>OY748328.1:33009821-43009821 GCA_963556525.1 Cochlearia excelsa | reverse complement strand
TTACACCATTTTAATTTTATTCTTCAAAACTACAACTAAACATTCAAAATGAAATCCAAATAAATCATACACACACAATTCTACGTGTTTGTTATTATACTATAAACACTAATTAATTAGCGAACCCAAATAAAAATATTTTAATTTTTGTAACTTTTTAAAGATTAAATATGTAAAAATATTGAATTATGTGTAGTTTTGTAAAAAAAAAGGATCGTAAGAACAAAGTTTTGTGAATTCCACTTTGTTTATTTGTAAGTTTGTATTATTTAAATCCAAAGTAATATATGAAGACTAATTTTTGTTATAAATAACAAGACGTGTTTTTGTAATAACAATATATTTATCAAGAAAATACTGTTAGCGGAAGAGGACATATTCATATTAGGAGATATTAAAGGGAGGAGTAAATGCAATAAGATAAAGGGGAAATTGAAAAATAAGGATGTTTTTTTTGAAATTTGTCCATCTACACCTTTTTATTTTATTTTTGTCCATCTATGATTATTTTTAATTAAAATCCTATTTTACCCTTTTAATATATTTTATTTTTAAAAAAATATGGCAATATATTTAAACCTTATTTTTAAATCTTGATAAAAATTATTTTTTGTAATTATTTTAATTTAAATAGCTAAAATATAAAAAGTAAAGCCTTCACGTATCTATACTATTAAAAGAGAAGACAAAACGCCTACGTGTCGCGACGTGAGAGCTTTTAATTTTTTTTTTTTTTTGCGTTTTAATCCTTATATTTTTGACTCTTTTTAAAATCGATTTTTATAATTTTTTTTAAAATAGGCTGGTTTACGAATATATTTTGGGCTTCTGCAAATATGTTTTGGGATTCGTCCGATTTGTAACCTTTAAATAAATAATATTTCAACGCCTTTTATAATAACATAAATAATTAGAATATATATAATTCATAAAAAATTCTATAATGGACATGCATAATAAATAATAATAGAGATAAGGGATATTCGGGTCGGGTTCGGGTAGGAACCGATTGGGTCCGGGTATTTTGGGTAGGGGGATTTAGGAACCGTATAGGTACTTTGAGTTTTTCGGTTCGGATTCGGATCCGGGTCTTTCTGAGTATGAGATGTCTCATATTATATAGCTTATAGAACATAATCTAATAATTTTTTTTTAGATTTGAAAAGTTGTTACGATTTTCTTTTTTATATTTATCTATAATTATGGTTCCATTAAATTCATTTTCTACGCTTTATAGAACGTAAGAGAAAATATATAACACATATTCTAGATGACCTAGAACATAATAAAAAATTTAGAACACATATTCTATCTTCAATAGAACACATGGTAAATGATAGATTACGTATTCTAAAAAATATAGACCATAAGGTTAACTTTAGATTTTGTTTTCTAAATATTATAGAATAAAAAGCATATTTGTATTCTACAAGTCGTAGAACATGTACAATATTTAGAATATATACAATATATAGAATACGTAATCTAAACTTAATAGATCATATACAACTTATAGATTACGTAATCTAAATATCGTAGAACATATAAAATTTGCAGAATACGTAATCTACAATATAGAATATGTATTCTAAATGCTATAGAACAAAATTTAAAATTGAATTTTGGAAAATATTCGACAATTTTCTTTTTCATCATATGTTCTTCGTTCTTTTCCGTTCACGTATTTTTCAACTTATATTTGAAAATTTGTCTAAAACTAATAAAAGGGTATTTTAGGAAGAAAATACATTTTACAAAAAAGGTATAGATAGACAAATTTCAAAAAAAACATCCTTGTTTTTCAATTTCCCCTAAGATAAATTCATATTTATGAATAATCAATGCACTTTATTTTTTTTATTTTTTTTTGTCACAAATCAATGCTCTTTATTAATATTGGATTTATTTATAACGGTTATGCAACGGAAACATCAATCACGAACACTTGTGTGCTCAATTACTTACGCACACATATGTCCTAATAAGAGAAAAACGAATATGCTTTATAAGATTCGAATTGATCAACAAAACTTACAAAAATGTACACACATATCTATATATATAAATATTTAGTGTTTAATACGTAACCTTTTTGTTTTGTTACATAATATAAATATTATTATTTTTCTCTCTAAAACACGAAACCATAAAATTCGACAGCTATATATATTGATTAGGATGAATATTATCTTTAATGTATTATGTATATATTGTTGAAAATACATCAATATGAAATATAATATCAAATTAGCAAACATCTCTCTTATATAATATTGAATGAATCATGCATATGATATGAGCAATATGCAAGAGGATGTTTCCTTGCTTTATTTTCGCTAAGTCTTTATAATTTATTTATTTGTGTATTTAATGACGATATTTTATAATTTAACTTAGCCGACAACTTTTATAATAAATCCAATTAGCTAGAGAACTAATCTCCCCAATTAGTTGTCATATATATATATATATTTGTTTTACCTCTAAAGTCTCCTAATACTCTCACATAACAAACTTAACAATTACTATATATTATTGTCACTTATTTTAATTCGCTAAATAAATATAGTTTTTTACACCCAACACACACTTTTGTAATTACACATAGGCATATAATTTTCTTAAACTATATCTATAAGTTAATTAAGCTGAAAATGTCACTTTCTTAAAAGTATAGTGAGCACACTACAAGAATCTGCACATTTAGCAACGACCAAAATCGTTGCTAAATCGTTGCTAAACGCGTTTAGCAACGATTTAGCGACGATTACATTTTCGTCGCTAATCTCTCGTCGCTATTTCGAAATCGTCGCTAATTCGTTGCTAAATTAGCGACGACTCAAAATCGTTGCTAATTCGTTGCCAAATATTCGTTGCTAATTCGTTGCTATTTTAGCGACGAATTAGCAACGAATTTGCAAGGTTATTTTAGCTTCGAAATAGCAACGACTTAGCGTCGAATTTAAAAAAATTATTTTCGATTTTCAGAATTTAAAAACTTATGAAATTGCTGCAAACGTCGCTAATTCGTTGCTAATTTAGCAACGAATTGGCAACGATTCTTTATACAAATCGTTGCTAATTCGTCGCTAATTTAGCAACGAATTGGCAACGATTCTTTATACACATCGTTGCTAATTCGTTGCTAATTTTAGCAACGAATTAGCGACGATTTGATTAAATCGTTGCCAAATCGTTGCTAAATTTAGCAACGATTTGGCAACGAAGAACATAACAATCGTCGCTAATTCGTTGCTAAATTAGCAACGAATTAGCAACGATTTTTTAAAAAAAAAATTAAAAAAAAAATTTAAAAACGAATTTAAAAATAAAATAAAATAAAATTATTATAATTAAAATTTAAAATTCAAATTACATTTTACAAAAACTAAACTAGGGATCAAAATCATTAATCCCGACATTCCGTCCCAGTTCTTGCGCTGCGGCTTCAGCCTCGTCTGGAGCAACCTCCGGTTCCGGATCGACCCCTAATCCGCGTTCCCGCATCGCATTAGCCAGGTTTGGACTATCCATCGCAATTATGGAGAATAGATCCGTCATTGTCTTGAAGCGGGCGTTTGTATCTTGGAGTTCATGTCGCAAACGAGCATTCTCCGCAGCCTGATCCCGCCGAGAAACATGAGGTTGCGTTGAAGAAGCCGCGGGAACGGTCTCGATAGAACCGACTCCGAAAGTGCGGTTCTTCTTTTTCGGAGCGACCTACGTAGAATTAATATTATATATCCGTTAGTAAATATAATATAATTTAAAAAATATAAATTAAATTATTTACCTCGTAGTAGATTTGGTCGCATTCCGCGACCGAAAGTCGTCCCGAGGAGTTCACTGAGCTCCCTTCTGCAGTGGACGACTGACTTACCCGCTCGGAGAGTCTAGCCTCATAGTCATTCACGATCTTTTCAGATCGTGAACTGACATATGACCCATCTTTGCGCTTCTGGGTTTTCTTCAATATCTCCACAATAGGGGCGGTTCACCCTCTTCCTCGGCCTATATTTAATATTTATATTAAATATTTATTTATTTAAAAAATAATTAAAGAAAGTGTTAAAAAATTAAATTTACCATTTTAATACGACGACCGGCGTATGAACTCGGTCCCGAAGTGTGGACGTAGGGACCGATCCCGTCGATAGGAGTGAGGCGGGACTTGGAACGAGTTTTGCGCGACGGCGAGAGAATGCGGTTCCGTCCGGTAGTCGATCGGCCCTTTCCACACCGCCGGGTCCATCGACTCCGGCTTTCCACCATCTCCTTTTAGTTTCCAGTCTTTCTTCCAACCGGAAACAATGCCGTAAGGCGGTGCATCGCCTTCTCGTTGAACCCCTTACGGACTTTCACCGTATCGACCTCGGCCCAATGCCATTTTTGCTATTAATTAAAACTAAGTTTTAGTTTAACTTTTTAAATTAGAAATTTTAAATTAAAATTTTCAAATTAAAAATTTTAATTTATATTTAAATATAAATTATTTTAATTAAAATTTAAAATTTAATTTAGTTTACCGCGAAAGATTCGAACCGGATATCCCGTATGTATCCCGGCGTTTGGGACCGGTTCACGTGCGGCTCGACGAAGTAAGACTTCATTGTGTCCGCGACACTCCGACTCACTTTGTTATCGCAAAACCTAACAAAGTAAATTTTTTTATTAATATTTAATATTTAATAATTTTTTTTATTATTTTTTAATATTTTTAATATAATATTAAAAAATTACCAAAACGTGTGTCGCGGCCGGTCTGGATCTATCAAAGGCAAACGGTCGTGGCCTTCTTGTCGTAGGAGATCCAAGATCCGCATCATGTGGGGTCCTTGATGCGGAGGCGGTGGTAAATCCGCCGGTGGAATGTTGGAAGCGAGCATCTAACCCCACCTCGGGGACCTCATGGATGTCGGGTTGGGTTGGTTCTGAAGGTTCTCGGGGAGGATTAGAATCAGATCCGCTACCAGAACGATTACGGATGAAATTAAAATAATGGTTTGGACGAGGAGGCATTTTTGTAAAAAGGTTTAGTGTTTTGAGAAAAAATTGTGGTGTTTTTATAGAGAGATTGTAGAGAGATAAAATGTAGAGAGAAGGTTGTGTGAAAAAAATGAAAGAATTTGACCTTATTTATAGATTTTGTGATCGTTGCTAAATCGTTGCTAATTAGCAACGATTTAGCAACGAATAGTTTTTGTAATCTTTTCGTTTTCCCACCGGAGGGAAAACGAAAATTTAACGACGATTTAGCAACGAATCGTTGCTAAATCGTCGCTAAACTACATATAGCGACGATTTAGCAACGATTCGTTGCTAAATCGTCGCTATTTTTTAAAATATTTTCGGGTTTCCCTTGTTCACACGTTTGGGTTTAGCAACGAATTAGCAACGATTTAGCAACGAATCGTGGCTAATTCGTTGCTAAACCCTAACATGTATTACGCCAAGTACAAGGCCTATGACGGATACAGTGTACGTGTCCGATCAAGTATTTAGAAACTAGTAAACTAATCTAATATTAAAAAAAACATAAATTAAAAAATCAAAAAGTAAAACAAAACAGAGAAAAGCTGGATAATGATGCCATGTGAAGAAGAAGAAGAAGAAGAAAATCTAGAAATCGCAGGAATCGCCATTGAAGTTACTTCGGCTTCGCCGATAAGTTTCGAGAGGAGATAATTTATACCAAAAAGTCAACATTATACTCGCTCCTTAAGAGTAGATTTTGCTAGTTTATAGTCATAGGTCTTGTACTTGGCGTAATACATGTTAGGGTTTAGCAACGAATTAGCCACGATTCGTTGCTAAATCGTTGCTAATTCGTTGCTAAACCCTAACATGTATTACGCCAAGTACAAGACCTATGACGGATACAGTGTACGTGTCCGATCAAGTATTTAGCAACGATTTAGCAACGATTCGTTGCTAAATCGTTGCTAAATTACTCGATTAGACTAATATGTTACATTCTATGTATCGAAGTACGAGGTTAAATGTCGGAAACATTAGCAACGATTTAGCAACGATTCGTTGTAATCGTTGCTAAATCGTTGCTATTTAATATTTAGCAACGATTTAGCAACGAATCGTTGCTAAATCGTTGCTAAACCCAAACCCTATTTTTAGGGTTTCAACCCCTAAAACGGTTTGCTATGCTATAATACATACTTCATATGTAATTATAGATTATAAGATTGAGAATAACACTTCAAAATATGATATTTACTAAAAAACTGAAAATTTTCCGTATTATAAACTTTATGTTAGTAAAACATATAAGTTAACGGTAAGTTAATACACGTTAAGTATAATATTGTAATCAATTTTTTTTTATTGATTTATACAATTGTTTTCACCTTTGTTTACACTTCTTAAGTTAACACTAATTCTTAAAAACCTTTATTTTGGGGTGGATTTAGGGTTTAAAGATTTGTATATTGCAAAAATTAGCAACGATTTAGCAACGATTCGTCGCTAAATCGTCGCTAAATAGCAACGAATTAGCGACGAATCGTCGCTAAATCGTTGCTAAATATCAAATTGCAACGATTTAGCAACGATATGTAAAACATATTAGTCCAACAAATTTAAACCCCTAAAAGTACTAATCGTTGCTAAATCGTTGCTAAATCGTTGCTAAATTACTCGATTAGACTAATATGTTACATTCTATGTATCGAAGTACGAGGTTAAATGTCGAAACATTAGCAACGATTTAGCAACGATTCGTTGTAATCGTTGCTAAATCGTTGCTATTTAATATTTAGCAACGATTTAGCAACGAATCGTTGCTAAATCGTTGCTAAACCCAAACCCTATTTTTAGGGTTTCAACCCCTAAAACGGTTTGCTATGCTATAATACATACTTCATATGTAATTATAGATTATAAGATTGAGAATAACACTTCAAAATATGATATTTACTAAAAAACTGAAAATTTTCTCGTATTATAAACTTTATGTTAGTAAAACATATAAGTTAACGGTAAGTTAATACACGTTAAGTATAATATTGTAATCAATTTTTTTTTATTGATTTATACAATTGTTTTCACCTTTGTTTACACTTCTTAAGTTAACACTAATTCTTAAAAACCTTTATTTTGGGGTGGTTTTAGGGCTTAAAGATTTGTATATTGCAAAAATTAGCAACGATTTAGCAACGATTCGTCGCTAAATCGTCGCTAAATAGCAACGAATTAGCGACGAATCGTTGCTAAATCGTTGCTAAATATCAAATTGCAACGATTTAGCAACGACAATTTAAACCCCTAAAATTACTAAACTTATGAATTTCGTTGCTAAATCGTGGCAAACTTTGCAAATTCGTTGCAAATTCGTTGCAAAATCGTTGCAAATTCGTTGATAATTTGCAAAAAAAATTTTAAAAAAAAATTAAAATTGCAAATACAAGTTACAAATTTATTCATTATTATCGGAATCAAATGATTCGATATCGCTAACTTCATCGAATTCTTCATTTTCTTCAATGGATCCTTCGTTTTCATCATCCACAATATCTTCAACTACTTGATTATCAGGATCAACAAGAAATACATCTTCGGTCGATTGATTTGTTTGTATAATTGTCCCACCAACGACATCTTGTTGCATAGGAACTTCATCGTTACCCATAATTAAACCTCTCGGAACCACTCGAATTACCGCACTCCACGATATACCACTAGTTTTAACGCGAGGATACGGAATGAATGTAACTTGCTCAGCCTGCGATCCGAGGATAAATGGTTCGAACTTCCGATATCGTCGTGATTGGTTGACATCGATGACACCAAATTTGTTGTAACGTACACCACGACCTAACGTTGGATCAAACCAATCACATTTAAAAAGTGTTGTTCTTAAATTGACTAATCCCGGGTATTGGACTTCGATAATATCCGTGAGAACCCCATAAAAAACCGAATCGCCCTCAACAGGTGACACCATAATTTGCGGTTGCTCGATGTTGACCATGACTTATTGTGTGGAAGACGTAACCACGAGTAAAATACATAGGCGAAGTTGTGATCTTTCCAAGCGGTCCTTGTATTAACTCGCGAAACCAAACCGGATATGTGGTGTCACCATATTCAACTTGCGTTTTTAACCAACCCGCAAAATCGCGTTCTTTATAAGCAAGTAAGTTCGTCTTTCGAAAGTCCGGGATAGACTTCCTCCACTTGTTCCTCAAACATTCTAATTGAAATTAATAAACCCCCTCGTTAGGAAAAATATTATAGCTTATATATTATAAAAACATATAATATATTACCTTTCGAAAGGTCGTGCGTAATCACAATTAAGGAGGATGTAAGTATGTGCACTTTGTCGATGTTGATCACTTTCCCACCAAACTTCTTTTGTTTTTCCGCTAGCTCTTCCAATTGGGGAAAATATATCGTGTACCCCATCTACCGCATATATCGCGCCAACGCCGCCGTCATCGTATCGTCGTGTTTTTGTTCTACGTGTTCGTACATTGGAACCGAAATAGTATGATGCGAAATGAGAAGTCTCTTCCGTTAAAGATCCAAAGCAACGATAGATCCTTCAACCCTTGCTAGGTTTTTCGCCTTTCCTTTCAAATGTCCCATAAATCGTTCAAAGGGATACATCCACCGAAACCGCACGAGCCCTCCTAGTTCTGCCTCGTGAGGAAGATGTATTGGAAGGTGTTCCATTACATCGAAAAAAGATGGAGGAAAAATCTTTTCCAAGTTGCACAACAAGATAGGGATATTTTCACGCAATTGTTCAATGACATCTTCTGAAAGTGTACGAGTACATAAATCTCGGAAAAACGCACCGATACCTGAAATTTTTTAAAATTCATGACTATATATTGTAATTAAAGTAATTAAAAAGATAATTAATTAATTATTAATTAGTACCCGCAATTGCTAAGTGTGCGGGTTCGGGTAAAAGCTCGTCGAAGGCAAAAGGTAATAGTCTCTCGCATAAATACATGACAATCATGACTTTTCATACCTGAAAACTTTTGTCCTTTCTCAACACATGCGGATAGCTTTGAAACATATCCGTCGGGGAATTTGACATCTGACGCTACCCAATTAAATAAAGCGTTTTTCGCTTCGAGTTTCAATCTGTAGATCGGGACCGGAGCCTTACCATCGTTCGTAATATGCAACTCACTTCTAAAACATATTTCCGGCAAATCCAATCTTGTCTTCAAATTGTCTTTCGTTCTCCCCTCGCACATTCAACAATGTGTACATGATGTTATCAAAGAAATTTTTCTCAATGTGCATAACATCAAGGTTATGTCTCAACAAATGATCTTTCCAAGTAAGGGAGTTCCCAAAAGATGCTTTTCTTGTGCCAGTTATGGGTTTCCCCGTATCCGTCAAGTAAATTCGAAACATGCCAATTTCCACCCCGTCTACATGTTTCTTGCGCCCCGTAATAATCCAACTCGTTTAGTAACTCTGTCCCCGCCGGATATAGTAGGGGTGGTTGTTTAACGACTTTGTTCTTCTTGAACAACCTTCCGTTCTTCCGGTACGGATGATTAATTGGAAGAAATCGTCGGTGACAATCAAACCAACTTGTTTTCCTTCCGTGTGGGAGTTGAAACGCATCGGTCCGATGACGACAATAAGGGCAAGACAATCGTCCATGCGTTGTCCAGCCGGATAACATGCCATAAGCAGGAAAGTCACTAATAGTCCACATAAGCACCGCACGCATCATAAAATTTCTTTTGCACGATATATCGTACGTACGAACCCCGAGTGCACCATAACTCTTTTAGCTCATGGATTAAAGGTTGCGGAAAAACATCTAGAGCTCTCTTTGGATGTTTCGGACCAGGAACTAATATACTTAAGAAGAGGAATTCTCTTTGCATGCACATATATGGAGGAAGATTATAAGGGGTTACGATAATCGGCCACAAGGAGTATTGTCTACCGTACATACCAAATGGACTAAATCCGTCGGTGCATAAACCAAGATATACATTACGAATCTCTCTAGAGAAGTCGAGTATACCGTGTTAAAGTGCTTCCAAGCCTTTGCATCCGACGGATGAGTTACTTCCCCATCTACGACCGAGTGCTCGAATGCCATCTCATTGAATCGGATGTCCTTTCCGATTGATACAATCTCTCGAGCCTCGTCCGTAATGGGTAAGTACCACATCCGTTGATACGGGACCTTACTCCCTTTTCCATGGACCTTATATCTCGACCGACGGCAAAAACGACATTCCCGCAACTTATCATCATCTTTCCAATAAATCATACAATTGTTAACACAAACATCAATCATTTCTGAAGGCAATCCAAGACTAGAAACCAACTTTTGTATTTCATAATATGAATCGAGCAGCTACATTATCCTCGTGCAAATACTCTTTTAGTAATTCCGCCCAGGAGTCCATGCAAAATTCACTCAAATTATGATCCGATTTGATATTCATCATTCTAGATGCTAATGATAGTTTTGACAATCCATCTTTACATCCATCGTAAATTGGTTTATTCGCAGCGTCTAACATATCATAAAAACGTTTAAGCATCTTGGTTAGGTTCTTCAACAACATTTTCGGATAAATACTCCCTCGTATCATGAAATGCATCAAGCAACCATGTCATGATATCTATTATCATCTACATGCATATTAGACCCACCATGATGATCATAGCTATTATCAAAATGATGCGGTAAATTAGTCGGTTCGTTAGTTTCGGGAACATGAAACGAACTACTTTCTCCAAATTCGGTGTTATTATAATTATACCCTTCCCCATGTTGAAACCAAACAAAATATTGTGGCATAAAACCCCTATTAAAAAGATGTTTCCATACGGTATCAACATGAATGTATTTAGTGTTCACACACTTCTTACATGGACAATACATTTTACCACTTTCTTGAGTAGTCCGCATGTTTCCAGCTTGATACATGAATGTTTGAAGTCCCTCCGTGAACTCTCGTTGTCACTATCCCCGATCGATCTTTGTGTCTATACATCCAAGATCGTAACTCGTATACGTTATTACCGTGAGACATTTTGAGTATATATGTTATGAAAGTTTTTGTATAAGTGTTTAGAATATATATAAGAGAGAATGTTTTGATATTGTGTTGTGATTTTGATTTGGTCGAATGAGTTTATATAGGGACATTGTAAATTTTAGCAAGGAATTAGCAAGGAAATTTAGCAACGATTTAGCAACGAAATATTTTTACCAATGAATTACCAACGATTTTGAGAGGAAATTGCAACGAATAATTCGTCGCTAAATACCGGTGGAGCTCAATGAAAACGTGCTCACCTACCTAGCAATATTCCTTGCAAATTCGTCGCTATTTAACAAGGAAATATCTTCGTCGCTAAATCGTCGCTAATTAGCGACGATTTAGCGATCGATATAGGAATTCCTCCTTAAATCGTCGCTATTTCGTCACTAAATAGCAACGAAATAGCGACGAATAGTTTCGTTGCTATTTGGCGACGAATTAGCGACGAAATTTAGTGTCGTCGCTAATTCCTCGCTAATTCCTCACAAATCCGTTGCTAAATAAATTCCTCGCTAATTCCTTGCTAAAATTCGTTGCTATTTGCCCAGTTTCTTGTAGTGGCACAACAACTTTTGGAATTATAAGTACTTTCAAATATTTGTAATAAAAAAACTCAATTTGCGTTTGATGTAAACTTTTGTCAAAATTGTTAGGCTTTTCGCTTTCTTGTATTTTGACAAAAATGGCTTCGCCCATAAGAAAATAAAATGCTTTCATTAATGCGAAATTTAAATTACATACTGTGAGAATATAAACCTTATAAAATAAACATTATAAATAGCGCAATTCTTATCAATACCACTAAAAAAAGTTTTTTTAACAAAATTAACACATATTTTTGAAAGTTTTACAAATACCTTTAAAAAGTTTTTTTTCATAAATACCACAAATCTTAAATTTTCAAAATTACACCCAAAAACTTCAAAAAACTATATTATACCCCTTCAAAACTATACCCTAAACACTATATAGCGAACCCAAATGAAAAAAGTTAAAATCTAAAAGTGTTAAAACTCGTTTTTTGTATTTGTGGTATTTTTGTAAACTACTACTTTTTGATGATATTTTTGTTATAAAAAATATTTTAATGATATTTTTGTTAGAAAAAGTTTTGTAATGGTATTTTAAAACAAAAACTTATTTTGATGGTATTTTAAGGAATTTCTCTTATAAATATATATATAAATAAATACCGTAATATTATTGTTGGATAGATCAAGTTTTGAGATTGAAGCTAAGTTGATAGTAGAAGCCGAGAGAGAAGCCAAAGACATGCCACTAAGATCAAGAGTCTCTATATTCCGGTGGCCATCTCCATCTCCACCAGCCGCCGCCGCCGCTGTTGCGCCACCGTCAGTGGCCGAGACAGTACTTCTCCTAGTGATCTTTTTCTTGTGTGGATTAATAGTAATACTATTGAGTGGGGATATTTTGTTTAAATTTTTCATCATCGTCGTCGTCGTCATTGTCATCTGATTCATTTGCTCGTAACCCATAATATCTTCCTATGTGTATTTGCATATATGTTAATTATTATATACACACACGAGAAGAGAGCAAGAAAGGAGACAAAGATAGGTTATGAAGATATTGTGTGAATAATGAGTTAGAAAATATATATAACCCTATCTATTTATAGTTAATACTTATATTGTGAGAGAGAGAGAGAGAGTTTTCAAGATTGAATTTTGAAGATATGTACGGATAGATAAGAGATATGTCTTGCCGTTGAAACTTGAATATATGTCTCTCTCTCTCTCTCTCTCTAACCCCTCTCTAGTTCTTTCTTTTGTTGTTTTATCTATTTATTTTGGCTATATATATAATATTTTGGTCATATATTTATATATATATGTCTAGTGTAAAGTTTATGATGTAAAATAAATTATATATAGCTTTATGGTAAATTAATTTATAAGTTGTGTTTTATGCATATATATATGATGAAACTTAGAACAAATCTAGAATAATTATCAAACCTAAAGTTAAAGAATATGGTAGAAAAATAATTTGCAGAGCCTTGCCATCCACTTTCAAGATATTATACACATATTTTGTTGTTGTTAAAGAATAATACATAAAAAAATTCCATAAAATAGTGTACTCTAGTTATTTACTAGTATAATATTTTATGATTAATGTATGAGAAATAAAAATACATTACAATATATGTCCGAGAAGGGAAGTGAAGAAGGTACGGCCCGTAATAGCTGTATCGCCACGTCAGTAATTTGAATAAGTCAACTATTCTCAAAAGGTTGACTTTATTAAGATGTATTTATCATTTTGTGTACCCGCGAATCTCGCAAGTCACCACCTGGTTTTATTCGATTATTTTAAAAGGCTAGTATGTATTTCTTTTTAAAGAGAATTAATATTTTTTTTATCTAGAGTGGTTTTGTTTTGCACCGTCTAAAATGGTTTTAATTGATAACTTCGTAAACTAGGCGGTTTACAAAAAGACAAAATTAAAAAAAAAAGTAATGTTATTTGTTTTTGTGTTATTAAATTCCATGTCACACGATAATAAATTTTTAGGTTGATGCAAAATGGCAATATGATGCGTTTGATATAATCCTATTCTTAGAAATCTTAATGTACCCACGTTTTTATTGTTTCCAAAAAAGAGATGTTAGAACAAATGTTTAGTTAAAATTGTTTGAGATAACAATTATTTTCACACGAAAACTATCTTATAAAATCAAATATTCACAAAGTAAAATAAAAACTAAATCTCAATGTACAATCACTTGAAAACAATTACCTAAAACAATTTTTCATTCTTCATCGACATTTCTATACATATCATCACACCACATTTTAGACATTTTTTTTTACAGATAGTGGATATATTAATCTTTAAGCTCGTATTTTATTAGCCGCGAAATATCTTGTTTTTCTCTAAATCTATGTCACTTGATTCTTACACAAGTCACAACGGATTGTTTTAGATTTTGACACATACTTAATATAATAGTTTATTGCGTTATTCAAAGTGATATATCAGTTTATTGCATTATCTACAAAATTGTTTATAATTTCATTCATAACGTAAGACATGGTATAAGTATTAGTTGACGATATGTATTTTTATCAACAATTGTAATTAATTACGAAATACGTAAATTCATGTTTCGTGAATAATATTTTTGACTCACTAGACGTGATGATTTTTATGACATTAGTGCTATGGCGGTTTATGTGATTAGTTTGAAGATTATCTTCTTATCTTTTGGTAGAAGAAACCAAAATTTTCTAAATCTTTATATTTTTATCTTCGTGGATTACTTTAATTTTAGAAAACTGAAACTAATCATATAGTCACAATATGACCTCATATAATGGGACCAATTGTTACTTTTTTTCTTCGATAGAGAAATATGGCAATATCTTAACCTTTATATTTGAAGTTTTGAGCTTTGAATTTGGCATCTCTAACTAGTTGCTTCATTTTTCAACTGATTATATCATATAATCATGTATTAATATATTATAGCTCAAAACACAAAGCCAAAAGAAAAGATATTTTGTAAAAAAAGATTAAATGTATAAAAAATGATTAGTGTGTATAAAACAAAAAGTGGTGGGTTAGGTTTAGGTGTAAGCGCCCACAGAATCTTGCGATCGGTAGATTATGAGCACATGGGAAAGGTCCATTAAGTTTTTGTTTATTCGCAATAATTATTTTGTTTTATATATTTGGAAATACATTTTTTAAAAGTTTCACAATTTGTTCTTATATACTGATCTATAGTATAAAAAACAGCATTGTATCCATCCTCCAGAAAACTCCAATTAAAATACGTGACATAATTAATATTTTTCATCAACCGCTACTGAAGTTGACCTTACGTTTTAATATTTACAAGATTCATAAAAATTAGAGAATTTAATATTTGATAGGAGAGAGAGCTTATATATTTAAACTGGATACTATATAGTCTTATCGCTAAGCTGTTATCTGATCTCTGAGTACATAATAATAATTAATTAGTTGATAAGTCGTTGTTTATTTGCTACTTGCAACTTTCAAGTACCATTTTGATTGTACTTTAACAAAAAATAATATTTTGCTTGTAAGAGATAGGGGTGGGCAAAATATCCTAGATATCCGATCCGAAGCAAATATTAAAATATGGTATCCGTAAGAAACAAAGCAAATAACAAATATCAATTTTTTCTAAACCGGATATCCGATCCGTATAATAATACGTACATGACACATCAATATATATACTTATATGGCATATACATAAAATAAAAAATATAAATATATATCAATAAAATCTCGTATTAGAAATGAATTTTAAAACTTCAAGGCCCATTCTTATTCTTATTAAGGAGAGAATATAATAATTAATATAATATTATTGTAGGTTGAGTATGAAAAAAAATCTTCTTCTCTAAAATTTGATCGGTTGTTTTTTGGTTGGTCTTCAAAATGAACACTTGAATATTTTTGGGATTTGTTTGCTCGTTACGGATTTGTTAGTATTTGCGTATTATGTTATAATTTATCATGATTTTATCATTGTTAGATTAAAATTTATTTTAAAAACATATGTATGAATTATTTTGTTATTTTGAACGGATCGAAACAGATATTTGCGGATATCTAACAAATGACGGATATCCAAAATCTCGGAGCGGATCAAAAAATCAAATATTCGAATTGGGCGGAACGGATCGCGGATACTGCAAATATGCATAGTATTTGCTCCGTGCCCACCCCTGACATATTACCCACAACATATTTTAGAAATTGCTTGGTCCACAAAAAATAGTATATGTTTATTATTTTGGTAATTATCATCTACAAACTATGATTAACCACTTGACAAAAATGTCAAGGACACTATTTTGAAATCCAAATAGTATAACTCCTATACAAAACTAAAAATAAGTAAAATTTAAAATTTCTTTAAACTGAAATATCATAAACAACAAAAAAAACGACATGGATAAAGAAAACAAAACATGAAACTGTTTTTATGTGACAAGTGTGACCAGAAACGTCGTGTAAAAACATAATTGAGATTTACATTACACAATATCAACTACTACATTGGCTCTTTAGTTCTTGTTCTTTCCTTCTCTATTTTAAATAAGCCTTTCTCTAAACATAACATAATCTTGAAACAACGTAAAACACAGAGCCAAAAAGATTCAAATATTGTAACTGTTGTAGCCACCACCAACATCAGAAGCTGGTCTATATTCAGTACCATAAGTTTGTCCTGTCATAGATGGTGTGTAAGTCGAAGGACCCGCCACCTGAGGCTGAGGGTATGCTGCTGGTCTCTGCTGCGCCACCTCTGCGCCCATGTAGTTGCTCGAGAGCGGCTCTTGACGGTTACTAAGCTGAGGAGGGTATGCAGGTACATAACCAGTCTCGATTCTTGAAAATCCCCCTTGAACCGAAACTGGTTCCTTGTGATTGCTTATAAACTCCTATAAACCGACAAATACGGTTTTGATGGCAAGGAAGTGTGATCTTAGTATTTTGTTACAAATCCATTTCAAGCAAAGTTTAGATAAATGGAATGTGTTCATACTTGAATTAGCTGCTGAGCAGTTTGTACTTGAGAAGACGTGCCTTTGATTTCGACTGTGATTTCATCAGGATGTGGACTCTCTTGAATGGTTATGGTGGCTCCGCTTCTTCGACGGATGAAGGCTATATTAGCTCCTTCCACTCCGATGATATCCTCCGCATAGGAGAATGGTATTTGCATCGTTTGAGATACCTAGCCAGTAAAACCCCATAAAAAAACATCTTTACTAGTTCCAAGAAATAAGTTTAGATGCAATAAGATCCAAACCATCAGTAGAAGAGTAATCATGACAAGTAAATAAGAACAGTAATAACACTAAACATGATGTTGTGTGCAAAGGGAATCTACCTGAGTAACAAAGGCAGGAGGAACCCGAGAAAGACCGGGAGAGTTTATGGCAGACAGTACAGGATCTTGATTGTACATAGGAACTCCTGAAGGCTGTACCCGAGAATCACGCTCCATGAACAGACCTTCCCTCCGTGCTAAGAGGGAGAGATCAGACTCGAGTAGATTTGCCGCAAGAGTGTGTAGAGATGACATGTTGTCAGCTAACGGTTGTTCCTGATGACCTTGAGAGACTCTAGCTAGATACTAAAGATCCCCAAAAGACAAGAAATGTTAGATAATTGAGAGAGATGAAAAAGAGATAAACGCAAGGAACTAGTTGTTTCAAACTAGCCAGGCTTACTTCTTTCTCGAAAAGAGGAACCACGGTGTGGTCGACAAGAAATTTCCTTAGGTGTCCAACAATAGCTTCTAACGCTTTTACAATCTTTGAAGCTTCCCCTTGCAAATCCACGACCCTCTCATCTTGCGCAGCATAAAACGGTGTTTCCTCTGCCATCCAAAAGCAAAGTTAACATATTATTATCCAGTTACCTCACATAATCCGAAGAACTATACTCAACATCACAAAGAAAAACAAAGAGACCCATGTTGGTGAAATCTTAAAACAAAAAGTTATAATACCTTCTGATATAATCCGAACTAAAGCACCTGAGTTCTCCACTATCGATTTAATCAACGATCCTTGTTTCCCTATCAAATTTATTGCCTGCGTAGAAGCAACTAGTAAACGCACTGAAGAGAACGCACTTCCAGCGTTTTGAACATCTTCTTCTTCGTTATCGGGCAAGCCTGAAACTCGCCTAAACACCCTTACAACTGCATCCATTGCAGGAGACATGTAAGCCTCTGGCTCTTCCTTTCCAGAAATTAGCACCTATACATCAACATTTAGTTAAAAAGCACACAACATAACTTAGTGTTAGTGGGCACTTCAACAATCAAAACTACAAATCAAAAGCAACCAACTTGCAAGTTTATAAGCAAAACCCTAGAAACTGAACACAATCAACATTCAGTTAAAGAGCACAAATCATAACCTAGTGGGCAATTCAAGAATCAAACCTACAAATCAAAAGTAACCAACTTGCAAATTTATAAGCAAAACCCTAGAAATCGAATACAATTTTACCCAAATTCGAACACAGTAAAGCAAGTAGAGACAGATAAAGATACTAACGATGCGATCAGGAGTGGTCACGGGACCATCAAGGACTTTGATACGAGCACGAGTCTCTTCACACATCTTCTTGATGAAATCTCCTTTGCGTCCGATAATAGCACCGACCTTAGAAACAGGAACGATCACACGAAACACGCAATCTCCAGGCCAACCTGGCCACCTCTCCGCCGCCGCGGAATCGATCGTATCGTGACCAGACTCAGCAGCTAAGCTATCAGGCTGATTCGATTCAGGGAAATCGACGGAGTCTCCGTCGAGCAATGCCGTGTCGCTGCTTATCGCCGCCGTGATATTATCTATAGCTCCGTTCTCCGTTGAATCTGCGACGGCCGCCATTAAGAAACCGCCAACAAAAAAGATAGCGAGCGAGAAGAGAAATAGCGACGATGATTTAACCTCTTTTTTCAGAATCGGCGATATATACTATACGATGTCGTTTTGGGGGTTGAAGATTGGGCCTTAAACTAATTATTAGATAAGGCCCATATAATTATACATGTTTCACCTTTGACTTTTTTAGCCTATGACTCTATGAACTATATACTATTATTATTATTATTATTATATTATATGTTTTTATGTCAACAAACAGCCCATGAGCCAATATTAATACTTGGAAGTGTTATAATAGCATATCCATTTGTATTTTTTAAAGAGATTTTAGTAGTTGGAATCAATTAAATAGTTAAGATCTATATTTTATATTTCCTATTTAAGATATGGATTTTAACTATTTAGTGGTCCTTTGGATACGTGACGACCTATGATTAATGCATTTTTAATTATTTTATTTTTCTTTTTTTTAAACCACTGTTCATAGGTCCCAATAAATAGTTAAGAAATTTTGTGGGTTTCTCTGTTGTGGGAGATGGTCTTAATATCCACCAAATTTTTGTAAGCTTTTGCATAATCATTAGTAGTTTCTTACACATGAATTCATTATTTTAAAAGCATAGAGGAATTTAAACTTGCCTAGGATTAAAGAGATCCATACTAATTAATTATATTAAACTTATACAGTGTATACTACAAAATTATGAGAGTAATAAAAAAAAATATATATATATATCGAATTTCATTGCATATACTCTCTCAATTAATTAAAAGCTGAGCAAACTCGTCTAATCTCACCTTTAGAACCAGTTTTCACACCAATCTTCCCCATCTTCACTATCGCCTTTACGAAATCGGATTCGAAAGTTGGCCCGAAAAGCGGATTTAGCAGCCCAATATACGAATCAACGACCCGGCGGGTCGATACGTCCTCGTAGAGACCCGCATCCGTCTGAAGCACGGCGAAACCGTCTTTTATGTTCCTTAGAATCTGTTTGTCGAATAGTCTTTCGCTGAACCGGTCCATTGGCACGCGGGCGTTTATATCGCCGTTTTGTGGACACCTAGTGGTTAGTTCGGGTAGGAAAACCGGGTTTATGGTCGGGTCGGGTTGGCCACCGGGTAAGAATTCGTAGAGTCGTTTTGTCATGAAGAAACATGCCGTTGTCCCGATAGTGTGAGCCGCTGAAATATGTTTTTAAACAAGAATCATTAGAGTGTAATGAAAAATGAGTATTCATTAATCAAAATTGGTTAATTAGATGTTTAGTAATTGTATTACACTCATGCAAATTTTGATAGTTTATTCTTTCCTTTGGTCACACACACGCGCAAGTTTTACACATTATAGTTTGGATTTTATAACGGACCTGATTTTGTGTGAACATTTAACATTTTGGGACCATGCCAGATTTAGCGGATAAGATGGCAGAAAATCAAACAAAACACATCACACTAGTCACTAGTAATAAAAAATATAATAATACATATTTATTGAATCTTCTTGCCTAAAGTAAATTGCCAAATATTACTAGAATGAATATTATTTTTGGGTGTCTAAAATATTGATTTTGTTGTTTAGTTAAAAGAGAAATTGTTTCACAAATATATCATCATCTAAAACACTACTAGCTTAGGTGATAAAATAACACAAACGAAATAACTTGTAACTTGTAAAACGAAAAAAACATTTAACTTGTACTTGATACCAAAAACCTCGCTACATTAAAACCACAAAACAAACATGAATGAGAGAGAAATAAAAAACACATACCACTTAGAAGGACAAGTTCTTTGGCGTTGAGTCCTTTTTGCATGAACTTAGCCTTGAGTATCTCAATGGAATCAGTCACATCAGGCATGTCTTTAGCCAACGACATGTTCGATACTCGACCATCTCTTCGTCCTGTTTTCACTTCATAAGCTGGTCCATTCGCCTACGTACACACAACAAAAATTAATTGATCACTAAAAGAAATTAAGAACACAAGATTTCCTTTTTTTTATCTTCATTTTTTTTTTTGTTACCATTGATATGGCGTCACGTGCGGCCAATGCAACAATATCTGCGCACGAAACAACACCAGGGCATACGGCTTCAAGCTCGGCTTTCGCGCTTTCTACTATCTCAAATCCTCTAACGCCTTCATGCCCGAATGCATTCTTTTCCGAGATTACTCCATTGTTCACTAGTATCGAACCGTCACATCCCTGAAAAAGGTCAAGTTTCACATGAAATCAGCATAAGAAGTTTAGTAGGAGTGATTTACGACTTAAACGTGGTATTATTAACGGCTGATTTCAGACACCGAGGAAGATTATGAGCCAACGACTCAAAACTTCCACGGGTGTATAAAGAAAAGAGCGTAAAGAAACGGAGAAGTTTGCATGCATCGTACCTCGACAAAGCAATCGTGGAAATGGAGACGTAAAAGTATAGCAGGGAGGTTAGGATCCGAAAGAGAAGCTCTCGAGACGACTCTATTGACGATTGACTCGGCTTGAGGACATGTATTCGAGTAGAACCCTACTTTGAGATCAGCAAAAGACACTCCGAGTAAAACCATAACAAGAGTCAAAGCTAGACTCACTATAGCCTTTGTCCTCTCCATTTGTTTGTTTTTTAAGTGAATGATATTTTACAGAGAAAAAGAGATAGAGATAGATACTAAGTAAAGCCTTTTTTAATAAAGACAAGATGTATAAAGAAAGACATGTGTTTACACCTATTTGCATGTAAAATTGTCACCTAGCAAAAATACAAACATAGTAAATATTAATAAGTACCAATGCATGCCCGGGACATACTGGTTAATATTTATATATATACAGAGCAAAGTCATTGTCGAAATCAATCCATATTTTTATAAAATTCTTGAATAACCACATAATGATTTTAGCATAATCACATCGAAATCAAAGTGTATATGTTCAAGATTTTTCCACCAATGTATCTTTTAAATATTTTTAACTGTATAGTAAGTACTCAAGGTTGTTGTTGTTGCTGCTGCTGTAGACTGATGAGTTTAAAATAAGGACCAGTCTTGTTCAAAACCAGCCTACGGTGACTGCCTTGCTCGACGATCTTCCCATCGTGTAATACACTTATCGTGTCCGCGTTCTTGATCGTCGATAGCCTGTGAGCAACCACCACCGTGGTTCGGTTTGTCATTAAACGGTCCAAAGCTTGTTGTACCTGAAAACAATAGTCATTAATCCATATGTGGACTAAACCCTAGAAAACATATAGTGGTAAAGGAAACTTACCACGCGCTCGGATTCAACGTCCAAAGCGCTTGTGGCTTCGTCGAGGAGAAGAATCGCTGGATTCTTGAGGATAGCTCTAGCGATTGCGATCCTCTGTCGCTGACCTCCCGACATCTGAACTCCCCGTTCGCCGACTTTCGTTGAGTAACCTTCTGGTAGAGAGGTTATGAAGCTGTGAGCGTTTGAGAGCATGGCTGATTCTATGACTTCGGATTGAGACGCTCCTTCATTTCCGTACAAAATGTTGTCGTAGATCGTCGTGGCGAAAAGCGCCGGTTCTTGTTGAACCAAACCAATGTGTTTCCTTAGTGCTTTAAGATCTAGTTTCTTGATGTCTTTTCCTATAATAAAAGATATAACAATACAGCTTAGACAGCTTCCTTTCGATGCAAGAAACCTTGGAAAACAAAGTTTCTTGCGTTTCAAGAAACTCTGTTTTTAGAGTATTGAGGTATGAGTGCTTACCTTCTATCATGACTTTACCAGCGGTCGGGTCATAGAACCGGAGGATGAGTGAAATAACCGAACTTTTCCCCGACCCGCTCTGTCCTACAAGCGCCATGCTCTTCCCGGCACGAACAACTAGGTCAAAGTCCTTGAAAATCACGACATCAGGCCTAGATGGATAGCTAAAGTGGACGCCTTTGAGCTCGATTGTACCTTCTACGTTAGTCAGTTTCTCGCTTGTTTCTCCAACAATCTGAGTTTTCCGGTCCAAGATCTCGATCACAGACGCAACCATCTGGTTTCCTTTTAACAGATCCGGAGCCAGAGCCAATGTTTCTCCCATTGCTAAAGCCGTCACGATCAAAACCATGAATGTTTTCATCACTGCTTTGAAGTCTGATATTCCTTTATCCATTAAAGTTGATCCATACCTATCAAATCAAACAATCGAAAACTTGAATAACTAGGCCTAGTTTTTAACAAGCTTTCATAGTTATTTTATCGGTGAAACTTTGTGTATGTACATACCAGAGAGCAAGGCCATAGGAGGAGAAAATAAAGAACTGAGAAACACCGTATAAAATCCCGGCTGTTTGTCCTCGGCGGAAAGAACGTTTTGAAGGTTCTAAAAGCTCTCTCGAATAAAGTTCAAGAATCTTCTCCTCCGCGCAAAAGGCAGCCACCGTGCGGATGTTACTAACAGACTCTCCAGCCAACATGTTAGCCTTCAAGTACGCTTTGCTCAAGTCTCCTCCATAGCCTTGCATGAAAAGTTTCTACAAGTACCAACACATTTTTTTTTAAAAAACTTAGCCTAATCACTTAATCAAACCGCAACTGCTAAAATATAAACGCTCCGTTTACCTCGCTGATATGGCCACTTATAACCAATGGGTATGTGGCTAAGACGACGAGAGTGAGACGCCAATTTAGCATGAATGAAATGATGAAAGAAGTCACAACTAGACCAAAGTTCTGTAGTAAAATCGTTGACCTATCTACCACTATGGTCTTAAGCAAAGTCGCATCGCTTTCTAGTCTTGCCGCTAACATCGAGCTCGTGTTGTCCACCTCATCGAACCATCCGATTTCGTTGTTCAATATCGCTATACAAAACCAAAACATAACAAAAAAAATCATTCACATTACTATATACATTATGATTCATTACTATATATATACTTTGGTTAAGTTAAGTAAAGTTCCATAGTAGTTTGAGATGAACCTGAAAACATATTTTCGCGGACACGGAGAGTGAGACGCTCGCCCATAGTACCGAAACACATATGCTCAATAGTGTACACAATAACGGTGATTACCGAACCGCAACAGAAGAGGATAGAGATTCTCTTGATCTCTTTTTGAGTAGTATCCCAAGGCATATAATACGAAACTAATGCTTGGGAGACTCCAAGGGCGAAAAGTGGCATCTGAGATCCAGCGAGGAAGGCACATAACGTGCCACACACGCCGTACATCCAATCCGGACGGATCATTGAGTAAAGACGTCCCACCGTTACTTTAACCTTCTTCGATGGATCGGACCCATCCCCTCGAGCTACTGAATCTCTTTCTGAGCAGAAGCTTGTCCTTGTTCTTGATAGTTCCCGTGAGTACTTTATGCTGGAAATGAAAAAGAAGAACCGGTATGGGAATTAGGGTTTAACTTTCGGTTAGGTTTAGTGCATTTGTAGAGCTAGTTCTAATGAAAATGTACAGAGGCAGAGGACAGTGTAAAATAATAACCTATGTGGTCTGCTTAGCGTGCGATTCAAGGAAGGGTTACGTTGCAGCGCGGCGGTTTCCTGGAGACGAAGCAGAGAAGAGTAGGCTCCGTCGGGATTCGATATGAGAGTCTCGTGGTTTCCACATTCTACGATCTTTCCTTCGTGAACCACCGCTATGATGTCAGCGTTTCTTACGGTTGAGAGTCTATGAGCCACAACCACCGTTGTTCTCCCTACCATGACCCGGTCCAACGCTTCTTGCACGCTCTTCTCTGACTCCGCATCTAAAGCACTTGTTGCTTCGTCGAGTAATAGTATCGACGGGTTCTTCACGAGTGCTCTTGATAGCGCAATCCTCTGCTTTTGTCCACCAGATAGTTGAATCCCTCTTTCGCCGACCTAGGAACAAGAAAAAGCGAAAATATTAGGGTTTATAGTTGTTTCTTGCGTTCAAAGGTATTCTATTAACAGACCTGGGTCTCAAATCCTTCAGGGAGGTTGTTTATAAAGGAAATGGCTTCCGAGAGCTTTGCGGCTCGGCCTAGCTCCTCAGGCGTGGCGTCATCTTTTCCATACATAATGTTCTCGCGGATCGTCGTTGCAAACAGAGCTGGTTCTTGGTTAACCAAACCAATCTGTCCCCTTAGCCACTTAATATCAAGCTCTATGATATCGTTACCGTCAAGCAACACAGCTCCACCAGTGGGCTCGTAGAACCGCTCGATCAAAGATATCACCGTGCTTTTCCCTGACCCGCTTCCTCCAACGAGCGCGACGATTTTCCCGGCCGGAATAGTTAGGTTTAGCTTGTTGAAGATGGCTACGTCGGGGCGAGACGGGTAATTAAAAGTCACGTCCTTGAACTGAATTAGACCGTCTACTTTCCCGAGTTTGCGGCCGGATATCGCACTTGCTTTCGCTGTCGTGTTCCTTTCGATCATTTTGAAAATCGGATGCGCCGCAGATTTTGCTCGCACAAACGCAGAAATATCCGGCGCCGACTGTCCAAGAGACCTACAAAAAATCCCACAAAAACAGAGCTTTTTATGCCCCGCGAAAAGGAAACGTACAAAACAAGCAATAGAGATATGAAGATGGTATATTACAGGCCAGCGATGACAACGTTGAGCATAGTAGTGAACGATTTGCCACCATCGGCGATACCCTTATGAACCACGACACTAGTGAACCATACAAGCAATGCCCAAGACAGAAACAGAACACAGTGCAACGAACCAAGACCTAGTCCTTTGGTTAAACCGGCTTTTCTACCGTACTTGTACGTGTTCTGAAGAGCGTCCCGGTACAATCTCACCGCTCTTTCTTCGCCGGTAAACGCTTGCACGGTCCTCACGTTCCCAATCACCTGAAAATGTTGGCATAGACATAAGCAAGAAGCTCACAAGAATGAAAACACTTTTACATGGTTGCTTGTAGAAGAAGTAACCTACCTCTTCCGCAATCTCACCGGCTTTGATGTAAGATTTTCGGACACGAGCAATGAGTCCGATGGCTACGAACGCGTAGATTCCACCGGCTAAAGCAATGAGAGGGACTATAGACAAAGTGACCAGACTTATTTGCCATACGCTCGTGAACCCTATTGCAAAACCGGCTATAAACCGGCTTATGTAATGCAAGAAGTTCCCTACCTACACAAAAAAGTAAACCGGGTTTATATTGTCATCATATACGACAAAGCGGATTTGCGTGACAACATTTATAAATTTTGAAATTTAAAGGGACCAGGCTTGTTGGCTTAGCTGGAAAGAAGTAAATTAAAATCGTATGCATTATAAATGCAAAAAGCAATGCAGCTATAACCGAATTAAAGACGGTGCATTTATTATATTTGCAATTTTATAGACCAAAGCATATTATAAAAGGAAAAAAAAAAATTGTGTATAGTGAGTATTGGAATCTCAGAAAACGAAATATAAAAATATTTAGGAAATAGACAAAAGAGATTAATGCATCCAAATTTTCTCTTTCTTAACTTAAAAAGATGATTAGATTAAATTATTCTTAATTCTTCACATTGAAAATTGACAAGGTTTGATCAAACCCATGTGCAATAAAAAAACAATAAAAACACATGTAAAAGATTTTTGCAAAATTGTAACTACCTAAAATGTCAAATATAGATTTTATCGACAGAAGTCAAGCCACAATTAAAAAAAACAAATATATGTATTTTACAATATTAATAAAATGAAATTGAGTATTCTAAAAACCGGTTTAATTCGGTTTAGAGAGGTATAATACCTTCTCGGAGAGAGCATCTTGGACAACAAGTATGTCGGAGGTAATGGCGGAGATAACTTCTCCGGTGGAAGCTTCGGTGTCGAATAAGCTTATGTCTTGATTTAACATTGACCGGAGATAAGCTCTTCTCATCTTCGCCGCTTGTCTCTCTCCCGTATGCATCCAACATGCAACCTCTATTTCCATTTTCCAAAATATTTAATTATTTACTAACATATAAATATAAAATTAAAAAAAAATGCAAATTATAAAAAAAATTGGTATTTATGTGATTTACCTAACCATGATGAGAATAGTATAGCCACACTCAAATACACAAAATCCAACGAGTACTGAAAAAAAAACAAATTATAACGACACATAATTAGGCATAATTAAACCGAATTATAAATTTAAAATCATAGTTTTTTTAAAAATTAAAATAGTAAATAATAATAATAATAATAAAAAATTAAAACCTTGGCAACTTTGTGAGAGGTTTGTTTAGGCATGAAATAAGATTCACCGATTAGGTTAATAAGTTTGCCAAAGAAAATAAAAAAGACAGGCACGGAGGCGCCGTGAATGCACGCGCCGATTGAACCGAGAGTCATTAAAACGCAGTCGTATAAATCCGCGAAGGAGAAGAGTTTAAGAAGTGACACCGTCGGCGTTTTCTCCTTCTCCTCCTTCTTCTCCGGATCACCGGACGGTTGTTGCATTTTGAACTTTAAAAGTTTTTTTTTCTTTTAATTATTATTATTATTATTTGTTGGAGACAAAAATGAGGAAAAATAATTCAAAATAAATAGAGAGAGTGGAATTAAGAAGGAGGAGGAGGAGAAGTGGTTAGAGAGGAAGAAGATGAGAGATAGAGACCAACATTTAATGCAAAAGTAAGACATAAATATAAAACCAAGTTTATTGGTTTCAGCGAGAATTGTTTGTGTGTGTGTGAATTGTGATCCTAATTAATAATCTTTCTAATAAAGTTTTTTTTATCATTTGCTTTATAGTATCGAATTATAACGGTAATTAGTAATTAATTTTGAATTTAGTACTTACCTGCGAAGTTTCTTACTTTGTTTTGGACGATAAAAGGTAATGAATCTGAATTTAACGGTCAAGAATTGTGACAGGAACAAGTATCGGTTTTTGTGTAATATTTCTAATGTAATCTATTAATTCGAATATATATGTCTTTTATAAGACTATGTAAACTTTATAGTCAACTTACACACATATTTCAACTACTTTTTTTAATACAATTTTACTTTTATAAACAAAATTAGCCGATATAGTTAAAATTGATGTAGAAGAGAAAACTAGTTGTTTTAGTATAAGATAAATTAATTAAATGATTGTATTTATGTCATAACGCGTTCACATGTTTGGACTTTTTGATAATTTCATGTCCGTTGGATTAACATTCCAATAAAACAATTAATGAGTCACTTCAACATCAGTTTCAACAAGTACTTATCAAATCCATGTCAAATAATAAAAACTTAAAACCGTTTTAATAAACTTTACATGCCATTGCCACCAAGGTTTATGACTTTTTGTGTCAGAAGTTTTAAGTTTGACTTTGTGGTGGTGGTCAAACTCAAATCACAGAATTACTTGAATTAACAAAATTATAATTGTTATAACGATATTAATTTTTTAAAAGATTTTATGGTGTGATATATTGAGTTTAGTCGATTCAATAAACTAATGTATAAAATGTTTCATATAGCAAAAAATGTGGTGGGGTCCAATGTAGGAGCATATATTTAGGGCAAGTCTAGATGATGTATATACTTGAACTGACCAAGTCTTGTGCAGTTGTTTAACTTGCCCTTGTATTAATACGTACGATAAGGACATGACTTCTTATTTAGATTTATTATTTTTCTATTTTTCTGTTTTTGTCCGACTTTCATATCATATGAATCAACGTTAAAAAAACACTCAATAATAGCAAAAATATTATTACATTATGTTGCTACCAATCGTTACATACTTTTGATTGCTTTTGCATTTTTCTCATTTGGATGTTTGAGAGTAGTATACGTACAAAACCTAGATAATCTATATTATTATTATTATTATATACAACATTGGTGACGAAACTCACCATGTGGCATGTCTTTCTTTTTAATGCTTTCAACAACTTATTTATCGTGCATGACATTTTCAAACAATACAATATAATGTATGCTCCCATTTTGAAAAAAATATCTACAATATCACATTTTCGACTAACATTAGTTTGGCTAATTATAAATGGCTAAAATCACATAATTGTTATTTTAATAAGATGATATTTTCTGTTCTTAACTTTTCAAAGAAAAATTAGTTTAAAAGATCTAAAATAGTTTAACTCTATGCAAACCAATGTTATTTGTGGCGACTCAACATTTTTGTACAAGAAGTAGTAGAAACAAGAAGCTAAAAGGCAACAAAAACATTAACGAGTGGCATCCAGAAAGCAACCAAACCTTTAACCGAACCATCGCCGCATGCATTAACCGCGATTATTCCAAACGCTCTAGCCGCGACCACTATAACGGCGTTGAGTCCAAGAAGACAAGACGATATAAAGATAGCCGAAAACGACCACATCCTATCAACCCTCAACATCCTAATAAATTAAGGGGCATGTATTATAAATAATTTGTGTTAAGATTACGAATCACTTGTTATTGAAACATGGATTTAAAAAAACTCACTTGTTATTCAAACATGGATTTTAAATAAACTCATTTGTTATTGGGTGGTTTGAAAAATTTATTACCAAATCCTCTATTATTGGAAAAAAAATTTAAACCATGGATTTTTATTGATTTCAAGAAATCACTTAGAATTTCTTGGTTAAAAATAAAAATAATCAAATCTCATTACACTTTGCGTATATGTTTTGTCCTTTTTCAGAGTCATAAACACCAAAAAAAAACACTATTAACAAAAACAAAATTGTGAGTATTTTAACAAAAAAATAATCAAATCTTATGGTATTATGTGAGATTGCATAAAATTTGAACAACAAATCATACAAACTCTCTAATGAATTTTAAATAATAAAATCTTTCAAATTCAACCAAATCACCAATTTACATAAGAAATCCATAAGAAACCACTTCAAATTATTTCGATCCCCACCACCAATTTACAAGATCACTACAAAATGCTAAAAAAGAAAAACCAAGTCTTCTTTAATTTCATGACTCGTTTGACTTAATTATATAGATGTGACACTTTATTTTTATTTCTATTGGCCGGGAAAGAGTGGTGGAAACTTAAATGCATGCAAACTATAATGATGAAACTACATGTGTTATGGTTTTTGGAATAAATTCGGTTTGCTTATTTTCGGTATGCTTTTTTTGGGATTTTTATTTGAAGTCTAAACCAGATATAGAGCAAACACACATCAAATTTACAAAAAAAAAACATTTGTACATTGTGTAATCTTATATGAAAGTTTGCAACACCACACATGTTTGTGAATTTCTCAGAACTATTTTCAATTTGTATATAAATATATATGTTTATAATCTTGTAAAATATAGACCACACCGTATCATAATGTTGTAATTCCTTTTACTCTCACAATCTTATTATAATGTTTTCACATGCATAATGTATGTTAAAATCTTTAATCTGCTGATCATTCTTTTTTTTGGAGATCAAATGTTAATTAAATAGTTCTAATTCAGATTAATAATGAGTCAAAAACTAACTCCACTAACAAAGGAGAAGAATTCTCTCCGTCTAAACATATACAAATAGGCTTTATATCTTACAAGGTACCATCTCTTACATAAAAAAACCACAAAAGTGTTACATTGTCTTTTGAGTAGAACACAAGCCATGGATTCTTTAAGAGGCCAAGGTGGTATCCAAATGCTATTAACAGCTGAACAAGAAGCCGGTCGGATCGTTTCAGCTGCTAGAACTGGTCTAGTTTTTGTCTCTTTTTACACTTTCTTTTGGCTAGATTAGTAACATCTTATATATTTTTTGAATCTGTTTATTGAATCTTTGTTTCTTTCTTTTGATGGATGAATCAGCAAAACTAGCAAGAATGAAGCAAGCGAAAGACGAGGCCGAGAAAGAGATGGAAGAGTATCGAAACCGCTTAGAAGAAGAGTATCAAACACAAGTGTCCGGAGTAAGTAATCATAATAACCAAAACAGAACAATATATAGACCTTTAATTATAGATCTTGACATTGTACTTATCAATTTATCTTGTTTTTACATTTTTTTGTTTTTGTTTAAGACGGATCAAGAAGCATCTGCGAAAAGATTAGAAGAAGAGACAGATGTTAAGATCAAGAATCTAAAGGAATCTGGTTCAAAAGTATCAAAGGAGATTGTTAAGATGCTTAATAAGTATGTTACTACCACTGCAACATGATGATTAATTAATCTCACCATATAGTACTTTTAATATTTTTCTTGATAATAAAATTGGTTTGATTCTTGAATTATAGTGTTCTTGATTAAGTGGGATACCTATATATGTAAATGTAATGATATATGTGGTAGCCCGGTTTGATAAATATGAGCATAATAATAATTAATTAATTATAAGGATTGAATTGAGATGTAATGAGAAACAAATGATATTGACTATTATGTATATTTTATTTCCTATCAAACATGACCAAGTGATATTTGTTTTTTTAGTCTATGGTCACCATAAACATTAAATACTTAAGAAAGCTAATGCGTAGGAACTGCTGATTAAATTATAATTAAGCAGTACTAAGAAAAAGAAATAGCTTGTATTAACATTATTTAGTGAAGGTAACGAAGAAAAATAAGTTTTGTAATTTTGTGCTTAATTTTGTATAAAAGTTATTTAAAGCTGTAAATTGAAAAAACACATTCTAAATTTAGTATTAAATTCTGCTCAAATGGAAAAGAAGATGAAATCAGTATTATTACACCAAAAAAGGTTATATCTTGCACTAATGAGTGGATTTTATTTCAATAATCGAGGAAATGATTAAAAAGTAAACATTTTTTTATATATAAAAACGGCATCCGAAAATCATTTGGAATATACTTTATTCGAGTTTATTAAAATAAATAAAAATAATTTAACCCAACTAAATAATAATATTCCGTTACGCACGTCAAGAGAAACTAAAGTTTTTGTTAGAAAAGTCTGTTATTGTGTTCTGTTCTGTTTTTTTTCGGTCTTCGTCTTCTCTCTCTCTCTTATCTCTCTCGTGAAAACAGATCGTCACACAATCTCTCCGGTCATCGCTCACCGGAATACTCCATCGATGTCGTCGTTTCATAGCTTCCGGAAAGCCGTAGGAGCCATCAAAGACTCAACCACCGTTAACATAGCCAAAGTCAACAGCGAATTCAAGGTCCGATTTTTTCACTTTTTTTTTTTTTTAAATTTCCTTAATTAGTTTTTTTGAATAAAATTATGTAAATAATAAACCTATGAATCTGATAGGATTTGGATGTTGCCATCGTCAAAGCCACAAATCATGTCGAATCTGCTCCTAAAGAACGACACATTCGCAGTAAAAAGTTTCTTTAATTATCCATTTTTTTATTTTGTATTTTAGACATTGATGACTAATTTATCACATTTTCTTGTTTTTTTTCTTGTAGAAATATTGTCTGCGACATCTGCGATACGACCACGCGCAGATGTCGCTTATTGCATCCACGCATTAGCCAAGAGATTGTCCAAAACTCACAATTGGGTTGTGAGTGACTTTCTTGATTCACACTTAGAAAAACACACACACACACACTTATTTTTCGTGCAAATGTTTAGGTGGCGATTAAGGTGTTATTAGTGATTCATAGAACATTAAGAGAAGGTGATCCAACATTTAGAGAAGAGCTTCTTAATTATTCGCATAGAGGACATATTCTTCGTATATCTAACTTCAAAGACGACACTAGTCCTCTCGGTGAATAGACCTTTTTCTTTCTTTTTTTTGCACTTTGTGTATGTTTTAATGAATAACTACTCAATAACATTTTTCTTACTTTGAAACTTGTTGTTGTTTCTTGTTGTTGTTGTTGTAGCTTGGGATTGCTCCGCGTGGATAAGAACTTACGCGCTTTTCTTAGAAGAACGGCTTGAATGCTACCGGGTTTTAAAGTACGACATAGAGGCTGAACGTTTACCGAAAGGGTCAGGCCCATCTTCAAAGGTTTGTTCTTGAAACTATCCACACATTCTTTAGAAAAGAAACCAAGAATTCTATTCGACGGTATCATTCACCTTGACTCTTTTTTTTTATATCAGAATGTGGATATCAACGGATCGCAAACGTATAGAACACGAATGCTATCCGAAGAAGAGCTTCTCGAGCAATTACCTGCTTTGCAACAGCTACTTTACAGGCTAACCGGTTGTCAGGTAAAAGTTAAAAATCCAAAGATAAAAAAGGACTTATGTTGTTGTTTTTTTTATGGCGAAACTGTTATTTAACATGTTTTCAGTTTTGCAGCCTCAAGGATCAGCCTATAGCAACTACTTAATCCAATACGCTCTCGCTTTGGTTCTTAAAGAAAGCTTCAAAATATATTGTGCTATTAATGATGGAATCATTAACCTTGTAGACATGGTTAGTATTACTTAATCTCCTTATACGAGTTTTAAGTATCGTTTTTTCGCTTACATCTTTTTTTTTTTGCTTTTTGGCTTGTCGATTTAGTTCTTTGAGATGTCGAGGCATGATGCGGTTAAAGCTCTAAACATATATAAAAGAGCTGGCCAACAGGTAAAAAAAAAAAAAGCTCGAAAGCTAGACTATAAAGTAATAGTCTTTTACTAAAGCTTAACTACTTTGGAATGGTTTCTTGATTTCACAGGCTGAGAATCTTGCTGATTTTTATGAGTATTGTAAAGGCTTAGAGCTCGCGAGGAACTTTCAGTTCCCAACTTTGAGACAGGTTAGGTCTTAACTTGTGATAAAATGACGCGAGATTGATTATATCGAAAGAAACTAATGTTGATGAAAACTTGTTTTTTTTTCAGCCTCCTCCTTCTTTTCTTGCAACAATGGAAGATTATATTAAAGAAGCTCCTCAAAGTGGTTCTGTACAGAAAAAGCTGGTACATAGTTCTTGTCTCACCTTATTTCGATTAATAATTTTCTTGTTATTGAAGTTTTGTTGTGTTTATTAACAGGAGTATGAGGAGAAAGAAGAGGAAGAAGAACAAGAAGAAGGAGAAAAGCTCTCTACACAGCCTGAAGAGCCTGCAGAAGCCGAGAATCTAAACCAAAACACCGAAGGAGACAAGCCGCTTATCGAAGAGGAAGAAGAAACACAAGAGGAAGATCCTAAACCTTCTTTCTTGATAGACACTGATGATCTACTGGTGAATTTTCTTCTACAAGTCATCTTATATCTCTTTTAACCTAAGTCTCAACCCCCCCCCCCCCCCCCCCCTTGACCTTATCTTGATCCTTTGCAGGGCTTGAATGAGATAAACCCGAAAGCCGCAGAGATAGAAGACCGGAATGCACTGGCTCTTGCAATATATCCACCAGGTAACGACCAAAACAACCGCGATTTTTGTGTTCAATCTTTTATTATCTCCACTTCTTGTTGTTTCTTGACCAAAACTAGAGACTTAACTTTGTTAACACTTGTTATTGGTCTATGCAGGTCATGAAGCACAAGGTCCATCAAATAGTTTAAGCTTAATAGAAACAGGTGGATCAGGATGGGAACTAGCTCTAGTAACTCCTCAAAACAAAAACAACAACAACAATCCTCGTCCCGCGCAAGACACAAACCTTGTAAAAGTCTAAAAAAATTACTTGAAAACTCTCTCTGTTTCTACTCACAAAACTCACATGGGTTTGTCTATAGGCAGGAGGATTTGACAAGCTTTTGCTAGATAGTCTCTATGAGGATGATTCAGCAAGGAGACAAATCCAACTAACCAATGCTGGATACGGACACGGTGGCACAGACACAGCATTAGCACCACAAAACCCATTTGAGATGATGCAACAAGATCCATTTGCAATGTCTAACAACATTGCTCCTCCTACTAATGTTCAAATGGCAATGCAACAACAACATATGATGATGATGATGCATCAAAGTCCATACAATTACTCTAATGATGATCAACATCAACATCATCATTACCAGAATCATCAGTATTCAGCAATGTCTTCACAATCTAATCCTTTTGGAGACACTTTTCTCGCTCTTCCGCCTCCTCCTGGCTTAGCTGATCCACAGCAGCAAAAAAGCCATCATCATATGCTCCTCTAGAGTAAACATCATGCAACATAATCACTTTAAATAATCTCTTTTTTTACTTCTTTTGTGTTTGGTTATATAATTGAGAATGTTATTCTTTAATTCATTCTACTTCACAATTACTACAAATCTTGTGATTCCTTTGCCTTTTTGCTCATAAATGCATGTTTCATTAAAAAAAACTTTACTCTTTTTATAGAATTTAAAATTATTACAGGAAGTTTATAGATCCTGACTAACTCTAGTGTTCACCATGTTATGTTTATAAGGGAACATATAAAGTATAAACTTTTATAAGATAAATATTTTAAAGTTTTTTTGAAGTATGTTGAATGTTTTGGATCAAGCTTTTGAAGGAACAACAGTCATTTGAAGTGTTCCAATCCACTCTTGTCCTGGATTCACAGTGATTGGTTTCTCAATAGCCGCGCTTTCGACTGTTACGAATCGCTTATAGTCATCAACACCCAAGTCAGAAACTTTCTTCTCCCATGGATTCCACACCACTGCATCTACTTGTCCTTCCTTGTGCACCACAATAGTTCTCTTCTTCTTTTGGTCAACTATTCTTATATCATTTGGTGTGTTTAGGTATATTCTGTCAAACTATATAATCAAAGAGTTATGTGTGATGAAAATATGAAATAAAAAGTGTTGACATTTTCTAGAACAAGAAGAAGATTAAGAACTTACTTGCGATTTAAAAGTTATAGACTTGTCATGATCAGTGAAACGTGTTCTGTTCTTTTGTTGATCAAGATAGTTCAAATTCTGTAATCCTTCCACTTGGATTTCACTGAAACAACACAAGCATATACATATGAAACCAAATTTAAAGAAAGATGCTAAAAGAAGTTTGAGATGGATACCACACAAAGTATGTACCTGATATCGGAAACGGCGAAATAAGGATGAAGAGCAAATGTGAAGCTAAATGGCTTAACATCAGTGTTCTTAATCCGAGATGTCAAGGTTAAATCTCCTTCAGGTCCCAAATGTAACCTAAGTCTATACTCAAACCTGAAAATGTTATATAAAGGAACATATATTATATAGTCAAAACATGTTTGTAACAAATGTGAAAGTAAAAGGAGAGAGATATATATGTGTATATAGGTTTCAAAAGAAAACTAACTTGTGAGGCCATATCTTTAAATCTTCTTGAGATGATCTTAAGATAAGATCAACCCAAGCAAGATAATAAGAGTTTGATGGTAATTGAGGTGGGTTTGGATCAAGCTCCCAGAATCTGTTCCTAACAAATCCATGATTTGGAAGTGGACCTGTGTTACTATACTGAAATTTACATACAAAAAAAAAAACATTTCATTCAACAAAACACAAATTAAAACCATTTCAAGAAAAGTTCAAAAACAATATTTTGAAAAAACTTACTTGTGGAAACAATATTGGAATGCCTCCGCGAATAGCCGTTGGAGGTTCGAATATAGCCTGTAGATGTTTATAAAGAATAAGCATATTATTTATATAATAACTTTGAGGTTTTGAGCCGAAACTCATAATCTCGTAGGAACAAATTATTAAGGTACTTAACTATATACTTCTAATTAACAAATTAAAGATTGATTAGTCATTTAGTCCCTATGTTTATTTACTACCCTTATAAAATTTTAAAACCATAGAATTTTCAACAAATGATTCAACTTTGTTACAACATTTTTATGTATGAAAATAAAGATGTGTACCTTGCTACTCATAACAAGTAACTCCTCTCCATGTTCATTTTTCCAAGAAGCTACTTGACCTCCATACAAGTAAACCTATACAAATTCAAAACAAAAATCAAGAAACAAATAAAACTTTTTTGAACATGTCTTAATTAGGACAAGACTCGGTTCCGTACCTCGAAAGATCGACCACGACGGTCACGTACGATGATCTTTTCAAGACCATTAACACCTTTAGTCCGTTCAAAGGAACGTTGCTCCGTGGCCATGGCAACTACTGCAACGAGCAAAGCCCATAATAAAATAACAAGTCCAAGATTTCTCTTATTCCACATAGTTAATCTTTTCTCTTTTTCAATGTTAAAACAATTCTCTCTGTTTTAATTCCTTAAATATACTTATAAGATAGGGAAAAAATAGTCAATGAAGGAGTCTAGAAATAGGAAAGTAATAATTTTTCATTCAATTTTTAATATTAGAGTATGCTAATTTTTGTTGACCAATAATAAGGAAAAGTCTTAATTTGTCCCATGTTGCTCAAAAAAATCAGCGATGCATATGCTTTTGTTCCTCGCCTACTATTCAATATTCATACACATTATTATTATTGCTACATATTCAAAAACTTAGGACTATAATAAATAATAATATGACCGTATTAAATTCGATTTGATAAAAAATAACACAATAAATAGAAAAAAACATCTTTTATATCACAAGGCTTTTAGGCCTTTAATACCGTTAAAATATTTTTTCTCCAAACACAGGCCCATTTAAGGCCTATTAGTTAATCAAGGGTAAAATAGTCATTTACACAGAGACCTTAATTAGGGTACTTAAGTGTTTCTCTTTTGGCTTTTGCTTAAATCTCAGTGTCACGGTAGAAGAACGAATCCATCGAATTTAGCTCACAGAGAAGATGGGAGTATACACTTTCGTGTGCAAGAATAGCGGCGGAGCATGGACGGCGAAGCAATACGAAGGAGACCTTGAAGGCTCAGCTTCCACGACTTACGAGCTCCAGCGCAAGCTCGTACAAGTCGCTCTCTCCGCCGATTCCTCCGGCGGCGTTCAATCTTCGTTTTCTCTTGTCTCGCCTACCTCCGCCGTGTTCCAAGTACAAAAGCCTCTCTCTTTTTGGTTCTGTTATTTGATTTGGTGATACAGTTAAACCGTGAGATTTAGCTCTAACATTTGGTTAAGATCTCGTTTACAATCTCAATATTGTAGCTTAAGCTTGTTTTCAATGTACGAAACAAGTATAATCGTTTATCATAGTGAGATGTTACTATGTAGCTTTTGTATCAATGTAGCTTTGTATCAATGTAGCTTTTGTATTGTTGTAGGTAAGGATTTAACAATGAGACCTAAAGGTTACATCTTTGTAATAGCTAATCACTTAACTTGTATTACTCCCATGGCTCGAAAAAAGTAGTACAAGATCAATATTAGTGAATAGTCTTTGTGTGTAATTGAGTTTCTTGTGTGCTTTAGACCAACTTGAAGCATTGATTCATGTGTGTGCAGGTGATTGTTGGTGGTGCTGTTGGTGGAGGATTTTCACCTGGAGGAGCTGCTTCGGGAGGAGGTGGAGGCGGTGCGGGTGAAGCTGCAGCTGCTCCCAAGGAAGACGAGAAGAAGAAGAAGGAAGAATCAGAAGAGGAAGAAGGAGACTTTGGATTCGATCTTTTCGGTTAAGTAGAAGATAGTTTTGTTTGGTGGAAATGCAAGTTTGAGATCTCAAATGTTTTTCTTCTATTGTTTATGTGATATGTTGCTACACTACTTTGCTTTCGATTCATTGTTATCGTCTCTGATGTAGTGACATGTTTATCATGTTTTGGCTCATATTGGTAGAAGACAAATGTTATGTGTGTAAAATCTAACATGTCGTAGACATACTGTCTAGAAAGTTTAGATGTCTTTTTGATGAATCCACAAACCAGTTCCAAATACTAAACTACTGATACAGTTATGAATATTTACAAACATGACATACAACTATCACAACGGCTATGGAAAAACAACATTCTTCACTATCAATTTGCTTCTGCTAAATCCTCCTTCCCAATAGAACAACCAGCTTTCACTGAATATGCGAATCGTATCGGCTAAATCTGAGTCGGCTGTGTTGAATCAGAAGAGCCATTTATCATCTCAATTCTTGGCCTTCTGCAGAACAGAGTAACATTTCAATGAAACAACAACCAAAACATGTCACTCTTGATTCTACAAATAACAACTATTCTAAGTCTATATACCAAGACGTCCACATGTGTCATTCTTGAGTGATAGTTTATCATTTACAGCATATAAAGTCTATGATTGTGTACTTTGTCATGTTTCAGCCTACATAATCTGGTTTACAAAGATTAAGAGAGAAAGCTCTTTTACTACATACCTTCACGAAAGGGCTGTTCCAAACGAGTAACAATATGTTTCCCATAGGTGTATTTCTTCAAAGCAGACGAATGCATCCTAACACGGCTGAACAATATCGCACGCTGATCAACAGTACACGTCTCGAATATCTTCTGCACAACATAGTTCCCATACTGGTCCTTCATCATCATCTGTTAAAAGGGTTGCTTACAGTTACATATCCAATAAGTCAAGAAGGAAAATGTATCAGGTTTTGGTCCATAAAGCTCACCAATAGACTATCATAGCTCTCATCGGGCCCTGCAATCTCTTTAATGATCAGGTCCCGTTCGATACGACCACCATGTTCCAGACACTTCTCGATAACATTTGATGCAAACTTGTGTAGGCTAAGCTGCACAATGTGCCCTGATAGTTTTGTCACAATTCTCTCTCTTTCTTCTGATGTGCCTTTCTCCAACACATGCTGCATAAACAGCGACAATGTGTTAAAAATTGGATTAAGTTGTAAATGATTTGTAAGCTATATAGACAAACCTGTGTGACATAGTTGCCATATTGGTCCTTGGAAAGGACACATACTGACTCCAGAATTTCCTCTGTAATGAACCGACATTGATGCTCACTCGAGCAACGCTCCAAAAGCCTCTATAGAGAAGACGCATTGTTCGTGAGCAACAATGAGAGAAACCAAGAAAAGAAGGGAAAAAACAGTTTTTACTTAACCTCTTAGTACCTGTATGACACGGCAGCCATAAGGATGCCTAGAGAGTGACGAAACTTGACCACGGAATGCGGATAACATGAACTCAATCCTGTCTGCCGGGATAATCTCGATGCATTTTTGAATCACATGGTTACCGTTTTGGTCTCGAACACATCTCATGACCTGCCCGTCAAGCTCGCGTGCTAAACGAACTCTCTGATCAGGTTCTATGACATCAAGAGCCTAACACACCACAACAAAGTTCCACTCATGAGTCTTAACAAAGTCCAAGTTCAATAAAAATGTAGCAACTTTTGTACCTTTTGTATCACGCGACAACCGTACATCTGCAGACTAAGTGGTATTATCTGTCCCATGAGTTGATCCGCAAGTTCTTTTCTCTGTACTGAGTTCCCGTATTCGAAAAACTGGAAACAGATATCTCAAATATTTAATCAAATGGATAGATTCAAAGGGGAAGGCACTGTGAGTAAGTTTGTAACACAATAGGATTTAGAAGGAATATACCTTCTGAATGACATAATTGCCAAACACATCAGTCATTAGCTTGCAAGCATGAGGAAGTACTTCTCTAAAGACTCCTGCTTTTTCTTCCGGATTACATCTCTCAAGCTTTTGCTGAATGAATCGGCTCCCGTGTTGATCCGAACTGAAAAGAAAACAAGATTTGTACAAGTTTGTCATCATAAGATCTTGGACGAAACTGAAGAAAAGACTTTTGATAAGATTAAAACTTGCCTGAATTCAACAATGTGTCCTGTTATGTCAGATAAACCAAATCTCCTGCCTTTTCCAGATTTTAGCTCTTCAAGAAAATTACACAAACGCGGGCCACTAGCACTTTCCAAACTCTCCTGTGGCTGCCATCCAGGATATGCATCTACATACGAGCTCGGTGATACAGGAGGGGCATACTGTGTAGGCAGATACTGCAACATAACACCCATATTTGGTTGGACTCCATAATAGTTAAGACCCGTATTAGAATGACTCGGTCCCCTTATTTGTCGAACAAACTGCGGATCATCCTTTTGAGACTCATGAGCATTCTTGTGGTTCTGCGCGAATGATTGTTGACAATACTGCATATACATAGGATCGAGATAAGAAGGCTGTCCCGGTGGGGCATATAGCTTCTCAGTATACTGCATTTCACTTCCATGGCCTACACTTGGCCCGGATAACTGAGGAGTAAAATTTGGATTGACCATAAGCGGAACAGAACCATGTGAAGGGTATCCAAACTGTGGGACCATGTTAGTGTATGGTCCATAACCATATTGAGGTGAGTAAACAGTAGGAGACTGCATGTTATAGACATGAGCCTGTGGTGTCATATAAGCTGTTTGGGAAGCAGGGTAAAGCTGAGGCTGAGGCGGTGTAAAACCTGAAGACTGAAGCACAGTCTGACCATCACCTGAGAACTTGTAAGGTTGTCCGTAATAAAACTGTCCTGTCCCAGTAGCTGCATCGTTTACACCATGAGAAACCATTTTGCCTCCACTTTGAACCCATGTTACATTACTTTGTTGCTGATGCAGATCTGGCCTTACATACCTCGGTTCTCGAGGGTGGGTATAAGATCTGGATATGTTAGTGCTCTTCATTTTAGTTATAATAGTAGATTCATCGAGATTCTTGTCAGTATTATCTTTAACCATGGCATCATCTGACATCTCGGAGAAGCTACCTCCCTCCTCCGCTATGTTCATTTCACCATTCGAAGAGTTAGATCGACTATGCTGAGGGGTTGGACCAGAAGAACTATCATCCTGCTATGTGAAGAGATACAATTCTAACTTATTATAAGGAACAAAGTATCGAAAAAACTGAACTCGAATAAAAGAAAGTTATTTTACTTCTCAACCTAGAACATTTATGAAGAAGTTAAAGAAAGAAAGCCGAACCTGCCTGAACTCTGCCAAACGTTGAGGACCAGGCGAAACACGAATGTCCAAGCCATTCTTCGTATCCGAAACACTATTAACAGTTTGCTTCTGAGAGCTTTCATCATTCTCCGACACTTCCTTGTGAGTAGAAAGTGTACCTTGAGAGAAATGAATCATTGAATTATCTTTACTTATAAATCTATCTACACGACCGTCAACGAACTGATTCTCAGTAGGGTAATAAACCGGTGGAGAAGGTGTGCGGTCAAGGTTCTGTATAGACGAACAAGAAGAATGAGCGGTCACTGTCTCCTCAAACCCGTTGTTTTGAAGACTTGGTGGCTTCAAGTTATTACAATTAGAGCCACCTTGTGGTGACAATAGATTATCCACAGCTAGGAAAGATCCTTCCATGCTAGGCGGCGCACTTTCACTACGATTAGGAACAGAAAGTGGCCTAGAGTTAGACCATCCTTCACTGCTTTCAGACATCCTAATAGGATTCTCAGTTGCCATTGCTCTCTAAAGTTATTGCTTTTCTTAGTCTTCTTCTACACAAAGAAGAGAAATTTAACACAAGTACCTTAAAGAAACTATCTTCAAATTCAATTTAATCACCAACAAAATCAAAAGTAGCACAAAAGAATGCATTTTTTTACACTCAAATAGTTCATTATCTACCATAGTAAGCTTGTATTTCAATTTTTCATAAAAGAGAAAATGAACATAGCAAGTAGTAAAAGAGTGAACCTTTCAAAGGAAAGAACACAGAGAAACCAAATAGACTATAACATAACCACACGCAGAGATACTCATGGCCTTATAAATGCTACTTGCATTAGAGAAACTCAAAGGAGAAGCAGAGAAAGAGTAGAAACAGAGTATAACTACGAAGGAAATAAAAGAAAATCAAGATTTATTATCCAGACAAAAGCACCCTGTAATAAGTGAGCTTTTTTTTGCTCAAAAGAGAACACAAGTGCACGGAAGAGACAGATATGAGAGAGAGAGAGAGATTCTCTTACCAAAAGAAGGGGAGATTTTTGTGGAGGAAGCAAAAAAAAGATTCACTGTATAAAAACCCTAGATTATGCTTCTCTTAAGTCGTCAGAGAGAGACAAGGAAGAGAGAGAGAGAAGCCTATTGGGTCTTAAAGTGACCATCTTTGGCCAAGTCAAGTTGTATTTTTTTATGTTTTGTTTTTTTTTCCCTGTAATGGTAATTAAATAATTGCCTATTTTTCCCCACCATTACGCTTCTTTCTTTTTTCCGCCGAGTTTATTGGAGTTTTGACTTCTTTTAAGCATTACAAAAATATTAGAAGAAACTTACAAAGATTTACAAAGAAAATCATATAACAACAGAGCCTAATTGGCAAGAATAACAAAAACTAAACCAAAATTAAATAATGTAATGCCCATAAACATACCTAAATTAGTTATTTTCATGTCTACTTGCTTAATTTTTCTTTGAGTAATTCACAAATCTACACCCTTTCAACCCCTTCTTCACAAAACTACTCCTAATTTAATATTTTCACATATTTACACCCTTTCAAAATTTTAAAAGCTTGATTTAATCTTTAAAAAATTACCAAAATTAAATTTTTTTCATTTGGGTTCGCTAATTAGTGTTTAGGGTATAGTATTAAGGGGGTAGGGTTGTTTGGGTAGAGTTTATTTGGATTTAATTTTGAGTGTTTAGGTGTAGTTTTGTGAAGTATTTTGGAAATGGTGTAGTTTTGTGAAATGTAATTCAAATGGTGTAGTTTTGTGATTCTCCCTTTTTCTTTTCCATTTCTCACCCATAAAATTAAAAATAAAATAACATTTGTTGCTTTAAAAATTAAGAAAAGGTTCTAGAGCCGTGAAGCCAACTCAAACTCACAACAAATTAGAAATATAGATCCTTTGAGAATTTTATTATACAAATTTAAAAAACAAAAAATTAATAGAAATTGTAGAAGAAAATAGAAAGACATTATTTAATAATGTTCTTATTTTGTTTTGAGTTTGATAATTGGAGAAGTCCTTTTGCTAATTTCACCAAAAAGTCTCATTCTCCCAATAATTATTTATTTCAAACAACGAATCAAAGCAAATTCTTAAGTATAAAAAGAAAGGTAAAGTCTCTGAATCTTCTTTCTTCAACTTTCTCTCTCCCTCTCTCTCTTCTGACCTCACATTCGTTGACTAAACTCTCTTCTGGGTTTCATGTTCATGTCCTAGATCTTGAAGAAGAAGATCAAAATTAACCTTTTTGAGATCTGGGTTCAGATAAAGTTCCTGTCTTTCTTCGTTAAACCGTTTCGATTTAGCTAAAATCTGACAAGGTAACTGTTTTTTTTACTCTTTTAACTGATAATGCTCTCTACAGTGTCTACATTGAGTTTTAAAGTTGCTCTGTAATGTTGATTCTGTGATTCTTAGCTTATGGGTTTAGCTAAGCTTGTGTGTGTTGTGAAGAATGTGCGTTTTTGCGTTTAAAGTTTATCAATTTTGTTCTTTAGACTTGTTTGAACATTACTTAATCTCTCTCAGTGTTATCTGGTCATGTCTTTGTTACTGTCTTAGACTCTTTGTTTGTCTTTAGACCAATAAAAACTCAAACTTTATTCTTCTTCAGACAATGCCAATTTAAAAATAGTATGCAAAGGTAAATCAAAGACACAATCTTTTGTATGCCTTTGGGAAGAACGCAGAAGTGTTGAGATTTGTTTCAAATGGGTGAAACACAGAAGAATCTACAGGGGACACGTCACCACACATCTCTTAAGAAGCCCTTATGGGTTATTTTGACAGTTTCAGTGATAAGCATGCTTCTGATATGTACACACATGTTCCCACGACATAGCAAAAGCTCCTCGTGTAATGGCCTCTCTAGTAGCAACAGAGGCTGCGGGGACGGTCTCTCGGCTTGGCTACCTGTTCATGTAAGGAAACACACCGATGAGGAGATAGCGGCTCGAGCAGTGGTCAGAGACATACTTAGAACACCTCCCTTCATTAACGAAAACTCCAAAATCGCCTTCTTGTTCTTGACTCCGGGTACTTTGCCATTTGAGAAGCTATGGGATGAGTTCTTCAAGGTAACAACAACAACAACGCCGCAAAAAGTCCAAAGGCCTTTAGATCACATTTTCACTAATAGATCTTATGTTTTGTTTTTGTGTGTGTGTGTTTTAAGGGTCATGAAGGGAAGTTCTCTATATACATCCACCCGTCAAAGGAACGGCCAGTTCACATCAGCCATCACTTTTCTGACCGGGAAGTCCATAGTGACGAGGTCACTTGGGGAAGAATCTCGATGGTTGATGCTGAGAAACGGTTACTAGTTAACGCTCTTGAAGATCCCGACAATCAACACTTTGTTCTTCTTTCAGAGAGGTAATGATTTCAGTGTTGCTTATTTTGCCGCATAAATTAAATCACTTGACGTTGATTTTCTGCGCAGTTGTATACCGTTGCATACTTTTGACTACACATATAGATATTTGTTGTACTCCAATGTCAGCTTTATTGAAAGGTAGATTAATCTCTTCACTAAAAGAGAAAAGTTTGTGTTCTCTATTGATATTTTCTGACACTAGCTTTGGTTATCTTTGTTTATCAAGTTTTGTAGATCCTGGTCAACATGGGACTGGTAGACACATGGAACATATGTTACCAGAAATCTCCAGAGAAGATTTTAGAAAGGGTGCTCAGGTTAAGACAAGCTTTAGTATCTAATAAGAGCTTGCCTTTATCAGTATGCTGCTACTGTAATCTTTGGTTGTGCATTTTTTTTGTCTTTTCGTCTTGCTAGTGGTTCACAATGAAGCGCCAACACGCGATTATTGTGATGGCCGATAGTCTTTACTACTCAAAGTTCCGCGAGTATTGTGGAGTAAGTTTTTCCTGCAGCTGAATTTGTTTGTTTTAGTTACATTTTATCATAGCTTTTTTACCTTTTCAGAAATAATTCGATAAAAGTTTTTCTTCTGTGTTCTGATTCTGACATTGAGATTCTGTAAATTTCAGCCCGGGATAGAGGTGGACAAGAACTGTATCGCAGATGAACATTACTTGCCAACATTCTTCAGTGTGAGGATACACTTCTTTAAACTCCATCTTTTGCAATCTCTCAAGCCTTCTTGACGCTAAACCAGTTTGTTTATTTGCTGGCTCTTCTTATAGATGATTGATCCCATGGGGATTTCGAACTGGTCAGTGACGTATGTTGACTGGTCTGAACGAAGGTGGCATCCAAAGACATACGTAGCACAAGAGATTTCACTAGAGTTTATGAAAAATGTCACGGTATGTGTTCGAAACACAGTCTTCGTTGAAATTTGTCAGAATCAGCATCTAATTATACTTTACTTTCTTCTCGCTTGTACAGTCCGAAGACATGAGTACACACGTCACAAGCGCGGGAAAGGTATGCTCTTGAGACTCTTCTTCCAGCCTATATGTTCTCCCTTTCCTCTGTCTCTATACTTTTACTTGTGGTTTTGAAGCATGGAGAAGAGCTGCATTGGCCTTGTACATGGAACGGTATTACACGGCCTTGTTATCTGTTTGCGAGGAAGTTCCATCCCGATACTCTTGACACATTGGTCAATCTCTTCCCAAACTACACAAGCACAGTTGTCTGAAAGAAGATTCTTCAACCGAACACACACGATCCTTGGACCTAATATCGATCCAGATATGTCTCAAAGATGGATCTTTTAGATACTGTAAATTTTCTAAACAAAACTGAAATGGTTCTTGATGGACATTGATGTCCAGTTATATGCAATTAGAGCATAAAATTTTGGCTAAAAGAGTTTCATTTTATAATTTTCTCTATATGGTTTTGGACAGTATCATTTGGTTGATCTTACATGGCATTGTAATAACTTCAACACATAGTGTTGGTGTTGTAATGACGAAATCCGGTCTATGATCTTTCACGGTGCCTATATGATTTCGAGTGGAGCCCGAGGAACCGTGGGCTTTATCGGCAAGCAGTCCCAGTCTTTACCGACTTTGACAAGTGAGAAATGCTTAGGAGCCCATGACTCACCAGAAGCCTCTCTTTCTTTAAGAGTCTCTCTCTGTTTCTCCTCAACAACTCTCTTAGCTTCGCTTGCTCTCTCCCACTCTTTCTTGAGTATTCCTTCACTCACATCACCCCACATACTCGCGGACTCGGTCTCCATCACCTCCTCAAGATTCTTAACTGTTGGAGGCTTGAGCCCTGTGATATTCTCTTTAGCATTGTATATAACCTCAAGCTCACCGGTCTTCAAATTTTTCGCCATTACTTTCCTGAAAACATAATATGAATGTAATGTTAATGACACCATATCATATGTTTATGTCCTTTTAAGAGTTATATGTAACATGTTTTATTGACCTGTCCCAATGGCCAAAGATGTCATAGAGACAATCACCAGAGGAAGATTCAAAGATCTTTCCTTTGATTGATCTATTGTTGTTGCCTTTAAATCTTTCAAAGAAAGAGTCTGAGACCAAGTTTAGTTCAGCTTCAAGATTGGTCTCAGAGCATTTTATGTTGATTTTACCAGCCCAATAAGCTCCTGGAGATGGTAAGAATCTCATAATGAGTCTAGGCTGGTCCATTTCGTAAGTCTCTTTCTTGTTCAGAAGCTTCATTACTCTTTTGCCTTTTACCTCAACTTCCACGTAAGTACCTTATCAAATCAAATGGTACACAATGAGATTAGAGGTTGTAAACTGGTTCGGATTTAGTTTGGTGTAGTATAAATTTTTTGACTACTACGATAAAAAGTATAAGTAAAAGTAAAAAAAAACATACCACGAAATTTAGGAGTGAAATATTGACACCATAATATGTCAATGTTTTCTTCTTCGTGAGTCGCGTGAAGCGCGGACACTGGTGGATGATGCGATACCTAAACAATAACCATTTATTGAATTATTATTTTCTTCGATAAAAATTTATTGATTTATTGTATTTTAAGTTTGATGGTTATAATTAGGGGTGGACAAACAGGAATTCAGGACGGGATTTTTCGGGTTCGGGAATGGGACGGGAATTTCGGAACGTAAAAAATTGTCCCATTCTTGTCCCATTTTATATTTGGGACGGAACGGGAATGGAACGGGACGGAACGGGAACGGGTCGGGAATTCCCAAATATCTAGACATTCATAATTCATTTGTTAAAAATTTACAATCGTGATTACTTATCAATTATCATGTTAAAATAATTTATATCACAGTTCTTATACGATGATAATTTTTGTATCAATGATATAAAAAATATATTTGGTCACACTTAATTAATAATCAAAGTTCATAAAATCTAAATTAATAAAATCCACCACAAAAGCCATGATCATATAATAAAACTCAAGTAAAAAGAAATGTCTAATAATAAAAAAACTTCAAAAACCAAACATGAAACAACTAAGTATCCACTGTCTCTTTGCATCATTCTTCGTTCGAAATTGTTTTCCCATTTCTATACAAATTCATAAGAAAAAATAGTAGATGGATATAAGATAATATTAACAACAATATATTTTAAAATATGTTATATTTAAAAAAGCGTACGTAACTTTTTCTGCTATGGAGTTTGGACTTATATTAATATTAACTAGGTTTAGTAATATAACTTAAATCTTAAATATTAGATTAAATAGATAAGTAAATTAGATGTGTTTATACTTTATTTATAACTTGTGTACACATAGAAAAAGGAAACAATATATATATATATATTTATATCACATCACATCATTAAAATTTACTTGGACTTCAGGTATTCCAGTTCCAGTCCCGTCCCGTCCCGGTCCCAATTGGGAATTAAACTTTTGTCCCATATCGGGACATTCGTCCTATATGGGACGGGAATTTGGGAACGGGAATGGGACGGAACGGGGCGGATCGGAACGGGACGGGAATTATGCCCACCCCTAGTTATAATATTGAAAAAATAACATCATTAGATACTACCACCATATTTTATAGGGTTAGTAAAAATAAAATTAAACGTATAAATTTGTTGATAAATGTTGTACAAAATCGAAAAAAACATGTAAATTTATAGATAATTATAAAATACGACCATACTTGTTCGGTAAGAACGTTGATGTGACCGTTGGACACGTGGTGTGTCTCGCCAAGAACAGAATTGTACGGAGACATGCCAAAAACCAACGGTCGTAAAGTGGATATGTTCCACGTCACCACAGATTTGAGCCGTTCGATGGGAATATCACGACGGTTACATTCACCGAGCAGATCTTGACCACCGAAACTATAGACCATTTCGCCGTAACATTGGAGTTGTGATAATGGTAGGTTTAGCTGAGGTGGCAGCTTTACGTTCAAACAATATTATTATTATTATTTTTATTATATGTGAAAAATTAAATAAAAATACACATTATTTTGGAGGAATTTATAAAACTACACCCTTTTAATCCACATAATTTAATATTTTTTTACATATTTATCGTCTTTTAAAATTTTAAATGATATTACCAAAATTAATGTGAATATGTATATATATATATACCAAAAATACACATTATCCTATCTCTTTTGTACCAAACAGTCACCATTTATCAATTAAATGATTTGATTGGTACAAGTCACATAAGTTGATTATACGAACTTGTATCCATTTATGGCAAATATTGAATAAACCTTTTTAATGTTACTTTTACTTCAAAAACGATATGACGCTATATAAAATATATACATATATATACCTGAAAATTTGTGAGATCGGATCCTGGACGTATGTTTTTGAAGAGGCTAAGGATCCTACGGATGATATTAGAAGTTGTGTGTTCAGAATCTTTCTCATCGTCTAATGAGAAAGATTTGGTAAACACAAGATGCCTTTTTGTTTCTTTATCTATTGCCTTTACATAACCAAAAAGTCAAAAAAAAAAAACCATTAATTAAACCCATACGTTTCTTTTTTTTTTGTTAATTTTTTTAAAACCCATACGTTTCTTTAAAACCTAACACCTAATAAATGCCCCCAAATTAAAGCCGTTAAGTTCACCGACCACTTTAAATTATCCACCATTTCTCAAGTCCAAAACCAATACGGTTCATCCTCATATAATGATATAACTTTTTTATATATGTATACAATTAATAATATAAATCCTTTTAATTTAGTCCAATAAAATCATATTTATTGATTAATATATGGCATGCCCTAGGTTTTCATTATATAGATACACGATACATGGATTTTAAAGAATAAGGTAAATAATTCATATATATTCGATACCATGGAGTTATTAATGAGGGTTTTAAGTTATTAAGGGTTTAAGGTTATAACTAAGTTAAAGATATGCGTGTGTGTGTGTCCCTCCTGTCCCATAAACACATAAGTATGTATGATATAATTAAATACCCTTTTAGTCCAAGAAAACCATTTTTCACGTATGATTAAAAATATGGCATGGCCTAGGTTTTCATTATAGATTCATGTCACATGGGTCTTAATTAAAGAATACTAAGATAAAGGATTCAAACGAGACCAAATTATGATCACTAATTAATATTAGTATTATCAAGGTTACATGCATTAATAAAGTTCAAGATATGTGTGTGCTGCCCTTTGCCCATAAAAACACACGAAAATGAATGACGATAGAGGATGTCCCCACACTTACCATTCGAGAAGTAGTTGTTGTTGTTGAAGAGAAACAATCTTTCTTTAGAAAATAAGATGCCAAGGAGATCTATTTATGAAACAAAAGAGTGATATCTCTCACTCATGTGCTCCACATATGTATATATATATAGAGAGAGAGGAGCTAGCATGTGTTGGGGGGATCAAAAGAGAACTAGGAGATGAGTTAGATAAGCATTAACTATTGAAGTAGAGGCGTTGGTCGTTATATCCACCACCTCCCTTATCATTTATGATTTATCTCATTAGTCATTACCTTATAGTGGCCGTTTTTTCTTTGTGTTTAGTCCTTTAGCTAGATAAATGGTCCATGATATATAAGACAGTTTTGAAATCTTTGATTGATTTGTGACCAGTATTCCTCATCATTAACTAATGATTTCCCTTTATTTCACAATTAAAATCTTTTAAAGATTTTGCACACATTAAAACAAGGGTTATTTAGTAAACTAGGTACTTTTTACTTCTTAATTTGCCAATAGAGTGATTTTTTTTTGTATTTGCATTTAGGTGATTTTTTATGTTGAAAAGTCAAAAATAACCCTGAACTTTATGGTCAGGTCGTGTGAACATTCATGTATATGCGTGAATATTCATGTATTCGTATGAACATTCATGTTCTTTCTTCTAAAATAATCGTGACATTGTGTGAATATTCATGATAACATGTGAACATTCATAGTTTGATTAAATAATTCATGAAAAAATTTGAAACAGAAAACTTGTGAACATTCATGAACCTGTGTGAATGCGCGGAAGGGTATATCAGTCATAAAAAAAATAGAAGGAATGAAAATCACCTAATTACCAATTTTGAAACACAAATCATCTTATTGCAAATTAAAGTCCAAAAATGTATCCGATTTCCTAATTTTTTCTTAAAAGAAAGTTGATTGTGGATAATTATCTTTAATACCAAAAAAAAAGATAAACAAACATGTGAATAAAGTCTAGAATGACACTTAATTAGCATGAAAATAATTTTATGTATGAGTTTTTTATTTTGCAAGTTCACTAGTGAATAAGTAGTTATATGACTATATCTTGGTTTTTGCAAACAAGATTAACCTTAATATATCGAAAAAATATATATAAAAAGTTTATTTAACACTATGTTAATGGGCCTGATATAATAACTCATCCCATTCACAGATAAATAATTTCATTATTGGCCCATCTAGCGTTTCTTAGGATACAAAGAAATAGAAGACAAAACCATTTTGTGTATATATGGTTCTTGCCTTTTTGGTTTAATGTTTTTGTTTTGAAGAAATTTTTAAAGTAGATTGAGATTGTGTGCAAGTGGTGTTTGAAATTATGATTATATATATATATATATATGAAGAGCTTATGAATTGAATAAAGTTGATATGTATATTATTGCGTATAGTATATGAAATACAATACATTAATGTTGATTTGAAATATGTATATAACGTCCCTCTCTAACCAACACAAAATTTAATATAAGTAAGCGTATACATCAAATTGAATTTCATATCTGTACAATTCTTTATTATAATCAACATCAAAATTATATTATATCGTTGAGATGTCAAAAACAAAATTAAAGTATATCATCGTCAAGAGAATTAATAAACCAAATTTGTCAGCATCTTTGTTAACTTCGTTACAAGGCGCACGTTAGAAACATTAATGTTTGGACGGTTCATATATATTTTAAAGAGACGCTAAACTTTCCGTCCTCTTTAATTATCCGATCACTAATCACCTTTTTTATAATTAATAATGCTATTTACAAAGATATAAAACATATCAATCATAAAGTATAGTATAATATTATATTTTTTACACTCAAGAGATACACAAAATAAGATTAATATATAATTATATATAGTCACATTAATCAACATATTACGTACAATGGTGTGACATTAAAAAAAAGATGTAATTAATTAGGATGAAGATTTAAGGTGTAAAAAACGTTTTGTAGAGTAGAGACGGAAGAGACTAAAGGCGGAGAAGGAGGAGAGAAGGATCACAAGAGCCGCCGCGATATAGTTTAGGATAATGGCACTTCCGATTTGAAAGCAAAACCTAGTGAACTTATAGCACCATTTCATCCATTGTAGCTCTTTTGAACCTGTCAGCACCAGTAATGAGTGTTGCGCCGCCGCAGATGTCCCGGCCAATATCATATAGGCCGCCGTCTATTTAATCAATTTCTATAGTTAATTATATATCTATCATAAGGAAATATATATATATATATATAATGAAAAATTTATAGAGTTATATGTGCATACCTGATCTAATAAGTAAGTAAGCCATTTAGAAGTGGAGGTTTTTTGTGCAATAGTGTACCAACCAATCGCTAATTGAATCATATTATATACAACAATTACAACATTTATGCATAACTCGACCCTGTCATATATACAATAAATTTATTGATTTGTATTGTAAACATACATATTATACAGTATGAATTTTTTTATAATTCTCTAAATTGTTGGAGGAAGGTAGAAAAAATTTAAAGTAAAAATACATTTCCATGCAGATTTTACAAAAATAAGATTTGACACTAAAAATCATCAAAAGCGAACTCCAAATTCAAAAATCTATAAAATGAAAAAATGATAAAAAAATAGGTTTAATCCAAAGGTTTTTAACAATAATTATCTCATGATGTAATTACTATTATATGGATGAGATTGTTTGTTAGATAAATATAGTGTAATAGTATGACTTACTCAAGAGCAGACAAATCTCTGAAAGTGACTTTCTTGTTGATAAAAGCAATCTCTTTGGTCTGAGAATCCAAACCAACTAAACAACAAGTGATTAAAAGTAAAGCAACGATACATAGTCTTAGTATCACTTCTGTCTCTCTCAATTTCACCATCTCTTTTAATTTTTCTTATTAAAACTTCTTGTAATGTATCTTTATAAGAATAAATTAAAAGAATACTCAAACATATAAATTTGTAATTCTATAGAATGGTTTAGAGCTGAGGATTTGGCTGGCCTATAATATATTGTATGAGTAGGGTTAAATTAGAAATAAATACAGTTGGGCATTGAATGTTTTGATGTGCTATAATTAACTGCTTTTAATCTATATTTAAGGACTTTCTATGTCAATTTTCTTCTCTTTTTACACTATCTCTTAATTAGTGAGATAATCCTCTTGTACGTTAAACATTATATCTTCCTTTTTTATTCTTGGAATCTTGGATACTAGAAAATTGAAATTTACAGTTGAGAAAAAGTTATAAAAATAGAATGACATATATCATTGTTGAAGAGAAAATACTGATTAGGTGATATTGGGACATATTCTACTGTATGCTAGACAGTCTAATTCCAAAACAGTTAATTTTGGTAATAGTGGGCTCTTAAAAGACTTTAATGTTAGGCCCTATTAGTTAGTTGGACCAACCAAACCCATTCATTAAACAATGCAATTAAAATTTTATTTTATTTTTTTCAAACTTCCAAATACTCTCTCTGTTTCATTTTAATTGATGTTTTAGGATTTGCACACATATTAATAAATGTTTTTTTCAATAAAAACATTATTAACTACAACAACATAAACCAATAAAAAACCCTTCACAATACTATTGGTTAAAAGAATCAAATACATTTAATTTTTGTATAAAAACTTGTAAAATATCAACTAAATTAAAACAAAAAAATCTTCTAAAACTTCATCTAATATGAGACGAGGGAGTAGTATTTATCATGTCAATAACTTTTACATTTACATTTAATCTTGCAGAAAATATTTTAAACGTTTTGAATCACAGTTGTGTTGGCTTATTTTACTTCTCACTACTGTTTGACATCTGTTTTATCCTACAAAAATGACTCTTTATGCCTTTTAAAAGACAATCAAATAATAATCTTCTCACATAGTGTCACATACAAAGATGTTAGTATTTTCTACCTTCTATGTCTTAAAAAGACAACCAAGTATACTCTTGTTACATATCAAATCTCCTCCGGCCATCATTATAGAAACCATACCCATGACAATGTATAGTTTAAACTAGAAGTCTCAAGTCTCTTTATGTACATAGCTTCTGTACACTAACAAAGCAACATGGACTATTTCTTCAATAACCATTCAATCATCATTTATCAAGCTCCACAATCTGTGCTCTTCTTCTCTCAGCAGCTTTCTTCCTTATGAATATTCCCCACCTCATTGCTGCTTTTATCTTTAGCCACCCAACAACCGCTTTCCCCGATCTCCCACGGTCCTCTTCGCCTCCCTGCATCATCATCATCGGTGTCTTCTCCAAAAACGTCGGGAAAACAAACCCATCTCCTCCTCCTCCACTGAAGACTTGAAGAAGCTCTTGCATATCTTCGTTCTCTAGCATTTCATGGCTTCTTACACCGATATCTTCCTCTGAGCAAAACTCGTTCTCACGCTGGCTTGACCAGTCTATTAAAGGACTAAGACTTGCTTGATCAGCATAAGAGCCAATCTCTTGGTATGACTGTCGAGGGCCAAGAACCAACCCTGTTACATTTTCATTCACTATAGTAGGTTGAGTTTGATGGTTATGTATTCCCATAAACTGATCTGTCTGCATAGCCATATCGAACTGTGCTCGAGAGGTACAAGGTTGTGCAGCCTGTGCTGTTGGCATTTGATTATACCCTGCAGCGAAGAATAGCGATGAAATATAAGATACTTAGAACCAAGAAAGCAAGATATACAGTTTTAGTATTTTGCAAGAGACTGATTTTCCAAACCTTCAATTGAGAATCGTGAAAGCAGTGAAGGCTGATTAGGTGGCACTTGAGATGGAAGCACAGTCGCCGGCATAGGATGCTCAGCGTAATTTTCCAGAGGTGCCTGTGCAGGATTGGTCTGATAAGTATCAAACCTCTCAGGCTTATTAAAGTGTAACAGAGATTTGCCTTCATATTCTGTGACTTGGTTCCAGTTTTCATAAGCTTTCTTCACAAGTCCATCCACATACACCTTTCAGAAATAAATACCGTAAAATTAATACTACCACATACATAAAACAAAGGTGAATTAAGTGCCATAAGTTAAGGAGAATGTAATAGACCTTTTGGCTTTCAGAGAGTGAATCAGCAGATAAGTATTGATCTCCAGAAATGAGGCCATTTAACTCATATATGTTGTTGAACACAACGCCTACTGTCCTTGAATCTTCAGCAAAGTAGATATAAAGCTTATCGTTTAGGACACATGTCTTTGCGTGCTCCACTAGCCCATCCCACATCTTGTTTGACATGCCACTTCCGAGAATCTAGACACATAAAATAAGCACATGTGCGTAAACCGAGTAAATATAGCAACGAGCTTTATGTTATAAGCACTTACACAGCGTAATTTTGCAGAATCTCTGACAAGTTTTCTCAGAAAGTCTTCCACAGTGGATACTCCTGCAGCGGTTAGCCTCTTATGGAACGCACCGTCCTTACCAATCTTCTCCAACCTCCACGCCTCATCATTAAGAGCAGGTGGATAATGCTTCTTGTACACTACACATACCAAAAAAGATCAATCCATCAACACACGAATTCACAAGAAAAGAAGTGACATCAAGATGCACAAAAAGACGTACATTCGCCCCTGTGATCTTTAACAGTGAAAGCTTTCGTCTTTGCCTCACGTACACGAATACCATTAAAATCTCCGGAGGCAACTTTTAAACCGAGCCTGAACTTACGGCTCCGAGTCCAGCTCGAATTATCCGTGAAAACTAGCTCTCCCAAAGTTCCTACACCCTCTTTGAGAACAACATACAAGTCTCCATTAAGCAACGGTCTCTTTCCTTCACGCTCTTTAACAACATGGCATTCAAATTCTTCATGACTCCAATCTTCATCATCTTCTTTGTTAAAGTCACCTTCAAGCACAACTACTTCAAGCTTCAGTGAAGCTTCTGGTCCATAAGTTACAGGACGCCCAGTGTTTCCATCAACTAATACAACACGTATCGCAGCGGCTTGCTCTCCTTCGACTCTTCCTCCAGTAAATAAGGGTAGAGATAACCTAGACTGGAAATAAAGCCGCAAGTTCCGGCTATCTGCACCTCCAATTCGGTTTATAGAAGACACAGAACTGCACAAAGTAGTCATAAATTTGAAGGATCTTAAACTACACCACACTATCAAAGAGCCACAAAGTTATAATAATCTCGAAAATTCGACAAAAAGTATTACCTTGTAAGCATAGCAGGAACCATTTTTGCCAAAGCACGTTCTACTTCTTCACTAACCTGCTCACCACAGTAAAGACTAAAGACTTAACAACAGAAAACTGGTTCATACCTAAACATAACTAACTTTTTAGAGAGAGGAGAACAAAACACACAACAAAAACAGAGCAACAAGTCGAAAGATAAACACTTTGTTCCGACACACAAAACAAGAAACAGATCCTTACAACACGGCGGAGTATAGGTTCAAGAGACAAGCAAAGCTTCTGCAAGCTGTCTACTTTAAGAGCCTCAACAATCACACTGTACAAAAACAACAAAAGGGCAAGTAAAAAAAAGTCTTAAGCTTTAGATAAATTTCACAACCAATAGGTCAAAATAAGAGAAGATGAAGATAGAGAAAAAGAAACCTAGCAAGAGCAGGACGCTTTCTCTCAGGCTTGTCTTCATCGTTTTCGTCTAAGTTCCTCTTCATATCCTCAAAATCTATAGCCACAAAAGACCAAAAACCTAATTAGATCTACAAAATCGGAGAAGACTAAGCGTAGAAAAGTATTAGCAAGCAAGCAATAGAAAGAGAAGATACGTGTCCGGTGACTAGTTTAGCCGGCGGCGGCGATGAGTTTTTGTTGTCTATAGTTTCTCGACAGACAAAAAAAAAATCTCTCCTTTCTCGCCGATTGTGTTATGTGTTTTTATTGTCTTGTTGTGTAAATGAATTTGGTTTTATTGGGTCAACGTAGGTTTGACTGTGAGTGATTTTATTTGGGTTAGCATGCGGTGACGTCTACGCTATTCTACGGTGGAATTTTCCGTGCTAGTCACGTGTCTTTAGATAGGGGGCCCGCTTTACGACGCCATTCTCTGAATGATACACGTCAGCCGATGTTACTCTTTGGAATGTCATATAAAATCTTAGCCGTCCGTTCCACGTGGAGCTGCTTATTAAATTCTCTTCCTTTTTGTCTTGATTTTTCCCAGAGAAGAATTATCTTCAAAATTAAAAATATTTAGTTATTACAATAATTACATTTGCATATCAATATTTAGAACAAGCTTAGGGACAAAAAAAAAAGCATATCAATATTTAGGCATATTGTATATCTTGTTATATACTCCCTCCGTTTTTTAATATAAGATTTTTGTTGAAAATATTTGGTTTAAAAAAGATGGATTTTCTCAATTTTTATATACAATTGTTAATGATAAATTATAGAATTCAAGAAAAATAATTAAACATTATTGGTTTAGAGTTGTTGGAAATTATAAATCACAAAAAATAATATATTTTTATATATTTGTTTATTATATTTGAAAAGCTAGAAAATCCTATAATAAAAAACGGATGAATAAGTATTACGTACAAAACTTTAACTATCATAATTACAAAGTGATATGTAATGTAAGATTTTTTCATTTATCCTTAAATATCTTTTTTAAATATAATGTATCTATCAATCAAGCCCTCTATATTTAATAAAGTGAGATTTTAATGTAAAAAGCAAATCCAATAGCTTTTACAAACAAAAATTTAAATTAAAAAATCCATTAAAATGAAAATTTTAAAAACATTTGAGAAAAATCACCAATTTTTCGATTTCGCGCTCAACGCGAAGAAATCGCGATCAAAATGGAGCGCATGAACCGTCTCTTAACCGGCTGTTTTGCGCCAAATCGGACCAAATCGGAGACGGAGATCGTCACCGGCGGCGTAGATCCGTTCGACGCGGCGGCCGCCGAGAAACCGGATCATTTGGTTGTCATGGTGAATGGTATCATCGGCAGGTAAAAAACAAAACACAATAGCTTCAGATTCACTATGTTTCTGTTCTATATTGATATTTATCGATTATGATTTTTTAGTGCGGCGGATTGGAAATACGCGGCGGAGAAGTTCCCGGAGAAAGTAATCGTGCACCGTGAGTGTTTCTTATTAGCCTTTTATATAATTAAAGAAACCTCTTTTAACATTTAGATGAAATCGATTTCGTTTGTGTAGGTAGTGAGAGTAATAGTGCAACTTTGACTTTTGATGGTGTGGATACGATGGGTGAAAGGCTAGCTAATGAGGTGTATTTTTGCGCAATTTTCATATATAACACTAAATTATATTCTTAAAAGTTTTACAAATACCACTAAAGTTTTTTTTGTCAAAAATACCATAAAACTTGGATTAACTTAAAAGTTGAAACTAAACCCTAAACCTTCTAATCACTAAATATTGAGCTCAAATGAAAATTTTAAATTATATTGTGTTTAAACTCGTTTTTTGTATTTGTGGTATTTTTGAATAAAAATTGTTTAATGGTTTTGATATAAAAAATTTCATGATGGTATTTTTCTCTATTTTTTACAGCAGTGTTTTTCCTGTAGATTTTCTTGTTATAAGTGTTTGTTTTGTATGGTTTTTGGAAATCTTGTTAAGGTTTTGGATGTCATTTAAGCACAAGAGTGGGTTGAAGAAGATATCATTTGTGGCTCATTCATTAGGTGGGCTTGTTGCAAGATATGCTATTGGGAAGCTTTTTGAACAGTCATGTGAAGACAAATCTTTGGATAAGAGCAAGAGAGGAGGCGAAAAAATCGGAGGGTTAGAGCCTATGAACTTTATAACTTTCGCAACGCCTCATCTTGGTTCAAGAGGGCATAGACAGGTGAATTTTGATGGTTTTTAGGTGAAATGTTTGTGTAAGGCTTTGCAGATTGTAGATTGGTTATGTTTATATGTGATATTATACTCTTTGTCTTTCCTGTTTTTAGTTTCCAATGCTTTGTGGCTTTCCTTTTCTTGAGAGAAAGGCGTCCCGAGCTGCACATTTGGCTGTTGGGAGGACAGGAAAGCATTTGTTTCTTGCGGATAACAGCGATGGAGATACTCCGCTTCTTGTACGGATGGCTACAGATTCTTGTGACTTAAAATTCATGTAAAATGCTTTGGTCTCTTGTATGTTTTCATTGGTTAACTTGCGGATTTTTGAGAAGTGTTGAATCTCTTCTTATGACATCAAACAGATCAGCTTTGCGTGCCTTTAAGCGTCGTGTGGCATATGCAAATGTGAGTTTTGATTGTATCCTTTTATAAAATAGGGATGCTTTCTAAGTAACATTCACAGGTTTTTCGCATTTCTTGAGATATGATGTTGGCCTTAACCGCTGTGTAAGACATGGTTGGATGGAGAACATCTTCAATCCGGCGTGCAAATGAAGTCCCAAAGGTACGCGTTTGCTTGTTATGTTCTGTTCAAAGCTATAAGTACATATCAAATAACCTTTTATCTCTTCTCATTCTACAGCCAAATCTTCTAGCAACTGATCCAAACTATCCACACATTGTACACGTAGAACATCGAAATGTTGACCGTGGTAGTTACCAAGCAACTTCTACGGTAGAAACAGAGCAAAACACTGATCTTGAAGGTTTGTTTTTCACTCCATTTTATTTTATGACTTTATTATTTATACATTTCTCAGTATCTATCTATATATCCGTAAGCATCACAAAGTTCAATGTTGTTATCGTCTTTGTGGAATGTTAGAGGAAATGATGGATGGACTTAGTCAAGTATCTTGGGAAAGAGTTAATGTTAGCTTTCACAAAAGCAAGCAACGATACACTGCTCATAGTACCATTCAGGCAAGTTTAATATACTTGGAATTTATAAACTTGAATAGTTAAATTTATATTGAAAATGTTTGTGTAGGTGAAAACATATTGGTTACATTCTCATGGTAAAGATGTTGTGTTCCACATGGTGGATCATTTCTGTTTCTAGCCTTTTAACATTTTTTAACCCAAACCGTTACAAACATATACTACAAGTGGTTAAGTTCATTGCTACTTAACATTATTATGGATGGTTACTTGAAATGAATTTTATTGTTTTTCTCTTTAGTTTTGTAGTAATGAGTTTTGTATGTATCTCTTACAATTTGGAAAAGTGAACAAAAACAAAAACAAAGATGCCTATGAAGAATTCTCTAAACCAATAGAGATGCGACATGTGTAAAAAGCCCATATGCACATCAGCTTCATGAACATGTTGCGTTGCTTTCTTTCCTTTAAGCCCAACTTTTTGTTTTCTTGTCTTTCTTTGTCATTTTCCACATTTGCTCTAATTGAGTTTTATACGTTTATTACATTCATCATGTGATCCCAAAAAAAATTATTAACGCCGATTTTAACAAACGGTTATAAAATAAATAATACAATTACACAATCACTAATTTTTGGGAAAAGAATCCAAAATGCCTTGTTTTAAAAACATAATTTCTTTGTTAAACCATTAAGACAAAGACCATTTTGACCATCTAACTTGACAATTACTTGGACAATAAATTCACTAGATTTCAACATATATATTACTCTTTAATTTTGTGACCAAAACAAAAAATTTAATCTTTAAAATAAATAAATTTAACGAAATTTGGAGAGTGAGTTATAATTGCAATTAATAAATTGTTCAATACTATATTCAAAAACCAATATAATTAAGAGTGAAGTAGATTTGTTGATAAAAAATAGACTTGCCTTTTGCTTATTTATTTATTTTTAAATTTTTTCTCTTCTGGTTAATATTAAATAGATTGTAAAAAAAGACTCGCCTTTTGCTCATTTATTTTAATAATGCTTATTTTGAAAAAAAAACAAAAAAAAACACATATTTATTATAACTTTGTGGCCTTTGTGCAATCTACACCACACCACATCTCTCTCTCTCTCACAGATAGGTAGAGAGCAAAACCCTCTCACCACCAAAGAAGGTCTTAACAGCTTCTTCCATGGCGGCTGGATTATCAACCGCCGTCACATTCAAACCTCTCCGCCGCTCTCTATTCACCTCCGATTTCCCTCTCCGCCGCCCAAACTCTCTACCAAATCTCCCTCCGTCTCTCCGATCAAAAACCTTCTTCTCCGTCTCTTACGCCGTCGACGAGCGTAAACAAAGCTCTCCGATAAACAACGACGACCGAAGAATCGAGAGCACCAGCTCCTCCTCCACGACCCCCACCGCGATAGACGCGGAATTGCTCGCGACGCGTCTGGCGGAGAAATTGGAGAGGAAGAAATCGGAGAGATCTACTTACCTAATCGCCGCCGTGATGTCGAGCTTCGGTATAACTTCGATGGCGGTTATGGCTGTTTACTACAGATTCTCGTGGCAGATGAAAGGTGGAGGAGAGATCTCTTTATCGGAGATGTTGGGCACTTTTGCTCTCTCCGTTGGTGCTGCCGTAAGTTTTCAAAATCTCCCCTTTCTTCTTCTTCTTCTTCTTCATCTTCATCTTCATCATCGTCTTCTTCACTGTTATGGTGATTTTGAAATATGAATCACAGGTGGGTATGGAGTTTTGGGCAAGATGGGCACATAGAGCTCTATGGCATGCGTCTCTGTGGAATATGCATGAGGTTGCTTCTTGCTTCATCAATTTTTGGAGATTTTTCTTCACAATAGTCTCCAATGAAATTTTTGATTTGATTTGGATTGTTTTTTTGTCGTTGGTGGTGGTGAAGTCTCATCATAAGCCAAGAGAAGGAGCGTTTGAATTAAACGATGTGTTTGCGATCATAAACGCGGTTCCTGCGATTGGACTTTTGTACTATGGATTTTACAATAAAGGACTCCTTCCTGGTCTCTGTTTTGGCGCCGTAAGTCTCTCTTCTTGTTTGCGTTTTGCGTTTTGCGTTTTGCGTTTTGCGTTTTGCGTTTTGCGTTTACCAAGTTGTTGTCTATACTTGTAAACATAGGGGCTGGGAATAACGGTGTTTGGGATAGCCTACATGTTCGTGCACGATGGTCTGGTGCACAAGCGGTTCCCTGTGGGTCCCATTGCTGACGTGCCCTATTTCCGGAAAGTTGCAGCCGCTCATCAGGTAATTACTAATTTACAACGACAGTAATTAGTAAAAATTAATTTAACAATAAAATTTTACATTTAAGAAACCTAATGTTTATGTAATTGATCCAATTGCAATGAATATTTGTTACAGTTGCATCACACAGACAAATTCAATGGTGTACCATATGGGCTGTTTCTTGGACCCAAGGCAAGTTTCTCTTTACTTTACTTAAAGATTCTTTAATCTTTTTTTTTGTTTGGATTTTAATTATTGATATGTATTTTGGTTAATTTAGGAATTGGAAGAAGTTGGAGGAGATGAAGAGTTAGAGAAGGAGATAAGTCGAAGAATCAAATTATACAAAAAGAGCTCCACTTCTTAACTTTATAAAAAAAAAAAAAAATTAAAATCAAGTTTTTTTTAACATCCCAATTCTTTATTTCGTCCTTTGTCATGATCTGAAAACAGTCTATGTTGATAAAAAAATCTCTTATATCCCCGATTTTGATTTTAATATTTTACCAAAAAAAAAGAAGATGAATTATGCTAATATTATTAGCCTTTGGCTTAAGTTAGATGACATAATTTGGAGTATTCTCTCAATTATTGTTGAAGCCGGATCAAACACAATAATATGCAATATATGGTTTTGCCATATCAAATGTACTAATAAAATAAGCAATAATGTCAACAAAAATAAGCAAATTAAAAAATGGACCGGTCAAATTTTCTTTATAAAATTAACATGGGGAGAGACGAATCATCTTAAAAGGTGAAGGGAGTTAGAAATTTATGGAGACCCTACGTGTTAGCATGGGCGGATCCGGAAATAATTTTTAAGGAGGCAAAACTACAAAATATTCTTATTAATTAAAATTATCAGTATGTGTAATTTTAAAATCACATGTAAAATTAAGCTAATTTTAATAATTTATCGGGGGCAAGTGCACTTATTCATGTGTTAGGTCCCTATTGCCTCTCCAATATAACAAACTATCATTTTCTTTTAACAGAAAGTGGGTATTACCTCATTAACACTTATTCCAAAAGTGGAAGTTATTAAGTACACTCTCACGACACTATCCCATGTTATTATAACATAAATAATCACAAGAGATAAGGAAAAACACGTTATTAGGTTATTTGGTCGGTGAAAGAGATACGCAATTAGGCTGAGTGCCCAATATTCTTATTTTCTATATTATTATTTTATAAAATACACAAATTTTGTTAGTGAATTAAGAAGATTCGTGTATGTTGCAAAACACATTCTTTTCATCATGGCTTGACACGTACTCTCGGCTACGTTATCTCTCCACCGAAATCAGATTTTTAAATTTTATAAACTAGAAAAGAACTCGCGCGTTGCGCGGAATATTTACAAATTATTATAGTAATTTCAAATAATTTTACATTGACTTTGTGAAAGTTTTTATTTGTTTTATGAAGTTTTTTATTTTTGTAATAGGTATACGGTTTAACTTTAGATATTTTCCATCTATTTTATATTTTACCAAGCTAATGAAAATAATTTTGTTTACAAACAACTTTTGTTTGAATGTTTTAGTTTATTATCAAACCGATGGAATATCAATATGTAAAGAAAATTGTTGTTGTGTACCCCATTTAACTTCTCTAATTTTAATTGTACGCATGTTGTTTACTTTGGTTTTACGTGGACATCTTAACCCGTCAATTAATTTGGATCATATTTTGTTTTGTTTTCTTTGTAACGTTATTGAATTATTTGTATATATAATTATTTATTTTGTATGAAGTTTTCTTTTCTTGGTGGATATTTTAAGTTTATTTCATATATTTGGCACTAACGGTTTAGAAAGTATGTATATATATGAAGTATTTCCATCATAAATTATAATTATTTAAACTTTTATAAATTTATATTTATTTATTTTTAAAACTATTTTCTCTCTAACCCATTTTGTAAGATGTTTTAGGTCTTTTGATTTGTTTCATTTTATTTGATTTTCAGAAGTTTCTATTCATATTTTTATTTATTAACTATAGTATGACCAATCATATTATGTAGTCTTAATTTTTATTTGTTTTGAATGAATGTTAAAATAGTACATCATTTATAACTTTTAAATTTTTTGTTTTTAGATCGAAATTTTACATAATGAGACATATGTAATATATTTCGAAAAAATTAGTATAAGAGAGAAACAAATTAGATATATTTTCATTTTAGAAATTTGATATATATGTTTTTTATTAGTGTTAAAGATTATATTGAATGTTTTTTTATTTGAGTTTTATTAATATTGAAAGAGTTTTATTAAATGATTTTTTAATTGAATTGTTTTAATTATTTTTGATGACGTTGATAGTTTAGATTGAGAGAGTATTGTACTATTATATAATAGATTAAATGTAAAAAAAGGTGAGGTGTCGTTAATGCCACAAAAGTTCTATAGAAAAGTATATATCAACTTCTGTTTACAACACAAAATAGAAAGTTCGTTACGCTTTTGACTAAAGAAAGCTCCAAATAATATATAATATGCAGCACATATGATAGTATACTTGACAGTAACAACATGTTGAAAAGTATTTATATCCTCTTACCAAATAACACGTTCTGCTTAAAGAAGAAACAAATAAGGTATTTCAGTCGTGGTACAATGTAATGAGATACAGATGAATAGCTTTCAGACCAGTTTAGTTGTTTACTGAAACAGCAAAACATCGGAATCGCGGTTCTGTTTTTGCTTATTGGCGATTGAATGATTCGCATCTTCATCTGTTTTGCTCTCCATCTCTGTACTTGTTGATGGTTTCGCCGTGTTTAGTATCCCTTTGAGCCATGTGCCTCCTTGCATTCTCGAGCTCCCGTTGTTGTCTGAACCATTGAGAGCTCCAGGTCGTTGTGGAGAGCCGTTGGATCCATTGGTTACGTTTGATGTGACGTTCGATAGGAACCGATAAGCCACTTTGCTAGCTGATACAAGTTCGGTCTTGGCTTGCTTTATCTGCAAAATCCCAATTTTTTAAAGATTTTAAAACACATATATGATGTTGTAGTTAGGTTGCGTATAAGCAAAAAACGATAGAGAAACCTACTCGCATCGCTGTGTTTCCTGCCACTTCCAAAGCCGTGTCGCCAGCGTTGGCAAAGCGATTCACCCAACCTGTTAAAAGACAGAACACAAGCAATCACATAAACCTTAAAGACCAACACACACACACTGAATCCTGAATGTTGGCTTTACCTGGGAGCTTAGGCACACCAAGCCGGTCACAGAATACGTCGCAGAAGTGATTGCAATTCTTTGACAGCAAGTCGTATTTGTGCCCAGGCCACTCCCTGCTGAGCTCGCGCAACATCTGATTAACCACGAAGACTGTGCAATCTGTCTTTCCAAGAACGATTTTCTCACGGTAAGCGTACATTGGGTTCTTGCCACTAGGGCAGCTAAATACACCAGTTCCTTGATCACAATACCCATAAGACCATTCATCTTCCCCATGTACCTGCACATATCATAAGAGAATGCTAATCAATCACTCTTACTTGCAAGAATCTACAAGACACAAGTAAACTACAAAACCATGAACAAAGATAAATTAAAGTATATAGAGTCATTAGCACTAGCTTAGAAACCAAAAGCCAAACACTGATTTAGCATAAGCCTAACTCTGGAGACAAAAAGTTCACAAATTTGTCATGACCCAAATAGGAAAGTGGTCTTTTTGCAAATATATTTTTTTCTCAGGTAAAATCTCAATGAAGTAATAGTTTAACCATCACTGATGTTGAAAATTCTCAAAGGAGAGACCTTTTATGAATATCTATAGCACCCATTACTATCCTTTCAAAAAAATTCTAAAATCATTAAGGAAACACTAAGATCCTGAGTAGAGGGAGACGAAGAGGGTAAGTTTCAGATCTTGAAGAGAAAGAGAGACCTGTATAAGCATAACCTAATAAACTAAAGCATCACAGATTCAAACAAAAAAGTAGCAGAAACAATCCAATTTTTCACAGAAACTAAATCGAAGCATAGAGAGATAGAGAGAGAAGATCATCGTTAACAATGTGTGTTGGAGAGAGAGAGAGAGAGTACCTGAATGGCACTGTGGAAGATGCCGCCAAGACCGATACCGTCTTTGAAGAATCTGTTGATCTGAAGAATTGTGTTGTTTGTCTTCTCCGATCCACTGTTCGTCACATCGTATATGTGCAACACTACTTCCCCCATTTTGATCTAAAGATCTCTCTCTCTCTCTCTCTTTCTATCGCGAAATCGATTCACTCTTTGTTCTATAGATTGTATCGAACAAAGTAATCTTCTTCTTGGATTTGAATCTAAAGGGGATCTTCTTCTTCTTCTCTGCAGATTCTTCGATTTTCAGACGTGGGAGATAAAACTGATGCGGTGGTGGTGGTGGTGGGGATTTTTGAGAAAATTACTATTATGCCCTCTCGTTTCCTTTGCTTGCTTCTTTGCGTTTTGGTTCGAGCAAGCAACCGGTTCAACCGATATTTTTTTCTCTTTTCTAAATTATTGCGGTTCGGTTTACACTGGACCGAAATAATGTCTATTTTGTTTTTCTAAGGACTATAGGAAATTGAATTTTAAAATTACACTAAATTGTTATGAAACACAAACATATGGGACCTTGATGAAGTCAAAGAAATAGTTCCAAAAATCTATTCTCATATAAACTTTAAGTTTTGCTTCTTTTTTTTAAAAAAGTGGTTTTTATTAACATATTTATTTACTATAAATGTACTAAAAATAGGGAAAATTACAAAACTACACATTTTGAACTGCATTTCACAAAACTACATTATTTTAAAGTTATTTTTTAAAACTACACCAAAACATTCAAAATTAAATCCAAATAAAATTTACCAACACAATTATACCCCATTTAATATTATACGTAAACACTATTTAGCGAACTTAAATAAAAAAATAATGTATTTAATTTTTTTAAAGATAAATCAATCATTTAAAATTTTGAAAATGGTAAATATGTAAAAATATTAAATTATGTAATTTTGTAAAAAAATGGCTAAAACAGTATAGTTTCGTGAATTCCTCGAATTTGGCATGGGTCCGTGGGATAAGTAGACATGTCAAAGTTCGTATTTTTTTTCTTATAAGGTGAATGACAAGTAAGTGGATGTTTGATAATAACATCATGACAATAAAGGTTTTTAGATAATTAGACAAGCAGATAAATAGAAATATATAATGACTAGTGACTACTAATACAAAAAGACATAAAGGACAAAACTAGACCAACGGACCGTGTAGTTTCCAACGAAACGGGAATAAAGAAACCCTTACGTGTACGTTACGTTACTATCTTATGCGATTATAGAATCATTGTAGTACTTAAGTTACCAAACAAAATCACCACTTTCAACTTTTGGTAATTGCTACTTTAATTATGATTTCTGATTTGATCAGAATCAGCTTAGATGGATTCTATTATTGTTGACAAAAAAGTTATTACTAATTATCATAAATAAAAAATTCATTTAACAAATTTTTTGAATCATACTAGTCGTGGGCATATGGGTATTCGGTTCGGGTCCAGGTTCGGGTCCTAACGGGTACAAGTTCCAACGGGTATACATAAATTAGACCCATTTAGGTACCTGTAATGTTTCGGGTCGGATACATGTTCGGGTCCTAACGGTACAGGTTCGGGTCCAGGTTCCATTAAATACCCAAATTTTTACAGGTTCTTTTCGGGTACAAGTTCGGGTACAGGTTTTGCATTATATTTTTACCCGAAATTGTAAAAAAACATGAACTTAAACTTGTAAATTGGGCTGAATAATTCATTTCGAACAGAAAAAAAAACAATGTTCAAGTCTTCAAAGATTGTGTTTAGCCGAAAAACAACAATCATACAATTATACTATCAGAATCAGTTTTGAATCAAATAGTTTTGTATCAAATATAAAGAAAATAAAGGATTAAAGACATAATACAAGAACTTGTACAGGTTCCTCTTCGGGTACAGGTTCCTACCCGGACCCGAACCTGTACCCACGGGTATTACAAAAAGATACCCAACAGGTTACACCTCTAACTTCGGTACGGGTCCAGATTCGGATCTTACAGGTTCGAGTCCAGGTTCGGGTCCACATGTTCAGGTTAATATGCCCATGCCTAAATCATACTATTGTGCACCAAACATCACCATGTTTGGGTAAGTTCGTCATAAAATTCATTTTGGTTTGCTTTCAAATAATATCTTCTATGCACTTTTTTTTTGACATGTCAACGTGGTGCCTCATGCGCCACTGGTTAGCCCCACCAATAATATCTTCCGTTACCTAATTTAATTTTCTTACATAACTAATTTACTAATTAATCAACAGTTTTATTATACATAAAACAATACTCAACAATACATTCGATTTCAAAGTTCATTTAAAAAAAAATGATATCTAACAAAAAAAAACTGAGTCATATATAGTTGTGATTTAGTGATTAAATTCAACTGATTCTACTAAAATAATTGTTAGACATAATCAAACAAAACAACAATTATTAATTATTATTAATGTTCCACGTGGATTTTTTAATTAAATTATGTGAGGAGAGAAAAAAGCGTGATTCAACGTCTTTGTTATTATATAAACCAACCCCATAATTTCGCATCAAAAATTGACTGTGAAAGATATCGAGAGAGAGAGAGAGAGAGGAAGCAGAGAAAGTGATCAAAAGCAGTCTCTTAAGAGATGGATTCTACGACGCCGTTTCTTTCTCACGGTGGCCAAGTAGAAGAAGATTATCCTCCGGCCAAAACCTGGCCAGACGTGAAGCGAGTTTTGTCAACGGAATCGGCGAAATTGTGGATGATAGCTGCTCCGGTAGGGTTCAACGTAATCTGCCAGTACGGTGTAAGCTCCGTCACTAATATCTTCGTCGGACACATCGGAGAGGTCGAGCTCTCCGCCGTATCAATCTCTCTCTCCGTTATCGGAACTTTCTCCTTCGGATTCTTGGTATTGTTCGCCTCCGTGTTTTTGGTGTTGATTTTGAATCTGTATCTATGGTTTATGTGATTTTGTTTTTAATTAGGGAAATTATCGTTAATAGCACTAAATTAGTTTACGACTTTCCAAAAACTAAACTCTAAAACCTTCAAATTTAGCGAACCTAAATGATTTTTTTTTAATTTTAAAGTGTGTATTTGTGGTATTTTTGATATTTCAAAACATTTGGTGGTATTTTTGCTATGAAAAACTTTGTAATGGTATTTTCAAAACAAAAATATTTTTTGGTTGTATTATAAGGAATTTCTGAGTTATTAGATTTGGTATTTGTATATTGTAGCTTGGTATGGGAAGTGCACTAGAGACTTTGTGTGGCCAAGCTTATGGAGCAGGACAAGTCAATATGTTGGGTGTTTATATGCAAAGATCATGGATTATCTTGTTTGTTTCATGTATCTTCCTCTTGCCTATCTACATTTTCGCCACGCCGATCCTTAGATTCCTCGGCCAAGCAGAGGAAATCGCGGTTCCAGCTGGTCAATTCACACTACTAACCATACCTCAGCTTTTCTCCTTGGCCTTTAACTTCCCAACATCCAAGTTCCTACAAGCGCAGAGCAAAGTAGTAGTCATTGCTTGGATTGGATTCTTGGCTCTTGTGTTACATGTAGCTATGCTTTGGCTGTTTATAACTGTGTTTGGTTGGGGAACATATGGTGCTGCTTTGGCCTTTAATATTACGAATTGGGGCACGACAATAGCTCAGATTGTTTATGTGATTGGTTGGTGTAACGAAGGATGGACCGGTTTGTCCTGGCTGGCTTTTAAAGAGATTTGGGCTTTCGTTAGACTCTCTATCGCCTCGGCTGTTATGCTCTGTCTTGAAATATGGTATATGATGAGTATCATTGTCCTTACTGGTCGCCTCGACAACGCTGTTGTCGCTGTTGATTCCCTTTCTATATGGTGAGTGAGTTAGTTTTAGGAACATTTTTCTTTAGTATGCTCTGTGTCTACTCTTAAACATTGTTTCTCACTGTGGATTTTACATTTTCAGCATGAATGTCAATGGTCTAGAGGCTATGTTGTTCATCGGTATAAATGCTGCTATAAGGTATAATCACAATCTGAAGGTGACATTTTTTAGCTTACTTTAAAGTTGACTTATGTGTCTACTTGTGTACTGTTGTTGATACTAGTGTCCGTGTCTCCAACGAGCTTGGACTAGGCCGTCCAAGAGCAGCTAAATACTCTGTATATGTTACGGTTTTGGAGTCTCTCCTTATTGGTCTTGTCTTTATGGTGGCTATCATCATAGCCAGAGACCATTTTGCCATGATCTTCACAAGCAGCAAAGTAATTCAACGCGCAGTTTCTAAGCTAGCTTATCTACTTGGTATAACAATGGTTCTAAACAGCGTGCAGCCCGTTATCTCCGGTATAACTCTCATTTCCATTAAAACCCAAAATGAAGTCCTCTTCTCATCAGAATTATAACTGTCCCGGTTTGGTTATATGTTTTTATTAGGTGTTGCTGTTGGTGGTGGATGGCAAGGCTTGGTGGCTTATATAAACTTGGGTTGCTACTACATTTTCGGCCTTCCCTTTGGTTATCTTCTTGGTTACAAAGCAAACCTAGGAGTGATGGTAAGTAAATAAAAGGTTAAAGATGTTGATAAATCGTTACAAGCATAGCTTAATTTTTGTAAATGTCAATATTGTATAATGTGTGTGTGTTCAGGGACTATGGTCAGGAATGATAGCAGGAACCGCGCTTCAAACGTTGTTACTAATGTTTGTTTTGTACAAAACAAACTGGAATAAAGAGGTAAGAATCTGAGACAAAAACCATAACATGTACACACACATGTTCATTGATTTTTAACTATTTGGTTCTTGAGATAAATTGCGAGTATGTGATGAACAGGTAGAGGAAACGATGGCGCGTATGAAGAAATGGGGAGGTAGCGAAACGACGTCGAAGGATATAGTTGCTTGATTGTTTTTTTGTTTGTTTTCTTAGCTCTATCTGCAAAACCTAACTTGGAGACACCAAATAGTTTACCAAATTGTCATGACCCAAATAGGAAAGTGGTATTTGCAAATAATATAGTCTCAAGTCAAAAATCAAAGAAAGTAAAACGTCATGGCATCATTGATTTTGAAAAGTCTTCTTCAAGGGTCTCTTAAATGAATATGTGGCACACAATATTAACAAAGACATTTGATTTAAATATAAAACCAATATACTTATCAAGGACAATTCTGAGCCGCAGCTGATCAAACATGGCTTGCGATGGTCTTTGCTTTTTAAAAAAGTCAAAAGTCTTTATTAACAACTTATTTTCTAGAAAGTGTACCAAAATACATACTTTTTCCTTTTTTTTTTTTTTTTAATGTCTAAAATTCAATATTAGTCCTAGATATTGGTTACAGGTGGGATAAGTTGACATGTCAAAATTCCTAATTTTTTTCACTACAAAAAAAAAAGTAAACAACTAATTAAACAATTCAGTGGATGCTTGATAAGGATAAAAGGTTTTTAGATTACGAGCAAGCAAATAAATAAAAAATGAAGACGAATATATAAAGAAGAAGAAAAGAAAGAAAAAAAACACTCCGATTCTTCAACCTTTGTTGACTTAATAATATTCTACTAAAAAAAGTCGTCGTTGTAACTAAGTCCTATATAGTATATAAAACCAACCCCATAATATCCCATCAAACATTGGCAAGAGATAGTCTCTTAAGAGATGAATCCAACGACGCCGTTTCTTACTAACGGTGGCGGCGAAGCAGAGGATGATTATGCTCCGGCTAGGACTTGGTCCGATGTGAAGCGAGTTGTGTCTACCGAATCTTCCCAATTATGGATCATAGCCTCCCTCATTGGGTTCAACATCATCTGCGAGTACGGTGTTAGCTCAGTCACCACTATCTTCGCCGGACACATTGGCGATATCCAACTCTCTGCCGTCTCAATCTCTCTCTCCGTTATCGGCACTTTCTCCTTCGGCTTCCTCGTAAATCTTTTCTCTCTCCACCTCCTTGTTATGATTCTGTATCTATAAATGGGCATACGGAACTTTATTTAGTATGATATTGTCTGCTTTAGACTCATGTGACAAACTTTCACGGTTTTAAGACCTCGTTACTATATGGAGTTGGATAATACTTATATAATTGTCGGTTCTTGTCTAAACTTCTGATGTTGGACTTTGTTTGTTATCCCAACAATAACCTCTTTAATGGTTCGAAACCGTATTGAATTTGAAATTAGATTTGGTTTTTTTGTGAAATGTATTAGCTTGGTATGGCAAGTGCGCTCGAGACTCTATGTGGCCAAGCTTATGGAGCAGGTCAAGTCAATATGTTGGGTGTTTATCTACAAAGATCATGGATCATCTCGTTCGTTTCATGTATCTTCCTCTTGCCTATTTACATTTTCGCCACACCGGTCCTTATATTCCTTGGTCAAGCAGAGGAAATCGCGGTTCCCGCTGGTCAATTCACACTACTAACCATACCTCAGCTTTTCTCCTTGGCCTTTAACTTCCCAACATCAAAGTTCCTACAAGCGCAAAGCAAAGTAGTATTCATTTCTTTGATTGGATTCATTGCTCTTGTGCTACATGTTGTTATGCTTTGGTTGTTTATAGTCGTGTTTGGTTGGGGAACAAACGGTGCTGCATTGGCCTTGAATATAACGAATTGGGGTATAGTGATATCTCAAATTGTTTATGTGGTTGGTTGGTGTGACGAAGGATGGACCGGTTTGTCTTGGTTAGCTTTTAAAGAGATTTGGGCTTTCGTTAGACTCTCTATTGCATCCGGTGTTATGCTTTGTCTTGAGTTATGGTTTATGTTGAGTATCGTTGTCCTTACTAGTCGCCTTGACAACGCTGTTGTCGCCGTTGATTCTCTTTCTATATGGTGAGTTAGTTAGCTTTTTTTCAGCTTTGTGTCTACTCTTTAAACATTGTTTCTCACTTTGTTTACATTTTCAGCATGAATGTTAGCGGTCTAGAAGCTATGTTGTTCATTGGAATAAACGCCGCTATAAGGTAACATCAAGATTTGTTTGTTGTTGCTTAGTGTTTAGATTACTCATGTTTGTACTTGTGTGTACTAGTATCCGTGTCTCGAATGAGCTTGGACGAGGCCGTCCAAGAGCAGCTAAATACTCTGTCTATGTAACGGTATTGGAGTCTCTCCTTATTGGTCTTGTTTTGATGGTTGGTATCATCATAGCAAGAGACCATTTTGCTGTGATCTACACAAGTAGCAAAGTGATTCAACGCGCAGTGTCTAAGCTAGCTTATCTTCTTGCTATAAACATGGTTCTCAACAGCGTGCAGCCGGTTATCTCCGGTATAAATCTCATTTCCATCAAAACCAATATGGAGTCTGTTCTCATAAGTTTTGTTTTATGATAGTCCCGGTTTGGTTAATTTTTAATAGGTGTTGCTGTTGGTGGTGGTTGGCAAGTAAAGGTGGCTTATATAAACTTGGGTTGCTACTATATTTTCGGCATTCCCCTTGGATATCTTCTTGGTTACAAAGCAAACCTAGGAGTGATGGTAAGTATATAAAATAACTTAAAAAGTCTGATGATAATACCACTTTTAAGGCGTAAATCAACTCCCGTCAAATAGTTTTGAACTAGTGACATTGGAAACTTTTACAAGTGACTCAGCCACTAGACCAAGACCCACTTGGTTTCGATGATGAATTGTTACAAGTAGCTTAACCGTAAAGCTAAAATATATATTACGATGTGTGTGTTAGGGACTTTGGTCGGGAATGATAGCAGGAACCGCACTTCAAACGTTGTTACTAGTATTTGTTCTGTACAAGATAAACTGGAACAAAGAGGTAAGTACCAAATACACAAAACCATAACACATATACACTAATTCATTGATATCATGAACTTTTTGGTTCTTGAGTATGTAACGATAGAAAAAGAACTGTGATGAACAGGTAGAGGAATCGATGGCACGTATGAAGAAATGGGGAGGGAGTGAAACGACTTCGAAGGATATAATTGCGTGATTATTTTTTGTTTATAGTTTATATGAATGATGAACTATGATGTAGTCTCTCTTGCCTTTTTTTTTTTTGTTTTATGATTGGTATGGTACACAACTACACATCAATAACTCTGTTTAGTGATTTAACTTTGCTTTTGTTACTTATAGTTATGGAAATCACTAATTATATATAAAAATATATATATATTTTATCAGTGAGAAATTACACAAAAAGTCAGGATGGCCGAGCGGTCTAAGGCGCCAGACTCAAGTTCTGGTCTTCGTAAGAGGGCGTGGGTTCAAATCCCACTTCTGACATTTCTTTGCTTTTTAAAAAATTTATATTTCCCTACTACACGCAACTATGAGTTAAAAGTTCATGTTCTGTTAAGTAGTAGAATATTCTTGTTCTTATGTTCATGAAGTTTTGCAATATAGAGGTTTCAATCAGTGTATTTCATTATTTTCTTTCTTTCTTTTGCGTGCCTTTAAAGTAAGAGAAACAGGAGAAACACAAGTCCATGTTCTTGGCGAATTATTACAGTTAAGTTTTAATATCTTTCAAATTTTATTCAAGATAAATGACATTCAATAGAATACTGAATGTCAACATATTAAATATTAGAAATCAAACTCTGATAACTCAAAAGAGCCTTGTCCAAAACGTTGCTATAAGAGCAGTAAATCAAAACTCTGAAAAACTAATAAAATTAACTAAAGCTAGCACCAAAAATCCCAAAAAAATAGGAATCTCTAAAACTTTCTAAGCAGCAGTAGCAGCCTTGGCTTTCTTAGGCATACGGTAACCACCGACGACACAGGCATGATCTCTCTCGAATGGCTCAAGTGTAACTTGCTCCGCTGGCTTTAGCTGCTCTAGTTGCATCTTCTTCACTTCGCTCTGGAACACATGTTCTGCTGGCACCGTAGAGTCGATACAGCTTGCCTGAAATTAACATAAAAGAGATGGTAAGAGATGTGTTAAATATAAAGCAACTTCACATAGTCAAGAATTGGAATGTTTTTGTATAGATTGGAACCAACCTTGATTGAGATAACAAAGTGACCTCCTGTTTTAAGGAAGAATGATGCGTTTAGAGCCATGATTCTTGCCTGCAAGGGTTTAACATTTTGAGGACAAAGAAAGATTACAAACAGTAGAAAGGGTTGTTTTTTTCATTTGAAATTACAAAAAAACAAAGGAAATTAAACAAAGTTTTTGTTACTTTAAAGATAAATTTGAAAACCAACACAATGGTAAAACTAAATCCATGGCTGTTTAAGTAAAAAACCAGAGACACAAACCAAACCAAACTGAAACTACATTTAAAAAACAAGGAACAAGATGGTCTCAAGCATCAGAAACTTGGAGTTTACATCACCCAAGATGATCTGAAGGGGAATCCAAGTATTATCATCATTTGCAATCATAAATACACCATTATTGTAAACCATAAGAGTAAAAAGAAATTTTGAACAGTAATATTAGAGGCAAGTGTTAAGGATTTAACAATACTAAAGATAAGCAAAACCTGATCAGGCTGAGCAACATCGGAAAAGATAACATCGACCATGCCTACGAGCATTCTGTATTTAGCAGGATGTCTAGCATCTTCAATAATGGGAACAATATTGGTTCTCTTCTTTGCCATGTTCACCAAATCTCTACCACTTCTATGAGAAAACTCAACCGCGTAAACACATCCCTCCTAAAAGATCACAAAACCAGCATATAAGTATCCTCAACACATACACATAAACATCACTACATAGTATACACTGTTTTTTTCTTCTTACAGGGCCAACAAGGTCAGACACATGAGAAACAGTGGTTCCAGAAGCAGCACCAAGGTACAGAACTTTAGCACCAGGTTTCTACATAAATCAAAGACAAAAAAAACTCAATACAAATATACAAACATGTCTCCTAACATTAACATTCAGACAAGACAAGACTTACAATCCAGATATTGTCCACACCACCAAGAATAGCAGCAGCAAGCTTAGAACGAAAAGGGTTCCAAACTCTGTACTCTGTCTTGGTTCCATCTTCATTCTACAGATTCAATCAATACACATTCTTCAAAGCCACACACTCAACAACATAAACATCAATGCAATAGCTTGATCATATGTTAATGATACCTGAACAGAGATTCTCTTCTCATTGTAGACAGCTTCACCAGGAACAAGGTTCTTGGTAACAAGAGCATCTTCTTTACCTTTGGCGATAAACACGCCGGCGTGTCTGTGTGGCTCAACAATGACTTTGCTTCCTCCTTTCATTCCTCCTCTTCCTCCAGGACGATTTGAACCTCTTCCTCTATCCCCTCTGCCGCGACGGTCACCGAAACCTCTTCCTCTTCCTCTTCCTGCGTCTCTACCACCGCGGCGTCCACCGCTATAATCGCCACGTCCTCCTCTTCCACGTCCACCACTGAATTCACCACCACCGCGTCCTGAAATACAAAAAGAAACACAATTAAACCCTAATTCCAATTAACAAAACAAAACCTAAAAAAAATAACAAAACAATCCCTAAATGGATAAATCTAATAACAAAACAGCAAATAACATATCAATATACAGAAATTTTCGAGAAATAAACGATTCTCACACACATTCAACATCATCGTTGATCTTAGAAACCTAAACGATAGAGAAACAAACAAGAAAAGCGATCGATAGGATACATTACCACCAGTAAGAGGAGGTCTCATCTTCGCTTTAGAATCTAGAGAGAGAAAAGACCTAATGGAGAGAGAGAGAAAGAAAAGCTGCGAAAGAGAAGCTGCGAAAGAGAAGAAGTTTGCCAATGGCGTTTTATATAAAACGTGTTTCTAGGGTTTAAAATAAAAAAGGTTTTAGGTTTTCATTTTTTTGTCTGCTAATTTCTTTAAGCCCAATAATTATAAATATAAATAAGCCCAAACGCTAACACATTTAAAACAAAGCCCATTTATATATACAAAGCCCATTTATATATACAGCCACGAACTTGCTTCCTCCTTCGTCGTTTTTGTTAATTCACTGATCAGAGTTTCTACACTGATTATTGTTTCGCTAAAAAAAATCGAGGACTAGTTTCTAAGAAAGCGCGCGAAAATCGACGCGACCTTTCCATGTCTCTTTCGTAGGAGAACACGAAGAAAGCGATTATGGGTAAGCACAAGCAGCAGGTGATTTCTCGATTCTTCGCTCCCAAGCCCAATTCCATAACACCGTCGTCTCCGGAATCGAATCCAGTAACCGAATCATCGACGCCGACGCCGTCGCCGAAGGTATCCGCCACCGTCTCTTTCTCTCCGTCTAAGCGTAAGCTTCTCTCCGATCATCTCGCCGCCGTTTCACCGAAGAAGACGAAACTCTCTCCTCACACTCAAAACCCTAAACCCGATCCCAATCTACACCGTAGGTTTCTCCAGAAGTTTCTGGAACCTTCTCCGGAGGAATCTGTTCCGGTGACATCTTCGAGGAAGCACACGCCGTTGGAGCAGCAGGTTGTGGATCTAAAGAGAAAGCATCCAGACGTTGTTTTGATGGTGGAAGTTGGTTACAGGTACAGATTCTTCGGAGAAGACGCCGAGATCGCGGCGCGCGTTTTGGGCGTTTACGCTCATCTAGATCACAGTTTCATGACAGCGAGCATACCGACGTTTAGATTGAGTTTTCATCTGAGAAGGCTTGTGAACGCAGGGTACAAGGTTGGTGTGGTGAAACAGACCGAAACTGCAGCTATCAAATCACACGGTTCGAACCGGACCGGCCCCTTTTTCAGGGGACTTTCGGGTTTATACACAAAAGCCACGCTTGAGGCTGCAGAGGATATTATAAGTGGTGGTTGTGTTGGTGAAGAAGGTTTTGGTTCACAGAGTAATTTCTTGGTTTGTGTTGTGGATGAGAGAGTTAACGCGGAGACATTAGGTTGTGGTATGGATATAAGTTTTGATGTTAGAGTCGGTGTTGTTGGCGTCGAGATTTCAACGGGTGAAGTTGTTCATGGAGAGTTCAATGATAATTTCATGAGGAGTGGCTTAGAGGCTGTGATATTGAGCTTGTCACCAGCTGAGATGTTGCTTGGCCAGCCTCTTTCACAGCAAACTGAAAAGGTGCATTGTAGTTTAGGTTGCTATTTCAAGCATTTTGATTGATTTTGGACAAGGTAGCCTCTTACGCGGTTTTTAGAATCTTTGTCTGTATGTAAAACTTACTATTTGGACTAGTTAAGAAGACTAGAAATTCTATTTTTGGCCGATATGTTTGCTTTTATATCTTTGTTTGGCAGGTTTTATTGGCATATGCTGGACCTACCTCAAACGTACGAGTGGAACGTTCCTCAGTGGATCGTTTTCGCAATGCTAGTGCAGTAGATGAAGTTATTTCAATATATGAAGATCTCAGTGCAAAAAGTGAAGAGGGAATGTCTTGTCTGGCAGTTAATGTATGGTATTTGCTTCTGTAAATAAATTCTACTTCTTTATTTGATTTTATCATTTATAGGATGCTGCATTTACATAATATTGTTAATGAACACACCTAGATTTCAAGAAGAGGTTTTTTCTAATAAATGGTTGCGGTAATTCATGCTAACTTGTTCCATTGTTGACAGACAGTTATGAACATGCCACATCTGACAGTTCAAGCCCTCGCTTTAACTCTTCGCCATCTCAAACAGTTTGGATTTGAAAGGATCATTTACGAAGGGGCTTCATTTCGCTCTCTGTCAAGCAGCACAGAGATGACTCTCTCAGCCAATACGCTGCAGCAATTGGAGGTGCTTTCTACATTCATTTCTCAGTATTCCAACTGTTTTTCTTAAACCAGACTTTATCTATTTTCAGGTTGTAAGAAATAATTCAGATGGATCAGAGTCTGGCTCCCTATTTCATATCATGAATCACACTCTTACAGTATATGGCTCCCGGCTACTTAGACACTGGGTAAGACACATTTTCCGTTTACTCTTAGCTTTTTCACATAAGGGATTTGTATATATGGCATTGTTTCAATTTTTGAGTTCTAAAGATGCAGTAATTCATTGTCATCATGTACTAAAGAAATAAGAATTTTCTGGCAACTTTCAGTTGTTGAAGGGACATGGACTCTTTGTTAAGTGGTAGGGGGATTTTTTAAAAGATTGGTTATCATGGTTTCTGGGAATTTTCATTTCCACAGGTGACTCATCCTCTTTCTGATAGAAATTTGATATCTGCTCGCCTTGATGCTGTTTCTGAGATTGCTGCATGCATGGGATATGATAGTTCTTCCCTGAACAGTGATGACTTGAATGAAGAAGGTTCTGAGAAACCAATTGTACCACCTGAGTTTTATATTGTACTCTCCTCGGTCTTGACAACTTTGTCTAGATCACCTGATATTCAACGTGGAATAACAAGAATATTTCATCGAACTGCTAAAGCCACAGAGGTGAATTCGTCTTTGCCGTCTTATACTTTTGTTAATTAGCTCTTCCTCACCCATGGCCTGAGGGTTCTTAACTTTGTGGATGAAAAGTTTATCGCAGTTATGGAAGCTATTTTACTTGCGGGGAAACATCTTCAGCGGCTTTGCATAAAACAAGATTGTGAAATGAAGAGTATGCAACCTGCAGCTGTGCGGTCTTCTCTTTTAAGAAAATTGATTTCTGCTGTTTCATCCACTGCTGTAGTTGACAATGCCGCAAAACTTCTATCTGCCCTGAATAAGGAAGGGGCTGTACAAGGAGACTTTCTTGACATACTTATCACTTCCAGCGACCAATTTCCTGAGGTTTGTATATTGTCTGGAAATTAATACTATATACTGCTTCTTTCTTTGTGTCCTGTTATGTGCAAGCTCTGAACTTTGTTTTTCTTTTCACAGCTTGCTGAAGCTCGTCAAACCGTTGTAGCTGTGAGGGAAAAACTGGATTTCTCAATAGCTTCATACCGCAAAAAGCTCGCAATTCGAAATTTGGAATTTCTAACTGTTTCCGGGATTACACATCTGATAGAGGTACCCTCTTACTAATTCCATAGTTTTTGAGATGATGCTTTCTTACTGCATGAGTGTAGTTTTCTTAACAGATACCCAGAGACTAGCTTCATGTGGTTAATGTCCTAACATCCTTTCTCATCTATGAAAGTTGTGCACCTTTGTTTCTGATCTTAAGCTAAGCATTTTTTCTCTAATATAGCTTCCCGTTGACGCCAAGGTCCCTATGAATTGGGTAAAAGTGAATAGCACCAAAAAGACTATTCGATATCATCCCCCAGAAGTAGTAGCTGTGTTAGACGAGCTAGCTCTGGCAACTGAACAACTCGCCATTGTAAACCGAGCTTCGTGGGATAGTTTCTTGCAGAATTTCAGTAGTTACTATACAGATTTTCAGGCTGCTGTTCAAGCTCTTGCTGCCCTGGACTGTTTGCACTCCCTTGCAACTCTATCTAGAAACAAGGTTTACCAAAAGAACAACTACAAATAAGTGCTTTTATAGTCACTACTTTTTAGTTCTTAAGTTTTTCTTTCATTATTTCCCTATGCAGAACTATACTTGTCCTGTCTTTGTGGATGACTGTGAACCAGTTAAGATAAACATAAAGTCTGGCCGCCATCCTGTACGCATCTCCTCTCTTATCTTTTTCTTCTTATCCCAAGCTAAGTTGAAAGTATTCTGGTCATTCAATCCTCTTCATAATTCCCAGGTTTTGGAGACTATACTACAAGATAACTTTGTCCCGAATGACACAAGCTTGCAAGCAGAAGGTGAATATTGTCAGATCATCACTGGTCCTAACATGGGAGGAAAGAGCTGCTATATTCGCCAAGTTGCTTTGATTTGCATAATGGCTCAGGTATTATCCTTTATCAACATCTCTTACCTGTGTTGAATGCTAAATGAACTAATTATTCTCTTTGTTTTTTCAGGTTGGTTCCTTCGTACCAGCTTCATTCACAAAACTGCACGTTCTTGATTGTATTTTCACTCGGATGGGTGCTTCAGATAGTATCCAGCATGGAAGAAGTACATTTCTTGAAGAATTAAGCGAAGCATCACACATAATCAGAACTTGCTCTTCACGTTCGCTTGTTATAATGGATGAGCTTGGAAGAGGCACTAGCACACATGATGGTGTAGCCATTGCTTATGCAACATTACAACATCTCTTAGCAGAAAAGAGATGTTTGGTTCTTTTTGTCACTCATTACCCTGAAATAGCTGAGATGAGTAAAATACTCCCAGGTTCTGTCGGGGCATACCATGTCTCGTATCTGACATCAAACAAGGACGATGGCGTTTCTGATCATGTTGATGTGACCTACCTATATAAACTTGTGCGTGGTCTTTGCAGCAAGAGCTTTGGTTTCAAGGTTGCTCAGCTTGCACAGGTAAACTGTTTCCCTCTTCTTCGCACGCGCGTAACTTACATACATATAGACGCAGAGAAGCACATAAAAAGGTGATTTCACATCACATGTATGCTTTGATTGTAGATACCTCCATCATGTATACGTAGAGCCATATCCATGGCTGCAAATTTGGAAGCTGAGGTACATGCAAGAGAGAGAAATACACATAGCAAGAAGCCTCTCGCGGAGTCATCTGGAGAAGCAAAACCACATGAAGAAGGCGATTCAGCGAGTGCGGAAACATATATTTCTGCTTTAGATGATTTCTTTACAGACCTGAGGATTGCTCTATACGAAGAGGACCCTATGAAATCATCAGAGTTCTTAGACAGGGCTTGGAAGATTGCAGAAGAATTTGTAGCAAGGTCTTCAAGTTCAAAACTTAACCCAATTAGGTTTTGAGTTATATGTAACTTACACAACAAGAAAACGGAGTCTGAGAGCGTCTGTTTTGTTTTTTGTAAACATATATGTTTCCAAAAATACCCTTACTGCGAAGAAGCCTGAAGATCAAAGTCAAACGCAAAGTAGTCGAATCTAACGGATTATAATATTCCACGTGGCATTGACCAAAGTCAAAACGCACGGACGGCCATCGACGGTTGTGTGGTATTTCTGTACGGCTTATCAGAGATTCTCTTCGCCACAAGAAATCACAATCAAATTACAAAAAAAAAATCACAAATTTGCAGCGAGAATAACAGGTCGATAAGCGATAAGAGGATCCGATTCAGACAGGTCTAAAGGTAAAATTTGTGGTTCTGTCTATTTTTGTTTTATTCTGTCAAGAGTCTTAATTCGGAATCACTATCGATTTGTGTGAATAGCGATTGTGTTCTGTGGATTATGTTTTGGTTTCATTGATAAATGATGATTCTTTTGTTTGTGTTGCAATCAGGGGAGCTAAAAATCACATCTTGCCTTAAAAAGAGAATATTTCTCAGCTAAAGAACATGAAGTATGTTTCTCCTTATCCCTAGTTTTTGTCTGTTTTTAGGGCTATTAGCAACACTTGTTAAAGTATGTTGAATTTGATATGACAGGGGACATGTACAATGGGATGAAGCTAATATAGTTGAAATTGAATCCAACAAACCTGTTAGGCAGAAGATTACTGAGCCAAAGACACCCTATCACCCGATGATCGATGATGTTAATGGTTTGTCCCCTTTATATATCTTGTAGTTGTTATGTTTCGTCCGTCTACACATCGAAGAAGCCGCTAGTATGTGTTTGAGCCTTCCATATATATAATATGTTACACACATAGCCTATAATGTGTTTGACTCTTTTTTTTGTGGGTTGTTTTTTTCAGGTTCTTTGTCTCCTAGAGGAAGATCATTTGACAACTGTGTTGACGAAATGCATCGTGCGGAAGAGATAAGGAATAGTCTCAACGACGTAGCTTCATCCAGTAAATACACTAGCCAGAGATCCGATTCGGGTGGCTGGAGCTCATCAGAGGACGAGGACGATCCAACGGATGAAAACAAAGGTTCTTCACAAAACCCGAAGAGAAACAGATCAAACCTGATTCTTTGTTCTATTTTTCATCAGGTTATATCTTTATCTATGTGTTTTGTGTGTCAACTGCAGATTCTAAGATTGTGAAAAGTGCAAGTTTCAATGACCTTAGACGCGCACACTATGACGAGTTCCGGATGGTGAAGGAGCTGAGATCCTCTGGATCTCACTATGGTGAAGATGCAGAGGCTGATGATGGCGTCAAAACGGGTAAATCAAAGGCTGATATCTCGCAGAAAACTCCCACTGCTAAAATCTTGGATAGAGAAACAACTGATGTTACTGCAGATACGATATCTTCGGGTAAATGCTAAAGCCATCTTCTTCCTCTAGTTGATAAACAAAACTCATAATGATTGTCACTATGTTCTTACTATGGATTATTCAAGAGTTCAAACTTTCTTATTTATTCTGGTTTGTAACAATCTGAGAGTTTTCAGAAGAAAGAAAGTTTTCAAAAAGACAGATACCATAAATCTCCTGACAGAGTTTCAGAAGAAAGAAAGGTTTTCGAAAAAGACAATAACAGAATCTCCTCGCCGAGATTCAACAATGTATAAATAAACAGAGCAACACAGCACATTATAACTTTACTGGAGCAGCCAATATCTATGTCTGTATATGTAAAGCAAGCTTGATCTTGGTGATGGTTCGAGCCATGACTCCTTTAACATTCATGATCACTTCTTCACTGAGTTCAGTTATTGGTTTAGTACCAACCAAAACTTGAAACCCAAGTGTCACTAGACATCCTTGCTCGGTCTCTCCATCAGGCAATATCGAGAACCCCGAAGGTAAAATCCTCACAGAATCCGAGTTTTCGCCTCTCTTCATGATTCCCTCCATGTCCCTGTTTTCCACGGGCGCGTACACCACCATTGAGCCAGATGCATCATTACAAACTTCTTGCAGAATCAGCATACCATTACTCTGTTTTGCAAGAAACATCGAAAACCCATCAGCTAAAAACATACACAGACAACCCAATATAAACCTAAAGATATATATTTTTGAAACTCACAAGGACTTTTAGGACAGAGATGTAGTTTCCATGGTGTCTGGATTTTTCAGCAATGATTTCACTTTCTATGGATGAATCATAGACCAACATATCCCACTGGTTTCTTAAACTTTTGTTGGTAAGGAAATCGAAAACTAGTCCCGGTGTCACAGGAAACCGAACAGAAGTGGATGCACTAAGCACCATCCCAGCTTCTTTACCAGAATAAACACTGACGAGTTTTCGAGTCAGCATTCTTATGTTTTGTCCTTCCTCAACTATCTCCCACCTGTGCAATGGTGAGCCAGTAACACCTGAGTAGTAGCTGAGAGTCATACGGTGCGCTAGCTTCACCATTTCAGTTGCACCCCTTATACTCAATCCTATATCGAAAAAAACATATATATCACAAAACATATCGATCCGGTCTGAAGATAGTAGTAGTTGTAATGATATGTATCTTGGTCTACCAGGGTAAACTTGACACAAGTTGATAGATGAAAGGATTGAGCGGCTTTCGCAGTGTCTTTTCAACGTTGTGAGCCATCTAGCTGCACCTAGCCCTATCCCCGAGGAAACCGCAAGCTGGTACATTTTGTGAATGTTACTATCATCATAAGCTGCTTGCTCTATCCATGTAACCTATATGAAGCCAATACCAAAAGCATATGAAAGTGTAGCCAAGTAATATAACAATTAAAAAAATTGGTATTGGGGTTTAGAATTAACCTTGGAGTAACCATTGGCCTTATCCTCTATGATTAGGCCTGAAGGTAGCCGGTTAGAACCAATGTTGGACATCGAAACCGAACTTTGTGGATTAGGAGTTACGTCGACGACTATCCATACTCCATCTCTTATCACTTGGCAGTATCTAAGAAACTTAACTTGTCTCTTGGGTACCAAAGGAGAAATGACTTGAAAATCAGCCTCAATCTACTCAAAAAATTAAGATCAAAAAGTTACAAAAAAAATAGTTGCATAGTTTTAAATTTAATCAACCAATATTAGATGATTCATTAGTATATAATACCAGTTGGAGTGTGCCGTTTATGGTTTCACTAGGACCATTAGGTAACACTTTAATGCATGATGCCACGGACACGATAGGCGCAAACAAGTTGACCCATTTGTTCTGTCGAAAAAAATACAAAATCAAATGTTAGAGATTATTACCAAATCCATAATTTGAATGCTTGTATATATGAGTGGTTTAGAGAAGGGTAGTTACTGTGTCCATAAGAGTCTTGACCAGAGCCAAACTATTCATGAGAACAGAACATGTTTCTCTAGTAGCCTCCATAACATAACCATCAGGCTTTGCACCATTGTTGAAAACACTTTCATACTCCTCATAGTTCAGTGTTTCTCTCATAGAGACCGCCGCGTCTTTTATCCACATTGGACTGTCTGTTTCTCCCAGCTTAACCAACTCATTCGTAGCCGCGTTGGCTATATCCAAATACACTGATTTCTCAAGCATAGTCATTGTAACATCACAAGAACCAAGGTTTGGTTCTGGTGATGCATTTCTTTCTGGACTAGAGACCATTAAAGAAGAAGAAGAATAGTGTGTCCCTGCTAAGGCTAAAAGAAAGTCTATCTCCTTCTTTAGTTTAATATTCTCGAGCATAAGTTTACATGCCTCGAGATCCATTTCGGCGAAATTAGTAGGCTGAGCACAAATGATACATCGTAAGTCTTTCATTGCTTCTTTGAGTTGATCATTAAGTATGCGTAGTCTCTCATGCTCTTGTTGAAGATAGTAATTCTCCTCTCTATAGATTTGTGCCTGTTTATTTACACAAGAAATGAACACAACTTTGGAGTCAATACTATTACACAAGAGTGTGTGTATATATAGTTATTTAACTTCTAACAAAACAAAACATGAGATTTTAATATTAATAGATAACTATTTTTTTAATGAAAACACCTAAATTTTGTTAGACTTGAATGTGACACAAGGAGGACAATAGTAATTAAACCCACTATACCATACTTTTCTTTAAATAATGTTATTTAATATCTAATTAAAATGGCTTTAATTTAAACAATCATGAAAACAATACAAAAATATAAGGGAGAATCACAAAACTACACCATTTGAATTACATTTCACAAAACTACACCATTTCCAAAATACTTCACAAAACTACACCTAAACACTCAAAATTAAATTCAAATAAACCTTACCCAAACAATCCTACCCCCTTAATACTATACCCTAAACACTAATTAGCGAACCCAAATGAAAAAATTTTAATTTTGGTAATTTTTTAAAGGTTAAATCAAGCTTTTAAAATTTTGAAAGGGTGTAAACTTGTGAAAATATTAAATTAGGAGTAGTTTTGTGAAGAATGGGTTGAAAGGGTGTAGATTTGTGAATTACTCAAAATATAATTGATCATAAAATTTTATATTTTTAAACACGGCCAAAATCTTTAAAATATTACATATTTTGAAACGGAAGGAGTATATATATATATTATTGTCGAAGCATACATACATACATTCGAAATACGGAAAATATTGGTGAATAAATGATTTAAGGGTATACCTGGACTTGAGTTCTCTTGTTTTGAAACCAATATTGGATTTGTGTAGGCTCCATACCAAGCTTTTGTCCAAGTTCAAACTTTTGACCTTCATCAGGACGTGGACACTCATTGAAGAAACTACAAAGCATTAGTATATATAAAAAAAGAAAAAACTCTCAAAAATCAAAGAATTAATTTAGTTGCATATTGAAAATTTGAAATACAGAAACTAATTAATAAACAAACTTCTCTAGTTCTTGAATCTGTTCAGGAGTGTGCCTATTGTTTCTGCTTGTGCTTCCACCATTAATATCATCAACAATGTTAACATTTTCATCTTCTTCTTCTTCAACTTCTTCTCTTCCCATGATGTTTGGATTGGTAATGTCAACATTGTAATTAGCACCTTCTTCTTCACTCATTTTCACACTATGCAACAAAACCATACAATTGCATATTGTTATTAATTAGTACTATAATTATTGAGTTTGTGTGACCAATAATACTAGGAAATAAATGGTTAATTTGTTATTGAATAAACAATGCTACTATTAGACTACTACTAATTAATCGATTAATCAGAAAGCCATTACTTTTTTTTTATCAATATGCAAATAAAAAGCATATAATTCATCATAATCTCCCTAGATCTAAAACTATCTAGTAAATATATAATTATAAGAAAAAAATATAATATTTTTTTTTGTTGTTAAATAAAATATAATATTTTCTCTGTTGAATTTTAAAGTAAAAATTAACGATCAACTCTCTAGATCTAAAACTATCTTGTAAATATAAGAACACAAATATATAAAGAACAAATCTTGTCTTAATGGAATATCAAACTAGGAAATAAACAGTCATCTCCCAAAGAATATATAATGTTACTACAAACATGACTCATTTAGTAAACTCAATTTCATAAACAAGATGAAAACAAAAAAAAAAAAAAACCATAATCTTCATCTAAATCAAAAAAAAATCTTATTCATTTTTTTCCACAAAAAAAATAATAATAATCAGATTATATTATCTGGTTTTTAATTTTCCACAAATTCACAATATGATGAAGAGAACAACAAAAAGGGGATTATTGACTCATCGCCAAAATGTTTATAATCAAATATCACTTGGACATCGAATCTTTTGGCGATTCATCGTAATCTTTTAGATAGATATTAACAATAGAGACATAAACAAAGTACCTCTAATAACAAAATCGCAACCTATCTAGTAGTTTTGTTTTGTTTGTTTTAGTTATCTCAAAGTTGTTAGTGTAATTGTGACATATTTATAGTGGTAAATGAGAAAAAAGGATCATAGTCACAACTACAATTTCTCTAGATCTGATAAGATCTTGATTAATGACAAGCTAAGCTTTCTATGTATTAAGGATGAAAAAATTATCTACAAATATTTATTTACATTTATATTTTGATACCATCCTTCTTAAGTTTCTTTTAGATATCTAGATATTCAAATTGTTTACTATAAAGTTCAATTTTACCGCGCAAAATTATATAATTACATTTATATTTTGATACCGTCCTACTTAAGTTTTTTTTAAACCTCTAGATATTTAAATTTGTTTAATAAAAAGTTCAAATTTACCGCGCAAAATTATATATGTATTAAGGATATATGACAAACTTATCTAAAAATATCTAATTACATTTATATTTTGATACCGTCCTACTAAAGTTTCTTTTAAACATCTAGATATTCAAATTTGTTTACTAAAAAGTTCAAATTTACCGCGAAAAATTATTCATGTATTAAGGATCTTTCTTTATTTTCTTTTAAATATCTAGATATTTAAATTGTTTACTATAAAGTTCAAATTTACCGCGCAAAACTATATGTGTGTTAAGGATCTTGCTTAAGTTTCTTTTAAATATCTAGATATTCAAAAGTTCAAATTTACCGCGCAAAATTATATATGTATTAAGGATGAAAAGCTTATCTAAAAATATCTAATTACATGCATATTTTGATATCGTGCTTAAGTTTCTTTTAAAACCTCTAGATATTAATATTTGTTTACTAAAAAGTTCAAATTTACCGCGCAAAATTATATAATGTATTAAGGATGAAAAACTTATCTATAAATATCTAGTTACATTTATATTTCTATATCGTCCTACTTAAGTTTCTTTTAAACATCTAGATATCCAAATTGTTTACTAAAAAGTTCAAATTTACCGCGCAAAATTAAATAATGTATTAGGATAAAATATATAGTTCTATATTTATTTATATTTCGATACCGTCCTACTTAAGTTTCTTTTAAAATTCTAAATATTCAAATTGTTTACTAAAACTTCAAATTTACCACGCAAAATTAAATTTTGAGGAAATGAATTAATAGTAATACAATATAACTTCTATAAATTAATAGTTAGTAAACTAGTATATCTTTGTTAAAACAAGTTTTCGCATAAATAATTTATTAAATAAATTTTTATTTGAGTTGTTATTAGATTTATTGTTATTATATCTTTTGTGTTAATTAGTACATTGAATATAACATTGTTTTATAAAGTTTATTATATATTGAATATTTTAGCTTTACATTGCTTCATCATAGCATCTTAAATTTTATATACTAGTAAAATTTAATTTATTTTGATACATTTATCAATTTTATTAAATTTATTGAAGAATTCAAAATTTAAAAGAAATTAATGTTAGATATATCTAGTAGATTTTATATTTTATTTTTTATATATTTCCTTTAAATAAAATGTGCTTAATTGGTTGATAGACTTTCTTTTTCTCCCTTAGATTGTTTCCTTAGTATTGATAAAAGACAGCTTGTCCAATTAAATTGAATGTATTTGTAGATTTTCTTCACCTTAATAATAAATTACGAAATTAATTTGTTTTATTTTGTATTTTTCTGAAAAATTAAGCTAAAATCTTTTTCTTGTTAGATTTTTTTTAATCATTATCGTATCTTTGTTGCACGCAGGATCCAACAACTCACATAAAACCACGTGGCACAAAATCTATTTAGAATAATTGTCGTGTTTTTCTCTTTTTTCCGCTAGTTAACCGATACATTTTCGGTTATTTCCGGTTTAGCTATCTATCGTCTCCGGTCAAAGTTTTGAATCAATTTTTAATTAGTAAGTTATTATTTTCTCCGATTTATATTGCCAGAATGTTGCCGCCGTAAAGTGTTTGTTCCTATTTTCTTGTTAACTCTCTCTCTCTCCTCTTTCTCTCTCTACTGTGTTTCTTGAAAATCTGATATTGGGATTTGTTAGAGGTCGATTTCGTCGTCAAGCTTCTGGGTTTTTTATTGGACTTTGAAATTTGACTCCTTTTGGTAAGTTTACACTGATGCTGAAGCGATTTCGAATCAGCTCGTCTGATAAATTAGGGCTTTTTTCGCGAGTATAGTGAAGAAATCTTCGTCCTTTACATTGAGGAACAGTTTGTTTGTAGGTTATAGGCAATACCCTTGTTCGATTCTTGTATCTAATCGCTCAAGATTTGAAAAATCTGCCGATTGCTTAGGTTACTTTTGACTTTGTTATTTGGGTTTTCAAGGTTCAAGTTTTTGTCACTGTCTCTATGAACAAAACAAATTGTTCTCAGGAGAGCTATAGAATCTGAGTATCTAAGTGAATTGATGATGATAATGATGATGATGATGATGTTGGTATGATTCTGAAAAGCTTTCTAAAATATGCAGAGGAGGAATAGCATCAGTAATATGCCTATCCAAACTTCAGAAATGTCTTCCTCCTCGGATAACATTAACATGCTTGATCCATCCGTTGTTGATAGTCCTTCTTCTTCAATGCAACAGCAACTACAACAGCAGGCTGGACAAGGTCGTACTTCACTGCAAGAGCGGCGGCTTCGATTCCATCAACTACAACAGCAGCATCGGGAATTTCGGCAGCAGCAGCAGCAGGCAGGACAAGGTCCCGTTTCAATGCAACAGCAGCTGCAATTACAGCAACAACAAAAGCAGGCAGGACAAGGTCTTGCTTCAATGCAACAGCGGCAGCGGAAACTACAACACCAGCAGTCAGGACAAGGCCCTGCTTCAATGCACCAGCAGCAGCAATTACAACAGCAGCAGGCAGAACAAGGTCTAGCTTCAATGCAACCGCAGGAATTAGAATTGTCTCAGCAACTACAACGGTTCCAGCATATACAACATCAGCAGGAGCAGATATTACAACATCAGGCAGGACAAGGTTCAGATTTAGGGAGTGAAATTAGTTATGCACACATGGATAAGAAATCGAGGGTAGAAGCGACGCAAGATGACATGTTATTACGACAGCATCAGCAGAGACTGAGGCAACAACAACAACAACAAGATCAGCAGTATATAATGCGTCAAGATCCCACGGGAAGGGATCCAAAGTGGCAATATTTGCTTCAGCAACGTAGACTGAGGCAACAGGAAGAACTGCAGGTTTGTCAATCCATGTCTCCGTCTCAGAGGCTCCAACTTCACCAGAAACAACAGCAGTTGATCCCTCCTAATGTGCGTCTTTTCGAAGCTGACATGTGTGCTCAGAGATTGAGGCTGTACCTGCATCATGTGAAGCAACGACCTGTTGTAAGATAATACTAATCGGTGGACTCTTAAGCATTTCAGCAGGATTGTTTAACTTCTACTACCCATCACTGATTCCTTTTGTTTTTTTGTAGGAAAATTCCTTTGCCTATTGGAAGAAATTTGTGTCAGAATTCTACTCACCTCACGCAAAGCATAGGTTATGCTTGTCACAGTACAATACTTCAGCTGCGGTCAGTTTCTTCTCGCTCTCTGTCTTTTGGTATTTTTTACGATATTGGTGTTTTAATGTCAGCTGATCTGTTGTCATAGCACCATCTCTCTACACATGTGTTGTTCCTGAAAAGTCCATTATGTTCTCAATTTGTTTGCAGAGTATGTGGCAGTGTCAAATTTGTGCCACCAAGTCTGGATATGGGTGTGGTAAGAGGGTTGAAAATGTCATTAATTCTAAATAGTATTTCTGTGCTATCATTTAAGTCCAATGAAGCAACTTCGATATGATATATGCTCTCTTTATTGTTTAAAATTCATCCTAATTGTTTAAAAAATCCCTAGTGAAAATAGTAGCTAAATTGTCATCTTCTTGTGCTAAATCCACAGAGGCAAGGTTTGATGCGCTTCCGAGACTTCTTGATAGCAAATATGCGAGTGGCATCAGGGAAGAGCTCCTATATCTTGACCACCCAGAAGAAAAAAAATATCCCGATGAACACATGATGTTAACTTATAGAAGAGCAGTTCAGGAAACTATACACAAAGAGTGCCGTGTTGTCCGTGAGGGCCATCTTCGCATCTTATTCACTCAAGAATTGAAGGTATCTAAAACCATTATCCACATTTCTGATGTTCAGTGAACATGAAACAATCAGTCACCACTGTGCTTATGTGTTGCTAATCTTGACTTTGCTTCTTTCTAGATATTAACTTGGGAGTTTTGTGAATGGGGTCATGAAGTACTTCTTCCCCGCAGACTTATTACTTCCCAGGTCATATTCTGATGTTTTTTGCTTCTGGGCGGATGTTTAAACATGCTACAACGGTGTTTAAAACTGTATTTGAAAACTTATTATTGGTCGTGCAGACGAACCAGTTGCTTCAGGTTGCACAGAAATGCCATAGCACGATCGCAGAGAGTGGATCAGTGGGAGTTTCTCAGCATGATTTACAGTCAAACAGTAACATGTAGGTTTATATAACTACTCTTTTACTGTCCATGTTCTGGCATTTGTTTTCTTATCATTGTCTTGTGCTAATTTGTGTGTCAGGGTCTTGGGGGCAGGACGGAAGCTGGCAGAGTTCATGGAACTCCCGATGTTGAATGATCTTGCCTATCCAAAAAGCTATATAAGAACTTTTCAGGTAGCTCATTTGCTAAGCTGATACTTTTTGTATCTGAAGTCCTAACTAATCGTGAGCAATTGCGAGTAACAGATGGGTGAAGTTACCAATAGCATGAAGGATCTGATGGATATCACTTATGAGCGCAATATCGGCCCTATTGGTAAGCCTACACTTTCCCTTCCTCGACATTAATCTTGAATGATACCTGAAACCGATTTTCCCTTCGGGTTGTCTCTTATTCAGAGGGGTTGAAACTGCTTTCGGAACACATGGCGACATTGAATCACCAGAGGCAGAAAACGCAAGAAGTAGAGCAAATGGGGGGAAGTGCTGCAGCAGCTATAAATGGATTAGATCAAGCCGCTGCAGCTACGACCAGTGACCAGAGCATTCTTGTGAGGCAAAATGGTATGAATAGCCCGACCCCGTGTCAGAATCCAACGGTTAACTCAAACGGGAGTCATTCCTCGTCGCCACATCAGCTGCAGACCTTTGTGAACAGCTTACCCAACATGATACAGCAGAATCATCCTAATCATTTGGAATCACCACGTCCACGTGATAGCCAGATGCGGGAGATGAACGAAAGAGAAAACAGATCAAATGTGCGACGGCAACTATCCTTTTCAGGTCTAGGTGGTAGCAACGGTAATGCAGAGAGAAACACAACCGCCTTCACTCCTAACATCTCAGGTCAAGGTGGTAGCAACGGCAATGCAGAGAGAAACACATAACAACAACCTTTCATTTGTCAGAAAATAACTCTGGCTCTTAGGATTTGAGCAATAACAGCAGTGAGATATCTGGTAGCTTGTAATTAGGCTTATTCTTTCATTTAGATTGGTTTGGTCTTTCTTTTTTGTATAGAAGAAACTAAAGAGGGAACTTGTGATTTTTTTGAATTCTCAGTCTTTTCAAGTATGCTTATTCTTTTCATTCTTTCACTTTTATAACAATTAATTTCTAAAACTTTTACAGTTTGCAAATAGTATCGTGTACAATGCTTCCTACTTGCCTATGAAGCGGTAAAGATTAAGGAGACAGATATTAAAGGCAAACAGACAAAGTTCGTTAAAGAAACAAAACATAATCTAAATATGCATGCAATGAATGTTGAAAGTGTTGCAAGTAGCATTGACACATTAAACGCGCACACAGACAAAGCATTTCAGTTCGACAATAAAAGAGATCTAGTTCAAATGTAACAAACAGTAACTAGACAAAAAACAAATAACTTAAAACACAACGACGACACTGTTGGCCAGAAACAGTTACAACATCCTACATTGATAGAGAGATGGTGAATCCATACAATGATCACCTTTTTCATCACTCTTCAGCTGGAGGCGAACGAGACAGGCTGCAAATGAAAAGTGGTTAGTTTCACAATCTCATGTCAATATAAACATGAATCAAACTATTTAATAGTCTATAACCTCTTCTGAATCGGGCTCTCTGCACCATCGTATCCACCATCGCTGTCTCTTCTTCCAATTGAGCCAGGGCTTTCGACTTGCCCATTCTCAGGGCTAGACCTCGATCTCTCCCTCCTTTCATGTGGACTTTCAACTTCACCAGCTCCATTTCTCGGACTTTCCTTCTTAAACGGGCTGCGATTGGGGCTCGTCCTCTCTCTCTTGTGGTTGGGACTGCGACTGTACCTAGGGCTTGTGACTCTCTCCCTCCTGCGAGGGCTCTCGTTGCCTCTGCGGTCACGGCCGTACTCTGGGCTGCTACGCCTTGGTCTCTTGTAAGGGCTTGGGCTACGTCTTCTGGTGCCATAATCAGGGCTTGTCCTTTCCTTTCTGTATGCAGCAACAGGACTAGGGCCTCGTCCATAGTCAGGGCTTCCTCTTTCTCTTTTGTAAGGACTAGGTGACCGCCTTCTCCTATCAGGGGACCTATCACGGCGTCTTTCGGGACTGTGTCCATTTCCTCTTGCGTCATCATCCTTCACAGCATACTCCACCGAGATCACCTTATCCATCAGCTTACTGATGAAGACAAAAGCGAAACATAAGTATAAGTAAAGAAAGCAATTAGGTAGTCATTTTGCGTAGGAACAAACCTGTTATTTGTCGCATCCAGCGCTTTTGTGGCATCCTCTTGCAACTCGAATTGGATAAACGCAAAATTCCTCCTGATCCTAACATTTACGATTTTTCCATACGGCTCAAAGTGCCTTTCCAAATCACGGGTCTTTGTATTATCAGCATCAAAATTAATCACAAAGAGAGTCTTGGAAGGTCTCAAGCCGGAAGATCTCCTTGAACCACCACCAGATCTTCTATCACCTCCACGTTCACTCTATACACAGAATCATTAAAATTATCAGTATTTCAAGCATTTTAACAAGTCTTAAAAGAAATAAATCAGAGATCAGTCCCCTACCTTTGTCCACTCAACACGAAGTCTGCGTCCCTTACGCCCAAATTCATAGCGGTCAAGTGCTCGGATTGCATCTCCAGCGTCCCTTTCGTCTTCCATGTACACAAAAGCAAACCCTGGAGAGAAAAAAGACAAAAGTATAGATCTGAGAACATTTTCAGAGAGAAAGTAAACCAAGTGAAGAACCCCCAAAGAACATGAAGTCTCTCCTCTGTCCTTCAGCAGCATCAAACTTAACTTGCCCTACTAATAAAATAAAATTTTGAACATTCCTAGATCCTATAAAAACTCTGCAAACTAAATGACCAGTGAAGCAGTTACAGACCTTGCATTATGGAATTAATATGTCAAGGAACAACTGAAAAATGGTGGAAGTCAGACGAGGATGTGAATGAAAACAGAGTGCCTTTTTCATCGTGCAGTGAGGCATGTCCAAGAGTGTAAAGTCATGAGGAATTGAAATGCAATTAAGATGGCAGTGCTATTGCGGATGGAAAGTGACTCGTTTTGGAAAGGCAATGAGATGGATTTCCATAGGGGCCCATCCATAGCCTGGTGGGAGTATGGGCATCGCATTTCGCAAGATTATATAACATCCTGCGCAAAGAAAATGCTGAGTATGGCGGTTTTACACTAAATTTTATAGTCGTTCTTTTCTGGAATGGTTTCACGAGGAGACTTCTAGCGGGATGCCTCATATGAACAGGTGGACTCAGTGCAAGCAACGCTTCTCCGTTTAGTTGAGATGTGCGGAAAATACTTTGTTATACCGTCTCGTGGAATGGACAGGGGAGTGGATCTTGTGACACGCATTTGACTTTTGCTTTCACGACATCGCACATATAGTGGTTTGCGGTAATGCTTGTTGATCGAGTTTAATAACATATATAGAATACATTAGAGGCAAAGGCGTTAAAAAGGTCTTACCAGCTTTCATGTCCACCCTCTCCACCTTTCCGTATTTCCTGAACAGCCGTTCCAAATCACTCTCCCGAGCATCATACTCAAAGTTCCCACAAAAGACTGGCTTCATGCTTCCTGTACAAACACCACAGATCAAGAATTGTCTGGCTTTCTTAAGTACATAGGATAATAAAAAGGGCTTTGTAATCGAAAACAAAACAGATGATAAATGCCACCAAAATGAATACATAAACACTGTATGTTACTATGTTAGCCACCACACACTATGTCTATTTTGCTTGAATTTACTTCTTTGTTCAATTCATTTCATATATTCACTAACCACAGCTTAGATACCGAACAAGGAAGAAAACTAATAACATAAAATCTACTCCAAGATGATAACTTTCAAGCTCTACTCAGCTAAATCCATACAATATACAATCAACCTAACCATAGTCAAAGAATTCATCAGATCTAATCAAATTGAAGATGAAATACATCAGATCTGAAATTACTCACAGAAGCAAATCAAGGAAAGCAATGAATCTTAAACCCAAAGCAAAAAAAAACACAAAGAGGATCTGATCAATATTTGCTTCAAAACTAGCTCGTTCTATTATCATCCGCAAGTAACAGAGAGAGAGCAAACAAATCAGATCTAAAGATCTTTGAGTGACGAAACTAGACGATTTACCTGTAAAACGAGCAAATCGGCTTTGTTCCGGAGCCGTCGTGGCGTGGAAGCCCTAGAAGAAGAAGAAGAAGCTCTTTAGATATTTTTTGCAGTCTTCGAGCCTCGAGAGAGAAAAGTGAAAGTTAGAAACAATGTAGATAAGATATTTTAATTGTGTTACGAAGCTGGAGATATTTTATTGGTCCGTAAAGAGATTTTCTTTCTTTTTTTACTTTCTTAATTATTTTCTAGATTGTAATAAAAAAAAATTATTTTTTAGAAAAAAAATAATGTTGGGCATATACAAAAGAATAAGGATTATTGGGCCTGTTAAACAATTCATAAAAAGCCCATCAAACACATAACATTTTTATATCCAACAAATAAAAACAAAATTTTGAAGGTTTTTTGTGTATATTGATAAAAATGTAGATCATATAATACAACTGCGAAAAGATGATTATTTGATATAAAAAGTAGAAAAAGTTTAAATATACAAGTACACAAAGTTAAAACAGAGAAAGGTATAAAAAAGTCAATTATTATTACATAATGAACTAGCAATGGATCTTTTAAATAGACTCGGTCCAAATCCAATCCAATTTAATAAAGAAAGATTCTTCATAGTTTCCGAAAACGGATTATAAAACCGAAACAGCCTCAAGTTAGTAGTTTCAAAAGATATACAAGAAATAGAAATATATGTCCCACAAGATGGCGCGTGGGCAAGTAAGATAGACTAAAGCCGTGGCTAAACAAGCGGAAACACTGTCCCTACATTTCCTCTATGATTTGGCCACGTGTCATTTTCGAGCTTTAACTATATGATTATTATTGGAAACATATTTTTGTAATTATATGCACCTTGCCACTCTTTTTCTTTGTCCTCTTCTTTTTTTTATTACATCACTTTGTCCTCTTCTTCTTTTTCCGAATATGTCAACAATAATAATATTATGAGAGTGATATTAGTGGCGGACCTATGTGAGAGCCAATAGGATGTCATGTGACACCCCATAAATCTTGATTTTTTATAGAATTTATCTGTTTTTTTTTCTTCTGTAAAAGTTACTTCGAAATACTTTGGAGACTTCATTACTGACCCTGCAATCATCACATGACCTTTCCACGTGTTTTTTCTTCACTCGCATGATTTCGGGAATCACTTACCGGAAGGTCACCCATCCCTAAATTGTTTCAGCCCAAGCACGATTAACTGTGGAGTTCTTTATGACAAATGACCAGAAAAGTAAGTGCACTTTGGTGACATAGGTAGTCAAATCAATACTCTTAAACCTTCTCCAAACACATATCACATTTCACAAATCAGGGTATCACATTATCTGGGTTTTTTTTTCTTCCGTAAAAGTTAAACAAGTGACACCCTATAATTTTCATTTTTTTGTCTTGACCCCGGTAATATTATGTCTTCGGTCCGGTCCGCCACGTATTGATATGTAACGAATGAGACGTTTCTGTTAGCGAATATTTCTTTGCGAAGATATTTTGTATATGCTTTTTATATTGTTGAAGGCCTCGCGTCCACATGTATTTTAAATCATATGTTCTTTTCTTAGTGGATAATTTTTAGAGTTTTTTATACACATATTATTATTATTTTTGATATCTAAGTAATCATTTATCGGTGAGACTAATTCCATGGAAAACTCTAATGTACAGAAACAAATAACATATATTCAGTTGGATATTCAAATAAATGTGATTTAGTTTTGCATAATTGAAAGATCGAACTACTTGAAATGTGGTAGTGTATCAAATCCGTCCTCAACCACCTGACCACAGGCACCAGAGGAAATATTATATTATGAGGAATTCACAAAACTACACCCTTTCTTTCATTCTTTTACAAAATTTTACCTAATTCAATTTTTTTACATATTTACATCCTTTCAAAATTTTAAAAGTTTGATTTACCCTTTAAAAAATTACCAAAATTATAATTTTTTCATTTGGGTTCGCTAATTAGTGTTTATGGTATAATATTAAGGGTAGGATTGTGTAGGTAAGGTTTATTTGAATTTAATTTTGAGTGTTTAAGTGTAATTTTATGAAATGTAATTCAAATGATTTAGTTTTGTGAAATATAATTTAAATGGTGTAGTTTTGTATTTCTCTCTTATATTATTGAGATTTGAAAGTGATGCATAACTTGATATTGTTTCACCGTATGTATTTATGTTAATTCACAAAACTCAAGATCTAAATGGTAGTTTTGTTAATCTTATATCAAATCCTTAAACTATAACTCTAATCTTTTCAAAACTAAATCATGAATACAAAACATAAAATCTAAATCCAAAAATCTTAAATTTATGGTCTTTTAAATTTTTTATTTGTATGTGTGCTATTTTAATGGTATTCTAAAGATTCTGATTTTTTTTTAACAATAGATTATGGTCTCTTAAAGGAAAAACACGTAAAGATCATATAAAAATATCGTCTCCAGATCTTTCTGTAAAAGGAAAAAACAAATTGTCTCCAGATCTTTTTGTCTATAACTTTACAAACGATTAATAATAAAAAAAAATTATTCATAGAATTAATAAACAAATAATAATAACGATGGTCCTACACTCCATAAATTAACCACAGCCACACAAACACACTCATATAGTAAAGAAACCCAATTTTTTTTATTTTATTTTTTTTTTCAAAAAAACCCAATTAAACGAATGAAGAGTCAAAAAAAGCCTTGTCAAATTACACGTGTCAGTCATCTGATGGATGGCAACCTAAAACCACTTTAAAACAATACCGTGGGATTACTTGTCTCCTATCCACGTGTCATTACCTAAAGACACAAACTCCGTGTTTCTCCTTCCAATATAAATACACCATCTCTCACTCCTACTTTTTTCTAACTACAAATAATCTTCAATATCCACAAGAAAAATAAAAAGAAGACGATAAATATCTACAGAATAAAAAGATCTTATCCCTAAGACAAATAAGAAGACGATTAATTACTTACTACTTTTAAACCTTATCCAATATTCCAATATATATATATATATATATATATATATATTCAAACTATGAACTCATGTTCGACGTTTAGTTCCAATTACTCTCCGACTTTGGCGTCTAGCTGTCCGAAAAAGCCGGCGGGTCGTAAGAAGTTTCGAGAGACACGTCATCCAATTTACAGAGGAGTTCGTCTCAGAAACTCAGGCAAATGGGTTTGCGAGGTAAGAGAGCCGAACAAGAAATCAAGAATCTGGCTAGGCACTTTCGCCACCGCCGAGATGGCTGCTCGCGCTCACGACGTAGCCGCCTTAGCCCTCCGCGGCAGATCGGCCTGTCTGAATTTCGCAGACTCGGCTTGGAGGCTACGTATCCCGGAGTCAACGTGCGCTAAAGATATCCAAAAAGCGGCGGCGGAAGCGGCGGGGGCGTTTCAAAATGATCAGATGTGTGGCGATGATACGGAGGAGGATCACGGTGTGGATATGACGGAGACGATTGAGGAGGCTGTGATGATGAATACGGAGGAGAACGGTGGGTTTTATAATATGGACGACGAGGATATGTTTGGTATGCCTCGGTTGTGGGCTAATATGGCGGAAGGTATGCTTTTGCCTCCGCCGTCCGTACAATGGAATCATAGTTATAGTGTGGAGGGTGATAATGACGTGTCGCTTTGGAGTTATTAAGATATTTTAAATATTTTTTTGTTTATATATAATTTCCATTTTTGGATCATTTTTGTTTATTGTAGATCTACCTTTTTTTAGAAATAAGTTATTTTTCGCAATGAATAAATTTTGAAAATAATAAAGTTTTACGTAAAAATGGATAATTATGTTTAAGGTTTGGTATAAGAATATTTATAATTTGATTTACTTTTTGTTTTGGATATAAAAAATTTCAATTTTTTATTTTAACTTTTTTTAGTTTTTGTAGAAATATATTTATAAAAAAATCACATAAACGGATCCGAATATCCTTCAAAAGTTAGTGGGTATTCTCTGACCGAATATCCGTCTAATGAATCTGAATTCGAGTCATTTTTTATACGGATCTAGGCATATGGGAATCTGGATATCTTAAAAAACGGATATCTGGATCCGGTTCAGCCTTAATATGCGGTATATATTTATAGGATTGTGGTGACGTTAAACGTTAATTCTTATTTAATACTGAGATTTATTGTTCTATCTATTTCATAATAAATATGGTTTTAAAAAGTTTTTTTTATTCCATCTGTTTATTCTTTCTTATTTTGATTGAAAAATTTAATGCGTTTTGACTATTTTAACCAATAAAATCTTATTATATTTTTCTATATATGTTGTATTGTATATTTTTTTATAAAAAATTAGAATTTATATTCCATAAATGATACTTGAAATTTATTCTAGTTATTGATCCTTAAAAGCTTTTTTCATTTTTTTATTAATAAATGTTTTTTCCATGTCACATTTTTCATTGGTTATTATTGAAATTTATTCTAGTTATTGGGCCTTAAAAGTCTTTTCCATTTTTTCTATTAATAAATGTTTTTCCCATGTCACATTTTTCAGTGGTTATTAAAGATTCTCTTGTCATGTCACAATTAATTTGTTGAAATTCATTGTGGTGTTGACACCTAGGATTTTTCACAAAAATCACTTCACAAATAATGTCTTAGGGATGTCACGATTAATTTGTTGAAACTCATTATGGTATTGACACCTAGGATTTTTCACAAAAATCACTTCACAAATAATGTATTAGGGATTTATTCTAGTTATTGGGCATTAAAAGCATTTTTTCATTTTTTCTATTAATAAATGTTTTTTCCATGTCACATTTTTTATTGGTTATTAAAGATCCCTCTTGCCATGTCACAATTAATTTGTTGAAACTCATTGCGGTGTTGACACCTAGGATTTTTCACAAAATCACTTCACACATAATTTTTTAGGGATAGATCTTTTATTTTTATTTTTTTTTGTTTGGTTATGATGTCCTCTTCTCGTTATTTTGTTTGGTTATGATGTCCTTTTCTCTTTATTTTGTTTGGTTATTTATGTCTTTGTGTGAGAAATCATTTACACAAGTACTTCTCATGTATTGGGCCTCAGGTTATGTCGGCGTATTAAGTTTGTGGGCTTATAATTGGGATTATAAAGTAAAGAAAAATTACATCAAATAAATAAAGCGGTTAAATGTAAAAAGGAACTTTATATTAACGATGACATAATGCAACAATTTTAGAAACTTAACAACCATTGATTTGTTTGACAAAAAAAAAAAAAAAAAAAAAAACAACCATTGATTTCGAAGCTGACGTGGAGTGATCTAAAAAAATTAGTTTCGCTTCTTCTTCTTCTTCTTCTAATTAAAAACACGAAGCCGCTTCAGATATTTGCTTTCACGATCGTCTCATGAATTATCATCTCTTTCCTCCGATTTTTTTGATTAATTAAGAAGCTCCTCCGCGAGAAATTGTATGTAACATCAAAAGGTAATAGTTTTCTAGGGCTACATCTTCTTTTCCGCATCGGATTTGAGTCTTTTAAACAAGTAACGATGCGTTAGATGCTTACAGAACTATCCAAATTCCGAGCTTCTCGAGTCGCGAATCGATGGATTTGGATATGAACGGAGGAAACAAAGGAGTCTTTCAGAGACTAGGCGGCTCGAATCGGCCGGCGCCGGCGCCGATTGACTCTAATCAGAAGGTTTGTTACCTTTGGCGAGCAGGAAGATGCAGCCGTTATCATTGTCCTTACCTGCACAGAGAATTACCCGGTCCGGGTCCTGGTCCTGGTCCGGGTTTGGGTCATGGAGCTTCTACGAACAAAAGGGTTGCTGATGAATCTGGTTTCGCGGGTCCGAGTCATAGGAGAGGTCCAGGATTCAGCGGGAGCGGGAATAGCTGGGGAAGATTCGGTGGAAACAGAACGGTGACGAAGACGGAGAAGCTTTGCAAGTTTTGGGTTGATGGGGATTGCCCTTACGGTGATAAATGTAGATACTTGCATTGTTGGAGCACTGGAGATAGCTTCTCTTTGTTGACTCAGCTTGATGGGCATAAGATGGTATATGACTATGTTGTTGAAGTGATGATGGATTCTTCTTTTGCTTGTTGGCGATATTTTGATGGCTTTTTTGTGTTCTTGAGCAGGTTGTCACTGGGATTGCTTTGCCTTCAGGATCGGATAAGCTTTACACGGCGAGTAAAGATGAAACTGTGCGGATATGGGATTGTGCTTCCGGACAGGTTTTGTTTGCTTCTTTTTGTTTTTGCTTGATGGAGGTTTTGTTACATAGTGGTAGTAGAATCATTCAATGGAAACTTGTCATAGTTTCGTTAGGATGAATAGTGGCTTAAGCAGACTAAGGAATGTTCCATTTTGGGCTCTATCATTACAAAACCTCGCTTTTGTAGTTTCTTAGTAACTAAACTCAAGACATTGTACGATAAACATGTTTGAATAAAGAGTGCTTTCTGTTCTTTTTAGATGGATTTGTATATAATTGTAAGCTTTCATATCGTTCTAATTTGCATTTCCTATGATATAGTGTACAGGTGCACTCAATGTTGGTGGGGAAGTTGGCTGCATGATTGGTGAAGGTCCCTGGCTATTAGTTGGCATACCAAATCTTGTTAAGGTAAGTTCTGAGTATGATTCACTTGACTGTTAAAAACTTAAACCTCTCCATCTATACAGAGAATCACTTTTATTGGCCTATGTTTGAGTTTTATTGCTATTACATATATATATTTTGATCCAAACATGTATAATTATGCAGGCGTGGAATATCCAAAACAACGCAGACCTGAGTCTCACTGGACCTGTTGGCCAAGTATATTCACTAGTTGTGGGTACTGATCTGCTATTCGCTGGCACACAAGTAAATACTTACTATAAACTTTTTTTTCTAAGGCTTCAGCGCCATGCTCCTGAAATAATGTTACGAGTATCTTCGCTTCATCTCTTGGGGGACAGAAATATATATATTGGGTTTTGGATAAGTGACAAGTTCTTCTTACAAGAATATATCACTCTTTGTGCAGGACGGCTCTATTTTGGTATGGAAATACAATAGTACCACCAGCTGTTTTGATCCAGCTGCATCACTAATGGGCCACACCCTTGCGGTTGTTTCTTTATATGTGGGAGCAAATAGACTCTATTCCGGTTCCATGGACAAGTCTATAAAAGCAAGTAGTGCCTATCTTGTGTGAATAAAACTCCTGTTTCTGTTTTTTTAGCTAACCGATCTGCCGTATATGTAGGTTTGGAGCCTGGATAATCTGCAGTGTATACAAACACTTACAGAGCATACTTCAGTTGTCATGTCTCTCATTTGCTGGGATCAATTTCTTCTGTCATGTTCATTGGATAATACTGTCAAGGTTTGTTTTAAAACTCACTATAAGGATTTTGATCTGGCTCCATCAATTTCCTAACAATCCTACATATGAAATGACACTATCCCTTGTTTCGGTTTTATTCCTCTGTAGATTTGGGCTGCTACTGAAGGTGGAAAACTGGAAGTGGCATATACTCACAAAGAAGATTACGTATAGTTCATTGCGCTTTTGGTTTTGGTTAAATGTTACTCTTTTTTTTTGTGTTCCATCTATAAATAACTAATGAAATACTCAATGGCTATTTGGATTCAGGGCCTGCTAGCTCTCTGTGGCGTACATGATGCAGAAGCCAAGCCGGTATTGCTTTGTTCGCGCAATGACAATTCATTGCACCTCTACGACTTGCCATCGTAAGCCCTCCTAATGTTGTTCATTACATAACTCTGTAATTCTGATTCCCTTCCAAAACTTAGTTCCTCGTTCTTATGTAAGGTTTACGGAAAGGGGCAAAATTTTAGCAAAGCAAGAGATACGGTCTATCCAGATTGGTCCCGGGGGCATATTTTTCACCGGTGACGGAACTGGTCAAGTTAAAGTATGGAAGTGGTGTACGAAACCAATGGCCGTTTAGTCTTGAAAGACAAAAACAGAGCTCTACGCTATTGTCACAGTCTCTTATTCTGTGTGTGTGAGGAGTGTGCTTGTTTGTTAGCATCAAGACATATGTCTCTCTGGCTCCATTAAGTTCTCTGCAGCTTGAGTTAGTTGTAAGACAGATGGAATCTAGAAGATTATGAACTACACATTGCATAAACTATAGTATCAGATTGGTTGCTTTGCTATTGATGTCTGAGCAGACACATGGACTGATCAGTTCCAGACATGGAAATAGGATCTGAACCAAGTTGTTTGCAGTTCTGAGGCAGAAGAACTTTTGTCTCTCTTTGGTCCAAATTCAACTCTATTGTCTTCTAATGTATGACAACGACATTTTTTGTCATCTTTCAGAGTAATAAAAGAGATTTTTTTTATCAGCGAAGATGTATTGAAACGGTTATAGCAGCTTGTGACAGATCGGTAACAAGTAATAACAACTTTTATTAATTTTATTAAAAATTAGACAAAAGCCCGTCTAGCTCAGTTGGTAGAGCGCAAGGCTCTTAACCTTGTGGTCGTGGGTTCGAGCCCCACGGTGGGCGAATATTAATTTTTTTACGGACACAAACTGTTTTGTTTCGCCCCTTAAACATTCCTCGGTGCAATGGCAGTCACAGGTTTTGTGCTCGTGCCATCGTTTCTAGACCGAGTTATTGCTTTTGGTTAAAACTGGTTTTTATCTTTTCAGGGTAAAAAAAGGAGTATGGTTAAATTACGATATTTTTTGTGAAACGGAATTAGTATATGTTTTGCAAACAAGTTGATAAGGTAAAATAAATTAACAAAAAAAAAAAAAAAAAAAAAAAAAGTTGATAAGGTAAATTATATACGAAATAAAATAAAAACATGCTACTATCATTATAACATTATAGAGCAGACACATCTAAGACATAAAAACCATATCCATGTCTTGTCTTGTTAGTTTTTATGTTTGATGTATATGGTAAAATGCAATAACACCCTTAGACCATAAACAACGGAGGATTTTAAGTGGGTTCTTATTGAAAAAACACATTATAAAAAATTGAAAAAATAAGAAACTGACTTTTCAGCTCTTTATTCAGGACCGGTTTTTAACAAAAAAAACCTTGTTTGTTTATCTCCATTTTCTCTCTCTTGTCATTTTCATCTGACAAAAATATTTTAATATAAATATGTTTTGTAAGAACTACAAATTGGGTTTTGCGATGAATATGCTTGGCTTTTAAATTTGTACCCAAAAAAGGAGAAGATAATTCTATTAAAATCGAAACGGAATAGGAAAAATGTTTCATGTAAAGATTACAACAAATATAAGAACAACATGAAACCAATGATATGTGTTATTGGATTATCTGACTTGAATCAAGAGCTGCTTTTGCCACTCCATTTCTTCAGTTACAGAAGCCTTTGGTGATTGAAATAAACCTCATAACTATTGACTTTGTTTCTTGAAGCTCAAATCTACATCTTCATTCATCTACATCAACCATAAACTCAACAAGTCAACACTTAGAGAGAAAGCTTTTCTATCACTGTAGACCTCGGTTTTCATCGACACTTACTGATTTAGAAACTTCTTTGGCTGTATCTTCGTTGAATCCAAGCGTCTCCAGAATCTGACGGCCTGCTGATTCCTTTTGAGACCAAATCCCAAGAAGCAAGTAAGCCGCAGTTAGTTCTCCATCCACACCTGTGAACAAAACAGGTTTCAGTTTGGCTATAAATGGATGGGATCGGAAATTAGTGAGCAGTTGTTTATGCAAACCAGATTTCTTCTTCTCGTCAATGGCCCAAGCAATGGCCTTTCGAGCTGGTTCAGTTAGAGGAGGATGCTCTGGGCTGAAAAAGTACATGTCTGATTTCCCTAGCAGGGTTAACGTCTCATCTCGTACTTTAAAGAGCGTCACTCCTTTCGCCCTCAGGGACTTAGCAGCTGTGCTAGTGCCTGAAACGAAAACACACAATAACAAAGTTAACAAGCGTCACTAAACCACATAACTCGAAACAATACCCAACTCGCACTCTATTATCCTGCTTGTTTTCAGAGCGGTTAAACAGCATAAGCATTACACAGCTGATTATAATTGAAACACAAGAATATGAAGCAATAACCTTCATCCCAAATGTAATTTTGTTTTAAACACATCCTATGCTTATAAGTGTTATAAGCTCAAAATCAGTAAAGCAGGTGAAGTGAAGCACAAAGCAAGACAGAGAAGTTACTCTTCACCAGAATTCGCTTACACAGTCATCAAAAAGCTACAAAATGTAAAGGCTTTTACATCTCCCGCTTATACTTTCTACAGCTAAATTACCCAATTCTCCACTATCAACAACCATAAAGCTTTCCACAGCTGAATATACACATCCCTTAAGTTGTTTATGTCCAAGTATCAAAATCCAAAATCTCATCCCAAGGAACAACCAATCATAAAAACCATTACTTTATAACATAATGCTTGCATTCAGTTAAGCCCACACGAGCCAAATCACACTTAACCGCGACAACCATCGATATCCAAGACCTACAACATATATATATATATATATATATATATATATATATATATATATTCCCTAGAAACCATAGCAAACAAAGACAGTTCTAAAGCAAAACTAAGGTCTAAGAATCCTTAACAAACCTTCAACTAAAATACCCATGAGAATAGCTTCTGTGCCGGTGCTCGGATACTTTAGCTTCCTAGCCTCTAATTCACCCATTGCAAGCGATTTTATAGCTCTCGCAGACCATCTACATCAAAAATCCATAAAACCCTCTTACAAAAAAAATCAAACCTTTAAGCTCTACAATAACAATCAAACCATAAAACTCACTTTGGTAGCTTATCCGAAGAAGAATCATTATCAGGTTGCCTTAAGAAACAAAAAAAAAATCAAAACCCAACAACGATATAAGAAGCTTTTTATCTCCGTATCGAAATTAGATACTCACGAATTATACAAAAGGGTTATGAAATCAAAGAGATTACGTAATAGGGACGCTGAATATTGTGCTCGCCGAGGTCAAGCACCGGTGTTTGGAGACGAAGCAGGGTCGCGACGACGGTTGTGTCACCAGAAGCTTCTTACCAAACAGAGAAGTCAGAGGAATCGGAGAAAGAGATCCGCTTCGTTTCGATACAAAGATCTGAGGATTAGAGACCGTAGAAGGGATAAAGGAGAGCGTGTACGACGCCATTTGCATTCGAAGAAGAAGAAAAAACAAAGGATCCTTTTGGTGTGTGTGTGGGAGAGAGAGTGAAGAAGAGAGAGTGAAGAAGAGAGAAAGATAGACGAGTTATTATTACTCGGTATTTGCATATAAGCCCCTTAACTCTATATATTATTCGTTTACTTGAACAATCTTTATTTTCTTACAATCTAGCCACTTCCTATCACTATAGGAATCTTTGGTTAGTTAAACACTTAACAGCATCATGAGAAACAAATTAATCAAGAGAGAGATAGTGGGACTCGGCATCTTCCACGACCACTAAGTTATATTTTAATTTAAATTTTAACACTTGTACAAAATCTCATTTTTATATAGTTAATCTTTCTTTCCAGCTGGTTTCTGTTACGGGTGGGCCTCCCCAGGCCCAACATGACCATGCCCGTTTAAGAAGCCCGCCGCTGCAAGCCCACGACGACAAGCCCAAGTAGCAAATCACGGCCCATTTGGAATCAGGCCCGTTAGAGAAGAACGACGCCACGTCACGTCTGACAGTACAGTTCCGCCGCGCCGAACAGTAAGTCTGACAGCATTTATGAGTGTCGAACGACAATTCTGACAGTGCATTTATGAGGCGCCGAACCGAACCACCCTACGACTTAGTACTGTTATGCGGTATGGCGATCGTGTGCCGAGGAATCCCGTCAAAAGGGGAGCGCTTACTATAAATATGAGGGATCCGGCTCAGAGAGAAGGATCCGGATTCTAGTGAGAGAAATCTACAGAGAGAAACAAAGCTTTATAATCTACTATCTTTTAGTTCGACATCCTTAAACTGTATTTACGTTCGGCATCTCTGCCTATATTCTGTTCGGCATCTCTGCCTATATTCTGTTCGGCATCTCTGCCTATACTCTGTTCGGCATCTTTGCCCACTTACCGTTCGCTATCTTTAGCATAATAAAAGCGTTCGCTATCTCTAGCGAATCATCATTCCGAACCACAGTTGTCATAACGAGAATTCCGACCCCTCTTCACATACAAATTTCGAACCATTTTCGTTACACTATTACGAACGATCCATCTACCTTATTCCGAACATAATACTTAACCGTTTTAACCCCACAACATTTGGCGCCCACCGTGGGGCCTATCAGGAAATTCTCTCACGCTAACGGCAACTCAACAGCACCCCGAAGCTATAATCAAACGCTCATCTTCGTTCAATGACGAACCAACAAGACAATCAAGCACACATTCCGATCGTTCTGCAAGAAGCCCTTGCAACCGAACGAGCGATTCCGACAGTGGAACTCCCACCGATGATCCCCGAATCAGGTCCCCAGGCCGCACCTTCGGTCCAAACAACTATACAGGAAATACCCCTAGTTCGCACGAGCAATCGAACCCCCGAGTCCAGAATCACGAATGAGACTGCCAACGTCTCACCGCAGACAAACATAATCACCCCTGGCGCCGAAGTAGCTCAACCCGGCCTTATCGAACTCCTCGCGAGCCTGGTCAGCAAGGTGGACTCTCTCACCCAATCGACGAACGCGAGATTCGAAGCGCTCACCACACAAGGGCCGCAGGTACAACGAACCAACGAGCTCACTCCGGGCGTACAGCGAAACCTGTTCGGAGAAACCTCGCAGCCAACGCGAACCGACGGTCATGAAATCCCGCCTCCCATGAGCACCAGCCCGTTCGGACTTCCTTACGGAGCCCATAACCCAACAACGGTTTACGGAACCCCACCGTTCGCACATCCAACCGCCGCGATGAATTTTCCTGGTCCGAGCGTATATCAACAAGATAACCAGAATCATCATCTCCGACGAACGATAAACGATGCCAGGACGTACAACACCCAAGCAACACCAACCGCCAGAGATTATGAGTTCGAGCGAATGAGGCAAGAACTGAACGATATGAGCTCTCGAGTCCATGAAGCCATCAGCGCAGCGCCAGAAATCGGCCGCGTATTACAAGAGGCACAGAGCGTTCCTTTCACGACAGATATCACCCGTTTTTACATCCCGCACCCGGGAAAAATCACCATCCCAAAGTATAATGGGACGACGGACCCAGTTCAACACGTCACGGCATTCACAATATCAATGGGCAGAGCCCAGATCGCTCCCGAACTGCGAGACGCAGGATACTGTCAGCTGTTCGTCGAGAACTTGACAGGGGCAGCACAAAGATGGTTTAATCGACTGGCCCCTAATTCGATCGGCAACTTCCATCAGCTCCAGACCGTGTTCCTGAAGCACTATTCCATGTATATCCACAAGGAAAAGTCAATCGCCGATCTATGGGGGATGACCCAGGGAGAAGGAGAAACCCTGAGGAAGTACGTCGAAAGATTCAAGGAGATCGCCTCCAAAATCAAAGTACCAGACGACGTAGCCATCCAAGCCCTCCGCAACGGACTATGGTTCGAGTCACAGTTCCGCGACGAACTTACGACGAACGAACCGAGAGCTTTAGAGGATGCCCTACATAAGGCGACAACCTACATAAAGCTAGAAGAAGAAAAAGCCGCTCTGACCAAGAAGCATGGGTCCCTCAAAACACGCTCGAAGGACAAGGAAAGGGTGAAAGAGGAGCACCGCGAACCGCGACAACATTACGACGCGGAGTACAAGAGCAAAAACACCCGAATCCATGTGATTGACGACGAAGAGTTCGAAAGGCAAGCAATCAACAACGTATCTCGCCCAGAACCTAATCGAACGACAGGCGGTTCGGGATATCAGAACAGGGGGACTTATCGAAATAGAAGCCCCGTACACAGAGGATCGCAGGGCGATCAACAAAGTAGAAACGGTTCGGGAAACTATCCGAACAACGGACGACCCAACAATCGCGACACGAATAAACATTGCGATTTCCACAAGCAAGATGGGCATTCAACGGCGGAATGCAGATATCTTCAAGGCCTCCTCCTGCGGGAATACGGCAACAGAAACGTCAGACTACCGACCTCGGAAGAAAGACGAGCCAACTACACTTACATCCGGCCTGAGTCCGAACGTGATCAGGAGAGAGCCCCAGAGTCGTCTGACAAAAGGGAGCGAGAAGAACTTCCCGGCCCGCCGAAGGTGGCACGCAAGAAGATCGGCATGATCATGGGAGGTCTTGTCGATTGCAACGATTCGGTTAGGTCGATCAAAAGATCGCAGCGCGGAACGATCGCCGCAGTCAAGTGGGCCAGTACCAGCGACGTCTCCGACCGTCCCGGCAAAGAAATTACGTTCAGCGAACGTGATAACTCTAGTGTTGCTTTTCCCCACAATGACCCTTTGGTCGTCGAACTACTTATCGCAGATTGCGAAGTAGCTAAGGTGATGGTCGACACCGGCAGCTCGGTCGACCTCATATTTTACAGTACGCTGCAGAGGATGGAGCTCAAGGAGTACACCATCAAACCAAACCAAAAGCCGCTGACGGCTTTCAACGGAGAAACTACAATGTCCCTGGGAACCATCAAACTCCCAGTACACATCGGAAGCGTCACAAAACTGGTGAAGTTCGACGTCATAGATACACCGGCGATCTATAACGCCATCATGGGAACTCCATGGATCCATGCCATGGAAGCTATCCCGTCCACATACCACCAGTGTCTAAAGTTCCCAAGTCCGAGCGGAACTCAGATAATACGCGGAGATCAGCGCGTCGCGAGAAGCTGTATCATCGCCGAACTGAAGATAAGGAAGTCGTGCGCAATCATCCATGACGAAGAGATAAATGCCGAAGCCTATCGCTTCGCAACGACGAACGAAGTGGTTCGAGCCCACGCTGACGAAATCACGAAACCGGGAAGCGTGAAAACACAATACGACGAAGTAACCAGCGAGGAAGCCCCGAAGCTCGACAAAATCGTCCAAGTCAACGTCGATCTCAGCGACATCACTCGATGCGTCGGAGTCGGCGCCGACCTCGAACCTGTCCTGCAGAACGAACTGATAGACTTCTTGAAGCGCAACTGCAAGACCTTCGCATGGTGCACGGAAGATATGTCGGGAATCGACCCGAGCATTACCTGCCACGAACTCAACGTGGACCCAACTTTCAGACCGATCAAACAAAAGAGAAGAAAGTTGGGACCCGAACGCGCCCAAGCAGTTAACGAAGAAGTCGAACGTCTCATAGGGGCCGGGTCGATTGACGAGGTAAGATATCCCGACTGGCTAGCGAACCCGGTCGTGGTAAAGAAAAAGAACGAGAAGTGGCGAGTCTGCGTCGACTTCACCGACCTCAACAAGGCATGCCCGAAGGAGAGTTATCCTCTGCCACACATAGATCGAATAGTGGAGGCAACCGCCGGAAACGAACTACTGTCCTTCATGGACGCCTTCTCAGGGTATAATCAAATAATGATGCACGCGGAAGACCGGGAAAAGACTTCGTTCATAACCGACCGAGGCACCTACTGCTACAAAGTCATGCCTTTCGGTCTGAAAAACGCCGGAGCAACCTACCAACGGCTCGTAAATCGGATGTTCGCCGACCAGCTGGGCGATACGATGGAAGTCTACATAGACGATATGCTGGTAAAATCGTTGGTAGCAAAGGACCACGTCGATCATCTCGAGACCTGCTTCGCAACGCTCAACCAATACGGAATGAAGCTGAACCCGACGAAGTGTACGTTCGGCGTCACATCAGGAGAATTCTTGGGCTATATCGTCACCCAGCGAGGCATCGAAGCAAATCCGAAGCAGATCTCAGCGATAAAAGATCTCCCTTCGCCCCGAACAACAAGGGAAGTCCAGAGACTGACCGGACGCATCGCCGCACTAAACCGCTTCATATCAAGGTCGTCGGAAAAATGTCTCCCCTTCTACCAACTCCTCAAAGGCAACAAACGCTTCGAATGGGACGACAAGTGCGAAGAGGCGTTCGCACAGCTCAAAGAATATCTCTCAACTTCACCGATCCTCGCAAAACCCGTCGATCGGGAAACTCTTTACCTGTATATCGCCATCTCAACATCGGCGGTGAGCAGCGTGCTAGTCAAGGAAGATCGCGGCGACCAGCGACCGATATTCTACACAAGCAAGGCCTTAGACGGAGCAGAAAGCAGGTATCCGACCCTGGAAAAGTTGGCACTCGCGGTCGTCTCATCAGCAAGAAAGCTCCGACCCTATTTCCAATCTCATTCGATTGTCGTCCTGACGAACCAACCACTGCGAACTATCCTGTACAGTCCAAGCCAGTCAGGTCGTATTGCCAAGTGGGCGGTCGAACTAAGTGAGTACGATGTCGAGTACAAACCACGAACGAGCGCAAAGTCTCAAGTCCTCGCCGATTTCCTCATCGAGCTACCCCCAGAGATGACAATCGCCGAAGAGAAGAACACATGGACCTTACATGCCGACGGATCATCTAGCCAGCACGGATCGGGAATCGGCATAACATTGCGATCACCAAAGGGTGAAGTCCTTGAGCAATCATTCCGACTCGCGTTCAAAGCCTCCAACAACGAAGCAGAATACGAAGCTATAATCGCCGGAATGCGGTTGGCTCTCGAACTCGGAGTCAAAGAACTCGATGCCTTCTGCGACTCACAACTAGTAACCAGCCAATTCAGCGGAGAGTTCGACGCCAAAAACGAAAGAATGGAGGCTTATTTGCGAGTTGTCAAATCCCTGGAAGAAAAATTCGTCTCCTTCACCATCACAAAGATCCCTCGAGCAGAAAACACGTCCGCAGATGCATTGGCAGCCTCGGCTTCGACCTCTGACCCAACCCTGCGGCGAACCATCCCGATCGAATGCATCGAACATCCGAGCATCGACCTGCCGAAGGGTGTATGTGCCATCGGTCACGATATAGACGAAGCAGATGACTTCGCCGAAGGAATATCGAATTCTCCACCCGGAACAGAAAATAACCAGCAAGGACGAGCCGAACCAACGGACTGGCGGATCGAAATCATGATGTATATCTCACACGGAGCATTACCAAAAGACAATTGGGAAGCTCGCCGCGTGAAAAGCAGATCAGTCCGCTACACGATGATCATAAACCGCCTTTACCGATGGAGCGCATCCGGAGTCCTCCTATTTTGTATAGCCGATGATGAAATCGAAAGAGTACTTCGCGAAGCACACGAGGGTGGAGCAGGAAACCATTCCGGAGGACGAACGTTAGCTCTTCAGGTTAAAAACCACGGATACTACTGGCCGACGTTACAAAAGGACTGCGCAGACTTCGCCATGAAATGCGAGAAATGCTAACGGCACGGAGACATCAAGCATAACCCGACTCAACTACTCAGTTCGGCGACCGCTCCGTACCCTTTCATGCGTTGGGCAATGGACATCGTAGGACCTTTGCCGTCCTCGAGACAGCGGAAGTACATCCTGATCGTGACCGACTACTTCACCAAGTGGGTCGAAGCAAAAGCCTACGCAGACATCGACGCGGCCAAGGTTCAAAATTTCGTCTGGAAATACATCATCTGTCGTCACGGACTCCCCTACGAAATCGTCACGGACAACGGGACACAATTCGTATCGAAGAAGTTCGAAGCCTTTTGCGCAAAATGGAATATACGACTGAACAAGTCCACTCTGAGATATCCGCAAGGAAACGGCCAAGCCGAAGCGACGAACAAAACGATACTCGACGGAATCAAAAAGCGTCTCGAAGCTAAAAAGGGGCTGCGGGCGGACGAACCGGAGGGTGTACTTTGGTCGCACGAACGAGTCCGCGAAGCGCAACAGGTCGAACCCCTTTCTCGCTATCTCACGGAATGGAGGCAATGTCGCCGACCGAAGCGAACGTTCCAGGAATAAGACGTCTAATGCTGACTCAACATCCCGAAACCAATGAGAAAATGATGACAGATGAGCTGGATTACGCCGAAGAACAACGGCACCATGCATTGCTAAGGATCCAAAATTACCAACACCAAGCGGCGAAGTACTACAACAAAAAGGTCAAAGGTCGACACTTCGAAGAGGGCGACCTCGTCTCGCGAAAGGTCTTCGAGAATACAGCCGAAAGACCTATCACCAAGCTCGGAGCAAAATGGGAAGGTCCATACCTAATATCAAAAGTAGTTCGGCCCAGCGTATACGAACTAATGGAGATGTCCGGCAAGGAAATCCCGCGATCCTGGAACGCAATGCACCTAAAGAGGTTCTATCATTAGACGAAGCCAAAAACGAAGCCCGAAACAGTCGAAGGTCAAAACAACGAAAATCGAAGGAACGAATACAAAGACAAAGCCGAAGGCGCTACCAAAAAAAAAAAAAAAAAAAAAAAAAAAAACGGACTCAATACGAGTCCGAACCATTGTAATCGAACTACGACTGGCTTGATCCCCTTTGGGGTACGTAGGCAGCCTTTCACAAGGCACAGCTATAAAATAATAAAAATCTTTTCATCATAAAATTCACGAGCTCCGCGCTCAAAAATTCACGAGCTCCGCGCTCAAATTCACGAGCTCCGCGCTCAAGACTTCACGAGCTCAACGCTCCGTCACACAAGCCCTGTGCTTATCACTAACGAGCTCATCGCTCAGATCGTCCGCCGATCTATACTTAGCCACTTAGCAAAAAGAACTAACGAACGAAAGTCGCGCTCCGTAAGTTAGTGACTTAGCAAAAAGCGCTCGAAGACTCAAAGCCGGTCCAAACCGCAGTCAGCCACTTTCAAAGGTGCAAAATATGTTAGCCACTCCGCAAGAGTGCGGTGGACCGATCATCCACCTTTGCAAGGATGATTCTTACGAACTCATGTTCAAACACTTGCAGTGGCCCAATCCGAAACCACAAAAGCCGAGTACCGCCTCGCATCAATCGAAGAATAGCTCGAACTGAAAAGCCGAGTACCGCCTCGCATCAATCGAAGAATAGCTCGAACTGAAAAGCCGAGTACCGCCTCGCATCAATAAAAGAATCCGAACCGAAAAGCCGAGGCCGTTGGCTCTCCGACGAAAGCCGAGTTCCTCGGACCTCCGAACAAAATTCCACAATTTTCCGGACCAAGTAGAACAATTCATAAAATAAGACGAAGCATAAGTCAAGAAAGGAAACGAACGATTTCATTAAAAGAGGCGAACTACAAAGCAAAGGAAAAGCAACATCGAAAAACACAAAAACAAATATATTACAAGATCGACACCAACAGTCGACCCATAAAAAAAAAAAAGAGAATCTAATCTTGGGACAGTTCGTCCGCCACATCGACCCCGCCATCGCCACCATCATCGCCATCCCCTTGGTTGCCACGAGAGCTCTCCCCATCGACCCTCCCAGACACGTCGCGAGACGACACTTCAGGAACCGAAGCAACTCCCAGCTCCTCAGGAAGTTCAAAGTCCGAAGCCTCATACGACAGCTTGGGCCTTAATCCGAGCCAAGTCTCGAGCTCTACCTTCCGCTTGCGAAGGACCTCGACAAAATCGTTCGGCGGTGCTATCCCGTACTGACGCTCCATGGTCTTCAGGGTATCGAAGATCCCCTTCAGCTGGTTCCACAACAGGAAGTTCTTCCTCTTCGCCTCCTGCTTAGCGAGATAACTTTTCAATTTTGCCAACCGAACCTCCGATTCCTCGTGCAACCGAGCGAATTGATCCCGCGCCGCATCGACGTATTCAGTTCGGGACCGACGAAGCCTGGCGAACTCGCGTCCATCGTGGATGACCATCTCCTCATAGCGCTTCTTTAAAAGCTCGAGCTGGCCTGAAAGATCCACCTCGGCCTTGCGAGATATCTCCAGCTCTGAGTCCCGAACCAGAAGTGAAGAGGAGGTCGTCTCGAGGCTCTCCTTGATCTTTGCTCGCTCAAGCTCAGATTCCTCGAGATGTGCCTTCAGTTTCTGAACTCTTTTTTCCCTCTTCGCCAAACGGAGAGCCTTTTTGAGCTCATCGACTTCAGCTCGAGCCTCATCCCGCTCTCTCTCAACTAACGTCTTCTCCCCCTGAGCCGAAGCAAGACGATGCTCGTAGTCATAAGCAAGTTTGGTCCTCCGGTAGGCGACCTAACAAAAGAAACAAAACAACTGTGAGTAACCGAACAAAAGAAGAACCGAAGTACCGAACAAACATATGAAAAAGGCCTACCCGTTGCTCCAATCGAGCCAACGAAGCAATCTCTGCTTCATACACCAAGGAAGCAGGAGGACGACGCTCGTCATGGGACTCCACGAGCAGGTGATTGAAACCAGCGCATGCCTCTTCGTTGTTTAGAAAAGCACCCTCGCCTTCGTAGTCGAAGACGAATTTATGAAGATTGTCCTTGTCCAAATTGAACGAGAACTCTCCACCTTTAAAATACGGAAGGCTAGAAGAGGAGAAACCTTCCCCTGTAGCATCCGAAGCAGAAGCGCCAATGACATCAGCAGTTTGGGTCTCGCCTTCGACCTCATCAATCCCTCCGACGACGCCAGCAGTTTGGGTCTCCCCCTCGACCCCACCTGGACGAACAACGTCGGCCCGGACAACGACAACGCTCTCAGTCCCGGTAGCACCCAAGGCAGCCTGGGCACCATCCTCCGAAACTTCATGAGGAGTTTGGATCTGCGCCGGTGCCGAACCAACAGCAGCGACACCACCAGCTGCAGCAGATCTTTCTACCCGAGCCCTCTTGACCCTAGGATTTTCCCCATCTCCAGACCTTCGGGTTCGCGCCGAAGCATCCTCGGGAATAACAGCCGGAGTTGGGTGAACATTTTCACCAACATGTTGGTTTTCTTCTTCCACAAAAAGCGAAGGGAGCTCGCTTTCGTCCATCGTATCGTCGTTCGCCTCTGACGGTTCGCTGAAGCGTTCTTGGAGACCCAACGACCAGGATTCTGAAAACAAATCACAAGTTAGACTAAAAAAAAAAAAAAAAAAAAAAAAAAAAAAAAAATGTTCGGAGTAACCTTTCAACGAACACCAGTATTTTCTCTGCTGCTCAAGTACTTCGGACCAGGGAACTTCGGTTCTACGCCTTAGTTGATCCTTGTATCTGGTATAATCTTCCGGGAAGGGCACTACCGGGATAAAGCGATCTGAAAAAAGAAAGCGACAATGGTTAGCAAAATAAGACAAGAAAAAAATCAAACGCGAAGACACCTACCAATAACAACCGCCCAGTCAGTTCGGTACTCTCTGTCGACATCAAGAACCGTCGCCGAACTCACTTTGACGAAGAAATACTTTCGCCACCAGTTTGCGATCTTGACGTGACGATCAGAGGTCAACCGGAACACTTTTCGCCAACAAATAGAGAAGGTTCCCGGAAGCGATGCATTCGCCTGCGTCGTCGTGATTTCATCGAAGCAGGCCGGCGTCATCTCAAACCCAAGATCTTTGGCCGCCAATATCGCGGCGACCAAATTCCGAAGGCAAGGCACCGTCAACTGGGAGATCGCCATCCCCCTCCTCTCGCAATAGGCGATCAAAAGACGAGGCAGGGGGAACCATAAACCCGCCCCAGCGAAAGCAGCCTCGTAGAGGCAGATATACCCCGAAGGGCAATGCCGGGGCATTTGTCCGAGTCGCGGTTCGACGATATCCAACATATCGCGAGCCCCAGAGACCCGTTGGATGTCGTTAAGTCCGTCGGCGAACCTACTTTCCGACGAGGCAAACGAATTTATTTGCCTCGGTTTCTTCGGCTGTCTTCTCACCCTTCTAGGATTCGTAGGCGCCGAACGATCAGACGAAACCGGTTGCACTCGAGGCGGAGGCGTAAAAACCTCGTCGACTAGAGAAGGGACCTCTATTTGAGGTCGAACAAAAGCTTGAGGCACCTGCATCGAAGGATCGGAGGCGAACCCTCCGGGAGCTGCAACGAAACTCCCACTAGAATGTTCGCGAGCCGAGTCAGAACGCGGAAGTAACCGAGAGACATCTTGATTCACCTCGGAACCCGAAGCTCCCATTCTTAGACGACGGAGGGTATTAGAGGATAAAGAAGACCCCGAGCTCGACGACGAAGAAGAATCCGAACTCTCAGACGAAGTAGGATCCGAACGCGAAGGCAAGACGGAAGACATAACTCAAGAAAAATCTAGAGAAGAAAAATTTTAGAGAGAGAAAGTACCTGAGTTCGCGCGGAGAGAATGAGAAGAAATGAGAAATGAGAAGAAATGAATTCAGAAGAAGGCTATTTAAAGGAAACGAAGGAAGAGGACGAGACGACATCGAAAACAAGCGAAGGAAGAGGAAGAGACGCCGCCGAAAAACATGAAGAAACATCATGATTACAAAAGTATTATGACGTGGCACTCTATGATTCGCCAAAGACGAGACGAGACTTCTTAAACACGCCAAGGCCAACTGACGAACCGTTTCGTCTTCTCCGAAACGAATTGGGGAGGGACTAATGTTACGGGTGGGCCTCCCCAGGCCCAACATGACCAGGCCCGTTTAAGAAGCCCGCCGCTGCAAGCCCACGACGACAAGCCCAAGTAGCAAATCACGACCCATTTGGAATCAGGCCCGTTAGAGAAGAACGACGCCACGTCACGTCTGACAGTACAGTTCTGCCGCGCCGAACAGTAAGTCTGACAGCATTTATGAGCGCCGAACGACAATTCTGACAGTGCATTTATGAGGCGCCGAACCGAACCACCCTACGACTTAGTACTGTTCTGCGGTATGGCGATCGTGTGCCGAGGAATCCCGTCAAAAGGGGAGCGCTTACTATAAATATGAGGGATCCGGCTCAGAGAGAAGGATTCGGATTCTAGTGAGAGAAATCAACAGAGAGAAACAAAGCTTTATAATCTACTATCTTTTAGTTCGACATCCTTAAACTGTATTTACGTTCGGCATCTCTGCCTATATTCTGTTCGGCATCTCTGCCTATACTCTGTTCGGCATCTTTGCCCACTTACCGTTCGCTATCTTTAGCATAATAAAAGCGTTCGCTATCTCTAGCGAATCATCATTCCGAACCACAGTTGTCATAACGAGAATTCCGACCCCTCTTCACATACAAATTCCGAACCATTTTCGTTACACTATTACGAACGATCCATCTACCTTATTCCGAACATAATACTTAACCGTTTTAACCCCACAACAGTTTCTTAAGTTATAATAATGTACTAAGCCCGGTTCATTTTAAATACGTTAATTTTTGAGATTTTTTTTTAATCTTATTTTGAAAATATGATCGTAAAATATTTATGACAAAAATATCATTATAATGTTTTTTATGTCTAACAAACCGTTGAAAAATAGTAATTTCCAAAAATATCACAAATAATAAAAATCAATTTTAACATTTTTATAAAAAACAATTAATTTGGATTCGATTTATAATATTTAGGACATAGTTTTGAAAAGGGTAGAGGTATGGTTTTGAAGGTTCAAGGTATAATTTTGAAAATATTAAATTAATTTAAGATTCATGGTATTTTTGAAGAATTTTTTTTTTAATGTTATTTTTTGAAATTTTCAAAAATATGCCATAATTTTGTAAAAATACTTTATTTAGTTATATTAAGAGATGGAGTATTGATTGCAAACTAAGAAACCACATGTGAAGAGGGTTAAGATATTAAACTAAAACAATCATTTTAGACCATTAATATCCAACATTTTGTCCCATCTCTTAACAGGTGGGATCCGCCACTAACTCTAAAATTCACATCCAATAATTTTAATCTAAGAGGCATTCTTCAACTATTCGCGGGTCCCACTGACATGTGGCGGTCCGCGATTGATTTTTTCAACCTCTAATTGATATTAATGCTCTAAGAGCATCATTATTGGTGGTACTTAATATAGGTGTTTTTTAGTTTTTTTATACGATTATTGGTGTTGCTTAGTTAGGGTTCTTAAAAATAAAATTCAATATTAAAAAATTAAAATTTAAAATTTAAATACACAAAATAAATAAACAAGATAAATAAACATTTAAAATAGAAAATTGATAATTTGAAACGGAAACAAACGACATAAAAAAGAGGAATTCACAAAACTACATCTTTTCTTCCCTTCCTTTACAAAACGGGACCCTTTACAAAACACTACTTAATTCAATTTTTCACATATTTACACACTTTCAAAATTTTAAGAGATTGATTTACTCTTTAAAAAATAATCAAAATTAAATTTTTTTCATTTGGATTCGCTAATTCGTGTTTAGGGTATAATATTAAGGGGTAGGATTGTGTGGGTAAGGTTTATTTGAATTTAATTTTTAATAAAAAAATGGAGTAAATTTAATTTAAGCTTCTTACCAAACAGAGAAGTCAGAGGAATCGGAGAAAGAGATCCGCTTCGTTTCGATACAAAGATCTGAGGATTAGAGACCGTAGAAGGGATAAAGGAGAGCGTGTACGACGCCTACATTCGAAGAAGAAGAAGAAACAAAGGATCTTTTGGTGTGTGTCGCCACGTGGCAGTGGGACCCGCAAATAGTGTAAGATATGATTATTAAAATAAATGTTTCGGAGGTGAGTTTTTATTAAAGTGGTGGCCCCACCGATTAAGATGTGGGAGAGAGAGTGAAGAAGAGAGAAAGATAGACGAGTTATTATTACTCGGTATTTGCATATAAGCCCCTTAACTCTATATATTATTCGTTTACTTGAACAAATATTTATTTTCTTACAATATAGTCATTTCCTATCACTAAAGGAATCTTTGGTTGGTTAACACTTAACAGCATCATGAGAAACAAATTAATTAACAGAGATAGTGGGACTCGGCATCTTCTACGACCACTAAGTTGTATTTTAATTTAAATTTTAACACTTTTACAAAATCCCATTTTTATATAGTTAATCTTTCTTTCCAGCTGGTTTTTTAAGTTATAATAATGTAATAAGCCCGGTTCATTTTAAATACGTTAATTTTTGAGATTTTTTTAAAAATATCACCAAAATTAAGATTTTATTTTAATCTTATTTTGAAAATACGATTATATAGTATTTATAACAAAAATATCATTATAATGTTTTTTATGTCTAAAATACAGTTGAAAAATAGTAATTTTCAAAATATCACAAATAATAGAAATCAATTTTAAAACTTTTATAAAAAAACTAATTTGGATTCGATATATAATATTTAGGACATAGTTTTGGAAAGGGTAGGGTATGGTTTTGAAGGTTCAAGGTATAATTTTTGAAAATATTAAATTAATTTAAGGTTCGTGGTATTTTTGAAGAAAATATTTTTTAATGTTATTTGTGAAATTTTCAAAAATATGCGATAATTTTGTAAAAATATTTTATTGTTCGGTTCAATATAAGTGAATGGACGAACCGTTGAGCCTAAAGCCTAAAAGAAATTTAGGTCACTCCTTATTACTATGATATATTGTATTTTCTATTTAAAAACCCAATAAACAAAACTTTCAACATTTATTTAGTTGTATTATGAGAGGGATTATTGATTGCTAACTAAGAAACCACGTGTGAATTGGTCTAAATGGTCAACATCTTAAACTAAAGGGATGACGATTTTTTTACATCCAGAGAGTACTATCCCACACTGAATCCACATAAACTCTCAATCTCTACACGTATACCCCTAAACTCGTAAAATTATCTGATTATCCACACAATCTCATTAAAATCAAATTAATTCCACATTAGGCCAAAATTGCAATTATCTTATAAATTAACCGTGACAAAATAGACCCGATTTTGATTCGAATCTAGCCCGATTACGATTTAAAACTATGGATTTAACCCGCTAAAAACATATAAGCCCTAGATCCATAGTTTTAGATCGTAATCGGGTTAGATTTCAATCATAATCGGGTTTATTTTGTCACGGTTAATTTATAAGATAATTGCAATTTTGGCCTAATGTGGAATTAATTTGATTTTAATGAGATTGTGTGGATAATCAGATAATTTTACTAGTTTAGGGGTATACGTGTAGAGATTGAGAGTTTAGGTGGATTCAGTGTGGGATGATACTCTCCGGGCGTAAAAAAATCGTCATCCCTAAACTAAAACAATCATATTAACTTCTTAATTATATATATGAAAGAGAGGTTATACACATTTTGCTATACCTCCGTTATTACCAATGGCACTAAACGTGATCAAAACAGTCCGAGTCAATCCAGCTCCAAACTCGTCAGATAACTCAGTCAACGCCAACACTTACAATCTCCCCTTAACATTCTTCGACATACATTGGATTAAATTCCATCCTAATCAACGAGTCATCTTCTACAAACTCAACGAGTCATCATCACCCGAGTCATTCCACACTCTCATCATCCCAAAACTCTCACTCTCTCTCTCCTTCGTCTTAGGCCATTACCGACCACTCGCTGGCCGTCTCACGTGGGACCCGCGAGATCCAAAGCCGTTTATCACCGTTTCCGAAAACGACACCGTCTCTCTTACCATCGCAGAGACCAAACTAGACTTTTCCTTTGCTTGTGGTTACGGTAATAATGGACTACGTCCTGCCACCGTGTTACATCCTCTCGTACCGGATCTAACCGTCTCCGACGACTCCTCCACCGTGTTTTCCTTGCAGATCACTTTGTTCCCTAACCAAGGCTTCTCCATCGGCGTCGCGTCCCACCACTCTGTTCTCGACGGCTCGTCGGCGACGTTGTTTTTGAAAGCTTGGGCTCATATTTGCAGATCACATCATGATAATGGTAAAGCCAACGTTGACTTTTTCCCTCTCCTACCTCAAGATCTAACTCCTGTTTTTGATCGTACGGTCGTCAATGTTCCACGTGGACTTGAGACGAAGATGATTGATTTGTTGACACATCTCTGTAAGGGCAAAGACAACTTCAGATCTTTGAAGCCTCCTACCATGAATGAGATCAGCGATGACGTCATCCGCGTCACGCTCGAGTTGACTCCAGAGAACATAGAGAAACTCAGAGAGCGAGTCGAGAACATCTCGACTCGCTCTCCTCACGAGCTTCACCTCTCGACGTTCGTCCTCTCGTATGCTTACGCGTGGACGTGCGTGGTGAGAGCACGTGGAGGAAACGCCGAGAGGCCGGTACGGTTCTTGTATGCAGTGGACTTTAGGAAACGGTTAAACCCGAAAGTTCCATCGACATACTTTGGATCATGCGTCTTCGCAATGGGATGGTTCCAATACGAAGCGGGGGTGTTTTTGGGAGAAGACGGCTTTTACAAAGCAGTCGAAATTCTAAGCGATTCGGTCAAGAGTTTGGGTACTAGTGGGATAGAGACAATATGTGAGAACTACATTGAAGGGTTTAAGGGGATGAAACCAAATGCACAGGTCGGTTCTGTTGCTGGGTCGACACGGTTAGGTGTGTACGAGGTTGATTTCGGGTGGGGCAGGCCGTGTAAAACAGAGGTCTTGTCCATTGATCGTAACGAAGCGTTTTCTATGTCGGAGAGGAGAGATGAGCCTGGTGGTGTGGAGATGGGTTTGTGTTTGAAGAAATCTGAGATGGAAAGTTTTCTTTCTTTGTTTAATAATGGCCTTAAGGATTAGGACTTATAAGAAAGTGTTCTTATGTTGTTATGAATAATAAGTGAAAGTTTCTAAGTTGAAATGGATTAACAATCATCACAAGAGAGAATTTCAGCTTCTTCTAAACATTTATATGTTAACAAATCAACCACATTTTGAAACAACATAATCCTAACAAATCAATGTAAAGAAAAACCGCGGGATCATCAGCTCGGAATCTCGTTGTCGGATTGGCTATCGCCTCCATATTCTTCTTCCTCGCCTTGTAATTCATCGTCATCCTCTTCTCCTGCCTCTCTACCTCCACCAGGGATGGTGGCATTGTTAAACGAGTTTGTGTAGTAATTGTTGACCGCGTTCGTTGTGTTTTCATGAGGATATGATGTAGTTGGTGCAGGCATAACAACAGAGTTGTTGAGCCTCTCGAATCTCGCTTTCCGTTCTTCTGCTGTGATGTTAAATGAGATAGAAGATGGTTGATGAGCTCCAAATCTTTGACGTCTTTCTTGTGACTGTTCGTGACCCGCTATGAAAGTTCCTACCATTACCTGTAATAAAAAAAAATCGATGTCAAGACATGAAATACTTATGTTCCGAGAGACCAGACAAGAACTGAAAATTCGAACAAAACCTGGACAGGACCAGCCGCAACAAAAAGACCAGCGAGTCCCCCACCGAATACACGGCCCTCTGGTCCTGAAAGGCAAACACTCATACCACCAGCTCTACTTCTAGTTCCTCCAGAATCATTTTGCATAAACGAACCCGTCAAAGAAAGAATCTCAAAACGACCCTGATCACAACACAAACAGAAACATATATCAAGTAAACCGAATAAAGAGAGGCACGTTCTTTATAAATACCAAGAAGAGAGTATTTAGACCTCATAAGTTAAAGTACCGCCCGATGCCATAGATTGTCGAAGAGTAACGTTAGAGATTGGACCATTCGCTGAAAGTATACATATAGCAAGAGATCCTTGTTGAGAGAATGTCATTATCTTCATAGTCACATCCTACACAGAAATCAACATATCAAATGATCAAACTTAATAATCAACCATAGCTAGATATGTCAAAACACACTGCCTATGAATGTGATCATATCACAAATGAATATATTCATATAACAATCCACATACCTCTCCAGCGTTTACTATGAGCACATGAGGTGTAAAGTTGGCACCAACAAAATCTGCATTAGTTCTTACACCTGCAAAATTGGTATCAACTGAATCCAAAACAAAAAAAAAGTCAAAAACACAAAAGACATTTAGAATGTAACTACTGATCTATGAACCAAACTCACAGTTATGTTGGTGCTTCAAGTTCCAACATTTAATAACTAACAAAACTGCTTACACTTGTAACTTAGAAACAACCATGGAAGGTTCCAAAAAGAGTTGATGTGTTACCAGAACTTCTGTCGAATTGAAACATTTGAGACTTCTTGAGCCAACGATCTGACTTGCCACGTCCTCTTCCTCGTTTCCGAGGCGTCGAAAACGGAACAGAGGAAGAGATTGGCATCGGAGACGGAGTCACGGCGAGAGTACCGTCGGGATTATACTTTCTTGGTCGACCTCTCTTCTTCTTCTGGTCAGTGGAAGCTGTCTCCGCCGGCGTTGTTAAGCTGAACAGAGGAGAAGCATTCTCAGCCGTGACGGCGGCGACGGCGGCGGCAGAAGTGATGGGTGGGCTTAAAAAAGGGTTAGGATTATTGGGTCGTGGTGGGTCAATTGAGTAACCATCAGAAGAAGAAGGTTCATGTTGTTGTTGGTTCAAGCCAAAGCTGATTGATTTGTTGTTGTTGTGTGTTTCTTCTCTCTCTTCCATTCGGACATAAGATTCAGTACGGAAAGATCTAATTTTTATTTTCTATGGGGTGGTTTAAGTTGGGGGAGAAATTTCTTAAACAGGTGAGTTGAAATTAGGGTTTTGGCAATAATGGGGGAAAATGAAAATAAAAAAATGGAGTAAATTAGATGAATATTAGTATAATTTTATTACGAAGAAAATGAGTGAGAGAGAGAGAAAAAAATGTGACTGTAGATTTTAATTATTATATTAATTCTGGTAATTAAATTACCAATGGATGCTTTTGTAAATTGATTACGCACCTAACCATATTATTTTGTAATTATTTTAAAATTTACTATATTAATTAATAATAACTGGTAATATAAAAATAGGAAATAAAGAAAGGCTGTAAAGGGAACGTAACGTTTAAGACATGCCAATTTGCTTTAGTTGGCCTACAATAACATTAAAATAGATTAGACACATATCCCATTTAGCCTAATCTCGTTGACTAAAACATAATCACCTTTGACTAAATGTTCCTTAGAAACTCCCATAAACTGTGTGGTCACTGGTCCCTTCCTCATATACACGGACTGGGCCTGTCATAAGTCCATTTTTCACATGCCTATGACACATAATGATTTACATTTTTGCACGTTCCAGTCATCTATACTATTAATTGAAAAGCATTTTTGCAAAATGCCCTTAAAAAAATTTTTATTTACAATGAAATGCCATCAAATAAAAACACTATAACCTATGATTTTAAAACTATGTCGTTTAGCGCTAAGCAATTATAGAATGGGTATTATTAATAAGCCCAAAAAACATGCCCAATTATATACAAATCTTAATATTACACACCTATTTTCCTAAATATGCACATACGAACATTATTTGTTTCAGAATATTGCAAGTTGCAAATTTTAAGGTAATATTCAATAACAAATATTGTTGCAAATTTTAAGGTAATATTCGATAACAAATATTTAATGTTATAAATTTTGTTTCGGAATATAGCAAGTTTCAAATTTTAAGGAATGACAAATCAAATCAAATCTACACTTTTTTATAAGAAAGATTTAACAAATTTTCAAAATTTATCAATTGTTTTTGAAAATATAATTTTAAGCTCACAACAAACATAATGTAGTTTAAATGTTTATAACATAAATTTTAGTAACAAGAATCATTCAAATTTTAATCTTCACTAATTTTAAACTTTAAATTCTAAATATCTACAACAATCTATACTTGCTTTATTTTTAAATTTATATATAGTTAATTAAGACATAAACAAAGAAAATAATAACAAATACAAATTTAATTTTCTTTACGGGTCGTTATAAGAATCACAAAGCGAATTTGAAACGAATGATATATAATTGTTATGAGATTAAATCCATAATTTGTAACGGGTCAAAAATAATATAAATAATTAATAAGATATAACTAAATTATATTTATCATATTAAAATATACATAAGTATAGTTTTGAACTTTAAATATTGTTTCGTAAACAATGTTTTAAATATTTTTTATACGCGGATCAATCCTGAATTAGCCCGTAATCTATCTATTACCCGCACAACGTATAAATTTTATTTAATGTACTCTATGAAATAAAAAACTATATACATATAATCCAAGTTATAAATTTTTAATTGAGTAATTCATAAAACTACATCATTTCATCTCTTCCTTTACAAAACTCTACATAATTCAAATTTTTCTCATAATTACACCTTTTCAAAAAATTTAAAGCTTGATTTACTCTTTAAAACTTCACTAAAATTAAAATTTTCTTTTGGGTTCGCTAATTAGTGTTCAGGGTATAATGATTAAGTAGGTAGGGTTGTTTGGGTAGACATAATTTGGATTTAATTTTTAGTGTTTAGGTGTAATTTTGTGAAGAAATTTTTAAAAGGTTATTTTTGTGAAATGCAATTAAAAAGGTATAGTTTTGTAATTCTCACTTTTTAATATATATTTTTCACTAAATAATTTTAAATATATAAATTTTAAAATATGTTAAACTCCGCACGTACGTGCGGATTCTCATCTAGTTAACTAATTAAAGCTCATTACTGAAAATATTGTTATTAGTGAACTAGTAAAGTATATTAGTGAACTAGTAAAGTATATGCTTTGTTCTAAAACTCGTTCGCTTAGCCGATTACTCCCCGCGTTTTCGCTACTCAGTGGTCATCCGCGTCGATTAAGTTTTTGGCCGCGTAAATTTAATGACATGAATAACGGCGTCTAATTTTATAAAATTTTGCATAATCCAGCTAATTTTTGATTATTTTCTAACTAATTTGATGACTTACGTTTAAATTTTATAATTTTTTGATAAATTATTAGTTTTACAGTGAAAAAATATATGAAAATATAAATTTATTCAAAAATTACTCTCCGATTAATCTTAGATTTTTTCACGGGAAGGCCTAGCTAGTTCTATAAACTTGAATATATGAGATGCAAATTAGTATTTATATGAATTAATGAAAAATCAGGGTAACGATCCAGATCCCCCCCGTAATTTTCATATCTTACTGGATACCCCTCAAACTTTAACCTCTTTCTAGATGATGCTGAATCGAAATTCGAATACCCATATCCCCCTCCATCTAAAATTTAATACTTAGATCCCCCTTAAAATTATGTCGAATCCTAATTGCCCATCAATTAATTAATTATGGTTTACTGTTTGGTTTATTATTTTTTTCGAACCGATTAAATATGATATAACCGACTAAACCGATTAAACCTTATTTTAACCCTACTAAACCCGATTTTCACATCTAAATCATCATTCCCCTTTCCCCTTTCCCCTTTTCAAACCCTAGAAACAAAATCCAAAATCTCAAAAACGAAACTGAGGAGAAAAAATGGATTTCATACTTCGAGATGATGATGAAAACTACGATGAAGAAGCAGAGCAACGACAAGATTTTCACATCGAGTGTTTGGTGAGCGAATTTGTGGCGAATGAAACTCGTTTTCGTCACGATTCTCTTCCCGAGAGCGACGACGAAGAAGATGAAGGTGGCGGTGTTAGGAAGCCGAGATTCTCTCCAAACGTTGGTCGTGGAGATGGGAACATGTTTGTTAACCAAGCATTCTTCAATCCCATCGCTTTCAAAGAGTGTGTCACCGATTATGTTCTCAAAACCGGTTACAATCTGAAGCAATACAGATATGAAAAGGGTAAGATTGGGTTTAGTTGTGTTGGTTCTAAAGATTGTCCATAGAAAGTTTATGCTTCTGTTCTTCCTAAAGATTCGGTTTTGAGAATAAGAAAGTTCATTGATAAGCATAATTGTTATCCTAACGGAAAGTGCGAGATGTTTAAAACTCCTGTTATAGCTAGATTGTTTGTTGATAAGATAAGGGATGAACCCGACTACTACATGCCTATGAAGATTGAGCAAATTATTAAGGAAAAATATAAAATCTCAGCTTCTAGGCCTCAATGTCAAGCTGCAAGACTTAAGGCTTTGAAATGGATAGAAGTGGAGTATGATGAGCAGTTTAAACGATTGAGAGACTATGCAGCTGAGATTTTAGAGTCTAATGAGGGGTCTATTGTTGAGATTGATACGATTAAGAATGATGAAGGTAAAGACGTGTTTAATAGGTTCTAGGTGTGTTTCGATGTCTTAAGGAAAACTTGGAAATCCTCATGTAGGCCACTAATAGGTGTTGATGGGTGTTTCTTGAAATCAAAAATCAAGGGACAATTGTTGTGTGCTATTGGTAAAGATGCGGACAACTCTATCTATCCAATAGCTTGGAGTGTTGTTCGGAGTTGAAAACAAAGAAAACTGGTTATGGTTTATCAAAAGGCTGAAAATTGATTTAGAATTAAATGATGGTGATGGATACATTATGACTTCGGATCGCCAAAAAGTAAGTTATTTTATGGTTTTATAGTCTTACATTGCTTTAATTGATATTTATCATATTTTGTTTGATGGTATGGACTAATTGCGGCTGTGGAGTTGGAATTGCCTAAGCTAGAACATAGAAGGTGTGTGAAACACTTGTATGACAACTTGAAGAAGCTTCACGGGAACAAGAAACAGCTAAAGCCTCTCTTATGGCACTTAGCTTGGAGCTATAATGAGAAGGAGTATGAGGAAAGACTGGATAGGCTCCGTTCTTATGATATTATAGTCTACAATGATGTTTTGAAGACAAAACCAAAGACTTGGGTAAGAGCTTTTTACAAGTTAGGAAGTTTTTACAGATTTACCACTTTTATTCATACTTACCACTTTTATTCAGATTTAACACTTTTATTCTAATCATTACAAGTTTGTGTAGTGAACTATCATTTTTGTTCAGAAATACCACGTTTATTAATAACACAAAGTACATTTAAACATAAACAACCAAAAACACACTCATTACATGATTATACAACAAATTCTCATCTCTGATTTCTCAATCTCTTTCTCTTTCAACTTCTTCTCCAATGCATCATTTTTCATTTGCAATATCTCTATCTCGTTTATTAGAGACTCATCGACCCACTTAAACAAGTGTTTATCATTCATGAGCTACATAAGAAATGAGAAACGATGAACAAAACAATAGATTAACAAATCATCATCTAAATTTTCTACAAAAGCATGAACAAAAAGATAAGTAAAGAACTAACCCTATTTGCAGCAGCATATGTACATCGATAATACTTTCGATTCGGATTAGCTTGAGATTTTGAAATCTTCTCAATAACTCGTTCGCCGCACCAACAGATTTCAGAAACACCGAAGATTGTTCTTATTCCTTTGCAATTTGAAGCTTCACTACCTTCCCCCAAGCCATTCTTCATCGTCAATTTTGGATTTTACTTAGGGTTTTTAGATTTTGTAAAAAATTGATTTGGGTGTTTTCATTTTATTCATATCGTGGGGTATAAAGAAGATTGAAGAAGATTGGGTCGGAATCCGGTTTATCAAAACGTCCATCGGTTCGGTTTTCTGGTTAAGCTCATAAACCGATAAAATTAGACGAAGGGGGATCTGGATAGTTAAGTTTCGATTCAGCATCATCTAGAAAGAGGTTAAAGTTTGAGGGTATCCAGTAAGATATGAAAGTTACGGGGGGATCTGGATCGTTTTTCCTTTATAAAAATATATTTGTACAATGACGACATTAAAAAAAAAGAAAAGAAATTGGGAGACAGAAAAGCCCTAAATCAAACCCCAAATAAACAACACCTGACCAGTATCGTCTTTCTCGCAACGGAGCAAAACACGATGAGCACGGAGACCGAAGACTCCTCCGCCTTGCGGCGGCGCGTGTCCTGCACTAAATGCTTCGACGCCCTCTGGTTCTGTTACTGTACGTCTCTTCCTTTCCCCCTTTCATCTAATCGCATTCTCCGATTTGCTCTGTGCAATAAAAACTCGAACTTGATGTTAGATTCAATACATTCGTTATAATCGTTGACTTTTTCAACGACTGATTTGTAGATTTCGTGTTTGTTTTGTTGGGTACCAAACCATTTGGTCAAAAAGACTCAAACTTTAGAGATGAATTAGATTTGTAGCAGCAAAGGGATTTTTCAGTATTTGAAAAGATCTCTGAAATCATTTTACAATACATATGTTTTGTTGAAGGGATGTCTAGATGGTCCAACATAACCAGCAATGGCGATGAGACAGGAACAGGTTGGGTTTAAAAATGACATAGTCTTTAGACAATTTAGCAACTTGTATCGGTTAGTCCCATCGAAATCGAGTTTAAGCTTTATGAGTTTTCTTCTCTGTTTTATGTTTCTTTTTGTTTGCGTTGCGTTCCACTTCACCTATGATGTTCTGTTGGTTTCATTGACCTACATTATACCCTTTTTCGTCCTTTGACATGAAGTTTCGTAGATTATGATTTGGATAATCTCTTTGCAGCGCCGTTTTATCAAATGCAGCAGTATTACCGGATTGGAAAACTTGATGATTGTACTAAGAAGTTCTCTGATCTCTTCGATTGTCTTTCCTTGAAGACAAAAACAGCTTCTGAAGCCGAGGTTTGTAGCTTCTTTGATCTTATAGTTAGTTCATACTTTGTTTCTTTTGTTTACTCAAGTGGATTAAACATTAGGCATCATCTATTGTATATCACATGTTACACAATACTTTAGTGATGTCTCCACTATTGTGTCGGTTATGTTCCAAGATAATTGAGGTTTGGTAATTGCAGAAAATTATGATAGAGCAAGAGAAAGCAGATGCAGCAAAACATATATGGGTTATGAGGACGCTGGAAGAAGCTTCGAGTCATTGGAACGTGACTTTTGGGCATTTGGATGATCCAAATTGTTAGAAGGTACAATTTTTCAAGGCTTTACATACTCTACTGGATTCTTCATGAAGATTTTTACTTCCAAGAAACTCGGTTTGCTGTTAGATAGAGAAAGATTTTTTTCAACGGTTATCATGAACATTTTGAGCTACCTTAAATTATGTCTCAGTATCCAAAGAAGTGCACAAGTAAAGATGGAGGTATGTTTTGTCATTGTTGAGGTCATTTATTAAATGTGGATGTATTTGGTTGGCTGAATAAAATCTTACATCTTGTACTAGAAAGGTACCATGTTTTTTTAATAAAATCCTTGATTGTTGTTTGTGATAAGATAACGTCTGTGTTACTATATTATTAGATAGAGCTTTGAGCAAACACTAATCTGGAGAACAAAAAGGTACTTTATTTGCAATTGTCTTAACAGCTTTGAAGAAGAGAACGAGATAGATAATTTTCCCCCAAGACGATGGTTCTAGGCATTTTTTCCCGTTAAATTCTCATACAATCGAGGTAAGATTTCCCATCGAGCTCACGGGAGAACAGGCCATGGAAATACTCTTCGGTGGTCATGCTTTTGAAAAGCGCAGACTTTTGCCTTTCCACAAGGCTTCTGAACGGACCAATCACTTTACCCAATCCAGTATTGTGAAATGCCGCTACCGAAAGCCTTTCTTTCTCTAAGTTCACTACCCCGCGATGCTCTATACTTCGGTAAGTCCCGTTCGTTATGATCTACATTTGTTGCCAATACCATAATTAGAACCATTTTACAAAGAAACCAAACGCATGCTCTCTTGTGCATTGTAACTTACCTCTATGATGTGTCCAACATTGACAACAAAAGCATTTGGTAGAGGTTTGACACTAACCCACTTGCTATCTTTCTTGATTTGAAGACCATCGACTTCATTGACCTGCAACAGTATGGTGAGTCCTGTAGCATCGGAATGCGGTGTTAGACCGATGACCTGATCAGGCTCAGGACAAGGCGGATAGTAGTTCATCCTCACTCTCTGCCCTAACTCATCATCAAACAACTTCTCCATTTCAGCTGGTTTGATCTTCAAGGTACTCGCCATTTTCGCGAATAAGATCTTAGCTATGCTCTTGACTCCATCCGAATACGTCTCTAGTGTATCTCTGCAGCCACATAACAAAGTTTCAAGACAGAGAAGGACTTGTTGAGTTTGGGTAAGTATGGTTTACACATTTGATAGCTTAACCTAAAGGGAAGAGGTAACTTGGGGTGCAAGTGAGGCTTGCGCAATCCGGGAGGCTGCATTGTGAGGAAGAAAGTGTCTGCCCAATCGAGTTTCTGCTCTTCCGAAACCACGAAAGCTTGACCAAACCCTTCGATATCGCGAGGCAGTTGCCAAAGCTTCTTCTTCTCTTCCATTGAAAGGTTGAAGAAATCTTGAACATTGGACTTGAATTTCTCCAAGAAGCATGAGTCCATTCCATGGTTTACAAGCTGGACACAAAGAAAATGGGTTTAATTTGTAACTTACAAAAGAAGAGTACAGGAAGTCAAAAGCTTGAGACTTGCTTGGAAAAATCCCCATTCTCTGCAAGCAAAGTCAAGCTTATCGATCTCAGAATCCATTGAAGTTGCAGAACATAGAAGACTCATGTCGATGATAGGTATCTCTGGTCTCAGACCAGAGTCTTGGTCAATCTCAGCTTTGTCTTGATCAGACCGTACATATCTTGAAGGAACCGTTGTGATCATCTTCTCCTTAACCATCTCTTGAACAGAAGGAACTAATATAGAACTAAACTGTGCAGTTTCTCCGTTGACTTCCATGGCTTCTTCTTTCTTCTTCTTCTTCTTGAAAGGAAGAACAAATATACTACAATTATTATTACAACGGATTAGTCTTAGTCTTTGTCAAATGTTTTGGCGTTTTGCATGGAAACAAAAAGTAAAGTAAGTACGACGTCGTTTTAATTGCATGTTTAAAAATAAATGGATCCGACAAGTTCAAGCCCATGATCACATACTTGGAATGCTATTTTCGCTGCTCACACTAATATTCTAATGGTTTGACTTATTTTTGGGAAGATGCATGCATTTTGCTAAAGTTACACCAATGTGAAGTATACACACACAAAAAGAGAGAGAGACTTATTTGTTTATAGAGAAAAGAATCACATGACATGTGTGAACGCGTCTGATTGGTTAGGTGTTGGAATTATGTCTCATTCCTAGATTCTCGTGGCATGTCTTCTACATATTATTTGTCTTAAAATAAAAAATGATTTAAGATCATAGACTTTTAATTCTTTTTAAGGGTGAATGATATCGTGGCATAGTGTATTCATTGGTTTTTAAAATGACTCGAAAGCATAACATTGTATTCTAATGACCAAAAAATTGAGATTTAGTAATATTATTGTTTTATTTTCCGTTGCATTATTCAATTTGAAAAGGCAAAAAAGCTAATTGTCGTGACTAGAGTTTGATATGGTTTTAGTCACATAGTCACATGGGTTTAGTGCACAAGTCACGTATATCAAGACCCACCAACCACTTGCATGTTTTTAGAAAGCTAGGATCCAAAATATGTTTTGTCTCTAGAAAAATATCATAAAAGATAATATAATGTGAATGCATAGTCAAAAACACACCATAGATGAAGACAATACACTTCCAGCTCTTATCCTCTGTTTATTTGATATTCACAATATTGCTTTCTTCATTTATTTATTAACATTTCAACTAACTCACATCTTCCTCAATGTATATTGCATATTCACACATTCTTTAGCCTTCTCTCTTTATAAAACCTTTGAACCCTTTTGCTAAACTCATAAAACCCATTTGTCTTTAGAACCCGAAATGTCGAAAAGTTTAAGTCTTTCTTTGTTTCTCTTTGTTCTATATGTGTCAACAACATCAATAGCCATGGGAAGAAACCTTGAGGAAGACTCAAGTGGTGATACTGATACAAAGTTCATTAAAGCTTCTTGTGAGACAACAACATACCCTGACCTATGCTTTGATTCGTTGTCTTCTTACGCAAGCGAGATCAAGAAACGGCCACTTCAGCTCGCGGAAACAGCTCTCGCGGTTAGCGTGGACAGAGCAAAGTCAGCCAAAAGCTATGTTGCGGAGATGAAAGACTATAAGGGCATCACAAAGAGACAGCATGAGGCTGTTTTGGACTGTGTAGAAGAGATGGGAGACACTGTTGATAGGTTAAGTAAGTCACTTAAGGAGCTGAAGAATCTTGATGATGGAGAAACAGGACAAGACTTTTGGTTCTGTTTGAGTAATGTTCGGACTTGGACAAGTGCTGCTTTGACTGATGAGACTACTTGTCTTGATGGGTTTGGTGGGAAAGCTATGGATGGTGAGCTTAAAAGTTTGATTAGAACACATATTGTGAGTGTGGCACAAGAAACTAGTAATGCCTTGGCTCTTATCAATGATTATGCTTCTAAGCAATGAAACTTTTGGGATAAGAGTTTTTATTTTGGATTTGGTTTTAAAGAAATGTGTTTTGGTTTGGTTTTGAGTCTTATCACTATCTCTTTAATTTGTCATATTGTTGTATAATCAACGTCTACATATTAAATCTTTTTTACAATAATCATTTTCATGTATAATGTTCTTTGTGTTAGTGAACTAAATCTCTGATATGTCTTAAAGGTTATTAATCGGCCGACAATTTTTTTTCTTTCGGAAAAACATATTGGAAAACGATTATTGATTATATAGATAAGAGGACCACTTTATAATAGAAAACTTAGAGATAAAACTCATTTTCTGTTCATACAAATTATTTTATATTTTATGTATGTCTTCGTCTAGTCTATTTTAAATTATATTTTTAGTTATTTTTTTGCAAGAAAATATCTGATTCCATTGGAACTCACAAATAATAGTGTCATAATAAACTTTCATAAAACTTGAAGAAGTTTTTCAAATAATCACATGTTCTTATCAAGAAAAGCTACTTTGATGTATTTGAAGTTAAAAATAAACAAATTTTGAACGATAGAAAAATAAACAAAAAAAAATTAACCTAAAAGTATTCAAAGGCACCTTCAATAAAAACCGCTTTATAAAAAGGTTTTGGAAAATTTTGTTACTCACATATATACGGTTCGCAAAAAATCGAGTTTAGGTTTTCTAGTAGAATCTCACATTTAAAGAAATCTACAACTTTTCTTAACTCTTATATAGAGAGTTATCAAAAAATTTATAATAATCATAACATAAGAAATAATGCTAAAAACGTCACACATAATGAAAAATTGAAGTATTTATAAAAACAATAAATTAAACAAGAGGAAAACGTATACATGCACATGCAAAATTGCAAATAGAAGAAGAAAAATATAACTAATGATAAAATTCAATAACTTGGATAATTAGTAATAAGTGCCAAAGTATTGCTTGTAACCCTTGAAAGCTCCAAAACAGCCTTCTTAACTTTCTTCTTAGTCTCCAAATTATTAACATTCATCTCCTCATCATCAAACCCGTCCGTACAAGTTCCTTCATCGGTCAACGCCGAGCTAACCCATGTCCTAACATTCTTAAGATGCTCCTCCATAGATTCTCCTCCTCCTCCTTTAAGATTCTTCATCTCAGCCACGGCTTGCTTAAGCTCGTCTACGGTGTCTTTCATCTCTTCTAAACAATCTTTGAGAATCGTGGCCTCGGGGCTCGAGGCGGCTTTAGCCTTTTTTAGAAGGTTAGAGACGGTTAATGTGGCTTTGTTTGCGGATTTAACGTTGAGGTTAAGAGATGTTGTGCATAGTTTGATTGGGTTTGATTTGATGGTTGATGAGTATGAGGATAATGTGTAGCATATTGTTGGGTATGTTGTTGAACTACATGCCGTTTTTATGTACGCTTTGTAGTTTTGGTATTTGGGTGATGGAGTGGCTGTTGTTTTTAGGAAGATTGATGATGTGTTGATGAGAATGATTAAAGAGAGTATCATGAAACGTGACATGTTTTTTTTTTGTACTTTAGAGATTGAGAGAATTATATGTAGGAAATGTAAGCTTTAGGCTAATTATGAAACTAGGCAGTATATGTAATTGGATTATTATTGTTGTATTTTCATTATTTAATAATACGTTTAGGTTTCATAATATATGTATGATTGTTCGAGTCATGCATATGACATCTCATTTTGTTTGTCACATTCCTCTCGCAATCTTTAATGTTACAATCATGAATTTTTTTTATCAATTTATGCTAAAATTACAAAGCTTCTTGGTATCTCTAAATTTAATAGTAAATATATAACTTTGATTAATTTCCGGTGTTTAAGCAAAGGTGGCACGTGATGTGCATGTAATAGAAACGTGGACCAGATCCTTTATTTCGGAGAAACATCGTCTTATTTATTTTTGATTAAGATAGTAATACGACTATTAATCATCATTAATTCTTGTGTAATTATTAACATAGACAGGTCGATGTATCATGATACATTATCAAGTTTCATATGCTAATTTATTCCTCTATGCATGATTTATAATGATCGGTGTCTACTGGCTGGAATTCGTAAATGATATATATATTGTTTAGCATATGAAATTCTCTAACACCTTAGAACATCTCCAACAAAATTTATTAATTATTCAAAGGAATCTACGAAAAGTTAGTTAATATAAATAAATAAATAAATACGCACCAATCATGTACCGCCACGTATAAACGGAACACTTACGAAAAAACAAAGATAAACCGGGTTTCTTCATACACACACTCTTTCGAGCTCGCGGCTTAAATGCCACTTTTGGCCAAAAAAAAATCTGCTCTGCCACTTAGTGATCAGACTGCCATTCATTTGTGGAATTTCTCATACTATCCTCCATGTATTTGCTGTATTTTTATTTAAACAAAATAATAAAGAAAAAAAACAAACTAAAATTAAAGAAACAAAACTAAAATTAAAAGAAACCGAAAAGAGAGATCCCCTTCTTTGCTCCCTTCTTTTTCGAGCTTCATTCTTCTTCTCGAGAGGATTGATTCATCTTCCTCTATCTTCATCTCGAGCATCTGTAAAATTAGGATTGCGGGTCGACTCGGCTATTACTGTTCATGTGTGTTGTTCATTGGTTTGTTCTTGATTGTTTTGAAGGTTTTTATGTTTATTTTAAAGAATCTTAAATGTAGAGATTTTAATGAAATTGATTGCTTAATTATGTCCACATTTGTTTGTTAACCATCTTGAGTGCGTACGCATTGCTAATTTAGCGAATGTAGGTGATGAATCGTGTAAATTTTAGTTAAATTAGAATCCCTAATCGATTAGATCTTCATTTCAATTCAGATTGAGTACAATTGGTTCAAACGGTACAACCGTTATAAATCTCCATAATCGAGTATAATTGGTTCAAATAGTAAAAATGTGATTGTCGATATAATAGTCCAACTAATACAATTGGTTATACTTGTTACATATCGGATAGTTGTAATTGAGTTTTATTTCTTGTTTCTTTGCGGGAGGCGATGAAGAACAAACGCACAAACATACATTTTGATTATGGAGGGTACTATTCTGAAGATCATGAGTGGAATTCTGGAAAAGCCGTGTATGCTATATCTCTTAAGACGTGTTCCGTGGAAGATATCACTTACTCAATGTTAGTTGATAAGATCTACAAAAAGACGATGAGTCATGAAAGCAAAGAAAAGCTCAAACTGAGTTATAGTTTATCTAAAAGTCGGAGAGAATCATATATTCTAGATAACGAGGACGTGTATGTGTATCTAACATCACTTGATACAGAGGGGCTTAAACCTGTATTGCATGTTGAGGTAATCGAAACTTTGGAAACAAACCAGAGAGTAGCGCAATATTCAAGAGCAGAGTTAGAAAGTTCATTTGGTGTGAACTATGAGGAACTTGGTTCAGGTAACAGAGTTGGTGATGTAGATAATGGTCGTATGTGGGATGTAGTGAACGTTCCGATTAATGAAGAGGTGATGGTGGATGTTATAAATGATAATCTTGTTACTCGACGGGCTTAACGAATCAGCTGCAACGGTGGATAGCCCGGTGGATAACCATGTTGATGAAGATTTTGATATGAGGCATGAATATGTTGAAAATGTAGGTCATGTGAAACAAATTCAGAGTGTTGGTGAATGGGATGATGGTACAGATATGGAAATAGAACAAGAATTTAGTTCTAAAGAGGTCGTGCAAGATTTAGTTTCCCGACCTGCAAACAAGAACTGCTATGAGGTTGTAACAGTGAAGTCGGACACGAATCGACTTATGCTACGATGTCGACAAGCTACGGTAGGTTGTAAATGGTATGTAAGAGCTGCGAAGACTAAGGCGTCATCTTTTTGGACCATCGAGTGCACAAAAAGATGCACACGTGTTCTCGCCTTGATTCGGCTGCAAGTAGTAGTACCGGTTGTCAGAGAGGTACACGGAGATTAGTTGCGTCAATGTTACATGAAGATTATCCAGGTTTATATGATACACCTGTTCCGAAGACCATTATTAGTATTGCACAACGTCGACTTGGTGTGCGGATGTCGTACTCTACCGCTGCGAGAGGAAAGAAACAACATGTTACCGATGTAAGAGGTAGTCCTGAAAGAGGCTACAAGATTTTGTTTTCTTATCCGCACATGTTAGAGAGGGTTAATCTTGGAACAAAGACGTATGTGGAATTGGTCGAAGGTAATAGGTTCAAGTATCTATTCATCGCGTTAGGTCAGAGCATCGAAGGGTTTAGAGCAATGAGAAAAGTTATTGTCGTGGATGCAACATTTTTGAAGACTATATACGGAGGCATGTTAGTTTTTGCTACAGCTCGGGATCCTAATCATCATCATTATCCTATAGCTTTTGGTGTCATTGATCGCGAGAAAGATGTCAGTTGGGCATGGTTTTTTGAGAAGCTTAAAACCGTTATACCCGATGATCCTCGATTGGTTTTTATTAGTGACAGAAATTCAAGCATCATCAAATCGATCATGGAGGTGTACCCTAAAGCAAAACATGGACATTGTATTTGGCATTTGTGTCAAAATGTTAGAGGACATGAGAAGAAAGACAAATATGAACTTGCAAAGAAATTCGGGGAATGCGCTCATGCTTATACAAAGCCGGAGTTTGATAGACACTATGCTTGAGTTGAAGGGTAGGTTTCCTAAAGCTGGTGCCTATCTAGACAATAGTATAACACTTGAGAAATGGACAAGGGCGTATTTCGAAGGAGACAAATACAACATAGACACCAACAACTCAGCGGAATCAATGAATAGTGTGTTCTTGAAAGCAAGGAAGTACCATCTAATTAGTATGATTGATGCTATTTTGGAGAAGTTTTCCGAGTGGTTCAATGAACACGAGAAAAGAATCCGGGAATGCGATAGACAAGCAACTGGTGCCTTTCGTGGAGAATGAATTACATGGGCGATGTTTAATCGCGACAAAATTGTTGGTGGTTGAGATAAATAGTTTTCATCTCGAATACAACGTAAGAGGACGATCCGGGAAGATTTATGTGGTCAACTTGAAGGAGAAAACTTGTTCTTGCAAATGTTTGGACATAGACAAGTATCCGTGCGTTCATGCAATAGCCGCAGTGAGGGCCTTCATGAGAAAAGAAGGGAGAAGGATGAATATCCAAATCCATGATATATGCTCCGAATATTACTTAATGCACTCTTGGGTTTTGGCATATTCTAGGACAATTTATTTGGTGCCACATGAATCCAATTGGAGTATTCCCGATGATATTTTACGATTGTACGCTTTACCGCCGGAGTACACTCCTAAGCCCGGAAGAAACCAAGACACTCGGTTTCCATCGACTGGAGAACGGAGGAGAAAGAAGTCAAACAAGCGTACCGCTGGAATAGACTTGGAACGGTGGTTACAGCCCGAAGAGGATGAAGAGGACTCAGAAAAAGCGGATGAAGAAGGAGCATATCAGAATTTGTAATTTTTTCCTTGTTTTACGTTTGGACAACTTGATCAATCTGGTACAACTTCTGTTATAATGGACAAATATGTTATCTTGGTACAACTAAATTGTGATTTTTGATTTAACGTTATAATGTTATAAACTACGTAAACTTAAATTGTTAAACCAAAATTGAAAAAGAAACAATGATTCAATCCACTAATAAAGTATTTGAACAAATAAACATCCAAAAAATCAGTTTTCATCCTAGATGTGTTCGATCTCATCATAAAACCCTTTAAAGTATAAGGATATTAGAGTAAGATATCACTTATTACACAACAAAATTGTAAAAAGTAAGATTTCGTTAATTTTTGGTTGTAGAAACCAAATTAAGAGTAATTAATAGAGGAAATTTAGGTGGCCAACTAGATATAAATCTTTGAGGTTAAGGTCCAACTACAATTTATGAAAAACTTACAAAGTACAACTATGTATACGAAAGTACAACTGTATATCTACGTACAACTATGTAACTTTTACAACTACATTTAAAGTTGGAAAGTGGGTCCACTTTGACCATTCAAACGATAAAAAAACCAAAAAACAAGAAATGGGTCCACTTTGACCATTCTCTTTATTTTCCCTTTATTGTGCCTATATATATGTCGGGTTCCTCTCTCTTCTTCCTCTCTCTCTTCCTCTCTCTCTTGGAACCTCGATCCCCTTTCGAAACCCTAGATCCCCTTTCGATTTTCTCTCCCTAATCTCCAATTTTCCATCCGATCTACACCATGCCAATTAGTTACACAAACTTCAGTTCATCCGAAGCAAGTTTCGACAGCGGTTGCAACCGAGCGAACGGTGATTACGGGGTGCCGGATATATGTTGGTGTGGTCAGATTATGAAAATTGTAGGGAGTACGAAGGTGGAAGATCATGGTAGACGATACTTCAAATGTCCAGCAACTGCGGTGAGTTGTAATTTTTGGTCAAGATCTTATAATTTTTAGTCAAAATCTAGTAATTTTTAGTCAAGATCTAGTAATTTTTAGTCAAGATCTAGTAATTTTTAGTCAAGATCTTGTAATTTTTAGTCAAGATCTTATAATTTTTAGTCAAGATCTTGTAATATTTGTATTGATTTATGCGCAGGATGGTGGTGGAGATGGAAAAGACCACAAACGGAAATGGTGGGATCACGCTATTGATGAAGAACTCAAGATGATGAAAACCCGAGATGAGGAGCTTCATTCTTTCATTAACAGAGAGGTAACCGGATTGTGGAGAGAAAATGCTCGCATTACTGGTCTGCTATCCGAGAGAGACGAGGAACTTAAAAGGTTGAGAAGATTAGTTACAAGGAGGTAGAAGGTTGGGGTTGCGGCTAAACCTATATTGCGGCGGCGAAGGAAGATCTTAATCTTAATGAGTTGTTTTTTTTTCATGGATCTTCTCCAATTATGTATGCTTTTATTTGTTTTTAATGGATTTTTAGTTGAACTATTTGTTTTTTGTAATCCAAGTTAAACTATTGTCAGTTGCCCTTTAATTGTACTCATTTGTCCCTTGTCCGAAAGTTCTTGAAACTTAGCTGAACTATTGGTTTTTGTAATCCAAATTAATCTACTGTTAGTTGTCCCATTTAATTGTTCTCATTTGTCCGAAAAATTACTTTTACTTGTCCGAAAACTTACTTAATTGTTCCAATTGTACCATCTAAACACACACAAATGAACATAATTTGTTTCATTTGAATCAAAATACAAAAACAAATCAAACCAAAGTACTAGACGGACAAGTAACCACCTAATTTTTTTTTGGTTTCTTCGCCTCTCCAGGTGTGAACATCTTTTTTGGCTTCCTTGTCCTCTTCTGCCCAGTCCTCACAATCAACTCTTGGTTCAGCTTCTTCTCGCCTCCTTCTTTTTCTCCTTCTTTTCTAACAGGTTCTTCTTCAATAAGAGGAACTACCAAACCCAAATTCTCTGCTGCAACTACTTCCGGAGGTATCGTCCCATACAAGATCTCTGGTATATCCAAATACCTTTTCACTTCATTCAATTTACCATTGAATTCTCCAAGTTTATCATCCACTTTCTTTTCAATTTCACCGAGCTTCCCCATCATCTTCTGAAACCCTTTATCCATTTCCTCCTTTATTACTCGGAGAAATGAATCATCTACTCCAGAACCAGAACCCGAAGCCTTGTGTTGAGGCATGTTGTCCACTCTCTCATGTTCAGGACCAACATTGCTACCTTTTACCCGAGAACCAACATCTTGTTCATACATACCTTTCCACCATATTCTCTTCTTCTCTACTATTAGACGCTTCCTCCAACAATCCACTACTGGATCAATAAAACCTATCCCATCATCGTCTATAAGTCTGTCCAAAAGAGTCTTTTCATCCGCGTCTGGTACCAATACACTCTCGATATCCTGCACAAAACAATGTTACCAATTGAGTATCCGCCAACGATTAATCAAACACATATATTGATCTTCATCTAACCTTAGTGCTCCCAAGCGTTTCATGTATGGCATCCATTGGAATCCCTTTCATATCACATTTGGTGAACTTGCGCTTGCACATCCTCGGACATTCCTTCTCCGCGGGTACATCTTCTCTATATTTGCGTCCAAGACGCGAAATACATTCAAATGGCAGAATCTACACACTCATATACAATATATTAATAATTTTGTTCTATTCTCTATTAAAATTTATAAACTCAACACATGATTTTACCTCTAAAGGAACAATAAAACCATGAAAGGGAGGTTGTGCTCCTGGTTTGACTGTACCTCCCATTTTCTTAACAACGCCCAGGATACCTTCTAAACAATCTTCAAACGTATACCGTCCCCAAGGAAACTTCTCACAAGCATACAAATCATCGACAATACGTAGAAGGAATGGGTCTATGTTTCCATCACTCTTAACCTTTGCTTTCAATATCTTGCATAAGAAATACAAGACCATCAACTTCTTCCTCTCGATGCAGCTGTTGTCCTTCAGTTCTTCCAGCTTCTCTTCCACTTCTTTTATTTTTATGCCTTTCCTCTTTCCAAACACCTTTTGTACCAACTTGGTATTTCCCAGTTCCTTCCACTTGTTTGGATAGTCACAACATGATAATCCCGTTAACAAACAGTGCTCTTTCATCGAATACCTGATCGGAACTCCGTTGACCACAAACCAGCACTCTTTTGGCATTTCAGTCTCAGCTGTACGAACCAGAAGCATCCACATGCCTTGAGTCATATGGTTTGGCTCCTTAGGCATGTGGAAAATATGCCTGAACTGAGAATGCTTTCTAATACACTTCAATTCTGGTGAAAATCCCTCAATGTATTCAACCGTCTGACTAACACTGCACCTAGTTGCTAACTTACATGGTTTGGTGTATTCACTAGGAGAAAAGAATAGACGAGTTGGCGGCAGAGGTTGGGAATCATGGTCAATATCCTGCAAATTATTCACATAAGTAAGATGTTCTAGTTATTGGCAATGTAACTAAGCTAGGATTCTATTTAATCTAGTTATATGCAATTGCATCACAACTACTACAAATAATACTAAGTTGTCCAAGTTATCGTCAATTGTACTACAGAAACTACAAATATTACTAAGTTGTTCCAGTTTACTTCAATTGTACAAAACTCATAGCAACTCCAAACATTTAATCTTAGTTTCTATTTACATACCTGGTCACTATCAGTAGTTCCAAGGGTTTCTTCGGATTGTTTTTCATCACCTTCATCGCCAACATCATCTCCATATTTCTCTTCTACCTCTTCATCACCCTTTTCTCCATTTTGCTCTTGTTCTTCTGAGCCTTGTTCTTCTTCATGGTTTTGGTCTGTTTCTTCTTCCTCTTCCTTTTCTTCTGCGTTTTCCTTGTCTGCCTCGTCTTCCTCTTCCTTTTCTTTTTCGTTTTCCTTGTCCGCGTCGTCCGCCTTTTTTTCTCGCCTCTTCCTTTCTCGTTGTGTTTTCCTTGTCCGCCTTTTCTTCGAGCTTTTCTTCTTCCTCTTCCTTTTCTTCTTCTTCTTCGTCTTCCTTTTCTTCTTCGCCTTCCTTTTCTAAGTTTTCTTCTTTGTCTGTTTCCGTTACTTCCTCGTCTGTTTCCGTTACTTCCTCGTCTGTTTCCGTTTCTTCGTCGTCTTTTTCTTCTTCGTTCTTTCCTCTCCCTTTTTCTTCTCTATTTTCTACATCTCCTTCCACGTTTTCTCTCGCGTCGAACCATTCTTCCCGTTCTTCTTCACCGTCTTTATTTTTTTTCTTTTGTGTTTGACCCTTTGAACATTTGGTTGACTCATATGCTTTTCCTTCCTTCCCCTCTCTTACACGAGCCATGAATTCGAACTTGGAACTTGGAAATTGGAAATTGAAAATTGAGAGGAGATGAAGAAGAAAAGATGAATCGCGAAATAGGGAAAAGAAAAAAATTAGGGTTTGTTGTTTGGGGGAAGTTTGATTTCATGAATTTTAGTTAGAACCATAAAAAAATTGGGTTTGGGTTTGGATTTGCGGGTTTGGGTTTGGGTTTCTCGGTTGGGTCGTAATTAACTCAAACATTTTCCCCCTTTTCGTCTTTTGCTAAAGTATAATCAATTAAACAAAATCCAACAAATACAAAAATACAATCAAATACGTATAGTGGCATATAAGCTTGTATTTTCTGGAGAAGTGGCATTAGAGCCATTGTTCCCACTCTTTCACACTTTTTATTCAAAGGCCCATTAACAAAAAAAGCCCATCAACTAAAACGACAGCGTTTCAATTATGATTATACAGAAGTACAGAACTCTTGTTAGTATCTTTTCTTCTTTTTCAAGAGATTCAGTGATTTGAGTAAAAAAGAAAACTCTTTTATTACATTTTGAAAAACATTCAAGAGTGTGCTTATGCTAACAAAACAACAATATAACCTTTAAAGAAAAGCTTAAACAAGCATTATTGTCCAAAGAAAACAAAAGACCAAAATGTATCGTCGACAAATTTGATCAGATCAAAGACCTATTGCAAGCTCGGGAAACCATCACGACAAGCAAGACAACGATCGAGAGAAGCACCGATGTCCTAAGCTTCTCCTCGAGCCAACTGTTGAATTTAGCATCTTTACCCTTTTCGTTAACACCATTGTTGTGATGATGACTATTGAAAAGCTCTGTAACAACTTTAGTTATCTTTTCAAATACTTCTGTGGCCTTAACCATTGTGTTATCAAACACCCATTTTATGAAATCCATTGCCGCGTTAGTCTCCCGGGGAGTTTCATCCGAACTCTCTTCGTCTGTTTAAAAAGACAGGACTAGTCAATGAGTGGCATGAAGATTACGAAACAAAAGGGTTATATATTGTTGAATCATTATATCTCTATAATACCTTCATTTATGCCATTGTTGTATAACTCCCTAATCTCTCGCACAACCTCGTTGTTCATCACCGCCTCCCACACTGCTTTGTCCGAAGACAACGACATAACCATTCTCTGCATAGAATGTTTCTCAGGATTCAAAAAACACTTTAAACAACAACAAAACAAAAGACAGAAGCTTGAGGTTATTATTACCTGGACAGATGGTTCTGTTCGAAGAAGGTCGAAAGCATTGTAAACATGATCATAAGCATGAGGCTTTAAGATTCTTGAATGGCATAGTTGCATTGAAGGCTCCACCCAGTCCAATTCAGTCCCAAAAGAAGGAGCTTTATCAACCATTCTTGTAGCTATATGGCTCTCGTTTCCATCGCCATTCTCCCGATAGACTAGCCGAGTATACGAACTATCATCGAAAACACTTCAAGAAACAAGAATCAACACAATTTACTCCAACAAGTTAAACATGTTTCCAAAAATCATAACAAAACAAAGACAATCATTAAGGTGATAGACTTATAGCCTTAGATCAATACAATAACATCACCATCAAGAAGAACAAAAGGTTAAGACTTTAAGACAATCTATACCTAATGGGAACTAATATCAACCATTTAAAGCTTACCCACATATCAATTTGTTTAATTTCTAGTCATTAATAGAAGTTTCAAAGCTCAAATGCATACACAGACACATAGAGATTCAATGGAGAGAAACTAAACAAGAAAAGTTATGAAGAAGAAGAAGAAGAAGAAGAGAAATTGATTACTGTTGGAGAGCAGAGACAGCGTCATGTACTTCATCAACAGAAGGAACAGAGGCAAACATAGATTCATCTTCTTCTTCTTCTTCCTCAGAAACCCATTCAAAATCATCGTAAACTCCTGAATTAACATACGAGAAAGCTCCTCCGCCGCAACCGCCGCTCCATCCGGTGGTTACGGCGACGGGAAGATTCAACGGCGACAAAGACGACGCAGATATCGTCAGATTGTTCGACCCAGAAGAAGAAGATCCTTGTTTGTGAGAGACGGAGGCGTTGGACGACGAAGAAGATGATGATGAAGCGAATGGATCTTGGATTCCGCCGTTGGCTACGCCGGTTCTGGTCATCGCACGGCTGGCGGCGCGTAACATACCTCCGCCGCCGCCCATTGGACCTCTTCCTCCTCCGCCAAACATTGAGAAGATCGGTTTTTGAATTTCTGTAGAGATTTTCTTACTCGGTGAGTATTTGCCTCTTTTAGTAATTCTGGTCTCTGTGTGTGTGTAATAATGGATATTGTTGTTGTTATTGTGTACGAAAATGTTTTGATTGTGTCGAGGAGGTGGATAAGATTTTAAATGTAAATGTCTTTTTAAGGATTCTCTCATAAATATTGTATTTATATTTATGTATGATTTTCTTTCTGTACTTTACTTTGATTCTTATCCAATACTATATTTTACTTTTTCAATTGCATTAAACACAATAAAATAAAAATACTAGGGGTTATTATGAAACTATCCCAAAATAAAAATTAACTCAGAATAAAAGTATTTATTGTGTTAACGAAAATGGAAAAAACCGTTTTTTTATGTTGAAAAAAAAACCAAGGTTGAATATTGGTCAAATATCTAAGTAACAATTGTATTACACTTGGATGCGTACTTTAAGCTAATAATATATAGTCATGATTGAATAATAAACTGAAAACCACACGTAATAGTACTTTTGTTAGTAACTAAATTAATAGTAAGTTTTTAGAAATCATCTATTTTTTTCCTGTTTTGCGTAAATCAAAAAGAAAAGTCCAAAATAACAATTGTATTACTAATATTAGACACAATACAATGAAAAGTCCAAATCCTATTTGAATTTGGCTATAAGTGTTAGCGTGTGGGCCTCCTCCTTAATTTTCTTATTTACCTTGTCATTAATTAGGATTCAAAATACGTTAACTAATGTTGCATGAAATGTCCAAATTCATCTTTACTTACACTTATAATTAATGTGTAAAATTGCATGTTATACTAATATGATACGACCGACTCATGATCGGATCTTCACAAAGCAAAACAAACCAAATACATTACAACATAACGTTTAACAAATTACAAGAGAGAAACAAAAACATGGTACCATGACAATAGAAAATTCACTTTTGCAACATTATTTATAACAAAAAAAAAGATAGAAACTCGAAATAGGAGTTTTTGTTTTTTAGACTGTGATTGTGGCGTAGTTTAAGTAGTACGCTGAGTCGCACGTGTACGGTCACGGTCATGCTCGCTACCTGTCTGTTGTTGCTGTCCATAGTACTGAGCTCTGTCTTTCATGCCTTGAGCTTTGCTTTCTAGTTTCATCCTCGCACTATCCAACTTGTCTGATCCTTGCGGCTTCTCTCCCGATACATAACTATCCACAATACCACATCATATCATGAATCAACGTTATATACCATGTAACATGCATGCACACAAAACACATATTGTACAAAAATGGAGAGAGATGATATGTATGTATGTGTACTTACTTGTAGATCCAAGAGAAGACGGTAATAGCAGCGATCCCAAACCCACCTGACGAGAGAAATCCGGTGACGATCAACGCGACAGCGATGAAAGCCGGGACTAGGATAGGGCTAAAGATGACAAGCAGAGGAGTCACAACAGTCAAACCTATGACCGTTCCGACAAGTGTGAGGCTTGAGAGGACAAGCAAGGACCCACCAGCAGTCACAGCAGTTACAGCTTTAGCTACTTGCCTAGTCTTGGAGTAGTCACGGCTAGACATTTGTCCGTACTGGTCACGGTCACGGCTCATTATCGGGTACTGGTCTCGACCAATGATATCCTGATGGGTTCTAGCCGTATCCGCCATTTTTATATTTTAACTTACAAAATTAATTAATTAAAGATTGTATAGAGAGAGGATCTATATCACTATATAATATGTTTTGTATTTTGGAATATGGTATATGAATGTTGTTAAATTGTTTTAAACTATATGAATAGAAGGGGACCAAAGTCACGTGTCAATGGCGTCATCATGCAAACATAGTCCACGTGTTGATGGCGTCACCATGCAGCCGTTGCATGTGTTAACGAAAAAGGCCACGTGTGTTCTTTTGTCTGAGATCCTCTGTATGTGGCGTTCGCAAAAACCCAAAATAAAAATGTGGGCTTGGGCCTTTCATGAGTTCTTTCTTAATGGGCCTAATATTTATGTAAATAAAATAAAATTAAAGCTCCCATATCTTCCACGTCACTCTTCTCTTCTCTTCTCTCTCGCCGATAATGTTTGCAATCGTAGCCTCTCCTCCGCTTATCTACGCCGCTTCTCTCTCTAAATCCGCTCTCTCTCTCTCAAGATCCAAATCCATTTCGCCTTTCCCCAAAACCGCTCGACCCATCTCTTTCTATAAGCCCCCTATGAACAATCTCTTCACCAAACTCGGATTCGGGTCAAGTCCTAAACCCGACCCGGCTACCTCCGCGATCGCACAAGGATCCGACGATGATGTTCCGTCTACAGGTCAGAATTTCGCGCAATTCGGCGCGGGTTGCTTTTGGGGAGTGGAGTTAGCTTACCAGAGGGTTAATGGTGTGACGAAGACGGAGGTTGGGTATAGCCACGGGCTTGTCCACGATCCAAGCTACAACGATGTATGTACGGGCAGGACAGGACATAACGAGGTTGTTAGAGTTCAATACGATCCTAAAGATTGCAGCTTTGAGACATTGCTTGACGTCTTTTGGAATCGCCATGATCCAACCACCTTGAATCGCCAGGTTACAGCTTTTATCTCCATTTTTGAATAGCTTGTTATGTGACTTATGTCATTGAATAGGTTTATCTCCATTCGAATAGATTGTTATGTGATGTCCTTTGCTATTTTATGGCTTGTTATGTTATTTGAATGGCTTGTTATGTTATTGAATAGCTTGTTATGTTATGCCTTGTGTGATGTTATTTGAGTAGTTTGTTATGTTATTTGAATAGCTTGTAATGTTATTTGAATAGTTTTTTATGTTATTTGAATAGCTTATAAAGTTATGGCATGTATTATGTTATTTGAATAGTTTGTTTGTAAAGTTATGTCTTGTGTTATGTTATTTGAATAGTTTGTTATGTTATTTGAATAGCTTGTTCTGTTATGTTATCTTCAGAATCTGTTATTTGTATTGTGTGGATGTAACATTGATGTTTCAGATATGATTCTTTCTTGTTTTTGAATTGGTATTTTGTTGGTACGTCTTTTATTACACATTGTCCTGACTTTTTGTGTGTGGTGAATTATCTTATTGATTGAGTAGGGGAACGATAAGGGAACACAGTATCGTTCAGGCATATACTATTACACAGAAGAGCAAGAACAGATAGCTCGCAAAGCTTTGGAGAAACAGGAGAAGATCTTGAACAAGAAGATTGTGACAGAGATACTTCCCGCAAAGAAATTCTACAGAGCAGAGAAGTATCACCAGCAATATCTAGCCAAAGGCGGTCGTATGGGTTTAAGACAATCTGCTGAGAAAGGTTGTAAAGATCCGATCCGATGCTATGGCTAAGAAACTATCAGCTTTTAGTCTCTCAAGCAAATACAAATGTAAGTTACATATATCTCAATGTACCAAAGTTGTGTCTTTGAAACCAAAGAATAGAGGTCCGATAAACCGGTTTGTTATAAACCGGGTTTAGGGTTTAAGAAGCTTAGGTGGTGGCGGGTTTCTTCTGAACAAGATCCTCTATCAAATCAGCAGCCTCCTGGATAGTAGTAATGTTCTGAGCATCAGATTCCTCCACACTTATATCAAACTTCTCCTCCAAAGCCATCACTATCTCCACCTATATATATAACCATACTAATACCTTGAACTACACGTTACAATGAAAATAGTCAAGAGATTGTTATGTCTAGAGAATCGGCGCCAAGAGCAGAGAACTTGGTTTCAGGTGTAAGTGGAGTATCTGCAGACAAAGCCAATTGTTGTTTTACAATGTCACTAACTTTCTCCACTGTCTCTGCCTTCGCCTACACGTTACAATGATTAACTCATTGCATTTTTCATCATATAATATAATTCAACTTTTAGCTTCAAAAACATATTATATATATACTTACTGCACAACTGATTTGAAGACGAAAACGACCAAAGGATATAGACTGAAAGCTCAAGCCTTTACTCAAAACCTGAGGATGATTAACATTAATCGAATACTTAATATGAGGTTAATGACAATACTTAGGTGAAATGTATTTGGTTTAGGAGAAGAGTGTTTGTGAAGTAACCTGAGAAACTGTAGTGGATTTTATGGATGGAGCTTTGAAGCTAAGAGAATTGGTCGATAAGGAAGCCATTGAAGAATTATGAAAGCTCAATACAAAAGCTTAGAGACAAAACAAGGAATGAAAAAGTGGCTTCACCCTAATGATAAACTCAAATTGGATAAGGTGTGTAAATCACTTTGTTTTGACAAATTAAAGATACGACGTCGTTTTATACGTCTGTTTTTGTGGCAGAGGTTTGGTCTTGACGATTTTAGGCCTATCTTGAGCACATGTTTATATGGGTCCCACAGTTTGTCCCATTTTGGTTATTTTGCATTGTTAACTCAAAAGATTAGTAGATTAATGTGGTAATATACATTCTTAAGAATAGTTTAATCTCCTTGAGTCCTTGTTCAATGATTTTTTTTTGTATTTCTCTTAAATAAACACACATAAATTATAAATACAAGTGTAAGCACAACAAAGAAGAGAATAATTACCCAAATATAAATTAAATACAAACCATACACTCTTTTTCTATAACATCGAATCAAACTTTCACAATTGTTTCATTTTAACAAAATCTAAAGTATATAAGAAAGAAAACCTTAATTAGTATAAGGGTATTGTATAACATAAAATGTTTTTTAAAAAATAATCAGAAATTAGTGACGAGCAGAGGAGGCAGTTAAAACTGTAAGAATGAACAAAAGTACAAAAGTTGCCAAAGACATAGCGAGTGATAGAGTGACACGTGTACAATAACGGTGAACGTAACTGCATATAGGAAGCCACCCGGCGTGTTTGTTACCGTACTTTCCTATGTAACCTTCGGAAAACGCCGCAGCGAAAGCCGACATCGCCGTCATAGTCACAAGCTATACGTCCATTAATAAAACAAATAATATCATTATTATTATTAAGCTAAAACAAAATAAAAAAATTACGTATACAATTTTAATATTTTGGTTGTAAAAAATTAATTACCAAATCAATAAAGAAGAGTGTAAAGACAAGTCCTCTTCTACGGCCAGCTAAACAAGCCAATACTAACGTTAACAATGTAACGCCCGAGATGGCTATCTCTGCGTATACCAAATACCTATAAAATTGAAATATTAAAATTTTAAAAGCATGATTTTATAATTTCATACATTTTTCATAGACTCATTAGTAGAGAGGTATTTCTTCTTTAAATTATGTCAAGAAAAGTTTACTAGAATGTGTAAATAATTTGTTGAAACATTATACTAGCTAGGATATAATGTGTTTTTTTTTTTTAAATGATGTGTTCTTATGTATAGTGAAATTTCACACGAAGCAATGATTTATATTTCATTCCAACACACTCCTATAATTATTTAATTTTCCATCATAAAATATATTTAGATTAATATATATACCTAAAGGAAGCTGAATAGTTGTATTTAGCCTCAAAAGCAATGCCATAAACAGAAGCGACTTCACTGTTAGTGAACATAAGCACCATCGATGCCATTGCACTTCCAATGACTAAAAATCTCATTGACACTTGAACTCCAAGATTCATTTTCGACGACGATCTTCTTCTTTCAAAGCTTTACTTTCCTTATTATTTATATTACAAAAGATGATAGAGGACAAATAATAATACCAATAAGACACAAAAAGGTTGTTGTTGTGGTTGTGTAAGATCCCAAATTTTTTCACAAAGACAAGAGAAAGAGAAGAGAAATAGAGAGAGAGAGAGAGAGGAAGAGATTTTATAGGAAATTAATTTGTGGATGGGATGATCGAATCTTCTGCCTAAACATATGGATGTTTTCCTTTTTTATACTTTGAATTTGGTAACAAATCTTTTGTATATTACACGTGATTTTTCTTTTTTTATTATTTGGTGTTTTTAAAAACAAAACTATATGGTAACAAATATCACACATTTATTTATTTTGGATTCAGTACAAAATTATAAAATACTCAAAAGGCATAACTAAAGGCTATTTAATTGTGTTATTGGTGAACAAATAACAAAAAAATAGAATTAAATTTGTGATACATTAACGATATTTATACTTCTCCTCTAATATAAAAAGATCATGTGTCTCTTAATTGTATAAACCTTGATGTTCAAATCTACAGTATATGTACATCATTGCGATTAATTAAAATTTTAATGTTATTTAGTTACATGTACTTCTCAGCTAGTAAGTATACAAATGAAACAAAACAAGTCTAACATACAACCATTTGCTCATCCTATTTTCCTTATATTTTTATTTTATTTTTAATAACATAATACACAAGTTTTCGGAAAAGAGACAAACTCAACTTTCTAAAAACAAAGTAGAAACCATCTTACCAAGAGGGACTTTATCAGAAAACTATAAGACCGTTTCAAAATCATGTGTATACATTTCAACTTTATTTGTTTTTTTTTGTTCGATATCAACTTTCTCACGAAACTACAACACTACAACAACATCATCACAAGGTCATTGTTATTTTATTTTTTTTAACAAATTTAAAATTCTATAAATATATCTAAAATATGTATTATCTATTTTCGTGTTCGTGACAAAAATATTTATTTATTTATTTGTTTTAGTTAAATTAAAGAAGTTATCAAAAGAGAAAAAAAAAACAAAAGACATGGTGCTGCATGAGCAATGGGCCCAATAGGCCCATTAACTTGGGCCCACTAAAAATATTAAATTCTTCAAAACCTAACTTCAAATACTTTCTTCTCCTTCTATAATCGAATTTCGTTTCGCACCATGAAGCTCTCTTTCTCTCTCCCTCCCAAATCCAAATCCACGGCGAAGCCAATCCTCCACAGAAACGCCGCCACCTCCGCCGCCGGAGAAACCAATGTCAAGGACTTCTTCACCGAATTCGATCCTTCCAAAACCCAAACCACCACAAAACAGAAACACGTTATACCTCCCCTCGAAGATCGTCGCAGATCCCAAAATCACCCGATTCAATCCTCTTCCGCCATCGAATTCGAGCCCAACACTCTCTCTAACGGTAACCTCGTCTCCGATAACATCACATACGGTCTGAATCTGCGTCAAAAATCCGATTTTTCAAACATAGATTCTAGGTCAAAAGAGCCTGTAGAGCAGCTTTTACTAAAAAGCTTAAGAGAAGACATGAAATCGCTCCCCGATGCTCCGAAGCTAGTCGATTTCGAGAGCGTTCCTGTAGATGGCTATGGAGCTGCTTTGTTAGCTGGATATGGATGGAAGCCAGGGCAAGGAATAGGTCTTAAAGCTAAAGAAGATGTTAAGATTGTTGAATACAGCAAGTGGAACGGTAACGAAGGTTTCGGCTTTAGCAAGAAGAGCTTAGTAGAGAAGGAGAAGAAGAAGAAGAAGCCTTGTCCTGTAATAAGCCATGAGGTAGTGAAAGTTGGTATCAATGTAGAGAAAGATAGAGTAGTTAGCAAAAGAAGTAGAGAAACAGATGTAGTTAGATCTTGTAAGAAGAGCTTTAGAGAGACGAAAGAGAAGAAGGTTTTTTCGTGGCTTAGGAGTGATATTAGGGTGAGGATTATAAGCAAGAATGTTGAAGGAGGGAGATTGTATCTTAAGAAAGCGGTGGTGAATGATGTTGTTGGGACAACGAGTTGCGATATCACTATGGATGAGACGGAAGAGCTTGTTCGAGGGGTCGATCAGGAGGTGTTAGAGACCGCATTGCCTAGGAGAGGAGGGTATGTGTTGGTTCTGTATGGGAGGCATAAGGGTGTGTATGGGAGACTTGTTGAGAAAGATTTGGATAAGGAGACCGGCGTGGTTTGCGATGCGGATAGCCGAGAGATGATTGATGTTAAGCTCGAGCAAGTCGCAGAGTATGTGGGTGATCTTGGTGATATTGGATATTGATAACATTATAGCTTGATAACATCCAGGCTATGTTTTTAGATTTGTTGTTGGCATATATATATATATATATTATTTGCAAGTTTACACATTGAGTAGACTTTTGGATATGCAAAGTTATAAAAGAATAGACTGGCATGAAATTACTTGCAAATTCAAGTTGAGAAAAAGTCTCTTAATGATTTAGACTTTAGAGGATCATAAGCATATGAAAATGTCAAACTATTTAATTGATTTTTTTTAAAAGTAAATTAATAATTTATTGACAAGTCGTATTATTCAAAGTTGTACAAACTATTGCCTTTTTTGCACTATTTTGATATTTGATTGATTCGATGTGTCTCCGAATTGGTGTCATTCTTGCCAAAAATATTAAAAATTTAAGTTTTCATAAATATACTTTGGATGTTTTGTTCTCTTATTCTAGTTTTGCGAAAGATAAGATACCAAAATTTACATAAACAACTAAAATAGTCAAACACCTTTTTTCTTTAATACTAAGGCTCCGATTGGTGATTGTTGTTTTTGCGGTGCGGAACCAAGTGCGGTACGGTTCAAGTGCGGTTTTGTAAGAAAAAAACATAATTCGGGACAAGTGCGGTTTGTTTAAAATAAGCGGTACGGATTAATGTTTGATTGGTGAAAAAATAATAAGCGGTGTGGAACATGTATTATAATATCTTAATAAGTCAAATATACCCAAATATATTTAAAAATATAATTTTAATTTATATATATTAAAACATATGAAACAAAATTAAAAGTTTAAATCAAATAAGAAATATATGTTATGTTATAAATAAAAAACTATTTTATATATTATTTGGTCTTATTCATGTATTTTATGTTTTTATGATTATTCCGTTCGGTGTAGATTTGATTTTTTAATTTTGGATTTTATGCTCGAGATTATATTTGATATAAAATATTAATTAAATTTTAGTCAGTTATTTGAATGAGGAAATAAGCGGTACGAAATATATATTATAATATGGTACGGAATATATATTATAATATGGTATTAATAAAATTAAAATTGTATTTTAATTTATATATGTTAAGAGCATATGAATAACAAATTCAACGTTTAGATCAAATATTAAAAAATAATTTATGATATAAATAGAAAACTATTTTATATATTATTTAGCTCTATTGGTGGTTTATGATTTTATTTATATTTAAAAGTGTTGATTATATTTATATTTAAATGATTTGAAAATATAATTAACTAACAATTTTTCAGTTATTAATTGTATTAGTATATACAAACAAACATTTTCAAAAGTCAAAACCGCACCGCTTTGTCAAAACCGCATCATTTTTGCTTATTATTTATAAAACCGCACTATTTTTTTGTATACAAACAAATTTTTAGAAAAAAAAACAAAAACCGCACCGCATTTCATTTGTCAAAAACCGCACCGCACTTACACTTTTTACGTGATTGGCAACACAAATGCGGTTTTTGTCAAAACCGCATTATAAACCGCCTTTTAGTGGTTCCCAATCACAACCTAAAGAAAAATCTAAGTGGGAAGATTAAAAATCCCAACTTTCATATTTCAATCAAAACGCCACCGTTTTATATTCCAAAGAAAAAGTGGGCAAAACGTTGAACCGTCGGCTAGAGCGAGCAACTTTCTCTTCTCAAAAAGCTTCTTCTTCTTCTTCTTCTTCAGCTTTTCACAAGTCTTTGAAAATCCAAAGGCGAAAATCATCATCATCTCTGATTCTCTATTGATTCTCCGTACAGTCTCCTCTTTCTTTTTGTTAGTTTCTCTTCTCCTCTTAAAAGCTAACCTCTGATTCTCTAAGTCTCTACTTTTTTTTTCGAATTACAGATTCGTAACTGTTTCAGATCTGAAAACAGCTCTGTTCCGAGAATCTGGATTTGTGAATCGGAGCTTGATTTTTGGTGTGTTCGGAGATAGAAGTCAACGCGGATATGCCGGAGGAGGAAGAGTCAATAGATATCAAATTCAGGCTTTACGATGGCTCCGATATCGGTCCGGTTCGCTACTCGTCTGCTTCTACTGTTGATGTTTTGAAACAAAGGGTTGTCTCTGATTGGCCTAAAGGTATAGTCTTTGGATGTTTTTGAATTTTACCCAATCCGTAGAAAAGTCTCAGACTTTTAGAGCTTTATATGCTTTGTTTAGTCTTTTGGAATTGCATGGTTAGTTTGTGGAGACTTATGTTGATTTGGGTGGTTTCTTTGAAGGCAAAACATTGGTTCCAAAGGGTATAAACGAAGTGAAACTGATAAGTTCAGGGAAGATATTGGAGAATAATAAGACTGTTGGTCAGTGTAAGACACCGTTTGGTGAGATTGCTGGTGGTGTCACTGTGATGCATGTTGTTTTACAGCCTTCTTTAGCTAAATCTAAAACTGGTATGTGGTATTGTTTTCCCCTCTTTAGAGCTTCGCAAAAAGTGTCAAAGCTTTTTCGATATTTTCGTAAGTCATGTGTTACTTACTACCTTTATGTGTGTTTTGATATTGAGATTGATAAATAGTTTGTTGTTCATCGATTAAATATGGCATATCAGCAAGTTAGTATAGTAAAGGATTGCTCTAGAATTTATCTCTAGGTTTATTGTGTGTTTGTTTGTTTGTTCTATATTTCGGCGAGAAATAAAGCTAAACCAGGCTCTAAGCCTAGCAAAGACATGTCCTGAAGAAACTCATAGCCTAAATTCATGGTTAATCGTTATGGTCAGAAATTAGTTTTGACGGTTTATGTATTCGAAACCTTCTAGGGAATGTTTAACCATATATCTTCAGTTCATGGTAGCTTCTGTTAAACCCGCTCAAAACTGTTTGCGAAAACTTAAGATTTGTCTCTGTAGTACTTACCACAAGCTTGATTAAGTTATGCAGTTTTTGTTTGTGATCTCTTAACTAACAGTTGAATACTACTGTTTTGACTTAATAGAGAAGAAGGTGGATAAAGCACCAAAGGCGGTTATATGCACATGCACCATTTTGTGAAAGGGGAGAAAGCAAGACACCAATGTATCTTACACACACTTCAGGTTACAGAAGAAGACAAACAAACAAAAAATGAAAGGTAAAGTAAAGTTAAGCTGTGGAGTCTTATAACCCCTTGAAATGCAAGCTTTGAGTGATTAGATTCTTTTGAAACTACTCATCATCTCTTATTTGTTTTTTTTTGTTCTCACTGTCTAGTAGTATAATACTTCATTTTGAGTCTCAATGTACTGTTGTAATACACTGCAAGTTGTATAGGTTATAAATTAACTTTTAAAATGATTAAATGTGTGATGAAGATAATTATGTATCTAAGAGATTCATTAAATCCCCAATGTTGTTTATAAGCTAAAGAACATCCTTTGTATTTTTTTTTTTCAACGTTTGGGCCACAAATGGCCGATCCATTAGCCAATCCTCTACACAAACGTAAGCACGGGGAATCGATCTCGGGTGGGATGGTGCTACATGCCTCATGTGGACTTATGACTGTCACTAGACCAATGCCACTTACCAGATCATCCTTTGTATTTATATACTAGTTTTTTGTGTTTTGTGAATGATTAAGACACTGATGGGGAAATAAATCAAATTAAACTAGATTTCAATTTGTATTTCATTTAATGTAATTAAGAAAAATAATAGTTAAATCTAGTTTTAAAACCTTTTTAAATTATTTGACTATTGAGAGTAATAATAATGAGTTCTATGAATATGTGTTGATATTTTTTTGAAAATGTGAGAAACTCCTACCATTGAGTTTCTTTGTTAAAAAAGTTACACCATGCCTCCTAAAACTTCCTCCTAGATTCTCAATATCAAAAGATAAACACATTCAAAAAAATTGAAAAAAATCTTTCTTTGAAAGCTTTTGAAACAAGCCATGATGAACTCAAACATCCTACCTATAGTAGCTGCATTGTCTCTTCAAGTTGGTTTATCGATCATGTCGATAATTGCGAAATTCGCCCTTGACTATGGTTTGACTCCTAGGGTATTGGTGGCTGAAAGACTTGTCATTGCATCTACAATACTCATACCTCTTGCTCTCATCTTTGAAAGGTAAAGGTCACTTAATTAATTTTGTATCCCTTATTTTTTCGGGGTATATAGATCTTCCTTAATAGGTTGAATAATACTAATATAGGAAGACAAGACCTCCTATGACTACCAAAATCTTTGCTCAAATAGTTATCATGAGCATTTTCGAGTAAGTACTCATTGATTTCGTGTACGAATCATTACTTGTATTGTAATCAAAAATGTTTTCTAACTAAACCTTTGTATAGACCAATGTTGGAGCAAAACTTGTATTACGCAGGGATGCAACTTACCACACCTACTTTCACTTCTGGGATGTTTAATCTACTCCCAGCCATTACATTTATAATGGCATGTTTATTCAAGTAATGATTTTATCTTAGTTTAAACCTTTGTTGTGAGAATTAATCAAAATGATTATGTTAGTGTTTATCTACCTATGTGTTCTTTTGTTTTGTTCTTTTTGCCAAGGTTAGAGAAAGTGGATATTCGTAGTCTTCGTGGAAAAGCAAAGGTGTTAGGAACGTGTGTGGCGGTTTTAGGAGCCATGATGATGACGTTTTGGAGAGGACAAGTGATTCCATTGCCTTGGACTTGCGCGGTGAAGTCCGAAAAAACACACACCAATGATAAAGAAAATATTGTTAAAGGAGGGCTAATGCTTGTGTGTAGCTGCTTAAGCTGGTCTTTTTATGTGATTCTTCAAGTAACTATAACCTCTAAGATCACATTTTTTTTTATAATAGAGTTTAGCATAACTCTAAACCATATATATATGTTGTTTTAACTTTTTGTAGACAAAGGTAGTATTGTCATACCCGGCAAAGTTGTCTCTAACGGCTCTAATTTGTAGCATCGGTGCGGTTTTGTCAAGTGTAACAGCTTTGATATGGGAAAGAAACAACACTAGAGCATGGAGAATCTATCCTGATGTAACATTGTTAGCATCTTTATATGGGGTAAAGTTTAAAACTTGGTTAAATCCAAAATACTAACATATATATACTTAAATTAATAACATTTAATTTAGCTAATTTATAACATATATATACTTCATTGTAAAAAGGGATGTTTCTCAGCAATAACAGTTTATGTGGTTGGATGGTTAGCGAAAAAGAGAGGTCCTGTCTTTGTAAGCATATTTATACCGATCAATCTCATTGTCACAGCAATCATTAGCTCTTTTATACTCTTAGAGAACATGTTTGTTGGAAGGTAATTAGCAAACTATATATTATATCATTATCATATAATAATTAATATTTGCCTCAACTCATATATTTTTTTTTATGAATAATTAAGGATAATTGGTGCTTTTGTAATCATCTTTGGGATATCTTCTGTTCTTTGGGGGAAAATGGGAGACCAAACTTTTCCGCAGCCGCCGCCAACGCCAACGCCGGACGGGGAGGAAATTAAACAAGAAACTTATGATGTTAAGGTTTAAGTTAATTACATAATTAAACTAGCTATTTTTATTTTGTTTGGACAATGGTGTATGGATTACATAATATTTTCCCTAGTAATCATGTAATATGTAACACTCCAACGTATGGCAAAATCAAGTAAATAAAAATATATATGAAAACACACAAATATTATGGATCATTGCAACGTTGCATTAACGAACTTTTTTTATTCCATAGGATAGTAATATAAAAGTCTCAAAACAATAGTCAATGGGGGAATTACAAAACTACACCTTTTTGACGTAAAACATATTTTAAACGATAAATAGTAACGGAATTAAAGAGGCAAAACTTGTGAATTGAAACAGCTATCCCAAAATTTTACACCGATAATTACGACGACCAACAAAGCCAAGAAGATTATGACCACAATCAAACCGTACAAGATAAAACCATCCATGATGTTTCTTCACAAGACAAGGCTCTAATTAAAAACAATTATTCTCTCCAACTTTTTTTTTTCTCTCTTGGATGCAAATTATACTAATATATGTGTATATATACCTGTCAACGCAATATTTAATTTCTATAAATAATTCAGTAAAATTTGTAAGTTTTACATTTTTTCATCAAAAAAAAAAAATTAAATAGGAAACTTACATATTTAGTCATTAAGGAGAACAATAACTAAAAAATGGAAAATTTTTACATTTTTTTGGGCACTCGTCTGAACTAGAATCAAAACTCAAGATTTAATTTGCATATTGTCTTGGAATAAATATTTATCAAAATTTCTGATTAGGAAATTCTCATATTTATTCATCAAAGAGAACAATAACTTAATAAAAATGAACAAGGTTTACATTTTTCCTGAAAACTCAAAAATTCTAAATAGAGTGGTTTAAAAGTAAAATTTAAACTAAAATGAAAGTGTACATATGTGAGACTATATAGCAGTGGCAAATAAAGTAGAGGCCATCAAATTAATAAGTGAATATACATCAATAAATTAAGCTGTGTTGTGGTTGCCTTCTCCTAAGAGCACACAAGCAGGTAATAAATCTTTTTACAATGTTTTTTTTAGGTTTTTTGGGCTTGTCCTTTCTCTTTTCACTCAAGTGCTTAACAGTTAGGGTTAACATGAGTAGCTAAAGACAATAGCAAATGGAGACAAATGTTAAAACATTGTCGTGAAATGTTTAGCTCTCCCTTGCAGAATTCTCAAAGCCTAAAAATTGCAAGAAAAAAACAACCACAGGGATGCTTCGAGAGAGAAAGAAACTCAGGGTATCACATAGGGTTTAAGTTCCCAAAACATTGGGACTTTCTCTTTGGATCTTAGCTTAGCTTTGATTATTAGCTTCTTCAGTTAGTGAAGTGACAAAAGACGACGAAACCCAACCATTCTTCTTCCCATGCTCTACGTAGTCATTGAACTTCTCCTTTGCGTTTGGGATGTCCAAGGCTAGATCCTCGAGACCTTCTTTGACCCTAGTGAACCCTTTGGTCATCTGGTTTGTTGTTATGAGCCCTTCACCGAAACTCTCTTGCAGCAGATCCAGCATCGTCTTGTCGTTCTTCTTCTCCATGGCCATGACCAGCGCCTTTTTCACCACCTCGTGGTTGAAGAAAGGCATGCCTAGCTCGCGGATGCATTTGCATGCTTCTGATAAAAGCCCCGAGCTTTCGTATTCCTCCAATAGATTCACTATCTTGTCCTTTGCATCTTCCACTGCCCATCCGCTCCCACCTCCCCAGCATCGTAGAAGCCTCTCTCCTGCATGACGAGCAAAGATGAGTGACCTGGCCATCTTAACAGTTTCAGTTCCATTTGAGTTTGGTCGTAGCTGGCTACAGATCTCTTCGAGGTTAAACGGTGCTAAGACATCATCAATGACAGCTCTAGCTAAGAACAGGGCAAGTTCGTTGGAAGCATCCAGAATGTCAAGAGCTGTATCTTCTGCAGACTCTAGGAGCATCACGAAACCGTCTGCAACATCTTCTGTTGTGAACATCTCGATGTGAAGAGACGAGATGAGAACAGACGCCATTTCTTTCTCGTGATTCTTCCTGTCTAGCGCAAGTGTTATCAGCTTCTTTAGAAAAACTGAGTTGTACTCGGGTGCTTCTAAATCCTCAAGACTGCGTATGAGCTCGGGTATGTCATCTGAGTTGAAATATTCATGAATGATGGTCACAACCTTTTCCTTGTACCTCTTTAGTTTCTCGTTCTCGATCTTCTGTTGCCCACCTTCACCAGAGGGATCACTAAACGAAGCATCAAGCCAACCGCATGAGATAGCTTTTGGCACAATCGAATCAAATAAGGTTCTAGCTGAAGGAATGTCAAGAGCAAGATCATCAAGGCTTTCTCTCAGCCTAGAAAACCCTTTCACCATTTGACTAGAGCTTATCAGGTTTTCCGAAGCTGCTTCTTTAAGAAATTTCAGTACAAGTGGTTCTGCTGTGTGGATCTCCATTCCAATAACTAAAGCCCTCTTCACAACCTCGTGATGGAAGAAAGATACACCCAACTCCCTGATGCAGCGACACGCCTCATAAGTGTCTCCAGTCTCCACATATTCTTTCAAAATCTCAGAAATCTTCTTCTTGACTTCCTCAACAGTGGTTTGAGTCGTTCCACCCCATCTTCTTTCTACTAGCTCGGCATGGTGTGCAGCTGATAGGTAGCTTTTCTCTGCAGTTTGAACCACTTGGTAACCTTTGGAAGATACTGGCAGGGCCTTGGTAGCCCTGGGAAGAAATGCAGGAGGAAGGATGTCATCCACAACAGCACGCGCAAGGAACAAAGCGAGAACGTTGACAGCATCAGGTATATCCACCACAAAGTCATCAGCTGACTCGAGCAGAAGGACAAACCCGTCTCTTATCTGGTTCGGGTTAATGACATCAGCATACAAAGCAGAAAGCAACACCGAGGCCATCTCCTTCTCTTTGTCATGCCTGTCCATGGAAACCGAAACAAGCCTCTTGATGAAGTAGGGATGATATTCATTTGAACCCAGTTCAGTGAGGTCAGACGCTGCCACGTCAACATCACCGGTGCTGAAGTATTCTTCTATTATGGAAGCCACAGCTTTCTTGTAATCATCTAATGGGTCTGAAACAGTTGAACCCACAAGCTCGAACGGTTCCTAATATAGCAAGAAACACAGTGAAACTAACCCTAATGACATACTGATGAGTACTTTGGCAACAAAGTAATCAATCATCAAAACAAAAAAAGTGTATAGCTGTGTACAAACTACCTCTCCACTGTCGTAATTTGGATCATTCCGGTCAATGTGGTAATCGCCATCAGTGTCGATAAGTTTCCCCCAAGATCCTTTCCCACCACCACAGCCATCTAAGAACAAAGGACTAAACATTAGCTACATATCAAAACTAACTATGTAAGATGTAATAACTCACCCTTCTTCGGGCGAACAGACTTCCCGGCATGAGACCTTCTGTGTCTAGCAGCGTTCGAAGCTTTCCCACCACCACCAACAACAGATGGTTTCGAGAGATTGTCTTTATGCAAAACAGAGTTTTGTCTCTGTGAAGGTGGAAGATCCACTGCATTCTGTGTTGCTACTTTCATCATCTCTCTCTGCTCATCTGTTAGAAAAGCCTCCATCTTTTGCTAATATATACCTTACTCATCAAAAATCAATCCTTTAATCAGACAAGTCAACAGATTTGAGCTATCTTATAATCAGACAAGTCAGCAGATTTGAGCTATAAAAGTATCGAATCTTCCATGTGAATCTACGATTCAGAAACCGAACCGGGAGCTAAGTTTGTCTAAATCCCTATGAAATCTAAGGAAAAGCTACGCAAAGTTCGGACAAATCGAAATATACCTCAAGTACGAAACTTTTCAAGAGATCCGTGGTAAGAAGTAAGAGAGCTTAGTCTCGAGCTTTCTTGTAGCTTTTTTTCCGGGGAAAATAGTTGATTTTTGCAGAGACGATTTTGTGTTTTTTTTTTTGATGAATCTGGATGTGGAAGACGAAGAAAGCTTTTTTCTTTTTACTAATGGAGGCTGCTGCTACGGCTACGGTTTCTCATCTTAGCTTTCGACGCGTAGTTTGTCGCCACGTGTTACGGTATCAACGGTGAGGATCGGTTTTAACTAGATAAATGAATACGACTAGGGTTATGGATTAATTTTGGATTATTTCCTATGGATAATAGCAAAATTAAAATATGAATTTAACTTATCCACATAATGTAAAAATATGCATTTCCTTTTTATTTTTACCAGTAATGTAAAATTTGCAGAAAAACAATACTGATCATCACAAATAAAGCATTGAGCGCATAATAAGCAACATAAATAAGCATACCATAAGCTTTAGCTATCAAAGAGAGTAGTAAAAATGATTAAGGTGGTTGATTACTTAATTAGTATATATTAGGCTAATTTAAAATATGATTTTCAGACACATTGTGCACCTATACAAAGTCTTAAATGGATTTGCTAAAACCTATTGGTTCCACAAAATGGGAATGTTTCATTGAACTCAACTAACTAGCTTCAGTACATGGAAGAACTCGGCCGATAAGCCGCGAGCTCTTGCTGTTCGGTGTCGGTCCCTGACCCTACAAAACACCACAATGTTCAGACATATAGTTTTGGTTCTGGTTTAGACCAAACCTGAGTTTTTTAATCTTAGTAAGATTTGTGTATACCTTGCCTAAAGGAGTCCTCCTCCAACACAAAACATCATTCTCATCTTCTAGCCTAAACAAACTCAAAGGCATAAGCTTACTTTAATAGCTATCCAATTCACAGAAACAGCTTACTTTTTGAGATAACTTTATGTACAGTCTTTTACCTTTTGTCACTTGAAGGGATGTGTGGAGTAGTACACATAGCGGAATTTGCATCGCCATGTTCGCTAGCACTGCTCATTCTCGACGATGCATTGGCTGAAGAACGAACACTTCGAGCCCTCAAGACATTTCCTTGGCAACTTCTTAGAGAGTTAGTCGCATCGTGCTTTTCATATGCGCAATCAGAGTCGGTTCTATCAGTTACGTACGACGATTTGTGTAGCATTCTACGAGAGCAGCTGAAAAGTCCAAAGAAAACACTTGATGCTGCTTTAGCACTCTTTGGTGGAGAATATGCAGAGATGACAAGATTCATTCGGATCTCAACGTTGCATCCTAACACGGATTGGAACGAATCAGCTATTAACTTCCATGATTTCTCGGCTCTTGCTACATGTTGAGGTGTGTAGAACTCTAATTCAGCTATTGCCACACCTGTAAAGAAACACAATACATACTGACTTATCAGAAAAAGATGCCTTCGAGACGCAATCAAAACTCTGAGGTTTAGAAGTCGCTCTGGTATGGTAAAGATAAGATACCTTTCTCAACAGTAAGTGAAACCAGCCTCCCTCGTTTCGACAGAAAGCTCTTTAGCGAATCAGAACAACACTCTTCTGTAACAGTTTTCCACACAGTTTCTACTGTTGCATTACAGTTTTTCTCTTGACACTCCTCGGTTTCTGATTTCACGACATCGCCAGGCCAATCTGATGAAGTGCTAGAGAGGTCAACATCTACATATAGAGCCAAGATTAGTTTAGTTATATAGATAGCAACTAGGAGAATACGAAAAAAACAAAATATGTCGTAACTAAGTACCTTTGCTTGTTTGGCTTCTTAAACACAATCCATTCTCGTTTGCTGCGAAAGAAGACGAGTCGGTATTGCTAAGCTGCAAAAGAGCCACAGTGAGCCAGGTTGTTTGGTTTTTCGATGCTCTTAAGTGTTTCTCAGCATCAGATAGTATCTTCAATGCATTACTCATTTTGTTAATCTCTTCTTCAGCTATATAATACAACAAAAACATATCATAAGAGTCAGGTCAGTTTCAGTTCGAACACGATACTTAAAAGTAAAGTAAACCAATGGAGTGCTTACAGGTATGTCTTGCAACAAACCGAAGCCTGGTCGCTGAACTATTTTCTTGAGATTTCCCAGCAATGATGTCCATAATGACATTAGCTAGCTGTGATATAAGCTGCATTGGATCTATTTTGGACCTCATAAGCTCCCTAGCCCTTATCACGGTATTCGAAGTATCAGAAGATAAAGCAAGGTCAAGCAGATCAAGCAATTCATCATCAGAAACAACACCAATCTACACAACAAAAGAAGAAGTTTGTTATCTTTATCTCATTTATCACATATTCACAAGACAATATGTGATTCAGAACATGAAGAGAGATGTGTAAACTCACAAGTTTGTAGGCCAAAGATACTGTTATTCTTTTACCGAGCAAACTTAACTGATCGAGCATTATCTCAGCATCACGAAGCGAACCATCAGATTTAGAAGCAATAAAATCAACAGCACCCTGATCAAAATCAATACTTTCTTCCACACAAATCTTTGCCAGCTTATTCGATATATCCGCATCGCCTACTTTAGAGAAATGATATTTCTGAGAGCGTGAGAGCACGTTACGCGGTAGCTTCTCTAGCTCAGATGTAACCAGTATAAAAACAGAATGCTGAGAGAAACTATCCAAACTGTTAAATAGAGTACTCCAAGTTTCTTGACATAGTAACTGACACTCGTCGATTATAAAAACTTTAAATCTTGATGAAACCGGAGGAAGAGACGCGCTTTTGATGAGGGATCTAAGGTAGCTAGGCCGGTTTAGTTTAGCCGAATCCATTTCTTTAACGTCCCTGCTGCTACCGGAGAAGTATGAGTTGCATTCACTACACAAACCACATGGTCTACTATGTGCCGCCTTTGAGAGACAGTTTAAAGCAGCAGCAAATATCTTAGATGTCGATGTTTTACCTGTCCCACGAGGACCGTGAAATAGGTAAACAGAAGTAATCCTTCCTCTCAAAATGGTGCTCAAGAGACATTTCACCACAACTTCTTGTCCAACCAACTCATCGAAAGATCTCGGCCTAAATCTATCACTCAAACTCCTAGACGACATTTCGTGGCTCGGTGTAGCCACATTGCTATCGCCGTTTCCTGATAGTAAAGGATACTCTTCAACATCCGAAGAGGAATGGTTCGATCCTCTGTACCTCGGTGTTCTTGACCAGCAATAAGTTATCCCGCAACCACGGTTACATTGATCAGCAAAATCTACATCTTCATCACCATAACTATGGTTTGTTGAGGTCATTGGACTGCCTACACGGCTACCATATTCGCCGACAGAGCTAGATAACTTAGTGGAATAGTGAGTTCTGTATTTTCTCCCTAAAGCAGCTTCTTCAACATGACTTATTGAACATGCTAAATCTCTACTTTTAACTGATAAACCGCCACAAGATCTTTCGCTAGGCGATGACCTACTCCTCGAGCAAGCGTGTTCTTCAACATTAACCACCTTGTTGCTCAACTTGTGAAGGTCACAACCATTCTCTAGCTCCTCCAATATTGAGTATGAACCAAAAGTACCGTTATCAACAACCTTACAAGCACCATCGATATCATCATTACTTTCTAAATGATTCACAAACTGCAATGAGATGCCATTGCTTGAACCAGTTTCCCATTTGACATTTTCGAGCAAAGAAGCAAACTTGCTCATTGAATTAGTACATGGATCTCTTAGTGAACGAACCCTTCTAAGAGCAACAAGAGTTCTTGTAATGGGAACATCTACAGAATGCCTCCTAACCTCTCCCATGACAAGATCAAAAAATTCCTTAAACTTAAGACACAAAGCTTCTCTCTTTGTCTCTCTCTCTCTCTCTCTCTCTCTCTCTTGATCTTCAAGATTGGACACACATTGTCTCTTTCCTGATAAAGACTTTAAATTTATTGATATTCTACAACATTTAAGTGAGTAAATAATCAGGACAGAAGCTAGTCTAAACGATGAAAATGTGGTAACACGAAAACAGATGGAGAGAAAAAAACACTAAAATATTAAACATTCACAGAGCTCGAAAACAGAGACAGAGAGATAAGCTATGGTAAGAAGAAAAAAAACAAAACTTTGAACGGTTTTACTATGGCAAATAAATAAGTAAACGACAAAACTGAAAACCCAGAACGTCAAAGAATCGAGAATACCAAGGAGGTGTATTGAACGGTGTGGCGTACAATGTGGAGAGAATCCAAAACCCTAAAAAAACACCTTGAAAGAAGAAAGAAGAAGATGGTTGTGGTAAATAAGAGTGATGGTGAGAGATGATAATAATAAAAGAAGAGGTTGTTGTAGAGAGAGAGAGAGAAGGGAGACATATGTTAGAGTAGGAAACAGAGTTTTTGTTGTTGGCAGAGAAAGATGACTTGGGACAGAGAGCCAAGCCAGTAAGAAACAGAGAGAGAAACTTTTTTTTTTTTGATGTTTCGTTTCATTTAAGATTCGTTCGGCGTTTTTGTCAGTTAAAAAAGTCTTTTTGGTTACTCGTTGGCTTATCGAATAAAGACCAACAAAGACACTACACTTCGTGTGGTCCGCTCTCTCTCTCTCATGTTTCTTGACTCTTTTAGCCTCTCTCTAGTCACGTGTTCTTTCAATTATTTTCTGGATTATGTATAGTAGTAACCAATAATTTATTACTATTTGGTATTCAAGATAAGTTTTGTTTTTTGCTTGACTAGAGATAAGTCTTTTTTCTCTTTAAGTTGAGTTTTCGTTTGAAATTCAGACATAAGGTCATAACAAGTGGATATTGTCGGGACGAACTCTATGCAATTGCCCAACGTCTTGTATACATACCAAAGACGGGCTATAGTAACGGTAGTTTAGGTTTTCATGGTCACCATATTATTTTGTATATTAGCCCAAAATTTACGACCCATTCAAGGCCTTACAAAGTAGTATAGTCCATACAAAAATATGGGTTTAGACCCCCAAAAAAATAAGGGTCCACAATTACTAAAATGAGCATTTTCTTAAGGATGTCATTAATGTGACACGTATTAATATGGGCGGATACCCTAAATTACTTACGTTCAAATTATCGGCGAACTTTACGGACAAAAAAATGAATAAACAAAAAAAAAATGATATATACAACATGTATGGATTGTCTAATTTGCCCTTCTAAAACGACATTGAGTTTTGGGAGGCATGTGCGTGTATGATTAAACTACACAAATCTTCACTGTCATTATCAAAATTTATCTTTCCTATCAAATCTTGTTGGTGGTGGAGTGAAAGTGAAGATTTGTTAGTTGCAAATGAAAACAATAATCATTTTATTTATTACTATACTAATTACATTTGTAAACAAAATATAATTTACATTTACTACACTACTAGTGTCAACAAGTAACATTTTTTGTTATTTTACTTCTAAATTTTAGTATCCATTTTTATTAATTTTTCTAAAAATGGAATACCGTATCATTTGATTACGTTATACGTAGACTATAATATATCATTATATTGCTTAACTGTCAAAAACCTACCTAACAAAATTGAAAAAGATAAACCCGTAGAACATGCAAATCATCAAGACATAAACATGACCCACTTCACTTTTCTCTCTCACGCTTTCCACTTCCACCAATCATTACCATTTTTCACATATTAGCTAATGACTTTTAAGAGTATAGTTTTATTTTACTAATCTCTACCGTGATTGGTGCATTAACAAGTGGACAAATTTGTGGTGAAACTAAACTGTTTGACATCATTTTCACCGATCGACACCAATCATGAAGAATACATAAGCTTAAATTAGTTTTTTCTACGTTTAAGCAAAAGTATAAACATTATTTGACTAGTTGATTTATTTTTTTCACGTTAAAATAATTATTTTTATAAAAAATTAATACTAATTATTTTATTTTTTTGTTAAACATAACAAATATTAAAATGTTTGCACGATTCCATATATAAAAGGAAATGTGGTTTCTTAGTTTGGATCCTTAATTACAACTAACTTAAAACTAAATTAACTAACTTTCTAGATCTACATTGGCGTTAATTTAGCTAAACATGTCAAGTGGGAATAAAAACAATTCGACCTAATTCTATTAATTGGAAACTCTTTTTCTTTTTTAATTTTAACAGATGTAAGTATACTATTGGCTCATCTTATCCATTATTATATTAGTACTTTATTAATTAAAATATAATTAAAAAAAAAGTGGGACCTAAACCGAAAATTGAATGAAGCTCCTTATTTTTATTTATATAAACCCCCCCAAAGTTTCTTCTTCCTCTCTATTCTCACTCATAACTTATTTTCTCTCCCCTGAATCCGAAACAGAGATGCAGACAACGAAGCTCTATACTTCCATTGTCTCCTTTCTTCTCTACTCTACATTGGTCTTATCTTCACCAGTCCCAAACCCAGAATCTGTCGTCGAAGAAGTTCACAAGTACGAATCTTTATCTCCTTAAAAATCTCTGCTTTTCAACATTTTAGTAACAAAAATCTAATTTTTTCTGGTTTTTCGCAGGAGCATCAACGCATCAATCGCTGGAAGAAGAAAGCTAGGCTACCTCTCGTGCACGACAGGTAACCCAATAGACGACTGTTGGCGTTGCGATCCAAACTGGTCGGAAAACCGACAAAGACTCGCCGACTGTTCAATCGGTTTCGGCAAAAACGCAATCGGAGGCCGTGACGGTCGGATCTACGTCGTAACGGACTCAGGCAACGACGACCCGGTTAGTCCCAAACCGGGAACTTTACGCCACGCCGTCGTGCAAGACGAGCCGCTATGGATAATCTTCCAGAGAGACATGACGATTCGTCTCAAAGAAGAGCTTATAATGAACTCTTTCAAAACAATAGACGGTCGCGGCGCGTCCGTACACATCTCGGGTGGTCCGTGCATAACGATACAGTACGTGACCAACATCATAATCCATGGGATTCATGTACACGATTGCAAACAAGGAGGGAACGCTATGGTGCGGAGCTCTCCACGGCACTACGGCTGGAGAACGGTATCGGACGGTGACGGTGTGTCGATTTTCGGTGGAAGCCATGTTTGGGTAGACCATGTTTCCTTGTCTAATTGTGAAGATGGGCTTATTGATGCTATAATGGGTTCCACGGCTATAACTTTGTCTAACAATCACATGACGCATCATGACAAAGTTATGTTGCTTGGTCATAGTGATACTTATGCTCGTGACAAGAATATGCAGATCACTATTGCTTTTAACCATTTTGGTGAAGGGCTTGTTCAAAGAATGCCTAGGTAAATAAAAGTTTCGATTTTTTAAAATGGGTTTGGTAGAAAAATTTGATTTTTGGGTTTTGTGACCATTTGTGTTATTTTTGTGTGTGTGTGTAGGTGTAGGCATGGATATTTTCATGTGGTGAACAATGATTATACGCATTGGGAGATTTTTGCGATTGGTGGAAGTGCTAACCCTACGATTAATAGTCAAGGGAATAGGTTTCTGGCTCCCGATATTCGGTTTAGCAAAGAGGTTACTAAGCACGAGGACGCGCCCGAGAGCGAGTGGAAGAGCTGGAATTGGAGATCTTCTGGTGATTTGTTGCTAAACGGTGCGTTTTTCACGCCTTCGGGCGGTGCAGCCTCGTCTAGCTATTCGAAGGCTTCGAGCCTTGGGGCTAGACCGTCTTCTCTTGTTGGTCCATTGACATTGGCTTCTGGTGCACTGAATTGCCGTAAGGGTGCCCGTTGCTGATTGTGACCTTTTTATGAAAGTGGTCACTTACTTAATTAAAAAAGTTATATAGTAATGGCAGCTAAAAGCCATTAATTAAGGGGATAAGTAATGCTATTTTTACCCCTTAGTTTTTTTTTATAATTTGGTTAAAATTTAAGGAGAATACAACCTCTGGCTTTTCTGCTCTTAGGACCATTCTAAAGATTCTCTGTTTTAAGGAATCTTTAATTTAGGTTAAGTGTGTAGAAACAAGTGCAGATGTGTTGTTCTTTGATATATTAATGAAATAGTATAATTTATGTCTTCTCTTTCTTTTATTTGTTTTGATGGATGTAAATAGTAATGAACATAAGCAAGCAGCCTTTATAAAACAAGCAAATCTCAAAACAAAAATGAATTGTATTTTCATCCTTTTTGTATCCAAATAAATTACTATTTATTCAGAAATGGGTAATGTTATGTAAAAATAGTAACTTTTTTGGGGTCAAAGCTTGTGCGGGACAGTCAAGGTTTGACCAATGTTGCGACTTTTGATGTTTCTGTCTGTTGACTACTGTCCACTGATTGTGGGAAACATTTTAAATTTTGAAACTAACTGATAAAAAACCAACTAACCTAACTAATACACCTTTTTGGCCATGTGGGCAGTGTGTGGTGTATATAAACCCTAATAAATAATAAGTCTAGGAAATAAAAAATGTAATGGTAGAACTTAATGTTGTAAGCACTAAGTCTAAATCATTAAAGCATACCAAACAGATATCACAAAATTTATTAGAGAACCATATTGTGGTTAATCAAGGAGGGCATATAAGAGAACCATTGAATAGTGGAAAAAGTTTCCATTTTGATTTTTAAAAATTGTTCTACTTCTTGGAACCAACCAAATAATAGTCAACGGAAGTCAATTATATTTTGTAAGAAGTGTCATAGGATTTGAATGGAAAGGGATCTTTATGGGCTTCTTTGGGCCTAAACACATTGGTCTGTTTTGTAAATCTATAATATTTGTTTAACTTTTATAATTCTCAAAAACTATTGCAAATCCCCAAGACGTTATTTGTAAAAAATCATATGTGTCAACACGAGTTTCAACAAATTAATTGTGACATGGCAAGAGAGATCTTTAATAACCAATCAAAAATGTGACAAGAAAAAAAATTTATTAATAGAAAAAATAAAAAAGACTTTTAAAGTCTAATAACTAGAATAAATTTCAAGCATCATTTATGGAAAAACAAATGAAATAAAAATACTTTAGAATATAAATTCTAATTTTTTTAAAAAAATATATATAGAGTACAACAAATATAGAAAAAATGTAATAAAATTTTATTGGTTAAAAAATCAAAACGCATTAAATTTTTCAATCAAAATTAAAAAGAATAAACCGTTGGAATAAAATAATTTTTTAAAAACCATATTTATTATGAAATGGATATAACAATAAATCTCAGTATTAAAACGTTTAACGTCACCACAACCCTATAAATATATACCGCATATTAATGGTGAACCGGATCCATATATCCATTTTTTAAGATATCCGGATTCGCATATGCCTAAATCCGTAAAAAATGACTCGAATTCAGATCCATTAGACGAATATTCGGTCAAAGAATACCCGTTGACTTTTGAAGGATATATGAATCCGTTTATGTGAATACTTTTATAAATATATTTCTACAAAAACTGAGTGAAGTTAAAATAAAAAATTGAAATTTTTTATATCCAAAACTAAAAGTAAATCAAATTAGAAATATTATTATATTAAAACTTAAACATAATTATTCACTTTTACGTAAAGCTTTATTATTTTCAAAATTTATTTATCGGTAAGGCGCGATAAATTACCTAGTAAGTGTATAACTATAAAGCCCAAAAAACACTCATAATCGGTCCAATAACAAGAAAACCTGTTGATTTAGGTCCCTGATACAGTCTTTGATGTATCTCGATCTTTGTCCACTTTCTATCAGATTTGATTGTGCTTGATCCTTGATTGTGTTTGTGCGTAAACTTAAAGACACACGATTTGGTTACCCAGTTCACGTTACCGCTACGTCTGGGAGTGGAACTAAACCACCATGATCACTATCACCAAGCTTAATTGCTTTACAATGGCTACCTCTTTGTGTAGGTACCAAATACAACGACTTAAAGAATCTAAGAGGAAACTACCCGCCCGGCCTCGATCGAGACCGACTCCGGCGATGAAGCGGCTTGCGGAACCTCCTGCTTCAACGGCTGCGATCGTCTTCCCCGGCGATCTCCTTTCTCTCTCTCTGTTCTTGATTCTTTATCCTCTCTGTAACAATCCCTGTAACAGATTCTGTATATTGATAAGTGATTTCCCCGTTACCTTCTAAACGTCGTCGTCTTCTTTTATACCCTGAGACTTGGGCCTTTTCCCTTTGAATTCGCGGATGGGCCTGAGAGCCCATTAGGTTAGAAGCTAGAGTCCACAAACTCCACCTTAGCTTCATACCTAATCACAAAACCGCCGAACCCTAACTCTTGTCTCTCCTTGCGACAACGAAGGCGATTCGTCCTTGTCCGAAACTTCGACGAATCCTTGCTCAAGATCTTCACGATCTTTTGCCCAGAAGAACTCATCAGGTACGTCTCTCTTCTTCAGCTTGATTTTGAGTAGCTTAGGAACCTAGACCTTGTACTGAATCTTGTATCTTCTTCTTGCATGTTCTTCACTGCTTCTGTGAAGCTCACACATCTCAGATCTGATCTCCTTAACCTTGAATCTCTTTGGTAAGAACTTCCGCTTCCTTTATTCTTTACCTTTAAGTTTCTTAGCATTCCAAAGACTAACCCTCTTGTTTTGTCTTCTTCCCTTGTCAGATCTGAGCTTCAATGACACAGTCTCTGCCTTAACTCTCTTCGGCTTCAACAGGTATTGACCTTTCTTCAAACTTTCTCCATAGATGTTAACATAACACCATAGAAAGCTCTAACCTTTGTTTCTGTTTTTGCATGTGTACTCCACCTGGAACAAGACCTCCTTGTCTGCTCCTCTGCTCTCACGGTAATCACTCTTCACCTCTTTCAATAACTTTAGTCAACAAGTTTCAATTTTGCAGAAATACACTAACCATTGTACCTTCTGTTTTGGGAGACCAATGTTGACAGGTGATTACCGGAGCCGCATGTCCCTTCGAGGACAAGTTCACGAGGTCACAACGAGCTCAAACTTTGGCCCAGGTAAGGCTTTAGTTAGAAAATCTGCTGCATTCTTACTCGTATGAACCTTATAAAGAGTAACACTTCCATCGACTACCACATCTCTAATTTGATGATACTTAGTTGCAATGTGCTTAGTCCTTTCATGATGCACGGTGTTCTTAGCCAAGCCTAAGGCACCTTGTGAATCACAATTTATCCTTGCACTTCCACCACTAAAACCCAATTCTTCACAAATATTCCTTAACCAAACTGCTTCTTTACCTGCTGCTGATAGAGCCATATATTCTGCTTCAGTAGTAGAAAGAGCAACAACTGACTGTAGATTAGATTTCCAGCTTACTGTGTTTCCCCAAACCTTAAACACATATCCTGTTACGGATCTTCTTCCGTCAAGATCCGTACCATAATCCGAATCACGGAATCCTTCAACGCTGAAACTTTTTCCTTTCTTGAAAACTAAACTTGAGTTGTAAGTCCCCTTCAAATACCTCAGCACCCACTTAACTGCAGCCCAATGTTCCCCGCTAGGTCTTGACATAAATCTGCTTATCAGTCCAACCGCATAAGCTAGATCGAGTCTTGAACCAATCATGGCATACATGATACTCCCAACAACGACTAGCGTATGGAACCTTCTCCATATGCTTGCTTTCTTCTGCAGCCTCTTCCTTCTTCAAGCTCTTAAGTTTGAAGTGTGATGCAATTGGTGTAGTAGTCCGCTTTGCTTCATCCATATCAAAACACTTGAGAACCTTCTTCAGATACACTTCCTGTGACAGAGTTAAAGTTCCCTCCTTTCTGTCCCTTTGAATATCCATTCCTAGTATCCTTGAAGCTTTTCCCAAATCTTTCATTTCAAATTCTCTGTTTAAGCTGTCCTTAACCTTTCTGATCTCTGACTTATCCCCAGATGCTATCAACATATCATCCACATAAAGCAACAAGTAAATTGCTGTAGCACTTCCCTCATTCTTCATGTAGACACAAGAGTCAAAGCTGCTTCTCTTGAACTTTTCCTTCTTCATAAAGGTGTCAAACTTCAGATTCCATTGTCTGGGTGATTGCTTTAACCCATACAATGACTTCCTCAATAAGCAGACTTTGTTCTCATCACCCTTCTTGATAAACCCTTCTGGTTGTTCCATCAGAATCCTTTCCTCTAGATCACCATGTAAGAATGCAGTCTTGACATCCATTTGTTCCAGCTCATAGTCCAGGTTCACCACTATTGAAAGCATAATCCTTATAGACACGTGCTTGACCACAGGAGAGAAAATCTCATTGTAGTCAACACCTTCCTTCTGTGAATAGCCTTTTGCTACTACTCTAGCCTTGTGCCTTTTGTCTTCCACTCCTGGTATTCCTGGTTTCAGCCTGAAGATCCATCTGCACCCAATAACCTTCTGATTTTCTGGTCTGTCTATCAAGTCCCAAGTGTGATTCTTTTTGAGAGAATCCACCTCATCAATAGCTGCACCATTCCAGAATTTCCATTCCTTGCTTAGCTTAGCTTCTGCATAGCTCTTAGGTTCTTCTATCTCAATGTCTTCAGCCGCTGATAGAGCATAGGCAACAAAATCTGCATCCTCAAACCTTGATGGTGGTCTAACATTCCTTCTTCTACTTCTGTCCCTAGCTAGTAGATATCCATCACCAGCCTGTTCTTCACTTCCTGAGTCATCTGATTCATGAAAAATTAAACCTTCTGATTCATCTCCTGATGCATCCTCTGATGCATCCTCTGACTCAGAATCTGAAGCCTGTTCCAATTCTCCACCTGCATCAGGTGACTCCTCTGAAGATGTAGTTGGAGAAACCCTTTCATTTACCACCTTAGAGCTGATCTTCACTCTGTTCCCTTCTGGTCTATGAGTGGCTTCCCCTTTCTGTCCTGAGATGTCCTTGTACACCTCCTCTTCATGAAACACAACGTTTCTGCTTGTGACACACTTCCATTCCTCTGCAATCCAAACTCTGTAACCCTTTACTCCAAAAGGATATCCAAGAAAAATACCCTTCACAGCTCTAGCACTTGTCTTTGCCTGTATTGTATGAACATAAGCAGAACATCCAAACCTTCTTAGATGTGTTAGATCGGGTTTGTAACCCGTCCACACTTCTTCGGGTAACTTGAAGTTGATTGTGGAGTTGGGTGTTCTGTTTATCAAATACACAATTGTTGATGTAGCCTCTCGCCCAAAATTCTTGACCCAAACCAGTTTCAGCCAAGCATACTTCTTACTCTGTCCATGATAGTCCTATTCATCCTTTCCGAAACACCATTCCGCTGCGTGAGTGTAGGTGCATGTTCCGTGACGTTTAATCCCCGAGCTTCGCACAAATCTTCAAACCGATTGTTGCAAAATTCAAGTCCATTGTCCGTCCTTAAACACTTAACCTTCTTCCCCTTCTGATTCTCAACAGTTTCCTTCCACTCTTGAAACTTTGAGAAAGCTTCATCCTTAGTTTTACGAAATAAGCCCAAACCTTCTTTGAGAAATCATCTATAAAACCGATGAAGTACTTGCAGCCTCCTAAACTCTCCGGTGTAGATGGTGATCCCCACATATCTGAATGAACATACTCCAATATCCCCTTTGTAGTATGCTTAGCCTTAGGAAAACTCTGTTTGTGTGATTTCCCTAAGACACAACTTTCACAAAACTCTAGCTTTCCAACTTCTTCTTTAGGTATGTACTCATTCTTGACTAAGACTTTCATGTTGTGAGCACTCATGTGTCCCAGTCTTGAGTGCCATAACTTGGTGAGTTTTCCAGCAGGTTCTGCTACGTTTGCTTCATGGCTTGATACAGATCCTTGTAAGTAGTATAACCCATTATTGTACTTCCCTGAGATGACCTTTTGACCTTGCTTCTTGAAAGTAACAACAAAATCTTCACCCTCATACTTGCAGCCTGACTTCTCTAACATCCCATAAGATATTAGGCTCTTTCCCATCTTTGGCATATATCTAACTTGGGTGAGAATGACTTCGATCCATCGGGATTAACAATCTTCACCTTTCCTATGCCCTCGATATCGCTAGAGTATCATTACCCATCAACACTTTACCTCCTTCTGTTTTCTCAAAGTCAAATAGGAGTTCTCTGTTGTTGGTGATGTGACAAGAGGCCCCTGAGTCCAATACCCATCCGTCCCTTGTACCTTGATGACTAGCCATGAGTACCATAGGTTGTCTAACCTCCGATGCAACGTTGATTGAAGATTCCGATGCTTTCTTCTTCCCTCTCGTCCGGACATTCTCTTTTCCAATGACCCTCTTTTCCACATATGAAACATTCTGATTTGTTAACCTTGTTGAACTTGAGGTTGGGTTTGTGGTTGACCTTCTTCTTGAAGTGTCCCTTGCCACTCTTCTGGTTTGATCTACTTCTTGACTCAGAGTACAATACTTCTGGAGTTGACTTTCCCTTCTTTATGAGCCCCTTCTGCTTTAGTTCAGCCTCCTTAGAATATGCTGCTGTCACAACTTCATTGACAGTGAGTGTCTCTTTTCCAGTTCCATATTGCAAGGTGTGAACAAGCTGCTCATATTGTGAAGGTAGTCCTGATAATAGTTGGATAGCCTGATCCTCATCTGATATGCTGATCTTTAAGCTTGCAAGATCTGCAATTAGCTTTAGGAATGTGTCAACATTTTCTTCAATAGTCTTGTCTTCTTCCATCTTGAAGCAAGAGAACTTTCTTTTCGAGTGTATGCGATTTGGAAGAGACTTGGTTTGGTAATCTCTCTCAGAGCCTTCCACATACCAAGAGCCGTGGTCTCATTCATGACCTTCCTTAGAATAAGATCGCCGAGACATGTTCCTATGAGACTTCTAACTCGAGATCCTTCTGGCCCACTTAGGATCGGCCTTTGCAAGAGTGATTCTTTCTTCAGCTTTGCTTGATTCAGACATATCGGATAAGTCTTCATCCAAAACTCGCTATTAGGCCTTGTATCTCAAGTTGTGCTCTCATCTTGAACTTCCACAGACCAAAATCGCCTTTACCATCAAACTTTTCTACTTGAAACTTCCCTGGTGTAGGCTCCATGACTAATCTTGATTGGTTCTTGTATCAGGTGAACTATCAAGAGGAGATGGAGGAGTTACACGCTTGAAGAAGACCCTGAGACTTATTTGCCCTCGAAGATCGCAGCGAAGATAAGTCTTCTACAATCCTTGAATCCCTCTTACACTAATCCGATAGGATGCTCCTGCAGCTCCGATACCACTTGTCGATTTAGGTCCCCGATACGATCTTTGATGTATCTCGATCTTTGTCCACTTTCTATCGGATTTGATTGTGCTTGATCCTCGATCGTGTTTGTGCGTAAACTTAAAGACACACGATTTGGTTACCCAGCTCACGTTACCGCTACGTCCGGGAGTGGAACTAAACCACCATGATCACTATCACCAAGCTTAATTGCTTTACAATGGCTACCTCTTTGTGTAGGTACCAAATACAACAGACTTAAAGAATCTAAGAGGAAACTACCCGCCCAGCCTCGATCGAGACCGACTCCGCGATGAAGCGGCTCGCGGAACCTCCTCGCTTCAACGGCCGCGATCGTCTTCCCCGCGATCTCCTTTCTCTCTCTCTCGTTCTCGATTCTTTATCCTCTCTGTAACAATCCCTGTAACAGATTCTGTATATTGATAAGTGATTTCCCCGTTACCTTCTAAACGTCGTCGTCTTCTTTTATACCCTGAGACTTGGGCCTTTTCCCTTTGAATTCGCGGATGGGCCTGAGAGCCCATTAGGTTAGAAGCTAGAGTCCACAAAACCGACTACTCATAATCATTACTCAAAAGATTATCCTTTTGATACTTACCTGTTTGAATTTTCATATTTTTCGAACACAAAATTGTCAAAAAGTTTAATCCTTTTTCAGTTCATCTTCCTCGCAGCTCAAAACCCATTAACATGGAGTCTCTATCTCTTCCGATTCTAAATCCTTTATCATCTTCTGGCTCTATTACTTTCAGAAACCGGAGCTCGATGATGACCTCTTCAATGTCATCTTCACTCTGTTTCTCCAAAGGGAACACATCTTTTCCCACTGTTCGTCGCTTTGTAAGTTGATTCTCTTACTGTTTCGATTTTGGTCTATGGGAATGCGAAAAGTTGTTGTCTTTCATGTGTTTAAGCATTGTCTTGTTGATTGTTAAGGGAAGAGTAAGTGTTGTTAGGATGCAAGCTGTTGATGAAGATATTGATCTTAAGCAAATGAGAGACATGGCTGCTGCTAAAAAGCGTTGGGATGGTTTGGTAACAATAACTTCTAGCTAATGCCCAAAATTCATCTATGTCTTAAAAATCGAAAAACAAGCATGTGTCTTATTTGTATTGTTGCTCAAATGTTAACATATTGAAGAGGCTTGTCAAGTTATCAACAAGTTTTTGAGTGTCTTTGTATAGTTAAGGGAAGGAAGAGTGAAGCTTCTTACACCAAGAGAAGCAGGATATGCTATTCAGCTTTCTAATAAACCTCTACTCGATGTCCGTCCTTCTAGCGAACGCAACAAGGTGGATTCTTTTATTGTGTTATTATGCTATTTTAAGCATACCTTGGCCTCATTGTTCACTGCTTTTAGCTTTAGATTTGTATTTGCATTTTTTATGATGACTCTTGTAGAGCAATGTTAGTCTTCAAATCAGAATACTCTTTGGATAGTGTTTCACTGATGTAATTCTCTTTATGTTTTTCTTGTAAAAAGGTTTGGGTTAAAGGCTCCTCCTGGGTTCCTATCTTCGACAATGAGGACAACCTTGACGCTGGAACTCTTTCCAAAAAAGTCACCAGTTTTGCTATGGGTACTACTTCTTCACCATTATGACCTGTTGACTATTAGATCCTCTAATCCCATGTAGAACATGGACTAGAACTTCATACACTTGTTTTATCAAATGTTTTTTCGGTTCTAAAAGATATTTGTGTTTTGATTTTACTATGTTTCCGCTTCTACAGGGGGATGGTGGAGTGGTGCACCTACGTTATCTTTTAATAAGTATGTATGTGAGAGTAAGCCGACCTTCTTGTACGCCTTTCAACGTACTTATTTAGTTCTTGGTTTTCAACTTTTTGTAGGCTTTTCTTGCCAAAAGTAGAAGAGAAATTCCCAAAAGAAGCAGAGTTAATTGTTGCTTGCCAAAAAGGATTGAGGTATTTGATACAAGCAACGGGCTTGACCGTCTCATTGCTCGTTACCTAGTAGAATTAGAGTAACTAACCATGGTTATAAGTATGCTATCAACTCTGTGTAACCATGCTGGTTTGATTCTTTGAAACAAAGGATTCATCTTATTGCTGGATGATCCTCATACTTACACTTGACTTGACAATGGTTTCTTGCCAGATCCTTAGCCGCTTGTGAGCTACTATATAATGCGGGGTATGAGAATCTTTTCTGGGTGCAAGGCGGTTTAGAGTCTGCTGAAGAAGAGGTTACAACTTTTCTGCTTTGTACTCTTTTAGCTTTTTTCATTTCAAATCTAGAAACTCTGCATGTATAACTATTCCATTCATTATATTTATTCATCCTTAAGTAGGATCTAGTCACAGAAGGTACTCAGCCATTGAAGCTTGCCGGGATTGGCGGTTTTTCAGAATTCCTTGGGTAAATTCTCTCTTTACTCGTGGTTTTTTTATACATTTCATATGCATATTATACTCATATATACATCCTTTTACTTGCAGTTGGACAGACCAGCAAAGAGCTCAAGCTGCGAAAGAAGGTTGGGGATACCGTTTAGTATACTCCGCTCGTCTGGTGAGTTCTGTGAATCAAAGTCTCTTTTGAAAGCATTTTTAACATGACTTGTGGTCTTTTCATGTCATGTTATATAGCTTGGAGTTGTTTTAGCTGCTGATGCATTGTTCGTTGGAGCTCAGCAAATAGGTCGTTACATTCAAGAGCTAAGAGGCCATTAAGATCCTTCTCTATAGCCAAACTCCAAGAGGCTATATACTAAAAGAAACTCGGAAACTATGAAGGGTAGAGTGGTTGAAACAGTTGCAAAAGTACATCTTTTTGAGGGATAGTGTGGTTGAAATAGTTGCAAAAATACATCTTTTTGAGTTCTGATAAACTCGTTTAAACTTGTCAAGCCTTGTGGCATTGTAGACCAAAGAGAGAAGTAAAAGTTGTTGACCCGTATAGAATGCGTGCCGTTTTACTATATTGAAGCAGTGCTTGAATGCGTGCCGTTTTACTACAAATATGAAGCACTGCATGTTGTTTCTTCGTCAAGAAAGTGAGAATATTATATTTGATTCCTTCCCTATCACAATAATTGAGACAGCCCAAACCATGGTTAAATCAAGCACTTAACCCTGGTTACAAAAAAAAGTTACGACACGTGGACGGCTCAGATTGCTTTTGACACAATTGCTGTGGTTAAAAAGCTAGGGTTACGCAACGATTCTGTTTACCCGCCATCGCCGCTTTTAGCTTTCTCAAAAAATCCTCTGTTTCTTTTTTTTTCCTTTGAATCTGTTTGATTTCTTGTGATTCTGAGATTATGGAGATGGAGCGCGTGCATGAGTTTCCACATACTCACATGGATCATCGTCCTCGAAAGAGGGCTCGTCTTGGCTGGGACGTTCTGCCTCAGGCTCCTAAGGTATATATATATCCTTTGTTTCAAAATTCGCCTATCCATAGCTCCTGAATTGAAGTTTTTTTTGTGTTTGATTGCTTTAAATCTTACATTATAATTTAGTATTGGTCGATTATTGTAAGATTCTTCTGTAATTTAGATGGATTTTAGGTTGTCTTGTACCGATTTTAGTCAGATCTGATTAAACTTGTGCAATTATGAGAAAGTTAGATTCTTTATTAAACATTGAGAAATAGATTGTTTTTAAAACAGTAGATGAGCAATGAACCTTGAAAATACCCTCAAGTGTTATGATTTAGGATAATATCATAACTCAAACATGATGGTGAAGAAGGATGTTGGTGGGTTTTCATCTGTCTGTTATGGTGTATGCGTAGGCTCAGGTAGGAATGTTTTGTGGACAAGAGATTGGGAATGTGTCGAGCTTTGAACTGTCCGGACTTCCTTTAGACGATAGTAACACTTCTCTTTGTGTTAAGGGCGTGGATCGAACCGGTTCACCGGCATATAGAGAAGATGATAAAGATGGACATTATATGTTTGAACTGGGAGATGACTTAACTCCGCGCTGTAATCAATCTTTTCTATTACTAAGAGTTGTTGCTTTAAGAAAAAAAATGAATTTTAAGGGACTTGTGTATTGTTTTGATCTCATTGTTCTCATTGCTATATGCTTTTCTTGTTTTGCAGATAAAATATATAGCAAAATGGGTGAAGGTATGAACTTATGTTTGTCGTATGAGTGGTTTTGGTTTCCACAGAACTCGTTGAGTACTCATATCTTATCCAAATATTTCCTAAATTGTCCTTTTAGGTACTTTTGGTCAAGTGCTAGAATGTTGGGATAGGGAGAAGAAGGAAATGGTTGCAGTAAAAATTGTCCGTGGTGTGAAGAAATACCGTGAGGCTGCAATGATTGAAATTGAAATGCTGCAACAGATTGGTAAATACGACAAAGGTGGCAATCGGTAAGTATTGTGTGATGATAGGACTTCATTGTGAATAAAAATCTCATTGGGTCAGAGATTATCTCTTAAGATACTTTTTTTGTAAAGGTTAAGACATTTTATTCCTTGCAGTTGTGTTCAAATTCGGAACTGGTTTGACTATCGTAACCATATATGTATCGTAAGTAATTAGTCAAATTTGTGACGAAACTACTCGGTTTGACTTTTGAGGAATAATTGGGGTTAAATTCTGTGGATAAATTTAAATGACTTAAACAGGTATTTGAGAAGCTTGGATCAAGTTTATATGATTTTCTTCGGAAAAACAATTATCGCTCCTTTCCCATTGATCTTGTCCGTGAGATTAGCTGGCAACTCTTGGAATGTGTAGCATGTGTGTAGTCTTTGCATTATATTTCAATCTACTTGCTCTGGCATTTTCATCTGTGTTTTGCTTGTCCTTGGCATGGTTACATCATAAGTTTTGAATTTTAGTTCTTTCCACTTTCCTTAAACCAAATTTCCTTGTTTTTTCACCTGATTTTGCAGTTCTGCATGACATACGCATGATTCATACGGACCTAAAACCAGAGAACATTCTGTTAGTCTCCTCAGACTATGAGAAGATTCCTGAGTACAAGGTATATCTCGAACAATCTGCGTGTGATCTTAGTGAGGCCAAGTAGTTAACTCTAAACGACTTTGGTTATGTTTTCTGCTGCAGAGCTCCCGACTACAAAGAGATGTTTGCTATAAAAGAGTGCCTAAATCAAGTGCGATAAAGGTGATTGATTTTGGTAGCACAACTTATGAGCGACAGAACCAAAACTATATTGTATCAACAAGACATTATAGGGCACCCGAAGTCATTTTAGGTGAGTATATCTTGTAAAACAAGTTTTTTTAGTCTCTAGTTTATGAAAGTTATATTACTAACTAATGGAGAGACATGTAGGTCTTGGCTGGAGTTATCCTTGTGATGTTTGGAGCATTGGATGTATCATAGTGGAGCTTTGTACGGTATGTGTCTGAAGTTTTTTTAATGAATGTTTGGGAGTATAGTTTTCTTCGGTTGAAGATTTTGAGAATTTGTAGGGAGAAGCATTGTTCCAAACACATGAAAACTTGGAGCATCTAGCGATGATGGAGCGTGTTCTTGGGCCATTTCCCCAACAAATGCTGAAGAAAGTGGAGTGAGTTAAAATCAAAACATATGCTCTTGAGTGATCTGATCATATTCGCAGGCATATATGGTCTCGGTTGTTCAACTGGAAATTTGTCTTTTTGGTTGTGTGATAAAAGCCGACACGCAGAGAAATATGTAAGAAGAGGTCGTTTGGATTGGCCTGATGGAGCAACATCGAGAGATAGCCTGAAAGCAGTATTGAAGCTTCCTCGGCTTCAGGTTTGTCTCAGTGTTGATATGCTGAGTTTGATTTGGTCAATTGTTATACGTTGGATGCTCATATGTGTTTACAATGTTTACGCCGTGTGTGGCAGAATCTGATAATGCAACATGTGGACCACTCGGCGGGGGAGTTGATAAATATGGTGCAAGGGCTTCTCCGGTTTGATCCGTCAGAGAGACTAACCGCGCGTGAAGCTTTAAGACATCCTTTTTTCACAAGGAGTCACTTGAGAAGATGGCTAGTGTGAATAGAGAGAGATGTGTGTATGTATGTAGTAAAAAGCCTTTACCAAAGATGTTCCCTAACAACACCCCACAGATTATGAAAATTAGCTTAAGCAAAATGCTTAAGATCACATCACTCTTTATTTAAAGTGATTGGCGATTATTTGTCTATCTTGCTATAAAAAAGACATTTTGGTGTAAAGGGTTTTTAAAAACAAAAAAAAAAACGTCATGTAGTTTTATCGTTTGAAATGAAAACGACACGCTGTGTAAAAAAACAAAAAACTGTTGGCTAATACTAATATTCGCATCTCCTTCCTCTTCAATTCGCTTCCACATCTTCTCTCTGTTTCCTTTGTCTGATCCAAACACAAGAGACAAATCTCTACAGTTCGTCGTAAGTCTCTTCGTCGAGTTTCCGACACAACTCAAATTCTACGTCAAGATCCACCATTGAATCTACGATTTGTTGTCTATGTACAAAAGATTGAACCTTTTTTGATGTTTTACAGATCAATAGGGTTTTCTGATGGTTTCTGCAGCTACACAACCTCTCTTCTCTTTCGGTGTAATCGCTGATGTACAATACGCAGATATCCCAGATGGTCGTTCCTTTTTAGGTGTTCCTAGGTATTACAGAAACAGCATCCTTGTCCTTCAAAAAGCTGTTCAAACTTGGAATCAACATGGTAACCTCAAATTTGTTATTAATTTTGGTGACATTGTTGATGGGTTTTGCCCAAAGGACCAATCTTTATCTTCTACTAAGAAAGTTGTGCGCGAATTCGAGGAATTCAATGGCCCTGTGTATCACATGATTGGTAACCATTGTTTGTATAACCTCCCAAGAAAAGACTTGCTTCCTTTGCTTAAGATCAAAGGTCATGGTGATGATGACAATAGTGCTTATTACGAGTTCTCGCCGACACCGGGATGTAGAGTTGTTGTGTTAGATGGGTATGATGTAAGTGCTGTTGGATGGCCTGAGGACCATCCTAACACTTTGGCTGCGACGAAAATACTCGAAGAAAAGAATCCGAATTCGGATAAAAACAGCCCCGAGGGGCTTGTGGATGTCGAGAGGAGGTTTGTGAAGTTCAACGGCGGTGTTGGAGAGAAACAGATGCAATGGCTAGACAATGTGCTACAAGATGCTACGGAATCGAACCAGAGAGTTATTGTGTGTGGTCATGTGCCTATGAGCCCTTGTGTGGCTCCAAAAGCAGCTTTGTTGTGGAACTTTGAGGAAGTGATGAAGGTTATACACAAGTATGAGTGTGTTGAAGTTTGTTTAACGGGGCACGCGCATAAAGGAGGATACTTTGTTGATTCAAACGGTGTTCATCATAGATCACTCGAAGCCGCCTTGGAATGTCCTCATGGTACTTATTCATTTGGATATGTGGATGTTTATGAGAACAAGTTATCTCTTGTTGGTATAGATAGGATGCAAAGCACTGATTTTGAATACTAGTGCTATTTCTAAAAGGTCAATTATACCACTCCTTATTTATATACTTGTATGTTGAAAAGTAATCTCAATGTTTTTTTGTAAGTCAAAAGTCTTGTGAAAAACTAAAGGCTAATAAAAAGAGATAATAAATAGAATGGATGAGACAGAGAGTGATGAGTAGATTCGAACAAGAAAATAAAAGGCTGATATTAAACCTTACATAATATGTAGCTTTGGACCACACAAAACAAAGTCTGAAATGGAGAAGAAGAAGAGAGATGAGAAAGAAAAGAGAGGCTAAAGATGAAGAAGAAGAAGAAGAGAAGAAGAAGAAGAGAGTAGAGTTGATGAAAGCAGCTGCTCAAGCTTGGCTAAGCCACTCACAAACTTCAAAACGCACCGTTTTGGAGTTCGAGGCGCAAAGAAAGCATGGTTTCTTCAAAGGCAAGGCTTCACGTTTCAAAGCCGAAGCCTTGTCCTTGGCTACTAGAAAGGATCATCATCATCATCATTCGTCGTTTTTGGATTGGGAGTTGGGACAATCATTATGGGATCCATACGAGATTGTTTCGGTCTCCAAGACGTTGGAACGGGAACTCACTATAGAAGAAGAATCGTCCTTGTCTTCAGGTACTAATGGCTTCAAGAAGAAGAAGCATAAGAGCAAGAGAAATAGCCTTAGGAGTTTGTTTAGTCGTTCTCCTTCATGATGATGATGTCCTTCAAAACTTATAATTTCACAAGGAAAAAAACACACGATTCTCAAGCCTAGTTGTAAAAGAGTTATCTTCTCAACCTTTTATCAAAAAAAAAAAAGAGTTATCTTCTCTATAGGTAGTTTTTTGTGTTTATAATTTTATATTCTATAAAAAATTATTTTAAAATTTTGAAAACGCCAATATTTTTTATTTAATTTTACGGATTTGATAAAAAAATATTTCAAAAATTGAAAAACAAATTAAAAATGTTTTTGATAAATCATCTAAATATGATTATAAAATCGATTTTAAATTATTTTTTCGAAAACATATAGGGTTTAGAAATTAAAATTTTACCATTTGGGTTCGCAAATCCAAATCTAAGACCCCGATTAGTTTAGGGTTTAGATTTGTGAATTTTCGATTTTTTTATTAAAAAATAAAAAATGGATATAAAAGATTTTTGTGAATATAGAAGATTTTGTCGAAACCAAAACTACCTTTTAAAAGTTTGCTTTGTTCTAAACGATTGAGTTTAAAGTACTTTAAGCTCGATCGTTTCCATAATTTTGAATATTTATGTGTAATATTATATTTCATCTTAATATTATATTTCATCGTTAATTTGGTTTCATTCCATTCACTAAACAATATAAATTTGATTTCATTATTGAGTTTGTTGCATAGATGATTCATTCATCAAAAGTTGACACATACATATAATTTTATTTTATTTATAAGAATTTTACTTATACTTGCTATTTATAGGTAATTTTGGGTGGGTTTTTTGACAATTTAAGAAACTCATCCAATATATTATATTTTTCTTTTTTTTTTATTAAGAAACTCATATTTAATTACTCCCATTTAAAATGCTCTAAGACACTATGAACAAAAAAAAATTGTCCGTTATAAAGATGATCGAGAATTTAAGCATGTATGCCTAGCTATAACATTTTTTGTTTATTGTTTAGGAATGGTTAAAATTTAAACACTTAAGAGTATGTTTTTTGTTTTTGGTTAAAAACTTAAGACCATAATTATCGGGTTATTTACCACTTTTTAAGGCCCATTTTTAAAAAAAATAAAAGTTAAGGAACGATACTAAAAACCCTAATCTAAGGGCACCTCCAATGGAGGTATTTAAAGAGTTACTTAAATTAAAATTTAATTAAAAATAAAGAAAAAGAGAACTTAAATAAAAAATGTCTCTTATAGAAGCATTTTAAGAAACGTTATTACTACGGTTTACATACTGTATGCCACATGTTCTACCATTATTAGCCATATTTTATTTTTTTATATTAAAATAATTAAAAAATATATAAATTATTATTTTTAATACAATTACTAACTCTCCATCGGTTAAGGAGATGCTCGAAGAGTCGACTCTTCTCTCTCAAAAAGCACACTTTCTCTATTTTCCGGCGATTATTTCTCGATCTGTCTTTGATCCGGCGATTACTTCTCGTCGATCTGTTTCTTGACGAGCAGGAGACTGGTAACATCGGATTGTTGTCTTTCCTTAACAGAGCCGCTACTTCCGCCGCCGTTTCCGCCGCCGCCTCCTCCTCCTCAGCTCTTGTCTCTTCTCCACGATCAGGTCATCAGATTCTCTCTCTCTCCTGACGTTTTTGTAGAATTTCACAGAGGAAATACTTTGCTTTTTTCTTATATACATTTTTAGATCTATTTTTAGATCTATTGTTTTATGCGTTTTCACAGAGGAGTCTCTAATAGTGATTATATGTATTTGATCTTTCTAAATCTTTGATTTTTGTGATCTGTGACTATAAAAGCAAATATTGTATATGATTCTTATTGTAATTTTTGATTGATTGATAAATTTTAAGCTTGATATTGATATTGTATTATCACTAGATCTTTGATTTTTTTATGATGTTAAGCTTTTTTTGCTATGTGATATGTGTCTATTAAATCAAATATTGTATATGATTCATATGATAAATTGTTATTGAATGATATTAAGCGTGACATTGAGATAGTTTTCTCACTAGATCTTTGATTTTTCTGATGTTAAGCTTTCATGGTTTTTAATTTTTTTTTTTTTTAAGAACCATTTCACAATCCTACCTATAATCACTATTTTCTCTTACAAATTTCTAAATTACATCTTCCCCACCATTTATTAATAAAAAATCACTAAGGACTCAATTATGCTATTTATGGATAATTATGCTCAAAGAGTATGTTTAACATTCTTTGTTAACAAATTCAATTTTTGTACCACAAATATAAGTTTGTTTACACACGAAAAGAAAAACATGAATATTTTTTTTTTAAAAAACCACGGAAACAACAAAAAAGATGCGTTGTCGTAAAGAAATGTAAAATAACAACAATTGTTATAAAATTTTGATGTAACTTATAAGTTTGATCAACAACAATATGTTTTGCTTATAACCCATTTGGACTTCTTAGGTATACAATGTAACTTGACAATTCAATTTTTTATTTATTTTAGGTTCAATTTAATTTTTGGTTTAGATTAGGTTTTGATTCCGGTTTGATGCTTGTTTTTTTGGTTTAAATCATCGTAATTTAAATACGACTTTCCATGAATATGTTCATATAGTAAAGTAATATAAATATTGGAATCTAATTAATTAATTTATCTCTCTATTATCTTACCACTTACGACTCTCTTTATCCTCTTTTTCCTTCTTTTCACCGGAAAATCCAAATAAACAACAAAATAGGTCGCAGAGAAAAATAAGGTAAAAGAAAAAGAAAAAGAATAAGAAGAAGAAAACAATCACAACATAAATCAAAATCGTCTTCTTCTTCTTCTCTGGCGATTTCGCGGTTCCTTATGTCGTGAGAAGCTTCGTCACCAAAATTTAGAGACATCCATGGAAACAGATGTATCCTCTTCGAATCGTGACAACGATAGTATACGTGTTAAGCGTAAGACGCTGCAGAATCTTCTCGACGATTGTCAGAGAGCTCTCGAGCTTCTAGACTTATCAGAAACCGGTTCCGTCGCCGACGAAAACGACGCCGCCGTTGGAGAATCAAGTGATCACCGACAAGAGGAGGAGGAGGAGGAGGAGGAATCGGACAGGGAAGATTTGTCTTTTTCAGATCCAGGAGATCCTGAAGCTGATAAAGTAATGTCTATGTAGTATTTATAGATATCTGATATAGCTTTTGACTTTGATATAGGCATTGTGAGTATATGACTTTATCAAAAAGCTTGTTTTACTTTTTGTATCAATGATGTGTGTTTTGGTCTATTGTGTTGATGCAAGTTCTATGATCTTATAAAGTCAAGAGTTGAATGTAATGACTTTCGTCAAAAGATTGAATTAGCCCAAGTTTCACTTCTTCCACAAGATCTTGCTGCTGGTAAGAAAAGTTTCGGTTTTTTTTCCGTGTTTTACCTTATAAGATTGTGGCAGTGTATATGTATGTGTTAGTGTTTGGTGTGTTGCAGAGGTAAAACTAAAAGGTTGTTGAATGTGCAGAAGATGGTAGCACTTGGGATGTTATTAGTGAAGATGATATATGGGGTGAGGAAAGTAGTAGTATAGGATGCCGTCAAACCGATGAAGATTATGTGGTTGTTAGGGAAGAAGATATAGCGGACGGTATCGCGTGTTTCATGGCTACGTATTTAACATCCCTTAAGCAGACAAAGGTGTGTGGACAACGCAATCTTTATGTCTTGTCAAGTTTTCTTCATTGTGAACTTATTCTGAGTGCTTATCTTTCTGTGTAGGATATATCACCTGATCAGCTTCAGAAAGGTAAACCTTGTATTGTGTTAACAATTTGAAACGGTTTCCGAGTTTATTACTGTTGCTTAACAAAAGAAATATAGCTTTAAGGCTTTGTTGTAGAGAAACACAAACCTCTCTTCCCTAAGGCTCAAAATCGACCAACCATTTGACACCCAACTTTGAGATGACTCTTATATCTCTTTAGCTATCAGATACTAACATATGAATTGGCGATGTAGCACTTAGCACGATGTTTTCAGTAAAGAAGAGAAAAGGGAAGCTCCGGAAAGCGTGGGAGGGAAGTAAAGTTATCTACAACGTAGCATCATGGAGCGCAACAGCTATAGGGTACATCGAGCAAAATCACTTTCTTAATCACATCAAGACATTAGTTTGTGTTTCTGAATGTTTTTTTTGGCCATGTCTTTTTTTGGTAACAGGATATATCAAAATCCTATGATCCTGAGTATTGCGTCGAAAGCCTTCTGGGTGTCGTGCCAGGCCATATCAAAGCTTGTCTGAATCGAAGACACCATCTCGCGTGGTGACCTTTAAGTTACATACAGCCTTTACTAGGCAATGTTCTACAATTTATCTTTTGTACAAATGCCATTTGTTGCTTCTTTCTCTATGTGATGCTTCTCCTCTTTCCATTGGATCCTCAACATGTAATCTAAAAGATCAGTTTCATATAAATTTCAATGTATCATAAATAAACTGTAACCCTAAGTTATAACATTGATATTTTCAGCCTGTTTGATTGTTGAATCCTCCAACGATTTCATTACAATGGCTGAAAATCATAGCATTATTTCAAAAGAAAATCCACAATTGTTTCATGCTCTTATTGCAATTTTTTATTGTTGATGTAAATTTCGATTCAAAAAATCAGACATTGCAGAAATAAATTAGGAAAGGGAGAGAATGAGATTTTATGTGTAGCTTGAGAGAATGTTGAGTTTTATTATGTGTAGAGATCATCCACATTGCACTCTCCAAGGTACACTTTAACGCTCCTTGGCGATCCACAGCTTCCTTCGGCTATTAGAACTCTGTCGTTTGCAGACATGTGTGCTATAATCTTGTATATCATCTCTATCTGCAGTTTCAAATAATACAAAGACTTAACTTGATACGTTAAGTTACTTATGAAATGTTGTTTTTTCTCAAAAGGATTTGGAAGTTTACTTCCTTGGGAGCATGGCAACGATCAGCTATCTCATCGAGTGTCAATGGCTCTACCGGGTCTTTACAACTACAGGCAGAGGAAGAAGGATTAGTGTATAAGTGGTCTCTCATTACAAGATTTGTAAGAGAAAGCAGCCATGGACTATGTAGTTAAAAACCTGGCTTCGTTGAGAACTGACAATACACGCTTTTGCAGGGCAAGGACTTCTGCTGCTGCCTTTTTCCCCGCTTCCACACCTGAAATCGTTGTTTTTTTAGCTCAGCACACAAATTTCTATTACAAAACACCGGATTCATATATGGGCGGAGTATGTCTACCGGGTTGGTGGTAAGCATTTATGTTGACAAGGAAGGCATATAACCCGACAGCTCTTTCATAAAGAGCTATAAGAGCCCCAACAGATCTTGGTGTCACTTCCTCGATAGTAACACTAATGGACTCTCTACCGTTTGCATATAAAGCAGATCTAGTTCCCTACAAAAATTACAAATCAGCTCATCGACAGGAGGAAGGGAATCCAAACACAGTTTGTAAAGAGTGAGTATAATCTTTGACAAAGCTATGTGAAATGAAGACCTGAAGCATCCCAAAGAGGTAGTCTCCACAAGTAACACCTGGCTCAAGATCCCAATCATGACCCGGGGGTCTGTCTCGTAGCACTTCTATGAAGGTTGCAAAGAAATTGTGCACACCTTCTCTTAGCTGTTGAATGTAGCTACCAAAATTCAAACAAGACAACAATAAGAGCTCCATTTGTGATTTGTCTCAATAGAAAAACTGTATGAATAAACGAAACTCACGCATGCTGATCTGTGCTCCCTTTGTTTCCATATACAGTTAACCCTTGGTTAACCTGAAAATTCAAATGACCGCTCATTGGGATCAGGCTCGTAATAACAAGGTCGAGGAAACAAATTAAACTCAATTCTGCCCACAGACAATTAAGTAATCATGATCAATTTACACATCTCAGAACATTTTTCAATTCTCATGAACTCTCATTCAGGGTACTACAGAGAAAGTTGAAGATAGAGTATGCTTACAGTGTTACCATCAAGATCAAACTCCTTTCCTAGTGATTCCATTACCAGCTGCTGCAGATACCGGCTAAATAGTAATAAGCTGTCCTTGTAAGGAAGAATAACCATATCCTGTTAAAAGGGAAAGAGAGTAAAAAAGGTCAATAAGAACTCCTTCTCCTTACTAGTCTTTGACATTCTCCAAACAAGTTGTGGAAACGTACCTTGGAACCAATACCGTCAGACGCCCAGTACCAACACATAGCCAAGAGCGCTGCAGGATTATCCCTGAGCTGAAAGAAGAAGTGTTTTACAGGGCTAGGTAAGTCATTGTAGACGATCAAAAGTGTATGAGACAGAAACTTAACCGTGTGTTAAGTAAATTCAACTCCCACAAACCCAAGATAAAGAAGTTCCTACACAAACCGCAACAACAAATAAGACTTACAGAAGTTATCCTAGTAGCCTCATCCATTAATGCAGCACCAGCAAGCATCTCTCTGATATCAATCCCCTATACAATGACAATGCATTAAGATACATAAAAACAACGAATAACTGTGATATTAACTATTACTAATCACCTGTAGTGCTGCAGGAAGCAGACCAACTGCAGACATTATCGATGTTCTTCCACCCACCCAATCGTACATGGGAAATCTAGCTAACCAGCCTTCAATCCTTGCCGTGTTATCCAGCAACGAATTTTCTTGTGTTATTGCAACACCCTGCATACGCATACATCACAATTTTGCTGCTGAGGATACTTAGTCCGAATATCTCAGGGTGTAAAACCAGCTTTGCTTTTATAAAACAACGTTCCTCCTATGCTCATGGAGACGTGGATTTCATCAAAAGTATGGAAACAAAAACATGAGATCAAGACCTGTTTTGCGAAACTTAGACCAGCGTCACGGAATGCTTTCTGCACTTCCAATAATCCATTTCTAGTTTCAGGAGTACCTCCACTCTGGAGAAAACGCAAGAAACTTATTCATGCTCGCCGGCCAATATACATCAGGACCAACCATCATATAAACATCCTGTAAACCACAAGTGAATAAAGTACACACACCTTTGAGATGACAATAACTAAAGTGGAAGCAAGTTCTGGCCCAAGTTGTGCAATCTGATGATCGATTCCAGCAGGGTCGGTGTTATCAATGAACCTTATCTAACAACAACCAAATAAACAAAAAAACAAAAGTCACAAAACACTCAAAACAATACACACCTATAAGACATGAGAGATCCTTCAATGAAGCAAACATAAAAGAACATCAAGATAATGCAATGTCGATTACACATCCGAGTAAATGTCGAATACCTTCAAAGGAGGATTATCAGGAGCCAATGCCTCAGCTACAAATTGAGGACCAAGAGCTGAACCACCAATGCCTACAGAAAGTATCTGAGTGAAACGACCCACAGGAGAAGATGGTGGCTTTATCTACACAAATGCACACAACAAGCAAGCAAGCAAGCAAACAAACAAAGATTCAACCCATAAAATCTAAGCCCATGAAAGCTTAAGATTAAAGTCTCAAGCTTTGATGAAATCGAAACACTGACCTCGCCAGAGATAATGTCATCAGAGAAGCTACAAATAGAATCAAGCGTGTTCTCTATCAAAGCCTTGAGCGTAGGCTTAGGCGCGAGCTTGGAGTTTCTAAGCCAATAATGACCAACCATCCTACCTTCGTCAGGATTCGCTATGGATCCTTTCTCTAGATCCTCCATTGCCTTGAAAGCCGCTTTGAATCTAAGCTCCATTTCGGCGACGAACTCATCGGTGAATCCGACACGGCTCACGTCTAGGTAGAGACCGAGATCTTTCTGCTGGTAAAGCCAATCTAGGTATCGTTTCCATAGAGAATCTGGGTCCTTGAGAAGCTCCTTGGATTGCGAAGAAGAAGAAGAAGAAGAAGAAGAAGAAGAAGAAGAAAGGGAGCGTGACGTGGAGAGAGTCAACGATTGGTTGTTGTTGTTGTGTGGGAAAGAGAAGGAGTCTCGTGACGGAGGAGAAGAGAATGGTTTAAAGGAGAGGGTTTTGGTGGGTTTGTTGAGTGAAGGAGAAGAAGAAGTGTATAGGCCTGAGAGAGAAGCCATGGAGACGGCGATGTTAACGAGACAGAGAGAGAAGAGAGAGAGAGAGAGAGTCAACAATGGAGAGAGAGAGAAGAAGGGTATATATGTGATTATTTTAGGAATCTAATGTTTTTTGGTGAACAAGAATGGATTCAGAAACAAAGATTTTTGTCCTTTGGTGAGAGCGAACGGTTCTGCTTTAGATTAAGCGATTTTCTTCACCAAAGCTTTTATCACTCTCTCTCTCTTTCTTTGCGACTTGGTGGCATCATATTCTATTTCACATGTGGCCCACCATTTTAATTTCTCGGTTAAAAAAATTATATATATTATTTTCTTAATTTAAAGCATAAATTATCATTATATAGTTTTTAATGTCTTTAGTGGCAACACTTAACACGATTTTACCCGAGATCGATTTTCAGCGTCTACGCTTGTGTAGGATTGACTAATGAACCGGTCATTTGTGGACCAACCGTTGTTGACAAAAAAAAAAAAATAGTATTTGTTTTCCTAATTTTTCAGTATATTTATCATAATATTTTAACAAAATTTATTTTTGTTAAATATTAGAAGCCCATGTCCTTCTAATATTTAAGAATCGAACATAATGGGCCAATTAAACTGTTACCGTAAATGTTAATCCGTCCAAAAACAAACTTTTGTAACCGAAACAAACATTGAAATTGGATTTGTTGCGATTTAGCTGAGATTCAAAACATACAAATTTGATGGTTAGTGTAATGGTGATGAGCTTAATGATCGTGAATGATAATGATGGTCATAGTAAATAATGATAGAGACTATATCTCACATAGTCGATTTTGATTTACATACATTTGTATCAGCCATTACAAAACTAATTTCATTTGAAATTATCCTTTTTGATTAACTAACGCACTAATGATTTTTATTAGCAGTACAATCTCCAATTAATTACAGAATCATTTAATGTAAAAATATTAGACCGTATCAAATATATATATATATATATATATTCCTAGAATAAATTCATCAATTTGTATATAATTCTCATTATTGTGAGTTAGGATATAAACACGATGACGTCATAAAATCAAAATCTCTGGTACTCTTTAGGTCTGCTCTCGATTTCTTCTTCTCTAGTTTTTCATCGGAAAATAACCCCAATCTTCTTCTTCTTCGCCGGAGAGAACACGGAGGAGGAGATTGCTTTGTCGAGCACACTGGGAGAGAGAGAGAATCATTCGCTAATCCTCGAATTCATCGCTGGGTAGTAGCTACGAGTTTCTAATTTCGCCCCAATTTTTCCTTCTTCTTCTTCTTCCTTCTTCTCTCGATGACAAAACGAGTATACGAAGCCTGGAAAGGAAGTAATGTAAGTCCTTTTTTTATCAATCATTAAGCAATCGATTTTGGGGATTAGGTTATTGTACGACTTCTCTGTGTTATTATCATCAATTCTTCATAGTCTTAAGAATCGCACGTTACTGATTTTTTTTTTTTTTGCAGAAGTTCATACTTGGAGGGAGATTAATATTTGGTCCAGATGCTAAGTCACTACCTGTTACCTTGCTACTTATCATAGTTCCAGTGACTTTGTTCTGTGTATTCGTAGCAAGGCATCTTCGTCATGAGTTTTCGCCTTACAATGCAGGATATGCTATCTTTGTTGTAGCAATTCTATTCACTATTTATGTAAGTGTCTTCTTCTTCTTCAAGACCCATATGTTAGTTTTCATATTAGCATAAGATGATGGAAACAAGCATGAAACTTTTGTGCTTAGGTTAGTTTTTTTTGCCTTTGTTTGAATCATTGTAGCTATGTTTGTTGATATAGGTATTGATACTACTCTTCTTCACGTCTGCGCGAGATCCTGGTATAGTTCCGAGAAATTCGCATCCACCAGAGGAAGAGCTACGCTACGAGACAACGATATCGGCTGATGGCAGACAAACACCGAGTGTTCAGATTCCTAGGACGAAAGAAGTCGTAGTTAATGGTGTAACTGTTAGAGTGAAATACTGCGATACTTGTATGCTTTACAGGCCTCCTCGTTGCTCTCATTGTTCCATTTGCAACAACTGTGTTGAGCGGTTTGATCATCATTGCCCATGGGTGGGCCAATGCATTGGACTGGTAAGCTCATTCAATAACATTTTGACTTTGTAAAAGATAGATATGATAGGTATTATCGCCGTAAAAAAGTATGAAGTTTCTGTGTTTGATCTGTTTTCTGCCATGTTGTCTTCTTTCATGGGTAGACTCTGACTTTGAAAGTTCTGTCCATTATCAGAGAAACTATAGGTATTTCTTTATGTTTGTTTCTTCGGCAACACTTCTCTGCATCTATATATTCTCGATGTCGGCTTTATACATCAAGATTCTGATGGATCATCAACGCGGAACTGTATGGAGGGCAATGGGAGAATCACCTTGGTCGGTAGCGCTGATGATATATTGCTTTATTGCCCTGTGGTTTGTTGGAGGGCTCACAGGGTTTCACTTATACCTCATGAGTAGAAACCAGGTCAGTTAATTCCTTTTGCTTAAAAATTCTGTTTTCTACTTGTTGTTGCCTATACTGTCTTCTGGTATTAGTCTGCACTATTTTCATACCCAAATTGCGAGTCATCTGATAACAATACTGTGCAACTTTTTCAGACAACCTATGAGAATTTCCGGTACAGACCGAACAACAGAGCGACTGTCTATAACCGAGGCTGTGCAAACAATTTCTCGGAGGTATTTTGCTCGAAGGTTAAGCCCTCGAGAAACAACTTTAGAGCATTCATCGAAGAAGAGCAGCAAAGAGTTATTACTCTACCTACGACCACCAACAGAGAATCAGCCGAAGAAGAAGATGATGACGTTGGGACACGACGACAGAAAGTGGAAGACGATCTAGACATTGGGGACGATCTAATGAATATCTCACAGCGATGTAGTAATCCCGAAGATGCTAACAACCATCACCAACCTCATCATACTCTGGACATTGACCAATCGGGATTTGAGAGAGCAACGACCATAAGGACAGAAGCAAGACATGGAAGCTGGGGAGGAAGAAGTGGGACCTGGGATATAGCAGCAGCAGATGAAGATGTATTAACAAGAGAGAGCCGAAGCTATGCAACAGCAGAGGAAGGAAGGTGATGAGTTTTATATTGGTTTGTATTGCTTTGTTTTAGATTGATTCAAACACTTGGGATGAGATCTCTTATTAGGACAGAAGTTGGAAGATGTGGTTTGGTTTCCGGGATTTACAAAATCAGTTCATGTCATATTTGAGTAGATTTCAATTCTCAGAGTGGTAGTTTATATCTTTTTTCCTTTGACTTCTTTTAGTTTCCTCAATGTATATTGTGCCATTTTTTGTTCATACTATGTGAAATTTCATTATGTATTTGCGTACCGAAATAAAGAATGTGCTAACAACAACAAAAATATTCACCACATGTGTATCACGAAAATGGACTTTTTTTTATATTTGACTAAATTTGTACAAACCACGAGACACAATCTATTAATAACACACAAAATAACTCCAAATTTAGTAAGCCATAACCAAAAATCTTGAATAAATTTTAAACGTACAATCTGATACCAATGATAACATAGTACTTTCTAAAATTGTTCATCCCTAAGTATACTATATATACCCTCTAAGAAAACAAAAAAAAAGAAGCAAAACAGTATCAAAAACTAAATAAATAAATAAAACAACCGACGGCAAAGAAAATGGCTACATCCTCTGTTCTGTCCAGCTTCGCCGCGGCGGCAATAACGTTGCAACTACTCTTATGTCCTGCTTCAGCCTCTCCTCACATGAAATACATCGATGCCGTATGTGATCGTGCACATGACATACCCTTCTGCATCAAAACATTGACTACCTATCCTCCTACCACTGCTCCCATTAACCTTGTAAATTAATTTATGGAATATTAATTAGGATCGTTAATTACTACTTATAGAGCTAACAAAAATAGTCTGAAATTAATCTTTTAATTAAAACAGCTTCCAATGGCTGAAGCCGTGATGGGTCTTGCGCTATCCCACGCCGAGAAAACAGCTGTTTTCGTCGACGAGAATGCGAACAAAGACCCGACGCTAAAGACATCTTTCGCGGAATGCCACAAGGCTTACTTAGCAGTTGCGGCTGCTATCAAAAGCTCGAACATTAAGCTCAAGCTATCTCCCGACACGGCACACTTTGACGTCAAGGCTTCTGCTGATCAGATGAAGCGTGTGACCGAACTGATTGGTAAAAACACCGACCAGGCTTCGACCACTCTTAAGGAAATGACTTTGCAGATGGAGAAACTTATTGATCTTGCAGCTGGAGCCGCCGATGCCGTTGATGACGACGACGAGAACTTGCACCGTCGTGTCTAAGGCTAATCCGGGCGGGTTTTTTTTTGTTCACGATTAATACTAATTATGGAAACAAAATACATGAATATATATGTATATGTATGTAATACCGAAACTGTGTTACAATTATAAAATTAGTAACACGGTTTTTTTGATAAATACTTGTTGTAAGTTTTGCATTATAAAACTTGCACTATTATTAATTAAAAATCCTTAAGTAGCTTCCTGATTTGCTCCAAAGTAACAAAGAGAACAACAGTGAAAGGTCCTTGCCTACATACCGTAGGAACAAATCCTTTATAAAGAGCCATTGCTCCTTCTCCTCTCACCGTCTTCACCGTACAATCCCAAGCTCCTTTATACGTAGCCACCGTCGAATCCACTTTCATATTCATCACCCTCGTCTTCACCACATCCACAGGATTCGAAGCAACCGCCGCAACAAACCCCGCCGCGAAACTCGCCGCCACGTGAGTCCCCAAACCGTCTTTCATCAAACCTCTCTCGACTATCCCTTCCTTGAACTCATCGTACGAAGCTAATTGCGCCGCCGTCACTATCATCGCACGGTTAACCGTCAGCGACGAGCCGCGCCACAGGCTAACCACGCCTTCTTGCTTAACCATCCTCGAGATCGCGTCTTTTACTCCCAAGTAGTTACGACGCTGCGATAGCGGAAGCCTACCGTCCGCTTGCATCCTAACCATCGCCACATCGGCTGGATTCCCTACGGCTGCTCCGATTCCACCGGCGACTAACCCCGCGCCGATTTTACGGCTCAGATCTAGCTTCCCTGACTCCGGATCTGACCATTTGTTCTTAAGCACCTCGTAGAGTCCCATCCTGGTCGTGGAATACAGAGTCTGACGGAGAAGCGTGGCGGATACGCCGGAGAATAACGCGGCGGCGCCTTCGGATTTAAAGATGTTGATTCCGAGAGAGATCGGTCCTATTTTCGGAATTGAAGACGTCGCCGTTGCCGTCTCTAGAAACGCTGCGGAGGAATTGTGGAAAGCGAGAGATGGACGGAGGAGAGAGACGGTGGTGGAAGTTGCAGATTCGCCGTGAAGCTGTAGACGAACTTTGATGAGATCAAGAGGATGAGTCGAACATCCTGCGACTACAGAAGCGATTCCACCTTCGACGAAGCTTTTGGCTCCCATTGTTGTTAAGAAGAAGAAGAAGAAGAAGAGAAATTGAGAATCGTTGTTGTGTGTGAAGAAGAAGAAGAGAAGAAAGGAAGATTATATATGGAAGTTACTAGAGAGCTTTGTGTACGCGGTTTTGTGTTGTTGAAATGTTGAAGAAAGGCCTTTTTCAAAACAGAGTAAGTGTGTGTGTTGGGTCAATTTAAAACCCCAATACCATCTTAAACAGAGAAACCATAAAATTTCTTAAATATTCAGTGGGTCCATAAACAGTTGATTTAAAATAAAATTAAAAAATAAAAAATAAAAAACGAAACAATCATGGACCACCACGTATGCATGAATAGTTAAGATCTAAATCTTAAATAAGAAATATAAGACCATAAACATTGCAAGTTTTAGTGGGGCTCTTAACGCGTGGGCCCCACTAAAATCTTAAGAAACCATCACTTTTAGCTCTTTATTTGGATCCGATTCTTGTATTGTTCATGGGCCCCACTGACACGTGGCGGCCCATGATTGGTATTTTTTAAGTTTTTTTTTGTTTTTAAATAAATAAAAAAATAAATATACAAAAAATCTTTAAGAGATGAAAATGTGGTTTTACCAATGTTCATGCTCTAAGATTCAGATCTTAACTATTTAGATGGGCTCCACATGCTAAGATCCCGTTCATTGGACTCGCTCTAATTGCATTACGAGTGAGACTCGTCGGTTACAGTGACGTTGTTGTTGTTGTGACTGACTCATAGAGAGCTTAATGGGCTTTTCGAATAACATTTATTGGGCTTCTTTCTTTAAATCTATAAAATAAAATTGTTGCGTCATCTGTGAGATTCGAACTCTCGCGGGGGAACCCCATGCACTTAGCAGACACACGACTTAACCACTCGGCAGAAGCGACTTGTAGTGTAATCTTGACATTTTTATTTTACTAAATATTTATTTATATATTACAAAGTGTGAATATATAATAGAAATTAGAAAGTTACATAATCATATTGTTCACATCATTCTTTAGCTTTGCAAGCTCTTCTTCAGGCATAACAACACTTATACTCCTTTCAAATTTCCCCTTAGGCAAAACCAATACAACACCTTTGTCCCCAACACCATGAATTGTATAGTTCACAAAATCCGGTTTCACTCCTTTGATCTCAAACTCACACATACTTACCATGTCAAGATTCACAAATGTTAGATTTGCGCCGTATGTAACGAAATCAGAAGACCCTTTATATTGCTCTACCATCCGCTTGATCGCGTCGGTTTCTTCTCTTTTCTCACACGCAATCAATGCCGCTAGTTCGGATATCTCAAGCGTTTCATCCTTTCTTTCCACTATGCTTATTACCAAGTCGTCATTCCAACAAGTCGAAGATTTTGTACGGTCACAAATTGTTATAACATTCGTGCCTGATTTGCCACGGATATTCAATAGCGACTTCCATATCAATGCATATAAAATATCAACCTCGGAAAAGGGTTGGCTCGGCGCGGCGTATTTGGCCATCAAACGGTCTATTTGGTCGAGTTTAAGATTAAAAACGTGTCTCGCCATGTTGCATTTGTTTGTATGTAACCAATAGTCACCACCGGATTGTATCTTTTTTATGGACATGACTTTAAAATCACCTTCAACATAAGCATGTAAGATCGGGTCCGGGTTTTTCGGGTAAACGAGTTTGGGTGGGGCATGACCCGACATGAGATGACCCATTGATTTCATGAAAGTTGATGCTGAAAAGAGATCTCCAAGTACATGTGACCAATTTAGCCCAATTGAGAACCCACCACATTTGAATTGTGTCATCTGAAAAAAAAAAAAAAAAATTAACGAACGTATAAATGACATTTTAACCTAATTTTTTTGTTAACATTTTAAGACACATTTTTAATCTTAAACACGGCCATAAATAGCAGTTAATTAGTACCTGAAGGAAAACGAGTGGAGAGAAGTTAAGATCAGGACAAAGAACATGATCATACACAAGGAACCTATGGTCAACACAACGGTCATCTAAACCAAGCCACTCCTTGACCGTAAACTCTTCAACATTGGCTTCAACAATGCGTACGCCACTATCATTGCATCGAATGTAAGGTATAGCCGAAGCTAGAGTGTCCTTGTCTTCAGGGTCGTTAGGCATACGGATCCGACCAGAGAGATGGTAATAAGACTGAAGCAAAACAAACATGTTTCTCTTCCACTCGGCGATGGTAAAGCCACGTGTATCTTTGAAGAAGTAAACGGCTCGTACGTAGTGAAGCTTCATGACCAAGTCCATGGCCGTTAGATGACGTGGCTTGTTTTCTCCGGTCACGGATGCTGGAACCACCGATGAGATCTTGACACCTGTCACAGGACTTGTCTCCATTTTTCTAGAGATTGTGTTGTGTACGAGAGAGAGAGAGAGAGATAATTTATATGTGTAGTTTAAAGACTAATGTGTAATAACTTATTTATAAGGTTCATATGTATAATGTGATGTGGGACAGGTTGTAAGTTGTAACGAACGGTTTCGGTGACATTTACTATATACAATGTTAATAGTAAATGCAACTTCCTTATATAACAATCATTGTAATTGAATGGGTCTCTTTGTTACTTTGGACAGATCCAACAGCTAACATCACTCTCTCTCTTTATTACACCCACCATTTCGATCTGTGTCCTGTCCTTGTCCATGTGTTCATGTCCAAGTAGCTTCAATCAATAAGTGCACTTTTGTCTTGTAACCAAACCTGTTCTGCTTAGTATGTGCTGCTTATGTTGTTACACTTGTGCCTAAAATGGAGGCATTGTGAAGCATCTAAAGGTGCTGGATTTGTTGCAAGACCACATAGACAAGCATTCAACGGATACAACAAGCTACCTATGTTCTTCACCGCTATCTAATGCAGAGTGGATTCAAGACGATGTTGGAAGAGATTTGGATCGGGTAGATATAGCACGAAATGTAATAGCAGGTTGCGCCTAAGCTTGTATGGCTCGATGGTCAGAAACTTGTGCTCTAAAAGTCTAAGCCAAGTCTATAACTTTTAACTTATAAACCTATCAAATACTACAAAGAGGTTGATATATACCACACCCACACCATCTTCACAGAGAAGGGTTAAACACACATAAAGTAACAACACTGTTTCAATGATCAAACTCTGAAACCAAAGACATTTGAAGTGTATTTGATTTGAGTTTTCGGATATGGTTTTTCTATAATACATGTGATGGTGAGAAGATAAATTCATAGTAAAGAGTAACTGATTCTACAAGGACTTTTTTCTATCTTCTGATTCTTATCAGTGTTTAGTGATTACCTAACAGATCACATTCATCCCCATTAGCAAGAGATTCCAAGGCAGTGTGTTCTTCAATAGCTACGAGTTCAGTGTTCGAGTTGTTACCATCGGCATCACTCCCTCCCTCGCCCTAAATATTATGTCAATGATCGAAAAGATTTTCCTTTTTATGTGTAAACCAAGCAGAAACACACATGGAGAAAAAGTTAGAAGAGGCTTACATGTTTTACCGAAGGAAACCGAAGATTATTCTCTGTTTTCTTGAAGAGATCCCTCAATGTACCCTACAAGAATTCAAACAGTTTAAAAACTTCAAGACACAATGTACATGTTATATAATCTTTGTGGAGATTCATACGCACCCTGCTAACCCAGAAAAGTCCACAGGCATTGCAGAGAGTTCTTGGACCAGATGGGCCGCGTCGCATCATTGGTGTACATTTAGAACTAATGCCGCAATGAGTACACCTGCGTTTATGAATAAGAGGGTAAAAAAAAAGATTCACACGTTAGTGTAGAACGCGAAAAGCATATACAATTAAGGGTAGAGTCAGAAAAGCACGATATCTCTAGATGGCCATCATCTTGTGCAGAATCTTGATCTGTGCCCGAGTTATCAGGCCCATCTGTCATCTTTGCAGATGTGAACTGACCTTTATTTCGCGCCATCCTGTTAAAAGACACCACATCGACGAAATCCCAGTTAAAAAATAATTACTTCACTAACCACAACTCAGTTCTATCCTCATGTATTATAGCAAAGTTATGGACACTAAAGCCTTAGTCACTAAACTTCTTAAAACAAGATAGTAATTCATATTCCCCTGACCTTAAAGCCACTTCTTGGCGAACTTCGTATCGTACTTTCTTCTCGAAACATCTAGCGCTCTTCTTCTTCCGAAACCTATCCAAAGATTGTGCCCGTTGCGGAAGGCTACATCGGGTTTGGTAATCTACAACAGGCTATATACAAAGAACACCAAGATGACTAAAACATACATGAAGTAAGCCATTTCCCATAAGGGCATAACAATTTGTTGAAAGACAAAAACAACAAAAGTTACCATATGATTCTGGTGAGCTACTACTTCCATGACCTGTGACCCAGAAGAAAGCTCATTAGAGCTACCCAGCAGAGACAACACAGCATCTACCTGTCAAAATAAAAAATCAAAAACTATAAGCTACAAAAAAACCAAACACACAAGAAAGCAATAATAACGATACATTAAAGAAGAGGAGGAGGAAGATTAAACCTTGTCATGACCAACACCATCAAAAACGTAAACTTGACCACGGAAAGAGATGGTTAGCTGATTAGCCCCTTCGGCTAGTAAATCGGATCTAACCAATTGAGACCCGTCTGGGATCAAATCGGAGGAAGAAGCACCACCGTGAACGTAGATTGAGGAGTCATCAGGATGTTGTTGGATTTCGTCGATTTCGTCGTAAGGAATGTGACCCGACATTAGGAGAAGAAGCAAATAAAGAAAACTGTCGAAAAGGAGACAGCTTTATGTTTTTTACATTGAAATTGTGGAGATATAAAAAAGCTAAGTAGAAGATGGAGAGAAAATAACACAAACCCCTTTAAGAGAGAGAGAGGGAGGAGGAGGAGATAGTCGGCAGAGAGAGATTGGTATTCACCGGCGGCTAAAAACTGTGACTTTCTCAGGTATGTTAAGTCGCACCACTTCCGACCCGACCCGGCTTGATCCGACCCGACTTCACGAACTGGATTTAGTAGTTACCTTTGGGCCAGTTTCTTTATGTTTTATACTACAAAAGGCCCATTTAGGTTAACTTGTCTTTTTGTATTCTTACAAGCTAACACAACTTCACTTTCATATTGAGAGACAAAGTTTTGTACAAAGCCAACCAGAAACTGATTCGGAAGTCACAGATAACAAATCAGTTTTATGACACCAAAGTTTTGTCCAAAGCCAAAGTCACAGAAGACGAACAATGAGTAATCTGCAGATGAAATTTGACAACTTTCTCATAGAAACAGAAATGTACCATACCGTCTTTGGGATAAGAATATACAAGCAAGTGGCTGCTAGTTTTTTACAGAGTCAACAAAACGCAAAATCTACATTGTTATAGAAGGTGGGAGAGTGCAGTATTCTTTAGGCTGAGGAATTTACATCACTCATTGTGTGAGAAGCTTAGAATCACATGCTACTATTTTCACCCGGCTTACATTCTCTTGACGATCGTCGGTCTTGAACATTGCATCCTGTAATATGAATGTCCAGACGTTGTCGCAGAACCTGTAAGTGTGCAAGTGCCCCTGTATAAGAGATAATAACAAAGAAGAAACGGGATTTTAGTATCTGATTGTTTCTTCTACTACAATCTTAAGATTCAGAGATGAGAAATAAGTCTCTTCTTGTCCAATAACAAGTTCAATACTCGGCGAGCAAATTAACAGCAACGGTTAGTGTAAGAAAAGAAGCAATGTTAATCATCAGATACACTAGCAACAACGTAGAAAAGACTATCCAATTCAGAGAAGGACAGGAATAACAGATAAAATTTTGCCTTCCGATAAGTTTATTAGTACTATGATAACTATGCAGAGGTTAAGATGAGAAAGAGCTATTCTAATGTTAGAAAGTTAGACTAATGCCAAGTATACGCTACAACTTATTCTCAAGAGATACTGCATAGAAGATCCTGACGGTATCACAAACTATTTCTTGAGGAAACAACTTGCCAGAGACAAGAATAAAGCTCGAATGCTATCAAACTATAACGAAACCAAAACAAACAAACAAACAAACTAGAGAGCAAGATAGTTTATAAAACTAGAACTATAAACCGATTAATCCTACAAGTAAATTGCATAAATTTTCTTCTACCCAATTCCATAAGACTCAAGAAACAATACTAAAGAGATAACCTTGATGGACACCTTGGTCTTAACCTGATTCTCCAAAGCTTCAGTCATGGACTACAACAAACAAACAAACAAACAAACAACACATAATATATATATATATATAAAAAATGAATTAAAAATTTAAAAACACACAAAAGATCTACAAAACCAAAAAAAAACCTTATCAAATTGAACAAGGACTTGGATAGCTAACTCAGGTCTAAGCGCACCGCTCTGTACCATCTCGTCAAGCGTCTCCGTCAAACACATCCCTATCGTCGATCTTCTATACAACTCAAACGTCGCCATTTTCCTATCTACAAATTTCTCAAACAAACAAATCTTTACTAATCAAAAAATCGAGAATCTACACCGAATCTGAGACTTCGATAGAAAAAATTAAGATCGTAGAATTATGAAAAAAGGCATTTTTTACCGATCTCCCACGACGGCGACGTTAGAAGAGAAGAAGGTTCCGTTGGTCGATTTGCGATTTGCGAAACGATTTTTTTTTGTTAATTTTGGGCGGAGAAAAAAATTGGGGATTTTTATACCCTAGATTTTGCAGGCAGCTATATATATACGCAGCGATAAATAAGGGGGGGTGTAAATGACGATTTTACCCTTGTTCTTAAGAAAAGTCAAATATAATATTTAAATATCCTTAAACAAAAGTAAAAAAAAATTATTTGGGTTCGCTAATTATTGTTTATGATATAGTATTAAAATGGTAGAATTATGTGGATATGATTTATTTCGATTTAATTTTGAGTGTTTAGGCGTAGTTTTAAAAAGTGACTTTGAAACGGTGTAGTTTTGTTAAATGCAATTCAAAGGTTGTAGTTTTTTTAATTTTCCCTTAATCTTATGGTTTTATAAATTTTGTTAGTTATATTTTGAATGATTTTCACCAACATCATAATGAGATTAGTCCCATAGCATCGTGATTAATTAAATTTAGTGTAACTTGAAAGAAAAAAAATAGTAAAGTTTTAAAAACACCAAGTCAATAAACCAACTTAGTTTGATTGTGAAGAAGGTTCTTCAAGGCGGATATAGTCGTACATGAGACCATTAAGACCATTGAATGCACCAACGTTGGTCATAGCTTGTGTCAATAACAAAGTATTGTCTCCTTGTACAAGCTTCTCACTAGGTACATCCACATTATAAAGCCTATATATCCCATGTATCCCGTGTCTCGCTATCGTGTTGTCGTGTCCTATCGCACCCGTTGTGAAAACCAGATTCTTCTCGCTGATCTCGTCATCTTCCTCGTTGATCCTCACTTGCAACTCTGCTACACTCGCTGTTGCTAGCGCGATCCGGAGCTTGTACTTGCTGTTTATCTCTACTTTCTCTAGCTTAAACTTTATCTTCCATGTCGTTTTTCGATATTTGTCATCTCCTATTTTCCTTTTTTCACATAATATTACTACTATTGTTAGGAGGTTATAGGCCGAAACTCATAATCTAACCCATAACCAGAACAATTTATATGGTCACATGCCAAATGTTAAGATGAGGTTTAAATATGTGTAACATACCTAGTAACATGTGCAAAGAACCAATCTTTTTTGTAATCACTAACACCAATGGTGAACACTAAATCTTCATTAGGATATAGCTCTGTGTATCTTTCCCATAGACCGTATTGTCGAAACCTGAGATGAAATGTAACCATACTTCAGATTTCCAATGTTTGTTCGTGTTTTCGACAACGAAATGGTTGAGACTTGGTGATTACTTATCAGGATGATCAATGTATAGTTTGTTGATGTATTTAGGATTTGGTTCCGGGACAAAGAACTCGGCTGCAGACCGGTCAGGTGTCCCTATCTCCCAAACAGTTGGCCCATCTCGGGGCGGTTCATACACGATATCGCTAAGGTCAATATCACATCCTGGTTTTGGATGCAAAGTATGACTAATGTTAAACACAACTAGCACTTCTTGATCCATAGTATACAATAATTGATTAGTTACTAATTAACCTGCAGTAATGTTAATCACTTGTTTGTATTGATAGTCTCCGATCCATCCTTTTACATAACCATTGAGATTATAATCACCTTCTCGGATATTACTTATCTCGAAATAGCCATCTTCATCGGCTTCTGTCCAGAATTGATAGCCCTGTTAAGTAAAATGTCACTTAAGTTTATTACTCAATAGATGTTATATTATATGGTCCAAATATAATAACTTTTACAAGCTTACCTTAGATTCTATTTGCCATGTTCCAACATCTCCCGGTGGAGCCAAACCTACGAAAGCACCTTTCGCGGGTAAAATCTCATCACTTAGGCACCTAAAGGAATTAAAAAACAACAGTTTGTGATTTGATAGTAAAATCAAGAAAAACAGAGAATGTTATGTGTGTGACCACTTACTTGTCGCGTACTAGTAATCTACCGCTGATACAACCTCGCTTATCGGATGTTGCAAAGTCTTCTGAGGCGGGGAAATCGTAAGGCCAGCTTTGAACTTCAAGCAACATCTAAATTAAACATCATTATTCTACAAAGTTAGAATCTCATATGTACAAAAGTTTAAGGTTGGTTAATGGAAACAAACCTGGTTTTTCGCGTCTTGCCATAACCAAAGAGGATCAGTGGTCTGATCAGGCAAACAATTAAGGTAAGTAAAAACAGGACCAAACACTTTCTTCCATGACTCTCCTGCTTTCACCTTCATAACCATATCTTCACCAACATAGTGAGCACTCAAAAACATCTGTGTATAAGTATAACACATTCATTATGTTTCTAAGCGAAAACTTATCTTCAAAACATGTTTTAAGGAGGAAGAAAGAAGTTAAACATACCGCGAGACTTATCGGACCAACATGAGAAGTAAGGTTCTGTTTTGACAAGCCACCTGATCTGAACTCATTACTAGGAATGATTTGCCAACAACCCAAATCAGGTTTCTGCGATATCCAACCGTGTACTTTAAGATCTTTGTTTTCGCACGAATATTGGTACTTATCATCAACTTCTCCTTTAAACTCTTCTTCAACAGGATGAACAAGAAGTACAGCTTCAGGATAAGCCAAAGCTCTTCCTCTTTTACCTTCTCTATCTTCAGGGAGAGGCATCTTCCTCTGCCTGTTATTCGAAATCGCCATATATCTAAACCTATACCATAACAACTTATTCAAGTACACAAACATAAGTTTAAAAGTGAAAGTTTCTTGTTTTGTTGAAAAAATAGTTACTTGTCTTTACGAAGCTTGTATACAATCCTTGTCTGAGGCAAGTTAAAAGCCGGCCATTCGTCTAAATGCTCAAATATAGCATATGAGTAGAATCCATTCACATTTTTACGCATTATAAACCTGAATTATATACAATCCTAATCAAAAACTCCTCTGTTTACCATCACACATCTTAGGTACATTATAAAAAAAAATGAAGTAAGTACCTTTTGTCTATACTAATTGGTACAATATTGTTTTGAAGAGAAGTATCCCATTTTCTTGTGAATGAAATCTCCACAAGCTCCTCATTTTCAACTACTACTTCAAAATGTGTTCCTTTGATCCTGTCTCAACCACAGTTTATTGCATAATGAATATTTATAGTAAGAATCTATTATATATATGCTTGACCATCGCGATAGATACCTCTCGGATTTCCCTGTGGTTCCAGGCGTGCCTTCTTCGCTCCAGACAAGGTCCCAGTACCTGATGAGTTTGGTCACAACATGGTATAGTTTGGTCCATATATATAATATGTGTACAAAGATTTAGTTTAATTAAGTACCCTCTGTTATCTTCATCATTGTGAGTTTCTAGTAGATTGTTGAGGCCATTGTAAGAGATTCCAGTGACAAAACCACCTGGTTTTGATATAATTACTTTGACTATACCATTGTCTATCACCACCTGGTTTTGATATATTCATAAATGTTATGTATGAAGAAACACATATAGATTAAAGTTGTGTTTTGAAGAGAGATGCAATATATATATTTACATGCTTTTCTTGGATGTCTAAGTGAACAGAATCTTGATTCGACATCACTTTCTTTCTCTTTATTGTTATAATATTGTAGCTTTTGTAGGAGTAAATAATCTGTGGGATTAGTTTAGTTCATGTTTATATATAACTTGTTGTGATGTTTTTGATTCTTCTTCAAGATTAGGAAAGTGGTAACTTTAAGCAAAGTTTATTTTAACTTCGTATGTAACATATTAATCCAATAGGGTATTAGTGGATTCTCACGCAAGTGTAGTTTGTTATTTACGTCACCTACTAATGCTTGTGTTAATGCAATCATGCTTACATGATAATCCAATTTACAAGACGTATCCTTATTTCATGGGAATATTTACAAGATTAGTTTATACTACATTGCATTGACTAAGCATAGATACATAGAATTAATAATTTGTAGGCCTAACAAAATCATCATCTCTTACATAGATTACGTTAGTATAATGTGTAAATTATCAAATTACAAGCAAACTTATAATTATGCTTAGCGTAACGTCATGTAAACACACACACACACATTCCATTTTTGTGTGTTTTTAATTTCTTGTTGCTTAACGATTGTCACAAACATGTTTCGTGTCTTCTTTTAGTTCTTGTAGAAGAAGAAAACACCTATTTACCTTGCAACAAAACCACTTGCTATATCCATAATCATTTGCATATTAGTTCAAATAATAACATATATGTAACGACCTGACCCGGACGTCCGTTACCTTTGAGAGTTTAACATTTTCTTAGTATGATATTGTCCGCTTTGGGCTCTAAGGCCCGCACGGTTTTGCTCATGGTTTCCTTCTCAAAAGACCTCACATTAAATTGAGGTTAGACTCTCCAGTATAAATTTCAGTCTTTGATAAAATGTTTAAAATCACAAAAAAAAAATTCGTTTATCTCGTTTTTTCTTATATCCCTTTTGTATACGATGGTGAAACAATCACATTTTCATTCAAGTGAAACGAATCATTTTTTCTCCGCTAAAATTTAACCGATTTTCGGCTATTATTTGTTTTGCTAAAAAACAAACCTTAGGTTTTAAGTTGTGAAATAAAAAAGTTAAAAAAAAATTTTAAGCCTGAATATTTGTAAGGTTTTTTTGCAATTTTTGCCCATCTCTCTCACTCTCAATTATTATAGTTCAATATCATTGATTAACACATACTACTAATCAATAATTAATTAAAAAAAAAATTCAATTAAGCTCGTACTTCATGGCATTAACTTATATATATACACCCTCTCGTTTCCTTAGTAATATTTACCATCTCCCTTCACTTCCTCTCATATATCTCTTTCTTGCCCTAGTTTCCTCATGCCTTTACGATTGTTTCTCTCTCATAAGGTGCCTTTAAACTTGCAAATTTTGTTTCATAGATATGATAATAGTTAGTTTGAGAATTTTGGAGTTTGTTTCTCAAGCTGCATGATCTTTATTTTATCAGATCTTAGCTCCTATTTTTACCCTCTTTTTATGGGGCATTAATAATTTTTTGAGTCTTTTTTTTTTGGTAAATGATGTAAGATATTAAGCTTTGTTTGTATGTGTGAGAGCTTTCTAAATCTTAAAAGTCTCTTGTTTTCTCAGGTTTGGTTTCTCTCATCTTCTCTTGAGAAATATATTTTGATTTCTTGATTGTTAATTTTTTATAGTCTATGCTATTTTTACTTAGAGAGCTAAATTAATAGTGATCTTGAACATAAAATAATTTAGAGACACTTTGATTTCTTTGTCATTTAACTTTGATAGTTCATAAAATATAGGCCAATAAATTTAGAAGGTGTACATTGAGAAGGGTGCAAAATGTCTATAACAAATGTCTCCAAACAAGAGAAAGTGAAGATAAATTCTTCTTTTTTACTGCCTTTTGTTCATGTAGTGGACTATGATAAGATCTGATGCTATTGCTGCCTTTTGTGGTTAACTAAACCGGAGACTTACAAGTCCGCTCGAGTTGTCTCGCGTGTCTAGACCATTTGTGAGAAGGGATATACCTCGTGATCAATCTCTAATTTAAGGGACAGATATAGTTTGTGATTGGTTATTCCCTTCTCATCGATGGTCTAGATTTGCGAGGCAAACTCTCATGGAAAATAAAGAGAAATGGTTATTTTTAAGAAGCATCCAACATAATGGTAACTAATACTCCTAAAAAAGGTTAGAAGTTTTTTTTAGTTAAAATGTGGTATATTGATGGATTAACAACCAATGTTCTAATGATGCAACAATATATTGTAACATTTTTCCCACATCGGATATTTAGAGAATGAAAATCTAATAGATTTTAGGACAAATAATATCATCTTTGTTTGTGTTTTTTTTTTGTTTTTTTTGTTTTTCTTTATATTCTCTTTGATATACGATAATAAAACAAATCCGTTTTAATTTTATGTGAAACATGTCGTTTATTTCTGCTAAAATTTAACCGATTTTTCGGGTAAGGTTCGTTTTGCTAAAAGAACAAACCTTAGGTTTTAAAATGTGAAATAAAAATCAAGGTTTTTTTTTAAACCCGAAAATTTGTCAGATTTTTTCTGTTAAAATCTTGGGTTTTTTTTGTAATTTTTGTAGGGTTTTGATGAATTATCTAATAGTCACATGGCTATGAATTAAAAAGCAAAAATTAGAAGAAAAAGAAGTGTCGCGAAGGAAAAAGAAAAAGTGCAAAAAAAAACACACACATGTCCAGCTCCAATTTGACCATATAGACCAAACTTTTACTTAGTTGTCTCCTTGGATGAATACAAAATTATTCACTTTTCTTTTTCTAGTTCTTTCCCCGATTTGTCTAGCCTCCTAATTTTTTAAAAAATTATTTCTTTTTACATTTTTGAAATATTTAATTTACAAATCTAACACACATATTTCGCTGGTTAATATTTCATATCATAGACTACCTCAAATCATATGTTCAGTTGCCATATCAACAGTAAGTATATAATAGTTGATGGAATATATCATTTGTTAATAATTTCTTAAATTTTTTACAAAAGTAAAGATGGAAAGTTTCGCTAAATGACCCGAATCATAAAAAGATATGTTGTAACTTGCAATAATATATTTCCCTTCTTTTAACAAAAAAAAATGAAAACAAAACAAGTTGTTATTGGTATCAAATTCCTGCCACGTCGTTGATATCAAGAGAAACAAAATGTAAAATAGATTAAACAAAAAAATATGGCAAAATAAAATAGATAAAACTAATAAAGCAGTAGCAAGTGGAAACTGTACTTGGTTATATATTTATGGTTGAATTATATGAAGAGACCAACTTGTACTTTTATTTTGCCCACTTTTAAGTCTTAAAACAACTTTACATTTGTGATGTCGAAAGAGCCACGACGACGGTATTTTCAAACCAAATATAATATTAGCAAAATGATGTCAACCATGACGCATTGGTCCCATGAGAATAATGGGCTGTTATTTAAAATCTCTAAAAATATTTAATATTACACAAAATTTTGTTTAAATAGTTTCAAAAAACAAAATTGATGTCGTTTGGTTTATGATTTATTTACAAAGAGAACGGTTTATATTAACCATTTTTAAAAATCTAATTGGTAAGCTACAGTGGAAGACAACTTAATATTTGAGGGTCAAAAAATATTTTGCCAAATTGGTTCTTTTTTTTTTTTTTGCCAAATTGGTTCTTTAAGAAACAATATAATGCCAAACTCAATATCTTTTTTCAATTTATATAACAGAATATCAGAGCTAACAAATATTATTTATTATTCAAGCCCTATGTAGGAATTCTAGAAATTTTCTCTTAATTAAACAATCTATACTAGTTTTTGATAATCTCATGAGTACATTACAAACATTTCTAAGTATTCATTAAATTAAAACCCCCAAATCAAACAAAGCTTATACACATATTCACTCGACTAAAAGAAACCAATTAAGAAACACAGAAAGTTAAATATCATTGTTTGTGAAAGCTCTTTTTAAATTGAAAAAACATGAGTTTCAACGTCTTTTACCCTTTGAAACTCTGTTTCTCACAGACGAATCCGCCGGCTTCCATATGATATCATCAAGCTTACCACAAAATGTCTTGTAGAACTACAAAAAAAAAACATAAACTGGTTTATTGATTGTTATGAGACAAAGGTGAAGTTAAATCCTAAGGTGGTTCTTTTGTAACTACTAACCTTGAGGTATTCGTCTGCGTCTCCTGCTGAGTTTTGAATATCTACCATGAGAAATGTTGGTGCAACTTTGAAAACCTGTAAAAAATTTAAACATTGAATTCACGAGACCAAAGTAAAAGATGGGTTTGGTTTTAAGATGTAATGAAAAGTTAAGTTACTTCTAGAATGACGGAGAAATGAGACGTCTTATTTGCAGATAGTCCTTCTACTCTCATCTGCAATATCGAAATGGGTTTAACAACAATTCGGTGCTTGAGGAGCCGAAAGATGGGTTTAGATAATGAAATAAAAAACTCACAAGAAAATGTTAAGTTACTCATTATCAAAAAAAATAACGAGGCAGCTGCAACCAAAGAGGATGCATAACAAAATCTTGCTCTGGTTTCTACTTTCTACTTACCTTGTAATTGCGGATGTGCGTCTTAAATCCCATGGACTGCAACACAACTTCCATGCTTGATAGAACCACGTTTGCTGGCTTATGTGAGATGAACCTTGTCTGATGATTCATTGAGTCCTGTCAATACACTTGACAAAATTAACGCAAAAGATTGTACAACACTGAGAAATGAGGGAAGAACAATTGCAAAAAAAAACGAAGAGGAAAATACAAACTGAGTCATGACCAGCATTATACCTTTCCACGGTCAAACAGAGTTGCGAGGTTTAGGCCCTGAGATAGAATAATTAGGTCAAACGCATTTAGAGTCAGTGGACCCGTGTCCCCTGTTCCATCGTGTGAATCTTTATGTTCCTGGAAATGTATCAAGTTACATTGAACATCAAAAGATTCAAAACTTTAGCTCATGCTGAGTCTAAGCAGAAGAATACATATGAACAAACAGTGACTCTGGAAACACAATGCTCAATATCAGTCAATCAAATGAGGGACAGATAATTAAGCCAGATGGATCATACCTCTTGTTCATCAAAAGCAGCGTATACGTCATCCAGGTTTACATGTTCATAGTCAATAAGTTGCACAGGAATGTAATCCTTTAGGAACCACTCATCTTTTCTGATTTCTGCAATTGTAATTCGCTGCAAAACACACATAAAGTGCAAGGCTACAACTGTCAAAAGTGTCAACTTGAGATGAAAAGTGCAACCACGTACAAGTTGCTCTTTTCTGCAACGAAATGCAAAACTTACAGTTTCAGGATTCGGATCCAAAATTCTACGAATCAAAGACTTTGCCGCCAAGGCAAAATATGAGGGGCAAGAGAACTCAGCAGTATCGATCTGCAAAGTTTGTGGGAAACAAGAAGAAAAGGAAACAATATCAGAAAAATGTGTATAGAAGACTTACAAGCACATATAGCACTACAATTTCTATTAAAGGTTCAGTAGATATCCCTTGTTTAAATCTTAACCCTTCAAAACTTGGCAGAAACAGGAAACTTAACCAAACGATTTATCAAGAATAAAGAAGCAACATAAGTAGAGCTCATGCCTTACTGTATAATGTCGGGAGATCAAGTTCATCAAATGGAAGATATCCTGCCATAAGAACATAAAGGATGACCCCACATGACCATACATCTGCCACGGCACCATTGTAACCCTTATGACTAAGAACCTAAACCAAAACCGAGAAGTTCACATGAGCTACTATTAGAGGGGGAAAAACAATCACTATATTTCAAAACCATGTAGTATTACCTCAGGAGCAACATAGTTGGGAGTTCCACATGTTGTCTTTAAGAGAGTAACTCCCTTCAAAACAAAGTAAAACAATTTAGCTGACAATGACTCAATAAAAAAAGAGCTATTCGGAAAGAAAACATGGAACAGAGATCCCTCCATTACTTGCTCGGGCAACGCACTGAGGCCAAAATCAGATATCTTGAGATTCCCTTGAGAATCTAGCAGAAGATTTTCAGGCTGCAATTAACACAAGTCAAATCATCAGATCAAGAAGAAGGTAAGCAATTTACGGGTGTTGTCGAATCTCGATTCTAAGCAAAAATCCACCTTTAGATCTCTGTGATAAACCCCTTTACTATGGCAATAATCAACTCCATCAATAAGCTGGTGAAAGTACTTCCTAGCTTCTGATTCACTAAGTCGCCCATTACGAACCTTGTAGCATCAAAAACAACAAGCTTTAAAACTTATAAATAACAATGTCCTGTAGAGTAAAACTTGTAAACTTGTGGGGTTTAAGCTTACTCACAATCTTATCAAACAATTCACCTCCTGTGATATACTCAAGGATAATGTAAATCTTTGTACGGCTTGCTAAAACCTAAGCAGCAAAAAAATCAAAATCCATAAGCTTATTCAGTAAAGCTAAAAGAAACAACACGGGACTTGCCTCATAGAGACGAACAACGCAAGGATGTCGAACAAGCTTCATAATCGAGATCTCCCTCTTAATCTGCTAACAAAATCTAATCTCTCTAAGCAACAAAAATCGCGAGTAAGTAAAATAGCGAAGAGGAAGAAGAAGAAGGAAGATAGCAGAACCTGATCGGCCATCTTACGCTTGATGATTGTGCTCCGATCAACGATTTTCATGGCGACGCTCTCTCCGGTCTCTGTGTTCTGAGCAAACTTCACTTTCGCGAAGGTTCCTTCGCCTATTGTTCTGCCTAACTCATATTTCCCTACCTTCCTTACCACCATCTCTCTCTGCTTCGAAAGCTTTAACCTAATTTCACTGCATTCCCAGTATAGTTAAGAGAGAGAGGAAAGAAGAAGTAGAAGAAAAAAAGTAGTGTTTGATTTTTTGAATTAAATAATTAATAACAACAAATGCACAGAGAGGGATTAATTAGTGGGAATGTCTTATTAAGTTGCGAAATTAAAAAGGTAAAATGGGTAAAGAATAAAGAGAGTCTTTTGACGAAGAAAACGTGTTCGGCGACTACTTGCCACATTCTTTTATTGGTTTACACGTCATCTTTTAATGGTCAATATTTATATATACTTATTCACACACATAAGACTCTTATGATAAGAGTAGTGGTTGATCTTGACCAAACAGAACAAATATTAGCCACCTGTCTACCCTCTTATGGTCGATTTTGTAGTTGGGCGTTGTGTGATAATGTGTTGGTGTGTGTTGTGTGATAATGTGTTGGTGTGTGTTGTGTGCTCAAGACTTGGAATCAATTGTTGTTATGAGTCTAATATGTGGGCTATGAGTCTATGACCCATTCTAAAATATTTGTTTCTCCCATGAAAATTTTAAGAAGCAATATTTGAAAGGATCCAAATTCTGATAATTGGCTTTTGAAATTTTGAAAAAAGTATTGTGAATGGAAACAGTTATAACATTTGGCTTCTTTTTTTTTTTTTTTTGTCAACAACATTTGGCTTCTTGGAAGATCATCATAGTTAAACTTAAAACACTATAATTAACTTCATAATCTTGTTTCTTGTTATGGGCCTAATCATTAAATATAGAAGGCCCAAATTCAAAGCCCAAATCTATCTCTTTGTACAATCATATACATGATAGATAGTATGATACATTCATACTTGCGTGGCCACGAAAAATTGTACACTTTCACTAAACATCATACTAACAACACACAAAGCCCAAATCAGTTATAGTTTGTCATTTGATTCTTTAAAGGTAAAAGTTGGAAAATAAAATAAAATTCTATCTAATGCATTATCAATAACAATCATACTTACAAACCCTACAAAACAGTAAAAACTTCTTCAAATTTTTGTATACATACATAATATACATGATTACCATTTATAAACTCCAGAAATGTCACTATCAACGCTTAAAATAGAAGTACTAATCTTTAAAAGGATAAAATCGTTTTCCCTTTTGTCGAAATTGGATGATTATTTCTTTTTTCCAATAAAGCTACAAAAACAATACAAGAAATTTAATTTAATTTATTTGATATTTTAAATTAAGAAATAGTCTGCCAAATTATTTGGAGGTGAAGTAGAGAGAGAGAGTCCAAACTCCAAAACCTCTTTTAGAGAGAAGTAGAGATCTCGAAGGTATTGTTGTTTTTTGATCAATCAAAAATGTCAGAGGATCTTGAGCGATATCTTAAGTTAGAACCACACTCTTCTGAACAACCTTGCTCTTCTTCTTCTTCTTCAAATCCCACGGCGAGCAAGTCCCGGAGCTTAAAACCTTCTTTACCGGCCACGACGCATCCACCGCCGTGTCCAGACCATATCCTCGAGAATGTTCTAGAGAACGTGCTTCAGTTCCTAACATCCAGATCCGATCGCAACGCCGTGTCGCTCGTGTGCAGATCGTGGTGGCGAGTCGACGCTCAGAACCGATCCGAGGTGTTCATCGGAAACTGCTACTCGCTCTCTCCGTCGCGGCTTACTCGCCGGTTTAAGAAAGTTAGGTCTATTGTGCTTAAAGGGAAACCTAGGTTTGCTGATTTCAGTCTCATGCCTCCTAATTGGGGAGCAAGATTCGATCCTTGGGTTAAGGAGATAGCTAATGCTTATCCTTGGCTCGAGAAGGTTTATTTGAAGAGAATGTTTGTCACTGATGATGATTTAGCGCTTTTGGCTGAGTCTTTCCCTGGTTTCAAGGTGCTTGTGTTGGTATGTTGTGAAGGTTTTGGGACTAGTGGTATAGCTATTGTTGCTAACAAGTGCAGGTAACTTTAGAGCTTAGTATTCATTTTGTTGTAACTTGTGGATTTGTTGTCTTTGTGATTGAATTGAAGTGAGGTTTTTGATCAATTTATGGAATGGGAATATGTTTCAGACAGCTAAGAGTACTTGATTTGATTGAGTCAGAAGTCACCGATGACGAGGTTGATTGGATTTCTTGTTTCCCCGAGGGTGAAACGTGTCTTGAGTCTTTATGTTTTGAATGTGTAGAGCCCCGTATCAACTTCAAGGCGTTGGAGGGGCTCGTGGTCAGGTCACCGTTGTTAAAGACACTCAGGATGAATAGGTTTGTTACCCTTGAAGAGCTGCATCAGCTAATTGTTCAAGCGCCACAGTTAACTAGTCTTGGCACGGGCTCGTTCAGTCCAGACAATGCAGATATGAGTGAACATGAGCCCGACTATGCATCTGCTTTTCGTGCTTGTAAATCCATAGTTTGTCTCTCCGGATTCAGGGAATTGACGCCGGAATACCTCCCAGCTATCTATCCTGTTTGTGCTAATCTCACCTCTCTTAACTTCAGTTACGCTAACATTTCTCCTGACATGCTCAAGCCCATCATAATCAACTGTCACAATATCCAAATCTTTTGGGTATGTATATTATGTCATCTATATTATGACTTGGGGTTTGAACATGTGTTGTGATCATATATTTGTGGGTCTAATTGTATAATAATATCCCAAAAGTTTTGTGCTGCAGGCCCTTGACACGATATGCGATGAAGGACTACAAGCAGTGGCTGCAGCATGCAAAGAGCTCCGTGAGCTTCGAGTTTTTCCTTTCGATGCTCGTGAAGACAGCCAAGGTCCTGTCTCAGAAATAGGTCTTGAAGCAATTTCAGAGGGTTGTAGGAAGTTAGAATCCATATTGTACTTTTGCCAGCGGATGACAAATGGAGCCGTGACAGCCATGTCAGAGAACTGTCCGCAGATCAAGGTGTTTAGGCTTTGCATAATGGGTCGGCATAGACCTGACCACGTGACGGGAAAGCCAATGGACTATGGATTTGGCGCCATTGTCAAAAACTGCAAGAACCTAACCCGACTTGCAGTATCAGGATTACTAACAGATGAAGCTTTTAGTTATATAGGAGAGTATGGAAAACTGATCCCTACGCTATCTGTAGCTTTCTCTGGGGATAGTGACTCGGCCTTGAGATATGTTCTTGAAGGTTGTCCTAAACTACAGAAGCTTGAAATCAGAGACAGCCCCTTCGGAGATGTTGGTCTATGCTCTGGTATGCATCGGTATCACAATATGAGGTTTGTTTGGATTTCGTCATGTACCTTGTCCCGGGCAGGCTGCAAGGATGTTGCTCAAGCCCTGCCTAGCATAGTAGTAGAAGTATTTGGATCAGACGATGATGACGATAACAACAATGCAGATTATGTTGAGATATTGTACATGTATAGATCCCTTGATGGGCCAAGGAAGGATGCTCCAAAGTGTGTAACAATACTGTGAAAAAAACACTTTGGTGTATATGAGTTCCAATGATGCCTTTGTATAGGAAAGTTAAGCAAGCAGAAGAGAAGAGTATGTGTGTTATAACTCTGTAAGTGATTATGATGCATTGCATGATTGTATTATTGTCTATTTGATTGGCTGTTTCCCATCTTCTCTATATTTGTCTTTATACGAAAGGAAGATTGAAGCGCCAAGTTAGAAAAGTCTTGTCTATTTAGTTGTTTGTTTGTGTTGTAATAATGTTTTTTTGTCCTTACAATTATATGGTGCACATTTACATTATTTACGATGCTCTATTTTTGGTTTACTTTTTGCTTCAGCATTCTTATCTTAATTACATTTAGGATTTGTTTTTATTAATACCTTTTTAGTCATATTAGAGTCTTAATCACACTAATCAGTTAATCACACATGTGTTTTATATGCGACATAGACACTTTCAAGAGGATGACAAAAGAAAATACACTTTCTAATTTTTTAGATTGATTTATATGCAATCTACATTTTTTATTACAACATATTAATAAGAAAATTAAACCGTTTTGTAGATGTTGATAATCTAAGTTCGGAGGAATTTTGTTCACGTAAAACTTCAAACTCTTCTTACATAGTGGTGAAGTAGTCAAGAAATAATCTTGATTCGAAAATTTTGTGAAGTAGTCGAGTAAAATATCAAACTCTTCTTATAGTGGTGAGAAATTTACATTTGTATTTCTAGTTTGTTTTTGTATACTTTGGAACTACAAATTATAAAAAAAAAGAAATTATTTATTTTAATGGATAAATAATAGTCTGCCTAATAATGGAGGTGAAGTGGAGAGAGAGAGAGAGTCCAAACTCCAAAACCAGCTGCCTTTTTCACATCTCTCTTTTTTATCAGAAATCGGAGCTTCGATGATTTATAGAGAGAGAGAGAAAGAGAACACAGAGATGGTAACGATTTAAGAATATTCTTCGTTTCGATAATTTCACTTGTATGACTAAAGATCCATCGAAAATGTCAGAAGATCTCAAGCGAAATCTTCAGCTAGATCCACCTTGCTCTTCATCTTCTTCTTCTTCTTCATCAAATCCCACGGCGAACAAGTCCCGGAGCTACAAATCATATTTTCCGGCCACCACTCAACCACCACCACCGTGTCCAGACCATGTCCTCGAGAACGTTCTAGAGAACGTGCTTCAGTTCATAACATCCAGATCCGATCGCAACGCCGTCTCGCTCGTGTGCAGATCGTGGTGGCGAGTCGACGCTCAGAACCGATCCGAAGTCTTCATCGGAAACTGCTACGCTCTCTCTCCGTCGCGGCTTACTCGCCGGTTCAAGAAGGTTAGGTCTATTGTGCTCAAAGGGAAACCTAGGTTCGCTGATTTCAATCTCATGCCTACTAATTGGGGAGCAAGGTTCGCGCCTTGGGTCGCTGCAACAGCTCAAGCTTATCCTTGGCTCGAGAAGGTTGATTTGAAGCGGATGTTTGTCACTGATGATGATTTAGCGCTTCTAGCCGAGTCTTTCCCTGGTTTCAAGGAGCTTATATTGGTATGTTGTGAAGGTTTTGGGACCAGTGGTATCGCTATTGTTGCTAACAAGTGCAGGTAATGCCATCACTTTGCCTTAGAGCCTTAGTATCCATCTTGTTATATAACTTGTCATCTTCAAGATTGTATGAAACATTGAAGTTTTTCTTGTTATGAAATGTGAATTATGTTTCAGACAGCTAAAAGTACTTGATCTGATTGAGTCAGAAGTTACTGATGACGAGGTGGATTGGATTTCGTGTTTTCCCGAGGGTGAAACGCGTCTGGAGTCTTTGTCTTTTGACTGTGTAGACTCCCCTATCAACCTCAAGGCGTTGGAGTGGCTCGTGGTCAGGTCTCCGTTCTTGAAGACACTTAGAACGAACAAGTCTGTTTCACTTGAAGACCTGCATCGACTAATGGTTAGAGCACCGCAGTTGACCAGTCTTGGCACGGGCTTGTTTAGTCCAGACAATGAGCCTCAGGGGGAACATGAGCCAGACTATGCATCTGCTTTCCGTGCTTGTAAATCCATAGTTTGTCTCTCAGGATTCAGGGAATTAACGCCGGAGTACCTCCCAGCTATCTCTCCGGTTTGTGCTAATCTCACTTCTCTTAACTTCAGTTATGCTAACATTTCTCCTGATGTGCTCAAGCCTATCATAAGCAACTGCCACAATATCCGAATCTTCTGGGTATGTATCTTTACTCATCTATATTATTGCTTGGGTTCCTTACATGTTTTATGATCATATATTTGCATGATAATAAGTGTTAGCCGAGGAATTTTAGTTACATGCATTATCTTGAACTTTTGGTAATGCAGGCTCTTGACTCAATATGTGATGAAGGACTACTGGCAGTGGCCGCAACATGCAAAGACCTCCGTGAGCTTCGGGTTTTCCCTTTCGATCCTCGTGAAGACAGCGAAGTTCCTGTCTCGGAAATAGGCCTCCGGGCAATTTCAGAGGGTTGTAGAAAACTAGAATCTATCCTGTACTTTTGCCAGCGGATGACGAATGATGCTGTGACAGCCATGTCAGAGAACTGTCCGCAGCTCACTGTGTTTAGGCTTTGCATAATGGGTCGGCATAGACCTGACCACGTGACAGGGAAGCCAATGGACGATGGATTCGGTGCCATTGTCAAAAACTGCAAGAAGCTAACCCGACTTGCAGTGTCAGGATTACTAACTGATGAAGCTTTCAGCCAAATAGGAGAGTATGGGAAACTGATCCGTACGCTATCTGCAGCTTTCTCTGGGGATGGTGACATGGCTCTGAGATATATTCTTGAAGGTTGTCCTAAACTACAAAAGCTTGAAATCAGGGACAGTCCCTTTGGGGATATTGGTCTGCGTTCTGGTATGCATCGGTTTAACAATATGAGGTTTGTTTGGATGTCGTCATGTAGTTTATCTCGGGCAGGCTGCAGGGATGTTGCTCGTACTCTGCCTAGCATAGTGGTAGAAGTATTTGGTTCAGACGAAGATGATGATAACAACAATGCAGATTATGTTGAGATAATGTACATGTATAGGTCCCTTGATGGGCCAAGGAAGGATGCTCCAAAGTGTGTAACAATATTGTGAAAAAAAGCTTTGGGTGTATTTGAGTGCCCAATGGCTGCAAGTGAAGACATGCTTTGGAGAAAGTTAGCAAGCAGAAGAGAATGTGTTTGTAACTATAAGTGCTTATGTAGCATTGCATGAGGGAGAGTGTAGCGCCAAGTGATGAACATTCATGAAGTAAAGGTAAGTCTTGTCTATTAGCTGTTTGTTTGTGTTGTAATAATGTTTTCTTTTAACACATTGTTACGGTATCCATTACATTGTACGCTGCTCTATGTATGGGGCTGACACATTGTTTTCTTCACCGTTCTTATCTTCCTGCTTCTTCACCAACCCCTCTATGGTATCGATGAATCCCGTAACTTCCCCCAAGCTTTTCTCATCGAGCCTCGGGACGGTATGACCTTTGGGATGATTGACCACTACCGGGTTCTTGAACTCTTTTATCAGCTCGAGCCCGTAAGGTTTCAAGAAATCCGTCTCTCCTACAACAACAAACCCATTTTCAAGACAATGCGTCCTTTGGATAATTGTAAACCATTCCCTCACAAGAGAAAATCAACTTACCAAGAAAATGGAGGGAGAGAGTATCCAAGGAAGACGAATACGCATTCTCGGCTAACTTTGCGGATTTAAGCTTTGCTCCTCCGATTATTATGACAAACTTGATCTTTGGTACTCTCTGCAATGCAATCCCCTGTGCATATATATAACATAATCAAGAAACATCCTTTGTTTTATGACAAAAAAAACATTATTCGACATACCTTAGCTTGTAGTCCTGGCAAACCCCCTGACAAAATTGCTCCCTATACACATAAACAAAGATGACGATGATGATGATGATGCAATAGATTAGATTTCATTACCTGAGAGAAGCCAATGAGACCATCAAAAGGACCAAGTTTGATCATACGATCTTCAAGAAACTCCAAACAGTTATCGAAATTGGTGTATTGGGTGAATTCTTTGTTGAATTGGAACCACTCGTAGTAAGGAGGATCGAAGATGCCATGTACGTCGGATTTTCCCTGGCAAGGGAAAGGAGCGTCGAGGAAGAAGAGATCGAGCCTGTCGAGAAGAGTTTGTGGCCATTTTTGAATCTGTTTCTTCATTATCTCACCGCTCGTACGGAACCCATGTAGGCACAGTAACCTTGGCTTCCTCGTTCCTTGTTCGCTTCCCATCTCTTTTTCACAGTTTTGTTTTGACTTTTTTTTGTCTCTATTTATAATGTTTTGTAACGCTTCCCTTTTGTCTCGAGGAACTATCTTACAACGGACGGTCAGGATTATTCGTCGTTATAACGTTTGGAATCTAACCGCGTGGGAAACGCCAACGTGTGCCCGTATGTTAGGCGTGCGGTCAATCGAACCGGTTTTTAAACCGGAATATCATAACCCAATCCTGGTTTTTGCAATTAAAACCTTAACTAGTATATATAGTATCACATCTATACATTAATACTCAATATTTATATCTTTCTTAAAATCTATACATTAATACTCAATATTTATATCTTTCTTAAAATTTTATTCCAAATTTGATTTTAATACAATTTATCTTTATGTATTAGTTAATTATGAAAAAAATATTGTATTATATACAATAGCTATATAGATGACAAAAATTCATAAGTGTTGTCATTTACACAGGTGACCAAAAAAAAGGTGGTATTTGCACAATTACACATTTAGCTAAAGAAAAATACATATTTAAAAACATAAATAATTAAAAGATTATAAAAGAAGCCTTGTGACATTCGTCCCACATCGGATATTTAGAGAATGAAAATCTAATATATAAGGGAGAGTTTAACCCCAATTTAATGTGAGACCTTTTGGGAAGGAAACCAAGACCAAAACCGTGCGGGCCTTAGGACCCAAAGCGGACAATATCACATTAATGAAGAGTTAAACTCTCACGGGTAACGGGCGCCCGGGTCGGGGTCGTTACAAAGTGGTATCAGAGCGAGAAGTCACTCTAGTTCTGACCTAGAGGGCCGATTGTCTGGGGCTGGATCGCAACGAGGACGTTGCGCCTTTGAGTGGGGGTGAATTGTGACATTCGTCCCACATCGGATATTTAGAGAACGGAAATCTAATATATAAGGGAGAGTTTAACCCCAATTTAATGTGAGGCCTTTTGGGAAGGAAACCAAGACCAAAACCGTGCGGGCCTTAGGGCCCAAAGCGGACAATATCACATTAATGAAGGGTTAAACTCTCACAGGTAACAGGCGTCTGGGTCGGGGTCGTTACAGGCCTATTATGGAAGCTTCTTGATGAACTCTAAAACAGCTTTAGCAGTGTTAGTAGCAGCCAAAGATCCAAATTTTCTAACAGTGTTATCTCCTCTTTGAGCTCCAGCTAAATCTGTTAATCCTCTTATCACTATTATTGGATACCCATTTGACACACATGTCTGGTCCAAAAATTAATAATCAGACAAAATATATACTATCATCCAAATTTTATAAAAAGAAAACATGAATCATTCACTATTATTACCATAGCCACTGCAGAACTCTCCATGTCTGATGAGGAAACACCAAAATTATTGTATAAGAAGTTTCTATAAGCTGCATTATCCACAAATATGTTAGCAGTGGCTGCTTTTAACCCAACAACTAGCTTTGGTTTCTTTGGAAGACACAAACTTGAATTCACACACTGCAACAACTCCATCTTCTGCATACACATACAAATTTGAATAATCCTTTATAACAATGTAACAAAAATTTTATAAAGTCGATATTTCGTTCATTGGAAAAACCTCTAAATCAGCTGCAAGAAGAAGCCATTCTCGAGTTGTATTGAACCAAAACACTTTCTGTGGTGAATTAGTAACGCCATTGATCGAAAAAACTTGTTCGGGATTGTAACCAATACTCCCTAACATATTGTTACCATCTCCTTGTGGAACATTATAGTTACCAACATCTAAGTATTTTATAATCTCATCATCTCCTTTTGCTCTGTCTGGATTCTGTTTTTTTTACACTCGAATCAATTCATCAAAACACACACGAAGAAGAAGTCGAAGAAGAAGTCGAAGAAGAAGTAAATCACTAGTATATGTATTTATAATTTTTACGAGCCAATCCCACAAGGCAGCATTGATGATTTGGTTAGGTATGGTTACATCTCCTATAGACATTGAGTTGTTTGTATTTCCCGCGATACCAAAATGCACGATTCCTTTCACGTCGAACACGTCTATCATCTGTTGTGTTGCTGCTGCTGCGTTCACCTAATGCATATATTGTTGATAAAAAAATGTATAATCAAGAAGTTAGTCCATAATGTTTTCGGGCCGGAGATTAAAGCATGTTTAATATATTTTTTTAATGTTAGTTTATAAACTAACCATTCCTCTTCCACATCTTACATACACAACTTTCTTTCCATGAATCTTACCTATCCGAAAATGCCTTCCTGCGTATATTTTACTCATAAACTATATACCTCGAAACAACTACTGCAAAACGCGAAAAGAAAGCGATGCAAGTGGTAACTAAGCAAAATTAGATACCAGAGAGATCCAAGAAGGGATGAGTAGGATCTGGTTTGAAATCTACACTGCCAAGAAAAGCATTTTCTTCTCTTTCAATGACAGTTACTAGACCAATAAAAGGTCCTTTACGGTTAACTTGTCCGATGATAACAGATGATTTTAGTTTGTGAGAAAGTGTGGCTGAAACAGACAAAACATGGAAGGAAGAGATGATGAAGAGAAGAAGAAGAAGAAGAAGAAGAAGAAGAAGGAGACAGTGATTTTTGTGTTTGTGGTCTAGAGAAGCCATTTGATTATTTGGTTTGATATTTTAAATTTATGACAATATTAACAAGCCAAGTCCACAAAAGCTAGTACTAGTGTATCTTATTTCCACTTGATTTCACGTTTCGTTAGTATAAAATTAAAATAGTTAAATTCTTTAAAAATACCATAAAAAAAATACCAGTAAAATATTTTTATTACCAAAAATAACACTAAAAAGTTTTAGTTTACAAAATACCACAAACACAAAAATCGAGTTTTGACATTTTTTAAATTATTTTTTCATTCAAATTCACTATATAATGTATTTTACGGTATAGTTTTGAAGGAAGCATGGTATAAATTTGAAGATTTATGGTTTAGTTTTGGAAGTTTTAAATTAATTTTAGATTTTATTGTATTTTTGAAAGAAATTTTTTTTATTGGTATTTATAAAACTTTCGATAATAAGTGCTAATTTTATACTCCAACGAGAATTGTCCATTAAAATGTAATTTAACAAAATGATAATCAAACAGAACTTGACGCTGGAGCTCTCTAATGGCAGCTTCGTCCACTAAGCTTGGGAGATCTCTACAACAAAGACGCACCTTCGTGAACGCGAGAATCAAATGGGTTTTTGATCCTTACCTAGACGAAGCCGTACAGAGAGAGAAAAACCTAAAGCAGCTTCTCTCTCTCAAGGACCGTATCGTATATTCGCCGTCTAAATCGCTTCCTCTCTCTTCCCTCTCGCTCCTCAAGCCTCTCGTCGACCTCAACGTAACCGTCGCCGCGTTTTTCCAGAAATACCCTTCCGTTTTTACCACTTTCCAGCCTTCTCCTTCTCTTCCTCTCCACGTTCGTCTCACTCCTCAAGCTCTTAATCTCCACAAGGAAGAAGAAGAGACCGTTCATCTCTCGCCGCTTCACCGCAACGCCGCCGTTAAACGATTGACGAAGCTTTTGATGTTAACCGGCGCCGGAAGTCTTCCTCTCGCCGTCGTGGATCGATTCAGATTCGATCTGGGTCTCCCTCACGATTACATGGCTTCGCTAATCGGCGATTACCCGGATTACTTCGACGTAACCGAGATCGAAGATCGGTTCACCGGAGAAAAGACTCTTGCTTTGACTCTTTCCACGCGGCGGAGCAGCCTCGCCGTGTCGGAAATGGAGAGAAGAGAAGCCACCTTTGGTGGGTCTCGCGTGGAAATGGGAATGCACATAAGGTATTCGATGAATTTCCCCAAAGGGTACGAGCTCGAGAAAAGAGTCAAAAACTGGATCGACACGTGGCAGAATCTGCCTTACATATCACCATACGAGAACGCATTTCACTTGGGGCAAAGCAGCGACCAAGCCGAGAAGTGGACCGTCGCTGTGCTTCACGAGCTTTTGTACCTTTTGGTATCGAAGAAGACAGAGACAGAGAATGTGCTTTGTTTAGGTGAGTATTTAGGGTTTGGGACGAGGTTTAAAAAGGCTTTGGTGCATCACCCTGGTATGTTTTACTTGTCACACAAGATTCGGACACAAACTGTTGTCTTGAGAGAAGGTTACCACAAAGCTTTCTTGCTCGAGAGACATCCGTTGATGGGTATGAGACATCAGTACATTTATCTTATGAGCAAATCAGAGAGAGTAAAGAAACGAGAGAAGCAACATAGTAAAGAGAGTACAAGCAAAATGTAGTTTTGAATCAATTTGTTAAAACTGATATATGGTAAAACTGCAATATTCTCTTTCTATTACACACACCGTTACATTACATTACAAATAACATAGGCTTAATAATGTACACACACACACACACAAACCATTCACCCATCTTACTCCTTTGAACACTTTTCTCTTAATCTTCATAGGCTTCTTCAATAGCTTCTTCGTCTTCTACTATCGTCGTCAACAATGAATACTTAACCTTGAGTGAGATTTTGCCTTTCTCCACCAATAACCTTGCGCCTGATACAACCCAATACCCGGGTGATTCCTGCGGTCCTCTTGTCATCTCACTTGTATCCACGAATTTCAAAAGTTTGGGTGCTTGTACGGGTACTGGTGGTCCGCCAGGATATATAGCCGAGTTTATATTCACATCCGCAGGTCGTGGTGGTGGCTTTTGCGCCGCAGTGAAGTGATGGCTTATTAGCGTTGAGATGAGTCCTGATTTAGGAGTGAAACCTACGGCTTCGTCCCATTCGGTATTCTTTACGAGTGTTGCTCCCACGGCTTTCGAGAAACTAAGCCGCAAGAAGAGCACGTTCTTGAATCCGTGGCTCTCTACGTGAAGCTGAGCACCCGTTACTACCAATAGATCGTCTTCTGATTCGATGGGTGCTGTGCAGACGTGAGAGTAGTTCTTCCAGTTTACTTTCTCAAAGTATCGTCGATCATTAGATTCTTGTCGGATTCTTTTATTTCGATCATCTTCGAGTTCGAATATCTTGGGAAGAGAGGACAGGTGCTGCAAATGAATTGCCAAACGGTTGCTTCTTCTACCTTCTAGGTAGAGCCTCATGCCAGTGATTGGCCTCTTACCAACATCGACCTGAGACCAGATAAACAAGATACAAACATCTCAAGACTGTAGGACTTCAACAAAATCTGAACCTTACTGTCAATGCTATTCTAAAGGATGAAACAAACCCGTACCGGAGTAGTATTAACATATAGCTTAGGCCCGAAAAAACTGAATTGCAGAGACGCACAACTTTGCTGCTTTCGTTGTGGACCAAGAGGAAGTTCACTAAACACTGGAGCCCACTGCCTTGGTAGCTGAAACTCTAAAAACTGATGTAGCTCTTCAATTGGTGGCTTATCTGCAAAAACAGAACCCAATTAATATTGGACTCAACACAAAGGCTTTTTCCTGTATGCAGAGCGGTTTTCTTGGAGTATATTTTTTAGTTGGGATTATTTTAAAATTATAACCCGTATCAAACTTTTAGTCCAACGGTAAGAGAAACCAGTACTATGAAGAGCAGTTGAATGAAATTTAAACACAAGGAGAATGATATGTAGGCTTACATCGTAGATAGAGATTTATGGCGTGGCTCAAGAATCCACTTCCTGGAACTCCATTAAGCAATGACGTAATGGGTATAAAAGACATTGATATAACATCAGGCTCCATCTGAACTGTTTGCAGCCATTCATTATGCATTAGATTTCTATTATCGTTTCCACCTCGCCTTTTGTACATAAAGACGACGTCCTGCAAACACATTTAGTTCATGAGAAATAAAGCTAAAGCAGAAGATAACATGTCTTCCAAGATCAGGTATTGTACAAACAGAAAACCACCTCCTTATTTGCATAAGAGCCTAATGAAGTGGTATCAGCAAATCTCAGGCGTTGTTCCTTTGTTTCCACCTGAAACAAGTAATAAAACACAAGAATTACAGGCTTGAGTTTCAACAGGATATCTAACACGCAGAATCAAAATTATAATAAGAATTTTTATCACAAACCTTACTACTAGCATGTATTCTTTCTGAAGCCATATTATGCACTCCGCTAGCTTCCACAAACCTCTTATCTGCTACCTCTTTTAACCTTTTTTGTAAATCCTCAGGCTGAAGTTTCGATGAGTGCTGCTGTTTCGCATAAATCACATCTTTTCCTCCCATCTTAACACCAACAATTATATGTGTTCCATAAATATCTATAAACCTGGCAAAGAAACATTTGACTAATGAAATATGCCAGCAGCAAGTAAGAGGTGATTCAAGTCCTACAAAAACTTTTTCACCCAAATACAAAGAAATTGAGCAAAAGGAGCTGAATTGCTCAATTAAAGCATTTACTATATAAGATTATCCAACAGCAGCAGAAAACTCTTACCTAAATATAGATTTTTGACATGTTATTGTGAAAGCAACAAAAAAACTGCATGTAAAATCCTATTACCTTGCCAATGCAGCAGGGTCCCATGTTGATGGAACAGCCTGCTTTACATGCTCACGGAGTAACATTTGAGATTTGTCCAAAGCAACCGTGTATAACGAGATGAATATCCCATCAAAAGCAAGATTTTTGGTATATGCTGCGTCTTTCTGCCAACAGCTCGAGAACTCAAACATCGCATTGAAAAGACCTGACGGTATTTTACCAGCCAAAGATAGTTCCTGGTTGAACTGCTCTGCCATCTAAACAAAAAATCCAATCAAACAATATAATTAGCATCCAAAACGCCATATACAAACTTCCCTCTCTGTTTTAGCATTTCTGAGAGAAACAACACTACAAGCAACATTACAAGGAAACTGGCTTATGGTTTCAACACTCAAAAACCAACACTTGATGTGTTCTTTCCAACTTTACCTGTTGGAAAGGAAGAACATCAGACCGAAACCGCATACGCTCTCCTTTATCGCATTTAATAGACTTTGAGACATTAGGAACCGAGATTCCACCAGGCAATACAATCTCTCCGTTGCCATCATCGCCTTCTTTGATGTCGAGCAACCGCGACTCCTTCGAACCGCCTTTGCAATACTTCAACCTCACATCAATAGCTAAGTCATAACCACAACCAATCGATCCAATCGCAATTTCAGCTGCTTTAGAAGCTGGTACACGAAGCGCCATGCTTCTCTGCAACAAATCTTCTTCTTCAGGGGCAAAATCAAAACATCAAAAAAATCAACAAATCAAAGCCACTTTGGTTTTACTTTCTATTCTATTGCCAAACAAAGACCACAGCGAAATTTGACTCAAATAAGATTATCAATATACCTAATCGTAGCTATAAAGAAGACTAAGTCTATATATGTTTACCTAACGAAGGAGAAGGAGAAGGAGAAGAAGAAGAAGTTGTAGCTTAAGTAAGTTTTTGAAGCATGAATCTTGCGACGACGGAGATCGGAGATTGGATCTAAAGGAACGGTGAGGAGAATCGAAGAGGAAGAGAAGCAAAGGCGGACTTTGATTATGGAGAAGAAGGAAACACAGAATCGATAAACTGTAAAATTAGGTTTTCGTCTGTGAAAATAAAAACGAAGTTAATCAAAAAGTGATTTAAGAAAATAATAATAAGGTAGATGGAGAGTAACAGGTGGGGTTAGTAAAATATTAATTACTACTATTAATATTGTTTTTTTTAGTATTGAGGAAGAAAAGTCAACGGCTGGTCAAAGAAAAGTCTTCCATTGCAAAAAATTTATTTCATGACTCTACATTATTACATGCATTGCTGTGATTTTTAATTAATGTTTTTTTTGTCTACTTTCAGAATTCCTTCTTTAATTATCCTTTGTAATAATGTCCTTCCCGGGTCAACGCTTTTCAAAGGAATTGTTGTGATATAATACACAAACATTAAAGTGGGTAGTTAATGGTTTAACAAAAAAAACTTTTAAGAGAAAAAGTCGTCAAAATAAAATTGGGAGAATTACAAAACTACACCGTTTGAATTACATTTCACAAAATTACTCCATTTCAAAATTACTTCACAAAACTACATCTAAACACTCAAAATTAAATCCAAATAAATCATACCCACACAATCCTACCCCTTAATACTATACCCTAAACACTAATTAGTGAACCCAAATGAAAAGATTTTAATTTTGGTAATTTTTAAAAGAGTAAATCAAGCTTTTAAAATTTTGGAAGAGTGTAAATATGTGAAAATATTGAATTAAGTGTAGTTTTGTGAAGGGAAGGTTAAAAGGGTGTAGTTTTGTGAATTTCTCAATAAAATTTATGTTACAACATCATAAGAAACAAATATATATATATATATATATATATATTCTTGTTAAACTTCTCATATTTCAAAGAGAGATCTACTAAAACGTGAGATGTGATGATTTTAGAATAATGTTTCTAATAATTTTGTAAGAAAAATAAACATATAAATTTCATTTCAAGATCTTGTACATGGTTGATTAAGTCATAGTTATGAATTGTAGACTTTAGTCTACATAATTTGTTTGTTTTGAATATTTTGAAACTTTCAACCTTACAAAAATCTTAAATAATTTGAGATAATTTTATGAATCTTAAATCATCTTTCAATTTGGAAACTAGTGAGAAAAAAACTTAAATTAATTTTAAATTTGCAGAAAAACTTTTACAATCCGGCCAATTTCTCACACATTTGTCAGAATTTGTTTATGAATAATTTTTAAAACTAAAAATGGTAAAATCCATGTAAATCCATGTTCCCATCTAATTAAATCTCATCCAAGCTGAAATTATTAGTATTGTGGATATAACAAAACAAGTTATTTCTTTTAATTACTGATTAAGAAAATGTTAATCGTGGTGGTAATATAGGAAGGGCACCAATCTATAGTATTACTCATAGGCTCGTAGCTTTACTAAACTAGTTTATGTTTGACCAAAATCATAGACACCTTTGACTCGTGGGAGCACAAGTTTTTGTTTTGTTTGTATAAAGTCTAATTAATATAATATATGCTTAATTAGAAGGTGATATAAATATTATTAAACCTGTAACAAGAAAATTAAATGGAACGTTATCTCCATGTGCAAGTGCATTGGACTCGACGATCTTGCTATAGTTTTACACAAAAGGACAATTTTGGAGTAATATTTTATGACTATGATGTAAATGGCCAGATTTCCCAATAATTAATATTCAGTTTTGTTCATCTTTTTGGTTATGATTGGTATGAAATTATTTGTTAAAACATTGTATTTAGTGATTCCTTATTATCTTTCCACAGGTTCAGACATATATACACACGGTGGGTCCATAATAGTAACACAAGTGGTCTGTGAGGCCATCTCCAATACAATCTCATGAAGAAACCAAAATATTTGTTAAAAATGTGATTATAGCAATTATTGATTTAAGGAGATGTTTTTTTTTTCTATTAAACGTTTGATAAAAAGAGATTAATCGAAAAATATAACAAACAGATCTAATTATTATATGATGAAAAAAGATGAAACAGAAACGCTTCAAGAGATTCCAAAGAATCGCTTACAAGCCTTAACAAATGTTTTCCTCTTAATATTGTTACTCTTCTTCTTACTCTGAACCTTATCTTTATTACCATCATCATCTTCTTCATTTTCTTCATGGAAAGGAAGAGGCCACGTGGCAGAGCTCTGATCATAGATTCTACAGTAACGTTCAGAGACAGAAGAAGATCTTCTCATAGACATCTTGGTCGCTGAAGGAACGGCTTGAGACGATGCAGACACTGACCTGTTCCTGCTTAGCTTCGGTTTGATCATTTCAATAGGTTCGGGATCAGGCTTCTTGGTCTGTGTCTCGACCAAGTCTGGTCTCTGGTCTGTTGTTGAATCCATTTTTGAATAGCCACTCATGTTAATTTTCTCTCTTTCTCTCTTCTTGTTATGGACTATAAGCTACATGTGTGAGTATAAATATAACTATGGCTATTAGGGTGCATGAATCGTGTAATTTTTTTTAATTACCATCATGAGAATGGGATCTCTACATTGTTACAGCTAGTGGAGATTGTATCATTTATTTTAAGACAATGGGCATGTGCACTTGTCTGACAAATGTTTGTCATTAACGTAGTATTGCTTTCATACTTGTGTTTGTTATTATTATTATTATGATATGTTCATAATTTATATAATTGGGTAATGACCGTTGGGAGATATTTTATATTATTTTTCTACTAAAAAGTCATGTTCTTTTTTAAGTTATTTTAAAATCCATAATTCCTCTTTTTTTTTATTTAGCATGTACTAATTGTCTTGTCGGACTAACGTTAGCCAGTTGGTCAAAGCAATATAAACCGAAACATTAGGTCATAAACAATTTGTGATTTGTGACCACTTGAAGCAAAAAAGGATTAATTGGAGCTAAAAATCACATAAACAACTAAATGGAGTAAAATAGAAATAAAAGATAGTATTGTACTATATATGTAAATTAGTCAGTGTTTTTCACCGATTTTATAATTAAGAACCCTAATTTTGCAGATTTCTTAAACCTTTAGTAAAAAAAAAGGAGCCACAAGCTCGCAAAAAAATTCAAAAAAAAAAAACATGGACGACACTGAGCTTCTCGATAACAGCGAGCAGAAGAAGATGGAAGACGATTCACCGACAAACCCTAACCCTGCGTCCGATGATTCCGACGAGTCTGATTCCGAATCGGAGGACGAAGCCGAGTCGATTCACCAAATCGAAACCCTAGAATCGGAGCTTTCCGCGAATCCTTATAACTACGATGCTTATGTTCAAGTAAAACATTCATGTTCTTCTCTCTTGTTTGAGATTGATGGGTTTTGTGTTATTTTTTCTCTGATTTTCTGGTTTTTTTGTTGTTGTTTAGTATATAAAGCTTTTGAGGAAAACAGCGAACCTTGATAAGCTAAGACAAGCAAGGGAAGCTATGAGTGTTATATTTCCTTTGAGTCCTTCTCTTTGGCTTGAATGGGCAAGGGATGAAGCATCTTTAGCTTCTAGGTAAAAACTCATTCTTTGTTATAGCTCAAGCATGCAATTTGCAACAAACCCTTTAAAAGCTTTGTTATACTTGATCTCTCTTTTGTAGTGAAAATTTGCCTGAGATTGTGAAGCTATACGAACGGGGGATTTCTGATTATCAGGTATCTTCTCTTTTGTACTGGAAACAAGAGCTGGGATAAAGGCTTATGTATTAGTATTTCAAATTTATTATTTGTGGGAAGGCATGTCTCCCTTTGTGTTTTTATGAATGTATTGTTTAACTGATAATTCGTTCTAGATTGGATTAATTAGCTAAGATATGTCTTTTTTATGCAGTCTGTATCTCTTTGGTGTGACTACCTGAACTTTTTGCTAGAATCTGATCCTTCAGTACATGGATACACATCTGATGGTATTTCAAAAATGAGGAGTCTTTTTGAACGGGCTATTCCGGCAGCAGGTTTCCATGTTACTGAAGGCTATCAAATATGGGAAGGATATAGAGAATTTGAGCAAGGTATCTTAGCGACTACTGACACGGTTGAGGTTGGTCTATTTTCTTGATCTTGTTCATCGACTTTTCGTTCACTGTATTATACCAGCACGTTAGCTAGTGATATTAAGATAGCGTAGAGGGATGCTGCTAGCACCTTGGTGCTGCGAAAACCTTGGTTATATTGGTTACATTTAGCACGCTGTTTCTTGAACATTGTGATTTTAAGTCACATGTGTGAATCGCTTTATTTCCCGAAGTTATATCTTTTTGTAGCTCTTGTAGATCATGAATTTAGTTGTTTAATTTGGCAGGAGAGAAATAATCAGATACAAAGGATTAGAAGCATATTCCACCGTCACCTGTCTGTTCCGCTGGAAAACTTGAGTTCCACCCTTATTGCTTATAAGGCTTGGGAGTTGGAACAGGGCATTGACCTGGATGTTGGATCTGATGATTTGAGTAAGGTTTCTCCGCAGGTTGCTGCTGCAAACAAGAAGGCACTTCAGATGTATAGTGAACGCTCCCATTTCGAAGGACACCTTTCTAAGAAAGATTTATCAGACACAGAAAAGTTTCAGCAATTCATGGTGTGTATACTCTATCATTTTATCTTGCATTTGGTCGTATTTTTCATAAATGTTTGATGGTACATAGTGAGAATGTTTTATATTTCGTGAAAGATTCTGATTCAGTAGACTTGAGCATGTTGTTTGCTTCTATTGTATATTTTGACACTTTTCTTTTTGTGATTTTTTTTTGCAAGTAACGAAAACGTGAATATTTCTTGTAGAATTACATAAAGTTCGAGCAAACTTCTGGAGATCCTACCCGAGTTCAAGCTGTATATGAACGTGCTGTGGCTGAATTCCCGGTTTCAAGTGACTTGTGGTCAGACTACACATGCTATCTTGATAAAACTCTAAAGGTTTGCCATCTATGTACAAATCTTCATCAAGTTCTTATGTTGTTGTTATAGCTTCTTTATAGAGTTTTTTCCTCTCTATTTGTCACTTTTAAATTTGTTTCAGGTTGGAAAAGCTATAAAGCATGCCTATTCTAGGGCCATTAGAAGTTGCCCATGGACTGGAGACCTTTGGACACGTTATTTGCTTGCTTTAGAGCGTGGTTCTGCATTAGAGGAAGAGATTTATGCTGTAAGTTTCACTTTTCTTAGCTGAAAACAAAAGAAATATAGTAAAGGAAACAATACTTACGCTTACATTGATTAATCTCTGCTACATTCATCTTGCCATTATGTGTTATACTATTCGAGTTTCAGAAAGTTGTACTCAGAATTATCGTATTATTTAAATTGTTGCAGGTCTTTGAAAAGTCACTGCAGTGCGCATTTTCCTCCTTCGAGGAGGTACAACCTTTGTTCAAATTATTATCTTATCTCTTTTCTAGCAATCATCAATTCACTTTATCTTGTATTTATGTGATGTTCCTCATCAGTACCTAGATTTATACCTTACTCGAGTAGATGGCCTTAGAAGGAGAATGTCATCAACCAAGGTGGTAGAGAGTTTGGATTATTCTCTGATAAAGGAAACTTTTCAGGTTTGTCTGCTACTTTTACCATCAACTTCATCTTCTATTCGTGTTGCCAGATTTCAAGTATTTTATATATTTTCAGTTTCTAAGTTAATTACATTATTTTCTTAGCTTCCCGGTTTCTAGGTTATCGATTTGTTTGAATAGTGTTGTTTTTATAGCTGTTCTCCTAATTTGTACAGTTTCTTAATCACTTGAAGTAACAAAGTGTTTTTCTACTTTCAGCAAGCATCAGATTACCTAACACCTAACATGCAAAACACAGACAGTTTGTTGCGTTTGCATGCTTACTGGGCTAAATTGGAACTTAATGTTGGTAAAGATCTAGCTGGAGCACGAGGTGTTTGGGAAAGCTTTCTGAAGAAAAGGTTTAGCAAGCCATATCCTTTCTTTTTTATTATGTTCATAAAATTCGAAATAATAAGATGATTGGGTTCATTATGCTTCATTTTACTTGTTTCTCTCCAGTGGTGGAATGCTAGCAGCCTGGAATGCGTATATTGATATGGAAGTGTATTTGGGGCATATAAAGGAAGCTAGGTCTATTTACCGGAGGTGCTATACAAGAAAGTTTGATGGGACTGGCTCAGAAGTATGCTCTCTTCCCTCGTGTTTTATGTGTCTTTTTTATTTAAGTAGGGATATTTGACTCTGAGAATGCAATATTCACCTTCACATGCAACTTTAACAGGAAAGGCTATTTTGAATGGAAAGTTGAGAAACCATGTATAAATGTGAACATCATGTTAGGTGTCATCTCTAATTCGATATTCCTGTATTCATTTAAAGGACTATCTTTCAGGATATATGCCATGGATGGTTGCTCTTTGAAAGAGAGCATGGGGCTTTGGAAGATTTCGACCATGCAATTCAAAAGGTATTACTGTTTACCTTCATTTGTCATTTCTAAACGATGATGAATATTGTTGCTGGTTTTGATTGTTTCTGTTAACTTTGATGTGATTTTTTTTGGTTATTTAACTTCATGTGATAATTACATCATAACCAAACTTTAAATTAAGATTAGATTCATGTCTACTATCTACCGGATTGCTCTTGGCTTCCTAAATTCAGTTTCCATGTATTTAGCTCAGATGTTCTGTTTTAAGTAGACAAATTGTTTGGTTTTCGTTCCTTAGGTTACGCCGCGCTTAGAAGAGCTACAATTGATTAGGTTACGACAGGAGCCTACACCAGTCAAACCGCCCATCGGCCTGAAAGATCAAAACTCACAAAAGAGTATACGAGAAAAGAGAAAAGCTGGACCGAATGCAGAAGAGTCTCCGGCTAAACGACAGAAGAGTAAGGATAAAAAAGTGAATGAAGTGGGAGGTCAGAGTGCAAACACATATACAAAAGGCGTTAAAGCAGAGAACGAAAAAACAGCTGTTTCAAATAAAGAAGAGAAAGATGATGCCAAACCACTGAAGCCCAAAATTTATACTGACGAGTGTACAGCTTTTCTTTCAAATCTCAGTGTCAAGGTAAGTATACGGCCTTCATGAAAAATTTGGGAAGACGATCTATTGAACGAAAACTTGTGGAGCGAACAAAATAATACAAGCTTATATTATTGTTTGCAGGCAGAAGAGGAAGATATCCGTAAATTCTTTAGCGATGTTGGTGGTGTTGCTTCCATTCGTATTCTCCATCACAAAGACACTGGAAAACCAAGGGTCTCTCTCTCCCACATCTTATGCATATGATCTCATTTTTTGATGATACTGTTATTGAATCTGGAAGTCTCTTTGTCTCACATGTATCTTTGATACTTTCTTGGGTGGGAGTTTTATATAGATTTATCCAGCTGATATGATTGACAGGAACTATTCGCCATTGATTGCAATTAAATGCATAACGTCAATGACGAGCTGTTGCTAGTTATTGTTTTAGTGAATTTATGCTAATATGGCGGCTTAATATGGTTGATGCTCTTGTGTCTCGCAGGGACTGGCATATGTTGATTTCCTGGATGATGAACACCTTGCAGCAGCTATAGCAAAGAACAGGAAGATGTTTCTTGGTAAGAAGATCAGTATAGCACGGTCAAATCCAAAGAAGGGTAAAAAGGATTTCACTCGGCGTGGAAATGGTGAGAACCCATCTCTCTCTCTCTCTTTCTGCTTTTTCCTCACAATGCACTGTAGCTACGTCTGGTTTCTTACCTTGTAAATTTGCTTCCATAGAAGGCTCCGGGAGTTCAAAGGACCAGTCGCAGACTTCTGAGAAGGAGAAAACACCTCTTGATGGAGAAACCGAAGGTGGTGAAAGGCGAGGAGGAAACGAAGTCGAAGTGAAGGGTAAGAACACGTTTGCTGTCCCAAGAAATGTTAAACCACTCGGCCACACAACACTCAAACCCAGCGCTGATGAGACGCCGAAATCAAATTCAGAGTTCAGGAACATGTTCCTTAAAAAGTGAGAAACACTCTTTCCCTCTTGCTCCTTTCTCTTCCCCTTGGATACTACAAACTTCTCTTGTTCTAGTTTTCTAACAGTGCCAATCAATTTTATGCTAAAGATAATTATGTGTAGTTGAAAGCATTACCAAGTGAATCTTACATGTTTTCTTTGAGGAGGATGTCATGTAGCACTTTGGTTTCCAGAAAAAAAAAACAGAAGTTTTGTTTACGGTAATTTTTGAAGGTTTTCTTCACTACACAACACCATGAACTGCTTCCGTTTCTGACGTAAGCGCAATGTCCGATAACTTTAAGTGGGCCCATCGACAAAAATTCCAAAAATAGTATCCCACGTGGCAAACTACTAGTAACGCTTTCACAGCTAACTTATGACTTGTTCACTGCACACTTCTCACACACTACTCTTCCTCTTCAATCTTCTTCCACTCTGATAAGAACTTCCTCAGATCTGACCAGAACTTAAACCAAACCAAACCGATCAATCATGTACGGACGTGATCCATGGGGTGGTTCACTAGAGATGAACGCATCAGACTCGGTCACCGACGACGATCCTAGCCGTAACATGCACGAGCTTGACCCTGCGTCTCATCCTCGTCCTCTAGGCGAGACGCAACGGAGCTGGCTACTTGGACCAACAGAGAAGAAGAAGAAGAAGTACGTTGATCTTGGATGTATATTAGTAGGAAGAAAGATCTTTCTATGGACTCTTGGAACCGTTGTTGTGACGGCATTGCTCGCTGGATCCATTACAATCATCGTCAAATATGCGCCGAGGCATAAACACAAGGAGACGTTGCCGGATAATTACACTCTCGCTCTTCACAAGGCTCTCATGTTCTTCAACGCTCAACGATGTAAGCTATAATTGAGATTGTTTTTTACTCACATTTAGTTTTAGTTTTGTTCTGTTTTAAGAAACACAAAACGTGTGTTATGTTATTACTACTAATCGAAATATTTGTTACCAAGTGGTCTTTGGTCTAGTGATTGTTAGTGTCTGACTTCAGATTCGAAACTAAGTTACTTGTATAGCTCTCTGACTTACAATGTTCAAGAAACATGAAGCATGGTTTTATTTGACTTCTTGTGTGAGATGATTGATATGTTGCAGCTGGGAAGTTACCAGAGCACAACAACGTATCGTGGAGAGGCAATTCTTGCTTACAAGACGGTAAAAACTACCCGGGATACTTCTTCAAAGACTTGGTAGGAGGATACTATGATGCTGGAGACGCTATCAAATTCAACTTCCCCATGTCTTATGCAATGACAATGTTGAGCTGGAGCGTAATTGAGTACAGTGCAAAGTACGAAGCCGTTGGCGAGCTAGACCATGTTAAAGAACTCATCAAATGGGGAACCGACTATTTCCTCAAGTCTTTTAATAGTAGTGCTGATATAATCTATAATATGGTCACACAGGTAAGTATATAAATATATGTTTTGAGGCCATTGAGAAACTATGTAGTTATAAAAGTTTGGTTATTTCATAGGTCGGATCTGGGAATACCGGTGGAAGAAGTGTAGTGCATAATGATCATTACTGTTGGATGCGTCCTGAGGAGATTGATTACAAAAGGGTTCCATTGTTATGTTATGGTGGCTGCTCGGATATCGCTGCAGAGATGGCGGCTTCTCTGGCTTCTGCGTCCATTGTGTTCAAGGACGACAAAGCGTATTCGAAAAAGCTTGTTCACGGTGCCAAGACGCTGTATAAGTTTGCAGAGGCTATCAAAGAGAGATATAGTAAACGCCATCAAGAATCTAGCGAGTTTTATAACTCGAGCATGTTTTGGGATGAGCTTATATGGGGTGGAGCTTGGTTGTATTATGCAACTGGAAACGTAACTTATCTTGAACGAGCTACCAGTCCCGTTATGGCTAGGCGTGCTGGTGCCTTTGGTAATAGCCCTTATTACGGCGTGTTTAGCTGGGACAACAAGCTTCCCGGAGCTCAGGTTTGTTAGTTGGTCTCAAGAGAACATCCTTAAGTTCTGTTTTTGGGAATTTCGGTAATTACGCTATATTAGCTGATTCTTACTTTCTGGTTTTGTATGTTTTTAGTTGTTGTTGAGCCGGTTAAGGCTGTTTCTGAGCCCTGGTTATCCTTATGAAGACATATTGAGTAGCTTTCATAATCAAACAGGGATAGTTATGTGTTCTTACTTGCCGTATTTCAACAAATTTAACAGAACCAAGGGTGAGAGCTTGGCTGTTTTTACCTTAATTCTTGTCTTGGCTCTCGGAAATGTGTAAAGTTATAACCTTTGACATCATCTCTACAGGAGGTTTAATCGAGTTGAACCATGGAGATCCACAACCTCTACAATATGCTGCAAATGCGGCTTTCTTAGCTGCGCTTTACAGTGACTATCTAGAAGCAGCCGATACTCCTGGATGGTATTGTGGTCCTAACTTCTATTCTACTGAGGTTTTACGCGACTTCTCTAGATCTCAGGTATGTGTTCTTGAAAGCACAAAGAGGATCATATGATACTGTCTGATTGATTTTTTTTTGTGTGTGTGTAGATTGATTACATACTTGGTAAGAACCCGCGGAAGATGAGTTATGTTGTTGGTTTCGGGCAGCATTACCCGAAACATGTACATCACAGAGGAGCTTCGATACCAAAGAACATAAAGCAAGAAAGTTGCAAAGGAGGATGGAAATGGAGAGAGACCAAGAAAGAGAACCCGCACACTGTTGTTGGAGCGATGGTTGCTGGACCAGACAAGCATGACGGCTTCCACGATGTTCGTACAAACTATAACTACACAGAGCCGACTCTAGCGGGCAATGCTGGTCTAGTCGCCGCTCTTGTGGCCTTATCAGGAGAAAAAGGGTTTAAGAGCATTGACAGAAACACTATATTCTCCGCTGTTCCTCCCCTTTTCCTCGCCACGCCGCCACCTCCTGCACCTTGGAAACCTTAAAAAAATAAACTTTAGAGTGTAATAATGTCATCTTTCTTGCCTAAATAAGACACAAGTGAAAAGTAGTTTAATAAGGTTATGTTCTTTGTTTCAGAATTTGTAAATAGTTGCTTGAAGCAGAAGCAAGGTTTTGTGCTTTACTTGAGAGATAAACTACACATTGTTTCTTCTCTATATTCTTTTCCTTGGACTTGTCCTGTCTATGATTCTCTTATTTGTATAATAATAATAATAAGAATTGTCACCATCTTAGAGGTGCAGAAATGGCAGAAGAGAGATATGGTTCTCTTGAGTATACACCCACATGGGTCGTTGCGTTTATCTGTTTCATCATTGTTCTCTTGTCTCTTCTCGCGGAACGTGGTCTTCATCATCTTGGCAAGGTACACCACTGTCTCTCTCTCTCTCTCTGTTTAAAAATCTTGAAGTCAATTATATGCCCTCTTGTACTAACAACTCTCTGTTTTCTCTGTTCTAGTGTCTGAAACGTCGGCGACAAGATGCTTTGTTCGAGGCCTTGCAGAAACTTAAAGAAGGTTTCTTTTTCTTACCCATTCAATTGTTTGATTTACTCTTTGACCTGATAAAAGTTCATGTCTTGCTACAGAACTGATGCTTCTCGGATTTATCTCCCTAATGTTAACGGTATCTCAGGCCGCAATTCAGCATATATGTGTCCCACCAGGTGTTGTTAACAACATGTTCCCATGTAAGAAGCCATTGGAGAAACATCATGCTACGGAATCAACTCATTCGCCTACACGACATCTCCTTTCGACAGGAGCAAGTCCGGACCAATGTTCTGTCAAGGCAAAGCCGCCTTTTTCTCTTTGGTTCTCTTGTCCTTACTCTTTACTTGATCTTTTTTCTATTAACCATCTCTTGATTTTGATTTTAGGGACAAGTTCCTTTAGTATCCGTGGAAGCGTTGCATCAACTCCATATCTTCATCTTCGTGCTAGCGGTTTTTCATGTGATTTTTTGCGCCTCAACAATGGTTCTTGGAGGAGCCAGGGTAATACTATAACTTGCTCTTATAGCTTTTTTGAGTATAATACATTTAAAACAACCTTAGGAGCTTTTCATTTAAAAGTTGTCTTCTTTTTAGTTTTGTGCTTATTAGTTCATTGATTATGAAATTACATTGTAGATACAACAATGGAAGCATTGGGAAGATTGGTTCAAGAAACATCCTTCTCAAAAGGGTGAGATTTTCTGTGATTTTTCGCGCTTTAAACACGTAAATTTTAATAAGCAAAAGTTTGTCTGCAGGCGCTAGGCGTGGTCATGCTCACGCTCATGCTCTTCATGAGTTGTTCGCTGCGAACCACGAGTTCTTTGAGATGCATGCTGGTGGATTTTGGAGAAGATCTGTTGTCATAAGCTGGCTAGTGAGTCACATGAATCAAACTTATCTACTAATTAAAGATCATTATTTGATTTTGGTCTTATAATGAGATTAATAACTCTTGAAACAGAGATCATTCTTCAAGCAGTTTTATGGATCTGTCACCAAATCAGAATATATAGCTCTAAGACAAGGGTTCATCATGGTATGTCTTTTTAATGTCATTTTTCACACATTCTTTCATTTTCTTATCAAATGTTTAGTGCAATAATAAGTTTATTATATACATTTCATTCACCTTGCTACTAGACACATTGCCGAACAAACCCATCATTTGATTTTCACAAGTATATGCTAAGAACACTTGAAATAGATTTCAAGAAAGTTGTGAGCATAAGGTAAAAACTAATCAATTTATATCTTCTAGTTAAACACACTAATGACTTTTTGATTTTTGTCTAATAAAGTCTTTTTTTTGTTGAATTTGATCATATAAAGCTGGTATCTATGGCTCTTTGTCGTCGTCTTTTTGCTGCTAAATGTTGGAGGCTGGAACACTTACTTCTGGTTATCTTTCTTACCATTGATAGTAAGTTCCTTGTAAAACTTCTACTAATAGATCAATTTTGTCACAAAAAGTTATAGCCCTTTGATCTTTTTTTTGATAAAAATGCAGTTGTTACTAATGGTGGGTGCTAAACTAGAAAATATAATAAGTAGCTTAGCTTTGGATGTTTCCGAGAAGCGAAACCGCAAAGAAGAAGCAGTGATAACACCTTCTGATGAACTGTTTTGGTTCCATAGACCAGGCATTGTTCTACAACTCATACACTTCATTCTATTTCAAAACTCATTTGAGATAGCTTTCTTCTTCTGGATCTTGGTACTTATCTCTAAACCCTTGTTAATTTGGTACTTAGATTGTTTAATAAACATGATAATCATGTTAATTACATGTTAATCATCAGTTTACATATGGAATACGTTCATGTATCATGGAGAGACTAGGCTTTCTTATTCCAAGACTCATTATGGGGTAATTAAATAACACGTGTTCTCTTAATAAAATCTTAATTAGTAGACCTTCAAAGATTTAATTACATAACTAAATTGGTTTGTTTTAAAATTACATACAGAGTGTTAGTTCAAGTTCTTTGCAGCTACAGCACATTACCACTATATGTTATTGTTACACAGGTAACTAATAAACCTATACTAATATAACCATTACCACATAAATTAAATAAAATTTTAAATTTAATTGTTTTTTTTTTTTTTACAAAAAGATGGGTAGTAAATTCAAGAAAGGAATATTCGACGATGTAGTACAGTCTACATTAGAAGTATGGTTGCAAGAGACAAGGACCAAAGCTGAATCCACAAGCGAGTCTCGTAGGCTTGATAAACAACCTATGACTCCTGACTCATTTATTAATGTTCATGTCATGGACCCTTAATTAAAGTTTCAATTTATGTCTTAATAGTATACACTTATGTTTTATTAAATTTTTAGATTATGCATGGCTAAAAATAAATAAGAGGAATTCACAAAACTACGTTTTTTTATCATTTCCTTTACAAAACTTTACCTAATTCAATTTTTTCATATATTTACACATTTTCAAAAATTTAAAAGTTTGATTTACCCTTTAAAAAATTACAAAAAATTAAAATATTTTTATTTGGGTTCGCTAATTAGTGTTTAGGGTATAGTATTAATGGATATAATTGTGTGGGTATAATTTATTTGAATTTAATTTTGAGTGTTTAAATTTAGTTTTGTGAAGTATTTTTGAAATGACGTAGTTTTGTGAAATATAATTTTTTTTGTAATCCTCCTAGTAAATGATCTCATAACAAATCGTTTCAAATTTTCAATGATGTTTAGTGGACTTTAGACATGACTCAACTCTCATATATGTAAGGAAATTAAAGTGAAAAATAAAACAAAAGTACATTTTGGGCCCCACTTTGTCGTTGACTAAATCTGAGATTAGTACAACGAAAAACAAAGTCACATTCATCTCAAAAATCTAACGGCTGAGATATGATATCAAAGAGTTTTTGTCATGATGAGTCTCGAGCAGCAAAGCGTGGTTATGGTCTCCTTCGTACGTCACGATAAGCATCATCGAGTCGTCGAGTGCACGCTCCACGTGCTTACGCGCTGGACAGCCTCTCACGCTGCTACACTTGTAATAACCCCTGTGAACAAAATAAAGAAAAATCACTGAGTTAATATCGAGTTTAATTAATTAATTAATTACACTAGTCTACTCGGCTTGTATTAAATACTACAAAAAGTCAAAAAGAGTGTGTGAACCCACTATTACTACTATTCGACACATTTGGTACAACCAATATTAATACAAGAAATAAGTTTTTGTTTCGAAAAGTATTAATAACAAAATATAGTTAAAATGTTTTTTATAACAAAAATACAATCAAAAAGTATTAGTTTACAAAAATAACACAAATACAAAAAACGAGTTTTAACACTTTTAAATTTAAAATTTTTCATTTGAGTTCGTCATATAGTGTTTATGGTATAGTTTTGAAGGGATAGGGTATAATTTTTGAAGGTTTTAGATGTAATTTTGAAAATTTAAGATTTGTGGTATTTATGAAAAAAAAATATTTAATGATATTTATAAAACATTAGAAAATATGTGCTAATTGCGTTAAAAAAACTTTTTTTTAGTGGTATTCATAAGAATTGTCTATATTTATATTAGTTTTTATTTTCTTTTTTTTTGTTGTTTTTATTTTCTATATCATGTAATGTTTGATAATATTCATAGCCTAGGGATTAGGTTATATTTTTGGTAGTGCATATGTGGAATGAGTAATTTTTATTTGTTAATCTGAATCGGGTTTTTGATTAATATTTTTAACCTAATGAGTTTTTGATTCGAATTATGGAAAAATAATAATAAAAATTGTGGGTACAAACCGAGGATGAGGAGAGCCTTTGATAGGTTTTTGTCCATATTTTCTCCATGAAAACTCATCGGATGGTATATCTGCCATCTTGCAACTTACTGCAGGAACCCTTATCACTCTCTTCACTCTTGATTTTCTGCATCAAAATCTTATTAAATATATTAAACTAAAAAAGTTTCAATCTGAGATACATACACACACAGATATTTTTAAAATATTACTAATTATTACAGTTTTTAAGATATAATTAAACCTTTTCTTGGAGGAACAATGGCAAGAGGAAGAAGAAGAAGAAGAGTTACATCTTCTCTTCAACGAAGCTAATGATGACAATGGTGGCTTCCCCTTCGAGACATAAGATGGGTTTGTGAACCCGAACCCTGACGACATCTGGTAACTGTCTGAATCACATTTATGTGATGACATGAACGAGTTCGTCGTTAACGGCGTCTCTTGTGTTTTTCCGTTAACTAGTAACGGAGGCGAAGAAGAAGAAGAAGACAAAGAAACATTCTTTCTCTGAATCTGAATCTGACTGTTGCTATGTGATAAAGGAGAAAGACGATTGATAGGTTTCGGACTATAAACTTTAAACGCAGATCCACCGTGTTGCTCTGTTTTCTTCTCTCTGTTCAACAAGGCGGTGGTTTCTTGCTTCTCCACCGTATTCTCCGTCTGTTTAAACGGCGTTTTTATCTCGGGGCCTTGTCTGAATCTAGCGTGTCCGGTTCTACATCTACCGAGCATAGAAATCACTTTCTTGAAGCTGTTAACGGCGACGTCCGTCAACGCCGTTATCTCTGTTTTATTATCATCCGTGTGTTGAAGTTGACTTTGACTTACAAGTTTAAGAAACTCTTCAACGCCGTGAATCCCCTCAGACGCCGCTTCTCTCAAGGAGTTGTTTTCCGTTTTAGCCACCGTGACTGCGAGAAAGCCGTCTTCTCCTTTGACACAACCACCGCCACCGCCATAGGTGCTGCTCATCATAAGCTCCACCGCCATCTCACCACAGAAACCGCTTCTCAGAGGTCAAAAGAAGATATAAATACACACAGAGACAAAGAAAGGTCTTGTAAGCTTTTAAAGATGATGATGATGGAGAGAAGAAAGCACCTCGCGAGTGGAGATGGAATCAAAGGCAGAGTCAAACAAAGCACCACTTACAAGCCTCCACGTGTACTATTTGTCAAAACACTTTTGACAATCTCAACGACGTCAATGATTTTTTAAATTGAAATTATTGGGAGTTGAGAAAAACATTCTTGATATAATAAGTGGGCTACAAACATTTTAGAAAGTGGGCTTTAGGCCCATTAAAGAATATCGACAAGTAAAATTTAATTTATCTAACAAAAAGAAATAAGAAAAGCGGCGCGCTGCATAATAATTAGTATTAAGGATAAGCTTTAACAGCAACAAGCCAAGTCACAGGCATAATTAAAACGGACCCCACACAATGCTCCCACGAATATGCTTTCTTATTCTTTCTTCTCTTCTTCTTCTTTTTTTTCTTCCTAAAAAAAATCTAACATACGTTTTACCCTCAGATCCTAAGTATCTACTTTACTTTTCAATCTTTCATCATCTTCTCATAAATCATGGAGTTTTTCTTTGAGATGATTTTAACAGTGGTTGTTGCTCTTCTGTTGTCTTTCTCTGTAGCCAAACTCATATCTGTAGCTACTGCTTCATGTAACGGCGGTGGCGTAGGCGTAGGCGGAAGTTACGATTCGACTTCCGATTATTCCCGGAAACGCGAGATCGGTGAAGTTGATGATTCCGTTACGGAGGAGGAGCTTCGTCTCGGCGCGAAAATGGAAGCTCGAGTGGTCCATAGCGAGAGGAACTTTCTAGTTGTTGATGAGAATTTGGGATTAGTAGATCGGCTTGTTAACGAAGGTGTTGAATGTGAAGAACGGGCGGTTTTAGCTACTGATGCTGAGTCTACTTCCGCTGTTTTCTCGCCGGAAATTGCGATCGCGGAGGAGAATAAGCTGAGTCCACTGCTTATGTCCGCTTCTGTATCGCTTGAAAACGCAATAGCGGAGGAAACTGTGATCCGAGGAGAAGAAGAAGAAGAAGAGAGAATCGAATCGATAGTAGAAGCAAGTGTTCGTCTAGTAAACGAAGAAAGTGGAGATGTGTTATTAGCCTCTGAATCTTATGAGCTTAATGTTGTAGAGAGTGATACTTATACTGTGGAGGAAAGTGAAAATAAGATGGAGAGGAAAACTAAAGAGGAGGAAGAAGAAGATGATGATTGGGAAGGAATTGAGAGGAGTGAACTGGAGAAAGCTTTTGCTTCTGCTTCAAAAAATTTGGAAGAGTCTGGGAAAGATGAAGAAGTTAGTGTTGAGGCTAAGATGGATTTGTATGCACTGCACAAGATAGCCACCGAAGGGTCTTGCAGAGAGCCACAACCTATGGCAGTCATGCTCTCTGCCCGTGCAAAATGGTACAATAACTTTCCAAGTTTTCGTATTTCTTAAGAGCTTTGTTACTGTTAGGTGGTCATTGGTAGCTCGGTTAGAGTTTTGTAGGTTGTATTGCTGGTATGGAAGCTTGAAATGATACGTGTTCTATCTAGTTTTAGGACAAAAAGAGGAAGTTCTGGAATAACACTAACCAAACTCTTGGCATAACGCTAAACATTGGTGTATGTATAATGTAGCTTGGTTGCTTTGTAGCATTTCTCAACAACTGTTGTGTGTAAGTGTTAATCATTAATTGTCTTGTCTAAGGAATGCCTGGCAAAAACTTGGAAACATGAGTCAAGAGGAGGCTATGGAGCAGTATCTTGCACTTGTATCAAAGGAGATCCCTGGTTTCATGAGTACTAGTCACACTGTGAGTTGTTGCCTGTTGTATCAAAAGGCATTGGAATATCATATGAATGTTCATTAATGGCTTTTGAAGTCTGAGAAACTTTCACTTATTCTCTCTCTACAGGTAGGGAAGATGGCAGAAACGGAGGCCTCTGTTGACTTACCTCCTAACTCAGGATCATTAGAAGATCCGACCACATTAGGGACAACTGGTGTCGAATCCAGCCAAAATGGTAAAACTAATACCCTTAAAGAGTAAACGATGTCTTCTGTCTCGGCTAACTTGTCTTAGGAACAGTTTCAGGGGAAAGGTGAATCCGGTGTTTAAGCAGGCAAGGCGAATCTATTATTCTTTTGCATATAGTGTGTGTATATATTTCACCCATGGTTTGGGCTATCATTTGGTGCCTTTTTTGGTTCGAGTAGTTGAATCAAACAAAAGCACTGAAGATTTATACGTGTGCGTGCGTGTGTGCATTGGTTGATTGCTTCAAGCAAGTGAACTTATGTATGAACTCCTAGTAGCTGCCTTATCATTATAAGTTCTCAATGTGTGTGCATTTGTTCACATTATATCCTTTGGTTTGATTCTTTTTTCTATAAGGCTAATGTTGATTGTAGATTTGCCATCAATAATCCTTTCGAAGTAATAAGCAAGCTTTCTTAAGTTGCATACCATTCATTGCAGCTTGTAATGGTATGCAAAATTCAATCCCAAAAGTAGTATAATATCGATAAGGTAACAAAAAGGTTACAAGACTTTTGAGATACATAGTATAAAGAAAAAGACAGAAAGTGCAGATCCCCTTTTATTTTACTTTTTTATTGGCAGGCAACAAACAACAGAGACCTTGGGAGAAACACATGCATGTGTCTGAATCAAGGCACGATCTTGAAAGCCTTGTACTTATCAACCCAAGAGACAAGAGAGTTACTAGAGTTCCTGAAACCAAGGAAGCCATGTTCTTTGCTCTTGTTCATACTATCAATCAATCCTACAACACCAAGTGCAACATCAGCAAAAGACCAAACACTTTCATCAACAACATCTCTCTCCTGCAACTCATACTTTTTCACCATCTCCTCCCAAACACTCTCTTTCCCTTTCATCATCTCCACCAAACCAACACTCTCTTTACCTTCAACAAACCCGTACTCTTCGATCCCAAACTGCTCAGCGAGAACCTTCCACATGTGTTTCCACTTGAAGATATCGGCATTGTTGCAGTTAAACGCTTCGTTCTTCGCGTACGGATCAACCGCCGCCCAAATCTGCTGCTCGGCGATCAAATCAGCGTCCGAGGCCGTCGTGAAGCCTTCCCAAGCTTCCTTGCTCCCCGGGAAAACAAGAGGAGCCCCTTCGTGCTTACATATCGCCGCGTAGACGCATAGAGCACCAACAATGTTGATCATACTATAAGGCGAAAACCCGAATATCGAATTCGGCCTGTGTATAGACCAAGTCAGGCTCTCTCTCTTCTTGATCTCTTCGAACAGAACATCTTCGAGGCTGTAATAGAAATTAGCGACCTGCAGCCGCGGCAGATCCTCCGTGAACGGAGCCTCGTGGTGAGATTTTCCGATGTTTTCGAAAGGGCCAATGTAATGCTTCGTCCCCGTCTGTAGACAGACGTGAACGAGATTCGGCGCGTGAGGCACGACCGCGCGTAGGACGTTGCGGAGCATGGAGCCGTTAGCCTCGCAGTTCTCCGTCTCGGATTCGCGTTTGGTCCACGTCACGTAGAAGACGTGCGTGACGTCAGTTAACGGAGACAACTTAGATCTGGCGTCTTCTGCGTCGGAGACGTCGCATTGGATGTAATCGATGGGGTGATCGGAGTTCCAGGACGGACGAGGACGGCGAGCGACGCCGTAGACTTTCCATGGACCGCCTGGTGTGTCGGAGAGTGGGAGAATCTCGGCGAGGCTGTTTCCGACGATTCCTGTTACGCCGATTATCAGAGCGACGCTCTCGTAGGTTTGAATCGGCTCATCTTCGTCGATTCTCTTCTGCAAACAAAACAAAACAAAGAAAATTTAATTGAAATTAAATTTAAAATTTATAATCAGTAATTAAGAGATTAATTACCTTAGCAGCTCCAATGGCACCAGCCCACCACCAACTCATTTTTCTTCTCCGGTGAGAAAAAATTATAATTATTCTGATAAAAAAAATTGATTATAGAGCTTTTGTGGAGGTTGTATATTTGTGTGTGTGTTTATGTTATCGTTTATAGAAGAAAATAAAGGTATCTTATATAGGGTCTTGTGTGAATCACTTTTTTGTTATTTTTTTTTAACTCCGTATATAGCATGTAACACACAGATGTTTTCTAGTTCTATATAACACTCGCAAGAGTGTTTGTTTAATGAAAAAAGTAACACACACATATAATTATACTTTCGTGGATCACGCTTTTTTCATTAACATACAAACCTTTCACAACACTACTAAAGTGTCGTGCCTCGTGTTGTGGAGGATAAACATTTACCCAGGAGACTACAAATTATTTTAAAAACTACAATTTTTCTTAACTAGGCGTAAGGCGTCTTATATACACACTTAGCTTGTGTAATGACCAATTTGTGTGTGGCTTAAAAGATGGACTTAATCTTCACACCGTCCACAATGTTTTTATAAAATAAAAACATGTCTATATGAGTCATTCTTGACCCAAGCTTTTGTCACGATTAGCTCAACAACCAAAATCATATCTGATTTTAATTTTACTTTACAAGATCCCAATGAATATATTTATTGTACTACCTTCTCTATTATTGCTTGTTGACAGTCTGGTTATGATTACAAACAAACTAAGCCAGCTTTGAATATATCACAAATTTATATGTTGTAATCATTAAAAACCATAGACTACAATATTACGAATAGCTTAACAAATTACAAACACACATCATATTACAGGAAAGGATGCATAAAAATAATTAAAAATAAAAGGTAATTTATCTCTTGACGAAACTCATCTTCTCGTAATATCTAATAGAGAGGAGAGAAAGCGAGAGCTTGATCTCGTCTTTACTCAACCTACCATGGCGATTAGGGCTCGAAAGTGGCCACAGATACAGAGAGTGTAGCTTTTTGAACCCACCAAGAGCCATGACGACAGATCTGAGCTGGTTCTGTCCGCATCCGAGGTTAGCCCAGTGTCTTGTACATATCAGCTCCCATAGCCTCTCGTCTTTTGTCGTCTTGTGCCAGATCTTTCCTACGCATGATGATATAGCCAAGGTTTTAGCGTCCACGTGTTTCAATACCTCGTAGACTAGATTCTCGTCTAAACTCGCGAATCCGATTACAGATCTTTCTTCTTCTTCTTGTTCTTGTTCTTCGTGTGTGATCTTCATCTTCTGTTTCTCGTTTATAAGAGAGCTTGAAGCGCTGCGTTTCATTTGAAATCGGATTTTGAAAGGAGATCGAGAATTGATTTGAGAGGAGAGATGATGATAAAGGTATTGTGTGATGAGGAAGAGGAAGAGGAAGAGGAAGAGATTGGGTTTATTCTTTTGAGTAATTATCGAAAACGACAAATATTAGACACTAATTATTATTAACACTTGTGTCTGGTTGTTTAAATATTTATGGCCCATTGGGCCTATATCCATAAATAGAAGGGAAAGAGCCATTTTATGTTAACATGATTATCTTAGAGGCCTAGAAATCTCCTAACACAAAAATATTCAAATTTAAGGATTTTTCAATTAGGTATCGTTATGTTTATTTTGTGTGAAACACCAACACGTCACTGAAGCAAAAAAATCCACTTAAATATATTTTTTTTTGGTTTATGTAAACCATAATATTCATACTCCATATTATTTCACTTATAACTATTACAACAATACGTATTATGTATTACTAGGAGGGAACCTGCGATACTCCCGGATTTATAGTCAATATTATATATATTTTTTATAGTCAATATTATATTTATATATATTTTAATAAATTTAATATATTATATATTTGTTTTCAATCTAGTAATTTTTATTTTTGATATTTTTATTCTTATTCACCTAAATAATGTTTGTTGGATTAGTTTTTACTTTATGAATTCTTTGTTTTGAATATTTTTTACTAATCTTAAATAGTTTGTATATTCTTTAGTTTTTGTATTTGTTTTTCTTTTTTGATATTACGGTTTCTTTACTTATATCGCTATATTTTTCTTATATTTTGTTCACGTAAATGAATTGTGCAATATGTGTTTTTAGTATGTGTTTACTCAATGACTTAAATTGTATTTTTTTTTATTTTATTTTTCATGTTTTCAAACTAATTTTATAAGTTTTGTATACCTTTTATTTTAGAGAAATTCATAAAACTACACCCTTTCAACCCTCCCTTCACAAAACTACACCTAATTCAATATTTTCACAAGTTTACATCCTTTCAAAATTTTAAAAGCTTGATTTACCCTTTAAAAAATTACCAAAATTAAAATCTTTTCATTTGGGTTCGCTAATTAGTGTTTAGGGTATAGTATTAAGGGGGTATGATTGTTTGGGTAGGGTTTATTTGAATTTAATTTTGAGTGTTTAAGTGTAGTTTTGTGAAATATTTTGGAAATTGTGTAGTTTTGTGAAATGTAATTCAAAAGATGTGGTTTTATATATATTGAGTTTGAATTTCTTTTATATATTCAAAACCAATAAGATTAAAAATACATATTTAAGAATTTTTATGAATCAGTAAATAAAATTATCACATAGATTTAGTGCATTTGATATTGTGTTATAATAATATTACAAAAATTAAGTTAAAATTTAATAACTTTATAAATTAATAATTAGAATTGTCACATATATTTTTGTAAAACTAATAAATTTAATGAATTAACATAAATTTTGAATGATGATGTGTCAACACAAGAAGTGTTCCCCTCATCTTTTATATATAGGAAGTATTATTATGTATCATCAAACAAGAATTTGTCCTTAAAAAGTAAACATTTGGTGATTCCCATTTAATTTAGTCTAAGACCATGATTATCAGGGGCCCTAAGGGTGATCCTTAACCCATGGGCCCCATGATAAAATTAAGCACCACCTCTTTAATTGCTTAGGTAAGGATCAATACTTAGACTTTTCGCGGGTCCCACTGACACGTGGCGACCCGCGATTAGTCAGATTATTAATTTATTATTATTTTTTAAAAAAAATATATATTTTATTTTTTAAGGATTTTTTTTGGGTCATAACCCATAATCATGCTCTTATGTCTTAATTTAATTTTGTTTTTTTCTTCTTTTGGATTTGTCAGCAACTTAATTATATTCTCCCTTTTTTCTCAATGCAAATTATGACATATGGATTGCACGACATGTCTCTTGACACAATCTAAGAGCATATCCAATGGTGGATCTTGTGTAAATTGCTTAAACAATTTTTTAATTATATTTTAATTAAACTTTGTACACTTAAGAAACTTTGATTGTATTTATTGTAATTGACTTCCAATGGTGGATCTTAATTTATGGATCTTAATAAAATATAAAAAAAAATTATTACAAATTATTAAAAAGAAAAAGACATTACATTTTTATTCAAAGATATTTAAACAAAACAAATATGAAAGCAAAGACATATTTAGTTTATTTGGTCACAAATACCACTTAACTTTTGAGTCACATAGACAAATCAAAGCAAAGACATATTTAGTTTAACTTTAAGTCACAAATACCACTTACATTGTTAAGAAGACAACATCCTCCACTCACATTGTCTCTTTAAGTCACAAATACCACCGTCTTGCATCCTCCACTCACATTGTCTCTTCCTGCAAACAAGACATCAAACAACAAGAAGACAACATTAGAACAGAAACAACATTAGAACAACATAACATTTAACCAAAAGCAAATACAACAAGACAACATTAGAACAGAAAAGCTTATCATTAAACAAAAACATAACAAAATACAACAATAGATTAAGACAACAAACATAACAAAAAGACACAAAAGCAAATCCAACATTACAAGATGAGAAACATAATCAACATTACAAGATGAGAAACATAATCAACATTACACAACATTACATAGGATTACATAGACATATAATCAAATTAACTACACCTATCAACCAAACCAATAAACTAAACTATGTTCAAACTGATGGTCACAAGGAAGAAGTAAAAACGTACCAGGATTTGAGCTATTTGGAAAGATCAATTGAACTACCATGGAACAACCTTCTCATCATTGTAACCTACAATGAAAATACAATGATCAAAACACTAGTCAATAACAGAATAAATATTAATAATCAATGACTAATCTAAAGCTAACATGAATCACAAGCTAAAAACAATCAATCAATAGTTCATATTACAAGCTAAACAAAATCAGTAAACGATTCACAAAGATAAATATATAAACACACAATCACTAATCTAAAGCTAACTGAATCACACAAGAGTTATACCTTCAAAAAATACAACATGCAATCACTAATCTAAACCTAACTGAATCGATCTTAACTTAGAACAAGAGTTTATACCTTCCAAAAAAATTTCCCCCCAATTTCATCGATATGATAAAACCCTAGCCACCAATCCACACGATTACTGCTTCAATCAAACCCATAAGATGATCTCCTACGCCTCACCGTCGCACGTCTTTACTCCTCCGACGATTTCACCGATGAAATCTCCGGCAATCTCGAAATCGCCATTTTCAAGTCGCGTCCGAGAGAGGATTTTTTTTTGTCTGTGAATTTATGACTTTACAAAAGCGAATGCCAATTAGTAAGCGACACGTGTCGATCTTGCAGAGATCTTAAACATCCTATATTGGATCGATCTTAGTTTGGCTTGTATTAAATATTTTTCTTTTGGGCCAAATACAATTTTAATACACCTAAGATCCATGGAAGAAACCCCAATGGACTTGGTCTAACAATGCTTAGAATTAATCAACAATCTATAATGACTTTAATACTCTTTTAACAGTCAATATATATATATATATATATATACAAATACAATATAATTTCAGTTTTAGAACAAATCATTATTATCTTCACTTGAAGATGTTGTTCGATGACGAGACGGTCTCAAATATATTCTCTGGTACACCGATTTCTATCAAAATACCACCAGATAATGTAAATACTATACCTAAATCTCTTATCACAAAATTACAAGTACCATCAATATATATTAAACAAATTTTGTGGTATTTTTGCAGGACATGTTTGGTCTATGGTACTTCGAGTTATCTTTCACAGCTAGAGCCGTAATTTATCTAACAGTTTTGGGTACAATCTCACATAATCTGTATAACATATACTATTTTTTAATTAAATGTAAAATATAATTTGCTTTTTTGTTCTTATTGTTATTGTGTTTCTTAGGAACCATAATGTTGATTATATTTTTAATATTGAAATTCCTAAGCGAACTTGACGCGGAGGAGGAATACACGGAGACGCTACCGGTAACAGAAAGAGAAGATGAAGAAGAAGAAGTCAACGTTTGGACACCGTTAGTCAACGAATCGTTGGAGGTAATAATGAAGAAGAGAGATGTAGAAACGGCGTCGTTTAGCTCATCGGATGACGTGGACTACTCGACATTATGTGTCATATGTTTCGAGGAACGGAGAAACTGTTTCTTCGTACCGTGCGGACACTCTGCCACGTGTCGCGGTTGTGCTCAGAGGATCTTGTCTGAAGAAAGTAAAGTGTGTCCTATTTGCCGGAGAGTTATACGTAAAGCTAAGAGATTATTGTTGAAGAGGCTTTCTTAATCACCATTTTTGACTCATGCTTGCTTTTAATCGGTTTTAAGTGTGCTAATTGTTAATCACTATCATTAATTCATTAAACTCTGTTTTGACAAAACAAAATAAGAAAAAAATCAAGAGAAATTGTTAGAAAAATGCCACTTTTTTTTTGTAAGTCTCTTTCATGGTTAGAAATGCCATTAAAACTATTATTCTTTATGATGATTTGAACAAATTAACTTTATATTAAGTTAAGAAATTCATTAATTTTGACGAAAAAAATGTAGGATTCCGATTAGAAGATCTTGAATCTATATAAAAGTAGGATAAATCACAATCTCGAAGATAAAATGTTACTTTGATAATTTTTGCAAAAAGAACTATTAAACACATAAACTTATATATAAAAGGAAAATAATTAAACCGGATCACTTAACCGAGATTTGTTTGACTAATGACTTGATAAGTTGTTACATAAATGAACCGGGCCGTGATTCCCTTACCGGCTCCCTACCACACACACGCGTCGCACGTGCAGTATTCAACAATCCCCCTCTTCATATGATTAAATTATTTTTAATTTAACAAAAGAATAAACGAAGAAGAAGAAGCCTTTTCTTCTCTCTCGTTTTCGCGACAAGAGGAAGAAGAAGAAGACGAAGAAGAAGAAGAAGAAGAAGAAGAAGAAGACGAAGAAGAAGAAGGAAGCATAAGAAGAAAGCGAGGCTTCTCTCTCTCTGAGCTGTGAAGAGGTGAATATTGTAGCATAGTATATATAATTATATAAAAATATGGAGGAGACAGATAGGGATCTGGAGATGCGAGAACCAATCTGCTCTGTAGAAACGGCTAACTCTCTTGAATTAGGGTTTCGTAATCCTCCTTCTCTCTGGTGAGACTTATACCTTTACTTTTTTTATTTATATTTTTTCCCTTTGAATCATTCTTAGCTTTTGAATTTTTCTCCTAAGGGTTTTTTTAAAAAATTTATTATTGGTGTTAATTTGGTCACCTATATCTCATGTATATATATATATTTATTTTAATCTGAAACTGTTCATTGGAATATTGATTCATTGAATTGGCTTATTCTCTTAGTTCTTTTACATTCATGTGTTGTGTTTTTGCTTGTTTTATCTGAATCTGTGATTTTGTTTAGCTGAATGTTGATTTGGAGTGGTTTTTTATTGTTTATTAATAATGTTGAGTTTTGTTGGATTTCTTGCATCTAATGGCTTATCTTTGTCAATTAATTACATACAAGATTGTGTTGTGGCCAGGCATGATTAAAACTCAGTTTATTCTTAATTGTGTCTTTATTCTATAAAGTTTGTCTTGTTATGTTCATTTTTGTTTCCTCAGTACCTTGTCAAATGCTTCACCTGGTGCTGCGATATCTAAAGAAAAGGAGACGGGAGATAATGTAAATTCGCTTGAAACATTGGATGAAGCGGTAGCAGTGACATCTAGTTTACCAGGGCAGGCAAATTTGTCTTCTGATTCTGTAGTTGCAAGCATGGAGTTGGAGAAAACTAGTCTTATGCAGAGTAGTCTGGACTCAAATGAGGTGAGCAGGAATGTAACCGAGGCTGTGTGTGGGCCGCTCGATGCGAGCATGACCGATAACAATAAACAGGTGTCTACTCTTGTTCATACAACAGACAATCAGAATTCTGATAATTCGTCAGCTTTTACACCCGGCCATGGTAGAAATAAAAAGGCTGAGAGTGACGATATAGCTCCTCAAGCTGACAATGAAAGGGAAAAAGAAGAAAAGGGAAATTCTTCAAGAAAGAGGAGACAAAAGCGGAGAAAAAGCCGCAAGTCCTCTAGATCAATGACTGTATCTCAGTGCCTTGGAGCGATAAACAAAACATCCGCTGATATTGAGTTTGGTATTTTGGATGCCTTGGAGATAGCAACCAAAGTCGCAGGGGAAGTCGCAAAAGAAGTGGATTCTGGAGAATCTGCTCACAGTTCTTCAGAAGAAGAACGATCTGATGAGAGCGGGCAGTCTGGTTCAGAAGACTCCCGAGGAGATGATCTACACACCGGTTCTCCATCCAAGGGTTTATCAGTGGGTGAAAACCATTCTGTTGAGCAAGTTCATGTTGGAGCTGGAGGTGACAAAACTATGGATGAGAAGAATAACAAATCTGAAAGTAGGATGATGGACAGTGATGATGTTGAAGAAAGCCACGAAGCGGCAGCTGCTGTTTCTGAAATGGACAGGGAGAAAAGCCCATGTGATTTTGATCTTAATCAAGATATTTTTCCTAATGAAACAGATGTCATTATGTCCTGCATATCTACCAATGCTACGCCTATTATGTCTGTTTCACATTCTGTCTCAACTTCTGAAATGCCCGCGGCAGCACTTTCGCAATTGGAAAGATCTCTTAGCGGGAAAGGATCGGCTGCTACTAGTGTATTTCATCCACCATCACCTCATCAAGTTCTTAGTGGGGAATCAAGAGAAAAACATGTGATTTGTCGTGGTATCGATCTGAATGTGGCTGAGGTAGGAGATGATCAAGTTCAAGATCTAACTCCCTGGAAACACTTGCTGCCCTCGTCATCAAACTCTAGGGATGGAGAGTCTTCACATGAAGCTAATCTAAGGGGATCAAGCCGGTTCAACCTGGATTTGAATTGTATGAACGAGGACGCTGATATGCCTCATCCACCTTCTGAGCTGAAGATGGAAACAAGATTGTTTCTAAGTCACAATGGTCAGCAAAGCGCATCACATGTCACCCCATTCTCAGTTGCTCAACAATCAGGCAAGGAAGTAAACTTTGATTTGAATGACAGACCGCAGCTTTTCATGGATTCACGTGATCGGGGTCCTTACTCTGGGCGGCACTCATGGAGTGCATCCCCATACGGAGGCCACAAACTTGAAGAACCGGGTATTTCTATTTTGGGTGCGAAAGTGGACGTTGGCAGAAAAGACAGCGTAGCCCAGATGGCTTCGTTCTTGTCCAATGGTAAGTCCCTCGAACCCGCAACAGGATTATACATGGGAAGATCCGGAAACTCTTTGGGTTTATCCCCCGGTGTATCTTTTTCTCCAGCGCCTATGTATGGCTACAACGGATTGTCGTCTGGCCCTCCATCAATGTCGTCATCGCCCATGTATGTTCCTGGAACTGCTATTCCATACATGGTGGACTCTAGGGGAACGCCAGTTATGATGCCTCAAATGATGGGTTCAACACAATACGCGCAGCCACCGTATCCACAACAACACTTGTTCATGAACTTGGCGAGTGGGTCACATAATGGACCAGTGCGGCCTAACTTTGATCAGAGTTCTGGTTTTGGGGTTGAGATGGGGAACAGAGAGCCGTTGAGTTTGAGGCAGTTTCTATCACCGGAACAAAGCGGTGCTATGGGAGAGCACTCGGGTTCAAACGCAGAGCCGTCGTCGAGCTCATCAATGAGCATTGGTGGTAAGCGAAAAGAGCCCGAGACACGGTGGGAGTTCCCTCCATGGAGATGAAGTGATCTCAGACATGGGTTCTTGAATATGTCCGGATGGGGGACTGATTGGTTTTGGTCAAAGTGATGATTAAAGTGTTGTTGAGGTAACTTATAATTTGTCTTGCTGGACTTTTTTCTCTCTTTTCTTCTCAGGTTTTTTTTTTCATAACATATATAGGAGGAATTATTAGTTCAAAACATTGGTATATGTCAAGCTTCTTTTTTACCCTTGTTGAATAAATATATTTTTAGTTTATATTAAGATCATGTTGGTTCTCTTTTATGCAATTCAAAGCTAACAACTAACAAGACCTTAATTTATTTTTATTTTGTCTTCAAAGACATATACTATCCATTTGATTTGGGCCCTAATTAACCCATTTACACTTAATTTAAGCTCTTCCATCACCTTACTCCAATAAAATTATGCCACGTGGCTTTCGATTAATAGCGAGCCGTTGGATCTGCCACGTAATCAAGAACACACATCGGAGAATCATTACCTATTTGATCGGATCTCACGAGCAAGCTTGAACCATCCTCTTCAGTGACTGAGTAAAGCTTGAGAGATCGGAGAAGGAAGCTACTAGCCACGATCTAAACAATGAGGAAGAGGACGATCGTGTCCGTTTTGTTCCTTTTCTCGCTTCTGTTTCTTCTTCCAGATCAAGGTTTCGATCTTACTCCATAGTTCTAGTTATATACCACTTTGGTGTAATTTTGCTTGATTTTTTAGTACACATTGCTTGCGATTTCAATGCTAACACGTACGATGCTTCTACTGTGGTGTTTTTGTTTTGAAATTACAGGAAGAAAGTTACACGCGAACGCAGAAGATAGCTCGGAGGATGTTGCAGATCCACCAAAGGTGGAGGAGAAACTCGGTGGTCACGGCGGTTTATCGACGGACTCCGATCTGGTTCACAGGTTTAAGTCTATTTTCACTTTCACGTATTAAAAATCGCATTAAATCTCTGGTTTAATTCGGATTCGGTTTTTGTTGATTAGAGAGTCTGAGTCGATTTCGAAGAAGTCGCTTCGCGGCAACGCGGAGAAATTCGAGTTCCAAGCTGAAGTTTCAAGGCTTATGGACATTATTATCAACTCTCTTTATAGTAACAAAGACATTTTCTTGAGAGAATTGATCTCTAATGCTTCTGATGTAAGCTTTGAATGTGTTTTACATTGTGTTAGTATTTTGTTTCGGATAGCTTAGGGAGATTATTGAGTTGTCTGTGTTTCTTCATGTTTTTTTTTCAGGCTCTTGATAAAATTAGATTCCTTGCACTCACTGACAAAGATGTTTTGGGTGATGGTGACAATGCTAAGCTTGAGATTCAGGTTTTAGCTTCATCTTTTTACCGATAATCGTTTGCTCTTTGTGTAGATTAGTTTACCAATAACGCAATGATGTGCACAGATTAAGCTAGACAAAGCTAAGAAGATTCTTTCTATTCGTGACCGGGGAATTGGCATGACTAAAGAAGACTTAATTAAGAACCTTGGTACCATAGCAAAATCTGGAACGTCAGGTATGTGTTACTATATGTGGTGATACGTTGGATAAGTATAATTGGTCGGATCGATAAAGGGTCCATGTACTCAAGATCTTGCCTTTTACAGCTTTTGTTGAGAAAATGCAATCAAGTGGGGATCTTAACCTTATTGGACAATTTGGAGTTGGGTTCTACTCTGCTTATCTTGTTGCTGATTATATTGAAGTCATTAGTAAACACAATGATGACAACCAGTAAGTTTTTTTTCCATTATCGGAAACAACATTGGAAATATACTTGTATAAATGTAAAACTATCTGGAAAACCTTTCTGATAACTTCTTGTCCATATTCAGGTATGTATGGGAATCGAAGGCTGATGGTAAATTTGCTGTATCTGAGGATACATGGAACGAGCCTCTTGGACGGGGAACCGAGATCAGATTACATCTTAGAGATGAAGCTGGCGAGTACCTAGAGGAAAACAAACTTAAGGTGAGTAGTATTTTCATAAAGTTGAATGTATATCTCACTATAATCTATTAAAGAGAGACACAAACCAAGTTATGAATACAGTGCTCTCTGCTTATTTCTGTTTATGGTCTCATTTTGGTTGCTTATGTTCATCGTTTTCTGCTATAGGATTTGGTGAAGAGATACTCTGAATTCATTAACTTCCCTATCTCCCTCTGGGCTAGCAAAGAGGTGGAAACAGAGGTCCCAGTAGAGGAAGATGAATCAGCGGATGAGGAAACTGGTGAGCAATAATAAAACACTGCATTTACAATCTTTTACAAATATTCTTTATTCTAACAAGTCCGGTGGCACTAAATTTTTATCAATGGTACTTTATTTCAGAAACCACCTCTACTGAGGAGGAGAAGGAAGAAGATGCTGAGGATGAAGACAGTGAGAAAAAGCAGAAAACCAAGAAGTTGAAAGAGACAGTTTATGAATGGGAGCTTCTGAACGATGTGAAAGCTATATGGCTGAGAAGTCCGAAGGAGGTGACTGATGAAGAGTACACTAAATTCTACCACACTCTCTCAAAGGTAAAAAACATGCATTGAAAAATAGAAGCTATGTAACTCACATGGTGTAAGATTCTCGTGTTGATTTTACTGACCTATTTGCTAATTCATATACAGGATTTTACTGATGAGAAGCCAATGGCTTGGAGTCACTTTAATGCTGAAGGCGATGTTGAATTCAAGGCGGTGTTGTATGTTCCTCCTAAAGCTTCCCATGATCAGTACGAGAGCTACTACAACAGCAACAAAGCGAACTTGAAGCTTTATGTGAGAAGAGTATTTATCTCGGATGAATTTGATGAGCTTCTGCCTAAGTATTTGAGTTTTTTGAAGGTAACTGATAAGAAAAAAAATGAAGAGGTACTTTCATTACATATTTCAGGCTTGTCCCTAAACGTGAGTTTTCTTCTTTAGGGACTGGTTGACTCTGACTCATTGCCTCTAAACGTGTCACGAGAAATGCTCCAACAACACAGCAGCTTAAAGACCATAAAGAAGAAGCTTATCAGAAAGGCGCTTGATATGATCCGCAAGCTTGCTGAAGAAGACCCTGATGAGGTCCATGATGATGACAAAAAAGGTATAACTTTTCACAATCTTCTCGGTGTCAAAACATTTTAACTGTTTCAGGTCTTTTTATGGTAGATTCATTCATCTTCCTCAAAGATGCATTAAACTTATTGAGTATTTGGCACGCAGATGTGGAGAAGTCTGGTGAGAATGATGAGAAGAAGGGCCAATACACAAAATTCTGGAAAGAATTTGGAAAGTCGATCAAACTTGGCATCATTGAGGATGCTTCTAACCGGAACCGCTTGGCTAAACTTCTTCGTTTTGAGACGTATGTGCTCCCATTACCATTTTGACGCATGTGTCTTCTTTTTGGCACCAGATGGATAAAGATTTATACTTTTGCTATTACAGAACAAAGTCTGATGGCATACTGACTTCTCTCGACCATTACATTAAGAGAATGAAGACGGGACAAAAGGACGTCTTCTACATTACAGGAAACAGCAAGGAGCAGCTAGAGAAATCTCCATTCCTTGAGAGGCTCATCAAAAAGGGCTATGAGGTTTGGTTCAAAACACGAATAAAATTCTTCTTTATCACAATCTCTAACTCATTCCAATAACTTGTGTGTTCTCAGGTCATCTTCTTCACGGACCCGGTTGACGAATACTTGATGCAATACCTCATGGATTACGAAGACAAGAAGTTCCAAAACGTGTCGAAAGAAGGGTTAAAAGTTGGGTAAGACGCAAAGGACAAGGAGCTAAAGGAATCATTCAAGGGGCTAACCAAGTGGTGGAAAGAGACTCTGGCTAGTGAAAACGTGGACTCTGTCAAAATCAGCAACCGTTTGGCCGACACTCCCTGCGTAGTTGTAACATCCAAATTCGGATGGAGTGCAAACATGGAGAGGATCATGCAGTCACAAACTCTCTCTGATGCTAATAAGCAGGCTTACATGAAAGGCAAGCGAGTCCTCGAGATCAACCCAAGACACCCTATCATCAAAGAACTCAAAGACAGAATCGCAAGCGACTCAGAGGTAAAACATCACTTCCCATATTTCAAAACTTAATCTTATGCCTAAACACACGAGAATTCCGAACAGGACGAGAGTGTGAAAGAGACAGCACAGCTCATGTACCAGACGGCTTTGATCGAGAGTGGATTCATACTAAACGATCCGAAAGACTTTGCAGCGCGTATTTATAACTCTGTGAAGAGCAGTCTAAAGATAAGTCATGATGCAGTAGCCGAAGAGGAAGTCGAGGCAGAGGAAACAGAGACTAGTGAAGAGGCTGCTACTGAGACGAAATCGGATAACTTGGCTAGTGGTGGTTTAAACATTGAAGCTGAAGAAGCCGTTGAGAAACATGAAGAGACAACAACCAAAGACGAACTGTAGATTTGTCTGTTTTTCTTGTGAGTGTGTGTTTTCTCTACTCTCTTTTAGTTAAATAACAGAACATCGGTTTATTTCGAATCTTAAGATTAGTTATAATCAATTAGTTTATCAATTATGTAATTGCAAATTTTTATCTTTTTACACTAAAAATTACAGTTTTGTTTATAAATGCCCTTCATATCTAAATTCCGAAGTTATACTAGTAGGTTTTTCATAGTGGTAGCCACGTAGAGTGCTAATCTCTTTGAACTTAATTTATTTACAAAATTAATTTAAAAAGACTTATGTATATAACTTTTTGAAAATTAAAATGTAAATTTCTGAAAAGGTATACATTTTATTTTGGAATAAATGACTTTAATCGAGTCATATCTTTTCAACATATTGTTTTTTTATCTTTGTATCACTTTACAAAACACAGAGAAAATTATAGTCATATATACTTTATTGTGATATTACGAATCTTGAACTTGACCATCGTGAGATGGTATATATATAGAGAGAGAGATGTGTTGATGACATCGTATATGGTCTTTCAAAATCTTATCTCTTTAGTTTCTTTCTTTGTATTATCACCAAATATACTTTTTCATTTTTGAATAAGAGTACAAAAAAAAACAAATAGTGATGATCATAACAGTTATACACTCTCCTGTCTCATTCTATTTCATCAACATACTTATCTTCCTCTTCTTACATGGTAATGTTCATATCTATTATAATCATTATCTATATTATGTATACTAATATACAAAATATAAATATTTGTTTATATAATAATAAACATTGCATGTGCATAGGGACTTATGGTGCTACAATAACAATTGTAAACCGTTGCAGCTTCACTGTCTGGCCAGGAATTTTAGCCAACTCCGGTAGCGGCGACATAGGAACCACTGGTTTCGAGCTACTCTCGGGCGGTTCACGATCATTCCAAGCTCCACCTAGCTGGTCCGGCCGGTTTTGGGCACGAACCGGTTGCAATTTCGACCCAAGCACAAACCAAGGAACATGCTTAACCGGAGACTGCGGCTCCAACCAAGTCGAGTGTAACGGCGCGGGGGCAAAACCACCCGCTACACTCGCGGAATTCACAATCGGGTCTGGTCCAGATGACCCGACCCGAAAACAAGATTTCTACGACGTTAGCCTCGTGGACGGTTACAACGTCCCGATGGTGGTCGAACCGAGCGGCGACACAGGGTCACAAGGCGATTGCTTGACCACGGGTTGCGTAACGGATCTAAACCAAAAATGTCCAACGGAGCTCCGGTTCGGATCCGGGTCAGCGTGCAAAAGCGCGTGCGAGGCTTTTGGTAATCCGGAATATTGTTGTAGCGGCGCGTACGCTTCACCTAGCGAGTGTAAACCGTCAATGTACTCGGAGATATTCAAAACCGCGTGTCCGAAATCGTATAGCTACGCTTTCGACGACGCGACCAGTACGTTTACGTGTACTGGCGCTGATTATACCATCACTCTTTGCCCTTCCTTGCCTAGGTAGCTTTAAACCTATAATAATAATAATAATAATAATAATTAGTATTATCATTATAGGTATCACATTTGCTTTTTGATTAGCTAGCAGAGTATTGTGATTGGGTCGTAGAGCCATGTTAAAAAATTTTGAAAAAAGAAGATTTTGATTCTTTTAACATTTTACACGTAATAAAGGAATACATGTGAGTCATGACATCAAAGAAAAGAAACGCGTAAGCACAAAACAAAAGTAATACTATTTTGTTATTACTAAAAGACTGATTTTAAAAAAGTTGGTTGGTTTTTTTTGTGTATGCACAGCCAAAAATCAGCAGCAAATGGGTGGCGAGACGGCGGTGGTGGATTGACACAAAGCTCGTCGTCGCCGTTATCGACGTGGCTGTCCGATGTATTCACTTCTCACTCATCGAATATTCATCAATCTTCACAATATTTACTATCTTTAACATCTTTATACTTTTTCGGAAATTTCGATATTTTTCTTCTTGTTTTTGTGTGTACATTATGTATACTTTTACGTTCGTATGTTGCATGAACAATGTTCATTGCAATTTTTCTACTCTTTTTATTGCTTCATTTTGTTTACCAAGAACAGAGGTTTGCGTTTCCTTATGGGTAATGCGTGCTAAACGTAAACGTAAGAAATTTAGCTTAACCAAATAGATATGTTATCTTCTTTTTAGGACATATTGTTTAGAAGATCATATTTGGTCCGAATATGATGATCTTGAAAATAAACATTTTTAAAAAATGTTCTCTTCTTCTTTTTGTACATATATATGATGATTTAAGCAACAGAAATACAATAACATGGAAACTAAACCAATAGTAAACCATCAGGGAGGACTTGATGAAGAGAAGAGTCTTGAGATATATACTTATGGCAAGCGTAAAGCACTGCCTCATGAAACCCTTCTGGATTGTCTATAAACACAAAATGACCTCCCTAACCAAAAACCAACACAATTCTCACATAAGCATCTTCTCTTCTCTTACAAGAAAGTGAAACCAAAATGCATATGTTTTACAGATTTACCTGCGGAACACGAATGATTTCGCACGGGACCTTCATGTATTTTCGCGCTTCCACTGCACCTTCATAGTTCATCCAATCGTTCGTTCCGTAGATAAAAGTTGTTGGCACTTTCCACTCCGATGCGCTGTTACATTTACATTCATCCGAAATTGAATCTATATGTAAGTAAGAGAATTCAATAATATTTGGTGTGGATCAAACCTCTGTAAGAGAGGCTTCCTAGCAAATGCTCCAAAGGCGAAGATGTATTTCAAGCACAACTCTCCGCTTGCCTTTGCAGCCAAAGTATGATACACATAATCTACCAAATTTCAGAAACGAAACACATCTCTATCAGCTATGCATCATCATTAGCTTCTATGGAAGTTAAAAGATCGAATTTTTACTCACCGGTTAGCAATTTTGATTCTTCATCTGTTAGCAAAGTTCCCTGCGAATGTGCACCGAATCTTGCATTTGTATAGCGATTTACAATACCTGGACCCCAAGGACCTAATCCTCTGCACCACAATAAGTATATTTAGATGATAGTAAATCTTAGTTTTCCTGCTAACTAACAACTAACACTTCATCACCAAACAAGTTTTGTCATGCTCGAAACACAGATTATCAAATGGTTTTAACAGATAGCGCTAAAACTGTATATATATCAATGAAGCTAGCATATAATCCACCTATTAGCGAATAAGAAAAGTTTATATGAGCATACCTAATAATCTTCTGAGGAGTGAAATTCGACTCCCATAAGTGATTTAGAACCGCGCCTTTCCATGTTGCTCTGAATTTAGTGAGCCGTTCAGAGGCATCTGTTTCAGCCGAGAAACCAGCAGATCCCACAAGAATCAAGTGTTTAACATGCTCTGGATGCTGTAAGTACACACAGATAAACCAAAAGATAAAGTCAAGAATCTTGAAATTCCAAAGTTTCGTATGAGAACAAGGAAGACAATTCACCTTAAGCGCGTATTTAGCAGCAACATAACCACCAAAAGAATGTCCCAACAGAATAAAGTTACTAAGATTCTTCGCTTTACGCCATTCCTCAAAGGAGTCAATAAACCAAGCCTCCGTCTCTGCACAATCAAAGCCGTTCATACTTGTTTAGCAATGTAAATATAACACACAAAGTCATTAAAAACTAAAGATGCTGAATACTACCTTCTGTGCTTTTACATGTAAAATCAGGCCTACTTGATCCACCCCACCTAAGGAAGTAAAAAAAGAGACAAACATTTCTTATTACATAACCACAATGTGAGCCAAAAGAGACCATACTCAGAAAGCTGTTTTTTACCCAAGCTGATCAATGGCGATGACTCGAAATCGACTAGCAAGAGCATCGAAATTACGAAAGAAGAAGCCTTGAGAAGCAGCATAGCCATGAACCATCACAAGAGTAGGAGAGCCTTCCTTGGCATCAAAGGTAAAAGTGTTGATGTAGCGTGGCTCATTGCTCGAAGAACGAAACCAACTGATCTTAGAACCTGGTGGTCCTGAACCAATACTTACTTGTTCTTGTTCATAAGGCGTCCTGAAATTGTTTCATATCACAACATAATTAAAATCAAAATCTGGAGAAATTCATTGAAATACCATAAAAAAATATTTTCATTTTGAAAATAAATACCATAACAAGTTTTTCAAAACAATAATACAACTAAAATGTTTTAGTTTACAAAAATACCACAAATACAAAAAACGAGTTTAACAATTTTAGAATTTTTTTTTTAATTTGGGTACGGTATATACTGTTTAAGGTATAGTTTGAAGGGGATAGGGTTTAATTTTTTAAGTTTAGGGTTTAATTTTTTAAGTTTAGGGTTTAATTTTAAAAGTTTTAAACTGATACCACAAATACAAAACACGAGCTTAACACTTTTAAAATTTTAATTTTTTCATATGGGTTTGATGTAGTTTAGGCTATAGTTTTGAAAGTTGAGAGTTTAATTTTGGAAGTTTTAAACTAATTTAAGATTTGTGGTATTTTTGAGAAAAAAACTTTCAAGAATGTGTGCTAATTTTGTAAGAAAAGCTTTATCTAGTGTTATTCATGAGAATTTCCCTAAAATCAAACCGAAACCAAGATGTATATTCGATATATGTTCATTGATTCATATCTAATTTAAAGCAAAATCCCTAAAAGCTGTTAAATCGATCGATCTAGAGAGAGAGAGAAAGAAGGAGAGAGAGAGGATGTACTTGAGGATAGAGAGAAGGCGTTTCTCGGCGGCGATGATGTAATCGGTGGAGGTAGGAATCCAACGGAGAGAGTTTGGCCATAACATCTTCCATCTCGATTTCGCAGCAGACGAAGAAGAAGAAGACGCGAGATTGGTCTTTGAGATTTCCTCAGACATTCTCGACGCGAAACGATTCAAGTTCATACAAAAGACAATCAACAGAAACAAAACCGAGAGAATCTACGCGGTGAAGAAGATTACACGAATCCAAGGAATCTGAGTTTATTTTTATTTTATTTTATTTTATTTTAAATGCTATTTTTAGAAAAAGAAGAAGACTTATTCTTCTTCCTCATGGCATACGTCATTGCTGACGTCACGTATTGGTCAATATTAATTTGTTTAGTCAACGAGAGATATTAACCTATTAGACTAGAGGATTGGGCTATAATAATAATAATAATTATTATATAGTAGTATAAGTTCAAGAATGACCCATTACTATTTTACCTAGGCCCGGGCAAAATACCTGGAACCGAAAAACCGGAATCGAAGAACCGAAAAAAACGGTTCCGGTTCTGGTTTCGGTTCCACCCTAAATACCTGATGGTTCCTAAACTTAAGAACTATGGGGATCGGGTAGGAACCGGAACCGAACCGAGAACCGATGGGTAGAATCGAAGAACCGAAATATTTTTATATACTTCGAGTATTTTTTATATTTTTGGGTATTTTTTATATTTTTGGCTATTTTTCTAACTTCGTGTATTTTTTATTATCCTTTTCCGGGTATTTTTCTGTTTTTGGGTATTTTTTTAAAAAAAAATTTTCATAATTTTTGGTATTTTTATGAACTTTTTTGGGGTATATTTTTCTGTTTTCGGACATTTTTTTCTATTTTTGGTTTGAAATACCCGGAACCGAACCGGAACCAAATTGGAACCGTAAATTTCGGGTATTTTACGGTTCCTCAAATAAAGAACCGACCCTACCCGGAACCGATAAGAACCGAACCGAAATATTGAAAAGTAATGATTGGATAATAGATTCAGGAACCAAACCGACTCAGAACCGAAATTTCGAACCCGGAACCGAACCGAATACCCGAATGCCATGCCTAATTTTACCAAACAATAAGAATGGCCCATTACTAAAAAAACATGACATTTACACCCATCTGACATAGGTTCAATTTTTTGTGTCATCAGTTTTGTTGAACTTGTAAAATGAGTTAACAAAAGAACTCAAGATGTGAGGGGCATTTAAAAATAATAGAAGTTCTTCAAAATAACATCAAAAAATGTTTTTTGGACAAAAATAAACAGAGTTTTTTTCCCTCAAATACTTTTAAAATGTTTTTGTTGAATAAAATACCATAAACACAAAAATATAATTTTAACACTTTAAAATTTATTTTTTCCATTTGGATTAGTTATATATACTGTAAGATTTAGTTTTGAAGGGGTAGAATTAATTTTGAAAGTTTTAAGTTAATTTTAAATTTATGTTATTTTTATCCAAAAAAATTTTTTTCAAGATATTTTTGGAAATTGCACTAAAAAAGAATCACATCAAGAATACACCAAAATATAATTAAACAAAAATATAGCAAAAGGTTGATCAAAACGTGTTATAATTAATTAATTAAAAGACAAATTGGTGTAATGGTGTTATTGGAGATGGAAATTGGGTCTCATGACAAAAGTCTTTATAAATTGGCTGAGATATCATGGGCGGGAAATATATTTTTTTTAATTCCAGTTTTGCCCTCGATCAACATTAGCCCCTCAAAACATATTTTGACAAGACAACAACTGTTTATTTACAGCTAGTTAGTGATAGGATACTCAAGTGTGCTATATTACCAAATAAGATAACTATCTATTTGTTCAAATATCCAAAGATATTAATTTTCACAACTAATCTATACTATTAAAAGAGAAGACAAAACGCCTACGTGTCGCGACGTGAGAGTTTTTAGGATATTTTTTAATTTTTTGCTTTTAGTCCTTATATTTTTGAATAATTTTTGTTCGTCGAATTCTATAAATTATATTTCAGGCCCAATGAATTCAAGCCCACATATAAAATTTGTAAGAATTAAATTTCTCCCACATTGAAAACAATATGAAACAAAATAAGAAATCTTCTAATATAAATATGAATTTATCACATACAAAATCATTAAAGCGGACTTTCGTCTAATGGACATGCAAATTTCGGTAAATTGTCTTCATTTACCGGGTATGCATAATGCGAGTCTTTTTCTTTGAATAAGTTTGCATAGTTTTATTAGTTATTTCGGTTTCGATAATGGTCATTCATAGATGCATGTCTCTAGGCATTCGGTTTTTAGGTCAGGCTCTTTCGAGTTCGGGTTTTTCGGGTTAAAAGATATATGATCCGTTCGGGTTATTTACAAATACAATTATGTTTGGTTCAAATCTATACGGGTTCAGGTCGAGTTTCATATATTTAACAAAACCTGACCTGAAACCAAATATTATTCGGTTCGGGTTTTTTTATTTTTTGGTTCGAATTTTCAGGTTTTACATATTTTTTGTAAGAAATTCCGGTCTTATTTCGTGTTCGGTTCTGGTTTTTGTTCGACTTATTCATATAACCCACAAAAAACTTGAAATAGCCTACTAAAACCCAAATTACCTTACCAAAACTATATACATGTGTATATCTTCGGGTCTATTCGAGTACAATTCGGGCATCAGGTCGGTTCGGGTTAGAACGGAAACCTGAGTTAGAAAATATTAAAACCCGATAGGATAATATGATAACCGACGCCGGACCAAACCGGATTTTTCAGGTCGATTCGGTTTCGAGTTTCGGATATCGGGTTAAATATTTAGCCCTAAATTGATCAATTCATGGATTTCCATAATATAACTTAATATTATTTATGAATATCCTGTCTCGCGCAAGGCGCGGGGTACGAGAACTGAGAATAATAGTAGAAGTAGTAGGCTATTTGGGTTGTTTTTTCAAGAAAATATCATTTTTTCTAGTTTAATTAGTATGTTTTCTTATTCATTGCAATTATGTTTTTTAAAAGTTGTAGAAATAGCATGCTATTTAAGTACTTTTTTGGGTATCATAATCTCTTGTTTCTACAACAATGGTTTTTCCCTTTACTATATTTTGTTAATGTTTGTAATAAATCCATCCATTAGGTTTAATTAATAATTTCTATTTTCTCTTTTCATAAAATTTGATTATCTATTGTATTTACATGGCAAAATGTATAATATGTTGTGTCCATTCTCAGCAATATAGATGACTATGTTCACAGTAACATTCTATTATCGTTTATAGACATATAATGTAGCGTTTAATTTGTGCGAAATAGATGAATACTTTTTGACAATAATTTAAATTCAAATATCTTTCACATTAACATCTACTTACCAACTGAGTCGATACACCCTAAACCCTAAACCCCATCCCCTACACACCATAAACCCTAACCCCTAATCCCTAAACACTAAACCCTAAACACCTTAAACCCTACATTCTATACCCTAAACCATACACCGTAAACATTAAACCATTAACCATAAACCCCTTCAACATTTCAACATTAAACCCTAAAACCTAAACCTTAAACCTCTTGGACATTTCAACACCAAACCCTAAACCTTTTATCTCTAAACACTAACCACTAACCACATCCTAAATCCTAAATCATATAGAAAAACACATGAACACTAAAAGATGATTATTATGAAGATTGTCAATTTTTAACGATGAATATTACGTACATGTAACCGTCTATTTTGTCCAAATTATCCGATTTTAAAAAATATTACACGTTTATCTTAGATAAATAGACGCTTATTATGTTACTAATTCATCAACATTGACAAAATAGGGATATCTAAAATTTGAGGATTTTTTTGGAGATAAAGAAGAGAGAGAAATAGGGAGAGAGAGGTAGGAGAGAGAAGCTAGAGAGGTAATTAAAGTGACAAAACCAAGAAGGAAAAGGCGTGTGTCAGGAAAAAGTAATTTGTTTTGCTTGAAATATTAGTAATAAGATGAAACAGTTTAAGAATGGAAGGTATAACGATAATTTTACTTAACCAGAATAGTAACTTTACATTTTGCCAATTAACACCTCAATAAGTGTTATCTGACCTAATTACCCTTAATTAAATGTAAATAAGCAAATATGGTAAAAACTCCCCCAAAAGGAGCTTTCTTCTCCATTTTTATTTTTGTATTCGTTTATTACTGTCTTCAAGACAAATTGGTCGTATGTTGTATTCGTCATCATCGTCTGAAACCCACACAGAACCCAACTGGAGAAACTGACATGCTTTTTTTTGTCTCTAAAGCTTTGTTGAATAGTCTTGCCTGGTTTTATTTTTAACCAAACAGACTTGACTCGTTCCCTTACAGGTTCTGTGCAGCTCAGTGTTTCTACTGTCCATTTTCCTTCCGCTTTATACTTGTTCGCGGCCTGTGAATGCTTTCAATTTCTGTTGTAGCTGTAGATAGACATATAACATGATGATTGCTTCATGGCACGGAACACAAACAAGCAGTTCTTATTAGGTTTTAATGAGTTTATAAAGTATTGTGTAACTTACTTGGCTGTATTTTGATTTTTCTGTATCGAGTTCCTCTGTCACGTTGTTCAGTCTGGAAAAATTTAGAAGTTAAAGCTTATAGCAGCAAAATGTATAGAAAGACATTTTGCTTAAAAGGCAAATGACAAACCTGGCCTGGAGCTCGGAGATACTGCTAAGTAATAGTCTCTCCTTCTCTGAAACCATAGGTTCAACCTGTAATTCAAAGAAGATGAAGAGAAAAAGTCACGTATCCGCAAGTAATATCTCTGATGAGACTTGGAGCATTCTGTTTGAAAAATCAACTTACGGTTCCATTACTGTCTGGTCGAGGCAAAGGTGGTAACTTTCCATATTGAGAACCTATAAGAAAGATGGATATACCATGACTGAATACAGTGAATAGTGAATAGGCTTCCTCATTAGTTATCAGTAGACTGAAGTATAATCATACCTTCTGTTGCCTCCACAGGTTGTATGCTATTTAGTAAATTCATGATTAGATCCTGGAGTGATAAAAGTATAAACGCTGTGAGTCAAAAGCGTGTTAATTAACTAATAAGAGTTAAGTTTAGTGTCTTGATAAAGGTTCGTGGACTTAATTTCACCTGTTGCGTTGAGATTTGCTGGAACAGATGTTGAAGTTGAGGCATGAGCGAGGGAGACGTAGCATGGCTACTCGACTCCATAATGGTCTGAGGCTGAGCTGTTGGCTGCAGAATCGAAAACAAGACTTAAGTTAAGAAACAGAAAATCTGCAGAGAAAAATGAAAATCTACTAATGAACGACTTTTAAAGGACACTCTGTGGCAGCAAACTGACCAATTTAGGCTCAAGTATCCAGCTCCCCACACTTGCTGATTTTCTCATAGGGGAAGTCTGGATTTGAAATGTATAACTTCAGTAACTCAAGTGAAGAGAAATTAGCAGTCTACACTAATAAAACAGAGACTAAAAAACCAACCTGTGGAGATCGACGAGGGACTAAACTTGATGGAACATCCTAGAGTATAGACAGTATGGTTAGTTACTGTCAAAGAAATAGGAAAACTTATAGCAATAAGTTGAATACCCACCTTTGAGAGATCTACATTCCCTGATGTAACTGAAAATCGTCCTTTTTGAACCAGGTTAGCCTTTGACTTTTCATCCACAGCAGAATCACGGAATCCTATTTAAGATGGATAAAAACACTCTCTAACTGAAGTGCAAGAGGAGTAACAAAAGACTTGCCATTTTCACTGGCTCACCTCCGGAGTATTTAATAGGAGCTGACAAACTGTTTGTAGAAGCCCGTGTTGGAAGATTCAAAGGACCACTAAGGCTGGGTGCTCTTGGTACTGACGGTGTTGTCTGCTGCTCACCGTCGGATCTAGCAGATCGAAAAAAGTTGGAATTGTCTCAAAGTTTCTATGTAAAGGACAAGCAGATCTAAGTGTAATATCATACAGCAATTAGCAAATGTCGAACCTTTCAAACATATGACCTTTCTCTGAATCCGAGTGGCTTAAAACAGTTTTGCTTGTAAGTGGCCCACTCTGGCTTTGGCGTCTTGCATGCTTAACCTTGGCATCAGGAATGTCAGGCTCCAAATTGGGTGTAATTTCGTTTACAGAAGAGGCAGATGTAATGAAAGTGAATTTCTCTCCGCAGGTTGGTTCTTCCACCTCAGTATTTGAAACATTATCCTTTCCGTTCAAGTTTTCAAAGAGAAACGGACTATCAAATTCTTCCCCCTTGTCATTCACCTGCAGTAGTTTTGTAAAATAAGTTTAAGACCACTAGACGTGGAAATACCGCAGAAGTGAAAAAAATTATAGACGGCTTTCTAATTTTTTCTACAGACTACTAGCCTTATAATGAAACATTTCTTCGTCCTCCTTACTCTCTCCTAGACCATCTTCATCACTTAGCTATTACACAAACAGAGAATATAAGAAAACATATATTATAATATTATAAGACGGAACCAAATAAGAGAAACTATGGATAGTGCAATCACATATTCCTTGTGAAATCAGCTTACCAAGGATGCTTGTGCCTTCAGGTCTCTGATATCAAAATTCCAAGCGCTCACTCCTCTTTGGTATTCACTCTGCCAGTAAAAAATATTAATTTATGTGCATCTGCAACTCCATTTGTACAGTGGTTAGGTAATATTGTCAAATTAAGCCTTTCACCTGTGATATAGCTTCCGCGTCCGCACTGGCCATTCTCTTTAGTGCAAGCTGTGCAGCATCCTTGGCCTGTCATACAGCAACCCGGACAATAAGGTAAGAACATAATTTCAACAAACAACCTGGAACACAATAAGAACATGCCTAACCTGAAGTGATTTTACACGTTTCCAAAGAGGTGGTAACTCGGCAAACAGGTTTTTCACAGAAAGCTCAGGAGGCTTTGTGTTTCTGAAACAGGAGTGTTTCAGCAATTTTTCAGCAGTTGGCCTTTTTGTTTGATCTTTCACCAAACACATTGCAACCATTTCTTTAAAGGACTGGGCACAACTGAAAGTCCTCAAGTTAGTTTAGTAAAAATATAGATTACAGATGACTAACAGAAACATCAAAAAATCCCACAAAAGCTAGAAGAATGTAAGAAAATACACCTAGAAAGAACAACGGTACCTTAGAAAATTTCTTATCACGATCATAATCAAGGCCGGGAGGTGCGTTTTGAATAGTCATTAGGAGCACCTGTGACCAGAAACAGAAATCAGAACTGTTTCAGTAATAGATGCAACACATACATAAGCCATTAAAGAAATATTAAATACCTTCATGGGAGGATATTTTGAGAAGGGTGCATGACCGTGGGCCAACTCAAGCGCTGTTATACCAAATGACCAGATATCAGCCCTGTTAAAAAATGGCACAATAATAACCAACCAATAAGAACTTCTTGCATTTCTTAATTACACACTGTATATATCGTATTAGAGGCAAATTATACAATTACATCCGGATTAGAGGAGACTAGTTTGAAAATTGTCTTAACATGCATACAAAGTGAGTAAGTTATATTAGACAAGAAAACAAGCATAAGATTGGTAATATTTTGCAGCATTTGAGGTTAATGTATAGACTCACTTAGAATTGTATCCATTTCCCTGCTGCAAGACTTCCGGTGCCATCCTACAAACAACAAAAAGAGTGTAAATGCAAACCATGGAAAATAAAAGGCGATGGTAAAGCAGAAAAAGAAAGAACTACAAAACCAACCAGCAAGGAGTACCAACAAATGTATTTCTTGCACGTTGCCTATCACCGTTGTCAAACAAGCAAGCAGAGACGCCAAAATCGCCAAGCTTAATCGCCCCATTATCATCAAGCAGTATGTTTCCAGCCTAGGATACAAAAAAAAACTTGAATACATCATACTGAATTACTGATAGGCGAAATGTAAAGTCCAGTGAGCTAATAAAGTTTTAACTTTTACCAACCTTAACATCGCGATGGATATGGCCTTGTTTATGAAGGTAATCAAGTGCCTTAAGAGTCTCTTTCAGTACACAACATATAGCAGACTCTTCGAATCCGTCCGAATAAGCAGTCTTTATAAGATGCAAACAAGAACCTTGTGCCATGAAAGGCATGACAACCCAAAGACTATGGTCAACAGAAAACGAACAAAAGGACTTTATAACGTTGGGATGATCTATCAAACTCATAGTCTGTGATTCCCTCCTAATATTATCCTAATAACAAAACAAAATACATTACTAACTCACAAAACAAGAGATCTAACACAATAGAGAATTCAAGTAACCAACACACGAATCTAAACCTAAAATAACAAGCTCACGAGCTTCTCCAGATTTGAAACTAAACACAGATTCGAAGAAAAACGAACCAAGTTGCTATTGCATCGATCGAGATCCAAACACTTGACGGCGACGATTTCATTAGACGGGAGATAGATCGCACGGTACACGACGGCGCTAGCTCCATGTCCGATTTCTTCCATAAGCTTGTAGTCCTTTTGATTCAAAGAGAAACCCCTCTCCTTAACACCACCACCACCACCGCCGCCGGGATTAACAGCTCCACTAGCTTCCGCCATCTTCTTCCGTCGCTTTCCACCAAAAATCGCCCTGAAAACCACCAAAATCAAAAACCGATAATTCCTCCTTTAGTGTTGAAAAATCGAAAATCAAAATCTGGAGCGTGAGAGAGTTACTCGAGAACAAGACGAAACCCCATTGATATTGGATACTAATTTATGAAAAAATATAATAATTCAGCTCGTTTATATATTCGCTCGCTATATTCCTGATCCGTTGACCGCGACGACCAGCAAAAATAGCCGACGTGGCAATTGATAAGCATCTAAGATTGTTACACGTGGACTTAATGTAATGATGAATGGCTAAAAATGGCCTTGGCCCCATCTAAGGATGAATATTTTACAGTTAAAACCAATTAATATTCAATAATTACGTAAAGGTCTCTTTACTTTTTAAAATTGCGTTCTTCTTCTATATTTCAACAGAGCTTGGAAAATGGTCTCAAGAGTTTCATCTTGAAGCAAAAGTCCAAACCTATGGACGCAAACGCGAATATTAAAACGCTCTGAGACACCAAAACGGCGCCGTCTATGCCATGTGAAGCCAAGCTTTCCCAGCTAAGCTCTAATGGTGGTCCTCTACTCAACGTACCAAGTCCTATAACACCCAAAAAAACATCTTAGTCAGAGATAATAAACAGACATATCCAAAATAATACAGGTAAGAGATACTAATCAAAGTCACCAAAGATTTAACACAAATCAAATCATTAATTAGTATTCTTCTATAACAGAATTTTCCAGGTCACACTTGGACACAAACATAACAAGACAAGCTTGTGAAAACACACACAATGTCAATCACAAACGCAAACGCTTTGACCAGTTAAAAATGTGTTTATACCTTTAACAAAGCCAAAGGCGGCGACGGCTCCAGATTTGAGATGACTATCATCCAAGTCTCTTCTTACTACATACCTGAATGTAACCCCAAACAATGCACAGCTCGCAAACGCTATTCCCAGAGGAAGAATGAGCTGTTCGATACTCGAGACCTGAGAGAGAGCAAAAGGGATCTCCGCGATGGTTCCAACTGTAGCTGCAACCACGGCGGCTTTCGCTGATTCTAATCTCTCCTTGTCTTTATCAATCGAATAACCATTCTCAGCTACCGCGGTATCTGCCAAGGACAGGGAACGTTCAGCTTCCTCGACCATTGTTCTCGCCGCGACAATCTCCCGCTGGCATTCTGCGATCTTTGAATCAGATAAATGCATAAGATGAAGAAAGGTGTCATGTGTCTCGAATTGTTGTTATAAAGAAACAAACTTTAGTTTCATTATGATGCATATGAATCTAATGAAATCATCATCATCATCATCACACAAACCAAGAGACAACAAAACCATTTTACAGTTTCAACAAACACAGCAACAAATCTAATGTCACAGTACACAAAATGAACCAATGATCAGCAATACAATGCACAGAAACTTCACTATACCATTAAAATATCAACATTTTCTCAATGTAACATTTCTCTAATCTAAAAACCTTACCTCTAAAGCTCTTGATTCAAGCTGCTTAACATAATCCTGCAACAATCTAGCCTCGATCTCTTGCCTCTCTATCTCTTCGAGCTCTCTCTTCGCAATCTCGACCCTCATGGAAGCTTTCTCAAGACCATCAAACAAACCCTTGTTCTCTTCTCTGCTTAATATCTCCTCTACTTGGTTTCCCACGATACCGGAGAGCGATTTCTTCAAATCTCCGCCGTCGCTCAAATTCTCGTCCAGTGAACTTCTAGCTTTCAAGTTTCGTCGGGCTCTGCCGCGACACGGTGAGATCGTGACGGTCGCTTGAGAGATGAATTGTATTGGATGGAGAAGATAAGCTTCCGATAGAATCAATGGATTTGGTTTCCACTGTAGAGATAAGTGTTGCATTTTTGAAAAGAAGAAGCTCTCTTCTTCTTCTGAGTTCTCATCTGATTTTATCCGATGTTAAAGGTGGCCACAAAAAAACGATACTCGAAATAAAAAAACGGCAGGCTTTTTTAAGAAACAACTACAATACATTATGCCCTGGAGTTTACAAACGACACGTAGTCATACAAAACAAATTGATTTACATATGTAACTTGAAGGCCGTTCCGTATGAACAAGACGAGAAATATAACATGACGAATATCTCTACATTATTTTCAACCTAGTCTCAATATTTTTCAGTGTATAGAACCAAAAAACTCGAAGAGACAAAAGAGAAGTAAGCTGATGTTTTGCTATAAAATGGTTTCTAGTTAGTTCAACTCAATGAAGAGACTAGCCTGAGGATGCAGAGCAGTGTCTTTCAGAGACATTGAGAGTTTATCTCTACCGTACACTTCCCTAGGGAAGGTTGATATTAAACTGTACTCTTCTGTTTCCAAGACCCCAAGCGAATCAACGTAGTCGTAAAGCGACTGGATCTTGTCTTTGCTTTGAAATCTCCGGGATTTTCTTTCTCCATTCGGGGGGAATCGCATCAAAACCTACATGATACAAAATTCCACCAAACTAAGACACCAACTAGTGATTTTAAGGAGCTACCAAGTTGTATTGTGTCTTGTGAGATCAATCTTGTCCAATAAAAAAAAAGAACTCACGTGTGTAACATCAGGGCCCTTGTCAGGTTCGTCCCCAAGCGCGATTGCTTTCTCTTGTCTCATTCTCGCTCTAGCCGCTTCGCTCTCTGTAGCTTCTCGTTCTTCTCTCTCCTTAGCTTCTTCTTCCTCTTTGCGTTTCTTCTCGGCCTCGGCACCTTCTCTCTCTAAACGCTCTTCCTCTTCCCGCCTCTCCCTTTCCCTTACCTTAGTAGAAACAGAATGTAACATTAACTTTAAAAAAAACTAAAGGCTTAACATAATAGCATATTTTCTTGATATCACATACTTGATCAGCTTCAAGGGCTGCCCTGTAAGGTGCATCTTGTTCTTCTCTCAGACGAAGAATATTGTTTCTCCTTTCCTCCGCCTCAACCCTATCCGTTACAAGAACATGTGAGCTATCTTCCATCACTCTCTGAAGTAAGGCAAGCATTTCCTCTGGAGTTCTCGTCCCCTCGACCTACCAATAACCAATACAAACAACACACTAACAACTAAGAGCTACAACCTCATCTATCTATCAAATCACACAATGACATTAATGCTATGCTCAGATCAAACAGGCCTCCTCTGTGATAAACATAGAATCTAAAAAGAGTGTTCTTTTACCTGAAGAAGAAGAGCTATTCTCTGGTCACTGCTTGGCATAACAACAGCGCAAAACGGAAACCTCCAAGCCCTCAAGCTATTGCTAATGTTAAACCCTTCACTAGCACGAATGTTACCTCCCCAAGAAACAAAGTTCTCGTCGAGGAAAGAAGCAAACGCTTCGTTCCCCAGCGTTCCCTCGCAGAAGCCAAGCGTGTCAGGGTGATCTGGAGAGTGCAAGTAAACAAACAACAGCTTGCGCGAGCTCCTAGATCTCTGAATCGCGTCCATGAACGCTTCCCTTACAAAACTAGGCTTGAAATCGACGGCGTATTCTCTATCGAACGTGGCCGCAAACTCCGCTGCTTCCGCAGTTGGGGAAGACGATGGCTGAGAACCACCACGACCACGACCACGAAGAACACGTCGAGAACCAAACCGAAACATCCCAAGAGAATACAAGAGGACTCCACTAGCTGCACAGAAACCTAATCCGATCGCTCCATAGACCAATCCTAAGCTACCGGAGACGATCGATATCGGTAACGTGATGATCCTCCACGCCGATCCCGGATCTCTTCCATCGCCTCCGTGATCGGCACTGTCAAAGACTCCTGCGTAAGGATAATCGGTCAATTCGTGACGGCTAACGCCGTGATCGACGCCGCTATAAGAAGAGGCGGCGATTTCGAGATCCCTGCCATGAGACTGGAGGATATCGGTGCACAAATCGGCATCTTCGAGGCCTGTGATCGCCTGAAAGTGAGACAATTTGTCGGCGACGTCGGCCATTAATTAGTCTAAACCCCAAAAACGAAAGCAATTGATTTTTCCCTCGCTTTTTTCCTTCGTCTTCTTCCCACAGATTTGGGATCTTTTTTTATCAACTAAACGATTACAAGGTCGAATACCAAAGCCGGCAATGACGACAAGTCAAAGATTTGGGATATTTTATCCTTAATTTATCGAAAACGTCCCTATATTTTACACTTATTAATGAAAGAACCGACAACTATTACAAAATTACAATAGACGTCGTTAAGTGGTTAAAAGAGTCGGCCCAATAAGTGATGATTGATTAGTAACTCTGAAATGGGTTACTAAAACTTTATAGTTTAGTGTAAGGATCATTTAAACGCAGTGAGAGTGGGTTTCAGCTGAAAGAGTTTTCAGGCCGTTGCGTTTACAAACGCTTTAAAACGTTATTTTGTGCGTTTCTTTCTAATTAAACATGGCTATGTAACCATGTTATTTTGTGTTCACTGTCATATTGATTTAGATGGTGCTGGTCTAGTGTTTAAATATCCACGAATTTATCTGTTTTCCACCAGTATTTGACTCTATATTGTTGCACTATAGAGCGTTGTAACAATTATTTAAATTACAAGAAAATAGTTTAAATGACAAGAAAAGATGGCGTTTAAAAGAAAGGAAAAAAAATACTTGTATTTCGACCCTTTTTTCTCACCAAACCATATGTAATAAATGAATAAAAAGGTGAACAATTCAAATACTTAATTTCCCATCCAACATAAGTCTTAGTTACCAAAAAAATATCCATGAACTAATATTAATTATTTCAAATTGTGGAGATCTAATATTCTTTTTCTATATATATAAGATCTATTATTCTTATCTCGTATATATTGTTCTACCACTTGTGTTATATCATCTTTGACATGTCTTGGTCCATATCTTATTATATTATGTATACTTCACTTTCTTAACAACTTGATTTAATTCTGCTTTCAAAATAAATGTTTACCTACAAGGTTACACAAGTCTTACAAACTTTTAATGAATTCAACTTAAGTAATTAAATAAATTGTAAAAAAAAAAAATTCCTTACACAGAATTAAATACGATATAAAGATTCAACTAAAGTATGGACTTGGGTTTTATTGTTCGAAGTTGTTGAGCTACAACACGAGAGAAAGCTAAAGTTGACATTTGTTAAATAATTATTTTTAAATTGCTCCATTATCAACTATATAAATCTATCTTTAATATCACATCCATATATATATACTTTAACACAAACATACTGATTTTGAAAACTTAGTGTACAAATGTAATAAAAAAAAATGTAATAAACAAAAACTTAGTGTACAAAGTATATATGTTGTTAAGGTCGGGTCATAATTGTCACAATCAGACCAAATTATATTAACGTTGGTCGGATTCTTTTTTCTCTTTCTTTTTATAGTGCCCACCATAACACACCACTTAAGTACTCCTTTGACCTCTATGTCTCGTTAATTATTTTTATTAACTTAACAAGCTTTTATTGAACAATATTGATATTTTATTGTAGTAAAGAAAAATACTCTTATCTCAGTGTAAGCAGAAATATAGAAATAAATCATATTTTTTTTGAAAAATAAAATAAACAAAGTGGGGGCATGCAAGAGTCAAGATCTAGCTAGATTGATGAATGCTTGAAACCATCATAGTGTGGGATTTATAATTTCAACACACACACAGATTTCAAGGAGAATGTTTCAGTGTGGGCCCATTGTCCTTTTTAAATCCTTTAGATTTCTGACTTGTCTCTTGCATTATTCTCTAAGTTTATTTATTTTAATATTTTTATTTAAAATCTCTTTCACAATCACACAGAAAAAACAATTTTAAGCTTGTTTTCCTAACCAACATATAATCTAGAACGAGACCAAAAATTATAATAAAAAATGAACAATGTACAACTTAATTAGGTGACTAATAATTTACAAATTAGTTAAGTGGAACATGGGTTAATCAGTTAATTTGCGATGGTAGGGCTAAACAATCTTAAGCAATAAATAAAACAGATAAGTGTATTTAGTGACGATCATGTGAAAGTCATCAGAGTTTACCTGTCACTTTTCTATTTAATTAACAAAAAAAAAACCATGTTATCTTAATACATGAAACTAGATTCAACAATAGAAGGAATATCAAAATACTAACCAATGTATCATTTATAATTTGTGTTAGCGATCCATAACAAAAACTCACAACAAATTAAAAGTCATTCAATATGCATGCACCTCTAATAAATAATATCCTTAAATATCCCCAAAATTAACAAAAAAAACCCACCAATAAGTAAAACTCAAGTGATGAAATTAAAAAAAAAAACATTTTGATTAATTAAATAATTAACCATTAATATAACTTAATTAGCACCATGATGATCCTCCACTTAACATACCACTCCAGTAACCAGAAGAAGTAGCAGCACCATCACCACCACTTGCTCTCTTCTCATGATCATTAATAATGTCAATATTATTAGTAGATGTTGATGAAGAAGAAACATGCAATTTCAAATCCTCAAAAGGAAACAAATGTCTTCCATTAACATCATCATCATCATCTCCTCCTAATCCTCCATGAAACCCATTATTAGTACTATTATTACTATGATGATGATGATCCAATGAAAACCCTAGCAATGATGTGTTGGTGTTACATGGCTTGTAATGATCTTGCATTGAAAACCCTCCTGATAATGTTGGATCTTGATCATCATCATCAAGAGGAAACCCCAAGAAAGAAGAAGAACTCACATTATTATTATTATTATTATTATTATTACCATTACCATTATTGTTGCTTCTTATGAGATCAGAAGTTGTTGCTGACGTGGCAGAACATGTAGAGACAATGAGTGGAGTAGTAGTGTTAGTGAAGTTTGTCCTGACCAAACCATGTGGTGGAAAACCTAAGCTTAGATCTTGTTGTGTTGGCTCAAGAAACTTATTAGGGTTTTGTTGACTTTGACTAGTCAAACCTTGTTGAGACATGTTCATGAAGTGGTGGTTGTTGTTATGATCAGAGACATGTTGTTTCTTTGTAGCTTGTTGTGTAGAATCTGAGCTAGAGTTATGATGATGATGATGGGATCTTTTGTTCTTTCTTGAGCCACCACCAACAGGTATGTTCCTAAGTGAACCACCTTCTGTCCAATATCTTCTACAACCTTTGCAAAAGTATCTTGGTTGTGTCAAGCTATAGTTGTTGTAGTAACAAAACTTTGTGTTTATTGAGTTACATCTTGGACAGTTTATAGCTTGGTCTTTCTCTGGCCTTGCTTTCCTGATATCTCCAACCGCGGTTGCAACCGTTTGTGGTGGTTGCGGTTGCGGTTGGGGAGGTTGCGGTTTTGGGCATGTGTTTGTTACTATTTCTTCCAAGGGCTTTACTACAATCTCCTGATCATCAAAATCACAAGAAAAAAAACTCTTGTGAATATTAATTAACATAAATAAGTGTAATTCTAAATAAGTGTATATGAACAAATCAATAGTTTTTTTTAATGAAAATAAACTAAAAAACATAAAAGAAAAAGCATATTAGTAAAGGGAAAAAGTGAGAAACAATATGTTAATTAAATTTATATTAGAAAAATGTTGAGAGGAAGAGAAAAACATCAAAAGAAGAAGATCCAAAACATTAAAATTCATACTAATATTTAGTACTAAATCCAAAAAGCACAAATCAAATGATCTACTTAACATATTGAGTTGTAAAAAATGTAGATATATATGACAATATATGTGTTGTGTGTACCTGTGACCATTGAGCCGTATCCATGGATTTAATTATTTTTCTTGATTTTAATTATGAATTTGCAAGAAAGAAACTATATGTATTTTGTTGGATGAATTGAAGAGAAAGAATTTTTGATGGGTGAGAAAACTTTTTTGAATGAAGAACTTCTTTCTTTGTATGCTTTTCTGATCGCATTTGCTTTATGGTAGAGAGAGAAATAATTAAATTGTTAATATAAGATTATTAAAACATTCCGAGTGGGAATCTTTGTCGTATGGAAAATAAACAAAATACTATAATACGCCTTCGTATATTATACTTAACATATGTATGGGACTGTATTTTTATATACTTACACAATTTACCAGGGAATTCTACATTATTATATTTAGAACTTAATTAATTGATGATTATGCAATTAAATTTCGTTATTAATGGTCCTTTATTAACATTTTTAATAGAACATATATAAACATTAATCTTTAATTCGATAAGGGTTTATAAAATTTCATTATCAGTTTATAAGCGTTAACTCGTAAAATAAGGTATCCTATTCAACAAGCAAAATATAGAAATATGTTGACTTTGAGTTTATTCTTTGATACTACATTCCAAGTTATATATGTTTCTAGTTCAAAAGATTTTCAAAAGTGAAAATCTAAGTCGTGTTGAATATTTGGTCATTAGTTAGGTACTAGATATTTACGTCTTAACGTTCGCAACGATTCAAAATATGTTTAAATTTAGATTTTAAAATATTTGAATATCATGTTATACGTCAAAACTTGGTTTATTTACCAACAATTTTCGTTATTATGGGTTTTAGAAAATTATCAAGTCATATTTAGTTATAAACACCTATAAACAATTACAAGAAATGTTACTAATTTAAAATGTGAAAATTACTCAAAAGGATTAAATATCCATGGACGGTTGATTATTAATCATGATGTCATATATCGTGTGTTGGATTAGTATGGTCCCGAGATTAATTAACATGACATATGTGTCATGGCCACGTGAGCTAATCTTAATGTACAAAACAGCTCATAAACACCTAATCTCTACATCCCCACACATGCCACATTCCTCCTTTATTAGTTATCACTTATCACTAATGAAATCACCAAACACATATTTAAATATTTTATAATAACAAAAAACAAACCGCATGAAAAAATGAACAAGTGAATCTTCTTATCCATAAGATTTGGTTTCATAAATTATATTTCAAGTAGTTAACAGTTGTATTTGACCATATGCTTCGAAATAAATATTGAAAAAATTATAAAATTACACATTTTAAATTGCATTTTACAAAATTACATCATTTTTCAAAAATAAACCAAAACATTCAAAATTAAATCTAAATAAACCCTATTCATACAATATTACCTCATTAATATTATACCCTAAACATAATAAGCACAAATGAAAATATTTTAATTTTGGTATTTTTTTTAAAAAAATTAACCATTAAAAATTTAGAAAGAATATAAATACGTAAAAATATTGAATTAAATATAGTTTTGTGAAATAACGGTTAACGGTGTAATTTTTTGTGAAGTAAAGGTTAACGGTCTAGTTTTGAGAATTCCTCGTAATAACTGTATTAATCTATCTTAAAGCAAATTAACGTATAAGATAATGACAAGTGGCGTAATATGAGTTGACCAGGTCGATTAATGAACGGTTATTACGAATTGGTGTGGCCAAGTGGCTGGTGAAGTTGGGACCCACATTTTACTCATGCGCGTGCCTTACTTTGATAATTCTCTTTGAAGAAAAGGTCCAATGAATCTAAACCGTTGGATTGTGTCTATGGGTCCCACGTGAGTGCGTGGATTAGCATCTTCGAAATTGCGGTCCATGTCAGCGCGCGTGGACAAACACGCACCTTAGCAACTTGCCGTCATAATGCACAAGCTATAAAATCTCAACATTATCACAAATATTAAATAGAGAATAAAACAATTCTATTGACCCATTTTTTTGGTGTGTTGTATATTTTTTTTTTTTCATATAACATCACTTATTCTAAAAAAATAACTAAGTAATTTCCCTGCCTTGATATAACTTTATGTGTCATTCGAGCAAAAAAGTCTCTATTAGATGAGTTTTTTCAATTTATGTGTTGTGTGTACTAATGGGCAAACTATTAGTGTTATTGGGTCTACTTTAGTTCACCAACACAGTCTAAAAAATTGATGTAATACATTGGCAAAGAGGCCCAAGACTCAACTTTTGTATACCATTTTCTACATAAATTATTTTGGTTCAAAACATATCATCATTGGGAAATACAAAAAAACACTAATTAAGGACTTTAAGGGATACATTTGGGCTTTTATTTTGTAGAAATTTAATGCCTACTCAAAACTATATAAAAGTCCATAAAGGGTTCGTTCCATAACCGCAACTAAATAATTAGTTATTGACTTTTGGTTAGGTTATATATTTCAGCATCGAATATAACTCTTAAAGCTATAAGATTGATAAAATATCAACGTATCGCACGTGTGAACTATTATTGCTTTAACATGCTATAGATTATTGTAACACGAAAGTGGTTTCTAAACCAAGAAAGCATGTGGCATTGGTCCTAGTTTAAGTTTTAAGCAAACTAATTCTTCCATGTTTTATTTACAATGTAATGATTAAAATTATATATCAAAGGACGATTAATATGGCACGAGAGTTCTTTTTCAAGAGTAAAAAACAGTGGCGCATGTTAGTAGGGTCACTTTTATGAAGAAAAAAAAGAAAAACGAGAGAGAGACCCACGCCTAAAAGTATTATCATGCGCCATGGTCCTAAGTTTTGAAGTCCCTCTTGTAGACGATTTCCATCTATATTTATTTTCTCTGGTTTTCATTTTTTCGTAATTTCGAATTAATTTAAGGGTTAATTGTCCAAATAGACCATTTTTCAGAAGAAATGTAAAATATAGACCATTCACTATTCATTATTGCATATTGGACCTGTGGGGTCAGCCCATAGAGATAAAGTATTTGTGTAATAGAGATAAAGGTGTTTTTGTAAAAAGACCATAATGGGCATTTCGAAATGAATGTTGTGATTGTTGGTGTATGTATATGCGATATATATTTTGAGTGGATATATATTTGTATGTATATATGCATCATTTAATGGCATTTAATGACATTTAATGCACAATTTAGGAGAAGAGAATATTTCTCTTTCTCTTTACGTCATTTCTTCTTTCCTCATTCACTTCTCTCTCTCCTCTCACCACCATTGAAAAGTATGAATATATAATAAATATATATATTTTTGATGAGTTAGGTGAAATAGAGAAAGAAAATGAGAGATACAAAAGAGAATAAAAAAGAAAAAATATATGTATATGTACATATGTATGTTCGAATGAGTGAGAGTGTGTATTTATATATATTTTTTTGTCTTTTTCTCTTTTCTTTTCACTTTTCGTTAATTATCAATTGTATTTTTTTTATTTTTCTCACTTTTTTTATTTTTCTCTCTTTTTTTTTGGTGTACAAATGAATGTTTTTTGTAATTATACTCATATTGTTCATTGAATTATTATCTTCAAATTGAATATATATGAATATATGTTAGATATAGTCAGATATCATTAAATGCATTAAATGCAAAGTGCATTAAATGCAAAATGCATTAAATGAAGTTCATACTCTCTCATTTTTTTTTCCAGGTTTCTTATTCATTTATTTGTTCTAATTTTTTTCTTTTTCTTTCTTTTTATCTTTCCTCTTTATCTTTTCTCTAATCTTTTTTTTTTGTAAGCTCTTTTCTCTAATCTTTGTCACTAGTATTTCACATCTTATTATATAAAATTCACAAATTAAATCTAGAATAAATTTATAAGTTTAGAGAATAGATTAATATATTTTACATTGTACAATTTTAATTATACAACTTTATATGTACAGAAGAATAATTAGATAATAAGATTGTACAACTGATTTGTACACTCTATACAGTGGATACAAACTATACACTTATATATGTACAACTTAATATTATTCGTATGTACCATCCAGTGGATAATTTATCTACTGTAGTGGACAACATGATAATAAGATTGTAGTGGATAATCAAATTATTTATTTGTACACGTTAGTTGTTGAAGTAAGATATCCACTAGATGGTCCGGTTGTCCACTGAATTGTACATATACAATTGTACAACTCAGTTGTTGATGGTTATCCACTAGATATTCCGGTTGTCCACTGGATAGTCTAATTGTCCATTGAATTATACATATTGTACAAGTCAGTTGTACACTGGATATTCTAATTATACATATAAAGTTAATTGTCCACTGGATTGTCTAATTATACATATAAAATTGCACAAATCAATTATTGAAGTAAATTATTTACTGGGAAAGTCGGATTGTCCACTGATAGTATAATTGTCACTAAATTGTACAAATAAATATTATTTGTATACATATCGTTGCATAGTTTGATTGTCTAATATACTATGTAGTCAATTTATTTAATCACATTGTATAATAGTTTGTAAAATCGATTATTATTCTTTTAGAAATATTAAATTTATAAGTCAAATTAGTTTGTATAGATTCGCTACAAACTAGACTAATTAGTTTAAGTTTCAAATTTTATAAACAAAGGTGAATATGAAGAGAAAGAAAAAGGATGGAGAACAAAATGATAAGAGAAAAAAATATTAATAAAAGAGAAGAATGTAGGAGAAATAAAAAAAATAAAGGAAGATAAAAGTGAAGAAATAAAATAAACGTGAAAAAGAGGAGGAAAAAAAGGAGGAAAAAGTGAGAGAGAGAAAATTGTTTTTCAAATTAATTAATTAACTAAATTCCAAATGGCATAAGCGTAATATATAATAATTATATACCCATTGTGGTAAAACCAATAAACGTAAATAGTGATTTTTGGCGGGTTCTACGATGTGTTTTGCCACTACAAATAGTAAATGTACTACTTTTTCATTATTTCTCAAAAAATGGTCCAATTGGACAATTATCCTTTAATTTAATATACCATTAAAAATATAAAGACTTTAATTTCCTCTATTCTCAACGAGTCAGTTGTAAATTTTAATACTATTGCTTAATACTTAAAAGAAACTAATTATTGAGTAAACTAATCAACATCTTATATTGCTTTATACATAATAATAACAAAAGAGTGATGGAAAGCTTGAACTTCCTTTTTTGTATATCTCACATGGATAGACATATGAATAGTCAATGTCAAAGGTTTTCCACAAACCAAAAAAAAAAGACGATAAGGAAGAGAAAAAATACCACAGATCAGTCCAAATTAGTTAATCGCAAAAGACTTTTTAAAAGATTGAGCATAACTTCATAGCACTTTCGAAGCTAATGATTGACATTATAACTTCCTACTTAATATTTAATATTAAAATATATTAAGATAGTCCAAGATGGACTTAATCATAAGTACAATTTAGGTATAATAATAATTTATCGTCTAATAATATTTTAATATATAATTATTTCCTAATGAAGTGTATACAAAAAGAAAATAAATTATTTATTACTAATTTTTTAAGCCACATGGGTCAAAAACGGACTTGGAATGTTGAGTAACGAGAAACTCAGAAGCAGCCCATAACTTGGCAGCTTCTAATGAATTTGATCCGAGTCCACACGTCGTCGTTTCATTACAGTCAGTAAAGTATTTGCCCGATACGTTCACCAACTTTGGATATGTTGCAACGTAACACGTCGTTGCTGCTGCCTAATATTATAATCCCATGCAAAAACAAAAAAAATCAAACAAACTTTACAAATAAATACAATAATCTAAATATTATTATATAATAAAAAAAATAATGAAATTAATTTATTACTTGAGAAACTGTCTTAAGAAGCTTGGAAGCTAGGAAGAAGGCGAGATCTGAAGTAGAGAAAGTCAAATTAAAACCATGTAGATATTAAATTAATTAATTAGGAATCCTAATCATGGCTATAATTTAAGATTAACCAATAATAATAGAGGAATTCACAAATCTACACCCTTTCAACCCCTTCTTCACAAAACTACTCCTAATTTAATATTTTCACATATTTACACCATTTCAAAATTTTAAAAGCTTGATTTAACCTTTAAAAAATTACCAAAATTAAATTTTTTTTCATTTGGGTTCGCTAATTAGTGTTTAGGGTATAGTATTAAGGGGGTATGATTGTTTGGGTAGAGTTTATTTGGATTTAATTTTGAGTGTTTAGGTGTAGTTTTGTGAAGTATTTTGGAAATGGTGTAGTTTTGTGAAATGTAATTCAAATGGTGTAGTTTTGTGATTCTCCCAAAATAATATTATATAGTTAGAAAATTAAGATTAATTAACCTGTCAAAATGCCTTCACGGTCTCTTGTTAATCGTGTTCTAACGACTCCTGGATGTACACAATTTACCGTCACGTTCGCTCCAATTTTCTGTAATTATTCCATTGAATTTATATACTAAACATTTAATCACATTATTTAATAACGCACGTGAATGTCCTCTTAAACCATAAATATGGTCAATAGTCAAATAAACTTGTAGTTATGTGACTTAACTAACTCTTTCATGTTTTAAGTTAGAATACAAATTATTTTAGTCAATTTTCTTCTCGTTAACTTCCCATACCTTTAAGTCTTTAACCTTTTAAACTTAAATACTTTTTTTATTTAAAATTGACCATTGTGAGTTATGACACATTATTAATTCGTTTTCTACTTACCATAAAGCTTCTTTGTATTTAATGTTAATTCTTAGTAATTCTTAATGTTAATGTATAAATGTAAATGAGAGGGAGAGAAAGAGACCTTGAGTCTAGAAGAGAGCTCCTTTGTATGCAAAACGTTAGCTAGCTTCGATAATGCATATGCACGTGTCGCGTCGAATTCACTATTAATTCCATCAAAACATAAATAAAATAATAATAAATAAAAAGTTATTACATTAATCAAAGGTCAACATTCTTTTACTTCCTTTTCACATTTATTACCCCATGCACTATATAGTCTATAGACTCACTGTCAAGTGACAGTAATAAACAGCTTTTTCTTATATAAAAAGTAAAAAGTAATTTGCTCAAACAACGTTTACTTTAACCTTCTAAAAAAAAATTCTTATTTTCTCATTTAACCTTCTAAAAAAAAATTCTTATTTACTGATAAAACAAATAAATAATATCACGGAAGAATTACAAAACTGCACATTTTGAATTGCATTTTACAAAACTACATCGTTTCTAAGTCATTTTTTATAATTACAACTAACCACTCAAAATTAAATTCAAATAAACCATAACCACACAATCTTAACTCATTAATATTATATTTTAAACACTAATTAGCAAATCTAAATAAAAAAATTTAATTTTGTTAACTTTCTAAAAATCAACGATTTAAAATTTTGATAAGGTGTAAATATGTGAAAACATTGAATTAAGTGTAGTTTTGTGAATTACTCTAATATTATTACCATTTGGGTTGAGAAATTAGCCGGAGATATTGGATCAAGTCGCCGTTAAACCAGCTGTGAATAGCCGACGTGACGTTAACGATCCTTCCTTGAACTCCCGTTTTCTCTGCCGTTTTAATCATCTTCTTTATCAACAGATTTGTCAACAGGTAATGCCCTATTGAAATTAGAAAACATTTAAACAAAAATGATTAATACGATAATTAAGAAGGCAATTAAAGTAAAAAAAATATTACCAAGGTAATTAGTGGCAAATGTCATCTCTATCCCGTCTTCAGATATTGCATGTTCATGTGCTAATCTCCCTGCGTTGTTTCTGTTTCCATATTTATAATTACGTAAATTAATAATTAAACCAAAAATCAGATTCAATAAAAAAAAATTAAAAACCTATAAAAATACCAATAAAGTTATAAATTAATGCATAATTGTACATAGATTGATATTAGGTATATAAAGTAAATGCAATTAAGTGAAAATTAAAATTAGCTTTTAATTTATCATGCCGTTAAATAATAAAACATTTTGGCCTTACATGAGAAGATTAAGAGGCAAATCAAGAGATTCGAAATCGGTGACGAAGCTCCGTACGGAAGAGATTGAGCTCAGATCAAGCTTCATGACGACGATCTCCGTCGCCGGAAACTCGGTAACGATTCTCCCTTTGGCTTCCTCCGCCGATTTCAAATTCCTCGCCGGAAAAATCAACCTCGCTCCTCTTTTCGCCAATACTCTCGCCGTCTCCGCTCCGATACCCGACGTCGCGCCGGTGATAATCGCGGTGGTGGAACGAAGATCGCGATTCTCGGTTACTTCTTCGGCGGTGGATTTAGAGCCGAATCCGCTAGCTCCGGCGACGCCGAGAAGGTATATTCCGGTTTCTATCATTTATCTCTACGTCGGAGATTATTGTTAGAAGAAGAAGAAGAAAAAGAGTATAAAAACAAATTAAGAAGAGACGAATTTGCCGTTTTTCAGTTACGAGGGTATAATGGTAAATTCATATATTCTCGGAATTAAGACTGTTTGATTATTGTCAGGTTTTTGTAGGCAACGCCGCCTGTGAAAACAGAGAGAAAGGTTTTAGAAAGTAATGTGTTATTTATAGTCAACATTGATTGATGAGGTTAAAAAGTAGATGTCACTTTTTTATCAATGAATCGGTAAAAAAAGGTTAAAATTATATTATAAGTCTTGTGTTAGATAATATCGGTTGTAATTATTCATTGTGGTAATTATCCATTTGGATAAATATATGGATAAAGATGAACTATATTATATATTATATATTCAGATATTTATAAGTTTTTTCATGTTGAAGTAAACTTATATTATATTATATAGTTAGATATTTATATAAGTTTCTTCATGTTGAAGTAAACTTTTTACTATAAATAGCAATGTTCAAAAAATCGCTAGTCGCTAGTCATGCGGTGGGTAGGGGCCTAGCGCCTAGAGGGATTAATCGGGGACTAGACGGAGCTAGGCGTTAACTAATTTTTATAAAGATATTTTAATTTATGTATATAATTCGACAAAGCATCCAAACTTATTTCATCTCCATCATCAAGAATCACATCAGTTCTATTCATTTTCTTTGTATGAATCTGTAAAAAAAAAAGTAAAAGTCTTTAAATCAGCAAACAAAATCCATACAAAAAATTAAAAATTAATTTTAGTTTTTGCCGAAAATATGCCAATTACACCGATTTTTCCCGAAAATATGCCGATTACACCGATTTTTCCCAAAAATATGCCGATTACACCGATTTTTCCCGAAATAGAACGCCTAGATTGGAAATCCGATTTGCTTCAACGATTTTAGTAAAATCGGATCGGCCATGTGTATATTACCGCCGAGTCGGGCGCCTAGTCCCCGCCTAGACCGATTTTTTGAACATTGATAAATAGGTTCATAACGTTAAACAAAATCATAATGAAAAACCAGTTCATCTCTCTAGCTTTATCTCTCTAGAATTCTCTTAAACATTATATACACATAAAGATACGGTCTATATACTTGATTGTTTTATAACACGTTATCAGCACGAACGTCTCTGCTTATACGAGGTAATCGTTGCTTGAGCTTCTATATACCCGGTTAAATATTATCCAGGTAATTTTAAATTATGTCATTATGTTTATAAACATAATGGAAAAATTCTGTTTCAAACCTATGACAGAATTTATATCCTAAAATGTTTAAATTATGATTTTACTATATAAGAGAAACTTTGGCAAAATTTAAATTAATATAGTTTAAAATTTAAGAGAAACTCTATCAAAATAATTTTTGCCAAAAGTATAAAATTAATAAATCTAAAAGAAACTCTGGCAAAATTTTAACTAGTATAATATTAAAAATCTAAAAGAAACTTTGCCAAAATTTAGTCGATAAAAATTATCGATATTTATAAACTTAAATTTTTATTGGAGCGGAAAGTTTTGTCTCCAAAAATATATAATAGAATATGCCTCTTTGATCAAATAGAAGACTATAGTTCATAAATCAAATTGAAGACTATGTCTCTTTGATTATATGAAAATATATGTCATTAATCAAATTGAAGATAAGGTCTCTTTGATTATATTGAGGTTTTGTCTCTTTGATTAAATGAAAGGCTATATCTATTTTATTATACGGTAAGTTAAAATCCAAAATATATGAAAATTTTGCATATTGCAAAATAATTAAATGTTTTAAAAGAGTAAAATATTTTAATAAAGTAAAAATGCTAAAGAGCTTAAACGCTCACGAAGAGCTTAAAGACTCACGGAAAGCTTAAAGGCTCACGAAGAGCTTAAAGGTTCACGAAGAGCTTAAATGCTCACGAAGAGCTTAAAGGCTCACGAAGAACTTAGAGGCTCATGAAGAGCTTAGAGGCTCATGAACAGTTTAAATGCTCATGAAGAGCTTATATGCTCATGAAGAGATTAAATGCTCATGAAGAGATTAAATGCTCATGAAGAGCTTAAACGTTCATGAAAGAATATACGCTCATGAAGAGCTTAACTCCCGAAGAGTTAAAATTATTTTAAAAGAGCGAAAACGTTCTAAACGAGCAAAAGAAAAGCTAAACGCTCTAAAAGAAAACATGATGACAATATGCAATATGGATAAAAATGGCAAAAGATATATATGAAAGTAAACCTGAAGTTTACTGATTGATTAAATTTTAATATAACCGGTTAAGCCATCTGGGAGTATTAATGATTGAAGATCATTAAAATTTGTTGGAAAAACAAGAAGTTTTTCAACTTATGTATGTTTTAAAGAAAAGAAGAATCAAAGTCATCATGTGAAAAGAAATGAAGATCACCATTTTTGAGTTAAAAGAGCTCATTGAATATAATGGTTGATTTCTTTATAAAGATCCCCATATTATACTCCTAATATGACCGATCTAAAAGTGAGAATCGGTCCAAGATAAACGAGCATGTATAGCCGTTATCTTGAGAAATAGAGTAATATGAATCCTATATTAAAAGTTAAAAGGATCCAAGATGAAACACATGATCCTAGAAGGATATGTTGTTGATCCCGAAAATGGATTCATTTCGAGATGAGTAATCTATAAGAGTTATCATCTCGAGGGGGAGAATTAAAGAATCCCACAATGACAATAAGTTGATAGTTTTGGTGGATTGATATCCCAAAACTAATACTCATCATGTCGAATGAGATAAGCGAAACATCTAGAAGATGTTGTGACATGAGATAAGTGAAACATCTAGAAGATGATATTCACAATCAATGAGTTTTAAAGAATTTATTGTAAAACAATGGTGATATTTCCCAGTTGGAAATTTGTGGATGTGTGATATATATTATGAATGCTCCTCCACACCACATAAAAATAACATCCATAAGGATGAAGTATATAAGCTGGAAATGAAGAGTCGCTCTAAAAGCCATCATTGGAGATGTGCTTATTGTAAGATTTGCAATCATAATTTTGACGAGAAAATTTCTCTAGAGGAGAATTATGGAATAGTTGGAATTCTTGAACAAAATGATTATGAACCAGAAGTTCAAAAAGTTCAAAGGATCACTATTCAAATTTATTGCAAATCAAATGATGGATGAGATTTCATGAAATGAATTATCATTATAAGATCCTCATACAAAAGAAAATGGACTTGAAGTTCATAAGATAATTCAAGGTGATGAAAAGAAATCTCACTCCATATGAAAATGCTCCAATACAAAATATATGTGTTTATGAAGGATGACACATAAAGTCTATGTAAGACTACTTTGGTTCCGAAAATTAAGAAATGATGAAGGAGCAAATATTTATTAATCTCTTCAAAAGGAAAAGAGGAGTCATGAGTCATGATCAAAAATCCCAGGAGGATTAGATCCCAGGAGGATTAGATCCCAGAAGGATCAAAGATGAAATCAAATACTTGAACAAAATCATTGATAATGATTAAGAGATCTCGATGGATCATAACATCAAAGAAAATGTGGAACCAAAGTCGAAATAAATGTCGACTATAACAGTGACATAACGCGCGATGTTATAAATGAGGATCAGAAATCTCCGCTCTCTGAATTAGCGTTGAGAGGTAATATTGGCCAATAAAGAAAAGAGACAATCAAGTCTATATTAAACTCGTTTGAGTAACGAGAGGTTTGGACCAGAAGTCTAAATATGAAAAGAGTATTAAAGTATATAAAACAAAACGCATATGACGTATGGTTTTGTAAAAATACTCAGTATTGAGAAATATATTTGAGAGACTTGAATTGCGTCTCATGAGAAAAATGCATGCAAAGTTTGAATTCCTGAAGAATAAATGATATCATAGTAATGTTCTCGAGAACTAATATCGATCAAACTCTAAAGAGTTATAAACAAAGTAAAAGACCTTGGAAAGACCAGAAGTCTTCAAACTTTAAGTTAAACATCTAATAAAAAAGATGTTATATATGTTAAGAACTTCTAGAAGAAGTTGAATATATATATGGTCATAGAGGACCATACTTATATGTTGTTAAACATTCATAGATTTTGCAAATTATGCATAGAATTTGCTATTATATATGTAGGATATAAATCATCCCTTATGCGCATATTGGGATGGGATAATCTATGATTAACTTGGGGTTATTAGAAATCCCAAATTGGTATAAGTTGTTTTGCAGATATTTATATGATCGCAAAATAACAAGATCGTGGTATTTCACACGAGGCTTCTAGTGAGAGCGAAAGAAGAAAACATGTTCTTTTTAAAAGCATATTTGCAAAAGCGCTTACTTCGGAAGATGAAGCTCCCAAGGGGGAGCAACAGAAGAAAACTCATTCGTTCAAAGACCTATTTGAAAAGGTGTTTATTTGTGAAGATGAGATTTCGAGGGAAGTCATAATTATGCGCGTGATTGCACTCTTTTTCCCTCATCATGGTTTTTGTCCCAATGGGTTTTTCCATGGTAAGGTTTTTAACGAGGCAACAAGAACGTGTCAAAAGGTAAACATTTGTGGAAGAAGAAAATGTGTTCTCCCAAATAACTCTTTACGAAAGACGTCTATTCCAGAAGATGATGATTTCAGGGGGAAAAATGATGAAATACGTGGTTGCACTCTTTTTCCCTTATCACGGTTTTTATCCCTTTGGGTTTTTCCGTGAAAAAGTTTTTAATGAGGCAACAATAACAAAACACGTAAAAGAAAAAACTAAAATGGATAATTAAGGGGGAGTGTTAGATAATATCGGTTGTAATTATCCATTGTGGTAATTATCCATTTGGATAAATATATGGATAAAGATAAACTATATTATATATTATATATTCAGATATTTATAAGTTTCTTCATGTTGAAGTAAACTTATATTATATTATATAGTTAGATATTTATATAAGTTTCTTCATGTTGAAGTAAACTTTTTACTATAAATAGGTTCATAACGTTAAACAAAATCATAATGAAAAACCAGTTCATCTCTCTAGCTTTATCTCTCTAGAATTCTCTTAAACATTATATACACATAAAGATACGGTCTATATACTTGATTGTTTTATAACATCTTGTACTATTATCTTGTAAATATATTTTGTAGTCATAAGACCAACTCGAATTTAGGGGTATTTAGAAGGGTGCTTAGTATTTTTAGGGCAATTAGTTAAATGAAAAATTGGTGTTTTCTTAAGCATCGATGTTTACTGAAGCATTTTAAAGAATTTTTAAGCACCCTTACGTGTCATCTTCAGATTGGATGGAAAAAAAATGGAAAAGGTTTTGGTCGCCCATGGAAACGACGGTTGAATCGTATCAGACTTTTGATGATTCACAATCTATTGCGATCTAAAACTCTGACGCGATTCGATTGACGAGAGGTTGTTATTGTTCGTATCGGAGCTTGATTCGACGACGACGAGAAGTAGTTCATCGGCATCGACGATCCTACGAGAGTCGCTAAAATAATACTAAGAGGAAGAAATCAACGCGGCGAAATCAGCTAGCGGCGGCCACGTTGTCATCAGATGAGCAAAATACAACGACAGAGCTCGACGAATCGCTGACGAAATAAAATGTAAAAAAACAAGTTTTTTTTAAGCACTAAAAGTATCTAAACCATTGGAAGCAACAAAATTTTTAATCTAACCAAAAATTGCTTAAACATTAAATTTGTCGAATTTGTATTATTCAACTATAATCATTGTTTATAGTTTTATAGGATAAATAAATATATTAAACTGAAACAAATCATTACCTTTTGGTAAGGGATTGTTATCTTATACTTCCTCCGTGTTTTAATGTAGGATTTTCTAGAAAAAAAATTGTTTTGTAAAATTTTCTAGCATAATTGACACATATTTTCCGATTATATCCTTACTTATACTTCTATGGTTTATCATGTTTAAATTTTATCAATCATAATAGCAATAATAAATGAGGTTATAAAAGTCATTTTAAACCACTTGTTAATTTATGATTTTTTCTAGAAAATTCTACATTAAAAAACGGAGGAGTACGATATAGAGAACTAGCATGTGGCTTTGATGTTGTTGATCATATATTTTTCAATTAGTGGGATTGTGATTAAAGACGGAGAATGCAAATATTAACGGTCAAAAAAGTCTATATGATAAGCTTTACTAACAAATTATTCATATTTTAAAATAGATTAGAAACTATCATAAATCTGAAAAAAAAGCAAGTGAAACATTGGTATTTTTAGTTAAAATTGAGCTACTACAAGGTTAACGCACGTGAAGTTTATATCATGCATGTTGGATAACTCCTTAATTAAAACACGGTAATCGATAGTATTTGTTTAATTTAAGCTTTACAAATTACTAATTTTATTTTTTTATTTAAAATTGTTAATCATTAGTCAATAATCCAATATCCATGCATGTGCCAAATAATTTTCTCAAGGTATCTAATTTGTGAAAAAAACAACTTATTATCATATTGTTACCTTTTCATACAAAAGAGATGCAAAGGCAAAGCTTGTCCCTCCTTACTTTTTTTTTCTTTTCTTTTGGTTACGTATGGTCCTTGTTTATCTCTTTGTAATATATTAGCTAGATTCCACTCCATCGTCATGTTGATTATAACTTGACATGAGCTTATCCGAAAGTGAGTTTTGAGTTAGCTTTTAACGATCTTATAACTCTCAACAATTATTGTCTTTAATTTTACCAACTTTTGTTTTTGAGACAGTTTTGTTTGAAAGATACCCCCTTTTGATCCTTAATTTAGTGTCTTCGAGTGTTCTTGCTTTGGCAGAAAATACTTTACAATATTACCATATATACACTTGTCTTTTTTTAGTTAATGACGACATTATTAAAAAAAATATTACAAAATGTATTTTTTAGTATAAAATTATAGTTATTAAAAAAGTGGAGTTTGGAATAGATATGATTTGCCCAACCATATTACCCACACACACCAAGTACATATGTGGAAGACAGAATTTCTTGAGTATTTTTCTAATTTCGTATTGGCTTTGGAATTTTATAAAATAGAGATAATTGGAAATTAGCTTTGTGGAAAACATATATATATATATTGGTGCGCAAACAAAAATGGGTCCCCATTTCATTTTTAAAGTCTTTTCTTGGATTAAAAACTTTGTTTTCTTGGATCAATACATAAATCACAAAAATAATATATTTTAATATGTTTGTTAATTATATCTGAAAATCTATAAAATCTTATAATAAAAAAACAGAGGGAATACCAAATATGTAATTGTTTTAACAAAACATATCACATGAAAATCATCTATACATTTCTCCGGAAAGGTTTGTTATTGAGAATACTTTCAATGTACTTCCCAAAGTACATCTTTGAAATGATGATGTTGTTGATATGGGTAATTATCTAAATAGTTATCAAATATTCTTTTTCTTTTTGTTTATAATAATGAATTGGTTGAAAATTATTATTAATTTTTAGGTATAGTTATAAAAAGGTAAAGTTACTCATCATAGCGAATGTAATGGCGTCTACCTTATCAACCGAAAAAGTTGTCATGGGACAATTTGTTGTACCTTTTACATAAATCAATCATATAAGTTATAATAACACAAAGCTGTCCCACAACATAACTTGATTAATTAGGTTGTAGATGATTTTTAATAAATAATAACATTGGAAAAATCTACTTTTATCAACAAAAAAAAATATGTGCATGTATGAAAATACATGTGCTCTTTGTGATAACCATTCTTTTTCTTTTCTCAAAAAATAGTCCAAAAAAGCAAAAGAAATGTAAAAAGTCACATGTATAACAACCTCTCTTGGGTTCTTTTCGGAATCTTAAAGGCAGAAACCATGCAAAATTAAGATATAAAATACAAAGACTTTCGCCTACATTTTAAAGAGAGACTTTTATGTTCTACTTTCAGATTTCTACTTATAGTTCTTGCCAAGATCATGACAAAACATTAAATGAGAAATTTGTACGTTAATTAATATAAAGTGTATAAAAAGTAACCAGAACGGTGAGAGAAATTGAAAGGTATAAATTAATTAGTTAAAAGCGTTTCTATGACAAATTAATAATAAACGGATATCAGAATATTCTTTTACAACTTTTAATTGTTTATATAAGCATTTACTATTTTTTTTCTCCATATATGTTTATAAAGAATAATTAAGTAAAAGAAGAAAATAAAACTATGAAGAGGAGCCATTTGATGAGGAAGAATCGTAGCCGTAAGGGTTATTGCTTGCCCAATTCCATAAATCTCTACACATATCTTCTATCCCATACTTAGCCCTTCATTTATTACCATTCATTACCAAAACATCAAAAAAAAAACATAGAAAGAAAATGCATGTAGCCACTTTAATCTATTTCATAGAGATTACTAATCTATTATTATATGTTCTTAACTTGTAAGTTGTAACTAACTTCTACTATGTTGACAAAACTAAATGAACTTACTTCCAATTTAGCTCTCTCTCTGCTTTTTCCGTCGATGCGTAAACAATTTCAGCGTCTCCCGGACGCCGTCCGGCCATCATCAAAGGGATTTTCTAACCGCAAAAACAATCGCAAAGTTTCAAAGACAGTGACCAAAATTTTTGGTTATAGGATTTATGGTAAGTAAACAAAACCAATCAATGTTTTTACCTTTCCGGATGCCTTTTCAAAGGCATCGACCATGTCTATGACCGAAGTTCCATTACCTGTTCCAAGATTGTAAACCTCACAACCTAACCACATTTCCAAGAGTTAAGTTCGGTTCCAAAGGTAATTCATAGATTAAATAAAGAGTATAAAGATCATCCTTACTAATTTTAAGATCGTCTAGCTTCCGCAAAGCGGCTATATGTCCATCTGCTAAATCCATGACATGAATGTAGTCTCTAACCTGAAAGAAAAACAACGGAAAATGTGTTATCTCCCACAAGCTACATTCAAATACTAATATGAGATTGTCTTAAAAATGGTTTTCTTGTCTATTAGAGAGATATCATAAGACATATATACGTCCACGTACCCCTGTCCCGTCTTTTGTATTGTAGTCAGTTCCAAAGATTGTGAGGTGAGGTCTCCGGCCAACTGCAACTTGTTGAACATAAGGCATTAGATTGTTGGGAACTCCGAGAGGATCCTCGCCGATGTAACCACTAGGATGCGCACCAACGGGGTTGAAGTATCTAAGCAATATGATCTTCCACTCAGGGTCAGAACCATGCACATCCCGGCAAATTTCTTCGATAAAAAGCTTACATAGCAACAAACATCCAAGTTTCAGTCACTCTTTTTTCCTCACCATCACTATCACAAGGCGGTTTTTTTTGGTAAAAGTACTTACCTTTGTACGGCCATATGGGTTCGTAGCGGAGATTGGAGATTCCTCAGTGCAAGGAACCTCTTTTGGCCAGCCATAGACAGTAGCTGATGATGAAAACACAAGCTGGAAACACAGAGCAACAAAAGCTAATCATGAGATCAAAGGAAGACAAAAACTCAAAACAAGAAAACTAATCATTAAAAGAATGAATTCAAACAAGCAAAAGATGGAGAGAAAGAATAATTTTTTTGTACATTTTTGCAGCTGTGTAGAGCCATAACCTCCAAAAGAGTAACAGTGCCAACAAGATTATTATTATAATACAGCAAAGGCTTATCCACACTCTCACCTACTGCTTTAAGTCCAGCAAAATGTATCACTGCATCAAACCTATAAATAATACCAAATAAAATTTAACTTATTAGGCACAAAAGGAAGAGTTTTTATATATTCTTGATATGTTTTAGGGCTGAATACCACCAAAAAAAGTTTTTTTAACACAATTAGCACATATTTTGAAAAGTTTTACAAATACCATTAATAGTTTTTTTCTCATAAATACCACAAATCTTAAATTTTCAAAATTACACCCAAAACCTCCAAAAAACTAAACCCTACCCCTTCTAAACTATACCCTAAACACTATATAGCGAACCCAAATGAAAAAATTTAAAATCTAAAAGTGTTAAAACTCGTTTTTTGAATTTGTGGTATTTTTGTAAACTACTACTTTTTGATGGTATTTTTGTTATAGAAACATTTTAATGGTATTTTTGTTATAAAAACTTTTTAATGGTATTTTCAAGACAAAAACTTATTTTGATGGTATTTTAAGGAATTTCTCAATGTTTTATCATACTTTGTTTCAGAGAAAATCTTTTCAAGAGATGTCCTGTCTCTTAGATCCACCTGCAGATTAGAGTTTCATGAATGTTAGACACTAATTTTAAATTATTCTGAGTTTTTTTTAAAACATGATTAACATTCTGATTAGTCTTCCCCAAAATTCAAGAAATATCACAGAGTTTGTCAATATATAAATTACTCCTATTATATAACTCTTAATTAACACATGGCATAGAATAACACTACACAATTTTATAATATATACATAAATTACAAAAAAAATTAACAAAATCAAAATCTGATAACAACCTAATAGGATCTGTAGATACTTCATACATATAAACACTCGCCGAGACAAATATAAGAGAAAGGAGACGGAACCTGGTGGAAGGAGAGGCGGTTTCCGTTTTCTCCGGCGAGTTTTTCAACGCGCTGGAGAGAATCAGCGGAGGAATTGTCGAGATTGTCGACGACCACGACGGAGTAACCGCCGTTTAGAAGCTGAAGAACGGTGTGACTTCCGATGTAGCCTGCGCCGCCGGTGACGAGAATGTTTTGCTTCGCCGTCATCGTTAACTGAGAATTTTCGAAAATATCTGAGAAAGCGTTTTTGTTTTGTTTTGTATTTTTTGGGATCGAGAGAGAGCACAAAAAGGGGTTTTAATTTATAGAGCGATGATGTGAATTTTTGTTGACTGTATATTTACTTCTGAAACTGAAACAGAGAAGAGAAAGAGAAGAGAAAGTATTCCACGTGGCAGAATATAGCGGGTATATATGAATTGTCGTAATTACCCTTTGACGTTTTTGTTTGGGGAAATCTACTTATTTTTGTTTTTTTGGTCAACGGAAATGTATTTATATAGGGAAGGGTTTAATGATGAAGGTTTGTAACGAGGATGTTTAGGTTTCAATTTTCCGAATCTTTGATTTTAAATCAACTCTATTTGTTTTGCAATTAATATAACTAGGTGATGACCCCACGCCGTGCGCAGGGAATTATTTAAAAATAATTATTTACATTAAATTTTTTATTTCGGGTTTTAAATAATCATAGTAACGAACCGAATATTATATAACCAACATAATTTACTTTAGATATAGATATATATATTTATCTTGCTAAAGTATAACTCCTTGTTTACGACAAATTATCCAAAATTTATATATATCAATATATTCTTACATATATATGTACCAGTAACACAATTAAATTATTAAAAAGTATTAAAGTTTGTGATATTTGTTGAAATTTTCTGAAAATAATTAGAAAAACTTTAACGTTATAACATGTCTTATTTTAGAAATTATTTTTTTATCGTCGTATAAAATAAAACGTAATATATTTCATAATTACATATTAACAATATTATTAAATTCAAACAAACTATTGTTTTGTATATTCCATATATTTTTGTAATTTCGATGCGAAAAAGTTATGTTATAAATTTTTAAAAAGTGGGTTAGTTTTCAAATAACATAAAATAATTAGTATTATTAAAGTAGAAAAATGTATCTAAATAATAAAATTTGAATTATTAATTGAATAATTGTTATTATTTGTAAATTATAATAATCGTCTAAAATAATAAAGAATGTCAAAAAAAAAATAATTCTAAAATATTAGTAATTGAGCTAAAGTTTTTTTTTATTTTGGTTATTCAAAATGTGAAATCGTAAAGTAAAATCGACCATTAAAAAATAAATAATCAAAAATATATTGAATATATAAAAAATGGAAAAAATCGGAAATCGGAGTATATAAAAAAAGTCAGAAATAAATTGAGACAAAATTTTTATTGAGGTAAAATATAAAGGCATAAACGCAAAAAGTAAAATATATGCAAAATTTTAATTTAGGCTAAAATATAAGGGCATAAACGCAAAAATAGAAATTTTCTTCAAATCTCTGTGGTCGCGACACGTAGGCGTTTTGTCTTCTCTTTTAATAATATAGATTTGAAATGTATTATAGTTAATTTGATTATATTTTAAAATTTCGGTAATAGATTCTTAAAATTTCTTCAATAGATTCTTAAAATCTCTCTAATATTTTTCTAAAATCTCTGCAATATCAATTGGATTTGAAATTCAATCATTTACTAACAAATTAATAATGGAAATCATCATCCAATCATTTCAAATGAATAAGAATCAAAATCTATTAAAGTTAAATAACACTGGATTTCTGAAATCGATCTAAACATCTACATTGAATAACACCAAACTTTAAAATCCATATGAAATGATTTTGTAAACCTTATATCCAATAACACTACGTTTTAATTATTTTTTTAAAAATTATGCTATGAATAACATTAAATTATAAAACCTCTAGAGTTGATTTAAATGTTACAATGAAGCATGATTTTTTTGTTAGTTTGTTTCGCAAAACTAGATCGACGTTGTTTATAGTATATAAAAAATCTTGGAATTTATTATCTGAATTTGTTTTCCAAACAAAGATAACCCTTAATCCCTTTTGTATTTATTTTTTAAAATTTATGTTTAATATTGGTTACATGAAAGCTCCCATAAGTGTAGAACATATTTTTCCAGAAAAATCGGGGGTCACGAGATTTGAGTACATGTTAGCATTCCACGATTGTTTGTATACACACTTTAGGTATATGTTTAGTTATACTATATATATTAACCATCTACTTTAAGTATTTAATTGGTGTTGTTACTTTGATTGTTATTGTGGTTAGTTCTTATACTCTAAAAAGATACAATCTTAAAATTTCTAAAAATATTGTTTTCTTTGTATGTGGCAAGATACTAGTGGATGCGATTTTTACAATAATTTAGATACTCGATAATAAGCAAATAAAATTTAAAATAAAATAATATTTGGTTACCGTTGGAATAAAATTCTCCAAGGACTTTCCGTGACTCAAGTCATCCAACAAAACGTATGATAACATTTTCTCTTTTATCACCTTTTTATATGTGATTTCAGTTATAGTTTCCCTACATTTTCTTGTGATTATTCTAGAAAAATATCAATAACTTTTTTAGAGAATTTTGATTTGTGAGTTTCATTTTTTCACAGTTTCCACTTGTCAAGTGACGTTTCCAACTAAAACAAAACCTTTAATATATATATATATACAAAGTTAAGATTAAGTCTAAAAAGTCAAGAAATTAATTGAATAACTCAATCGTTATATGTTTTCGATGTTGACCCACTAACTAGTTTTCTTTAATTTTTCTCTACACGCCAAGTTTGTATGTCAAAATCAATCTATACATTTACAAGTGTCAATCTTTGTCTGGTTAAAAAGTGTAACATTGATCAACAAAATCCTACAATATTTGATAATCATAATCATAAAAGTTTATCTAATATTTTGTTGCTTTCGAAACAGTCTCTCTATAGTTTATTCGAGATTGGTGATACGTGTGACCAAAGTGTACAATATTTTTTTTTTTGACATCACCAAAGTGTACAATATGAAAACGGAATTCGTGTTTACTTATTTTTAGGGGTCACCTGATGCAGCTGCTGCACCAAGTGAACCAAACCAGAGGACATCGGACCGGAGAAGAATTCCAAATCGCAAATACTCTTCATGACCGGTTCGATCTTTGGTTTCTTTTAATTGTTTTATTATTTGTTTCGGTTAATAATATGAAGAGAATTGGTCTTCCTGATGCTAAGGAACCATCTCTTCTACTCTTTCACGTTCCTTGTTTGTAGGAGTTATAGACTCCACCTCTGTTTCTGTTTTCTCTATTTAATGAATGAAAAAAGCCAAAAATAGGCAATCTTAATTGCCAACAAAGTTTCTTGTTCTTATTACTCGTTCTTTACTATCGTTATTCCGTTCTTGTCCTTGTTCTCATAGTTTTGACAAAATCAAAGCTATTAATTGGTATCAGAGCACTTGTGCTTCAACCAATTTTTTTTTTCTTCTTCCACAAAAAAAAAAAAAAAAAAACTAAAAAAAAAGAAAAGAAAATGGCTAACACTAAAGATCGACTTGACGAATTAGAAAAGGGAATGGGTTTCCTCACAGATGAGCTAAAACAAATGCAGACCGGAATTGATGATAAGCTGCATACTATGGAAGAATCCAACCGATTGTTGAGAGAAACAATGCAAACAATGTTGAATACATTGGCGCCAAACATAGCGAGATGCTCAAGTAGGGGCCCAAGGACCTCCACGGATCGATAGACGAGATGAAAGACCGAATATATTCCCAAGACCAGGCGAATCAATTTCGCCACATAAAACTCAAATGTCCACGATTTGATGGGGGAGATCCAGCAGAGTGGCCGAGCAAGATTAAGCAATATTTTACCTTTCATCAAATACCAAGGGAGCGGCGAGTGAGTTTTGCATCATATCATCTCACGAGCTGAAGCTAATTCTTGGTGGCGAGGCTATATCCAAAAATCCGCACTGGATCCAAATACAGCACCATGGGAAACGTTCGAGCAAGAGTTGTGGGTACGTTTCGGTCCATCCGAAGGCGAAAATTTCCATGAGGCGTTATCTAGGATACGACAAACCGGATCCTTACGTGATTATCAGAAAGAGTTTGAGCGTTTAATGAACAAGGTTGACAATTGGTCTGAAGAAGCTCTTGTAGGGACTTTCCTCGGTGGCCTCAAAGACAACATTGTCGATCAAGTTCGAATGTTCTCACCTAAAACGTTGCGTGAAATCATCAATTTAGCTCGTCTTCGGGATGAACAAATACAGAAGCAGCGGAAGACATTCACTCCACGAATACCTCCTTCATCCTCACAAGCCCACAATGACGTTAACCAAAGTCAAACACGAGACTCACCGGTGCCAAAGAAGCTGAGTTGGGACGAGATGAAACGCAAGCGGAGCCTTGGGTTATGTTTTAGTTGTGATGAACGGTATAGTCCTGGACATCGATGTCGCAAATCACAGTTACTCCTTATGGAAGGAGAAGACGTCAACGAAGAGGAAGAAGATGTTTTTCACGAAACAGAAGAACCGGAAATTTCTTTACAAGCACTCACCGGCTGGAATACTCCACGCACTCTTCGTGTCCATACAACGGTGAATCGAATACGGATGGTGGCTTTGATTGACGGTGGCTCTACACACAATTTCATAAGTGAACAAGCCGCCAATCGACTCAATCTCAAACTCACACCCACAACGCCATTCCTCGTGAAGGTTGCAGACGGCTACCCACTACGGTGTCGCGGTTCATATCGGCATGTCATGACCAAGCTTGCTGGCGCGGAATTTGTGATTGAATTTTTTGTTCTTCCTCTCACGAGACTCGATCTCGTACTCGGCGTCCGAGTGGTTGGAAACGTTAGGACCGACCTTGTGCGATTGGAAAAATCAATACATGAAATTTACTTGGGCTGGAGAGGAGATAATAGTTCATGGGCTACATTGCACATCAATTAAACAGGCCCAAAAGGAAGAAATCACAAAAGAAGCAAAAATGGGCCAGGCCTGTTTTGCCTTAAGCTTTCACGAAGAAAGCAATGGTGATTCATCTCTTCTTCCAGATGAGATGCGTCTTCTTCTCCAAAAATTTGATCACGTGTTTCAGACTCCGACGACGCTACCTCCACAACGCCAAATTGAACACCACATCGTCCTAAAAGAGGGTAGTGATCCCGTTAATGTAAGACCTTACCGCTACGCACACTTTCAAAAAGAGGAGATTGAAAGACAAGTTCAGGAGATGCTCGATTCCGGGTTAATTAGGCCGAGCTCAAGCCCTTTCTCGTCCCCTGTGCTCCTGGTCAAGAAGAAAGACGGGTCATGGAGGTTTTGCACCGATTATCGAGCCCTTAATGCCGCAACGGTGAAGGATAGATTCCCAATTCCAACAGTTGATGACATGCTCGACGAACTACATGGTGCCACTATATTCACCAAACTCGATTTGACTGCCGGATACCATCAGGTTCGTGTGCATCCCCCCGATATTCATAAAACGGCATTTCGTACTCATAACGGTCATTTTGAGTATTTGGTAATGCCTTTCGGATTGTGCAATGCGCCGTCGACTTTCCAATCACTGATGAACTCTATTTTTCGTACTCATCTCCGCAAGTTTGTTCTCGTCTTCTTCGATGACATACTTGTATATAGCAAGTCGTGGGAAAGTCATATGGAACATGTTCGGACCGTGTTGCAGATTCTAGAGCAGCATACGTTATTTGTGAAATTAAAGAAATGTGCATTTGGAAAATTTGAGTTGGAGTATCTTGGACATATGATTTCTGGTGATGGGGTTAAGGTGGATCAAGAGAAAATCAAGGCGATGCTTGATTGGCCTCAACCGACGACAATCACCGAGCTTCGTGGTTTTCTCGGTCTCACAGGGTACTACAGGAAATTTGTTCGTGACTATGGTCTTATTGCAAAACCACTGACGAATTTACTCAAAAAAGGAAAATTTGAATGGACGTCATCCGCTGAGACAGCATTCGCGCAGCTCAAGACCGCCATGACCACAACACCGACCCTCGCAATGCCTGACTTCGACGTTCCTTTCGTCATTCAAACAGATGCATCCGGTGAAGGAATTGGTGCAGTGTTAACACAGAACGGGAAGCCAATTGCGTTTATGAGTCGCTCTTTGGGTGTAGCGAAACAAAGTTGGTCGACATATGCAAGAGAAATGCTCGCAATTGTAATCGCAATTCGGACGTGGCGTCCATATATTATGGGCCGCAGATTCACAATTCAGACAGACCAAAAGAGCTTGAGATTCCTCTTAGAGCAACGTATCTTAACTCCGGAGCAACAAAAATGGATGGGAAAATTGGTGGGCTATGATTACGAAATCACATATAAACCGGGCTCTGCTAACGCAGCAGCCGATGCCTTGTCACGACGAGGAGATAGTCCCGTTCTCAATTCAATCTCCGTTCAACAAACTGCTATGTGGGACAAATTGCGCCACCTTGCCACATCTGATCCATACCTCCTCAAAATGGGAAAGTTAGCTGATACATCACCTGGTCAGCCTTATGCATGGCGAAATGGTCTTCTTTGTTTCAACAATCGAGTTGTTATTCCGCCGGGCTCACCTTTTATCACCACTTTATTGCATGAATATCACAACACATTGATGGGAGGGCATTCAGGTATTCTTCGCACTTTTAAACGGCTTTCACATCTCTTTTATTGGCCACGGATGCACAAGACGGTAAGTGAGTATGTTTCAGCTTGTGACACTTGCCAACGTGCGAAGTATGAGAGCTTATCACCGGCGGGACTCCTTCAACCCTTGCCAATTCCGGATCGAATATGGGAAGATATATCCATGGATTTCGTCGATGGTCTGCCCACGTCTAACAATCACACGTCCATTATGGTGGTTGTTGACCGACTTTCTAAATCGGCTCATTTGGTACCATTGTCTCATCCGTATACGGCCAAGTCTGTGGCTGCAAAGTTTGTTGAATTTATCATTAAGCTTCATGGAATCCCCAGGTCAATCGTTAGTGATCGCGACCCGGTGTTCATCAGTTCTTTTTGGAAGGAATTGTGGAGACTATCGGGTACTAAGTTGTGCATGTCATCCGCTTATCACCCTCAAACTGACGGACAGACCGAAGTCGTCAACCGCATAATGGAGCAGTTTCTGCGATGCTTTGTCTCCGATAGACCTAAACAATGGAGTTATCTTCTGCCGTGGGCCGAATATTGGTACAACACTACCTTCCATTCTTCCACGAGTATGTCTCCTTTCAAGGCTATCTTTGGAAGGGATCCACCGCCGCTCCCGGGGTATGAAGCAGGAACAACTCCCATACGTGAGCTAGATGAGCAACTTCTCGAGCGTGACGAGATTCTTAAGGAGCTCAAGACACACTTACAAGCGGCAAACCATAGAATGAAACAAGTTGCCGATGCAAAACGACGTGATGTTTCTTTCGAGGTTGGTGATTGGGTTTTTCTACGTTTACAACCACACCGTCGAGCACACCATCTTCCGTCGTACTTCGCAAAAGCTCGCAACAAAGTATTATGGTCCCTTTCAAGTGGAGGCTCGTCCGGGACCCGTTGCATATCGTCTCAAACTCGCCGGAAGGTACGCGTGTACACTCGGCTTTTCATGTGTCCCTTTTGAAGAAACGAGTAGGACCGGACACACCAACCTCGGGATCATTGCCACCGCTACGGTCCACGGGACTGTTACGCCTCAGACCACAACAAGTGCCGCGGACACGAGAGGTTAATATTGTCGGAAACACAACCATTGAAGTTTTGGTTCAATGGCAAGACTTACCCGTCACGAAGCTACGTGGGAGGACTCCCAACGGATGAAACGAGCTTTCCATCCATGAACCTTGAGGACAAGGTTCTTTCGGACGAGGAGAGTAATGATGCGAGCTGCCGCACCAAGTGAACCAAACCGGAGGACATCGGACCGGAGAAGAATTCCAAATCGCAAATACTCTTCATGACCGGTTCGATCTTTGGTTTCTTTTAATTGTTTTATTATTTGTTTCGGTTAATAATATGAAGAGAATTGGTCTTCCTGATGCTAAGGAACCATCTCTTCTACTCTTTCACGTTCCTTGTTTGTAGGAGTTATAGACTCCACCTCTGTTTCTGTTTTCTCTATTTAATGAATGAAAAAAGCCAAAAATAGGCAATCTTAATTGCCAACAAAGTTTCTTGTTCTTATTACTCTGTTCTTTACTATCGTTATTCTGTTCTTGTCCTTGTTCTCATAGTTTTGACAAAATCAAAGCTATTATCACCATAATTTTCTTTTTCTGGGTTAAAATATTCATGAAAACGATATATAACAGAGTTTAACAAAAAAAAAAGATATATAACAAACTACTAGACTAATTAAAGGAAAACCCTAATTAAGGAAGAAAAATAAAACATCTTTTTAACAATTAAAAAGCAAGAAAATAATAAAAAGTTGGAGGTGCGGGGAATCGAACCCCGTGCCTCTCGCATGCGAAGCGAGCGCTCTACCATATGAGCTACACCCCCTTGTTGTTTATCTACATGTTATACATTTTGATAAACTAAGCATAAAGTGAATCATTTCACGTTGATGCAAACTACAAATTCAATGAAAACTGTTTTTATTGGATGCATTTTCAAGAACCGTAAGATTCACAAAAAGAATTGGACTAGTTATTAGTGCTTAACAAGTATCTTACACCCAAGATCCTAAAAACAGGAACAACCATACAAGCTTTGTACTTGTGTCAGTGAGAAAATCTTGTGTCTCTAGCCCATGGTGGAAACCTAGGAACTTGTAATAATCCAACACCATAGTTGTTACTCTTTTGTCTCTTTCTCTGCTCTTTCATGTTTGCAAATCGCGAGTCCAGTGTCTTCCTCTTCTCTCCTTCCTTTTCTACTCTCTCATCTACTACCTCCTGCCTCTGCAAATAGAGATCAATTGTTATTATTAGCCCTTCTAGTATAAATCAACACATAATCTCTATGGATGTAAATCGGAGATGGGTACAAAATAGTCTACCTTTACGGCGAATCTACCATGTACATATCTACTCTGAGCTGATGGAGCAACAAGCCTGCACAAGATCAAGGAAACATCAGAACTCGAAGTATTAGCCACCGGTAACTGGCACCAACAGATAAAATGTTCAGATACCGAACTGTTTATAACCAAAGCTGAGCCTCTTCTTACAATAGAAAGATTTAAGACAGAATCCAAGTAACGAAAAGGATAGCAAATAGCCATTTCTTATAACTTATAAGCAATGCAACACTTCACTTCTCACACACACACACAGTGACGCAACTCGAATCTCACAATAACTGCAACGAAAATGTGCAGCTCTTGCAAGATTTCCAGGTCAACCCACTAACCAAATGGCCCTTGTCTCGGCAAAGCAACTTATCAAAGACTAAGAGCAGAAAGCTGGAGAGATGACACGAAGTGCAACCAAGTAACAATGACACGTGTATTGATGTAAATCAAAAAGTCTGAATCTTCTTAATTTACCCAGTAACAGGCATCTACCAAGCCCAATGTCACAACCTCATCGGCTATAAGCTATAAACTTAGGAAGCAGAAAAAGATTCATAACACCTAGGTGGCTTGAAGGCCAGGTATGTTATCAGATAGCTCAACTTGTTAGTCTGACAATAAAACACCAACTTCATCAGTAAAGGCCACTAATCAGTAACGTCTACGCTCAACCTTAAGGTTCTGTACTGCAAGCAAAAATGTTTCCCAAGCCTTCAACTTTTCAAGCAACATCATAATCTAAACTACACTCATTTTGATCTGAAACAAATCATGTAGCCATCAATATGATGACGATATAGCTGCCAGGAAGGGAGCTTCTTGAATCACACACAGTTGAAAGCATTATAAGGAGATCAGAGAATTTTCCAGCATTCTAGACCTTGACTGATCGACAGTAATTATCCTTCGAGCATTAAAATCTCTACCACGACCACTCAGTGGAGGAGAAGCAGCAGCTGTACGAGGAAACCGATTTCTTCTCTTAACAACAGCACCCTGAAAAGTATGATTTAAGTTACAATACAAAATATTGCAAAGGAAAAACAAAGAAGCCAAGACAACAGATCAATAATGAGAGCACTGCAAAGGCAACCTGTCTAACAGCAGAAAGTGTGTTCACATAATGCTGCACTTTAGAGGTATTTTCTTTCGCAGCTCCATTAGAGTTTCGTTTCTTGTTCTGCACAAAAATTTGAAAACAAAATTATACGCCACAGACCGTTTAAATGACAAGCAAAGTCTCACAAAGACAAAGAGACATAAGAAAGGCTTTACCTTTTGTCTCCTTGATCTCTTGCCTTTATTCACATTCTTTCTTCTTTTTGACATCTTGATGATATCATCTAAGCCAAAAAATTATGAGCATATAAGCAATAAAACAAATCAAAAGCACAAAACAACTGTAAACATATAAAAGCTATGGTGATGTAAACATAAACACTAAAAAATTCTACCTAAAGCCATAGCCACTTTCTTCTCGGCGAGAGCAATGGTCGGGGCAATAAGTGGTATACCAGTCTCCATCTACACAAAACAGACAAAATTCACTTACCATTAAAAAAAAAACACAAATCCAAACAAAAATATGTATGAAATCGTACAAAGCTCATTGCACAAAACGCCGTTACAATTGCAAGTAAGAAAGTAGTCAAAAGCTTGAAGCCACACATAATAACGGAGACCGTGAAAGATATAAACCCTAATCCACAAGGCGATTAATCGCAATTAGACTACATTAACCTAATCATAGAGAAGCAATTAACCCTAATTTACAATTTTCGACAGAGCAACGTTAAAAATTGGGAAAAATCGTAAGACGAAGAAGCTTTACCGATTTACGAAGAAGATGACGACGCAGAGGAAGAAGCTTTAGAGTTTTTTTATATCTGAAGAAGAGACGATGACCTGAACAATACCGAGTCAACTCGTAAGCGTAGAAGAAACACTTCTCTGAGTATTTATACGCGTCGTTTTAGCTTTTAAAGTCGGCGGATTCCAAACGATTAATAAATTAAAAATAACAAAGCTTTCTAATAAAGTTTTTCAAGTCCGCATTAATCTTACGTGGCGTAATATCATTGGTTAGTAATAAACTCGTACCGGTTTTTGCTTACTGATCCACTTCTCACTTTCTCACCATTGTATGTTTCTAAATACACCTTTTTTACTTTTTACAATATTTACTTTTTACAATATTTACTTTTTTACTATTCAAGAAGCAACATATGATGTTGTAATCAAATCACCAGTTCAATAATAACGTGAATATTAACTACATATTAAAACAAGCATCTTATCTTATTATATACACAGAGAGGTAAAAAAAAGCTCTCTACATGTTAAAAGTGAAAACAAATCTTCAATCTACACCGGCGCGCGCGCTTGGCTTGATCCGTCCGCGAACATATCTTCTGGCTCAGATGAGCAATCTAGTCGCAGTACCGACAACCAAGAATCCACCTATTCAAAATCAAAGCAAAAAAACCCGCAAAGTCATTTCATTTTTCGTTGTTGTAAGATTTCTTCAACAACAAACATGTGTGTGTGTGTAAAGAAGTAGCATTGTATATCTATCTAAATTTTGGTTAACCTGTGTTTTAGAAGTGCTTGAGCACTCGAATCTTAGACCTTGACTAGTTAAGATGTAAAAGCAATGATGTGTCTCGTCGGATTCTCTTGTGTAGCTCGGTAACAAACCGACTTCAACTATATCCGCTAGCAACGTCGAATCTTGCGGGCTCAAGTCTACAATAGTACTTTTTCTCATCGAACACTATACTTTCAAAACCGTGTGTTCGTTATAGCAAAGATACGAAAACTCGAATTTTACCTGTTGATAGTAAGTAGAAGAAAAGACAAGGGCCTTGAAGGACAACAAAGCGAGGAAGCCAATCGTCTACTTCTGCATCATCTATAGGAGGTGGTTCACCAGGAAGAGCTGCCCAACGCTGAAAATTAAACCGTAAACACTTAAATATGTTGTCTTTATGGATCAATGATTTATAAGTAAATTTTAGATTGTTAAAGGCGTACACTTCGGATAAACAAGTAACCAGATAAACGAGCAGAGCGCAAGACTTCATCCACGTGTTCTAGCCTATGTAAAGGTAGACAAAGAAGAACAAGAAGAAGCTGTGATCTTCGTTGTTTTTGATTTGAATACGTAACGATTTAATAATATCATCACTCACTGTGCTTTGAGGTAAGCTTCTCTCTCTTCCATATCCGAAAGTTCTGATTTAAGTGATTCTAACTCCGCTGCCGATAGCTCCACCTGCAAAATAAAGAAAGTGCTACAAGATGAGGACAAAACCTTCTCAAAGAAACTCGATGCGGTGTGTGAGAATAAAACCTTGTCTTGACCATCAGAGACCCAAGGAAGACGGCGTATAGTGAATAGATTCAACATAAGTGCTGCTTTCTTCAGTTTTCTCCGAGTACGTGACTGGCTATAAGACCTATTCTAAACCCACAAAAAACAACCAAAAGACTACATTTTCAGCTCAAGGGTTCTCTTTCGTAGCGTATCTAATGTCGATAACAAAGTTACCTGAGAGAAATATCGTCTTTTTGATGAGAAGAAGATGATGGAGAATCGTATCGAACAGTTTCGGAAGCAGGACAAGGAACACTAAAGTGATCTTGTAATATATTTAACTTCCTTGGTGTTCCATCATCCATGAATATGACAACTTTAGCTTCAAAGACAATTCTAAAACCTTCCACATAGCAAAAGAAAGAATAAGCTTAGCAAATGAAACTAACTAATGGTTACTATCTCTAAGCTTTTTTATCAAGAGATAACATAATATACTGCAAATGCACATAATTGATATTATTCTACAAAATTAAAGTCCACAGAAACTAAAGATTCGTCTAATAAAATTATAAGAAAAAATCTGCTTATGATGTGAATCAACTTCATAAACCAAATTTTTAATTCGCTAATTAGCTTATGTATTATTAGCATAGATCTAATAGATAAAGTAACAAAAAAAAAAACAAGAGAGAAGCATAATATATAAAAAAAAAAAACTGTTCTCGCTAAGCATCAAGCATAGATACATACATACTATTCAATCTATTTTCCGAAGAAGAAAATTAGCAATTACGTAACAAAAGCTTTAATATAAACTCGAGAATCTGAATTTTTCTTTTCGATTTTGGAAAGGGAAAGTGTGTTTTTTTTTTCGACCCAATTTGTGTTTGTGTATGCTCTAAGCAAGAAATTGGGTTTTAGGAGATTTGTTGAAAAAGACATTTATACCCCTACTCACATGGGAATTGGGTGTTTAATAACTAAACCTTAATTGTTAATTAAAAGATACCGTGTGGGATAAAAATATTAAACCTTGTAGTTTGTTATTGATTAATCTTCCAATAAATTATATTTTTCGGAATAAAATGTTTTCTTCATTAATACAACATGAATTTATACATTTAGCAAAAAAAAAAAAAAAAACATGAATTTATAGAATTTGTCAATGAAGTATTTGGTGATACTGATGAGTATTAAAGAACTATAATAAGAATGGATTTGTGTGCAATGATTTTGTCATTATCTGGGAATGTGATCCTAATTATTAAACATTCGTTGACCAAATATATGCTTTAATCTTGATGTTTCTTGCAGGCTTTTTTAATAAAACAAACAACATATAAAAAAAAACAGATTAGTATTATGACCAAGGCCCATTTATAATATAGCCCAAATTACACTACTTAAAAACCCAAATCGCTATTAGGTATAACCACCTGGTTAATCTTAAACCGGATCAGGTCAAAAAAATGGAAATCAAATAATGGTCATGTAAGGAATTGTAACGTAACTTTAGGTCTTAATTTTAATAAAATTTAAATTTATTCAAATATAAATTAAAAACACTTTATTGTCAATTGCTTTACATTTCTTCAAAATTTTGTTATACCATCTAAGTTACTCCAAATTAAAATTAAAATAGTTTTTATCATTATATATATAAACGTAACGTGATGTTATTTTTTAAAAGGAAAAAAGGTAGTCCAAGACTTAGTCAAACGCAAAACATTTTTAGGTAGTTGGTCTTCGTCACCAATTAGTATTTGATTAACTTTTTATTTAACGCGTTTTCTGAACAAAAGTAATTAATCACTACTTTATTTCGTTTATTGAGTAAATAAAATATAGAATCTGTGACTAAAACATGCTTTCATATCTCATGTATTCATATATCTTGTTAAAGTAGTGTGTGGAAGGAATATCATTGAAAATATATGACTAGTATTATTTGTTTAATTAATTAAAGACTAATTCAACATAGAATATACTTGACCATTTCATATTAATAATGCCACTAGTGATACGGTACCCTATTAATTGATAAGACAAAATTGGATAATGTGACAAATTTAAATGTCATTTTCAGAAGAATATTATGAGATAAAAACTTTGAAGTCATTGTAAAGCTTTTTTTGACTCAGTGATGATGAAAAATTGAATATAAGTTACTTTTGATTTGTTTGCCTTAAAAATCATGACTCTTCTACTTCATCCAAACTCAAGAAATCACAAATATATACACATATATACACTAATATTACGCTAATAATATATATTTTTACTAATAATTGATGCTTTTTAAATATATACTATATATATATATATGTATTTTAAAGTGATCTCTAAATTTTACCATCTAATCTTTAAATAAACCTAATGTGAACTAATAAACTTGTCAAAAAAAATTCTTATTATACATGATGAGATTTCAAAGCAATTTTTTTAAAGTAGTTGAAAAGTAATAAAAAATCTCTTTATATCATTTTTTAAAAAAATTAACAAGTTCTAGCAGCCCATGGCAAAATGATGACATTATTTTACCCCAAAGCACACTCTACTTACGTGTCGACTAATTATATGTAGTTGGTCACCTATATATATATATTACATACTCTATATCCTCCAAATAATTCAAGAAAATGAAACAACAAAAGTAACAAAAACACCACAAACAAAACTCTCTCTTCTCTCTCTAATCTCTTTAGTAAGAAGAACAAAGAAAATGATGGATTCTTTAGCTAAATGCTTTAATGGTCTTCAAGAAAAGTATGAGAAAGTTCTAGAATCAAAACCAATCTACATAGACGACTTAGACATAACATTAAACGATTCAAAGGTTTCATCAACACAACTTACAAAAAAGTCAAGCAGGTGCTTAGAGAGAGCCAAAAGGATTGATAAAGCCCTAAGGTTCGAAGAAGAAGAAGAAGAAGAAGAAGAGATCATGACAAAGCCTCCTGTTCAAAAAGAAGGTCTTAAGCCACGTAAGGTAGTTAGGTTTCAGTTAGAGAATAACAAGATCTTCGAGCCAAAGGAGAAGCCTCTAGATGAGAAAGAGGGTTTGGTTATTGTTGAAGAGGAGGAGAAAGTTGTGAGGGTTAAGTTCAAGATGACAAAGCAAGAAGCTCAAAGACTATTGTCTAAATGCGGAAACGACAGCGTTTCGGATTTCGAGCATGTGGTGAACCAAATCTCACACGTACCGGCTCATAAGCTTCAAGTGGCTGTTGTGGTGGTTGCTTGTAATAACACTTTAAGTTAAATTATGGTTTATATGTTAAAAAAGTTTTTGTAGTTTTAGAGTAATATCTATTTCCTATATGTACATATATAACTATATTAGATTGTAACCAATTAATAATAAGAGTAACAATTTTGTGGGAAAATATTTGGTTACAAAAATTGATTAATATTCTTTTCATTATAATATAACCTCTTTAAATTAATACTCGATTCGTTAATATCTCTTTAAGATAATAATTTTCCCAGTATCAAATTTGATTTTTAGTATAATTTATCTCTCGATAAATTAATAACTTTTTATAATATGGTGCGGTCCCAACATTATTAATTTATAAAAGTTTTAGTGTAATTAGTTTTGTTATCATCTCTCTAACTTTACTTTCCACATGATAAGGAGTAGTTATGAGTTTGTTTGTTTGTTGTGGGTAGGTTTCGATGCAAAGATGATTAATGTTGAAATTGAATCAACAATCAACCACCCACACATTATTTAGTGTTGTTACTCTCTCAAGGGGCCACCACAAAGCTTTCAAAAATTTCAACAATATATATTTTTTTTTTTTTGACATCAATTTCAACAATATATTTTGCTATAAGATCAAGAAAATTTTGGTTTGGCCAAGCTTTAAATTGTTAGCTAAACATACTTATTCAATGAATGTATTCATTTTTTCCTACTAGCTATGTGTTTCTCAAGAGACATATAAATATAGAACTATTAGCTTATAAATAACATAGTAAACTATTCAAGATAAGCAACAAACTTCATACACTTTAAAGTTAACAAAGTTGGATTTTAACTTAGGAACTAAAGACCGAACCAACAAAACAACATTATCTAAAGATGTGGAAACAAAGTTTAAGCTCACTTATCACTCTCACTCCATCCTCTTGCGTTTGTTTTTGAGATTTGAAAACATTTGGTTAATATCTTCAGCCGTTATCGCCTTTGATGGCCCTGCAGCTTCCTACAACACAAAAGATCATCAAGTCTTAAAAAGATGTGTAATGACAAGATAGTTTCCAAAGTAGAAATCGATTTCTTTTATATTAATCTATACCAGTAAGCCGCGGAACTCTTCTTTGAAGTCTTTGATGCCGTGAAAGATCTCAACTTTGGCTACATGGTCAAGGTTATTCAGAAGATCAATTGCTTCACCTTCTTGCTTCTCTAGCTTCTCTGTTCTCTTCTCCTTCGCCTTCTTCTCGTATTCAACGATCGTGTCCTCTTCGTCAAGTAAATAGCTTACCTTTCTCTGGTTATACATCTCAATGCAGTTTTCGCATTTGCAAAGGATGTTCCTCCAGTTTTTGGTCAAAAACAGCGGTTTCTTCTCAAACTCAGGACATGGGTTTAGTTCCGTCCCAATAGGACAACCAGTGGCAAGAACAAGTTCAGTGTCATCGATCTTCTCTGAGCATTTTCTCACAACAAATGTTTCAGGCTCAGTACTGTTCTCAGGCTTGCCAGGTTTGATTGTGTCTGAACAAGCATTCGCAGAAGCAGTGGAATCTACATGAGAAGCAACCCACAGTTTCTCGGGATAAAGTGTCAGAAACGAACAAACCGGGGAGCAGTTTTGACAAATAAAATCCTCATAGACCGGCTCTCCTTCCTCATCCCTTGGAATCTATTACACCAACATAAGACACTGAACTAAACACACACAGAAACAAGTTACTCATACATACAAAAAGTGTAAGCACTCTAGAACACAAACCTGGCTACTAACACCGTCTGAATGTTTGAAACCGAGATGCTCCTCGTGAAACCAGTCCTCACATATGCAACACTGTATCATCTCGACTTGGTCTTCCACGTTTGGATCAGGGTAAACCTGGTCGCAAGCGCAGTACAAGCCTTTGAAGTTATGGTTGTAAGAATTCTCGGGGTTTTCTGTATCTTTGCTTGGGAGAAGCTTACAAGCTAAAGCTCCAAACTTCGAGTTCCCACAATCACAACGAAAGTTTCTCTTAGTCCATAGCTCCAAAAGCTTTTGATAACCATAACAACATTCAACACACCACATTCAGTTTTTCTCGTAAAAGATGCATAAGCTGTCTGTATCTACAATATTAGTTACCTCATGGCCATCATGACAAGACAAGCAACAAGCGGTGCAAAGACCGGCATTACCCTCTGGGGTACATGTAACACATGAGAAAATTGCTTGTCTTTTCATGTAACCCTTTGGGTATGTACACTCGTCTCCTTCATCTCCACCCAACACCAAATCCGCCTCCTTTAAACCGAAAAAAGCCACTAAAGCAGTCAAAAATATTAAACCACAAAACCCAAATAACATACACAGATCTGAACAAGTCAGTGATGAACCATACACACAATCACAAAGAGTAAGCAAAAAGCTCGAGACTTGAAACAATAAATATCTGAAACACTGTACAAGACCCAGAAGAAAGTCACTGAATTTCAAGGTTTTGAAGCTGTTTGTTAACAGTTTTGTCTAAAACAAGTTTCAAAACTAGGAAGAACACTATAATACCCTTTCTGTGATCAAGAGAGAAGATTAAAAACCTAAAAGTAGTAAACTTTTGTAAGAATCAGGAACATAAGCTCTTTAGAAAGTAATCAAAAGGTAGGAGAGAGAAGGCATTACAAGCTCTTCAGCGTCCATGCTTTCGATATATTCATTGATCGATACAGTTCCTTCAGCTTCGTCTCCTTCAAAATCACCACCTGATGCCATTTTTTTCGAAATTACCGATAAATCTTCGAAATTTCACACCTGAAAATCACACAAAGAACAAGATGAATATTAGATACTTTAATTTTCGGTGAGATATTCACTAAATTCATGCGGAAAAAAAACCCTAGAAATTTTGTGCAAAACATGAAAGGGGTAAAAATGTCAATCGAAAAATACTGTTGAGACAGGATAAGAATTTGTACAAACTAAGGGATTTTCATAAAAACAGAGAGAGATCGGGGAGAAAAATTACGAGAAGAAAGCTTTAAGCACAAAAGAGGTTTTGCTCTAGAAAGAAGAGAGGATCTCAAAAATGAGTATAATAGGGTTATACAAAAAAACACAGGGACTGTATTGTCTTTTTCCCGCCAAATTCTATCATATTACATTAGTGTATTCGCATTTCCCTCCATAATCCATTTTGCTTAATGTTCAAGAGAGGTTTTACGATTATATTTTGATTTTATGATAAGTAAAAAGAGTACGAATCCGATCAGACAGGCCTTGCTTGTTCGAACAGTGACAAAACATCAAGTGGATCACTCAAGGACCATGCTTGTCATGGAATCAGCTAGAATCTCCGGTACACTGATAAATTCACCTCCACGTGGAAGCAATCGCGATAAAGGGGAGTTTTGTATTGCAACCAATTCTTCCCTGCTATACTTCATCCTCTGATCTGTATCCAAAAAGTTATCACACATTTCTAAACTATGAGCACAATCTAATCACATAACTGTTCTAACAGAGCATATTTGTGAGGAGGGTCCTACCTAAGAAACTCCTTGAAACAACGGTAGAAGTCTCCGGCTTCGGGCTGTATCTCCTCTTTGTGAAACTTTGCAGAGGAGATGACCGAGGAAGATGTTGACTTTGGACGATAGAGGAAGCTTCATTTGCAAATTCATGGCTTATTTTGATGCGAGGGTGTCTTCTGCAGATGCCAGCGATGGCGTCTTTGGTTAGAAGCCAACAACCTTTGAGGTCTAGTGTTGACAGTCTCAATGGCGGTCTAAACTCCTCGAGGCCATGGTCGGTCAATACTGCATCTTGGACTCCGAGGCTGACTAGGTTTGGGAGAGAGGAGAGATGGTGGAGCGTGGAATCTGTGAGGTGAGCGCTCCGTAAGGACAAATGTGTCAACCCGGTTAACCTACTTAGAGGAGAAAGAACAGTGTCACTTAGGTGCAGATGTTCTAGACTCAAGGTCTCAAGGGAAGTCAGAGACTGTAGCGCTGCTAGGGATGGCTTTGCTTCTTCTTCTTCATGTGGAGACTGTTGCTGGATGAATCCTGAAAGAGAATGAAGCTATATTATATGATGAGTTATTATCCATTTGATAGATTATAGAAAGCTCATATACGTACCTCGGATGCTGGTCATGCTCAAGTCAAGGGCTTTAATGCAAGGCATCATGGTGCTAATAAATAAGATGGAGTGATCGTCGACATATGTCTTGGACAGATATAAACTTTCGAGCCCCGGTACATGTCCAGAAAGAAACTCAATCCCTGTGGAAGTGATTTTTGTATCCGAGAGATTGAGATATTTTAGAGTACCGCCAACACATGCCACAAACTCGACGGAATTATCCCCAAAAGCTGTGGAGCTCAGATCAAGATGTTCAAGCTTTGTCATATTATCTAAGAAGCTAAAGTTTTGAAGGGAAGTCTTGGAAACATCTAAGTAGGTTATGGAAGTTTTGTTGATAAAGAACAAGGCCTCTGTTTCGGCGCTGAAAGTAGCTCCGGATAAAACAAGCTTTCTCAAGGAATCTAATGCGGAACTGTGAGTTTCTGATAAGGAGAGGATGGCGCACTTGTTCATGTGTAAGCATTCAAGATGTGGTATATTTGGAGCCAATGTGACGCTGGTCCATGAGAGATTGAGGTAGTTCATGTTTGAAAATTTGAGAATACCGACAGCTCCTTGGTTGGTCACGTTGCTTCCCCAGATGTCAAGGTATTCTAGTTTTGTCAATGCCTGAGGAACAAAAAGAAACCAACAGTCAAAAAAACTTTTTCAGAAATTGAACATATAAATGTTTGTTATTTGCTAGCGAATGCATGTTTGATATAAGAGAATTTGGACCCAGAAAAACATATTAAGATAAGAATACTAAATTACTCGTACTCATTAACTTCACTTTGTATGAACTAATGTAGTTAAGTTCCAGCCAATAGTATTTCGATTTACAATCCTAAAACAAGACTAAATAGCTTCTCAAACAATAATCAACATGGCCCTAGAACATTGCAGTTTTTGCATAGCTCATACAGTCTAAATAGATATATGAAAGCCATTCAACTACAAAATTCTAACACATACATCGGGCAGTTAAAACTTTTGTCAATGCAAAACATAAGTGGCTGCATATAAAGCGAAAAAAACTTGTACCTGGAGAGAACTCAAGTTGCGATCAGTTACAGGCAAGCCACCCAAATCTAGAAGACTCAACTGTTTAAGTGAAGCAAGAAGATGAATTCCAGCTTCCGTAACGCCCGTCTGTGAAATCCACAACTTTTCCAGATTTGCAACAGACTGCAGGTGTCTTAAACCATCATCTGTTACCTTTGTGCATCTTGAGAGATCCAATTCAGTCAAACTTGTTAATCCTGAAAAAATCCAATATCAACAAAACTTAACATTTTTCCATAGACTTCCATCGCAGAATCAGAGTATATCGTTTTAACATACCTGTGAGAGGCCATAGGGTGTAATTGTTTATTCTCGGGCATTCTGAAAGATTCAAAGACAATAGATTAACGAAGCCTCCAATGTAAGCCATCCATTCTCCGTTAACGGAGCTTTCCCCTCGGAGATCAATGTTCTCAACAGAATATTTAAATACTCTGCAAAAAACAAATCTTGTTATAAGTTATAACGAGTATATATGTCCCCTAATATAGTGCAAGCCTAAGCTCTTAAAAGCTTCATAACCATGCTTATATAAGATTAAACTCAAAAATGTACCAAGACCTACAAGATTATTGACCCACAACATCTAACAATCTAATATAACCATATTCAACATAATATCTAATGAAGCAAATGAACAATTTTATCCCCAATCAAAACTCGTGCAAAAGAAGCTAAACATCTCAAAACCCTAGGCATGAAATCAAAGATCAGATCCATAATGATTTCGCATCCAATTTCTATGAGAAACGATAAGAAACTCATAAACTATACAAGGAAGTTCAGAATTTTACTCTAGTAACGAAGGGAAAAGCAGTCGCCGGAGAAGGAGGCGGCGGAGGAGATCATCGGCGAGCGGAGAAGGCATCCGCGCAAGGGTCCGCCTCTGAAGACGCCATAGCTGCACCGCTTCTCCGCTCTTAGAAGCTTCCTCTAAGCATAGACGCACCAATGGACTCTCCTTCTCCATCGTCGAAGCCTAAGATCTTATTGCTGCTTTTACACAATAAAAATATAGTCACCGAAATTTTTATATAAGATCCTTATTGGGCCGATATTTATAAAATTTACGGCCCAAATTTATAATTCAAGCCCGTATTTAATTATTGGCACACGTGTCACTGGCACGTGCTTTCTTCCATTGAAACGCACAAACATTCACAGTTTCACACACAAAATTAAAATAAATTTAATTTTAAGAGAGAGAAAAAAAGATTCCGCAGATTTTTCTCAAATCAGTCTTCTCCACAACGAAAAATGTGGAGACTCTCCGTCTCGATTCTCCTCTTCCCATGCCTCGCCGTTTCACTCCTCGCCGTATTTTCGTCGGCTTCGGGATATTCGGAGGCGACTTGCTCCGGTATAGTACCGTTACGGTACAGGAACGATAAGATCTCGATAACCGATTTCGGCGGCGTCGGCGACGGAAGGACGGTGAACACGAAGGCGTTTAAGGGGGCGATTTACCGGATCCAGCATCTGAGGAGGAGAGGAGGCACGACTCTGTATATACCTCCGGGAGTGTATCTAACGGAGAGTTTCAATCTCACGAGCCATATGACTCTTTACTTGGCTAAAGGCGCTGTTATCAGAGCTGTTCAGGTAAAAATCTCAGGCTCAAAAATTCAATTTCGTTTCTTATTAAGTGTAGATTTAAATAGTTTTTAAGTGGTAATTTAAGGTTAGATTAGTAATGAGTGATGATTTAATTTTTAGAGAAATTACATAATGTGTATACAAAAGATTTTAGGGAGAATTACAAAACTACACCATTTGAATTACATTTCACAAAACTACACCATTTCAAAATAACTTCACAAAACTACACCTAAACACTAAAAAGTAAATACAAATAAACCATACCCACACAATCCTACCCCTTAATACTATACCCTAAACACTAATTAGCGAACCTAAATGAAAATATTTTAATTTTGATAATTTTTTAAAGGGTCAATCAAGCTTTTAAAATTTTGAAAGAGTGTAAATATGTGAAAAAATTGAATTAGGTAGAGTTTTGTAAAGGAAGGGAAGAAAGGGTGTAGTTTTGTGAATTCCTCTTGTTATTATTTATTTATTGGTGAGTTTTTGAAAATTGAGTTTAATAATCAAACAGTCACTAGTGTGAGTGATTAAAGATAGTTGCATTTTTACAAACTTAGTACTCCCTCCGTTTCATATTACATGATGTTTTAGCCTTTTATACGCAGATTAAGAAATCATTTAATTTTGTTATTTTCAGTGTAAAAACATCATATAACTTCCTACTTAAAAATTATTCAACCAATAGAAACACATCATTCATAATCTAAATCATTGAAAAACACAAGATATCAATTAATTTTACATTGAAAACTGAGAACATCAACTAATTTGAAAGAAAAAAAAATGTCTAAAACATCAACTATTATGAAACAGAGGGAGTAGTATTCTAAAAATAGAACTGATCATTTTTTCCTTTTTGCTTGCTTGGTAATAAGTTTATCTTGTGTAATCAAGTTTATACTTATGTAACAAATTATCTTTAAAAGAAGAATAGATGATATGATTTTGAGGGAACCATGCACCTATAATAATAGAGAAGTGATAACCATGGGGGTATGGAGTTGGTAATGAATGGTAGGCCCTAAGCATTATGGGACTGTCGGGGCTGTAACGTTATTTGTATATGCATGTGGGTATGCACTGCCTTTTACATTTATGATTCAATAGCTGGCATTTTTTGTCGTTCCTGTTATCCAGTTTTTGTCAAAATTTGGTTATTATATTATCAACTACTAGTGTATGTTAATATATAAAAATTAACATATCTAAAAGATGAAATAATTTAAGTCTTGGTTAGAGTGTTATCTATTGTTTGTCAAAAGAAAATATATATACATTATCTACTTCTAGTGTATGTTAATATATATAAATAACATATCTAAAAGATGCAAGTAATTTAAGTCTTGGTTAGAGTGTTATCTATTGTTAGGCCTTGGGACTGTGGATAGTTTTGTGTTTCATCGTCGTTTAGTGAGAATATCAGATCATTGTGGTGCCATGTTGACACTAATGTTTGACCTTAGATTCTGTTTTCAACTTGATTAGATTCTCTGTTTATTTTGCCTCCAAGTGAGTGTAGAAATTGCATGACTTGTCATTGTAGTGAAATTATCAATGTGTGTCTTTATGACCGGTTTTGAGCTAGTAACCATTTTTGGTCTGAGACAGAATCATGACTAACTCTATTCAGATTTGGATGCTTTTATATTTATTATAGAATTGAAGAATGTGATTCTTGTTGTGACCTTTTGGCCTTTGGTGTGTGACTTCAGGATACATGGAACTGGCCGTTGATTGATGCTTTGCCATCTTATGGAAGAGGGAGGGAGTTGCCAGGGCCACGATATATGAGCTTTATTCATGGTGATGGCCTTCGTGATGTTGTCATCACTGGTTAGTTTTAACCATCTTATATCTCATTTATATCTGTTTAGCTTATACTGTTATACAATAGACAGTTGAAACTATAGATTCTTAAGCAAATCTTCAAGAGATACTTAAGAAACACATGAACTGTTATGGATAGTATTATAATACAAGTCGAAGAACTTAGTGTTTCTTGTGCGTTTTTTTGGGTGATATGATGTTTAACAGTGTTTCTATATACACAGGACAAAACGGGACGATAGATGGTCAAGGAGAAGTATGGTGGAACCTGTGGCGTAGTAGAACACTAAAGTTCACTAGACCGAATCTAATCGAGTTCAAGAATTCCAAGGAGATCATAATCTCCAACGTTATTTTCCAAGATTCACCCTTTTGGAACATTCATCCTGTTTATTGCAGGTACATAAAGCTAATTACTATCTTTTAGATCTCTCAAGCATTGACTATATACCGTCCTCTTCTTATGATATTGACCTCATTACTTGTTTTTTGATCCATGGTAGCGACGTTGTCATCCATCACGTGACCATCTTAGCTCCACAAGATTCACCCAACACCGATGGAATCGATCCAGGTCTGATTTCTTCATATCCAAACTTGAGACATATTCGAACTTTTAGCGGCAATACTTAAAAGTATCTAATAGAACTAGTTTGTTTTTTTGCTAGATTCTAGCTACAATGTCTGCATAGAAGACTCCTACATCTCAACAGGAGACGACCTTGTCGCCATCAAAAGCGGTTGGGACCAGTACGGGATCGCTTACGGCCGTCCAAGCTCCAACATAACCATCAGACGCATCACAGGATCGTCCCCTTTCGCGGGTATCGCCATAGGAAGCGAAACATCAGGAGGAATCAAGAACATTGTAGCAGAACACATAACTCTGTCCAATATGGGTGTTGGTGTCAACATCAAGACAAACATTGGTCGCGGAGGATACATCAAAAACATAAGAATCTCAAACGTCTACGTCGAAAACGCAAAGTACGGGATCAAGATCGCCGGTGACACGGGAGATCACCCTGACGCGAATTATAACCCGAACGCACTTCCCGTCGTTAAAGGAATACGTATCAAAAACGTTTGGGGTGTTAACGTATTAAACGCTGGCTCAATTCAAGGTCTTAAGGGCTCACCTTTTACAGGTAACACAAAATCATTCATATTTAGCTTTTTCGGAAATTACCAAAAATACCATCTTTTTAAGTTTTCATGTAGGAAAGACAATCATAAGTTTTTATATCAAATATACAACCAAAAATATCACTAAAAATATGTTGCCAAAAATAGCACATAAACTTAAATTAGCTTAAAACAATAAAACCTCTCAAAATTAAACCTTTAACCTTCTTCAAAACTAAGCTATATTATATTCAAAAAGAAAAGCTAAATACCAAGTATAAATGGATAAAATGAAATTCAAATGCATAAAAATTGTGGTATATTTGGGCTAAAAAACTTTTAAGAGGGTATTTTAAGCAACTTTTTAAAAACAATATTTATGATATACTAGTAGATTACATTTATGACTTGGAAAGCATAAAAAAAATGTAAACAGGGATATGTTTGAGTGAGATAAATCTACATGGAAGCTTAAATATGTATCGGTCATGGAAGTGTTCTGATGTTATTGGGACATCACTGAAAGTGACTCCTTGGCCTTGTTCTGAGCTTAGATCCACCGGTGTCTCTTCTTCTTGTTCTTCCACTTTCTAATAACTTATAAACATGTTTTTTTCCTTACACCTCCTTTGTTCATTTATTTTAATATCTATATGTTTTTTTGTTTGTTTAAAAGTAAAGAACGTCACTTATGTAATGATATATTAAGAGAGCTATGATGATAATTGATAAACAAGTTTACAGTAAAGTGTATTTTTCTTTAGGACGTAGTCATTGATATTTTTCATAAAACTATCTCTTTTCAATCCCTCCTTCACAAAACTACGCCTAATTTAATTTTTTCAAATATTTACACCCTTTAAAAATTTAAAAAGTTTGATTTACCTTTTAAAAACTACCAAAATTAAAAATATTTCATTTGGGTTCGCTAATTAGTATTTAGGATATAGTATTAAGATGGTAGAATTATGTGGATAGAGTTTATTTGGATTTAATTTTGAGTATTTAGGTGTAGTTTTGTGAAGTATTTTGGAAATGGTGTAGTTTTGTGAAATATAATTCAAATGGTGTAGTTTTGTAATTCTCCTTTTAAATCCAAATAAATCATAACCACATAATTCTACCCCTTAATACTATATCCTAAACACTAATTAGCGAACCCAAATGAATTTTTTAAAAATTTTGGTAGTTTTTAAATGGTAAATCAAATTTTTAAAATTTTGTAAATAGATAATATTTGAAAAAATTGAATTATGTGTAGTTTTGCGAAGAGAACGTCGAAAACGCCTAGTTTTGTGAATTCCTAGACATGAAATTGTCTTTGGGCCAAGTTTCGTTCGAGAAATTAATAAATTATGTTTAAAATTAAACTGAAAGAGTTTAGGAGGATATAATATTTATTTCGTGTTTTTTTTTTTTATTACATTATTTATTTCGTGTTTGAAAGAGTCAACAATTAAACTGAATTTAATTATAAACTATTCTTACGATGATAAACACGTGTCAGAGTATCAATTTGGTGTTGACTATTTCAAACTAATTGAAAGTACAAAACTGATCTCTTTCTTTCACAACTAACAATAAATTGTTTTAAAGAAACAAAACTCATTGTTTGTTCCTACTTTATGAATTTATTGCCCAACAATTTTTACAAATTAAATGAATTGTTTCATTCTTATAGACTTATAGTTATAGTCTTATAGATATATACGAATTAAATACTAGCGTTGACATAAACTCCATGAAGCTTGAAATTAAATGCGATCACTAATTCCAATAAAGTTTAACAAACCAACCCTTGAAAAAATAGATTATTGTCTAAACGATAAAAATGATTATGAAGGATGAATCTATAAAAATGACGCTAAGAAAGTGACACCATTAAATATCATTTTAATTAAAGTACATATAATTGTAAGTAAAACTAATTATAAACCACGCGGAGAGAGGTTTGAAATGTCGTCGGTCCATACTCTTGACTCATCTTTTGAAACTTTTGAAATATATTTTCTAATTTTTTAAATATGCGTATGGCAATTATGTTTTTTCATTTTTTTAAGCACACTTTATTTTACAGTACATAAGTATATAATATGTATGAAGTTGACAAGAGAAGTAAAGCATATGTATGTATCAGTAACACTATTTATATGAAAATTGTATATGAAAAATTACAAAAGTTTGTTTCCAACATGTTAATGGTCCAATACATTAGAATGATATATATGAGAAAATTGATAATCAAAAATTCATAGAAAATGAATGCTGGAAAAAATAAAAATAATAGACTATTTGTTATAGATTGTTGTTAAGACTTGGTCAGCAAAAACCTGATCACAATTTTATAAATGAATTTACTTCTAACTAGGATTTAACCCGTGGTACACCACAGGTTTATGTTTTTTACAAATAGTTTTATATATATACAATTAATTTAGAAGTTTGTAATATTTTTTCTGTTTTTGTAAAATAAATAAAAATATTCAGAATTTCTAAAGAGTATTTTGTTCTTTTATTGTTTATGCAAATTAATATATAATGAGAATTAAATTTTATATAGCAAAATCTTAATATAATTTGTAAGTTGGTTTATTCCAAACTATTATAAACTATAAAAATTTATTATATTATATTTAGGGATGGACAAAACTTCCGGATCCGAAATACCGAACCCAAATCAAACCGAAATCCCCAAATCAATACTGATCCTAAAAACAAATAATTCGAATGTATAGGGAAATTTACTACCATAATACCTGAAATCGAATCCGAACCGAACTCAATATTTTAGAACTAAACTACTCTAACTACCCAAAAATTATTAAAAATAATAATAATTATAATTATATTTGAAGTACATAATTGGAACCAAACCGAAATTAAAGAACCGAAACCGTTCCAAAAATAAATAACCCGAACGAATAGAGAAATTTACTACCTGAAAACCCGTAGCCAAAATTTTTTTCTAGATTTGAACCCGAATTACCCAAAATTTGTTTATGATAAAGTTTAATCATTATTTTCAAACTTCTTGTAATTTATCTAGAATTTTTCCAGAAACCGGACCCGTTAATAAATAATTGTTATGTTAGTGTTAATTGATTTAAACAATATAAATGTTTATTAACATCTAAAATAATAATATTTATAAATAGAAACTTATAATATGGACAATGATTATATATAAAAGGGAGAATTATAAAACTACACATTTTGAATTACATTTCACAAAACTACACAATTTCCAAAATACTTCACAAAAACACTCAAAATTGGTGTAGTTTTGTGAATTTCTCTATATAAAAAACTAAACTATATACTTTTTAAAAAATATTTATATTCTGAAAATTTTTATAGACCTCCGTAAGAAAAATAAAAGATTATATCAAAAATATCATAAATATGAAATCAGTGGTTGGTTTTTTGTTGAACATCGGTTTTATTGTTTTTGTGGATATTTAAGTTCATTTTAAAAAGTATATATATAGAATGAGATATGTTTGTGTGTAAGTTTAACATAACTCTAAATCCTATTGTTGTCCAATATAAGAATAAGATTAATATTATGTATTTTAATTGGATTTAACTAAATTACGGTTTTACCATTAAAGAAAAAAATTTCATCTTGTTTAAAACCAATGACATAGTATTTAGTTAATTGAGTTTTTTTGGAAAAGTTCAAAAAAGTACTTCAAAAATAATAATATAGATATTTTTATTATATATTTCGTATAGCAAAATTTTAATATAATTTGTAACTTGATTAGACCAATAATTTATTATTTATTATATTTAGGATTCGAAAATACCCGGATTCAAAATACAAACCGAAACCTAATCGAAATACACAAATCATATTATGCGATTTACCCAAATTTATTTAAAATTATAATTATTTTGATTATATATATAAATAATGGTTGTAAACATATTCTAAATATGTAATACAATATTTAGATTTTAGTAGAATTGCAGTTTATTCTTTTTTGTTTATAATCGAACCGGAAATCAAACCCGTTAACAAACTATTTTTTTTTTATTGTTTGATATTTTTAACAAAAAATTGTTTAACTCGTTTTTAAATTCTTAATAATATTAATTAAACATGTTTTGATTTAAATAAAATTTTAATTGTAGTTTTTATAAAAAAAAACTATGTAATAATGTATTTATGTGAATTACATATTTTTATTTTGTTTTTCAAATATTTTTTACATAATTTCCTTAATATTTTGAGGAATTCACAAATCTACACCCTTTCAACCCCTTCTTCACAAAACTACTCCTAATTTAATATTTTCACATATTTACACCCTTTCAAAATTTTAAAAGCTTGATTTAACCTTTAAAAAATTACCAAAATTAAAAAAATTTCATTTGGGTTCGCTAATTAGTGTTTAGGGTATAGTATTAAGGGGGTATGATTGTTTGGGTAGAGTTTATTTGAATTTAATTTTGAGTGTTTAGGTGTAGTTTTGTGAAGTATTTTGGAAATGGTGTAGTTTTGTGAAATGTAATTCAAATGGTGTAGTTTTGTGATTCTCCCTAATATTTTTTATTTATTTTTGGAGAGGATTGTAATATTTCCTTATTTGGTTTTTCGTAATTAAATGTTCAAAAATATTTCCTTTTATGCTCAGTGGCATAATGTGTAAATAAGTGTGATTTTTTGGACATGTTCAAATTAGTACTTCAAAAATAATAATATAGATTTGTGTAACATATATATGCATACACATAAATTAGCGAATACACATAATTTAGCGAACCCAAATGAAATTATTTTAATTTTGATAATTTTTTTGAGCATAATTGAACCATTTTTTTTTGTCAAACCATTTAAAAGTAGTGTAAAAGTAGGAAAAAATTGAATTAGGTGTAATTTTCTGAAGGAAAGATTAAAATGGTTTAGTTTTGTGAATTTATCTTAATATTATATCTTAAACACTAATTAGGGTACAATGAAAGTGGTAATTCTTTAGTCCCTTGTTGTTTGTTAACCACTATACTAAATAAAAATGATTTAAATATAAAAGTAACAAAAATTGCAATGTTGAATTGGTCAGCATTTGACTTTGTATCTCCTTCACTACTATTAATTACCACCCCCACTTAATTACACTCTGGCCCAATACTTCCCTAATTAAATCAGAGACTTTTCTCTATTTTGAATGTTTTTGTCTCTTTTTTCTAAAAGAAAATAAATACATTAAAAAAACCTTTTTAATTATGAGAGATTTACATAAAAAGACACTTTATGTATATTTAATATCAGAATAAGGCACTTATAGCCACAAGTGCACTTTTGTTCTAATTTTCATCATTTTTGGACTAAAGTACCCTTGATATGACAATTGTTGAGTTTGCTTTGTAACGACAAAACAAACCGAACTGGAAAATTATTTAGTTAATATTTTCTAGAGTTTTCTATCAAAAAGAGACACTGTAGTCAGATGAATTTAATGTTGATTTGGAAAGATCAACTTATGTGGGCCCGCTGACAAAAGTGTGTTTTAACTCACATATTTTTTTTCTCGTGGATACGTCTTTTCCAGGTGGATGAGTTCTTGTGGATGAGTAATTTTGTAGGTGGATACATTTAAACTTTTTAAAAGATTAATGTTTTAATTAGAATTCTTTGGTGGATACATTCATGTGGGCTATAACTCTTTTCTAAAGGGTGATTATGTTCACAATGTTTGGTGTTGGAAACAACCAAATTCGTTATGTGGATCATAAATACGTTTCCACGACAAAATGTCCATATAGAATCGGATCGATTTATTAGATAGTTGGACAACATAATTACATTAAAATATTGTCCATATGGACAATGTTAACTTTGTTTATTTTTAGAGTCTAGATGTACTTATCCACAAACAAATGGGAATATCCTTCTATACTACACAATTTGGAAATCTAATTTTCATGAGATTTGATTATGGATATCCATATAGTTAAAATCAAAGGATTACACATGCAACTATCTTACCAATCATTTTATATTATTATTGTAACAAGGTAGAGAAGTTGTTGGAGAGATTTGCTAAAAGAGAAGCTCAAAAATTATGAAGATAAAGGATCAAACAACATTTCAGGAGAGTTGTTAGCATTAAAACATATATGAAATTGGTGGTGAGACACTGTAAACTATGATAACTTAGTGATACACTAATTTTGAAAGTTGATACCTTAAAGGTTGTCCACAAAACGCAATCCACAAAACGAGTCCACAAAATTGTTTGGAAAATAAATCGTGGACACGTTTATCTGAGATAGAAGACTCGTATACGAAAAAAAAATAGTAAGGTTTTAGAGTTTAAGAATACGAAAAAAATTAGAAAACAAAAACAATATTGCATTCAACAACGTGTATCTCTTAGTGAGACACTTTAAACTATGATAACTTAGTGAGACACTAACTTTGAAAACTCGAAACCTTCAAAGGTTGTCCACAAAACGCAGTCCACAAAGCATATCTCTTTCTAATAAAAAAATGTTCGAACAATAATGTGTGAACAAGTTTTGTGCGGCCATTAACACATGGATAATCTTGTCCGAAATTCAAACTTGATACATAGACAAGCCAAACGGCTTGTCTAACTGAGAATCCATAATCATCTGCAAAAGTAAGTCACGATAGAGGATTATGAGTACATTTAACAAAATTAAAGTTTCGAAAAAGCTAAAGATTATAAAGAAAGAATTTGGATAAGAACATACATGTCATCTTCTTTGTTGACAACTGTGGACGAAAGTTGAAGACGAAGTTACTACATAAAGTGAAGTTGAAACCCATGAGGAGAGCAAAGATAGTTCGTCAAAATTAGACCAAAAGTGATATCGAAGTTGTGATCGTTATGTGGATGCAATTCGTGAAATACTTTGGTTTATGGTGAAAAAGGATTGAAGGTTGAGAGGATTATTGTTTTTATTTTTTTCTGAGTTTTACATTAAAGGGATAAAAAATGGTGTTTTTGTGTGATTTCCATGAAGAATAAAGATAAAAAGTGATTTAAAATCAGAATACTTTTGATTTAAATAAGAGCAAGCATTTAATTGTCTGACATACACCTTTTCAGTTTGCTTTTAAAGAGAAGAAATTTAGTTATGTTTCTCGTGACAGAGGGTATTTCTGTCATCTTTATTTCTCAAAGTATGCTGGAAACTTAAAGTATCTTTAGTTGTAATAACTTATCAAAAATGTATCTTTAACTGTAAATATCTCTTTAATTATTGTATGGTTAGTCCTTTGGTCAAATTTTCAAACACTCAAAATCCAAATGCCTTTATATTCCACAACCATCACTCACCAAAATTTTCACTAAGCCTATATAACATTCTCTCATTCTCACACTATACTTCTATAATCCATTCTTGATTACAATTTATACACATTATTATTTATTTTTTCATTATTTTTTAAAGAAATCATATCATTGTTATGGAAAGTAAAGTTATGTTTAATTTCGAGCATAAGACAATACTAAGTGACCTTATTTTTGGTCTTGAGGCGGCGAAAAAGCTTCAAACACATTTAGGAAAATCTCCGTCGCCGCCGTCTCCGTCGTCATCTCCCGTGAAAGCTGAAACAAATGAAATTCTCGTGAAGCAAATACTCTCTTCCTTCGAGAAAGCTCTTCTCTTGCTAAATTTTCCGCCTCCGCCGTCCGTACATCATATTCCGACGTCGCTCGCTATATCTCCGGTGACGAATTCCGGTGTAGTTCCGGAATCTCAGGCGTCGATAAATGACGAAAGTCCGAGAAGTGAAGATCTTATTGATGGAGGCCAAGATTACATTTTTAAATCAAAGAAAAGGTAACAACCTAAACAAACAATCACTAAAGTTGAATAATGTCGTTAAATTTAAATTCTGTTTTTTTTTTTATATAAACGCGAAATTATGTAATGTCAATTACATAAAGATGTGGTTATTTATATAAATTTTGAATATTTTTGTGCAGAAAAATGTTACCAAAATGGACAGAGAAAGTGAGAATAAGCCCAGAAAGAGGCTTAGAAGGACCTCAAGATGATGTTTTTAATTGGAGAAAATATGGTCAAAAAGATATTTTAGGCGCCAAATTCCCAAGGTAACATACATCATAATTCATTACACAAACTTAAGAAAATTTCCTTAAATACCACAAATTAAATGTTTTCTTTTTTGAAAATATCATTAAAATGTTTTTTGATATAAAATATCGCAAATACAGAAAAAGAGTTAATTTTTAGAATTTACCTTTTACTTGTTTGGATTCACCCATTATTGTTTAGAGTTAAGTTTTGAAGGTTTTGAAGTATTTTAGTATTTAAGAAAAAACTTTTATAATGGTGATTGTAAAATTTAAAGAGGGTGTGCTATTTTTATAAGCAAAACTTGATTTAGTTTTTTTTTGTTTTTACAACATTTGATTTAGTTCTATATATGAAAATTATCCTAAATAATTTAATTAATTTTTTTATGATATAAATAGGAGTTATTATAGATGCACACATAGAAGCACACAAAACTGTTGGGCAACGAAACAAGTACAAAGATCTGACGCTGATCCAACGGTTTTTCAAGTTATGTACAGAGGAAATCACACTTGCTCCTCACCACCACCGCCACAACCACCGTCAGATTCGCCGGAGAAGCAAGACGGAAGACCAAAACTAACCGCCGTTGCTCAAAGCTCGAAGTATCTTCTTGAAAATCTTAAAACGAACTTAACCGTTGGAGATATTAGTAACGATGTTTATTCGTTTAATGATACGACGCCGTTTTATACAAATGACTTTGGACACGTGGAGGAATTTCCGGCAGTCGACGTTGTTGATTGGTTTAATCCAACGGTCGAGATTGACACGTTGTCTTTTCCCACGTTTTTACAAGAAACGATATTTTATTAAAAACAATCTAAAAGAAAAACACTAGAGATAAATTCAGGAGTTGTAAAATATTAAAATGATGTTCAATATATAGGATATGAACATTGTTACAATTCTAAGATATTTTTGTAGTTATAGTAATGTTTCTTGAAAATACATATATTATTATTTTACTTTCTGTTACATTCTCAATCATCAAAAAACAAGAAACACCGTTAAAAAATGCGAGGATCCATGTTTGGAAATAAACATAAGTTTTTAAAATATTAAAGCACATAAGTAAACAATTAAGAGCAAACATTAATCACAAATATACCAACAACGGGTTGGCTCAGTCGGTTAAGCGTAATCGTTGGTGATATTGTGCTCATGAGTTCGAACCGCGTTGGGAGCGATGATTTACGCCATTAATTTGCATTATCAAAAATTGGTCGCGGGGCCTAGGGGATTATGGGTTTCGGTCTAAAACCTTCTGGTTTAACAAAATAAAACATTTATCACAAATAAAAATTAAAGCCATAAACACGGAGGAGGTAAGAGACTAATGGGCCATAAAAGCCCGGTTTGTTTATTCATTCATTGGGCTAAGTTATTTTGTTCACACTTTCAAACTTTTTTATTACATTACGACGAAAAATTATCCGTTATACCATTAAAACTAATAAACTTTTTTGCCTATTATTAAAGATAATTTTTGGAAGAATGTTACACGTGGACGGACAAGAAAAATGTTTATTGGACAAAAAATACAACGAACCGCTAATTTAATCTTGTTTTTTGTGGACAAAATACAAACGCAAATTTCAAATTTGTCATTTGTTCTCGAGGAATCATTTTTATCTTCTTCATGTATGTCACATTTCCCAAAAAAAAAAAAGCACTTTCCACTACACAAAACCGGGCCCTACCTAGCTTGTTCGCGCCCAAAAAAACGGATGGACCCCGAGATTCTAAGACCTTCTCTAATGTATTTCTCCATTTTCTATTACAAAATAGAGTATTTTTAAAATGGAGATGAGTTTTACTCTAATGTATTTCTCCATTTTCTACTCCATAAAATAATATTCTAAGTATATTCTTTTTCTCACTTTCTTATTAATTACAAATATTGTCTTCAACTTCTATAATTTAAAAATTAACCTTATTTATTTATCTTCTACAAAATTAATAGAAATTATAATATTATTTTAATAAAACCATGTAATTAAAACTACATTACATCATAAAATAAAACATAGATATTATTTAATTATTTCAATTAGTGTGTTTTAGTTTCTTGTTGTTGTATTTTAAAAATCAAGTTTTTATATTTATTTTGTGTTATTATTGTATTTTGAAATTTTAAAATTAGTTATATATTTATTTGCAAAAAAATATTGTTTTCATATTTTTTAGTTTACTAATAACAAACACTTGATTTAAAACATAAATTAATAACAAAACAAATGAACATAAATTTTGAAGGACTATTGTGTTATTATTGTATTTTGAAATTTTAAAATTAGTTATATATTTATTTGCAAAAAAATATTGTTTTCATATTTTTTAGTTTACTAATAACAAACACTTGATTTAAAACATAAATTAATAACAAAACAAATGAACATAAATTTTGAAGGACTATTGTGCAATTAAAATAATTCATCTCCATTGTGGAGTAGAGATTAAAAATTCTCCATAAATAGAGTAGAAAAGTTGTTTTCTCCATTTTTGAGTAGGAAATAGAATAGGGTTAAAGATGATTTTTTGTTTTGAGTAGGGGTGGAGATGCTGTAAAGCCGTACATTTTTCATATCTGAGATGCGTCATATCATATGGTCGTTAATGGTCAATGAAGACATACCGTCACGATTAAAAATTACTAAATATTGGAAAAAAAAATTGAATGTTCCAAGTATCAATATCATAATGATATTTTCATGATATTCTATATATATAGTTGGTATAATTTGAAAAATCATGGAGAAGATCTCGCATGGAAGGTCCCCAATTATATATTTTCGAATAAATCTTGCAAAACCTTTGGAATTTTGTGAAAAACAAAATCTTTGGATGAGGGGACACAAACACACCTATACTATACATATATATTTATATATTTCTACATTTTACATATAAGCATAAAAATAAGAAATGAGCATTGTAAACTTTTTTTATATATATTAAATGTAAATTTGTATTCTAAAATGTGAGATTAAAATTTGAAGTTAGGATTCCATAGAATTGGGCATTATATTGATGAGTATGCATGAAAAATCACGTAATTCACATGAGCATGATATAAAGAGGGACCCAGCTATTTAATAATCGTGCAATTAATAAACACGGTCACTATTAGCCACGTTTTAAATTGATGATTAGGCAAATTAAAAGAGCTAAATACACCTTGACTATATATTAAAACGAAATATTTTAATATATCAACATTTATTACATCAAACAAAAATTTTACGGAAATCAGTTATAATTATTTAACTAAATTAAAAATATTAAACAGATAAAACCGGATCCGACCCGAATATATCATCGATATCCTGAAAATAATTCTTCACGTGCCTGTTGGATAATCCGAATCCAAAATTAAACCCAAAATTAATATCCAAACCCGAATCATCGAAGATATTTTCCCCAAATAAATCGCCGCCGCCTAAATAATCGGGAACTACTAAACTCCCTAAACCAAACAAATCATCGTCGGCGAAACCCATCGCCGTGTTATCGGAGTAACTTTCCGTCACCGTCGCCGTTGGTTCTTCCTTGACGACAAACGGAGACCGGACAACAGACATAGGCAAGCAAGGTCCGTCGCTAACGGAAGAAGAAGCGACGTCGATTTCAATTTCCCTCTTCGCCGACGACGGCGGATGAATCTTCTTATCCGGCGACTTAATCGGAAAATTGGTGAATGCGGCGGAGCCACGGAACCCAATCGCGGCGTTATCGTAAACCAAAGCAGCTTCCTCCGCCGTGTTGTAAGTACCTAGCCACCGCCGTTTACCAATAATCGGATCTCTAATCTCCGCCGCCCATTTTCCCCACGGTCGTTGTCTCACTCCACGATATCTCTTCTCCGTCGTCGTCGTCGTCGTCGCCGTCGTCTCCGGTTTCACTGTAGAACCTCTCTTCCTTCTCTTCTTAGATTTTTCTATTTGATTACTACAACAATTATCATCGCCGGAATCGAGAATCACTTCCGTTATAAACTTTTTGATACGTCGACGTTTAGTTACGAATCGTCTTTGGTGTGTTTTTACTTCTTCTTCTTCGTCGCTGGAGGAATCTGTAGCGTATGGATCGGTTACGGAGATACGGAGAATCCTTAACCGGTGATTGGTTAAATCCGGTACGATTCTGGTTTTGTTGATTTTGTGCTCTGTGAATTTAATTCTCTCTGTAACCATTTTTTTGTTATCTCTCTCTTTGTTAGTAACACACTGTGTAGTTTATTGTATTTTACACAGAGACCAAATATCAAAAGAAGAAGCTTTAAAAAGAAGAGACAAAGTAACAAATAAATAAAATAAAGAGGAAGGTGCTATTTTTGGGGTGCAAGGCTTTTTGAGATTGGTTTTTAACAGAATGCGAATTATATTAAGATGTATTTTTTTTTGTTTTGAAATGGTTTGATATATTTTTGTTACAAATATTATTCAAAATCGACAAATCGTAACTTAAAAGATATTTATCTTTCCTTTATAGAAGGAATGTTAACAAATTTATCCGATCGGCATGTATTGTAGTTCAATTCTTTTATTTGTAAGTTCGAAATTCAGAAATCTCATAATTTTTTCTTGTGTTGTATAATAAAAATCAGAGAATGTTAAGTCTACTATTTGTAAGTGGAGTGTTGACTATTATTATGTCTATTCACATGATATCATATTAAATCATAAATGGTCCAAGTCTAATTCCGTTAGTTTTACACATAATCTGGTCTTGCTAAAAATAGAGAAGTGAACAAAAAAAACATGTTGATCAAACGATCTCTTGTAGGGACATAAAATTGACATAAATATTTATATGTTTTATATTCAATTTATTTTCTTATAAAATATAGATTTCTGATTTTGCCTAATGGAGTAAGTCACATCAGATTCACGTCGTAACTGTTGAGAACTGGTGAGACCCATGTCCAACTCCTAATTAATATGATATTGTCCGCTTTGGGCTCATGTCTCGAACCCTCACTGGTTTTTTTTATCGCTTCTTCCCAAAAGCGCCATATTAATTAGGGTTTGACTCTCTTTATATATTAGATATTACTCGTCTAATATTTCGATGTGGGACTTGGATTGTTATCCCAACAATCTCCCCCTCAAACCAAGGACCACAACGCTGGCTCTGATACCATGTTGAGAACTGGTGAGACCCATGTCCAACTCCTAATTAATATGATATTGTCCGCTTTGGGCTCATGTCTCGAACCCTCACGGTTTTTTTTATTGGGCTTCTTCCCAAAAGGCCTCATATTAATTAGGGTTTGACTCTCTTTATATATTAGATATTACTCGTCTAATATTTCGATGTGGGACTTGGATTGTTATCCCAACAGTAACTTTGCCTTATTTGTCAGCTCCATCCAAAACACATACTCACAATCAAACCTATTTATCCTATTTATTTATTTTCTATATATATATATACATATTTTAAAAAATGTTGTTTCAGTAAAATAGAATATTCAGATACAAATAATTGTCTTGTTACTTTAACATGGCGGCAACGAAAAAAAAAACTTATAAAGCCCAATAGGCTTTTTATTTGGGCCTTTTTATATTATGGGCTCTCGTAGAAATTTGTTGATAAATGCGATAGATAGAGAAACGAAATCGAATCCAAAACACAAAGCGAGAAAGTTAATTAATTTCAATGGCAGCTTCTGGCGATCCATTAATGGCGATGATGACGACGACGACGAAGAAAGGATCCAACGACGGAGAAGATAAGACGACGCTGGCGGCGGCGGCGTTGCAGATCACGAAGGAGTGGACGAACTGGTCGTTGAAGAAGGCGAAAGTGGTGGCTCACGTTGGTTTCATCCCTCTCGTCATCTTCGTAGGTATGAACTCAGATCCTAAACCTAATCTCTTCCAGCTTCTTAGCCCCGTCTAATCCACGCGTGTGTGTGTATTACGATCTATTCGAATTCGATTTTGCTTCGATTATGCTTAACGATTGTTGTTTTTGAATCTTCAAAATTTCGAATCTATTTTGAAAAGATAAATTGTTTGTTTGATGAAACCGAAGAATCTATTGAAGAGTACAAAAACTTCATGTGGTTTAGTTTCATAGATTTTAACATTTCACTAGGCTTGGTTTTCTTGAGAGGCATTGTGTGTTGGGCTCGAATCGATGTTGGTTCTTCTGTAACCTACGTTTTCGATGAGCTTAACCAGATCAGGCATCTTCGGTCTCTGGTCGGGTTCTTTCGCAACGCAGGACATTGCGATCTGCAACATCTCGACCATCTCTTCGTCTATGTTTGTATACTTTAGAAGCTCCGTGTCGAAAACCTCTGCAGTCCATTCCTCTCGCACTACCGAAGTTACCCATCGAACCAAGTGGATAATCTCGTCCCCTGCGAGTTCCATTTTATTACAAAACTATCAAAAAATTGAAACATATGTAGGAACGGTATGGTCACTTTGTGTTTGTATGTAAGTTTTACCTGCTGTTGTGTGAATGGGCGATTTTCCGGTAAGTAGCTCGAGCAGTACCACGCCGAAGCTGTAAACATCTGATAGTTGTGAAGATTTCCTTGTGTCGTTTACTTCGGGTGCACGGTAACCAGCTTGTCGCGAGACCGGTGGAGGCAAGGGGCTCATCACCGCGGTTAACCCGAGATCAGAGACGCAACCGCTATTCTCGGAGTTCAAAAATATATTCGAAGATTTTATGTTACCGTGGACAAATTTTCCGTTGTCCTCTTTGTGGATTCGAGCGATCCCTTTAGCTGCGCCTATAGCGATCCTCATTCTTGTTTCCCAATCCAAAGGAACTCGGTTTTCTCCTCTGTTACCTGCACGATCCAACCGCCATGAGCGAGCCTAACCAGTTATACTATTATATATAGGAGACATTAGATCAGATAGTGAAACTTACCATGAAGCAAAGAAGCCACACTTCCTTGGCTGAAATAGTCGTAAACCATTAGCTTCTCGTCTTTCGAGTAATAGTAAGCCTTAAGCTCCACGACGTTCTCGTGCTTGATACCTCCAATGATCTCCATCTGCTGCTCGAAATCGCGTTTCCCAGCCGCAACGTCCTTGAGCCTTTTCACAGCGACAGAAGTAGCGTCCTCAAGAACCGCTTTGTACGTCGTGCCAAACGTTCCCTTGCCAAGTACCTCAGCAGAAGCTCTCAATAGATCCTCGAGATCAAACGCGTAACTGCATCCTTCGAAGAAAGATAACCGGTTGTTGGCGTCTTCCATCCGCGAAACGAATTTCTCCGGAGACATTCCGCTTTTGCTCTGCAGCTTATTATCCGGAATAACACCATCACCGCGTCTTAGTTTCCTTCTTACGTAACAAACAGTCAAAACAAATGCCAAAGCCACAAGGGCTACAACGGAAACAGCGATAACGATCAACATGAAAACTGTCCTAGGCAGTCCCAAGTAGCGAGTTTTCGGTTTCTGACTAGTATGGTCACTGGGAAGAGTAACATTATCGGTGTCTACATAAGACGAATGCGGGAACCTTTTAAGCCAATTCGGAGCTGGTCCCTTGAAGTTGTTGTTGGACAAGTCAATGTACTGTAAGCTAGAGAGCACACTAAGATCCGGAACATCACCAGAAAGCGAATTGTTAGCGAGATTCAACGACTGAATCCGCGTTAGACCAGACATCGAATCCGGAACTGTCCCATTGAAATCGTTGTTTGAAAGATTCAAGCTTGTGAGATTCTTCCAAAGAGAGAAATCCAAAGGAAGTGGACCAGAGAAACTATTGCACTGGAGATAAAGAAAGGCCAAGTCTTTGAGCTCGACGAAATCAGCGGGAAACTGCCCGGAGATTCGGTTAGATCTTAGGCTTAGTATTCGAAGACGTGAGAGCCTGCTTATGGTGTTGGGTGGAATCTGACCGTTGAGACCAATGCCTGGTAATCTAACGGATATGATTCGTGGAGATTGGTCTTGACTGTCGCAAGTTACTCCGGTCCATGTTTTGCAGACGGAAGTGGTTTGGTTCCAGTTAAGTGAACGTGTGGGACGCATAATGGTTATAAACTCGAGCAATGCTTGTTTGTCTTGTAATAAATCTGCTTTTATAACCAAACACAAAGAGAGAACCCATAGAGATAGCTTCCATGCTTCCATTAATCTCATTGGTCTTTAAATCTGAAGATAAGGAGAAAACAAAAAAAAAAATACACAAAATGGTGAAACTAATTTCACTTTAATTTAGAAAAATACACAAAATGCGACATTTAAATTTAGCTTTAATTTAAACTCTAGCGAAAGGATTTAATTGATTCAAATTAAAGCTATGAAAAATAAAGAATTGGTACCTAGATTTGTTTTTGCCAGATCTGAACTTTATAAACTCTTTTTTTTTTCCTACTCTAAGAACTTATTATCTATAATAGATTTGGAAATGTGAGAAAACAAGACTGATAAAACTCAGAAATTTTGGGGAAGAAGAAGGACAAACTCATAAATTAAGCAGTGACGAATTATTATTTTTATATTATTACAGCGACGGATATTATTTTTGTAGGCATTAAAAGTAGTGACTAGTGAGACTGATAAGGGAAGTTACTGATGCAACTTGATTTTGATACCGGTTAGGCTAACCGGGTTAGCGATTACAAACCCAATTTAAGCCCAATTTACACTTTACTTTTTTTTTTGGTCCGTTAGTGAAGAAAAAAATCATTAAATTTGATTCCTTTTCACTATAACTTACGATATAAACATGTCTACTTGTTATTCTCTTGAGTACTTCATAATTTCTCCATCTAATCTAATTTACGTGACTATATTGTATAGTATAGACCACTAAAACATTTGCATCATTTTTGTGAGATAAGAATGGGTTTCGTATGTGGCCCCATGTTTACCTAATTAGGGAAACTCTTTCTTTTACAAATATTATATATTTGACGTTTTTAGCGTGTCTTAATTAGATATTGAGTCTATAAATTAATAATATCGGGGATTAAATCGTTTTAGTAAAAAGTTATTAATTTATCTTTCAATAAATTACACTAAAATGGAATCCAAAAATTAGTATTTTAGAGAGATATTAACATATCGAATATTAATTTAAAAAGTTATATTGTAGACATTTTTATAAAATAATGTTTTGTGACTTTCAAATTTTTGGAGTCCACTGCTCACAAAAAAAAATGTGATTGAAAAGTATTGTAACAGGTTTAGTGAACTTCCAAGAAAAATTCACAAAACTACGCTCTTTCAACCTTCTCTTCATAAAATTACACTTAATTCAATATTTTCACAAGTTTACACCTTTTCAAAATTTTAAAAGCTTGATTTACCCTTTTAAAAATTACTAAAATTAAAATCTTTTTATTTGGGTTCGCTAATTAGTGTTTAGGGTATAGTATTAAGGGGTAGGATTATTTGGGTATGATTTATTTGAATTTAATTTTAAGTGTTTAAGTGTAGTTTTGTGAAGTATTTTAGAAATAGTGTAGTTTTGTGAAATGTAATTCAAATAGTGTAGTTTTATAATTCTCTCAACTTCTAAACGTATATAACTATATATATAGATATATAAAAGTAAGTTAATAAAAATATATATATACAACAGAAAAATCCAAAAAAAAAATACAAACTGATTTAAGCACTTATTTGTAATTGTAAAGATCTAATCATCTCATATGTAAGACTTTTTTGTTGAACTGTTAATTTTTAAAAAATATTAAATTTCATAGTCTTGTACTTGTAAGTATGTTACGATAGATGTCAAAAAAACGTATGTTACGATAGGATTAATTAAATTTGCTGCCCATCGGATTATTCTGTCAAAACTTAGAAAGTTGGAAGTTAATTTAGTTTATCCAAAAGGGTTTTTTTATCATCAATGTATATTAGTTGACTCTTTTTGGATGAAAGGGATTTAATAATTTATAGAAGTAATAAATTAAATATTCTTTTATCTGAAACTTGTTCAAATTAATAATAAACTTTTATATAGCTTGGCCGAAACGTTATAAAATCCACGTGTCTCCCACGCGTCAGGATTCAGGAACTTCACAACCACCGAAATATTATTTTTTTGACTTTTTGTATATATATGCATATAAAGTCACGTCGCTTAATATAATTATAGTATGATTATAATTTATAGAATCTCTTATCTAAACTCTAGAGCATATTGATTGGTATTTCTTAAACATATCTTATCGGTGAGCCCATTAAATAGTTAAGATCTGAATTTTATATTTTTTAGTTAAGATCCAGATCTTAATTATTTAATGGGTTATTTGGATACGTGACGACGATTGATGTATTTTTAGTTATTTTATTTTTTTTATTTTTTAAAACCAACTGTCCATGAATTTAATAATTAAGAAATTGCGTGGATTTATTTGTTGGAGATATCTTAAAAAGCTTACCATTTCACATACACGGACAGGTGTATACATTGAACAATGCCACAATGACGGCCTTTTAGAGTATGTTACCACGATTTTTTAATTATTAGTTTATCAATTATAATAATATTTTTTGTATAATGCGATGATTATTCCGTATCTGCCATTACAAAGTCAAAAACATTTAGGATTAATTGCCCTTAATTAATTGCTTCCTGATTGAAAACTCTTACTTATACATATGTCACATATATACAAAAGATTATCCAAAATTATCGACAAGTAACTCAAGGTTTATGATGATTTGTGTGTATATGTTTTTTCCATTAAATAGGGAATTAGTGTATATGTTAAAATATATCAATCTTTTTAGATGCATATATATGGTTTTCTATAAGTTTTTGGCAATAGTTTTTAGTATTTTTGTCGTCATTATTTTTGTTAAAATTGCTAGGTTTTCTATAGGTGATCCAATATATATTCAACGAAACATTTTTATATAAGCATGATATATATATATATATATAGAACGAACATTGACATTACTTAACGATAATATTCAGAATCTTAAATATGAGATTCCAGGTATCATTGAATTTGATTAACTGAATTATTGAACGGATAATCTAATTAAATATTAACAAGGTCCGCTTTTAAAATGTGGTCAAGGCCGAATACTATTGCACCATTGACATTTTTATACTATTTTATTTATTAAATAACATATAAAATAACAAGGTTGGGTTAACGTGTCATGTCTATTGTGAGAAAATAAAACAAAAATATTTCTAGTTACTTGATGTCTCGAAATTTAAAATCCAAAGAGTTGTAAATAGCCTATATAGTTGCTTTTGTAGCCATTAATAAAAATGAATCAAATAAATATACCTACTTATAGTTATAAACATGGTCGTTTTTCAATTGAACTTTATATTTTTTTGGTTGCGAAATTTCGAAATCAACTTATATATTGCCACATAATTTCCAAAAAAGACAACTTTTACTAAAGTATTATCCCCGGTTCATAATTTTACAGACCGACTTAACTCACGGTTGATATAAAAAAGCAAGCACACAAGTACGACTTCCAAATTTTTCTATCTATATCCTGCCAAATTTATGCATCGTCATCTCATATGATATTTTTAACATTTTAATTATTGTTAAAAATAAGATAGATTGATGTTTTGTTTGTATCAATCTGTAACACCCAATAAATAAAAAAAATTAAATTGGTGATATTGATTTTTGATAAATTAGTTTTGAGGTATGATAATTTACGTAATTGTCACAGCATCTACAACTCTACTCCAAAATACTCCATTTTGGAGTAGATCTCTATTTTAGAGAAAAAATCATCTCCAACCCCACTCCATTTCCTACTCCAAAATGGAGAAAACAACTTTTCTACTCCATTTATGGAGAATTTTTAACCTCTACTCCATAATGGAGATGAACTATTTTAATTGCACAATAGTCCTTTAAAATTTATATTCATTTGTTTTGTTATTAATTTATGTTTTAAATCAAATGTTTGTTATTATTAAACTAAAAATATGAAAACAATATTTTTTTTGCAAATAAATATTTAACTAATTTTAAAATTTCAAAATACAATAATAACACAAAATAAACATAAAAACTTGATTTTTAAAATACAACAACAAGAAACCAAAACACACTAAATAAAATAATTGAATAATATATGTGTTTTATTTTATGATGTAATGTAATTTTAATTACATGGTTTTATTAAAATAATATTATAATTTCTATTAATTTTGTAGAAGATAAATAAATAAGGTTAATTTTTAAATTATAGAAGTTGGAGACAATATTTGTAATTAATAAGAAAGTGAAAAAAAGAATATACTTAGAATATTCTTTTATGGAGTAGAAAATGGAAAAATACATTGGAGTAAAATTCATCTTCATTTTGAAGATATTCCATTTTGTAGTAGAAAATGGAGAAATACATTGAAGATGGTCTTATGATAACAAAAAAGGTTATCTTAAATATATTTATTTATGACGATAATAAAGAATTTACTTGATATTTGTGTTGATAATATATAAATTACCTTATAACTTAATATATTTTCTAACAACCCAATTAAAAAAAATATATATTGTAGTAACCAAAAAGTTATAACCATAACAATTAAGTCAAAAAAAAATTGAGGGTATAATTGTTATATAAATTATCTTTCCTCCAAACTAATTTTTTTAAAAACCATACCATACACTTAATTTCTAAATTATTAGAATAACCCTTAAAATATTAAGTTGTATGATACAACTTGTATGTAATCAAGCTCTAAATTATTTGTTTATGGTATATTAAAAATCTAACCACCTTTACGTCCCGTTATTATATAGGTTTGGTTTTTCAGTTCTTCCACGTAATTTTGTTACCTTTTGAATTTTTTTACATTGTAATAAATCATCATGGTAATTATAATCTTTCTGATATATATGAGATTACTATTCTCCTACGTAATTAAAGATTTTAAATTTGTGGAAATTTTGTTATTCTTCTCCAAGTAGCCGCTCCAAATATTTGTTTCCATATAGTGTAACGACCCTGACCCGCGGTCCGTTACTTTGAGAGTTTAACCCTTTCTTTAATGTGATATTGTCCGCTTTGGACCCTAAGGTCCGCACGGTTTTGTTCTTGATTTCCATCCCAAAAGGCCTCACATTAAATTAGGTTAAACTCTCCCTTATATATATATATTAGATTTTCATTCTTTAAATATCCGATGTGGAACGAATGTTACAATTCACCCCCACTCAAAGGCGCAACGTCCTCGTTGCGCACCAGGTCCCAGACAATCGGCCCTCTAGGTTAGAACTAGAGTGGTTTCTCGCTCTGATACCACTTGTAACGACCCTGACCCGCGGTCCGTTACTTTGAGAGTTTAACCCTTTCTTTAATGTGATATTGTCCGTTTTGGGCCCTAAGGCCCACACGGTTTTGTTCTTGGTTTCCATCCCAAAAGGCCTCACATTAAATTGGGGTTAAACTCTCTCTTATATATTAGATTTTCTTTTTTTTTTTTTTTTTTTTGTTAAAAATTATATATTAGATTTTCATTATCTAAATATCCGATGTGGGACAAATGTTACATATAGTCTAGAATATTTTAGAAGCATCAATGTAAAGGCGCATGAGTATTCAACACATGGAAAATTCATCCATTTAAACCTTGACAAGTATACTAACAAATTCTTTTTTATTTGTCAACATATACTAACAAAATAAGTATTTCACGTTTTCTTTGAGAAATAGAGAAGAGAAAAGAAAATTGAATGAATTTTAAAATAGTAAAATTTTAACAGAAAATATAAAGTATTTCAGTATTTTATGCGAGGAATTAACCCTTATAAGTCTCTCACCAATGGAAAATGACTTACTAACGTTTCACATTTTGACCTTTATACCATCTTGAAACAAGTCACATTTACTGCCACAAAATCATATCCATGCATGCTTTTTCGAAAATTAAAATTATAATGCAAAATATGGCAACAAACCCGTAGAATTGGAGTTTCTTTAAAATCGGTTTATAGGATTTTATTACGATATATATAACTATCCCTTTTATATATATTTTTGACAACAAACCCGTAGAATTGGAGTTAGTTGGGTCTTTACTTTTGGTCAAGATATAGAGTTTGTTGTTTTCCTCTGAAGTAGCAAAGTTTTAATTTTGGAGTCACATTAATTACCTTGTGGAAAACGTTTTCATTGACAAATACATAGAGAATTTTCATATTTTTTAAATCTAAACTCCTACTGAATTATATGTTTGGCATAGAAAATAATTTCATCCACTTATTTGTTGATCTGAATTTAATATATTAATTAATACCGAAAATTACAACTTATAAATAAGTTGAAAGAAATATCACAAATTTGCATACCTATATACTAAGTATAAAGAGAAGCTAAATTTGATATTAGTTTACATATGTATGTAATAATATATTCATAGCTTTCCCCATTTATACACACAAAATATAAATATCTTTTGTCAACTAAGAATACATAGTGCTAATAAAATAAATAATTTCAGAAACGAATCTAATAATAAAAATTCTATGAATAATAACCAAAAACCAACAAATAAAATAATAATTTCTCAACAATTTGCCAACCCTAGCCTCAGATAATGCTTTTTATATAATAAAAAAATAAATAATTCCCGCGCATAGAAGGGCATTATCGGTATTTTCATAAACAATAGCCTATATAAAGAGCCCTAATAAAAATCCAGATATTTCACATCCTCCTCATTCTTTAAACTCAACACTTCACACCCTAAACGGTTCTCTAAAACCTAAAAAAAATAATAAAAAAATTCTAATAACGAATAAATTTCAAGATTACCAAAGCTATGGTAACAAACAATGCAACGACATGTCCAAAACCAATGAAAGCAACATCTAATGGTGTTTTTCAAGGAGAGAATCCATTAAATCACGCTTTGCCTCTTTTGATATTACAGATCTGTATCGTTCTTTTTCTCACACGTGTTCTTGCTTTTCTCCTCCGTCCTCTCCGTCAGCCACGTGTCATCGCCGAGATTATTGTACGTTTTTCTTTTTCTTTATATAATTATTATTTTAATAGTTAGATAAGTCAAAGAGATTAATCGATTATTATTGAATTTATTGTTAAGTTTAGACCAATCATATTGCTTGATTTAGTCGTCGATGCTTTATTTTATGACGTATATTCCCTAGGAATCTTCGTATGGATATATTCATATTTTCTTCCAAAGATTTCGGTATAACACGTTAAGTTTATATATTTAGAGTAAACCGTAAATAAACCATACGTATATATTAAATATATAATAATATAGTATGTTTTTGCTTCCACGTTATGCTATATATATTTAATTTCCTCTAGGATAGTAACTACTGGTGTAGGTAGATTGATAATGGGAGGTGTATAATTGTATTTGCCCCCGCCCCCCATAAAAACTAATAAATCAGTTTACAATTTATAAAGGTTTTTCACAAATGTCCATGTTGATAATTCGCGTATATAAAAATATTTAGTAGTTTTAAAAAGAGGAATTCACAAAACTAAACCCTTTTAAGTTTTAATCCTTACTTCACAAAACTACACCTAATTTAATATTTTTAAAATTTTAAATGGTTGATTATTACCTATTAAAAAATTATCAAAATTAAAATCTTTTTATTTGGATTCGTTAATTAATATTTAAGGTTTAGTTTTAAAAGGATAGCTAGTATGATTTATTTAAATTTAATTTTGAGTATTTTGGTGTAGTTTTGAAAATTGACTTTCAGATGGTGTAGTTTTGTGAAATGAAATTCAAACGGTATAATTTTGTAATTGTCCCTTTTAAAAATAATTTATGATCCACCCCACATAACAAAAAAAAAACTTTGTTGGAAGTGATTATATTTTCAACACTTTTAAAATATTAGCAATTGATCATTATATACTTAAACTTGATTAGTCATGATATTTTAAGCTTTATGCAAGTGATTATATTACATTGTTAAGTTTGACTATAATATTGTTATTGAATTTTATTTTTGGTTATATTTTAGGGTGGAATATTACTTGGACCATCAGCTCTTGGGAAAAGCTCAAAATATCTCAACACTGTCTTCCCACCAAAAAGCCTAACGGTTTTGGACACAATAGCAAACCTTGGGCTAATCTTCTTCCTATTCCTCGTCGGTCTCGAATTAGACCCTAAATCCTTAAAACGAACCGGCAAGAAAGCTCTTTCGATAGCTCTTGCCGGCATAACACTCCCTTTCGTCTTCGGCATAGGCACATCTTTTGCTTTAAGAAGCTCTATAGCTGATGGTGTAAGCAAAGCTCCTTTTCTTGTCTTTATGGGTGTTGCTCTTTCCATAACCGCTTTTCCGGTTTTGGCTCGGATATTAGCCGAGATCAAGCTTCTTACGACCGATATAGGAAAGATCGCTTTGTCCGCTGCAGCGGTCAATGACGTGGCGGCTTGGATACTTCTTGCTTTAGCGGTGGCTCTATCGGGAGACGGGAACTCGCCGTTGACGTCTCTTTGGGTGTTTCTTGCGGGTTTAGGTTTCGTTCTGTTTTGTATCTTTGCTGTGCAACCGGTTATTAAGCTGATGGCTAAGCGTTGTCCCGAGGGAGAACCGGTTAAAGAGCAATACGTGTGTTTCACGTTAGGTATTGTTTTGGCTGCTAGCTTTGTAACGGATTTGATTGGGATACACGCTTTGTTTGGCGCGTTTGTTATCGGTGTTATATTCCCTAAAGAAGGCAATTTCGCGAATTCTCTCGTCGAGAAAGTCGAGGATCTAGTATCGGGTATTTTCTTGCCTCTTTACTTCGTCTCGAGCGGGTTAAAGACCGATGTTGCTACAATACAAGGAGGTAAGTCTTGGGGACTGTTGGTTTTGGTTATATTTAACGCTTGTTTCGGTAAAATCGTTGGGACTGTGTTGGTTTCGCTTTACTGCAAAGTTCCGCTTGACGAATCTTTAGCACTCGGTTTCTTGATGAACACGAAAGGTCTTGTCGAGCTTATCGTTCTAAACATCGGTAAAGACAGAGGAGTAAGTCCATAAATCTTTGAATTCAAAACACTCATAGCAAAATATTTGTCTTTTAAATTGATTTTTGATGGGTTACGTTTTTCGCAGGTTTTAAACGACCAAGTCTTTGCGATAATGGTTCTAATGGCGATTTTCACAACGTTCATGACGACTCCTCTAGTACTAGCGGTGTACAAACCGGGCAAATCTTTAACCAAAAGCGATCAAAAGAACCGAACGATCGAAGAGACTAACCAATCGAACAAACCGCTCTGTCTTATGTTCTGTTTCCAGAGCATAATGAACATCCCGACCATAGTCAACCTCATCGAAGCCTCTCGTGGCACGAACCGTAAAGAAAGCCTATCGGTCTACGCTATGCACCTCATGGAGCTTTCGGAGAGATCGTCCGCTATACTAATGGCACACAAGGTCCGAAGAAACGGTCTTCCTTTCTGGAACAAAGACAAATCCGGTAACAACGCTTCTTCTTCCGACATGGTCGTGGTTGCTTTCGAAGCGTTCAGGCGTCTCAGCCGCGTCTCGGTGCGTCCCATGACGGCGATCTCGGCGATGGCCACTATACACGAAGATATATGCCAGAGCGCGGAAAGCAAACGCACCGCTATGGTGATTCTTCCGTTTCACAAACACGTTAGGCTAGACCGGACGTGGGAGACGACTCACAACGAGTACCGTTGGATCAACAAGAAGGTTATGGAGGAATCTCCGTGTTCCGTCGCGATTCTAGTCGACCGCGGGCTCGGCGGAGCGACTCGTGTTGCGTCTAGCGATTTCTCGTTGGCTATAACGGTTTTGTTTTTCGGAGGGAACGACGATCGCGAGGCCTTGGCGTTTGCGGTTCGTATGTCGGAACATCCCGGTATAACGTTAACAGTTGTCCGGTTTATTCCTAGCGAGGAATTTAAACCGGAAAATGTAAGGCTAGAGATAATAACCGAAGATCAGACCGGTTTAGTAGAAACTAGGTTAACCGATATCGCGGCTATAACCGAACTTAAAGCCAAGATCAAAGAACAAGAAAGCTCTCGTTCTAACGCGGAATCCGAATCTCAAATCTTGTACGAGGAAAAGATTGTGAAATGTGAAGATGATGTTGTCGAAATCATCAAAGAGTATTCAAGAAGTAATCTTTTCTTGGTAGGCAAGTCACCGGATGGTTCGGTGGCTTTAGGGCTAAACGTGGCGAGAAGCGACACGCCTGAGCTTGGACCTATAGGGAACTTGTTAACGTCAAGCGAAAGTGTTTCGACGGCGGCGTCGGTGTTGGTGGTGCAACAATACGTAGCTCGCCGCGAGCCTACGGTGGTTGGATCTTCGAAGAACCATGCCAATGAAGTGTCGCCTGTTGAGGAATTTGAGAGTCCTTAAAGGAACTTTTAAATTTGGGGATTTATAAAGAGTCCAAAATAATTTGGCTTGTGTAACAACCATCTTCTTTTTTTTCTTTTGTTTAAATTTGTAATAACTTCTTGTTTCATTTTGTAAATAATGAATATATGATGAATTTCTATATGAGACTATAAGTTATATTGCATCACATTAGTTTTGATTTGAATTTGATGTTAAAATTTAGAGAAAATTACATCATGACACACTTTTTAAAACACAAATTACACTTTAGAGCACTTTTTGACATAGAGGCATTTTATTGTTATAAAAGACTAAATTACCCATCAATTCATTTATTATACATAAATTTCACAATCATTTTCTTTCGCATTTTTCTATTTTGCATTCTAATTTTAATTTTTTAGGGTAACATAAAATAATTTATTTTCGTATATTGATTTATAAAATTTTAATATATATATTTTGATATCCACTTTTATATATTTTATTTATGAATGGATCAACATTTGTGAATAACTAATCAATATCTAATTTTTTTATATATGTCCACATAGAATTGTACAAATGTTCAAAGTATAATGAACGAGTTTAAATTTTATTCCAATGAGTTTATATATCATAGACAATTCATATGATGATTTCTGTTCAAGTTTAAATAAATTATAATTGTAGTTAAAATTATATGATGTTTCATGTTCAAAAATGAATAAATAAGTTTTAATAATGAATTTAAAACATTTATATGTTTTGATGTACATGTAATTTTCATGTTTTCACTTATTAATATCAACATGTTTCATTCACATTTATTAAGAATATTACAAAACATATGGGAATGTAAATATTAAATATAAATTACTTATGTAAATAGATATATGATAAACAAAAAAAATATTGAAATAATATATTTTACAATAAATTAAAATACATTTACGAAATTGTACAAAAGTATGTCCACATAACATAAAACGTATCCACAACTTTTTGTACACAACGTTGTGTATCCACAACTTTCTGTACACAACGTTCTGTATCCACAACTTTCTGTACACAACGTTGTGTATCCACAACTTTCTGTACACAACGTTGTGTATCCACAACTTTCTGTACACAACGTTGTGTATCCACAACTTTATGTACACAACTTTTGTGTACACGAAGGGTAAAACTGTATTTAAAAAAATAAAAAGTGTAAAAAGTGTCTCATATCACAAAAGTGCCTTATTTTGATATGCAAGTGTTAAAAAGTGTTCCTTTGTGTAAATCACTCTAAAATTTAAGTGCATGTATTAGTATTGTTTTCGTTGTTGATTGGTTTAGAAGCTATCTAAAGTACTTTCCACATGGGTTTGCTTTGAAATCAGTAAGAGGAGTTAGGCAACTAAACCCCTTTGAACTCTTTTGTTTTGACTTTTTGATTTACTTATTCACCAATGTGTGTTAGGAAAGAGTTGGCACCGGATATTGTTGACTTATGTATTACTTTAAAACAAAATATATGAGAAAATAAGTCTTCTTAAATGATTTTTTAATTAAAAAAAGCAGTAAAAAAAAAATTGATTTTTTAATTGTTCGTATATATTGTTTTACCAACTACTATATATGTATCATGTTTAATTTGATAATGATTTTTTCACAAGGTCCAATTCCTTATAAATATATAGATAAAATGGTGTATTTCTAGTGAATTTTCAAATTTTCTAATCTTTGGTTTTTTTTGTTAACCATCCATGATTCTATTCGTGAGTTTTAATTAAGAAAATAAATATAAAAAAGCATCATGATATCATCTAAGTATTATTGGAATCAGATCAAATTACTTCTAGCTAAGAAACCTTAGAAGCAAAGCTAGAGCGTAATTAGGTTATTTATTCATTATAGAAGCACATGAGTGATGGGTCTTAACATTTTTAAGGCAATTTCATATTATATTTTAAAATATTTTTCTTATTCTTTCATTTTCGCTGAATACTTTCTTTATGTTTCATTTATGTTGTAATGCTTAACTTGATGTTTTGTTATCATTGGACCTAATGTTTTTAGGTTGAACAAAACATTCACAAAAAGTTTAATAGTACTATATATTTTGTAATAAAAATATATCTAAAAATTAATATTATCGTGTGGCTTAATTATCACCAACCCCCTCTTTGGTCCGTCCATATGATCTTATAACTTCATTTTCACTCTAATTTGTATATTAAAATATCAAATTTAACAAACATCAACAACCCAATAACCTGCCTCCCTTAAACTTTTAATTATTTAGTCTTCTTTAATATATCCAAATTAACAAAGTCTCTTAACTAGCACAAGGTGTGATTAAAACCTCTATATAAATGTGGTTTTAGCCTTCTTCATATCACACAACACACTATACTCTCTCTATCTAACCAACCATGACATCTCTAGTAGTAAATAAACAACTCTTCTTCAAAGCCCTATTCTTCGTTTTACTCTTCTCCGAAACCGCATTTTCCTTCCGCAAAACATTAGATCCGAAAAAGCCTTGCAAACACTTCTCATTCTACTTCCACGACATCTTATACGATGGCGACAATGTAGCAAACGCTACGTCAGCCGCCATCGTTAGCCCACCCGGGCTAGGAAACTTCAAATTCGGTAAGTTTGTGATATTCGACGATCCCATAACGATGGACAAGAACTACCTCTCGGAGCCTTTGGCTAGAGCACAAGGGTTTTACTTTTATGACATGAAGACGGACTATAATTCATGGTTTTGTTACACTTTGGTTTTTAATTCGACCGAATATAAAGGGACATTGAATATAATGGGTGCTGATTTAATGTATGAGTCAACGAGAGACTTATCGGTCGTTGGTGGGACCGGTGATTTCTTCATGGCTCGTGGGATTGCGACTTTTGTGACTGATATATTTCAGGGGGCTAAGTATTTTCGTGTTAAGATGGATATTAAACTTTATGAATGTTACTAATTAATTATGTTTTTTTTTATGAAAATTGTGTGTTCTAATAATAAGTTGTTTTTGTTTCTTTTTTTTGTCCGGTCTCTCATGTTTTTGATTTATAATTCATGTTTTCCAATTGCTAGAAGCAACAAGGAAAATACTTTTTTGTTGTTGTAATAAAATATAATTATCAAAAGGGCAATTCTTATTCTTATGAATACCACTAAAAAAAGATTTTTTAACACAATTAGCACATATTTTCGAAAGTTTTACAAATACCATTAAAAAGTTTTTTCTCATAAATCTACAAATCTTAAATTTTCAAAATTACACCCAAAACCTTCAAAAAACTATACTCTACCTCTTCAAAACTATACCCTAAACACTATATAACGAACCCAAATGAAAAAATTTAAAATCTAAAAGTGTTAAAACTCGTTTTTGTATTTGTGATATTTTTTGATGATATTTTTGTTATAAAAAACATTTTAATGATATTTTTTATAAATTTTGTTTAATGATACTTTCAAAACAAAAACTCCTCTTATCAAAAAATGAAAGACTAATTAAAAGAAATGTAAAATTAAAAATATTTTGTTCATCTCTAAAATTATCTGGCCATGTTTTTACGGACCCACTTGTATTGGGCCCAATACAGGCCCATTAATGATCCATCCAGATTCTTCGTGTAGAATCAGATCCTTCTTCAATGAATTCGATTTCTCAATCTCTGAGATTCTTCGCTTGATTTTCTGGGTTCATATGATTCGTTTCCTTTCTTCACAATCGATGGATCTGAGGAGTAAATCACAAAACGCCATTGACATTGTAGAAGCTTAAGGTCTTCTTCTTCTTCTTCACTCGAAGCTTTGATTCAACTTTTAGCTTTGTATCGTAAAGGCAACAACAACGTTTCTCTCTCGAAAAGATGGCGTTTTTGGGCATGACCCGTGTTTCTCGGAGGCTATTGAAACCTTCTGTCTCCTTAGCTTCATCTTCCTTTGCTGTATCCCAATCTCAACATACACACTTATCCAAACATGTCGTTACTACACATCACACCAGTCCTGTCCCCAATTATCTCTTATGGAATCATAGTTACGATGTAAGGAGTAAAGGGTATGATTTGCATCAGGAAAAGTCTCTGTGTGTTGGATGGGATTATAGATTAGTTTCTGGTATCTCTTCTTCTTCCTCTCCTAAGAAGGAGGAGGAGAAGAAGAGTGATGTTTGTTATAAGGAAGCTTCTTCATGGATAGATTTGTATCTACCAAAAGGAGCTAGAGGTTATGCTAAGCTTGCTAGATTAGATAAACCTATTGGTACTTGGTTGCTTGCTTGGCCTTGTATGTGGTAAGTTCAAGCTTCTCCTTTTTAAGATAATTAGAGTCAATATATAGGCTTATAGATTAGAACAAGAAGGGAGTAAGAGTATAGGCACTTGTGTGTGTTTATATTATAGGATGGTTTCTTGATAACTTGCTTTTAACATCATATTTGTATAGGTCAATTGCTTTAGCTGCTGATCCTGGAAGCCTTTCAAGTTTGAAATATATGAGTTTATTTGGTTGCGGTGCGTTACTTCTTAGAGGCGCTGGCTGTACTATAAATGATCTGCTTGATCGGGACATAGATACAAAGGTTAGTTTGTATTTATGCTATGTTAATGAGATATATTTTGTTAGCTAAGACTAGAGATGTCAAATTAGTATGTTGGTTTATGATATATTACTGTGGTAGAGTATGTTATTTTGCTTTTGTAAGTGCTCTTTTTACTTGTATATCAGTTAGTCTATTCAAACGTTCTATCATCGAGCATTTCGAGGAGACATGTTTTTGGATTATAATATGCGTCTAGTAGTTAAGTCTCTACACAACATTTAAGGATTTAGATTCATTCTTCCATAAATAAGGATGTGTTACTTTTGTGTAATAGTAAGGATATTTTTGTTGAATGTTTTTCGTTTTGGAGTATGTTGTCTGAGAAACTTCTTTTACTATTCCAGGTTGACCGTACAAGGTTAAGACCTATTGCTAGTGGTCTTTTGACACCATTTCAAGGGCTTCAATTTCTTGGAGTACAGTTGTTTTTAGGCTTAGGTATTCTTCTTCAACTTAACGATTACAGGTTTGTTCCGAAAATTTTGCACACTACAAAGTCGCGTATAAGCAACTGGTACACATGATTCACCCTGATGTGTTTGGTCTATATTCGAGCGAGATAAAGTCACATGCTGTACATTTGTTTGTGATTACCTTCTTTTTCTACTTGAGCTCAATCTAGTCTATATATTCCGCAGCCGTGTTTTAGGCGCTTCATCTTTGTTACTTGTATTCTCCTACCCACTTATGAAGAGATTTACATTCTGGGTAAGTGAAATCCATTCAGTCTTCTCAAAGCTAGACATTCATAAATTTTATTTCATCGGTCTTTTCTGATATGTTCTGTTATTGTTATTGTCAGCCTCAAGCCTTTTTAGGTTTGACTATAAACTGGGGAGCACTGTTGGGCTATGCTGCAGTTAAAGGAAGCATAGAGCCAACTATTGTACTTCCTCTTTATCTCTCAGGAGTTTGCTGGACCCTTGTATATGATACTATCTACGCACATCAGGTATGTATGATTCACTTTATTCTTAGATATTTTGGAGGATTTAGCTTTGAAACTATTATTCACTTCTTCTTTTTTTAAGTCTCCAGGACAAAGAAGATGATGTCAAAGTTGGTGTTATGTCAACAGCTCTTAGATTCGGCGACAATACAAAGCTTTGGCTAACGGGGTTTGGCACGGCGTCTATGGGCTTTCTTGCACTTTCTGGACTCAGTGCAGATCTCGGTTCTCAAATACACTCTTACAAGTGTTCCTTTTGTGCTTCTTAATTACATACATTAAATCAATCTTTTTGTTTAGGATGGCAATATTACGCGTCACTAGTGGCTGCATCGGGACAGTTAGGATGGCAAATAGGGACAGCTGATTTGTCGTCTCGAGCTGACTGCAGTAGCAAGTATGTAACAGTTTTGGGTTTTTATAGTCTGTCTCGAGCTAAAATGTGATCTCCATGGGAAACTAACAGTGATGTTTGTGTAGGTTTGTGTCGAACAAGTGGTTTGGTGCTATTATATTCAGTGGAGTTGTACTTGGAAGAGCTTTTCAATAGAGATATCTCACTCTGTGTTAAGGCATGGAGATGAAGCTGAAGCTGAAGCTGAAGCTGACTTTTGGGACAGAGAGGACATTGTTTTTGCTACAAAGTGGTCAGCTTCATGAAGCCTCTGGGCTTGTGAAATACATGAAGAAGATATTGTCAGAAACGTTGAACAAACCTTCTGGATAATCTAGAGGCTTTTCTTTGTCAATTCTTTATTTGTAAATTACTTGATTTTTAGTTTCCAAATTGTTAAATGCTACTCTCTCCCTGTATTAGAGAGGTTTTAGAAGATTTTTTTTGTAGAATTTATAAATTTTGTATGTAGAATTTTATGATATTGTCTAAAAAGGCAGCCTGTTAAATGATTTTAAATTTGTATGTAGGAATAAATTTAATAATCTTTTTAGTTTTAAATCACAAATTTGCAAAACATTGAATTGGCCGTGTGATAAAATTCGAAACATCCTCAAGCTACCAACCAATAATTTTCTGACACGTGGCGTCCACGTTCGATTTCAGACATAAAAAGCCATAAAAATCGGAGATTTTTTCTCCCACAAAAAAAAACATTGACAATGGGACACAGACACAGCAAGTCAAAGTCCTCCGATCAACCACCGTCCTCCTCCGGCAACCAAGTCCACCATGTCCCACCTTCCGGCGAACGCCGTGGATCCTCCGGTTCCGGATCTTCAAACTCCAAAACCGGCGGATCCCGTTCTAACACATCTGCTTCTACTCAGCAGATTGGTCGGATCCTTGGCCGTCCGATGGAAAACGTCAAATTAACATACGATTTCGGGGCAGAGCTTGGCCGTGGTCAATTCGGCGTAACTTACCTCGTCACACACAAAGAGACAAAAGAGAAATTCGCCTGCAAGTCAATCCCCACGCGCCGCCTTGTGCAGCGTGACGATATTGAAGATGTTCGCCGTGAAGTTCAGATTATGCACCATCTCAGTGGCCACAGGTAATTTCTTATATATCCCTTTTGTCTCGAAAAAATCGAATCTGAAAAGTCGTTTTTTTTGTCTTTAAAGGGTTTCAAAAGTGATGGATTTATGAGAGAATATATGTTTGTTTAGTCTTATAATAGGCAAGTTTCTTATGAGATTAGTGTTAAAAGACTTTTGATTTATTCAGTATATATATATGATCTGTTTGTATAATATGTGGATGAAAAATTATCTAAAAGAGCAAAGATGTTGTGAAGAAAGGAGTTGACTTTATGTTGATCCTATGTTGACCTATTGTTTCCGAGTTATTCGGATTTTGAAACCGAAGATTAGGTGTTTTTGATACTCTTTATGTGCAAGAAAATAGATATTTGCATTGTTTGGTTTCTATATTTAGCTGAGTTTTGGAGTTGGTGTGTGATTTTGTAGGAACATAGTGGATTTGAAAGGAGCATACGAAGACAGATCCTCCGTGAATCTAGTGATGGAGCTATGCGAAGGAGGTGAATTGTTCGATAGGATCATAAGTAAAGGTCTTTACTCGGAGAGAGCAGCCGCGGATTTGTGCAGGCAGATGGTGATGGTTGTGCATAGTTGTCACTCTATGGGAGTAATGCACCGTGACTTGAAACCCGAAAACTTTCTGTTTTTGAGTCAAGAAGAGAAATCTCCGCTGAAAGCTACCGACTTTGGTCTCTCTGTCTTCTTCAAGTCAGGTTAGAACATAATAGAAGAAGCTGTCATATTTGATATACGTAGTTTTTTTGTCAACTCATTTGTGTTGTTGGTTCTTTTATCGCAGGAGATATGTTTAAGGATCTTGTTGGAAGCGCATACTATGTTGCCCCAGAAGTTCTACGTCGTAACTATGGACCAGAAGCTGATATATGGAGCGCCGGTGTGATTCTGTTCATTCTTCTAAGTGGTGTCCCGCCTTTTTGGGGAGGTATATTTTGCCTTTGATCTTTTTTATGAAAGACAATACCGTTTTCACGGGTTTCAAATGGTAGGATGTATACTTATCCCTTTTCTTTTTGTTTCTTGTTGCGCAGAAAATGAAACGGGGATCTTTGATGCCATTCTTCAAGGACAGCTTGATTTTTCAGCTGATCCGTGGCCGAAACTATCTAATGGTGCCAAAGATCTTGTGAAGAAAATGTTGAAATATGATCCCAAAGAACGTCTTACTGCAGCTCAAGTGCTAAGTAAGACTCTTTTACAACATGTTTTGATGATATAACATTATTACAAACACCGTGCTTTTAACTCAATACTATACATACACAGATCATCCATGGATTAAAGAAGATGGGGAGGCGTCAGACAAGCCTCTTGACATCGCGGTGTTATCTAGGATGAAACAGTTCCGTGCGATGAACAAACTCAAGAAAATGGCTCTAAAGGTAATAATGATGAACACTGGTTTTAGACTGTCTTCCACAGACACTATACTTTATGTTGTCATCTTTGTTCTGAAGCCATTATGCAATCCAGGTTATCGCAGAGAGCCTGTCTGAAGAAGAAATCATCGGTTTAAAAGAGATGTTTAAATCTCTAGACACAGATAACAACGGAATAGTCACCTTGGAGGAACTAAGAACCGGCCTTCCCAAACTTGGTTCTAAGATATCTGAAGCTGAAATAAAACAGCTAATGGAAGCTGTAAGTCTTCTTTGATATTGACGCTGAATGTGTTACTCTTGCTTGCAAGAAACCGATCAAACTAACAAGTTTTTTTGAATTTAGGCTGATATGGATGGTGATGGATCAATTGATTACTTGGAGTTTTTATCAGCCACAATGCATATGAACAGAATCGAACGTGAGGATCATTTGTACACTGCTTTTCAATACTTTGATGAGGACAATAGCGGGTAAAACACGATTCTTTAGCACTCTCTTTAACAAGCTATAAAGTTTCGCTCTTTGATCTTGGTTTGTGATCTTTTTGTAGCTACATAACAATGCAAGAGCTAGAGCAGGCCATGAAGAAATACAACATGGGTGATGATAAATCCATCAAAGAGATCATTGCTGAAGTAGACACCGACCGTGTATGTAACACTAGTCTTTGGTTTTGATCTCATTCTTAGTAAGTCTTTATCATTTTGTTTCTTAACAGTTTCTTCTCTGTGATCAAATCTATAGGATGGGAAGATCAACTACGAAGAATTTGTAGCAATGATGAAGAAAGGAAATCCAGAATTGGTGACGAATCGACGCAGATGCAGCAATTTGTAAAGCATTGGAGGGTGATAACTATAACAATCTTTCACTATGACTTACTTGTCAATGATCTTATGTTGTTGTGTGTGTGTTTGGCTCTCATGTTGCTTAAGTTTCTCTCTTTTTGTGTTATTGTCTGTTTCTTATAATCTCTTTTATCAGCACAACATACATACATTCGTGGCATTATGCCATTTTGGCAGATTTGGTTTATATGAGATTCGCAGTTATATACTTGAAATATATTCAAAGATCAGATTTTGAGATTATAACATACGTGACAGTAAAATTTAAATATCTTGAATCACTCTAGCTATAAAAAAGGCATAACATAAGAGAAGAACATGAATACTTTTATCCCTTGACATTCAAAACAAACCATAAGTATCAGTGAAGGGAGAAATCTCAAGTTCATTCACATAATCGAAAATGCCACCTAAACAAAAAAAACAGGTCCAAAACAAACAGCATAGTCGTAAAATCTAATAAACACATAGCTTCATCGATACCACTTTCACAACAACCTTTTTGCTATATCAGAACCTATTCTCTCTTCTTGTTCTTCAACGGGCCCATCGGGATCTTGCTCAACACCTTCTCGTCCAACACGGCGTACTGCTTCTTTAACTCGATCATCGCTTTCTCGCCTAATGGATCGACTTTGTCTTCGTACTTGTCGTACGCAAGAGGAACCGTGAATAGCATGACGATTGCTGTTGACAACAAGATAAAAGATTTAGTCATCATCAGGGTTCAATGAGACAATACAAGGAAAACACTAAACGGTCTTACCTATGTAAGCCAATGTCAAGAAGCTAAAGCAACCGCCCAAGATAGATAGAACCCACAAGCCTGTAATAGCCTATACAACACAACAAGACATTATTATCAAAGATCAAGAAGAACAAATAAAGTATAAACAGTTTATACTCGGTAGACGAAACTTACAACAAGAAACTTCTTGAGATCCCTTCCAGAAGCAATCTCACGAAGAGAAGAGAACACACGGTTAATCTCGATCCTAAGCCCAGAAGCAAGCTGAAGAATAGGTTCTTCAGGGATATGAACTTCAGGGATCTTTGGTGTAGACCTGCCAAAGAATCAATCTTTATGAAATGAGACAACATACAAAAAGCATCAATAGACAAGTTTTCACATTTTTCATTCATAAAACTTACTTGTTAATGAACATGGTAGCATTAGACCAAAGAAACAAAACAGCAAGAGCAACAATCATAACATGGCAAAGCAGAGTAAGAAGATGATACTCCATTAATTCAAAGAGAACCCAAGCTACTGTAGCCACACCAAGCACACCTCCTGACATCTTCTTGTCCTTCCACATGAATATATCAGCAGCTACATAAACATTAACACAGTCATATACTATCCAAGGATACAATAGAATCCAGATCCAAACACCACACATCTTCATACAAAATCACATATAAGGAAACAGATCCAAGCAATATCAAAACCATATCGGAGAAAACTTACGTTTTCCGCCGCCGAGAACCTTATGCACAGGCTTCTCCCTACCGAACAAGCGGTACACCTTAGATTTCATTGAAGACGGAGAGGAAGGTTCCTTCTCCTTCTTCTCCTTCTTCTTATTCTTCTTATCGTCTTCGTCGTCGGAGGATGAAGAAGACGACGACGAGGAGTCGCCGCCGTGGTGAATCTTCTCCGATATCTTGTCCATCAACGATTCCCTCTCCATAACCTCCACGGCTGGCTCCGCCGCGATCGGAGATTCTTCGTGCTTATGTTCTTCCGCCATTGATTCCGATTTTCAGATCTTAGATTCCGATTTTTTGCAGCTTCAACAGTTTTGAGAGAACCTAATAAGAAGAGATTCTTGGGAAACTTAAAATAGAAGAAATAAAAATAATAAACTCAAATCTGATCCGTTGAAATAATAGATTCTGATCTGAACCGTTGGTTGGTTCGGAACCAAACCGATACGTTGGGGTATCTTTACCAGAGCGAAAGGGGGGAAAAAGGCAAAAGGAAAAGAGATGGGAACATAATAAACATTTCGAATAATTAATGGGCCTGTGACGCCGTCAGAGTTAACGGTTACTGTCATGTTGGCGCTACGTGGCGAGAATATAGCTTACGTAATTGGGTTATGTTCCGGTGTAACGCGTGTAAATCAAGATACTGTACGCTTGAATCTCTGAAGGAAGGACACGTGGAGGAATATTCAGCCATTTGTATATGAGTCACGTTCTTGTGTCTGCGTTGATAATAATAACCAACTTTATTACATTGGGGTCCGTGACGTAATTATGATTAAACTAAACATTATTCGATTTAAGTGAAGCCCATTAGCTGCTTTTTTTTGTGTCATGGGCCCAATACAAAAAGATAACCGATATTAAAAACTAAACCGTAGTGACATACCGAATTACATTTTCGTTGGAACAGAGACCACTTGCCAAAAAACAAGATTGTGACCGAAAATGTAAGAAGCTCCATTGTCAAGTACTCAAGTCTCTTCACCAATGAAGAAAAGTAGAAAACATACAAAAAAAAAAAATAAGAGCACATATGCTAAATTTGCGTAATATTAAATAAAATTGGTAATAAAAGAAAATAATATATTGACAACATAAAATTATACGTAATGAGACTTGAGAGAAATGGTTTTTTTTGTTTGTTCAGAAGAGAAATACGAGCTTGTAATGACCATCACAAACAAAAATCGTTTGATATATAAACAAAAAAATCCTTTGATATATGTTGTCATGTTGAGGGTAAAATGGTCATTACAAGTCGATGGATCTTAATGAATATTCTTGATGGAATATCCTTTAGAGCTTTTTTTCCTTTCCAAATGAATTTCGAGTCTAAACCCATAAACTTTTTTAATAGGCCCATTATATTTACGAAATCAATATGCTAGTTTTACATATTTTTGTAATAAAATGGGCCACATTTGAAGCTAAAATATTATCATTAACAAAAATAAAGACCAATCAGTTAATCTGAGATACAAGAAGATATGTCTCTGTTGTCAAAAAAAAAAAGAAGATATGTCTCTCAAAATATGTTCTCATCAACAAACTGAGTTTAGCCTAATACCATGGGACACACTTTGTCCCTTGCAAACTAATTAGTTCTACAACGAAACTAAACCAAAACCCCTCATTCACAAGAAGAAAGTAACAAACCATGTTTCAAGATTAGTCTTCTAAAGATCTTTTTGGTAAAAAAACAGAGCCTTATCCAAAACTCAGAACTCCCATTTCTTGAGCGCCATACCATTAGGAGTCTCACTCTCAATTCTCTTTTTCCCAACTTTCTTCCAGTCACTCGACAACACTGTCCCGTTTGATTCCATCTGTACGCATTTTCACCCCGCAAAAACCGTTTAAAAAAATGAGAACAAACGCACAGAAAAACACTCTACAAGAGAATGTAGTAAACTCACATATGATTTGCTCATAGCTCGCCTCCCGTCTTCATCACAGCTCATGTACATCCCACGAAGGACTTGGTTCGGATCATCCATCTCGTACATCTCCTGCAAAATCAACCACAAATTAAACCACAACAAAAAAAACAGAAAAGAGAAAACACAACATCACAACAATACATTTGTTGTTTTCGGTAAAACAGACCTCTTTCTTCACCTCAGCTACAAGCTTATCCCAGTATTTAGCTTTCTTAGAAGATGGATAACTTGGCCTCTTCGTAATCTCTGCACCAATCATACAACCATAAGATTCAGAGACAGTGTCATCAATCATCATTTGAATCTAAGAAAATAGAAAAGGGTAGAGAACCTTCTGATAGGACATTAAGCCTTGACAAAACTGTTGCCACTTTGCTATATTCAAGGGAAGACCATGTGATTATATCGGCTTTCGCAAGACGGATCTCAACTTTTGTAGACATTACTTCATATCTGCACTTCTCTGGTATGATCTGATTATATACACACACAATAACAAAGAAAGAGTTAATACCTTCATATCTGCACTTCTCTGGTGTTCTCAAACTCAGAGTTCTACAAGAAAAAAACCATTAACCATACCTTCCCAAACAGTCTCGGTTGAAGATTATACGTCTCTTCTCCAGGAACATCGATCACAACACTCAGCTGCAAAAATCACATAACAACACCGACAAAATTAACACACAGTCACACATAAGCATCTACAAGTTGAAATACACTCACAATTAGGGATGTTAAAGATGGGTAATTACCCATTGGGTACCCGTGACCCGATGTAAAACTTAAGGCTCATGACCTGAATTTATTTGTTAAAACTAATAGGGTTTTAAATGGGCAGGTTTTATTTACCCTAAGTCTTAGTCGGGTTTTACCTTATAGGGTTTCGGGTACCCGTGAGATTTTTAAAATCAATAAATTAGAAAGAAAAATTAGAAAGAGAAATTCCTTAAAATACCATCAAAATAAGTTTTTGTTTTGAAAATAGCATTACAAACGTTTTTATAACAAAAATACAATTAAAATATTTTTTATAACAAAAATATCATCAAAAAGTAGTAGTTTACAAAAATACCACAAATACAAAAAACAAGTTTTAACACTTTTAGATTTTAAATTTTTTCATTTGGGTTCGCTATATAGTGTTTAGGGTATAGTTTTGAAGGGTAGGTATAGTTTTTTGAAAGTTTTAGGTGTAATTTTGAAAATTTAAGATTTGTGGTATTTATGAATACCACTAAAAATGTTTTTTTAACGCAATTAGCACAGATTTTTGAAAGTTTTACAAATACCACTAAAAATGTTTTTTAACACAATTAGCACAGATTTTTGAAAGTTTTACAAATACCATTAAAAAGTTTTTTTTCTCATAAATACCACAAATCTTAAAATTTTAAAATTACACCCAAAACCTTCAAAAAAGTATACCCTACCCCTTCAAAACTATACTCTACACACTATATAGCGAACCCAAATGAAAAAATTTAAAATCTAAAAGTGTTAAAACTCGTTTTTTTTATATTTGTGGTATTTTTGTAAACTACTATTTTTTTATGGTATTTTGTTATAAAAAACATTTTATTGGTATTTTTGTTATAAAAACTTTTTAAAGGTATTTTCAAAACAAAAATTTATTTTGATGGTATTCTATGAAATTTCTCATTTTAAAGTTGTAGCGGGTACCCGCGGGTTACCCTAAATTGTATAGGGTAGAGTTTGGGTTACCCTACCAAGACTTTATCCTATCCGGGGTTTTTTCAAAACAGGTTTTTTTAGGGCAGGTTTTTTTCGGGTTCGGATAGGGTAGGGTAAAATTACCCGTGACAACATGCCTACTCACAATCTGTTCACCAAAGTCGACATTAACATTCTGCTTCTGCATCCCTTTCGCGAAAACAGTCACCACGACTTCTTCTGGCTTTTGGTAGTACTCATGCCTGTTTCACATTCCAACAGCTTGAAATACATGCACTGATTATTCTTAATACTTAAAAACATATTTAAAAATAGCATCTTTATACAATGAAAAACTACCTGTATTTTGCTTTGGCCGCTGCCACAGGAATAAGATCAAGTTCTGATACTAGTGATGGTGTAGTAGAGCTTGAAGGCAAACTTGACAGCATGGGAGTAAGACGAAATTGTGATAATGGTGGTTGAACCAAATACCTTTCTTCTTCTGGACAAATAAAATTAAAGAGTTACAAAAATAGAATCACTCATAGTCTCATTAGCATAAATATTAACCTGCGATTCGAAGATCACATTCAGCCATCAACTTCTTAAATTTGGAGTCATTCGGTGCGATTAAGGCACCCTTCTCGAGAGCAGTTTTAGCAGTCTGATATTCTTCAAGCTTCATATAAGCGGTTCTACAAATACAATAACACGAATATGAGCTATAGAAGTAACAAATTCAGACAAGTATACCACAACAACATAAACTGCTAACACCCAAAACAAAGGAATCCATGAAGCTTGAAAACTAGTAATACATGACAACAATAATGCATAGGATGAAATAGTAAGAACATACCCGTTTCTTATGTAAGCTTTGGTCAAGGAAGGATCTAACTCGATCGCTTTGTTCGCATCTGCCACTGCTTCTGCTCATTGAAAGAACATGCCAAGAGTCATCATATCCAAGTTTCTTATTACAACACAATATTAAGCCAACAATGAGAAAAAATGATCCTTTCTTAAAAGTGGTACTAATGGCAGAAAAAACAAAACAAAAGTTGTCCAGATTCATAACAAAAATACCACAAGATCCATACCACAAATAAACCACACTCAAACAACCAAATCGGTAGGAATCTGCCTTCTTTTAAAATAAAAGAGCTCACTTTCTTTCTCATGAAAGAAGACAACTAAACCCTAAAATCCACAAAAATCAAGAATCTTTCGACTACACAGATTCTACACATACAACGAAAAAGAAACAAGAAAAACAAATAGATAAATGAAAAATCCCAAAACCCTAAAAAAGATTTCTACGGCAGTAAAAATAGAATCTTTATCTTATCGTCTCTTCTAAACAAAAATTCGAACTTGATTACAGAAAAGTAATGATTCACCTGTGAATTTATCGAGTTTGATGTAAGCCTGAGAACGATCTGCGAAGAAAACTGCGCGATTTGGATCCAAATCAATAGCTTTAGAGTAGAATTCAACAGCGACATCGAAGTCGTCTTCTACGAAAGCTTCCTTAGCCTTCGCTGCAAATTCTTCAGCCATTGATTTGTGGTGTTTCCTTTAGATACTGAGAGAAGAAGAAGAAGAAGGAGAAGACGATACACTATTGAATGAAACAGAGCCCAAGATTCTTCTGATTTTCTTCAACGTATATATATAAAGAGGGAAGTTAAAAATGATTTAATAAATTAATACATTAAACAAAATTAAATATATATATTATTTTCCTTTTTTCGAAAAACAAAAAAGACGAGCGTAGTCAAATGGGTTCAATGTGGGCCAAAATATAATAGCAAAGGCCCATTAATATATAGAGGAATTTACGGAACAACTTCTATTATAAAATTGAGAAATTCACGAAACTACGTTCTTTCAATCTTCCTACATAAAACTACACCTAATTCAATATTTTCACCCTTTCAAAATTTTAAAAGCTTGATTTCCCCTTTTAAAAATTACCAAAATTAAAATCTTTTTATTTAGATTCGCTAATTAGTGTTTAGGGTATAATATTAAGAGAGTAAGATTGTGTGGGTATGATTTATTTAGATTTAATTTTGAGTGTTTAAATGTAGTTTTGTGAAGTAATTTTGAAATTGTGTAGTTTTGTGAAATGTAATTCAAATGGTGTAGTTTTGTGATTCTCCCTATAAAATTTTACCTAATTCAATTTTAATTTCATAATTACGCTCTTTCAAAATTTTAACATATTGATTTATCCTTTAAAACTTCTCAAAATTAAAAGTTTTAGTTTAGATTCGCTAATTATTATTTAGGGTATAATGATTAAAAAAGTAGAGATGTGTGGCTACTGGCTAGGTTATTTTTATCTTTTCGTTTAATGTCTAAGATGTAATTAATCCAAAGAATAATCTACACCTTACATGAGTTAGTTACGGTATTTTTTAAAAATTGAAATATAACAAAAAGGAAAAAATCAAAATATACAAACTGTTTCTAATTTTTGTTTAAATCGTTTTTCAAAAAGGAATATGTGATTTTATTCATATGCTACGGTTTTCCAATTTCCATATGTAAATATATCTGATTAATAACTAATAATTGTATAATACGTACACCTCATATTAGGTTTAGGGAATGTATAAGAGCATTAATATCGGGCTTCTTAGCCCACATCTTAGCCCAATTTTTTTTTTAAAAAAAAAAATAAAAAAAAATAAGTGTTAGAGGTGGTTCTCAGAAACCTAATCTAAGAAGCGCTTCTTCCTTCTTTTTTTTTCTCTCTCGACGGCGGCTCTTCTCTGTGATTCTCTGCGATTTGGTTTAATTTTCCGACGGCGACTTCTTCTCTTTAAGTTTCCGGCGACAATCCACTGGAAAAAGGTAATCTCTGTCTCTTCTCTTCGTCTTCTAGGTTTTGCTCCTCACTGTATATATTTGAAATCAACATTGGTCTGTTTATTCATGTTCTTTTTCTGAGGATTAAGTAGTCCTCTTTCAATATTAGTTGTCAAATTAGAATTTATCTAATGAGAGCTAGTCCTTTTTGTTGTTAATGTGCAAATCCTTGTACAACACATCCAAGGAGCATGGGGATATAACAGAGTCCATGTGTTGTTTGCTTCAGCCAAGGAGTATGGGGATATAACAGAGTCTATGGTATCTTCATTTCTCTTAATATGTTTTCTTAATTCATTTTATTATAAAATATGCTTGCCTCTTTTAATCCAAAGAAATCTATCGACAAAACAGAATATACATCTATGAATTTGGATATCTCTTATGAACTTGAAAATCTCTTGATATAGTATATAGATTCTCATTCTATTTTTCTCTTGATATAGTATAATCTGATGATGTGAATATGTTGGTTTTGATGAACTTGGATATTGTTATAACTATGATGTTATAATTAATGTTATTTATGAAAATAAATTGTGTGTTTTGATGAGCTTGTAAGTAGCATCACTATGAACATAATCTGATTTTAAAAACCATTAAACACCTCTACCTATATTCACCTTTTTTCATAAAAGTTCTACACAACCTCTTATTTTCAACAAAATATCTTAAGAACCAATTAACACCTCTTATTGATGTTAGTGCTCTAATATAGTTTCCTATATAAACAAGTTTAGGTGGAGAAGAATGACCAAATAGGTGGAGAATGACACCAGAGCCGCTTTTTAAAAGAAGAAAGATGACTACAAGCGATGAACAACTAGCGACGACGAATAGAGAAGAAGAAGAAGAAGCACTTGTCGAAATAAATAAATATAAGACGACATTATTGATGATGCTTCCTGATGATTTGGTTTTAAACTGCTTAGCCCGAGTGTCGATATTGTATTACCCGATTCTCTCTTTAGTCTCCAAGAGATTCCGCTCTCTCCTTACTTCATTGGAATTGTACCAAACCCGAACGTACATAGGCCACACCGAGAGTTGTCTCTACGTGTGCTTACGGTTCCCTATGATCAGCTCTCCTTCTATATTACGCTGGTTCACCATCTGTCCGATACCGAATAGTTCCAAAAAAAAAACATTGGTCCCCGTTTCATTTCCTGATTTCCCATACACATCGTGGTCGAAAGCTGTAATGGTAGGTCCAAATATCTATGTTTTTGGAGGATCAAGCAGAACAAGTGTCGCGGTAATGGATTGTCGTACTCACACGTGGCGCGAGGCCCCTAGCATGCAGGTGGCCCGAGTGCGCCAATCTGTTTGCGTCCTTGAAGGGAAGATATACATAACAGGAGGACATGGATACATGACAAGAGGACGCCGCGAAAACATCGACTCAAGGAATTGGATAGAGGTGTTCGATACGGAGACCCAAACTTGGGAGTTCTTTCAAGTCCCAAGCGAGGAGATATTTAGTGGCTATTACTACACAAGCATAGGGTATGAAAGAACTCTCTATATAAAGTCTGTGGAGAAGAATGCGACTTACAAGTTGCATAAAGGTAGATGGAGAGCCTCGGACTTGATGTTTAATAAGGGATGGGGACACTTATCTTCTCATATTGTGATAGACAACGTCTTCTACCGTTATAGTAGATATGATATCGAATGGTATGACTCCCGCAATAGAATATGGACGACTTTGAAGGGGTTGGAAGGATTATATAGTTTATCACGTTCTGGTTATAATCTTAATTTGGTGGATTGTGGTGCGACAATATCAGTATTGTGGGAAGAGGTGGTGTATGACAAAAGAGAGCACCCCATTTGGTGTGCAGAAATTGCGATAGAAAAACGCCATAATGGAGAGATTTGGGGAAAGCTAGAGTGGGTTGATATTGTGTTTACATCCACATATACTTTAGTGAATGTTCTTGCTACAACCTTATAGTTTAAGTAGTGCATGCTCACATTAGCATATTTATCTTACAACATTTGTATATTTTATATATGGTTCTAAATACAATTATTAGAATATCTTGTGGGGGCCAAAACGAGTAACTTAGTGTTTATGATTGTGTCGTAGTTGTGTACCAAAAAAAAATTCTTTAATAAATGTATTGTGGAAATATATAGATAAGTGATGAATTTGGTCACAACATGGAAAAAGATATCCGTTCAAAAAAGGCACCAAGTATCTACCCTCTTCGACCATCTCTTAGAACCTTTTACCTTGACGGAGGTTTTTTCATACTCTAGTATATGAAATTGAGCCAGCACATGATGGGTTTTGAGACGTTCCAAGACTTGTTCTACAGTTTTGTATTTGAATATGTATGTGATATGATATCGCTTCTTTCCTTGAACAATATACCTATCATCGCCACATTCAAACTCAGACTTTTCGGATTTTTCGTTTGGGATACAAAATCTTTTTATGTACTCTTCCAACCTCGATATTGTCATTTGTAACAACCGTGGGGACCTATATGCGGTGCATTTAGGTCTTCACGTTGAGATTCTCGCAGAGATAATGCGTACACAACGGCTCCATCATGTCGGAGATAGCATAAGCTCATCAGAGAATATCATCTTTTTGGTGTGTAATAAACCTGACCAAACATTTTAACATTCCAACTAGCTTTTGATATGATATAGGAAAATCGCTTGTAACTCTCCAAAACATCTTAAGATCAATCGTAGTCTTCAGTAATGACGTAACACTTGTCGGTTTTGTCTTTATTACGTGGTCAAATCTGAATTTCCCCACACAAATCTTGATTTATGTATTAGTTATCTCCTCCATCTCTACTAAAAAGAATTCGGAAAGCAAATATTGAGTCACTACACTACATTCCCTTTTTTATCTTTTTTCACCTACTAACATCATCATTATGTCCACGAAAACATATATAAATGTACCGGACAAATCATAAATCGTCGTCGTTGATGCTTTTATATATAACTAGTTTAGGATCCGCGAATATGCGGGTTTTTGAGTTATATTTTATAACTCGTACAAACTTAAAAATTTAAAAGTAAATTAGTTCAACTAAATTATTTCTGAAAATAAGTCAAATAAAATATATTAAAATACTAATATTGATTTCTACTAATAAGTTATTTATTCTAGTTTTTTCTAATTAATTTGTCTCAATTTTTCTAATTTTTTATTTAGATGATATTTCGATAATATTATTATTGCTTATATACTCATATATATATATATAAATAGTATATGTTTTTGAATTGAATGTTAAGCAATGAAACATGAATTATTTATTGAAAATTGCTAAATCATGTCGTCAAAATTAACTAACCAAATACTTTTATATCTAAAACTAATTCAATATCGTTACATCATTATTTTTTAAGTAAAATATGAATAAATTAAAATTATTAGTTATTTTGATATATCTTATCGTATTAGTAAAATACTTTTTTCGGAAGACAATGAATAAATCAAATCACTTAATAAAAATTACTTTAAAATTTAAATTTATAAAACGTACTTTTCTAACATAAAATAGAATAACTTTGTAACTGTGGGTGTAGTTTCACTAAGAACCTCGAATTTATCCATATTATATATATATATATATATTTAATTACATATGTGTGATAAATCTTTGTAGTGTTTGTTAATTTAACAAAATTATTGTTGTCCCACTGAAGTAATTATTCTTTTTATTTTAATCTTTTGAAGACTTATGATCGAAGATTTTGTAGTTTAAGTTGCAACTCGATTATTTGTTGTGAAACTTGTGAGCTATCTCGATTGTTTATATATTGGTAATTATGTAATTTTTTTATGACTGAAATTATATTATATATTTTTGATAATGTTAAACTTATTATAGTGTATTTTTTGGATATATCTCATAATATATTGTAGTTTTTATAAACTTACATGTTTATCTTAATATATTTTTTTAATCACGATTGATTGTAATTTTTTACAAGTGTTAAAATCTTAACTACGATCTCATGAGTTACTAAGTTTTGAAACCAACATTTATATAATAAGATAATATACTCTTCTTGCATTTAGAACCTACGTGCTTTCTTTAAAACATTCTAACAAATAAAAGATTCTCAATCAAGGATATGATTATCAATAATAATATTGGTAAAAGCAATGTTAGCCAACACCATTTTACATTACATCTTCTTTAACTAAACAATCCAAGAAGAAACTTTAGACCATAAACAATGCACAGGTCTCTTAGGTAGGTTTTTAATTTTTTTTCCTTTTCAAAAAAAAAAAAAAAAAAAAAATTAAATAATGGACCAATCGTGGACCGCCACGTGTCAGTGGGCCCACGAATTATGCTGGATTCGGTTCCAAGATAAGAGAAGAAGGAGCAAGTTTCTTAAATTTTATGTGGGACCCACACTATAAAAACCCTTTAAAACTCTGCATTGTTCATGCTCTTAGCAAGGATTTATGAGGAGGCATTGAGCTACATTTTGAGGAATTTATATTAGCGAAAAATCGACGTGAATTTTCAATTTTTGAAAAGTTAAAATTGATGATTTTGAAATTGCTTCGGTTGCCACTAGACATAACTAGAAGCAATCAAATTGTGTTAAGTATAACTTTAGTAAAACGAAAATATGATTAGGAAGCTAAAAAAACGGTAGATTAGGCATCCAAAATGGACATATTTTGTGCAAAAAAAAAAATTTTGGTGTAGAAATATTGTAGATTTTTCTTATAAAATTCACTTTTGTTCTGTTTTGTTTATCGATTTTAATGGAAAATATGGTTTAGAAAAATGGAGAATTAAAAAACTATATCATTGAATTGCATTTCACAAAACAACACCATTTTAAAGTCACTTAAAAAAAACTATAACTAAACACCCAAATCAATCCACATCACACACACAAAAAACTATACATTTATCTAATTATAAACGAATTCTATTATATGCATTAACTTAGTAAAATGTTTCACCAAATTTTAGAAAGATTAACGCTATAAAATCACTATAAAAGATAGATGAAACAAACAACATAAGTGGTAACAAAAATAATCGATAAAAAACATAATACTATGTAATAAGTGGTAAAAAGTATCTAGATCTGATGTCCGACAACAAGCGCCTATGAGAGGGGGCATCCTCTCGAATCGACCGTGATGCGCACGCGAAGTGTATTGATAATCGCCAAAGATACCTCATGCCACGCTATCGTAAGCCCTTGTAGTGTATTGCGCGACCTAACAACTCTGATGACATAGTCGTCATCGAACTGAGTGCCCAAAAATAAACACTCAATAATTTGATATTTTTTGTATACGAAATGAAAACAGTTTTCCTAACAATAATATATTCCCTCTATGCTTAAGTACCGTAGTTCACGTAACCCCTCCAGGATGTGAACCAGTCCAGCAGGAGTAACCGCGTCACAACCCAAAATCTCTAAACGATGGAGTGTCTGGAACTCCGTGAGAGTGCTAGATCACCATCAGTCAGCTCGTGGTAGGCCTCTCCTCTAAGGCGGTGATCGACCGTAACAGAGACAAGACTCTCGAAACCCCGCGCTCCAAGGGGGAACATCGTCTCCGGTGACTCTGATATCACCAACGTAGTCTAGCGTATGCGCTGCAAAGTCCACCAAGTGCGTCAAACTAGTGATTGAACCTCATGCGTTTGCGCGACACCTTTCATTTACTAAGAGTTTTGAATTTTGTTTAAGTCATTTAGGAGATAAATGGTTTTTACAAAGAGCTACACTTCATTGGTCTAAAGTTATGTCATCTTAATGACTCGTGGAGGATGTTACATTGCCGATTTCGAATGAGTTGCATTATTTATTATCTAGGATGCTTAGTTACTAGTTGTTTGGACACTAAGATGTTTAGTTAATCAACTCTTAGAAACATTTTATAGATTTGTAATGTAAAATTTTGAAATTAATTATTGTCTTAGCATTGGCATGACGAGGAAGAATATAAAACGAGTTATATTTGGTTAATTTTAAGCTTAACCATGGAAATTATACAGGACGCTCTAATCTTTCTAGAGACTATAGGATTAGATAAATATACATTTTCCCTCAATGACTACAAATTATAATCAAAGTTTAAATACACTTCAAAACATACACCTAAATATGTTGACTAGTTATTCCATAAGTACTCATTGAAGAACTCTTGGCTACTTAATAGTTCATCAAAATCACCCGTAAAACTCGGGAAAATCGCGGATCCCGACATCAAATCCGACGGTAAATTGCTACTAACCCCTTCGGGTTTTCCGACTATTTGGTAGTTACTCATTTCGGCAACGCCCTTGTCCTGATTCTCGCTGGGAGATTCATCAGCCGATGTAATCATAGGGTTACTTGTGGGAGAAGAAACAACTTCTTTTCCGGATTTTTTGGTTAAAGATGGTTTGGTTTGTGTAGATTTGGCTCGAGTCGAACCGGCCAATGAGTTTCTTCTAGTTGGTAACTCATGATTGTGTTCATTAGTATAAGTTATGGTGAATTTTTCGGGGTTTTGAGGGTTTCTTTCTACTTGTTTTCTTGCCAAACAACCCTTTAAGCTGCTACACCTATAATAACTCCTGAAATAATATATGAAAAGGAAAATTTTGAGTAAAAGCCGGTTATCTTTGGTTTAGAGAAAGATAAAATTAAACCGGTAATGGTTAAGTAACCTAGGGTAAGGAGATCCTTTGATGGGTTTTTGACCGTATTTACGCCAAGCCCATGCATCCATCAACAGATTCTCTTCCTTCACTTGCTCAATAACTCTCTTCTGTTGGTTCTTCTTGCTGTCCAAATTTCAATAGTCATCATTAGTTATTTATATAGTATATATTATTATCTTACAAAAAATGAACAACATAACACGTTTTATGATATAACAATATTGGTAAGTCGTTATATAATAATTTGACTTATGAAGACAACTTAAAACTATTTGACCAAACATAGAGAAGACAACTTAAAACTAGTTTTTTTTTTGAGGAATTCACAAATCTACACCCTTTCAACCCCTTCTTCACAAAACTACTCATAATTTAATATTTTCACATATTTACACCCTTTCAAAATTTTAAAAGCTTGATTTAACCTTTAAAAAATTACCAAAATTATTTTTTTTTCATTTGAGTTCGCTAATTAGTGTTTAGGGTATAGTATTAAGGGGTAGGATTGTTTGGGTTAGGCCTGGGCATTTAGACCGAAACCCGAAAACCGAAAACCGAACCGACCCGAAAAACCCGGTTCGGGTCGGTTTCGGGTATAGCAAAAAAACCCATCGGGTTTTATATAAATTTAATTTGGGTTTCGGTTTAAACCCGAACCGACCCGAAACCCGAAATCAAACCCGAGAAACCCGAAACCTAATCCTCTCTTATGCATTTTTACCATGTTTATGAGTTTACAATGCATTCATGTTTTCGGGTTTTATTCAGATTTTTTGGATTTTCGGGTTTGTTCAGGTTTGTTCAGGTTTTTCGGGTTTTTTTCGGGTTTTTTTCAGGTTTTTTCGGGTTTTTTTCGGGTTTTCGGGTTTTTTTCGGGTTTTCGGGTTTTTCGGGTCCAAATACCCGAACCAAAAAAGACCCGATTTTTTCGGGTAATTACATGGTTTCATAAAAAAAAATTAACCCGACCCGAACCCGAATGAATCCGACCCGAACCGACCCGAAATTATTCCAAAAACCCTTCGGGTTCTATATACCGTAACCCGAAAAATCCGAACCCGAAACAACCCGACCCGAACCCGACCCGAAACCCGAATGCCCAGACCTACTTTGGGTAGAGTTTATTTGAATTTAATTTTGAGTATTTAGGTGTAGTTTTGTAAAGTATTTTGGAAATGGTGTAGTTTTGTGAAATGTAATTCAAATGATGTAGTTTTGTGATTCTCCCTTTCTTTTTTTATAAATAATTTAATTTAGTAGTTACATTTTTTTAAACTAGTTTCTTAAATTCTAATTCAAAAATAATTAAAATTAAATATTTTGTTTTCACATTTTGTAACCATATAAAGAACTTCAAGAACATACATACATATATATATATATATATACTTATATACTAACCTCTTCTTGGTTTTGGATTCTGAGATTCGCACATGATGATCATGTGGTCTTTGTTTCTTAACATCATCTTGAAAACTTATAGAATCTTCATGGACATAGCTAGAGCTCGTGAGGGTAGTTTGTGTTGTGGAGAATGGATAAAATGGTTTATAAAGTTCACCAAGTTCGTCTAAAGCCGTTGTCTCCATCTCCGGTTCATAGAAACTAGCCGTCTCGACCGGTAGACAAAACGACGGTGAAAAACCACCGGAGCTTTCGCCGGAGTAGCCTCTTACTATTGATTCTAACTCTCCTTCTATATTCATATAAGTTAATATTTCACTCATGTCTCTCTTGGGATATTTTTTATTTCCTCTTTTATCTTTTTTTCTTCTTCTTTACAATATTGTGAGAGGAAGGCTTTTAGGCAACTTCTATTTATATTAAAAAAAAGAAAGAGAAAATTAGATTGTTTGTGGTTTAGGGTTTTTTTGTTTCCCATTTAAACCCGCTAGTTATTTATTTTTTAATTTAATGAGTAGACTTTTGAAAAAGTCAATTCGTACCTAAACTTTAGAATTTTAATACACTTGCGTTAACTTGTCAAATATCCATCTCCGACAAAATATCTCATAATTCATACACCAAAAATTCATAATAATCCAAAATTTCCTGTTATTTTTATAGTCAAATACTGACAATTTGAATGTAATATATATAATTATATAGATATGAGTTTTGCTTAATTAAATACTGAATATACATTTTTGTCACTAGTTTAAATATTTGTAAAATTATGTGTGTTTAATACTTTAATATGATACGTAAGTCTAGGTTACCGTGTGTTCACGTAATGACCCATTGGATAAAATTCAATACATGTATACTATAGAATAGTGTACGTAGTAAGCATGATCTATATATACAGTCTGTTTTTTCTTAATAATTTATTTTAAAATTTGTTTAAAAATAATTTGAGAGGGATGTTATCACTTTCTCTTAAGCCTAGTTGTAATATATAGTTTGGTCCAATAACCCCACTCCTCTATCATAGAATAGGGATATATACCTTTTAAGCATGTATCACAAAATCTTTCCAACTAAGTCTAGAAAAAGATTCTCCAATAATATGATTGTTATGTGCTATATTTGCAATGGTAAACTATATGTTTACGATTGTTAATTTAATTATACTCAATTGTTTTGATCATATACTATCTAATTTTAAAACACATATATGCATAAATATGGAAAAGACAAGCAATGTAAAATAGTTTGTAATTATAGACACAATTAATTATATTGTTGACAATATATATATATACAAAATACAAAGTAATTAAGGAGAAATTAAATGGTAAATATTCATATTAGTCACACTTCTAAATCGATATCCTGCATGCAACCAAAATGTTTTCTAATAACAATCGGTAGTTTTAATTACCTTATAATTACTAGCTTTTTTGTTATATACTTATAGAATTTTGCATTAAGTGCTTAAATGTTTTGGGTCCATGATATGAAAAATAGCCTTTCTTTTAAAAAGCGAAGAGAATGGATGTTGGCACGGGTGATTACAGTCCCATCAAAGGGAAAGAAAATGCAAATAAACTCAAAGTCAACAAAATAATAAATATATTTTATCAAAAAAATAAAATAAATATAAAGCATATTGAGAAATTAAAAAACATTTTAAAAGAATATTAGTCAGCTTGCTATTGCAACTTGGAAGAATTTTGCACCCCCCTCTTGCCCCAACTTGACGGTCTATATATGGATACATCATATATGTATAAATCATATCTATATATACTATGCATATTTTTGGTAAAATGCATGTAAATTGTATATTTTTACGCTATATATATGAACAAATACATGATTTATAACAAAACTATTTTATATAGATATTCTGTTTAATTAGTGCATGTATAGTTTTTGGGAGGTTTTGGTCTATCTAATTTGCGTCATAATTATCATTTTTAATAATTTAATCACTATTCTATATGCAGATATTACCAATCAACATCATTCTTATAATTAACATTGATAATTATTATCTCAGTCAATATATATAATGGCTAAATGTATTTATATATTACTTCTTTCATTGCGTTTTATAAATACAGTTGTGTATGTCGACATGATACATATGTGAAACCATGAGAATATATAATGATAATATAATAATTTGATGATGTTACAAGAATAAAAATATATATAAACCGACTTGTTTGAATTATTCGTTTAGCGTGTTAAATAATCATGCGTGCGGTTTGTGTTTAAATTACACAGTCATATAATGTGTCCATCATGGACAATATATGTACGCACATAGCATTGTCACTAGCTATAATTAAAATACATGGTATTTTTGCATACATTTATAACAAACATATGGTATATTTACACGTAACAAAGATAAAAAATTCTTCTATTTTTTTTTATAAACCGGCTTTATAATTTTCATTGTTGTCCGTAACCAACCGTTAATCATAACCTCAAATATTGACTTTAAACATTGTTAATCATAAATAAATCAGTAACCTCATGTATTTTTAGTACTGTGAAATCTAATATTATCTTATACATGTAACAAACTAACAACAATATATAAAAATAATTTGAACAATATATTTTTTTTTTGTTTGTGATAAATATAGTTAAATATTGTATGTATTTTATAAAAATGATTTTGTTTGTCAACGTATAAAAATGAATTTAAATTGTACAAGCAACAACCGATATTGTTTCCACTTGCACTAGTTAATTTGTATATAATATACATATACACACATACACAAAAGATTCATTTATGCATATATGTTTCGTTATGCATGGTATGGGCGTATATCGCTATAGAAGGAACAACCAAAATGAAATCATATACATTATATTTATATGTTTGCTAAATCAAACACATCTTTAAAATATAAATACAAACCGTGCTAGATTATTGTATAGTTGTTATTTTCTTCAAATAAAGTTACAAAATTATCATATGCAACCTCATTAGTCATTAATTACCAGTTATATATGTTGAATCTCCTCTTCAAGCTAGCTAGGACAAGCATGCACACACATTTGTAGTGTATATATATTTATATATTTTGGTGAATGTTACGCAACGTTTGGTATTATGTAATAATAAAATACATTTATTCAAGTTAAGCCCGTACGTATTTAACAAAAAAAGTTAGTTCGGTGTATATAACAAATAAATTATTTCCGTACGTAGTGATAAGATAATTTTGTCACTCAAAAAATATGGTCGACTGGAATTAATATTTTTATATATTATATAATTGATTGACTAATTCAATTGAATCTCATATTAAATTATTGTTAATAAAAAAAGAGTTTATTGTTAATCATCTTCTCTTAAATTATTTTGGACTTGATGTGACATTGTCTTCGTACGCGTTTTCGTGCCATTATAGAACAATATATTTTGTAAACCAAATAATTGCGAGTTATAAAAATAACATTTGTTGAAATAAGTTTTTCGTAAGCACATTATTGAAAATGTAGCTCAAAGTCTTGACTCTTGATGAAAAATATTTTTTTTTTGACTCTTCGAACATAAACTCACTGTCGTAATTATTCGAACAAAGCATAAGCCGTTTAATAATCCAATATTTTACTCTAAGATCTATAGGTGAATAATTATCAATTCTATTTTTTTACTTGATATGCAAAATTTTATAAAGTTTTTTAAGAAAGTTAAGGCATTAAATATAAAGTGAAAAATATGACCATAATTAAATCGGTGTTAATATATTGAACAAAAACAATATTTAACCTTTTAATATTCTGGTCCATAATATATTGAACAAAAACAATATTTCATCTCAAATTCTCAAGCAACTTGCTAGTTTTCATTTTCTATATGCTAGTTTATGCGGCCCCTAAGCTTGTGCCCATTCGTTTTTAGCAACGACGTTTATTAATAAGCCACAGTAACTTATGGCATTATTATAGACAAACCCATATAAATTCTTGAACTTTTCATATAGTTAAATTAATTAGTATTTAATTTAACATTTGACTTAAACTAGCATTACCAAAAAAGAAAATCTATTATTGACATCGTGATAATTCCATAAACTATAAGAAACTTGTCCATGTCCAATATGCTATTAACACAATTAGCTGCTAAACCATGATCAATCCAGTCTACTAAACCGGAAAATCATACCAGACCAATTCAATTCGCTAGTAATAAGCTAAACCGGATAATTTCCCGGTTTATTATTCTTCTTTGGTTTTATTTATTCCTCTTTTTGTTCACCACCGTGACGCTTCTTTGATTCTTTCTTTCTCCTTAAACCCTAGAGACGAAAATCTTCTCGCGGTGGCTATGGCGGCTTCGAAATCAAAGCAGCAAGACAAATCCGACGAAAACGATGAAATCGCTTTCACAGACGGCGACTCCGATATCTGCCAACAGCTCATGGACCGTTACGCCAAATCCTCCGCCCCGCAGCACCGTCATCTCGTCGCTACAGCCGCCGCGATGCGCTCGATTCTCACATCGGAATCTCTCCCTCCGTCTCCTCCTGCTTTCTTCGCCGCCGCTATTTCCTCCGCCGATTCTTCGACGGAGGATCCCGTGGCGGTTTCGGCGTTGCTTACGTTTTTGTCTATAGTTGTTCCTCTTGTTCCTCGTGGAGAGATATCAGCTGCTATGGCACGAGAGGCTGTGAGTGTTCTAGTGAAACCAATAGAAGAAGATGGCGATAAGTTAGGCGTTGCGAGTTTGAGAGCTGGTGTGAAGTGTATTGGTACATTGCTTAATGGGTTTTGTGATTTAGATGATTGGGATTCTCTACAGATTGGTTTTGCTTTACTTCTCAAATTCTCCATTGATAAACGCCCCAAGGTAACACCTTTCCTGCTTCCTTTAAGCGTTGGATTGAAAATTATAGTTAGTGTTATGAATGTATTGAAACAGTATTGTCTCTACTCTGTAGAGTATTGAACTTACTTTATTTGCAGTTTATGAGTATTCAATTCATAGTATTGTCTATAGAGTATTGAACCTTCTCTATTTGCAGTTTCTGTGGATTCGTTTTGTTTAATCTTGTCATGTATTAGTTGGCTTCGCTGGTCGAAAAGCCATGCTTCTACTGCTCTCTTTATAAAGTTTTAATTTTACAAGAAATGTTGTATTAGACTGATAAACAATCTTGGCTTGTGTCTTTGCTCTGTTAGGTTAGAAGGTGTGCTCAAGAGTGTTTGGAGAAGCTATTTGGTTCTTTGCAATCATCTAGTGTTATCAAGGAAGCAAGTACTACAGTATATGCTTTGCTTAAAGAATATAAGCCACAGCTATCTGATCTGAGCTCGAAAAAGATTAAGGAAGGTTCTAGGTTTGACTCGACATTAAAATCTGAGAATTCAGAGGCTCCCCATGTGCTAAATGTGCTCAGTGCCACAGTTCCATTTCTCTCTTCGAAAGTTAGTTCTAAGGTTTTTTCAGAACTTTGCAAGCTTATGGCTTCTCAGTTTTCTCCATTGACTAGGCAAATCCTTAAAGCGATTGACACGATCTTAAACAATTCAGAAGATACAATTATTGTTCCTGAGATAGAAGGAGTCATAACTGTCCTTACAGGCTATCTATCTTTCTACAGCGAGAATCCTGCAGACACTCTCGTGCATGTGACTACCCTACTAAAAAGTGTATTGGAGAAGGTCTACTCCGTCGAACCAGCATTATGTTTAAGGAAACTTCCACTAGTTTGTGAGTCATTAGCAGGTATATTTCCCTCCCAAACTTTCCAGTATCTAGGTCTTTTCTTCTGGTCTTGGATTTTAAAATATCTATTGAGATAAATAATAACTCTCTCCAATAAAATAGGCCTTCTGACTTCTGGGGACGACATTGCATCTCAAGCGTCAGTTGCATTAAAGGACTTGATCAGTAGTCACATCAATACAAACAATCTCCTTGCAGAAGGAACCTTGTCCTGTGAAAATGAGGATAACTTAACTGGTGGAGACAATATTAATGTTGCAAGAGCTTTATGCACTGTCTTCGAGAGTACTCTAGGTTCTTGTGATGGAAAACCGAAGGAGCACATTTTAACTGTCACAGCTCTTTTGATCGAGAAACTTGGTAGGCCTACCTTTACTCTGGTGCTATGTATTATTTTCCTGAACATGTTAGCCACCATTTGAAAAGAGTTTGTTACAAGCTTTCATTTTTTCCCACAAGTTCATAGAGGTTCGTGTGAATAAGATATCTTTAAAGAAGTATTTAATTGTATCTCTCATTTTTCCAGGAGAATCTTCATATATTCTTTGTAAGAATATCATACTCAAGCTTGCCGACTTGATGAAAAATGCAATAGGAGACGCTTCTAGCTTAGAACATGTAAGTTTTCGCCATTCTCACAGTGAATATATCTATAATTTCTAGATTTATGAATTACTTCTAAAAGGCCAAGTGCCTCACTGCCATGGTGCTGGCTTCTTAGTTTAGGAATATGGTTAGTTCAGAAAGTTATGATTCATTTTTATTAATGTTCTACTGGTTAGCAGTGAGTTGACTTGATATCCCCATGAGGCATCTTGTTCTTCAAGAATGTTACATTATATTTTTCTAATAAATTATTTTGATTGACATAACAATATTTTGTTGTTCGGGAATATTGCATCATAACTTTTTTTGAAAATATTTTGATTACATAAAAATTTATGTTTGCAATTTTTCTTACACTAAAAGTTGATTATAACTACATTTGAATATATCTGCAGGTTCAACTATGCATTGGGTCTGCAGTAGTTGCCATGAGACCAGAGAGGCTACTAACACTTCTTCCTATCACTCTTCATGCCGAGAGTCACTTGTGCACAAATGCTTGGCTAATTCCTATCTTAAGAAGATACATTATTGGCGCATCTCTTGAGTATTATATCAATCATATCGTCCCCCTAGCAAAATCAATGATCCTTGCTGCCAAAGGAGGTACTATCCTCAACTGAAATTGAGAATTAAATTTACGTTAATATATTTATCCACCGTGCTTTGGGTGTTGTTTGCATATCAGGGCTGACAATATTATTCTGCAGCTTTACATCGTGCAAGAAAATAGTTATCTCTTAGTGCATATAATCCCTTGATAAGTTCTGTCTGTGACTCGCAATTATTTCACTAACTTTATTTTATATACCTGTTTGTTAGCTAAAAAGACAGCTCATGGAAAAGAATTGCGTGCCTGTGGTCGTGACCTTCTGGGATTGTTACCTGCCTTTTGTAATTATCCTGTTGATGTGCCCCAAAATTATGGAGCTTTAGCCAAACTTATGGTTAAATTTATCAGAAAACAAACTTTCATGCATGAAGCTGTGGCCCTTTCTCTACAGGTGAATTCCCTTCACGTTTCATTTATGTTAGCGTGAGCTTACAAATTGGCTTTGCTCTCAATGTTCCATTGTTTTCATTTGTGTGACCTCAGTAAATTTTTCCTTGTTAGATGCTTGTAAATCAGAGTAAAAGAATGCCGAAGCCCAGTCCAGATATGAACGAAGCAAAAGCCTATGGTAGTGAAGATGCCAAACCAGAGATTGAAAGTGGATTTCATTATACAAAGAAAACTTCAGCTAAAAACATGAAGGCTTTAGCATCAAGCTCTGCAGAGTTGCTTCAAACTCTTATCGATGTGTTCACTGCTTCGGACAAAGAGATTAGTGCAGACTTCAAGGTTTGTTAGAATGTCCCTTCTTATTCTCTGCATTTGAAACTTAAAAGAGCATTGGTTCAAAACTTTAAGATCTTCCGTTCACTGCACGTGGTAGTGACTACGTTGTAGATATTTGTTTGCTAGAGGAATAGCCTTCTGTGTGATTACGCTCAGAGTTAAAAGTAATACATTTTTTTGCTCTTGTAATGTCAGGCTGCAATTGGATGCTTAGCTTCCACTCTGGATTCTTCAGTGAAGAAAAAGATTCTAATTTCCTTGCTAAATAAGTTTGATCCTGCTGGTGAAAGCGGCAATCAGTCTAATGATTCAGTTGATGAAGAAAAGGAAAATTGTAGTGCTACAAAGACACAGTTAAAGAGGTATAGTTCTAGATGTATGCTGTGCCCTGTTGTATTATCTTTTATTTTTGACATTGTCCTCGTAAATCTCTTTTGTGACTCGTTATATATGTATGTATCTATGAAGTTTTTTTCTGCCTACCCTCTGATGTCTATACCTGGTACGACTTATTTGCCACTTGCGTGCAGGAGTGCTGTATTGGATCTTGCATCTTCATTTGTTGAAGGAGCCAAAGAAGATCTAGTTGATTTGATTTACAATCTCGTTCGCCAAAGTTTTCAGGTATTTTACTATGCGTCAGCTTAGTGCTTACAAATTTTATGCTCTAGAGTTCCTATGAGGCTGATCCATGAGTTGTTTTGATCTTAGGCTACCAACGAGGCTGATCTACGTGGAGCGTATGATACTCTGATCAGAGTTCTAGAGGTTGCTTACTTCATCTGTGCTAGTCGTAAACGTGTATCTCTTTTACTCTTGTTGTGGTGGTACTCAAAGCTTATTTATATGACATTTCCTCTTTGGTACAGGAACATGGAGAGTTTTGTTCATCTCATTTTGCAGAGGTGATAGAGATGCTACTCGGTCACAAAACTCCGGAGGATGAAGCATCTTCTAAAAGTCGATTTGCATGTTTTCATGTTCTAATGGCGCATGGAATTCAGGTTAAATATTTATCCTTTTCTTGTTATCAATTGAAACTTAATATCAGTACGACTTTTCTTGCTAACGAAAAACTTAACACACTTTGATTTATATATCATGCGTTCAACTGTTGCCCTTGCATATAGAATTTCTAAAATTCTTGGTATTACTCTTTTTTCTGCAGTCGAGCTCTGAGGAGGAGAATGAAAAGGCATTCCTTATCTTGAACGAGATGATCCTAACACTTAAAGATGTAAACACCGTCCGCTACTTCATTTTGTTGGTGCTTACAGTAACAATACAGTTACTCAACAATAACCTTGCTTTTATACATACAGGGGAAAGAAGAACATAGGAAAGCAGCTTGTGATGCACTGGTTATGGTATATACCACCCTGAAAAGTTCATCATCGGGCGATGAACTTTGTCCCAAATTGATTAACATGGTAAGTGCATGAGAGGAGCTCCTATAACAATTTAATCCACTCTTGTTCTCTCACAAAATAACCAATCAGCATCCATCATTCTTCAGATAACGGGTTATATTTCTGGATCATCGCCACACATAAGGAGTGGAGCAGTGTCTGCGTTATCTGTCCTTGTGTACAAAGACCCCGAGATCTGCATATCATCACCAGAGCTTCTTTCCTCCGTTTTATCATTGCTTCACACCAAATCCATTGAGATTATAAAAGTAAGCCTACCTCTCATTCTTTGTTAACCAGACTGCAAGATAATGTTTTCTCCTCGAGTTTCTAATGTGTGTTCATGTATCGTCAGGCTGTTCTGGGTTTTGTGAAAGTTTTGGTCTCGACATCGCAAGCCCATGACTTGCAGGTTCTACTGCAGAACCTCTTATATGAAATCCTCCCATGGTCGTCTGTTTCAAGACATTATTTCAAGTCTAAGGTAATGGTGAAACCAGTGCTTAAATATTGCCTCCTAGGGTTTTACAGTTCTTCTCCTTCCTCAAAATGTTTAGTTTTAAGATGATCATCTTACAAAAAATGTGCATATATACTTATATAGGTAACAATCATAGTAGAGATTATGGTAAGGAAATGCGGCACCCGCGCAGTTCAATTAGCCACACCAGACAAGCACAAGAGTTTCATCCAGACAGTTTTAGAGGTCTCTTTTTCCTCTGTGACTTTTCTCAAAGATCTCTATTTGCATATATTATTTAAAATTGCTACATCATCTTGAAATGTTCATCTCAATGTACAGAACCGATCAGGGAAATCAAAAGACAAAGAAGAGACAAACGAATCACAGACAACAACATCCATGGACACATCCAGAGAGTAAGATCACATTTCAATAACACATATCAAAATAAACCACTGCTTATTTACTGATTGTTTTTGTACAGACCATGGAAAAGAAATCACAGAGAAGCTTCATCAGAAACAAAAGCCAAACAAGACGGCGGTATAACAGAACACAACAGATTCAAACGACAGAAGAGAACACATCAACCACACACACCTGCTTCCGACACTAACAGAAGCAGAACAGGACCAAACCGCCCTGGTAACAGAAGCTTCGGAAAACATAAGGAAGATTCTGGAAACAATCACAAGTCAGGAAAGCCGCAGAAGAGTAGATTCAGGAAAGCACCTTGAAAAATCTAATCTTCACTCTAATAGAAAGTTTTGCAGTTTTAAAACGCATTGTAGAATATACACATCAAAGATCAGTTTGTTTTTAAAAACCAAAAACTCCCAAAGAACAAGAAAAAGATTTTTGTTGTTATTGATGATTTTTTTACAGATTTAGTTTGCAGGAGCTTGATCAAGCACTGAAACAATCTCTAATCTGCTTCTGACCAATCTACGAAACACATGTCTCACTTGTCTCTGCAAATCATCCAAACCCTGTTCCATTCTCAGACATATCTCCTCCATCTCAGCCACTTTCTCCGCCACTTCCTCCTCCTCTTCTTCCTCTGCCGGAAACTTAAACCTCTCCGCAAACTCCATCAAATACAATCCAATCCTCTCCAACCTCTGTATCTCCTCCATCAATCCTCCACCACCGCCACCGCAACGCTTCTCCTTCCGTTTCATCTCTTCACCGATCCTCTCTTGAATACTTACTGCCGCGCTGGCCCAGCTCTGGTGTTTCGGAAGCTGCAACGGCGCAACGACAAGGCTGCTTGTCTGGCAAGGAACCGCCGTTGCAAGCACCCACATCACCAAAACCACAATACTGCTCATTATATAAACCGGCATAGCTGGTCCAGAGGCTTCTGCTCCACGTGGCGGCGTCAGGTTAGCCACCATCGCCTGAATCTGCTTTGCAGCTGACCAATTCTTACTGACGTGGCCACTTGACCCTCCTCCTCCTACACCTCCTGCCACGTGGCTGCGTTGTTGTCCGAACGACCACGACCGTGACGTTGTCCTTTTGCTACTGCTACCACTCCCATCGTTTCTATCTTTCCCAAAATCGGCGTTTAAGCCGATAAGGAGGGTAGCTAAAGCGCGTTTGCCTCTACGGACGTTACCGTCGCATAAAGGCCGTTGCTTTAACGCCGTGACGGCTATCTCCGCTAGACGCCTGCTCTGCTTAACGGAATCAATGCCGTTACATACGGCGTTACATAAATCCAACGCCTTTAGAATCCGATCAAGCAGTTCCGGCAAAACCCTCTCTAACGACGGCGATTTCGAGATCAGGACCGCCTTGAACTCCGATTCGCAGGACAAGAAAACGCCGAGGAGGCTCTGTAGCCAAGAGATCGAGAGAATCGGAGATCCATCGTCGGAGACGGAGGAGGAAGGCGACGGAGATATTAGCTCGGAGAAACGATCGGCGACGTGTTTCTGAAAATCCTCGAGTTCGACGAGCTCTTGCTCGTGATTGGGCTCCATGGAGACGATCTGGTTGCGGCGGATGCTGATTCGGCTTAGGAAGGAGCCTTGAAACTCCGTCGCTGGCGACATTAGTGAAGTGTGTGATGAAATCGAAGGAACGGTGGATTTTTGCCGGCGAAAAAGGAGAGATTTTTAAAGAGGATAAAGTTGGGTTTTTTTTTATTTGGGGGATTTTTAAGAAAGGAAGTGATTTTTAGGTGGTATTTAAGAAAAAAAGAGCAGAAGTGGTAAACATGTCTTGTCGGAGAAAGAGTCCTGACTCGGTTTATTAAATGTTAAAAGAAAGTTTCTTTGTAATAATTTTTGTTTCTTTGTTTTGGGGTTTGGGGACTAGCGAGTGAAGAATATTCGTCTTTGGTCTCTTTGAAGACTCTTTCTTCTTTTTATGGCATTGTTCTTTAAAAGTGAATAAACATGTCACTCTCTTTTTTTGTTAATTATATGAGGTCGAGATTCTTGATAATAAAAGGCTATTTTGTTGTTATTTAGATCAACAAACCTTAATCAATAACCAATTAAATTTGGGGGTCGAATTGTGATGGAAAAAGTATATTTTTTTTGTGCAAAAATACTAATGAAATATTTGAAAAGAAATGTGTACAAAATAATTGTAATGTTCTTATTCGTAGCAAAATTTGTCTATAAAATAGAAAATCTCGAGTTTGCAATAAGACTTAAAATGATAAAGAAATTACATGTTTATAGATGAGGAAACATATTTGTCGGGAAATAAATTTACCTATAAATCAGTAAGTGATTGATGTAAAGTAATTAAGAAAGCAGTGAGAACAAACTAGAGGATTCTTTGACAAAAGTGACCAAGTCATTAGCTATTGGAGTCATTTGTATGTATTGTTATTATTTCTGTTTCTTTAAGTTTTGATTATTTTGTATATTATATAGCATACATTCATGTATGTCTAAAATTGACGATAAATTAGAAAAAAAATATCTAAATAGATATTCAAATGTAATAGTATAAATTATATTTGTTTCATGCGAGAACAAATCAGATGAAAGATCACTTCCAAGTTCTGATGTTTTTTTTTTGTTTGAAAATTTTGTGTGAGATTTATTTTTTTTGCAAATAATGTGAATGAAGTTGATAAGTATATACGTCTTAAATTGCGTCTGTTAAATATCTACTTGTTAAAAATTAATTTATATGTGTCTTCTTGTTACAAAACAAAGGAAATGCGGTCTATAAACATCTTTACAATCTATACTATAAAACTTAGAACAACTTTCTCCCGGTGAGTGACACGTGTCCACTTTTGAACAAATAGACTCAGAAAAAAAAAAAATTCAAAGTATCACAGACAAGATTCGAACTCAGGTTACAAACTTAAGGAAATAGAGAACTTAACCAATTGTGCTATTTTATTTTCCTTGTACTTATTCTTAAACATATATTCTTATTATTTAAGGAGTGCCAATTGCACCCCTACTTAACATGTAAGTCTGATCCTTAACTATTAGTAATAGATTTATATATTATACACAAACAATAAACATTTTAAATTAAATAATTATGAATAAATGTACCATTCAAGAAAATCATCTGAAAATATGATAAGTTTGATCAATTGACAAAATTTGGAGAATGGATATGTTTAATATTAGGGTATTTTTAACCTCACATGCATTTAAAATAACTTGGGAAGCTAAGTCAATCCTCAATTAAAAATAAACTATCATAAATAATAATAATATTCTCATTCATGATAGGAGTCAAGTTGTCATATTACAAGAAACAAAAACAACTATATATTTAAGGAAATTAGAAAAATAAGTAAATTCGTTAGATAAAACATTCATAATGCAAAATTGTTACATTATGTATAACATACTTTAACAGCTTAACGAGTTTAATAAGAGTTTTTCGATTCATTTTAAATGTAGCACGCATTTCAAATATTAAAAATACTTCAAAAGCTTAAATATCATATATATGTTATAATAAGAAAATAAAGATTGCTAAATTCTTAAACTGAAGTAGAAAATTAATATTTACAAGGGCATAAATTATACAACTTGCTAAAACTTTATCTAAATTCAATTAGATTAGCATCTTAAATTTCTCAAACCCAAGTAAATACATATATTTTTATTTATCAATTGCGTTAGCAAACAAAACTTTTCAAATATTAATTTAACAAAGCGAAAATATATATAAAAATTAAATTTAAAATAATTTTAATTTACACTTAATACACAAATACTCTATAAAATTATAACAAATACTCCTTTTGTTCCACATTAAATTGAGTTTTAAATATTTTTTGAAAATTAAGGAAGGTTGTAAAATGACTTTAATTACATTAATTTATACTATTTATATTCTTTTTATTCTTTTTTAATGAAATTAAGGGGTATATAATATGGAAAATCTGTAGAAAAACTAAAACTACATTTAAAGAGGAACAAAAAATATTCTAAAACAACATTTAATAAGTAACATATGGAGTATAACTTAATATTTTAAAATTTCAGTACAATTGAATTTTTTCCAATGTGTCTTAAAATGCGTTATCTTACAATATATTACTCGAACGTAAACTTTTCTCGAAAATTGCATAGAAAAACAAAACGATAACTACACCCGCGCTACGCGCGGGTCCTCCCCTAGTAAATCTAAAAGTCGTTTTATTATGGTCGGTTAAATTAACCGTTAATAACGGTTAGTAAAGAACATTTAAATATTTTTTTATAACTTCGACCAAAAAAAAAAAAAAAAAATTTTTTTTTATAACATTGTCGCTCCTTTTAGTTCTTATAATATTTTTGTTATTTTCAAAAAAATATTTTGGATAATTTTATCCTTTCTTCTTTTTTTAATCACTTTATCTTTTTCCCCTGCAAATACTGCCTTTTAGCAGTTAGCACGAGAGAGCGATAATGAGAAAGCCACGTGGCAATAACAATACCATTAAGCTTACTTAAGGTTGATATTAAACATTGGAAACGATATTCTTAAATATTTCCACAAATAACGCGCAAAATCACTATCATATCTCTCACTTTTTTAAATAACTTGAAATGTAAAGGTACCTGAATAATCCACTAATTTAATGACATTGAATCATTGGCACATAACAAAAGCATTTTTAACGATCAAAGCAACAATTAAGATTTTCTATTTTCTATTGTTGCTAATTTTATTTTGCCGTCACATGGCAACCACGAAAAAGAATTAAACGCGTTCTTTTGGAAAAAAAAATTTAGAGGAATTTTTAGGGTATATTGGTTGTAGCTATAGTTTTTGATTTTTTGCTTCAGAAATTTGGTTGTAGTTTTGTTTTTATTGTAGCTTTAAATTTTATTACCGTAGAATTTTGGTTGTAGAATGAATACATGATAAAAAAAATTATGTCTAAATAAGGAAAGAAATATATAGTTGGGTAACGTTGGCTAAACTATACATTTCATTTTGAATTATTTTTATGTGTTGTAAGAATGTTTTCTTCTTCACAATTTTATTACTCTCCCATCCCATTTACAACATTGGTCAATTAATTATGTAAGTGATCTTGACAAAAAAAAAAAAATTATGTAAGTGATAAAACAAAATGCTTATGCTAACTTTTGGTTAAAATGGAAAGATTCCATCCGGTGAAAATTTAGGTAGTTGAGTTAGGTAGACATAGTTGATCTATTTCTCATTAAATCTGACTCGATTTCAACTATTGAATATGCGTTGTTAGATGGCTATAGTTTCTTATGGTTTTAAATCTTTTAATCGTATTTTTATTTCTGATTCGTTTCGGTCTATTTCATCTGTTTTAGAATCCTCGTTTGTTGATTATGTTCGTTTTTCTTTTTCCGTTTCAGGTTAACGATGAGAATGTAGCCGCAATTGGTTGAAACTTCATCGGAGATTGACAATCTTATTCAAGCTTTTGTTGTAAGCTTCTCATCATTGAATCCGTCGTTTGCTCTATTTCCTATAAGCATTTCTCGATTTGCAGCTGTGTTGAATCTGTGATGTCGAATCGCTTACATTTTCTTGATTACATGATGTTTTGATGTGAATCTTAGTTGTAAGTATTTGCGAATATGTTTGTGATTGTATTGCGAATCTGCTAAGTGATTGTTTCGTTCTGTGTTGTTTGTGCTCTTGATGAATATATTTGTTGTTTTTCATAGGGCCTTCGCAACATGCACGCGTGAGAGGGAAAAGAAGAAGCCGAGGCGTGGGCCGTCTAAAGTGGCTAACAAAAAGAAAAATGAAGTTGCAACGACAACCTCTCGCGGGAAAATGAACCACATGATCCAAGTCCACAAAGATCATGTGGCTAACAGGCCATATGAGGAAGGGATGAGGAAGTTAAGACCAACATTACCGGGGCCCTTAGGGGGAGACCTTACCCTGTGGGCCCCACATAATTTATTAGGGTCGACCATATAAATCTCTCCCTAAGGTGCGATTCTTCAATTTTTCGCGGGCCCCACTGACACGTGGCGGCCCGCGATTGGTGAAATTTAATTATTTTTTTAATTTTTTTTTCCAAAAAAAAAAATAAAAAATAGGTAAGGGCTTTTTTTTGCCCTTACCGATAATTATGCTCTAAGCACGTCTTTCATCCCCAAGATATAATAAAATTAGAAATCTATCAACTAATAAATAATTAACCAACGATTTGGTTTGATATTGAAGCGAGATTAGTTAGTTTGATACTTTGATTAAGGAGAGGTTTTCAATATTTGAAATGTTTAATAATGAGCTTGACAAAATCAAAATAAGGCCTTGCCTTGTTATTACATATTCATATCAATGGGACATAGTCTTTTATTATGTCACACTCAATGGATCATCATAGTCTATTCTTGTGTTTACCAATAAAAGAAATATATTTCCTTTTAATCTAAAGCCAATATATAATTGTTACAAAATAATGAAATCGACATAAAACTTCATAATTATAGTCTCCTCCAATACCTTTACGAAGTCTAAGACTCTCACTTAGGCATTAACCTATATTACAAAATAGTATATTATATAATTAAGCTTTATAAAGCCTCCTCCAATACCAATCATAGATATTCACTTAGGTAAATGATTTTAAAAACTAGCATTTTGGCATTTCCTAAGAAATCACACTCATAAGATATACGAAAAGGATTTATGGAATTAAATACATGATTTTGAACTTTGAAATCTAAGTTAATTTAAATTCAGATTACATATGTATTATAATCTTGAAATATTAATATATATTTCAGGGAACTTACATAAAATCTTATTTTCATTTGAAGTATTTTAACAGTCAATATTTTCAAATTTGAATTTCGTTTAGAATAAAACCATATGATAATCAAGTATTTATTTCTAAATAAACATGAATATCCTATCTTAATTATTATGGTTTACACATCTCAAATCAGATAACACATGAATACATGCATGATTTTAGCACATAATCAAAATCAACAATAACATTGAATTACTTGTGGATTCTTAACATTCTATCAAAATTTATGACATTTGACTTGATAAACCCTCCAAAAATAGCATAGTGAGAAGTTGACCAAAAAGAAAAGAATAATGAAATTTCTCTAAACTATAATATCCAATGAAATTATGAAATAGATCCATCAAATAACTTAAGATACAATTATTTACTATATTTATGAAATAATATATCGTTTTAAGAAAAGATAACCTGAATATCCAAATTTTAAACCTATTTAACATGAGATAACATGACTACAAAAAAAACCCCATCATTCATATATTTCTCCCATAACATCTCTTACAATATCTCATAATCATTAACAAGAATATACAAAAAATGAGTTTTGTTAAATCAATACCGTGCATGACAACCCTCTTTTTCTCAATAATATCCCTTCTTTCACCGTCCTCCGCCGTAAACCTTCCCGTCGCCTCCCGTGGTGGTGGCCGGAGCAGCGAGGAGGTTAACTTCCTCTTCAAAACGTGGATGTCAAGGCACGGCAAAAGTTACATAAACTCACTCAGTGAAAAGGAGCAACGTTTTGAGATATTTAAAGATAATCTACGTTTCATTGACCATCACAATGCAAAGAACCTAAGTTATAAGCTAGGTTTAAACCGGTTTGCTGACTTAACCGTACAAGAGTACCGAGATAGTTTCTCCGGACACGCTAAACCGGAACATAAGGCTAACAAAACAAGTCAACGGTATGTGCCACTTGATGGAGATCAGGTTCCAGAGACCGTTGACTGGAGACAACAAGGTGCTGTGTCGGAGATTAAAGACCAAGGCAATTGTAGTAAGTAATTTTATTAAAGTTTGTATTTTTTTATCAAATAACAATATATATATATATGGGGAAGTAGCCTTGGTCTAGTGGCAGTCATAAGTCCACTTGAGGCATGTAGCACCACCCCACCCGGGATCGATTCCTCGCGCCTACGTTTATGTAGGATTGTCTAGTCGGTCATTTGTCGCCCAAACGTTGACAAAAAAAAAATATCAATAAATATATATATATATATATACAGTTAATATTAGTGTTAAGAAAATCTTCGATGTTTGACAAAAAAAAAAGATTAAAAAAAAATCTTCATTAATTTTTTCGACCAACGATTAACGAACTATCACCTAAATCAGTTACTTGCGGCTGAAACAATCATATTCTTATAAAGAAATTCACGAATAAATTTTAATAATATAATTTTATTTTTTTGTCATGTTTAAAATGATCAAAGATAGCTGTTGGGCATTCTCATCAGTAGCGGCTATAGAAGGAATAAACAAGATCGTGACAGGAGAGTTAATCTCATTGTCCGAACAAGAACTAGTTGATTGCAACACCGACAACAACGGTTGTGGAGCCGGTGGCTACATGGACAAGGCTTTCGAATTCCTAATCAATAACAATGGTCTTGATTCACAAATTGATTATCCTTACAACGCCGTTCAAGGCGTTTGCAACCGCAAAAAGGCTAGTATTTTTCACCCTATATATACATATTAGCCTAATTAAATAATTAATCACTAACTATAGAAGCTTATATACTTCATTACCTAGTTTAAAAATTTATTACAATTTTTGGTGTGTACTTTTTGTGACAAGATGATTCAAAACAAGTTATGCTTAGTCCTATGATTAGTCCTTAATTAGTTAACTAAACACTTTAACAATATATATATATATGCTTATTATTTCATTACCTAGTTTCATTTTTTTTTTAACAATTTTGGTTGGGTTTTTTTTTTGTGACAGGATGGTTCAAACAAGATTGTTACCATTGATAGCTACGAGGATGTACCGGTCAACGACGAATTATCCTTAAAAATAGCAGTTTCTCATCAGCCAGTGAGTGTTGGTGTTGACAAAAAAGCTCAAGAGTTTATGCTATACAAATCGGTAAATACAAATTATAAACAAACATAGCATGCAAATCATACCTTTATAGAATATACATAATCAACTAATTAAGTTATTTTTTTTGATAAAACTAATTAAGTTATTATATGGTCCATGATGTTTGTTTAAGGGTATATATAACGGACCGTGCGGGACAAATCTTGACCATGCGCTTGTTATCGTTGGTTATGGTAATGAGAATGGTCAAGACTATTGGATTGTGAGAAACTCATGGGGTAAACAATGGGGAGAAGCTGGCTATGCTAAGATGGCTCGTAACATTAAAACTTCACCAAGTGGTTTATGTGGGATAGCTATGATGGCTTCATATCCTATTAAAAAATCGAATATATGAGCTAGAAATAATCATATATGTGCTTGTTTTGAGTATGTTATCAAAGTATACAAGTAATATATATTCTAGCTAGTACTTTGAAATTAGAAAATGTAGTGAGTTTGTGTACTTTGTTAGATGTTTCACCAAGCCTTGTGTGCTTATTCAAAATAATGTTTTTTAAATTTTTCGACGAGCCACAAACTTGGACCACTCTATATAACACCACGGTCAAGAAGTAACTTGCAGTAAAAAAATGTTACCATGCAAAATTTATTGATATTAATCTGTTTTTGACCAATTTTATTTTGTAGATTATTTTTTTAATGGTTGACACTAGATTTTGAAAAGTATTAAATAATATTTTTTAATTGGTTAACACTAGATTTTCCAGGAGCCACCTATCATCAAGAGGTAACGTGAGAAACAAGAAACTAATTAACCTAAATGCTACATGACCACGGAACCATGTTTTAGTGTTGCCTTGAAAAGGAACAGAGACAAATTATCTTTGTAGAATGAGTTTAATCCTTAAATGTGGTTCATCCAAAGCTAATGGGCTTGGGCTAGTTTAGGTCCATTAAACTATAACTTTAAAAATATAAATTTTATACACTAAAATAATGTAAAGTGGATTATAAAATATGATATCCATAACCCAAATGCAACACCACTAAACCGGATTATAATGCTTTTGGGACCAAGGATCTACCAAAATAATAATAATTAGAGAATATAGAGCAGGTAGATATACACTTTTTGTTATTGTATTTTTTCGGAGTAAGTTATTAAAAGAAGACAGAATTAACAGTACTAATCAAGAATCCAAAGAAGAATGTTATGCAATAATTAATGGTGCACACATGACACATCCCTCTCTACTAATTAAGTCCTAACTTCTAAATTAGTTATTAATTATCGAATATAAAACAAAACAAAGAGTCTTTATTTTCTTATTGAAGAACTTTGATTGTTAGATTCATCAAACAAAGAGTTGACTTAATATTTTCACTAATATGCTAAATTGCTAATATACCTATACTACTAAGATTAATGCATTAATCACTAATACCTTACATATAAGATAACTTTTGAATATATATATATATAGGAGGAATTCACAAAACTACACCCTTTCAACCCTCCCTTCACAAAACTACACCTAATTCAATATTTTTACAAGTTTACACCTTTTAAAATTTTAAAAGTTTGATTTACCCTTTTAAAAATTACCAAAATTAAAATCTTTTCATTTGGGTTCGCTAATTAGTGTTTAAGGTATAATATTAAGGGGTATCGTTGTTTGGATAAGTTTATTTGAATTTAATTTTAAGTATTTAGATGTAGTTTTGTGAAGTATTTTGGAAATGGTGTAGTTTTGTGAAATGTAATTCAAATAGCTTAGTTTTATAATTCTATCTATGTATTACAAATATGAGCATCTCTACTCTTTGACAATTATTAAAAGAGGATCTACGAAATTTGACAATTATTAAATAGAATATATTCGAACCTACTCGCTACAATAAAAATCATAATTCACCAAAAAATCATAAAACGATACACATCCAGTGTAGAGTGTAGTCTGAAACAATTATTGAAGCCAATGTTAATAGAGACTAATTAGCCTTTTGCAGAAAACAAGCCTATGAAACGACGTAGCTTTAACTTTCAAATTTAAGACCAGTAAATGACACGTGGACTCCATATGACCCCACAAAGCAATAACATATTCATGGAATCGGACCGCTCTATCTTTTTGCTTCCCCCTTCGTTACCTTTTTACTTTTACCGTAACATCTAGGGCTGACAAATTATCCGTTATATCCGATCTGTTTCGATATTTGATTCGATCCGCTTCGTAAAATCCGGATATCCTAGATAATTCAAAGCAAAATAAATACTAAAATTTCGTATCCGCGAAGAACAAAGCAAATAACAAATAATAATTATTAGAAGGTCGGATATCTGATCCGCTCCGTACCTTCGTATAGATATTACAAATATGTATATTAAGTAACAAATATATAATACTTATTATAAGTTTTCATATTTTCAAGTCAAGAAAAATAAGTTAAATTTATACATACAAAAAAAAATTAAATTATAAAGGGAAGAATTTTTGTCTTAGTTATCCTTATTTTTAACATTTTTTCTTCTATTTAAGTTTAAAATCAGTTGATTTTACTTACTACAAAATATTTGATCATTTTAATAAAAGCTAGAGTATTTTTGTATAAAATTTATTAGTATTTTCGGCTTTATGTTGTATTGAAATGAGTGATCCGAATATCCGCAAATATTCGTAAAATTTTCGGATATCCGAACATCCGGATATCCGTATTTTTCCGGAGCAAAGCAAATCACAAAATTAGATATTCATAAATACCAAAACAAATAACAAATACTTAGAATTTTTAGCGGTATCCGTTCCGCCCGACCCACCCCTAGTAACACCCAAAACACTCGAAAAATTCAATGTAAAGTTAGTAGATGATTTTTTTAAAAATAAATATAAAAAAAGACAGCAAACCCATTTCATTTTATTTTTTTATTTTTATGGAGTTTATAATGGGAGAATATTGCGTTCTCTCTCATCTTTTATCTTCATACTTTCATCATCTCTCTCTCACTTTTTTAGCACAATGTGAAGAAGTGTTACAAAATTAAAAAAAAATAAAAAAAAATTCATCAATGTCTTTCCCTTATTTTCTCTCCCTTTCCATCAATTTCTCAAGCTTCTTCAACAGTCTCATTATTCATCATTAATCATTCTTTCACATACACACAAAAGATCCAATTTTTCCGGTTCGTTCTCTTTCTGGGTAACGAATCAAGAACTCACAATTTTTGTTTCTAAAAAAACCTAAATTTTTAGATGAAAGGTAACAATAACAACAACAACAATAACCAGAAAGATTTGTCGGAGAAATGGGATCGAAACTCATCATCAAGTACTTCCTTAACCGGTATGTTGTCTTCAACCCGACCCGGTCCTAAACTCATGTTTTGGCTCGTCTCCTTCATCGTCGTCACTTACATTATCTACATTCTTAAACTCGTCTCCACCTCCTGCGACGATCCCACTCCTTTCACCACCGTCTCCTCCAACTTCTCCTCCTCCGTGGTTTCGCGGCGGCGCGAATCCGAGGAGAAAGTGGCGACACCACAAGATGAACAGACGGATCTCCGCCACGTGGTGTTTGGTATCGCCGCATCGTCTAAGCTGTGGAAACAGAGGAAAGAGTACATCAAGATATGGTATAAACCTAAACACATGCGCGGCTACGTTTGGTTAGACAAGAAAGTCACAAACAAGACCCTCCTCGACGACGAAGAAGACGACGAGCTTCTTCTTCCGCCGGTGAGAATCTCCGGAGACACGGCGAGTTTTCCTTACACGAACAAACAGGGACAACGTTCCGCGTTACGGATCTCCAGGATAGTGTCGGAGACGATGAAGATGAGTCCCGAAAACGTGAGGTGGTTCGTGATGGGAGACGACGACACGGTGTTCGTGACGGAGAATCTGATTCGGGTTTTGAGGAAATACGACCACGAGGAGATGTATTACATAGGGAGCTTGTCGGAATCTCATTTACAGAACATATTCTTCTCGTACGGTATGGCTTATGGTGGAGGCGGTTTCGCTATAAGCTATCCTTTGGCTAAGGCTTTGAGTAAAATGCAAGATCGGTGTATACAAAGGTATCCTGCTTTGTATGGCTCTGATGATCGCATGCAAGCTTGTATGGCTGAACTTGGTGTTCCTTTAACTAAAGAAATTGGATTTCATCAGGTAATTTTAACTTAATTAATTGTTTTTTTGTGAATTTTTTTATTTATTTAATTTTTTGGGGGATTTGTGTTAGTGATTGTTGTTGGTCCAATTTTTATTTTATATGGTTGGAATTATTTAGATTCTTGATGTTTAATTAAGGTTGCATTAATGGCGTTTTCATTTGTTTTTTGTGACATGGGTGTTTAATAGTCAATTATGTTAACATGGGAATATAATCTTACTCGATAAAGTTTTAGACTCTTTTAGAGTTTTGTTAGTACTAAAACTTTAATGAAGCTTGAGGTTGCTTACAATGTGTTAATGTTCTTGTAAGAAAGTTTTTTTGTTAAAATCTCAAGCTGATTAATGATTTTAATGTCGTTGATTTTTTTCTATTAGTGGTTTAGGATCGATTCTATTTAGGCAAATTTTTCAATGGTTTGGTACCGACATATCGGCGCGTGAGTAGCTCTCAATGTTTTTGTCCATTTACTTAGCTAGATTGTTAAATAGTGAATAATAATAATACAGACATATGAGTGGGACCCGCCTCTTTTTATTCACACTTAAGACGTGTTCTTCTCCTATCTCACACGCGTATATGTACGACGTGTAATACACGCTCTTTACTAATGATGTTTAGTTTTTGTTGTTCTTGTTCTGTTTTTTTAGTATGATGTTTATGGGAACCTCTTTGGCCTCTTGGCTGCACACCCGGTAACACCTTTCGTCTCTATGCACCACCTCGACGTGGTCGAACCGATCTTCCCAAACACGACCCGAGTCCGTGCTCTCAAGAAGCTAACGTTACCTATGAAGCTAGACTCGGCCGGACTTCTCCAACAGTCGATATGTTACGACAAACACAAAAGCTGGACCATCTCGGTCTCTTGGGGCTACGCGGTTCAAATATTTCGTGGAATATTCTCGCCGCGGGAAATGGAAATGCCTTCGCGAACTTTCTTGAACTGGTACAAACGCGCGGATTACACGGCCTACGCATTCAACACCAGGCCGGTTAGCCGTAACCCGTGCCAAAAACCGTTTGTGTTTTACATGTCGACCACGAAATTCGACAGGCAGCTTAACACGACGGTTAGCGAGTACTCTAGGCACCGTGTTTCGCATCCTTCTTGTAGGTGGAAGATGACAAATCCAGCTGAGATTAACACCATTGTTGTTTACAAGAAACCGGACCCTCATCTATGGGAAAGGGTAAGTAAACATTATATTAACTTTTAGCATATGGTTTTAAAATGTGATTAAATGGTTGTTGTGTTATGTACAGTCACCTAGGAGAAACTGTTGCAGAGTATTGCAAACAAAGAGGAATAATACTTTATGGATCAATGTTGGTGTATGTAGATCAGGTGAAGTTACTGAAGTGAAATAATTTTTTATATAGATTTTTTGTTAGTAACTTTTTTTTAAAAGGGAAGAAAAATTTAGAAGTTTTAGGCTGTTTTTACCCCTTGTAATCTCTGGCCACTTTATTTAAATTTGTATTCATTGAATTTCTGTCATAAATTTTTCAGTATTCGATAGTTCATAATTCATAAAAAAATGCAATATTTTCAAATACAATTCATCAAATTTCTCAATCCAAGAAGGACTTTTTAGACAACAACATTTGAGGTCAAATCTCATACAAACAAAGACTTCAAACACACACAATTCGCCAACGTTCAATAATTCTTTTGTAGTAACCACACATCATATATCAAAGACACAATAATGAATCAAGAAAAGAGATGTAATAAACCATGCAAAGAGTGTGATTACTTTGGGTAAGCGTGTGGAGGAGGATAGGCCGCGGCTGGAGGGTATTGAGAATAGCCTTGTGGAGGATAGCCTTGTTGAGGATAACCTTGTGAAGGATAACCTTGATGAGGGTTTTGAGAATAACCAGAAGGTGGATAGCCTTGTGGAGGATAACCGACAGCGGGTGGTGTGGCTTGATCAAACCGCGACATTTGCTGAGCCGGAGGCACTGCCATTGGCTGTGGACCGAACTTACCATCTCTCTTGTCCATTTCCACCTTGTGTTGTGTCTACATAAGCATTATAAAAGATTTCTTTTTAGGAGCCTGTGGAAATTAGAGTGAAAATGAAATGTGCTTAAATCATCAATGATACCTGCATACACGCGCAAACCCTGCCAATGAAAGCAAAACACGATTAATTAATATCGGGTTTTTGAGTAGTGTTTTACTAATGAAACTACGGATGGCGGGGGATTCTTACGTGCAGTACACCATGTCAGATAAACAAGAGAGCAATTGAGAAGCTTCCGAAAGCTCATCGCAGCCGACAATACACGCAACTATGGAGAATATGCAAGCAACTTGGCTGAGGCAAACCATAAAACCCTGCACAGCCACAGCATAGGTTACAACACATGATTTTATCATGTTTCATAGTCTTGTTTTGAGAAAATAGGATTACTTACAATGATGCAGTTGTCACATTTTGTTGTCTGAATTTGAAACTCGTCTTGCAGAAGGAAACGAGTCGACGCCACAGAGGTTCCAAAGCAGAAGAACACCTGTTTTAGATTGTTCTGCTATTTAGAAGACTAGAAAACCGCTAAAAAATATAACGGGGTTTGCTCATAACTAGGCATGACTAAGTATTATTATATGCATATATATGTTACAATGAAAGTTTCTAGACTCATTGTAGTTATATAAAAGGACTTGTTTTTTAGAGATAATAGCTTACGAAATCAAGATCTTTTTTACCTCAGAGGCAAGACAAAGTTGAGGACATTTTGTTTCACCACACCTTCCACTACAAGGCATGTAACCAGCGCAACATGTGTACCTATAAGACATAGAAAAATCCTTTTTTAGCTAAGAAGAATCGAAAAACCGAAAAAACTGATATATGTCATTGCACTTGAATGTGTAGAGTACCTTGACATGTCATTGTAAAGCGCGCGCTTTCGAAGCAAATAGGAAGCACAAGGAGCACTACAAGGAGGAGATAATGTAGACACCAAAGATAGAATATACAAATCACACAAAATGTCAAAAAAACTCTGTATTTCTCAAATTGAACACAAATGAAATCAAATGGTTACAGAAACTTGTAATTATACTATATGAAATATCAAAAATCAATTCCATAAGAGAAAGTTTCATATAGAAAAAAACGACGAATGTGCATATATACACCAAAACCCGATCAAAATATATCAAAGTCAAATCTTGGTCAACGCAGATAAAACAAGATTCAAACCCCTAAAATTAATCGGGAATCAAGATCAAAACAAGATACATACCACCACAACGCGAAGCAGCAATCTGCGAAAAAACAAAGACGAAATCGTGAAAATCAACAATAAAACCCTAAATCAAACACGAGCTTCAAGAGATTAGAGATAGAGAGAGAGATTACAAGGAGTATCGCCTTGGATACTGTGAGTGAGATCAGTGTGCCATACGTTACGGAAGTTTTGGCGTTCCTGCATCTTCTCCGTATCGAGTTTCGGCGCCATTTTTGATCTCACGGATCTGAACTTTCGATGATGAAGAAGCGAAGAAGATGATTTGTAATGTAGAAGAAAGACTCGAAAAGTCCTTCTTGAGAAAAATCTGAATCAAAACGCGTTTTTGTCACTTTGAGAGGAAGATTTAATACTACTTGGCGTTGACTAAGACAAAGTTTTAAGGTCTTTATGTAAATTATTGAGAGTATAAGGGTCGATTTGAAATTTTCACTTTTAGTTTATAAGCGGTCCATTACTTTTTGTTAAATGTATATAAAATTGAGAGGTCTAGTGGATAATTTCGTTATTAGATAATTCAAGGGGATTAAATGGTAAAAAAGTATTCCTTGTCTATGAAAAAAGGAAGAATTACTATTAATAAAGGGAGAATCACCAAACTATACTATTTGAATTACATTTCACAAAACTACACCATTTTCAAAATACTTCACAAAACTACATCTAAACACTCAAAATTAAATCCAAATAAACTCTACCCAAACAATCATACCCCCTTAATACTATACCCTAAACACTAATTAGCGAATCCAAATGAAAAAAAATTAATTTTGGTAATTTTTTAAAGGTTAAATCAAGCTTTTAAAAATTTGAAAGGGTGTAAACTTGTGAAAATATTAAATTAGGAGTAGTTTTGTGAAGAAGGGGTTGAAAGGATGTAGATTTGTGAATTCCTCATTAATAAATGCATAGATTATACTAGGATTTGATCGCGCTACGCGGGGTTAATATTTGTTTTGTTGCTAAATTAAATTAAGTTTTTTAAAGTTAATCTTATACTACATTAATATAAAACAATTTATAACATATGTGTCGCGACGAGAGAGTTTTAAAGATATTTTTTATTTTTTTTGCGTTTTATTTCTTATAGTTTTAACAATTTTATTTCGTTTTATGTCGATTTAAATCTACGAAATATTTTTATCCCGTGTCTATCATTTCACGATAATTGCGTGTCTAGCTTAATTACCTTAATATAAAAATATCATACATTTTAAAATAGATTATATTTTATTTTATACAATGATAAAATTATTTTATGAAATAATGTATGTTATAACGGTTCAAGTTCTTCTAATTATTTTCAGAAATTCCAACGACTATCACATTTTTTAATACTTTTGTATATTTTAATTGTGATATTGGTATATATATATATATATATATATGTGAATATGGTGATATATATAAAGTTTGGATAATTTGTCGTAAACATAGATTTATATTTCTAGTTAAATAAGTATATATTTATATCTAAAATAAATTGTAATATTCGTTATACAATATTTATTTATTTTCTAAAATTAATTTAAAACATAAAATAATTTTTAATTATATTTTTTATTATATATAAATCTAATTATATTATTAAGGATAGGCCTGGGCATACGGGTATTCGGTTCGGCTCCAGGTTCGGGTCCTAACGGGTACAGGTTTATACGGGTATACATAAATTGGACCCATTTAAGTACCTGTAATTTTCGGGTCGGGTACGAGGTTCGGGTCCTATCGGTACGGGTTCGGGTCCGGGTTACTACCCAAAATACCCGAATTTTTACGAGGTTTCTTTCGGGTACGAGGTTCGGGTACGGATTTCGGGTACATGTTTCGGGTATTTTTACCCAAAATTGTAAAAAACCCGAACTTAAAAAGATTGTCTAATTGTGTTTATCCAAAAACAAAAACCAAAGTTCAAATTTCAAAGTGAAAAACAAAGTAAACATCAAATTCAAAATGCAAAGTTCAAACTCAAAGTTACAAAATATGAAATGTCTTGTATTCTTGAGTCTTGTTTTTTGGAAGTTGGAACCATGAAACTTCAAGTCTTACCTTATTGTGGGTGCACTGGATGGAATACATGCTCAAATTCTACAAGCAAAAAGACTAATGTTAAATATTTAAGCACAACTAAAAATCAAACATAACATGAAGAACACAAAAGTTTACCTCTCATGAAGCTCATCTTGTAACTAGAAATCTGCCAACATATGTTCTTTTCTTATAATTCCTTTCTCATTCATTTTAATCTCACACTTTAGCTAATTGCTCCAAACACATAAGAACTTCAACCATATAGTGTGTCAAACAACTTCTAGATGAGTTTAAAAGCCTACCACTAGTCTTAAAGGCGGATTCTGAAGTCTACGAAAGACACTTGCATTGCAAGAATATCTTTAGCTATTAATGAAAGAAGCTGGATACTTAAGACTTGTTTAGCTTCCACCAAGAAAGAACATCGTATTCTAAACCATTAGGGACACTCGCAATCTCTACACACTCATTCGAAGTAACGGGTTCTATTCGGGTCCAATTCGGGTACGAGTTCTTACCGGACCCGAACCCGTACCCACGGGTATGGTCAAAACATACCCAACGAGTTCCACCTCTAACTTCGGTTCGGGTCCGGGTTCGGGTCTTACAGGTTCGGGTCCAGGTTCGGGTCTACAGGTTCATGTTAATATGCCCAGGCCTAATTAAGGATAATAAAACTTTGCCTCGCGTATAACGCAGAGTCTGCACCTAGTACATTAATATAAAACAATTTATAACATATTCATATATTAAAGTGTTTATATTATTTTAGTTATTATTATTCAAACATAAAAAAATTGTTAGCAAATAATTAGTATTTTAAATGTTATCTTAAAATTATAAAATATAATTTAACATAATTTAATCATTTATTTTATCTGCTTTTATTATATAAATATAAATATATTTTTAGTCACAAAAAAATATAAATATTTAAACTTTTTGTGACAAAAAATATATTTATATTTTTTAAGTATTATATAATCCATGTTTATGATATATTTGATAAAAACATATTTTTATTAAAATAATAACAATCAAACTGTTAAAAAATTAAAACTATCAAACTGTTAATACAGAGATGATTCGTGATTTACGAATATAAATACAAAAAAAAGTTTGATTAACGATAAAAAATAATCATATTATTAAATATAATTTGATTTCACCTCTGATAAAGTCTTCTCCTTCTGTGGATTTTCAGAAAATTCTCAAGAGAAAATTCTTTATTCAACACAAACCTCAAGGGTTTCTTAGTGATTTTATCAAAAGAAGGGATTTTTCAAGGGAAAACAAAATCAAAAACTTCTTCTTTTTTTCCAGTGTTTAGGTAATTAATCATCTTTTACTCTCCTTTTCCTTTTCTCCGTTACAAAATTCCATTTATTTAAGACAAATTCTCTTCTTATTTTCTCTGTTTGGTTTTTCTGAGAAAAAAAGTTTTTATTATATATTCTGTTTGAACCCACTTGTTTTTTTTAATTTCTTGGTGCTTCTGTCTCTTACTTTTGTTCATCTCTAGTGTTTGGATTTGATTTTTGGTAATTACAGTATCTCTGTTATAATTGCAGATTTTGATTTTTAATCATGTATATGAAACACTATAGTATTTAAAGTTTGGTTTTTTCACTTAACAAAGTATGATCACAAAGCTTGTTATTTAACCTCTCATTAAAGTTCTTTAAGTTTTGGTCTTGAAATTTTCAGGTATTTTGTAACATAAAGAGAGCTCTGCTTACACACTGGTCTGAAAACTTGCAAAAGCCTTTGTTTAACTGTCCAAAGAATGGGTTGTTGTTGCTGTTGTTTCCCGAGCATACCCGAAGTAAAGCTTCTTTGAAACTAAATCCTTAGTAATCAATGAGTTTGTAGAAAGTGTTGTTTTGGTTGTGTTTTAGCTTATGTTTTGTTGTTTTGGTTGTGTTTTAGCTTATGTTTTGTTGTTTTTACATTGCAGAGCTCAAGAACTATAGATGAGCATGTTCCTTTGTCTCGCTCGCCACTTTCCTCTGTGGTATCTGTTGAAGCAGAGAATCTAAATCTGGTCTCTAATATATACGCTGCACCGCTTTCACCGCCTATTCCTTTAGCTTTCTCGCCTAGAGACGTTCAAACTCCGCAGAAATCGCCAACAACTCGTAGCAATTCGAGCGGAGTGATCGCACACGACGTTGTGCTAGAGAAGGAAACATGGTCTATTGGTGATCTTGATGATCTAAAGAAACGTGATCGAGAGACGATTGATGAGTGTCCTATTTGCTTAGAAGGTAATTTTGTTTGTTTGATCATTTCAAAGTGATTTTAACTTTTGGTAAAATGTCTGTCATGTTCATACATTTTGTTTATTGTTGTTTCTTTTGCAGAATATGAAAGCGAGAACCCGAGATTGCTCACTAAATGTGGCCACGATTATCATCTCGCGTGCATTCTTGAATGGATGGAAAGAAGTGAGGCTTGTCCTGTTTGTGACAAGGTTTGTTTCTGTAAAAAAATTTCGGCTTTTTTATTACAATACATTTTTGACTCACTTGACCAAATGTGATGTTATTTACACAGGAATTGGTATTTGCTGAATCATAATACAGAGAACACACACAAAAAAAGAAACAGAAGATTTGATTAAATTGGTCTTTAGGTGTTAGTCTCTAGTGTGGTAAGTTTGAACAATTGTTACGCTACTACATTCATAAGCTTTGAGTTCCATTTGATTGTAATTTTTATTTGTTTTTACCAAATCTTTAAATTAGGATGTAGACATAAATTATAGTTTGATTGTTTGAAATACTTTTAAAAAAAAGTCCTTACTAAAAAGTCATTTTATATTATTACTAAACATTCTATATACTGTAAATCTAAATTCTTATGGCAAAATGTAAGAAAACCTAACGATTTTAACAACTTTTACAACAAATAAGTCATAAACACCTCTTATCTCCAGCAAATTAAACATCTATTTTGAACTGAAGTGTAGTTAACCACTAAGAGCATATTCATTGATGTTTTTTAAAGAGATCTTAGCAGGTGATCCATTAAATAGTTAAGATCTGAATTTTCTATTTTCTATTTAAGATCTGGATCTTAACTATTTTGTAGCCCTTTGGATACGTGGCGATCCATGATTGATGCGTTTTTAATTATTTTTTTTAAAATCAACTGTTCATGGGTCCAATGAATAGTTAAGAAATTTTGTAGATTTCTCGGTTAGAAATGGTCTAAGTCTTAAATATTCAAAACTATTTGAGTAAATGGAAGGGGCCGCGCGAACGCATGTCCCCAAGGCAACAAATAATGACGCAGGAGCTTCCTCAAGGGAAGACCTTAAGCGTAGCACACTTCCCTTTATAAGTGTGCAATGGAAGTCACTAGCTTAGGCCACTCGTCTTCTTGATCAAGAGTAGACCCCGTCCAGGTAAGTACCTTCCTAAGCTCGAGATTTGTCTCTTTATATACTACGCACTAGACTTGTGTCTCTTCTTAATCTTCCGATGTGGGAGAAAAATATTTGATTGTCCAAACATAAGAGATGAAAATTTCATTATAAAAAAAAACTGAGACTCTACGGTATAATAAATTAGACCTTAACATTTACATAAACAATTTTTTAATATTGGTCTCTCCCACGACACCACCTCGACCTACATATTCCAGGAATAAAAAAAAAAAAAATTAGTTACATTATAAACTTTTTAAAATGTAATTCTTCTAGAAAGTGATTAAACAATAATATAATAAATTAATAACTAATCTTACCAAGACTGTTCCCATCCGGGTCGAGATTTGGCCACGCCGTAACGTCCGTTAGGGAAACCGTTATTTTGATGGCGTTTCGCGTTCTTAAACGCGCAGCAGCCAACGGAGTAAACCACTATGAGGAACAGAACAATGACAACATTTACTACAGAGAGTTTGTGCCAATCGCGACGCACCGTCTCCAAAACGCCAGCTCTACAAGTGTCGCAATCGTAACATAGCACGGCCACGGCGTTGTTCCACCTATAACAGTCTGGGTCTTGCTGCACCGCCGTCGTGTCTGTGTTGTACACGCACGACGTCGGTGGTTTGCAACATCCAGACCGTATAATATTAATTAATTGGAAATCATTAATATAGTAAAGTAACCTTTAATTTGTAAAATATTACGTAAAACGCCATTGTAAAATTAAATACCTCAAGAGGAGTTAAGTCATTGTGGAGATAATCAAGAGGAGTCCAACGAGAGAGGTTAGAACAAGTAAATGAGCCCAAGAGACAAGTCTTTATAGTTAACCAATAATTAACATTAACAACTCTTTTCTTAAGCCAAGGGTGATACTCTTCAAGCTTAAACTCTTTATAAACCCTACCGGTCACACCAACACCACCACCATGGTTAGTCACTATGAATCCAAACAAAGTCAAACCCATGAGCCCGACTATGACCAAGACCATGAAGAAGAGATAGACCCACAAGATCCAAGCCACGTCACAACATGAACCGATAAGACCAGCTAGTGATAAGACCAAGATCGCTAGGCCTAAGACAAGAAGTGGCTTTTGAAGGAAGTGTTCGCATGTTGTCTTGCTCTTAGCCATCCATAAAGCTGATCCTATTATGACTATGGAAGAGATTAGTGTTAGGATGTTTAAGAAACCTATCACTGTGTTGCTTGTTCTGTTCATTTTTCTTCTCTCTTTTTTGTTACTTTAATCTTTGAGATGATTCGTTGAATCTTTTGTGTGAGTGTGTGTTATTTATTCTAAATATTTCAGTCGGGTCTATTTCTCATATCTTAATCACATATATATGCTTTAGCTACTTTATATTACTTAATAGTTTTATACATAAATAATATGTTGTTAATATGTATTCACACGTATGACATGATTTGAAATTTTAAAAAGAAAATAAAATTTTGATGAAAATATAATCACTTTGTTGGTGTGTTTGCTACTTTTTATGTGACTTCATTTACCAAATAAAAAAAATGTATGTGTCTTCTTGAATTGCTTTAATTCAATCACTTTTGAATAGTGATTAGTGGCTTTTACCCCTTTTTCTCCATTATTCTGTTACTTCGTGGATTTGGATTTTTTTTGAAGCTTTATATCATATACCAATTCAATATATTGGTTGAGATGTCTTTTTCATAATTTGGGCTTTATGTTTTTTTCATTTGGTTAGAACTTGGCGATTAAGAAACCTCTCTCACTTTAGCGCTACTATCAATAAAAATGAGTCCATTAAATCAAATGTCAAATGTTAAGTCTATTAATGCAATAGTTTGACACTGTTTGAGTTTTATTTGAAGAATCGAGCACTTCAATTAGCTGGAATTGAGCTTACTGACAAATTTTTCGTTAACAAACTCAACTTTTTGCTCTTTTTGTCTCACTCAAAAAAATTCATGATTTAAAACTTCAATCAACGAAAAATATATGATTTAAATGGTTCACGTAAAAGTTCATTCTTTTATTCGGTGAATTTTGAAAGTTCATGATTTAATTGACATTTTTTCATTTCATAAAGTGAATGATCATATATCAAACTTTTAAACCATTAAGTACAATTTTTCCCGCCCAACTTTTTATATTATTTGTTGATGGATTAATCTAAGGTTGAAAAATAGTGGTCACATCCTGCAATAGAGTTACAATTTTCGAATTAAAACTTTTAAACAATTATGTTTAAATAAGATCTAGATAATACGACTAATAAATGAATAAAGGGATATTAATTTTTATTGATCAATCTCTAACAGAGAATCTTAAAATTTTACTTTTAAAATTTGATAAAGTGTGCTTAGATAAAACTTGTTAGGAAAATATTTAATAACACTTCTAAAATTTGGAGAAAACTTTACTTTAAAATTAATAATTATTTTAAAATCTTTAAAAAGTGGAAAAGAAAGAATTACAAAGAAGAATGCATGGGATGCTGGTTTCAAGTTTCAACAGTTTTAAGTTTTTTCTATTTATATTATTAATGGTTTCAGATCTTATTTATTTACTTTATTAATGGTTTTTGATTATAATTAAATAATTCGTTCATCTTTTGAAAAATATAGTTTATGATTCTTGATTTGCAATGAGTTTCTCTAACAAGCTTATCTTGCTGATTTTGTCAACAATAACTCTCATTTTAGTTACTGAAGAGAGTCAAAGAACAATACCATCAGAAGAGGAGATTAAAGAGCTACGAAAACAACTCAACCATATCAATAAGCCTCCAATAAAAAGTTTTCAAGTAAAACTTAAACTTTACTCATGTTTTTACCAAAAATTTACAAAAAAAATCGTCGAAATTTATATTACATTTTCCATATACTATTTGTATTTGTATTTCGACAGACTAAACATGGTTATATATTGGACTGCGTCGACATTAATAAGCAATTAGCCTTTGATCATCCATTGCTTAAGAACCATACTATTCAGGTTTTATTATACAAAAAAAAAACACAAACTAAAAGTCATTAAAGATCTCTTTATTTTAAAATGTATTTACACTATGACGAAAATTGTAGCTAAAACCTACAAGTTTACCTAAATGGACAAAAGATAACAACAAAACTTCTCAAGATTCAATTAGTTCTATGCCTTTTCTACAAGTTGATGACATAACATGTCCTAAGGGGACAGTGATTATTAAAAGAGCAACACTTGAAGATCTTATACAAGCTCAACGATTAAAACGACCCTTGGGTCCCAAGTATGCAACTTCTTCAACGAACAAGTATGGTGATTTAACAGGTCATCATGTAAGTTTATAATCACTTCTTGTTCACATACTTGAGAGACCTAATATATGTTGCTTAATTATATAATTCTTTTAGGGTAAATTTGCTAAATATACAAATGGTGGATGAAAATTTGCTAAAATGATAAAAAATTACATTAATTTGCTGAAATAACAAAAAGTAAGAGAGATAATATTTTTTTTCCATTTTTGCCCTTGGATCTATCTATTTCAGCAATAGTTATCTATTTGAATTAAATAGGTAAATTACATTTACACTAATCTATATCGATAAATAATAGTTACATATTTGCATTAAATAAGTAATTTATTTACATGTACAATAAATATTATTTTTTGAAACTTAAAACATATACCGTAACTATAAAGATATAACACCTTATTCATTATAGATAACTAATTTTAGGAAAATAGATAATTAAGAGACAATAGATAATTATTCAACAATAGTTATATATTTGAATTAAATAGGTAAACAAGTTATAACAAGTTTGAAGAAGTTATTTGTTCAACAATAGTTATCTATTTGAATTAAATAGGTAAACAAGTTATAACAAGTTTGAAGAAGTTATTTGTTCAACAATAGTTATCTATTTGAATTAAATAGGTAAACAAGTTATAACAAGTTTGAAGAAGTTAGCTATTCAACAATAGTTATCTATTTGAATTGAATATGTACAATATAACTAACTATGAAGATATAACAAGTTTGAATAAGTAAATAGATAGCTATTTTTAAAAGGGAAATTTGGGAAAATATACAAAAGTGTATGAATATGTATGAATACATGAAAACAAATAAAGTGAAAATATGTATCTATTTAAGATAAGTTTGGTCTAATATCATATTATGTAACTGTTAAGATGAATATATATATTGTTTACAAATAGATTACTATTATTTGATTATTTAGATGTTTATTTATAAGGGAAGAGAGAGTTAGGGGGAGAGATAGAAAGATATAGAAGAGATGAAGAGGGTGAGAGAGAGGGAAAGAGAGAAAAGAGAATGGAGAGAAAGGAAAGCAGAGAGATAAGAGAGAGGAGAATATATATAAAATATTCAAAATAGAGGAGAATATATATTAAATAGTTAGTTTAAAATAGAAATGTATTTAATAAAAATATATATATATTAACTTTAAACTATACATTTGACAAATCTATAAATTAGTTAGTTGGAATAGATATATATATTTAGTTATGTGACTATTAGTAGGAATATATATCTATTTATTTTACATTATTCATTCAAGGGTATAATAGTCAATACACGTATGAACAGTACTACCCAAATATTTACCTAATTTCCTCTAAACTTTTGTATATCTACCCTAATTTCCCATTCTTTTATATATTTTTAATATTTTTGATTGTATTAGTATGCAATAGTTGAGTACTATAAAGAAAATCATGGAGCAATAGCAAACATTAACATATGGGATCCACCGGTTAAATCTTATCAATCTAGTCTTGCGAGTATAACTATCGGATACGGTATTGCAGAGCAACAACAAGGGGTATCAGCTGGATGGATGGTAAGCCAAAACCCAAAGTTTTAATTAAAAAGTTTCAAAACAATTCCAAAAAGATATTAAAATTTTCAAAAAATGTCCTTTAGGTATCACCAATATTGAACCAAAGTCATAGTACCTTATTCACCTATTATACTGTAAGTTTCTCAAAAATATTTGTATGCATTATTGTAAAGTCTTAATCTGAATCAATCTTGTGTTTTAAAATTTTGTAATAGGCAAAGGGGTACAATGAGACAGGTTGTTACAATACATTATGTCCCGGCTTTGTACAAGTAAGCTCCAAGTTTCCACTTGGAACTCTTGCTAGTCCAGTTTCCATCTATAATGGTCAACAATATCATCTAGAAGTCAGCATTTTTCAGGTATATAATACCCAATTTTATCATATTTTCACATGTTAATTAGGTATATATAGACAAAAATACTATTTGCTTTTTTGGTTTAAGCAGGATGGTGAAACAAAAGCATGGTGGTTTGTGGTTAAAGGAGAGCCAATAGGGTATTGGCCAAGTTCATTGTTTACAGGTGGAGGTTTAGCTTGGGAAGCAGATAAGGTGTTTTGGGGAGGAGAAGTTATAAGTTTAGCGAACCCGAGGATGAGTCCAGGCATGGGAAGTGGATATTTCCCGCAAGAAGGTTACAAAAAAGCTGCATACATGAATGGTCTTAAAGTGTTAGCTAAGGATACAAAAGTTACGATTCCAAAGGCTAAAGATTTGATACCATTCACTAACACTCCTACTTGCTATAACCTCGAAGCGAAATCAGGTGATGGTGATTTTTGGTCTAGATATTTTTTTTATGGAGGACCTGGTGGATGCACAATTCAGTGAAAAAAAAATATGTATACCTTAATCTATTTAATGTTATGATAAAATGGTTAATGTTACAAAAAGATACTCATGAGGAAGTCACTAAATGCATTCACATCAGGTTATTATGGATTCAAGAAAACAATTAAATCCTTCACATATAATCCCAACCATGTCCACAACATTATTCTACAAAGATGACTTAGAGATAGAGAATCCCAAGTCTTCTACAAAAATCTAAACTAGTCTATTTCTTCATTAATGTTCAAGTATAAAATTCAAACATATTATAATGGGCAATTCTCATGAATAAAATTAAATAAAGTTTTTATAACACAATTAACGCATATTTCCGAAAGTTTTACAAATACCATTAAAAAGTTTTTTTCTCATAAATACCACAAATCTTAAATTTTCAAAATTACACCCAAAACCTTCAAAATTATACCATGTCCCTTCAAAACTATACCCTAAACACTATATTGCGAACCCAAATGAGAAAAATTTAAATTCTAAAAGTGTTAAAACTCGTTTTTTGTAGTTGTGGTATTTTTGTAAACTATTACTTTTTGATGGTATTTTTGATATAAAAAACATTTTAAATGTATTTTTTTATAAAAAACTTTTTAATGGTATTTTTAAAATTTGGTGGTTTTTTAAGTAATTTCTCTATTATAAAATATAAGAACCACAACTACATAATTACATTATCACAAAGAAAAGTAAAATGGCAAAGAGGAGTTTAAAATTATTCCTCTGTCTGTTTTTCTTTTTGTTCATCATCATAAGCTTCAATGTATTCTTAGTTTCTTCACAAGTTTGTGATGACAATAAAGGATTTTTCGAACCTAATACTACTTATGACAATAACCGACGTCTCATCCTCTCTACTCTCTCTTCTAACACGGCACGCGAAGGCTACTTCAACGGCTCTATCGGACTTGATCCGTACATAGTCTACGCCACAGGGATGTGCGCTCCGGACGCTTCCTCTGATGTTTGTTCTCGCTGTATCGAGACAACATCAGAGGGTTTACTACAAAGCTGTCTTAACGAGACAGATGCTTTCTCGTGGTCCGGCGACGATACCCTTTGCCTTGTTCGTTACTCAAGCCGCTTATTCTCCCCCGGTTTGCTCATCATGGACCCTCGTGGAGCGCTTTACAATACCGCGAATCTCACGACAAAGAATCTAGCCGTGTTTGATAGCGTGTGGAAGAATTTAACGTCTAATATGATCAATAGAGCAACATCTTCTTCTTCTTATTCTTTGGGTGGGAATAATAATTCGTCGAAATTCTACTTAGAAGATTTAGAGTTAGTACCGGATTATAAGAACATATCGGCGTTGATGCAATGCACACCGGACGTTTCTTCAGAGGATTGTGAAGTTTGTTTGAGGAGAAATGTTAATGACTATGACTTTTGTTGTAGTGGGAAGCAAGGAGGCATTATATCAAGGCCAAGCTGCTTTTTTCGGTGGGAAGTGTATCCTTTCAAAGGTGCTTTCGATCAAATTAATCTGCAGCGTTCACCGCCTCCTTCTCCACCACCGCCTTCTCCCATATCTTCTCCACCACCCACTTATGAAGTTAACTCGAACAACATGACCAAAGAAGGCAAGTTTTTATTTTATTTTATTTTGTTTTGTATGAATTTTCAGAACATGTTTTTGTTAAAACAGAGAAAAAGTATTTGTGTTTTTAATTTACTTTTGTTTGTTTTTGGCAGATTCAAGTGGATCAAGAGGAATTATCGCGGGGATCGTAGTTTCTCTTGTTGTTGTTACCATAATATTAATTGTTTTAGGCTTAGTTATCTTCAAGAGAAGAACTCAAAAGCAAGAAATTGAACTTCCTAGTGAGTTTTTGTTTGTTTGGTTTCGGTCTTTTGATCTTAAAATTCAAGTGTAACGATTATGCGAGCTTAATATTGGTTTTTAAATGTAGCGGAATCTGTTCAATTTGAATTGAAAACAATCGAATCTGCCACGAGCAACTTCTCGGAGCGTAATAAGCTTGGTGAAGGTGGATTTGGTGAGGTTTACAAAGGTATACTGATGAATGGTACCGAAGTTGCGGTAAAGAGACTGTCGAAAACATCAGGACAAGGTGACATGGAGTTTACGAACGAGGTTGTTGTCGTGGCGAAGCTTCAACATAGAAATCTTGTTAGACTTCTCGGGTTCTCTCTACATGGAGAGGAGAAGTTATTGGTCTATGAGTTTGTTTCCAACAAAAGCCTTGATTATTTCCTCTTTGGTATGTTGGTCTAAAACACTATTATAACACTTGTATGTTTTTTTCTCTTCTTGTTGTATATAATAAGTTGATTGTGATGATTATGTATGTATAATGCAGATAGTAATAAGAGTAATATGTTGGACTGGACAGTGCGTCGCAACATCATCGGAGGGATTACTCGAGGGATTTTATATCTTCATCAAGATTCACGGCTCAAGATTATACACCGTGACCTTAAAGCAAGTATCATTCTCTTGGACTCTGAAATGAACCCCAAAATATCTGATTTTGGAATGGCAAGGATCTTTGGAATGAACCAAAATGAAGCCAATACGGCAAGAGTTGTTGGGACCTTGTAAGTACATATCTCTCTCTATATATATATATACTTAGTTTGACCTTGATGAAGTTCGATCAACGAACTCTTGTTGTTTTTCGCAGCGGTTACATGTCTCCAGAATATGTAACACATGGACAATTCTCGACGAAATCAGATGTCTATAGCTTCGGAGTGTTGATTCTTGAAATCATTAGTGGTAAAAAGAATAGTAGTTTCTACAAGATGGATGGTTTAGTCAACAACTTAGTCACATATGTGAGCCATTTAAAGTAATGAAGTCCCAAATTTTTATTTGATTATCTTACATATTACATAACATCTACACAGGTGTGGAGGCTTTGGGAGACCAAATCATTGTCCGAACTCGTAGATAACGGTATAAGAGACGATACTAATAGCCATGAGATCGTTAGATACATTCATATAGGACTATTGTGTGTTCAAGAAAGCCCTACGGATCGTCCAACAATGTCGACGATTCACCAAATGCTAACAACAAGCTCAATTACTTTGCCTATACCTATGCCACCTGGATTTTTCTTTAGGAATAACGGACTAGGAGCAAACCCATTAGGACATGGAGTGGTGTCATTTGCTTGTTCTGTTGATGAAGCAACAATCACTGATGTTAGTCCTCGTTGACAAAGTCAACATGTTTTTTTATTGGTTTGTTTTGTTGACTTTTTCTTGATGGGTTAATATCAGTTTGATGTAAGAAATATTGAGAGACACATAATTTGTCAATCACTGATGTTAGTCCTCGTTGAAACATTCAACATGTTTTTATTTGGTTTGTTTTGTCTCCACACAGACTTGTCAATATATATAACTTTGGAATATAGAGAACTAAAAATTAAGCATAAAGACCATTATTATCGGGTCGTAAGGGGATCTTAACCCCTGAGACCCGCATAATTATTAAGCATCAAAGCTAATAACCCTCCCCTAAGCACCATTTCTTATATTGTTTACAGACCTTACTGACACGTGGCGGTCCGCAATTGGTCCGATTTTTTTTTAATCAACCAAAAAAACAAATTTTGTTTTTTTTAAGAATTGTTAACCTATAATGATGCTCTTTCTTATTATCCCTCATCTCTGTGTCTTTCTATTGCTTCCAAGATAGTGGCTTGTTCCTTGTACAACAAGGATGCAGCAATAAATAACTAAACCCTAATCTGGTTAAGAAAATCAAAGGTTGATATAAACTTGGAGCATCTTTATCCTTAATCTTCTATTAGGGAGCTTAATTTTTTTTCTTTTTTAATATTAAAAAAATAAAAAAGAAAACGCGGGCGCCATGTGTAGTGAGGTCCGCGAACAGTATAAAATCGTGGGCCGCCACGCGTAGTTAATTAGTTTTGGTTTTTAATAATTATGTGGAATTTACAAATTAATGGTACTTATGATAAACTGATAATACCAACTTTAATAATTCGAAGATTAAAATAATAAGAATCCATCATATCTTGAAATATATATTTGGAAAAACAAATTGTTTCGATTAAGATAATAGAAAATAACATAAAGATACTAGTATTAGATGAAACTATTCACAAAGGGTTTAGTATTTTCTTTATTATTCAAGAGAAAGCTTGCTCTTATAGGTAGTACTTTTTAGTGGTGGATGGAACATCCATTTTCTCAATGCATAAGACCATGTCCAACAGAGAAACCCTCAAAATTTCTTAACTATTCACTGGGACCCATGAACAGTTAGTTTAAAATAAAACAAAAATAAAATAATTAAAAACGCATCAATCATAATTCGTCACGTATCCAAAGGGCCCACTAAATAGTTAAGATCCGGATCTTAAATAGGAAATATAAGATCCAGATCTTAACTATTTAACGGGTCCCACCTGCTAAGATCTCTTTAAGAAACACGAATGCACATGCTCTAATAAGCATTAGACCATACACAACGCAAAACTACACTTTTCGATTCTTACCAAATAAATTAATGTAAAAAAATTATTAATGACAAGCAGGTCCCACCTGGAAAGAGAAATGAAGAAGGAATTTGTGAAATACCGATTCCTATATAAGAGACTAAAGAGGTAATCTCTTACCTTTTTATCTTATTTTTATTTTTTTAAATCAATTTTGCACTTAAAACTCAATTTAAGAACTTGCGTTGTTTATGCTCTTATAAAATAAAAAATATAGCTTGATCAACAAGATATGATCTCATTGATTAACAATTTAAAGACTGATTAATAATGCGTTTCAAAGGAAAACATTCTCAACATACAGATAAATGCCATGTATATACACTAGAAACAGTACACAATTACCAAGAAACCATTATACTAAAAACAACATACTCCACTTTATTTAACTAGGGTTTCTTCCCCAACATAAGTCTTCTCTACATCTCTAACAATCATTTCTCTTCTTTCCCCTCTTCTTGTTCCTCTCTCGTGATTTTGCATTCTTGTTCTTCCTCTTCTTGTTCCTCTTTCGCAATCTTAGGGTTTTTCTTGCATTCTTGTTCCTCTCTAGCGATCTTTGAGCTTTTCTTGCATTCTTGTTCCTCTCTATCGATCTTTGAGCTTTTCTTGCAATCTTGTTCTTCCTCTCTAGCGATCTTGGAGCTTTTCTTGCATTCTTGTTCTTCCTCTTCTGAAACACTTTCTTCATCTCCACAATCAGTTAAACTCTCATCATCATGGTCACCGTCCGTTAAACTCTCCTCATCATCATGATCATCATCAAGCGGTGAAGGTGAACGAGCTCTCATACGAAGAGCCTTGTACGGTGCTTTCCTCGACGCATGCGGCTTCTTCACTTCTTCTTCTGCTTCATGAGTTGGTGAAGGTGATCTAGACCTAATGCGAAGAGTCTTGCACGGTGCTTTTCTTGGTAAAGAAGGCTTAGGTTTTGTGAGATGAGCTTTGTCGTAAGTTCTCTTTGAAGACGAACCACCATTAGAAGATTCTTCGCTCATTGTTGTTAGTTTACGAAATTATTGTATTCTCTAAAATGTTTTTTTTCTTTGAAGCGAGACACTATAGAGAGATGCATGTGTGTGTGTGTATATTTATAGGTATGTTAACGTTCAAGAATCTATTTCTTTTGACCGTTGAGAGTTGTTATTGGGCTGAGTTGGTTTGGGCCCTTATTGTTTAGAGTCCAAATCAAGCCTTTGTAAACTCTTTTATTAAAACGCACTTGTTGTTGTCGTTTTAAGGTTTGTCTTTGGACATAACCTATGGTGACTTGTGTTTTGTTAATATAACCTATGGTTCTTGAGTCGTTTTATTTTGGGGTTAGAGATTTTAATTTACTCTCATGAGTCTCACTGTTATTTTGTTATTCGAGCTTCTTAATTTTTATTTTACGGAGGATCTCTACTCACGACGCTATACCCACGAAAAAATTTTGTGGGTTTTCGTGGCTTACCCACGAAAAAATACCTTAAAACCCACGAAAATTTTTCGTAGGTATTTCCGATTTTTTTACTAGTGTTGTATCAGTTTCGTTGATAATGATTTTTCAGACTTAAGCTTGATCAAAACAAGTTGTGTCCATAAATAAAAGATAACCAACATTCATAATTACTTTTTAACATTTAACCTGTAGCGATAAAACAAACACATTAAGATTCATAAGTAAGAAAGTATATTTTAAATACATATTAATTAAGAAAGAAAATCATGTAAAAAGGAAAATCAATAAAAAAAAAATTGAAATACAAAATTATTATTTTGATATGTTTCCTTTTAATTCATAGCAATAATATTTTGATTTGTTTGCTTTACGTGACATGTACATTCTGTTTTTGTTTGGTCAAAGACTTGTACATTCTTAAGTCAAATCTGATATATATATAGAGAATAATCAAAATATATATGGTTGTGGATTTTCATGATAAAAAGAAGGAAAAAATGATATGTAAAACAATCAAAATATTAATGTAGTAAGATTTCTTTAATTATGTTTATCTTAATCGAATATTATTAGATAAAAAAATTATACAGCAAAGGGTTTAGTATCTTTTTTAATCTTGAAGATAAAACATTCTCTTATCATCTATCTTCTCAATGCTTGTGGTAATGTGGTTATATGATTATGGTTTAATTACCCAATTGCATCTTAACAAAGATTGATCATTACAATTAATAAAAACAAAGCTTGATTACGAAAGATAAGCTGGAATATAAGCATTACAAATAAAAAAAACTAGTTTGATCAAAAAGATAAGATCTCACTGATAACATTTTGAAGAGTAATGATTAATAATGAGTTTTCAAAGGAAAACATTTAAAACAAACATTCTCAACATACAGATTAATTCATGCTTATACTAGAAAAATCAGCAATTATATTAAACAAGAAAAAAACAACAAAACCAACATACACTCCATTTTTATTTAAAAAATAGGGTTAGTCCCAAATCAAATAAAGTCTTCTTGCTTCTTCACAATCACTTCTAGCTCCTCCTTTTCTTGCTCCTCTCCCGAGATGTGGGAACGGATTTATCATCAACATCATCATCATCAGTCATAGTCCAATCTTCATCCGTTGAACTCTCCTCATCATCGTCATCCATTAAACAAAAGAAACAACATACTTCACTTTATTTTAAACTAGGGTACTTCTTCCCAAACCAAAGTGTTCTTGCTTCTACTTCTTGTTCCTCTCTCACCATCTTCGAGCTTTTCCGTAGGAGAAATTCAACGGATGATGAAGAAGAGGAGAATTCAACTGATGAAGATTGGGTTATGACAGATGATAATGATGAAGAAACCGTTCCATAAGAGGGAAAGAAAGAAATCAAGAAAAACACCATGCATGTTTCAAAGAAATCAACCAAGCCTAGAAAATCAAACTAGTATTTAAACGAAAAATAAAATAAAAAAATGTTTTGCTAAGCATGATCAATTGAGTTTTTTTCAAGAGTTTCTTAATAATTTCTTAAAAACACAGAATTTGACAAAAAATGCTTATATAAGAACTCTTAAGCAACTCTAGAATAAATTAACAATATATTTATTAATATTATAATCTAGAAACTTTATAATGAATTACAAAAGAAGAAGAAAAAAGAACTATTGGTATGTTTTCTAGTTTGTTTTGTAAGAAGAGGGTGCGGTGTTATTCTACAAGAACCATACCCTTTTTATAGTTGAGTTTCTCTATTCCGCAAAACCTAAAATTTTATTGATTCTTTTATGGGCTTTTCTTTATGGGTTTTGAATAGATTCAATTTTTATGCCGAGTCCAATACCAACAATTATATTCGTAACGACTTCCAAGATTATGTATTATTTTTATATATAGACATAATAATTATAAGAATTTGTGTAAATATATTATAATTTCAAACTTATATGAACCTTTTAAAAATATTTTCCATTTAGTGAATGTATTATCTATATTTCATCATCTAGATTACATTATTTTTGAAATTTGGGGCTTTTCTGTGTGATTGAAAGTTTAGGGTTGCTCATATTAATTATTAGAAAATGACGGTAACATTTTCGTCACTTGTAAATTAAATATTAACCTAAAAGTTAGGAATCTCTTTCAGCGGCTATTTTTAAGCTATAAACAATTGTGTGTTTTTTTCGATTGTGTTAATCATGTCAAAATGTTAATTATTACTATTTCCGTTTCATAATAGTTGTTGTTTTAGACAAAAAAAAAAATTCTTTCAATTAGTTATGTTTTCAATTTTCAAAATAGAATTAATTGATATTAGGTGATTTTCAATGATTTAGATTATGAATGATATGATTTTTTATTTAAAATTTAAATGAGTTATTAATATATGTAAAAAACCAAAAAAATCAACTAATTTGAATAAATATTAATTACGAAATTATATAGGAAGAAAATGTGAAGGTGGGTTCCATTTATGTCTTGAAATTAAGTGTAAGTCATGGCCGCCATATTTGAGTCACGTGTCCACCTACTTACCTTCTTACCTTCTTACTAGTATTATATTACACATTCACGTTATATAAGTTTATATTATCTCCAATTATTATATAGGAATTCACAAAACTACACTATTTTAACCCTTACTTCACAAAACTATATCTAATTTAATATTTTTACATTTTTATACCCTTTTAAAATTTTAAAAGTTTAATTTACCTTTTAAAAAATTACCAAAATTAAAATCTTTTCATTTGAGTTCGCTAATTAGTGTAGTGTTTAGGGTATAATATTAAGGGATAGGATTGTGTGGATATGGTTTATTTAAATTTATTTTTGAGTGTTTAAATGTAGTTTTGTGAAATAATTTTGAAATGATGTAGTTTTATGAAATATAATTCAAATGGTGTAGTTTTGTAATTCTCCTATTATTATATCCAATATAATTAAAACGCATGCTAATTCAACCACTATTAGTTTTTTATTCAAGGATATAGTCATAGTTGATACAAAATCAAATTCCAAACTTAATATGCAAATCTTGAAAATTTTGACTAACACTATAACTTCCGAAATTATTTGCTTTTTGCCTTTTTAGTAGAAATCCTCTATTAAAAAATCAATTTTTGATTTTGTAACTATTAAATTGGGAATTTTAAGAATGATTCATCTACCATTTACATTTTTTTGTATTTTCTTGCAGTTGATCCATTGATTATTTAGTAGGGTTGATAACTTGATTCCACCTACCTCCTAAGAAATAGAAAATATTAAATTATAACAGCCTAATTTAAACAAATACTCTTTTGTCGACACAATCAACTAATAGCTACGAAATAATGATTCCTTTAACCAAAAATTAAAAGCTACGATAATGATACTTTACATAATTTTTGTGTGGAATATATAAATACATTCGTACATTTATATTATTTTTTGTTCTAATTGTAATTTGTAAGTATTTATAAAAATATGCAAAAAATTATAAAGTATACGTATAAACAAATATAAACCTTCAAAAAATATCATATGAAAAAAGTTGTATACATTTACAACCAAATTGATATATATATATATTTTAATTTATTTTATCATGTATGAGAAAACTATCACCAAAAAGTTATGGGTACACTTTGTAAATAAGAAGAAATACAAGGTACCAAATAGCAAAGTTTTTATAATTAATAATTTTATTGCTTTTTCTTTCGCAGACAGCTCAGCTCCACTGATCGTCTCTCTCTCTCTCTCTCTCTCTCTCTCTCTCTCAAAGACTAAATAAAAGAAGTGTTTCATTTTTATTTCCTATCATCTTCTTCTTCTTCACTCTCATATAAAAATGGCGACACCGATGCGTATTTTCTGAAACCTCTCTCTTCTCACTTTTCAATCGCCGCCAAGTTTTACAAAGTTTCAGGTGCAATTCTCCTTCTTCTTCCTCTTTTCGTGTCTTAGGTCTTAAATCTTTCGATTTCGTGATTGATTCGTCTCCGTTTATCGTTGAATCTCCCTTCGTCGTCTATGATTTTGCCCTAAGTTTTAGCTATTTTGTTGGATTCGAGTTTCATTAACTTGATTTGTATGTGTCGTGACTTTTGTTGTCTCATGACTAACGATGTGGATCATAATAGTTGTTGCAGGACAACCTATATACGATGTCGCTCGTGTCTCAAGCATGTGTATCGTACACTGTCGTGTGTGCGAAGTCTGGAGCTAAAGCAGGCTCTTATGGTGTGAGAAATTCTGATGTGTTGAGGATGAAAGAAGGTTATGGTAGCTCTTACTACTCTAAGAGTCTATTTACGAAATCGATGAGCAAGAGAGGGCAACGATTGGTTGTTGCGGCAAGCCCTCCTACGGAAGAAGCCGTCGTTGCGACTGAGCCGCTTACGAGAGAGGATCTCATTGCCTATCTTGCCTCTGGATGCAAAACAAAGGATAAATGGAGGTAGGGTTTGATTCTTGTTGGTAATTTGGAACTTATTTGATGACATTGGTATTGTTGTTTGTCTATAGAAACCAGATTCCGTGTTGCTAACTTAAACATTATGAGCTTGCAGAATAGGTACAGAGCATGAGAAATTTGGTTTCGAGGTCAATACTTTGCGTCCTATGAAGTATGATCAAATAGCCGAGCTGCTTAATAGTATCGCTGAAAGATTTGAATGGGAGAAAGTGATGGAAGATGACAAGATCATTGGTTTGAAGCAGGTAAACATCCCTTGTGTTCATCTTTTGAGATATCCTTCCAAATACGTATGTTAACTTGATATATGAGACAGTGGTACTAGATGTTAAAGGTTCTTCCTTTTTGGTTTCGATGTAGATAATTTGATTTTTTTTTTTGTTGAGTAGGGCAAACAAAGCATTTCACTGGAACCTGGTGGTCAATTTGAGCTTAGTGGTGCACCTCTTGAGACTTTGCACCAGACTTGCGCTGAAGTTAATTCACACCTTTATCAGGTAATTTAGAAGATAGCTATTGGCATTACTCTTACTCAAAAATGCGACAAACAACCAACTTGCTACGGATATTACAGGTGAAAGCTGTCGCTGAGGAAATGGGAATTGGTTTCTTAGGAATCGGTTTCCAGCCGAAATGGCGTCGGGAGGATATACCCATCATGCCAAAGGTATGAGGCTTTCTTTATCATCATAAGATTGGATAAGGTTCATATATTTTTGTTTCTAGTTCTGATAAGATTATCTGGTTCTACGTGATCGATGTTGTGTGCATTAAGTTTTACTAGTATTATATGTGATCATTTTTTTAGCTATGATAGTATGGTATTAAGATTTGATAGAGCGTGTTATGTGCAGGGGAGATACGACATTATGAGAAACTACATGCCGAAAGTTGGTTCCCTTGGACTTGATATGATGCTCAGGACGTGTACTGTTCAGGTTAGATGAATACAACACTTCAGAATTTTCTTTAACTAAACTATCAGCTCTCGTCATTTATCTTGTGCTGCAATTTATGGAAACTAGCTAACATTCATTCTTGACAGGTGAATCTGGATTTTAGCTCAGAAGCTGATATGATCAGGAAGTTTCGTGCTGGTCTTGCTATGCAACCTGTGAGTAGCTAAAGCTTGTGGCATAACGATAAACTTTTTACTAACGCTTATGACTAACTGTTGCTTTAATTTTAAATAGATAGCAACGGCTCTATTTGCGAACTCCCCTTTTACCGAAGGAAAGCCAAACGGGTTTCTCAGCATGAGAAGGTTTCTAGATCCGATTGTTATTATTCCCAAATTTCTTTTAGTTATTGTTTCACTCCCACATTATAACTCTGGTACTTTTTGACAGCCAAATATGGACCGATACTGACAAAGACCGCACAGGAATGCTACCATTTGTTTTTGATGACTCTTTTGGGTGAGTATCCAAGAATATCAATCACATTTCATCAGTTAATTTGACATGAGACATAAACATGTTTGTATCTTTTACCTTGTCATGAAACAATGTGGCTAATCTCAATATTGTACTACTCTTTTTTCTTCTTATCTGACATAGGTTTGAGCAGTATGTTGACTACGCACTCGATGTCCCAATGTACTTTGCCTATCGAAACCAGAAATACGTCGACTGTACCGGAATGACATTTCGGGTATAAATCTATCCTATGTCTTTTTTATTAGTTTTTTCTACACTGTTCCGTGCAAAGGGAATGGAAAAATGCAATCTTCTTGATCCGTTTTTCGAATCTTATCAAATTCTTCACGCTGCAGCAATTCTTGGCTGGAAAACTTCCTTGTCTCCCGGGTGAACTGCCTACATATAACGATTGGGAAAATCATCTGACCACAATATTCCCAGAGGTATTATCATTTGTTTTAAGATTCCACTATAACCAATGACTTTCACTTTCCTGTCAAATCCTGACAATATCCCATGACATTAACAGGTTCGGCTGAAGAGATACTTGGAGATGAGAGGTGCCGATGGAGGTCCTTGGAGGAGGTTGTGTGCCCTTCCAGCTTTCTGGGTAATTACATCTAATATCTTAACATATAGACTCTCTTGCTTCATGAATTTCAAGAAATATCGGCTTTGTTTTCTGATATTGTTTGCGAATTTCAGGTAGGTTTATTATACGACGAAGATACACTTCAAGGTATCTTGGATCTGACAGCTGATTGGACTCAAGCAGAAAGAGAGATGCTAAGGAACAAAGTAACGACAAGACGTCACACGTTTGCATTGTCTTAGTCTATCAATAGTTAGGAAACATCCTCAGCTAAAAACGGTATTTGATTTGCAACAGGTTCCAGTGACTGGGTTAAAGACACCGTTTAGAGATGGTTTGTTAAAGCATGTCGCTGAAGATGTCCTGAAACTCGCAAAGGTAGACATCAATTCAGATTCTTATCCAATCATGTCCAGTGCCTAACTATAAATACATATAATAAGCTTCTTCTTTTATTTTTTCTCCTTCAGGATGGTTTGGAGCGCAGAGGCTACAAGGAAGTCGGGTTTTTGAACGCTGTTGATGAAGTGGTCAGAACAGGTAAAAAAAATGACTATTGCCAATGTTATATCGAATCGCGCTAGAATATGTGTTAATATAACAATTGGTTTTGAAAAATTAACTAACAGGAGTAACGCCTGCGGAGAAACTGTTGGAATTGTACAATGGAGAATGGGGACAAAGTGTAGATCCTGTCTTCCAGGAACTTCTGTACTAAAATGAAGTATTAGCACCGTGTCAAGTTTATATGCTATATCTGAGTTCTAAAGTCTCAGAAAATAAGGTTATTTTTTTGTTGTTGTTGTTCTTGTAATCGGATTTGACAACTAATTCTGTGTTTTCAGAAATTCGAAATATTGAAAAATAATAAGGAAGGTAAGCAAGTTTGATTTGCATTTTAGATTAAACTACAAATTACAAAAGCTGAATCCACTGATTTACAACATAACCGGTTCTACAAGGTTTCTCAATACCTAACTGGCATACCAAGCCGGTCTAACCGACCTGAACCGGGATAAGCTTTGTTCATAAAACTAGTGTGAAGAGCAGAACCTTTCTGTGGACCTGACTTTGTATCACCATAGTATGGCACATCCGCAAATCCAAACCGTTTCGACGAAGACCGCTCACAATTTAGCAATGGTCGCGACTTTGGGGCACTAGCTGACCGTGACTTAGCCCTAGATGACTCTGTACAAGCCATGTAGCTTGGATGGTCCGTGTAACAACAGCTTTTGGTGCAATCACTCGGCGCAATAGAACTAGCTGCGAAAGCACTGCGTTTGCTTCTTGAAGTAGCTGAGTATAACTGTGGACTGTTCTCCGCGGTGCAAAAATGGCTTTCGACCTCTTCGTGCGACGAGGATGAGCTAAAAGGTATGACGAAAGCTGGTTCAGACACGCCTCTGTTGTTGTCTAAGACGAGATGAGATGAGTAGAACATGTCTGGTCTGCTGCGTCTTGTGTAAGAATTGCTGTGTTTCTTTATTAGATGAGAATAAGCGAGTTTGGAGCTGCGGGAAGAGATCGAATGCTCGAGTTTTTCCGGTGTTGGTGGACCCTAATGAATAAACATAGTGTCATTAAAGAGGGGCCTTGAACTAGAAGACATGATAATTTTAAGGGATTTTAAACAAAAGGCTTACATGATTATGTAAGTGAGAAGATTTGGTGTTGTTGGATAGAGAAGAAGAAGACTCAGGGGTGACAATAACCCTAGTGGCACGAGCACGAGCCTGAGCTCGAACCAACGCATGCATCCGATGTAAATGAACAGACATTCTCTTTCGTTCGATATGGCCTCTAACCATTGCTTGAAGGCTTACTAAGCCTTTAAGTGCTCTTAACGCTCTCTTTGCCTACATTATCATTAATCAAACAATTTTTAAAAATAAGCTTTTTAATTGAAGATAAACCCCACAAATCATCATAGTGAAAATTTCTAATATTAATATTTTGTAAAAATAAATATGACTTAAACTCTTATTGTGGATAGGACCACAAAAGCATATTGAAATTTCAAAGAACCATTACTTTTGATAGAAGTTGGCGCCTAAAAGTAAAGGCACAAAACAAGTTGACTCTAAAAAATATTGAACTTTTGAATATTCACGTGGAGTTTATAAAAAATTAAATAAAGGGACATAAATATTATATGAAGAAGACATTTATATGTATAGTCACACCCTCTACAAGAGGAAACATGAATGCACAATTGGGTTTAAGAGCATATTCATTGGTGTTTCTTAAAGAGATCTTAGCAGGTGGACCCCATTAAATAGTTAAGATCTGGATCTTATATTTCCTATTTAAGATCCGGATCTTAACTATTTAGTGGGCCCTTTGGATACGTGGCGATCTATGATTGATGCGTTTTTAATTATTTTCTTTTTCTTTTTTTTAATACCAACTGTTCATGGATCCCAATTAATAGTTAAGAAATTTTGTGGGTTTCTCTGATGAAGATGGTCTAAACACACTATTAAATGAACAATGCGACTTTAATGTCAGTGTGCACACATATTTGGGTTTGAATTGTCTTACACTATATACACTCACTAATTCTATAATAAAATATAAATAGTATAAGATTAGCAAATAAAGTATCAATTATCAAAGCATTAATAGACATTAATAGACAATATAATTTATGAAGTGGTCCAAGTGAAAAACATTCACTAACCATTAGACTAAAACTACAACTATTTACGTAAAAAGTTGATGTTTAAAAAGAAAAAACAAAGCCATCTTTTTTTTGGTATCCACAAAGCAAATTTACTTTACACAAAGAATATTCAAGTGCTCTATTAATTAATAATTTAATACAATTTTAAAAATAAATAAAATGGGAATAAAAAAGGCTAAATGTCTCTTCACTAGTCTAGGGAAGAGGATTCATCAGAAAGTTTATGACATCGAAAAATGTTATTTAGACGATAATCCCAGAGACTTTTCTAACAAATCTATAATTATTTTATTTTAGTATATTTCTTATTACTCCTACTAATCATTTCTTATTCCTAATTAAAAATTTGTAATTAGCCAGAACGTGTGTGGAAAAATAAGCTACATAAGCGAAATATTTACATATTTTGTCAAATTTTAATTTATTTAAAATAAAGAACTTACCAAATATCCCCGAAAAATAGATTGTATCTTAGTCGCCGCAACTTCTTCGCGACTATCGCGGCTACTCCCGTCACACATGCTAACTTGCACCGCCACGTCATCAATTCCTTCGCTAAAATGTGCGGCAACAGGACTACGTCTACGTGTAGATCTCCGGCTCTTGCTCGTAAGCCTAGTGACCGCAGAAGTTGCGGCGGCCACCGCAATTGCTTGCTTGTCGGGATCATCGTCTCCTGCATCCTGCCACGTCAGCTTTTGTCTACGCCGTCGTGGAGATGATTGATGTTGAGACGGAGGTGGAGGAGCCGATGAGTTGGGTGGTGGCGTTAGAGGAGGCTGATTTGGCGGTGCGGTTGCATTTTCGCGTTTGGATTTGACGAAGATCCATCGGCGTTTGGGATAAGAGGAAGTGGACCTAGAAGGTGTTTCTAAGGAAGGATCCGGATAACAACCCGGGTCGGGTTTCTTGACTCCGAATAGATTCCGAAACCACCGTGAAGCCTTTCCCATTAATAAAGACGCGATTGGCGAATGAAACGCCGCGTTTCGCACGGTAGCGTTTTTCTCGTTTTTGAGACAGAACTGAGACTGAGTTTCTGAGAACTTGAAAAGAAAGTTTTAAGTAGTCACAGCAAAAGAAAACAGTCTTATAATTTGTACCACGCTCGTCAATCGCGCGTGTGGTTCATTTTCTCTCACTCTCTATATTTGTGAGAAATTTCATTAATCTCCATACTAATATTTATTTGATTATTTAATTCACAGAGCGCGTCGTGTAATTTCCGTGTATTACTATTTTTTAGCATCCCGTCATATTATTACATATGCAAGTCCCAATAAAAAAAAATCATTAAATGAGACTAATCTAAAAGCTCTCTAGTTCCAAATATAAATGGAATATGAATGTCATACTAATTAATTTTCTAATACGAAGTTGATAGATATTATGATGACTTTGAAGAATAGAGAGACAACAAAATGTGTCAATAATTTATTTCTATGGGAAGAGGACCACCCTACGAGTTTAGGACATTATAACCGAGTTGTAAAAAAATTCCATACAGCATGTTTAAATGTATATAACTCAAAACATAATTAAGAAATAAACATTGTCCCAAAAACAAAATTAATACGTAAGATTTGTCCTATTAGAGACATAATCAATACTATTGGGTAAAAAATTGGACCGACACTTAATCCACTGGAATCTTCGGTATGTCTTAATGCAGTGGAAAAAAAAAGACATGGCAGAGACGAGTTGAAATCAGCCTAAAAGGCTATTTATTTAAGCCACGTGGCACACAAGTACAAAATGTGGACCCACCACGTGAATCTTTGTTAGTCAATATATTCGACGGTGTTCATAATGTGTTGACTTTCGTCAACTATTTTCGTGTATGAACTAAACTATCAACTATGAACTCGTGCGTGTCTCCTGGCAGCATCCTGTCTCTTTAAATTTAATTCTAGTCAAAAATAATCGGAACCAAAAATATTTTTTATGGGCAAACAAATGTGGTTTTTTTATTAAAGTTTCTTGAGTAACATATATATATATAGAGAGAGAGAGAGATAATTTAGGGAATCAAACTAAATATTATACTATCATAGTAATATATACCTCAAGTATATTTTATAATAAAAAGATGTTTAATCATATACTTAAAAAAGGAAATCTAGATTAGGTGAATGGTTGCACCTAATAACAAATCTTGCGACTATAAGCAAATATGTAGGCATGTAGCTCGACATCAATGTATATAATCTATATTATAAATTATAATTGTATAACACATCCATTTTAATTAAGATGATAAATTGTGAGGATTTTAAAGTAATATGATTATTAGGTTTCTGACTCTTAAACTGGTAGGTACTGAGAAGCTGCAGGTGACGCAGTGATGAGAAGTTTGTATAGAGAATAGAAAAAAAGCAAAATAAGCAAAGTTACGAATTGTCACTCTTCAGTCTCTTTTCTGCACTTCTCTGTAAATCAAACTACAATACAAATCACATAAAGACACCAATCTTCAGTTTTCTTAATTATATTCTCTATTTTACCCTTTGTTTTATTTAATTTTTACATTTGGGTTTGTAAGTCCCATTTTATGACAAGTTAACACCATAATTATTGCAAAATCTAAATTATGGTTTCTTAAAGAAATTTTTTTTTTTAAAAAAAAAAAAAATTAAAACGCACCAATTGTAGGCGCCACGTTTCAGTGGGGCCCACAAACAGTGCAAGAACTGGATCCAGAACAAGAGACAAGAGAAGCAACTCTTATCTATTTTAGTGGGGCCCACACTCAAGAACTCTTTTAAAACCCTGCAATAATCTTGCTCTAAGCACATTTGTTCCTAAGTTATATTACAACAATGAACTGATCAGCCACAGATTCTCATAACTTTATAAGTTGGATCCAACATACCTAAAGGCTATTACATAATCTTAGGAACCCAATAACCTTATTATTTGGTTGTTTTTTTGTTGTTGTTGTTGTTGTTGAGTTTTGGGCTTTTTAAATTAATAAAACCCTACCACAAATCATGTTATCTTTCTCATTTTATACTTTATAGAACTGTGAAGCCCAACACTTAAGAGGCTGGAAATTGGTTTGTGCCATGCAATTTTCATTTTATTGGAAACATCTTTTTCAGACCAAACTAAAACATACGAAAAGTTGTATTTAATTTAAAGGTGTATATTTTGTTGAATTTTGATGTTCTCTCTTTTTATCTATATATCACTTGTGATAGTGGATATCAAATTACTAGATTAACATCAAAAAATTATATTGAAAAACTAAACATACAAATAAAAATTAACATCTACACATAAAAAGTTATTTGAAACACAAATGAAAAAAATAATTAAAAAGGCATAAATAAATAAGTGAGGTGGTGGAGGATAAAAGACATGAGAAACTATGGTTATATAAAAGCAAGTTGGGACACTTGAGGAAAAATATATATTTTTAAAAGTTTAGTGGCAATATCGCAACTAATTGACCTTTCTTATTTTGTCTCCCCTTATGGGTGCTTTTTGTTCATAAGTACCACACCATGAAGTTTGTTACAATGGGAAAATATTTTATTAAATCTCTAACTAAACCAAGTGGTCGTAAAATCTGTAGTCCATATTTGAATTCTAAGAGCATCTCCAAAAAGAAACCTCAAACTTAAATTTGAGGTTTCATCAACATCAAATTTGAGGTTTTATGTGTTTTTCTCCAAAACTCAAATTTAATTTTACATATTGCATTTAAGTTCTTATTATTTTTCACAATTAAATAAATCTCTTAATTTTTGTAGATAATATAAGACACTATTAGAAAATATTAGGTCTAACTCACACCCAAAAGCTAGATCCAAGAGTGGAGGATTGTCTCACACTTATAAACTAAGCATAAGATCTACCAACTTTCAATGTGGGACAATTTAACTCATACCATATTAGAAGATATTGGGCCTAACTCACACCAAAAAATTAGCTCAAGAGTAGAGGATTGCCTCACACTTATATACTAAACATATGATCCACCAACTTTCAATGTGGGACAATAACTCTAATATACCCCCTCACATTCAGGATGGGACATGTGAAGCGTGAAGTTTGTGGGACTGGACATCCACGGGTGCTCCCACAATTGAATAGTTTGGACCTGCTTTGATACCATATTAGAAGATATTGGGTTTAACTCACACCCAAAAGCTAGCTCAAGAGTGGAGGATTGTCTCACACTTATATACTAAGCATAGAATCCATCAACTTTCAATGTGGGACAATTTAACTCTAATACACACCTCAAATAATTATTAAACAAATATATAATTACTAAATTAATATTTTTTATTTTAATTTAAAGTCTTTCTTTTAGTTTAACATGTGAAAATTAAGTTTTTATTTACAAAATATAATTTTTTATGTACTAAAATGATGAAATTAAAAAGTTAATAAAGATATTTGTGAAATATTATTAATTGTAGGGATGAAAATGCAAAAAAAAAATGGAACCTCAAATTTGAGGTTTTGAATAATGAAATTTGAGGTTTCTTTTGAAGGACAAAAACCTCAAATTTGAAGTTTTGACGTTTCTTTTGGAGATGCTCTAAGTGTATTAATATTGTATTAATATATTATACCAAATTGTGTGTATTTTTACATAATTTAATAAAAAAAAAATCTGTCAAAAAGAGTAAGCAAACAAACAGAGAGCGGGTTCTTCACGGCGTCAGCTGTCCACCAACGACGACTTTGACGGAGACGTTAGTTATTTTCTAGCCGCCGTCAGAGTTTACAACTTTTTCGGTTATTTGCTATTACACGCGCATTGGCACGTTAACATCACGCGCAGATAGAGGGGCCACTTAACATGGAGTTTTATAATTATTTTTTTTTTTTTTAAATTTTAAGCCTTTCTTGTTTTACTTCTTGCACAAGAATTTCCCGGCAACGAAACCAACTTCTATATTGTCCTTTAATTACTTAACCAGATTTATATATACACACACTTACATATATATATATATATACACACTCAAGTCAATTTAAAAGATATTAAATTTCAAAAGTCATATTCCAATGAAAACAAGTCACTTCCATGATAGGAAGTATAATGACATGAGAACCAAAAATAAATAGTAAATTGTAACAAAAAGTTATTCCTAGGCGAAACTAATTGACACCAAACCAACACCAATTTGTACCATTAATTTGCTAAAAATCCAATATCTCACAAATCATACAACATAGTTTTAGAATTCAATAATATAATGTTTGAAATGTTTCTTCCTAAAAGAATCAATTGTACAATAAATCCAATATTGTTAGAGCAAATGAATCAAAACAAAGGAGAGACAAAATGTTTAAAACACATTCATATGACTATAGTTCCCACTTTCTTCTATATCCAAAGAATCCAACAAAAACGGTGTCGTATTACTTTCACTACTAGCATCAACATTTTGATCACATTCACTAACACATGATCTAGTCATGAGTTCTTTTGCTCTATGAACCTCAACATCCCAATCAGTCTTAGCCAGCACAACCAACATCGAAACCAAACACGAGCCTTGCGCCGCAAACAAACCTAGCCAAAGTCCCTTGAAGTCAAACCCACAAAAGAAACTTAACCATATAGCCAAAGGCATCCCAACAAAGTAGAAACAACACAAATTGATGTTTGCTCCTAACTTAGGTCTCGCGCTTCCTCTCAACACACCACACATTGTGGTCTGAGGACAATTCCCTAGCTCGCATAGCCCGATGATCGGTAAAACCATCGAAGTCAACTTCAAGATCTCTTTCTCATCAGTGAACAATCTGGCCCAACAATTCCTCACCATCAAGGCGAAAAGCATAGCAAATAAACCTAACCCTAGGCTTAAACAGAGTCCAATCCTTGCGGCTAACCTCGCTTTACCTGGCTGATTCGAGCCTAGCTCGTTGCCAACGCGTGTAGAGACGCTAATACTCAGAGAAGAAGGAAAAATATAGATCAAAGCTGTGGTTTGGATCAAGATTCCCATAGACGCAACAGTTTCTTGTGGCTTAAGTAACAATCCACAAAGAAGAATCATGATTTCATACCACCACCATTCTAAACAAACAGAGACACAACTAGGTATCGCTAGCTTCATTAACGATCTCCATCCTTTGAAACAATCCATTGAGAATCCTCCCCAAGTCTTCTCATAAACACCCGAAAACACAACATAGATGATCAGAAACCCTAAAAGATTGACATTAGTCCATATTGCCCCCAAGGCCACGCCTTTAAGGCCGAGACCGAGTGAAGAAACAAGAAGATAAGTGATGGGAATGTGGAGTATCACAGAGAAGAAAGCAGAGTATGTGAGAGGAAGAGTTATCGACTGCGATCTTAGGTATATACGGAGAGGATGCAAGAAAGATTGTAGAACAAGATCAGGGAGAGAGAATAGTATAAAGATCTCTGCTTTTTTCGAGATCTCTTCGTCTTGTCCGAAAAAAAGAAGGATCTTTTTGATATTGAGCCAAAGGAGAGAGATGGGTAGAGAACAGAGGAGAAGCAAAAGTGTGGTTCTTTGCAAAGCAAGGCCTAAAAGTTTGAATCTTTTGGCGCCAAAAGCTTGAACGCAAATGGGTTCCATGCCGATGGAGAGACCGGAGAGGAGAGAGTATCCGGTGATGTTAGCGAATCCGATGGCTAATGATCCACCAGAGAGTGAAGAAAGATCGTTGAGACGGCCAAGGAAGAGCATTGAGATCATTGATCTAGAGTAGAGGAGTAAACCGGTTAAGATCATTGGTAGAGATAATTTGGCTATTGATTTGGCTTCTTGGATCGAAGAAGAGAGATGGGTTTGGTTCGGATTTGGATCTTGTCGGTGATTTATTTGGTTCTTGATGATCAAAGGTGTAGCCATGCTTGCAGGGCTCGAGAGAGGGGAGAGAGAGGGGATGATGAAGAAGGTGTTGTTGATGTATGAAAGGTGTGTTTATAAGTTTCAAAAATTAAGACACTAATTAAGCATTAGACAAAAGTGTGATTATGGGAACAAATTGGAGTTATTTGACTGAGATATAAAGTTTTTTTGTTTAATTTATAACAGAACTGTTTTAGCGGTTTTTTGACCAAACATTATGTCATTGTTATGAGTTATGACTCGTCTTCCTTCTAGCCACTAATATGCATGTGTATACTAATATATTTCCTCTTTGGAAAATACAAAATAAAATTAAAGTTTCCAAGAAAATTATATTAATTTACTTTAGAGAAATTCACAAAACTACACCCTTTCAACTTTTCCTTCGCAAAACTACACCTAATTCAATATTTTCACAAATTTACATCCTCTTAAAATTTTAAAAGCTTGATTTACCATTTTAAAAATTACCAAAATTAAAATCTTTTTATTTGGGTTCGCTAATTAGTGTTTAGGGTATAATATTAAGGGGGTAGGATTGTGTGGGTAGGATTTATTTAGATTTAATTTTGAGTGTTTAGATGTAGTTTTGTGAAATATTTTTAAAATGGTGTAGTTTTGTGAAATGTAATTCAAATGATGTAGTTTTATAATTCTCCCCTTACTTTATAGTCTTGTTTATTTGTTCATTTATTTTAGTCTTGTGGAAAATTGAAATGCATAAACACCTATGACTTGAATATTTATTGTTTTTTTTGTCAACTTTTGTTTAAGTTTACGTTTATTTGTTTTTTTCCAAGAAAATTTGTAATTTTTCATTTACTTTAGTCTTGTTTTAAGTTTAAATTTACAGAAGTTTTTTCTAAGAAAATAGTAGTCTCTCCGTTTCATATTAGATGATGTTTAAGGTTTTTACACATAGATTAAGAAATTTTTTTTTTTTTTTGTAAAAACATCATTGTTTACTTACACATGTTTTAACTAATAGAAACACATTTTTTATCATCTAAATCATCCAAAAACATAAATACTAATTAATTTTACATTGAAAAATAAAAATATCATCTTATTTTGAAACAAAAAAAATTGTCTAAAACATCAATTATTATGAAAGAGAGGTAGTATGAATCTTTTATAGTTGAAAGTTTGAAAGATGTTGATGCTTGCAAGAAAGTGAGAAGAAACTATATGGACTATAACTATATAATACACATTTTATATTTCACAATAATTTATTGGACCACCCTATTCATATAGCCGAGGAGAATTTTTCTAGTTTGGCAAAAAGAAAGGCTTGCTTTCATAATTGGTTTTAAATGAGTATATCTTAATGAGTTTTATATACATTTCTTAAAGAATTTAATGTGTGTAGCCTAGTGCATAGATATAACATAATGTCACATGCTTCACTTCTATAGAATGTGGACCATTAATATAGCTTAAGTTGATCGATGATGATGGGGGAACAAAAATAATATTATCTCATCACGAGTTATGTCGATCTTTATTTATACTATATGTATAAAATTCACAACTGTCAATAGAATTAATATAAGGAAAAATATATATTATGTGCAAAAGAAAATTAGGATATGCTTATTTATAATAGCAATTAATAGTTTCTGAAAATCTCCATGTAACTTTGAATTATATATTTATATTTATAAAATCATTATTCTTTCCACTTCTTATATATAATGGACGTATAGTTTAACAGCAAATAACAAACTAAATAAAATTATAAAAATATCTTTTATGGGGACCAAACGAGTAACTTAGTTTTTATGATTGTGTCGTAGTTGTGTGCCAAATTTAAACAAACATAATGCATGTTGCTAACTAAAATATATGTTTTTATATCCCATAAAATGTGTTTATTGTTACAAAAAAATATTCTTTAAGAAATGTATTGTGGAAATATATTGATGAGTGATGGATTTTTTTTTTGCGTATGCACAAATTAATTTTCTTTATGGTTAGGGATAAGATATATGGTTATCTAATAGTTGAAGACACAATATGGAAAAAGATATCCTAGAAAGTTCAAAAAGGCACCAAGTATCTACCCTCTTCCACCATCTCCTAAAACCTTTCACTGTGAGAGAAGTTTTTTCATACTCTAGTATAGGAAATTGAGCCAGCACATGATGGGTTTTGAGACAGTTTGTTCTAAAGTTTTGTATTTCAATATGTATGTGCTGGGTTTTGAGACGTTCCAAAACTTGTTCTAAAGTTTTGTATTTGAATATGTATGTGATATGGTATCGCTTCTCTCATTGAACAATATACCTATCATCTTCACATTCAAACTCGGACTTTTCGGATTTTTCGTTTGGGATACCAAATCTTTTTATGTACTCTTTCAACTTCGATATTGTCATTTGTATCAACGGTGGGAACCTATATGCGGTGCATATAGGGTAATATTATTGTTGAGATTCTCGCAGAGAGATAATGCGTACACAACGACTCCATCATGCCGGAGATAGCATAAGCCCATCAAAGAATATCATCTTTTTGGTTTGATCTGATATAGGAAAATCGCTCGTAAACATTCGAAACATCTTAAGATCAATTGTAGTCTTCAGTAATGACATTACCACTTGTCGGTTTTGTCTTTGTTACGTGGTCAAATTTGAATTTCCCATACAAATCTTGGCTTCTGCATTAGTTATTTCCTCCATCTCTACCATAAAGAATTCGGAAAGCATGTATTGAGTACTACACAACATTCCCTTTTTATTTTTTTCTCTCCTACTAACATCATCATTACGTCCACGAAAACATATATGTACCCGACAAATCATAAACCGTCGTCGTTGCTGCTTTTATAGATAATAATATACTCTTCTTGCATTTAGAATCTATGTGCTTTCTTTAAAACATTCTAACAAATAAAAGATTTGGATATGATTATCAATAATAATAATATAGGTAAAACCAATGTTAGCCAACTCCATTTTACAATACATCTTCTTTAGCTATACAATCCAAAAAAAAAATTTGCAAGGGTTTCTCAAGAGGCAAGAATATTGAACTACATTTTAAGGAATTTATATGAGCAAAAAGTCGGCGTGAATTTTCAATTTTTTTAATAAAAATTAAATTGATAATGAAATTGCTTCGATTGCCACTAGACATAACTAGAAGCAATCAAACCGTGTTAAGTATAGTTTTGCTAAAACGAAAATATGATTATGAAACTAAAAAACCGGTGGATTAGGACATCCAAAATGGACATATTTTGTGCAAAAAATATTTTTGATGTAGAAGTATTGTTAAATTTTTCTTATAAAATTCACTTTTTACAGTTTTGTTTATCAATTTTAATTGAAAATATGGTTTAGAAAAAGGGGGAATTACAAAATTATATCATTGAACTGCATTTCCCATAACAACACTATTTCAAAGTCACTTCAAAAAAACTAGAGAAATTCACAAAACTACACCATTTTATCCATTCTTTTATAAAACTCTACCTAATTCAATTTTTTCTCAAATTTACACCCTTTTAAAATTTTAAAGGGTTGATTTACCCTTTCAAAATTTACCAAAATTAAAAATTTTCATTTGGGTTCGCTAATTAGTGTTTAAGGTTTAGTAAAAATGGGGGTAGGATTGTGTGGGTAGACTTAATTAGGGTTCAATTTTTAGTGTTTATGTGTAGTTTTATGAAGAAATTTTTAAATGGTGTAGTTTTGTGAAATGTAATTCAAAATGTGTAGTTTTGTAATTCCCCAAAAAACTATACATAAACACTCAAAATTATATCCAAATAAACCTTATTCACACAATCTTATCCCTTTAACACTATATCGTAAACACTAACTAGCGGATCCAAACGAAAATATTTTAATTTTGGTAATATTTTAAAGAGTAAATCAACCATTTAATATTTGAGAAATTCATAAAACTATACTATTTTATCCCTTCTTTCACAAACTTTACCTAATTTAACATTCTTTCGCCGAATAAACTAACCCAATTTAAACTCAACAAACCGAATAAACCGACCCATACTTAATTTCGATGTTGTAATCGAAACTTCAAAAAAATTAGCGATCGCTCACACGCTTTTCTCATGGTCATTTGATCTCGAATAAAAGCTACTCAGACGCGGGTTTAGAGGAGGACTCAGTCACCAATTTATCGCATTGGTGATCTCAGAGTCACTAGAAACGATGTTTTCCTTGGAGCGCGGGGTTTCTACGGTCGACCACCGCCGTTGAGGTGAGTGTTAATTATGAGCTTGTGGAAAAGTTCATTGATGATAAGCTAGCCACTCTCATGGAGTTCTCGACGCTCTAACGTTTAGAGATCTTGGGTTGTGACGCGGTTACTCTAGACAGGTAGGTTCCCATCCTTCATAGTTGTCATGGACTACAATACTTACATTTAAATGTATATATTTTTGTAGAAAAAAACTTTTTTCATTTTGCATACAAAAATATATAATTATTAATGTGTTTACACTCAGTTTGATGGTTGCTAGGTCGAATTGTAAACTAAAAGAGCTTACCATTGCTTGGATCAGGTACTTTTCGGAGACTATCAGTACTCTCCGCGAGCTCGTCGCGGTCGATTTGAGAGGTTCCCCCCACCCTCACAAGCACTTGTTTTCGGGCGTTTCTATATACTTTTTACCAATTTTTACATAGTATGATCAACTTTTTATCGATTTTTTCTTTTATTTTTGTTTGTTTCAAGAAAAGTGATTTTATAGTGTTACAATCTTTGTAAAATTTGGTGAAACATTCTAGAACATTACTGCGTATAATAGAAATCGTTAAGTATGTTATTCTCTATCATATCATCGTGCTAAAAAGCAACAATTAGTTAAGTAGATGTACAATGTGTGAGATTGATTGTTTCTTCGATGGTTTTTTGTGTGTGTGATGTGGATTGATTTGGTTTTGGGAGATTGTTGATTCTTAAGTTTGTTTCTTCGATTCGAATATATGCATGAAACATTGTTTGGTCTCGGTGATGTGTAGTTCTGTGATGGTCCTGAGACTCCTGAGGTTATGTAGGCTTTTCTGATGTAAAGTAATATATAAATGAAACTGTTATGGAACAATGCTTCTTGAATTTGGATATAACAGAAGCTTTACAAGATAGGCTAATAAGTTATCCGAAAAAGAGTCTTTTTAAAAAAAAAATAAAAGCCACAAAAAAAAAAAAAAAAAAAAAAAAAAAAAAAAAAAAAAAAAAATAAAAGCCACTTGTTAGCCCCACCATGACGACACAAGGGAGAAGCAGACTCATGCAATGCACACGTGGCAGTCTCACATGCTCATAAAAAATCCAAAAGAGCGTTCACAAGAAGAAGTGTGAAACGTGAAGCAAAGAAGAACCTCCTTTTACAAAAAAAACAGTAGAAGAACCAAAACCCAATACGCATCCCCACCACAAGAACCCTAAATCACAGGTAGAGGAAAAAAAGAAGATCCTACCTAAAGGATAAAAACTAAAAACTTTAAGCAAAGGGTAGCTTTTGATTTTGGGTTTTCTTACATAAAGTTGCAACCTTTTCTTTGATTTGTGTGTTGTGGTTTCAGTGTGTACGGACACGCAAGAAAAGTGGCGTGAGATTTGGTTCTAAGCTTCGCAAATAAAAGGGTCTCTCTCTCTTTGCTTTCTGTCTTGATTCTGTAAGAAAGATTGAAGCTTGATTTTGGTTTAAAGAGAGCAGAGGAGATGTGTAGTTTGTCGGCGAATCTGTTGTTACCACCAAAGCTGAAACAAGCTTCTTATTCAGACAAACGAAGTAATAACAGTAGCAACTCACTTTTTGTCTCCAATAAAAGATCTAAGAAGAAGAACCAATCAATTTTCCCTGTAAGTATCTTTTTTAATCATCTGATTAATTTTCAAGAGTGGTTTTAGCTTATCTAGGGCTAAGTTATATATGGCTATGTCTCTATGTTGCCTCTTTGTAAGAACTTAATTGAATAAATTTTGGGATTTGATAGGTTGCAAGGTTGTTTGGACCGGCGATTTTCGAATCCTCGAAATTGAAAGTTTTGTTTTTAGGGGTTGATGAGAAGAAGCATCCATCAAAGCTTCCTAGAACTTACACACTCACTCACAGTGACATTACAGCTAAATTAACTTTAGCTATCTCTCACTCCATTAACAATTCTCAGGTAAAAAAACAAACACTCTCTCTGTCTCTCTCTGCTGTTAGCATATCTACAAAGACATAAACACCTAGTAGTACATCTAATTATGTCTCTGTTTATAGAAGTATATATGGTCGTATGTAATAGAGCATTTGAATCAAATATTAGAAGCTGATGCATATAATCTGACTCTATTGTTGTTGACTAGCCTATGTATGTATCTGCGTCTGTGCATATGAGTAAATCTCTGTGGTGTGTTGTCTGTATAGTATATTCACAAAAAAACATAAGTGCTATTGAAGAGAACATAAGGCCTGTATGGTTTTAGCGATTTTAGAGGCTGATTAATTATATGGATTTTTATACTATATAGTTACAAGGATGGGCTAATAGGATATACCGAGATGAAGTGGTAGCGGAGTGGAAGAAAGTGAAAGGGAAGATGTCGCTACACGTTCACTGTCACATAAGCGGTGGCCATATCCTTCTAGATCTCTTTGCAAAGTTTCGGTACTACATCTTCTGCAAAGAGCTACCAGTGGTAAGTTTCGAAAGTCCTAACTAAAAAAAAAGAAACTTTTGTGTTATTTAGTTTCATATTCATGTGAACAATATGTTTGGTATAATAGGTGCTGAGTGCATTTGTTCATGGAGATGAGGACTTGTTGAATCACTATCCAGAGTTACAAGAAGCTCTTGTTTGGGTTTATTTCCATTCTAATGTCGAAGAGTTCAACAAAGTCGAATGTTGGGGTCCGCTTTGGGAAGCTACTTCGCACGATGGTCACAGGACTCGGACTCTTCCTGAGAGACGGTGTGTGGAACAGTGTGGTTGTTGTTTCCCACCGGTAAGTTCGATTCCGTGGTCTCATAGTCTTAGTAATGAAGGTGTTACTGATGGCTACTCTGGGGCTCCTAATCCGGAGAAACTCTAAATGGGTTTGAAATTGGTTAAAAAAGGTTATTTTAACTTAGAAGGGTAAAGGAGGAAAGATCTTTCCTCTTTGGTGTATCTAATATTGGTTTGGGTTTGGTGTATATAAATGTGGTTATAGGAAAAATAATGATTATTATTTGTAGATTGTTTAATAATACAGAACTTAAGTTAAAAATGTGTATTATTTTGTCTGGTTTTGGGTGTTTGACTATAGTAGTAGTATCTCATCACATACTACTTTCAGTGTCGGTAACCATTCTTGAGGGGTAAAAAAATCGTTAACCCAACAAAATGGTATTACTCTATTCACTAGAAAGTGAATATGAAAGACATAACACGTGAAACCAAGGAGAAACGTGAAGATATGGCAAAAAGACTTTGTTTGGTTAACAAAACGTATCACCCACTTCTTGCTTCTAATCATTCCAAATCAATTCTTTGGATTTATTTGATCTCTTTCTTAATTTCGAAACCAAGTAAAGTTGATTTGTAGTTTCATTACCTTCTCTCTACGTTTAATTCACAACCAAATACATAATGGAAAATAATTATTGCATTTTATTATAACTCTTTATTAAATAGTGTGTTCATCGTAAACAAACACAAGTAAACTATATAAAGAAAAAAAATTGTGAATAAAGATATACAATTTGCAAAATTTCAAAGAAGACTAAACCCATAATATTTTTAAACTCAAAGGGGTTTAAAGTCTCTTTGCAATTTACGTGTAAAAGAATTTTACTATCTCTGTCTTAGCCTGTGAAAAAAGGTTGGTTGAGAAGACCAAACTCAAGGCTTTTGCTGTTGCCTGTAATGAAAGTAACTTCTTTGTCTGTGTGTTTTGAAAAATGACTCTCACCGAATTGTTGTTCTGCCAAAGAAAGACGACCCGATTTCGCTATCCGTGTTCTGCAAAGAGACCAAACACATCCGTTTTAGTTTCTCTGATCATGTTTAGGATCAAATGTTTACATAAGTTGTTGTTTTTTTACCTGAGATTTGGGAGAAGGAAACACATTCCAGAACCTTAAGGTTTCATCTCCTGCTCCGGTTACAATCGTCTGTCCATCAGGTGATACCGCGAGGTACAGAACCCGATATGTGTGACCTGTTAAAGTTGCAATCTGGACCCAAAAAAAAACAGAGACATTTAATAATAAATCCTTGATTAATATACAGAGACAAAAGATCATATAGATTACTTACTTTGGACATGGTTGGGTATTTCCAGACAACGATTTGGTTCTGTGAGTATCCGTGTGTACTAACCAGTTCGTTTACGTTCTTCGACCAAGCCAGGTTGCATACCTGTAATACGGCATGATCAAAGACAGGTTACTAATAGAACAATGCCGGTTATTTTAGTTGTGAAGTCAATCATGTCAAGTTTAAGAAATTTTACCTGACTGCAAGTATCTATGGAACTTAAATGAGTATTCGTGGTTGTATTCCAAAATCGTATGCATCTATCAGCAGTTCCACCACCAGAAGCAAGAAGACCGTTAACATGAGGAGACCAAGCAATGGCTTTAACCGCTGCAGTGTGCTCGCTATATTTCAAAACCGGTTGCGTTGAATGTTGGTTCCATACAAAAAGCTACAAACAATTAATCAACCATTTTTAGCAGTTAAACAAAAGACTAAAGCAGCTGCAAATAAAGAAAACGAAGAGGACATACCCGATTGTCGTTTCCACCAGATGCTAACTCTTTGATGTCGTGAGACCATTTGAGTCCGCATACCTCAGATTTGTGGCCTGTCAATTTACTGACATGGTCTTCTTGACACCTTATGTCTCTCTGAAGAATACTCTTGTCTCTGCTACCAGAAGACAGAACCGATGAACTCCATGCCAGTGCTCCAACTCTTAGACGATGACCTTCCATTGTTCTTGTTCTCTTGCAACGCGACACATCCCATATCTACCAAACACACAACAAAAAATTTAACTAACTATATGGCATGAATCCTACTATGACATAGTATAAGGTGTAATCATGTTGTTACTGTTAGTAGTTAGTTTACGATATTCCTTCCAGATCCAGAAATATGGTAAGTAAAAGCCCTAGGAGTATATAACACAAAAAAAGGTAATTGGATCTAACCTGTACTTTCCCAGTATTAGTTCCAATAGCCAGATGAGTTCCACGTAACGCCCAACCCACAGAGCAAATGCTATCATCGTCCCCTAGATCACATAACTTAGTTACCTGTTCAATTTAAAGTAAGAACTCAACACCAAAAACAGTTCAAAACTGCTGTGACAACATGCATAAGTTTAAAAAATTACTCACCTTGCTGCCACAAGCATTCCATAAATACACGCAGCTCCCTAGTCCCACGGCGAGCACGTTCTGTTCTGACCAGTCCACGAGATTCAAATAGAAATCATCTTGTAAAGCCGGTGCATCCAATACCTAACAACAACAAAAAAAGAAACCTCTGTTATTTCATCTCTAGCACCATTTCACCACAAACACAAAGAACAAGATTCTCTAAAGACAATGGAAGCTATTGAAACAACAGTAAACAAGAAGCATTGTTCTATAACAGTTCCATCTAGATCACACTCTACACTAGGAAAGCCTACATTACCTCAAAAAAAACTCCAATTCTAGACATTCATAGAACAACAAATCATCAAGATCACACAATGTCTCATGCACAAATCCGAATCGGCGAAACAAACTCAACAAAGGTAAGAATCTAAGATCTCCAAAAACCCATCAACGAAACAACCAAATCTCACACAATGCACATCTACTTAACCAACAAACACACAATACAAGATCTAGATTCATAAATTCTAAGCTCTACAATGCACACAACAACAACAACAACACACCTTATAAGGCGATCTCTGCACCTTCCTCGGAGACTTGATCAGGCCATGGCTAACACCAGGACCATCATAATCAGACCCAAACGGCGATAACGAGTTCAAGGACCGATTCGTCGTCTCCGTCTTAAACCTGAAGATATTCCTCGAAGTAGAGAACCCAGTAACATCCATTTTCTCCGGCGTCTCGGGACCGAACATCGCTTCTCGCAACATCGCCGCGTACGAGCCAGCGCCGCCGCCGTCTTCCTTGCCGTCTCTGAGATCGAATAACGAGAAATTGGATCCGGATCTACTTGGTATGAATCTATCAGAGTATATAGACCTTGACGACGACGATGATGACGGTGATTGAGATTGATTCGCATTTATCAATCGATTGATTCGCGACTCTAGAGAAACCACCGGAGTTTTCATCGCCGGAGATTGATTCCGGCGAGAAGAAGAATTCGCCGTCGGAGTCGCATTGCTTGCGTTAGGATCTTCCATGACTATATTTTTTTTTTTGTTACTTCTTCTTCTTCTTGAGATTTTTTTAACAAATGCTTTGATGTGTTGCTTGAAACCTCTAATTATATTATTTTAATTTTCCTTTTTAAAACATTTTTGATTTTTTCCTTTTTATTTATTTTCTTTCCCGGGAAATCTAAAGGAAACAGAAAACGACATGTGAAGTAATGCGATGTGGTTTTAAATTTGATTAGTCTCTTGATTAAATCTTGATCGTTAGATTAAGAGTAAATATAATGGGCCTAAAGCTAGGCCCAAATAGTTATGTGTTTTTATAGAATTAATCTCGGATTTTAACCGTTTTTTTAATTTGATAGGGCTTAAAATAATGATCTTAAAATCGTAATGGCGTTGACAAAAATCTTTAGATGCCAGAAAACAAATAAAGTCTTACATGTATCTAATAGATCTACGTCAAATCAAGCCAAAAATTTATATAGTATAAAATTAAATTTAGATCTGAATCGAACGAATTTATTTTTATATATTTATTTCATAAACTGAAATAGAGTTACAGTTACTATTCACAAGCCAAACACCTATAGTGAAAAGTATTTTTGGCACAAAAACATTTTTAGTAGTATTTCAAGGAATTTTTAGTAGTATTTCAATGAATTTTAAAATATTTTATATGAAAAAAGTAAACCTATATAGCTACATGAATTTGAGTAAACTAAATCTGATTTCAACTTTTCTTACTAACTGAAACTAAATTAAATAGTAATAAAACTCCTTATTAAATATATAAGCAAATATTGCTTGCAAATTGCAATGAATTAAAGTGGTGGTTCGAAGGTGGTGATTTAGTTATTTATTTATTTCTGTACTTGTTATTATTAATAATAAATAAAAAGATGTTATTCGTTGTCATTTGTCAATTTATGCATGTTTTTTTTGTTATGTGAAACTTTATTCCAACAAAATAAACTAGAAAGTAGAAATTATCACTTTTTCAGTAAAAAAAAATGAAAAACAAAAAGACTACATAGCCGTTAAAACAAAAATTATTTTTGATCTACTTATGCAAAAAAATATGTAAAAAACTGAATAAATACAAATAGTTAAGAAATAATTATAAACAAAATCATAACCAAAATAAATGTGCATTATTATTCAAATAAAATGTTTAATTTTTATACCTATCATCATGGGCAAGGCCAATACTAGGAAGAGTTCTAGTCACCAAAGCAATAGGAGCCCTAACATGACCCACCATTGAAACCTGAAATGCTTCTTCTTCATAAGCTCTTCTCTCTATCTCTTCTCTCATTGCTTTCTTCTTCACTTTCACCAACATAGCCACCACAAGCATCCCCAACAATATCGCTCCTAACCCTAACCCTACCACACTCCCCACCGCTACTTTCCACCGGCTTAACCTCCCTCCTCCTCCTCCGCCTCCGTCACCATCCACCTCCGTCGTCGACGTCACCACGCCATCATCATCATCCTCTCTTTGACTTTCTTCTTTGTTCACAAGAGCGTAATGACCTTGTCTTGTTCCTTTACACACATAAGGTGAAACTTGCTCACTAAACGTTATGTTACCGTTGCTTGCGAAACACGCACACAACATAGAAGAGTTCTTTTTAGGGTTTTCACCACTTGCCTTGCCACTCAAGAAATCTATCAAAATCGTATTTTTATCGTTACCGACAACGTTAACCTCGTAAGGGTTCGCTGCTACACCGTCAGGGTTAGCATTGTAAGCTAATAAACCAAGAACCGGTGAAACCAATTTGTAATTGTAACCGGTTAAGTTTAAACCGGTTAAGTAGGTTAAAGACCAATTCGAACCAAAATTTTCTCTAACGAGCATGACTCTCTCAATGCATGGCTCAACGGTTAAGCCTGAACTGATATGAAACTCTCCGATTCTTGCACCGTATCTTCTCAAGCTTCCACACCTTAGCTTCACCGTATCGATTTCGATACCGGAGAAATTAGAAGGGAGATGGATCTTTTGTGGTGTGCCTGTGTTGAGATTTAGCTTATAGTTTCTTATGGTATAGTCTCTGATCATGAGATCTAAGAGATGTGTGGATTGTATTGATTGTGAGTTAGATTTGTGTAATGATAAGTGAAGTATGATGAAAATGATTATGATTATAGAGAATGAATCCATGAGATTATCAAGAGAACTGAATTAGGGTTTGTAGAGGCAGTAATGAAGAAGAGTAAAGAAAGAGAAAGATAGAAAATTAAGAAAGTTGTGATTGTGTTTTATTCTGTGGGGATGTGTTTTTGTGGACAGACATTATAAACACTTTCAGTAATACATTTGTCAGATTTCTCTTCTTTTTTTTTTACCTTTTTTAAGAAACCACTAGGATTTAACCCGTGGTGTATCACGGGTTTATGTTTTTTACAAATAGTTTTATATATACAGTTAATTTAGAAGTTTGTAATATTTTTTCTGTTTTTGTAAAATAAATAAAAATATTCAGAACTTCTAAAAAGTATTTTGTTCTTTTATTGTTTATGCAAATAAATATATAATGAGAATTAGATTTTATATAGCAAAATCTTAATATAATTTGTAAGCTGGTTTATTCCAAACTATTATAAACTATAAAAATTAGGGATGTTACTAAAAAGGGAGGAGGAAACTTAGTCCCAAATGCTCCCTAAAATCGAGGATCTGAAACCGGGTCTTCACGTACGTTACTCGAGTTGAAAGAAGCGGCCAAAAGGATTAGCGACGACCCCTCTCGGCTTAAAGTAAAGGAAGCGGCTTGTCGAGTTCTCCTGGTAGGCAAGTAATGGGAAGGCTTGTTTGTTCTGTTCTTAATCTCTCAACGATGAGCTCTTTAGATGTTTAGTCTGTTCGGACGGAACAAAACTTCTGGATCCGAAATACCGAACCCAAACCAAACCGAAATCCCCAAATCAATACCGATCCTAAAAACAAATAACTTGAATGTATAGAGAAATTTACTATCTTAATACCCGAAATCGAATCCGAACCGAACTCAATTTTTTGGAACTAAACTAAACTACTCTAGCTACCCAAAAATTATTTAAAATAATAATAATTATAATTATATTTGAAGTACATAATTGAAACCAAACCGAAATTAGAACCGAAACCGTTCCAAAAATAAATAACCCGAACGAATTGAGAATTTTACTACCTGAAAACTTGGAGCCAAAACAAATTTCTAGATTTGAACCCGAATTACCCGAAATTTGTTTATAATAAAGTTTAATCATTATTTTCAAAATTCTTGTCATTTATCTAGAATTTTTCCAGAAACCGAAGCCGTTAATAAATAATTATTTTTTATTGTTTGATATTTTTTAAAAAAAATTGTTTCAACTCATTTTTTAATTCTTAATAATATTAATTGAACATGTTTTGATTTAAATAAAATTTTAATGGTAGTTTTTATAAAAAAAACTATGTAATAATGTATTTATGTGAATTACATATTTTTATTTTGTTTTGCAAATATTTTTTACATGATTTCTTTAATATTTTTTATTTATTTTTGAAGAGGATTGTAATATTTCCTTATTTAGTTTTTCGTAATTAAATGTTCACAAATATTTCTTTTTATGCTCAATGGCATAATGTGTAAATAAGTGTAATTTTTTAGACATATTCAAATTAGTACTTCAAAAATAATATATAAATATGATCATAATATTATTAAATAATGCATATATAATATGACCGTTTTAACGTAGAGGTTTCAAAAGAAAAAAAACAACATGAAAAAAGCAAATTGATAGGTGTGGTCAAGTGGGGGAGAAAATTGGATTAATGATGATAGAGGCACGAGAAGATGATAATCATTATTACTCTTTGTGTTAATTGATTAGTATCATTCAAAATTAAGGGGAAAAATAGTAAATTATTTTAGGATTATTACACTAAATGGACTCAGAAGAACCGTAAATTAGGTGTGCAAAAGTGGGTTCTGTAGCAACTTCTATTCATCTTGTCATTGTCGTTTTTGCCCCTATATATTGGCATAGTTTGATTTTTAAAAATAAAAAAGACTCTGACACAACTGACAAAGTACATATGGCGGAAGATTTTATTTATATTTTGTATTTTTTAATTATTAATCTCTGAACATCCTCTCTCCTTTGAAAGTTCTTGAACATAACTGAAGCTTTCTTACTTTTTATTTATTCTTTTTTTTTGTCGTTGATTCAATCGAATTCAGTAGTCTCTTCTTGGCTTCGATTGTTAAGAGTAAGAGACAACACTAAAAGTTACATCCAGATAAACCGACGATTTTTAGGTATGTTTATCCGAGAAATTTGGTGTATTTTTGTCAAGATTTTCAATTTTTTATGAGTTATCTTATGTAATCTTTTACATAAGTTCATTTTCGATTTCATTATTATTCATCTGTCTTGAACATGCATTTATGAAAGTTTCAAATTAGTGTTTTTGTTTCGTTTGTAACCTTAATGATTTTGGGGGTAATTATAGAAGTTATAATTTTGAGGATTTGTATCGATTTTTGGTATATATCTTAATCAGTTTAAATTGATATGATTTTACAATAGTTGATTCTGATTTAGATCAATATCTTCGTTCAAACAAATCTTTTTAGTATAACCGTATCCGATTAATCTTGTAGTTGTGTATTAGTTATATATGCTTACCTGTAACATATTCATTACAATGTCCAACATATTTCGTAACTGGATTGTTATCCGCTAAGATTGTTATCTTAGATATTATTTTCAACAATAGTTTCTAATATTACCTGATTATATGATTTGTGTAGTAGTCAAATATGTTTATCTTGTAACTTAGTTGTTATCTGCTAAGTGGGTTATCGTTTATATCATATTGTATCCGCTAACTAAAAACTAATAACATCTGTTTTTGAATTGATTTATACAACTTATCTACGATCGTTAGCCGATAATTATGTATACACAGTACGTAGTTTATACATTATATTGTAATATCAAACACGTATCTTTATTGTTACCTGATAATGGACATCTTACCTTATAACTTTATGGTAAATAACTTGGGATGCTAACTATTTTTGTATCCCACAAATGGTTATATCTTGTAAGTCCGCCCTTATCGCAATAAACAAATTCATATCCTCATCATTTACGATGTATCTTGGACTTATTTTTATAAAGATTTTTATCAAAACTGAAAATTTATTCTCGCAAGTTTTGTACTTATTATTTTCACATAATCTTACCAATTACATTTTTGGTTAGGGAGTAATTTGAGGGATGTTTTGTATTCATTAGTCTCTAAGTGAATTAATTGGTACAAAATTCTTATACGATTGGTAGCCGATAACTATTTTTGCTACACGTTTGTGTATTCATTATATTTTTTAACTTGATTGTTACCGTTTATATTGTATCTTACCATACAAGTTTATGGTGAATAACTTATCATGCTAACATGTTGTGGATTTTTAATAGGGACAATGTATATCACAAAAGCAAGAAGAGGCAGCTGATAATTGATTAAGTCGATCCATTTGAGAAGGAATATATACAAAAACCACCCCTTGTCACATTCTTTTGTTCGATTTTGCTATATGAATAACAATTTGATTTAAAATGTATACAATGATAACATATACATTAGCGATATACATTAGCGATGTCCATTAAATTTATTGTGATTATTAAACATATTTATAAACACTTGTTAGCGGATAAGAGAAATATAAATACTTGTTAGCGGATAAGAGAGTTATTATAAATAGATATAATAATTAATATAACTTAAATATTTTCCAGGCGAAATATCCCGTCAATATCTTTCTCTTACACATTCTTACACATTCTTACACATTCTTACACATGACCTGCACGCAACAGTAAGTTTGTCTCACACCATCATTTTTCAGAGCAAATATGTAGGGTCAAAAGCGTCCGAATGGAAAAATAGGTTAGTGTGAGAACTAAAGAAAATCAATAAAGTTCCTCAAAACTAATTTTCAACTTATTGAAGTCTAGATATTTAATTGACCCATTATTTTATAAAAAAGAATATAGAGAGAGAGAGAGAGAGATTGGCGTGCTAATATTCGTGTGACTTTACCTTCTTTTGTATGTCCTTTTTTCATTATATGTTTTTTTTTACTTTTGTTCTGTAATCAATCAGTCTCTTTATGTTGAACATCATTAGAAAATTTCAGACCCCAAACTCACACTAATTACTTAGTTACTTATACTTTTTTAAGTTAATCGATTTTTTTGTTTTAGATTATATACAATCAAATAATTTTTTCAATTTAATATATATAGGACTTCCTAAAAACACTGAGTTAAAAGAAATAGTAAGCATAATTGAAGTACTTCACTCTATCACTTTTGGTTCCCATTTTACAAAATTAAAAGTAAGTAAAAAAACCAAAGTATACAAAGGAATTTATTTAGTTTAGTTTAGTTTAAATTAGCTCTGTGAAGAAGAAAGAGAGCTAACATGGAATGGTTTTTACATTTCTAAACATCGAATCTTAGTGTTGCTTCTGACAAAATCCTTACTTCTTTTTATCCATTTTGTTGCAAGAAAATAATAATCAGATTTTCATTAGTATCAGAGAGTAATTAAAACAAAACTTACTAATAAAGAGTTCATTCAAGCTTGGCTTCCTTACGGCAACTAAAATTAAAACTATACCCAAAAAAATAAACAAAATATGAAACGCCCACCGTGGGGCTCGAACCCACGACCACAAGGTTAAGAGCCTTGCGCTCTACCAACTGAGCTAGACGGGCTTTTGTTTTAGTATTCGTATATAATTATTATAACAACAACACTCTTTCAAAGCTGGATCTCTACATGATTAGTATAAATATATCTCTAATTTAGTTATAAATTACACCAAAACTAAGAGTTTAAACACTTCTCCAACATGGAAAGTGGTTTAACATCCCATGTGATACATTTATACATTACCCTTGTGATGCATCGTGTATGAGCTTTGTAATGTTCCTTCTGTACTTGCACATTAATTTCTTCTGCATTATTATATCGGTCTAAATATTGCGTAATATAGTGAAATATGGACTTTATTAACATAATAACTGTATAGAGCATGATGGCAAAATCTTACTAGTAGTAACAATTAAAGGGCATGTTGTCGCACCTATCCAAACTTTGAACATTATAAAATATAATAAATGAAATATATTAATAAAACAACTATGTTCCTAAATTTGGTATATCTATACTATAAAAGTAGAAGAATTTTCTCCCGGTGAGTGACATGTGGCACTTTTCGACTGGTGGATTCAAAAAAAAAATTAAGAATTCAAACTGTCACACACAAGATTCGAACTCGGGTTAGAGACTTCAGTAATAGAGAACTTAACCAAATATACTATTTCATTTTTCTTGTACTTATTCTTAAACATATACTCTTATTACTTAAAGAGTGTCAATTGCACCCCTACTTAACATGTAGAGTTGATCCTTAACTATTAATAATATATTTTTATACTATACACAAACAATAAACATTTTAAATTAAATAATTATGAATAAATGTACCATTCAAGAAAATCATCTGCAAATATGATTAGTTTGATCAACTCACAAAGTTTGGAGAATGAATATGTTTAACATTGGAGTATTTTCAACTAGCTTGAGAAACTAAGTCAATATTCAATTAAAAAACAATAATAAAATAATAATAATAATAATATTCTCATTCATGATAGGAGTCAACTTATCATATTACAATAAACAAAAACAACTACATCTTAAAGAAATTAGAGAAAATAAGGATGTAAAATATTATATAAACCATCAAGAGAATTGAGTTATTGATCAATGACTACTCATATAGAAATATGTAAAAATGAAATGAAGTCATAATAGTATAAACAAAGAATAAGTAATGAAGATGAACTACCTTTTCGAAAAATTCTTTGTTAACCGCAACCTCACTTTACCTTCAGGTTTTGTCACTTTATCATCTTAACCGAATAGCAAAAAAAGTAAAACAAAATACTAAATCAGCGTTTAAACATTAAGAACATTATATATGTGAAGAATTGATTTTTCACAAAAAAATATAAAATAAGTTTAGTAAAACAAAAATAAATATGTGAAGAATTGATTTTTCACAAAAAATAATAGAAAATAAGTTTATTTAGCACTTTACAAATCCATAAAAAACATTTGAAAGTTTAAAAATTATATAGAAATATATTTTCCATATTAAGAAAAAATGAAATTCATTCGCAGCGCACGTACCTTCTCACTACAAGAAAAAACAGATATAGTCACGATATAGCCACAAAATAATTGGACCTCCACTTAACAACATCTTTCTTAAAGTGTTTGCAGTTCAAAGTTAACATTTTGTACATACGAGCACAACTATAATTTTTATTTGGCAAACGAATCAAAACAGTTAGATAAGACATTCAGAATGGAAAATCGTTAGGTTATGTGTAACATACTTTAACAGCTTAACAAGTTTAATAAGAGTTTTTCGATTCATTTTTAATGTAAAGCACATTACTAAAAATATCTCAAAAGCTAAAATATCATATATTTGCTATAAGAAGAAAAGAAAGATTGCTAAATTTTTTAACCGAAGTAGAAAATGAATTTTTAAAATGACATAAATTATATTACTTGCTAAAACTTTATCTAAGTTCAATTAGATTAACATCATAAATTTCTCAAACTCATGTAAGTACTTATATTTTATTTACAAATTTCTTTAGCAAACAAAACTTTTCAAATATTAATTTAACAAAGTGAAAAAAATTAATTTAAAATAATTTTAATTTACAATTAATATAAATACTCAATAAAATTATAACAATACTCCTTGTGTTCCACATTAAATTGTGTTTTAAAGATTTTCAGAAAAATTAAGGAAAGTTGTCAAAATGACTTTAATGACATTAATTTATATTATTTTTATTCTTTTTAATGAAATGTATAATATAGAAAATCATTGTAAAAAACTTAAAGCACATTTAAAGAGAAACAAACAAATATTCTAAAACAACATTTAATAATGAACATAAGGAGTATAATTTAATATTTAAAAAATCCAGTACAATTGAATTTTTTTTCCAGTGTGCCTTATAATGTGTTATAGTACAATATATTACGCGGACGTAGATTTTTCTCGAAAATTGCATTGAAAAACAAAATGATAATTCCTCCCCTAGTATATATAATCGTGGTTAGGCGGTTAACTATTTTTCGCTGTAATCATGACAAATTAAAGGTTCATTTTCAACATTATACACAAATTCATCTTTGGTGTAAAATATAATCTGCCCTAATCATAATATTTAATTTAGTTTTAAAATATCACACGTAATTAGAAGATGTCATTATCTTCTTAAATGTGATTTAAATGTAAAGAAAAGTGTAAGAAACTATGAAGAAACCAAAAAGCTCTTCACGATGATAAAAGGGGATTGATCTACTTTATAACCAAATATCCGGATTCAAGCCTTATAAAACGACAAGAATAATGTAAAAATATGATTTTATTGATAATGATCTTTAAGAAAGGATTACAAAGTATTTTTCTATGATCAAAAGCGAGAGAGTACAAAGTTTTAGTCTAGAAAACGTAAAAAGAAGATGATGAGGCCGAAATTAGGTTTTGCCTCCTTTTATAGGCGATGCTTCCTTCAAGTCGGGTTGAGGCGGTTCCGATATACTCGCCCCAACCCCTCCGAGATCTCCTCAACCGCCCTGGAATCTAGGAGATGGTTAAGGCGACATCTGATCATGGACTTCTTCTGGTGGGCTCTGCTTTTGGGCCTTCCTCAGCTTCCAGCATTTGGGCCTTTGTCAGTTTACTAAAAGACTGGGCCGAATTGGGCCCAAGCGAATTCATGCACCAACAGTCAGCCCCCCAGATCTTCCAGCGAGTTTGAGGCGAGCTCGGGTGATCGAGTACAGGTTGGTTCAATTCGGTCGGTTGCGGCGTTGATAATTCTTGATTAAATATTTGCTGAACTTTAGGGATTACATGATTTGTGCATCTGAACTGCATCTTTCCAAGATTTGATTTTGTGAATATCCTCATGGTTTAGATTCTTAGTAAGATTTGGTTTGGGCCCTCTTATAAATAAAGTTATTATTCCAGCCTCCATTAACTGCTTCGTTTCTCTTCTTATCGAAAGGTAAAGTGTTCCTTTCTTTTTCATTATTGTCCCTTCTCTTTTTTTTGAGTATTTTTTTTGCATGCGTTGTTTCGCATTCTTCCCTGCTCCTTGGTTTTTTTTTTGAATCGGACCTTGTCTCTTTCCTTTAGATCCGCTCTAGGGTTTTGATTTGGGTCCCGTTTCTTTACTTTGGTTTCGATTCGGATCTCGATTGGGGTTCCGTCCCTTTTCTTCGATTCCGCCCCATCTCCGTTCGGGATTTGCTCGTACCTTCGTCGGGAACTTCTTCGCCGCGAAAAAGGGGGGCGCGATGTCTCAGGATAGCGTTCCTTCCTCGCCTGGTGCCACGCCGTATTCTGGCAGAGAAGAGGAAGTTGCCGATTCGTCCACCTCGAAGAGGAGGAGGTCCAGGGCCAAGCCGGCGGAGGGATTGATCGATTTCGTCCCTTCCGCCGTGGATGAAGCGGCGGTCTTATCCATGAAGGAGGGACTAGGTTTTTCCGACGAGATCGAGATTTTAGCCCCCGAAGATCACGAGAGGCCCAACACGCCTCCGGAAGGATGCTTCACGGTGTGGTGGGGATGCCTCAAGAGTCAAGGTCTTCGGTTTCCTATCCCGCATGTCCTGGTCCAATACGTGATGCGGCGACAACTCGCCTTGAGCCAACTCAGTCCGAAGTCTATTCGTCTGATAGTCACGCTAATGGTCATGTCTCATGAGTGCGGGTTCGAACTCAGCTGCGGCTTACTCGAGAAGATCACCCAACTTCGGCGGGTGCCGAAACAGGGCGGACTCTGGTACGTCGGCGTCAAACCAGGCTTTAGGTTCTGCGGCGAGATCAACGACAGAGAGAAAGGGAGGGATTGGATTGGTTCTTATGTGTTTGTTAAAATGAGTCGCCTTACTTATCCTTGGGGGTCTCCTTTTTTTCAAAACGATTGGGTCACAGAAATTGGTAGCCTGATTGTGTATTTGGGTCGTGTTTTTGGTGATGATTTCCTCTGTCGGACCACGATTCCTTATACGGCTTTGTTTGTGATATGCAGGTGATTTTCCTGAGAGATTTCCTCTTCCGCTGACCAACGCCGACGAGCAGATCAACAGGCTAAGAAGGGTCAAGGACACTACTTCAGATTCCTTTACCGTCGAGAGAGTCAAGCGGAGTTGGTTGTTCGACGGTCCTTTTCTCGAGCTGCCGAGGCCAAAGACCATGCGCCGTCCTATCCCTTCCTATCATGGTTCGAGAGGCGACAGTTCCGGCACGGTTCCCACCGAGGATCGGGCAGGCGCAGCCGTGGATGAGAGACGGGAGAATTCGGTCGCTGATGATGCGGCAGCTGAAGCTGCGGGCATGGGCCAGGATGGTTTAGTTAGGGATCCGCCCGTTGATCCGGTCGCGAATGAGACGGAATCGGGTGACCCGTCGGTTGGTGTTGAGGCTGTCGGGGTAGGGTCTGGTTCGGCCGGTGCTGCGGAGAACCCTGCTAAGGACCCTAAGACTTCGATTCCGGCTGAGACCTTTCCCGAGGATGATCCTGCGGCGGTTCAGAGCCCGGACGCCTCTCGTGATGGCTCGGGCCCTTTCGTCATCCCGGATGAGCCCCGTGCGGTGGATAACGAAGGGTCCCTTTCGGATGTGCGGCCTGAACGGCCAAACGCCTCCCGTGATGATGGGGGACGCTTCCGTCGTAGACTGAAAAGGGCGGCTGCCAAGGACCTTCCTCCTAGGCCCGCTGCAAAGAGGGCGAACGCCGGGAATCATTCTGAGTCTTCTCGGGCAAGGGGTGATGACGATGCTGCGCCCTCGGGGGGAGAGTATGCTTTTTCGTTCGAGCATCGCGGGCCCGGACCCATCACCGGGGATTGTTCCTCTTCTGCGGATTTTATGGCGAAGGTACGCGGCCGAAGTCATAAAAAAGTTTCGCCGTCGGCCCTTTTCCTACCTGTGGAGTATGCCGACTGTGCACGCACCATGACCTTGGTAATCTTCGTTTGACGTTGTTTTATCTTTTTAAGTTTCTTCCGGTGTTCATTATCTTTGTTTCCGTTATTGATCCTTGCCCTTTGTGTTTAGGCTATGGCTTCTGTGAATCGATTGGCCGACCGGTACGACCTGGAGGTGGCTAAGGCGAGAAATCTGCCTGTCGTGGAAGATCTAAGGAAAGAGAAAGCCAAGAACCGCGTGCTTCTTCGTGATTTGGATGTCGAGGCTGCGAGGGGCAAAGCCTTAGATGCCGAAATCAAGAGCTTGCAGGGTCGTCTAGCGGAGTCGGAGGCGAAGGGCCGGGAGGCTGAGGAGACCGTGGTCGCGTTGCGGGTTGAGAACGGTGATCTTGTCAAGAAGGCCGAGGAGGCAGCGGCGTTGGCTGCCGAAGCCGAGATCCTAAAGGGGGCGGTTGTTGCTTCCTTGAAGAACTCGGAGGCGGAGGTGCAAGCTTTGAAGAGGGGGATGGGACAAGAGGTAAGGAGACGAGTCAGGGCTGTGCGCGCGAAGTGTCAGGCGAAGTTGGATATGGCTGCGAAGGCTTCTTCGGCCGCTGAAAAGTACCGTGAGACTGAGCTTCTTTGCACTCAAGCCCAAGGTAACCTAGACTTCGTTCATGATTTCGAGAAAGGGGAGATTTCTTCCATTCTGGTCGAGAAAGAGAAGCTGGAGAGGGATGTTAAGGCGTATCAAGAGACTTTGGATGGTCTTGAGCTCTTCGAGAACGTTGATTTTCAGGTAACTCCGTCGGGTTCGGTCGGCACGGGCGAGTCAGGTCGTTCGACTCCACATGAAGAGGTGACGAGTCGGGTTGTTCGTGGTTCCGGCGCCGTGTTGGATCAGCATGGTTCGATGATAGCTGCGTTGAGTGGGGTCGAGGGCGCTAGTTTGGTCGCTTCGGTGCAGGTTGGGGTTGGTAGCCCTCCTGGGGATCGTGCGTCGGTTGGGGATGATATGGAGTAGGCTTTCCTTTGTATTTTTTTTTTTTCTTTCGTGCTTTGGTGCTTTCTAGACTTTGGCCTGAGGAGGCTTTTAAACCTTAGCTTTTTCTTTTGCTTTTGGATGTTGAATTGCCTGAGGAGGCCTTTAAACCTTTGGTTGGAAGACTTTGTCGTTTTTATTATGGATTTATAAGGTTATTTATCGATTGTTGGGTTGCGGAGTGGTTTTCGGCTTATATTAATGAAGTCGATTTCCATTAATTGTTTGTTTGCGGAGTAGTTTCCGGCTTGGATCAATAGAGTTATATTAATCTTTTGACTGCGGAATTGTTTCCGGCTTATTAGAAATTTGTATAGCGCGCTGTTGGGTTCTAATATGAGTTGTCTCGTTTGAGACGTGTTATTGCACGACTGGCCAGGTCGGCAATGTGGTTGTTGTGTTTTTGGAGTGGAGTGTGAACTCGGGGTAGTGTACGTACCCTAGCCCCCCCCTTTTCAAGAAAAGAAGAGGAACGTTTTTTTTTTTTTTTTTTTATTATAGCTGTGCTCAAAGATGAGTTGCCTACGTACCCCTAAAAGGGGATCAAGCCTTGCCGTAGTTCGCTAAATGAATTACAAGTTTATTGAATGGTAAAGTTTTAGCAATAATATTTCTTGAGATGGATCGAGTTCCATGATCTTGGGATAGCTTTTCCTTCGTCGTCTTCGAGTTCGTATACGCCTGGTCGGACTATTTTTGTTACGCGATAAGGCCCTTCCCAATTTATTCCTAGTTTTCCGGCGTTAAGTTCTGCGGTGTTTTGAAAGACTTTCCTGAGCACTAGTTCGCCTTCGAAGAATCTTCTGTGGTTTACTTTGGCGTTATAGTATTTAGCGGCGGCTTGCTGCTAGTTTTGCATCCTTATAAGGGCTTTGTCCCTTCGTTCGTCGATGACGTCCAAAGTGTCTATCATGAGTTGATCGTTTTGAAGCGGATTTTCGGGTACGATTAGCCTTCTGATGCCGGGGACTTCGACCTCGGCGGGAACGATTGCCTCCGTACCGTGTATGAGTGCGAATGGTGAATCGTTTGTTGCTCTTCTAGGTGTTGTCCGGTGTGACCATAGTACTCCGTCGAGTTCGTCTGCCCATGTTCCTTTTTTGGCGTCGAGCCGTTTTTTGAGTCCATCGAGGATTCTTTTGTTTGATGCTTCAGCTTGTCCGTTTCCTTGGGGGTACCTTGGGGTTGATTTGCTGAGCCTTATGTTGTATTTTTCGCAGAAGTTCTCGAAAGCGTTGGAGATGAATTGTGATCCGTTGTCCGTGACTATCTCGTAGGGTATTCCGTGCTCGCAGATGATGTTTTTCCATATAAATTTTTGCACATGGGTTTCCTTGATTTTTGCGAAGCTTTCGGCCTCTATCCATTTGGAGAAGTAGTCCGTGAGTACGAGTAGGTATTGTTTTTGCCTGGATTTGTGCATTGGTCCGACGATGTCCATCGACCACCTCATGAAAGGGTAAGGTGATGTTATGGACGACATGTGCTCGGTTGGGCGGTGGATGAAAGGTGCGTGCTTTTGACACTTGTCACACTTTCGTGCGTATGCTTCGCAGTCCGCTACCATTGTCGGCCGATAGTATCCTTGCCTTTTTACTTTGAATGCTAGGGATCTGCCTCCCGAATGATTTCCGCATGTTCCTTCGTGTATCTCTGTCATGACCTTTTTGATCTCGTTTCCAGTTATGCATATAAGTAGAGGTCCGTCTAGACTCCATCTGAATAGGTTTCCGTCTTTGGTTATGTATCTTGAGCTTTTTGCTTTTAGTTTTCTCGCGTCCCATTTGTTTGGAGGAAGCGTTCCGTCTATGATGTATGCGGCTATTTCCCGTGTCCAATCTGTTTCTGTTGGCGTCTCGTCCCGGTCGAGGTTCGTGCTTTCTGTGTCTTCTTCCGTTAGTGGTTCCTGGTCGGGGTTTCGGTCTGTGTCAGGGTTGTCGATGACCGCGACTTGTTGAGGCAAGTCTGGATGCGTAGTTTCTTGGGAATCCTCGTTGCCGGCTATCGAGGTTGGTTGTGGCGTTTCGTTTGGAGTTGTTTCCTTAGTTTCCAGGTCGCTAGATATGCTTGGTGAGTCAATGCTCTCAACCGGTATTATCCTTTTTATGGTCGGGTCCGATGTCGATGCTAGAGCGGCTAGAGCATCTGCAGAGGAGTTTTCCCCCCTCGGGATTTTGATTAGTTCGAAGTGCTCGAGTTGTTTGGCCAGCGTTTTTACGACTTCCAAGTATGCTTCCATTCTTCGGTCTCTGGTCTCGTACTCTCCGTTGAATTGGTTGGTTACCAGTTGTGAATCGCTGTGCGCGGTTATTCTCTTTGCCTTGATTGCTATAGCTAGCCTTAAACCTGCGATTAACGCTTCGTACTCCGCTTCGTTGTTTGAGGCGCTGAAATTGAGTCTGAAAGATTGCTCGATTATTTCTCCGCTTGGCGAGGTTAGTCTTATTCCGATTCCGGATCCTTGTTTTGAGCTGGAACCGTCCGCGAATAGGTACCATGTCCCCGTTTGTCCGTTGTTGAGGTTCGCGTCTTCGGGTGGTAATTCTATTAGGAAATCGGCCAAGACCTGTGACTTTGAACATGTTTTGTTTTTGAACTCTATGTCGTATTCGCTTAGTTCCACTCGCCCATTTGGACAATCTTCCGGATAAACTTGGATCGTGCAAGATTTGCCGTATTGGATGGTCCGAGAATATCGTTATCGAATGCGACCGAAAGTACGGCCTCGAGTTTTCTTCGTCGCGGTTATGACGGCTAGAGCAAGTTTTTCCATTAAGGGGTATCGAGTTTCGGGTCCGTCTAACGTTTTGCTGACATAGAATATCGGTTTTTGCTCGCCTCTTTCATCCTTTACTAGTACCCCGCTAACTGCGTGCGGCGATACAGCTATGTAGAGGTATAGTGTTTCGCCGTTCTCGGGTTTTGATAGTATCGGCGGTGTCATGAGGTACTTTTTGAGCTGTGTAAAGGCTTCTTCGCATTGGTCATCCCAATGAAATTTTTTGTTCCCTTTCAGGAGTTGGTAGAAAGGGAGACATTTATCCGTTGATCGTGCAATGAAGCGGTTCAGAGCTGCTATCCTTCCGGTTAGTCGTTGGACTTCTTTAGTGTTTTTTGGCGAAGCCATGTTCAGTAGCGCGTTTATTTGCCTTGGGTTAGCTTCTATACCACGTTTCGTGACTAAGTACCCTAAAAATTCGCCGGATGTTACTCCGAACGTGCATTTAGAGGGGTTTAGTTTCATTCCGTGTTTGTTGAGTACTTGGAAGCATTCTCTTAAGTGGCAGACGTGGTCGTCTTCTATTGCGGATTTCACGAGCATGTCGTCAATATAGACTTCCATTGTCTCGCCTAGTTGCTTTGAGAACATCTGGTTTACGAGTCTTTGGTAAGTTGCGCCTGCGTTTTTTAGTCCGAATGGCATCACTTTGTAACAGTAAATTCCTCGGTCCGTTATGAAAGCTGTTTTTTCTCGATCGTTCGGATGCATCAGGATCTGGTTGTACCCGGAGAATGCATCCATGAACGAGAGTAATTGGTATCCTGCTTGTGGCTTCGACCGGTCCGTCTATGTGTGGGAGGGGGAAGCTATCCTTGGGGCATGCTTTGTTCAGATCTGTGAAATCTATGCATACGCGCCATTTTCCGTTTTTCTTTTTTACCACGACGGGGTTTGCTAGCCAATCCGGGTATTTGACCTCGGTGATTTGTCCTGCGTTAAGTAGTCTCTCGACCTCGGCTTGCACAGCTTTGGCCCTGTCCGGACCTAGCTTTCGCCTCTTTTGTTTTATCGGTTTGAAAGTCGGATCCGCGTTTAGTTCGTGAAAAGTAATGTCCAGGCTTATCCCGGACATGTCCGCTGTTGACCATGCGAATGTTTCCTTGTTCTCTTTCAGGAAGTCGATTAGTTCCTTTTTGATGATTCCTTTGAGCTTTGATCCGATTCCAACGCAATGTTCCGGGTTTCTGTCGTCTATGCATGTCTGTGTCACTTGATCAAGTCGTGGCTCTTCGTATGTTTGTTGCTCGGGGTCCACGGCTTGGATCTGTAATTGCTATTGTTGTGATTGCCTTTGGCGGAATTCCGCTAAGTAGCATTCCCTTGTTGATCTTTGGCTGCCTCGGATAGTCTGAACCCCTTCGTCCGTTGGGAATTTGAGACATTGGTGGTAGGGTGAGGGCACAGCCTTCATCATGTTGATCCATGGTGTCCCGAGTATGGCATTGTATATGGCGGGTTTGTCAATGACATCGAATTCGACCATTTTTGTTATGCCTGCCGCGTGTACGGGCAATGTTATCGTTCCAAGTGTCATTGATGTGTTACTCGCGAATCCGGTTAAGGCTGCTGGTGGTCCTTTGATCTCTGATTCGTCTATTTGCATTTTCTTGAGGGTGCTTCTGAAGATTAGATCCACTGAGCTCCCAGTGTCGACCAGCATCCTGGCGACCTCCCATCCGTTAACTAATAATTCGATAACGAGTGGGTCCGCATGCGGTGCGTCCAGTCCTATTGTCTCCTCTTCGCTGAAGGAAACGGGAAAGCTTGTTTCGGTTGGGTATGTTTGATGTTTTTCGCTGCTTTCTGCCCTTCGTTTGTATGCTTTGATTGAGGTTGCGGAGCTAAGGCAGTATTGCATGTTTCCCATGATCATGTTGACACGTTTCTTTGGTTCGGGCAACGGTGTTGCGTTTGGCGCTACCTCTCTTGGCCTTTTGGGTGCTTCTTGGGCGGGTTGGGTTTTGCCGTCCCTTTTTGGTTCGGTTTCCGTGTTTGTCACGTTGTCGATGGTTGGATTGTTCTTCTCGTATTCGGCCATTAGCTCCAGTTGGAGTAACCTGCACTCGCTAGTGTGGTGTCCTCTGGAGTTGTGTCTAGCGCATCTCGCGTTTTCGTCGTAAGGCTTTTTTCGCTGGTTCCATGTTCCGGGTCTTTGCTGGTTGCGTCCGACCTGAGAGTTCCTTTCTCCGGTTGGGTCCTGGTTGAATTGGTTCGGGTTTGCCACTTGTTGTGTTGGGATCGCGTTTACGTATGGTTTGACTAGCTCGTTGTATTTTTTGGCGAGGGCATCTCTTTCCTCCTCCATTAGTATGTGGCATTGGGCTCGATGTAGTGCGTCGTCGATTGTGACCGGTTTTTCAATATGAATGTGCTTCTTGAAGTCGGAATCGAACCAGAGGGCGTTTCTGAGTGCGGATAATGCTACGGTGTCGGTTACTTTCACTTTTGAAAGCACGGCTTTGAATTTTTCGATTATGCTCCTTAGCGATTCTGTGGGTCCCTGGGATAGTGTGAATAGTTCCGCTTCGGTTGTTTCTTCTTGGATGTACACTGAGTAGTGCTTGAGGAACATTGCCGTGAGTTGGTTGAAGCTGGTGATTGATCCTTGTTCAATTTTTGAGAACCATGTCAGGGCCGGTCCTGAGAGGTTTTCTACGAACAGTTGACAGTATCCTGCCTCTCGTTCCTTGTCGCTGAATTGAGCTCTGCCGACCGCAATGCGGAATGCCGTGACATGCTCCCTTGGATCGGATATGCCATCGTAGACCGGAAGTTTGATCTTTCCCGGGTTTTTTACTGGAGTGTCGACAAGGTGATTAGCGAAAGGGGTTTTCAAGGATTCCTCGATTAGTCTATCGATTTCGGGTGCCGCGCTTGTGGCTTGGTGGATTTCCGATGTCATTTTCTTTAGTGAGTCGGATAGCAATTTCTTCATTTCGTCCAAGGTTGCGTTGCCGAAGATGTCGTTTGGGTCTTCCGAATTGCCCGGCTGTCGATGATTGTCTCGACTAGGGTCGTAGACGATGTTTGGAAACTCGCGAACGGTTCCCGCGGGGTTGCGGTTGGGGTTTGCCAGATTGCGGTCTGCCCCTGCTGGGGTAAGGTACGCACCTCGTGGGTCGCGGTCGATGTGCGGGTGGTTTCGACCTGTCCCGAGCACGACGCGGTAAGCATCCTGTGAATCGCGGTCGGGGTTGGACGAGATTTGCTCGTTGCTCGGCCGACCACGGTCTTCAACCGATGTGATGTTTGGGTCGGGGCTAGTGCCCTGTCGATTGGGGACAGTTCCTTGCAAGTTGAGGCTAGCGCCTGAATGGTTGAGGGCAGTTCCTGGCAGGTTGGGGCTAGCGCCCTGCGGGTTGAGGCTCGCACCTGGATGGTTGAGGATAGTTCCTTGCAGGTTGGGGCTAGTGCCCTGCGGGTTGAGACTCGCGCCTGGATGGTTGAGGATAGTTCCTTGCAGGTTGGGGCTAGCGCTCTGCGGGTTGAGACTCGCGCCTGGATGGTTGAGGATAGCTCCTTGCAGGTTGGGGATTCCCGAGGGGGTGGTGTTGCTCGGTCCTCCGAATTCAATGGTTGAATTGTTGGCACCGGTCGGGGGCGAGCTGAAGTCCAGTTGGGTTCTTCGGATCGGGCTCAGGTCGGCCCTTTGGTGCCTAGGTTCGCGGACGGATTCGCCTATCGCGTTGATTGTAGCGGTGAGGTCCTCGATTTGTTGGTGAGTTTTCTTTGATTCTTGATCTATGCGCAGAGCGTTGGCTTGCCCATCGGCGTCGATCTTATTGACCTTTTCCAAGAGCGCGGTTAACGCTTGTTGGATGTTGTTGGCCACGTTAGCGCTGATCTCGACCGATGTGAGTTGAGACGTGAAATTGTCCGACATCTTGGTTCGTGGGTATAGTCCGGATGGTTTGATTCGTTTTGGAAATTAGTCGGTCCCCTCAGACGGCGCCAAATGAAGAAACCAAAAAGCTCTTCACGATGATAAAAGGGGATTGATCTACTTTATAACCAAATATCCGGATTCAAGCCTTATAAAACGACAAGAATAATGTAAAAATATGATTTTATTGATAATGATCTTTAAGAAAGGATTACAAAGTATTTTTCTATGATCAAAAGCGAGAGAGTACAAAGTTTTAGTCTAGAAAACGTAAAAAGAAGATGATGAGGCCGAAATTAGGTTTTGCCTCCTTTTATAGGCGATGCTTCCTTCGAGTCGGGTTGAGGCGGTTCGATATACTCGCCCTGACCCTCCGAGATCTCCTCAACCGCCCGGAATCTAGGAGATGGTTAAGGCGACATCCGATCGTGGACTTCTTCGGTGAGGACCTGCTTTGGGCGCTCCTCGAACTTCAGCATTTGGCGCTGTCAGTTCTTAAAAGACTGGCAGAATTGGCTAGCGAATTCATGCACCAACAAACTAGACCGTTCAAATGTATGAACTTACAAGCCACGTTACACTCTTTTACTTTAAATTGTCTTTTAACAATAACGATTTTTCTATTTCAATCATATACACGAATCATGTCTTGCCATTAAATAACCTTCATTACATATTCACATGACACTTTCAAATTTCCGAACATTTTTTCTAAGTTAAAAATGTTAACTTGATGATCGCCTAGTAATTCATAATTCCATTACTAGTTCATGATATAAGTAGTCAATTTTTTTAGTGTTAACGGTTAATTACAATTAATTTTTAATGGTTAAAATAAAATTAACCAGCCACGCCGACAAAAGTCGCTAGCATGTCGAAAGTTACACGTGGGACCAACGCGCCTTTAACTACCCTTAATTTGGAATAATTCCTCTCCTATTTGCCTAAACTAGCTATCTTAAAAAAGAAATCAACTTTGTTTTGAAAATATTGCATTCAAAACCAAAACTTATTAATTTTTATATTAACACTTTTATATTTCGTAAGTTTAGTAACTCTTATAATAAGTGAAACTGAGACAAATGAATACAATTCTTAGATTCTGAAAATTATATATATTTTATAACCTAAAAAAATATCTGATCGTGAACGTGAGATTTGTTTATTGTTGAAACGGAATCTCACTATACTAACGGCGTTACATTGGTTTTAACACTAACGTCGTTAAACTAACCATACACGCGCGTAAAAACTAAAACTACAACTCCCAAATGCCACGTAGGATATATCAAACCAAAGTGTTCAGTTGTATCGTAGACCAAACCATTGTCTGTATTTCCTTTTTTTTTCTTTCTGCTGGCATTTATTAACTAATTTATTTATAATTAATTTAATTATAGTTATTCTTCTTCTAAATTCTGGAAAATAAAAGGAGACAAGAACGCTAGGTCTTAAAGGAAAGATAAGTTTTTCAAAAGTTTTAATGGTTTAGATTATTTTCTGTGGGAGCCCCAGAGATTTCCAAAGCAGGAACAGGTCAGCTTTCTGTTTTAAATTTTCTTTATAAATTTTCTTAACGCCTAGTTGATATTTTAATTATAAATACTACTTTATATAATAATTAATGTTACCATTTAAAACTTATCCTAAAGACATATATTTAGAAATAACTTTGTCCCTAGAGAACAGAGAGAGAGAGTATATAAGCACAAGAATTATTCTGGTTGCCTTTTTCTGTGATAGATTTCTCTTAACATCTGAAGAAAAACATATTTATATGTATAGAAGGGTGTTTGGTTATATATAACAAAGGATACAGAAGAAATAAAATAAATGGAGTTAATTGATTGTTCTAATGAATATGAGAAGCTCGTTGTTAGGATGAACATGCCCAGGTATCTTTTTTTATTATATTAAATCTCTAGTTTTAATTAAAAATCTCATTTTAAAAATAATTTTGGTTTATTTTTACAAAGAAGAAAACAAGATACTGTTTACATAGAACAACTTTTTCTATTATAATCTTTTAAAACTTGATTTACCTTGTCAAATAAAAAGTTTATATCTTTCTCTGGTTTTTACTGGAATAAATTCATTTCTATTTTATTTGTTTCATATTTAAACAAATCATTTTCAAGGAAATTAAATTTAATTATCATATGATTGTGACTAAAAATTTTATCTTGGAAGCCTCGTCACCTGTTCACATTAAAATTAATTAACAAGTCAAACTATTGGCAATTTCAAATATATATAATATTTATTAATATTTTGGTTGTTTGATTATTACAAGTTAGTGAGATTAAAGAGTCAGTGTCTTTTTTGGTAACTTGCAGGGTCGTGATCGATAATGGAGTTTGTCCTAATTCAACTGTTGTCAAGGTTTTTACCTTCCTCTGATTCTTTTTTCTTTCCACTTATTTAATTTTAATTAAATCAAATAAAATATTTAATTATTATCCTTTTGTATTTAAAGATTGACAGTGCAAGAAGTCCAGGGATATTGCTTGAATCTGTACAGCTTCTCACTGATATGAATCTCTCGATTACAAAAGCTTATATTTCCTCTGACGGTAAATGGAATATGGACGGTAATTATATCCCCTAATCTCACTCTAATTAGTAATTACACTAATTAATAAATACAAATCTCAATTTAATTTAGTTGTTTCGTTTTTTCAGTTTTTCATGTGAGCGATCTTAACGGAAAAAAATTAACCGACAAAAACCTAATCCGTTACATTGAAAAGGTAAAATTAATTATTATTTTTAATTAGCCATTAATCACTTGTAAGTTGTAATTACAAAATGTATTTTTCTGAATATTTATTGAAACTCAAAATTTTACAGTCCATCGAGACGTCACACTATAGTAAAACCGAGGGATACACCGGTTTAACCGCTTTAGAGTTAACCGGTTCAGACCGAGTCGGTTTACTTTCGGAGGTTTTCGCGGTTTTAGCCGATCTTGAATGTGACGTTGTTGAAGCTAAAACATGGACGCATAACGGAACCATCGCTTCAATGATATATATTAAAGTCGAAGATTCTAACATAGTCCAAAAGATAGAAGGACAATTACGTAATTTACTACAATCTGACGATAGCTACCAAAACGACACAAGAACATGCGTTTCGTATGGTGGCAACACTCACACGGAGAGGAGGTTGCACCAAAGGATGTTCATGGACCGCGACTACGAAAAGAAGTTTGATTATTACGACGAGAAATCTCCGGTTGTTTCGGTTCAAAATCTTCCGAAACGCGGTTACTCTGTTGTGAATTTACAGTGTAAAGATAGAATGAAGCTTTTGTTCGACGTTGTTTGCACCTTGACGGATATGGCTTACATTGTGTTCCACGCCGCGATTCGAACGGTTGGAGAAACCGCGTTTTTGGAGTTTTACGTTAGGAGTAAAGACGGAAACCCGGTTAGTTCGGAGCCGGAGAGACAACGTTTGATGCAATGTTTACAAGCTGCAATTGAAAGAAGGACTATTACGGTATGAAACTATGTAACAATTTTACTCATGTTAGCTCAAGATTAGTCTTTGACAATGTGCTTGAAATATAAAACTATAGGGTATGAAATTGGATTTAAGCACGGCTGATAGACCGGGATTGTTAGCGGAAGTAACACGAGTACTAAGAGAGAACGGATTAAACATTGCTAGAGCCGAGATATCGACTAAAGAAGGTGTAGCAAAGAATGTGTTTTATGTGATGGATGCAAATGGTAACCTAATAGATCCCGAGATAATCAAATTGGTTCGAGAAAAGATCGGAATTGATTATCTAGGCATTAAAGAACGATTTTTGACTAGTTGTGGAGAAGCCGTCAAGAAGGAACAAGAAAAACAAGAACCGCAAGATCATAAAGGACACAATGGAGGAGGGACAATGTTGGTGTCACTTGGGAGTCTAGTTATGAGAAATCTATACCAATTCGGTTTGATCAAATCATATTTTTAGGAAAGATAAACCGCGTAAATAAACCAATCAATGTAGGTTTTGGTGTTTTATAGTTTCTTGGATGGTATTATTGTACAAAAAGGTAGAAAGTTAGTTAAAGACTTTAAGGTATTATATAAGGATGTTAGGTAGATATTGGTACATTATGCGCATTTTTATGATATATAGTATAACATATGGTTGTTAAGTAAAAAAATAGTTTATTGAAATCGTTGTTTTATGTCTTTCTTTGACTATTATGTGTTGTTGAATATCTCCTATATCAAACTTATGATAGTGACTCATAAGCAAATAGTCTTTGTAGAAACAACATAAACAATTCAACAAACATGTTGAATATATCAACGAGGAGTAACATCAGTGATTGTTGCTTCATCAACAGAACAAGAAAAAGACTTGCTGCTTGACTGACCAGTCTCCATTCTCTGTCCTAATGGGTTTGGTCCCGGTCCGTTCCTAAAGAAAAATCCAGGTGTCTGAGGCACAGGCAGAGCAATTGAGCTTGTTGTTAGCATTTGATGGATCGTCGACATTGTTGGACGATCCGTAGGGCTTTCTTGAACACATAACAGTCCTATATGAATGTATCTAACGATTTCATCGCTATTAGTATCGTCTCTTATACCGTTATCTATGAGTTCGACCAATGATTTCTTCTCCCAAAGTTTCCACACCTGTGTGTAGATAACATGTAGTAATTAAGAACTATCATCATTGTTTTAAAGAGTTAAAACAAAGTTTGGGACTTAAACTAGTTTAAAATTACTCACATATGTGACTAAGTTGTTAACTAAACCATCCATCTTGTAGAAACTACTATTCTTTTTGCCACTAATGATTTCAAGAATCAACACTCCGAAGCTATAGACATCTGATTTCGTCGAGAATTGTCCATGTGTTACGTACTCTGGAGACATGTAACCGCTGCGAAACAAAAAGAGATATGAACTTACAAGGTTCAAACTAAGTATATATATATAGAGAGAGAGATATGTACTTACAAGGTTCCAACAACTCTTGCGGTATTGGCTTCATTTTGGTTCATTCCAAAGATCCTTGCCATTCCAAAATCAGATATTTTGGGGTTCATTTCAGAGTCCAAGAGAATGTTACTTGCTTTAAGGTCACGGTGTATAATCTTGAGACGTGAATCTTGATGAAGATATAAAATCCCTCGAGTAATCCCTCCGATAATGTTGCGACGCACTGTCCAGTCCAACTGATTACTCTTATTACTATCTGCATTATACATACATAATCATCACAATCAACTTATTATATACAACAAGAAGAAGAAAAAACATACAAGTGTTATAATAGTGTTTTAGACCAACATACCAAAGAGGAAATAATCAAGGCTTTTGTTGGAAACATACTCATAGACAAGTAACTTCTCTTGTCCATGTAGCGAGAACCCGAGAAGTCTAACAAGATTTCTATGTTGAAGCTTCGCCACGACAACAACCTCGTTCTTGAACTCTATGTCGCCTTGTCCTGATGTTTTCGACAATCTCTTTACCGCAACTTCAGTACCATTCATCAGTATACCTTTGTAAACCTCACCAAATCCACCTTCACCAAGCTTGTTACGCTCTGAGAAATTGCTCGTGGCAGATTCGATTGTTTTCAAATCAAATTGAACAGATTCCGCTACATTTGAAAACCCAATATTAACCTCAAGAAAAAGCCGAAATCGAAGAAAAGTTGAAATAATTAAAACAAGAACTCACTTGGAAGTTCAAGTTCTTGCTTTTGGTTTCTTCTCTTGAAGATAACAAAACCTAGAACGATCAATATTATGGCAACAACAACAATAGAAACCACAATCCCCGCGATAATTCCTCCCGAGCTACTCGAATCTACCAAAATCAAACAAAAAAAGACAATAAATTTCTCTGTTTTAATAATGTTTTCAAGATAAAGACTTTACCTTTCTTGGTCGGAATAGCTTCAGAAGAGGGCGGCGGAGTTTGCCGCAGATCAATTTGATCGAAAGCACCAGAGAAAGTATAAAGCTCCCACCGAAAAAAACATATTGGCCTTGATATAACACCTCCTTGGAACCCACGGCAACAATCATCATAGTCATCAACATTTCTTCTTAAACAAACTTCACAATCCTCCGAAGAAACGTCCGGTGTGCATTGCATCAAAGCCGATATGTTCCTATAATCCGGCACTAACTCTAAATCGTATGCATAGTATTTCGACGAATTATTACTCCCACTCAAAGAAGTAGAAGATGTTGTTCTATTGATCATATTAGACGTTAGATTCTTCCACACGTTATCAAACTCGGTTAGATTCGTCGTCGTGAGGTTCGCGGTATTGTAAATCGCTCCACGAGGCTCCATGATAAGCGAACCGGAGAAGAAGCGGCTAGAGTAACGAACAAGGCATAGGGTTGCGTCACCGGACCATGAGAAAGCATCTGTCTCGTTAAGACAGCTTTGTAGTAAGCCTTCCGTTGTTGTCTCGATGCAGCGAGAACAAACGTCAGGTGAAGCCACTGGACTACACATCCCTGTGGCGTAGACACGGTCCGGACCAGAGCCTATTGAACCGTTGAAGTAGTTGGCTTGTGCCGTGACGTTAGAAGAGAGAGTAGAGAGGATGAGACGTCTGTTGTTGTCATAAGGAGAATTGGGATTGAAAAAGCCTTTAGTGTCATCACAAACTTGTGAAGAAACTGAGAATATATTGAAGCTTATGATGATGATGAAGAAGATAAAACAGAGGACTAGTTCTAAGCTTTTCTTTGACATTTTTGGTTTTTCTTTTGTGATAATGTGTGAGTTTGGTATTTGTGGTTGTTGTATGTTATAATAAGTTTGAATATTATTACTTTATATGGGGATGGGACATTATTTAAGAAAAGGACTAGTTTGGATTTTTGTGGAAGACTTTGAACTCTTTTTAAGTCTACTCTTGAAGAAAAGTCTTGTGGACATTGTTGAATTTATTTGAAGAGTTTAGTTATTTTTCTGAATCCATAGTAACCTAATGTAATTTTTCGGACAAAAAAAAAAGTAACCTAATGTAAATATATTTGGTGATTTCCTCACAAGTTTCTTCTTTTGAATCCACTATATATATCGATCTATGCTTCAATAAATTAATATCTCGATAAATCAATACTTTTTTTATGTTTATAAATTAGTTTTTGGTGTAATTAATATTTTTTAAAAAAAATAATCTCTTATATTATAAAGCAGAAGTCACTTCGTCAATATAATTATGCCAAGGGGTTTGTGCCTCATAATTTCTTTTTTCATATTTTTTTAACAAAAAAAATTCATCAAATAGTAATTGTTATCCAAGTTTCCAAAAATTAAGGTACCATTTTCACCATTATTATTATTACGTGATTTTATTTACTAAAGTCATAAGAAAAATTATTGAGAAGAGTTATTTGAAAAATTATCGTTGACAAATTACTATATTTTAATACAAAACATATGATTAAATATTTTTAATTTTGTAAATATAAATTTAAAAAACAATCAATGATTTTTTTTTTGAAATTATATTGGCCCGGGTAAAAATCCTAGTAACACTATAAATTAGTAAAAACTACGATCCTACGCAGAGATTTTGTGGTATAGTGGTTCCTAAGCAAATAGAGGTGATTTTCTTATCAATAATTGTTGGGATAACAAACTAAGTCCCACATTGGAAGTTTAGACGAGTAATGTCTAATATATAAGGAGAGTCCAACCCCAATTAATATGAGGCTTTTTGGGAAGGAACCCAATAAGTAAAACCGTGAGGGTTCGAGATATGAGCCCAAAGCGGACAATATCATATTAATTAAGAGTTGGACATGGGTCTCACCAGTTCTCAACAATAATACGCACAATGTAATCAACCTCTAACTGATTAACTGACTATAATTAAGTATAAGCTTAACATTCCTCTAACTCACTAAACAAACTCCTAACTACTCAATAATCTCTTAATCACTTATGTAACATACTACGCACAAGCTATTACATACATACTATCTATACACAATGTAATATGTACATTTGTAATGAATTTTTCGATATAATAATATTCGAAAAAACCTATCATAAGATGTTCATTTTAAACCTAACATTAACTATCTTGAAATTGTCAAGCTAAGAAGCTTTAAATGAATAGATTCTTGAACTTTAGCACATGATTTTGGCTCGAAGAAGATTAGGAGATTTTCAAATAACATTGATCCATATTCCACAATTCAATTTCACATATGCAACATTCCTAACCAACAGAAAATTAAACTTTTATTCAACAAAATCCATAAATTAGTTTCCTCAAGAATCTCTTCATTGTAGAGAAATTAACCTTTCAAAAAGCCCGATAAATTTTAGAAAAATCCTTGAACCATTATCATGTTTAAAATTTTAATTAAAAGACGTGACTTGAACATGTATATTGTTGTTTAATTGTAAAACGGCATGCAAGGTGGATACTTGTTTCCGAATAACCAAAATACAAATATCAACACATAAACTTTTTTTTTATATATTTAAAATTTGATTATTTTTTTGTTTTCTCATATTTATAGAAAAATATATTTCCCCTCTCATTTTTTTTCCAGTCAAGTCACAAAAGTTATTATTCCTTTCCTTCTCTTTTCTTAACATTTATTTTTACAATCTTTTAAGGAAAAATATCTTACACACCATTATTTTCTCTCTATATATACTCATTTGACTAACAGACCAAATACATTTATTTTAGAATGTTGTTTTTGTATACACGTCACACAAAACCAGATACATGCTAATCTACTTATACAAAAACTTTTATTTCTATGTTTTACAGATATTATTCTATCTATACATTATTATCAAAAATCATTTATTTATAAATTTTTTTAATAGAAAAAAACAATTTAATTATACCTATATATAAATATACACTAACATTTATCTCTATACAATATCTCACTTCAAAGAAAAAAAACATTTTAGAGAGAATTCAATAAATCTTGTAAACTAACAACAATGAGTGGTGAAGGATCTTCTTCAAATGGTGGTGAAGGATCTTCAAAGAGACCTTTGGACAAAGCTCCTTCTTCTTTACCAAGAAAAGTTCCTTACGGGACTCTTCGCATTAGGTCTCGCACACCTTCACCAGCTCGCGAAGAAGCACAAGAAAAAGTGATAGTCGGGAAGGGTAAAGAACCTTACAGGGCTCTTCGTATGAGAGCCCGCTCACCACCGGTGATTGATTATGGTGATTATGAGTTTGATGATGATGTTGTTGATGTTGATGTTAAGGAGGAGGAGGAGGAGGACGAGGACGAGGACGAGGAGGATAGTTCTACCGACGAAGATTGGGTTATGACCGATGACGATGATGATGAAGTAGTAGTAACGGTTCCAAAAGAGGGAGAGCAAGACCCCAAGAAAGAGGAAGAACAAGACAAGGAGGAGAAGAACAACAACAAATAAGAGAAGTGGTTGTTGTATGTTGGTTTTTTGTTGGTTTTTTAGGTTTAATGGATAATTTTTTTGTTGTGTACTGTTTTCTAGTTATAAACATGCATTAATATGTATGTTTTGAGAATGTTTTTTTTGAAATGTTTTCCTTTGAAACTCATTATTAATCAGTACTCTTTGAAATGTTATATATAAGTAAGATCTTATCTTGTTCTAGCTTTGTTTTTCGTGTCTAATGACTTTGTTAAAATGTTTTTTTTCTTTATTAAAATGCAATTTGGTAATTAAACCATAGCCATAACCACAAGGGTTACTTGAACCGGACCGAACCGAGTACCAGTTTGCCCACCTCTAGCTTGTAACCATAAGGGTTCTCCAAAAAAAGTATCCGTTTGCACACCCCTAGTTTATATTTACAAGGGTTTTCCGACCCGACCCGAATCGAGTACCCGTTTGTCCATCTCTAGCTTGTAAAAACATCATTATCCATAGATCTAAAAAAAAAATTCTTAGAGATTTTTTTTTTTTAAATAAAAATAAAAAACACACCAATCGCGGGTCGTCATGTGTCAGTGGGGCCCGCAAAAAGTGAAAGAGACACCTCTTAGAGAAGAGGTGAAAGAATCGATTTTTAATTTTTTATGTGGGATCCACCATGTAAGAACTCACAATTTATTGTCGATAAAGATGGTCTAACCATAAAGGTTCTCCAAACCAAGTATCCGTTTGCGCACCCCTAGTTTATATTTACAAGGATTCACCGACCCGAACCGAATACCCGTTTGCCCACCCCTTTAACCACAAGGGTTAATTGACCCGAACCGAATATACGTTTTCCCACCCTTTAGCTTGAGTCAACAATTAAGAGTGTTGACTTCTTCCACATCTTTTCCTGCCTGATGAGAATACCAAATATGTTTCTCTTTATGCCTTTGTTTCTCTACTTTATGGTACGTATCATTGTCTTGCAACAAAGAAATGTTGTGACATGCATTATATAGTTCTTGAAGCACTTAAAACATTATTTATTGATAAATTAATGACTAAAACTAACAAATTACAAAAGTTTGTGCTTCTATAAATTTCAGAACATGCCCTAAACCTTTTAGGGTTTTGAGAAGTATTTAATTCCGGAGTAAATCTAACCGAAAGATATATTTACTCCGTTCGTGAAAAATCTTAATTGGATCGAATACACATTATAAAATTATGTTGGAGTAGCTTATTGAGATCTTGAAGGATAGTTAGTTTAGAGTATAATAATTAGATTTAATAGTGGTCATATAATTAGCTTACTTATGAATCTTTATGCCTGTTTTTTTCACTATAACATCATGGATTCATTGATCGATGGATAATTACTATCTCAAGCTTTAGGTATTAACCATAGGCAAATTAAGAGTAAAAATGTTTATACTTATATATATAAAATGGTTTGTTTTCTTTTATATATGATATCACAAATGGGTTACACCGGTACCTTGATGAAATGAGAAGATAGATTTGAGAATGTTTTTTCTTGAAGATTAAAGAAGTTTACTAAACCCCTTTCTGAATCTTATTAGTATCTTAATGTTGTTTTCTTTAATATTTATTTTCAAGATTGGATGGATACTTATTATTTCAAGCTTCATTTATTAACTTAAGACATACTTAAGAGTGTTATGATTCAACCATGTGTTCATAAGAGCATGTTTTCAGTTATTAACATATAAATTAAAAAACAGTGTAAGCAAAAACATAAAATGCATATATAGAAATAAATAAGTCATTACCACTACGAATACTTGGTTTTAATCTAATCTCGTTTTTTTTTGGGATAAATTAATTGTGTTAAAAACTAAAATGCTAATGGTCAATGCTTAGTTAGTGGTCCCAATTAAGTTTGTATTAAAAAACTTACGATTCATGATTACTCTAATTTTGTAAATTATTCAAACAAATAAAGTAGACTAAACCTTGGGAATATTCAATTCCAATATATATTATATATAGATATAAAGCGATTACATAGAACATATTATTGGTTGTCAAAAAAAAAAGAACATATTATTGGTGACAAAGACAATTATATAATATGTATTTTCAAAACAATTCGCTTATAGTTGAAGATAACTTTAATTAGTTTGGTTGATAATTGATATCATTGTGAGCTAATATTGAAAAATAATATTAAAAGTTAACAAAAAGAAAATGGATATAACCTAGAGGAATTCACAAAACTACATCTAATTCAATATTTTCACATATTTACATCCTTTCAAAATTTTAAAAGCTTGATTTACCCTTTTAAAAATTACCAAAATTAAAATATTTTCATTTGGATTCGCTAATTAGTGTTACTCTATTTATATGTAAGACCTTCCATTAACCACAATCAAGTAAACATACAAAAATATTAATCGATGTCGGGATTCTAATGCAATTTTTCCTAAATACTTTTCTTATTAAGTTAATAAAACATTAAATAAAATCAACAATATTCTACCAGCCAACTTTGTCTTTAAAGAAAAATAAAAATAAAAGAAACTAGTATATACTCCAATTTCATTTTTTTTTTCTTAATATTTATTTTATCTTTTAATTTATTGATTTTCTGCCATTGGATTCCAGCTAAATCACGATTTTCTATAAATATATTTTTTCAAAGTTAAAATATATTTAAGAATTTTTTTTAACAATACCATCGGAATAAGTTCTTGTTTTGAAAATATGATTACAAAGTTTTTTTTAACAAAAATATCATTAAAATGTTTTTTATAACAAAAGTACCATCAAAAAGTAATAGTTTACAAAAATACCACAAATATAAAAAACGAGTTTAAACACTTTTTTATTTTAATTTTTTTCATTTGGGTTCGATATATAGTGTTTAGGGTATAGTTTTGAAGGGGTAAGATATAATTTTTTGAAGGTTTTGGGTGTAATTTTGAAAATTTAAGATTTGTGGTATTTATGAGAAAAAAACTTTTTAACGGTATCTGTAAAACTTTCAAAAATTTGTGCTAATTGTGTTAAAAAAAAATTTAGTGGTATTCACAAGAATTGTCTTATATTTAATGCGTGTGAGTTGTGTTGTAAGTTGTAAGTTTTTTTCTAAAACTCGTTCGCCAAGTCGATTACTTCCCCAAGTTTCCGCCACTCAGTGGTCGTCCGCGTCGATTAAGTTTTTGGCAGCGTAAATTTAATGACCTAAATAACGACGTCTAATTCTATAAAATTTCGCATAATCCAGTTAATTTTTGACTGACTAATTTAATCATTTAGATTTAAATTTTATAATTTTTTGGATAAATTATTAGTTTTAGAGGTTAATAACATTATAAATGATGATAAAAAAATTAATATAAAATGAAAAATATATAAAAATATAAATTTATTCTAAAATTATTCTTCAATTTATTCCCGAAAAATCTGATTTTTTCGTTGGCGCTAGTCTCTTGCTTCTCCACCGTAACGCCTAGCGAGTTTTAGAACTTTTGTCGTAACTCCTTTGAATGCATTTTCCTTTTCACAAAAATAAATATTTTACATTTTACCTATTAATTAATTTATTCCACATTAAAATAAAAAAGACAGAAAATGAACTAAAATACCTTTAAATTATAGAAAAGAATCGAAAGTAAACGTTTTAAAATCTTGATATTTCCATGTTCAAAATCATATATTCATTTTCTTTTTTCATCTAAATACCAAAGCATAAATAAATCTACTTTGCCTTATTTTCTCCTCAAGATTTCCTAATTTCATCCTAATAATTTCAAATAAATAATTTTTTTGACTATTAATTTTGATTTCTCATATATTTCTTCCTTCTTTGATTTTTTTGGATTTACTTTAAATATTGCCTTCTTCTTTAATCTGTTAAATAATTTGAGCTTCGGATTTACAAAAAAATATTTTCTCTTATTCAAAATCTTCTTAAGATTGGTGAAAAAATAGAAAAGCTTAATCGAGTATATAAATGGAATCTACCGGAGAAATTGTTAGCCCAACCACCGGAAGCGACGGCAGCGATACGGTGGTGAAATCCAACGCGCCGTCGGACCTCCACATAGCTTCGAGATCAGAACCTTCAAATCCACCTCCCCCTCCACCGCCGACAAATCTCTTCACTTCGACGGCGCCACCGCTAGCGACAGAAAATTTCTCCGTCGCGTCGATGAAGAAGAAGCGTGGACGCCCAAGGAAATTCCGACACGACGGATCTCCGGTGGCGCTATCGCCGAATCCAATATCTACGGCGGCGCCAACGACTTCTCAAGTCATCGATTTCTCGGCATCGGAGACACGTGACAAATTGAATCCAACAACTACAAGCTCCTTCTTCAGGACAAAGTACCAAGTCGATAATTTAGGTAATAATCCTAACAAAAATCTTATAATATTTAAAGAAAAAAATGATCTTTTGACTTTTGTATAATAATTAATAAGTCTCATGACATTAAAAGAGATTTTTGTAAAGCTTCTGTTTTATTAAGAGGGGACCTCTTAAGTCTCAAGACTCTTTAACTAAATACAAACCATTGTTTGTCCGTACACTTGTACGTATATTTATTACATGGTGTTGTTGTCTTGTGAAGGTGAATGGTCGTCTCCTTCATCGTCTGTCGCTAACTTTACGCCGCATATAATCACGGTGAACGCAGGCGAAGACGTGACGAAGAAGATAATCTCATTTTCTCAACAAGGGTCTTTGGCTATTTGTGTTCTATGCGCAAACGGTGTCGTTTCTAGTGTCACACTTCGTAAGCCTGATTCATCATGTGGTACATTGACCTATGAGGTATGTTAGTAACGAAACAATCAAAAACCGAAATTGATTTTTGACTAACTGGTTATCATATTTTCTTGTCAAGGGCCGGTTTGAGATATTGTCACTGTCCGGAACATTCATGCCTAGTAGTGACTCGGACGGGACAAGGAGCAGAACAGGAGGGATGTGTGTGTCGTTGTCTAGCCATGATGGACGTGTACTAGGCGGTGGTGTGGCCGGTCTGCTTGTTGCAGCCACTCCTATTCAAGTGGTCTTAGGAAGTTTCTTAGCAGGAACTAACCAGCAAGATCAGAAACCAAAGATGCAGAGCCACATCTTCACGCCGTCTCCAATGCCAAGTTTTTCGAATGCATATGATCATCGGATTAATCGCCCCATGTCGTCTTCTACTCTCAAGATCAGCACATGGACACCACCTTTCGTTTCTGATCCACGGAACAAGCCATCTCGTGATATCGACATCACTTTAACTTGATCCTATATGTATTAGACTCTCAAGGCTTAAGGGTTTATGTTTTAGGATTGTTTTTTTCGGTTTCTTGAATGTAGAAACTGAATCTTTTTCTCAATCTAAATTATTTGAACCATCAATCCAGCTACAACTAAGTGTCTTGTGCAGTTTCTTCTCCACCATAGCCTCTCTTATGTTCCTTGCATCATCCCATCTACCAACAGAAGTATAGATATTAGCTAGATGCGAAAGATAACCCGAAGGATTTGTCTCTAGTTCAACGCAGTGGCTGCACGCAATCTCTCCAAACTCGACGTTGTTGTGTAGCCCACTGGCTAAAAGCAAGGCTCCCCAAACTCCAGCGTTAGGCTGCATCGGCATGCTCTTGATCAGTTCATATGCTTCCTCTAGCCTCCCGGCTCGTCCCAACGTATCTACCATGATACCATAATGATCAGCGGAAGGCTCCACGTTGTAGTCTTTCATGGATCTGAAGCATTTGTAGCCTTCTTGAACCAGACCTGAATGGCTATATGCTGATAATAGCCCTGTGAATGTTACTTGATTCGGAGGGATCTTCTTTTTGATCATCTCTCTAAACAAACAGTTTGCTTCTGTTGCCAAGCCGTTTATCCCGCACCCCATGATCATAGCAGAGTAAGAAACTGTGTCCTTTTTGTTCAGATTATCGAACAATTTGAATGCTTTTAAAAAGTTTCCGCCTTTCATGTAAAGATCGATCAGAGAAGTACTTAAAAGATCATCAATTTGGATTCCATGTTTGGCTATATACGACTCAACCCATGTACCAAAACTTGTATTACCCAACTGTGAATTAGCTGATACAGCGCTTGAGAGCGTAATCGCATCGGGCTGAGAATCCGAGTTGCTTTCAAGCATCTGAGAGAATAGCTTCAAAGCATCCTTTGGTTCGTTGTTTTGAGCATAACAAGCTATCATAGCATCGTAGACGAGTTTGTCTTTTTTAGACATCTTTTCGAAAAGCTCCTTTGCAGATTGAACATCGCTTGCTTTTGTATACCCTGAAATCATTGTAATCCAAGAGACACTATTCTTCTGGGGCATTGCATCAAAGTAGGTTCTTGCTTGCTTCATTCCCCCGCAGTTCACATACCCACCGATCAAAATATTCCAAGAAGCCGGGCTTTTCAATGGCATCGACAGAAACATAGAGCACGCGTTACTCATGTCACATGTTTTTACATAGCTCGAGATTATTAGATTCCATGATACAACATCTTTCTCTGGGATCTTGTCAAAGACTCTGCGAGCTTCATCAAGATCTCCGCTTTCCAAATACCCGTGTAAAAGAGAATTCCACGAAACAGTGTTCTTCGTAGCAATATCATCAAAGACCTTCTTTGCCATCTCAACATACCCGATTCTCGAATAAAAACCCACCAGACCTGTCTGAACATAAACACAGCCATATATACCAGTCTTAAGCGCCTGAGCATGAACCGAGCAACCATCAATCATCTTCTCTATCTTACCGCAAGCTCTCAACACCGAGGTCATAGCGTGCGATCTCGGATTCACACCAAAGCTACACATTTCGATGTAGACGCTAACCGTTTCTTGAAACTTCCTGTGTTGGCTCAAGAACCGAACAAGACATCCCCAAGAGAACGAATCATCCCCTTTAGCGGTAGAAAACTCTGAATCTGTGAAGATCTTAGATCCCTTGAGGATTCTTCTGACATAGTTTACTACATATCTAGAGAAGTCTCTTGTGATATGAAGTGTTTGGTGGACCAAGACTGAATCAAGGTGGCTACATTGGTTAAGAACTAACTGAGCATGAACTTGCTTGGCCTGTACAAGCACTACACATCTCTGAAGAAAGAATCTTAGCCTAGATTCCAACATTAGAAGATTTCAAACTCTACAAAGTAACATTCACAAAACAAAGCAGAAGAGAGCAACAAGGGGGAATAAAGCAGGGACGGTGTGTGCTCCGAAATTAGGGCTTTTCTACTTAGATGCAAAGATTCAGGAACTGGGTTTCTGCTAAGGGAAGCAAACTCTAGTAGATCTAATGGTAGATCGAGACAACATGTAGAAACGAAATCCGCAAGTGAAAGCTCACCTTTTTAAGAGAAAACTAAGAAAGCAACAGAAGTTTTCGAGAGAGAGAGAGAGAGAGGAGAGAGTGAGAGAGGAGAGAGAATCAAATCAATGGTGATCTGATGGTGGATTGATTGTACGGCGTCGGCGATAACGACGGCGACTTTTCTGCTGTAAGACCTGCTTGTGGGGTTTTGGGACCCGTAGAATAAAGATATTGTAAGTCTTTGTCTGAGCTAGAAGGTTTGGGTCTAGTCAAATTTTGTATTCAACCAAAAAAAAATTAAAATTGTTTTATATCGTATTTTGATGACTTTATTAAAAATAATTTTAAATATTTTTAAAACATTTTTTTAAAATTCGTTAAATTAAATTAAAAATAATTGCATTTTCAGTTTATTAAATTAATTAATTTTAACCTAAAAATAAATCAAATAAAAAATCAAAATTATCAAAGGGCATAATAGCTCTTGACTTTAAGTCAAATGGTATTATAGCATTTGATTCCACAAATAAGTTGTGTTTCTTTGTTTTGCTATGATTTTGAAAGTGATTAAAATGTTTATTGAAAACATCTTATTATTGGACTTTTAAAACAAATTTTGTGTTGTAATTCCGGTTAATTAATCACAAAATAGATTCAAGTTTTAACAATATAATATAAATTATCATAGACTATAATGCGAGTTACATCATATTGTATTTTCGTAACCAATAGATACACATATTTCATTGTTCACTATATCGCAATAAGAGTTAGTGAGTTATTATCAATCAATATCGGTCACAAGTATAATACAGCTACAAATCTATTAACTATATAGTACACAATATTATAAAATTGCAAAAGTGCCCTTACTTTACGAGCATGAAAGCAAACGACACAAACTCAAAAATACTATGTGTCACTCTCAAAAAAGTTCACATTGTTATATCTCATTGTGTACATACCAATATGTTCCATAGTTTTCTGGTTCTCCTCATAATTTTCCCAATTATCTGAGCTATGCAAGATTCGATCAAATTTGACGACGGAATAAAGCCCGTTCGCATCGGAGAAATCCCCGCGAATGAAACTCCGGTCTCATTACCTCTCTTTCTCAAGTAGAAGCTTCTACTTCCTATTTCTCCTATTATCTCTCTTTTATCCAAACCTAGATAATAACATCAAATAAATATAGAGGTTGTTTGACAAAAAAAATATATAGAGGAATTCACAAAACTACACAATTTCATTCTTTTTTTTACAAAACTTTACCTAATTTAAATTTTTCTCATATTTATACCTTCTCCAAATTTTAAAAACTTGATTTACCCTTCAAAAAATTATCAAAATTAAAATATTTTCATTTGAGTTCGCTAATTAGTGTTTAGGGTATAATATTAAAGGGGTAGGATTGTGTGTGTAAAATTTATGAGAAATTCACAAAACTACACCCTTTCAACCCTCCCTTCACAAAACTACACATAATTCAATATTTTCACAAGTTTACATCCTTTTAAAATTTTAAAAGCTTGATTTACCCTTTTAAAAATTACTAAAATTAAAATCTTTTCATTTGGGTTCGCTAATTAGTGTTTAGGGTATAGTATTAAGGGTAAGATTGTTTGGGTAGGATTTATTTGAATCTAATTTTGAGTGTTTAGGTATAGTTTTGTGAAGTATTTTGGAAATGGTGTAGTTTTGTGAAATGTAATTCAAATGGTGTAGTTTTATAATTCTCCCAAGGTTTATTTGGATTTAATTTTTAGTGTTTAGGTATAGTTTTGTGAAATAATTTTGAAATAGTGTAATTTTGTGAAATATAATTCAAATGGTGTAGTTTTGTAATTCTCCCATAAATATATATTTTTTTGTTTTCTTAGTTTAAGACAACCTTGTCACTATAACAAGGAATGTATATTGTGATGGTTGAAAAAAAGAAGTTATTGTATAGTATAGATATTTAATCCATTCTAATATTGCAAATTAATTATTAAAAATTTTATAATTTTGATGGATAGAGAGTTGTGTAAAAGCTTACACTGGATGCTGAAATGTGACTGATGCAATTCAAAGGATGCATCTTGATCAAGTTTTGGTGTTCTTCCTTCTTTGATGTATTTCGCCACGACGATTTTGATTGTTTCTTCGACATTGCAACTCAATTTAACCATTGCTCTTACAGGTCCGGGACTTCCTTCTACTGTTACATTGATTATTACCTTTGTTGCTTCTCCATTATTATCACTACCCTGATTTTGTAAAAAAAATATTTAAATTGTGGAGATTTTATATATATATAAATGATATTGGAATTTAACTATAAAAAAGATCAAAATTTTAGGTTGTGATACCATTTTAAAATTTATTTGGTATTTCGATTCAAAATTAATTAGCATAAAGTAGTTTTAACTTAATTGTTCCATCAAGTTTTCGATGTAGGATCATATCAAAAATAAGGGTTAATATGCAATAGTTCAAAGTATGAGGTTAAAAGTAGAATTTAGTTAACTTTTGTGTACTAAATGTAGAAATACTTTACAAAATGGTAAAAATAGTAATTAATAGAAAAACAGAGTCTCTGACCTTTTGATTGATCAGAAATAAAGACGACGAAGACGAGAAAGAGAATCCAGACAACAACGACGGTGAAGAAGCTAAAATCTCAGACCGGATCCTAGGCAAGTTAAAGATCGTGTCGGATTCCTCCGTCGTTAAACCTCTCATCGGTGACGGTGGTCGCCGCCGCCGCATGTTATAATTACTCTCTCCGTGATTTTTGAGATTCGGCTCTGAGAAGCTTCGCTCAAAAACTAGATTAGTTGATTTTGTTTGATTGATCTTCTTGTCGGAAATACATCGAGAGACTTGTTGTTTCGTCGTAGTATATCTCGTCTTTGAGCTCCGACCACCGTTAATAACCGGTGTCGGAACTCTTCTCCGGTGAATCGAATCTGACATTTTTTTGTGATTTTTGATGAGTTTTGGCTTTTGAGGTTAAATGAAAGTAATTTAGAGAGGCTTTGGTGGGTTTAGCTTGGCGAAGAAGCGAATTAAATTATTCTTTTGCTTTCATTTATGTTTTCTTGAATGTTTTTTCAAATACTCATAAAAAATGGCTTTTTATAGAAGTTTTAATCCAAGACGACCATATAAAATTATTCTCACATAATATAATTAAATATACGTGGATCTTGTATCATTATAAATTTATAATATTTTTGTCGACAACATTTAGACTATTAGAGATCTCCAATGTATTTCTCCATTTTCTACTCCAAAATGGAGTATTTTCAAAATAGAGATGGATTTTACTTTAATGTATTTCTTCATTTTCTATTTTATAAAAGAATATTCTAAGTTTGTTCTTTTTCTCACTTTCTTATTAATTACAAATATTTTCTACAACTTCTATAATTTAAAAATTAACCTTATTTATTTACCTTCTACAAAATTAATAGAAATTATAATATTATTTTAATAAAACCATGTAATTAAAACTACACTACATCATAAAATAAAACATAGATATTATTCAATTATTTCGTGTTATTATTGTATCCGAAAGCGACTTACCGGATAAAACATAGATAAAACCATGTAATCCCACCTTACATCATAAAATAAAGCATAGATTAAACCATGTAATGCCATCTTCTACTTCATTTGGAGAATATTTTAAAGATCTTGGTGGATCCGGGAGCGACTTACCGGATTTTAACTTATTTTTTTGTTAAATCTTTGTTTTGGTTTCTTTTTGTTGTATTTTAAAAATCAAGTTTTTATGTTTATTTTGTGTTATTATTGTATTTTGAAATTAGTCAAATATTTATTTGTAAAAAAAATATTGTTTTCATATTTTTTAGTTTACTAATAACAAACACTTGATTTAAAACATAAATTAGTAACAAAATAAATGAATATAAATTTTGAAGAACTATTGTGCAATTAAAATAGTGCATCACCATTATGGAGTAGAGATTAAATGGAGTAGAAAAATTGTTTTCTCCATTTTAGAGTAGAAAATGGAGTGAGGTTGGAGAGAATTTTTTCTCCAAAATGAAGATCTACTTCAAAATGGAGAAGGGTTGAAAATGCTCTTATAGTAGTGATATATATTGATCATGCATTGAAATTTAAATTATACTTATTTACGGATACAAATTAGACAATGCTTGATATCAAAAAAAAAAAAAATCACAAAACTACACCCTTTCAACCTTCCCTTCACAAAACTACACCTAATTCAATATTTTCACAAATTTACACCCTTTCAAAATTTAAAAAGCTTGATTTACCCTTTTAAAAATTACCAAAACTAAATTTTTTTCATTTGGGTTCGCTAATTAGTGTTTAGAGTATAGTATTAAGGGGGTAAGATTGTGTGGATAGGGTTTATTTGAATTTAATTTTGAGTGTTTAATTATAGTTTTGTGAAGTAATTTTGAAATGGTGTAGTTTTGTGAAATGTAATTCAAATAGTGTAGTTTTGTGATTCTCCCAAAAAAAAATTATACAATTCTTTGAAGAAGAAAATATGTTAAAAAGATTAGGATTTTTTTATATGGATAAACTCATAAAAGTAACAATATCCTAATAAATTGTTATTTGAGATTCTTACTACACGTTTCATAAGATTACTTGAGAGATTTCACTATATCCTAAAGTGTTATTTTTTAGCCAAATTATTATCCTCAAGTGTTTAAGAAACATAACTATCGGATTTATTGAAAAGTCGACACGTTAAACTGAAAACGAGAAAACTGTTGGGCTTGTTGTTAATTACGTATTGGATAACGGAGATATATAAAAAGTCATAAACTAATGGTCTGTTTTTTAACAAAAAAATATATATAAGAAAATCCGATAAAGTCAAAAAGCAACACAACATATAATAAACTAACGATACATGTATATGTATAATAATCTTTATTTTATAGATATAGTTTTATATATGGGAATTTTATATATAGGATTAAAAACAATGATTTAAACTCACATGTTAATTATTAATTATTTTTAACAAAAAAAAAAAAAATTATTAATTATTAGTTTTATCATCAAATTTTCGTCTTTTGTTTTACGTATTAGAATGATTTTGAAATGATGCAAATCTTTAGTATAATAGACCAATAGGTACAAAATTTACATAAATTTTGCTTGTTTTTCTCAAAAATGAATATTGAATAGTATATAAACCAAAATAGAAAATATATATGATTAAACAATTTAGTAGCCACACTTTCTCGCGGTGAATAATGAAGTAAACCCACAATTATGATACAGTTATCATTAAACTATTTGAAGATAATTTGTGATGAATTAGAACATTACATTTACGAACGAGTATGACGACGACCAAAATGAAGAGGAAGAGGACGAGGATGAAGATGAAAATGATGAAGAAGAGGTCGAGGAGAGCACGATGAGTACTACGGTGAAGATGACGAGACCAACTCCGTGATGAGTTCGGTGAGATCTAACTAATACTCCGTGACGAGCTCGGTGGGATCTAAGAGCATGTACATCGCTTACATACTCTAAAAGTATCTACTCACTAAAATTATTCTAATTTTAATACTCCTATTTTATTAAATTAACTAGGATTTAACCCGTGGTGTACCACGAGTTTATGTTTTTTATAAATAATTTTATATATATACAGTTAATTTAGAAGTTTGTAATATTTTTTCTGATTTTGTAAAATAAATAAAAATATTCAGAATTTCTAAAGAGTTTCTTTTATTGTTTATGCAAATAAATATAGAGAAATTCACAAAACTACACCCTTTCAATCATTCCTTCACAAAACTACATCTAATTCAATATTTTCACAAATTTACACCCTTTCAAAATTTTAAAAGCTTGATTTACCCTTTTAAAAATTACCAAAATTAAAATATTTTCATTTGTGTTCGCTAATTAGTGTTTAGAAATAGTATTAAGGGGTATGATTGTGTGGATAGGGTTTATTTGAATTTAATTTTGAGTGTTTAGGTGTAGTTTTGTGAAATGTAATTCAAATGGTGTAGTTTTGTGATTCTCCCATAAATATATAATGAAAATTATATTTTATATAGCAAAATCTTAATATAATTTGTAAGTGTGTTTATTCCAAACTATTATAAACTATAAAAATTAGGGATGGGTAAAACTTCCGGATCCGAAATACCGAACCCAAACCAAACCGAAATCCCCAAATCAATACCGATTCTAAAAACAAATAACTCGAATGTATAGGGAAATTTACTACCATAATACCCGAAATCGAATGCGAACCGAACTCAATTTTGTAGAACTAAACTAAACTACTCTAACTACCCAAAAATTATTTAAAATAATAATAGTTATAATTATATTTGAAGTACATAATTGGAACCAAACCGAAATTAAAGAACCGAAACCGTTCCAAAAATAAATAACCCGAACGAATCTGAACCGAACTCAATTTTGTAGAACTAAACTAAACTACTCTAACTACCCAAAAATTATTTAAAATAATAATAGTTATAATTATATTTGAAGTACATAATTGGAACCAAACCGTAATTAAATAACCGAAACCGTTCCAAAAATAAATAACCCGAACGAATTGAGAAATTTACTACCTGAAAACCCGAAGCCAAAACAAATTTCTAGATTTGAACCCGAATTACCCGAAATTTGTTTATGATAAAGTTTAATCATTATTTTCAAACTTCTTGTCATTTATCTAGAATTTTTCTAGAAACTGAACCCGTTAATAAATAATTGTTATGCTAGTGTTAATTGATTTAAACAAACTTTATCTATGTTCAATATAGATGTTTATTAACATCTAAAATATTAATATAAATAGAAAATTATAATATGGACAATGATTATATATAAAAACTAAACTATATACTTTTTAAAAAATATTTATATTCTGAAATTTTTTATAGACCTCAGTAAGAAAAATAAAAAGATTATATCAAAAATATCATAAATATGAAATTAGTGGTTGATTTTATGTTAAAATTGGTTTTATTGTTTTTGTTGATATTTAAGTCAATTTTAAAAAGTATATATATAGAATGAGATATGTTTGTGTGTAAGTTTCACATAACTCTTTAAGTGAGTTTAAAACCAATGACATAGTATGTAGTTAAGTGAGTTTTTTTGGAAAAGTTCAAAAAAGTATTTCAAAAATAATAATATATATATTTTTATTATATATTTCGTATAGCAAAAATTTAATATAATTTATAAGTTGATTAGACCAATAATTTATTATTTATTATATTTAGGATTCGAAAATACCCGAATTCAAAATACAAACCGAATCAAAATACACAAATCATATTATGCGATTTACCCAAATTTATTTAAAATTATAATTATTTTGATTATATATATATAAATAATTGTTGTAAACATATTCTAAATATGTAATATAAGATTTAAATTTTAGTAGAATTGCAATTTCTTCTTTTTGTTTATAATCGAACCGGAAATCAAACTCGTTAACATTATATTTTGTTTTTTATTGTTTGATATTTTTAACAAAAAAAATTTTCAAATCGTTTTTAAATTCTTAATAATATTAATTAAACCTTGTTTGTTTTGATTTAAATAAAATTTTAATGGTAGTTTTTATAAAAAAAACTATGTAATAATGTATTTATGTGAATTACATATGTTTATTTTGTTTTTCAAATATTTTTTACATAATTTCTTTAATATTTTTTATTTATTTTTGGAGAGAATTATAATATTTCCTTATTTGATTTTTCGTAATTAAATGTTCAAAAATATTTCCTTTTATGCCCAATGGCATAATGTGTAATTTAGTGTGATTTTTTGGAAATTTTCAAATTAGTACTTCAAAAATACTAATATAGATTATGAAATAAATCTGGACCAATTATAAGAAAACAGATATGTGATGAGTTCTAAATGGAGTTCCAAAAGTCCTAAATTTAGAAATGTTTTAAAGTTTCTCTCCGCATTACAATATTTTATTATTTTTATATTATTTCTAGTCTAGAAACTCTATGTGGCATAAAGGATTAAGCGACACAAGAAGATCTAATAAAGTCAAAAAGTAACACAACATATAACAAAATAAAATGATGCTATATAACAATTGTGTGGGTGAGATTGATTCAAAGACCGTTTTCACTGACAAAGAAATAACTTTTGGGATTGTTGCTAAGTCATTAATGGTGTGGTCTATTCCTTTACGCACTCAAATTCACGCGTAACACACTTGGTTTCCACCAACTATATATTATAAAAGATGGTTTGGAGTATTATATGATTATTACACGTCAATATATTTTGTTTAAGTCACGTAGATTGTAGTTTATAATCCCCATTTTTCAAATGTAGCGTCACGTATCATTATATGATTATATTATTCTAATATGATTGACTATTTATTTCAACATTTTAGCTATATTGTTTTCGTAGTAACGCAGAGACACACATACCACAAGAGTCAAGCTAGCAGATGTCACGTATCCGTGAAATAATGCCCTTAAACATGTTTCTAAGAGTGTAATTATGTATTACCGTTCTTTAAGAGACAATTACATTAGAAAAATAAATAAATATTAGCAGAGTATCTAATTCTAAGAAATTGTATGAACTAAATCGTTTGAGAAAAGACCAAGTTAATTTATGAGGCAAAGACCACTTTTTAGTTTGTTTAAAAGTTAAGTTTTTTATAATTGTTTTAAGAAGAAAGATAATTGCTTTTCAATTACTTACCTTAAACAAATTTTAAAGACAGAAAATTAAATAGCAAAAAAGAAGAGGCTGTGTTGTTTTCTCCTTAAATAAGAGTTTTTGTCAACTCTTTAGCGTCGACACGTGGCGTTTTGTGGTTGGTCTAAAAAAAGAAAAATTCTCCTTTCTGGTCGTCTCTTCGAAAACAGAATTGAAATTTTTTGGTTTTGTAAAAACCTCTCCGGCGTTTGCGAAAACTCTCGATTGCGAGATTCACCGAAGAGAAGTTGTTTTCCGTCGTTCATGTTCGTCCTCTTCGCCGCCGTTCGTGAAGATAAGCTTCTTCCGATTGATTCACCGGAGAGAATCTGTTCGCCGCCATTATTCTTCTTCCTCTTCGCTGCTATGTTATGATGAAGTGTATCGAGTATGGTTATGATGTATGCCTTCTTCTTCTCTTATGGTAAACAAGAAAATGTTATTATTAGCCTAAATTTGTTATTATATTTGTGGTATAATTAAACTTGTTATGGGTAAAAAGCTATTATATATACTCTTTGACTATAAGTCAAGATCTTCCATATTCTTGTATAGTCTACATACCTTTTGACTTTCGTTGACTAAAAACATAAAACATTAAATATTTTCAAATCTAAACCCTAAACTAATCACAAGTGTCTTGGATTTGGAATTGCGAACCCAAATGGAAATATTTAACTTCTAAACCTTTAAATTCAACAAAAAATATATTTTAAAATCGTTTTTATATCATATTTTGATGATTTTGTTAAAAGCATTTTATTTTTATTTTTTTAGTTTTAAAATATTTCTATCAAATTCTTAAAATTAAATAAAAAATAATCACGTTTTCAATTTATAAAATTGATTTATTTTGAAATTTATAAAAATCAAAACAAAAATCAAAATTATTTGTGGTATTTTAGGCCAAATAATATTAGTTAAGCATCCCATTTAAGTTTCTCTTAATGGAGGACAAATTTTGTTAAAGTGTTTATATATTTTACTTTATACAAATACACACAAATACTAATAAAAAATTCTTAAGCACCAAATATTTAATCTCCTTTGATGTACATGTCTTAGATTTTAGTTTTTATTGGGCTAAAGCCTAAACTTCAAGCCTTATTAAGTCATTAATTAGTGGTCTTATATTTGATCCGGGTCCACATAAATATACATGTCACGTGACTTCACACTTGTAGCCACGTCATCACTCCAAATAAAACAAAATCCAGCTACAACGAAAACAAACCTCTCTGTCTCTCGTCAACGACTCTCGCCGTCTCCGCCGTCGCCGGAAATACGATCTAACCGATCCACGATGATCCCATACGCCACGATAGAAGAAGCGTCCACGGCGTTAGGCCGTAACCTCACGCGTCTCGAGACTCTCTGGTTCGATTACTCCGCCGCGAAATCCGATTACTACCTGTACTGCCACAACATCCTCTTCCTCTTCGTCATCTTCTCCTTCGTCCCTCTCCCTGTCGTCTTCGTTGAATTGTCGAGATCCGCTTCGCGATGGTTCGATCGGTACAAGATTCAGCCCAAGGCTAAGAACTCCTTCTCCGATATGTTCCGGTGTTACAAAGACGTCATGAAGATGTTCATCCTCGTCGTTGGTCCGTTACAGCTCGTCTCTTATCCTTCGATTCAGGTAATTTCTGGGTCACACTCACACGAATGTTGAAACCCCTGTAGATTTTAGTGTATTTTGAGTTCAAATGAATCTAGAATCGTTGTTGTTGTTGTCGTGTGTTGGATTTGAACTATATAGATGATGAAGATGATTGATTATGTATGTATGTGTTTGAAAAGGCTATGTTGTTTTCTCTACACGAATGTTAAAACCCTATAGTGAAGATTTAGTGTCTCTTGAGCCCAAACGAATCTAGAATCGTTGTTGTTGTGTTGGCTTTGAAGTATATAAGATGATGAATGTGATTGATTATGTGTGTGTATGTGTTTGAAGAGGCTACGTTGTTTTCTCTACACGAATGTTGAAACCCTATAGTGTAGATTAGTATCTCTTAGCCCAAATGAATTTGGAATCGTTGTTGTTGTTGTTGTGGTGTGTTGGATTGGAAGTGTATAGATGATGAATGTGATTGATGATGTGTTTTAACAGATGATTGAGATTAGAAGTGGATTGCCATTACCATCTTGTGCGGAGATTGTATCACAGTTAGTGGTTTACTTCTTGGGAGAGGACTACACTAACTACTGGGTCCATAGATTCTTCCATAGCAAATGGGGTTATGAGAAGTTTCATCATATCCATCACGAGTACACGGCTCCTATAGGTTTCGCTGCTCCTTATGCGCATTGGGCAGAGGTTTTGCTTCTTGGGATTCCTACGTTTCTGGGACCGGCTATTGCTCCAGGACACATGATAACGTTTTGGTTATGGATTGCTTTACGCCAAATTGAGGCCATCGAAACACATAGCGGGTAAGGGAAGTAGTTGTTGTAGTGGTAGAGGAAATCAAAAACAAAAGGATTCATTTTTTCTTCTTTCCTATTTTTTTGATGTCTGCATTATAATGAAGGTAGGACTATGTGGGATCTCCTTCATTAGTGGCTTACCTTTTTTAGTAGAGATAAGTATGCACTAGCCTTTTGCTGATACTTCTTAGACCCTTTTAGCTCTTGAGGATTTTTTAAAGACTGCTTAGATAAAACCTTTTTGGGAACCTTTTCATTCGCTGAGTAAGGAAACATTGAATGATAAGCCTGTCTCCTCTTGTTCAATGAATTGTTTGAATAATATGATGTTAGCTCATGATACTTGTATCTTGGAAGATTAGCTGACTTGTGTGTTTTCTTCCTTTTCTTAGATATGATTTTCCATGGAGTCTTACAAAATACATTCCTTTCTACGGTGGAGCTGAGTATCATGACTATCATCACTACGTTGGAGGACAAAGCCAAAGCAACTTTGCTTCGGTTTTCACTTACTGCGATTACATCTATGGAACTGACAAAGTGAGTACTAAAACTTGAATTTTTCTCATCTAGTGGTTATCGTCTACCAAATCTTCATAAAATGTTGACAATGTGGTTATTTTCTCCTACTTTCCATCAGGGTTATCGATTCCAAAAGAAGCTTCTTCGGCAGGTAAACAAAAAACGGAGACTGCTCAATTTAGCAAAGTTCACATAACAGTAAATATGGTCTTCTATGTTTCTCGATCTTTGCATAGACTTCACTACTAAATGTTGTATTCTTATGAGTCGCAGAATAAGGAGGAGTCCTACAAGGGCAACAAGGGGAATGTAGGAGAGAAATTCGATTAGTACAAAGAAAAACTAAAACTCCTCACTGAGTCTGAGTGTTGTTTCTTACAAGTTATAAGCAGAGACATAAGCAATCTACAATTGATCTGTGTTTGCTTTTCTCTCTCTTTAGGATTTTGTGTGGTAAAAGAAAGAAGACTCACAAGGAATCATAAAAATCCGAAACTGTGTTGGTGAGTTCTTTTTTACATGTCTTTGTTTTTCTTTTATGCTTCTCGAGTTTGGAATAAATTTGTGTGAATCTTTAATTTGTTGATTATTTTCAAAGATTTCAATGAGTTTTGAATTGATATGTATAAATTACTTCTCTTCTCCCAACAAGTTTTACTTTCTGGAATATTATATAGTAAATGAAAAAAATATTGTGAAATTAATTTGTTTATCTATGCAAAAAAAGAGAAGCTGTATATTATTTTTATTATTAAAGAAATAAGAAAGTTAATAAACAAAAGCCCGTCTAGCTCAGTTGGTAGAGCGCAAGGCTCTTAACCTTGTGGTCGTGGGTTCGAGCCCCACGGTGGGCGTTTCATATTTTGTTTTATTTTATGTTTTGTTATTTACTTCACAGATTTGCAATAACTTTGCAATAATTCTTTTTTCACTAGTAAAAAGATTGCCCATACCCACGAAAAAGCCACGAAAATTTTCGTGGGTATAGGGCAAAAGCCACGAAATGCTACGAAAAGCCACGATGAACAATAATAGACTACCCACGAAAAATTTCGTAGCTTTTTCGTGGCTTTTTCGTGCTACCCACGACTACCCACGCAAATTTTCGTGGGTAGCGTAAAACCCACGAATTACCTTCGTGGGTAGCGTAAAACCCACGAATTACCCACGGAAATTTTCGTGGGTAGCGTAAAACCCACGAATTACCCACGAAAATTTTTGTGGGTAGCGTAAAACCCACGAATTATCCACGAAAATTTTCGTGGCTTTTTTAAGTACCTACGAAAATTTTCGTGGCTTTTTCGTGGGTACTTCGTCTTCTTCCCATACCTAATTTCCGCCGAACATAACTTTTTCCTTTGGATCAAGTCTTGTCTCATCTCTCCACTGATTTCCCAAAAGCCCTTTTTGTTAGGGTTCGTGTGACTTCTTTCCTCTGAAACCATTCCGATATTTGTCTCTTTCATGTGTTGATTTAGTGTTTTAAACATGTGGGTTTTGTGTTTTTTTAAACATGTAGATTTCAGAGGCTTACTCTGTTTCTTTTGTGCCTTACTTCGTCTTCTTCAAGGTTAATATACACATATGGGTTTAGTTATCTTTGTTTGGTATAGAGTTTAGCCATGTTTTATAGAGAGTTTAGCCATGTTTAATAGAGAGTTTAGTAGTGAAGTGTTTAATGATTAACACTTAAAAGGGTTCTCAAAGTTGTTATCTTTTAGCCTTATTGTTGATTACATACATTTATTATTGAATGGTGGCAAAACTTTGGATACATATGGTTTTATCAATAACATATGGTGTCATCAATGTTTTCAGTGAAGTGGCTGTGATTTAGTGTTCTGAAAGTTTTAATCTATTACCGTGGGTAAATTACCCACGAAAAATTTCGTGGCTTTTTCGTGGGTAATTATCCACGAAAACCCACGAAAATTTTTACCCACAACGCTAAATTAGACAAAAAACCCACGAAAATTTTTGTGGGTATTTTTATTTTTTTAATAGTGTTTGTTGTTGTTGTTTGTCAACAACATTGAAATAATTGAAGCATAGGATAGTAAAGGTTACTAGGGCTTGTACTCTTTTACTACTTCATTAACTTCCAAATGGGTTGTTTGTCCATTTCAACACTTTATCTTTTATAAATAATGAATTTTAGCTTTTAAATACCATTTACCCAAAAAAAAAAAGAAATCAAATTCCTTCCTAAAATATATATAAATTATAGAAAAAATGACAATTCTAACTAAAGTTTGGATTTCCCTTCTTTCGTCTTAATTAAATAAAAAAAAACAAGATTGAAGATAGTTCACATAGTTTCCCTAGTATTATACGTAACTTCTTTTTATATAATAAGATACGAACCGTTAATAAATATGGTAAGATAAAAGTGATAAAATCTCCTTTTCAACCGATTTAAAAACAAAATATTTTTTTGCCAAAAATTGAATCATAAAGTACATAAATTAGGTACCTACATTGTTTATGATTGGTCGAAAACTCCAAAACCCGCTTTAATATTTTGTCCCCATATTTATCGTTACTTACAAAACGTGTGTGTGCATTGTTCATTTTTAATATAAAAGTTCCCCACAACACATTCTTAATTATAAGCACTCATCAAATCCATAGTTTGTAACAAATCAATTCACATAATAATATGATCCCTTACCAAACCGTTCAAGACGCGTCCGTGGCGTTAGGACGAAACTTGACTTGGTTCGAGACGGTTTGGTTCGATTACTCGGCTACTAAATCTAATTTCCACGTTTATTGTCATACCATATTGGTACTCTTCCTTGTGTTTTCTCTTGCGCCACTTCCTTTCGTGATTGTTGAGTTAACCGGTTGGTTTGACCGGTTTAAGATTCAGAAGGATGTGAAATTTTCGTTATATGATATGTTCCGATGCTATAGAGATGTCATGAAGTTGTTCTTTGTTGTGGTCGGGACGTTGAACCTCGTTTCTTATCCATCGGTCAAGGTTATAGTCATGTTTAATATTAATTATGTAATTTTGAAATGTTTCATTAATTAAAAACACATATATTTTGTCTATAGTATTTTTCCTTTTTTAAGGTATATTTTTGGCAACATATTCTTTTTTTGGTAGTGCTTTTGGCAACATATTTTGTGTGAGTGTTAGTTTTCCACTTTTCACTTTTGCTTACTTTTTTGGCTTTTGAAGTGTATTTTCGCAACGTATTTTGTGTGAGTGCTAGTTTTTCACTTTAGCTTTTTTAGTTAGTTAAAGCAATTCCCCTATTTGAAGGTAAAGTTTTGGCAACACATTTTGTGTGTGTGTGTGTTAGTTTTTCACTTTTCACTTATTTTTCTGAGTTAGTTAAAGCAATTTCCTTTATAGTTTACAAAAATGTAAATATTAATTCAAAAACTTGTCATCTTCTTGAAATGTACTAATTAAAAGATGTTAATCTTGATCGTAGATGGTTGGGATTAGAAGTGGACTACCATTACCATCATTAATGGAGGTTATATCACAACTAATTGTCTACTTTTTGATAGAAGATTACACAAACTATTGGATCCATAGATCGTTGCATTGCAAATTAGGTTACGACAAGATTCATCGAGTACATCACGAGTACACATCTCCTATCGGATTTGCGTCGCCGTATGCGCATTGGGCCGAGATCTTGATTCTTGGCATACCAACGTTTCTTGGACCGGCTATTGTGCCTTGCCATATTTTGACCTTTTGGTTATGGATTACTTTACGCCAAATAGAAGCAATTGAAACTCATAGCGGGTAAAACAAAAACAAATTAAAAATATACGAAAAAATCTTCTATTTCGAGTTTACATTAAATTTTAGTATCATAGTTTAAGATAGTTGGTCCTTAGATTTATGAGATTATAAACTAAATTACTATAATATAGGGCTAATTTTTAAATATCTAAATTTCTTTTACGATTTATAGATCATACATTACGAGTTATAGATCATACATTACGATTTATAGATCATACATTACAAAAAATGCACATTTTTGTGTTGTAGATATGATTTTCCATGGTCTTTGACAAAATATATTCCATTATATGGTGGAGCTGAGTATCATGACTATCATCACTACGTTGGAGGACAAAGCCAAAGCAACTTTGCTTCGGTTTTCACTTATTGTGATTACATCTATGGAACCGATAAGGTGATTATGGAAAATTCACTTATAATTATGTTATTTATTTATTGATTTTTTTTTTGTTTATTAGATTTAGTCATTTTTAGATGACATTGATCAATGATAATTTGGTAATAAATATTCTATCAATTTAGGGTTATCGAATCCATAAGAAGCTTCTTCACCAGGTATGAACTGATCTAAATTAAGACTCTTTATATATATATATATTGTCATATAATATCATGAATATAGTTTTTATTTTGCTCATTAATAAATGTTTATATTTTCTTATATATGCATATTTCATTGTAGTTTAAGGAGACTGAACAAAAGGAAGGAAAGAAATACAATTAGGAAAGGGTTTAGAAGTTTCAAACAATTTACTACGATATCAAATAATTAGATATGATCCACAATATATCATTATATGTTGAGTGGGTTAATTTGTTTTATATACTAATGTTTTTTTTTTTTGCTTGTAACAAAAACTTGGTGTTTGAAATGATTATATTTGAAGCTTAAAACATATTAAAAGAAGAGACAATGAATTAGTCGAATCAAATGCTATAATATCCTTAGTCAAAACTATTATACCCTTAGATAATTTTGATTTTTGTTTTGATTTTTTCAAAATAAATCAATTTTATAAACTGAAAACGTGATTATTTTTTATTTAATTTTAAGAATTTGATAAAAAAAATATTTTAAAACAAAAAAATAAAAATAAAATGTTTTTAACAAAATCGTCAAAATATGACATAAAACGATTTTAAAATATATTTTTTGTTGAATTTAAAAGTTTAGAAGTTTAGGGTTTCCATTTGGGTTCGCAATTCCAAATCCAAGACACTTGTGATTAGTTTAGGGTTTATATTTAAAAATATTTAGTATTTTATGTTTTTGCCTTTTTGGTCAACGAAAGTCAAAGGATATATAAACTATATAAGATACGAGAGATCTTGATTTTTAATCAAAGGTATAATAGCTTTTTACCAGAATTAGTCTTTGTTTTTTTAGTTATCTTTTTTTCGTTTTTTTATGGGAAAATTCCATATTAATACACCAACTAAATTATTATTAGCTTTTTAACACACCAACTTTTTGATTGCCCAGAATAATACACCAACTATTTTATTTTGTTCATTTTAATACGCGAACTATTTTAGTTTCTTATTTTAAATCACAAACTCAAATCATTTATCCATTTAACCAAATCACCTTTAGTTGACCGTCAGTTGACCGTTACAAATTTTTTGAAACAAAAATATTTTTTTCTATTTTAATAAAATGATACTTTAAAATTATGTAAAAAATCCAACAAAAATTATAAAATTCGGAAATATACAAGAGGTTCCCAATAAAAAAATTTAAGAATAAAAATGAAAATGTTTTCACAAATTAAATTTAAAAATTGTTATTTTCCTATCTTTTAATTGTTTATGATTTTAAATTGTGAAAATATTATTTTTCGAAACTTTTATTTTTGTTACAATCTTTTTATATATTCTTAAATTTTTCTAATTTTCTTACATAATTTTAAAGTATTTCTTTATTAAAATAACAAAATTTAGATTTTTTTAAAAAATAAACTAACGGTCAACTGATCGGTCAACTAACTGATGATTTAGTTAAATGGATAGATGATTTGAGTTTGTGATTTAAAATAAGAAACTAAAGTAGTTCGCGTATTAAAATGAACAAAATAAAATAGTTGGTGTATTATTCTGGGCAATCAAAAAGTTGGTGTATTAAAAAGCTAATAATAATTTAGTTGGTGTATTAATATGGAATTTTCCCTTTTTTTATTCACTTTCTTAGAATTTCAACATAGGCTATACAGTGATTATTTAGTTACGTATATATTAAATTTTTCAATATTTGGTTTTTGTATATTTCTTAAAGTTGCCCCAATCATCGTTTTATCCTCTTGACAAGATTAGGAATTTAGGACTATATATTATAAGGATAAAAAAAAAATAATCCATAAATCGAGAAAGAAAAAAAAAAAAAAATTTGGTTCCTTCTTCTTCTTATGGAAAATTATCCACGAAAATTAAGGAACCTAAGCTCAATCTCTCCCAAAAAAATCTAACATTTCTTCATCGAATCGAACAAAAAGTCTGCTACTTTCTTCATCTTCTCGTTCTGGGTTTTTCTTTCCCTGAAGAACCCACGAACAACAATGGCGTGGAACGTCTTCAAGTTCTGCACGGCGCTTCGTGCCTTGGGTTCGATCATGATCCTGTTCGTTGTCGGGATCGTCGGATTCACTTATTACGCCGTTGTCGTGGTTAATTACGGTCCGTCTCTGTTCATCGGAGGTTTTGATTCGTTGTTATCTCTTCTGGTTTTGTCTCTCTTCCACTTTCTGGTAAAAAAAAAACTCATCTTTTGGTCAAAATCTGATGAGATCTTTTGCGTTTTAGTACTGTTTAGGCTTAATCTCTCTTTAGTGTCTTTAGATCTCTGCTAATAGATGATAAGCTGTTTTGTACTATGCCTTTGTTTACTTCTTGACTTATATGTTTGATGCTTTTGATGATGTCTAGTTTAAGAGCTTTGTTTGTTTCTTGTAATAGTTTGGAGTAAGATTTGGAGATGATGATGCTTATGTGTATATAGTGTTTGTGTTAATAGGGTTGCTTTGATGTAGATTAGCTTTGTTCTGTGTTGGCTAAATCTCTCTTTAGTATCTTTAGATCTCTACTAAGTGCTAATACATGATAAGCTGCTTTTGTACTCTGCCTTTGTTTGCTTCTTGACTTTTATGTTTGGTGCTTTGTTACATAGTGTTTGTGGTTATAGCCTTTTAGGCGTAATCTTGATTGATGCAGAATAGGGTGATTAGATTATGTAAAGTGCGTGTTTTGTAGTCTGATTCGGTTTGTTTAGTAGTCACTAATCGAATGTGAAGAAGCAAAAGGACTTCCTTGTGAAGATTGTTGTTGGTTTTGTTGTGCAGCTTATAATGCTAATGTGGAGTTATTTCTCTGTTGTTGTGACTGACCCTGGTGGTGTTCCATTTGGTTGGAGGCCGGAGCTCGACATAGAGAAAAGCGATGGAAGTCAAACAGCGGTTGTAGAAGCTGATCCATCGGTTTCGGTTGGAGATTCTTCATCGCATGGTGTGAGATATTGCCGGAAGTGTAATCAGTACAAACCGCCTCGCTCTCACCATTGTTCTGTCTGTAAGTCTCATCAATGTGTGATTCTCTTATACGAGTCCGGATATTTGTCTTTTTTTTAGTTTCATCTTAGGGGTTTTCAGGTGGAAGATGCATACTAAAGATGGACCATCACTGTGTTTGGGTTGTGAATTGTGTTGGAGCGATGAACTACAAGTCTTTTCTCCTATTCTTGGTATGTCGAGAAACTTATACTTTAGAGCCATGTTTATGAAGTTGTGTGTGGGCCTTTAGGCATATTTCATGAATAGGATTTGAAGTTTACTCATGCGACGATGTTTTCGACCAAGCAAATAAAAGTAGTTTCCTGTTTGTTTGAATTATGCTAACTGATTCGAGCTTGCTTCTGACTGTTTCGATGACACAACCCATTATTAAAGTTAGTAGAAATGTTGTCATGTTCACCAATAATGCAGTTTTACACTTTTCTTGAGACAACGGTGGTTGCAGTATCACTATTGCCAGTTTTCCTCGTCTTCTTCCGCGATATAGGTGGAGATGATATAACCATATCACCAGGAAGCTTAGCAGCTACCTTTGTTGCATTTGGTGAGTACAAAGATACATTTATCTCAATTCCTTAATCACGGTTCTGTCGTCTCATTTCATTGTCTTCACTGTCTTGCTATGCAGTATTGAACATAGCATTTGCTTTAAGCGTCTTAGGCTTCTTAATTATGCACATAATGCTAGTTGCTCGTAACACCACAACTATTGAGGTAAAACAAAAACAACTCTTCACTTTGTATCAAACAAGCCTCAAGTTAAGTAGTGGTTTTCGATGAAAGTAATGGTTTTTTTTTGTTTTCGGCTCAGGCCTATGAGAAGCATACAACACCTAACTGGCCTTATGACCTTGGCAGAAAGGCGAATTTTGAGCAGGTTTCTCAAAACAACTCATGCTTTTTTATGAAACCTTGAGACATAAACACAATCAAAGCTAAACTTTTGGTTTGGTTTCATTACATGAAACAGGTTTTTGGAAGGGACAAGATGTACTGGTTCGTGCCATTATACACAGAAGAAGATGTGAAGAAGTTGCCAGCACTAAGAGGATTAGACTTCACAAGCAGGTCAGAGTCTGAGCCACTTCAGTCTCTATAACAAACTTCAGAATTTTTTTTGGATTTGGCTTTACTTTACTTTGTGTGTATGTATCATTGATATATCTCTGTATATTAAAAATTACTTTCTTTTGCAAAATATATTGTTATTTCTGTGAAATGAAAATTTATTGTTGTTCTTTGATTTCTTTGGGGAATAAATATATGAGTGATTTTTCATGTAAAATATTTTTTCACTTTTTGTGCAAGTTTAAGAAGTAAATTTATGTACCCTATCAAATTGTTTGGTGTTTTAGATATATGGCCTGGTGAGGTTTCTATTAACCATTAGTAGGAATCTCGTAAGAACAATAAGAATGGCCTCAGTGGAACAATAGAAACTATAAGTTCAACAATTTTAAACTTATAAATAAGATTTTGATGTTTTGAAAACAAAGAGTTTGTATCAAAAGTAAGAACTATGTAAGTAGAACAAAAATGAAATGGACCACAAACCACAGTTAACTAATAAATCAGAAAACAAAACAATCATAAGACAGCCTTTGGGGATCAGACCCATTTGCAGTTGGTGACAAGTTTTGCAGAGACCTAATCCTTGAAGGTTGCACTTCGGTTTCCGGATGCTGGAAAGGCTAGACGCCTTTTTCCTTGTCCAAACTCTGACGGTTCCGGAGCAGACCCTTTCTTCTTCTTATGACCTGGTATTGCTTTTGAACCATCATCTTTCTTTCCTCCTTGTCTTCCTTTATTATGTCCTCCTTCCCCGAATCTCACTTCTTTCATTGCAGCTTCGTAATCAAACGGCTTTATGTCTACAAACTCGGTCTGTTTTGGAGCCTCTTTGCTCTTAAAGTTTATGGACGTAGCTGATAGAGACACTGGCTTGTCTTCCGCATCAACTTCCTTTGCACCATCGTTGTCCAACGGTATAACATCTTCTGCCTCTGGATCTCTACCAAAAGTATTAACTATCTGTGAGCTTTCTTCTAAACTATCTTGCTTGGAAACAAAGGCTGGCATAGAGGTTGAATCCTCTTTAGGCTTCTCATGAACCTTTGAGTCAGAATCTTTGTCGGTAAAAGTATGGAATGGCAGGCTTACAGATGATCTTATCTGTTCAAGCTTCATCTCTTCTTTCACCTGACACATTGTTTTATTAATCACTCAGTAACCAAAACCAACTCTAAGAAATATCAAGTAACTAAACTCACATTCTTATCAGATCCAAATTTCCTCTTCGAGGCCGCACTTCCCAATAATGCTCCTAAACCGCTGCTTGGTTTTTTAGAGATCAGAACAGACGTAGAAACCTAAACAATAGACATTTCTTTATGAGTTCGGTATGGATGATAAAAAGTAACAACCAAAATAGAAATAAGTAGATGTTACCTTATTAGCTGAGCCAAACAAGCCGGTGCCTAAACCCCTCCCTTCACTAGTATTTGCTGCAACAGTGATTGGGATCTTGATATTACTCTCACCTAGCAAAGAATTTTCCTTCAAACTCGGAGAAGCTACGTCTTGTGTGTGAAGAGACATGTCCTTCCTCTCGATAATATGTTCACTATTTGTTACCTACAATGAGAGAAGTCAATAAAGAAAACAAATATGGATAATATAGCAAAACGGTAGAGACCAAGAGGCAGAGCATGCGGCCTATTATCAAGTATCTTACAGTTCCGAGAGACCCATCTTTTAGAGATTGAGCAGCAGACTCAAATGCTGAACAATTTTGCATTGATTGCCTGATGATACTGACCACTGACTGGATATTACGCTCGATATAGGAATGCTTTGACTTCAACATCCGACGTAATTTTCCAGCACTAACAGGCATCTGCTTGGCTATTATGATATCAACATTAGACAAGGTTAGGAATTACCCCCAAAAAAAACTCACTGGCAGATGGTAAAATGAACTCTCAACTATATACCTATTTCAAGAAGAACTTTGTTTGGTAATACATAACCAGTGCTCTCGTCCTCTGCACGTGCAATGAAATCTCGCCATTCACAAAGACCCTACATGAAACCAATTTCTAAGTGAGCTTCACATAGTACCAGAATAGCAGGTAAGGATGCATCATTTATTACATCAGACAGAGAGATCATACCGCAACAATCGCAAGTTGAGCTGCACTGAATCCTGCTGTTTGAAGCCTAACAAAATGCAAGCATAATAATACAATGTTATGTAACCACTTAAGAGAATTCCACTCACGAAGTCATCTTAGCCAATAGAACAACAAGATGATTAACAGGTTTTATCAACAAATACAGACATGTAGATTAAGTCAAGAAAATTAAACAACAGTATGTAGATTAACTCAAGGAAAAGCAACAAACCCATATACGTGAAGGTATGAATTCTCTGTCAAAAGATCTTTCTCATACAGTTGTGTGCACACATCGTAACTCCGCTTGTAAACCTATACAAAACAGTAAGTCAAAACAGTCAAAATTTTAGAGAAAGTTATTAGCAAACCAGAGGAGCTAAAACATAATTCTAGACAAATGTGAATGCAAATAACATTTGGAAGGAATTTATTTTTTGCTTAGAAAACAATATTCAGGAAGAGAACACTTTTATGCATGAAAAACGCTTCTAGAAGTTTCTCTTCAGAAGCATAAAAGTTATAAGAATAATGAAATCCAATTAGCATACAGTACAACATAACCAACAATTATGTTGTATAGACGAATGCTTCCAAAAATCACTATTAAAAGGAATAACACTAGTAAGCATAGTTTAATGTCGGCTAGCCCACAATGCAACTTAAGTTAGTCTTGTAAGCATAGTTTAATGATGGCTACCTCAAGCAAAGGAGAGTCAGTATCCACTTCATCATTTGCCATTCTTTGCAGTTCTAGTCTGATTAAATCATACATGTACAAAAGATAGTGGGTATCTTCTCTTGCATATCTGCAAGGAAATCCAAAAAACTGTGAGCTCAAATCAATTGATGCCGTAGTGAAATTACACAAGACAGAGAAGCATTGACTTTATCATTTCCTCTGGTAGGGGTCGTATTCTCCAGTCTGCGTTTTGGTATCTGCAGCAATAAACAAAAAAAGAAGTTGAAAGACGACTGACAAGACGAATGAAAAACACAGATTGGGCTAGTAGTCTAGTACGCACTCTTTATTTGCAGTAACTCCACAAAATTGCTGCAAAAGGAACTCCAGGCTATTTCTCTCCAAGTTTAACACCCTTGAGGCCTGAAGAATCAAAATGTGAACCATCCTACTTAGGGAAAACACAAATTCTTGACAATAGGGAAAACACACTAAAGAAATAAGAAAACAAATTCATGCATTTGCTTCTTAGTTGCCGCAATATGAGATCTAAAACGATATAACTAAGCTATTGACTTTTGTCTCAAAAAACATCATAAATTACAAACATTGAGTAGGGTGTTATAAGTATCAGTAGGGTGTTATAAGTATCTGCTACAACCGTTATGCAAATTGTTGAACGCTATCCACATGGTCTAATTTACTATAACAATTTTTCAAAATGACTTATTCAGCAGGCTTTTTAAGGGAGAAAATGTCAATCAATCTTATGGAAATATCATAGGGAAAAATAAGAAACCACTCGTGAAACGTAATCAAACCTGTCCTGTGTCAAAGAGATTGCAGACATATATGCCGAAGTCCCGTTGAAGCCAGATAATATCTCGATCTGCTCCATGCATAACCTAATTAAATTAATAGAGTTGAGTGCAGAACAAATATTTTGTACCTTTTATAACAGAAATTAGTGTACCTTTCTCTTTTTAGGGTCCTTGAAAATCTCCCTCAGGTGAGGACCAATGTGAACACGAAGCTTAAATGTATCAACTATATAATCCTCTGTTCTAGTGGAGATTTGCATCAAGCATGTTAGTCCTTGAAAAGACCTATAATGATTATGCTCCAGATCAACCTAAACAAAGCAAAACAAACAACTATAAGAGAAGATATAAGAGGGATCTGCCTTGGGAACACAATGTGGATAGTTTTGGGCCTATCTAATCAAACACAGGATTTTAAGTAACATACTAACAGAAACTTTCTATTCCCAGACCGAAATACTGAAATAACTATCATAGCATAATTATGATAGACTGATCAACTTTCTTACCACTTCTACCAAGAGACACCATGGTTAAACAATGCACTGTTGACTGCACAATAGACTAATAAAGAAAATCAAAAAAGAAATTTACCGCAAACTCTTCGACACTACGCAATTTAGCAACCAACTCTTTTAGATCTTTCACGTCTTGAACAAGCTTGAATGGAGTCTCTTCCAATGGAAGAGGCTTAACAGGTTCCAACTCGCTTACATTTTTGTCGACGAAGTCAATGGCTGAAAGTTTCTCCTGCATAGTATTATCACAAAACATATAAAAAGAGTAGCAAAACGACAAAAAGGCCAAATACAGAAAACCAAAAATCCCAAAGAGCATATCTATTCCCAAGCCACCTACCACGCCGCTAACAAACAGACCACGCTACTGGAAGCGAAAGGGCAAACTTTTAGCATTACTTTTCACTACACTCAAATTATTTTTTTGTGTCATTCTACATTCTATTGGCAGCATCACATGATTACACAATTAAATTGGTGTTGTTTGAGTCAATTACCACAAGATAATCTTCCTATGACCATACTTCTTAAGAATCAAACCACTATATAAACAGATACCCTGAGAACAAAAAAAAGACAGACTAACCAGTGGATGTATAAACCTCTGACCATCCTCGCTCTTCTCCAACCAAACATGCTCAAAAGGTTGATTCACATTGTTCACCAATATGCTATATTCCTCTTGTGGCTTCTTTATAGTCGGTATATGAAAAGGAACTTTAGCCTTACCAGACAAGTTCTTAACATCAACAATGGAGCCACCACTCACCGGTTTCTTCTTCTTCCCATAAACCACTTGAAACCCATTCTCCTCAAAATCAGCCAATGGCAGACCAGTTTCCTCTTCTTTCTTCCTAATCCTCTGAAACTCATCCACACAAACATCGAATCTCTCTAGAGATTCATCATTGACGTTGCAAAGCCAATCATCAGCTTCGTCTTCGTCGATTTCTCCAGGGAACGTCGTCGTCGTCGTCATCGATTTCCCCCAAATCTGAGTCGAATCGCCGATCGCGTCGAGAATCGAATGCGAATTTCTAGAGATCTCGTCAATAGGGAGCTTGAATTGGTCGAAATTGCGGTAAAAGTGAAAATCCTTGCTCGAAGGAATCGTTAGAGAAGACGATGAGAGCTTCGAGAGAGTCGTTGAGAAAGAGCCGTTGATTAACGCCTCTAGAGACTTTGCCTTCGAAGAAACAAGTGATTCGTCTACGTCCATGTTTTCATCGTCGTTCATCATCGCCGTCGTCGAGAGAGAGAGAGAGAGAGAGAGATAAGCGTCGCGGTGTCTCTTCTCGCGGCTTAGTTAGGGTTTAAGGAACAACATTGAATGGGAAGTGTGACGTGGAGGGCAAAAATGTCACTTGCTCGCAGACTAATTATCCGACATTAACAAATTGGTGTGTTTTGATTTTTAATTTCTTGCTACAATTTTGAGTTATATAAATTACATAAATTCCTGAAAAAATGTTTTTTTTGTACAAAAAAAACATTACAAATTTTTTTTTTCTCAAATATTTTTGGACAAAAATATCATAAACACAAAAATATAATTTTAACACTTTAAAACTTAATTTTTTTTTTGATGTAATAAAAACAAAAAAAAAACTTAATTTTTTCATTTATGTTAGCTATATACGGTTTAGGGTACAGTATTGAATGTATGGTTTATTTTTGAGGGTTTCATGTTAATTTTGAATGTTTTTACTAAATTTTAAGTTTATGATATTTTTGTCCAAAAAAACTTTTAAAAATATTTAAAAAAAAAACTGATGTGGTATTTTTGTAAAAAAAAACTATTTTTGATGATATTTTCGAAAATTGGCCTATAAATTATGTTAAAAAATCATTTCCGCTTGCATATAATAAAGTTGGAACTCTTTCTTATCACCAAACAAAGTTACTTAACATACACTCTTCATAGACTTAATCTCAAAAAGCAATGTCTCAATACTAAACCTATTGTCTGGAATCTCCAATGTACATCTTGTCGCGATCTTCGCCATCGCGATAGCCTCTTCTTCATCAAACTCTCCACATAAATATTCATCAATGAACCCACGGTGCTCTCCGTTTTCAGCTGCAACTCTCAGTGAGGTTGTAAGCATGAGCTTGCCAGAGAGTATTTGTAGAATGATGACACCAAAGGCGAAAATGTCGGTTTTCTCGGTGAATCTACCTGTTGTGACGTACTCTGGTGCTAAGTATCCCATAGCTGCACTTGCCTTGAGTGTTGAGAAGACTAAATCATCTGCTAGGAGGCTGTGAAGACCCGAATCTGCGATTAACGGGTTGAATTGCTCATCGATTAGGATTTTTTCGACAGAGATGTTTCGATGTACTATTTCCGGTTTCTTCTGTTGATCATTACCATGTAAGTATGCAATACCTACAAAAAAATTGTGTGTTTACATACATCATTTATGTTATTGTGAAGTTCTTTTAAATACCACTAAAAACTTTTTTAGAACAAAAGTCAAAAGTACCACTAAGAAAAGTTTTCCAAGTTTTAACACTTTAAAGTTAATTTTTCATTTGGGGATTAGTATTTTTAGTTTCTAAGGGTTTAGTTTTAGCGAAGGTATGGTTTAGGTTTAAAGTTTATAGTTTAGTTTTGAGGGTTTTAGGCTAATCTAAGTTTTGTGGTATATTTGATCTAAGAACTTGTAATGGTACTTTTGGCCTAAAAACTTAATATGGTATTTTTTGCAATTTCCCATGGTTTTTAACTCAAAGAAGTGATAAAAGTAAACCTTTTGAAATCCCTTTGATGATGGAGATTCTTGAAGGCCAATCAAGAACTTTATCGGTTTCATATTCTTGCAAATCAAGAAACCTCGAGAGCTTTCCTTTGGACGCAAAATCATATATGAGGAAACACTCTCCTCTGCCTCTTGAGCAACAGAAACCGCGCAGCTTCACTAAGTTTTCGTGTGAAAGCGAAGATAAAAGCTTTAAACCTGTCATGAACTCGTCTTCTTCGTTCTTGCAACTGCTTATGTTGATGCTTCTAATAGCTACAAGAGACCCATCTCTTAGTACTCCTTTGAACACCGAAGTGAAGCTGTTTCTGCTTAATAGATTAGCTTCGGAGAAGCATTGCGTTGCGGATTCAATGTCTTCTAAGTTAAACCTGAAACTGCTATTAATAGCAAAGAGATGGTAAGGCTCTTGCGAGAACTCAGCTCCGTTTCTGCTATCTCCGAGCGGATCCCATTCTTTAGTGTAAGCTAGGCTCATAAGAGGCGATGATCCTCGGAGATCTTTCTGCGGATGATCCGTGCTGAGTCTTCCCTCGGAAAACTCAGCTGTGTTGCTTATCTTTTGCTTCCTTCTCCGGTATCGGAAGAATGTCAACAAACAAGCACCGATCAGTGTTATAGACACAGTTATCACGCTTGAGATCAAGGCTACTTGTGGGAGTTTTGATGAGGGTTTCTTGCAAAGTGTTTGGCCGCAGTGCTTTTGGAGACGCATAGAGTCGGAAACATTGTGTAAAGATGATTTATCGGTGTCTATATCGCCTGTTGGCTGCTTGATTTGTTCGATATTTGCTTCATCGAAAGGAGAACAAGCTCTCAAAGAAGGGAACTCGTTGCCGCATAGCCCGGTGTTATTCTCAAACAAGAATCTCTCATTTAGCTTCTTGAGACCTTTTCAAAAGATGCAAGAAACATAACTAAGAAAAAACACAAAGAGATCATCTTCTTACAATGACATTTTCAAGAAACATTACTCACCTGGAGGAACCAGACCAGAGAGAGAATTGTTGCGCAAGTCAAGAGAATCTAGCTGAGGAATGTTGGCTAGGGTTTTCGGTATCGGTCCTAACAGATTGTTGAAGCTCAAATCAAGCCTACTTAACATACTCAAATCTCCGAAACTCGAAGGAACTTCTCCTCTTAGCTTGTTGTGTTGAAGAGACAAGACATTTAGTTTATTTAAAGAACCAATGTTGTTTGGTATCTTCCCTGCTAAGTTGTTGCAACAGAGATCCATAACTATAAAACAAAACCATTTCAATTAAAAAACCGATGATTCTCCGGTTTAAAAAGGATTTGAATCAAACCAATGGTGCGTAGCTTATGGCTCAAGGCAACTCAGCTCTGTTTCTAGGCTCATGCTAAATCTCATTTGGTTAAACCAAACTAAATCCCGGTTAATCTAAACCGGTTTTGAATTATAAGCTAACCTTGTAAACTAGCCATTGAACCGATCTCTGCCGGAATCTCGCCGGAGAAGTTATTAAAATTGAGATATAGATCTGATAACTCTGTGAGATTTGTGATCTCTTTAGGTATCTCACCGGAGAGACTATTGTAATGTAAGTAAAGACCTGACAAACATTTTAGCTCTGAAACCGCCGGAGATAGTTTTCCGGTGAGACTTTTCCCTTGTAAAGATATGTTAGCTACTTTCAAGTGGTGGTTGCAAGCTATTCCTTGGAATGAACCGTCGCATGGGTCGCCGTTAAAAGTCCATGAACGGAGAAGCTTGTTTTCAGGGTCAAGAGAGGATTTTAGCTCCATTAAAGCTTTAAGCTCTGCGTTGGCTTGAACATTGTGTGAAGTTAAAAGAAAGGTAAAGAGAAGAAGGGCAAGTAACTTGTAACGCAAGGAAGACATTGCTGAAATTAGGTTTGTCTCTCTGTAGAGAAATCAAAAGCTCTTTAAGCTCATTTGTTGAGCAGAGTACTCTGTTTTGCTTTGATATTCTTCTTGTTATAGATAACAGGAAGAGATAAAAAAATAGAAACTTTAGAGAGGGACCAGAGTTAAGAATCTAGGCTGGAGAGTTTCTTGTCTGTTTCTTGAAATTGGAAAGTGTAATTTTGAACTCTCTCGTGGAGAGAGTAGGGAAGAGGAAGAAGAAGAGAGCTTTAGCTGGTGAAAAAGTGAGAAGAGAAAGACAACAGCAACAAGGCATTGAATAGTTTGTGTCTATGTGTCTACAATAGAGAGAGAGAGATAGAGACGTGTACTGCTTTTGAATAGAAATGCTAAATACTTTTATGACTTTTTTGTTCGTTATTTGATAACAGTTAATGTTCACATTTGTATATTTGTATGTGTTAGTTTATTCTCACATATTCGCGTTACTATTTTTTGTGAATATTTGAACCACAAGTATAGAATTAACTAATAAATCGGTTTTTTTTTTTTTTACTTTATGTAAAAAAAAAAAAAACCGATTTATTAGTTAATTCTATACTTTCGTAAACGTTGAGAATCCATCTATATTATTTTGGTTTTGGTGCAACTAATTGTTGACTCATGTTTATCTTTTGGATTTAGTGGATTGTTTGAATTTAAAGGGGGGGGGGGGGGGGGGGTTATGGGTTTTGTATTTTAACTGATTTATAAATCTATGTGAGATTTTAAAATTTTGGAAATTTTAGAGTGAATTTTGAAATAACAGTATTTTACTTTCGGATTTTGTTATTTGAATTTTGAAAGTTTTATGTTTGGATTATGTTCATAACTTTTTGGAATCATTTTGAAACTTGTATCATCTTTTATTTCTTTTTTGTCAACACTCTTCTTTTGCATTCTCTACACATACCACGTGCACGTGTTTACTTAGTCTCTAAAAATGTGTAGAATTTTGGACGAAAATAATTGATTAAAGAATCTTTTGTTTATATCTATATTTCGTATAATGTTCTAAAATGATTTAGGATATGTTAAAGTCAATGTTAATATCGAGATTTTAGAGGACAATCATTCTACTAGCTTTTTTAGCTAACTAGGTAGGTACCCGTGGGATACCGCACGGGAGCTGATATCGGATGGAGCTAGAATACATAAAATATTTTTTTAAAATTCATAAATCTAAACTAATTAGTATATTTATTCATATATATTAGATAATCCATAATCATTATAATTTCAATATTTTATATACATCAGTTATTTTAAAAATGTAAAACTTGCAATTAGATTTAAATAAAACTCAATCACAAACTTACAAACCTCGTAACAATGTTTTTAACTTCAATCCCACCAAAAAAAAAAAAAATATTTTTAACTTCAAAAATGTTGTCACAATTTTAAAAACAAATTAAAATCCTACATCATTTTTCTTTACTACAAATAAATATGTTAAGAATATTCGACACTTATTCATATTATAAATCGTTTTATCAAATTGTGTTAGTAAGATATCAAAAATCTCTGTTTTCAACAAAACAAACAAGACGACGGTCATTTTTCATTTGGTTTAACTACTTAGCGTTTAAAATTTAATTTTGAAGTAGGTAAGAATTACTTTTGAGGATTTAGGGTTTAATTTTAAAGATTTTAAACTAAAATAAAACTTTTTTATATTAATACTCTATATGTAAATACATCTATAGAAAATAATTTTAATGGTATTTTTGGTAATTGTCATCAAAATTATTAAGTTTTGTTCGATTTATTGGAATTTTACCTTAAGTTTTTTATGATAAAATTTATTTGATTAATTTTTTAATATGTTATAGAGGTATAAATAAATTTAGTTTATTAGTCTAAATTTATTAAGAAAAAGAGAAATTCACAAAACTACATCCTTTCAATCCTCTCTTCACAAAACTACACCTAATTCAATATTTTCCCAAATTTACACAATTTCAAAATTTTAAAAGCTTGATTTACCCTTTTAAAAATTACCAAAATTAAAATCTTTTCATTTGAGTTCGCTAATTAGTGTTTAGGGTATAGTATTAAGGGGTAGGATTGTGTGAGTAGAGTTTATTTGGATTTAATTTTGAGTCTTAAGGGGTAGTTTTGTGAAGTATTTTTGAAATGGTGTAGTTTTGTGAAATGTAATTCAAAAGGTGTAGTTTTGTGATTCTCCTTAAGAAAAATAGTTATGAATTAATTAAGATAAGATGTTTTAATTTTTCATTACCTTAAGTTAGATCACCATTTAACGGAAAACACATTAAAAGTTTGACAATTAATAAATTGTAATCAAATTTTATTTCACTAATAAACTAACATGATTCATTCTTTTTTTTTCTTTGAACACTGTTGAAAAAACTCTTTTTACAAAGTACCATAAATATTAAATTAACTTAATATTTCTTAAACTAAATTCTAAAGTCTCAAAATTAAATCTTACAAATAAAATACACACCACACTCCCAAAAAAATAATGATAAGTAACAAATCAAGAAATCGAAATAAGAAAAATAAAAAAGGATAAATAATAATCTACAAACAATAGTGAAAAACGAAAAATAAATATACAAAATGAGGTTTAAGATCATATCATAAGGTTTTCTTCTTCGTCTTTAAAATTTTAGAAACTTAAAAAAATTGATTTGGAAGTAGTTACAAAAATACCATAAATATTAAATTAGCTTAAAATTTCTTAAACTAAATTCTAAAGTCACAAAACTAAATCTTACAAATAAAATACCCACCACACTACCAAGAAAATAATGATAAGTAATAAATCATGAAATCGAAATAAAGAAAATAAAAAGGGATAAATAATAATCTACAAACAATAATGAAAAACGATAAATAAATATACTCAACGAGTTTAAGATCATACCTTAAGGTTTTCTTCTTCGTCTTTAAAATTTTAGAAACTTAAAAAAATGATTTGGAAGTAGTCATACGTCATATATATAATAATCAAAAGACACCTTTTGGAAGACACCTTTTCGACGAAACAACACGAGTTTGTAAAGACACTTTTACGAGTTTCTAAAGACACATTTACGAGTTTGTAAAGACACATTTACGAGTTTGTAAAGACACATTTACGAATTTGGAAAAACATATTTACGAGTTTGTAAAGACAACTTTACGGAACACACCCCTACGAAATTTCAACAAAGAAATCTCAACAAATCTCTATTTATAAAAATCAAAAGACATGATCAAAAGTCACGATTAAAATACATGACTTTTGTAAAACGGTTATGTAAATAAACGAAAGAATACAACTTTATAAATACACTTTTACAACGAAATAATACAATTTTATAAAGACACCTTTACATAACAAACCCCACCACACCCTTCGAGTCTTTTTTATTTTGTTATTATTAGTAGACTAATAAACTAACATGATTCATTCTTTTTTTTTCTTTGAACACTGTTGAAAAAACTCTTTTTACAAAATACCGTAGATATTAAATTAACTTAATATTTCTTAAACTAAATTCTAAAGTCTCAAAACTAAATCTTACAAATAAAATACACACCACACTCCCAAAAAATAATGATAAGTAACAAATCAAGAAATCGAAATAAGGAAAATAAAAAAGGATAAATAATAATCTACAAACAATAGTGAAAAACGAAAAATAAATATACAAAATGAGGTTTAAGATCATATCATAAGATTTTCTTCTTCGTCTTTAAAATTTTAGAAATTTAAAAAAAAAGATTTGGAAGTAGTTACAAAAATACCGTAAATATTAAATTACCTTAAAATTTCTTAAACTAAATTCTAAAGTCACAAAACTAAATCTTACAAATAAAATACCCACCACACTACCAAAAAAATAATGATAAGTAATAAATCAAGAAATCGAAATAAAGAAAATAAAAAAGGGATAAATAATAATCTACAAACAATAATGAAAAACGAGAAATAAATATACTCAATGAGTTTAAGATCATACCTTAAGGTTTTTTTCTTCGTCTTTAAAATTTTAGAAACTTAAAAAAAATGATTTGGAAGTAGTTACAAAAATACCGTAAATATTAAATTACCTTAAAATTTCTTAAACTAAATTCTAAAGTCACAAAACTAAATCTTACAAATAAAATACCCACCACACTACCAAAATAATAATGATAAGTAATAAATCAAGAAATCGAAATAAAGAAAATAAAAAAGGGATAAATAATAATCTACATGAAAAACGAGAAATAAATATACTCAATGAGTTTAAGATCATACCTTAAGGTTTTTTTCTTCGTCTTTAAAATTTTAGAAACTTAAAAAAAATGATTTGGAAGTAGTCATACGTCATATATATATAATAATCAAAAGACACATTTTGGACGAAACAACACGAGTTTGTAAAGACACTTTTACGAGTTTGTAAAGACACCTTTACGAGTTTGTAAAGACACATTTACGAGTTTGTAAGGACACTTTTACGAATTTGTAAATACATATTTACGAGTTTGTAAAGACAACTTTACGGAACACACCCATACGAAATTTCAACAAAGAAATCTTAACAAATCTCTATTTATAATAATCAAAAGACATGATCAAAAGTCACGATTAAAAGACATGACTTTTGTAAAACGGTTATGTAAATAAACGAAAGAATACAACTTTATAAAGACATTTTTATTACGAAATAATACAATTTTATAAAGACACATTTACATAACAAACCCCAACACACCACTGAATCTTTTTTTAATTTTGTTATTATTAGTAGATTAACCGTAGACTATAATTAAACCTTATTAGTTAGACAAATTCTCCATTGGTGCAAATAGTAACAAAGCAAATTAGTGCACTCATTAAAGTATGGCCTCACCGTTAATTGCTACAAGAAAACCTTTACTCAAATCATTTGTATTTTTTTTAACTTTTTGAAATTTGAAGATGAGGAAGAAAGACTTTTGAGATATTTTGTGTTATATTTAATTACTTTAACCTTTTAAGACTTTAATTGATTGTTTACTAATAACTTTTGTCATTTTCTCTATTTTTATAGTATATACAATACATATACACAATTATGCATATGATCATGCGTCCATGTGTACATGACTAATCATACAATCTCTCCACCATTTTCGGTAGAAAATGTCGACTTTATAAAATATATCATATTCTATTACAAAAGCAAACTTATGTTGAAAATGCAACACAAAACAAATTTGAATGTGGTTATACACCAAACATACAAATTATTCAAATTCAAAAGGAAAGAATCATATATTTTGACTAATCAAACACATTTAACCTTAACCACTAATCAAAACATATAAATTGGTACGCACAATCAATTACTCGTAACGTTCTTATTATCATCTTCAAGCACCAAAACTTCCTTCTCTCGCCACACAGCATGAACCTCGTCCGTACGAAACCGTTGCGTAAAGGTTGTCTCTTGGATCGGCGTTTCGATACCGTTAACAAACGCGATAAGACCCGTATAAGCGATCATCGCACCATTGTCTATGCAGTAACGGTCGTCCGTTGCAAACAGCTTACCGTCACGTTCAGAACACATTGTCCTCATCATGTCTTGTAACCGCTCGTTGCAGCCTACGCCGCCAACTATAAGAACGTCTTTCTTGTCGCAATGAGCCATGGCCCTTTCCGTTATCTCTACCAACATCGCAAACACCGTCTCCTGCAAGAGAGAACAACAATCAATCAAATCCAAACATGGCATCATAAAAAGTTTAAAGGACTAAAATACCACAAAATTTAAATAAGCATAAAAGCCGCGTACTTAAAATCTTAAAGTCTTAAACCCTAAAACCTCAAAGCTAAACCCCTACCCCTTCAAAACTTAACTTTAAACATTAAAGAGTGAACCCAAATGAAAAAACAAAAATTATAAAGTGTTAAAACATGTTTTATATCTTTTGTGGTATTTTGGCCCAAAAAGGTTTTTAGTAATTTAAGGGACAAAAACTTGTGATGGTATTTTAGGCCTGACACTTCTATTAAATGGTATTTTAAGGAAGTTCTTATCTAAACAGGTCAAACTTTTGAATTCGTGTGGCAAAAATAAACCAAAGATAGAGCCTTTACTTGAAGAGAATAGCACAAATCCGCAGGCGTGCACTCGTTGTTCTTGAGCTTCTCCTCTGCAGTAGTTTCGATATAGCTCAAGATTCCGCTGAAAGATACATCCATACCTTTAACAGCATACGGGAGATCGATAAAGTTCTCTCCTTTCTTCGCAAGCTAGTAAAAGGAACAACCAAAACCCAAATTAACACGGTTCTTGAAACATCGAATAGACTCAAGTAATTTACTTTACTTCTAAGACAACAAATTTCACCTGCTCAATGTTATAACCAGGGCTTGGATCATTAGAAAGCTTCAAGACTCTAGCGAACCGATCCAAACAATTACCAACAGCGATATCAATAGTCTCGCCGAAGATCCTGTACCTACCTTCACTATAAGCAATCACTTGAGTGTTTCCACCACTTACATACAACACAACGGGATCATCAGCTCCGGTGACTACTCTCCCCATCTCAATGTGCGCCACACAGTGATTCACCGCAACAATCGGCTTCTTCCAAAGCTGCGAAAGCACTCTAACGACAATGGCAGAGACCTGCAAGGGAGCTCCCATGCCTGGACCTTTCGTGTAGCAGATACAGTCGATATCTTCGGGTGTTACTTGAGAAGCTTCGAGAGCTGATTTGACTAGAGGAAGGACGTGGTCGAGGTGGTGATGAGCGGTCTCTCTAGGAAGGAAACCGTGTCCCGGTGGGGTTATGTATGTGTGCCGTGGATTAGCTAAGATTGTACCGTCTAATGTAACAATGCCAACACCGATTTTGTTAGCTGAGCCTTCGAAACCAATGGCTATCTTCTTCTTCATCATCATAATCTCCTTTTTGGTTTTAACAAAGACAAAGAAACTCTCTACATAGATAACAACAAAGCATAGGGTTATTATGAAGAAATCACACACAGAGTTTAATTGGGTTTAATTCATAAAAATCGATACTTTAGGCGAAACAGAGACGGTGATAATGTGAGTTCATGAAATCACACAGATTTCGTTTTGTGAAGAGCTTTCTAAATCCTACAAGATAACAATCTAAGCCCAAAGACCATTTCTACACGAAGCAAAACACAACGACTCATGTATTGAAGTTTGGGTTGAATCGAAACTAACCTGAAGCTGCGTCGATGGCCGGAATCAAAGTAGCACACAAAAATCTCAGACCAAAACGAAGAGGAAGAAGACGTTAAAACGACAACGTTTTGACTCCTCAAGCTTCATTTGCTTAGGGTTATAGAAAAAATCGTTTTAATATTTCATTATAGTAAACGACGACGTTTTACACGTATTACAAAGGCCCATAAGAGTCTATCTCTAAACCGGATTTAATTTATGAGATTCGGTTTAATAACTAAACCGAATAACCGATTCAATTATATATAAACCATTCCCTCTCAATCTTCACAAAAACCTTCCATTTTCGTCTTCTTCGAGAAAAAATGCCTTTCTCTCTCTTCTCTCGCAAGAAACCCACTCGCCGTTTCGTCGATTTCTACGCCGACTGGTCAAAAACCCTAACGGAAAACTGCCTCCCTCTCCTCCGTCAATCTCTCTCCTCCGCCGCTTCAGCCTCCGTCCTCTCCTCAAACGTGGATCTAGTCCTCCGCCACCTCGTCTTATACTACCAAACCCTAGATCTCGCCGCCGATCACAACACAATCCCTTACCTCCTCTTCCCTTCGTGGCGCAACTCCTTGGAGACGCCGTTCCTCTTCCTCGGCGATATCCATCCTTATCTCCTCACCAATCTCCTCCGTTCGTTCATAGATCGTGAGAATCGAGATTCCGACGACGAAGAAGAAGAAGAAGATTCGCTTGGATTTAATCCGCCGTTAAAAATCGCGACGGCGTTTAAAGATCCGTCAGATGAGCTCGTGACTAGGATCGATCAGATCGAGTGTACGATGCGGCTCATGGTCCCTGTTCTTATGGACCGTACGAGAAAAGCGCAGAGAGGCTTCGTGGCTCGTGTCTCGGAAGATTGGATCTCGTCGTATCAATCCGGGAAGAAGAAACGCCTAGCTACGACTACGACGACGACGACGAAGGGGGTGGTGGATGAGACGGCGAAGGAGGAGATGGAGGAGCTAGTGAGTATCTTCGTCGACGCGAATAGATTGAGAAAGAGTGTGATAATGGACATTGTTGGAGCCACGAGTGAGAATCAAGCTGCTTTGTTTCTTGAAGGTTTGTGTCAGTTTCTCGTTGGGTTTAAAGATCAGCTTCTTCTTCAAGATTTCGAGGTTCTTGCGTTGCCCAATTAAAAGATGAGTTCTCCTCTGGTTTCAATGGTGGAATCAAGATTGGTTTAATTGATTAGTTTGTATATAAAAAAATTGTAAATTTCTATGGAATCCCCAGGTTATGTTGCAAATCACTAATCAATAGGCCCATAATAAGTGACATAGATGATAAAACATTATGTGGCCTAATGGGCCTAGAACAATATAGACTTGTAAAGAACTGTTTAGTGTGTGACCAATTATTTGACAATAATAATTAGAGAATCAAGGGTCAAAATATGAAATTAGTTTAAAGTTGAATTGAGAATTATTCAATCTTACGTGTCGTACAAATTAAAGATTACTAGTGTTTTGGTTTGTTTTAACATTATAAAAACTCTTTGAAACAGTTTGATTATTTGAAACATTAATGGTTTAAAAGGTTGGATTAATTTAAGTATTAGGTTTAAAAATAAATAAAGTTGTGAAAATAACGTCGGTGTGGACCAACTAGTTAATCTCCATAGTTAATTAAGAATAAACGATGGAAATTGGCTGTTATTATTAGACTCTAGAGTGATTTAGAAACTTCAACCGTTTTGAATATTATAATACTCATGCATTTTATAATGATAATAATATATGTATAGCCTGACCAAATGATCATTTATATATATAAATTAGCTATACGAGGACTTGTTAAAACCATGTATTAGTGCTTGTCACTCTTTCTCATTTCTTATTTCTTAAATGAGCAATATATATATATATATAGAGAGAGAGAAGACCAAATAAAAGTCACGTAACATGTGGTAATATATAATATATGTGAATATGAGTTGTTTTAATAATTATCAAATTATCCTAGCACAAGGGAATCGTTAATATATGATCTTCGTCACGTAATTTCATAGTAGCCGAACCATACGTAGTGCATGTTATATCATAATGAAAAGAAGAATAAAATAAGATATAAGTTTGGATGTATGTGTACGCGTAAAGATACGTGGAGACACATATGCAGATATGACTTCTAACATTATATGTTATCATATAATGTTGTCTCTTATCATTATCAGTATATATGAGAACATGTGGACTTTGACAAATATGAGCTTATAGTTAGTGGTCGGCACACATTAGTTGTTTTCTTATTATTAAATCTACATTTCTTTTCTTTCTGGAATTAACACTCCGTTTTGGCAAACTATACCATGAGTTTTTTTTTGGGTTTTATTAATGAAACTAATTCATGGATTCATTGATTAAGACGAAATGATGTATTTCATCTCAATAAAAAAAATATAAGTTTATCGTTTAGTGCTAATCACGACGGCTCAAATGTGCTTTCTTGGAATATGGTTACCAAAAATTATATGTTATATATATATATATATATATATGTCAAAGTCAAGAACTGTGTCATCATAGCGTCAGCATATAGTTGCGACTCGTTAATCGTCATAGGTTCAGCGTAAGATACACGTGGCGGACCTTCCAAAGCCGTTGCGATACCAAACAAAATCTAACATGTTTTTCATAGGGGAATTACAAAATTTGGAATTCACAAAATTACGCCATTTCATCATTTTCTTTACAAAACTCTACATAATTCAATATTTTCACATATTTACATATTTTAAAAATTTTAAAAATTTGATTTACCCTTTAAAAAATTACGAAAATTAAAATATTTTTATTTGGGTTCGCTAATTAGTGTTTATGATATAATATTAAGAGGATATGATTGTGTGGATAGAGTTTATTTGTATTTAATTTTTAGTGTTTATGTGTAGTTTTGTGAAAAAAAATTGAAATGGTATTTTGTGAAATGTAATTCAAATGATTTAGTTTTGTAATTTTCCCATACAAAATTAGGCTTATTGAATTGCATTTCATAAACTTTACCCACTTAATAATACATTTTTGATATTATATCCTAAACAATAATTAACGAACCTAAATGGAAAAAAAGATAAATCAAACTTTAAAACTTTCAAAAATGTAATTTAGAAAATATTAAATTAGGTAGAATTTTGAAGAAAAAAATGAAAATATTGTAGTTCTGTGAATTCCTCTTTGCATTTGATCGATTCCCTCGTATATATATATTTGTTTATATTTTTCATAAGAAAATTAGAAAAATAGTTGCAAAACTATTACTTTTTCATTCATTAACTGCTATTTTGGTTTCTTTCATTATTTTGCCATGAATATAAAGTGAACTAATGCTACAAAAAAAGGATGCATCACGGAGACCAAATCAGAACCGTTGATTTCAGTTTTGGGACCCACTTACAGTTCATACTTTTATTGGTCGCTAAGTTAAGTTAAATTAAACACATGGCGTCTATATTATTATTTTAACGTTTATTGACTCATAGCCACGTGTCTGTTGACAAACCAGTTTGTTTTGGTGTAACAACGTGTCCAAGTCCAACATCCTCCTTTTAGCTATTTTTTACAAAGTGCAAACACGGTTTCTACCTACAATTTCTTGTTTTTTTTTTTGTTAAAGGTAAATTTTAAAAAATAATATTGCATAGAATTGGAATACAACAAAAGAAAATATGAAACGTAAAATTAATTAATTGCACTAACGAAGGATTAACTCAGTTAGTTAACTGCAATCATTGGTGATATTGTATTTTTTGTTAAGGAGAGCAAAAAAAAGAAAACTGATTTGAATATTGTAGAAAATTAGTAGCTTTTAAAACGAATTATCAAAGTAAAATATTATTTAGGCAATATTTTCCTTATGCACCAACTTCGCCATATCATTTTGGCAGAAAGCACATTAAATGATTTATGTTTTTTTCTCCAAATTATTGTAAATTAAAGAAAAGTAAGAACATGTTATTTATAAATTACAACTTAGTTTTTAAAGTATAATAAAATGAATCTTTTATTTGTAGAAACGTTATAGGTGACAATTTTTAAAATAATATTGTATAGAATTGGAATATACCGGAAGAAAATGAAACGTAAAATTAATTAATTGCACTAACGATGGTGGCTCAATTAATTAAATGCAATCGTTAGTGATATTGTGATCTTAAGTTTGAATTGCGTTGAAAGCGATAATTTATACCATTAAATTGATATTATCGTCGCGGGTTTAGGAAAATTATGAGCTTTGACGCAAAATGTTTTGGTTTAACAATTTTTTTTTCAATTAATTGCAGAAAATCAAATAATAATCCTATTGGTTCAAAAGATTCCACCTAACAAAACAAACTGAATTAAGAAAACAAACGAATACGACTAATTGAATAACTCATTAATCACACATACTAGTAGTAGTAATATATTTATTTAATTTTATAGAAGCTAATAAGAAATTAAAATTACTTAAAGAATACGATGGCAAATTAGTAAATAAACAAAAACAAAGACGGTATATTCGTAATTTTAACAAATATACCCCCTTGTTAACCACGTCTCTTTCTCCTAAGAAATAAAATAAAATAAATTAATTAAAAAGTCTATAAATACGAAATCGCATCTCCTTCATTTTCTCCCTTCTTCTTCCCTTTCGATTTCGTATATTCTCTTTACATAACAAAATCTCTGCTTTTGTCTCTTTTTTGTTTACGTTTCTTCATATACCGAATCTTCCTTTTTTTGTTGATTCGGTGAATTCCCACATTCCTTAGAAATTCTTCTTGTGGCTGATTCGTGTTCGTAAGCTCCTTTCTGATTTTTTAAGGTACGTTTTGTTGTAAATCTCTTTTTCTTTCTTAAATATATAGATTTTGTTAATTAATCTACAAATTTTAGGGTTTTTAGTTTTGTAGTATTTTTATCAGAATATTGTTTTTCCTCTGTTTAGACCTCTGTTACAGCATTGGTTTCTCTGCAATATTTTTGTGTAAGTGTTAAAACATGGTTCGGGTAGGATACCGAACTGAGATGATTGTTATAGAAGTGGGGTCGGAAAACTCGTTAAATGATAATGGGGACGAACAATTAATGCCGAAGTGAGAATGATGATAAATGCCGATGTGAAACTTATAAAGTACCGAACACAAAATATGATTAAGAACTCGGAGTTCGTTTGTTTATTGATTGAATGATTGTTTGATACAATGTCGAAGTGAAAGTATAAGTTTCTTGCTATTTTCTCTCTATAGATTCCCTCTCAAAATTTCGGATCCCTTTCTTATGAGCCGGGACTCTCTATTTATAGTGGAGATTTCGGGGACTTGGCGGGATTTTGCTCTTTTGGCGGGATCTCTTCGGCGCATGCCCGACATACGGAAAGTTCGTTTTGTCGAACGCAGCTTTGCATTTAATGCGGGTGTCGAGCATGCTCCCGCATTTAATGCCCGTTCGGTCGACCTCTCGTGCTCTGCGAGTCCGTATCGACACCTCCGTCGGCGCGTGCCGCATCGCCGTACGGACGTCACCCGTGTCGGCCTTGGCGGGTCCGTACCGATGTCACTGTCGCGCATGCTCCCTTCAAATGGGCCTTGACTTCGGTGGGCCTTGACTTTGATGGACTTTGACTTCGGCGGGCCGAATAAAGCCCGATGGATTCTTCTGGTTACTCCTGGAATGGGCCAGGCCTGAGTGGGCTTAGGCCCACCCTTAACATTAGTCCCTCCCCCAGTTCGGCTTTTTGGGTGAGGCGAACTAAAGAGATCGGCCTTAGGCGCATTCTAGGAGTTACCATCGGCGATTTGATTGTCTTCGGCGATCGATCGCTTCGGTAAATGCCACGTCACAGTGATGCCACGTCGATTTGTTGAATGCCATGTCATCTGAGTTGTGCATTTGTTAGAAATTTTGGGCGGCGCGTTGGGAGGTGTGCGTCGCTCTTTGGCGAATCGCCGGATGCCACGTCATTGTAATGATGAGCTCCCGTCGCTTCGTATTTCGGAGTCGTGTCGTCGAAGCCGCGCCTTTTCTCTCGTCGAATAGGGAGACGCCACGTCATCGTAATGATGATGGTTCGTTTCGCGCCCTTCGATGGCGCCTCCTCGTCTTCCATTTTCCTCTATAAAAACCTCTCTTCGGTTTCACTTCTCCATTTCATTCTCGCGCAAATTTTCAGGTACTTTCTCTCTCTATATTTTCTCCAACCTCTCTCTAGAATTTTTATATTTGTCATGGCTTCTTCATCTTCAAGAGCGAGTTCGACTTCTTCCGGTTCGTCGTCACGTCTTATCGAAAAAGGTCGAACTCTTCGTCTATACCGAACGAGCGATTAACCCGTGATGTAGATAGGATCGTCTCCCGTGATCGGTTCGGCGGTCGATCGTGCTAGCGATCCGAAACCGGCGATAATGCCGATCGCTCCGCCTTCGGTACCGCAGTCGTCTTCTCGGCCTAGTGGTCAAGCTCGGAAGGGTTCCCTTCCGAAGAGAAAGAAGGTTTCGGCGAAGAGCGTTCGGAGCGTACCGAGACTAAGAAAACGACGAAGGCTTCCAAGGAGAAGAAGCCGAAGGTAGAGAAGCCGATTCATTTCTTCACTTCGTCGAAGAGCAAGTCGTCGGGAAGCCTCGGCCGGATTCGAACCCTTTCGGAATCCGGCGAGCCGCCGGAGTTGGTGGTGCCGGAGCCGAACCGGAGGCCTTGGAACCGCCCTCCTGGTTACATATGTTTGTACGAACATATGTTTTCCAAGGCGGGGCTCTGGTTTCCGCTTCCCCGGTTGCTTGTTTCCTTTGCCGAGGAGCGGATGGTAGCTATCTCTCAGCTAACGGCTCCGTGTATTCGGAATTTGGTTGCGGCGATGGTGGCGGCCGAAGAGATGAAGATTGAGATGACTCTTCGGCTTTTCGAAGAGATATCTCGTGTCAGCAAGAACCATTCCCTCGAAGGGACATGGTCTATTTGCTGGAAGCCGGGTTTCAAGCTGACTTCGGACACTTCCGTTAAGTTCCAGTCTTGGTGGGAGAAATATTTTTTCGTCAAGGTTAACCGGGCATCCGTTTTGGATGTTGATAGGGTGTATCAGACCAAGTGGTCTCCTTTCATCGGTAGGAATTTGCGAACCCCTTCCTTTTTCTTTGATTTTCTAATGATTTCTCTTGTTCTTTTTCGGCTAAGTGTCCTCCGATCTATCCCTTCCCTTCGGAGTACTTGCCGTTCAAGGAAAAGTTTCTTCAAAAGGAGGAAGTGCCTTGGGTTGAGGTTGTTCGGCGAGCAACGAGGTTTATTTGAGATCGCTAGGAGGTACGTTCGGTATATATATATATATGTATATTTTTTTTTTTTTTTTTTTTTTTTTTTTTTTTTTTTTTACCGAACGTCTTTTTCAGGTTCGTTCTCTCTTCAACCTCAAGAAAAATACAAGGTTGACGCGATGCTGGATCTCGATGATATCCCCGGCGTGTTCGATGATGAGCTTCGGGAGCGATATCTCGCCGGAGAAGAAGAAGAAGAAAGGCCGGGCGACGAGGAGGTAGCCACACCCCCTCCGAGGGTGAGTTCTCCGGTTCGGATGGAGGAGTCGGTTGTTCCTGGGGCGAAGTCGTTATCGCCGAACGCCAAGTCGCTATCGCCGAAGGCGAAGTCGCTATCGCCGAAGGCGAAGTCGCTATCGCCGAAGGCGAAGTCGCTATCGCCGAAGACTAATCTTCCTGCTTCGGAGGTGAGATCACCATCGCTGACGGCGGCGCGAACGTCTCCCTTTAATAGGCAGGCGTACCTTGCGAAGAGGGCTCTGGAGGCGGTAGAGGGAGAAGTGGCCGGGTCTCCTTCTAAGAGGGCTCGCGTGGAGCCGTTGTCCACCGATGGGACTCGCGGTGAAGATGACGGGGCCGAGAAGACGTCCGAGGTTCCATCTCCATCCAAGGCTCCTCTCGCCGAAGAGGAGTTCGGCTATCGGTTGAGCGAGACCAATGACCACGGTTTCGAATTTTTCTACAATGGGGCAGTGCCCTATGTCAATCATGCCGAGGCCAGCGCCAGCTTTCAGTACGGCGTTTACTCCGCTATTCACGGCGAGGAGTTTCCCAATGGTCTTGTGTTTGCGGAGGAGATGGCGCAACTTGCTCGGTTGGAGCGAGAGGGTGAGTTTTATTACCTTAGTTTGTTTTTGCCGCACCTCTTTTCTTTTATATTTGGATCTTCTTGATCGTTTGTCTTTCGTTCGGTATTTGTTAGGTCGCTTATAAGAGGACCCTGTTGAATCTTTCGTATGAGAAGCTCCTTGCATCGGCTGCCGATGAGAAGGGTTCGGTTCAAAAGGACCTCGACGTGGCTCGGGAGGGCCAGGCATCGGCCGAGGAAGAGCGGGACCTTGCCTTGGCCAAGGTTAGCGGTCTTGAGAAGGATCTTCAGCTGTTGAAGAAGGAGAAGAAGTCGAAGAAGCTCGAAGGAGAAACTTAGCAAGGTCGAGCTTGAGAACGCCGATCTCAAGAAGAAACTCGAGGTTGTGACCGAGTCTTCTAAGGCTACAGACCTGGCGTTGGGGGAGTCTCGCGAGGCCGTAGAAGGCTGTTCTCGCCGAGCTCGCCGTTCCGAAGGAGCGATGTGATGGGCTTTGTGCTCGTCGCGGTGACGAGCTTGCTCGACTTCGTCGTTCTCGTTCGGAGCATGTTGTCGCGGCGAAGCTTCGACTTGATAGGCTTCGGGATGCCTCCGAAGCCCGACTCGGCAAGCTTAAGGCTTACCTCGATGAAGAGGTCGCTATTGCGGATAAATACCTCCAGTTTAATCAACCGAGGGGGTCTTCGGCACGATCGAGCGAGCGAAGTCACGAGTACGCGATCGACACTCCTCCGATCTTTGAGCGTAATTGTCGTGAGAAGGAGGGTAAGCTTCGCCGCCGGCTCGAGGATAGGGATAAACTCTCCTATGAGCCTTCGACTTCGTATTGCCTTCCAATATCGAGGTCGGCGTTCCGGAGGAGGTTTCCGAGCTCGAGGACGAGGTGGAGGTGGCCGAAGCTAATGCAGTCGGGAATGAAGTGGCCGAAGATGAGGAGGTCGTGGATGAAGTGACCCGAGTTGACGTGGCCGGAGATGAAGCGGCCGGAGGTGCCGGCTTGCCCGAAGAGTAGGGTTAAGGATTTTTTGGCCGATCGTTGTGATCGGTCTTCTTTTGTTGTCTTTTTTTTTTATTTGTAATCTTTGTTGGCCGATTGTTGGGATCGGCTTTGTCATTTCTCCCATTAATAAAATACTTCTTTATCTTCCTTCTCCTATCATACTTCATTTCTTCGTACATCCCTTCTTTATTCGGGTCGATATTTAGTATCGGCTTTTTGATACTTGATGGTTCGTCTTCGTATTAGTATGCCGAACTCGTTTTATCTCTTGTACGGGGTCTTCTTTCATAGTTCGCAAATGATACGAACCGTTTTTCGAGATTGCGAGGTACTCGGCTTTTGTGGTTTCGGATTGGGCCACCGCAAGTGTTGAACATGAGTTCGTAGATATCTTCCTTGCAAAATAGTGGGTGATCGGTCCACCGCACTTTAAGATAGTGGCTAATTAGTTTGCGGAATAGACCGGCTTAAAAATGAGAGCGCGGAGCCCGTTTTAGTATAAGCGAAGAGCTTGTGTGACCGAACTCGGAGTTCGTTTTTGTCTGAGCGCGGAGCTCGTGTTTCCTGAGTTCGGGACTCGTATTAAGGAAAAAAATTTTTTATTATCATAGCTGCGCCTTTTGGAAGGCTGCCTACGTACCCAATAAGGGATCAAGCCATTCGTAGTTCGGTTTACATTTTGTTTTTTTTTTGAATAAGAAGTCGGAGTTCGTTTTTTTTTTTTTTTTTTTTTTTTTTTTTTTTTTTTTTTTTTTAGGAAGCCGTTGTGGTCGATCTTCGGCTTTTGTTGTCTTCTATGTTGATTGACTTCGGCATTTATAGTCTTTGACGCTTTATAGTCTTCGGTGCTGACGACCTTCGGTGTTATTTCTTCTAGTGGTAGAATCTTTTGAGGTGCGTCGCGTTCCAGGACCTTGGGATCGGTTTGCCGCACATCTCCATTAGTTCGAAGACGCCAGGCCGAACGACTTTTGAGACGAGGTATGGACCCTCCCACTTTGCTCCGAGTTTCGTGATAGGCCTTTCTGCTGTGTTTTCGAACACTTTTCGGAGGACCAGATCGCCTTCTTCGAAATGCCTTCCCTTTACCTTCTTGTTGTAATATCTTGCCGCCTGGTGTTGATAATTTTGAATGCGGAGTAGGACGTGATGCCGTTGCTCTGTTTGGTTTGTCATTGTAGCTTGGAAATGTTGATGTTCTTCCTGACTTCGGGCTGTTCGCGAATTATCGTAAGCGTGAGAGTTTTTCCTGAAGTGTCCCCACAGTCGGCGCCAAATGTTAAAACAGGGTTCGGGTAGGATACCGAACTGAGATGATTGTTATAGAAGTGGGGTCGGAAAACTCGTTAAATGATAATGGGGACGAACAGTTAATGCCGAAGTGAGAATGATGATAAATGCCGATGTGAAACTTATAAAGTACCGAACACAAAATATGATTAAGAACTCGGAGTTCGTTTGTTTATTGATTGAATGATTGTTTGATACAATGTCGAAGTGAAAGTATAAGTTTCTTGCTATTTTCTCTCTATAGATTCCCTCTCAAAATTTCGGATCCCTTTCTTACGAGCCGGGACTCTCATTTATAGTGGAGATTTCGGGGACTTGGCGGGATTTTGCTCTTTTGGCGGGATCTCTTCGGCGCATGCCCGACATACGGAAAGTCGTTTTGTCGAACGCGGCTTTGCATTTAATGCGGGTGTCGAGCATGCTCCCGCATTTAATGCCCGTTCGGTCGACCTCTCGTGCTCGCGAGTCCGTATCGACACCTCCGTCGGGCCGTGCCGCATCGCCGTACGGACGTCACCGTGTCGGCCTCGGCGAGTCCGTACCGATGTCATCGTCGCGCATGCTTCCTTCAAATGGGCGCTCGACTTCGGTGGCGCTCGACTTTGATGGACTTTGACTTCGGCGGCCGAATAAAGCCTCGATGGATTCTTCCAGTTACTCTCTGAATGGTGCAGGCTCGAGTGAGGCTAGGCCACCCTTAACAGTAAGATAATGAAATTATAAGTTTATGCTTCAAATAAACTGAAAAGTTACAAACTTTTCAATAATCAGACATGTTAAGAACTGTTAGGTAATAATAATATACGCGTGATATGGTCAAGTTTTTTTGTCGGTAGAGTCTTTAATAAAAAGAGTACAAAAGGGGCAGTTTTTGAAAATTTCGGTACTTGTCAAAATCAGTGGCTCCTTTATACATTAGAAACGACTTTTTTTTTTTTTATTACACATGACTTTCGTGTTGACTTTTATTTTGTTCTGCTTTTTATGGCTTTAAAAATCATAACTTTATATGCAGGTTTTGTAGTTGAAGCTTAACATTTGCCTTATTTGTGTGGTAAAAGTGTGTACATTTTTTTACCAACAAAAAGAGACAAGAGAAGAAACTAAAGAGTTTGGTTTTTGTTCAGACAAGAAGTGTTTTTAGAAGAGACCATTAAGTTTATTGTTTTGAATCATTTTGTTTTGATGGATTTGAATATAACCAAGACGACATCCTCTGTAATTGCTGACCCTGCTTCACCGGTCAATACCAAATCAAGACTTGGATCATCTTTCCCTTCAGGTAGATTCATGATCAATCCAAGAAAAAAGATTCCTAAGCTCGACGATGTTCGATCCAACGGTTGGTTAGACGCGATGATATCCTCTTCGCCACCGCGTAAAAGGCTAGTCAAAGATTTCAACATTGAGATTGCTCCTGAAGATGATTTCTCTCAAAGAGCTTGGATGGTATTATATACATATCAATCATATCTCATTGTTTTTTTCGATATTTTCTCTGTTTTACATTCTTATTCGATAACACTTTCCTTCTTGAATCTCGACAGCTAAAGTATCCTTCGGCAATTAGCTCGTTCGGTGAGATTGCAGCTGAAGCAAAGAACAAGAAGATAGCTGTGTTTCTTGATTACGATGGAACTCTTTCGCCTATAGTCGATGATCCTGACCGTGCTATAATCTCTGATGCGATGCGTGCTGCTGTTAAAGATGTGGCCAAGTACTTTCCAACAGCTATTATTAGTGGTAGAAGTCGCGATAAGGTGAATCTTTCATCAAAGACACCATGATTGTTGAATCTTCATAATCCAACAACATTGTACAAAACACTAACAAAGTTTAAGTTATGCCCATGTGTCAGGTCTATCAATTGGTAGGAATAACCGAACTTTTTTACGCGGGTAGTCATGGTATGGATATAATGACTCCTGCGAGCCTAAACGCATCCTCTGAAGATCTTAATAGTACAAAATCTACTGACCAACAGGTGAGACCATCATTAAAATAACCACATTTTTCACTAATCACATGTTGTAAAAGTTCTAATGTTTCTTGCAATTCTTGAACAGGGTAAAGAGGTAAACCTATTTCAGCCAGCTAAAGAGTTCATACCGGTTATCGAAGAGGTTTATAATAGCCTCGTCGAAATAACTAAATGTATCAAAGGCGCGAAAGTAGAGAACCACAAGTTCTGCACCTCTGTTCACTACCGTAATGTCGATGAGAAGGACTGGCCTATCGTTGCTCAACGTGTTCATGACCATCTTAAACAGTACCCTCGTCTGCGTCTAACTCATGGAAGAAAGGTACTTAATTAGGATATATATATATATACATATCACATTCCTTCTAATGACCTTAGTTTAACACATTTGACTTGTTTTATTATGATGATTAGGTATTAGAGGTTCGTCCTGTGATTGATTGGAACAAAGGAAAAGCTGTCGAGTTTCTGTTAGAGTCTCTAGGATTAAGCAACAACGATGAGTTCTTACCGATATTTATCGGAGATGATAAGACTGATGAAGATGCATTCAAGGTGCTTAGAGAGAAGAATCTTGGATTTGGTATATTGGTGTCTACGGTACCAAAGGAAAGCAATGCATACTACTCTCTTAGAGACCCCTCTGAGGTATTGAATTTTGTATATTTTCGTTATAATATATAAGTTTAAATCATCATATGAATGTAATGTAACATAATTGGGTGTTTGCAGGTTAAGACTTTTCTCAAGACTTTGGTAAAATGGGGAAAGCTTGAAAACTCTACTACACCTCTCTGATGATATGTCTATGAAAATCATAAGCATGTTTTTTTTCTCTGTTAGTTTTTATCATCTTTTCTTACAGTTTTTTTTTATTTATATCTTAATCTATCATTTTTCCATTTTATCCATTAATTAAGCTGTAACAAAATTAAAAAACTCTTTTCTTAATTTAATTTCACAAGTTTCCTCGAGGGAGTTTTGATGCGTATATTATATCACAATGGAGGGATTTGATGTTAATACAAATTTATGTTTTTAATTGTTATGTTATCTTATATTCGAAATTAGAAAATTAATTATTAAAAAATGACCAATTTCTCCCACGACCGCGAGAAACACTCACACACACGAACCGACATTACTGTGTTCAAAATCGCACGACCACCGTTAGATTCGTCTCTAGATTATCAAAAATAAAACTAACATTGTTTTTTGAAATTTACCAAAAATAAACTGTTTCCTACCATTAATAAAAGATAGCAGAGAGAAAATAAATAAGAAACTTACCACAACTATGGTTTCTTCTTCTAATTCCACTTTCACCATCTTCTTCTTCTTCTTCTTCTTCTTCTTCTTGGAGCTTATAGTTTCTCAACAAATCTCGACCGTAGATTCAGAATGCACAGACCGTTGGATTCACATCCGTACACTCCCCTCTCGATTCAATCTAGATCTTCTCTCGACTTGCAATCGCTACCCAATCACAGAAGATCTCTGTCCTTACTTAGCCAATCACGGTCTTGGCCCAAAAACCCATACCCGAACCCGAAGCTGGTACCGAACCGACCCGCTTCTTCTCGAACTCATTTTCCACCGTCGGATCCTCGAGTATCCATGTCTCACGCCCGACCCGGATCTCGCTAACGCCGTCTATCTCCCTTACTACGCCGGCATCGATTCTCTCCGTTATCTCTACGGACCCGATCTGAACTCGAGCGCGGATCACGGTTCGGATCTTCTCGAGTTTCTTAACCGGGATAAACCGGAGATCTGGTCTCGTAGATCCGGTCACGATCATTTCCTCGTTATGGCTAGACCCGCTTGGGATTTCTCCCAGCCGTTGACCGTTGACCCGCCGATCTGGGGAACCTCTTTCCTCGAACGGCGCGAGTTTTTCAATTTAACGGCGTTAACGCTTGAATCGCGTTTCTGGCCTTGGCAAGAGCAAGCCGTTCCTTATCCGACGTCGTTTCACCCACACAGCTTGCCGTTTTTGGATTCATGGATCCGTAGAGTCCGTCGCTCGCGGCGAACTTCTCTGATGCTGTTCGCCGGCGGCGGAGGAACCTCCACGTCTCCGAATATCCGCCGTAGCATCCGTCTAGAGTGCACGACCACCACGAACGAGACGGAAACGGAATCGGACATCGCTTCCGGTTCCGAAAAGATCTGCGATTTCGTAGACTGTTCGAACGGGATCTGCGAGCACGATCCGTTACGGTTCATGAAACCGATGCTGCAAGCAACGTTTTGCTTGCAGCCGCCGGGAGATACTCCGACGAGGAAAGCGACTTTTGACGGAATAATCGCCGGATGCATCCCCGTGTTTTTCGAGGACCAGACGGCGAAAATGCAATACCAATGGCATTTACCTGAGGAAGAGTTTAGCGAATTCTCGGTGACTATACCAAAGGAAGATGTTGTATTCAGAGGAGTTAGAATCTCTGATGTGTTGATGAGTATACCTAAAGAAGAAGTCTTGAGGATGAGAGAGAAGGTTATAGAGATGATGCATAGAGTTATGTATAGAAGACATGGAGCTTCTTTGGGTTTGATGAACAAGAAAGATGCTGTTGATATTGCTATTGATGGTGTTTTGAACAAGATCAAAGGTAGAGTTTAATGTGTTTTTGAAGACAAATCTTACACTAACAACACACTAAACAGAGGTAAATCATGTTGATGTTGTTGTTGTTTAGCTATACTCTATGTGTTTGTTCATGTTGAGAAAGATTTTACATTAATATCAATTGTAGATTTTGTATGTTGGAATCCAAGTCTCTATGAGATTTTGTTGGTAAGTAATATATTAGTAGTTGTTGTTATGTTAATCATATCGTAAAGGGTCACTGTAATTAAACAGAAAACCAAATAGCCGACCAAAAGAATCCATAAATGTCAAAACTTTGGTCACGAAGAGATATCAAAATCGAATTTTGCAACCAACCCATTTCGTCTTCACTCTCTCTACTTATGAATCTGAAACACCATAAAAAAGTTGAAATCAAAAGAAGCAAATCTATTTTATATCCAAATAAATGTCAGGAGTATACGACAATCAAGCTGATATATACTTAGACGCACGTCCTGCTTATCCCTCCGATTGGTTCTCCAAGCTCGCCGCTCTAACTCTCCGTCACGATCTCGCCTGGGACGCCGGCACCGGAAACGGCCAAGCAGCTATCGCCGTCTCTACTTACTTCCTCTCTTTTAGATCAGATTTTTTTTTCAAAAAAAAAACGTTCTTTGATTTTTTTAACGATTCGCGTAGATCGCGGAGCACTACGAGAGAGTAGTCGCGACGGACGTGAGCGAGACGATGCTTAAACTAGGCAAGCCGCATCGGAAAGTAACTTACCGTCACACGCCGTCGACGATGACGGAGGACGAGATGGTGGATCTGATCGGAGGAGGAGAGAAATCCGTTGATCTAATAACCGTAGCCACCGCCGTACACTGGTTCGATCTGCCGAGATTCTACGCGATAGCGAAACGTCTCCTCCGTAAACCTGGAGGAATCATCGCCGTGTGGAGCTATGGCACGGACGTGGTGGTGGTGACGCCTGAGTTCGACTCGGTGATGACTCGGTTCAACGTCTTAAACGATGCCGTATTGTAAATTCCCCGAGATTCGGTACGTTTTGGACGGTTACAAAACGCTGCCGTTTCCTTTTGAGAGTGTGGGCTTGGGCTCAGAAGGAAAGCCCATTGAGTTGGAGATGAAGAAAACGGTGTCGTTTCAAGGTTTCTTGAGGATGCTTAGAGCATATCCATTGGTGTTTCTTAAAGAGATCTTAGCAAGTGGGACCCGTTAAATAGTTAAGATCTGGATCTTAGACCAACATTATAGGGGGTTTTTACAAGGCTTTTGTGGCCCAAAAACATTAAAAAAAAATAAAAAAATTAAAAAATCTGAGGAAGCGCATATGGAAACTCTTAGGTTAGAGTCGCTTCTTCATTCTCCTCTCTCCTTCCTCCGCCTCTCTCCTTCTCCTCTCTCCTTCCTCCGCCTCTCTCCTTTCTTCCTTCTCCTCTCTCCTTTCCTCCGCCTCTCTTCCTCTCCTCTCTCCTTTCTTCCTTCTCCTCTCTCCTTTCCTCCGCCTCTCTCCTTCTCCTCTCTCCTTCTCCTCTCTCCTCTCCTCCACCTCTCTCCTTCTCCTCTCTCCTTTCTTCCTTCTCCTCTCTCCTTTCCTCCGGCGATTCCAGGTTTCTCTCCGGCGAATCCGGTGTTCTCTCCCCGATATCAGCCTCATCATCGACGAGATCCGCCCCCTTTCCGACGAATCCGGTGTTCTCTCTCTGAAAGGTTTGTTCTTCATCTCTCTGAAAAATTTCTAATTTTTTTTTTTTAGGAACCCTATATTGATTTTACCTATAATCACCCTCTTTTATTATAAATCTACACAAATCTCTTTACCAACATTTTATTATTTAAATATTACCTAAGAGCCAACAAACAACTCCTCCTATAATGATGCTCTTATATTTCCTATTTAAGATCCGGATCTTAACTATTTAGTGGGCCCTTTGGATACGTGGCGAACTATGATTGATGCGTTTTTAATTATTTTATTTTTGTTTTATTTTAAACTAACTGTTCATGGGTCCCAATGAATAGTTAAGAAATTTTGAGGTTTCTCTGTTGGACATGGTCTTAGGTCTTGGTCTGTCGTTGGCGCAGCTAAGGAGAAAGGAGTGGATTTGTTGTGTGAAAATGTTGTTAAAGAATTTGAGACGGCTTGGGGTGGATCCGAGGTGGTTCGAACCATAGTCTACAAGACGTTTATGCTCGCGGGAACCGTTAGAAACTAAGTTAACCGCTCAAATAGTTGTGAAATATTGATAAATCTATATTACTAAAAAGAGAAATCAAAACACTTGTATATCGCGACATGAGCATGAGCGATTATAGGAAAATTTATTCTTCTTGCCTTTGTGCCCTTTTTACAATATTTATTTTATTTTTAAGATTATATTTTAAAACATGAAATAATTTTTTTTATTATATATGATTATTTTTGAATAATATGACGCCGATTACTCACTTGGTAGTTGTAAAAATGTGTAATAAAACAAATTTATTCACAAAGTTTGTAAACGTATATATTTATATGTATATATATAATCTTATATTAGGTAGTTTAACTATTTTGGTACCGTGCAGACAAAATTATCTTTAATGAATTTTGTTGAATAATTTTTAATGTCAAAAGCATAACATGTAATTCTTTACAAAACTAAAGTTATTTACAAAAATGTACTAATCAAATGTTAATATAGAGATTGACCAAATCTATATCATAGTAAAAGTCTATAGACCCAATCTAAGATTATTTTATCGAAAAATAGATATTTTTTATTTGAAAGTCTTAATAGCATGAGAAAATTACATCATGACACACTTTTTAAAACATAAATTACACTTTAGAGCACTTTTTGACATAGAGGCACTTTATTGTTATAAAAGACTAAATTACCCATCAATTCATTTATTCTACATAAATTTCACAATCATTTTCTTTCTCATTTTTCTATTTTGCATTCTAATTTTAATTTTCTAGGGTAACATAAAATAATTTATTTTCGTATATTGATTTATAAAATTATAATTTATATATTTTGATATCCACTTTTATATATTTTATTTATGAATGGATCAACATTTGTGCACAACTAGTCAATATCTAATTTTTTATATATGTCCACATAGAATTGTACAAATGTTCAAAGTATAATGGACGAGTTTAAATTTTATTCCAATGAGTTTATATATCATAGACAATTCATATGATGATTTGTGTTCAAGTTTAAATAAATTATAATTGTAGTTAAAATTATATGAAGGTTCATGTTCAAAAATGAATAAATAGGTTTTAATAATGAATTTAAAACATTTATATGTTTTGATGTACATGTAATTTTCTTGTTTTCACTTATTAATATTAACATGTTTCATTCACATTTATTAAGAATATTACAAAAACATATGGGAATGTAATTATTAAATATAAATTACTTATGTAAATAGATATATGATAAACAAAAAAAATATTGAAATAATATATTTTACAATAAATTAAAATACATTTACGAAATTGTACAAAAGTATGTCTACATAACATAAAACGTATCCACAACTTTCTGTACACAACGTTGTGTATCCACAACTTTCTATACACAACGTCCTGTATCCACAACTTTCTGTACACAACGTTGTGTATCCACAACTTTATGTACACAACGTTGTGTATCTACAACTTTATGTACACAACGTTGTGTATCCACAACTTTATGTACACAACTATTGTGTACACGAAGGGTAAAACTGTATTTAAAAAAATAAAAAGTGTAAAAAGTGTCTCATATCATAAAAGTGCCTTATTTTGAAATGCAAGTGTTAAAAAGTGCTCCATTGTGTAAATCACTCTAATAGCATTATGAATTCAGAAACTATGCTAGAAAATTTTAAGAAATTTTTTATGTATGCACTGAACAAGTGAACATTGGTGTGTACTGTGTAATAAACGTCGGATTTGTCATTATTTTTTCATCTTATCCTAAAAATATATTAATCGTCTCCTTTTAGTCAACCACTCACTATTAAGGGAAAAATTGCAAAAAAAAACCTAAAGTTTTGACAAATCGACAGAAAAAACCTGAAGAAAAACATATTGTATAAAAAAACCTAAAGTTTCATTTTCATCATTTTAAAACATTAAGTTTCATTTTAAGCAAATTAACCCCTAATCGTTAACGGTGTTAAAATATTAATAGATTTCGACACTCTCCGTTTCATTTATCTGTTAAAATGATTTTTTAATTGTTTTTACATGAAAATACAAATTAAATTAGAAAGAAAAACAATTGTTTTACTAAAATAATGTTATTATTAATATAAAAGAATTCTCCCTTCTATTCATTTCTTTTAATCATGTCTGTGACTTTATCTATAACCGTCGCTGGATAAATTGACGGTGATCGGAAACGTAGATCCAACGACGGTTAGGGATAAAGTCGGCGACGATGATTAAAAGAAAATATTTTTTATATTAATAATAACATTATTTTAAGTACAACAAATGTGTATCTTTCTAATTTAATTTGTATTTTCATATAAAAACAAATAAAAAATATTTTTTTAGGGAGCGTAGATCCAACGACGGTTAGGGATAAAGTCGCACGACATGATTAAGAGAAAATATTTTTTATATTAATAATAACATTATTTTAGTACAACAAATGTTTATCTTTCTAATTTAATTTGTATTTTCATATAAAAACAAATAAAAAATCATTTTAACTGATAAATGAAACGGAGAGTGTCGAAATCTGTTAATATTTTAACACCCTTAACGATTAGGGGTTAATTTGCTTAAAATGAAACTTAATGTTTTAAAATGATGAAAATGAAACTTTAGGTTTTTTTATACAACGCGTTTTTCTTTAGGTTTTTTCTGTCGATTTGTCAAAACTTTAGGGTTTTTTTTGCAATTTTTCCCACTATTAAGCTCTCAAAGTAAAGCTTTTTATCTTTCCCTTAATTTTCTCGAGAAAACCAAAAATTTATCAATCTCTGTAAATCAATGGCGAATATGCCTATGGACATCTTAATCGATCTATTCCACCGTCTTCCGGCGACGGCGCTCGTCAGATTTCGCGTCCTCTCAAAGCCCTGCTTCTCTCTTATCGAAAGTCCCGATTTCATCGCGTCTCATCTCGATCACACTCTCCGATCTGGAGATCACATCATGATCCTCCTCCGTGGGCCTCGTCTCCTCCGCACGGTGGATTTAGAATCGCCGGAAAAAGTCTCCGACGTCGAGCATCCGTTGAAATCCGGCGGTTTAACGGAGGTTTTCGGCTCCTGCAACGGTTTAATCGGTTTATCTAACTCTCCGACCGATTTAGCCGTCTTTAACCCGTCTACGAGGCAAAGCCACCGGTTACCGGTTGAACCGGTTGATTTCCCTGAAGGCACGACGACTCGTGGGTATGTGTTTTACGGGTTAGGTTACGATTCTGTTAACGATGATTACAAAGTTGTTAGGATGGTTCAGTGTAAAGGAAGAGGGCATCAAGGACAAGAAGATGATGATCAAGATCTTGTCTTTGGGTTTCCTTATGAGATCAAAGTTTTCAGCTTGAAGAAGAACTCATGGAAGAGAATCAAAAGAGTTCTTCCTGCGATTCAGCTTTTGTTTTACTTCTATTACCATCTCTTGTATCGACGCGGCTACGGTGTTTTGGCTTGCAATAGCCTTCACTGGGTTTTGCCTAGAAGGCCAGGGCTTATTGGTTTAAACATTATCATAAGATTTGATCTCGCCACCGAGGAGTTTGGGATACTCGAGTTCCCGGAGAGTCTTGCTCACGAAAACATAGATATAGGCGTGTTGGATGGGTGTCTTTGTTTGATGTGTAACCACGAGTTTAGCTATGTTGATGTTTGGATCATGAAGGAGTATGAAGTTGAAGAGTCTTGGACTAAGTTGTTTAGAGTTCCGAAACCGAAGAGTGTGGAGTCTTTTGATTTTATGAGACCTTTGGTTTATTCTAAGGAGAGGGACAAGGTTTTGATAGAGATTAACAACGCGAAGCTCGTGTGGTTTGATTTGGGGAGTAAGAGGTTTAGAACGCTTAGGATTAAAGATTGTGATAGCTCCTATAGCGCGGAATTGCTTGTGAGTAGCCTTGTTTTGGGATGTAAAGGTGATCCTACTGAAGTTATGCGTAGGAAAGAACGTAGAGCTCGAGAAGATAAACTGATGCAGAGTAGTAGCAAAAGGTGATGATGTCTTGATGAAATCTGTTAAATACATGTTTTGATATGTAAAAAATGTATTAATAAGCTCCAAATATGTTATATCTTCAGGGATGATTTTCTATCCAAAGGATTCAAGCTGGTGTTATAAGCAAAACAGAGGATCTTAGATAGCAAATCACTCATGAAGGTAAAGTGTAATGAATCTAATGAGTGTTATCTTCAACTTAGGTTTAACTAATATTTATAGGTTGCAGGCTAATGGGGAATGGAATTGGCTTTAAGAAAACTTGATACAAATCACATAAGAGGTCTTACCGTCTTAGTTAACTTGCATATCTATGTTCATATATGTCATAAGAGAAGATATGTGCTTTTCTATACATAACTAAATGAATGTATAATTTATACATGCAAACTCTTTTTAGTCAGGTTTGTTGCAGTAAAATATGGTTTTGCATTCACACGCAAATAGCTTCTAAATGCATCTTCTTTGACTGAATTGTAGTAGAAATTTATCATGTTATGAGGAACAATGTTGATAACAAAACAAGTACGAGTCTAAGTTATAAGCAGGAAATAAAAGGATAAGAGCAAAGTTTTTGAGTAACATCGTCTCTACCGCACAAGCTTTTTCAGAACAGCTTCTGCGCGGTGTTCGAATTGGGGTAGAGCCCATTCATGTTGGATTATGTCTAGACCATCCTTCTCTGCACCTAAGCTCTGAGGATAGTTTGCAAAATTTAAGGAGACAAAATCAGGATTGTACAAAGTTCATAATGAAGGATGAATCAAACAAGTCAAAATGTATTTAGAAGCCAACATAGTTATGAACAGATGTGATCAATTGATGCATAACATTAAGAATATAATGTTATATTTTACCTTTGATGCATCGTGACCAAATCCACCCATTTGCATCATTCGTTGTGTATCATCAATTGCTACACAAGAAACACAACACTTATAAGTTATAACTGACTTAAGAGTATGATCAGAGTCAAACTTTCAGAGGAAAATGGTGTGAATGAGTTCTATGTTATGTGAAGACTTAACCATTTTCATCTCCAAGAATGAGACTGAATAAGCCTCTTAATCCAAACAAGTTCAAGAAGTACCTGTGACATAGAGGAACAGTTCATAAAACAAAGAGACTTAAACAACACCTGCTTAAAGCTGACAAGAGCCGATTTCTATGTAACTAGTAGACACATACCATGAACGGCTGCTCACATAGCTAACATCGACAGTGCTCAAGTCGATCCCGTTCTGTAACATTGACCTGAACCTCTGAGTCAATGGAAATGGTATTTTGGCTGCAAGATAAGATTAAGAAATTTCAGATACCAACTCATCCTAAGTTCATAACTTGTGATCCGTTTTTTATTGCGTCTGTGAAAACAAACCTGCAACAAATCCAGAGAAGAAGAAGTTGACCCATGCAAAAGTGAGCGTCTGATACATGGTAGACTCCATCATCAGTTTCCAGATTTATCGATAACACGACAAGAGACGCAATTGCGATTTCATTTTGTTACCTGAGGTATAATCATTGACAGGTTTTTCTTCATCATATCCATGGCCATGTTAGGATCAGAAAACATCTGAGCTTGAGGATTTTGAGCTTGGTCCTTGGGAACATGTAGCAATCCATTTTCCTAAATCAACCAACACTTGATTTCTAAGCAATACAATACAGGCTACAAATTTCGTACAAGGGGTCATGAAAGTCACAAGCTTTACCAAGTAAGAAACTAAGAAAACACCATAGCTCAAAATCACAGGAAAGCTTACCTGGTTGCTGAAGTAGAATCTTCGAGCTTTGAATGATTTAGGCTGAATAAAATTGGCACCAGCCTTCAAATTCCGAGCCCTAATTACAACTTGCCTGCGAAAACTCAAGTACCCAACACATCAAAATCCAATCTTGATGATACTGTCAACAACATAGATGAAGATACGGAGAAGAGAAGAAGAAGAAGACTAACCCTTCTTTGACCAACTTCGCATCGGGCGTGGGAGAAGAACGCATGAGCTTAGAGACGAAGTAGCGGAGGATACCGATGAGAACCATCACGACGGAGAGAGGTATCAGAACCCAGTCTCTGATCGCCGTGTCGAGAACCAAATCTTCCGCCATTGAATTGAAGATCGTCCTTAACTTCTTCTCTTAGATCGATCCAGCGAAGAAGCAAAATACGATCGTAAAATCATAAGTAATTTTAATTAAAAATGAAAAATTTAAGACCTTCTGTTTCTACGAGAGGGTTTAACTATATTTACATCTTTGATGAGTGTATTTGCGAAACTGTATTGGTGTGCAAATGCATATCATGTTGTACAAAATTGTACCGAAAGATTTAACAAGCAAAACTACTGCTTGAAAAACTTATGAAAAATTCACCACAAGGAGCAAGAAAAACAAAGCAAGGGAAATGCAAATTATTTCTTACAGGGACAACATAGTTAAACAAATGGGTTTTTCTCCTAAACATGTTAACCATTTTCCCTTACAATACATAAGCACCATTTTAACCCTTACACTATAAATCACTGATGAAAACACTAAAGACGACATTAACCTAACCATGTCTTACACAACAAACTAAACAAACATGTCAGACATTAGCATATAAAAGAAGATTCAGTGAAAATGTTTTTTTCTTCCCTACCATACACCCATGAGTCCTAAGTAGCTTTCCTAGATACACCTGCAACAGATACAGTATGTCAGTTTTTTCGGGGACAATGCTGATATATAAATATGTTAATCTGTGAGATCAAACTTTACTTACAATAGTAGTTTCCTAGTTAATTAAGTCAGACCAGAAGACATCATGACTGCTTGCTCATATGAGGCTTCAGCATCTCATTTACCCCCACGGCTGAAATGCTTTCGCATCCCAGAAGATCCCTGAGCTTTTCATCGCACTGAATAGCCATTGGATTTGCCGGGTCCTGACAATAACATATTGAAAAGCAGAGGAAACAATAATTCATTTTCTTGTTTATGGCAATTCTAAAAGCTCTAAAACACACGGAGAATATGAAATCCAGTTCCGTAACTGATCTTATATAGGAATCCTAGAAAACAAGCTTTTATTAGCAACAAACGAGCAACCAGATGATTTCAGCACCTTGAAGGATAAACAAACCCACCTCTAAATTGTTGACTTTTATGTATTCCCAGACACGGCGAATGATCTCTTCGTCTGTCATCATCGTCTCACTAGTGCCAAAGAACTTAGCAAGTGGCTCAGATAAAGCAACAGTTGAACTAACAGGCTCTGTGGTCTCAGCCTTGGTCTCCACTTCAGCCTTTGCCCGTTTCGCTTGACCAGAGTCCTCTGCCAACACAGTGATTTCAAACAGTTAGTAACACAGACCAAACCAAAGACATTTGGATTTGAGCAAAAAAACGCTTGTAAAGAACTATTACTCGACGGGTCAAGCGGGAGAATATGCTTAGCAAGCAACTTATTCATTTTGAACATGTCAGTGCAATCAGTCTCGAAAACCACACGCAACGCATCATCACATATGATCTTCCGCTTATTACTCGGGTCTTGGAGGTTGTTCTTCCTTATATAAGCCCACAATTGCCTCACAATCTAAAACCAAAAACACAACAACACTTTTCACAACAATCCATCTACTTATACACACTAGAAAGACAACATTATCAAACACGGTAATAACCTCGGTTCTTGGAAGGGCAGGTTCACCAACAACTACTTCAAGTTCTGGAGAAACCTTACAGACTTTGTTAAGTCCTCCAGGACCACCTTTTCTTTTGGGTTTAGCCGCCGGAACACTGTCAAGAGTTAAACAAACCCAAATCATAAAACTTGCGTTAATAAACCAAATTTACAATAACTTTACACGTCTATTTGATCAAATTGGTTGATACTAGTCAAAAGATATGATCATATAACCACACGATTATAGAACAGTTTGTTGTATTAATGTGCTAAATACATCAGTACAAGCAAATGAGAAAAAACAAACCTTTCTTTTGAAGATTGATTTACAGAGAGACCAGCGTTTGCACCGCCTTGTGAAAACACCAGAGAGGCACCTCCTTGTCTCGGAGACTGTTGCTGGTGGTGATGCTGCGGCAAGTACGCCGGATATGGCTGCCGGAAATTCAGATCATATGAGTGATACGGTGGCTGTAGAGCGAAATGTGGAGGACGATACTGTTGAGACTGCGAAGAAGGCGAAAACTGCGAAGGGTGTGTAAATGCGAAATGCCCTTTTACCGGAACATTGAAACCTGAAAGCATCTGATGTGGCTGCTGCTGCTGCGGCGGAGGAGGATACGGAGATTGTACGGAGGATGCGGAGGAGGAAGCGGTGGCGATTGGGTGAGGACGGAAGAGGAGATTGATTTGGTCTCTGATGAAATCCGTCTTCTCCGTTAGGTCTAACCCTAACTTAGCCTCGAGCTGCTTAACGACGCTGTTCAACGATGTGAGAGAGTTAGGCTCAGATTGCCTGAGAAGAGTCTCGACTCCTTTAGCTAGATCCTCGTGCGACGCCATTGACGAGAGGATTCAAAGCTTTTCTCTTGTAACCAAACCAGACGACAAAAAAACGAGAGATAAAAAAACAAATAACCCCCACAAGGAAAAAAAGAAAATTATCTGTTTCTCTCTCTCTTCTTCGTCTCTATCTCTCTCCCTATCTCTCTCTTTGTAACAGATAAAATGACGAATATACCCTTTTCGGTTAGTTAGATTGATAAAGTAGCTTTGAATGTCGATATTACCCTTGTGAGTCATCGTACCTATGGCTTATTGGTCGAGGGCTATTATCGTCGTTGCGCTTCACACGATTGCTTTTGTTTCCTCGCCAGCTGGCCTTTTATTAACTTAACTCGATATAAAATGTCGATTTTGTCCCCGTTGATTTATACACGTTGGTAGCGAGAAACTTGAGGGTAGAAACGGAATTTAAGTAGATCGTGGATTTGTTGTTATTAATGGGCTACATCAATAAAGGCCCAATAAGGTCTTGGCTCTCTATTTCTCTCTCTAATCTTCTTCTCTCTCTCTCAGGTTTTATTAATAAACAGTCTTCCTTCTAGCGAATCTCTGAAATTTTCTCGGGAAAATCTCTGATTTGAGTGATTTTCTCGTCGAGTAGATTGAAGACAACCATCGTACTCTTCTGATCTGAGCTCCAAGGCGTTGATTCTGAAGTTACTTGTCGAGCATCGTTGTGAATCGCTGGTTTTCTGTGTTCTAGGGTTTTTTTTGAGGATGAAAAGTGAGAGAGAGGTTAAGAATGGTGTTTCGGAGGAAGAGAGAGATGTGAAACGTAAGAGAGTGATTGGTGAGGACGAAGAAGAAAACGAGCAGAGAAAATCTCAATCTCGTGGCAGTGGGGAGCAAGGGAATGGTAACAAAGTCATAGTAGCAGCTCAAGAAGATCTCGATGAAGACGATGATGACGCTTATAAGGTTCAGGGAAAGCATTCACGCAACGTTGAAGTTCGTCGTGATTGTCCTTATCTCGATACTGTGAATCGTCAGGTAAATATCATCTTTTAGTAGATTAATGTCTCTGTGTTGAAATAGTATTTCTTGTGGTGTTTGATGAGTTCATCATGTTAAAAATTGAATTTTGTCAGGTGTTGGATTTTGATTTTGAGAGGTTTTGTTCTGTCTCATTGTCGAACTTGAATGTGTATGCTTGTCTTGTCTGTGGAAAGTACTTCCAAGGAAGAAGCCAAAAGTCTCATGCTTATACACATAGCTTGGAAGCTGGGCACCATGTTTACATCAATCTTCTGACAGAGAAGGTTTATTGTCTTCCCGATAGTTACGAGATCAATGACCCTTCTTTAGATGACATCCGACATGTTTTAAACCCAAGGTATGTTGGATCTTGTGAGCCTTTGCGCGTAGTTAACATACAAAGTTTTCTTCGACTATTATCTCAGTTAGTTAGTTTCTTCTTGTCAAAGCTTCAGTGTTATGTATTTGCAGGTTTAGTAGAGCGCAAGTAGAAGAGCTTGATAGGAATAGGCAGTGGTCTAGAACTCTTGATGGCTCTGACTATCTTCCGGGAATGGTAAAATCCTCTCTTCTTGAACGCAATTGATCTTTTACTAAGTTTTATTTTTTTACTTTGGATAAATAGGTGGGGTTGAACAACATACAAAAGACGGAGTTTGTGAATGTTACTATCCAGTCGCTGATGAGAGTCACTCCTTTAAGGAATTTTTTCCTCATCCCTGAGAATTATCAGCATTGCAAGTCTCCTCTTGTTCACCGTTTTGGAGAACTTACTCGAAAGATTTGGCATGCTCGAAACTTTAAAGGACAGGTATGACTGAGTTCATACCTCTTCTTCTTTTTCATGCCTTCTCCTATCGAGGGCCTCGCTAATATAAGTTGAATTGCATCAACAGGTGAGTCCACATGAATTCTTGCAAGCTGTTATGAAAGCCAGCAAGAAACGATTTAGGATAGGCCAGCAGTCAGATCCAGTAGAGTTTATCTCGTGGCTCCTCAACACTTTGCACATGGATCTTAGAACTTCGAAAAATGCCAGCAGTATCATCCATCAGTGCTTTCAGGTATGTGTCTGACAAGTCAACAGTATGTAGTTTGATATAATTGCATACAAGAAGCTGTGCCTTCTCATGGAGTTTGTTTACCATTGCAGGGTGAGTTAGAGGTTGTGAAAGAGTATCAAGGTAATGCGAACACCGAAATATCCAGGATGCCGTTTCTTATGCTTGGGCTAGATTTGCCTCCGCCTCCTCTTTTCAAAGATGTCATGGAGAAAAACATAATTCCGCAGGTAAAACCCTTCTTGCTTTAGATTTTGCAGTTATGTCTATTTCAAACCTTTAATAATCTTGCTACTCTGTCCCAGTTATGAGTTAGGATAGGAAGAATTCTCTGAGTCCTTTCTATTTTGGACCTTGAGTAGCCTTTATGGCTTGCTATCATATATGTATCCTTAAGTCATTAGTTTGCAGAAGCTGATGTTCTTTAGTATTTGGTTCAGGTTGCTCTATTTGACTTATTGAAGAAGTTTGATGGAGAGACTGTGACGGAGGTGGTTCGCCCTAAGTTAGCCAGGATGAGATATCGTGTAACCAAATCACCTCCTTACTTGATGTTCCATATGGTTCGGTTCAAGAAGAATAACTTCTTCAGGGAGAAGAATCCTACATTGGGTGAGTCTCTATTTGGACCTTACGTGACATAAACAAAGACCACCTAATGTCTGGTCAATCTAACTCCATTTCTGTTTGTTACAGTTAACTTCCCAGTGAAGGACATGGAGCTGAGGGATTACATACCGTCGTTGCCTACAGCTCCAGAGGGCCAAAAGGTGTGTTCTAAGTATAGTCTAATCGCTAACATTGTACACGATGGTAAGCCTGAAGATGGATACTTCAGAGTATTTGTGCAGCGGAAGTCACAAGAACTATGGTAACCTTTCTCATTCACTTGTATAGAACTTTGTTTTTTTCTGTTGTCTATGGTAGGATCTAGACATAATGTGGAGGATAATATCAATATTTCAGGTACGAGATGCAGGATCTTCATGTGGCGGAAACACTGCCGCAAATGGTAGAATTGTCGGAAGCGTACATGCAGATATATGAGCAGCAGGAGGAGTAAACAAACAAACATGGCTCATCACTTTATATCTTTAATGATTTGGTGAAGCTAATATCTATTACAAGACAGAATCACAAACATAGAAACAAAGAGCTCATGTTTTGCGATTAGTGACTGTTATTGTTTGTTTTTGAAACTAAAAATCCTACACTCACTACCGTGATAACTTTTATTATGTCGGAAACACCACTGAGTTTGTAGTTGCTGATAGCTGTTGTTTTTTCATTAATACCATAAATCGCGCAATGCTGTCTTAAGCGACGTTATAGTGCAAAATGCATAACAAACACAACCCAAAAAATAATGCTAAATTGCCAAGGAGATAAATACACTATAGTGCAGAGTGCAGACTGCATGTTATACATAGTTTGTGAAGAAGAATGTAGTCAAACACAAAAAATCAATCTTAAGATTCCAATAACTTACACACAAAAAAGTAGAAAAAGAATATTGTAAGAGTCTTCACAACGATGAACAAAAACTATATTCATAATCTTCTTCTTCCTGAACTTTTTTCCTCCCCAGAGTTTTCTCATTGCGTCTTTGGCTTCTCAATCTTGACATACGGGAGAAGCCCTAGAAAGTATTTGACCTTCGGATTCCATCCACGTTGCTGCGCACGACAGAACATCAAGAATGTGTTTGCACAGTAAGAGTTAAAACTCATCAAGACATGCCACAGAGCATGTCCCTGAGGATTCACAGGCCACTGCAATATCCTCTCGCAGAAAACACGGTCACACAACCAGCAAATGCTTCCCATAAGGATCGTAGCGACATACCATTTAGCAATTCTTTTAGCCGCGGTGTCCTCTGTGTGAATGTAGTACATGTACATCCGAGGAATGCACAAAAGGCAAAGGATCACGTAGTGTACCTTGAAAGCTATACCAAACCTGAGATAAGCATGGATTACAGCAAAGGTAGCTCCGTAGAGGAAGAGAAAAGTAGGCATCGTGCTTCGGTAATGCCAATCCGGTGAGTAAAGGATGTACATGTAAAGTAGTATCTCCCACACCATTGGAGTCTCGTCACTCTGTTGTTGCCTGTTGAAATCAAGAGACAAAATTTGGATCACGATGACGTTTACATACCTTCGGATACGAAAAAGGTAACTTACACGTGCTGCAAAGTGGCATGGTAGAGCATGCTGCCAATAGCAAGTATCATATTCGATATGTGAAGAATACTAAACCTCTTCTCGAACCTTTGCCTCAACGCATTGATTATACCGATAAGAGCCAACAAGATTCCAGGGACATTGGATATGGTGTTGTAGAACTCTGCAATGTAAGTCGAGTAGGCGTAATTCATCTCGCAACACTCTATAGTAGAAGTCACAGGACCCCAAAAGCTCGATAACCCATCTGTCATATCTTATCCTCTCTTACAAATGAGTTTTACTCCTCAGTGCAAAGTCTTTAGACACTAGAGAATCAAAAATTAAAAAAAAAGCCATTGATGATGCATAGACCCTTTAAAAGACCAAACATAAAGAGCAATAATAGAGACTAAACATGATTCAATCAAACTTCCACCATATATGCCACAAAAGAAAAGTTTTTTTCTTAATAATTCATGAAACGATAAAAAAAGATTAAACAATCTTTGTATCATTGTCTATCAAGGCTACAACAAAAACTGGAAAAGGAAAGCATAGTAAAAAACCAACAAGTAGGTACAAAGATAACACTTCACTACCAGAAACAAGCAACATATTATCATATTAACTAATGATTACTATAAAACAAAACCAAACATGTCTAATGAATGCAACTTAAGATTATAAACAAATCAAATGAGAAATACACACAAATATGTATAAAAACAATCATATATAGATCAATCATCGCCAACGAAACAAACAAAAGAGATCTTCCTCATGAGGATTTCGTATAAGAGCAACGAAAAGAGATGCAACTAATCGATCCATAGCAAAAAAAAAACAAACCGTGTTTACTCGTGAGGTTATCGAAACAAAGAAATGGGAGATAGGGAGGAATACAAATCCTTCTGATGATGATGATGATGATGATGGTGACCCTCTCCTTCTTCTTATTCTCTCTTCTTCTTCTTCTTCTTCTGGGTTTCGGCAATTAAAGGGTATTATCGTCTTTTCCTTCTGAGATTCTGGAAAGAATATTATTAAATATACAAACCCGGACAAAACTGTGGGTGGTCTGGTAAGGGGAAATATAGTTTGTTTATTGAGACATTAACGAGTTTCATTACTAGACAAGTATCTTATCGTCTTTGAGCAAAATATGATTTTCATTATTAGACAATTACTGTTCATTATAATTTTGATCATTGTTCATTAGACTTGTGCCCTTATAGAATTTAACAGAATTAATTAGTTAATTATCAAATTGATGTTCATTTCCGTAAGAATTAATTTAGTTTGGTATAAACATGTCCTTTCTCACATGAAATTTTAGGTATATAACAATACTCATTAGCAACATGAAAATTCGTTATATAAATCCAAAGTCTCGGGTCATTATTCACAACATTAAAAAATGTATTTCATAAAAAAATTAATATCTACGATAATTATGATTTGTAGGCACCCATAAGACACTATCTGCTCATTATCAAAACAACAGATTGCCTGGAAAGAAAGCCCAAAAGATTATTATACGAACATACGTTGCAAAATTGCATTTTACTTTAATCTACAATTCACTTTTCCTAAAATAACATCCTCTCAAAATCAAATATATATACGAAAGACAGATCTTATTATAAAAAAACAGTAAAAACAAATTATTTTATTTTTAAAAAAATGTAAGAAACTCGGTAAGCAGATGAATCGACCGGAGAAATATAAATATCTCTCACGACCACCGGCCAGATAGCTTCTTGTCTTAATTTAGCTACAGCCTTTTTTTTTAGGCAAAATCAAGAATCAAAGGTATGTAAGAACCTTTCCTCTCGGTACAATATAGCCCTAAGACACAAACACACTAATCTATCGAAAATCAAAAAAAAAAAAAAACGATGCTAAAACGTTACACCTAAACCCTAGCCGTCATAGTTATGAATTAGAATAGAAGAAGAAGGAAGATGTTTATATAAGAGATCAACATCAGGGGTATAAAAGTCTTTTTGATAGAGACTCGTTGAACGCTTATTAGGTCATTATAAGATCCTCTGTTTTTAAATCTACACAACAAACACACGTATTTGTATCCGACACGTGTACCAATAAGATTAGTTTCACATAAACTTTGAGAGAGAGAGACCTTTGTAGTTATTTGAAATATCTGTGTTAGAAGCAGCTTATGAAGGGGAAGTTTTTTTATCTTCTTTATCATTTGAATAAATATCAAAACGTGAATACTTTAAAAGCATTGAGACAAAACAGAGGATCTGTGTACTTAAAAAGATAATCAAATATCAAGCAAAAGCCAAGATGATGTTTGGTTTTCCTTCGAAAGCTTCGTCTTCTTCTTCTTCATCATAATCATTCTTTTGCGACAACAGGCTCCGCTTCGGAAGCAAAATCGTGTCTGCGAAGAAGAAAGATTCATAAAACAACCATCACTAATAGGCATTTCTTTCTCCAGTAGCATAAACTAAACCAACACTTTGTTAGAGATTTCATGTAGTGTAAAGTAAGGATTTGAATGTTCTCTGAATCATTTACTTACTTTATTTTACGAGCAAGCTGGTACATGCCAGTCCCCGCCATAGCAACATTAACACTAAAGAGGTTCCAGTTTTTCTGTTAAAACAAAAGCCCGAGTCAAAAAGAAGTTAAAAATACACCATCAAGAATCAAAAGCAAAAGACCGCATGTGTTCGCGCAAGTGACAAAACTATGCCGAAAGTGTGTAACTTACCGGAGTGATAACCATGCTGTAACGAGACCATATAACGCCGGTGCATGTAACAGCTAAAGAGATATCATAGACAGAGAACAAAGTAAACAATTTAAGAGCAAATTCCAAGGGCGTAGTAGTAAAGAGAGTAGAAGAAGAAGAAGAAGAAGAAGAATGTAAAAGAAAACACATAAAGACAGAAAGAAGGTTATGACATGATATTATAATACCAATTTGTTGTGGTAATGAGATTTTCTCTGGAGGTTTAGCAAAATCAGCAATGTTAGCAATGCTTATACCCCACTTGAACGTTGGTGCCCAAAAATGTACTTTGAAAAAATAAAAATTAAAAAACATATGAGACATGTTCTTCTTCATTCACTATTATGATCCAAAACCAAAGTTTACACACACAATCAAACTACTAAAAAAAAAAAAACACAAACTTTATGAGACATGTTGTTGTAATAATGGAAACTTCAATAATCAAATTCCAAGATTATCAATTTTCTCACAATCAAAAACCCCAATAATACCATCAAAGTTCGTATACTTTCTTACCTTAGATCATAGTAACATATCAATTCATCGATTTTTTTTTTAAAAAGAACTTAAATAAAAAAAAAAAAGTCAAAATCCAAAAGATCGCAGATCAATTTTGCAAATTGAATAATCAAATTTACATAGAAACGAATCTTCGAAGAATAGAACTCACTGGTTTTAGGACCAGCAGGGTGGTTCCATAGAGCTTGAATCCTCGAAGTCGCCATCGTTACTCGAAGAAGAAGAAGAAGAAGGAGAAGATGCTCTCTCTCTCTCTCTCTTTGGTTAAGAAAAGGGCATTAGCTAACTTACGACGTCGTTTTCAATATTTCAAAGCTTTATATCTAATCAAGGGTACTTTGGTCATTTAACTTCCATTTCATTCGTTACACAGAGAGAGAGAGAGATATGCGAAGGAGTTCATCAGTGACGAAGCCGATCCTTGTTCTCGCGATCTCACTATTCACCACTCTCTTCTTCTTCGTGTTCTTATTACAAGACAAGGGTTACTCATCTGCTGTCTCTTCCACACAAGACTCCATGGCTCGAAGAACCTTCGTATTGTGGCTTCACGGGCTTGGAGATTCAGGACCAGCCAACGAACCCATCAAGACAGTTTTTAAATCTAAAGAGTTTAAAAACACTAAGTGGCTCTTCCCTTCTGCTCCATCAAGCCCTGTCTCCTGCAATCGTAACAGACTTTTTTATTAACATTTTTGGTTTTGTTTATGTTTGCAATAGTTAGGTCGTCTTTGTACTATTGGCTGATTCTAACCTAAAGATCCATACTTTTTTGCTTTATGTGTCTTTTATGTCTTTGTACTATTGGCTAATTCAAGCCTAAAGATTGTGACTTTTGAATGTGTCTTGTTGTGTAGATGGTATGGTGATGCCTTCTTGGTTTGATATACTTGAGCTTCCTCTCACTGCGGTAACACTTGTTCGAAAACACTATCTAAATCGATAGCTTTGAGGATTTAATTGCTTGTTTAGAAGATTTTAGAGTTTATAATGTATTGTTCTAACATATTATGGAGTGGGCTATGTTCAAGTAAGTATCTTTTTAATGTGTTTAGGATTCTCCGAACGACGAAAATAGTGTGCTTAAAGCTGTTAAGAACGTTCATGCCGTTATTGATCAAGAAATTGAAGGAGGAATAAGTCCGGAGAACGTGTATATATGCGGATTTAGCCAAGGAGGTGATCTCTCTTTTGCGCCCCATTCGATATAATCTTGTTTGGATAAACAAAATACACTACAATGTGTTGATGATGGTTTCCCTTGCAGGAGCATTGGCCGTGGCTAGTGTTCTTCTTTACCCGAAAGCTCTTGGAGGAGGTTCGGTCTTTAGCGGATGGATTCCGTTCAATTCTACTTCGGTCATCGATAAGTTCACTGAAGATGCTAAAAAGGTTTCGTCTTTTTGTGTGTGTTTTTTTCTGCGGTTTCTTGTAAAAGGGCAAGTGTCGAATTTCCCCATCACTTTCGTTATTTTTTTGCGTATGCAGACACCGATCTTGTGGTCTCATGGAATTGATGACAAAACTGTACTATTTGAAGCTGGTCAAGCAGCTCTTCCTTTTCTTCAAGAAGCTGGTGTTACTTGTGAACTCAAGGTACATACCATACACTCATGTTTGATCATATAATAGAGTTTAAAGAAACAAGATTGTTGCTTATGTTTATCGACAGGCATATCGGGATCTTGGACACTCGATTAGTAATAAGGAGCTTCAGTATATGGAGTCATGGATCAAAGAAAAGATGCAGAGCTCTTCTTCATCATCTTCTTAAAATGCTTTAAAAAAACTAACATTGCACTCTCAAGGTAACATATGGTTTGTGATACCGGTTTTGGTCTGGACGGTCTAGTTTTGTTATGAAATAGTTAAATACAATATGCAAACACTTAAAAGTGTTACACTTTAATACTTTTTTATTTTTATTTGAGAAAATTTCATATTAATACACCAACTAAATTATTATTAGCTTTTTAATACACCAACTTTTTGATTGTCCAAAATAATACACCAACTATTTTATTTTGTTCATTTTAATACGCAAACTATTTTAGTTTCTTATTTTAAATCACAAACTCAAATCATTTATACATTTAACCAAATCACCGTTAGTTAACCGTCAGTTGACCGTTACAAATTTTTTGAAACAAAAATATTTTTTTCTATTTTAATAAAAAGATACTTTAAAATTATGTAAAAAATCCAACAAAAATTATAAAATTCGGAAATATACAAGAGGTTCCCAATAAAAAAATTTAAGAATAAAAATGAAAATATTTTCACAAATTAAATTTAAAAATTGTTATTTTCATATCTTTTAATTGTTTATGATTTTAAATTATGAAAATATTATTTTTCGAAACTTTTATTTTTGTTACAATCTTTTTATATATTCTTAAATTTTTCTAATTTTTTTACATAATTTTAAAGTATTTCTTTATTAAAATAACAAAATTTAGATTTTTTAAAAAAATAAACTAACGATCAATCGACTGGTCAACTAACTAGTGATTTAGTTAAATGGATAGATGATTTGAGTTTGTGATTTAAAATAAGTAAGTAAAATAGTTTGTGGTTTAAAATAAACAAATAAAATAGTTGGTGTATTATTCTAGGCAATCAAAAAATTTGTGTATTAAAAAGCTAATAACAATTTAGTTGGTGTATTAATATGGAATTTTCCCTTTTTATTTTCGTTTTTATTTGAATCGAATGTATAAATTATGAAAAATATGCACTTAAAACAAAAAAAAATAACAAGAATTTTTTTGTCATCACGCAAAAAGTACAGATCCTTATAGTATTTGCCTTACGTTCATTAAAATTAATAATTGATGTATCATCTCTATGTCGGGTAAATAGACATCATATAATATCTTGAAAATCTTGTGAAAATGATAGCTTCTGTAAGTTGGAATAATTTAGTGTAACAAAAGTAAACGTTTATATCAGATAGGGTATTCAAAAAAATATTCCAACAATGTTAATCTCTAAGTTTGAAATCATTTACATAAGTATAAATAGTGAACTATTATTAAGATTAGATTAAAAAAGACAACAAAATAAAATCCAAATGTGTTTTATCGTTGAGATATTACAAGGGTATTTTCGTCTAAACATAGAATTTCGCATTGCGGCCATATTATCTCTTTGGATTCTCCAATCAGCAACACCCACCGACTAAATATGATTTTCCACAATCACCCCTCGGCTAATTAAAATATTACAGAATCTTAAAATTTTGTGTGCAAGTTAACGTTTTCTTAAAATGTCACAAATCATGTGTGTAATTGAAATTAACTATATCGTAAACAAATGTCATTGGTGCAAAATATAAAAGAAATGTTTTATCAACTTCAAATATTGCAATCAGTCGGGGTATAAAATATAAATTTTGTATTATTAATAGTTTTAACACATAACTCACGTGTGATGTTTATAATGCTTAAGTTTTAACAAATTTTTACAAACTATAAAAATATTTATTACAAGAAATTTAAACGTAAACTTATTGTGATGATTGAAACAAACGCTGGCATTGGGGCGTTGAAAAATGGTCCTACTTAAGAGAGAGGTCTATTCTTTTTAATTAACAAATCAGTCGAATCTATCAATTCTCGTGACTCCAACAACAAAACTCTAATAATCTTCTTTTACATTACAACGAAATTAAATAATTAGTCTATTATCTTATTATATAAAATGAACGCGTTTAATTATAGCTCATTAGATCGTGACATGTATCACAATTAAAAAAAGAAGAAAAATGTTAATAATATTAATAACTAGATGAAATCTCGCGTAATCACGCGACAAATTACATAAAACATTTTATAATTATATATTAATATTGTTAGTATATTTATATAGTTATAGTACTTAGTTTTAAAACGGAACTAATATTATACCCGCTTATTTTATTAACAAATAAATATAAAAGACACAACAATATAAGGTAATAGTAAATAAGTGATTTTTACTTTTTTCATCTATTAAGAAATATAAATAACACATTTTTTGTTTTATTACATTGCTTTTGTTATTTACATGAAAAAACATTTATTTTAAATTAATAATTAGATAGTGGATCCATGAAGATAACAAATAAGTTATCATTAAGATTTTCTTTATTTTTTCAAGTAATTTTACGTTTTTATTTTTTCTTACTTCTAATTTTTTTTATTGATTATTTCTTAAAATATCCTTAAAATTTTCTTTTTCTATGTTATTTTTCTTATTTCATATTTTTTTTCTATATTTCGGATTAATTTATTTTATTTCTAATTATTTGATACTTAATGTTAATTTTTTTATTTTTGATTATTTTCTTTATTTATGTTTTTTCTCAATATTATTAAGTTTCCATTTTATAAGATGTCTACGTATTAATTTTAATACACATGTCACGATCTAAAATAACCTTTACAAATATGATGTAGTGAAGACTTTTTTGGTTACTTTTTTCCTTTTTTTTGTTTTTCCTTTTTTTTCTTATTTTTTGTTTTGCCTTTTTTCATAAACGTTACATTTTTTCTTCTTTTAAAATTATTAACATTTTAATCAATTAGTAGTATTTCGACTCTCATAAGAAAATTATTAACATTTTTCTTAAAATTATTAAAATTATTAACATTTTTCTTCTTTTTTCTGGCTTCCCACTTTCGAATAACACGAACTATCGTACGACGGTAGGGACGGTTTCGATCTAACTGATTTAGTGTGAAGAAATTTTTTTGGCTTTTAGAAACTATGAAATTCATCTTTTTCTCTGTTTGAGTAAAAAAAAAAGAAATTTAATAATAGTAAATAGAACAAAGAGGAGAGCACAATGAAATTTAGTGATTTTAGATATGTATATATAGATGTAGTGAAGACTTTTCGTTTGATTATTTTTTTCCTTTTTTTTGTTTGTCCTTTTTTCTTATTTTTGTTTTGCCTTTTTTCCTAAACGTTTCATTTTTTCTTCATTTAAAATTATTAACATTTTTATAAACATTATTAACATCATTAACATTTTTTCATAAACATTATTAACATTATATTTATATTAAAAATTGAACTTAACACGTGTTTTGCACAACTTATTCCTTCTCAATTATTAACATTATTATATCTATTCTACATTATTAACATTATATCTTAACACGTGTTTCTATTTATATTTCTTCCCAATTATTAACCCAATTATTATCATTATTATATCTATTCTACATTATTAACATTATTAATTAACACGTGTTTCTATTTATATTTTTCCCAATTATTAACATTATTAACATTATATATATTCTATATTGACACGTGTCACGATCTGGTGAGTTATATTGTGACACATGTCACGATCTGGTGAGTTATATTGTGACACGTGTCACGATCTGGTGAGTTATAATTTTACGCGCTCTCTTTTATATAATAAGATGTTTAGGAAAAATGTTAATAATTTTAAAAGAAGAAAAAAAGATAACGTTTAGAAAAAAAGACAAAACAAAAAACAAGGAAAAAAGAGAAAGGAGAAACAAAAAAATGGTTAGTTCAGATCGTGACATGTGTATTAAAATTGATACGTAAACATCTTATAAAATAGAAACTTAACAATATTGAGAAAAAACAGAAATAAGAAAAATAATCAAAAATAAAAAATTAACAGTAACTACTGTTGGGGATAAATTTAATCATCTCGGTTAAGGTTTAACCGGCGACAGAATCGGACCGGGTTGACGGCAGATCGGACCAGCCAAACCGGAATCAGCGGCAATATCGGAACCGGCCTCCTTTAGTTGATATTGGGCTTTATTTGGGCTTAATTATCGACATGAGGTAAAATGGAAAAGATATATTACTAGATTCTCTTAAATATTCATTAAGGAGGGAATCTAGGAAAATATCTAAATAAAAGGAAAAAGGTCAATAAATGGAAACATGTCAATTCCTATTCATAAAAGGAAAAGGAAGCTCATTGACCTAAAGACCTCTATATAAAGAGAAGAAGCTAGAAGACCTAGAGGATTCATTCATTCATATCGACATTCATTCATATCGACATCCATTCATATCGACTTTCACATACACTTTTCGACATAAGCACTTGCTTTTAAGGAGAATATTCGATTATAAGCTCTAGATTGTTCTAAGTCTAGATTTTGAATCATATTCCTCTTCTTTTGTACTCTTTCATCGATTAATAAAAACATCCAATTCAAACCGATTCTAGTAGTATTAACCGTTATCGAATTCCGTGGTTCTTCTAACGGATCGCTAACTTTTGCCCAAACAGTTTGGCGCTAGAGAGAGGGGCGAAGTATAGCGCTACGATGAGCGATAACGGAGCAACCTACTACACCGTTCTCGACGAACACGCTCAGCAACGGGTGGATGCCGTCAACGAGCAACTCCGGGCAAGCAACGAAAGGCTTGCTCGGCTGGAAGAGGATAATCTTCGACTTCGGGGGCGAGCGCTAATCTCACCACCCGGGGTCGGAGATCCGCTTCCCGACGAATCTCGTTACCCCCATCCGGCCGATGAGGTTATTCCGATCGGGGGCGGAACATCGGACGACGGAGGAAAGACCCGCTTTCTCCGACGATCGGCACACCGACGATCTAGATCGCAACGGATCCGGTCTCGGAAGGGATCACGCCTACATAGATTCCGTCATCGAGAAAAAGCTCAACGCTTTCGAATCGATGATCGAGCGGATGCCAGGAGTAGCTCCACCTATAAGACGTTCCGACCGCTACTCCTACGCCGATTCGCCCTTCGTAGACGAGATAGCCATGGTAGAGATGCCCAGAAAGTTCGCCTTCCCGTCAATGAAAATGTACGATGGCTCTACCGACCCCGACAATCACGTGGCCTTGTACAAGCAACGGATGCTCACCTTGACAATTCCCCCCGAGTCAAGGGAAGCCGTCATGTGCAAAGGTTTTGGATCAAGCCTAACAGGACCGGCGCTCCAGTGGCTCGTCAACCTCGCCAACGGCGAAATAGATTCCTTTGCCGCCCTAACCGACAGGTTTATAGAGCAATTTGCAAGCAGCCGCTGCATAGAGAAAAACGCCGACGACCTCTATGAAATCATCCAAGAAGCCGGGGAACCCCTTCGGGCATATGTAGGACGATTCAACGGGGAAAAGGTGAATATCCCGAGCATGTAATGTGTCAACGGCCATATCTCGCTTTCAAGAGAGGACTCTTGGTGACCGGCGATCTCTATAAGGAACTCACCAAGTATCGTCCAAAGACGATGGAAGATGTTCCGAGCGAGCATGGGCTCGGATCAAGTGGGAAGAGGATCCATCTCAAAGGAAATCCCTTCCCCCCAGAGTCGAATCAAGGATCATCCGACCTGAGAGAGCTCCTCGGGACGACAAACCATACCTGCGACCTCGGGTGGACCCTCGTCGAAGTAATTCCCATCGACCAATCGCCCATATAGGAGCCGGAGGATACCGAGATAATTCATGGCCCAATGCGGGCGGTTTGTCTATCCAAGGTCGAGAACCGGTCCGCGCCTTGGGAAGGATGGGAGACGCGGTCGGATGGCCTCGGAAGATGAGGGGGGACCCGGAAGGACGAGACACGCGGAAGTGGTGCGATTTCCACGGTGACCACGGACATCGCACCGAAGATTGCGTCGCCCTCGGGATGGAGGTAAACGATCCAATCAAGAGAGGGCACCTCAAAGAATTCCTGTCCGACGAGCTCGGAGACGGCCAAGCACCCGGAATCCCGAGCAAGAAGGGACCAAAGAGAAACCTAAATCTCCGCCGAGACAGGATCGGGTGATTAACGTCATATCCGGTGGCTCGGAGGTTAGCGGGATATCGCATTCGGTCGCCAAAAGGAATACGAGGATTGCGAGAAATTTCCAAAAGACCATGATGGAAATAACCACCGACCAATCGATCAACGCAATTACCTTCACCGCCGAGGAGGGTGAAGAGATGATTACTCCTCATCATGACGCCCTCGTCATTACTTTGTCAGTGGCAAACTGCCTGATAAAGAGAATTCTGGTCGACAATGGAAGCTCGGCGAACATTCTGTTCCTGGCCGCATACAAGGAGATGGGCCTCGACGAATCAAAGATTGTCTCCGGGGCAACCACTCGGTAGGATTCGGTGGAGAGGTGAAACGGATCGTGGGCGAGATAACCCTGCCCGTCTACACCGAGGGAGTCAACAAGCAAACCAAATTTCTCGTTCTGGATTGCACGTCGGCCTACAACGCCATAGTGGGGAGACCTTGGATCCATGACATGAAAGCCGTGCCATCCACATTCCATCAGACAATAAATTTTATGACACCCTGGGGTGTGAGGAAGATAAAAGGTGACCAGGAGAACTCGCGATCCTGCTACCAAACTACGCTCAAAGGAAAAACGGGGACGACCATGCAGATAGAGGGTCAGTCAACGACGAAAGAGGTATCGAGCTCCACAGAGGAGCCTGACGTAGAGCAGATAGATGAGATCCCATTGGATGAAGCCAATACAGAGCGCAAGGTAAACATTGGGTCAAAACTACCGAAAGACGTGCGTCAGAAACTCATCGACTTTCTGAGATCGAACGCCGATTGTTTCGCCTGGTCGCATGCGGACATGCCAGGCATCGATCCCGAGATCATCACACATCGTCTACAGGTCGATCCCGATCATCAGCCGATCAGGCAGAAAAGAAGGAAGTTTGCGCCAGATCGCGATCTCATTGTCAACGACGAAGTGAACAATTTACTCAAAGCCGGATTCATCCGCGAGGTAAAATACCCTGACTGGCTAGCTAATGTGGTCGTCGTTCGAAAGAAAAACGGTAAGTGGAGAGTCTGCATAGACTTCACCGACTTAAATAAGGCGTGCCCAAAGGATCCTTTTCCTTTGCCTCACATTGACAAACCGGTAGACGCAACGACCGGCCACGAACCGCTAAGCTTCATGGACGCCTTCGGCGGGTATAATCAAATTCCGATGCACCCCCAGGATCGGGAGAAGACGGCCTTCATGACCTCCGGGGGCATATATTGCTACAAGGTAATGCCCTTTGGATTGAAAAACGCCGGTTCAACCTATCAAAGGTTGGTGAATGCGATGTTCGCCGACCGGATTGGCCACACCATGGAGGTATACATCGACGATATGCTCGTAAAATCATTAGTTGCCGACGATCACATCATGCATCTACGCCAAGCGTTCGACACGTTAAGGAAATACAACATGAAGCTCAATCCGACTAAGTGCTCATTCGGCGTAAGCTCGGGGAAGTTTTTGGGATACATTGTCACACATCGGGGCATTGAGGCGAACCCCGATCGGATCGGGGCCATCCGGACAATTCCACCACCGCGAAACATAAAGGAAGTCCAAAGACTTACGGGAAGAATGGCAGCCCTTAGCCGATTCATCTCTAGACTATCCGACATATCTCATCCGTTTTTCGAGGCTCTCAAGAAGCCGAAGGGATTCGCGTGGAACGAAGGATGTGACGAAGCCCTTAAACAACTCAAGGACTATCTAACTTCTCCACCGCTACTGTCAAAGCCAAAGACCAACGAGGCACTACTCCTATATCTAGCCGTGTCAGAACACGCAGTAAGTGGGGTATTAGTGCGAGAAGAAAGTGGAAGACAGCATCCGGTCTATTACGTCAGCAAATCCTTGCTAGAAGCCGAGACCCGATATTCTCATCTCGAGAAATTGGCTCTCGCCTTGGTTGTGGCAGCGAGGAAGTTACGGCCGTATTTCCAGTCGCATCCAATTATCATGGTGACATCACATCCGATCAAAAGTGTTCTCCACAAACCAGATATCTCGGGAAGATTGGCCAAATACGCTATAGAGCTTGGAGAATACGACGTGATCTATCGACCAACCTCCGCCATCAAGTCACAAGTCCTCGCCGATTTCGTGGCCGAGTTTACACCAAAGATGCTTTCAGAGGTCCAGAAGGAAGTGAACGCATTAGAAAACCAGGCGGTAACAGGGACATGGAAACTTTATGTGGACGGATCCAGCAACGTACGAGGCTCCGGCCTGGGACTGACACTGACCTCCCCTATCGGAAACACCATTTCAAGGGCGATCCGATGCAGCTTCCGAGCGACAAATAACGAGGCGGAGTATGAAGCCCTAATCGCGGGTCTATCTCTAGCATGCGATTTAGGAGTAAAAGATATAGAGATCTATAGTGACTCGCAGTTGGTCGTTAGCCAAACCGAGGGTGACTATCAAGCCAAGGACTCAAGCATGATCAGATACTTAGCGATAGTCAAACAGCTCGAAAAAAGGTTCAATAGCTGCAAAATCACTCAAATCCCTCGAGAAGAAAACGGGCAAGCAGACGCTCTCGCCAACCTCGGTTCATCTTTCAAAACCGACTCACCGACGAATGTGCCACTGCTAGTATTACAGTGGCCGGCAACGCAAAGAGATCTCGATGCGATCCCGGTCAACGAAATAAGTGGAGCCAGATGCTGGATGACTCCCCTTGTGGAATATCTGAGAGATGGAACGCCGCCACTTGGAAAGAGCGAGAATGCCGAAGGATTAAACGACAAGCAGCTCGATTCGGCCTCATTCGCGGAGCGTTATATCGCCGATCATATTCAGGACCATATCTCAAATGCATCAGCATCGCCGAGGCTCAACAAGTCCTCGCTAGAGCCGCATTCCGGCGAGTGCGGAAACCATTCCGGAGCCAGAAGTCTAGTCCTCCGAACCATGCGAGCCGGATATTACCGGAAATCGATGAATCACGACGCAACCATGTTCGTCAAAAGATGCGACAAATGCCAAAGGTTCGCCACCGTATCCAAACTTCCGCCGGAGAACCTAAAAACTATCAGTGCTCCCTGGCCATTCATGAAGTGGGGCATGGATATAGTTGGCAAACTTCCCACGACACCAGGTCAGAAAGTCTTTCTATTGATGATGACCGACTATTTCTCCAAGTGGATAGAAGCGGAAGCGCTCAGTCAGATAACCGACAAAGAGATCCGCAGCTTCGTATGGAGGAATATAATCTGCAAGTTCGGCATTCCCCACGAGATAGTGACCGACAATGGACCACAGTTCACAAGCAACAACTTCAAAAGCTTTTGCGAAGACTGGAAAATCAAATTAAGTTTCGCAACACCCAGACATCCGCAATCCAATGGCCAAGCCGAGGCCTCGAACAAAACCATCGTCAAGCTCCTTAAGAAAAGATTAGAGAGTGCTAAAGGAAAGTGGGCCGAGGAACTCCACGGGGTCTTATGGGCCTACAGAACAACCTCAAAGGTCTCCACCGGCGAAACACCTTTCTCACTCGTTTATGGAATGGACGCAGTGATACCCATCGAGATAAGTGTGCAGACCAGCCGCACTGAAAATCCCGATGAGGAAAGTAACAACGAAGCAATGGCGTTCGACCTCGACTTGCTCGACGAGAAACGAGAAGCCGCGCAAATAAGAAACTGGTGTTACCAACAAGACGTAGCCAGGTCATACGACAAAAAGGTGAGGACGAGAACCTTCAAACTGGGTCAGTGGGTCTTAAGGCGAGTATTCCAAAACACAATGGAGAAAGAAGCCGGAAAGCTAGGACCAAACCGGGAAGGCCCATACCAAATCGTTAAAATCTGTGGAGCCGGAGCCTACTCACTCCAAGACAAAGACGGAAAAAGACTCACCAACAGTTGGAACACTTTGCATCTCAAGAGATATTTCTTCTAATAAACGGGCCACGCCCGCAAAAGGTCATGTATACTTAAACTATTTTTTAAATTCTATACTTTTATATCTTTTAGCTAAAAACCTCGCCGAGAATTTCGCCAACGAGAGAAACCCCAAAGGCGAATTTCTCGCCGAGATTTTCGGGGGCAAGGGATATCCATCCTTTGAACTCGAAAACCAAAAAGCCCTACTCGGCGTAGGCCAAAAGCCCTATCCCGCATAGGCCGAAAGCCCTACTCCGCGTAGGCCAAAAGCCCTATCCCGCATAGGCCGAAAGCCCTACTCCGCGTAGGCCAAAAAGCCCTACTCCGCGTAGGCCAAAAGCCCTACTCCGCGTAGGCCAAAAAGCCCTACTCCGCGTAGGCCAAAAGCCCTATTCCGTATAGGCCGAAAAGCCCTACTCCGCGTAGGCCAAAAGCCCTATTCCGCATAGGCCGAAAGCCCTACCCCGCGTAGGCCAAAAGCCCTATTCCGCATAGGCCAAAAGCCCTACTCCGCGTAGGCCAATCCTAGCCGAACACATCACGACAACCTGTGTCAGTGTAAATCGAACGCTAGAAGGGTTCCATACGGGTTTCCGGACCACGTTAGGACCGGGCAAAAGTTAGAGTTATTGTCCGCGGGCATGTAACCTAATAGCCGAGTGTACAGGTGCGACGGCACCTCGCTCCATAAGACCGCCGCCAGGTTGCCCGAACCGCACGGTCGACAAGGTGGAGGCTAATTGTGTGTTAATGACCTTCCTCGAAAGTATAAAATCGGCAACGCACATTAGTCGCCCTCTTGGGTGTACGGGTCCGACGGGACCTCGCCGAAACCACACCGAGATGGCCGATCTACGGATCCCATCCGAGGCAATGTACGAGCACAAAGGCTCGGCGAAACTTAACCGACTCACCCGACGAGGCTCCGTACGGTTAATACGGCGCCGAGACCCTTAAGCGGTCCACTATTAATGACGATCGAATCTCCGAGATCTCGTCCAAAAAACGGTCGACCCCCGCGGTCCCATACGCATTAAAAACAGCCGGCGGATAGAATCTCCACGAGAGATAGTAGATTCACCACTTAGAGATGAAGGATGACCGACCTCGTCGGATCCATCCGGATTTAAGATGGTCAGCGACGGATAACCTAACGAGGCTTAATTTGCTTGGTGCATCTAAATCGGATCTGACGCTCAAAGGGTATAGTTCAAACTTATCGAAAGCTCAAAAACAAAAAGATAACCGAAAAAGCAAGTTTAGCCTCAGGGGCAAAATCCAAAAAAAAAAGCCCACCAAGGGCAAAAACATAAGGGTCCGCTATGATCAACGAAAGTTTGAGCGGCCCACTTAACAGTTTAAAGATGGCCCATCTCACGGATGGACCACAAAACAAAATTAATGTTTTTAGATAAACGAGGATCAAGACGGAGGAGTATCGCTAAACGCCATCAGCGACTCAATCACCTCCGGAGCAGGCAGACCCTTGAACTGTGCCTGAGCCTTCACCACTTGGGCATAACGGCGATCAAGGCTCTCAAGGTCCCACGACAAATGCTGCCCGGCCGGATACTCCTTCACCGTCTCCCACCGGGTTATAACCGCGGACCCGCCAAGGAAGAAGTCGTATTCGGCTTGAAGCAACTCATTCTTCCTCTTCGGCGACTTCACCTCCTCGTCTTTGAGCTCATCCTCCCTTTCCGGATCGGCAACTCTTTTTTGGAGACCCTCCTTAGCCTCGCTCACATCCGGCTATGGAGTCCTTGAGATCTATTATCTCCTTGTCCCTGGCACCAATGGCGGCGAGCTGATCCTCTCCTCTTTTCTTCTCCACCTCGTACCTTTCTCTCATATAGACGGAGGCCTCGTGATCCTTGGAAGACTCCTCCACAGCTTCAGCGAGTTTGGCCTCCATGTTGCTAAAAGAGAACATCACCTACAGGCGACAAAACCAAAGAGGTTTAGACGATGCTCATAAAAGGTTTCAAGTACACGAAGACTTTTACCTTAAGGAGAGAACGGCGGACTTCATCGGCGGCTAACTCGGCACCCACCTCAGCAATGGATTCCATATCCCATGACAGGAGTTTATTCTTTATCTTGCCTACCCGAGAGGAAGATTGGGAGCTGCCAAGTTCACCACCTGACGAAGGAGATACCTTCACCCTGCGACCCTCCACGGGACCGCATAAACTCCGTCCAGCTTTGCGTTTGCCGGCGGCCATCGTTCCACTCCTCGGAACCTCGGTGACCTTTGCTTGACTCTCAGGGGCATTAACAGATCCTCCCATCTCAGCTAACCTCCCCGAAGCGGCGAGAAAAAGTTCAAAGGGATCGGGGGCAGATGCTCGTTGACTCTCAGACATGTTACAATCTAACAAACAATGTGTCATTCTCGGAAATCAATGTTAAAGGAAGAACTTAAAGATGGAGTGAAAACTTACCCCAGATGGCACTGTGTTCCAAGGCAAGGTGGCTGGAAAGAAATTCAAGGGATCTCCGTTCGGATGGGATCTCTAACAGCTGCTCTATAATCTTTTTCCCAACGGCGTCGTCACCTTTGTTCAAATGGCTAATGTCTGCAAACAAACAACAAAAGAACAATAAGGAGAAATCAAAGATGCTCACCTGATGACAAGACGAAGAAATCGCAGACTCTATCACCGTCAAAGACGATACCAAGCTTTATCTGACTGGGTATGGAGAAGGTGAAATAAAATCTTGAGAAAGAAGATGAAAGGACCGCCGCGGAAGAAAATGAAGTAGACGAAACGCGAAAAATATCCTTAGGTCAATAAAAAGGACATTTCGCAGGATTTGGGCCTGAAAACCAAGCCCAAATTTGAAGAAGAGACCCAAGACGGTGATAGAAGGCCATATTTGGAATTGCGATTGAACGAGAAGTATAAGCTTGTGGAAGATCAATTCATCACCGATCAAGACAAATACGAAGCTCTTAAATTCATCCTCGACAAGCTACTTTCCTCTTCTTATCCGAGGTCAAAAAAGAGCAAAGTCGGGGGCAAACTCGTTGGGGATAAATTTAATCATCTCGGTTAAGGTTTAACCTGACGACGAATCGGACCGGGTTGACGGCGGATCGGACCGACCAAACCGGAATCGGCGGCAATATCGGAACCGGCCTCCTTTAGTTGATATTGGGCTTTATTTGGGCTTAATTATCGACATGAGGTAAAATGGAAAAGATATATTACTAGATTCTCTTAAATATTCATTAAGGAGGGAATCCAGGAAAATATCTAAATAAAAGGAAAAAGGTCAATAAATGGAAACATGTCAATTCCTATTCATAAAAGGAAAAGGAAGCTCATTGACCTAAAGACCTCTATATAAAGAGAAGAAGCTAGAAGACCTAGAGGATTCATTCATTCATATCGACATTCATTCATATCGACATCCATTCATATCGACTTTCACATACACTTTTCGACATAAGCACTTGCTTTTAAGGAGAATATTCGATTATAAGCTCTAGATTGTTCTAAGTCTAGATTTTGAATCATATTCCTCTTCTTTTGTACTCTTTCATCGATTAATAAAAACATCCAATTCAAACCGATTCTAGTAGTATTAACCGTTATCGAATTCCGTGGTTCTTCTAACGGATCGCTAACTTTTGCCCAAACAACTATCAAATAATTAAAAATAAAATAAATTAATCCGAAATATAGAAAAATAAAATAATCAGAAATAAGGAAAATAACTTAGAAAAAGAAAAATTTAAGAATATTTTAAGAAATAATCAATAAAAAAAATAAAAATAAGAAAAAATAAAAACGTAAAATTACTTGAAAAAATAAAGAAAATCTTTATTGTTAATAATTTTAGGAAAAATGTTAATAATATTTAGGAAAAATTTTAATAATTTTAAAAGAAGAAAAAGGTAATGTTTAAGAAAAAAAGACAAAACAAAAAATAAGAAAAAAAGAGTAAGGAAAAACTAAAAAAGGTTAGTTCAGATCGTGACTTATGTATTAAAATTGATACGTAAACATCTTATAAAATAGAAACTTAACAATATTGAGAAAAAAACAGAAATAAGGAAAATAATCAAAAATAAAAAATTAACATTAATTATCAAATAATTAGAAATAAAATAAATTAATCTGAAATATAGAAAAATAAAATAATCATAAATAAGGAAAATAACATAGAAAAAGAAAAATTTAAGAATATTTTAAGAAATAATCAATAAAAAAATTAGAAATAAGAAAAAATAAAAACCTAAAATTACTTGAAAAAATAAAGAAAATCTTTATGATAACTTATTTGTTATCTTCATGGATCCACTCTCTAATTATTAATATAAACAAATGTTTTTTCATGTAAATAACAAAAACAATGTAATAAAACAAAAAATGTGTTATTTTTTATTTTTAATAGATGAAAAAAGTAAAAATCACTTATTTATTATTACCTTATATTATTGTGTGTCTTTTATATTTATTTGTTAATAAAATAACGTGTATAATATTAGTTTCCGTTTAAATCTAACTATAACTATACAAATTTACTAACAATAATAATATATAATTATAAAATATTTTTATGTAATTTGTCCGCGTATTACGCGAGATTTCATCTAGTATATATATATATATATATAAACCGAAGTCGTGCCAATTAATAAGATAAAGATATTGAGCATTATCAATGTTTTTGTAATCTATAGAAAGACCATAGTCCAAAGTATTTCTTAAGATCTCAGTATCTCACATAAAGTTGATTATTAATTGAATGTGTGGCTCGAACAAAAATCTATCTTTTTTTTACCGCAAAAACTATCATATTAATATTTAGTTATTGGAAAAAAAAAACTTTCTGTTATAGAAAGTTAATAAGGAGCCGATAAGTTTACATGAAAAAATAAGAAAAACCCGAGCCTTCGTTTTTTTAACGATACAATCGGCCCGGATATTAGTACAACGAGGATTAAAACAAATGAATATTGTAAACCCATTTGTTGCTAAATTTGAATGAGACAAAAACAAGTCAAAAAGTTGATTTGGGAAATATTATGTAGAAAAACAAAGTTAAGGGGTACTTTTGCAAATTCTTAAAACAAAAAGCGCGAAAGTATCGTTGGTATTACTGTTACAAGTGATTAATTAAAAACAAAACCATTTACAACTTCGAAGATTTAACACAATCGCCTGTTTTCAGGAATCAGTGGCATTTTCGTTATATTTGACTCATATGTGACCCTTTTGGTTATTTTGTATTCATCGTCCTTCTTCTTCTCTCCACCTTCACTGCCACTCACACCTCCACGCGCGATTACTCTTTCTCTCTCTCTCTCTCTCTGAAATCACTGAACAAGTAAAGTTCTCTATCTCTCTATCAATGGCAGGTCGGATCCAATCCCACCAACGACCTAACGGACTCTACGTTTCGGGGAAGCTCGAGCAGCCAAAGGAAAAGCCACCGACAATGGCGGCTCGAGCCATGCCGTACACAGGAGGAGACATCAAGAAATCCGGCGAGCTCGGAAGGATGTTCGACATCTCCGTCGTAGATCCATCCTCTTTCCAAGGACCACCGCCGCTAATTGTCGGCGGAAACAGCGGCGGAACGTCTCGGCAACAACCGCCGCCACGTGTCTCCTCCTCTTCGAATCCCAACAGCGGATCCGTCCGATCCGGTCCAAACTCAGGTCCGGTTAAGAAATCTTCCGGTCCGCTTTCTCAGCTACAACCAACCGGTTTAATAACTTCCGGTTCTCTCGGTTCTTCGGGTCCGATAGGAACCGGATCTAGAAGGTCGGGTCAATTAGACCACCAATTGAGTAATCTAGGATCTAGCAAGGCTAAATACGGATCGTCGGTGACGTGTCTTACCGTAGACCCGGTCCGGGTCGGGTTTAAAGTACCCAAAGCCGTTGTTTGGGCCGTGCTTATCGTTGCGGCGATGGGTTTGCTCGTAGGAGTGTTTCTCACCGTTGCGGTGAAGAAGCCGATGGTTATTGCCGCGGTTTTAGCCGCGGTTTTCCCCGCCGTGGTGGTTTTGGTTTGGAATTGCGTGTGGAGAAGAAATGGGTTGTTGAGTTTCATAAAGAAGTATCAAGATGCTGAGCTTAGAGGCGCCATTGATGGACAGTTCGTAAAGGTTACAGGGGTAAAGATTTAACCTTTATAGTTATGGTTTGTTTTGTATAAAATGATGTTGTGTATCTTATTAGGCTTTGTGTTTTGTTTATTAAGGTGGTAACATGTGGAAGCATTCCTTTAGAGTCTTCGTATCAAAGAACACCAAGGTGTGTTTATGTGTCTACTGAATTGTACGAGTACAAAAGTTTTGGTGGCAAATCCGCAAATACGAAACATAGATGCTTTACTTGGGGATCTAGACATGCAGAGGTTTAGTGTGTTCTTTGTCTTGAGAAGAACCTTGTGATGTTTTTGTGTTAGTGGCTAAAATTTGATTCTTTTGGCAGAGATATGTGTCGGATTTTTACATATCGGATTTTCAATCTGGATTGCGTGCGCTAGTGAAAGCTGGGTATGGATCTAAAGTTTCTCCTTTTGTTAAACCGGCGACGGTGGCTAATGTTACAACGCAGAACAAAGATTTGTCTCCCGGCTTCTTGAAGTGGCTGTCGGAACGTAACCTCTCAGCTGATGACCGTGTCATGCGCCTTAAAGAAGGGTAAGGCTAACATTTTAAACACTAATAGAAAGTTTTGTTATTACCAGATTGTTAATGTAGGTGTTATCTTTGACTGGTACTGATTGTTTTTCTTCCACCTTAAAAGTCACAAGCACTGAAAAAGATGTTGATGAGACATGTTATTGTAGGAAGAAATCCACTAACTTAAAGTCAAAGTAAATAGGTTAAACATCTCAAATCAGTGCTTGATAAGATTGAATTAAGAGTTAAGCTAATAAGACCCGAAAGTCGCTGTTTTTCTCATCTTTTCTACGCACACAAGAAAGCTCATTTGTTTCACATTTGGAATTTAAGCAAAGAGCCTTTGCTTGATGATTATTGTGAAAGAACTTAACTCAAATTTGATTATGTGTGATGATGATGCAGATACATAAAAGAAGGAAGCACGGTGAGTGTGATGGGGATGGTAAGAAGACACGACAACGTTCTGATGATAGTTCCTCCGGCAGAAGCAGTCTCAAGTGTCTGCCGATGGTGGAGCTGCCTCCTCCCGACCTACGCAGAAGGCCTAATCATCACTTGCGACGATAATCAAAACGCTGATGTGATTCCTGTCTGAAACCAATAAGTATGTAATGCTTCTTTAGCCGGATATTCAATATATAGATAAATGCTTTAAGAGTTTACCACGAGACTAAAAGTAAGAAGAGATGAACGAGAGGAAAGCCAAATTGGTTCACAAAGGAAACCAAAATGAGCTTTACCTTTAGTTTCTTATTTGTTCATTTCTGTTTGTTTTTGCCCCTTTTATGGGGTTTATGTGTATAAAGCTTCAAATGTAAATGCTATTCAGTTTTAATAAGAGTTATTTTGTTCGGTTTACAATTCAAAAGTGAACATAAGAAGAACTTACATTATAACAAGCACACGTAGTTTCTACAACAAACCACTTTCTGAGTAGAACATTCAACAATCAACATCATAAGTATTGCGAGTTTTATTCATCATATCATTACAAGTTACTATTACATAGTCAGTACCTAACTCAAAAAAGATGGAGACATTGATATAGTTACATATGTATATAATAATCACGCGGTTTGTATCTATAAAAAAAAAGCTCTCATTGCTCCGTGAAAATTCTATGGTAATGGCGTTTATAGCTCCAAGAGAAGCCTCACACCAATGCGATTCAGTGCTTCGTATATGAGCATTACTATGTGCTTACCATATACTTTGTTCATGGTATGTTCACTGACAAAAACACACACACACCAAAAGGTAAGAAAGAAGTTAAAAACATGGTAAGAGAACATTATGTTTTAACAAGAAATAAGCTCAATATATGTACCTATTGTTTTATTCAGCAACCATAGGAGAAGAGCAAGCTCAATGCCGAAAACCGTGTGCAACCACGATCTATCCATAAGGAATCCATACACCGTGATCCCAGCTTTGTTATTCTCTAGATATGTCACTGCAAAAACAACAACAACAACAATCCGATAAGCCTTTCGTAAACTTTCTTGAATGTCTATATCAAATACCAATCCATGGAGATACTCTTACCAAGCGCTTGTCGTTTCTGAAAAGATATCGTATTAGCGTAAATAGGATGTATCTTTGTGTTATCAAGATCATCATCTTCATCTCCTTCTTCATCTGATGTATCAATTTCATTACCACATGGGAAAGATTGAGACACAACGTTCGAACCCGTAGGAGTTTCATCATCAATATTATCGAAAGAATCAACCGTGGCGCAAACATTCCATTTAGCTGCAAGGCTAGTTACAGATTGACCTCGATGAGTTATCTTCGTCGCGCTTCTCAAACATATAAACAATCCTGTTACCAAACTCAACGAACATAACTACACACAAAAACAGACACAAACACATACATTGATTAGTAATGTGTAATGTAATGACACCAAAGTGTTATGTAATTAAAAAAAGAGCTCTTACCGCGAGTTCACCAACTTCGTAGATATTAACCGCAACGCTAGCTCTAGTTGTGGTAAGCAAAGCCATGAACTGAGTACCAGTGACAAGCACCAAAGAAGAAAGTATGAATCTTCTGAACCTATGGCTAACAATCCTGAGATTCCTCTTTATCTTCTGATGCTCGTAGAGAGCCGATCTAACGTCATCGATCTCCGATGAGAAGCACCTCGCGAAATCCTCGAGACGCAGAATCTGAAGGTGACACGTGATCTGGTAGAGAATGCATACTACGATGAAAAGAGAGTTTCTGTATAGCCAAGAAGTTAGCTGGAGAGTGAAGGCTACGACGTGGCTAAGAACAGGGTTGATTACGTAAGGGATCTGGTTAAAGCCAGATACGTACCACCAGATTCTGTAGGTTGCTTCTAGTGTTAGTGATGGTAGTACAAAGATCATTAGCCTTTTCATTGATTTCTGCAAGAAACAGAGCAAAAACAGAGCAGAAACAGAGCAAGTAATTAATTAAATAACTAATTAATTACGACTAATACAATAACCGACCTTAGCTCAGTTGGTAGAGCGGAAGACTGTAGTCATTGACAGATAAATCTTTAGGTCGCTGGTTCGATTCCGGCAGGTCGGATTTTATTTTTTTGTATTATTTTTTTATTATTTATTAATTAGAATATCGGCTATAATTAATTATTGCTAATTATTAGTCCGAACCTGGATTTCAGCTTCGTATCCGAGCCTAACTTTATCGCTAACGTCAAGCAAAAGCTTATCGAGGAAGAGGAACCGTCGCATACCGAACTTTCTCGACCAGATCGAGAGGCTGACGAACGAGATTCCGGCGAATATCGAGAGAGAAAGCTGAACTACGGCGTCGTACGGACGACGGTGGTGGAAATCGCAGTCGGAGCATACGAGGAGGAAGTGGGAGATAATCGGGACGCCGACGACGAGGAGGAAGAAGACGGACCAAGAGATAAGAGCCGTGCCGCGATTCGATTGGTCGAACCAGAGGACGATCCTAATGAACGTGAGACGCGACGCCGGGAAATCGGGCGGCGGTTTGTTGATCGTGGTGGGTAAGGTCTCCGCCGAGATTAGAGGTTCGCGAGATCTTTGCTCCGATTCGTTCGCCATGAAAGGGTAATTTTGGGATTATAATGTTTTTTAGAGTTTTTGTGGAATTTTGTTTTTTCTGGGTTTCGGAAGAGACGTATGGTTGTTTAAATTAGGGTGGGTGCGAAGCGGATACCGCTAAACATTTCAGTATTTGTTATTTGCTTTAATATCTACGGATATCTAATTTTGTGATTTGCTGTGCTCCGGAAAATACGGATATCCGGATGCTCGGATATCCAAAAATTTTACGAGTATTTGCGGATATTTGCGGATATTCGGATCACTCATTTCGATACAACATAAAGCCAAAAATCCTAATAAATTTTATACAAAAATACTCTAACTTTTGTTGTAATGATCAAATATTTTTTAGTAAGTAAAATATAAATTCTAAGACTAAAATAGAAGAAAAAATGTTAAAAATAAGGATAACTAAGACAAAAACTCTTCCCATTATAATTTAAATTCTTTTGTATGTATAAGTTTAACTTATTTTTCTTGACTTGAAAATATGAAAACATATAATAAGTATTATATATTTGTTACTTAATATATATATTTGTAATATCTATGTAATATACGAAGGTACGGAGCGGATCGGATATCCGACCTTCTAATAATTATTATTTGTTATTTGTTTTGTTCTCCGCGGATACAAAATTTTAGTATTTGCTTTGCTTTGAATTATCTCGGTTATCCGGATTTTACGAATCGGATCGAAGCAAATATCGAATCGGATCGGATATAACGGATAATTTGTCCGGCCCTAGTTTAAATAGTCCAATGCTAAATGTTGGATTTAAAAGTTGTAACAAATTATGATTTTCAATTAAAACGCATACGTGTCAATGTAGGATTTTTATTTTTTAAGTGTAATATTATTTTTGGCTGATAGTTGAAACGTTTTAAATTATGTTTATGTATTAGTATAATCAAAATTAAGAATGATTAAGGTGTACTATTTAGAGTCAAAATGTTAAAAATAATATCAACTTTTGTAATTTAAAAGAAAAAATAAACACGTCACTGAATTCACGGGACTAAATATCAATTCATAGTGTTTGATGACGTGATCTCTACTTTCACGAGCTAGAAAAAAGCAAAGTTGTTCATAGTGTTTGATGACATGTTCCACTTTTGGGCTTTAGCCCAATAAATATATTATGGGCCCAGAACTAAATCCGAGTCGGATTATTTGACTTTAGGCGGATTCATTTTAAAAGATGAAATACGAGGCTGTGTTCGTTGGTATTATTAACGTTAGAATATCTCACAATTGTTTTTGATTGGGGAAAGTGTGGCGTACATACGACGTCGTCTAAGGGGACATTCTCACGTGAGACAAAAGCCTTTGATTCATGCGCCATTTCTTTCCTCTTCTTTTTTCTTTTAATTTTCAAAATATTTTTCCGCGGGCTTATTAGAAGAAAAAAAAAAAATACCGCTAGTCGGAAAAAAATCGATTTAACAAGATTTTGGATATTTCATAGAAATTTGTTTTTTTTCAGATTTTAGTGTCACGTTTTAATTTGAGATTTCGTTATGCATTTTCGATTGATGTTTCCACTAGAAAACCTTTTTTATTGTTGTCGGTTGAAAATTATTCTAAAGTTTTTGTTTATATTCTGATATTGACTGTTATAGAAACAGCATTAACTTCTTCTCACAATAATATTCTTCTCCCTAATATTATTTTTGTTTCTATCAGAGACTGATCTTTATATAAAATAGTATTTTTTTTTTTTTTTTTTGTTAAAGATAAAATAGTATTTTGAAAAAAGGCCATTGAAAACAACTGAACAGAAAACAATGAGAAACGTAACAAAAATTTAGAAATATTCTCAATCGTTGGAAAAAATGTTATTGTAAGGAGTGGACCAACCAAATTAGATTCGTTATATGCTTTAACTTATAGTAGTAACTATTAAATTTATCAAAAGTGTTTAAAATAATATTAATTCACGGAATTAAATATTCGGAAACAACTTTAACGAAAAAAATAATAATAATAATTAAAGAAATGTGAAAAAAGGAAAAAGCTCTGAAAACCTCTGAAATAGTGAAAATCCTTTTACAAAATATCATCATCACTCTCTCTCTTAAAGATCTAAAACAACCTCTCTCTCTCTCACTCTGAGCTCTCATGGCGGATCTGATCCGTTGATCATATTCACTGTTTTACCGGCGATTCGGAGGTTTTCTCTGTAACTGAGTCAATAATGAGTGAACTCGAACTAGGAACGAGTCATCAGGGAACAAGAACGGAGACAAACCACCGCACGACGACGACGTTTCTCGATTTGCTCCGACGTCAGATGAGCGGTTCAGATCGCACAAGGAGGAAACGGACTCTAAAAGAACGGTTAAGATTCAAATGCATCGGATGCTACGGTCGTCTCCGTCTAACTAACAGAACCGCTCTTAACCGTCCAAGCTCACCAAGAGAGGACGAGATCGAAAATCAAAGCGAAACCGAATCGGATCTTGGATCGGGTTTGGGTACGATGAATCTCGCGGCGACTTTACAAGCGGATAGGTATAACAGCCGCGGAGGAGAATCGATGGAGGAGGAGGCGGTGGACATGATTATGACGCCGACGAGAGTCTCGCTGATGAGATTGCTCGAGGAAACGGTGGAGAGTAGTGACGTCGTTAACTTTGACGACGGAAAAGAAACGGAGATGTTAACGGGGAATGATACGGTGTGTTGCGTGTGTATGGGAAGAAAAAAAGGCGCGGCGTTTATCCCATGTGGACACACTTTTTGCAGAGTGTGCACCAGAGAGCTTTGGCTTAACCGTGGCTCGTGTCCTCTATGTAACCGTCCGATCCTCGAGATCCTCGACATATTTTGAAAAAACGAATCTGACGGCTTAGATTTCTCGGTCCACGTGAGTACAGTGAGGTGAAGCGTAGACGAACAATATAACAACGATTTGTACTTTGTACGCTTCTTTTCGTATAAAATGAATACTAAGAGATTTTTGTTCACAAGGCCCATTAAATAAACTATAAGCCCATTAAACGTGTCTACAATTTTCTGTGTTTACACATGTTCTATTTTTTGTCATCTTTTTATTATATTGAAAACGGAAACGGTTACATTGGTGGGATGCGATTTTGGAATTCGGAAAATTACGGATTTAATCCTCAACTGACAAAATTACACTAATTAAATCATCGTTTTTTACTAAATCCAATTAAATCCCCAATTAAGATTGACTAATTCAAATTGAATATGAAAAAGTCAAAATCACACAATATTTAACTCTGTTTATTTTTCCGTTGGATTGGAAATCGACGTCTGTTTACCAAAACACACTTGTGTTAACCACTATGCCACATGACAATTACGTTAATTGCTTACTAAATAATTAATAACAATCTTTAAAATATCTCTTTAAATACTTTTAGTAATATTTTCGGGTTCGGTTTGAGTACCATAAATTAAAAAAAAAACTCAAAATTATAAATTCTATATATATATTAAAATATTCGAAAGTATTATATATATAATTTCTATGTGGCAGTTAACATAATATCTATGTAAGGTGTTAACATAATTTCTATGTGGCATAGTGGTTAACACATGTATGTTTTGGAGAGACAGATCAAGTGTTCGAATCATACCCAAAGCAAATATTCATTTTTACTCAAAACAATGTCGTTTTAGCTGTTTAAAACGACGTCGTTTTCCAATCTAACGGAAAAATAAACAATGTTAAATATTGTGCGATTTTGACTATTTTCATATTCAATTTGGATTAGTCAATCTAAATTGAGAATTTAATTGATTTTAATAAAGAACTAGGATTTAATTGATGTAATTTTGTTAGTTGAGGATTAAATCCGTATTTTCTCCTTTTGGAATTCTATGCCTTAGTCAAAAGACGACTTTCTTAGAGCATCTCCAACCCTACTCCAAAATGGAGTATATCTTCATTTTGGAGAAAAAATCATCTTCAACCCTACTCCATTTCCTACTCCAAAATGGAGAAAACAACTTTTCTACTCCATTTATGGAGAATTTTTAATCTCTACTCCATAATGGAGATGAACTTTTTTAATTGCACAATAGTCTTTCAAAATTTACATTCATTTGTTTTGTTATTAATTTATGTTTTCAATCAAATGTTTGCTAACTAAAAAATATGAAAACAATATTTTTTTCTTGCAAATAAATATTTAACTAATTTTAAATTTCAAAATACAATAATAACACAAAATAAACATAAAAATTGATTTTTAAAATACAACAACAAGAAACCAAAACAAAGATTTAACAAAAAAAAGTTAAAAATCCACTAATGGAAATAATTGAATAATATCTATGTTTTATTTTATGATGTAATGTAGTTTTAATTACATGGTTCTATTAAAATAATATTATAATTTCTATTAATTTTATAGAAGATAAATAAATAAGGTTAATTTTTAAATTATAGAAATTGGAGGCAATATTTGTAATTTATAAGAAAGTGAAAAAAAAGAATATACTTAAAATATTCTATTATGGAGTAGAAAATGGAGAAATACATCGGAGATGGTCAAGTCGATAATCTTAAAAACATCATACAAAAAAAAACAAATTCAAAAAGTAGTGAGAATGTATGAACGGTTTTAATATATGTCTAGATAAAGATAAATTTCATAATCTAAGATATTAATATATCTTTAAATAGATATTGAGTCGATGAAGCCCATATTATAATCTGGATGCATCATATTGATATTGATGTATATATATAACCCTAATTCTTCCAAGCGAATTAATCTTAAAACAATCAAATAAAAACCTCTTCCTCTTTAAAATATACAATGGAGGATACACATAATTACCCTAATCGATTCAAAAGAGTTACACTCAAAACATGGTCGGATCTTCCTTTAGATCTCTTGATTTCTGTTTTTAAACGCCTTAGCTTTGTTAATTACCAAAGAGCTAAAACCGTATGTTCGTCTTGGCTCTCCGCTTCAAGACAATGTGTTCCCAAAAAGCCCTTACCTTGGATGATACTCTTCCCCAAAGACAACAACGATTCTTGCATGTTACTCAATCCAGAAGAAAAAGACAAACTTTACAAAACCCAAGATCTAGGTTTAGGGTTTAACAAGAGTGTTTGCAAGGCAACATATGGATCCTATCTCCTTACACAAGATCCTAATTTGAATGGTCTCAACATTGTGAATCTATTTACTCGCGAGAGGATCAATCTACCTTGCGACTCCATAACAATTAATCCACAACATGCTCTGTTTTGGGTTGATGAGAAAACCAAAGACTACATTGTTGTTATTTCGCTTAGAAAATGTCTAGCTCTCTATACAAAGAAAGGAGATACCTCGTGGAACCATATACCTAAAACTTCACTTTGTAAATGCATGGTTTACAAGGATCACAAGCTTTGCTTTTTAGACATTGTTGGTGATTTCAGAATCTTCGATTTTTCTAGAGATACTCCACATCTAACATATGAAACTGGCGTTAGAGTGGAGCCATTTCATAATCGTGGAAAAAGTCTTATTCTTCAGACAAAACTTGTAATGACAGTAACAGGACAAGTACTCAAGGTTGATATGATGTTAAGACCAAAGTCCGAGATCTTGACTTTTCGGGTTTTTAAGGTTTATTCACCACCGGGAGGAGAACCTGTGGAGAGAAACAAACTTGTACATTCTTTAGGCCACGACGGCGGCGGCGACGAGGCAATGCTTTTCGATCAAGGCATTACTGTGCTAGCTAATGATGTGGATGGTATGGTTAGAAACTCTATCTATTTCACTTATAAGAATTATGATCTGATTGTTTTTGATCTCTTGACACATAAGTATGAGATATTACACAAATTTGATTCTTCTAGTTTAGTTCGATTCTCTGGACCTAGATGGTTCTTGCCATGGCCTGCATGAATCATTATGTTTGATCCAACTTTAATAAAAAATAAAAAAATTTCTTCCCTTTAAGGAATTTTGATATGTTACTATTGAAATTTAATTTTGTACGTCTTGACTTATGAGAACTTAATTATTTGATAGATAAAGAAAAAGGAAACTTATGAGAAAGTAAATTCTATTATTGAATTATTGATACAGTGTGATTAAAAATGGGACCAAAGCTTTTGTGAATGAATAAACACAAAGTCGATAACAACTAATCAACTATAGTATCGAAAGACCAGGAGAATTATGAGGAAAAAAACATAAATTTAAGTATGTAAATATATATTTAAGATATTAAAAATAAAGTTGATAACTATCGGCTATCGCTACGAGATTTAGAAATATCTTAGAGATATGTTAATATCTTATATATTGAATTTTTCATATATTTTTTAAAAAGTTAAAATTAAATTTGTTTCTGTTCTTTGTAAAATAACATATAATAACATTAAGATTTTTTTTAATAATTTATTTTAAAACATAAAATTAAACTAATTTATGTTATTAGTTTCGTGTTGATGTGTTATTGATAATGTGAACATCTTATAAAAATAGAGAATTCCCTAATTGTGTCTTTAGGGTGTGAAAGAACAAACGCATCTTGCATGATTTACTTTTTAGCATATAAAGTTGACGTATCAATGCCGAAATTAATTACTCAAAATTAAATAAATGTTTTGTTAATCACTCACTCACACGCTCCACGCATGCTCCTTTTCGTGTAAAGACAATACTATAAAACATTGTACGTGCATTACACACGCTTAGCTAAACGCGTGAGCCGACATCGCAGCGTTTTTCTGCCCGTTACAAAGTCTATGTTTCAACTAACCGTTACGATTTTCCAAAATTTATTGCTACGACTCATAAATTCTCTTATTAAAATATAATTTTGAAGGTTTTGGATGTAATTTTGAAAATTTAAGATGTATGGTATTTATGAGAAAAAACTTTTTAAAAGTATTTGTAAAACTTTCTAAAATATGTGGTAATTATGTTAAAAAAAACTTTATTTAGTGTTATTAATTGCCCAAAAAAGAATATGTATAAAAACGGGCTAAACAATTAATATGAATGATTTCACTAACTTGATAATTAAATAAGAAAATCCATTAACTACAATTAGTAGTCCAATTTTTAATTAAACAAAAATACAGAAACTGAGTTTGATTGGGAATTATTAAAATCGATTCCTTTTTAAAATTGTTTAATTAGACGACTCAAAAAGTGTTTTATTAGGTGAACCAACGTCTTTTAAAGCCACTTCAGAATAAAACGGTACAAAAATATTAGAAATTAAAAATAAAATAAATAAACGAATAAATATAAATTGATACTTTTGGGGTAAACAAATAGAACGAAATAACAATTAAAAAAAACTGGTCATCCATCTTCTTCTTCTTCTTCTTCCTCGCGACTGTACGATCTCTTTCATCTCTCACTCTCGTGACTGCGTCTCTTATTAGTCTCTTAACAATTATACACATATATAAGTATACGTAGATCCAAACATAGGGTTTCTCTCTGTTTCGCTCTCTCTTTGTTTAACGTCACTAGATCTCATTATTTCACTGTAATTCACAAAAAGCTAACAACTTTATAGGTTTTTCATGTCCACTTTTCACTTAGATTTCAATTTTGAAGTTTCCCCCAAAATCTTTGCTCTGTGTAGAGATCTTGAATTTGATTAAGCCCTGACCATAGTCAAATAGCTTCTTTTTGGATTGTTTCATATCATAAAGCTTCAATTTTGTAACAAAATCTTGGCTGCTTCTTTTGTAAATTTTACAGGTTAAGCTCTTAGTTAGATGGCTACACTACAAGATATTGGTGTATCAGCAGGGATAAACATTCTCAGTGCCTTTGTTTTCTTCATGATCTTTGCCATCTTGAGGCTACAGCCATTCAATGATAGAGTTTACTTCTCTAAATGGTACTTAAAGGGCTTAAGAAGCAGCCCTACTCGCGGTGGCGCCGCCTTTGTGCAGCGTTTTGTGAACTTGGACTTTAGGTCTTACATAAAGTTCTTGAACTGGATGCCTGAGGCTCTTAAGATGCCTGAGCCTGAGCTTATAGAACACGCCGGTTTGGATTCTGTTGTGTATCTCCGGATTTACTGGCTTGGGTATAGTTTTTGAGCTTTGTAGGTTTTCTCTATAGTTATGTGTTTGTGTAGCTTGATTGGTTGTTTTCTTGCTTAGTCAAACCAAATTAGGACAAACAAGTGAAACTATCACTATGTTCTATGCTATTTTTGGCGGTAGGAAGAGTAAATTATAAGTTTAGCCAAGGCTTATTATGAAGATATGTCTTATGTTTTCGACGTATGTGCAGGCTAAAGATCTTTACTCCGATAGCATTGCTTGCTTGGGCAGTTCTTGTGCCAGTTAACTGGACAAACAACACATTGGACTTGGCTAAGAATGTGACTTCGAGCGATATCGACAAACTATCTGTTTCTAATATCCCAGAGTATTCAATGAGGTGCGCTTAGACCTTACCCATCTTGAGTCTTTTATGTTTGCCATCAGTTAAAAATGGTTTGTTTTAGTTGAAGTTTTAGCTACAATATATTGACATTATCTTGGTTTTTTTCAAGGTTTTGGACTCATATAGTAATGGCATATGCATTTACCATATGGACTTGTTATGTGTTGATGAAAGAATATGAGACAATTGCTAACATGAGACTCCAGTTTGTGGCATCAGAAGCTCGTAGGCCTGACCAATTCACTGTAAGACTCCTTTCTGTCCCTTGGTATAGACTTTAAACACTGAAACAAAGTGTAGAATCGTGGCCATCGATCTAATATGTTGGGATTTGTGATTAGGTTCTTGTAAGGAATGTGCCTCCGGATGCAGATGAATCTGTTAGCGAGCTCGTAGAGCATTTTTTCATGGTCAATCACCCTGATCACTACTTGACACATCAGGTAAAATTCGAGACATTTAAGTCTTCTTTGAGTTGTGATCTTTGTTGAGATGCTTCATGGCTTCTTACTTCTTCTCTTCAAACAATATGCAGGTTGTATGTAACGCAAACAAGCTCGCCGATTTGGTAGAGAAGAAGAAAAAGCTGCAGAACTGGCTTGATTACTATCAGCTCAAATACTCTAGAAACAATTCTCAGAGAATAACGGTGAAGGTATTTGAAATGAGATCTCAATCTTAGATATTTGTTCTGTTCTGTTGTTAAGTTGGCCCTTATCGTAATTCTTTCCATTAACCAGCTTGGCTTCCTTGGTCTATGGGGACAAAAAGTCGATGCAATTGAACATTACATTGCCGAAGTTGATAAAACATCGAAAGATATTGCTAAAGAAAGGGAGGAAGTTGTGAATGATCCAAAATCCATCATGCCAGCATCTTTTGTTTCCTTTAAAACTCGGTGGGCTGCTGCTGTCTGTGCTCAAACCCAACAGACCCGTAACCCGACCCAATGGCTAACCGAATGGGCTCCAGAACCACGTGATGTATACTGGGAGAATCTTGCTATACCATACGTTTCTTTGACCGTGAGAAGGCTGATAATGCATGTTGCCTTCTTTTTCCTTACTTTCTTTTTCATCATGCCAATCGCGTTTGTTCAGTCTCTTGCTACCATCGAAGGGATTGAGAAAGTTGCGCCGTTCTTGAAGTTTATTGTTGAAGAGTGAGTTTTCTTCTCTTTCTTGACATTGAATAAAGTTAAACATGACTAATTTCAGGACCTGACTTGTTTGATTCTTTTGCAGTGATTTCATGAAGTCAGTTATACAAGGCTTTTTGCCGGGCATTGCACTGAAGCTGTTCCTCATCTTTCTGCCATCTATTCTCATGGTCATGTCCAAATTTGAAGGCTTCACGTCGATCTCATCTTTAGAGAGGCGATCAGCGTTTAGATATTACATATTCAACTTAGTGAATGTCTTTCTTGCTAGCGTTGTCACTGGAGCTGCGTTTGAACAGCTTAACGCTTTCCTAAACCAATCACCAAACCAGATTCCCAAGACCATCGGTGTGGCCATACCGATGAAAGGAACATTCTTCATCACATACATAATGGTTGATGGTTGGGCAGGAGTAGCAGGAGAGATACTAATGTTGAAACCTCTTGTTATGTTCCATCTCAAAAACGCCTTCTTGGTTAAGACCGAAAAAGACAGAGAAGAAGCCATGGACCCGGGAAGCATAGGTTTTAACACGGGCGAGCCTCGGATACAGCTCTACTTCCTCCTTGGTCTTGTATACGCTCCTGTGACACCTATGCTTCTTCCTTTTATCTTGGTATTCTTTGCCCTTGCTTACATCGTCTATCGCCATCAAGTAAGTCTCTTTTCTGCTTCTTCCTAATCAATCATGTCTTGAAAGTGAACCAATTTTCCGTGTGTTTGTGCAGATCATAAACGTATACAATCAAGAATACGAAAGCGCTGCAGCGTTTTGGCCAGATGTCCATGGACGAATCATAGCGGCTTTGGTGATATCGCAGTTGCTATTGATGGGTCTATTGGGAACTAAACACGCGGCATTAGCTGCACCGTTTCTAATTGCTTTGCCCGTGCTTACCATCGGTTTTCACCACTTCTGCAAAGGTCGTTATGAGCCAGCTTTCATCAGATACCCTTTACAGGTTTGCCTGCTTCTTCCTTACAAAACCATTGTTTCACATTCGAGATACTAAGCAATGTATCATCATTCTTTTAACAGGAAGCCAAGATGAAAGATACATTGGAAACCACAAGAGAACCAAACTTGAACCTTAAAGGCTACTTGCAGAGTGCTTACATACATCCTGTGTTCAAAGGAGATGATCAAGAAGATTATGACAGTGATGACAAGCTTGGGAAGTTTGAAGATGAAGCTATTATTGTCCCTACAAAACGACAGTCGCGGAGGAATACACCGGCTCCTAGTAGAATCAGTGGAGACTCTACGCAGTCTTCTTTGCCCTTTATTGGTAAAGAAGTCTAGGAGAAGCAGAGACATGTTTACAATAACATGCTACATGCTACTCTTTTTTTTTTTTTTTTTTTTTTTTTTGGAGGGTAAAAACATGCTACTTTCTTTATGTACATAGAGAGGGGAAATATCAAAATGATAATTTAATTTGGCTAAGATGTTATGGATATCTTTAGGCTTTTTTTAGTCAAGGGTCGTTTTTATTAAAAAAATTGGTTTTATTGTGATTTTACTTCTTTCTTATGAAGTAGTATCTGACATTGAATCAAAAATGTTAAATAATTTTTTATAGTATTAGTAACTAATCAATTAAAAACGGTTATATTTGACCAAAAGTATGCTTCTTCAAAGGTAAATTAAAGAGATCCCTTTTATATTTAAAAAAGGTTGAAGAATATTTGGTCTTTGAGTGAGTACACACTTTTCAAAGTAGCATTTTGACAAATGATATTAGATGATATTGCTAATTTCAAATTAGCATTCAAAAGTGTTGACAAACATGGTGTGTATATAATATATACATACAACTTGTATGATCATAATTAACCAATACCAAGAAGTAGAAAAAGATAAATTTAAGTGTTACAAAAGAGTGATAAATATAAAAATTCACACAATAAGAATCATGAGATCAGCTATTTTATGGTTTGTTTATTGTGTTCTCTTGTTTTTCATTATGAGCCATGTTCTTAAAGGTAAATGCATAGTCATTTATTTTGAGCGATTTTTCTATTGATTTTGTGGAAGACCAATTTTATTGAACTAAATTATTTAATTCAATATGTAAAATTAACAGAAGTGGAAGCTCTTGAGTTAATGATGCCAATGACTAACCAATGTGTCCGTAAAGATATATTTATCGGTGGATGCAAAAGCGACGGAAACAAAACATGCATAAAAGACTTTGTTAAGAAAATAGATGTGACTAAATATGCCAAGTAATTGCGATTGTGACGACTTTGGAGATGAACATTTATGCCTATGTAATTTTCCTTGCTAGTTTTCGCCATTTCCTATTTCTAAAATAATTAAAATATATAATATACAAAATATTAATATATATTTACTAATACCCTTTTTGAGGACTATATATAATAGAGTTTTCAATAGTATATGTTAATTTTTACTATTGTTTTTCTTTTTTTTCTCAAATCACGTGGAAGGTGCCGAACTAGTTGCTTGCGGTGGGGGTATTTTTCATTCTTTGATATAATAGTATTTCGAGAAATTGAAATAGTCAAAAACGCTTTTTGACGAAAAATAAACTAGAATAAAATTAAGTATTTATAACTATTAAGGGATTTTATAATCTTTGATGACGAAAGAAAACAAAATTAGCTTTTCTACAAATCACCTACTTTTCGCTTCGTTTCCATTTATTTGGGATTGACAAATTCAAGAAGATTTTTTAATTTTCCATATTTAGTTTTAAGAATATAATATGGAAGAGTCATAAATGAGAATGATATATTTGACTTTTTTATATTTGACTTATCCGAACCACGGATCAAACACGCCTTAAAAGTTCCGTACCAATATAAACTATTTTTACAAAACAGCACGCAGTTTAAAATACAACATGCATGTTCGTAACAAAAACAGACCGAAAGTAAACGTGCTAAATTGTAAGTGTCACGTCACGTAGTTAGATTCTGACGCATACTATGACAAAAAAATGTTAGGTCCAAAATTTTAACTAAATTTAAGAAAAAAAAACTTACGATGAAAACGTATATGAACGAGCAAACAAAATAGTACAAAAATACATTCAATATATGCACAACTACACAACGACGCTACATATATACGTTCATTAATATATATTATCCATATATAATTAAGTAAGATATATTGATGAATTATAAAATAATTTTGGGAGAGATATTTGAGTCGACGTCAAAAACCCGTTTAGTAGCCGAATCATATGGACCGGTAAGAGAGTCTCTCGTTTAATTATAGCCACTTAATTTACTCAATAACTCTTTTTTTTTCTCTCTCTCTCTCTCTCTCTTCTTGATCTTCAATTCCTATATATGACTAAAAGGGTACGTACTTATAACTCTACTACACACCGTACGGACGGTACCATCAAATTATCCTAACGTACGTTTCTATATCTTATCTAGCAAGTTACCTTCCTTTGCTAGGGTTTCGGAGAATCCCCTTCAACAACAAAGTAATTAAACAAATCATTTTATAATAATATAATATCATATAGTTTAGATGTTCAAGTTTCCGGTGAGTCTAGGCGTGTCACGTGAAGAACACGACCGTCACGATCAGATCATTACACCGTTGGATGATGATAATCGTGTGGTAGTTGATGAAGTTGATTTCCTGTCGGAGAAGAGAGATTTTAGGGTTTCACTTGATAACATCAACGAACAAGCCCATAACGTCAAAATGGATAATTCACGAGATCATGTTAATGTATGTATATTCGTTTTTTTCCTAATATTTAATATTTACTTATATTTTTTCTTAGGATGGTGAGATCATTGTGAAAACATTTTTCATGAAGTTAGTTTTATTTTTTTTACATGATATAATAGCACATATATCAATTTTTTTTTGTTTTGGAAAAACACATATCAATTTAAATAATAATTTAATTTGTGAATATTTAGATTGGGCTGAATCTTCTGACAGCGAATACTGGTAGCGATGAATCAACGGTAGATGATGGACTAACAATTGATATGGAAGATAAACGTGCCAAATTTGAGGTGGTTATTAATAATTAGATTATCATTTTTTTTTGTTTTTTTTGCCTATTAAATTTGTAATTAATTAATCCACAAACAAAATAAAATCACACCATATTACTACATATGTTATTAATAATAGTGATTTTTAATTAGATTATCTACATGGTGTTTCGGTTTGAGAAGAATTGCTTTTATATAAAAGTTCAAAATAATCGAGAATTATAGTGATTTTAAATTTTTTCTAAAAACTTTTTATTGGTGAGTACTTTTTAGGGAGAATTACAAAACTACACCATTTGAATTACATTTCACAAAACTACACCATTTCTAGATTATTTCACAAAATTACACCTAAACACTCAAAATTAAATTCAAATAAACCTTATCCACACGATCTTATCCCCTTAATATTATAATCTAAACACTAATTAGCGAATCCAAATGAAAATATTTTAATTTTGGTAATTTTTTAAAAGGTAAATCAAACTTTTATAATTTTGAAAAAATGTAAATATGTGAAAAAATGGAATTATGTAGAGTTTTGTAAAGGAAAGGATTAAAATGTGTAGTTTTGTGAATTCTTCTACTTTTTATAACATGTTATGTTTTTTTTTGTGTAAAATCATTAATCTAGAACGCAAAACTACAAGAGGAGTTAAATAAGATAACACAAGAGAACCAAAGGCTAAAGGAAATGTTGAAGCAAGCTACCATCAACTTCAAATCATTACAAATGCAACTTGTTGCCGTCATGAGACAACAAGAAGAACGTAACTCCTCCCAACATCATCTCCTGGTATATCTCATAACATTGACACATGAAACTGTAACATTTAGAATGAAAATTTAATATATATAAAGGAGAGTCTAAGACCAAGATTATTGGCAGTCTTTAAAGGAGTTTTAATGTGTAGGGCCCACATAAAAATAAGATTTCGGTTCTTTAATCTCTATTTTCATAACCGGTTCTTCCTTTGTACGCGGCCCCATCGACACGCGCGCGCCGCGATTGGTCAGTTTTTATTTATTTTTATTTTTTTTTAAAAACAAAAAATAATAATAAAATAATAATATGATTACCTAAAATATTGTGCCCAAGAATACTTCCATTGATGATGCTCTAAGAGCATGATTATTGGGGGTTTTTAATGGGTTTTAAAGAGGTGGGACCCACACAAAAAGCAAGAACCAAGCTCTCTCTTCTCTTGTTTGGGAACCGGTTCTTAGGTAAATCGCGGGCCCCACTGGCACGTGGTGGCCCGCGATTGGTGCATTTTAATTTTTTTTTTTTAATTAAAAAAATATAATAATAAAAAAATAAACTACTTTGGAGATTGTGCAAAGAGATTTACCATTGAACATGGTCTAAGCCCAATTTAATATGAAATCTCTTGGGATGAAAACCAAGACCAAAACGGACAATATCACACATTAATGAAGGGTTAGACTCTCAAATATAACAGACGTCCGGGTCGAGGTCGTTACAGAAACGTAACTAAACATTGCATAATCTAATTACAAAGTAATATGCATGTATATATAATAATATATATATATATCAAGTTTGTTTTAACTTGTAAGGTTTCTTTAATTAAATTAGGCTAAGGATGGCCAAGAGGTGCAAAGCATGGTACCAAGGCAGTTCATGGACCTTGGACCGTCATCTTCTACTGCCGAAGCGTCATATGAAGAGAAGGCAATGGTGAGTTCACGATCTCCTCCTCCTTCGCTTCTCGAGAGTTCTAATCCCCGAGAGAGGGGAAAGAGGTTGCTTGTAAGACAAGAAAGTCATGAATCCGAGTCTAACGTTTGGGGAAGCCCTAACAAAGTCCCGAAACATAACCTATCTCCTATCAACAATGGAAACAGAAACGGAAACATTATTGATCAGTCTGCCGCAGAAGCCACTATGAGAAAAGCACGTGTCTCGGTTCGCGCGAGATCTGAAGCTACTATGGTAAATCTTATATAACTTCTTATAATGTTAGCTATAACATATTATTATAAGCTTGTTTGAACATAACATTTACGATAATGTATTAATGTCGGTACATAGATAAGCGATGGGTGTCAATGGAGAAAGTACGGACAGAAAATAGCGAAAGGAAACCCGTGTCCGCGAGCATATTATCGTTGCACAATGGCTGTTGCATGCCCTGTCCGCAAGCAAGTACGGTTTTTATTTTACATTTTTCGTGTCTATATGTAATATTTTCGTCGTTTTTATTTCGAAATGTTGTCCTAATTACAGGTGCAACGTTGCTCAGAAGACAGATCTATTCTCATAACTACATACGAAGGAAACCACAACCATCCACTCCCACCAGCCGCAATGGCTATGGTCTCAACAACCACCGCGGCCGCAAGCACGCTCCTTTCTGGGTCCATGTCGAGCCAAGACGGTTTAATGAACCCAACAAACTTCCTAGCTCGAGCCATGTTGCCTTGTTCTTCAAGCATGGCCACTATCTCAGCTTCCGCCCCATTCCCAACCATCACACTTGACCTAACCGGTTCATCCACCGGTAACATGACTACTAATAACCAGTTGATGCAGTTCGCTCAACGGCCGGGTTTAAACCTAGCCGGTTTGCCTCAAGTGGTTGGTCAAGCTTTGTGTTATAACCAACAACAGTCCAAATTTTCGGGTTTACAGTTACCGGCTCAGCCGCTGCATACGGCGGAGAGCGTTAGTGCTGCTAGTGCAGCGATTGCCTCGGATCCAAACTTTGCGGCGGCTTTAGCGGCAGCGATTACGTCGATTATCAACGGTTCTAGTCATGATCAGAATAATAAGAGCAATGATAATAATGTGGCTACTAGTAACGGTGATAATAGGCAGTAATAAGAGTTTTATTTCATTTTTACTTGTTTTAGTTTGGTGATTTGTTTTTTGAGTTTTGGATGTGTAATTATTCGTACTTTTAGGTTTTGTTTTTATTCGTGGATAAGTCGAATTTTCTCCATTGACACTCATCACTAATCTTTGCATGGCTACTTGATCTTTGGTGGCTATATGAAATACATAATTCTAGATTTGTTAGTACTACTTTTGTTGTATTATATATGAAAATTATTTTATTTTCAACCAAATAAGTAATGTTAATTAGTATAGTATATTTTTGGTATAGTATAGTATATTAGGTGATGATCCCACGCTAATGGACGATAAGATATTCAAAAATAATCTTTTACATCAAATTTTTTAGGGAGAATTATAAAACTACATCATTTGAATTACATTTCACAAAACTACACCATTTCCAAAATACTTCACAAAACTACACCTAAACACACAAAATTAATTCCAAATAAACTCTACCCAAACAATCTTACCCCTTAATATTATACCCTAAACACTAATTAGCGAACCCAAATGAAAATATTTTAATTTTGGTAATTTTTAAAGGGTAAATCAAGCTTTTAAAATTTTAAAAGGGTGTAAACTTGTGAAAATATTGAATTAGGTGTAGTTTTGTGAAGGGAGGGTTGAAAGGGTGTAGTTTTGTGAATTTCTCAATTTTTTATTTCTGGTTTTAATATGTATAATGAACATAATTTATTTTAAATATAGATATATATTTATGTTGTTAAAACTATAACTCTTTGTTTACGACAAATTATCCAAAATCTATATACATATAGTAATTGGGCTAAAGTTTTTTATTTTGGTTATTGAAAATGTGAAATCGTAAAGTAAAATTAATCGTTAAAAAAGAAATAATCTAAAATATATTGAATCGCAATATATAAACAAATGGAAAAAATCGAAAATCGGAATATATAAAAAAAGTCGGAAATATTGTGACAAAATTTTTATTGAGACAAAATATATGGGCATAAACACAAAAAAGTAAAATATATGCAAAATTTTAATTGATGCTAAAATATAAAGAAATAAACGCAAAAAAATAGAAAATTTCTTCAAATCTCTTGTCGTAACATGAATGCGTTTTGTCTTCTCTTTTAATAATATAAATTTATTCGGGAAATCGAATTCATTTTACATAATTTTATGGGTGATAATTATAAAATATAACAAAAAGTAAAATTCAAAATTTGAAAAGAAAAAAAATCCTTATTTAAGAGAGTTGAAAAATGTAATCAAGCCCCTAGTATCTAGGGAGAATTTTTATCTCCGGTGATATTGGACTGATAAGTGTTACCACCACCACTAACACTTCCTCCTCCGATGCCAATACCAAAGCCAATGCCCATTCCAAAACCCACTCCTCCTCCTCCTCCATTTCTTGTGCCTGTCCTTCCTCCCACTCCATATCCTTGTCCACTTCCACTTCCTCCGCCACTACCACTACCACCACCTCCTCCTCCACCACCTCCACCACCTCCTCCTCCTCCACCGCCTCCACTACCGTTGCCTTGACCCATACCAAAACCAGCACCATAACCACTGCCGTAACCATTTCCAGAACCACTACCTCCTCCACCTCCACCTCCTCCACCGCCTCCACCACTACCTCCTCCATTGTTTCCAGAGCCAACCCCGACACCGAAACCACTACCATGACCATATCCTCCACCAGATTTACTTCCACCACTACCACCACCTCCACCTCCACCACCTCCTCCTCCACCTCCTCCTCCACTTGACACTCCACCAACTCCTCCACCAGCACCAGATCCGCTACCATGGCCTGATCCTCCATTAGTACCACCTCCTTCTCCTCCACCGCCACCGCCACCGCCTCCTCCTCCTCCACCTGCCGCTCCACCAACTCCAGCACCGGCTCCTGATCCACTTCCATGACCTGATCCTCCATTTTCACTTCCACCTCCTCCTTCTCCACCACCCCCTCCTCCGCCACCTCCTACTCCACCAGCTCCTCCACCAACTCCAGCACCAGCACCAGAACCACTTCCATGACCTGAACCTCCATTAGCACCACCACCTTCTCCACCACCACCACCTGCTGCTCCACCAACTCCAGCACCGGCTCCGGATCCCCTTCCATGACCTGATCCTCCATTTTCACCTCCACCACCGCCTTCTCCGCCACCGCCTCCTCCACCAGCTCCTACTCCACCAACTCCTCCAGCACCAGAACCACTTCCATGACCTGATCCTCCATCACCACCACCGCCTTCTCCGCCACCGCCACCGCCTCCTCCACCAGCTCCACCAGCTCCTCCCCCAACTCCAGCACCGGCACCAGAACCACTTCCATGACCTGATCCTCCATTAGCACCACCGCCTTCTCCACCACCACCTCCTCCGCCTCCTCCTACTCCACCAGTGGCCCCACCAACTCCAGCACCAGCGCCAGATCCGCTTCCATGACCAGAACCTCCATTTGAACCACCACCTCCTCCTTCTCCACCACCTCCACCTCCACCACCACGAAAACCACCCATACCAGCTCCATAACCTTCTCCAAGACCATACCTTTTACCAGAATTTCCATAGAAACTACCACAACCACGCCAACTTCGAGAAGAACAATCATCATCTTCTTCATTGTTATTCTTCGCATTGACTCCATCACCAAGCGATGCAAAAACAATGCATGCAAAAAGAAGAAACACGTATAACAATCTTGATTGCGTAGTCATTAATGAAGTATACGTAATTTTTTTTATTTTTGTTTGGTAGAGTTCAAGATACTCTTTTTGTTTATAAAGAAGTAGAAAACGACTTTGGTTTGTTGTATTTTTTTACTTGGTTCTGATCTCTATTTATAGCCCCAAACGAAGCGGAATATTCATATTAGAAAAATATAAATTGTTCAATAGTCAGACCAATGTTGGTCCATATACATTTAGGCCTGACCTATATATTAGGCCTGAAATATTTTTATAATATTATATGCGCTACTAAAAAAAAGTCATATAGCTAGGGGCGTATCGGATCGGTGACTATAGCATTAAATCCGTAACTATACGTTCGTGACTAAAAATTTTCGTGGCAATTAAGGTTGTGGCTATATGCCTTTTTTAGTAGTGATAGGTTGAAAATTTAGAAAATAGCTCTCATTTAAGTCAATTAAAAAGTCAAAGCAAAAAAATCAACTTGATTGGAAGAAAAAACCACTTTTTTCCGAGATTGTTTATCGTAAATAATAATTGAAATTACCTTTGTTATGTTTTATATGTTTTTGTATAAATATTTTAAAATGAAGCCGTTTTAAGCATTAGTTATTATAGTATTTTTTTCTCTCTATCTGAATTAGAAGTAGTATTAAGAAATTGTCAACCTGAATTGGCAAGTAATCACTAATCAAACTCGTAATTACAATATAATATTTGTTTTACAGTATTGGATTTGCAACTGCTTTCAGATAAAGCATTGAAATTTTAGCCTCCTTAGAATATATAATTGTTCCATCATTTTCTTAATTTTTTTTGTGTTAGGGATCATCTAGATGAAATTATTAAAACTAATTTCATATATAATTCTGTGTATATATATAATTTTGTTATGGTATTGGAGCAGGTGCCATTGAACCCAAATTTTAAATATTTTTCGACGAATTATATTATTTAACCAGACTCTTATACCATCTCCAATAGAGAAACCCACAAAATTTCTTAACTATTCATTGGGACTCATGAACAGTTCGTTTAAAAAAAAAGAAAAATAAAACAATTAAAAACGCATCAATCACGGGTCACCACGTATCCAAAGGGCCCACTAAATAGTTAAAATTCATATCTTAAATAGGAAATATAAGATTCAGATCTTAACTATTTAATGGGTTGCACCTGATAAGATCTATTTAAGAAACACCAATGTATATGTTCTTATGCTATGTTACTATATGTTAGTATATAACATATCACTTTTAGAAAAACTATTGTTTCCAAATTCAAACTTTTATTCATGAAACCTTTTATAACTTTGAAATTGAGGTTTTAGTTTCTTAAAATGTTCACACTCAAGTAAGCATATTCTAAAATTTATGTTACGCAATTATGCATGTGCTGATTTCGTCTCACAAAAACCCTATAACAAAAGTTTCTTAATCAATTGTCTAAATGGGAACGCATATAGAGTGAAATTATATCAGAATTGTTCAATTCATAATTTCGAATTTGATGACCTAAATTTTATGAATGTTCAATAAGTTCGTGAAACTCGTAGTACAAGTTAAAACATTTAAACAACATATTCTTTTGTAGTATAAAAAGAAACACGTCAAATACAGTCGTTGTCAAAAAAAGTATATGAATGCGAAGTAGTGATACATATCTTTTAAAGTCAAATATCTTAGACCAAGAGTTATTAAAAAACTCTTAAATTTTTTTATTTTTTATTTTTTCGAAAATTAAAAAAAAAATAAAAAAAAAATTAAATTGACCAACGGCGGGCCGCCACGTGTCAGTGGGCCCGCGAAATAGTGAGTAACCAGCTCTTAGGGGAGAGGTTTTAGAGAGGGTTTTTATTTTTTTTGTGGGGACCCACCGGTTAAAAGCCCATCTGGAGCCCTCTGTAATGGTGCTCTTAGACCATGTTCAATGAATAATTTCTAGATGCACAATCTCCTAAGTTAGTTTTTTTTTTTTTTTTAAATTTTTTTTTTAAAAGTAAACTAATCGCGGACCGCCACGTGTGAGTGGGGCCCGCGAAAATCTCAAGAACCGGATATAAAACAAGAGGTGGAAAAGACAAAATCTTATTTTTTTGTGAGTCCTACTCTTAAAAGTACACTTAAAACTCCCCAATAATTATGCTCTTATACGTTTTTTTGTTGTTGACTATATTATACAAGTCCGACATAACCAACCAAATATGTATGATCACTCCGCAGAAGCTATAGAAACAAATAAATAAGTGTAATATTTATTATTTATATTTATATGAATACTAATAATTATAAATTTCTGCCACAACGTAAGTACTGTTCAAAAATATAATGAGTGGTAATTGAAATGCGTATTCCTCGTCTCACAATATTGCAGATAATTAATTACTAGGTTATAAATAGAGAAATTCCTCAGAATAACGTTGGAAAAAAATATCATCGAAAGTTTTTTTTCCTCGATACCATTAAAATGTTTTTTTAAACAAAAATACTATAAACACAAAATTCTAATTTTAACTTTTAAAAAACTTATTTTTTTTTTCATTTGGGTTCGCTATATATTGTTTAGGGTATAGTATTGAAAATGTAAGATTTAGTTTTGAGGGTTTCATGTTAATTTTGAAAGTTTTAATCTAATTTTAAGTTTATGGTATTTTTGTCAAAAAAAACTTTTTAATGATATTTAAAGGAAAAAAACTTATGATGGCATTTTTTTACCAAAAAACTAATTTTCATGGTATTTTCGAAAATTGCCCTTATAAATACATAATATGATTTGTAAAAAAAATAAAAAATAAAGATATATGACCACCACCATCGGCATGTGACACCTATCAGTACCAGTATACCACCTTGGAATATTTTACTAGATGTTATTTTGTCATTTAATAAAAAGTCAAACAACAACAAAAAAAATTAAAGAGATACATGCAAAATAATGAATATCACAAAAGAGTTGAGATAAATAACTTTTTATATAATTTTTTTATTTATAATTACCGTAGAATCATACATATAATAGGCCACTTTTGCCTTTCACCTAAGCTGTCCACGTGTCTCGCAATTTTTAAACGCATATGGGCCGCCGAAAACTATCTGCAGGGCCCAAAACACTAATTGTTCATGGGCTTTTTTTAATTATCAGTCTTCCACCCCATCTTAGGGCTTCCTTCTAATCTTTTTCCCTCACAGTCGTAACCGCCGCTCCCGTCATACATGTTTTCTTTTTGATGCCGTCATATCTCTTCCCCTTCTTTATTATCATTGAATTTCCCTGCGCGATGCCTTCAATGACGTAAATCACTGCCCATGCTTTAAAGTCGACGTTACCTTTGGCGTTCCTCCTTCCCACAACCTCTCGCTATAAATCCATCCAACTGCAGAGGAAAATCTTTCAACCCAGTCACCGCCCAGTTTTCTCTAGCTTAGCCGTGAAGACGACGGTGACTTCAATTTCGATTCCAACAGGTTAATTTCTCAATTCTCCAAAAATGAGTTAGTTTCGTCTACTAAATTCTTCATCCCATATGATTTCTTCAGCTAAATCACGAAGAAGATGCTCAGCACGACGGAGAACAAGAAGTGCTTCTAGAAGGAATGCCACCTGAGTATTATGACGATGTAATCGTTTCGTCTCTTCATCGTTTAGTTTCAATCTCAGTTGTTTCTTCTAAAAATGGTTTTTTTTAGTATTAGGAGTGGCAAGCTAAAGAGAGAGAGAAGACTACAAAGCTAAGGAGAATGCATCGTGAGAAAGATGAAGAAGAAGAGAGAAAGATCCAAGAGTACCGCGAGATCGGCACGAGGTTGAAGGAGTTCCTTGAGGAAGACTTGAGGAAAGCTAGAAACCTTGTCTCTAGCTTCTTCATAGCTGCTGAAGAATTTGAAGAGGTAACATTAAAGTTGTTGATTGGTTTCCTTATAAAGTTGATTGAATTATATGGGAGAATGTTTGGTTGTTGATTCAGTGTTAACTTAACAATGGTTTTTATATATTATATACAAGTGACTTCTCAACATGAAAAATATTGAAGACCAAAACATTAACTTCTCAATATTTCTTGAGGAAAAACATGTGCACTTATACTTTTGTTTCTCAATATTGAATTATATGTCGTTCTTTTAGTTGCAAAGCAAGGCAAAAAAATATTGAATTGGATGTATAGTGTATTGGTTCGGCTGGGTATTAGAGAAAAGACATGTTTAGAAAGTATTGACACCATTTGATGTAGTCATATAAGCTATGTTTAGTCAATAGTTACTCTACTAAGTTTTAAGTGGAAACTTTTTCATTTAGAAATTTTTTAAATAATTTATGCAGAGGATATACACAAGAAAATGGTTTAAAGGTAAAAAAATATGGTCAAAAGGTACAGTTTTCATCTTACGATCAAATTGAAATTTGTCTTCGGAGTTATCTATGTATTTTATTGTTGGTGTTTTGTGTATCCATTTAACTATATATATATATATATATATATCTACTGTCAAAATAAACAAAACTAAAATAGATATGTTAACTAAAATACACTTCTTAATTTCATTTTGTGCTTAATGAAATTGAAATATATAATGTATTTGCATGTCCAACGAGAAGTCAAGAAAAAGTATTGGTAAGCTTTGGAGATGATATTTGGCTGAAAGATTGCAGAAAAAGAATGATTGATACATTCCCACGAGAAGACCCATTCAGCATTCGAATGCCACCGGCATTCGACATGGATATGGTACGTGGGCATTCCTTTGTTTTTTTTAGTTTACATTTGCATTCTAACAACGCCACATTCTCTGTCATGTATGTTTTGCTGCATCAAGGACCAATACGACCGTCCGTTGAGACAGACACCACCCCTTTTATAGTAGACTTTGTAAGAGAAGTGGATGCATTGCTACGAAAAGTTAGAGTAGAACAAGAAGAGGAGGAAGAAGCTGGTAAGAAAGGAGAAGGGCTTGACCCTGAAGCTATAGCACTAAAGTTGAAACAGCATGAGAAGAAGCAAACCATCCATCAAGTTGAAGCCATTCTTGATTTAGTCCTCAACTTAAAGTGGTAATATGTGCATGTAGTAGTACCTGATGACCTAAAAGGTTAGACCATGTTCTCAGAAGAAAGTTTACGTATCTTTACTCCATATAATTTGTGAAACACACCATAAACACATTATCGACCCCACTCTTTTCATATTCGTTCCACCGGCCTACATCCCTGCTTCTCTTACATTTGTTGACCGGTTCCGTCAATAAGCATTAAACACGTTCCCCGCTGTCATTTTAGATATAACAAACATCCCCGCGCTTGCGCGGGGCTACGCCCCTAGTTATTTTTAATGTGTGAAATTTCTACAAAAAACTACATTATTTAGAAAAGGCGAGTATTAATTTTGTATTCGATGCATAGTCATTTAATTCCTCTAGGCTTTAGACTTTAGTCAATCGCCGGTAAAAATCACATATCTTAAGGAAAATTAACAACTCCACTTAATTATATTTGTATGACCCGTTTCAAATGTTTGAACATTTTACTATAAGATAATATTTTAATTGCTATATCCTTTGGGGAATTTGATTTGAAATCATCATTAAATACGTTGAAAACTCACTATTAATAATTTAATATTATCATATTCATGTATAAAAAAATCGTTTAGACGATCAATGGATTATTGTAAAAAAATAATTATTTCAACATATTTACATGTTAAATTAAGTTAAAGTTTTTATGGTTTTTGTATTGAAATGGATAGATGAGGACGTTTACAATCTCTGAAGATTTGTATATAGCGTTGAAGAAAGTAGACAATGGAGAAGTCTAGTCTTAGGTTGGTACTAATTAACTTTAGTGTAGTTAGAGAAATTACATAACACTTTTAAACTTAGTGTATGTGTGAAAGCACGACCAAACATGGAACATTTTGTTGTAAAAACACGAAAGCGTTACGTTACTGCGTTTTTAAAATCATCCCAATGACTTAAAAGATGTGCAAGTCATTTTCAGTCCAAATCTTTTGTGATTTGGTCTTACATTTTGAGGCCAATATTCGTTTTAATTGACATCTTGACCCCTAAAAGAATATTAGGAGTAACTAATATCTTGACCCCTAAAAGCAAATGTGAGTAATCTTGACCTCTACCAAACAAACATTTCTTTGTTATTTGCATAGGTTAAAAACAAATTATTCTTTCTATCTTTTTTTTTTTGGTCACTAGTTATTTTCTTTCTATTTTTATACTAAATTATTTTATTCAAATGATTAAAAATCATTTAATTTCATTTTGTAAAGGCTTTTAACCGAAAAGACATTCACAAAACTACACATTTTCGTCATTTCCTTCACAAAACTATATTTAATTCAATTTTTGTCTATATTTTACAACCTCTCTCCAAATTTTAAAATGTTAATTTGCCCTTTAATGATTTACCTTTTTTTTGTCAACCAACATATCATTAAACGGAATGAGTTTAAAGATTTACCAAAATTAATTTTTTTTGTTAATTTCGTTCACTAATTAAATTTCCGTTGTGAGAAACTACGATTGCTTTAATTTTGAATTCCTGACATTTGGGCCAAAATAAAGCCCAATTATTTATTGTGTTGTGTGTTTAGACGTTTTATTCACTCAGTGAATTTCACTGAAGTGGGCCAATTAAATATTAAAACTAATTTAAACTACTATTTACTAAATGGGCTTAAGGCCCAATATGATCGTTAATCTCACTTTTACTCAAAAATCATCTAAGATTCCTAACGAACGCAGTGAAACCCCATTTTCGCCGCCGTCTTCCTCCGATCTTCATTTCGTTACAGGTAAGTTTTCTCTCATTCGTCTTAAGGTTAAGTAAATTATATTGATAAACTCAGTTTCCTTTCGTTTCCATTGTTGAATCTTTGCACCGATTTATTGTCAAGATTTGAGAATCCAAAAGTCTTTAGATTTGGGATCGGAATCGATTGTTAGGTTTTTGTGACGAAACCCATTTGAGGAATCGTTGCTTGGAGCTCTTCAAGCTCTAATTTCAGTTAGATTTTAGCTTTGTTAGGGATAATTTTTGTTCTTCAAAGTTTGGTCTTTTTGATGCTTCATCATTGTATCTTATGCATTGCTTGAATTGAATCTCCTCTGCTTTTGGTTAAAGAAGAAAAGGTTTAATTTTTCGTGGGGTATATGATTAGTATTTTAGCACTGTTTATGTATGTTTAGAGTCTCTTTAAGCAACTTTTGAGCTAAGTTACAACTACGCCTTGTGTGTGTTTTCAGAAGCTATGGCTGCAAAAGCTGCGGAAATCGCGTCAAAGACCGTAACGGCTATTCAAAACCCGTGGAGAGCTAAACTCGACAAGTACAGAACCGAGCTGACGAAAGGCGTGTGGGGTTACTGGGAGATGGGAGCGTGGAAGCCGTTGGGGATAAGCGCACGGAGGAGAGCAATGCTTAGGAAAGAAGTGTTGACCAACGGGGAAGATTGGCCATACGATCCAGAGAGGAAAGCGATGAGGACAAAGAGGAAAGGTCACAAATGCGATAGGATCTCCGCAGAGAAGAGGGAGAACACCGCGAAGCTTATGCTTAAGATGCCGCAGATGCTTCTTGATTACAAGAAGAGGAGGTGGGATAAGAAGATGAAAGAAGAAGAGAAAGCTAAAGAAGACAAGTGATTTTTGATTCCATGGAAAGTTGTTAAAACAAAAGTAAACACATGATTAATAATGTAATTTCTGAGATCTTTAGTTTGTTTCTGTTATGCTTTTGTTTGAATGTTCTTTCTTCTGTTGTCTAAAATCATGAGTTTTTGTGGAAACTTCACAAATTTTGAATTTAATTGACATGGATTAGGGATAAGAAAGATAATACTAATCCTAATATAATAAAACGAAAATTTAATTGAATAGTCTAATTTAAGAGATGAATAGGTAGGTAGGTAGATAAGCACATGAACAAAGTGTTTATTTAGCAATTAAATTTTAGTAGTATCTAAAATGTGTTAAAGCACCCCAAAAAAATGTGTTACCTAATTAAAGCACCCCCAAAAAATAAATAAGTTGTTAGGCCAATATTGACCAGCTTTCTCTACCACACAAACAGAACAAAAAAAAAGTGATGTAAGCAATGATAAAAAAACGCCGCCACTAAAAAAAAAAAAAAAAAAGTGTCCAGGTTCAATGAATCTATATTTCACCTGCTTCTTTTATAATCCCAGAGAGATCTCGATAAGAAAAACAACAACACAAAAAAAAACAACCTTTGATCAAATCTCTTCATCTTCTTCGAAAATTTTGAGTTTTTTGTTGTGAAAAATGGCTTTAGCTATCAACGTTTCTTCTTCTTCTGCTGCGATCTCAAGCTCTAGCTTCCCTTCTTCAGATCTCAAAGGTATAAATTTCATCATCATCATCATCATTCATCACAAATCTCATTTTTTTTGTTCAAAAATCCAAATTTCGTGGTGAAATCTTAGGATTAGCTTGATGGGTTGCTCTGTTTTGTTGTTTATTTGGAGTATTGTTTGTTGAATCAATCTAAAGTCGATTCCTTTTTGGCTCAATACAGCATCACAGATCGGTTCGTTAAGGTTATTGAATCATATCAATGTCTCTGCATCGTCTCTGAGCTTGTCCACGAAGCGATCCTCGTTGAAACCCTTGAATGTGCAATCGATTTCAAAGGAATCCATTGTTCTTCAAGCAGAGATTACAGAGAAACAAGATGTGGTAGAAGCGGAAGATTTCGAGGAGATAGCAAAGAGACTTGACAATGCTTCTCCTCTTGAGATTATGGACAAAGCTCTCCAAACATTTGGGAACGACATTGCTATCGCCTTTAGGTAATGAAATGAATCATTCATTAGAATGTAAAGATCATAAGAAACCGATTAAAAGAGTAAACTTTGTACTAATTTAGAATGTTTTCGTTGTTATTGTTTTGAATTGGTTTCAGTGGAGCAGAAGATGTTGCTCTCATAGAGTATGCTCATTTAACAGGAAGACCTTATAGGGTTTTTAGCTTAGACACAGGGAGACTAAACCCGGAAACATACAGGCTCTTCGATACCGTGGAGAAACACTACGGTATTCGAATCGAGTATATGTTTCCTGATGCTGTTGAGGTTCAAGCTTTGGTTAGGAACAAGGGTTTGTTCTCATTCTACGAAGATGGTCACCAAGAGTGTTGCCGTGTAAGAAAGGTGAGACCTTTGAGGCGTGCTCTGAAAGGTTTACGCGCTTGGATCACGGGTCAGAGGAAAGATCAGTCTCCCGGAACAAGATCAGAGATCCCCGTTGTTCAAGTGGATCCGGTTTTCGAAGGGTTAGATGGTGGGGCTGGTAGTTTGGTGAAGTGGAACCCCGTTGCGAATGTCGAAGGAAACGATGTTTGGAACTTCTTGAGGACTATGGATGTACCCGTAAACACTTTACACGCCGCTGGTTATGTTTCAATTGGGTGTGAGCCTTGCACGAGAGCTGTTTTGCCCGGTCAGCATGAGAGAGAAGGTAGGTGGTGGTGGGAAGACGCCAAGGCTAAAGAGTGTGGGCTTCACAAAGGGAACATCAAGGAGAGTGACAACGGAAACGCGACAGCTAATGTCAACGGGACATCCACGGTAGCGGATCTTTTCAAAAGCGAGAACGTTGTGAACTTGAGCAGGCAAGGGATTGAGAATCTGATGAAGCTTGAGAACCGTAAAGAGGCTTGGATCGTTGTGCTGTACGCACCGTGGTGCCCGTTTTGTCAGGCAATGGAGGCTTCATTTGATGAACTAGCAGATAAGTTAGGCGGAAACGGCGTGAAGGTTGCCAAGTTTAGAGCTGATGGTGACCAAAAGGAGTTTGCTAAAAAGGAATTGCAGCTTGGGAGCTTCCCAACAATACTTGTGTTCCCAAAGAACTCTCCAAGACCAATCAAGTATCCATCAGAGAAGAGAGATGTTGATTCATTGACATCTTTCTTGAATCTTGTTCGATAAAACCGCAAACAAAAACCCGTCGACTTTACAATGAGAAAGAGATCCATCTTGTTCCAGAATGCTAGAACAGATGAGGAAGGTTCACGAGATTCTCCATTGAAGCTCTCTGCCTTTTGTGTAGTTGTCTTAAAATAGTTTGCCTTTGTGCTGATGATTTATATAACATATCTCAAGTCTTTTCTCTTTATCCTTTTGTAATGTTATGAACCAAGTTTTGCAAGAGCAGATTGTTTTTCATATGTGAGAGTGACTCATTACCCCCAAAACTATGTTCATATGAGTAGTAAACTCACCAACTTAAAAGCAAAAGAAGTTAACTAAAGAAAAGTTTCTTAAAATTAATAATCACCAAAAAGGCAAAGAGATTCAAACATCAAAGCATACTATAAGCCAAGAGAGGAAGAAGGAAGCAATGTACAATCTATCTTCCTGATTCATGTATGTACATCGAAAGATCGACAATTTGTTTAAGCAGCGGTAAGAGATCCGAAAGTGTTCTCTCCGCTGTAAGTCATGTATAGGAAACCATCTTCATCTTTGTGTTCGTCGTAAATTGCAGACATCAATGCAGCTTTTTTTAAGAAACAAGAAACAGGACCGAGGTTAGTGGTAATAGAATGAAACTTTAATCATAAACGGAGTAAAGAGTGAAAAACAAAGAATCATTACCAGTAGGCGGCAATGTGTTGTTGACAAAGACAAAGATAGCTTTCTCTGCTCCAAGCTTGATTCTTTTGCGAACCACGTATACGAATTGGCCAACGGTTAGATCAGCCGGCACAAGATACCTATCAAGAATGTTGTGTATGAGTAAAAGCATGATTCTCAAGATTGTGATAAGCACAAAGAGATATAGAGAGAGAGAGAGACACAAGAGACAGACTTCTTCTTGTCGATGTTAGGAACATCGCTTTGTCCAGCCTTGTCCACAATCACCTACACAGTTTCAAGTTTCTAAATTAGGACACAATGCTTTGATAAGTGTAAGAAAAAACAAAACAATGAAAAAGATTAAAGTTAATGAAAGCTAATACAGGGATTCTGTCAGGGTACTTGTCTCTGATTCTTGTAGCTTCACCTATCCTTGTCTCTTTTTATTACCAAATTTTAAAACCCCCCCCCAAAAAAAAGATTATATTCACAAGTAAAACATTAAACATCACAAGAACAAAAGCTATATTTGAGATTAATTAAATAGATTAGTTTAGTTTAATTTGTATTCCATAAAAGGCAACAACAAACACAAACAGAGAATCAAACCTAGAGGATTATAAAGCTTGAAAGAACTTTTGGCCATGGCGATTCGTTTCGTCTCTGCAAATTTCAAACACGAAAAAACCATGATTTCAAAAAAAAAAATTATATATAAATTATAAACAAAAACGATGATAAAAATTAGACGCTAAAAAACTGGTTAATAAGATTAAAGGGAGAAGAGAAACATACTCGAAGAAGAAACTGTATGCGATTCGTCGAAATTAAGGGATTTGCTTGGAGAAATAAATGACAAGTCAATATCAAAGAGAAACAGAAACAATAATTTGATTTTGTCCCGAAACAAACAAAAATATTAGTGGGCCTAATAGGCCCTAAAATAATAATAGTGGCTTGTTGGGCCGTTTTAAAGCCACCTTTGTTTAGACTTGGCTGTGTACACTAACACACACAATCAAACTTTTAAATTCTTGGGAAAATAAGAAAAGATTAAAAAGATATGTTGACAGAAATATTTAATTTCCTTTGTTTTTAATTGGTATTGAATTTTGCATGTCCCAAAGTTGAATGTAATGTCACCGTCAAGGGGCACATGTGACTAGAGTAAAGTTGCCACGTGCCAGATGCATTTACATGACATGAACCGGTAATCACAATGGTTATATATATAATATATTACATCGTTAATAGTAACGGATCAAATTAATTGTTTGATTTATAACTTGTTAATCAATGTTTAGTATGTGTGGAGCCTACTGATTTAAAGATCGACGTGACAAGAGTGGTCCCCACAGGGCCATTTTTGTCGACACTTGGATATAGAACACAAAGTGTCGGTGGTCACGGCACTTTCATTTTTGTTTTGTAATGATATAAAGTAAAAGAACATCCATTAACGTATACTAAAACATACTTGTGTTATTTAAAAAAGAAAATGCTTAGTGATCTTTCTTTTTTTTTTTTTTTTTTTGACCGCTTTGCTACTATTATAATCACTTGGATATATATACTATATAGGATATTTGTAACAAATGGACACAGAAGATGTCGTAATTAGGTCCTTCAAATTTTAAACTGTAGCCCACATTATTCACGAAGGATCTTACCCATTTGCCCCTATATTTACGCTATCGTTTTGATTTTGAAAATCAAATAATCTGACACAACTGACACAACTGACACAGAAATATCCGGCGCTTCTCTCTCCTCCGAATATCCGGCGGTTTCTCTTTCCTTTCCCATTTCTCACTTTTATTTTTATTCGCTTTCTTTTTTCTTCCATAGTTATCTTCGTCGTCGCTGTAATCATCCATTTCTCTTCTTCGTCTCCATTTTCGGCCATTTTATTTTTCATCTTCGTCTCTGTAATCATCAAATATACTCGATTTAGAAGACGGGCAAACAGTAACCAATAGGTATGACATCCGATTTTAACATTATGTAGTTGTGTAGTTGATTATTTTCTTTGATTTTTTTTCCATTCTCATAGTTTGTCTATCTATTTCTCACATAAGTATCAAAATTTGTACATGCATTTAACCATTCTTATCAATTCTAGGTTTCATGTCTTTGCAATAACCTAGTAGATATTTGGGGGTTTTTATGTTCAGGAATAAAATCGGTATTAGGGGCCTGTAAGGATTATGTTTTGTTAGTTTCGGTTTTATTTTGTAATCAATTTCAAATTTACAAATGTTAATGAACATAGTTAAAGAGGAGTCCATAGTGATGCGAATATCGTGTTTTGGTTTCGCTAAGAATCGTATCCGATGTTTATCATCGACCAATATAGGCATTTATTGGAGACATGATATAGTAGATGTTACCGGATAATCTCTTACCGTTGTGTGAATTAGTATCATGTAACTGCATCATTATCTGATATGCTCTAACACCATATTTATGTTGTTGCGGATGGCTGAACTAGAACTTCCTAACGGAATAATAAGCATATGGAGAAGAATCGCTTGGTGATAGGATCAATGTTTATCACAAGTACGAAAGGCCGCGATTGGTGCTTGACTCTCTTGACCCTTTTGAAAGGGAGTTTATTAAAAATTCCCCTCTTGCAATGCTCCTAGATATACACAACAAACCCGCTTGGTCAACAAGTTTTGCACTATTTCTCTTAGCCCGTATGTTGAATGTTGAGAAGAAACACGAGATATGGGTTATATATGGTGGGACGCCGGTGAGATTTTCTTTGAGAGAGTTTAAGATAGTAACGGGCCTTCCTTGTGGTAAAATCCCAGTTGTTCCTAAGAAGAAGAGGAAGGATACTGCCGGCAAAGAAGTTCCATATTATGGCACCTTATTTGGTCTTGAAGAAGGCGTTACCGTTGATCGTGTTATTGACATTCTCACAAAGAGAACTGTAAATGATCCACAGCTAAGACTAAGGTATGCTTGTCTTGCACTTGTTGATGGGTTTCTACTACCAACTTCCCACCATCCTAAGATTATCAAAGATCACGCTGAAATGTCTAAGGACATCGATGCTTTTGTCTCTTATCCGTGGGGAAGGATTTCATTTGAAATGATTATGACATCCATCAAAGAAAGGAATGTGAGACAATTAGCCACAACAGCCGTTACAGTTCATGGGTTTCTTTATGCCCTACAACTAGTATTGATAGAAGTTGTTCCGTCTATACAAGAAGGTGCCCTTCCGGTAAACAATGATCCAGTCGATTCAGACGATGATGCAGACCAAGTTGCACCAATTAAGCAGATTGTTTCCATTTAAGCCGGGTCGAGCTAGGCGGCTTGACGCTTCGTGTGAGGTATGTTTTGCGATGTTATGGTATATTAATATTAGCGACTATTTTCTTTCTTACATGATATGCTTTTTGTTACAGGTTAAAGTCACATCCATCATACGCCCTGAGGTTGAGTATGATCCAGAGGATGAAGACATTACTTGGTCTGAAGACGAAGAAGACTCTCTTGTTGATAATATGGTTGGGTTGATTGGTGTAGGATTTGAATTTGAGAATTCCATGTTTGAAGGCGGTGTCGTCCCGTCTAAAATTGGGCATGAAACAGTTCAGCCTAAAAGAGATTCCAAATCACGTGTTTTGCGAACAAGAAAAGTTAAGCAGGAGGCTAAAAAACATGTTACACCTTCTCGTAGAATGCCAACTCGAGGGGTTAACATTTCCCTTCAACCAGTTCGGAGAAGCCCGAGACATCCTGCGAGACCTAGTGGGGCACCTCAGTTCGTTGATGTTAATGACATATCATCAATGATTGATAGCAAACTGGAGGCATTTGAGAAACGTATAATTGAAGGGATCACTAAATGGATTTCTAGATAATGTTGTTTTTGCTGGTGATCAGCCAAATAAATCGAGCGAGAAAGAGGTTTCAGATCGTGGTGAGAATTTTGACAGAGGCAAACAAAAGGGTGTACAAGAAGACTCGGTTGACGATATTGCTGCTTATTATAATGACTATTATGGAGAGGTTATCTGATAATCTAACTACACTTAATATTGTTTTTAAACTCTCTTTTATCTTATATGTTATTTTGTAACAATAATGTAGGTTGCCGATGTTGCTGGTCCATCGAAACCAACCCCAAACGAAGATCATGTTTCGGTCGATAAGCGGGTAATGAATATCTTATCTCTATTATAAATTCTTGCGTGCTCTTATCCGAATCTTTGATGTGATTAGCAGGGAAGTATTGGCGGATCCGTCAATCCCGTTAATCTTGGTTTTGATGCACAGTGTTTGAAACTTTTGTAATTTGTAGTTACATATTTAGTGTTAATTTAAAATTACATGGTAACTTATTTGTTAGGATGTATCATTATGTAGGGTGTTGTTGATGATGGTCCCCCGATACCGACCACAAATGAAGATCATGCTCCGAGTTAGCATTGAAAAGCGAGTAATGAATATTCTTTTGACTTTTTATCCGGTACAGCTTTTTTTAGCCGATACTTGTTTTTCTTATCTGATTAGGGAAGTGTGGGTGGTTCTGTCAATATTGGGCGTAACGATGATCATTCTGTAAATCTTGGTCATGAACCTCAGGTTTGAACCTTTTAGAACTTACAATGTGCATAAAGATTACATGTTTAATTTGTTGTCAAAATTAAAAATATATCATTTGTTCTGTTGTTTTAGCTGTCTAGCGATCATGTTTCGGTCAATACTGCCCAAACACAGAAAGTTTCTTATGTAAGCGTTATATTTTTATATACTTGTTCGGACATATCTGATAACTTAAAGATTATGATGTTTGTAATTTCTTAACTTTCTTGTGTGCGTATACAGGAAGATAAACAGTCATCTCCATCTCAGTATCACAATAAAGAGTCTGACGTAGATCCACACCACACTACGACCGAGGTTTTGTAACAAACTAACATTTCTTTTATGTTATTGGGTGTTTATTATGTTGGCCAACATTTTTAATTGTATATTAGGAAATTGGGGATCATTCGTCTTGCAATGTTGAACCCGACAGTCAAAAGAAAGCTGATGGTGAACAATCAAAGGTATCATTTCTTTCTATTAATACTTGTTATGGTTGGTCATGGAATTATGTACAAGATAAATTTACTGATAGCAGCTAACCTAGTTTGTGTTAATTTTAATTATATTAATTTCAGAATACAAATAAGGATAAAGAGACTCTCAATGATATTGTTGAAAATACTGAGACTCTCATGCAAAACCCTCCTACCACACTTTACGCTAACAAGGTATTTATCATTACACGGTAACGGTATTGTTATCATTTAATGTTATTGGAACTTTTTTAAAAAAGTTGTACATTTTAGAATAACCCTTAGCGGATAATCGTATATGATGCTATTTGGTTTTGTATTTAATTGGATTCTGCTTCGTGCATGACTCAAAGTAGGCTAAAGAGACTCTAAATGATTCTGTTGGAAATACTGATACCGACATATTCATGCAAGACTCTTTTACTCCAGACAACACTCACAAGGTAGTTCTCAAATAGTTGAGTAGTACTGTTTTATTTGTTATCATTATTTTAACATCTAATCACGTTTTCTTAATGTTGTACTAGAGGAAAGTACAAGGAAAATTGGACGAAGCCTCCGCTATACGAGCTCAACCATTGGCTATGGTATTAATATATGTTATAGAGACTTTGATAGTATTTTGGCGTCTGACTTGTTTAATTAAATGTCAGGTATCTGTTGGAAAGGTTGTTGACATACCCATAGATAAAGATGTGTTAGTGGGCCGCGAGGAGGAGCAAACGTGCTAGAATGATGTCTTCACAAATTGATAGTCGGTTTGTGTGCGATAAACAAACAAAGCGTCTTGTTGGTCATCCTTCTCCTACGCAATCCGAAGCCGAGGTTGAGAATAGGTTCGAGGACTCAATGGAGAAGCTAAAAACCCGATGGTAACTTTTTGCTTCCTTATGAATACCATTTTATGTTATTTGCTTATTTGAAGAGATTCTTACACTTCATTTATGCTTGTTTTTTGCTTTATATAGCAAAATATCATTGGGCGATGGTGTATTCTTGTCTAATAAAGATGTTTTATCTTTGCTTGAGAGGAAAAAACCAATAAGCACTAAGGTAAATGTATATTGTATGATTCATTGTAGTCATTGCAAAACATATCGACTTAACTGATACCTTCTAACTTTAACGATATCTTGTAACTTTATTTGTCACTGTTAATATTAATCAGGTTTTAGACGCTTTGATGAAGTTTAGTCGTTTTCTCCTACGGACCGCTGATGTTGATGGCAAGAAGCTTAGGGTTGACGTGTTGAATTCTCATTTTATAGCTCAGCTATCCCGTGTGCATCCTAAATTTGTTAAAGCTGCTAATCCTGACTCGTTCGTATTTCCAACGGAGTTAATAGATTCAATCGCTGGTCGCGGAGTTGATTCTGATCGCGTGGAGCTATTTACCGAGGTTGACTGCATTTATGCCCCTTTCAACTTTGATCGCAAGCATTGGGTTGCTCTATGCATAGATTTGCGAGAGGCCTCTATCTTGGTCCTTGATACTAATGTCCAAGGTCACAGCGATTCCCAAATCGAATCCGAGCTTAAACATATTGCGGCAATGCTACCTTATCTGCTAAAAGCGGCCCGTCCTAATATTGCTCTGCCAACTCACATAGCCGGTAAGCCATTTCTTATCCAAAGGAAACTTGGTTTATGCCAAGTTTCCAATCCGACGGATTCGGTTTGTGTACGATATTTCTGATTCATGCGCATGCTACTTGGTGGCTTTGAGGAATGCCGGGCGTTCTTTTTATATGACATTCCCTATCAGCTGAAGAAGCTCGTATGTGGATTGATTCAATCTGTAATCCATTAAACTCATGTGTTTGATTTAATACTTTTATCTTCTACTATATAATTTGCAACTACTATTAAACTATTTAAATATCTATCCTAGCTTTTTAACTATCAGATTTTGTTAAGTTAGTTCAAATTAACTCATGTCTGATATTTTTTTGGTTAGCTGCTAATATATATGGTATTGTTAGTTGTTAATGTTTTTTGCTATCATCGTAGACCAGTTACATAATATGGTGCCTAAGACAGCAGATATCCTAAAACATGGATATATTGTGTTTTATGTCAAAAAATTTAACCATCAGTTATGTGACGCCAATACAAATTTTCCGGTAATTTCATTGGTAGCTTATATCATGTTACTTAAATTGTAGCTATTAACTATATTGAAATTTTATTTTTATGGGTATGTGATTATTTGGTATCTTGTGTTTTCAAGAATATGGTGTTTGAATACGGGGAAATAATTACCAATTCAGACTCTTAAAATAGATTTTATAACATTCCTAACTTATATTTATATTTATCTTACATTGTCATTGTTATCTTACATCATTTATCTTACATTCACATATTTATCTTGCATCATATATATTACATTGCCATATATCTTACATAACATCATATATCTTACATTGCAGATATCTTACATCATTTCATTATTAAGGCATGATTTAGGTTCTTTAATGTACAACCAAAAGTAGAACCATAAAAAAGCCTTTTACCGTCAATAAAATCGTCTCCTTCTTCCCTTAGATTTTTCAAGTTGCGTTGTCAATGTTCCTATAAGATTACATGTATATAGATGTTAATAACTTTATTTCACAATATGATAATTTTCTTGTTATCCAACTTATAACTCGATAGCACTTTTGTTATCCAATTAGACACTGATATGATTAAAGGATAACAATACAGTTACCGTGTAATGATAACAGCACCGTTACCATGTAATGATAATTAAGTCTTGCATGAGTGTGTCCAACTTATAAATCGATAACACTTTTGTTATCCAAGTAGACACTGATATGATTACGTTATCCAATTTAAAACTTGAAATGCAGTTTCATACCATCACAGGCCCACGACATGTGGCCTTGTTGTGACCTAAGCTCCGACACCTTGTGCACCTCTTTCTGTTTGACCTCTACAAGATAACGCATTCGTATTTATTTTCATATTTATTAACACCACAACATATGTTAACTGATAACATTTACTGTACCTTAAACTCCCCTCTCGATGGTATCCTTCTTTTCCTAGGACGTCCTGACGGTCTCCTAACGTACGGTGGAGCCAGTTTGCCTCCACCCATATCATTTGGCGATGGTGCAAGATTATTCATGTCAGGAACCGGCATTATTATACCTTGGTAAGCTAGTTTTAAGAAAGGTGTTGTATGGTGTACATCAACTAGAGTCTCCACCTTTAAGCCCTCTCGTATTGCTGCAGCTATAGCATGGGCGCATGGGATTGTGATCAGCTGGAATTCACGGCATGTGCATGTGCGTTCCCACAGATGAACAGCAAATGTTGCTTCGGTCTCATCACGTATCTCATAAAGGCCATCTCCTATTTTGGCGACATGGTATCCAGCTCCTTTTTCATATTTTTCTATAATCATTTCTTGAACCTTAGGTGGCAGGATATTGTCATCAGCATCCGCTGATTCCCTCCTTAGAGCAAACCACGTTACGAGTGTTGTACGTAACGTCTCTAATATTGAAATTATCGGATAATCGCGCGCCATGGTAAGGACGTTGTTAATTGATTCAGCGATGTTGCTTGTCATGACGTTGTATCTGTTACCGACAAAATGTGATCTACTCCAATGTTCGAAACCTATACCTTCCAAGTATTCGGCACAACCTGCGTTTGCCTCTCGTATTTGTGCGAACACTCGGTTGAAATCACTTATCCGGTATGCCCGAGCGGCGACTGATACCAATCCGCTTAGCACAGAATCTTTGTATATCGATACAATATTCCGCTGTAGATGCACAATGCAAGCTGCGTGTGATGCCATTGGATATACCTGGTAAAAACATTGTAAATGTTGATAATGTCAAACAAATTTTCACATCTGCTCAACGATATTATTTGAGACATTCATACTTTCGGATATTATTTTTGTTATCCCCTAAAATTATATGTACATCAGTTAGCCGATATTATTTGAGATATCGTGTATATGTAGTAGTACATGATATGTATTAAATGAATGATGAGTGTACCTTTTTGATTGCGTGGTATATTGACGAGTGCCTGTCCGATACAAATACCAAATCATACGAGTCTGGTACAATCTCAGAAAGTTTGTTCAAGAACCATGTCCAAGATTCGTCGTTCTCGCTATTGATGATACCAAAACCAATTGGGAAGATTTGAAAATTTGCGTCTTGTGTGCTAGCTCGCTACAAGGCAGCCTTCATATCTCCCACGTAAATGAGTTCCGTCAATAACAACGACCTTCCTCATTGACACATAACCCTGTATGGATGCTCCCAACGCCATGAAAAGATATTTGAATCGTTCGACCCCATTTGACACGACATCCGTCTCAATTGCTGTAAGGGAGTTCGGATTTGTCTCTTTAAGCTTTTTGAAATAAGGTTGTATTAGGGCGAAGCTCCCACGTGCTCGAACCCATCGCGTTGTCCATAGCAATTTCCCTTGCCCTCCAAGCTTTCCAATACGAAACATTCAAACTAAATTCTTGACGCAACATTCTCCTTAGCTCATTTGGTTTTGGCCCTCTTCCACATCCAACGTACTTAGCCCTCATCAATTTTCCAATAATACCGGTTGATGCTTGCTTATGAAAATCACCACGAGCATCAACGCTACACGTGTGGTGTAATGTCATGCTTCTTATTTCGTAACATTCGCCGTTATCCATCTTTGCGGTGTATACCCTCCATGGACAAGTGTTGCCCACACATACTACTAGAATCATTGTTGGCTTGGATTTTGCATATATGAAATGGAACTTTCTACGAATCGCGTGTATCGCTAACTTTGTAGCACAATCATCTTTGTTCTTGAACACACGACCAAGGAATAAATCGTCACCTTCATAGTCAGCATCATATATTGCCCCGTGGAGAGTTTCGTGTTTTTGTAAAGAAACAAGTCAGCAACTTATTACGATCAAGTTACAAACTAGCGAGTTAATTATTTTATTATCCGCTAATTAACATATTATCGGTTAATTATTCCACATTACCATTAATATTAACATATAATACTAATAGTTAGCTTTTAATAATTAGATATATAATACTAAAATTATATATTAATATTAACATATTTACAGCTAACATGTATCAATTGATGTTAAAACATAAATATTTTATTAGCAAGATTTACCATTTTCAACTGCTTCATCCACGTACGGCGGTGCATCTCTATCATAAAGTACAGCTTGGAACAGGCTTATTGTTCGATAATACGCATGTCCGTGATGGACCTCCAACATCTACGTTAGGTAGCGAATGTCTTTCTTCCAAAGCCATTGACTCCCCCCAATATTTTCGTATTTGGGGCGGAATATGAATTGGACCGTCGGGATCGGATGTTGATGATGAAGAGTAGTACTCACAATGTCCTATTTCTGTTAAACATACATAAACAATATTAACATCAGGCATCCTTTGTTGATTAATTTAATTTGTTATCTGATATTATACGGTTACTCGATAAACGTTTCATTACAGGATCTTCTTCTGTGTGATAATCACTTTCCAACGGTCTTGAATCGTTTGCGCTTCGCATGTCGTACGATGAATTGTCCGCGCTACTCACATTGTAGTACTCCGGTGCCGGTTTTTTGTTAACCAATATTGTGGTTTTTATCGGTGTGGCAACACGTAGTGTTAGTTGCAAGGCACCATCTTGATCTATATTGTTGTTACTTATCTCACTGAAAGTCAATGCCCTTGCTGTTGGTTGTAAACTTTCTTCATCCATATCATTTCTCTCACCAAGCTTATCAGCCGTTGAAGTTGACAACAATTCCTTCCACCTCGCCAATATCTCGTGCTTATCTCTTAGTTCTTGCGCTGTCGATGGGGTATATTGTGAACTATCATCACCACCAAATAGTTTTCTAGGCGTTTCAAACAGCGAATCCTTTTTATGTACATTGCTTTTATTGTTTTCGTTAAGCCACATCAACATTTCCTCCACCGCCTTTAGCATTTCTTTGAGGTTTCCATCATTATCCAGAGTTTCCCCTTCTTCTATGGCGGTGGTGTTCGGTTCAGCATGTACTTGCTCCTCACCGATAACAATATTGTTAGCGTTACAATTTATGTTAGCGCTAACATTATTGTTATCGGTCTCTGAATCTCCAACTTCTTCCACAACTCTATCTTTTCCGTACAACCATGCTTCCACCACCGACCTTCTTTTGTGCCGGCTTGTTGGGCTTCCACTTTTGCTTTCTATTTGCTGTTTTCCTTTTTCTTTGCTCGGTCAATCTTCGTCCCTTATCCCGCCTTGCACTTCCTTCTCCCCCTTTCGTCTCACCGTCTACTTGTCTTATACTTCCTTCTTCCACATCTCTTATAACAACACCACCCCGATTTCTACTTCTTATTGTAGGTCGCGATAAATATCGTTGTCGGCTACACCAATACTTATCGGGTATCGTCATAGCGAGAGGTGCCACGTTTGCGGAAGAAATCTTTTTGATCTGACATCAAGATGCGGTTACCTTTTTTAACCTTCACGCAGAGTGTAATTTCTTGTAAATCCGCATGTATCGCCATAAACAAACTCATCCCATCGTCGTCTAAGATATATGTTGGGCTCATGGTTCTCCACTCCGGACCGATGACCCGTGCCGCCATTTGTACGACGACTCGACGCGATCGGCCGCTTTAAGCTTGTACGTCGCTTTAATTATATTACCAGCCTCACACAGCTTTGGTTGTTTCCGTCGACAACACGTGATCAAAGGCTGATTCTGATGTCACCACGTGATCAAAACACCCATCAGTATCCTTCACCCAATGTCCTCTTGCTACTATTACCATAATAGCCATCAATGATTCTGCGTATAAGTAACAAGTAACATATATGTTATCTTATTTCGCGAACAGTATCTAATACTATCCAGTTTATCTGAATTTGTTGGAATGAGCTATAAATGTTTGTTATTCATACCTTATAACAAGCTGTAGTTATTGCTCTGATTTTATTGCTTCAATGATTAGTGTATTAATTTTTTTCTTTGTTCCTAGTGTTTAATGGAGATTTATGTTTTAAAAGTGTTCTTCTTTCGCTACCATTAATGGTAACAACATCGATTCTTATATAATAACCACAAGTTATCATAAGTTTTATATATTAATTAACATTCGTATATATGATGTCAGCGGATAACATCTGGGTTATCGCGAAAATATCTCATTTACATATCGCCCAAATCTCTGCATTAATTGCGCGCAGCTTTTCCCTCTGCAAAGCACAGTAACCTTGTCTCCTTATCTCTCTTGCGCGGCGATGGCAGAGTGTTGTCAGAAGGGTATTTTCGTCAACATTAAATTTGCAGGAGTTGTCAGAACTAAAGAAAAACAACAAAACAGCTTCTACCTAATTTCGACATCCTCTGTGTCCAGATAACTAATTGATCCTACTATATATATACATTAAGATAAAGAAAATATTAAGTAACACTATTATAAATGTACTATGAACTAGTAACAATAACTTAAATTTAACCCATGGAAGTACGAGCATGTTTATCAAAGGTGCTTATGTAGAGTGTTTGTGTATTTTTTTGTGTATTTGAGTATTAAATTAAATTAAAACATGTATTATTAATAAGAACTCTACAAAAAGGAGAGTTTAAAATGCTTAATTAAGCACTTTTCATTATAGGTGCTTATTAATAATACATGTTTTGATTTAATTTAATACTCAAATACACAAAAAATACACAAAAAATACACAAACACTCTACATAAGCACATTTGATAAACACGGTCTAATACTACAATATTGGGAACACTCAAGAGTGAAGAGTGGTGAACGTGACAAGGTGTTTATAAATAATAGCTTAATACGTTGATGCAATCAATGCTTCACAATACTTTAAAATACGTATAACTCGTTGGCTCTTTCCGTATAATTACTAAACTAAAGTACAATATAACATCTATAAATTAATACTAGATCCGTTAACATTTTCTTAAGATAATAATTTTTTATGATTCCAAAACTGATTTTAGTGTAATTTATCATTCGATAAATTAATAATTACGGTAAATTAATTTTTTTTTTTATCTAAATGGCCTAAATTGCGTAATTCTACGTTATTAATTTATAAAATTCTTTATTGGAACTAAAGAGTAATTTCATAAAAACAGTAATTGAAATACGTACAAATTGACATATATTTTAGATTAAATAATCGAACTCAGCTTGACGTTAAAAACAATCCATCCACCTTGACTTCATCGAAAAGAAAGATTCCGTAACAAAAGATTAGATATTTGCAAAACGATCCTGAACTTTTTGACGTTAGCTATTATACCCCATATATTATTACTTGTTATTGCCGCCCCCTTTGTATAGTGTCCACTTATGCACTCAATGCCACCAAATCCAAAACTTGGTGGTTTTTGGCAGAAATCAATTTTAAGAAAACACTTACTGCGATCGGCATTATATTTTTTAAGCTCATATAGAAAAACTTATTTAGAAAAGTAATTTGAAATTATTATTTTTGTAAGATTAATACTCAAGACTAATCCTTATTAAATGCCGATTCTTAGACCATCTCCAACAGAGAAACCCACAAAATTTCTTAACTATTCAGTGGGTCCATGAACAGTTGGTTTAAAAAAAAAAAAAAAAAAAACGGATCAATCATGGGTCGCCACGTATACATGAATAGTTAAGATCTAGATCTTAAATAAGAAATATAAGATTCATATCTTAACTATTTAGGTGGACTCCACATGATAAGATCCCGTTAAAAAACACCTTTGGACTTGCTCTTAGTATTTACTTATTTACGGATAGGACCCACAATTGTTTAAAAATCTTCTTAATACATTTAACTAGTAAAATAGTTTCCCACTAAACAACTGTCGTTAATTACTATAATCTCCAAATAAAACTATCTTTTACCTAAAAAAATTAGAAAATAAAGATCTTTTATCCTTTTATTTAAAGAGGCTGCATTGCCTTGCTGAGTGACTAAAGATTCAAGAGTGGTTTTAGTCAAAGAGAAAAGAAACAATGGGAGAAAAATGTGTAATAATGGTGGTGATGATGCTCTGCCTTTGCGCACACTCTGCGAAAACAGAGGCAATAACAGAGGAAGATCCAGGTTTGATGATGGATTTCTACAAGGACACGTGTCCTCAAGCCGAAGATATCATCCGCGAACAAGTCAAACTTCTATACAAACGCCACAAGAACACTGCTTTCTCTTGGCTCCGTAACATCTTCCACGACTGCGCCGTCGAGGTCAAAACTCTCTCTCTCTCTAAATATATGATATTTTCGTGTTTTAAGTGATGGGTTTTGTCTGAAAACACTATTTTGAATGATTAAAGTGTAAAAGTATCGATCTTTGTGTATAAAAAAGTAGCTAAAAGGTTCGATATTTTACATTGAAACAGAGTTACAGAGGTATAACGAATTTACTCTGTTTTGCTCTGTTTTTGAGAACAGTCGTGCGATGCGTCGCTTTTGTTGGATTCGACAAGAAGAGAGCTAGGAGAGAAAGAACACGACAGGAGCTTCGGTCTAAGAAACTTCAGATACATAGAAGAGATCAAAGAAGCTATCGAGAGAGAATGTCCCGGTGTTGTCTCATGTTCAGATATTCTAGTCTTATCCGCTAGAGAAGGCATCGAAGCAGTAAGAAACAAATCGTGCCCGTTTTCTCTCTTTTGTTATGTAACTGCGTGTTGTTTAAGTGCATGTGTGGTGGGTTTATTGTGTAGGTGGGTGGACCGTATATTCCTTTGAAGACAGGAAGGAGAGATGGACTAAAAAGCAGGACAGATATGCTTGAGTCTTATCTTCCAGACCACAACGAAAGTATCTCTGTTGTCCTTGAGAAGTTTAAATCCATCGGTATCGACACGCCCGGCCTGGTCGCCCTCCTTGGTATGTACCGTTACATTTCTCTCTAGCTAGTTTCCTTGATCATCCCAACTCCAAGAAATGCTCTTGTTATGAAACACATAGTTAGCATTCAGATCTTTTTTAACAAAAAAAAAAAAATGAAACACATAGTTCAATATTCTAGTCCAAGGGAGTCGGTTTAGTTCAATATTCTAGTCCAAAAAAATGAAACACATAGTTCAAAATGAAACACATAGTTCAAAAAAAAATGAAACACATAGCTTGTGTGTAACCAACGACGGGTTGGCTCAGTTGGTTAAGCGCAGTCGTTGGTGATGTTGTGCTCCTGAGTTCGAACCGCGTTGGGAGCGATGATTTACGATGTTGTATTATCAAAGCGCCTGGTCGCGGCCAGGGGATTATGGCCAGCCGAACCTCCTGGTTTAACAAAAAAAAAAAAAATCTAGTCCAAGGGTAGATGGGGGATTTAAAGAGTATATTTAAGGTGGTAGGGTCCACCAAAATGATGATAGATGAGTTCTTCGACTTCCTCTTTTGGATCGGTTTTTAAAAAAGTCGTGGCCCCATGGAAACGTGACGGCTCACAATTGGTTCTTTTTTTTTTTTTTTTAAATCCTAAAAAATTAAACAAAAAATAAAAAAATTGACCTTGGAAATTGTGTCTGGCTTTTTGCGATAATCATGGTTTTAGAGCATCTTTATAGCTAGCACTCCAAAAAGTTGTTTAAATTTTTTTTTTTTTTTCGAAAATTAAAAAAAAAATAATAAAAAAAATTAATTGACCAATTGCGGGCCGTAACGTATCGGTGGGGTCCGCGAAAAAGTCAAGAGCCACTCTTATATAAGAGGTTAAAAAATCGATTTATTTTTTGTTTGTGGGACCCAGCCTAAGAATCTCTGTCTTAGATTATTAGTGTTAAACCACTTGGGCTAGTCTTGATTCTTGAAGGATCGGTCAAAAGTCGAACACTTCACCACTTTATTTCTTTATTTAGTATAGTTCAAGGTTATATCTGTCATATTAGAAAATTGTTAGTTTCAAAATATATTAATTAAAAATATTAAAAATTGTTCAACTTAAAAATATGTAGTTATCAGGTAGAATTACAAAACTACATTATTTTATTTGCATTTTACAAACTATGTCCATTTTCAAAACTACACATAAATATTTAAAATTAAATCCAAATAAACTCTACCCAAACAATTCTATCATTTTAACAAAATATTATAAGCACTAATTAGCCAATCCAAATGAATTTTTTTTAATTTTGGTAATTTTTTAAAAATATTAAATTACTTGTAGTTATGTGAAATGCCATCCGAGTTTTAAGTTCTTTATGTTCGATGTTGACTTTTGTTACGACACGTGTACAGGATCGCACAGCGTGGGAAGAACACATTGTGTGAAGCTGGTGCACCGTCTATACCCTGAGGTAGACCCTTCTTTGAACCCGGACCACGTGCCTCACATGCTACACAAGTGTCCTGACTCGATCCCCGACCCAAAAGCTGTACAGTACGTGCGTAACGACCGTGGTACACCCATGGTATTAGACAACAACTATTACCGTAACATCCTAGACAACAAGGGTTTGCTACTTGTGGACCACCAGCTCGCACACGACAAAAGGACAAGACCAATTGTTAAAAAGATGGCTAAAGACCAAGGTTACTTCTTCAAGGAGTTTACTAAGGCGATCCAGATCTTGTCCGAGAACAATCCTTTGACTGGTTCCAAAGGTGAGATCAGGAAGCAGTGTAACCTCGCAAACAAGATTCATTGAAGTTAAAGAAGAGAGAGAGAGAGAGAGCCTCTTGTGTTTATTCTCTACTTTTGCTTGAAAATGGACGAAGATGAATTAATAAATCTTTTTTAATTATGTTATGCATCATGGTGGTAGCCAAGCCCTTCCTTTGTGTGTTGTTGTATCCTTAGTTATGCTTTTAATTATGATGGTAATGGACTTTTAAGTTAATTAATCTATATGTTTGTTTCTTAATCTGTTGATTTGGGTTTGTGATGGGGTTGATATGATTTATAATGTTATGTATGTAATAATGTAAAATATGTTGTTGTGTGGTGTTAGTTTGGGTATCATGTGTCATATTTAGTAAACAACTAATGAAGTGTACTTGTGTTCTATTTATTTCGGTTCATGTTTGTTTGATATACATTAATATGTTGAAACAATGAAATAGCTACATGTTTATCAAAGGTGCTTATGTAGAGTTTTTGTGTATTTGAGTATTAAATTAAATCAAAATATGTATTATTAATAAGCACCCTATAATGAAAAGTGCTTAATAAAGCATTTTAAGCTCCCCTTTTGTAGAGTGCTTACTAATAATACTTGTTTTGATTTAATTTAATACTCAAATACACAAAAAAATACACAAGCACTCTACATATAAGCACTTTGATAAACATGTTACACAAAAGATTTTGATACACATTATTATAATATTAAGTATAAAATAGTGAAAATTTTGTTTTTTTTGTTTATATGGTTTGGTTCATGAAATTTGAACACATTAATATACTAAAATTACACATAAAAACAACATAATTCCACGTCCATAGTTTAATATGGCTCATTTCAGTCCAGTCATTAATCCGACCAAAAGCATACTGCATATTGCCTTTTCCCAATAAAACATGTTGTTACGTGTAAGATCTTTTTGTACGTGTAACCCTCGAAAATTAAGCTTACGTTGTTATCTCCGTACGTGTAAACACAACACCAAACATGCTCTTCTTTTTCCAATAGACAAAAGACTTTCATTTTCATAATTTCATTTTATAAACAAATAATTTTCTTGTAAAACTTTAGTTTTAGTACTATAAAAACAAAACATTTTTTTCTTCTAAAAACCTATGGATATGTCCAATGAAAATGTGGAGCAAACCAACCTCCGGCGATCATTGGTGGCACCGGCGGTCACGGAGGAGAAACCTCCGTCTTCAAATATCGGTCTCGAGAATGTTTTGTCGGATATTAGCTTACCATACCGGAGGAGAATGTACTTAAGTGTGTGCATAGAGATGAAACTACTTTTCCGATTAGCACTTCCGGCGATACTCGTCTATTTAGTCAACAGTGGAGTGGAATGAGTATTTCGGCTCGTATATACGCCGGACATCTCGGCGGTCAAGAACTCGCCGCCTCTTCTATCGGAAACAGCTGTTTCAGTCTAGTGTATGGTCTTATGGTACGTTTTGTGGTTAATTAACCCAAAAACATGTGTGGACACATGCGTGGTTGATATTATTAATGATATATATATATATATATACCATTATCTTTCTTATTTTATGTGAGAATTTTAGCTTTCTTACATTTTTTCTAATCAATGAAATATGGTTTTTATAGTTGATACAATAGTATACTCCAATGTAATTTTCCTAATCAATGATGTTTGTTTTATAAAAAAATAGTACTCTTTTGCTTCGGAATTAACAATGTATAAAATGAAATATTTTTTTCTTTGCAATTTCTTAATTGTCAAACAAAGTTTGTCATTTGTAAATTACTACCAAAAATTAATATTAAGTACCGTGTAAGAAAAAACTGTAGGCCATTTCATATAAGATTATATCTATGATATATAATGCATTTTAATGTTGAAAAAACTAAATATCCAAGTATATAATACATGAGTCTAAATTCAGTTTTTCGCCTTTTTAATAGCTAGGTATGGGCAGTGCGGTCGAGACATTATGTGGACAAGCCTATGGAGCACACCGGTACGAGATGCTAGGCATATATCTCCAACGAGCAACAATTGTCTTGGCTCTAGTTGGCTTACCCATGACAATACTCTACATTTTCTCATATCCGATTCTACTTTTACTAGGCGAACCCAAAACGGTGTCGTACAAGGCATCCATTTACATAGCCGGACTAATCCCTCAAATATTCGCTTACACAATCAACTTCACATCCCAAAAATTCCTACAAGCACAAAGCGTCGTAACGCCTAGCGCTTACATCTCGGCCGTTGCACTCGTCCTCCAAATATTGCTGACGTGGATCGCGGTTTATGTAATGAAACTCGGGCTTATGGGTATTGCTTATGTATTGACTTTGTCTTGGTGGTTCATAGTTGTGGCGCAGACTTGTTATATAATGATTAGCCCGAGGTTTAGCGATACGTGGAACGGTCTTAGCTGGAGATCGTTCCAAGGCTTATGGAGCTTTTTTAAACTCTCTGCTGGCTCGGCTGTTATGATTTGTCTTGAGTTGTGGTATTCGCAGATTCTTGTTCTTCTTGGTGGTTTGCTTAAAAATCCAGCTTTGTCTCTTGGTTCTATCTCTATATGGTAAGTTCACTAAACTTATATTGATTTGTCTCAAAACTATAGTATTCCGAGATTGCATTTTAAAAAACTACACCAAAATAATAAAAATTAAAATCCAAACAAACCATAAACACTGAACCCTAGCCCATTTAACGCTAAATCATAAAAAAATTATGGGGAAAAAATTTAGTTAAAAATTTTAAAATTACTTTTAACTATTTAAAATTTAAAAATGGTCTAAATTTATAAATAATATTTGAGTTATGTATAGTTTTGTGAAGTACTGATACATTGTAATTTTGTGAATTTCTCAAATTGGTTTTATTTTTTCAGTATGTCAACTTCAGCATTATCCTTTATGGTATCCGTTGGTTTCAATGCGGCTGCAAGGTTTTGCATTATTATTTAATAAATTGTAACTAATCAATAATAATTAACCAAAGATTAGTTGTTTATTTCAAATCATAACTAAATTTATAAAAATATCTATGACAGTGTAAGAACAAGTAATGAGCTAGGAGCAGGTAATCCGAAATCGGCATTGTTCTCTGCATGGACGGCTACTTCCATCTCCTTCGTGATCTCCGTCGCGGAGGCGATCGCCGTGATAGCGTCACGTGACCACATCAGCTACATTTTCACGTCGGACGCTGACGTGGCAAAGGCAGTCTCTGAACTATGTCCGTTTCTAGCCGTTACTATCATTCTCAACGGAATCCAACCGGTCTTGTCCGGTACACGTTTTACAACAAAACCGAATTTAACCGGCAATAATTAATCTTAAACCGGGAAAATTAAAATTAAAATATTGGTTTGGTATATAAATGGTAGGAGTGGCAGTGGGGTGTGGATGGCAGACATACGTGGCATATGTTAACGTGGGGTGATATTATATTGTTGGTATTCCCATTGGTTGCATTCTTGGTTTTATTTATGATTTTCAAGCCAAGGTTCGTTTAAAAGTTATATATATATATATATATATATTTTTTTTTTGTATAATACATGTTTCTTTTTTGATATAATATAAAGAATTATATGTGGATTTGGTTATATATATATTTAGGGAATATGGACCGGGATGATTGGTGGTGCCCTAATGCAAACTCTTATTTTGCTTTATGTCACTTATCAAGCAGATTGGGATGAAGAGGTAATGTTTTAATTGATAATTAATTCATATGCATATCGTTTCAAATTTGTAATTTATAAATTGTTAGGAAAATATGATAATTTTTATGTATTTTGTTATGCGTAGAAAACTTGTTAAATATATTAAAGAATATATTTTAGTTCGATCTTGTGACTCCGCGCGAAATCTCGTAACATAAATTAAATTTTATTTATACAGTATATAAAATTAATAATAGTATTATATATTTGAATAAGGTGGAGAAAGCAAGAAAGCGATTGGATATGTGGGATGTAGATAGTAGACGTACATGGCATACGTGAACGTGTTACATATTGTTGGTTATAATCATTCTCCGCTTCACATTCAAATTCTCAAGCAAAGGTTTGTTTTTTTGGTATTTTATATAGAGGAATTTACAAAACTACACAATTTCATCATTTCCTTTACATAACTCTATCTAATTCAATTTTTTCACATATTTACACCTTTTCAAAATTTTAGAAATTTGATTTATCCTTTAAAAAATTACCAAAATTAAAATATTTTTGGGTTCGCTAATTAGGGTTTAGGGTATAATATTAAGGGGTAGAATTGCGTGGGTAGAGTTTATTTGGATTTAATTTTGAGTGTTTAGGTGTATTTTGTGAAATAATTTTAAAATGGTATAGTTTTGTGAAATGAAATTCAAATGATGTAGTTTTGTAATTCTCACTTTTATATATATATATATATTATGTTTTGTTATCTAAATTTAAATTTCGAACAAAATGATTATTATGTGAATTTGGTTATAGGGGAAGTGACATTGGTCTAATGGCAGTCATAAGTTCACAGAAGCTAGGTAGCACCACCCCACCCGGGATCGATTCCCCGCGCCTACGATAGTGTATGTTTGGCTAATGGGCCGGCCATTTGTGGCCCAAATGTTGACAAAAAAAAAAAAAAAATTGGGTTATAGGGAATATAGACCGGGATAATTGGATGCAAGTAACCAAAACACTCAAAAGAAGAATTTTGTTTTTGACACATTTTTAGAAATTAGAGAGTTCTCCATTTTTTTTTTAATATAGTGAATCCACGTTATGGATTATTATGAGATTAACATTTTTCACATTTTTTTTGTTGGTAAGTTAATCGTACTTTTGGAAATAAATTCACTATACACCCTAAACAAAATATGTACAAAATCTCCAAAAAAATCTGATTTATAGTTTAAGCCATTGTTTCATTGGACAATATCACAAGGAAGAAGATTCAGTTCTTTTTGTTTACACAACTACTAAAACAAGCAAAGGACACAAGCATAACCAGTTAAAAGGAGACTTATATAAAGTCTCAAAAAAGATTTGGTTTCTGAGTTTTAATTTCCTTTGTAGAAACGATTCATCTCTGCATCTTCTTCATCTTCATCCTCATCAATGGCATCATCATCATCATCACTGTCTTCTATGCCTTCCTCTTCTTCCTCCTCCTCCTCTTCCTCTACCATCATATTATCTGTTGCAGGTCTGTCTTTCAGACCAGTGTTTAACACCACTGTTCCTCCCTGAGAACTCTCCATATCCTTTCTTAGTTTCTCCATTTCATGCTTCTTTCGTTCTTCTTCTAACCGCTCCTTCTCCGCCTTTCTCTTGTCAAGATCAGCCCTTGACGATACAGAAAAACACAAATTATAAGTAAGAAGCTTGGAGACAGAACCTGTCAAGAGGGTACACACAGGAGAGAATGATGTATCATTTACTTGTAAGTTTCCATGTATTCCTCTGCGCTTGCTTCAATGGCTTTAAAGAAGTCATCCATTCCAGCTCCAGAGATAGCAGAAACACCAACAGATCTTATATTACGGTAGAACTCGTAGAGCGAAATGGAGAGACTGTTGGCTAAGGTCGACGTGTAAGAGTTATCACTCTGTATCGCTGCTTCGAATACCTCGAAATCTTCCATCCACTGTTAAAACACAATAAAAGGATTTCTGCGCAGTGATTATCAATAGATTCAATACTGATTGAAAGTTGAACAGAAAAGATCACCTCTAAAGCGAACTTGTGGTCTGCAACATCGGTTTTGTTGAAAGCCAAGACAAGAGGCAACCGAGTCTTGTAGAGAATACTACAAGCGTAGAGCATGTTGCTCATAAAAGTGATCGGGCTTGTGGAACGCGGAGTATCAACCACGTAGGTGACAACAGTTGGGAAAGTTGAAGCGAAAGATTCAGTGATTATAGCACCAGAAGCAGACCATGTAAAGATTTCAATCTGACCAGGAGTGTCCACAAGGACATAGTCAAGCTGGTCTGCACGTTTCTCAATCACAGAGACAACCTAAAAACACAAGACAGAACACAATCAAGAAAAGAAAGAACCTTACCATCATGTTAGATTTAGCCAGGGCATTCTAATACCTCGTCGAATTTAGTAGCAAACAAGTTAAGCGACGTGAGGATCCCACCGTTAGGCCCCAAATTGTACTCTTTCATAACATCCTTGTACTTAACCGTGTCTCTAATATCGATGTTGGCAGGGAAAGGTAGAGACATAACAGCAGGGTCAAGGTTAACAACATAACCACGGCTTTTCGAATTAAACGTATGATAGACCAAACGATGAAGGAAACTGGTTTTTCCGCTACCTTAACACAACACACAACAACAACAACAACAAAACAAAGAAACCTCACAATCAAAACCACAAAAAAACACTTACAAAATGAAACATCAGAAACTTGTGATGGTTCTTTTACCTGCCATTCCGACAACGATGATAATGATAGGCTTCTTCTTGAAATAAGAAGATGAGCTACTAGCACCAACACGAAGCTTGTCCAATGAATCAACCAGATTTTGATTCTCTTCCACAATGTCCTTTTACAAGAATTACACAAAAAGAGCAAATTTTCATTACACAGTTTCAGTCATTAGTGGGTGTGTAAGAGAGATATATAAACTACATTACCTGTTCATTAGATGAGTCCATGGGATCCATCACTAGCGAAAGTTGTTTTCTTGTATGATTATAAAGTTAATAACTGCACATAAGTACACTTATATTAAGCTTTCTTATACCCAAAAACTGATATATAATAACCTCAAAAAACGAGAGAAGCAGAAACAACAAAGATAAACTTTTCAGAGCCATATAGCCTAATTTCAAGCTTTAAACTTTCGAGTTACTTTCTACACATCAATAGTTTAAGCTCAAGATACTGAAGAGAACACAAGCAGACACATATACTTGAGAAGGGTTTTTTTTCGATTTTATAATCAACGCGATCCAACAAAAGTGTTGACACGTGTATTCAATAGCATCATAGTATGCGAATTTATATGAATTATCCGTTATTTATAAAGCTTATAGAAGGAAGAAGACGACGACGACGGAGAAGAAGAAGTAGAGAGAGAGAATAGACCTCGTCGCGGAGGAGAAGCAGAGTTAGGGCTTTTTTTATGAGATTTTGTGTGTTTACTGTGAAAAATTACGCTACTAAATGGTAACTTAGCTTCGTCTTATAAAGAGGAACAAAACAAGAGAAATGGGCTTTTATTTGGGCTTTTGATTTAGACAGTGAAGCCCAAATCCATTTAGTTAAATTTATAAGACTTAGACCGTTTTGTCCCCAATTGCCATTTTTTTAGTTTGTTTTAATTTAATTAGATTGTAATCCAAATATATGGGTTTCAATCTTGTGGTTGGTTCCAGTTTTTGTTCATTTTTATCTACTTTTTAGCTAATCAACACATTTTCAAATTTTTACTCTTGAAAAGAAAAAAAGTAAAAGCATTGGTTTCAACACAACATATAACAATCAAACATCCGACAACAAAAATGTTAGTATAAGCCTGTTTTGTCCTGACCAGATTCTTAGAAAGTAGTATCATCATCAGAACATGTAATTTAAAGCCACAAAACAAAAAGCAACTTACTACAAGAGATGCAAAATGTAAAATCATATGATCGTGTGCGCTTTTCCAAAAAACTCACAGCACATTCCACATACTTCATCTTCCACCATATTTTATTATTTAGCCCCAAATTTTCTTACATTGAATCTTGACTCTCTTTTAAACATATCATCGGATTCAGACAAAGAAAAGGGTCTATTGGATGGGATGGTATTGAGCTGATACTCTCTTTGGCGGCAGCTTACGCAGAATGAAGAGTACTAATGCCGATGGAAGCACTTCTACCACCTGTAGTTTTGTTTTTGTTTTTCAAGTTGTAAGAAGAAAACAGAAACAAAGATTAAGAGATTGAAGGTTTTTTGTTACTAACCATATAGTAGATTAAGTTCAGAACCGGATGATCAAGAACATCGAGCGATAAATCCCTGTCAAAAGCTGATACAGCCACCTGAAGTTTTAACATTAATAAAGAAAACATTCATCAGCGTATATTGAAGATACATATTTAGTATACTTAAGTTTAGTCTTAATGCTTACCACAATGCATCTTATGAGGAAGCATGTGAAGCATATGGCTGTCACTGATCCAACCTGCAATGAAGACAATTTCAATTTACAAAGGCCTAAACCTAAAGTAACTCAAATGTAGAGAAGAACGTTTGCTTTTGAAGTGGAATTTATTAAGACAAAGAAAGCTAATCATGCAAGCACAATCATACATATACGTATATGAAAAACCGAATACCTCATGGAGCTTCTTCCTTCTTCCTTTTGACTCGATAGGGAACTTTCTTAGCATAATAAACAATCTATACCATACAAAGTAATACATAAGAAAAGAGAGAGAGAGAGAAAGAAACCAGTAAAGCAATCGAAGAACTTCCAGACATTTTGACTATGAGACATGAAGAAATAATAAAGACACGTACCTTCCTCCATACAGCAAGAAGCCTAATGCAGCGATGAAAGACACAACTAGAAGAAGAAGAAAATACACAAAAAGAGTCAATACTGAGTATCAGAGAGAGAGAGAGAGAGAGAGAGTATTAAGAACTGATCTGTAAGGGGTTTAGCAGATCTGTTTTACCAGACAGAACCTACCTGCCATAAATATCTTTCCAACTATCTCTACGGTGCTGTTATCATTCACCCATATGTATGCCCAGATACCAACCTGATAGAGACATCAATACATGAATACATGTCAAACCAAGTTTCTTAATTCACAAGAAGAGTCAGACAAAAGTAACTACGGTTCACACTGATTTTTCTTCGAAAAGGATGTATACAAACAAAGCATTGAGACAAGGACAAGGAAGAAAACATGAAAATATAGTCTAAAACCAATCACTTCACAAGATGTATATAGATAGTGCTCAGGAATCTGTGCAACTAAGACATAGAAAAGGATCAGACATGAACCTGAGCCAAATATACAGCCACATTGACTGAGATATAGGTTACCCGTAGCTTATCTGTTGGTAAGCTTCTTGCCTGCTCATTAGAAGAACCAACATATGTAATATTATGACCTTGTCTGGCAGGTTTAAAAGAAAGTTGAAACCACATCAAATTTTTCTTACCTGGTGATATATTTCTGCCCAAAACAACACTAGCAGTGTGTATGCCGAGAAAAAGAGGAGACCGGGAACTTCCAATAATATCCAGCAAAGAGCCTGTGTTACATTAACAAAAGGTACTTAGAAGATGCATCATCATATACAAGTTGAGAATACACAATATGGTAGCAGAGACAGGAATGACATAATATCGACACAAATATTCTTATCATTTTGGTTTCCCACAGTCAATTTATGTTTCAAATATGAACCAAACACGCAGGTAAATGTCATTAGAACTTCACCTTGGGATGAACCAGAAATACTTGTTTGTGAAATCCAAACAGAACCGCGCGAACTGCACTCGTAAGCAAAACAAGTCAAATATCACAACCTGAAGTTTCCTTCAAAAAAATTATCATCACAAATTCATATATTTTTGTCAATAGAGAGAAAAACAAAGATTATCACAACCTCCATTGACGACAAAGTTCATAAGATGAAACACCTTCTGAGTAGTCCATCCATATTCAGGCACTCTCCTATGTATCCTCACCAATTGAACCTACCATAGCCCAAGTATAATCTCATTATCTAGACAAGCTCAGCAATCACAACACATACCAAATCAACAGTGGAAAACACACACAGAAAGGTAACTAAACCCATACAAAAATACAGAAAAGCCAATCAAACAATTCATCAGCAATTAAAGCTCCATGATTTAGACAGAAACACGATGTTTCAACAGTGATATGTTATATTAACAGAAGAGGAAAGACAAGTCAAGCAAGAAACTTGACACAGACCCACGAATCAAAGCTTATCTCAAAATCGATTTGCATATAAACCAAACAAAAAAACTAAATCAAAAGAGAGAGATTATACATACAAGAGCAATGGCAGAAACAAGAGCATAAGCTCCACAGAGAGCAAAGAAGATCCCATCTTGCCACTGAGTTGACTCGTTAACATCCTCCCACCAACTCGTCGTCGCCGTCGTCAAAGTTTCTGAAATCTCCGCCTTCGTCATCATAGAGACTCGAATCCGTCGCTGTCTTCGAAATATAGAAACCCTAATCAGCTCTTCGAGATCGGAGAAGAAGACAACGATGGTGGCTTAGAGAGGAAGATCGGACGGTTGTGAACGGTTCGATCTTTTTTGACGGTGAAGAAGGCTTCTTGTAGCTTCTGGCTTCTTCCCCGAGTATATTATATTATTATTTATTACATAATATATGGTTTTGGTCGTGTGCTTACAAAATAAAAAAAAGGAAATTTTCGTACGCTTGCAATTTTTTTTTTTTTTTTGTTAAAGGTTTTACTATTAAAATTTGCAAGGACGAGGTCAATGACCACTTAGTTTTATAAAATGTTACAAAGAGAGATGGTAATAAGCACATCTAGAGAGCATAACAACAATTTGACAAGCACAAGTTATTGTTGGCATAAAAAAATTTATTTACTTACAAAGTTAAAAGTTATTAAAAAACATAATTAGGTCGATAATTTCTCGTAATCAATCGAAATTGATAATTCTCAAAACTGCACCATTTGATCTTTTCTTTTATAAAATTTATCTAATTCAATAATTTTTATAATTACACAATTTTAAAATTTTAAAAATTTGATTAATTTTTGAAAAATTACTAAAAGTAAAAACTTTTCATTTGAATTTTTTTTTTTTTTTTGAAAAAAAAATTAATTATGAGGAGATATAATTGGGAGAATCACAAAACTACACCGTTTGAATTACATTTCACAAAACTACACCATTTTCAAAATATTTCACAAAACTACACCTAAACACTCAAAATTAAATCCAAATAAACTCTACCCACACAATTCTACCCCCTTAATACTATACCCTAAACACAAATTAGCGAACCCAAATGAAAAGATTTTAATGTTGACAATTTTTAAAAGAGTAAATCAAACTTTTAAAATTTTAAAAGGGTGTAAATATGTGAAAATTTAAATTAGGTGTAGTTTTGTGAAGGAGGTATTGAAAGGGTGTAGTTTTGTGAATTCCTCGAAAAAAATCACTTGTTTACTAAGTAAAATATGTTTTTTTTTTAGTAAAAGAAAGGTAAATGATTATTTAGTTAATTTATGTGTATTGTGTTTTCTTTATAAATATCACTAAATACAGTTTTTCTAACAAAAAATAACAAGCATTTTTCGAATGTTTTATAAGTACTATTAAAAACTTTTTTCTCAAAAATACCAAAAATATTAAAATAGTTTAAAACTTTTAAAACTATATTCTACCCTTTCAAAACTTTACTATAAACATTATAAAACAAACCCAAATTAAAACAAAATAGAGAAATTCACAAAACTACACCCTTTCAATCCTCTCTTCAAAAAACTACACCTAATTCAATATTTTCACAAATTTACATCCTTTCAAAATTTTAAAAGCTTGATTTACCCTTTAAAAAATTACCAAAATTAAAATATTTTCATTTGGGTTTGCTAATTAGTGTTTAAGGTATATTATTAAGAGAGTAAGATTGTGTGGATAAGATTTATTTGGATTTAATTTTGAGTGTTTAGGTGTAATTTTGTGAAGTATTTTAGAAATGATGTAGTTTTGTGAAATGTAATTCAAATGGTGTAGTTTTGTGATTCTCCCAAAAAAATATTTTAAAAATGTTAAAACTCGTTTTTTGTTTTTCTGGTATTTTTGTAAACCAACGCTTTTTAATAGTATTTTTGTAAACCAACACTTTTTGATTGTATTTTTGGTATTAAAAGACGTTTTAATGGTATATTTGTTATGAAAAACTTTGTAAAGGTATTTTCAAAATAAAAACATATAACTCTAAAGAATTTCTCTTTAATAATCTTAATTAAATGGTATTTTTGGGTTTTATTAGATTTTTTTTTTTATTACATCAGTTTTATTAGATCTGTTTAGCTGAACAAATGAAATTTAAAACCCCTTTGTGTTCACTGTTCACATCTGTTGAATATCATATCCATGATTTGTTACTAAGTGTGATTTAACAATAGTGATTAAGTTCATGTCAAAAAAAAAAAAAAATAGTGATTAGGTTCAAGCTCAAAGAAAGAAACCACCAAAATCAAATAATTACAGCCTTGGCCCAAAGTTAGGTTCGTTTCGGCCCAAAGTTAGGTTCGTTTCGAGCCCATATGATTGGCGCTATGACGATAACGATTCTTTAGGGTTATTACAACGACGTGAATCATATCAAACCAAAGCCATGGCTTCGCCGGCGTTAACTGTAAGTTACCGGAACCTTACATCGCCGTCATCTCTCCTCCGCACATTAGCATCCACACGTTTCACTACTCCGTTGATTCTCTCCAACGAACTACACTACAGACATTCTCCGCCACACATCTCTTCCTCTTCCTCTTCTTCTTCTACAAAGAGATTCACTTGCTTGTCCTTACTCCAAACAGATTCTCCTAATCAAACCACAATCTCTTCATCTTCCATTAATGGGTATGTTCAAAGCTTGAATCTTTTTGTTCAATTCGTTCAAATCTAGCTACTTCACTGTGAAATTCGTCTCCTTTATGTGTGTTTTTTCTGGGTTTTTGTTAGATACCCTGAATACAATCGATTATTGCCATGTCCTGCATATAATCTTCCTCCGAGAATCGAACATATGGTTGCTTTAGAAGACGTTGTTGTAGCTGAGTTTATAAGTAAACAATTAGATCTTCCTCCCTTGTAAGTAACCACTCTTTGAGAGCTCATTATGTTTTTGAGCTTGAAATGTTAGTATATAAAAAAGTGTTTTATTGTGTGAAGATATGTTGCAGATCTTATCCGGTTTGGAGCTGTACATTACGCTCTTGTATGTCCTAAACCTCCACTAACCGCGACACCTGAGGAAGTAAAACTGTTTGAAGAAGTAACATCTCCTTCTGTGCTAAGCAAGAGATCTTCTATCAAAGGTAAAACCGTTAGAGAAGCTCAGAAAACATTCCGTGTGACTCGTACCGACCAGTTTCTAGAAGCCGGGACTTATGTGCGTGTGCACGTTCACCCAAAACGCTCTCCAAGGTATTACACATTGTTAAGAAATGTGTGTAGAAACTAGAATGCTTTGGTGAGTTTCACTTGACATGATTGATTTGTATTAGGTGTTATGAAATTGATTGGAAGTCACGGATTGTTGCTGTGACTGACTCTTATGTAGTTTTGGATAAACCTGCGGGAACTACGGTAATTCAAACTTTATATTGACATGTTTTCTTCTTTGTGTTATGTTAGATTTAAGGGCCCACCCACATTGATATTGTCTCAGGTTGGTGGAACCACGGATAACATCGAAGAGAGCTGTGCGACATTTGCATCTCGCGCTTTGGATTTGGCAGAACCATTGAAAACAACGCATCAGATTGATAACTGCACAGAAGGCTGGTACTGTCCCTTTTAAAATCTCTTTCTGCTTTTGAATTTATGTAACATGTTTAAGTAGTGACCAGACCGCGTTGGTTTTCTTCTTTATATCTATCAGTGTCATCTTTGCTAAGACGAAAGAGTATTGCTCGGTCTTCCACACCAAAATAAGAGTGAGTTTGCTTTTCTCTATTTTGTTGGATACCAATAACAAAAAGGATAGTGTACTGAAACATTCATTGTTCTCTGTATGTTTTTCCTTCTTTATAAGCATAAAGAAGTGAAGAAACTTTATCGTGCTCTTGCCGCGGCCCCTCTTCCTATTGGAATTATCTCACATTATATGCGCCCAGTCAATATGGCGCCAAGACTCGTATCCGAAGGTATACTATGTTTTGAAATTATGAAGAATCATCAAACATAGTTTTTTATTTGTATTTTTTCCTAACAGTGTGATGGTATTCTTGAGATGTAGATTTGATAAAAGGGTGGCATTTATGTCAACTTGAGGTTTTAGAGTGTAAGAAGATCCCTTGGCCCGATGTATCTACAGAGAAGAAACACGATATTGAAGACTGTGGATGGACTTCGAAAGAATTTGCTTATGAATGTACAATAAACCTTTTAACAGGCAAGACCCACCAGGTTTGTTCATCAAAAACTTCTCTCTTAGTACTCATTTGAATGTCTTAGTCTCGAAACGTTGATTGTTGCTTTTTATTAGATCCGTGCCCAGCTTGGAGCGTGTGGGGCACCGTTGGTTGGTGACTCAATGTACATGCCAGCGGCTATAGCAGAAATGGCGAATCCTGATATCAACCCGTACGGGAAAGCGAAGAAACATTACACAATGGAGGAGAGCGAAAAGGAAACCGTTGTTGCTGAGTGGATCGATAGGCATGGGAAGGAACCAAAGGTAGGAATCGGTCTTCAAGCTTGTCAGATATCGTGGGACGATGATGATGGAGAGCATTTTTATGAAGCCGGGACTCCCTGGTGGAGATGAAACACATGTCTTGATGTTTTTATTTAGAGTGTTACAAAGTTCTTATATCACAACAGGTTGTATTTATCTATAAAGTTCTTCTGATTGTAATGAAATAGATTCAAAAAAGCAGAAGAGGAACCCAAGTTTTTAATAGAAACAAAACTAATAAACACAGTTTCATAGACAATAAAGACTAATAAGCACAAGAAGTTCAGAAACACAGGTAGTGGTAGCATACAATTCGATAGAAGACGCAAAACGCAACCGAATGATAAAAAAAAAAGCAACAGAGAAAACACGAAACGCTAAATCGCCCTGAAACACACCAAACCGATAATCTTTCTTTTTGGTTCCAGCAGAAGTCAATACCCGAACCTCTTTACCGTTTCTTATACCGCAAACAAACGCGGAATAAGATTAAACGCAAAAAGGTGCGTTCTTGACTTCCTTTGGAGAAATCTCATAACACTAAGATAACCAAACATTACCATAATAAAAACTTGTTCAATGAAAACTCCTAAAACCTCTTTTCTCTTCTCCCCATTTTTTACTCCTTACTCTTACTTCTGCAAACACACATAACAAAAACATATACTACTTACATACAAAAAAAATTCCGAAAATAGAGTAATGTAGGGAGTTTATTACCTTAAAACTTGCGATCAGGCACCACCGCCTCCAGAAACAGCGGCTTTGATCCGCTCGACAGTACATTTTATAAGACTATTGACTGTAGCCACCGAGCCGAGAGACAGTTTAGCTGTCGGAACAGAGTCAACAAGTATCTGAAACGCGACCGTAAGTAATGAACCGCTTGTAGTAGTAACCACTTCAAGATTATTCCCATCTTCTCCTCCTTCGGCTCCTGCACCGACACCTCTTCCTCCTACACCTTTAGCAGAGCCATCAGGCAAAATAGCGAAACCCGAAGGTAACAACGCTACGTAATCCGGATCACCGCCGCTTAAAACCACGTTCATAGCCATTATATCGACCGGTGCGTATATCACATAAGATCCCGATGCGTCCGTACAGCTTTCTTGCAAGATCAACATGTTGCTCTGTCCCGAGTTCCCGCTCTTTTTTTCAAACAATACAAAATATCGAAACTTTATTAACAAGAAAAGAAAAGACAGTGTACTATATTTCGATAAAACCTTTAAAGAGTTTCAAGACTTACATTGACTCGGAGCAAAGAAACAGCGTTCCCGGGATCGCGACCATTCGCTATATGAGCCATTTCTTGAACCAAGCCTCCGTTCGATAGTATATCCCACTATGCGACAACCAGACGCGATAAATTGACGAGAGTAAGAACACCAAAAGATCGTTAAAAACTATACAACAAATAGGTTTTCGATTATTACCTCGCTTCTCGAGTTTTCGTCTCGGAGGAAATCGAAAACTCGTTTTGGAGCCACGGGGATCCAAAACGAAGTAGCCGCGCTCAATACGATTCCGGGTGGCCTTCCGGGATCATCCATGCTCTTCCGGGTCATGACCCGGACATCGTCGGAACCTGTAGCGGAAAGTGTTGTCCACGCGTGTGCATTGGAGGCGCCGACTCCGCTACAGAAGCTCATAACCATCCTCTCAGCTAGTTTCAGCATACTCTTTCTCCCCTCAGGGCTTGTTATCACTATCAAATAATTACCACAAAGTAAAAGGACCAAATTAGTAAATATTAATTTGTTAAATTTTAGCCCCATTATTTAAGTATTGATCAAATTTGCACTATTAACAAAAGTACACCTGAAAGATCACTGGCTGGAATGTTGCTAGCCATCGAACTAGCGAGCCGCTCGCACTGGCGGTCAAGTGTAGCTACCCAACGTTTAGCTCCGAAAGCTAAACCGGTGTTAACCAACGGTTTATACATATCGTGAACCGATCTATCATCAACCTCAGTATGCTCTACCCATGTCACCTTCAACAACAACAAAAACAGCCTTTCGATTATTCACAATTCAAATTTTACACCACATACTTTTGTGATTATCAGTTTAGACCTTAATCTAACCTTGGAGTAACCATTCTGCAGTTCTTGAATTAAACAACCAGATGGTCTTCTTCGACTTCTAGTGATCGGACTCGGTCTAAGACTGTCTAAAGAGACATCGACAACGGCCCAAACGCCGTCGCTATGCTGCTTACAGTATCTCACAAAGTAGTTCTCACGAGTCGGAACAAGCGGTGATGGGACTTGAAACTCTGCAGTCATCTACAAATACCCGAAAAACAAAGATTAAAAACACACGAAAATCGACTTATTACATCATCTAAAACAATAGCTTGTGTTGCAAGTAACCATATGGATAGTTGTTTTTTTTTTAACAGAAGTGAGGTTATATACCACTTGTAATGCTCCATTGTAGTTCCCTGCGACGCCGGTAGAGAGAACTTCTAGCGTCAATGCCCTCGATACGATCCCGCAAAACACACCAGACCATTGATTCTACACAAAAGAAAGATACAATAGTATCAAATTAAAAAGTTTGGAACTTTATCGAAATTTTGAGAAGATAAAGAAACAAGAATGTTACCACATCCATTAGAATCTCAACGAGATTGATATGATTCATGATAACAACGGTAGATTCTCTTGAAGCTTCTGATCTCAAGCCGATAGGTTTCGTTCCAATCCCTCTAGGGAAAGTTCTAAAATACTCTTCTTCATTGAGAATCTCATCCGAGCCGTTGTTACCGCTCGAAACCCACAAAGGATCACCGGTTTGAGCCATCCTAACAAGCTCTTCCATGGCTGCAACCGCTAACTCGATGATCACAGGCTTATCAGCCTCGGAAGATATCGACCTAAATATGTCGCTTGCGCCATACGTTTCCTCTAAGAAACCAGTTTGGTTAGGGTTAGGGTTATTATTAGTCCCAAAGTTACCGACTTCGAGGTCAAGCGTCTGAGAGGGGACATGGTTCGAAGAAGCGAGCAAAGGGAAAGGCGGCGAAGGGTTGGATAGCAATGGCTTGCCTACGTATTTGGCGGCTATGGAAGAGATTCTATCGATTTCTTCGCGTAGACGCGCGTTTTCTATACGCAGATGCTGTTCGTCGAAAGACATTTCGCCAATTGCGGCTGGACCGCCGCAGTTTGGGCAAGTTGCGTTGCTTAGGGCATCTTTGTACCTGTTGTTCTCTGCTCTCAGCTTGTCATTGTCTGATTTAAGAATCTGGTTCTCATGCCTCTCATGTTGTGCCTATAAAACATCACAACTCTTATTTATATATAGTTTGCTCTCATTAGTATAAAAGCAAAGTATTTGTATAATAAAATCATATGACCAAAGATCAAAGAAGAATTCACAAAATTACGCCATTTTAACATTTCCTTCACAAAACTACACCTTATTCAATATTTTACATATTTACACTTTTTCAAAATTTTAAATGGTTGATTTACCTTTTAAAAGTTACAAAAATTAAAATTATTTTATTTGGGTTCGGTAATTAATGTTTAGAGTATAGTATTAAATGCTTAGAATTTTTTGGGTATGATTTTCTTGGATTTAATTTTGAGTGTTTAGGTGTAGTTTTGAAAATTGACATTGAAGTAGAGTAGTTTTGAGAAATCAATACAAAAAATGTAGTTTTGTAATAGTCCGTAGATTAAATTTTTTAACCATTTAAACAAAAATAAAAATTTAATCTTTCACAATCTTGGAGCTATGCAATAAGCTAACTACATTTTGTTATTAAGAAGGTTTCATAATTATTAGCTAAACCATATATATATATATATCAAATGTGGTTAGAATCACACACACAAATTCATTTGATTAATATCATAAATAAACAACATATTACTGAAAAATTGACACTATATTATATATTATACAAATCAAATGAGCATATAATGACTAAATAATCAAAATTAATATGTTACCTTCATTTGTGTGCGTTTGTTTTGGAACCAAAACTTGACTTGAAGAGGTTCAAGAGTTAGCTCACGGCTAAGCTCTTTTCTTTGCTTATCATCAGGATGTGGACATTCTTTAAAGAACCTATCAAAAAACACACACAAACAAAAAACTAGTTATTAAAATGAACCCTAACTATACAATTCACCAAAAATTATTAGAAAATGTGATTATTTTTTTTTTTGTTTCTTTATTTCTTACGACTCAAGTTCTTGAATCTGACGTTGAGTGTGACGGTGGTAACGTTTCTTTTTGTTAGGACGTTGGTTTGGATCTTGAAGCTCTTGATCTTCTTCTTCTTCTAAAGGATTCTCCATGGTCACTTCTGCACCGGACTTTGTCTCAAAGTCCGTATCTTCACGGCTTCCCGTTATTCCCAAATCGTTATCCGAGTTTTTAAGTGTCATATCAAACATATTATGATGATGTGATTCAAACATGTTTGGATGATACATGATGATGATGATGATTATTGATCAATGTTGTGTTTTTTTTTCTTGAAAATCTTCTAAGTGATATTAATTGTATGTCTAAATTGATTTTCTTCTCCAAGTATATCTCACTGTCCAAAACCAAAAAGATCAAAAATGACTATGTTAATATTTATATATGAAACGAATAAGAGGATCAACGTAGAAACGGAATATAAATCTTGGGATTATGGAAAGTATAATCTTTTTAGATATTATGAAACTATAGAGATATATGTATATTTGTGTATATGGTCTATTTCATAGAAGTAACAGAAAAGCAAAATATTGGGGTTTTTTCTCTATTTTTGATGGGTTAATTATTCTTACACACTTGTGTAAGCACATGTTTTCATCTTATCAAAAAGGGGTATGAATATAAATGCACCCACTACGTGACATAGCCTCGTTGCATATAATTAAGAAACAATTTATCCATGAATTCAATTAAAAATAGGGCATGAATTAATTAAATATTTAAGTAAAATGATCAATATTTTTATATAAGTAGATAGAAATTGAAGAATAAAAATTAGTACTAAAAAAATTAAAAGTTCAAGCATATGATCTTATCTTAAACAGACACAAAACATACAATCATAACAATAATGAATTAATGATGTAACTAATAAAATTTTTTTTGTTAAACAACTAATAAATCTTTAAAATCACAAGATTGGGCACAGATCTACAAAGAATAAATAGATGAAGAGATTAACGATCTTTAAGAAACCTTAAAATTCTATTAGCTTGATTAATAAGAGACTAAACTTATAGTGTTTATGATTTTACTTACTTTTTGGAGTGAATCCAAAATCGAAATAGTAGAGAAATGAAACCCTAAAAACCGATCTTTTTTTTGAAGTGTTGTTTCTCTCTTTTATTTTCTCTATCAACATAAAAGCTATCAAGATATTAACGAAGCCAAGAAAAAACGTTTTGTTGTAAGAAGAAAAAAAGTTTTTATTTTTTCTATTTTGGAGGAATTTAATTATGTCTACTTTGAAAGAACAGATTCCAGTAAAAACTAATTGGAAAAGACAAAAACAAAGAAAAAGAAATAAATAATTACTAGTAAAATAAAAAATAACTAATACTAGAAAATTGTGTATGAATAGAGTTAATTAATGAGTTGACATTTAGTCAAACTCAGATCTCTTTTACACTTCTAACTCCAAACAAGTTTTGTTATATATATAATAACGCTTATTTCTAAATTATTCACAAGAAACCGCTCTTTATTTTCCAAAAACAAAAATGTAGATCTTGAAAAGATAAAAAAAATCATGTCACTATGAACAAAACATGCAATATAGATCCCATTCTTCCAAGAAACAACTTATATATACACATAACATAAGTATTGGTTTTATATAATACATAATTAAAGAGAGAGAGATCTTACTTTGGACTTACAATGAAACCCTAGCTCATATGAAGAAAAGAGTTTTAGTATCACTATTCAGAAAATGAAGAATTTTTTTCTTGTGAAAGAAAATTAAAATGGAGAAATCTGTGAAGAAGAAGAAGAAGAGAAAGAGGGGAAGAGAAGGTGTGGCAGGAAAAAGGAGTTATTGCAAAATGCATAGAGAGGGTGCATTGCATTTATGATTATCGAAAGGGTCCATTAATGCTTCTAGTGAGAGAAATTTTCATATTGATAGAATTTTCACTTTCTAAAATTTTTCAAAAATTGAAAATTTTATTCACAGTTTTGTCTTTGTTCTTCACGGATATTCTACTCGGGTAATAAAAAAACAACCGAAGAATATATATTTTTAAGAATATATATTTATCATTTCATGGTTATAAAATTAGTATGCTCAATGAGATCATTTCGTTTGTTTCAATGTGTACCATATCATATTATGATATTAATAACAAGTATTTTATATATATATATATATATATGTGTGTGTCGAATATGTATAGACATATAAATACTTAGCATGGTTTAATACTCGCAGTTTGTATATAATACATCAGTCAAATTCAAGGAATTAAAATGCTTAGCATGGTTTTAATACTCGCAGTTCCTTAAATTTCTTTAATTATTCTAATTTTTCTACAAATTAGCATAATGTTTGAACTTTAATATAATAGCACAAGAAAATTGTACGACTACTTAATTCTTAGGTCATATTTGGGTAAAATTCTTAGGTCATACATATACTTTCATTATAGTTAAACAAATTATTCTAAACGTACTTAAAGATTCTATACAATTCAAGATTGTAGGCACTGGTTTAATTAAGAGATTAACTTAAAATTTTTAAGATCAATGACAATGACACCATGATCTTCATAAAAGTAACTAAGCAATCAACAAAATTTCCAATATTACTAATCGCAAATTTTAATTCCACATCGTTATTAATGGTCCAAACCTCCCTAATTTTATACTCTTACTTTTATTCTTAAATGATCAAAATCTAGATTAACAGTATTTAATTATCTGTCGATAAAATATATTTTAAAATAAGTAAATATTGAGATTGGACCCACTTAGAAAAGGATGAGATGGAAACTACGTAAGTTCCAAAAAGATCAAAAAATGAATTAAAAAAGGTCAAAGTTATATTTAATTTGGATTTGAAATATTTATTTAAAAAAACGACTTCTCAAATTGACTAATGCAGTTGGGAGCACTATCCATTGTGGACCATTGTCTAAAAAAAACAGCTCATATATACATTAAAATTTTTAAGATTAATTGCATATGTCACATACATATATATACACGTACACTGTTTCAAACATTGATGTCAACATGCATGCATACACATAGTTACCATCAATGTATATAAGAGAGTGTTTACACATATATATTATTATGTGTGTATTACTCCCTCCGTTTTTTATTATATGATTTTCTAGTTTTTCGGATATAATAAACAAATAATTGTGATTTATAATTTCCAACAACTCTAAATCAGTTATTTTTCTTGAATTCTATAATTTATCATTAACAATTGTATATAAAAAGTGAGAAAATCCATCTTTTTTAAACTAAATATTTTCAACAAAAATCATATATTAAAAAACGGAGGGAATAATATATATACATAGATGTGTGTGCTACCTATATTGTCATGTTTTATTAATTCATTTACCTGTCGTGTTATGTGTGATGTGGGTGGTAATTAAGGTATAATATTTGTTTACGAGTGTATGTTTTAAACAAGAAGATGACAAGATTTCGATTTTATGAAGGGTGGGCCTAAGCCCACTCAGGTCTGACCCATTTCAGAAGTTATCAGAATAATTCGTTGGGCCCTATTTGGAGTTCGGCCCAAGAGGCCGCCGAAGTCAAGGCCCACCCGAAGTCAAAGCCCAGTTGAAGGAGGCATGCGCGACAGTGACATCGGTACGGACCTGTCAGGACTGACACAGGTGACGTCTGTACGGCGCCGTGACATAGTCAACAGAGGTGTCAGTACGGACCTGAAAGACACAGAGGACAGCCGAACTGGCATTTAATGCAAAGGCACGCTCGACAACCGCATTAAATGCAAAGGCATGTTCGACAAAACAGCTTTCCGTATGTCGAGCATGCGCCGAAGTGATCCCGCCAAAGAGCAAAACTCCGCCAAAGATCGAGAGTCTTCACTATAAATAGATGGTTCCGGCTCAAAAGTAAGGGATCCAAATTTCAGAGAGAGAATCTACCGAGAGAAACTACTATAAACATATCATTTCACTTCGTCATTGTATCAAACAATCTATCTCTTAATAAACGAACTCCGAGTTCTTAACCACTTTTGTGTTCGGCATATATCTTTAGTTTGGCATTTTATCGTTCACTCTTATTTCCACTTCGGTACTATCTGTTCGTCCCCATTATCACTTAACGAGTTTTCCGACTCTCTTTCACCTTAATCATCTCAGTTCGGTCCCGAGACCGAACCCTGTTTTAACAATCATACAATTTCTTATAGATAATTTACATAGTATGCATAAACATATATATATATATATATATATATATATATATATATATATATATTCACAATACATTAACTATACCAAACTATTAAATGTTTTTTTTGGGGGGGTCTTATATGTTAATTTCTGTCGCATGCACGACCCATATATATACAGCCAATGATCTTTTTTGCTATCAAAAATGTTTGTTGGCATTCGTCTTATTAGGAAAAGTTGAATTTCTGTTCACAAGTTCGAGATTAGAAAGCTCTTCTTTTAGTTAAAATTCATCATTTAAAAAAATGTGATTTTTTCACAAAATCGAGTTTTAGATAGTTGAAAATATTGTATGATCTTACGTTCGATAAAACAATCGTCCAGAAATATACGAACCATTATTAATTATTTTTTAATGGTTAATATCTAAATAGATGTTTATTATAGGCTATAAACCGAAATGAAATTTACATTTTGTTCTTAAAAGTTTAGTAGATGTTGTTGAGTAGAGGTACACTACTAGCTAATTAATTATATTCACTTTTAATGTGATCTATATTATGCATTCATTTGTCTAATCATATGTTTATTTCATTATATATCAAGATTAATAGATGTTTTTTTCTTGCATTTTTTGTCGTCTTCCTCGATAATTTTTAGATATAACTTGTCAGTTTTTTTAATCGTATTACAATTTTTATATGACTTAGCATGGACGAGAAAGTACTTAACGTATTCCGTTAGTTATGCTGATAATGCGCTATTAAATTACTTTAATGTGTTTATAAGTCACCATTGTGCGATTCTCCGCTAGAAGTTTTGATTATAAAATTTGATTCAAATATTTTTCAAAAATCAGAACACTATCAATTGTTTATAGAGTCTACATCGAAATGTTTATAGGTCTAGTTAATTTTTATACACAACGTAAAAGTGGATAATTATGTTTAAGGTTTAATATAAGAATATTTATAATTTGATTTATTTTTAGTTTTAGATATAAAAAATTTCAATTTTTTATTTTAACACCAACCAGTTTTTGTAGAAATATATTTATAAAAGTATTCACATAAACGGATCCGGATATCCTTCAAAAGTCAACGGGTATTCTCTGACCGAATATTCGTCTAATGGATCTGAATTCGAGTCATTTTTTACGGATTTAGGCATATGCGAATCCGGATATCTTAAAAATCGGATATCTGGATCCGGTTCACTATTAATATGCGGTATATATTTATAGGGTTGTGGTGACGTTAAAACGTTTTAATATTGAGATTTATTGTTATATCCATTTTATAATAAATATGGTTTAAAAAAATTCTTTTATTCCGTCGGTTAATTCTTTTTAATTTTTGATTGAAAAATTTAATGCGTTTTGACATTTTTAACCAATAAAATTTTATTACATTTTTCTATATTTGTTATGCTTTATATATATTTTTTAAAAAAATTAGAATTTATATTATAAAGTATTTTTTATTTCATTTGTTTTTCCATAAATGATGTTTGAAATTTATTCTAGTTATTATGCCTTAAAAGCCTTTTTCATTTTTTCTATTAATAAATGTTTTTTCCATGTTACATTTTTGATTGATTATTAAAGATCTTTCTTGCCATGTCACAATTAATTTGTTGAAACTTATTATGATATTTTGATACCTAGATTTTTTAACAAAAATCACTTCACAAATAATGTCTTAGGGGATGTAATAAAAAAAAAAAAAATAAAATAATGTCTTAGGGATTTTTCACATGTGCTTAAGTTATTCCATTAGACCAACATTATAGAGGCTTCTACACAGGCTTTTGTGACCCAAAAACATTAAAAAAAAGTAAAAAAATAAAAAAAATGAAGAAGGCGCATATTGAAACTCTAACCTAAGAGTCGACTCCTCTCCTTCTCCTCTCTCCTTTCCTCCTTTCTTCCTCCGCCTCTCTTCCTCTCCTCCGCCTCTCTTCTTTCTTCCTCCGCCTCTCTTCCTCTCCTCCGCCTCTCTTCCTCTCATCTCTCCTTTCTTCCTTCTCCTCTCTCCTTTCCTCCGCCTCTCTCCTTTTCCTCTCTCATTTCCTCCACCTCTCTCCTTCTCCTCTCTCCTTTCTTCCTTCTCCTCTCTCCTTTCCTCCGGCGATTCCAGATTTCAAAGCCTCGTTGCTCGGATCAATCTCAAGCCCTTTGTTATAAGCAGCGACGGCTTCGTTGTACTGGCTTAACCCTAAGTGAGCGCCTCCGAGACGGCTATAGCCCTCGGCCCAATCGGGTTTTAGCTCGACGGTCTTCTCCGCGTCCGAGAGAGCATCTGCGTAGTGGTTAAGGGAGGCGTGTGCGGCGGAACGGTTTGAGAAGAGGACGTGATTGCTCGGAGCGAGATCGATTGCTTCGGTGAAGTGAATAACGGCGGAGGAGAACTCGCCGGAGGAGAAAGCGGCGTTTCCTTTGGCTTTAGCTTCTTCCGCCATGGTGGTTGAATCTGAGATTTACGGAGTCGCTGCCGCTTCCTTTCTTAACAAATTTTAACAAATTAAAAAAAAATTCTAAATTTTTTTTATAAGAACCCTATATTGATTCTACCTATAATCACCCTCTTTTATTATAAATCTACACAAATCTCTTTATCAACATTTTATTATTTAAATATTACCTAAGAGCCAACAAACAACTCCTCCTATAATGATGCTCTTAGGTTCTCCTAACTAAAACGGCGCGTAGTCAGTATGTATTAGAAGAAACGGCATGATGTGTAATATTGGGAGGGTATTTTGGTAAATTAACGAAACTGAAACGCCATGGAGTTGTTGTGGGGACGTCATCATCTAATAATAGCTTTCTGCCTACCAACTAACTCCATTTATTGACTTCAAATTTTTTGGTTTGTTTGATTTGTAAAAACGTAAAATTCCAAATTCAGAAACTCCATATTTTTTCTTTTTTGGTTTTTTTTTTTGACTGCATTTTTGGTTTTTTCTCATTGGTCCATAAAATTATTATTTTCAGTAATTTGAAACAAAAAGTTTCCGAAAAATTAAACATATCTTAGTTCAAAAATATTATACCACATTTTAGATACCTTTCTTTTACAGCTTTATTTTCAAAATAGTATTTTTTAATTTTATATTAACAATTAGTTTCGGTTTATACGGTAGATAGCACTAATTCTGCATAATTGTATAATTAAAATGCTAATTAAATAATTAATATAGATGAAATGGATAATTACAAAAGTACATCGTTTAAATTGCATTTCACAAAAATATACTATTTCAAAATAACTTTTCAAAATTATTTATAAACACTCAAAATTAAATTCAAATAAACCATATTCATACGATTGTATTATTTTAATATTATATCATAAACATTAATTAGCAAACTTAAATATTTTTTTAATTTTAGTAAATTTTTAAAAGATAAATCAATTATTTAAAATTTTAAAAGGATGTATCTATGTAAAAATATTAAATTATGTGTAGTTTTATGAACAAACGGTTGAAATGATGTAATTTTATAAATTTTTGCAAGATGAAAAGAAGACTAATTATACACAAGTTTATTTATTTCATGTTTATTACACGTAAAAAAAGGATAAAGTAATGGGCCGTCAAAACTATAAGCCTTAGTGTTCTTGATGAACTTTACGCCCAAAATAATTGGACTATCATTTTGTCATATTCGGCCTTTATGTAACCAACCAAAACTATTACGTTTTATTGGTTGACTTTTTTTTTACAACTATTGGTTGACTTTGTTAAAGAGCATCATTCTTCTTTTTATTGGCTGTGAGTGTAAACTGTAATTACATTCATTTAAATTTCATAGCATACTCCAAAAGCATGGTTTAAGATTGTAATTATACAAAACAAAAGAAGTTTTTGGGACATATAATATAAACTGAAAAAAGTAAACATAAAGTAGCAGAGATGCTTCTTCACCAACCACAAGCACTGCAAGAGAAAGCCCTCTTAGCCAATATGAGCCACATATTTTACCTTTTTTGGTTAACCAATTTTTTAACATCTCTTTCTTTTTTTTTTTTTGTTAATTTTTTTAGCCTTTTGTTTGTAAAAAATGTCAATATTTGAACACTTGTTCTTGTAGTATTTATTGCATAAACTAAGATAATTGAACTCCCCACATTTATGAATTTACATGGGCCATAGTAGTAGTTAGCTTTAATTAGATGTAATAAAAAAAATAAAAAAAAATAAGTTTAACAAAAATAATTAGAGAATACATTGGCGTAACAGTCCTTTAACACAACAAAACATAAAAGTCGTTATACCATATTTATCAAAGGTGTTTATGTAGAGTATTAAATTAAATCAAAACATGTATTATTAATAAGCACTTTACAAAAGGAAAACTTAAAATGCTTCGGTAAGCACTTTTCATTAGAGGGTGCTTATTAATAATACATGTTTTGATTTAATTTAATACTCAAATACACAAAAAATACACAAACACTGTACATAAACACCTTTGATGAACATGCTCTTAAGACATAAAAACCCAAAGTGTCTATCTGTATTCTTATCTAATAAATAAAAACAATTAATTTATAACTAAAAAAATTTTAAAAAAACATAATTAAACTGAAAAACATCTACTTTGGATCGTAACAAGTAAAGTTGGATTTATGATAATTACGGTACTTAAACAAATAAACCAAAGTAAAAACCACAAGAAGCGCAACGCCGGCGACGCCGCAGACAATACTCGCCGCACGAAACACGTGTCTCATCACGTGATCGCGTCTGTTCTCGGCTCCGTCACGCCACCACTCTTTGTCTTTGTCGTCTATCGCCGTAGCTTTAGGGAGAAGCTGAGACGGAGAAGGAGGCGAAGAAGAAGAAGAATGTGAATCACCGAAGAAAGACATCATTTTTCCCGGCGGCGCGTGAGATTCGGTCGGCGGCGGTGAGGTTAATTGATACTGTAAGCCATGATCGGAAGGTCGTAATTCTCCGGCGAGTGATTCTACGGCGAAGATGACGAAGAATGTTAGAGAGAAGAAGTAGATCGGCGTCGATATAGCCATGTGATGTGTTTAGAGAGAGAGCTTTGATTTTGTTATTTTTCTCGTTAAGTAAAGTAGCTTGGCTTATGTGAATATGAGTAAAGTCGAAACGATGTCGTTTCTTCGTTTAGTGGGCAAATATGAGCTTCCCAAAAAATACTACACAAAGAGTTTACAAAAATAAGAACTTAATTTAGGAACCAGATAAGGATATGGTTTTGACCTTTCAATATTGTCAAGAATAATTATGCTTCGTGGTGATTTGTATGAATCCTCAAAGACCTATTTTCATTTCACAACACAAACAAAATTAAAGATATTAGAAAGGTAAGGGAACCTTTGCAATGTGTGAGCATTTTTTACTTTCTTGCAAACCATTCAAAGCCTATGCAGAGATCTTTGACAAAGATTTGGTAAAACTGATCAAACAAATTAAAAAAAAAGATGTCAAGTTTTGCCACTGCCCATCATCAAGCTTACAAAAATCAGCAATTGCTCTAAAGAAGCAAAACGCAAACGGTAGTCGCAAAAAACTTCCGTTTGCGTTTAGAATTTTACAAAGTTATTACATAAGAAGATGAAAAACGATATGGGTATGTTGAAAATTTGGCATTCTTTCCAAGATGATTATTTCCTTTTGGTCGAGTCATTACAATATACTTTCCAATGAGCTGCTTGTGATGGTCACGTTGCGGTTACGGTTTTAGAATCAAGACCATGAACATGAGCTGTTTGTAAATGTTTATTATATGCTCTATGGTCAAAATGGTGACAAGGCATGGACTTGGCTTACACTGAACATTTATACTCCCTCACATGTTAGATACCCAAAAAAAAATATGAGGAGTTTCAAGGGGGTTAGTCTTTGAATAGGGATGCGATATGTCAAGCGGATGTTGTAGGAACATCTTCACCAGATGGCTGCATTGGTCTTTGAGATGGTGGTAGTGGTTGCCGCTTTGGTTTCGGTGGTGGTGGTGGTGGCCTCTTTGGTTTGGCCTTATTGACTTCCTCGGATTCAACATCGAACTGCATCACGAGACTCGTTCAAAGGAAGAAGAATATTTGCATACACATCAAACCAAAGGCCGATACAATGAAACTAACCTTGTAACCACAGCCCGAGACACAAGCATGAAAGCATTCCTGAATTTTGTAAAACAGAGGAATATGTACACCAGGTTAGACACGGCTCTGTTTAAGAAAAAGGGGTTTGTTTCTAGAAGAATGTGGATACCTCAGAGTAGCTAGCGGCTCCAGGAGAACGGTCTATGTATGCGCTCCATTGTTGGTCTTTTAGCACAGGATCTTTGTAGCATATCTCACTGCAGTCTGATACACCTGTAAAGAGTACACTTTTACATCATTTCATTAACTTGGGGTAACAAAGAGATATCTCTGTGAACATGTATAATGTAGGAGACAAGTTTTCGTTTTATGATGTTGCATAAACCATTTCATTTACGGATTACAGAGATTGACAAGAAATGCTTACAATCTTCGAATGAGTCACTATGAGCATCACATCCCTTTTTGCAAAACACCCTCCCTACAAGTAATGAAGGATTATAATCAATGACTAAACTGTTGATAAAGCAAAACAGAAACAAACCATATTGCTATGATCGGTCCTGAGACTGCACGTGTTATAGCAGATAACTATATAATCCGCTAGCTTCTGACCACGGAATTGAATCGAGAAATCAAAGAATGAAAGATAACAAAAGGAACAGCTAAACCAAGCCCTTGTACTAGCTAAAAAGCATACACATGTGTCTTATCTATAGTTCATGCAAAGCATCTTTAATACACTTACTTTTCTTCTAAATTTCTTTCTGTACATAAACTAAAAACATCCTCTCTCTCTCTTTACTTGTCCAATTATATCAACCATAATCTCAATTCCATGATAGAAAAGCTCTAAGAACTCTGCAAAATCCTCCACATATACAATCACTAGAGATGTTACATCTTCTTCAACTTAAAATATTCAACCAAGAAAGCAAGAAGTTGGATCAGAAACTACAATTTAGAGTTATCTCTGGACCAAACAAGTGATTATTATCCCAAATATTCAATAAAACCCTCGCAAGACTAAAAAAATGAGCTAGTGAATCATCAATTTATCAAGAAATTAAAATCAGAAAACTCAAGCGATTTAACATACATTCTTCACAAGAGATTCTCGAGAAAAGCGATTCTCATCATTCGATAACGATGAAGCGAAGAAACACACAGACAAAGTTACTACAAATTCAAAATCAAAATCAAAATTCGAGAGATACATACATGGAATCTGCGTAAGCGCTGCGTACTTGTGCGTGCATTGACCCCCACACGGCGGCGTCCATCTCTGCGGTATCATCTCTCTCTCTCTCTCTTGCTCCGCCTTCACTCGCCGTCGTCTCTCTTAACTGCCGATAATATCGCCGAAGTTAGAAAAATGACGCGTGACTTCGTTTATATAATAAAGGCTATTCCCGTCATTTAACAATCAAACCGGTTAATTTTCTTATCCCATCGTTTGAAACCGGTAGTGAACCAACCCGGTTATCTACACTTATAACCAGTCACTGAAACTCTGAGCAGAGGTCTCCCTCCGCTTTTCATCGTCTTCTTTGCCGGAATTCGATGAACATACTGAAGCGATTACCTACGAATCTGATCCAAAGATCACTCGCGAGCAGATGTTACTACACTAACAGAGTGAAAAAGACGACGCTTTACTCCAAAATCAGCCCTTTAGGAAACCCTAAATCAAGCGTCTACCCAGAACTCCAAAACTGGGTTCAATCCGGTAAGAAAGTCTCCGTCGCTGAGCTTATTCGCATCGTTCACGATCTTCGACGACGCAAACGCTTCCTCCACGCCCTCGAGGTGATTTTCAATCAAACCCAGAATCGCCTTTTACTTTACTTCTCTCTTTAGCTTCTAAGGCACTTTTGTGTGTGTTTTCGTCCTCAGGTCTCGAAATGGATGCACGAGACAGGTGTATGTGTCTTCTCTCCGACAGAACACGCCGTTCATCTCGATCTCATAGGTAGAGTCCATGGATTCGTCTCTGCAGAAGAGTATTTCGAGAATCTCAAGGTTTTACACAGGAACGATAAGACTTATGGAGCTCTTTTGAACTGTTACGTTAGGCAGCAGAACGTTGACAAGTCTCTCTCTCATTTCCACAAGATGAAAGAGATGGGTTTCGCCTCTTCGTCGCTTACTTACAACAACATCATGTGCCTTTACACCAACATTGGCCAGCACGATAAAGTACCCGGTGTTTTCGATGACATGGTGAGAGACAATGTTGCTCCTGACAATTACAGTTTCAGGATCTGCATCAATGCTTTTGGTGCTGTGTCTGATTTAGAAAGGATTGGAATGATCTTGAGAGATATGGAGAGGAGACAGGACATTACCATGGACTGGAACACTTACGCCGTTGCTGCTAAGTTCTACATCGATGGTGATGACTGTTGTAAAGCGATTGAGCTTCTGAGAATGTCGGAAACTGGATTAGAGAAGAAAGACGGCCAAGGTTACAATCATCTCATTACGCTTTATTCTAGGTTAGGGAACAAAGCAGAGGTGTTAAGGTTGTGGGGTTTGGAAAAAGATGTTTGTAAAAGACAGATAAACCAAGACTATCTTACCGTGTTGCAGTCGCTTGTGAAGATTGATGCTTTTGAAGAAGCAGAGGAAGTACTTACGGAATGGGAATCGTCGGGGAACTGTTACGATTTTCGAGTCCCTAATGTTGTGATTCGCGGCTTCGCTGGAAAAAGCATGGAGGTTAAAGCAGAAGATATGCTTGAAGGTCTAGTCAAGAGAGGGAAAGCTACTACACCAGATTCTTGGGAGCTTGTGGCTACTGCTTACGCGGAGAAAGGTTCTTTAGATAATGCTTTCAAATGTCTGAAAACCGCCTTGGATATAGAAGCGGGGAAGAGAAAATGGAGACCAGGGTTGAAGCTGGTCTCAAGTGTTCTGAGTTGGCTCGGGGACAAAGGAAGCTCGAAAGAAGTAGAAATCTTTGTTGCGTCGCTCAAGACAGTTATTGATGCAAACAAACATATGTATCATGCTCTCATCAAGGCCGATATAAGAGAAGGCAGAGACAACATAGATGTTCTCTTGCAGCGCATGAAAGACGACAAGATTGAAACCGATGAAGAAACGATGGCGATTCTCAGCACAAGTTAGACCTTGCTAGTTAAGGTGTGCTTCTTATTCTTCTTACAAGATTTGATTCCAAAAATGTCTCTGTGAAAAAATAAAAGGGTTCTCGAGTGTGATATCGTATTTGATTATTTTTTAACCAATTATATTACAAACAAAATCTGTGTGTATATCAAGAAACATTGTCATTGTGTTGGTCCACCAGCTTGTTGTAGCTCTACAACTTTCTCATATCCAACATTTTCTCTGAATCTCCCTGGAAGGAGACAGCGACCACCAAATCTCTGCTGCAAGAAAATCAAAACAGCGAAAACGAAACCGATGCAGAGTATAATGATATCCCAAGCCGTGGAGTAGTAATCCATTTTGTGGTTCGCATAAATGAATGACCAATCAAGAATCTTCCCGTAGCTGTGGCTTCTGTACAGATCATAAGCATGAGGAAGCAATCGAACCACACTGCTTCCGCAGTAAAAAGAAGCGGCAAGAGGCTTTGAGCTCGAGCCGCTGAATCCGTTGAAGAGTATCTGAGGAAGAAGAAACGCGTCAAGCAACAAACCTCCATAAGATTTCAGGTCTTTCCATAGAGAAGGACGTTGAAAAGAGCGTTTCAGGTTCACTGGACGGTACAAGAGGTTGCGTGCAGGGGGTTTACCGATATATACCATTCTTCTGGGAGCTCTGCTTCGGTTCACTAGCCAAGCAATCAATCCACCAATGATGTAGAGAGGTACACATAGATAAGAAACCTTCTTCTCTGCGTTCCACACGCCTTCACGGTGATGATTGTTGTCTTCGGTTTTTCTAGAGGTCCAAGCTAGTTGGAGAAGTCGACACTCGAGTAAGAAAGCTATCATTGTCACTATCCTTACCACAATCTCCTTGGCTTCAAGCCAACTATCGTTCTCGAAGAACAAGCTCTGTTGGTTATGGCTGCTTTTGAAAACTTCTTCAAAGTTCAGCAAAAGAGGAATCATGTGGCCTAATGTGAGAAGTATCAGCATCGAAATGGAGATGAAAGGAACTGTTTCTTGGTGTTTCTTCATATGGTAGAGTTGCATCCCTACAAAGAGACATGAGAGTGTATTGGATATTAGAACCATAGCTACCTCCATATCCATTCTCCATACAGATTCTTTGGCTTGATCAACGTAAATAGACCTCGACAAAACCTCCATACGTTCGACATAAAGCGAATCTGTCTTTTCTCGAGTGCTTTCGATGGTTCCCTTTAAACGCTCACCGCTTCTCGAATCAATACGAGAAAACTTGATCTTGATTGCGAGCTTACAATCCACAGTCTTGTTTCGCATTGCCACTGTGCTGTTTAGCCTAACTGATTGACATCCTACCATACATAGCTCGCCTGTATCCCTATCGTACGTTCCTTCTGCGTCGATATCTCCACGAGATTCAGACATGGGATTCGAGAAACGGATTCTGTAAGTGATATTCGTGAAGCTGTTGGTGACTCTATTGACATTCATAGGTGTTCCGCTTACTCCAGCCCCTTGCCCACGGACCAAAAGTTCGCGATACAATCTATCTCCCACGAAGTAAGGGCTTGCGCGGGCAGATTTCAATATGTTGCCTCTTCCAGAATCTTTAACAGACATGACAAATCTCATGTCTGAAGTTTGAGCATCAGGGTAATGCTTTCCTTTGCTTCCGGGGTGACTCTTGACCGTCCCGCATAGCTTACTCACTCTCTCACTTTCTGTATACTCATATCTCAGACCTGGGAAACGCCACATTGGGTTATTCAGGCTCAAGAACTCGAGTCTTCTAAAGTAGCTTGGATCACTCTCTGTTTTCACACTCCAAAGCTGTCCAACTATCGGGGCCATGCGTTTAATCGACAAGACAGCAGGAAATCTCAAACTTAACCTCATCGAACAATCATCAACCACAGCATTGCTCAAAGACTCCGAGAAATTCAAGATCCTACATGCAACACCACAGAACCTATTCTTCTCTAAATCCCATTTTCCCTCTGCAATCAAACTAGTGCTCGGATCAAAAGGAAACAAACTGTTAATACTGCTTCTGTTACTAAACGATAAAACCATTCGCATTCTCTCCCCATCACATAGCAACGACAAGAGAGACACGAAACCCGGTGTGTACTCTCTATCACTTCCTAAAGGACTGCAACTATGGTTATTACCACAATCACTTCCGTACACAATACCAAACATATGGCTTCTACCTCCAAACACTTTACACATTCCTCCCAAAACACTCTCTAACGACAAACTCTCTTCACCGTCTATCCCGCAATCCGATTTCGACTCCTCTAACAACTTGTAATCATAGTTCAAAGGAGTGTTTCTAACACCAAGAATCGATATAGTCCCAAAATCACTATGATCATTCACAATCTCCAACACTCCTTTAACTAAACTTCCATAGATATTTGATTCATTTGAATAGTTAAGCAAGAGACGAGCATCAAACGATTTCGAATCACTACCTTGATCTTGTGTTGATGATCCGACCATACAAACCTGTCCTGTAGATTCCGACCAAAACCCAGAAAAATCGAAACTTTGTCCTCCCCAAGAGCTCACGGAGATCCTTCCTTCGCCGATCTGAGCAACTTGAAACTTTCTATGGCCAAAATCGCCGGCGTAAAGAGGAGACGAAGCTGAGATTCTGGAGATTTGTAAAGTCAATCTAGCTTCGACCTTGTAAATCCCACCGTCGCCGAGAGTTTTGAGGATCGATTTGGGTGTAAACCTAGAGGATCTAGCGTCGATTCTCCGTGGTGGTTGATTCCGATTGAAGAAGAAGTCGCCGCCGGAGAAGAATCCGGCATCGAATGCGAGAGACGCGCGTGTGGTAGACGCGCGTGTGGTAGACGCGGAGGAGGAAGGATCGAGAGGAGACTCTGGAACTATGTTGTTGCAGTGATCGGAGTAATGGATAATATGGGATGTGAAGAAGGGATGTGGATTCACTAGCGATGAGACGGCGAGTGAAGTTGCAGAGCTTAGAGATAAGAGGAGGAGGAGGAAGAAGAGAAAGAGAGAAGGGTATGATTGTAAATAAATGGGTTTTGAAGGGTTGTTTGTAGATGAAGAGAGACACCGGAAAGTCGCCATTGTTATGGAGGAAGTGAGAAACTTTCTACATGGCTCTGTTTCTTCTTCCTCTTTCCGCGATTTCAAGATCCGCTTGCTTCAGAAAATTAATAACTTTACGTCACTACTTGATTTAATTTATTTTTTTATGACAAAAATAATGTTATTTTTTTGTCAAGAATTTGTCAGTTTTTCATGACAATATAATGTTTTATTTCTTGTCAAGGATTTGTAATTTTTTCTGATAAAAATAATGTTTTTTTTCTTGTCAAAAGTTTTTTTTGTAAATATCAAATACAAGATAATACTACGAAACTTTCACCAATCAAAAAGCCTAAAAACTGACTAAAGGATATATAAAACCAATATCTGGATATAAAAAGATTGTTATTTTTTTTTCATGGAAAAAAGATTGTTATTTATTAGAGTTAATGTGTTTTTGTCAACCTTATTTCGTTAATTAAATAATTTGGAATCCTATTTTAGACTTATTATTTAAAATATGGTTTATTTGTGAATTGCTCTAAATGTTTCTACCTATTTGTAAATTGCATAGTTTTTTTGTTATATTTGTAAATTGCATAGTTACCTAAAGATGATTCATTGTGAAAACATTGGTTAACTTGATTTTAATATCTTCTAAAGTTCTAATATTGAGCATTGATTTAATCACTTAAACCTCCTTTTGATTAAGAAACAAAATTAGAAGAATTACAAAACCAAAACATAAGCTAAAACCAATACAAAAAAAAAGAGGAATTCACAAATCTACACCCTTTCAACCCCTTCTTCACAAAACTACTCCTAATTTAATATTTTCACATATTTACACCATTTCAAAATTTTAAAAGTTTAATTTAACCTTTAAAAAATTACCAAAATTAAATTTTTTTCATTTGGGTTCGCTAATTAGTGTTTAGGGTATAATATTAAGGGGGTAGGATTGTTTGGATAGAGTTTATTTGAAGTTAATTTTGAGTGTTTAGATGTAGTTTTGTGAAGTATTTTGGAAATGGTGTAGTTTTGTGAAATGTAATTCAAATGATGTAGTTTTTGTGATTCTCCCAAAAAATAATACAAAGCTCTTGAACAATTTAAATATTTTAATTTTAGCAACGGAACAAAGTCAAGGCTTTGTTAAAATGTGTTGCTTTGGCTGCAAGGTACTCTTCCCAAATCAAACGTCGGTACATAGGAGGATGGTCCTTGTCACATATTAACGGCCCAATCTGAAGATTCTTTGGTGGTCCCGAGAAATACGCGGCTGAGACACGGTGGTTTGTCTTGTTCACCACCGCACGGTGCATAGTGGTTTTGAACCGTCCATTAGATATGATATGAGACAAATCTCCCATTATAACAACAAGACCACCTTTTATTGGCTCCACACCAATCCACCTTGACCCTTCTTCTTCTATACTTTGAATCTCTAAACCTAACCAATGCAAATGCATGACAACATAATTTATTTGTTATTTAGAAATAACGAATCACTATTAGAAATTATTTATATAGTCACGAAGTAGCCACAATTGTTTTATAGCTAAATAAGAAAATCTCATGGAAAAAACATGTATTACGACGAAAAAAACACAAAAATTTAGTGATGTATGTTTTTACTTGTGACTATAGTTCCGTGACTAATTTTTAACATTGTTTGTGATCATCCAAAAAAATCAATGGTAAATATAATGTGTGTATATAATAACAATAGAAAATATTATTTTAAAATAATTAATTAACCTGGTATGTTGCCTAGAACTAACCAATGCAATGCATGGCAATATAATTTATTTATGATATAGGAATCACGATTACAAATTATTCATATGACCAACGAAACAACTAAATACTACAAATTAAGGAAAAACACATTTTTGCAACGAAAAAGTCACAAAAAACCATAAAAATTAGTGACGGATATTTGCTTGTGGCTATAGTTTGGGGACTAACTTTTTCATGACTTTTTTGACATAATTTGTGACTATCCAAAAAAATTAGTAGTAAATATAATGTGTATATATAGTAATAAATAGAAAAATATTTAATAAATTAATTAATTAACCTGGAATATTTCCTTGGTATAGGATGGTGAGTAAGGAGGAATCGGTGTGAGGGGCTAAGCCCATGGCTAGATGAGGATCAGGGCAAACCGGGTAAGAGTTCAACTGCAAAAAGGATTGGTTCGAGTCGGTTCTTGAACCAGTCCTGTCAGGTACAAGCCATGACAATTCTTCATGTGTTATCCCTAACGAACCCATCAACATGCTTATTAGTCTTTGACTTAAATCATACATTGCTTTCTGATATTCTTCCATCACATTGCTGCATTTTCAACAACACGTATAAATAATGATTTTATAATATGAACATGAAATATTGATGTTGTGTGTATATAATATATTGCATGAATTAAGAATCCATTTGTATTTGGGAAAAATAGTTTTCAAATTAAAAATATATCATAGTTTGTCGACATTATATTTTCAAATTAAAAAAAAAAACGTATTTGAGATGTTAACAAAAAGAATGAATTATATCCATGTTTAGTTTCGATCCAAATAATTTTCTAATTAAGGAGAATTATTCAAGAAAATACTAACAACATTATTTACACTTCGTGACAAATATATATAATCACATTATAACGTTACTAGAGCCAAAACATGATATTTTTTTGTGGTTAAATAAAGCCAAATAAACAACATAATAAAAAAAATATTAACTATTTAATTACCAGAACAAGTTATGATCATGAGGCCATAAGAGTTTAGCATGACGTTTAAGAGAACCATCCATAACAGAGAATCCTTCAGACCACATAAGCTTATCATAAAACATAGAGATCCTAACCACACCATAACCCGTTGACTCGTCCGGTGATCTAACGGCTAGGATCTTACGATGCATTGGTAAAGAGAAAAGCCTCTTCATTTGATACTCAACGTTTTGGAGCAACGAGTGTGGGACCCCATGGTCTGTTATGTGAAACACACCCCATTCCTCACAGGCTTGTCGTAGTAGCAAATGCTTAGGGTTTGATAAACTTATGATTGGAACGGGTAGGGTTGTTTTTGGTTCGGGTTCTTCTGGTTCGGGTTTAGACCAGACGTGTGAGTTTGGTAAGGTTTTGATGTTGGTGAAGTCTAGTGGGATGATACGGTCATTGTTCACAGGGTTGTTTTTGAATAGTTTTGCAACGGAGCTCATGATTATTATTTTCTTTTTTTTTTCCTTTTTAAGGTTTTTGATGGAGAGAAACATTGTAATTGTAGCACTATATATAGAGTTTGAAAAAGTGGTATATATATAGTTATATACACATGTGTATATATGAAAAGAAAAGCTGTTATTTTAATTTCGACTACTTTTTTTCTTTCTCTGGATCTCTATGTACTATAAATGTGACTAGGATATCGAAATTTGAGAGATATTTTTGTCGTTTAGGGAAACTACATTGTTACACCAAATATCAATATTGCTTTAAATCATGGATTCTGAAAGGTATAAGGTGCTGATAATTGCTCTAAAAACTCTGATTTTATTCATCAATAGCAAATGGCTTTATATAGCCTACAAACTTAACAGACGACTCCTATTTTTAAGCTAACAAACGAGGTAACAACTAACACAACTTGAGCCTAAAGACTCGGTTGATTATTGACTGAAACAACAACTAAGACACATTCTAACTCCACCTTCTCCTTTATTCTCGTTCTTCAATTTGCGCCAACAAACCCTCCCTAAGCTAAGCTTGTCCCACAAGACTTAACTTATCAGCAACTGAGCAAATTCCAAGCTTGTCTCTTAAGTTCTCGAACACTTCACGTCTCAACGGTTTAGTTAGGATGTCAGCTACCTGCTTCTCTGTCCCGCAATGCTCCAGACTTATCTCTCCATTATTGACTAACTCTCGCAAGAAGTGATAACGAACTCCGATGTGTTTGCACCTTCCATGAAACACTTGGTTCTTCGATAACTTGATCGTGGAAGTGTTATCGCACCAAATGAGTGTCCCTTCTTGAATTTGATGTCCTAATTCCGTCAATATCCTTTTGAACCACACAGCTTGGCAAGCACAAACTGATGCTGCAACGTATTCGGCTTCCGTTGTTGAGAGAGTAACAATCGGCTGTTTCTTTGAAAGCCAAGCAACCGCAGCATCATCCATAAGAAAGACGTAGCCTGAAGTACTTTTTCTGCTTTCAATGTCTCCAGCAAAGTCACTGTCCGTGTATACTTGAAGCTCGCCAATGCCTCCTCTCTTGTACCAAATACCAAAATCCATAGTTCCTTTCAAGTACCTTAATACTCTCTTAGCGGCTTGAACATGTTGTTGCGTCGGTTTTGACATATAGCGGCTTAAGAGACTTACTGAAAATTGTAGGTCTGGTCTTGTATTGGTGATGTACATGAGGCTTCCGATGATCTGCTTGTAGAATGTCTCATCAACTCGATCTCCTTCTTCATCCATGTCCATCTTGCTTCCGGGGACCATCGGGTTGCACACTGGATTACAATTTTCCATATCAAAGCGCTTCAAGATCTCTAGAGCATACTTTGATTGACATATGTGAATGCCATGTGTTGTCTGTAGTACTTCAAAACCCAAGAAATACCTCATCTTCCCCAGATCCGTCATATCAAATTCCCTTTGCATAGACTTCTTGAATTCTTCCATCATTTTGAAATCATTTCCGGTGTAGATGAGATCATCAACATAGACACTCACGATTAAGGTATTGCCATGTTCTGTTTTTAGAAACAGAGTCTCCTCATTTTGTGACTTCATGAACCCATCCTTCACAAAGTAGTCTTCTATTCGACTGAACCAGGCCCTTGGCGCCTGTTTCAACCCATAAAGTGCCTTGTGGAGCTTGTAAACTTTGTCTTCTTTCCCCATTACCTCGTATCCTTTCGGCTGTTGAACATATACTTCCTCTGCGAGGACTCCATGGAGGAAAGCTGACTTAACATCTAACTGATATACTTCCCATGCTCTCTGTGCGGCGGTGGCAAGAACGGTTCTGATTGTATCCATTCGAGCAACAGGAGCATACACCTCTGTATAATCTATCCCATGCTCTTGTGAATACCCTTTAGCCACCAAGCGAGCTTTGAACTTGCTTACTTCACCATTTTCGTTGAGCTTGGTTTTGTATAGCCACTTCACACCAATGCATTTAGCTTCATTTGGTAAGTCTGCAAGTTCCCAGGTCTGGTTTCTCTCGATTGAATTCATCTCCACATCCATAGCTTCTCTCCACTTCAAGCTTTTCTCTGCTTCTTCAAAGGTAGAGGGATCTGTGGTGTTGAGTTCCACCATGTTGACCATGTATACTTCATCTTCATCATCAACTATTGCACTTCCTGTAACATAGTCATTCAAGTATCGTGGTCGCCTTGTTCTTCGTCCCTCCCTGGTTTGTACTTCTTGCTCGTCATGAACCTCTTCTGCCACCTCTACGGGTTGATCTGCCACTTCTTCATGTTGTTCTGGTTCGTTGACTTGTTCTGTTGCAGTCAGCGGAGTATCATCATCGCTTACTTCTTCTTCACCGTCTTCCCAGCTTACGTTGTCATCATTCCAAGTGAGGACAGACTTTTGATGATCTTGTTCTTCTTCCCAGTTCCATCCCTTCTTCTCCTCAAATACCACATCTCTGCTAACCACAATCTTCTTTGTTTTTGGGTTGTAGAGCCTATACGCCTTTGATTCTTCAGAGAATCCAACTAGCACACACACCATACTTTTATCGTCTAGTTTGGTTCGCTTTGTGTCTGATACATGAACGTGACCAAGACTTCCCCATACTCGAAAGTGTTCGACACTTGGTTTGATTCCACTCCACGCTTCTTGAGGCGTGATGTTCTTCACAGCAAAAGTGGGGCATCGGTTTAGAACATAGAATGTCCAGTTCACAGCTTCTGGCCAAAAAAACTTTGGTGCTTTCTTGGCTGAGAGTAGTGATCTTACCATATTCATCACCGTTCGGTTCTTCCTCTCTGCGATGCCGTTCTGCTGTGGAGTGTAAGCTGCAGTTAGTTGCCTTCGAATCCCTTGCCCCTTACAAAAGTCTGAGAACTCTTGTGATGTGTACTCTCCTCCCCTGTCGGTTCGTAAGCCCTTTATGCTCTTGCCCGTCTCAGTCTCTACTTTCTTCTTGAACAACTTGAATTGAGTGAAAGCTTCTGATTTTTCACTTAAGAAGTACGCCCAGGCCTTACGACTAAAATCATCAATGAAGCAAAGGATGTACCTCTTTCCGCTAGCAGACACAGGGCTGATAGGTCCGCATATATCAGAGTGAATCAACTCCAGTGCTTCTTTGGCTCTCCATGTGCTCTTCTTAGGAATAGGATTTCGTGATTGCTTTCCTACCAAGCAGTCTGTGCACGTGAAGCTTTGAGTGTCAAATACCGGAAGTCCATGTACCATGTCTTTGCTCTGCAATGTTTTCATCCCGCGATGACTGAGGTGACCGTAGCGCTCATGCCATAATTTTGGCATATCTTCTGTGGCTATCTGAAAACATTGTTGCTTTGATCTCTCAGCTTCACTAGTTTGGTCTATCAATATAAACATTCTGTTTGAGCTCATCTTGCTCTCAATCAATAGACCCTTTTCATCATGGTAGATTTTGCACATCCCCTTCTGAATGATGATAGTGATGTTCTTTTCTTGCAGTTGCCCCAGACTTAGAAGATTATTCTTGAGCTCTGGGACATAGAATACATTGCTTATAGTGTAGGTCGTGTTTCTGAGCACTATTCTCACGTTTCCCTTTCCAACAACCTCCATTTTCTTGTTGTTTCCAAGTTTGACTGAGTGCTTAAATTTCTCATCCATTGTGGAGAACAACTCTCGGTCTCCACTCATGTGGTTTGAGCACCCTGAGTCCAGGAACCATGAAGCCTTCCTTGCAGATTCTTGTGATTCTGAGTGAGTCATTAGTGCCGAGTCAGTGATGATCTCTGCATCGATCTCATCTTCTTCAGTGTAAGCCATCAGCAACATGTCCTCACTCTCCTCAGCGTAGTTTGCCTCCTCTTCCCACTTTGGACACTCGTATTGGAAATGCCCAAGTCGGTGGCATTTGTAGCATTCAACAGCGCTTTTGTTTGTGAAGCCTCGACCACGTCCTCTTCCTCTACCTCTTCCATTATACCCTCTTCCTCTGCTACCAGAGCCTCTTCCTTGTGTCACAATCAGGAGCTTATCTTCTTCCTTTTCCGGCTTCCTAAACTTTTGTTCGTGAACCACCAAGGAGCTCTGCAGTTCCTCCAACGTGATGTCTCCAATCTCCTTTGATTCTTCTATGGAGACAACCACGTACATGAACTTCTCACTTAAGGTTCTGAGAATTTTCTCCACCACCTTCAAGTCTTGCATCTCTTCTCCATTGCTTCTCATCTGGTTTGTGATGGCCAGAACTCTCGTAAAGTATTCTTCCACCTTTTCTGTCTCCTTCATCTCCAGTAGCTCAAAATCTCTCCTGAGCTTTTGTAGCAACGACCTCTTCACGCGATCGTTCCCACCAAATTTCTTCTTCATCGAGTCCCATATGATCTTTGACGTCTTTCTGTCCAGGATTTGTTCAAACGTTACCCTATCGATGGATTGATAGAGGTAGTGTTTGACCTTGTGGTCACTTATCTTGGCATTTTCTAGCTGCTCACTCTGCTCGGCTGTTAAGACTGTTGTGACAGTTGGTTCCTCGTATCCGGTTTCAATGACTCTCCATAGTCCCTTGGCTCGAAAGAAATTCTCCATCACTTCACTCCAGTGGTCCCAGTGCCCATCGAACTGAGGTAACTTCATCTTATCATCTCCCATCTCTCACAATTTGATTTAAAGCTGCGGCTTTTTTTTTTTTGAGTTTAGAAAACAGAGCTCTGATACCACTTGAAAGGTATAAGGTGCTGATAATTGCTCTAAAAACTCTGATTTTATTCATCAATAGCAAATGGCTTTATATAGCCTACAAACTTAACAGACGACTCCTATTTTTAAGCTAACAAACGAGGTAACAACTAACACAACTTGAGCCTAAAGACTCGGTTGATTATTGACTGAAACAACAACTAAGACACATTCTAACTCCACCTTCTCCTTTATTCTCGTTCTTCAATTTGCGCCAACAGATTCTTGTAGACAAAATATTTTGGGGTTTTAAAACATAAGCTGAATCTCTTTACCACAAATAGTATTTATAGGAGATATTAGAGCATTAATATTGATTAAGAGGCAAAAATAATTTCTTAAAACAAAAAAAATATATTTTTTTTTTTTACTTTTTTCGAAAAAAATAAAAAATAAATAAAATGAACTAATTGCGAGTCGCCACGTGGCAGTGGGATCCGCAAAAAGTTTAAGAAATATCTTAAAATAGAGATTTTGGATGTGGTTTTTGTATTTGATTGTTGGTCCCACCAGTTAAGAGGTGGGACTAGATGTCTGATATTAAGACCATTAATATGGGTGCTTTTTCACCCACTCTTAGCTATGGGCCCACAAATTTAAGCAAGATGTGACTCTAGAAAATCCAATGTAAGAGCACCTCTTTGCCTGTTCGCGGGTCCAACTGCCACATGGCGTCCCGCGATTGATCCATTTCAAAAAAAAAAAATTAAAAAGATGGTTTTTGTATTTGATAATCATGCTCTAAGATCATCTACTACAGAGAAACCCACAAAATTTATTAACTATTCATTGAGATTCATGAACCGAATCTTAAATAGAAAATATAAAATTCAGATCTTAACTATTTAAAAGGCTGTTTGACAAAAAAAAAACTATTTAAAGGGCTCATCTGGTAAGATCTCTTTAAGAAATACCAATGAATATGCTCTAATGATCTTACTTATCTTCGTAATCTAAGTCTAACCACAGATAATATATAGTTCCAATATTCGTTATATATATAGTGTATATATGCATAGTTTAGTTTATAATGCAACATGCATGCATGAGAAGTTGACATTTTGTGGTGACACGAAAATGTATGTATATATAATTCCCTTACATATATATATATATATATATATATATATATATATGTATTTATAATGTTATAGTGAAAGAAAGGTTCATAAAAATGGTAACTATAAATAGCATTTAATTATCAGAAAGGGGAAATTTATAAATTAAGAGAGCATTATTAAAAGTTGTTCTCTCGCATGAGTCTTGTCTAAACAGCTCAGGTGGTTTCTTTAACAATTCAACCATACACAAGTCTAACATACACGTGTGTCTCTCTTTTGTCCTTTTCTCCCTCTTGTCTTAATTCCTTTTTTTGTCGTCTTTTAAAAATTCTATTTCCATCTTTTTAGCCTTCTAGCTATTTGTTCATAATATATATATAAACTCATATGCTAACTTGTTGCCTATCAAACATTATTATGTAAAATGTTAAATAAGATTTACTTGAGAAATATATACTTACCCATTTTTTTGTAGAAATAAACCTTGCTAAATTATTATACAGTTTATGTAAATAATAATAATTAATAGTTATTAGACAGTTTAATGAAAGAAGTTTATGACATGTATGTACGTAGAGTCTAGCTAGTTACTTATTCATATGATGGTTGTAATTTTTTAATGTCAGTGACTCAGTGGTGGCTTTAAACATGGCTGTTTCGGTGGTCTAAAACCCTAGCAGCCTAGCTGTTTTGTTTTCTTTTTATTTATTGCATTTCTTGGCTCAAAACGACGTTAAAAAGTACTATTAACAAATGTATGTGTTTTGGAGAAAAAAATAAAATGCATGCTTTTTGTTTAACGAAACTGTTATTTAAGAGGAAAATTTGGGTATGGGCCGACAATTAATGGGCTTTGTAATAAGAACATTTAAGGTTTTATAAGACAAATTGATATCTAGAGTGCTATAAAATATTTGATTTATTAAAAGTCTGTTTCATCTAATTTGATTGGTCGTCAAAATTCAAAATTACCCTCAACTTATCCCCAAACTGTGTAGTTTTGCAAAAAAAATATTTGTTTTATAACTTTCAGATTTGCATCATAATCTTTAAAGAATTGACATATTAAAGACTTTACAAATTTGGGACTTCTGATTTTCTACTATATATTTTTTAAAAAATTGAGATAGTAAAATATTAAAAACCTTCGTTTTGGAGTCGATTTATTTAATGTTTGCATCTAAATATTTTTCCATGCAAATGAAATTATTTATATCAAATATATACCAACTTGCTTGCGCCGAGATTTTCTTAAATGATTTGATAAGTTTGACGATTATAGATAGTTCATTGTGCTTATAATATGATATATATATACACAATTTAACGTCTCTCTATCTAAAAACTTATAAGCCATCGCCTCCCAAAAATTATAATCTAACAAACTTTTTCACTGAATAATAAAAAAGAGTAAAAATCTAACCTAAGCCATTTTTATCCATTATTTTCTTTAAATCCTTTTTTGTCAACTCTTATATTCTTATCCTTTTAAATGTAGAAAAAATGATTTTATCTATTGATATCACAAATATATATTAACCAAGAAAACTAATAGTATGTGTGTTTAAACAATCAGCAGCAAGTGATCTTTTTTAATTAGGTGGAAAATAAACTCCCTTATCAACTACAAGAAACTGATCTTATGACTTTCTTTTAAAAAATAATCAAAATGTTATGTTTTATAAACTCATTATGTCTTTTGGAGAATTAAGCACGAGACTTATATAATTTCCTAAAGACATTTTTTTATCAACATTTGGGCCACAAATGGTCGATCCACTACAAGAAATCACGACTTTTACCACGACCATAATCGTTGTAAAATCGTGGTAAAACGCAGTTTACCACGATTTAACGACGATTTTCATTTCGTCGTTAATCGATCGAAGTAAAAACCAAATCGTCGTAAAATCGTGGTTAATTTTACGACGACAAAAATTCGTTGTAAATTCGTGGTAAAATATTCGTTGTAAATTTGTAATTATAATAAATTGAAAATTTTTACAATCGTGGTAAAATCGTCCCTAATTAGGGACGGTTTTACGACGATTTTTATTATATATATTTCTTCAAATCGTGGTAAAATTGTCCCTAATTAGGGACGATTTTACCACGATTTGTATTATTATAAATAAAAAAAAATAAGATTAAAAATTAGGAGGATGCTCGCCATGGACGGACGTCCCGGTGTGGACAGGAGATGTCCCGGAAGCCGAAGCCGAACCGGAAGCCGAGCCTTCCCGGGAAGCCCTCTTCTCCGCCAACATCTGCATGTAGTCCGACGGTAAGGTCTTCCCTCTTCTAGGAGCCATATATAAAGTACTCGCCAAAAAAACATTAAATATTTAAATAATAAACATTAAGTATTTAAAAATTATTAAGTATTTTAAAAACTAAACATTATATAAGTATTTTAATGACATTAGTATTTTAAAAACTAAATATTAAGTATTTTAATATTAATTATGTATTTTAAAAACTAAGATTAAAAATTAATTATGTTAAGTAATACGTTTTAAATATTTTAAAAACTAAACATTAAGTATTTTAATAATTAATTATATGTTCTAAACATATAATTCTAAAATCTGAATCCTAAAACTAAAATCGGAGCTTAAAACTAATTCCAAATCCTAAAACTAATTCCAAATCCTAAAACTAAATTCCAATTCCTAAAACTAATTCTAAAATCCGGTTTTAAAACACATATATTAAAAATATTTACCTTTGGGGATGTTGAAAAAGAGTGAAAGTTGTAGAGTTTTAGAGAGAGAAAACTTTAGAGAGAGATAGAGATTTAGAGAGAATGAGTGAAAATGAAAAATTTTGGTCGACTATATATAGATTCAGAAATCGTCGTAAAATCGTCGTAAATTTACCACGATTTTACGACGATTACTTTATAAATCGTTGTAAAATCGTGGTAAATTTACCACGATTTTACAACGATTACCTTTTAAATCGTTGTAAAATCGTGGTAATCGTTGACGTTGACAACCTCGTACAAACAAAACTCCTGAGGATTTGACTTTTAGAGTTTCATTTTTGGTCGTAAATTCGTTGTTAAATTACCACGAATTACCATCGATTTTGTGTGAATCGTCGTAAACTCGTGGTAATTTTACCACGAATTTACCACGATTCATTACACTAAATGGATTTTGCTGAAATTCATCTGCCATTTGATTTCATGTTGAATATAATTATGATATTGTATGCATATGAAATCATACTAAGTCATATGATTGCGTAAAAACAAGTTTTGGTAAAATTAGAACATATAGACATATTAACCACAATATATATAGTACACTTTATCTTAAACTTTATAAATTCTAAGAATATGTAACAAAACTTATTGATAAGCAATTTTAACATTGTTTTTATAGTTATTCATTAACTTTAGAGGTCTTAATGAGTGTTTGTACGTAATATAAGACATACTTTTGAAAATGTTTGGGGTTTAGGGGTTTATACAAAATGACGTTGTAAAATCGTGGTAAATTTACCACGATTTTACAACGATTACCTTTTAAATCGTTGTAAAATCGTGGTAATCGTTGACGTTGACAACCTCGTACAAACAAAACTCCCGAGGATTTGACGTTTAGAGTTTCATTTTTGGTCGTAAATTCATTGTTAAATTACCACGAATTTCCATCGATTTTGTGTTAATCGTGGTAAATTCGTGGTAAATTTACCACGAATTTACCACGATTCATTACACTAAATAGATTTTGTTGAAATTCATCCGCCATTTGACTTCATGTTGAATATAACTATGATATTGTATGCATATGAAATCATACTAATTCGTATGATTGCACAAAAACAAGTTTTGATAAAATTAGAACATATATACATATTAACCACAATATATTATAGTACACTTTATCTTAAACTTTATAAATTTTAAGAATATGTAAACAAAACTTATTGATAAGCAATTTTAACATTGTTTTTATAGTTATTCATTAACTTTAGAGGTCTTAACGAGTGTTTGTACGTAATATAAAACATACTTTTAAAAATGTTTGGGGTTTAGGGGTTTATACAAAAAACCGTTGTAAATTCGTGGTAAATTTACCACGATTTTACGACGATTTCGTTTAAAAGCGTTGTAAAATCGTGGTAATCGTTGACGTTGACAACCTCGTACAAACAAAACTTCTGAGGATTAGAGGTCTTTAAAAGACAACGAATTATAAGATTATTCGTGGTAAAATCGTTGTAAATTTATTCGTGGTAAAATCGTTGTAAATTTCACAAATCGTGGTAAAATCGTTGTAAATTTACGACGATTTTACCACGATTTGTGAAATTTACACATATCGTGGTAAAATCGTTGTAAATTTACGACTTTTTGTATTTTGCACAAATCGTGGTAAAATCGTCGTAAATTTACGACGATTTTACCACTATATGTGTAAATTTCACAAATCGTGGTAAAATCGTTGTAAATTTACGACGATTTTACCACGATTTGTGCAAAATACAAAAAAGTCGTAAATCCGTGGTAAATTTACCACGAATTTACGACGATTGTTAATTTATTTTATAAAAAAAAATTAAAATACATTATTTCTTAAAATACATTATTTTCTTATTTATTACTCGAAGTCATCGACGGACTCATGTTCGTCCTCGGAGTTAGATTCATCAAATTCGTCAGTCTCTTCGACTTCTTCTTCGTCCTCATTCACCTCTTCAGCCTTCCCTATTATGTGGATCAACGAGTAAGACCATGTCCGTGTTTAGTTCTGGCGAAGGAATATCGACGGACGTGTCATTCTGTAGTGGTGATTCTTCTTCCCTGACTATGTACCCTCTCAGGGCAATTTTGATGACGGATAGCCAATGTATTCATGTGGACTTAAGACGCGGATAAGGAATAAAGCTTACTTGCTCAGCTTGCGATGCAAATGTCTTTAAATCGTTGTTAAAAAGTCCCAAAATTAGAAGTTGTAAATTCGTGGTAAATTAGCAACGATATAGCGACGAAATATTCTTATAAACCAAAACGTAGGTAAATCGTTGTAAATTTACCACGATTTTACAACGATTTGGTGCTTAATCGGAAAATCGTTGTAAAATCGTCGTAAATTTACGACGATCTTAATCGTTGTAACGTTTACGACGATTTTACGACGATTACCAAAATCGTCGTAAAATCGTCGTAATATCGTCGTGAGTTTACGACGATTCAAATCGTTGTAAATTTTTCGTGGTAATTTGCGCAGATTCTTGTAGTGATCTATTAGCCAAACCTACACGATCGTAGGCGTGGAGCGATCCCGAGTGGGTGGTGTTATCTGTCTCATGTGTACTTATGACTGCCACTAGACCAATGTCACTTTCTCTAGAGACATTTATTCACCGGTTTAACACAACAATTAATGAAGTTGATATCAGCATATTTTTTTCAATTTTTTACATCTTGTTCTTATCTCTGAAATGTAAACTATGTTATCTACTAACTTCATAAAATAATAATACATATATTTCATTTATGACCATTATGCTTAAACATTGAACAAGTGGTTTTTTCTTAAACACATGGATCAAGATGTATGAGGTGGACAACAAGTTCGAATATGATATAGTTTGTGTATTTTATATTTATATCTACAACGACGTCATTTATTTATTTGATATAAGTTCTCGCCATGTATATATTTAATTTTTTTCACCAAAAAAATATATTTAATTTTATATTCATACAAATCTCCAAGCTGCTGGGGAATAAAGACTTTCATGTTAGTTTTTGTTATACATGATATCAAGAGTTTAATTAAGAGATTCTAATATATCTCAAACTCTTAATGAGAACTTCTTATAATATATCTCAAATTTTAATATATATATATTACATGTATATCTACCTAAGATCAAAATTATTTGTTTATTAAAACAAAAAAAAGATCCAAAGGATATGCTATATATATTTAACTAATTGGCATTGTCACTCTAGAGTCTAAACTAATCTCTAACTATAAAAATACTCAAACAATGTGGAAAAATAGATTAATATTCATACAATAAGCAATATTAAAATAAATATAAATGATATGAGAAGCAACTTGCTTTGGTTTGCTTGAAAAATTTAAGCAATTGGGTTATATATTATGGTCTTGAAAATGATAAGCGTTAGACAAAATGAAATAGATAACTGAAAGCGCTTATAATATAATGACCATAAGCACTTGTCTTAGTCTCTAATTCTCTATAGTATAATTTAATTAATAATGACACATTAATTAGACTTGATTAAAGAGGCGTTGGCTAAAACCCAAATTGGTGAGGCAAGCAAAGTTTGAGTTGTGGAATCAAAAGTCAAATCTGCCACTCCACTTTTGTCTTTTTGGTCATTTTTGTACTTATCACTCTTGCAGTTTCCATGTAGTTGCAGATTCGCTAATCACAAAACCTTTTTTAAATTTGATAATAAATTACAAAATAGTACGCCAAAGAACTATATAATCTATACATTAGTCCGCATGTAAATGTATATTAAATTGGGATAATTACAATTTACAAAACTACGCTATTTCAAAGTCAAATTTTAAAACTACATCTAAACACTTAAAATGAAATCCAAATAAATCATATTCACACAATCCAACTCTTTTAATACTATATCTTAAATATTAATTAGCGAACCCAAATCAAAAGATTTTAATTTTGGTAACTTTTAAATCTTAAATAAACTATGTAAAATTTTTAAAATGTAGAAATATTTAAAAATATTGAATTAAGTGTACTTTGTAAATAAATGGTTGAAACAGTGTAGTTTTGTGAATTCTTCTGTTAAATTTTAGGACTAATCTTGAAAAAACATATATTACCAATTAATAAATAAAAACTTAGTTTGTATCAAATTTTTTTGCAACAATTCCGTCTATTAAAAACTATTTAAAAAGCTTACTTTATAAAAAATTGATTTTGTGAATGTCGTTTTCATTTGGAAGACATAAAGCTACTTGGTTGGATGAATTTAAAAATTATTCAAAGTATTTTTGGAGAACAGCTTGCATACCACTTGATCCTTCAAATTGGCTGCTTAATTAGCATATCTCAAAAATATATAATTTAAATTTCCATAATCGTCACTTGATAGTCTTTTTAAAGATGTAATATATTATATTTTGTCGTTATGTATAAGTTGGTGGGTAGCATTTGTCTTATGGTCCACGTTATTTTCGTGAGAAACATTTAACGTGTTACTTTTGAGTTTAATTTTTTTAAAAAAAATTGTATGCTCAAAAACAGAAGGAAACATTGTTTTTTTTGGGTTAAAAACAGAAGGAAACATTGTTATTACGTGTTCATTAATTTTGTGTCTTATTTGTTTAGAAGTTATGAGTTTATCGTATGATCGATCAACTAATTAATTGTTGCTATAGTTTGTGATAATTTGTTCTACTTATATCACACATAATTATAATTACATATCATTGCATTGCATCAACGAAAATTTAAAATTTTATTTTATTTTTAACAAAAAAAGTTATATATCATGAAGATGTAATGTTTTACGTAAATGGCATGATATAGTAAACATACTTGAAATTGTAAAGTCTAATTATGAGAAGAGAATTTCATTATTATACTCCACAATTTAGAGGTTCAAGTCTAAAAGAATAAACCTAATTAAATGGCAAAATAAATAAAATTGTCATAAAAGAGAATATAATGAGGGAGAGTTATAAACTCTTTTCCTATGGTAATTAGGAATTTATAGTAAATATTGAGTCCTATTACAATAAGGTATTGGATTGTGGTTTTATGCAAAGGCATATATATCAAAGATCTTTCGTGTTGGTTAGTAACTTTTTGTGATAAACTCATAAAAGTATGTTTTAATCAAACAATTTTGACATTTCAACGACCGGTCCACGAAGCCCTAAATCAAGGTATGTGTTCTTCTTGAAACTAATGTATTAACGTAAATTTTGTTGTATAATCAGTTAAAATTTCGTATTAAATTCTAGCAAAAAAACCAGTCGTGTTAATTTTTATGTGATTTTGTTTGGAAAATTTTATCTTCTTAATCAAATAATTTTAATTTTATCTATGTATGGTTGGTTGATTAAATTTCTTTTGTAAAATTTGTTCTTTATAAACATATGTGATAGGTGATAGCTTCCTAAAAAGTAAATATATCAATTCTTATATGGTTAAAATCGGATTTAACTACAGATTTAAATAAATAAATATTTATTTATCATGTTAATGAAAACTAGTACCATATAAATTGGTGTAGTTTATATAGTAAACTTGTTTGTGTTTATCTATTTAATAAATATAATTATATTTGTGAAAGATAAACATACAAACACAAAAAAAAAACTAAACAACAAATAGCAAATAACAAAACTTCTCAAGAATTGGACTTAAAATAGGTCTTAAACATGGAGTAATTAGACTTAAACTAAGTCTTAAACTTGGATTAAACTTTTCAAAGAATGAACAATTAAAATTATTACTTAGGAGAAGTGAGAAAGGTCGCTATCGGAGACAGCTTCACACGGTTTTTGCGTGCTTGAAAGAGACACCTAAATCCTGTTTTAGTGGGACTATGAATTTACTTTTTTCACTTTTCTTCTCCTACTTTTTTAATTTATTTATATTTATATTTTTTTTTTGTTACACAATATTCTTCCTTTTAAATTTGCATGAAATTAAATATATAAGCTATGATCCGAAGATCAAATAATATTTTGAAAGTAGGAGAATTTTTTTAAACTTATTGTTTTTTACTTTTTTTACTTTAATTTTTTAGTCTTCCACGTTTTTGGTTTTTTTCAGACTCTTTTAGCAGCCCAACAGGTGTTACTGGGCACACACGACCTTGGCTTACCTTTAACCAGGTGTTTTTTTTTATTTCTTATTTAATGCATATTTTATGGTTATATTTTTTCAATATTTTCAATATTATATTTCCTATACCTTAAATTTTGATTAGTTATTCTCATTACTTCTTAAACAAAAAAAACCCACAAAATAAAATTGTTTTTATAACTTTAAATACTTTTGCATATTGTATATACAAACTTCTGCTTAAAATTATTATAGAAGTAGTTTTTTTTTCTCCAACTATATAATTAGCTAAATATACCATAATTAAATTTAAAATCTTGTTGAGAAAAATCCACCGATATTATGGCTGCCCGTTTTAATTTTAATTTCTTCTTTAAATTGTTAAATTTTTTTTTATATAAAAAAGCAGAGAAAGAAAGAAAGAGACGTCAAAGAAAGGATCTCTTCTGACTAAATTTACAAAGCTCTATAAATACATACTCTCTCCTTCACACTTTTCATCACAAACTCTCTTACAAGAAATATAAAGAAACATCTCTCTCTTTGGTCTTTGTCTTTCACTCTCTTTTCTCTTCTTCACATTTCATCGATTCAAAGGTCACTCTTTTCTTCTCCAATCCGGTTTACTCTTAACCGGATACTCTCTCCAAACCAAATCTTGAAGATCAAGATTATAAGCAATCTTCTTGAATATCTATACACAAGAACTTGACTCTATGGATCAAAAAGTAAGACAATTTGAAGTTTATACTCAAGATGGAAGTGTTGATCGCCATGGAAATCCAGCAATTCGCGCTAAAACCGGAAAATGGCTCACTGCAATTCTCATTCTTGGTACACACTCTTCCTCTTCTTCTTCTTGTTCTTGAAGTGTTTCTTGTGTGTGTTTTGGATTCTAAAAAGATATGTTTTCTTCGGTTATTATAGTGAATCAAGGACTAGCTACGCTTGCTTTCTTCGGTGTAGGAGTGAACTTGGTTCTGTTTCTCACGAGAGTAATGGGACAAGACAATGCAGAAGCAGCCAACAATGTCAGTAAATGGACAGGAACTGTTTATATCTTCTCTTTGCTTGGTGCTTTCCTCAGTGACTCTTATTGGGGACGTTACAAGACTTGTGCAATCTTTCAAGCTAGTTTTGTAGCTGTAAGTCGCTTCTTTTAAACATTTACTCTGTTTTCTAGGGGTTTTTGTTTCTTGAGTAGCAAGTTAAACGTGTTTTTATGTTTGGTTTTTAGGGTTTGGTTATGTTGTCTTTATCTACTGGTGCTTTGTTACTAGAACCAAGTGGTTGTGGTGTTGAAGATTCTCCTTGTAAGCCACACTCGACATTCAAGACCGTTGTTTTCTACTTATCGGTGTATCTGATCGCTTTAGGGTATGGTGGTTATCAGCCTAACATAGCTACTTTTGGAGCTGATCAGTTTGATGCAGATGATGATGTCGAAGCACACTCCAAAATCGCGTTTTTCAGTTACTTCTACTTAGCTCTGAACCTCGGATCGCTCTTATCGAACACGGTTTTGGGCTACTTTGAGGATCAAGGTGAATGGCCTCTAGGGTTTTGGGTTTCTGCTGGCTCTGCTTTTGCTGGTTTAGTACTTTTCTTGGCTGGCACGCCGAAGTACCGACATTTTACGCCTAGAGAGAGTCCTTGGTCGAGATTCTGCCAAGTTTTAGTTGCTGCAACAAGAAAGGCTAAGATTGATGTAAACTATGAGGACATGAATCTATATGATTCAGAGACTCAGAGAACCGGAGATAAGAAGATTCTTCACACCAAAGGCTTCAGGTAGATAATAAGCTTTAAAGGTTTTGTAATAACGTTCAGAAACTATCTTCAAGAACAACTTTTATTAACTCTCTTTCTCTATATCTTTGTTTGATGCAGATTCTTGGATAGAGCTGCGATTGTTACGGCTGATGATGAGGCCGAGAAGGTGAAGAGTGGATCGAGTTATGATTCATGGAGGCTATGCTCGGTGACTCAAGTCGAAGAAGTGAAATGTGTGTTAAGACTCTTACCAATCTGGCTCTGCACCATACTCTACTCTGTGGTTTTCACACAGATGGCTTCATTGTTCGTCGTGCAAGGAGATTCGATGAAGACCAACATCAGAAATTTCCATATCCCGGCTTCAAGCATGTCGAGTTTCGACATCTTAAGCGTAGCCTTCTTCATTTTCGCTTACAGAAGGTTTCTTGATCCGCTCTTTGCGAGGATCAACAAAACCGAGCCTAACAAAGGTCTAACCGAGCTTCAGAGGATGGGAATAGGCCTCGTGATCGCGATAATGGCGATGGTATCAGCGGGAACCATTGAGATATACAGACTAAAACACAAGGAGACAGAGAGTTCTAGCTCGAATGCATCAGGCTCGAGTTCGTTGAGTATATTCTGGCAAGTACCTCAATACATGTTGATAGGTGCATCAGAAGTGTTCATGTATGTTGGTCAGCTGGAGTTCTTCAACAGTCAAGCACCAACAGGTCTAAAGAGCTTTGCGAGCGCGCTGTGTATGGCTTCGATATCGCTTGGGAACTATGTAAGCAGTTTGTTAGTTTCTATAGTAATGAAGATCTCAACAGGTGGGGACTTGCCTGGTTGGATTCCTGGGAATCTAAACAAAGGACACTTGGATAGATTCTACTTCCTATTAGCTGGTCTAACCGCAGCTGATTTCGCGGTTTATCTTGTCTGTGCAAAATGGTATAAGTATATCAAGTCTGAAGCAAGTTTCTCAGAGTCCACTTCTGAAGAAGAAGTCTAAGAATTTTTGGGTTTTTTGCTGTGAGGCTTTGGGCAGTAAATGTCCAAAGCTGAGCTTTGTTCCTGTCATATAAACTGGTCTTGTTGTCTTTTTTTTTAGACTATTCTTGTGCAAAGGTTTTCTGCTATTTTCAAAATAAAGAAATTTGATTCCACTCAACAGATATTCAAAATTTCTTCTCATTTTATATTTTGGCTTCTAACTTTGTATCAGACCAGCCTAAACAGTTGAACAGTGATACACAATTAGATTACACTCTAAAATCAGGAAGTTATTTGTATGAGTGAAAACAGTGACTGGAAAGTGGAAACTAGTAACCAACAATACTTATATTTACAGAGTAACTTACAGTTTTAGCCTGAGAACAAGCCAAACGTGTATGCTTTGGTATTATCTGCCTGACGTTGATTCGGCTTAAAATCTAAGATCAAACTATACAAAAATCTTGGTCCATCAAAATTGTTGTTACAACAAAGAGAGTCAAAAATTGGCAAGGGATTCTTCCTGTTAGCTGTTTATACAAAGGAATGTGTTCTTCAGAGATTGAAATCTGCACCCTAGAATAGCTACCAACAATGTGAAACTGTTTTAGCAACGTCAAACAAATAACATCCATCCTGAGATATGCAAGTTCAAAACAAATAATAACAAACATCTCATATAGTATCTCTGCAGACAAAAAGTTTTAAAGTTTGAGAAAATAAATATGTCAGAACGTCTTACTAGCTAAGTTCTGGAGAGAAGCTTTTCAGAAGCCTTGTGCAGCGCTTCTCGTCTCGATTTGCCATCCCCTTCTCCAACTTTTTCACCAGAAAGCCAAGCCTCCACAGAAAAGAAAGAGACTAATCTAAGGGAAGAGAGGATCCCAAACGCTTTGTAGTTGCAAACCAAATAGACTTTTAAGAGCTATAACAAATTAACACACGAATGGAATTATTGATGATTATGATGATACTCACGCCCCTTAGTTCCACATTCGGTAGCAATCTCATGTATGACGTCTACATCATGTCGAAAAATGGCTAATTCTAATTCCCATCTTGGCTTTCTCCATTACTCCCCCTCTGTTTCTTCTTCTTCTTCTTCTTCTTCTTCATGTTCTCCTCTCTCACATCGTCTTCTTGTTTCTGCTGTAAATCCCTTGGAGGGTAAATCTCCATTTCCCCAAGTTTTACATCTTAACTGTACACTTGCACTCTACTACTGTTATACATACTTTCCTTCTTTCTTCCCGTAACAGAGAGTTTTACAGTTCAACGGATACATGTTGTCTCATCTCAAGATTCATTCATCAAAGCTTAACTTTTTCTCAATACCCTTTGGATATGATTCGATAAATTTGATCAATGTATAGACAAAGGATCTAAATTTACAGTTTTTTCCCCTTAGAATTTGTTTCCTATGATAGACTGTAAGTAGCGATTCTGAATCCAAATCAAAACCCTAACTCTTCTTCTTGCCTCGATGATGATGATGATGATGGTCTGCTATTGATAGAAACCCAGAAGTTAATTCGATTGAAAAACTACGTCTTGCGACTTTTCGCCTTCTGCAAAATCAGTAGCGAACGAAACTATCAACAGAGAAACCCTAAAATCAATTGGTGAAGACGAGTTTTAAACCGAAAAGACGAAAATGCCCTTCTTTTAATTAAAGCCTGAAATTGAAATACGCCGCCTTATTAATAAACCGACTTATACTAAACCGAACCGGCTAAAGAATCGCATATAAATATATGCGTCCCGAAACTTTAATTCGCAGATATAATATTTTCTTCTCTTTTTGTTTCGCCTCCTCCGTCTCTCTCTACGCATCGCCGAATCTCTACGACGTCGCCGAACATGACCGGCGATTCAACCGTCGCGTACGATAACAGCGTCGCTTTCAACGGAGATTTCTCTAACGTTAAAGTAACTTCTTCCCGTGAGAGTGATCGTCGCCGTCGCAGACGGAATCAGAAGAAGAAGAAGAACAACATCAAAGCCTCTCAAGCCGATGCCGTAGAATCAGACGCTTCTGTTGCTTCTGATTCCAAAGAGAGCGCGAATCCGAAGAAACAGGTTTGCTTCGTGCTCTCTTTTTTGTTGTGATTGAAGATTTTCTAGGGTTTTATGTGGTTTTTTTCGAACTTTATGATTTGTGATCTTTATCTATTGTTAGGTTTCTGAGGAGATTGTGATAGAGTATGTTTCTGAATTCGAAGATGGGTTTAACGACGAATTTAAAGAAATCTTTGAAAAGTTCAACTTTCGAGAACCTATTGCCTATGAGGTATAATATCTCTGTTTGAATCTTTAGTGTTATTTAGAAAGTTCATTGATTCTTAAGTCTTGACTAAAACCTTTTTGCTTGACTAGGATGATGGCAAGAAGGATGATTCTGAGGAGAAAGAAGATGTGAAGAAGAAGGTTAATTCGGATTCAGATTCAGAGGAGAACGAGAAAGGCATCTCTAATAAGAAGAAAAAGGTCTATCTCGAAACTAAATTATTACCTCTCAAGCTTTGATACTTATAATGTTTTTTAGATTCTTAAAAATCTTGAATTTCTGTTTTCGCAGCTTCAACGTAGGATGAATATTGCTGAGCTGAAGAAGGTATCCGCTAGGCCTGACGTTGTTGAGGTATGAATTCATTAGCATTCTGTTACTTTCATCTCTATGATTATGCCTACTGGTTTTAAGAGTCTGAGTATCCCTTTACCTTCTTGTGTATCTCTATAATTCTGAGTGATTTCGTAAATTTGTAGGTCTGGGACGCTACTTCAGCAGATCCAAAGCTGTTGGTGTTTTTGAAGTCGTATAGGAATACAGTTCCTGTTCCAAGACATTGGTCCCAGAAGAGGAAATATTTGCAGGTTTGTAATATTTTTCAAGTCGTTTGCTGTAGTAAACATTAACAATATGTTTCTGTGATTTGTGGGTGTGGCAAATAGGGGAAATAAATCTAGTGGATATAACTCATCATGTCAATTAAGTTTCCTTATACCTAAATATGTGATTCTTGCAGGAGAATGTCTGTGATAACCTTGGAGCCTGGACTCGTAGGTGTTACTGGAGATGGCTCTTTATTGTTTTTGTCTGTATATGGAATCTATTATGCTTAGTTTTGGGAGACGCTTGATACTTATCTTTCTGGGAATAAGTGTTTGCTGTATCAGCTGGGTGGGATAAATGTTTTCTCAAAATTGTACCTATTTTTTGTATGTATTTTAGGTATCGTGCTATTAGGTGCATCTTGTTTTCCAGCACTCTTAGGATTCAGTATAGTTTCTTATTGTTTAAGGCTATTATATTGCTTGCTCTATCTTTCTTAAGTTGTTGGCATCTCATCGGGGTTTTATTTGTGCAGGGAAAGCGTGGTATAGAGAAGGCGCCGTTTCATCTTCCTGATTTCATCGCTGCAACTGGGATAGAGAAGATTAGACAGGTATTTTGTTTTGGACCCAATTAATTTACTCTTCTGTTGACCTGAACGTCTTTTCCACTAATTAGTGTCTAAATGTTTTCACTAATCAGAACTCAATCTTGTGTGGTTCTTGTGCAGGCTTACATTGAGAAAGAAGATGGTAAAAAGTTGAAGCAAAAGCAACGGGAGCGTATGCAACCAAAGATGGGAAAGATGAACATTGACTATCAGGTTCCCTCTCTGAGGCTTATATCTTTTTTTTTTTGGTGGTGAGGGTTTGTTGATATTTGTTGAATTGTTGTATAACTGATAAGTGAATTATATCTCCCTTCCTTTCTCAGGTTCTCCATGACGCGTTCTTCAAATACCAGACAAAGCCTAAGCTGTCAAATCTTGGTGATTTGTATTTTGAAGGGAAAGAATTCAATGTAAGTCTTTGCGATTTTGCATCTTTGTCTATTATTACATTGCTTGGTTTTATTGCTTCGTGTACTTGAATTGTTGAATCTAATTACAATCTTTTGGGAAATAGGTTAAACTGAGGGAGATGAAACCTGGAAACTTATCACATGAGATGAAAGAAGTTCTTGGTATGCCTGAGGGCGCACCTCCCCCATGGCTAATTACTATGCAGGTGAGTTTATTGTTACTTCTCTTTACAAATATTCTGAATGAAATTGATTTTTAACTCTTAACCCTTTCTCCAACAGGGATATGGTCCTCCCCCTTCTTACCCACATCTGAGAATTCCTGGTCTGAACGCTCCTATTCCACCTGGCTCTAGCTTTGGTTATCATGCTGGTGAATGGGGAATACCTCCAGTTGATGAAGTAACTATTATATATATACATATTCTTCTTCTAGTTAAGTTTTCATACCATTTTTAACGTTTTTTGCTACTTCTAATTTTGTATGTTTTATAGTTTGGGCGTCCGCTATATGGAGGAGATGTTTTTGGTGTCCAGCAACAAGATCAGCCTACCTATGAGGTAAGTAAACATGTGGATAGTAACTGCAAAATAGAAGCTTCCTGTTAAATATTTTAAGATCTTTAAATTTGGGGATACAAATTGATGGGTTGTTCTTTTATCATTCTATATTAGGATGAGCCTATTGATAAGAGCAAGCACTGGGGTGATATAGAGGAAGAGGAAGAAGAAGAGGAGATGGAAGTAGAAGAAGAACAGGAAGAGGAGATGGACGAAGATGAACTAGAAGACGGCTCTGAATCTGTTGATACAATGTCAAGGTATTGTTTTTCTCTTAGACGGCACACTTTGACGAGGTGTTTCTGCAATTTTTTGGTTATCATATAATATATAATATAACTATGAAATTTAATAGTATGTTTTCCCTTTTCAGCACACCTACTGGAATAGAGACACCAGATGCAATTGAACTTCGTAAGGAACAGAGGAAAGAACGCTGCAGAACTCTATATCAGGTAGGAATCTAATTTTGTCTTATTTCAGTGTCTAGCGATTGTTTCATTATATTGTGCCGGTTGTGCTGATACTTTTTTTTTTAATTCTGAAGGTACTTGAAGAGAAGGGTGAGAGTGTTGCTCCTGGAACATTGCTGGGAACCACACACACATACGTGATAAACACTGGTGGTACTCAAGACAAGACAGGAGCCAAAAGGGTAAGCAATCTATTCTTGAATTGCCAATGTTGTATTTACCTAAGGCATTGGCATATATCCATACACTCCTTACCAAAATATTAGTTGATGGCAAGTCATGGTTGGCTTGAAAGTAGTTAGTGTTTGGTTAATGGTTTCCTGCTAGTTTTGTACTCTAATCTAAGAAATTGGGATGGTTGGAATTGTTAGGGTAGTGTCGTTGAAGCTTTGTGTATGCTTTGTTAAATCTTTGATTTGCATTCTTGTACGACAAGGTTCTAATCCAAACCATTGTGTGTATATATTGAACAGGTTGATTTGCTGAGAGGGCAAAGGACGGACCGCGTGGAAGTCAGTTTGCGGCCAGAAGAGCTAGACTCAATGGACAATGTTCTACCGGCTAGGTAAGTAGTAGATAAATTGTAATATATGGCTATGAACTCATAAAATACATAGTAAAAACCGTTTTTAACTAAAAAATTGACAATTGAAGGTACGAGGAGGCGAGCGAAGCCGGGAAACTGCGAAATAAGGGAGAAGATTTCAGTGACATGGTGGCTGAGGTAATCGATGGCTTTTCGATATTATCTAATTTTAGCAACTTTTGATATGTTGAATGTGGATGACTAACCTTTTTTTAACTTTGTGGAATGGTGTAACAGAATGCGAGTAAAAGGAGGAAGAAAATGGACAAAGAAGGGAAGAAGAAGAAGAAGGATTTCAAATTCTGAGGTTGTGAAACTGCGGAGTGGGGAGATTATGTAGAAATCTTGAGTTTAGTTCAAAATGCTATTATGGTTTAGATTCTACTTCACAATTTTACTTGGAGTGAAACTAAGAAACTTGAAACCAAAAAGTCAGAGAGTCAACACTTGTTTACTTATTTGGAAGCCAAACATTGACTGTTACAAATCCTTGTCCCTGTTAAGACAATATATCGTGACCAAGCCTTAAAAAGAGCTATATGGTCTTTGTTAGTTTATTGCAAACCTCTATTCTAAAAGTGTCTTTGATCACCAAAAAAAATTAGATAAAATGACCATATAGACAACACACAAAAGTTTGCTCATTTATTCATCACAATCATACATTACTCATATAAAACCACAAAAAAACCGATCAAGAGTCAAGACAAAAGTATCCTTATGATGATGATGATCATCTATTAGCTTTAACATAGCAACAACACATACATACATAAAATATATATATGTGATCATATATTAAAGGTAGGACCTTTTTTTGTTTTAACAATATGCGATACACTTCTTCTTACAATCCATAGTACAACCCCCTCCTCCGCCGCCTCCACCGTATCCTTTCCCGGAGCGACTAAAAGAGCTGAAACACTTCTTAGGACACCTCAGCTTCTTACCATAACAAACCCCTTTCTCTCTACAAGTCACCGTTGGCCTCACCACACCTCCTTTCCCAAAACCACCGCTTGGACCACCGTACCCTCCGCCGTATCCACCGCCTACTCCGTTACCCGGAAACCCGTTTCCGAAACCGGGTATTCCGGCGAATCCGGGTACTCCACCGAACCCTGAACCATCGTTACCGCTCTTGTGACGAGCTGATTGTGTTGCAGAGACGAAGAAGATTACGAGGAGAAGGGTAGCTAAAAGGGTTGATTTTGTAAGCATGTTTGTGTGTTATGGATTTAGTGAAGAGATTAAAAAGTTAGATGAAGTATATATTTATATGTATTAAGTATATATAAGATGAGAAGAGCATTAAATTTGGGAGATATGAAAAATACAGTTAAGACAATGATTCGTGGACTTTAGTGCGTTTTAATGTCTCTTCTCTTTGCAAGAAAGACTCTTTGTCTCCTCTCTCTCTCTCTCTCTCACTCACACACTTGTAATTAGTTGAGAGACTGTACAGATAATTTCCACTTGGCCACATTTAATTTTAAGCATGTGTTCGACAAATATTTTATTAACTTTGTTCACAATAAATTAACAAAAAAAAAAAAAAACTATGTTTACAATGAAACATAGTTTTACTAAATCTTATACATTAGTTTACATAGTCTGCTACTAAAGATATTTTACATGATGATATTCGACAGATATTTTATACGTTTTGTTTTTGTCTGTTGAATTTTGCAAGTAAACTTTCCTAGTTTACATAGTTTTAATTAGCATATATATTCACACTCAACAATTGTTTTGTTAATTCACCAAAAGAAAACTTGTTTTCCATAATTATAAGCTGCTCCATAATAAGGTCCACTCATTAAATTCAACCCCACCATATCATTTTTATTCTTAAATCGAAATCTCTGCAGGGCTAATTGATGATAAAATATACACCGCTTAACAAAGTAATTTTTGTCAAATGTTTTCATTAAATTTTGAGTTGATTTATTAAAACTTCGCATTAAATTGGTTTTGTTGACAAATTGGTTTCACCACATAGTACTTCTCTTAGTAATAATACTAGAAAATAGTACATAAGAATGGCAAATTTTTTTTTTTTTTGACAATAAATGGCAAATTAAATGATTATGTTAGTGTGATTTTGTTTCATCTAACCTTACAATATTATGACAATGACAAAATTTCTCAACAAACAGGTCCTAAAAAAGATTAAACCGGTTAAAGTTTCGTCTGCTCACCGGACACCATTGGCGAGAGTTTTGTGTGGTGGTTGCTGCATAGACAATGGAGGTCGTTTGTTGTTGTCCTGAAATTATACCACAGTAAGTAAACAAACTCATCAGAATATTACTTACTCGCGACATGTATAAGACACTTCCAAGAGAATTATCACTTTGGTATTAGTAAAGATTTAAGTACATGCATCAGCAAAACAAAACCATGATGCTTTGCAAGAGGATCCTAAACACAGATATTGACATGTCACTTACTCTAATATCTGTGAGGGAATTACAGGAGGAACATCTAACAGATGGAGCGCCGTAAGGATACATCAAGAGCAGTTTGCAGCTATCGCAATCCACCTGACCAATCTGGTAAGCTGCAAACAAAGAATGGAGAAGGTTATTTTCATTAACTAAGGAGAATGTTGTATACATGAACAATGACTGAGGCCGAGAAAATTCATAAAAATAATCTTGGTTTAAGATCACGCAAGCACGAGTGTGGTAAGAGTAAAAGATCACAGGACTAGTCTAAGAAAGAAGAAACTATGATGGAGTAGAGACCAAAAAAGTTAACAAGCTCAAGAGAAGAATCCTAGACAAATCTAATTCTTGTTTCAGCTAAGAACAAAACTCACTCTTAGCCTCTGGAATATGATGAAAGCAAAGCAAGAACATATATATATCACTAAGACGATGCTAAGTTTAAACCAAGTTTCTTCCTTTTAACAGTAATTTTCAAGTGGCTTAAATTATTAACACAAGCTTTGTTTTCATTAACAATAGAGAAAAATAAAAAAAAGCAAGAAGAAGCCATGGAAGAAGAACCTTCAAGGACGAGATTAACAGTGTGACAACAAGAGCACTTGACGTGTTTTGATCCTATTGGATACGAAAGTAAACGCTTGCAAGATCCACACACAATTTGTGCCATTTCTGCAACTTCCACAACAACAAATAAAAACAGCTAAAATTACACAAAATACCATTCTCTGAAATCAATTCTTATAGATTCTACTCAAAAATCGATGCTATGATCAGATTATACCACGAAATCGAAGTAAATCGCTAGATAAGCCCTAATAAACACACACACACACACAGAGATTAGTTGAATCATCGTTGGCTAACCGGGAATCGAGGCGGTGGTTGCGGCGGTGGTTGCGGCGGTGGTTGCGGCTGAGGTTACGGCGGATGAGACGGTGGCGATTGGAGGAGGAGGAGATGAAGGTAGAACTGTAGATTCCCATCCCGGAGGAGGACCTTCCTCTTCGTCTTCTTCTTCTTCTTCACGATTCTGTATATCTTCCATCATCACTCTCTCTCTCTCTCTCTCTCTCTCTCTCTCTCTCTCTCTCTCTCTAACACACACACAAAGACGTCGAGATCTTAACTTGCTTGAAACGTTGACTAATGGTTGACTTTTTCTTAATTTAACATGTGCCTTATTTTTTTTGAGAACCAAACCGGACCAATAAACCGGTTCAGTTAATAAACTATAAATCTATTATATAATGAGGGAGTTTTTGCTTCTCCCACAATAAGCCACATCATCATTCTTTAAAAAAATAAAATATTTAAAAATTATATTATTTAATATGACATTAATACAACCATTTAATATTATGAAAATTCAAATACAACCATTTAATATTAATACAACCATTAATAAAATTATATTATGAAAACATTGATACAACCATTTAACTTTAATAAAATTCAAATAAAATCCCAAAAAATATAAACAACATCACTAAAATATTTTTGATAAAACCCATTAACATTAATAAAATCCGAAAAAAATATTTTATAAAATATTTATATATACGTATATCAATTTTAAATAGCTATTAAAACTAATAATAAATAAATCTTACGAACGATATAAACAAAAAAACAAGAAAACTATAAACATCTTACAATTCATATGATCACAATCAATATTTAAAAAAACAAATTAAAATAAATATAAGTGAATTGTGTATATCTATACTATTAATTGATAAATATAAGTGAATTGTGTATATCTATACTATTAATTGAGAATAATTTTTATAGAGAAACCCTTCAAATCATCTTTAATTTCAGGGGTTCTTAACCAAAACTCGTCAAAGTTTTTCTACTCTCTTTTTTATTAGCTTTTCTAATAATGATTGATTTTTCTTACACAACTATTTTTTTGACAACATTAATACAACCATTTAATACTAATAAAATTCAAATAAAACCTCTAAAAATATAAACAACATCACTGAAATATTTTTCATAAAACTCATTAACATTAATAAAATCCGAAAAGAAATATTTAATATAATTTTTAACATTTATAAAATATCTATATATATAGATACATATATCAATTTTAAATAGCTATTAAAATTAATCATAAATAAATCTTACAAACAGTATAAACAAAAAAAACAAGAAAACTAGAAACATATAACAATTCATAAGGTAACAATCAATATTTTAAAAAGCAAATTAAAATAAAATTAAGTGAATTGTGTATATTTATACTATTAATTGGGAATAATTTTTATAGAAAAATCCTTCGAGTCGTCTTCGTGGCCCTTGACCAAAACTCGTCAAAATATTCTTTACTCTCTTTTTTATTAGCTTTTCTAATAATGATGGATTTTTCTTACACAACTATTTTTTTACAAGCATTAATACAATCATTTAATACTAATAAAATTCAAATAAAACCCCAAAAAAATATAAACAACATCACCGAAATATATTTGATAAAACTCATTAATATTAATAAAATGCGAAAAAGAAATATTTAATGTAATTTTTAACATTTATAAAATATCTATATATATAGATACATATATCAATTTTAAATAACTATTAACACTAATCATAAATAAATCTTACAAACGATATAAACAAAAAACAAGAAAACTAGAAACACATTACAATTCATATGGTCACAATCAATATTTTAAAAAGCAAATTAAAATAAATTTAAGTGAATTGTGTATATCTATACTATTAATTGGGAACAACTTTAATAGAGAAACCTTTCAAATCATCTACAACTTCAGGCCCCAGACCAAAACTCTGTCAAAGTATTATCTATTCTTTTTTTTATTAGCTTTTATTATAATGATGGATTTTTCTTACACAACTATTTTTTTGACAATATTAATACAACCATTTAATACTAATAAAATTCAAATAAAACGTCAAAAAAATATAAACAACATCACTAAAATATTTTTGATAAAACTCATTAGCATAAATAAAATCCGAAAAGAAATATTTAATGTAATTTTTAACATTTATAAATATCTATATATATATATATATAGATACATATATCAATTTTAAATAGTTATTAAAACTAATCATAAATACATCTTACATACGGTATAAAAAAAACAAAAAAACTAGAAACATCTTACAATTCATATGGTCACAATAAATATTTAAAAAAAACAAATTAAAATAAATATAAGTGAATTGTATATATTTATACTATTAATTAGGAAAAACTTTTATAGAAAAACCCTTCAAGTCATCTTCAACGTCGGTGCCCTTGACCAAAACTTTGTCAAAATATTTTCTACTCTTTTTTATTAGCTTTTCTAATAATGATAGAATTTTCTTACAAAAGGTATAAATAAAAAACAAGAAAACTAGAAACATCTTACAATTCATATGGTCACAATCAATATTTAAAAAACAGATTAAAATAAATATAAGTGAATTGTGTATATCTATACTATTAATTGGGAATAACCTTTATAGAGAAATCCTTCAAATCATCTTCAACTTAAGGGTCTTTAACCAAAATTATGTCGAAGTATTCTCTATTCTCTTTTTTATTAGTTTTTCTAATAATGATGGATTTTTCTAGCTTTATACATTTAACCGAAATGAAATTCAAAAAAGTATTTTATAAGTAATTTTTCAACTTATCATTGTTTATAATTCTTATTAGCAATTATGTAAATATACAATTTCTGATACTAAAGTTACAAATATTTAGTTTTAGTTTTAATTAGTAATAACTAAATTCAAAATAATTATTTAAAAGAAAACTAAGTGCATCACACATTATTACGTCTTACTGAAATTGACAACAATCATTGGCATAACAGTCAGGTGGTTGTTTACTTGTCTTTGTGGGATGATGTTGCGTCTGTTTTTAGGGGCATCCTCAAATCGGGTGAAAGGACACAATCTGTCATGTTTGTCGACGATCGTTAATCTCGAACTTTTTGGAGGTAAAGTCTTGAAATTTGTAAACTTTAATTGGTTCTATGAGCTCCATTGGTTTCTCTAATAAGTTGTTGTTCAGTGGTAACTCAAACATTCTTTATATTTGAAATAAGTAAGAAAAGATGAGCAAGTGTGTGTTGCCTTATCACTAACATTATCATCATTCTTCATCTAAGTATCAAACTTAACCGAATATATCTTCCTTTGATATTTTTTGTCCTCTTTGCCATGAAATGTGCTATTATCTTAATAGTGGTCGTTTGGCTTTGCTTTGTTTACTTTTATCTTCCTTTCATTAAACCTGATATTTCGAGTGACTAAAACTTTGAACCCACCTCGAAGTCAAGTCCGTGTTCTTGCGTATCTTTTTGTTTTTTTAATGACAACGCTTTTTTCTTTAAAGTATTCGGATTGTTCTCTCGTTTTCTCGTTTTCTCTTCGCATATACAAATAAAAACGTATTCACTCTTTAGGGTGCATATGTTTCTCGCCTAAATTTATGAACAAGTTTCACTTTAAAATTTTCTAAATATTATTCAAACTTTAAAAATAAAAAAATTGTCACCCTATATGTTCACCAATTTAAATTTTCATCAACAATATTAGAAACTATCACAATTTAAAGCCTAACTCTTACAAATGGAGAACAAATATAAAATACATCCACTGTTAGCATTTGATATCAACCATTTTTGTCGTCACAACACTGCACACTCCTACTTCAGCTCATAACTTTTCTCATCGATTCAACATTAGTTAAATATTTGTTACCATATTTAAAATACACATACGTCCCCGCGCTTGCGCGGGGCTTCGCTCCTAGTTTCTTTGAATACTACCAAAATTTACAAATTTTTTTATAACAAAAATACCATAAAAAGTAGTAGATTACAATTCTTGACAAAAAAAAAGAAGTAGTAGTTTACAAAAATACCATAAATACAAAAACGAGTTTTAACACTTTTATGTTTTAAATTTTTACATTTGGGTTCGGAATATATTGTTTAGGGTATAGTTTTGAAGGTTTTAGGCGTAAAATTTAAGATGAGAATATTACACCTATAGGTACTTTTAGGAAGTGTAATTACACTTTTAGATACTTAGACTTTTTAGCATACTTCTGTATGATAAAAAGACAAATATACCCTTAGTTCTTTCCTAACTAAGTCTCGATTTACATTTACACATATAACTAACTAAAATATAAAATATCTAAACATTCATCTTCTTAAAAACACTGTTTTTAAAAAAACCCTCTTTTTTTAGGTATATTCATCGAACTCGCCGGAAATTAGACAACATTTTTTTTCCTTTTCTGTTTTGTCCTCTCTCACATCGCTGGAAAACCAACTATGGCATTTAGTGGTCAAGATTCCGGCCTATAGATCTTGCAGTTTTCTAGATATTGCTGATAAATCCGGCCGATAAGTGAATAACACCTCGCCTGAACCCTATTTTTTCCCCCTTTTGGTTTCTTTTGTTCTTGTCGGGATTCTCGGGGTATAGATCTCATGTTTAGATCTCGCCGGTAAGAGAAATAGATCTCTCCGGAACCCTATGGTCGTTTAATTTTTTTTTTCTATTTTTCTTGCCGGAAATCCCCTCTTATCGTGCCACTTCTTTCCTAACCCTAATCGTTCTCGTCGTTTGCAGCAAGGTCATCGGAGATTCCGCGGCTGCCTTCCGATTTCTCATCCATTTCCTGCGACGGCGACTCCATGGATGGTATGTTCGATAACGCAATTATTCCCCGCGGAGGCGTTAAAATTTCTCCCCTCTATCTAACCTCTTATGATGTTTTTGTTTCCCTTTTTTTCAGCCTCAATCTAACCCCGATACACTGTTCGATTTCAACCTTCCGCCAAGACTTTATGTTTCAAATCGATTTCCTAGCGGGCGGTTAAATGTTTATTCGAAGACGGATTTCATCGCTCTTGTTCAGCTTGAAGTTAAAAGGGAGACCGGAGCTAATGCGGATCCTTCGGCCTCGGCTCGGAAAGCTTTTTGAGTTGCCCATATACTTGTCCTCGATTTCGGGGAAACTCGTCCACGCACTTATGGCCGTGCAGCCTTGTAACGAAAAAACGATATGAGTTGTGGACAGTTTTTGGTGGACAGCCTCTTCGTTTCTCAATGACAGAGTTTGCCCACATCACAGGTTTGGATTGCTCTGATTTCAGACAAGATTACTGCCACATGTGGTTCCCTAAGGAAACCAAAACACCTTCAGAGTTCTGGGTTAAATTGTTAGGCCGCGACCCACATATTCAACTAGCTGATGTCGCTAAAATGTTGGACGATGTTAGCACGATGCCTAGCTGGAGGATTTTAGGTATAACTCTCATCATTCTTGTCGACGGGGTGTTAATTGGTTCACACCAGTATCCCAAACCAACACCAAAGTATGTTGATATGCTGGAGGACATTGATACTTTCCTTGCTCATCCATGGGGTAGAGAATCTTTCCATCTTTGTAATGTTACTCTACACCTAACATTTTCATTCGCAGTCCACTAATAGCAGTCCACTATTCAGCATCCACATCTAGGTCCTGCATCATATTAGTGTACGTTACCCCCCCCCCCTCCATCTTTGTAATGTAACACTAGCCCTAAAATGTTCAATCGTCGTCCACTGATATCAGTCCACTATTAGTAATCCACACATATGGCCCTGTTTCGTATTTTTAAGGGCACATATTGATTTCCCCCTAACCCACACAATATTACACGTCGTCCACTCATATCAGTCCACAAGTAGTACACCACAAAAATTTTCAGCATCAAAATAGGGAAATACATATACACCGACTATTTCTTCCTTCTAAGCAATGACCAGACGATCATACGGACATTGCGGTCCACCCGGTCGCAACAAACCACTTGCTCCACACATTGCGGTCCACCTGGATTCATAAACACCACATTATATCGGGTTTGTGCAGCTGATTCAAGTCCTTCTATTATAATGTAGTGTGTAAGTTACTGCCCCCACCCCCTCCATCTTTGTAATGTTACTCTACACCTAACATTTTCATTCGCAATCCACTAATAGCAATCCACTATTCAACATCCACATCTAGGTCCCGCATCATATTAGTGTACGTTATCGCCCCCCCCCCCATCTTTGTAACGTAACACTAGCCCTAAAATGTTCAATCGTCGTCCACCGATATCGATCCACTATTAGTAATCCACACATAAGGCCATGTTTCGTATTTTTTAAGGGCACATATTGATTTCCCCCTAACCCACACAATATTACACGTCGTCCACTCATATCAATCCACAAGTAGTACACCACAAAAATTTCCAGCATCAAAATAGGGAAATACATATACGATAGCATTATCGCAAAATAGATAAAGTCCAACAAAAAATACACCGACTATTTCTTCCTTCTAAGCAATGACCAGACGATCATACGGACATTGCGGTCCACCCGGTCGGAACAAACCACTTGCTTTTGGGAACACCTGTTTCTTTGCCGCGTATATGGCATTGTGCCTATCTGAGATTATTGTCAACTCACTACTATCCGCCGAGATAGCTTCCAGCCTTCTCAAAGAACCAAGTCCACGACGGAACGTTTTCACTATCCACCACAAAGAAATGCTAGTGGATATACTTGGCGATTCGCGTCCCGTCCACTTGCCGTCAACAACACACCTTTATATTTACCAGTCAAATGGGTCCCATCTACAACAATTAACCCACCATTAACACGAAGATGCCTAACAAAGTACCCCACGGAGCCATCACTTGTTAACAAAACGGGCGGAGTCTTCAACCCTGTAGCTAGTTCTTTACTATTAGGCGACCAATAACTCAACCCATTAACAGCATATTCGCCGTTGCCCATACCAAAAAACTCTGACAGACAAGCCTCTTTCAAATCTGTGAGACTCATTCCATCCTTCACTGTAACAACCCTACCATACCGTTGTTTATCAATTAAAAACTCCCAATAACCATCAGCTCCACATCGCCACTCACCGCTCATGACCATTGCCTGGTCGTCCATCGAAACCTGTCCAAAATCAAACAACACTTTAAAAAAAAACATACAACCAAAATAAGGTTTGCGTATTAAGACGACAAATCAAGCTTTTTCCTCAAGATACTTTACTTGTTCAGCCAATAAACAAATTGTTTCACAACAGGAAACAGATCTGTAAGAAAAAAAAAAAATTCGAAAGATGCCCTCCACGTCATCGATCCACCACCAACATCACACGTCATCGATCCCAATTGTTAACTTTCTTTACTCTTTATTACGGAAGACTTTGTTATGGGACAGATTTGACATTCTAACTTTTCTGGTTACAAATACAAACTGAATCTGTAACTACTCATGTCACTATCTTTCTCGGTTTATTACAAACAAGGGCACAATGGGCATAATTTTTCATTTTTCACAAACAAAGTACACCTTCCAGCCAAAGTATCTTAAAGTGTAATAATAGCAACACAAAGTGCCTCAAACTGTAAATCACTCATTTAAGATTTGTGATATTTACGAGAAAAAAACATTTTAATGGTATTTGTAAAACTTTCGAAAATGTGTGAAAATTATGTTAAAATCTTTATTTAGTGTTATTAATGAGAATTGCCCTAGACAAATCCTAAATTATGAATTTTGGTAAAAATCCGAGGACATAAACTAAACAAAGCTACACATTGATGAGTGTATAGAAACATAAATCCAAAAGAGACAAAGTTCCCTTATAGGAATGTTTTCAAAAATACCACATTCCTCAAATAGCACAAGAACTATTGTCTCATGCTTTAGAGAGCTTTGGTTTTCGTAGAAAATATTCGGTTAAGTGTTGCAGCCAAGCGAATCCCACCTTGTGCTAGCCTCTTCTCCACAATAGGCAACCGCGAGAGAAAATACTCATCTGCAAGAAACACAAACATGAGAGAGAGAGAGAGAGAGAGTGAAATCATAAGATCATTGTATACTATCTATTGCATATTAGAAGAAAGCTACTTAAAGAATGATATTGTTACATAGTGTAAGTGTGTACCTCCTAAACTACTCCCTGGTGTGGCATTTCTATAAGCATACTTGCAGGCAAGTTCTATGCTTTCAGAAGCATACCTGTTAAAACATCAAAGAAGAACATACAACAATGGTGACACAATTTGATCATGTATACATGACGATAAGCCTAAGACCATTTTCTTGGCTCCTCAAGAAGACAAGAACTTAAACATATCTATAGGTATATGCTTACTGATTTGGACAAGCCGCTTGGTTATGTCGACATGACTCCCACGACAAAACATTCTTTGACCAGCAGTTCTACATGAAGACATAAAGTGAGACTATAACTTGTTGAAGCTGAATATAGAAAAGTGAGATCATACCTTGAGTTTGGCTTGAAGGGCTTTAATCATGTGTGGTAGGCTTGAATTGTAATATCTTTCTAGAGCAGACTCAATTATCATATCATCCCACACCTTCACAAATCGCAATTACAAGATCATTAAGAACGGTCAATTTACGAGTTAGTGTATGATCGATAAAACAAACACTTACACGGTGCAAATTTGTTTTGTTAGTGTACCAGTTGACTATTATTGTGTTACCACCTAGATCACCGGTGAAACCAGTATGCAATGGCTGTGAAAAACAAAGATCCAACGCGTAAGTGTTAGCTATACTGTCTAATATGATTTATCTGAATTTGCAAAATGGATTAGTTAAAAACCTGATGGATATCTCCCATATAATGTGATAAGAACATAAGAGCCTCTGCCAAGTTATCTGTAAACCGAAAAAAACAAAGAGACTAAGTCCCACTATAAAAGCTCCTTCTAACCTATACAAAGATTCAACAAAACCTTACTTACAGTGAACTAAAGTATGAGAGTTTTCAGAAGCTAACATAAGTTGATTTGTGTAATTGAAGATAGCTCCCGCCACACACCAATCTTTACGCTTATTGTTATCATGACAGTCCCCTTCACATAAAGACACAGAAAGGACATATATTTGAAACATTATGTACATTACAATGGAGACAGAAAAACATGTATGAAAGCTAAAGGAGGAGAAGAAGATAACTAACGACAGTATTCGTAGTTGCATCTGTAATCAGGTGTGTTAATGTAATGCAAGGAGCTAGTCCATTGCCATTGCGAAAGGTGTTTGATTTCATCAGGCCATGAGCAGACAGATGCTAGATCTCCTTGAGCAGATTCAGGCAAGAGTTTCTTCACTGCAGCTATAGTATCATCTTCAAAGTATCCCTGAGGATATCACCAAAAGGTCAAAAGCTATCTTATATTGTAAGTATTATGCTCTGAAGAAAGATATAAATCTCAAGAAACTTCAAGAAAACAGAAAGAAGCACACATCTTTGTATACATACTAACAATAAGTTCAAGACTGTTTTGTTATAACAATCACAGAGGTTACTACAGAAGCTAGTTAAAGGAGATTAAACCTCTGCTAATTTGCAGACAGTGTAATGACCTTCTCTTCCCCAACATAGAGCTCCATGGACTAGTTGTGTAAGGACAACAACACTCACAATCCACAATCTCATTTCTGAAACAGTAACAAACAGTTATCATATACAAAAAGGTGGGTTTATTATTAAAACAAAGAAGAGAACACTGAATACAATCCAGTTAGAGAAGACAGAAGTCAACCACTTACTTGAAGAAAGCTTGAATCCTTTTGCTTCCTTGTTTCGATTGCTCTTCTTTCTCCTTTCTCCTTTACATAGAGAGATTAAAAAACTGATTCTTTCACTTCTTTATTTTGTGATTTTTTTTAATCCCCACGTTTGATTTGTTTAATCAAAAATTCATAATATGACAGTTGTGTAATACAGCAAAAACCAAGCTTGAGAGAGTATTCTCAAGATCCTTCCTTTAGAGTTTCAAGTGCATAAAGCTTCAGCTTATAAATACACATTGAATATGGTGTTGTCCTAAATGTTGATAACAGATAACAACTTATTCCAGTGTAAACTAAGAAGATCAATGGTATCGCCATAAACTTAACTAGGCAATCACATGAGTAAATAGAGTGACTGCATATTGGTTCTTGGGGAGTCCTTTTCTTGGTTTCATGCTCCAGCAAACTTAGGTCTTGAAGAAAATATACGGTTAAGAGTGGCCGCCAAGCGAATCCCACCTTGTGCTAGTCTCTTCTCCACTATAGGTAACCGAGAGAGAAAATACTCATCTGCAGAACAAATATGAGAGAAAGTCCGAAGATCATTACATAACTGAAATAACCATGTGTAGGTTAAACTAGCTATAAGATCTTGTTTGAGAGTGGATACTAATTGTCTAAAGTTCAATGACACTTTGGCGAGTTCAATGATCAGAGAAAGCATACCTCCTAAAGTAGTCCCCGGGGTAGCGTTCCTGTAAGCATACTTGCAGGCCAGATTTATACTCTCAGATGCATACCTTAACACATACAAAACCGCACTTAATCAACAATATGTGATATAGGAAAAAGGTATAACAGCTACAACCAAATTTATCCATCCTGGTTTTTGACAGAAAATGATGCATCTTTATATGCTTACGAATTTGGACAGGCTGTTTGGTTAAGTTGACATAACTCCCACGACGGAACATCATTGGACCAGCCGTGCTACATTTAGACAGCAGTTAAAAGCAAATGGTCATTGAAAGTTGATTGGATATTATGTAACCTTAGCTCCATAAAGAAAGTAAAGATTGTACCGTAAGATTGGTTTGAAGAGCTTGAATCATGAGTGGTAGGCTTTTATTGTAGTATGTTTTAAGAGCAGACTCAATTATCATGTTATCCCATACCTTCATAACCAAAATGATTTCCTTTCAGATTTTGGAACATTAAAAGATCATAAAACACACACATTTAATCCATCAACACTATCAATCAAAAACACTTACGTGGTGCAAATTTGTTTTACGACGGTACCAGCGGACTGTTATAGTGTTTCCACCTTCATCTCCCAGAAAACCAACATGCAAGGGCTGTGTAGATTACATATAACTCAAGAGAGAACACATTCTCATAACGATTTATTTGAATAACAAAACAGATACATTACTTACCTGGTGAACATCTCCTATATAATGTGACAAAAACATAAGAGCCTCTGTTAAGTTATCTGCACACACAAAAAAGACTAGTCACGCACGGCTCTACGCTCCATACAAATTCAAACTAAAACTTAGCATCCCACTCACAGTGTGCTATTGCCCGCGAGTTTTTATCAGAAGCCGACATAAGTTGCATTGTGTAGTTGAATATCGCTCCTGTCACACACTGGTCTTGATGCTTATGAGTATCATGACAATCACCTTTCGTTAAGACAACATATAGAATTACATTTCAGATTACAATTCCATACAAGATAAAGGGTTTAAGAAGTTGAAGAAGGGAAGAGCCAAAACCGACGACAATACTCGTAGTTGCATCTATAGTCAGGCGTGTCAACATAGTGCAAAGGGCTAGTCCATCTCCATTTCCATTGCCATTTAATCTCATCAGGCCATGAACAGACAGATGCTAGATCTCCTTCTGCTGATTCAGGCAAGAGTCTCTTCACTGCAGCCAAAGTTTCTTCCTCAAAATAGCTCTAAAAGATCACAAAAATTGCCATTGTAACTTATCAGACATCACAAAGGTACACTTTTTAAAGCCATAATCCACCACAACAGTAATCTCCTGGAGTTGTTCTAACAGTCCTAGAGAGCTAAACTGAATCTTCAATTTCGGTAATAAAGTTCAGATTTTATAAAAATCTGAGGTCATAATAAGCAACAAAGATGTCTTTGAATATAGACCTGGGCTATTTTGCAGACGGTGTAGTGACCATCTTTTCCCCAACACAAAGCTCCATTGATTAGCTGTGTAAACACGATTGCTATAGCAAACCATAGTCGCAGAGACGAACCCATTCTTAAAGTTTTGATTTTTTACAAGATTTGTGTGTTCGATTTTGGGAAATTTGAAGAAACAAAACGAATCTGATTCAAAAGCGACAAGTCAAAGAAGGATCTTCACAAAGACTTGATATCGGTAAAAAAAAAAACAGTGACTTTTTTTTAGTTCAAAGTAAAATTAGTAACTTTTTAGAAAAGTTAATTTGATTAGGGAGTTTAGAAAAAAAGTAATTCTCACGAATACCGTTAATAAATTTTTCTTACAAAACTAACACACATTTTTGAAAATGTTACAAAATTATCAAAGATTTTTTTTTTCCAAAAATACCATAAATTTTAAATTACTTTAAAAGTTTTAAAACTACATTATAAACTTTCAAAATTATATCATACCTCACTCAAAACTATATATTAAATATTATATAGCGAATGAAAAAATTTAAATTGTTAACAATGTTTAAACTGTTTTTTGTAATTATGATATTTTCATATTAAAAATATTATTGTGGTATTTTGATATAAAAAATTATTGAGGAATTCACAAATCTACACCTTTTCAATCCCTTCTTCACAAAACTACTCCTAATTTAATATTTTCACATATTTACACCCTTTTAAAATTTTAAAAGCTTGATTTAACCTTTAAAAAATTACCAAAATTAAAAAAATTTCATTTGGGTTCGCTAATTAGTGTTTAGGGTATAGTATTAAGGGGGTAGGATTGTTTGGGTAGAGTTTATTTGAATTTAATTTTGAGTGTTTAGGTGTAGTTTTGTGAAGTATTTTGGAAATGGTGTAGTTTTGTGAAATGTAATTCAAATGGTGTAGTTTTATAATTCTCCCAAAATTATATGATAGTATTTTCAAGTAGTATTATAAGAAATTTCTCTTGAAAAAGCCCACAATAAAAGTTTTGGATCGTAGTTCATACCGAGACAACAAATCCAAAAACATTCAACGTATCAAAGAGTGACGCGTAGTAAATAGTTCCATTGCCGACATCTTTAAACGCAATCGTGGCGTTATCACGTGGTAAACGCGTCGTCATTTTTTAATTAATTAATAAACAACCCTCCAATAATAATAACAATAAAAAATCAACTCTTTAGTAGGACCCACACGAACTCCTCTCGCGACTCCATTAATGGCGGTCTCGTGCTTCCTCCTACGATTCCTCACGATCTAAATAAGAAGAAGAGAGAGAGAGAGATCTGAATCTTATTCTCTCTCTCACAAGACTCGTGTAGCTTCTTCCATAGTTCTTCTTCACTCTCTCTCTTTCTGGTTAGCTCTTCTTTTCGTTTTGATTTGTAGATTTAGATCGTCTCATTGGCTTCTTTAGCTTTGAATCAGTCTCTGAATACAGAAAAAATCAAAATCATCATAAGGGTTTTATTGGGTTTATAGATTTATTCATGGGTTTTTTAAATCAAATCAAAAGTTTGTGTTTTTATAATCACACAACAAATCTCCTTTGCTCCTTTGTGCTCTAGCTTTGCATATAACAGTCATAGATCTCACTATTATTCTTTTGATTTTTGGCTTAATTGTTTGGATCTATTGCTGAAAACAAGTGTATGGTTTGAATTAGAGTTCTTGTACAAAACACTTTGGTTTCTTTTGTATGCTAAGAAGAGTTTTTTTGTGATATTGTATTGTATGCAGAGGAAACAATGATGGACCTAATAATGAACATGAAGCCTCCACAGATAACTTTGTATTGTTCAGCTTTCTCTGTATTGCTCACACTTCATTTCACCAGACAGCTTGTGTCGCAGCATCTCTTTCACTGGAAGAACCCCAAGGAACAAACGGCGATACTCATCATCGTTCTTATGGCTCCTATCTACGCCGTTGTTTCCTTTGTTGGTTTATTAGATGTTAAAGGAAGTGAAACCTTCTTCTTGTTTCTTGAATCCATCAAGGAGTGCTACGAAGCGCTTGTGAGTCTTTTGTTTTCTTACTATTTAGGTTGTTGTTATCTTTAACATGATGTAGATAGACTTACAAGTTTTTTTTTCCGATATTTTTGCAGGTCATTGCTAAGTTCTTGGCATTGATGTTTAGTTACTTGAACATATCTATCAGCAAAAACATTGTTCCTGATGGAATCAAAGGAAGAGAGATTCACCATTCTTTCCCAATGACTCTTTTTCAGGTTTATCTCTAGCATGGTATCTTCCATATATGGTTGCCTCTCGTAACTATCCTTTAAGCTTTGTGTCTATTGGTTTTTGACAGCCCCATGTAGTTCTTCTTGATCATCACACTCTTAAGCTTTTGAAATACTGGACATGGCAATTTGTGGCCATTCGGCCCGTGTTCTCAGTCTTGATGATAGCTTTCCAAATTATCGGGTTTTATCCATCTTGGTTGAGCTGGACATTCACCATCATTCTCAATCTCTCGGTTTCTCTGGCGTTGTATTCTCTTGTGATCTTCTACCACGTGTTTGCTAAGGAGCTTGCGCCTCATAACCCGCTCGCAAAGTTCCTATGCATCAAAGGAATTGTCTTCTTCGTCTTTTGGCAGGTAATTTTTGAATCTCATCATGGAATTCAAAATCTTTAAAAAGTCGATGAGATAATGTTTGATAAGATTCTTTTTTGATATTCGAAAACCGCAGGGAATAGCTCTAGATATCCTGGTGGCTACGGGAGTGATCAAATCTCATCATTTCTGGTTAGAGGTAGAACAGATCCAGGAAGCTATACAGAATGTGTTGGTATGTCTTGAGATGGTTGTCTTTGCTGCGGTTCAGAAGAATGCTTATCATGTTGGTCCTTATAGCGGCGAGACCAAGAAGAAACTCGATAAAAAGACTGAATGATCTTGGCCCGGTTAAAGGGCGAAATGGACCGGTTTCTTACTTTATAGCCATTCCTTGGTGATGCTTTTGTACTATGTTGAGTAGAGAGAATCAAAACCTTTTGTTTCAATGGTTGTTATGATGTGATTCTTTAGTTTGGAGACAATAATACACTTGTTATTGTGAAAAAGAGAATAATGTAAAATTCTTGAATTACTACACTTATCTCCATTCTTTTTTGGATTTTTGCAAGGTGTATATATGTTAATACAGATCATTGATATAATAAGAGCTTACAGTAAAACTTAAATATGATTAAACAAAAGAGTATTACGAAATGTCACATTCACAACATACAATAAGGTTATTTGGGTGCTTTGAGCATACAAGTGGTGTCTCTGTAACTAAAATTGTGGAAGCTATGAACTCTTAAAAGATATCAATGAAAGTTGCATTGTTGCATAAAAGGGTTACTGTAATCGACGTATTTCTCCCACAAGGGTTTGTATTTCTCTAACCCGATCTTCAGCCACGGCTTTAAGTTCCCATTGAAGTGAAGAACCGCTCCTTTCTCTATCGCGCGAGCATCCACATTCGTGTATCCTAGTCCAAGGATATGCCACGATGCCTCTAAAGCTTCTGTTAACCCGTAAAACGTCAAAAGCCCTGGAGGAAGTGTCCCGAGCTTCCATAAAGTCCGGTCAACATTCTTTTCTTGCCAGTAATGGTATATGCCGGTCACGTTTCTTCTCCTCCACTCGACTAAATCAAAGACATTCATCCCAAACGCCCACCCACACGCGTCTGGATCAAAGTGGGAGCGAATCAGAGGATGTGAATAGTTCAAGTACTTGTGGTATCTGTGGAAAGTTTCCGTACACGTCTCAACAGCTCCGTTCACGTTTCTGTTTAAATCGATTGTGAAGAGAGTGGAGATGTCCTTCTGAACCACAACGTCGTCATCAAGAAAGACCACTTTCTTCAACGCGGGGAACACTTCAGGGATGTAAAACCTGAGATGGTTAAGCATCGAGAGATACTTTGGGTTTCTGAACTTGATCGGTGTGCGGCCATCGTCGTTGTGTCCAGAGAAATAGTAGGTTTGCGTATCGGAGTCTTGAAGCTGCTTAAGAACAGGAACATAGGACGCATTAAGCCATTTGAAATCCTCGAATCTCTGAACCTCCACAGTAACTCCTCTATAGTTATCCACGTTCATAGCGAACCAAGCTTTCATCGCAGCGTAGTTGATCTCATTAGTCACGAGATGAAACACGACTTTCTCAGGCGATTTCGAGTTCAAAGCAGTCGAGTTCACCACGACAGAAGTAGCAACGATGTTATCAGAGAACACGCAGAAATGGTAAAGACTGTTATCAGTAAGCTTTGAACCCACAACACGGCTTCTCCTCTCTTCGCTAAGCTTCCTCCGCAAACCCGAGTTCTGAAACCATTCAGTAGCGAGACGAACACCGAGACAGTAAAGGCTCTTGGGAACTTGCTCAGCAGCAATCTGACCATACTTGTTGCTCTTCTCAGACACAGAACTAATCTGCTCTTGTAATGTCTGAACAGTGGCTTTAAGCCTCATGATCATAGTGGCACTATCATAGTGAAGCTGTTGTGCTTGAAACAACAAAACAGCCATGTCGCGAATCATAGGCTCAGACTCTAACAATGTCAAGGGATGTCTCCTAGTGGCTGCATCAGAGAGAAGAAGCTGCGAGTTACGGATCTGTGCACTAAGGTCCCAAGCAAATTGGAGATTTTTGCTTTCTTTAGCTATAACAACAAAGGCTTTAGCTAGAGATATCTGGTCGTTAACTTGTCGAGTAACGGAGTTAGGGCTTAACATCTCCTCCGTCATGTTCATCGTCTCTTCGAATCTGTAACGACGCTGATGAAAAAAAAAAACAAAAGGGTAAGTAAGTAAAGTTAGTTAATTTCGAAGAAGAAGAAGAAGAAGAAAGGTGAGATTTTTGACCTTGGGAGTAATGGAGGAAGATCTGGGCTGAATCTGAGAAGCTTTAGTGAGAGTGAGAATGAGAACGAAGAGCATGACGACGATGCCACAGAGAAGTAGCCATACGACATTGGAGATCTTTCTTCTCCCTGTTCTTCTAAAATCGGAGTTTCTTCTCCGCATAGTAAACTTTCTCTTGGAGTCTATGGAGTGAGATCTGAAACGAAGACGACGATGATGATGATGATATCGGATCTGAGATCTGAGTGAGACGGCGAGGTTATACTCTGATTCCGACGATTTGCTTTCGCTTCAGAGAAAAAAATACTAATTTTCTCGACTTTTTTTAATTCTTTTATTAAATTGAGTTCTCCATTAAAGAAAAAACAAAGTTTTAATTTAAAATTAAAAATATTTATTACCTCTTAATTTAATTTTATTTGTGAACAATAATAAAATCGGAAAAAGAAGGTAAAGTCTTCTTCTTCTTCCTCTTCCTCTTGATCGAAACTGGACAGATTCAATATCCTTAGGTAAGCTTTGTAATGAAATTGTGTTGATTCTTCTTCACCAACATTGATGATGATCGATTCGTTGATGTAGATAGACATTGTTGGTTGCCTTGTCACAAGTTATCTCATGTCTCTGTCTTTTTACAAATCTCTGTTATCTTCTCTTCTATAAATTTGTTTACTGTGAGTGTCTTCGTCTCTCTATCTTCATAAATAGTTTGTTTTGCTACATTAGACGAAGAAGATTTGGATTTTGGCTGTTGGGTTTAGGGTAAAGATTTGATTTTTGGGTTTTAGCTTCTCTTAGTTATCCACATTCATCTCTTTTAAGTGATCAATGATCGTCACTGCATTATATGATATCTTCTCTAAAGTATCTTTCTTGTTCTTTTGGTTTGCTTGTTCTTGAACGATAATTTTAGCTTAATGACCATTGAAATTTGAAGATTATCCATGTTTGCTTTACTGTGACTTTATTGTTTTTGATTACAGTGAAGGAGCTTTCTTGCTATCTTTCTCTGTCTTTAGTGCGTGTCCCACTCTCTTCTCCACTATACAGAAAGAGATGGAGGTTAAACTATGGAGCGATAAGCGCGAGAGAGAGATGTATGAGAGTTTCGCTGAGCTTTACGCTATCATCAAAGCTACCGAGAAGCTAGAGAAGGCTTATATCCGTGACATTATCTCTCCATCCGAATACGAATCAGAGTGTCACAAACTCATCGCCCACTTCAAAACGCTGTCTAAAACGCTTAAAGACACGGTCCCGAGCATCGAAAGGTTTGCAGACACGTACAAGATGGACTGTTCGGCTGCTGTTTACCGCCTCGTGACCTCTGGTGTTCCGGCTACCGTGGAGCACCGAGCCGCTGCGATGGCTTCTACTTCGAGCTCTGCTTCTGTTGTCGCCGAGTGTGTTCAGAACTTCATCACTTCAATGGATTCTCTGAAACTCAACATGGTTGCTATGGATCAGGTGTCTCCGTTGTTGTCTGATCTCTCGGCTTCTCTTGATAAGCTGAGTATTTTGCCACCTGATTTCGAAGGGAAGACGAAGATGAAAGAGTGGCTGTTGAAGCTGTCGAAGATGGGAGCTTCGGATGAGCTCAGTGAGCAGCAAGCCCGGCAACTTCACTTTGACCTTGAGTCGTCGTATAACGCGTTCATGGCTGCTTTGCCTAATGCTGGTAACTAAACAATGTTACTGTTTGATTTCTACTGTGTTTAGGACTTGGCTTTATGTAATTATAATTATTGCTTTAGGATGATAACTTTGATTTATGACAATTCTGGAGATGAATGTTTCAGACAAAAAAAATAAACCTTTCTTTTGGTGTGTAAAGATCATAGCTACTTTGTTTTACTCTTCTTGTCTTTATGTTGAATGTTCGTTAGAGAATATTTGCTAAGCTAAACAATTATGAAGTGATAATTGCCCTTCATCTTCTAAAAATGCACAAAATGTGATCAGCCTTTTGGGTTAAAAAAGGATAATTACTAGAAGCTTTCTAGTTTCTACCATCATAATAATCTAGTTCACTTTGCACCAGTATGAGTCTTCAGAATCTACAGGAGCTTGTGGTGGTGGTAGTGTCTGCAACTTCTGTGACAATTTGGCTATGAACACTTGATGAGCTTGATGGCTCGGAGTTAGGCTTTGATGTGCCATCATGACGCACAGAGTTGTTGTTGGTAGTTGTGTTAGAACCAGGCAGAGATTCTTCGTCTTTCCCCGGTTGGAAATTTAAATCTATTTGGCCTTTCAAATGTGAAAATTGATGGTCATGGTTCATACCGTTGCGAGCAGATTGGTGAAGTTTGTCGCCAGAGTTCAGTGACTCTAGTTCCTTGTGTGCATTGATTTCTTTCTCTAACTGCTTCTTCTTTCTCAGTAGCAACAGGGAACCCTTACGGCGTTTTACCATATCGCAGACAGTACACAAACAGCATCGGTCGTGTTTGGGACCTAACCCACTTGGAGATTGTATGCAAACAATGCAAGTGCAGCCAATTCTATGCCGAGGGTGTTTCGTGGTTTCTTGGAGTGACATCGAAGGTCCTTCAACTTCTTTCATGGTGACTTCATCATGCTCCTCAACTATCAGTTCTTGCTCTGCAGAGCCTGATGGTCTGAAGCTAGACACAATTCAAAGAACAAGAAAACAGAAATCAACAAGCTTCGAGAAAACAATGTACTATATATAATGCTAAAGGACAGTTTTCAACGTGTAGCAACACGCCTTCAGAGCATGATTAGTACCAGTACACTTAATTTGCCTAAGATGATATGTTGAAATCAAAGAGACCAAAGATGCATGTGTTGTTGGGATACTAGAAAGAAAAAGACTTGAGAATAGGCAATTTACCCAGTGGGCTTCCCGATGATCGGAACATCCTATGTTGACAAAACCAGAAAAGTAAGAACTAATTCAGTGACTGATACAATTCCCAATACGAAAGTAAAGCACAACAATACAAAGAGATGGTTGATAGCAAACATAATGACATGGCTAATCATTTCTCAGGTGTTCAAGCCAACTATGTTGCTTTGTCTTTCATTATCGTTGCATCTAAAAGGAATAGTTAAAAAACTCTCAGCCATAATAAGAACCTGCAATTTCCAGTCATTACACAATTATCTCTCTCTCTATTTAATAGCAGACAAAGTTAACTTAATACCATGGAATCATTTTCTCTTTCATAACACACTATAGAAACTAATGCCAAATTCATAACAAAAATAAATAAAGCGTCATAGCCATAGAAAACATATGAACGTACCTCATACTCCTCAAACTCATATTGCTCTATCACGACTATAGATGGAGAGAAGCTGGGAGGAGGCAGAATAAATCCTTGAGCTTCTTCCCATGTTAGTTTCACCTCATTGTGATCTCCCTTTTCAACTTTTTGACGTTTACTTTTTGTAATCATCAAGCTGCTTTTCATCTTCCTGGACGAAATATCTACTCCTGGAGTTGGTTTTGCTTCATAAGCGGACTTCTTAACTATAGACTGTGAATGCTGCTCAGTGGGTTCAGCCTGGTAATGCATATACAGAAGAGATGTAACATTATGTATCCTCACATAAGCTAGTTTGTCAAGAAAGGGTGTCAGTTGGATTTTGAACGCTTACATCTCCTTCGTTTGTGCAGGTGTCACGGTTGTTAACTGTTGAGCCAGTTTCCTGCAAAGACAAGAAGTTAATATACGACAATATGTGGTATTCCTATTGTGTGTTGACTACATTCTAAAGTGCATCATACATTCAAGAAAACTTCCTTAAACTAGAGGTTAGTTGACTAATAAATTGTAATTTTAATTTCCGAGAGCCAGAAGTAACCTGATCAGACGATTGAGCAACTGAAGCCTTCCTGTATCCGATGATTAACTTCTTTTCTGGATCTAATCGACTAAATATGACTAAAACAAGATTGTAATTAGGCATAAGCAATAGAAAAAGGACTATAACTCAGAAAGACGTGTAATATGCTTGCCAAAATATATCAACAGTAAATGTTAACTGAGTGATAAATAATGCTTCCGCTTTGTTAATAGTAATGGCTATTAAAAACATATTTGAGCATTAGCTACATGGTAAACCAAATTACTATATCATTGACAACATACCTCTATCACCTGCCTGCAACTGCATGCTCTGGAGGCATGGTGTTACTCCCTCTATAAAATACATTCTGCTTTTGTGGTTGGGCCAAAAGCGAAACTGAAATATCCACTCTTTACCCATTCGGTCCTCTACTTTGAGAGGGACCCCTTCAGGGTGGGAAATTGGGGGAAAGAAAGCCTGTCACATAACAGATGTCTTGTTCATTTAACATTTTTTAGTTAATATGAGACAAAGTAAAGGTTATAGACAGAGATTATGATGAGTAATATTATTCATGATACCAAAATGGTGTATATACAAGCAGCAGGTAGTAACATCCCCAATTCTTTCCAAATGAATCTCCCACTTTAAGAAGATAAAAACAAGAATCTATAATTGCATATGTAATCAGTAATCTACCTCTGCACATTTCTTTGGCAGCATCAGCCGCCCAGTTCTTCCAGTATCACTAGCACTCAGCATCTTCTCAAATAGAGTAGTGGCAACTGATTTAGATCTTGCATATCGTTAAGGTTCTGATAACTTAAAAGTAGCAAAAGTTTTGTTAGTTTTACATGTCATAAACATGAGTGGCTAAGTATCCAAACAAATAAGTAAGATCTATCTATAAAACCATATTCTGAAAGGCTTACATCCCCCCTATTCTATAACCTAGTCTAGACTAAATTATATCAAAAACTAGAAAGAAAACAAAATGAGAGAGGAAAAGGACACTGAAGTATGAAGTAGAATAGCAAGATTCATATGCTTATGGTGAACAGACGAAGTTATAATTTAATGTAAGCTCTATAAAACAAGAAGGATACTCTTTGGATTGATTTCGAAGAACTTGGATTTCATCTGAAACCTTAGGCCAATAACGCGGAACCACTTGATATTTTCCTGGTGCATCGAAATGCCTTCTCAAATTTTCACTCTTGCTGTTGAATAGCGAGTCTGCTACACCATTCAAGTCATTGTGTAAGCAACTCCGTGGAGAAGAATTAGGTGTATGGCGTAAATTATTTCCATCTAGTCTCAAGTGACCATTTTTCTCAATTGGAGTTGTAATAGGCACAGGAAAAGCAAAGTTTGTCCCACATAGACCCTCTTTTAATGAGATTAGTGGATGATATACATTGAAGTGGGGAACTTTACAATTGGGTCCTGCAATTAAAGATTCATCCTTGAGCAGTCGATTATGGCATAACTTAAGATCTTTTCATATAATGTTCCCAAAAATACTACGAAAATCTTCTTATATAAGTGCATACCTGCTTTCTGATTATCAAGCATGTAACTTGTTTGATTCTTCGAATTTTCACTCATTAAATTCTCCATCAAGTCATTCATTCCCATATTTTTCTCGGTGGGATATACAGTGCCACTATCTCTAGAAGTAGGTTGACTAAATTTATAACTTTCTCTATGATTATGCAAATCAAACTGCAGAACCGAAGGACTTAACAAGCTAGGAGATGGGCAGCTTATCTGATTTGACCCTGTTGAAGAACACCGATAGATCGAGGAGTCCTTGATTTTCTCAGCAACTGGAGATTGGAAAAGGACAGACGGTGATGGCGGAAAATTCGGTCCCTGGAAGACATGAAACAGACTGTTATAGCACATGGCTGACAAAACTACGGAAAGGATCTTTCTACAGATAAAGTTTGTTTACTAGCTTAAGATATATGATTATTGACTATTGAGTGTTGATGAACATCAATACATCATGGACTATACAGAGTCAGGTAACATCACGCCTCTGAGAAAGTATAACATATAATTCTATAATAGAAAAGAAAAAGTGGAATACTTCCTCACCAAACCAAATTTTTTCCGCGTGCAAGCCAAGCATTCAATTCCTCCAGCATCCAGCAACGTAAAAGCAGATGCAGAAACAATACAACCACAATGAATTTGCTGCACAGAATGCAAACTGTGAAAAACTTCATATCTGGAAAACCCACAAATGATTTTTACAGTAAACCATGTCATTACCTTCCTACATGACTCACAAGACCTCCATCCGGAAGCCCTTAGGTGAAATATGTCACAAAATTTCCCTTGCTCATAAGCATACCTGGAACCAAAATATAATCACAACGTGTTTGCAAATGTATGAGAAAATATCGGGTTACTTAAACTGATTCAGTGAGCTAATGCCTTATGCAATTAGAACTCTTTATATCGGTTAATGCTCAATGCAATTAGAACCTAAGCTTTAACTACTCTTTTTTCCTTTTGCGGAAGTGAGATACTCTGATGAAGTTCACATTTCAAAAGAACACACAAGTAACCAGAAACTACACACTACATAGTCTACACACACATCCATAGTTTGTAAGGCAAATTATGACGGCTATCAAAAGGAAAACACACTACACTGCAAGCGAAAAATCGATGAAGGTTCATAAATATCATCAAACTGAATACTTTATTTCCGTATATACATATCAAAGACAAAGACAGGACACATCTAGACATTTTCAACAATCCAGCAGCTGCTAAGTGCAAAAAGCCTCTCCTTTGATAAATTCTCCATTGTGTTGAATAAAGTGCAATGTAGCTTCTTTATGTATAAAAAATTTTCAATGTAGAAGCTCGCATAGAAGTTACAATGTTTCAACATAACTATTCTAATCTCTCATATTATAGTCAACATATACTCAAATAATAAAAAAAACCCAGAAATTACAATTTCGAAAGCTTACTAACACAAACCCCAAATTGCAGAAGAGGAAAAACCAAAACACATAGTGAAGTAAGCAAAGGAGGGAAGATTTGCTTACGCGCAGCGATCACAGAGTACGGCGAGATCGCCGGCGCGGAGACGCCAACCATGACGATAACGAAGGTCGGGATTGAACTGATCAGCACATTCGCGGTTGTAGCAGAAGAAAGAGGAAGACGAAGAAGACATGGAAGGAACTTGAAGCATGAAACCCTAGAAAAAAAAAACGTACAGATTATTTCGATGGAAAAAAATGGTGAAAAGCAAAAGAAGAAAGTAAGAGAAGAGAAGTGTGTATTGTTGTGTATTTGTTTTGCCTGATCAGCTAAAAATAACATTTTCTATAGTTTATACTTTATATTATATCCAAAATATACGCCAAGTCATCATTAATAAGGTAGGTCCAAAATCAATTCTATGAACCATATATTATACTAGGAAAAGACCCGAGCGTTGCGCCGGTTAATGATGTAAAAATACATATATGTATATGTAGAACATGAGTAAACTGAATATTTGTGATTAGCCTTTTTGTAATTAAAATTAATTATAAAAAGTACTGATACATGAATAAGGAAAAGAAGTGGATTTGTTGAGGCGAATAATATTTTTTCCTTAATTCTGAAAAATCTCTTAGTGTCATAGTTTCGTGAAGTTATGAATCCCAAAATACAACCGCATAATTTTTAAGATTGACATCACTTGAAAACATATGTGAAATGATGAAGTATATATTTGGGTTATAATTTCACATAAGAAAGAAAAAAAGTAAAATGATATATAGAAAATATGTGAATAATGATATCTAGAAGATGTTTGATGTTTTTTTTCTTATATATGAGAGGAAGACGCAAGACCCTTTGGTTTCACCATCAAGTAGTCCATAACAACATCATTACTCACATTTATCACATAATTTATGTCATATTATTGGTGGTTACACAATGAAGTCAAAATTAATCAATAATTCAATTTAAGAATAATGATTGTGTTTGACTAAAACTTATTTCTTTTTACCATGAGAATTATTATTATTTTTGAACCACATTTCATTAGCTTATTTATTTATAGAAAAAATATTAAACATTTGATTGTTTCATTTGATTATAAAAATATTGTAGATAAAAGTAAGGAAACTTTCATAACTCATAGAAAAAAAATATTTTTGTCCAATATAAATTTACTACAAAAATAAATAATTTTTTTATGATATATGTGGGTTTTAGTTCAAGATTTATAAAATTATGAAAAATTACCTTAAAAATAGAGGGGATACTTATGATTTAAATTTTTTAATTATATCATATTCTTAGTTATATTTATTTAGATTCTTTTTCTGTAAATTTTCATTTTTTCATTTCTACTTCCATCTTTATATGTTTGTTCATTAAAATTTCATTACATCTATTTTTATTAAATATATATTAGTTTAGAGTTTTAAGAAATTATTTAACACAAAATGATGTTATATATATCTAACTATGAATATGTGTGAAATTATGAAAATAATTATCTTGAAAATAGAAGGGTTATTTATAATTAAACTTTAATTACATGATATATTTAATTTTAATGATCATAATTATTATTTTATTATGAATTAAAAGAGAAGACACATGTCAAAAGAAAAAGATGACACTTGTCAACATATTAGAGCTTTTGAAAAAAGTTTATATCATATTATATAACAATATTTGTAACAATCATTATATTCTTTTAATTTCATTTGACCAAAATTTATAACAATCATAAAACAAGATTATTGATTTTACATTTTGATTATTGGAAAAAGTAAAATCAATTTTGATTTGAAAAATTAATTAAAAAGAATTTTTTTTTATAATCATAAATTAACAATTAAATTTTAAAAAGACACATGTCATAAGAATAGGGAAACACATGTCACCGCCACAAGAAAAGTTAAGAAAAACATTCAATCATATTATATAAGATTACTAGAGAAAGACTCGCGCGTTGCGCCGGCAGTGATATAAAAAATATATTTATGTTTATATCTTCTTAGCAAATAAAAAATATGTAAATATTTTTAGTTGGTTTTTAGTTGTATGTAGTTTGTTTTTAACAAATAAACATAATTGATTTTAAAATTGATTACTCAAATGTTTTCAAAATTTCATTACACTTACCTTTTGTTTATATTATTTTTAATTATTTTTTTTTTTGGGAAAAAATTATAACCTATGTATAAAAAGACATTCTTAGCAAATTATAATTGTATATATATTTATTATTATTAGTCTTCGTAGTTGTTTATTAATAGGTAATATCAGGAGTTTCAAAATAATAATTATTATGGTATTGATTACTTTTCAAAAGTAAATGTTATCAGTATTAGTTATTATATATTTAACATTGCGGGAGAAAATATATTAATATATTAAACATTTTATGTGTTTGTTTTTTGTGATAAATATTTAATAGGATTATAAAAATTCATTGAATTAACATGTCGAGTTTGAAAATAGCATCCAAAAAACTATAGAATGCTTTCAAAAGAGAAAATTATCAACCTCTAAACACTCTTTTAAAACTTAAAAAGAAAATTTTTGTAGTAACACAATTTTTATAACATGAACTAATTGATATTTGTAAAATAAAATATTTAAATTATTTGTTAGCATGATATCAAAACAAGAATTAGAAAGTAACATGTATTTACGAAGGCGAAACTTTTTTTCTTAGCATCCAAGAACAATAGAATGCATTCAAAAGAGAAGATTATCAACCTCTAAACACTCTTTTAAATCATAAGAGGAAAATTTTGTATGAACTAATTGATATTTGTAAAATAAAATATTTAAATTATTTGGTAGCATGATATCAATACAAAAATTAGAAAGTAACATGTATTTATGAAGGCGAACCCCTTTTCTTAGTTTTTGAAACGCCTCTTAGCGTGACACTTTTTTGACGTACCAAAAATTATAAACATTCAAATGTTTTTTTGTGTTGTATTCTTAAGAACATAAACAAAAAATAGAAAAAATAAAAGAAGATGAAAAAACATCAATATATTTAATTTTTATTGTTTACTTGAAAAAAGAAGATGTTAGAATGAACATTAATTTTTGCTTGATTTTGTACACAATACTTAGTGTGACTTTTATAACAAACAATTATGGTGGAGGTTACAAAACTAATATTTCAAATTGAAAATGAGAGTTAATGTTGGTCAATGTTACAAAAAATAAATATCATTTGACCAAATTTTTTATATTTTGCTTGTTTTATTCAATTTACTTAACAACATAAATGTAATAACTATTATGGGTGTTACAAAATATTATATTTTTAGATTATAGTTACTGTGAATTTTATAAATTAATATTTTGTAACTAAAAGTATTCAAATTTCACAATAATTTTTTGTATAGAGAACATATGTCATTTTCTAATTTTCTTATATAAAAATAAAATCTAAAAATGGTATTATATTAAAGTTATGTGAATCATTTGCATTAAATTACAAGAGACATTTAAGATAATTTGAAATTTATTTATTCTTTTTGAAAGAGGTAAAAAATGGGGAAGTGGCCTTGGTCTAGTGGCAGTCATAAGTCCACAAGAGGCAGGTAGCACCACCCCACCCGGGATCGATTCCCCGCGCTTACGTTTGTGTAGGATTGGCTAATGGGTCGGCCATTTGTGGCCCAAATCGTTGACAAAAAAAAAGAGGTAAAAAATTATTAATTTAAAATTTCATTTCAAGTATGTGGATAGTATGATATATTGATTGTAAATTCTTAACAAATTCAATCCAAATTAAGCCTACCCAAAAAATCATACCCCTTTAATCACTATACCCTAAACACTAATTAGCGAACCCAAATGAAAATTTTAAATTTTGGTGAAGTTTTAAAGGGTAAATCAACCTTTTAAAATTTTTAAAAGGTGTAATTATGAGAAAAATTTGAATTAGATAGAGTTTTGTAAAGGGAGGGATGAAAGGGTGTAGTTTTCTGAATTCCTCAAATAATTTTGTATTTATTTTTAATTATTGAAAGAAATAAAATAAATTTTAAATTTTGAATAAAAATTAATTAAAATGGATACATGTCAAAAGAGCATTGATACACTTGTTGGCTCCACACTGAAAGATACAAAAAAATTACAATTAGTTAAAAATATTGAAAATAATATTAGTTAAAAGATCATGTCAAATTTTTATAACTTGTTAAACAAAACTTTACAATAATAAAACTATGTAGCACCACTTGTGAAACATTTTTTTGGAATATGACAAATGGCATAAAAGTAGAGTATCACTTGTCACTCCCACATTGAAAGTTACAAAAACATTCTATCATATTATATTTTGAATTAGATAGAGTTTTGTAAAGGGAGGGATGAAAGGGTGTAGTTTTCTGAATTCCTCAAATAATTTTGTATTTATTTTTAATTATTGAAAGAAATAAAATAAATTTTAAATTTTGAATAAAAAATAATTAAAATGGATACATGTCAAAAGAGCAGTGATACACTTGTTGGCTCCACATTGAAAGATACAAAAAACATTACAATTAGTTAAAAATATTGAAAATAATATTAGTTAAAAGATCATGTCAAATTTTTATAACTTGTTGAACAAAACTTTACAATAATAAAACTATGTAGCACCATTTGTGAAACATTTTTTTGGAATATGACAAATGGCATAAAAGTAGAGTACCACTTGTCACTCCCACATTGAAAGTTACAAAACATTATATCATATTATATAAGATTTGATTAAAATAATATCATATGTCGCATGAATATTATAGGTTCCAGAATATAGAATCTTTTAACTTTTAGTCATAGACCAGGCTGGAATACAAAACACACACACACGCAATATTTACACTTTAAATATACAAACAATACTTACTCAATGGAATCATGCGATTCTCATTTTTTATATACACAAGGAACAACACTTTGAATGTGTCTTAATCTCATCTCACATCGTTTTAATCAAAAAACATATCATTAATCAGGAGAGAAGAGAGTGGCTAAACCTTGATCAACTGTTACTCGAACCTTGTCGTAACACATCAAAGCTTTTTCATTACATCTATATGTTCCTTTTCCTCTTGCTAATACCTCTCCATCTGAATCTATGATTCCTTCCTTGTCTGGTTTGTCTATGCGTGCACCCGGCTCCAGCACGAACGCCTTCACCTTTTGTAAGAAAGTAAAATCGTCGCAAGGTTTTAGTCACATCACAAAAATCGCAGATTCATTCACGAGAAATGGGTTTGGATGAACAAACCTTTAGATATGTTACATATGGTGATTGAACATGTGTTCCATCACTTAACTTTGTCATAAGAGATAACAGGGCAAGCTTAGGACAGTCTTTCATCACAATCAAATCCAGGAAGCCGTCAGAAAACTATTCATCAGACAATGTATGTAATGTAAGAAGCTTTTTACGGGGTTTTATAACAAGTAAACAAACCTTATGAAGGCGTTTTGCGCGTGCACTACAAAAGAAGAACATTGTGAGAAACATGTAACTGACCTTTGCGTCAGGAGCAGCCAAAGTGTTCTCGGCACTCCAGGGAACATTGTGAAGCCATACTGAAACAAATGGGCCTTTGATTTCTCTCCATTCCTGATTTTCAAATTCCTTATCAGGTCCTCGGTATCCAAGCGCCGTGTCACTAGAAGATGACTCTTTGCCCACACTGCAACTGGCTGGTTGCCCAAAGCTTTCAAACCCTGGAGCTGGCATAAATAGAATCTGTCCGTTGTATTGTCTTAAGCATGTTATCCTCTGAAACCCCTGCAAATACAAGTCGTGGTATACCCCTTTTAGCTGACTAAGCAATGTGCAAATCGAATCATGCAATACACCAGAAACCTAATAGACGAAACACACCCTTCAAGATCAGGAATGCGAAGGATTGTCAAAATTTCAGCTAAACGTACATAGATATCGAAGCGAGCATTGCCCATCCATCTGAACTTCTCTGACTCGATGTCTATATCAGCCACTAAACCTGAAATAAAAACTAAAATTGTCTCAATACAACCAACAGAGTAATTCAGCAAGCTCAGCCACTAATTGCATTTGCAAATTCATTCTTAAACTCTAGAGTAATAATACATAACCAAGAAGTAGAGTCCTTGCATACCCCAAGCAATCATCAAGACACTGAAGAATTTGGTGGCTCCTTGTGAGATAGTTGCTACATCTAGAGAACGCGTACGACCTGAGAATACGAATAGTAAGAAAATTGAAATGTTTTCGAAGGATTGAGTATCGTGTGTCGTGGATCTGTACCTTGGATTATTGAAATAGTAGCACTTGTTGCACAACAAGGAAGCCCAACAGGCTCCAACAATGATTTTATCATGCCATTAGCACTTCCTGCCATCAAGAACTTTAGTACACATGAAGAAACCATTAGCTAAGATATTTAAAGTTGTCACAAACAAGATGACAATCTGGTATGTAACCTTTACATCTAAAGGTTCACATGTAGCAGACAAGACAAGTGAAGGGACAAAGCAAGACGAACCTGCAGGGACCATTCCGATCGGCAATTTTAAGGCAGTTCTCCAATCAGCTCTTTCGAGCAGTCCATTTACAACCTACTAAATTAGGAACCATGTGTAAGAATAACCAACAAAGGATTAGTTTTCTACCACAAGAATCAAATCTCTAAGCAAAAACCGTTAAGAATAGTTTGTTTTTACTTCCAAAATCAATAAACTTATTTCTCTAACTTGGTTTTAAGACAAGAGTTCTATATTCATTTGGTTTGAATCATGTGACAATAACAGAAAAAAAAATCATCATGACTTCTCTAATCTAAGTTATACAAAAAAGCTTCTTGCTTACCTCAACAAGGACACCATCGCCACTAACACAAACAATACCATCGTATTTCGAAACATCCATGGTCACAACAATCTCCTTAGTATGCAACTTATACTTTGTTTCTGAAGATATCGTTCTTTCATAAGAAATCTTAGAGAATAGAGTGTTAACATCAAGAGATAAAACACACAAAATATTAAAAAAAATCATCAATAAACCTTGAATCTCAAGTTGAATCTCAGCATCATCAAGCAATGGCTTTACTTCCTCCACAAAAACCTTCCTCGCCGTCTTCTTCCCGGAGAATGGATTCACAATCACAAGCAATCTCTTAGGCCTACCTAAATAATTATCAAACAAAATCACCAAAAATCACCAAAAAATCAGCAACGAAAATCAAAATATAGATACATTATGATGAGTTTTTTTCGATTTGTTTAACTAACAGAGAGATTCGAGATGTTGATTAAGCTTATCGCACCATAGGTTTCTAGATTCGTGAGAGAGAGGCTCGATGACGAGATCCTTCCTCGCGTAATCTCTACCACCACTACTTCTTCTTCCTCTGCAGCAGATTCCTTCCCATCTATCTACAAGGATCTTTACTCTGACCTTATTGCCGTCTTCAACGACGAAACTCAGGATTTCCGCCGTCGATCTCCACCGTCCAGATTCCTTCCACCGTAGCTCTCCGTCGTTAGATAACGTTAACGGCCTGACGATGCCGTTTATAAGAACTCTATCGGAGATTATCGCCGGCGATAATAGTTTATTAATCTCCGGCTGAAGATCCATAGGGAGGGAGAGGAGTTTTGTCGTTAAGCCTTTTCGAGAGGTAAAGAAAATAAATAAATATTGACATGAGAAAAAGGGAAAATCCGTCTATTTCCCCACCAGAACTATTGCATACCGAAAATTCCACACGAAACTATTACCTCTGTCTAATTTCACATGAAACAAATTGTTAGTGTCTATTTCCACATGAAATTCAAATTCAATCGAAATAACGGGTTATACTTCATATTGAGAAACCGAACCGCAACTTGTACCAAACTATACGTGAACCGAAACCAAAACCGCGATTTTAACCTCCATACCAAATAAATTCCCAATTTTTATTCTTAGAACCCTAATTTTTTTTTCTTTAATCAAATCGACAAATCGACGATTCTGAACATGAATAACGAGTCCGGGTGTTCGAGTTCTTAATAATTACTCGTCGTAGAGTAAGAACTTACGGAGTTCCTAAGAGATGTGTATGCGGGGATAAAGTCATTGAGTTCATATCAAAATCGGATCCAAATCCGTTTCGAAGATATTATAGATGTGTTTATGCTGCTACAAACAAGGTAAATTAAGTTGTTTATGCGTTGTAGATTGTGTTATAAATGTTTGCTTATGATATAAGATTGTATTTGCTTGTGTTAATAATGTGTTATTGGATTGTATATTCTTTGTGATATTGTAGCTTAGGAACGATGAACACACTTTTAAATGGGTTGATGAGGCTCATCTGAATGAGATAGAGTTATTAGGTGTCAGAATTGCTAATCTTGAAGAGATTCAAAGAAAGCTTGAGAAAGAGATTCAAATGAACCTCGAGAAAGAGATAATAGAGAGGATGGAAGATGCATTGGCTAAAAGCAAATCGAGAAATCAAGAAGTGGATGATTTCTCTTGTTATTGGATGTGTGTTTATTGTTGGATGCATTGAGATATATAAGTAAGTGTCTAGGCATTGTATTAGTGTTTGATTTGAAAAACCTTTTATGGTATTTATGTTTGGTTTGAAAAACCTTTATGGTATTTGTGTTAATTCTGTTATGGTATTTGTGTAATGACTTTACTTGGTAGTTAAATTTGTTATGGTATTTGTGTTAAGTGTATTATGGTATATGTGCAATAACAACACCAAAACATAAACCAAAGTACATTGTTTTAAACCAAACCAAATCATAAGATCAAATAATTCATTCATGGTTTTAAATACGAAATCATAACATCAAAATACATGGTTCAAGTGAAGACGAAAATCATTATCAAAAGAGAACTTATCCTATAATTATCCTTGTGAAGCTTGTCCTTGTGAAGCTTGTCCATGTCCTTGTGAAGCTTGTTCTTGTCCTTGTGAAGCTTGTCCATGTCCTTGTGAAGCTTGTTCTTGTCCTTGTGAAGCATGTCCATGTGAAGCCTACATTAAAAAAAATTATGAGAATCTATAGCAGACAAACCAAGAGAATCTTAATCAAACAAACCCGAGCATTATCATTCTTGTGTCTTTTGCTATTATGATTAGCTTGACCACACACTTTACAATGCATAATCCTCTTCTTCTCCATCGGTGTCTTCTTAATTGGAGACTCATTCAATCCTTTCTTCCTCTTCTTGTCTGCTTTAGTCATTTTTTTCTTTGTTGGAGAATCAGGTGGCGCATGAACAACTTCACTATCGGTTAAAGGCCAAAACCTAGGACCCCTTTGTGGACGTATGCCGTATATGTAGTTCCTTTTCCACATGTCTGTCCGGAACCAGGAACATACATAATCCTCAGCAAGAAGGTTCTTTTCTATAATAACTCCATAGGCATGTTCACAAGGGATGCCACAAATTTGAAACTTGATGCAACTACATGTCCTCTTTTGCAAGCACACACGATGGTAATCTCCTCCAAGTGTAACCTCATACATTTGATTGGTCCCTCTAATCACAATACAATTAGCAGCTTGTTTATGCTCTTTCTCCAAGAATCTAGCCACATATGGGGTACATAATCCTATTACATAACCAAAAATCATATTTCAAATTAAATATAACTTGAAAACAAAAACAGCAAATATAAACTAAAAAGCAAAATAACATACCTTTGTGGTTAATAGACTTTACAGACCTATTGCTTATCCTTGCCATTGCCAGTCTTCTGACAGTCTCAAGCATGGCCACAAAAGGCTTCTCTCTTGCCTTATTAATGGTGTTGTTAAAGGACTCGGTGAAGTTGTTATCGACATCTTCACAATAAGGACCAAGCTTGTAGAAGGCTCTAGTCCAAGACTTTGGATTTGCCCTCACAATATCATTGTATACACTAACATCATATTGAAATATTCTATCTAGTCTCTCCTTATACTCTGTTTCATTGTAACTCCAAGCTAATCTCCACATAAGTGACTTCATTGGTTTTTTACCTGGATGTTTCTTCTTGAGATTACCATAGATGTGTCTTACACACATCCTATGCTCTACTTTTGGTAACTCTGCCTCCACAGCTAGTATGAGTCCCTTCAACATATACCATAAAAAGTTATAAACCAATTAACAACAAAGAAACGCAACAACAAACATAACTAATTATGTATACCTTATGTCTATCAGATGTAATGATGTATCCATCACCATCGTTTAACTCCAAGTCAATTTTCAGCCTCCTCACAAACCACAACCAATTATCCTTGTTCTCCACTTGAACCACACTCCAAGCAATTGGGTAAATACCATTATCAGCATCCCTACCCAAAGCAACCAATAATTGACCTTTGATTTTATGTTTTAAGAAACATCCATCAACACCAATCAATGGCCTACATGAGTCCTTCCATGTCTTTCTTAGTGGATCAAAACATACATAAAACCTGTTGAAAACATCATTGCCTTCATCATTCTTAATGGTATCAACCTCCACAACAGTCTCCGGGTTTGCAACCAATATCTCCGCAGCGTAGTCTCTTAACCGCGAAAATTGTTCATCATATTCCGTCTCTATCCATTTTAGAGCCTTGAGCCTAGCGGACCGAGACCGATGTCCGGTTACCGAGATCTTGTATGTTTCCTTAATGATTTGTTCAATCTTCTTAGGCAAAAAATAATCGGGTTCATTCCTAAGCTTATCTACAAACAACCTAGCTATTTGAGGTACTTTAAGCATCTCACATTCTCCATTTGGGATACATGTATGCTTATCTATGAACTTCCTAATCTTCCACATCGAATCCTTGGGAAGTATAGAAGCATACACTTGCCACTCACAACCCTTATAACCCTCACGACCATCACTACCTACGCATTTGAACCCAATTTTTTCTTTATCATACCCGTATTGCTTTAGATTTCTTCCAGTCTTCAATGCATTGTCCAACACACACTCTTTGAATGCTACACCATTGAAAAATCTTTGTTCCATATATAGGGTACCATCTCCTCGTCTCAAATTTCGGTACTCTCTCTCTCTAACCACTTCTTCTTCTTCATCATCGCTCGATGGAATCTCGTCGTGAAGAACATATTCTTCGTTGTTCGCGAATTCCTCCACAAGTCGTTCGATGTGAAAACTGTCTCTTTCATTGGCTTCTTCATCGTACATCTCTTCCTCTAGACCAACATGAACATCAACCACCATTAATTCATCCATTGATTGAAATCCTCTCACTCGATATTGCAATCTCTCTTTTAGATTTTGAAATCGCACATAGGGTTCTTAGAATTGGGGATTTTCGTTTTTGGGTTTTTTGTTTATGAAATCGGGTCACATTAAGATTAGTTTTCGGTTTACTGTACGGTTTAAGGTTAAAATCGGTTTAGACTTCGAACTGGTTGGGTTTTCGACACAGTAAACCAAGATTAAAAAATTTCATGGGGAATTAGCATTGTAACTATTAATCCATGTGTAAATAGAAATTTAAAACTTATTCATGTGGAAATAGACACTAACAATTTGTTTCATGTGAAATTAGACAGAGGTAATAGTTTCGTGTGGAATTTTCGGTATGCAATAGTTCTGGTGGGGAAATAGACGGATTTTCCGAGAAAAAGCTGATATTTTAAGTAAGACTTTTCTTGACCGATCAGGTGGAACGTGAAATCTACGCGCGTCTAAAAATTATTAAGGTTTGAGGGGTTTGAGTTTAATTTTGAAAGTTTTAACTTAAATTTAAGAATAATTCACAAAACTAAACCCTTTCAATCTCTGCTTCACACAACTACACCTAATTTAATTTTTTCACATATTTACACATTTTCAAAATTCTAAAAGTTTGATTTACCCTTTTAAAAATTACCAAAATTAAAATATTTTCATGTGGATTCGCTAATTAGTGTTTAGTGTATAATATTAAGGGGTATGATTATGTGGATATGATTTATTTGGATTTAATTTTGAGTGTTTAGGTGTAGTTTTGTAAAATATTTTGGAAATAGTGTAGTTTTGTAAAATGTAATTCAAATGGTGTAGTTTTGTAATTCTCGCTAAATTTAATTATATTTCCTTCTGCAAAATACTATAGTGGACCACTATTAGTGGTGTTCAAAAAAAATTATCATATTATTTCAAGGAACAATTACAAATTACTTCTTTTGAATTGCATTTCACAAAACTACACCGCTTCGAAATTATTTTTCAAAAATACCCCTAAACAATTAAAATTAAATCCAAATAAACTTTATCCACATAATCTTACCCGGCTACCCTTTAATATTATACTCTAAATACTAATTAGCGAACCCAAATAAAAAGATTTTAGTTTTGGTAATTTTTTAATAGGTAAATCAACCATTTAAAATTTTGAAATTGTAAAAATATATAAAATATTGAATTAGTATAGTTTTGTGAAGGAAATGTTGAAATAGTGTAATTTTGTGAAGAAAAAGTTGAAAGGGTGTAATTTTGTGAATTCCTCCTATTTTAATCCAAAATTATTTTAATATTTGTGAAAATTGATCATTTTTAATCCCGAACAATTACACTAAATATAACTAAATTTCAATTCTTTCGCATTCTGTTATTAAGAGGAATTTACAAAACTATATAATTTCATCTTTTTCTTAACAAAATTAAACTTAATTCAATTTTTTATGAATCTACACTTTTTGAAAACTTTAAAAAGTCCACTTACCGTATATAAATTTATCAAAATTAAAATATTTTCATTTGAATTGTTTAGAGTTTAATATTAAGAGAGTATAGTTTTATGGGTAGAATTAATTTTTATTTAGCTTTTAGTAATTAGGTATAGTTTTGTAAAATAACTTTGAAATATTATAGTTTTGCGAAATTGAATTTAAATGGGACAACTATAAAACTACACCCTTTGAATTGCATTTCACAAAACTATATTATTTCAAAGTCAATTTGCAAAAATACACATAAACATTTAAAATTAAATTCAAATAAACCCTACCCACACAATCCTACACATTTAATAATATATTTTAAACGCTAATTAGCGAACCCAAATAAAAAAAATTTCGTAACTTTTTAAAGAATAAATCAACCATTTAAAATTTAGAAAAAATGTAAATATGTAAAAATATTAATTTAAATGTACTTTTGTGAAATAAAAAAGGCGTAGTTTTGTGAATTCATCGTTTAAAAATTAAATGAAGTAGTTTTGTAATTCTCTCTTCAATTGTTCATTGTTCATTGGGGTTTTGTTTCAAAAAGTCCATAAAACACCTAATCCGGTTATTGGATTTTGATTTCGGTTTAATTTTTCTCTTGGTTTACAACTTTTGTCGTCTGAGATTAAAACACGGTTTGAGTTTTAGATTTATAAACCTCTCTATTGTTTTCTCCAAAATCTCAGGCGACGAGGATGGGTGAAGAAGAAGAAGAAGAAGCTGTAGCAGGAGAAAACGGCGTAGCAAAGGCAATAGATTCAGGAGAGCAATCTTCTTCTTGGCCTTGTATGAGATTCGATGTCTCCCCTTACAGAACACACAATTTCTCTAAGCAGTTCAGGGATTCTAAAAACCCTAACAATTTTCTCAAGGGTCTTAAATGGTAAAACATTTTTCAATCTCTTCAAAGTTTGGATTTTTATTTATTTTTCTTCAATTTCCTTGAGGATTTGTTTCTGATTTGTTTCACTTACAGGTCACCTGATGGTTCTTGTTTCCTTTCAAGCTCAGAGGATAATACACTTTCTCTGTTTTACACGTAAGGAGAAGTTAATTTAGGCTTAAAAACAATCTTTATGTTGCTTTAGTTTTAGTTCTCTGTGTTGAATCTCTTCGTTTTGCAAACAGTCCTCAAGATGGAGCTGATTCTAATGGCTATGGAGTGCCAATCCCTGAAGAAGGTAAGCTTGTTGTGTCAAAAATGTTATAATTTTGTTCAGTAGTTTCGTTGTTTTGTTGTTGTGTGTTAATGTCTTTTCTTACGGATTTTTGGAAAAATGCAGATTCGTATGGGGCCAGTCTACTTGTGAATGAGGGTGAATCTGTATATGATTTCTGTTGGTATCCATACATGTCAGTTTCAGGTAATGGAATAAAGCTTGTCCTGTGACAGGTTTCTTTCTTCTTATCTTTTGATTAATGGCTACGCACTGATTTCCGCTGTTTCGCTGATTGATTTAGACCCGTTAACGTGTGTCTTTGCTACCACCACTAGAGACCATCCAATCCATCTTTGGGATAGTTCTTCTGGTGAGGTGCAGTTTTTTTTGTCCTCCATTGAAGTCTTCCACTTGCTTTTCGTAAATGTATCTCTGTTGTTGCGGTCATAACTTTCTTTTTTTTGAACCTGGAGTGATGCTTTTGTATGTTTATCCAGTTGTTTATATATGAATGTGACTATGGCAGCTTCGATGCACGTACCGAGCCTATGATGCTATGGATGAAATAACTGCTGCATTTTCTATTGGATTTAATCCTGGTGGAACCAAGTAAGCAACACAAGCTTTACTAATATCCTCACATGATTAGAGAATTTGATTAACAATGGTCTATCTTCACTTTTGTCTGTTGTGTCTTTTAGGATATTTGCTGGTTATAACAGCTCTATCAGAGTGTTTGATCTTCATCGTCCTGGTAGAGATTTTGGACAGTATTCGACTCTACAGAAGAATAAAGAGGGCCAAGCAGGTATTTTTTTAACTTATAATAAGACACTGCATAATGTTATTATTACAGATTGTATGTATTTAAGCTTTTGCTGCTTTTGCTGCTTTTGCGGGTTTTTATTTTCAGGTATATTATCTACTCTTGCTTTCTCCCCAACTAATTCTGGAATGTTGGCTGTGGGATCTTACGGGCAAACCACTGGGATTTACAGAGAAGACAACATGGAGCTATTGTATGTTTTACATGGTCAAGAAGGCGGTGTTACACATGTAAGTAAGAGTCACTAATTAATTGTTATGTTCTTATTGTCAATTGGATTATGATTATTGATAGGTATAATCGTATTTTTTTTTCTTTCTTTTAGGTCCAGTTTTCAAAGGATGGGAACTATTTATATTCAGGAGGTCGCAAGGTAACATGATGTTAGAAACCTTTTAGCCTCTGAATGTTGTCTTGAGCATATTATATCCCATCTGATTTCTATGTTAAAGATACCTCGTTGTTTAATGAAGAAAGTATCGTCTGTTTAAGACCATCTTTGTTGTAACATTACCAAAAGAATGTTTCTTTTTTGTCTGCTTTTTTCAGGATCCTTACATTCTTTGTTGGGATATGCGGAAATCTGTTGAGATAGTTTATAAGTGAGTTTTCTTAATTTTCTCTTGGTTGAGTTTCTATGCATAAAAAGTACTCCAAGGCCATATATTTAAGTTACTAGAAGTTAATATGGTAGATTGTTGAACCTTTTTTGGTTCCTCACTTTTCGGAGTTTTGAGTTGTGTACTTTTTCTTAGTGTAACATATTTTTGAAATGGATAATAATATTTTGAAATGGATAATAATATTTTTTGACTAACAGATTGTACAGAGCAACAGAAGACACAAACCAGCGCGTATTCTTTGATATCGAGCCATGTGGTCGGCATCTAGCCACTGGTGGTCAGGTACTAAATCTATCGTGCTTTTCTCCGAACTCGAGTCATTTTATTAACATGGCTAGTTTTTTTTCAACAGGATGGGATTGTTCACATGTATGATCTACAAACTGGAAACTGGGTCTCTGGCTATCAAGCTGCTTCAGGTTACTTTACCCTTTCTTTTTGGTTTCTTGAGTTACAAAACCTCTCTAATCCTTGAAGAGATCCTAACTTTTCGACGTGGTTTTGCAGATACTGTGAATGCTTTCTGTTTCCATCCATACCTTCCAATGGCTGCAACATCCTCTGGTCACAGACGATTCGCAGTCCCAGATGACGATGAAGACGATGAAGATAAGAACAAGTTTCAACTTAAAGGTTACATCACCATTCAACACTAAAACCGCTACATTATTATAAGCTTTCATGTTCATCTTGAGATATATAAAATCAAATTCATATTTCTTTTGTATTCTCTCTTTTTAGCTGATGAAAACTGTGTTTCTCTATGGAGTTTCTACACTTTTGATGAAAGTGACAATGGCGTTGCAAATCACGAGGATGTCATGGAAGAAGAAGAAGTAGCCTAACATTTCTTTAATCATCATCGTGTATTGTTGTATACATGAAATTCTAAACAAAAGTTACAAACAAGTTTAATTACTAATAGTCTTTTTATTTAATTACTAACGCATGTTTGGTCACAAAATACATAAAAATATATCTAAACTGAAAAAACAAAATAAAGAAATAAAAATAGAAACAATAAACATAATTTTCTAAAAATCTCTAAATTATTAGATAATATTCTTGATAATTATCCATATAAATCTAGATATTTTTCATAAAGTTTATTATTATTATACTGTAAATATCTTTTATATGCCGACTTAGAACTCCTATATAAAGGAGTACTCGTATAAGTTGTAGATAAGAACAGACGGAATAATAATAATTTCTCGTTGACTTCTCCTTTCACAAAAACCCAACACTTATATGATATAATATTTCTATTAATTTTATAACACGTTATCAGCACGAAGCTCTACCCGTAACCCGATCAATCATATTCCAAAGGTATAATACGAAGGTATGATAAATCAATAATTTTATATGATTATGTTTTGATCATTTTTATATGGCGTGCTATGCCTGCCTCAAAATGGAAGGCTATGCCTCCTCAATATGGTAGAGCTCGCCTCCTCAATTTATTATATTTTATTACTATTTAAAATAAACTATAGCAAAATTTAAATTAATATAATTAAAAAATCTAAGAAAAACTCGCCAAAATTTTAAGTTAATAATTTTTGCCAAAAGCATAAAGCTAATAAATCTAAAATAAACTATGGCAAAATTTAAACTAATTTAACTAATAAAATGTAAAAAAAAAAAAAAAAAAAAAAACTCTGGCAAAATCCAAATTTTTATTAGTATAACAATAAAAATTTAAAGAGAAACTTTGTCAAAATTTAAACTAATATACTGTTATTTTCTATATAGTAATCATGTCAAACTTGACAAAGCTCGAAATAACTGCCCTCGATATTACTGGCAAAAACTATATGACTTGGGCAGTTGGTGCAAAATTGCACCTGAAAGCCAGTGAGCTTCTTGATACCATCGATAAGTCGGAAACGACATCGGATGAAAAGAAAGCCAAAGCCATGATTTTTATAAGGCACCACATCCATGATGGTTTAAAGGATGAATATATCACCAAAGAAGATTCTGCGGATCTATGGCTATCTTTAAAAGATAGGTTTGATCACCAGAAATATGTGATCTTACCAAAAGTCAAACATGAGTGGTTAAACCTCTGGTTGTTGGACTACAAATGTGTTAGTGATTATAATTCCGCGTTGTTCGGAATCACATCCAGGATGATATTATGTGGAGAGACAATCACTGAGTTTGACATGATTGAGAAAACTCTCTCTACTTTTCATCCTGTAAATGTAGGCATACAACAACAATACCGGGCAATGAAATTCACTCGTTATTCGGAGTTGATGCAAATCCTCCTTGTTGCTTGAACAAAATAATGATTTGGTGATGTTAAACCATCAAAGTCGTCCAGTTGGATCAGCACCACTCCCAGAAGTGAATGCTGCATCATCCAATTATAATAACTGGAATAATAATAATGGACGCGGCCGTGAACGCGGTAAAAGTCGTGGTCGTGGACGAGGGCGTGGTAGAGGACAAGCAAGAGGTCCTCGCTACAATAATGATAACTCCGGAAAAGGCCGGAGATTTCCGGGTAATGAAGTTGGGCGTGTTATAAAGAAGCAGACAGAGAGTGTTTGCTATAGATGTGGAATGAAAGGGCACTGGTATAATACTCGCCGCACGCCAAAACATCTTGCCGATTTATATCGTGAATCACAAAAGGCAAAAGAAAAGATGAATGAAACCAACTTCATTTGTGATGAACCCGGGCCCTCCTTTAGTGGCTTAAACGATGATAGTCATCTTGATATTTCGGAATTTCTGCTTGATCCGGAAGGTATCAACGGTCAAGAAAAAGACTTGGAATAAAATGACATGATACATGTTGTTGTTTTTTAAAATAATAATGTTGTTTAATATTTACTTTTTGTCTTTATAAAGTTTGATGTAAAATAGTTGTTTTATAATAAATCCTTTATCAATATTTTAATCCAGACAATGACAAACTTTGAGACTAAAGAGGGAGATATATGTACTGGTCGATAGTGCGACAACGCACACAATACTTAAAGATAAAAAGTATTTCTCCTGTCTCAAAATAAAAGATTCCGCCGAAGGCGTGAATACTATTTCGGTAATGCAAAAATTATCATAGGCTCTGGAAGAGCAAATTTTTCAATGCCAAGGGGAACGCAATTTGAAATAAATGATGCGTTATATGCCCCAAAATCTTACCGAAACTTGTTAAGTTTCAAAGATATCCGTGTGAATGGATATCATATTAACACTATGAATAAGGATGGCATTGAATACCTTTGCATTACGTCAGAAAAGAAAGAAATCCTGGAAGAATTATCAACGTTATCTTCCGGATTATATTGCACAAAAATAAACGAGACCGAATCATATGTTACCGTAGACTTAAAGTCTATTAGTACATTTAAAGTATGGCATGAAAGATTTGGTCATCCGAGGTTCGATCATGATGAGAAAAATTGTGCAAAACTCGAATGGGCACCCATTGAGAAATCAAAAGATTTTCCAATCGGGCGAGTTATTATGTAGTGCTTGTTCTCAAGGAAAGCTCATAACTCGGCCATCAATAACAAAAGTTGGGAATGAATCTCCATTATTCTTGGAAAGAATACATGGTGATATATGTGGACCGATTCATCCACCGTGCGGGCCATTTAGATACTTTATGGTATTAATTGACGCATCTAGTAGATGGTCACATGTGTGTCTATTGACAACACGAAATATGGCATTCGCAAAGTTCATTACCCAAATTATAAGGCTAAGAGCGCAATTTCCTGACTATGTCATAAAGAAGGTCAGACTTGATAACGCTCGGTGAATTCACTTCACAAGCCTTTAATAGTTATTGTATGTCAATGGGGATTGATGTTGAGCATCCAGTTCCCCATATTCATACCCAAAATGGTATGGCCGAATCTTTAATTAAACGGCCGCAACCGATTGCAAGACCGTTAATATTGAGAACAAATCTCCCAATTTCTGTATGGGGGCATGCTATATTGCATGCGGCGGCATTGGTCCAGATTCGACCAAGCGCATATAATGAATTTTCCCCTTCTCAATTGACATCTGGCAATGTGCCTGATGTATCCCATCTCCGTGTTTTTGGTTGTGCGGTTTATGTCCCAATTGCTCCACCGCTAAGAACAAAAATGGGACCACAAAGGAGATTGGGAATTTATGTTGGGTATTCGTCACCAAGTATAATTCGGTATATTGTACCGCAAACTGGTGATATGTTTACGGCACGTTTTGCCGATTGCCATTTTAATGAAGATGAATTTCCAGCGTTAGGGGGAGATATTAAAAGTATATCAAAAGATGTTACATGGTGCACACAAAGTTTAGTACATCTTGATCCCCCAACAAAACAACGTGAGCTGGAAGTTCAGAAAATTGTGCATTTACAAAATATGGCAAATCAATTACCAGACTCGTTTACAGATATAAACAGAGTGACGAAGTCATATATACCCGCAGTTAATGCCCCATCAAGAATTTGTATTCCTGATAAACAAATTGATGGGAGCAAAGCAAATGAACCTAAGGTTCAGTTAAAGAGGGGGAGGCCGATTGGCTCGAAAGATAAAAATCCCCGAAAGAAAAACAAATTGGGAGAACAAAATGATAAGGTTCTTGATCCCAATAAAGAACAGTATCTCGAAGATATTTCTGGAAAGGTTCGAGATGAACCAATTAATGATAAATCTTCGGAAGAGATATATGAAAGGGATCAAGAAGAACCATGTGATGAAATTCGTCAAAAGGACGAACAAGATACAGAAAAATATGAGATCTCCATCAACTATGCCCATAATGGAAAAATGTGGCTTAGAAATGAAATTGAAGATATCGATGGAATATTCTCTTTCTCTGTATCTGAAGAAATTGACAATGAAAACGATGACCAAGACCCACGGTCCGTTTCTGAATGTCAAAAGAGAGGAGATTGGAATAAATGGCAAAATGCCATGAGAACTGAATTACTCTCTCTCAATAAACGAGACGTTTTTGGACCTCTCGTCATTACACCAGGAGATGTAAATCCTGTTGGGTGTAAATGGGTTTTCGTAAGAAAAAGAAATGAAAATAATGAAGTCACAAGGTATAAAGCAAGACTTGTGGCACAAGGGTTTTCTCAAAGACCGGGAATTGATTATGAAGAAACATATTCCCCGGTAATGGATGCGATCACATTTAGGTACTTAATGAGCTCTAGCGGCATCTAAAGATTTAGAAATGTACCTTATGGATGTAGTGATCTGCATATCTATATGGATCACTTGATAGTGACATATATATGAGAATCCCCGAAGGAATGGAGATTCCAGAAAGATCTAAGATTCTAAAAGAATCCAAAGAAATATGTTCGGTCAAATTACAAAGATCACTTTATGGATTAAAACAATCCGGACGCATGTGGTATAATCGATTAAGTGAATATTTGTTGAGTAAAGGATATATCAACAATACGATTTGCCCTTGTGTATTTATTAAGAAATCCTCAAAAGGATTCGTGATCATTGTCTGTGTATGTTGATGACTCTGAACATAATTGGAACTCAAGGAGAAATTGATGATGCAAGAACTCATATGAAAAAAGAGTTCGAAATGAAAGATCTGGGAAAGACAAAGTTTTGTCTTGGGCTCCAGATAGAACATCTTCAAGATGGAATATTTGTGCATCAATCAAATTACACCAAAAGGGTGATAAAACGTTTTTCTATGGACAAAGCAACTCCTTTGAGTACTCCAATGGTTAATAGATCCCTCAATGTTGAAAATGATCCATTCCGACCTTGTGAAGATAACGAAGAAGTATTAGGTTCGGAAATTCCGTATATGAGCGCTATTGGCGGCCTTATGTATCTTGCAAATTGCACTCGACCTGATATAGCTTTTGCTACTAATCTACTTGCAAGATACAGTTGTTCCCCTACGCGCAGACATTGGAATGGAATAAAACATATATTTCGTTATCTTCAAGGAACCATTGATTTAGGGTTATATTATGCGAGAAACTCCGAATCTGGTTTAGTTGGTTTTGCAGATGCAGGTTATTTATCAGATCCGCATAAAGCTCGATCGCAAACTGGTTATGTTTTCACCTTTGGTGGAACTGCGATCTCTTGGCGTTCTCAAAAACAGACTTTGGTCGCCACTTCTTCAAACTATGCGGAAATCATTGCACTTCATGAAGCATGTAGAGAATGTGTTTGGCTGAGATCTATTACTCAACATATACAATGCAAGTGGAATGATTGTCAATAAAGAGCCAACAAAATTGTTTGAAGATAATTCGGCATGTGTCGCTCAACTCAAAGAAGGTTTTATAAAAAGCGATAGAACGAAGCACATTCCTCCAAGATTCTTTTCCTACACTCGAGAACTTGAGGAAAACCGTGAAGTAGACGTTCAATCCATTCGTTCAAGTGAAAATGCCGCAGATTTATTTACAAAGGCGCTTCCTACTACAACATTCAAGAAACATGTTCAAGCTATTGGAATGCATCATCTGCGAGATCTGTGAAAGAAGATCATAGCCGAATTTTCCATGAGGAGATAGCGTAACTGTACTCTTTTCCTGTCATGGTTTTTATCCCACTGGGTTTTTCCATGATAAGGTTTTTAACGAGGCAGTACACTTAAAGATGGATAATTAAGGGGGAGTATTAGATAATATTCTTGATAATTATCCATATAAATCTAGATATTTTTCATAAAGTTTATTATTATTATACTGTAAATATCTTTTATATGCCGACTTAGAACTCCTATATAAAGGAGTACTCGTATAAGTTGTAGACAAGAACAGACGGAATAATAATAATTTCTCGTTGACTTCTCCTTTCACAAAAACCCAACACTTATATGATATAATATTTCTATTAATTTTATAACATAAATAAGCTAAAATATTTGTCATTGATGATATGGTACGGACCAAAAATTAAAAATGGATTTAAACCGAATTAATAAAAAAAATTCAGAGTTACAAATGAACAAAAGAAAAAAATGAAAAAAAAACAATGAAGTGAAAAGAAATTATTCGGTGGGGCAATGAAAAATTGATTTAAGAAAAAAAAAAATAATTAAAAACGCATCAAGGGTTGCCACATATACAATACAAAATCTGAATCTTAAATAAAAAATATAAGATTTATATCTTAACTATTTAGTGGACTCATGACTAAGATTCCTCTTAGATACATCATTGAAGATGGTCTTATAAACCGAAAATCTTATATCGATCTTCGCAAAAGACATTTTCTAAAGTTTTACAAATACTATTAAAAAATTCTCAAAATACTACAAATTTTAAGTTTTCAAAATTACATCCAAACCCCTCAGAATTATACCCTACTTCCTTTAAAACTATACCCTAACGAAAAAAATTAAAATCTAAAAATTTTAAAACTCGTTTTTTGTATTTGTGATATTTTTGTAAATTACTAATTTTTTATGATATTTTTGATAAAAAAATATTTTAATGGTATTTTTGTTATAAAAACTTTGTAACGATATTTTCAAAACAAAAACTTATTATGGTGGTATTCTAACAAATTTATCTTATCACAATCTTACGTTACCAAAACAGGGTAAAAAACTATTATACCCTTTGACTAAAAGTCAAGATCTCCCGTATCCTTATATAGTCTACATAACTTTCGTTGACGAAAAATATAAAACACTAAATATTTTCAAATCTAAACCCTAAACTAATCACAAGTGTCTTGGATTTGGAATTGCGAACCCAAATGAAAATATTTAACTTCTACACCTTTAAATTCAACAAAAAATATATTTTAAAATCGTTTTTATATCATATTTTGATGATCTTGTTAAAAAATTTTATTTTTAGTTTTTTAGTTTTAAAATATTTTTATCAAATTATTAAAACTAAATAAAAAATAATCACGTTTTCAGTTTATAAATTTGATTTATTTTGAAATTTATAAAAATCAAAATAAAAATCAAAATTATCTAAAATTATAATAGCATTTTAGTTAAAGGGTATTATAGCATTTGATTCGCCAAAACAAGACTCTCCTTCTTCTTCTCGTTATTACAAAACTACCACTTCCTCTTCTCTCTTCTTCTCTGCTTTTCAGATCAATAACTACGAGAAAGCCAAAAATCTGGGTATCCATACAAAAAACTCGAAAATTTCACATTTAATTCTCAACAATGTCGGAAAACGAGGTTGTCCCTGAAGAGTTTCGCTGTAACCGTTCAGACGGAAAGAAATGGCGATGCAAGAAACGAGCTTTAGAAGGTAAGAAGACGTGCGAGAGTCACTACTACTCTAAGCAAAACCTAAATCGAAACAATAAGGAGAGATCTCAAAGAGGAGAAGAAGATGAAGAAGAAGCGTCTTCTTCAAAGATCGAATCCAACGAAAACGGCGTAATTAGGTCTAAGAGATCGATGAATCCGAAAAGGAAGCTTGTGATTGGTGAAGCAGAGGCCATGGACGAAGCTGTGAGGAAGATGAAGCTTAAGAGAGGTGATTTGCAATTGGATTTGATAAGGATGGTTTTGAAGAGAGAAGTCGAGAAGAAGAAGAAGAAGAAGAAGATGTTGTTATTACCAAACAAGAAAAGTTGTGGTCTTGATGATGATTATGTAGGAGGAGGAGGAGAAGAGTTAAGGAAGGTTCTACCTAATGGCATTATGGCAATTTCTCCACCTTCTCCTACTATTAGTAATGTGACTTCTCCTTGTGATGTTAAAGTCGGTGTAGAATCATCGGTGGTTTCGGTTACTAGAAGAAGGTTTAGGTCTAAGAACATTGAGCCTTTGCCTGTTGGGAAGATGCAAGTAAGAGAGAGAGAGAGAAAAAAAAAAAGTTTCACACTTTTTGTGTGTGTAGTGATTTTAGTTTCTTTATGTTTCTCTTTTAAGTATATCTCTCATTGTCTCATTGATTGTTGTTGTTTAAGGTGGGTTTGTTTAATCCAAGGAAGGAGAAGATGAAGAGAAAGTGTCATTGGTGTGGAACCAGAGCTTTTAAGGATTTGATTAGTTGTTTGAGCTGTGAAAGAGAGTTCTTTTGCTTAGTTTGTGTCGAGAAAAGGTAACCTATACGACATAGAGAGGCTTAATCATTGCGAAATTCCACTTCTAAGGAGATTTTGCTTAAGTTATGTCTAAGTAGAGTATGATGTAACATAAGATACACTTTAGTGCGATTTTTCAGTTTCAACAATAACTTCACTTGAGAGTTGAGATTGCTTCTAGAATTTCATTGTTTAGAGTTCTGTTACTGAGCAGCCTGGTTTTGATATATGAATTGTAATTAGGAACAACGGATCAATAGAAGAAGTTGAGAAGAAATGTCCTGTCTGCCGCGGATCATGTAGGTGCAAGGTTTGCTTAGCCGCTATGTCTGAAGTCACTGAATGTAAGGTCTGAAGACTATCTGATAGCTACTCAATAGCATAAAGTTTTTTTACATTTTCTGTTATTTTTTAACACAGAGCTGTTTACTTCTATAACATGTTTCAGGATTGTCAGAGTGGTAGGAGTGATATTGACAGGGTTTTGCATCTACATTACGCAGCGTGCATGCTTCTCCCAGTACTTAAACAAATCAATGCAGAACACAATGTAAAGGTGGAAATCGACGACACACAAATGAGAGGTGTTTATTTTTTCTTACCAATCTTTTTATCTTAAGATGGCTTGTTTCTTTTAGGACAGAGATATACATTTATTAGAGAGTTTCTTGTCTTGATCATTCAGTCTTTTGATAATCTTTTCACATTTGTCATAGGGCAAAATCCCACAGAACCTCAAATCAGTAGCTCTGAAATAACCGCTGATAATCGACAGCCCTGGTGCTCGCTCTTCTACTTGATTATCTTCCACTGTTAAATGTTGACATATTATGTAATATGCTTTTGAGTTTTTCTCTGACAAACTCATCGAAATATCTGTCCGTGTAGCATCAGTCGTGTCCCTGCTGTTGTTGATTTGCCAAAAAGATGCACACGGAGTTCCTCTGTTTACAGGCTAAGCTCTGATAATGATCGTAGGCAAGAGAGCTTACATAGGAAGGTTCGGTTAGTCGAATCCTCCAACGGTATAAAATCTTGTAAGCCGCCACCTTGTGACCAATCTCTAGAGGAAGCTATAACAGATTGTAAACGTAAAGAAGTCGAACGATGCAGCAATAGCCTTAACCTTCCTTTGAGGAGTCTATTCCCTTTAGAGTTTACAAGCAAGTTAGAGACCAGTGCAGAGGAAATAGTCAGTTGCTATGAGTTGCCTGAGATATTAGATAAATTCTTGGGATGTTCGTTTTGTACTAGTAATAGTGACAGCCATTTGAAAGATGCATCCAAGAGAAGAGAAGACGCGACTGGTAACTTTTTGTACTACCCTACGGTGATGGATGTTCAACAAAACAATCTTGAGCATTTTCAGACACATTGGAGTAAAGGACATCCTGTAATAATCCGTAGCGTGTTGAAGGGTGGTTCAAGCCTGAACTGGGATCCATTAGCCATGTTCTGTAGCTATCTTATGAACATGAGTAGCAAAACCGGTGATTCAGCCGATGACATGGATTGGTTCGAGGTTAGTAACTTATGTTCTGTGATGTTTCTGCTTCCCTTTTTGTCTTTAACTTGTTATGTTTCTTATTCAATGTCAGGTAGAAATTGGGGTAAAGCAAATATTTTGGGGGTCTTTGAGAGGAAAAGCCGAGACTGATACTTGTCAAGAGAAGCTGAAGCTGGATGGATGGCTTTCTTCTTCTTTGTTTAAAGAACACTTCCCGAGTCATTACGCGGAGGTACTGAGGTTTTTACCGATTCCCCGTTACATGGATCCAAACCGCGGTCTACTAAATATCGCTGCCAACTTACCTGACACTATCCAAACACCCAACCTTGGTCCATGCCTCAATATTTCTTATAGGAGTGGTAAAGAAGATGCAGATTCTGATTTGGTTAAGAAGTTAGGTTTCGAAACTTGTGACACGGTACGTTGTCTGAATCCTTTTATTTTCTTGCATAAGACAGCAAAATTTCCTGACTTGTATTGTTCTCTCAAGCTTTTGATTTGCTCTACAGGTTGATATTTTGTTACATGTCACAGAAACACCGGTATCCACAAACCAGATTTGTTGGATAACAAAAGTAATGAAAAATATCCGAAGAGCAAGGTCTAAAAACTCCGTAAAGGGGAGTGAGAGAGGATTTTGTAAGGGGAAGAAACAAGAAAGGTCTCGAGATTTATATGCTCAGAGGGATTGGTCGGATGAGTTTTCAAGTTCTTATTCAGAATCTTCACAGCTTAGTTTAGGCAGTGAGTTTCAGGGAGAAGGAAGAGAGAGTTGCAACGAATCTTGTGAAGAAGAAGGAGGCCTAAGCAACTCTTACGGTGCACATTGGGATGTATTCCGGAAACAAGATGTCTCTACACTTCTTGAGTATATAAAGAGCAACTCAGTCGAGCTACTCGAGCTAGGACCCGAGGATTCCATCGAGAAACAAGTAAAGTTTTGTCTTGATAATAGTTTAAACGGTTCTACAAGAGATCAATAATTGATGTTTCCCATGTTTGTGATGTCATTAATTGCAGGTGATTCATCCATTACTTGAGCAGAGTTACTATCTTGATGAGTATCACAAAGCAAGGCTTAAGGAAGAGTTTGGTAAGTATCATATCTTAGTTTCTCCTTAACTTACCATTGCATTATGACTGTTTCTCATTGTTGTTCTCAAGATGTTGAGCCATGGAGTTTTGATCAATGTGTTGGTGAAGCAGTCGTTGTCCCTGCTGGATGTCCATACCAAATCAGAAAGAACAAGGTATTGCTTTTAACACCTAACACTCTCTTACCTTCTTCACGGTCTTCTTAACACAACTTTTGTGTATGTTTTTGGCTAGTCTTGCGTAAATGCTGTTCTGTGTTTTCTTTCGCCTGAGCACGTAACCGAATCTATCAAACGAGTAGATGAGCTAAACAAACTTCCTCCTAGCGCCAAATCCAAAGCACACAAGATTGAGGTAAGTTCTCTTTAGTTTAAAAACAAGATTTGAGTAAGAGAGGAGTGGTATTTCTTATACAAATATTGATGTGTGATCCAGGTGAAGAAAATGGCGGTCCATAAAATCGCGGAAGCTGTTGAGGAAATCCGAAAGCTCACATCTTCAGATTCAACCGCCACATTGAGATTGTAAGTAGAAGTAGAGGTACCAATCTTTGATTTCTTGACCATTGAGATTTGAGAGTTACATTGTTATTGTTCGGAAAGATTCAGCTCTTAAGAGTTACAGTTTCAAAGGGACTTAGTAGTAGAATGTGAAAATATATATAGAAATAAAACAAAGAGAAACAAAAAAATCAACCAAGAGATTCATTTGCCTTTCATGTTGTTGTTTGGTTATGACTTATGAGTAATAAAGAAGTTATATAACTATTTACATATACATGTTAGCTTGTCATATATACCACGAAATTTATAATTACAGACATTTACAAGTTTTTGAGGTCATTTTGTCCTAAGAACAATCTTACCTTTTGCATCATCTTGCATGATCGGTAAAACTATGTCTGGAGGCTGAACCTTCCAGACTTTAGGATCTTGAAACTGATGTCCTAACATAGCCAATTTATCGGCGGCTCGGTTACCTTCTCTATAAACATGGCTCAAGACACAGTTGCTAAGCTCAGGCATGACAACATTGATGTAATTCACATACTTATTTGCTTCTTCACATCTCAACTTCCCTCCTCTCTTTGAGATAATATCAACTATGATCTTGGCATCGCCTTCGAGCCATATGTCGGTCCATCCATTCTCTAGAATAAGCTCGAGACCTCTCTTGAGTGCTGCGAATTCGGCTACGGTGCTTGTGGCTTCACCTATGGACTCAGAGTAACCAAGAAGGAACTTAGCATTGTGGTCTCTGAAGATACCACCAATGCTTGCTTGTCCTTGGCTTCTTCTAGACCCATCAAAGTTTAGCTTTGTCCATCCGAATCGAGGTTTCTTCCATACAACTTTGATAGGTTGTTTGTGGTAGTTTCTTATGAACAATGTGGTGCCTTGTGTTTGAAGCAACCGTTGGAATCTAAACATGTTTGAGAAAGCTAACATTTTTGAGCTATTTTTTTGATGGAAGGGTTTCTTTTAGGGGGGAAATGGTACCTTGCAAGAAAAGCAAAGAATGATGCTAAAATTGAATTGAAAGGGAAGTAACATTTTTGAAGATTGTGTTACAAGAAATCCAAAATCTAAAATAACAGCTATGTTACTACATTTGTCATATCCCTAAAATTACTGTCTTTTCCTCAATCTCAGGAGAATCTATCTATCTCTTGTTTACAAATTTGTAACCAAATCTATATTGGTAATAAAAAAAATGGTACTTGGGTGTTTTGAGGAGTTTTTTCATGTGTCAATTTTGATAAAATTGTTGCCACGTGTCGTATGAGAAGAAATCGTTATCACTAGAGTCTCCACTGAAACAACAAACAATAAAATTGCTTTCAATATTCTTTTTTTCTCTTAAAAATCAACACATTGCTTTGAATATTCTTTTGTCCTAATAACTCATTATAATCCTCGTATAATTTTTTAGAAAATGGACACTGATGTTTCTTTATTAGTGATTGTATCATAGTAGACATGTTCTCTAACTTAACCTAATATTAAACTTTCACTTTTGTTCAACTAAATTAATCAAATATATATACTCTTTTTTTTTTTTTTTTTTTTTTTTTTTTGTCAAACTTCAAATATATATACTCTAAGCATTGTATCCACTATATGCTTTATTGCCACTTGCGAATACATCTACTTGAAGTTTTAGCGCATCCATATTCGTTTTCTTCATATTATTATCTAATGCCATGCATAAAGAATAATTATATTTAAAGTAATTAGTAATTATTGGTTTTAAAAATTATATATTAATATTCAACGTGTAAGAAGACAAATCCAAATCCGATGTGTAATCATTTTGACCAAATGAGTCAATGTGGCGGCCAAAGGTGACAAGTATTTAACCATTAAACTAACCCAATTTATATTCCACTAAACTAATATATATACAAATTAAGCTAACTGCTCCACTTGCTAATTGGAGATTATAATTAACTTTATAATTAAAGATTATAGTATCTATTAAATTATGATCAATTATTCAATAAACATCATTTTCTTAACCACGGACTTTGACTATACACGTCACAAATAGACTATCGTATATGAATAACTAAAATCTTGCATATTATAAGTTTTAATATCCAAATAAGTAGATAAAAAAAACTTTTTATTCTACACACTGTTACGGTTCAAAATCTTAGACGTATAAAAGAATATTCAAAAGAAATTAGGTTATAAATTATTAGAACAAAGAAAGAAATTTGGTGGTACTCCAAAATCCAAATTCATATATTTCTCCAAGGTTGTAAAATGTTGGGAAAAAAACAAGAAACTAAGTTAAAATAAGGAAATAATAAAACCTAATTTTTTTTGTTTGTCAAACAAATAACACCTAATAAATGTTAAATTTTCAAATAACTTGACTATTTTCTACACTAAATGAAAAAGACATAAATATTCCCAATTTTAATTCTTTGGTCCAACTTCACAACCTAATAAAGAAACTTCTCAACAGTCCACAAAAAAAAACAGAGCCAACCTTCACTTTTTCTCTCTATAATTCTCTTTTCTCTCTCTACACTTTCATCCAAAAAAAGGAAGTTTCCACTTTCCACCATTGTTACACTTCCTCCTTTATCATCTATAACCAAAACCTAAAAACCAAACCTTTATTACAAAAGATCCTCACTTTAGTCTTCCTCTTCTCCTCCAACAAAAAAAATGAGAAACTTTCACAAAAACCCACTTTCTCTATCTCTCTTCTTCTTCTTCCTCTTCCTACACAAATCCTCCATAGCTGCAAACACAATCAAAAGAGGAGACTTTCTCAGAGACGGTCCAAATCAAAAACCATTAGTCTCTCCACAAAAGACATTCGAGCTAGGTTTCTTCAGTCCCGGTTCTTCAAATCTTCGTTATTTAGGGATTTGGTACGGTAACATCGAAGACAAAGCCGTCGTGTGGGTCGCAAACAGAGCAAACCCTATTTCAGACCAAACCGGATCTCTCACAATAACCAAAGACGGTAACTTTATGCTAACAAACAGTCAAAACATCACAATCTGGTCTTCAAACATCAAACCCAACAACAACAACAACACAATCGGTTCGATTCATGACACAGGGAACTTGGTTTTGTCTGAAACAGAGAATACAGAGAGAGTTCTATGGGAGAGTTTCAACAACCCAACAGACACTTTCTTGCCACAGATGAGAGTTCGTGTGAACCCAACAACAGGAGATAACTTAGCTTTTGTCTCATGGAAATCAGACAATGACCCTTCTCCTGGTAACTACACATTAGGTGTTGACCCATCAGGAGCACCTGAGATTGTTCTTTGGGGAAGCAACAATACAAGAAAATGGAGAAGTGGGCAATGGAACTCTGCTGTTTTCACAGGGATACCAAACATGTCCTTGTTAACAAACTATCTATACGGTTTCAAGCTCTCTTCTCCGCCTGACGAAACAGGTAGCGTGTACTTTACGTATGTGCCTTCTGACCCTTCAATGTTGCTTAGGTTTAAGGTTTTGCCTAATGGAACAGAAGAGGAATTGAGATGGAATGGGTCTTTGAAGAAGTGGACTAAGTTTCAATCAGAGCCGGATACGGAATGCGATAAGTATAACCGTTGTGGAAAGTTCGGTATTTGCGATTTGAATAGACCTAATGGTATGTGTAGCTGTGTGAGAGGCTACGAGGCGGTTTCTGTTGGGGATTGGAGCAAAGGTTGTAGGAGAAGGACATTGTTGAAGTGTGAGAGGAATGTTAGTGTTGGAGAAGATAAGTTCTTGACTCTAAAGTCGGTGAAGCTGCCTGATTTCGAAGTTTCCGAGCATGATCTTGTTGATCCTGAGGATTGTAAAGAAAGGTGTTTGAGAAACTGTTCTTGCTCTGCTTATACTGTTGCTAGTGGTATTGGTTGTATGATTTGGCACCGCGATTTAGTCGATTTACAACAGTTTGAAGCTGGTGGGTCTTCACTTCATATAAGGCTTGCTGATTCCGAGATAAGGGAAGGGAAGAAAACAAAAGTCGAGGTGATTGTCGGGGTTCTTGTTGGTGTGGTGGTTTTGTTAGGAGTCTTTGCTCTTCTTCTATGGAGATTCAAGAGAAAGAAAGGTACTAACTTGCTTAGTTTTCTTACCAGAACATAAGATCTTGATTCACTTAAGTCACTTGCCCTTATTACAGGAACAAATTGGTGCAAGAACACGGATACATCGGTTGTTGTTGTTGATATGATCAAGAGCAAAGAAAACACCGCACAGTTTTCTGGATCAGTGGATATAATGATTGAAGGAAAAGCCGTTAACACGTCCGAGTTACCGGTTTTCTGTATGAAAGCTATAGTGGCAGCTACTAATGACTTCTGCAAAGAGAATGAGCTTGGAAGAGGCGGTTTCGGACCAGTCTACAAGGTTAGTTTTTGATTACTACATTGGTTTCTTGAAAATGTCTGTGTGTTTTTTGGTTTGTGTTTGATGATTGAAATGTGTTTTTTTTTTGTTCAGGGTGTTCTTGAAGATGGACAAGAGATAGCAGTGAAGAGATTGTCCGGTAAATCGGGACAAGGAGTAGATGAATTCAAGAATGAGATAATTCTTATAGCGAAACTTCAACATAGGAATCTTGTGAGGTTACTTGGATGTTGCTTTGAAGGCGAAGAGAAAATGCTTGTGTATGAGTATATGCCTAACAAAAGCTTAGACTTCTTCATCTTTGGTATGTTTCTTTATAAAGATCAAAAAAGTTGAAGTAAGCCTTTTATTTCTAAGTATTATTCTCTAATTCTTGTGTTCTCTCTTTGAATGTATAACAGATGAAACTAGACAAGAGTTAGTAGATTGGAAACTACGGTTTTCGATCATTGAAGGGATTGCGAGAGGATTGCTTTATCTTCATAGAGATTCAAGATTGAGAATCATTCATAGAGACTTGAAAGTTAGCAATGTGTTGTTAGATGGAGAGATGAATCCAAAGATCTCGGATTTCGGTATGGCTAGGATCTTTGGTGGAAACCAAAACGAAGCTAACACGGTCAGAGTTGTTGGAACTTAGTAAGTTAAAAACACACATACAAATGATCAAAAAATGTATGTGGAGAAATCTTTCTTCTTTTAACATGTACATTACTTTGTCTGGTCTTTGTAGCGGATACATGTCTCCAGAATACGCGATGGAAGGGCTTTTCTCGGTGAAATCCGATGTTTATAGCTTCGGTGTTTTGTTGCTAGAGATTGTTAGTGGTAAGAGGAACACTAGTCTAAGATCTTCCGAACATGGAAGCCTCATTGGTTATGTAAGTTTCTTATAAAAAATACTAAGTGTTAATAAAGACTATTGTTTCAATTTTTGGTTTTGGTATGTATGTTATTGTTACTTAAAATGGTTATAACTAAAAATTTGGTGTAGGCTTGGTATTTGTATACACATGGGAGATCAGAAGAGCTAGTGGATCCAAAGATTAAGGTCACGTGCAATAAGCGTGAGGCGTTGCGATGCATACACGTGGCGATGTTGTGTGTTCAAGATTCGGCTGCGGAAAGACCGAACATGGCTTCAGTTTTGTTGATGTTGGAAAGTGACACAGCTACATTGTCTGTGCCAAGACAGCCAACGTTTACGTCTAATAGAAGAAACTCTATTGATGTAAACTTTGGTCTTGATTCTAGCCAACAATATATTGTTTCTTCTAATGAGATTACTTCCACTGTTGTTGTTGGAAGATAAGAAGATACTTCTCTTTTGTTTAAATTTTTTTGGTAAAGTTACTTATAAATTTATTGTGAAAATGTGTTAATTTTTTTGGGTTAATTAGGATGATTGGATATTGGTTGTTGATAAAGTGAGATGTATTTTAACTTTTTAAGTATAACCTCTTTAAATAAATATTTGATTTGTTAATACTTTTGTAAGATAATATTCTCTTTTCCTAAATTTTCTGTGTCTCAGGATAAATTAATAATCACCCTAAACTAATAATTTTTTTTATCTTATGACATTGTTAATTTATAGAGGTTAATTTCATTGTATTTGTTGGTTTTTTTGTATTATGATGTTGGTTTCCCAAAATTGAATTAAACATTTCGACTAAAGTTATGATTTGCAATCTGTTTTATCTTTTCTTAGTAAGCTCTTCATGAGCAATTAAAATAATCTGGCTTTGAATTAATAAGATATATAGATTTATTATCAAACGAAGAACAAATAATTATAAGGATGTTCAAAAAGCAAGACTTTTCGAGAGTTGACTTTGAAAGTCAATGTTCAAACACTTTTTGAGAGTTGACTTTGAAAGTCAGTCTTCGTATGAAATTAATTAACCAAACCTAAAACCTTGGTAGTAAAATTGTATGAATGCTTTTTGTAATAAATTTATATCCATTAGTAATAATCACAAAAGTAGCATCGTACTCTATACAACTTAATATAAAAGCATTTAAAATCATTTGAGGATTGGTAAGAAAAAGTTTTTCACACTAATAAAACAAGGGACAATTACAAAACTATACATTTTGAATTGCATTTCACAAAACTACACTATTTTAAAAGTCAGTTTTCAAAACTACACCTACACATTCAAAATTAAATTTAAATAAACTATATCCACACAATTATATCTTTTTAATATTATACCATAAACAATAATTAGCGAATTCAAATAAAAATATTTTAATTTTAGTAACTTTTAAATGGTAAATCAACCGTTTAAAATTTTGATAGAATGTAAATATATATGTAAAACTATTGAATTATATGTAGTTTTGTGAAGGAAATGTTGAAAATGTGTAGTTTTGTGAATTACTCATTGATTTATTATAAGTTTTGACGTTTTCCTTAAATTGTTGGTTTAATAATTTTGAGTTAAGAAGTTCAAAAAAGTGAGTAAACGTGGAACGTCTCATTTGGGTTTTGTCTTATATCATGTTCATCGCTGGATTTTAAATGGGTTCTAGTTTGAAAAGCCTAATTAAATTATATAAAAAAATTAAAAAACGTAAGAGACTCGTTTCAAAGTCTCTCTTTTCGGATCCGGATCTGAAAAAACTCTTCCTTTTCCCTCTCTTAACAATTCACTAACCCGCTTCCATCTCCACCCAAACTTCCGATTAAACCTTTTTTATATTAAATTTTTATTCAAGAGCCACAAAAATGGGTTATCCCATTGAACATGCTGTAGTGTTAGGGTCGCAGAATGCGATAATAAATTAAAGTAGAGTTTGTTTGGTGAGTTGAATTTATTTATTGGGAAAGAAACAATAAAAAAACTATAAAAAAGAGTTAGTATTAATTATTTTTAAAAAAACACTGAATTCTATACAACTTTCATATCAACACAAAACGGTTGACTGGTAATTACTTAGGGATTGGTGAAAAAAACGAACAAAAGTCGTTTTCAAAGAAAATTACAAAAATGTATGACTTGTAAAGCAAAACCGACTTTTACTAAAGTAAACAAAAAGCAAAAAACGACTCTACATTTTGCTAAATGTCAATTTTGAAATTAATATCAAAGAATTTTTGGAATAATCTCTTTTATTATAAAACATTTGGAGCAATCTCGTTATTTTTTATTTATTAAAACGCCCCTAGACTAAAGAAGTCTAAGATCCACGTGGCACATTCATATCTCAAATGTGAACCAAAAAAAAAAGAAAAATGCCAAAAAAACAAAAACTTTAATTTACAAAGTAAACACGGTTCACATGTTTTAACACTAACAACAATGTCCAAAGACAGAATAAAACTCTCAAAAAGACATCAAATTTTCTCAACAAAGACAAAATAAAAAAAAAACAGAACATAAACAATAATATCTCAAAGAGACATGAAAGATTCACCAAACTTTCACCATTCTTACATCTTCTTCTTCTTCATCACAATGTTCCCTTCTTTCACAACTTCTTCCAACACTTTGTCTCCAACACAATCTCTCACACCAAACCAAACCATTGTGTCTCCTCGTGGCATCTTCGAGCTCGGTTTCTTCAAGCCTTCTTCGAAACCTCGTTGGTATCTCGGGATTTGGTACAAAACAATCTCTAAAAGAACCTATGTTTGGGTCGCAAACAGAGACAATCCTCTCACTACTTCCTTAGGAACTCTCAAATTCTCCAACAACAACAACAACCTCGTCCTCGTTGACCAAACCGATGAACCGGTTTGGTCCACCAACCAAACTGGAGGAGAAACGGTCGCAGAGCTTCTCGATAACGGTAATTTCGTGCTTAGATACTCCGAAAACAGCGACCCGGGTTCGTTTTTATGGCAAAGTTTCGATTTTCCGACGGATACTTTGCTTCCGGAGATGAAACTAGGCTGGGATAACAAAACCGGATTAAACCGGTTCTTGAAATCTTGGTCAAACCAAGAAGATCCATCGAGCGGAGACTTCACATTCAAACTCGAAACCAGAGGCTTCCCTGAAGTTTACCTCTGGAAAACAGAGTCGCTACTATACCGATCCGGTCCGTGGAATGGTATCCGGTTTAGTGGTGTACCGGAAATGGAACGGTTCGATTACATGGTATTCAATTTCACGGCTAATACCAACCAAGAAGTAACATACTCGTTTCTTGTGACCAAAGAAAACGTTTATTCTCGGCTAACCCTAAGCTCATCGGGTTTATTACAACGGTTTACGTGGATCGAAACATCGCAGAGCTGGAACCAGTTCTGGTACGCGCCGAAAGACCAATGCGACGACTACAAAGAGTGCGGTAGCTTCGGCTATTGCGACTCGAACACTTCTCCGGTTTGTAACTGTGTAAGAGGTTTCGAACCGAGAAATCCGGCCGTGTGGGGGTTAAGAGACGGATCCGATGGTTGCGTGAGGAAGACGGCGCTGAGCTGCGAAGGTGGAGATGGGTTTGTTAGGCTTAAGAAGATGAAGTTGCCGGATACAACGAATGCGAGTGTGGTGGATAGAGGGATTGGGATAAGAGAGTGTGAGGAGAAGTGTGTGAAAGATTGTGATTGTACGGCGTTTGCGAGTACGGATATTCGTGGAGGCGGGTCGGGTTGTGTGGTGTGGAGAGGGGAGGTTTTGGATGTGAGGAACTATGCTAAAGGAGGACAGGATCTTTATGTTAGATTGGCTGCTAAAGATCTTGGTTAGTTTATTTCTGACTATTTACCTTATACCATTTTAAAAATTGTTATGGTAAAAATGCTATTTAAAAAAAAATAAGATTAGGCTAATACTATCATAAGTTTCTTAAACCAAAAATAATACTAGTAAGTAGTAACTAGTAAGAGTTCTTTTTGCCAAAAAATACCATTAAGTTTTAAATAGTGTAACACCTTTTATTTAATTTTACCTTTTCAAGATTGATTATAATCATAAATACTAAACCCAAATAAAAAAATATTAAAATGTTAAGACTTGTTTTTTGTGTTTACGATATTTTTGGCTAAAACTTTTTTAAAAATTGTATTTTGAAACTAAAAAACGTGTGGTCAGTTTTGGTGTTAAAACTTTTTTAGTGGTTATTAAAGAATTTCTCTAAAAATTAAAGTAAATTGTTTATTTTCTTTAGAACGTGTGTTTGGTGTCGAAAATTGCATAGTCAAAGCTACATTAAAGAATTTTTGTTTCTTTAACAGATTTTTAATTTCAACAAAACGTTCTCCAATTTTATTATATTTCCTCTTTTCAAAGTTTTCTAAAATTGACTTGGTCTAGATTCTTGTTTTTGGTTCAACCACATACGAATTAAAAAGATGAGATATATTAATATAAAATATTTGACTAAATATTCTAATGCATATATATGTCAAAAAATTTGAAATCTAATGAATATTCTAAAATATTAAAATATATTATCTCCTTTGACTATTTTAGAGAACAAAAGAAACAAAAGTGCAAAGATCATAGGTTCGAGTATTGGAGTAAGCATTTTACTTCTTTTAATTGCCACAATCTTCTTCTTTTGGAGAAGAAAGCAGAAGAGATCAATAGCAATCAAAACACTTTTTGGTAAATAAGTAACTTTTAAAATTCCTTTTTTACTTTTCTATCAGTAAATTTTCATATAACATATTATATATTCACTGTCTTTGTTTCTTGTAGATGAATCAATTGATCAAGCAAGAAGCAGAGATTTGCTAATGAACGAAGTTGTAATATCAAGTAGAAGACACATATCTAGAGAAAACAAAACAGAGGATCTTGAATTGCCATTAATGGATTTTAAAGATGTTGCTATTGCCACTGATAATTTCTCTAATGCTAATAAGTTAGGTCAAGGCGGTTTCGGTATAGTTTACAAGGTATATATATATATATATATGATTCATAACTTTGTCGAAAACCTAACATTGAACAAGATTTCATTTGAGATATGTGTGTGTGTGTGTGTTAACAGGGGAGGTTACTTGATGGACAAGAAATCGCGGTTAAAAGATTGTCAAAGATGTCGGTTCAAGGGATTGATGAGTTCAAAAACGAGGTTAAACTCATCGCGAGGCTTCAACATATAAACCTTGTACGGCTTCTTGGTTGTTGCGTCGATGAAGGAGAGAAGATGTTGATATATGAATACTTGGAGAATCTAAGTCTTGATTCTCATCTTTTCGGTTAGTATAACTCAAAACAACTTTGTTCTAATTACAATTCTTGAACTTTCAAAAAATATATGAAAGTGATGATTTTTCGGTTGTGGTTATTATCGATTTTTTTAGATAAAAGTCGAAGATCTAATTTAAATTGGCAAGAAAGGTTTGATATTACCAATGGTATTGCTAGAGGACTCCTTTATCTTCACCAAGATTCGCGGTTTAGGATTATTCATAGAGACTTGAAAGCAAGTAACGTATTGCTTGATAAAGATATGACTCCGAAAATCTCGGATTTTGGGATGGCTAGGATCTTTGGCCGCGATGAGACAGAAGCTAATACGAGAAAAGTGGTTGGAACTTAGTAAGCAATCAACAAGCTTTTGTCTTAAAACCCCTTTTTAAAAAAAATCCTTAGAAAAGTTTTTTTAACATTTTGAGTTTAATATTTTGTTATGCAGCGGTTACATGTCTCCGGAATATGCAATGGATGGGATATTCTCGGTGAAATCGGATGTTTTCAGCTTCGGGGTCTTGCTTCTTGAGATTATAAGTGGCAAGAAGAACAAAGGATTCTACCACTCGGATCGCGATCTTAATCTTCTTGGTTGCGTAAGCTTAAAACATCTTAAACCTAATTAATCTTCTTTCACACACAAAAACTTAATCGTACTAAAGAAAACATTCGATATTTATAGGTGTGGAGGTATTGGAAAGAAGGAAAAGGGCTAGAGATCGTAGATTCGATCATCATGGACACTTCATCATCGACGTTTAGGCCACAAGAAATCTTAAGATGCATAAAAATCGGTCTCTTGTGTGTTCAAGAACGCGCAGAAGATAGACCGGTTATGTCATCGGTGGTAATGATGCTCGGTAGCGAAACATCGGCTATCTCCGAGCCGAAAAAGCCAGGCTATTGTGTTGGTAGAAGCCCTGATGAGACGGATGGCTCGTCGAGTAAACACCATGACTATGAATCTTGGTCAGTTAACCAAATGACTGTCTCGGTCCTTGAGGCTCGGTGATGATTTCGAAACTTTTTGAACCAATATGTTTGTTTTTCCATAAATTTTGTAAGGTCATATGCTTGAGATTGACTAGGTAACTCATTGGTAAGCTTTGTTATTCATTTTTAATACATGTATATTTTTCTGTTAATTAACTATAATCTTATTTTTTATAGTTAACCAATGAAGTTGTATATAGTTATGTTTGATATAACTAAAAGACTAATAATGTATACAATATAAATTATTAAAATTTATTTAATAAGAAGCATATATATTATAATGGTTTTAATTGCTTCTAATGACTTGCAACATAAACTCTTTTACATGTACAACATCAACATAATCACTATCATATAGTCCCTTAATTATCTGAACAGAGGCACAAATAAGAATGGTTTCACTTGAAGTTGTTAGACTAATGTCAATAATCTCAAATCCAATAAACCTCATAACTTCCATCAACTTTGTAAAAATACCATCTTTCTTCTCTGTTATAATCTTTAACCAAAACTTCCTATCTCCTATCTTACACAATTGAACATTCTCCTGTCCAAAAAAAAACAAAAAATCATCAAGAAAAGTTAAAGAACTAAAACAAAAACTAAAAATCTATTAAAGAAACTAACCAAGAACCTCGATTTCGAGTTTCTTAATCTCTTCTTTAGAATCATTATTTTCTTGATTATTTTCAGGTTTAATCATCTTATTATGATCACTTTCTTCTTCTTCTTCATCATCAATTTCATGAAGATTCATTGTAAGATTCTCTACTTTCTTTTGAAGCTCTCCAATGTAAGTTATTGCATCTTCAACAATACTAGCTTTAGTCATCTGAAAATACACACACACAAAAAAAACAAGAAGCATCACCTAAAAGCACATAAAAATACTAAACAAACTTAGAACAAGTAAGAAGAGGAGTTTACATTTGTGACTATAGGGACATGAGATCGTAGAGTCATGAGACGACCATGAAGCTTCTCTCTTCTACGTCTCTCTGCTTCAAGATTTGGAGATTTAAAGCTTTCATTGGCTTCTTCTTCTTGCTTCTTCATCAACTTTCTTTCTTGTTTCTTGCGGCTGCTAATATTCTTGATTGGTTCTTGAGTTCTGTTTCCTCTGCCCATTTTTTTTTTACTTTTGTTTCTTCTCTGATAAAAAATTTCAGACAAAAGAGTTATTATTTTTTGTTTCTTGTAAATGGTTAAAAGACATGAGTTTAAGTAGTTGTTTCTCATGTGGTGAGAAGTTTGTTGGTAGAGAGAGAGAAGAGAGAAAGAAAGAATCTTTTAGTCACAGTTTGTTATTTTTGATGTGATTTTTTTCAGTTACCAGTCAAACACGGAGAATAAAATCACATTTTTTTGTTAATTTAAATTTTGTAAAGAGTAAAAGAAAAAAAAGAAATTCCTTACAATTTTTGAAAATATATTTACAAACTTTTTTATAACAAAAATACCATTAAAATGTTTTTTATAACAAAAATACAAAAAATACAAAAATAGTAGTTTACAAAAATATCACAAACACAAAAAACGTGTTTTAACATTTTTAGATTTCAAATTTTTTGATTTGGATTCGCTATATAGTGTTTAGGGTATAGTTTTGAAGAGGTAAGATATAGTTTTTTTGAAGGTTTTGGATGTTATTTTGAAAATTTAAGATTTATAGTATTTATGAAAAAAAACATTTTAATGATATTTGTAAAACTTTCGAAAATATGTGCTAATTGTGTTAAAAACTTTTTTTAGTGGTATTCATAAAAATTTCGGGCAGAAAAAATAATTGCCACGTCACTATCATCAATCGTCATAATTCTCTACCATATATTTTAATTTAGCCTTTAAGCCCATTTTAATTATTGGGCCACAGCGATTGTAGAAACGCGAATTTTGGAAACCTGTGTTTTATAGTTACAGCGTTTTAAACCGCCAACGTTTTCCACTTTGTATTTTTCTTCTTACTATTTCCATTCTTTCTTTGCGTGTCTGGTCTGTCCAGAATCCGAATATTAAAAAAAGATTGTTTATATTAAACATGGAAGGGAAGAATAAAAGAAATATACACAATTATATTTGTTTTAATGCCTCTCAAAAATATGAATTTCGATCGTTTACACAAATATATAATATATATATATATTTATGAAAAGAAAACAAGTCTAAGCATTATGAAGAAACAAGACAAGAAATCCATATAAAGGACAGTGAGAGTTAGGCTAGCTAATTTGGTTATAATTATTCAAAATAATTAGAAATTTTCATACACGTTGAAAAAAGCTAAATCATGATTCCAAATTAATATTTGAATAAAAATGAGATAAATTTCAAGATATAAGACATGACATAATAAAAAATGGAGACGCCTAATTAAATTTGTTGATTTAAATGATGTAACAAAAAGAGGCTTAATCTATGTTCAACTTCACTCTTGTTCCCTCCAAATCTAGAGAAGCTTAATTATTACCCATAAATACAATAACAAGTTTGTATTTCAACAACAATCCTTTAGAACTTGTTTCATTTTCTTATCTTTTTTTTTTAAATAATGTCAAGGAAGGTATGGTATCTTATTTGCATCTTGATCCTATCCATGGATCTTGCAGCTGGAATCCTCGGCATCCAAGGCGAAATAGCTCAACACAAGGTACATGACTCACACACTTATAATCCGATAGAAGTTGCCGGTTTATTCGCCATTTTTATTTGGTTGTTTTGATATGTAGGTTAACCATTTAAAGATGTCGATATTCGAATGTAGAGACCCGAGTTACGCAGCTTTCAAGTGCGGTTTAGCCGCGTGTATTCTTTTGGTTTTAGCCCATGCAACAGCCAATTTTCTTGGTGGGTGTCTATGCATTGTCTCAAAACAAGATCTTAAAAATTCATCTGCCAATAAACAACTCGCCGTTGTTTCTTTGATATTCTCTTGGTAAGTCCATACACTAACCTAAACAAAACCGCGTTGTAGAAAATCCGGTAAGTGAACTATTGAAAGGTAAAAAAAAAAATAGCATAATATTTTATGGTTCAAGATCTTTTATTTTGTGTGTTTATTTCTTTTAGGATCATATTGGTGGTTGGATTCTTGATGTTGATCATAGGGACAATGGCGAATTCAAAATCGAGAAAAGCTTGCGGGATTTCGCATCATCGGTTTCTTTCCATGGGAGGGGTCCTCTGTTTCATTCACAGTCTTTTCATTATTGCTTATTACATATATGCAACTACTTCAAGAAGAGAATAGACCACAAGCACAAGCCATGCTTGAAAATAAAAGCCACATTAACAAAAATGTATTATGCAAAAAACAATATAGCCACTTACAAATAAATTTAATCCAATGTTTGTGACTAGTCCAAGGATATCTACTGATTTTTTTTTATTGTAATTTGTAATGGTAATTAACTTATTACACATAATGAATGTAGCTATCAAGAAAATGAACAACAAAATTTATAAAATTAACAATGAAAAAATGGACAACAAAATAAACCTATTTCAAAAAAAAAAATGAAAAATTTAGGTGTATATGTAAATTAATAGAGATGATTAAGGAACCTAGAGAGACCAACTTTATAACCAAGCTTCTTAACATCTTCTTGTACTTGTTGTCTGAATTCTCTGAAGCTGAAATTTCTGTAAGTAGGACTATCACCTGATGAACACTCTATAACGGCGTCGTATGATGGACATAGAAAATAAGCCGTTGAAAATCTCTCCACCGTTGGATTCGTCATCACACGGTGTTCAACACTTTTGTACATGCCATTGCTCCATGCCTAACAAAAACACATACATATATTTAATAAAATACGGTAAAAGCAATTTTGTTTAATAAAAACTTAGAAGAATTCACAAAACTACACCCTTTCTTCCCTTCCTTTACAAAAACTCTACCTAATTCAATTTTTTCACATATTTACACCCTTTCAAAATTTTAAAAACTTCATTACCCTTTAAAAAATTATCAAAATTAAAATCTTTCATTTTGGTTCGCTAATTAGTGTTTAGGGTATAGTACTAATGGGTTATGATTGTGTGGATATGGTTTATTTGAATTTAATTTTTAGTGTTTAAGTGTAGTTTTGTGAAGTTATTTTGAAATGGTGTAATTTGTGAAATGTAATTCAAATTGCGTAGTTTTGTAATTCTCTCATAAACTTAACAAAAATAAGATACGTCAATATCGAAACTATATTATTTTACGAAAATATCATTGATTTACGGTGATTATTATTATTACAGAGACAAATTACACCAAAATCAATTTTTTTTTTAAAGTATTGTTTTATGATTATATTAATCTACAAAAATTATAGCTATAGATTTACCTGAAATAAGTCACCAATATTGATAATGAGAGCACAAGGATTAGGTTTAACAGAGATCCATTTATTGTCTTTAAAAAGTTGTAACCCACCAACTTGGTCTTGATACAAGATTGTGAGAAAATCACTGTCCGTATGTGGCATTAATCCGTACACTTCTTTTGGTTTAGGACAAGGTGGGTAACGATTCATCCTTATATAACATGTGTTCCTCACACAATTTTCTTTGAAAAAATTCGATTTTCGTCCCGATTTCTCTGCAAGAATCTCTGCCAAAGTATATGCTAGAAACTCCGATTCCGAAGCAAATTTCTCCATTGTTGAGCTACCATACAATAAGGTAAAATATATTATAACATGATCCATATAATAATTATCATTTTATAAGTACATATATAATAGGCTTATTAGGTGGTTAAATCCAAGTATTTGTAAAGGTTTCAAAATGATATACAATTTATTGGAACTTAAAAGCCTCATGTCATATAGTTTGAATTTGCTAAATTATATTTCAGTAATTTATATTAAACTCGGATGTCAATAATTAAAGGGACAATTACAAAACTACACCTTTAGAACAACATTTCACAAAATTACACAATTTCAAAATTACTTTTCAAAACTACACCAAAACACTCAAAATTAAATCCAAATAAACATTACGCACACAATTATATATATCATTTAATATTATAATTTAAACACTAATTAGCGAACTCAAATGAAATATTTAATTTTTGTAACTTTTTAAATGGTAAATCAATCATTTAAAATTTTGAATTATGTAAATATGTAAAAATATTGAATTAATTATAGTTTTGTGAAGGGATAGTTGAAAAAGTGTAGTTTTATGTATTCTTCGTAATTAATGAAGTTTTTAAAAATTGCCACGAATAGCGACTTATCAAGAGAAGCCAACTATGAAAAGTGGTAAATGTATTTTAATAAAAAAGTGGTAAATGTAACGTAGTCATACATATACTGATGATATACACACACAAGCAAAAACAATTCATAAAATGTGTAAGAGAACAACATGCATACAAAATTGTATGTAAGAATGTGTAGAGATTCCAGCACACATTCATACACTGATGAATCACATGATAACATATATATATATATATATGCGAATGTGTATAATATATAGCCTTGGCACGTTCGTCTACTTTTTTCCTTTTTGACTATCACTCTTTGCATGAACAGAAAGTTTTCACGTGACTCTAATAAAACAAGTGTAATTTAACCCAAAATTAATAAATAATACAAAGTGTATTTAGGTGTAAAAAAAGTTTAGTATTTTGACACAATTTTAGAGATAGACGTAGTGGTTGATGGGTTTTTTTGGGAAGCGTGAGTTCGTTAAATGGTTTTTGATTATTTCTTCCGACAAAAACCGACCAGAATCAGTTGGTTTGTATCCCATTTTTTCATTGAGAAAATTAGTAAGTAGAATATAATATTATTATTATTTTTGATACTTTTAAACTTGAAAATGGTTTCGTGTCTATCAAAAAAATTGCTAGCATGTTAGAAAAATATGAAGTTGATGAAATTGATAAAATTGATAAAATTCTTTTTTTTTTTTGGTTACAAAAATGATAAAATTCTTAGGAATACGATAACTACAAATTAAGTTATATGGCTTTTTTTATAAAAGTTTAATTAAGTTATTTTAAAGAAATACTACAAATCTACAATGTAGTGTTCTTTAATTATTATTATTTTGGAAAATCATACAATATAATTTCTTTATTGATTTCTAGCACATGCCAACTTGCTATCTGGAATTTAGACTTATTCAAAATTAGGAATTAAAAATCGAAAACATAGAAACGCACGAGAGATGGAAAATCGAACTTTGACTCAAAAAAAATTTCTTGTTGAAATATTTGCTACACTTTGACTCAATTCCCAACAACTTATAATATGCCGACTCTATGTACATATTATGCATATCTAATTCAATGATGAAATAATAAGCTATACATAATAAATTTTGTGATTAGTTTATTTTTATTTTTAAGAAAGATATATAGAAAATAGTTTTAAGTATGGAGGGATGTTGTTGTTAAGCAAAAACAATTCTCGAAATATTGATATTAAATATAAATGACAACAATAAATTTCAAAAACGCCATAAACTTAGTTAAAAATTCGTTTGTCTCCCATGTTCCTAATCTTTCGCTATTTTCAAGATATTGCTTTTGCAAAGTGTGTTTCTAAAAGTCAAGCACTTAGCATTTACTAATCTTATTTTTAATCATAATTATATCATTAGGAGTATATCTTGTTATTCAGAAAATATTATCCAATTATTTTTGAAATATTACAAAATTAAGTACGTTACCTATAGTAAGGGAAAGTCTAATTAATAACAATATTTTATACCTTAAAGTAGTCAAGTCCTTGTTGTCAGAAATATCTGCCATAGGAACATGAAAAGCTTCCGACCAAGAAAGTTGCCGGAGACAAGTAGCTGACGGCGTTCCCCACCGGTAACTCCCGGCGGAGAATTTCTCCGATTTGCTTTTCTTGTCAAAACTCTCTCTAAAAGCCTTAATTTGCTCTTGTCTCATTTTCTCCAACACATCCATTGATATCTCATGGTTTATGACTTGAAAAAATCCCCACTCTCTAGAAGCTTTAGCTATCTCTTCTTTGCACTTCTCTCTCTCCTTGACGGTTCCGTTAATGAGACGGCTTATGTCAACCACCGGAAGCTCCACCTCTTCTACGACGGTGGTGGAGAAGCTAAAGGGTATAATAGTATTGTTTTGATTAGTGTTTTGATTATACAAAAGGGTTTTGTATATTTCGTTAAGTGGTGGATCCATGATAATTAATAGTAGAGAACTATATATGAATAAAGGTTTAAGAAGAGCAAGAGAGAGAGTTATATATATATATGGTAAGTATCAAAAGTACGTGTTGTTATGAGAAACACAATTCTTACAATTTATATAGACGTTCACATATATGCATATATGTAAATACGAGTGCAAATATTAATATACAATATGTTGATGATAAAAAAATGTCTTTTTTTAATAAAAAAAAGGGGGAAAGGGTTTGCCGCCGCCCATTGACTTAGTTAATTACTAACCACGAGTTTTAGTATTTATCTACAAATTAAGTAATGTCTTTTTCAAAATCTAAATGTTTATGATTTTGGATTGAAAAAGGAAATGGGTTGTATTTTGGATTGAAAAATGTTATCACTAAATAGCTCGAAAACGTTAGTTACTAAATCAATGTAATTTTGTGATAGTTTTTAAGATTATAGTGTTTTTTGTTGTTGAATATAAGTATGAAGTGTATAGTTTCATAAAACTAGGCAAATCTTAGACACACACGATATGGGTAATGTTGTATAATGTATTTCAATATATATATATTGTATATATAATTTTGACAACATTTGAATGTATATTATAAAATGGTGGACAAGATACGATAATTGGGATTAAGGAGTTTGGTATTATTAGAATAAATTAAGTAGGGGATATGTCTTTGAGAACATGATATGTTGTTTCTTTGAAAAAAGGTTTGAATATTTTCTTGTCTCGACACCGTCCTTTATTTTTCTCAAGTTATTCTCTTTATTTTTTGTATTAATATTTAATATAATAAATCGAAAAACCATTCAGGCATTACATATTTACATTTGGTCGATAAATCTCAAAATATTATTTAAAAAAACATTTATAAAGTAACGTGACGAATTTGACGTCCACTAAAACCGGTCACAATGTTGTTTAACTAAATATTTCAAACTAACATTTTTTAATATATATATATATATATATTTTTTTTTTTTTTAATTATATATATACTACTATTTTGATTATTATACTATTTTAATAATAAATCATCACAAAAGATATAAACTCATTTACGGCATCGGTGAAAGCTACCAATCATAGCCACAGTGAAATAATTTGACGGCATGCATCAAATTTAGAGACTATGGGGATTACCGACTTTCTTTTTTCGCCATTTAATATAAAGAATAAAATTAAAAACGTGATATAAATGAAGAAATAGTAAAAGAAAGTGATATGACATATAATATCACTTTTTTGACTTTAATTCATTTTTTTGTGTGGTTTCTTTATCCTCGAAATGAAAAATGATGGGGAAGTGGTCTTGGTCTAGTGGCAGTCATAAGTCCACAGAAGGCAGGTAGCACCACCCCATCCGGGATCGATTCCATGCGCCTACGATAATGTTGGGTTTGATTAATGGGCCGGCCTTTTGTGACCCAAATGTTGACAAAAAAAAAAGTGATGATTTAATCCATTCATTACCATATTTGTTTTTAGATTTGTTTCCGTTATACGTATAAGTTATAATTATCCTCAAATTAATTATCTAATGTTTGTTTTGTTCGATTGAAATGTTTTAATTATTTTTATATTTTTTGTTAATGATATTTTTTCAATTTGACACAAAAGAAAACTAGTATATCTTGAGGTCTGTAAATACTAAACATGCAATATTTTTACTATTAAGGTGTTTGCAATGGCTTAAAAGAGATACTACATATTATAAGGTTTTTACAATTTATAGATGGTTGATTTTGACATACAAAAAAGTGTTGTTAAATAATTGGGCAATTCTTATAAATAGCACTAAAAAGTTTTTTTTAACACAATTAGCACACATTTTCGAAAGTTTTACAAATACCATTAAAAAGTTTTTTTCTCATGAATACCAAAAATATTAAATTTTCAAAATTACATCCAATACATTCAAAATTATATCCTACCCCCTTCAAAACTATATCATAAACACTATATAGCGAACTCAAATGAAAAAAATTAAAATCTAAAAGTGTTAAAACTCGTTTTTTTATCCAAACAATCACACCTCTTTAATATTATACCATAAATACTAATTAGCGAACCCAAATGAAAAATATTTTAATTTGTGTAATTTTTTAAAGGGTAAATTTAACATTTAAAATTTTGAAAGAGTAAATATGTAAAAATATTGAATTATGTGTAGTTTTACGAAGAGAGTGTTGAAATTGTGTAGTTTTGTGAATTCCTCTTCTTTTTACACTTTTTTACAATTTGAACATTTGTTTCGTAATTATGGAATCGTTTTAATATAAGAGTTAATTAGTGTATTTGGTACATTTTAAAACATAATTTGCTAATTAGGTGATTTTGATGGAGTAATTAATTTTTAGGTGATTTTGATTGATTTTCGGACTTAATATGACAAATTTACCCTTATTCACGGAAAATCATTCACAAAATCTTTCACAAGAAATCATTCACTTAGATCATTCACGGAAGTCATTCACAGGAAATCATTAACATAGATCATTCACGAAAGTCATTCACAGTTCACTATTCACATGGATTATTCACGAGTATTATTCGTCATTCACATCTATTATTTATCATTCACAAAGACCATTCATCGTTCACATACACAATTCATTATTCACAACGATCATTCATTATAAATCATTTACAGAAAACTATTCATGGATAACCATTCACAAGATCTAACAATTTCGAAATTAAAGGTAAAATTGTAACTTAACATATGAAAATCACTTTTTAGCAAATTATAAATAAAATCACTCAATTAGCATATGTTTCAAAATGTACCCATTTTCCCAATTTTCTTTTAATATAATGCTTGACAAAAAGTAGTTTCAAAAACAATATGGACTTCTATTTTTTTTGATCTATAACTAAACTTCTATTGTTTTTTTTGTAATGAATTTTATTATTTTGGTTAAATAATCCTTTGCATAAAACTGAAAAATAAATAACAAGTGACCCACATTATCTCAGAAACGTGGTTCATTAATATACACACATTGGTCATAAAAAAAAATACACATTGAAAATTTTATACCAAATTATGCTTTACAATCATATATTAATGATTAATATCTTGGCCGCACATGTATAGTCTATACCAAATCTATTGAAAAACATTAATGTTAGATGTTGTTATGAATAAAGATAACTCACTAAATTTGATTACAAACTCACTAAATTTTATGACAAGCTCACTAAACTTTTATTTGGTTGAAACATTGACACATAGGTTGTGATTGGCGACAGGTAACAAGCGGTTTTAAGTGCGGTTTTGAGTTTTGACCAAAACAGCAATTGTGTTGCCAATCAAGTAAAAAGCGGTTTTAAGTGCGTTTTTGGTCAAGCGAAGTGCGGTGCGGTTTTCATTTTTTTCTAAAAAATTGCTTGTATACAAAAACAAAATGCGGTTTTGTAAATAAGAAATAAAAATGATGCGGTTTTGCCTTTTAAAATGTTTGTTTGCGTATATTAATACAACTAATAACTGGAAATTTGTTAATTTATTATATTTTGAAATAAAATATATATATATAAAGTAATCATTTAAATATAAATAAAATAAACTCTGTTAAACATAAATAAAATTATAAAACACCAACAAAACCAAATCGTATATAAAATAGTTTTCTATTTATAACTTAAAATATTTTTTATTGATCTAAACTTTGATTTTTTATTCATATGTTCTTATTATATATAAAATATATATCATAAATAAAATAAAACATAACTAAAAATTACAATTATAAAAATTAGTCAAAGATTAAAATAAAATTTATCGAGGTTTCTCGTTAATAGATCAATTGTTTTCAAATTAAATATGTGCATTAAAAACTTATTCAACAATATTATATTATCCATATAACTATTTATCTAAACACAATTATTGGAAAAAAACTATTTTCATTTATTAATCCAAAATACAATTCAAATATATGTCCTGCACCACTTATTATTTTTTTCACCAATCAAATATTACTGCACCGCTTATTAAACCGTACCGCACTTGTCAACTTTTTTATCCCGCACCGCACTTGAACCGCACTGCTTATTGAACCGTACCGCGAAATCCGCAGTCACCAATCGGAGCCATAGTGAATGAAAATATATGAAGATGAATATGGTCTTGAATTGGTCCAACAAATCAAAGACAATAAAAAAAACTAAAAAATAGTAGTAAACAAAAAAAGAACAAAGCATGTGTGATTAATATAGAATACAAAAATCCAACAGAAAATAACCGTTACTCTGAAAATTTGTCGGCTCATAAAAGTCATGACTTCGTTACTCACATGGCATTTCTCCCTCCATACTTTTTCTCAATGCAAATATTTGCATGAAACAATGTTTTTTTTTCTATTTTGAATAAAAATAACATTTTGTTTTATGGGAAATTTGGTAAAATATACAAATGTGGAGTTGAAATTAGGTAAATATTTTAGAGTTTTTGAGTAGATGTTTAAATACCATTTTACCCTTTCTTTTTCCCTTCTCTCTCTCCTTTCCTCTCTCTCCATTGTCTCTCTTCTCTCTCCTCTCTCTCCCTCTTGATCTCTCATATATTTCTCTATCTCTCCCGTAACTCTCACTTCATAAGTAAACATCTAAATAATCAAATAATAATAATATATTTGTAAACAATATATATATTCATATTAACAGTCACATATTATGATATTATACCAAACTTATCTAAAATAAATACATATTTTCACTTTATTTGTTTTCACGTATTCATACATATTCATACACCTTTGTATATTTTCTCAAATTTCCCTTTTAAAAATAGCTATCTATTTACTTCTTCAAACTTGTTATATCTTCATAGTTGATTATATTGTACATATTTAATTCAAATAAATAACTATTGTTGAATAGATAACTTCTTCAAACATGTTATAACTTGTTTACCTAATTAATTCAAATAGATAACTATTGTTGAATAATTATCTATTGTCTCATGAATAATTATCTATTTTCCTAAAATTAGTTATCTATAATGAATAAGATGTTATATCTTTATAGTTATGGTTTATGTTTTAAATTTTAAAAGATAATATTTATTGTACATGTAAATAAATTACTTATTTAATGTAAATAGGTAACTATTATTTATCGATATAGATTAGTGTAAATGTAATTTACCTATTTAATTCAAATGATAATTATTGATGAAATAGATAGATCCAATGACAAAAATGGAAAAAATATTATCTCTCTTACTTTTTGTTATTTCAGCAAATTAATATAATATTTTGTCATTTTAGCAGATTTTCAACCACCATTTGTATATTTTGCAAATTTACTATTGCTACTTGTGGAATAAAACTGATTAGTTTCTGCTTTCTTCTTATGACTTATGGAAGAAGAAAGTTGTTCCAAACCACGTGCCAAAAGCCAACAAAAACAAAGAGTATACCTTTTATTTTTACTAAGTTTATATTAATATCAAGACGAATTCACAAAACTACACTAATTATATTTTACGAAATCACGTCATTTCATAGTCAATTTTCAAAACTATATATATCTAAATACTCAAAATTAAAATCAAATAAACCCTATCCAAACAATCATATCCCTTCTTACAAAAAAAACCATCATATGCCTTTAATATTATACCCTAATCACTAATTAATTAGTTATTTCAAATGAAAATATTTTAATTTTGGTACTTTTTTAAAGGATGTAAATATGTAAATAATTATATGTAGTTTTGTGAAAAAAGTTCAAAAATGTGTAGTTTTGTGAATTCCTCTAATATTAAAATATTATGATGTGGAAGACATTTTTTTCAAATTCAAAATATTTAAATATTATGTGGATGTGTTTTATGAATTTGAACATTCGTGAAACTATATACTCCCTATGTTTACTTATATAAGATGTTTTAGAGTTTTATTTTTGTTTTTTTATATTAGATGTTTTGAGTTTTCCAAGTAAAACTTAATTGCATTTAAAACAATTTGACCAATCATAATATCATATTATGTAGTATTTTTTGTGACAGGTTGAACTAGTTTAATTATCTATTTAATGCTAATTTTTGATGTATAAAAAAACAAATAAAGACTCATTTCTTAAAATCCACATTTTTAACTAAAACATCTTATATATGTAAACAGAGAGAGTAGATCTTATGATTTGCCTTAAAAAACCAAAAATTGAATCATAACGTTCAATATTCATCAAATGTCAAATATTAGTATAAGTTTTGCTCTCGAGGCTTGACCTTTCAATGAAAACAAAAGAACATAATAAGACTAATTTTGTAATCCATTAATAAAGTTTCAAACTTTCAAGAACAAAGCGTATAACTTTGCAATCCATTACTAAAGTTTATTAACTTTCAAGAACAGAGCTTGTGAACCTTTTATTGACAACAACTAAATGAAGTTTGTGTAGCTACTTTCTTGTAACTCAATACACAAGAAAAACTGTGTAAGAACATGTTATTTGCAGACCAAGCTAGTTTTAGCCTTACACTCCAATAAATTTTGTAATACCATGTTTCTTAAGTAATTTACGACACAAAAAGGTGTACCGAATTCTTCTTCTTTGGGATCAAATTTAGTATCCAAACAATGCTCAAGTCTCTGCTGTTTCTTCTTCTTTCCTTATAGCTTTAAGCCTCTCCTGAAGTTTCTTGCTTTGTTCGAAATTCACTTTCCGCTTCACAGCTTTCTGCAAAAAAAAACAACATTGCAAAGAAAGCTCTAAGCCAATGTAATACAAACACCTAAGCTTATACGCGCTTCATCCTCTATTAGTTTAAAGTTTACCTCTTGGCGGAAACAACGATCGAGCTTGACTTTAAGCTCTGTACAATCTCCGAAGAATTTTCCGATAGGATGCTCTAAATGACACTTTTGAAACTCTTCAATTATCTACACACCAATACACACTCAAGAATTAGTAACTTACAATGCCATGTTATGTAACTTTACTATGCATTGTAAAGCTAAAGATTGCTACATATATGACATTAATTATCACCAAAATAGTGAAACCTCTCTCTAATAATACCAATTTATAAAACATGACAAAACAAACAAGGATCTTATTGTCAAAAAAAGACACAGAGGTTAAAAACCTAACACAGGAGAGAAACAAACAAAGCTTAATAATGAAAGTGGGTAAGAGAAGAAATGACATAAACTCACATCAAGACACATAGGATGTCTATGTGGTGTAAGTGGAGGATGCATCTTCTCTTATACTTCTGTAACAACAACAACAAACAAACAAACGAAAAAAAGTATTGAGTTTGATTGTAATTGATGATAAAGATCAGATATTTGACATGAATCCTAAATGCCCAGAAGAAAATAACAGCAAAACCCCAATTTTTTTTATAAACCCTAATCAGAGATCGACGACGAAAGCAAATTTACCTCAGAATCGAAGAACAAACTGAAATTGGTGAGAGAGAGAGAGACGGGTCAAACTTTTCTACTCAATGGGCCTTAACCCTTTAACTTAAAACGCAGCGTTTCGTTCTGTCTGATTCATTAGCTTCTGGCCTAAAGTTTTCATTTTTACCTCTGTTTTGGCCTAAAGTTTTCATTTTAAACACCAATTAATTTATATTCATCTGTAATAATGGTAAAGAATGCATAAAAGCCTTGGCCTTTTGGTTGCTTTTTGAAAACTTTACAAACAAAAGAGAAAGCACACACACACTTGTTAACAAATGGTACTTCTCCACAAAAATGTAGGATTCTTCAAAAGATTCTCTACATCGACGACGACCTCTGCCGCCGATTGGAAAACCCATCTGTCACTTTCTCGATTAGCCACCGAGATCTCCACGATCCTGTCGCAGCGTCGCGACTGGATCACTCATGTCCTAAACGTTAAACGGAAGCTACCAAGGTCAACACTTTCGCCGCCTATATTCCTCCAGATCCTCCGCGAGACTCGAAAATCTCCTAAACCGGCTCTTGATTTCTTCGATTGGGCCAAAACCCATCTCCGGTTTGACCCGGATCTCAAGTGCCATTGCAGGGTAATCGAAGTTGCTGTTGAATCGGGTCTAGTGGAACGAGCAGAGACGCTTTTGCGTCCTCTTGTTGAAACCCATTCAGTTTCTACACTCGTTGGATCGATGCATAGGTGGTTTCAATGTGATGTTTCACTCTGTGTTTCGCTTAGCTTAGTTATTGAGTGTTATGGTTTAATGGGTTGTTGCCAAAACGGCTTGGAAGTGTTTTGTTTTATGAAAAGTTTGAGACTTTCTACTTCTCTTGGTGCTTATAACTCTTTGCTTGATTCTCTGGTTAAAGATGAACAGTTTAGAGTGGCTTTGTGTGTGTACGGTGCAATGGTTCGAAACCGGGTTGTCTCTGATGGGTCAACTTGGGATTTGGTTTCTCGGGTTTTGTGTGAACTTGGAAGTTCAAAGAGTGTTGTTAGATTGATGGAAACAGGCGTCGAAAGCGGAAAGATTTACACTTATCTTGTGGAATGTTATAGCAGAAACGGAGAGTTTGGTTCGGTGTTTAGTATAATACATGAGATGGATGAGAAGAAACATGAGTTGAGTTTTTGTTCTTATGGTTGCGTATTGGATGATGCTTGTAGATTGGGAGATTCTGAGTCGATCGATAAGGTTCTTGGTTTACTGGTAGAGAAAAAGTTTCTTACTTTAGGAGATTGGGTTGTATACGGTCAAATCATCGAAAGGCTTTGCGATATGGGCAAAACTTACGCCTCAGAAATGCTTTTCCTTAAAGCTTGTAATGATGGACCAGAGAGATTACGAGATTCTACGTATGGTTGTTTGTTAAAAGCTCTGTCTTTAAAAGAGAGAACAAAAGAAGCTATCGAGATATATCGGTTGATTTGTCGAAAAGGTATTACAGTAGTTGATGAGAGTTGTTACAACGAATTCGCAAATGCTCTTTGCAGAGATGAGGAAGAATATGAATTGCTTGTCGATGTTATAAAACGCGGGTATGTTCCTTGTACAAGCAAATTATCAGAAGTGCTAGCATCTATGTGTCGGAAAAGGAGATGGAATCAAGCAGAGAAGCTTCTTGATTCGGTAATGGACATGGAGGTTTATTTCGATTCCTTTTCTTGCGGATTGTTGATGGATCGTTACTGCAGAAGCGGGAAGCTAAAGAAAGCGATGGTGCTACACGAAAAGATCAAGAAGATGAATGGAAGCTTAGATGTAAATACTTATAACACGGTTCTTGATCGTCTTATGATGAGGCAAAGAGAGATGGTGGAAGAAGCAGTGGGAGTTTTCGAGTACATGAAAGAGATGAATTCCACGGATAGCAAGAGTTTCACGATCATGATTCAAGGGCTGTGCCGCGCAAAGGAGATGAAGAAAGCTATGAGATCTCATGATGAGATGTTGAAATTAGGTATGAAACCTGATTTAGTAACCTATAAGCGTATTATCTCATGTTTCAAATGAAACATTTGATTATTTTTTTTTGTATATGTACAAGCCTTTAAGTTATACAGATGAATCAAAACATTTTGAGTTATATAACACAACACAATACATAATTTTTTTCATATATAAATATATATATATTGAGCCTATAATAAACTTGTTTATGTTTTATTGATCGAGTGGAAGCCACTCAAGTTCTAGTTCTAATTCACCAGATTCAACATTCTGAAGCTTGATTTGAATCTCTTGTTTAACTTTCCCGAGTGCAATGTTGATGATGCTATCTTCTATAAGAGCGTTGTCGTGCGATTTCAGCCATTTCCCGATCTGCATATCTCCAAACATCTCAGGATCTCCAACAGCCATCGCGGATGTGATCAGTGGCTGGATATCAATCTCAGCTTCTCCCATTATGTCATCAGCGGAAAACATGTCGTAATCAAACACTTGCTGCGAAATGTCCAAGAAAAACGAAACAGGGTCTGTTACAGATTCATCAAAAGGAAGAAACTGATTAGTACATTTTGTGTAGAGCCTCAAGTTTTTTTTTTACCAATTTCACTGAGCCAAAGTTATGAGGGACAGAGAGCATGAGTTCTTGGTTCCAGACCGGGTTTAAGTTGCTCTTCACTACTGTTGATTGAACTGTCTGGTAATAATGGTGATTAAGATAAGCTTTAATATGACCAAAACATATCATTTAAAGAATGTAAGAGCATATAGTTACCTGTTTGCCTAGATTCAACACGACATAGGGATCGCTTGACATCATATCTCGGATGGCTAAGTTGGTACCTTTTTTAACAGTCACTTTCAACAATCCGATAAATTCAGTCATGCTTTCCAATTTCTGTCATTGTTCGCATTTTTCAAAACCGCGACGAATAAGTGTTGATACACTATGAATCACAAGAACAAGTATGAGCATTGTTAAACAAGATTTACCGGTTGTTGTTGTTGTGACGATGAATTTGTGCGAAAGCTATCTATAATTTTCCTAGATAAGCTTGATGAAAGATAAGCAGAGTTCTTTGTAGAAGAGGCCTTCACTGATGTTATCCGCAAGCTTGGTTTCAGAAACTCTTGGTGCTCGTATTTCGACCTGAGATTAAGATTTTGAGAAAATGAACATTTCACTTAAGTATGTTAATGGCCATCTCAAACAACAACACTTATTGTGAGTTCTTCAGACTTAAACTACAAACAAACATCACAAGTTATCGGTTTTTCTTCGTGAACTTACCTAATGAACCTCGTACGCTGGTCATGAGTAGCATCAGGCCGAGGCTTAGAACAACCTTCAGGTATAAAAGCCTCGTAGATCGAATTGGCAGAAGCATTTCCTCCAATTTCAATCATAGAATCGACATCTTCATCAGACCATTCATCCAATGTCACGGATAAAACCTGAAAACACTTAAATCTATCAGTAGAAAGATACTGTCAAGAAGTAATAGTTGTTCAAGAAGGAAATACACTATCCTAACTGTCATGTTAGTTATATCCACAAGAGAGATAAACATCTCAAACAAGACCATTTGTTAGCATATTAGCAAAGAGTCATACCTTTGAGATATAAGTGCCAAGGCTTCTGTGTACACCGCAACATTTTAAGCAGATAAAAACTCCGATATTAGCTGACCTATAAATAAGCCAACTAGTGATTAAACAACCACACTTTGTTGTATGAAAAACAAGAGGAAACACACAAAAGGTACAAACTTGGACATGTTAAGCAATGGGAATGAGATATGTAAGCGTAAACTTACGCCCATTTAGGATCCGGAGCGCCACAATCAGCGCAAACTCGGTTATCAGATTGAGTTAAAAGATCTCTAATTCTCCTTTTACCTGTGAAAAGCAACAAGGTTGGAATCATTACACAAAACAATGAAGAATTCTATAAAATCTCAATACTTATAGTGAGTATTTTTTTCAGACAGAAACTATGAAGAAACATTATATGATTTTTGTAAGAACCTGAGCTAGGCTTTCCGAATGAAGAATGACTCATTGCTGTTCTTCTAAGAAAGCTACTAACAATGCACCAAAATGAATCCTACACATAACAAAGAAAACACACACACACACACACACACACACATAAAGCACAATACTTTTATTAAAAAATGGCAACTTTCATAAACTTTCTAACATATAATAGACTAAAGGTTGGAGATTTTGTTAAAAACCAAACATTTGGGGGCAAGGCAACAATGACCACATATCTATTTTCAATAGAAAAAACAGAAAAGGGATAAACCCCAAATGTTAAAATCGTCCGTAGCGATTCCATATTGACGAAACATACAGTCAAAACAAAACCCAGAATACAAAAATCTCATCTTTGTCCATGTTTTTTTTTATAACTGAAAACGTTTCAACGGCGAAGTTAAGAAATAGGAGGAGAAAGTGTGATGTGACTTACAAAGGAATGAAATAGAAAAACTTGATGATGAAGCAGAAAGATGAGAATGTTATGTAAAGGAAGAAGATGATATGATATAAGATTAGATTTGAACGTTCTTACCGATGAGGAGGACGACGAGAGATATGTTCTTAACACAAACAAACAACAAATAATTTTATCTTTTGATAACGACGCCAACTTTCATTTATTTTCACTTTTATTTTCGTTTTTAACTGTAAAGTTAGTTTAGTAAGTTTGTAACGATGCCATGTCAATGGTCAAAAATACACCAAATATATTTCATTGACCTGTTTATGGTCTTTTTGGACCAATCCTAAGAAATCTAACGATATTAGAGAAATTCACAAAACTACACCCTTTCAACCCTCCCTTCATAAAACTACACCTAATTCAATATTTTTCACAAATTTACACCCTTTCAAAATTTTAAAAGAAGGTATAGTATTAAGAGGTAAGATTGTGTGGATAGGGTTTATTTGGATTTAATTTTGAATGTTTAAGTGTAGTTTTGTGAAGTAATTTTGAAATGGTGTAGTTTTATGATATGTAATTCAAATGGCGTAGTTTTGTGATTCTTCCCATGATATTATTATGTTATAATTTCAAAATAAAATAAGATATTAACCAGATATTTTTATTTTATTTTAATTTCTAGTAACCCACCTTATTACATCAAACAATTTTGATTTTTACAAGTCAAAGAAGTAAAACTTTGACTTTGGTTAGGTTTTGCAACTAAATACGAAACACATATGGTTTGGTTCTGTAAAGAAACTCTCATCATAACTTTAAAAGACTACTCAACTGAGAGTAAATGTAAAGAAACTCTCATCATAACTTTAAAAGACTACTAAACTGAGAGTAAAAGTAAACTCTGAAATATAATCTATAAAGCAAAGCCTACAAAACTGAAAAATAAGTAAATAACAACTTCTCACACATAATACTTTGTTCTTCTTTCAAGCAGATTTCAACTTGTTAGATGCTGACGCGAGGTGAGACAGTGTGCTGTGTCCGACGAACAACAGAAACGCTCCTAAGAAAGACAGTGCCTTCAGAGTAGTGAACAGATCCAACTGTGGATATACAACAACAAAGTATCATTAGCAGAGACTTTTCGAAAGAAAGACTCGGTTTTTGAAGACTTGCCTTTAACCAGAAAAGCACATAGAGAAGCAGAACAGCTCCGATTCCTCCGTGGAAGAGTAATGCGGAAGTTGCAGGTCCAACCGATGATGGGAAGCTCTTTATATTCACTCCTAATCGCATAAGCTGAAGAAACAGAGGAAGTTATATGTGAGTTATGAAAAGAATGTAGTGTTGGGTGTTTCTGAATTTGATGTTTATAATAGAAAGGAAACTGACCCCAATTAACAAACCGATGAGTGGGAGAAAGATAAGACCCAAGAAAACTAGTGAAAGCTTCTTCGCTGGGAGCTTTTCTGGAACTCTGAAGATGTGTGATATTTCAGCTTTTCGCCCATATCTTGAGTAAGGATCGGTAGGTTTTAGAGGTGGAAGAATCGCCTTCTCTGGACGCTCTGGTAGGTCCAGTTCGATATGGCCGATGTTACTCAGTAGAGAATTCTCCTGAAAAAGAGAAATGCAAAATTAACATCATTTGTTCAAATTTCGAAAACGGATATCGATTGCATAGGACCTGAAAGAAGAGTACTTACCATATAAGCATCTCCAATACTTAGTTGGATCTCGTATTTACCAGAGAGGTAATATAACTTATCAACCAATCCAAGAAAATCCTGTGAGGGAAAAATAACCAAAACCATTAATATTTGTAATAGGACGATACGTCAAAGAATGTAGTTCAAGGAAACTTAACTAGAGCTAACTCAGACTTCTTTCCAGAAACTTTCACGAGGAATATATACTCGACATGTGACTCATGTTTCAGCTTGAGATATGCCTGCGTGACCGTAAGCAAGTAGTCAATAAAGAAAACAGAATAAGCCATCATAAACCGAACTTGGGAATGGATAAAAGAACCTGGTGTGGCTTAAACACGTGGCCAAGTGGAGTAGTTAACTGGAACGACAGGCGTAGTTTTTGGAGGTGGTTGGCTGATAATGATACTGCTCCATCTTTAGCTAAATCTAGCCTACAAAAAAAAATTGCAAAGAGGACCAAGAAACAAAGGGAGGATGATAAGCTCAGAAAAACTTCTGAAAAAATCCTTTGTAAGCAACTAAAGTGACAGATATAGTAAGAAAATGGTTAAGCAATCATAGCAGGCGAGAAAGAAATTTGTTTTGCAACAATAAAAGTGACTTACTTTTTCTGTGATTCAACGCTCCCAATGGCACTGTCAAGAACCGCAATTTCTGCATTCTCAATGCTGATAACTCCAGTGACAGCTATTGGCACTTTTGTTTGACCTTCGGTTATGTATGCTTTTTCATGTGCTGAATCATCCAGCAAAATCTGTAGATAGTGAAGCTTGTCATGTTATTAACGTACAAGTAAATGAAGTTTTTGGGTGTAATAAAGGCTAACAAGAGCAATACCTCAAATACAAATATATATTTCCCAACATCAAAGTTCGTGGGAAATGAGTCCAGGAAGTACGTTGCACTCTCAGCATCAAACTTGAGCTCCTGTACCCAAAATGTCATGGAAATATGTAAAGCGATCCAATACAAAGAATAGAGAACATTCACTAATGTGAGCTTAAAAACTCTCAGAGAGGGTAGATTAGTTACCTGGTTCTTAATTACAGAAGAATCCTTTGATCCAGTGCTTAGTGCTTCTGCGAGCTTCACACTAAGAGATGGTGCCTTAGAGCCGAGTACACTGGAAACTTTAACCTAGTTCCAGATAAAGAGAGCAAATTCTTAGAGTAATATACCACCAACATAATGGATGAAGGGTCAAGGAGATCAAGACTTTAAAACGAATGAGAGATCTCTACAAGATATATGCAATGAGCAATCTCGAAACCAGAAACCAGCTAATATCCAACATCCAACAGACTGCTACTAATCAACAGTGACACGTAATCAAAACCAGAAACCCCCGATTTAAGTCTTTCCCTGCTATAAGCACCAGACCAAGAACTCTGAATAGAAATGTATAACATCACAAGCAGGGGCGGCTCCAAAGAGGGAGCAGGGGGTGCAACTGCACCTTATAAAATATTGAAAAATACAAATTTTTCACTATTTTTCTTAACAAATTATTGCTAAAATTGTAAAATATGTGTGTTTGCCCCCAATAAATTCAAAGTAAAACTGTTTTGCACCGGGTAAATTTATGTGCTAGATCCGCCACTGATCACAAGGTGCAAACAAAAAAAACATCTAAAACTGTGACGGTTACATTTTATTCTTGACGGGGAAGTTTATCATGGGATACCTTCAGAGGCTCTTTCTTTGTCAATGAAATGACAGTAGACGGAAGAGACAAGATGAGTGGAACAGAAAACCTGAAATGATAAAGAAGGACAATAAAAAATATTATGGTTCCATAGAACAGTATAATTTCAGAAAGCATAATAAATAAGAAAGTGGTTGATATTTCACAAGTGTCCAAACTTCTAAAATTGAACTTTTCTCTACAGATATTATTTCTGCAGCAACCATTTTGAGCAAAATTATAGGAAGGAGGACGACCATTAGACCAGAACTTCAATTTAACATATAAACAGTGTAAAGGGAACATCTATCTAAAGCAACTGTTAAAGCGGAAGCACTAAAGCAACCACAAGTTATTAATTCAGCTCAACTAAATGTTACTATAGTCCGTAAGAAAGTGTACGGAATAAACAGAAGAAAAATGTATAAAGTGAACATGAAAGTAACATTGCCTGTTGTTTTCCAAATAAGATAGTGCATCTATTTGGTTGAAGAAGTCCTTGACATCACCCGGAATTCCCACACCAAGTAAGAATTTGGCCAAACCAACTATCTTATCACCTGGAAGCTGAAAGAGGGGACAGAGAAAAGAATGTGAGTTGTAAACATTGGGCAGAACACATGATTCAGAGAACTGTAGTTAATGCATACGTTCAATTCTGTAGTTGTTGTAGCCGCAAACGACGAAAGCCCTCTAATTACAGACGCAGTTGTTGAGATTGGACTTTTACTTTCACTTGCATCGACAGACTTTTCATTGAAGTAATATGTCCCATCATCTAAAAGGCCAAAACTAATAATTAAAACCCCCAAACACACAAATCCAAACGGGAAAGATATGAGTAACTGAAGAACACATAGATTCCAAGTAGTTTACCAGATTACATATTACACTAATCATGCAAGAAAATATAGCTCGATTAGTGCATACCATATTTTTTGATACTGTCAAAAAGCTTCAGGATATCCGTTTTCAATGTCTGGATCTATAAGATGACAAAACATGACTGATGATATTATCAAATGACCAAGTTAATCAACAAAAATCTATGCAAAATGGAAAAAACAGAAACCACCATCATAGCCAAAAAATATCAGGCAGACATAAGACATGCATAGCTATGACTTGGTATATTTGTTATTTTAGTTACTAATGGATTCCAGACCAAAAATTAAATCAACACTTAAACAAGATAACGTAGTAATGTCCCATAAAAATATATCCCTAAACATAAGTATGGTGGAACAAAATATCTCACTCACCAATGATTGATCAAACTCTGAAGGTGCTAATGAAATCACTCCAGCAAGTGTTTCAAAGGCTAAGCCTGAGAGGAAAAAAAGACTTATGTTCAGAAGAATGAACAAACGAAGCAAAGGAAGTAAACAAGATAAGGAAAAATGAAAGTGAGAAATCATCTAAAGAGTTCATCATCAAGTCTTCAACTTTTAGCATCTTGAAGTAGGAAGGGGGTGATCTACATATGTATTACTTACCAGCAGCAAAGAAGCTTGCGTCGGGCGTGTTGGAGCTGTAGCGCCATCTTCCATCACTCTGGCTAAGAGCCTGATACAAACTGCCTATATCAGTGAAATTATACTTGGAAAAATAATATAAGCAAGTATGTAAATATGTAATCTTTATAACTGAATATCACGTTGAATAGGTAAGGTGTCCTAAATACAGGTTGCCGTTTAAAGAGACAGAGTACGTGGTAGCATCTGATATTTCAATAGCAACAAAAAGAAGAAGAGATCAGCTAAACAAGTTTAAACCTTGATTGAACGGAAAATGGCTTCAGGATCTCCAAGACTTAGATCCTCTATAGAAAAATGCTCCTGCATTAAAGAAAAGACGAGGTTAAACCTGAAGCAAGAAAAATAGGAAAGTAGAAATACTCTACGGAATAGGGATATAGACGATCCCAAATTCTAACTCAAAACCTCCAACCAAAAGTCTAACTTGTTTTACCTTAACAAGCACTAAGCCCCTGACAGAATAGTAGTAGTCAAGCAATAAATTCGCATCTTTGACGCCAGCTTGGAGTTTAGAAACATTGTCCTTCAAAAGAGGAAAAAAAAAACAAAGAAACATACTTTAGCCACTTTAAAGGTAAAAAGACCTTTTGTGATACTAGGAGGAGACAAATATTAACCTCCAAAACCGCTTCACCAGTGTTGCATTTCAGAATCCCATTAACATTTAAAGCATAGAATGCATCCTTTAGAGTAGAAGAAGAAGAAGATCCAAGAACTTTAGCCACATCCTCACAAGTCACTGAGCTAAGTTCAGACTTTTTATCAATCCCAAGAATCTCCAAAGTCTTTAACCCTTCATATGCATCTTCCAAGCTGATTCTCACCAAAAACACAATAAAAGTTTTAGAATGTGATCTTACAACAATCATACACACCAATACACACAACACTTACCTAAAAAAAACGTAATAAACAAAATGTGGTAAGAAACCCAAAATAGAAACAAACCTTTTGTAGAATTTATCGGTTGGTATGAACAAATCCATAGCCGCGGATCGGTGAGAGTCTGAGATCGGCTCGAAAACCGATGCACCGCCGCAGATTGATACGGCGAGTATCAGAATCAAAAACCGTACGCCACCACCGGCCATCATCACTGCATAACAAAACTCAAATCAGTGAATTAACTCATCATAATACAATTACGCATCTGTACGACGTACATATCGAAAAAATCAAACGAAGACAAAGAAGCTTAAGCTACTCTATAGATCGGAGAAGGATTCGCACCGGTGAAAGAAGCGGATCAGAAGACGGCGAGTCTCAGACGACGGAGACTGAAGCGTAGGATCGATCTCTGGCTTTGAACAAAAAGGAAGAAAAAGAAGAAAAAATGAGAGTGATGATGCTCAGTTAAATGACATATTTACCCTCACGTTTCATCTTTAATTACACTCTAGCCATAAAGTCCTTTAAACACCAAAACGACGACGTATCATAAAACCCTAATCTCCACCATTTTTCATTTCAAGCGGAGAGGGAGAGATCAGAATCTTCATCATCATCACCGTCATGAACAGATTCGCGAGACCAAAAGCTATAATCGACACAGCGAGCTACAATCTCCTCCAGAAATGCTACGCTGGTGGAACACCTAAAGGCAAAGCCAAGCTCAAGACAGGGCAGCCATTGAAACGGAACAAACTCGCCACCAAAAAAGGCGGAGGCGGCGGAGGTGGCGGCGGAGAGGAAGAGATTAAAGGAAAAGGAAGAATCTCAGATGAGAAACAGAAGCTATACGACCAATGCCTAAACGCTCCTTGTCCCGTTCGTTACCTAACACCAAAAGAGAGAGAGAGAGAAGCTGCTAGAGAGAAGCTAGGTCTAATAAGCAAAGAGAGACAAAGAGAGCTCGATATTCAAAAGAAAGGTGGTGCCTTTACGATGGGTAGCAACACAGAAGAGCCCATGAGAATCGGAACTCAAGGGCTTGATTACATCTCTCTAGGGATTTTCACGGAGGAGGAGCTACCGAAATACAAAGTCACGGTGGAAGACGGTAAGAAGTTAGCTAAAGAGTATAGCAAAGTGCTTATGAGAGATCATAGAGAGAGACGTGTGGCTGAGACTAATCTGTTGAATATGAAGAAAGCTGCTATAGAGGCATTGCCTGAGAATCTGAAGATGGCGGCTTTAGAGCCTGATTTGACTCCGTTTCCGACGAATCGAGGTATGGCTACACTTACGCCGCCTATTGAAGGTTATCTTGAGAAAGTTATGGATGCTGCTAAGAAGAGTTCGAGTAAAGAGAAGCTTAGATAAGCTTTTTTTTGGAAAAAAAAGGTTAGAAGAGAACTTGGCTTTGGTTTTGTTTGCGTTTTCGTCGAGTTTGAAACATTGTTGGCTTTGCTTTGTGATCTGCCTGAAATAAGTTTGATCTTTTCTAACGCCATTGAATCTGTTTGCATGTTACTTCTTTAAAAGTCTTCATTTTTTCGGTTTTCTACATTGGCTTCTTGCCTCTTTTCGGTTTTCTTCATTTCTACCTACCTTTGGGAAAGCCATTGGGGTCAAAGTATTCAAATTGAAATGTTAGGAATGATCAGCTCAAGCTCGGCGTAACATACTAACCTTTCATTCTCGCGGAAATCTTACTCTTATATAGTAATTTGTAGTATATAGCTCCATAGTAACTTGGTAACGAAATCAACTATTTCACTTTGTTTGATCCAAAAGATAATTGGAGTTTTGTGCTCTGTGAGCTTAGTGTTTAGGTGTAGTATGAGAAATGTTATTGTTTTTAAATACTTTGCTTCAAGCTCTCTATAGTCATCTCCACAGCTTATTACTGATAGACTACAATGGTAAGGATCTTAGAGCTGCGAAACCGAGGAACATCATGGTTTCAAAGCGAAGGAAGTTTAGTCTTAAGAGAGAATCCAAGACTAGCTAGTTGCTATCAGAATCTAAAAATAAACCAAACTACATTTCATGCTTGTAAAACACGCAACAATAAAAGCCCTAAAAACACAAACCAATAATCCAAACAACATATTAAAACCACAAGCCAATCATTTAACAACGTGTACATAATAAAATCTACAAGCTAGTGCTTTAAAGTTGAATCATCATCAGGTTTCTCTCCGACAACAACATCACCTTCCTCTGCTTTCTGCAATGTCTTCTTCTCTCTCAACGTGGCCATGGCCGTATCGTAAGTTGCGTGCAACCCAAACAAGAAGTAGTAAACAAGTAAAACACCTGTCCAAATCGCAAACCTAATGAACGAATCTTTATCTATCGAACCGAGCAAGAAAATATTAATCGCTATCGAGGCAGAAGGCAGCCACGGAACCAAAGGAACACCCCATATCTTCGGTGCCCTAGCTTGCGGCACAAGAAACTTCATACAAACCGTAGACAAAAACCATATAGGAACCGTGACGCAGTACCCGATCCAACCGTCTTCTTGCACTGCCCAGTACACGGCCGTTGCTGTTGAGGAGACAAGAATCAAACCTAGAAACACCAAGAACTTGTTCCTGTCTCGAGAAGATGTTTCTCCCGTGACGTAGTATCGCCTCACGAGGAGAGCCACGGCTACGACCATGAAGATGAAGAGAGTCGAAACCGATAAGAGGTCGGCTAAGATTTCGAGTCTTGTGAAAAACGCGATGAGAGCGGTCGCCGCTAGCATTACCACGGTCGCGTTGATGGGTGTTCCGGTTTTAGCATTGACTTGAGCTAGCCATGGAGGCATCATATGGGCTCTGGCTATGTGCGTCATGTACCTAGCTTGACCGATGGCTCCAACTAACAAAACCGTAGTCATACCTATAAAGTTCAAAGATTAATTAGTTTGATTTTTGTATAGTAGTGTTTAGTTAAGGGCAATTCTGAAGAATAACATTGAATAATTTTTTTTTACAAAATTAGCACACATTTTTGAAATGTTTACAAATATAATACCACATATCTTAAATTAATTTAAAACTTTTAAAACTATAGACTACCCCTGGAAAACTATATCCTAGATACTATATAGCGAACCCAAATGAAAAAATTAAACTCTAAAAGTGTTAACACTTGTTTTTGTATTTGTAGTATTTTCGTAAAATAAAACTTATACATGGTATTTTTGATATAAAAATATATTTTAGTGGCATTATTGTTATAAAAGACTTTGTAATGGTATTTTCAAAATAAAAACTTATTTTTGAATTTCTGTTTAATTAAAATCAATGCTTAGCATCATACCTTTGAGAGCACCAAAGGCGACAATGTACTTAGCCCAATCCCATCCAACCGAAGAAAACGCGACGGAAAACGGCGCGTCCGGATCGATCTGAGCGTAAGGCTGCATAAGACACAACGCAACCGCCATAAGACAATAACAAACCGTCGTAACAACCATCGATCCGACAAGCCCGATCGGTATATCTCTCCCCGGATTCTTCGTCTCTTCGGCCATCGTCGAAACCGCATCGAAACCAATATACGCGAAAAACAGAACCGCGGCCGATTTAAACACGCCTCTCACGCCGTACGGCGTGAAATCGGAGTAATTTCGCAGGTCCGCTTTCGTGAGTCCGGCGATTACCACGAATAGAATCACGACCATGTGGATTATTGAAGCGACGTAGTTGAACACCGACGAGCCTTTCGTGCCTACGATGGCTAAAACGCATATGATCGCACAAACGCCTACCGCGATTGGATCCAAGTGGCTATAGTCTTCGCCGAGGCTATGAGCTATGATGCGAAAATCGTCGGGTTTGTGGTTTAAGAGAGTGGCGAAGTAAGAGGTCCATGATCTAGCCACGGCGGCTCCGCCGACAATGTATTCTAGGATTATGTTTCCGGCGGCTATGAAGGCCATGAAGTCGCCGAGCTCAACTCTTAAGTAGGCGAATGAACCGCCTGAAATATACACATTTGGGTTCAAAATAGTCATGTAAATTTGTATATAGTTATAAATATGAAAGAAAATGTAACATAGTTGTATGATTTGTTTTGTCTTTTTAAATTGATATTACAAACATGTTTAGGTTTAACGTGTATTTTTTCCTAAATAGATTCACAACTTTTAAACATTTTGGAAAAACTATATTTATCTAGAAATTCCTTAGAATACCATTAAAATAAGTTTTTGTTTTGAAAATACCATTAAAAAGTTTTTTATAACAAAAATACCAATAAAATATTTTTTATAACAAAAATACCATAAAATAATAACACTTTTAAATTTTAAATTTTTTGTTTTGGGTTCGCTATATAGTGTTCATGGTATAGTTTTGAAGGGGTTGGGTATAGTTTTTTGAAAGTTTTGGTTGTGATTTTGAAAATTTAAGATTTGTGGTATTTATGAGAAAAAACTTGTAATGGTATTAGATGTAATAATAAAAAAAAAATTGTAATGATATTTGTAAAACTTTCGAAAATTTGTGCAGCGATATTCGTAAGAATTGCCCATATTTATTTGCGTAAATGTTGAATTGTCAACAACGGCAATTTGCAGAGTTGACTTCGTAAATAATGTAATTTAGATTTTAATTAAAAAATATCGTTATTTAGCTATCTTTTTCAAAGGAGAATAATGAGAATCTTTGACTATCGAGTATCAACACGATGGATCACTAGGCCTAGTTGAAAATATGATTTTATTTTCGTTGTCTATCATTATCTTTTTAATTAGCATTATCTTATCATCTAAAGACTTCAACGTAAATTACTATTTTTTTTTTTGTTAATTGTAAATTACTATGTTTGTATATATACACTAATTATACGACGTTGTATTAATGTGAAGCAAGTAACCCATACAAAAACGAATCTTTGAAAATTCTAAATGTGAAAACGTCTATTTTCGTCTAATTCCTTATAAGAAAAAAACTTGATAAAAAATTAACAAAATTAAATGACAGAATCATTTAAATTTAGTAACATTTTATCCACGCAATTAACACAGTTGGTAAATCTTCATTTCTAGTACATAATTATACGTAATTCCATTAATAATTTACTAATTATAATATATAACACGTAATATATTCATTTTTCTCACGTTATTCTATAAAAATATACGTTATATAATTAAAAATATAAATCGTAATTTTTAAGAAATATTTTGATAACTAATTTTAAGTTTCTAAAAATAAAAAACAGAGCTAAAAAGTAGTTTATAAAAAAAAAAATTATCTCACGTAATTTCATGATATATTTTTGTTTTCATTTTAAGTTTTTTTAAAAATAACATAAAAAAACAGAGTAAACAAATTTTTTAAATTTTTTTATTACCAGCGACAGGAATCTCGACGGCGAACTCCGTGTAACAAAACACGGAGAGCATAGCGGAGACACCAGACACAACATAAGACAACACAACGGCCGGTCCCGCGGTGTTGCGCGCTTCGAGTCCGGTAAGAACGAATATCCCCGAACCAATCACAGCTCCGATACCGAACCACATTAGATCCCACCACGTCAGCGTTTTCTTCATCTCGTGTCCGCTACGCGCCTTCATGTCGTTGATCTCCGTCGAGTCAAGCGACCGAGTCGTCACGCGATCCATGAATCGACTCGGTGTCTCTCTAAGGGCTTTTATGTAATTTCCCATGCTTTGGAACGATTCTTCCGGGAGAAAATCGTCTTTTGTGCATGAACAGCCTCTCCGGCGAAGCCCGTCGTCGCCGCCGTGTTCCGATCCCATTTTTTTTTTTGAATCGGAGGAGGAAATTAAGAATGTTTTAGTGTTAAGATTCAGATTCTGATTCTGTGATCTGTTTTATAAGAAAATTAATTGGAGTGAATAGAGAGAAGAAATTGGGGAAAATACAGAGTTTAAGACAAAATGATACTGAAAAAACTCTAATTAAGAGAGAATTAAAAAAAAAAACAGAATTTGTAGATCCTAAAGTCTGCCTTAGTTATAGTAGCTGTCTTTTGACAAAAAAAATAATTCTGTTAATATATAATTTAACTAGGATTTAACCCGTGATATACCACGGATTTATGTTTTCTTTAAAGTTTATATATTTTTATATTTAATTTAGAATTTTGTGTAAATTTTTTTTTATAGAACACTATAGATATATTTAAAATATGTAATATTAAAATAACATATTATTATTATTTTAAGTTTTTTTTTTGTTTTTTTAGAAACGACCCGTTAATAAATATATATATATACGGAGAATTACAAAACTACACCATTTGAATTACATTTCACAAAACTACACCATTTCCAAAATACTTCACAAAACTACACCTAAACACTCAAAATTAAATCCAAATAAACCCTACCCACACAATCCTACCCCCTTAATACTATACCCTAAACACTAATTAGCGAACCCAAATGAAAAGATTTTAATTTTGGTAATTTTTAAAAGGTTAAAGCAATCTTTTAAAATTTTGAAAGGATGTAAATATATGAAAAAAATAAATTAGGTGTAGTTTTGTGAAGGAGGGGTTGAAAGGGTGTAGTTTTGTTAATTCCTCATATATATATATATATATTTTAGTCACTACCCGTTAACAAATAATTAATTATTAACAAATAACTATTATGATAGTGAAACCAAGTTAAAATATAAAAATATGAAATTAGTTTAAAACTTTTAAACTAAATCTTTATACACTAAATAGCGAAATCAAATAAAAAGTTGTAATCTAAAGTAAAATTAAATATTAGTTAAACTTGTTTTTATATTTTGGGTTATTTTTGTTAAAACAATCTATTTTTTTGTTAAAAACATTTTCTAATGGTTTTGTGATGTTAAATAAATTTTTAATGATATTTTTGTTCTAAAAACTATGTAATAATGTATATAAGTGAATTACATATTTTCTTATTTGATTTTCCCAATTATTTTTACATAAATCTTTTAATAATTGAATCCTATATTTGGAAAATTTTAATGTTTCCTTATTTATTTTTGCAATTAAATGGATAAATATATTTTCTTTTATGCATAATGGCACAATGTGTAATTTTGAGTGATTTTTTAGACATGTTCAAAATACTACTTCAAAAATAATAATATAGATAAAATTAAATGGATACAAATTTTTGTTTTTTTCGCTCCCTAATGATAGCGATAGTAAGAGATCATATGTTATAAGTTAACGTATAACATACTTTGTGTATGACTTTTTTATTACGTTTTTATTTATTTAAGAAATTTTTAAACGGAAAAAGATCAATCAAACTTTTTATAACTAACTTTTTATAATGATAGCGATAGTAAGAGATCCACCTCGTAACTAACTTTTTATGCTCAATCAAAATACGAATAACCATATCCCCTCGATCTAAAATTTAATACTTACACCCTCTTAAAACTATGTCGAATCCTAATTACCCCTCAATTAATTAAATTAAGGGAAATTCTTTAGAATACCATCAAATTAAGTTTTTGTTTTAAAAATACCATTACAAAGTTTTTTATAACAAAAATACCATTAAAATATCTTTTATAACAAAATACTATCAAAAAGTAATAGTTAACAAAAATACCACAAATACAAAACGAGTTTTAACACTTTTAGATTTTAATTTTTTTCATTTGGGTTCGCTATATAGTGTTTAGGGTATAGTTTTGAAGGGGTAGGTATAGTTTTTTGAAGGTTTTTGGTGTAATTTTGAAAATTTAAGATTTGTGATATTTCATTAGAAAAAACTTTTTAATGGTATTTGTAAAACTTTTGGAAATCTGTGCTAATTGTGTTAAAAAAAATTTTTTTAGTGGTATCCATAAGAATTGCCCTTAAATTAAATATGGTTTACGTTTAGTATTTTTGCGGAACGGACTAAACATGACATAACCCAACTAAACCGATTAAACCTGACTATAACCCTATTAAACCCGATTTTCACATTTAAATCATGATCAATGATGAATCAAGAAAAAATCTTGAGCAATAGAATCTCAAGTCAAACCAGGTTCAAATTTAATGGATCAAGATTCTAATTGGTCATACAACAATTAATAATTATTTCTCATTTATACTAATTTATTCATCATTCAGCAAATATAATTTAATACAACTTGGGTTGGTCTTAATTTTTGTCTCTTTAAGGCAAAAATGAACCAAGAAGCATTCTCTTTACTTTTACATACCAAACCATAAGTTAACAAGTAGAGATTTTGCAAGTGATTTTTAGTCAAGTGGTTTTACACGGTACATAAGATCTGACAAGACAAGAGTATTATAGCAAGAGTGATGGTTTTTGAAGCAAACTGCGAATAAGATTAATCGCCACTAGCGCATCCTTGACAACCGCAGTGAACGCATTCAACCACTTTCTCTTCGCGCAAGTGTTTAGGTACACGGCATACACAGGTTGTTCCATAGTTGTGGTCTCTTGGCTGTATGCAGCGCAAGCAGCATAGTCGTTCATATCCTGACTGCAATTCACAGAACAGAGAGTTAATCCAGAGTTAGTAACAAACAAGGAGACGTATAATATTGTAGCTCTTTACAAAATCTATGTTAACTCAAAGAAAAACAGTAGTGAAATCTAGTTCAATAAAAACGGATAATAGAAGCTATAAACCAAAAGATGCATATAAACTAAGAGCAAGGAATGAGTTATAAGAATATTCAAGAGAGACCATCATCAAGAAGATGTTGAGACAATGTTATCGAGCTATACAAGATTTGGAAAGGAGACTGGTCTAACAAACTTAGAATAGTGCAGTGACAGGTTCAATAACCTGAGATAACAACGTGTGAGAACCATTTCTTGTTCAATACCAAACATAAACTTTGTTCCTTACTAAACAAAACAATAATCTCAGTTTTAAAACCTATTGTTCTGCTAAGGTCATTCGAAGCAAGGGCCTGACTTGAAACGATAAGACATCGATTTTAGAGACACATGAGACCCATCATTCACTAGGTAGACCCATCGATAAGAGAATGTCTTAAGTACACTAAATTAGAATCAGGCAATTAACCATCAAACTTCCACAAACTATAGCTTTACTCAAGAACAAAATAAGAACGCACCTTCTTCCACTTCGCAATCAAGCTGCGGTCTGCGTATCCTTGGTCCAAGCAGAACTCATAAAGCTCTTTAGATATCTCTTCCCTACGGTAATAAAGATCATACACATACCGACTCCTCTGATGAGAGACCTTGAAGATAGGCCACAAAGCCTCACACTTTCTCTTGCCGTCATGCGTATCCATCTCAGCTGCAAAATCAACCAAATAGTAGTTACATTACATAAGAACACACACAAGTAAAATGAGAAAAGATACAAACTTTAAAAATATTGAGATCACAAAAAAACAAAACCTTCTCTCATCTTAGCATCCAATTCTCTAAGTGTAGGCTCTATCAACTCCCAACCTTCTGGGTACTTGACTCGGTTCGTCTTAACTTTCGGCATTTTCTCTACATAATCAAAAATTCTCACAACGTTTAAATGGGTCTCAGAAAAAACAATCATCTTTTACCTAAACTAACTCAAAATTCCCAAAAAATTAGGGTTTATACTTCAAATCCATAAGGCCATATAAGCTTAATGGGTCTCAGTAAACAAAAAAACAAAGATTTTTAACCTAAACGAACTCAAATTCACGAAATTAGGGTTTATACTTCAAATCCGTAAGGCCATATAAGCTAATGGGACTCTGCAAACAAAAAAAAGCTAACATCTTTAACCTAAACGAACTCAAATTCACGAAATTAGGGTTTATACTTCAAATCCGCAAGGCCATATAAGCTAATGGGTCTCAGCAAACAAAAAAAAGCTAACATCTTTAACCTAAACGAACTCAAAATTCACGAAATTAGGGTTTATACTCGAAACCCATAAGGCTTTAACAATCTCTACGAATTCAAAATCGAACATAATCTTAAAAACAAACGAGGAATACGGTTCAATCTCAAATAAACCGTAAAGCGAGTAATTTAGGGTTTATCACACTTTGCGATCTGAGATCGATAGAAACCCTAGAATTGGAGAAAATCTCACGTTACCGAAACAACAACAACAACAATGGGTGCGTAAAATCACGATAAGCTTACCCGAAAAGTAGAATCAATCGACAAAATACAAAGAGAATCTGATGCAGAGAGACAAAAGAGAGGAGAGGAGAGGAGAGAGAGACAGGAGAGAGAGAACAATGACACGATTGAATCGACTTTGGGTTTGGTTTTAGTAATTATTATAATTTGGGCCTATTAATATATAAAAAGACCAATTTTTAATTGTAAATAACCAAACCGGACCAACCTTCTAATCTCAATTAGTGTTCTAAACCGGTCTTTTATTTATTTTTATTTTTTTGTCGTTTACTCGGCGTTTATTATTAACTAGGAATTTACCCGCGCTTGAAAATTTACCTAATAGAAAAAAATGTTTATTGGTAAAAACAATGTGTAGTATAAAATGAAATAAAAAGAATTTGTATCTCATGTGATCCGCGTTAAACGCGGAGTTTAAATTTGAAGTATATATAGAAAATATATTGTATTTTGGTTTTTATAATGTTTTATTTACAAAAATTTATTACTATTACTAATTTAATATTTATCATCGGAAAATATTAACATTGCCATTTCGATGTTGAATATTTACCTTTACGTATAATTTACTATTTATCATTAAAAAACAATAAATACATAGTGTTTTGAAACTTTGATATGACTCGTTTAACAATGAAAAGTGTGTCAATCCGGTCTCTATTTGTCATAAAATCGGACTACTAAAACCTCAGATATATAAAACCACTGAATTTTCGGGGGCTCGAGTCAATTTTCTGCTCAAGTTTTGTCATTTGACATGAACTTTGATGTTTAATACAATTTTACAAAATAATATTGTTATTTATAAATGAACAATATGTTTTATCATTCTTTTGTGCGAGAATATAACATACAAACATTAGGAAAATTATAAAATTGTGTTTTTCATTAGTTTTTTAAATATTTTAAACATATTTTCTAGGAAGGTTTAATCACTCTTTCATGTCTAAATTTATCCGAAAATTCTTTGTTCAAAGTTTGAGATCTGGTGGTTCAACCGATGAGTCGGGTAAATTGTGTGTTCATATTTTTTCATTTGACATGAATTTTGGTGTTAAATACAATTTTACAAAATAATATTGTTATTTGTAAATGAACAATATGTTTTATCATTATTTTGAACTCAATGTAATAGAATATAATATATAAATATTAAGAGATCTATTAGAAATTATAAAATCGTATTTCTTATGAATTTTTTAATATTATATTTTATGGGGTTTTCAACATTTTTTAATATTATTCATTATTATGTCAATTTAAGTCACTTTTTGTTAAATTATGGTTTTTTTGTTTTGGGCTTTTATGAATTTTTAATAATGTGAGAACAAAAATGCTCAGGTGATGACACGTGTAATTTTAGAATGATTTTCTCTCTCCGTCTTCTGTATTAATAATATAAGATGACCTTGTGAATATATACCATCTTTCCTCAAGCATTTTCACACCTCTTTTTCCTTCTCTTTTTCTTTAATCTTTTCTAGATTTATTTATATGATGATCTTAACAATATTGTTAGTAAAATTAAAACAAAATTACATGTTTGTTGTTGATAAAAAAGGTAATTCTCAAAAATACCATCTTAAAAGTTTTATGTTTAGAACACCATCTCAAGTTTCTTAAAAACTAAATACTAAATTTTCAAAAGTAAACTTAACATTTTTTCAAAGTAGATGTTACAACCAATTTTTTACAATCTTGAGCCAATTTAGGCAAACTAGGACTAATCAAGAAGCATTGTTCTCCAATTATCGTAAGCTTTGTACATCTTTTAACACTGCCTCTGAAAAAGTCGATGAAGAAACCGAAAAGTATGTTCGAATTTTATCTCTGAATACATTCAACTCCTGACAACAACATGTGGATACAATAATGTGAGAATGTAAATGCATTTTTCGTTCTTTTTCCCCCCTCAGGATAAGCGTTATCTTTATTGATAAGCAAGTAGAGGAAATTCATGTTAAGGTCCCAATTGGTATGAACATCCTTGAAGCTGCTCATCAAAACGATATAGACCTCGAAGGTATGATGATTCTTCTTCACTTTGAAACCAAGATAGTGACTAATGTCTCTGATTTGATTCTTTCCTTGAAAATTTACGGGTTGCGCTTTTGAAATATCTACAGGGGCATGTGAAGGTTCTCTAGCGTGTTCAACATGCCATGTCATTGTTAAGGTAAAAGCAAGCCTGTCTCGTTCCTTACATAAGATAGATTAATGAATCCGGGTTTCATTCAAAACGTTGACATGTTCCATTGAAACTGTTTGTAGGTAGCGATTTGGATGCCAAGTCATAGCAAAACCAGAGCTCGATCGTATACGCTTAGTCATTCCTTCAGCCGCTAGGAATTTTGCAGTTGACGGGTTTGTTCCGAAACCTCACTAGCCACCTTGAAAAGTCTCTCGCAGGGCAAAGACGGCGTTTGAACAGATAGTGATAGAATCAGTAACATTGTGAAACAAATGTTTCCAAACACATGAAGCTTATTATATTTTGCTGACATCACCAGTAATCTTGGCAAGAACAAGTACCGTCTTTGAAATGGTGAAACCGGCTACGATCTCTGACAACAATCTCTCTGCTATAAACCTTCGACAAAAGCTTAATTGCCTGATGACAATCTGCACAAACTCTAAGATTCTTCATGACATGTATCGGTGAGCTATCCGGTGTGGTTAAAAGCATAAAAGCTATAGCAATCTTCTCACTGTGATAAACCAAAGCATTCTCTTTCTCTTCTTCCTCCACATCAACATGAACATTAAAGGTTTGTGCGACGTAACCTTCTAATCTCAATCTATCAGTCATCTCTTTAAGCTTTGCGTATATCTCATCGCTTTGTGGATGAGACTTGTCACCAATGAGAAACTCATGCACTCTGTTTCCTACTTCTACATGGCTGTGACCAGGGACTTTCCTCACACCATCGTTTACCATTTGTTTCCTTATCTTCTGCACATCGGACCAACGCTGATCAGATGCATACATATTCGACAAGAGGACATAATCGCCGCTATGGTTTGGTTCTAGTTGTAAGATCTGGAGTCTAGCATGCTCTGCTAAACCGGGATCACCGTGAACGGTACAAGCTCCTAACAATGTTCTCCATATTACAACATTTGGCTTCATCGGCATTTTCGTGATGTATTCATAAGCTTTCTTCACTTGTCCTGCTCTAGCTAACAAATCGACCATGCAACCATAATGTTCAATCCTAGGCTCAATCTTATACTCTTCTCTCATTCTCTTGAAATATTTGAAACCTTCTTTAACCATACCGCAATGACTACAAGCATATAAGATCCCCACGAAAGTGACTTCACACGGTAATAACCCTACCTCTGGTTCCATATCTTTGAAAAGCTCAATGGCTTCTCTCCCGAAACCGTTAACAGCTAAACCGACAATCAACGAAGTCCACGAGACACTGTTCTTGTCCACCATTTCGTCGAAAACCGTCCTGGCTTCTTCGACTCGTCCACATCTCGCGTAGAAGTCCAAAAGTACATTGCTTGAATGCAAATTTCGTGTTAAACCGGCTTTGATCATATAGACATGGACTCTCTTACCCAATGCCAAAGCACCGATCTTGGCAGAAGCAGACAACAAGCTTACAATTGTGAACCCATCAGGCCTAACACCATTCGAATCCATTTCAACATAAAGAGACAAAGCTTCGTTTGGTTTACTGTTCTCCGCAAACCCATTAATCACAGAGTTCCAAGCAACAAGATCTTTCACAGGCATTTCGTCGAACACCTTGTACGCACTCGACACATCTCCGCAGTTTGCATACAAATGTAACAGAGAATTCTCAACGTATATCAACGAAGCAAACCCATTTCTTATAACAACGGAATGAATCGTCTCTCCCAAACGAGAATCCGCCATTTTCGTCACAGCTTTAAGAAGAAAAGGGTAAGTGTGAGTATCTGCCTCGACAAAACCAGAGACTTTCATCTCTATGTAGAGAGAAACAGCAGAGACAGAGTCGCTGCTATTACACTCGGCGTAGCCTCTGATCAAAGTGTTCCATACAAAGACATTGATGGGTTTTTCGAGATTCGCGAAGACTTTGCGAGCGTAAGACATGGGAGGCGGAGAAGGAAGCGCGACGATGTAGAAGACGAGATGCTTGCCGAGATCGACGTCGGAGATCGATACGCCACGGCGGATTGAAAAGGCGTGGACTTGCTTGAGCTTCTTCAGCGACGAGAAGCCGTAAGTCTTCAAGAGAGAGATGCATTTCTCTAACAGAACAGAGGAATTTGGACATGGCGGCATTTTTTTGGCTCTGTTTTTCGTTGTGTGGGCATTATCGTCAATTTCCATTAAAATCATATATAAAGGTTGAAACTTTACACAACAAAAACCTAATAACTTCGAAAGCCGCCACAACTATTCTCTGTCCGAAAGGTAAAGCTTTTGATGTTTGTTTCTCTGTGAATCTAATCACACTTTAATTACATAGCTTAAAGGTCAAAACTTTCTTTGTCTATTTGCTTGTTCTTGGTTTGATTCACTGTATATCAGAACTTCACAGCCTTGAGATTTTGGCGTGAGGCTTAAACACAGTGATAGATAAAAAAGAAATAGTAACACAAGGCAACATTTGGATCTATCCATCTGATCATGAAAAGATCATTTGGTTAGTCTTTGTGCCATAACTTTGTTCTTCTTTTTAAGCAAACCTTGAAAAAGAGTCTTGACACTCTTTTAAGATTGATATGTTTGATTGTGTTTTAATCATACAAAATACTCATGAATGCTGCCAAGGATTCTAACTAAGCAGTTCATAACTTTTCACAATGGACTGCAGAATTCAGAAAAACCGCGCAAAGACATACAGAAGATTAAGGAATTGCGACTCGATGAAAGCGAGTTCGTAGTTTAATGACCAGGATATTAGTATTATAACAATGGCCTTTGGCTTATCTCTCTTAGTAGCCTCATTAGTTTCATGGAAAAGACTTTGTGAAAGAATTATCTTAGATATCAGTGTAAACCTCTTTCTGAAATTAACATTGTAACCAATGGACATCAATGTACAAATACGAGATAGTTATATGTGTAACTCAAATAGACCAAAGGAAATTGCAGCATTGTGCTTTGTTTTTGGTCATCTGAAATTGCAGCATTGCGCTCGGCCTTTCAACAAATGATCCCACAAGCATATCATCTGACTCGGAGATTGGTAATGCGCGGTGTAATAGTTCAGTGTGCACCCATATTGACAAAATTTCCAACTGTGCGAGTACTCCACAGGCAGTTTCGAGGCGTTGAATTGCTCCACCCACACTCCCATGCTCACATCTTCCATCTTGAACAGCTGTGACAACAATGTAGAGAAACAGTTCAGCTTAGTGTAAGTTCAAAATATCAGAAGAGATACTCCTATGTTCAAAACACCTATAAATGGAGATTGGAGTAAGAAAATGAGAGAAGATCATACTCTAAGCTTTTGCTTTGAATTCTGAGAAACAATATATTTAGCAATGTTGCTTGAGATTATGTATCCTGGTCCATTGGCGTAAGGAGGATACGCAGCTTCTGGCCACTCCTATTACAGTAATAAGCGAGAAAATTTAGTATATGAGATGGCTTCTGAGTTCTGAACCGTATAAGAGTGTATGCGGGTAAAAGAAAGCAAGCAATATAGTACCTCCCATGTAACTGCCCACTTGCCAGTTCTAAGAGGACGATGTCGAAGATTTAGATTTCCCATATATAGGGATTTTTCAGGGGAGACTTGTTCGATTTCTTTCAAGAGCGATTCCACTCTGATGAATGTATCATCGTCGCATTTCATTATATACGGAACTGTCATATTCTGGACCTGAAAGGAAGATATTCAGACTATCACAATCAGATTTGTGTAAATTAACAACAAGGAGAGAAGCTGTTAATTTACCAATCCGTATCAGAGATTCTACACAGACTTAAATAAATATGGAGTCACGAAGAATAAATGCTCAATACCCCAAATTCACAAATAGCAATTGTCTTAAGGACCACTAGCTCGTAGCGATCCATAAAGGGCAGAATCACTATATCTCCAAAGTATTCAGCTTCTTTCTTCATCATTGCATTAACTTCCTTTCTTGGATTCTACAATGAAAAAATAACATTATCATCTCAGTACTTCAAGGCAGAAGAACTTCGAATCAGTAACTCTTCATGTCAGAGTTACAATAAAATCGATATGCAGTGTCTAAAATGTTGAAGATTTTGTTTGCCCTGGATTATGCTAAAGGCTTTAGAATAAAGGAAGGTAGTAAGAACTTACAAGTGCTACAAAGAATCGGGCTACTACATCTGAAGATTTAACAGAAGGATGCTGCATCCATGTCTTTCTCACTGCCATGCGCTCTGAAAAATGGCTGGTGGCAGATAGAACTCCGATGAAAAGGCGAAAAGAAGTGCTAGGCAAAGGAGGAGCTATCCATTCCGGAGAAAACTCTATTGCTTTCTGAGGTGAGAAACTCGGATGAGATGTTGAAAGAGAAGTAGCATAAACAGAATGAATATCAACGTCTCCTGTAATTACTAGCCCTGTGGCATCTTCTATGGAAAATCCCTAAGAGGCCAAAATCACAAAATATATACAAAAAAAGTTATCAAACATAGAATACCAATTTTCTTGATTTGAAATGTTGTTGAGTGTTGAGAATATTAATAAGGCATATGCATATAAAGTGCTCATATGATAACACAACATACCGGTCGATAAGGGAATGAAGTCACATGCCTGCCTCCAACATTTATATGGAAACCGTCAATTCCAGCTCGCAGAGTTAGGACAAAGACCTTGCCTTCTGCAAAAGGAAATTGCCAAGTGACTTCTGGTTTCTGTTCACGTCCTATAAACCTTTTGAACCAAGAAGTTGTCTTGGATTCCTTTGAGTCCACCATATCAATTATGTCATTCTTAGTCCACTTTTCACATCTTTGGAATCCGTCAACTAGAAAAAAGACCATTTACTTTGATGAAGACGAAGTGAGAACAAAAAGAAACAAAACTACGCAACAATTTGAAGAAAACAAAAGATGCTACATTCATGCAACTCTATTCAATGCGAATTGACAAATTAGTATTTCAATTTGATGTAAAATCTTTTACATCTAAACTAACAAACAAGTTTATGATGGATGTTAAAATCTTACCAAGCATCTCTGTGTCCTTCTTGGATGGAGTACCATCACATCTTTGAGCAACACCCCACTGCATCCTATAACATGTATTATGTTCAATGACCGGCCTGTGATTCCAATCACCTTTAATTCTAGGGTTCAAGTGAAGAATCTTAGGAGGGTATTCACCGTCCCCTGTCTTAATCCCTTGCAACTCAACCATAAACTGTGAAACCACAACCATTCCATCGCCTCTTGCAAATCTCGAACCCTGAGGAACATACTCTTTATGTCCATACTGCGGAGTTCCGAGAATTGTAATAGAAGATCCTGCAGCAAGACCACATGGAAGCAACATGATCCTATCGGCTTTATTCAAGTCATCTCCATTCATTGAGATCTGAGAAGGGCATGATTCAGCTTTTCCTTCGTATATAGCAGAAGAATCCTCTTCGACGTTTTCCATCTCAAACTTATCAACATCTTCCCAAGCCTTGGATCCAAGTATCCAAGCATCATCTGCCATTCTTTCAAAAGGCGACATGTGAACCGTTCTGTTCCTACGTCTCATGACCTCTTCCGATATCCGACCATACCCAAACCGAAGTGGCTGAACCGGTTTAGATCCACTTATCTTCTCATCTAGTGACACATTCTGAGTAGTAGAAGGCCCATTTCGATCCTTTCCATCGTCTAACTTGCTATGCAACATGTCAATACGCAACGACCCACTTAAACTAACATCTTCCTTATCACTTAATGCACCAGTATCACCACTTAACATAGCAACCATCTCAACGAAATGTGGGAACTTAAACGCTAAGAAAACCAGGTAAAAACATGCTATTGCAAGCAACAAATGTGACGGCTTGAACCTCCTAGAACTATAAACACCTCTAAAAGATTCACTTTTTACCCTCTTCATCGTTCAAGCTAATTACTCATACCCTTTATTTAGTAATGGCGTTGGCTTCGTCTCTACAAAGGCACAGACAATTCGTCGAACACCTTATGTGCAAAGAGCAAAATGGAGAATATCAGCAAAAGATAGAAAATACCCAGAAACCATACAAAGAGAAGTTAAAAGCTTGTCACGATCTGGAGATTCGATGAAGTCCACGAAGTCTATAATCAAAATCAACACATGGGTCTTTCCTCGTCTTTCAGGTAAGACGAAAGTTCCTAACTTTTTGGGCGAATAAGAGTAGAGAAACTTTACGAACAAACTCAAAAATCTCTCACTTGATTTTAGCGGTTTCTTCTTCTTCTTCTTCTTCTTGATTTCTAGGGCTTTAAGCAGAGGAGATCGAACATGAAGGAGGAATCGTAAAAAACCTTTTTTTGTTTTTTTAAATTCAAATAAAAGATTAAATGTGCTAATTTTTTTCTTTAACTAACAACATTCATATGTGTGTGTGTGTGTTTTTATCTTAGTAATAAATCTTTAAATCCATTAAAGTAGCTTTGTAACTTCATCTACTTTATGTAGTTTTAGCTCTTAATCATAATTAGCTAATCACCTACAAATAATTTAAACATTACATTTTTGTCTTAATATTCATAATTTACAAACCAAATGTTCTTATATAGAGAATGAATTTAAGTTTATTGAGAAATAATTACTAACATAATTTTATTCAGAAAATATATCTTAAATATTTCGTAATTATAACATTCTTATTGATTTATTCATGATTTTTTCAAGTTTAAATTTACGTATATTAATTAGTTAGTTTATTTGGCTATATAACTTTCTAGTTCTTTGTAAGTTTCCTTTATTTAATGATAATATATCATGACAATTAGAAGTGTTTAAACATGAAAAAAGCTATTGAAAATGCTAAGCTGAAGTAATTTGACTAAAGCCATTTCCAATATAACATTTAAAAAATGGAAATACAATCTCAATCGAGTCATAAACTGAATTAATTAACAAAAAATTGCATTTATTCGAAAGTTTTAAATACATTTGATGAAAAGATCTCTAGCTACAACATATATCAATCAAATAATATCTATACAAATTTATGACGTTTAAAAGCTCTAAATCTAAATCTCATTGCAGTTTCGTGTAGTGTATCTAAATTCTCAAATTTAACTTATGTTTAGATGTAAACTGTTTTTTTTTTTACTCTTTTGTCACTTTTTAATAATAAATAAACAAATTAACAAATTAACAAATTAGTCACGACTAGATAATTATTATATTATTATATTATAATAGATATAGAAAAATTCAGACAAACAACTTATGTCTGAATCTTTTGAGAAAATTACAAAGATGCATACTTAAATACGGTTAATTTATTTAGATATAATAAAACCGGTAATAAGGTTAATTAGATATTAAATCATTCAATAAGGACCAAGCTTCTCCAACTCATAAGGGAAAGATCCTCTGTTTCCACTAGTACTTGCACTCACATTCATGTTGTTGTTGTTAAGGCTCTGGCTCCACTGGTTCTGTTCCTCTACGCGAACAACGTTTCGGCTATCAGCAATTGTTTTGTTAATCAAAGGGTTACTAATGATTCTAAGATTATAACAATCCTGTTGAGGTAAACCAAAATGATGCACCGGTCGAAGACGCCTAATCGGTAAAGATCCGAAAACGTTGTTTTCTTGAACATGTTGGCGGTGGTTAGCCTGTTGGATACCAACGGAAACCACCCGAGAAGCAGAAGTTTGGTCTACCCCTAGGCGTTTGAGCCTGCGACAGCTTCCACCAACGGGTATGTTCCTTAGGGAACCACCTTGAGTCCAGTACCTACGACAGTTCTTGCAGAAGTATCGAGGCTGAGACGACGTGTAGTTGTTGAAGTAACAGAACTTGGTGTTGTCTGAGTGACACCTTGGACAATCTCGCGGTGGAGGCTTGTCTCCGATCAGTTGATCGCCTTCGCTCACAAAAGCATTCAAGTTCTCCATTGCTCTCAAGAAAAGAAAAGATTTTGTTGTTTGTGTAATGATATTTTTGTGTTGTAGAGATGTCTTCTTATATAGGACTCTTGAGGGGGTAGGGGGATTAAGAAGTGTGAGATTTGTTAAGCTAAAACGTGTCGAAAATTGAGTATTAAGATCTACACAATATAAACCTTAAGGCTAAGCTTAGTCAATACTCATAACTGTTAATTTCTTAATTGAGTATTTTGTTTGTATATTGAGAATCAATAAGATATGTTTAAAACAAAATCTAGGTATATTGAGAAATGTAGAGAGACAATTCAATGCAAAACACAAGCATATATTGCACAAGAATAGTGTGTGAAACAATGTGAGATATGTTTTTTATTATAATTTTTGTCCATATTTAAACAATAGTTACAAATGGTGAGAATACAAAAAGTTAAGTAGGAAACAATGGCCAACCATTGTAAGATTTGTTTTTAAATGTCAAAACAAACTTATTTTGAAATTAGACAAATACACCTAAATATTTCTATATATTAAAGATCTAATAGTAAATTTTATTTAAACAGAAAAGATAATGTGTATGAGCGCGTGAGTTCACTCGCGTTTTTATTGGCTCATCAGAGAAATATATCCTTAAATCACCCAATACAATAAAAAGAGAAATTACTCAACCAAAATCATGTAATTTATATACATAAAATCTGTTTTTAAAACTAACAAAACAATCTAGATACATAATTTTAGTATATAATACATTATTTTGAAAAAAGGAAACAATTACATCATAAAATCTCTATGTAAAAGATTTTTTCATATATAAATTGAATACTAATGGTGAAAGTTTAGAAGTTTTAGTAAGGAATAATGAATATCAACTAAACATAATTTTGTAGTGTTTAATAGCAATTCTATAAGGAAGAGTGTATGTACAAGTAGTCCTTAAAACCATTTAAAAGTCGGTAATACCATTTTCTAAGATATATGTATGATTCTCATAGTGGTATATGCATATGCTATGGTCTATGGATATAAAAATTTTCGTAGAAAATAACTTCATAGTTTATTTTTGCACATTATAGAAATATATAATTCAGAATATCCAAAAACAAAAGAAAACTCGAGTCAAAAAAAAAAAAACTAAAAGGGTTCGCGCCAAAATATTTAACGGTCAATAAATTAAATAAACGGCCAACAACCATTTTTCTTATTATCAAATAAATAAACGGCTTTTGTTAAATTTTAATTTTAATTTAACAGAAAAAGTATAATCTTACAAATTTTCAAATATACGCATAACCATAGGTTTATCTTTATTTATATACTAATAACGCATTGTTACACACATGAAGCATAGTTCAAGAACAGAGAATAAGTTTATAACAGAACAATACATGAAAACAAAACACTTTAAACCACAAAGAGAAACACACATAGAATCTCTCCTTGTCACTAGTTAAATGTAATGAAATCATCCTCTTTCTGATCTTTCTCCGCCTTCTTCTCGGCTTCTTTCTCCGCTTTCTTAGTTAGATCTTCTACGTCTTTATCGATATCAGCTCGTGCTTTATCCGCATCCTCTTCGGGACCTACCACAGCTTCGGTGACGGTCCGTGCCGCGTCTTTTGTGCTCTCCCAAGCTCCTTTCACCGTATCCTTAGTCTTCTCTCCTAATTCCTCCGCTTTACCCTTCACAGTCTCCTTGACCCCTTCGGCTTTCTCCTTAGTTTCTTCTCCGTAATCTTTAGCCTTCTCTTTCGCTTCTCTAGCTTTTGCTTTTGTACTGTCCATTGTATCTTCAGCGTATTCTTTAGCTTTTTCCTTTGTGTCTTCCGCTTTTTCCGCTGCTTTGTATGCTCCTTCGTTTACTTTGTCTTTAGTACGTTCCGCGTAGTCTTTAGCCTTCTCTTTTCCCTCGTAGGCTGTTTCTTTAGCTTCCTCTTTGGTGTCGTAAGCTTTATCAGCCGCTTTGCTAGCACCTTCATTTACTTTGTCTTTAGTTTTTTCCGCGTAGTCTTTCGCCTTATCTTTTGTTTCATTGGCTTTCTCCTTAGCTTGTTCTTTGGTCTCGTAAGCTTTATCAACGGCTTCGCTCGCTCCTTTGTTGGCTTTGTCTTGAGCCGCTTGTGCGTAGTTTTCTCCGGTATTTTCCCTCCATTTCTTTGAACCGTAAGTCGAATCGCCCCTTGAGTCTCTAGCATTCTCTTTCGGATCTCTTCCCTGAAAATAAAATAAAAACACACATAAACATTCAAACTTGACAAGTATAACTTATAAGTTTGGACTATAAAATTTGTCACACACGTGTATAACATATTTGTCACATAACGCACTTTAGCCTAAACATACTTGTGTCCATATAATCTAAACCAAACTAGGTCTAGCATTGCATGTATCAAATTTATCAAAATCTTAAATCCGAGAACCGGCTATTAATTGTAGCTAGGCATGTCTGTTTGTTAAATTATATGTATTTTCGCGCGACTACACGTCTTGCGCACCCTCAAAAATAGTACTATTTAAACCAAAACTGTTCACATACATGAGAATCTATATAATTATCTCATGCATGTCACATAAGAAATATATAAAAGTTGTAACCAAAAGTGGTGCATGTAGTAAATAACCTCGGAATGGCTAACGGAGGAAGCGAAGCATATGCGAGAGACTTTACGCGTAGAAGCACCGATAGTTACGGAAGATCGGACTATAGGGAAAGCCTTTGTGAGGCTAAAGAGAGCAGTTCTTGTAATTAGTTGCATGCCTGCCATTTTCATCAAAATCAAACACAAATAATTCTTTTTCTTACTTTCTTGTTAGTTTTTTTTTTGTTGAAGTTTTGATATGATTCAATGAAATGGATTCTCTTTTTTCTTCTCTATTTTGCAGTGTGTGTTTTGGGAGGTCGGTTTCTTTGATACGTTGCAGTTTGTGGATCCGACAACAGAGAAGTTATCAGTTTAAATATGTGACACGTGTTGAAGTGGTGTCACGTGTGTTGTAAGTAAACAGTTTCTGGTTCTATGAACGTATATAATTAAGAGGAATTTACGAAACTACCATTTCAACCATTTTTTTTCTTTATCATAGACTAATGTCTAAATAGTTCTCTCCGTTGTGCGAGTGACTACCGTTGCACCACTTGCTCATCCGCCATTTCAACCATTTATTCACAAAACTACGTCTTATTCAATATTTTTAAATATTTATATCCATTTAAAATTTTAAATAGTTAATTTACTTTTCAAAAAATTACTAAAATTAAAATATTTTTATTTGATTTTGCTAATTAGTTAAAATATAATATTAAAAGGTAAAATTGTGTGATAAGATTTATTTGAATTTAATTTTGAGTATTTTAATCTAATTTAAAAAAATTATTTTGAAATAATATAGTTTTATGAAATACAATTTAAAATGTGTAATTTGATAATTGTCCCATTAATTAACACGTGAGCAGTGAGTTTTTGGGAGAATATGTATTCTAGAAATTCCCAAAACTACACATTTTTATCCATTCCTTTACAATACTCTACCTAATTTATTTTTTTCTCATATTTACACCTTTTAATTTTTTAAATGGTTGATTTACCTTTTTAAAATTTACCAAAATTAAAAATTTTATTTGGGTTCGCTAATTAGTGAAAATGGGGTAAGATAATGTGGGTAGGCTTAGTTAGGGATAGTGTGGCCTGTGGGTAGGCTTAGTTAGGGATAGTGTGGGTAGGCTTAATTAGAGTTTAATTTTTAGTGTTTAGGTGTAATTTTGTGAAATTTTTTTAAAATTGTATAGTTTTGTGAAATGTTATTCAACATGTGTAGTTTTGTAATTTCCTCTATGTATTTATAAATAAATAAAGTTCGACTGATTTTAGAAAATAAAAGAAAATTGAAAAAGTGATTATCTTGTTAACAAAAAGTTTCGATTATTTCAGGTTTAATTTTTGTAATCACGGTTTCAACAAAATTAAATAAAATAAAAAGAGGGATGGAAATTATCAAATCAATTCATTGTTTTCATTATTCAAAACTCAATAAATTTTAAGATATTACAAAATAACTAAATTTATACCAAACATTGCTTTATCGAAAAAAATATATCAAACATTTGGATTGTATAAAAAAACGGATCGTCCATGTGGATCTTGAACCGGTCTCGAGTTTGTCTCAAATCCCTATTCAAATAATTAATTAATTAATTAATTAGTAATGACTAAACCAAATAATTATCAGCCAATGAAATTAGATTATAGATAGTAATTAACTTTGAGTACTTACATCATCAACCGCTTCTCTCAAAGCCGTAATTTGCTCCATTGATATTGTATTCACCTACGTACACATTACCAAAAATACAAAATTAATCACTTAATTTTACAATTAAAAATAAGTAAAAATTACAAAATTAAACAATTTTTTTTTATATATTACCCTTTTAACGACGGTCCAAATAACACCTTCAGTGCATGGAGGAACAGTAAGAGAACCAATATATCTATAGAATTTTCTCGTTTGAAATCTAATTTGTTGTGGATCCAATACTCCTACATTTTTCTCTTCTTTCCCCACTGATTTTATTCCATTTAGTAACTGCATTTTTTTTGTAAAATTATTGTCATAATTAAACATTTTTTTCTTGTAATTAAATATGATAATTTTTATATAATGAAATATTTTAATATACCTTTGTAAGAAATTCATCAGGTTTGCCTAATCTATAAAGAACTCCAATCACTGCGGTTTGGCCTTGAGCACTTGTGTGAACCATGTGTAGCTCCAAATCGTATCTATAACACATTTTAGAATAATAATAATAATAAAAATTAATTAATAATCATTGTATAAATTTTAATTTAAATACTAATGTTGGAGACAAAACACAAACCTAGTTCCGTTAATGGTATGTTCGGACGGTGAATGCCAATGACATTGCGCCAATTTAAACTCCGTATTGTTTATTATTATTTTTCCGGCATCTTCTTTCCATGATACCTATTTTTGGAAATAAATTTAAAAATTAATATGATTAGTTTAAAAAAAAATTATAATGTAATTAAGTAAAAAAAAATATTTAAAAATTTAGTTGATTTTTTTGTTTGTTACCATAATGTCATGTCCTCTGTTTATAATAGTAGCTAAAGCTGGTTTGTATTGTTTTTTCCAAGCTTGATCATAAATAACATTAACTCTTTTGTTTGTTAAATCAATAGGAGATTGAAATTTTCCAGTGTTGCAAACTTTCCATTGTGGGTTAATTTGGCCCCATACTTGTGGTCCTTTTTTTGCATTTTGTTCGTATGTAAATGGTGTTTCATCGCCTGATTTCAATAAAATAAATTTAAATAAATATAAAAAATATAGTATTAGTTTAAATAAATAAAATAGAGTTATAGAAATCATACCAACTTCATTAAGAGCGAGTGAAATATTAAGGAAAGATAAATAGATGGAAAACAATGCCAAGAAGAAAAATGTTTTTGTGTTGTTTAGATCCATTTGTATTCTTTTCTTGCGAATTGTTTTTCTTTTTTTTTTTATAAAGATTTTTGAGAATTGTTAATTATGCTTATGACATTGAAGGGTTTTAGAGATGACATATTTAAATGGAGGCTTTGATGTGTTTGTTTTATTGTTAATTTTATGGTTAATTTTTGGTGTTATATTCTGGAAAAGACAATATACTGTTGTTTAGTGAAAGAAAAACAAATATTGGTTGAATTTACTAATTTCGGTTTTATTTCGTTAAAACATAAGATCAAGGACGGTTTAACAGAGAATTAATATAATTAGAATTAAAGTCATTCATGAGAGAATATGCAGAATAACTATAACAAACAAAAACTAAAAATTGCTAAAATATTTTAATTTCTATGTTATGAATTATATTTGTGTTTTTATCTTCCATAAAAATAAATATATTATTCTCACAACTAAATATCATTTTCATAGAACAAGATTAAAATTCAAGAAAGGAATTTGTCCCGAAACACAAAATTTAAAAAATAAAGCTAAAAATACAAATATAAAAAGCTTCAAGAGAGCAAAAGAGTGGTAGATATTAAAAATACACTAATCATTAACATTGTTAACAATCTTCTCTAGTCTCTCAGAAATTATACTCCTAACTCCATGACCACACTCTTCCACCTATATGTACATTCCAAAAATAAAGTAATAATTAAACAAACAAAAAAAAACATCAAGAACATCCTCCATTTTTTTCATTTTAATTCCATTTCTATATTATAAAGGTAATATATACATAAAATGTCTACTAATCAATAAATTTCTAATAATTAAAAAAATTATTAGTGGCAAATTTAAACTCCTAAATTTTTAGATAAATAGTAATATTTGATTTATACCTTGCAATGAAGCGTGTGAAAGAAGGCATCATCAACAATTGAATAGCCAGCATGTGTGATCTCAACACCTAATTCTTCATTAAGAACACGAATAATCTCAAGAAACACAAACTTGTGTTCCAAGCTTGTCACAAGAAATATGTTAATAACCGAACCGGTTTCTTGAATCTCTAGTTTTGGCATCTTTCTAGGCACCAAGACGCTTGAGGAAGACATTGATGAAGATCCACTTGAATTCAATTTCTCAAATGCCGATTTCGCCACAAGTAACTTCCTTTTTCTTTCTCTCTTTTCCTCTACGTTTACTTGTAGTTTCTTGATGTAATTTCTAGCTTCATCTAGTTGATCAGGGAGTGTTAAAATCTCCTAAAATAGTAACCAAGAAAAGGGTTTATATATATATATATTAAAATATTAGATATGGAATCAAATATTAAGAAGAAATAACCTTAGAAGATTGATGAGGAAGAAGAGAGTTAAGTTCTAAGTAGAGAGATTTCATTTGGTTCCTTCTATTTTTCTCAATCGTTTTTCGATCATTAGATTTTGATGATTGATTTGTGTTTAAATGATTTTGATCCATTGTTTTAATGAAGACTATGATAGCAAAGTGAATGTTATACCACACTTCAATATATATAAAGAAGTTAGTTGGTTTAAGTGATATTTTGATTCTCCTAATGATAATTATTAGTTAGTGCTAATAACAATTTAGTGAAAAAGGGTGTGTTTGTAAAAGGAAGATGGGTATATATATACACCAAAAGGTAATATAGAAGATAACAAAAGCAAGAGATATTATTATACAAAGTTGGTTTCTTTAAATATTATTCTTGACTTGTTATCGTTACTATTATTTATGGATTTTATGAGTTAGATATTGGAAATGAGAAGAAAATTTCACTAGTTTATAAGAAAAATAAGCTAATTTATTCATTAACCTCACATGGTATCAAAACTTGTATTGAAAATGAGATGTAACTAATTACACTAATATACAAAAGAAAAATATGACAAAAGTGTATTCTAAAATATTGGGAAAATACTTTAAAAATTGTTCTAAAGAAATGTAAATGCGTAGTTTTTGTTGAACCACTTGATTGAAAGATTGTCGACATAAAAAGACAATGCTCTACTAATCTTTTAATTTGTTTCCCATCAACAATTTGTAAAATGATTCTTCTTTATCAAAATGTTTCTCTATTATTACATACCTACTAGATTGATGTTTTAATACATTATCAAAAAGAAAGAGTATGTTTTAGTAATGACATAAAATATAAGGATATTTTTTATTTAAATTTGATTATACATTCAAAATTTGAAGTTAGTATTGTAAAATCAAAAGGTAAATTTTTGAATATTTAGTTTTTATTTCCTTCTTGCAATATTTCTAAGATATATTGGTTTTACATTTCATATTTCAAAAAAAAAAACAATATCCAATTTGCTTGATTAAATGTTTGTTGTTTACTAGTTCACATTTTCACAAAAATCCAATATATATGTCAAATGTGTAATGCAATCGACGTAACAAACTCGATTATCTTTGGTTGTACTTTCACATTCATAAACTGTATATTATATGTAGGCAATAAAAGGTCTCAAGATGTGAATTTTTGTTATTTTTTTACTTTTCTAAAAATAATATTTTACTAATTTAGTAAAAACATGAAACATCTCATTAACAAAATGCTTTCACAAAAAAGTAAAAGATAACATTCATAACATCAAAGATAACCCTCAAGCAAAACACTTCCACCACACTGCCTAGACTTCAAATCTTTCACATGTTTTGATTCTAACAAGTTCATTGTCGACGCGATCCGGCTCTCATCTTTCGTGCTCCATTCCGGCAAAACCTCAACGATCACTTTCTGCAACAGTCTCTGCTCAAACCCATCTCTCATAAGCACTTCAAGGTCTTTAACATCCCCTCTCAAATCCAACAAGACACTGCATAAGCCACGGTCATAACAGTACTCCAAAACAGAACCCAAGTTTATCTTGTCCAATACCACGGTGGTCTCGACCGTGCTGCCGCTGATTCCGGATCCTAAAACCCGATTCTTTTCGGTGAACAACACGACTTCTGGACCCGATTCTTCCACAGTTTTGGAAGAAGCAACGTTAATAGACTGTTGTCCGTTGCTATCTACTATGATTTGTATAGGTTGAACCGTAACATTAGCTTCTCGTGATGAAATGCTCGAGAGTTTATCAGATAAAGAAGAAGAGAGTATAACCGCATCGTATTCTTGTAATAGCTTCGAGTAGTAACCACCGTTATCCGAAGCTCCATCTCCAATCTTGTCCACAAAACAACCATTCACACACATAGAATACCTACAAAAGACAAACAATCTCTCACACTCGGGCTTTTCTATCGTTCAAGAGAGAAAAGCAACGAGCTTTTACCTAACGCAAAGAAAGGGCTTTCCCGTTAACATTCGATGAATAAACCCTTCATTCATCTTCTTACACAAGTCCTCTTCGACACCAACGGTTACATCGATCCCAGCATCGATCAAACGGGTTAAACCAGAAGAAGAAACAATCGGATTCGGATCAACCATCCCTACCACAACTCTTTTGACTTTAGCCTTGATCAAAGCCTCTGTACAGGGAGGTGTTCTACCATAATGGTTACATGGTTCTAAGCTAACATAAGCAGTTGCATTCTCAGCTAACTCACCAGCATCTCTTAGAGCAAACACCTAAAGCAAATCACAATGAAACTCCATTAACACCTAAAGCAAATCACAATGAAACTCCATTAACACCTAAAGCAAACCACAATGAAACTCCATTAACACTTAAGCAAATCACAATGAAACTCCATTAACACCTAAAGCAAACCACAATGAAACTCCACTAAACACTTAAGCAAATCACAATGAAGCTCCATTAACACCTAAAGCAAAGACACTCCATTAACAGCTCTTAAGCTACAACAAGAGAAAAGCTTTTAAAAAAAGACATTGGCTTTTATACCTCAGCATGAGGCTGACCAGCTATAGGATGAAACCCTTCACCAACAATCTCACCTTCTTTAACAATTACACATCCCACCATTGGATTAGGGCTTGTACATCCTATTGCTCTTTTAGCTAATTCCACACACTTCCTCATGTAAAACCCATCATCATGTGCTTCTTCTTCTTCTTCTTTGATTCTCATGGAAGCTAAAACAGAATTGATTTGAGATCTATGAGGTCTTTTGAGAGAAACTGTGAAGAGACCTTGTTTCTGAATCTGAAACGAAGCGAATTCGAAACTGCGACGAGGATCTGTGGAAAGAGATGAGATTCGTGGAGTTATCGAAGAGATCGGAAATGTGTGGTGTGTGATCTGCATTATCAGCTATTGAATCTCTGTTCTGGATCTGACGATGTACATCGAAAGCTAAGCTTCGAGTTTTGATGGGTTTCTCTTCGCTAAGCTAGCAACGATCTGTAGTCAAAATCGAACCTTGACGAGTGATATTGAAGCTCCGGTCAATCTCCGGCGAGGAGAATACCGTAGAGAGAAGCTGAAGAAAGAGAGGAGACACGTCGAAGAAGACGATGATGAAAAGATTTGGTTTTAAAATTCAAAGCCGGTTAAGTCTTAACCGGAAATTTCGTTTTGGTTTAGTCTTTAATTGAACCGGGTTTTGGATAATAATAATATACTCATGAGACATGAGCAACTTACAGAGAACAATGTTCAAAAGAAAAAGAAAAAAAACTAACAAGAAAGACACAACACACACTTTACCTTAAACTCAAGCACATGTTTTCTTCCAGAAATAAAAACATGTACTTGATAAACAAACCCTACAAGATTCTAAATTGAAGAAAGATCTTCATAGATGGTCTTAATACCAGGTCTCTCAGAGACTGATCTTATACACCTCAATGCAATACCAAGAACTTCTTTCATGCCTTTCTCTGTAGCCGTCGCGCTTCCCATCTCTTGTGTCAAGACCGAATCAAAGCATTCACCGCCACGGCCTTCTGCTACTCGTAGCCTAACCCAATCCGTTAGATCAACGCCTTCTTGCTCACCCGTTATCACGTCTCCTGCGCATCTCCCAGTTAGGATCTCGAGAAGTATCACACCAAAGGCGTAGACGTCGGATTTGAATGAAGGTAACGGTTTTCTCGAAGCTGCTAGCTCTGGAGCTCTGTAGCCGAGGATGCCTGCGTCTAGAATCTGTTCGACCGTGCCTGCTTGTGTCATTAGACGGTGGAGGCAGTAGTCTCCAACACGCGCGTTTAGCTCTGCTCCGTCTAGAAGAATGTTTGTTGCCTTGAGGTTACCGTGTGGAACAGCTCTGTCAAAGTGGAGGTAGTTTAGACCTCGTGCCACATCAACTGCGATTTTCAACCGTTGGATCCAGGCTAAAGGAGGGCCTTTCCGGCCTGGACGATCTGAAAACCAAACGAAAACAGTAAGCTTGAGGAAAATACTTAACAGAAGTTTAATAAAAGGAGTGGTACCGTAAAGGAAGCTGGCGAGGCTTCCAGGCGATATATAATCTGAAAGAACAAGCTTTTCGTGTTGCGTGGGACCCCAATAGTAACCTCGAAGAGTCACAACGTTAGGATGTCTAATGTTAGCAAACTTCTTCACCTCTTTAGCAAACTCCTTTCTCTGCTTTGCCACGCCTTCTCTTAGCCATTTGACTGTTAAGAACACGCCATTATCAAGCGTTGCCCTGTACGAAGTCCCGTGGCTACTTCTTCCTAGAACTTCAGCTGGCGCCCTCGACAATTCTTCTGGAGTCAGTTTGATTGAATCGTCCAGAAAATGCAGCTCTCCCACAAGTCTATCCGGTGACCTAACATCAAGCCGTGCTAGTTGCTGATCAGGTGGGAATGAATCTCCTGAGCCAGGTGACCATGATAAATTACTGGTCTTGGAAGGAGAGAAGCCGGTTGCAACGGCTAGTTTTTCATCTGGACTGAGGATTTCGGATGTCGAGCCTTTTCTTGAAGCAACGAGATCCTCAGCAGAGACAAGCATACCGCCTTCACTGCCTGAAGGGATTGTTTGAGACCGCCTATTAGTCTCTTTACCTGTGGCACTACGCTCTTCACGTTTTCTTGATTTGCAGATGCAAAACAGAAGAATAGCCACAAGAACGAGAATAATTAGAGCAATGGCACACGAAACTATTATGACAATCTTGATAAGTAAGTTCATGGGTTTCCTCTTGGAAACTTCGGATGCACTTGAGCCAGGTGATCCAGCAGGCAAGAGGAGCTTGCTGTTTCCGGGATAAAAGGAAGGCGGAGGGAAGTTTTTTAGATTCTCTGGTACAGTCCCTGATAGATCATTGTATGACACATTAAAGCCCGTAAGACTGGTAGATAAGTTACTCGGAAGTGGTCCAGTGAAATGATTCTGAGATAAGTCTAATGAGCTTAAAGAGACCATGTCATTCATGGAGTTTGGCAAAGATCCAGAAAAATTATTTGCTGCGAGATTCAGCACTTGAACATTGGTCAAAGATCCAAATGATCCAGGAAGATCACCGTTAAACCGGTTATGAGAAAGATCAAGAAGACGGATTTTGGAACCAGAAGAAGGCAGCGGCCCCATGTTACCCGTCATACCGTTGTTCTGAAGGTGGATCTCTTCCAAAGTACGCATGGATAGTAATGCACTTGGTATTGACCCTTCTAAGCTGTTAGAACTTATATCCAGAACCCGAAGTTTTGGATAATGGGTAGGAATCCGTTCAGGCAGTGAGCCAGTGAGCTTATTGTAGGAAAGATTAAGATGATTTGCTCGCAGAAGTTGTGGTGTTACGTCTGGGAAGGACCCAGTGAAACGGTTCTGGCTGAGATCAAGGTACTCAATATTCTCCCATTTAGACCATCTTGTTAGATTTCCTTCAAACTTGTTGTTTGAAAGATCAAGTAAAACGCAGCCTCCCGTCAAGAGAGGAAGCTCTCCGGTCAACGAATTTGAAGAGAGGTCAAGTGTGTGAAGAGTTGTTGACATGATAGAACTTATTGGCCCTGGTTCACATATAAAGAAAACCAATAAAAAACATTAGATGTTTAGTTTTCTTGATGCCACTGTAAAAGAAGATAAGAAAAGAGCATACCTGAGAGATTGTTGCCACTTAAATCCAGTGTTGTCAAAAGCAAGGAGTCACCTTTTAACAAATTATTAGGAAGAGAACCTGAAAATCTATTGTTGCTAAGCTTGAGCACTTGAAGATCATAGACATAGTTAAAACCCGGTAATTCTCCGGATAACTGGTTATAACTAAGATCCAAGACTTTTAAGTTCTGAAAAACCTGAAGCCCACTAGTCAATGAACCTTCAAGTAGATTGTGGCTGAGATTTAAGTACTTGATGCTCTCGGAAACACCCGGTAACAGTTTTCCAGAAGTTGTAACCAATCTATTCCCACTGAAATCGACATAGCTAGCATTTGTTAGTAAGAAAAACTCTCCATCAAGATTGCCGTCAATTGAGTTACCATGCAAATCAAGCACTTCAAGACTCGAAATTAGCTCGAAGCCCCTTGGTATTTTCCCTGTGAATCCATTAGAAGACAGATTCAAGTACAAGAGTTCGTTCAGCCTTGTCAAGGACTTTGGTATAGGTCCAGATAAAGAGTTGCGGCTCATATCGAGAGACTGAAGCGAAGTCAAACCACCCATAGATTCCGGAATCTCCCCGGAAAAGTTGTTACCAGACAAAGAAAGATTCCTCAAGCTTATTGATCTGCCAATGTCTTTAGGCAACGACGAAGAGAAGAGATTATCCGACAAATCAAGAAACTGGAGGCTTTTGAAATCAACTAAGCTATCAGGTAAGACACCAGAAATGGAATTGTTCGACATAGACAGCTTGACAAGCTTTGTCAAGTTCGAGAACAAACTGAAATCAGCATCTGCAGACAAGCCTAGATTGTCCAAAACAACACCAGCCACATTACCACCATTGCATACGATACCGTTCCACGAAGAAGGGCATCCATTGAAGTCGATAGACTCGTCGTTCCACGAATTAAGTACAAACCCTGTAGGGTCATGCTTAATCCCTTTCTTGAACTCAAGCAAAGCCATGATATCCTGTGAAGGAAGCTGCCCCATTGCAGACAATACAAACATGGATAGTAACAAAAACCCAAATAGATTCATCTTTAGCTTCAACTATTTCCACACAAAGCTACAATCTTTTGCAGAAACCCAAGTAAATCTGACACAAAACCTAATGAAACAAAGACAAAACTAATAAAGTTTCAATTTTTCTGCAAAATTTCACAATAGTACAAAAAACCCAATATAAGGAGATGAATAAACTACAATTTAGATGAAGAATCTTCTGCAAAATAATTAAGGGATAGTACTGAAGTGAGAAGGAACAACCTTGAATCAAAGCAAGAAAGAAAAAACATTAAATGAACAATGGGTTATTCAAAGTTTGGGACCCATTTTTGAGATCTAACCTAACAACAAAGCAAAGCGATAGTAAATAAAGGAAGGATTTTTATACTTACAGTGATGGGGGAAAAATAGCTTCAGAGCAACAACAATGCCGAAGAAGGAAGAAGAAGACGGAGGAGAGATGTTTTGTTCATTAGCTCATGCACTGCTATATGTGTTTTTGGATTTAGCTCTTAACACTGTAGAGAAGTGAGACACTGAGAAAGTGACTTTCTATATCTTCTCTCTCTTTTAAGAAACCAAAAATCCAAAAAATAAAACGACAGTGACGAACGACACAGTTCTTGAACCGTGTGAATGGGCAAAAATGTACCAAAAATCGAAAACCCTAAATTAACGGAATATATAAAAAAATAATATATTTTTACTTTGTTTTACAGTAAATAGATTAATTATAGTTTAATTACTTTTAAGTAGCGGGAAATAATTGGGTCTTTTTATGTAAAAAATTAGGGATTTACCCGCCAAGGAATTAAGTGGACTGTGAAAAGGGAATCTTTTTAAGTGACATGGTGGACGCCAAAGGTTTTATAAAATATGGTTTTTTTTTAAGACTTGTTCTTCCTCATAGTAAGGGTAAAAATGTCATTTAAATCTTACAAAAGATAAAAACTTGTTGGTTACTAATTTACAAAATTTAAATTAAAAAAACATAGACGAAAACATGTCCAACAAATAATGTAGAAATAAAAATGAATATTTGGAAAATTAGTGATACCTACACTAAAATATTTCACCTAACATTAATTAATGAGTACCAAAATGTAGATAAAGGATGTAAATGCCACGTAGGAATATGGGTCCCACGTGCTGACTACTTTGACTAAAAAGTAGACTAGCGCGTGACAATTGGGGTTTAATTGATAATACTGAAAGTTAAAAGTCCATTGTCAGAAGAAACTAAGAATAAAGGGGTCAAAATTCAAAACATAAATCTCATTGTTATGATGAGATCATAGAGAGAGAGAGAGAGAGTTTCGTTAGTTTCGAAGAAAGCTCATCAATGGCGATTCGTAGAGCTCTGACCCTACTCTGCTTTTCGAAATCCAAACCCAATTTCGCGTGTGGGTGGCTCCAACGATTCTCTTCCTCTTCGCAACATTCATATCAATTCAAGGTTCTGTCTTTTTAAGTTCTCTTTTCTGCTTCAATGGCTTATAACTTTTGTGGGTACTTTTTCAAATTTTCTCTATGATCAGTAAAGTTTCTCTCTTTCAACAAAAATATGATCTTTGAGGTAATTTGAAGAAAAAAGATCTTGACTTTCATAATCTCATGCATAGCTTTAACTTGATTGCTTATCATAATTGTCTGGATAATGTTTGTTAGCTTCAATAATTTGTCTGATTATGCTATGTATGTAATGGAATCTCATATTTTTATATGTGTGTTTTTTTCCAGAATGTTGGTTTCATAGGGCTTGGAAACATGGGATCTAAAATGGTGAATAATTTAGTTAAAGCTGGATATGAAGTAACAGTTCATGACATGTAATAATATCTCTAGTGTGTTTTTGCTCTCTATCTACTTTTCAAGTTTGATTATAAATTTGCTCGTATACTTGTGTACTGATTTCGTAGAAACCGTGATGTTATGAAGATGTTCACTGAAATGGGAGTCTCTGCTAGAGAAACTCCTTATGAAGTTGCACGAGACAGCGAAGTTGTGATTACGATGTTGCCTTCATCGTCACACGTATGTTATTACTTTTGTTTGGCTTATATAATGTTCTTCTAGTTGTACATCTTGAACATTGTGTTTCATTGTAGGTGATGAATGTGTACACAGGAAAGAATGGATTGCTTCATGGAGAAAACGCTATTAAACCTGCTTTGTTTATAGATTCATCCACTATTGATCCACAAACAACTCGAAAAATCTCGCTAGCCGTTGCTAATTGTAGTTTAAAGGAAAAGAGAGGTAAAGCATTGAATAGAAGTTTGTTTCTTATGAGTAAAGTTTTTAGCATTTAAGCTGTTTCTCTCAACTCTCAAGTCATCACTCTCCCTGACTATGAAAAGCCTTTTTAGTTGAAAGTTTGTACTTTCTGTATAAAGTACTAATCCTTCCACTAGTAGATGTAGGCTACTAGGGCTTGAACAAGTCGAGATTGTTTCATTTGAATTAGTTTCAAGCATCATTGATGTAGATAATTGGGAAAAGCCAGTCATGTTGGATGCTCCTGTCTCTGGAGGTGTTCTTGCTGCAGAAGCTGGCACACTTACTTTCATGGTATGTTTCCGATTTTCTTATCATCTCCATTAGATGAATCTACATGATTTGGCACATTATAAGAGCGCAACGGCACTGATACAATAGCACATTTTGTAGGTTGGAGGTTCCGAAGATGCTTACTTAGCCGCTAGACCAATACTTCAGTCTATGGGTAAAACATCCATTTACTGTGGTGGTTCAGGAAACGGATCTGTAAGTTCTCTTTTTAAGTTATCTTTTGTATATTCGTCTCTACCATTTTTGAGGATGAATCTTTTTCGATGTTGACTAAGAAACTCTTCTGACATGGTTTCTTGTTCAAACTTAGGCTGCGAAGATTTGTAATAATTTGGCGATGGCTGTGAGTATGCTCGGTGTTTCAGAAGCCTTATCACTTGGTCAGTCTCTCGGAATATCTGCTAAAACTTTAACAGAAGTGTTGAACACATCTAGTGGCCGATGTTGGAGTAGGTATGTAAATGAAATGCCCTCTTCAAATGTAGAACCTGCCTTATACTTAAGATCAAACCTCAAGTTTTGTTATATTCTTAAAACCACAGCGACACGTACAATCCGGTTCCAGGAGTAATGAATGGTGTGCCCTCTACAAGAGATTACAATGGCGGTTTCGCCTCCAAGCTTATGGTCAGTTTCTTAACAAGTGTGTCTATTGTTGATCCTAAAATATCGACCTCTTTGTTTTCATGTCGATTGTGTATTGACAAATGTAGGCTAAAGACCTGAATCTAGCAGCAGCCTCAGCTGAAGAAGTTGGACACAATAGCCCATTGATATCAAAATCACAAGAAATGTAAGTACTTGAGTGTAGTCTTTTCTTCTAGAAGATGTAAGTTTAATGTCAACAAAGAAGACACACACAAACATCATCAAGTTTGTTTTTTTTTGGTTTGTTGTTATTGCAGTTACAAGAAGATGTGTGAAGATGGGCATGAAAGAAAAGACTTTTCTTGTGTTTTCAGACACTTTTACAATGGCAAAGATGAGGTCTAAGGCAATCTTTTTACAATGACCCTTTTGAAAAAATTGTATCATAATTATACATGCATACAACAAAAAGCAATTAGTGCAATTTCCAAAAAAAAATACAATGGAAAAAAGTTTTTATGACTAAAATAACATGCAAAGATTTTTTTCCCTCAATATCGTTAAAATGTTTTTTGTACCCAAATACCATAAAAAAATAAATTAGTTTCTTACTTTCAAAATTAAAACTTTTATAGCAATATATCCAAATATATTTAGGAGATATATTTCAAATATAATAGTTGATTTTTGAGGAATTCACATAACTACGTCATTTCAACCATTTTTTCACAAATTACACATAACTTTTTTAAATTTTAAGTGGTTCAATTATCCAATAAAAATTACCGAAATTAAAAAAAGTTCATTCGGATTTGCTACTTAATGTTTATGGTTTAGTATTAAGGAAGTGATGTTTCGTGGATGCGTTTTATTTTGATTTAATTTTTAGTAATTTTGTATAATGATTTCAAAATGGTATAATATTGTAAAATTCAATTTGAATGGTGTAGTTTTGTAACTCTTTCTTTGAATTTTTTTTGTCAATTTTCGTTACTGTTTTTGTAAACAACAAACAAAATATTAATTACCACACACACCAAATATATTAGAGGCTAAAAAAAGTTTAAAAAACAAGAAATATATAGTGAAAAACTGTGGGCCGAACAATAATCAAGAGAGAAAAAAAAGCATAATAATAATAAACCCATCGTTTCTTTTTGACAGAGCATTCTTGTTTGTTTTTTTCCTTTCATTGTAAAGAGAAAGAGAGAAAGCAAACGGGTCTCTTACGCCGTGAGGCTGCTTTGTTTTTTTTTTCTCAACGAAAAAGGTAAAAGAAGAAATCTTTCAGATCTTATCCACATTCTTTCTCATCAGTTTTTCGTGCCGTAAAGTTTTGATTTTTCTTCGTAATTTCGGAAGAATAGTTGTGCCCTTTTCCTCTGTTTTAGGTTTCTGTCTTCTTCTCCTTTGATGGGTTTTCTTGATTTGGTTTAAAGTTTTGTTCTTTAACATACATTTTTCAAGGAGGTTCTTTTGTTGATTGTGTTTTGTCTTTAGTTATGTTTTGAGAATCTTGCAAATTACATTACCTTTTGTTGCTTTGTCAGATTCTTTATCTGTGTTCTCTTATGCAAAATTTAGCTGTCCCTTCTGTTTTAGATTCCCATTAAACGAATAAATTTTCTGTGGAAAGTTGAAATTTTGTCAGTTTTGATGATGAATTTGCACCTGATTTAGGACTAAATGGGCAATAGCTAATGTTCAATTAAAAGGCTTGTGGTATTTGTGTTCTTGTTATATGAAGGTTTTGTTGATTTTTACAAGTCAATATTTGTATTTTAAACGTGTGTAAGCTTCATTGGCATCACAATAAAGATCGTCTTAGGACTTGAATCTTCTTACATTATTATCCTTGTTTTTGGTTTCACCTTAAATGATATATTGTAGATGTGTTCTTTGTAGATGTGTATGCATTGTAAGGTTTTTGCTATTTGTTGATAAGAGTTTATACATTTGCTTCTTTCTTGCATTTAAAAAGATCTTATAGTCACTCTTTTCTCTCCTTCAGCAATCAGTCTCATAACGTGGCAAAGATGGTCGCAGAACGCTACACGGTTGATTTGAATAAGCCTCTTGTCTTTCAGGTGATACACACAACAAATGGCTATGAAGAATCTTTGATATTTGCAATTTACTAATAGAAAGAAACTATCTTCCTTTGTCAGGTTGGTCATCTAGGCGAAGAGTATCAGGAATGGATTCATCAACCTATTGTATGCGTAGAGGGTCCTCGGTTTTTCCAAAGTGATTTTTGGGAGGTAATAATAACACTCTTTCTTCATAAGATTTATCTTTACATTTACATTATCCTCTGTGTTTTGATTATAATCCTTTGAGCAGTTCTTGACTCGCACGGTTTGGTGGGCGATCCCGACAATTTGGCTTCCTGTTGTTTGCTACATGCTTTCATTATCTGCGAGTAAGGGGCTTACCTTTCCTCAGATCGGTTTGATAGTTGCCTTTGGCGTAGTAACGTGGACACTTCTCGAGTACACTCTTCATCGTTTCCTTTTCCACATTGAAACCAAGAGTTACTGGTTAGTTCAGTATCCGTGATAATGCAACATAAGAACCCCAAGTTTCATCACGAAGTTAATTCTGTTTTGTTTTGTCAATAGGGCAAACACCGCACACTATCTTCTTCACGGATGCCATCACAAGCACCCACAAGACGGCCTTCGCCTTGTGTTCCCTCCTACCGCAACAGCTATTCTTTTAGTTCCTGTAAGTATCTATTGCTTGATCCAAATCTGGAAACTTTCTTATCCATTCTTTGTCTCGAAACAGAAACTTTTATTGATCTTCTTCTTGCTTTATTTCGTTGTTAGCTATGGAAGGTTCTCCATCTCTTAGCTACACCTGCTACAGCTCCTGCTATGCTTGGAGGCATATTGTTTGGCTATGTGATGTATGATATCACTCATTACTATCTACACCATGGTCAACCTAAAGAACCAACCTTTAAACATCTCAAGGTAAGATAAAAGCCAATGTCTAATAAACTCTTTCGAGTTTATTCTTCGAAGTTCCTGATGCGTTTTTGTTTTTTTTTACCTTTTGACAGAAATACCACCTGAATCATCACTTTAGAATCCAAGACAAAGGATATGGAATCACTTCATCTATGTGGGACAAAGTATTCGGAACACTTCCCGGTACAAAGTCCGCCAACAAGAAGAGCTAAAACCGGATTTGTGTTTGCCGTTTTTGAAAGTGTCCAAAAAAACTCAGTTGATATTGTGTTGTGTAATTTCTGATTCATCAGGTGATTCAATGACTTTTAACTACGACTACTTGTGTTATGTATATGACTTATTCACCATATATGAACATATCTAGTGGTGTGTAACCCTTGAGTTTAATTCTTGGTTCGTTCACCACATCTATTACAAGAAGAGATTCAACTTTTACATTCAAATGTTTTAAACATACAATGTTACACTATGTTTTAAACATACAATGTTACACTATGTTTTAAGTCTGGTTTTGTCTTTGGAGAGAATCAAAACAGAGGAGGTATACTCTGTTCATTTCTGAAGAAATTCGTCGGATCTATCTTTCCTTTAACTAAACACAATCTCTTGAAGTTACCTCTGAAGTATTTCTCACCCCATTTCCTAGCATCTTCGAAGCTCGTGTTGATCCCTTTGTTTGTGCCTATATCAAGGTCCCTGTAGTTCAGATAAGCTCCTCTCGGCGATGCAGAGACGTACGGAGTCATGTAATCGTAAAGCATTCTCATCCACCTTACATGTTTGTTCATCTCTTCGACTTCGTTCACTCTCCATTTCACCATGTATTGTATGTTATACAAGTTGCCTTTGCGATGCGGATATGGAGACTCTGTTTCTGAAAGCTTGCTCATTTGTCCACCCAATGGCTCTAAGATCATCAATGGAGTTTCTCTCTCTAGAAATCTCTTTGTGATTTCTCCGAAAACGTTTTCTGGAACCGGGTTTTGTACAAAATCCGATTTTGCTTTGAAATATTGATCCTCGAATCTTTGGTCCCGGTCTAGCATGGTCTCTAGAGGCTGTCCTGATTTCCAGTTAAAGAACATTATCGACTCGATCCAGCTCATTTCAGAGCAGTCTTGTGCTCGTAGCCCGAGCTCGGGAAACTTCTGGTTCATCAAAGGAATCAATCTATCGATTCCGCCGAGAAACAGAGCTTGGAAAGTAGTTTTGGCTCTTCTTTGATTCCCTTCTAGACCGTTGTCGATAATGACTCGGATGAATAAGTCATCGTCGAGCTCTGGTCCTATGTATTGCCACCGATGAACTAGCTTGTTCATGGCTGATCCCATAGGATGTTGACTTATGAAACAAGTTACCTTTTCGGGAACCCTAACAAGCTTTACCTTCCACGACAAGACAACTCCGAAACTCGCTGCTCCTCCGCCTCTTAGCGCCCAGAACACATCCTCTCCCATCGTTTTTCTGTCGTGGATTACCCCGTTTACGTCCATCAAACGTGCGTCCACGACTTTATCGGAGGCTAGACCGTGTTTTCTAGTCAATGTGCCGAACCCTCCACCGCTAAAATGTCCACCAACTCCTACACTAGGGCATATCCCTGCAGGGAAGCTAAGGACTTTGCTTGTTTTCGCGATTTTGTAATAGAGTTCGCCTAGTGTGGCTCCTGATTGGATCCACGCGGTTTCGTCTGTGAGGTTGATGTTGATTGATCTTAGGTTAACCAGGTCGATGATTACAAAAGGCGATTGTGATAGGTAAGAGAGACCTTCATAGTCATGACCACCACTCAAGGTTCTTACTTGCACTCCAAGTTTCTTGCTGCATAGTATTGATTTTTTTATTTCGGATTCAGATTTTGGTTTTATGATCAGAATTGGCTTCAAGCTTGTGAAATTCAAGTTTAGGAAACTCGAATTCGAAGATGAAGATTCCGCAAAGTCGGTGTAGATTCTTGAATCTTGTGTGTTGTTGAAATCCATAGGGTTTTTGAGGCTTGTGTTGCTTTGATTTGTTGATAAGCAACTTTGAAACTGTTTTCTAGACGGAGGAGAATAATCAGATTTTATAGATTTAACTAACAAAAGAAGAAACAGAAACAGAGGAACTCTCATAGTTTATTGTTGGTTTCTTGGGTCTCAAGTTTCAGACAAAACAAAAGAAAGCAAGTGTTCTTGTGTTTTCTTGTCTGGTTTTATGAGGTTTTGTTTAGAAAGTGTATGAGATTGCAAAAGAAGAAGGCTTGTGAAGACTATAAATAAATTTTTAAAATTTTTGGAGAGGTTTTGTTTTATTTGAATGGAATGTTTTAATGGCCGTCATTATAAATATATATAACTATTATAAATAAAAATATTATTTTGACGAGTAGCTAAAACAAAGACGTTAGCGTAGACTCAACAAAAATTAGACATTTTCAACATTGATGTGGAATGTTGATAACCATATATGAGAATTACGCGTTATAACCAAAAATTGCAATTTGTCAACGTGAAAAATTAATTATTACTTGCTTGAAAATGTTATTGACCACTACAAGATATAGACCATGCCACTAATCAACGGTTGGTTCAAAAACAAAAATTAAATAAAATCAAAATCATGAGTTGGTTATATCGTATATCATATATTCTTGGGATACCACGGAGTAATCCATTAGCTTAACTAATCTTATTATATAAAAGAGATCGCCTAAAATTATAACTCACCAGATCGTGACATGTGTCACATTTAATTTAGATCGTGACATTTGTCATTTTTAAAATAAATAATCTTCTTTAAAAAAAAAGAATAAAAGAAGAAGAAAAAATGGAAAATTTAAAAAATGGAAAATTTAAAAAATGAAAAATGGAAAATTTAAATAATTTAAAAGGAGAAAAAAAGAAGGAAAAAACCTTTAAAAATGAAATTTAATAAAATGAAACTAATTATTTTAGAAAGGAGAAAAAAAGAAACTAACCAATCTCTAATTAGTTTAGTATATAAAAAAGGTAACTAAAACACATTACTCTAATTCGTTTTGTATATAAAAAGGAAACATATTAAAAAAAATAATCCTTCGCCGTGATTACGCGAGGATCCGCGTCAACCTGGAATCTTATTATATAAAAGTGAGCGCGTTTAACGTGAGACTCGACACGTATGCAAAATTATAACTCACCAGATCGTAACATTTGTAATGGTTAGTTGAGATCGTGACATGTATATTAAATTTGATACCTATACATTTTATAAAATGGAAACTTAACAATATTGAGAAAAAACAGAAATCAGGAAAATAATCAAAAATACAAAACTTAACATTAATTATCAAATAATTAAAAATAAAATAATCATAAATAAGGAAAATAACATAGAAAAAGAAAAATTTAACAATATTTTTAAAAATAATCAATAAAAACAAAAATAATTAGAAATAAGAAAAAATAAAAACGTAAAATTACTTGAAAAATAAAGAAAATCTCTATGATAACTTATTTGTTATCATCATGGATCCACTATCTAATTATTAATTTAAAATAAATGTTTTTCATGTAAATAACAAAAGCAATGTAATAAAATAAAAAATGTGTTATTTTTATTTCTTAATAGATGAAAAAAGTAAAATCACTTATTTACTATTACCATATATTGTTGTCTTTTATATTTATTTGTTAATAAAATAACGGATATGATATTAGTTTCCGTTTAAATCTAACTATAACTATACAAATTACTAACAATATTAATATATAATTATAAAATGTTTTTATGTAATTTGTCCGCGTATTACGCGGGATTTCATCTAGTTATATTATAAAAAGAAGATATTTAATTATAAATCCAGTGATGTTTATTTTGTGTAAATTTATGATTGCTAAATACTATACATTATTTCCATCGAAGTTTATAAATTTATTAGAATTTTTACCCGGGCTACAATATAATTTGTAAAAATAAATCATTAATAGTTTTATTAACTTATAAGATGATATATGAGTTTCGAAAATCATGGAATAGTCAGTAGATTTTGATGAAAAAATTTATGAATTTGTTAATTGTTTTGATTTTTCGTTTTTTTCTTTTTTATTCTTTCACATAAATTATTTCTTTAATTTAATTTTTAAAAAGAGATATTGAAGCACAAACCACGTGGCAGAATTTGATTGGTCATGACTTGTGCTTTATAATATAAGGGATCTTAAAGTAAAAAATTTATCATCTTTAGAGTTTATACTAAAGATTTAGTAGTTTGTCAAGATTAACTTTGATATTATTACACAAATACAATAGACTTCGATTTAAAGGAAACTAAACTGATGTCAGAAAAATCAAAAAAAATGTAAACGAATTAAAATAGTCAATCATAATTATTTTGGGTATTTTTATAACAAAATATTATAGAAAATCAATCACATAAGCACAACTAAGCAAAAGTCAGAATCTACACACACGGTTGTACATTCCCCAAAAAAAAAATTTAAAACACTTTGATAATTTCATAACTATGTATTTTTGAGTAATTCTTTAATATATCATAAAAGGAAAAAATTGGACAGAAAAATATCACAATTATTTTGCTTCTAATGTACCAATAAATGGTTTTTTGGGAAAAATACCATAAACATAAAAACATGTTTTAACATTTTAGAATTTATTCTTTTCTATTTGGATTTACTATATTTTGTGTTTAAGGCTTAATTTTAAAAAGGGTATAATTTTGTTATTACGGTTTATTTTCAAAGTTTTACACAAATTTAAATTTTACGGTATTTAGATACAAAAACCTTTTTAAATGGTATTCAAAATAATTGAATTCACAAGACTACGCAATCTCATTCTTTACTTTACAAAACATTACATAATTCAATATTTTCTAAATTACACATTTTTAAAATTTTAAAAAGTTGATTTACCATTTTAAAATTTACCACAATTAAAATATTTTCATTTGGGTTCGCTAATTAGTGTTCATGATATATTATTAAGAGAAATTCACAAATTACACTCTTTCATCCCTTCTTTTACAAAACTCTACTTAATTTAATTTTTTCACATAATTATACCCTTTTAAAATTTGAAAAGGTTGATTTACCTTTTGAAACTTAACCAAAATTAATTTTTTTCATTTGGGTTCGCTAATTAGTGTTTATGGTATAGTGACTAAGGGGGTAGGGTTGTATGGGTAGACTTAATTTGAATTTAATTTTTGGTGTTTATGTGTAGTTTTGTAAAGAAATGTTTAAAATGTTTGGTTTTGTGAAACGTAATTCAAAAGGTTTAATTTTGTAATTCTCTCTATTATTAAAATGATAAAATTGTGTGGATAAAGTTTATTTGGATTTAGTTTTGAAGTAAAAAAAAAGTTTATTTGCAGTCAAGAAAAAAAAGTTTATTTGAATTTAATTTTGAGTGATTAGATATAGTTTTGAAAAATAATTTTGAAATGGTTTTTAAAAAAGAAGAATTTTAACAAGAAAACCAAAATAAAATAAAATAAAATGAAGTGTTAACGTCGTCGTCATGCATGATGTCAAGTAAATGGGCATTGCTAAAAACGTGTCAACAATCTTATTTTGGTGAAAGTCGTTGGTGCTTTATTCAATTATTATTAGATTCGTACTTTCACAACCACATGTGCATTATCTGAATTATGATTCGTAGCTACTATCTTTTGGATTATTGGATATCTTATATCATGTAACAAAAAAAAAAAAGAATATCAAAAATTAATATTAAAGTTTTATAGCATAGTCCCATTATAAGTTATCTTTCATTAGAATAGGATTAGGCTACATTTTAGTTGTTTTTACTCCATTTTCGTTTTAAGATATACTTTTACATAAATCAAACATTGTATTTTATACAAAAAAAAAAAAATCATAGCTTTTCATAACTGAATAATTATAGAAATCTAAATAATTTGGATAAAACTTTTCTATCAAATTAAAATAATGTTTTGCTAGAAAAAGTAAAGTAACGAATATCTTAATTGTGATGATTTAGATGCGTTGAAAATTAATTAAGAGCTTACAGTCTGTAATTAAGATACAGAACGAAGATCTTAATTGTGTTCATTATGCAATATTTATGAGTTTAATTAAACAACTAAGTATTATATAAGTGCCTATTCCGAATCAAGATTGTTTGTTGTTTGAGTATATAATATCATATATAATAATAGAAACTGGTTAATATTTTCCAGTCTAATTAAAAGCTTTTGTAGTAAGGGACTAGGATAAAACAAATTAGAATGGGACTAAGCTAAATTTTATATGGTTTTTTTTTTCTTCTCAAAAGCTTTATTAAAACAAATATTTGCTACGAAAAATTAAAAGTCAAATTGTGTAATAAGTAATGAGACCTGAAAGGTGAATTTCGAATACCTTGAATCCGAAGAAAGTCGAAAATGAGTCTATAAATTTAAGGATAGTCTTGAAGATAATCGATGATTGATGGCAGAGGACGAAGGAGACGATAGAAAGATATTTGTTTTGTATTTTATTAAGGGATGACGGTTTTTTTTTTTTTTTTAAACGATATTCATATTAAAAACAGAAAATAAAATGTTACGACCCAAAGAGGTTAGAGGTTTTGGCGAATGCCCATAATCTGAAGCCCAACAAAATAATTTAAAAGCCTAAGAGCATCATTATAGGTAGAGTCTTTGTAAAGACTCTTACAAATTTCTTTTATTTTTTTTTAATTTTTTTTTTCAAAAATAAAATAAAAAATAAAAAAAAATAATTAATTGACCAATTGCGAGACGTAGCGTGTCGGTGGGGCCCGCAAAATAGTCAAGAGCCAACTCTTAGATAAGAGTTTTAAGCTTGGGCTTTTAATTAATTTGTGGGGCCCACAGGTTAAAAGCCCTCCCTGGAGCCCTATAAAGATGGTCTAATAATCGAAAGAACCCATATAATCATTTATGCTTAAGTAGGTAGATGTCGATAGAGTTTTATCTCACGATAAATGCGTACATGCGAGTTAGAGAAGCAGACAATTGATGAAGGAGATTAATCACGCAAGCCATATCTGCATCATTTCCGATGCAAGGTATGGATTTGATTCTCTTATGCTCGAGATCTTATTACGGATCACAGTAAAGACTGATCGAAAAAGAACATCCACCGGCTTGAATGTTTGTCCGTGTCGCCTAGCATTCCTCTCCCCCCACAGATGATAGATCACACATTGCCATGCTAATAGCGTCAAGACTTTCTTTGGCTTCGGAACTGTCATGTTCTGCAACGATAGCAGATTTGATTCCCAATCTCTCACCGGCGCAATCGTACAGATGTTTGAAACCTTGCGCCAAATAGACCAGCTGTAAGGACAGAGATAGACGAGATGATTGCGACTTTCTATACCCGTGTTGCAAATGAACAAGTTGGATCTGTTTGAAGACCCCAACCAATGATCCTGTCTGCAGTCGGACTCCGGTTTAACACAAACAACCACGTCAAAAAATTATGCTTAGGGATACCTCTAGAGCACCAAACCGTTTTACTCCACGAGCAGACAGGCAGGTGAAGTTTGAGTAGTTTGTATATGTTCCCCGAAGAATACTTTGTCAAAGCTTTGTTTTTCGGGATCCATTCATTATAATCTTCATTTTCTGATAAACTTAATGATGAGATAAAGGCCCACAGCTCCACCTGAGAATCTGATCTAGCCGGAGGGAGGTTCCAATGATCAATATTCCGATCTCAATCCGGTTTTATCTTTTGTCTTAATAGAGGAGATGTGAAGATTAGCAGAGTTCCAACAGATGCAAATGTTGCAGATCCATTAACCAAGCCTCTTCCTCGGCCGAAGCATGAAAGTCATACTACTGCTTGTAGGCATTAGGTTTCTTAATGTTTGATTTTGTTTCTAGAGAGAAACTTATTTTTATGATATGATGTTCGTGTTTGCAAACATTTGATTTATTTTCAAATTAATGAAATTGTTTCGAGCATTATTTAATTATTGGATAATAAAATAATTTGTCCCAAAATAGTTTATATCATCCTTATAAGTCATCAAGTACGTGACTTGATCATGAAACCTTATGAGTGAAAGATGACATAAATTATTGTGGTCCCTAGTCGAGGTTATTAAATGGGACAATAGTAACTAAGATGACTAGTATGTGAGGTGATCGATGACTAAGTTTCGTGGAGTCATTTAATATGTAGTATTAAAGTCAATCACATAAGTATGTGTTAGAGAACACGATATTGGATCGACCCGCTATGGAAAACTCTGCAAGAATATTATATGAGTGTCATAAGAGTTTTTCATTACAACTATAAAATATAGTCCTTTGACTTCGAGTTTGTCATGTTTTCTTATACATGGACTAGTGCGCTTTGACTGTGTCAAACGTCGCCAGTAACAGGTGATTATAAAAACACCGATTGGGCGTATTACGAATTGTATAAGGAACGGGGATAAAACAAGATGGGATTTGTCCCTCCTATATAATGGGAGATAAATATCTCCGGGCCTATCGATAATTTAATACCGAGAAAATGCATGGCCGTGCTCAAACGAGGTGAATGTCAATCGTTTGTTTTATCGGTATAAATTGGGAATCGATAAACATGATCTAGCTTAATAAGGATGACAACTATTGCTTGCCTTATGCTAGGATCGAGATATAGCGACGAAGGGATTATCGGAATAGATGATTCCGGTACAAGTGGGAGATTGTTGGGAATGTCCCGAAATCAATTGTACTTATTTTAGTAAGGTTGTATCGTCGAGGTTTGACGGTCGAATAATATTAGATGATTATAACGTTTTGCTAGAAGCCTCTTATAATCGATGGGCTTTAGAAGTCCATTGCTAATATTATGCGATCCTACGAGGTCACACACCTAGCGGATCTGGATTAATATATTATGTTGGGTATTGATTATAATATAACATATGTGATATTATATATACATATATTTATATTAGTGCACTTTAATAATATAAGATATTATATTTATATATATATGATATATATATTAATGCACATGTGAAAAAGGCAAGTCATTGTGATGTGCTTATTGGGCACGACTCATTAGCCATATAAGCCCATTAGGTTATTAATTAGGTTATGAGAACCTATTATATAAAGAGACACAATGACGCTTGATAACATTAACCTAATTCTACACAACCCTAAACATAGCGGACAAATAGTTGTCTAATAGATTGAGATTAGATCTCTACGGCACTAGCATCCCGATCAATCCGGTTTGTGTGCGTGTGGATACCGGTAGAGGCACGACGTTTGGAGTGCTTCAGACCTCGATATATCTCGGTTCGGATTTCCGCTACGAACCATCCGGGTATATTCATAAACTGATGACATAGATTTGATTCAATATTTGCACGTATCCTAGGGAAAGAATTCGCAATTGTTATTTATAAATCGTTATAAACCGGTACGAATTCCCACAGTGGTATCAGAGCCTACGTGTATAATTTTGAATTAAACCTAATTTAATATATATTAGATATAGAAAACATGTGCCGTTATTTTTCATGTCGATGTAGTTTGTTAAAACCGATTAATAGTTAATCGGCTTATAATACATGACTACAATCGTAGTTACGTTTGTGTAAGCTTGTCTGCATGAATATAATAATAATCGGTGTGTACAATATTGATTGAAAAGTCAACCCGTATTATTTCATAACACATGATTGCTTTGTTTTTTTTTAAAATAAATATATAATGTATCATGTCGTTTGTGTATGACACAACAACATGGTTAGATATATGTAACCATAATAGATTACTAAACGAATATTTTATTGAAATTAAAATATTATCTTTTCTGTTTAATTGGGTTCAGTAATCATAGTTGTATGATTTTTCGTCAAAGTCTCATACGAGACTTTGATTCTTTTTCTTAATCTTATTAAGTTTAGTTTCTAATTCAATTAGAACTAATGAAATTTAATTAAGATTAATTTCCTAAAATTTAAATTGAAAAATTTAAATTGATTAAATTTATTCAATTATTTTTTGTAATTTAATTTAACACATATTGGATATGTAAATTTTATATTTTGATAATTTATATTAGATATAAATTTTAAATATAAATTAAATTAAATTAAAATGATTTCCTCAATTAATATCAAATCTAATGTCTTTCCAATCTTGTCAATTGTCGAAGACTTGTTTCGTTGTGTATGGGCACTGCTAGCGGGGTGTCCACGATTACATGAGTAAGGCGGATGGTAATGGTTACCATACGAGTAAAAGATTGGTTTATTTGACTAAGCTATCAAAATGGTTTTGGGTTTAGAGACATAAGGTTGGATAAGACATAAGATGTCATCCACAACCAATAGTTATATTGGATATAATTAGCAATGTTGTTGCTTACCTAAATAACTAAACATTCAGGCGATGAGCCAAAGCTCACTTGAATCTTAGTGAAATAAGGATCTTGGATCACTATACTCATATGAGGAAAATTGTTTTGAGTTTAGTGTGAGTTTTCTTAAATGTTGAGACAACTCAAATTTCCATGAACATCATATTAACTTTTGCTATTCTTTTGACGAGTTATGTCAAACCTTCACAACTCGTTTTCACTTCGATCCGTCCTTGAGAAGGACAAGCTAAATGGATCGAATTTCCTCGAATGGTATCGAAATGCGAGAATTGTTCTCAAACGGGAGAAAAAGGACTATGTCCTTGAAAAAGTTTTGCCTGAAAAAACCTAAGGCAAATCTTCCACATGCGAGAGAGGAATGCTTATGATAAGCATGTCAATGATAGGGTCGATGTGTGTTGTCTCATGTTGGCTACCATGAACTCGGACTTGCAAAAACGAGTTTGAGAACGTGGAGTCGCCAATTGAGATGATCACTAGCTTCGAAAGGAATGTTTCGGGAGCAAGCACGAAGCGAGAGATATCGGACTGTTAAATCTCTCATTGAGTGTAAGTTGCCAAAGGATAGTCCGGTTAGCCCACATGTCATTAAGATGATGGGTTATATCGATAACACTGGCCAAGCTGGATTCCCCTATCGACCAAGAGTTGGCTATCGACCTCATCCTGCGGTCATTGCCGCCAAGTTTTGATCGGTTTGTTATGAACTACAACATGAATAACTTGACAAAGACTTTGAGCGAACTGCATGGGATGCTCAAAGCTGCTGAACCAAACATCGGAAAGGACACTCCAAATGTTCTCATGGTGCAAGGGGGTAAAAGGTTTAAGAAACCTGGTAAGAACAAAGGAAAAGGCAAGATAAGTGGGATTGAGAATCCAACTAAGTCCGACCCTTCTCCTAAGTTTAAACCTGGCCCCTCCGGTGAAGACAAGTGCCATTATTGCAATGGTCTTGGGCATTGGAAGAGAAAGCTGCAAGAAATACTTGGAAGATCCGAAAAAGAAGAAGACTTTTAAGACTTCTTCGCCGGGTATCTATGTTATAGAAGTAAATGTTGCTACTTCTAGTTCTACCTCTTGGGTATTAGATACCGGTTGTGGTGCTCATATTTGTGTGAATATGCGGGGCCTAAGCAACGATAGAACTTTGGAGAAAGGACAAGTGGACTGCGCGTGGGGAATGGAGCAAGAGTTGCTTGCATTAGGCTGTAGGAACATTTCATTTGTCTTTACCTTCCGGCATGGTTTTAGAACTTAAAAATTGCTACTATGTACTCTGCTATAGCGAAATATTATTTCTATTTCTTGTTTGGATTTGGAAGGATTTCATTTTTCGATTAAAGACAAATGTTGTTCGTTTAATCTTAATGATATGTTTTATGGTAGTGGCCCATTAGAGAATGGGCTTTATGTTCTTAACCAAAGTGTGTGCATGTCATAACATTAGTACAAAGAGATTTAAGTCTAACGACTCGAATCCTACTTTTCTCCGGCATTGTCGTTTGGGCCATATAAACGAGAAACGCATTCAAAAGCTTCACGGTGATGGACTTTTGAACTCATTTGATTATGAATCATTTGAAAAATGTGAATCTTGCTTATTAGGTAAAATGACTAAGGCTCCTTTTCTTGGAAAAGGTGAAAGGGCCGGCGACTTATTGGGCCTTATACATACGGATGTGTGTGGGCCAATGAGTATAGGTGCTTAGAGGAAACTACCAGTACTTCATCACATTTACTTGATGATTTCGGTAGATATGGTTATGTTTATCTAATGAAACATAAATCCGAATCTTTCGAAAAGTTCAAAGAATTTCGGAATGAAGTACAAAACCAACTTGGCAAAACAATTAAAGCTCTTCGCTCGGATCGCGGAGGAGAATACTTGAGCCAAGTTTTCGGTGATCATCTTAGAGAATGTGGAATTGTTTCACAACTTACTCCTCCCGGAACACCTCAATGGAACGGTGTATCCGAAAGGAGAAATCGAACTTTATTAGATATGGTTCGATCTATGATGAGTCACACGGATCTTCCATTATCCTTTTGGGGATATGCTCTAGAATCGTCCGCGTTTACGCTAAACGGATGTCCATCAAAATCGGTTGAAAAGACACCATATGAGATGTGGACTGGAAAGGTTCCTAATCTATCTTTTATGAAAATTTGGGGTTGCGAGGCTTATGTAAAACGTTTACTTCTCGATAAGCTTGGACCCAAATCGATAAGTGCTACTTCGTTGGTTATCCCAAAGAAACCAAAGGTTATTACTTTTATAACCCCGCCGAGAGCAAAGTGTTTGTTGCTCGGAAGCGTGTCTTTTTAGAAAGAGAATTTCTTTCTAAAAGGAACGATGGGAGTAAGGTACTACTCGAAGAAGTTCGAGATTCACGGGAGGTTGCTCCACCTATTCGGGAAGAGCAACAAGCTGGATTTACGAAGAGTCGTAAATACCACACTGTGGAACACGAGGTACGTAGGTCACGAGAGGGTCATTCATGAACCCGATAGATATGGGGTTTGGGTGATCGACCATCATGATCTATTGATTATAGAAAGTGATGAACCTACGTCCTATGAAGAAGCAATGATGGGCCCCGACTGCGAAAAGTGGGTAGAAGCCACTTCGAATCCGAAATGGGATCCATGTCGTCCAACAAAGTATGGACTTTGGTCGATTTACTCGATGGTGTAAAAGCCATTGAGTGTAAATGGGTTTTCAAGAAGAAAATGGACGTGGATGGTAATATACGGATATACAAAGCTAGGCTAGTGGCTAAAGGCTATAAGCAAATTCATGGCATTGACTATGATGAAACTTATTCCCCAGTCGCGATGTTTAAGTCCATTCGGATTCTTCTAGCAATTGCCGCTCATTATGATTATGAGATTTGGCAAATGGATGTGAAAACGAGCTTTCCTTAATGGAAACACTGGAAGAGGATGTGTACATGACACAACTCTGAAGGTTTCACAAGTCTCGAAAATGCTTGGGAAAGTATGTAAGCTTCATCGCTCTATATATGGGTGAAGCAAGCATCTCGGAGTTGGAATCTTCGTTTTAATGAAGCAATCAAACGAGTTTGATTTCATTAGGAACGAAGAAGAACCTTGCGTTTACAAGAAGATTAGTGGGAGCGCGATTGTGTTTCTTGTGCTATATGTCGATGACATATTACTCCTAGGAAATGACATTCCTTTGCTTCGATCCGTTAAGACTTGGCTAGGAAGTTGTTTCTCAATGAAAGACATGGGAGAAGCTGCATACATACTTGGAATAAGGATCTACAGAGATAGACCTAACGAGGTTGATTGGACTAAGTCGAGACACTTATATAGATAAGGTCTTACATAGGTTCAATATGCATGATTCTAAGAAAGGTTTTCTACCAATGTCTCATGGCATAACCCTCGGCAAGACTCGGTGTCTTTCAACACATGATGAGCGAGAGCGTATGAATAGAATTCCTTATGCTTCTGCTATAGGTTCTATTATGTATGCCATGCTTTGTACTCGTCACGATGTGGCATGTGCCTTAAGCATGACGAGTAGATACCAATCCGATCCGGGTGAGAGTCAACTGGATCGCTTGTTAAGAACATCCTTAAGTATTTGAGAAAAACTAAGGATAAGTTCTTGGTCCATGGAGGATGTGATGAGCTTGTTGTGAGTGGTTACACTGATGCCAGCTTTCAGACAGACAAAGATGATTTTCGATCTCAATCCGGTTTTATCTTTTGTCTTAATAGAGGAGATGTGAAGATTAGCAGAGTTCCAACAGATGCAAATGTTGCAGATCCATTAACCAAGCCTCTTCCTCGGCCGAAGCATGAAAGTCATACTGCTGCTGTAGGCATTAGGTTTCTTAATGTTTGATTTTGTTTCTAGAGAGAAACTTATTTTTATGATATGATGTTCGTGTTTGCAAACATTTGATTTATTTTCAAATTAATGAAATTGTTTCGAGCATTATTTAATTATTGGATAATAAAATAATTTGTCCCAAAATAGTTTATATCATCCTTATAAGTCATCAAGTACGTGACTTGATCATGAAACCTTATGAGTGAAAGATGACATAAATTATTGTGGTCCCTAGTCGAGGTTATTAAATGGGACAATAGTAACTAAGATGACTAGTATGTGAGGTGATCGATGACTAAGTTTCGTGGAGTCATTTAATATGTAGTATTAAAGTCAATCACATAAGTATGTGTTAGAGAACACGATATTGGGTCGACCGCTATGGAAAACTCTGCAAGAATATTATATGAGTGTCATAAGAGTTTTTCATTACAACTATAAAATATAGTCCTTTGACTCGAGTTTGTCATGTTTTCTTATACATGGACTAGTGCGCTTTGATCGTGTCAAACGTCGGCCAGTAACGAGTGATTATAAAAACAACGATTGGGCGTATTACGAATTGTATAAGGAACGGGGATAAAACAAGATGGGATTTGTCCCTCCTATATAATGGGAGATAAATATCTCCGGGCCTATCGATAATTTAATACCGAGAAAATGCATGGCCGTGCTCAAACGAGGTGAATGTCAATCGTTTGTTTTATCGGTATAAATTGGGAATCGATAAACATGATCTAGCTTAATAAGGATGACACTATTGCTTGCACTTATGCTAGGATCGAGATATAGCGACGAAGGGATTATCGGAATAGATGATTCCGGTACGAGTGGGAGATTGTTGGGAATGTCCCGAAATCAATTGTACTTATTTTAGTAAGGTTGTATCGTCGAGGTTTGACGGTCGAATAATATTAGATGATTATAACGTTTTGCTAGAAGCCTCTTATAATCGATGGGCTTTAGAAGTCCATTGCTAATATTATGCGATCCTACAGGTCACACACCTAAGCGATTGGATTAATATATTATGTTGGGTATTGATTATAATATAACATATGTGATATTATATATACATATATTTATATTAGTGCACTTTAATAATATAAGATATTATATTTATATATATATATGATATATATATTAATGCACATGTGAAAAAGGCAAGTCATTGTGATGTCTTGTTGGGCAGCTCATTAGTCATATAAGCCCATTAGGTTATTAATTAGGTTATGAGAACCTATTATATAAAGAAGACACAATGACGACTTGATAACATTAACCTAATTCTACACAACCCTAAACATAGCGGACAAATAGTTATGCTAATAGATTGAGATTAGATCTCTACGGCACTAGCATCCCGATCAATCCAGGTTTGTGTGCGTGTGGATACCGGTAGAGGCACGACGTTTGGAGTGCTTACAGACCTCGATATATCTCGGTTCGGATTTCGCTACGAACCATCCGGGTATATTCATAAACTGATGACATAGATTTGATTCAATATTTGCACGTATCCTAGGGAAAGAATTCGCAATTGTTATTTATAAATCGTTATAAACCGGTACGAATTCCCACATGTGCATTATCTGAATTATGATTCGTAGCTACTATCTTTTGGATTATTGGATATCTTATATCATGTAACAAAAAAAAAAAAGAATATCAAAAATTAATATTAAAGTTTTATAGCATAGTCCCATTATAAGTTATCTTTCATTAGAATAGGATTAGGCTACATTTTAGTTGTTTTTACTCCATTTTCGTTTTAAGATATACTTTTACATAAATCAAACATTGTATTTTATACAAAAAAAAAAAAATCATAGCTTTTCATAACTGAATAATTATAGAAATCTAAATAATTTGGATAAAACTTTTCTATCAAATTAAAATAATGTTTTGCTAGAAAAAGTAAAGTAACGAATATCTTAATTGTGATGATTTAGATGCGTTGAAAATTAATTAAGAGCTTACAGTCTGTAATTAAGATACAGAACGAAGATCTTAATTGTGTTCATTATGCAATATTTATGAGTTTAATTAAACAACTAAGTATTATATAAGTGCCTATTCCGAATCAAGATTGTTTGTTGTTTGAGTATATAATATCATATATAATAATAGAAACTGGTTAATATTTTCCAGTCTAATTAAAAGCTTTTGTAGTAAGGGACTAGGATAAAACAAATTAGAATGGGACTAAGCTAAATTTTATATGGTTTTTTTTTTCTTCTCAAAAGCTTTATTAAAACAAATATTTGCTACGAAAAATTAAAAGTCAAATTGTGTAATAAGTAATGAGACCTGAAAGGTGAATTTCGAATACCTTGAATCCGAAGAAAGTCGAAAATGAGTCTATAAATTTAAGGATAGTCTTGAAGATAATCGATGATTGATGGCAGAGGACGAAGGAGACGATAGAAAGATATTTGTTTTGTATTTTATTAAGGGATGACGGTTTTTTTTTTTTTTTAAACGATATTCATATTAAAAACAGAAAATAAAATGTTACGACCCAAAGAGGTTAGAGGTTTTGGCGAATGCCCATAATCTGAAGCCCAACAAAATAATTTAAAAGCCTAAGAGCATCATTATAGGTAGAGTCTTTGTAAAGACTCTTACAAATTTCTTTTATTTTTTTTTTAATTTTTTTTTTCAAAAATAAAATAAAAAATAAAAAAAAATAATTAATTGACCAATTGCGGGCAGCCACGTGTCGGTGGGGCCCGCAAAATAGTCAAGAACTCTTAGATAAGAGTTTTAAGCTTGGGCTTTTAATTAATTTGTGGGGCCCACAGGTTAAAAGCCCTCCCTGGAGCCCCTATAAAGATGGTCTAATAATCAAAGAACCCATATAATCATTTATGCTAAGTAGGTAGATGTCGATAGAGTTTTATCTCACAGTAAATGCATGCATGCAGAGTTAGAGAAGCAGACAATTGATGAAGGAGATTAATCACGCAAGCCATATCTGCATCATTTCCGATGCAAGGTATGGATTTGATTCTCTTATGCTCGAGATCTTATTACGGATCACAGTAAAGACTGATCGAAAAAGAACATCCACCGGCTTGAATGTTTGTCCGTGTCGCCTAGCATTCCTCTCCCCCCACAGATGATAGATCACACATTGCCATGCTAATAGCGTCGAAGACTTTCTTTGGCTTCGGAATCGTCATGTTCCGCAACGATAGCGGATTTGATTCCCAATCTCTCACCGGCGCAATCGTACGGATGTTTGAAACCTTGCGCCAAATAGACCGGATCGTAAGGACGAGAGATAGACGAGATGATTGCGACTTTCTATACCCGTGTTGCAAATGAACAAGTTGGATCCGTTTGAAGACCCCAACCAATGATCCTGTCTGCGATCGGACTCCGGTTTAACACAAACAACCACGTCAAAAAATTATGCTTAGGGATACCTCTAGAGCACCAAACCGTTTTACTCCACGAGCGGACGAGCGGTGAAGTTTGAGTAGTTTGTATATGTTCCCCGAAGAATACTTTGTCAAAGCTTTGTTTTTCGGGATCCATTCATTATAATCTTCATTTTCTGATAAACTTAATGATGAGATAAAGGCCCACAGCTCCACCTGAGAATCTGATCTAGCCGGAGGGAGGTTCCAATGATCAATATTCCACAGGTCTCGCAAAGTCGTTTCCTTCCTAAGTCTTAATCGTCTGGTATTTGAGCCTTGCAAGAAGATTTCCACTTTACCGAAATGGCTCCAATTATCAGTCCAAAACCTCGTGTTTCTTCCTTATCCCACTCTCCTTTTGATCCAAGGATAAGCCACATCTTTGACCTTAATAAGTTTATTTGTTAACCAGGAGTAGCTTTTGCTTAACCGTAGCTAACCATAAATTGTTTACAAGTCCCTGAAGTATACGCTTCTTAAACCAAGCCACCCATATAGAGCCATATCTGAAGGAATAATAGCCATATAAGTTTGAGAAGCGTCGCCTGATTCCAGTAAACAAGGTTCATGATTCCTAGACCACCTTCTTCTTTGCTATAGGTAATTGTCTCCCATCTAACTCTCACTGAATAGGCTCCTTCATAGCTCCCATTCCATAGATATGCATTGCATATAGAGTGTATTTGTTTAATGATTGCTTTAGGGAGGACAAACGTAGAACACCAGAAGTTTGAAATTCCAGCTATAACCGTGTTAATCAGCATAATTCTGCCTGCAAAAGAGAGAGTTTTAGCGGACCAGGAGGTGACTTTACCTTGCACATGAAGAATAAGTGGGGCACATGAAGAATAAGTGGGGCACATGATTGTTTAATGACGGATTTTTTTTACCCCGAAAGTACGTGTCTGACACTGAATTCGGCTAAACTATTAATCTATGCAAGTAAATCCTTCAAAACACAAATTTATATGGTTTTCCACGTAAACTCATTAAAATCTAATTAATTGTAAGTTAGTTAATCGCGTTCAAATAAACTCTAATTATGATCCGAATTTTGTCGGATATAATGTTGGACCAGTTTAACTAAACCAAACGAAGATAACCGAATAGACTTATCATATATACACAAACCGTAATATCCTATAACAAGTATTGTAAGTTTGTAACGAATAACTTAATTATTGCCATTTCCGTGTAACTTCACATAAAGCAATCAAGAACTTTGTGCTCATGAAGAGAACAAGTGTTGTAGTTTTGACTCCTGATATTGACTCAATCTTGAAAAATATCGACAATATTATGTGATTTTTTTAAATTCTTTTAGCTATCTTATTATCACATCAATTTTGACATTGAGGAAGAAATAAAAAGAGTTTTTTTCTCCACACAACCATAGAGATGAATGAAGAAATTATTGTTGATATAATTATTTGAATCTAACACTTTTCATAATGCATCATTTTCTTATAAATGTATATATATAGAATTATAATTGCAAATGTATGAAGACAAAAGGCCACTCACATTTTGTTGGCACGCCTTTGCATTATAGTTATAAGCCATATTATTGAATTTGTCTCTATGCAAAAAGTCTATAACTTGGCTTAGCTTGACTTGACTTTATACTTTCATGATAATGGAGTTATACACTTATAATATAATCAACATCTTATTTAAACACAAATATGTATTAGATATTCAAAAACTAACTTATACATTATAAAGCATCTAACTTTCTAGATAACATCTAAATATATAAAAATAATTCTTCACCAATATTAACATGTGAATTTCTTAACAAGTCCGTGGTTGTTTAATCCTGAGAAAATATTAACACAAAAGATGTAAAAAGTGTAATTAGTTGTTGAGCCATTTTTGTTTGAATTCATGATGCAAAATCATTTGTAACTCTTTGATATCTCTTAAGCCATGCATAATTAATTTATACCTTATTTTTCTTTTGCTACTTAGCATTATAATGAAAAAAACTCAAAATTTTCTTTAATCCTTATAAATTTTCTACAAAAAACAATAACGATTCTAGAACATATGTAAGACCATGGTCGCAACTACGGCGGCTCCTCCGGCTCGTGACCACCGTCGTCTCGCCGTCCCCGGCTCATGCACCACTGTCCCATTCATAACTACAACCAAAACATGTCCAAAAAGTCATAACTAACCATAGACTAGTATAACTACTCCATACCAAACCATAAATCTCCACAATTATCGCCAATAATTTCGAAAAAAATCAAGTAGCTTATATTCAACAAATCACCAGAAACTTGACTTATAATAACTTCTCTCATACACAAATCAAAATAGACTTATTTGTAAACTTGAATGAACATAGAAACAATACAATATACAAACAACATCCAAAAGTTGCTTCACTAACACATTACATCAATGTATATAAAAAAAACCAATCTTTTAATGTTAAAATGATAGATAAGTGTATATAATATCTTTATATTTTATGCCTTACTTGGCAAGGTAGGTATACTCTGTTCATTCCTGAAGAAATTCCCCGGATCAACCGCGGTTTTAATCTTAACTAACCGATCGAAATTATCTCCGAAATACTTTCTTCCGTAAACCTCTCCTTCCTCGTAACTCTTTGCTCCGTGATCGTTCACACCGATATCGACATCTCTGTAATTCAAGTAAGCATTTCTAGGGTTTTTGCTAACAAACCCTGTCATGAAACTATGAAGCGACTTAGCCTGGTCCAAGTATCCTCTCTCGATCTCCGGAGACGATTCTTTCCAGTTCACAGAGTATTGAATCTTGTAAAGCTTGTTCCTATGCGGGAAAGGCGTCGCGTCTTCCTTGATCTCGGCCATTCGCCCTCCGTACGGGTTAAATACCAATCCTACTTTACCTAACTCAATCAGCTTCTTGAACAACGATTCGATACCGTCTCTAGGTATCTCTGTCGCCACGTAATCCGATTTCCTCTTACCGAAACCAGACGAGTCTAGTTTTCGATCAAGAAACACTTTAGGGTCTGTCTTTGTTGCGTTTAGATGATTATCCCAAAACAGAGCAGACTGAAACCAAGTCATTTCATTACAAGCTTCCTTTTTTAAACCTAACTCAGGAAACTCTTTACTAAGCAAAGACACAACTTTCTCTGCTCTGCCTAGAAACAGAGAAACCACGGTGGCTCTCACCGTCTTAACCTTGTTTCTCGTCACGGGCTGAATCAACATTCTCATGAACAGACCCGGATCCGTTTTTGGAGCCACGAATTGCCATTTACGAACCAAATCAATAGCTCCTGAATCCATATACTGCTCTACACGGAACACGGTGACGATCGGTGGAACGGGGACGAGTTTGATTTTGTAGCTTAATACGACGCCGTAGCTTCCTCCTCCGCCGCCGGAGATTGCCCAGAAAAGATCTTCCCCCATCGATTTCCGATCTTTGATTTCGCCGTTTACGTCGACGATTTTGGCGTCGATTAAGTTATCGACGGTTAATCCGAATTTTCTGATCATGTTACCGTATCCTCCGCCGCTGATATGCCCGCCGACGCCGACGGTGGGGCAAACTCCGGCGGGGAAACCGAAAGTTTTGTTTTTTTCCCAGATCCGGTAATAAACCTCGCCGAGAGTTGCTCCGGCGGAGATCCAGGCAGATTTATCGGAGATATCGACGGAGACGTCGCGAAGATTCGATAGATCGAGGATGAAAAAGGGTTTATCGGAGATGTAAGAGAGACCGTCGTAGTCGTGGCCACCGCTACGGATCTTGAGGACGAAATCTAGGGGTTTTGAGCACGTCACGGCGGCGCTGACGTGGCTATCGGATTTTGGGGTGATGATGATGGTGGGTTTTGGTGTGGAGGATGTGTTGAATCTGGCGTTGCGTATGTAGGCGCGTAGGACGGAGGAGAAAGATGGGTTTTTTGGGGAGAAGACGTTTTCGGTTTGTGGGGATTTGGTTTTGTCGGAGAAACATTTCAGGAATGTGTCGTGGATTGATGACGACGATGACGGTGGAGATTGAGAGAGAGAAAGGAGTGGGAGAGAGAGGAAGAAGAAGACGAAGTAAACGACAGCGTTTTGTCGTGTCGTCATCATTGTGGGAAAAATAATAAAAATGGGATCTATTTTTTTCTTGTGTCGTGTGCCTTTGCGTTTGGTACTTATCTTGTTGTTTATTTATAGACGAAGTGAGAATATATGTTTGTTATGTTTTTTCAAAGAAAATACGTTAGTTTAAGAAAGTTTTTATTTTTTTATTTTTTATTTTTTATTTTGATGTTAATTTTATAACAACTATTTATCTTAAAATTGTAGGGTTTAAATGATTGCGAAAAATAAAGCGAACAAAATCAAAAACGGATTATATCGTTTTATTTTTGGGGCGGAAAACAAACCGCGCAACGATCCACATGTGAATAAGATTTATTTTTTAAATCGCACTAGTACGCACCATAATTTACGCATCATAATTTACTAATGATAAATTTAAAACGGTCTAAATTGCACCATAAACCGCAAGTTGACTATAATTCAATCCGACCGCCGCATCCATTAGGGGATATATATATATATATATATTTTTTTTGACAACAAATTAGGGGATATATATTAAAAATTTACAACTATACACATATATTAAATCATATCTAACCCAGAAACCGACAAAGTTTCTTAATTATTCTACGTACCCATGAACGGTATAATTTTTTTTTAAAAAAACATAAATTTAATAACGCAACAATATCGAGTGGGGTCCAAGAACATTGCAAAATTTCTTTAAGATCAGATCAGGTCTTAGATAAAAAATTTAAGATTCAGTTTCTTAACTATTTTGTGGACTCCATTATAAAAAACTCCATTGGAAATGCACTTAAAATCTTAGTCAACAACCCATTATAATTTTGCGAAACTATGATCTTTGTTCTAAAACTTGCTCGCCTAGCCGATTACACCTCCGAGTTTCCGCTACTAAGTGGTCGTCCGCGTAGATTAAATTTTTGGCCGCGTAAATTTAATGACCTAAATAACGACGTCTAATTCTATAAAATTTTGCATAATCCAGTTAATTTTTGATTATTTTCTGACTAATTTGATCATTTAAATTTTGTAATTTTTTGATAAATTATTAGTTTCAGAGGTTAATAACATTATAAATGATAATAAAAAACCAATATAAAATAAAAAAATATATTAAAATATAAATTTATCCTAAAATTACTCTCCGATTAATCCCGAAAAATCTTTGATATTTTCTCTAGGTGGTAGGCTTTGCGCGTTCTAGAATATTGAATATGACCAATTAATTATAATCCCCACCTTCTACATCTGCATCTGGGACACCACCAATTAATTTCTTTTCAATTTATTAAGTTGAACAATATTTTTCAATGAGACTTAGCATTTGACAAAAAAAAAAAATAATAATAATAATAATAATATACACAAAAGGATAATTAACGAGATATGTGTATTAAATTGAGCCGTTGGTTTTACTTTTTTAAAACGTATCACATGTTTGTAGTCAATGGTCAATTGGTAATAATACCATTCAAAAGTCGACATTTGTATTAAAATCCAATTGGGTTGTGGAAACTTGGATTAGTGAAGAAAAGTTAAGGGAAGACTTTATAACAACATGACCTTATATATCACCTTTCATTTACTGAACTAATTACTAGATTATGAAACTTAAGTGTGTATATATATATATAGAGAGAGAATTACTGGTTTTACAAACAATAATATTGTAGCCTATAAAGATACATTTGCACAAAAAGGCCTATAAAGATACCTTATTATTTTAGGCACTATTTGGTTTCTATGTATTCCCTCATGTAGCAACAAAATTATTACGTGAACGCATAGAATTGGCTAGATATTATATTTTCGAATATCAATTACTAAGATTTTTCATCAAAAAAAAAAGTGAGTCTCGTTATTAAATACATTGTATATATATATACTGAAAACAACATCTTCTGTCGAGATTTCAAAAAGTCCAATTGGCAAATAATACTATTAAAAATTTAGGTCAAGGGAAAACTACATGTTCTATTAATTAAGCGTTATTACTAAATGGATTTTAGTCAACTAAAAACGGAGGAAAAATCAAATAACATTATCTCATTAATTACAATTCGATTATCGAAATCATACGTTATTTTCTTTTGTCAATTAACCCATTTGTTTATTGAAATTCAATAGTACTATAGATAAGGTAAGGTGCACATTTCGTTGACGAATCAATAATATTAGGGATGTATACAAAATATCTAAAAAAAATCCTCCATTGCTAACCTTCAATGGGCAATGTTAAGTCTAATAAAACACGTAAATTAAGAAGTTTCTATTGAAATATAGAAAATCTATAAGATTCAGGCAAATGATTTTCAACTTTAATGACAACGAAAGGCTTTTTTGTTTTGTTTTGTGTGGCTTATATTGAAATGCGTCACGGTTATATGCTCTCGTTCACGAGTGCCCATTCAAACAATAACGTGTTTTTCTTCGCCAAAATATTTGACATTTTTTTTTGTTTTCTTGCATTTTCAAAAAGAGGAAGTGGTCGGCTAATTTAAAATGGCTTTTCATGTAAAATTTTTAAGGGAGAATTATAAAACTACACCATTTGAATTACATTTCACAAAACTACACCATTTCCAAAATATTTCACAAAACTACACCTAAACACTCAAAATTAAAATCAAATAAACCCTACCCAAACAATCTTACCCCCTTAATACTATACCCTAAACACTAATTAGCGAACACAAATGAAAAGATTTTAATTTTGGTAATTTTTAAAAGGGTAAATCAAGCTTTTAAAAATTTGAAAGGGTGTAAACTTGTGAAAATATTGAATTAGGTGTAGTTTTGTGAAGGGAGAGTTGAAAGGGTGTAGTTTTGTGAATTTCTCAATTTTTAATACGTATATACAAACTTATGGCTTATGTTAAACTAGTATTTTAGCCCGTGCTACGCACAGGAATAATTTTACGTCAATAGACTTAACTCTAAAACATTTTTTCTTAGATGGTTTTATTGTTTATGTAAAATTTAAATTCCGTATATGTAAATTTATATTACCCGGATTTTATGGCCCCCAAATGGTAATATATGTATGAATATATGGCCTCGAGATGGTAATATAATTTTTTTTATAATGGAATTTAATCATCAATAGGTTATTCTCATAACCAAATTTTGTGTCGTGGTTAGCTCTTGGAATAGTATTTTGCTTTTCAATTTCAAATTTTATATCCATTTGACCACGAATATATGCCCTCGATTAGTCAATACATTAACATGTGTAACAAAAAACTGGAATCATAAGATAAATCTTATACCTCGAGACACTTGTATGCTAGATCTACACAATTAATGATCTTCTCTCTTCTCTTCTCAAAAGAACTCACTCACTAAAAGACCAACCTACAGAGAAACAGGTGAATTTTAGTGTATAAATGCTTAATAATTTTGGTAATCTCCCAAAGGAATAAAAAAAATATTGATCCAATCTCATTACAATAATGACTAAACATAAAGAGTCCATAACTTACCTAGGTGAAGTTGTTATCCTCCTGTAAGAAAAAAGAAACTAAACAAATTATAACTGTGTTTGACCAAAAAAAAAGCAAATTATAATCTCTTTCAAAAAGTCGTTTTAGAAATTTCATAAACAAAAAATTTTGGTTAATTATTTATTTTTGATGGTGGTCGGTCAGAACTTCATCATATATAAGAACATTTTTTTTCTTCTCCATTTTTCTTAAACACACTCTCATTAAAAAATTAACAGATATGTCATGAATAAAAATTAAAAAAATAGATATGTTGTTATACCTTGTTTTTACCTTGGTTTTTTTGGAGCAAGATGCTCGAGTTATAAACTGAATGAGTTCAACGAAACAATGAAAAAGAATCCAATAATTTAGTAGGCAGAAATAATAAAAATTAAACAATGAAAATCAAAGAATTTTACCAAATGCCCAGTTTGCATGCTTGTTAGGATGATGAACTTATTAACAGTTAGCATTTGAAAGATTCACAATGAGATACCTTTCTCCACCAACAACCATCCAATACGATTTTAAAAAAACTAACATAAATTAGATCTGATTTTTGAAAAATTAATTTGAAGTATATTACGAACCTTATCATCCATAAGGATAATCTTCATCTGTCGGATAATAATTCCATGTCCCAAAAATGAATGCTCTAACTTGAAACTCTTTCCATGAATTTTAAAAGAACAAAGAACTTGAAAAAGAATCACACGTTTGTGTTAGACGGTTGTTCTAAGAATATATACGTGCTCAAATGGATTACAATTGTGGTGAAAATGGATTCCGAAATTCATGGATTTTGAGTTACTTGGCAATTTTTTAGGGGAAAATATTGTTTTATTTTTTTGGTTCGATGGATTTTTTTTAACCAATTTTTTTTTTTTTAATTATGAGGCACAAGCCACATGGCAGAATTTTATTGGCCATGTGACTTGTGCTTTATAATATAAGGGATATAATCAATATACTCGCGGGTTTTTTTATATTATTTGTTTTTGTTTTTTTGATGATTCAAATAATTTTTATTTTCACAATTTAAATTCTTAACTACATAAAGGAATTCACAAAACTACACCCTTTCAACCCCTCCTTCAAAAAAAAAACCCCTCCTTCAAAAAACTACACCTAATTTAATTTTTTCACATATTTACACCCTTTCAAAATTTCAAAATCTTGATTTACCCTTTTAAAAATTACCAAAATTAAAATATTTTTATTTGGGTTCGCTAATTAGTGTTTAGGGTATAATATCAAGGGGGTAGAATTGTGTGGATAGAGTTTATTTGGATTTAATTTTGAGTATTTAGGTGTAGTTTTGTGAAGTATTTTTGAAATGGTGTAGTTTTGTGAAATGTAATTTAAATGGTGTAGTTTTGTAATTCTCCTTATATAATATTACATTAGTTTTTATTTTTTGAATTCTCTGTTTTTGATATATTTTCACTAATTTTAAATAGTTTGTATATTCTTTAGTTTTTGTATTTTTTGTTAGTTTTGTATCACATATTTATTTTCTTGTGTATTATGATACTATTTACTTATATTGATGTATTTTTCATATATCTGCTTATCTAAATGAGTTCCTAATATATGTTTTATATTATTTGTTTATTTAGTGTCTTAATTTGTGTATTTTTATTTTTTCTTTATTTTGCTTTCATGTTTTCTAACTAATTTTATAAGTTTTGTATATTTTCAGTTTATATGTTACTTATGTGATGTTATTTTAGATTTAGGGGTTTAAAATAATTTTATTTATTCAAAGCCCTATAATTTTTTTTAAAACATATATTTAAATTTTTTTATGTATTAATAACTTTTATGTATTTGATATTGTAATATAATAATATTTTTAAATATTAAGTTGAAATTTAATATGTTTTATAAATTAGTAATTAAATTGTGACATAAAAAATTAATGAATTTAATAAATAAATTATTAATAATTTTGAAATGATGATGTAGCGATCATGAGACATTCCTTCAACTTTTATATATAGGATTAACCTAAAGATAAAAGAGTTGCTTATTTATTTTTTGACAACACATTAAAGAGTTGCTTCCGACATGGTTGCTTCTATTGGTTAACTCTCTACGTGCAAGAATCTTGAAAACGACGTCGTGTCGAAGTAAGTGAAAAGATTTAAGTTGATTATTAGTGTTACATCACTGTGTACATATGATAGCTTGCTTCTCAAGAAAGAATATTACACGTTCTTCTTCCGAGTTATTTGGCAAATTCATCAAGCATATCTTGTTACACACGTTACTCTTTCGTGGTCAAAAGAAAAAGATGTTATAGAAGCTATGAATTTCGAAACGAGATTAGTCATGCATGAACATTTTTACCCTTTACACAAATCAAATCACATATTCAAATCTAACAAAACTTGACCTAAATTGCTCTAAATAATACTAAATCTCAACATTATCATAGTACTAGAACATTTTAAAAAATATTATCACCATACAATATCACATGCAAACACTTATAACTCCATGCTCTCTTTATCAAAAAGCATAAAATCTAAAATCTTTCATATAACTTGAACAGAACCTAAAGGTGGAACACTCTGTTCATCACAAAAGAAATCAAAAGGATCAACATTTGTCTTAACTCTCACTAATCTCTCGAAATTATCCTTAAAATACTTAACTCCCCAAATCTTACCTTCCTCATACTTACTCCTCTTACCTCCAACGTAAAACCCTAAATCAAGATCTCTCAAGTTAACATAAGCTCCTCTCGGAGATTTCGACACAGACTCACTCATCTCATAGTAAACTCTCTCCACCCATTTTACATACTTCTCTTCCTCTTCTCCTCCTCCTCCTCCTCTCCAGTAATTCAAGTATTGAATCTCATATATATTCCCTTTACGATGCGGAAAAGGCGTAAAGTTAGCTTCTATTTTACTCATTCTACCTCCGAACGGAGTTAATATCACTTGTGCAAGCTCTGCTTGCGTTTCTTGCAACCTCTTCAAAAGATTCGAAACCGCGGTCATAGGCATTGGCTCTTGCACGAAATCTGATTTAGCCTTGAAAGCTAGTGAACCGCGTGTGCGTCTCTTAAGTACATCTATACTTTGTTCGCCTCCTAGCTCGGCGAACCAAACAACGGACTCAATCCACGTCATCTCTTTACAGTCTCTTCTCTTTAAACCCAACTCGGGAAATGCCCGGTTCATCACTCGTATCAGAGTGGTGACAGGACCGAGATATAGACCCGGAAACGAAGCTCGAACTAGGTTCTTGTCGTGTCTTTGCAACATAACTCTTATGAAGAGATCTTCGGTGAATTTATCAGACACGAACTGCCATCTATGTACGGTCTTTAAAACACTCTGTTCTGATAGTCTCGTGACGTTAAAGACCGTAACTTGGAACGGGATTTCGACTAAACCGATCTTCCACGAGAGGACGACGCAGAAGCTCGAGCCACCACCGCCGCGAATAGCCCAGAAGAAATCTTCTCCCATCTCTCGCCTTCCCAAGATCCTACCCCACGCGTCGACCACACGCGCGTCCGTGACGTGATCCGCCGCTAAACCGTGTTTTCTCATAAGGGTCCCGTAGCCGCCGCCGCTAAAGTGTCCTCCGACGCCGACGGTGGGGCAAACTCCGGCGGGGAAGGCTAAAGTTCGGTTTTTTATTGCGATTTCGTGGTATAGTTCGCCGATCGTTGCTCCGGTTTGGACCCAAACCGACCGGTTATCGAATTTGATAGACCGGAGATTTGTTAAATCGACGATCACGAAAGGGTTTTGTGTAGCGTAAGAGAGGCCTTCGTAGTCGTGTCCTCCGCTTCGTGTTCTGATGTGGATACTGTGGACACGTGCGCATTTAACCGCCGATTGAACGTGGGAAGGTTTAACCGGAGTTAGTATTAAAACCGGTTTAGGTGTACCGGGTTTGGAGAATCTCTGGTTTTGTATCGATGATGATAAGACGGAGGAGAAATAAGTGTCGTTTGGTTTGTGTATGACTCTTGAGACGATGTTGGTGTTGTTTAACCGGAGAGATAGGCATTGGAGAAAACCGGTTTGGTTAGACCGGTTTGCTATAACCGGAAATGGGATTGATATTAGTGAGAAGAACAATACATAGCCAAAGAGGCTTTGGAGTTTCATTCTCTTTTGCTTTTTTTTTGGTTTTCTTGCAATAATGGAGTTTTGTAAGACCATCTCCAACAGACAAACCACAAAATTTCTTAACTATTCAGTGGGGTCAATGAACAGTTGGATTAAAACAAAATAAAAAAATAAAAAATAAAACGGATCAATCATGGGTCGCCACGTATACATAAATAGTTAAGATCTAGATCTTAAATAAGAAATATAAGATTCAGATCTTAACTATTTAGGTGGGCTCCACATGCTAAGATCTCGTTAAGAAACACCATTGGACTTGCTCTAAGAATGTAGAAAGAGTAAAGTAATATAACATACGAAATGTATGCTATTTTTTAAATTAATTAATTAATATTTTGTTATAAGTGGTGCATGTATGAAAATTTTATGGATATAAAGATTGAATCGTACGTCGTGATCCAAATACTATTTTAGAAGGATGTGAATATTGAATGGCATTTGTCATGCACACTAGTAAATTGGTGAATCATTGTGTGGGGACTCTTTTGTATTTATGTAGAAATAATTTATGGTTTTGTTTTGTAGTGAAAACTTTAGGTTATTTATCAAAGCTTAGCTTTTCCCATGATTGCATCTAGGTGCATTTTTAGTTAGGTGTGTGTGATGTCAAATTATAGACATATTTCACAAAATAGTTTGTGTTTTCAAGAATATCATAAAAAATAAACGTAAAACAAGATTTATAACCATTAACACAATAATTTAGAATCAAATTATAACATAACCTAATTAAGAAATTTTAACAACTAGATTAAATGTATTTTTTCCATTTAGTATTTTAATTTTTAGGGGTTAATATACTAGTAAAAAACAACTCAATATCCAAGGAATTGCCACGGAAATTTCGTGGCTATATAGCGTTGTTTTTTTTACTAATTTCGCAGCATTTCGTGGCTTTTACCACGAAAGTTAGTAAAAAACAGCGTTATAGCCACGAAATTTCCATAGCGCTGTTTTTACCAGTGATGTTTAGTTTTTGAAGGTTTAAAATTTAGTGTACATTCACTAAAGATTCAATATATTTTTGTGGACAAATTTAACACAATTATTGATAAAATTCAAAAACAGACAATCCTCATGTAAATAGGAAGTATAATATGAGTTACATTGCATGAAGAGGAGGAATACTTTGTTCATATCTAAAGAAATTATCAGGATCATACTTGGCTTTAACATCCATCAATCTCTTCAAATTCCCCAAGAAAAACTTTGTTCCATAAATCTTAGCCACTTCAACATCCGTCTCGCCGCTAGGGTTACTTCCGATATCAACGTCTCTGTAATTTAAAAACGCTTCTCTAGGGTTACTTGACACGTACGGTTCCGCTACGTCGTAAAGCTCTTTCATCAAACCTAGGTATAGTTCCGTCGCGTTCGCTTCGTCCCATAGCGAAAAGTACTGAATCTTGAACAAGTTTCCTTTCCTATGGGGAAAGGCAGTCGCGTTCGAAGGTATCGTGTCCATCACTCCACCGTAAGGGTTCCATTGCATCCACACATTGTTGAATTTCAACATTGTTTGCCAGATTTTCTCCATTCCTTCTTTAGGTATCGGTTTTTTTACGTAGTCGGATTTTCCTTTGTAGAACGCTCGTGGCGGATCCGACGGTCTTTCGAGAAGGATGCTCGTTGGTGTTCCCAACGGTAAGTTTTCCCAAAACATCGTCGTGTTAAGCCAGTTCATTTCGTAGCAATCTTCGTGTTTTAGACCTAATTCTGGCAAGTTCTTGTTTATAATCGCCATTAATTTCTCCGCGGAACCTAAGAATTGAGCATAAAATTTGACCGCGATGGTTTTATTGCCGGTTTTCGCGTCGATTGTTATATCGGGCATTGCTCTCAAGAAAAGCTCTTGAGGCAATGTACTAGACACAAGCTGCCACTGATACAAAATATCAGTGGCGCCTTGTTCTAACGTTTTGTTAACTTTGAACACCGTCAAGATCTTCGGGACCTCGACGAGGTTGATTTTCCACGATAGGACAACGCCGAAGCTCGCGCCGCCCCCTCCACGAATTGCCCAAAATAGATCTTCTCCCATGGAAGCTCTGTTCAAGATCTTGCCATTAACATCGACTAATCGAGCGTCAACGATATGATCCACCGAGATTCCGTGTTTTCTCATCAGGTTTCCATACCCGCCGCCGCTAAAGTGCCCACCCGTTCCTACCGTATGGCAAACGCCGGCCGGAAACGCTAACGTTTCGCTCGCTTCGGCGATTTTAGTGTAGAGCTCTCCTAAAGTGGCACCAGCTTGAACCCAAGATTTCTTGCGGGACACGTCAACGGTTATAGACCGAAGCTCGTGCATGTCTAGTATGACAAATGGTATAGATGAGATGTATGAAAGGCCCTCTAGGTCGTGACCACCGCTTCGGATACGGATCTGGACTCCGTTGTGCTTTGCGCAGACCACGGTTGCTTGAACATGAGATTCGTGTTTTGCAGCGACAATAGCTATTAGGTTTGTGTCGTTAGGGTTTGAGTACCTTTTGTTTTTCGTGTAAGACACGTAAGAAGATACGAAGGTTAGGTTTCCGTGAGTGTAGATTGCTTCGGTGATTGGATTCTTTGGATTTTTCAGACGATGGAGACATCGAAAGAAGTTTTCAATGTTTGGTTTCGTTAATGTTGCATCAGAAACTGAAACAAGAAGAACAAGAAACAGAACATAAACTTTATTTTTCATTTTGAAGAACTCAAAAAAAGAGAAGAAAAGTCAAAAGTAATTTTGTTTTTAGGTGTTTATTGCAGAGAAAATTTAATATGAAATCTAAATAATTTTGGTTATATCATGGAATTTTACTTTTAATAAACCCTACCAGATATGGAAATTATATGTTAGTGAGGAAGGTGAATACTTTTAGAATTTGAAAACGTAATTTGGGATGTAACTGTTCTCATATATTAAAGAAAACTCTAGTAACTTACCTTTTTTTACTAAGAATCTGTTATTTATGCAAGTAAATATCGTTTCAGGCATTATTGTTGACTTTGACTTCGATATATGTGAATATTTTCTCCAGATTACAGCTTTAATTAGCAAAAATATACTATACAAGAATATATTTACACAATTAATAATCATTAACATGTGCAAGAGGAGGCTATCCGCGGGTGTAGTAAAAAAAAGTTATTTTCTCGACCTTGTTATAGTCCATCTATTCCACAAGTTAACTAAAATACATATAATTTAAAAAAACTTTATAGTGAAAATTTGTAACCTCTAAAAAACGCAGGTGGGAAGAAAATTGTAGTTCATTCAAACGATAAATCTCTATATACTAAATAAAATTATATATTATAAAGAATTTTATAGTTTAAAAACAAATAAAAGATCATTACCTATCGAAGTATCCATGATAAGAAGACATTTTGACCTACTCAACTTCAGCGGATATTATACGACCAATATCCTCTACTTTAATATATTTAGGGATTTTTATATGGGAGAATTATAAAACTACACCATTTGAATTACATTTCACAAAACTACACTATTTCCAAAATACTTCACAAAACTACACCTAAATACTCAAAATTAAATCCAAATAAACCCTACACAAACAATTTTACCTCTTAATATTATACCCTAAACACTAATTAGCGAACCCAAATGAAAATATTTTAATTTTGGTAATTTTTAAAAAGGTAAATCAAGCTTTTAAAATTTTAAAAGGGTGTAAACTTGTGAAAATATTGAATTAGGTGTAGTTTTGTGAAGGGATGGTTGAAAGGATGTAGTTTTGTGAAGGGAAGGTTGAAAGAGTGTAGTTTTGTGAATTTCTCTTTTTATATTTAATAATATTTTTTTATCGATTGAAACATAGCCTATATAATTGAATAGTGTATAAAATAAAACAAATATAAATAAACTTTTTATAAAGTATAATGCATGTGAAAAACTAAAATATCGAAAGCACAAAATTTAGCTATACAACAACTCAATATCTAATCTAAAGTCGAGCAAAAATATTTCTGAATGCTTCATGAGTCACCATCCAAACTCATACCACATATATTATATTTTATCAAAATTATACTGATATTGGGTGGTTTCCCACATGTTTTATATTTTTATCAAAAATTAACATAAAATAGTTTAATCTAATTTTTTTATGGGATGCGAGTTGGCTTATGTTACATCAACATATATGGTGTTTTTTGAAACAGAAAATGTAATGTAATTAAAGGGGCTTTTGATATGTGGGAAAATTATTGTTAATTTTTTAGAATCATTCTAGTGATGACACGTGTTATATTTCCTTGTTTAACTCAAATATTGTTTCTCAATTAGTATATATAGGATCAGTTAGTAACTACATTAGTTACAGTTAATTTGAATTTGACCACGAAGTCCACTTTTATAATTAAAAAAACTAGGATTTGACCGGCGTACAACCCGTAATTAATATTTATTTTATTGTTAAATTAAACTAAATTTTTTAAAAATTATAAGTAATATAAATCAATTTATAACATATATTGAAGCGTTTATATTATTCTAGTTATAAATATTTAAACATAAAAAATTGCCAGCAAATAATTAGTATTTTAAATTTCATCTAAAATTTTGTATTATACCTGCATAAACGGCCTGGAACAACCGCATTTTAACAAACCGCATAAATAGTGGTATAACTTGAAATCGTTACGTTTAACCTGCGCGTAGCGTATAGGCGTCCGCCTAGCCCGTATTTTAGAACACTGATAATTTAACATAATTTAACCTTTTAATTTAATTGTTTTTATTATATAATTATATTTATACTTTTATGTATTATATAACCCGTATTTATGTTATATTTGATAAAAATATATATTTTCTTACCAAAATAATTAGGTAAGTACCCCGCGCCTTGCGCGGGACAACGGGACAAGATATTCATAAATAATATTAAATTATATTATTGAAGACCATGAATTGATCAATTTATTTTTGAACATTTAACCCGAGATCCGAAACACGAAACCGAATTGACATGAAAAATCCGGTTTGGTCCGGTTTCGGTTCTCATATTATCCTATCGAGTTTTAATATTTTCTAACTCGGGTTTTCGTTCTAACCCGAACCGACCTGAGACCCGAATTGTACTCGAATAGACCCGAATATACACATGTATATAGTTTTGATAAGGTAAATTAGATTTTAGTAGGCTATTTCAATTTTTTGTGGGTTATATGAATAAGCTAAACCAAAACTCAAACCAAACCCGTATTACCCGAAATAAGATCGGATGTTCTTACCAAAATTATGTAAAACCTAAAAATTCGAACCAAAAAATCAAAAATCCCGAACCGAATAATATTTGGTTACATGTTAGGGTTTGTTAAATATATAAGATTTGTGTATTTGTAAATAATCCGAACGGATCCTATATCATTTAACCCGTAAACCCGAACTCGAATGAACATGCCTGAAAACCGAATGCCTAGGCTCCAATCCACTAATCAAAGTTCCCGATACATGTTGGCAATTTATGAGACATGCATCTATGAAAGACCATTATCGAAAGCCGAAATAACTAATCAAACTTTGCAAGCTTATTCAAAAAAAAAACCCGCATTATGCATAATCCGGTAAATGAAGGTGCAATTCATTTAACGAAATTCGCAAACCCATTTGACGAAGACCCGCTTTAATGATTTTGTATGTGATAAAGTCTTATTTATATTAGAAATTTTTTTATTTTGTTTCTTATTGTTTTCAATGTGGGATAAATTTAATTTTTAAAAGTTTTATATGTGGGCCTGAATTTGTTGGGCCTGAAATATAATTTATAGAATTCGCCGAACAAAAATTATTCAAAAATATAAGGACTAAAACGCAAAAAAAATAAAAAATCCTAAAAGTTCTCACGTCGCGACACGTAGGCGTTTTGTCTTCTCTTTTAATAGTATACTAGAAAGTTACCCGCGCCAAGCGCGGAATAAAAATTTACGGAATAAAAAAAGAAATATTTATTGGTAAAAACAATGTGTAGTATAAAATGAGATAAAAAGAATTTGGATGTCATGTGATTCGCGTTAAACGCGAAGTTTAATTTGAAGTTTATATATAAAATATATTGTATTTTGGTTTTATAATGTTTTATTAACAAAAATTTATTATTACTATTTTAATATTTATCATCGAAAAAGATTATCATTTCTATTTCGATGTTGAATATTTACCGTTACGTATAATTTACTATTTATCTTTGAAAAACAATAACTACATAGTGTTTTGAAACCATGATATGACCCGTTTAACAATGAAAATATGTTAATCCGGTCTCTATTTGTCATAAAACTCGGATTATTAAAAACACATATAAAACCACTAAACTTTCGGGAACCGGTGGGTCAACCGATGGTTCAAGTCAATTTTGTGTTCAAGTTTTGTCATTTGACATAGACTTTGATGCTTAATACAATTTTACAAAATAATATTGATATTTATAAATGAACAATATGTTTTATAGTTGTTTTATGCGAGAATATAACATACAAATATTAGGAAAATTATAAAATTGTGTTTTTCAAGGGCTTTTTAAAATCATATTTTGTAGGCTTTTTAAATATTTTAAACATATTTTCTATGAATGTTTAATCACTATAAACTTATCCAAAAATTCTTTGCTCAAATTTTGGGAACCGGTGGTTCAACCGATGAGTCGTAAATTATGTGTTCAAGTTTTGTCTTTTGACATGAATTATGGTGTTATATACAATTTTACAAAATAATATTGTTATTTGTAAATGAACAATATGTTTTATCATTATTTTAAGCATAATGTGATAAAATATAACATATAAATATTAGGGAAATCTATTTTAATTATAAATTGTGTTTCTTATGGATTTTTTAATATTATATTTTTTATATTTTAGGTGTTTTTCAACATTTTCTAAATATATTATCCATTTATTATGTTAGTTTAAGAGATTTTGTGATAAATTTGAGTTTTTGTTTTGGGCTTTTTGTTTTGGGTTTTTATGAATTTCCAATAAATCTTTTAATGATGTGGGACCAGAATTACTCACGTGAAGACACGTAGGATTTTCAATCTCATTTTCTCTCTCCGTCTTCTGTATTAATAATATAAGATTTGATCACCGAATGCCCAGACTCAAATCCACTAATCAAAGTTCCCGATACATGTTGGCAATTTATGAGACATGCATCTATGAAAGACCTTTATCGAAAGCCGAAATAACTAATCAAACTTTGCAAGCTTATTCAAAAAAACCCCGCATTATGCATACTCCGGTAAATGAAGGTGCAATTCATTTACCGAAATTCGCAAACCCTTTTGACGAAGATCCGCTTTAATGATTTTATATGTGATAAAGTCTTATTTATATTAGAAATTTTTTTATTTTGTTTCTTATTGTTTTCAATGTGGGATAAATTTAATTTTTAAAAGTTTTATATGTGGGCCTGAATTTGTTGGGCCTGAAATATAATTTATAGAATTCGCCGAACAAAAATTATTCAAAAATATAAGGACTAAAACGCAAAAAAAAAATAAAAAAATCCTTAAAAGTTCTCACGTCGCGACACGTAGGCGTTTTGTCTTCTCTTTTAATAGTATAGATAACAACCAAATATTATTAATGAATATTTTAGAGGGAGGGTTAAAATTCTTGTTAATATAGAGATATATTTATATTATTTATATTCCACGTAAATTTGTTTAAAGAAAAGTATATAGTATTACGAAATTAGTATTACGAAATTAAACGTTTTCACTAACAAAAGACCAGTTTTTTCTATCGATTTTTCCGGGAAAATATCATAAAGATAGGAAAACACAATGTGAACGTATTTGTCAAAAAAAAAATCTTCAAATAAATGTAAATTAATTATTTATTCTTCTACGAAGTTGGTATTGATCTAGTGAGAGTTATAAGTCCATATGAGACAGGTAGCACTACCACGCAGAATCTATTCCCCGTGTCTACGTTTGTGTAGGATTGACTAATGGGTCCGCAAAAAAAAGTTGACAAAAAAAAATGATTTATTCCTCTTTCTCTCACTCGGTAATGTGTTTGAATTTTCGAAAGTTCTTACATGGCGAGCCAGACAAAGTCAATTCCGACAACAACGGTCTTCTTCTCATAGAAAATTTCACAATAACCCAATCGTTTCTCTTCTATAATTAGTCTCATTAATCACTAATCTCAGATTATAATTCCCCACGAACAAATAAAAAAAATAATAATAATCAGAAAGTTAAAACGAAGAAGACGAAAATGGAGAGCAACGGCGAGATAAAGAAGAAGAAGACAGTAACGAGACAATCATCATCCTTCAGGCTACGTAGCCCAAGCCTTAACGCTCTTCGTCTCCAACGAATCTTCGACTTATTCGACAAAAACGGCGACGGATTCATCACCGTCGACGAGCTTAGCCAAGCCCTTACTCGTCTCGGCCTCAACGCCGATCTCTCCGATCTCAAATCCACCGTCGAATCCTACATCCAGCCTGGCAACACCGGCCTCGATTTCGACGATTTCTCCTCCCTCCACAAGACGCTCGACGATTCCTTCTTCGGCGGCGTGGAATCTACAGACGACGGATCTTCGCCGGAAACCGCCGCCGCCGACGAATCGGATCTCGCGGAGGCGTTTAAGGTGTTCGACGAGAACGGAGACGGGTTTATATCGGCGAGGGAGCTTCAGGCTGTTCTTAAGAAGCTTGGGATGCCTGAAGGCGGAGAGATGGAGAGAGTGGAGAAGATGATTGTTTCCGTTGACCGGAATCAAGATGGCCGCGTTGACTTTTTCGAGTTCAAGAACATGATGCGCACCGTTTCGATCCCTTCTTCTTGATTTTTAAACAAAATTTTCCCTCACAAAGTTTACATTTTTCTTAATTGTTTTTTTTTCTCTTTCTTTTTCTCAATTTGGATCCTGTCGCATATGTAATATCAATTTTCACATAGATTTTGTTTATGTTATATGATCGTATTCGAATATTATTTTTCATAATTTATAATACGTTACTTACCCGCGAGCTTAAAAGAGAATGTGTAGAGGAAGCAATCGTTACTTAGCGAATCTCTTGCGTTTCTGTAGAGACAAAAGGTGTCGTCTTTCTGGGAAAATCGTACATGGGTTTATCGTACGGACGGGATTACATGGAGATACTTATCTCTGTAACCGTTTACTTGATCTATACTGTGAATTTAGCGACGGAGATTATGCACGGAAGGTGTTCGACGAAATGCCTGTTAAAGATGTTTATACGTGGAACGCTTTTCTTACGTTTACTTGTAAAGCCGGGAACTTGGGGGAAGCGCGTAAGGTGTTCGACGAAATGCCTGAGAGAGATGAAGTGTCTTGGAACAACATGATAAGCGTGTTGGTGCGAAAAGGGCTTGATGAGAAGGCTTTGTTTGTTTATGAGAGGATGGTTTCTGAAGGGTTAAGGCCTAACCGGTTCACGCTAGCTAGCGTGTTCAGCGCATGTAGTAAGGTTCAGAATAGTGTTACCGGTATGAGATGTCATGGTATAGCTGTTAAGACCGGCCTTGACAAGAACGTTTATGTTGGGAATGCTTTGTTATCTATGTATGCAAAGTGTGGGCTTATGGTGGATCATGGTGTTCAAGTCTTTGAATCTCTCTCTGAGCCTAATGAAGTCTCTTTTACTGCTGTGATCAGAGGTTTAGCTCAGGAAAATAAAGCTTTGGAGGCAGTTCATATGTTTAAATCGATGTGCGAGAAAGGTGTCCATGTGGATTCTGTTTGCCTATCTAATATTCTTAGCATCTTTGCTTCAAGAGAAGCATGTGATGTCCTGAGTGAAACTTTTCGAAGTGTACTTGGTAGACAGATTCATGGTCTCGCGTCAAGACTTGGTCTCTTGGGAGATATTCATCTGAACAATTCGTTGCTCGAAACATATGCAAAGAATAAAGACATGAGTAGTGCAGAGCTGGTTTTTGCTGAGATGCATCAAGTGAATGTTGTCTCGTGGAACATAATGATAGCTGGGTTCGGCCAGGAATGTCGAAGTGATAGATCGGTTGAATATCTGACGAAAATGAGTGATTCTGGTTTTGAACCGAACGAAATTACATGGATCAATGTTCTTGGAGCGTGCTTCCGCTCAGAGGATGTCGACACTGGTCTGAGAATATTCAGTAGCATGCCGAAGTTCTGTGTTAGTGCATGGAATGTTATGCTTTCGGGTTATTGTATGTATGAACGCTATGAAGAAGCAATAAACCATTTCAGACAAATGCAGTTTCAGAACCTGAAACCTGACAGAACCACTTTGAGTTTGGTACTAAGTTCATGTGCCAGATTGAGATTTCTGGAAGGAGGAAAACAGATCCATGGGGTAGCGATAAGGGCCAACATTGTTAAGAACAGTCACATAGTTAGTGGTCTTATAGCATTGTACTCGGAATGCGAGAAGATTGAGATATCTGAATGTATATTTGATGATTGTGTAACCGAATTGGATATCGCTTGTTGGAACTCGATGATCGCAGGTCTCAGACGCAACTCGTTGGACACACAGGCTTTAGTGCTCTTCAGAATAATGCATCAGACCGGTATGGTGATTCCTAATGAAACTTCGTATGCTATTGTATTAGGTAGTTGTTCAAGGTTATGTAGTTTACTCCATGGAAGACAGTTTCATGGACAGGTAGTGAAGAGGGGATATGTTAGCGACTCCTTTATTGAAACCGCTCTTTTGAATATGTATTGTAAGTGTAGTGAAATAGACTTAGGTCGGAAGCTCTTTGATACCGTGTTGATTAAAAATACGTTTATTTGGAACGAGATGATACATGGGTACGCGCATAACGGAAGAGGCCATGAAGCTGTTGATATCTACAGAGAGATGATTTCATCAGGAGAGAAACCCGGCGGGATAACCTTTGTCTCTGTCTTGACCGCTTGCAGCCATTCAGGACTGGTCGAAACCGGTCTTCAGATACTCAGCTCGATGCAGAGAGATCATGGAGTGGAACCAGGACTGGATCACTACATATGTATAGTTGATTGTCATGGAAGAGCTGGTCGGCTTGAAGATGCAGAGACGCTTGCAGAAGCTACACCATACAAAGACAGCTCTGTTCTATGGGAGATTCTACTTAGTTCATGTAGAGTCCATGGGAATGTGAGCTTGGCTAAACGAGTCACAGAGAAACTCATAGCTCTGGATCCTAGTAACTCAGCTGCTTATGTGCTGCTAAGTAACACATATAGTTCTGTGAGACAGTGGGATGAAGCTGCAGCCCTTCAAAGACTGATGAACAAAAACAGAGTTTGTAAGACTCCAGGTCGTAGCTGGATCACAGATAACAATAATCTGGACTTAGATAGTATGTGAAGTTATTCAATGAACAAGATGTAGATAGAAGACTGGACCGTTACATTCATTATTGAATACTTAGAAAGCTCTCAGCTTCTTGACACCCACTCCAGGTTATTCGATATTACTCAAAGGAATTGCTCTCAAACCAAGAAAGGGAACATAACCGCGACAAGAACTCTAAAGAATTTGAGAGAAGCGACCATTCAGATGGAGAAAACAAATAGGAATTAGAGAAATCACCAAGGTATCTCTTGTCCATCCCAAGCAAAGAACTTGCCGTTATCTTGTTTCTTTGCGTTGTTGATGATGTGCAATAACTTCTGAACAGAGTACTCTTTTGTGAAAAGCTTTCCTTCGGGAACATTCCTTTGAAAAGGCCGGGAGAGATCAGTGTCTACTGTGCCTGGATGCAGTAGAATGCATACCACAGGATCCTTCTTCCTACCCAACTCAACCGATACATTCTTCGTCACTGCAAAAGCAAAAGTTGGGAACCAAAATCAACAGTTTTGTCTTGTCACTTCACACCAATAAGATCAAGACAGCCCCAAATAACAATCTACAGTACATTGATTGAGTGCGGATTTCGAAGCCCTGTAAGAGTGCCAACCGCCAAGGCGGTTATCTCCAATGGATCCAACTCGAGCGCTTATATTGGCTACAACAGCAACTTCCCTCTCTGTTCCACTTCCTCCACCAGCTTTAAGGAGAGGCCACATATGCTACAACAGAGCCAAAGACACAATCTTTTGTGATTGTTCATATCAATTCAAAGACGAGTCCTTTTACAAATGACAAAAGAGAACTTGGGAGTGCTTGCTTACCTTCATCATCAGAATTGGACCGACGGCATTAACTTCATATGTAAGCATCAGTGATGACTTCTCAACCTTGTTCAATGTTGTTTCTGTACTGAGACCAAACATGGGACTTAAAGAACAGTCCGATTTTTCGCAGGTTAGAGACCTGGCTGCAAAAAACAACAACAACATACCTGGATGCAGTACACCAGGGATGGAGAGTATACCGGCCGCGTTTACAAGTAAGTTAAGAGAACCATATCTTTCTCTTACAGATTCAGCTGTTTCCTAAAGGATGTTTACACATTCACACAAACAAGTCAAAGCCACAAGGAACCACTATTGATTCATGAAAAGGAGACAGGATTTGAATGTAGAGACAATTAACCTCAATGGTGGTTTCATCTGTGGCATCAAGCTTTTGAATGAATAGCCTCTCGGAGAAACGGTTCTTTAGATCAGAGAGACTTGTTGCTTCTTTTGGATTCCGACAAGTAGCAACAACATAACCTTTCTCATTGTTCTCAAGCAACTGTGTCACCTATTAAAAGACAAAACAAAGATATGTTTCTAAGGAGTGATTGGTTTTAAAGAGACTCTCTTGTCGGAATCTGGAGATTTTTTTGTAGTTTGTATAGATCAAAGAAAAGAGGAAAGCTTTACAAATTCTAAGCCGATGCCTCTTGAAGCTCCTTGGACCATGGAGACTCCACCTTCCCAATTGGGAGAAGATGGTGATGACGTGGCGAAAGTTGCTACTTTTAATCTTCTGAGAGCCGCCGGCGAAGATAGCCACGCGCCACCGCTCTTTGCTAGAGTGTTCATTGGGATTTGGGTGAAGAGAAACGATTTGGATACAGTTTTTGTTAGGCTGTGTGATAAGATACGTGTTAAGGATTGGATCATAAATGCAACCACATTTCCACAAAGATGGGAATAAAAACTTAAAAACTCAAAACTTTATTCCAAAATTTACAGAAAGTTATGAAAATTTAGAAATAAAAGTTAATGTAATTTTAATGTAATTTAGAAATAGGAGTATGTTCATTGAGAAATACTTTTTTAGAACTAAAATTAATGTAAGATATTACAAAGAATATTAGCTCTAAAATTTTTACATAAATTAGTCAAAATAAAATAAAATAAAATCTACAAAATTATTAAGCATAAAATAGAAAATTATTTAAATAAAATCCAAAGAAAATCTAAAAACTACAGATTAATGACAACAAACACAATATATAAATAACTCAATATGGCATGATTCAATTTTAGTTTAAGAGGAATTCACAAAACTACACCTTTCAACCTTTCTTTTACAAAACTACACCTAATTTAATTTTTTTACATATTTACACTCTTTCAAAATTTTAAAAGCTTGATTTACCCTTTAAAAAATTACCAAAATTAAAATATTTTCATTTGGGTTCGCTAATTAGTGTTTAAGGTATAGTATTAAGGGGGTAAGATTGTGTGGATAAGTTTATTTAGATTTAATTTTGAGTGTTTATGTGTAGTTTTGTGAAGTATTTTTGAAATGTTGTAGTTTTGTGAAATGTAATTTAAATGGTGTAGTTTTGTAATTTTCCCTTAGTTTAATTTTCCAAATATTTCTAATTTAATAACCTTCCAAGTTCTAAGCGTTACTCCTTTGCATACATGACTAACCAACCATAAGAGCAGAAGTATATAGTTAGAAGAATCATAAAAAGCAAATTAAAGTCTAGTTTTGTAAAGGCTATATACGTATACAAAGGAGTAAAACACACAAACATTTGTGGTACAAAAGCTTGTAGGAAACGTAACGAGTTAGTTTTGTACATAAGAGCAAAGCATATAATTACAAGAATTATATATAATGCGAACTAAAGTCTAGTTTTGTACTTAAAAATTAAAATTAGAGTTAGGAAATAGGAAGATGGATACGATCACAAGACATCTATTAGCTTTTGGTAGAGACTTAGTTAGGACCACCGAACCTAAAACACTCTATTTCCATTTCCTTTCGATTATTGTTTAAAATAGAGAAAGAAGGAAAGTCAGCCAAAATTAGGCCAGCTAAAGTATTATTTAGGTTTTTATTAATTTCAAGTAGAAAATAAAATTATAATTCACTCTTTTGATTATATATGTCGTAATCAAAATTACAATAATTTTTGCAGAAATAGACCGTTTAATATCTACCTTTATCCAAATGTGGTATAGTTAAAAGCCTTCATAAACACTATTGTACCGTTGATTCACTTTTTTGTAAGAAATTTATTAGGAGAACTTTTGTAAAAACCAAAATTTAAGTGAATTATAGTAGTAGTTATCACTACTTTATCAATTGTACTAGATGAAATCCCGCGTAATACGCGGACAAATTACATAAAATATTTTATAATTATATATTAATATTGTTAGTAAATTTGTATAGTTATAGTTAGATTTAAACATAAACTAATATTATAACCGTTATTTATTAACAAATAAATATAAAAAATATAAAAGACACACAACAATATATGGTAATAGCAAATAAGTGATTTTTACTTTTTTCATCTATTAAGAAATAAAAATAACACATTTTTTATTTTATTACATTGTTTTTTATTATTTACATGAAAAAATCTAGATTTCATCTAGTATAGTATAGGTTTATTTCTTAATAGAAAAAAAGTAAAAATCACTTATTTACAATTACCATATATTGTTGTGTGTCTTTTATATTTATTTGTTTATAAAATAACATGTATAATATTAGTTTCCGTTTAAATCTAACTATAAATATACAAATTTACTAACAATATTAATATATAATTATAAAATGTGTTTTATGTAATTTGTCCGCGTATTACGGGGAATTTCATCTAGGTTTATTCTATATAATTATGATCTAGATGAAATCTCGCGTAATTAACGTATATAATTACGCGGGATTTCATCTAGGTTTATTTTATATAATTATTTTAATTTGTATAAAACAAACATTATTTGCTTTAGGATTTCTAGCTTCCCACTTTCGAATAACACGAACTATCGTACGACGGTAAGGACGTTTTGATCTAATTTATTTAGTGTGAAATAAGATTTTTGGCTTTTAGAAACTATGGAATTCATCTTTTTCTCTGTTTGAGTTAAAAATAATAATTTAATAATAGTAAATAGAACAAAGAACTATCTAAAAATTTTAGGATTTCTAGCTTCCCACTTTCGAATAACACGAACTATCGTACGACGGTAAGGACGTTTCGATCTAATTGATTTAGTGTGAAATAAGATTTTTGGCTTTTAGAAACTATGAAATTCATCTTTTTCTCTCGTTTGAGTTAAAAAAAATATTTAATAATAGTAAATAGAACAAAGAGGAGAACACAATGAAACTTAGTGATTTTAGATATGTATATATAGATGTAGTGAATACTTTTCGTTTGTTTATTTTTTCCTTTTTTTGGTTTTTCCTTCATTTTTTCTTATTTTTGTTTTGCCTTTTTCCTAAATGTTACCTTTTTCTTTTTTAAAAATTATTAACATTTTTTATAAACATTATTAACATTTTTTCATAAACATTATTAACATTATATTTATATTAAAAATTGAACTTAACACGTGTTTTGCACAACTTATTCCTGCCCAATTATTTAAATTATTATATCTATTCTAAATTATTAACATTATATCTTAACACATGTTTCTATTTATATTTTTCTCAATTATTAACCAAATTAATAACATTATTATATATATTCTACATTATTAACATTATTAATTAACACGTATTCTACATTATTAACATTATTAATTAACACGTGTTTCTATTTATATTTCTTTCCAATTATTAACAATATTAGAATTATATTTATTCTTGACACGTGTCACGATCTTGTGAGTTATATTGTGACACGTGTCACGATCTGGTGAGTTATAATTTTACGCGCTCTCTTTTATATAATAAGATTAGAGGAATTCACAAAACTACGTTGTTTCTTCCCTTACTTTACAAAACTTTACCTAATTCAATTTTTCACATATTTACACCCTTTCAAAATTTTAATAGCTTGATTTACCCTTTAAAAAATTATCAAAATTAAAAATTTTTCATTTGTGTTCGCTAATTAGTGTTTAGAGTATAATATTAAAGGGGTAGGATTGTGTGGGCAGAGTTTATTTGGATTTAATTTTTAGTGTTTCATTGTAGTTTTATAAAATTATTTTGAAATAGTGTAGTTTTGTGAAATATAATTCAAATGGTGTAGCTTTGTAATTCTCCCATTGTATTATACATTTATAACAGTAACTTTGATATGTTTTTGGTAAAGAGGAAAAAGAGTTACATTTGATTAAACTCTATTATTACCCACATAGAAATCTTATATTTTTTTTTGTCAAACAATAAAATTGTATATATATATGGTGTGAAATTATCAAGTAGTATTATATAAAGTCTATGGATTCGTTGGCTAATCACGTTAAGATGGTTATTCAGTCGATTACAACTAGGCAGCAAAAATTGATCACAATTTTATCCATAATTAATTAATTAAGAATATAAAAATTTTAGGATTGTTAACAAATAATTGCTTATTACAATCATTGCAATTGCAAAGATTATAATAACAAAAATACATAGTTGAAACATCAATTAATTCATCAAACTTGTTTCTGTTGACATTTACATTATTTTTGTCTGACTTTTGACTAAAATTAATCGTATTTTTCCCTCTATTGAAATTATGGGAATATTAAACATAAATAGAGTTTCCACTTTCCACATATAAACAACCATAAAATGTCAACAAATGGTTTTCTTTAAGGGAGAATCACAAAACTACACCATTTGAATTACATTCACAAAACTACACCATTTCAAAATTACTTCACAAAATTACACCTAAACATTCAAAATTAAATCCAAATAAAGTCTATCCACACAATTCAACCCCCTTAATACTATACCCTAAACACTAATTATCGAACCCAAAAGAAAAGATTTTAATTTTGGTAATTTTTAAAAGGCTAAATCACGCTTTTAAATTTTTGAAAGGGTGTAAATTTGTGAAAATATTGAATTAGGTATAGTTTTGTGAAGGAATGATTGAAAGGGTGTAGTTTTGTGAATTTCTCTTTAATATATCAATGATTTTCTTTCTAATTTTATTTTTAATAAATTCATTTTTTAAAAAAATATGAGTCTAATATGACTTATATTCTTTAACGTAAAAAGATTTTAATTTGGTCAAAAACCAGTTTAGCAAATAAAATATTCAACAATTATTGAAAAAAAATAATTTAAATGAATAATTTAATAATATACCAAAAAAGGGTATAGTTATGGTTTTGAATATATATTTTTGTTTCTGATCAATAAAAAAATTGTGGGTTTGGTTAAGCGAAACCACTTTTGTCTCCTCCTAAGTTTCTTCTGTTAGGATTATGGCTTCCAACTTAAAACCAATTGACGATAAGTGGAGAGGCCCATATCCTTTATATATTAGTGTTTAACCCTTTGTGTTTCCGATGTGGGACATTTATCCCTAATATCTTCTTCTTCTTCCTCAAAAAAAGCCTTTCCCTACTTTTTCTCTCAGTCTCTCTTACGTTTCTCCTCCTTCTTCTTCTTCTTCTTCTTCTTCTTCTTCTTCTTCTTTCCCCTCTCTCTCTCACTAAATTCTTTTCTCGCAAATTCTCAGGTAATCTCTCTCTCTCTCTCTCTCTCTGTTTTCGTATTGCGACAATTCTTCACCTGATTTGAATCAATTTCTTGTCGAAATTCGATTCATTTGTGGTTTATAGATTATGGGTTCTTTCTGATCCGTAATTTAGCAGATGGGTTCGTTCATTACAACAACGAAGATTCGATCAAAAGAGACGACTTTTGTCTGAATCTCTCTCTCTGCAACATTTTTGTCTTTTTTTTCTCTGTTTCTGAGAGACAAACATGCTCTCTGCCTTTAATAACTTTTCTCTTTTTCTTTCTAATTAACATATCAAATTAATATCTAATTGTGATTAGTCTATGTTATAATGTATTCAACTTTTGTCTCTTTGTTTTATATTCTTTTCATTTAGGTCCTACTTACCAACAAATACTATTTTATTTTCCTTCTAATATGACTTTTGACTTTTGTATTCATTTGTTTTACTAAAATTGTTTTCTTTTTTACTTTTCACAGTAATCTGCAAAAATCGTAAGCTTCACAAACTTGAGTTTGTTTCTTGAGTTTCCCTCTCAATACTCTCTAAGGCAAAAAGAAGGCTCCTTTCAAAATTTCAGATTTCTTGTGAATACATATCAATGCTAAGTTTCTCTAGAGTCAGAAGTCCAGGAAGATCAAGACCTCTTGGAGGTTATTACTCTATTAATTCATAAACCATATATTTGACTATATATTGAATCTCTTTATAACATTATTATTATATATAAAGAGATTTCAATCTTTTATGTGATTTTGAAAAATGTAGGGATGGATTACTTGGAACCCAAAAGAAAGACCAATGTCATGTGTAGGATTGTCTTGGTAGTTTCTCTTACAGCTTTATGCATTATCATGCTCAAGCACGCGCCGAGTTTCTCATCCCCAACCGCGGTAACTCACCAATACTATATGCCAAAGATTCTATTTGGATACATTTTATATCTTTTGGTTTGGTCTCAAAACTCTTGAAATGTTGCTGTCATTTGTTGTTTCATCGACAGTTTTCTCGTAGCGAGGAAGGAGTGACGCATGTGTTAGTCACCGGTGGTGCTGGATATATCGGATCACATGCTGCCTTGAGGCTTCTTAAAGATTCATACCGTGTTACCATTGTGGTATAGTCTTTGGCATCCATTGGAGTGTAGTTGAAACTGTAAAGTTTGCTTTTGTAACATTCTAAGTCTTTATGCTTTTGGTAAAACAGGACAATCTTTCTCGCGGGAATCTTGGCGCTGTCAAGGTCTTACAAGGATTGTTCCCAGAAGCCGGGAGGCTTCAGTTTATTTTCGCCGACTTAGGAGATGCTAAAGCTGTAATCTTTCATAATCCTCAAGACTCTTTTAGTGTTTTCATGGTGTTTTGTCTTTGAACCTGGACGTTTCTCAGGTCGATAAAATCTTCTCAGAGAACGCGTTTGATGCTGTTATGCATTTTGCCGCAGTAGCTTATGTCGGAGAGAGCACTCTTGATCCTTTAAAGTAACAATCTCTCTAGCCACTGTTTTGTTTCTTAGCATCCTATGCAGAGATTAAGAGTTCTTTGTAGCTAACCGATTTTCTTGGTTTGTGTAGGTATTACCACAACATAACATCAAACACATTAGTAGTTCTTGAAGCTGTGGCTAGACATAAAGTGAAGAAGTTTATATATTCAAGCACTTGTGCCACTTATGGTGAGCCTGACAAGATGCCTATTGTTGAAGTTACTCCACAGGTAAACTCAAAAACTAGTCTCAGAAGTCAGAACCTCTCTCTCTCTCTCTCTCTCTCTCTCTCTCTCTCTCTCTCTCTTTCGCATTGTCTCATCGGATTTAGCAATATATCGATTCTTTCAGGTCCCGATTAACCCTTATGGAAAAGCCAAGAAAATGGCTGAAGATATGATTTTGGACTTCTCTAAAAACTCTGACATGGCTGTCATGATCCTAAGGTCCTTGAAACACTTTTCTTGAAAACCCTCTAAAAGTCTCTGAATCAACCAACAATGTCTTACATTCTTTATGATCTTTCTACAGATACTTCAATGTTATCGGTTCTGATCCAGAAGGTAGACTAGGAGAAGCTCCAAAGCCAGAGCTACGCGAACACGGGAGGATCTCAGGTGCTTGTTTCGACGCAGCTCGTGGTGTAATACCAGGCCTTCAGGTCAAAGGAACAGACTATAAAACAGGAGATGGAACATGTGTACGTGACTACATAGACGTTACTGACCTTGTCGATGCACACGTGAAGGCATTGGAGAAAGCAAAGGCGAGAAACGTGGGGATATACAATGTAGGCACAGGGAAAGGAAGATCGGTGAAGGAGTTTGTCGAGGCTTGTAAGAAAGCGACAGGAGTAGATATCAAAGTAGATTTCTTGCCGCGAAGACCTGGAGATTACGCAGAGGTTTATAGTAATCCGGCGAAGATACTGAGAGATCTTGGTTGGTCTGCTCGTTTCACTAATCTTCAAGAAAGTCTTGAAGTTGCTTGGAAGTGGCAAAAGACTCATCCTCATGGTTATGCTTCTTCTTAAAACACACACACACACACAAAACAAATAAATAAATATAAAGGAAAGTTATGATTTTAAAGTGTTTTTTTTGTGAGAGATTAGCTTATAGAAAGGAATTTGATTTATTACAAACTTACAGTTCAATAAGTATTATTATCATGGTTAATTAATACGAAAATAAATTACCTGTTTTTGTTCCATGAAGCAGAAATCTGAAGTAACAGAACTCTATCTCAAAACTTAACATATGGTAGGTGTATCAGATTTATATTAATACATACATTAACAATGTCACAATGAGCAATGGAGTTTACAAAGTCTAGTAACACAAGAGAGAATTAAGCACCAGCAAAAATACCCTTTTTAAATGTCTTCAATTTTGGAAAAAAATGTAACAACCGAAAATAAGCCATTTTTTCTCCTTGGGGTTAAAAAGGAGTCAGGAGATATACAAACACAGACAAGTTTCTCTTCACCTATGAAATATACACAAACCAGACTCAGGACAAAGCTGTTCATATCACTCACTCTTTGGTTATTTTTTATCTGTTGTCACTCCAACCACGACGTTGCTCACCTGCAAATTTGTGTGTGTTTCAGTCATCAAAATCTTCTACTAATGTATACATAAGAATCAAAAGGAAAAGATACACGCCAACACGACCAAAGGGTGATAGTAAATACGCACCAACTTTCCACTTTCATCAACGGACATAGGGTTCTCTACAACGACGGTTTGGGTCTGAGATGGCGGTGTTGTTGTTGACTGCTGCAAAGTAAGAGTAAGCAAAAAGCAGTTCCAAACAAATCTAAGAGATCATAATTTGATAACTCACACTGGATGTAGAAGGCATTGTCTGAGGAGAAGCTGTTCCATTTAACCGGTTAGTTGGGCAAAGTACCCTTCCATTACTCATCTGCGGATTAAAAACAAACCACACATTATAAAAATTACAAAATCAAATTACAAAAGTACTTCAATAATGAGCTAATAGAAGAGGAGTACTCACGTTAACGTTAGTAACAAAATGACAAAGAGCGCATTTAACAGATGGTGCGCCGTAAGGATACATGAGGCTGGTCTGACAATGCCCACAGTTGATTTGCGCAAACTGATTGGAGGGAGCGGGTGCTGGTGCTGTCGATTTCATAAAAGTCAAGCAAAGTTTCAGCAAACTAACAAATCGGCAAATGTTCATAAGCTGTAATGTATTAAAAACACTATGCATCAACTTTCAAGAACAATGCTGATCAAACACAAATGTGAAGGAGAAAACTAAAAAGACTTTTCAAGCAATTCAAGAAACTTAAATAAGATATGATTTTTATTATATACCTGGGACAAGGTTCAGAGTCTGACAGCAAGAGCATCTTACGCTACTTGCCCCACGCGGATACATAAGCATTGTTCGGCAAACACCACACACAATGTGAGCCATGTCCATCGGAGGATGAGCTGTGTTTCCAGCCACACAACACCAACTTTCAACATACAAAGCACAAAAGGTCCTAAAGACTCAAATACAAACTGCAAATTCTTGAATAAGTAGATAGATACCGTGAGCGTGAGGAATAGTAACAGGGGTGATGGTGTTACAAATGGCACAACAAACACTTGTTGCTCCTCTAGGATACATCAACATAATCCTACAGCTATGACACACTATCTGGTCCTGCATATCTGTTTCTCATCCATGAAATCAAAACACACACACACACAATAGCTTCAAAAAGAAGATAACAGTTTCAAACCATATGCATGTGACTCAATAGCAAAAAAGACCCACCTTGTTCTTCACAAGGATCACACAAAAGGGACAAGCTTTTTAACCAAAACCCAATTCAAAAGCCAGAAACTTTCTGCATTGAAATCAAATAATGGGTATTGTATGAATCAAACACACACACACACAATAGCTTCAAAAGAAGAGAAATGTTTAAACTTTCCACCATATACATACTTATGCATGCGTCTCATAGCAAAGACTCACCTGATTTCTCACAAAAGGAACACACAAAAAGGGATAAGCTTTTTTGAGCCGAAACCCACCAAAACCCAAATCAAAAGCCAGAAGAAGCTTTCTGCAACGAGATCAAAACAAAGAGATATTGATATGAATCAAAAACGGAGAAACTGTGTCAGTGTTGAGATTATAGATACGAGAAAAGGATCGTAAGAGAAGAGGATAATTCTCGAAAATCTTACAGATTGGGATAATGGGATGAGAATCGATTGCACAATACTCACGAAAATCTAAGAGAGAGAGATAATGGACAATAGATTTTCGATCTTCCCCCAAATTCTACTACAAGGATTTTTTTGGATTTTCTCTCTCCATTTTTTCACCGTAATTTAAGCTTTTTTTGTTTTTTTACATAAAGTTTTTGACCTGTGTGCTAAATTAAGACGTTTTCATTTTCCCGCGTCACAAAGCGTGCCGTTTTCATTTTCCCGCGTCACAAAGCGTGCCGTTTTCATTTTCCCGCGTCACAAAGCGTGCCATTTTCATTTTCCCGCGAGGAACGACCAACTTTACAGTAAAGTCGTGATCACATTTTACAAATGGACAAGTATATATAAACTGTTGGCAAAATTGGTGAAGAACTTAATAAGTTACTAATAAGTAACTATTCTATGAACAATGGTTTGATTCATTTTGCATTCAGCCTTGAATCCAGTCGATTTCGTCGTCGTCTTCTTCTGCTTCCACATTCGAATCCATCTTGTAGTCTCCATTTTCTGCAAATAAAGTTAGTTACACGAGACCTAAACAGCTAAAACTATGAGCATGTCTTAACATTGTGTCCTTTCATGTTGAAACTATGAATATAAATGAAAGTAGTAATAGTAAACTCAAACTGACCTGCAACAGGGGCATGTTCGTCTTCTTCCTCTTCGCGTTTTGATTTCATACCGACCTGTCGATCTGAGGATGTAGTAGCCGATTCAATCCCATGGGTTAATTCGCTTGCGGATTCTTGCTGGTTCGGATTTTCATCTAGCTCTTGCTGCTTCAATAAAGCAGCGTAGCAGGCTTTGAAATAATCATCCTTGAAGCAAAATAGAAATAAAAACGTAATCAAGATTTTAGGAAACAACAAGCCACAAGATGCTACTGTAGGAATCTAAATCAACACAGTGAAATTTTGGTCAGGAGGCATTACCTTGAGATCATTATTATCGCCATTTCCTAGGGCTGATTTCTTGTCATCAGAAATTTGTGCTGCTCCTCCTGAGTCCTTACCGATCTTTGCTTCCTCTCTTATCTCTCCTCTTTGTTCTTCGCTCAGCCTCATTCCTTGCGTGATCATCCATGGAGGCAAGACTTTCCTACTAGAATTACCATCTTCAGATTTGACATCTTCTTTTCCTTCACCAAGGTTTACCTCAACCTAACCATATAAGATTTAAGAATTCGACTAACCGCAGCACAGTGAAAGAGCAAAAATGCGGTAAAAGCTTTAGCAGAATTTAAGCAAACTTATTCCTCCCTAGGGTTTGAAGATGTATGCGGAATTAAAGAAAAAATTGAAATTACGTTGCAGTACCATCACCTCATCTTCCATAATAACACTGAACTTTTCTATAAATTGAGAAGTGTAACTAATGATCACCTTTGTCTCTCCCGGAAATGGCATTGGTGTTGATCCATACCCGTCTTTTGGCCTTGAAGAATCATTAGAGTTAAGATCACCATTTTCACGAGCCTCCCATGCAGGACAAGATTCAAAAACAGGAAACGGTAGGTCTTTTACTTTATTTATTTGATCCATCAGCGGTTGAAGTTGAACCTGCACTTTATTTCCAACTATGTCAACGCACAAACTAATGCCAGAATATGGAAAACACCAATGAAGCAAAACTAGTCGCCAAAAACAGCTAGGCATCAAATAACATAACAGAGACATTTCATTCACGTTCTACTCTTCTTCAATGTATATATGAGATGATTTCAATAGTGAGCTGATTCGCTAAAACAGTATACACAGACCTCCAAATTCTGAAGCATAGCTTTTTGTTTTTCTCGCTGCTGTCTCCTTGCATTGTCACCTCCATCTACTACTTCTTCGGAAGTTAGCTTGTTACATTCCAAAACAAGTTCACCATTGCAATTTTCACAATGAAAAGAATCGTCTTCCATGGAAATTAAACTCATGGCATCCAGTGCATTATATCTATACCACAAATGAGAATCAATTCAGGTTTAGTGAACATAATTCAACTCATGATCAAGTAAAGATTTTATATGATAAAGAGTAGTGGTGATTACTTTCTTTTGCACTTAGGACAGCCATACTCCTGAACAGTGTTCTTATCTTCGAGTTTATCTTTAAGCTCTTTTTTAATTAGGTACAGTTTATAACGAACAATATCATATATCTATAAAAGAGAAAAGGTGTTATATGGTATTTTTGATTTTAAAAAGTAAAACAGCAAACGGAAATAAAGTACTAGGGACATTAAGCTTACCTGTGCATAATCGAGACAGCAATAAGATTGCATATGAGACTTAACATTATCTTCTGCTCGGCTACCAATTCTACCAACCGCTGCACCACTATACATCTTGGCACGCTTTGAATCAATAAACAATAGTGTAAGAAAAGAAGTGTTACCCATAAATAAAAGCAAACAATAATCAATCTGAAAAGTTTAGAAAACGAAGTGGAAAGTACAACCACAAGTTGCTCTGAGCAATATTATGCAATAAGTGCTACATATCCATCCGAAAGAACATAGTTTCTGCACATACCTCTTTCTTGTGGTAACGCACGACCAATTTTTGTTCTTCAAAGTATCTTATTATTTTACGAAGTTGCTTCGGGGGCAACCTCAAGTCTTTTGCCAAGTCTTCTTCTCTAACCCATTGCCGCCTTGTAGACATATTATAAATACCAGAAATAAATGTCAGCTAAAACGCCAGCTGACAGGGAGACGTGAGCCGTTTATTCCACAAACTAAATAGCTCAATAAACTCAAAAAATTCTGAAAACTAATGTAATTAAAATTCATCTAATATTGGGAATATAAATTGAAGAGATATATACAAACCTCGTAAGCGCGTCCAGCACCACAACGCCAGTCCCTCTACTGTCACTTTTTGCAGATTTCTGTTGATTATCTTTTTCCATAGTATAATCATCATAGAAAACCCTTGCTACCATCCTCACGAGCCTGTAAAATTGATGCAAAGCAGCATATGTAATGGAGAAAAAACTAATTGATAACGGCACTATTTGAACATATATATATACGAAAATTCTAGACAAGAAAAGTATAGCTATGTGTCCGATTGGATATACACGAAAAATTATGGTATATAGAGCTTACCTGGTAAATGGCTTGTGCACAACAGTTTCCTGCACATGGTATGATATTTCCATGGACTTAAGCAAACGAGATAATCACTTATACTAGCCGTGGAGCCAATACTAGGCTTGTGTTTGATACGAACTCTGCATTGAAGAAGAAGATTACTTTTCCGCATATAGAACAAACTTACAACATAGCAATCACATGATAAGTAACAAAACAGAGCAGAAGCTGTTAAAACATAAGCACAATGCAGAACAAGGAAAACGGCAGGCGCTAGTTTTGTAATAAGATAAGCTATTCAATGATTCAATGCAAAGAATAAGCTCAATAAGCTCAATGAAAAGGAATTCCAAAAAAGTGTCTCAAGGAAACTATGCTATTTGCTCAAAATCTAAGAAACTACGACGTCGAATTTAAAAATTGATTCACCAATCAATCTTATATGAAGAGAATATCAATGAAAACCCATAAATAGACAAAACAAAAGGAAGAAAAACGAAAAAGGAATCAGAAATTAAACGATCAGAGAATCCGCAAGGTGGGCATAAGAAGAGAGAGAGAGAGAGAGAGAGACATGTAAGACCTTGACGCAAGATAAGCGGAAATTACCGATGAATCGCCGGTGAGATTTTATCGGCGACAACAACGACGGAGAGAGATTGTGATCCGATTCTGCGAAAACACACAAAAATTTAGGGTTTATTTATAACACGAGATTCTCTAAGCGTGTGGGCTTTATGAACACTCGTACCGGCACGTGCGGTAACTAAATGGGCTTTATTTAAATGGGCCTTAAAGTAGTTACAAACTCAGCCCATTTAGTAGACACGTGTGTTTTGGTTTCGTCTATAAATACAAAGAGACCATCTTTCATCTTCTTATAATCTTCGACGATCTTCTTCTTCTTCTTCCTCCGCGTCTGGTTTCTTCTCGTCTCCTTGTTGTATTTTTCTCCAAGGAAGGTTTATATTGTCTGATAAAACCCTAATTTCGTTCGTTCTGGGTAATGTATTGTGTTGTTTAGCCTTATAAATCTCACCGATTTGAAACCCTAATTTCGTAAGGATTCTCCAGAATCAGGCTCTCTGCAATTTGAGATGTCTCTAAACGATCAACTAAATAGGTTCAATAAACAGCAAGCGAGATGCCAATCTACGCTTTCGAGTATCGCTTCTTCAAGAGCAGTGCCTGCTTCGATCTATAACAAGAAGCCGAATGATTCTCTTGCAATGGCTTCTAACAAGTTTTCAGACGATACAGAGCGGCTTCAGATCATAAACAACGTTAGAAAATCTCCTGTCGGAGCTCAAATCAAGCGTGTCATTGATCTTCTCTTTGAGGTTTTTACTTCTTCTTCTTGTAGAAATCACTTTTGTGTATATAAGTGGAAATGAATGTTTGGTTTTGTTGTCTTATGTAGACAAGGCAAGCTTTTACACCAGAGCAAATAAACAAAGCTTGTTATGTTGATATGATTGCCAATAAAGCTGTTTTCGATAGCATGAAGAACAATCCTAAAGCGTATTATGATGGAAGCAGGTTCTCTTACAAGGTTTAGTAACGTTTTTTTTCTTCGATTCTCGTTCAAAAGGTGGAGTCTTTCGACAATGTTGTAACTGGGTTTTCGCAATCTTGATTTGCTTGGATCAAAAGGCTGAGCACAATGTCAATGACAAGAACCAGCTTCTTTCCTTGGTAAAGAAATATCCTGATGGCATCTCGGTGTCTGGTCTCAAAGACGCGTACCCGAATGTCCTGGAGGATTTGCAGGTATACAACACACGTACGATGTTTATGTAATAGCCCTTTGTAGCAAATCTGAGATCAATGTTGGCTTGAGAAATGAGAATATACGCCTTGAAACAACCAATTAGAGAATTTACTTCTACATTGAGTATCACTGAACACCATATACTGTCTTGAACTGTGTTTATATGAGTTGTAAGATATGGTGTGGTGTTTGTTAGGCAGATAGAGAAAATATGTGTGTGGTTCTCAAGTTTGTGTTGTGTTGTGTTTTTGTAGGCCTTGAAAGCGTCAGGGGACATCTGGTTGATATCGAATTCACAAGAGAATATAGCGTATCCGAATGATTTCAAGTGTGAGATTAAGGTTGTTGACGACTTGAAAGCTGTATTCCGCGACATAGACATCCCTAGCGACATGCTTGACGTGGAGAAGGAGCTGATCAAGATCGGTCTGAAGCCAGCGACAAACACTGCAGAGAGGAGAGCTACTGCACAGATGAATGGCATACCGATCAATAAACCGAAGGATAAGAAGAAGAAGAAACGAGAGATCAGCAAGAGAACCAAACTCACCAATGCTCATCTTCCCGAGCTCTTCAAGTAAAGATTTAGAGTTTTAACTAATAGTGACTTGTGAGGTATGTCTTTGTTTCTAGATATTCTGATAGCTGAAAGAGATCATATCATTAATAGTTAACTAGTTTTAACCGTTTTCTTTATCATTCAGCAACTTTTCCTTGAAAGCATGTCTCTTGATAGTTATAGAGAAAACATTAACATATTACAGAGAAATCAAACTATGTACCGAGATAAAACATCGGTAACTGTCTGTAAATGTTGAAACACAAAATAACCCCAAAAGAAGCCAAAAACAAACTACTGATTGATATTGTATTACATAAGAATCCAAGAAACACAACAACATAGAGTCAATATTACCCATTACAAAAGACAAAGGTATATGTAAACATTGGATAAGAAGCAAGCCCTACTTAAGTTGTATAGTATACCCTCGTTTACTTGTTGGTCCGCGTCAGTATAATCATCTTTGTTTGCAACGAAATCAAACCATATACAACTCTAAAGTTGTAAACTAATTTATGGCACTCCTAATGCTTGTAAGTTGTGATGGACCTTGTCTCACTGTAACAAAATATATAGACCAAACTCAAGTGAGATCCAAAGTTCTCATGATTCTTGTTCTGTTTCTGCAACCCAAGAATCTGACTACAGTGTGCATCAATCCCATATGGTCAAGACACCCGAGCTACTTTTAGGCCTCGAATCAAAGAGAAATCATGCCGTAAACAATTCGAGACTCAAGAATGCCTCTGTTCACCATCGGCTCAGAGGTAAGCTTACGAGGAAGATTCTAAAGAAGGCGAGGAGAGAGAGGAGACTCCCTCCAACAAGGCATACTTGAAGAGCTTTCTTCTTACTTCTTGGTGTTAAATTAGTGAAAGACTGGAGACTTGACTCTAAAATGGATTCACCATCAAGATAATGCACCTGCGCAAAAGTATACTATTAAAGAGAAACCAAAACAACATCGTAATTTAGTGATTTAGTGTAGGGATAAAAATGTAGAAGTTACCGGTAAGCTGTTTAACAGAACTAGTGCAAGAGAGACATGGAATGTGCAGGTCAAGCTCCTTTCTATTACACCCGGGAAGGATTTTCCGAAGAATTTAAATAGCTGACGAGGTTGGTATGCGGTTAAATGAACTGAATGTGACATGGCGATAAGATCACCGACAAAAACAAACGTCCCAATACAGCGCGTGTTATTAAAATCTAGATCAAGTCTAGAACAATCATGTGATGAGGTTCTTTTGTAGGTGATCTCTATCCACGAAACGCCCAGAGATTGCATTGCTTGTAAACACAACTCCCCCTGAAACACCAAACGTCAATTACATAGAGAGTCGTATAAGGAGATGATACAATTATAATCAATGTTTTGAGTGTATTCTTAAACAATAATCACCTGCGAACACACACAGTTACTTTCAATATCAGTGTCTGATGTTGTCACCCATCCATCGCCGCATTTGTTAAGCTTGACGATATCTTTTGCATCCAAACAAACAGAAACCTCTTCTTGAGCTCTATTTGAGCATGACATAGTTGAAAATGAAGTGAGATCATCGGGACAAACGAAATGGTTCTCAACCATTTTCCCCTTTAAACCTTCTTCGATCAGAGAGATAGGGACACAATAGCCCTTCTCGTGGTGAAACCTCCTTGATCTTCCAAGACTCATGGAAGCATTCGATGTTTCGCTGTTTTGCTTATCCAAAATCGCTGCCAATTCAAGCCATTCACTAGGTTTATGGACACGTATGCCATCCAAGGACACAATAACATCTCCAGGAGACAAGTAACCAAACAATGGCGATTTAGAAGGCACATCCACAACCTATAGAAGACGTTGAAATATTAATAGAGTCTCTGCAAAAGATTAATAAAGTTAGTAACCTTAAAAACGTACCACGAGGTTTTCACCATGTTTGTAGAACGGAGACAACATCACAGGCATGAGAAACAAAGCAAACGCGCAAAGTGCACAAAACTGCAGAAACATGAAACTTAATTCGAATCAAGAACTCTCTTTACGCAAACACGAAAAAAGGGGCAAAGAAGGTAAAACCAACCACTGCATTATGCCAAATACCAGCACAGTAGATACGAAGAGCATTGAAGCTAGGAAGTGACTGTAAGAGATCATGATCAAAAGCTACAAGCCCTCCAGGGAATATAGCCGCGACGAAAACCGCAATGTACTCCATCTGTATACCTTCACTGCCGCTCAATTAGCAAGAAACCTATAATTAAACAACTCATATAATCTATCTGAAAGACTATAGCTTCAAAAAGTAAACCTAAATCTAAACAAAAGGGGTTTTTACAAGGGAAATAACCTAATCAAAAGCATCAAAGGTGTGAGCTTTGAGGAACAAACCTAGCAGCTGCAAGTGCGTGGCCAAGTTCATGAACTGAAACCGTAACAACAGTGGAAACTAACACATAGACGATGCTAGAAACTGATACACGCTACAAAACACACACACAGAGAAGAAAGTGATTAGCTTTAGTGATGAGATTTTTTTTTATTAGGTTTAGTGAGCTTACTGTGAATGGAGAGAATCCGAATAAGGCGGAAGCGAGTCGATTCGAGATTGGGTTAGGGTGTAATTGAAGGAGGAGGAAGACGGTGACGAGGAGGAGAGATGCGACGCCGAATCCGACTCCGATCGAAAACCAGATCCTCATCGCGGCGGAGAATCGCCGTCCGATGCGGAAGATTGGTTCGTTGAACATCGAGATCTTGAGATCGCAGTAGCAACACGAGGCTTCGCTTTCAGTATTGTCTCCGTTTCGAAGAGGAAGGATTGATTCTCCGTCGTTATCTACGCCGGCAAGGCCGCCGTGTCTCGTCCTGAATCTTCTCACTCGCCGTCCTGAAATATCCATTGGTTTGTTCAAATTAGTTTGTTTGTTTTTCTTGAGCGATTATTAAGTTTAGTCAATGAAGTTAATAAACTCTTTCCGGTTAAGATTAAACCGGTTTGGTCCAGTATTGAGAAATGTTTTGGGTAATGGAAACTTCTATTCACATAAACCCATATTGGAAGAGTGTTTACAAAGTGGTTACGTGGTCACCATTTTCACTCATCACCAATCACGAAAAAAAGAAAACAACTTACACGTGTGAAGTAATAATGATAACTGTCAAATCCCTTCCACTTCATAACACTAGTATATAGAGAGTTGTTGAGCGTTTAAATTGAAAAACAATAATATCCAGATTTTTTTTATTTTTCTTTTAAAAAAAATACAACATCCATAAGAATATTACTTTAAAATATATCAGTTCAGATTTTTTATATTTCGCCTACAGTTCAGTTTTTTTGTTAATTTTAACATAATAATTTTTTAAAAAAAAGTCTATAAATACGTACAGAATTCAATATTTATTACTCATCTCTAATATCATTTTCTAAAGAACAACTCATAGACTCATAATTCAGTGTAATTTTATCTCTTCTGACATATTGTTTATACAATTTTTTTGTGTTTATGATTCTTATTTGTAGTCATTATGCTTATTGTTTTATAATAAATTTCAATTTTTTTCGTGTTTATATTTTTTATCATATTTATTTTAGAGGAATTCACAAATCTACACCCTTTCAACCCCTTCTTTACAAAACTACTCCTAATTTAATATTTTCACATATTTACACCCTTTCAAAATTTTAAAAGCTTGATTTAACCTTTAAAAAATTACCAAAATTAAAATTTTTTCATTTGGGTTCGCTAATTAGTGTTTAGGGTATAGTATTAAGGGGGTAGGGTTGTTTGGGTAGAGTTTATTTGAATTTAATTTTGAGTGTTTATGTGTAGTTTTGTGAAGTATTTTGGAAATGGTGTAGTTTTGTGAAATGTAATTCAAATGGTGTAGTTTTGTGATTCTCCCTTTATTTTAAACGATTATCGTATATAAAAACTTGATTCATGAGATATTGCTATAAGTTAATAATAAGAGATATTAATTTTCTACTTTGTCAATATTTGCAGGCTATCATATGGCAAGTGCAACTTCTTTACAACCATCAGCCGAGGTGCTTTTTAAATTTATTTATCATTTATATATATTATTGGAAAAAAAAATTTACCAGAGTTTTTATTATGTAAAATTTTCATTTATTTTTTGTTATATTTTAACAAACAAATCTTTAGTTATATTTTAATTTTTTTTACATTAATTGTCTAGCCAAAATTTTATTGGTCTCATGCATTGAGTCACGGATTATTACAATTATGCAATGACCAAAAAGATAAAGGTCATTGGAAAGGTACATGCCTTGATGAAATTGGTAGGCAAAGTGTTCGCGCTGAATTTTTGAAAGTATTCAGTATGGATTTTCCGTGGATTAAATTTAAGTATCGTTTGGACCATCTAAAAAAACAATATGATGTATACAAACGCGTTACACAAAACGCTACGGGAATGGGGTTTAACGATTTTGGAGAGATCGATATGGATGCGGATTGGTGGAACTTACTAATAAAAGTAGGATTAATAACTATACTAGTCTTGAAAAGTATAGTATTTACTTAACTAGTCTCTTACCAAGCAAAGTTTACTATAATAGTCTTGGAAAGTTTAGAAATGTAAAATTAATCTTAGTTTTGTTTTTAATAACGAAAATATCATTATTTAAAAAAAAAAATATTTTCTCTCTCCTCTCTTCTTTCTTCTCTCTCTTTCCTCTCTCTTCTCTCTCTTTCCTCTCTCTTCTCTCTCTCTTCTCTCTCTCTTCTCTCTCTCTTCTCTCTCTCTTCTCTCTCTCTTCTCTCTCTCTTTCTCTCTCTTCTTTCTCTCTCTCTCTCTCTCTCTCTCTTTCCTCTCTCTCTCTCTCTCCTTCATCTCTTTTTTTTTTGCATCTCTCTCCTTTTTCATCTCTCTCTCTCCTTCTTCATCTTTTCTTTTTCTCTCTCCAACGAAGAAGAAGATCTTCACCCTCAATCTTCATCTTCTTCCTCTTCATCATTCAATCTCGTTTCCGTTACAACGGCGGTCACACTCGCGTCGTTTCCGTTCACCGTTTAATCTCGTTTTTCGGTGAGTTTTCCGTTTTAGATCTGAAATTTTTGTATTCGTTTTTGTTGGAGAAAGAGAAACTAAAAGCCACGCGCCGAGATCCTTCAGATCTGTAACAATCTATCCTCCGCCGAGAACCATCAGATCTGTAACAATCTCTCATCCGCCGAGATCCGACGGATCAGTAAAATTGTGGTAGATTTGTTTTGTTATATTTTATGTGATTAATTTGTTTAGTTTATTTTAAATCTTATGCAGTAGATTTGTTTTACTTTAACGTTAGATGAAGTGGTAGACTTATTTGTCAATTTTTTTGTTCATAACTTGTTGTGGTAGACTTTTCTCGGTATCTTTATTTTGTGCATAATTTGGTGTGGTAGACTTATTTTGTGTTTCACGACGACGAGGCTTCACGGCGGATTCGGACGACGAGCGCAAAGATGTTTGTCTTTTCTCTCTTTATTTTTCAGTATTTTCCGACAAAAAAATATATGTCTCTTCTCCCTTTATCGAGTTTATGTTGTATTTGGTAATTTTATGAAGTTTATGCGTATTTAGGATTTGAAATATTGTGGTTTAATGTTTTTAGGAGGTTTGTGACGTTCCTGGTCGGCGAAGTGTCTATCTCGTGGCGACATGGTTTTTGTCTCTTTCACAACGGAATTTTTCAACACTAACGATGAGAAATGTTCAGATCTGATTTTTTTTAATAAGGTAGATTTGTTTAGGGTTATAGTCTTTGTTCTTATTTTGGCAGATTTATTTTTATTGTAAGGTTTGATGGTAGATTTATTTATGTGAGATGGTAGATTTGTTTATGTATAAAGGTAAATTCGTTGTTGGTTGATTCATATTGAGTTTGGTAATTCATATCGTTGTCAATATTAGTTGTAAATGTATTACATCGGCAATAACAATTTTTTTAAAACGAAGATTATTACCAAATGCAATGAAACAAAACTTAAATTAATTTTTTATCATTTATAGTGTCAATGGTTCTTTCAATTACAACATATAAAAATCATATTGTTTTCCAATTATTGTAAAAATAACTCAATTGCCTTGAATTTAAAATAAATTCTCAAAACTCCACTCTCCACAAACCAAATGACTTGGTTCATGTTTTAACATAACTATTTTTTTTTGTAAATGAATGAAAAATCTAAATCCAAAGATCAAATAGGAGGAGAATGTAAATGAAAATAAGTGTTTTCAAAGGGTTTTCTTATAAATGGCGCGGTCGAGCCTAGGTGAAAATAGAAGAAAGTGGTTTTTATGAAATTGTGTGCATAGTTAAAGACATAGAAGTACTACACGTTTTGATATATTAAAAAGTCTACCGTATCTAAAGTCTACCACGATGTGGATGCTTGAAAACATTTTCTTTTCCAATGCTTGTAATTGTTGTGCATAGCCAAGGACATAAAAGTAATTAAAACGTTTTATATATTAGAAAGTCTACCGTAACCTAACATAAATTTTAATTTTCTTATTTTATGTTTTCAAATAAATCTACCGAAAACTGATAAGTCTGCCATGAGAAGACTATTATAGTAACCTCTGCAAAGATTAGCAAAACTTTACCATCAACAAAAATAAATCTACCAACATATAACAAATCTACCACCAAAGAAATAAATCTACTACCAAGACAGGAAATGAAAACTGGTACAATTAGTCTACCGCAACAATGGTTTCGTCTATCTAATTTTACAAAATCTACCACTACATGAACAAGTCTACCATCACACACAAAGACAAATAACAATATTAAACCTACCAAGTCAGTAAATAAACCTACCAAAAAACATAAAAAATCTACCATCATATAAAATAAATCTACCGATTTAGTCAACGAAAAATCCTAAAAAGTCAAATGTGAGCTTCCAAGGTTTAAAAATCTACCAAACGTATTTAACTCTACCGTGTCTGTTGAACAAATCTACCAATGTCGATAAAAGTCTACCACACCCAAACAAATCTACTATGTCAGAAATATAAGTCTACCAGATTTAACGAAATAACTCTACGAACCATTTTTATAAGTCTTCCATTGTTTTTTAAATCTACCGTTCCAAAATATAAATCTACCGTTCCAAAATATAAATCTACCGTTCTAATAAGTCTGCCGTAACATCAACGCGCTGGTTTTTTCGTAATAAACGCAAAAGCGCAGAAAAATAGTAATGACATTTTACGTAATTACGTTTTTTTTGTCAAATGATAAAAGGGTAAAAAAGTAAGCAAAAATATTCTAGTAATAAAAAAAATTTTAGACTATTCTAGTAATAACCCTACTTTCCAAGTCTAGTATTGTCATCCACCCATAAAAGTAAGTATCTTGAATTTTTTAATGTTAAAGAATATAAAATATGGTTAGTTTTTCATTAAGACTAATAGTTTTTTCTATTACAGAGTTCTCCGGACGCATCTAAATTAAGAACACATCATCTTCGAGATATTCCTCTTCTTAATCGTCGTTACGATCGAACCACAGTTTCAGTAAGCGAGGGATGGCAACCTCGAGCTGGACCAAAACAACATGGTGATTCTTTAAATTCGGTTCCACAACTAGTGGAATCTGATGAAGATGTGGAACAAGTTAGACCGATAAAAAAATCAGCTCTCAGTGAAAAAGGTAAAGTTGGTTCGTCTAGTAAACAAGGTAATCATGATAAATGGGATCGTCTGACGAACGCTCTTGAAGATCAAGGAAAATTCTGGAAAGGTGGGCGAGAAACATTTGAATCGTTAAACCCTTTCAGTTGGGCCATGTGTATGCAAGAGTTGCTCAAGATATCTACTTTAGATCATGATAGTGAGCTTTACTGGGCCGCTATTGACTATCTTGCATCGGATGAAAGTGGTCGTTAGATTTTAATGTCATTACCAAATGATGAAGAAAAGATAAAATTTCTCGAACGAAAAACGAAGAAATGAGCAGCTTTTGATTAAGATTTCATTTTAAATTTCATAGTTTTTACTTTGTTTTCGAATAATCATTTTTTATTTTATTTTCTAATAAGTATGTTTTCATTTTTTATTTTTGGTGTTTTAATTTATTTCTTGGATTTAAAAGAATAAATAAAAGAATAATTACTTAATATTTTTCTTTACGTTAATTGTTGCTATTAACTAATATGGTATTTTTCAATCGCGACAATTGTTTTTCAATTTTATTGGACTTTTGTGGGTATTATACATTTTTTGGTTGATGTATTTATTTTTATTTAATTACTAACTCTAAGTTTTTTTATATTTTAGGTACTAACAATTCAATACAACCAAAACTTGCTTAAAATACTTGCATTGTTGATTAATGATGAATGTTTGGATCCCAGTCGTGATAGAAGATTTATGAGAATCGACAGAGGTCGTGGATGGCGTCATAATATGCAAATGTTAAATGGTCATGATCAAGAGTGTTATGAAACTCTAAGGATGCATCAAGAAACTTTTCGGCGTTTATGCTTTACTTTGAAAAATGATTATGGGCTACAAGAGTCGCATGAGTGTGGATTACAAGAAAGTGTTGCCATATTTCTAGAAATTGTTGCGCATGATGAGGTGCAACGAACAATTGCAACACATTATCAACGCAATCAAAAGACCGTGAATAGAAAGTTTCATGAAGTTTTGGATGCTCTTATCCTTATGTCTCAAGATATCATAAAACCTAGAGAAAATGAACTTCGACAGGTGGATCCCATTTTGTCTTCAGATAGAAGATATTATCCTGTTTTCAGTGGTTGCATCGGAGCTCTAGATGGAACACATGTATCAGTGCGAGTAGGAAGTGATAAAAAGGAAAAATATTGGAACTTAATAAAGCAACATCCTACAATGAACGTGCTTGCGATATGTAATTTCAACATGGAGTTCATATACACATATGTGGGAACACCAGGAAGAGCACATGATTCAAAGATATTGACATATTGTGCGCAAAACGATGAATATTTTCCAACTCCCCCAGAAGGAAAATATTTTCTCGTTGATTCAGGATATCCTAACAGAAAAGGGTACCTTGCTCCATATCGCAGAATTCGTTATCACCCGCATCAATGGCAACAAGGAGCTCCTACAAATGAGAATGAAATGTATAACAAACGTCATTCTTCTTTGCGTTCTGTTATTGAACGGACTTTTGGGGTATGGAAAGGCAAATTCGCTATTATCAGAAATTCATGTCGCTATGATCTACAAACACAATGTAAGATTGTTGTAGCCACAATGACCTTACATAACTTCATTCGAAAATCTGCAACCCTTGATAGAGATTTTCAAGAGTATGAAGTAATGGAAAATGAAGCGCTTGATATTTTAGATTCAGATGATGATGAACATATTCAAACAAGTCAATATGTGCCTACAGGTGACGCATATATGGCTGGGATACGAAACAATATCGCTGAGCAGATATGGACAACTCGTAGATAGTTTTTCTAAGTTTTTGTTATTTCATCTCAGACATTTTTAATATTTGTTTAGTCTTGATTGAAAAAATAAATTTAAATTTTTAATAATGTTTTAAAATTTGTTCTCAACATTCACGTTAAGCTCACAGCTTACAGCTTACAGCTCACAGCTTACAACTTACATCTCACATCTCACAACTTACATCTTACAGCTCACAGCTTACAGCCTACAGCTCACAGCTCCCGCTTCCGCTGTTTTTAGCTATTCCTCTCCGTTCCACTCTGCCAATCGAGGCTATAGAATATTCTGGTGGTATTCAAGTTTTTGACACGAATCTTCGCACGAAAAAATTAGAAAAATTCTTTAAAATACCACAATTTTTTTAGTTTAGAAAATACCATTACAAAACTAATCCAAACGAAAATACCGTTACATAGTTATTAATATCAAAACTACCATTAAAAATATTAGTTTACAAAAATACTACAAATTCCTTAATGTTTAGGATATAGTTTTGACAGAATTGCATTTAATTTTAAAGATTTAGGGTTTAGTTTTTAAAATATTAAACTAATTTAAGATATGTAGTATTTTTGAGAAAAAAAATTTAAATAGTATTTGTAAAACTTTCAAAAGTGCGTAACATCGTAAACTGTATGCAAAGAGACTAATCTTGTATTCAAAGAGTATCACAAAGTTAAGCATCAAAGAACATATATAAATCCACCAAGAGAAGTCTTGTTAAAAACATCTCAAGCCTAAACCCATAGACTCGCTCACATATGTGTTGCACATAAGTAAGAGAAGTTCTCTTTTAAGGGTCTACTCTAGTTTTTTCAATTAGCGGAAAAGTCGAGGAACTGATCTTTTAGGCACTTTGCCTTCGAGCTTCAGTCTTCGATAAGACTCTCGGATATGGCAAGGTCTTATAGGTCCTGATTCATTCCTTTCTCCCATAACAACTCGAGCTACATATATAACGTCGACATCCGTCAAAGTGAGTTTATACTTTTATCTTTACGAATTCATTGAATGATTTCGAGCTGTCTTACCTGTTTCCACGAGCTCGCCAACAAACATCTTTGCGATACCACAGGTAACGATGATTATCGGCATACTAATCTTTTGACTCCCTGTGACTCCTTGTAATAACTACACCAAAACACAAACACACATACAAGAAGCTAATGGTATTATGCTTTATCCTTGTAATAGCTACACCAAAACACACACACAAGAAGCTAATGGTTCTATGCTTAATATTTGTAATGGCTACACCAAAACACACACACAAGAAGCTAATGGTTCTGTGCTTAATATTTGTAATAGCTACACCAAAACACACACACACACAAGAAGCTAATGGTTCTATGCTTAATATTTGTAATAGCTACACCAAAACAACAGACACACACACAAGAAGCTAATGGTTCTATGCTTAATATTTGTAATAGCTACACCAAAACACGGACACACACACAAGAAGCTAATGGTTCTATGCTTAATCTTTGTAATAGCTACACCAAAACACACACACACAAGAAGCTAATGGTTATATGCTTAATATTTGTAATAGCTACACCAAAACACAGACACACACACAAGAAGCTAATGGTTCTAAGCTTCATGCTTGAATGAAACAAAAAAAAAAGAAACACGATCTTTCTTTTTCGATGTATGCTTTTTTACCTTCCTCATGTTACCTTTCTGCAATGCAGATCTCCTGAAAGATTCATACCTACTCATCTGATCCTCGGTAAACTGCGATAAAATGATCCTAAAGAAACAATTCAACAACAACAACAAAAACAATCACCATCCTCATATTATCTTCTTCTTCTTATTCTTCGTTAAGCTAATTCAAAAAATCAAGTAAAACAAGAAACGTACTGCATCTTAGCCATCTTAGCAGGATCAGCAGTAGTAGTTGGATACTTGGTAAGCTCAACATCCATATTCTCTTCCTCTTCTTCTTCGTCTTCGTCTTTGCTCTTGTTCGTTTCTGAAGCAGCAACGGATGCTTTCATCTTCTTCGTATGACGACCACCACCACCACCATTAGAGTCTCTCTCATCATCTTCGTGAGCTTGATCGGTTTCGATTCCGGCGTCTCCGTCTCCAACGGGTGATTCCGGCGGAGATTCGTCTTGCTCCTCTTCGATTGCTGCTTCGAACGGATCCTTCGAATGCTTCATCCTAATAAAAAAAAACCTAAAAACGAGAATCACGACTATGACATTGAAATCGCATATCAAGCTCTGGTTTCAGTTAGGGTTTTTCATTGCAATTATTAGCGACGGAATCGTTAAACGAACCTTTTTGAGATGAATCTCACGGAGACGACGAAACTCTTGGAGTCTTATTTTCAAGGCGGAGAAGAAAATAAAATTCTTGGGATTTTAATTGTTTTGTTTTAAAGTGAGGGGTGTTCTAGAGTCGGTTTAAAATCATGTGATGAATCCAAACCAAAATTAGGAAACAAGATATTATTCAACCGAACCTAAACCAGAAAAAATGTAAACCAGAATTGCATTAAAACTACACCAAAATTTTCAAAATAAATTTTATTCATACAATTTTGTCCTTCTAAAATTATACTCTGAATAGTAATTAGCGAATTCAAATAAAAAATAGTAATTTTGGTAACGTAAATGAATCAATCATTTTAAATTTTAATAAATAAAAATATGTAAAATTATTGAATTATGTGTAATTTTGTAAAAGAAAAGTTGAAATAAAGTAATTTTGTGAAATAAAAGTTGAAATAAAGCAATTTTGTGAATTCGTCTAAAAGTAGTCTAAATTTTATAGTTAACAGAACATAAACTGGACAATATAAACCAGTTGAGTTGTGGGTATAATTGTATTGGCTATTTACTAATTGGGCTTTACTCATAAACTATAAATGGCCTTCAAAATCATGTACTGTGATAATAGTTTTGTTTCAAAATCTGAAACCAAAAAGTGACAATTTAATTACCACTTCATTTGAATTTAAGAATACTAAAAAATTATTGCAGCCTATTATACGTTTCTTGTTCTGCAAATTAGGTTACTTATTACTTGCACGTATAAACAATCTTAAACAAATAAGATTTGATATCCTCTTTTTTTTTTTTTTTTTCATCATTGTCAGTGTCTAAGTAATTCTCGTTCTCTCCTAACTGAGAGCGGCAAAGTTCGAACATCGGATTATGCGATTAGATGCAGAGGTGAATATCATTGGACCACTTGCTGATCCGCATATCCTCTTTTTACTTAGTCATTTTTTAATTAATAAAAGTGTGACTACTTGTTTTATAGGATTATAAACAAATAAATGAATCAAATGCTATAATACCCTTTGACTAAAAGTCAAGAGCTATTATACCATTTGATAATTTTGATTTTTGTTTTGATTTTTATAAATTTCAAAATAAATCAATTTTATAAACTGAAAACGTGATTATTTTTTATTTAATTTTAAGAATTTGACAAAAATATTTTAAAACAAAAAAAATAAAAATAAAATATGTTTAACAAAATATGATATAAAAACGATTTTAAAATATTTTTTTTGTTGAATTTAAAGGTTTAGTAGTTTAGGGTTTCCATTTGGGTTCGCAATTCCAAATCCAAGACACTTGTGATTAGTTTAGGGTTTAGATTAGAAAATATTTAGTGTTTTATGTTTTTGGTCAACGAAAGTCAAAGGATATGAAGACTCAATAAGGGTATGAAAGATTATAATTTTTGTTTAAGGGGTATAATAGCTTTTGACCCCAAATAGATGCATAGAGATAAAAACATATACTTTTGTTACAAATTCACATGAACATATACAAAAACAAATTAAAGACCTTATCCGCACAAAGACAAACAAAATAAATTAAAAAAAAAACTGAAAATAAAGTTTAGTTTCTTTCTTTTCTTTTTTTTATCATTTGTTCTTACGTACAAAAGATATTTTCATACAGAAGTAGCAAACCATACACCATCTTACCACACAAATCAAGGCTTTGGTGGCTCAGCCACGGGCAAAGCCGTCGTCGTCTCCGGTTCCTTAACCGCCACCGGAGCCGATGTAGCTTCTTCGACATGCTTCTTCTCTTCCACAACATCATCTTTCTTGGTCTCTTCAACAATCTCTTCTTTCTGATCACCACTTGGTTCTACTTCGGTTTTAACCGGTTCTTCGGTTTTCACTTCCTCAACCGGTATTTCTTTAGTCTTTACCTCTTCAGGGAGGAAAACACATACCTTCTCGAATATGAACGTGACTGGTCCGGACACATAGCTAGCTCCGAAGCTAGACGAAGCGTCTCTCACAGCCGTTGATCCCGGGAATTCTGAAAGTTACATATATCATCATAATTAATTAATCAAATACAATGAGAGATTTAATAATAATATTCACTACTTTCATCTAATAAAAACATGCACGAACAGACGTATTCCTAATATTTTAATATCAAATGAATATATTGGTTTTATTTCGAATAGTTAGGATCAATATAAGATATGATATAGGGAATCCAAAGTTTTGCCAGCAAATATATTTGAACAAAAACAAAAATCACATAGTATAAGACAAAATTAGTAAATACTATGTGACAAGTATATATATCGTTTGTGTGGATATTTTTAAAAAATAGAAAAATGAAGCATATATATAGCTAAATATCATTACCAATTTTGACAAGCTCCTCAAGATACTTAAGCACAGCCCCTGAGTTTTTCTTCAAACCAGCCTCTTTAGGATCTCTTACCAAAGCCTGTTTAGTTTAGTTTAAATAATCAATTAAAAAAAATAGAGAATTAACTAAAATAAAATAAAAATAAGAAGATAAGGGACCTTGACTTCAACAGACGTGGCCTCATAGGTTTCCAAGACCTTAGGTTGGAGTTGTGTCTTTTTCTCCTCAATCTCCTTATTTATTGCTTCCTATTATAACATTTCAATGACTGCCCATATTAATTAACAACACACATATAAAAGTAATAAAACAATGTACTAAAGTCCAAAATTAAATACGTGGCTTATCCTCTAATAATGGTGTCTTATATGGGACCTATAACAATCAACTTAAGTCTTAAAATTGTGTAAATATTAATTAATACCTTAGACTCATCAAATGTTTTGGTGGCTTCAGCAGCAGCAGCTTTCTTAGCACTATTCTTCTCGAATAATTTCTTGAATTTTGGAACAACCTTTGCATTCCAGTATCCCATTTTTTTTGTTAATTAATTTAAGTTAACCTTCTCTAACGATTCTGTCAAAGACAAATATAAATGAAACATTTAAGTTCTGTTTTAATACCTCAAGTTACTTATGTGTCATGTCTCCTATATACTCCATGTTCTAGAAAACGACAAGAACCAAGAACATCAAGCAATTATATTATCTTTCATCTTTGTTGTAATAATAGTATTTCTTTATAAAGATTAATAGTTTTTCTTCAGTCAAAGTCTAAACTAATCTTGATGATATGCATATGGAAATTAGTAAATAGTATTTTTGTGGAGATTATGTTTACGTTGTACCCAAAAACAAAAATCATATATATGTATACATACTATCTTAATTAATCGAAACATAGAACTAATACAAATAAGAGAATTAATGTCCCTGTGAAAGATTTGAACTCGTAATTCAACGTTGACAATTAAGAACAAAACATGAATTATGTGTATATAATTACCAACTTTGTTTCTATGTAGAATCTCGAAAAATATTGAACAACCCTAATTTTAAAACATGGTAAATGAATATGAAAAACATATCTTCACAAGATGTAAAAAAACATGTTGTGACATCAAAAGAACATATATAACCACATAACGAACATGATAAGTATAAATTTGTGTACTGAATTATTTTTATTTTTTTATGTATAATCATATGAGTTAATTTGATAGAAAAGAGAACTTACTTGAAATGATAAATCTCTTTGAAGATCTTTTTCTCTGAAACACACGAAACTGAATTTAATGTTTTCTCTGAATTTAAGAAACCCCTATCTCTTAATATAGACAGGTTTCTCTTAAAATCACAACCTTTCTTTTCCTCATTAATTACGGTTATTGCCACTCTTGCCTCGTTGGCATCATAACCGTTTTCTATTCTAATTTTGCGGACATATTTTCGGTTAACACAAACATAGTCAATTAAACCAAAACCGAAATTTTTATAAAACCAAAACCGATATATACTTAAATCAATTCATGGTTTAATCAATTTTTTTTTTAAAAACGTATTTTAAGCAAATGTATGTTTGCTTCGCCGAATATAAACCGGTTAAGATTTTAGTTGTCGGTTTTCTTTAATAACCGTAAAAGTCAAAGACAACAATACAAGTAATAAAATAGGAATAACGGTCAAAACAAGAAGAGATAAGGAGGGGTAAATAAGTAATTTAAAGGAGAATTTGCCAGCTGGCGATCACATCAATCACAGTTGGCAAAATATCAAAGTAGGGCCCGCACCAATCGTTAATTGTGGATAGTGATCTGTAGTTGTGATATATACGCTTCTTATCTCATAAGTATATTTTTATAAGATTTCGTATTTAATAATAATCTTATATAATTCGGTTTTAATTATCTCAATTATGTATTAGACTATTGGTACTAGGATTTAACCCGTGGTACACCACGGGTTTATGTTTTTTATAAATAATTATATATATATACAATTAATTTAGAAGTTTGTAAAAAAAATTTTGATTTTGTAAAATAAATAAAAATATTCAGAATTTCTAAAGAGTATTTTGTTCTTTTATTGTTTATGCAAATAAATATAGAGAAATTCACAAAACTACACCATTTCAATCATTCCTTCACAAAACTACACCTAATTCAATATTTTCACAAATTTACACCCTTTCAAAATTTTAAAAGCTTGATTTACCATTTTAAAAATTACCAAAATTAAAATATTTTCATTTGTGTTCGCTAATTAATGTTTAGAAATAGTATTAAGGGGTATGATTGTGTGGATAGAGTTTATTTGAATTTAATTTTGAGTGTTTATGTGTAGTTTTGTAAAATATTTTTGAAATGGTGTAGTTTTGTGAAATGTAATTCAAATGGTGTAGTTTTGTGATTCTCCCATAAATATATAATGAGAATTATATTTTATATAGCAAAATCTTAATATAATTTGTAAGTGTGTTTATTCCAAACTATTATAAACTATAAAAATTAGGGATGGACAAAACTTCCGGATCCGAAATACCGAACCCAAACCAAACCGAAATCCCCAAATCAATACCGATTCTAAAAACAAATAACTCGAATGTATAAGGAAATTTACTACCATAATACCCGAAATCGAATGCGAACCAAACTCAATTTTGTAGAACTAAACTAAACTACTCTAACTACCCAAAAATTATTTAAAATAATAATAGTTATAATTATATTTGAAGTACATAATTGGAACCAAACCGAAATTAAAGAACCGAAACCGTTCCAAAAATAAATAACCCGAACGAATTGAGAAATTTACTACTCGAAAACCCGAAGCCAAAACAAATTTCTAGATTTGAACCCGAATTACCCGAAATTTGTTTATGATAAAGTTTAATCATTATTTTCAAACTTCTTGTCATTTATCTAGAATTTTTCTAAAGCCGAATCCGTTAATAAATAATTGTTATGCTTAGTGTTAATTGATTTAAACAAACTTTATCTATGTTCAATATAGATGTTTATTAACATCTAAAATATTAATATAAATAGAAAATTATAATATGGACAATGATTATATATAAAAACTAAACTATATACTTTTTAAAAAATATTTATATTCTGAAATTTTTTATAGACCTCAAGTAAGAAAAATTAAAAGATTATATCAAAAATATCATAAATATGAAATTAGTGGTTGATTTTATGTTAAAATCGGTTTTATTGTTTTTGTTGATATTTAAGTCAATTTTAAAAAGTATATATATAGAATGAGATATGTTTGTGTGTAAGTTTCACATAACTTCTTTAAGTGAGTTTAAAACCAATGACATAGTATGTAGTTAAGTGAGGTTTTTTGGAAAAGTTCAAAAAAGTACTTCAAAAATAATAATATAAATATTTTTATTATATATTTCGTATAGCAAAAATTTAATATAATTTATAAGTTGATTAGACCAATAATTTATTATTTATTATATTTAGAATTCGAAAATACCCGAATTCAAAATACAAACCGAATCAAAATACACAAATCATATTATGCGATTTACCCAAATTTATTTAAAATTATAATTATTTTGATTATATATATATAAATAATTGTTGTAAACATATTCTAAATATGTAATATAAGATTTAAATTTTAGTAGAATTGCAATTTCTTCTTTTTTGTTTATAATCGAACCGGAAATCAAACTCGTTAACAAACTATTTTGTTTTTTATTGTTTGATATTTTTAACAAAAAAAAATTTTCAAATCGTTTTTAAATTCTTAATAATATTAATTAAACCTGTTTGTTTTGATTTAAATAAAATTTTAATGGTAGTTTTTTATAAAAAAAACTATGTAATAATGTATTTATGTGAATTATATATGTTTATTTTGTTTTTCAAATATTTTTTACATAATTTCTTTAATATTTTTTATTTATTTTTGGAGAGAATTATAATATTTCCTTATTTGATTTTTTGTAATTAAATGTTCAAAAATATTTCCTTTTATGCCCAACGGCATAATGTGTAATTTAGTGTGATTTTTTGGAAAATTTCAAATTAGTACTTCAAAAATACTAATATAGATATGTCATCGTTTTAGTTGGATTATGATCACTCTAAAAATATGTGAAAAATATAGTTTAGATTTATTCGTTCAATAGTTTATTGATACACGGTGGTGTTATATAAGTTTTTTTCAACTCAAATCAATAAAACAATTTTTTTTTCTTGTTCGTAGGGTTTATATGTTTTAAAATTATTTTGTTTCAATATTTTTAAAAACCACTAAAAGAAAAACACAAAAAGTTTTTACTGATCCATACTCTTCTTATTGAACTTTTTGGAAACCAATCATTTTGACCACAAATAAATTCATATATTCGAACCAATGTGTGCAAACTAGAGACTATATTGATACAAAAACCGAAAATTTATGCACCTTTTAAATTTCAAGCCTTGTTTTGTTACACACTTTTTCTTAAACCAATTTGTGTACAAACCAAAATATAGTATATATTATATTCTTAGTTATTAATTATATGTTTATATGTTTAGTTTAAAAAATGATTAGGTGTTTCTATACAATATATTTCAAATGTGTACAAAACATTTTATATTTTGTTTCTGAAAAGGTTTTAAGGTTTGTGAAAAATGGTAGTATAATGGCTATGATGACGGTATACATGCACATGGGTTGCCTTCACTATTTGTCGTCTTTGGTGAACAAAACAACCATCCATTATATTAAAAGATCATATATATAAATCTTTTAACAAAAAAAGAAAGATCATATATATACCATTCATTTTTGATTTTCACATTTTACCTACATAGAAACACACACATTTGTTGTGTCATTTACATTTAGTTACTAGTATCGCTGCAAGAAACTGGGTTTTTTACCACGAAAATATTTACAACGATTAAATTCGTTGTAAATATACAACGTTGTTACGTCGATATTACAACGATCACGATAATCGTCGTAAAATCGTAGTAATTGTACCACGGATATAATCGTCGTAAATTTCCGACGATTTTACCACGATTTTAATATAAATTATAAAATCGTTGTAAAATGGTTGGAAATTTACAACATATTTACAACGATTTTTAAGCATATAAGAATTTATTTTAATTGTAAATTTACAATGAAATAGTCGTTGTAAAACGGTTATAAAAATAACAATGAATTTACAAAGTACATAATACCACGATTATACAACGATATTGATTCGTCGTAAATTTTACGACGATTTGATTTTTACTTCGATCGATTAACGACGATTTGTAAATCGTTGTTAAATCGTAGTTAAACCGATTTAACAACGATTTTGTTCGTTGTTAAAGTCGTGATTTCTTGTAGTGTATATATATGTACTCGACCGAAACATTTTGTCTACAATTTCAATAATAACGAATTGTGTGTATATTTCTTGTTTTAAAAGAAAGTTGTTAAACCACATAAAACGAAGCCAAAATCTTTAAAATAATTTAAAGCTCCAAATTCAAAATATATATATATACAATATTGTTAAGGGTGGGCCCAAGCCCACTCAGACCTGACCCATTTCAGAAGTTATCAGAAGAATCCGATTGGGCCCTATTCTGAGATCGGCCCAGAAGGCCACCGAAGTCAAGGGCCACCGAAGTCAAGGCTCATCCAAAGTCAAGGCTCATTTGAAGGAAGCATGCGCGACACAGTGACATCGGTACAGACCTGCCAGGACTGACACATGTGACGTCTGTACGGCGCCGCGGCACAGTCGGCAAAGGTGTCAGTACGGACCTGCAAGATACAGAGGTCAGCCGAACGGGCATTAAATGCAGAGGCATGCTCGACAACCGCATTAAATGCAAAGACATGTTCGACAAAACAACTTTTCGTATGTCGAGCATGCGCCGAAGAGATCCCGCCAAGGAGTAAAACCCCGCCAAGGATCAAAGGTCTTCACTATAAATAGAGGGTTCCGGCTCATAAACAAAGGATCCGAATTTCAGGGAGAGAATCTACAGAGAGAAACTATTATAAACTCATCTTTCCACCTCGTCATTTGTATCAAACAATCAATCAATAAACAAAACGAACTCCGAGTTCTTATTCACTTTCGTTCGGCATATTATATTTCTGTTCGGCATTTCACTCTTATTTCCACTTCGGTACCACCTGTTCGTCCCCATTATCACTTAACGAGTTTTCCGACCCTTTTCCATTACAATCATCCCAGTTCGGTCCCGAGACCGAACCCTGTTTTAACAAATATTTATCAGGGCAATTACAAAAGTAAACTATTTGAATTGCATTTTATAAATCTATACCATTTTAAAGTTATTTTACAAAATTACACTTAAACAATCAAAATTAAATATAAGTAAATCTTATCCACGCAATTTTACCCCTTTAAAATTATATCATAAACACTAATTATCGAACCCAAATGAAACGATTATAATTTTGGTAATTTTTCAAACGGTAAATCAATCTTTTAAAATTTCGAAAGGATGTAAATATAGAAAAATATTGAAGTAGATAGAGTTTTATGAAGGAATTGATAAAATTGTGTAGTTTTGTGAATTTTCCTTTTTGATTTTCATTTTACTATTATAAAATACCAGAAAATAAAATATGCTATGCTATTTACCTAAAAATGAAAGTAAAGGATATATTAAAATGGTAAGGTGTGTCATCATTATAGTTAACAAAAGAGAAAATTGGCTCAGAGGGTATTTTTTAGTTTTCTAATTTGCTAGAAGGTAGTTTTTGTTTTTTAATTGTTAAATGGGTAATTTTCATAAGTTAAAAGACAATTATAACCTTTAGATTATTTTTATATTTATTTGTGATGAATGGTGAATCGAATACGTGAATGGTGAATCTAATACGTGAATGGTGAATTTAATACGTGAATTATGAATCTAATACGTGAACGGTGTATAACACCGATAAATAATGAATACATATGATGAACGATGAATAATGATATGTGAATGGTAAATGTCAAATGATGAATGAAGAATATCGATTGGTGAATAGTGAATAGCGTTGGGTGAATGGAGAATACCGGTTGATGAATAGTGAATAACGTTGGTGAATAGTGAATATCGATTGGTGATTGGTGAATGGTGAATAACGGTTTGTGAATGGTGAATAACGATTTGTGAATGGTGAATAACGGTTGGTGAATGGTGAATACGGTTGGTGAATAGATTTTGTTAAATACTAAAGGATAAAACAGTCTTTTCGCATTCTCTGAAAATTAAAATTACCTATTTTCCTAATTAGAAAACTTAAACTACCCTATTCACAATTACAAAACAAAAAGTACCTAATCTACTAAATTTCCCTTAACAAAATTCATGTACACCATAATCTCTATAAGTTAATATTAGTTTCGTTAATATCACTCTAATATAATAATTTTTCCAATCCTAAATTCAAATTTTATTGTATTTTATCTCTTGATAAATTAATAATCACGATAAATTAATATTTTTTATCAATATGTCATAGTCCCGACATTATTAATTTACATAGATTTAACTATATTAGGTAATAAAATTTCCACATATTTGTTTTTTGCTTGTTATTGTGCGGACTAGGCCCATTTAAACGGAAAGAGAAGAAGCCCACCAAGTAAAAAAACAGTCCAGAAATAACAAATTCAGAAAACTAAAAAAAGAAGAAATAACAAATTCAGAAAATTAAAAAAAGAAGAAATAACAAATTCAGAAAATCGAAGAAGAAGAAGAAGAAAGAGATGCCTCTAAGCGCGACAATGGTAGGAGCTTTGCTGGGTCTCGGCACCCAAATGTATTCAAACGCTCTACGAAAGCTTCCTTACATGCGCCGTAAGTCAACGAAATCGAATTAGAAATCGCTAAAAACCCTAATAAATTTCGTTTTTTCGTTCTTGATTCTGATTTTTTTTTTGTGTGTGTGTGGAATATGTGGATTTTGGTTTGAATCAATGGTTAGATCCGTGGGAGCATGTGGTTGGTATGGGACTTGGTGCTGTGTTCGCTAACCAGCTTGTGAAATGGGATGTTAAGCTTAAGGAAGATCTCGATGTTATGCTTGATAAGGCTAGAGCTGCTAACGAACGCCGTTACTTTGGTATACATTAATATTTGCTCTAATGGATTTCTTGGTGAAATTACTGTGTTATTATGCCGAGAACTCGAATATTAGGCTGCACATAATTAGTTTTTGGTTGTTCTTGTTTAGGTAGCTCAAGGTTTAATCTTTTTCGGATGTTTATCGATTGAGAGATGAGCTGAAACTTTGAAGAAAATATATTGCATTATTAGAGTAAGCAGAAACTAGATGTGAGTTAGAAGGAACCGCGAAAGTGTGTGTATAGTTTTAGACTTTTAGTTAGATGTCAAGGGAAGTTGTGCTAAGCTTTCACAAACTATTCATAACGAAACTTTTGACATATGTTAAGTACAAGGGGCTTTCTTCTTTAGTTTCCAAGTTGCAAATGCATATCCGTGAGGGTCTGGCAGAACATAGTGTATTACATTTCTTGCTTTATTGGTTTGTAAACCATGTACGCATATAACGTATAGTATTCAAACTTTTCTTTCGTGTTTGTAATGCAGATGAAGATCGGGATTAGTTATTGGGTGACATATGAAGTCTTCATATGTCATAAATGAAATGTCTTCTTGTGAAGTCATCTCAAGTGTTTGTTTTGTTTGACATTCCCTGTAAAAGCTTCTCTTCTCCGTTTTCTTGGAGCTAGTTCTCTTTTGCTTCGGCATTGGAGTTCTCTACGCTCTGTGTTTTCGGTTATGAACATAAGGATTTGTGTCTTCACAATCTTGAATTTCTGAGAATCTGTTTGTACCTGGCATATAATTGCGAATGATAAAACATTTGTCTTCTTGTCTTATTTTATGAGGATAGCTAATTTCAGAAATCTATCTAAGATTCGGCTCAAGCTGCATAAGAAGTGCAGGCAAAGACAATAAGTGTACAAGATGTTTCAAGTTCAAACCAATCTTCGTATTGAAACTATGTCTATACAAAGCAAATTCATAATATTTAGGAACAAATACAATTAAAGTTTGCAGTTTTTATGTCTCCAACATCATTTGCAGGTATTGGCTTTTTTACAGCTTCTTAAAACCAGCCATTCTATTGTTGAAGAGATGGAGAAGGCTATCACATGCTTGTCTAGAAGATGGTCTCTCCTGAGGAGAAGTATTTGTGCACCTAAGTGCAATCTCAAGCACTTGACAAGCTGCGTCTTCTTCAAATGGCAAAAGCGGCTTAAGCACCGGATCTATGAGCTTCTCTCTAGCTGAACCCGCAAGGTGTGTTTCAACCCATCTCACCATGTCCATATCTTCACCAAACACTGACTCGGTTGGCATTTTCCCGGTCACTATCTCCATTAGCACTATCCCCATGCTGTAAACATCGCTCTTCTCTGTCGCCTTCAACGAGTAAGCATACTCTACAAACACAATTTCAAGTCTTTAGATTCTAATCAGTGAATATACAGAAGGAAAGCTAAGAAGCTTGAGAATACGAGTACCTGGTGCGATGTAGCCATAAGAGCCTGCAAACCAGGTATTTGATTCTGTGTTTGTATCGTAATTCTCAGTTAAGACCTTGGCAAGACCGAAATCTCCCAAATGTGCTTCCATGTTTGAATCAAGGAGCACATTACTGGATTTGAAATCACGATGAACGATTGGAGGAACACAGTCATGATGAAGGTACTCTACTCCTTGAGCCAATCCTACTGCTATTCTCAATCTTGCTTCCCAGTCTAAAAGCTTCTTCTTTTTCTCGATCACAGGTTTCTCCTCATGAAGCCAATCCCATACGCTTCCGTTCTCCATGTACTCATATATCAGCAGATTCAATCCTTCTGATTTGCTGCTGCAGTAACCCATCAGCTTAACAAGATGCCTATGTCTGATTGTTCCGAGCGTTTTAACTTCTCTGCTGAAGCTCTTGTTTGACATAAGATCATCTTTCCAGATAATCTTCTTCACAGCAACTGTCTCACCATTCTCAAGCTCCGCCTTGTAAACCTTCCCAGAGCCTCCTGATCCGATCATGAACTCCTCACTTAGATTATGCGTGGCTTCCATGATATCTTCCCACCTTATATCCGATTTTGAAGCTCCGTTTCGGAAGAGAGGCTTGTGTTGAGCTTGTGAAGAAGAGGTAGACGAGTATACGGTGTTTCCATCTCCAACTCTCTTGAAGAAATCACGCCTTTGTTTGAAGAAGAGCGCGATTACAAGTATCATCAAAGCGATCGCTGCTAATGCCGACATAGCTGATATTATTACAACAGATCTGGCGCTAAGGCCCTGTTGCTTGTTGTCTCTTCCAGGTCTGTTGCAGTGACTGAGTGGGCTTCCACAGAGACCTGTGTTGCCTATAAAAGAATCAGCCGGCCATCTTGAGAACTGTTTCTTGAGTTTGCCGCCGAGGTTATTGAAAGAGAGGTTGAGATATCCCAAACTCTTCATATCCCCTACCGCGCCTGGCACTTCCCCAATAAGCTGATTATGTGACAGATCAAGGGTTTCAAGCTTTAGTAATGTCCCAATCGTAGAAGGTATATCGCCGGTAAAATTATTGTAACTAAGATCTAAAGCACTTTGAAGATCCCGAAGCTGTCCAATCTCAACTGGGATATCTCCTGTTAAGCTGTTTCTTGATAACCGAAGCTCGTACAGCTTGCTGAGCTTGCCCATAGCTTGAGGAAGCGACCCCGAAAACTGATTCTTACCAAGGTTTAGTACATTGAGAGCTCCCAAGTTACCAATCTCTTGAGGGATCGACCCGTTAAGGAAATTTCCATCAAGAGACAACACTAGCAGCTTTGTACAGTTGAACAGCTCGGTAGGTATGAACCCGACAAACTGATTAGAAGAAAGCTTGATCTCTCCTAACTGCGTAAGCTTTCCTAGCCACGGAGGTATTGGCCCCGAAAGAAAATTGTTATTGAGATCGACGTGGGTCAGTTTCTTGCACAAGACGAGCTGTAACGGAATGTTTCCTGTTAAGGAATTGCTCGAGATATCCAACAGCGAAAGCTCGCGGATTTTGCCTAACGTCCAAGGGATTCTTCCTGTGAACTGATTCTTCCCTAACCTGAGACGATCAAGATCCGGAGAGTTTCCTAGCTGGAGAGGGATCTCATCTTCAAACTCGTTGTTTGTGACATCGAACGAGAGAAACGAGCTCGAACCACACAAGGGAATGATCGTACCGTTAAGCCTGTTGTGTGAGAGATTGATCCTTGTGAGGTTCTTTAGATTGATAAGCAACTCAGGAACGTTTCCTTGGAGAGAATTGTTGTAAAGCATGAACTGTTCAAGTCCCTTTAAAGACCCGAAGGACGAAGGGATCGATCCCGAGAGCTGATTATCAGCCAAATCCAAGATTTTCAGTTGGTGACAGTTACCCAAAGTAGCGGGAAGTCCGCCCACGAGCTCGTTCTGTCTCAAGTGAAGCAGTTTAAGCTCCTTTAATCTCCCTATCGAACTAGGAATCTCTCCTTCGAAATGGTTCCCAAAGAGATCAATCATCTTCAAGTTCGTGCAGTTTCCGATCTCTTTCGGGATTCCCCCTGAGAAACGATTCTCATATAGAAACAGAACTTCTAAATCCTCGAGCGCGGCGATTTCTTCAGGTAACTTTCCTTCCAAGTTATTGTGATACAACACAAGCCATTGTAGTTTGACTAGGTTTGATATAAAAGGAGATAACTTCCCTTCCAAGGTATTGTTATGAAGATAAAGATCCGTGAGTTCCACTAGCTGAAACAGCTCCTCGGGGATCGAGCCAGAGAGCGAATTGTTCGACAAATCGAGCTGTTTAAGCGATAAACATTTGCTAAGCTCCATAGGTATTTCACCTGTGAGCTGAGTTCCAGACAGAACTAGCTGCTCCAAGCTTGTGTTCTTCGAGCAAATCGTCTTAGGTAATGAGCCAGAGAGACGATTGTTCGCTAAAACCATACCTAAAAGCTGACTCATACTCCATAGCTCCTCAGGTATCTCTCCGGTGAGATCATTATCCGACAAGTAAAGCTTCTGAAGATTCCTCAGATCAGAAAAAGCCTTGGGGATATGACCTTGAAGCTTGTTCCCCATCATGTTTAAGTACACGAGCTGGCTTAAGTTACCGAGTTGACTCGGTATCTCTCCGGAGAGACTATTGTTCGCCAAATTGAGTGTCTCCAGATTCTCGAGCCGTCCCAGCTCAGTCGGTATCGACCCGTTGAGCTGGTTCATAGCCGCGGCGAACACGGTGAGATTGGAGCAGTTACCTAAATTAGCCGGAATCGGTCCTTCGAGATAGTTATCCTGAAGGATCAAAGATTGTAATCCAACGAGATTACCGAGTTGGCTCGGTATCAGACCGGTGAGTCTGCACGAGGCAAGAGCAAGCGTCTGGAGATTAGCCAGGTTCCCTAACGTCTCCGGGATGGTTCCGGTGAGCTCGTTGTCTCCGATCCTGAGCGATCGGAGACTGACGAGAGAGCCGAGCTGACTCGGAATCTGTCCGGAGAGTTGGTTAGAGAAGAGAAAGAGAGACTCCAATGAAGAAAGGTTGGAGAGAGCAGTTGGGATGGGACCCACTAGATTGTTGGAAGACAGATCGAGGTGGATTAGGTTGTTAAACCGGCCTAACGATGGAGATACCGAACCGGTTAATCCTAAACCGGAGAGGTTAAGAGCGGTTACTCTGAATAAACCGGTATCGTCGCATGTGACACCGGTCCAAGAACAGAAACTGATGTTTGTTAAGTTCCATTGTCGGAGAACGTCTTCTTCTTCTGGATTTGTAATGAAAGATTTCTTTACTTGGAGAAGATTGTGAAGATCGTCGTTGATTCCGGTTTGTGCTGAACCGGATTTGAGTGAAGAACAGAGTATGAACAAGACAAGAAGAAGAAGAAGAGTGTGGAGAGACTGCATGTTTCTTTCTCTTGTCTTTTGTCTTCTTCTTTGTTTTTTTATTGAGAAAGCAATGGCTTTTTTTTACAATTGCATGGAGTTTTTATGACACTGTTTTGATTCTTGTCGTAGAGAAGATGGAGAAAGATGACTGGTCATTTAAAACGGTGCCTAGGGACTCTCTCTCTATATATAAATGTGATGGCTCTCTCTCTTCTTTCACTGTTTTATTGAGAGATGTATAGAGAGACAGAGTAATGTTGGAGAGAGAGAAAGGTCAAAGAGGGTCAGAGGAGAGATGTTGGAAAATGTGGAATGTGAAGGCTTCATTGATATGCATGTTCGGGTTTTTAACAATGGAATCAAAAGTCAACGGCCATATTACAAATTGTTACAATTTAAAAAAAAAATTAAAACTCTGCCTAAAACTTTGACAAAAACATTGGTCTTATTAGAAACCACACCATAATATATAAACAATGGAGTACACATTATATGCATATCAAACTCGTTAAAAAGTTTCATCTTAACCGGGGCTTCTAGCTCATTTGGTAAAGGACTCACGGCTGTGAGTTCCGCCACCTGGGTTCGAACCCCGGTCACTGCGGTATTCACATACGGGCTGCAGCGTCCCTGGAACGACAGTTTGGAGCTGTCCTTGGACCACGTGTCCCCTGTGCCGACAGGACGTGTGGACCGTTGCGCGCCTCGGACCCCAACTGACTAGTCTGTACTCACTTCGGTGAGGGTCAGGACACCAGGGTTATCAAAAAAAAAAAAAAGTTTCATCTTTTCACTATAATTTATTTGATAAACATATGCTCTTTTTTTATAAAAATAGTGAGTATATCTCATAAACTATAGCTTAGAAATATTATAATTACTCCCGTGCAATATGAAAACACTTGTAACATTTTAAGCTTAAATTTCATTTATCATAAACATATATATATACATCATCGTAAATTTCGCATGTAATATCTAAATTCTAATATTTGTCAATTTGAATATAGAAGAAAAAAAAAAAAAAATATATATATATATATATAGGGCAAAATAGACATGGATGATCATATTTTTCATCAACTATGATATTTGATGTTGCTATATACGTATATTAAATCTGTATTCATTACTTTATTTTACCTTACATTTCATGTTAACGTTAACGTTTTAACGTCATTATATTTCAAAATTTTCTTACTCCATATAGTTTTTTATCGATTAGAAGACAATAATTATTATTAGTATATGACTGTAAAGAGTGTCTCGTCTCTACACGATTCCTTGTTTCTTCGAACTTATTATTGTCTTTAGACGCAATCATTTGATTATATTAACCCCAATTTCATAAAAAAAGTTATTTAGCTTGTTTCTTTTTTTAAGAGGTTTAGTTGTTTAAGTTACATGGATATTTTCTTTACGGTATTTTATGTGTTGGAGTTCAAATTTTGATATTCCATTATTTTGTGTTATATGGGTCGAATCAGTCAACCCCCAATAATATTTTAAAAATGTTGTTTTAGATAATAATATTGAAAATAAAAGAATAATATTTTTTTTTTTTTAAAATGGTGATGCATGGGCTTTGACCTTGGCCAAGGAAAAATAGTGGTTGAGACAATGACTTGGTTGAATTATATTTTGTTTGTTTCTTTTTTTGGCTTTGGTTATGTTTAAGTGAGTTAGCTTCTCATCACTTGTAACTTTTCACGATAAAGAGAGCAGTTGTGTTTTTCTATATATATTCTGATTATGTCATTATATATATATGCCCTATATTTTATTACCAAGTCAAATAAAATTTTGGCATCAATCTTTTTATTTATTACTCAAATAGTGAAACATATCAAATTGTGCTACTTATTTGATTCGGTGGTACTTTCCCAATTTATTTCCATCGAAATAAAGAACTGACTCGTAATTTTTTTTTAAAAATCATGTTATACATAATATAATAAATAAATAATCGGGTTACTTCTAGACAAAATATTATTGTTGTTGATTTGGAATCTAGCTTGTATTTAATCTCTCCTATATCCTATATAATTAATTATAAGTAAAAAAAGAATACTACATCAATAACTATACGTCATTTTCAAGACGGAAAATACTTATAAATTATAATTAATTGTTACAACAACTTGTTCGATAATTATTGAATTGAAAATACTTTTATAATTAAAATGTTAATATTTAATTGAACGTGATTCTAATTCCAAAAGAACGAGACAAAGGAATTATCTTCGATCCACCAAAAAGGTCAAGATTCTTAGTTTTGTTTATACTTAATTCGATCTAAAATTCAAAAGTATTATAATATACATCATATAAAATTGTATATATTATAATATACATCATATAAAATTGTTTGCATGTTAAGAATTATGAAACACATATTGGTTTAGAAAAAGTTAACAAAAAAAAACACATATTGGTTTACTTCATGAATAAAGGTATTCAAAACATTCAAGATATAATAAGATAATATAATTATTAAGAACAATGTTAGTCAACATATCATATATAAAAGTAACCAAAGGTAACAAATGGATTGCTTATTGTTCTGTATAACTTAAGGTAGGTTTGTTTGGTTTGGACCGTAATTTTTTTTTGTTTAGTAAAAGATAAGCAATATGATTTAATTGATTAGTATATAACCACAATGTTAATTAATATAAGTAATCCATTCTTGAGATAAATTATTATCCCCATTCTTTCCATTGAGAGATTTTAACAAGCAACCTCAAATGTGAAGTTCCGTGTTATAGACACAATATTACCCTAAGCATTTGAGACTAATTAATCATACTTGGGGTGTAAAAACATGAAAATGAACACGTCATTAGAGTTACAAAAGCAGGTAAATCTTCCAATAATTAAGAGTTAATTTGAGTCTTAAACTAGTCCCACTAAAGGGTTTTTTGCTTATAACCACCATGTTAAGTACATAAAAATCCAATGCATAGTTCCAAAGTGTTTGTTGGCTAATCAAACCCATTAAAACATCAAAAAACAAGAAATTATATATTATGATTTGGTTGCAATTTAGACTAAAACAAACTCACATTTAGGATCTAACCGGTCCATACAAATGTATAAGATTTTAAAGTAAACAAACAAAAAAACCAGAATATTATACTAGTATCAATAATACAAAACTCTTTATATAATAGACTAGTATCAATAATAACTCAAAAAATAGGTTTAAAAGAGGAAGACATTTTTTATATAAATATATATATTATTATTATAATAATTAACATCAAAAATGCTTTCATAGCTCAGTTGGTTAGAGCACCCGTTTAGTAAGCGGGAGGTCTTGAGTTCAACTCTCAATGAAAGCAATTTTAATTTTCATTATTGTTTATTTTTTTCAACATTTATTGTTTTATGGTAAATCATGAGAAAATTACATCAACATTTATTGTTTTAAAACAAAAAAAAACAAAAATTACACTTTAGAGCATTTTTTTTACATAGACACTTTTTGTTGTAAAATACTAAATTACTCATAATTCATTTTCTTTACATAAATTTCACAATTCACTTTTTCTCATTTTTTTTTGCATTCTAATTTAATTTTTAGAGTAATATAAAGTAATTTATTTTCGTATGTTGATTTATAAAATTTTAATATCTATATTTTGATATCCACTTTTATATATTTTATTTACGAATAGATCAATATTTGTGGACAACTAGTCATTACCAATTTTTTTATATATGTCCACATAGAATTGTACAAATGTTCAAAGTAGAATGAACGAGTTTAAATTTTATTCCGGTGAGTTTATATATCATAGACATTTCGTAATAACATATATTTGACTTTTCAAAAAATAGTTTTGTCTATTTTTGTGTTTGTGTTTAAATAATTTTTGTAGTTAAAATTCTATGATAGTTTATGTTCAAAAATGAATAAATATGGTTGAATAAAGAATTTAAAATATCCATGTTTGATGTACATGTAGTTTTCATGTTTTCACTTATTAATGTCTACACATTTCATTCACATTTATTAAGTAAATTAAAAAACATATTATAATTTGAAATGTAAATATAAATTATTTTATGTAAGTAGAAATATGATAAAAACAAAACAATTATTGAAATAATATATTGGGACCCTAATATATTTTAGAATAAATTGAAAAACATTTACGAAATTGTACAAAAGTATGTCCACATAAAACGTATTCACCGCTTTTTGTACACAACTTTATGTATCTTGTGTACACGAAAAGTAAAACTATATCCACAACTTTATTTATACGGAGGGTAAAATTGTATTTAAAAAAATAAAAAGTATAAAAAGTGTCTTATATCTCAAAAGTACCTTATTTTGATATTTAAGTGTTAAAAAGTGTCCCATAGTGTAAATCACTCTAAATCATATATATACATCAAATTGATCTCAAACACAAGATTTGGCAGATTTTTTTACTTAGGAAATATTCACCATGCACATATTTTGTTCCTCTGGTCATATAAAAATATTAGACTGTGGAGTTGTGTGTGAAAGGCTCAGCTTCTGATGGAACTTCACGAGCTCTTTGGCTCTCAAGTGGCATATACTGCGACATAATCGTCATAATCTCCGAGTCCATGTAAGACTATTTGCGACATAACCGCGAAAAAAACACACACAAAATTAGTTGGTTTATATCTCCAAAAACATTTGACTATATAACATAACTAGATTAGTATATAGTTAAAAGAACAATACCCTGAACCGGTATTTGTAGAAAAGATAACCAGCTAAACCGATAACCGCGACAATAGCTAGTATCAAGAGTGTGAGCCACCATACTGACTTAGATCCATATCTCTCTGTAAAATATGGTTTAAGATAATGTAAGTTATTGTTGTGAAACTTTTAAGTCTCTTGATATGATAGTTTTTTTTTTTTGGTTACCTATACAAGTATCTTGATCACTTATGTAAAGCCTATCACCATAACAACTACATTTGTATCCTCCCCATGAGTTCTTGCACTTGCAACCGTTGCATTGACACGCCGTACGCTCTTTACATTCGTTTATATCTACGATAAATCCAAATCAAAAACACACAACAACATTATAAACAAATCTTGTAATTGCTTATATGTATCTTCTTTTCGTCGAAATTGATATGTTAAGGAGTACTTATGGACCTTCACATGTCTGTCCATCGCCGTGGAAGCCTTCGGGACATTTGCATCCATTAGACATTGTGTCCTGATTAGTCATAAATAAACAAAAGAGATTATAACTTTGTAATGAAAACAAAGTACTTTTGAAAAATGCAGAGATTGGTTTGTACTGAGCAAGCAGAGAAGTTTAAGCCGTTTCTTGCTTCGGACCAGCATCCGCCGTTGTTAATAGTACACCTTGCAGGCCCATAAGCTGTAAAAAATCACTCGTAGACCGGAAATTTTAGCGTAAAAAAGCTTAAGAAACTAGTTTTAAAAGTGCGAAACAACTTACGTGTACATGAAGTGTACCCGTCGCCTTTGTATTGAACACCTTTCACAACAGGACATTCACATATTCTTCCTCTGAAAGTGTCCTAATCATAAGGTTGAGAAAATCAAAACTTTCAAGCATACACAAATATAGTTCTGAAAATGTTATTTGATAAGGTCGTTTTTTAGACATACTTTACAAGCGGTTATGTTTGCTTTTGTGTCTAGCCAGCAACCACCATTGTTGTCAAGACACTCATTAGTCTCTAGACCGGTGTTTAAGCAGATAGGAGGGTCTGCCGTTTCGTTGAAACCAGCGCATATCGCCTTTAAAACAGAGGTTCGCTCTAACCTCCCTTCATAATCACAATCACAGAAATTTTAGTATCTTTACATAGTGAAGGGTGTTTTTGAATGGTTAAAGAAGCAAATCTAAACCTCGGTATTGCGCGTTGTTGATGACTAATGTAGGCAGTATTGTAACATCTCCTCTCTCTCCTTGGCCAATCTTTGAAGTTTACATTCATCAAAATCACAAACCAAACATGTGAAAAATGCTACGAATATTCGAAAATCAAGAAAGGCGAAAACTGACCTGGACTACTTGCTCGGTTTTCAGAACTTCGTTGTCGGTATCAGCCTCCGGATCACCCATGCATTTCTTGATCTCCTCGACGGGTAAATCTAAAAGACAAAACCCGAGAATTCATAACCCGAAAAAACAAAAGAAAGACTAAGACTTTAAGACTCTTACTTAGAGACTTGATGACATTTTCAGCGCATTCCAAGCTATATTTCTTCTCCTTCATCGAACAACGAGCATGAAAATCGGTAACATAGTCCCACCATACCCAAGACCGGTTACTCTCATTCGCGACTCTATGCACACAAAGCTGTCTAAGATTCTCAAACACAACATCTTTCCCTTCATACCCTTCTTTGAAGTTATTCTCAGGGTCAGGAGCACAATACCTCCCATTGTTTATACACTGAGACTTACACTGTGGAGTGTTCAAAAACCGAAATGGACAAAACCAAGTTATGTAATGAGGCGTAAAAGCCGTGAAACCGCCTTTTTCGAGTATTTGAGCATGACCCTTGAAGCTTTTGACGAAATCCATCTGCTCATCGCACCGTGCACCGCACTCATCGTTGCTATTAGTCCATAGCTCATACTCTACTCTCTTATCAGGATGTGGCACAGACTCACTCCAGTCTAGCTTCAAGACTATGTCTTTACCTTTCTTGAAGCCTTGTCTTAAGCTATCTCCGAACGATTGTTCGATTAGTACCGATGGGATTGTTAGCTTCTCTATGAACCCATCCGCTTCATTGCTCTTCTCCGGTGAATCCATAGTTAATAACGGCTCGTCTACGTTGTCTGCCACAAGAACTGCCGCGGCTCCTGCTTGTTGCGCGTTCCACGCTTTTAAAGCAAAGTAGCAACCTGAGAAACATATAAGAACAAACATATGAAAAGAAAACATCAAACACGTCGGAATTATGGACTTCCAACTCAAAACTAACCACAAATTAATGGAATAATAATCCATATTGCCTATGTATTTATTAGCTTTGTGTCGTTTTATATTTATGATGTAATGTTAAGGGTGGGCCTAAGCCCACTCAGGCCTGGCCCATTCCAGAAGTCACCAAGAGAATTCATTGGGCCTTATCCGAAGTTCGGCCCAGCCGAAGTCAAGGCCCAGCCGAAGTCAAAGGCCCATTTGGAGGAAGCATGCGCGACAGTGACATCGGTACGGACCTGCCACGACTGACACAGGTGACGTTTGTACGGCGGTTCGGCATAGACGGCAGAGATGTCAGTACGGACCTGCAAGACGCAGAAGTCAGCCGAACGGGCATTAAATGTAGGAGCATGCTCGACAACCGCATTAAATGCAAAGGCATGTTCGACAAAGCAGCTTTCCGTATGTCGAGCATGCGCCGAAGAGATCCCGCCAAAGAGCAAAACCCCGCCAAGTCCCCGAAATCTCCACTATAAATAGAGAGTCCCGGCTCATAATCAAGGGATCCGGAATTTTGGGAGAGAATATATAGAGAGAAACAGCTAGAAATACATACTTTCACTTCGACATTGTATCAAACAATCATTCAATCAATAAACAAACGAACTCCGAGTTCTTAATCATACTCTCTGTTCGGCACTTTATACTTTTAGTTCGGCATTTATCTTTACATCGACTTCGGCATTATCTGTTCGTCCCCATTATCACTTAACGAGTTTTCCGACCCCACTTCTATAACAATCATCTCAGTTCGGTATCTTACCCGAACCTTGTTTTAACATGTAAGATATTTATCCCTAATAAATCTTATATATTGGTGTTCTGCAATAACATAATGGATCACAAGTACATAAAAGCTTGAAAGTTTAAATCTTTAAACTCAAATCAAAATTTGCACCAAAACCCATAAGGGACAAGAAATAAAGATTAAAAATTTAAACTTTTAAAACATATTTTTGATAATATTTATATATTTTTTTGTGTAAACTTACCTCCACGATCAAGAAGAAGAATAGTGGGACGAGGAAACTTGGGCTTGAAGGTTTTACCAAAAGCAGAGCAACCATCGGTTTTACTATCCGGGTAAACCACCGACCCGATTAGAAACCCGCCGTAATCGGGTAACCCGAAATTCGCTATCGCTCCGTCGCGTTTCGACCTCATCTCCTCCGGGTTCAAAACGCTTATGCTCTCTTTCTCCACGACGAACCTTGCTTCAACGACGACCATGGTTATGATGGTCAACGCCGTTACGATAAAGGTCAACGATCTACCGTTGACTAAACCCATCTCAGGGTTTGGATTTCACGGTGGTCGATGATTACCTTTTGCCGGTTACTTTCTAGGACAGGAAATACCAAAAACAGAGGAAAAGACAAAAGCGATGCTTTTGTTGTTAAAGGTTTTTATGATTCAAGATGTTTGATTACATTACTCTACTAGTTTGTAAGTTTATTTAAATATAAATAAGGTAAGAAAAAATCATAGCTCAAAAAAAAAATTAAAAAAATTTGAAAATAATTATGAAAAGAAATTGGAAAAGAATGTGAAGATGTTAGACTTTTGTTTGTTTATGTTTTGTTTTATTACTATAATGGTTGGTGGTGGTATATTAAGACTTGATCAAAGCCTTGGACTTTTGAAATATTAAAACATTGCGTGTGACCATAGGTAGGGAAACGCCTTGAGAAATTTGAGAAAAATCTTTAAAATTGTTTTTACAAAATATTAGAGGAATTCACAAAACTACACCCTTTCAACCCTCCTTTCACAAAACTACACCTAATTCAATATTTTCACATATTTACACCCTTTCAAAAATTTTAAAACTTGATTTACCTTTTAAAAAATTACCAAAATTAAAATATTTTCATTTGGGTTCGCTAATTAGTGTTTAGGGTATAATATTAAGGGGGTAGGATTGTGTGGGTAAGGTTTATTTGAATTTAATTTTTAGTGTTTAGGTGTAGTTTTGTGAAGTATTTTGGAAATGGTGTAGTTTTGTGAAGTATTTTGGAAATGGTGTAGTTTTGTGAAATGTAATTCAAATGGTGTAGTTTTGTGATTCAATTATATCCAAAAATACAATGACAAAATTACTACTAGAATTTTATTTATTGCAAAAAGAATTAAACTAATTTATCACTTCTTCTTTGTATTTCAAAGAATTTCCATATTATCAAAGGAGACAAATGTGTTGCTTTAGTGAAGGAGATGTTTTTCAGCTTTATTGGGATCACTTAAACAACACATTCATTGTTCTTAATTTTCCATATTCTTTAATTTGATCATGTAATGTTGTTGTTGTTGTAGCTTTCATCTAGCTTTACATATACTAATTATGTTTTTGAGGCTTTTAATTATGTTTTCGATTTTATATTATCTAATTTTTTATATAATTTAAATGAATTTGTCTTGAATTTTAGAAACCATGCATGTTTCTTTCTATTTTGTCTCTTAACAAGTCCGAATAACCAAAAATAATTTCTTGAAAATATTGGAAACCGAATCCATAAATTCGAATCAATAATCGATAAATATTTTCATAAAATGTCTCAGTTCTTGTAAGTTAGGTTAGTTTCACTTTTTTGTGAAAAATATATGATCAGAATTTATAAAAAAAGTATGTTCATATGGATAACACATATGTAATTTTGGTTGTAGAAAGGTTATGTTACAATTTTTTTAAAAGGTAGGTTATTTTTCAAATCTTTAGGGTTTTTGCAAACACTTTCCAATAGTACAATCATTTCCGCGGCACCAGTCATAGGGTCTTGACGCATTGACATTGGAACCGTTCCAGCATGTCCTTGAGTGCCTTTTACAGTAACCTGTAGCAGAGTCCTGTCCATTTTTGGTTTCAAATAGCCTTCTCCAAGAGTTAAACATAAAGTTTATAACTATACGTTACCTTGAGTCTTGTCTGTCCTGCGATTCCTTTCACTACTCCTAAAGGATAACCAACCCACTCAAGCACAGGCCCTTGCTCAATATGAACCTACATGAGAATATTCACTTGATAATTAATACGTCAAAAATACAAAAACAAAACAGTGCTAAAGAAGTTATGAGACGAAAGGAGATCAAAGTATGCTTTTACCTCTACATATCCCCAAACAGATGCAGAATCATATTTCAGCTCCATTAGATTTTCCTCTGTTATTTCTATGGAGTTCTCTTTGAGAGCATCTTGCACAGAAATACCACTGATCGAATAAATATGTAAAGAAGTGAGTACATATACTCAAATCTACACAAGGCGAAGAAGTTTATGGTCCTCGAGTAAAACCTTTTATCAGTAACCTCCAACCGCGAAACTAACTCCTTCCTCGTCACTAAATGCAATAACCTGATACATTCATATTGTAAATTTACATTGTTTACTAAAGCTTTTTGGCTAAAAGACGCACTCGATGATGCGTCTTAGGTATATAACTAGACGAACCTCGACAGGTGGAACCTTCAATGCTGAAATTGCAGAGATAATGCCTAAAGAGCCATCATATTTACCAGCATCAATAACAGTGTCCTGCTCAAACAAGCAAGTTCAATCAACGGCATTATTAATCTCATTCAAGACCAAAAAGCGGTTATCAAAAAATGGCAAAACAAGATTGTGGGTTTACCATGTGGGAACCGGTTATCTAACCTTCATACACTGACTAGGATTATAAATAAAATATTTAAGAATAAACTTGTGATGCCAAGACTATCAATAAACTATTTATCAGAGTTCTTCAATAGATCAAGTGTAACACCATTTTCAATCGATAAACAAAGTGAAAATTTTAATGATTTTGGGTTTGAAATTTAATGCTCTTGTTAGAGTAGCAAAAAATGATAAATTTAAACACAAGAACAACCAACGTCTCCATGGAAATCATCAACAGAAACACACACAAAAGCAAAAATGTTGTTTGATACGATATAGAACACAAAAATACAAGATCATGGATAGTTGAGGTGGGTTTAGAAACCATAGGATAGCGAAACAAGAAACATACACCATCAGAAGTGACAGTGATTTTAGCAAGGACTTTGATCCTCTCTGCATGTTGTTGCCTGGACTTCGAGGCGCATATGTCCTGAATTCCCATCTGTAGTTCTCCTTACTACCGCTGTGTAGTCACGATGATTGGCCGTGAAGCTTATGTGGAAGATAGCATCAAAATACTTGAGCTTCAGAGACGGGTTAGTACTAAATGTTTCTTCAGTTTCCACAAGTATTTTATTTATCTTCATCTTGTCTGGCAGGAAAGGATGAGATCCAGCCTCGCAAACTTGGTAAAGTGCAATCTCAGTATACAGACGAAGCCAATAATTCTCACAAATATCCTTTTCCTGAACCTCGTAGAATCTCAGAGCATTTGTTGTTGGTGGTTCTGACATATAGTCAGGCATACGTCCGTAGTAATAACTAAATTCCGTGTGACGAAAGAAACTAAAATGGTAGCTTTCTCTCGCCGCTACAAAAGAAAGGCACAAACAAACAAACAAACAAACAAAAGTCAAGAGTAAGTAGAGAGAAACAAATCTCTTTCCTTTTTTATTTTCTTCTTTCATTCAAATAAACAAATATAAAAGAAGAAAACCTGTTGTGGGTTTGATACGGCATCGTTCCATAAAGAGATCGAACTTGGGAAAATAAGGTCTTCCGATCTTGGTTTGCAAAGTGAGATAAGAATCAGAATCAACATCTTTAACCTCAACAGTAATAAAGAAAGAACAAGGAAAGGGATGATCGGTATTCAGTTTTGGAATGCGTATGAACTTCAAGTTGCGTTTGTTCTGAAAGTTGAACCAATGAACTCCCAACAGGGCGTAGAGAACCATTTCGTTAGGTGGTGGTTGTTCTTCTCTGTGAAAATAAAACGGCGAGCGTCCTCGAGGAAGTGGGATAAGAACATCAGTACTGAAATCAAAACCCTGAGAATCTAGAATTTGGCGACAGTAATCAGGGTCTTGTCCCAAATCTTCTTCATCTATTTGGTTATAAATAGCACCCTTTTCTTCATCCGTCATCTTCCTCATGTCCAACAACTCCTGAAGAGGTTTCCGATTGTCCATCGGAGTCTTATCACATTTTTCAACTAAAACAGCTTCTTCTTCTTCTTCCTCATTTGTTATTTGAATTGCTCTCCTTTTCCTTTCCCTACTAGTAGTATGGACAGGTGTGATCTGATGAATTACCACAACAACAACAACAACAACGAAAGTGAGAAAGTTGTTGGTTTCGCTATCTAATCCCCAACACCCTAAATTTGCAAGGTACGAACTTTAATCCTAAATCCCAAAACTTAGACTGCAAAAATTAGGGTTACCTTAGATTCTTCTTCACCCACCATCCTTAACATAGCGAGACATTGTTCGTCCGTTAGCTTTCCGATATCCAACATCCGCCGCAGAGTATCCGCCATCTTCTCTCTCGATCGAATATAGGGATTTTCGCTTTGATCTCCCTTTTACGCTTTTTCTTTGGGTAATATTTCTCCTTTTTTTTTTATGTTACCATTTTATAAATTGACTTCGATCAACCGAATTAAACCGAGCTGGTTTTCACGGTTACTAGTTAGCCAACAATTAACCTAAATCAATTTCGGCTTGGTTTATTCTTGTATTGAAAAATCTTACTGATTTTCTTTTTGGTTTAATTGGATAAGCTCAGTTTCTTTCGGTAAATTTGGTTTATTTTGAGGAGAATTACAAAACTACGGCATTCAAATTATACTAGGTTACTTTCCGCGCCATACGCGACAAATAAATTTTAAAAATAATATAGTTTGAGGTAGAGATGGATAATGATAATGGTGTTTAAAGTTTATTATAATAATATTTACAATTTGATTTATTTTTGAGAAATTCACAAAACTACACCCTTTCAACCCTTCCTTCACAAAACTACACCTAATTCAATATTTTCACAAATTTACACCCTTTCAAAATTTTAAAAGCTTGATTTACCCTTTAAAAAATTATCAAAATTAAAATCATTTCATTTGGGTTCGCTAATTAGTGTTTAGGGTATACTATTAAGGGGGTAGGATTGTGTGTGTAGAAATTATTTGGATTTAATTTTGAGTGTTTAGGTGTAGTTTTGTGAAGTATTTTTGAAATGGTGTAGTTTTGTGAAATGTAATTCAAATGGTGTAGTTTTGTGATTCTCCTTTTATTTTTTGTTTCGGTTATAAAATTTATACTATTTTTTATTTACTAAATTAAATTCAGTTTTAAAATGTGATTTTTTGTCGTGAATTAGTCTACTCGTAACCATGTTAGTTTTCAATATAGACTTGATCGAGGAACTACAACTATTATCTCGAGACTTTCGTATCATGGGCAATATTGTAATTTTTTATAATTTAAACAATATTTTTTCAAAATCTCGAAAGAATTTGTTATAGTATTTTCCCAAAATCTCGAAAATCTTTGTTATTAATATATTTCTAAAATCTCGAAAATCTTTGTTAGAAGTATTCCATATAATATTTTTAACACTATATATGATAACTCCTAGATTATAGGAGAAATATGAACAAATTTATATGGAAATTTTCGAAAATAGTAAAAGTTAAAAATTAAATTATCATAATCTTTATGAAAAATATAATCTAGGAATTTGAACTTGTCCAAAAAATCACTCAATATTACACATTATGTCATTGAGTATAAAAGAAAATAATTTTGACAAATTAGGTAAAAAAAGGATTCGGATGGTGTATTTTTGTAATTCCCCACAAATTTATATGGCACGTGAATATGTTTTTACCTAATTCGGCTCTATAAACTAAATATTTGATAATAAATTTTGTTCGCAAAACTCCCTTAATTAACGTATAATAATTTGGAAAATCATATCAAATATGATTTTTTCCTAACAAATATATGGATATTATTTTTAGTAAAAGTTATTACGAAAATTGCTTTATTGTCTGATTAAAAGTTACATCCTACCTTAAAATATCTTTGTATGTTAATATTCTTTTTGATAAATATTATTTAGGGAGAATTACAAAACTACATATTTTGAATTACGTTTCACAAAACTACACCTTTTAAAAATTTATTCACAAAACTACACCTAAACACATAAAATTATATCCAAATTAAGCTCACCCATGCAACCCTACCCCTTTAATCACTATACTTTAAACACTAATTAGCGAACCCAAATGAAATTTTTTTAATTTTGGTAAAATTTTAAAGGGTAAATCAACCTTTTAAAATTTTGAAAGGGTGTAATTATGTAAAAAAATTGAATTAGGTAGAGTTTTGTAAAGGAATGAATAATATTTTTGTGAATTCTTCTATTATTTATAACATGGGAAGATATTATACGATCTTTTAGTTCTTTTTGGTAAACATTATTTGAATATAATTTAAACAAATGGGGATATATTTTTTACATCAAAGTTTAATCCTACTATTTTATGGATCTTCATAAATTCGAAATAAATATGTTTGATTGCTTCGTTAAAGGAATATTATCAAACGAAAACGTTTGTGTTAAAGAGTTCTATTTTCTAACAATTTTCTTGTTAAAGGACTATTTTTTGGATCTTCATAAATTTACTTATATCATGCAAGAGTTCTATGTTCGTAATCAAAATAAAAAGAATATCAACTTTATTTTATTGATTTATTAGAGAATCATGATTTTTATTAAACTTTTATCATTGTGAAAAATTAAATTTTCGAAAACAAATGATTGCATGAAAGATGTTTCACATAGCGTTTTCACATAGATCTTATGTTTGAGCCTTGAAAGATGTTTAGTGATTTTAAATAAAATGATTAATGATATTTCCATGTTGTATATTATATTGGTTGTTAATGATTCCTTCTGTCATGTCACCATTTATTTGCCGAAACTCATTCTGGTGTCGACACGTAGGATTTTTAAGGAAAATCTTTTATTGATTTATTAGAGAATCCTGATTTTTTATTAAACTTTTATCATTGTGAAAAAATAAATTTTCGGAAACAAATGATTGCATAAATAAAAAGTGGTCATATTTTACATGATATTTCACATAGCGTTTTCACATGGATCTTATATTTGAGCCTTGAAAGATGTTTAGTGATTTTAAATAAAATGATTAATGATTTTTCCATGTAGGTTATGTTACAAATTTTTAAAAAGGTAGGTTATTTTTCAAATTATTTTAAATTCTAGTAATATTTCTTCAAAATTTCTCTGTACTATTGATAATACATATTTTCAATAATAAATTTGGAATATTTAAAAACAAGTAATATACCTTATATAAAATAAACAAAGAAATTATGGTGAATGATAGTAAAATATTTTCAATAATATGTTTTTATTGAATTTCTAAGTAAAAATATTTCACTTCAAGATATAAATGAGCTTATACGGACAAATCTATACAAATGCATAATAATCCTCCCAAAGAGTACACAACAACAAAATTACACTATACAGTTGCAGTCTCCATGAGACAAAGACTCCATTTTATTGTTCTTTTTTCCTTTATTTTCTTTGTTTAGAAAGAATGTTTTACATATGAGACTCTAGAAACTCCAAGATGGCTAAACCGGCTGCACCAACATCATCATCTAACACATGTTCTGCCGGAGAATGACTTATTCCTCCGCGACACCGCACAAACAACATCCCAACCTACCCGAAACAGAAACATTTCACATCAAGTTAGTGTATGAACCAACAGACAACAAAACCCACATTGACTACACACAACTTATAAGTAGTACACCATGTGGATGTCTTCTAGTAGCTCGAAAATCTATTCATACCACAGCGTGTTTGGACCGAGTAACTCGAGAGAAATAGGCATTATATACTAAAGTGTGTGAGAAATTACTTTGGTTAAGTGAGACATAGCCATAGCATCATGTCCTGCTCCACTCATTAGCACGGGGACCTCGTCTTGTATATCTCCTGTCATCTTCTTAAGGGCAATCTGAGCTGCTAATTTCAGCTGTGTACTCAGATGCGGGTCTGACATTACTGCATCTGCATCGTGCTGCAATGATGATAAACCAAAGACGAAGTTGGTGAAAAGAAGACATGAAGAGGAGAGTATAAGGCAATAAGTACAATACAGTCATTCATTACCTTTCGTTCAATGGAGCACAAAAGCGATCTTTTGTCACATATCTGGTACATCCTAGTCGATAAGTCGTGCAGGATAGCCTTCCGTCCTACATCATCTATCGTACGTAAATCCACAGTGAATGTTACCTGAATCCATTTATTCATCTCTATGAAATCAAGAAAACAAACACGTAAGGCTTTAAAAAAACAGAGATTAGTTTCTTGCACTTGCCTGGCCTGGGATGACATTGCTAGCACTTGGCCACGTCGATATTTCACCAACAGTACAAACAAGTGAATTACCGAGGGATTCTATGGTCTCCTCGTTGCATTGACCGTCACAAGACAAGTAATCTTTAGGGTTTTTGCAAACACTTTCCAATAGTACAATCATTTCCGCAGCACCAGTCATAGGGTCTTGACGCATTGACATTGGAACCGTTCCAGCATGTCCTTGAGTGCCTTTTACAGTAACCTGTAGCAGAGTCCTGTCCATCTTTGGTTTCAAATAGCCTTCTCCAAGAGTTAAACATAAAGTTTATAGCTATACGTTACCTTGAGTCTTGTCTGTCCTGCGATTCCTTTCACTACTCCTAAAGGATAACCAACCCACTCAAGCACAGGCCCTTGCTCAATATGAACCTACATGAGAATATTCACTTAATAGTTAATACGTCAAAAATACAAAAACAAAACAGTGCTAAAGAAGTTATGAGACAAAAGGAGATCAAAGTATGCTTTACCTCTACATATCCCCAAACAGATGCAGAATCATATTTCAGCTCTATTAGATTTTCCTCTGTTATGTCTATGGAGTTCTCTTTGAGAGCATCTTGCACAGAAATACCACTGATCGAATGAATATGTAAGAAAGGGAGTACATATACTCAATCTACACAAGGAAAAGAAGCTTAAAGTCCTCGAGTAAAACCTTTTATCAGTAACCTCCAACCGCGAAACTGGCATGATTCCAGCCAGGGCAGCACTGCCAAGGAAAGTAGACTGAAATCTAACTCCTTCCTCGTCACTAAATGCAATAACCTGATACATTCATATTGTTAATTTACACAACATAAGTTTCTTATTTGTTATCTCCATTGGCTAATAAGTATGAATAAAGCCATTCGATACTGACTATAAAATGTTTTAGGCGGTATATAACTAGACGAACCTCGACAGGTCGCTTTAGTTCTCCAAGTTTCCCATTAATTTTGAGAACCTTCAATGCCGAAATGGCAGATATTATGCCTAAGGAGCCATCATATTTACCAGCATCAATAACAGTGTCCTGCTCAAATAAGCAAGTTCAATCATCGGCATTATTAATCTCATTCACAACAAACAACAAGAAGTGTCAAAACATAACTCTGTGTATTTACCATATGAGAACCAATAAGAAGAGCCTGCGTGCTTCCGTTGTTTGGATCCACTCTACCATGTACATTTCCCATGAAATCAACCCATCTGGACACAAAAAAAAACAAATTTTTCATCTACCTGAATAAAAGTTGAGTAGATATATGTCACATAGACAAAAGAGAGTAATATATTCAAAAACTAACGTTGATAAACCGGCATCTTCCATCCACCCACTGATAAGTTTAATTGCCCTTATGGAAGCTGGACTCATAAAAGTCCTCTCTAAGTAAGTAATTGCATCACTAACCTGTGAATCCAAATCAAGAAACAGAAACATTCAAAGACATATGTCACAAGAATACAATCTTGAGAACATACAGTAAGTTAAAAGCTAAAGCAGTTTTACAATTCTTCATTGAATGATACATTTTGTCTTTTGATAAAAATGAATGAGTAGTGTAAATAGTGTATACCTGTCCAAGCTCGTGTAACATTGCAACAGATTCGTCTCTTAGGATAGCTTGATGCAGACCGTGTTTCGCCACTTCTGTTTCGCTGACTCCTTTTTTCGACAATGAAATCAAATACGGTAAGAAACAGAGACAATATATAGATGGTTATGATCAGTCATTGACATGAAAAGAGAACATTCATCGATACATACAAAAAAGGCTAAACCTTTTAACAAAATTAGCAACAATTTTTGTGTGTGTAAAAGCCATTGAAACAATAACATTAGCTATAGAGAGAATATTTCATAGTAAAAAAATCGATTTTTTCAAAATTACGTTTTTAGAAACAGAGATCAAAAAGTAGCCCAGCTCAAGAACAGATTGATTTCGAATCAGCCGGAGACAAAGGAAAGAGAGAGAGAGAGAGAGAGAGAGAGAGAGATTTACGGAGAGAGATTAGGGAAGAAGAAGAAGAAGACGACGACGCAGAAGAGGAAGAAGAGAGAGCGAGAGGAGATAACATAGAGATCGCGAGGCACCATAAGAGAAGAATCCAAGGATAGTGATGGTTATGATGATAATAGGTATGGGAGAGGAAAAGATGAGGAACCGCCATGGCCGCCGCTTAAAAAGCTTTTCACGGCGGAGATGAAACGAAAACACGGCGACGGTAACGGAACCAATATTGTGATTTTTGTGAGGGCTTTCTCTCTCTAATCTCTCTCTCGCTCTCTGTTTTATGTTTTTCCGTGGCGGAGAGAGGAGGTGGCGGCTAGTAGGACCCACTAGTCCAACTTGGACGTAAAGTAGGGCCCATTTAAAGTAATGACGTGGCGAGTTTTAGTGGAATCTTGTGGAGGAGGTTACATGTGGTGAAGGGAATCATGTGATTCCAAAATAAGCAAAAGCAAATTTGTTTTTGTTTTGTTTTGTTTGTGTAGTTTATTATAGAAACATATTATTGTACACTAATCTTGAATAAAGAAAAATTAAATTGCCTAATGCATATTATATTAGTGAGTGTTTATTATGATCTTGCTTTTGAATAATACATCTTTTTGTTTTTTTGAAAAATGTCTAATGATTCGTGAAAGCAATTTTCAAATTATTTATAACGCAAAGTGGAATCCACCAATATAACTTGTAGTGATTACTTATGTAATTAGTTCAGGTAATGATGTACTTAGTCTCTGTCTATATAATATGTCTATTTCAGTAATCTTATTACAATTTTTTTTGTTAATGAAAGTTGTTAGAATTTGAGCAAATGATTTTTTTTTGGTTTAGGATTAACAACTTAGCTGTTTCATGAGACAGATAAACATAGTATTTAACGTATGACTATATTTAAAATTATAGTTCACGTTATTAATTAAGTTAGTTCAAAATCCATGTACTCCAAAATCCCACGTCATACTATTAAAAAATATTTGTAAGCATATTATCATTAACTTAGACCGGCCAACACGTTACACGTAAACCATTTTTTGTTAATTTCTAAAATTTCATTTGAAAAAAACTGTCCAACTTCTAAAGAAAACATATATAAATTCCCCAAATTAATTATTGCATTCCTAGTCATGCACATTAACTTTTGAAAATAAACTTGAAGGCTATATAATTAACCACGAACATGTTTGTTGCTGATACGACAAATCTATTTTTAGGATATCCATTTTTTTTTCAAAAAATGCATGTTTAGAATTTACAATATAAATATATCTAATAAAAAAATGTATATTACATTTGCTTAATATACATTTTGATAACGTGTGTTGCGTTGTATTTGAAACCGAAACCGAAAAATCTTTTAATTTGATAACGGGCCTATCTTTAGGCCCAATAGAAGAAGTCTAGTTCTGCTAAAAAATAAACCAAAAATTAAGATGTTTTTGGGTAATAATTAAAGCCTATTATTAAAGAGAAATTCACAAAACTACACCCTTTCAACCCTTCCTTCACAAAATTACACCTAATTCAATATTTTCACATATTTACACCCTTTCAAAATTTTAAAAGATTGATTTACCCTTTAGAAAATTACCAAAATTAAAATATTTTCATTTGGGTTCGCTAATTAGTGTTTAGGGTATAGTATTAAGGGGTTAGGATTGTGTGGGTAGGGTTTATTTGAATTTAATTTTGAGTGTTTAGGTATAATTTTGTGAAGTAATTTTGAAATGGTGTAGTTTTGTGAAATGTAATTCAAATGGTGTAGTTTTGTAATTCTCCCTTTATTAAATGATAAGTTTTGGTTGGTGACCAAATTGCAAAATGTTACTCAAATATTCAAAATGATCATATAATTACTACCAAAACCAAGTGAAATGTTTTTCAGTCAATGAAAATCAATTAAATGAAGGAAATTGTGTTAGTCAAAATGAAATTTCATTTGCTTGAAAACTAATTAGAGAAACTTAAGATACTTTCCAAATTATTTGACATGACTTCCAAGACCAAGAAACAAAAAAAAAATCATATTAAAAAAGAAATCAAGTTATTGACAACAGCAATATTGCTTTGAAAATGAAATATTAGTTTTTGATTTAAAGAAGAGGAAGAAGCCAAAAAAAATAAGTTTCCTGTAAGTTTCACTTGTCATCAAGCATTGTTTTGTTTTGTTTTAACAGATTTGTTATGAAATCTTATATTTGGATTTGAGCTCAAGAATTTGCTTAGAAAAATTAATCATCAATAAGATTTTTTGATATATTTATAAACTTTATTTTGCTTATGACAAATACATGTTTCCCTCAATTAATTTTCTACTTTTTGTGTGTTATTAATTTTGACCCAATTATAAGTTGTAACAAGCTAGAACAAATTTTTTAATATGGAGAATAACGTTACCGTATGTCATTACCGTTGAGTTTCGTTTGCAATTAATTAACTTCGTGTAACCTATTAAATTTGCATCACAATTGATATGTTTTTTGTTGTTGCAAATTAACCTTTTTTAATTAAATTTCAGATACTTATAAATATATGGATTAAGGGACCTAATTTTTTTTACCACCTAACATGACTCTACATTAAATTTTCAATTTTGCTATGAAAATAAAAGGCCACATTCATATTCTCGGTGAGTAGTCCCACCATTTCATTATTCTTACATAATTTTTTTATAAAATGTTTTCTCTGTTTTTAAATACTAAGAAACATTTTTAATCTCGAAGGAGCTTTTTAAAATATATGCTTATATATATATACATGTTTTTGGGTTCTTGCTTTGTAGTTACATTACATATAATTGCTCTATGTATATTGAATTCTTCCTTTTGTGATGAATTTTACTAAAAACTAAAACTGTTTTTCATGTTTTTTTGTTAAAAACTGTTTTATGTATCTTTCTTTTTGGGAGAATTACAAAACTACACCATTTGAATTACATTTCACAAAACTACACCATTTCAAAATTACTTCACAAAACTACATCTAAACACTCAAAATTAAATCCAAATAAACTCTACCCACACAATCCTAACCCCTTAATACTATACCCTTAATACTATACCCTAAACACTAATTAGCGAACCCAAATGAAATTTTTTTAATTTTGGTGATTTTTTAAAGGGTAATTAATCAAACTTTTAAAATTTTGAAATAGTGTAATTATGTAAAAATATTAAATTAGATGTAGTTTTGTGAAGAAATGGATAAAATGGTGTAGTTTTGTGAATTCTTCTTTCTTCTTTTTTACACATTTGCAATATCCATCCTTATTTATAGGTGTAATTTTTTTTTGCTTACCTGGTAATTAAAGAGAGATTATTAATTGATTTTTGTTCTGATATTATATATCCTTAGGCCTCAAATATATCCCCATCGGAATCCCAAAACAGCTGTATTTGGGATTTGAACACTAAAGAAACTCATAATCAAGATTATCACTTAGAGGTAACGTTTCTTTTTTTTTATGTCATAGTCTCTTTTGGGACATTTAATTAGGGGAAAGAAAAATATTGTTCCTTTTTTATGCAAAAGAGTCAATATTTGTAGATGACCAAACACAAAAATATCTTCTCCATATATAGTTCTTTAATGCATTAACTAGTCATCAACATAGTAAACCAAAAGCAAATAATTCATTTAAAAATATGATTAACTTAATACCTTTTTAGCAAACTTAAATTTTGAGAATGTTATGATTTTGTACCGTTCTTAAGCATTTGTAATTATATAAAAAAAAGTTGTAAATAGAAAAAATCATTAGTTGAAGAAAAAAATCAAAAGAAAGAGGAAGAAACTCTACCAAAAACCTATCCACCACTCAAACCTCCCCAACCAAAACCCCATGACTTGGTTTACCCTTTTTTACATACAATATCTAATCTCATAATGCATGAATCTATAACTTTATTCACTTTTTGATTCTTTTCTATTTCCCCCAAACTAAACCATAGCATAACTATTTTCTAGCTTCTCCTTATAAAACACAAACCAAAACCCATGAAGATGCCACAAAATGTATTACAATATATTTCAAAAGAGAGTTGGTTTCATGGTAAAGTCATATGACAACATTTTGGTATTTAAGAAAAAGTTTAAAGTTTTGAGTTTTTGAACAATTAATATACATTATATGGCGTAAACCATGGAAAAGTATAGAGAAAAAAGAGGCTCAAATATGTACAAGAGTACAAAATGTGTGACTCTCAATAGAAAAGACAAAAAAAGATTGTATAATGTTTTCATTGTTAACCTTAGTTAGGCCTTTCTCTTTCCATGTATGCTAATAAAATGCATATATATATATAAATGTCTCACAAAGCATTTACCCTTAGCCAAATATATTCTCTCATTTTTTTTTTGGCTCATTGGCTTTATTATTATAGGAGGAAGCCATGGGGGTTATAAGGAAAACTCAAGTGGCCATGCCGGTTTTGTTTTCGATATTGACTCTATTGGTGAATCAAGTGGTTTTGGCCGGTAAATACTCGGATTCAATGGCTCTTCATGATAGGAACATGGCGGAAATGCAAGCCCTTAAAGATTCATTGGTTCGTCGAAAATTACCTGGTTTGATATCTCCTCCTCCTACTCCTCCTCAGGTACTCAATATAACAAATTACTATATGGCATAATGATCATATATAATTTATGTAACGCTATATATATAAAACTTTTTGGTTTATTTTGATGAAATGATACATAGTTTATATGATGCATATATGTTTGTAGGCAGTACCCGGTCCACGAGTGTACCAAGTGATATCATATGGGGCCGATCCCACGGGGAAATCGGATAGCACGAATGCGATATTGAAAGCTATGGAAGATGCATTCGAAGGTCCAAATAATGGAATTTTAATTGAAGGTATAAATGATCTTGGAGGAGCCAAAATTGATCTTCAAGGTGGTAGCTACTTAATTAGCCGTCCTCTTCGGTTTCCTTCGGCCGGTGCCGGAAATCTCCTAGTAAGTATTTTTTCGTATTTTCGTTTTTTTTTTATTATCTCAAGTTATAAATTTAATTTATTAGTTAGAAGTTTAGATATAGACTTTAGATTTCTTCCGTACGTGTGTTTTCATGACCCGTTAATTTGTGTGACGTGATATTATATTTTCATTCACGAATCTTAGTTTAAACGTAAACTTGAGTAAAAGGTGTTTTAAAGTTGGTGAACCAAAAGGAAAATTAATTAAATGAAATCATGATTATTTTTTTTCTTTCACGAGAATAGAATGATTCCTTTCTTTTTATGTTTTTTTCTCTCTCGTAGTTTTCAAGCTTTATGATTTATGACCTTTTATAACTTCACAACAAAATAAGTTTCTTTTGATTGATTAAATTCATAATTTATGAGATTTACTTCCTTTTTAACGCATTCCTTTGCATTAAAATACAAAAAATGTTTGAGATTACTACAGCTTTCTATACTTAATAATAAATATTGTCATTTATAGATAAAAAAAATTTGTCAACTATAAAAAAAAACTCAACATTTATGTGAAAAAATATATTTTAAAAAAATTCGCATATGATTAAATATTAATTACGTTGTAGTAAAATTTAATCAAAAATTTGAAAAATACTCTAATTCCACATTTTATTTTGTTTTACATGTGTTTCTTTTAATAATTCAACTGTGCCACATTTTTACTTTTCTACTTAATTGAAATTAATTTGTTTTTTACTTAACTTGTGTGACACGTCAGATAAGCGGAGGCACATTACGAGCATCAGATGATTTTCCTCAAGACAAATACCTAATCGAACTCAAAGACGAATCATCAAAGCTACAATACATTTTCGAATACATAACTCTCCGTGATCTTCTCATCGACTGCAACTATCGCGGCGGAGCAATCGCCGTCATAAACTCTCTCCGGACAAGCATAGACAACTGTTACATCACAAGATTCGGCGACACCAACGGTATCCTTGTCCAAAGAGGACACGAGACTTACATACGAAACTCTTTTCTAGGCCAACACATAACCGCCGGCGGAGACAGAGCGGAGAGATATTTCTCCGGCACCGCCGTTAATTTAATGGGTAACGATAACGCCGTTACCGACACCGTTATATTCTCCGCGGCGATTGGTGTGATGATATCGGGACAGGCGAATCTGTTGTCCGGCGTGCATTGTTATAACAAAGCGACCGGTTTTGGTGGAACCGGGATTTATTTGAAATTACCCGGTTTAACTCAAAACCGGATTGTTAATTCGTATATGGATTATACCGGTATAGTAGCGGAAGATCCGGTTCAGTTACAAATCTCTGGGACGTTTTTTTTGGGAGATGCGTTTGTTTTGTTAAAATCGGTTTCCGGTTTGGTTCGTGGGGTTAATATTGTTGATAATATGTTTTCCGGTTCGGGTAATGGTGTCGGGATTGTGCAATTGGATCAGACCAAAAAGGCTTTCGAGAGCGTTGACCAGGTCGTCGTTGACCGGAACAGTGTGAACGGGATGGCTATGAGATCAACGGTGGCTAAAGGTTCGGTAGAAGGTAATGGTACGAGATGGACGGTTGATTTTAATCCGGTTTTGTTGTTTCCGAATTTGATTAGGCACGTGCAGTACTCGGTTGTGGCACGTGAGGCTAACGCGTTTCCTGTGCACGCGCTGAGGAACGTTTCGGATAATCGCGTGGTTGTTGAGACGAACGTTCCCGTTACTGCGAGTGTTTATGTAACGGTGGAACAAGGAGTTTAAAAATGTTGTGTTTTGGAGTAATAATGGGATAATAATTAATTATAAAAAATTATGTTGGTGGGGTTTGATATTTTTGTGTAATTTTTCTCATTGGGAGAAAATATGATTTTTCTGAAAAAATCGAGATTGTGAAAGACATTTGAAGTTGAAGAGTTAGTTGCTAACGTTTACTAGTTTTTTTGTGAAATGAAATTCAACGACTATGAAAATTATGTTTATAATTACTTGTGAAATTATGTTTTTGACCACTAACTCATGAACCATTAATTAATTCGGTGCTAATAACTAACCAAATTTGTTAACCCGAGGCACACTTAGGTGATGATTGTTTGTGTGGTTTTTGGATTTTTAATTATGGTTTTTGAATTTTGGTTTATAGTTTTTAAGTTTTGGTTTTTGACAATTTGGTTTTTTATTTTAGTTTTGGATTTTGTTTTCAGACTTTTGAAATAAAAACTCAAAAATATGGTTTATAGTTTTTGAAAAAATGGTAACGTAAATGTTGAAAAAGTAGATTTCATATTTTTTAGGAAAACTAAACTACCAAAATCTTGATTGGATAATTAAAAAATTAATTTGTTAGAATTATTTATATTTTTCAAATATAGATTTTCTGAACTTTTAAATATTTTTAATTGATTGAGAATGATGATTTGTAGTTTTTTTTTTGACATCGAATGATGATTTCTAGTTATTGAACTACTAGAGCTTGAAAATTATAGAAAACTATGAAATACAAAAAATCATATAATTAATATTCAACATTAATTTATTTTTTTAATAGTTGTAAAAAATTTAAAAATCAGACAATAAAAAACAGAGAGACTAATGATTATTGTTTAACGTGATTGTGAACAAAGAATACAAGTTTAACATATTAAAACAAGTTTGAATTCAAATGACGAATCTTGGAAGTTTTCCACAAAAGAAAAAAAAGAGATAAAAATGTAAGTCAAAAGTCAACGATTTGATCAAAGTTCCTCGAACATTGGTGAGAGGTTTATAGTCAACAAGTTTGACCAACTAACACATCAAGACATTGTATCGGTTGTATCCTATTATCTATAGCTTTTTTGTTTTGACATTTTCTTATATCATCATACTCATGATTCACGATTTATGTGATGGTAGGCCTCTTAACATTTTGTTGTTTTAACATGTTCATTTTTTTGACAACATACCCCACTTTATTACATTTTTGGTTTGAGATTTTTCTAAGGGAAAAACGATAACCGAAATGTTTACATGAGAAAAAATAGATTCACGTGTTTTTGGTTTCTTAACGAGAAAAACCACGCGAATATTAATATAACATAACATAAAGAGAAACTCAAAAAAATACGATAGATATGAGCTCCGCTTTAAAAAAGTGCCATTTCGAGATGTCTTGCCAAACCAAAATATTAAATTTTTGAATAGTTTTGAATATCCAAACTTTTGTTAAAAGTGTTGTAACACTAGATCCCTGAAAAGGTAATCACAAGCAAGACACCAAAATCTTCGGAAAAAAAATGGTAAGAGTATACACTCGATTAACGAGGAAGATAGTGAAAATGATTATAAGATTGGCGCTAACTCGTAAATAATTTTTAATCGTTTTGTACAAAATATATTCTATGTACATGATTAATGTAATTTAATAGAACGGAAGGAAGCTTCATCGAAATAATCCCACCGTCTAATTGAGTGACAAGTTATATGTCGTTACGATCCTAAGATTTAATGGATCAAAATTAATTTACTATATAGTTTTTTTAAATAGTTTTACGATTGCAAAGTCAAATCATTCATGATCCATATATATACTTTAAAATTAGTGTTCAAGACGATTTTCGTTTCATTGTGGCAAGTCCCGGTCCTAGGTAATCAAAACTATTTTTCATTTTTTCGAGGAGGAATTATAAAACTATATCATTTGAATTGCATTTTAGAAAATTACTCTATTTTATAGTTAATTTTCAAAATTACACATAAATATTCAAAACTAAAACCAAATAAACCCTACCCAAACAGTTTTATCCCTTTAATATTATACCCTAAACACTAATTAGCGAACCCAAATAAAAATATTTTAACTTTGATAATTTTTTAAAGGGTGTAAATCAACCTTTGAATTTTTTGAAAAATTGTTAAAATATATAAAAAAAATAATTAAATCAGACGTAGTTTTGTGAAATAATGGTCGAAAGGATGTAGTTTTGTAAATTACTTTTTTAATTAAAAGTGACAATACTTATGTGTGTGTTTTCTTATACTTAAATAGCGAATTAAAGATTTTGTTCCTTTGCTTTTTTTTTTATCCCCTTGCCAAAGCCCTCGCAACCACAATTAAAAGCGCGGTTAAAAATTGAACTATCACTTATTCAATCACCATAAGTTGACTAAATCAAGAGATCAATATACAAATATATTAAATTAAATATTTGCTTGTACAATACTATGCTTTATTAAACACTAAAGATGAATATTTACACACTGCCCAATTTAATTTATTGAAATTACAAAAATATATTCAAAAAACTTCAAGGTACAAGTCAACGTCAACGACCATCAAAAGTTCTCTCTCTTTTTTTTAGGTTAATACGACCATCAAGACTTACATCTCCTCTTCATATATAAACTAACATAACCTTAATCCTAAAGTTTAAACAATGAGTACACACTACACCAAATATAAAAAAAATTATTCAAGAAAATAAACAATGAACAACAACAACAACAACAATTCAAGAACAAACCAATGGTCACAATACTATGACCAACACCAACTTCAAGAGACTACTACTCCATGTTTCAACTCCACGTCACCATCGGAAACTTCCTTAAGAGATGGTGGTTGTTCGGCGGCGGGGAGGCGATCTAGGGCTTCGAGGAGAGCCATACCAACGACTCTCCTAAACGCAAACCCTAGTAATTTCCGAGCCCTAGTTCAAAAATTCACCGGACGTTCTTCCGGAGACGAAACTAACCGGAGAAAAGGTCCGGTGACTTTAGACTTCCGTTCACCGAACAAAGTATCTATAGAAACTATCTTTCCGGTGGCTAGTGAGGATCGGAGTAACTACGAGCATGATCAGGCGGTGATTCCGCACGTGAGTAACGAGGAGTGTCACGTGACGACAACGTATGGGATAGACGAGGAAAGTAATAACTCGGTGTATGGTCAAGATCAAGATCTTTTGGATCACATGGATGGTTATAATTATTATCAAGATTTTCACCAAGATACGGCTACTTTGGAGGAGTTTATGATGAAAGATCTTGATTTATAATATAGTTTGTTTTTTAGTCATTATTTAGATTATATTATGAATGATTTTTATCCAAAAAAAAAAGATATTTGATAAACATCATATAATATCACGATAATGTTGTATATAGGAAAATAAGTATTTGGGAATATATTGTTGCATGTATGAATTAAATTTTGTACGTCAAGTATTTTTTTTTTTTTTTTTTTGTTAAACCAGGTGGTTACGGTACGGCCATAATCCACTAGCGCATGACAGGCGCTTTGATAATACCAATTAATGGCGTAAATCATACCAATTAGGTACGTCAAGCAGTGGCGGAGGTAGTGCTCTATGAGGGGGGTCAATTGACCCATGTAGAATATTAAAATATGGTTTATAGTCGCCCCTCTTATAATTTAATAATAATCAATGCCAATTTCAAATCAATTAAAATCCACTAACATATTAAATAATAAAACTAATAATCTAATAAAAAATTATAATAAATAATTTTAACAGAAAAATAAATTTAACAAAACTAATAATTAAATCCTAATATTAACAAAACTCTTTACCTTGTGTAATTTAAATATGTTACAAAGTTAGAGTTGTTTACAGTAGTATTGTTCAAGTTTGTTTTATTGAAAAACTTGTCCGATTAACAAAATAGTGATAAAAATTTCCAAAATATGAGTGTGCGTCGAATACTTTTTTAAAATATATATTTGTGACGATATTTGTAATTTTTCATAAAATTGTAGTTTTTTAGATAAAAACTATATTTTGACCCAAAAAAAATTGACCCCGGTAAATTAAAATCCTGGCTCCGCCACTGACGTCAAGTATCTTAAATCAAGTAATTACACTTACACTAAAGTTAAATTAGAGATGGTAATATTTCCGCTATTTTATATGGTGAATTAGTTAGGCTTTGTCCTTTTGAACCGAAAAATTAGTTTGATATACGCTTTGTGTTATGTTTGAACTTCTATTTGACTATTTCCAAGAGATTAGTTTAGTTTTACATAGAAAGTCACAACGAAAAGAGCAGTCAATATATAGAGACGTTAATTATATAATATACATTTTTATACTATACGTGTTTTGCTCATCAAGTTTTTAATCAAATAAATATTAGTGATAGCAATTGTTAAAACTAAGAATATACAAAAGTGACTCTTGAGAATTAAGTAAGGACAATTACCTTCAACGACAAGCAAAAACAACGACCAAGTCCAACAAAAATCGTGGTTATATGATTAAGTCAATAATTAATTGCCGCGTTATACTATGATTTAAATAATTATAGTATAAATAATTAAAAATAGCTTATATACTGAGTCAAAGTACAAAAAATGTTGAATTTTAGACTTGTAGTATCACATAGCAAAAGAAAAAGGTTTTGACCTTTTTTTTTTTACATCGTTTTGATCTTATTTTATAACGTGAAATGTGAGACATTTATCTTTTAAATGTCAATATATGAAATGACTTACAAAAAAAACAAGCTGTGTTTGATATGGTACAATATTTATTTGAACATAATCTTCTTTAGCTCCAAGGTTTTCATTTTTCGTGGAATCACATTGAAACTTTTGAAGCTCTTGCGAAATTCACAATCTTGCTTAGATTCAAGCTCAAAAGAGCAATAGATAAATCTTTACCGAAAAAAATATATTTGAATTTTCACAAAAAAATATCTAAATATTTTATAAGATTGAAAAAAATGAGAGATTAAACTCTCAAAAGAATAAATTTCTCCATAAATTAACATTGATATTTATATGAAAATATTTGTTGGAAATATTAAAACACACGGACTTTAATACTCAATATAAGCGAGTTTTGATAATGTCAAGAGTATTGGGTTCTCTTACATAATTAATCATAATTTGTGGGCTTTTTTGTTATAAATTTTAATATATTCCTTTTTTTTACTAATTTGACATAGATTTCACAGAAAACCACTGTCGCTATGAATCTCCAAGTAGAGCCACCGGAGAAGAAGCGGAGGAGTAAGAAGACGCCGGATAATTCGTCTTCGCCACCTTCAAATCCGTCGTTCACTTTACTCCCATACGAAATCGCCGAGAATTGCTTAGCCCGTGTCTCGAGGCAACATACTACTACCCATCACTCTCTATCGTTTCGAGAACCTTCCGCTCAATTTTCTCATCCACCGATCTCTACGCAGTTAGATTCTCATCTCGGAGTCACCGAGCAGTGTCTCTACGTCTGTTTATCAGACAAAACTTATCAATTTCCCCAATTTCTTGATTAACACTAATCAAACCCTAATCAGGAAGAAGAAGAAGAAGAAGACTCCTAAACCATTGTTGGTTCCGATAAACTCCTCTGAGTTCCCTTCGTTATCGGAATCAACCGCCGTTATTGGCTCCGAGATTTACGTAATCGGAGGACCGGTGGACGGATCACCGTCCTTCGATGTACGAGTCCTCGATTGTCGCAGTCACACTTGGCGAGACGCACCCAGCATGAATGTATCCCGGAAGCTTGGCGAGACGCACCCGGCATGAATGTTGCACGGAAGAATCCCCTGGCACGCCTCTAAGACGGCCGGAGATGTATGTGTTTGGAGGATGCACAGGGGACGAATCATGGGCTGAGGTTTTTCGACACAAAGACTCGGACTTGGAGACTCCTCTCTGATCCAGGTCCCGAGATACGTAGCGTTTCGATCTACCACGCGGTTTCGGAGATACAAAGGAAAGATTCGCTTTTGGAGCTCGAACAAAAAACGTATGCTTACGACACAAATGAAGATAGCTGGGAATCTTGCGAACGCAGTATTGCGTTTCCGAGGTCACAATGTGTGCTGGACAATGTATGGTTTCGATACGGTGTCGGTACGGGGTTACTACAGACTACGAGTGTCATTGGTCAACAGGTGGATATTGGGAAAGAGGTTAGAGTCTTTGGGAGAGAAGTATAAGAGGAACGGTGGCTCGAGTTCTAACACGACTAAACTAGTTAGCTGTGGTGGTAAACTCTTGCTTCTTTGGGAAGGATATATGAAGCATAATCCCAGTAATAGGAAGAAGATTTGGTGCGCTGAAATCGCCATTGAAAAGCGTTGCGATGACGAGGTTTGGGGAAATGTTGAGTGGCTTGATGTTGTCCATAGCGTCCCCGTATCATGTGACCTCCTGCATTGTCTCTGTTTGATTGACTTGGATCGGACTCTGTTCTATAGCTATGGTTACTTTGTATTTTTGATTTTGAATGCTTAGCTAACTCTTTTTGCTGATTAAGAATGTGATTGCGCTATAGAATCTCATCAAAATGTCATTAGAATTGATCTTTAGAATATTGTGGAAAAGATTCCCAAAACTACGTTATTTCATCCTTTCTTTCACAAAACTCTATTTGATTTAATATTTTCTAAATTTACATTCTTTATAAATATTTAAAATAAACGGAGGGATTTAATATGGTAAAAAAGTTTTTTAGAAAAACTTGAAAGTCTTAAAAACCGTTTTCCCAAAGGTATTTAGTTATGTAGCATTCAATATACCACAACTCAGAGTTTTAAAAATGTTTTTTTAAAAAATGATTATTTTTTGTTCAAATATAGAAATCTATTAAAGCAAAAAAAGGTGGAAATACAAGTTTTGGGGCTTGTGTATATTTGTATTTTGTTATCTTATATCAACAAAAAAGAGTTTTAGGGATTGTTTATGTTGTTGCAGCGGCATTGGCATGGGAGAGTTTATTTTTGTTACAAGAAATAAGCAAACATCTTTGACAAAAAAATGATAAGCGAAAATGTTTAATTCTTCACATGTAAACTCATTATGAATTTTTATTCTGCTAGTCACATATGTTTGTTGTTACATATGAAGAATTAAACATCTTCGCTTATCATATTGTGAATATAAGACCACAAACATCCCCCCGCCTCTTAAGTGAGTTTTAAGGAGTGGAGCCCGCTAAATTATTTAGAATTGCTTACATCATATCCAAAATAAGGATTGGTCTTTGGCGGCCCGCGATTGGTGCACATTTTTTTTTTTTTTTTTTTTTAAATCAAATAAAAAATAAATAAATAAAATGCTTAGGAAACCGTAAATAATAGTCTTTGCATTAATCATGCTCTAATAACTTTTGTTTTTCTTTTCTCAATTTTTTTGTCAAAGATGTTTGCTTATTTCTACTTGTTGGCTTATATTAATGCTTTTAAAATAATCAATTTTAAAATCTTGATCGATCCATTTTGATACCGAAAAAGTCTACCAATTTGTATGAGGATTGAATGGTTCTAATTATCACTTTGATAAGAATGTTAGACTTTACATTTAGGCCTACCAAAATTAGCTTGAGACTTGAGAGTGTGGTGCGCTAAAGGCACTAGCTAGGCCCAAATTAAAAACTATTCAATTTAGATTTTTATATGTAAGATTAGATAATTTAATTCAAAAAATAAATATGATAACACAATCTATTATAAAAATATTATAATGTGGCTTTTTACGTTAGCTATTAACATTTTTTTGAATTAATAACTATAACTATAAACATTTATATATAGACTATGAGATAAGAAATATAATGTTTAGTTCTTCCACATCATTATATTACAACCACTTGTTGTTGTCTCCCCATTGATTTTTGACAACCCATTATCCTAAAAAAAGTCAAAGTCAATAGAGAGAGAGTACTGTATCAACATGCATGTGTATAGTGATTTAGATCAAAATAAATAGAGAGAGCGTTATAATGATCAACGTAATTAAGGGATTGATTTTGGACATGAGCTAGAGAGTTTGGCATGCTATATTAATATTCACCCTATATACTTAGTTTTTTGGCTGATTTCCTTTTTGATTATATGTTATGTACTTCTATTCAAAGTAAAATAATCATATAATTAAACCCTAGTCTGTGTAGATAAACTTCTTCAAACATTACAGGAAAATCCGTCTATTTCTCCGCGAGAACTATCGCATACCGAAAATTCCACACGAAACTATTACCTCAGTTCTAATTCCACCTGAAACAAATTTATAATGTATATTTCCACATAAAATTCAAATTCACCCAGGGTTCTTAGAATTGGGGATTTTTGTTTTTCGGTTTTTTGTGCGGTTTAAGATTAAAATCGGTTTAGACTTTAAATTGGTTGGGTTTCCGACACAGTAAACCAAGATTAACACATGTCATGGGCAATTAGCATTGTATCTATTAATCCATGGGTAAATAGAAATTTAAAACTTATTCATGTGAAAATATACATTATAAATTTGTTTCGGGTGGAATTAGACAGAGGTAATAGTTTCGTGTGGAATTTTCGGTATGCGATAGTTCTGGTAGGGAAATAGAAGGATTTTCCAACATTACATTATAAAGATTTGTTTCAAATTTCTTTCTTAATTTATTGTTGTAATAATTTTTGAAGTTCTTTGACTATTCACGACTATCTTTAATTAACCCAACACGTCTCTCCAATGAAGAAGGTTTTACATCGTGGAACTCTCTTTTGTCATCGCCACACATCTTAACATCTATGATAAGTCATAATACTTACTGTTCCTTGACAATCAAGAAACCATATAATATGCGGCGGATTTAAGTAAAAACAAACTCTTTCGTGAGCATTTAATATTCCACAAGATATTTAAGTAGAAAATTCAACTTTTGATATAAATGAGTGTTGATTATGTGTCGCTTGGTCCTAGCTTTCGTAATCATACGTACTACACTATTACAAGTGTGTTGGATTTTTATTTTGAAACTTTTGTACAAAGACTTTTCTCTTTTGTGAGATTTTATTGATCTATTTTAGATAAATTTCTTATAATAATATCAAAATATGTTTTTGTTTTAAAATTACAATTACAAAAAAAATTATAACAAAACATCTTTTAAATGTTTTTTATATCAAAAATACCACAAATACAAAAAACGAAAACGAGTTTAACACTTTTAGATTTTAAATTTTTTCATTTGGGTTCGCTATATAATGTTTATGGTATAGTTTTGAAAGAGGTAGAATATAGTTTTGAAGATTTTAGATGTAATTTTGAAGATTTTGGATGTAATTTTGAAAATTTAAGATTTGTGGTATTTATGAAAAAAACATTTTAAATGTATTTATAAAATTTTCGAAAATGTGTGTTAATTGTGTTAAAAAAACTTTATTTAGTGATATTCATGAGAATTTCCCTATATTTTATAATTAACGTGCGAAACTAAAATACATATACTTTTTCAATAAATAGGCAACGAAACACATCCTCTTGTATATCATCACACAAACTCAAAAAAAATGTCTCCGACAACAAAACCAATCTCGCTAATTGTCTCATTAACTTTCTTCTTCTTCTTCTTCTCTCTTTTCCTCGGATCCTCCTCGGCGCAAACCGTCGTGAAAGCCACGTACTGGTTTCCGGCGAGTGAGTTTCCGGTAACGAGCATCGAATCATCTCTCTTCACACACATTTTCTGCGCTTTCGCTGATCTCAACTCACAAAGCAATCAAGTCACTGTCTCCGCGACAAACCAACCTAAATTCTCAACTTTTACGCAAACCGTCCAACGGAAAAACCCTAACGTGAAAACCCTTTTGTCTATCGGCGGCGGAACCGCGGATAAAACCGCGTTTGCGTCCATGGCAAGTAACCCCGCCTCTCGAAAATCTTTCGTCGATTCTTCTATAAGACTAGCTAGATCGTACGGATTCCACGGTCTTGACCTAGACTGGGAGTATCCAAGCACCGCGACGGAGATGACCAATTTCGGGATGCTGATTAGCGAATGGCGTTCTGCGGTTGCGGCAGAGGCTAGTAGCAGCGGTAAAACGCGTTTGCTTTTGGCGGCTGCGGTTTTCTACTCGAACAATTATTATTCGGTGTTGTATCCGGTTCAAGCGGTAGCTAGTAGCTTGGATTGGGTTAATCTAATGGCTTATGATTTTTACGGACCGGGTTGGTCTCGAGTCACTGGTCCACCAGCAGCTTTATATGATCCTTCTAACGCAGGTATGTAATGGTAGAGTGTATATAATATAACCAAACTAAATAGACCATATCGAAATGTCGCAAAATCAAGAAAAATCAAATACTCATAAAACTAATTACGTCAAAGAGATTCAAAATTTTAATAATTAAATTATTTATTAAAGATATATTTGAACTAATTTTTTTTATTTGTTTAATATTTAGTAATTTAGTTTTTTTAGAGTTTAGTTTTTGAATGAGTAGAAAGTTGAGTATTTATGTTTTACAATGTACTTTGATTCAATATTTAGTGTTTACGGTTTATATGTATTTATAAAAAATTAAAAATAGACTTAAAAAGGGTGTATTAAATATACCATATATAGATTAGTTTTTTTTAAAAAAATTGTATGATTTTGTGTACTAAACCTTCATCACAAAACCGGTTTTATAACAAATAGGTCCAAGCGGCGACGCGGGAGCAAGAGCATGGATCCAAGCCGGACTTCCCGCGAAAAAAGCAGTCTTAGGCTTCCCATTTTACGGCTACGCGTGGCGTCTCTCGAACGCCAACAGCCACGGCTACTACGCACCAACCACGGGAGCGGCTATATCACCCGACGGTTCAATCGGTTACGGTCAAATAAGGAAGTTCATAGTCGATAACGGAGCAACGACGGTATATAATGCCACGGTGGTAGGAGACTACACTTATTCCGGTACGACTTGGATCGGTTTCGATGATAATCAGAGTATTGTCACGAAAGTTAGATATGCTAAGCAGAAAGGCTTGCTTGGTTACTTCTCGTGGCATGTTGGTGCTGATGATAATTCTGGTCTATCTCGTGCAGGTTTGTTTTTTTTATTCCACTGTTTATAATATGTTTTCTTGTTTTATTTTATTTTATATGAATCAAGAAATGTTATATTTTTTTTGGGTTTTGTAACAGCTTCAAGAGCTTGGGATGCTACTTCAGCAACTAGTAGAACTATACAGAAGGCTTAAGATGTTGTTATGTGACTGATTATACGAAGTTATTTTTATATTTGTCAAAGAATAAAATGGGAATAAATTAACAAGATATCAAAGATAATAAAATAAAAGCATTATATGTTGATGCAAAAGAAACAAAAATATAATAAAAGCAAGAAGCTTAAGTTTTTATTTTTACTAATGAGAATTTATGCATCTTTTAATTAAAAAGGCTATCAGTTTATATATTAAAGAACTACTTATAGTTTACATCAAATCCAAGATTAGCTACCTGATATTATTGTGTTTTACATGTTTCCATTTATTAAGAGTGGACAAATTTATTTAAACAAAAAAAAAAGAGTGGACAAATTTATTTGCGGATTATTTATTTTATTCCCTATTTATAAATTAAAGAAAGGTAATTAAATAAAATAGAATAAAGAAATACAAAAAGGTACAAACTTTTATTACAAGAGAGAACAAAACCAACGAAACCGATGTTTCTTCTTTTTTCATGCCCTCCACAAATCACAGTCGCAACATCCAAAAACAATGCAAACAAAGTATAATTCTCTTTTTTTCTTTTCGCTAAGAAAAAATAAAACAGAGCTTTTGAAGAATATTTCAGCTTTTAATTTTCTTCAATAATTCTACTTTCGAAGTGTAAAATTCTCCCCGAGAACTTCTTGCTAATTGAATTTTTAATTTCAACCTATATTATTATTAGTATTATTTGATCTCTGGTTAATATTTGTTGCTTCATAATAAATTATTTTTTTTATCTCCCTTGAAATTTTAGGGTAACAATAATTGATGGTCTGGTTGGTATTTAGTGGGTGAACAAAACCAAGCTGTTTCTTTTGTTATTTTCTGCATACTTTTTTGCATGATTATTCTCTGTTTTTGTGATGATCTGTTGTTAGTAATCTGAAATGTTAAAAGGGTTCACTTTATCACCTTTTTTATTCATGAAATTTGCAGAAACGATTTGGGCTTCTTTGGTTTTGTTGCTAAGTAAATAAAGTTTCCACCTTTTTCTTGTAGCTACTTTGGTAGTTTCCAAATATGGCTTCTTTTGATGATGATGATGATGATGATGAGCTTCTTCCATTGAATCACATAGGAGATGAAGAAGAGTTTAGAAGCTGTTGTGGTGGTGATGAAGAAATATGGTTAAAAGAGAGTGATGATACAACTAAAGTAGCAGAAGAGGCTAAATGTTGTGATGGGTTCTCTGCTAAGATGTTCTTCAAAGGAGTTTCGATATCCGAAAGAGGAGATTCGGGTTCCGGTTACTCGGGGATTGGTGTTGTGTTGGAGAGATCAGGAGAAGAGTTTGAGTTGATTCAAGTTCAGAAGAAGTTGGAGTTTTATGTTGAAGAGTGTGTAGCTAACTATTTAGCTTTAATGGAAGGTCTTGAAGTAGCTTTACATAGAAATCTCACCTCTGTTGTTGCTTTAACCGACTCCGAATCGCTTTATAATCAGGCAAGTCTCTTTTCAAAGTGGTTTCATTTCTCATTTGTTGGTTTGATTTAATCTCATGTATTTAGTTCTGTAGATAACTCGCGAGGAGAAGCTCGAGAGCCCGCTTTTGGTGGCTTTGAGAGAAAGGGTATTGGAGAAAACAAGTAGTCTTGATGGGTTTGTTCTAAAGCTTGTTCCTTTATGTGATCTTGATCAAGCTCTAAGCTTGGCTCGTGTAGCGGTAGGCATCGTGTCTTTTAAACTCGATGAAGACGATAAACAAACAGAGAACTGCTCCATCTGCTGCGAAGACCGTCGATCCGAGATGATGCTTACACTGAAATGCAATCACGAGTTCTGTTCGCATTGCTTGAAAACATACGTCGAAGGGAAAGTAGAGTCTTCACAAGTTCCCGTCAAGTGTCCTCAAGTGCAATGCAAACACAATATCTCATCCACGGAGTGCAAATTGTTTCTTACCGCCGATTCTTTCAAGTCATTCTACGAAGCAAACAAGCGCGATAAAAACACGGGAAAGATTTACTGCCCGTATCGCGATTGCTCTTTCCTATTAGACCCGCGTGAATGCTTAGTAGGCTCAAGCTTGTCTTCTCAAACAGAGAATAGCTCTCGTGTGGAATGTCCTGAATGTGAGAGATTTGTGTGTGTGGACTGTGGTGTTCCTTGGCATGCTTCTATGAGCTGTGAAGAGTTTCGGACTCTTCATGTTGATGAAACATATCCAGATGATATGTCGTTACGGGACGATGAGCTTGAACAATGGCCTTGGGACACATATAGTTCAATACCAAATGTAATGGGCGCTTACTCAGAGCAAGAAAGATCTCAGATTGCTTTGATCCAACGGTTATTAGCAGGAGGAGGGTTTAGTGATCACTACACTTCTTATGAGTCGCCACCGCCTCCTCCTTCGTCGTATGTTGAAACCGCAATGAAGGATGTTGATCAGCTTCCTTGGCTTGAGAGGTTTGTGTATGTTATAAGTGATGACTACTACTATGAAGTGTATAATAGCTAAGTTGATAAGGGGGTATATTGGTAAATTGTAGCTTTGAAGGTTTGGTTTAAAGAAAATGAATTGTGATTAAGGACTATTTCTATTTGAAATTATAAATGAAGAATTTGATCGTTTTAGACTTTTAGTTATACAAATCGTGCAAGATACATTAACTTCCTTACGTGTTCAAGTGAAAATAATCAACAATTGTATAAATTGGCATGATAATTTTATGAATACATTTAACGTGCAAGATGTATATAAATTGTTACACTTTATACACTCTTAAAAGTGTATTAATTGTATGAAACTTTCCTACTTTACTCGTTGAATGTTCTAACTTGCTATTGTGTAAATTGTGTTTAGATTTTTCTTTTCAAAAACTAAACAAAAGTATAATATAGTATAATTATTGTTGAATCAATACAAACATATTAAAATAACAATTATCTTTTTTGGGGAAAAATTGCAAATTAAATCTTAAAGTTTGAGTTTTTCAACATAAAAAATTCCAAAGAAAATTGTGTTTCATGTTAAAACATTAACTAAATTGTTTGACAATTAAAACATAAAGTTTTTGTTTAAAGCAAAAAAATATCTATTGTGTAATTGTGTAACGAAGTTATCTTTTTGACGGAAGTTAAAACTCACCGTTTCATTTAATTTTTTTGTTTTTGTTTCGACTTTAAAAATAGATCTAAGATATGAGATTTTGGGAATAACACGTGATTTAAGATTGAAATAGCTTAAAATTTTCGTTATTGGCTTCGAATTGGTTGGTGAAAAATGAATAACTTATTATCAAAATCAAGTTCTATTGAAATAGAGATATCCGAACACAAAAATTTTAAGCTATTTCAACCCTAAAACGATTGTTCTCCCCCAAATCTTATATTTTAGATATGTTTTTAAACTAGAAACAAAAACAAAGAGACTAAATGAAACGGTGAGTTTTAACTTCCGTCAAAAATTTAATCCCGTGTGAATTCTTTTGTTTCAAAAGAAAAAAATTTAGTTAATATTTTAATATAGAACACAATTATTTTTGAATTTGTTTTTGTTGAAAATCTCAGACTTTAGAATTTAATTTGCAATTTTTTTCATTTTTATGGGTACTAAGAGCATCATTATAGGTAGAGTCCTTTAAAAATTCTTAGATTTTTTTTTTTTTTTTTTTTTTTTTCGAAAATTAAAAAAAAAATAAAAAAAAATTAAATTGACCAATCGCGGGCCGCCACGTGTCAGTGAGGCCCGCGAAATAGTCAAGAATCAACTCTTAGGGAGGAGGTTTTAAAGTGGATACTAAAATTTTTGTGGGGCCCACAGGGTTAAAAGCCCACCCTGGACTATAAAGATGGCCTAAAAAGTTATATCTATTAAAATGAACTTTGGCATCTTCGAACTTTTGGTTAGACTTTATTTTCCTAAATTGTAACATTAATTAATAAATTAAAAACGGGAGACCTTATCAATCTACTTTTTATTAGAGAAAATTACATCATGACACACTTTTTAAAACACAAATTACACTTTAGAGCACTTTTTGACATTGAGGCACTTTATTGTTATAAAATACTAAATTACCCTTCAATTCATTTATTCTACATAAATTTCACAATCATTTTCTTTCTCATTTTTCTATTTTGCATTCTAATTTTAATTTTCTAGGGTAACATAAAATAATTTATTTTCGTATATTGATTTATAAAATTTTAATATATATATTTTGATATCCACTTTTATATATTTTATTTATGAATGGATCAACATTTGTGGACAACTAATCAATATCCGATTTTTTTATATATGTCCACATAGAATTGTACAAATGTTCAAAGTATAATGGACTGAGTTTAAATTTTATTCCAATGAGTTTATATATCATAGATAATTCATATGATGATTTGTGTTCAAGTTTAAATAAATTATAATTGTAGTTAAAATTATATGATGGTTCATGTTCAAAAATGAATAAATAGGTTTTAATAATGAATTTAAAACATTTATATGTTTTGATGTACATGTAATTTTCATGTTTTCACTTATTAATATCAACATGTTTCATTCACATTTATTAAGAATATTACAAAAACATATGGGAGTGTAAATATTAAATATAAATTACTTATGTAAATAGATATATGATAAACAAAAAAATATTGAAATAATATATTTTACAATAAATTAAAATACATTTACGAAATTGTACAAAAGTATGTCCACATAACATAAAACGTATCAACAACTTTTTGTACACAACTTTTTGTACACAACGTTGTGTATCCACAACTTTCTGTACACAACGTTCTGTATCCACAACTTTCTGTACAAAACGTTGTGTATCAACAACTTTATGTACACAACGTTGTGTATCCACAACTTTCTGTACACAACGTTGTGTATCCACAACTTTATGTACACAACTTTATGTACATGTTAAAACAGGGTTCGGGTAGGATACCGAACTGAGATGATTGTTATAGAAGTGGGGTCGGAAAACTCGTTAAGTGATAATGGAGACGAACAGATAATGCCGAAGTCAAAGTAAAGATAAATGCCGAAGTGAAATTATAAAATGCCGAACAGAAAATATGATTAAGAACTCGGAGTTCGCTTGTTTATTGATTGAATGATTGTTTGATACAATGTCGAAGTGAAAGTGTATGTTTCTAGCTGTTTCTCTCTATATATTTTCTCTCAAAATTCCGGCCCCCTTGCTTATGAGCCGGAACCCTCTATTTATAGTGAAGGACTCTGGTCCTAGGCGGGATTTTGCTCTTTTGGCGGGATCTCTTCGGCGCATGCCCGACATACGGAAAGCTGTTTTGTCGAACGCGGCTTTGCATTTAATGCGGGTGTCGAGCATGCTCCCGCATTTAATGCCCGTTCGGCCGACCTCTCGTGCTCGCGCAGTCCGTACCGACACCTCTCGTCGACCGTGCCGCATCGCCGTACGGACGTCACCCGTGTCGGTCTTGGCGGTGTCCGTACCGATGTCACCGTGTCGCGCATGCTTCCTTCAAATGGGCTTTTGACTTCGGCTGGGCTTCGTCTTCGGTGGGCCGAATAGGGCCCACTGGGTTCTTATGGTAACTTCTGGAATGGGCCAGGCCTGAGTGGGCTTAGGCCCACCCTTAACATTAGTCCCTCCCCCAGTTCGGCTTTTTATGAGAGGCGAACTAAAGAGATCGGCCTTAGGCGCATTCGAGGAGTTACCATCGGCGATTTGATTGTCTTCGGCGGTTGATCGCTTCGGGGATGCCACGTCGATTTGTCGAATGCCGAGTCGTGAGGCGCATTATTTTTCGCCAAGTTAGTGGTTGCCACGTCATCAAATTGTGTAATTATTTAAAGTTTTTCGGCGGCACATTGGGGAGTGCGCGCCGCACCTTGGCGAATCGCTGGACGCCACGTCATTGTAATGATGAGTTCCCATCGCTTCGTATTCCGGAGTCGTGCTGTCGAAGCTGCGCCGTTTTTTTTTAGGCGAATGACGGGGTGCCACGTCATCGTAATGATGATGGTTCGTTTCGCGCCCTTCGATGGCGCCTCTTCGCTTCCCATATTTCTCTATAAAATGATCTCTTCCACCTTCATTTCTTCATTTCGTTCTCTCGCCAAAAATTGAGGTACTTTCTCTCTCTAGCTCTTCTCTTCCTTCTCTCTAGAATTTTTGTTTAGTTATGTCTTCAAGGACAAGTTCATCTCCTTCCGGTTCGGCATCGCGCCCTGTTGCGAAGAGGGTTGATCGTTCGGCCGTGCCGAACGAACCATTACGCCGTGGTGACGATAGATTATCTCCCGCGGCGGGTTCGGCTACCGATCGTGCTAGCGATCTGCCTTCGTCTAGGATGGGTCCTCCGAAGCGAACTAAAATATCGGCAAGGAGTGTCGTGAAACCCGTTGCGGCAGAGAAAACACCGACGGCTCCTAAGAGGGCGAAGCCGAAGACGCCGAAGCCTGTCCACGCTTTTACTTCGACTAGGAGTAGGCTTGAAGGGACCCTCAGCAAGATACGCTCCTTTGCAGCGTCCGGCGAAGGGTTGGAGTTTTTGGTTCCGTCGCCGAATCAGAGACCTTGGGACTGCCCCCCTGGTTACATATGCTTGTACGAGCATATGTTTACCCAGGCGGGGTTTTGGTTTCCCCTGCCCCGGCTTCTCGTCTTCTTTGCCGAAGCGAGGGAGGTGGCTATTTCCCAGTTGACGGTTCCCTGCATTCGGAACCTGGTCGCGGGGATCGTGGCGGCCGAAGAGATGGGTCTTGAGATGTCTCTTCGGCTATTTGAGGAAATTACGCGCATCAGTGCGAACCACTCCCTGGCTGGGACCTGGTCGATTTGCTGGAAGCCCGGCTTCAAGTTGACATCGGATACGTCGGTGAAGTTGCCTCTCTGGTGGGAGAAGTATTTCTTCGTTAGAGTGAACTCGGCATCCGTTCTGGATGTCGATAGGGTTTACCAGACCAAATGGTCGTCATGCATCGGTAGGAAAACCGACTTCTTTTCATACCTTATAATTTTTTCTGACATATTCTCCTTTGTTTTTCCGCAGTCAAACCTCCGCCGATTTATCCCTTTCCGAAGGAGTATCAGCCGTTCAAGGATCAGTTCCTTAAAAGGGAAGAGGTGCCGTGGACCGAGGTACTTCGGCAGCAGAAAATTTACTTTGCGTCGTTAGGAGGTGAGTTCGGCTTCGGCTATATATATATATATATCTTTTTTTTTTTTTTTTTTTTTTTTTTTTTTTTACAGAAAACTTTCTTCGCCATTTGCAGGTTCGTTTAAGCTTGCGCCACAAAATCCGAGTGGCGTAGATAGAATGAGGAGACTCGCTGACTTTAGGGGTCTTTTTGACGACGAGAAAGAGGAGGAATTCCTTGCCGAAGAGGAGGCAGAGGGAAGAGAGACCGATGAGGAGGAAGATTCTCCTTCGGTCCGGGCGGGTCTGACGCGGACGTCGGAGGTTTCGCCCACGGCCGACCCGCCATTGCCGGCGGGTAGTCCACCTGCGGATGTGGTTCCGCTGCCCCCGCCGGTTCCTGCGGTTGCGTCTCCCGAGGGCCTGCCTGCTTCGACCGATGCAGCGCCGATAACCGGAGTGAAGAGGGCTCGCGAGGAGGCGAGTGAGCTCTCTTCAGATCTTTCTCGGGCGACTAGGTGTCGGACTGAGGTAGAATCGGTCACGGGTCGGTCCATAATCGACGAGGAGGGGGCTCAAGTTGCTGAACTTGGACCCGAGGAGGCGGGTTGTTCCGCGTCTGATGCCGATGCCTCCCAAGCTGACGAAGAGGGAGTTAAATCCCCGCTTGTTGAGGAGCAAGGGGATCGAGCTAACCAGTTCGGTCCTGAGGAGGCGGTTCGGGCCACAGCTGGCGTTGACTCTACCCAGGAGGATGTCGATGGGTCGGCTAGGAGAGATGAGTTCGGCTTTTCGCTCGACGAGAGGAATGAGCACGGCTTCTGCTTTTCTTACGATGGCTTGGTTCCCTTTCTCAACCATAAGGAGGCCAACGGTGGTTTTCAGCGGGCTCTCTACTCGGCCCTCCATGGCGAAGAGGCTCCCTCCGATCTTATTTTATCCTCCGAGGTGGCTGAGCTGGCGAGGTTGGAGCAGAGGGTAAGTCTTTCGGTTTGAACTCCCTATTTTTGCCGATCTGTTCCCTCTGATCCTCACTTAACTTTTTGTCCAGGTTGCGTATAAAAGGACCCGTCTCAACTTCTCTTATGAGAAACTCTTGGCCGAAGAGAAGAGTTCGGCCCGGGTGCGCCTCGTTGCCGTTGAAGCGGAGAGGGATGCGGCTGTAGCCAAAGTCAAGGAGCTTGAATCGAGCTTGGCTTCGGTTAAGAAAAGCGGGAGGTCGAGGAAATTGAAGAAGCTGCTTGACAAAGCCGAAGCTAAGAATGCCGATCTCGAGAGAAAGCTGGCGGAGTCGGAGGCCGAGAAGACCGTTCTCAAGGAAAGGTCAGAGAGAGCGGAATCTGCGAAGATCGGCCTAAAGGAGGAGCTTAAGAGGGTGGAGTCCGAGAAAGGCGATCTCGAAAAGGCACTCGAGGTCGAGGCTGAGATGTCGAGGATCCGTGAGTTGGCTCTGAAATCATCTCGCGAGGCCGAAGAGAGCGGAGCGAAGGAGCTCGCTGAACTCAAGGCTGATTATGACCAGCTTTTTGAGGTCGGATTCTTGGAGGTCAAGAATTTGCGCGAGGGTCTCGTCGTGGCGAAGCAGCGGTTCGATGCGCTCCGTGTTGCTTCGAAACCCGGCTTAGCAAACTCAAGGCTTACCTCGAAGAGCGGAAGATCGGCCGAGGAGTACTCTTCCTTCTACATTCGGATGAAGGGGGTCTTCGATACCCCGGAGCGGCTGGAGAAGAAGTTCGCGATCAAGATTCCGCCCATCTTCGAGCGTCAATGTCGCGAGAGAGAGGGAAAACTCGAACGTTGGCTTGAGGAGAGGCCGCAGCTTTCTTATGAGGCTTCAGATTTCGAGCTTCCTGCTGACCTCGAGCTTGAGTCTCTTGTTGACTTCATGGTGGAGGAGCCGATCGGGGATACCGATGGAGTTCAAGGGGGTGGTGGTCTAGCCGATGGCGATGTTGCCGAAGAGAGGACGGTCGAAGATGAGGTGGCCGAAGGCGAGGAGGCCAGAAATGAAGAGGTCGGGGACGAAGTGGCCGGAGATACTGACTTGCCCGAAGAGTAGGGTTAAGGATTTTTTGGCCGATCGTTGTGATCGGTCTTCTTTTGTTGTTTGTTTTTTTTTTTTATTTGTAATCTTTGTTGGCCGATTGTTGGGATCGGCATTTGTCGTTTCTCCCATTAATAAAATACGTCTTTATCTTCCTTCTTCTATCGTACTTTTCTTGTTCGTACATCCCTTCTTTCTTCGGGTCGATATTTAGGATCGGCTTTTTCGATACTTGATGGTTCGTCTTTGTATCCGTACGCCGAACTCATTTTATTTCTTGTACAGAGTCTTCTTTCATAGTTCGCAAACGATACGAACCGTTTTTCGAGATTGCGAGGTACTCGGCTTTTGTGGTTTCGGATTGGGCCACTGCAAGTGTTGAACGTGAGTTCGTAGATATCTTCCTTGCAAAATAGTGGGTGATCGGTCCACCGCACTTTAAGATAGTGGCTAATTAGTTTGCGGAATAGACCGGCTTAAAAATGAGAGCGCGGAGCCCGTTTTAGTATAAGAGAAGAGCTTGTGTGACCGAACTCGGAGTTCGTTTTTGTCTGAGCGCGGAGCTCGTGTTTCCCCGAGTTCGGGACTCGTATTAAGGAAATTTTTTTTTATTATCATAGCTGCGCCTTTTGGAAGGCTGCCTACGTACCCAATAAGGGATCAAGTCATTCGTAGTTCGGTTTACATTTTTTTTTTTTTTTTTGATTAAGAACTCGGAGTTCGCTTTTTTTTGAAACCGTTGTGGTCGATCTTCGGCTTTTGTTGTCTTCTATGTTGATTGTCTTCGGCATTTATAGTCTTCGGTGTTGACGATCTTCGGCGCTATTTCTTCTAGTGGTAGAACCTTTTGAGGTGCATCGCGTTCCAGGACCTTGGGATCGGTTTACCGCACATCTCCATGAGTTCGAAGACGCCAGGCCGAACGACTTTTGAGACGAGGTATGGACCCTCCCACTTTGCTCCGAGTTTCGTGATTGGCCTTCTCGCCGTATTTTCGAACACTTTTCGGAGGACCGGATCGCCTTCTTCGAAATGCCTTCCCTTCACCTTCTTGTTGTAATATCTTGCCGCCTGATGTTGGTAGTTCTGAATGCGGAGTAGGGCATGATGCCGTTGCTCTTCGGCGTGATCTAGTTGGTCAACGATCATCTGCTCGTTCGTCAGTGGGTGTTGGGTCAGCATCGTTCTACGGATACCGGGGACGTTGACTTCGGCAGGAGACATGGCCTCCATTCCATGAGAAAGTGAGAAAGGTGTTCGTCCCGTTGAACTGCGTGGACTTGTTCGATGTGACCAGAGGACGCCTTCTAGTTCGTCGGCCCAGAGTCCTTTCTTTTCCTCCAGTCGTTTTTTGATGCCGTCGATGATCGTCTTGTTCGTTGCTTCGGCTTGTCCGTTCCCTTGTGGGTACCTCGGGGTTGATTTGTTTAGGCGGATGTTCCATCTTGCGCAGAACCCTTCGAATTTAGCCGAAGTGAACTGGGTTCCGTTGTCGGTGACGATCTCGTATGGGAGCCCGTGGCGGCAGATGATGTATTTCCAGACGAAGTTCTGGACCTTTGTTGCGTCGATCTTTGCGTATGCCTTCGCTTCTACCCACTTCGTGAAGTAATCGGTGACGATCGGTAGGGTATTTTCGCTGTCTCGAAGATGGCAAAGGTCCGACGATGTCCATGGCCCATCTCATGAAAGGATAAGGCGCGGTTGCCGAACTCAGCAGTTGTGTTGGAGCGTTGATGAAGTCTCCGTGTCTTTGGCACTTTTCGCATTTTTGGGCGAAGTCGGCGCGATCCTTTTGCATCGTCGGCCAATAGAAGCCGTGGTTTTTCACTTGAAGGACTAGTGCGCGTCCTCCGGAATGATTACCCGCCGCTCCTTCATGGGCTTCTCGCATAACCCGGTCGACTTCGTCGCCCGTTATGCAGAATAGGAGGGCTCCCGATGCGCTCCAACGATAGAGGCGGTCGTCAAGGAGGGTGTAGCGGGCCGCTCTGCATTTGAGTCTTCGGCCTTCCCACTTTCCCTCGGGTAATTCGCCGGTCAGCAGATATCGAATGATTTCTTGCCGCCAATCGTCTGGTCCTTCAGGGGTTTGAGTGCAACGGTCTTCTCTTAGTGGTGAGTTCGGTGTATTGGGGTCTTCGTCGAACTCATCCGTTTCTTCGACGTCTCGATTGACTATGCATACGCCTTTTGGAAGGGTTATGCTTGGATTCTCGATGCACTCAATGGGGATCGTCCTCCGGAGGGTTGGGTCTGAAGTCGAAGCTAAGGCTGCGAGCGCGTCTGCCGAGGTGTTTTCCGCTCTCGGTATTTTGGTGATGGTGAAGTGCTGGAGTTTCTTGGCCGGCTCCTTGACGACTTGGAGGTATGCCTCCATCCTTTCGTTTTTAGCGTCGAACTCGCCGCCGAACCGGGCCGGTAACGAGCCGTGAGTCGCAAAATGCGTCGAGCTCCTTCGCTCCGAGTTCGATTGCGAGGCGCATGCCGGCTATCATTGCCTCGTATTCTGCTTCGTTGTTGGAGGCCTTAAAGCCCAGTCTGAACGATTGTTCGAGGATTTCGTCGGTTGGCGATTTGAGCGTGATGCCGATGCCAGATCCATGTTGGCTAGAAGACCCGTCGGCGTGAAGTGTCCAAGTGTTCTTCTCTGATGCCGTTGTCATCTCTGGTGGTAGTTCGATCAGGAAGTCGGCGAGGACTTGTGATTTCGCGCTGGTTCTCGCCTTGTACTCGATGTCGTACTCGCTGAGTTCGACTGCCCACTTGGCGATTCGGCCCGACTGTGTTGGACTGTGCAGGATGGTTCGCAGCGGCTGATTCGTGAGGATGACTATGGAGTGGGATTGGAAGTATGGTCGGAGCTTTCTGGCCGAACTGACCACTGCCAAAGCTAACTTCTCCAAGGTCGGATATCTGCTTTCCGCACCGTCGAGGGCTTTGCTCGTGTAGAAGATAGGTTGCTGATCACCGCGGTCTTCTTTGACCAGTACGCTGCTTACTGCCGAAGTTGATACGGCGATGTAGAGGTACAGGGTTTCTTGGTCGACTGGTTTGGCGAGGATCGGTGATGTGGAGAGGTACTTCTTGAGCTGTGCGAACGCTTCTTCGCATTTTTCATCCCACTCGAAGCGTTTGTTACCCTTTAGGAGCTGGTAAAAGGGTAAACATTTGTCCGAAGATCGCGATATGAACCGGTTGAGTGCGGCAATTCTTCCTGTCAGTCTTTGGACTTCCCTAGTTGTTCGGGGTGAGGGAAGGTCCCTGATGGCTGCGATCTGCTTCGGATTTGCTTCGATGCCCCGCTGAGTGACAATGTACCCAAGAAATTCGCCTGAAGTCACGCCGAACGTGCATTTCGCGGGATTCAACTTCATCCCGTATTGATTGAGTGTTGCGAAGCAGGTGGCGAGGTGATCAACGTGATCTTTGGCGGCCAACGACTTGACCAGCATGTCGTCGATGTACACTTCCATCGTCTCGCCTAGTTGGTCGGCGAACATGCGGTTCACCAGTCGTTGGTATGTTGCCCCGGCGTTCTTTAGGCCGAACGGCATGACCTTATAGCAATAAGTACCCCGATCGGTGATGAACGAAGTCTTTTCTCTGTCTTCGGCATGCATCATGATCTGATTGTAGCCCGAGAAAGCGTCCATGAAGGATAAGAGCTCGTTCCCCGCCGTCGCCTCGACGATTCGATCGATGTGGGGTAATGGGTAGTTATCCTTCGGACAAGCTTTGTTGAGATCGGTGAAGTCGACGCAAACTCTCCACTTGCCATTCTTCTTCTTTACGACCACGGGGTTGGCCAACCAGTCTGGGTATCTCACTTCGTCGATTGACCCAGCATTCACGAGTCGTTCGACTTCGTCGTTTACAGCTTGAGCACGCTCTGGTCCCAACTTTCTTCTCTTCTGCTTGATCGGCTTGAAGGTTGGGTCCACGTTGAGTTCGTGGCAGGTGATGTTCGGGTCGATGCCAGGCATGTCTTCGGTACACCATGCGAACGTTTTATAGTTCTCCTTTAAGAACTCGATCAGCCTGTCCTGCAACGTTTGCTCGAGGTTGGCGCCGATGCCGACGCATCGCGTGATATCGCTCAAGTCGATGTTGACTTGCAATATCTTGTCCAACTTCGGGGCTTCTTCGTTCGTCGTTTCTTCGTCATCGCGTCGCCGAAGTGGACGTTGAGGGATCGGAGGGCGCGATGTTTACCTTTGACCGAAAGGCTTCAATCATTTCTTCATCCTCTCGGCCGAGTTATCGCGCAGGACTTTCTCGATTTTGAGTTCGGCGATAAAACGCCTTCGCGCTATGCGCCGGTTTCCTCGGACCGTTACCGTTCCCGTTGGGCCTGGGAACTTCAGGCATTGGTGGTAGGTGGACGGGATGGCCTCCATCGCATGGATCCATGGAGTTCCCATGATGGCGTTGTAGATGGCCGGAGTGTCGATGACATCGAACTTGAGCAGCTTGGTTACTCCTCCGATGTGCACTGGGAGTTTGATGGTCCCTAGTGACATAGTTGTTTCGCCGTTGAACGCGGTCAAAGGCTTTTGATTCTGCTTAATCGTGTAGTCCTTCAACTCCATTCGCTGTAGAGTGCTGTAGAAAATGAGATCGACCGAACTACCGGTGTCGATCATAACCTTGGCTACTTCGCAGTCTGCGATGAGCAGCTCCAAGACCAAAGGGTCGTTGTGAGGGAAGGCGACGCTGGTCGTGTCACGTTCGGTGAAGGTTATTTCTTTGGCCGCGTTTGCCGGGACATCGGCTGTGGGTGCCCATTTGACCGCGGCTACGGCTCCGCGTTCGGCCCTCTTGATTGACCGGATCGAGTCGTTGCGGTCGACGAGGCCTCCCATGATCATTCCGATCTTTTTGCGAGCGACTTTAGGCGGGCCTCGGTAACTCTTCCCGTTCTCTTTTGTCGGACGGATCCCGGTTTCGCGTCCGATTTCGTTCGGCTTGCCCGTTTGCCGCCGGTTGGGTTCGGTTGTACGTGTATGCGGCTTTTATCTCTTCCGCCGTTGGCAATTTGACCTGTCCGGCCATGTATTCGCGCATCGGCGGGCTCCTCGGATGCCCGCACTCTTCGTTAGAGTGGCCGTCTTGACCGTGGAAGCCGCAATGTTTGGACGCATCGTGTCTTCCTTGCCGGTCATTGTTTTGTTGGCTCGATGAGCCTTTGTTCGGGTTGTCACCCCCGCGGCCTCGTTGCTATATCCTCCCGAACTACTCCTCTCTTGGTAGTTCCCTCTCGTTCGGATATCCCGAACCGTTCCCCGTCCGGTTATACTCGGGACGCGTTGACGTTGTAAACCGTCCGTTCCTCGACATCCTCGATTGAGTGGACTCGGGGTGTCGGCTTTTGTATTCCGCGTCATAGTGCTCGTCGCGGTTCCCGTGTTCCTCTTGTTTCTCCTTTTCTTTTGGGACGGTCTTCGCCGTTCGTTTTTTCTTAAAACTCGGCAATGTCTTCCTCCGGTTTGATATACGCCGTCGCCTTATGCAACGCGTCTTCCAAAGTCTTCGGCAAATTCGTCGTGAGTTCGCGGAAGAATTGGGATTCGGTCCAAACTCCATTGCGCCGTGCTTCGATGGCGACATCATCAGGCACTTTTATTTTGGAGGCGACCTCCTTGAATCTTTCGACGTATAGCCGAAGCGATTCTCCTTCCGCTCGCGTCATCTTCCACGAGTCGGCGATGGACAACTCCTTGTGGATGTACATGGAGTAGTGTTTGAGGAAGACGGTTTGGAGCTCGTGAAAGTTCCCGATGGAGTTCGGCATGAGCCTCGTTGAACCATCGTTGTGCTCCTCCCCGTCGGGTTTTCGACGAAGAGCCGACGAGCACCGGCGTCTCTCGGTTCGGGTGCGAACCGTGCCCTTCCCATCGATATGGTGAATGAGGTAACGTGTTGCACGGGATCCTTCGTTCCGTCGTACTTCGGGATAGTGATTTTCCCGGGATGCGGAATACGGAAACGCGTGATGTCCGATGTGAAGGGGACATTTTGTGCTTCTCTTAGGACGCGGCCGATCTCAGGTGCAGCGCTTGTTGCTTCGTGGACTCGGGAGTTCATCTCGGCCAACTCTTGGCGCATTCTTTCCAGCTCGTAATCCCTCCCGGTTTGGGCGAATGTTGGTGCGTCTTGGAAGAGATGGTTGTTCGCGGCAACCTGGGGGTTGGCGAACTGCGGGGTTCGCTGATGAGTGTTTGGTCCGGCAGTTTGGTGGGCGAACTGCGGGGTATTGTAGATTGACATCGGGTCATGAGTCCCGTAAAGATGTCCTGTCAGCGGGCTGAGAAACTGATGATTCTGATTTTGCTGCGTCGCGAATTGAGTCGCGTCTGTTGAGGGTCCTCCGAACAAGTTTCTCTGAATGTTTGGCGAAAAGTTGGCAACTGGTCTTGGGTTTTGAGATCTTTCGCTCGAGAGCGCCTCGAACCGTTCGTTTGTGGACCTGGTGAGGGTGTCCACCTTGTCCATTAGGCCGATGAGGAGTTCGGCGATTTCTGATCGGCCGTCTTGGTTGTTGCGACTGGCTTCGGCAGCCAATGTCGGCTCAGCACTCGGTATGGCTACAGTGACTCTTGGTTCGCGGGTTGGTTCGACAAGAGTTGTACGAACCGCCGTCGGCGTGTGGAGCTCTGATTCTGCGACTATTGGTGTGTGATCGACTGGGATCGCCGATGTCTGTGCTTCGGCTAGTGCGGCTTGTAGGACGATTGGTCTGTGTGAAGCGTTCTCTGTTTGGTTTGTCATTGTAGCTTGGAAATGTTGATGTTCTTCTTTGACTTCGGGCTGTTCGTGAATTATCGTAAGCGTGAGAGTTTTTCCTGAAGTGTCCCCTCAGACGGCGCCAAATGTTAAAACAGGGTTCGGATAGGATACCGAACTGAGATGATTGTTATAGAAGTGGGGTCGGAAAACTCGTTAAGTGATAATGGAGACGAACAGATAATGCCGAAGTCAAAGTAAAGATAAATGCCGAAGTGAAATTATAAAATGCCGAACAGAAAATATGATTAAGAACTCGGAGTTCGCTTGTTTATCGATTGAATGATTGTTTGATACAATGTCGAAGTGAAAGTGTATGTTTCTAGTCGTTTCTCTCTATATATTTTCTCTCAAAATTCCGGCCCCTCGCTTACGAGCCGAACCCTCTATTTATAAGTGAAGGCCTCCGGTCCTCGGCGGGATTTTGCTCTTTTGGCGGGATCTCTTCGGCGCATGCCCGACATACGGAAAGTCGTTTTGTCGAACGCGGCTTTGCATTTAATGCGGGTGTCGAGCATGCTCCTCGCATTTAATGCCCGTTCGGCCGACCTCTCGTGCTCTGCAGTCCGTACCGACACCTCTCGTCGATCGTGCCGCATCGCCGTACGTACGTCACCCGTGTCGGCCTTGGCGGTCCGTACCGATGTCACCGTGTCGCGCATGCTTCCTTCAACGGGCTTTCGACTTGCCGGGCTTCGTCTTCGGTGGGCCGAATAGCGCCCACCGGTTCTTATGGTAATTTCTGAATCGGCCAGGCCCGAGTGGCGCAGCCCACCCTTAACAAGACATTAACGTCGTGTATCCACAACTTTCCGTACACAACGTCGTGTATCCACAACTTTACGTATACAACTTTTGTGTACACGAAGCGTAAAACTGTATTTAAAAAAATAAAAAGTGTAAAAAGTGTCTCATATCATAAAAGTGCCTTATTTTGATATGCAAGTGTTAAAAAGTGCTCCATTGTGTAAATCACTCTTTTTATTATTATAAGACGTCATGGACTCACTTCACAACAAGTCAAGTCATCTTCCTCATTTTCTTACGACATTGCTTACGATTTTTTCATCGTCATGACACAATTTAAGTTGTTGCTGTTTTGTCTCCTCTTTGCTTTACAATTAATAATTGCTTTACATTAGACTTTTCTTTTCAATTTTTTTTATAATTAATTAGTAATCTGCTTCGTAATTAATTTAATATATAATCAAGAAAATTGAGTAATTAATTTATTCATAAAGTTATTGATTTTTCTTTTTTTGTTCTGTTCTCAAACATGGACCAGATTTTAGATAACTTCTGATTTTTAGTTTCTAATTTGTTCACAGATTCTTAATATCCCAAAAAAAAAAAATTCAATCTTTGTTTTTCTTTTCTTCATCTGTGCAAATGAACAAGCAGTGATTAGGTTTTGAATCCGCCATTTTCGTTGACTTTTTCAAGCTTTTTTCTCAAAGATCTTCGATTTTGACTTTTATAAAGTTCCGATTTTTTTATCATATCTACGATCTTCTCTTTCGATTTCAAAACTAGGGTTTTGTTACAATGGAGCCATCTTCGTCTATAAGCTTCACATCTTCTCCTCACTTATCAAACTCTTCCTCTCCCATGGTTATCACCAACAATACAAATCTCGAAGCTTCGAGTTTGATCAAGCTAAGCTCTAACATGGAGCAGCTTCTTACAAACCCAGATTGCGATTATAGCGACGCAGAGATCGTCTTCATCGAACAAGAGGAAGAAGTTAACAACACAGTGAGTGTTCATAGATGCGTTTTAGCTTCAAGGAGCAAGTTTTTTCTTGATTTGTTCAAAAGAGACAGAGACAAGAAAGACGAGAAGAGACCAAAGTATCATATGAAAGATCTTTTGCCTTACGGAAACGTTGGGAGAGAGGCTTTTTTGCATTTATTGAACTATGTCTACACAGGAAGGCTTAAGCCTTGTCCTCCTGTGGATGTTTCTACTTGTGTTGACACAGGTTGTGCTCATGATTCTTGCAAACCCGCCATTGATTTCGCTGTTGAGCTTATGTATGCTTCTTATGTGTTTCAAATCACAGAGCTTGTTTCGTCGTCTCAGGTTTGTGATCTTTATGTTCTCTGTTCTTGATTGATTCAAGACTTTTAATGATGTCAGTGTGTGTGTGTGTTGATGTGTTGTATGCAGAGGAGGCTTTGTAACTATGTTGAGAAGTCACTTGTGGAGAATGTTCTTCCGATACTATTAGCCGCGTTTCATTGCGATTTGAGTCAGCTTCTTGATCAATGCGTAGAGAGAGTTGCAAGATCTGATCTAGACAGGTTCTGCATCGAAAAAGAGCTTCCTTTCGAAGTATCAGAAAGGATCAAACTCCTTCGAATTAAGTCGATGAGCATCCCCGAGGTGGAGGATAAATCTATAGAGAGAACCAGGAAAGTACTGAAGGCGTTGGATTCGGACGATGTTGAACTCGTGAAGCTGCTTTTGACCGAATCAGACATAACTCTAGACCAAGCAGACGGTCTGCATTACGCAGTGGCATACAGTGATCCGAAAGTTGTGGCAGAGGTTCTTTCTCTAGACATGGCTGATGTGAATTTCAGAAACTCCCGAGGCTACACGGTTCTACATTTCGCAGCTATGCGTAGAGACCCAACGATTATTATATCGCTTATAGAACAAGGAGCTAATCCTTCGGATTTCACGGTTGATGGGCGCAGCGCGGTTAACATATGTAGGAGAATGACTAGGCCAAAAGATTATTATACCAAAACCGCAAAGAGGCAAGATTCTAGTAAAGGGCGGTTATGCATCGATATCTTAGAGAGAGAAATTCGAAGGAACCCTTTAGCTAGTGAAGATACGCCTACTTGTTCTCATTCGATGCCCGAGGATCTTCAAATGAGGCTGTTATACTTAGAAAAGAGAGGTATTAGCCCGATATTGTCTAACTATATCATAGCTTAAAGTTGTTATCTCTTGTTGATATTCTGAAGATTTTATTTGGTATGTGTATGTTTTTGTAGTGGGACTAGCTAAGTTGTTTTTCCCAACAGAAGCTAATGTGGCTATGGACATTGGTAATGTCGAAGGGACAAGCGAGTTCACGGGTTTTATTGTTCCACCGCCATCAAATGGTTGGACGGGGAACTTGACTCAAGTTGATTTGAATGAGACGCCTTATATGCAAACGCAAAGACTTAATTCGCGTATGAAAGCCCTCATGAAAACAGGTATAACCCACCTCTATATTTGCCTTTAAACTCTATTATAGAGCAACATTTGCTCCAACCCATCTCTATTTCTTCCTCTAAAATAGAGATTGCTATTTTTTCCTCTATATAGAGAGGAAAGTTATCTTTTCCTCTATAAATAGAGACATACTTTTTTAATTGCATATTAGTCCTTTACTTTCTCTTTTATATTAATTATAACTAAAATATATAAAATTGTCATTTTCTTTTATGTTTTAAAATCAAAATTGTTTTAATTTTCAAAATAATCATTTAAATATTGTTATTATAATTACAAATAAATTATAAATATTAAATCAAAATCAAAATTATTATTTATAAAAGATAAATCATATAAAGTTTTATAATAAGACATAATCGATCATTTATTGGAAAAATACTCTAGCAGTGAATCCAGTGATAGTTAAATAAGCTATAATATTTTTTGTATTGGGTAATGTACTATTTTTTATAATAGAGTTTTATAATAATTTTATGAATATCTTGCGAAAATTAAACTTAATTGGGTTAATTTGCAATTTTTATAAATAAAAGGTGTTATAGTAAAATGTAAATAGAATCTTTTATAGAATATTCTTTTATAGAGATAGAGATAGAAAAATACAATGGAAAAAAATAGAGAAAAATGCACATTTATTATAGAGTTCTCTATTTTAGAGATAGAGATAAGAAAATACATTGGAGATACTCTAAAAGCTAAATGCAGTTTTTACTTCTCTAACCTCGAGATTTACTGATTTTAAAACTGTTGAGTACGCAGTTGAGACAGGTAGGAGGTTCTTTCCAGCTTGTTCGGAGGTTATTGATAAGTTCATGGATGAGTATATAGACGAAGACATCCCCGATATGTCGCATCCGGAGAGAGGCTCTGGTAAAGAGAGAAGATGGAAGAGGATGAGATACAACGAGCTGAAGAGCGATGTTAAGAAAGCATATAGCAAAGACAAGATTGCGCGGTCTTCTTGTGTTTCTGCTTCATCATCACCAGCTTCTTCTCTTAGAGAGGCCTTAGAGAACCCAACATGATATGTTATGTGCCATGCCATTAGAGAGATATCTTCTTGTAAGAAATTGTTAGCATTTTTAGCTATTCTATATAGGTTATACTTAAGAAAGGAAAGAAAAAAAAAGATTGAAGGGGATTTTTGATTTTCTTGAATTGTAAAAAAGCACAATTAAGATGCTATTAACCCAAAACCTACCAATCACTTGTTGTAACTCTTTTTTGTTAGTAGTGTATAACACAAAAGTGTTATCAAAACATTCTCATAATTTATTTATTTTGACAAATCGGCAAAATTTATCCAAAAGGTCTTTCTCTACTCGTTTGTACAAAAGGGAATGCAAAAAAGAAACACACTAAAAGATCCTATGGGAGGGTTTTCTCAAGAGTTAGATTATGTAGTACAAGAAAAAAAAAGTGACAAAAATATGGAATAGATCATACATACACTTAAGTTCGTTTGGCACCATGGTTTGGGAATCAAAGTTGATAAAATGTCTCTTAATAGACCTTGTGACAATGTGAAAACCAAAGAGATCATTTACCTCTCTTGGGAGTATCTCCTTGCCTCTCTTAGTCACCATGACTACTTCCTCTGCTTGTCTTGATACATTCTTCAACATTCTCAGTGTCGTCGTGACGCCTCTTTCCTCCACCTAACTGATTATCACCAGGGCTTCCCATTTTTCTCTTCCGGCTAGGCATTGCGGAATAAATACCGTCTACCATTTCACCTTCCTCGGTATTGCCCACCAAATTCTTCTTTTCATCAAGTAACTTGCTTTTTTCTGTACCCATATGATTGGTTTCTGAGTTCTTCTTTTGTTTATCTTTGTAATCATCAACAGCTAGTTCCACGTCTTCTAGTTCTCTTTCGATCAAATCATCCTCATCCTCGTCCATCAAATCCTTTTTCCTCGTCTTTTCACCTTGAGACTTCTTAGCCTCTAATTTAGCCTTCACCTTGTCTCTAAGTAATTTTAGGTCTTTTGGCGACTGGCTGACCGGGGCATCGCCTGTATTAACATTTCTAGGTTTATCTTCTGGAAAATTTGGACCTGTTCCCTCTGCTTTGACCTTCCCAGGTGCCTCCACTACAGGTTCAGACTTAGGGGCCGGAAGATTTGCACCTTTTCTCTCTGTTTTGTAGTTCCCAGGTGCCTCCACTATTGGTTCAGACCTAGGGGATGGAAGATCTGCACCTGTTCTCTCTGCTTTGTAATTCCTAGGCCCTTCCGCTATCGGTTCAGACTTAGGGGCTGGAAGATTTGCACTTGTTCTCTTTGCTTTGTAATTCCCAGGTGCCTCCACTACCGGTTCAGACTTGGGGACTAGATGATTTTCAGTAAGCGTTTCTTTTGTTTCTATATTTCTTTCCACCTTCTGCTCAGTAATGACACTACCTGCCTCGCCACTCCCATTATCATTGCTCTTGTTTTGTGCAGCTTTTGACGAGCCGCCGTGATTACCAGAATTTGAATGTTCATGAGCTGGACGTGCTGGTACTGCCCTAGAACCAGCGTGATGAGATGATCCTCCACCTACACTACTTTCAACTTCACTTCCTTGGGATGCAGGAACACGGTTTTGCTCATAGAGCTCGAGCATTTGGTTGCTAACATCTGCATATACAGAACAATGGATGCAAGTCAAACACAAAAAGTGTAAACAGATTCATAAAATCAATTTGATGATAAAGAAAGTACTCTAACCCTCCAGTTGTCGAGGTGTGACATCAAATTCTTGCCACCAAACCTTCTCTCCATCTGAGGGTAATTTCACTTTAAGGAACTTGGCAGCAAGAAAAATTGCGCCCGCCGCAATGTGGTGAGGCATAAATTGCAGACAGAGTGACGTCCGCAGACTGCAAGCATCTTTTCATTGTATGAAGACAAAAATACAAGGCATATAGATCTACCGAAGCTTTTGAAGGAAACAGACTTTTAACGTACCCATCGTTAACAAAATTCCACGCAACTTGGGCAAGTGCATTCTGCGCGACTTTAAATTTCTTTATTGCTTCTACAAGAGGTTTATAAGGATGGTGAACATTGAAGTCAAACCCTAGTGATGAAAGTACAATCTTTTCTCCGCTTAGTATAAGCTCTTTTTGTTGCTCATATACTTCCTGCAAGATTGAAACAAGTTCAGTACACAAAAAGAGAAGTAATAGATTAGGTGACCAACCATATAAGAGATTCAACGAAAAGAACAGTACAGAGTAGGATCAATTATATAACAGGAAAAAGCACAGTCTGAAGGTAAGTACAAAATTAATATCATCAGAAAAGGTGTAACAGTATCGAGACCTTTTGCTTGATTTTCTGCGCAGTAGTAGGATCCTTCTTGTGTATTATCTCATAGGAGACGACAATAACATCTTTTAATGGCCTTGGAGTTTCTTCAACTTTCCCAGCAAGAAACATGCACACTGTAGCAATCGTCTGGGTGTGGAGGAAAAACATGAAAAAACGCTCAGTAATAATCTTAATATTGTTCTGCTAAAGAGGGATAACTAAGTATACGAACTATATGCAAAATTATCAAATAGACTTCAAAACACTGGCTAACAAATATAATGGCGGAAATATTTGCAAGGAATCAGTGTAACTTCATCTACTGCATCAGCTAGTTTGCTCAATATACTTTCAAAAGAAACTGGCAGAGATATGTATATGATGTATATAAATGCTCAAAATTCACGGACAAGACAATCCAGATCATATTTACTTAGGACACATCCCAAAAAATATTTACTTACCCGTCTGTCATTCCTAGCATGTGACTGGCGAATGAAGAATCGATGACAGAAAATTATTGCTGTAGCTATTGTAACCTGAGGACTGGTAGTAGAAAACTATATTAGCCACATTCATTGAGAGAGCCAAAAGTGAAGCAAACAATGCACATGAATCCATATATACATGATGGACAATTCAGGCTAAGTATTGTATTCAACACTATTAACTAACATACACCCCAAGATGGAAACAACAGTTTCACTTTTTTATATCCCCCTAAGTGACCTCTTAAGGCTTTATCACAGCAAATTCTATAAATTTCGAAATTTTAATCCTACATGTGAAGGGAACACTATAATCTCTTCGCAAAATAGAGGGTATTATAATGGCAGAGGAACTATCATGTCCTCGACCAAGCTCACAAGAAGTACTAAAAAAGAAACAACTAAGTGAAGAAGATTATACTTACACTTTCAATCTCATACCCAAGTCTTGCAAAAACGTACAATACGACTTACGAAGGTATGTTTCCTTCTTTAAGTCAATATTATCCAACCTCGACGGCGAGTTCTCTTCTATTTCTTTCCTACCAAAATACCAGCGAGCGCCTTCGTCCTGCTTTTCATTGGAACTCCTGGAGAAAGACGAAACACCGCTCTCACTGTACGAGACTTCCCCAGCTAATAATCCAGCCATTTGGTACTTTCTCAACGACTCAACCTCAGACCTATCAAAAGCATAACCAATGCAACAAAATTAATGTTAACATCATTACAGTAACCAGCTTGGTAACAGCTCAGAGTTATGCAAGAGAAAAACTAGTTTTGCTTATCCATGAGCTTATAGCATTACACCTACTCAAGGTTGCCTTTCCAGCAACTGAATTATGTGATAATAGGCTACAGGATATTAATCTCTGCAACAAAAACTGTAACTTTGAATAAGAAACGGTAAGCCCTACAAATCTCCGTGAAAAAATTCAATCTTTCACGAAGGGAATCCGACCAAAACCCAAAATTACAAAACTACACAGAGAAATAGTAACTGGGCAGGATCAAAGGAACGATTCAATAAGAACAGAGACATAAAGGAGCCGTATAAATTCACTAAGCGAAGAAACAAATCTAGAGTAGATCCAAAAGACACGAACTTTCGTGTGAACACAACAAAAACAGAGAAACAAAACTACAAGAGAAACGATGAATGAAATAACAAGGAGAAAATCGATACTTACGAGACAGATTATCGCTATTGCGACGGCGAATTCGAAGAAAGGAGGCTAAAGCTGCGTTCGTCGAGACCTAACCCTAGAAGATAAACGCGTAGAGAAGAAAGCAAAGGGGAAAAAATAAAATAAAAATTGGAACGAATATCCCGATTTACAAGTTAAGGAGATTTAACAGCTTCTCGATATAACATTTGGGGGGAAAGTAAAATTTTAGAGAGTTTAGGGACTAAAAAGGAAATATAAGTGTTTCTTTTTTTTTACTTTTAAATTGGAAACGTCACAATTTAAAGTGGCCCAACTTTGACAAATTGTGTCACGTTCGTTAGTATTCCATTCTCATAATGTCACTTTCATTTTCACATACAAACACACAAATGGTAAATCTGACTTGTGAAATTGACATGACCAAATTCTTGGAGATGATATTAAGCTAGCAAGATTTGACATGGAAGAGGATCTTGAAGAGATGGGAGGAGGAGGAGGAGGCGGTGGTGGACAACAATGTACTCTACATTTCGAAGATGGTTTTTGCGGTGGTAGTTGCGGCGGTTTTGGCTGTTTCTAACTTTGACATTAAGAGAAGGAATCATGTAACTTCAAGACAAGAACTCAAAAACACATTTTGGGTTCATTCGTCAAAAGGTTTTGGTGCAAATCTCATCCACACAAATAGTTCAATAATGGGAATACAATATCAAAATGTGGTAATCAATGTTAGTTAATAGACTATTAAGCAAAAAGATTATACACATAACAATGGGTGAAAAAAAACTCTATTGCCCATCTAAAGTGACAAAAGCATCCTTTAGAAGTAGTTGTGCTTCTTCTCTCCTCCTGCTCACAAACACAAGGAAACACACACAAACATTGTTATTATGACCGATTAATCGTTGCTAACTTGTGAATCTCTATCTACAAAAAGAGCCTTTAAAGTTATATATACACCACATAAAAAGATAGAGAATTTTAAAGCATATACAAACCTCTTAATGTCCTCCACAGCTTGTTTTCTCTGTTTTATTTGAAGTTCCATGATGTGAATAAGCGTCGCTCTGGCCTGATAAACACAAGAGTGAAAGAGATGAATGAAAAAAACAACACACAATAATATAGCAAAAATGAAAAGGATTTACGAAAAAAAGAGATATATACATACTTGGTGAGGCCTCAAGGAATTGAGAAGATGATGCAAGTTCTTGAAAATCGAAGATATATCACCGATTCTCTTTGCATATTGAGACGGCCTTTCGACAAGAACATCAGCTAGCTCCAATATATGTAACTGTAATTCTCTATTCAAAGACTTAAGCTCCTTCTTGTAATCTACAAAAACACCAAAATCTCTTCAACAAAAAACCAAAAAAGATGCAGCTTTGAGATAAAAAAGATAGCATTTTTCAGATAACCTAACAGATTTGGCATATAATAAGTTATTGTTTTTCCAATATATGTAAGTGCAATTCTCTATTCAAAGACCTAAGTAATCTACAAAACACCGAAAAAGGCGAAAAACATTCAAAAGAAACCATTTTTTACAGAACAAATAACACAGATTAGGCATTTAATAAGGTTTTTCGATACCAATGTTGGAATCTTTGGGATAAAGTTGTGGAACTCCTTGTTCTTCTAAGCTTGGAAGAACATCTTCAGTCTGTGACCAATACAAAATTGTTAAAGAAACAAAGATTCAAGAAATTGTTAAAGAGACTTAGTGTTTAGTGAAGAGATCTAAATCTCACTGTGTAATTGCCACCGAAGCAAACGTAGGTTCCTTCGATAGGAGAAGGAGGCTCAGGAGCGGAGTTAGGGTTATCGGAGAAATCCTTGTAGAGTCTGTAATACGGAGGAGGTGGTGGATACGTCGCTGTAGCCATTACCGAACCTTATTATCGTCTTCTTCGATGGCGAATTTAAGAGATCCGTTCGTCGAGATCTTAACCCTAAGATCAAAGCGTAGAGAAGAAAGAGAGAAAGGGGAAAATAAATAGGATTTGAGACGAATATCATACAAGTATAAACATTTGAGATAAAAGTAAAAGTATTTAAGAAATCAGGGACCGTTTAATAAATAATAATTAGTTCCCAAATTGACAATAATTATTTCACATTTTTTATCTGCCTTGCCTATGTGCTCTCTGTTTTGAAAGCAGAGTTTGTTTTCCCTGTCATCATCTTCATGAAAATTCTCTCTGCTTCTTCTGCGTTTCCTCCACCATCCGCAGCCGCGGCAGCCGCAACTTCTGCAGCAATCTTTTCTCTTGACTCCTGAAACCATTTCTTCGCTTTTCCCTCTTCTTGTTTCGAATCCTTTGCGCTATGATGAGACGCTGAAGTTTTCGAAGAAGAGGAAGAAGCATTGTGTGTGGAGGTTTTGCTCGTTGGTCGAAAATCAGTACTCAATCTAATGACTGGACTCCCATTGAACACCTCTGGAATCATCTCTGCCGCGGCGAATATCTCACCGCAAGCTTGACAATGCAAGGTTTTGTTAAGACAACTAGTCCTATCAACTTTACAAATTGTCTTACATATATTGCACACTGTCCAAAACTTACTAACCTTTGTTTTCGACAAATACTCGTCGTGATTAGGCTCAAACCATCTTTTCATTCTTTTGTGATGTGTTGTAGCCTTTGCGGTGTTAGATGTTGAACTCCAAGAAGAGGAAGAGGAAGAGGAAGAAGTATCATCACTTGTGGTTTTGCTTGTTGGTTTATTAGAAGGACACAATATGATAAATGGCCTCCCATTGATTATCTCAGGACGTATCTCGGCCGCTACGAAATCGTGACCGCAATTCGGACATGGTAAGGTTTTTTCAAGATAATTTTCCCTCACATACTCACAATGTGTCTCACATCTATCACACTTTGTCCAAAAGGTATTGACTTGCCGCTTTACCGATGAATAATCAGGTTCTGGCTTAGGCTTAGGGCTAGGCTTACGCATATGGTTAGGCCTAGGCATATTATGGTTAGGCCTAGGCACAAAGCTAGGCTGATGCATATGATTAGGGTTAGGGTTAGATTTAGGTTAGGATTAGGCTTTTGTGGATTTGGTGGTTTCTCAGGTCTACACTTCCTTTTCCGACGAAGATGTTCCGATCTCCACTTTCGATCAAACTTAATTCGCTTAGATTTATCGGATAAGACAGACCAAGCTTCTAAAACGAGCTTAAACGCGCTTTCCGCGCCGTGAAACATGTTCTTGTCTGGATGAAGCAAAAGAGCTAACTTCTTGTACTGTTTCTTCACATATTCATCGTCATCATCACAATCATAAACTACTAAAGGATCTACGCCGAGGATTCCGTACCAATCGGATTCTTCGTGGATCTTGTTTGACGCGGAGATATGAACATTGATGATCATCAACACTTGTTTTAGACCATCAAGCGTGGGGCACAAACTATTAGCCTTGTTAATGAGTTTCTTGGCTTCTTTGTAATCATTCTCTGAGAGTTTAATCTCGGCGTTAGCCAATGCTCTTCTTGCATCTTCTTCTTCTTCCATGTCGTTGAGAGACTCTCTTGCGCTATGGAATCAAAAGAAAATAAAAGATAGGTTTATAAGATATTGAACACAGAACAACGAACTAATCAGAAACAGAGTTATAGCAAATCTGTGACGATACCCATTAAAGAAAAAACTTGGAAAAATCTCGTGCCAAAAGGAGAAGTGTTATATCTCTGATTTTTATGGAGACCAAACAAAACCCTAGAGATCGATAGATAGCTTATTCGTTGTAATATATATATATTTCTTTGTCAACAAGTAACAATTTATAGAGGATAAGTTGATTTTCTTTTATAACAAAAAACAGAATAATGATTTCCTTTTTTTATAATGATTTCCTTTTTTTATATTTCTAAATTGTTTGAAAATTGATGGATAATAGTAAAAATACTCGTTCTTTAGATTAGCTCCTTGAGTCCATATTCGCCATGTTTTGAGCTATAGATCTTCATAATCTTTTGATAGTACAGAACCCGGTGAAGAAAATAACCCCGCAAGAACACCTTCATCGAACCCTTCTCTGCCAAATATAAAAGAAGGTTTGTTGCAGTGAGGACAAACAAAGCAACTCATTTTCTCCACAAGTCTCAAGATGTAATATAAAAACGCGGAAAGGCTAAAAGCAGCTACAACGAAAATACATGTTTTCGAGCAGGCGAAGATCTGCTTAAGAAGATAACCATATTAAGTACTCGAAGGTGGAGATTCCTCCAATATCATCAGCAAGCGTTAATCTTGTGGAGTTCATACAGTTACACACTCACAAGGGGATTTCGTCTCTAATGATACCGTTCCTTTTCGCTCCAACTTGTGAATGGGAGGGTCCTAGAACAGGAACAAAAGCCTCACTTGGTGTACATTCAACGTTTTCTGAAACCCGTGTTCCCTGGAATCCGCGGTCGTTCTCATCCGGAGCATATAACAAACTCATCCCACACCTTACCACCTTGCAGCATTCTAGTTTCTTTTCAGTCTCATCGGTAAGGTAGAATTCAAACGAGGCACTGGTGGGATGGCATCTATTACCGTCATTACTCTCTTCACTCCATCGGGAAACCGGCACATTACAGTTGTTATAACTAATAAACACATGGTCGGATCCGAGTTTTCGTGGCTCATGGCAGGATGATCCACATGACTCGTTCCATCCCCCAAGACAGAAACTAAATCCGATAGACTCACCATTTTTATTCTTGAATTTGCACTTGCATCTAACAGATAATCGGTTTGCATGTTCACCTTCAAGATCATTAAAGGTGACAACAACACATAGGGAAGCTCCGATAAATTTACTATTACACCAGTGTGGAAGAAGGTCGGTTTCAATAGAAGATCCCATTCTCTGATAGCAAAACCACGAGGGCACGTCACTTCCTGGAAAACAAATGGAAACTAGTGGATCCAAAACTAGTCCCTGAAAAGAGTTCAAAAAGAAAAAAAAAAGCATTTAAGTATGAGTGTATTATCAAGGTATCACCAGAACAAGAAGTGTAAAACTGAAACCTTATGGTTATGTTGGAGAGATGTTCTTGCCACTAGCTGACTCTTGAGTTGGGCCTGAGCTACAATAGCTTCTTGTTCAGCTCGGTTAAGTTTGAAGCAATCCGTGAATATGAAAGTAGTGTGCATCCTCTCGGTTACTAAAGGAAGCGCCACCGGTTTGGCAACTTTTTCTAGAGAAATACACCCATGAGCATCTAAGTACTTTATATTAGATGGTAGCACGGGAATAGAACTTAGCCTGCAGCAATGCTTCAGGTCAAGAAACAAAAGAGAATACAATTTCTCGATGCTTTCAGGTAGCGACTCAATGTTGTTTCTGCTCAAGCATAGACACCGCAGCGAGTGAAATGAGCTAAAGTTGTCCGGCAATTTGTAGATATTGCAATTCGTTAGATAGAGGTTTAATAATCGAGACGTGCTTGAGAAAGGCAACAATACCAACCCCGTCGAATCTTCGATGCTAGATCCACAGAACGAGAAAATCTTGAGGTTACTCAAAAAAATCGTTTCAGGCTTTTCCTTTATGGACGTTCCATCCATAAGCAAAATCTCTAAGCATTCCATCTCCTCTCTGATTGGTGGAAGACTCTCTAGCACGGAACATCCAGAGAGAATCAATTCTTGAAGAGATTTCAGCTTGTAAAGATCGTTGGGAAGATACCTCAACTTGCGGCAATTCTTGAGATTCAGCATAATAAGGTTGCGGAGACTCTGGATGTGTTCAACAACTTGTTCAATTGCTGAGCCTTCCAAATAAAGCAATTCAATACTTTCTGAAATAATGTGAAAGACTTGAAGGTTTGAGCAGCCACTGAGGATCAAAGTCTTGAGAGATTTCAAATTGATTCCTTTTGGGAGACTCTTCAGACTTGTGCACTCTCGGAGATTCATGTAAATAAGTTTGTTCATCTGTTCGATGGATGGCCCTAACGAAACCAAACTCGTACAGCCTTCGAGATCCAATCTTTCAAGATTTTTGGCCTTGGACAAACCTGATAGATTCATCAAGCTTTTTGAGTGAGTGAGGTCTGCCCATCTTAAATTTTCTGTATTCTGTGGCACATAGACAATGATCAAATAACTAATCATCAGAAAAACAAAAGAATAATCTTTTCATATATGAAAAATATAGTTGATGATGTACTTTTTCGCCTTCCCACAGTTGTTTGATGTGGCTAGAACGTAGATTTAGATCGACAAGCTCCTCTGGATTGAATTCTAATGGCAGGTATTCGTAAGGGTACCCTTGCCAGTGAAGGTACACGAGCTCGCGTGGAAAGTTATCAAGAACTTTGGAGAACTGAAACTTAAGGTCATTATCACACCTTTGAGAACAATGAGAATTGTGGAATTTCAGGAACTTGAGATTCGACATCCTCCTGAAAACATCCGGACATAGCTTGATCTTTTGGACATCAGACATGTTCAAGAAGATGCCTCTAACACATTCAGTGCCCTGATCCCAAGAGCAAAAGAGTATAAAAGTTAACATAAAACAAGAACCGAGAGACTATATCAAGTGTCGATATGATGTACATAACCAAATCAATGAAGAGTTGATGAAATATCTAGCTAACCGTTTTTTGCTCCAACACATAACGAATATCGTTGTGGTTCCACAACCTACTACGTTTGCCTGCCCTTTTGATCGAAGATTCGTAACCAACTTCCTTCGCCATTGCATGCATTAGATCATGCATCTCGAGGCGATTATATGAAACGGTTACCAAGCACTTGTCTTCAAGTTCTCTCATCACAGCCGCAGCATTGACACGTTCTGATTTCAAGATGCTCGAAACGAAATCTGCTTTTTCCGATCTGAAAAAACACGCAATGTCCAGAAATATACGTTTTTGTTCATCATCGAGCTCTTCATAGCTTCTCTTTAACACTTTCTGGATCTCTTTGTCTGGCATTACCCTTAACCCCTCCCATTTCTCCATCCAGTGCGATCTTTCCTTCTGGCATAGACCCGAGCCTAACAACTTCAAAGCTAAAGGATGTCCGTTAGCATAATAAACAAACTTTTCAGACAGATCCACAAAACCTTCTGTTGGGTAGAGTTTCCCAGAGAATGCATCGAGGCAGAAAAGCTCCATTGCTTCCCTATCGTTTAATCTGGGAACAATATACGTCGCATCGGCGTTCTTCAACAACAACTTCTTGTCTCTTGTTGTTATAACAATCCTACTTCCTTTCTTGTACATCTCTTGCCGCCCGACGAGGGTTTCGATTTGGATTTCTTCAGTCACATTATCCAACACAATAAACAACGTCTTGTTCCGGAGAAATTCTTCATATCTCCCATGCGCTCTGACATCAAGATTCTCTTCGTCCAATAACTTGCATAGGAGTTTCTGACGCAGATGATGCAATCCATGCCGTTTCGACTCGTTGTCAATGTCTTCGACGAAGCAGTAGCCATCGAACCGCCTGTGGTTACGTTTGTAAACTCTTTCAGCAACTTCGGTCTTGCCAATCCCAGCCATCCCAACAACACCAACGGTGCGAATACAACTTTCATCATCAAGCTTCAGTAGCCTCTCTAGTTCCTTTGAACGCGATTCGATCCCAGGGAAACCATGACTCTCACATGGAGACAAATCATTCAGCATCCTAAACGTTTCCTTGGCGATTTTATCCACAAATTCGATCTCTGGCCTATACCAAATCACACACAATAATAGTTTATCAAAATCGTAGAAAACAACATAGCTAAGTATGGTAGTAGTAGTAGTAATTTTGATACCTTTCCTCGGGAAGCACAAAGCCGAGGATGTTAGAAGCAGTCCTGAGAGCTTCTTTCCAAGCTCCGATTTTGTCGAAATCGCCATGGAAATCTTCTTCAGGGATCTTGAAGAGAGTCTCGAAACTCCCTCTCTGGTTCTCCACGTCGGATTTCTTGACTTTGTAGAAGACTGGTAAGACGCCGTGGCCTGATTTCTCCCTGCAATCGATTATCTTACGGATCTCCTCCAAGCACCAGATGGAGTTTGCGTAGTTCTCGGAGAAGACGACGATGGACATTTTTGATTGCTCGATCCTTTCGAAGAGGACGGAGATGTCTTTGCCTCGACGGAGTTTCTCGTCGAAGAAAGCATCGATGCCTTTCTGGTGTAGGAACTGACGGAGGTAAGATGTGAAGGTATTACGAGTGTCTGCCCCTCTGAAGCTCACAAACACGTCGAACTTGCGGCGCTGGGAGGAAGAAGAAGAAGAAGAAGCCATTAAAGAGATGCAGATAACGTTCTCTCCTTTTTTTTTTGTAAGAGACGATGACTTTGTGTTGAATAAGGCAAACGAATCTCACCACTGTTCACATTCAGCACAACTTTGTTGACTTTTCATAAAGACTCAATAAGTCGTTTGTTTGTATATTTAAATGGGTAACATATGACCACATAATCAAAAGTGTTTCTATTCATAATTATAACTTATAACTGGGCAACATTTTGTCATTCACAGACCAAAGTTATAAACATTTGAACATTACAAACAATGTTTGAAGATCCAATAAGCCAATAGACTTTCATATAGGCATCTTAGGAAAGTTCTATGTATGAACATTACAAACCTTGTGCTTCCGGTTCTTTATGAAAACGATTCCATTATGATTACTTTTACTTACCTTTTCCGCTTCTTACCCGGAAAAAGTGGCAGAAGCGGTAAACGCGATTTCCGCAAAGTTTCCGTGCTTCTTGGCACAAGATTTGTGCAACCAGATAGTTTAAGATCGATAGTTTTCGAGTTCTTTATACCCAATGGCAGTATCAAAAGCCTTGTGCAGTTCTGCAGATCTAGAGTATCAAGTTCCGCGAGATTCTCGATTGACATTGGAAGGTTTCTTATGGCAGTCCCAGCTAGGTATAACTCCTTCAAGTTCGGTGCAAAATCCATAATCTCCTCAATCTCTGAGCAGCCAGACATATTAAGAAGCTTGAGAGATGTTAGATCAACCATGGCGGGCAGACTTCGCATTTGAGAACAGTCTTTCATATTCAAGGAAACAAGCTTCCAACATCGAGAAATAGATGTGCTGATATCAACCAGATTCGTACATCCTTCAAGACTAATATGTTCAAGGCTCACGGCTTCTGATAGCATCCGGATGTCCGTTAAGTTTCTGGAGTGATTCAGATTGATTTTCTTTAGCTTTTCGAGATTCTGTTCACAACACCAATAACTAATATGAGTCATCACATTGTAAGCTTATAAAGTCATGTAAAACACTGTAATGTCAACACTTACTTTCTTCCCTTCCCATAACTTCTCCATGTTACTATAAGGCATGTGTATCTCTACAAGATTCTCAGCATTAAACTTTTGAGGTAAGTGTTTCAGAGGGTAATTCTCCCAGTGAAGTAGTCTTAGCTCATCAGGCAAAGTGTCAAGGCCTTGAGGTAGACTTAGCTTGCATTGATTCCCAGAGGTAGAACAATAGAACTTCAGCAATCTAAGTCTATACATCTTATCAAACACAGTAGCACTAAGCTCGCAGGTCAAGTCAGACGCATCGAGGAAGATGCCCTCAATTGCTTCTGTTCCCTGAAATAAAGGTTAACATTAGTAAGGAAACTGAGCTAAAGATAGGATGTTATGAAGAATTTGAAGTGTTAAGAGAAAGAAACACATCTCGACTTACAGAATTTTTAGTCAATACATCAGCGATATCGTTAGAGTCCCACAATCTGCTACGCTCGGATGGATCTTCACATTCTTCATGAACAATAAATCGACCAAAGTCCTGAAAAGGAACAGGAATCTCTATCCTACTGGCCAAAACGCTAATGAGAGACTCGTCAATGAGATCACAGATTCCCAAATATGTAAGAAACCCACATGCATCAAGTAACTGTACCACATAATCTTTGTTCTCCCAGCTGAAAAAGCATGCAAGATCCAAAAATATGTTCTTCCCGTTTTCATCAAGTCCATCAAAACTTCTCTGAAAGGCTTCCTGAATCTGAGCTGGAGGATTTTTTCGCAGGCGTTGAAGATGTTCCTTCATATCATTTTTATGCTGCTTTGATAGAGTGGAGCCCAAAACTTTGACGGCCAATGGGATACCACTACTGCAGCTGATAAGCTCGGAGATAATCCCACTTTCTTCATTTAAAAACTGCTTGCAGAGACGAAAAGATTCATCCTCGCATAATTTTTGGATCTCGTATGGCTCTTTAACCTTACACTGTACAAGAATTTGTTTACTCCTAGAGGTTAAGATGATTCTGTGTCCATGAGAAAACCAGCCAAACCCTCCAACTACAGCTTCTGCATCTCTGGCATTACTAATATCATCGAGAACAACAAGAATGGTTTTTTTCTGGAACAAGTCCCTCATGAAACTCGGTTTTATATCAGAAGAGCATATACTTAGTTTTTCTTCCCCAAAGACTTTAGAATAGAAATCATCACGTATTTTCTTCAGCCCTATTGTTTGACACATTAGGTAAAAGTCTTGTTGAAAGTAACACAAATCGTATTTTGGAGCTAGAATGCCAAAAATTTCTCTAGCTATCGATGTCTTACCTATTCCTGCCATACCCCAAATACCCACGATATCAACCTCTGAAGGCTGAGAGTCATTTAACAATGCTAAGATTCTGACCAAATTCTTGCTATTTTTCAAATATAGCCTCGAGCACACATTTCTTACAATTTCATTGACAAGCATAACTTGAGTCCTGCAAAAAGAACACATAAATAGATTAACCAAATTAATTTCATTTTGATAAGAAAACTGCTTTAAATATTATAAAATGTTAATAAGCACAAAATAGAAGTCAGCATACTCTTTTGTCCATTCACGTCCATCAATGGCTGCTATTTCAGCCATAGACTCTTTCTCTTCTCGAACCCTGCCTGGCTGGTCAAACCTGCCTTCCAACCCACAAATGTCTGAAAGTGTAACCTTGAAATATATAGGAATAATCAGAAGCTTTTTGGCTTTCCAATGATCCATGATGGTCACAAGATGATCCATAGACTCTCTCACAGAAGCAAAACTTTCTGAAAGTACCATAATACCAACACTAGGTCTGTGTAGGATCTCCCAGTCGATGTTCTTTCTCCGCAATAGATTATATGTCAATGGGGTTACCTCTCGTTCTTGCAATTTTTTTGAGATGGTCTCAATGAAAAATGTCTCCTCCACATCATCGCCATTGCACGAAAAGACTATTATGCATTCTGTTTCTCGAGGCATCTGTTTCACCGCCTTTAAGTATGCTGTTACAGCGACGTTGTTGAAAGGATTGTCATGCGGTTTTATGCCCAACACCTCACAAGCAAGACTGAGGCGGCCAACAAGGGCTTCCACATCAGTTGAAGCATGCTGACTGCGGAGAAAATCAATGACGTCTTCTGCTCTGCACCCCGAGGGATCCAACGGAGGCAGGTGGTACCCCAGGAACTCGCAGAAGGAAGACCATTCATCGTTTAGGTTCTCCACTTTAAGAGCTATCATAGTCTGTTCGCTTGCGACATCTGTAGTGATGGACTTTGAACCTGATTCACCCGGTCCTTCCAAAGAATTTGAATGCTTCAGTAAACGATATAACATAGCCTCAGGCTCTAATTCATCGACTTTAACCATTTGTTGCTTGCCGTGACTTTTTTCTGAGTCCATCATTGTTTCGGTCCGCCAAAAGTTGATCGTCTCTGTCTGCACATCTTGTTGATCCATCGTCCATGACATGCTACACCCATCTTCCTCATCCCTGGATATAGAAAATTCTGTATCTGCCATTTTACACCCATCGCTCTCATTCTCAGCTACAGAAGAGACCGTTCCTGTCAATAAACTCCGAGCGCCATCATCCTCGGGTATCGAAGAGACTCCTAAACACAAAAACAACACAAGACATAAAATTAGAAGCTTTGTTGATAACCAAGGGTAGCAAAGTGCTAATCAAATAACCAATAATACACTAAAAAACACAAAATCTCCCCATCTTGAACGAGAAACTCTAACCGATCAAACTAAATGGGAAAACTAACTCCAAAATTCATACACAATTTCATCCCACGGACAAGGAAAACAGCACATAAATGACACCGTACTGCCAACATTCTTCCCCTCCTAAGACAAGAGTCGCGGCAGTCGCCTATGTATTATGTATCATACTATTATTTTTATGACTAAACTAATTCTCTGATAAAGCCTTCTTCCAGCTGTTAGTGTTATAATTAGAGAATTTGGTACCATCAAAAGGCTGCAGAATCTTTTTTGCCTTCCACTTCAAGATAGGAGGGCTACGGGTTACAGTCATGTTCGATACCAATTCGACTTGCCACGGGCTCACACTCTTCACTTTTCCCAGCAAATACGGTTCGTCCCACACTACCTATATAACAATGTTGTTACTAGAGTTTTCAGACATGTATTAGAGGTTTTGTGAAGGTAGAAAACTGAGACCTGGAGGATACGCCACCAGGAATCAGGCCAGCGGATTAGATCAGCGGCTTGCACGGATGAGACAGTGCCCATGAACCAGCTGATTCCAGAATAATCCTCTTTTTCAAACGCCATTTTAAGCCTCATGCCATGGCACCAACCTCTCCTCATTGCTGCTCTCACATCAGCCGATTTCACGCAGTACTCAGGCGTGTTCAAACGAGGCCAATAAACCACCTCGAAGGCTTGCCCAATCCTCGCACGCTCTATATTTATATGGTTGCTTATTAGTTGCACTAACCTAGCCGTGTTCAGATAGTCCGAACGGTTATCCGAAATACTGATGGATCCTGCGCGGCGGATCCCGATGCGGAGATCGCCGGAGTTGGAGCGAAGAATAAAGACCGAGTCGCCGGGGAGGAGCTTTTTATGGTTGACGAAATTTCTCCAGCCGGTGGTCAGGAGATGACGGCGAGGCGTTCCCCTATAGATATGATGGAATTTCCAGATCTCGCCGTGGATGTCTTTAGCGATTACGGTCTGTACTGGAGGGTCCATCGAGTAATCAAGCCTAGGGAAGATCGTTTCGGCGCAGTAACGCGGCACGGAGAGTCCGCCGCCGCTGACGTCGTTCTGTGTCAGGGTTTTGCTGAAAGACGCCAGTTTCTCGTCACCGGCGTCGTTTTCCAGATCCCGTTCATTATCCGGCTGAGGGAGAAGACTGATTTTGGCGTATACGTCGTCGGATCCTGCGACGGCGAGAAACTTCACATCGACGACGCGGCAGAACTGTGGCTGTGAATTCACGGTCCATGGGAGAGAATCGTTGGTGTGGGCGTGGGCGTTGGCGTGCTCGAGATGACCTTGAGGAAAGTAGTAGACCGTTGAATTTACTGGAGGGATTTTAACCAGTGGTCCTGCACAAGCTCGCCATAGTTGTGGATCCAAGCTTATCTCTGACTCTTCCTGCATTTTTATTTTACAGACGAAGACCTTGAAATAATTCTGGTGGGGGTTAAGTCAAAAATTGTATTATTCTCCTTATTTTTGCAAAAACATGTCCCATTTGCAAATACTTGAAGTTCAGAGGGTCCACATAATAAATAAAAATAGATGTTCCAACCTTACCTTCCAAATAAAAATAGATGTACTCTGACAACATCTTGGTCCATAAACAGTTGGTGCACCAATGGTATAAATAGTTTAGAGAGTAGACGGCCCATCACAGGCGTGCAAGATGACAAATAGTTAATGGAAAGTTAAGAGAAACATTCATGAATAACAAGCCAATCCAACTACAAACAGGAAAACTAACCAGTTTACCATGTGGTGGTAACCAACTCCTTGATAGAAAAGGTTAGATTTTATGTGCGTCTTTTGATTATTTCCATTATTTGGAACTGAAGATACACCAGACTTGCCTCTTTCAAGAGACTCGGGCGAGACTGTGGATTTCACTTGTGCAACACTAAGATTACTGCAGGACCTTCATTAGATTCAGATATTTCATTTCGCGGTTCAGTATTTTGATCTCCAGTTCCTGAAATGAGAGACCCATTGTGAGGGATCAGATTTCTGTGGTTTTACATTGATATCAGCATCATCGACATTCCCATAAATCAACTCCTGTGATGCAAAAAGAGAACTGATTGTGGATTGGAACTCTCCGGGTACATCAATCTCATCCCATGTTTCTTGATCAAGCATGAAGAAAAGTTTAGAACAAGTACCCACCTATCATAATAAGCAACCTCACAAGCCGCAAAGAGTGTTTCTGTGTTTTCTCTCAATCGGTGCCATAGCCTCCGTGAGGATTGTTGATTATCGAAGAGAGGCTTTGGCTATTTGCATCGGAGATCGATTTGGTTAGAGACGAAGACGGCGAGTCCATAAGGACTCGCGATGATCAAAAACCATGAACCAGAGGCGAAACAAAAAACTGGCTTCTTCTTCTCCAGAAAATTCACAGGTTGGTATGTGAGACAATTCGATCTTTGGAGAGAAGCAAGAACGCGAGGGAAGAGGACTGTGTGGAAGCCCCTCTGGGTTCGAGACTCGACTGAGATGGTTCGAAACGTGGTGGTGAACCAGCTCGAACCAGTACGGCCTTTTCAATGTGAAGATTCAATCGACGGTGGATAAGGTATCCACGTCAACTTATGAGGAAAAAATAGAGTGATTAATAATCTTGAGTTTTTTTTCAATTAATATTTGTAAATTTGTATTGATCAAATTATTTTGCATAGATGTATTTTCTTAATAAATTCTTTAAAACATAATTAAATTAAGTTTTGCCTAATAATAACATCTCAAAACTTTTTTCCAGAATACATTAATTACTTATGAATGTTCTACAAACAAGAAAAAAAATAAGTTTTATTTTTAGTTTTGAAAGAGGTGAACTTTAGTTTTTAGATTTTGGAATTTAATTAAGAAGGTTTTGAGCTAATCTAAATTTGTGGTATATTAAGCCAAAAATCTCTTATTGGTATTTTAGAACAAAAAAGTATAATGGTATTATAGTTTGATAGCTTTAAAAATGGAATGATTGGGAATTGCACTACTTTCTTCTCACAATGTATCATCATAACGGATCAAACTTTGTTTGTTTTTCCCAACAATTTTTTTGAGAGTTGAATTAAACTTTGAGTAGCAAACTTATTGCCATAGATCTCTCCAATGTAATTTAATGCATTACTAGTTTACCTGCCATCTCGCACATGTAAACTGTATTAACAAGTAATGATATTAATTAACTTTGCAAACTAGAGATCCTTTTCATGATTTTTGAATGATTTATTTACGTCTTCTAAGTTAAAATAACAATAATATGTATAGTCAAAAAAGTTAAACAAGTCGTGGAGTACCAATATATCCCGCACTAGAAGAATGAAATACACTATCAAAAGTCAAAAAAGTGAACGCAAATTGCCCAAACACAGTAACAACACACTAAAAAATGCTTTACTCAGTCATAATCTAAACCGTTGACCTAAATTTATAAATGCATGATTCCTCATAACGAAAATACTATTTTAAATATAAACACGTCGGAGTATTCACATGACGTGTTAAGAAATTACGCAAACAAGTCACATGAATGTCTCTCAAGATTAATTAAAAACCTCACATTTCTTTCTTGCTCATTTTTTTATACGTTACCAAGAATGAAAACAACTTTAGTGAACCGTCTCCACTTTATTAATTTACTTTATATTGTAATAAGCTTATAATAATTAGTCCCACCACATCACATTGTCAATAAGAAGAAGAAGAAGAAAGAATCAAAGATCTTAACAACAAGTAACAATGGCTTCTTCACAAACCAAACTCAAGAAACCTAATTCTCATTATAGCCTATGCACTTTCCTCTTCTTCACCGTTCTCTTCACCATCCCGGCTCTCTTCCTCCTCCGCCCCTCCTCTTGTTCCACCGCCGGAGTTTCCTCCTCCGTCAAAGACCAGCCACCGTGGTCGGGAGACCTCCAAACCGCTCAATTCTCATGGAACCGGCTTTCTTTCTCCTTAACCAACCCTCCACCCAAAAGCCTTAAAATCGCGGTATTCTCCCGGAAATGGCCTACTGGGCCAGCTCCTGGCGGCATGGAACGCCATGCCTTCACTCTCTACACCGCCTTAGCACGTCGTGGCCACCGGGTTCACATATTCACCTCTCCTTTAAACCTTTCCCCCCATGAAACCAACATTATCACCCCTGTTTCCGACCAAACCGTAAACCCTAAAATCCATTCCCACGGCGACGCAGAGCCCGGAAAATGGCGCTACAACAAAGCATGGGAGCTTTACCAAGAAGAAAACCGAAAAGAACCTTTCGACGTGGTCCACTCCGAAAGCGTGGCTCTACCTCATTGGATCGCTCGAGATGTTCCCAACCTAGCCGTCACGTGGCACGGCATCGCTCTAGAGAGCTTACAATCAAGCATTTACCAAGACCTGATCCGCAAACCAGACGAACCAAGATCGCAAGGCTTCAACGCAAGCCTATACAGTGCCGTGCTTCCCAAGATACTCGACGAAATCAGATTCTTCCATAGCTACGCTCACCACATCGCGATTAGCGATAGCTGCGGAGAGATGCTAAGAGACGTATACCAGATCCCTAACAAAAGGGTCCACGTGATACTCAACGGAGTCGACGAAAATGGATTCACATCAGACAAAAACCTACGCGCTCTGTTTAGGTCAAAACTAGGTTTACAAGAAAACTCATCTGCCATTGTCTTAGGAGCTGCAGGGAGATTAGTAAGAGACAAAGGACATCCATTGCTATACGAATCCTTTGCGAAACTCATCGAAACACATTCAAACGTGTACCTCGTAGTAGCCGGATCAGGGCCTTGGGAGCAACGTTACAAAGAATTAGGTCAAAAAGTCTTGATCTTGGGATCTTTAAACCCAAATGAGCTAAAGGGTTTCTACAACGGCATCGATTTGTTCGTGAATCCGACGCTTAGACCGCAAGGTCTTGATTTGACTTTAATGGAAGCTATGTTGAGTGGTAAGCCAGTGATGGCTTCGCGGTATCCGAGCATAAAAAGGAGTGTTGTTGTGAACGATGAGTTTGGATTCATGTTTACTCCGAATGTGGAGGATTTGACGGCGGTTATGGAGGTTGCGGTGGCGGAAGGAGCGGATAGATTAGAGGAGAGAGGGAGGAATTGTAAAGAGTATGCAGCGGAGATGTTTACGGCGAGTAAGATGGCTTTGGCTTATGAGAGGCTTTTTCTTTGTATTAAGGATCAAAAGTTTTGTATCTATCCCTAAAAATTAGTACTATTTAACATTTTAATTGTTAGTTTTCTTTACTACGAAACCAAAGTACAAATCTTTTGCGTAGATATACTAAGTAGTTTGGTAGTAATTTGACTCAAGATTAGTATAAGTTTATTTTCTAAGTACAATAAAGTGTAATGGTGTTTTCACATTAGAGCACATAAATCAAATTAAACGAATGTATAGAAGAAAAATTGAAGCAATTAAAAACCGGTATAGACCGGTTAACTATTTTGACCACTTACATTGGATCTAAACATCATTGCCTATCCAAAGGCAAACAAGTGTGCTCTTAATTTAATATCTACCATTAAAAAATTAAAAGTATATGATGATTAGAACACATTGAAACACAAATTAAACTACTTAAAAATCAATTTCTAACCCTTAGATCTTGAATTTCAAATCTCTGCAAAACCTAACAAATTCTAGAATTTGGAATTAAATCTGAATTAAAGATTCACTAATTAAGGGCAAAATAAAGGCAAACAGAGCTTTTAAGATTCAAAGAATTTAAAAGTTATTTATTTCTAGGTATTATCGAAAATAAGTTTGAAAATCAAAGAACAAGAGTAGATTTTATTTCAGATCTGAGTGTATTTGTTGAATCTTGTTTCACATCTGAATCAGATTCAGTTGATACAAGGCGGGATCTAATCATTGATTACAAAACCAATAAAGGGTAAAAAAGCCACGTGGTTGTGTAAAAAAAGCCAATTAGTTCCCGACCTGCACCAAGCGAATCAGAGTCCGATGTGATCATTGTTATCATAAGAGAAGAAGAAAGACAAGAAGAGAAGAAGCAGAGAGTTTGGGTTGTGTAATTGCGAAAAGAGGCAAAGATTGGTTTTTTATATATATATATATTAGAAGAAGAAACCCTATCGAATAGAGACAACTTTAGCCTCTCAATGGTGTATTTAATACGGGATAACAACCCATCCATGTGTTGACACGTGTTTTATTTAATTGGACTCGGATTTTCTTCGCTTTCACATTTTGGGCCTTTTTGTGTGTGAATGAAAATGTTTTATAATTTAACAGTTTTTAGGGTATATCGGGCCTTATTATGAAAATAGAAAAATGTGGAGGCCATATCGCAAATAAAATCTTCTACATTAGATTGCTTTATAGAGCAAATAATTTCGATAGCACTAAATAAAAAAATTTAACATAATTAATTATATAAATACTATTAAAACGTTTTTCCTCGTAAATACCACAAATCTTAAATTTTCAAAATTACCCTATAACTTTCAAAAATTTATTCTATTTTTCAAAACTATACCATAAATAATATATAGCGAACCCAAATTAAAAAAAAAAAATCTAAAAATGTTAATACGCGTTTTTTATATTTGTTGTATTTTTGTAACATACTACTTTTTGATGGTATTTTTGTTATAAAAAATTTTGAAATAATATTTTCAAAACAAAAAAATTATTTTGGTGATATTCTAAACAATTTCTCTATTATAATCGTGTTTTCAGAAAATTGCGTCTGCGTTTAGATTTTGATTGACCACTTTCCAAGTGGACACTCCTAAAGCGATCGTAACGTTCTTCGTGGCGGCGTAATCGCAATTCTCTTGCCACTTTTCTTCTTCTTCTTCTTCTTCTTCTTCTTCGTCTTCTTCTTCGTCTTCTCTTCTCCTTTCCTCAATATCACATCCATGACGACGACGACGACGCCGTACCGGACAATAATTGCAAACGCAATCGCCTCGCCGTCTCCGCCGGCAACGATCTTTCACGTTTCTCGCGATTTCGCTCCGATCGGTAAAGGGATCGTGAAATCAAGCTCACGTCTCTCGAAGCTACCCTCGAGGATCTCGATTTGGAGTTATAGGCATCACGAGAGATCTCTCTCTTCTCTTCTCGCGTCTGCATCTGCGTCTGCGTCTGTAACATCGAATCCTACGAATAGACTTGAAGCTTTAGAAGAAGGGATTGAGAAGGTAAACGGTTTATTATTCCCAAAATCTCTTTTTTTTTAATCGCTGAAGAAAATCGATACACAATCTTTGAATGGTCTTAGCAAAGGTTTGATTTTTTTTTCTTTGAATCAGGTGATTTATAGATGTAGATTCATGGCGTTTCTTGGCACATTAGGATCTCTTCTTGGATCAGTTATATGCTTCATCAAGGTGAACGCCACTCTAGCCTCTCTTTCTCTCCTTGCTCTCTGTCTGGTTTTGCCTACATATGAGATGAAACACTATGCATAAGATAGTTAATGTCCTGTAATAACCATCAAGGCATCAAGCATAGAAGACACACACATTATACTTGAGGTTGTGTTTTTGCTGTGTCTTTAAAACATTTGATCAGTGCAGGGATGTATCTATGTAGCAGACTCGTTTGTGGCGTATTCTGCGAACCGAGGGAAAGTGATATTACTTCTAGTAGAAGCCATAGGTGAAAGAGAGAATTAGTTAAAAGTTACATCTTCAGAAAAGTTACATGCCTAAGATACTGATTAAGATGTTGATGATATACGAACATTTGTAGATATATATCTTCTAGGAACCGTGATGCTAGTCTTCGGAATGGGACTATACGAGCTGTTCATTAGCAACCTCGACACTTCAGAATCGCGTACACAAGACAATGGTTCGAATAGATCGAGTCTCTTTGGCATGTTCACCTTAAAGGTTGCTCCTTTTTCATAACTAGTCTCCGTCTATAATTGGTTAAGATCTTCATTTTTGACGGGTTTTCTCTAACAGGAACGGCCTCGATGGTTAGAAGTGAAAACGGTAAGAGAGCTGAAAACGAAGGTAGGACATGTGATAGTTATGCTGTTGTTGATTGGTTTGTTTGATAAGAGCAGGAAAGTGGCTATAGCTTCTGTGACAGATTTGCTATGTGTCTCTGTATCTATCTTTCTTTCTTCAGCTTGTCTCTTCTTGCTCTCTAGGCTACATTGAGTTATTATAATGGTAAAACTTTTTTATGAATGTGTATATGTGTATTTTGTATAATAAGGTTTCAACAAAGTTTCAGTTTGTCTCATATTCACTGATTAAGATATCAGAGAAATCAAAATGCATGTACTTCTTCTATACTCAAGCCGGTTATACACACTTTTTCAAAAATACCACTAAATTATCTTCTCAAAAATGGTATAAAATCACAAACCAATGTTTAGTGTTTAAGATGTAAAGATTCAAAATATTGGAGATTATAAATTCTAAAGGACAAACAATCATCAACTTGCAAATAGAGAATAGATGATATCAATGCAAGTTATAAAATTTTAAGTAAAAAAAGAGGAAAAAGTAAACACCAAAATCTGTGAAGAAATCAGAAAACTTAAATGAATGATTTATAATATAATTAATGGGAGGGACAGTTATTGTTAACTGTGTTTGCATTCAATTTATGTTTTGTTTTGTTTTCTCTATCACAAAAAGGGTCCATTTTGGTTTGGTACTTAATTCATGCAGTCACTGGGGTCCTTTCTTGGTCTCTAGACTTTATAATGGACCTTGTCAACTTTTGTAACATTATTACCAAAATGTTTATATCACTAATCCACGAATAATGTTTTTTTAATCAAATTATATTAGATTTGATGATCATTGATAAAATTAAAATCCATGCGACTATGATAAACAGCTTCACAATGTTTTCTTTCTCATACACACTTAGGATTGACACGTGTGAGTGTAATATTATACGTAATCTCTAATAATTGAAAAAGCTTTTAAACACTATAAGTGAAAAATGCTTCTACGGTCCGAAAATGTTATATATGAGTATGACTTTTGATAACGAATTCCTTTCAAAACGATATATATATATATATATATATATATATATATATATATAGTTGATATTTTCAAGTTTGGTTTTGATTACAAAAAGGTGAAAACGTTGACATATTTATTGCATTATTAATGAGATGTAGATATAGTTAGACTTTTCGAGTTTGTTTGTGGATACAATAATAGTAGCATATTATGTAATCATGTATTGTGATTTGTGACGTGTAACGTCTACCATTTATTGAGGTTCGTTGTTTTTCTTGTGCAAACTATATGTGTGGATTGGTTCTCTTATTTCTTGTGCAAGCTAACAAAAAATATTGTTATATGGTTTTATTTATTAATTAGTGTGATAATAATGCCGTGAGGACTTTTGAATAGTGACCAACAAAAATAAAAATTAACGAGGAAACATATGTACTTTATTCTTTACTATGTTAAAAATAAATATATAGTTTATAATGAAGAAAATGTTTGAAGCACACTTTTAATTAAATTCACCATATGATGGAATTTTAGTGTTAGGGTTTCACTCTCGTTATGCTTTTGGTTGTATATGATATGCTTGAAACATTAATATGGTCAAGATGGTATACATATATATAATATATATCCACTAAGACTTCTTGATTAATTTTGGATATTGATCAAGTCAAGATCCGAGTACATAATGTAACTACCCAAGAAACAAGTAGACCAAAGAATAAAAGACAAAAGTCTACTTTTATGTTTGGTCAAGATGACCTTTTTTTAGTTAAGAGACTTGGTCAAGAGGGCTTGTTAATTATGATATTTTATAAAGTTATAAATTATATTTAGAACGGGTCAAATCTTTGGATATTTTTGATTAATTAGTATGGTTGGGTGATTTGGCGATCCACAAGGTCGCCAAAATAATAACTTTGGTTATAATCACAAGATGATCACTTCACAATCACTTTCATGCAACACAGATCATTACATTATACGTCGTTATATAGAAATTAATTATATGAATTATTTAGACCTCATCACCTAATAACCATATTCGCTCATTTTTGTTTAGTGCAGATAAATATCCATGTATATCCGGTTCAAAGTATATAATAGTAAGTTTTTATATATTAAGTATAATATTGCACTAGTCAAGCTTGTTTTTTAGCAAGTTTGACTGACTTAAATGTTTTAGGACAATTACAAACTATATCTTTTCAATCGCATTTTACAAAATTACATTGTTTCACATATATTTTTCAAAACTACATCTAAATATTCAAAATTCAATTCAAATAAACCATACCCACATAATCGTATCTATTTAATATTATACCTTAAACACTAATTAACGAACCCAAATAAAAAGATTTTAGTTTTGATAAGTTTTTAAAGGGTAAATCAATCTTTTAAAATTTTGAAAAATGTAAATATATAAAGATATTGAATTAAGTGTAGTTTTGTGAAAAAAGGTTGAAAGAAGGTAGTTTTATAGATTCCTTATGTTTTATCAAAAATGCCATTCATGTGAAACAAATTACAACAAAAATTAGTTAAATAATGTTTTATAGAATTGGATCAAAACATTAATTTGAGGTTTCGTGGAAGTTATAAAATACCAACTCTAATAGATAAAAACATAAACTAATCTACTTATCACCAATTATTTTTACTTTAAAAAATCATAATTCTAAAACATACATAAATTAATCATTATTCTATAAACAAAATAATTGTCGAATTCTTAGTTAATTGTCAAATAATTAAATATGACCCACATATCAATTTATATTATAGAATTCGGATCAAACTATTGGATTTGGTTCATGTATACATGATTTGTCTATCTATATTTATATTTATATTTCGTGTCATTTGAAATAAACTAATTAAACACGTAATTGAAAATTTAATGTATATCTATATTTATATTTCGTGTCATTCTTTTTTTTTTTGGTAATTTATTATCAAATTCTTTGCTCTCTATATAATCACAACACATGCTCTCTTTTTTTTTTGATAAAATCACAACACATACTTTACAAGTTGTAATAATAAAGAAAATCTTAAATTAAATGAAAAATCAAAACACAAGCTGCCTTCCAACGGAGGCCAAATCAGACGTAGAAATCGGAAGTCTCCAACACAACGATGAAACGAAGCCGTTTTATAAGAACTCACTGACGGCGCGTGAGATGGAATCTCTTGTGGCGATCTGCGATACACTGATACCCTCCATCGACGGCTCTAGAGTAGGACACGTGGATGATGACGTCGCTGGATATTACTCTGCCTCCGCTTCTTTAACCGGAACTCCCGACCGTGTAAGTGTTATATATGAATAATACAAACATGTTTTCACATATATATAAATATACATAAAACACTTTTTTGATAAATCTATATACATAATACATATCCCCACATATAATATGTATGTTACACACATGCATAAATGATTTTTTAGTAGCTAGATATTTTTATAATTTGTGAATCATGATGAATCAACCATGATATATTAAAAATGGTTTTTTTTTTTGACAACATTAAAAATGGTATTTTATGATTTGCATAAATATTAAACAATAATTTCATCAGTAAAACAAAAAAAAAAACAGTACTTTAAACTTTAAAGGACACCTAAATTCCGTTGTCAAACATGCCTAATATGTCTCCAAATTAGGAATCACAAAATTACTATAATAGATAGTTTTTTATTTGGCCACCAATTAATTTTTAAATATATATGGATATGGTATTAAAATTACTCCGATCACTACAAGAATCTGCACATTTAGCAACGACCAAAATCGTTGCTAAATCGTTGCTAAACGCGTTTAGCAACGATTTAGCGACAATTACATTTTCGTCGCTAATCGCTCGTCGCTATTTCGAAATCGTCGCTAATTCGTTGCTAAATTAGCAACGACTCCAAATCGTTGCTAATTCGTTGCCAAATATTCGTTGCTAATTCGTTGCTAATTCGTTGCTATTTTAGCGACGAATTAGCAACGAATTTGCAAGGTTATTTTAGCTTCGAAATAGCAACGACTTAGCGTCGAATTTAAAAAAATTATTTTCGATTTTCAGAATTTAAAAACTTATGAAATTGCTGCAAACGTCGCTAATTCGTTGCTAATTTAGCAACGAATTGGCAACGATTCTTTATACAAATCGTTGCTAATTCGTTGCTAAATTTAGCAACGAATTAGCGACGATTTGATTAAATCGTTGCCAAATCGTTGCTAAATTTAGCAACGATTTGGCAACGAAGGACATAACAATCGTCGCTAATTCGTTGCTAAATTAGCAACGAATTAGCAACGATTTTTTTAAAAAAAAATTTTAAAAAAAATTTTAAAAAAATTTAAAAATAAAATAAAATAAAATTATTATAATTAAAATTTAAAATTCAAATTACATTTTAAAAAAACTAAACTAGGGATCAAAATCATTAATCCCGACATTCCGTCCCAATTCTTGAGCTGCGGCTTCAGCCTCGTCTCGGAGCAACCTCCGGTTCCGGATCGACCCCTAATCCGCGTTCCCGCATCGCATTAGCCGGGTTTGGACTATCCATCGCAATTATGGAGAATAGATCCGTCATTGTCTTGAAGCGGGCGTTTGTATCTTGGAGTTCCTGTCGCAAACGAGCATTCTCCGCAAGCATGATCCCGCCGAGAAACATGAGGTTGCGATGAAGAAGCTGCGGGAACGGTCTCGATAGAACCGACTCCGAAAGTGCGGTTCTTCTTTTTCGGAGCGACCTACGTAGAATTAATATTATATATCCGTTGGTAAATATAATATAATTTAAAAAATATAAATTAAATTATTTACCTCGTAGTAGATTTGGTCGCATTCCGCGACCGAAAGTCGTCCCGAGGAGTTCACTGAGCTCCCTTCTACAGTGGACGACTGACTTATCCGCTCGGAGAGTCTAGCCTCATAGTCATTCACGATCTTTTCAGATCGTGAACTGACATATGACCCATCTTTGCGCTTCTGGGTTTTCTTCAATATCTCCACAATAGGGGGCAGTTCACCCTCTTCCTCGGCCTATATTTAATATAAATATTAAATATTTATTTATTTAAAAAATAATTAAAGAAAGTGTTAAAAAATTAAATTTACCATTTTAATACGACGACCGGCGTATGAACTCGGTCCCGAAGTGTGGACGTAGGGACCCTTCTCGTCGACAGGAGTGAGGCGAGACTTGGAACAGTTTTTCGCGACGGCGAGAGAATGCGGTTCCGTCCAGTAGTCGATCGGCCCTTTCCACACCGCCGGGTCCATCGACTCCGGCTTTCCACCATCTCCTTTTAGTTTCCGGTCTTTCTTCCAACCGGAAACAATGCCGGTAAGGCGGTGCATCGCCTTCTCGTTGAACCCCTTACGGACTTTCACCGTATCGGCCTCGGCCCAATGTCATTTTTGCTATTAATTAAAACTAAGTTTTAGTTTAACTTTTTAAATTAGAAATTTTAAATTAAAATTTTCAAATTAAAAATTTTAATTTATATTTAAATATAAATTATTTTAATTAAAATTTAAAATTTAATTTAGTTTACCGCGAAAGATTCGAACCGGATATCCCGTATGTATCCCGGCGTTTGGGACCGGTTCACGTGCGGCTCGACGAAGTAAGACTTCATTGTGTCCGCGACACTCCGACTCACTTTGTTATCGCAAAACCTAACAAAGTACAATTTTTTATTAATATTTAATATTTGATAATTTTTTTATTATTTTTTAATATTTTTAATATAATATTAAAAAATTACCAAAATGTGTGTCGCGGCCGGTCTGGATCTATCAACGGCAAACGGTCGTGGCCTTCTTGCCGTAGGAGATCCAAGATTCGCATCATGTGGGGTCCTTGATGCGGAGGCGGTGGTAAATCCGCCGGCATATCTCCAACCGGTGGAATGTTGGAAGCGAGCATCTAACCCCACCTCGGGGACCTCATGGATGTCGGGTTGGGTTGGTTCGAAGGTTGTCGGATCGGATTAGAATCGGATCCGCTACCGAAACGATTACGGATGAAATTAAAATAATGGTTTGGACGAGGAGGCATTTTTGTAAAAAGGTTTAGTGTTTTGAGAAAAAATTGTGATGTTTTTATAGAGAGATTGTAGAGAGATAAAATGTAGAGAGATGGTTGTGTGAAAAAAATGAAAGAATTTGGCCATATTTATAGATTTTGTGATCGTTGCTAAATCGTTGCTAATTAGCAACGATTTAGCAACGAATAGTTTTTGTAATCTTTTCGTTTTCCCACCGGAGGAAAACGAAAATTTAACGACGATTTAGCAACGAATCGTTGCTAAATCGTCGCTATTTTTTAAAATATTTTCGGGTTTCCCTTGTTCACACGTTTGGGTTTAGCAACGAATTAGCAACTAATTCGTTGCTAAACCCTAACATGTATTACGCCAAGTACAAGACATATGACGGATACAGTGTACGTGTCCGATCAAGTATTTAGCAACGATTTAGCAACGATTCGTTGCTAAATCGTTGCTAAATAATTGATTGGACACATAAGCTACATTCTATGTATCAGAAGTACGAGGTTAAATGTCAAAAACATTAGCAACGATTTAGCAACGATTCGTTGTAATCGTTGCTAAATCGTTGCTATTTAATATTTAGCAACGATTTAGCAACGAATCGTTGCTAAATCGTTGCTAAACCCAAACCCTATTTTTAGGGTTTCAACCCCTAAAACGGTTTGCTATGCTATAATACATACTTCATATGTAATTATAGATTATAAGATTGAGAATAACACTTCAAAATATGATATTTACTAAAAAACTCAAAATTTTTTGTATTATAAACTTTATGTTAGTAAAACATATAAGTTAACGGTAATTTAATACACGTTAAGTATAATATTGTAATCAATTTTTTTTTATTGATTTATACAATTGTTTTCACCTTTGTTTACACTTCTTAAGTTAACACTAATTCTTAAAAACCTTTATTTTGGGGTGGTTTTAGGGTTTAAAGATTTGTATATTGCAAAAATTAGCGACGATTTAGCAACGATTCGTCGCTAAATCGTCGCTAAATAGCAACAAATTAGCGACGAATCGTTGCTAAATCGTTGCTAAATATCAAATTGCAACGATTTAGCAACGACAATTTAAACCCCTAAAATTACTAAACTTATGAATTCGTTGCTAAATCGTGGCAAACTTTGCAAATTCGTTGCAAAATCGTTGATAATTTGCAAAAAAAAATTTTAAAAAAATTTAAAATTGCAAATACAAGTTACAAATTTATTCATTATTGTCGGAATCAAATGATTCGATATCGCTAACTTCATCGAATTCTTCATTTTCTTCCGTGGATCCTTCGTTTTCATCATCCACAATATCTTCGACTACTTGATTATCGGGATCAACAAGAAATACATCTTCGGTCGATTGATTTGTTTGTATAATTGTCCCACCAACGACATCTTGTTGCATAGGAACTTCATCGTTACCCATAATTAAACCTCTCGGAACCACTCGAATTACTGCACTCCACGATATACCACTAGTTTTAACGCGAGGATACGGAATGAATGTAACTTGCTCAGCCTGCGATCCGAGGATAAATGGTTCGAACTTCCGATATCGTCGTGATTGGTTGACGTCGATGACACCAAATTTGTTGTAACGTACACCACGACCTAACGTTGGATCAAACCAATCACATTTAAAAAGTGTTGTTCTTAAATTGACTAATCTCGGGTATTGGACTTCGATAATATCCGTGAGAACCCCATAAAAAACCGAATCGCCCTCAACGAGTGACACCATAATTTGCGGTTGCTCGATGTTGACCATGACTTACTTGTGTGGAAGACGTAACCACGAGTAAAATACATAGGCGAAGTTGTGATCTTTCCAAGCGGTCCTTGTATTAACTCGCGAAACCAAACCGGATATGTGGTGTCACCATATTCAACTTGCGTTTTTAACCAACCCGCAAAATCGCGTTCTTTATAAGCGATAAGTTCGTCTTTCGAAAGTCCGGGATAGACTTCCTCCACTTGTTCCTCAAACATTCTAATTGAAATTAATAAACCCCCTCGTTAGGAAAAATATTATAGCTTATATATAAAAACATATAATATATTACCTTTCGAAAGGTCGTGCGTAATTACAATTAAGGAGGATGTAAGTATGTGCACTTTGTCGATGTTGATCACTTTCCCACCAAACTTCTTTTATTTTTCCGCTAGCTCTTCCAATTGGGGAAAATATATCGGGTACCCCATCTATCGCATATATCGCGCCAACGCCGCCGTCATCGTATCGTCGTGTTTTTGTTCTACGTGTTCGTACATTGGAACCGAAATAGTATGATGCGAAATGAGAAGTCTCTTCCGTTAAAGATCCAGCAACGATAGATCCTTCAACCCTTGCTAGGTTTTTCGCCTTTCCTTTCAAATGTCCCATAAATCGTTCAAAGGGATACATCCACCGAAACTGCACAGGCCCTCCTAGTTCTGCCTCGTGAGGAAGATGTATTGGAAGGTGTTCCATTACATCGAAAAAAGATGGAGGAAAAATCTTTTCCAAGTTGCACAACAAGATAGGGATATTTTCACGCAACTGTTCAATGACATCTTCTGAAAGTGTACGAGTACATAAATCTCGGAAAAACGCACCGATACCCGAAATTTTTTAAAATTCATGACTATATATTGTAATTAAAGTAATTAAAAAGATAATTAATTAATTATTAATTAGTACCTGCAATTGCTAAGTGTGCGGGTTCGGGTAAAAGCTCGTCGAAGGCAAAAGGTAATAGTCTTTGCATAAATACATGACAATCATGACTTTTCATACCCGAAAACTTTTGTCCTTTCTCAACACATGCGGATAGCTTTGAAACATATCCGTCGGGGAATTTGACATCCGACGCTACCCAATTAAATAAAGCGTTTTTCGCTTCAGGTTTCAATCTGTAGATCGGGACTGGAGCCTTACCATCGTTCGTAATATGCAACTCACTTCTAAAACATATTTCTGGCAAATCCAATCTTGTCTTCAAATTGTATTTCGTTCTCACCTGCACATTCAACAATGTGTACATGATGTTATCAAAGAAATTTTTCTCAATGTGCATAACATCAAGGTTATGTCTCAACAAATGATCTTTCCGAGTAAGGGAGTTCCCAAAAGATGCTTTTCTTGTGCCGGTTATGGGTTTCCCCGTATCCGTCAGGTAAATTCGAAACATGCCAATTTCCACCCCGTCTACATGTTTCTTGTGCCCCGTAATAATCCAACTCGTTTAGTAACTCTGTCCCCGCCGGATATAGTAGGGGTGGTTGTTTAACGACTTTGTTCTTCTTGAACAACCTTCTGTTCTTCCGGTACGGATGATTAATTGGAAGAAATCGTCGGTGACAATCAAACCAACTTGTTTTCCTTCCGTGTGGGAGTTGAAACGCATCGGTCCGATGACGACAATAAGGGCAAGACAATCGTCCATGCGTTGTCCAGCCGGATAACATGCCATAAGCGGGAAAATCACTAATAGTCCACATAAGCACTCGCACGCATCATAAAATTTCTTTTGCACGATATATCATACGTACGAACCCCGAGTGCACCATAACTCTTTTAGCTCATGGATTAAAGGTTGCGAGAAAAACATCTAGAGCTCTCTTTGGATGTTTCGGACCAGGAACTAATATACTTAAGAAGAGGAATTCTCTTTGCATGCACATATATGGAGGAAGATTATAAGGGGTTACGATAATCGGCCACAAGGAGTATTGTCTACCGGACATACCAAATGGACTAAATCCGTCGAGTGCATAAACCAAGATATACATTACGAATCTCTCTAGAGAAGTCGAGTATACCGTGTTAAAGTGCTTCCAAGCCTTTGCATCCGACGGATGAGTTACCTCCCCATCTACGACCGAGTGCTCGAATGCCATCTCATTGAATCGGATGTCCTTTCCGATTGATACAATCTCTTGAGCCCGTCCGTAATGGGTAAGTACCACATCCGTTGATACGGGACCTTACTCCCTTTTCCATGGACCTTATATCTCGACCGACGGCAAAAACGACATTCCCGCAACTTATCATCATCTTTCCAATAAATCATACAATTGTTAACACAAACATCAATCATTTCGAAGGCAATCCAAGACTAGAAACCAACTTTTGTATTTCATAATATGAATCAGCAGCTACATTATCCTCAGGCAAATACTCTTTTAGTAATTTCGCCCAGGAGTCCATGCAAAATTCACTCAAATTATGATCCGATTTGATATTCATCATTCTAGATGCTAATGATAGTTTTGACAATCCATCTTTACATCCATCGTAAATTGGTTTATTCGCAGCGTCTAACATATCATAAAAACGTTTAGCATCTTGGTTAGGTTCTTCAACAACATTTTCGGATAAATACTCCCTCGTATCATGAAATGCATCGAGCAACCATGTCATGATATCTATTATCATCTACATGCACATTAGACCCACCATGATGATCATAGCTACTATCAAAATGATGCGGTAAATTAGCTGGTTCGTTAGTTTCGGGAACATGAAACGAACTACTTTCTCCAAATTCGGTGTTATTATAATTATACCCTTCCCCATGTTGAAACCAAACAAAATATTGTGGCATAAAACCCCTATTAAAAAGATGTTTCCATACGGTATCAACATGAATGTATTTAGTGTTCACACACTTCTTACATGGACAATACATTTTACCACTTTCTTGAGTAGTTTGCATGTTTCCAGCTTGATACATGAATGTTTGAAGTCCCTCCGTGAACTCTGTTGTCACTATCCCCGATCGATCTTTGTGTCTATACATCCAAGATCGTAACTCGTATACGTTATTACCGTGAGACATTTTGAGTATATATGTTATGAAAGTTTTTGTATAAGTGTTTAGAATATATATAAGAGAGAATGTTTTGATATTGTGTTGTGATTTTGATTTGGTCGAATGAGTTTATATAGGGACATTGTAAATTTTAGCAAGGAATTAGCAAGGAAATTTAGCAACGATTTAGCAACGAAATATTTTTACCAATGAATTACCAACGATTTTGTGAGGAAATTGCAACGAATAATTCGTCGCTAAATACCGGTGGAGCTCAATGAAAACGTGCTCACCAACCTACCAATATTCCTTGCAAATTCGTCGCTATTTAACAAGGAAATATCTTCGTCGCTAAATCGTCGCTAATTAGCGACGATTTAGCAACGATATAGGAATTCCTCCTTAAATCGTCGCTATTTCGTCACTAAATAGCAACGAAATAGCGACGAATAGTTTCGTTGCTATTTGGCGACGAATTAGCGACGAAATTTAGTGTCGTCGCTAATTCCTCGCTAATTCCTCACAAATCCGTTGCTAAATAAATTCCTCGCTAATTCCTTGCTAAAATTCGTTGCTATTTGCCCAGTTTCTTGTAGTGGATGACCAATTTTTTTTCTTTTTTTGACAAATTCGATGACCAATTTTTTTTCTTTTTTTGTCAAATCCGATGACCAATTATCTTGTCCTAATTGCCATGCTTATCTTGTTTAATCAAAAGTGAGACATATTTTATCAATTAATATTTGCGAATTTCTATATGAAATTACTATAGGTTAATAAAAAAAAAACTAAAATAGATTTTGTTTTAAAAATTTATTATATGCTAATTAATTTAACAATAATAGGTGGCGAGATTAATGTGTGAGAGACTTCGCCACCCAAAGAAGAGGATATTAAGAGTTGCATTGTGGTCACTCTCCACTTGGATAGGAAGTCTTGTCTTATGTGGTCGGAGAAGTTTCACCGGCGAGTTTCCTTACTTCCGGAGATTCTGTCGGCTGCCGGAGAAACATAGAGAAGAGATTTTGGTTAATTGGTCTACAAGCTATTTTGTACTACTTAGAATGTTCTTTAAGTCTATCAAACTTATCACTACCCTTGTCTTCTTCACTCAGGTAAAAATTAAACTCCAAATCTTACTTACTAATCATTTTTGAAAATTATCAACTTTTAAATATGAGTTTACTAGCTAGAATAGTTTTATAACACATTTTTACAATTCAATAATCTAAAGGTGGATGAGAAAGGAAAGAACTTGGCGTGGAAAGCAATAGGATACAATGAACCAAACTTAGATAATAATGATCATGAAGAAGAACACAATGATAATAATAATAAGAAGAAACCTGAGGATATCTTTGGCCCACTTTACAAAGGCATAGTCAATCTCAAAAGCCCTAGAAAAGACGTGGTAAAGAAGTTAACCAGTGTAGGGTTCACAGTTTCAACTCAAAAGAGCAATACAAACGGCTCATCATCATCATCATCTATCTCTGACCCGGTTATGAGAATCCGGTGTGATGCGGTGGTTGTTGGCTCCGGATCCGGTGGAGGAGTGGTGGCCGGAGTTTTAGCCAAAGCCGGTTACAAAGTCTTGGTGTTGGAGCAAGGGAATTACTATGCAAGAAGCAAACTCTCTTTACTTGAAGGACAAGCAATGGATGAGATGTACTTATCCGGCGGGTTATTAGCCACTTCTGATATGAACGTAGTGCTCCTGGCCGGGTCCACGGTCGGAGGCGGCTCAACGATCAATTGGTCAGCCTCGATTAAGACACCGGAACATGTGTTGAAAGAGTGGTCTGAAAAGTTCAAACTCGCAATGTTCGGAGAGGGTTTCTATCGAAAAGCCATGGATGTTGTTTGTGAGAGAATGGGTGTGCAATGCGGATTTGTAGAAGAAGGGTTTAACAATGAGATATTGAGGAAAGGCTGTGAAGAGTTAGGGTTACAAGTGAAGAACATTCCGAGAAACTCTCCTTCTGATCATTACTGTGGGTTTTGTAGCTTGGGTTGCAAGAAAGGTCAGAAACAGGGCACTTCAGAGACTTGGCTTGTAGATTTGGTTGAATCTGGTAACGGTTTGATCCTTCCTGGTTGCGAAGCCATGGAAGTATTGTATGAATATAACCACGGCAAGAAGAAGAAAACGGCGAGTGGAGTTGCGTTTGGGGAAGATATCTATGTGGTGGAGTCTAAAGTGACAGTAGTAGCTTGCGGTGCGCTTAGGACGCCGAATCTGTTGAAACGCAGCGGTTTAAAAAACGTTAACATCGGGAGAAACCTCTGTTTACATCCTGTGGTTATGGCTTGGGGATGGTTTCCAGAGAAAGATGAATGGCCAGAGAAGAACAAAAGAAGCTACGAGGGAGGTATAATGACCGCGATGTCCAGCGTTTTAAACGCGGAAACAAAGAGCTCTTACGGCGAAACGGTGATTCAAACGCCTTCTCTACATCCAGGTATGTTCTCAGGGGTCATTCCTTGGACATCAAGCAAAGATTTCAAAGCCCGGATGCTCAGATTCTCAAGAACAGCGCACATTTTCACGCTTTTTAGAGATAAAGGAACCGGTACAATCAAATCCAAGAGCTGCATAGACTACAACTTAACCGACGAAGACGAAGAGAGTCTAAAGAAGGGTCTTGAGAGTGTTTTGAAGATTCTAATCGCGGCCGGAGCCGAGGAAATAGGGACACATAACATAGAAGGAAAGAGTTTGAAGGTTAGAACGGCGAGTGCGGTAGACATCGAGCGGTTTGTGAGAGAAGAGAGTTCAAAGCGGTTGAAAGATTTGTCTGGGCAGATATGTTCTGCTCACCAAATGGGAAGTTGTAGGATGGGAACTACACCTAAAAACTCCGCGGTGAAGCCAACGGGAGAGACTTGGGAGGTCGAAGGCTTGTTCGTGGCGGACACAAGCGTTTTTCCGACAGCTTTAGGGATTAATCCTATGGTCACAGTTCAGTCTATTGCTTATTGTATTGGACTACATATTATTGATGTTCTTAAGAAGAACTATTAAAGTTTTAAATCTGTTTTGTACTTTTAGTTTCATATTAAATAGTTAGAAAGTGTCTTTTATGTATTATACATTATGCTATTTATCTTTATCCCAATCTATATAACTCTTCACTTTTCTTATAAGTCATAACAACATGGACACCAATGTCTAAGTCAACCATACTTGACTTTTTCAGATTTTATGTCAAAACACAAAGTGGATAAGAAGAGTTAGTCAGATAACAAATTAAAATCTAAGAACATATATAATTAATGTGCATATTACTGAAAACCTATATAATTTTCTTTACAAAAAGAAAGAAACAAAGAATCATCTCTGAAATCCCAAGTCTAAAGAGTCAACACACAATTAAAAGAGTACATATAAACTTGCTAAATATAAACTAAGTTCAATGCCTTGGAGAAACAAAGAGTAACAAGTCACAAAACCACATTATATGCACCTCTGATATTGTATAACCAATCTCCTGAAAACAAGAATATACACTTTGAGTCCATAATAAAACATTTCATACTCATAGATATGTCCTTTTAAAAAACATTACAAAGTTGATCACTAGAAGAAACAAACCTTAGTTATGCTTCACAGGTCTCGCGATAGGACCTAATGGGTTATATGGTCTTCCTATATGCTCAAAGGGTTTGCGCGATATCATGTAAAACGATCCATCAATACCATAAGCAAGCTGCAAAATAAAAAACATAACAAAACATTATAACACAAAAACATCTAACATCTAAGAATCATATAAACATTATATATCACCTTTGGTTCCTCTTTACCACCCCAATTATCATACTGCTTCATGTTTTTCTTCACCGACTCAAACTCGAATCCACAAACCTAAAAACCAAAAGACAACCATTATTAATTATACATAGCCAAACCAAAATCAGAAAGATGAAAGAGAGAGAGAGTTATATATTACATTCTGAAGAGAAATCGGAGCAGGAGGGAATGTGGCGAAGAAACTCTGAGGTGGGTTTGTAGAACCAAACTCGGTGGCGATAGGAGCTTGGTTAAGTGCACCACAAGGCATGTATACATGATTAGACGGAGGAACCAAACGCGGTTGATGAACAGAAGTGTGTGATATGTCACTGCCTAGTCCCTTAACATAATAAGAATAAGCAGGATCTGTAACAGCTTGTGTGATGGCTAATGGTGCTAGAGGAAGTGGTGGTTTCTTTGTGGCATGACTAGTTTTGTTACTTGTAGCTCCTCTACGATCATAAACGCAACGCGCCGTGTAGCTCCTATGAGGCAAAACTAGTATCTCCTACCAAAAATATCCAAATTTTAAAACAGATTCAATAATCAAAACCTCTGTTTCAATCTTGACAACACACACACACACACACACAAAGAGACATAAGAACTAACCTTGATGTAAGGTAAGCTAAAATGAATAAAAGTACGAACTTCATTAACAGGAGGACTACTTAGACCATTCTTGTTTCTTCCTTCTGTGCCATAACATATCACTATACACAAAAAAACATTCATCACAAAACAGAACAAGAAGTAAAGCTTATTACTTTATCGAAACTTCTTTTATAAAAAAAAAACCCTAAATGGTTCTGTTTTCAAGAACTGTGTGCTTACCGTCTTCAAGAACAAGAGTAGAATCGTAGAGATCAAGATGATATATAACACCTTCGTAACGTATATTGTAGGTAGTGATCAGAGAGACATAGCTTCCTATGCAAGATTCGAATTGGTTTGGTAATGGCAACGAACTCTTACTCATCTTCTTCTTCTTCATCGCTGATAAAATTTAAGCAGAGAGAAACTTTTTTTTGTTTAGCCGATTAGGTTTCTTTCTTTGTTTGTTAATGTTTTTTTGTGACGATTTGCTTTCAAATAAAGCTGAGATATATATAGTGTTCGTTAGCGGTTTATTTTACATATTTGGGTCTTAATTGGGCCTATAAAGGCCCAAATAACTATGAGAAGAAGAATCGTTAACGACATTGTTAACATTTTAGAAGTGTTTGGTAATGGTAAGAAAGTCTACGATTTCGTCGGAAAAGCTGTTAATTTATTGTTCCGGTCACTTAATTTCCTCATTTCCTCGCCGGAATCTTCTTCCCGGTTACTTTCCTCTCCGGAGTTTTCTTATCAACAATAGAAAACATGAGAGACACTTGGCGTCATGTGTTATGTCTCCGGTTAGTCATAATGCCTATAAGGTGTTCGACGAAATGCCCAATAGAGAAATTAGGACGAGATTTATGGTCTTGCGAGATTTACTTCGATCTTCTGTGAAGGAAAATGATACAGAGACTACGAGGAGTATTCATTGTTACGCTCTGAAGAATGGGTTTCTCCAGGATTTGCCTGCGTCTTCGAAGCTTCTGTCGCTTTACGGTAAAAACGGTGATTTAGTTTCTTCTTTTGCTCTGTTTGATGAATTGAAAGTGAAAGATGAGATTTTTATGAATTGTATGATCACTGCTCTGATTCAGAACGGTCGACACATGGAAGCTGTTGGGTTTTTCGTTGAGATGATTCGAAAAGGATCCGAGTTTGATTCGACAACGCTTTTACTCGCAGCTTCGGCTTTATCCGGTTTTCATCTTCCTAAGAAATATTCAATGGTTCATTGTTTGGCTGTAGAGACTGGTTTGGTTTCGGATTCTAGCTTGTGCAATGCATTGATGAATCTTTATGCTAAAGGTAGTGACTTGAGCTCTGCGGAGTGTGTTTTTGCGCATATGGAGCATCGAGACGTTGTTTCCTGGAACACGATTGTGACTAAATGTCTTGCACATGGTCATCCTTGTAAGTCGTTGAACTACTTCAAGTGGATGGCTGGTTCAGGACAAGAAGCTGATAGTGTTACTATTTCATGTGTTATCTCAGCCTGTGCTTCGCTTGAGGAGCTTTTTATAGGCGAATCCTTACATGGGTTTGCTATTAAATCAGGTTATGTACCGGAAGCTCATGTCTCTGTGGCTAATTCCATCATTTCGATGTACTCAAAATGTGGGGACATGGAGGCTGCGGAAACCCTGTTTGAAGAAGTATTATGTAAGGATGTTATCTCTTGGAATGCAATCCTTAGTGGTTTTGCTTCGAATGAAATGGTTCAGGAAGTATTCGGTGTTTTGAAAGAAATGCAATTGGCAGGTTCGATTCAACCTGATATCACCACTGTGGTTACAGTAACTTCCCTTTGCAGTGAAATATGTCTGCCACGAGAGGGACTAGCAATTCATGGTTACACAGTTCGCAGGGAAATGCAATCCAGAGCAATAGAGGTAAGAAATAGTCTCATTGACATGTATGGTAAGTGTGGCTTAACTAGGCAGGCTGAGTTTTTGTTTAAGACAGCAACTGATCGGGACTTGGTTTCGTGGAACTCGATGATATCTGCTTTCGCACAAAATGGGTTTGCACAAGAAGCTAAGAATCTGTTCAAGGAGGTGGTAAGAGACTATTCTTGTTTAGACTTTAGCTTGATGACTGTTTTGGCAATTCTTCCATCTTGCGAGTCCTCTGATTCTCTCGTCTTTGGCAAATCAGTCCACTGTTGGCAGCTAAAGTTAGGCTTTGGGGATAATATTCTTGTGGCTAATTCAGTTATAAACATGTACATAGGTTGCGGAGATCTAACTTCAGTGTTGTTGCTGTTAGAGATGATATCAGAAACAAGAGATCTCACCTCTTGGAACTCTGTTATCTATGGCTGTGCGTCAAGTGCTCACCATTTGGAATCATTGAGAGCTTTTAAAGCAATGAATCGTGAAGGGAAAATTCGTCATGACATGATTACCCTTCTGGGTACTATCTCAGCTAGTGGACACCTCGGGTTAGTCTTACAAGGAAGGTGCTTTCATGGTCTAGCTGTTAAAAGTCAGAGAGAAACTGACACCCAATTGCAGAACACATTGATCACAATGTATGGTAGATGTAAAGACATTGAGAGTGCAGTGGAGGTCTTTCGCTTGATCTCTGAACCTAACTTATGTTCCTGTAACTGTGTGATATCAGCTTTGTCACAGAACAAAGCTGGAGGAGAAGTGTTTCAGCTATTCAGAAACCTCAAGTTAGAGCCAAACGAGATCACATTTGTTGGTCTTCTCTCTGCCTCAACTCAGCTTGGGTCTACGAGCTATGGCATGCAGGCACACTGTAATCTCATTCGTCGTGGGTTTCAAGCAAATCCTTTTGTATGTACAGCACTTGTGGACATGTACAGTAGCTGCGGGATGCTAGAAACCGGCTTGAAGGTGTTTAGAAACTTGGGGGCTAAATCAATATCCGCTTGGAACTCACTTATCTCTGCGTATGGGTTCCACGGAATGGGAGAAAAGGCAATAGATCTATTCAACGAAATGATTAGTGGAAGTAGTAGTAGTAACTCAAGGATGGAACCAAACAAGAGCACTTTCATAAGCTTATTGTCGGCATGCAGCCACTCCGGCTTTATAGACAAAGGTCTAAGTTATTACAACCAAATGGAAGAAAAATTTGGGGTCAAACCAGTGACCGAGCATCGGGTATGCATTGTTGACATGCTCGGCAGGGCAGGGAAGCTTAGAGAAGCTTACGATTTCATCGCAGGGATCGATGAGCCAAAAGAAGCAGGGGTATGGGGAGCTTTGTTGAGCGCTTGTAACTATCACGAGGACACAAAGCTGGGAAAAGAAGTTGCAGAGGTTTTGTTTGAAATGGAACCAGACAATGCATCTTACTACATATCCTTGTCGAATACTTATGTTGGTTTAGGAGGTTGGGAAGAAGCTGTAAGGCTAAGGAAGATGGTTGAGGATAATGCTTTGAATAAGGTTCCTGGTTACAGTGTAATTGACGTTCGTTTGGGTAATTGAAGAAGTTTTGGACCGGGCTTGCCTCTGCCTTTCCGATCTTCCTTTCCAGATATCATAATTCTATCTAGCTTCCAAGAAAAACAGGTTGCGGTTTTGTTTCAGAAGCATGGTAATGGCATCACACACTACGAAGATATGGATCAGTAGTAATGCCTGGCCGGACGCCGTGGTGTGGGGCGGATTGTTCTTATTGGTTGATACCAAACCGCTCGTCGGTTTTATGTTTTAACTACAAAGCCGGTTTCTTTGTCGACAAGAAGTAGAAGCTCGCGGTGGTTATTGATGAACAAAAAATCAGCTGCGACGTAGCTTATGTCATTGGGTAAGCCTTGTCTCCCGCTTATGTGCTCTTACGTTCCAAGCTCAGTTAAAATCAAACAACCTACGAAGCGACCAAAACACAACGCACCTTAAATCTATTACAATTTTACAACAACCCCTTGTGTTGTCATTTAGTTAGTTATTTACTTGGTTATTAATTTGTTATCTCAACGTTTTGGTTTATAGAAGGGATCATCTCTTTAAAACATTAATTTAGTTTTGCAAAATATAACAATACAAAAATCATCAATTTAAAAAGTACAAAAAACCCACAAAAGCAGAGTTAAATGATGCTGAAACTTGTATTGCTCAGTTAACAAAATCTGAAGGAAAACTGATGAAGCAACAACAACCAAAAGCTTAGACCATGAAGAAGCATAAGACAAAAGACCTGAAATTCAAACAATGTTTTATCTTAGATCCTGCCCAATACTCTCTGAATCCATCAATACATGATATAGGATGTTGGATATTTGATATTAGAGCGATCAATAACCTGGTGGTAGTTTTGTCTTAATCATCCAAGTAGTAGTATGAGCCTGCAGACTTTTGCTCCCTGTCCTTTGTCGACTCCAATTTGTTGATCCTTGGCCTGAAATTGGTCGGATCCCGTCTGAACGTGATGTTCAGATGCTGCAAAGGTCACGGAAAAGATTCAGACAGGACTCATTAGCACCGACTTTTTATATTTTTTATGTTGTCATCTACGGTGTGTAAACTAAGAGAGAAGAATAAGCGGCACTTACAGATAAGAAGAGATTCATTCCAGTGAGCAGCGACTGAGGACAGTTTGCAACACAATCAATAGATGGTTGTCCTTCATACACAATGACTCGGTCTGCCAAATACGTCGCCATTATAAAGTCATGCTCCACTATGAACGCGGTTTTCTTCGCGTGGAGAATGAACCGCTTAATGACTTTAGAAGCCACGATACGCTGCTCTGAGTCGAGATACGCACTTGGCTCATCGATCAGGTATATATCTGCCGGCTGCAGAAACAAATAGAAGTTTGTGGATGCATGAGACATCACTAAGAGACTAAGTTAAAACAAGATGCATTGTATAATACTAACCTTTCCAAGACACAGAGCTAACGCGACTCTTTGCAACTCTCCTCCTGAGAGATTGACAACTTCTTGATCCATCAACTGCTCAATCTGCAGAGGCTTCATCACGTCGGACATAAACTGAGGATGCATGTAAGAATCGCGAATCTTTTGATGTAACAAGTGCCTGACTGAATTCTGAAACTTTGGGCTAATCTTCTGCGGCTTGTAAGAGACATTGAACTCAGGTATCTCTATGTCTGATCCTTCTGTATCATCAGGCTTCAACAAACCAGCCTGCAAAAAAGATACCAGTAATACAAGTTTATGAGTCCACAGTACTTTTTAGAAACTCTATAACCACAAGAGTGGGGGTCATGGAGGAAGAGAATACCAGCATCCGAATAAATGTAGTCTTCCCAGTACCGTTCTCACCAAGCATGACAATGATTTGAGAATCTGTGAATTCGCCTTCTTTCACTTTTAACCTGAAACCTCCTTGGGTTTTGGTCATGCTTGGGTACTTGTACCGAGCGTACGACTGTATTTCTTCAGCACTTTCTTGTGGTGTTTCAGCAACCTTCAAACAAACAAACAAAAACATGAAGGAAATATATTTGATTCCATTGGTAAGTTAATTTTGCATCTTTACCATAAAGAAAGTTTTACCTTGAAGGTCAAAGACTCATCCCTGAATCGTAAATTTTCTGTAGGAACAAACCCAGCCAAGAAAATGTTGATTCCTTCTCTAACAGAGAAAGGGAGAGTCACCACACCATAGGCTCCTGGTTTCCCGTACAGACAGCAAATGAAATCTGACAGGTAATCAAGAACACTGAGATCATGCTCCACGACAATGACGTAGCTGAGAAAGAAAAAAGAGACAAAACCGTTGTAAGTAACTTATTTTAGATCCAATTGAAAAAAACCCTTAGAAGAGAGAAACATCAAACCTATTAGGCCTCAAGAGAGAACGAACAACTTGAGCAGCTTTGAGCCTTTGCTTAACATCGAGGTAACTAGATGGTTCATCAAACATGTAGATCTCTGCGTGTTGTATGGCCACTACAGCAATCGCGAACCTTTGCAGCTCACCACCAGATAAATTCTCGACATCACGGTCAATGACCTGGTTCAGCTCCAGATCAGCACAGAGCTCTTCCTTCTTGTCTCTCTCGTTCTTCTGGTCAAGGACTTCTCCAACATTTCCTCGGACTGCCTTTGGGATGTGGTCAACATACTGTGGCTTTATAATGGCCTGTCATGCACATGATATCACAAACTTGAGTCTTTAATGATAACAAGGCACCATCATCTAAGATCAGTTTCCATGGTACCTTAAGATTATCTTCAAGGATACGGGTGAAGTAGTTTTGAAGTTCTGACCCGCGGAAGTGAGTCAAGATTTCTTGCCAGTCTGGAGGATTCTACTCAAGAAAGAAAATTAGTACACATCACTGTAATCAAGAGACACAATTTCCAGATAAAAGTTTGAACATGAGAAAGACTATTACGGTGAAACGGCCTAGATTTGGTTTGAGCTTCCCTGCCAAAACTTTCAAAGCGGTTGATTTTCCAATACCATTTGTCCCAACCAACCCGAGGACTTGGCCAGGCCTTGGAACTGGGAGCCTGAAAGTAAAAAAAAGAAATCCAATAGTCTTAAAACTAGAAGAGACCAAGAGGGTCAATTTATCGAAAAGAAAAGAATTAGAGAACCGAACCTGTGCAGCTTAAAAGTGTTTGGCCCATAACGATGAGTTGTATCTTTCTCCAAGTCTCTGGGAAGATTGATAATCTGAATAGCTTCAAACGGGCATTTCTGCAGTATTGCAAACAACAGAGTAATTAGTATCCAAGTTGCAGCGATATGTCCAAGGGAATATTCGGTATCAGAAATAGCATATGTATACATACCTTGACACAAATACCACAACCAATGCACAACTCTTCCGAGACAAAAGCAATCTTGGAACCAACGGTCACCTCAATACAAAGTTTTCCTGTAACATAACCAAAGGTTAATATATCAGTGAAACGTAATTTGTAGTTATAGCAATCAGTAAATACACAGCCGATCAATTACAGAACATCGACAACAAATCCATATGGCGAGACCACAGATTAGTTTTTGGAGTAAGAATGTAAACCTGTCTTGACCACAGGACAGCTCTTCTTGCACTCTTGGCGACATTTCTTCGGCTTGCAACGGTCTGCACTCACGATAGCAATACGCGTCAATCTATCAGCCATCTCTCAAGAAAACCTACAATCAAACACACATGAATTCTACTATTTTAGCTGCCTGAGAAAACAACGACTGGTCACAAACTAATCTGATGAATTCAAAACAATCAAACCACAAGATTCAAATATACCACATATAAAAATCAGGCTTTAGGCACAAGGCCCCAATGAAATTACATAGGAAACAACAATAAAGTAGAAATCAACACTTTGTCAAATATAATTCACTAACCATCAAAGCTAAAACAATAACTTGATTACACAAAAATATTAGCTATAATAATGATATAATAATAGTTTATGTCGTAAATTCAATAATTGGAATAAAAGAATAAATCGACTTTATACCCAAAAAAAAGTGTGAATTTAAATGGCAAATTTGCCCACATATCTATTGAAAGAACAAACATTTAATCTAAATCAAAGGTAGATACTTGCCCACACGAAATCAAAATAATTAACAGAAAACAATAAATCGACGAGTTCTTAATTACAATCGAGATTTCGAGAAACAAAACATAGAAGTCATGTCTAATAATAATCTTAATCAAATTGAGATTAGTACCTTGATTAAGTGTAGATGGGAGATTGATTGTATTGAAGAAAACGTAAGCAGATTCTTCTTTAAAGGAACAGAGTGGGGAGCACACGACCGAACCTGAGAGAGAGAGTTTGTGATTTATTTTCCCCCAAATTACATATTTGCCAACAACGTTAGGGTTTTCTTTTATGTGTTTCAGACAAGGTTTGGTCCGATTTGTTTTAATTGGGCTTTTGTCGGTTTTATTATGGGCCTTACGTCGAAAAGCCCTTAGCATATGATTTTAACTAATATTGCAAAAATTATTTTGTTGACACAAATATTTTGCAAAAAGCCAAAAACATTAAAAAATATTATATTGAGTCTATATATTTTTTTATTTAAACCAATGTTTTTGTCATTTTAAAAAGAATCTGAATTTTAGTAGTTATTCTTGGATTGTGTTAAACCTAAATCTTGTAAGTAATCATTTTCCACTATTTGATTGTTATCAATATATATATCTTGTATGTTTGGACTTAATTTCATTGCATGATTGAGGCTAAAGGTGTATTTTTTCCTTTACCATGAAAATATCCAATGTCTTCCTTTACGTTAGATTGTAGAGCACAGATCCTATGGGGACCATTGTGTGTGGTTGGAATTTAGATATATAGAGCAATCATATGGTAATTATCACCTTAACAATGACTTATCTTACTATTAATCATATTTCAGATATGTATATTGCTTGGTTATTTTTTTGCATATTTGTATGATTGTATCAATCTATTAGTGGAACATGTTTAACCACTATTAATGTTTAATCCAAAACCATAATCCAAATCCACTCTAAATTATCTCAGTCACTTTCTTTCATTTATTGTTGCTTTGTCCCCTTGTTTACTTTGATTCGAGGTTACCCAACAAAATGTATCACAATAATTCAAATGAATAATTAGATTTATTTCAAGCTTTTAATAATGTTTAAAAAAGGTTTTATCCAAATTCAAATAAACAAGTATCGGAATAATTAATAAATAAGTTGCTTTGAAAAAGATACAATTTTGTTTTTAGTTGTAATTTGCTATAAATTGATGCCCTCATGATCATCTTTTGCTCAAAATAATGTCTCATTGGTCCCTACCACTACAAAACACAATCTTTTTCACGTCCCTACTTTGTTTCTCCAACGGATAATTCAAATATGTTATTATTATTTTTGTAAATAATGTTCTTTATCATTTAACTTGATTTATTCCACCGATAGGTGTTTCTAAATTTTATATCACCACCAAAAAATTTGTAAAAATTAAAAGAAAATAATTGGTACATAAAAATTTCCTACTATTGTTGGAACATATAAGCTTTTGTTACGAAAGAAACAAGGAGAATATTCAACAGAAATAATAATATTTATAAGCTTTGTATCCATTTATATACATTGACCACCACCAAACTATATGTATAATTTAATGTATAAAAATATAAACAACAATACGAGTTTTGTAATCGTCGTACGGAATGTAATTAATATCTTAATTTATTTTAATAAGATACTACTATATAGTCTATAGTTAACTAGTTAAAGCTTATTATTTAAGGTCACTTTCCTTCACAAACAGCCCGTGGAATCCGTACGGAACCCTTCTAGGTAACCTCACGGCGGCGACGATCTCGAGCTCCGGCGATTTTGCGTCCATCACCACAAACTTCGATTCTCCCGCCACCTCGTCGTGAACATACGTCACCAAGTAACCGTCGTCCTCCTCCGCCTCCTGATTTTCGGGATCCCTCGCCACGAAAAACGGTTCCCCGCCGTAACAGCCACGACCGTATATTCTACGCGCCACCGTGCAATCGTCCCGATCCTCTCTCGAAACGTCGAGTTTCGCCACTCCCGAGATTTTCGGCATTGGATCTCCGATCGCCGCGTAAACGTACCGGTTCCGTCTCCCGAGAAACGCCGGGTTAACGACGGCGAAATCGAGGTTTCTAACGGAGAGAGGATGACGTGTCACGATTCCCGTGACGAGATCGATCCTTACTTTCTCCACGAGCGAGTGAACCAAATCCATCCTCTCCAAAGTATGCTCTATCGACATAATATTGGGAGCGATTAAAACGACGGCGTTTCCGTCGTCGTCTTCGTCCCACGCGTTAATGGCGTGGATGATGTTGAATCCGGGAACTTCGAACCATTTCATCTCCGATTCGTCTCCGGCGTAACGCGGAATCACGCCTAGCCGCGGCGTTTTCCCGTTATCCGCACCGACGGGAGAACGGCCTTCGAAAACCAGATCGATCGGATTTGTCCTCATACCGATCTGAATCTCCGCGAATACCGCGTGGCGTTTCGTGATCGCGAAGTCGTGGAGGAACGAAGGAGACGTCATGGAGTGAACCGGAACGTCTCTCTGTTTCTTCCCGGTCGAATCGAACCGGAAAAACGTTAGATAAGGAGGAACCGGACCGTACCGGAAAGCGAATGTCTCTCCGGTTAGCGGATCGGTTTTCGGATGAGCCGTCATGCTCATCGCTAATTCTCCGTCGAAATCGAACCGTCCGATCGTCTCGATATCTCCGTCGTCCGTTAATCTAACGGCGTAAGGTAAATCAGATTCTCCCAAAGCGAAAAGACGGTTACAGAAGAAAGCGAGACTAGTGTTAGCCAATCCAATACCGTTAATAGGATTATACTGTCCCGTTAAAACCCTAACCGCCGTTAAAGCTCCACGTGCTATCGAAGCCTTAACGCCGTTAAATCCGGAGAAGACGTTAGGTATCACCGGAGATCCGAATCGTTTCTCGACGTTGTATTTATAAGTCTTGACGAATCTGCTGCAGAGCGTGGCTTCGCCGCGGCGGATACGAATCGCGTGGAGCATACCGTCGCCGTCGAATAGATGGTAAGGACCGCGAGGGAGAAACTGCGGATTCGGGCCGTTGCGGATGTACGCGCCGTCGAGAGACGGCGGAAGAACGCCGTGGATTATCTCGCAAGAGGAAGCTCGTCGAGGACGGGGGCGAAATTGTCGGAGAGGACGTGTTTCGGATCGACGGAATGACGCGACGGCGGGTCGATGAAGTTGTTGATGACGTGTTCTACGGTGGTGAAAAGAGCCGTCGCGAGAGATAATTTTGGATTCGCCGCGAATGAATGTGGAGTGGTTTTACGACGGCCATTGTTGTCGCTTGCCGGAGAACTTTCTTCGACGGCGGCGGAGTTGATACGGAGAAGAAGAGGAGAGGAAGAACGGTGGTGAAGAAGATAGGGTTTAGGAGAGAATGTGGAGATGAAGGAAGAAGAAGAAACAGAGTCCATTGCTCTGTTTTTTTTTTATAAAGTCTTTGTTTTTCTTCACGTTAAAGACTGTGAGGGAAGAAGAATGTGTGTTGGGGCTATTTATTGATTATTTTGAAATGAAAAAATCAATAATTTTGTGATAAAACAAAAATTCATTTTGTGCGAAGCTATAGTAGTATTATTATCCTTTGGTTTGTTCGTAAGTTATGTAAAGTTATAATATTAATTTGTATGTATTCTAAATTTTCCTATACCATGATAGTGTTTTTTGTAAATATCAGAAATTCTAGGAGGATTATCCTAAATTTGATGTGACAACAAAACACTTCATCACTCTTGTCAATTTTTATTTGATTTTTACATCAAAATAATATGAAACTTTTTTATTAAGTTCAAAACTAAAACAATTATAAAAGGAATTTAGTAATAATATTATTATTTATTTATTGATTAGTAATAATATTATCTTCTTATATTGTAACATTTTTTTATCAAACTATAATATAATTTATTTAAGATCTTTTTTTTTGATAATTAATTAAATCCATAAAAAGGTATTTAAGAACTTATTCAATATATATAATTGTTATCAATGATAAAAGTTATATGAAATATACCGTAAAATAAACTTAATTCTTGCAACAAAATAATAATCAAATTCTTAATTATATTCATAGCTATAATGGCAAACTCTGTCGTTTTAGTGTGTAGTTGCTAATAAAAGATTAGAAAACTCAATAAGTTGGCCTAAGAGCGACATTGGTCAGAATATTTGTATCTACAAATGTGGAAACTCTAACATGTTGGAGATAAAGGTAATGTATACATCACCAAAGATTGTAAATATGAGAAGGATACAAAAGCCACTAACACCAAACTACTAATTAACACCAAAAACAAAATTGTTAATTTATTAATATTCTAATATTAATATATAAGACATTTTTTGATTAAAAAAATTAGGTTACGGAAATTATTATTTAGAATGCATGCATAATCATCAAAAATATATAAAGAGAGAGAGAGAGAATGACAAGTAACGATACAAGTGTTGAATATTTGGAATTGTATTTTGCCACTCTTTTGGGTCTGTGCATGTAAATCACAAATCATCGATGCATGCACAAAATCACAAATTCTGAAATTCATGTGTTATGCCTATTTCCTCCATTGTAGTTACGTGTCTCTTACGGAAGCGAAACAATATCGATATATAACTTTTTTCAAAACAAATAAATAATATCAAACTTATAAATTATAAGAGCAAATCCAATGGAGAAACCCACAAAATTTATTAACTATTCAATAGGATCCATGAATATTTAGTTAAAAAAAAAGAAAAAAAAAAGAAATTAAAAACGTCCAATTATGGATTGTCACGTATTCAGAGGTCACTAAATAGTTAAGATCCGGATCTTAAATAGAAAATATAAGATCCGGATCTTAACTATTTAGTGGATTCCACCGGCTAAGATTTGTGTTAGAAACTCCGATGCAGATGATCTGAGGAGCTTTTATTTGATTTAGGCTGAAATAATTATCTTGCGTTGTTCTACTTTTTAACTTTTGTTCGTTTTCAGAAAGGTGAAAATGGCAAGAAAATCGTTTAAACTAATAATAAGGCGAAAAAGTAGAATTTAACAAGATACTCGTTTGTTTGACAAAAAAACAAGATACTCGTGTAACTTAATATATACTTTTTTAAAAGAGTAATTTTTAAAAATACTAGGAAAAATTGTTATTTGGACAAATAAATACTACAATTTCTTTTTTCCTCGAGTACAGTTAAAAAGTTTTCTGTATAAAAATACACAAAAATTCAATTTTGACACGTTAAAATTTATTTTTTTCATTTGGAATGTGTATATTGTTTAAGATTAAAGGGGTATAATTTTTTTTTAATGTTTATGGTTCAATTTTAAAATTTTTAAAGTAATTTAAAGTTTATAGTATATTGGTCAAAAAAAGCTTATGATGCTATCTTTGTTTTAAAAACATTTTTTCATATTATTTTTGGGAATTGTCCCTTTTAAAAGTTAAAACAGACTATTTAAAATAAAAATTATTTGTTTCTGGTTTAGTATTTAGCTCACAATTATTTGAGAAACTTTTGCTAACCAAATAAACTTATGGTCCTAACTCCTAACTCCCAAGTCCTAATGTGTCCAAATCCGGATTAACCAATTCTCAACAATCCATGATAGAATTTGTCTCGTCTTATTATAAACTGAGCTGTTAAGACCCAAACGGATCATATAACCAAACCAGAACAAAGTTCAATGTCTCCCACAGACAAAAGGTTCTAAAATCACAACAACAAAGACACAGAGACAGAGAGAACTGTATATACAAGTGGATAGTAGAGAGAGAGAGATAGTAGAGAGAGAGTGAAGTCAAGGAACGGTCAAGCGATCAGAGCCAAGAGGCTTCAATGAAAATACAAGACGAAGGAGATGAAGTCTCTCCACAAATGACTCCAACACAGCTTCTTCTTCTGGAGGAGCAAAAGCCATACATATACTCAGCTCTTGAACCGCCTCTCCGTATTGCCTGCCCCCAATTCAAAACATTCCCACATTCTTCATTTCACCAAAACTAAACCTATCCAAGCATATTAACAAACACAATATCTCTTCTAATGGTGTTTGTATTTTTTACCTGTTGAAGTAGAGCATCATACCAAGGTCTCTGCGAAGCGACCAGTTATGAGGTTGCAGAATCAAAAGCCTTTCAGCCGCCGCAATAGCCAACCTTATATCAGCAGAAACCGAATATGAGATTCAAGGAGCTAAAATGGTTTAGCAAAACCTATGTGTTTTTTTTACAGTTTTGTTTACCTGAGTTCTTGAGGCCGCAACAATGGGAAATTACTACTAGTGATGTTGTTAAGTTGACTAAGAGGAGAAGTCAGCATTAGTCCAGGAGATGACTTCGAAGCACGCCTCCAATGAAGCCTCTGTTAAAGAATCAGTGTAGAATCTTTCAATACGAAACCTCTTTTTCGGAGTAAAAGGTTTCTACTTAACAGGTGAGATATGGCTTACAATCAAATTGGCAAGAGCAATCCCTATAATGTCTCTGTTTGTCGCAACCTCGAGGCCTTCAAGTGATTTTGCGGTTAAGTCTGATGCCATTGATGCAGGATCATCAACACACCTTCCGTTGACAATAGCAAACAAGCTCTTCTCTCCTGAAGTTACCTTAAAGAGTTCCTCAGGATAATCCATCTTAGGCCAGATCAAAAAGTCTTCTCCAACAGGGGATCCCACAATTGGCACACCGAGGCGAGTACAAACTTCAATGTATATTACGCTAAGCAAAAACGCTGCACATGGAATGAAAACAAAAATCCATACAAGTTTAGGGGCAATATAATCTGGATATCGAGGAAAAACTCAGCCTAAAAGAGGAAACTTTTAGTACCAGTGCTGCTTCTACAGTTAAGTACAGAGTGAAGGTATGAGTTCTTGGGGTCAGAAGTAATAGATATCCTCTTGAAACCTCTCAAATCGAAGAGAACTACATTCAAAGCTTCGAGAACTTGAGCCACGTGGCAACCGATGTCTCGTGAGACTAGTTCTGCCTCTACTTCTTTCGAAATCACATCTAATTCAGCCAACCATTCAGATATACTTTTACCATCCAACTTCAAAAGCTCCTCGGAATCTCTCTCATTCGAATCATCAGGTTGATCTTGGATGCTTTCCCTCTCGTTCACGAGTGACTGAGCATCAATCTCTCTGTTATAAGCCAAGAAGGCTTCATCTTCAGCAGCAATGTACAACAGTACCTGTGAGTTCATTGCCAAAGACATGTGTAAATAAGCAAAAATCCTCAAGGATATGTGCAAAAATGGACGTTTTAACATAATGTTTTCAGCCAAGCACCAGGATTAGCATAATGGTTTCAAGCAAATCACCAAGAGACAGGGATTATACCTTGACAAGAGAAATTTCTTATATACCTTTGCAACCGAAATTTCACTGTCTTTCGATTGGATAGAGATCTCTCGAACAAACATTTGCCGGGCCGACTTGATAACCTGAAATCGAAACAAATCAAGAAACAACATGAGGAAAAGCTTGTAAAGAATCATGTCAAAGACAAAATCAACATATCATCATCATTCATCATTCATCATCAATATCTCTCTTTTTTGGTTTGCAGATTCAAGATCCAAGTCATTGTAGATTACAAATCTGAACAACCTCTTTGTAACTTTTGGGTTTTGGTGAGTCTTTAGTAGTAAGCTTGTTGGTAAAGAGAGGGTAAGCAGAAACTGAGCAAGTCCTCTCTTTTGGATTCATCTTCTTTTGATCATACCTGATGATTGTAAATATAACATAAAACAAAGATGTATCCAATGGCTGATTTCTACCACAAAAATCCCAACTTTTTCATAGATATAAACCCAAAACACACAAACATATACAAGGCATAAGCTAAGAGATAATTAAGTAGATCACCTGAGAGTAGAATGATGCAAAAATCTAGCAGAGAGAGGAGAAGAAGAAGCCATAGACATAGCTGAAGAAGTGCCCAACAAAAGAGGAAACGAAGAAGATGATGCACACAACAACATCGTTTATTTTTGTTATTTAGGGAATCAGAAGTGATTCGAGATTTTGAGAGTGTTTAAAAAAGAGACGAAACTCGATTTCCAGATTTTTAAAGTTTTATAAGCATTGAATCGAAAAGAAAACAGAGAAAGAAGAACAATCTTGAGAAAGAGACGAAGGTTTAAGAGTAAAATCCATGGCGTCTGGATAATCGCTTCCAGCTAAAGAATAATCTGAGAATTTAGAAGGAGAAGAAGAAGAAGAAGAGATATAGAATCGAGATTTACCAAGTTCCATAGCAAGTAAGATTCCGAGAAATTAGATTTGGGGATTGATAGAGTATTGTTTTCACACACAAAGATCGATTCCTAAGCAGAGAAGAGGAAGAGGAGGATTCTCGAGAAATATTTGAGGAGGAGAAGCATTGTCTTCTCGAGAGGGATTTGATGTTGAAACTTTTGAGAAAAGGAGGAAGACTCTCTCTCTCGAGATCTGCAAGTATCTCTCTGCTTCAATGGCGGATTTGGTAAAAGAAAGGAAGATAGAGAGGGGTTTTTAAAAGGGGTCAAGTGCTGATGAAAGAGAAAGAAAACAATGACGACGAAGCAGTAAAAATAATAAATAATCTTATATTATAAAACATTTTGTGATTGTAATAGATAATTGGTTTGATATTAGATATAAAGAAAACTCATTTTATTTACCATACGAAAATAAAAGACAAATTCACAAAACTAGCCCTTTCTATTATAAGATAAGATATTTTAATAAACTATTAGTGTATCGATATGTGATAAAAACTAATTTTACAAAAAAAAATATTTTAAATAGAAATAAAAATTGTTTTGTATCCTTTTAAGTTTATTTACTATTAATCATTTAATTAGATGAGGACCCGCACATACGTGCGGAATTTAAGAATTTTTAAATTTATATATTTAAAAGTAATTAGTAAAAAATATATATATTAAAATTTTGTTACTTGGATTATATGTATATAGTCGCTTATTTTATAAAATACATTAAATAAAACTCGTACAGTGTGAAGGATAACAAATAAATTATGGTTTAACGCAAGATTGATCCGCGTATTAGAAATATTTAAAAATTTTACCCCGCGACTTACCTTCTAAGATCTCTTGACACAAATTTAAAAATTATTTACTGAATTATATCTATCTTATTAAATGGGAAATACAACTTTTCAAAAACCCTTAAAAGTGACATATATTTACAAAATATGCCATTGGTATAAAAAAAAATTTAGTGTAAATAAATATGACATAAAAAGGACTTTTTGGTCAAAACAAAATAAGAGAAAATAATTTGATCTTGTCGATAGCTGACGATCAAATATTTCTCAATATTTATATTAAACAACATCAGATGAGGACCCGCAGGTACGTGCAGAAATCAGACAAGATCAAATATTTCTCAATATTTTGTACATTCCTTCAAATCAGACAACTTCTCACTAGCTGTGTTTAATAGTATAGATTTTGTCCATCATACCTTTATTTCAGTTTTACGTGGAGATTTTGATCCGTTTTTTAAATTGCATCATAGTTTTTTAATGTTATTAGAAATTTTATATGTGTTTTTGTTTATTTTATATAACGATTATGTTTTAGTTGATATTTTAGTGATTATTAACATTTTATTTATGAAGATTATTGAAAACAATTTATGTATTACTTATATGTGTAGTTATATAGTATTCGAATTCCAAATTTGTAGTGTTTAAACTTTATTTATCTATATATATATTTAAGTTTGAATTTTTTTTATTTGTTATTATATATAATGTAATGTTTTATTTTATTATCAAATGATTTTATGTTGTTAATGGTTTTTATCAGATTTTTATTAATATTAAATTAGTTTTACAAAATTTTTAATTTTAATTATGTATTTAATATTTTTGACGATGAGGTGAAAAATTAAGCCGATAGATTATTATGCTATTTTATAATTATGACAATTAGGTTCACGTTTCTTTCCTGATAAATTTGTATTTTGCAAGGCAAAGTTGAACCACAAACGTTACATCCCTTTCGCTTAACTTTTTTGGTGGGAAAAAAAATATAAAAGTGAATTTAATTATAGTTTGTTTTTTAAATTGTATTTTAATTTTTCTTGGGAGAATCACAAAACTACGCCATTTGAATTACATTTCTCAAAATTACACTGTTTCAAAATTACTTCACAAAACTACACTTAAATACTAAAAATTAAATCTAAATAAATCATACCCACACAATCTTATCCCCTTAATACTATACCATAAACACTAATTAGCGAACTCAAATGAAAATATTTTAATTTTGATAATTTTTAAAAGGATAAATCAAGATTTATAAATTTTGAAAGGGTATAAATATGTGAAAATATTGAATTAGGTGTAGTATTTTGAAGGGAGGGTTGAAAGGCTGTAGTTTTATGAATTTATCATTTTTCTTTTCATAAATAAAAATAAATTTCCATAATTATTCTTCCAAATATAATATGAGTATTACACGCCAATTATTTTTGTCCTTTCAGAATCTTAGATGTCTCAAAAGTTGAGCCTACATTATACTTTTTTACTACTTTGGCCAAACCTACAAGACAATTAAATAATTAATACATAGATTACTACTACTAGAGGATATTTTTGATTTATTTCGATAACTTTTATGTAGATATTTATTTGATACAATGGTTTTAGCGGTACTCTTACTTTCATGCATATTTAATTGTTTTTTTTGCAGAACATTAGCAATTTAGCATATATTCTCGCAGATCCCATTTATATAATTATAAACAAATCCCAATTATGTCACCGCTTCTCTTAATATTTTACTTCCTCCATCCTAATCCAAAATATATTTTTTTTTGTTTTCACAAATAATCTAATAGTTTATAATTATCTATAATTTTATAATTAGCTATACCGTGTATTTTATTCAATATTTTGAATTACTAAATTTTAGTAAAACATTTTATAATTGAAACAACAGTTTGTAATTAATGTTCTTTATAATGTAAAAAAAATATAAACAATTTATCTTTTTGTTAACTAAAATACATTTGATAACATATTTTTCTTTTCTTTTTTGGTGATGTGATGACATATTTTTCTTTTCACACGGATAGTTTTTTATTTTCTATGTTTTGGGATTTAGTGGAAGTCGCTATTGGAGAAAGATCCTCATCCACAACAGTTGGTAGGAACACGGCACAATTCATCACTTGCATGTATGATTGTACGTACACGTATACATCTATAAAATAGTTATACGTTTTTTAAAAAAATAAAATATGTCAACTATATATGAATTTAAAAAATAAAAATATGTCACAAAATTACACAGTTCCTTCTATTCATTTATAAAACTCTATCTAATTCAATTTTTTCCACATATTTACACATTTTTAAAATTTTAAAAGCTTGATACCTTTCCAAAAATTACTAAAATTAAAATCTTTTCATTTGGGTTCGCTAATTAGTGTTTATAGTATAATATTAAAGAGGTAAGACTGTATGGGTAGAATTTTTTGGATTTAATTTTTAGTGTTTAAACGTAATTTTGTGAAGTTATTTTAAAATAATGTTGTTTTGTAAAATGTAATTCAAATGGCGTAGTTTTGTAATTATGTTTTATTTACTTTTAACAAACCTTAGCAAATGTTGATGTAATACAATGAATTTCACAGATGAATTCTTTACAATTTTTCTCGGCCCATATATCAATCTTATTCTTTACAATTTACAAATCGGTTTTTTTTTTGACTTTTTATGTTATTTATATATTTAAAAATGGAATATTAGGGCCATATTAGCTATTGGGATATGACGTTTGATATAATTGAAGTATCAACTTGAAAGGAGTGCTTATTTTTCAGTGTACCCCACATGAGTCATGTGACATGACGATTGTTGATTGAAAATAATATTTAAATTTTATATTGAGATATATATTTTATATTGGTCCAATGGTTTATAATAATAGTATACGCAATTATGCATCACAAAATATTGTGGAGAACGTATAGCTCCGTATCTATATGGAAATGGATACCATATCCTAAACTCCATTATGATTTATGACATTATCCATATCTTTTTATTATAATTTTAAAAAGAACTATATAAAGAGGGTCATAATTAAAAGGGTAACACGTATGTATGACGATGATGATTTGACTTTTTGTGATTTTAAGATTTTATTATTATTTATGGGACTGAATGTTTAATTTAAAACGTCAAACAAGAAAATGATCTTATAAGATATGTAAAGTTGCATAACCTTTAACAAAAAAAAATGATATGTAAAGTTTAGAATAACGTGTTAATATATTTAAAATGCATTTGTTTGAATAACTAGAAAATTAGATGAAAAATGTATAAACTATTTTATATATGGATATTATATAGACTATAAATGATATGTATTATATATATAAACTATTATACATTCCAACATAAATGATATTTTAATAACTTTTACCATATATGGATGGATCAATCATATGATATCACCATACTACGCAGCACGCATAACGTCAATCAATTATATGCAACTTGTTTGTATTATATTTTATAAATTGGAAACAAGAAAATATTAATATTATGTTTATATTATATAATTTGGAATAATAATGGTGTAAAAGCGAAAAATATTTGATTTGAGGAACCTTTTCATGAAAGTTGGGATTTATATTATATTGTTTTGTTTATTCAAAGGTGGCAATCTCATCCTTTTATCTTACTGCCTATACCTAATCTTTTTTCTTTCATGAATCGCATCAGTTAGGGTGAGAATTCGGGTATTCGGGTCGGGTTCGGGCAGGAACTGATCGGGTCCAGGTATTTCGGGTAGGGAGATTTAAGTCCGTATGGGTATTTTGAGTTCATCGGTTCGGGTTCGGGTAAGAACCGTTCGGATCCGGGTCTTTCGGGTATGAGATGTTTGGACCCCGAAAAATACCCGGAAAATCGGGTATCCGTTTGGTTCGGATATTTTCCATTATTTTCAGGTATTTTTTGGATATTTTTTAATATTTTCTATTTTATTTTAATTTTTTTTTTGGATATTTTTGGATATTTCGGATATATTCGGATATATGGTACCTATAATAAACATATGAAATATAGTAAAATTTCGGGTACCCGTTTGGATATCGGGTCGGTTCGGGTATTACCCTATACCCACGAGTACCAACATTAAAGTAACTTTCAGTAAAAGTCTAATACCCGTACCCGAACCGAACCAAAATTTTTGGATCAGTTCCGGTTCGGGTATCGGATATCGGGTAATTTGCCCACCCCTACGCATCACCTTTGGATGGATATAAATTAATAATTAATATACTACATACTTTTTCAAATTCTCAATTCACCATATTGTCGAAAATGTGATATGTAACTCTAGTGACCTTGAGTTTAAGTTAACACAAGTTGTTTGTGTCTTAACACATAAAAATTGGCAACATTCATTTTTAAGATTTTGTTCTAAATGCTACCGAAAGTCTTTTTCTAAAAATACCATTGGAAATATGTTTCCAAATACCATACTTTTATACTAGCTTAATTTCAATTAGATCAAAGCCTATTTCGAAGAAAAAAAATTGTGATAGTATGAAATGTTTTATGGTATATTTTTTTAAAAAAAATCTCCAAAAATATGCATGTATGTTATTATATAAACAATTAGGAACATCATATATATCAATCACACTATAGAAGATTTTATTATGCAAACGAGGTAACGAACAAGCTAATATATTTTACTTATGTTAATAATGCATTACAAGGAAGTTTAATTTTTGATGATGACAATTAAACACATCGGCGACACTAACAACAATTCTCTCGCTAACGGTGCGTTGGCTTGATGATTAGTGATTGAAGTTTATTCTATTGTGCTTTGCGTTTGATTTCAAACACCAAATCAAAAGATTTTAATTTTGGTAATTTTTAAAAGGGTAATCAAGCTTTTAAAATTTTGAAAGAGTGTAAATATGTGAAAAAATTAAATTAGGTGTAGTTAAGTAAAATATACAATTAATCTTTTGGATACAAAAAAACTCGCGCATGATGGGGTGATCTCCTAGTCTAATATAACAACAATTCTCTCTTTCTCTCATGTTTTTATTAACACAAGTCACAAACACAAAACTATTACTTTTTCCTAACAAGGTTAATAATAGGCTTTATATAAATGGGCCTGTATCCCCATCAACGAAGCTTCCAAAGGAATTTTCACAAGGGCATATCCGTAATTATATTGAAATCGTGCCTTTCTTCTTCAATTCCAAAAATCAATTGAAACCCTTTTCAATTTCCCTCTCAAGAAAGGAGCATAAAGTCGCCACCTTTCACTATCAAAATCTTCCACAACTTCTCTTTGGGTTTCTTTAGATTCAAACCAATCTTCATAAAGATCGAAACTTTTCAAGTGGGTATATCGAATTTTCAAGTTTTTTTTCTTCCTCTGTAACAATGGAGAATCCTCTAACGTCAGGAGCAATCGAGAAGATAAGTAACAGAGAAGTGAAGAGCGATATAGAGATGATTCCGATTCTGCAAGTGATGGAACTAAAGCTTGTAAAGACTGCTCAACAAGAGCCAGCGAAAGAGAGGTATAGGATCTTGTTATCAGATGGGACACACTTGCAACAAGGTATGCTCGGGACTGTCTATAACGAGCTTGTTAGGACACGTGTCCTTCAAGCTGGTTCCATTGTTAGACTCACTAAGTTCCTCTGTAATGAGATCCAAAACAAAAGGTAACACACACACACGTTTTCTTAGCTTTTATGTTCAGTGATTAATTTCATGTTTTGGGTGTAAAGATTGGATCTTTAGCGATTAAATTGGTATTAGATAGGTAATGTAGTGATTCATGTTATGTTAGATTAGTACATTATATTTATAAAAATCAAATCTTTGATAATGTTAGGATTAGTATCATTGTGGATTTTGAAGTTATTATTTGAAATATTTTGTTCATTGTAAAGATAGGATCTTTAGAGAATTATTCGAATAGTTTTTGAGTTAACATAATTGGTGTTAGATTAGTTGTGTACATAATTATCAAAATCAAACCTTTGATAAAGTTTTGAGTTTCGTTATTGTTGTTGTCACTAGGCTTGTTGTCATTTTGGATCTTGAAGTGATTACATCGATATCCAATATAATCGGACATCCTGTATTTGGAGGAAAGCCTAATGATCAAGATAAAGCTAACACCAAGACAGTGTCAACAACAAGTCAACCATCTATATCACCACAAGTTGGTCAAAGACAAGTGTTTAGTAATGGTTCTAGCTTACCTGGACCAACAACACCTTCACCTAGGCCTTACAACGCTTCGTCTTCAGGACATGGAGTCCCTAGACAGCCCCAACCACCACAACAGATGTTTGGAAACAATAGACCAGTGGCGAGAAACGAAGCACCTCCTAGGATAATTCCTATCAATGCTCTTAGCCCTTACTCGGGTAGGTGGACTATCAAGGCGAGGGTTACGAGTAAAGGGGAGCTTAGGCGATATAACAATTCCCGTGGGGAAGGGAAAGTCTTCAACTTTGACCTTCTTGATGCTTATGGTGGAGAAATACGCGTTACTTGTTTCAACTTGGTGGCCGATCAGTTCTATGACCAGATTGTTGTTGGTAATGTTTATCTGGTCTCAAGGGGGAGCTTGAAGCCGGCTCAAAAGAACTTTAATCATCTCCCTAATGACTACGAAATAACGCTTGATAATGCATCGACGATACAGCAATGCCACGAAGAGGATGCTACTACAATTCCACTTCAGCAGTTCAATTTCCGTTCCATTGGTGATATCGAAAGCATGGAGAATAACAGTGTCATCGATGTGATTGGTATAGTGTCGAATATCAGTCCTAGTAGTCTAATAATGAAGAAAAACAATACCGAGACACATAAGAGATCTCTTCAGCTTAAGGATATGTCAGGGCGAAGTGTCGAGGTAACAATGTGGGGCAACTTGTGCAATACAGAAGGAGAAAAGCTGCAAAGCCTTTGTGATTCTGGCGGGTTTCCGGTTCTTGCTGTTAAAGCGGGAAGGATCAACGAGTTTAGAGGAAAGGCGGTTAGCACGAGCGGGTCAAGCCAGCTCTTCATTGATCCTGATTTCGTCGAAGCCAAGAAACTCAGGGACTGGTTTGAGAGAGAAGGTAAAAATGTTCCTTCTATCTCCATATCTAGAGAGTTTACGGGTAATGGCAGAGCCGATGTTCGCAAGACGATATCTCAAATCAAAGGTGAGAAGCTAGGGACATCGGAGAAACCAGACTGGATCACAGTTAGTGCCACAATCATATACATGAATGTTGACAATTTCTGCTACACAGCTTGTCCTATAATGAACGGTGAACGTCCTTGTAGCAAAAAGGTTATAAACAATGGAGATGGCACATGGAAGTGCGAAAAATGTGATAAATCCGTTGATGAATGTGACTACAGATACATTCTGCAGCTCCAAATCCAAGACCATACAGATCTTACATGGGTCACGGCATTTCAAGAAGCTGGTGAAGAGATAATGGGCATGCCTGCTAAAGATCTGTACTTTGTAAAGAACGAAGACAAGAACGATGAGAAATTCGAAGAGATATTCCGTAAAGTTGCTTTCACCAAGTACATGTTCAAACTCAAGGTGAAAGAAGAAACCTTTAGCGACGAACAGCGTGTGAAATCAACGGTTGTGAAAGTGGATAAGCTTAATTATTCATCAGATACAAAGACTATTCTTGAGTCTATTGACAAACTCAGGACACTAGAAGCAAACTCTCTTCCTGTGAAGCCAGAAGGATCATCTTCACATGACACCGGTTTAGCTGCAAACCAATCTAGGCCTCATGGTGTTGGTCCTATTAGCTGTAATGTGTGTGGAAACAATGGTCATGTTTCTGAAAATTGTCCAAGGACTATGAGAGAGCCAGAAGGACAGGACATGGCTGGTTCTTACAGAGGAGGACTACAAGGTCAACGTGTAGGAAGCTTCTGAGTTCACAATGGTCTTTACTCTTTTGTTGTACACTTTTTTGGTGTATAAGGTAGTAATGATAAGCTTTTCTTTTAATGGTATTTATGCAGATTATGTTCATCTTTCTTTGGATTTTTGTAAACAACAAACTCCTTTGGTTTTATCTTGTTTAAGTTTCTTAGTTAAACAATGGTGGTTTTATAGACAATGTTAGATATAATTGTGTATATATAAGAGCATGTACATTAAGGATGCTAATAGAGTGCTTATGTATTTTAATGTGTATTTTGATGATTTAATTAAATCAAAAATCTTTATTTGTACCCAAATTAATAAGCATTGATGCTTAATTAAGCATTTTTGGCAATTCATAAGCACCGCCATGTGGCATTATGTGGTTGGTTACAAATTTTTTAAAAAAATCTTTTGTTTGTAAATTCTCTGTCTTTTTCACCATTTCTTTTGTTTTAGTTTGTTTTTGTAAAATCTATCACAATTATAAACACTTTTCACCATTTCTTTTGTTTTCGTTTGTTTTTGTAAACTCTTTCAGAGTTATAAATATTTTCACCATTTCTTTTGTTTTTGTTTGTTTTTGTAAACTCTTTCACAATTATAAACATTTTTCACCATTTCTTTTGTTTTAGTTTGTTTTTATAAACTCTTTCACAATTATAAACACTTTTACAATTGTAAATATAATGTTTTGAGTTTTTTTAAAAATTTAAGCACCCCTTTTTAGTCTTCTTTAATGGATGACAAATTTTAATAAAACCTATAAGAATGTTTAAGTATTTTTTTGTATAAATACACACAAATATTAATTAAATATTCTTAAACACTCTTAATTTAGCCTCTTTGATGTACATGGTCTAAGCGTTTAATGTACACAGATACACTAATATTACCACACTAAAATAGTGGGTGTGTGCGTGTGTAAGACCATGAAACATTTATATACGCACATACACTATAGAGTTAGTCTTTATATATTGTGTGAAATGTAGACACTATAGTCTTGGAGGAAGAGCGTAACTTGTTAAACGCGTTTTAGTTAATTAGAAAAAAGATAAAATTATTCTATTGGTTCAAAAAGTCAAACTAATTTAATTTCTGCAAAAAAAAATTTTGCATATAAAAGACACCCCTTTAACGAAAGAAAAATAAAATTTGTTTGTTTAGATTACAATATTTTTTGTAACAAGATTACAATATTTTGAAAATGATCACTCATTTATTAAAAATTGATTCAAAAAACATTCTCAAATGTTTTATAAATACCATTGAAAATACCACAAATCTTAAATTTGCTTAAAACTTTTAAAAACTATTTCATAAATCTTCAAAACTATACGGTAATCCTTCCAAATTATACATTAAACAACAATATATATATAGCGAATTCAAATGAAAAAAAAAATTTAAAATGTTAAAACTCATTTTTGTATTTGTGATATTTTTTTGTAAAATTTTTTGTAATGGTATTTTGAAAACAAAAAACTTATTTTTGTGGTATTTTAATAAATTTCTGAAAAATCTATCTCTTTTAACAAAGAAAAAACTTATTGGAGGAAAGTCATAACGATAATGGCTTTATGGTCAATTCGTTATGTCGGTGATGGCCTATGTGTTTGGATTGGTTCATTTTTATTTTAAATTAAATCATCTAAATTAAAAATCTAAAAATTTATTGGTGACTTTAAAAAAAAGGAAACAACTGTATTTACTTTCAGAAACAAACCTCGAATTTAGGAATTGGCTATCTAAACAAACGCATTTATTATAGAGAATCTCTTAAATTTGATTTTTTTGTAACATTATACTTACTAATTTTTTCGTAATACACTAGACTCCAAATTAATTTATTTTTTACCACCTAAGTTTTATTCTAGTCTCTAATTAAGCATGTATTTTGCTAAAACACTTGATTATCACTGACATAAAAAGAAGCATGTTACAATTATTTTGTCCTTTTTTAAAAATATTAAGTGTTAAATAATAGTAAGATTTTCTTTTATAAAAAACGAAAGGAGAGAATAAAGAGAGAGAGATAATAGAAAGAAAAAAAAATCTATATATGATAACGTTTTAGCTTCTCTTCAAATCTCTTTATCTCCCTTCCATTTTCTAAAGAGAGAGAGAGAGAATCAAAGTCTCCCTTTGGTCGCCGGAGAATCTTCTCATTTCTCTCGAATTCAAAGAGACGATACTTAATTATTCGAAAAATAGTATCGAATCGCATAATCTAAAGGTAAAAATCATACGTTCGTGACTTTTGTTGTTGTTGCTGTTTTGTGTTGTATCAAAATCCAGATCTGGGTTTCTCATTATTTTAAAAAACACCATATTCGTCTTTGTTAAAATCTCTTAATTACTTTCTCTTAATTTTTTAAAAATGAGACTATTCGTCTCCGCTTAGTAATGATTAATGCTAAAATTTATGTTTTTTTAGCTGTCTCCAAAGTCCAAGCTTTATTTTTATTTTTTATTTTTTGTTTCTGTGAAAAGATTTGTTTCCAGGCTTTTAAATGCGAAAGCGATCAAGGTTTTTTTTTTTAACTTTATCTTAATATAGAAAATAATTCATGTCTATGCATTTAATACTTAATTTAATTTAATTGTTCAATATATTCTATCAAGTTCCATGTATGTGACCAAGTGTAGAGTTAAAAGCATGTTCTGCCATGTGAGAAACATTAAAGCAATGTCCTTTCTTTCTCATTTGTCAAATTTGTGAATGGCCCATCATTTCTTTATTCAAGAATAAACCTTGTTTTTCATAAATGACATAGATGCTTATTATGTGCTACTTTTGCTCCAAGTTACAGATTAGTAGTCTAAAAAAAAAAGAAGATGAAGTATAAAGATGAGAAATATGAGAAAGGGTCAAGGATATTGCCCAAGACATTGTTGTTGATTCTGCTATGTGGGTTTTCATTTTATCTTGGTGGCTTGTATTGTGGGAAGAACAAGATACAACAAGATGTTTCAAAAGCTGGATCTTCCTTGGATGTTGGTGTTGATGATGATTCTCTTCAAGCCAAATCTGTTTCTTTCTCTGAGTGTAGTAGTGACTACCAAGATTACACTCCCTGCACAGATCCAAGGGTACACTTTAACAATGACTATGTTTTTTTGTCAATAGTTGTTACTGCTTGATTCTGTAAAAAAAGCTTGAGCTAATGTATTTTGGGTTTTGTTTGTTCAGAAATGGAAGAAGTATGGAACTCATAGGCTTACTTTCATGGAACGTCATTGTCCTCCTGTGTTTGATAGGAAACAATGCCTTGTTCCTCCTCCTAATGGGTATAAGTCGCCGATAAGATGGCCTAAGAGCAAATCAGAGTGTTGGTACAGGTAAAAATTACTTCTCCTTTGATATGTTTATTTAGACCTCTTTCGTCGTTGGATGTTTGAAGTTGATTGGAACTTTGATGTGTTTTTTTAATTTCAGGAATGTGCCATATGATTGGATTAACAAGCAGAAATCAAACCAGCATTGGCTAAAGAAAGAGGGTGAAAAGTTTGTTTTCCCGGGTGGAGGCACAATGTTTCCCAATGGAGTTAGTGCTTATGTCGATTTGATGCAAGATTTGATCCCTGAGATGAAAGATGGGACTATACGCACCGCCATTGACACTGGCTGTGGAGTAAGTTTGTATATATATATTTATCTGAAAACATAACTCAATAACATATGGATCAGAGTTTCTCTTATAAATCTTGATCTGTTTTTTTTTAAGGTTGCGAGCTGGGGAGGCGACTTGTTGGACCGCGGTATCCTCACTGTATCACTCGCCCCGAGAGATAACCACGAAGCTCAAGTCCAGTTTGCACTAGAACGCGGAATACCAGCAATCCTAGGCATCATTTCGACTCAACGTCTCCCTTTCCCTTCGAATTCATTCGATATGGCTCATTGCTCAAGATGCCTTATTCCATGGACAGAGTTTGGTAATATAACTCTCTTTGATCAATCTCAAGAGCTATCTTGAATCTTCTTGATTATCGAACAATGCGACTTTTTCCCCCTGCTTTTTCAGGCGGAGTCTATCTTCTTGAGGTTCATCGTATCCTAAGACCTGGTGGCTTCTGGGTCTTGTCTGGTCCACCAGTTAACTACGAGAACCGTTGGAAAGGTTGGGAGACAACCATTGAAGAGCAGAGATCAAACTACGAGAAGCTTCAAGATCTGTTATCTTCAATGTGCTTCAAAATGTATGCCAAGAAAGACGACATCGCAGTGTGGCAGAAATCTCCAGACCATCAGTGCTACAACAAACTGTCTAACGACCCTGACGCATACCCTCCGAAATGTGACGATAGCCTCGAGGCAGATTCTGCTTGGTACACGCCGTTGCGCCCTTGTGTTGTGGTTCCAAGCCCCAAGCTTAAGAAGACTGATTTGGAATCTACACCTAAGTGGCCAGAGAGACTACACACAACTCCTGAAAGAATCTCTGATGTCCCTGGAGGAAACGGTGGCGTGTTTAAGCACGACGATAGCAAATGGAAAACAAGAGCTAAGCATTACAAGAAGTTGTTACCTGAGCTTGGCTCTGATAAGATCCGGAATGTGATGGATATGAACACTGCTTATGGAGGTTTAGCTGCTGCTCTTGTAGATGATCCTTTGTGGGTCATGAACGTTGTCTCTTCTTACGCCGCGAACACACTTCCCGTTGTCTTTGACCGTGGATTGATTGGAACATATCATGACTGGTAAAAAATGATCAAAACCTAATCTTTCTACTTTCAATTCACATAATATAATGTGGCTCTGTTGTGTCATAGGTGTGAAGCGTTTTCGACATATCCAAGAACTTATGATCTTCTTCATGTTGATGGGCTGTTTACATCTGAAAACCAAAGGTAAATGATAGTTCAAGAGAGATCTCAAAGCTTGAATACTAAGTGATGATATATGATAAAGTAACGAATGGTCTACTTTTTTTGTGGGCAGGTGTGAGATGAAATATGTAATGCTTGAAATGGATAGGATCTTGCGACCTAACGGGTATGCGATTATTCGCGAATCTAGCTATTTCGTGGATACAATTGCATCGGTTGCTAAAGCAATGAGATGGAGTTGTCGTAAGGAGCATACAGAGACTGAATCAGAGCATGAGAAGCTATTGATTTGCCAGAAGAAGCTTTGGTATTCATCTAAAGAAACTTCAGACACATGATGAATCAGACAAAGAAAGTTCAAAAATTAGGACAGATTTAAAGCTTAAAGCTTTTGATATTTTCGGAGATGTCTTGCGAATCAAGTCACGAAGACAACAACAAATATAGGTTCTTATAAGTGTTGCTTCAAAGCCAAGAAAGCTGCCAATTCTTTTTGTTATTATTTTCCCAGCATATATATCAACTTCCGTTTATTTTCTCTTCTTTATTATATGCTTGGTGAGAATTACATTATTTAATTGTTTTTGCTTAAATTGTAATTTTAATTTTTATCTCTCAAATGTTATTTAAATTAGGGGTAATTACAAAACTACACTTTTTGAATTACATTTCACAAAACTACGCCGTTTAATTTTTTTTTCACAAAACTACACCTAAACACTAAAAATTAAACTTTAATTAAGCATATGCACACAATCTTACCCCTATTTTCACTAAACCCTAAACACTAATTAGCGAATCCAAATGAAATTTTTTAATTTTGGTAAATTTTGAAAGAGTAAATCAACCATTTAAAATTTTAAAGGGGTGTAAATATGAGAAAAAATTGAATTGAATTAGGTAGAATTTTGTAAATGAAGGGATAAAATGGTGTAGTTTTGTGAATTCATCTTTAAATTATATACAAATAATTATACACCATAACTTTGAGTTTATTAACGTCATTTTCACTAACAACTTGAATTTATTTCCCTCAAAAATTACATTTCTTTTCAAAAACATGTCATAAACAACAATTAAGTTAGAAAAATCCACAAAACTACACCATTTCAATCATTCGTTCACAAAATTACACATAATTCAATTTTTTCCTATTTTTACGACTTTTTCAAATTTTAAATGGTTCAATTATGCTATAAAAAATTACGTCATTTGGTGTTGTAATGGGTTATTCAGAAATATCGATATCTATGTGTTAGTGTACTTTTATGAACCCCTATGATCCAAATGTTTGATTAAATGCTAAATACCAGTGTTGTCTTTACTGATTCGAAATCGTTTGTTCTAATAGGTACATGGCACCTGAAAGTACATAAATCTTGCTAAAAAGTAACATAAACTATCATTACCCTCCTCAGGTACGCCTTGGAGCTTGAAAAGTGTGTGCCTCACTATTATTAATTCCTATCACCACCAACGGTTGCAATCTTGCTAGTGAAGATGCAATTAATCTTATTGCCGTAATTTAACAACACTGACAAGGACTAAGTATACAAAGTAGGTATTTCTTTCATACTCAGTCACTAAACACCAGTTTTTTTTTTGCATGATGATTCCGCGGCTATGCTCGTACGTGGGATCCAAGCAGCAGACCACCCTTATCCTCTTAACACGCACTATGGTTGTTTCTCTTCATTTGATAAAGACAATTCCTTTGATAAATTGAAGTCAACACAGCCATTGGTGTTCATTGAACAAGAACCGCTTTGCTCGTTGTGGTGTATCCGAGACTGCTGATAAACTCGCAAACGTGTCCATGTGGAGGAACTGTGTTTCGAAGACACTCTGTGTCTCTGTGATGGGACAGCAACAGCAGCTGAAGCCACCGCCTATGAAGGCAGGTTGGGTAGGAGAATCACGTGACAAAGTTCCTTAGAACCAACACAAACCACCTACCAATGCCCTACTCTCACACTCAGGCCTCTCCGTAGTAAAATAGTTACTATATATGAATACAAATATATAAACTATTTTGATACGTATATAGCAGCTTATGGTGACGTGGAAGATGGAACTAAAGAATAAAAGAGATATAAGCAAAGACTCTATTGGGGAGAGAGACTTTGCCGTTTCAAATCTGGAAGCTGTATAAATAAGACGATGAACAATATGAATCTTCTTGTCAAGTGCTATGAGCTTGAGATCGCTATGAGATCGTCTATGTAAATTGGATTCATTGTAACGTTGTGAGATACATTGATTCAATACATAGAACAAGTTTATACAATCTCCATCACTCATCTACTAAACTCTATCATATTTATGCTATTCTCTGGTGATGATTGACATTTTTGATTTGCAATAATGAAAATTTTATAGAAACAATTCAGTATGCCCTTGGATAGAAAATCATCAAAATTTACATTACATGATTTGTCTTCTAATGAAAAAGACCAACAAAGAGCTGTTTTTGGTCTAGTTCTTGTTTGAGGAGTTCCAAAAGGATTGCCAAAAGACAGGCCAGTTCTTCTTAGCTTCATTCCATCCTAACAACGAACCTTTTCTCAACGGATCCCAGCTCGTCGACACGATCCCATAGCTGACACCAGCCAAAGCCGTGCCGAAGAATACAAAGGAGACAATGAAAGGAACCCAAGTAGGGACATCGAGTTTCAATCCAACTTTGAGATAGTAAAAGAAAGGGAAGAACAATAGACCGACAAAGAGTGGTAAACCCACTGTGAATCCCATTCTGCTTATCATTCTGTTTGTTACTATCTCCGGTATCACACCTCTCTCATCATCATCATCATCGTCTTCTTCTTCTTCTTCTTCATCATCCTTTTGGTTTCCTGGTTTTAGATTTTTAGCTTTCTTGGTTTTCTTTGGAGATGGAGGTCCAAAGCCTCTAGGGCTATTCATAGTAGCTTGCAATGGCGCTAAGCGGTTGTTAATAACTTGATTTTTCACTACTACTCTCTGTCTTTGTACTAAGCTACACTGTTTGTTGTTTCCACTAAGCTGCTGCGTAAATGAATGGGAAAAAAAAAACTTTAAAAGAGATTTGATTTTTGATGCCATTAAAGGTGGTAAGAGAGAAGAAGAAGAAGAAGAAGATTACTTTGGTAGAAGATTTGTGATAAGAAGAGAGCTTGAAGTGACATGTTACAGAGGCCATTGAATCAGAATAGACATGAACCAAGAAAGCTAAAATCTTTGCATCACACTTTTGTGTTCTTTACTCTTCTTTTTTATTTGTGGGGAGATATAAATCTAGATAAGGTTGGTTCTATTATTCGCCTAAATACCGGTTAATTCCGGTTCTATATCCCGGTCTGATTATTATCGTAATTTTTTTATCGGTTTAGACAATCGTTTATATCTTCTTCCTGTGATAAGCTAACAACAACAATGAGTGTTTGCACTTGAAGATTCGAAAACGAAGAAGAAGAAGAAGGAAAAGATCGAAACGCAGGTAAATAAAATAATCTGTTTATGCGATAAATCTGAAGCTAAAGAGATATTAATTTATGGATTAATACTTCACTGATTGTTATGAATCCTGAGATATATATAAAATTTGTATTGTATTTTTCGAGAAAAATCTGCTTCTATGATTTGTTTGCTGGTGATTGTGTTGAGTATCTAATTAGGTTTAGATCATTAGATTCAATGTGCATTTGGATTTGATTTAGGGTTTGGTTTTGGTGTGTCAATGTTTAAATTTTACTGTTAATTTCTCCCAATTTTTTTATTTTTTTTTGACAGGGGTCTTTTGTGTTGTGTTGTGTTGTGTTGTGTGATGATAATAAAGGGTATATTTAGGAGATATGAGAAATGGAACCCAGTGCATCCTACTTATGGAGCATTCTGGGGTATGGGTGTTGGTGTCGGTTGCGGCGTCGGGTGGGGCCCTGGTTTCGGTCCTGAGGTCATTGGCTACATCGGTGCGGGCTGCGGCGTTGGTTTCAGTGTTGGTATTACACTTGCTGGTTTCGGCATTGGTCTCCCCACTAATCTTCTTCTCGCTGCTCCTTTTAACAGTACGCACACATATACTCTCTCTTTCTCTCTCTCTCTCACACACACACACATATGTACTTTATTTTTTCATCTTCAGCTGTGGAAGCCACTAGAAAGGGTGCTTTTGAGTTTTTTGGTAGAAATCTCTCGGCAGATGGCTTTGTGCCTAAGATTGCGAGGTTTCAAAGACATGTCGGCGAGATGTGTAGCACTCCTAGTTTTGACAAGAAGAAGCAGCCTCACTTAGATAACAACGCGATCGATGTTAAAAGTTTGCCTTTGTTCATTCCACATGAATGTGGAAGAAGATATAGGAGTCATCTTCTCCTTGTTGAGCACAAAGGTACTATAATATATAAATTAGTATAGGGTGGTTAAGTTACGCGTCTTTTAACATTTTGCTATGCAAGATTCATCTCTTTATGTTTTCTTGTTATTGTTATTGATCATATAGGTTTAAAGGACAAGAAACGCGGAGACTCACCCGCTTAATTGCGAAATAAAAGGGCCTATTTTTCATGTATTTCTCATCTAAATTTTAAGGAAGAACCATATCCTCTCAAAGTATATGATCATTTTTTAAGATTTTGCCTTTAAAATGTGTTTATATTCTAAATTTAGGAGTGTAATCTTTCATTTTTTTTTGTCAGCGACAGGTATGTAATCTTCTTCTTTTTTTAGTCAACAAACAGGTATGTAATCTTCTTCCTAAAATTAGATATAGATCTTTGACAAAGATAACTATATAAAGTCTTCATTGTAAATTCACAAAACATTCAAATCCTGTATCAAACATGAACAGATCCTTTAAACTCTCTGTCGTTGTTCTAACTACCTTCGCCATCCTTGTTCTAGGTTTGTATTTACACTTTCAAAAAACTCTTTTTTTCCATGTTATAAGATGTGACATTATTTATGATATATGTGTGTGTGATAAACCAATGAATTGTAATGTAATAGGGATGAATATGGTGTCAGGACAACAATTAGGAAAACTCGTACCGTGTACCGAGATTGTAACACAGAAAGATTGTGTCCCTGACCAATGTTCCTTTCACTGTGCACTCAAGAGAAATGACAAGGGTAATTGCATTACTAACCAGGATGGTCTCAGACAGTGCCTCTGCCATTATCGTTGCATCCGTTACCCCGGTAGTAGTGGTGAGGAGTAATTTGTATATTTGTACTACAAATAGTCAAATATACAAAGGTTTTCTTCTCTCCATTCTTAACAAGCCCTAAAAAAAATTGTAATAATATAATATATATATATATATATATATATATATATATTTTCGTGCTATGAACACAAGTTTGTTTTTATCTTCTTCTCTTTCTGGTTCCTTTATGTTTTAAAATTATACATTCGTATATTTAATATTTTATGAAATTGTAATTAAAAAAATACTTAATGGACAAGACTTATGTCTAATACTTTGTATCAAAAAGTGAAATTCATTTTTTTTTCCCCTGAAAATTGATTAATACGACATTAGATCATCATAATGTGACATATGTTGGAACTTTGATCCGGTGTATTTTCCGACAAGGTCATTGCTCAGAATTACCGGATTATGATTTCATTGGAAAGCTTATAGTTTATACTATAATTTGGAATACTTAAATGTCAAAATCAAAATAACAGTAAATGAGAAATGTGATGTTAAAGTAGGGATGTTGTGACGTTGGAAGCTAAAAAATCAACATAATTACCAAAGTCAACGTTGGAAGCTTAAAACTATTTTTGGAGTCAAATCCCTGAAATAAAGTCAAATCCCCAATTTATCCTATGTTTGTTTTTCCAACATAATCCTTCTCCAGATCTGATTTTCTTCTTCTTCAGCAAATCAAACATGTAATCGATTCAATAATAGTTTCTGGGTTTTTTCTTCTTAGATTTTATTTAGGGTTTTTGTGTGATTCGATGATCAATTTCGTAGATAATGCCTCCGATTTCGTTATATTGGATTTGGTTTTTTTAAAAGGCTCTGTTTTGCGTTGATTCGTTATAAGATAAGCTTTTGCTTTATCTTTTGACAAAAAAAGGCTCTGTTTTTTTTGTTGTGAACAGAGATTTTGGAAGAGTTTAGCAGCAGAACAATGGCTGATTTCAAGCTTCCTCAGTTTTTCAATTATCCTCCTTACTTCACGTAATCACTCTCTTCTTACTTACTTTCTTCTTCTTCTTCTTTGAGTTATATATTTCAGACAAAAAAGAGATATAGAAGAAGAGTTATTGTTATGTTCTTTTATATATATATATATAAAGGTTGCAGCCAGTGAGGGAGACTCGTGAGAAGCAAATACAGCTATGGAAAGAGCTTCTTTTGGATTACTGCAAGTCCCAAAATGTTTTCTTGATCTCCGTCGAAGATGATTTCCCTCTCTTCTCTAACTCTTCCATTGATAGTAATCCATCATCTCCCCCTTTACCTTATATGATGGCTACAAAGTCTTACCAAACAAACACTTATGTGTTGGTCTTGTTTTGAGTTTTGTAGGATCACTAAGCCATGAAGCAAGAGAAACATTCCTCTCTGCCATTGTTGGTGAAGGTTAGATTAGCGGCTAGTTTCCTTGAAAACATGTTCTGATTATAGATAGAGTGTTGTTTAGTTTACCATTTTGATGTTTACGACAATGTTTCGTGTTTTTTTCGTGTGATGAAAAGGGCGTGCGGAGTGGTTAGATAAAGGGCATAGGAAATGTCTGATTCTATGGCACAGGATTCAAGATTGGGCAGACATTGTTCTCCAATTTGTGAGTATTCATTGTTATATACTTAATCAAAACACAAATATTTTGGTTTGTTTAATCGGTTTTCCGTGCAATCGTAATATTGTTGTTATCTATGATCAGGTAAGAGATAATGGACTAGAAGACAGTGTTATGACTGTTGAAGAAATACGTTCAGGGACCGAATCACATGGAACCGGTAACAAAAAAAACCTCAAACTTTCCGTGTGTTTCTTCCTTAATATGATACTTTCTTTGTGTGAAATCCGCTGCCGTTGTTATGTTTTATGTTTGCTGCAGAGCTTGAAGGGATTGATAGGACGATACTAATGAGGGCATTGAAGCTGCTAGAGAACAAAGGCAAGCTTGCTTTGTTCAAAGGATCATCTGCTGATGATGAAGGTGTCAAGTTCTCTGTTTGATTCTCTCTTCTCTTGTAATGATATATTAAAACAAAATCACAATTGTCTTTTACTGTTTTGGAAAGAGAGAAAAACAAAAGGTATGTCATAGGAGAGAAAGAGAAAGAGTTGGTGTATCCTAAACCTACAAAACAAGTGATCCTTGTAAGGTTTTTTTTTCAAGATTGATTGTTCCCATATTTGAGACAAACACCAGCATCCAACAGTGTATCCCAAACCTACAAAACATAAACACAAAGACAAAGTTTAAAACAACACTACAAAACCATATCTTACCCAACTACATATATGGTTTGGTCTTCTTGTATCTTCTTATATATACTACACACTCACATGTAACTCTCCCTTTGAGCCACCAATAGCTAGCAAGAAAGGGTTGTCTACGGCGAAAGAAATCGAGAAAACAGCTCCCTGGTGATTACCATTAACAAAGAAATCAAAATGATTTAAGAATCAAAAAGCAAGAAAAACTAATGTGGGAGCTAACAAAAAGACATGTTGATTTGCTTCTTACTGCATTTGGTTGGTGTGAAGCAATACATGAAGGCTCATTGTTCGAAAGATCCCAAAGCTTTACCGTTTTATCCATACACCCAGTAGCCAAAAGCTGTTTCATAAATTGTAAGAAAACTCATTACAAAAACATACAAAAACATGAACTGCTACAAAGAGAGAGAGAGAGAGAGAGAGAGAGAGAGAGAGAGAGATGTACATTGGGCCTAGAAACGTTGTATGAGATGGATGAGACTCCTTTGTCTTGACCATGTGCTTGGATAATGAAACTTGGTCTTAACTCCAAATCTAAACCTGACTGCGCCGCACGTATATCAAAACCTTTCACAGTTCCATCTTCAAGACTTACCTTTAAGAAAAAGACACAAAACCATTTACAAAATTAATAATGTCAGGACTAGACCCTTCATACCGAAAAAAAGTACTAATTTACAGTGATTATTAATTTATAGATTTATCAGTCTACGAGAAGAGAAAAGGGAAAGAGTAAAGCACCACAAAGTTGTGTTCACTATGAGGATCCCAAGCTAAGCTTTCGACATCCGACATAACAGACCATTTGAAACCAGAGTTTAAAGGTTCTCTACAATCTTTCTGCAACATTAAACATAACAAAACCAATGTAAATGATCATCGGCGAAAACCATATAGTTAGACTAAAACACACATAAACAATTATATACCAATACAACAGTTTGATCAAAGGAGCCACTAAGAATCAATTCTGGTGCATAATGGTTCCAAGCAACAGCTACAACCTGTGAAACCAATACAAAACAATTACTAAACCATGAGAATGCGACATAACTAAAAGACTTAAAAACCCTCACTATAATGAATCTTGTTTATACCTCTTTAGTGTGATGATCCATAGTTATCTTACATTTTTCAGTAACCACATCCCAAACCTTAACTGTTTTGTCTACACTAGCACTAGCAAGAATATTCCTTTTTTCCCCCAAAATCAAAATCAAAAAGAAAAAATCAGACACATCTAGAGATTGTATAAACCATAAACATGGGATCCTACACATACCGAAACTCCTTGTTCCAAGCAAGACCAAGAACTGAATCAGTGTGGCTACCTTCTTTGTATTTCTATATAGAACAAGAACATACAAAGTAGAAGAAACAATAGATAATTTATATACAGTAAAATCTCTATAAATTAATAACGTCGACACTACACTATTTTAATTTATAGAGCTTAATTATATATATAAATTATAAGAGTTTGGTGTTTCACACCTCTTTCTTACTAAACATAGTTTCCTCTGTTCCACCTAATTGAACACAAGGTAGCACCTCATCTCTCTGAAAACATTATAATAACAATATCATTTAATTAGCTCATAAACTTATAAGAGAAAAGATAAATACAAAAATAGATTCTTATTATACTTACAACATCAAGATCCCATATATCTATTGCTGGTGAATCCTTTGAACCAACAGCTACAAAATTCCCTGCCATATCAAAATCAAAACTAAACAAAGTAAAAAAAAAAATGACATATTACAAAATCAAGAGAAGAATTAAAAGTGTTACACTAACTAAATCACTAACCTTTTTCTCCTCCTTTAAGTGGACAATTAGTCAATGCAATACACAATGGAAAATTTGGTGTAATTATGTGATGATGAACAAACATGTTTGGCTCTCCATTTGATGATTCTTCATATACATTAACCTATTTATACACATATATATAGTTCTCATGTGTGATCCAATAATGTTAATTATTATAACTTATAATAGACTTAGAAGTATTTGATCATACCTCAAGATGGTTGATTTCATCTTCACTCCTAGCACATATAATCACTGAATCTGTTGGTTTGATTGTTGTGTCATCAATACCCTCTTCATCATCATCGTCGTCGTCCTAAAAAGACCAAAACATTTACATTGTTTACACAAAGCATTATAGCCACAAAAAGTTTAAGCCTAAGTAGAAAAATTTAAGTACTGGCTTACATCAATATCATCTTCTTTGGTCTCTTCTTCTTCATGTAAGAAACAAGAACAACATAATTTAAGAATGTTCCACTTTCTCTCGAAATCATTACTCTCAATGATCTCTTTGGTTTCTTCTTTTGAAGAAGGCTTAGTAACATCGGGAACAGGTTTTAAAGACCCTTTAGGTATCCATGACAAAGCAGTTATCATTCTGTTAACACGAAAACAAAGGAAAAAAAACCAAGACAACGCATCACAATTAGGGCTTTTTAACTTTTTTTTTTTTTTTTTTTTTTTTGTTAAACCGGGAGGTTTTGGGCCGAAGCCCATATTCCCCTAGGCCCGCGACCAGTCTTTGATAATACCAATTAATGGCGTAAATCATCGCTCCCAACGCGGTTCGAACTCAGGAGCACAACATCACCAACGACTGCGCTTAACCGACTGAGCCAACCCGTCGTTGGTACAAACAATGGATGATTTTTAACGTTAGTTGGTGAAACGCAAACACAAGGGAAGCAAAGATAACTTACGTGTTGGATACGATACCTAACTTGTTTGGTAGAAATTATAGCTATAGAGAGAGAGATCAAAAACGAAATCCAAAAAATGGTTTTTATAAGGTTTAAGGTTTAGGGTTTTAGAAATCTCAACTATTTATATATTGCATAAAAACACCTTCAAAAATTTGCATAGAACCCCTTTAAACTGTTTAAAATTGGGTTTATTCTTCATGGACTTGGCCCATTTCAAAGGGGTATTATCGTCTAATCAATATTCGTAATAAAAAAATTATATGGGCCAAATGCTAAGCCCATTATAAAAGTACAATTCAACTTTTTTAAGTGGAAGTCAAAGTACTTGCTGTCTAAAAATCATATTCTCGCGTATTACGTACGCTAACATAAAAATCAAATCACGTGTGGATCGTTGACTTTTTCTATGTATGTACGTGCGACTTCTGGGACACATTTTTGGTCCTTTAACGTAATCCAGTATTAAGTATACTGTTGCTTTTAAATGTAAAATAAACATACAAAAATTTCAAAAATTAGATCATCATATATTACTGATATTTTCTCACGTTCAAAAACGGTTTTAAAGTCCAAATTGGTTTTCTATATTTTATACATAACAATATAATATTACTAATTTCAAATCGAATTCCCACACAAAATAAGAAAAAAAAAATGAAAGCTTCATAGATTTTAGTTTTACTAACTACAAATTTAGTAAAAGCCAATAAGAAAAAACAAAGCTCAAAATGTTGTCTTTTTCCTTTTCTTTTCTACATTTTCTCTCAAACACACTGAAAAACAAACCTTGTAAAAAAAAAGTAAAATTAATTTGATAATAAAGCTTTAAGCAAAAGACATTGAGATGATGATTCTTGTCTGAAATGAAAATCATCTAGTACTTGAGTTTCCAAGTGTAAGTTCTAAATCATCAGAGACACATTCTCCATGTATCCTTTCTCCTTCCCAAGGCTTAACCATTCCTCCTCCGATCATCATCGCAGCGTTTGCGTTACAACCAAACGCAAACTCAGCCGCCGCCATCCCATCAGCCATAGGCACATCAGAGCATTGATCAACACCAGCTTGTATAGCCGGTGAGCAGTTCCCACTCTGTCCTGGAGGAGTCCACATTGGTGACTTACCATAACTATCTCCCATCTTAAAAGCCTCTTTGTCGAAAAACGGGTTCCTCGAAACCAAACTGAAAGTTGGAGAAGAAGGTCCGCTCTGCGGCGTTTGCATCCCCGAAAGCCATCCAGAGTCATTGATGGTGATTTGATCGCGAGCAGGGCTTCGAGCCAACGGTGGAGTAACAGGGGCGCTTATGGAGTTTCCGTGGAAGAAAGGGAGCTTGGAAGGCGAGTTCGAAGAGAGGTTTTTAAGCCAAGGGATTAGCGAGTTAGCATCGCCAAATGGGTTTGTAGGGCTAGGGAATGATGATGATGAAGGGCTCGGATTGTAAGAAGCGCGAGGGCTATGTTGATACGATGAACAAGGACTAGCTGAAGTTGAACCGTTCATTAGCTCCATTCTATCCATTGGTTTGCATCCCTACCACAAGAGTTTATGAGTGAGTGTTCAGAAATACCACAAAAACCATAATCAAAAGAGATGTTTTGCTCTAGTAGTGGGTTAGTGACATACAATAAAGTTTATTGCTTTACTTCTTTTTATGAAATGTAACAGCTAGTGAGCAACGAACTAAAAGACATTATAATTACAAATTGAAAAATCTAAATGCACCAAGAAAACAAAAGATAATAGAACAATGATTTTGTTTATTTTAGTAATAATTAATGGTCAAAAGAACAAACATTGCTAATGGGTTTAATTACATAAAAAAGAGAGCTTAAAATGTTTTTATTGTTTCTTTTTCACAAAATGTAGAAGCTAGTGAATATGAAATAAGATAAACTATGATTGATAGTTGAAAATCTAAAATGCACATAGTGGAAAAAGTAAAGAAGAATGATTTTATTTTGTATATATATATGATGGTCAAAAGAACAATCTTTGCTAATAAAAGGAACAATATTTGCTAAAAAGTTGGTGAGAAACAAACAAGATGACACTATAATTGATCTTTTGAAAATCCAAATGCACCAAATAAAAGCAAAAAAAGTTAAAAAAAACAATGATTTCTTTGCTATTTGATAGTCAAACAATGAATAATAATACCACTATTTATTCCCCCCCCCACACAAGCAAAATCCTAACATCATCATTAGGTTTTAGCAAAGAAAAAAAAATCAATTTATCTGCCTCACCATTGACTAATTAAACACAATATTAAGAAAACTAATATGTAATTGAATTAAAGCCTTTTAAGTTATTTTTTTTATATTTCATGATTTTAAGAAAATTTAACCTTTTCCTGGTAAATACTAAATCTAGAGATGAATATGCCAAAAAATGGTTGATTAATTATTATTTTTTGTTAATGTAACAAAATGAAAAGACTTTAGTGTGAGTGTGAACATACATAAAAAGAAAAAGGTTTGTCTATAAAAAAATTTATGATTCAAGAAATGAAAAAAAAAAGAAAAGAAAATGGGAGTTTCAGAGAAAGTGTCAGTCTCTGAAAAGTAAAAAAAAAAAAACATGTGAACAAAGAAAGCAAAAAAAAAAAAAAAGTCATCATCGATAATTGTACTAATAAGGAATCTAAAAAACAACCATTACCAGTGGCAGTTTCGTGAAACAGACTTTTGTTCACAAAAACACAAAAAGAAAAATTCACACCCAAAGCTAAAACAATTTTTAAAAAAATATTACATCACGAAGAAAATACGAAAGTAACAGCTAAAAAATGACGATAATACCCATAAGAAATAATTATTTAACATGTCACTAGTTAAGGGTAAATTAGTCATTATAATTTCAAATGCATCATCGAATCTTAAGACACAACACATTCATGCTTTTGTTTCAGTTAACCGGAACCAAAACGGTTTTCGATCTGACGTTTACAATGACGACTTAAACCGGTCCAATTTTTTTTATAAATAATAATTAAAAATAAACCCCAAATCGAACGGTCAGATCTGTTCACAGATTTAACAAAATCGACGACGGCAGAGATTTTTTTTTTAAATCGGAATTTTGAAAAATAATATTTTTGTGTTTATTACCTTACGGTAAGTAGTTCCATCTTCTTCGACAATCCATCCAGCTTCGTTACATAGAGCTTTTAATACTTCGTTGTTGTCGCAGTGTTTCGGTAGCTTGAAATTTCCATGAATCCTAAGCCCTGTGAAGATCTTAGCCGCAATCGCGCGTCTTCGCCGCTCTCGCCGTTTGTTGTTCTCTCTCTCTTTCCATGTCGGCGTTCTTGTCCCTGACGTCATTTTTTTATCACCGGAATTTTTTTTTTTAAAACTGCGTCTGTGTCTTTTTCACTTTTGTTTATTTTTAGCTGTTAAATTGTAGAGACTGGAGAGAATAAATATAAAAATAAACTAAAAATCGCCGGTGAAAAATAATTTGGCGTTTTTTTGTTTCTTTTCTGGTTCTGAGTTTTTTTTTCTTCTGGTGAGTAATAAATGAAGAAGCACTTAACAGGGTGGAGATATACAAAAGACGATATTACCCTTTTAGTATGCAGATGACGGAAATACCCCTTATGTGACTTAACACGTGCTCAGGCTTTATAATAAAGTAGAGAATGGAGAATCTGTTTGACCACAAACGACATCGTTTCGTGTCTTGGATTTTCTTTGTTTCCTTTTTTTATGATTTTATTATATTTCTTTAATACGAAACTAAAAAAAAGGTCAAGAATATCAAGCTGCTTTTATAACAAATCTAGTTTCAGTATTATGGGCCTATTTGTTTATCAATTTAACATTGTTCTTGCCCTATTGACAATATTTTCCAACTTGGGACTAACCTCGTCTATAATAGAAACTCTGAAAAAACATAGTATATGTTAGTAATGTTACTAATCTTCTTATGTTATAACTCAATTAAGTATTGTATTACTTAATAAGTATAAAAATAAATTACGTGGCAAAAAATTGTGGCATCTTAAGGAATGTGACAGTTCAGCTAATCGCTATGTAGGGACCAAAGAATAGTTTTATTATATATATATATATATATATATATATATATATATATATATATATATCCAATCATGACCGTTAAATCGGGATGTGTCACGTGATGCTCCCCGATTTGCTTTCCCATCCACTTTGTCATTGCTCGTGACTCGTTTTGCTCTTTTTTCATTAATTAATTTCATTTGTCTTTAAGTAATTAGATTAAATAATTATTACTATTTGATATTAGTATACCACATTTACATTCATACCATATGTTACCACACATATATGACTTGTAATTAGGGCTGGGCAAACGGTTTGTACGGGTTATTCGGTTCGGTTTAATCGGTTTTTGAAAAATTCGGTTATCTAAAATACCTGCCGAATTAAACCGATTTTAAAATCGGTTCGGGTTAATCGGATATCGGTTTGTTCGGTTCGGTTATCTTGTTTTTTTTTGCAAACCGAGAAAAAACCGAAAATTTTCTAATTCGGTTAATTTGAACCGAATTGGACCAAAATTAAGATAATGGGCTTAATTTAAATGACATTACAAACGATAAAACACTAAACCCATTATACATTTAAATTCACAGGCCCAAAGTCATTACAAAATTAGGTTTTTTAATAGTGTCGAAGACCATGAAGTTGCCGCAACAAAGACGGTCATGGAACATCGACGGCTATAACGATTGTGGTGTGCGTCTCTTTGATTTTGTTGTCTCATATCAAGAATGATACCTAACAAACACATATATTGCTATTAAATTTAATATAAATCTGTATAACAAATAAAAAATTAGAGATCTCTATATTTTAAAACTATTTTATGAACTCACGAAAAATGTGATAAATATTCGAAAATGGTTAGGAAACTTACTTGTACTTGTCTTCGGCACCTGTAGGATTTGGCATGAGTTTCATAATTTTTAAGAAAAGAGAAAACTTTAAACTAGAAGGAGAAGAAGGGTGAAAAAAAGAAGTGGCCGAGAGAAAAAGAAAGAGAGTTATTAACTATATCTAGGGTTTTTTATGTTTTTATAGTATCTCTCCTTAAACCGATAAAACCGATCGGTTTAGCCTGCCGAACCGAACCGAACCGGATACCGAATTTGTCAACAAATTTTCTCCGATCGGTTCAGCCTTTCACCAATTATCGGTACCGAAAACCGAATTTTCCGGTTTGTTCGGTTCGGGTTAATCGGTTACCACCGATTGCCCACGCCTACTTGTAATGAAGGCCTTAGATCAAATGTGTTTCTTGTCTTTTATATTTTATACATTTTGTATAATATTGTTCGACTTGTAATACTATTTTTTCTCGTTTGATTTTTATTATTCGAGTATTTTTGGAATTTTGGTTCGTGTAATTTTGTGGTGAGGTGTCTTTGTTGGTTACATGCCTCCATCGTAAATCATCCAAGTCTAAACTTATAAAATTAATTTTTTAAATAAATGATTATAAAGTTTTCAAGATGTTGATCCAACTTTGGAAGCAACCAAATACGAAGTTCGTGTTCCCAACCGCCCAGACCACAACCACTGAATTTTATTTATATTTCTTTTTTGTCAATTAAAAGTAGTTATTTTAATCAAATTATTGAGTTTTTAATAGGGGAATTTTGAAAAGTAACTCTTTTGAGTTTATAAATTTGAAAAATACACTTTTTTTTTCATCTGAATTATATATTAAAACTTTGAAACCGAGTGTAAATTACAAGCTTTCCCAATTAGTTTTTACCGAGCATTAACTCCGGTGAATCTAATATAATTAGGGTATAACAAGTAAAAACAGAGCCCAATAACATTGAACGGCTCAATAACGAAATTAACGACCCAATAAGCTAAAACTTTGAAGATCCAAGTCTTCGTCGGAGTAACAAGACGATCTTGGACACAAAGCCAATCACCGTCACCAAAAGAAACCGCGTCGGTACTGGAAACTACGAATTCACCATTGAAAATCACCAAAACTGATAAACCGAAACCTGTCGCAGCCGCCGAATCTAAATAAGCAGTCGACGCTGAAACCCGAAGCGACCAAAAGAGTTAAAGAAACCTCCTTTGTCGAGACAAAAGCCGACCACCGGTGCTTAAGAAGCCACCGATGTCAGAAACGAAGAAATAAAGAGCCATCAGAACCGGATCGGGGCGATAACCTGTCAAAGACAAAAACCGTTGATCGACAAACGAATCCGGCACCCACCACCTCTCTAATGATCTCCCATAAACCAGATCTGTACACGTTGACGAAAGATTCAACTCCACAACAATTTCGACGACCTCTCCGTAGCCGCTGGATATCAACAGTAAACCACCGTCGAGACCAGGACCACCGTAAGTGAAGGCATCACATCCAGATCTGAAAGTCAAAAACCGATTTAAGAACTCTCAGAACCATCACCTCTCTCAACACCGATGGAACCAATAGCACTCTAAGAACAAAGGAAATCTTTTATCTTCCCCTCCTCTCACAGATCCGGCGACGACGCGCCTTCACCGGAGTGGAGAAGAGATGCGGCTGTTCTTCTTTCTCTCTCTCGTCTCCTGAATTTTCTTTGACACTACATTTGATAATTAATGTTCAAATTTGAAAAAAACACTTTATTTTTTATTTTTTGAAAACTAACTCTTTTATATGTGTTTTTACTTCTTTTTCCATTTTTTTGTTAAAAATATATATTTAATAACTAAATTTCGTTGTTGAAACTAAAAATATTTCATTATCATTTATTTTAAGTATATATATATTCTATTTCATTACTATATAAAAAATCCTAACCACATACAAACTTAAAAAATAAAATAAAACATGATAATTAATAAAATATCATATAAACTTGAAAACTTGAAAATCAATAAAACATCATATAAATTTGAAAACATGAAAATCAATAAAACATCATATTAACTTTAAAAATTATATAATTGAATTGTCGATTGAATGATTTGATCATATTGAGAAAAAACATTATATATAGAATATCAAATATTGGTATATAAATTTAAAATATTTAATAGATATATCATAGATATAAGCAAATCTAAAATATAAAACAAATAACACATCTTTATGCAAAATAAAAATTAAAGAAATTATAACTAATGATATTATTTCTAATAAAATTATTTCAAAATTAAAATTTAACTAGTAATAATATAATTTTATATTATAATTTGGACAAAAAAGTCAACTTACATTTAAAAAGAGTTAGTTTTCAAAAGAAATAAAAAGAAGGTATACTTTTCAAATTTTAAAACACAAAAGAGTCATTTTTCCAAATTTTCTCTTTTTAATATCCTCCCTCCATTCCAATAAAAATGTAGTTTTAAGGAAATAGTTTTGTTTCACAACAGTTGTATTTTTATATTTTCCATGCAAAATTTATTAATATTTAATATTTTTTCGACCAATTATATTTTAGAAAAAATTATTATATTGGCCGATTTTGGTAAATATATGTACTTATTTATTGATGTTTTTATATTAAAAATACAAACAATTTATGATTCTTTAACACGAGTGAAAACTACTAAAATTACTATGTATTTTTCTTTTTGTCGAAAATCTATGTATTTTCTTATTGGATGTTACAACATAGATATTTTTTTGTCAGGAAACATTTTAAATTGGTTCATGACATTTGGAAAATTGGGATATAGCGTAAGACGTGACAGTGAACTAAGCACTTACGTATGTAGCATCGATCTATATACTAATTATTTAAAGAAAAGTCGTCGAAGAAAGTTTATAGAAAGTAAGTTAACAAAAAAACAAGTTTATAGAAAGTAGCTCTTTTTTGTACGGTTAAGATCGAATTGTTAAAGTTTGACAATAATGGTTCAATGTAACTATGATGCATGTCTCAAACAAATACATTTAAGGGCAATTCTGGTTAATAGCATTAAACAAAAAAAATTAACAAGATTAACACATATCTTCGAATAAGTGTAATATTTTAAACGTTATGCGTAATTTTGTGATGGGTCAAATATATCATACATAATTTATGTATATAAAAAACATTTTTCATATTATAAAAAACATTTTTTATGATTAAATTTATTATTCATAATGCATCAATAAAAAGTAATTTAAAATTATATCAAATTAATATTTCGTATATATTAATCCCGTGCGGGTAAAAATCTAGTGTATATATACGGCAAACCATATATCGTTTATCTTCCAACTCATAAATAAAAAACTAGAGGAATTCACAATACTATACTATTTCAACCATTCTTTCACAAATTACACATATTTTAAAATTTTACATATTTACATCATTTCAAAATTTTAAATAGTTGATTTACCCTTCAAAAAGATACCAAAATTAAATTTTTTTTAGTTGGGTGATAAACGAGATTTTACCCTCGTTAAGTCGAATGCCTTATCGTAGTATATAAGGTGTCAATCCGAATCAGGAGCAATCAATATATTAGAACTTATGAGAAACTACACTTAGTCTAAGCAAATTAAAGAGTTGTTTGTTGAATGTTTTGTAACCGTGTAATCAATAAATAAAAACGCGAATTAAGAGTTTTGAAAGATTTATTAAAAGCTAAACAATCGAGTTAAGGTGTTTTAAGGGTGATTAAACTTTCGGATTTCAAATTGTCTTTTACAAAAATATCTTTAAGGTTTTGAAAACGATTTTAGATCAATCCACTCTCGTGGCGATGATCCTTTTCTCAACAATTAAACTAAAACAATATCTTGGATAGTTTAATCGTCGAGAAACTTTAAGAACAAATCAATTCTAACCACCAAGCTTATTAACACAGATCTCTCGGTTAAGCTAGGCTTGGTTCTAAGGTAATTGTTCGGGAACCTTTATAATCTCTCGATTCATAAAGTTTTTCAGGTTCGATAATCGAATGGCCAACTCGATTAAAGCTTTAAGGTTGTTACCAAAGACTAAAGTTTTATAATCAATTAAGTTTTAGACAATCATCTATCCTAGATTCAATCAAACCCCTTTTACCCTAACCCGATTGTCTATTTGGAACTACTCACAAAGCATGTTGAATCTTAAAACAATTGAATTTAAAGAAAGCATAAACATAAACAAAAGCAAAGAGAATAAAGGGTTCAAGAAAACTCTTATTGATGATGATGGAGATTACAAAGACGGCCAAAGAAGGATCACCAAGAAACCTCACAAGTTGTCCAAAGCAAAAACAAAAGTGATAAAAACAAGAGAGCCTCCAAAAAAAACATAATAAAAACCCTAATATAATGTCAAAACATAAACCAAAACGTTCCCCATCGGTTTAGGAAATCGTTTTTTTCCTTTTTGGCTCGAAAAACCGGTTTTTCCTTATTTTTCTCGTCTGTATCGGCCAAGTGTGACCGGTACAACAAACCGGTATGAATTTTCTTCTTGATATCGGCCACTTCAAACCGGTACAACAAACCGATACGAAGTAAAATTGGAATAACTTTAGATCTAACCGTTGAAATCAGCTCAAACCACCGCCAAATGAAAGCTAACATCTGTGGCTATCTTGTGGTAAAATTTTATAAAGATCCAACGGTGGAAACGTCTTCAACGAGTGTCTTTTTGACGCTTTTCGTCTCAATTCTCTGTCTTTTTCATTCTTGCACTCCTAAACCTGAAAAACATGAAACAAACCAAAATGCAACCTATATGATACTAAATGCAGCCTAAATGAGTTAATTCTAATGCATAAAATAAGGTAAAATATGTAAAATATGCAAGTTATCAACTCCCCCAAACTTATCCTTTGCTTGTCCTCGAAGTAAGAGATTAGCATCAAAGTTCGAGAAAGTGCAGAGGCGGGGACCTCAGAACCAAAAGCAACGTGGGAAGTGTAATGAACGAGTATCCTAAACATAGTATCCTCTCGCGACCGAGCTAGTTCTACCTATTTCTATCTACCTTTAACTCCGTCTAAATCCGCCATTATTACCAAAAGCATGTGATCCACTTGTCTAGTCTAAGCACCTTTCACATTCAATTAAACACAATCAAGCATGAAACATAATCAAAAATTTCCAAGAGTTTTTCTATTTGTCTAGGTAAAAACGGGATTTCGAATCAAACGAGGAGGTTAACACTCAGGCATGTGGTTAGTTGTAACACGGTTTCTCTCGGGGAGTGAAAGGGTTAAGCAAAATCGGGAAAGACAATGAGCAATACAAGTCCGAACATCCATTCCTAATCAAGACTATCCACTAACCAATCGTCTTTCTTTTAAACATTTAAACACTTAAACATCGAGTTTCTTTTATTTTCTTAACTACCTTAGGGGATTTTATTTTGGCTAAGTTTCCTTTTTTTTTTTTCTTAATCGATTTTTTTTTTTTTTTCTTTCTTTTCTTTTCTTTTTTTTTCGATTTTTTTTTTACTTAGCCATTCTTTTACCCGTAGGTGTTTTACAATTACTCGTGTTTATTTTCTTATTTTTCAAAACTCAAAGACGTGTCTCACCAAACCATTATCCCTTTCTAAATCACTAGTCTAAGAAAAACTAGCCCAATGGATGTCCTTTCTTGTCGCTCCCTATACTTTCAAGTTTTTGCGAAACCAAACAATCACTAGATGAAAATAATTCTCACAAGTGTTTGGGTTTAGGCGTAGGGGGTGTGAGGGGAATCATCCTTAAAATGAGAATGACCGGATTGCGCTTAAAGTGTTTCGGTTTAGAAAGCCGCAATCCGTAGAAATCACAAAGCCATAGAAATTCTCTTGAAAACTATCAATCATGCTAATTAAAAGTCAAGTTTAAGTTCAGATAATTTTTCGAAGGTGACTTAGAACTATCAAGCTTCATAACCACACAATTGGCTTTTTAAACATCAATGTATAGGGTTGCGGTTTCAAGATTTTCAGCGAGTTTAATTCGTTTACGAAAGATACTACACTTAAGATATTGTTCAAAACACTAAGTGCGACGCTTTACGAGGTTAACATCATCATAGATCCCCTATGCATATGACCTAAATGCAATGAACTAATCCTAAATGCGGAATTATTTTTTTGTGTTTTGTGTTTTTTTTTTATGCGAAAGCTAATATGACTACTCCCCCAAACTTAAATCACACGGTCTCCGTGTGAAAAAGTATCGAAGAAGGTTCCTAAATGCAAAACTATATGAAAACTAATGCGTATATACAAAGGTCTAGGAGTTACCTCGATAGGAGAACTAAGACGGGTCGATATTACTCCTCCGGAGAAAATTTGGTCCAAGCGTATCGATACAACATGTCGATACATGTATATCGATCTCAGCATATCGATACGACTACCCGATACAACTTCGTGTCGCGATTTCTTGCATCGATCGCGCCTTAGATCTCTCGTGAAGAGGTTTGAGTTCCACCTTTGGAGCTTTGAGCTCGCTCCAATCACCATAATCACTAGTCTTACCATTGCTAGCATCACTCTCCATTCCGAAAGAGATCTCATCTTTAGTCTTCACATCCTTGGAACCAACAACCTTAACCTCAAGAACTTTGGCATTTGTCTCAACTACCTTCGGTAGCTCCTTTCCATACACAAGACGTTCCATCTCTTCTAACTCTTCGTCCCATTGCGTGCTTCCATTGGTATATGCATCCTCTTCCACGACATCTACCTTCTTCGGTCTTGGCTTGTCTCCATAAAGAAGATTCTCAAGCTCCTCGATATCATTATCCCATTGGTTCTTCTCGGCGTTATTTTCACCCATCAATGGGTTGCCTCCCATTAAGCGCTCGTTTAACGTCATTAGCTTGACTTTATAACAAAAGAAAAGAAGAGATTAGTAACAAGTAACTAAAACTTAGTCCCAAGTGATTTCAAAGCTCAAATAATTAATCGAGTTCCTGAATCGGCAACGGCGCCAATTTTATAAACGAGATTTTACCCTCGTTAAGTCGAATGCCTTATCGTAGTATATAAGGTGTCAATCCGAATCAGGAGCAATCAATATATTAGAACTTATGAGAAACTACACTTAGTCTAAGCAAATTAAAGAGTTGTTTGTTGAATGTTTTGTAACCGTGTAATCAATAAATAAAAACGCGAATTAAGAGTTTTGAAAGATTTATTAAAAGCTAAACAATCGAGGTTAAGGTGTTTTAAGGGTGATTAAACTTTCGGATTTCAAATTGTCTTTTACAAAAATATCTTTAAGGTTTTGAAAACGATTTTAGATCAATCCACTCTCGTGGCAATGATCCTTTTCTCAACAATTAAACTAAAACAATATCTTGGATAGTTTAATCGTCGAGAAACTTTAAGAACAAATCAATTCTAACCACCAAGCTTATTAACACAGATCTCTCGGTTAAGCTAGGCTTGGTTCTAAGGTAATTGTTCGGGAACCTTTATAATCTCTCGATTCATAAAGTTTTTCGGGTTCGATAATCGAATGGCCAACTCGATTAAAGCTTTAAGGTTGTTACCAAAGACTAAAGTTTTATAATCAATTAAGTTTTAGACAATCATCTATCCTAGATTCAATCAAACCCCTTTTACCCTAACCCAATTGTCTATTTGGAACTACTCACAAAGCATGTTGAATCTTAAAACAATTGAATTTAAAGAAAGCATAAACATAAACAAAAGCAAAGAGAATAAAGGGTTCAAGAAAACTCTTATTGATGATGATGGAGATTACAAAGACGGCCAAAGAAGGATCACCAAGAAACCTCACAAGTTGTCCAAAGCAAAAACAAAAGTGATAAAAACAAGAGAGCCTCCAAAAAAAACATAATAAAAACCCTAATATAATGTCAAAACATAAACCAAAACGTTCCCCATCGGTTTAGGAAATCGTTTTTTTCCTTTTTGGCTCGAAAAACCGGTTTTTCCTTATTTTTCTCGTCTGTATCGGCCAAGTGTGACCGGTACAACAAACCGGTATGAATTTTCTTCTTGATATCGGCCACTTCAAACCAGGTACAACAAACCGATACGAAGTAAAATTGGAATAACTTTAGATCTAACCGTTGAAATCAGCTCAAACCACCGCCAAATGAAAGCTAACATCTGTGGCTATCTTGTGGTAAAATTTTATAAAGATCCAACGGTGGAAACGTCTTCAACGAGTGTCTTTTTGACGCTTTTCGTCTCAATTCTCTGTCTTTTTCATTCTTGCACTCCTAAACCTGAAAAACATGAAACAAACCAAAATGCAACCTATATGATACTAAATGCAGCCTAAATGAGTTAATTCTAATGCATAAAATAAGGTAAAATATGTAAAATATGCAAGTTATCATTGGGTTCACTTATTAGTGTTTAGGGTATAATATTAAATGAATAGGATTGTGTGCAAAGTTTATTTTAATTTTGAGTGTTTATGTGTAATTTTGAAAATTGATTCTAAAATGGTGTAGTTTTGTGAAATGCAATTCAAAATGTATAATTTTGTAATTGTCCCAAAAATCTATTATATAATAGCACAAAATTCTTTCACCACAAGCATCCACCTCATCACTTTATGCAATTAATGTTTTTATTTAAAAATAATAATAAATTTACTTTTTTATTTTTTGGTTGAGTTAATTAATTTAGTTAAAAAACATTAAATTATACAAATTATGTCATATATACTGCAAATAATTTGTGTTTATATATAAAAAATTATATATCAACAAATGTTAGTACAAATTTTATATAAAAATTAAAAAAATTATTCACTATAAATCAGAATCACTATACAAAATAAATAAAAGCACATGTAATTTTTTTAATAACGTCACAAAAAACTAAACAAAATATGATGAAACTTAATATGACGGATGAAACCGTGTATAAAATATATGAACTCATTTTCACTTTATTAATTTGATAAAATATATATGAGAGGTTCATATCCAATATCAAATCAAATGTTTAGGTTAAAACTTAAACTTAAACAATGGAGTATAACAGTAATTCACAAGATAAAACTAACACCATTTTAAATTTAATTTGAATATTTTTTTTAAAAAATTAGGAAGATTTAATTGTTAAAGTTTTATGTTGTATATGTATAAGGGTTGTAAGAGTGCACGAAAAACGTCACACTTTTAACCGCTTATCATAGAACCATCGAGAGAGATGTGAGATCTTGGTGATTGTTCTGGATTTTGTTCTAGGTACATAAATAGTTAAATACAAAAAGTGTTATACTATTGCTCCATGATTATGATTATTTTTTAAAATTGTTCGTTAAACACAATTAAAGAAATTTCGGACGTTTAGAAAAGAAGAAGCATGATAGTCCACAAAATTACCAATTGCTATCACATTTGACTATTCAAACAAAATCTTTTTGATTTCGTGCTCCCCAAAACATCAATTATATATGGTTTATATAAAATCACGAATTTTCTTACTTATTAATAAATAAATGCTAACACCGTATTATACACAACGAACAAACAATATCTCTGTATAATGATTTTTCTGTTATATCCATTGACTATTGAGTATTTTAATATAATTAAATAACTAAAAATGTCTCTCTCATTATCTCATGGGGTAGCTTAGAAAAAAAATAATTAAAATAAATAAAATATTCCACCAAACCCAATCTTTGCAAACAAATGTCTTGTTGCGATTCGTATGCTTTAATTCATCAAAATCCTTTTTTTAGAACCTTAAAAGCTAAAATCTTCCATTAAAATCAATTTTTGTGCTTTTTTTTTTCTTCAATCGTTTCGTTCGCGGCTACGCGTTTTAATCGTCCAAAAAAAATCGATAAAAAAAAAATAAAAAAAAATTCATAGAAGCGAATGCTTTGACGATTCAATCGACTCGTTTGACTTTTCTTCGGTCTTCTTCTCCTCCACAAAGACTCTTTAGATTATTGAACAAGACAAATCTAACTGCTGTCTCAATACTTTTTTGTTTTGTCTGAATAATATACCCCCAAGTCTCGATAAGCTTTTTGTGTTCGAGAAGCAAAAGAGACTTTTGTTTCTTTTCTTTTTGATTAGGTGAGATTTTAAATGTGAAAAGGGATCTAGATTCGTTGAATTTCTAGACAAAAAAGGGTTTATGGTTTTAGGGTTTCTCAGAAGCTTCTTCCTTTTTTTGATTCTGAGGATTTTTCTCTTTCAATTTCTTAGAAAAGTTTGAAGCTTTTTTTTATGGGTTTTGATCGAAACTAGTGATAGTGTGTTCTTGGAGCTTAAAGTTTCAATCTATATGATTCTTTGAAGCTTTATAGTGAAAAAGTTGCTGTCTTTATTTTTTTTGTGTGTGTGTAAAGAGATGGATGAGAGTAATCTTCATGGAGCTTCATCAAGCTCACTCCCACCTTTCCTTACCAAAACATATGACATGGTTGATGATTCTTCTTCTGATTCAATTGTCTCTTGGAGTCAGTCCAACAAAAGCTTCATAGTTTGGAACCCACCTGAGTTCTCAAGAGACCTTCTTCCTAAGTTCTTCAAGCACAACAACTTCTCAAGCTTCATTCGCCAGCTCAACACATATGTAAGTGTGTGTGTGCTTTTGTCTTCATTGAGATCATTACATGTTCTTTGATGGGTTTTGTTTAGTCTTTTGTGTGTTTAGTAAGTGTGTTTCATTTGCTTTGTGTCATGATTGAAAATCAAATCATGATCTTTGATGGTTTAGACCTTAGTTTAAAATTTAGTTGTGTTGTGTTGTTATGTTTTGTGATTTGTAGGGTTTTAGGAAAGCTGATCCTGATCAATGGGAGTTTGCTAATGACGATTTCGTGAGAGGACAGCCTAATCTTATGAAGAACATTCATAGACGAAAACCAGTTCATAGCCACTCTTTACCTAATCTCCAATCTCAGCAGACAACGTTGACGGATTCAGAGAGGCAGAGGATGAAGAATCAGATAGAGAGATTGACTAGAGAGAAAGAAGGCTTGCTTGAAGAGCTTAAGAAACAAGAGGAAGAACGAGAAGGGTTCGAGATGCAAGTGAAAGAGCTTAAAGAACGGTTACAACACATGGAGAAACGTCAGAGAACAATGGTTTCGGTCGCTTCACAGGTATTAGAGAAGCCAGGGCTTGCTTTGAATCTCTCTCCGTCCCTACCCGAAACAAATGAGAGGAAAAGAAGGTTCCCAAGGATCGGTTTTGAACCGATGCTGGAAGAGAATTCAACGTCTGTTGCTGCTTCTGTGAGAGAGGAAGGCTCTACAAGCCCTTCTTCACACACGACAGAGCATCAAGTGGAGCAGTTAGAGTCGTCGATAGGGATCTGGGAGAATCTTGTGTCGGATTCTTGCGAGAGTATGGTAGAATCAAGAAGCATGATGACACTTGATGTGGATGAATCGTCTACTTGTCCTGAAAGCCCTCCTCTTTCTTGCATACAGCTAAGTATCGATACGCGTGCAAGATCTCCTCCTTCTCCGAGGATCATCGACATGAACTCTGAGCCAGATGTTTCAAAAGAACAAAACACTGTTGCTCCTCCTCCTCCTACTACTACATCAGTAGCAGTAGCAGGAGTGAATGATGTCTTTTGGCAGCAGTTTTTGACAGAGAATCCAGGCTCAGCCGAGCAAAGAGAGGTTCAATCAGAGAGGAAAGACGATAAAGGGGAAGATGGAAGTGAGAAACGTTGGTGGAACTCGAGGAATGTAAATACGATTACAGAACAACTTGGACATCTGACTTCTTCAGAGAGAAGTTGATATGTCAAGGATCTCTCTACTTTTTGTTTCTTGTAAAATAGGTTCCTTTTTTTATCGGTTCAATGGTCTTGGGTTGTAAGTATATGGGTCTGGTTCTGCATTTCATCATCATATGTATGGTCTTGTCCTTTTCAGTTCATAATAATAGATTAGTGTACAATGAGTACTCACTGTCCATAAAGATATTGCGCGTAAAGTGTTCAAAACAGAATGTCTGAGAGAGATACAGAGACATATGCTGTTTTATGTGGAGTAGGTTATACTATTGAACACTGTGGTTGTATGGTGGATGTCTTTGGTCTGATGGGAAAGTTTTGAGGAAGCACGAGGACTTGTAAATGAGAGATTCTAGCAGCCGAGGCTTCGAAACTTGGTAATTTCCAAAACTTATGTTTATTCATATTCTATCAGCTACATATAGGATTGCTATACTTTTAGTTATAAGTTATAACCAAGATTAAGCATGAAGTTAGGAAAGAGTTACATTCGTAAGAGGCGTAAACTGTTAACAATATCAGAATGATGAATCATTTGATGAACCTTTGTTTACACTATTATGCATCGAAATAATGAATTAAATAATTTTGAACCTGCTGAAAAACCTTGATGATCATGTCTTGATATTCGTCGGCATTGAGTCTTAGATAACAAACCAGAAGCTCTTTGAGCTCTTCAGGGTGGTTGTTGATACCATTCTCCATGATCATCTCTATCATTGAATCTCTAAAATCCTTCTCAGGATCGCTCGAGCGTTTCACTACCGCGAAGCTTTCACTCTCGTGCTCCCTTGATCTCAGTTTAGACTTCTTCAAGTCCTCAATAGCTTTGACTCTGCATTTCTCAGATGCTCTTGGTGAGAAAACTCTAACCTTGTTGTGTTCTGTTGTTGGTCCTAATCTGTGTAGATCTCTTTTAATGTATAGAGATTTCCTCTGTTGGTCAGCCTTTAGCTTCACTTCTCTTAGTTTTGTTTCCTTGAGATTTTGCCACTGATTAGCTTGTTTTGTTACGGTATGTCCTGAAACCGCAGAATCTTCCGTACTGATCTTTCTTGCTGGTTTTTTCATCTTGACCACTATGCCTTGTTCTGATCTCTTTGGCTTTTGCTCGAGAAGCCTTTGGTCGCGTCTCTCACACCTGTGCTTATCTCTGTTCACCTGGGTTCTCGGCGTCATGATCACAGTTCCTTTGTCTCTTCCATCCATTGCCTCTACGACTAGAAAGCCACGCGTCTCCCTTTGGAAGTCTCTTACTTTCTTCCTCACACTACTCATTATCTCTTCAAACTTCTCATTTGACTCCGTTGCAGCGTCCTCCTTTTCTTCTGATACTCTATGAAAGGTGTTGCTTCTCTCGTTGATACCGTTTCGACGTTTAGTAGAACTCATGGAAGATTTTGCAGACATCTTCTCATCATCTTGCTTCTTGTCTTTTGCAGGTTTCATGTCTGAAGAACCGTTTAACTTTGATAACCAAGAAACAGGAAGAGCACGAGACAACCCTGACGAAGAAGACGAAACAGGTTTCTTTCTTCCCCATCTCATCATACTAAAACAATCAAAGAATCTTATGTTAGAGAATATAGAAACAATATGATAACACAATCTATAGAGCCTTACTGTTGGTTATATGGTTAGGTTCTCTGTGTTTAATAGAAGAGAGATTGAAATGTTGTCTTAATGGGTAAAGAGCTTAGTTGCAGTCTAAAAAAAGAACCAAACTCTGCCTGAAGAATCCTGTGACCACTTTTTCAATAAGCCTATAAGAAACTTTTTCTTTTATTGCTTCTGTTATCTTTGGGTATGTTCTTGAATTTATAACAAAGTTAAGGGGACCATTTTTTAATTATCAATCCAAAAAAAAAAAAACTTCATTGATGACAAAAGACTATCTCTCTCTCTCTCTCTCTCTCTAATCTTAGAGCATCTCCAAAAAGGAACCTCAAATTTGAGGTTTCATGTGTTTCTCTCCAAAAGAAAAACCTCAAATTTAATTTTACATATTGCATTTAAGTCCTTACTATTTTTTACAATTAAATAAATCTCTTAATTTTTGTAGATAATATAAAATACACCTCAAATAATTATTAAACCAATAAATAATTACTAAATTAATATTTTTTATTTTAATTTAAAGTCTTTCTTTTAGTTTTACATGTGAAAATTAAGTTTATATTTACAAAATATAATTTTTTATGTACTAAAATGATGAAATTAAAAAGTTAATAAAGATATTTGTGAAATATTATTAATTGGAGGGATGAAAGTGCAAAAGAAAGATGGAACCTCAAATTTGAGGTTTTGAATAGTGAAACCTCAAATTTGAGGTTTTGAGGTTTCTTTTGGAGAACAAAAAACCTCATATTTGAGGTTATGAGGTTTCTTTTGGAGATGCTCTTAGTAACGTGACCAATTCAAGAACCACAAGAATCATCTTCTCATTTTTTTTTTTTTTACTTTGTAGTAACTGTCTCTCTATAGTCTATACCATAAAACTCATCAACATTTTGAGTTTCTCTTTATAGAATCTATAGGCATTGAAATGGTTACTACACATTACATGAAGTTTTGTACAACATAAAAATGTATGATTGGTCTTAGTCTATATGGTCCTAAAAGCTTAGTATATGATATTTTAGACATGAAGAAAGTAAAGTCTATTGGATTTGGAGTTATCTCAAAATTAGAGATTTTGTATAGTTTTGGAGAGAAATGTGGTCCTTACTTTTTTTTTGTTAGAAGAACAGCTAAAATCTCTCCATATGGTTTATCACCTACCTTGAGGTATGGTTTGTGTCATCCCCCACCAACTTGTTTCATGATTATTATTTAATTTATTTGTGTATATTTTTTGTTTATATAGTATACCCATTAAAATGGGTATAAAAAACGTTTTGATTTTGTTTACTTTGTTTTTTTGTTTGTCTTCTATTGTAAAGACTTTGCATTGAAGCATTTGTGCAATTTCACTATTATCAGGCTTTTTCTAACTTTCCTATCTGAAAAAGAATATTATTCCATGCCTTATTTATTATTTATCTCATTAAAGAAGTATTTATTTTTGATATATGGAAGATGTAATTTTCAAATTATACTTTAATTTTTTGTATCTATTTGATGTTATAATTTAACACGGCTCTTTGAACTTAGTGATATGTTTTTGATAGCGAAACGAATATGTTAATGTGTTTTATTGATTAAAAAGAGTAGTACGTGTTGCAAGAAAATTATCATTTTTGTAAGGACATAATAAATTTGATGTATGAAATGTTTTTATGTGTGTTTATTGATAAAAACATAATTTTTCGAAATATATATGACTCACCATTTATGAAAAAAAAGTAAACTTTTACCTGATTTTAGTTTACTAGAGTTTAGTTTATCATGTATTTAAATTGTGTCTCTGCCAATGCAAGTGAATGATTTTCTTGAACATTGTAATTTGTTTGTTTCCTTGCTTAAAGTGTGAACCTTTTTTTTTAACATTTGGGCCACAAATGACCAGCCCAATAGCCAAACCTACACTATCGTAGGCGCGGGAAATCGATCCGGGTGGGGTGGTGCTACCTGTCTCCTGTGGACTTATGACTGTCACTAGACCAAAACCACTTCCCCAAGTGTGAACCTTTCTGTCACATATCTTTGTTTGAAACAAAACATAGGAAACCAACATTTGTTTTGTAGCTTAATGATATCATGTAATGGAATCAAAACTTATAAAGAACACACATTGTTTTAAAGACTATGAAAGTTGTTGTGTACTAATTCTCTCATTGATACTAACTCTTTAGACATTTTTCAAATTCTCCTCTTCAAGCTTTTGTTTATCTTCCTTGCATCGCTCTAGGCTCAATATCGAACAATCCAGCTCAGCCTTGATCGTGTCGTAAGATGTTGTTTTCTCGCGTTTATCACAGTTAGCGGATTGCAAGTCGGCCTCCAGTTCCAATATTTTCTCTCCCAAATTCTTTACTTCTCTTCAAGTGTCCAGACTCGGCCTTTTTTCATCGATTCATTCTCGTCGACGGTGTCTCGTAATTTCATTAGCATCTCCTCATCGTGCTTCTCGGACACGGCAAATTTGTGCCGAAGCTCCTGCATCTGTAGAGTTAGTGGGGCTCGATATCTCTTAGAGCAATAGCAGCTAAGTTGCTCTGCAAATTCATTGATACAAGTCTGCAGAATTTTATTCGTATTAACCAAATCATCAAACTCAGCTTGCATACAAGCAAGATTTGCATGAATATCGTTTTTTTTTCTCGGTGTCTTTCTCCTCCATAAGCTCCGCAAGCTCTCTTCTCTCGGCAATGTATGTTTCGTAGTAATTGGTCTTACAATTCTTGAGCTCAAATACTATAGGTTTCAGTTTACCAATCCTTTGCCGAAGAAACCGGGGCTTCTAGCTCAGGTGATAACTGCGATATTCACATACGGGCTGCAGCGTCCCTTGAACGACAATTTGAAAGACCATGTGTCCCATGTGCCGACATAACGTGTGGACCTTTAGGAAATTATTAAAGTGAAATAATATAATGTACTTTTGTTCTCAAATAAATTTCATTTTTTTGGTTTAATGTTTTTGATGAACAGGGGTGGACGTTTGGACGTTCGGGTTCGGGTTGGTGATGTTTTTCTTACCAATGACTTAACAGTTATAACTAACTCTAACCAATGACGCAACAGTTATAACTAATCCATTTATTTTGTGGTAAGAACATATAAAGATTAAAGAAAGGGTTAAAAACTGCAAATAAGCTACATTGTCTACTATGACTACACTGTTAAATCTGCGTATGAATGATAAAAAATAACAGAAATACACCTATCTTCTTGGAGATCTTGTCGACATACATTTCCCGCAGGACACAAGCTTTAGTAACGTATGCGGTCTTGCCCTTCTTGGTCTCACCTTTAACCTTGTCGCCTACAATTTCGAATTTTTTTCAAGGAAAGTTTTGAGTTTTTTACTCAAGTTTAAAGAGGGTTTTGTTGTTACCTTGCGACGTGTGCCTCTTGAAGATTTCCAGCATAACAAGCTTCTTGATGTTGGTTCAAGTCTCCTATAAGCATAAAAAGAAACATTTTTGTAACAAATTGATCCATCTTTAAGATGTTGTTTTGACTAAGTGTTTTGAGATTCTTACAGATTCTCTTGTTCCAACTTCTCGGCGATGGACATAGCGTTGCGTTTAGACCTGCTGTTTTGCAGTGAGGACCCCTCTGCTTGTTGAATCACATGAGCCAAGGAGACTTTACCTCTCACAATGCTTTTGTTCTGGTTCTGGCTTGCTTCCAAATGCTTCCTTCTAGCTCGAGCTAACGCAGAAGAATCAACTACTCTCTCTGTCTGTCTTATTTGTCCAGGCGTTTCAATAACTTCAACGATCTCGCTCCTTCCGCTTCCATCTATGTTGTAATCTTGGCCAACGAGCGCTAATGATGATGGAAAGCTTTTGTCTTTCGCAGGCGAGTGGTGATGATGATAATGATTGTTTTTCTGGTCTCTCTTAGTCTTGCATCTTATCTCTATAGTCACCGGAGACTCGAGAACCGCCTCGAATGCTTGCATAATATGACTTCCGAATTTCTCAGCCGTGGATTTCGTTAGCGGGGAACTGAACATTAGATGCACAGTAGGAGCTGAACCAAGACTAAGAGAGACGATTTGTCCTTCTTTATAAAGAAACTCTTTCAAGCCACTAACTCGAAGCTTCTCGATAACTTCCAACCAAATTTCTTCAACAGCGTGTTGTCGGGTTTCTCTACCGTCTTTTCTTCTGTCAAATCCAGAGCTTTTTCCCGCGGTTGCATCGCTAGAAGGATCTAAATGGTGATCTGAGCTTTCTTTACCTCCATTGTTTTCTAACGGTCGTGGGCTTCGGTTAAAGCTAGTATCCGCTGTGGAGGAACGTTGAAGCAAATAGTTCTGGTCAGGAGCTAGTTGAAGCAACGCGGCTGTGAGCCAAGTTAGTTTATCGTTTGATACTCTAAGTTGTTTCTCTGCCTCGGATAAAGTTTTCAAGGCCTGTCTCAGTTTCTCCATGTCTTCTTTAGATACTAAAAACCGGTAAAAACATATTAAAGATTGATTAGAAAACTCGGCAGCTACGATTACACGAGGAGAACAATGCTTAAAACTCACATGGTTGTCGTCGAAAAAACTTCCTTCTATGCTGATCTTTAGTGAAATCATAACTACCCGCAAGAATGTCGGTTATGATAGTTGCAAGCTGTGACATTAAAGCTAATGGCTCTACACTTGTTTCCATTATTGTTCTCAGATTCTTTACTGTGTTAACAGTATCTGCGGATAAAGCTAAATCAAGAAGATCCACTAACTTCTCGTCTGAAACAAGCCCCACCTGAAAAAACATATAGAAAGAACATTTCAGTTATGTTTCGAAGTTCCAATCTTTAATATTCAATGATGATGCAGAGAGTGCTTACAAGTTCTTGAACTAAAGAAACAGATATCCTCTGTCCTAGCAAATTCAGTTGTTCAAGAGTCATCTCAGCGTCTCTTAACGAACCGTCTGATCTTGAAGCAATAAGCTTCACTGCGTCTTTATCTATCTCAATCTCTTCCTTTGACGCAATCCATTGCAAGGCGTAAATGATGTCTACGTCCTTGAGCTTTGGGAAAAAGAATTTCTGGCACCTTGATATGATCACATGAGGCAATACGTCAAGACTCGAACACACAAGGATAAAGACAACCCTGCGTGGTGCTGCTTGATCCACAACTTTCGACAGCGCGTTCCAACAATCAGATGATAAAGTATCACAATCATCAAATATGAAAACACGGGATGCCTGCGCTGGGACCATCTTAATACCATCAAGCAAATCTACGATATTCTTCAAGTCGAGATTCCCTACAGGACCCACTTCCCATATGTTACTGCTTTTACCCTTTTCATTTGAAACACAAGAACAGCAAGTGCCACAAGGCTTCGGGTGTTCCACGGAATGACAGCTCAAAGCCCTTGCGAATATCCGAGCACAAGAAGTCTTCCCGGTTCCATTTGGACCGTGAAACACATACAAAAGTCCAAGCTTTCGTCTTGCGACTGCGTTAGAAAGAGCTTGAACCACCAGATTCTGCCCCACGAGATCCTTGAATGTTTTAGGCGCGTATTTCTCTGTAAGACTCTGATGTTGTTGATGATGAGGACGATGATGTTGATGCTGTGCATTTCTATGGCTCATCATCTTCTTGTGTTTCTTCTCCCCTGATCTTCCTTCGGAAACCAGATCAGAATCTTCTTCATTCTTGAGCAAGTTGTCTGCGTAAATCCCTAACTCACCCGAGTAATCGTGGACCCAACCTTCATTCTCTGCACTATCAACTAGTAAAGGAAGTGCCTCAGCATCATCCGAACGGACAAAAGAGCTCGAATCATCATCAGATTTTACCATCATCATCATCATTTCGGAACAACCATTTCTCTCATTAGATTCGCCTTTCCTTCCTTTCGAATCCGACACACCACAAGACAAACTCCTACCTGCCTTATCGAGGAAAGTTTTACCTCGATGATGGATTCTCGACCAATTAAACGGAATCCCACAAGCCTTATTAGTCATGTTCTGTTCACCAAACCCTTCTTTCTCTCCCTCGTGCTTCTCGCCTCGTGGCAATGTATTAGAAGCAACAGACATCTCGCTCTTACCACCACCGCCACCAACGGTATCTCTACTACTCTTACCTTGAACTCTCCTAGTCCCTCTAAATTTCCGTCTTTTCGGCCTACTCATTCCACCCGCACATCCCCGAGTATTACCACCACCACCACCTCCTCCATACCTAACTCGTGGACGAACATTCGATGAAACCACATCATAATCACTATCACCTACAACATACTCATTTATCTTATCAGATAGTGTCTTAACAATCTCATTACTGATTCTACTACTCCTTCTCCCACTAGCTTTTGATCCCGAATTCACCGAAGCAACACCACCATGAGAACCATCCTGATCAACAACTCTATGACTCTTCCCACTAGACTCTTCTCTCTTCACTCTCCTACCACTCTCTCTACCTCCCTGACCAAACCCTTCATCACCATCAGGACTCACTTTAGATGAACCAAAGTTCACAACAGGTGAAGAGCCACTCAAACCAGACAACCTACGACTTGACTTTGACTTGTTATGATCAACAGATCTTCTTCCTTCTTCTTCTTCCACATAATCTCCTTTCTTCGGAAGCAAATCTACAACAGAAGAAGGAGGTGTGTTCCAAGCTGGTGGGCTTGCAGAAGGATCTCTGAGAGAGCGTGTCCTTTGGAGAACAATGAGGTCTCTCATGAGACCACGGTCTGTTAAGACAGGACTATGCTTGTTGTTATGCATATGGTTCTTCAAGTGGATACAGTTTGTTAAGTGGATGTGGTTACGAAGATGCTCAGTGATGTCTCCATTTGCATCTTTCAAAACTCGATTTCTAGTAGAAGTTGAAGAAGATGAAGCAACTCTTGTTCTTGTCGTCGTCGTCGTCGTCATTAGAAGAGTTTTGTTTCCTTCTTCCTCTGAATCTTGCTAAGAAACCAAATCGAATCTTGTCTCATTATTAAACCCAAAAAAATTGCAGCTTTTGTCCTAATTCTCAATACCCACCACCAAAAAAGTTCCCAATTTAGAGAAAAAGCAAGAAAAAATGGTAAAAATGGAAACTTTGGAGCTCTGTTTACAAATTAAGGGAGATTCACAGAAGCTAAAGCATGAAACTTTATGCTCTGTTACATACCAAAGGGCAAATTCACAGAAGCTAAAGCATGAAACTTTAAGCTTCTAATGAAGGAGAGAAAGCTAAGGAGAGGATTATTAAGAAGAAGAAAAGGAAAAAAGGACTAAAGGGTTTGTTTAGAATTGATGAGAGTGGAAACAAAGAGGCAAGTGGGAAACATTAGTGACATCATAAGTCACAGAAAGCAACAGAAACGGCACCGTTTTAAAAGCAATCACAGAGATCTCTCTTCTTTTCTTCACCAAACTTTCACATGCAAAATTTCAGAGAGAACTGATGGGTCCTGAAGATAACGATTGCTTTTTTGGCAGAAGTGGCAAAACTTCTTATTTGGGTAGAGGGTTTTATTGTTGGTTTTTGGTTTTTACTTTTTAGAGAGAGAAAGGGAAGAAAGTGAGAACCTTGAGAGTAGAGAGAGAGAGAAGGGAGACAGATCTGCTGCAGACACGAACATTGATGCATCTGATGAGAGGAACAATGCCAATAAAGAATTGTTTGTTTGTAGGAGAAGCATGCAAGAAAAAAATATACTCTCTTTTTTTGCTTTAAAAAAATAGTATTTTAAGTTTTTTTAGTAGAACAATATAATTTCAAATTTTGTAAATGATAACAAAAACTTAACTTTTTACTAAATAGTGCTGAATTTTAATTTTATATTTTTTAATAAAAAAGGACAATTACAAAAGTACATCTTTTTGAATTGCATTTTACAAGTGCACCAATTTTTCACACCATCTTATTTGTTTGTGTTGCAATTATACCATTTTAATATGCATTTTATAAAATTATATCTAAACACTCAAAACTAAATTCAAATAAATTATAGAGAGAATTGCAAAACTACACCATTTGAATTACATTTCACAAAACTACACTATTTCAAAATTACTTCACAAAACTACACCTAATCACTCAAAATTAAATTCAAATAAACCATACTCACACAATCCTATCCCCTTAATACTATACCCTAAACACTAATAAGCGAACCCAAATGAAAAGATTTTAGTTTTGGTAATTTTTTAAAGGGTAAATCAAGCTTTTAAAATTTTGAAAGGGTTTAAATATGTGAAAATATTAAATTAGGTGTAGTTTTGTTAATTCCTCTAAATTATATTCACACAATTTTATTCGTTTAATATTATATCATAAACAATAATTAGCAAACTCAAATAAAAATATTTTAATTTTGATAAATTTTTAAAAAGTAAATCAACCTTTTCAAATTTTAAAAAAGTATAAATACGGAAAAATAGTTTTAACAAAAAAAATAGGGAGAATCACAAAACTACACCATTTGAATTACATTTCACAAAATTACACCATTTCCAAAATACTTCACAAAACTACACCTAAACACTCAAAATTAAATCCAAATAAACCCTACCCACACAATCCTACCCCCTTAATACTATACCCTAAACACTAATTAGCGAACCCAAATGAAAATATTTTAATTTTGGTATTTTTTTAAAGGCTAAATCAAGCTTTTAAAATTTTGAAATGGTGTAAATATGTGAAAAAATTAAATTAGGAGTAGTTTTGTGAAAGAGGGGTTGAAAGGGTGTAGTTTTGTGAATTCGTCAAAAAAATATGGGAATATTGAATTAAGTATACTTTTGTGAATAAATGGTTTAACGTTTTGTAAATACTTATTAAAAAAAGTTAAAGGAGAAAATATGTCTAGAGCTAGTCAAATCCTTTTTACACATCAAATTAATTATGATCACGTTTCATGTCCACCATAATGAAAAAGATCTAAATTTGTAGCTCATATATTTTGGTTGAAGTTAAGTCTTACTCCCTCCGTTTTTTAATGTAAGATTTTCTAAAAAAAATTACAAATTAACAAATTGTTTAAAATAACTTTTATAATCTTATTTACTATTGCTATTATAATTGATAAAATATAAGCATGATAAATCATAAAGGTATAAATAAGGACATAATAGGAAAATATTTATCAATTATGCTAAAAAATTATACATTTCAAAACAATTTTTTTCTAGAAAATCTTACATTAAAAAACGGAGGGAGTATTAGTGTATATATTTAAGGTCTCTGGTTTTTTTTGGAATAATTACAAAACTACTTTTGTTGAATTGCATTTTACAAAAATATATCATTGTAAAATCAATTTTTAAAACTATATATAAACACTCAAAATTAAATTCAAATAAACAGTATCTACATAATTTTTATCTCTGTAACTTATAATGTGGTTCTAATTAGTGTGTTTTTGACAAAACATTAAGTACTTAACACACACAAAATAAAACTAAGAAAACGGATACGACAAAAAAAAATCTGGACGATAACTATGATGGTTAACCTCACGATCACGTGCGGACATTGAGACTGATATGATCACTAACACTTTCTTAATTTATTTATTTTTAGCATACATGATAATCAAATTTTCAATCTCTTTTAGTTATTTTTTTATAAAAACAAATGAGAAAATAGTATTTTCATGGAGGGTCTATTATTTTTGTCGGCTTTTTGATGAAGGGTCTATTACTCTATTAGTACAAGCATAACATTTTCAACATAGCTAAAAGCCTAAATGACTAAATCTATAATTTTGCTAACATATATTCATATTCGTTGTACTTTTATTTAAAACTACAATTTCTAAATGAAACAAGATGAATTTACAGAACTACACCTTTTCAATCCCTAATTCACAAAACTACATCTAATTTAATTTTTTCACATATTTACACCTTTTCAAAATTTTAAAAACTTAATTTATACTTTTAAAAATTATCAAAATTAAAATATTTTCATTTGAGTTCGCTAATTAGTGTTTAGGGTATAATATTAAGAGGGTAAGATTGTGTGAATATGATTTATTTGGATTTAATTTTGAGTGTTTATGTGTAGTTTTGTGAAATATTTTTAAAATTGTATAGTTTTGCGAAATGTAATTCAAATGTGGTAGTTTTGTAATTCCCCTATGAAACAATCAAATAAATAGCAATTTAGTGGTTTTTATTTGGTGATTTATTTTTATTTTATTACTAAGTCGAAAATACATGTTAAATCTATTATGAAATATATAACAGTGTTGGTATATGTCAAAAAATCGATTTTTCCAAGAAACTGCTAAATTATTATCATTTGGTCAATCGGAAATGGAGTAACGTTTTAAATCCATTAAAAATCCGATAAGTGAACTATCCCACGATAACATTCACCATATAGAGATAGGAAAAAACGTCAATTAATTCTCCAAGTTATCAAAATAGGTAATTTTATTCCCAAACTTCACATTAGGTCAATTAATTCTTCAAATAAAGTTGACCAAACCAATTTAAACACCGATTTAGTCAACGTTAAACTGAAGTTAACGGCTGTAATAACACCGTGAACAATTGACTAAATCGGTGTCTAAATTGGGGAATAAAATGACATATTTTGATAACTTTGAAAATAAAATGACATATTTTGGTAACTTGGGGAATAAAATGACATATTTTGACAACTTTTCAAAATTGATAAATTCTTTAATTTTTAATTGAAAATTACACCTCTTCATCTTTTCATTTACAAAAATCTACATAATTCAACTTTTTCTCATATTTACGTTCTTTCAAAATTTTATAAGGTTGATTTACCCTTAAGAAACTTCACCAAAATTAAAAAATGTCATTTGGGTTTGCTAATTAGTGTTTAGGGTATAATAATAATGGGATATGATTGTGTGATTAGGGTTAATTTGCATTTAATTTTTAGTGTTTAAATGGTGTAGTTTTGTGAAACGTAATTTAAAGAGTGTATTTTTGTAATTCTCTCTTTTTAATTTTTGAACGTTGATGTGACATGATATTATTGGTTGTTTTAAATCTCTCGATATATAGTAAAACCCCTATAAATTAATACTCTATAAATTAATAACCACATATGAAATATGTAAACACTAAATTTTAAGAAAAAATTCTAATTTAAAATATAAAAAATAGGAACATAAAACTAATCATTAGATACAACAAATGTTTTCCTTTTTGTACAAATATCTCAATAAAATAACAATTATTAATTTACGATAAGTAATAATTATTAATTTAAATGAGTAAATTAATATCACTATAAATTAATAATGTTGGAACTATGAAATTTTCTTAATAACATTATTAATTTATAGAGGTTTTACTGTATTTAGAATCAAATAGCAACATTTAAAATTTTATAGTCCCAACCTTAGTGTATTTAATCTAGGGACCTTTAATCTATTGGAAATTAACATTCATCATTTAAAAGCTAATGTTAAATATTTTTAATCGAATACCAATTTATTCTCCAAGTTGTTAAAATAAGCCACTTTATTTTCTAAGTTCCAATTAGGCAAATAATTTCTCAATTAAAGTTGACCAAGCCAATTTAGACACCGATTTAGTTGATTGTTCACGGTGTTATTACCGTCGTTAACTTCAATTTAACGTTGACTAAATCGGTGTCTAAATTGGCTTGGTCAACTTCATTTGGGAAATTAATTGGCCTAATGTGAAGTTGGAGAATAAAATGACATAGTTTGGTAACTTGGGGAATTAATTGACGTTTTCCCTATAAAGATAGTATAATGTCATTATTTAATGGGATGACGATTTTTTACCCCGGAGAGTACCATCCCACACTGAATCCACCTAAACTCTCAATCTCTACACGTATACCCCTAAAGTAGTAAAATTATCTGGTTATCCACACAATCTCATTAAAATCTAATTAATTTCACACTAGGCAAAAATTGTAATTAACTTATTAATTAGCCGTAACAAAATAGACCCGATTATGATTCAAATCTATCCCGATTACGATCTAAAACTATGAATTCAACCCGTTAAAAACATATAAGCCCTAGATCCATAGTTTTATATCGTAATCGGGGTAGATTTCAATCATAATCGGATCTATTTTGTCACGGTTAATTAATAAGATAATTGCAATTTTGGTCTAATGTGAAATTAATTAGATTTTAATGAGATTGTGTGGATAATCAAATAATTTTACGACTTTAGGGATATACATGTAGAGATGGAAAGTTTATGTGGATTCAGTGTGGAAAGGTATTCTCCGGACGTAAAAAAAATAGTCATCCCTTTTTTAATCTTTAGAAGGTAAGAGCATGTATGTCAAAGGAGACTAAATGTATGGTGCTTAAGAATATTTAATTAGTATTTGAGTGTATTTATACCAAAAAAAATACATAGACATTTTTAAAGGTTTTATTAAAATTTGTCCTCCATCAAAGGAGACTAAAAAAGGGTGCTTATCAACAACCAAATCTGAAAAACGAGAACACAAGAATCATTCTCAATTCTCGTTCATCAACATCACAACAACAACAATGTTCTTAGCAACACAAACAAAAGCAAGTTTCCTATTTTTGAAACCAACAATATTCCAAAACCTAGCTAGCTAACGAGTAAAAGCATATAGCATAAGATAAACATAAATGAAAAGAGCAGAAGGAACCAAAATCAGAAGCGGCACAACGGCTGCATAAATATGACCACTAGCTCCACCCCCAAATCTCCCAAGCTTGATCTGTGCAACATTCATCAAAGCCAACATCAAAAACCCACATCAAAGAGAAATCAAAAACCCACATTAAACCCACAGTAGATGCAGATTTCTCCATCGTCTAGATCTCTTCGGATCCTCCTCCCTGCGACAGATCCACCTCCGTTTGTACTTCATCTCGCTTCTCTTCGGTGGTTACCTTAGTTTTTATCTGATTCGGATACGCATTGGCTTCTATTTATGGGATTTGTTGGGTCTCGGTTTTGAGCTCATAATCGTCGTGGAATCGCTTTTCCCCTTTCTCAAAACCTAAAAAATCTCAGTATGTTTTTGAGCAAATGACCCTGAGAAGAAAAAAATAAATTAATTTTTTTTTTATTTCTGACCAACCACAAAGCGCCACGTGTCGCTGCTAAGTGGTTGGCAAAAAAGCTTAATTAAGCACCGCAGCTTAGTCAAAAAAGCTGAAATACACAATTCTCATTTAATTAATTCATCTGAATACACAATTTTATACATAAGCAACCTTCTAAATCCTTTGATAAACATGGTCTAAGGCATAGGATTCGAATAAAAACAATACCTAGGATAGGGTATGGATCGAAGTGCGTATGTAACTATCACATGTCATTTAATATAAAACGGTTTATTGGCTATTTTTATTATATAAAAGAGAGCGTGTAAAATTATAATTCATCAGATCGTGACACGTGTCATATTTAATTTAGATCGTGACATTTGTCATTTTTAAAATACGTAATATTCTTAAAAAAAGAATAAAAGAAGAAAGAAAAATGGAAAATGAAAAATTTTAAAAATGGAAAATTTAAAAAATTAAAAATTTAAATAATTTTAAAAGAAGAAAAAAACCTTAAAAATGAAATTTAATAAAATGAAACTCATTATTTTTAAAAAGAAAATAAAAGAAACTAATCAATCTCTAATTAGTTTAATATATAAAAAGGCAACTAAAACACATTACTTTAATTCGTTTTGTATATAAAAAGGAAACATATTAAAAAACATAATTCTTCGTCGTGATTACGCGAGGACCCGCATCAACCGGGAATTTTATTATATAAAAGTGAGCGCGTTTAACGTGAGCTCGACACATATGTAAAATTAGAACTCACCAGATCGTAACATTTGTAATGATTATTTGAGATCGTGACATGTGTATTAAATTTGATACTTATACATTTTGTAAAATTGAAACTTAACAATATTGAGAAAAAACAGAAATAAGGAAAATAATCAAAAATAAAAAACTTAACATTAATTATCAAATAATTAAAAATAAAATAATCACAAATAAAGAAAATAACATAGAAAAAGAAAAAATAACAATATTTTAAAAAATAATCATTAAAAACAAAATAATTAGAAATAAGAAAAATTAAAAACGTAAAATTACTTGAAAAATAAAGAAAATCTCTATGATAACTTATTTGTTATCTTCATGGATCCACTATCTAATTATTAATTTAAAATATTTTTTTTTCATGTAATAACAAAAGCAATGTAATAAACCAAAAAATGTGTTATTTTATTTCTTAATTGTTGGAAAAAGTAAAAATCAATTATTTACTATTACCTGATATGTTGTTGTGTGTCTTTTATATTATTTGTTAATAAAATAACGGGTATAATATTAGAATCTAACTATAACTATACAAATTTAATAAAATTATTAATATATAATTATAAAATGTTTTTATGTAATTTGTCCGCGTATTACGCGGGATTTCATCTAGTATATATATATATATGCGTGTCTATAAATGTTATAGCCTATCATATGTTACGCATCTACAAATTTAATATAAGTATTTTGACCCAATCTGTTTTATATATTGGTTTAAGTTTATTCACCAAAAAAAACTAAAATAAATTGAAGTCTTTTTTGTTAAAATATTGTTATTAAATTGTAAAACTAATAACTTATCATTTTTTATAAATTTAAATGTAATTGAACAAATTAGTCAGAAAATAATCAAAAATCAATTGAATTATGCGAAATTTTATAGAATTAAACGGGGTTATTCAGATCATTTAATTTAAACGGTCAAAAACTTAGTCGACACGGATGACCACTGGATAACGGAAATGTGAGTGAGTAATAAGTTACGAGGACGAGTTTTAGAGGAGATGATATACATAATTACTATAATTATATAAAAGAATAATCTAGTCAAACCTCGAGTGGCAGAATTGAAAACTTAATATATCTTACAGTTTTTTTTGGGACCAAGATCATGTCATGTGGAAAATTAGGATGGTCCCCCAAAAAAGAAACAAAACGTATGTTATAGCGTAGTTATACACTTAAAAGATTTAAGTCAAGTCACTTTGTATTGGAGAAAATGTTAATTAAATCATGAACTACAAAAATTCACCGAAAAAAGCATGAACTTTCATGTGAACCATTTAAATTATTTATTTTTCGTTGACTGACGTTTTAAATCATGAACTTTTTTTACTGAGATAAAAAGATCACAAAGTTGAGTCCGTTAACGGAAAATTTTGACACTATGCTCAATTCTAGCCAATTGAAGTGTGTAAATCTTCAGATAAATCTCAAACAGTGTCAAACTATTGCGTTGATAGACTTAACTTTTGACTCTTTTTGTTTACGTTGTGCTCTTTATGTTCCGGTAAAAAAAAATTCATGATTTAAAACGTTAGTCAACGAAAAATACATGATTTAAATGGTTCACATGAAAATTTATTTTTTTCCGGTGAATTTTAAAAATTCATGATTTAATTGACATTTTTCCTCTTTGTATTGGTCTCTTGTTCATATTTATTTTTATAAACGATAATTAACATTATTAATCGGTGATGCTTTTAATTTCTCAACTACTTTGGAAAACAAGTGTGAGATTTGGTGTGTTATACAAACGTATGTTGTAGTATTGAATAAACATAAAATATATTTTGTGTTGGTTGATTTGAATTATTGGATATATAATTCCACCACCTGATTGAAAAAGACCTAGCCGCCAACCTTTCTCTCCCAAGGACTTATCTTCCTGATCTCGTCCAGTGACACCGGCGTCGGTTTTTCTCCGGCGTCGGTGTCCTCTCCTTCATATTTCTTCGTCTTTGCATCGTTTGTAGTCTTGTCTTCGCTGAAGGTCTTTTTGCACGAGTCTTTGGTGGTTCTTTCGGTGGAGCAAGCTCCGGTGATTGGCTCTGATGGTGGCTTTAGTCTTCGGCTTTCCCTCGTTAATCTGGTCTTGTGAGTGCTTCTCCTTTCCTCTATCCTTTGCCAGAGTCCATAGCGAGATCACTCTCCTTCGGTTTTAGATCCAGATCTGAAACTGCGTCTTTGTGCTTCTAAAGGTAGTTGGTGTTTGCTTTGTTTACATCCTTAATCTCTTTCGATCTCGGTCTAGTTTCTTCGATTTGTTTTTCGAGAGTGGAGGTAACCAAAGGCTTACCGTTGAACTTTTCTTGGTTGGTTTGTTGTTTCGTATTGTCATTGTCTCCTCTTCATACTTTGGGTTTTATTGGCTTAATTGAATCGCATCCTTCACCCTTTCAATGGTGAATCGGTTAGGCGACTACGTGTTTCCTCTACAAGAAATGACTATCAGATTCGGTCGAGGTCTGATTTGATGTTGCCTTCTTATTACCGGTATTTGCTTGATCCGGTCTCGGCATTGGTCCATTTGTTCTTTTCGGTGGATTCATTGTGCCTATTCAAAAGAAGCGCAAGTTCTATGATTTCAGAAGTCTACTTATATCAAAAGAGGACATGAAGAACATATTCTTATTGTTTGGGTTTGTTGGTTCGCTTGCATCCTCGTTCAAGTTTGGTTCTTTGTTATACTCGAAGTTGAAGATTAGGTGTTGGTGATCGTAGTTTAGACCAGCGTGTTCGACTCTTTGTGATTAGTTCTAATGTTTCAAGTTGCATCACTTTTCGTCTCCCCAGAGGTTCTAGTTTCTTTAGTAGTAATCTGCGGGCTTCTGTCTCCTGAGATTTTCTAGCTTTTTTAGTAGGAATCTGCGGGCTTGTGTCTCCTGAGAGTTTTCGTGCTCTTTTAGACGATCTTTGCGGGCTTGTGACTCCTGAGAGTTTTCGTGCTCTTTTAGACGATCTCTGCGGGCTTTTGTCTTTCATAAGATTATGGTTGTAGTTTTATCTTTTGTTTTTGTTATTGAAGCGTCTTGGACTATATATTACCGGAGTTTATTTGCTCGGTCTATATATAGCTCCACGAGAATTTGTATGCTTCAAGTTTCATTAGCAATATAATATTTTTCAGCGAAAAAAAAAAAAAAAAGATTTGAATTATTGGATTATCAAAAAAATATTTTAGATAATGTAGGGAGGAGTTATTGGAGTTTTTAAAAATGAGGTTTTTGTAGTTCCAAAAGCCAATGAAGTAACAAAAGTGAGTCAGACATTAACATCATCTCTGACACATTAACTTAAGGTTTTTAATTTGGAAAGTGTTTTGATTCTCGAGCCCAAACAGATGTCTTAACACTTGGAACTTGTAAGAGTGAAAAAGTTAAATTAGAAGTATATAATAGAAGTATATAATGGTCTTAGACTATCTCCATTGGTTAGATTTATTTTAGGTGTCTAACTAATTATTTATTTGTTTTTGTTATATTTTTAGTTTAAGATCTTCTAAATTTAAATTTGTCACCATTGGTAAACATCAAAATATTATCATTTTTTTGAGAAAAAGATAAAAAAGAAAAAAAAATAAAAATACACAAACCAAGGAGAACACGACACACATAGATTTTAAACTCTTTGCAAAAAGTCTACCTTAAAACCCAAGTATAAGCTTTTTTTTATTTTCCGATTTTTGTTTATTTAATTTTATTGTTAAGATATCCTCAAGATTCATCGATAAAGAGGCTCAATAAGTATAAAAACTCAGGTTACTTGTTTTTTTTTTTTTTTTAACAAACTCAGGTTACTTGTTATAACCCTCTATATATGACATTTTTCTACTTTTTGAGTATCAAAATACAAATAAGATACAAGTTTCAATATCCATGCCTAATTAAAACTTTAATTTATAATCACGTGATCACCACTTTGGGTGTTTCTTTTTGCGGCTATCCCTTGATCGGCTCCACATGTCAATCTCGTCGTATTAAACTTTTAAGCAAAACTATACATATATATTTATACAAGTTTATTTTCCAAAATAATTATATAATATTTAAATTCTTTTACTTTGCGCAAGAGCGTCTGTAGTCCAACGGTTAGGATAATTGCCTTCCAAGCAATAGACCCGGGTTCGACTCCCGGCAGACGCATAATTTTTTTTATATTATCTTTGTTTTGTAAGTAATGTTTCATTATTATGCATTAAAAATTAGACTTATCAACTGTAAGTAATGTTTCTATTGTGGTTCTTGAAATTACTGTGTTTTCTCTACCATTTCTTTGTTTGTGAAAATTCCGATAAATTTTTTTCAAATTACTGAAACTTAAGAGTCTTAAACACATAAATGTACTTTAGAATTTTTGTCTGAAACTGGTTTTGGTACCATTTTATGATTTGTTTTTGTTGAAGAATGTTAAAATATCTTTCCACAAACATATCATGTGTTGGGTGTTTATATCCGAGGCTCTCACGATAACACTTTGTTATACGTTTGATTCATTTCTTTTATCGACATTTGAATTGAAATTAGATGTATTAATCGAGCCGCAAGAGAGAGATTCGTAACGATAACTATGTTCGTAAAAAGTAAAATGGTGTTAGAGCATGTACATTGGTGTTTCTTAAAGAGATCTTAGCAGGTGGGACCCGTTAAATAGTTAAGATCTGGATCTTATATTTCCTATTTAAGATTCGGATCTTAACTATTTAGTGGGCCCTTTGGATACGTGGCGAACTATGATTGATGCGTTTTTAATTATTTTATTTTTGTTTTATTTTAAACTAACTGTTCATGGGTCCCAATAAATAGTTAAGAAATTTTGAGGTTTCTCTGTTGGACATGGTCTTAGAACTTAGAATCATGTTTGGAGTAAAATGTAGTAAATTAGTAAATAGGTTTTGATGATCTTTCTTTAATTATGTGATTTGAGAGTGGGCCTTTATTATGAAAGGTTTTTTGAGTAATTAGAAAACTTTAATTGTTTTCTTTGTTATAAAATTTAATTGGTGATCTAATTATTTTTATTACTCAAATTCCATTGTTATAGTTCAGCCTACATACGCTTAGAGCATCTCCAACCCACCTCTATATTTGCCTTTAATTTCTATTATAGAACAACATTTGCTCCAACCCATCTCTATTTCTTCCTCTAAAATAGAGATTGCTATTTTTTCCTCTATATATAGAAGAAAGTTATATTTTCCTCTATAAATAGATACATACTTTTTTAATTGCATACTAGTCATTTACTTTCTCTTTTATATTATTTATAACTAAAATATATAAAATTGTCATTTTCTTTTATGTTTTAAAATCAAAATTGTTTTAATTTTCAAAATAATCATTTAAATATTGTTATTATAATTACAAATAAATTATAAATATTAACTCAAAATTGAAATTATTATTTATAAAAGATAAATCATATAAAAGTTTTATAATAAGACATAATCGATCATTTATGGAAAAAATACTCTAGCGGTGATAGTTAAATAAGCTATAATATTTTTTGTATTGGGTAATGTACTATTTTTTATAATAAAATTTTAAACTTAAATAATATAATAATTTTATGAATATCTTGCGAAAATTAAACTTAATTGGGTTAATTTGTAACTTTTATAAATAAAATGTGTTATAGTAAAATGTAAATAGAATCTTTTATAGAATATTCTTTTATAGAGATAGAGATAAAGAAATACATCGGAGAAAATTAACATATGGTCTTAAAATCATACTTATTGAGCCTATTGGGTAAGGCTATTGTAATGTTGCGATCTTTTAAAAATTACTATACAAAGTTCATAGAGCCACAATTATTTTAATTATGCCTTGCGATCTTTTAAAAATCAAAACTTTAAAATTGTAATGTTTAGTGTTGTCAAAAAAAAAATTGTAATGTTTTGTTTTTCGAAATAAAAAAGAGTTCTTAATTATCGTCGTTTACCTATCTAAAACGGGAAAAATGTCAATTAAATCATGAATTTTTTAAATTCACAAAAAAAAGCATAACTTTCACGTGAACCATTTAAATCATCTATTTTCGTTGACTAACATTTTAAATCACGAATTATTTTTTAAGCATGAACTTTCACGTGAACCATTTAAATCATCTATTTTCGTTGACTAACATTTTAAATCACGAATTTTTTTTTACTGAGACAAAAAGAGCACAAAATTGAGTTTGTTAACGGAAAATTTGACAGTATGCTCAATTCCAGCCAATTGAAGTGTTTGGTTCTTCAAATAAACCTCAAACAATGTCAAACTATTGCGTTAATAGACTTAACTTTGGACTCGTTTTGTTTAAGTTGTGCTCTTTTTGTTCCGGTAATAAAGAATTTATGATTTAAAATGTCAGTTAACGAAAAATACATGATTTAAATGATTCACGTGAAAATTCATATTTTTTTTTGGTGAATTTGAAAAGTTTATGATTTAATTGACATTTTTCCAAATGTAAAACATGAGTGGCACCACTTTTATGACTTGTTCAAGAAAAAAAATGAAAAACTTTCAACCATAAATATCGGTTCTACCCCTACTTTCAAAATGTACAAACGCAAGGTAGCTGAAGAACAAAGCAGGGGCATTTTGGTCATTTCAGACACCTATCTTAGTGATTGTGTTTTTGGTCCAGCGAGAAAAGACACAAGTCTTAAACTCTTACCCTAGTTTTTATTCAAAAGTCTCTCTTCTTTCTTTCCTTCTTCTTCTTCTCCCTTTCAAAGATTTTGAATCTAAAAGAAGAAACAAAAAATTAAAAAAGAATCTTCCTTTTTCTTCTCATCGAAACAATTACAAAGTGTATTTTCTCTATAAATCTGTATAATTTCCACGGATCTAAGCAACAAAGTTTAAACCTTTCTGTCTTTAATTTGAGCTGTGTGTTAATGGCTGGTTACAGAACAGACGATGACTACGATTACCTCTTCAAAGTTGTCCTAATCGGAGATTCTGGTGTCGGAAAGTCAAATTTGCTTTCGAGATTCACGAGGAACGAGTTTAGCCTCGAATCTAAATCCACCATAGGCGTAGAGTTCGCTACTCGTAGCTTGAATGTTAACGAGAAAATCATCAAAGCCCAGATTTGGGACACTGCTGGTCAAGAAAGGTATTTGAAAGATTTCTTCTTCATTACCGGATCTATGTTTCCTTTAAAGTCTTGTCCTTTTTAGTTATTTCATTACCACAGGAAGATTACTTACAATTTTTACATTAGATCTGTCTATCTCTCATTTCTAGCTTAGAGTAAGCTTGAGAGGAAGCAAGTATCTGTGTTGTGTATAGTGACACATTGTGTTTTGTGTATTGAGGAGAGAAATGATTATGCTTAAAGTTCACAGCTTTTGTAGGAAATTTTGTTGTTTAGATGATTAGTTTGGCCGATAAGTAGTCGATTATTGGTATCAGTATTTGCTTTCATATGTATGTTTAATCGGAATATGAAAGCTTCTTGAAGCTAAGAAAGCTTCTTGAAGCTAAGAAAGCTTCTTGAAGCTAAGAAAGCTTCTCTTGCTTTGAACTCTTTCTCGTCATTTCGGTTCTACTTATGTGATAACTTACTATTTTTCACAGAGTTTTGCTGACAATCTCTATAATGGGTTTTAACCGTTTGCTATTTTCAAAGGTACCGAGCAATCACTAGTGCATACTACAGAGGAGCTGTTGGTGCGCTTCTTGTCTACGATGTAACACGACACTCCACATTTGAAAACGTCGAGAGATGGCTAAGGGAGCTACGTGACCACACCGACCCGAACATAGTGGTGATGCTAGTGGGAAACAAAGCTGATCTTCGCCACCTTGTGGCTGTTCAGACAGAAGATGCAAAGTCTTTCTCGGAGAATGAGAATCTATACTTCATGGAGACTTCGGCTCTCGAAGCTACTAACGTCGAGAACGCTTTCTCCGAAGTGCTTACTCAGATTTACAATGTTGTAAGCAAGAAAGCTATGGAAGCCGGCGAAGATGCGAGCTCGGGTAATGTCCCTTCGAAAGGTGAGAAGATCGATATCGATGTTTCGGCTGTTAAGAAGACTGGTTGTTGTGGAAACTAAATACACTTTGTTAGCTTCTTGCTGATTTTGATGAGTTTGGTCTTTATGTGTTCTCAAGCTAAAGATCTCTTCTCTTTTTTATTCTTACATTCAAGTTTTGTTGAAGATGTTTGGTTTGTTTTTAGGAAACAATCTATGTTATGCTTTGATTTGCTTCTTTGAAGAAATGCTTAAGTTTTGGTTTGATTTTATACCGGTTATGCGATTTTGTAACTTAACCGGTTTTGGTCTATGGATTGTTGACTTTGTTCAGCTTGTTTTCTCTTTTAATCCGGAAATATCTCTAAACCATTATTTATTGTGCTAATTTTGTTATATTAACATTAAGAAAAATTGAATAAAAAATAAACGAATCACCGATTATTGTGAACATTTATAATTCATTTTTAGAATTTTTATTGTTGTGTTATTTGACTTTTCTTGACTTCTTAATTAATCTTCTTAATTAATCTCCTTAATTATCCTAAACCATCGACGTCATCGTTAACGTTGAAAGAATATCCCGTTACTAAAGATGACGGACCCCACCGTTTCCCGCCAAGAAAACAGCCCAAAGAAACCTAACGACGTTAACGGCGAATTTAAACGTTTATTGATTCCCGAAACCTCCTCTTCTTCCTCTACCGAATGGGAGGAGGAAGACGACGACGAGAGATGCCGCCGCGAATCGCCGCCGGAGAATCAGATCCTTACAATAGAAGAAGAAGAAGACGGAAGAAACGACGTCGATTCGGTTCCTCCGTTCTCGTGGGCTAAGCTATGGAAGTTCACAGGACCAGGGTTTCTCATGAGCATAGCTTTCCTAGATCCGGGCAACATCGAAGGCGATTTACAAGCCGGAGCCGTCGCTGGGTACTCTCTTCTATGGCTTCTTCTGTGGGCGACGCTAATGGGTCTCCTGATTCAGCTTCTCTCGGCGAGGATCGGCGTCGCGACGGGTCGCCACCTAGCGGAGATCTGCAGAAACGAGTATCCTTCGTGGGCTCGGATCTTGCTTTGGTTCATGGCTGAGATTGCTCTCATCGGAGCCGATATTCAGGAAGTCATCGGAAGCGCGATAGCTCTCCAGATCTTGACACGTGGCTTTTTGCCTATTTGGGTGGGTGTTATCATCACATCCTTTGATTGGTAAGCAAAAATGCAAAATTGGGTGATTTTCTGTAACTTATAATTGGTTTTTGATGTGGGTTTCTTGTGAATCTCTTAATGAATCAAATACAATCTCATGTTCATGTGGAAAAAAACAGCTTCTTGATATCATATCTAGAGAAGTGTGGGATGAGGAAACTAGAAGGACTTTTCGCGGTTTTGATAGCTACGATGGCGCTTTCATTTGCTTGGATGTTCAATGAAACTAAACCGAGCGGAGAAGAGCTATTGATAGGTACTTGAGAAAAAAGCTTTAAGTCTTTTCTTAAGGAAACTGCGGCATTGTCTCTTATTGAAATCTTGATGACTTGATAGGTATTATTGTTCCGAAACTCGGATCAAAGACAATCAGACAAGCTGTTGGAGTTGTGGGATGTGTAATAACACCACACAATGTGTTCTTGCATTCGGCTCTAGTGCAGTCTAGGAAGACAAACCCGAAGGAGCTAAACAGAGTTCAAGAAGCTCTTAACTACTATAACATCGAATCTTCGGCTGCGCTTCTCGTCTCATTTATGATCAATCTCTTCGTAACAGCGGTTTTCGCGAAAGGGTTCTACGGAACCAAACAAGCTGATAGTATAGGGCTTGTTAACGCAGGACATTACTTACAGGACAAATATGGCGGTGGTGTTTTCCCGATACTATACATATGGGGGATCGGTTTATTAGCCGCGGGGCAAAGCAGTACGATAACGGGTACTTACGCAGGACAGTTTATAATGGAAGGGTTCTTAGATCTTCAGATGGAGCAATGGCTATCGGCTTTAATAACAAGAAGCTTCGCGATTTTGCCTACCATGATTGTAGCTGTTATGTTTAACACTAAGGAAGGTTCGCTCGATGTACTTAACGAATGGCTTAACATTCTTCAGTCAATGCAGATTCCTTTCGCCGTTGTTCCTCTTTTGACTATGGTTTCTAAAGAACATATCATGGGTGTCTTCAAAATTGGACCTTTGCTCGAGGTAATGATTCATCAATATTCGCGCATATTGTGCTTTTGATTGTGTTTTTGTAACGAGTTTAGTTGGATCTTTTGCAGAAGCTAGCATGGACTGTGGCTGTGTTTGTGATGATGATAAATGGGTATCTTCTTCTTGATTTCTTCATGGCAGAAGTGAAAGGCTTTCTTGTCGGGTTTATGATTTTCGTTGGAATAATCGCGTATGTTAGTTTCATCATCTATCTTGTTTCCTTTAGAGGCTCACAGACTTCCTCTTGGTCTAGCTTAGAAATGTCACAGAGAGTTGTCGTTTCCACGGAGACCTAAACTTCTTTGGTTAGTTTAAGATAGTAAACCAGAAGGAATTGATATGTATAATTATACGAAGGCCGGATTGGATAAAATTGTAGATTGATTTTTTTGGTGTAGTATTGCAAATGTAGAGTAGAGTTTATGTAATAATAATAGAGACCTTATTGAATAGAGAAGGATGCTAAACTATAGTTAAAGTGTTAAACGCACTAAATTCAACACTAATAACAACAATTTCAAATTATATTTTTAAGATGTTGACTTGTTATTGAAAGTAAGGTGACGCTTAAAAGGCAAGCAAAAATCTGCCCCTGGTTAGAGAGAAAAGACACGTGTCACACTCATTACCAAACACATATACACTTTCCTTCACTTTCCCGCAAATATCATTTTGAAAAGTTTACTTCTTTGCCAATTAAACAGAGAGTCTTGTTGTTGTGTTAGCTAAGATATCAGCTTTCTCATATAACCAACGAAAGAAGCTTCTCAACTTCCATATTTTCATTCACCAACCATTTTTTAAAAACTAAACCTCCTTTTTTTCTCCTCTTACAAAAACACCGCAATGGCTTCTCAAAACTTGTTACACAGACATATGATTTCAAAACCCTAATTAGGGTTTATTTTTCCTCTTATCTCTCTCTTCTTCTCATCGAAGATGATGGAGTCAAAGTCTCCTGTTTGCAACACTTGCGGCGAGGACATTGGTTTAAAACCAAACGGAGAGTTCTTCGTGGCTTGCCACGAGTGTAGTTTCCCGATCTGCAAAGCTTGTCTTGACTACGAATTCAAAGAAGGTCGAAGAATCTGCTTGCGTTGCGGCAATCCCTATGATGGTAAAATAGTATTTTTCGCAAAAAGGGTTTCGACAAATTCTCAATATTTCACTCAAAAGTTTCAATTTTTGCTTAAAAGTTTCAATTTTTGGTTAAAGGGGTAGTGTTTCTTATTTTTCAGAGAATGTGCTTGATGATGTTGAGACAAAGACATTTAAAACTCAATCAAACATTGCAACACACATCAACAACACTCCTAAGGTGTGTGCAATGATTTTTTTTTTTTTTGTGCAACGTGTGCAATGATTAGTTTTTGCTTTTAACGTCTTAATTATATTCGCAATACCCGATTTAATCATTGTTCTTGATTTTCTTTTGTTTAGGATTCTGGAGTTCATGCAAGACATATAAGTACAGTATCCACAATTGATAGTGGTAAGAAACTAAGAATCAAAACTCAATACTTTTCTAGGTCAAATAGTAGTTTTAACTAACTTACGGAATCGCGATTTTTTGTTTTTGAAGTGCTAAACGACGAACATGGGAACCCGATATGGAAGAACAGAGTTGATAGCTGGAAAGAAAAGAAGAGCAAAAACAAGAAGAAGAAAGATTCAAAGAACACAACAAAGACCGAAGAACAAAATGCTCAGATTCCTACACAACAACACATGGAAGATATGTCAATGTAAGTACATATATATATATCGGTTTGTGTTGATGCATTTTCACAAGTAAAAATTGAGACTTGGATTTCGTATGGTGCCTTCAGGAACACGGAATCTGCTGCTGATGCTAAGGATGTGCTATCTGTTGTGATACCTATCCCAAGGACAAAGATAACTTCTTACAGAATAGTTATTATCATGAGACTGATCATCTTAGCTCTGTTTTTCAACTACCGAATCACACATCCTGTCGATAGCGCTTTCGGACTATGGCTAACATCTGTGATATGTGAGATTTGGTTTGCTGTTTCATGGGTCTTGGATCAGTTCCCTAAATGGTCTCCTATCAACCGCGAAACCTACATTGATCGCTTATCCGCAAGGTTCATATATATTTTTCATAGCCATTATAGACTTTATACGCGAAAAAGTACTAATCTTTAAAGTCTTATTTTGTCAATGCAGATTCGAAAGAGAAGGCGAAGAATCGCAGCTTTCGGCTGTAGATTTCTTTGTTAGTACGGTAGATCCATTAAAGGAACCGCCTTTGATCACCGCAAACACTGTTCTTTCGATCTTGGCTCTTGATTATCCTGTGGATAAAATCTCTTGCTATGTTTCGGATGATGGTGCCGCGATGCTTTCTTTCGAGTCTTTGGTCGAGACAGCGGATTTCGCTAGAAAATGGGTACCTTTCTGCAAGAAATACTCCATCGAGCCACGAGCTCCCGAGTTCTACTTTTCGCTTAAAATCGATTACTTGAGGGATAAAGTTCAACCTTCTTTCGTTAAAGAACGTAGAGCCATGAAAGTAAGGGACTTTAAAAAGTACTCAATAACATTATCGAAATAGTCGAGAAAACTTATCTTTTGAAGTTCTCTTTGTTGTTAGAGAGATTATGAAGAGTTCAAGATAAGAATGAATGCTTTAGTAGCTAAGGCTCAGAAAACACCAGAAGAAGGATGGACAATGCAAGATGGAACCTCTTGGCCCGGTAACAATACTCGTGACCATCCCGGGATGATTCAGGTTCGATATCTAATACATTTTGACCATAAAGGCTCTGCCTTTTTCTTTAATTACCACATTCAAACATGTCTTAACAAGAGACTTATAGAGTTTGTTTTCTTCTTTTCTTGAAGGTGTTTCTTGGATATAGCGGTGCTCGTGACATCGAAGGAAACGAGCTTCCAAGATTAGTATATGTCTCTAGAGAGAAGAGACCTGGTTATCAACATCACAAGAAAGCCGGGGCAGAGAATGCATTAGTATAAACTTTTTCTTTTCTTGCTTGAAATCAATGTGTGTTTGTATTCACAATACTAATGATTCTTGTTTCTCTTTTTGTAGGTGAGAGTTTCCGCTGTTCTAACGAATGCTCCGTTCATTTTAAACCTTGATTGTGATCACTACGTGAACAATAGCAAAGCCGTGCGCGAAGCAATGTGCTTTCTAATGGATCCTATTGTTGGTCAAGACGTTTGTTTTGTTCAATTCCCACAAAGGTTTGATGGTATTGACAAGAGTGATCGATATGCTAACCGAAACATAGTCTTTTTCGATGTGAATATGAGAGGTCTTGATGGGATTCAAGGTCCGGTTTATGTCGGTACCGGTACTGTCTTTAGAAGGCAAGCACTTTATGGATATAGTCCTCCTTCTAAACCGAAGATTTTACCGCAAACTTCTTCCTCTTCTTGTTGTTGTTTTCCAAGAAAGAAGAAACAAACTCAAGATCCTTCCGAGATTTACAAAGACGCTAAGCGAGAAGAGCTTGATGCTGCGATTTTTAACCTCGGAGACCTTGAGAACTACGATGAATACGAAAGATCAATGCTTATTTCGCAAACAAGCTTTGAGAAAACTTTTGGTCTTTCCGCGGTTTTCATAGAGTCTACTCTCATGGAGAATGGAGGTGTTCCCGACTCCGTGAACCCGTCGACACTCATCAAAGAAGCTATTCATGTCATTAGCTGCGGATATGAAGAGAAAACCGAATGGGGAAAAGAAGTAAATCTTTTGTATACATCAAATTTTTTTAACTTTGAAGTTACCTTGTGAGTAAAGTTATAACCTTTTCTTGCTCTGTTTTTTTCGCAGATCGGATGGATTTATGGATCTATCACGGAAGATATTTTGACGGGTTTCAAGATGCATTGCCGCGGGTGGAGGTCGATTTATTGTATGCCGTTAAGACCGGCTTTTAAAGGGTCGGCTCCTATCAATCTATCGGATAGGCTTCACCAGGTTTTGCGTTGGGCTCTTGGCTCGGTTGAGATCTTCCTTAGCCGGCATTGTCCTCTATGGTATGGTTGCAGCGGAGGCCGCCTCAAGTTGCTTCAAAGATTAGCTTATATAAACACTATTGTTTATCCATTCACTTCATTGCCTCTTGTTGCTTATTGTACTCTTCCTGCTATTTGCCTTCTCACCGGCAAATTCATCATCCCAACGGTAACTTATTGTCCGATTTTTTCGGTTATTTAGGTTTACTTATGTCTCTTGAAATGTAGTGATTGCATTGAATCTTTTGTTTGTAGCTATCAAACCTAGCAAGCATGCTATTTCTAGGTCTATTCATATCAATCATCTTAACAAGTGTCCTCGAGCTACGATGGAGCGGAGTGAGCATCGAAGACCTATGGAGAAACGAGCAGTTTTGGGTGATAGGAGGCGTTTCGGCTCATCTCTTTGCCGTGTTCCAAGGATTCCTCAAAATGCTCGCGGGTCTCGACACTAACTTCACGGTCACGTCGAAAACCGCGGACGATCAAGAGTTCGGCGAGCTTTACATTGTGAAATGGACAACACTTTTGATACCTCCTACAACATTACTAATAGTGAACCTTGTTGGAGTTGTTGCTGGTTTCTCTGATGCTATGAACAAAGGCTATGAAGCTTGGGGACCTTTGTTCGGTAAAGTTTTCTTCGCCTTTTGGGTTATTCTTCATCTTTATCCTTTCCTCAAAGGTCTTATGGGAAGACAAAACAGAACACCTACTATTGTTGTTCTTTGGTCTATCTTGCTTGCTTCTGTCTTTTCGCTTGTTTGGGTTCGTATCAATCCTTTTGTCTCTAAGACTGATACTACCTCTCTTTCTCCAAAGTGTCTTTTGATGGATTGTTAAGAGAACCATGTTGTATTTTTGTGATTTTTTTTGGTTGTTTTGTTATTAATGTATACCTTCCTTGTGAGAGAAGTTTTCTCCTATGGTTGCTTGATTCACAAGTTAAGTAAAATACTAATGGTTTTGATTTATTTGAAGGAAAAAAAAACTCTGCAAAATGGTAGAGTGTAGTATTGACTCTTTTTCGCATAAAAAAACAAGAAAATAAAAAATCAGATTCCATGAACAATGTCATGTTGAGGAATGTCATCAAGCAAAGAGTCAATGCTACATATTCCTTCCTCAAACATCTTCTCATTGTATCCAAAACCATGACTAAACACATATTCAGGCATAACCCTATCTTCTTCATAAACCTCCTCTTGCTTCTCCTTCTCCTTCTTCTTCTTCTTGTTACACTCTCTTCTTCTACCTCTTGCAGGAACAGAGGAAGCAGACAAAACACCCAAATCCAAGCTCTTTATGTAATCTTGCAACAAAGAAGATTTTGAATACTTTGATTTACATTTTCTTTTAGAGAATTGTCTTCTTTTCGTCGCGTTCCAATGGTTCTTGATCGAGTTCTCTGTTCTTCCGGGGAGTCTTTTCGCCATCTCTTTGTGAGATTCTATCAACATTTTGTCTTCTTCTTCACTCCATGGTTCTTTCTACAACAATAGTTTAATATTAATCCTTTATCTTAAGTTTCTTTAATCATTCATTACATGATCTAATTAATACCTTGATGTCAGGTCTTAAATGGTTATGCCACCTTTCTCTACATTGTTTACCTATCTTTCCTGGTAACACTTGAGCTATATTCTGCCATTTTCGCAATCCATATTTCGCCACAAGTTGAATCAATACCCTATAAACCAAACAAGAAGTACTTGAAATAACTAAAAAACTTATATTCAGAAGATTTACAAAAATTCCTTAAAATACCATAAAAAAGTACCTTAAATTTTAAAGTACATCCCAGAGTTTTAACCTTTAAAGCACTAGAAATACAAAATCAAATTTTAACACTTTACAATTTGCAAAAGAAACTTTCATTTGAGTTAAATATTTGTTGTTTAGGGTTTAGTTTTAGGGCTTTATGGTTTGATTTTGAATGTTTTAATCTAATTTTTGTTTCGTCGTATTCTAAGTCAAGAAAACATTAATGATATATTAGGAGAAAAACTCTTGATAGTATTTTAGGCATAAAAACTTAAAAAGATTATAGTTTGGTGAATTCCCCTCAAAATTTATACTATAAGCTAAAATATGTAAATAACAAACCTGTCTTGTTGAGCAGTCCATTGTCCTTTGACTAAGGTTGATTTTGTATTTCCTTTCCATGATGAAGACGAAGACGATAACTTTCTTGTCAAGAAAGGTTTGGTCTTATTGAAAATAGTTGTTTTATAACAATGATTATCATCAGAATCACATGAAACTTCTTCTGTCATCACAAAGTCCAATATTGGCTTAGTGATCTCTTTAAGAGAGCACTTAAAATGGTTCATCATCATGTTTTTTTCATCCAAATCCTTGTGATCTTGTTCATTGACCATATTGATCTCTTGATGGTTATTATTATGAGTGAAGTAGGAGTTTTGTGTAGCTTGATTCATCAAATGTGGTTTAGATTCATCATAAAAGTTGTCCACAATGTTGTTTTGGTGAAAGCCATGCTCTAAGATAGCATTGTAGAAAGATGTAGAACCATCATTATGATGATGATGATCAAGATCAAGATGGTGAAAATCTTGAAGAAAGCTTGAGGGTTTTGATTGGTCAACGAATTCAAGTGGAAAGTCTTCTTCTTTCATGAGTTCTTGATAATGTGTGAAAATGGTTTGGTTTAAAGGAACAAAGACACTCTCGTTGATGAGATTATCCATATTTTCTTGAGAAAGAATTAGGGAAAAAACTAATTAATTAGTTAAAAAAAGAAAGTGAAGTCTTTTACCTTTGTTTGTGTTTGGTTTGTTCTTTCTTGTATTTGTAAGGTTGAAGAAGAAAGAGAGACATTTAATATATGTTTTAACTTTTTTTTTTGTCAAGAATATATGTTTTAACTATAACCATTTAATTTGTAATGAAATTGAAATAGTAACGTTTTGAGTTTGTTGGTAGCATTATTATGATTTGTTTAATTAATCCTTAAATGCTTAACGATTTTGTTGTTCTTCTCTTTTTATCAAAACTTTTTTTTTATTAAAGTACTTTGGATGTTTAGAGTTTAGTTACTATGAGAAAAAACTAATGGTAGTTATGTTTTTGGAGATATTTAAAATGTACTTCAAGGATCAATTCTCAGCGCCTACGGCAGTGTAGGATTGGCTAATGGGCCGGCCAGTTGTGGCCCAAATGTTGACAAAAAAAAAAAAAAATGTACTTCAAGGTTATTATACTTTTTCAAATATTTTCAGCTATTTCTTTTGGATGGAAATATAGTAGATTTAAATTCAAGTATAAAATAGGCAAATAGCTATTGAGATTTAAATGACTAATTTATTTTGTCACAATTTTTTTTTGTTGGCTAAAACGATACTTATTTTGAAAGGGAGGAAATATAAAAATTAATTTGTTCTTGTAAATCTGAGTTATGTTCCAAAACTTTTACAAAAACTTTATTTATTATTGTATAGGAGTTACAAAATAAAAGAGATGATTCCTATGATATTCTTCTTGTCTCCACTCAATGCATACGGACTGGTATGTTGCTAATATCCATGAACTTTCTTTAACAAAAGTAGAGAATCTGTAAACTTAAATTACACGTTCAATATATATATCCATAGCAAAAAAAATCATCTAGTGAATATAGCATTTTTTAGAGAAATTGCTATTTTGAATAGTTACAAACTTACAAATTACAATGTAAATAAAGAAAATGTAAAGTAAGTGAATAATTATGCTTCAGGTCAAATAAATGATTTTTGAAATTTTATCAACGTTCATACTAAGAATTTAAAATGATTGTTTTCAAATAATTGTTTTCATTTTCTTATAAAAAAATAAAATTGTTTTCATTTGATGATCTATTTGTATGATTTCGTATTAGTTAAGAGGTTCAAAATACATTAATAATGTTGGGACTATAAAAATTTATTAATTTATAGTCCCAACATTATTAATTTATAGTGATATTAATTTACACTATAAATTAATAATATAGAGATAATTCTACAAAAAGAAATTTTTTTTTGTTGAATCTATTGTCAATTTTTTAGTTTTTTTAATTTTTTTTGTTTCAAGTTAGAACTATTCTTTAAATTTTAGCGTTTACATATTTCACATCGTGTTAATATTAGTGTGTATATATATAATTTTGACACTTTACGTGAAACATAAAAATGATTTTTCATCGAAAAGACGTTGCGAAAGAAATCATGACTGATCAAATATACAAAGAATTACGACATTGTTTACGAAATTGTTATATAATGTATGCATGAAATTGAAATTATGAAATTATGGCATGATTGAGACCATATTTTTACATAGAAATATTTTAAAAAATATTATTTTATTAATTTATCGAAATTGGTTGATTTTTACATTGACCCGAATTGGAACTATATTTTTTTATTAATTTATAATGATTATTAATTTATAGAGTATTAATTTATAGATGTTATAGTGTAGGACTTTAATCATGAATGATACTTTTGAATAATAGGTTTACCAAATTTATTAAAACATACAAAATATGAGTTACTTGAAAATCAAACTTTTTCCTTTAGATTTTCCTTTTCCACATTTGTCAAAATTCATCCATAGGTAACAAAAATACTACTCACAAAAGGTTCCACAACCAAAGTTAATAATTAATGAGTTATTCGGTAAATTATGTACTTTTTACTTCTTAATTTGTCAATAGAGTGATTTTTTTTGTATTTGTATTTATGTGATTTTTTATGTTGAAAAGTCAAAAATAACCCTGAATTTTCTGGTCAGGTCGTTTGAACATTCATATATATGCGTGAACATTCATGTATTCGTATGAACATTCATGTTCTTCCTTCTAAATTAATCGTGACATTGTGTGAATATTCATAATAACATGTGAACATTCATAGTTTGATTAAATAAATCATAAAAATTCTAAAACAGAAAACTTGTGAACATTTATGAACCTGTGTAAATGCGCGGAGGGGTATATCAGTCATAACAAAAAATAAAAAAAAATAAAATCACCTAATTACTAATTTTGAAACGCAAATCATCTTATTGTAAATTAAAGTAAAAAAATGTACATCATTTCCTAATTTTTTCATAATTAATCAATGCAACAAAAACACAATGAATCGAAAATTAATTAAAAAATCACAAATTCATAAGAAACAAAACCATAAGGAGGTCAAGACCGTAAATTTATCCAAAACAGAGGACTAAATGTATACAATTCCCAACTGTCACATGACCCCATCTTTGAAAAACCCAATCTCCTTCTTCTCTCTTCCTTCTTCTTCTTCTTCTTCTTCTTCTTCTTCTTCTTCTTCTCTCTCTACTTTACTTTCTCACACTTCCTTCTCTCCCTCTCTCTTCACCATGAAACTTCCGTCACCGTCATTACCGTTACTTCTCCTCCTCCTCTCCGTCACCATATCCGCCGCTCCTTCTCTGTCCCCAACCCCTTCTCCGGCCACATCTCCCACTCCTCACACTCCCTCCTCCTCCTCTTCTCCTTTAGACCCAAAACAGCTCAAAGCTCTCGAATCACTAAACATCCCCACCGCCAAAGATCCCTGCTTTCACCGTCCTTCAAAATCAGCCCCAACCTCCTTCGTCACCTGCGACGGCGGCTCACCGTTCCGCCTCGTCACGAGCATTTCCTTCGCCAATTGCTCCGACGATCTCTCGATCTCATCCACAGCTCTCAAAGCTCTCTCCACATCTCTCGTTTCTCTCTCTTTCCTAAACTGCCCTTCTCTCTCTCCTCCGCCGCGTCTCCCCGGCTCACTCCGCTCCTTCTCCGCCGTATCTTCCTTCCTCCGCCGCCGTAAAGGCTTATCCGGAGTCTACTTAGCTCGTCTCGTTAACCTCACCGATCTCACCGTCTCCTCCGTCCCCGTCTCCACCTCTGGTCTCTACGTTATACTCGGAAACATGGACAAAATCGTCTCTCTCACCGTCTCTCACGCGAATCTCTCCGGCGACATACCCAAATCGTTACATTCGAATCTCACATTCATCGATTTATCAGATAATCTCATCAAAGGATCAATACCCACTTCGATTACATTGCTCACGAATCTGAAATCTCTAAACTTGTCGCGAAACTCGATCTCCGGCGAGATACCCGACGGAATCGGAGACTTGATCTCTATGAAAAACCTCTCTTTAGCTTCGAACAAGCTTTCGGGTCCGATCCCAGATTCGATCTCGTCGATTTCTGAGCTTACCCATTTAGATCTGAGCGGAAACCAACTAAACGGCACCGTTCCGAGATTCCTCACGAAGATGAAGAATCTCAAGCACTTGAATCTCGCTAACAACAACTTCAATGGAGTCTTACCGTTCAACGCGAGCTTCTTAAAGAAACTCGAAGTGTTCAAAATCGGTGGAAACAGTGATCTTTGTTATAACCACACATTGTTATCGTCGAAGATGAAACTGGGTATTGCTCAGTGCGATAAACACGGCTTGCCTCTGTCTCCGCCGCCGCAAAAGGAAGATTCTAGCTCCGATTACGATTACGGCGGCGAAGATGAGACTAGTGAGAATAAGAAGAAGAAGGAAGAGAGTCATGGTCCTAATAAGGTTGTTCTTGGTGTAGCTATTGGTCTTTCTTCTCTTATCTTCTTAATCATCTTCATGATCCTTCTCGCGAAATGGTGTGCTTGATTCGCAAAAATTAGGGTTCTTCACAAAAATTGAAGAAGATGATGATAGTCAAATTTTTGTTTTGTGGAAAATTAAGCCGACCGGTTCTCCACACAAATCCCGGTTCACTTTTTTTTTGTAATTTTCACATTTGAGTCATTATATTTAGTTTGTCTTCTTTAGTTTTATTTATTTATTTAAATTTGTTGTAATTTTGAGTGTATGTGTTTAAAGATTTATTTTGTAACAATTATTGAATTATTCTTATGAATTATTTTCTTCAACGAGCCTTTGTTCTTTAGTTGTGTTAAATTTAATCATGCACATGGTGCAGTTGATCAAAACAAAATTCGAATTCAACAAATTATAAATGATGTTATAAAAATAAATATAATTAATTAAATTGAAACAGAAAATAATATGGTCATGCTTAATGTTTCCCTTTGAAGCAATGACACAATCATGAAGAAATATCCAGCCTGTTCATGTTCTAATTGCTTTGATTCCACAATGATTATATCAATACCGGTCTAACCGTTAACCGGATTTGGTAATAACAATATGATGATACATAAAACAACATTACAGTTTTCACCAGAAGCCTCTGCAAGAACAATGCCCATCTTTAAACTGGTGAAACCGGTTTGAATCTCTTAGGACGATCTCTCTTCTAGTGAACTTGGACATGAACTTAGCCATCTCATGACAGTCTCCACATACTCTTAGGTTCTTTGTAACTCTTATGATCTTATTTCCATGTCCTGAGCTTATGATACCCAATGCCATTGCCAGTTTCTCACTGTGACCACACAAAGCTTCTATTTTTTCCATCTCGTCCGCGTCTATCAAAGCGTATTTAGTCAGCGGCGAGTACCCTTTTTCGATCATCCTAGCTCTTACCCCTCTCAAGAAAGCTTCGATCTTTTCGGTTTCCGGGTTTGAGCTATCTCCAGCTACAAAGATGTTGACTTTACCCTTTATCTCTATCCAGCTGCATCCTGGATTCTTTCGCAGTCCGCGTCGTCCTATCCTTACTCTTAGCCTCTTGACTTCTTCCCATTTCTCAGCTTCTGCGTAGATATTCGCCATTAGCACGTAGTAGCCTGTGTTTTCTGGTTCAAGCTCAAAGACTTTCTCTGCAACAATCTCTGCTAGCTTAACATCATGGTGTATCCTGCATCCGCAAAGCAAGGCTCCCCATATTGTAGCATCTGGCGGTATAGGCATGTTTTCGATGAACCTGTAGGCTTTTGATAAGTTTCCGGTTCTTGCAAGCATGTCGACTATACAAGCGTAATGTTCTAGCGTTGGCTCGATCTTGCATTCGTGTCTCATGATGTTAAAAAATCTCCATCCTTCATCCACAAGTCCTGCATGGCTACAAGCATACAACAGAGAGACAAAGGAGATTTTGTCTGGCTCAATACCCGCTTGTCTCTTTTGTTCGAAAAGAGCGATGGCTTCTTTACCGAACCCGTGCATCCCATATCCAGCTATCATCACTGTCCAAGACACAAGATCCTTGGAAGCAATATCGTCAAAGAGCAGACGTGCGAGTAACAACGCTCCACATTTCGCGTACATGTCTACAAGCGAATTAGCAACATGCCGGTCTGAGAAGTACCCGTTTCTCATGATGTAACCGTGGATCTCTCTGCCTTTATCGAAAGCTGAAAGACTCGCACAAGCCGGAAGAACACACGCCACTGTTCTCTCGTCTGGATCAAACCGTTTTTCTTCCAACATCAAATGAAACATGCTTAGAGCTTCATTAGCGTAACAGTTCTTCGAGTACCCACCGATAACAGTGTTCCACGAGATAATATCTTTTACAGGCATCTCAGAGAACACTGTCTCCGCCTCTCTCATGTTTCCACATTTCGCATACATATCCATCAAAGCATTCGACACAAATATATCAAACCCCATATCGTGTTCCTTTATAAACTCATGGGCTCGCTTACCTTCTTCTAACAACCGATTACGAGCACAGCAGTTCAAAACTGCAGTGACGGTATAAACATCAGGGCTAATACCTTCTCCCTCCATCTCTGCAAATAGCTTCACAACTTCACCAGCCAAACCTTCTCTAGCGTAACCAGCAATCATAGAAGTGTAAGACACGACGCTTCTTCGATCACTCATCTCCCTAAACACAGCTTCACCAGATTCTAAATCACCGCACTTTAAATACATATCGAGCAATGTATTACAAAACCTATCTTCTCTACTCAAGCAAGCTTTCACTCCAATACCATGGACAGCTCTACCTAACGAGATTAAACCAGAATCAGCACATCCCGCGAAAACACTAACTATAGTAGCCAAATCGATCTCAACACCCGAAAGCAACATCTCCACGAAAACCAATAGCCCTTGTTCGACTAATCCGTTCGACATATACCCATTAATCATCGAATTCCAAGAAATAACATCTCTTTCAGACATTTCATCGAACACCTTACGTGCACTTTCCACTCTCTGGTTTCTCAAGTACAGAGCCAAAAGAGAATTCGCCACAGAGTTGCAATCTCCGAAACCCGATTTAAGAACATACCCATGAAACTGCTCTCCTCCATGGACACCACGCAGAGACGAAAAGCTCTTTGAAACGCAAGATAAAGTATAGCTATCCATTTCAACGCCAGAGCTCATCATCCTCTTAAACAACCCAATGCTTCCACTGAAATCTCCAGATTTCGCAAGCTCGTTCATCAATACGTTCCAGAACAAAGCTTTCTCGATTTCGACTTTATCGAAAACCCGTCTAGCTTCTCTCAATTCGCCACAGTTCGTGTACATGAGCGCGAGTTTCGAGCCCAGATTCGAATCCACGACGAACCCGTTGCGATTTATGAAGGAATCCACTTCTTTACCGTTTTCGAGAGATTTCGAATCAGCGCATAGCTGAAGAACGAAGCAGAGAGTTCTCGGATCGATTTCACACTTACCGGAGACGCGGAGAAGCTTCACGGCGTTATCTAGGTCTCTCGCTTCGCAGAGCCTCCGTAATCTAACGTTCGCCTCCGTCGCGCTCCGATCTAACGTTGTGACATCTCTGCTTCCTATAGAGACCGTTCTCAACGAGGCTCTGTTAAAAATCACATCTTTTCGAGCTCTAATGGAGCTTTTGATCTCTTTATGAGTTTTGAAGTAACAGAAGCTTGAAGAAGACAGACTCGTCGTCGTCACCAACATCGCCATCTCTAAGACGAGGAAAGCGCGGGAAAAAGTTATGCTATGTATATAAAGCTATTGTAAGAAAAAAAAATGGTTTCTCTTCAGTAAAAAAAAACACATTGTCTCTTTAGTAAAGTTTCAGTGTCCACAAGAGAGACATATCTGTAACTTTTTGGCCATTTTTAGTCCACAAGTTTATGCATATCTGTAATTTAATGGACCCAACAATATAAAGGTAGGATTTTTATTGTGAGGAAGTAGAAGCCAAAGAGAGAATCATAAGAAGATATCAAGAGGTGACTACGATTCACTTCATCGTTTGAAGAAAAATCTAAGATCTGGCACTAAGAAAAGCCATGGACTTGGCACTTCATTTTCCTTGTACTACTTACCCATTGATCAAACAAAGATTCAGACAAGCCAAACAAGCTAGTCATCTACTTCATGTTCAAGGTAATCCAATATCTAGCTTGAGTTTTCAGAGATTCTGACAGAGATTATGGGAATGTTTAGACTTTTGTGCAGCTAACTGAGTTTTAGACAGGTTGCAGATACTAACACTTCAAGCTTTGAGAAGAGTCTTAAAAGAACGAATTCAAGCTTCCATGGCGAACGAAGTATCCGGCTTCAAGAGAAAGCTTCATCTTCTTCTTCTTCTTCTAAGAAGGGGCATGTTTCTTGCAAGAAACCGTCTAATAGCCAAAGCTCGAACCCGAGTAAATCAAACCAAGAAGAGATTATTTCCCTCTTGAAACGAATTCAAGCTTCCATATCCAAAGGAGAGTCTCAAGGAGACGAGGAGAAGAAGAACAGTGGTGCGTCTACGGAGAACAAACCGCTGACAAAAGCTATTCTTGATGTCCTTGAGAAATCAAGAAAGAATACTCAAGGTACTCAAAGATTCTGTATCAAATCCAAAATCCATGTTCTTGCAACTTAATCAACATTGTAACTGTAGGAGATACTACTAGTGTGAAGGAAAAGCAACCAAAGAGACAAGAAGTGCTTACTCGACAACCGTCTAGCTTCACAAAGAGGACTCATACGCCTTCTGCACTAACTCCAAGAGGTAAGCTTCCAGTAACAAAGTGCGATAAAGCTTTAGAAGAAATCACAGAGAAGCAAGAAAAACCTCCATTGATTGAAACTATGAAACTTGCAGAGCTCAAAGAAGTTGCAAAGAACAGTGGAATCAAAGGATACTCAAAGCTGAAGAAGAGTGAGCTATTGAAGCGACTCAGATCATCTTGACTTTAATTTTCTGTCCACATTATCTCTGACATGACTTGGAGTTGTTTTACTCAGACAAAAGTTGAAGTCTCAAAATCTTTTGAATTGATAACAAAAAAATCCGAGTAAATAGTTCATATTTCGATAGTACTTCAAGATTCTTAATCCAGCATAAATAAAAGATAAGAAGAGAGATAAAACAGAGCTAACAACACAAACCCATACGACGAAAAAGCCCTTTCTTAACCAGTGATGTTCTGAGACTTGTTGAGGATAACACCTTCATACTTAACTTGGAACCACTTCATGGCATCATCCTTTGTAACTCTATGTTGAATCCCAACACGAGTCTTGCACCTACGGCGACGTGCCACACGGTATCCTGGCCTCTCAAGAACCACATAGAAGTCCATACCGTAAATACCCGTAGAAGGATCATACCTAAACAAAGAAACAAACACAAAACAATGAGAAACTTCATGCATCAAAATCAGACTAAAATGTCTTAATCACATACTTGATTCCAAGATCAATGTGCTCCTGGATACCGAAACCGAAACAGCCAGTGTCACTAAAGTTCTTCCTCAAAAGCTCGTATTCTTTGACTTTCAAGCCACTCTCGAGAAGCTGCATCGCCTTGTCGCCTCTCACAGTGACATAGCAAGCAATCTTTTCATTACGCCTGATACCAAAAGACCTCACAGTATACCTCGCTGTTTCAAACAATCAAGAACCACTCTAAATTAAAACCTCTAAAAATGTTCAAAATCACAGAACATAACAACACATGAAACTACATACCCTTTGAGAAGACAGGGGTTTGACCACTAAGCTGTTCCAAAACCTACAACATTGCAAATTTTCAAAGTAAAGTCTCGATTTTTATGTTGGCAAAATTTTCAAAAAAAGATGGTAAAAATGAAAACAAAAGGAGAAACCTTAGAGGCACGAGTGAGACGATCACCACTTTCACCAACAGAGATGTTAAGGATAAGTTTTTGAACCTTAATGTCTCTCATGGGGTTCGTGAGCTTCTTCTCCGACGCCTACATCACATCAAAATAGGAAAATTTTCAAAAAAAAAACAAAAACAACAATCAAAATTAAGAAGAAGAAGAGAAGCTTATATATATATGTATCTGTTAGATGATGAAAAGTTAGAGAAGAAGTGGTACCATCTCAAAAAACAAAGGATTCAAAAAAATTGAGTGAGAAGAGTAAAAAGAGTTGCAGAGACAAATCTCGCGGTGGCGGCGAAATTAAACTATATGTAAAGAACTTAGGGTTTCTACTTTCTTTTAGACGTAAAGGTTAATAACGAAACTAGCCTTGTCAAAAAAAAAAAAAAAAAAAACAAAAAACATAAAAGCTCCGTTGCCGGGACTCGAACCCGGGTCTCTCGGGTGAGAGCCGAGTATCCTAACCAGCTAGACTACAACGGATTGTTGTACATTCCAAAAAGTATTCGTATTTAATGAATCTTCTCAAGAATAGCAAAAAAAAATAATTTTAGGACAAAAATAACATCATCATAAGTTTCTTTTACTTAAATAACCTGAAAAATTATTGGACCGAAATACCACAACTTTTAAATTACCTTAAAACTTTTAAAATTGAACAATAAACGTTTCAAACCTAAATTCTAATCTCTTTAGTATTGTACCATAAACACTAAATGACGAATCCATATGTTTTTTTTTTAAGTTTTAAAGTGTTAAAATTTGTTTTTGTGTTGTATTTCTCTCAAAAAAAAAAAATCAGTGGTAGTTAAGGAAGATTACACTATATTTAACTAATGCTCTTTTGACTGTTATGCTTGTTAAGGGCAGGTAAAGACAATGACTACACACAAAAGTTAATAGTTGGAGAATCTTTTGTACATAAATTTTTGAGATTCGACTTTGGAAGATAAGTAATAAACAAAACCATTTCATACACTTGATAATGTAACAATAAAACAAAACAAAACAGAACATTCAAAACACTTTGCCCATCAATATCATAACTTGGACTAGATTCTTCTTTCACCTTCTGCTCAAACTTAACTATCTTAAAAAATCTGACTAAACACATTTACAGACAGCAGAAAGAAAAGATGATAAAATAAGCAAAGAAGATTGTGTGTTTTTTTTAATAACCAAACTTATAAATGAGAAACAGAGATGGTGTCAGCTTGCAGTAGATGGGTTTTTGACCATCAAAACTTTGTCTGAACAAAACATGTGTGGACCAAGTTTGACGAAAACTTGTGTGCCTTCTTCTACTACCCTTCTGGCTCTTGTAATGGCACAATTATATCTTATAAAGCTGTTTCCTTTTTGATCCTTTTTTTTAAGTTCCAGATTGGTTCAAGAAACTTAGACCCAATTGTCTTTTGATATGGTCTGGAATCAACTTGTTGACTAGCTCAGGTGATGCTCCAGCTACTTCCTGTTTGAAGTTGAAGAGAGGCGGGAAAGGACGTCCATTAGGTAAACGAGCATTTGGTTCTCTGAGTTCATCGAAGAACGAATGTGCACAAGCTTCAAGCTGAAAATATAGGCAGAGAGAACAAAGCATAAGCATTTGGTTAGATTCTTAAGAGATTAGTAGAGATTTTTCAAGAGTTAGATGCTTACCGCTGTGCATCTAAGACTCGGTGAGTATTGAAGCAGCCTTGATGCAAAATCTATCGCTTCTGGTGGCATCCGTTTGTGGAAAATCTGAATTCAAAAAATGTAAGTTTGAATACGTGTTGACGTGTGGAGTTGGAAAGTGAAACTGGAATGGATGTTTACAAGGAGTAAATAGCACAAACCTTGTGCCAAGGGTGTGCCTTTATCTGTGGAAACCTGAAGTCTGTGTAATGTGGATTCATACAACGGATTTCTTCACGGGTCGGTGTACCAAGTACTTTTATGATTTCAACGAGCTGATCAACCGCGTTTTCACCAGGAAACAATGGCTGAAATTTAAAAATACAGATGTCACCACAATGAGTCCTATACCGCGAGTACACTGGAGATTTAAGAAGGTGGTAAGTGAAAATTTTGGTTTACCTGACCAAGAAGAAGCTCAGCGAGAACACAACCAGCAGACCAGATATCAATAGAAGTTGTGTACTCCGTGGCACCAAATATGAGTTCTGGTGCACGGTAGAATCTTGAACATATGTAAGAAATGTTGGCTTCTCCTTTAACCTGAAAGCAAAAGTAAAGTTCAACAGTTAATGACAATATCATACAAAACAAAAACGCTACAAGTCGAATAATTTATACATCTCGAAGTCTTACGAGCTGTTTCGCGCTACCAAAGTCACAGATCTTGACTTGATGAGTAAGAGGATCAACCTATAGAAAAACAGCAACAGAGAAGAGATACATTTATTAGGTAGAAAAAAAGAAAATAGACACAAAGCTGAATCTTGAAAGTAACCACATACCAGAAGATTTTGAGGCTTTAGATCTCTGTGACAAACTCCAGCAACATTGTGAGTGTACGCGAGTCCCCGAAAGATCTAACACGACAAAAAAAACAAATTAAATCAAGAAGAACCATTCTATTTACATCACTCTCTAAACCGCATATACGAGAGTATGCTTGTTACCTGATACATATAGAGTTTAACGTATACAAGCGGCATTCTCTGGTTAGCAGTGCTATAATGTTTAAGAACACGATACAAGCTCTCGGGTACATACTCCATAACCAAATTGAGAAAAAGCTCGTCTTTACTCGTTGTCGAAAAGAAACAATGCTTCAAACGAACAACATTGGGATGATCCATCACACGCATAAGCTGAAGCTCTCTGTTCTTGTACCTTCTGTCTTGCAGAACTTTCTTTATCGCAACGGTTTCTCCTGTCTCCAAACACTTGGCCTGGAAAACAATACCGAAGGAGCCTGTTCCCACAACTCGCTCCGCCATGTAACTAATCGTCTAATAAACAAACAAAGACATAGAACACACATCTTAGTTAAAGAACACAATCTTATTGCATATACAATAGACATAGCTATTTTGGGTTTTGAAAACCCTAAAGATACCTGTTTTGGTTCACCGTTTTTGCCTCCTATTGTGGTGGAGATGATGTGACCAGTGACTTGATCATGCCCATCAACTACAGAAGCTTGCGTCTCCTGTAAGAAAGAGACAAACAAGCTTTAAGGTCAGTAAAACACACACACAAACACACAAGTAAGGCCTTGAAACCATAATGCTTATCACAGAATCAAAAAGGCTTAAAGACTTTTTTTTTTTATCTTGAGTGAATCTGAGAGGAATCTATGCTTAAGTTATGGATCTAGCAAGCAACTAGTACAAAACCCTAGATTTTTAATCACAGATCAAGACCCCTAGTAAAGGAAAGAGATTAAAGATGGTAACTTTAAAACTCAGAACTCATAAACCCTTTTGAGAAAAACCATGTCTGAAGCTAATAAGAGAGATCTCATGGTAGCTCAAAGCAGTTAAAGAAGCAAAAGCTCAAAACTTTGGACCAAGACAGAACTCTCCCAAATCTTGTCTCAGAACTTCTATCATAAAAGAAGATGAGTAGCTTTACCTTATCGTCAGCCATGGCGATTGAGACACGGCGAGGAGAGAGAAAGAAAGATATATAGAGAGAGAGAGAGAGAGAATTGAACAGAGAGAAAAGTTTAAAGTTTTAAAACAAATGGGTTTTCTCAATTAGTTTGGTTGGTAATGATCATGGTGGAGAGAGAAAGTAGCCACAAGATGAGAATAAAGTAGAGAGAGAGAGAGAGAACAAGTCCATGTGAAGACAGCTCTCTCTTCTTTCTCGCTCTACGTCTTTATCTCTATTCTCTCTCTATACTTTCCGTTTTTCTTCGCCATCTTCTTTTGTGTTTTATAACGAAATTACGTAAATACCCTTGAGTTTGAGATTAATTACGCAGACACGGATTCTTTGTTGAAATTTCGTGATCAAAGAAAGGCATATTTCAATGTGTTTTTTGTCGGTCAAATATTGACACTCTCTCTCTCATCTTTCAAAATTCGGTGGTTAAGGTCTAAAATTGGTATTTTTAGGTACTCTAATTAAATGTTAGATGCTAGGCTAGTCACTGTCCTAATCTCCATAATTATAACACTTTAATATATACTTTATTTATTATATATTTGATTATTTCTACTTTAGCATTTAATCATGTTGGTAAATCATTTAATAAAGTGAGTGTCACAATATGATAGAGTATGATTTTGTAATCTGTTATTTGCCCTGTTTTACAAAATGATATAAATATTACTAGTATTTTGTGATTTTTTTACGAGAAAATCCTCAAAATAACCTGAAATAGTGTTTTTGACAGAAAAACATTACAAGTTTTTTTTCCTTAAATACCATTAAAAAAAATTTTGGAAAAAAATATCATAAACACAAAAATCTAATTTTAACACTTTAAAACTTATTTTTTTCATTTAGATTCGCTCTATACTGTTTACAGTGGCGGACCTAGAAACTTTTTTTACCAGGTTCAATATATAATAAAAAAATTAAATATTGTTATTAAAATAAATAAATAATATTTACAAAATTATTCTACGTTTTTTCATTTTTTGAAATATTTCTATCACATTATCATTTATAATGGTTTTGAATATATCTTTTTCGATAAAACAAACTAGACAATCATTCAAAAACTGATCACCAATACGATTACATCAATATATAATAAGACAAAAACTTTTCACAATCTTCATGGCTGAAAAGCATCTCTCAACCGTTGCGGTAGCGACAAGCAAAATCAAAACCAACGGATGTGACAAATGCTTCCGTGTGTTCCACTAGCATATGAGCAAGTTTTCCAAGATTTTTTAAAGGAATAAATATTTCGTCATTCCGAACATTGTCAATGTAGGTTAATTTATATGCACGTTTTTAGGTTAATAAAAGATATTCCATTTTTGTTCCTAATATGATTCCTATTAATAAAGTTAATTGTATTTATGTTATGTTGTAGCTTTTTAACAATAGTTTGATGAGTCAAAATAAATAAATGGGTTAGACATGTTGTATTTGGAAGTTTAAATTCTCTATTAAGTGATGACAAAAAAAAACTTAGTATATAAATTAACAAAAACAAAAGTTTGGTGGGTCACCTGACACCCCAAGTTTATATGTGGGTTCGCCCCTGACTGTTTAGGGTATATTATTAAAGGGAGTAGAGTTTAGTTTTGAGGGTTTCATGTTAATTTTGAAGGTTTTAATTTAATTTTAAGTTTATGGTATTTTTGTTCAAAAAAACTTTTTAATGATTTAAGAAAAAACTTCAGATGATATTTTTTGTCCAAAAAACTATTTTTATAGTATTTTCGAAAATTGTCCTTTTGTATTTAGTCTTAACTTCAAATATACTCCATATTTTCGGCGTAAAACATTTATTTTTATAAAATAAATTAAATAGCATTGATGAACTCTAACAAATTCCTCAATGATCCAAGTTTGACCATTTGGTGTGGAGACTTTATTTTTTTGGTTAAATGAGACTTTATTTTTTTTGGTTAAATGAGATTTTTTCATACATTGATGAAAGAAAAAAGCATTTATGTTTCTTTGATCTTAGTTTTAATATTTAAAATTTTATAACTAAATTTAGGCTTAAATGGGTTAAAAAGCATTTAAGAGCGCAGGTTTTACTTAGTTTCTTTATTTTTATTATTTTGGTTATCTTGAAACATACAAGTCGATGATGATAATGATGGCTATACTAATTGAAGAAGACAACAAAAATATATATATTATTATAATTTTCTTTTTGTTCAATTATATGCAACCGATATAATCATTTTTGGCGGTATGGATTAACATTGCATATTTGTGTATTATCTTGATAAAATAATACAAATGTTATCTACATATTATCCATTTATATATAACTTTCTAAAACCAAATTTAAGTACTCATATACACTCTGTTGATTTTTTCTTGGTCTCACCTAGAAATAGAATAAAATATACAAATTATTGGAAGCATAAGTTTATATATATATGACTTTTATGGTATGAGAAAGCATAATTAATAACGTGCATCATGTGAGGAGGTTCAAGCCAATGTAGACAACTAAGAACTAATCATTTGCATAAAACGAAAACTTATCAAAACATGAAAGTAAAGTTAAATATAAAAACAGAGAATAATAATTGGATTTGTGAAAAAGGAAAGAAATAATCGAAAGACCCTAAACTTAGTTTTTTTTTTTTTTTTTTTTTTTTTTTTTTTTTTGTCAAACACCCTAAACTTAGTTTTATTTCCGTGATTAAGAGGTAACCCTTTTAATTTTTTTGGGGAAATTAGCTTGTATATACATATGTAAAAAGGAAATTAAATAAATATCAAACAAGATTTGAATGGTGTATAATGACTATTTTAACCTTATCAAATTTTTTATTTTGCAACATCTTTTTCTTCTCTCTCTTCTTCTCTTTCTTCTTCTCTCTTCCTATTTCTTTCTTGTTTTTTATTTCTTTCTCTCATTCCTTCTTTATATCTTTTTTTTTGTTTTCTTTTTTAGATCTCACCAAAAGTTTGTGTCAATCTATGTAGTAGACTATTTCATCATATATAGTCGACTGTGTCAATATAGATATCCAGTATATAATAAAATAATAGACTACTTCATCATAATTTTCATTATATGTTTATATATACTAATAAAATAGTAGACTACTATTTGAATATAATAAATAGTAGACTATTTCATCATATATAGTCGATTGTGTCAATATAGATAGTCAGTATATAATAAAATAGTAAACTATTTCATCATAATTTCCATCATATAGTTATTTATCTTTATAACTAATAGTTAATTATCGTTTGGAAATACATCACCTATATATAAAAATATATATGTAAATTGATGTTACATTATTCGAGACAATGTATTGATGTATGTTTAAATGCATTTTTATAATATAGATTGTAAATATTGACATTTGTAAATCTCATCAAAATAGTCTGATATTTTTAAACAGTTGTAAACCACTCGGCTGTATATATTTCTAAAATAGTCATTTATTTCAACCGTATAGGTTAAAGGGTTTAGGGTATATTGTATAGGTATAAGGTTTAAGTTTTAGGTTTTAGGGTTTAGGTTTTGGGTTTTGGGTTGGTTTATAAATAGTCACCTAATATTTTAAACATAGTAGACTATTAACCTGGTTACTGAACATGAATCACCATCAATTTTTCAAATCTGGTTTTTAAATAGTCACTTAAACGTTAAATAATTGGTTTATAAATAGTCACATGTAAATAACATATAATTGGTTTAAAAATAGCCACCTATTAACTTCAAATTTGTTGGTTTATAAATAGTCTCCTATAAAAGGTAATAATATATTGTATAAACTTAGTCTAATGTATACTAAGCCTAATTTCCCCTTTTAAAAATAATATTCACCTATCTAGTTCAAAATTGTTTGTTTATAAATAGATCACTCTATAAATAATTAATAGTTTACTTAAAAATAGTCACCTATTAACTGCAAATTTGGTGATTTTATAAATAGTCTACTATACAAGGTAATAATATATCGTATTATTAATAGTCTACTAACTGCAAATTTTGGTGAGATCTAAAAAAGAAAACAAAAAAAAGAGATAAAGAAGGAATGAGAGAAAGAAATAAAAAACAAGAAGGAAATAGGAAGAGAGAAGAAGAGAGAGGAGAAGATTGAGAACAAATGTGTCATTAAAAAAAATATTTGATATGTCCACAAATTAAATCAACACTTTGTTATGAGGCCCAATTTTATGACCTATTATTAATATACACCTAAATAGCCCAATTTTTTTTAATCTTTATAATCTCTTGAAGTTTAATACTTTTTTCTTTTGACTATAGAAAGTAGAAACTTAAATACTTGACATTACTTCAAGCAATCTAACAGGTAAAGTAAAAAACTATTGTAGTTTGCATTTTTAGTTTCAAGTTCAACCATTTTTTGAAGTTTAGACCATAATACATTATGTAAGAAATAATTTGAAACAAAAATATTGAAATTAAATAATATAATATTTATGGGGAAATAAATATTATATTAAGGATTGACGGATGGGTTGGCAGTCGGTGGGAGAAGGTGGGTTGGTCAAACCTGCAAAAACTCATTTAGTCAAAACTTCTCATAACATTTAATATAACTTTTCAACATTAATTATTTCTTTATTTATTGCATCTTCTTAAAAAAAATATTTCAACCTCCTTAAACTTTATTTCGGCTATACTAGTTTTCTTCATTATATTTTTCCTTTTAGTTAATTGAATTCAGCTAATGACAACTTCTTTTAATAGAGGAATTCACAAGTTATATTTTTTTAACTCCTCTACAAAACTACATTTAATTTAATATTTTACATCTTTATATTTTTTTTCAAAACTTTTAATAGTTGATGAATTTTTTAAAAAGTTAAAATTAAAATCTTTTTATTTAAAATCGTTAATTAATATTTAAGATATAATATTAAAGAGATAAAACTCTCTGAATTTTGACAAAAAAAAACTTTGTGAATATAATTTATTTGAATTCAATTTAGAGTATTTCAATATAGTTTTGAAAAATAAATTTAAACTGAGATAGTTTTACGAAATACAATTCAAAAAATATAATTTTGTAATCGTCCAGTTGTATTAAAAAATAAATAAATAATAATGATAGTATTATTATACAAGTGTAATTATGTGACATATTGCCAGCTCCTTGACGACTTTTATACTTTCAAAAAAACTCATAGAGGCCCAAAGATCATGAGGTGTATGTAATCTAATTAAACTTCTACCTTAATTTACATTAGTTTACTAGAAAGCCCAACTTAGATATCTCTGATTCTCTAATGTATTTTTCTATTTTCTACTCCACTTCAAAATGGAGTATTTTCAAAATGAAGATAAATTTTATTCCAATGTATTTTTCCATTTTCTACTCTATAAAAGAATATTCTAAGTATATTCTTTTTCTCACTTTCTTATTAATTACAAATATTGCCTTCAATTTCTGTAATTTAAAAATTAATCTTATTTATTTATCTTCTACAAAATTAATAGAAATTATAATATTATTTTAATAAAACCATGTAATTAAAACTACATTACATCATAAAATAAAACATAGATATTATTCAATTATTTCCATTAGTGGATTTTTAATTTTTTTTTTTTTAAAATCTTTGTTTTGGTTTCTTGTTGTTGTATTTTAAAAATCAATTCTTTATGTTTATTTTGTGTTATTATTGTATTTTTCAATGTAAAATTAGTTAAATATTTATTTGCAAAAAAAATATTGTTTTCATATTTTTTAGTTTACTAATAACAAACACTTGATTTAAAACATAAATTAATAACAAAACAAATGAATATAAATTTTGAAGGACTATTGTGCAATTAAAATAGTTCATCTCCATTATGGAGTAAACATTAAAAATTCTCCATAAATAGAATAGAAAAGTTGTTTTCTCCATTTTGTAGTAGGAAATGGAGTGGGTTGAAGAGAATTTTTTCTCCAAAATGGAGATCTACTCCAAAATAGAAAAGGGTTGAAGATGCTCTTTTAGTCCATTTAGTTAAAACCCCATTTTTCTATACTTCAAAGTTCAAAAAGGAAACAAATCGATGGTGAAACTGAAAATAATAAATTATTTTTTACCACATTTTTTGATTTAATCTAGTTACATTTTTCTGCAAGGTGAAAGATTAAAGTTTAAACTATAAATTAACATAGTAAACTTTGTTGAATTGATAACTAAAACATCTATTAGTCTTAGATTTCCCCCTTTGGTCTACACTTCATAAAATAGTAAACTTTGTTTTATCATTCATGTATCCAAGTTTTTCCTTTCATCAAGTTTCCGAAATCGTGTTCGGGTTTGGCTCGGATATACACTCATCTAACCGGCTTTTATGAAGCTGGAAAGCCGGATTAACCCAAGCGCCGCAACTACATTGCATCCCAGCCCAATTAAAATAACCTAACCTGCCATTACATCCTAAACAAATAAGCTTCTCTTCCACAAAACCATCATGAACTGCCCAAAAAAAATTCCAAAAACAGCATCAAGATCATTATAAATAAAACATCAAAAGACTCTAATATAAAAGCAAAAAGGGGTCTCTAAATTCTCACTTGTTTGCATCCATTTCATAGGCTTGACAAAGATCGAAGAGCATCGCACTTGTGGAGAGTTTCCGCTTCGCTTTTTCCAAGCAAAACATTCTTCGCCTTTCCCCGGTTCGTGGGGGACTATGTTTTCTTCGATAGCGACTATTCTTCTGCATTTCTTGCATCTGTATACATGTTGTGGATTTGGTAAAGTAGTCTCTTTCAAATAGGAATCAGTCTCTACTACCTCTGCTTGTAACTCAGCCATAGCTTCTCTTCTGTTATAACAAACTAAAGACAAGAGTAAATATCTCATAAACCAAATAGTTACATAGTTTTTATGCACAGTGAATAAAGGAGACTTAGAAATCTTACAATTTTTATTTGCTAATTTTTTTTATCAAAGTTTTGATTTTTAAGATACCCACAAGTCTAGAAAACTGTTCAATCACAGAGCAATATGTTTGAAAAATCAAGAAACAAAAGACAGAGTAAAATTCTCAGACCAAATAGTTTCTATGTACATTGGATGTTAAGAATCATGTACAATGATGAACCTAACGAGACTTGGAAATCTTGTAGTATTTTTTTTGCTAAATTGTATTAAAGTTTTGATTTTTAAGATACCCACAAGTCTAGAATTTTATATGCTAAAGAGTAAAGGACTTACAATAGAAACTTGAAAGAGAAATCAGCGGCTAAGAAGAAGAAGAAGATTGTTACCCTAGAAGAGAAATCTTGAAACCAAAGATCGGATTTCTTCGAATTTACAAAAAACGATGTCGTTTTTAGTTATTGTGCTGAGCCGTAGGTTTCTTTGTTGTTGTCGGAATCGGTTATGGAAGTTTTTAACCAAACCGGTTTTAGGTTTCGGTTTCTCTATTGACGTCATGACTCCAATCCATAAACAATTTGATTAAAAAAGCCCATAAAAGTAAATTATTAATTAATAAACCTTATTTTATGAGGGCCCTAATTAAGCAAACAAAAGCTATTAATCTCTTTAACGCTAATCCCTAATCTTGTCTCCTTTAATCTCTTATTGAAAATTTCGTCCAAGTTCTCGCATTTTCTTCTTAATCTCCGAAGGTAATCACTCGATTATTAATTTGTATTAACTTTTTTTTTTGTTATAATATTCTCTGAAAGTATATGTTTTGGAGACTATTTTATTCGATTCCGTCGAGGTTTAATTACTGCAATTAGGGTTTTTATTGTGTTTCTTGACGAAGAAACTTCTAATGAGCGATTTGAATTTCTTGTTTTAAAAAGGGATTTGTTTTACGATTTGGGTATATATAAAAATGAAAACTTTATGAAAGTTTCATGATTTGTTGTTTTCGAGATTGTATATTTTTGACGATTTTGGTATATACAAAAGATGATAATTTTATGAAAGTTTCATGCTTTCTCTTAAGTTTCTTCTCTTCTTTTGGTCTAATTAGCATAAATTTTATAACTTTTTCTAAAGTGTTTATTAGATTTGTGATGATCTCTCTGTTTCTGATATGCTAATTATGTAATTATCTCAATCTTGATCAGGACATGGCAACAATGGGACCAGTTTTTGCTGATTCTGTCCACACCATTGAATCTATGAAGTCAATAGGCACCAGTAAGCTTACATGTCGCGGTTTCGGTTTCTCGCAGCTTATTAATCTGTGTTAACCTTTGTTTGGTTCTTCATGTTTTGAGATTTTGATTTGTGTTTTTGTTTTTTTTGCAGGAGTTCCTTTACCATATCTGATCAGGCCTCGTAAGGAAACGCCTCTTTACAACAGCTTATGTCTCTACAACGATTACGTCGCATCTATCAATGGTACTACACACACTCTAATATCTTATTGATTAAACTAACCTTGAAACATGTTTTTGAAGCTCTTATGTTTTTGTAAATTTCTTTTAGATGACAGTGATGAAGAGGATGATGATGATGATACATCAATGGAAGTTGATGAAGCCACCGCTTCTTTGGAGAATACCGATTGCTTCGGCCTTCAAAAGGAGAGCAATGCGAGTTTATTTGAAACCGGTAACTAAAGTTTGTTCTTTGTCTCATTCATCAATCATTATAAACATTTTAGTTTTCTTTGATATGTAATTGTCTTTGATCATGTTTTAGGAGGAGGAGTTCCTTTACCGTATTTGATACGGCCTCGTAAGAAATCTCCCCTTTGTGATAGCTTATGTCTCTACAACGATTATGTTGAGAATTCACCTATCATTGGTACTAGTAAACTCAACACTCTTTATCATGATTTTTAACCTTATAAGACATCTTCATAAGCTCTTAATTATATAATACTAATAGGTCTTGCAAATTTTCTTGTAGATATGTTTTGTGAGAGCGATGAAGACGACTTACCAATGGAAGCTGTTGATTCCTCTTCTTTGGAGAAAACCGATTGCAATGGTTTACAGAACGAGAGCGATGCGAGTTTATCTGAAACTGGTAAAATTCAAATCTAGTCCTTTTATCGAATTCATCAAATATGTTCTGTAACAATAATCTTTAAAATCTTTGTTTTGTAATCTGCAGATGAGTTATCAGATCATTCGCTTGAGAGTGACGAAGACTATGTGGTTGTGCGCGAACGTAAAACAGAGAAAGAAGGAACAATTCAAATAGTACATAAACTACCTTTGGCATGTCTACTTGATTCAGACTTTGTTTTGTCTTAACAGTTTTGTTGTTTATGTTTTTTTTCCACAGAAGGAGATGTCAAAAGATATCAAACCACCATTGGCAAGTGATGGAGTTTCGGAGAAAGACAAAGTCGCTGAATCGGAGACGGAAGATGATGCAGGATCAGAAAATGGTGATTGGGTGGTTTTGTAAATTAGGAGAAGTAATTCAAAAAATCAAAACTTTGCAGGGTTTAAGTTTGGGGTTTTTCAGGACAGTAATATCAGTTTAGTTTAGTTTGCTTCATGAGTTTGATAAGCTTTTTTAGTACATATATATATATATATATATATATATATATATATATATATATATTATATATATATATATAATTTAGGTTGAATATGAACTGTTTTATCCTTTTTCTCTATCAAGAAAGAGATTATATATTCACAAGATTGATCTGTCTTATTGAAATGAAGCTAGAAATTATGATAGATACTATCATAATTTTTTTCTCCTAAAAATATCACTAATAACCAAATACAAAAAACGAACTCTTAACTTTTTAGGTTTAAATTTTTCACTTCGATTAACTATTTAGTGTTTCATAATTTGATGGGAGAATTATAAAACTACACCATTTGAATTACATTTCACAAAACTACATCATTTCCAAAATACTTCACAAAACTACATTTAAACATTCAAAATTAAATCTAAATAAACCCTACCAAACAATCATACCCTTTTAATATTATACCTATAACACTAATTAGCGAACCCAAATGAAAAGATTTTAATTTTGGTAATTTTTAAAAGGGTAAATCAAACTTTTAAAATTTTGAAAGGGTGTAAACTTGTGAAAATATTGAATTAGATGTAGTTTTGTGAAGGGAGGGTTGAAAGGGTGTAGTTTTGTGAATTTCTCTAATTTGATTGGGATAGGATATCTTTTTGAAGGTTCATAATTTTAACTTTGAAGATTTTTAACTAAATTAAGTTTTGTACTATTTTGTGCATTAGAGAAAATCTAATGGTAGTTTTAGGAGAAAAAATTGTGATGTTATTTTAGGTCGAAAAAGTTTTTGAAAAAGTTTATTTTGGGGAATTATCCTACAATATACTTAATTATTTGTATTTTTGTTGAAATATATTTGAGATAAATCTTTGGAAACAAAGGTATAATTAGGACTTAGGAGGATGAGGTTTAATATAATTAAGAAGGAGATTGTTGGACAAGTATGAGTAGAGGAAGAGGTTTATTTTTTTTTTTTTGTCTAAATATCCCATATTATTAAGTTTGAAGATCCGGATTAAAACTTCCCGCTTGGGGAAGCCATTCCGGAGCCGTTACACTTACATGGGAAAACAAGCTACCTCGGGACCTAGCCCTCTTAGCTAAACAATCCGCTTGGGAATTGTGAATTCTAGGAACAAAAACAAGAGAAAAGTTCACAAACAATGATTTCAAATAAATAAAATCTCCAATCTCTGCTTCAAAAGCCGGCCACACACTAGACCCATCCAATAGCTTCACTAACTCTTTACAATCCGTTGCAAATCTCATACTTAAAAACTCTTTAGAAGATAGAACATTCATTGCCCAAAGAAGAGCCTCCAACTCGGCGTTAAGAGGAGACAAGGACCGGGAGATGGATTTCAAACCTAAAAGAACTACAGAACCTCCATGCGAAACCACCCAACCGAGACCACTATAAACCTCTTTGTCCGTCCACGAGCCGTCTGAGAAGCAACTTGGACCCTCCGCCAACGCCGCGTCGAGACCTTGGACCGTATCAACGCCCATCTCCGCAACCCAACCATCCACTTCTTCATCATCTTTATTATATAAGTATTTGTGGCTAATGGTTATAACCGACCAACGAGTCGACCTAATAAGTCTTAGTCCATTGTCTTTATTTAATATTTTGAATAATTCTAAATCACATATTTCAAAAATAAAATAAAAGATGTATGTTTAAACAAATATATTTGGAAGTCTAGATTAATTTTATATGTAAATGGCTCGAATTCATGCATTGAACGTGGGTTTGTTTGAGTGTTTATGAATTTGTATTTTTAATGTTAATTTATGTGTCATATTTACGTAATATTTTAAATTTATATTGAATACATTTGATTAAATTACAATCGACGACTAAAACAAAAAATCAAAGATCCATAATAACGAAACTAAGACAAATCAAATGTTTTGGCTAATAAATGTCAACGCCATTTACATATATTTTTGGTGGGTCAAAAATGCCACTTGCATTTTATGATTGATATTTACAAATAAAGAGTACATTTTTGAAAAGTTCTTCTTTAAGTGGCATATCATATGTACACTATCACACGTTGTGCATTAAATGAGATAGTTTCTTATCATATATATCATTTTTGTTCTTGTCCACATTTTCAAAAGTTTCAAGATATTTAAAGAAGTCAAAGGAGTATTATATATTTAATATATTCAACAAAATCAATATATATTCTTTCATCTAAACAAATTCAACCAAGTTTCCAAGCATCTTTGATCTGTCTTATAATTGAAATGGCTGCGTTGTTTCTTGAGAAAATGCATAGAAATGTAGTTTTACATTTTGTTCCATGTGCTCGTTTGAATATGTATGTGTCTTTTTAAAGACAAATATCATCGTTGGGGGTTTTATTCAAAAATGTCTTCAAAGACGGCTAGTTTCAACCCTTACTGTATATATATCTTCTTTTTTTTTGTCAAACAGTATATATATCTTATAGTTTAACGTTACTAAGAGATCCAATTTGATTACAAAATAAAGTCAATGAAAAATGTGAGAAGTTGATTTGTTATTTCTAACTTTTTCAGTTTAGTATTGTGACATTTTGCGTGTTGTTATTTTTTTTTTTAGTAATTTCTGAGAGTTCTGTGTGGAGATCCTCTTGGTGAAGATACTCCAATTATATTAGAATTACACATTAGAATTAACAAAAGTTTTGTAGTATATAAAAAGGGACGAGTACAAAACTATACATTTTGATTTGCATTTCACGAAACTACGTTATTTTAAAGTCATTTTTCAAAACTACACCAAAACACTCAAAATTGAATTCAAATAAATATTACCCACACAATTCTACCTCGTTAATTAATATTATACCATGTTCACTAATTAGCGATCCTAAATAAAAAGATTTTAATTTTGATAACTTTTTAAACAGTAAATCAACCATTTAAAATTTTGAAAGTGTGTAAATATGTAAAAATATCAAATTTGGTGTAGTTTTGTGAAGAAAATGTCGAAAGGGTGTAGTTTGTGAATTCTTCTATAAAAACATAAATAAATTTATTAGTTATGTCTAATTGATTTTTAGGTGGCACAAAATAGCAAATTTATAGTTTGTTGAATGGTAGCTCAAAAATATTTTCATAATTATAGACAGTAGATTTGTTTGAATTAATTTATTTGTAGAAAGTATATTAGTTTTTCACATTGAAGATGTGCGCAACTTGATTAAATTACGACAATTTGTTTTTTAAATGAGATTATATACTAAAAATAACCAATGGTGAACAAAATTTACAATTATCATCAAAGATATCATACCAAAAATATCAAGGAAACTGATAAATATATCGTATGTCTTGACCCCTTAATGCATTACATGACAATATTTGTATAATTCCTTTGGGAAAATTACAAAACTACACCATTTGAATTACATTTCACAAAACTACACCATTTCAAAATTACTTCACAAACCTACACTTAAACATTCAAAATTAAATCTAAATAAACCATATCCACACAATCTTACCTCTTAATACTATACCCTAAACACTAATTAGCGAATCCAAATGAAAAGATTTTAATTTTGGTAAATTTTTAAAGGGTAAATCAGGGTTTTAAAATTTTGAAAAAGTGTAAATATGTGAAAAAATTGAATTAGGTAGAGTTTTGTAAATGAATGAATGAAAGGGTGTAGTTTTGTGAATTTCTCAAATTCTTTTGGGTTATTTGCACATTATAATGCTCAACACCTAAAAAAACATTAGTTAAATTTGTATATGATTTTTGACAAAAAAATTGTATATGATTCTCATTTGTTGTAATTTCCTTTTGTTGGTTTAGACTAGGATCGAGTTTTTAAAAAAAGTAAAAATGAATCTCTTTTTATGGTAACAAAAAACGATATAAATAAATTGTTTGTCGGTACATTAGAAAAAGACTAAAAATTTATCTTCCCATTTTTTTATAAATTAACAAAACATAAAAGAAGACTATCTTTAGGTTTTGTCTATCCACTTACAGAAAACTATGTAATTTCTCGAGACGAATAAATTTTGAAAATAATAAAACTTTACGTAAAAGTGGATAATTATGTTTAAGGTTTAATATAAGAATATTTATAATTTGATTTACTTTTAGTTTTGGATATAAAAAATTTCAATTTTTTATTTTAACTCTACTCAGTTTTTGTAGAAATATATTTATAAAAGTATTCACATAAACGGATCCGGATATCCTTCAAAAGTCAACGGGTATTCCCTGACCGAATATTCGTCCAATGGATCTGAATTCGAGTTATTTTTTACGGATTTAGGCATATGCGAATCCGGATATCTTAAAAACGGATATCTGGATCCGGTTCACCATTAATATGCGGTATATATTTATAGGGTTGTGGTGACGTTAAACGTTTTAATACTGAGATTTATTGTTATATCCATTTCATAATAAATATGGTTTTAAAAAGTTCTTTTATTCCATCGATTTATTCTTTTTAATTTTTGATTGAAAAATTTAATGCGTTTTGACTTTTTTAACCTAAAAAATTTTATTACATTTTTCTATATTTGTTGTACTCTATATATATTTTTTTAAAAAATTAGAATTTATATTCTAAAGTATTTTTTATTTCATTTGTTTTTCCATAAATGATGCTTGAAATTTATTCTAGTTATTAGGCCTTTATAGCTTTTTTCATTTTTTCTATTAATAAATGTTTTTTCCATGTCACATTTTTGATTGATCATTAAAAATCTCTTTTGTCATGTCACAATTAATTTGTTAAAACTCATTGTGGTGTTGACATATAAGATTTTCACAAAAATCATTTCACAAATAATGTCTTAGGGATCGAAAAAACGTATTACTCACAATTTAATCCACCTCAATAAAACTTTTTCAGTAAAATTACTTTTTGTTTTACTTTTATGAAAATGATAGCTTTGTCTAACTACTTATGGATACATACATTAAAATATATATTTTTAACATATTACCAGATTACTCCCACGCAATGCATTTTAAAATAGGTATCCTCTAGAAACATTTTTAGTTTATTTAGTGTGAGTCTTGTGTCTTTATAGTTTATATATGATTAAAATTATATATTAAAATTTTATCAAAGAATATTTAATAGACATGGATTTAAACAGCGGGATATTTTTTTGCATTTTAAATTAATGTGTGATATTGTTATAATATATCTATTTCACTGAAAGATTACACGACTTGTTTTATGCTCCTTTTTTTGTTACACTACACAACCCATTATTGTATTATATTCCTCTCATATATAATTAAATTTCATCATAAATAGTATGTTTGTACTACAATAAAATAGCTGATTAAGCTTTGTAAAGCAAGTCGTCTAAATTTCAAATTAAAATGATTAAAATATTTCACATTAAAGTGATATCATATCATACTTTTTTTTTGTAATTTTAGTTGATGAAATAACACGTAAACTTTTTTAACAAAACTTATTACTTTGCCAATAATATGTGAATGTACTTAAGAGATTCCCAATAATAATCATTTGACAATTGACATGTTCAGAGCTGCCAGGTCAGAGTCAATTTGACGATAGAAAAAAATTAGAATTCTTTTATTTATTTTCTAAATGAAATATTTATTATAAAACAAAGTTTTTTTGGGTCAATGTTTAAACTTTGAATATGGTGATACCAAATTGTAATATATAAAGGGCATGCTCTTAATCCCTAAAACCAAACAACCTAAACTCAGCAAACTCATACTTGTGTCTTGTGTCTTAATTGTATCTTTTTTTTTGTCTTTTTCTCTTAATCTAAACCAATAAAAGCAAATGGAAAACGCTTCGACCGTTAGATTCTCTAGCTGTAGAGGAGTAGCGTTTGAGATCAAACCCCATGCAAACCCTTTCGCTATCGAAACAACTGATCAAAACCGCAACGCAAACGCTGAACGCGGCGATCAAACGAGCAGCCGGTTTCGGCTCCCGTGGGATTACATGAGAACCGCTTCAAAAGTTTTCCCTTCATCGATTCAACGCTCTATGAGCCGAACAAGCAGCCATTTCTGCGATTTGGACTTTGACGACAACGACGAAGAAGAGAAAGACGAGTTTTACTACTTGGAAGAAGGCGGAATCAAAGAAGGAGACGAAGAACACATCGAGAGAGAAGAAAAAGCGATCCTTGCTTTTTCCGCAAGCAAACACAGCGAGAAACCGCAGCAACCGCCGGTTCCGAAGAAAAGCGGTTCGAGACTATCAATCATACTTCTTGATCAAGGGCTTTTCACCGTTTACAAACGCCTATTCGTCCTATCGTTGTTCCTTAACGTTTTAGCTCTCGTTCTCGCTGCCACGGGGAAGTTCGCTTACGCTAGAAACAGAGCATCTCTGTTTTCGATAGCGAACATTCTTGCCCTTACTTTGTGTCGAAGCGAAGCTTTCTTGCGACTCGTCTTCTACCTAACCGTAAAACTACTAGGACGCTCTTTTGTCCCTCTCGGAATCAAAATCGCGGTCACATCGCTCTTACAAAGCCTAGGCGGTATCCACAGCGGTTGCGGCGTTTCCTCAATCGCTTGGCTCATCTACTCTTTAGTACTCACACTTAAAGACAGAGACAACACTTCGACAGCGATCTTAGCGGTTGCGTCCGCGATTCTCTGTCTCCTTTTCCTCACTTCTTTAGCCGCGTTCCCACTCGTTCGCCATCTACACCACAACGTCTTCGAACGCGTCCACCGATTCGCGGGCTGGACCGCTCTAGGCCTCGTTTGGGCGTTTATAACCCTAACAATCTCCTACGATCCGAAATCAAGAACCTACACCGATAAACTCGGCTCGAAGCTGATCAAAACGCAAGAGTTTTGGTTTACGCTAGCGATCACAGCTGCGATTTTGCTGCCTTGGTTAACCGTGAGACGCGTACCGGTCGACGTGTCGTCTCTCTCTGGCCACGCGTCGCTGATAAAGTTCAGAGGAGGCGTTAAATCGGGGATTTTAGGTCGGATTAGCCCGTCGCCGATGTCGGAATGGCACGCTTTTGGGATTATATCTGATGGTGAGACATCACACATGATGTTAGCTGGTGCTGTCGGTGACTTCACCAAGTCATTGGTCTCAAAGCCACCTACACACTTGTGGGTCCGTACGGTTCATTTCGCTGGCTTACCTTACCTAGTTAACTTGTATGACAAGGTAATTAAATCTCTTTAAATGCCTAGATGATATGTGTTGACAAAGTCAACAAATTTTTGTTCACTTTTACAATTTTTTCTACATAATTTTGACGCTATTAAAAATAACAAAAATTCGTTGACATATTAGTTACGCAATATTGGTTTTTTTATTATTATTTTTTTGGGTCAAAAAAACAAAATTGTTTCAACTATTACTAATTTTTCATGTGGGAACCAATTATTTTGAGCAAAAAAATTGACCATCAAACAATTCAGAAAATTTTAAAAAAATATTTGTGACTATAATTTTGTTAGAAAAGTTGAATACCATTTTAAATTTAAATATCAAGAATATTACTCAACTAAAAGTATTGTATTTTCTTATAGGTGTTACTTGTAGCAACAGGTTCAGGGATATGTGTATTTTTATCGTTTCTTATGCAACCAAGTAAGGCCAAAGTATACTTAATATGGGTAGCTAAAGGACTAAATGATAATTTCGGATCAGAGATTGTGAACAGAATCAAAGATTATCCACATCAAGACAGGATCATAGTTCACGACACCGCGATTTTAGGACGACCAAATGTGTCTGAAATGACAGTGGAAGCTTCCAAGAAGTTTGGAACTCAAGTAGTTATTGTTACAAGCAATCCTGAAGGTAGTCGTGATGTTGTTAATGCTTGTAAAGCTTCACATATTCCTGCTTTTGGTCCTATTTGGGATTCTTAAGAGAGATTACTAAGTTTTTTTTAAATGATTATTTTTTGGCTTTTAATTATTCAACAATGATGTAAGAAATTAAATGAATCATATAAAGAGTTTACGTGTTAATCATTATATGTGCATGTGAAAGTTAAAAATAGATATCGTTGACTTAAGTAGTAATCTAGGGAGACTTTGACAATTTTAATTCTAATTCTAAACAAACATACAAGTAGCTAGTGTGTGACTTTGAATTAATTAGTTTTCATATCATAGGTACAATACAATATTTGACCAATTCAAAATCCAAAAATATTTTTAGTAAATAATCCATGATATCAATCACACACATACACATTAATCAAACAAAAGATAGTTATGAATGATTGTCAAATAAAAAGATAGGTTAAGAAGAATATAAATGAAACTGATTCTGGAAACATACGTTAGCTAATTTGATCTCAAATATTGTATGGTGAACAATAAATGGTTAATAATCTTTAAGTTAAAAAAAAATTGATACATACATAATTAATGTGACATAGATCTTTAACAACATTTCACTATGTATGATGCAAACAATTAATTAGTCATAACTGTCATATACAAGCATGTGGGGCATCTGTTTAGCAGTCATGGGACTACTACGTACATAATAGTTATGATTCATTATTGATATGAAGAAAAATGACCCACCTTTTTAATGCCATCAATCTAAACCAAATGAGACTTTTTTTTTTTTTTTTTTTTTGTCAACATTTTAGCCACAACTAGCAGTGCCATTACCTAATCCTACACTGCCGTAGAGGCTAGGAATTGATCCCGGGTGGGAGAGTGTTAACCTGCCTCTTGTGGACTTATGAATGCCACTAGGCCAAGGCCACTTCCCCACCAAATGAGACTTTTAAGGGACTTATTAAACCAAAAATTTAAAAATTAGAGTGATTTGAGTTTTTATGAGTTTCTATCCGATTTTGATAAATTATGGAATTTGGTATGAATTTTATAAAAATTATTTACAGTTTCACCTAATACTATCAGATTTGAGTTTTTATATTTCTCCGCTAAAACGCATTAAAATCACCCAAAATCATTTAAAATCCATCATTTAAACAAATTCCAATAACAATTAATTTGAAGGTACATTTTAAAATCTCTATTCTAATAATACTGGATTTTAGGAGACTTTTATAAATTATTATTTTAATAACAAATGATTTGAGATTTCAATATTATGGGCTAAATTACTTTTTTGTAATTATAATTTCCAAATATTGTTTCCAAGAAGAAAAAAAAAACACTTCTATGTAACGCTGCAAAATCAATAAAAAAAATCGATTCAATGTGGTCTATAAAAAAACACACAAATAAAACTGATATATGTACCAAAATAATGGACCCACATAAGCATATAAACTCTGGTTTAGTCCGGTTTAAGTAAACCGGACTAATACGGGTCAATCCAACATCTATCATCTTTCACAGCTTTCTTCCAACGTTCTTTAAATCTCTTCATTTCCACAAATGATTTCATTCTCACTTCTGGTCTATTATCTATTCCCCGAGACACCGATGATGATTCCTGCAAAATCTTACAAAAAAAAAAGCAATCAAAACACACATTCTGCTTTCAAGAAACATACACAAAACATGTTCAAGAAAGGCTTGTACCGATGGTTTCGTGTCTGTCTCATTACGCGTAGAGCTTGAAACGGTTTCAACCACACCGAGCGTGGGAAGACCGTAATGAACTATGTACTCCGCGTCAACTACGCCTACATTTTTCTTCCGATCACCCTATTTGTGTCCAAGAATATTATGTTTTAATTAAAGAACCGCGCAAGAAAGCAAAATATATGAAAAGAGTTTAGAATAACACAATCAAGAAAGCGAAAAAAATAAGAAAAAGGGCTTTGAAGAAGAAACTTACTTGAGCACAATAACCAAGCTGCATATCCAGACCCCAAGCATGTATCAAATCATTCTGCATCGCAGACGAAAAAAGCATTTAAAGTTAAAACATTACAGCATAGAATCAAATTCGAACTCAAAACCAAATTTTATGTCAAAATAGCCACACAAAACCCACACTTAGTGTGACTAAACCGAACTAGAAGAAGTAACTCAATTTCTTGATTATATATGTTACCTGAATCATATACCAAGAACATCTCCAAGCTGCTATAGAGAATACAGGTGCCATCATTTCCACCCACCTGCAAGTCCACAATTTACATATATAAACCGAAAAAAAGAGATATTCTCCAAAAAACATTTTTCGAAGTTTTGTCGAAAAAGTTTATACCCAATGCAAGGAGGATCAGTGCTATTGTCGTCGCATAGTCCGCTACCTTTGTTTTTATACATCCTTCTATGTACTTTTAAGTTCTTACGACGAGCGGTTATAGGATGATGCACTTCTGACTTTGTTGTGTCTAGAGCTGGCTGCGATATCTGAAGACCTTCTTCTTTAATAATAGATATGTATCTAATAACAAAATGATTTCATCATGTTAATAACAAAATTGAGAAAGATTTATAAACAAAAACAGATATATTTTGGTTGATTTACTTTCGAGGATTGAAATGTTGTACGCCGAGATCTTCGTCCCAAAGAAATATATACTCATACTCTGAGACTATATCGGGATGCAAGAATCGCTTAGCGAACCACCTGTGTGACATTTATCATCATTCAAACTATTATTAGTCTATCGAATATTAATATATATTAGAGGTTATATTGTAACAAGACTTGCAAGAAACATACCATTTTGTTTGATTCATCACTGAGACATGAATCATATGGTTGTTCCACGGAAACTGATTCCACTCGTCGACAACACCGTCATAATGAAAAAGCATAACCACGAAATCTCGAGGAGGAAACTAAAAAAATCAACAAAGATTTGTATCATACCAAAAAAGCGAAAAAAAAACTTGCTGATAAAAAACAATCAACATATAGAAAATACAAAACCTTCAAGATAAGTTTATTCACTAACTCTTTTTGTTTGATTCCAACCGCCATAGCTAACAAACTCATCGAATGGTTCGGACTTTTCTAGTAGAAATATACAAACAACCAAAGACTATTATAAGCTACTACACAAAAACAAGAAGTAGTGACTATTTTTATTTAATGAGGAATGTGTAAACTATTTTAACAACCTTTCTTGTGTTACCATAGTTCCATAGATGTTGTGTCTCTAAGTTCGATGTTTTCGCGATAATTCCTCGAGGTAAAGCTTCAGTACCCAATGGCTTATTGTGATTCTAATGAAAAAGATAACTAATTGTAAAGTTTCATATCAAATAAATCTCAAAAGAGAAATAAAAATGACATCTTCTTACAAAACAAACCTGGCATGTACTAGTTTCTGTTGTGTTCTGCATCTTATCAGTAATATTATGCATCTTATTAGTGGTATTATGCATCTTATTAGTAAATTCCCACCTTAGCAATTTCTGTAAAAAAAAAATTAAAAATCATATGAAAACTAATCAAATTATCATCTAATACTCTAACATTAGTGATTAGTGATTAAGAAAATAAAATTGACCTCTTTAAACTGATTAGCAAGATAAGCATTGCAAATGAAGTAAGCACCACAGACCAAAGCAGTAGTGATTAAGAAACTACATAGACAAGACCTGTTCATTGATTCCTGCAATTTTTAAGAGAAGCTATAAGCAAAAAACAATATTACAATTCATAAATAATGAAAAACAAAGTACAGAGGATTTTAAAATTATATATAGCAGAAAAGATTAATATGTTAATAAAAAAAATTAAAGACAATATAATTGAAAAACAAAAGCTAATTTATTTCAATAGGAAAAATGAGGTTAATTTGGAAAAATTGAGATTTACAGAGATTTTTTGTAGATTTTTTTTGTTGGCATCTCCAATAAAAGAAAATAATATGAAGAAAAAATCAAAGCTTTATTACTTGTTTCATGAACTGTTTGCAATGTCTCTGATTCTGTCTTTTTTTTTTGGATTTCTCTATAAAAATCAAAGCTTTATTAACGGAATAATAATAAAACCCTTTTGAAGAAGAAAAGAAGGAAGAGGAAGAGACAAAAGTCCAAAGAAACGAATAAATATATATATATATATATATAAATAAAGACAGAGCTTTGGTCGTGTTTAAGATTCTTGTCTTGAATTTTTTAGATTCTGGTTTTGCTTTCTTGAGTTATTCATATACAGAAAACGGAAGTGATGATCAATTTAAAAGCTTGAAAGGTGAAAACTTTTGTAGAGAGAGAGAGAGACACGTTGTGTAAGATCGTGGAGGATTTCAAGGGTTTTCAGGAGAGAGTTGGGTACAAAAAACAAAAAAAACGCAGAGAGGAAAGTGGTAAAAGTGATAAGACACGTGTTAGATTATAATTGGATGATAGTAATTTATGTTATTTCTCTGTTTTTTTGTAAAACCGTGTGTGTGTGTGTATATTTGTCTCTTAACTTTGGAATTGAAACTGACCAAAAGATATTTATTATTATTTGTTGTCGTCATAATTACCGGACCAGATCATTTAAAAAAGTTTTCAACTTTTCCGATATTTTTTTTCATTTTTTTGTCTAATTTTTGGCGGGAGATTCTGAAAGCTCTTTTTCTCTCTTAACAAAAAATTAGTAATGGGCCCATTTGATGTTTTAGTAGGCCTTTTCTATATAAATATGGGCCTTAGACAAAATCTATTTTTTCTCGAATTGAATTCATTTTTCTACTATCATATACAACTAGAAAGTTTCTCGCGCCAAAAAAATTTACGGAATAAAAGAAAAAATATTAATTGAGAAAAACAATGTGTAGTATAAAAAAATTTGGATGTCATGTGATTCGCGTTAAACGCGGACTTTAATTTTAAGTTTATATATAAAATATATTGTATTTTGGTTTTTATAATGTTTTATTAACAAAAAATTATTATTACTATTTTAATATTTATCATCGAAAAAGATTATCATTGCTATTTCGATGTTGAATATTTACTATTACGTATAATTTACTATTTATCATTGAAAAACAATACTACATAGTGTTTTGAAACCATGATATGATCCGTTTAACAATGAAAAATATGTCAATCCGGTCACTATTTGTCATAAAACTCGGATTATTAAAAACTCAGATAAAACCACTGAACTTTCGGGAACATGTGGGTCAACAGATGGTTCAAGTCAATTTTGTGTTCAAGTTTTGTCATTTGACAGGAACTTTGATGCTTAATACAATTTTACAAAATAATATTGATATTTATAAATGAACAATATGTTTTATCATTGTTTTGTGCGAGAATATAACATACAAACATTAGGAAAATTATAAAATTGTGTTTTTCATGGGTTTTTAAAATCATATTTTGTAGGCTTTTAAAATATTTTAAACATATTTTCTATGAATATTTAATCACTATTTCATGTATGAAGTTATCCGGAAAATTTTTGCTCAAATTTAAGGAACCGGTGGTTCAACCAATGAATCGTAAATTATGTGTTCAATTTTTGTCATTTGACATGAATTTTGGTGTTAAATACAATTTTACAAAATATTATTGTTATTTGTAAATGAACAATATGTTTTATCATTATTTTAAACATAATGTTATAAAATATAACATATAAATATTAAGAAAATCTATTTTTAATTATAAATTGTGTTTTTTTATGGATTTTTAATATTATATTTTTATATATTTTAGGGGTTTTCAACATTTTCTAAATATATTATTCATTTATTATGTTAGTTTAAGAGATTTTTGTGATAAATTTGGGCTTTCAGTTTTGGGCTTTTGTTTTGGGTTTCTATGAATTTCCAATAAATCTTTTAATGATGTGGGGCCAGAATTACTCACGTGGTGACACGTAGGATTTTTACTCTTATTTTCTCTCTCCGTCTTCTGCATTAATAATATAAGATTTGATTAAAAATTAAAGATTCATATTTTTTGAGGTTACAATAAAGTGAGAATAAAGTGAAAAACAAAAAAAAATATTATAAATTTAGATCATTTTTACTTATCATTTGAATCCACTATGTATTAAATAAATGCTATATTTAGTAGACGATTTTGGTTATGACCTTATAATGTTGTATTATATTTGAATCCACTTTGGCACAATGAATCAACTTTGTGCTTATAGGTTATGCCTTTTGATGTTACTATTATTATTATTATAAATTTTGATATTTTCTAATTTTATTTTTGAAATTAAGTAAAGTTTTGATACTAATTATATGTCTTAGTTAATTGCTTAAATCATCTTAAGTGCTGAATTAGAATATTTTTGCAATGTTATTCTTTGGACAGTACCCAATTATAATATTGATAGTACAAGCTTGTGCCATATAATGATATAAAGTATACTATAAAGACGCCTACTTATCTTTGTAAATTGTACTCAATTTGTAAAATATAAGTTTAATTTAAAAACTAAAGGTAGCTATATAACTAATACTAGCACTATCATATTATGTACTTAGCTAGTTCATATAATATTGAGTGATTTACATAATGGAGCACTTTTTAACACTTGCATATCAAAATAAGACACTTTTGTGATATGAGACACTTTTTACACTCTTTATTTTTTTACCATTCGTGTACATAAAAGTCGCGTACAGAAAGTTGTGGATACACAACGTTGTGTACAGAAAGTTGTGGATACGTTTTATGTTATTTGGACATACTTTTGTACAATTTTGTAAATGTATTTAATTTATTCTAAAATATATTATTTCAATAATTTTTTTGTTTATCATATATCTACTTACATAAGTAATTTATATTTAGTATTTACACTCTCATATGTTTGTTGTAATATTCTTAATAAATGTGAATAAAACATGTTGATATTAATAAGTGAAAACATGAAAATTACATGTACATCAAAACATATAAATTTTTAAATTCATTATTGAAACCTATTTATTCATTTTTGAACATGAACCATCATATAATTTTAACTACAAAATTTATTTTTGAACACAAATCATCATATGAATTGTCTATGATATATAAACTCATTGAAATAAAATTTAAACTCGTTCATTCTACTTTCAACATTTGTACAATTCTATGTGGACATATATAAAAACATTAGATATTGACTAGTTGTCCACAAATGTTTGATCCATTCATAAATAAAATATATAAAAGTGGATATCAAAATATAGATATTAAAATTTTAGAAATCAATATACGAAAATAAATTATTTTATATTACCCTAGAAAATTAAAATTAGAATGCAAAATAGAAAAATGAGAAAAAAATGATTGTGAAATTTATGTAGAATAAATGAATTGATGGGTAATTTAGTCTTTTATGACAATAAAATGTCTCTATGTCAAAAAATGCTCTAAAATATAATTCATGTTTTAAAAAGTGTGTCATGATGTAATTTTCTCTATAATATTTAACATAAAAAAATATATTTTATGACGCTTTAAATTTTGTTGGGTTCTATAATAAACACAAAGATGTCAAAAATAATAATAATAAACACAAAGATATAAAATTACTAATATTGACAAATGACAATGCATAGGTCCATTTTGGTCGTGTAATAAAGTCATTATGTTTTGGGATTTGCTTTTAATAGAAAAAGAATCCTTCACTTTCGCCGTCTTTCTTCGTCGATTATTATATTTAGAAAAAGTTTTTTTTAACATTTATTATGATTTTATTTTGGGTCAATTATGTGTAAATATTCGGTTGCTTTTGATAAATTTTAATCCTATAATATAATATAAGCACATAAGCAGGTTTCTCTTTTGACTGGATAACAATTGTGGCATATATCTCAGACAACGGTCTAGATCGTACCCACGGATTTTTAGCTCGATATATTTTTCAAGTTTGTATCCACACAGTATGGAAGGAGAGAAACTCAAAAAGATATGGTGAAAATCCAAATTCAGCAAACTGTCTCATTCGCTGGATTGATAAAGAAGTTCGGAATCAGCTCTCGACGATCAGAATTATGGGGGACAACCGATATGCGATGGGACTCCAAGTCTGGTTCGCATCCAAAGCATAAACTTTTTATAGTTTTCATGTTTTGTTTCTCAGTTTTTCAAACAAATATTAGACTATGTAAAAAAGTATATTTTCTTTTGAATTTAATTTAACATTTAATTCAAAAAAAATATATACGCATATGATTTCATCGGAATCTGTCTTTGTCATCCACACCCATAGGGAGATCAACCAAACATAAATAGAGTTTTTGATAAACCTTATTTTGTCAAATTTGTAAACAAATATTATACATTCTCTTCACTAGTTCTACTGTTTTTTTTTCGTTTAAAAAATTATTGTTATTTTTGATATATAAATATATATATATATATAGGGATCCCATGTATATACATAGAAATATATTATACGCAGGACCGTTTGAATTAACCTACCATATAACTTGCGTTACTTGTGAATAAAGCTTTTTTCTAAGATAGATAGCTAGGTGGATTAATTATAATGATGATATGGTCTTTGTTTTATCTAACGCACGAATGATATAGAAACTTTAGAATAACATTAATATATAACTAGTAAAGTTTGTATAATAATCTTACAAACGCAAAACAAAAACAAAACAAAACAAAACAAAAGTTTCATGCCAAGTACAACCAAATTATTGATAAGTTGATTACAACTCTCTTTAATAATAAAGGAAACCCTAAAATAACTAATGATGTTGCGGGTCGGGTCCTCCAGGGCTTAAACGCTCTAGAGATTTTACGTGGCTGCGGCTGCGGCCAACAACTTGATCATTCACTACATTCGCGCTCGTCGTAGGCTCGTAGCCTCCACAAAATGGCTTATTTCTCTCACATTCAAGGTCTTAATCGAAGAATCCCGCTTGATAGAGCGGCTTCTTGTGGCGTCTAAGGTTAGTAGGATAAACAACAAGAAAATCCATAAGGATAAACTTAACTTAGCCATTACAATTTGCACTTAGCTAGTGTATGATGTGTAAATGAGGAAGAGAAGAGATCTTAGGAGGGTTTCTATTGATAGGGTTTTTAATTGATATTGTTTAGTAGCTAGCTAGTAGTGGAGATCATGTCATGGGTTTATATATAAAACTAGCTTAGGGATTTAGTGCAATCGTGAGTTGTCAACGAGGATAGTTTATATCGTTGCCCTCATGACTAAAAGCTTCCATAACAATCATATTTCTTCACTAACAAAAGCTTCTCTCTCTATATATATATAATAGTCATATTTATTCTATATACACTTAGCAAGTGGCCCTTGCGAGCTGCAAAATGCATATTGATGCTTTGAATATGATAAACAAATGATAAAGATCTCAAGGCATAACGATATAGTACACATATTTTATGTGATCGACAAACTTAATATATATACTTATAGTAACTAAAAGCATATTAATATATATAAAGTGTGTTAGAGCATGGTTATCGGTTTATACCTTAAATAAACCTCTTAAGTTTTTTTCATTTTTTAAAAAAAATTAAAAAAAAAAAAAAACAAGAGAACGAATCGCGGGCCACCACGTGGCAGTGGGGCCCGCGAATAATAGAAGAGTTGCCTCTTAAATTGGAGTTTTAAGAATCGGTTTTTGTTTTATTTTGCGGGCCCCATCCCCTTAGAGGTGAATTAAGAGCATCGATATTAATGGCCTTAGGGCTTATAGCATGATTATCCCTTTAGAACCAAAAAAAAGTAATTAAGATTCTTTTTTTTATTTTTTTTTTCGAAAAAAATAAAATTAATAATCAAACTAATTACGGGTCGCCACGTGTCAGTGGCCCCGAAAAGTCTAGTGATAGGTCCTTAAAGAAGGAGATTAAGTGTTGATACCTTAAATTATCGTGGGACCCACGGGTTAAGCACCACCCTTTAGGCCCGATAATCATGGTCTTAGGATCGGCCAAACACTTTTGTAGAATCATGTGCGATACATTTTTAAGCACTGTGTCGTATCATTTGTTAAGTGGCCTCTTAGAATGCATTTTATACGATAAAAAAAAACTTTTTCGAGGATTCGCCCTAGCCGTCTCTCCCAGACACGTTTTCCAAGGTCGTCGTTCTTGAGTCCTCCGCCGCTGGCGGCGTCGGTTCTCACCGGCGTCGCTAGATCTTTCGTTTGGTGTAGTTGCTTCTTAGTTCCTGGTGTCTTAGCTTCTTTGCGGCTCTTCTTCTCCTCAGTTTGTGGTTCCTTGTCGCTCCGTCTTTTCGAGGCTTGCTCCGGTGGTTCGTGGTGGGGAGTTTCGCTTTGAAGAAACAAGGTTCTGTAACCCTTTGATTCCCGATCTTCCGGACCCAAAGACTCTCCTTGTGAGTAGATTTGCTCGTCTCTTATGCTCGTTTGAACATCTAGCTCATCCTCTTTTCAGCAAGCTTGGGTCAGGCTTGAGTCGTCAAGTCTTGTTCGTGTTTGGGTGTGCCTTCTTAGTGGTGTAGACGAGCTGTTATCTTGTCAAGGGTCAACGGTTTTGGGAATTTTTTGAGGGTTGCTAAGGAGTTGGAGGAGAGAAGGTGTAGTTTAGTTTTAGTGTAGAAGGTCTCAATCTTCTTCCAACATCCATCGTTCACAACTCGCGGTGGTTAGTTGGCTTGGCTTCGGAATCGTCGGTTTTATATCCGAGATGTCCGCTTTGCTTCCAGGTGACGGGTGCTTTCTTAGATCCGCCGCGCTGGCTTTGACTCCGACATCGATTAGCCTTTGCAGTGATGTAGTTCTTTTATACCAAGCAATGGAGTTGCAGTCTGATAAACGAAGAGATGTTTCTTTCATTGAAGCGTTCACCGAAGATTTGAACCGATGTGGCAATCGTTTGAAAAACGGTGAATTTGATCATTAACGGATGTTTTTTACACGGCAGCGTCTGACCAACCTTAAACAACGACGTTTCGACCACCGACAGGCCCATCTCCGGCGTGACACGTGCTCATAAGCGGCTGCGTAAACTCTTACGCTTGATTTATGGTGAACTTTTAAATTCGGGTTTTTAGTGGATTTTTATGTTTTGAACTTTGAAGTGTAGTTTAAAGTTTAATCGTGGTGGGCTTGAAAGCCCAAGTTGTATTTCTATATTGGTTTAATGAAAATTCACTAGATGAAAAAAAAAAAAAGAATGCATTTTATACTAATTCCAGAACAACCACGTGAATATATCGCAGTGGTTAAAAGAGCGAGAATGGATTAATATTGAATATGATCTTAAACTATATAGTATAAGCCTCCAAATTATCTTCAAATTCTAGTAATATGACAAAAGACATGAAGATTCAAGAAAAACATAATATCACTCATATATATATATATATATATATATTCACGTGAGACATTCATAGTTCATTGACTAAAACATTCATATTATATATTCCTACAATGCAAGCAACCCTCTTAAACTTTTACCTTGAGTAACATTCCTGCAGTGAACAATACTTCTTTACCAAACGGTAAAATCTCGATTTTCCTGCAACAACCATTAAAACCATTGATTCAACAAAAGGAAAACTATATATTGGTCTTTAACAGAAACAAAGAGTAACAATAATGCAGAGCTTACTGATCTACTCCCTTCAAGCTAGTAAATGCAGAGATGATACTATTGCATATGTCGATTATAGTGTTGCTCTCATCAGAGTTAGAGAATGTGAGACGAGCCTGAAGATGATTAACTGAGTTAGGACAAGGAGAATGCGAAAAAGAGAAACAAAGATATTGTTATAGTTTATTACCAGAAAGGCATGTCCTATGAGTATCTGAACAGTGTCAGATCCTATCTTTTTAGTTATGTTCTTTGCGTTTGTGCCGCTTGAAAAGGTCTTCAAGATCCCATTTAGTGTTTTCGAATCCTCTGTTTCAGGAGCCTTTGATCTTCGGGTTCGTACAGAAGGCTAAAATTTGAAATAAACTTCTTGAGATTGAACGATGTTTGCCGGAGAAAAAGGAACAGAGAGATATCAGAGGAATATCTACAAACCTTGGGGATGTACTTGATGAGATATTGGAGAATGATCTCTAGCTTCCATTTAGGATCGTCAAAGACCTGCTTGAGAAAATTTCACACTCAAGAATCACAAAGAGAAGAAGAATGAATTCAGACAACATAAAAGAGTTTCAGAAGTGGTTTATATCTTACCTGTACAAAATTTGACAGCAAGTATACGTCATAAGTCAGCTCATTGAGAATGATCTCCATTGCAGGAGTCCTGCATCAAAAATGGTTCACTAAACATGGCGAAAACACAATTCAAGAGAGAGAGAGAGAGAGAGTGTTGTGAATACCTTACGCCGTCTGCTCTATTGGTAATCCCTTCCATGTCAGCTTTCTTCTTAGATGCATCAAGCTCCATGATCTAAACAAGGTAGAGAAATGTGAGAGAAAATAACTAAAATAGTAATTTTATACTCTGGAAGTAACCAACAATTTACCATTACTAGAAGTTCCTTCATAGAAGAAACCATGCCCTTGTGCAGTTCTACCAAACTGATAGATTTTTCATGAGCATCACAGGGAGTACACATTGTTGACAGACAATCTTTTATTAGGAGTTTGAAATTCACTCTTCTTGAAGCCTACAAGGGAAACTATAACATTAAATCACATATAGGTAAAGAACTACACTAGTTTATGAGATTTTGAATCGTGTGTTACGAGAAGTAGATTTAACGAGGATTCCTTTAAGAGACTCCAGTTCATGGTTTCTGGAATCAGAAAAAGATACAAAACTTATAAAACTAATCCCAAACTTAAAAAGTTGAGACCATGGAAACAAAGTTTGTACCTTCGTACACTTGATTCCGTGGCGTGAAATCTAACTTAATAACATGAACAAGATACTTGAAAAGGAACATATTTCCAAGGATCTACAAGAATCAAAACAAAGGAGCACGAGCAACAAGTTGTGAGAAAGTCTGCAAACATCTTAAACTTATATGCAGAATCAAATGAAAACTGCAAATATAAGCACAAACAAAAGGCACCAACCTTTAAATCTGATTCCTCAGGCTCATTAGCTTTGTTGTTCATGTTCTGAATCAGCTGTTGAAACCCTAAGATAACAGAAAACAAACAAAACCATACTAAAAACAAGAACAAAATCAAACACTAACTCAAAAGAGAGGGAGATCAACATTCCTTACATGAGCTTGTCACCGATGTTTCCTTCCCATCAGAAACAGCATCAGACCCAAAATTAAACGGTGACCAGGCCTATGAAAGTATCAACAACAACAAGAAACACCTGAGATCAAACATCCTCAACAATAACTAAAAAAAATTGACAAAAACACACAGAAGAAACAACAAGAACAAGTACCTCGTCAACGATTTCTAACAGATGCTTCCCATTAGAAGCTGAATCAGATATATAAACCCAGGGAAACCTCTATAAACAGATACATAAGCAGAAAAACACATAGAAACTAAACTTACACACAAGGTTTTAACTTTTAAGACAATAACTACCTAAAAAATCCCATCTTTATACCTTATGTAGATGTGTCAAAAGCTGAAAACTTGCTGTAATAAGCTCCAATGTTGTTCCAAATCTCAATATCCGGAACATAGCTTGATACATTTTGCTTCACGAATTTCGATTACATCACATCAAAAACACATTAAAAAAACAGTGAAATTATACAAAGACAAGTGTGATTTACTTGGTCGGAGGGATCCCATTCTCAGGCACAAGCGAAGCTGCACGAACAGCTTCAAGATACTGCAAGCCTGTTATTGGGGTTTTTTCAATCAATTCAAAAGGAAACTAATCGGAGAACGAAGAAGGAAGATTTAGGGTTTAGAGAGAGAGAGAGAGAGAGAGAGAAAGGTACGATCTTCATTAGCGTCACGATTGTCTTTAGAGACGGTGGTGGAATCGAGCATCGCTAAGGTGTTTGCTTCCAAGCCACCGCCATAGCTCTTAATCACTACTCTGCTTGTGTTATTACTCTGGCCATCTCTCGGCATCGTCTTCTTCTTCGATATCCAATTTTCTTCTCTGCGGCAAAGAAAATAGAAACCCCCAAAATTAGAAACAGAGAGGGAGAGACTCGAAAGAACCCTAATAAAGCAATTTTCCCGCCTTAAAAAGGAATTTACGGAAAATAAAATAAAACAAAAAAGCTCCGTTGCCGGGACTCGAACCCGGGTCTCTCGGGTGAGAGCCGAGTATCCTAACCAGCTAGACTACAACGGATTGATGCACTTAACGCAAAATAAAGTGTTAAATAACGTATTATTTATTAAGAAATAAAATATATTTATATATCGTTGACATTTTTTTTTTCTTTTGGTATATTGAAATTTGAAATAATTGGTTGAAAGGGTATTTTTTATTTTTTTTACATCCTTTACACTTTATTCTTTTTTGCTAAAGTTTTAACTAAACATAAAGACTATATATATATATATATGTTTTATTCTTTATGGAAACAAAGTAGCTCAAAACGCTTTTAATGACTTTTTTTTTAATTAAAGTTAAAGGTTTGGAAAATTAAATTTTTTTTTTAAACTTGAATGTCAAATTCTTCAAAAAGCTTTTTGACTTGTTCTTAACTTTTTTTAAATTTATAGAGAATATGGATTATGGATTAGGGCGAAGATGGTGGTCCATCGAAATATGAAATTAAGGATTAAGACGAGGAATCATATCCTTGAACCAAAATGTTGTGTACATATTGTACAACTTGTACGTACACCAGTAAAAAAAAACAAAATACCCACGAAATTTTTCGTGGGTTTTTTGCTTATTTTTTCGTGGGTAATCCACGAAAAGCCACGAAAAATTTTCGTGGGTATAGCGTCGTGGGTAAAAAAATTTGTGGCTTTTCGTGGGTAAGTTACTTAGCCAAATCTACGGTCTCTTTTTTATTAAAATATACAAAATCATGTATTGTGTAAGTTAAAGATTTCTAGAACTTTATGGGCTAAATGTTTAATCCTAATTAGCCAAATATAAGTTCTTAATCAAGAACTGTTTTTAAGGAATAAGAGCATCATAGTATTAATTTCTGACAAACTATTCGATACTATATATTTTCATTAAACTCAAGACAAATTAATATTAAGTTTCTCGTTATACATATTCTCTTTTATATATCGAACTCTCATATCATAACTTACATTGCAATTTGTGTAATTGAGATGACTTGCAACTATCATATAAAGTATCTCTCTAGCTAATACACTGAATAAAGCTCCTAATCCTTTTTATAAACTATACGCTATGTCTAATTAAAGCGTGTGGATTTTATATACTCAATTTGAAAATGTTAATTAATTCATATAATATATTCGCCTCTCATCATTGTGTCAAATCTTTGGACCGAGAAAATTATATAGAATCTAGAGAATGATTAAAAACACAATTTAATAAAGAATGACTCTCTTTATTAATCTTTAGGAAAATCACTCAAAACCTAAAGTTCTCAAGTTCTCTCTTAGAACTCTCAATCTCTCAATCTCTCTCAAATCTCTCACATCTCTAAACTCATAAGTTATGCAACACCCTTGCATCTCCTTATATAGAGAAGTCTACGCAAACTTCATGTTCTCTCAATAGGATAATTTCCATTTATTTATCTCTCTTAACATATTTAGATAACTCATAAATGTAAATATAACTATTCCTAAACTTTTAATTATGATTTGTCTATTTTCCATTTTCTTTTAAACTTGTTTCTTCAAGCTTACTTCAACATTCTCCCCCTTAAGCTTGAAGTTCATCTTCTTTAAATCTAGAACACCAATGAGATCTCTCATGTCATTAAACTTGACTCTTCCAAGAGACTTCAAGATGTTCGCCCTTTGTTTCTCTCCCGGTTTATCAACAAGAAACAATGTCGTATTTTTGTTGATAGAACAAATCTCATCTCCACGAATATAGGTGTAACAGTAACCCTTAAAAACTTTTATCCCATCTATTTGAAGAGCAAGTGATGATATGATTATGCTCAAACCATGGTTGAGTTTGTCAAACTTCTCATCCAACAACTTGATTTTCTCTGGATCATCTTCTTCACAAGTACACTCTCCCATCGGACCGAAACGGCTCTGATAACAATTATAAAATCTAGATAATGATTAAAAACACGATTGAATAAAGAATGACTCTCTTTATTAATCTTTAGGAAAATCACTCAAAACCTAAAGTTCTCAAGTTCTCTCTTAGAACTCTCAATCTCTCAATCTCTCTCAAATCTCTCACATCTCTAAACTCATAAGTTATGCAACACCCTTGCATCTCCTTATATAGAGAAGTCTACGCAAACTTCATGTTCTCTCAATAGGATAATTTCCATTTATTTATCTCTCTTAACATATTTAGATAACTCATAAATGTAAATATAATTATTCCTAAACTCTTAATTATGATTTGTCTATTTTCCATTTTCTTTTAAACTTGTTTCTTCAAGCTTACTTCAACAAATTAATCATTTGATACGATATCATTTAACTCTTACATTTCTCTTATTTCGTTTCACAATTTTGATCATATTTATTTATAAAACTACTTTATATTCTCTATGCAATATATTTAGGCATAAAACTATACATGCGTAGTGAGTTATTTCATTTTAACGAATGCATGTATTCCATAAAAAAGCTAGAGTGGGGTTTTATGAATCAAATCTTTATAAAAAAATAGTAATTTAAAACAATTGATAAAAACTGATTTTTTGCCTCTCGTGGGAAGGCGTCATGGATTATCATGAAACGTAAAAATCAAGACAATCATGTTAGTTCTTAACACACTAATCATATATGATGCGTAAAAATTAAGATTAACATGTTGATTACAAAAGTCAACGCACAAATCATGGGTAACTTTTTATATATATCCTATCCATATCATATAGTATTAAATAAACCCCTTTTTGGTCAAATAAAACCATGTTTGACTCGTGAAAATAAGAACCTCTCTTCTAGTTTGCGTGTAAAACTATAGTTTGACAAAAATTAAAAAATGTTTTGAATTAATACTCAGCAAATAATATTTTTCAAGAGCACCCAATCTTATAATACTTCAAAATTCAAGCAACATTAATATATTAAATTTGATATCCGATTATCAATACACGTACGTAATGCATCATGCAACGTAGAGAAACCCTAATATTCCGTGGAGCTTAAAACCCTCCATGAAATGAGATTAATCAGTACCTTGTAACACAAGTTTCACCAACTGTACATCCCAATGATCCTGCCGCAAATTAAATATTCACATTCAACGCACGTACACAAAAATCTCAAAGCTAACAATCTCTCTTATAAAACAACCTAAATCTCACCAACTCATATACTCTTCTCTGATTCAACAATGGCTTTTGGTAATGTTCAAGAACAACATGGAGAGATTCTACAGAATGTGTGGGCTAATTTCATCAAGAAACAAGAAACCGAGAAAAGACAAGTCCTTGATCTACAAGTTTCAAGAACTTGGGAGGCATTGCCTACACTTCATGGCATACCACAAGATCCTAAAAAAAGGCTTTTCAGTTTAGATATGTCGGTTGAAGCTAATACATGGACAGAGACTCTCGACGCGGTTGCTTCTTTTCCAAGAAAAACCAATCATGATGACCTAATAACAAAACCTACCGGTCTCTGTCCTTTGTCTTCTCGTGTTTCTTGCAAAACAAGGAAATACAGAGGAGTCCGTAGGCGTCCGTGGGGTAAATTTGCAGCTGAAATTAGGGATTCGACGAGAAACGGTGTTAGGGTTTGGCTTGGAACGTTTCAGACAGCAGAAGAAGCGGCTATGGCTTACGATAAAGCCGCGGTTAGAATCAGAGGAACTAAAAAAGCCCACACAAATTTTCAAATTGAGACCGTTATAAAAGCTATGGAGATGGATTGTGTCCCAAGTTACTATTCTATAAACCTAAACTGCTCAAGCATGTCCCAAATGTTAGAAAGGGGGCGCAAAAGTGGATCAAGAATGGCGAAAGAGGCGATTAGGGTTTGTGATAAAGTCGAAGATGAGATGGTTAAAACCCATTGTGCCTTTAGTTGTTGTTCAAGTAAAGAGTACGTGGAGGAGACTTATGGATTGCTTGGGAGTGAAGAAACAAAGTTAGGTTCAAGAAAAAGATGGAGTGATGAAGATTGTATGTTTCGAGAAGGTGAAATGAAGAAGATGGAGACATTAAGTGATGTGTTTGGTTTGTTTGAGTTTGAGGATTTGGGAAGTGATTATTTGGATAAGTTATTATCTTCTTTTTGACAAAAAATTAAAACATTAATTGAACATTACTTGTGTTAATACTTTCATATGTCCGTTATACATGTAAATTAGTATTATACTAATCATGTCAATACAATTATTTATTCTATATTTCTTCTTAACCAAAACTTTATGTACTCCTTTGTATCAAAATAAATGATTTTACTTTTGTTCCCAATTTATTTTAAAATCAATTATACTTTAGTTTTAAAAATCAAAACATCATTGTCAGGTACACAAAATAGTTACAAACTATTTTACAACCCAATTTCCAAAAAATATAGTTGTGTTTAAGTTTTAATCCGCACCATAAAATGACAAAAGACCCTAAAACCCATCATCGCTAATCCAACATTTAATTGGATATTTTGTTTTAGTGTCTTTTTGGTAAAATCAGAAGGTTCTATGTCGTAAGCCTTTGATAATATCATATAATTGCGTAAAACATATAACCGATTGGATTAACTCGTGGTTGGTCAAAACAATTTGTAGTTGTTTTAGTGTTACATTTTTCACATATACAATTTAATAATTTATCAATCGAGAAACTACCTTACAACTATGGTAAAGAGTTTAAATATTTGAATCTAGAAATAAATATGTCCAAAAGAGAAACTGAATTCAGTTCGAAAAATAAGTGAAGAAATAACATAAGATAAAAGTAAAATAAAAAAACGAAAATAAAAAATAACAAAGGGGTAAATCTGGAATTTCGAAAGAACAAAAATCCGCCTTCTTTTCCTTTTAATCGGAATCACCCTAAAACCCTAAATCCTAATTTAATCGTCGTCACATATACGCCCAAGCTCCCACTCTCGTCGTGCTTGTGCTCTCTGTCTCTATATCACTAATGGATCTCAAGTTTTCTTCAATGGCTTCTTTAACCAACAACAAAATCGCTTCTTTCGGCTTCATACCATCCCAAAGACTCCTAAACCCTTCATCGAAATCTCTCTGCTTTGCTTCTCATAACCCAATTTCTCGACTATCATTCTCTGCCTCTTCTACCCATTCTCTCAAGCATATGACTTCAAGAAAGGTATGATTTTTCTTTGTGGGTTTATGCTTAAATGCTCTGTTTTGGATGTAATTTGATGTGCCCTGTGATAAAAAAATATTGTTACTTTAGGTGATAGCAATGGCTGCGGCAAGCTCAAGAGACTTGGAGATGTCGAATTTAACGGCTTTATCGCCTTTGGATGGTCGTTATTGGGGTAAAGTTAAGGAATTGGCTTCTTCTATGAGCGAGTTTGGTTTGATCTATTTTCGAGTACTTGTCGAGGTAGCTACTTTTGATTATATATATGAATTCATTGATTGTTATTTAGTCAATGCCATGCTCTATATCGATACGATTGTGAATGCGTTTGGTCTATTCTAATGGCACATTGTTGCCAAATACTTTGTATGTTTGTTTAGATAAAATGGCTTATTCAGCTTTCAAATATACCCCAAGTTAGTGAAGTTCCGAGCTTTAGCGAAGAAGCTCGAGCCTACTTGCAAGAAATCATAGATGGGTTTAGCTTGGATGATGCGTTGGAAGTTAAAAAGATCGAGAAAGTAACCAACCACGATGTGAAAGCCGTGGAGTATTTCTTGAAACAAAAATGTGAATCTCATCCAGAGATTGCTAAGGTTCGATATATATAACAAAGCCTTTTTTCTTATACTTCACTTCTTAGTGTTTTTGGATATGCTTTGATTGCCTTGTAACATGGAATTGTCGGTATTTTTAATATTCGATTCAGGTTCTTGAGTTTTTCCATTTTGCTTGTACTTCAGAAGACATCAACAACCTTTCACATGGTTTGATGCTTCAAGAAGCACTTGGTTCGGTTATACTTCCCGCCATGGATGAGTTGATTAAGTCGATATCTCTTATGGCTAAAAGCTTTGCTTATGTTCCCATGCTTTCAAGAACTCATGGACAGGTAATATCGAAAGACAGGGTCTTTGTCTTTCCTTTTCTTTTTTACGGTACTTTGGTTCTGTCTATTTCTTGGTTCAAGCTATGATCTTGATGCAGCCGGCTTCGCCTACAACTTTAGGCAAAGAAATGGCGATTTTTGCTGTGAGGTTAAGCGAAGAACGAAGATATCTTTCGGAAACTAAGATTAAGGGGAAATTTGCGGGCGCTGTTGGGAACTACAACGCCCATATATCCGCATATCCTGATATCGACTGGCCACACGTTGCAGATGACTTTGTTACTTCTCTCGGACTAACATTTAACCCATACGTCACACAGGTATATAGTAATCTAAAGGTTTTATTCAAATTCATAGAGTTTCTTCTTTGATTGGTTATTTTCTCATGGGTGTTTGCAGATAGAGCCACATGACTATATGGCTAGACTTTTCAATACAATTAGCCAATTCAACAATATCTTAATTGATTTCAACAGAGATATATGGAGCTACATATCTCTAGGGTACTTTAAACAGGCAAGTGTTAACACATAAAGAAAAAGAAACATGAATTGCAAATTTTCTCATTTTTGTAGTTTTGAAACAGATAACTAAAGCAGGTGAGATAGGATCATCAACAATGCCTCACAAAGTGAATCCTATCGACTTTGAGAACAGCGAAGGGAACCTAGGCAAAGCTAACGCAGAGCTTACTTTCCTCAGCATGAAGCTTCCTATTTCGCGTATGCAGGTTCGATCATTCTCTTCACATACTTTGTGTCTCACACAAGATTTTGCTTACGTCTGTAATCTTGCAGCGTGATTTAACCGATTCGACTGTGTTGAGAAACATGGGAGGAGCTCTAGGACACTCTCTCCTCGCTTACAAGAGTGCAATACAGGGTATAGGGAAGCTTCAGGTATTATTATTGCAGTATATCCCTAAGAAAGTTCGGTCTCGAGTTATACAATAGACTAAAAGAATGTTGTTGTTATAGGTTAATGAATCTCGGTTAAAAGAAGATTTGGATCAAACTTGGGAAGTCCTCGCTGAACCGATACAAACTGTGATGAGGAGATACGGTGTTCCAGAGCCGTACGAGAAGCTTAAGGAGCTAACAAGAGGAAGAGATGTTAATGAAGAAAGCATAAGAGAGTTTATCAAAGGTTTGGATTTGCCTGAAGAAGCTAAAGACCAGCTTTTGAAACTAACTCCACATACATATGTTGGTGCTGCTGCAACATTGGCATTGGCTATTGATGAAGCTCTGCACTTGGGGAATTAATAGTGTGATCAAAATTGGTTATACATTGTGTTTTGTTGTATTATGTTGAGAAATTTTACAGTCCAGAGGCTCTCTTTGATCTACTAGTAATCTTGAATTATGAGTTGTATTTTTTCATATTATAAACCATATTTTTCAATAATTGGAGTTAACTTGTGAATTCTTTTCTTTTAATTTGAGTGTTTTTTCTAACCAAGTATAATAAGAGCATCGTTATTGGTTGATGCTTAGTAAGATGCTTAGTTAATTTTTTGTATTTAATTGTAATTAATTTTTAGTTTAAAAACATATTTGACTTATTGGTGTTGTTTAGTTAGGGTGCTTAAAAATAAAAAACTAAAATTTAAAAACATATTTGACTTATTCATTATTAGAAAATGAAAATAAACAATACAAATAAACATTTAAAATAGAAAACAGATAATTTGAAACGGAAATAAACGAAGAAAAAAAAACCTCATATATTTTCCTCTTTGCCTACACGTGTCCGGTGCTAAGGAGAAAGAAAGTTCCTTATATAAGCATCGATACTTAGATTAATTCAATTAAATGTATTTATTTTTAATCCTAAACACTCTTTATTTTTTACTAAGAAGCATCAATAATTATGCTTAAATGATATGGGTTTTTTAAGGCTATATACTTATGTAGTATATGTCATGTTCAACATATTGCTAGCATAAATAGATTATTTACAATGTCTAAAAAACAAATGTTAAGATCTACTCCCTCCGTTTTTTAATATATGATTTTTGTTGAAAATATTTGGTTTTAAAAAGATGGATTTTCTTATTTTTTATATACAATTGTTAATGATAAATTATAGAATTCAAGAAAAATAACTAAACATTATTGGTTTAGAGTTGTTGGAAATTATAAATCACAAAAAATAATATATTTTTATATGTTTGTTTATTATATCTGAAAATGTAGAAAATCCTATAATAAAAAACGGAGTGAGTATGTAATTTTCAAGAAAATTAAATGAAATTTCCTTTTAGAGTTTGGTAGCATATCTATCTCTAATTCATTAAAACTAAAAATACCATATATATTACATTTTCCTAGTTATCTTCCTAAAAACATAGCTATCAATTTATTTATGGAAAAGTTCCCCTAGTGATTTAATTTGACAATATCTTATATTGAATTGAAGATATATTTCTTGACCAAAAATAAAATATTTAGTTATTCATACATTTTGTTCTCTGCGTTTACTGGTTCATGGCGGCCATAAACTCAACGATTTCGTCAAACATGTTTGTTCTCTAATCTTTTACAACCACTTCAAAAAAAACATATATATATATATATATATGATTAGGCATAATTTAATAATAACAAATCATAGAATCATAATTAGTTTTATAGACAAACAAAAAAAAACCAATAAAAATTTCGTCGTTATACCCACTACCCAATGTTATTATTTCCATTACAAAACACAACCTTGGTTTCATAATAAGAGTCATTACAAAAGTCTCCTTTTAAGCTTAAATTTTTTATTATTACATAGATCAAAATTTTCAAGTCTTTTTTAAAAAAAAAAAAATTGTTACATTTTCTCTCTAATGGGTGCTTACAGAGCCGAAGATGACTACGATTATCTATTCAAATTAGTATTAATCGGAGATTCAGGCGTTGGAAAATCGAATCTTTTGTCAAGATTCACAAGAAACGAGTTTAGCGTCGAGTCAAAGTCAACGATCGGTGTCGAATTCGCAACGAGAAGTGTTCATGTTGATGATAAAATCATCAAAGCTCAGCTTTGGGATACTGCTGGTCAAGAAAGGTTAGCCATTTAATCCCTCTCTGCTCTGTTTTTATTTATCTTCTATGTGCTCTGTTTCACTCCAATAACCGATTTGATTGAACCGAACCGAAATGGTTAAACCAAAAACTAAACCGGTTTTTAATTTGTGACAACACAGATACAGAGCAATAACAAGTGCATACTACAGAGGAGCAGTAGGAGCACTCCTAGTCTACGACATAACTCGACACATAACCTTTGAAAACGTCGAAAGATGGCTAAAGGAGCTTCGTGACCACACAGATTCAAACATCGTTATAATGCTTGTAGGAAACAAAGCCGATCTTCGCCATCTTCGCGCCACGCAAACAGAAGAAGCAAGATCATTCTCAGAGAAAGAAAACATGTTCTTCATGGAGACTTCTGCTCTTGATTCTACTAACGTAGAGCAAGCTTTCACGCATGTTTTGACTCAGATATATCGTGTGATGAGCCGTAAGGCGCTTGATGGGACAGGAGATAATACGATGTATTTGCCTAAAGGACAGAACATTGATATTGCAAGTAGTAAAGATGATGTTACTGCTGTTAAATCTTCTGGTTGTTGCTCTGGTTGATTTTTTTTTTTTTGTTAAAATTGTGTTTTAATTTGGTTTATGGTTATAAAGACCGGTTTTGATTAACGATACAAATTTTCTTTGTAAAATTAAATAAGACTTGGTTCGGTTAATAAGGTTGGTTTTTTTAATATAATAACTAAGGGTAATATTTTGAGAAATTCACAAAATTACAACCTTTCGAACCATTTTCACATTATATCAATCTAAATGTATATTTGTTTCAAATTTTAAATTAAATGTTTAACCTATCCTCTAAAAACTGTATTCAATTCTTTTTATTTTAATTGGTTTATTATTTAGTGTTTACGGTTTAAAGTTAAAAGATGTATATAGTTTAGTAATTTCCCCTAATATAGTTCATTATTTCACATCTTATTATATAAAAGTGAGCGTGTTTAATTATAATTCATCATATCGTGACACGTGTCACATTTAATTTAGATCGCGACATTTGTCATTATTAAAATAAGGAATCTTCTTAAAAAAATAGGAAAAAATTAAAAATTAAAACATCTTAAAAAATAGAAATCTTATAAATTAAACACTCAATATTATTAGAATAATGTTTAAGAAAAAAATAATTTTAAAAAAAGAAAAAAAGAAAGGAAAAATGTTAATAATGTTTAGGAAAAAATGTTAATAATTTTAGAAAATGTTAATAATGTTTAGGAAAAATGTTAATAATTTTAAAAGAAGAAAAATGTAACGTTTAGAAAAAGGCAAAACAAAAAATAAGAAAAAAGAGAAAGAAAAAACAAAAAAAAAAGAAAAAAGTAACCAAAAAATGTCACTACATCTATATATATACATATCTAGAATCACTAAATTTCATTGTGTTCTCCTCTTTGTTTATTTACTATTATTAAATTTCTTTTTTTAACTCAAACAGAGAAAAAGATGAGTTTCATAGTTTCTAAAAGCCAACAATCTTACTTCACACTAAATCAATTATATAACGTGACCTCGACACGTAGACAAATAATAACTCACACGTAGACAAATAATAACTCACCAGATCGTGACACGTGTCACAATTAATTTGGATCGCGTCATTTTTCATTATTAAAATAAAGAATCTTCTAAAAAATAGGAAAAAAGAATGAAAACACCTTAAAAATGAAAATCTATAAATTAAACACTTATAAATTAAAAAAATTAACATTAATTATCAAATAATTAGAAATAAAATAAATTAATCCGAAATATAGAAAAATAAAATAACCAAAAATTAGGAAAATAACATAGAAAAAGAAAAATTTAAGAATATTTTAAGAAATAATAAATAAGAAAATAGAAATAAGAAAAAATAAAAACGTAAAATTACTTGAGAAAATAAAGAAAATCTTTATGATAAATTATTTGTTATCATCATGAATCCACTATCTAATTATTAATTTAAAATAAATGTTTTTTTCATGTAAATAACAAAAACAATAAAATAATAAAAAAGTTTTATTTTTATTTCTTAATAGATGAAAAAAGTAAAAATCGCTTATTTACTATTACCATATATTGTTGTGTGTCTTTATATTTATTTGTTAATAAAATAACGGGTATAATATTAGTTTTCGTTTAAATCTAACTATAACTATACAAATTTACTAACAATATTAATAAATAATTATAAAATGTTTTTATGTAATTGGTCTACGTATTACGTGATAAACGAGATTTTACCCCGCTTAATCTAATATCTTAATGTAGTATTTAAGATGTCAAACCAAATCAGGAGCAAACAATGTATTCGAATTTATGCGAAACAAACTCGGTTTAAGTGTGATCAAAAGGGTTGTTTGAGTGATGTTTTTGTGACCGGAAATTTAACAAAACGAAAAACGAGAATTAAAGGTTTTGAAAGATTATTAAAAAGCTAAACAATCAAGGTTAAGGTGTTTTAAAGGATGATTAAACTTTCGGATTTCAAATTGTCTTTTATAAAATTTACTTTAAGGTTTTGAAAACGATTTTAGATCAATCCACTCTCGTGGCAATGATCCTTTTCTCAACGATTGAACTAACACAATGTCTTGGATAGTTTAATCGTCGAGAAACTTTAAGGACAAATCAATTCTAACCACCAAGCTTATTAACACAGATCTCTCGGTTAAGCTAGGCTTGGTTCTAAGGTAATTGTTCGGGAGGCTTTATAATCTCTCGATTCATAAAGCTTCCTGGGTTCGATAATCGAATGGCCAACTCGATTAAAGCTTTAAGGTTGTTACCAAAGACTAAAGTTTTCAATCAATTAAGTTTTAGACAATTTTCATTCCTAGATTCAATCAAACCCCTTTTACCCTAACCCAATTGTCTATTTAGAACTACTCACAAATCATATTGAAAATCATAGCAATTTGATTCAAAGAAACCATAAGCATAAACAAAATAAACAAAGAGAATAAAAAGGGTAAAGAAAACTCTTATTCAATGATGATGATGAAGATTACAAGGTGGCCAAGAAGCAATCACCAAGAAAATCCCCTCAAAGTCTCAATATCAAAAACAAAACTAAGATCCTCCACTCGGTGGCTGTGTTTTTACCCTAATAAACGAGTCTAAACCGAGAATAAAACAAAGGAAACCAAAAATCAAACCGGTTTTCCTTTTTTACATAGCGAAAAACCAAATCTCATAAAAATTCGCAGCTCGTATCGGTCAAGGCAAACCGATACAGGCTGGCCGATACGCGCTTCGGCAAATCTTCCTTCGGCTCTGTTTTCTTCGTATCGGCCAGGCTAAGCCGATACGACGAGTCGATACGTGTCTTCGGGTCTTCTTCTCTTGTATCGGTCACTCCAAACCGATACGGTTGACCGATACAAGCTTCGGCAAATCTCTGTTTTCAATATCGGCCACGGAAACCGATACGGTTGACCGATACAGACTTCGGCACACTCTCTCGTCTTCCGTATCGGCCAACTGAAACCGATACAACATGCCGATGCAAGTGTATCGGTTTCTTTTTGGCTCAAATTCATCAATTTCGCCGTCTTTATGCTCCAAAACCTGAAATACACAAAACAAACCAAAGTGCAACCAATATGCAACCTATATGACACTAAATGCAACCTAAATGAATGAGTTCTAATGCATAACCTAAAGTAAAATGTGTAAAATATGCAAGTTATCATTACGCGAGATTTCATCTAGTGTTACATAATACCTTGTTCGTCACGGAGCCAAATTAAATCCACCGTCCAAATAATTATTACAAGTGTTTACTTACAAGTATGTATCATCCATATATTCAATAACATGATGATGTTTATTGTTTCTTACACTTGACAATCATCATAATATTTCATTTTTTTATAACTAGCTAACCTCAAAATTTATAGAATTTCCGAAATTTTTTTGTTATTGAATGTGTAAATGGTTAAATTGCATAATACAAGATAAATCAACTTATTGAAGAGAATCAAATCATGCTCTAAACTACATAATAACTTTACATCCTAAACATGAACTACTTATCTACGACAAGGTGTTAGATAAAAAAATATGTTAAATATTAAATTATAGACTTCAAAAATGAGTTCGAGTTTTACTCGAATCTATTATGTTTAATAGCAAAAAAATATATAACTTTGCCAGAATTCTATAAACAGTAAGCTTTCTCAATATTCAGCTTTATGGTACTAAAAGGTCTAAATTGTTGAGCATTCGTCTATTTTCTCGTACATTACGAGAAAATATAGATAAGTATTTATTCGGTAAAAACATAATTAGGTTTAACGTAAAGTGCTTAGTCATAGTCCGCCACAAATTTTCATTCTTTTTTCCTATTTTTTAGAAGATTCTTTATTTTAATAATGAAAAATGACGCGATCCAAATTAATTGTGACACGTGTCACGATCTAGTGAGTTATTATTTGTCTACGTGTCGAGCTCACGTTAAACACACTCATATTTTCTCGTACATTACTATATTTCATTAATACTAAAAAGTGGAATTTAATAACAAAATGTATTTGTAAAAAAAAAAAAAATGTATAATGTAACGTGCAGATCTCAATGCGTGTCTTGCATGATTTGGTTAACTAACGTTGGTTAAAAACTTAATCCTATTTATATAAATACTCAAAAAAGAAAATTTGTGGCGGACTATGACTAAGCACATTACGTTAAACCTAATTATGTTTTTACCGAATAAATACTTATCTATATTTTGTTAGACCTTACTTGAACCCCACGATAGACCAGTCTTATATATTAGAAATTACAAGATAAATTAAATATTCTCAATACAAATATATCCACTTTAAAAGTGAACAAATGTGATCATAGTTTTTATTTTTTAACGGTCGATTATATACAACGATGACATGATGTTGTATGACGTTAGAATCTCATTGACATTTTTGTTTTGTTTTACTCTCATTGACTTTTGACATGATCTTAAACTTCAATAAAAATATCACTTAAAAATATCACTTACAAAGAATTTCCATATAAAAGCACTCATAAGAAAAATGCCACGAAACTCCATATAAATAAAATAAATGTATTTTAATATTAAATGATTTGTTTTTCTTAAGACAACAATAATGATAATATTCTCCTAAATGTAGAAAGGTGTAAAAGAACATGCTTCACTCAAACAAAGACCTTGGTTTGGTCTCAAAGTTTACTTGCAAGCCTTAACAAAAGTGTAAAAGCCTATTTTCTCTCACTTTTCTTATATATATTATCCTCTACTTATAATCTCTTGCATCAAAATACTTCCCAAAAACACATAGAGAAATGAACAAAGTAAAAAGTTGTGAAGATATGGAGATTAAAGTTATACAAGATCATGATCAAGAAAGTACTAATAAAGAAGACATCAAGAAGCCACTTCTTGAAAAAGAGAAAGACTTTTCCGATATAGAAAGAACAACATGGATACAAAAGGCAATAGGCCAAACGTTTCAAACCACGGCTCATTTAGCTAACCTCTTACCGACGGGAACGGTTCTCGCGTTTCAACTTTTATCGCCGATTTTCTCGAACGGCGGTCAATGCGATTTAGCTAGCAAAATCATGACATCGACATTGGTGGCGATATGCGCGTTTTCTTGCTTCATACTTAGTTTCACGGATTCATACAAAGACAAGAACGGAACAATTTGCTACGGATTTGCGACGAATCGTGGGTTATGGATCATTGATGGTTCCGCAACGCTACCTCAAGAATTATCTACAAAATATAAGCTAAGGTTAAAAGGGTATAGAGGCGGGTATAGAGGCGGGGACCTCAGAACCAAAAGTAACGCGAAGAGTGTAGTGAACGAGTATCCTAAACATAGTATCCTGTCGCAACCGAGCTAGTTCTACCTATTTCCATTCATCTCAAACTCCGTCTAAATTCGTTATTATTACCAAAAGCATGTGATCCACTTGTCTAGTCTAAGCACCTTTCACATTCAATTAAGCATAGTCGAAGCATGAAACATGATCAAGAATTTTCAAGAGTTTTTCTATTTGTCTAGGTAAGAACGGGATTTCGAATCAAACGAGGAGGCTAACACTCAGGCATGTGGTTAGTTGTAGCGCGGTTTCTCTCGGGGAGTGAAAGGGTTAAGCAAAATCGGGAAAGACAAGAAGCAATGCAAATCCGGACATCCATCCCTATACAATTCTAATCTCTAACCCATCTTTTCACTCTCTACACACTTAAGCATTCAAACACCGAGTTTTCTTTCATTTTTTTTTTCTTAACTACCTTAGGGGTTTTATTTGGCTAACTTTCTTTTCTTTTTTTTTTCGATTTTTCTGTTTTTTTTTTTTTCTTTTTTTTTTTTTTTTTTAGTAGCCATTCTTTACCCCTAGGACTATCAAGCTTCATAACCACACTATTGGCTTTTTAAACATCAATGTCTAGGGTCGAGATTTCAAGATTTTCGGCGAGTTCTAAGTCGTTTGAGGAAGACACTACACCTAAGATACCGTTCAAAACACTAGACGCGTCGCTTTATAAGGCTAAAATCATCATAGATCCCCTATGCATATGACCTAAATGATTTAATCCTGAATGCATTTTTTTTTGTGTTTTTGGGTTTTTTCGTTTTTTTTTTTTTTTTTATATGTCACTAATATGAAACTATATGACGACTCCCCCAAACCGAAATCACACGGTCTCTGTGTGAAGAAAGTATTTGGAGAAGATCCTATATGCAAAAACGACCTAAAAGCTACATGCAATGAATGTGAAAAAGCATATGTACAAGGGTGGAGGGTTACCTCAGTAGTAGTTGGTGTCCGGGTCAGGGCCTTCTCCATCGGAGGAGAAAGTGGGAGACTCGTTGTCCGAGAAGACCGTGGGTGGGCGGTTGTGAAAGCGGTAGGGTCTCCTAGGCTGCCTAGGTGCGTCTGTCTGCGGATCGCGCACTACCAGCTGCCTGTCTTGGTTCGAACTGCAGCTCGCGCAGGACAAACCCCTCTTGATGGTCTTCTTCAGCGACTTGACCTCGCGCACCAACTTCCTTATGGTTCGGTCTTGGAAGAGGTTCCACCGGCTCATCCTCTGCATATCCAAGTACAAGTCCTGCAAAGGACCAGGCTGTCTAGGCGCGGTGGAGGGACCGAGGTAGTAGCGCTCGGGTCCGTAGGTAGGCAGCGTCGATGTGCTGAACTCGTACCTACTCGGTCCGGCGGGTCGGTGGAATTTTCTCGGACCGCGGACGAGAGGAGAGAGGGGCGGCTGTGACATCGTGTAAGTGGCTCCCGTCGAGGTCGAAGTGAACCGCGGCGTTGCCGCTGAAACTTGTGCAGGCTGGTTTGGGAAGGAGGACGATGCTTTGAATGGTGTTTAACTTGAACGAGTACGCGTACTTACCCTCGCATTCGCCGACAATCATTAGCTGCTTTGCCAAGTATGGCATGTCCATGAAGGTCGGATGTTCTTTTCTTCCCAATAGGGGTACCCGCCAGCTGGTTAGAAAAGGTGTGACCCATCCGCCTATGCTCAGCTTTGGCGTGGCATCGGTGCGAGTCCAAGCCCAACGTTTGATGTCCATGAAACCGTTGATGAGCAGCCGAAGAACGCTCGGGAAGTGTTCCTCTGTCGTGGGGAACAAATCGGGGTCGCGGAGTGAGCGTCGAAGTATCGGAGCTAGACCTTGCTGCAAGTACATCATCTCGTTGTTGTTTACTTGCCCCGCCTCGCGTCTAGGGAAGAACACGTGCGAAAGAAGTTTCTGCACATATCTTATCGCCGGATGGCGAATCATCGCGCTCTTCGATCTCCCGGGCTGGTAGACCCCGTTGGCAATAAAGTTCCAAAGCTGTGCGCTTTCGCCTATCTCGTTGCTGAGCTCAACTTGCCCGTTTGCTGGAATTCCGAGCATTTTTTCCCAAGTTTGGAGAGTTCCGGAGTATTTTCTCCCGTTGCTAGCCGTGAACGAGATTTCCATCACTTCATCCTTGTATGTGATCGCGAGGGTGGCTAGAAACCGACAAGTCTCCTCCTTGTAGGCTATTTCCTTCTTCCCTAAAACCCAATCAAGCCTCATGTGGCGCAAAATTTCCTTTACCTCATCGTAGATCCCTAATTTCCTGAGCGTATCCGTGTCGGGGGAAACGCGATGGGGTGAATGGGATCTCCATTAGTGCGTCGTACAACTCCCGGGCCGTCGGTTGCTTCTTCGGATCGCGTGTGATGGGAGAATTGCTTGTCCTTGGTGGGAAGGGGAATGTGGGCGCTACTGCCACCTCCTCCTCGTCGTAGGAGTCGTATACGAACTCGAAATCCCCCTCTTCCACGATAGCGGGTTCAGTATGCTTCTTTTTCGCGCTAACCTTTCGCGATTTGCTCTTTCGCGGCTCCTCCCTCGGTTCCTCTCTTGGAACCTCTCTTGGAACCTCATCCGTGGGTTCCCTTATCACCACCGAACCCGACCTAGTCCTTCTTCTCGGTGGTTCTTCCTCTATTGCCTTGCCTTTCCCTTTTTCAGCCCTTGATGCTCTCTTAGGACCCATTGGCTATTATGGTGAATTTGGGCGTTTTTGGAGAGGGCTCAGATCGTTTGAATGGTTGAGATGACCTGAAAGAGAAGGAGGAGACAAAGAGAATGAGCCAAAAATCGGTTGATTTCGACAACAAACGAAGGAGATATCAAGTTTTTAAAATTTTCAACAATGGTGGAACAAGAGGGGGCGATATCGGTCGTGTTGATTTAAGAGAAAAACCCTAGGATTATATTTATACTCGACCGATATTAACAAAAATTCAGCGCGTATCGGTTACCTGGCCGATACGGTTTAACCGATACGATACTTGTATCGGGTATTCCGTATCGGCGTGTAGTCGAGGTTGGCCTATTTTGCGTTGTATCGGTCACATCAGACCGATACAACATACCGATACTAGTGTTTCCTCTTTCTGTTTTCCTTGTATCGGTCCCGACGAGACCGATACAACATCCCGATACGCAAGTCTCCACTTTCTGTTTGCTTGTATCGGTCCCGGCGGACCGATACAACATCCCGATAGGAACGTCTCCCCTTCTCTTTGCCTTGTATCGGTCCCGACGGACCGATACGTCTCGTCGATATCGGCCAAAGCTTGCCGATATGGCTGGCCGATACGTAACTCCTGATTGTTTCTCCTCGTTTTTCACCTGGAAAACACTACTAAGTAACCCAAGAAGATGATTAGAACTATGAATATGAGAATGCTAAATGAAAAACAAAGAATATGTACAAGGATAGACATGGGACTTCCTCCCAAGTGAGCTTGTTTATAGTCACGTAGCTTGACTTTACCCCTTTGTTTTAAGCAACGTTTGGATCCGAAAGAGACAATGAGTCTCCTCCGGTTGCGGCTTCGTTTGCGAAGTACGGTTTGAGTCTTTGACCGTTCACTGCAAACTCCCCTCCGTGCTTGTCCCAAAGCACCACAACTCCGAGTGGTTTGACCTCCTTGATCTTGAAAGGGCCGGACCAACGGGATTTCAGCTTTCCCGGGAATAGTCTAAGCCGCGAGTTGAATAGCAGCACCAAGTCGTTCACCTTGAACTCTTTCTTGATGATCTTCTTGTCGTGGAAGGCTTTGGTCCGCTCTTTGTAGATCCTCGAGCTCTCATAGGCGTGTTGGCGTATTTCGTCCAATTCCTCGAGCTGAAATTCCCTCTTCTCTTTCGCGCTCCTAATATCGAAGTTTAGAAGCTTGATTGCCCAGCTGGCTTTGTACTCGAGCTCTACCGGTAGATGGCATGCTTTCCCATACAGCAAGTTGAAAGGTGTCGTTCCCAAGGGCGTTTTAAACGCGGTTCTATACGCCCAAAGCGCGTCGTCGAGCTTGACGGACCAATCCTTCCTCGTTACACCAACCGTCTTCTCGAGGATGGCTTTGATTTGTCGGTTGGAAACCTCAACTTGGCCACTTGTTTGGGGATGATAAGGTGTTGCCACCTTGTGCTTAACACCGTGCTTCTTGAGAAGACTTTCAAAGACCTTGTTGATGAAATGGGATCCACCGTCACTAATCACAACCACGGGAACTCCGAATCGAGGGAAGATTATCGTCTTAAAAAGACTAACAACGGCTTTTGAGTCGCTCGTTGTGCAAGCTACAGCTTCTACCCATTTGGAGACATAGTCTACCGCCACAAGGATGTACTTCTTGCCATACGATGATGGGAAGGGTCCCATGAAGTCTATACCCCACACATCAAAAATCTCAACCTCCATGATAGGGTTTTGTGGCATCTCGTTCCGCTTGCTTATATTGCCCTTCCTTTGGCAAGGATCGCAGCGTTGAACGAACTCGTGAGCGTCCTTAAACATCGTGGGCCACCAAAAACCAGCTTGTAAGACCTTGGAGACCGTCTTAAAGCTCGCGAAATGTCCCCCATAGGCTGAACCGTGGCAATGGGTAAGAATGCCGTTCACCTCTTCATCTGCTACACACCTCCGATATAATCCATCTTTGCACAAGGTGTAGAGGTAAGGTTCGTCCCAATAGAACCGTTTCAAGTCGTGGAAGAATTTCTTCTTTTGATGACGCTCCAAGTCATGCGGTTCTCTTCCCGTGGCCGGGTAGTTCACGATGTCCGCGTACCATGGCTCTTTTTCTGCGGCAAAGAGCTCTTCAACCTCGTACTCTTGCTCTCCCCGGAATCTCTGTAGCATGACTGTCATTAGCTGCTCCTCGGGGAATGAGTCGTCGATGGGCAGTAGGTCGTCTACGCGCAGCCGCGACAAGTGATCCGCGACTCCATTCTCGACGCCCTTCTTATCTTTGATTTCCAAGTCAAACTCTTGGAGCGACGAGAATCCACCGTAGCGGCCGCGGTTTCGCATCTTTCTTTGCGAGCAAATGTCTCAATGCCGCGTGATCGGTGTAGACTATCACCTTTGAGCCAACCAAGTATTGCCTAAACTTCTCGAAAGCAAACACGATGGCTAGGAGTTCCTTTTCCGTGGTTGCATACTTTGACTGCGCATCGTCCATCGTCTTACTAGCGTAGTAAATGACGTGGAGCTTCTTCTCCTTTCTTTGTCCCAACACCGCACCAACGGCGTAGTCACTGGCATCGCACATGATCTCAAAGGGTAGATCCCAATCCGGTGGCTGCACAATAGGAGCGCTAATCGGCTCTTGCTTGATCTTGTGGAAAGCGCTTAGACACTCGTCGTCGAACACAAAATCGACGTCCTTGCATAGCAATCTCGTCGGCGGTCTAGCTATCTTCGAGAAGTCCTTGATGAACCTCCTGTAGAAACCCGCGTGACCGAGAAAACTCCTTATGCTCTTCACCGAGTTTGGAGCTCCGAGGTTGGCCATAACGTCGATCTTTGCCTTATCAACCTCAATACCTCTCTGCGAAATCCGATGACCCAAAACGATGCCATCTCTTACCATGAAGTGGCACTTTTCCCAATTCAGCACCAAGTGGCATTCCTCGCACCTTTTAAGCACCCTGCAAAGATTAGACAAACACGAGGCAAACGAAGAACCGTAGACGAGAAAAATCATCCATAAAAACCTCAACAATGTTTTCGATTAAATCTGAAAATATGGACATCATGCATCGTTGGAACGTCGCGGGTGCATTACACAACCCAAACGGCATTCTACGATACGCAAACGTACCATAGGGACATGTAAAGGTGGTTTTCTCTTGGTCACGGGGGTGGATGGGTATTTGGAAAAATCCGGAATACCCATCGAGAAAACAATAGTATGGATGGTTTGCTAAGCGTTCAAGCATTTGGTCAATGAAGGGCGGGGGGAAGTGGTCTTTTCGAGTTGCAGCGTTTAGCTTTCGATAATCGATGCAAACTCTATGACCCGTGATTGTTCTAGTTGGGATTAATTCGTTTTTATCATTCTTAACCACGGTAATTCCACCCTTTTTCGGTACTACATGAACGGGAGAGATCCAATTGCTATCGGATATTGGGAAAATTATCCCTGCATCCAATAGCTTGATTATCTCTTTCTTAACAACTTCTTTGAGGTTTGGGTTCAGCCGACGTTGGTGTTCTATTGAGGACATAGATTCGTTCTCTAGATGTATCCGGTGCATGCACAAAGAGGGTGAAATCCCTTTGATATCATCTAGAGAATAACCTATTGCCTTCCTAAATTTTTTTAGCTCATGAGTTAAAGTTTTAACCTCGTCGTCGCTAAGCGCAGCGTTTATAATTATCGGGTAGGTGGAGTTAGGCCCCAAGAAAACGTACCTTAGCCCGTTGGGAAGGGGTTTTAACTCTACCTTTGGCGCTTTGAGTTCGCTCCAATCGTTGTCATCGCTAGACTTACCATTGCTAGCATCGTCGTCCATCGTCATCGCCTTTGCGTCGTATGTAACCGCCTCGGGCGGGACAAGAAACTCGGCTTCCACATCGATGGGGTGGGAGTCGATTCTTTCCGGACTGCCATCACGTCGCCTCTCGTTGTTCGGCCTCCTTCTTCTAAGGTGGTCATGGCAAGCTGAAGCTCGTCTTCCGTCGCTAACTCCTCCAAGAATTCGTCCGCGAGTTCATCCATCAAGTCGATGTAGAAAATCTGCCCATCAATGGTCGGTTTCTTGATCGTATCGTTGATGTCGTACCTTTGGACTAGGTCTTCTCCGAGATGCGGATCAATCTTACCCTTTTTCACATCTATAATCGCTCCGGCTGTGGCTAGGAACGGCCTACCGAGGATAAGAGGGTCCTTAGGTTCTTCATCCATTGCCAAGACGATGAAATCAGTGGGGATGAAAGCGTTCCCTAGCTTGACCGGAATGTCCTCTAACACACCCGCGGGTATCCTTACCGATCTATCGGCAAGCACAAGGGAGATCCTGGTTGGCTTGAAGGATGAGAACCCAAGTCTCTGGGCAATGGACAGCGGCATGAGACTAGCGCTAGCTCCTAAATCGCACAAGCATCCTTCGAAAACCAAGGGGCCGATGGCACATGGTATGGTGAAACTCCCCGGATCACTCAGCTTCTTAGGGCAGTTTCGTTGGATGATTGCGCTGCACTCGTGCGAGAGGACTACTTGTATCGTCGAAGTCCTGAAACTTGTTCTTGATCGCATCCTTTAGAAACTTGCTATAGTGGGGGACGAGTTTAAAGGCATCGACGAGTGGCATGGCAATTTGAACTTCCTTCATTTGCTTTTCAAGCTGCGCTTTGTACTTCTCTAGCAGTTGTTTCTTAGCTCGACCCGGAAAAGGTAGCTTAGGCACGTAAGGGGACGTAACGTAAGCCGGCTTTTTCGGTTTGGCGGTTTTCTCCTCTGTATCGGCCTTGTTTGTGGCCGATACGGGTGGTCGATATCGGTCTTCCGAAACCGATACACCCGGCCGATGCGAGTGTCCTGTCTCCTTATCGCTCGTATCGGCCTTGTCTTTGGCCGATACTGGTGGCCGATATCGGCCGGCCGTGGCCGATCTCGCTGGTCGATACGGATGTCCTGTATCCTCCTCTTTACCGTCTTCTCCACTTTCTTCGTCCGGGAGCGTGGTATCCGCCTCGTGGGATCGTTCCACCTCCCCCACCGTTCCGCATCGTCCTCGATGCGATCACCGAAAGGTAATTGTCGTCCACTACGAAGATGTAGAGCGTTGACATACTCTTTCGGGTTAGCTTCGGTTTCCCGGGGAGTTGACCCATTGGTCGTTTGGAGGATGACGTGATCGCCCCACTTGGTTATCCGGAGCTTTCAGGTGCGAGCTCATTGATTCGAACTTCGCGTTGAGGTCGTGGTACGAGTTGTCAACCTTTGCCCGAATTTCCTTCTTGAACGTGCTAAACTCCAAGTGATTTCGGGTTTGGCCGTCGAGGATTTGCTTCGGCGGTCGAGCGGTTTGATCACCTTGGGGAGCTGGTGATGCGGCCGCTCCTTGAGTACCGGGGTGGTTGTTGTAGCCCGGAGGACGATTTGGTGGTGGTCTCGGTGCGTATCCTCCCTGGTTGTATTGAGGTTTACCTTGGTAACCTCCTTGTTGCGTACGGGGATAGACACCGATCACTAGGGTTAGCGACGTTGTTGTTGCGGTAGGAGAGATTTGGGTGTTGAGAGTAATTGTTGAAGCGCCAACCGTTCGATTCCCCATGTAGTTTATCTCCTCCCGATTTCCCTCGATTGGGGGCAACTTGTTCCTCTCCGCTTCCCACAAAGTTGATCCCCACTTGTTGAGACATGATCGGCTTGTCAAGCTTCTCGTTCACCGCTTTTATCTCTCGCTTGAATTGCTCATCATTACCGAGCTACGGATGTTGCGATCGTAATCCTCGCCATAGTTGCTATCACTCAATGCATAGTTCTCCACCAACAGCTGCCCATCCGCTTCCGTCTTCCCAAGAAAGTTACCTTGGCTAGCCGAATCTAGAAGCATTCTGAACTTGGGTTTTAAGCCTCGGTAGAATGTGCTTGAGCAAACTTTCTCCCGAGAACCCGTGGTGTGGACATCTCGGCGTATAGCCTTTGAATCTTTCCCAAGCTTCGCTAAATGTTTCATGGTCCTTTTGAGCGAAAGCCGAGATTTCATTCCTTAGCTTTGATGTCCGAACCACCGAGAAGAACTTTGTTAGGAAAGCCTTCTTGCAAGCTTCCCAAGTATGGATGGTGTCCTTGACAAGGTTCTTTTGCCATAGGTGTGCTTTGTCCCCTAATGAGAAAGGGAACAAGCGCAGCTTGAACATGTCCTCGTTGACACCGTTGATCTTCACCGTATCGCATAGCATATCGAATTGGTGAAGGTGGTCAATCGGGTCCTCACTAGGCAAACCGTAGAACTTGTTGCCCGAGATCATGTTGATGAGACTGGACTTGATCTCGAAGTTGTTGTTGGCGATGGCCGGTGGCGCAATACCACTACGGTAGGTGACGTTAGAAGGCACGTCGTCGGTTCCAATCGTGCGTGCGGCGTTAGGCTGCGTTGTTTGCGTTAGGTGCGTCACCCATCTCGAATTCGATTCCGAATCCGAAGTGTCCGATGTGGATGAGTCGGAGTGGACGCTGGTTCTTCTTTCTCGTGAGATAGCTCTTTCGTGTGCTTTGATGTCCGCGAAGAAGAGCAAGTTTGTCACTTTGTCGGTGACTTCTTCTTTGCATACACCTACAAAACGAAAATCACAAGGAAAGAGAACAAGTTAGTATCGAAACTGAAACTTAATCCCAAGTAGTTCCAAAATTCTAATAATTGTTCGAGTTCCTGAATCGGCAACGGCGCCAATTTGATAAACGAGATTTTACCCCGCTTAATCTAATATCTTAATGTAGTATTTAAGATGTCAAACCAAATCAGGAGCAAACAATGTATTCGAATTTATGCGAAACAAACTCAGTTTAAGTGTGATCAAAAGGGTTGTTTGAGTGATGTTTTTGTGACCGGAAATTTAACAAAACGAAAAACGAGAATTAAAGGTTTTGAAAGATTATTAAAAAGCTAAACAATCAGGTTAAGGTGTTTTAAAGGATGATTAAACTTTCGGATTTCAAATTGTCTTTTATAAAATTTACTTTAAGGTTTTGAAAACGATTTTAGATCAATCCACTCTCGTGGCAATGATCCTTTTCTCAACGATTGAACTAACACAATGTCTTGGATAGTTTAATCGTCGAGAAACTTTAAGGACAAATCAATTCTAACCACCAAGCTTATTAACACAGATCTCTCGGTTAAGCTAGGCTTGGTTCTAAGGTAATTGTTCGGGAGGCTTTATAATCTCTCGATTCATAAAGCTTCCTGGGTTCGATAATCGAATGGCCAACTCGATTAAAGCTTTAAGGTTGTTACCAAAGACTAAAGTTTTCAATCAATTAAGTTTTAGACAATTTTCATTCCTAGATTCAATCAAACCCCTTTTACCCTAACCCAATTGTCTATTTAGAACTACTCACAAATCATATTGAAAATCATAGCAATTTGATTCAAAGAAACCATAAGCATAAACAAAATAAACAAAGAGAATAAAAAGGGTAAAGAAAACTCTTATTCAATGATGATGATGAAGATTACAAGGTGGCCAAGAAGCAATCACCAAGAAAATCCCCTCAAAGTCTCAATATCAAAAACAAAACTAAGATCCTCCATTGGTGGCTGTGTTTTTACCCTAATAAACGAGTCTAAACCGAGAATAAAACAAAGGAAACCAAAAATCAAACCGGTTTTCCTTTTTTACATAGCGAAAAACCAAATCTCATAAAAATTCGCAGCACTGTATCGGTCAAGGCAAACCGATACGAGGCTGGCCGATACGCGCTTCGGCAAATCTTCCTTCGGCTCTGTTTTCTTCGTATCGGCCGAGGCTAAGCCGATACGACGAGGTCGATACGTGTCTTCGGGTCTTCTTCTCTTGTATCGGTCACTCCAAACCGATACGGTTGACCGATACAAGCTTCGGCAAATCTCCGTTTTCAATATCGGCCACGGAAACCGATACGGTTGACCGATACAGACTTCGGCACACTCTCTGTCTTCTGTATCGGCCAACTGAAACCGATACAACATGCCGATGCAAGTGTATCAGTTTCTTTTTGGCTCAAATTCATCAATTTCGCCGTCTTTATGCTCCAAAACCTGAAATACACAAAACAAACCAAAGTCGCAACCAATATGCAACCTATATGACACTAAATGCAACCTAAATGAATGAGTTCTAATGCATAACCTAAAGTAAAATGTGTAAAATATGCAAGTTATCATTACGCGAGATTTCATCTAGTGTTACATAATACCTTGTTCGTCACGGAGCCAAATTAAATCCACCGTCCAAATAATTATTACAAGTGTTTACTTACAAGTATGTATCATCCATATATTCAATAACATGATGATGTTTATTGTTTCTTACACTTGACAATCATCATAATATTTCATTTTTTTATAACTAGCTAACCTCAAAATTTATAGAATTTCCGAAATTTTTTTGTTATTGAATGTGTAAATGGTTAAATTGCATAATACAAGATAAATCAACTTATTGAAGAGAATCAAATCATGCTCTAAACTACATAATAACTTTACATCCTAAACATGAACTACTTATCTACGACAAGGTGTTAGATAAAAAAATATGTTAAATATTAAATTATAGACTTCAAAAATGAGTTCGAGTTTTACTCGAATCTATTATGTTTAATAGCAAAAAAATATATAACTTTGCCAGAATTCTATAAACAGTAAGCTTTCTCAATATTCAGCTTTATGGTACTAAAAGGTCTAAATTGTTGAGCATTCGTCTATTTTCTCGTACATTACGAGAAAATATAGATAAGTATTTATTCGGTAAAAACATAATTAGGTTTAACGTAAAGTGCTTAGTCATAGTCCGCCACAAATTTTCATTCTTTTTTCCTATTTTTTAGAAGATTCTTTATTTTAATAATGAAAAATGACGCGATCCAAATTAATTGTGACGCGTGTCGCGATCTAGTGAGTTATTATTTGTCTACGTGTCGAGCTCACGTTAAACACACTCATATTTTCTCGTACATTACTATATTTCATTAATACTAAAAAGTGGAATTTAATAACAAAATGTATTTGTAAAAAAAAAAAAATGTATAATGTAACGTGCAGATCTCAATGCGTGTCTTGCATGATTTGGTTAACTAACGTTGGTTAAAAACTTAATCCTATTTATATAAATACTCAAAAAAGAAAATTTGTGGCGGACTATGACTAAGCACATTACGTTAAACCTAATTATGTTTTTACCGAATAAATACTTATCTATATTTTGTTAGACCTTACTTGAACCCCACGATAGACCAGTCTTATATATTAGAAATTACAAGATAAATTAAATATTCTCAATACAAATATATCCACTTTAAAAGTGAACAAATGTGATCATAGTTTTTATTTTTTAACGGTCGATTATATACAACGATGACATGATGTTGTATGACGTTAGAATCTCATTGACATTTTTGTTTTGTTTTACTCTCATTGACTTTTGACATGATCTTAAACTTCAATAAAAATATCACTTAAAAATATCACTTACAAAGAATTTCCATATAAAAGCACTCATAAGAAAAATGCCACGAAACTCCGTATAAATAAAATAAATGTATTTTAATATTAAATGATTTGTTTTTCTTAAGACAACAATAATGATAATATTCTCCTAAATGTAGAAAGGTGTAAAAGAACATGCTTCACTCAAACAAAGACCTTGGTTTGGTCTCAAAGTTTACTTGCAAGCCTTAACAAAAGTGTAAAAGCCTATTTTCTCTCACTTTTCTTATATATATTATCCTCTACTTATAATCTCTTGCATCAAAATACTTCCCAAAAACACATAGAGAAATGAACAAAGTAAAAAGTTGTGAAGATATGGAGATTAAAGTTATACAAGATCATGATCAAGAAAGTACTAATAAAGAAGACATCAAGAAGCCACTTCTTGAAAAAGAGAAAGACTTTTCCGATATAGAAAGAACAACATGGATACAAAAGGCAATAGGCCAAACGTTTCAAACCACGGCTCATTTAGCTAACCTCTTACCGACGGGAACGGTTCTCGCGTTTCAACTTTTATCGCCGATTTTCTCGAACGGCGGTCAATGCGATTTAGCTAGCAAAATCATGACATCGACATTGGTGGCGATATGCGCGTTTTCTTGCTTCATACTTAGTTTCACGGATTCATACAAAGACAAGAACGGAACAATTTGCTACGGATTTGCGACGAATCGTGGGTTATGGATCATTGATGGTTCCGCAACGCTACCTCAAGAATTATCTACAAAATATAAGCTAAGGTTTATAGATTTTGCTCATGCTTTTATGTCGTTGTTGGTGTTTGGCGCGGTGGTTTTGTTCGATAGAAACGCCGTGAATTGTTTTTTTCCGGCGCCATCAGCGGAAGCTTTGGAGGTTATTACGGCCTTGCCGGTAGGCGTAGGAGTATTTTGTAGTATGTTGTTTGCAATTTTTCCTACAAGACGCAATGGTATTGGTTTCCCACTTTCTAGTAAATGATATATCAATATGTCATTATTAATCTTTAGTTTATCAAAAAAAAAAAAAAATCTTTAGTCTAATCTATGTATGTAATAAAAAAAAAAAAAATCTATGTATGTAACTTGTCATTTCAAATATTTTTCTTTTCATGATACTTTGATACATAAATCATGTAAATTGTTTCTGATAGAGAATAACATTTTATAATAATAAATTTAACATTCATGAGTGTTGATATTAAATAGAGAGAATTACAAAACTACACCATTTCAAAAATACTTCACAAAAATACACTTAAACACTAAAAATTAAATGCAAATAAACTCTACCCACACAATCATACCCCTTAATAATATACCCTAAAATGAAAAGATTTTAAGTTTTGTAATTTTTAAAGGGTAAATCAAGCTTTTAAAATTTTGAAAATATGGTGACCAACAATTTTTTTTTTTTGAAAATGTGTAAATATGTGAAAAAATTGAATTAGGTAGAGTTTTGTAAAGGAAAAGATGGAAGAGTATAGTTTTGTGAATTCCTCTGTTAAATAAGCATAAATAACTAACGATTTTTTGTATAATGTTTCAACTATACAAAGAATTAGATAAATATAAAACATGTTAGTATATAACAAGAGTTTTTACTTAAAGATGACAATTTTTCAAATACTATCATTTAAAATAACTTAGGTTTGAAATACCAACACAAAAATTTTGGGTCTACGATACAATTAGTTTAAAAGATTCAAAATTAAACCATAAACCTTTGTCTCTTTAAAACTAATAAAATTATAAACCTTAAAATATTAAACCCAAAGAAAAAATAGAATTTATTTTGTTAAAATAGTTGTTTTATGTTTATTTTATGATAATTCTGAATTAAGTAACTTTTTAAAAAAATAATTGATATTTTCATATATTTAATGTAATAAAATAATAATAAAAAAAAAAGGTAATTTAGATTACCTCAAATCGGCTACAACACAAGATAGCATGTTATCTTGGCGTAGACATCCCCGACCACACACCTTCGCTGTTCCAGTGAAGATCCCCACCTAGTGGGGCCTGTTACTTGGTGTTACATGGTCCCCACCAAGTGGAGCCTGTTACTTGGTGTTACATGGTCCCCACCTAGTGGAGCCTGTTAATACTCGCACGTGACAACTCACGTGCCGAGGAGAGAAACTCATTTGCTTCTTCTCATTTGGGGAAAGGTACCAATATCCTGAGATCGAACCCGGGTGGGACTCTACCAACATGCTGAGTCACTACCAACTTTACTGGGCTCGAATTGGTGTCCATATATCAAATTTTTTCATACTTATACTTTATAATATTGAATTATATTTAGTTTCTGGTTTAATCCGGTTTGGATAAAGATCAGGGCCCGATTTGAACTTAAATGGGCCATCTGCAATCTGCAGAAAAAGGTGATTTGACCAAAAACTGTTAAACAAAATTGGATCCTAAATACAAAAGAAATATGTAAAATTTTTCCATGAGAATTTTTTTTTTTCTGTTCAACTTTTTCCATGAGAATTATGATTGGAAACCTCTAGATAAATATTTGTGCTAGTATTTTCCGCTATTAGTTTTTTTTGTAACTCCCACATTTTAATAAATTAGTTTGTGTGAATATTGAATATCATATCGTTAGCAATAAAATTTTGTAACTCCCACATTTTAATAAATTAATTTAGGTTCGCCGGAGTTAATTCTCGGTATAAACTAATTATGGTCGCTTGTAATTTGTTTTCGGTTTCAAAATTTAATATATATTTCAGATGGAAAAAAAACTTTCCACTTAAAATAATTCAACCAATAGAAACACATCATTCATAATCTAAATTATTTAAAAACACAAAATATCAATTAATTTTACATTTAAAATTGAGAACATCAACTAATTCGAAACAAAAAAATTGTTTAAAACATCAACTATTATGAAACGGAGGAAATACGAGGCAAAAGTCCAAAATTCTAAATGTTTATAAATAATGAATATCCCAAAGGTATCTTTGACAAAATTATGACTTTGTTTTTGTATTTTTTTATGTGCTAATAGAATTTTTGTCAGTATATTTTACAATTTCTTATTTTTATCAAATATCAAAAGTGTTACGTGTGTAGTCATAAAGACCACTAACTCAATTTGGACCAAATATAACCATTGATCAATTTGTTAATTTTCCTTAAAATATCATTGAAGCAAAACCGTGTTAGTTTTTTAACAGTGCATTAGACTCTATAAATACACCCAAAAACTCACCAATAAAATTTATTAAAAATCCAAATATTTACACGACTTTCTCTCTTCAAGAATCAAGAAAAGGTAGAAAAAGAGGAGATATAAATGGTTAGATCAGAAATAATAATAAGAAAAAGAACACTATCTGGAATCGGCGATGTCTCCGGCGCCGGCGAATACTCGCCGGAGATGTTCAATATCTCCGACGCTAGAGACCATTTTTGAAGAAAGATCCGATGATTGTAATAACCAATATTGTTATTGTAGTGTCGTTATGGGACAACGACATCGTTTGTATTTTCTTGTTCCTGCGATTTTATCTGCCGTGTCTTGTGTTTTGTTGTATCGACACGATCATGTTGTTGTTTGATTTTCTTGAAATAGTTTTACCAAAAATAAAATGTATTAGCAGAATAGTTCTCTATAATTTTATTTATCTATTCAACTTATAGTGTTGAATGTGGTCATTTAATTCACATTTCTCGGATATGAATTTATATCTTCTTTTTTTATTTTTTGATAAATGTGAATTTATAACTTATTTCTTATGTCATTGTGTTGTGGATTTGTTTTTTTTATCAAGACCATATTCTTAGACATAAGTTGTGTGGTTCTCATTGAATCTTTTGTTGTTCTTTTTTGTTTCTAAATTTTGCATTTTAAAGAGAAAACCTTTTATAAAAAGATGGTTTAGGGGTCATAAATAATTGAAATCATATGAAAACACCTCTAAATTTAACAAAATTAGATAAAAAAAAATTTAATCAAAAACATTTTTCTTTACGAAGCTTTAGATTAGGCATGGGCATATTAACCTGAACCTGTAGACCCGAACCTGGACCCGAACCTGTAAGACCCGAACCTGGACCCGAACCGAAGTTAGAGGTGGAACCTGTTGGGTATGTTTTGACCATACCCGTGGGTACAGGTTCGGGTCCGGGTAAGAACCTGTACCCGAATTGGACCCGAATAGAACCTGTTACTTGAATGAGTGTGTAGAGATTGCAAGTGTCCCTAATGGTTAAAAATATGATGTTCTTTCTTGGTGGAAGCTAAACAGTGCTAAGTATCCAGTTCTTTCATTAATAGCTAAAGATATTCTTGCAATGCAAGTGTCTTCCGTAGCTTCAGAATCCGCCTTTAAGACTAGTGGTAGGCTTTTAAACTCATCTAGAAGTTGTTTGACACACTATACGGTTGAAGTTCTTATGTGTTTGGAGCAATGGTTAAAGTGTGAGATTAAAATGAATGAGAAATGAATTATAAGAAAAGAACAAATGTTGGCAGATTTCGAGTTACAAGATGAGCTCATGAGAGGTAAACTTTTGTGTTCTTCATGTTATGTTTGATTTTTAGTTGTGCTAAATATTTAACATTAGTCTTTTTGCTTGTAGAATTTGAGTCTGTATTCCATCCGGTGCACCCACAATAAGGTAAGACTTGAAGCTTCATGATTCCAACTTCCAAAAAACAAGACTCAAGAATACAAGACATTTCATATTTTGTAACTTTGAGTTTGAACTTTGCATTTTGAATTTGATGTTTACTTTGTTTTTCACTTTAAAATTTGAACTTTGGTTTTTGTTTTTGGATAAACACAATTAGACAATCTTGTTAAGTTCAGGTTTTTTACAATTTTGGGTAAAAATACCCGAAACATGTACTCGAAACCTGTACCCGAACCTGTACCCGAAAGAAACCTGTAAAAATTCGGGTATTTTGGGTAGAACCTGGACCCGAACCTGTACCGATAGGACCCGAACTTGTACCCGACCCGAAAATTACAGGTACTTAAATGGGTCCAATTTATGTATACCCGTTGGAACCTGTACCCGTTAGGACCCGAACCTGGACCCGAACCGAATACCCGTATGCCCTAAAGTTTAGATTACGTGTGTTCATATGTTTCAGGGTAAAATAAAGAAACTTGTTGAAAATTTTGAACATTATATTTGATTTATCTAAAATGATATAACAATATTTACAAAGAACAATACAAATCACCCATATTATATATCTCTCTCTTTTAATTAACTAGACCAAGCAAAAATCCGATAAAACGGTCTTAAACAATCAACCGCATTAACCGCTTTTAAACAGAATCTCTCAAACCAGTTTGTGTCAGGAGCAGAGATCATAGAAGGTTGAAGATACATAGAAGACTGAAGATACATCGAAGCCGCTCTTTTAACTAGCTCGTTACTAATGGCTATGTTAGACGAATCGATTTCGAAACCTTCTTGTGATGATGAAGGAAAACAATGTTGGTTGTTGTTGTTGTTAGATATGAACGAACCAAATCCATCAGAACTCGATATCACGTCTTTTAAACTCGTGTACCGGAGATTATTATCGTCGTCGTTGTCGTCGTCGTTGTCGGAAATGAAGAGATGGTAGGGTGGTTTTTGCAACATTTGGAAACTTTTGTCTCCATATTCAATGTGAGAATTAGATTGTGTGGAGGTTTACGAGTTTAAATATTTCACCCTGTTTTTAGATGATTGGTGAATGGTGATCCCTTATATTTAGCCATAATTACCGGAATGGCCATAAAACTTTGGGGATTTGATACTTTTGAACCGCAAATAGCCAAATCTAAATTAAAAACTATGTAAATTAGTTAATTGTTTCCAATTTTTAATATAAAAATTTGTATAGAAATTTTAGAATTGAATTCGAAATTGTTAATGTAGCAATTTGGTTCGTTTATATTTTAACTTTGAGATTTGATAAGGTTAGAAGTATACTAGTCGTTTATGTTCAAACGCAAGACGCTAGCGTTTGGCGTTTCAACGACTATAATCAGGTTATTGGATGCTTAGCTAAAGTCTCTGGTTTACGGCCCAAATATAAAGATACATTGGGCCTCCATATGTAAAGTCCTGTCCAAATAATTATATCCTCTAAACATTAGGGAAATTTAGTAAATTAGGTAGTTTTTGTTTTGTAATTGTCAATAGGGTGATTTTAGTTTTCTAATTAGGAATTTAGGTAATTTTAATTTTTTAGAGTATACAAAAGACTAATTTATCCTTATTAATATTTAACCAAAACATATTCATCATTCACCAACGTTATTCACCATTCACCAACGTTATTCACCATTCACCAACGTTATTCACTATTCACCAACTGATGTTCACCACCATTCACTTATCATTATTCATCGTTCATCATATGTATTAATCATTCGGTAACAAAACATAACACGTTAATAGTGATATAAAAATCGCACAAATGATATTCACCACTCATCGGTGCTATTCACCATTCATGTATTCATTCACCATTCACGAATTAGATTCACCATTCACCACGAAAAAACATAAAAATTAATTTAAAGGTTATAATTGTCTTTTAACATATAAAATTACTCATTTACCAATTACAAAACAAAAACTACCTTCTAGCAAATTAGAAAACTAAAAAGTACCCTCTCAACCCTGCTTAAATTTAACACAAAATGACTTTAATTGACATAATAAATGGATAATATTAAAAAATATTGAAAAACCCATAAAATATAATATTAAAAAATTCATAGAAAATACAATTTTATAATTTATAATAGATCTCTTAATATTTTTATATTATATTCTATTACATTGAGTTCAAAATAATGATAAAACATATTGTTCATTTACAAATAACAATATTATTTTGTAAAATTGTATTTAACACCAAAATTCATGTCAAATGAAAAACTTGAACACACAATTTACCCGACTCATCGGTTGAACCACCAGTTCCCAAACTTTGAACAAAGAATTTTCGGATAAGTTTAGACATGAAAGAGTGATTAAACTTTCATAATGAAAAACACAATTTTATAATTTTTCTAATGTTTGTATGTTATATTCTCGCACAAAAGAATGATAAAACATATTGTTCATTTATAAATAACAATATTATTTTGTAAAATTGTATTAAACATCAAAGTTCATGTCAAATGACAAAACTTGAGCAGAAAATTGACTTGAGCCCCCGAAAATTCAGTGGTTTTATATATCCGAGGTTTTAATAGTCCGATTTTATGACAAATAGAGACTGAATTGACATACTTTTCATTGTTAAACGAGACATATCAAAGTTTCAAAACACTATGTAGTTATTGTTTTTAATGATAAATAGTAAATTATACTTAAAGGTAAATATTCAACATCGAAATGACAATGATAATCTTTTTCGATGATAAATATTAAAATAGTAATAGTAATACATTTTTGTAAATAAAACATTATAAAAACCAAAATACATTATATTTTCTATATATACTTCAAATTTAAACTCCGCGTTTAACGCGGATCACATGAGATACAAATTCTTTTTATTTCATTTTATACTACACATTGTTTTTACCAATAAACATTTTTTCTATTACGTAAATTTTTATCCCGCGCTTGGCGCGGGTAAATTCCTAGTTAAATCTCTATTTCATTTTACTATTCTTATAGAAATAATCAATAAAGTTATATCAAAATATTATTATTATTGTCATATAAACCTAAGACATGATTTTTTCATAATTTCAAAATAAATAAATTATAGATGTGATAAATAATTCCATTCAAAATAATTTCTAATGTGTGTAATGCAAGTTTAGAAATAAGAGTACAACCCTAATAGAAACAATCTTATTTGTTTATTATGTGAATTAAATCACTAATTAAACAAAAAATTAAAATTTATAAAAACGCTACTAAATTAATAAAATGTAAATATTGTATCTTAACTATTAAAAGAGAAGCATTTTTGTAAAAAGGACAAAAAAAAATTGTAATTACCATCAAATGCCACTAATATAACCTATGATTAAAAGATTTAGAGAGAGAAATAATGTTTAAAAATAAAAAACAAAAAATAAAAAACATTTTTAATTTCAACACCAAATTAGGAAACAAAAAAATTTGATTTAGAATATTCAAAAAAAAAGAAAAAATCAATTTTAATTTTAAAAGAAAAAAAGAAAAAACAATTGAAATAATTTTTTTTTAATTTCGAAATAAAAAAAGAAACAAAAAAGGAAACTTATTTTTTTATTTCTTAATAAAAATAAAAAAAGAAAACACAAAATTTACACTATTAAAAGAGAAACATTTTTACAAAGAGGACAAAAAATGTAATTATAATACAATGTCATCCAATATAACATATGTTTAAACATTTAGAAAAATAATGTTTAAAAACAAATAAAAAAAACATATTAATTTCAACATTAAAATAGGAAACAGATTTAAATAACGGGTCATTTTAATTTCAATTTGAATAAAATTATGATCCACATATTTTAATTTTTATAACGGTCATTAAAAACCAATTGAATATGAAATCACGAATGATAATTGTTATGATACTAAATCCATTTTAGTTTATGTATAATATATACGTGTAATTTTTGCGACGGGTCGGAAAATATCAAACATAGTTTATAAAATATAACCAAATCATATTCAAAAAATCAAAATCTATAAACAAAAAATTGTATACTTTCACTTTAAGAAAATAATAAAAAATACAATTTATTCATGTACTCTATAAAACAAGAGATCACAAACAAAGTCGATGTAAAAAAAAAATTAATCTATTTTTTACCAAATAATTTCAAATAAATAAGTTTAAATACATATCATATTATATAAAAAATACAACAAATTAAAAACCGCACGTATGTGCGGATTCACATCTAGTACACATATAAAGCGGGAAAGTCATGTAGTTGTATATATAATTATGTTAAAAAATTATGTAAATGTACGCTTTATATTATTATTTTTTATTTGGATTTAATTTTTAAAAGGATTATATTTAGTTTTGTGATTTAACGGTTCAAATTTCAAAATTATAAACTCTTGGAAGTTAAATCGATTTTAGTGATATTTTAAGACACATTTTCGGGAATTACCCATATTTTGAAAATATAGAATAATGCATGGGTTCAAATCTTTACTATACTAGAATAGTAGTGGTACTATTTTGACCATAGTTAGTGATGTGATGTGATGTGATGTTATGATTTTATAAACAGCCTTTTCTTGTACTATTTTCTTGTCTTTCCACCTTTGCCAATATGCCTTCCTGTCCTCCACTGTTATATCATTTATTGTGTAAAATAAAATCAAAGACAAAATTTAAAATAAATAAAATTCGATTTCACTAATATTTTTCAGAGATATTTACAATATAAGGTACTTTTACAAGGTTTAATATCAAGAAAAGGCACTTTGAGAGTGTGGTGTACTTTGGAAGGTTTATGAGTGAGATTTGGACAAAATTGCCCCTGAGTTAAAGGCACATCGAATTGTAACGAGAGTAGGTAAGACACTTCGAATCATTTTTATTTTTTTAATTACACAAAAGTTAAAAAAATGGAACCATCTTTCATTTACTCTCTTTTCTCTCTCTATGAACACACAAACTTACACAAAAAGACCTCTTTTAACCTAAATCTACTAAAACACACAAACAAACACAAACCTTTAATCCATAATCAACCATGAATAAATCTCTCACAATCGACCTAACTCCTTCACACTAATCACATCTACAGATCTAATCACACCTCAATATCGACTCGCACCAGCTTTTATTTGGACGAGTTTCTCATCGTCGTCACCTTCACCATTAGAGAGATTAAAAGCTTCATCATCGATTTCAGTAAGAAGATGTCAACTTTTAACTTTTTGTTGTGATAAGACAAACTTTTATATTGCTATTGACTAAAAAACCACAACCAATTTGATGATTAATATGCTTTTGAGATTCATTGTGCTGGCCAAACAAAAAATTATTCATAAATAACTATGTGCTTATATACAACAGTTGTCCACATGGACAATACTATACAAACATATCCATATGGACAAGTTATCTTATCCTATCCACATGTTTACTCATTACCGACACAAAAACTTATAAACAACCACATAGTATTTTCTTCCAAAATTTCATCACCACCTGATTTACTACAACAAGCTATAAATGTCAATCTATGTGAATTTATACATATATATTTAGTTTTATTTTTTAGATCACACTCATGGATAATATTCAGAACAACATGTGTAACTAATTAGTCTTATTTGTGGACGATTTATTCGTGGACGATTTGTTCGTTGGCGTTTAGTTGTGGACGTTGTGTTGTCTATTCTATTTTTACGATGTATGCTCAAGATTAACTGTTTTGTATAGCTATTGTCCAACCCGATTTAATCTGGACCGTCCAACCCAAAACAATTTTTTCAATGTATGCTCAAGATTACAAAAAGCTTACACAGTGGGGTCCATTGTGTCATAAACATTAATGTGGCCACAACTACACTATATCCAACGGATAATAGAGTGTGTTTCCTAGTTAATTTAGTTTAAAATGGAAAGATGGTTCCATTTTTTTAACTTTTGTGTAATTAAAAAAATAAAAATGATTCGAAGTGTCTTACCCTACTCTCGTTACAATTCGATGTGCCTTTAACTCAGGGGCAATTTTGTCCAAATCTCACTCATAAACCTTCCAAAGTACACCACACTCTCAAAGTGCCTTTTCTTGATATTAAACCTTGTAAAAGTACCTTATATTGTAAATATCTCTATTTTTCAAAAGATCAAATCAATTTTTTTAGGTTGATGTAAACTTTAAAATTAATGTTCCAACAATAAAATTCATTAACGAACAATATAATAGGGATTAAGCAAAAATTCGGGTGACCAAGGAGCAGACACGTGCATTGGTCTGGTAAAGGCAACAATGACCAAGAAGTCAGCAAGTGTCCGTTAAGACAGCGACACGTGCTCTCGAAACCTTCGTGAACCACTTTCTCTCCTTCTCTTCGTTTTTCATTATTTGATCTTTAAGTTAATTAATGTTAAAATTAGAGAAATTCCTCAAATATCATGAAAAATATTGTTTTGACAAAAAAAACATTACAAAATTTTTTTCTTCTCAAATACCATTAAAATGTTTTCTAGACTAAAATACCATAAACACAAAAATCTAATTTTAAAGCTTTAAAACTTAAATTTTTTCATTTAGGATTCGCTATATACTGTTTAGGGTATAATATCGAAGGGAGTATGGTTTAGTTTTGAGGGTTTCGTGTTAATTTTGAAGATTTTAACTTAATTTTAAGTTTATGATATTTTTGTCCAAAAAACCTTTTAGTGGCATTTAAGGAAAAAAAAACTTCTGATAATATTTTTGTTTAAAAAACTATTTTTCATGGTATTTTGAAAAATTGCCCTTAAAATTATTCAAACCACATTGACTATTTGCATATTTATCTCTTTATTTTTTTTTTTGTTAAAAATTGACTATTTGCATATTTATCTTAAAACCTTATTATTAAAAGTTGTTCAAATAGACGGAACGGCAAACAAATGTTTAAATATTTGAAAAAAAACTCCACGTGGTGGGGTTTCCATGAAGCTCAAGTGATGTGATGTAGGAAGTGACATTTCATAAATTATACAATTGTGGGTTTGTATTCTTGTTCAATATGATTAATTAGGTAGAAAGAACTATATATATAAAAGTTAGTAAAAGGGGGGTCACAAATAGTCTTCATCCTAATAATCATTGTTTTTGTTAATTTAGGTTAAATGCAATTATCTTGATTTTGTATATAACAAAACCTAGGGATGATATTATATTAGTTCAAATGAGAAAAATTGTAAAATTGCTTAATGAGTTAATTTAATCAAAATTTTCCTTCTAAATTAACGATCATTTGCATTGTAAGTTACATCTAAGAAACAGTATCAGATTTATCCTTACATGAAAGCAAATATAAGTAGAAAATACTACAGATAAATTCTTTAAAATATCACCAAAATAAATTAGACGAATTCACGAATTACACTCTTACAACCTTTTTTCACAAAACTATGCATAATTCAACATTTTTACATATTTACACTCTTCCAAAATTTTAAATGGTTGATTTATCTTTTAAAAAGTTACCAAAATTAAAAAAAAATATTTGGGTTCGCTAATTAGTGTTTAAAGTATAATATTAAAGGGGTAGAATTGTACGGGTAAGTTTAATTGAATTTAAATTTGAGTGTTTAAGTGTAGTTTTTAAAAATATATTTGAAATAAAGTAGTTTTGTGAAATGCAATTCACACGGGTAATTTTTTAATTGTCCCAATAAATTATCATTTCAAATTTTTTATGAAAATATCATTGAAATGATTTTTATATCAAAACTACCATTGAAAGGATTTTTATATCAAAAATACCATTAAAAATAGTATTTTACAAAAATATCACAATTATCGAAAACGAGATTTAACATTTTTAGAATTTATACTTTTTTCATTTGAGTTCCTATATAGTGTTTATGATATAATTTTGAAAGGATAGGGTTTAGTTTTCAAGGTTTAGTGTGTAGTTTTGATATTTTAAAACTAATTTAAGTTTAGCGGTATTTTTAATGATAATTTGTAAAACTTTCAACATGCTAATTTGTAAAAAACTTTTATTTGTTATTGACGAAAATTGCCAAAGAATTGCCCAATACAAAATTAGCAAGGATGACAAATTAATTCAGATATTTTTATAGAGGTTAGTGGCAATTCCGTGAAAGAGTCATGTAACAAAGGACAAAAAAGGTAAAAAAAATATAAAAGACTGGTCAATGCCCAATTGCCCATTGTTATCTTTCTCTTCATCAGATCATTATCACTCCTTAAAATCACAATCAAAATAATTCTAATTTTCTCTGATTTTATTTATATATTTTTTTTTGTTGCTTTTCACAATCCCTAAAACCCTACACCCCTTTTTAACGCCCACCTATTAGCTCAATCTCAAGCTCCTTTGTTTTTATGTAAGTCTAAAAAATTTAAATGAATATAAATTTGAATGTAGAAAGAAATATTTGTTTTGTTCCTTAAAAAAAATTGTTTTTAAAAAACAATCAAGCAAGAGATTGACACATGTTTCATATAGAGACCAAACGATCTGCAGCATAGAATCCACAGAACACAAAGCAGCAATAATAATGTTTTCCTTTTGATTTAAATTAATTTATTTTTATATTGTTGTTGGTAATTAAGAAACACCAATCTTTTATGCATTTAATGTCTTTGTATGTTTAAAGTTTTTCTCCATTGAGATAATCGCTTATGCCGGAAGTTACTTGCTGTGTTTATCTCACAAATCAGTATAGGTTAATACTTTTTTGTTATCATAGCTTCTGGTTCTTGTACTTGTTTCTTTGCTTTTTTCAATTTAATTATAATTAGAGATTTAATAATTTTAAGATCTTGATCAACTTTAAACCCATTTTTATCATAATCATCTTCATACAAATGTCAGAATCTAAAAGAGTAGGATTCAAAGTAATTTGATATCATAAATTTTGTAATGTACATATAAATATATATATGGTTAAGGATATATATATATATTTGTGTATATACAGTTTTTTTTTGTCAACATGTGTATATACAGTTAAGGATATGTTTATGAGAGTGTTTCACTTTTATAATTGCAGGCTTTGTGGAGATAAAAGATATTATCAGACTGTACTTTCAATGGCTTTGCAGCCTTGCAGATAAGCTTAAACGAAGCTGACTTTGATGTTGAAATTTCAAAAACCCTAATTTTAAAAAAATAAAAAAAAATTAAGAGAAACACAAAACTTTTGTTTTTTTTCATGTCACAAAACTTTTTATTTATTACCGATGGTTTTCATTTTTCATCATCAATGCTTAAAGTACAATGGGTAAAAAAAAAACAAGAAGTTTTAAACCCATTTTTTCCCCTTTCATCTTCTTTTAAAATCCAAAGACAAGCCACAGAAACAAAAAAAACAAAACTATAAAGTTCAGATTTTTATAAAAACCCTAATTTTGTGTGAGGAGATTATAGAGATGTTGAGAAATGATTGAAGATCTAATGAAGAACAACAAAAACGGCGACGTTTTGGATAACGGCAACAACAATAACCGGTTAAGCCGGTGGCATAACAACTCATCCCGTATAATTAGGGTTTCAAGAGCTTCCGGTGGCAAAGACCGACACAGCAAAGTCTGGACTTCTAAAGGAGCGCGTGACCGGCGCGTCAGGTTATCAGTCTCCACCGCTCTTCAATTCTACGATTTACAAGACCGGTTAGGTTACGATCAGCCCAGCAAAGCCGTAGAGTGGCTAATCAAAGCCGCAGAAGAATCAATCTCTGAGCTTCCTTCTCTCAACACAAATTTTCCGACAGACGATGACGAGAATCAGAATCAGATTCAGACATTGTTAACCGGTTCGGTTTTGTCTAAATCGGTTTGCAGCAGCAATTCCGACACGAGCAAGAACTCTTCTGGTGTTTCGGTTTCGAGATCGGAGCTTAGGGAGAAAGCTAGAGAGAGAGCTAGAGAGAGAAGAACAGCCAAAGAGACGACGACGACTTCGTTTACCGATTTGCTGAATTCCGGTTCAGATCCGGTTAACACAAACCGGAATTGGACTTTGGCTTCTCCTTCTTCTTCATATTTCAGCTCCGGTTTAATTCTCGGTTCGGGTCAAACCAATTTCCCGGTTCAATCAAATTCTCACCTTTTCTCTTCATCAATCACCGACCATAATCATCATCACAATGAGTTCTCTTACGTTCACGACCATATGATATCTCCGGCGGGATCTAACGGCGGAGCATTCAATCTAGATTTCAACATGTCTACATCTTCCGGAGCCGGAGGTGCTGTAACCACCGGTTTAGCCGGTTTGAGTGGTTTCAATAGGGTGACCCTTCAGTCCAATTCAACAAGTAATAATCAGTGTTTTATAAGTAATCTACAGAGTGGACCACAGTTCTTGTTCGGTGCACTGCCTGTAGAGAATCACCACCCACCACACCATAACAACAACAACAATAGTCATAATCATCAGTTTCAGCTTTACTATGATAATGTAAGCAGAAACTCATCAGACCAAAAGGGTAAAGGCAAGAACTGATTTTTTTTTATTATTGCGTCTTTGGTTCTCATTTTGTAAGTCTTTAATTACTCTTTATTTTCTGCTTTTATTTATGCAAATGTCAATTTTTCTTCTTGTCATTATCCTTAATGTTGATCTTGAAATCTTATTGTGTTTGTAATGTGATATTATATTTTTGTTAAAGTTAATTGGTTTTAGTAGCAATTTATTTTTAGTATCTATTTTATTGTTAGTTGTTATAATAAGAAAATAATATGTCTAAGATATTTATGAACAAGGATAGGTCAAGGTGATAGATCGAGCCTTTTCAGATACTAGATTGTATCAAATCAAATAGTCCATTAAATAAGAGAAATCAACAATTATGATAGATAAATGAAACTGAAAATTAAAAAATTATTTGTCTCTAGTTGTTTGCTTGCTATTTGTTTGGTTCCCTCTTCATGTTAGCATCTCTCATTTCTTTCTCTCTCTATATGTATTTTTTTATACCAAATTTTTTAGATCATGTATTGTGTTTATATGTGTAGTATTCATATATCTTCTTCATTTGACATCTGTTATTTTCAGCATTGGCTATTCCCAAATTTTCATAATTTTATATGTTTTGTTAATATTATTTTAAATTTACAACTTTTCTTTCATGGGCTCCTTGATCTTCTGCTCCCACATGGCTACCCTATCTTTTAGGGTACTAGACAAAATAATTTTAAATTTATTATTTTACGTTTTTTATATATATAATATATTAGAAAGCATTCAGCTTTCTGTGTGGTTTTGGGATTTAGAGTACTTGCGTGCTCATGTGCTGTGAGGCTTTCACATATTTGGTAAAGGATTCGTAAAAGTTAATTTCTGAATTAGAAAAAAAAACTGAAAACATGTAAAGGTAAATAGACAAATTGTTAATTACATTTTAACCATATACTATAAGGTTTTATGTATCAACTACAAATTGCATATGACATTTAACCCTAGTGGTCCATATAATTTATTTTTTCACCAAATTTATCTACGCCATAATTTCGCCTACTAAACATTGTTGTCTCTATATTATTCTTTGATTAGTTCATCTAAAAGTGTAGTGTCCTTCTTAATACTTTGATGTTAGAATCTTGAAAATTTGATGGATGTGAATTATTATATCATTTCAAAAAATAAAGACTTAGTATAGTCTGTGTGCCTTCACACAATTACAAGACAAAAGTATGAGACTTTTACCACCGGGGTAATAAATATCCCCTCTCGTTACATCTAAAATTATGTGTGACAGGATCATGAGTAGTTATTAATATAAATTATGAATTTGTGTTTATATAAAATAAATATGATGAATTGAAAAATAAAGATAGGATTTACAAAATATGTCACTTGCCATCTATAATCAACTAGTGGTGGGCAAACTATCCGAACCACATGGAACCGAACCGAAATGTGGTTCGGTTCCGATTCTTAACTAAGAACCGAATAGTTCCTTCTCTTCGGACCCAATGGAAAAATGTTTAAAGTATAATTGAGAACTATATGTGTATTTGAAAACCAAATGGGTACTCAGAGTATTCGAAAACAAAATGGATATCCAAAATCTCTAATTTTTCAATTTTTTTGGCACTTTGGAGTATTTTTGGGATATTTATATGGATATCTTTTGGGTATATAAAACTGAATGAGTTCCTTTAGATACTTTAGAACCAAAACTGAAAATATCCAAAAAATACTTTGGTTCTTCACTCAACTATCCAAACCGAAACCAAACCAATACCAATTTGCCCATATCGATATCCGTTAGAACCGAACCGGAACCAAACCAACATCCATATTGCCCACACGGCCACACATGTTAATACAACTAGGGGTGGGTAAATTACCCGATACCCGAATCGGAACCGACCCGAAATTTTCGGTTCGGTTTAGGTACGGATATTAATTTTTTACCCGAAAGTTACTTCAATGTTGGTATCCGTAGGTATCGGATAATACCCGAACCGACTCGATACTAGAACGGGTACCGAATAACCGAAACTTTATTATATTTCATATGTTTATAAGTACCACTCGAATATACCCGAATATATCCGAAATATCCGAAAATATCCAAAATTTTCTAAAAATAAAAAATATCCGAAAATACCCGAAAATAATGGAAAAATACATGAACCGAACGGGTACCCGATTTTTCGGGTCCAAATATCTCATATCCGAAATACCCGGACCGAACGGTTCCTACCCGAACCGAAAAACTCAAAATAGTCATACGGGTCCTAAATTCCCCTACCCGAAATGTATGGACCCGATCATCGGTTCCTACCCGAACCCGACCCGAATACCCGAATGCCCACCCTGAAAACAACAATACATTTTTTGTTTGCCACATAGAAAGCGTTTGTTAATTGTTTGTTTCAGTCACCAATCACAGGGCTTTGACACAATCGCTTCTTCTTCTTCGTCTTCTTCTTCGTCGTCTTCTTCTTCGTCTTCTTCGTCGTCTTCTTCTTCGTCTTCTTCTTCGTTACTGTCTCTAAGCGATGCAATGAGATTCTCCATGTTAAGTCCGTCTTCTTCTTCTTCTTATAGATTTCATCATCAAAATCTCGTCCGATCACTAGATTCGGTCTCTCCCCGTTCCGTTACACCTCTCCGCCTCAGATCTGGATCTTCTTCTTCCTCCTCCTCTTATTCTCTCAAGGTACGGATCAAAAACCCTTATGTATCTACAATTTCGAATCCTCCATAAGCAATTTTGTAAGGAAGGCTTTTATAGCTAAACTATCGCTAGCTGCTGATTTTATATATAAGTTGTGCTCATTTTTTGGCTATGTAGTGATTGCTATGATTTTGGATCTGTAAATAGAAATCGTAGTATGCTCTTATCGATTTTGTATCAGCTTCACTCTGTTTTTCTGGTTTCTACGCAGTTTGGTGTAGCGAGCTTGAAGAGATATCGATGTAGCTCTCTCTCTCTCAAGGCATTTGATGATGTAAATCTCTTTTTTTTTTTTTAAACCCTAATTTTCAGATTATGATTTGACTATTTGGTTTGGCTTTGTTGCTACTATCATGTTTTTGTGGCATTATACTTATTTCACTACTTGCTTCTCTTTTGTTTTACTTAGGATTTGTTTGATTTCTATTCTGGTGACATATTTGCTGCTACTTATGCGATTTCGTCTAGTGAAGGAGAAGAGAGCGATGGTGAGTATGGATTAAATGTGGTTACTGAAACAACTTCACAGAGGCTAGGAAAGTTCCCTAGACGTCGGAAAAAGCACAGGCACGTTTGCTAGTTTCAGGGTTAAAACCATATATCATTATTACTCTTAAGCATCATTTTACACCGCCATGTCTGTTGATCGAATAGATTGTGTTTAGGTGTAATGTAGTATTAAGTGAATGGAGATTTTAGAACATTTTTGTGTGTTTGTCTTTATACTCTAGAGATTCTTTCTAGTTTTAAGTCTTATGAGCAATCATATCACACTGTTGATTTGAACTTTTGTGTGTGTTTCGACATTGCTTCACTGTTTCTCGTGTGAACTTTCGTTCGCGTTTTGACATTGCTTTTTGGTGTTATATGCAGAATCAGATATGGGATAAATTTGGGGCTTCTTGCGTTTTTGACACTGCTGCTACTATTTATAGACTCTTTTGCTTGGAAGATTGTTAGACTGCCTCTTCCTCCGTATTTCTTAAGCCGGCCTTTCTTTATATCGGCGGCTTTAGTCACCTTAGCCGGTTACATTTTTGTGCCGGTTCTACACAGACTTAAAGTACAGGAGCCAATTAGGACACTAGGGCCAGTTACACATAACAGTAGACGAACGATCCCGACAATGGGTGGGTTGTTTTTTGTTCCCATTGGTGTCGCTGTTTCTATATCCTTGGCTAAAAGTCCGTCCATCGAAGTCTTGGGAGCAGCAGCTGCAACTATAGCGTTTGCAGCTATTGGGTTAATTGATGACTCTTTAAGCCTATTCAGCGATAACAATAACGGTTTATCTGCAAAGATACAAATACTCTTAGAGGTAAAAAAATGAATTCTTCATCTTGTGCTTTAAAAAAATGTTTGCACTCTCTTTAATTCGATCTATCCGCTTGGATCGCAGGCAGCTGTTGGGACTTGCTTTGCGTTTTGGCTGGAGAGTTCAAGCATATCGTCTCCTTATGGCATGTATAGCCTCTTATAACTAATCTGAACAACGCATATATGAGGGTAACTCGCGTATCTACTTTCATATGAATGTACATGAGAATAATAATGCACATGTTTATATATTCAAAACAATTCCACAATCTGTCTTTCTATAGCTCTCAAAGCTTGACAAAAATGGGTTGTTAAAATGTTTACATAACCCGTCTTCTTGACTCTGAACATTTTCTCCAGGAAAATGCTGGTTCCTTTGCCTTCACCATTAGGCCTCGTCTGCTTAGGAAAACTCTACCTATTGTTGACATCGTTATACTTTGTTTCCTCGGGGAACTTAGTCAAAGCAACGGATGGTCTTGATGGATTAGCAGGAGGTGTTGCTGCCTTGGCTTTCGTCGCAATGGCAATAGCAGTTCTTCCTATTTGCTCTGGTTAGTCTCTAGTGATTGATTATACTTCAAAATAAAGTACTTGCATTTCAAGTATGTGTGGCTTACTATATTTCGTTCTGGGATCAGATCTTTCGGTATTTGGAGCTTCGATGGCTGGAGCTTGTTTCGGGTTTCTACTACACAACCGGTACAGAGCATCGGTCTCAATGGGAAGCACAGGATCATTGGCTATTGGTGGAGCTTTGGCTGCAATGGCTGCTTGCTCAGGAATGTTCTTACCATTGTTCATATCATCTGGCGTTTCGGTCTTGGAAGCTTCTTCTATCATTATTCAGGTAAAAAAACAACATAATGTACATATTGTCTCAATCGCTACCGCAACCGTTTGATTGATGTTTATGTTGTTATTTGATTGGGCAAACGCAGGTGGCGTATTACTCGGCGACTAAGCGTTTGAAAGGAAGAGGGAGTAGGGTTTTTAAAACGGTGCCGTTACATTATCACTTAAGGCTAAGTGGGTTTAAGGAGCCGATGATAGTAGCGATGGCTTATGTTGTGTCCTCTTTGCTCTGTGTTTCAGCTGCTTACGTTGGTCTTATTTCTGTGTGATGCTTTTTTTGCGCTTAGTGATCTCTTTAGCCAATTTTGTTTTCTTGATTTCTTTGAAATTGAGTTACCTTTTTTGTTTTATTTTAAGAAAAAAATTAAAAAGAAGTTATGTTTCTAATTTGGTAATCTACTATATTATCAATTAAAAATTTGTGATTTTAAATTTATTTATTTTTTCTGTCAAGTTTAAGTTATTTTCTTTATTTTTTCGACAAAAATATTATTTTATTTAGGGACAATTACAAAACTACGCATTTTTAACTGTATTTCACAAAATTAAACTATTTTAAAATCACTTTACATGAATACTCAAAATTAAATCTAAATAAATTTTACTCACACAATCTTACATTTTTGATACTATACCATAAACACTAATTATCGAACCCAAATATTATTTTTTAATTTTGGTAACGTTTTAAAGGGTAAATCAGCTATTTAAATTTTTAAAAGGTGTAAATATGTAAAAATATTGAATTAGATGTAGTTTTGTGAATGAAAGATTCAAAATGGGTAGTTTTATGAATGAAGGGTTCAAAAGGTATAGTTTTGTTAATTCCTCTTTTATTTATTTGATGATGATGATAGTTTATATGATACGAAAGTTTATTCAAGTTTACACCAACTTGATGTTATGCGTATCTTCTTTCGGTCAAATACTATGCTTTCCTTTCTTTATTTTTGTAAAGACAATATTTTCCATGAAGAGTTTTGAAAGACGGAACTATTTAGGGGCTGATTGGTTGTAGCTGTAGCTTTTGATTTTTTGCTGTAGAAATCTGGTTGTAGTTTTTTTTGTTGTAGCTTTAAATTTTATTGCTGCAGGATTTTGGCTATAGAAATTTCGCTGTCACTTTTTAAAATAAAAGCATGATTGAACAACTGTAGGTTTTTTTTATGTCTAGTAAATATAAATAAATTGTCGCTATTTCGTCGTTAAATAGCGACGAATGGTTTCGTTGCTATTTGGCGACGACTTAGCGACGAAATTTAGTGTCGTCGCTAATTCCTCACAAATTCGTTGCTAAATAAATTACTCGCTAATTTCTTGCTAAAATTCGTTGCTATTTGCCTAGTTTCTTGTAGTGCATGTAATTAACTAAAATATGTAAACATATAATCTACACTTTATACATATAATTTAAAATATAAAAATATATTTCTTTGGTACAAAAACTATTTTTAATATGTATAACATTTTTATTATGAAAAGTCATTTAATGTATGTTTAATAATTTGTATTAGTTTTAATAAAGTTTCTAGTTTTAAGCTTAAATTGAATTCGTTTACCTATAAAACATCTACCTAAAGCATGTAAATAAATATTTTGTAAAATGAAATATAAAATCTTTTTTAAAATGAAAAATATAAATATACATATATATATATATATATTAATGGTTGATGTAAACATATAATTATTAATACATATATAAATTTAAATCTGTTATTCCATATATTATTAAATAGTATTAGTATATATATAAAAATATAGAATTGCATAAATATGTGTACGTTTAGTTGCCAAAAAAATATTATATGTAATCAATGTTCTGTACTAAAACGATGAGATCAATAGTAAAATATCTCATGTAAATACAAATAGTTAAGTGCTATGTATACTATAATTTATATGTAATGCATATTATGAACCACATGCGTTTTATAATTAAACAGTATTGTATATCAATATATATTAATAAATTATTAAAGAGATAAATATAAAAGTTAAAATGCGTCCAGAGCAGTGTAAATAATGTTGTGGTAAATGTGCTCTCTACAGCATTTAAACCACTTTGTAAAGCAAAAAAAAAATAAAACGGCTCTGAGTTTAAAAACCAAAGGAAAGCATGATTGATTATTTTTTTGCTGTAGAAAGCAAAAAGGGGCCGTCTACCGAACTCACGGCCGCACCCGCCACCAATCACCCCTTAGATTTTTTTTTCTTTTAGGTTTTATTTGCTTCATAAGGGTAAATATAAGTGTAATGTTTGTTTCTAAAAGGATTTACTCAGTTAAATTATATCAGTTCAATGAATTGCAGTAACATAAATGACGTGAATTTGAGTTTGGATAGTCATACAACAACAACAGTAATGCAAATAGTTAAAGGCTACAAGTCCGGTATACCTGAGTTTTGAAATTTTTAGAAGGGCCGTACTCTAAAGAGAAAAATATGGACCGATTTTACATTTTTTTTAAAAAAATAGACCGGTTTTCATACTAATTTTTTTTTAAAAAAAGTTAGTCCGCAAGCACGTGCTTATCCCGCTTATGCTCAGGACCGCCATTGACGGTATACGTAAAAAAGTTAAAAGAAATAAGAAAAAAAAAAGTAAACGAAGAAAGTTGATATATAATTAAAATGGACTGGCTACCAAATATTTCATTAGATGTAATTATTATATAGTTTGTTAGTGTTTTAGTCGATGGAATCAAAGACTTTTTTTAAGTTTTGCATGCATTTGTAATCATTTCGATGATCGTTAAGTCATCGCGAGATACGAACGTATAGTGTGAATGCCCTTTTTGTTATCTAAAAAGCCAAATGGCTGTGACAGATAAAGCGAATTAAACTATTAACGGATTAGACCACTCAACTTTTGAGACGGTCTAAAATCTATACATATAAACAAAATGTTTGTCTATTTAGCTTAACAAGATTTTTTAAGTTTTAGAAATATAGGTGGTGAGTGGTAGATAGTTTTATGTTTTTATATATGTTTTACCTGGTTGATTGTAGATTTTGTTAATGTAGCTTTTAGTTTTATTGTTGTAAGATTTTGGAGCTAAGAAAGCAAAATGGAATTTTATTGCTTATGGGACCAAACTAAAATTTCATTATTTATTTCCTTTGGTAACACATAAAGTCCAAAATCTCACTTAGGAGTGGTGTATGTGAGTGCATACATAATATATTAAGTTATCAAGAAAAACAGAAGATGTGATCATGATTCAATTACGTTAACAAATAATTTATATTTATATATTTTTACCCTTTTTTGACTTGTTTTATATTGATCATGATTATGTTGGATGGTAATCTCTTGGATTTGGTGATTGAATTTATGACATCAAGGAAAAATTAATTAACATTATGATTGATCATTTTGAAATTTACCCAACCCTCCATGAACAAATTAAATATCATTTCTTTAATTAAACCCCTCAAATCATTCTATTTAAAAGCCTCTTTTGCACCAACAATCACATGCATCCTCTTTCTTTATCTCTCTCTCTCTCTCTCTCTCTCTTCCATCTCACATATTCACTCCTTACACATAGTAATTTACATGTATTAATATGTTTCATGCATGTGTATATATTTCATGGGTCTTTCTCTAAATTTTCAAAGAAAGTGGAATTTAGAGAGTGGGTTTTGTGGTTTTGAGGGTTAAAGGGAAATATAGCCAAATGTTTTTTTTCAAAACTCTAGGGAATGTTTTAGTTATTATTCTCTTCTATGTTTCTTTTGTTCCACCATATGTTATATGTTCATCTCTTGAAGTCACCATTGATAACCACAATACACAAAGCATTTTCAAGAACAAAGGATCCCTAGTACAAGATAAGGTATATTTTTGGGATTATAACTTATATCAATACATTTTTGAGTGTATATAACACTATAGTAATTTAAATTTATTTGAATATAACAGTTAAGTCATCAAATGATAAATAGCATAAAGCTTCATGGCATTCTCTTATGGGTTTCAATGGGATTTCTTATGCCAATGGGCATTATCTTCATTAGAATGGCTAATAAAGCTAATGAAAATGGAAGAAAAGTTAAAGTATTCTTCTACCTTCATGTAATTTTCCAGGTAAATTTAGCTAATATTTATTAATCACCTGACCATAACTATTTGATGAAAAATTTAAAGTGTTTGAGTTTTTGTATTATTTTCCCATTTGAGATATAGAATAATATTTTATATATTCAAATTGATCTTTGATTCAAACTCATGATGACATCTCACTTTAATCATTTTCTCCACTAAAAATATAATATCATACATATGATATTTAAAGGATTTTTCTAGATAAGGGATATTTGTTTAAAAATTTAAATTTAAAACTAGAAGCACTCATGATGTAATAAAAAAAAAAAAACTAGAAGCACTCATAGTCTCATAGTAAGCCTTAAATTTACTTGATGCACACAGCTAGATATATATGTTTTGAAAATATTTTGAAATAGATAGCTCATGAAGGTATTGTTTCTTGATTTTTCCATAGCTTTGATCATGATTTCTTGAATATTAAGAGAAATAAACTAAGGGCACACTATGATTACTCTCTTACACACATTCAATCAATAGTGTTTTTTTCCAAATCAATACTATCTTTACTATAATTTATAATTATTTTCTTTTCAAATGAGTAGATAGTGGCAGTGGGTTTAGCAACAATAGAAGCTATAATGTCTTTAAGAACATTAGAAAACTCTTTTGATAATAACCATCAAAGACTTGGCTTGGCTCTTTATGCTGCCATGTGGCTCCAATTCTTGACCGGTGTCTTCAAGCCCTCTAGGTACACACATACACTAATAAAACCATATTTTGTATATATATTTTCCTTACACTTGTCGCGATTCTATTGGCTGCATTGTAGAGGGAGCAAAAGGAAGTTAAAATGGTTTTTGTTGCATTGGGTACTTGGAACAATAGTGTCAATACTTGGCATAATAAACATATATACAGGCATAAAAGCTTATCAAAAGAAAACATCACCATCAAATAGAGACTCAAGTCTTTGGACAATCTTGTTCACTTCTCAAGTCTTTTGTCTTGTCTTATTCTATCTAATTCAAGATAAGTGGGAACATTTTCAAAAGCAAAGAGTTGTTATTGATGAGCTTAATAATCATCAAAATAATAACTTACATGGAAGTAATGACCAAATAGTTCAAGTGGTAACAAGAAATGACAATGAACATAATAAGGTCATGGTTCATGATCAGCCTTGTCGTAAAAGTAATGCACTTGTTAATCTGTTTAAATTGATTTGATTGGTGTGTGAATGTTAATTATATAAGGATTTTATTCTATTTTTTTAATTTTTTTTGGGATATGATCCGAAAATCAGAAGTTTTAGTATTACAATTGTTTTGGTTTGTTTTTGTAGTCTTTGTGTTGTAAGTATAATTTTTATTTGGGAGAATTATAAAACTACACCGTTTGAATTACATTTCACAAAACTACGTCATTTCCAAAATAATTCACAAAACTACATCTAAACACTCAAAATTAAATTCAAATAAACCCTATCCAAACAATTCTACTCCCTTAATACTATACTCTAAACACTAATTAGCGAACCTAAATGAAAAGATTTTAATTTCGATAATTTTTAAAAGGGTAAATCAAGCTTTTAAAATTTTGAAAGGGTGTAAACTTGTGAAAATATTGAATTATGTGTAGTTTTGTGAAGGGAGGGTTGAAAGGGTGTAGTTTTGTGAATTTTTCTTTTTATTTTCGTTTATAGTATTTAAAACAAATGAGAAAAAAATATTTCAAAGAGAAAAAATAAAGGATTGCATTTTTTCAAGGGCAATTTTCGAAAATACCATGAAAATTAGTTTTTTAGACAAAAATATCATTAGAAGTTTTTTTTTCCTTAAATAGCATTAAAAAAAAATTTTGGACAAAAATACCATAAACTTAAAATTAAGTTGAAACCTTCAAAATTAACATGAAAACCTCAAAACTAAACCCTACCCCTTCAATATTATACCCTAAACAATATATAGCGAACCCAAATGAAAAAATTAAGCTTTAAAGTGTTAAAATTAGATTTTTGTGGTATTTTTGTCCAAAAAAACATTTTAATGGTATTTGAAGAAAAAAACTTGTAATGTTTTTTTATGTCCAAAAAACATTTTTTCATGCTATTTTGAGGAATTTTTCTTTTTTCAATATATTACACAAGAACTTATGCATCACATATACATGGCGTAATTTATTTGCAAAAGCAATATGGTAACATTGTTAGTAATCATTTTGTGAAGTGTTTAATCATAGTGTAGAATTATTTCGAATATAAAATAATAAGCAAAAATACTAAATATTTATTATTTCCTAATATGTAAAACAATACTTAAAAAACAAAATAATTAATCATGCAATAAAAGGAGTAAATCTCTCTTTGAATGTGAATGAAACTCCCAAATGTTATTTCTTCTATTATGAACAAGTATAAATTTTAGGTAATTTTAACTAAAATAAAAACATGTGTTACAAGAAAGGTATATATATATATAAACAAACTCTATGAGGGGGGCATGTGAAAGTCACGTGCGGTACGCAGAAGAAGCTCTTGCTCTAGACACTGATCTAATGTAGAGTTCTTCATACTGTTTAGCTGATGATGACCAACTAAAATCTATACTCATCACTTTCTCCTTTAGTCTCATCCATTTCTCTTCTTCTTTCTTGTAGTGATTCATTGCTCTCTCCATTGCATAACTCAAACCCTGTTTTTTTGTTTTCAAAAGATTATGATGAGCAAAAGATTCATCTCATATGAGAATCACTAAAAACCAAACTTACCTGTTCGTCCGCGGTTTGAAATGTAAACCCGTTTTGAAACTGTGTTGGTATCGTATCGTCATCGATGTCGAATACACTGGAGAAAGGATTGAAAAGTTTTGTGACCAATGTTCAACCAAAGATATCATTGTGTGTTTCTCAGAGCATGTCTTAAAAAGTTTTACCTGTCGTTTAAGCCTCCGGTTTTTCGCGCAATTGGGATAGAGCCATATCGCATAGCGATCATCTACAGAGGTTAGTTAGCCCACTACTTTAGACACATTTGATGATGGTTTTGTTTACTTTGAGAGGTCATTGTTATGTATATAGTTAACCTGTGTAAGTCCACACGGCTCGAAAATTGAAGGAATGATAAACATATCAGATGCTGCGTATATCGAATGAGACAGAGCTTCATCGTACTTGAGTAACAACCGGACATGGTCATGGCTCTTGAACTGTTGTTCTATACCTTCAAATTCCCTCTTAAGAAAGAAAAAATGCATCAAAGATCAAAATATGAAGAGAGAGAGAGAGAAGCTAGCGAACATCTCAGTGACAAGATTGGTTATTACCTGAATATGCGGGACAGGGCTAGAACCGAGAAGAACAAACTGTCCACCTAACTCTAATGTTCGGTATATGGCATGTCTGATTAGATGAACTCCTTTTTGCGGTACTAATCTTGTTATGCAACCAACCTACAACCGAAATTTTAATAAACTGAATCGATATGCTCAAGAATCTCTCAGTATACGCGGAAACATAACATTACCAGAGGCCGTTTTGGCTCGGCGGAAGAAAGTCCTAGCTGTTTTCTAAGGGCATACTTGTTTTCTTCTTTCCCTTGTACATCTTTAACATTGTACTGAGCCTTTAAGAAAGGATCAGTGGCGGGGTTCCATGAATCCGTGTCAATACCGTTAAGGATCCCAATGAATTTCTTGGAGTGAAGATTAAGCGTCGAGTGGAGTCCTTTTCCTCCCTGTAGGTTAACATTTAGAACGATTACTACAAAAGCTTCGGTTAATTAATATCCCAAAAAATAGCAATGGATATTGTGCTAACCTCGGCTGTTCGAACTTCTTGTGCATAAGTAGGTGACACAGTTGTTACGATATTCGAGAAAATTATAGCACCCTGGAGAACCAAAAAGAGATGACATAAGAGTTAAATAGTCGAGTTTCTATCTCGGTTATATAATAAGTTTACTTACTTTAACAGGATTGACTCTATCTCCAGATGAGTGATCCTGCATCCTGTCTGGTCTGTTTAACTGGTTAACATCGAGCCCGCAAGATCCCAATTCCGAAGCTGAAGAGGTGCCTTGATACTCGAAATTGTGACATGTAAAGCATATTCTTGCAGAATCTAACCCCTTTGGTGCATACAGATCCCAATAAAGCGGCGCCTGTAAAAACCAACAAAACCAGAGCTTGGAAAAGGTGTCCTGAAACAAAAAGACTTATGTCACTGTTTTCCTAAAAAAGAGATAAAAACCGTACAACGAAAGCTGTTTGCCAATCATGACAATGTATGATGTCGGGTTTTTTGCCAGACTGAAGAAGCAGCTCTAAAGCAGCGCGACTAAAGTAGGAGAAGCGTTTGAAATCGTCTTGCTCTCCGTAAAACTGTCCTCTCCAGAAGAATTTGCTCGGATGCTGAGGCTCGATGAAATGTACAGGCAAACCTGTAAGTATACAGACACAAAACTCGATTCAACCAAAAGAGAAAACACAACCACACAAGAAGAATAATCGAAAATCGTCTCACCTTCAACAGTGCCAACCCATATTTTGTTTTTATACAACTTCCCATCAAAATATGACTCCACAACAGTGTCCAAAGCCTGCAGTAAATAAAGTCAAAATCATCCTCAAGAACAATGTAGTAGAGAAGTTTAAGTCCATTTGAATTGCAAGAGCATTACCCTTAAGTCACGCACGCGATCATACTGCATACAGTCATATTTGGGAAGAATAATCTCCACCAAATGACCTCTCCTTTGCAACGCCTTACCAAGACCAGCCACAACATCTCCTAAACCACCCACCTACATAAATTACACAAGGACATTAAAAACATGGATGATAAAGTTGAAAACCGTCATGAAAGCACGAGAAACTCTTTAGCTGGACATACCTTAGCTACAGGTGCCATCTCAGCTGCAATGTGAACGACGTACAATTCTTGACTAGAATCAACACCATACGAAGAAAATGGATTATGTATTAAAAGATAAATGAAACCGAAAAGAAAAAAAAGCATTTTTCAAAGGCGTTTGATTACCTTGTTGGTGAGGCCACGAGCTTGAGAAACGCAGAGATAGCATCGCCTTCGCTCTTGTCTTTGACGTCAATGTAGGTATCGTGAATTCTTCTATCTTTCTTCCAAACCATTTCTCTCAGCGAGTCTGCATCGTCCCTTCCTATTTTCTTTTCGAGCAACCATCCATCGACGGTTAGAAGTAACCGACTCCAATAATCCCAAGGCATATCATCGACCGGTTCATCTCTTGCTTTTCTCTTGCTTTCTACTTTCAAACTTTCGAGTGTTTCTTGAAACTCTTTTATAGATTCTTGGTATAACTGAACATAAGAGAATATCTCTGCATCTGACTTCTCGAGCCTCTCCTCGATTAATTTCATTTTATCTTGCATTAGCTCATTGTACTGTTGAATCTTTTCCGATGATTCTTTGTAAACATTGGCCTCTTTAAGAGATTCCTCGATTTTATCGACCTTGTTTTTGAGTTCTTGATTCTGTTGTAACACTAAAACCGCTTGCTCTGCTTTTTTAGTAGATCTATCTAACAACAGCTGTAGACTCTCTACCTTTGTCCATAAATCGCTACATTCGGTTTTAAGGGTAGAAATCTCTGAGACATCTTCCTGGGAAACCGATAACTTAGACTCCAAATCTTTGACAGAAGATTCCAAACCCGAGCATTCTTTCTCCAACACAACTACACGCTCATCGGTATTTATTACACCGTGAAGCTTTGACTTGAGCATTTCTATATCGTTTCTCAGAGACAGATTCTCTATCTTCAACGTTTCGAGTTCTCTGCTAAGAGACAAAACATAACCGTCGCTTTCTGGAGGGGAAGACATTTCAAGACGAAGCTTCTCTAACTGTTCTTCAAGAAGCTCTACACGTACTTTCTCTTGAGCGGCTTTTTCGATCCTTTCATCAGTCTCAGACAATTTCATTTCCAAAACATTGATTTCTCCCTGTAATGCTTCTTTTTCGCTTAGAATCTTGTTAAGTTCGTCGAGAGCAGAGGCTCGTGCTTGGTCAAGCCGAAGAATATCTGCCACATAAAGGCTTAATATAAGATGTTTCCACAATACAAAAAACAAACACACATAAATTATCAAAATAGAGGAAAACCACTTTTCTCTGCATTTCTTATCATTGCCATTAGCTCCCCAAACTGTCCATCCGAAAACTGCCCGCCTCCATTTTTGTTAATCGACTGAAATTTTATTTTACAAACTTCTTAATAGAAGGCATATTTTTTAAGAATTAGAGAGTTTAAACATACCATTAACACTACATACCAAAGCTTTAGCAACCTCAGGGACAGTTAAGTTATTAAAGCTCTGCACATCACCATTCCCGGTGTCAATAATGGCGTTAAAATTCTCATTCTTCTTCCTCGAAGATCTATTCTTCGTCCGAATAACTTCGGTTGTTTGTACATCATCTCTCTTTTCGGTGTTTTCATCCACATTATCGACTTCTACTGTGGGATGAACATTGTCTCCCTTTTCTTCTGAACCATTCTCGGGTTCTGATTCTTCATCGCCTTTGCTTCCAAGGCTTGAATCTAATGGTAAGATTGGTTCAAGAGAGCCTTTCTTGACTTCTTGTCTCTTATTTGAGCTGAAATTTTGCAAAGGCATCACAATAACTTTACTTTGCATAGTGTAAATAACACAGAAGCTTCTTAATCTAAATACAAAGGCAACATCACTATCTAATCTATCTAAGAGCAGAATCATAACACTTTCAAATATGAAAAGTTTTTTAATTTGTGAACAAAGGTTACATCTTTATACAATTCATACATGAAATCAGACAGAAACACTCACTCGAGTCCACGTTGTTGTCGCATCTTACATGAAACAGGAAGCAATCTACGAGGAGGGAGATAGAAAAATCTACGAGAAGAGCTTCCTCCTCCTCCTCCTCCATGTTGTTCTCTCTCACAGGAGGAGATTCTTGATAGTCCATAGCTCAAGAAACAGCTTGAAGATAGCTTCGTCGTCGTCATTGGAATTTAGATTGATTGATTCCTAATGCAACAAAGAAAGCTTCAATGGAGTCTCTGTAGAAGAAAAAAATCTCATCTTTTTTTCATTTTTTTTGTAACATCTCTTGTTTCTTCATGAACCCTTCTAAGTATCTTTTTTTAAAGATTATAAATTTATTACAATGTTCACAGGTCCACCACAGGATAACGCCACGTGGCTTCTTATGCAATATCCAAATCGAACGGTGGTTAATAGAAGAGACGCTTTAACCAAGAAAAAAATTCGACCTTTGATCCCTTGTTCGATCCCGTCGCCGCCGTGATTCTACTACGTCGCCGGTGAGTTGTATCGCCGTGAAACTTTCACAAAGTTTTATTCTTTTTGAAAATTCATTAAGATGGGTAGATCAAATTTTGATTTTTATGTATCAAAGTTAATTCTTTCATGTTAGTAACACATGTTTTGTTCTAAATGTAGAGTCATGGAGGATAACTATTGTTGCTTTTACTCGAAGATGGTCTCTTCCAAGTTCAGCTTTTGTTTCTTTATAATTAGCTTAGCAATGATTCTAATGGCTCGTGTGATATATGTTATATGGTGTTGTGGCAAGCCCTTTGCAAAAGGAGCTTCAAAGTCATTTAGTACTCTTATTGTTCTTGGTTCTGGTAAGAAGAAGATGATTGATACTACAAGTGTCTTAAATTTTGGATTTTTGATGCATTTAGATGATGATTTTTTTGGTTTATGTGGGTTTTGTTTTGCATTAGGGGGGCACACTGCTGAGATGTTGAGCCTCCTCTCTGTTTTGAGGAAGGATAGATACACACCGCGGTTTTACATTGCTGCGGCTACGGATAACATGAGTCTACAGAAAGCTCGTGGCTTCGAAGATTCTGTAGCTGACAAGGTTTTAGTTAGATACTTGAATGGTTGATACTACAATGTTTAGCGTTAAGCTGGATACCGATTGATAACATGTTGTTATGGCTTGTGCTTATAGCTTGTTGTTAAGGAAGCCTCTTCACAGTTTATGCAAATTTACCGGAGTCGAGAAGTTGGTCAGTCTTATGTGACTTCTGTTTGGACCACCATTGTTGCTATTGTTCACGCTATGTGGCTGATGATCCGGATCAGACCACAAGTGGTATGATTTTTTTCTTTTCTAAAGGCTTAACATTTGAATCATGTTATTTATAAAATTTGAGTGCTTTTTTTTCAGATTCTTTGCAATGGCCCTGGGACATGTATTCCTCTGTGTCTCATCGTTTTCTTGCTCAAGGTATATGCAAATCGAAAAAGATGTTTCTACACAAGTACACAGTTCTTTGCTTTACTTTTTGGATAACCTTTTTGAATCTTAGTTAATTACGGTTTATTAAATGATTGTTTCATTGGTTGGTAATAGGTTATGGGGATTAGATGGTCATCTATCTTTTATGTGGAGAGTGTGGCAAGAGTAAAAAAGCTCTCATTAAGTGGATTGCTGCTTTACAAGCTGAGGTTAGCTGATCAATTCTTTGTTCAATGGCCTCAACTACAGAAGAAGTATCCTCGGGCTCACTACGTTGGGTGCCTTATGTAAGCTGATTGTATCTCTCCTCACACCTAGATTTTGTTACAATAACTTAGAAAATAGCTACAAAGCCACACACTCTCTCTCTCTTTAGATATATAGGATCCAGTCACATTTTCTTCTTAACACCCGGCTTTGGTTGCTATGAACTATAGTTTTGACTAATTAAGTTATGAATTCAGCTGTTCTGAAAACTGTGGATGCCACTCCACTGAGCTTGCAAAAAGATATTTATACACAAGAAATCTGCTTTCTGTTACAATTATATCAAGTGCACATTAAGACTTCACTTTAGTTATATCATGTGTTTGTTTTGTTCTTCATCGTAGGCCGCCTTCAGGCAGACAAGAAAAGTAAGTGTACTCAATCCGCTTGCTAAAGTCCATTCACTATAGGACACTAACTGTAGAAAGCAAGATTCTGTTAATTTATTGTTCTTTTTTTGTTTTGAGAGATCTTGCAAATTCATAAGAGACCTCTCTTCATACATAAACTAATACTTTCATAATAGAAACTAAGACCCCACACAAGTTGGACTACTAAACATTACAAGCTTTTAGTAAATCTATTCTATAGATATGCCAGATGATAGATGATGGTAGCATCATAGTTTAGTAGTTTCTTGTTGAACATTGACTTTAATTTTTTGCTTACACGCTACTTGGAATTGTTGAAAGTTGAAACCTCTGAGTGGTGGCTTGAATGTTGTATCTTGTATACAAAAATTTGGCAGCTACTTATAACTGACTAATCGTACGGTGAGAAATAAGTTTTATACAGTATAAATGAATGATCATATGCTTTGTATGTTTGTATGACCTTCCTCAACAGATAGTAGAGGGCCTCCTACAGGGTCTGTGCGGCAAGTCTTCAGCTTCTTTTCATCGAGGTAGTGCTGATAGACAAACGAAATGAAGCCCCAAATAGCCAAAATGATGGAGAAGATCTTTGACGTGTTCATTTTATCATGGAAAACTATCACTGCCACGACGGGAACTATAGGCAATCCAACAGCAGTTATGGAATTGGAGAACACAGAAGACGTCTCGAAGATCAATCCCACAACACCGATTGTGTAGACTTGCCACGAAATAGCTATGGAGACCAAAGTCAAAACGTACGGCGCTTTCCCCAGTTTGTAGTTATCCATCTCACTTGTCAATGTTTTCCACTCCCCGCTTGCGAAAAGTCCTATGAGAATCACACAGCTCGCGACAAAGGACTGGTAAGCCACCAAGTCGGTGACAGTTGAGAATGTATTCTTCTTTAAAACTTTCCTTAGAATCAGTTGTACAAGAGATAGCAACAGTCCAATCCCAGCAGAAGCACCTATGGTACATATGATCCCTGTCACATACTTTACTCTAGAAACATCTGTTGTACTCTGCGACTCGGTGTTTACCACAAGGAGAGCAGAGGAAACAGTAAGGAGAAACAGAGAATTCACAATGAAAGGTGTGAACTTTTGCGAGTTTAGGAAGTAGGAGAAGAAGGCGGTGAAGGCTAGTTGCGAGGCCAAGATGAGGGAGAAAGTAGAGACCGGTAAGTAGAGCAACCCGATAGAGGACATATAAGAATAAGCAGACACTATTAGTCCAGTTACAATGTAAACTGATCCAAGAGTTGTGAAGGAAGGTGACTGTCTGAAAACTTCATGTGTTGATTCGGTTTTTTTCGTTCTTGAGAAGAAGCGGAAGAGAAACAGAACAGGGAATCCGATTAGTTGTACAAGTGTTCCCATCCATGTGCTCTTACCACCGTTTTCGTAGTACAATCTTCCAAGGATTGTAGAAAGTGTTTGGCATGAGAGGACAAAGAGTACATACGTGGAGATTCGAAGCCACCTCCTATAGTTCTTCGAACGAGGTATGGACAACGATTCAATTTCCATTGCGGTATTATTGTTCATCACCTCTTGGCTTGTTAGGTTTGCTTCTATGTTCTGCTGATCTGAAAATAGAAAATACAACACTCATGGTTTAGCATGTTTCATGATAAGAAACAAAAGAATCTACATGTCTTCTGATTTTTGACACCCTTCTTGCTTACCATTGACATATAGCTCTTGAGTTCTGTCCATGGCTGTTTTGTAAGGTAACTTCTCAAAAACAGATTTTCGGTAAGTCTGTTATTTATATGGAGGTTGGTGGCAACTGCTTCCTACTTTATTAGAGGTATGCTTATGCTTACCGTTGACTTAATTCTAGCAGAGACCTTTGACTTGGCGGCTCTAAGCTTTCTTTTTGTTGTCTTATTTATAATCTTTATTGGCTTTTGTGTCCACTTGCAAAGAAAACTCTGAACTTGTTTTATGAGGAGACAATACATAGAGACTTATTGGAATCTACGTATTTTACGAGGAGAATCTAGAGAGAAGTTAGCTCGCTAATTTCTTTAACTCAATTCGCAAACACTTAGCAATATTGTAACTTTACATTTCACAATTGTCATATTAACGAGATTTCCGATTCACGTGTCAGCTCGGTTCTGCCTAAAACACTTAGTACTTTTACCCGTCAAACTGTTTCTTGACCTTTCTCTTTGACAAGTTGAACCTTGACTTGATCAACAACATCATGGGAGCCGTGAAAAACGTTGTCCGTGACACTGGTTTACAGAAGGGACAAATCGATGATATTGTGCCGGTTGGTGGAAGCATGAGGATCCCAAAGGTTAAGCAACGCCTGAAGACGATGCCACCTCTTATACTATGTGAAAGAATTCGTTGTCGACTTCTCACGATTGTTATATTCTCTATTAGTGTTAAAATTTTCATACATTTTGAAGTTGGTGGATCATTCGCTTAGTATATCCTCTACTCTTGAAGTAGCTTTTGGATTGAGTTAGGTACATTATCTTCTAATATGTTTAACCCAACAAACTTCAAACTTCGAAAAATCAAACAACGGGTTTCGATTATTTTGATAAAAAGGACAAACCTTTATGATCAAAATTCTATTTTTTGTATTGTTTTTTGGAGTTTTTTCACTGTTTGTTGGTAGGAAGAGTTTACAATTAGAGTCAGAAGTACAATCACTACAAGAAGAAACTGAACTTTTAATAACAAATTTTAATAAGGAATTAGCGACGAATAATATTGCAATGAATTAGCGACAAAATGACTTCTTTCTTGCAGTGAGTTCTTTGACGGCTAAGCTAAACTTGACCATCAAATGTTCCACCTTCGGTTAGTGTTAAGACATTGATCCATCTAAACTCAATCTAACCACCACCTGGTCTGTACTTTGAGAGATCAATAGATGTCTTCATATAAGCCTAAGCACAGTTACATGAAGAGAAAGAAACCATTAAAGAACATATTTTGAATGATTGTTTGAGTGGGATTTTTGATTATATTTACTCACATACTTACGGGAACAAAATAATACTCCCTCCGTTTTTAAAAGATTGATTTGTAGATTTTTTTTTTTGTTTTTTAAAGATTGATTTTCTGGTATTTTATTTTTTTTAGTTCATTGAGAATAGGGAATTGTACATTCCAAAATATATTAATTGAGGTTATTGAATTACTATCAGTTAAAAATCAGAAAATTGTGAAATACAAAAAACGATGTATTTAATATACGTAAAAATTCTTAAACATCTAACATTAAAAAAACATAGGGAATAATAATGTTGACACTTAAATTGTTGTGCCTAAATTTGGAATATATATGTCATTTAAATATGAAGAGACGTTTCAAAGATGTATAGAGAAGGATATTAAATACATTTTTACTAGTAAACTCCAATTATTGATTGATAAGACGATAAGGTTATTTGATATGTATCATACATACTTTCAAAAAATTATATTCACTATAATACCTTAGTCAAAAAGGATGTGGTAAAATTTAGACCAATATTATCCTAAACCATAGTTGTTTATGAACTATAAAATGTATGTCAAATTTTCTAAAGAAACAAGCGAGAAACTTTTATTTTCTTCTAATTTTCAAACCATAATTGATACAAGAAATTTATATTTTTTGTAGTCAACATACTTGAAAACTACTCAAGTATGGTTAACTCTGATTATTAGAATGATTGTATAAATTAATGTCTATACGTCCAAAATGCTATCATTGACTAGATTTTCTTGAATAAGTATTTTGAAAGATATATTCCTTTATTACAATATGATTAATTCACAAATCTACACCCTTTCAATCCCTTCTTCACAAAACTACTCCTAATTTAATATTTTCACAAATTTACACCCTTTCAAAATTTTAAAAGCTTGATTTAACCTTTAAAAAATTACCAAAATTAAAATTTTTTCATTTGGGTTCGCTAATTAGTGTTTAGGGTATAGTATTAAGGGGGTAGGATTGTTTGGGTAAGATTTATTTGGATTTAATTTTGAGTGTTTAGGTGTAGTTTTGTGAAGTATTTTGGAAATGGTGTAGTTTTGTGAAATGTAATTCAAATGGTGTAGTTTTGTGATTCTCCCATTATTCCTTGAAATTTACATGATTAATACTATCATATAAAAATTGCATTACTGGGAACACGATAGAACGAGAGAGACCTAGCCAGACGCCTCTGGTTTTGACGATTTGTTCAGATCTCGACGCCGGTGGGCTCCTCCGCCACCGGCGTCGCCGTTTAGGTTCTTATTTTCTTCGCATCTATCTCTCTTTCGTGGTGGCCTTGTCATATCTCCGTTTCTGCTATCTCTTTGTTATCAATTCTCGTCTTCATAGCTTCTTCCGGATCTACACATGCCCTATACTCGATTTCTTCTATCTCCTCTCTATTGATTCGGCTCATGGTAACGTTTCTCCGTTTCTCTCTTGTGATGTGGTGAGAATGGGTTATGTTTGTGGTCGTGTAGGTTTAGGCGTGTTTGGTGGATCTACGGTTCATGTGGAGCTTTGTTTAGATGGGTTTAGGCTATAATAAGTCGGTAATGACTCGGGTGGTGTTGTTTTGTTTCGGCACGGAGGCTTATTTTGCTTCGGTGGCCGCTTTTGTCTCCGGAAACTTTTGAGTCATCGGTTCGAGAGTTGTTATGTCTAGATGTTTCAGGCTTTTTGGAGTTAAGGATTTGTCCTACTTGATGAAGATTTGTTTCTACTTGGGTCCTTTTTAAGCTTTTGATCTCTTAGATTGAGCGAGATTGCTATTGTTGGCTTAGTACCTTAGTTAGATCGAAGTTTCTTTTGGGGTTTGTTTTGGTTTGACATTTGCTCGCTGTGGAGGCATCTACTAGGCTTCTTTTGTTTTTTCGGAGACTTGGAGGAAGTTTTAAGGCGAAGCAGTGGGTTCGATTTTCAGCTTTTCTCTTGCGAGGAGGTAGTTTGTCTTTTGTCTGTAGATGACTAAGGCGAATTTGCGAGTGTCCGCGTGTAAGAGTTGGTGATCTTTCTAGACTTGTCCTCCTTTGGGTTTCAAGGGTTGTCTCTTTGAGCATTGTTTCGAGCTAGGTACTTAGGTTCTTCATAGTAGTTGAGTTTGTGTTTCCCTTGTTCCATGTTCCTTCTGCATTCCTACGGTCTTTTGTCGGTGCTGGTGCTTGGTGAGGTCTCTGTTTCGGATGCCTATATGGGATCGAACTCAGAACCACCTCTATTACCCTGTTCTTTGGCTCGGTATCGACTTACCCGGTGTTTGTAGCGAGTTCGTGGTTTGTTTTGGTTCAGCGGTTTATTGTGGAGATCTGAAGTCTTATGGTTCTATTAGTAGTTATATTTTCTCCGTAGGATTTTATACCTTTTGCTTCTTCTTTTGACTCCCATGTGTGGGCTTTTGTTTGCGTTCTCTACCTGTGTTTCATTGTCGGAGTAGTTAGTCGTCTCTTGTGTTTCAAAAACGAGTTCCAAAAACGTATTCCACCTTTGTAATTCGAAAGTTTCTAATATATTTAAGACGACAAAAAAAAAAAAAAAATTCATTACTAATTTAAAAACGGAAATTTTAGACTTGTTTGTATTATATATACCTTTCATATCACTATAGTTGTCTAGGGACTAGGATGTTTGGCAATTACGTGATTCTCCCGTAATTTATTTTTTATGACTTTACTTTTTTCTTTTTTGTTTTTGTTAGGTATAGTTGATAATGACCCCCAAAAGAAAAATCATTATCACAAGATTTGTTTGTATTAGCAAATTAATATGTAAATAGAAAATACTAAGTGAATTAATGATTGGACTTTGATATAATTATTTATACTCGTATCTGTGTAGGCATGGCCAAACCATTCTTAGTCAAAACATGTACCAAACTGGTCAAAATTAAGTGTATATATATATCATGTTTCAAAACTTTCAAAATTATTTTGCCAACGTGATTTTATGCCTCTTTTCAAGTTTTATTTCAAGAAATTTCCTATTTAAATCATACAATTGATATGTGGCAAAACATTTTTAATTAACCATTTAGAAAGGTCATATCAATAATATTTTATTTGAAGTGATTTTATACAAATTGAGTATGATAATCTATCATCATGAACAGCTTAGATTGGACATATCAGTTGAATTTCAAAAAAAATTGTTTTTTTTAAACAGAAAAATGAAGTTACATCAGAACGGCGCATGTTAGAATTTAGAGGCCACGTGATCTAAGATGCTCTTAAGGATCATTCTAAATGTTATATAATCATTCAATCATGATCAAGTTAATTTTGGTATATGAGATTAATTCAAAATCGTATCAAGAAACATACGAATGATCCGGTGTGTATAAAAATCTTTACTATATTTACATGACTATTTTAGTAAGAATATGCTGATAATATATACATTGAATGCTTTTAAATAATGTTTACTTTTTTTGTTAATCAAATAATGTTTACTTAGTTAAATGATTTTGTTGGCTATATATTAATTTGTTAAAACACATATACAAGTTCACAATTGATAACTCCCTATGGATCATTCTTATTCCAAGATTTGATATATCTTTCAAAAAAAAACTATTATTTGTCATTGCTTTTAATTATTTCAAATTTTGACATTTTGTTATTCATTTGGAATGTAATTATTATTGGGAGAGTTACAAAACTACATCATTTTTAAAATTACTTCACAAAACTACATTTAAACACTCAAAATTAAATTCAAATAAATTCTACCCACACAATCCTACCCCCTTTAATATTATATCATAGACAATAATTAGCGAACACAAATGAAAAGATTTTAATTTGGGTAAATTTTAAAAGGTAAATCAAGCTTTTGAAATTTTGAAAAAATATAATATGTAAAAAATTGAATTGGGTAGAGTTTTGTAAAGAAAATGATAAAAGAGCGTAGTTTTGTGAATTCTTCGTTATTATTTCGGTTTTTATAGGTATGTGGGGTAAATATTGTTGGTCCACAATCTATGTTTCCACGTGTAAGGATAAGACAGAAAGAAGAAGTAGTCAAATATTTGAGGGAGAATTACAAAATTACGCCATTTGAATTACATTTCACAAAATTACATCATTTCAAAAATATTTTACAAAGTTACAGCTAAACACTTAAAATTAAATCAAAATAAACCCTATCAACACAATCCTACCCCTTAATACTATACCCTAAACATTAATTAGCGAACCCAAATGAAAAATTTTTAATTTTGATAATTTTTAATAAGGTAAATCAAGCTTTTAAAATTTTGAAAGGGTGTAAATATGCGAAAAAAAAAATAAATTAAATAAAATTTTGTGAAAGAAATGTTGAAATGGTGTAGTTTTCTCAATTAGATAAATCAACTCTTGTTTTGTCTTTTTTTTATTCACTTGTTCACACACATCCATATTCACCGCCCACAACTTATAAGTTATAATTATTAGTTTTAACATCAAACAACCATATATTATCTTAGAAACAAAAACCATATATTAAATTTTGTGATTATAGTTTCTTCATCTCTCATCATGAGTTTGTTAGTTTCCAAATAATAAGTTTTCAAAAATGCAATATAATATACTAAATATGTGAGATATATTCTATATATATATCCTATAGCTTCTTTTTTTTTATCCTATAGCTGCTTATGAAAAAAAAAATATATCCTATAGCTGCTAGAACTATATATATTCTTTTTCGATTCAACTATGATAGTACTCATTGAACAACATATAATTATAATATAACGTAATTAAATTACCCAAAATACAAAGAAATGTCGTTTGAACAATCAAAGTAAAGACATATCTAAAAAACACAATATTATACATATAATCACATACAAATTTGTGTCTCCTTCTCTTATGAAAAAAAATATATACATACAAATTAGAGTGACAAAATAGATCTTACGTTACATATGTTTTGGAAGTTCTCTCTCTAACTCATTATAATATATCTAGAACTAGATATATTATTAGTGTATGTGTAGTTATATAACTATATATATATATATATATATATATATATATATATATAATATATGATGGTTCAAAGTTCTTGCTTGAAGAAAATTGAAGGAAATATTTCCTTTAAGAGCTCATATTCACCTCCATGATGATACTCTTGGTGAGTATTAGGGTTTGCATTTACACTTCCATGATCACTTTGTCCATATCCATTATCCAAAGCCGTTGTGGTACGAAACATATCATCATGTGGAAAGCATCTTGGCATCATGTAGTTAGCCGAGAGCATAGCCACCGCCGCGGAACTTCCCCGGAGATTAGTCGGAATCGGATGGTTGTGTTGACTTTCGTAAGTTGTAATAACAACCGTTGGATCTTGGAAAGATCTCTCCACACGTTTCTTCACGTTGCACCTTTGTGTTGTACATCTATAGTAGCTCCTATTATATTTCATTTCCCAAATGCGAATATTAGTCACAATGTTATGTTTTAACATTTTTGTAACAAGAAATACAACCTTAATTAAATGCACCATATATAGGTCCGGTCAAAAGAGATTATGGACTATATATATATATATGCTAAGAACTTGTTGGTTATTTAAAATATATACAAAATAAAAAAAAGTAATAAATTTACCTTGGATAAGGGCTATTTTTGACTGCTTTTTGGCCATATTTTCTCCATCTATAACCATCTTCAAGATGATCAACTTCGCTTTTAGTCATAAACGAGACTCGTGGCTCTCTTTGTTTCTTCTCCTCCTTCTTTTTTGTTTTCACACTAAATATTATACACATTACAACAAAAAATAAGTCTACATATATACAACTATAGATTATAAATATAAACTAGCTAATTATTTATATTTTCCATTATATATTTTGAACTAATAACTTGAAGATCCAAAATGAAACCTCCTACTAATCTTAGGATCTACAAGAAAGGAAAAATATCATATATATATATATATATATATATATCACATAATATATAGAGGTGTGACTAACATTTTCTTGGAACTTTGATCATCATATCCACCACTTTCTCCGACCAAATCTCTTTTCCTACAGTTCTTGTCGGAATCTCCACCGAGATGATGATCAGCTTCACTAGAAGAAGAAGATGCACAAACCCTAGTTGGTGCACAACCTATGACGTCATTAGTGACATCACGGCTCAAATCTTGATCGATGGAAGAGTTATTATAAACCTCTGAGGAAGAAGGAGAGATCCCCAAAGTTTTCTCAAGTAAAGATTCATAACTTCCATGTTGATGAGAGCTTTGGAGACAATCGGTTAAAGAGTAATTATAAAGAGATGGATCTAAACCGGTTTGTGATGAGATGTTTCCATGAGAAGATGGGAGATTCATCATTTCGTATAAAGAGAATGATGGAGAGTATTGGTAGTTGTGAAGATCTTTGGTTTCATTAGACATAGTCAAGAACAATAATATAAGAAGAAGAAGAAAAAGTTAGAGAGAAAAAAGAGTTAAAGAAGAGAGAAGAAAAAAGCCTTTTTAGGTTTGGGGATTAGCTAGGTTCTAGAATTGGTGTTTGGACTTTAATTGGGTCTTCATTGTATTTATGCATTTTGAGAATTTTAAAAGGAAGAAAGAGAGAGAGAGGAAGAAGAATATATAATATGCTTTTTTGACAAATTGATTTGGAACAAAGTTAATTAAGTTTTTAACAAAAAAAAAAAAGTTAATTAAGTATAAATATGTAGTAGGACATATATTTTCTATATTAGTTATTTTTATATTAAATATATGTTTTTAACGTTTTCTCAGTGTCAATTTGTGATTTCTGAATTCTACGGAAAAAAAACTTTTTAGAAAGATTCAAGAAGTTTATATTTCAGTAGTCCTTAATTACTTTTTTGGTATACTTTGATATATATAAATATATATATATATATATTGGTTATAAGTCAAAAGTTGACAAAAAAGAGTTCCAAAGGTGGCTTCTAGTGAGGAAACATACTTAGCCTATGTATAAACTAATTAATAATTTTTCAAAAATAAATGTCAACTTTTTAAAAAAATTGAGTGATATTTTTTATTTTTCAATAAAAAAACTACATTGGTTAGTATGTTTTTGTGTAGATGATAAATACATAGTGTTTTGTATAGAAATATAAAATTTGATAAATGTAATACATAATTCTTATAAAAAAAAAATATTAAGATTCAAAATTTATGTAGTTGAAAGTCCTTCTATGGTACTAACCAAAATTTCCTTTGTTTGTATACATAATTATTATAAATAAAATGTTCGAGTCATTGAACTCGTATTCTTCGCTACATGTGGAGTTACATGGCCTCATTTATGCCATGGAATGCCTGCGGAGGTATAGGACTGACTGTCGTATCTTTTATACGGATTGTAGGGATCTACTGAGTATGGTGGCGACACCGCACGAGTGGCCACTTTTTCAACGGATTTGGAGACGTTACGAGATCTGCAAGTGTTTTTCTCGGGTTTCACACTACGGTTTGCAGCAAGGGATATGAACAGAAAAACGGATTTGCTTGCACGGAGTGCACGTGGCAGGAAGGATTTCTTCCATTACACTGGTTCATCGCCTCCTATTTGGCCTTCAGCGGCTTCGGACGTTCTAGAAAGAGAATAGAGTAGATGTACTAGAGATACAAAAAAAAAAAACTCGTATTCTTCGTTTGATAAAATGTAATATTTGGGTTCTTTTTGATGCTACTTTTGTTATAGGGGCTAAAAAGTAAGACATGAAAATATGTGGATACACGCGCTAAGAATAAGCACGTGGAAGAAGACTACGTAATTGAAGGGAGTCTTATTAGTCAAAGAAGACTACGGTTTATCAGTAACCGGAGACACTCAGTCAACGGTCGACGAGGCAGTCAAAGTTTCTAACGAATAATTGAATTTTATATAAAGAGAAATTCACTAAACTACTTTCTTTTAACCTTTCTCACATAATTATACATAATTCAATACTTTTACATATTCAAATTTTAAAAGATTTATTTCTTTTTAAAAAAATTACCAAAACTAAAATATTTTTATTTGGATTTGCTAATTAATGTTTAAAATATAGTATTAAAAATGTTAAAATTATGGGTTTTCAACTTAACAACAATTGACAATTAAAAGCAATCGACAATAAATGGATTGAACCATACTCTTTATATATTAGTGTTTTTATAAGTTTCCGATATTAGATATTTATCCCTAATAAAAGAGATATAATTGTGTTGAAAAAGTTTATTTGAATTTAATTTTGAGCGTTTAGATTTAGTTTTAAAAAATAACTTAAAAATAGCGTAATTTTGTGAAATGCAATTTAAAAGATGCAGTCTTATAATTGTTTCTTTATATATTTTAAATAAAAAGTATTCCACTTAATTATCTACACCATGATTTACAAATGTAAAGTCTACCGCAACATATAATGTACGATGAATAAGTTATATTTATAAAATAAACTTGTATTCAAAACAATATTTCATCAAAATTATGACGGACGTGATCATATAATTTTCTAATAAATTATTATAGTATTTATAACAACCTATGAAAACAACGGTTTTTATGATAGGAAAATATTAAGAATTTTGGTCTTTAAATTTTTCTAACTTGTTGACCAAAAAAAAAATATTCTAACTTGACAAAAAGAAACTAATATACAAAATATATATCCAATAATAAGATGCCATGTGTATATACTGGCACCGCCATTTGACCGTCGCCGACACATGACTCGGCACGTGCTATACTGTCTTCTCTTCTGATTCACAAACCTTAATAATTATTCGTATATGGGTGAATTTTACATTCATAGTCAATAACCAATAATATCATAGACTCTTTGGGTATAACATATCATAGACTCTTTGGATACTTGAGTTATGTAATAATTAGAGCAAGAAAATCATCTTTATCAAAAAAAAAAAAATCATATTTGTTGATTTATTATATCATTCAAGAAAATATTATGGACTTTAATTTACGTAAGGTACGTTGAGTGGATCGTTATGCTGACGTGTGAGTGAGGTCAGCACTACGCTTCACATAATTTCTTTTCACATTAAGACCTTTTTTGGCAATCCAAGAACCATTTAAATATATTAATTTAAGGACAAAAAGTGTGGTCAAACAAATATTGGTTAAAATATGATAGGACTTTAAAGTTTAATACGATCAGAAATGCTTTGAAAAAAAAAACAAACGTACAGTTTTATATGCGATGATTGTGGAGAAGTTGTTATGAGCCTTATGATAGAAACTGTTTGTATATTTGTTAATTTTGTTTCTTACACACTTTGCTAATAATTGTTTTCATTAATTTGATAGAAACATATGAGACGGAAAATGAGACATATAAAATGCCTAACCGACATGACAAGTGAGAAGGGAACATATATCAACTTTTTTTTTTATCATCTTTTATATAAAAAAAAAACTTTAGTGTGATCAAAGTAGAATATATATATATATATATATATATATATAAAAATCACTAAAAATTTATCAAAATAAAGAATTTTGTTTGGTTTAAATTTTTTTTTTATATAAAAGATGATAAAAAAAAAGTTGATATCCCTTCTCACTTGTCATGTCGGTTAGACATTTTATTTGACTATGACAAGAGTCGCTACAATAAATAGATTCGCGTCAAACTTGTAAAAAGCTCATTGAGACACCTATAAGGAATCATGCGTTTCCTAGAAACGCGTTGTTAGATATTTCATAAGTTCGTCAAACTTGTATAAAGCTCATTGAGACACTTATAAGCACTCATATTGCATGAAATTAAACTTGAACGTCGTGTAAGAAGGATACGCGACGACATGGGCTTGTTCTTTGGCTTCTACTCTAAATCAAGTTTCATGCAATATGAGTGTTTATTAGTGTCTCAATGAGCTTTGTACAAGTTTGACGAACTTATGAAACCTCTAACAACGCGTTTCTAGGGCTATAAACCAAGTTTCATGTAACATGAGTGTTTATAAGTCTATCAAATCATCTTTTATATAAAATAAAAAAAAACTTTAGTGTGATCAAAGTAGAATATATATATATATAAAATCACTAAAAATTTATCAAAATAAAGAATTTTATTTGGGTTAAATTTTTTTTTATCAATTTTTTTTTATTTTTGATAATTCATGGTCTAGAGGGTTTGCCTACACTTAACTTTTCGGGTTTACAAATTACAATTGGAATTCCAATTATCAAATAAAAAGTTCAAAATCTTTATTTTTAAAAAATACGAACTAAATGACTATCCTTAGGTGACGTAAATATGACCATGTTTCCAACGATTTTAATTTGGACGATATAAACTATTCTTATGTGACCAAATTATGATAAATACATGTTTTATTAGTTTAATTTACTTTTGGACCGAAGCAGCTAATCGTTTGCACTGTCAAAAATCCCCAAAGCTTCATTTGAATATATCCCTTACATTTTTAATTAATAAAGTTATTAGTTACTTATTAATGTGATTTTTTTTTGGTTTTGTAATTTGTAACTTATAAATGCAGTATATATATATATACAGAAAATTAACAAAAAAAATGCAGTATATATATATAGGGTCCGATTGGTTGAAGCTGTAGCTTTTAGCTTTTGGCTGTAGAAATTTTGCTGTAGTTTTTTTTGCTGTAGCTCTAGATTTTGTTGCTGTAAGATTTTGACTCTAGATTTTCGGCTGTGAGTTAAAAAAAAAATGTGATTGGTTTGATAATGCTGTAAATAATAATGTAGAATTTTATTTAAAAATTAAAATTATATAGTAAGTATCATAATTATAAAATATTTATACATCATTAATATGTTATGTATATACACATTTGTAATAAAGAACAAAATAAAAATACAATCTAAAATTTAAAAAATAAATGATAATCATATATATACACAAATATATGTTGAAAAAAGTATTATATATACATATATATGGAATACTTTATAAATTTCCAATAAATTATATATTAGTTGAAAAATAACATATACGTATGTTAAAGTATATATATAACAAAATAGTATATATGTTATCATGAACTATAATAGTTATAATATATGTTATATATGTATTTTGTATGGATATGTTAACATTGATAAGTAATATTGTGATATTTTGGTTTGAAAGATTTGTAAAGCACAATATTTTGGGTTGCAGAAAAATGGCTTTCTGAAGCCATTCTAAAGTCATGTTTTATTTTTTGGGCTGTAGGATTTTAAAATAAGATAAACCTTGATTGGCTTTATAAATTGACTCTAGACTAAATTTTGGCTTTAAAAAGTTTATACACCCTTCCGATCAAGCCCATATATATATAACTGTATTTTTCTACAAGTTGAAATGTCTGGTCTATTTGGGGATATGTGCCTAACTTAAAGTTATTTAAAACTATTTCTAGTAAACGCAAATATTAATTATATAACCGTAAGGACAAAATAAAAGAAAGAGAATGAAATTGTTGACTTTAGCTTTTTAAAATGTAACACTCGGGGCAGGTTTGTTGTTAGGTATGTGGCAATATTATTATTGCTATGTAAGATAATACCTATAAAATATTCATGAATTTGAAGGAATATATTTGTATTTTCTGTTTTTCACACACATCTTAGCTCGTTTTGAAATTATAGTCGTTAGAACTTAAAGCTGATAGATTTAGATTGATAATAATAATTTATGTTTGATTTTCAAGAATTAGAAAAATACACCATAGAAACTCAAGTGATATATTATTAACGGTTGAAAATGATGTCACGTTTTAAATTCATCTACTCTAAAGAAAAATTAAGAAATTGTTGTGGGGTAAAACGGTTAAGTTGTAGTTCGGATTCAAGGTAGTGTTTAGTTCGGACAAGAAGTAAAGGGGGTCGGAAATCTCGTTATTGACAACTGTAAAGTGTTTGCGATGAGCGAGTTAGAGAGCCTAGCGAGCTGTTTGATTATACTGCTAAAGATAGTGAGCTTAAAGTCAGTGAGGTAACAAGGTTACAAAAGTGACGAGCTAGGAAATAGACGGACGATAGAAAATAGACGGACAAGCTAAAAGATAGACGAAATACAAGGGATAGTTTCTCTCTCTAAAATCTGCTCTCTGTTCTGAATAGGAGCTCTGTATATATAGTGAGCTTCTTGGCGCGTTTTCGGCACGCTCAGTCCGTACTGTCGGACTAGTCCTTTCGCGGAAAACACGCTGGCGTGTTTCCTGACACTTGGTCGTACGGTCCTTTTACGACCTAGCGTGCGAGCTGATGGTTCCGTACCAACGTCATCCTATCGGGTGATTACTCATTTTCGGGCTTTTGCCTAACGGGCCGCGAGGTTGGGGCTCGAACGTTGACTCCGACGTTGCCTATATCGTTTTGACTTCTCGAATGGGTCAGGTCTTGTCGGTCTCAAACCCACCATTAACAGAAATATTCCTTAATCAACAAATAAACAAACTTTTGAGTTTTGATGATGTGAATATTAAATTTACTAAAACCAGTATACTAAAGTCCCTTGGAAGCACCACAATAACTATCTTTAGAGTGAAGTTTTGGTCTAAATAAAGAATGTAAAGACTAAGTTAAAAAAAGAAGAGTACTTAAATGGAAAGAAAACAGAGTTTTTTGTTTAATACAAAAAGGTTAGACATTAAAGATCTCTCACAAAACCCATTCATAACAACAGAGGAGAAAGAGTGAGAGGCTTTAATTGATTTTGCTTTTGATCAGTAGTTGTTTGGCCAAAACTTGTGTTGGTTCTGTTTAGTCGCGTCTCGACCATTTTGTTGTTGTAGACGGAGATGGTCTAGTGATATTGCAGCATATCCGTGCCCTCCGTAATGTTGTTGTTGTTGAGACATTTGCTGCTGCTGCTGCTGCAACTGTTGGGCGTGGCGGAAGTCGGGAACCTGCTGATTCTGATGAGCCGGGAGGCTGTAATATCCGTTACCTAGAACCATACGCGCGTTTGGTTCTTGTCCTTGATGCCACGCTTGCGAGTTTTCGTGCTGCAGACAAAGAAGAGGAAAGAGCTTATAAGTTAAAACTTTGTGAAGCAGAGATGTGCACACATAACATCAAATCCAAAATGTTATAAATACCCATCAACACTTAATAAAACACACCTAAAACAAAAACCGAATCATGCCGCTTTCTTTTCAAAACCTAACCAAGCTAAACAATAATTTCAGTTCTAACTTCTAATTCAACATAAACTAATCCAAACCCATATGAACATAAATTTTGCAAGCCAAACTCCGGTTTCAACCCCTCTAGTAGTCTAACCCGAGAAACCAAACGGTACGAAAATTCAAGAGCTCTCGCAAGTCACACCAATAAGATTAAAATCTGAGACCAGTATATTATGGTTTACCTGATACTGAAGTGATGACGCCGAGTGGTTGCTGTCTTGAAACTGTGAGCTCAAGACATCTTCATATGAGTTTGCAGGACTGGTGTGATTCATAGCAAAGTTGCTACTTGAGGAGGAGCCGGCGCCACCTCCAAAGCCATAAGCAGAGGGAGCAAAGTTTGATTGAGTTTTGTATTGCGGAAGCATACCGGGTATAGACTGATGGTTACCAGCGGGATAACCTTGCTGAAACGGCGAAGGCACGTAATTGTAATTCTGCGGCATGATGTGATAGTTTATCACATTACCATAAGGCCCAACAGGCATCCCAGGCTGTTGAGAGTATGAGTTTACGGCGAGTTGTTGAGCAAGAATTGCTGCATATTGTGCCGCGGGGATTGCATTTTGAGGAGAAATACTCTCAGGCTCAGCTCTTAGTGCCTGCATAAGAAGTTGTATAAGAAGGAAATTGTATTAGCAAGAAGCCTCTAAATAGGTTTCCTTAAGAGATAGAAGATGGAATTTTCACTACCTCAGCCATGGATATTGCTGGACCGCTAAGTGAAGAAGGAGAGGCAGTGTTGTTGTGGTTTGTTGGGAAAGGCATGTAGCGAATATCGGATCCTCGCATATCTTGAGTGTTTTGCAATAAACCTGTATATCCTTGTTGCTACACATCATGAGAAGAAAAATACATATGGTTTAATATCTATTGAATGAAATTTCGATTGCGTGATGAGTCAAATAGCGGTTTTTTCTTACCATTACACTATCGAGATTCTGCGCCTGAGGAATCAACGGTTGACTGTTTTCAAATCCATAGCCTACAGAAGACGAAAACTTGTACTGATGATGATCTTCTTGAAGAGGTTCGCGTTGTTCATCTTCAGTCTCAGATTCCGAGGAAGGATGATAGTTCCGGGGAGCAGAATCCATCTGATAAGATCCTTGTTCATCAATAGCACCGTTCCTTAACTGGTCTTCTTCCTCGTCTCCGTAAAACTCAGTGTCAGGGTGTCTGAAAGATGAGTTATCCTCTGTTTCTTGTGTTTCCTCCAAGTCATTACCATTCAAGCCACTAGCTTGGCTAGATCCTAAGCCGGGGCTGTAGGTACCAAACATAATGTGTGAGCATTCTGAAGTATGCGCTTGTAGGTGTTTCGGGATTATCAATATACGTTTGTTTTCTTCTTGATCTTCTATAGCTAGTTGTTGAAAGCCGGTAGCAACAGATTCAGAAACATCTTCGCCTGAAAAGTAACGGAAAAAGATCAAAGAGACCTCAAAAAAAAAAACATGAACAAAGAGATAAGACGCGCGTAAAAAAAGACTCTCACCTCCATTTTCATCAAAAGCGTCGCTCTCCGCTTTGTTGCTTTCGACATCATATAACGAAGAGTCTGTAAGATCATCATCAACGAGATTTCTACTGGATACCGAAGAAGGAGGAACAACAAGGTCTGCATCAGGAGGAGACATGACAGTACTTGTCTTTCCTTCGGGGTTCTCTTCGTCATCAAAACAAGTCTCACCAAGATGTTGAGGCTCCCTAAACTGGTCTGTACAAGACGTTTTAGCTTCAGAAGATCCGTCTTGCTTCTCAATCGAAGGCCATTCATCTTTCAAAGGGGATTTACTTCCATCATTCTCTTGAGTCTCTGAAGAACGAGGCGAACCGTTGTTCTTCTGAGGAAGAGGCTGCATACTCATTTTTATGATATCAGCCATAGTTCTCTGCCCGGGTTTGGCGCTGACCCACGCAGATTGATTTGGAGGAGAAGGCAACGGTAACGAAGCAACAACATCATTCGAAACCGTAGGTGCTTTCTTGACTTCACTGCAAAGCAAAGGAGATACTATTAATTTTACGAGAATTATCGAAAAAAAGACACATGAAAAATAGGAACCTGTTTGTTAGAGGTTGGCGTCCGAGGACTCCAAGTGTCGACGACGACGATCCAGCACAACGATTACGTGTTCCGTTTTCTCTTTTGTGCGCACGCATGCCTTGTACACTTCCCGTCCCTGAAACCAAAATCGAACAACAAGTTTAGACATTCCCTGACCTTTTACTAAACCAACAAACAAGAGAAACCTCTTTAGCTAAAACAACATTGCAACTTGTTACCATTAGAGTTAAATCTGTTTCCGCCGCCACCACCACGAGAACTGTCATTACCGATGTTTCCAGCTCCGCGATTAGGGATGCTAGGCGCCGCCCTGGACTCTGCTGATTCTTTGGTCTGACCGACCAAAGAGACAAAAATCAAAAGGAGAATAAGCCACACAAAAAAGGCATTACATTAACAAAACAACATAATAATATTTAACCACCACACACCACTTTCTTCTTGGCTCTTTTGCTCTTTACTTCATGAAAAGTATCTGAAATAGTTTCAAACCAAATAGCATCCATAAGAAACTCAAAACTAAAACACATAATCAATAGCTTCACCAAACAATAACTGATTTTTTGTTTGTTTTTTTGCCACAAAACAGAATAACATCACATAAAAAAAATTAAAAAGTTCTAACATTCAATTACACAATTCAGAGAAACTCTTTTTAAAGTTTAAAGCTTTTTTAATGTAAGGAAAAAAAAAAACAGAACCTTGAGAAAGAAGACGATCAACGGTCTGGTCAGGATCCATATCACACTCAACAAGCATCGCATAGATCTCTGAATCAGAAAAGTTCACTATCATCATCTCCTTTAAGCTCTGAACCACATTCCTCGAAGACGCTGGAACACCCGCGTTTGCGTTACAACCGCCTTGACCGCCCATTTTTTCACTGCACAGAACCGAAAACAGAGACTTCTTCGAGTTGCGATTATCTTCTTGAGCTTCTTAAGTTGCGAGTTTACAGACAAGAAGGATTTTTTTTTCGATTGTCTCTTCTCTCTTTCGCTCTTTGGCTTTGAGTATAAAAAGGACCTCTTTGGGTTTTTTTTGGGGCTAATGGTTTTTATTCTGGTCAATAAAAGGAAAAAAATATTCAAATTTTTTTGGAAACAAAGTTAATGGTAATTTTGAAGATAAGAAAAACTGTCAATTAACATATTTTTTTTTGTTTTTCGGAGTTTAATAACTTTTTAATGTAAATTATTTTACATATTTTAATTTAGGGATTTTCATTAATTAAAAAGACAGTTAATGTTTGAATAATAATGAGGAAATTTACTAAATTTGACATCTTTTATTACAGTTGTTGTCTGAGATACGCTGTTTTGAATAAAATGAAGCTCACGCGCTAAAACAAACGCGTGGAGAGAAAGCATCTCACGGTCCTTAAAAAAAACAATAATTGGATAGTGACAAAATACGTTAATACGGACCTACTTAAAAAATTACACGTAATATGGGCCTTAAAGCCCATTAAAATGGATTTGTTCGGTTCGGTTCTCCCGAACCTTTTGACCCGACCCGGATTGATGTGTGTACTCTGTTAATTTCTCAGGATCAGAGAGAGAGAGAGGATTCAGTGACACGGAGACGAAGAAGAACATCACATTATTATTATTTACTACATTCTCTGATTCAGATCTGATCTGTCTCCGTCATCTTCACCGTCCAAGCTGGTTTGATCCAAGTGGAAATTTCTCAAATCCCACTCGAAAAACCTAAAAGCTCGCATCTTTTGTTTCGTCTGTGTAAGAGTTTGGCTAAATCACGAGAGAGAGAGAGAGAAGTGAACAATGGACGCCTTTAGAAGACAAGCTAGTAAGCTTAGAGACCAAGTCGCTAAGCAACAACTGGTAAAACTCCTTTCTCCGTCAAATTCGCGTTTACAGAGAAAGGAAACCCATTTTAGGATACGATGATGATTCAAACATGTCTTGATTTGTAGATTAATATGTTAGATAGAGAGTTGTTTACTTACATAATCCTGGTGATGGTTTGTGTTGATTTGTGTGTGTGTGTGTGTGTGTGTGGTGATGACTTGTGTTGATTTGTGTGTGTCAGTGTGTGTTTGTGTGTGTGTGTGGTGATGACTTCTGTTGATGTGTGTATGTGTGTGTGTATGTGTCTGTGTGTGTGTGGTGATTAATTGTGTTGATGTGTGTGTGTGTGTGTGTGGTGCTGATTTGTGTTGATGTGTGTGTGTGTGTGGTGATGACATGTGTTGATGTATGTATGTGTGTGTATGTGTCTCTGTGTGTGTGGTGATGAATTGTGTTGATGTGTGTGTGTGTGGTGATGACTTGTATTGATGTGTGTGTGTGTGTTTTTGTGGTGATGACTTGTAATGATGTGTGTGTGTGTGTGTGTAGTAATGATTTGTGTTGATGTGTGTGTTTGGTAATGGGGAATGTAGGCTGTGATCAAGCAGTTTAGTGGCACTGGCTATGAAACCTCAGATGTGATGGTGATTGATGAGCTAGAGATGCAAAGACATCACCAGCTCGAGAAACTTTACCGGTCTACTCGTTCTGCAAAGGTTAGACTCAGATTTGACTAGGCTTAGTTACTTAGTGTTAAACTGTTAAGGGCATTGTCTTGAGCCTGATGAGTTCAAACATATGGTATTGTGAACTTTCAGGAGTTCCAGAGAGAGATAGTTAAAGCAGCTGAGGCGTTTACCTTGATTGGGTTAAGACACATTGAAGCAGGTATTATCGAATTCGTGTTACTTGTTTCTGATTATGACACATTTTCTTGTGTTTTTTTTTATAATAAATGTTAAAATGTCAGGAACTAAGTTAGCTGAAGACTGTTGTAAATATGGAACCGAAAATAGTCAGAGCATCGATGAAAATATTCTTGCCAAAGCTGCAGCTATATACGGTGATGCTAGAAAACATGTAGAGAAAGAACAAGAAGACTTTAACAAGCTTTTGTCTTCTCAGGTTTTGCTTCTTGGATTATCTGTTTATATCTTAGTATAGTGTTTACAATTAAATCTTGAAGATAACAAAAAGGAAACTTTTTTGCTTAAATGCGTTAAGGTTTTGGATCCTCTTAGAGCTATGGTTGCCGGTACTCCTCTTGAAGATGCTCGTCATCTTGCTCAACGTTACAGTCGAATGAGACAAGAAGCAGAGACACATGTAATCTTCTTAGAATTCTCAGTTTTTACGATGTTGTGGGTTATATTTGTAATGTAAATTAAAATTGAAAACCAAACTAGGCAACAGAAGTCTCTAGACGGCAAGCACGTGTAAGAGAAGCTCCGATCCCAGAAAACGTGGCAAAGTTTCAACTAGCTGAAGCAAAGATGCAAGAGTTAAAAGCAAACATGGCGGTTCTTGGTAAAGAAGCAACTGCAGCATTGGCTGCTGTTGAATCACAGCAACATAGACTTACTTTCCAGAGGCTTGTAGCTATGGTATGCTTCATATACACATCGGTTTTCTCTGTGATTGCATGCCGGTTTTTGGTTTAACCATATCTCTTATTCCACTTTAGGTCGAAGGAGAAAAGAATTATCACCTAAGAATAGCCGCAGTCCTCAGTGACATTGAAGCCGAGGTTAGTAATGGAATTACTCATTTTTCATATATGATAAGAAAAACTCACTCTCTTTGGCCATACCATATTGGTTAGATGGTAACAGAGAAACAACACAAAGAATCTGCTCCTCCTGCGATTCCAGCAGAGAACAGCTCAGAGAAAAAATCATACTTTCTAGCTGAAGTAAGTTTTATCATCATCGCGCATCTCAGAGAAACAAAACAAAAAGACTCTTTGTTAAGCAACATTGTATGTGTTTTCTTGACAGGTGATTCATCCATTTTCCGCTGCTTCAGAGAAAGAACTAGACTTGGACAGAGGAGATTACGTCGTTGTCCGAAAGGTTCATAAATTATTACCAAAATCAAAAGAACTAACTCATTGGTCAGAATACGAATCGTAAGTCTTTGTGGTCTTTGTTCTTCTTTTGTTGTGTTCTCGCAGGTGAGTGAGGTCGGTTGGGCCGAAGGAGAATGCAAAGGGAAAGCTGGTTGGTTTCCGATGGCTTACATTGAGAAACGACAGAGACTTCCCACTACCAACTTTGCTTCTGAAGTATACTGATACTCTTCTTTCTAAGATTTCATCTTTCTTACATTTGTGTCTGAAATACTCTGTTTCTGTTGTCATTACCTTAAGAAATTACTACTCTTGTTTATAACTTCATATTTGTTGATCTAAAAGAGGGAAAATCCGTCTGTTTTCCCACGAAAACTATCACATACCCAAAAATTTTCACCAAACTATGACTTATGTCTAATTAGATCCAAACCAAACTATAAATGTCTAATTCCCCGTGAAATAAATCTTCAATTTCCAATTACCCACAGTTCGAAAGTTACAATACTTAATAGTTAATACTCATGAAATTGGTTAAACTTGGTTTATTGTTTTTTAAACCTAACCTAATTGAGTTCAAATAGTGGTTTACCGGGTCGTATTGCGGGTTATCTCTTCGGTTATGGTTTTGGTTCGCATAGATTATGGTATGATTGTCGTTTTGATTTATCAATTTTAAGTTTTAACCCTTGATTTTAATTTAAATTTGGGGAAATCGAATTTCATTGGGAATTTGACATTCATAATTTGGTTTGGATTCAATTAGACAGAGATCAAAGTTTGATGTGAAATTTTCGGTATGTGATAGTTCTCGTAGGGAAATAGACGGATTTTTTTTAACTCCCAAAAAGATATTTTTTCTAGAGTTTATTAAAGAGTTGTAGAAGGATGAACTCAAGACTTGCTCAAAAACTTAGAAAAATAAAAAAACCAACTTGGTTCGAATTACTCTAGCCTTGCTACTTCTCCATGTCGCAATGAAACGACACCGTTTCGTACGTTCAAGCCTTATTGTTCCACGAGTGATAACATTTCTAGGATTTGGATTTCTCCTGATTTCATTGCTTGATTCGTCAAAGGTATCTTTTAATAAAAAAAAACTGAAAAATCCCATAAAAAATCATATTCCCATTTTTCAACTTTAAACCTCAAAATTTTCTTGTTCCCAACTTAATATCTCAAAGTGATTGTAATAAGAATTAAAATCACATTGAACCAAACCGAACCGAGTCCTTGTACCAATTGGTTAATTTTTTATTCATCTTAATTAATTACTCCCTCCCTATAAAAATATGTGATGTTTTTAGGCTTTTATCTTTATATAAAAAATGATTGTTTGTGTGTTTCCATGTATAATTTATTGAAAAGTTGTATAGTTCCAAAAATATTTATTGATAAAAATTATATATCTAAATTATTATTGGTCGATTGATATGGAAAAATATGTAATTTATATAATCGATACACATTTATTACAATATATATCAATTGTTTTTTTTAACGTTAACATGTGCGAAAATCTTAGAAAATCGATCATTTTGATAAATTTTATTCAGCTGCGCCAACGCTAATCACAACATTAGCTGCCTTTTCGCATCGTAAATCGTCAGCCGTCGGATCACGAGTTTTATCGTACTCCTTAAAGCATGCGATCCTACCCAATTCCTCAACTTCCTCTATCACGCTATCGAGCCTCGCCACCATCTCCACGAGCAGAGACGCAAACGCCGCGAAAGGCAAAGCCTCCGAGAATTCTAGGCTCGTCATCACCGCGATTTTGCTCAGCTGCGGACGTAACATCCTCCTCTCCCCCGCCGCCGCCGCCGTCGGGATCTCCGAGCTGCTGTTTTTGATTCTGGACGATCTCCGATATTCCATTAATGCTGACGTGTCGGTTTTGAAACTCGATAGCGAAACGGCGCCGTTTTGAACTTGTAATGAAACGCTGCCGTTTAGGTGTTTCTCATTTTTATTGTGGTGTTTGTTGTTGTGACGGTTGAAATTGGAGCCGAGGAAGAGTTTAGGCTGAGACTTGATGGCGGAGTTAAGATCTTGGAGTGCCACGTGGAGATGATCGGAGAGAATCTCCGGCGAACAGTGACGGTGGTTTGAGATGCTATCGGCGAGTTCCGACAAAGCTTTGCATACTTCTCTGGCTAATCTTACACAAGGGTCTTTGAAAAGTGCGCGAACGGATCTTGGAGTCTTTAACAAGTAACAACATAACAAATATAAACACAATTTAATTTTAGTATAAATTAGTGATGTAATCAATTTTTGCTTCAATAATTAACAAATGGATAAAAAAAGATCAATAAGAAATGTAATGAAAAATTATAAAATCTTACATTTGTACCATTGTAATATAAAATAAAAATTGTGTATATGTGAGAGAATGTTTCGGAAAATAATATACATAAAAAGAGAAAAATAATTATAATGGTCTATAATTATTTCTCATTATTTCTAATTTTTATTTAATTTAGTTATAAATAGAGAGAAATTTCTTAAAATATCACATTAATTTGTAAATAGTGATATAACCTTACTTGAATTTCGGTTTGTAAGCAACCATGAAGAGCAACAACAGTGTAACCAAATTGACGAAGAACAGCTCCAACTTTAACATATTGTTTACATGGAAATATATGACATCGTCTCGTGTGTCTTGGCTCCCAATTTGCATACAAAGCCTGTTATTACATTAAATATATATATATACAATTTCATATATAAGTTTAGTTATCTTGTTAATTTATTTTATTAATAATTTTTTTTGGATTTAAGAAGAAAACTTAATTACAAGTGTTTCATCAACTGATTTAGAATCCAAAACAGCTTGATACCCTTCGTAGATTCTTTCTTTTAAATCCGATGTTTCTTTCTCTTTCTCCTCAAAGTACTCGTTTACACATGCTACACGTACAAAAAAAATGTAGAAAAATATTATCAATTCAATTAAAAATAGAGGAATTCACAAAACTATACCCTTTTATCACTTCATTTACAAAACTACACATAATTCAATTTTTTCACATATTTACACATTTTCAAAATTTTGAAAGCTTGATTTACCCTTTAAAAAATTACCAAAATTAAAAAAATTTCATTTGGGTTCGCTAATTAGTGTTTAGGGTATAATATTAAAGGGGTAAGATTGTGTGAGTAGAATTTATTTGGATTTAATTTTGAGTGTTTAGATGTAGTTTTGTGAAGTAATTTTGAAATTGTGTAGTTTTGTGAAATGTAATTCAAATGGTGTAATTTTGTAATTCTTCCTTAAAAATATGTAATTTATAAGAGATCAACAAAGTCTAACATTAAAATACCATAAACATTTTTTTGCAAAAATCTAAATCTTTTTCTTTTATAAAAAAAAATCTAAATCTTTTAAAAATCATATTTTGTGATATTTAGGGGTGTTAATTTTATTACTAATAATTAATAAATATTAAATGTGGTATCTTGTTTTTCAATAGAGAACAACCAAAATTAAAAAAAAAATAACATTAAAGCACAATAACATTTTGCAAATACCTAAAGGTTATATAATTTCTTCATAAACCTAATTCTTTATATATTTTTTTGCAATTTTTGTGAATTTTTGTAAATAACAAAATTAAATATTGTATTTTATCATTTATGTTATACCTTCAATAGAGCGAGAGAGGCCTTGGAGTTTACCAACGGTGGTTTTGTGTAAATCTTGACCGGACCAAATAGGAAAAACAAAAAGGCTCATGAAAAGACAAATCCCACAACCGGCGGCTATAGTGTAGAATCTATCATGTGCTATGTTTATTACACTATCTACTCTATAGCTCGATACCGTTATTAGATTAAACGTCAACATAAATATCACTACTCCATAATCATAATTCTTCTTTATGTATGGTATAAATCTTATATATGTTGCTGCCGCTCCTGCAATAATAATCATTTTCAAAAGTAAACACATGCACCTAATATTTAGTATATATAGTTTAGTATGTCTCTACAAAACTTAATTACATGTTTATGGTTAAAGAATTTATTTTGGACAGCAATAAACGCATTAGTAACTAATGTACACTAAAACATATCAATATTAATATTATGGGTTTTAAATAGTATTTCGATAAGCTAAATACCATATCCATAAAATATTCGGTATTATTAATTATATATATTATAAATTTGAAAAATACATACCAATAATAAAAACAGCCGTGCCAATAAAGATAGCTCGCATAACTTTGCCAGAATCGTTAGCTACAAACTCAATGAAAAATGCCAAAGATCCTGCAATTAGTGTCCCTAATCCTCTATTAAGCCCTTTGCACAACGTTGCACCTAAACAATCAAAACAATAAACACAAGTTATAATACCAATTACATTACTATAAATTCATGTATATATATATAATAATAATAAGGTGATATATGTGTATATATATAAATTGTTATATTTTTACCGGCAGAGAACTCTAGGACAACAACAACGGTCATAACGGCCCAAATAGCATTACTCCCAATGCCTTTGAAGAGAGGCTCCATGAGATATAACAAAGACACAAGTGTTAACGAGAGACCTACTTTAAGTGCATGTATGGCTCTCCTTGGATCTTCTTGTCCTATTTCCCAAAGCCTTCTCGGAATCTTCTTTATAGTCTCGGAAGGTTCTAGAACTTTCCAATTATTAGTCTTTTTTGAAATTTCTTCTACCTCTATGCTCCCTACATGAACCTTGTTCGACATTTTATAAGAGAGAGATATTGAGTAATTTTCTCTCTTTTTTTTCCTTTCTAATAAACAAGAATAGAAAGTGTTATTGTGTATTCTATATATATAGCTCTTTGTGTGTATATATATATATATATATATATACAAAAACGTTATTAGTTTCAATTTTATTTTTTGTAAGAACTTGATGTTGTAATAAAGTTTTTTGGTTTAATAATGTTGTAATAAAGTTGTCGGCTATTGTTTATATTTTTGTATTTTCGTAAATTCATATAAAATATAAAAATATCGTAAATTCGTGATGTTAAATTTGACCTATGTATGTGTATATATGTTTTTTTGTTACATGCATAATTACTTTTAGTGGGTACAAAATAATATTCTCTTTTGGCAAGTGACGAAAAAATTAGGTTGATGGGGTTTCACATGTCTTGCAATTATTGATGTTATAATTAAATTAAAGAGTACTTTTTCTGTTTAATCACAAGATTGAAAATAATAAGTCAAAAGCTATTGAAAAAGATGTGAAAGTGCCACAATGCAACAAAATATAATTAAAATCAAATTATTCTTCTTACATATATATTACCATTTGTGTAACAATATGCATGCGTCGCCCAACTAATCTTATATAATAAGACAACATGTTTTTGTAACTTTCGCTCAAAAGACAACAAGTGTCACATTCATTTCTTGACATGTGTCTTTTCTTAGTTTATTTTCAACAAAAAATTGTTTCTCTCTTAAAAGTCAAAAATAAAAGCAAAAAAATTCTTGTTTCTTTTAATTTTTTACATATGATTCACATGAGTTTCATTTTTTTAATATATATATATATATATATAATTTTTAGTTCATCTTCAATAAAAAGTTTCAATTTACCTCTCTCGAAAATAAAAAATCAATGTCAACTTATTTTTGTATGTTTCTTTTAATTTACGACAAATGATTTACATGACTTTTTATATCATATTGTTTTTAGATTTTATATCTAAATTTCGTAATGAATATATCCTATTATCCTCATATTTTTGCAATTTATTATCATTATCATATTTATATTTAAATTTATGTGTTAAAAATAAATTAAATAATACGACCAAGAAATCATAACTTTTAAACCTTGGTAATTAGTTTATGTTGAAACAAATAAACAATAATCTATATATAATCAATATATTCTACCATATATTCAACATTTTTCATATATTTTATGTCATAATTCTATTATTCCTTATGTGAAAATTCAACACAAAGATAATGTTCAAAAGTGTATGCTTTCGAGTGTTGTGAATCATAAGAATTATGCGGTTTTATTTTGGGATTCGAAACGACTTGTAACCGTCACACTACGGGGAGTTTTCAGAATTAAGGTGTTATTGGCCTATGCAAACTCACTTTATTTCGAATTTTTTTTCCTATTAAACTAATATTTTAGGTGGAGAAAAAAGAAGAATCGGTTGTTGGTTGAAAACATGGGAAGTTTTCTCTACTTTAAAAAAAATAAATACAAGTTCAACAATAGTCCGAATAAAAATATGTAAATTACTTATTAAACAAATTGATGATCTCGATAGACATATAGTAAATATAATATTTTTAATTAGCTTTGTGGATATATATAACATTACATTACATGGTTAAATAATGTTTTTTATCTATAATTTTAACTAATTTATACAACCAAAAAAATTATAAACATTTTATATTAAATTTTCCCGTGGAACGCACGGGCCACAAAACTAGTATTTAATATTGTTAAACATATAATATTCGAACATCAAGATCTTCTAATTAGGTTGAATTTACATACACTTTTAATTACATGAACCTAACAAAATAGTAAAATAAAATTACTAATCGTAGTTCTCACTCTCGCCTACATAATCCCAGTGATATTGCGATTATTTTTTATGCTTAATTAATTTATAGACAAATGAAATAGCTGCGAAGATGCATACTGTATAAGAAAGTTTTTATCTTCTTTTTGTTAATTTTTTTTTGACAACAAATCTCATTTATTAAGCTTAATTTTTGCGACTTTCCGGTAGGGAAAATCTTACAATGATCTTCTAACATGTACATCGTGCAATGTAAATGCTCCTAAAGCTTACATGGGAAAAAATAGACATTCGTGCTACATAAGTAATTGCACGGATTTTAATACATCTCAAAATAAACAAGATATATACAAAGATAGATAAATGCACAAATAATTGTTCCAAAGAAGACGAGCTCCACTTGATGAATGAGCCATTGGAGAATGCATTGCCACACAAAAATTATGAATTTCAGTGTAGTTTTAAATAACCAAACTTGCAAGATCAAGAAGGTATACATGTGTTATAACAAAATCACTGTCTCAACTATATAAAGTTGACCTTTTGTATCCTTTTAAACTGTACCAACATTGACACATAACACATGTATACCTTCTCTTTATTGCACGGATGCAATATTAGTTTATTTTTATATAATTTTGGTTGGTAGTCATATTAAATGAATTAAAAGCCACGTTAACCCTAATATGAATCCGCAATGTAAACTTTGTTATATACGTTTGTCTAATATAAAAATGAATTTTTTTTGGCAATAATGTAATATAATATAAAAATGAATTGATAACTTCAAATAACAAAACCAATAATTAAGTGTTTTTTTGTGTATTATCAAAAATAAAATACTACTTACCATCATCTATAAATAAATAGAACTAGGCAAATCATTAGAAAGAACCGATAGATCTTCATAAATGAGACATTTGTTTTTAGTTGTGATAATTAAATTAAGATATTGTTATTACTTATTACAGCTTTGATTAGAAGATATTTTGGTCTAAATTGTATTTTCACGAAAATATAACTCAACCAAAAAGAAAACAAAACGTGAACAACATTAATTGTGACAACTTGTGAGTTATACGTACACAGCTCATTAAAAATGGATATTTTGTAATTGTGTTCATATAAAAATCGTAATTTTCTTCTGTCGCTGGTTATTAACTACCACTAAACCTATATTTTCTCAAGGAAAAAGGTTAACATGCGTTTGTAAATTAGTGCATTTCGATTTACCACAATAACTAATAAATACGAAATATTAATTTCTTCACTTTAAGATTTTATTTTAAAAAAATTGCACACAAAATAGTACATTACATTTTTTGTTTCAACTGAAATATTTTATTTATTGTCAGCATAAAATCAATACATAAAGCTGAAAACATCACTCACATTGGAACAAAATTTTTGATAGAAACATAACTTATATAAAAAAAAGAGAAAAATCTTTTTTTTTTTTACCAGTGCAAGAAAATCAATATTCTAACAACAGAACAGCTGTTCCCGTGTTCTTGGAGTTTCCTGAGATTTCAGGTATCTCGTGTGTTGTCCACGTGGCTCATGTGAGCTCTTTACACGTAACCGATCACCAATACAATCATTACAATAAAAATAGAAACTTTGGGTTTATGTTTAAGCCAGAAAAGACTGATCATACTATGTAATATGTATATAACACACAAAGGGTAATACTACAAAAGAGACTACAAAAGTCCAATAGAAGCAAAATTAAATGTAAAACAAATCTCATTGCACAATCTAATCATATATATTCAATACAACACTAGTTTAATCTTCTATTGTTTAAAGACAAGATTTGAAAAGCTAAATGAAATATAAGAAAAGACATGTCCTAAAACTTCTCTGTCTCTTTGTGTTCCAAAATCAAATTCATACTATAAGTAACTTTCCTTGATGTTCAATGCATTGTTGTAGTTTCCCATCAGAAGACACAACTAGTCTTCTTACTTTTGCAGGTTCTGTGATGAATATCGATTGTAGTCTCAGCGAAGTCTTACTATCACAGTTAAGATGATCATCTTCTGCGTCGTTTGTCGCTTTTTCCGTCAAAATTTCTTCGAAGAACTCATCCGCGACATCTCCATCTTCATCGATCAATAGCTGTTTCGTATACCACCTTAGTCCCTGATTCAACACAAAATAGAACTATATAAGATAATGTGGAATTCGAATAAAACCAATATGCAAGGAGATGTTATATTGAACAATGAACATCTAGCACTAGAAATCAAGTAACTAGAGGAGCCACACGAAACACACAAAGTCATTGTATTAAAGCCATAGAAAGGAGATTCAATGTTAAACCAACAAGCACTAGCGGTTTAAAGACAAGGATCATAGTTAAGGTTTAAGCTACATAGCAAAGGCTAAGCTAAGGATTGAATCTGTTTGTGTCATTGGTTTTCACTTACACATGATTTAACATTTCAATTGAAAAATTGGGTTGTGACCAATAATGCCAAGTAAGAAGCAAACACAAAGAGAGCATCAGAATACCAATGTAAACTATTCTAAGAAACTACATAGCAAAAGTAGTAACAGAGCGGTGAGATTCAAAAACCTGAACACCACCGTCTCCGGCGGCGGAAGGCTGAAGAACAGGACCAAGACGGGACTTTTCCACGGCGACTTGTACCGGAACTCCGAATCCTTTCCTTGGCAACCCAGTCTCGCGAAACTTAGGATGATTATCTCCGTCGCCGGAACTTTCTCCGACATCATCATCATAATCATCTTCTTGTCCAAATCCAAACAAACCAGCGAGTTTCTTCAGGATACCCATTACGATTCTCGTGAAATCAGACTTGACCAGATCAAATTTATCGATAAAGTAACGAACTTTGACCTACCCAGAAGCTTAGATTGTTTATCGGAGACGAAAATGTTTTTAGGGTTTTTTGTGTAGACCCAGTTTCTACTTCATCTGAATCAGACAAATCTTCGAAGTATTGTGTTCTAAACCCGTAAATCTCTGCTTCTTCTCTCTCGCTAAGCGATTACTGATTGATAGATTTGTCTGTCTCGTCTACCTCTGCGGCGAAAATGGAGGAGGAAGTGGAACCACGAGAGATATGATCTTCGTCTTTGCTTAACGGCGGATTAAACTTAACATAAGATATTGTTAATGGGCCTGTTTAGTGATAATTAGGCCCATTAAGAAAACTACAATACGTCATGAGTTGTTGGTCTGGTGGATTGCTTGGTTTTGAAGTGAGCTTTTTTGTGTTAACAAATGATTCATTGTATGTGCTTTTTGTTGGTTAACATCCACCAAATTATATTTACCTTTTTTCTTTGTTTTTGGTCAAAAATTATATTACTTTCTTTGTTAGGATATGAATGTTTCTTTTGGAGATCCAAATCAAAAATAAGATTTATGTCCAAATCAAAAATAAGATTTATGTCCAAATCAAAAATGAGCATATTGATAACTTGCATATTTTACACATTTTACTTTAGTTTATGCATTAGAACTCATTCATTTAGGTTGCATTTAGTGTCATATAGGTTGCATATTGGTTGCATTTTGGTTTGTTTTGTGTATTTCAGGTTTTGGAGCATAAAGACGGCGAAATTGATGAATTTGAGCCAAAAAGAAGCGATACACTTGCATCGGCATGTTGTATCGGTTTCGGTTGGCCGATACGGAAGACGAGAGAGTGTGCCGAAGTCCGTATCGGTCAACCGTATCGGTTTCCGTGGCCGATATTTAAAACGGAGATTTGCCGAAGCTTGTATCGGTCAACCGTATCGGTTTGGAGTGACCGATACAGAGAAGAAGACCGAAGACACGTATCGACTCGTCGTATCGGCTTAGCTCGGCCGATACGAAGAAAACAGAGCCGAAGGAAGATTTGCCGAAGCGCGTATCGGCCGACTCGTATCGGTTTGCTTTGACCGATACAGTGCGCGAATTTTTATGAGATTTGGTTTTTCGCTATGTAAAAAAGGAAAACCGGTTTGATTTTTGGTTTCCTTTGTTTTATTTTCGGTTTAGACTCGTTTATTAGGGTAAAAACACGACCACCGAGTGGATTATCTTAGTTTTTGTTTTTGAGATTGAGACTTTGAGGAGATTTTCTTGGTGATTGCTTCTTGGCCACCTTGTAATCTTCATCATCATCATTGAATAAGAGTTTTCTTTACCCTTTTTATTCTCTTTGTTTATTTTGTTTATGCTTATGGTTTCTTTGAATCAAATTGCTATGATTTTCAATATGATTTGTGAGTAGTTCTAAATAGACAATTGGGTTAGGGTAAAAGGGGTTTGATTGAATCTAGGAATGAAAATTGTCTAAAACTTAATTGATTGAAAACTTTAGTCTTTGGTAACAACCTTAAAGCTTTAATCGAGTTGGCCATTCGATTATCGAACCCAGGAAGCTTTATGAATCGAGAGATTATAAAGCCTCCTGAACAATTACCTTAGAACCAAGCCTAGCTTAACCGAGAGATCTGTGTTAATAAACTTGGTGGTTAGAATTGATTTGTCCTTAAAGTTTCTCGACGATTAAACTATCCAAGACATTGTGTTAGTTCAATCGTTGAGAAAAGGATCATTGCCACGAGAGTGGATTGATCTAAAATCGTTTTCAAAACCTTAAAGTAAATTTTATAAAAGACAATTTGAAATCCGAAAGTTTAATCATCCTTTAAAACACCTTAACTCTGATTGTTTAGCTTTTTAATAATCTTTCAAAACCTTTAATTCTCGTTTTTCGTTTTGTTAAATTTCCGGTCACAAAAACATCACTCAAACAACCCTTTTGATCACACTTAAACTGAGTTTGTTTCGCATAAATTCGAATACATTGTTTGCTCCTGATTTGGTTTGACATCTTAAATACTACATTAAGATATTAGATTAAGCGGGGTAAAATCCCGTTTACCAAATTGGCGCCGTTGCCGATTCAGGAACTCGAACAATTATTAGAATTTTGGAACTACTTGGGATTAAGTTTCAGTTTCGATACTAACTTGTTCTCTTTCCTTGTGATTTTCGTTTTGTAGGTGTATGCAAAGAAGAAGTCACCGAGCAAAGTGACGACTTGCTCTTCTTCGCGGACATCAAAGCACACGAAAGAGCTATCTCACGAGAAAGAAGAACCGGCGTCCACTCCGACTCATCCACATCGGACACTTCGGATTCGGAATCGAATTCGAGATGGGTGACGCACCTAACGCAAACAACGCGGCTAACGCCGCACGCACGATTGGAACCGACGACGTGCCTTCTAACGTCACCTACCGTAGTGGTATTGCGCCACCGGCCATCGCCAACAACAACTTCGAGATCAAGTCCGGTCTCATCAACATGATCTCGGGCAACAAGTTCTACGGTTTGCCTAGTGAAGACCCGATTGACCACCTTCACCAATTCGATATGCTATGCGATACGGTGAAGATCAACGGTGTCAACGAGGACATGTTCAAGCTGCGATTGTTCCCTTTCTCACTAGGGGACAAAGCACACCTATGGCAAAAGAACCTTGTCAAGGACACCATCCGGACTTGGGAAGCTTGCAAGAAGGCTTTCCTAACAAAGTTCTTCTCCGTGGTTCGGACATCAAAGCTTAGGAATGAGATCTCGGCTTTCGCCCAAAAGGACCACGAAACATTCGGCGAAGCTTGGGAAAGATTCAAAGGCTATACGCCGAGATGTCCACACCACGGGTTCTCGGGAGAAAGTTTGCTCAGCACATTCTACCGAGGCTTAAAACCCAAGTTCGGAATGCTTCTAGATTCGGCTAGCCAAGGTAACTTTCTTGGGAAGACGGAAGCGGATGGGCGGCTGTTGGTGGAGAACTATGCATTGAGTGATAGCAACTATGGCGAGGATTACGATCGCAACATCCGTAGCTGCGGTAATGATGAGCAATTCAAGCGAGAGATAAAAGCGGTGAACGAGAAGCTTGACAAGCCGATCATGTCTCAACAAGTGGGGATCAACTTTGTGGGAAGCGGAGAGGAACAAGTTGCCCCCAATCGAGGGAAATCGAGGAGGAGATAAACTACATGGGGAATCGAACGGTTGGCGCTTCAACAATTACTCTCAACACCCAAATCTCTCCTACCGCAACAACAACGTCGCTAACCCTAGTGATCGGGTCTATCCCCGGACGCAACAAGGAGGTTACCAAGGTAAACCTCAATACAACCGAGGAGGATACGCACCGAGACCACCACCAAATCGTCCTCCGGGCTACAACAACCACCCCGGTACTCAAGGAGCGGCCGCATCACCGGCTCCCCAAGGTGATCAAACCGCTCGACTCGTCGAAGCAAATCCTCGACGGCCAAACCCGAAATCACTTGGAGTTTAGCACGTTCAAGAAGGAAATTCAGGCAAAGGTTGACAACTCGTACCACGACCTCAACGCGAAGTTCGAATCAATGAGCTCGCACCGAAAGCTCCGGATAACCAAGTGGGGCGGATCACGTCATCCTCCAAACGACCAATGGGTCAACTCCCCGGGAAACCGGAAGCTAACCCGAAAGAGTATGTCAACGCTCTACATCTTCGTAGTGGACGACAATTACCTTCGGTGATCGCATCGAGGACGATGCGGAACAGGTGGGGGAGGTGGAACGATCCCACGAGGCGGATACCACGCTCCCGGACGAAGAAAGTGGAGAAGACGGTAAAGAGGAGGATACGGGACATCCGTATCGACCAGCGATATCGGCCACGGCCGGCCGATATCGGCCACCGATATCGGCCATAGACAAGGCCGATTCGAGCGATAAGGAGACAGGACACTCGCATCGGCCGGGTGTATCGGTTTCGGAAGACCGATATCGACCACCTGTATCGGCCACAAACAAGGCCGATACGGAGGAGAAAACCGCCAAACCGAAAAAGCCGGCTTACGTTACGTCCCCTTACGTGCCTAAGCTACCTTTTCCGGGTCGAGCTAAGAAACAGTTGCTAGAGAAGTACAAAGCGCGAGTTTGAAAAGCAAATGAAGGAAGTTCAAATTGCCATGCCACTCGTCGATGCCTTTAAACTCGTCCCTCACTATAGCAAGTTTCTAAAGGATGCGATCAAGAACAAGTTTCGGGACTTCGACGATACGGTAGTCCTCTCGCACGAGTGCGGCGCAATCATCCAACGAAACCGCCCTAAGAAGCCGAGTGATCCGGGGAGTTTCACCATACCATGTGCCATCGGCCCCTTGGTTTTCGAAGGATGCTTGTGCGATTTAGGAGCTAGCGCTAGTCTCATGCCGCTGTCCATTGCCCGGAGACTTGGGTTCTCATCCTTCAAGCCAACCAGGATCTCCCTTGTGCTTGCCGATAGATCGGTAAGGATACCCGCGGGTGTGTTAGAGGACATTCCGGTCAAGCTAGGGAACGCTTTCATCCCCACTGATTTCATCGTCTTGGCAATGGATGAAGAACCTAAGGACCCTCTTATCCTCGGTAGGCCGTTCCTAGCCACAGCCGGAGCGATTATAGATGTGAAAAAGGGTAAGATTGATCCGCATCTCGGAGAAGACCTAGTCCAAAGGTACGACATCAACGATACGATCAAGAAACCGACCATTGATGGGCAGATTTTCTACATCGACTTGATGGATGAACTCGCGGACGAATTCTTGGAGGAGTTAGCGACGGAAGACGAGCTTCAGCTTGCCATGACCACCTTAGAAGAAGGAGGCCGAACAACGAGAGGCGACGTGATGGCAGATCCAGAAAAGAATCGACTCCCACCCCATCGATGTGGAAGCCGAGTTTCTTGTCCTGCCCGAGGCGGTTACATACGACGCAAAGGCGATGACGATGGACGACGATGCTAGCAATGGTAAGTCTAGCGATGACAACGATTGGAGCGAACTCAAAGCGCCAAAGGTAGAGTTAAAACCCCTTCCCAACGGGCTAAGGTACGTTTTCTTGGGGCCTAACTCCACCTACCCGATAATTATAAACGCTGCGCTTAGCGACGACGAGGTTAAAACTTTAACTCATGAGCTAAAAAAATTTAGGAAGGCAATAGGTTATTCTCTAGATGATATCAAAGGGATTTCACCCTCTTTGTGCATGCACCGGATACATCTAGAGAACGAATCTATGTCCTCAATAGAACACCAACGTCGGCTGAACCCAAACCTCAAAGAAGTTGTTAAGAAAGAGATAATCAAGCTATTGGATGCGGGGATAATTTTCCCAATATCCGATAGCAATTGGATCTCTCCCGTTCATGTAGTACCGAAAAAGGGTGGAATTACCGTGGTTAAGAATGATAAAAACGAATTAATCCCAACTAGAACAATCACGGGTCATAGAGTTTGCATCGATTATCGAAAGCTAAACGCTGCAACTCGAAAAGACCACTTCCCCCTGCCCTTCATTGACCAAATGCTTGAACGCTTAGCAAACCATCCATACTATTGTTTTCTCGATGGGTATTCCGGATTTTTCCAAATACCCATCCACCCCCAGGACCAAGAGAAAACCACCTTTACATGTCCCTATGGTACGTTTGCGTATCGTAGAATGCCGTTTGGGTTGTGTAATGCACCCGCGACGTTCCAACGATGCATGATGTCCATATTTTCAGATTTAATCGAAAACATTGTTGAGGTTTTTATGGATGATTTTTCTGTCTACGGTTCTTCGTTTGCCTCGTGTTTGTCTAATCTTTGCAGGGTGCTTAAAAGGTGCGAGGAATGCCACTTGGTGCTGAATTGGGAGAAGTGCCACTTCATGGTAAGAGATGGCATCGTTTTGGGTCATCGGATTTCGGAGAAAGGTATTGAGGTTGATAAGGCAAAGATCGACGTTATGGCCAACCTCGGAGCTCCAAATTCGGTGAAGAGCATAAGGAGTTTTCTCGGTCACGCGGGTTTCTACGGGAGGTTCATCAAGGACTTCTCGAAGATAGCTAGACCGTCGACGAGATTGCTATGCAAGGACGTCGATTTTGTGTTCGACGACGAGTGTCTAAGCGCTTTCCACAAGATCAAGCAAGAGCCGATTAGCGCTCCTATTGTGCAGCCACCGGATTGGGATCTACCCTTTGAGATCATGTGCGATGCCGGTGACTACGCCGTTGGTGCGGTGTTGGGACAAAGAAAGGAGAAGAAGCTCCACGTCATTTACTACGCTAGTAAGACGATGGACGATGCGCGATCAAAGTATGCAACCACGAGAAAAGGAACTCCTAGCCATCGTGTTTGCTTTCGAGAAGTTTAGGCAATACTTGGTTGGCTCAAAGGTGATAGTCTACACCGATCACGCAGCATTGAGACATTTGCTCGCAAAGAAAGATGCGAAACCGCGGCTGCTACGGTGGATTCTGCTCGCTCCAAGAGTTTGACTTGGAAATCAAAGATAAGAAGGGCGTCGAGAATGGAGTCGCGGATCACTTGTCGCGGCTGCGCGTAGACGACCTACTGCCCATCGACGACTCATTCCCCGAGGAGCGGCTAATGACGGTCATGCTACGGAGATTCCGGGGAGAGCAAGAGTACGAGGTTGAAGAGCTCTTTGCCGCAGAAAAAGAGCCATGGTACGCGGACATCGTGAACTACCCGGCCACGGGAAGAGAACCGCATGACTTGGAGCGTCATCAAAAGAAGAAATTCTTCCACGACTTGAAACGGTTCTATTGGGACGAACCTTACCTCTACACCTTGTGCAAAGATGGATTATATCGGAGGTGTGTAGCAGATGAAGAGGTGAACGGCATTCTTACCCATTGCCACGGTTCAGCCTATGGGGGACATTTCGCGAGCTTTAAGACGGTCTCCAAGGTCTTACAAGCTGGTTTTTGGTGGCCCACGATGTTTAAGGACGCTCACGAGTTCGTTCAACGCTGCGATCCTTGCCAAAGGAAGGGCAATATAAGCAAGCGGAACGAGATGCCACAAAACCCTATCATGGAGGTTGAGATTTTTGATGTGTGGGGTATAGACTTCATGGGACCCTTCCCATCATCGTATGGCAAGAAGTACATCCTTGTGGCGGTAGACTATGTCTCCAAGTGGGTAGAAGGCTGTAGCTTGCACAACGAGCGACTCAAAAGCCGTTGTTAGTCTTTTTAAGACGATAATCTTCCCTCGATTCGGAGTTCCCAGGGTTGTGATTAGTGACGGTGGATCCCATTTCATCAACAAGGTCTTTGAGAGTCTTCTCAAGAAGCACGGTGTTAAGCACAAGGTGGCAACACCTTATCATCCCCAAACAAGTGGCCAAGTTGAGGTTTCCAACCGACAAATCAAAGCCATCCTCGAGAAGACGGTTGGTGTAACGAGGAAGGATTGGTCCGTCAAGCTCGACGACGCGCTTTGGGCGTATAGAACCGCGTTTAAAACGCCCTTGGGAACGACACCTTTCAACTTGCTGTATGGGAAAGCATGCCATCTACCGGTAGAGCTCGAGTACAAAGCCGAGCTGGGCAATCAAGCTTCTAAACTTCGATATTAGGAGCGCGAAAGAGAAGAGGGAATTTCGGCTCGAGGAATTGGACGAAATACGCCAACACGCCTATGAGAGCTCGAGGATCTACAAAGAGCGGACCAAAGCCTTCCACGACAAGAAGATCATCAAGAAAGAGTTCAAGGTGAACGACTTGGTGCTGCTATTCAACTCGCGGCTTAGACTATTCCCGGGAAAGCTGAAATCCCGTTGGTCCGGCCCTTTCAAGATCAAGGAGGTCAAACCACTCGGAGTTGTGGTGCTTTGGGACAAGCACGGAGGGGAGTTTGCAGTGAACGGTCAAAGACTCAAACCGTACTTCGCAAACGAAGCTGCAACCGGAGGAGACTCATTGTCTCTTTCGGATCCAAACGTTGCTTAAAACAAAGGGGTAAAGTCAAGCTACGTGACTATAAACAAGCTCACTTGGGAGGAAGTCCCATGTCTATCCTTGTACATATTCTTTGTTTTTCATTTAGCATTCTCATATTCATAGTTCTAATCATCTTCTTGGGTTACTTAGTAGTGTTTTCCGGGTGAAAAACGAGGAGAAACAACCGGGAGTTACGTATCGGCCGGCCATATCGGCAAGCTTTGGCCGATATCGACGAGACGTATCGGTCTGCTGGGACCGATACAAGGCAAAGAGAAGGGGAGACGTTCCTATCGGGATGTTGTATCGGTCTGCTGGGACCGATACAAGGAAAACAGAAAGAGGAAACACTAGTATCGGTATGTTGTATCGGTCTGATGTGACCGATACAACGCAAAATAGGCCAACCTCGACTACACGCCGATACAGAATACCCGATACAGTATCGTATCGGTTAAACCGTATCGGCCAGGTAACCGATACGCGCTGAATTTTTGTTAATATCGGTCGAGTATAAATATAATCCTAGGGTTTTTCTCTTAAATCAACACGACCGATATCGCCCCCTCTTGTTCCACCATTGTTGAAAATTTTAAAAACTTGATATCTCCTTCGTTTGTTGTCGAAATCAACTGATTTTTGGCTCATTCTCTTTGTCTCCTCCTTCTCTTTCAGGTCATCTCAACCATTCAAACGATCCGAGCCCTCTCCAAAAACGCCCAAATTCACCATAATAGCCAATGGGTCCTAAGAGAGCATCAAGGGCTGAAAAAGGGAAAGGCAAGGCAATAGAGGAAGAACCACCGAGAAGAAGGACTAGGTCGGGTTCGGTGGTGATAAGGGAACCCACGGATGAGGTTCCAAGAGAGGTTCCAAGAGAGGAACCGAGGGAGGAGCCGCGAAAGAGCAAATCGCGAAAGGTTAGCGCGAAAAAGAAGCATACTGAACCCGCTATCGTGGAAGAGGGGGATTTCGAGTTCGTATACGACTCCTACGACGAGGAGGAGGTGGCGATAGCGCCCACATTCCCCTTCCCACCAAGGACAAGCAATTCTCCCATCACACGCGATCCGAAGAAGCAACCGACGGCCCGGGAGTTGTACGACGCACTAATGGAGATCCCATTCACCCCATCGCGTTTCCCCGACACGGATACGCTCGGGAAATTAGGGATCTACGATGAGGTAAAGGAAATTTTGCGCCACATGAGGCTTGATTGGGTTTTAGGGAAGAAGGAAATAGCCTACAAGGAGCGGACTTGTCGGTTTCTAGCCACCCTCGCGATCACATACAAGGATGAAGTGATGGAAATCTCGTTCACGGCTAGCAACGGGAGAAAATACTCCGGAACTCTCCAAACTTGGGAAAAAATGCTCGGAATTCCAGCAAACGGGCAAGTTGAGCTCGACGAACGAGATAGGCGAAAGCGCACGGCTTTGGAACTTTATTGCCAACGGGGTCTACCAGCCCGGGAGATCGAAGAGCGCGATGATTCGCCATCCGGCGATAAGATATGTGCGGAAACTTCTTTCGCACGTGTTCTTCCCTAGACGCGAGGCGGGGCAAGTAAACAACAACGAGATGATGTACTTGCGGCAAGGTCTAGCTCCGATACTTCGACGCTCACTCCGCGACCCCGATTTGTTCCCCACGACGGAGGAACACTTCCCGAGCGTTCTTCGGCTGCTCATCAACGGTTTCATGGACATCAAACGTTGGGCTTGGACTCGCACCGATGCCACGCCAAAGCCGAGCATAGGCGGATGGGTCACACCTTTTCTAACCAGTCGGCGGGTACCCCTATTGGGAAGAAAAGAACATCCGACCTTCATGGACATGCCATACTTGGCAAAGCGGCTAATGATTGTCGGCGAATGCGAGGGTAAGTACGCGTACTCGTTCAAGTTAAACACCATTCAAAGCATCGTCCTCCTTCCCAAACCAGCCTCGCACAAGTTTCGGCGGCAACGCCGCGGTTCACTTCGACCTCGACGGGAGCCACTTACACGATGTCACAGCCGCCCCTCTCTCCTCTGTCCGCGGTCCGAGAAAATTCCACCGACCTGCTCGGACCGAGTAGGTACGAGTTCGAGCACATCAACGCCGCCTACCTACGGACCCGAGCGCTACTACCTCGGTCCCTCCACCGCGCCTAGACGACCTGGTCCTTTGCGGGACTTGTACTTGGATATGCGAGAAGATGAGCCGGTGGAACCTCTTCCAAGACCGAACCATAAGGAAGTTGGTGCGCGAGGTCAAGTCGCCGAAGAAGACCATCAAGAGGGGTTTGTCCTGCGCGAGCTGCGGTTCGAACCAAGACGAGCGGCTGGTAGTGCGCGATCCGCGGACGGACGCACCTAGGCAGCCTAGGAGACCCTACCGCTTTCACAACCGCCCACCCACGGTCTTCTCGGACAACGAGTCTCCCACTTTCTCCTCCGATGGAGAAGGCCCTGACCCGGACACCAACTACTACTGAGGTAACCCTCCACCCTTGTACATATGCTTTTTCACATTCATTGCATGTAGCTTTTAGGTCTGTTTTTGCATATAGGATCTTCTCCAAATACTTTCTTCACACAGAGACTGTGTGATTTCAGTTTGGGGGAGTCGTCATATAGTTTCATATTAGTGACATAAAAAAAAAAAAAACGAAAAAACCCAAAAACACAAAAAAAAATGCATTTAGGATTAGTTCATTTAGGTCATATGCATAGGGGATCTATGATGATTTTAGCCTTATAAAGCGACGCGTCTAGTGTTTTGAACGGTATCTTAGGTGTAGTGTCTTCCTCAAACGACTTAGAACTCGCCGAAAATCTTGAAATCTCGACCCTAGACATTGATGTTTAAAAAGCCAATAGTGTGGTTATGAAGCTTGATAGTTCTAGGTAGCCTTCAAAAATTATTTGAACCTAAACTTGACTTCTAATTAGCATGATTGAGAGTTTTTAAGAGTATTTCTATGGCTTTGTGATTCCTACGGATTGTGGCTTCCTAAACCGAAACACCTTAAGCGCAATCCGGTCATTCTCATTATAAGGATGATTCCCCTCTCACCCCCTTCGCCTAAACCCAAACACTTGTGAGAATTCTTTTCATTTAGTGATTGTTTGGTTTCGCAAAAACTTGAAAGTATAGGGAGCGACAAGGAAGGACATCCATTTGGCTAGGTTATCATATGCTAGTTTGTAGACGGGATAACGGGAAACACATCTTTGAACTAAAACGTATTTTCGAGAAAATAAACACGAGTTAAATTGTAAAACTCCTAGGGGTAAAGAATGGCTACTAAAAAAAAAAAAAAAAAAAAAAAAAAAAAAAAAAAAAAAAAAAAAAAAACAGAAAAATCGAAAAAAAAAAGAAAAGAAAGTTAGCCAAATAAAACCCCTAAGGTAGTTAAAAAAAAAAAAAAAAAAAAAATGAAAGAAAACTCGGTGTTTGAATGCTTAAGTGTGTAGAGAGTGAAAAGATGGGTTAGAGATTAGAATTGTATAGGGATGGATGTCCGGATTTGCATTGCTTCGTCTTTCCCGATTTTGCTTAACCCTTTCACTCCCCGAGAGAAACCGCGCTACAACTAACCACATGCCTGAGTGTTAGCCTCCTCGTTTGATTCGAAATCCCGTTCTTACCTAGACAAATAGAAAAACTCTTGAAAATTCTTGATCATGTTTCATGCTTCGACTATGCTTAATTGAATGTGAAAGGTGCTTAGACTAGACAAGTGGATCACATGCTTTTGGTAATAATAACGAATTTAGACGGAGTTTGAGATGAATGGAAATAGGTAGAACTAGCTCGGTTGCGACAGGATACTATGTTTAGGATACTCGTTCACTACACTCTTCGCGTTACTTTTGGTTCTGAGGTCCCCGCCTCTATACCCTTTTAAACTTTGATGTTAGTTCTCTTGCTTGAGGACAAGCAAAGGATAAGTTTGGGGGAGTTGATAACTTGCATATTTTACACATTTTACTTTAGTTTATGCATTAGAACTCATTCATTTAGGTTGCATTTAGTGTCATATAGGTTGCATATTGGTTGCATTTTGGTTTGTTTTGTGTATTTCGGGTTTTGGAGCATAAAGACGGCGAAATTGATGAATTTGAGCCAAAAAGAAACCGATACACTTGCATCGGCATGTTGTATCGGTTTCGGTTGGCCGATACGGAAGACGGAGAGTGTGCCGAAGTCCGTATCGGTCAACCGTATCGGTTTCCGTGGCCGATATTTAAAACGAGAGATTTGCCGAAGCTTGTATCGGTCAACCGTATCGGTTTGGAGTGACCGATACAAGAGAAGAAGACCCGAAGACACGTATCGACCTGTCGTATCGGCTTAGCCTCGGCCGATACGAAGAAAACAGAGCCGAAGGAAGATTTGCCGAAGCGCGTATCGGCCGCACCGTATCGGTTTGCTTTGACCGATACGAGTCGCGAATTTTTATGAGATTTGGTTTTTCGCTATGTAAAAAAGGAAAACCGGTTTGATTTTTGGTTTCCTTTGTTTTATTTTCGGTTTAGACTCGTTTATTAGGGTAAAAACACGACCACCGGTGGATTATCTTAGTTTTTGTTTTTGAGATTGAGACTTTGAGGAGATTTTCTTGGTGATTGCTTCTTGGCCACCTTGTAATCTTCATCATCATCATTGAATAAGAGTTTTCTTTACCCTTTTTATTCTCTTTGTTTATTTTGTTTATGCTTATGGTTTCTTTGAATCAAATTGCTATGATTTTCAATATGATTTGTGAGTAGTTCTAAATAGACAATTGGGTTAGGGTAAAAGGGGTTTGATTGAATCTAGGAATGAAAATTGTCTAAAACTTAATTGATTGAAAACTTTAGTCTTTGGTAACAACCTTAAAGCTTTAATCGAGTTGGCCATTCGATTATCGAACCCGGGAAGCTTTATGAATCGAGAGATTATAAAGCCTCTCCGAACAATTACCTTAGAACCAAGCTTAGCTTAACCGAGAGATCTGTGTTAATAAACTTGGTGGTTAGAATTGATTTGTCCTTAAAGTTTCTCGACGATTAAACTATCCAAGACATTGTGTTAGTTCAATCGTTGAGAAAAGGATCATTGCCACGAGAGTGGATTGATCTAAAATCGTTTTCAAAACCTTAAAGTAAATTTTATAAAAGACAATTTGAAATCCGAAAGTTTAATCATCCTTTAAAACACCTTAACTCTGATTGTTTAGCTTTTTAATAATCTTTCAAAACCTTTAATTCTCGTTTTTCGTTTTGTTAAATTTCCGGTCACAAAAACATCACTCAAACAACCCTTTTGATCACACTTAAACTGAGTTTGTTTCGCATAAATTCGAATACATTGTTTGCTCCTGATTTGGTTTGACATCTTAAATACTACATTAAGATATTAGATTAAGCGGGGTAAAATCCCGTTTATCACATATTAAGATAGAAAATGAATTATGAATATAAACTAGCAAACAAAGTAATAGAAGGACTAATTTAAACGTGAGGAATTTACAAAACTACACCATTTCAAAATTTCAACCGTCCTTTCACAAAATTACACCAAGATCAAAATTAATTTTTTTTTATTTATTTTCATTAATTAGTGTTTACGATTTAGTATTAAAGGGGGTAAAGTTTAGTGAGTAAGATTTATTTCGATATAATTTTTAGTATTTATGTGTACTTTTGTGAAAGTGAGTTTATAATGATATAAATTTGTGAAATGCAATTGAAAATGTGTAGTTTTGTAATTTCCCCTTTAAACATTAAGTTATATGAACCTATTTTTTATTATTCATTAGTCCATTACATCCACATATTTATATGAACCTATTTTTTTCTTAGTAAAAATATAGTTAGAATTCTTGATTATATGGATTTTTTGTTACTGTCTTAGGGTTTCATGAGATTACGTTGGGATTATTGTGAAGATGTTCTAATAGTTTATGAGACGAAACAAATGTCAAATTTGAGGAAATAAACCATGTACAATACCACCACTAGCCACTAATCCAAGTCATAGGTATTTAAAAACACTTGATATCATTCCATAAAACGGTAAAAACATTATTAACAAAAATGTGTTATATGACTAACAATTTTTCTCTTTTCATGAACCAACAACGTTCACACCATCTGGTTCACGTGTCCGGTTTGTTAAGGTGCGCATGCGTGAATTTAGGACTTTTTTTATCGATTGCTTTTAGTGGTTGTGTTGGTGACATAAAGTCAATTACTTTAGCCGTAAGCTAGACAACAACAATAAAACAAAAGTTTTGTGCTTTATCATTGATTATCCCAAGACCAAAACACCAAATACACCGTAATGAACTAAACCGGTGGATTACAATATCTCGTGATAGGTATGGGATTAAGTGTGGATATAACATGGTCAAGTCACAAATGGGTTTGTTACATAACAAAAGCTGGTCCATATGAAATTATATGAGAAAAACATCAATTTATTCCTCGACTTACAGAAATAGGCCAATTTATTCCCAAAGTTTACATTACGCCAATTTATTCTCCAAGTGTAGTTGACCAAGCCAATTTGGAAATCGATTTAGTCAACGTTTAAGTGCAATTAACGGCGTTAATCGACGTTATTAACACCGTTAACAGTTCCGTCAAATTAACAAAACGACGTCGTTTAATTTTAAAAACCCCCAAATTAAAAAAGAGAATCAAACCCTAATTTTTTTTTCTCTTCTTCTTCCTCGATCTTCTTCTTCTTCTTCTTCTTCTTTTTCTTCTTCTTTTTCTTCTTCTTCTTCTTCTCCCAAATTAAAAAAGAGAATCAAACCCTAACAAAACGACGTCGTTTAATTGTGGTCGAGATGTATTGATTCTTATCTCGAAGACAATATTATTGTCTTCTTCTCTTACCTCTTCTTCTTCTCTTACCTCTTCTTCTTCTTGAACAACATTACCTTCTTCCTCTCTTATCTCTTCTTTTTCACTATTTATCTCGTTTTCACCTTCATCAACATCATCATCTTCATCAACAAACGCATCACAATCATCTCCTACCACGGATTCCACCACTACATCGATGTCGTTTTCTTCATCCAAAGTTTCCACCATTACTTCGAATGTTTCTTTGCCACAAGGTTCACCTTCAATATTAATTTCAACATTTAACCATTGTTCTTCTTCGATTACGAGGCGGTGTGAGCTCAACGAGTGGAAGAGTTTCTTCAATTTCAGTCACGATTTTTTCTACTCTCGGTGTCGGCTCAACCACAGGTGGAAGAGTCTGACGAGGCTTATTCCATCTCGTCCTCGCCATGTCTGCAAGATTGAAGAAGATTTGAGAGGAAAAAGAAAAAGATGGAGGAAGAAGAAGAAAATCGTGGAAGAAGAAGAGAAGAAGAAAAAAAAATTAGGGTTTGAATTTTTAATTTGGGGGTTTTTAAAATTAAACGACGTCGTTTTGTTAATTTGACGGAACTGTTAACTGTGTTAATAACGTCGATTAACGGCGTTAATTGCACTTAAACGTTGACTAAATCGATTTCCAAATTGGCTTGGTCAACTACACTTTGAGAATAAATTGACCTAATGTAAAATTTGGGAATAAATTGGCCTATTTTTGTAAGTTGGGGAATAAATTGACGTTTTTCTCGAAATTATATGCTGAAAGTTTTAAATTAAAAACACTTTTGTTCCTTCACTAAAAAGAGAATGTTGAATATTCTTTTGTTTTTTCCTAGCATTATAAATCAAAATAAATGTTAAATATGATAAATAAAATTTTGGATCCTGAAATTTTTTTAGATTAATCAACGACGGGTTAAATCAGTCGGTTAATCTCAGTCGTTAGTAATGTTGGTGATGTTGTGCTCATGAATTCAAACCGCGTTGGAAACAATGATTTACGCCTTACATTAGTATGACATTTTAATGTAATAGAACTAAAATATATATATTTGGTAAACTAATTTTGGAATCTATATAGTATATACAAAATTTTCTGAATATTACAATTTACTTTGAAGGATGAGACAAGACAAGGACAAAATACAAATAGTTTAACATAAGCTGATGTCATTTTCAAAGTAGTCATTTGTTTTTAAAGATCTGAGGATATTTACTTCTACTTAAATAAAATCTGACACAACAAAAAGTACAAAACAACCCCATGTCTACTATTTAGATTCTTCAAACACAGTCAAACCAAAACCTATAGTTACATAAATTTATATTAAATGTTATTGATTCCATAATTTTTTTTTTTTTGACAACTTTGATTCCATAATTTAATTTATGTGCAGTTGTTTAAAAATTTGATTATGTGTGAATCTTTTCTTTCACCAAGAGACTTTAAATCCACCACCAAACTAATAAATCAACACAACTCCTAACATTTATTCCAAACTCTTAAGTCACTTTCCGGTTTTAAGTTCTCTTCCAATACCAAACTTAATTCATTCAATGCAACATTGCAATTTATGTGAAAAAAACCAAAACTCATTTATTAATTAGAAATTAACTATTAGAGTTTTCTTTTGGTAAATAAAAAAAAATGATACCAAATCTGTATAAAATTAAGTGTAACTGGACATTCACAAACTCTAATCAAATCATATGTTTAGATTTTATTTTATTTTAACAAATCTCCTGAAAAGTACAATTATACAAAGTCTAAACCAAAAAAATATTTAGTTCCATAAATTTCCTATTACTTATTTATTTATTTAAAAAAAAATAAAAATCAGAAATAAAAAAGAGACACAGATCGTCTCTCTCCAAAAGAGTTGTTGTTGTTGTTGTTGTTAGCTAAGTCACACGCTTTAGCTTAAAACTCAAAAACCTCCACTTTCTCGTCTCTTTTCTCGGCTTTCGCTAAACAGAACAAAAAAAATCGAAATCTAAATAATCTCTCAGAAATTAAAAAAAATAAAAAAAAAACCATATCCTAAATTAAAAAAAAATCAAAAAAATTAACATTTCTTCTTCAATGGATTCGAGAGAAATCCACCACCACCACCACCACCAACAGCAAAATCAAATGAATCAGCAGCAGCTACAACCACCGCCTGGTATGCTAATGCGTCACAACAACAATAGCTTCAATCAAAACCCTAACTCCGCCGCCGCCGCCGGATTAATGGGTCCAACCTCCACATCTCAGCCTCTCCACCACCGTCTACCTTTCGGCTCAATCTCCCCTCATCATCATCATCATCAGCAACAACAGATGGATCAGAAAACGCTTGAATCTCTCGGATTCGACGGATCGCCTTCCTCCGCCGCCGTCGCGAATCATCAACTATCGTCGTCGGCGATGCGATTCGGGATCGATCAACAGGCGAAGAAGAAACGAGGAAGGCCCAGAAAGTACGCTCCTGACGGTAACATTGCTCTCGGTTTGGCTCCTACGTCTCCTCTTCGTTCCGGTTCTAATTCTTACGGCGGAGGAATAGACTGTGGTAGCGGCGGCGGAGGCGGCGGAGGAGGAAATGCGAACTCTTCTGATCCGCCTGCTAAACGGAACAGAGGACGCCCTCCTGGCTCCGGTAAGAAGCAGCTCGACGCTTTAGGTACACACTTTACATCTCAAAAATCTAATCTTTTTAAAAACCCATCTTGTAATCGAATCGAAAAACCGACATAGGCTTCTTGTGTGTGTGTAGGAGGAACAGGAGGAGTTGGGTTTACACCACATGTCATTGAAGTCAAAACTGGAGAGGTAATGTTTTGTACCAAGATCTTGAATCTTTGTGCTTCTTGTTTAGTTTGGTGTTAAAAGTTGTCGTCTTTTCGATGTATTCAGGACATTGCTTTGAAAGTAATGGCGTTTACAAACCAGGGGCCGCGAGCGATCTGTATCCTATCGGCGACAGGAGCTGTGTCTAACGCTAAACTTCGTCAAGCTACTAGCTCTAGTGGAGTTGCTAATTATGAAGTATGTATATAATATCTCATGTTCATTGTTTAGCTCTTAGTTTTCGTCGATGGAGCTTGGCATTGAGTCTGATTAGTTTCCCAGTGATTGAGCTGTTGTATGTGATGTGTTGTGTTATTGCAGGATCTATACGAAATCGTTTCTCTGTCAGGCTCTTTCTTGAACACTGAGTGTAATGGCACTGTGACCAAATCTGGTAACTTGAGCGTGTCGCTTGCTGGACCCAACGGGCAGGTCATAGGTGGAAGTGTTGCCGGAATGCTAATAGCTGGTTCACAAGTCCAGGTTCTTGTCAAATTCTTAACCTTTCATACTCGAGTGAGACGGTAAAATCTTCTAAAGGTACTGACTGTGATTGTGGTTTTTTTTCCAATATAGGTCGTTGTAGGAAGCTTTGTACCAGATGGGAAGAAGCAGAAACAAACCACGGGGCGTACGCAGCAGAATAACACTCCCGAGCCAGCTTCAGCACCGGCCAATATGTTGAGCTTTGGTGGTGGACCAGGAAGCCCTCGGTCTCAAGGACAACAACACTCGAGCGACTCATCAGAGGATAACAAAAGCGATTCTCCGTTGCACCGTGGAAACAACAACAACAACAACAACAATCATGGGATATTTGGGAACTCGACGACGCAACCTATGCACCAAATCCCTATGCAGATGTATCATCTCTGGCCAGGCAACAATCATCAATAAACAGATTGGTTTCTTAAGTCGGATTGATCGGGTTTGCTTCTCTCTCTCTTGTTTTAACACATCTTTCCACATCAGAGTTATTTTTAAAGTAGATTGAGCTTTATAACTCTCTCTTCTTCTTCTTCCTACTTATCTTTTAAGTTAGCTTTGGGTTTAGACTTTAGATAAATAGAGAGAGAGAGAGATGTTAAGTAGGTTTTATTTCATATTTTTGTTTTAGTTTTGTTTCTTAGTAGTATCTTTTGATTGTAATGATCATAAAAAAAAACTTGTTATTTTCTCTTATAATCAATGAATTAGTCCACCTTTGGTTTCAAAACTTCAGATTTGTTAGAAAACAACTCATTAAAATATGTTTTTCCTACAATGTATGCTTATTGTTATTTAGGTTCATAACAACATAGGAAGTTAAACAGAACAAAATGTTGGTTAAGGTTGATACATATTCATCGACTCTCCTTTGTGTCAAGTTTTTTGTGAGTTTTGAGTTTCTAACATTAAACATATGGTTGTAAAAAAAGACACAATACTATTTTTGAGTTTTTTTTTTTTTTTTTTTTTTTTTGACATTTTTTTTGACATCAATACTATTTTTGGGGTTAAAATGTGATTATGTTCTTTAAAGTTGAAACCACATAAAGAAAGAGAAGGGACTACTTTTAAGGGACTTAAGTGGCTTTAACGTCAAGCAAATATCACATAGGACTCGTTCAATGCATTATATTAACACATAACACAAAACTCAAAACACACACTTTCTATATTTAGTAACCTTAACTTCTTAACACTAAAACACACATTTCCCACACACACTATACCAAATAAATACTTAACCAAAAAAAATAACAGAATTTCTTGCTTTGTATATTTTGTTTGACGTTATATGAGTAATCTCACGGCGGAGATAACCAATCTCCGGCCACCTAAATGCCGACGATTCCTTCACCGTTACCGCCACAAACTCCGCCTCCACATTACGTCACGCCGCCTCTCACGGTGATCCTCACCGTAGTCCTCCTAATCTTCTTCTTCATCGGTTTTTTCACTCTCTACTTCTGCAAATGCTTCCTCGACACAATGATACAAGCTTGGCGTGTCGGTGGCGCAGCCACCGATACTCCTCTCCAGCCACCCGAACCACCACCGATCAACCCCGGCCTCGACTTCCGGATCATAAACTCCTTCCCAACATTCCCTTACTCCTCCGTTAAAGATCTCCGCGAAGAGAAGTACGGACTCGAATGCGCGATCTGCCTACTCGAATTCGACGGTGATCACGTGATACGTCTCTTGACCACGTGCTACCACGTGTTCCATCAAGAATGCATCGATCTTTGGTTCGAATCACACAAAACTTGCCCCGTTTGCCGCCAAGAACTCGATCAAGAAACCAAACAAAACGTCGATGAGATGATCATCGACGTTATTCAAGAAACAAGCGACGACGACGAAGACGAAGAAGGTCATCGTCAGATTGACACGTGGCCTTCGTCGGGACAGAACAGTAGTAGCTGTTGTACGAAAAAGGAACAGACTTTACCTGAGAAATTCTCGAGATCGCATTCGACGGGTCATTCGATAGTGAGACACAAACCCGAAGAAGAAGATAAGTATACTTTGAGATTGCCTGAACATGTCAAGATCAAGATCAAGAGAGGACATAGCCAAACAGAGAGCTGTGTTACTTTCGCTGAGCTTGTTAGAAACAGAGGAAGTGATCATAGGCGTTTTGGTGAAGTCTCTGGACAAACGCAATCGCCAAAATTGAAACAAGATACAAATTAGTGTGTTATTAGTTTTATATATGTTTTGTTTTTTTTGGAGATTTAGTACATTTTTATTTTTATTATTGTTGTTGTATTGGTCTATACATGTCTTAGGTAAATACTTTTAAATTGAGAATATACTAATTATTATGTTATTAGTGTTTTATTTTTTGTTTAGGAGTTTAATAATGAGAATGGATAAATTTAATTGTAATGCGAAATTAGAATTGTGAATGATTCGCCTAACAAACTTTGTAACTTTGTCACTTCTCTTTTATAGGTGTTAAGTTTTAATTTCCAAAACAAATTAATTTGCAAAATTAAACCTAATTTGAAAATAGACGAACCAACATATTTGCAATATTTATGTAAAATAAACTTAAGAGTTATTTTGACACTTTTGTTACGTGACCTACCTAATTTATAATATAGCCTTAACTTATAAATTTTATGTAATTTTGTCGGTGAGCACCTAAAAACAAATAAGTAACGATTCGAAGTTGAATTTAGGGAGTTATATATGCTTTATTTACTCGTGAATCATATTGTCTATATTCTTTATTAGCGAAGATTGAATTATATAAGTTCTTCTAATATTGCAACCTAGGACATACATATGCATGTAGAACGAGAAATTAAATAATTTAGTTATTATATGTATATTCTAGGCCTCTATAGTGGAAACATAAATATGTTTTTAAACTATATACAAAAATACATGAAAATCAAAGCAACTATATTTACGTACCACTTTCAATATCTTAGTCAATAAGCCAATTTTATGTCATCAAAAGAAAAGAAAAAAGAGCTAAAGAATAAAGTTAAAGCCACATTAAAAGAACAAAAAAGTAAGGTTAAAAAAGAAGAAAAAGAAAGCTTCTCATATACCAACAAGAACCTCTAATTACACTTATAAGAAGATATCAAAATTTCACATTTCACCACACATATTAAAAACAAACACCTTCTTATGATCATCTTTATGCTACAATTTTTAAGTGATCATATCCACCATGAATACACTTATCAATATGTAACATAACCTTTTGCTAAGTCCCTTAAGTATATATCTCATTTTCATGGAGTCGGATCAATCTCATAGTGTTTGGACTCAATACATAAACCCAAGAGATTGTACACAAGGCTTATGCTCCACATCTTGTCCACAATGGTGTAGCTACATCAACTTCTTCTCACCACCACCAACTTCATATCAACAACTCCTAAACGACAACGTTTCATCAAACCCTAATCTCTCCCCTCTTGTCATTACCGTTATTGGAATCTTTGCAACCGCCTTTCTCTTAGCAACTTACTACATTTTTGTCTCAAAGTATTGTAGCGACAATGAAGCTAACTCGGAAACTGCAAGATCCGACCTAATTATCGATGTTTCCACGCCCCAAAGTCAATACCAAGATGATCCTTTTGCTCATGATGGGTCTTCTTCAAACACCGGTTTAGACGATGCCCTAATCAAAAAGATCGGTTTCTTTAGGTTAAAAAAGCATCAAAACGGTGTCAAAATTAACGGTACGGATTGTTCTATATGTCTTGGAGAGTTTAGTGAAGATGAGTGCTTAAGGTTATTGCCTAAATGTAACCACATTTTCCATGTTGTTTGTATTGATCGGTGGCTTAAATCTCACTCGAATTGTCCTCTTTGCCGGGCTAAAATCTTAGTTCCTACCACTCAAGAACAAGATCATAGCTTTGTGGTTATGAATGTTAATCATTTTAGGAGCAGTCTTGGATCACAAGAAAGAAATGTAGTAATTGTTGATCCGCTTGAAGAGGTTAATGTTTCGATTAGGTCTCATCATCCAAGGCGATTCTCAGCCGCCGATATTGCTATGCAGATAAGGAGAGGCAGAGAAGAAGAAGAGGAAAGTTATGATCTTGAAAGTGGAAACAGAGTGAAGCTTCATCAAGATTTGAAAAGATCTTTCTCAAGTGGTGAATTGGTACTTGGGAGTCAAGGTAGGGTTAGGAGATCTCTTAGCCCTACATCTTTAACACTAGTATAATTTCTTTTACAATATCTTATTCTTCTCCTTTTTTATGAAAAATATACTATTGTATTTACACTTTTAAAAAAGTAATACATACATATATATATATATATATATAATGGATACGTTCTTCAATACGTTTCTTGTGACGCAAGGATGCATACATCATCTTAGCATAGAAAAAACCACTAAATCTCACCATGATTAGGTAAGATTAGAATTCTACTTAGGTTCTCTTCTCAGAATTATACGAATTTATTACAAAAAACTATACTTTTGGGAAACACAAATGTTATCTTTCTCATGTTTATTCCAATTAATTACCAAATGGTTTTATTCTCAAGAAAGTTCAAAGAGAAAGCAAATTAGACCCTTACCCACCAAACCTTCTTTCCACATGGGGCCATTTAATATACCAAATAAATATTGAATTATTACAACACTAACTATTTTTAAAAGTGGTTCCATCTATTCTAAATTCTAACGATGACCATATGTTATATTATCTACTTTAGCCATAAATCTTGATTCCAATTTTCCTAGTTCAAACTCTGAAAATGAATAGTTGAGCTCATAATTTTGTTATTATTGCAAAAAATGTAACTCCCACTATATGATTACTATTCTAGATCCATACCTTACCAAACCAAATTTATAATATGCGTATATATAAATGAAAACCAAAAAATAATTTGTTTTATTCCCACTTTTATCCCAATTTTTCCCTTTCTATCCTTTTATCACACAAATATACAAAGCACACTACATATTTACATACTTGCCATTAGTAGGCCAAAACCTAACTTATGACCCCTTTTTTTTGCTAACACAAGCAAAAGACCATTTCTTTGTTATATGAGAAAACATAGAGACACAAAAGCTTTCATATTAGCTTCTATTAAACCTTTATGTGATCAAGAAACCGGCAAATGGCGAAAAGCTTCTTTTCATTGGTTTTTATCCCATCGGAGATCGATGAGGAACTCCCTTTCTTCGCTTTGCGATTCTACAATTAGTAGATGTAGTAAGAGGAGGTGTTGATGGACTAAAACTTTGGAGATTTGAAATGTTTTTTCCAAGTCCAATGCCGCTACTTGAATCCTCTGTTTTGTTCACAAGGTTCTCTCTTCCCTTTTCAAAGCCTCTAGATGTTCCATCAACCTTTGGTTTCATTTTCCCAAAAACATAGAGAAAAGTTAAAACAAATTTTGATTATACATGAAATCACCAAAATGTTAGGTGTAACTTGTGAAAGATAAATTAGATTTTTTGAGGATGACCCATTTCAAAAGTTTCGATCTTTTTCTCGTGCGGTTTAAATGGAATCGAATTTACCAAAAATGTAACACAATGTTAGGTGAAACTATGTGTAAACCTAAACCCAATACCAAAAGTTTCTTTCTTTTTCGATACTAAAATATCGAAAAAGTTGTTAATGTACCTTGCATCCAAGAGAGCAGAAGCTGAAGGTATCATCGACGAGGCTACGATAGCAAACCTTGCAAGTATTGGTTACACCTTTACCCGGCCTAGGCTGAGGCCTCTGGTTCAAAAAGACGACTTTCGCACTATTGATCACATATGTTTGTATCCCTAATATATCAAGATACTTTTGTATCTCATTCACTCTTATAACATCATGATAAGAAGATCTCCTTATCTACCACAAAAAAAAACAAGAAACATCCAAAGTTTAACACACAAAACCCATCAAAATATATCAAATCTTTTTCGACGAAAATCTACTCAAGATTCTTGCAAGAATCAAGATCAAGAGAAAAGGTCACACCTGAATAGTGAGATGATCTTTGTGATGAACAAGACATAGAGAACAGAGAGAGCCATTTGTGCAGTGTAAGCAATACATATTGCATTCATGTTTATGAGAGTCTACATGGAACTTGCAATGACCAAAGAATTGTTCTTTAAGCAATGGTTTTAGCCATTGTGGCCATTGGTTCTCTTCTTCTTTTTCTGGTCCACCAGCTCCCTATGACAAAAAAAACAAACCAATATTATTATTATTAGTGTTAATTATTCATAAATATAAAATAACCGATTATGATAATAATATATTAAGACCCAACATTGCACTTTGATAAACTCATTATTTGAATTCATTGATTTATTCTTGTGTGATAAGTTTGACATTTGATTCTCTCTCTCTTTTTTTGTAGTATTTTTGATTTAAAAAATACTCATAAATCTTTAAGATTCGTTCTTACCATTTCAAATAACTAACTCCAAAACAGAAAATCCGTACACGAAACAGAGCATTTAAAACGAATAAACCGAATTTAGAACAATTTAAAGTTTCCTTTTTACATAAAAAGGTGAATACTTTTCACCATTTTCTTTTTTTAAAAATGTTTCAAATTCAATCAAAAACCAAGAAAACCAAGAAAAATGATAAATTCAATCTAAAAAAAAACACAAAACATTGTACATTTTTAAAAAGAGAGAAGTAAGTACTATGATTCTTCTGTTCTTAGGCTTGATTTCTATGATTGTGTTTTCTTGATCATCGATCGCCATTTATAAGTGTGAAGCTTATAAGTCTTTATAAGTCAGCTTCTAAATATTCTACAGAGAAGAGAGTTTTAGAGAGAGAGAGAGAGGTTTCTTGAAGAGAAGGTTTAGAGAGATAAGAATATGGAAGGAAAGAGAGACTATTATCTTGGCAAAGTCGACCAACCCAACCTTTTTTCAAGTATATATTCTTTATTAATAATTATTATATTAATAATTATACTCTATTATTATAACTCCCACTATGTTTTTTGTAATATCTTTTGTCGTTTATATAAAAATCTCTATTTTCATATATTTTCTTTATATAGTACAAAATTTTCAAAATTTTGGTTAAGAATTTAATTTTTACTGATTTAATATACGTTTCATATAGAAGAAGTCACAAAACTACACGGTTCTTCACAAGAATACACCTAATTTAATATTTTTACATATTTATATCATTTCAAAATTTTAAAAGGTTGATTTACCTTTTTAAACTTATCAAAATTAAAATATTTTCATTTAGATTCGCTAATCAGTGTTTATGATATAATATTAAAAAAATAAGATTATTTGGATAGGGTTTATTTGGTTTTAATTTTGAGTATTTAGATGTAATTTTGAAAATTGACTATGAAATAGGGTAGTTTTGTAAAATGTAATTCAAATGGTATAGTTTTGTAATTTCCCCCTTCTTATTTGTTATTTAGTTTAATTTATTTCATTCTTTGGACTGTCTTACATACTAATAAATATTTTTCAGTTACATTTTTTGTATATTATTTTACTTTTCAAGTTAGGAATAATTTGAAAATCGTTATATTCAAATAATTTCTAGAACGAATAATAACGTCGAATAATGTCAATATTTAGAAAAAAACATGTAATTATCTTTGACTGGTTGAAAATAGAAATATTATAATTGCGGATTTGATTTGGCTATAACAATAATAATATGAACCCTCCCTTGAACAAAAACACTAAACGACTATTACTTGGTTTACCAACATTATTATTTGTTACATTTTAAACATAATTAATATGGATTTTTTTTGTTTTATGAGCCCAATTTAAAATGTCTTATTTTTTATTTTGAGAGAGTACGTTTTTAGTGTGAGCAATTATAAATATAATAACCATTAAGTGGAGAAAACTATTGCTCCATTATTGGAGTTTGACATCTCATCTTTATCTTTTCTAAATTATAATTTCAATATATTTTATTTGCTTCTTCCATCATATATAAGGTGGTCTTCACTCTATTTTTCCCCTCTTTTTAAATTATTTTTCCTACAAATTTTTTAAAAAAATATGGAATAGTAATATAAATCTGGAGTATGTAGAAAGATGTAATTTTATTTATTTATGTGATGCAGTTTATGACGCAACTAACTAAAACGGTAAAACCCTTTAATTAACAACAATGATATTAGTATTAACTTCGATCATATCCATAATATTTTCCAAAAATACATTTGTTAAATGGGAGCTATATTATGCATATGTGTGAATTATGAGTTGGAACAAGTGTGAATAGCACTTTAGTTTGTCCATATCATTGGTGTATATGTGTATAATAATAATTAAAGGATAATATCAATAATTAGATTCCATTGTTAATTAAAGCGACCAATAAGCGGAGACAAGCTCATGAATTGGGCATAATAACCTAATCCATGTGTTTAGCTTTTCAAATTTAATTAATTAAGAAGAAACTAATGCACAAACTTAAGTCAGAAGATGGGTAACCATAAAATACTAAAGTAATAACACACTTTTGTTTTTATTAGTGCTTGAGTTTGGTTGTTGTCCAATTTAGGTAAATAAACATAGCAAAGACCGTACTAATTACTATTACCAATATGCATGATCACTTAAAAAAGGAAATTTCATTTTAAATATTATTTGATTATAAGAAAAACACATATACTCGTAATTTAGTTTATTTTCTATCCCAAGACTTTTGTTGAATCGCCGTATAATTTCTAATCTAATAAGAAAAGTGCAACTAATTTTGATTTTTAAAAAATTTCATGCCACTATTTAATTATGCAATTATTATATGATTCTACTCATTATGTTATTAATTAGACTTCCGTATTTAATGCGGATATATAATATGTTGGCCTAACGATACATCATTGTTTCTACCTTATGAATAATCTAGTGTGTGTCTTTAATTTTTTTTAAAAAGCCTATAATGTATAAAATAAAATAAAAAGAATGACGACAAGGAAACAAATAAAAGCAAAACATATAATATGCATTGTATTGACGTCAATATGATAGTAACAGCTTTTATTTATTTGTCCATGCCTCATGGTAGATGGAGAGAAAATAAATTATATATATGAAAAAATAAATTGTATATAACTATCACCTCTATAGAAAATAGAAAACTTTCTAATTGTATAATTTTGTTATCTTGGTTACAATTTTGAAAATGCGTGCATTCATTTAAAAAGGAACCCACAAGTCTTATTTATTGCATTTTATTGGCCATTGACTTTGAAAATGTACCACTTGACTTCAAATTTTGTCCCAGTCCATATTTTTCGTTTTTTTTTTCTTAGACAATTTTCATCGTTATTTACATTTATTATACGGATGTAACAACTCTACAAAATTTTGAGGAAAGAGTCGCTTTAATTGAAACATGCATTTTTCTTTTGTTAAAAGATATATATATATATATATATATATATTTTTTTTAATTGAAACATAGTCTTAATAAACATATAAGCTATTTTTCTTGACTTTAAAACTTACAAAGAACAAGAGAAATCTAAAGGCATAGTCAATCTTTCATATTCATTTTAGTCTTTAACTCTTTATTAGTTTTAAAGAAATTTTAATATACTTTTAAATTTATTTTTGAAGTTTTTAATCACAAAACGAAACGTCACAAGCTACTATATATACATGTACGAATTGTAGCTTATATATTTCGTGGAAGTCATCATTTTAATCAAGATCTTCGTGTCCGAACAAAATATAAATTACCGAGAAAACAAAGAAACAAAAAAACCATTTAGCAAATTCTGAATCCTTAACTTTTTTTATATTTCGATAAACCAAGTCAGCACAAAAGTAATACAATTACTACTACTGTGCAAAAACAAAAAACAAAAAAACGATTAAGACCTGATTTATAGTCTAATCAAAAGTCATTACCAGTCCCGTTTTTTTAACACGACTTAAGTTTCTTCTAAGCTAACAAGCGATCAAGAAAGTCAGACAAGAAGATTACCTCTCTCTCTCTACATCCATCAGGTTTGGTTGCTACACAAAATCATGATGTTTTTAGTTTTTTGGGAGGAGAAGCAATCTTATAAATGGCTTGTTGCATCTCTCTTCTACGAGGTGATAATTTCTTCATCATCTCTGCATGACTAACAAACCCACTTTCCATAGTCTCTACAACATCACTTGCTACTAATGTCTGCGCAGAAGCTGGTTCTTCTTCTTCTTCTTCTTCTTCTTGTGTCTCTGTTGTTTCCACATCCTCGTCTCGATTTTCTAAACTTCCTTCTGCAGAATCATCACACAGACAAAACTATTAAACTCCATAAAGTTTCAAACAAATCTTCCTTGTAATAAACTAATACAATACCTTGCTTTTTCGGAGACGAGTCTTGGTTTTCAATTTCCAACAGAGGCACAAACTCATCATCTGTGTTAGCTCTTTCAGTGGCTATACACGAATCTACTTCTTTCTCAGTGCATGAATTGTATAAAAGCTCTGTCATTAGAGAATCCTCTCCACTAGACTCCCCAGCTGATAGAATCACATTTTCGTTCGCGTTGTAAGAGATCCAACCGAAATTATCGTCTGTCTTGACATGTGGGTTAGATACTCCATGCGCTGAGTCAAAGGGTTTGTCAGATTTTTCGATATTCTCATAGCTAGTGCCTGAGTCGCTGGTCGGATTAAGGACAGATGTTGGCGATGAAGAGTTTAGTAAGCTAGCTTCAGGCGACGGCTGCATCTCTTCTAAGGCGTTAGAAAACCAGGGAGTCCCTTCTCTTGCGTAAAAAAGAATGTATGAATCATGAGATAGCACACTATCTTCGTCGATTCTAGTGACCTGCCAACGTTTATTGAAAGCACACACAACAAGGAAAAAGGTTAATTCTCACTAAGATCATCTATTGAACCACCCAAACCAACTAAGACACTGAATATATCACCTTCGAGTCATCAAAATGGTGCCATGTCTTGGGGGCTGACCTAACATAGGAGGAGTAATGACCGTAAGCTAATGAAAGCCCGAGATGCTCAACAAGAGCATAAAGATGGTATTTTATAGGAACCTGGCAAAAGGAAACAAGTGAAATGTGTTTCAAAGTGTGCCGTCTTAGATAAACTACGAATGGTGTGTGCTTTACGGGAGATAAGAGATAGTTTACTGCAAGTTTCACATACTTCACTTTCTTCGCCGCCACTCATGTATGGTTGCAAGTCTAACTCCAATGGAATCTTGACATGCTTGAATACTTTCTCCATATAATAGCCATTATTTTTAAACCTCTTCAGATGGAATGTGGCGACCAGTGGCAGCTTATCGAGCAAGAGTTGCTTCTCCTTCGAAACTTTTTCCTTACAATTATCGCAAGTCAATTGCTCATCAAGTTTTTCCACACGGGTAAAGGACTCTAGTGCACTCCCAAGATCGTCCACATCTTCGATCTCCAAGCTCAGCCCAAGAGTGGGTTCAAATCTCTCAGAAACAGAGTCGCAGTTGCAGCAACGAAGCTAAAAGACAAAACACGCAAAACAGTTAAAACCCATAACAAAGATTGCTTTCGACACTTGACCAAACGCAATAGCCTAAGTTAACTTCTTACCCGGCTGACAAGGCGACCACTAAAGACTTGATCAACAATGTTAACATCTTGAGAAGAGATATAGTCACTTCTTCGATCCACACAACACCTCTCCAACTTATCCAAAAACGCTTGTAGAAACTCGTGCGCATCTTCTTGTCGGTAAGGCTGAAACTCAGGCGAAATATCTGCGGTAGCTAAGGAAAAAATCGATTCATTTGAGAAACAAAATCAGAGAATACCCAACTCAGATAATGCAACCAAAACCATATGTTCAACATACAAGATAAAAACTTCAAGACATCAAAGACAAAGCTTTCAATGAAGGATACAATTTATATTGTCAAGGAAATAATACGGAGATATCGGATATCTTGCAGGCTTCAGTGCACATTCAATGTGATATCGAAGAGCCCTCATGACACAGAACCCCGCATTGCCTGCAAAATCCAAAGCACATGTAAAGATCATCACAAGCTAACTTCAAAAAACTACATAGAGACAGAGAGAGAGATAGTGTTACTTACAGTAACAGGACTCTTGATCATTGTAAGCACGAAGACTCTCGATAAGCGACACAGTGTGAGTGAAGCATTGCAACACAGAGTTAATGAAACAAGTGTTGCCTAAGTTCCAAAGACCAGCTCCCTAAAACCAATATCAAAAACCTCAAAAGCCTAATTCTCAGAGATCACAAAGCAACAAAAACACGAAAAAATCGAAAAACATACAACATGAGAGGGAGCCTCCTCTTGGATCATCAAAAGAGGCTCTTCTTGTTTGAATATAAACAATGGCTGGCTACATTCAAAATCGGACCCATCTTCGTCACTTCCATAGCCAGGGGAAACATCTACGCCGCCTCGTCGAGGAGAACACGCGTCCCATATATCTTCGTCTATATCCTCCACGCCTTGTATCTGAGTCTCAGGCACGACGGCTCGAGATTCATCGGCCTCGCCGTCCGGAGATTGCACGATTAGGGTTTCAATCGACGGAGAATAAGAAGCAGAATCCGTGTCCTGATCTCTTTCCGGCGAGGAAATAGCAAGCGATTGGACAATATCGGCGCCGATAGAAGCGATCGGCGAAGAGGAATCGCTTAGGGTTTCGAAAGAGTTTGGTATTATCGGCGGATGAGATAAAATCGATGAAGACGTAAGCATCGTTTGATCGTTACAATGGATTCAAATCGGAATCTCGTTCAAGATCGCGACGGCGAAATTTTGAGAGGAAGAAGAAGGAAGAGAGACTAGGAGATGATTTGAATTGGGAGGGAAAGTCGAGACGCCATTTTTTTTTTTTTTGGTTTTTAGGTTTTTTTTATATTAATCTTCTGAAAATTTTAGGGAAAGAGGAGCGTGAAACTGTAAAGTGTTGTGATCTCTGATCTCTGATAGAGAAGGTTTTAATCATTATACGGTAAAATTTGTGTGTGTATGTTTTTAAGGTCGGTGGGTCAATATTTTAATTTTGAGTGATTTATTTATTTTAAATTAAAATAGTAAACCTATTTTCTACAAACTTAGTCAAACTTTAATTAAATAAAAAATATGGTAATGTGTGTAAAATTAAGAAAATAATATTTTCTTTTTATTTTTTTGTATATCTTATGTATATTTATTTACATATTAGAATAGTTGCTTAGTCAACAATAAACTATTTTTTTTTTGGTGGGAGTCAACAATAAATTTTAAAACTAATTGGTAAGATACTAAAAAGAATTGTATAAAAGATAATAAAGTTACTGATTTTGTATTTTCGGACAAATTGCAAAAATAATAGTAAAAGGCTATACAACTTTTATCAATATAAAAAATAAATAAAATGGAAAACAAAAGAGAAATTCACAAAACTACACCCTTTCAACCCTCCCTTCACAAAATTACACATAATTCAATATTTTCACAAGTTTACACTCTTTCAAAATTTTAAAAGCTTGATTTACCTTTTAAAAATTACCAAAATTAAAATATTTTCATTTGGGTTCGCTAATTAGTGTTTATGTTATAATATTAAGGGGGTAGGATTGTTTGGATAGGGTTTATTTGGATTTAATTTTGAGTGTTTAGGTATAGTTTTGTGAAGTATTTTGGAAATGGTATAGTTTTGTAAAATGTAATTCAAATGGTGGTGTAGTTTTATAATTTTCCCAAAACAAAATCCGATATAATTAAATGAATAGAATCACGAATTTGTATATATGACTAAGGAAAATCTGGCAGAACAAAATAAATCCAGCTTTATTTTCTTGAATCAAACAAAGATTAATAAAAGTCTAGTGACATATCTAACAATAATATCCATATAAATTGATGACAACAACAAATAGCCACACATCTCAATTCCAACAACAACAAAAACTTTATAAAATATTAAAAAAAACAGAGAAACGTGAACCTCATTGGATATAAATAATAAACGTTTCAGACAATAAAAAAGCTATTTTCTTTGTAATATCAAAAAACATGAGTAAGAGCTTGTGTTCTATCTTCTTCTTCTTACATCATTCTATCTTGTATATCACTGAAGATATCAGAAGCAAAAGTTCCAAGCTTCTTCTTCGTTTCGCCTGCTATATTCACCAGCGACGATATATCTTGTTGCGCCTGTTTCAAAAAAAACCCATCAAAATGGTTAAAAAATATGAACACAAAAAGAACCAGAGACATTCTTTTAGAGTATTGTTCTTTCTATACCTGAAAAGAAAGTCTGTTAATTAAATCACTTGCGGTTATATCAACATTAGAGTCATCTTGTTCGTGTCCGAAAAAATCAGCACTTGAAATAGATGCTGATCCCTGTAAATTTCCCACACATTAGCATTATAATCGAAAGATTAGAGAGAGTTTGGTTTCGAGATTGTATGGGATGTTATGTTAACTTACTGAAAACTTCTGTAGAGTAGCTTTCGATTCGAGATCAGCGGATTTTTTGTGATCACCAAAGTACTGAGCAGAAGATATCGACTTTGCGTTTGTGAACTTCTTTCTTGCTTCATCTGATTCTTCAACCTAGTAAGGGTAAAAAAACGGTTTAAGCAGAGAGTTTCGAAACCCCCGAGTTACTATTTTTTTACTTGTGGGTTTTTACTTTTGACGAATTGGAGCTTGATTTCTTGGGGGCGAAAGAACTGTCCATTGAGAAATCTGAAAAGAAGCTCGACGATTTTGGTGGAGCAACATGGCTAAGCACTTGTGTGCCACCGCCAACGCTTTGTCCTCCAGATTGTAATTTGTCGTTGTACTCAAACCGAGATGCGAACAATGAACCACCTGATGATTTGCTTCCACCGTTATTAGTTGATGATGCAGCGGGAATAGCTGGTGCAGCTTCTTCCGGTTTCTGCTCATATAGATTCTCCTTTGTCTACAGTTTACACCAAAAGAAGATAATTCGATATTATTGTCTTAACATAAACATTAATGCTCTAAAAAACAATTTGCGAGGTTACCTTAGTAGTAAGCTTACGCGCACCAAGACCACCAGTTTTTCCTGTCCTTTTAGCACCGATGGGTTTCTTGAATGTACTCGGCACAACTATATTAGAAGCTTTAGGTGAAGAAGTGGCATTAGTAGCTTCATGTTTCAATGAAAAACTTTCTTTAGGAGAAACACCATTAGATTGTTCCTGTAGCTGAGAAGTAGCAACAGGAGATGATGGTAGTAGACCAGTACTAGTTTCTTCTGCAATGGCTTTAGCTACTTCTTTAACAAGAACCTGTCTATACAAATCAGCAGCTCTTGAAGTGTACTTAGCCTCGATCTTGCCACCATCGGTCCATCCATGCTGTTTGAAGAAAACCTGGGCACGGTTGTTTCCACCAAACATCATCGTCCTGAGCTGCTCGGGGCTCCACGAGTCTAGATTCGTCGATCTACACCAAACCAAAGAATTACTAAAACAAAAACACACAACGTAGGTTCTTGACAATATAATCCAACACAAGACTAAGAACTCATTTGAGATCTGTAATCAATGGAACGATAATCTGTATCAGTCAAATCACTGAAACCATGGTGCTCATCAATACAGAATCATATTGTTCAATGTTACAACTAAGACAATACAGAGAAGATTCAGCAGGGTGCTACGCTTCAGAACCGTATCGATCATGCTCTCAAAAGCTGAAATCCTAGCTAGAGACAACAAACTGCTACAACTATGAGCTAGAGTAACACATATTTTTCAATACCAAACCGAGGAACTACAAAAACAACAATGTAGCATCTTGAGAATGTAAATGTTGTGTTACTCAATCCAACACAAGACTAAGAACCCATTTGAATTTATTATATAAGCAACGGAACGATAATTTTTTAAAAGTCAAATCATTGAAACCATGGTGATCTTCATTACAGGACCATATTGTTCAAATGTTATAACTAAGAGGCTATAAAGAGAAGATTCAACAGGATCCTATGCTTCAAAAACATACCTATCATGATCTCAAAAGCTCAAATCCTACCATTAATCAACAAATTGCTACAACTATGATCAAGAGTAACTCTGAAAAGTCGAACCGAAAGCTAAATTGGACATAAGATTTTGAGATTTTCGGTTCAAAAAGCTCAAATCCTACCATTAATCAACAACTATGAGCTAGAAAAAAACCGAAAAATCAAAATCAGAAGCTAAAATTGGACATAATATTTTTTTTATTTTCGGTTCAAAAAGCTCAAATCCTACCATTAATCAACAAACTCCTACAACTACGAGCTATAGAAAAACACCGAAAAATCGAAATCAGAAGCTAAAATTGGACAAAAAAATCGGAGATTTTGTGGTAAGAACCTGACGAAGCTGATATGAACACCGAGACTACGATGAGTAGCTGAACAATCTATACATAGAAAGATCCCATATGTTACCGATGCCCATGTCGGATTCTTCGCGCTACAATCGAAACAAACCTAATTCAAAAAAAAAAAAGAGAAAGCATAAATCAACATATATGATCTCAGATCTTAGAGGTAACGACACAGAATAATCAATCGGAATCTATGGATGGATAATCTAAAACCTTGTTATCGGATTTTGATTTGAGTTTTTTGAAAACAATGTTTTTGTCGGCGAGATTTTCAGTAGCCATTGTCGACGAAATCTAGAGATTTATTACAGATTTGAAAAAAAAAACATAAAAAGAGTATGGAAAAAATGATATCAGTAACATTTGATTTTGTTGGAAAACGGATATAATGTTGAGTAGAATGACGATAATACCCCTGACTTAAAAAATGAAAACGACACGTAGTTGAGAAATTTCATTTTTCGGAAGCAAATATTATAATACAATATTTCTAAACCCGTAAAAATCAAAATAAAAAATTAGAAAAAATTTGAAATAATATTTTATACAATATTAAAAGAATTGTTACATATTTGGTATTGTATTCTCTTTATTCCAATTATTAGAATAACCCTTATGAGAATGAATATAGTATCACTATATGAATAAATATGAACATCAAATTTATCCATATTTTTGATATATCTAATTACATATTTATGATAAAACATTATTATATATATTATAACTAATTTCTTGGAGAAATATGTAAACCTTAAATGTAAGAGTTTATGTACCTTATAAAAATTTTCATGTGTTTGCTAATTTAAGAAAATTATTGTACATGAAATTAAAAACTTTCAAACGGTATTTGACAAAAAAAAATTGTTCCATGAAGTAATTACTCATCTTTCCTTTAATTTTTTATGCAACTTAGTCGTTGTTGTAAATATTAGTGTAGATGTTTTCTCTTTTTTTGGTCGAAATGTAGATGTTTTCTCTTTTAATAGTGTAGATAATATATATTTCTTGACATTATTTTTTTTTTTTTTTGTCAAGTATATATTTCTTGACATTAATTCTTTCAAAGTGTAGACCAGAACATCCTCTTTAACCAAGTTGAGTGGAGTGAGTATTTGTTGACTTTTATTGGACTTTGGTTTGGTATGGGCAGGCCCGACTTTGATATATAATGGGCTCTCTCCAAACATATTATAAGTTAGACAAAAATATATCCCTAAGACATTATTTGTGAAGTGATTTTCACAAAAATGCTTAGGTGTCAGCACCACATTCAATTTCAGCAAAAGAATTATGACATGGCATTCACAAATAAATATAAACCAAATGGGCCGAGAATTTTTAAGTTTTGGACCAAAATTTTTTAAGCTTTCTAAGTAGAGTTGTGATAACTTTTTGTGAAACTTTCTCTTTCAGCAGAAGAATCATTCGCATTGTCTTTCTTATACGAGCTTACCAAAAATAAAGAGGAGATAAAAAATTACAACAAACTATTTCACAAAAACAAGTTACATTTTAAAATTAATTATAATTTAGTAATTAGTAAATAAGAAAATAGTAAAAAAATTATAACCAAAACAAAAAATAAATCAAATTATAAATATTTTTATACAATTATCTGCTAGGTAATTATTTTCAAAAAAATTTCATCTCGCCATGTAACCTAGTTGTAAATATATGTGATGTTATAGTATTTATTAAAAGATTAAATAAACCTTGGTTATAAATGAAATCTGTAAAGCTATATATCATTAAACTTGAGAATCAGTTTATTATGTTTTCAATTGTATTTTGGTACAATTTCACCAAATTCGAGTATCCCATTTTTTTTACTACCTTTGCTATTTTATTACATTTTCTAGAAAATTTGATATGTGTTCTCTTGATAAAAAGTAGGCCTGGGCATATTAACATGAACCTGTAGACCCGAACCTGGACCCGAACCTGTAAGACCCGAACCTGGACCCGAACCGAAGTTAGAGGTGGAACCTGTTGGGTATGTTTTGACCATACCCGTGGGTACGGGTTCGGGTCCGAGTAAGCACTGTATCCGAATTGGACCCGAATAGAACCTGTTACTTGAATGAGTGTGTAGAGATTGCAAGTGTCCCTAATGGTTTAGAATATGATGTTCTTTCTTGGTGGAAGCTAAACGGTGCTAAGTATCCAGATTCTTTCATTAATAGCTAAAGATATTCTTGCAATGCAAATGTCTTCAGTAGCTTGAGAATCGCCTTTAGCATTAGTGGTAGGCTTTTAAACTCATCTAGAAGTTGTTTGACACTATATGGTTGAAGTTCTTATGTGTTTGGAGCAATGACTAAAGTGTGAGATTAAAATGAATGAGAAAAGAATTATAAGAAAAGAACAAATGTTGGCAGATTTCGAGTTACAAGATGAGCTCATGAGAGGTAAACTTTTGTGTTCTTCATGTTATGTTTGATTTTTAGTTGTGCTAAATATTTAACATTAGTCTTTTTGCTTGTAGAATTTGAGTACGTATTCCATCCGGTGCACCCACAATAAGGTAAGACTTGAAGCTTCATGATTCCAACTTCCAAAAAACAAGACTCAAGAATACAAGACATTTCATATTTTGTAACTTTGAGTTTGAACTTTGTATTTTGAATTTGATGTTTACTTTGTTTTTCACTTTGAAATTTGAACTTTGGTTTTTGTTTTTGGATAAACACAATTAGACAATCTTTTTAAGTTCATGTTTTTTACAATTTTGGGTAAAAATACCCGAAACATGTACCCGAAACCTGTACCCGAACCTGTACCCGAAAGAAACCTATAAAAATTCGGGTATTTTGGGTAGAACCTGGACCCGAACCTGTACCGATAGGACCCGAACCTGTACCCGACCCGAAAATTACAGGTACTTAAATGGGTCCAATTTATGTATACCCGTTGGAACCTGTACCCGTTAGGACCCGAACCTGGACCCGAACCGAATACCCGTATGCCCAGGCCTAATAAAAAGTATAAATAAAATATGGTTTTATTTGCTAACCATTCATTATAATTTGTATTAGGTTATGAATACATCTTGTTCACACGGTTACTATTCGGAATCTAATAATTAACTGAAAAAGAAAATAATACAAAATTACAAAAATGAGGATTTATATATATGAAGTTAAATAATATAAAAAGTTCAAAACCATATAAATGATAGTGAGTTTGAATGGATTGATAATCTCGTGTACCGTACTTGAAAAAAAACTCTCTCAAAACAAAAGAGTCGCTCTAGTTTTCTCCGGTGACTTCCCGGCGTTACGGCGGCTCCCATAGCGCTAAACACCGGTGGTCCTTTGGTTTTCTTGTCTTGTCTTTGTTTTTTGTTATTTTCATTGTTGTGACTTTAGTGTTGTCTCCGGTGTCGGCGATTCTATATACCGGCGGCTGGCTTTTGACTCGGTATAGGAGGCTTCTTCTTAGCTCCTTTGGCCGCTTTGTCTCCGGCGTTGGTGGTTCGTTTAACACTAACGGCTGGCTTTTGTCTTGTTATATCAGTCGAGATTCATTTACCGTGTAAAACTCGTCTTTGAAAGAACCAAGGAAGAAGCCATTGAAGATGAAGAAACCTCATAACCTCAGATCTGTCTCGTGGTGATAGATTTTACCGCTAATTGCGTCAGGCCGGAATTCCAGAGCGGCGGCTGCAAGAGGTTACAAGAGATGGCTCTTCTTAGTTTTAGGGTTTCTGCGTTTTGGGCCTGTTAAGTTTCTTATTTTAGAAGTTTTAGTTTTATTTGGGCTTATCTTTGGCATAAAATTACTTTAAAATCTGGAAAAGTTAAATGGGCTTAGAAGTTTGGGTCTTGTTTGTGGCTCATTAGAGGTTTGTTCTATTTCTTAAATTCAATGTTGCCGGAGTCTTTTGTTAAAATTCGATTTGCATAAGAATATAGAACATCTATGTATCTCTCCCAATCTTTCAATATATATATTTTAGAGAAAAAAAAAAAAGATAGTGAGTTTGAATAGTGAAGAGTGTATATAATAGTTGGTTTAAATATTTTTTAAAGTCTCAAATTCAATTATTCTTGGCATCTTCCTTTGGACCTCTTTATTGAATACTTCACCACTTTTTTTTTTGGTCAACAGAATATTTCACCAATTAATAATTCAATCCAATAATATTTTTAGATTTAGGGGCTTAACCAAAGAAAACGAAAGAAAGATTAGACGTTAACTATGTTAATCATTAAAGTAGGTAAGTGTTAAAGATATCAATCATCTAATTGGCTAAACCATCATCAACTTCAACTACATTTTGCAATTTTATATTTCTTTCTTTTTCTTTCCTCCATTAATTTCCACTTTTTCCGCAATATAATAATTTAATTTATTTGTTATTTATATATGCATTTAAATAACCAAGTTGACAACTTGTAATAAAATAAATAAATAAACCAACTTGGCAACTTGCAAATAGCATCACCACCTTTGCCTTAATTAGAAGATACTAATTTTCAAAGTATGCAAATAGAAAGATAATAAAAATAGTAGCGTACCAAGAAGTGGTCCTTTTGTCTCGATCCAGCTTATAAAATTCGAGAATATATATTAATAATAGTATATTAATACAAATTATATATTTCAAATTTCTACAGTGGATCGTCAACATGAAAAGTGTACAATTATAGGAATAAAAACAAAACTAGTGATAAGAAAATTTCAAAAGAAACCGATTTAGAAAGTGAAATATATGTTGGTGTCAAAAAAAAAAAAAAAAAAAAAAAGTGAAATATATGAGGAATTGTTACAAATTTAGATGTTAACACATGCTAAGTGTAACACTAATTTTAAATGTAATCCGATATTTATGAACAAAAACAAATAGCAAACTTACAAAAAAAAATGCAATAAATCGACCCACTAAAGTAAGACTCAACTGTAAATCTGTAATATAACAACAGCAAAATTCACGTGAAAAAATCTACTTTCGATCACAAGAAACAAATAAGAAAAATATAAATATGAAAATTCATTTTAAGTCTTATTTTTTGTGATCATCTATCTACTTTTATAGTACCATTTTCTAAATTTTTGTGACAGTTTTCTGTAGTCATTATGGGAACAAAAAAACAGGTAATAACTGATAATTATATGAGATTGTATACTAATACAATATTAATATTTGCATATAATTTAATACAATATTGAAAATTTCATATAATTTGGGATAACTTGGAAGATTTTTCGATAATTGCATGTTTTTTTTTAAATTAGATAGTTTTAGAAAAATTCTTTAGAATACCACAAAAATAAGTTTTTGTTTTGAAAATAACTTTACAAAGTTTTTTATAACAAAAATAAGTTTTTGTTTTGAAAATAACTTTACAAAGTTTTTTATAACAAAAAAATTATTAAAATGTTTTTATATCAAAAATACTATCAAAAAGTATTAGTTTACATAACTACCACAAATACAAAAAACGAGTATTAACATTTTTAGTTTGTTATATAGTGTTTATGATATAGCTTTGAAGAGGTAGGATATAGTAAAAATTATGCTAATTGTGTTAAAAAAATTTGCTTGTAGTCGAAGTTTTTTTGACATCACTCACAATTAAAATTAACTGCATACCAAAAAAGGAAAGGATTCATCCACAATATTAACAACAATTATCCAAAACAGCAATATAAACGAATAGTAATTTTTTATATATAATCTCGTAACACATGAAAAAAGGTAAAATACGAAGTTAAATTAAAATTAAAACAAACAAAAAAGAAAAATCAAATAATGTAAAAGAAGAAGAAGCGTAAATAAAAAAAATTATCATTTCCAATTTTTTTTTTATTAATTTTGCTTTTTACTTCACCTGAGAAAAAAAACTGCTTCCGTCGCCGTCGTTAACGAGCCATAGCTTCAGCAACCGTCGCCAATTTCTGCAGATTAAGCTTAACCACCGTATCGGCGAACATACGAGTATCGTCTTCCGAGTTTCCTTCCGGCATATCAACGACGTACGATTCCAAAACCACCGTCCAGATCCGATCCTCCTTCTCGAATCCGTGCACCGTCGTCACCGATCTGTAACCGTTAAGCCTATGCTCGCCGCCGATTATGCTGAAACCCGTCACTCTCCTCTCGTCGTCGAGTATGTCTAGCCTCTCCGTCGACGTGTTCGCCGGCAAACCGCTTATCACCGTCACGTCACGCGTGCATCCCACGCGCGTCTCGAAGTTTTCGTCGACGGAGCAGCTTTTGATGAAGTGCTTGTAGACCTGCGGCTTGTCGAATCGCCGGAGGATGGACCAGACGGTATCCGGCGGCGCGTGGATCCGCTGCGCGTGGAGAGAGGAGCAGCTCCCTGGGCCGAGTTGGTATGTGTGGAACTCGGAGATTGGTTGTGTGAGATCGGATCGTTCTTCGTGAGTTAACTCGGAAGGCATCGTGACGTGTCTCTCTTTCTCTTATCTTCTCTCTCTGTTTCACTATTGAAGACGACGATGATCTGAAACTGTCTCTATTTATTGTTGAAACAAAGAGAAGAGGGTAAAAGTGGAAATATTTATAAATAAAAGGGCTAATTTAGAAACATACTTTATAGGGGTAATGGTGCACTCATTCAAATTTGGAATAAAATAGTGAAATGGGGTTTGAGATGTTTTAAATACAAATGTACAAAAACTTATTGGAGAATTACAAAATTACACCATTTGAATTACATTTCACAAAAGTATAACATTTCAAAATTATTTCACAAAACTATATTTAAACACTCAAAATTAAATTCAAATAAACATTACCCGCACAATCATATCCCATAATACTATACCCTAAACACTAATTTTGGTGATTTTTGGCGAACCTAAATGAATTTTTTTTAATTTTGGTGATTTTTTAAAAAGTAAATCAAGCTTTTAAAATTTTGAAAATGTGTAAATATATGAAAAAATTGAATTATATAGAGTTTTGTAAAAGAATGGATAAAAAGGTGTAGTTTTGTGAATTTCTCAAAACTTATTATCCTCATACACTTATTTAAAATTTGTTTATAAATACACTTAAATACTAAAGAATTCATATAAATCATAAATACACTTACAAACACCGTAAAATCTTGGGAAAATTACAAAACTACACCTATTGAATTGAATTTCACAAAATTACATTATTTCAAAGTCATTTTTCAAAACTACACATAAACATTCAAAATTAAATACAAATAAACTCAATCCACACAATCATACCTCTTTAATACTATATATCTTGAGAAATTCACAAAACTACACCCTTTCAACCCCTCCTTCACAAAACTACACCTAATTTATTTTTTTCACATATTTACACCATTTCAAAATTTTAAAAGCTTGATTTACCCTTTTAAAAATTACCAAAATTAAAATCTTTTCATTTGGGTTCGCTAATTAGTGTTTAGGGAATAGTATTAAGGGGTAGGATTGTGTGGATATGGTTTATTTGGATTTAATTTTGAGTGTTTATGTGTAGTTTTGTGAAGTATTTTTGAAATGGTGTAGTTTTGTGAAATGTAATTCAAATGGTGTAGTTTTGTAATTCTCACATATATCTTAGACATTAATTAGTAAACCCAAATGAAAAAATAATAATTTTGGTAATTTTTTAAAGAGAAATTCCTTAGAATACCACCAAAATAAGTTTTTGTTTTGAAAATACCATTACAAAGTTTGTATAACAAAAATACCATTAAAATATTTTTATATCAAAAATACCATTAAAAAGTAGTAGTTTACAAAAATACCAAAAATACAAGAAACGAGTTTTAACACTTTTAGATTTTAAATTTTTCACTTGGATTCCATGTATAGTGTTTAGGGTATAGTTTTGAAGGGGTTAGGGTATTATTTTGAAGTTTTTGGATGTAATTTTGAAATTTTAAGATTTGTGGTATTTATGAGAAAAAAAAATTTTAATGGTTTTTGTAAAACTTTCAAAAATGTGTGCTAATTTTGTTTAAAAAAAAAATTATTTAGTGCTATTTACGAGAATTTCCCTTTTTTAAAGGGTAAATCAACCATTTAAATTTTTGAAATGGTGGAAATATGTAAAAATATTGAATAGGTGTAGTTTTGTTAACCAAAGATTGAAAATGTGTAGTTTTGTGAATTCCTCTAAAATCTTTGATAAAGTATAAATGTTTGAAAAACGCATTTTGTAAGGTCGTATTTGCTTAAACCATTTCTATTCTAAGAATATTATATCACAATCCAAATATTCTCATTATGAGTTTTTGAAACCATAGTTGATGTTCTATATTGTTTCCAAGGAAGTATATTGTGGTTTAAATTCATAAATTAAATTAATCATTGTTCAATATCAGATACAACTAAAAAGAGAGTAAAAATTTTAAGCATTTTAAATGTTCATAATAATTTATAAATTGATAATGTGGTATTTTGAAACTATTTTTTTACATGTGAAGCGTTGATACAAAATTAGTATTCCACACAATTTTCTTATTTTCATGTTTTTCATCTAATATATTTCAATATTTAATTTTATCAACAAAACTAAGATGAATAGTTAAATATAAATGAGGCCAAATCAAATCTATAAAAAATAATTGTTTAACAAAACATCAATTTTTTTAGATAAATAAATTTATAGAGTTTTACAATCCAAAATGATATAAGACAACCGATCTTACAATTAATTTTCTAAAACTATATTTGGTTCTTATAAAATTCCACTAACATATGAGATAACATAGTTTTTTTTTTTTTTTTTGTCACAAAGATAACATAGTTTTCATAAAAATAAAATAAAAACATTACTTTTCATTTATAATTGCCAAATTTTTGAGCGAATTTGATACATTTTCTACTATGAATTACAAAGCAAATATTGTTGAAATCTCATTACATTTTGTTCTTCATCAAAATACGCATGTCAAATAAATTTTCTCATTTGTTTACGCTCTTAAAGCTACGAAGAATAACCTAAAGACATATCCAAGTTAGGAGTTTGGTTAATGTCTATGTTAGGATCCACATTTAGATCAATACCACTATCCACATTTAGATCAATATTAGGATCAATATTAGGATCCACATTTAGATCTATATTAGGATCTTTGTTCAAATCTAGACCTGCATTTTCATTGTTATTTTGTGTGTTCAATAACTCAAGTTGTCTTTGAGATGATATTTCTTCCATCTGCAAAATACAAACAAATTAAAACCAAACAATATTTGAACTTTGGTTTATAAAAAGTGAATGATGTATTAAGAACAAACAATTCATAGATAGATTTTGTTGTATAGATTACCTTAAAAAAGTCTATAAAAGGTCTTTCGTGTTCTTCTTCGCCTTCTCGCGCTTTGTTTTCTTCTTCAGTGCAGTCATAACACAGCCATTCATTGGGTATTTCATCCATTTTTACCAACATGCAATAACTAAAAATAATCAAGAAAGTCACAAAATGTATAATATTTTTCAAAAAAATATTGTTAAAAGTTATGTTGAGAAAATAAAACATTACATATGTTCTGCACCAATATTGCAGTTGTGACAAATTGCAAGTAAATCTTTAAATCCTTGATCACCACACATATCACATATGTGCACCTACACACAAATCATTCAATAGGTTATTTCGAAAATGAATAACCAAAGGGATACAAAATAATCTAAATGAAAAATTATTATATATATTTTTCCTTAATATAACCAATTTCATTGTTATTGTTAAAAACTCATTATTAGATTCATATATTCATGAAAATACAAATATATTTTCTTCCATGATAAATTAACTATAACCTTTGATAAAACATTTATCTCTGAGGAAAATAATTATGTAAGATCATATTTTATTAAGCCATATACGTTTTTATTAGAAGATACCTCAATTTGTTCATCCTCATCATTAGTGTTTGAAGCCATAGGTGATGTTGTTATTTATTATCCCTAAGATAATATATCAGACTCCAAATCCTTGAATTTTAAAAAGTAAGTTATTAGAAAAATGCAAATACCATTAAGAAATAAACAACGACTTAAAAAGCAATTCATTGAAAAGACTAATTGAAATTTCATTACCAATTTAATTATAATTTTATAGAATAATCAAGAAATTTTTCTTAACAAGAACAATAACTCTTGGATTATTTTCTCTCGAGACAAAACAAAATCAATACAGAAAAAACAAAGGAGATGAATTTTAGGAGAAAACTTACATATATAAAAAGCAAAATCAGAAGTGATGATTAAACAAAAAGAAAACAAACCAAATATAAAGACCAAAGTCAAGGTCACTTCTTCAATTGTTTACCTTAATATGCTAATTAATATATTATCTTAATTTCCTCTTTTCGGGTTATTTAATTGCTATCCATATTTCAACTTTCAACTTTAGGAAATATATTTAGGTGTATTTAATTGTTCTTTTCCTATGTTTTTAATATTTTTTATATTTAATAGGTTACAATATATGCTTTTAACTACTAAAGATATTTTAATTCATAGTTTTCTTTCGTTATTATTTTGTCGACATGTGTTTGATAAAACAAATGACATAAATTTAGATAAAAGTTATATCTTTATGACATAGCTATATGTAATTCTCGTTAAACGTCATATAATTCTTTTTACGGGGATTTTTAAACATCATATCCATATGGTCATATACAAAGCATGTCCTATTGCTAAACGTGTATATATATATTTTGCACATATGTATGTGTGAGCAAAACAATCGTCATTGTTGCAATGGTTATTTTGTGAGATTATGATATATATATCGCATTTATGTTGTTAAATGCTACTCGAAAATTGATTGTTTTTCTAACCATTTCTACAATGAGTATATGATTGTGGCGGACCGGAATAAAAGATGACCTATTTAGAAATAAACGTTTGATTTGTATATTAAATATGACCTAAATGCGATTATTGCTAACTCTAATGTTTCAATTTACGATATCGAAAATTTCGCATATGTTAATTAGTGACCGATGATTTGTAAATCTACATTACTTTTTTACCAAAAATGTTCAAATTTTAGGTTCCGAATTATTTTAAGCCTAGCTCATGGGGATTGATAATATATAATGTGAATATTAAGTAGTTACTATAAGTTGTAGTCTACTGTTTTATTTGTTAACCAAATATAATCAAAGTCCGGATCCCTAATTAACTTAAAGTTTGTAGCGTGTGGGCTGATACCACACCAAGCACATTTGTAGTTTATGATACCATAAATATAAGTGAAAACTTTTCTTGATAGTTTAGAAAGAGTTGCGAACTAAATATCCTTAATCTCTCTCTAAAATGAAGAGTATATATTTGATATTTCATTTTTCGGATTTTCTAATGCATTTTAAGCGCTACACCTTCTTAAATTGATCAAATGATAAAAATTACACTATTGTTTTTGTTTTGTACATAGAGATTTAAATTACACCAACATGACAAACAAGTGAAAGTTTTGTTTTTTTGGTCACCAAGTGAAATTTTTAATCTATAAAATCTCGAATACATTCTACAAGTACACATAATAGAACATAGATAATTACTTAGATTTTTCAAAGCCTATAAACTTAAGACTAACATAGATAATTAAGGGCCCATTAATAAAACTATGGTTCTTTTCACAACAACTACGAACGGTAACGTGTAGACACGTAAAAATTGCTGAATCTGAAAAAAAAGGTAGTCAAGTCCAAGTAAAACAATTACTACTTTCTTATCAATATTTATATATAATAAGTGGTCTCTATTAATCTCCTCTTATCAACCGTTAGATTATCTCTCCTTAATCTCATCTAACGGTCACAAATTTTCCACTGTTATTTATTACGTTACTAGAAATTAAAAAAAATAAGAAAATAAAAACACACGGTCACCGATTCTTCTCCTCTGTCTCTCTCACTAGATGAAGAACAGAGTCTCTCCGGCGAGATCACCGGCGATTTTCCGATAACTCCGCCTGATAGATAAAGTTATTGCATGTTAGAAAATGGGTCTTCCTTTGTTGTCGTGTAGTATCGCAAGAGTAGCTTTCTCTTCTTCTTCTTCTTCTTCTTCATCGTCTTGTGGTGGATTTAGAAGTAGCTCGAGGCGTTTCGAATCTCCGGCGAGTTCTAGATCCGATAATCGGAACCGTATCGGTAATAGAAACGGAAACCCACGAATAAAGGGTCTCTCTTTAGAAAAATCGCGGCGATTCAGAGCCTCGTCCACCGGGCAAAGCGGCGGCGGCGGAGGAGAAGTGATCGACGAAGTAGACGGAAACGGCTCGGCGGCACGTGGTTTAGCAGTGACTTCTGGTGACGTAACTTCTGTAGGCGAATTTATCGGCGGTAACGGCGGATTAGCTGGGCCTTCGGGTGAGGTAACATCCGTCGGCGATTTCGTCGGCGGTGGCGGCGGAGGCGGCGGCGGAGATTTCAACACTTGGGATAAAATAGGCGCCGTCGTTAGACTCAGTTATGGAATCGGTGAGTTCACTCGTTAGATTATAAAAATCAAATCTTTTTAATTTAATCTTTTTTTTATAACCACAAAGTTCTATAGAGAGAAACCAAACAAAAACCATATAATCACTATTGTCATGTAATAAAAATACACTCACCTTGTGTGTATATTATTGTTGTTGTTGTGTTTGGATATAGGAATATACTGTGGAATGGCAATAGCAGGGAGGTTTATATGTGAAGTAGCAGGAATAGATTACACAGGTGGTTTTAATGCTTCTTTAGATGCTATTATATCTGGTCTTGGTTATGCTTCTCCACCAATCATGGCTCTTCTCTTCATTCTTGATGTAAGTATTGTTTTGTCTTTTTTTTTATTCTTTCCTTTTAATGTGTTGTGTTACATGGTTTAATGTAGTTTGTGGTGTTTATGGAAAGTTTTGATTTTTGTTGGTTTTAGGACGAAGTTGTGAAGTTTTCGCCACATGCTCGTGCGATTAGAGATGTTGAAGATGAGGAGCTTCGCGGTTTCTTCCATGGAATGTCTGCTTGGCAGGTGACAAAAAACATAACACTTGTAGAATCTTTATGACTTTAAAGATTGGTCTTTTCTTGAATCTTTGAGACTTTTGTCTTTTTCGTTTTAGTTTATCTTAGTGGTTGCGGCAAGTTCCGTTGGAGAAGAGCTCTTCTACCGCGCTGCGTTTCAGGTTTAATTTGAGCCGTTTTAATAATATACTTCATAGTCTTTTCTTGTCTATTGTCTGTATAGACTAATTCGTATCGGTATTGTGTTATTTACAGGGTGCATTAGCTGATATATTCTTAAGAGGCACACATCTCATCTCAGATTCTCGAGGAATGGTCGCTTTGGTATATGCTTCTCTGTTCTTGATTGTCTTCTTCTTTGTTCCTTAAAGACTCGTTATACTACGAATTGATTTCAATATTTGTTGTCATATTTCAGACAGGAATCTTGCCTCCTTTTGTACCGTTTGCGCAAGCATTTGCAGCCACTATCACAGCCGCACTCACTGGTTCTCTCTATTACATCGCCGCTTCTCCTAAAGGTTTTATCTCCACTCAATAAAACCGTTACAAAACCTTTTACCTCTCAACTAAGTTTGTTTCTTTGTTTTTAGATCCGACTTTTATAATAGCACCGGTCTTGAAAACTCGCTCTGCACGTGACGAGCTGAAGAAGTTGTTCGCAGGTAGTTAAACTACAATAAAGCATAAACCTCTAGATATGTTTTTTAACAACAATCAAGATTCACTATGTTACTTTGTTTTTGGCAGCGTGGTATGAGCGAAGACAGATGAAGAAAATCTACTCTCCGCTTCTTGAAGGGCTTTTAGGTCTATACCTCGGCTTCGAATGGATTCAGGTTTTACTTTCTTCTATACACACAATTCTTTTATATTTCTCGGCTTGTCGAAGTAAGAATCATCGTTGAAACCAAAGTGTTGAACATTGCAGACGAATAATCTTCTTGCACCGATCATCACACATGGGATATACTCCGCGGTTGTGTTAGGGAACGGTCTGTGGAAGCTACACCATCACCAGGAGAGACTGCGTCTTCGGGTCCAGAAGCTCGAAACCGATCAAGATGATAACAAGTCTAGATAAATAATAGCCTATTAGTAAGTATTTACACCTTTTGAATTTTGTAAAAATTGTAATGTGTGTTAAGAAAACTATTGACTTTAAGTAGTATAAGGTAGAAAGCAAAAGAAAGTGTATAGAAACCATTAGTTATAAAAGAGAGAAAGGTGTATGTGGTAAATTTATTTTCACTTTATTTTACTATCTTTATTTATCAATCTGATTTCAGTTTTGTTCAATGATCCCTACGAAAACATTTAAGCTTTGGCAGATATAATAACTGATATAAAGAGTAAGTTATATTTTATACGGTGACCTAATTCAAAATGTTCATTATACATTTATGTACGTTTGCATTAAAGAATGTATAAACTTTGGGGGGAAATATGATTATAATGTAGTTGAAAGTGATAGCTAACAATTTGTATGAAAAACCTATAAAATCACTCTTTTGTTGGACCATATATGAATATGATATAGACTCAAATTGTTTGATCATTTTAAATTTACAAATATTAAAAGTAACTTAATTTTCCTTTGAAAATCTGGCTCAATATAGGTCAATGAAGATTATGTCCTTAATTTAGTTATAGTTTAGGCCTATAACTATATTTTTAAGAGTCTCTTAATTTGATTTTAAGACATATATATATATAACTAATACAATTTTTCAATTAAAATTGCAATTTGATAATACTGTTGACCCATAAAATTGCAAATTTATAATTCCGTTGACCACCACCAAAAATATTACTAGTCAACTGCCTAAAAACATCACATACGTCACTTTAATCATTTCAATATGAACGAGGAATTCACAAAACTACCCTCTTTCAATCCTTCGTTCACAAAATTACATTTAATTTAATTTTTTCACATATTTACACCATTTCAAAATTTTAAAAGTTTGATTTATCCTTTTAAAAATTACCAAAATTAAAATATTTTCATTGGGTTCGTTAATTAGTGTTTAGGGTATATTATTAAAGGAGTAGGATTGTGTGGATATGATTTATTTGGATTTAATTTTGAGTATTTATGTATAGTTTTGTGAAGTATTTTTGAAATGATGTAGTTTTGTGAAATGTAATTCAAATGGTGTAGTTTTGTAATTCTCCCAATTATAATTTAAAAGTGCATTTTCTCGGATAAACACTCACCCAAAACGTCAAACGAGACAATCTACGGTTAAAAGAAAACTTCCACACTTTTTATGTTCAAAATAAATTACAAATATACATATCAACATTGGTGCATACGTGTATACATATTTAATTTCCAAAATAACATGAAAAATGTTTTTTGGAAAAAAATAGCATCAAAAGTTTTTTTTACTCAAATATCATTAACAAGTATTTTTGGATAAAAAAACGATAAATTTAAAATTAATTTAAATGCTTCAAAATTAGCCCGATATCCTCAAAACTAAACTATAATACCATGATCATTGCATGATTTTAGTGAGTTTGTTAACAAATTTTATAATTTGGAGCCCACAAAAATCTCTAAAACTCGTTCCAAGATTCTTTAAATAAGGATCAAGTATCAACTTTGGTCTGTTCGTGACATTTTTCAATTTTATTTTTTATTAATCAGACAAAAAAAATGACAAAACAAAAAACGTGCATAAAAGTTTTGCAATGAACATGCTCTAATTACTTCGATAGTGTACCCAAAACAGTATATACTAAACCCAAATGAAGAAATTTAATTTTTAAAATGTTAAAATTATATTTTTTGTGTTTATAGTATTTTACTCCAAAAAACATTTTAATAGTAATTGAAGAAAAAAATTGTAAGAGTTTTTTAGTCCAAAATATATTTTTATTTCTAGGAATTTCTCATTATTTTAAATTGTTTAGTAATAGTTGAGGATAAATAAAAGGAAAAATAGATTAAGGGAGAAGCAAATTTGTTTGACAAAAAAAAGGGAGAAGCAAATTAAAGTGTGACAGCGAAGTTTTTGATGAGAGCAAAGGGAATCAGAATCCTTTTTGCAGCTATCAAACACGACCGCTTCTCCCGGTCGACCATCTTTGGCCGTCCATTACATCTTACATTACACTTTTTTAATTAATATATTGGAAAATTACAAAGCTACGTCATTTCAAAATTATTTCACAAAACTACATCTAAACACTCAAAATTTAATCCAAATAATCTCTACCGACACAATCTTACCCCTTTAATATTATACCCTAAACACTAATTAGCGAATCCAAATGAAAATATTTTAATTTTGGTAATTTTTAATAGGTAAATCAAGCTTTTAAAATTTTGAAAGGATGTAAATATGTGAAAATATTAAATTAGGTATAGTTTTGTGAATAATAGATTGAAAGGGTGTAGTTTTGTGAAGGAGGGGTTGAAAGGGGTTGAAAGGGATAGTTTTGTGAATTCCTCTTAATATTATCTATATAACACATATATTATATATAATACAAGATAGTTTTCAAAAAAATAAATATATATATATATATATAATACAAGATATTAAATTAAAATTGTTGACTTGTTGTTGTTAACGCATAAAAGAAATAATAAATGTACAATTAACTAGTAATATATAGCAAAGAACATAGGAATTAATATTTTGTTTTAAGATATGATTGGTTATATGTCTTAGAAAACAATATACCCTTAAATCTTTGTAATATTCGGGTTCTTATACTTATTTCATTTATCCAAACTTTTGTTTACCGTCCTTTTAATAATAAAAAAAGAAATGCTTTTGTTTGATGTCAAGCCCTACAATCTATTGTATATATTCAGTAATTAATACGTACGTGCTTAATTGAGACCTAATCGGTCCATTAATGTACTTATCATAAACAAAGACTTCGTGCGCGTTTATGACATACTATTGATTAAGAAAGATGAATACAATATTCAATTTATAAATACGATGCTAAAGTGTTGATATAAAAAAAAATACAATACTAAACTAGTTCGTAAAATTAAAAAATAAGATATAATGTGTATATAGACACGTATTTGTTATAGATTAGCAGAAAGGGATCACATGGAGCCATGAGGGCATAGATAGATGTTTGAGCCTGAGGGAATCGCACGTGCCCCACATGGCAAGTTCTGACTCTAAACTGGCTAGGTTTTTTACACGTGGCGTCACCGGAGTGATCGAAGGCGTTTTGAAAAGCACGTGATGCGTGTTAATATTGGCTATCTATCAAATCCCTTTTACTTCATGTCCGTACTTTCAGGTCAAAAAATATTAGCACACGGACGATCATTTTAATTTTGTTACTTTATTTTAAAATTGTCAAAATTAATACAGTGAAAAAACTGAAAAAGACTACAAATCTATATATATATATATATATTGGATAATTTTAGCAATCAAAGTTGCTATATATGTTAGATTCTCTTAGTATTTTTATTTGTTTTATCTTTGAGTATTTTAGAGTTTGAGTCGTTTTAGAATTTGGTTCATCTGATAACCAAATGATTGATATTTGCATACTATTACTATTTTTAACAAGTATTTAATGTGTACTGTTTACGAAAGTATTTTCAAGCGTGTGGATAATCAACCATTAATAAAGATTTTGTTTGAAAATAAGGTTAGTTTAGACATACTAATTAATATATTGTCAGCTGATAATTAAATATATATATAAGAAATATTCCTTCTTTGATGGATAATTCATAATAATAAATTGGTGGAAACTATATAATATATTAATATGCCATATTAGTATTAATATGTAGGCGTGTGCATTGGAAGCCATATAATTATATACAAGTTTAAATTATAATTTAAGTGTTCATTTCATAATGATTGCATAGTAAAAACATGAATATCCTAGTCTAGTACATGGTTTGTTACTATATAAAATCTTATTATATAAAAGAGAGCGCGTAAAATTATAACTCACCAGATCGTGACACGTGTCACATTTAATTTAGATCGTGAAATTTTTCATTTTTAAAATAAGAAGGAAAAATGGAAAATTTAAAAAATGGAAAGTTTAAAAAATGAAAAATGGAAAATTTAAATAATTTTATAAGAAGAAAAAAAAAGAAGGAAAAAAACCTTAAAAAATGAAATTTAATAAAATGAAACTCATTATTTTTAGAAAGGAGAAAAAAAAAACTAACCAATCTCTAATTAGGTTAGTATATAAAAAAGCAACTAAAACACATTACTCTAATTCGTTTTGTATATAAAAATGAAACATATTAAAAAAAATTATCCTTCGCCGTGATTACCCGAAGACCCGCGTCAACCAGGAATCTTATTATATAAAAGTGAGCGCGTTAACGTGAGCTCGACACGTATGCAAAATTATAATTCACCAGATCGTAACATTTGTAATGGTTAGTTGATATCGTGACATGTGTATTAAATTTGATATCTATACATTTTATAAAATAGAAACTTAACAATATTGAGAAAAAACAGAATTAAGGAAAATAATCAAAAATAAAAAACTTAACATTAATTATCAAATAATTAAAAATAAAATAATCACAAATAAGGAAAATAACATAGAAAAAGAAAAATTTAACAATATTTTAAAAAATAATCAATAAAAAAAAAATAATTAGAAAAAAGAAAAAAGAAAAACGTAAAATTACTTGAAAAGAAAGAAAATCTCTATGATAACTTATTTGTTATCTTCATGGATCCACTATTTAATTATTAATTTAAAATAATTTTTTTTTCATGTAATAACAAAAGCAATGTAATAAAACAAAAATGTGTAATTTTATTTCTTAATTGTTGGAAAAAGTAAAAATCAATTATTTACTATTACTTTATATGTTGTTGTGTGTCTTTTATATTATTTGTTAATAAAATAACGGGTATAATATTAGTTTTCGTTTAAATCTAACTATAACTATACAAATTTAATAAAATTCTTAATATATAATTATTATTTTTTAATATATAATTATAAAATATTTTTATGTAATTTGTCCGCGTATTACGCGAGATTTTATCTAGTTTTATAATACAACAACCTTTCTAAATCAAAAATGGTTAAAACAATTTCGGTTTATATTAGGGACACTTACAAAACTACACCTTTTATATTGCATTTCATGAATATATACCACTTCAAAGTCAATTTTCAAAACTACACCTAAACACTTAAAATTAAATCTAAATAAATTTTATCCACACAATCATACCTCTTTAATATTATATATCTTAAACACTAATTCGCGAACCCAAATCAAAATATTTTAATTTTTTAATTTTTTAAAAGATAAATTAACAATTTAAAATTTTAAAATATGTAAATATATAAAAATATTGAATTAGGCGTAGTTTGGTGAATGACCTAGATTTTTGAATTCATCTTCATATTATTACATAAGAAAGTCCACTATCCGCCTATAATGATTACTTATTTGTTCATGTATCTATTCATCGTGTTACTATTCTGTCCCACTTTTTATGGAACTTATTACAATAAATCTCAATATATTTTGCATTTATATACATGTTATTTACTCACTTAGTTTTATACTATTTTAATAAAGAGATAAATAATTATATTGTTTACATATTTTGGTAGTATAAATTTCAGTTTTGTTTATGCTCGTGAATGTGTAAATTAGTTATCTGGATTTTTATCAGGTGAATAATAGTAATTGGTAAGCTTGACAAAGGTAACTAATAAAGTAATAGTACTGTCTTAAATTACGTGCGATTAAAGAGTATTTCTAGATATGTTTCTTAATATAATATTTACAAAAAACTTGCATCGTCTTATATAATCAAATACAAAAAAGGTTAAAAGAAGGCATTCAGAACTTTTGTCGTCTAGCATCCAAAGCTCCTTATTACAAGCTGACAGTTATAAATTTGCATATTTAATCACAAAATTAACAAGCTAACGAAATTAATAAAAAAAAAATTAAAATGATTTAATTTTAAGTGAAGAGTTTGGTTTTCAAGGCCAAAAGTTGTAATTGTGGGGACTCCGGAGACCGGAATATGCATTAAGGAAACCCTCTCTTCTAAAACTCGCTCGCCTAGCCGATTACTCTCCCGAGTTTCCGCTACTCTGTGGTCATCCGCGTCGATTAAGTTTTTGGCCGCGTAGATTTAATGATCTAAACAACGACGTCTAATTCTATAAAATTTCGCATAGTCCAGTTAATTTTTAATGATTTTCTGACTAATTTGATCATTTAAATTTAAATTTTATAAAAAAATTTGATAAAATATTAGTTTTAGAGGTTAATAACATTATAAATGATAATAAAAAATCAATATAAAGAGAAAAAATATATAAAAATATAAATTTATCCTAAAATTACTCTCCGAAAAATCTCCGATTTTTTCGCTAGGTGCTAGACCCTTGCTGCCCGCACGCGTAGCGCCTAGCGAGTTATAGAAGCTTGAGAAAACCTTATGACAGATTTCTCGTCCAAAAAGTCATTATCACCAATTGGTCTTTGGTCCATTAATTAAACTAATTATATAATTAATTAGGTGAGTGGTGGGAAATGGACAAATTAGCTCATGAATTAAAACTCCATTAGAGATTAATGCACTTGGAAGAATCATAATATATGCTCTCTACGTGGCCTCAATTATTCGAGTTGGTCAATTGTAAGTTTGTAACCAATATTAGTGCTTAATTAGCTTTGTTCTTCTCAATTAAATATAATAATTTAAAACCATGCTAAAAAAATTTGGTTGTGTTTGAGATTCACATATAAAAATACTTCCACAAAGCCAAATCCAAATAAATGTATCGTTTTGTTTGGTGTTTCTTCATAAGTTCATACGTATATATATATACAAACTAATTATAAGTTTATAACATGTATAATATACGTGCATGTGTGCTTTTGAAGAAATAATCAATCGCATCTATTTCTTTTCCTTTCTTCTTTTTTGCCTATTAACATTAATTCCCATTTTCTCTTTAATTATTTAGTGTTTAAAATAAGAATTTATTTTAGTAAATTAGATATATTACTGAAAAATTGAACAATTGCTAATACATCAACAAACAATCAATGACACACGTTGTAGTCATATAAAAGTAATTAAAAGTTGGGTTAAAAAGAAGGAAAAACAGATTTATTTGGTAAGTACACATAAAATTTCGTGAAGGCATGCTTTAATAAATGAGTTAAAAGAATAACTCCAACTTCAAGCAAAACCCATACCTCTGAATCTTTTAATTTACCTGCTCCTCTTTATCTTTCACCACAATTATATATTTTACATATAGGCAGATATATGTACGTACGTGTATATTTGAATAATTTTGTCAATACATAGACGTAATAACTACTTTTGTCCTTTTCAATGAACCCAATAGACTTATAGGACCAGCTTTGTGGAAACTCATTATTTAGTTTAATATATATAGGGCAAACGTATCGGTATCATTATTTAGTTTAAATGTTTAATATATAGGGCAAACTTATCGATACAAGAATTTCAAATAAATAAAAGCTATCATATATATATATATATATATATATATATGATATGTTATATATATGGTAGCATATCATTTTGGTTAGAATATTGTTATTTTGTGAAAATTATTATTTAGTTTAATATATAGGGCAAAACTTATCGGTACAAAAATTTCAAATAGATAAGAGCTATCATATATCATTTTGGTTAGAATATGGGAAAATTACAAAACGACACCATTTGAATTACATTTCACAAAACTTTACAATTTTAAAATAACTTCACAAAACTACACCTAAACACTAAAAATTAAATCCAAATAAACCATATCCACACAATCCTACCCCCTTAATACTATACCATAAATACTAATTAGCGAACCCAAATGAAAAAAAATTAATTTTGATAATTTTTCAAAGGATAAATCAAACTTTTAAAATTTTGAAAGGATGTAAATTAGATAGAGTTTTGTAAAGAAAATGAAGAAAGGGTGTAATTTTGTGAATTCCTCTTAGAATATTATTGTTATTTTGTGAAAAATAAACCAAATATATGTTATTAGTAAATTATGAATACAAAGAATAAGTGGATAACCAAATAAAATTTTACACACTATCTACTGGTGATTTAGAGCATCATTATAGGGTGGCCTTTTAAAAAAAAATTATATATTTTGTTATTTAATTTAAAAAAAAAAAATTGAAAGTCACCCAATTGCGGGCCGCCACGTGTCAGTGGCCCGCAAAAATTAGTGAAGTCGACTCTTATAGAAGAGTTGTTAGCATTGACTTTTATTTAATTCGTGGGTCTCACAGATCTAAAAACCCATTTTGGAATCCCTATATAGATGGTCTTATCTTTCTATTTCTCTTTAGGTCGCTTTAATAAACATGTTGAATATGCACATATATTTATAAAGATTTGTTTTTTCAACAAAAATTGTAAAAGATAATTGAATAAATTTGTAATGCTATCAAATTTTGTGTGAATTAGGGCAGGTGAAAATGCAGAAGCCTAGTAGATAAACTCCCCCGAGATTTAAGGGTTTTTAGAGAGAGAAACACAAAGCAATTCCCAATGAAAATTTCATGAGAGAGAGAGAGAGGAGCGTAAGCTGTTTCGTGGCCGACAGCGATACGTTCACATGTGTTTTATTTCACACGTGTCTCTCTTCTCCTTTGCACGTGCGTACTCACACTATACAAAATACATGTATCTTGTATGTATAAGGACCATGTTAAATTGTTAATATAAAACCTACATTTTATTATATATATCACATATTTCAGTAATTTATTTATATTTTATATATAACTGTTTGTTTATCTTCTCCAGGTATTTCATTAGTTTTTGGAAATAAAACCAATTTCTGTTTAAGCACAGTATTTTTTTTCAACCTCGTACGAACACTGTTCAATGTATGAGCTTACGTAAACAAAGTTAGCTATTTTCCAATATTTATCATCTACTTTTGTAGAAACCTACGCAATTATATATATATATATATATATATATATATATTGGAATAAATTTAGTTATGTTTAACTCCAAAGAATACTTAATTAGCTTTATATTATTTATTTTGATTGATTAGAAACCCTAGAGGTAACGTGTTTTGATCCAAGAACTTGGATTTGACATTTCTGATTCTTTGTTTCTTCTAAATTATATTACAAAGGTCAATTAAGCGAGAAAGTTTAATTGCACTTTAGGCGGGTTTACTTAACGCATAACTCTAACTTTCTAATTACATATTTTTAATTAGCCCTATAGTTTTGATTAGAGATAAGCTTCAAAATGATTACGAAATGTTATGCTTTTTTGGCTTTTACATGTTTTAATTCGGAAACCAATTCAAGTCGAATAAATCTTTGAACCATTTAGTAGAAGGGCTAAACTATAATTAATATACATGTATCATATCTTAATATATTGTTACCTACTATGTTAAACATATTTTAAGGACGACATTGTTACTAATTAAAAAAAAATTAAAGACCCACTTTACCACTTACTTCAATCATCCATAAACAAAAAGTAATTATATGTGCCCACACAATGCTATTGGATAAGGAACCATAAGCCACAAACATCCTTAATATATAATATAGAAAAATAAAAAATAAAGATAAACTTATTATATATAATATATGGCTTATATAATAAGCTTATTCACAATATCTATCATATATATGGCTTTGTCAGACATCACTATGTTGGTTCCAAAAGTCGTCAGTGCCAAGCGGTATTGTTTTTATTCTTTTAAACAATATTTAAGATATATTGTATAATTTAAATAAATGGAAGCAACACACACACCATTTTAAATTTATAATATTATTGTATACGTAAATCTAAATTAATAACTTTCACTTTGTTAGATATTGTAGTCTAAATCTGGTTTGGTGAATATATATATTGGCCTCGGTCATAACATGGAAAAATTATAAATTATAACGGTTAATTAAAAGATATATAACTTTTGCACGTGGATTGTGCAATTTTAGTCTAAAGTATCCAACGAAGCTAAACAAATTATGAAACACAAGTTCTTTGATTTGATTGTAATCATTAGATCATAGAAAATGTTATCACACTCGTACTATATTTGTCCATGAATAAATAAGTTATCTACAGTTAAGAAAACAAATTATATCCACATAAGCAACTTTAGGTGTTCCTATACTATGTTAAAAAAATTGTTATTATTTTTCATATCTTAAAATTGGTCTTGGTCTTGAAATAATCATCTGGAACATCCAAAGCTCGTATTTAGACAACACTAGTTATGAAACAATTTATTTATTTATCAAAAAAATACAAACACTAATAATGGATGTTTTCTAAAACAATTATAAAAATCTTGAAAAACCATAATATGAAACTTTATGGTTTAGCAGTTGGTTGGTTCAATAACTTTTTAGTAAATGTACTAAAAAGTTAAGTCATTATAAAAATTATTCACGAAATTTAGACCAAATTAAATGATCCTACATGACGCGTAATTAAAGTGAGTTATGATGTAATCAACTTCATCAAATTGAGCTTATCATTTTTTCATGTTTATGATAACTCGTAATATAATGCATATATAATCTTTTGTATAAAATTAAATATATATACCTCCACATAATTTTTATCAAGTGTTTCATTTGAAGATTTACTCTTTTATGTTTGAAGTCTAAAATTTGTGATAGATGTCATATTTTTTATGCATATGGTTGATAAATGGAGTACTAATTTTATATGAACTATATATATATATAACATAAATTATAAATTAAAAAGTGAATTTAACAACATTAATAAAGACACAAAATTATTGGTATGAAATGATTAGAGCCAACTAATTTCCAACCAAAGACAGTCAAAGCCAAATAACAATCCTACCTCTCCATGAAACCCAAGAGAAACCAGACAATCGTGGACCCCACGCGCCGCTTGATATTTCTCTCTCTAATTAAAGAGATCTAACTTTGATTAGTTTAGTCAACTTTTTAATTAACCATGGTTAGCTATTAAATTAATTATTCTATTTCCAATATTATTAGTTTATTAACAAGTGATTATGCATTGGCCTAAAGTCTTTTTCTTCTAAATCGCTTATGCATCTTAATATTTTTTCGACAAGACTTGCATCTTAACCTAGGAAACAAATTAAAATGAATGGTTTCTTTGTACATAATATTTAATAAATTTAAATAAACTATATTAATAGTAGAAGGCAAGACAATGATAAAAAATGGTGGAGAATGTTTTGAAGGAAAAGAGGAAGCATATCAATGAAAACCCACAAGATAACCCCAACCACATATTATCATGATGGCATTATTCATCTTAATTAAAACTTTCATTTTCTCTATATAATCTAAAGTATTAATACCAATTAGATCACACCCACTCACATAAATCTCATTTCTAACTTCTCACGTGCCTAATACGCGCGTAGACACTACTTCCTTAAACTCCTTAATTAAACTAGAAAAAAAAAACCAATACCCATTATGAGATTTTAGCTATTTTTTTTTTTTTTTTTTTTTTGTCAACATTTGGCGCAGTAATGGCGCGACTAATGCCAAACCTACTATTATCGTAGGCGCGGGGAATCGATCCGGGTGGGGTGGTCTTACCTGCCTCACGTGAACTTATGATCGCCATTGTAGGCCAAGGTCATCCTAGGATTTTAGCTATTTTGAATGGGATATTTTGAAAGGAAGGAGTGTAATTAAGACAAGGTTTTTCAATAGTTAAAGTATAATACTTTTTAAAATGTGTGTATGCTATATAATTTAGAAACCGTAAAAAAAAAGACACAATGCAAACAATGAAAAACCTAAAATATATATATATATATATATATATATTTGCTTATGTTAGTCGCGTATATTTCACGCTCTTGAAGACGAAGAAAAAAGTTATTTGTCAATTTCACGACACACAAAACGACATGGAACTCTCCAAAAAAAAATGAAATTTTTTGAATTGGAGTCGATACCAAAACGTATAAAAATATTATATAAATACTTGTAAGAGTTTAGGTTAGACAAGTGACAGCATTTACATTTTACATTTACATACATTATATATTTATATATATATATATATCATCTATCTATATATATACACAAACATATATTTCTTCTTCTTTTAATGCTTTTATTTTAGTCTCACCTTCTCCTTCCTACTTTTTTTCCCCACTTACTCTTTCTTCTTCCCTAACTTCTTCTTCCAAGTCCTTTCATATCATATAGTTTACATTTTAATTTCTATAAAAATAAACATTTTACATAATCATCTTTATTTTAATCTTCTTGTGTATGTGTGTGTGTTTTTAATATAATTGTTCATTTAAAAATTCCTTTTTTTTTCCTCTTGCTTTTGATTATAAGGCATATATGGCTGGTCTTGATCTAGGCACACCTTTTGGTTACGTTAACCACCACCATCTCCACCACAACTCCTCCTCCGGTGGTGACGTCACTCCCGGCGTCGGAATCAATCGTTTCACCGTCGCCAACGACGACAACAATCAAGGTCTTGACCTAATCTCCGGAGGTGGCTCAGGTAGCTCAGGAGGAGGAGGAGGAGGAGGTCACGGTCACGGAGGAGGAGATGTAGTTGGTCGTCGTCCACGTGGCAGACCACCAGGCTCCAAAAACAAACCCAAACCTCCCGTGATAATCACGCGCGAGAGCGCGAACACACTTAGAGCACACATTCTCGAAGTAACAAACGGCTGCGACGTATTCGACTGCGTCGCGTCATACGCCCGTAGGCGCCAGAGAGGTATATGCGTTTTGAGCGGTAGCGGAACCGTCACAAACGTCACTATACGCCAACCATCGTCGTCGTCGTCATCGTCGTCTGGAGGGGTTGTGACGTTACAAGGAGCGTTTGAGATTTTGTCTTTATCGGGTTCTTTTCTACCTCCTCCTGCTCCTCCGGGAGCAACGAGCTTGACTATTTATTTGGCAGGAGGACAAGGACAAGTCGTTGGAGGAAGCGTTGTTGGTGAGCTTGTAGCGGCAGGACCGGTTATTGTTATAGCTGCTTCTTTTACTAATGTTGCTTATGAGAGACTTCCTTTAGAAGAAGATGAACAACAACAACAACAACTAGGAGGAGGAGGAGGAGGAGGTAACTTGTTTCCGGAGGTAGTTGCCGGAGGAGGAGGAGGAGGAGGGTTGCCTTTTTTTAATTTACCGATGAATATGCAAGCGAATGTGCAACTTCCGGTGGAAGGTTGGCCGGGGAATTCTAGTGGGAGAGGGACTTTCTGATGTGTTTGTGTATATATACCGGAGGAGGAGGATTTTCCGGCGAATAATTTGTGGGAAGTCAAGAAAGGTTAGAAAAATGTTTTAAATTTAATGGACTAATTATTCCAAATTGTCTTGTTAAGTTTATGTTTTTTTTTTCCTTTTTAAGTTTTTTTTTGTAGAATTTTATGGTTTAATCCTTTTTTTTGTTTATGTGAAACTTCTCTTTGTGGTCATTTGCGTTCACAAAGATTATCAGTCTTGTCTTCATATTGAATCCATTAGAATTTTTGATGGGAGATTATCGGTTATGAGTTAAATTTTTACAATTGTTGATTTACATGTGTTTGTTGATGTGTAGTTTGAATCAAGATCGTTTGGTCTTTTAATTTGTTTAGTGCAATGATTAGGTAGAAAACATTTTGGGGTGAGGGATTAGGTGAAAGTTTTATTATGATATATATATATATATATATACACAAATATGAAAATTATATAAATAAGCATATACATATATATGTATGTCTATGTCATGGTATCAATTCAACATTGGTTTTTAGATTCTTGAAGCCCTAGCATTTATCTATATAGTACTACCAATCTTGTTTTTGTTTTGATCTCGACGAAGTAAAAATTAGTAAATAGTAAAACCTACTCATAAGTCATAACATGTTGAAGATTATTTATATTTAAATTTTTCCAGGTTGTTTGACAAAAGAAAATAAATAAATATATATATATATATATATATTTATATAAATATGAAGGTTTGTTTAATCTATCTCTAGGTATACATATGATTCGGATATGGAGAAAACACACTTTAGTGAAGGATAAAGATTTTGATTCTTTAAGATGTGGATTTGCATATTTTAGTTTTCCAATTCATTATGAAAAATTTACCTTTATATGACTTTTTAGTGTATTATATATTTTCAAAATCCTTTAGTTATATTTTAGTTGATGATTATCTTTTATTATTTAGTTTAGTCTAAAACCTTTCTGCTTCATATATTAATTTAACTTAATAGTTTATGATTTTATGGGAATCTCGTATTGGAAGTAGACTAGTATCAATAAGTTATTTAACCGATGATATGTCCTGTGTGGTGCTTTTTATTTGGAAAATATTATTTTCTCTAAAAAGTTCCTTAATTATTCTACCTTCCTATAATTATATTCTTTTTTAACTTTTAACTAATAAACAAGTTGTATTATATTGAACATGCATGAGAATATAATCGATCATAATTTTTTTATCGGTATATATATATATATATATATTGAGCGGTAGAGGATAGACAATATTATCATTAGTAGGTTTAACATAGTGGAAGCAATACATCTCTTCTGAACATTAGATTTTAAACTATATTTAATTTGATTTATTTTATAGTTATAATTAACATGAGTTCTATACGTATATTTTAAAAGTTACATTAATTTTAGATACATCTTTTTGCTAAACTAGTTTAACAAGGATTTCCAAAACTTATCTGAATCAGCTCAAATTTTGGCTGTTGGAATTAATTATTTTAAATTGCATGTACAAAGATGGAGATGTTGTAAGTTTAAGAACTCAATTATATTCTTTAAAATATATTATTCACGTGCCACGATCATGATAGTGTAATTTTCTTGTATCCTCTAGTTAATTTCCTTTAAATTAAAAATCAAATGGCATTTCCGCCACATAGTGCTTACAAAATAGACATTTTTGCATTTTATTGTGGTGTATGTTTTCATTTTAAACCATATCGCTAATTATGTTTTTACGACAATTTATTTCAAAAGCCACACTATGGTGAAAAATTAAAAAAACACACCTTTGTATTTGGTCTTGTTGATACATTGGTTAGTTTGGCCCAATTAGCATTTACCAATAAAATTTCGAAATTATCTCGTGGGCTTTGTTATATTATGTAATTGTTTTTAAAAGGCCCATTTATTTATTAAAGCCTACCTAGTGTGAACACTGTTCTTTCATCAAGACACGTGGATAGTAAACAGTGGTGGATATAGTGATTCTGTCACGTCGTTGGCTGAAATAAAAAACTCAAAAACAGATTTGAGATTAGAGGTATCTTCTTTTGGTCACAAACTCACAACATATGCATATTTTGTAGTCCATAAATTAATTGAATAATATCTCTAGGTAGACCTTTACGTGCATAGAGTCAAAAGAGTAAAATAATTTAAATATAGATACCTTATAGTATTAAGGAGAATCACAAAACTACACCATTTGAATTACTTTTCACAAAACTACACCATTTCCAAAATATTTCACAAAACTACACCTAAACACTCAAAATTAAATTCAAATAACTCTACCCAAACAATCATATTCCCTTAATACTATACCCTAAACACTAAATAGCGAATCCAAATGAAATAAATTTAATTTTGGTAATTTTTTAAAGGTTAAATCAAACTTTTGAAATTTTGAAAGGGTGTAAATATGTGAAAAATATTAAATTAGGAGTAGTTTTGTGAAGAATGGATTGAAAGGGTGTAGATTTGTGAATTCCTCTAGTATTAAATTATTTTTATGTTACTTTTCTATCTTTTAATTAGACCCAGTTTATTCCATAATTTCCCTGGTTTAGTAATATTTCAAAAATTCATCTAAGAAACATGTACAATTTTTTTCTGAAATCAAAGTTTTTTTATCTATAAAAAGTTAATTGAGCTAATAAACAGAAAATAAACATACTGTATATTCTTTAAAAGCATTTTTAAAATGGGCAGTTTGTATGAATACCACTAAAAAAAGTTTTTTTTTTTAACACAATTAACATAGATTTTCGAAAGTTTTACAAATACCATTAAAAAAATTTGTTCTCATAAATACCACAAATCTTAAAATTTTAAAATTACACCCAAAACCACCAAAAAACTATATCATACTCTTCAAAACTATACCCTAAACACTATATAGCGAACCCAAACGAAAAAAATTTAAATCTAAAAGTGTTAAAACTCGTTTTTTGTATTTGTGGTATTTTGTAAACTACTACTTTTTGATGGTATTTTTGTTATAAAAAACTTTTTAATGGTATTTTCAAAATAAAAACTTATTTTGATGGTATTCTAAGGAATTTCTCTTTTAAAATTGGCAATTCTTATGTATAACACAAAAAATATTTTTTTAACACAATTAACACACATTTTCGAAAGTTTTATAGTACCATTAAAAAGTTTTTTTTCTCGTAAATACATTAAATTTTAAATTTTCAAAATTACACCAAATACACTCAAATTTTCGTAAACTAATAATTTTTTGATGATATTTTTGATATAAAAACATTTTAATGTTATAAAAAAATTTATAATAGTATTTTCAAAACAAAAACTTTACTTCCATAATTTCTCTTTTAAAATTGATGAGAAAAAGAAAATAGATTCGGAAGATTCACTGGTCGGGCCGGTTAATACCCATCGCACGTGCCATAGCAAAATAGAGTGAGAAAACGGTTCCGACCGTCGCACGTGCCAACCCGAATAACACTCGTTATCACGAGTGGCGTTGAAACTGGGCTAACGCTTTTTTCCATTTCAAAGCAAAGATTTTTCTTTCTTCTGTTTTTTTTTTCGTTTCGTTTCAACAAAATAGTTTGTCAGGTCAAAAAAGACAAAAAAAAACAAAAAAGACTTCCGTTTCAAAACCGCGTCTTAAGCGATTTTTCGCCATGTCGGTGAGTTTTATCTAACCAAATCGTTTTTGGTATTGAAATTATCTGCAAAATTTCGATGTTTTTTTGTGGTGTTGAAGAAGATTTTAACAGATCTGTTGATTTTAGGATTTTTTGATGTAAGATTTGTGAGAAAATGTCGTTGCTAATTATCGTTTAGTTTTTGATTTGGGTGAAAAGTATTGTTTCTGAGATGAATAACTCTTTTTTTTTTTTTTTAATTTAAATACCCAAATTATATCATTTTTTGTTATGTAATCTATAATATTTGATACAGATATTAGTTTTTTTTATTTCCAAGGTTTAGTCTTTATGCAATGTCATTGTAACTATTGATCTTTGTTGTTTCATAAGTGTGTCTACTCATAGTTTAGGCTATTAAGTAACCAGAAAATTGCAGAATCAGACGGCTAAAGATATGTCTGAAAATGTGATTTTAGCTCTTGAAAATTAGGTATAAAAGCTATAGCTTTTAAGTCTCAAGAGATTGTATGATCACATTTTTCGCAGATGACAAGCGTAAAAGTAAGCAATGTATCTCTAAGAGCAACCGAAACAGACCTTAAGGAGTTCTTTTCCTTCTCAGGCGATATCTTTTACCTCGAAACTCATAGGTCTTTTTTCAAGTTTTGGTTTCTCCTCTATAATGTTTCCCTTTTTGGGTTTAGTTTCTTTAGATTCTTAAACTCCTCCTTTTAACGTGTTTCGTATAGCGAGACAGAGAGAACTAAGCTTGCTTATGTCACTTTTAAGGACTTACAAGGCGCCGAAACCGCAGTTCTACTTTCCGTATGTTCACTTTTGTAGCCTATCTAGTCTCTATGTTATTAACTTATTGTCCCTTTTGGTACTTAAGTGTCTTATTCATGATTTCTTTCAGGGAGCAACGATTGTTGATTCTTCGGTTATTGTCACAATGGCACCGGACTATCAACTATCTCCCGAGGCTTTGGCTTCTTTAGTAAAGCTCTTTTTAACTCGTCATCTCTTCTTTTGATTCGTCAACACAAAGTTTAAACTCTTATTCATCTCCTCAGGAACCGAAAGAGAGCAGCAACAAATCACCACGGAGAAGTGAATCCGTGTTGAGAAAAGCCGAAGACGTTGTGAGCAGCATGCTTGCAAAAGGATATATATTGGGTAAAGACGCAATAGCCAAAGCCAAGAGCGTCGATGAGAAGCACCAGCTAACATCAACAGCATCAGCTAAAGTCGCGTCTCTAGACAAGAAACTCGGTTTCACTAATAAGATCAACACGGGAACGGTTGTTGTTGGAGAAAAAGCCAGGGAAATTGATCAAAAGTATCATGTCTCGGAGAAGACGAAATCTGCCATGGCTGCAGCTGAGCAGACAGTGAGCAACGCGAGCACGGCTATAATGAAGAACAGGTATGTGCTCACGGGGGCAACGTGGGTCACAGGAGCGTTTAACAGAGTGGCTAAAGCCGCAGAAGAAGTCGGACAAAAGACCAAGGAGAAAGTCGGTATGGCCGAAGAAGAAGAGAAGAGGAAAGTTGTTGATGAGTTTGCTAGAGTTCACTTGTCTGAATCACCAAAGGCTGCTGATGCAACAACAGAGCAAGAAACAGAACACGAATCGAAACTTTATGAATCGGAACATCATGAGCCAAAATCGAAGCAGCAGCAGCAACATTCTCCTCCACATGTGGCTCCTGCTCAGCTTTGAGATTATGCAGACAAGTAAAGGCCTTTTATGATTCTTGTTGTGAACTATTAGTCTTTGTTATTTAGTATTAAAGACTTTGTGTTCTTGTAGTAACATTGGATTCATGGTCGGTTTCATAGAGATGCCTGAAGAAAGAAAAACAATTTTGAAAATCAGTATTGTAACATTGTTTATTTGTCTGTCTTAAAGTCTCTTCCTTGTGCAAAGCTGTTGAAGAAGCAAAGGTGGTTATTTAAACCGGGATATGTGTTACACTGAATTGAACCAAAATACCAATTGAATTTTTTTTTTTTTGTTAACTTAGATCCTATAATTAACAATCAAATGTCTTTATGTATAATATTATTTACTAGTATTGTGAAAAATACACTATTAAGTTTACGTAATTGCAATAAAAACTTCATAGATTAATAATGTTAGAGAAATTCACAAAACTACACCCTTTCAACCCTCCATTCACAAAACTACACCTAATTCAATATTTTCACAAGTTTACACCATATCAAAATTTCAAAAGCTTGATTTACCCTTTTAAAAATTACCAAAATTAAAATATTTTCATTTGGGTTCGCTAATTAGTGTTTACGATATAGTATTAAGGGGGTATGATTGTGTGTGTAGGATTTATTTGAATTTAATTTGGTGTGTTTAGGTGTAGTTTTGTGAAGTAATTTTGAAATGGTGTAGTTTGTGAAATGTAATTCAAATGGTGTAGTTTTGTGATTCTCCCGTAATGTTATCGAGATTTATGGAGCTTATTTTATTAGGAGAGTTTATAAAAGTACACTTTTGAAAGTGCATTTTATTCATTTTAAAGTGTATTTCATGAACTCAAAAACGTTATAAAAGAAAAATAAGTATTAGCAAACACAATAAGAAAAAAAAATGGAGAAATCAGCTTTAATATTCATTAGCATTCTACTTTTCTCAACATGTGAGTTTAAAAACAACCTATACTTTCTCTAATTACTATATCAACTAGGATTTAACCCGTGGTGTACCACGAGTTTATGTTTTTATAAATAATTTTATATATATACGAGTTAATTTAGAAGTTTGTAATATTTTTTCTGATTTTGTAAAATAAATAAAAATATTCAGAATTTCTAAAGAGTATTTTGTTCTTTTATTGTTTATGCAAATAAATATAGAGAAATTCACAAAACTACACCCTTTCAATCATTCCTTCACAAAACTACACCTAATTCAATATTTTCACAAATTTACACCCTTTCAAAATTTTAAAAGCTTGATTTACCCTTTTAAAAATTACCAAAATTAAAATATTTTCATTTGTGTTCGCTAATTAGTGTTTAGAAATAGTATTAAGGGGTATGATTGTGTGGATAGGGTTTATTTGAATTTAATTTTGAGTGTTTAGGTGTAGTTTTGTGAAATATTTTTGAAATGGTGTAGTTTTGTGAAATGTAATTCAAAAGGTGTAGTTTTGTGATTCTCCCATAAATATATAATGAGAATTATATTTTATATAGCAAAATCTTAATATAATTTGTAAGTGTGTTTATTCCAAACTATTATAAACTATAAAAATTAGGGATGGACAAAACTTCCGGATCCGAAATACCGAACCCAAACCAAACCGAAATCCCCAAATCAATACCGATTCTAAAAACAAATAACTCGAATGTATAGGGAAATTTACTACCATAATACCCGAAATCGAATCTGAACCGAACTCAATTTTGTAGAACTAAACTAAACTACTCTAACTACCCAAAAATTATTTAAAATAATAATAGTTATAATTATATTTGAAGTACATAATTGGAACCAAACCGAAATTAAAGAACCGAAACCGTTCCAAAAATAAATAACCCGAACGAATTGAGAAATTTACTACTCGAAAACTCGAAGGCAAAACAAATTTCTAGATTTGAACCCGAATTACCCGAAATTTGTTTATGATAAAGTTTAATCATTATTTTCAAACTTCTTGTCATTTATCTAGAATTTTTCTAGAAACTGAACCCGTTAATAAATAATTGTTATGCTAGTGTTAATTGATTTAAACAAACTTTATCTATGTTCAATATAGATGTTTATTAACATCTAAAATATTAATATAAATAGAAAATTATAATATGGACAATGATTATATATAAAAACTAAACTATATACTTTTTAAAATATATTTATATTCTGAAAATTTTTATAGACCTCACGTAAGAAAAATAAAAAAATTATATCAAAAATATCATAAATATGAAATTAGTGGTTGATTTTATGTTAAAATCGGTTTTATTGTTTTTGTTGATATTTAAGTCAATTTTAAAAAGTATATATATAGAATGAGATATGTTTGTGTGTAAGTTTCACATAACTCTTTAAGTGAGTTTAAAACCAATGACATAGTATGTAGTTAAGTGAGTTTTTTTGGAAAAGTTCAAAAAAGTACTTCAAAAATAATAATATATATATTTTTATTATATATTTCGTATAGCAAAAATTTAATATAATTTATAAGTTGATTAGACCAATAATTTATTATTTATTATATTTAGGATTTGAAAATACCCGAATTCAAAATACAAACCGAATCAAAATACACAAATCATATTATGCGATTTACCCAAATTTATTTAAAATTATAATTATTTTGATTATATATATATAAATAATTGTTGTAAACATATTCTAAATATGTAATATAAGATTTAAATTTTAGTAAAATTGCAATTTCTTCTTTTTTGTTTATAATCGAACCGGAAATCAAACTCGTTAACAAACTATTTTGTTTTTTATTGTTTGATATTTTTAACAAAAAAAAATTTCAAATCGTTTTTAAATTCTTAATAATATTAATTAAACATGTTTGTTTTGATTTAAATAAAATTTTAATGGTAGTTTTTATAAAAAAAACTATGTAATAATGTATTTATGTGAATTACATATGTTTATTTTGTTTTTCAAATATTTTATACATAATTTATTTAATATTTTTTATTTATTTTTGGAGAGAATTATAATATTTCCTTATTTGATTTTTCGTAATTAAATGTTCAAAAATATTTTCTTTTATGCCCAATGGCATAATGTGTAATTTAGTGTGATTTTTTGGAAAATTTCAAATTAGTACTTCAAAAATACTAATATAGATTCTCCTCATAATCATCAAAAATATATATAACATTTTTTTATAGGTACAAAGATCATGGCACGAAGTGGATATCAACCATGCACTAAGGACTTAGATTGTGTTAGACTCAAATGTCCAAATCCACTTGGTCACGCCACGTGTCTCGAAGGTGGTTGTGAGTGTCCTATGGCTACAAACTCAAAACTGTGGAGTGGCTCTTTGTATTGACTATTGCATAGCTAAATGTCAAGTAGCTTATGCTTGTCTCATGGATCATTGTTACTGTCGCAAATCACCAATGTAGTAGTGTAAAAAAAAAAAAAAAGAATTATTATTCTATATTTTAAAATAAAGCTTTGAAAAAGATGGGTGGGGGCAATTATTCTAACAAGGTCCAAAACTTTTTTCTTAACTTTTTTTGTAAAAGATTCAGTGTGCTTCCTACTTTTTCATTCCAATCAAAAAGTATTTCTTCCTTTTCACATTTTAAAGGATTTTTTGTTTTCCCATGATAATATATTATTCTAGAATTTCTTATATTCTTATAAAAAATAAATAAATATAGTTTCTTTTTTTTTGTTAAACTTTTTTCTATTTAAAGCATGAGACAAAAAAGAAATACATGCCTAAAGGCCATAGTTTATAGGCCCAACACAAGTTAGGTGCTAAAATTGAAACCCATTAATAGTTATCCCATTACCAACGCAAGAAGATGAAGTTTCTCCTTGACAAGTCAAAACAGAATCCAACCAACAGAGAAGCAATATACGAGCAATGGGGGAAAGTGGTTGAATCAAGATCATCCTGTTACAGTTGCAAACCAAAGCTGAATCAATCCAGAGGAGAGCTGCGGGTTTGAATCTCTGTAACTTGATGCTCGATTCCTAATTATAGAATCCAGATTTTTGAAGATTGCACCCACGGATTTGAATGAATTAGTGTGAAGCCTCGCATTTTTTTCTGACCAAACCAAGTAAATCAGGCACTTCCAAGCAAGATGAATCAGTCTCGTTCTTATTGTTCCCGTAGGAAGGCCCTGAAGATTGTGAAGATTTGCATCCCATGATTTTTCCGGAAATATACCCACTCGTCCAGCAACTTGATCCCAGATTAGCGAAGCATAAGAGCACTCAAAAAATAGGTGATTACGTGATTCATCAGCAACATTACAAAGAAGACAAGTTGTTGGTGATGAAATCCCCCAACCTATCAATCTATCTCTCGTGGGGCACCTGTTCAACGTGAAAAGCCATGCCACAAAATTGTGCTTAGGAATGCTACCTTTTGACCAAACAACCTTTGTCCAAGGTAATAACGGTTTGATCCCTCTTATGCTACGGTAAATTTGACCTGTTTTAAACAATTTTTGTGATCTGTCATCAATGACCCACTCATGGATGTCCGGTGCTTGGGTTAAATTGAGAGAAGTAAGGTGAGCTATAATTTGTAGCTGAAGCTCAGATCTTGGATTAGGGAGACGCCATTGATGAAGCACACACAGATCTTGAAGTGTTGCATGATCAGGAATCCTTAATCTGAAAGTTGTTTCATTTGATAATAACTTTCTAATGCTTCCAAAAGGAGACCAGTTATCCGTCCAAAATCTGCAAGTTGCTCCATCTCCAACCTTCACTTTTATCCACTTATAACCCATATCCCTTATCTTAATAATCTTGTTTGCTAACCATGAGTTTTTGGATGTAGGTTTTGCCATCCAGAAGTTCTTGATATTGCCTTGTAGGATCTCCTTATTATACCAAGCTACCCAAACAGAACCTGCCTTGAAGAAGAGTAGCCAAATCAGTCTTATAGCACAAGCCATATTCCAAGAGCGTAAGTTTCTCAAACCCAACCCTCCCTCCTCTTTACTATTAGTAACTTGTTCCCATGATACTCTTGCCGAGTGATGACCATCAAGAGTACCCTTCCATAGATATGCTCCACAAATTGAGTTAATGTTGTTTATGCATTTCTTAGGAAGTATAAAAGCTGATGCCCAGAAGTTAGTGATTCCCGCAATTACCGTATTTAAGAATAAAAGCCTTCCAGCAAATGAAAGAGATCTTGAGCTCCATGAGTTAACTTTATCCTTGATCTGCTGAATAAGAGGGCCACATTTTTGTAGAGACAATTTATTTGTGCATAAAGGGATACCTAGGTACCTCACAGGTAGTTCTCCTTTCGAAAGACCCAATTCTTGACTAATTCTGTTATTCTCACCTTGAGACAAACCACAGGAGAAGAAGGAGGTTTTTTGAAGGCTTATAGCTAGACCGGACATGGCTTCAAATTCACGGAGAATTTCTAGGATGTTTTTCACAGAATCAAACTCACCATCTGTGAAGATCAAGAGGTCATCCGCAAAACTCAGGTGAGTAAGATTAGTACTCTGACATCTCGGATGATAGTTAAACCTACCTTGAGCTGCTCCTTTATTTAGCATTTGAGATAAAACATTTATAGCTATGACAAAAAGATAAGGAGAGATAGGATCCCCCTGTCTAAGGCCTCTCTTTCCTTTGAAGAATCCATGAACCATACCATTGAAGCCTACAGTGAAGTTTGGTGTGCAAACACAAGCTTGTAGCCAAGTAGAGAACTTAGAGGGGATATTGATAGAGTTTAGGCATGCAAATAAGAACTCCCAGCGCAACGTATCAAAAGCCTTAGCTATATCCACTTTTATAGCAATACGTTTTGGCCCTTTTTCCTTGTGGTAACCATTAACCAGCTCTGAAGCAAGAACAGTGTTTTCCAAAAGTAGTCTCCCTTTAATAAAAGCTGTTTGATTAGGGAGAATTAGCTCTTGCAGTATTGGTTTTAGCCTCTTAACCAATAACTTTGAAACAGTTTTGTACAATGTTGTACAACAAGAGATTGGCCGGAAATCTGATATTGAGGAAGCTCCTGGAAATTTAGGGACCAAAGTTAGAATAGTGGCATTTACTGATCCAGGGAGAAAACCTGAGATGAAGAAGGCATTGATAGCTTGGATCACCTCATGACCAATTAAGTTCCACGCACTCTTGAAAAAACCTGACGTCAACCCATCCGGTCCTGGTGACTTATTAGGATTAAGTCTATGAAGGACCCACTGAATTTCATTTGGGGTCGGAATTGAGTTCATTAGCGCAGCCTGAGCTTGAGTCACCCTAAAATCACATAAGTTTAGTAACCAAGAAAGAGGGAAAGTGAGCTGATGTAGATTAGTGGGAGCTAGGATGGATTTGAAGTGGTTAATGGCATGAGCAGAGACTATTTCAGGGTTGTCAATGATGCTGCCTGAGGGAAGCATGAGTGATCTTATGGAATTGAGGTTATTTCTAGTTGTGCAAGCCCTGAAGAAGTATGATGTGTTCTGATCTCCCTCTTTTAGCCAATTAACTCTTGATTTCTGCCGGAAAAAAGACTCCTCAATCGATCTGAGAAACATCCAATGATTGTGCAAGTCTCTCTCTCGCTGAAACAATATAGTAGAAGGATTTTGTAGCGCCTGTACCTGCACAAGTTGTAACAAATGGTTAGATTCACTAACCCTCTCTTGAATGTCAGAAAAGTTTTCTCTACTAAGAGTTTTGAGGGCTCCCTTTAAGCTCTTTAACTTCCAAGATAGGCTAGCTAAATTGGTAGCCACGACTCCGACATCAGTCCAACCTTCCTCAACAATTGCTAGAAACTTTGGGTGTTTGGTTAGGAAATTAAAGAATTTGAATGGTTTGGTTCCTGTTTTGGTGATTGGGCAAGCTAGGTCTAGTAAACAAGGGGTATGATCTGAAAACTCAGGGGGTAAGAAAGATGCAATACTAATTGGAAAGGCTGAGATGAAGTTCTGGTTAACAAGAAGGCGATCAAGTTTTTTTGCAATAGGGTTTAGTGGCTGATTATTGATCCAGGAGAAAGGAGGACCTTGGTGTCTCAGGTCAGAAAGGCCAGCTTGGGATAAACAGTCTCTAAGCTCATTCATACGGTTATCATTATACATCGGAGAAGACCCAGAGTGTTCACTAGCATGAATTATTTGGTTAAAATCCCCTGCCACTATCCAGTTTCTTGAGTCCAGGTTGAAGCGTTGATGGACTAGAAGAAGGTCCACCCAAAGTTCAGATCTTTCTTCTGGTATATTAGACGCATAGACAGCCGTGTATATTAGCGGAGCAGTTTTTGGTAATTGGATCAAACTTGTCAGAGATTGGCGAGAGTGGTGCAAAATAGTGACACTAACCGTGGGCTTCCAAATAAGAATTATTCTCCCATCCGGATCAGATAAATGATTAGAGAAGAAGTTCCACCCTTGACACGTTTTGGACATAATGTCCTTCAGATTATGGATTTTAACATGGGATTCCAAAATTGCACCGAAAGAAGGAAAATGAAAGTTTAGCCATTTACAAAAAGGTCTATGCACGTCCGGGTCATTTAAACCACGTACGTTCCAAAAAAAGGACTTATTATACATTAAAGGGATTCTACTAGCACCTCTCCAACAGGAGGGATACCATCAGATGAAAGGGAAGAAAAAGTATTTGAAATTAATATAGCTGACTTTTGTGGAGAGTTAAGGGAGCCAAATGTCAAAAGAGGGTTGTTTATGTCGTTAGTTGGGATAATGAATGTGTCTATTTCTGAGCATTTTTTATTAGAGGAGCTTTTTATGGTGGTAGGAAGCAGAGAGGAAGAAGTAGGCATAGAAGAGTTAAGTTTTACAGATTTCTTGTGCTTAGTAGTGAAATTTCTTTGAGGAAGTCTTGCGGCTTGAAGACCAAGAACAAAAGGAAGAGAAGGACAATTAGGAGAGGAAAGAGAGATGGGAGAAGATTGGGTAATGTCAAGAGCTTCTTTTGAGGGAGATAAATTATAAGTGGAGATTAAGGAGGAAGAGGAGCAAATTTTGGTTGCAAAAAGGTTCCCATTAGTAATGGTTGTGTCAAGAACTACCTTTTCCACAGAAAGACTGGTAATTGACTCTTTGGCAGGTTGGTGAGTGTCAGAAGAAGGAACAACATCACTTGTTTTTGAAGCTAACTTTGATCCATTGCTTGGCCCTTCTTTTGGGGCAGTTTGTGAGGCTTTGGACAAATCCTCCTGAGTGGACTTAGTGACAGCTTCCGGGACCGTTGAAGAAGAATCAGATGGTTGTTCTTGTGGTTTTTCTTTCCTAGCTTGTCGTTCATGATGGCAGTTCTTTGCTATATGACCCAACTCAGAGCAGTTTGAGCAAGTTGGAGGCAGCCAAGGGTAGACCACAGTGACAAGGACAATAAGACCACTTTCTCTTTCAACTTCAATTAGATCAGGAAGAGGTTTAGTAACATCAATATCCACCTTTACATGAGCCTCATTAACACGGGTAAGATTTTTAGTAAAATCATCCACTTCTTTAGGTATCCCTAAAGATTTGGTAATGCGGCTAAGGCCCTCTTTGTGGTTAAGATTAAAAGGAACTCCTTTAAGGTGCACCCACAGTGGCAAGATAGAGAGAGAATGAGCTTGATCCGTTGATGAGGCTTCTTCTTTTTCTCCCCATTGAGCAACATGAAACAAAGTATCACCAATAAACCAAGTTCTTTTCTCTAAAACCTTTGTCCTTATGAACTCATTTGGGATTCGAACAAGCATTGTTCTATCCAGCCGATTTAAGTGGATCTCTAGCTTTTTGCCTTTACCCCAAATATGATTAAGAACACTCTGGACAGGACCATATGCAGGCGCTTTTCCGCAGAAGTAACCAACAACAAATTCTTTATGTAGGTCTGCTCCTTTTTTGAACACCTCATCAGGAATTTTAACCCTCGCTATACCTGAAGCAGAGCAAAAAGTATCACCCTCTACATCAGGAAGAGATCTATCCTCAAGTCTTCTCAAATTCTCGACCAGAGTAGTAGTTGTAGGGACCGTATTAACACAAGAGGGTTCATGAGAGGTAGGAGGGCCACAACCAAATTTAGTGTTGGGCTCAGAAGATTGAGGGTTTGACCTAACTGGGAGGATGATAATCGGAGGTGCAGGCTGGGTTTGGGGAGGATTAGCAGGTTTTGGAGGCATCAATTCCTTGGTAGGAGGTTGTTTGGTGACAAAATTAAAGATAGGGCTAGAAGAGGAAGCTTGGTTAGTTCTAAGAGGGGAAGATTGTGTAGGGGGGAGAATGGTGAATCCTGCTGGCAGACCAGAGGTAATAGAGGCCGGAGAGACCTCAGCTTGAGTCATTACGACATCAACAGTAGGTACACAGACTTCGACCTCAGGTCCCGAGAGAGGAACAATTTGAGGGGATGAAGACAAAATTAGGGCTTGGGGAATGGGAAGAGGGGGGAATTGGATTAGATCTGGGGTGTCAGGCGGGACAAAAGGAGGGCGGGATCTAGCAGGAGCAGCGGCGGAGGAAGGGCTGACGGCGGAGGCACGAGCGGTGGGGAACCAGTGGTTCACCGTCACTTTTTCTCTCATTGTTTTTTTTTCTTAATTAATCTTTAATATTTTCTTAAATATAGTTTCTTTTCATTATAATCTTTATACTATACAACATTTTAAAGCTCATATTATGAGGAGGTTAAATACACCACATAACATAAATCATGATTGGTTAATCATAACGTTATAAATTGATTAGTGTCTTATTTGTATACAACGAAAAGACTTTATAACTACATAGTCAAGTACTAGTGTTGATAGGTTTGTTTGTTTTTTTTTATAAGAAGACACACTTAAGTTATAAAGGATTGTTGACAAAAAAAAAAGTTATAAAGGATAAGTTTAAAATATACCTAATAAGGAATTTTTACATTCAATAATATTTCTAACTTTGTCTTATATATACATCGTCGGTCGAAAGGGGATTCCAATCAAATCAACAACACAAACGAAATTTATTTAAATTTTTTTTTATCTGTATTCTCTTTTGAGACATTTTTTAAATCAAATTCTTTTTTACTTTGACCAAAAAAATACTAAAATTCTCTTTTGGGTCTTTCATTTAAATTCTTTTCTTTTGTCCTATATCTCCCTCGTGTCCTATTTTTGGGTTAATCATAAAATAACGTTATATATTTGTATAACGTTATCTTATAAATTTATTGTAAAATTATATAGTTAAACAAATATGTGAAAATACCAAATTCTGTGGATCGGCTTAAACATTATCTGTCGATGTATGGGGACATGAATTTATCAGATGGCATTTTGGGAATTAAAGCTTGGACTGTCCATCTGTGGCATAGGGCCAAAACTTAAATTAAATGTCGCAAATTATTTTTTTTTATTAAAATGAGTTAATGCTTTGTAGAATAAAAGACTTTAATGTTTACTCCTTTTGATTTTATATTTGTTAGGGGTAATTTAACACCTTTTAATCGTCTCATTAAACAATACAGATACTATTAAACTTCTATATATTAATGTTCGAGATTATTTAATATACTTTTTGTTCCTAAATTAATGTTTTATTTTTAAGTAGTATTTCAATGACTTAATAATTCAAAAAATAATATAATAATATAATGCTAACATTACTAATGTATAGAAATTTTAATGTGGTGGATATAAAAATATACATATAGATTATAAAATTATTACATTGCTTGTTAAAATCAAACCTAATATGAGGTATCTCAATGTCTAGGTAATATTACTCTTTTCCAATTTATTGTTCTCTTATTACGTAAACAAAATCACCATCTCCACAAATGGTACATAGAACAAGTTCTCTCTTTTAACTTTTTTAAGTTTCAGCAAATAATTAATTAATTAGTAGTTTTTTTTTGTCAACATTTGGGCCACAAATGGCCGACCCATTAGCCAAACCTACACTATCGTAGGCGCGGGGAATCGATTCCGGGTAGGGTGGTGCTAGCTGGCTCCTGTGGACTTATAACTGCCACTAGACCAAGGTCACTTCCCATTAGTAGTTTTGTTCACTAGTATTTTTTTGTTGAGTAAAATTTTACATTTAAAACAAAAAGAAATATTCTCAAAATATTCAATTTATTCTTATGCAACTAGCCACGAAGACCGTTAAGCAAATAAATGTTCGGTATAACTCCAAAATTAAAACTTCAAAGACAGCAAAAAAAAAACGATAAGTGACCGACGAATGTTAAGTTTTGATTTTAATTGTACCATTTTATCGACAACTAACAAAGTACTAGTTCTTGACTTTTTTTTGTTATTTTTTATTGGGAGAATCACAAAACTAGCCATTTGAATTACATTTCACAAAACTACACCATTTCAAAATTATTTCACAAATCTACATCTAAACACTCAAAATAAAATCCAAATAAATCTTACCCACACAATCCTACCCCGTTAATACTATACCATAAACACTAATTAGCGAACACAAATGAAAAAAAATTAATTTTGGTAATTTTTAAAAGGGTAAATCAAGCTTTTAAAATTTTGAAAGGATGTAAATTTGTGAAAATATTGAATTAGGTGTAGTTTTGTGAAGGGAGGATTGAAATGGGGTTGAAATAGTGTAGTTTTGTGAATTTCTCTTTTTTATTTATAAATATAGATTTTCTTAAGAAAAATCACGCATCTCTTAGTTCCAATTCAAGTGTCATTTTCACATGTAAATTCTGAACACAAATAATCGAATATTTCCATACATACATTATCGTTATACCATCATTAAATACTGATATGTGATAGTTTGATATCTACATTGTAACAAAATATGCCATACAAAATCAATTTTTTCCTTTATACATAAAGAAAATAAAAATTAAATGGAAATACATATTTCACCCAACCCCTTTAATATTATATAGACTCTTAAAAGAGTCATTTTCTCAAAGGGAACAGAGAAGAAAGAGACTTCTCATTTCCCTCTATACCTTTTGCCATCTCCTCTCTTTATCTCTCTAACTCTCTTTACAATTTCTTTAATTTCTCCTTTTTATCAAGAACCAAAAAAAACTCATTTAAGTTCATAACAAAGAAAAAACCCTTTTTTGAAGTAAATAACATTATATCAAAAATCATCAAGATTATCTCAAAAATCATCCACAATTAATCTATTTTGTTATGGAGCTTTTCCCTTCACAACCTGACTTATACTTGAAAATCAACACAAGAGAAGATCAAGAAAATCAAGAAACAAGATTAGGGTTTCGAAGTAAAGCCTCGGATTCCGACAGAAACTCTTCTAACAATCTCATCAACACTTTCCAATTCACTACAAACATTAATAATGAACACACCAAGATCATTGGTAATAATCAAGAACACAAAGAATCTCTAGAAGATCATCAAGACTTGATGAGATCTATGTTTATGATGAGACCAATAAGAGGAGTCCCTCTTTGTCAAAACCGAATCCTTGACAATTATTACTACTCATCATCAACATCTCACACTACTCCTTTCTTCTTTAGTGAAGTCAACAGTCAACACACAACAAATCATAGGTTAATCACAAACCCTAGTTATAGTACTACTAATTTTCATCATCACCACCATACACGGCGTCAAACGCAGCCGCAACCGCCGAGATTCGCGGCTAAAAGAGGAGTAAGAGCTCCTAGGATGCGGTGGACTACGACCCTCCATGCCCATTTTGTTCATGCTGTTCAATTATTGGGTGGTCATGAGAGTATTGTCCTTTTTCACCTTTTTATCATTATTCCATTAATTATTGTCTCTTCTTAAAAAAAAATACAAATTGAATAATATTCATATAAATTACATTTGATTTGATTTTTATAAATATTTAGGAGCAACTCCAAAATCAGTACTTGAGCTAATGGATGTGCAAGATCTCACATTGGCTCACGTTAAATCCCATCTACAGGTAATTAATTAATTTACTTGAGTGATTTGTATAATTTATAGGTAAATACTAAATACTATTAGACTCATTAAAAGCATATAAAATCACAAAGCTACAATATGTTTTGTTTGTAATCATATATGAAATTTTGAATGAAATGACTATAAATAATTTCCAGTGATTACTTTATATGAAGAAACTACTCTATATACTTTGTGAATTATATCAGAAAAAAGAATGAATCAAAAGCTAAATATAGGCATATAGCCAAAAGATTCAAGATAAAAGTAAAGTACAAAGAAGGCATGATTCTCCAATGATGATTTACACATATATGTATATGCATGATTCTTCAATGATGATATATATAAATTACATTTTTGTATATATATATATATATATATATATATATATATATTTTTTTTTTTTGCTATGGCTATAATAAGGCACGTAGACCCATGCACATCCCCCATCTCTCTGTGTGTGGCTGCACATTTTCATGAATCGTAATTACTTTCTGTTTTACTCTCTGTTTACTTTTTCTTACTTTATCCATTTCTGTCTCTGTGTGCGTGCATATATATATAATCGTAGTTTTGGAGCAATTATATCTATATATTTGTACATAAGTATAATGCACACACGTGAACAAAAGAAATCTACACACAAACATAATCATAAAATATACTTAAATGCATATATACATATATATTGGTTAGTAAAATATATTCCTATGAATAGAATTGTGTATATTTAGTTGTTTTGTAATGTAATGTGTGTAAATGTTTCAGATGTATCGGACCATCAAATCTACTGAAAAACCTACAACATCATCAGGTTATATTTGGTTGATTTTGTATTGATTTAATATTTTTTTATGTCAAGTAGTTTGGTTTAATTATATTATAAGTTAATCAAATACTAAAATATTTGATAAATGTTTGTAAATTTAGGGCACTCGGATACTTGTGAGAATGAATCACATATAAAGAATGAAAAACATTCGAGAAATCTCCAAAGTTTATGGAACAATTCGTCAAGGTATGTTATGTTCTATAATTCTTGTCTTAAAAAATGTTTATAAACATTTTTAATTCATGGTTTTGTCGGACAGAAGCTAAATACTTATTAGGCAACTTTCCATAATTGTCTTATTTGAGAAACTTAACATTTGCATTATTTTGTTCGTTTAGTCCAAAATATCATTTACATTATTTTTTACAAGAAATAATAATCAGTGTAATATAATTGGGATGTTTATATATATAACAGTGAAGCTTGGTCCCATGTAAAGGGAAAGGCATCAGGTGTAGACATTTCATCCAATGAGGTATCCATTTTCAAAATTTAAACCAAAAAGGAATTAACTAAAATGGGTGAAAAAGATTAAAAATAATTTTTTGTAAAGGATTTTAATTTACTTTTTTCTTCCATTTGGGTAATTAAAAAGTTTTTTTTTGCTTCTCAAAAGCAGAGAAAATAAAGACTTTTGTGAGATATGATATCAATTAATGTGCTTTACTTTCTTAACTTATTCAAAATAATTTAATCATACCTTTTTACTCACAAATCAATCAGAAAAAATTCCTGAATATTCAAATCTTTACATACAATACTATATGATATTTTACCAAAAAGTACTATATGATATGATTTTTAAATCATTCATTTCATTCATATAATAATTTTAATCTAAAATGTTATCAGGATTTTGATACAAGATATCAAAGCTATGAAAGATTGTCGTCGGATTCGTCAAGCCTCACAGGGACAAGACCAGAGTCTGATATTCCAAATCTGGATTTCACTTTAGCTACACCAAATCTGCCTCTTTAATTTAAAATTAATATACTTATATTACACAAATAAATTTATCTGTTAAAAATATATATATACGGCTAAATTTTTTAAGTTACTATGCGTGTATGATAAAATATATATATATATATATATATGAAATTATCTATATTTCTTTGATTATTTACATGCAGGTTTCTTGTCGCAAAATAATATGTGGAATTAAATTATTTGGTCATCATTACAGCGATGCAAGGCCAAAGACTAGTCCACGTGTATAAATTCAGATCAGATTTATTACAGAACACATGGTTATCTGACACGTGTCAGACTCTTTGTGACGTTGACGCGGCATAGACTTTGTCTTCACAATATTCTATATTTTTTGCTAAAGACAAAAAAATAGAATCTAAAACGCAATGCAAATCTATACATTCACAATTCCAAATGCTTATGAAATTGTTATAATCACACTCTTTGCTTCTGGTGAACATAATAACTAGAGCTTATTGTATTTTTTACAGCATTCGTTAATTTTTTCTTCTTCTTATTTTACTAATATATTAGAGAATTATAATAAAATAGTTCATATATAATGCTACAAGTCTACAACATTTATTAGACAAAATAAAACATGCTATTTCTATGATGAAAATGTCTTACGTAGTAACATTAAATTAAAAAGGCCTTATAAAGAGTTTCAGAGATATATCGGCTATGCCAACGTATGCTATGTCATGCTTCAAACTTCCGGTCTCCTTATGCTCCCGTATCCAATCGGCCCTAACAAGATTTTGGTGGGATTCAAAAGACGGTAAACGTAAAATGTCTTGGATAGCTTGGTCAAAGCTCACGAAACCGAAACAGTTGGGAGGACTAGGATTTCGCGATATCACCGCGTTCAATGATGCCTTGTTAGCCAAGCAAAGCTGGAGAATTCTTGTGAACCCTACTTGCCTCCTAGCCCGGGTCTTAAAGGGAAAGTATCACCCAAATACTAATTTTTTGGATAGCCAAAGTGGAAGCGCTTCGTCTCATGGGTGGAAAGGAATTTTAATTGGAAAAGAACTCCTAAAACCAAATCTTGGTTGGGCGATAGGCAATGGTGAAAAAGTTAGGGTATGGACAGACCCTTGGCTATCCACTAAGGAGAAGATAACCCCGATGGGACCACCCCCAAAGGAGTCTCAAAACATTCATGTTTCATCACTCTTGTATCCTGATACAATGACGTGGAATAGAGATCTTATTCAAAAGTTGTTCCCAACTTTAGAACCTTGCATACTTGGAATTAAGCCAAGTAAAGTTAGAGCACCTGACAAACGCATTTGGTTGAAGAACCCATCGGGCATTTACTCGACAAAGTCGGGATACTTTGCGGCAATTGAGGCATTGGAAGAGATGAATCCACAACATGATCATCCAACAACAAATTGGATATCAGAAGTGTGGAATTTGAAAGTTCCAAACAAATTAAAACTCTTCATGTGGAAGGTTCTAAGCAATGGCTTATCCACATGAATGAACTTAAAGTCAAGAGGAATTAATGTTGATGAAAATTGTTTAAAATGTGGAAAGCCTGAATTTATCTCTCATATTTTGCTACATTGTGATTTTGCGTTTCAGGTTTGGATTTCGGCTCCTATCTTAGCAAATTATGTGGACAATTAGCTAGAGCAGCGGGTGCTGTAGCGAAACTGAATTGCTGTTTTTGTTTTTGTCTTCCTAATTATTATGATTTTACCTCCGAGCTAATGATAGGTGCAACTTGGCCAAAACTAAAAGAGGCGAGGGTACTTCCACCTACCGGTCTCTCGTTGTCTCCGTTAGCGGTGTGGATTTGTTGGAACTTGTGGTTGGCAGGAATTAAAGGCTGTTTGAACGAAAGATATTTACGGTGGAAGAAACTATTACAAAAGCTATCCTCAATGCCAAAGAATGGAGTCACGCGCAAGAACATGTGAAAAAGACGCAAGCAATAGGCCTCCAAGCAAGGGTAGAAGAGGATGTGACACATTGTAATTCGGATGCGGCGTGGAGGACTGAATCAAAATCAGCAGGTTTTGGATTTGTTTTTAAGCTACACGATGGGTTAAAACAGGTGGGCACGGGATACCAAGAGTTTGTAAATTCGGCGGTAGTAGCAGAAGCGCTGGCTATGCGAGCGGCTATGGAAAAAGTTGTTGAAATCGGATTCAAAAGAATCTCGTTTGCATCGGATTCTCAACAACTTATCAATTCTCTTAATGGGAAAACTTGGATATCGGAGTTGTATGACATCCTTAAAGATATCTTTTGGTTAGCTATGTATTTTGATGTTATCTCTTTTGTTTTCACCCCTCGAAATTATAATGAGGAGGGAGATCTTTTGGCTAAGAGGGCTTTGGATGCTTGTACCCAAACCTCTTTGTAAACGCTTAAGTTTTTTAATGATTATGTGGTTGTTCAAAAAAAAAAGTTTCAGACCAACCCTTTTGTTAATGCTTGGCCCAACAGTATTACCATGAGACAATTTTAAGAAATAAAAAATGGCAAGTAAATCAAGAATTTGATTTTTTTTTTCATTTATCTTTCAGTAAATGAATTATTCATAACTATTATTCTCCGAAAAATTGTGAACATTAACTTACTCATATTTTAATTTCTATAAAGAAAACAACCTCAATTTTGTTATCCTATTTTGTGTTATTTTTATTTATATTTTTATAAAGCCTATTTATGTTATTTATGCCTTAGGCTTGTTTGATTGATCACATCTACGCCTAACCTCTCCATCTTGTTCACCTTTAACACCGACCATGCTTAGTTTCTCCATGGCACGCGCGAAATCTTCGAAAAAAGCATCTTGATTATTCGCATATAACTCCACGAACGGTCTTGTCCTATTATCTCTAAACAAAATGTTGTCCGTATCTAACAGTCCAAGTCCTTTTTTCAAGTTCTTGAAATACATATTGTCGAATTTTTCGGGCGTCGCCGGATCAAGAAACGCGACGGAAGTCTTATTCGTCTTGTAATCCTTGCATAGACCTTTTAGAATGCCTGCGAATCTCGTGTCGAGTTCTGGATCAACTTGTGGTCCGAATATTCGGTTGCTGAATTCTTTGCAATGAGATATTCCGACCGTGTGTCCGCCGCTTAGCGTGACTAGCTCTTTTAATGTGAAACCATTCTTTTGAAATATCGATAACATGTCCGAGACTTTATGTGTCACTAGTGGTATATTTCCCGGGACTTTCAAAGCTTTTGACTCAAAACCATCTTTACGACCCAATTTAACTTCATAAGTAGGTCCACCAACCATTGTGACAATGTCACGCGTGGATTGGGCCAAAATGTCCGCGCAAGATACTACACCTGGACAAGACTTTTCGAGAGCGGTTTTGACGCGGGTAACAACGTCGAAAGCATCTTCCGGAAGAGATTGATTGTGGACATCGTCGCGTTCTGCTTTGTTTGAAGAATTTGTAGCGATTAGGATGGATGCATCGCATCCTTCCATGAAACAATCGTGGAAAAATAGGCGAAGCGTACCAGCAGCCGTTCTCGGCTGCTGGGTTTGCTTGGCTTTAACGGTTTCAAGTACGATTTTACTGAAATCAGGACATGTTTTTTGGTAGTAATCTATCGTCAAACTTGGTGCTGGTGCTGATATTATTGATGGGACATAGATTAGGACGAAAAAGAGAAGGCGAAAAGTCGACATTGTTATCTCACAAGATTTGTATTGATTAAGAAATGTTTTTTGTGTGCAAGATATTAACATGGAATTGAAAATGTATATATAGATGTTTAAGTAGACATGTACGTGTGGTTTATGTTTTTTTTCTTCGTATCTTTCTATTTTGGAAATTAATCTATATTTAGTTTTTTTTATTAATTTCCTTTTATTTACTTTATACGATTTTTATTGTAAAAACATTAGTTAATTAAAATCGATTGGCTTCTAAGCTAATTAGAAACTTTGAACGAACGATAAATCACCACTTTCCTCCACTGATTTCTTTCTTTCTATAATTAAATCATCATTTAATAAAGGGAAAATTTCATATTAATACACCAACTAAATTATTATTAGCTTTTTAATACATCAACTTTTTGATTACCAGAATAATACACCAACTATTTTTATTTGTTCATTTTAAATCACGAACTATTTTATTTACTTATTTTAAATCACAAACTCAAATCATCTATCCATTTAACCAAATCACCGTTAGTTGACCGTTAAATATTTTTTGAAACAAAAATAATTTTTTCTATTTTAATAAAAAGATACTTTAAAATTATGTAAAAAATCCAGCAAAAATTACAAAATTCGGAAATATACAAGAGGTTCACAATAAAAATTTAAAAAATAAAAAGGAAAATTTTTTCACAAATTAAATTTAAAAATTGTTATTTTCCTATCTTTTAATTGTTTATGATTTTAAATTCTGAAAATATTATTTTTTGAAACTTTTATTTTTGTTACAATCTTTTTATATATTCTTAAATTTTTTAATTTTCTTACATAATTTTAAAGTATTTCTTTATTAAAATAACAAAATTTAGATTTAAAATAGAAATAAATTAACGGTCAACTGACGGTCAACTAACGGTGATTTGGTTAAATGGATAGATGATTTGAGTTTGTAATTTAAAATAAGTAAGTAAAATAGTTCGTGATTTAAAATGAACAAATAAAAATAGTTGGTGTATTATTCCGGGCAATCAAAAAGGGGAGAATTATAAAACTACACCATTTGAATTACATTTCACAAAACTACACCATTTCCAAAATAATTCACAAAACTACACCTAAACACTCGAAATTAAATCCAAATAAACCCTACCCAAACAATCCTACATCCTATAAAATAAATTAACAATCGTCGTAAATTCGTGGTAAATTTTTGTATTATACACAAATCGTGGTAAAATCGTTGTAAATTTACCACGAATTTACGACTTTTGTTATGTTATACACAAATCGTGGTAAAATCGTTGTAATTTTACCACGAATTTACGACTTTTGTTATATTTTACACAAAACGTGGTAAAATCGTTGTACATTTACCACGAATTTACGACTTTTTTGAATTATACACAAATCGTGGTAAAATCGTTGTAAATTTACGACGATTTCCCGACGATTAGTCTTATAATTCGTTGTCAGGTCATACGATTTTGTACTTTGCCGTACAAATACACAATCGTCGTAAATAAGACGTAAACTAGTCGTTTATTTACATCTGTTTTACAACGTTTTTTTTTATAAACCCCTAAACCCCAAACATTTTCAAAAGTATCTCTTATATTACGCACAAACACTCATAAAGACCTCTAAAGTTAATGAATAACTATAAAACAATGCTAAAATTGCTTATCAATAAGTTTTGTTACATATTCTTAGAATTTATAAAGTTTAAGATAAAGTGTACTATATATATTGTGCTTACTATGTCTATATGTTCTAATTTTACCAAAACTTGTTTTTTTTGCAATCATACGACTTAGTATGATTTCATATGCATACAATATCATAATTATATTCAACATGAAGTCAAATGGCAGATAAATTTCAGCGAAATCCATTTAGTGTAATGAATCGTCGTAATATCGTGGTAAATTTACCACGAATTTACGACGATTCCCACAAAATCGATGGAAATTCGTGGTAATTTAACAACGAATTTACGACCAAACATGAAACTGTAAACGTCAAATCCTCAGGAGTTTTGTTTGTACGAGGTTGTCAACGTCAACGATTACCACGATTTTACAACGATTTAAAAGGTAATTGTCGTAAAATCGTGGTAAATTTACCACGAATTTACAACGGTTTTTTATATAAACCTCTAAACCCCAAACATTTTCAAAAGTATGTCTTATATTACGTACAAACACTCATAAAGACCTCTAAAGTTAATGAATAACTATAAAAACAATGTTAAAATTGCTTATCAATAAATTTTGTTACATATTCTTATAATTTATAAAGTTTAAGATAAAGTGTACTATATATATTGTGCTTAATATGTATATATGTTCTAATTTTATCAAAACTTGTTTTTTTGCAATCATACGACTTAGTATGATTTCATATGCATACAATATCATAATTATATTCAACATAAAGTCAAATGGCAGATGAATTTTAGCGAAATCCATTTAGTGTAATGAATCGTCGTAAATTCGTGGTAGATGGAAATTCGTGTTAATTTAACAACGAATTTACGACCAAACATGAAACTGTAAACGTCAAATTCTCATGAGTTTTGTTTGTACGAGGTTGTCAACGTCAACGATTACCACGATTTTACAACGATTTAAAAGGTAATCGTCGTAAAATCGTGGTAAATTTACCACAAATTTACAAAGGTTTTTTATATAAACCCCTAAACCCCAAACATTTTCAAAAATATGTCTTATATTACGTACAAACACTCATAAAGACCTCTAAAGTTAATGAATAACTATAAAAACAATGTTAAAATTGCTTATTAATAAATTTTGTTACATATTCTTATAATTTATAAAGTTTAAGATAAAGTGTACTATATATATTGTGCTTAATATGTATATATGTTCTAATTTTATCAAAACTTGTTTTTTTGCAATCATACGACTTAGTATGATTTCATATGCATACAATATCATAATTATATTCAACATAAAGTCAAATGGCAGATGAATTTTAGCGAAATCCATTTAGTGTAATGAATCGTCGTAAATTCGTGGTAAATTTACCACAAATTTACGACGATTCCCACAAAATCGATGGAAATTCGTGGTAATTTAACAACGAATTTACGACCAAACATGAAACTCTAAACGTCAAATCCTCAGGAGTTTTGTTTGTACGAGGTTGTCAACGTCAACGATTACCACGATTTTAAATTTACCACGAATTTACAACGATTTTATTTTCATCATTCCCAAAACGCGGCAAACCAAAACGAACCAAAGCGTTTGAACTTTTTTTACGACGATTTTACGAGGAATTGTCGTAAAATCGTCGTAAATTTACGACGATTTTACGACGATTGCTTATACTATAGATAGTCGACCACATTTTTTCATTTTTTCTCATTCTCTCTAAAACTCTCTCTCTCTAAAATTTTCTCTCTCTAAAACTCTTAAACATTCTACAACTTTCACTCTCTTTCAACATCCCCAATTGCGTTTTACCACGATTTTACAACGATTATGGTCGTTGTTAAAGTCGTGATTTCTTGTAGTGACGATACAACACATTTAAAATAGAGAGTGTTGTATTAATATAAGGGAGAATTACAAAACTACACCTTTTGAATTATATTTCACAAAACTACACTATTTCAAAATAAATTCACAAAACTATACGCCTAAGCACTAAAAATTAAATCCAAATAAACCCTACCCACACAATCCTACCCCCTTAATACTATAACATAAACACTAATTAACGAACCCAAATGAAATTTTTTAATTTTGGCAAATATGAGAAAAATTGAATTATGTAGAGTTTTGTAAAGGAAAGGATAAAATGGTGTAGTTTTGTAAATTCCTCTTAATATAAACTAATTTATAAGAATATGTTTCTTACACTATCTTAATTATATTAGGAATAAAAATTAAATAGGTGTGAAATTAACAGATATAAATAAGTATAAAGTGCTGAGTAATTGGTGGAATTTAATTTATAGTAATAAAACTATTCGTTTTAGAAAAGTAATATTGGTAGAGAATCTAAATACGAGAACCGATATGTTTCGACATAGGAGACATATTATTACAGCTTGTTGATGAGATCGAGTTTTAACCTCAATCACAAACAACCCCAAGTGCAAGGCACATGACGTTGTAGTAATATAAGGATCGAATCCACAAGGAGATTGAACTAAGAGCAACAAGAATACAAGAAACTATCTTAGAATAGACCCAATAAGAAGTTTGTTTGGTAACAAAAACTATATCTAAAACAATAGTGCTAAAGTCAACAAAAGTAAACTAAACAAGAAATAGCTAGAAATGTGCTTGAATAAGATAAAGGTTGGATCTTGGGGTTTAAATCATTGGTTTTGGATAGATGGAATCTAGCTAATGATGTTAAAACTAATAAAGGAGACAACTTTCTAGAACAAGGATCACTAATCTAGATTAGATCACTTCCATGACTCAAATCCATTCCCTAATCATAAAAACCTCAAATCTTCCAATCGAGTCTAGATGATTAGGGATCATTAAGTATAAGTCCTTAAAAGTCCATCTTAAACCTTAGACATCAACTTCCATTGGCTAAGTATAAAAGACTAGCAAGAGATTGGACTAGACATTTCATCGAACACCTTCCGGGCATGAAACATCCTATAAGTACTAAGCTAGGTTAATTACTTCTACCTTAGTGTTAAGAACATCTAATGCTATAGAAGCCATAACCTAAACATCCTAAACATCATTAACCATCATCCATCATCCTAACCTAACTAAACCCCAAAACCCATAAGGTAACTACTCACTAATCATACCAAAACACATGCTAATAACAAAAGATAAAGACATAACAAGATAATAAAAGAGATTTAAACTAGATAATCATAAGATTCAAACCACAATAAATGAACCTTTAGAGGTTTCACACAAGGTGGCTATAGTTTTAGAGAGAGTATTAAAAACATAAGATAAGATATTAATGATGAAAACCCTAGGAGTATTTATAGGGAAAAGTAAAAAGTGCACAAGCGCACAATCCCAGCGGTTTGGTCCAGCGGTTTGGAGGCCGCTGGACCAGACATCCGCAACTTCTTAGCTTTGGTCTTCTCCGGCGGTCAGGCTCGGCGGTTTGGAGGCCGCTGGAATCGCACCCGCAAGCTTGCTTCTTTTGGCTTCGTCTGGCGGTCAGGATCGGCGGCTTGGCGGCCGCTGGATGCTTCTTCTTCGGGACGTCGTGGTGCTCCAGCGGTTTCCTTCCAGCGGTTTGGAGGCCGCTGGGAATTTCACCGCAACCTCGCCTGATTCCTCCTTCCTTGGCGGCTTGGCCTCGGCGGTTTACGAACCGTTGAGGCTCCATTTCTTCTTCTTTGCCTCCAATGAGCTTCTCCTTGGCTCCCATCTGCTTCCTATGAGCTCCCCATAGCTCCAAGTACCTGAAATGCACATGATGCAATGCAAAAGGGACCTAAACCTAACTAAGACTCTATCCTAGGCTACTAAGTGAAAATATGCTAAATTAGACTATAATCTATATGAAATATGCAACTAAGATTCTAAAATGTTATGGAAATGCATGCCTAAAACAGCTAAAATACACACTTATCAACTCCCCCACACTTGCCTTTTTGCTTGTCCTCAAGCAAACAACACTCAACAAACACAAAAGACGTAGTGGAGGGTGGATCTCAGAACCAAAAAGTTAAAAATCAAACATATGCAATGTTAACTAAGGCAATGAAGCACTTTGAGAAGATGTTTAACCATAAGTAATGAGAACTCTCAATCAAGTATCCAAAGCACACTATCACAAGTCCTAGCTAGATTCGATGCCCATATCCACTCACTTTTTCATTCACCACATCCTTAAGTTCATTAATTAGTAGCCGGTGGTCTCGCTAGATGCAATGCAAAGAGGTTCAATCGGTTTGGGAAAGGTCTTATTTAAGTGGTTAAGTGTTTGGATGTTTAAGTGTTTTAGGGGGCTTACTCTCAAAAGCAAATAAGTAGTGTAAACATAATGCAAAAGTAAGGAAGACTAGGAACCAATACGTACAAGCCATTAAATCCCATGTTCTACCCTTCCTACTTATCGTTCTAAGCACTCACTACCTTTCTTTTCTTGCTCACTCCCCTTTTTATCTTTAAACACCCACTCAAACCCTTTCTTTTAATCCTAACTCTACCCTTTATTCCCTTTGGGTTTCCTTCTTTGACAACATAAGTCTATCTTTCACCTTTTTACACTATCCTTAAGGGTTTTCTTTTGGATTAGGCTTCACTCTTTGTACTCCTACTTTCTACCCTTTGTGTTTGGGTTTTCTTTTCTTTTGTGGATTAGGAGTTTTTAAACTTGTTTTCAATGCCCTTTCTTTTACTTTTTTTTTTTTTTTTTCAAACCTCCCTTAAGGTAGTTACTCTTTTAGTTTTGGTGTTTAGACTCTTCTAATGATAACCCAACTCTCTTTCTTTTCAATTCCTCACTTCCCTCACCCCATAACCAAATCAAAACTTGCTAACCACCTAGATGGGATGTGGGACTTGTCGTCCCCAATACTTACAAAGTTTTGCCAATGTAACACTTTCCAAAAGGCCTCACTCAAAGAATTAAACGGGGCTTGAAGGAATGGTTTCGGGTTAAGGGTAGGCCATCTAAAAATGAGATGGTTATCCAAACAATCAAGAGGGTGGTAAAAAGGAATAAAGTTTGGATATATATCATGAAACTACAATGCACATTATCAAGCGAGAAATTAATGATTCAATTAGGTTCAATATTCATGGAGTGGTTTCAAATCAAGTGAGCATCAAACAAGCAATATCCTCTAGACTAAGAAAGTTCAAAATGTACAATTTCAACGATTTAAAAGATTCTATCACTTATACCAAACAATCTCGAAAAGGAATTCACATTGCAATGTTTTTCTATAACTCTTTACAAGGTAATATCATCATTGATCCATAGACAAGTGTGTATATCCTAAAGCTAAAGACTCGATCCTATACTATATGAATGATAAAGCAAAAATGAAACTAGTTTTCTTTTTGTGTTTTTCAAAATTTTTCGATTTTTTTGGTGTTTTTGAATGCATATAACTATTAACAAATGCAATGTACTAAACTAGATGGATGCAATGCATGATCACACATAACTAAAACAATAAACATGATTAGTAACTAATGGCCCGTCCCCCACACTTAAATCACACCGTCTCGGTGTGAAAAAGTAGTGAAGTAAGGCCATTCTAACTATGATAAAAACTAAAATGCAAAAGAAAAATAAAAACTACACTACATGAATGGTATTTACAATGATAGGTAGGTACCTTGGTTTTTATTTCAGTTTTCCGGGGCCGATGATGATGCACCGGGTCTTCTCCTACGTTGGAGCATAAACTCTTGCTCCTCTTCTTCACTTTCATCTTCCTCCTCGTCTTCCTCTTCTTCTTCTTCTTCGGCTTCCTCCTCGTCGGACGACACATATCCCGGCGTACGTTTTAACTTCCTTTTGACCTTCTCGAGTGCTTTGTACAACCACGAGTTTATCTTCTTTTGAGTGTTGTAGGCTTTGTACAACAACTTCTCCCTTGCATTGTTGGGTCCGAAGTTGAGCGCAGGTAGTTGTAGATGATAGTGTTCTCCTTCCTCTTCTTCTTGATCCTCATGCCTAGCTTTTCCTTTTCCTTTTTCTTTTTCTTTATCGTTCTCTTTTCCTTCATGGATGAACGATATGTTCTCTAGGCTTGATAGACTCGTCTTTGCTTGGTCCGGGAGGGGTAATAGGCTAGGTCTACCTTCTTCGTTTGTGAACACGTAGACGAAGTGCGATTCGTCCATTGTTTTCTTCAAGATGAAGGTCTTTGTCAAGTATTCTCTATCTATCTCATTCTCCTTTAACTCCTCTTCATGGTATCGGAAATCCACCCCGATGTTCATGAAAATGGGAGAGAGTAGACTACCTATCCACAATTGCGGCTCCGTTGTGTCCTTCGCCCAGCTTTTATAGGATACAAGGTTCTTTGCGAATACGCATCCGAGATTCACATCGTTACCAAACGAGGTGTCGAAACGTCCCCCATTCGGTTTTCTTATCAGGTGCTTTAGTCCTTGGAATACCATTTTCAGTTCATCGGAATTAACCGACCCCGTATCTTTCCTCGCAAAGAAGGTGTTGGCGATGAACCGGAAAATGTACCTCAATGCGGGGTTCCTAACCGCAGCGGCTTTGTTTTGTCCCTTCTTGTAATTCCCTCTTGCTATCACTTCCCAAAACTCGTTTGCTTCTTCGAAATTTGGGAAGGCGGTTCCCTCTTTCTTCTCGAACCCGAATATTTCGCATAATTCGAAGATAGAGACGGTGTATTGCTTGTCCAGGAGCTTAAACTTCAAGAATCCCTCGCTTGCTATCTTCTTTCTTGGGTGCGTGTAGTGGAGGTCAACCGTGGCAATGAAGTTTGTGACTAGCTCCTTGTATAGGGGGCAGTTAAGACGACTGAATAAGCGTAGTCCCATCCTTGCCAATGTTTCTTCAACATCTTCTCTAATCCCCATTTTAGTGAGGATAGGCCACTTGATCGTTCTCGTCCGATGGATGTTTATGTACTTAAATTCCTTGACTACTTCGAGTTCTTCCGGTGTGAACTCCATCGGTGCGTTTGGGTCAACCATCGCTTGACTTTCTTCCTCTCTTTGCCTCTTTGACGGCTTTGGTTGACTCACATTCTTCCCTTTGTTTTGTTGAGAGGAAGATGGTCTTGTTCTCGAACTTGATGAGGTTTGTGGCTGCTTTTTCTTAGCGATCATCTCGTCGGCCTTCTTTTTGAGTTTGTTGGTGCGGTCCGTCATTGTTGTTCTACCTTGCAAGATCAGGAGATGTATTAGCTTGTTTAAAGAAACATTAGATAGTCAAAAGTGTTCATCCTAATTTAGCAAGACAAGGGTTTTTTTTTTTTTTTTTTTTAGTTTTTAGATTTAGAAATAAGATTTCGAAAATCTACCTTCTAAGGATAAAATTTGTCAATGATTTTGCTCACCCAAGGCTAACTTATTAGATATGAATATGATTTCTATGCTTCAAGGTTATGAAAAGTCAAGCTACCAAACCTTTTATTTGTACAACAATGGCGGTTTTTGAGGATAGAGGTTAGAGAAATACCTTTGATTTTGATTTTGCAAGAGATTTAACAATAAAAGATCGACGAAGGAGAGTATGTTTGCTAATTAAATCGATAAAGTCCTTGGAGATTCTTCAAAAATCGGCTTTGAAAGAGAAGTTTATGAAAATTAGGTTTATTTTGCGATTTGGAGAATAAAAAGGGATGAGGAGGAACCTGGGTCTATCTGGGCGGTTTGATGCAGCGGTTTGCAAACCGCCCAGATAGACAGCCGAAAGAGCCGCGAGTTTGGTAACCTCCAGCGGTTTCTTCTAGCGGTTTGGGAACCGCTGGAAATCTCACAGAAGATCTCACCTTTTTGTTCGGCTCAGCGGTCTGTCTCAGCGGTTTGTGTACCGCTGGAAGGGTTGGCAGAGGCCGTTGATACCGTCGTTGTTTCCAGCGGTTTAGAATGGCGACCATGACCGCTGGAATTTCCTTCTTCATGCCTTGTTGCTCTTTTACCTACAAAAACATTAACACTAAACAAATTATTTCATGCATGGATAGTAAAATATTTACATGGATAGACATGGGATTGCCTCCCAAGTGCGCTTGTTTTAAGTCTCTTAGCTTGACTTTTTCAATCTATGACGAGTTTGGGTCATCTAGAGGCATCGACGTTGGATCCTCTATCTCTTCGCTTGCAAGGTACGGTTTACATCTCTGCCCATTAACCGTGAATCCAACTCCTGAACTGTTGTAGAGTACCAAGGCTCCGTAAGGGCGCACTTCCTTTATGATAAAAGGTCCCGACCATCTCGATTTTAGTTTTCCGGGGAAAAACTTAAGTCTTGAGTTGAAAAGTAGGACCCTATCTCCTTCCTTGAAGTTCTTTGGAATGATCTTTTTGTCGTGGAACGCTTTGGTCTTTTCTTTGTAGATCCTTGAGCTCTCGAAGGCATCCTGTCTTATCTCTTCGAGCTCTTCCAAACGGATTAGCCTCTTTTCTTGGGCCGTTTTTAGATCAAAGTTGAGCAGTTTCGTTGCCCATATGGCTTTGTACTCGAGTTCAACGGGTAAGTGGCAAGATTTACCATATAGAAGGTTGAATGGTGTCGTTCCTATGGGAGTCTTGTAGGCTGTTCTATATGCCCATAAGGCATCATCGAGTTTTATAGACCAATCTTTCCTCGTCTTGCTTACAACCTTTTCAAGTATTGCTTTAATTTGCCTGTTTGACACTTCCACTTGTCCCGATGTTTGGGGATGGTATGGCGTTGCTACTTTGTGCTTGACCCCATGTTTCCTTAGTAGACTCTCAAAAACCTTGTTGATGAAATGGCTCCCTCCATCGCTTATGACGACTCTTGGAACACCAAACCCGGGGAATATGATTGTCTTGAAAAGCTTTAGCACTACCTTTGAGTCATTGGTTGGGCTTGCTATGGCTTCTACCCATTTAGAGACGTAGTCCACCGCTACCAATATATATTGGTTTCCATAAGATGATGGGAAGGGACCCATAAAATCAATACCCCAAACATCGAATATGTCTACCTCAAGTATAAAGTTCAAGGGCATTTCATTCCGCTTTGTGATGTTCCCTCTTCGTTGGCACGAGTCGCATCGTGAAACATGTTCTTGGGCGTCCTTGAACATTGTCGGCCACCAAAAACCGGCTTGCATGACCTTTTGTACTGTTTTGAAAGAGGAGAAGTGTCCCCCGTAATTCGAGTCATGACAATGAGATAGGATTCCTTGAGTCTCCTCCTCGGGTATACATCTTCTAAAGAGTTGATCTTTGCATTTTCGGTAGAGGTATGGTTCATCCCAATAGTAATGCCGAAGGTCTTTGTAGAACTTTTTCTTCATGTACCCTTGTAGGTTCGGTGGTTCTCTACCACTAGCTAGGTAGTTAACGAAATCCGCATACCAAGGCAGGAGTACTTTGATAGCTTGTACTTCCATTAGCTTGTCTAATGCCTTGTCCTCCGTGTAAAGGGCTCTTATCATGTTAACGTGCTCTTCGGGCAAGGAATCGTCAATGGGTAGGTCTTCCTCTATTCTCATTCTCGAGAGGTGATCCGCTACTCCATTCTCTACCCCTTTCTTGTCCTTGATCTCTAAATCAAATTCCTGCAAAAGTAATATCCAACGGAGTAGTCTTGGTTTAGCATCCTTCTTTGCCAAAAGGTGACGGAGAGCCGCATGATCCGTATGAACTATCACCTTGGATCCCACCAAGTAGGATCGGAACTTTTCAAAAGCAAAAACGATTGCTAGGAGTTCCTTTTCAGTTGTTGCATAATTTGTTTGAGCTTCGTCCAATGTCCTACTTGCGTAGTAGATGACATGAAGTCTTTTATCTTTTCTCTCGGCCCAAAACTGCTCCTACAGACATAGTCACTTGCATCACACATTACTTCGAATGGTAATTCCCAATCCGGAGGTTGAACGATAGGTGCGCTAATCAAAGATTCTTTCAAGTGGTTGAAAGCTTTCTCACAATCCTTGGTGAACTCGAAGGTGGTGTCTTTACAAAGCAACCTTGTCAATGGTCTTGCTATATTCGAAAAGTCTTTGATAAACCGCCTATAGAAGCCCGCGTGTCCCAAGAAGCTTCTAATCTCTTTAACCGTTCTAGGGGGAGTTAGCTTGACCATAACCTCAATTTTTGCTTTGTCAACTTCGATCCCTTTCTTGGAGATTAGATGGCCTAGGACAATTCCTTTCCTTACCATGAAGTGACATTTTTCCCAATTCAGAACCAAATTTGTGTCTTCGCACCTCTTTAGTACCTTGCAAAGATTAGACAAACAAACACCAAAAGAAGATCCATAGACGGAGAAATCGTCCATGAATACCTCCATTATATTCTCAATCAAGTCCGAGAAGATAGACATCATGCATCTTTGAAAAGTTGCGGGAGCATTACATAGTCCAAACGGCATCCTTCGATATGCAAAGGTACCGTAAGGACATGTAAAAGTCGTCTTCTCTTGGTCTTGAGGGTGGATAGGGATTTGGAAGAATCCCGAATACCCATCTAGAAAACAATAATATGAATGATTTGCTAACCGTTCTAGCATTTGATCAATGAATGGCAATGGGAAATGATCTTTTCTAGTAGATGAATTTAACTTTCTATAGTCAATGCACATCCTATGCCCATTTATAGTTCTAGTCGGAATCAACTCATCCTTATCGTTTTTGACCACGGTTACTCCTCCCTTTTTAGGAACTACATGCACCGGTGAAACCCATTCGCTATCGGAGATAGGATAAATGATCCCCGATGTAAGTAGTTTGAGTATTTCCTTTTTAACTACTTCTTTTAAGTTGGGGTTTAGACGCCTTTGATGCTCAATAGAGGTTTTGGTTTCATCATCTAAATGTATCCTATGCATGCATAGAGAGGGGGAAATTCCTCTAATATCCTCTAGAGAGTATCCTAAGGCTTTCCTATACTTTCTAAGCTCATCAAGAAGTAGCTCGGTTTCCTCTTCGCTTAGATCATCATTAATTATTACCGGGTAGGTAGAATTAATGCCGAGAAACGCGTACCTTAGCCCCTCCGGGAGAGTCTTCAATTCCAAATGAGGTGCGTTGAGTTCGCTCCAATCCTCCTTCTTGTCGTTCTCACTCTCACCGGTTAAGGTTTTCCCTTCCTCCAATTCTAAACAATGGAAATCTCTCTCATGGGGAGCGTGAGAGTCGAGCAAATCCCTATAGTTCCTTGCTTCTAGAGTAAAAGTGGAGCATTCTTCGTCCTTTTTAGTGAGTGCAAGCTCCAAGGGGTCTCGAGTGATCATTTCTTCAAAGAAATCGTTGACTATGTCTTCAAAGGCTTCGAGGTAAAATGCCTTCCCTTCAATGGTAGGTTTTTTCATAGCTTTCATTATGTCAAACTTGAGTTTGAAGCTTCCCACATGAAGATCGATCATTCCCCTTTTCACATCTATGATTGCTCCGGCGGTTGCCAAAAAGGGGCGGCCTAGGATGATTGGATCAACGGGTTCTTCGTCCATTTCCAAGACAACAAAATCTGTAGGGATCACACAATTTCCGACCTTCAAAGGAAGGTCTTCTAGTATTCCGATTGGGTACCTTATCGATCTATCTGCAAGGACTAGAGATATCCTAGTCTTCTTGAAGCTAGTTAGACCTAGTTTTCTTGAAATCGTTAGAGGCATCAAACTAACACTTGCCCCGAGATCCACTAGACATTTGTCAAAATACAAGGGTCCAATAGTGCAAGGGAGCGTAAAGCTGCCCGGATCATTGAGCTTGGGAGGGAGGTTCCGCTGAATTATTGCACTACACTCATGATTTATCATTACCATTGATTCTTCCAAAAGTCTCCTTTTTGTCATGACATCCTTCAAGAGCTTGTTGTAGATGGGGCACTCCATCATTAAGTCGTTGAAAGGTAGAGTGACTTGAACCGTTTCCATAAGCTTCTTAAACTTCTCGAATTGCTTATCGAGGATTTGTTTCTTGAATCTTCCCGGAAAGGGGAGCTTTGGTTCATATGAAGGTGGTTCAAAAGGAGGTTCCCTTGCCTTCTCTTTCCCTTTAACGACTTCCTTTTCTCTAATTTGTTCTTCTTCTTTGTGATCCGAGTCGGTAGGCTTAGATGATTTTTCACTTTCCTTGTCATATTCTTGGGTTACTTCCTCTTCATCCTGCACTTCTATCGGCTCATCAATCTTCTTTGTGCATGAAGGGAGCTTGATAACTCGCATATTTTACACTTTCTACCTTAGTTTATGCATTAGAATTCATTCATTTAGGTTGCATTTAGTATCATATAGGTTGCATGTTGGTTTGTTTCGTGTATTTCAGGTTTTTGAGCACAAAGACGGCGAAAGTGATGAATTTAAGCCAAAAAGAAACTGATACATGTGCATCGGCATGTTGTACCGGTTTATGTTGGCCGATATAGAAGACGAGAAAGTTCGCCGAAGCTTGTATCGGCCAAGCATATCGGTTTGGAGTGGCCGATACGAGAGAAAAGACCCGAAGGACGCGTATCGACTTGTTGTATCGGCTTAGCCTGGCCGATACGAAGAAAACAGAGCCGAAGGAAGGCTACCGAAAGCGCATATCGGCTCGCTCGTATCGGTCCGGACCGACCGATACGAGTCGCGAAATTTTATAAATAATTCGGTTTTTAATGTGTAAAAAGGAAAACCAATTAAACCAATTTTGGTTTTCCTTTATTTTAATTTTGGTTTAATATTATATTAGGGTTGGACTCGATTTGGAGAGCCTCCCATCTTTGTTTTTAGTTTTTTGGCCGTCGCTTTGTTTTTGTTCTTGGACTTGGAGATTCTTGGTGTTTTGCCTTGGCCTCCTTTGTGATCTTCATCAATAAGATTTTCTTGAACCCTTTACTCTCTTGTTTTTGTTTATGCTTTCTTTGATTTTAATTGCTTTGAATTTCAATATGCTTAGTGAGTAGTTTCCCATAGACAATTAGGTTGGGGGAAAAAGGGCGAATCAACTCTAGGGTTGATCGATGTCTAGAACTTAAAACCTGTTAAAACTTTAATCTAGTGTAACAATCTTAATGCTTTAATTGACCTGATCAATCAATTGATAGAACCCAGGAAACTTCACAACCGAGAGGTCTGTGAGGATTCCTGAACAATTACCCTAGAACTAAACCTAGCTTAACCGAGAGATCCGTGTTAATAAGTTTAGTGGTTGAATTGATCCGAACATTAATGTTTTCTAAAATTTAAACTATCCAAGATATTGTTTTAGTTTACTTGTTAGGAAAAGGATCTCTGTCACGAGAGTGGATTGATCTAAAATCGTTTTCAAAACCTTAAAGTACTTTTATAAAAGACATCGAAAAACTCTGAAAGTTGATGAACCCGTTAAAGTACCCTGACCTGGTTGTTTAGCTTTTTAATTTGAATCTTTAAAACTCTTTAATTTCGTTTTCGTTTCTCGTTACTTAGTTACAAAACTCAAAACAAACCATTCTTTAATTCACTTAGACTAAGATTGATTCCTTGCAAACTTTAATAATTTAATTGCTCCTGATTCGGATTGACCTCAAGTACTACAATTGAGACATTCGATTAAACGGGGTAAAATCTCGTCTATCAAATTGGCGCCGTTGCCGATTCAGGAACTCGATTAAATATTAGAGTTTTGGAATTACTTGGGACTAAGTTTTAGTTACCGGATACTAATCTTTTCTTTTCTTTTGTGGTTTTTCGTGCTCTCAGGTGTATGCAAAGAAGAAGTCACGGACAAAGTGATAGCTTGCTCTTCTACGCCGACATCAAAGCACACGAACGAGCCATCTCTAAGGAAAAGAGACCGGATCACCACTCCGACTCCGAACCACCCGCACTCGACGTTTCAGACTCGGAAACGGAGATGGCAAACAACACCGCACGCGCGATCGGGGACGCCGATGTGCCATCAAATATCACCAACCGTAGTGGCATCATACCACCAGCCATCGCCAACAACAACTTTGAGATCAAGTCTAGTCTCATCAATATGGTGTCCAGCAACAAGTTCTATGGGCTGCCTAGTGAAGACCCCATTGATCATCTTCACCAATTTGACATGCTATGCGACACGGTGAAGATCAATGGTGTCAACGAGGACATGTTTAAGCTGCGTTTGTTCCCCTTCTCACTCGGGGACAAAGCACACATATGGCAGAAGAATCTTGTGAAAGACACCATACGGACTTGGGAGGCGTGTAAGACGGCCTTTCTCACAAAGTTCTTCTCGGTGGTGAGGACATCAAAGCTGCGAAACGAGATCTCGGCTTTCGCACAAAAAGACCAAGAAACGTTCGGCGAATCTTGGGAACGATTCAAGGGCTACACGGTGAGATGTCCGCACCACGGTTTCACGGGAGAGAGCCTACTAAGCACGTTCTATCGCGGCCTAAAACCGAAGTTCGGGATGCTTCTCGATTCAGCTAGCCAAGGAAATTTCCTTGGGAAGACGGAAGCCGATGGACAGCTTTTGGTGGAGAACTACGCCCTTAGCGATAGCAACTACGGAGAGGATTATGATCGCACCATCCGCAGCTCAGGGAACGATGAGCAATTTAAGAGAGAGATAAAGGCGGTGAATGAGAAGCTGGATAAGTTACTCATGTCTAACCAAGTGGGGATTAACTACGTTGGAAGCGGAGATGAACAATTACCCCCAACCGAGGGAAATCAGGAGGAGATCAACTACATGGGAAATCGGAATGATGGGCGTTTCAACAACTATTCTCAACACCCAAACCTCTCCTACCGAAACAACAACGTAGCCAACCCCCAAGACCAGGTCTATCCCCATGCGCAACAAGGAGGTTACCAAGGTAAACCTCAATACAACCAAGGCGGATACATACCGAGACCACCACCTAATCGTCCTCCGGGGTACAACAACCCTCCTGTTGCTCAAGGAGTGGTTGCATCACCAGCTCCCCCAGGTGATCAAACCATTCGGATGCTAAAACAGATTCTAGACGGCCAAACCCGAAGTCAAATGGAGTTCAAGCACGTTCAAGAAAGAAATTCAGGCAAAGGTTGACAACTCCTACCATGATCTCAACGCCAAGTTTGAAACCTTGAGTACTCACTTGAAAGCCTTGGATAATCAAGTGGCTCAAATTACCTCGGCCTCTAAGCGACCAATGGGTCAACTCCCGGGTAAACCTGAAGTCAATCCTAGAGAGTATGTCAACTCCATAGAACTTCGTAGTGGTACACAAACGCTTTCAAGCGATCTCATTGAGGACAATGCGAAACAAGGTGAGGGGGTGGACCACTGGTTTGAGCCGGAAGACACAGTTGTTAACGACGAGAACCCTGAGATAGTGGCAAAGGAGGAAATCGGTGATGAGAAAGATACAGGACACCTGTATCGGCCAGGCGTATCGACCACATCTGGTCGATATCGACCACCTGTATCGGCCAGGAACAAGGCCGATGCACTTGAGAAGGAGACAGGGGACTCGTATCGGTCAGACGTATCGGTTTCAGCTGACCGATATCGACCACCAATATCGGCCAAACACATGGCCGATACAGAGGAAAAATCCGAGAAAAAGAAGAAGCCCGTTTACGTGACGTCTTCTTACGTGCCTAAGCTTCCTTTTCCGGGTCGAGCCAAGATTCATCTCTTGAAGGAGTACTTTAGAGCTAAGCTCGAGAAGCAAATAAACGAGGTGCAAACCCCCATGCCTCTTGTTGACGCTTTCAAGCAAGTCCCTCACTCCACCAAATCTTTGAAAGACACCATCAAAAACAAGTTCAAAAACTCGGAAGACACGGTGAATCTTTCACAAGAGTGCAGCGTGATCATTCAAAAGAGCCATTCTCCTAAGAAACTTGGTGATCCAGGGAGTTTTACTTTGCCTTGCACTCTTGGTCCTTTGGTCTTCGAAAAGTGCTTGTGCGATCTAGGGGCTAGTGTCAACGTTATGCCTCTATCTGTTGCTAAACGACTTGGTCTTTCTTCTTTCCAACCTACTAAGATCTCCTTGGTGCTGGCCGATAGATCCGTGAAGGTACCCGTTGGAATCTTAGAAGATATCCCGGTAAAGTTGGGGGACGTTTTCATTCCAACAGATTTTGTCGTCTTGGAGATAGACAAAGAGCTTAATAATCCACTCATCTTTGGAAGACCTTTCTTGGCAACCGCTGGAGCCGTCATAGATGTGAAGGTTGGTAAGATAGATTTGCACCTTGGGAAGGACCTTGTTCAGCGGTACAACATCAACGATGTAGTCAAGAAGCCTACGGAGATGGTCCCTTGTGAAGCTTTGGTGATTGGAGTGGAGAAAGATGCTAGCAATGGTAAGTCTAGTGATGATGCAAGGAGCAAACCCAAAGCTCCAAAAGTGGAACACCAATCCCCTCCTAGGAAGTTCAGAAAGGTGCATCGGAACATGTCTCAAAACCGCGTCATTAGAAAGTTAATCAACGAGGTTAAATCTTTGAAGAAAGCTTTCAAGAAAGAAGCAAGGAGTGCTCGCTGCGACTCGGATAAAGGCAAACACAAGGATGGAGGCGAGTTTGGTGTGAAAGGAGTAAAACTCAAACCGCCCCTGGACCACAAAGTTGTCACCGAAGGAGATTCGACATCTCTTTCAAACCCCAATGTCGCCTAAAAAGAAGGGGGTAAAGTCAAGCTAAGAGACTATAAACAAGCTCACTTGGGAGGAAGTCCCATGTCTATCCTTGTATATACAATTTTAGTTTGCATTTAGATGATAATTTACTTAGAGTTTGTGTCGTGTTTGATGGTTTCAGGTGAAAACAAAGTAGGAAAACGAATTCCGAAAGGGGTATCGGCTCGTTATATCGGTTGCTTGGACCGATATCGGGCAAGAGTATCGGTCTGCTGAGACCGATACAGACGACGTCGACTCGTCGTGTTAGTACTACCGAGGTAACACCTGAACCATGTGCATACGCATTAGTTTTTCATATTAGAGTCATTCATACATACATTTAGGAACCTTCTCCAATGCTTGTTTCACACGGAGACCGTGTGATTTAAGTTTGGGGGAGTAGTCATATTAGTTTTCGCATAATAGCATTCATAAAAAAAAAAAAAAAAAAAAAAAAAAAAATCTGCATATAGGATTAGTTCATGGCATTTAGAGCATATGCATAGGGGATCTATGATGACGTTAACCTTGCAAAGCGACGCACTTTGTGTTTTGAACGAGTATCTTAGGTGTAGTATCTTCCGTAAACGAATTAGAACTCGCTGAAAATCTTAAAACCGCAACTCTAGACATTGATGTTTAAAAAGCCAATTGTGTGGTTATGAAGCTTGGTAGTTCTAAGTCACCTTCGAAAAATTATCTGAACTTAAACTTGACTTTTAATTAGCATGATTGATAGTTTTCAAGAGAATTTCTATGGCTTTGTGATTTCTACGGATTGTGACTTCCTAAACCGAAACACTTAAAGCGCAATCCGGTCATTCTCATTCTAAGGATGATTTCCCTCTCACCCCTAAACCTTAACCCAAACACTTGTGAGAATTCTTTTCATTTAGTGATTGTTTGGTTTCGCAAAAACTTGAAAGTATAGGGAGCGACAAGAAAGGACATCCATTGGGCTAGTTTTTCGTAGACTAGTGAATTAGAAAGGGATAACGGTTTGGTGAGACACGTCTTTGAATTTTGAAAAATAAGAAAATAAACACGAGTAATTGTAAAACACCTAGGGGGTAAAAGAATGGCTAAGTAAAAAAAAAAAATATAGAAAAATCGAAGAAAAAAAAAAAAAGAAAAGGAAAAGAAAAGAAAGAAAAAGAATTCGATTAAGAAATAAAAAGAAAAAAAGAAACTTAGCCAAAATAAAATCCCCTAAGGTTGTTAAGAAAAGAAAAGAAACTCGATGTTTAGGTGTTTAAATGTTTAAAAGAAAGACGATGGGTTAGTGGATAGTCTTGAGTAGGGATGGATGTCCGGACTTGTATGCATCAGTTGCTTCTTGTCTTTCCTGGTTTTGTTTAACCCTTTCACTCCCCGAGAGAAACCGCGCTACAACTAACCACATGCCTGAGTGTTAGCCTCCTCGTTTGATTCGAGATCCCGTTCTTACCTAGACAAATAGAAAAAACTCTTGGAAATTTTTAATCATGTTTCATGCTTGATTGTGTTTTAATTGAATGTGAAAGGTGTTTAGACTAGACAAGTGGATCACATACTTTTGGTAATAACAGCGGATTTAGACGGAGTTAAGGTAGATAGAAATAAGTGGAACTAGTTCGGTTGCGAGAGGGTACTATGTTTAGGATACTTGTTCATTACACTTCCGTGTTGCTTTGGTTCTGAGGTCCCCGCCTCCACACCTTCCTAAACTTTGATGTTAGTTCTCTTGCTTGAGGACAAGCAAAGGATAAGTTTGGGGGAGTTGATAACTCGCATATTTTACACTTTCTACCTTAGTTTATGCATTAGAATTCATTCATTTAGGTTGCATTTAGTATCATATAGGTTGCATGTTGGTTTGTTTCGTGTATTTCAGGTTTTTGAGCACAAAGACGGCGAAAGTGATGAATTTAAGCCAAAAAGAAACTGATACATGTGCATCGGCATGTTGTACCGGTTTATGTTGGCCGATATAGAAGACAGAAAGTTCGCCGAAGCTTGTATCGGCCAAGCATATCGGTTTGGAGTGGCCGATACGAGAGAAAAGACCCGAAGGACGCGTATCGACTTGTTGTATCGGCTTAGCCTGGCCGATACGAAGAAAACAGAGCCGAAGGAAGGCTACCGAAAGCGCATATCGGCCTGCCTGTATCGGTCTGGACTGACCGATACAGGTCGCGAAATTTTATAAATAATTCGGTTTTTAATGTGTAAAAAGGAAAACCAATTAAACCAATTTTGGTTTTCCTTTATTTTAATTTTGGTTTAATATTATATTAGGGTTGGACTGATTTGGAGAGCCTCCCATCTTTGTTTTTAGTTTTTTGGCCGTCGCTTTGTTTTTGTTCTTGGACTTGGAGATTCTTGGTGTTTTGCCTTGGCCTCCTTTGTGATCTTCATCAATAAGATTTTCTTGAACCCTTTACTCTCTTGTTTTTGTTTATGCTTTCTTTGATTTTAATTGCTTTGAATTTCAATATGCTTAGTGAGTAGTTTCCCATAGACAATTAGGTTGGGGGAAAAAGGGCGAATCAACTCTAGGGTTGATCGATGTCTAGAACTTAAAACCTGTTAAAACTTTAATCTAGTGTAACAATCTTAATGCTTTAATTGACCTGATCAATCAATTGATAGAACCCAGGAAACTTCACAACCGAGAGGTCTGTGAGGATTCTTGAACAATTACCCTAGAACTAAACCTAGCTTAACCGAGAGATCTGTGTTAATAAGTTTAGTGGTTGAATTGATCCGAACATTAATGTTTTCTAAAATTTAAACTATCCAAGATATTGTTTTAGTTTACTTGTTAGGAAAAGGATCTCTGTCACGAGAGTGGATTGATCTAAAATCGTTTTCAAAACCTTAAAGTACTTTTATAAAAGACATCGAAAAACCTGAAAGTTGATGAACCCGTTAAAGTACCCCGACTCTGGTTGTTTAGCTTTTTAATTTGAATCTTTAAAACTCTTTAATTTCGTTTTCGTTTCTCGTTACTTAGTTACAAAACTCAAAACAAACCATTCTTTAATTCACTTAGACTAAGATTGATTCCTTGCAAACTTTAATAATTTAATTGCTCCTGATTCGGATTGACCTCAAGTACTACAATTGAGACATTCGATTAAACGGGGTAAAATCTCGTCTATCAAATTTGGTGGAGATGCGGGGTAGTATAGACGTACTCGGATCACAAAGAAGATTCTAATTTGACATCCTAATTTCTCGTCTATCAAATTAGACATCCTAATTTCTCTAATTTGTTCTTCTTCTTTGTGATCCGAGTCGGTAGGCTTAGATGATTTTTCACTTTCCTTGTCATATTCTTGGGTTACTTCCTCTTCATCCTGCACTTCTATCGGCTCATCAATCTTCTTTGTGCATGAAGGGAGCTCCCTACCACTCCTAAGAGTGATAGCCTTGCAGAACTCCTTCCCTTTAGAGCCGGGAGAAGGAGCGTTATCAACTTTCCTAGAGAGTTGTTCAAACTTTTCATTTAACTCGGTGTAGAATCCATCGACCTTTTTGTTGACCGCCTCAAGTTTCATGTCAAGAACCAATGCCGCCTTCTCTTGTCCTTCTAAGATTTTGTTGAGGAGGTTTGTGGTCTCCTCCTCTCGGGTTGTCGTAGGATTCTTTGCTAGCTGGGTTCTCCATGGTGGGTGTCCTAGGTGTTGATAGTATCCTTGGTCGCTTGTTTGGGGTTGGTTGGTTTGGTAGAACCCCCTCGCCGAATGGTTGCTTGGATAACCTCTTTGGTCATACCCATTTGCATAGTTTACTTCCTCGAAGTCCTCTTTTGCAAATTCTAAACCGCCTTCAAAACACTCCCCTCGGCGGCTTTTAGAAAAGTTTGGGGTGCTTTTTCTTCTTAACATGTTGGCGATAAACTCTTGTACCTCGTCGTATCTTGGGTCTCTACCGACTTCCTTTCCATGGTTGTTCCCTATGTTTATCAATTGTTCGCTTTGGGCTAAGTTCTCAACTAATTTTTCTCCTTGAGCTATTGTCAAACTAGCAAAGTTCCCATTACTCGCTGTGTTGAGTGCTCGTTGATACTCACGATGGATGCCTCGATGGAAGATACCAAGGATGGCCTCTCTTGCTACTCCATGATGGGGACAAGCCCTTGTGTAACTGCTCATCCGTTCCCATGCGTCATACAAGCTTTCTTCTTCTCCTTGCTTAAAGGTTGCAATGTCACCTCTAATTTTGGTCGTCTTTTGAGAGGAGAAAAATTTGGCCAAAAATTTTCTTTTGCATTCATACCATGTTGTAACAGTCGATGTTACTATGCTCTTCTCCCATTGAGATGCCTTGTCTCCCAAGGAGAATGGAAAAAGCGTGAGTTTGAGCACGTCTTCCGGGACGTCATTCATCCTTATTGTACTACACAAACGGTCGAAATTGTCTAAATGTTCCAAGGGGTGTTCGCTTTGGAGACCGAAGAAACGGTCGTGTTGAACCATGTTTATCAAACTAGACCTTATTTCCCAATGGGACACTTGGCAAAATGGTGGTCTAATCCCCATATCGGTTCCGTTTGTAATCGGTGTGTCATGATCACCAATCCTCCTTTCGACTCCTATTCCCTGAGCTTCTTCATTGTCCTCCATTTGTGATTTGTACCTTGGTGTCAAAGATGAAAAAGGAAACAAAATGTAGAGAAATTAGTCTCCCTTTCCAATGTATCAAGTGGTCTAAAACTAAGAAGATTCCAAATCCTATTGACTAGTTGCAAAATCCCCGGCAACGGCGCCAAAAACTTGATGAGATCGAGTTTTAACCTCAATCACAAACAACCCCAAGTGCAAGGCACATGACGTTGTAGTAATATAAGGATCGAATCCACAAGGAGATTGAACTAAGAGCAACAAGAATACAAGAAACTATCTTAGAATAGACCCAATAAGAAGTTTGTTTGGTAACAAAAACTATATCTAAAACAATAGTGCTAAAGTCAACAAAAGTAAACTAAACAAGAAATAGCTAGAAATGTGCTTGAATAAGATAAATGTTGGATCTTGGGGTTTAAATCATTGGTTTTGGATAGATGGAATCTAGCTAATGATGTTAAAACTAATAAAGGAGACAACTTTCTAGAACAAGGATCACTAATCTAGATTAGATCACTTCCATGACTCAAATCCATTCCCTAATCATAAAAACCTCAAATCTTCCAATCGAGTCTAGATGATTAGGGATCATTAAGTATAAGTCCTTAAAAGTCCATCTTAAACCTTAGACATCAACTTCCATTGGCTAAGTATAAAAGACTAGCAAGAGATTGGACTAGACATTTCATCGAACACCTTCCGGGCATGAAACATCCTATAAGTACTAAGCTAGGTTAATTACTTCTACCTTAGTGTTAAGAACATCTAATGCTATAGAAGCCATAACCTAAACATCCTAAACATCATTAACCATCATCCATCATCCTAACCTAACTAAACCCCAAAACCCATAAGGTAACTACTCACTAATCATACCAAAACACATGCTAATAACAAAAGATAAAGACATAACAAGATAATAAAAGAGATTTAAACTAGATAATCATAAGATTCAAACCACAATAAATGAACCTTTAGAGGTTTCACACAAGGTGGCTATAGTTTTAGAGAGAGTATTAAAAACATAAGATAAGATATTAATGATGAAAACCCTAGGAGTATTTATAGGGAAAAGTAAAAAGTGCACAAGCGCACAATCCCGGCGGTTTGGTCCAGCGGTTTGGAGGCCGCCGGACCGGACATCCGCAACTTCTTAGCTTTGGTCTTCTCCGGCGGTCGGGCTCGGCGGTTTGGAGGCCGCCGGAATCGCACCCGCAAGCTTGCTTCTTTTGGCTTCGTCCGGCGGTCGGGATCGGCGGCTTGGCGGCCGCCGGATGCTTCTTCTTCGGGACGTCGTGGTGCTCCGGCGGTTTCCTTCCGGCGGTTTGGAGGCCGCCGGGAATTTCACCGCAACCTCGCCTCGATTCCTCCTTCCTTGGCGGCTTGGCCTCGGCGGTTTACGAACCGCCGAGGCTCCATTTCTTCTTCTTTGCCTCCAATGAGCTTCTCCTTGGCTCCCATCTGCTTCCTATGAGCTCCCCATAGCTCCAAGTACCGAAATGCACATGATGCAATGCAAAAGGGACCTAAACCTAACTAAGACTCTATCCTAGGCTACTAAGTGAAAATATGCTAAATTAGACTATAATCTATATGAAATATGCAACTAAGATTCTAAAATGTTATGGAAATGCATGCCTAAAACAGCTAAAATACACACTTATCACTTGTAGATCTCTTTTACTGTAAAAAAAGAAACCAATTATCCAACTCCATGAACCATATTAGTGTAGAGCAAGCCTGTCACTAAATAAATTAATACTATTATAAAGTTGCTAATTAGCCTATAATTGTATGGACTCTTATTATATTTTTGTTTCCAATATGTCAAATAATTAATGTCCCGCCTGGTGCGCCACAAATGTTGTTTCCTTTTAGAACACATCCCATGTGACAAACTCGATGTATTAATACATTATAGACTTATAGTATATGATTATAGTAATCTAACAAAAAAAAAAGAAGAAATTATAGTATTCTAATCATCTTTTAAGAACAATCTAAAAACTATAGTACGGATATGTGAATTACTCGATTGAAAGTTTGTATATTGCAGACAATTAATATATGGAGCTTAAATCCAAATAGGGTCATATATGTTTTTTTTTTGATAAGGATTAGGGTCATATATGTAGTATGTTTAAAATTTAAATATTCAAATATCACATTTTAATAAATAAGCAGATTTTTTTAAAAAGTGAATCGAGTGTGGGACCCACAATCGTGAGAGAGAAAATAATGACATAAAACCATAATTATTGATGCTTCTTACATTAAATTAAAGAGCGCTTAGGATTAAAAATAAATACTATTAAATTGTTTAAGCTAAGAATAGAAGCTTGTATAAGCAACTTTCATCTTGCTTAGCACTGGACACGTGTCAACAAGGGGAAATATATGGGTTTAATTTTTCTTTTTGTCATTTTCTTTTTATTTGGTTGAGTTTTTTAAAAAAACTTATACTAATAATAAATAAGTTTACAAATATGTTTTTAATTTTAAATAAGTTTTCTAATATGTTTTTAATTTTAAATAATTTTTCTTTTTGTCATTTTCTAATAATAAATAAGTTTACAAATATGTTTTTAATTTTAAATTTTTAGGAGAATTACAAAACTACAGCATTTGAATTACATTTCACAAAATTACACCATTTCAAAATTACTTCAGAAAACTACACCTAAACACTAAAAATTAAATTCAAATAAACCCTACCCACACAATCCTACTCCTAATATTATATCATAAACACTAATTAACGAACCCAAATGAAAATATTTTAATTTTGGTAATTTTTTAAAGGGTAAATCAAACTTTTAAAATTTTGAAAATGTGTAAATATGTGAAAAAATTGAATTAGATAGAATTTTGTAAAAGAAGGGATGAAAGAGTGTAGTTTTGTGAATTCCTCTAAATTTTTTAATATTAAATTTTATTTTTAAGAACCTAACTAAGCAACACCAATAATCGTAAAAAAAAACTAAGAAACTATATTTTCTTAGACCAAAAATTAATTACAACTAAATAAAAAAAATTAACTAAGCACCTATAATAAGCATCACCAATAACGATCCTCTAAAATTTTCATTTTAAAATGCGAAAGAGTAGGAGACAGAACCTGCAAAAGAGCAGAGAAAATATCAATATTTTAGAATTTAATACTACAACGGAGAGAGACGTTATTCCGTAGATATTTGTTGAATAAATACTACTACTATAAAATACTACTTAATTACTTATTATGGAAACAATAATATTACCAGCATAATTCGCAGGAGCTAAATATAACACATAAACTAATTTATGATAAAACTATTTTAATACGAAAAGCAAATTAAATCTGCGGGCTTTCGAGCCTTAAACGTACGTCAATTTTCTTGTATAAATAAATCATGATACGCATACTTTGGCCCGTGTTTCATACTTCAATAAAGATTATTTACTAAAGCTCTTGAGAATGAACCGGGGTTTCTAGCTATGGTGGTAAAGGACTCACAGCTCTCAGTACCGCCACCTGGGTTCGAACCCCGGCCACTGAGGTTTTCAAATGCGGCCCTCAGCGCCCCTGGAACGACAGTTTGGAGCTGTTCTTGGACCACGTGTTCCCTGTGCCGACAGGTTGTGGGGGACCGTTGCGGCCTCGGACCCCGACTGGCGAGTCTGGACTCACTACAGTGAGAGCCAGGACACCAGGGTTATCAAAAAAAAAATAAAATAAAAAACTCTTGAGAATGGTTGGTCCACTCCGGACAAATTGGATCAAAATATAGTATGTAAAACTCCATATTAAAATATAGAGCGCAACAAAATAAAAATTAACAATAAAAAAAATCCATACCATGGTATGCAATAAAACTTATTCTGTTTGAATGGTAAAAATATTTTACTATGCAATAAAGTGTACTAAAAACAAAAAGTATTGTCCAATAAGAATAAGAAATTACTCGGATCGTCAAAAGCAGACCACACTTGGTATGCTGAATTTTTGGAGTGTATCAAAAAAAGCGGACAAATAAGCTTTGAATGGTTGTGTTGTACACTCCGGATCATGTCAAACTAGTCCGCTTTTTTTCACCATTCATGTTTTGGTCCGATTTACTTCGTGTGATTATGCATTGAATTGTAATTGCGTACCAAATTATTACTATTTATCCGACTTTTTTGGTCTACTTTAAAAATGAAACGTACCATAGTATGCACTTAAGCATACCAAATATTGGTCCGACTAATCTGATCCGGAGTGGACTATACAACCATTCAAAGCCAATTGTATGTTTCTTGGTCTGATTTTTTACCATTCACTGCGGACCAAAAAAAGTTTATATCTGCTGCATACCATTCCGGACGGTACACACTTGTTGGACAAATTGTACCATGGTACGATCCGGAGCGGACTAACCAACCATTCAAAACCTTAAAGCTTTTTATTAACATTTAAAAGCATTTCATTTTATATTTTTTTGAAGTAAAGTTTTAAAACCGTTGAGGGTGTAATCGTCATGAAAACCTCGTCAAAGACTTCGTTAAACAAAAGTCACCCAAAGGCGAAAAAACTACTATTAAAAGAGAGAGACGACGTCGTATTTAATATATAGGAATTCACAAAACTACATTTTTCAACCCTTCCTTCACAAACTACTCCTAATTTAATATTTTCACCATTTCAAAATTTTAAAAGCTTGATTTATCCTCTAAAAAATTATCAAAATTAAAATCTTTTCATTTTGATTCGCTAATTAATGTTTAGGGTATATTATTAAGGGATAGGATTGTGTGGGTAGAGTTTATTTGAATTTAATTTTTAGTGTTTAAGTATAATTTTGTGAACTTATTTTGAAATAAGGTAGTTTTGTAAAATATAATTCAAATGGTGTAGTTTTGTAATTCTCCTTTTAATCTATTAAAGAGTCTTCGTGCTAATAAAGAGACACAACGAGAGTCAAGTGGGTGTAGTTATTACGTTACGCGCCTGCCCCCACATTCCAATGACTTTCTTAACGTTCAAGATCGGGGTCAGATTTGGACCCATATTTAATGGAACCGTTTTGAAGATTTTCTTTTGTATATTTATGTTCCTCACTCTTAGATCTACAACAAACACCACTAGTGTTTTTTTTTGTCAATATTTAGACCACAAATGGTCGGTTCATTAGTCATTCATGCGCCTACGACACTGGAATTCGATCCCGGGTGGGATGATGTTACTTGTCTTATGTGGACTTATAAATACCACTAGTGTTTATTTACATTTTTATCCTATTATAACCAAACCTCTCTCTCTCATCATAACAAGAAGTAAAACAGAAGATGGAGGTTTATACAAGAAAGCCTTATTTCAATGAAGAAGAAGAAAGAGATGAATTGGCTTCTCTAGCTGAGATGGAAGCTGGAGTTTCAAGTCATTCTTGTTACAACAACATGAAGAAAATTAATCAATACCATCCTCATAAGTACTATGTTTCATCATCACTTCCACATTTCTTGGACTCTTGTTTCCTATGCAAGAAACGTCTCGGTGATAACAAAGACATCTTCATGTACAGGTACTTTGATTATTCAACCTCTTAATATATTTGCATTAAAGATTTATAAATGTTTTAGAAGATGTGTTGTGTTGTGTCTAGTTTTTAAATGATTGGTTTTGTGGGGAAAGCAGAGGAGACGCGCCGTTTTGCAGTGAAGAGTGTAGAGAAGAAGAGATAAAGAGAGACGAAACAAAGAAGAAGAAACATAGTCTTCTCTCTTCATCTGTGAAAGCTATGAGAAGAAATGAAAAACAAAGTTCTTGTGACTATGCTTTGCATATTGGAACTGTTGTTACTGTCTAATTAAGTTCCTATCTTATTTTTTAATCTGAAAAAAGAAAAGAAAATATTCAGGGAAAATCAAAGGGGAAGAAGGTTTTTTTTTTTTTTTCCGGAAGCACATCTCTCCTATTACATATCGAATACGTTAGACGTATCCGAAACCCAATTAGGGAGCGATGAGCTAATATAGTGGAAACTGTGTTTCCTGCCACGTACACATCGTGATAGAAAATCCGCCTTCGCATTTCTTTCCCTTGCTGCATACCGGAGTGAGAAGCCTGGGAATAGAGCTTGCAGATCACGTAGCCTAGCTTTAAAGGTTTTGTTCTTTTGTGTTATTTTTCTTTATATTTTGTGTTTATTAGTTTTTCTTTTCTTCCAAAAAAAACATGCAATTTTGGGGAATTTAATGGGTAAATGCTATGTGAATTAGGTAAATATTTCTTTTTATGGAAAAAGTATTTATCATGACTATCATTAGTCAGGCTTAAATCTGTTGAGATTTCTCAAAAAAACAATAAACTAGTTAGTAAATATAAATTTTCATACATAAATACTTGAGTAACATGTCATTGTTAAACCTTTTGTCCTTTTTATACCATATAAACAAAAGAATATGTCTTAAACTCTTTGCTCATAAGCATTTTCATCGACACGAACACCAGGACCATACACTAGTCTGCATCGATCACTAAACGCACCCACAAGTCTTGTTGCTACCTCTTTCAAAAACATCGAAGCCACCTTCACTCAACAGAAACACAACACTCTCTCAATGTTCACATTTATTAACCAAGACTCACTTTTTTTCGTGTAACAAAAGGAAAATCATCACTTTCTTTGTATAATTTATCAAGACTCTTAATTCACAATTTTTCATATCTTTATAGGGAGGAAAGGAACCATAATTACATCGAACATTTCTAAAATTACAAACAAATCTTGAAAGAATTCATGAAATAGCACTAAAAGAAGTTTTCATGCCGAAAATACTATCACAGTTTTTGAGACCAAAAATACAGCTAAAAGTTATATTCTAAAAAACCAGAATAACAAAAAAGTGAGCTTAAATACATAAGGTTTAGTTTTAAAGTTTCAAGTTTTGTGGTATTTTGAGTAAAAAACCTTTAGTCGCATTTGTAAAACTTTTGAGACTATATGTTCTGTTCGTCGAAGAATCTTTATTTAGTGCTCTATATATGAAAATTGCCCTAGATGTTTTAGTAATAACTCGTAAAGATGATTTTTGTACCTGACGATAAAGAGGCGAGTTGAATTTGAAATCGACAACGAAGTAAAGGTCGCATGATCCCGGAACGGGTCCAGGCTTAAACTGCCACATGTTTATCAAATGGTCGAATAAACCAGTGTCCCTCGACGTTGTCTGAAAAAAAAGAATCACATATTCAAAATCAACTCCAAACACACAAATATCCAAACAAAACAAAACAAAACTCATTATATTTGGTTTTAACCTTTATCCATTTCGGCCTTTCGAATTCAACATGAGAAATATAACTCTCGACAAGAAACTTGAAACCGATCTCAAGCTCCGCGTCGAAGGAACCATCCGGATAGTCTTTAAGCACCTCGGAGCGTTGACACCACGGTACGAAACCGTGGTACAAGTCTACGGCCGCGACTACGTTAAACAATTGCTCAGGTGAATACCTGTGTGAAACCCATAACAACAACAACAAAAACACACGCAATGTAGCTGAAAATACGAAAAAATCGAATACTCTTTGTTATTGGTGGCCATAAACAATGTCATGTGATTGTCTATGTAACCAAAGTATCAAACAATCAATAAGGATTCATAGATTATCATTGTAGCCAAACAAATCAACAAGGATTCAATGATTATCATTGTAGCCAAACAAGGATTTTCAATGATTCTCTATGTAAGCTAAGTAATGAATAAGGATAAATCGGTAATTTTACCCCAAGACGCGTCTCTCTTCGTAGACCTTTGATAGCTCACCACCACCACCACCTTCTTCTCCGTCTCCGCAGCCCAGAAACCGCCGTCTCTGAACTAGGCTGCTAACGAAACAACCTCTAGCATCGTAATTGGGTATTAACACGCGAGGATTGCATCTCTCGACGCCGGAGAGAGACCCGAATCGACGGAATTGATCGGATACGAATCTCCGCCGTGCGATCCCGGCGCGGTTAATCGAGTTCCGACGTGAGATTAAGGAGAGTACGGCTTTAGAGCCAGGCGTAAACGGTGGCATTGTTAACAAAGCGTGATGATTCAAAAATCGGAGAAACTGTCTCTGATTAGGGTTTCAAACAGAAAGGCTGAAATTTTTTGAATTCGCCACAAAAATTGAGAGGAAGAAGACAATCAAAAGGCCTTTATCTTCTTCACCAATCAAGCAAGAAAGAGAGAGAGAGAGACGTAATCTATACAGAAGAAATAAAAATTGAAAAATCTCTCATTGGTCAAAGAAAGCAACAGGTTTGATTATAAAAAGGCTTGGTTTTTATTACTTTTTGAAAAGAAAAAATTGAAACTTTCATGCCCCAATGGGCTTTTATGGCGCCAATGTTGGTCCAATAAAAGCTTTAACCAACACAAGTTACTGGAGAAGGAGCAAAACAAGCTAGTATTGTTATTACACATTTTGCATCTAGCATTTTACTTCACCAGTCCATGCATGCTCTGCCTAATGTAATCTAAAACCTACAGGGGACACAAATAACAAACGAGACAGCAATCTAGTTTCACTTTCGTGATATACAAAATGACCCTTTTTCGCCTTTCTCAAAACCCCAAGACACCTCTTGTAAGTTTGTATTTGGTTTAAGACGCTCTTGAAACCTGGTTTAGTGGGTTTATATCTTCTTCTTCTTTGTTTTCCTTCATGGCTTGTGTAACTTGAACCCAAACACTCTTGGAACGTAGCTTTGTGTTGCCTTTCGTGGCTGCAGGTGTCCGTACGTCATCAAGAACAGATGTGGAAACGTTGTCCCAAAGTAAGCTCCATCTATGTCTGCTTTTAATTACGTGTTTAAAGAACAGCAAAACCCACAGCATAATATATAATTCTCGAAGGAGAATCAAAGCAAAACCAGACTAGACTCTTTACTAAGTAAGTAAGCATATATGTATTAACGCGGAGGCAATGAGGTAAACAAAAGGATACTTCCTTGGTATTTTGATCGTGGGTAATAGACGTCTTCGCATTTGGGACAATATATCTTCACGGTGCTTGCTCGCGGGATATCAGATTGACCAACCGGTAAACAAGGCTGGCCACAACAATACACCCTTGGGCATCTTCCAAAGTCATAGCTTTTGTACTTCTCTAACTGCAAAATCATCGGTAAGGTCACCAACAATTGGTGTATGTCCTAGATGATATGTCAAGTATGCAACTTGAGTAAAAGTAAGTGTCATTACCATAGAAGCCAATCCTTTGCTTGTCAATACGTATCGAGCATGAATCATTCCATATAACATCTCTGCTGCAGACTCTATCAACTCGTTTTGTTCCTCTGTAAACACCTCATCTATGTACCCATCAATCCATAATCAAAAAACATCGAATACACAAAAAACCAAAACACAAACACAGTTTTTGGCTACTCTATTATCCCTTACGACCACGAAAACACGCAAATGGCATACTAACTTTCAAAAGGGTTAAAGACTTTACCATGAGAAGACTCTATATCAAGAATCAAATCAAGGGCATAGTCATAGTAAGGAACTTGATGGCTGAGTCCACACAAGTTAAAATCATCCTCTATGTAATCGTCATCAACCTCGCAGAAGAACTCGTTCCCTCTTAAGTTGCAGAACCATGAAACCCATGATGTGTCTTCTCCATCATCAGAGCCACTTACCTCAGATTCTTCACTGTCTGTGTCTGATACATCTACACATAAGCAAAACCCCCACCACAAAACATCTCATTAACATCAAAACAAGCCCTAAGAAAGTTGAAACTCAAAATCCAAAATTCCACAAGTCAAACACAAACAATCCTTCGCAGTTGCAACGATAACCTTATGGAGAGTGATTGGCTGATTGCGAATAGATTGGAAAAAAACGAAATCTCACCGTCGGCGATGTTAGTTTTGGAGATAGAAGCAGAACGTGACGGCTTTGCCGTCGAGACGGAGTTAGCTGCGGCGGCGGCTGATTTGCCTTTTCCATTGACGAGCGGAGCCAACGGATGCGTGAGGAGAAGATTATCGTGAACCTTGTTCGTCCGTTTCCGATCGATAACCTCCGGTTTAGATTTAACCGTGCCCTTCTCTCGATACATGATCTGTCTCCTTCTAAACTCCGAATCCCAAAGAATATCAATACAGTTTCCGGTAATTTCACCGGAGATTCACGCCGGTGAAGCCAAAAGATGAAACGGATCTAGGGTTTTTTGAAATGGTGCTTCTCGTGTCGCGTTTATTGGTTGCATACACATATTTTTTCTTCTGTAGATAAGAAATGAATAAAAGAAGAAGGAAGGGCAAAACGGGAAAAGAGTAAATAAAATGAGGCATTACGGCGGAGCGGTCACTGGGCCAGCCACGGCGTTAGAAAGAGAGAGAGTCACGTGATGCTCACGTGGTAGGACTGTTTAAAATAGGCGTGTTTACAACGTGGAACCAAACAAAAGCAAAATTCGGAAAACTACTGAAATATAATTTATGATTACAATTAGACCCCCGATCAGGTAAACAAATCTTTAATCTTTTTACTTAATACACAAAATCAATAAGAACAAACCTATGAAGTGGATATGTACACATATTCATTAACCATTTCCTAACTACATTGAAGTAAAATGATATGTAACTACGCTCACTTTTTTAAACTAAAAAGATTTCAAAATTGTTCTGAGGATTAAAAAAAAAAGAAACCCAGAAAACAAAAATTACTTGCAAGAATAACATAATTCAAGAAAAAGGCTCTACTTTCTGCAAACACATAAGCTCAGGATTGGTCCTGTTCTTGTTCTTCCAACTTTGTAAAGGTTCGTGTCTAAACCAGTTTTCATTGTTTGTTTCTTTTACGTGGCGATTTCATCTACCTCTGAATTGAAGACAAAACTCGGAAACGTTGTTGTAATATCTCTGAGGTATGGGAGTGTCATTATCTTAAGCAGTGACGGGTTCTTGTTCACGAAATCGCTCCATTCTGATTTATCAATCTTCCCATCTTGATTCACGTCTGCGTCTTCAAATGTCTGTTCATCAAATGAAACATAGAAAGAAACCACATTTTAAAACTTCTTTGAACTCTTATATGTATAACTTTCTAGAAAGAGCGACAAAGAACAAACCTTGTCGAGAATTATCTCTATGGTTTCATCAGCCAATTTCATTTCGGATTCGTAGAGAAGGGCGATCAACATTTGCTTGACCTGCAAAAAGATAATCACATACTTTCATAAGTTCTTGCAAGATCATGGCAAACAATCTTTCATGAGTAGTATCCAAAGCTTACAAGTTTTAATACGAATCGTTTAAAACAGTTTGTATATTGGTCATTGCTATTAGAGTACATTGAAACAGAGGAAGGATACATGTAGGCAGTTTATCATTACTACTTGAAATGTAGATAGATGCAGAAACAAAATAATACGTGGAATAGATATTGTTACCTCTTGGCGTTCAATGTAACCCGTGCAGTCCATGTCGTAAAGCCTAAACGTAACTGAGAAAGAAACCATAGAGCAAAATCAATATCACTCTTGACAAAGGCTTTGAGAAACAACAGAACATGAAACTCTGTTTTATAGTCAACTTACAATCTATTTTGTCCTCTAGAGAAGCGTTGGGATGGAAAACATTGAGTGATCTAACAAAGTCGCCGAAATCGATGACTCCTTTTCGTTTAACATCAAACATATCAAATATCTGCAAGGAGGACAAGATTGTTTAGTCTAATGAACAAATCTCTTGAGGAACAATGAAGAACTTAAAAAAGAATTTTACCCTATTAGCAAATATATTCTCCCTTTTCCGGCTCTTGAACAATGCGAGTTGAAACTCTTCCTGCATACACACATGAAGGAATAATTAAAAACAATTACATCAAATTCAAACATTAAGGGCTACTTTATACTGAGTTAATGCAGTGTAAAGAATCATACTATTGCTAGCTTATAATAAATTGGTTAAAAAAGTCAACAAAGTGGAAATAATCATCGATGAATAGCGTAAAACGAATACTATCTAGATGGGGTCAAAGAAACTACGTAAATGATCAAAAAGAATATGAGGATCATACCTTGTTTATCAAACCATCGTCAACGACCGAACTGCTTATGCTCTTGAACAGCTCAAACAATGCTTCAACCTCGCTCACGCTAACTGAAACAAACAAACAAGCGACATCGGTTTATTATCTCGAAGGGGAGTATTAAGGAGAAATGTCTCACATCGGAAACTCAAATGGACTTAAGCTAATATATAATGGATATGGGTCTCTCCACTTATCGTCAATCGCCACTGTGAAATTGTTTTTTTTGTTGCATATAATCAATATAAATCCCGAAGGCGATTTGTGTTTCATATATGTGAATATGAAACAAATGATAATGAAAAGGAATCAAGAGGAGCTTCATGAAAGTAACTTACAGGCAGTCTCGGAGGAAAGCTTCACAGGGTCTTCGTGTCCTCTAAATTCTCTTACTGCCTTTGAATGGAAGCAGCCCATTTACAGAAGCAACCACACACACACACACACACAAATTCTAAATTCAGAGGTTTTCTGAGATTTATGAAGCTTTGATTGCTAACTGTTACTGCAAATATCAATCACAAAACTCCATTATTTTTTAGAATCAGAGCACGATTATATGTTTTATATACACAACAACAAGAACCAATCACATTTGAAATCAAAACATAGCATCAAATAACTAAAAACCTAAGAGGAAAACAAACCGGCAATTCTTATGAATACCACTAAAAAAAGTTTTTTTTAACACAATTAGCACAGATTTTCGAAAGTTATACAAATATCATTAATAAGTTTTTTTCTCGTAAACACCACAAATCTTAAATTTTCAAAACTATACCCTAAACATTATATACTACGTAGCGAACCCAAATGAAAAAATTTAAAATCTAAAAATGTTAAAACTTGTTTTTTTATTTGAGTTATTTTTGTAAACTACTACTTTTTAATTGATTTTTTTGTTATAAAAAATATTTTAATGATATTTTTTTCAAAACAAAAACTTATTTTGACGGTATTTTAAGGAATTTCTCAAAACATAAACCCTAACAAATTTAGCATCGAACATGGACGAAAACACACACGCGCTAAGATTTTTCTGATCCGTAACAATGAAATACAGAGACGAAATCAAAAAGTTTACCACGAAACAGGATTCGAATTTCGAAATTCGAAGAAGAAGAAATGGGGAAAGCAGCTCAGAAAATCAAATAAAAACCATGAAAATCGACGGGGAATGTCAAAATAATTATTCAAAAATCAAAAAGCAACACTCACCACCGTAGAGAACGGCTCGCCGGCGAGAGAGAGATAAAAGTTAAAAGTTAAATGGATTGATCGGACGGTCAAGAATCAATTACTCTCTCTATATGGTTATGTGTTTTTTTGTTTTGTTGAGAAGAAATGGGAAATTAAAAGTAGCTTATAAAATGGAAGTGGCACGTGCGAAAGATTCGTATACGCGTGCGAGACGAGTCGGTTTTGGAAGTTAATAATAACATCGCATGTAATGTATTTTCAGTTAGGACCTAATAATTCCCCGCAGATACTTTTACTGATTTTCTGTTATTTTCCCATTCTGTTTAATTTATTTTCTGCCTTTCTTTTTTTTTTTTTTTTTTTTGATAATCCTGGTGTCCTGATCCTCACCGAAGTGAGTTCGATTATTTCAGGAACGCATTGCAGCCGCATGTTAATTCCGCGATGGCGAGGTTCGAACCCAGGAGGCGGAACTCACAGCTGTGAGCCCTTTACCGCCTGAGCTAGAAGCCCCGGTTTTTTCTGCCTTTCTTTCTTACAACTTTATGTTATTACGATTTTTTGTTAGAATTATTTGTTTTTGAAATTATTAATTACTGTTGTAATTAGTCCTGGGCATATGGGTATTCGGTTGGGTCCAGGTTCGGGTCCTAACAGGTACATGTTCCAATGGGTATACATAAATTGGACTCATTTAGGTATATGTAATGTTTCGGGTCGGGTACATGTTCGGGTCCTAACAGTACAAGTTCGGGTCCAGGTTCCACCTTATTGAACCTGTAAATACCCGCATTTTTACAGGTTCTTTTCGGATACATGTTCGGGTACAGGTTCTGCATTATATTTTTACCCGAAATTATAAAATAACCTGAACTTAAACCTGTAAATTGAGTTGAATAATGCATCTACAACACAAAAAACAATGTTCAAGTCTTCAAAGATTGTGTTTAGCCGAAAAACAACAATAAAAAAATTATACTATCATAATCAGTTTTGTATCAAATAGTTTTGTATCAAATATAGAGAAAACAAAAGACTAAAAACATAATACAAGAACCTGTACAAGTTCCTCTTCGGATACAAGTTCCTACCCGGACCCGAACATGTACCCACGAATATTACAAAAAGATACCCAACAGGTTACACCTATAACTTCGGTACGGATCCAGGTTCGGATCTTACCGGTTACTATGCCCTTGACTAATTGTAATGGACAAAAAAAATTAAAAGTAGAAACAAATTCATGGCGAGGCCAAAACATTGGTTTAATTACTATCAAACTTTTATATTATATTAAAATATAGGAAAATGGAGCAAATAAATTCAATAAATCGGGTTTTCTCAAAATAAATCTACATGAGAAAAATTCAAAGATCCATAAAATTTAATAATCAAAATGGCACCTCACTAGGAATATTCTGAATCACCCTACGGATCCCATGACCATATATAATAAAAGTATTACTATTTATTTTCATTTAAATCTATGGATACGTGTGGTCAACCTTCTAATTCTTTCATTTTACATGTCTTTTTTAAATAAAATCTTATATCAAACATCCAATTACTAGGTAACACATCCTTGAATATTTCTTTTTTTCACTGTATGTAAACCTATTATATATAATATTTTAAGAAAAGTTAGATATCAGATCATTTTAGAATATTTATATATATATATAAATATACATCTATCAGCAAACTACGAAGTCTACGAACGATTCTCTATGATATTTATAATCGATTTTTTAAGTATAAGTATAACTGTATATTGTGCAATTTCCAAAAATAGCAAAAAAAACTTTACCGCCTTTTTTCCTTAAAAACTTCTAATTTTTTTTTTGAAAAAATGCCATAAAATTAAAATTAACTTATAACTTTCAAAATTAATCTGAAACCCTAAAAACTAAAATATATCCCTTTCAATACGATATTTTAATGGCGAACCCGAATACAAAAATTAAAATTTTAATGCGTTAAAATTAGATTTTTGGGTTTTTGTATTTTAATTTGTATTCTAAAAAAAATTTCCATGATATTTTAAAGAATCTCTCAAAAAACAAAGTATAACAGTATTTTATTATTTGAATATGTTGTAGACCAGTCGGTGTGAAATGGGTAACATCTGCTCACAAAGTGGCAGGCAAAGTTTGACATAATTAGGACCTTAATCACGATATGCCCATGTGATTATCGTTCAAAACAGCAATAAATTATATTATTTAATCTTCTTGATTCAATATTAATAGCTTTTTGACTCCTGTGCCGTTAAGCAATTAAAAGACTTGCCATATGGTAATATTATAGTTTAATGCTTTTGTGGATTATAAAATCTTAAATTTCTAATTTACATTTGATAAATTATTAATTTTGTTGTCGATATGATTTGTTTTTTTTTTGTCAAAATGTCGATATGATTTGTTTTCTTAACTAATTTTACTAATTCAACAAATTACTTTTATTTTAATAGTACTTTATAAAAATCCGATAAATTACTTTTTTTTAGTCATGGTTGGTTTGAATTGACTATTTGACATGATAACTATACGTGTCGGGAACGAGTCGGCGGCAAAAGTTGATTAGAGTTCACTAATCACAAAAGGACAAGCTTGTTGATTTACAGATTAAAGACACATTGGAAGAGTTTTGTTGCACTTTGAGGCACTTTTAATGTTAGGTGCACTTTCAAGGTAAAAAGTGAAGTTTTATGACCATTTTACCCTTTTTATGTTGATTTGTAGGGGTGGATTTCGAGATATTTGTAACTAGTATTGTTTTTAGTTAGTTACATCGATTTGTTAAATGTTTCATTGTTTTGTCCAACGAATATTACACAACATTATTATGTTATGGATCGATGAGCTGTCAAACTCCACTTATAATTATATTTTGTTTTATGTATTTGTTAAGCTTGTTTGTGGACAGAATAAAACCATGGTGATGAGTGGGAGACAATTGTTTGAAGAGATGTGGTACAAATGATGTGATAACCTCATTTTAAAAAGATTATTTGATGGTGGAAGACAACTGTTTGAAGAGATGTTTGTTTGACTTTCCTGAACACACTCTCTCACTTTTTCCTCGTCTGTGTACGATGGAAGATGGACGACTTGTCGTGGATAATGGAAAATTAAATATCGTAATTGGAAGAAGTATATGGTAAGGAGTTTGACTTGTTTTTATGTACACATGGACATATCTATGTGGATGACTACAAGTGGAGTTTTAGATTGTAAGTAATGTTTAGGTTTAATCATTGTTTACATTTTGCATGTGTTTGAGTTTGAAGTAGCAATATGTACTTATCCACATGTGAGTACGTTTAAAGTCCATATGTTTATACGTTTAAAGTCCATACGTACTTATCCACATGTGGGTGAGAATTTAAGAGTTGTAGTCCGAAAACTTTGAAGGTTGTCCACCAAACGCAATCCACAAAGGCGTATCTTTTTTGTTGGTACACGTGGACATATATCAATGGAAATTTTTTGGGTGGACAATATATGTTTAACATTAATGGAAAATTCAAGAGTTATGTCATCATCGGATCTCGAAAAACAATTGTCCACCTAACAATGTCCACCAAAGATAGTCCACAACTCGTATTTCTTTTTGAAGAATAGTGATATGAGAGAGTTGTCCACAAAAAGATGTCCGATTTGATGCAAATAGCCGTGGAGGGAGGTTGAAATCGAGCGTGTATTGCACCACGTGGACAACATAATCACATATCTGACCACCAATAAGTAATCCATGATCGAAACTGGATACGTAAGCGATTCTCCATCACCGCATCAAGTACCAAACCGGGTTCAATGGACTATGTATTGTGGATGACTCCGTCTGCTCGCATGTACTCATGTATTGGTTATTTTTCTATCCATCAGTTGAATGTTAAGTTTTGAAGAAGATTAAAGGATATAAGTGTGTAATTACAAAGAGTAAAGTAGATGCATAATTACATTGAAATGTTGGGCCCATTGTGGTGGTATATCTAGATGTGGTGGGAGATTCAAAGTTGTTGCTCACATTATCTCATGCACATCATCAAAGAAAGGAAAATCACTTACTAAAAAAGAGAAGCAATTGTATACGCATAGAAAATGGATTAACATAGCAGATTCAACATATTAATTAACGACGCCGTGAAATCTCTTGAAGAGAGCGATTAGGGTTAGAGAAAGGGGGAAAATGGCATGTAAAAAGAAGGTAAATGGTCAGTAATCAAACTTATCATCCATATCGCCGTACGGTGAAGCTAATCAATCGTCGCAGGACTTCCAATGAGCTTGATTCCGACGTGATGTGTAAAGAGAATGATTAGGGTTAGAGAAAGGGGAAAAGTTTGTAAAAGAGAAAAAGACTAGTTAGCTTAGTTACAAAAGAGAAAAACATAGTAAATTTTAGATAAGGGATATAAGAGTCTTTCAACTCTTAGAAAGTATGTCATATAGTGTAAGTGTCTTATGTTGATATTACATATCTTAAAAGTGCTTATAGGTGTAATTATCTCTAAAAAAAAGTCTTAGTTTTGTAATGACGCTTTAATTTTATGAATTCATTACTGTCTTTCAAGCCCATTTCGTGAATGTGATTAAAATGTGCAAATGCACATAATAGTCCATAAGAGTGTAACAAAATACAATACTATTATCTTATTTAGGGACCCAAATACAAAATTAAAACATTTTGAAGAGCCCAATCTATGGAAAACAAAATAATTTTAAGAGGCTATGTGCAGTGACTTTCATAAAAATATAGTTATAATAATAAAAAATAAAATATGAAATATTGATTTTGTGTCAATTGTGAGCGCGATAAAGCATGACTTTCATCGGCATATCTTAGCCGTCCAATCTTTTCTTCATCATTTTTAGTCATTACTATCTTTTTAAAATTAAATAAATATGCGATTGGCATCTGGATTTTGTTGTTACATTAATTTAAAAAAAAATTGGTTAGACTTTCTCTCTAATTCCGTCTCTGACCACATAGTAATATTCCATTAATATTAGTCATACATCTTTGATCTTCTAAAATATCATTTTAGTGTCATCCTAGCACACCTTTGCAATTCTTTTCACATATTTGATTTATTTTGTTTTGGTTTTATTTTAGGTTTTTCACTAAGTTAAGATTTTTTATTATAGTATATCTATGAAACCAACAATAAAAAAATTACAAGATTTCAATAATACCATATAAAATCCAAAAAATAAATCCGGATATTTTAATGAATAGACATACAATGTATCTTGTAAAATTGTAAATGGTGTTAGTCTCACATTAGTTCACTAATCACATTCATAATCACCAAAATATATAATAAGTGGGACCCATTCTTTAACAAGATCAAACGGTGGAGAGAGGAGTTGTGTCCATGATCGTCATGGTGGACGGTGACTTTACATTACCATTTCTTTCTTTTCTTTTACAAACTTTTTTTTTATAAATTTTTTATTTAGTCTTCTCTTGTTAAATACTTAAATGTATAAATATAAACATAAGAACCTAATCACTTAATCAAGTTGTTGACAAAAAAATAATCTATTAATCAAGTCTTTTTAGTTAGAAAGTGGAATAGAATATATTACCTTGTACAAAGGAATATACATTACATTTATCAAGTTGAGTCTCTATGATATATATACTATATAGTTTTGTTGTTAAATATTTCACATCATGTGAAAAAAGATTTACATACTAGTCTATATATAACCACTATGGATATACAAAATTTACATATCCATGACTAAGTATTTTAAATAAAAGGGAAATTATCATAAAAAACCTCTCAAATCGCAATATTTTTCCAATTAAAATCATGAAGTTTTTAGGTCACATTAAACGAAAGTCATAAATTTTTTCACGTTAAACCTTCAAATCGTTAAATTGATGCACATTCGAAGGTTGAATAACGATCAACCATTTGATTTAGTCAAATAATAATAAAATATTAAATTTTCATTTTTATCAACTAGAAGTATAACAAAAATTGAAAAATACCAATAAAAACTTAAAAATTTAAATAAACAAAATCTACAACCATTGTAGTTTGAATTTATATCATATATTTTATAAAATTTAAAGATTTATTAAAAATATATGATATATATAAGAAATTAAATTTTTGAACTTAAATTTAACTAACACATATGGTATATGTAATGTAAGTTATGTAACTAACACATATATGCTTAAATTTTAAGATTTCAAGTTCAAAATTTATCAAAAGTATATGATATATATTAAAATTAGTTTTTTAAAAATTGTACTTTTAAATTAATTTTTCGTTGTAGGATTCAATTTTTCAAAAATTAATATTTAAGTTCATTTTTTGTTAAAAAGTTATTTTCAAAAAATTTGTACCTTCAAAGTTTTTTATGGTAATTTCCCTAAAGAAAATAATGAATATACCTTAAATAATATTTTATGAAATTAAGAATTTTATAAAATTTATATTCCCATTGTTTCTTTTCCCTCTTCCTCATATATCTTATCAAAGTCATTAAAATTTAATTGTCGTTATTAGCTTCGTTGGAAATATCAATAGAAAAACAAACAAAAGAAAATGTCTTTAGTCAACAAGAAGAAAAGAACCATAATGTAAAGCAATAAATAATATTCCTCAAATCCCTTTGATAATTTTTACTAAACCATTATATATTAATAATCTCAAATTAATATTACCTTAATATATTAAATCTAATAGGCTTAGCTCAAATATTTTGCTTTTGTTAAGAAAATTATTCTAGCTTGTTGTCAAAATCATGAAAATTAACATATAAACATTTAATTAATAATAATACAAATAAAATTAAAACAAAACAAAACAAAATAAACTTTCTCGCTCTAAAACCCTCTGCTCTTTCTCTCTCTTTTGCTCTTTTCCACAACCCATTTATTAGATTCCTCTCTCAATAATATGTTCTTGTGCAGAAAAAAAAACCTTCTTCTGGATTTTTTTTTCTTTGAAGAGAGCAGTCTCTTAATAGTTTAATACTCTGGTTTTGTATATTCCATTAATAGCTCCAAATATTTGTAAAAAAGCAATAATAATTCATAAACTTAAATTTCTTTCCAAAAAATCTCTCCTTTGGTCTTTATAAATTGAAAGTTTCTTCTGAATTTTTTTTACAATTTCATTTTTTTGAAAGAAAAGAGAAAAAGAGAGATTATGGGTAAGCAAGGTCCTTGCTATCACTGTGGAGTCACAAGTGAGTGTGTCTCAAATTTCGATTTTTTGATGAATGTGAAATTTTTGTATGAATATAAAGTTTTGGTTTTTTTTTTCTTGGTGAGATGCCCTTTTTCTTTGTGAAAATGATTTGTTTACATGTTTTATTATATGCTTTTTATTTTAACAAATTGTAACAATTATTGAAAAAAATACAGCAAAGACTTGCTGTACTCAAGAACCTAGTAAATGAACAAAAGTTTTAACTTTTTATGTTCAATGATCTTAAAGAACAATACTTTATCAATGTGTGTAAGAGACCCTTGTGTTGTTGGGATCTGAATTTGTGTGTTTGTGAATCTCAAGTTTTTGAGTATAGATTTTTTTGATGCTTAAATGACTTTTAAGGAGGTTAAGAGATCATTGTTCTTTTCTTGATATGAGCTTTGAAATGAAAAATGTATGTGATTGATTTTGAGTCACAACACTTTGTTGTTATATTGTGTGTGTTGTAACCTTGAAAGCTCTTGAAAACAGGCACACCTCTGTGGCGAAATGGGCCACCAGAGAAGCCGGTGCTATGCAACGCGTGTGGATCGCGCTGGAGAACAAAGGGATCACTTGTGAACTACACACCGCTACATTCTCGTGCTGACGAGAAGGAGGATCACCACAGGTTTCAAAGAATGAAGAGCATTTCTGTGAACAAAGAGACAAAGATGCTCAAGAGGAAAGCAATTCAAGAAAACATCACAAGTAAGAGACCAATCTTGGAGGCTGTGGTGGAGGAAGATGCTAGTAACAGATCGAGTTCTGGTTCTGCCATATCGAACTCAGAGAGCTGTGCACAGTTTAGCAGTGGAGACAGGAGTGACTTAACAGGTTTGATCACTTCTTTGTTATGTCATTGTAGGAAACAGCTTCTTTAATGTCAATGCAAACTATCCATTTTCAGGTCCATATCAATCTACGGCGCGTGACAGAACCGTTCCTTGCAAGAGGAAGGTGTTTTTGGACCGTCCAAAGTCGTCATCTTCTGTCGAAAAGCTCACAAAGGACCTTTACAGTATCCTACAAGAGCAGCAATCTTCGTGTCTATCGGTTTCATCAGAGGACGATCTTCTTTTTGACAGCGAAATGTCAATGGTCTCTGTTGAGATTGGACATGGGAGTGTTCTGATGAGTAATCCACGCTTGGTTGCTCTAGAAGAAGAGTCTGAAGCCAGCTCGTTATCTTCAGTTGATAACAAATCCTCCATCAGCGAATCATACTCACATTCTGTGAAGCCTGTTGAGATTAGAGCAGAGAGAGGTTCAGAGGAGCTCAATAGGTATATATTCTCGATATCTCGTCAAGATCTTTTGTACATGAGGTCAAAAATTAGTCGAGAAAGATATAAAATGGATCTTTTTTACATTGTTGGCAGGACCAAGTCTCAAACTCAAAGAGTGCATGTATTGGGGAGCCATAACTCACCACTTTGTAGCATAGATTTGACGGTAACTTCTGTTTAATGTGTCAAATGAAGCAAATAACTATGTGACAATGGCGTAAAGGAATATATATTGTTGCAGGATGTATTCAACTTTGATGAGTTCATAGAACAATTCACAGCTGAAGAACAGAAGAAATTGATGAAACTACTTCCTCAGATTGACTCTGTGAACCTTCCTGATAGGTTTGAACTGCATTGACTTTTACATAAACAACATAAACTAAAGCGAACTTCGAATCCTAATCCTTTATGTTTTGGTTTTGTAGCTTGAGAATGATGTTCGAAAGCGGTCAGTTTAAAGAGAACTTCTCTTTGTTTCAGCAACTCGTTGCAGATGGTGTCTTTGAATTGTCTTCTTCTTCTTCCTCTGGGACAAAACTTGAAGACATCAGGACGCTTAAGAAGCTCGCTTTGTCTGATTTTAAAAAATCTCATTTGGTGGAAAGCTATTTCCTCATGAAGGTTTAGCTTACTCTTCTTGAAAACAATAATGTAGTAATCACATTTTGGCTAATAGTTCATGGATATTTCGTTCCTGCCATTTCATCGCAGGAACGAGAAAAAGGGACCGGAGACTCTGTTACCACAGCTTCAAGAAGCTTAAACCAAAATGTACCTAAGAATATCGTAACCGTTAAGAGACACTTTGAAAGCGAAACAGAACTGATGTCAGGTCAGTTTAAGGATGTTTTGATTAGTCTCTTTTGGTTACTGTGATCAATCTTTTGTGTGCTTTGTTGATCTTATTGTTTTGGTTACAGAGTCAAGGGGGGTTATGAGAAGCCCCAAAAGAGTGATGAAGATGAAGAAAGCAAGCCATGAGAGCAAAGTTATGACAGAAAACAAAGTCACATGGTTCAGTACAGGGAACATGGCTTCCGTGTTTGCGCAAGAAAGTGGCTATGAAGGTAATGATCAAGATCTCCTTCTTATGGACTTGCCTTCAAATGGGTCTTTTCCTGAAGCAGAACTGCTCCACCAACTTTGATGAGACAAAGCTTAAAGCCTCATTTTTTGAAATCTGAGTGGTAAAGGAATGCTTTTTAAGCTCACATTCTCTCTCTTGATTGAGATTTTATGAGAGAGACTCTTAAGCTCTATGAGCAAATGACCAAAATGAGGTTTCTGCTTTAGAAATTGGAATTTGCAGACATAACATGTAAAGGTTTCTGTTATTTGAGTCTTGTGCTTCTTTGGTGGTTAAGTAAGTTTATAAGGTGTGGTCGTATATATACATACTGCCTCTACCTTACTTCTCTTTCAATGGACCTTATATATACCTTACTGCCTATACTACAAAGTTCCATTTTTTTTTTTGTTTTTTATGGAGTTTTAGTTTCTGCTTTTTCTTTTGTACATGATGAGAAAATGTTGTAATACATGCAGAAAAACTGAGTAAATGAGTAATGTATTTCTTTATTGGGATTTATCAAGAATACATAAGACTATACTTTATTCTGTGTAAAGAGAATATCTTAAATCCTTGATGGATCTTTTCTTTACAAAAAGTTACCCACTTGTCTACTCTAAAGAGAAAAGAAACATAAATATGGTTATGATCAAGACATCTAGCCTAATGGTTAAGCTTTCTCTGACTTGGTTAGCTCTCTCTTGAATGTGCTGGCAATGACTAAAATGGCTTAAGAAACAATTCTTATAAAACACAGAGCAGAAAGCAAAAGATTACTAACATCGGACATCAAAGTAGATGGTGTTCACTTGAAAGTGGACAGACAGGGAAGCTTTCTCCCTCAGATAGTAAAGCCTTGCTCTTTTCGCTTTTCTGTGACTCACCGCTTTTGTCTCTTTGATGCTTGAGAGTATCTGTCAAAAACCAAATGATAAGGATAATCTACTACCTAGTAGCTACTTACCTATGAACTTTTTATGTAAGAAATAGAGAATTTTACTCGGTAATCGGTATTCTGTATATCGGATTTATCGAAAATCCGTAAACTCACAATGAAAAACAAGGTAAAAGACTCACATGGGGAACACGACTTCAACATCTATACCCCCACAATTATCGTCTGGATACGAGTAGTGGTGTGTCTACCTACATTCTTGTCTTGACATCACTATGCCTTTGTAGATACGCGGCCTGTTCTCAGGAACTTCCTGCGAGACAAAACACTATATATCCTCCCATTATCAACACTTCCAACTTGATGTAATAACATAATAGAGTACGGAAAACTTACCAGTTTGATCTCTGCAATGTCCTGTCTTGATTTCTGGGACATGTCTTGTTGAGATGACAATTCAAGTCCCACATTGAAATATTAGACGAGTAATGTCTAATATATAAAGAGTCTATAACCCCAATTAATATGAGGCCTTTTGGGAAGAAGTCCAATAAGTAAAACCGTGAGGGTTCGAGATATGAGCTCAAAGCGGACAATATCATATTAATTAGGAGTTGGACATGGGCCTCAACAGTTATCAACATGGTATCAGAGTCATCGTTGTGGTCCTTGGCTTAAGGGGGAGATTGTTGAGATGACAATTCAAGTCCCACATTGAAATATTAGGCGAGTAATGTCTAATATATAAAGAGTCTATAACCCCAATTAATATGAGGCCTTTTGGGAAGAAGTCCAATAAGTAAAACCGTGAGGGTTCGAGATATGAGCCCAAAGCGGACAATATCATATTAATTAGGAATTGGACATAGGCCTCAACAGTTATCAACATTTTTTTTTTTTTTTTTTTTTTTTTTTTTTTTTTTTTAACAAAGAATAACTCTCTTTATTAATCTTTAGGAAAATCACTCAAAACCTAAAGTTCTCAAGTTCTCTCTCAAAACTCTCAAAGCTCTCAATCTCTAAAACTCATAAGTTATGCAACACCCTTGCATCTCCTTATATAGAAAATATAACTTCTAATCCTAATAGGATAACTCCCATAACGATATATTTAGATAACTCCTAAATATATCTCTTAATCCTAATCTCTTTAGGATTGTTTGTGCTTCAAGCTTATTCCAATAAGGAAAACCGTGAGGGCTCGAGACATAAGCCCAAAGCAGACAATATCATATTAATTAGGAGTTGGACATGGGTCTCACCAGTTCTCAACATGGTATCAGAGCCTAGGTTAAAAGAAACGGACCTAGAAAAGTTGGGTGGTTCGATGTGGGAAAAACCCTCTAGATTACCTCAAGATTAAGGCGGTACGAGATATGTGTCAAGTTTCGAGAGGAGAAGCTAAGGATATGTGGTCCTTAGTTTGAGGGGGAGAATGTTGGAATAACAAACTAAGTCCCACATCGGAAGTTTAGACGAGTAATGTCTAATATATAAGGAGAGATCAACCCCAATTAATATGAGGCCTTTTGGGAAGAAGCCCAATAAGGAAAACCGTGAGGGCTTGAGACATAAGCCCAAAGCGGACAATATCATATTAATTAGGAGTTGGACATGGGCCTCACCAGTTATCAACATGTCTCACTTGCTGTGCAAACTCAATAAGCTATCTACACACACACAACATACACAATACATGAAATATAGTTACTGATCACTCACAATTTTGGGTTTACTTATACCACTTATGTCTACAAGCTTGATTCTCACTGTTCTTTCTTCTACATTACCTTCTGTAGAAGCAGAAACATCAACAACTTCCACAGATTCAGCTTCAGGGTATATCGTCTGCTCTAACGATAAACTTTCGTCTCACAGTATAATCGCTAAATCTAGATCATGAATGATTCATATAAACCCTAAAAAACTGCAAGACGAGAAGGTTCGCATGATAGAAACGAAGAAAAAAACCCTAAATTTTGGGTTTTCTCGGAATCAAAAGCAATCCCTGAATCTATAACAAGTAAAACCATACTAGTAACTCAAACGAAACGCTTATACACAAAAGCAATCACCTGTTTTAAAACACTGAGGAAGAAGACGAGGGCTCGTCGCCATTGTTGCGCTCTCGATTTCTCGGAGACATTAAGGAGGGAAACATTATGGCACACGTGCGAAACTCCTGCCAAGCTACGGCCCATTTAATAACCTTAATGGGCCTGATATTTATATGGGCCTTTTAAACAAAGCACGTATATTCATGACGCCCGGTCACGCGCCGTCGCTTCATGCAGATCCAAAGGGTACACGTGGCGTATCTTTTTAGAATATAACGTAACGAAATGTACACGTGTCATATCTTTCGCAGTAAACCTCCTCCTCTCTCTTTCTCTCTCCCGCCAATCTCTCCCTCCCTCTCTCCATCAAAATTAATCAGTGATTCTGATTTTTCTCAATCGAGAAAAAAATACCCAAAAAAATGGATTTGGGTATTTGAATTTGACCCGTACAAAAAAAGATTTGATTTTTAATTATTATCATCACCAAAAACTCGTTTCGCGTTTTCTGCTCAAAAAAAGATGGCGATGGGTTCGAAGAGGAAAACACCACCAGGGATTTTACTCGTAAGGAGAATCAGAGGAAGAAATTGGAGCCCAAAGACGTTTCGTTACGCGATTCTATTGATAACTTTCATAGCATACGCTTGCTACCACGCGTCTCGCAAGCCAAGCAGCATCGTCAAGAGCGTCCTGCACCCAGATTCAACAAAACAACACATCACAGACGAAGAAAGATACTATCATTGGCCTTTAGGTAACGTGTTCGTGAAGAAACAAACCGATTCAGACGAGACTTTGTTGTCTAAATCTTACAAAGGGTGGGAACCGTTTAACGGGAAACACGGCACGTCTAGGTTAGGAGAAATCGACGTAGCGTTTCTCGCTTGTTATTCTATAGGTATGTACGTCGCTGGCCATTTAGGTGATAGCTTAGATCTGAGATTGTTTCTGACTTGGGGTATGATTGGTAGTGGTTTCTTTGTTGGTTTGTTTGGTATGGGATATTTCTGGAACATACATGCGTTCTGGTTCTACCTCGTTATGCAAATGGCGGCTGGTCTGTTTCAAGCGACAGGATGGCCTTCTGTTGTTGCTGTTGTCGGAAACTGGTATGGTACGAGGAAGAGAGGTCTTATAATGGGTATTTGGAACGCTCATACTTCGGTAGGGAACATTGTGGGGTCATTGATTGCGGCGAGTGTGCTTGAGTATGGTTGGGGTTGGTCTTTTATCGCGCCTGGCTTTGTTATGTCTTTAGGTGGTGTGATTGTTTACTTGTTTTTAGCTGCTTACCCTGAAGATGTTGGGTTTCCCGATATTAATTGTAATTCGGGTAAGTTTATTAAGTCGAGAAGAAGCGTGGAAGTTGATGAAGAGGAAGGTGTTGAGGCCAATGTTGATGTGGGAGAAGGAGAAGGGGAAGTGGAAGGTTCGGGGATGGATAACAAAAAAAGTGTTGGGCTATTGCAAGCTTGTATGATTCCTGGTGTTATACCGTTTGCGATGTGTCTCTTCTTCTCTAAGCTTGATTCCGACGTGATGTGTAAAGAGAATGATTAGGGTTAGAGAAAGGGGAAAAGTTTGTAAAAGAGAAAAAGACTAGTTAGCTTAGTTACAAAAGAGAAAAACATAGTAAATTTTAGATAAGGGATATAAGAGTCTTTCAACTCTTAGAAAGTATGTCATATAGTGTAAGTGTCTTATGTTGATATTACATATCTTAAAAGTGCTTATAGGTGTAATTATCTCTAAAAAAAAGTCTTAGTTTTGTAATGACGCTTTAATTTTATGAATTCATTACTGTCTTTCAAGCCCATTTCGTGAATGTGATTAAAATGTGCAAATGCACATAATAGTCCATAAGAGTGTAACAAAATACAATACTATTATCTTATTTAGGGACCCAAATACAAAATTAAAACATTTTGAAGAGCCCAATCTATGGAAAACAAAATAATTTTAAGAGGCTATGTGCAGTGACTTTCATAAAAATATAGTTATAATAATAAAAAATAAAATATGAAATATTGATTTTGTGTCAATTGTGAGCGCGATAAAGCATGACTTTCATCGGCATATCTTAGCCGTCCAATCTTTTCTTCATCATTTTTAGTCATTACTATCTTTTTAAAATTAAATAAATATGCGATTGGCATCTGGATTTTGTTGTTACATTAATTTAAAAAAAAATTGGTTAGACTTTCTCTCTAATTCCGTCTCTGACCACATAGTAATATTCCATTAATATTAGTCATACATCTTTGATCTTCTAAAATATCATTTTAGTGTCATCCTAGCACACCTTTGCAATTCTTTTCACATATTTGATTTATTTTGTTTTGGTTTTATTTTAGGTTTTTCACTAAGTTAAGATTTTTTATTATAGTATATCTATGAAACCAACAATAAAAAAATTACAAGATTTCAATAATACCATATAAAATCCAAAAAATAAATCCGGATATTTTAATGAATAGACATACAATGTATCTTGTAAAATTGTAAATGGTGTTAGTCTCACATTAGTTCACTAATCACATTCATAATCACCAAAATATATAATAAGTGGGACCCATTCTTTAACAAGATCAAACGGTGGAGAGAGGAGTTGTGTCCATGATCGTCATGGTGGACGGTGACTTTACATTACCATTTCTTTCTTTTCTTTTACAAACTTTTTTTTTATAAATTTTTTATTTAGTCTTCTCTTGTTAAATACTTAAATGTATAAATATAAACATAAGAACCTAATCACTTAATCAAGTTGTTGACAAAAAAATAATCTATTAATCAAGTCTTTTTAGTTAGAAAGTGGAATAGAATATATTACCTTGTACAAAGGAATATACATTACATTTATCAAGTTGAGTCTCTATGATATATATACTATATAGTTTTGTTGTTAAATATTTCACATCATGTGAAAAAAGATTTACATACTAGTCTATATATAACCACTATGGATATACAAAATTTACATATCCATGACTAAGTATTTTAAATAAAAGGGAAATTATCATAAAAAACCTCTCAAATTGCAATATTTTTCCAATTAAAATCATGAAGTTTTTGGGGTCCACATTAAACGAAAGTCATAAATTTTTTCACGTTAAACCTTCAAATCGTTAAATTGATGCACATTCGAAGGTTGAATAACGATCAACCATTTGATTTAGTCAAATAATAATAAAATATTAAATTTTCATTTTTATCAACTAGAAGTATAACAAAAATTGAAAAATACCAATAAAAACTTAAAAATTTAAATAAACAAAATCTACAACCATTGTAGTTTGAATTTATATCATATATTTTATAAAATTTAAAGATTTATTAAAAATATATGATATATATAAGAAATTAAATTTTTGAACTTAAATTTAACTAACACATATGGTATATGTAATGTAAGTTATGTAACTAACACATATATGCTTAAATTTTAAGATTTCAAGTTCAAAATTTATCAAAAGTATATGATATATATTAAAATTAGTTTTTTAAAAATTGTACTTTTAAATTAATTTTTCGTTGTAGGATTCAATTTTTCAAAAATTAATATTTAAGTTCATTTTTTGTTAAAAAGTTATTTTCAAAAAATTTGTACCTTCAAAGTTTTTTATGGTAATTTCCCTAAAGAAAATAATGAATATACCTTAAATAATATTTTATGAAATTAAGAATTTTATAAAATTTATATTCCCATTGTTTCTTTTCCCTCTTCCTCATATATCTTATCAAAGTCATTAAAATTTAATTGTCGTTATTAGCTTCGTTGGAAATATCAATAGAAAAACAAACAAAAGAAAATGTCTTTAGTCAACAAGAAGAAAAGAACCATAATGTAAAGCAATAAATAATATTCCTCAAATCCCTTTGATAATTTTTACTAAACCATTATATATTAATAATCTCAAATTAATATTACCTTAATATATTAAATCTAATAGGCTTAGCTCAAATATTTTGCTTTTGTTAAGAAAATTATTCTAGCTTGTTGTCAAAATCATGAAAATTAACATATAAACATTTAATTAATAATAATACAAATAAAATTAAAACAAAACAAAACAAAATAAACTTTCTCGCTCTAAAACCCTCTGCTCTTTCTCTCTCTTTTGCTCTTTTCCACAACCCATTTATTAGATTCCTCTCTCAATAATATGTTCTTGTGCAGAAAAAAAAAACCTTCTTCTGGATTTTTTTTTCTTTGAAGAGAGCAGTCTCTTAATAGTTTAATACTCTGGTTTTGTATATTCCATTAATAGCTCCAAATATTTGTAAAAAAGCAATAATAATTCATAAACTTAAATTTCTTTCCAAAAAATCTCTCCTTTGGTCTTTATAAATTGAAAGTTTCTTCTGAATTTTTTTTACAATTTCATTTTTTTGAAAGAAAAGAGAAAAAGAGAGATTATGGGTAAGCAAGGTCCTTGCTATCACTGTGGAGTCACAAGTGAGTGTGTCTCAAATTTCGATTTTTTGATGAATGTGAAATTTTTGTATGAATATAAAGTTTTGGTTTTTTTTTTCTTGGTGAGATGCCCTTTTTCTTTGTGAAAATGATTTGTTTACATGTTTTATTATATGCTTTTTATTTTAACAAATTGTAACAATTATTGAAAAAAATACAGCAAAGACTTGCTGTACTCAAGAACCTAGTAAATGAACAAAAGTTTTAACTTTTTATGTTCAATGATCTTAAAGAACAATACTTTATCAATGTGTGTAAGAGACCCTTGTGTTGTTGGGATCTGAATTTGTGTGTTTGTGAATCTCAAGTTTTTGAGTATAGATTTTTTTGATGCTTAAATGACTTTTAAGGAGGTTAAGAGATCATTGTTCTTTTCTTGATATGAGCTTTGAAATGAAAAATGTATGTGATTGATTTTGAGTCACAACACTTTGTTGTTATATTGTGTGTGTTGTAACCTTGAAAGCTCTTGAAAACAGGCACACCTCTGTGGCGAAATGGGCCACCAGAGAAGCCGGTGCTATGCAACGCGTGTGGATCGCGCTGGAGAACAAAGGGATCACTTGTGAACTACACACCGCTACATTCTCGTGCTGACGAGAAGGAGGATCACCACAGGTTTCAAAGAATGAAGAGCATTTCTGTGAACAAAGAGACAAAGATGCTCAAGAGGAAAGCAATTCAAGAAAACATCACAAGTAAGAGACCAATCTTGGAGGCTGTGGTGGAGGAAGATGCTAGTAACAGATCGAGTTCTGGTTCTGCCATATCGAACTCAGAGAGCTGTGCACAGTTTAGCAGTGGAGACAGGAGTGACTTAACAGGTTTGATCACTTCTTTGTTATGTCATTGTAGGAAACAGCTTCTTTAATGTCAATGCAAACTATCCATTTTCAGGTCCATATCAATCTACGGCGCGTGACAGAACCGTTCCTTGCAAGAGGAAGGTGTTTTTGGACCGTCCAAAGTCGTCATCTTCTGTCGAAAAGCTCACAAAGGACCTTTACAGTATCCTACAAGAGCAGCAATCTTCGTGTCTATCGGTTTCATCGAGAGGACGATCTTCTTTTTGACAGCGAAATGTCAATGGTCTCTGTTGAGATTGGACATGGGAGTGTTCTGATGAGTAATCCACGCTTGGTTGCTCTAGAAGAAGAGTCTGAAGCCAGCTCGTTATCTTCAGTTGATAACAAATCCTCCATCAGCGAATCATACTCACATTCTGTGAAGCCTGTTGAGATTAGAGCAGAGAGAGGTTCAGAGGAGCTCAATAGGTATATATTCTCGATATCTCGTCAAGATCTTTTGTACATGAGGTCAAAAATTAGTCGAGAAAGATATAAAATGGATCTTTTTTACATTGTTGGCAGGACCAAGTCTCAAACTCAAAGAGTGCATGTATTGGGGAGCCATAACTCACCACTTTGTAGCATAGATTTGACGGTAACTTCTGTTTAATGTGTCAAATGAAGCAAATAACTATGTGACAATGGCGTAAAGGAATATATATTGTTGCAGGATGTATTCAACTTTGATGAGTTCATAGAACAATTCACAGCTGAAGAACAGAAGAAATTGATGAAACTACTTCCTCAGATTGACTCTGTGAACCTTCCTGATAGGTTTGAACTGCATTGACTTTTACATAAACAACATAAACTAAAGCGAACTTCGAATCCTAATCCTTTATGTTTTGGTTTTGTAGCTTGAGAATGATGTTCGAAAGCGGTCAGTTTAAAGAGAACTTCTCTTTGTTTCAGCAACTCGTTGCAGATGGTGTCTTTGAATTGTCTTCTTCTTCTTCCTCTGGGACAAAACTTGAAGACATCAGGACGCTTAAGAAGCTCGCTTTGTCTGATTTTAAAAAATCTCATTTGGTGGAAAGCTATTTCCTCATGAAGGTTTAGCTTACTCTTCTTGAAAACAATAATGTAGTAATCACATTTTGGCTAATAGTTCATGGATATTTCGTTCCTGCCATTTCATCGCAGGAACGAGAAAAAGGGACCGGAGACTCTGTTACCACAGCTTCAAGAAGCTTAAACCAAAATGTACCTAAGAATATCGTAACCGTTAAGAGACACTTTGAAAGCGAAACAGAACTGATGTCAGGTCAGTTTAAGGATGTTTTGATTAGTCTCTTTTGGTTACTGTGATCAATCTTTTGTGTGCTTTGTTGATCTTATTGTTTTGGTTACAGAGTCAAGGGGGGTTATGAGAAGCCCCAAAAGAGTGATGAAGATGAAGAAAGCAAGCCATGAGAGCAAAGTTATGACAGAAAACAAAGTCACATGGTTCAGTACAGGGAACATGGCTTCCGTGTTTGCGCAAGAAAGTGGCTATGAAGGTAATGATCAAGATCTCCTTCTTATGGACTTGCCTTCAAATGGGTCTTTTCCTGAAGCAGAACTGCTCCACCAACTTTGATGAGACAAAGCTTAAAGCCTCATTTTTTGAAATCTGAGTGGTAAAGGAATGCTTTTTAAGCTCACATTCTCTCTCTTGATTGAGATTTTATGAGAGAGACTCTTAAGCTCTATGAGCAAATGACCAAAATGAGGTTTCTGCTTTAGAAATTGGAATTTGCAGACATAACATGTAAAGGTTTCTGTTATTTGAGTCTTGTGCTTCTTTGGTGGTTAAGTAAGTTTATAAGGTGTGGTCGTATATATACATACTGCCTCTACCTTACTTCTCTTTCAATGGACCTTATATATACCTTACTGCCTATACTACAAAGTTCCATTTTTTTTTTTGTTTTTTATGGAGTTTTAGTTTCTGCTTTTTCTTTTGTACATGATGAGAAAATGTTGTAATACATGCAGAAAAACTGAGTAAATGAGTAATGTATTTCTTTATTGGGATTTATCAAGAATACATAAGACTATACTTTATTCTGTGTAAAGAGAATATCTTAAATCCTTGATGGATCTTTTCTTTACAAAAAGTTACTCACTTGTCTACTCTAAAGAGAAAAGAAACATAAATATGGTTATGATCAAGACATCTAGCCTAATGGTTAAGCTTTCTCCGACTTGGTTAGCTCTCTCTGAATGTCTTGGCAATGACTAAAATGGCTTAAGAAACAATTCTTATAAAACACAGAGCAGAAAGCAAAAGATTACTAACATCGGACATCAAAGTAGATGGTGTTCACTTGAAAGTGGACAGACAGGGAAGCTTTCTCCCTCAGATAGTAAAGCCTTGCTCTTTTCGCTTTTCTGTGACTCACCGCTTTTGTCTCTTTGATGCTTGAGAGTATCTGTCAAAAACCAAATGATAAGGATAATCAACTACCTAGTAGCTACTTACCTATGAACTTTTTATGTAAGAAATAGAGAATTTTACTCGGTAATCGGTATTCTGTATATCGGATTTATCGAAAATCCGTAAACTCACAATGAAAAACAAGGTAAAAGACTCACATGGGGAACACGACTTCAACATCTATACCCCCACAATTATCGTCTGGATACGAGTAGTGGTGTGTCTACCTACATTCTTGTCTTGACATCACTATGCCTTTGTAGATACGCGGCCTGTTCTCGGGAACTTCTCGCGAGACAAAACACTATATATCCTCCCATTATCAACACTTCCAACTTGATGTAATAACATAATAGAGTACGGAAAACTTACCGATTTGATCTCCGCAATGTCCTGTCTTGATTTCGGGACATGTCTTGTTGAGATGACAATTCAAGTCCCACATTGAAATATTAGACGAGTAATGTCTAATATATAAAGAGTCTATAACCCCAATTAATATGAGGCGCTTTTGGGAAGAAGTCCAATAAGTAAAACCGTGAGGGTTCGAGATATGAGCTCAAAGCGGACAATATCATATTAATTAGGAGTTGGACATGGGCCTCAACAGATTATCAACATGGTATCGAGTCATCGTTGTGGTCCTTGGCTTAAGGGGGAGATTGTTGAGATGACAATTCAAGTCCCACATTGAAATATTAGGCGAGTAATGTCCAATATATAAAGAGTCTATAACCCCGATTAATATGAGCGCTTTTGGGAAGAAGTCCAATAAGTAAAACCGTGAGGGTTCGAGATATGAGCCCAAAGCGGACAATATCATATTAATTAGGAGTTGGACATAGGCCTCAACAGTTATCAACATTTTTTTTTTTTTTTTTTTTTTTTTTTTTTTTTTTTTTTTTTTTTTTTTTTTTTTTTTTTTTTAACAAAGAATAACTCTCTTTATTAATCTTTAGGAAAATCACTCAAAACCTAAAGTTCTCAAGTTCTCTCTCAAAACTCTCAAAGCTCTCAATCTCTAAAACTCATAAGTTATGCAACACCCTTGCATCTCCTTATATAGAAAATATAACTTCTAATCCTAATAGGATAACTCCCATAACGATATATTTAGATAACTCCTAAATATATCTCTTAATCCTAATCTCTTTAGGATTGTTTGTGCTTCAAGCTTATTCCAATAAGGAAAACCGTGAGGGCTCGAGACATAAGCCCAAAGCAGACAATATCATATTAATTAGGAGTTGGACATGGGTCTCACCAGTTCTCAACATGGTATCAGAGCCTAGGTTAAAAGAAACGGACCTAGAAAAGTTGGGTGGTTCGATGTGGGAAAAACCCTCTAGATTACCTCAAGATTAAGGCGGTACGAGATATGTGTCAAGTTTCGAGAGGAGAAGCTCAGGATATGTGGTCCTTAGTTTGAGGGGGAGAATGTTGGAATAACAAACTAAGTCCCACATCGGAAGTTTAGACGAAAGAATGTCTAATATATAAGGAGAGATCAACCCCAATTAATATGAGCGCTTTTGGGAAGAAGCCCAATAAGGAAAACCGTGAGGGCTGAGACATAAGCCCAAAGCGGACAATATCATATTAATTAGGAGTTGGACATGGGCCTCACCAGTTATCAACATGTCTCACTTGCTGTGCAAACTCAATAAGCTATCTACACACACACAACATACACAATACATGAAATATAGTTACTGATCACTCACAATTTTGGGTTTACTTATACCACTTATGTCTACAAGCTTGATTCTCACTGTTCTTTCTTCTACATTACCTTCTGTAGAAGCAGAAACATCAACAACTTCCACAGATTCAGCTTCAGGGTATATCGTCTGCTCTAACGATAAACTTTCGTCTCACAGTATAATCGCTAAATCTAGATCATGAATGATTCATATAAACCCTAAAAAACTGCAAGACGAGAAGGTTCGCATGATAGAAACGAAGAAAAAAACCCTAAATTTTGGGTTTTCTCGGAATCAAAAGCAATCCCTGAATCTATAACAAGTAAAACCATACTAGTAACTCAAACGAAACGCTTATACACAAAAGCAATCACCTGTTTTAAAACACTGAGGAAGAAGACGAGGGCTCGTCGCCATTGTTGCGCTCTCGATTTCTCGGAGACATTAAGGAGGGAAACATTATGGCACACGTGCGAAACTCCTGCCAAGCTACGGCCCATTTAATAACCTTAATGGGCCTGATATTTATATGGGCCTTTTAAACAAAGCACGTATATTCATGACGCCCGGTCACGCGCCGTCGCTTCATGCAGATCCAAAGGGTACACGTGGCGTATCTTTTTAGAATATAACGTAACGAAATGTACACGTGTCATATCTTTCGCAGTAAACCTCCTCCTCTCTCTTTCTCTCTCCCGCCAATCTCTCCCTCCCTCTCTCCATCAAAATTAATCAGTGATTCTGATTTTTCTCAATCGAGAAAAAAATACCCAAAAAAATGGATTTGGGTATTTGAATTTGACCCGTACAAAAAAAGATTTGATTTTTAATTATTATCATCACCAAAAACTCGTTTCGCGTTTTCTGCTCAAAAAAAGATGGCGATGGGTTCGAAGAGGAAAACACCACCAGGGATTTTACTCGTAAGGAGAATCAGAGGAAGAAATTGGAGCCCAAAGACGTTTCGTTACGCGATTCTATTGATAACTTTCATAGCATACGCTTGCTACCACGCGTCTCGCAAGCCAAGCAGCATCGTCAAGAGCGTCCTGCACCCAGATTCAACAAAACAACACATCACAGACGAAGAAAGATACTATCATTGGCCTTTAGGTAACGTGTTCGTGAAGAAACAAACCGATTCAGACGAGACTTTGTTGTCTAAATCTTACAAAGGGTGGGAACCGTTTAACGGGAAACACGGCACGTCTAGGTTAGGAGAAATCGACGTAGCGTTTCTCGCTTGTTATTCTATAGGTATGTACGTCGCTGGCCATTTAGGTGATAGCTTAGATCTGAGATTGTTTCTGACTTGGGGTATGATTGGTAGTGGTTTCTTTGTTGGTTTGTTTGGTATGGGATATTTCTGGAACATACATGCGTTCTGGTTCTACCTCGTTATGCAAATGGCGGCTGGTCTGTTTCAAGCGACAGGATGGCCTTCTGTTGTTGCTGTTGTCGGAAACTGGTATGGTACGAGGAAGAGAGGTCTTATAATGGGTATTTGGAACGCTCATACTTCGGTAGGGAACATTGTGGGGTCATTGATTGCGGCGAGTGTGCTTGAGTATGGTTGGGGTTGGTCTTTTATCGCGCCTGGCTTTGTTATGTCTTTAGGTGGTGTGATTGTTTACTTGTTTTTAGCTGCTTACCCTGAAGATGTTGGGTTTCCCGATATTAATTGTAATTCGGGTAAGTTTATTAAGTCGAGAAGAAGCGTGGAAGTTGATGAAGAGGAAGGTGTTGAGGCCAATGTTGATGTGGGAGAAGGAGAAGGGGAAGTGGAAGGTTCGGGGATGGATAACAAAAAAAGTGTTGGGCTATTGCAAGCTTGTATGATTCCTGGTGTTATACCGTTTGCGATGTGTCTCTTCTTCTCTAAGCTTGTCGCCTACACGTTCTTGTACTGGTTACCGTTTTATCTTAGCCAAACAAGTAAGTTTCGTTTAACTTAAAACATTAGAGTTTTACATAGAAGAGTATATATAGGAAAACTCTAATACTAGTGGACTAAAAGACTTAGACCCAAATATACAAAGCAAGGCCATCTTCATTTCAATATTTTTGTGTCGGGACATAAGACCAGTTCTTACTTTACTTGCTCTTGTTTGTAGCTATCGGTGGAGAGTACATGTCGGTGAAAACAGCGGGGAATCTCTCGACTCTATTCGACGTTGGTGGCATCGTAGGAGGGATTCTTGCAGGTTACATTTCGGACAAATTCAAAGCGAGAGCTACAACCGCGGCTACTTTCATGTACGCAGCGATACCGGCTATGCTTGTGTACCATTCCTATGGAGGCGTCTCTCAGACGGTCAACGTACTCCTCATGATGGTCGCTGGTTTGTTTGTGAACGGTCCTTACGCGCTCATAACAACCGCTGTCTCTGCTGATCTCGGCACACACAAGTCTTTACAAGGTGATTCGAGGGCGCTAGCTACGGTGACTGCTATTATCGACGGGACTGGATCTGCTGGTGCGGCTCTAGGTCCGCTTTTGACGGGGTTTCTTTCGACGTTGGGTTGGCAAGCTGTGTTCTACATGTTGGTCTTTTGTGCTCTATGTGCCGGTTTGCTTTTGACCCGTCTTGTTATCGCTGAGATTAGAGAGAAACTTGGATATGTTGATGAAGGTAAAATAACTGAAAATCGCATTAGAGTCATTAGAGTTTTGTTAAGAGTTAACCATTGATCCGAGTTTTTTTCGCTTTTGTTTTGTTATGCAGCTTCTGTGTCTGAACCATTGTTGAACAACAGTAGATGATGGAGAAGAGAGTCCATTGTTGTGGGGGGGAAGAGTTTTTGATGTCTTATATGCGTAAGAGTTTGTTGTATTATATGTTTTTGTTTGATACTTTTTGACATTTTTTTGGTTATCTCTAAGTAGTGAATGAATTGTTCTTGAATCAAGTAGAGGAAGGAACACTTGTTGTAAGATGCTTTTGTGCCCCACATGTTTCTAAATTCTAACGCCATTAGGCTAAATGTGTCATTCGATCATACATGTAATGTAAGTAGAACTGTCTATGGTGTGGTGTATATTGCAAAAAGATAAGCACCATAATTTTCATAGAAATTGTATGTGTTATTTTTTTTTTTTTTTTTTGTCAACATTTGGGCCACAAATGGCCGGCCCATTAGCCAAACCTACACTATCGTAGGCGCGGGGATTCGATCCCGGATGGGGTGGTGCTACATGTCTCCTGTGGACTTATGAATGCCACTAGACCAAGGCCACTTCCCCTATTTTTATGTGTTATTAAACGACTAAAAATTAATATTCAATAAATTAATGGGATAAATTAATGGGACAATTAAGCTTTTGAATTGTCCTCGAATAATTTTGATTTCATAATATAACAGAGACTTATGCTCTCTAATTCCTACCAAAAAAAATTAAGCTTTTTTTTTTTTTTGACAAAAATAAAAAAAAAATTAAGCTTTTGAATTGTATTTTACGAAACTACACTATTTCAAACTCACTTTTCAAAATTACGACAAAACATTCAAAATTAAATACAAATAAATTTTACCCGTTTAATGTATACCATAAACACTAGTTAATGAACTCAAATAATAATATTTTAATTTTGATAACTTTTTAAAAGGTAAATCAATTTTTAAAAATTTGAAAAAGTGTAAATATGTAAAAATATTAAATTATGTGTAGTTTTGTGAAAAAGTTGAAAGAGTGTATTTTTGTGAATTTTTCTAAATTAATAACCGTTATAAATTAAACGTTTACAAATTAATAATCATTGTAAAATATGTCGGCAGTGGGTCAATGTAAAAATTGATCAATTTCGATAAATTAACAAAAAATTTAAAAAACATCACAAATTAATAAGTACGATTTTATTCATAATTATATATTTTCTTAGGATAAACTAATATCACTAAAAATTAATATTATAAATTAATAGAAATATCATAATTCCAAAACTTTTAGTTTAATAGAAATGTCATAATTCCAAATTTCCAAAACTATTATCCGGTAATGATTCAAATACAACATAAAAGTGTTTCCCGTGTTTTAATCGTCTATGAAATAAAAAAAAAAAGGCAACGAGAAGTAAAAAAAAAGATTGAAAGTTTCTCCACAAAAGCACGCATCTTCTGGGTAGGCGTTGACACGTTAGCAAATATCAGAAAGCAAACGTGTGGGCCTTTCTCATTTCTTAACCACGTCGTCTCCCACATTAAGCCATCGTCTACGTCTCTCTCTTTCTCTCCTTCTTACTCTCTCCTCACCGACGAATATCGCCTCCGTATTCTCTGATCTATCGCCGGAATCTCCTCTTCGCTTTTTTCACTCGTAGATCGATCCAGTAACGAGATCGGCCATGAATCCTGAATAGTAAGAAGCCTCTGTTTCTCTCAATTTCGTTTAGATCGATTAGCGTTTTTGAATTTTAACTGTAACGTAGGATGATTTTTTGACGATTCACGAAACAAAAAACGTATTTCGTTGATTACGCCTTGAAATCTCGTTTTGTTCATCGTATTTTGATTAGATCTGTAAATAAAAAAAAGCCTTGTTGAGATCTCAGACTGTAATCATGTGCCGTGAATGGGTTGGATTTGGTTTGTGATTGCGTTTTTTTGAATTTCGCGTTTACTGTTGAAAATAAAAATAGCGGTTAAGGAATCAATAAAGCTTCATTTTCATTGTTTTTACAACATGTAAAAAAATCTCTAATACATGTGTCTCTTATGCTTCTCTATTTGCAGTGACTATCTGTTCAAGCTTTTGCTTATTGGTGATTCTGGTGTTGGAAAGTCATGCTTGCTTCTAAGGTTTGCTGTAAGTAACTCTTCTGCATCAATACACATCTCTTTGTACTTAATCGTTAAGCTCTATCTCAGCTTTTGTGTCTCTGTAATATTGAATACACAAATAGGCTTTCCTCTGTATTTTAATTGCTCTTTTGAAGTTGTTACACATGTCTTTGTAGTTAATCATTAAGCTCTATCTATGATAGTGAATCCACAAATAGGCTTTCCTCTGTATTTTAATTGCTATTTGAAGTTGTGTCTCGATATTTCTACTATGTGCAGGATGATTCTTACCTGGATAGCTATATTAGCACCATTGGTGTTGACTTTGTAAGCCTTTTTTCCACTTACCAGTTGTAAATGCTTGAATCATAGAGATAGAGTTTTAAATTTCTTTGTAACGATGTTTTGTAGAAAATCCGCACGGTTGAACAAGATGGAAAGACCATCAAACTCCAGATTGTAAGTATTCATTGCCTCGTGTCATTGTCACGGTTACTTTTGATTTGTGAGCGCGTATGATCTCTCTTCTTATTATTGTAACAAATTATGCAGTGGGATACGGCAGGCCAAGAGCGTTTCAGAACAATCACTAGCAGTTACTACAGAGGAGCTCATGGAATAATTGTATGCTCATTGGTCACAGTAACATTATCTCTATGTTGTCTTACATTCATTAATGAGACTGAACTGTTTGTGTTTCTGTTTTTTTATCAGGTGACTTATGATGTAACAGACCAAGAGAGCTTCAACAACGTCAAGCAATGGCTAAATGAAATTGACCGCTACGCCAGTGAGAATGTGAACAAGCTACTTGTTGGGAACAAGAATGATCTCACATCACAGAAAGTTGTATCCACCGAGACAGCCAAGGTAAATACCACATTATGCTTCAGAAGTTCGCCATAGTTACCGTTCTTTGACATTCTTGTCTAGAAAGATCCGCTGTAACGCTTGTTTATCCAACACAGGCTTTCGCTGATGAATTAGGGATCCCATTCTTGGAAACAAGTGCCAAGAATGCTACCAATGTGGAAGAAGCTTTCATGGCCATGACTGCTTCTATCAAGACAAGGTAACCTATATACCATACATCAAGCTCATACATTGGCTTAAGCGTAAACCATCTCTAACCCGGTTTTTGCGTTGTAGAATGGCGAGCCAACCTGCGGGCGGATCTAAGCCAGCGACAGTACAAATCCAAGGACAACCTGTAAACCAGCAATCAGGATGTTGCTCATCTTGATTTTGCTTTGGTAACACTTTTTTTAACCATTATATTATCATTCGTTTGCCCATAAGACATCTCAAAACATCGTTGCTCTTAATCTTCATCTGCGTTTGGTTTTTCAGTTCATCACTTAAGTCTTCACTTATGTCCAAAAATATTTTAAATTCTTTGTACAATGAATGTTACTTGAAACAATAAACTTCTTCATGCTTATCAAAAGACTCGTAATGGAACAATAAATAGTCTAAACTAATCAAAAGAAAGAACACCAAAACTGAGAAAAATGGTTAAACTTAAAAAAATACTAATACTTGTGTTCGTAGAACCAAAAACTTTAGCCCTTGCAAGGGAAGAGTATGACAATAACGATAGAATCAGAAGAAGAAAATCAAAACCGTTACAGAGATAACAGTCTTGAATTAGGAAGGAGACAGAGCCTTTACTTTCCCAAAGTTGGAAACTGCGCGGTGTCCTCGATGGCCGGTGCAGCAGCTCCTCCATACCTCCTCTGGTTTCCTCCTCCTTCTCTTGGTCCACGTCCTCCACGGTAACCACCTCTTCGGGCTCCATTCGCAGGTTTCAGAAACTCGTTTATGCTCACAGACTACAACACAAACGGTATAAGCAATGAGAAAACATTCAAATGAAATGCGAAGGGAATAAGCAAAACTAGTTTACCTTCTTAGCCTTCTCTTCCCTCTCAGTAACGCGCTTGTCCTTCTCCGTTCCCTGATACGACCATTACAAGGTTCGATAAGCACATGGGTCGATAATAGCACGGGACACTACTAATGTAGATAAACGCAGCAGAGGAGAAAGGGGTCTTGATACATACCAGCTTGATGAAGACCTCATCGTTGTTGCTCTTTTTGCTAGAGAGCTGTTGCATAGCATCAAACGCTTTAGTGTCTACCTTCCTCTCATCAGCCTTGGTCGTTTGCAGAGCTTTCTTCTTCTCTTCCAAAACCTTCTCATACTCTTCAAGAGTAATCACCTACAAATCAACAAATCGACATTACACGACAAAACACTTTACTTGAGCATTTTAGTATAAATACAAACGGGTTCACGAGATGGTAATGTTACCTTCATCTCAGGCTCTCTCGCTACTTGCTCTTTGACGGGTGTCTCTTTGACGGGTGTCTCTATGACGGGTGTCTCTTTGTTTGCATCAGTTGCTTCGCCTTCACCGACACCGACTTGCTTCTCAACAGCCAAATCCTTCTCAGCAACTGCCGTAGATTCTTCAGTCACCCTATTGATTACAAGAACAAAGAGTTTAATTCTCAACAAAATCGAAAACACGCATCTACAAAGAAAGTACTAATTTTTTTAGAAAACCAAAATGCTTACGGAGAAACTTCGCTCTTCTCGGTTCCCCAGTTTCCACGGCCAGCTCCATCGCGTTTAAACTCATTCCTACACAACAATAATTTTTTACGAAATCAATCAAATTGTTACAAGAAAAAAGTAGCAATTAAGCAAGCTTGCTTACCCGTGACCGGTTCCACTGTGACGCTCGTAGTTCCTACGTGGGCGTTCAAAATCACCCGAATCACCATTAGCAGTTCCACTGTGACGCGCATAGTTCCTACGTGGGTGCTCAAAACCTTCCGAATCAACGTTGTTGGAACCTCCACTGCGTTCGCGAAGATATCCACCACCGCGTCTCGCACCACCGTCTCCTTTTTCAGAGCGTCTGTATCCTCCTCCAACATAACCGTTTCCATTAGCCGGGGCATCATTGCTCCTTGACTCCCTGTTGTAGCCACCGCCACCGCCTCTGCCACTGCCATCACCACCGCGACCTCCATAAGAACCGTTCTTAACCTCTCTCACTACACAAATCAAAAGAACAATGTTACATCATATCAAATAAACCATATAGACAAAGATCCAAGTAACTACATAAATCTCTATCTATGAATCTAAGATAGAGTAAAGTTGTTAAAACACACACCAAAGCTATAACGACCAAACAAAAGTCAAGCTTTTAACTAAACAACAACAGTTTATACAGATACTTCGCTATACTAATCAAAAAAAGGTTTAAACTTTATAAACTCAATAAAAGACCAAACTTGAGAAACAAAGCCACAAAAGAGAAAACCCTTACCAGTTTGAGAAGACTTAACCGGTTGAACCGGAGGAGGTTTCACAACCTTCACCGGTTTAGCCGCAACGAGCTGGCTAACATCTTCTGCGTCATTGTCCAACAGATCAAAAGGGTTCAACGTGGACATTGGCACCGGTTTTTTGATTGGATCTTAAAGACTTAACTAAGATGGGGTTTTTGATGGGTTTTGGTTTATGAAGATGAAAGATACAAAAACTTTATTGCCTATCCATGAAAAGAAAAAAAAAACAGAATCAGAACCTAAAGATATATATATGATTCAGACAAGCGTTGTTTAGACGCTTAGAACCAAAAAGTGAGTTGCAGAAAGAAAAAGAGAGAGAGAGATGATGGTGGAGTAGGAGAAAGACCAAACCCTAAGGGATGCTGTAGAATTCTCAAGAATTAACCTAATCTTTTTATAGACCTTTTTTTTTACTTGCTTGTATTATTCTGCGGCCGACTCGTTTTTGTTAAATAAAATATTATAGGGTTTTGTTGGGCCGGGCCGATTAAAAACTTTGGGGGTACCATTTAATGAAATTACTATTTTTGTTTTTTTTCTAGAAATGGAAGTTACTATTTGTTTGGTTTGGTATTAAGAGAGAATATAATTATGAACCGTAGATTAGATTGGGTATAGACTCTAGAATAATGTGTTTGCAAAGGTTGTGCCAACAAGTTAGGGTTTATTCATGTGGGGAGTATGCCCCAACCCCTAATGTGGAAATTATAAGGTATTATCATTGATGACAAAAAAAAAAGACAATGTTTGATTTGAATTGGTTGGGATATATGATTGGCTTAGTTTATGTTTTTGGCCTACCCCTAGGTGTTATGTTCATCCGTTTAAATTAATTTCATACCCATAACTTAATTCCTTTGAAAATGCATTACATTTATTAAGAAACATATTGTTCCATATATAACACAAATAGTATTTAATTCAATGTAGAAAGAAATATTTTTAAATGTTATGAGGAAAATAAATCAATTTTGGCATGGATGGTCTTGTTCAATTTTTTTTTTGTTAAATAATTTTTGTTGTTCCATCACCAACAATGTTTCTCCTTCGTACCAATCATGTTTATATTATAATTATACAAGAGTTTAATATAGTTGTAGAATATTCAAAGTCATCGTTGAAAAGGAGATGTTATTATGTTTACGTCTAAAACTCTTTTAATTAGAAAAAAATATATTTAAGTCAATGTTTTAGTCGACTCGGATAATGGAGATCTAAAGCAAGAAAAAAATTGTAGGAAATAGTTTAAAATTAAAGAATATCCACAATTTTCTTAAAAACTTGGCACGTTTAATTAAACAGTTTAACCTATATATATGAAATAGATTGGATCATTATAAAAGGACTTTAACTCGGTGTTTAATTTACTTTATATACGTCATTGTGAATATGTGATAGTAATTTACATTTATATATTAGCTAAATTAAGTCGTTTTCTTTTGTGTTATATATACGGAGTATATTTCACACTCTGAAATGAAATGATAAACTATATGTTTTGTGAGTTATGCAGCAATTACTATAAATTCATGAAATCTAAATTCTATTAGTGAAAACGAATACTGAGATTGCACTTAATTTCCCAAGATCAACTTTTAATTAGATTAATTAGTTAATTTGTTCAATAGTTACTTCTGATATTGATTGGATTTTTGTTACATTCTTTTTTTATTTATAAAATTAGTGTGTCGGTTAGCTTTATATATCAGATTGTGTTTCGTTTTTTAGTTATATGCTTATGTCTTTTTACACAAAATATATGTAACAAATGAAGTTGTTTTTTTCAGAAAACGCATTTGTTACACAAGAATTTTAAATTACGTATGGAACTAACAAATTTAAAATTCTTATGTTTATTATCGAACGAAATAATTGAAACTGTGGTGACGTTTCTTGCTTCAGCATTACTAAAAGTCTACACCTCGAAATTTTGTGTGCACGTATCTCATTCCAATATATATATATTAAAATTGCATATGAATATTTAAAATATTTATTTACCTTTCACTGATTTTTCAAAACCAATGTTATATTTTTTTCATGTACAAAATTGATCCCACTTGTAATGGGAAATGATTTTATTCCTTACAAAAAAAGCATAATATTTCGAATGATTGGATATAATTAAAATAAACATATAATAAATGAAAAAACAAATTCAACATTTTTCCCTTTCCCCAGTCCCCACTACGCATTTTCTCCCTTTTTCGAGAAAAAAAAATAATCCAACAAAAACAAAAACAAACTACAAAACCATTAAATGATCGACACGTGTCATTTCAACGACCTCGCATTTGACTTTTACATTATCCACCGTTTTCCTCCGCTTAGCAACTCCGTTCTCCGACGAAGAAGAAGAAGAAGCTCTCTTAGATTTGATCCGAACCGGGTCGGGTTCGCCCGAATTAACCCTCAACGGAAAATTCAAAAGCGCGCGTGAGCCACGCATCCTATACGCCGCTCTATCGTAAGCCAACGCCGCGTCCTCCGCCGTCTCAAACGTCCCTAACCATACCCTAGCTCCGTTCTTCGCCGGATCTCTTATCTCCGCCGCGAATTTCCCCCACGGCCTTTGTCTCACTCCTCTATAATGCTTCCCCTTCACCACCTCCGCCGCCGCCGCCACCTTCGCCGGAACAGAATCAACCGCCGCTAAACTCTCTGTTTTCACCGCCGGTAAAAAGCTTTTATCTTCTTCCTCCGAAGAACACGACGGCTCCCAACCGCCGTGAAAGGCGTCGTTGAGGATGCCGTAGACTAACATATCCTCCGAGTCGTTTTCTTTCAAAGGCAAATCTCCCCAGCTCTCTGAGAAGCAAGGATACGATTTCGAGAAGCTATAGTTTCGTCCGTACACCGGTTTAGCTTCTCTGTTATTACCGGTTATGCAAGATTGCTCCGTCGTCGAACTCGTCGGCGACGACTCGCTAGTCGATTCTCCGAGCAAGTGTCTCCGTATCGAATCTAGGCAAGCAAAGTCGTATGATTTCGTTTCCGCCGTCATCGTCGACATATCAAGATTTGGTTTCTTGATTTTTTCTTGTTTTTTTTTGTTATGTTTTGAGATATTAATTTTTCTGGTGGGAATGAATTTAAAGTGGTTTGGTTGATATGTTTATATAGAGAGAGTGTTTTTGGATTGAGACAAAAAGAGGGTTCATGAACCTTGAAAATTATGAAAATTAGACAAAGACATAATGTAGTAAATAATAATTTAAAACTTTTAAATAGTAGGTGTATTTTTAAAAAAGGTTTGATTGAAAATATGAATGTAATGGATAATTTCTTGTTTCTGTGAAGGTTCATGAATTAAAACACGTGGGGGAATTATCCAAATAAAGACAGAGAAATGTTGAAGTAGCCGTCAGGGATGATGTCAAGCAATCTACGGAAGCAATATTAAGATTGGTCTCGTCTCTCTATAGATCAACTTGTCTTTTGTTTTTGTCGTTACGTTATTTTTGTTCTATTTATATATATTTTTCTATAACTTGAAAGCGCCGATTTACTAAAACAAATTTAGGCCATATAACATTTTTGTTAATAAACATTTCCTGATAATATATATATACTATATACCAATCTTAATTTTTAAAAATAGTTATATATAGTATTATATATCTAATAGATGATAGGCTTGATAATTGGTTAAGTTGTAGTTTTGAATTTTTTGTTGTAGGATTTGGGTTATAAAGTTTTTTTTTATGTTATAAAGTTTTTGGTTGTATATTTTTTTACCGTGGTTTTAAAAGAAATGAAACTTTGTTTTTTATGCTTTAGAAAAATGGTTTTGCAAAGCCAAAAAATAATATAAAAAAATAAAGTGTATTTGGGAATTTTTTGAAAGATAAAGCTTAATTGGTTTATTTTTGAGGTGGTAGAAAAATATTGGTTTTGCAAAGTTTATAATTTGGGTTTCGAATGGTGATCTCTAATTTGGGTTTCTTAACACTTTTTTTTTGTTTTTGTTTTAATTTTGAGTTTAAGAAACCTTTTATATATTTTCCTTTAATTTGTTGTCCAATGGTACATTCCATATGGGTTTCTTAAAAAAAAAAAATTCAAATTTTTTTTTTTATTAAAAGGAATTTTCCATACAAAAATCATAACATGTTTCTATAAAAAAACTATAGAAACATAACAAAACATCATATTACATAACATCAAAATAAACATTTACAATAGAAAGACAACAGAACAACATACAACAACACAGATTAAATGAAACTAATGACAACTAATATGGTTGTAATATATCTACCACTTATCATAGAAACATTAATCACAAATACTACAACAGCTAAAACCAAACTTAACAAATCTTATTTATCATTTCTAAGATTTGAAGAAAAATCTGAAAGATTAAGCCACAGCCTCTTTCCATTTATCATTGATGATTTCATTAGAGAAGTATTCAAAATTGAAGTAAACCCATGAATCTTGTTCAACCCTTCACTTCATAACACAACAACATAAATACAAATATAACTTCCATTAAACCTTGAGTCAAACTATTGATTTGCTTACAGAGTCATTAAGCAAAAACTTCAGATAGCTTCGTTTTGTAAAGTTAATCAACGGCACCGTCGCATCAACGCCGTATTGTGGAAGAAGGAGAGGATCTCTTGGGACGATGGTTGGTCGGATCTAGACGGTCGGCCGGATAAGTGATGAGTGGAAAAGAAGCGCATCTCGATCGTAATCGATGTTGGTGTCAAATCGAGTGATGGAGATGCTCTAAAGCCCCAACTAATCATCCCCGATAAGTATATATTTAGTTATATATAACCTAACTTATGCTATTGAGATGATTGGTTTCAGATTTAGGCGTTGTAGAAATTATGTATGCAAATCATCAAAAAATTGTTTATGGGATGTTTTCTGATGTTATATACTTATTAGATAATGTAATTTTGTAATAATCACAGCGCATACATTCGACAAAATTACACTTTACTAATATTTACTAGTCAAGTTTTTATTTATAACAAGTAAAAACCAAATTCTCATACTGATGAGATATAAAACCTACAACCGAAAATATAAATATAAATATACATGTGTTGCAAAAATCATGAGAAATATAATCATATATAAACCTAAGAGTTCAAACTTTTATTAAAACAATCGATAATGATATTTTGGACTATAAGAAATTTGTTTGTAGAAATTATTTTTTTTAGAAAAAATGAAATATCTTAAAGTTAAAAGTGAATGAGTGGATTTTTCTCTTTTATCAACTTGGAGTAGAGACCCCTTCGAGGAAGGATGCTTTGTCTAGTCATAAACTTTACAATAGTCCTATGATTATGTTTAATTTTTGTCAATATATTGGTTTGAATTGTGATATATTTAATGAATATAGTAGATATATTTTCTTCATAAAAATGGCACAAGGAACCGTTTTCGACACGTCAGCTTTGGAATTGACCAAAATCTGGTCGTGTAAGACTTTTGACCAAAGAAATGTCAACCTTTCTGTATTAATCAACAAACATGTGTACGTGCAAACAACCCTCACGTGCGCCTACTGCAATTTTTGAGTTTTTCAACAAAGAAGATAATCTTTCTTTTTTTTTTTGCTACGAAGAATCAAATATGACATTTTCTTCATATAAGCTTAAAACATGTGTTTATTTATAGCGTTGACAGATTAAGATAAAATAAGAAAACTTTCATTATAAATTTCTTGATCTCATCTTTGAAAATATAAAATATTTTCACTAGCTAGAGATAATAATCTTTAATTTTTTTGACTATTTAATTTCAACGTCATGTGCTTTGAAACTGCATTTCATATAAAAGTGAGATATTAAATTGTAATAACCGCACGTGTTCAATCATAAGTTTGAAAAAGACAAAGATGCATGCACATACTCAGATCAAAATAAATTTTGAATATAAATTTGGTCAGTACATCTTTTTAGACACAACTATACAAGTTTCCAAATTAAGGGTAATTATATGATGTAGAGACTTGGAAATAGTGGTTATGGATCATTTGTTTAACAGAAAAGAAGTTTCCAAATTAATTAAGATCTTGGATTTAGGGTTTTATCGCTTGCTGTAATTAAGCGTAACATAGTTGATACTAAAAATTTATTGGCCATTTGTTTGATGAGAGTTTAGGTTGAAACTACTATTTTTTTGGTGATAACATGTTACGCTATCGAGTTTCTTTTGTAGTTTAAGGTGAAAATTGTAACTTTATATAGAAAAACATTACATGATTTATAGGCAATATAAAACAATGCCATATAATATAGTTTCTAATTTAACGGTACAAAACATTGAGAACACCATAATAACAATACACCCATACACACCCGATTATTGTTACCATTTTTTTTAAAAAGTTAAAATTTCGTTCGAGTGATGGTTCCTTGAAAGAATCAATCTCTCCTTTGACTTTGACTCTGACTCCTCTTTCTTATAAATACATCTCTTTTAAATCTCTTCTTCTCTCCACTCTCAAATCAAAATCAATTCCTTTCATTAATGGCTAATCCAAGCGAATCATCTTCTCTGTTCTTCATCAACAACAATCATCTTCTCGACGAGTTTTCTCCGATTCATACAAATCAATGGTTAAACGAATCGTTAGCTTCAGAATCAACCTCCGATTTCTCAATTTTCGATTCATTTGAACATAGTTTCGATTTTTCCGAGATCTACGATTCCTTCACGTTTCGATCGAACCAAGCCTCTTCGCGATCTGATCGGAAACCGCCGTTGAATATCGCGACGCCGAACAGAACAGAGTGGATTCATTTCGCCGCCGGGGATTCTTTACCGGAGGCGGCGGAGGAAGAGAAGAGGCGTTACAGAGGAGTGAGGAGGAGGCCGTGGGGTAAATTCGCGGCGGAGATACGAGATCCTAACCGTCGCGGGACCAGGGTTTGGTTAGGGACGTTTGAAACGGCGGTCGAAGCGGCTAGGGCTTATGACCAGGCGGCGTTTAGACTCAGAGGATCTAAAGCGATTTTGAATTTCCCTCTCGACGTTGAGAATTATAATCCGCGCGGCGGCGGGGATGGCCGCAATAAACGGAAGAGAGACGGAGAGGAGGAAGTTAAGTTTGAGAAGAAAGTGTTAAAGACGGAAGAGAGTAACGCCGTTAACGGCGAGGTTGAGTCAGCAACGACTGATTTAACGGCGATAGGTGACTGGGACTTGACGGAGTTTTTGAGCATGCCGCTTCTGTCGCCGTTATCTCCGCACCCACCGTTTGCTCATCCACAATTGACTATTGTTTGAATAATTTATTTGTTTTTAAAAATTATCTGTTTTGAAAAATGCTGACGTGGAATCATGGCATATACACGTGTTCGTATCTTCTTGCTTTTGTTGTTGTTGTACATTTGAAAATTTATTCATTTCTTTATTTTCAATACGAATTTGAGTTAAAAATCTTATCTATTAAATGAAAAATCATATATATAAAAGTTGAAGGGAGCTTTTCAATGATTGACACATCATCATTTCAAATTTATTACTAATTTATTTATCAAATTCATTAATTTTAAAAAACTTATGTCACAATTTAATTACTAATTCATAAAACATATTAAATTTCAACTTAATATTTAAAAATATTATTATATTAAATAGGGAACAATCACAAAACTACACCTTTTGAAAGTGAATTCACAAAACTACACCTTCTGAAAGTGACTTTTTAATTCTACACCTCTTTCATAATCAAAAAGACAATATTACCCTATGTATTCTTCTACTTCTTCTTCCTCTGTATTTTTCTTCTTCTTCCTCTGTATTATTCTTCTTCTTCTTCTTTTTCTTCTTATTCTTCTTTTTCTTCTTCTTCTCAATTTCTATCTCGATCTCGATTTCTCCATCGTTTCATCGTCGCCGTATCGATCTCGCCGTCTAGATCTGGATCTGAATCTCACATTAATAATCTAGATCTCTCCGTCTCTTCACCGTCGTCTAGATCTGGATCTCGCCTTCATAATCTAGATCTTGCCGTCTTCTTCATCGTCGTTTAGATCTGGATCTCGCCGTAGCTACATCGTCTAGATCTCACCTTAGCTTCATCTTCTCGATCTCGCTTCAGCATGATTGATGTGTTTAATGGATTTTTTATTCAGTTATAAGAGTTATTAGTGATACATAAGTGATTTCCCATTTAATAATTGATGTGTTTTAATGGATTTTACTTTTTGGCAGATTATTGCAGATTTAGTTAATGAAAAACTAGATATCCTTATCAATATTGTTACCAGCCTAACCATTAGGATTGATAACATCCATAATCTTTTGGAAGAGAGAAACAAGAAAGAGGTAAAAATGTTATAAATGTTATAAAGAGAATAATACCTTAAATTGATAGTTTGTGTGTGTTAATGACTCAACTGTTTCACCGGCTAATATGTTACAACGTTTTAATGGCAAGTGTTATGAGTGTTATAAGTATTATAAAACACAAATTGTATAAAATCAAATGTAACAGTATCATAAAGTATTAGTTATAAAGTGTAATTCTGAACCTAACTTGACTTAATGATTAAACTATATATGATAGTTATGATACATCACCGTATATAATAGTCATTGGTGACTTAATGATTCAATTGTTTCCACATATTTTTGGCAGATTGACTTAATGTATTTTTTTGTTTTTTGAATATGATAAGTTTGTCGGACGATTCGAAATTGTGTCCTCGAAACTCTTGGAACGCATTCGCTATGAGGATATCTTACTTATTGAAGCTCAAGGATGCGAAGATATCGGAGTTGAGGAAGAAACTAGCATCAAATATCTTTGCTGAAATCTTAACATTTATCTGATGTCTCAGCTTTCTCTTCTTGATTAGGTCTGAATTTTTTTGAAATCTCAACAATTGTTGGTTTATAACACTTATAACACTTATAACATTTATCTGATATTTTTGATAAGTTTGTTCTATAACACTTATTACAAAAAAACAACAAACGTTATAATATTTATAACACTTATAACACTTATAATAAACGGAGCCCATTTTAAAACGATAGAATGAATTATAACACTTATAATATTTATAATAAATGGAGCCCATATCGTAAAATATCAAAAGATCTAGAGTTTCTCTTCGACGGCGGTTTCCTCTACCGATTCATCTCTTTTTACGAGTATCTTATGACAAGTCTTGCATTAAATAGGGCAACAAACATGTACACCTGGAAAGTAAAAGACAGTAAGCTAATGGAATTTATAACATTTATTATAAGTGTTATAAGTGTTATAAGTGTTATAAAATCTGAATCATTTGGAAGTCTTACTAGTATCTTATGACAAATCTTGCATTAAATAGGGTAACAAACATGTACACGTGGAAAGTAAAAGACAGTAAGCTAATAGAATTTATAACATTTATTATAAATGTTATAAGTGTTATAACATCTGAATCATTTGGAAGTCTTACTAGTATATTATGACAAGTCTTGCATTAAAAATTGAATGAAACACATAAATGGTGAAAATAAATCAAATTGCAGATACACAACTAGTCTCCATAAGACATATCTTGGCTGATGGAGGTAAGAGAATCACATCTATCAACATCAATAACAAATTCCCAAGAAGAATTTGTTGACTTCCACTGCCCACAAACACAGTAGAGATCAAGCATCTGCCATGTAGAGAATAATGGTTCAGCATCAACAATAGTACTTATAATACTACTTATCAACATCAAACAATAGTTCAACTTATAATACTTATAATAGTAGGATTGTGAAATTTATAATATATCAAAAAGGTATGACGACAGAAATGCTATTGAACCTAATCTAAGCTTCGCTCATACTCCTAATCTCTTAATTATTCAATCTATTTCATTCACATGGAGAAACCGTGAAAAGTAGGAGTAATTACCTTTAATTATAAATTTGAGAAGCTACTTTCAGATCTTAGAGATTGTCGTATTTGAAACTTCGTCTTCTATATCTTCGTTTTAAAGCATGTGCCTTGTAGAGAATAATGGTTCAACATCAACAATAATACTTATAATACTACTTATCAACATCAAACAATGGTTCGAACTTATAATACTTATAATAGTAGATTGTGAAATTTATAATATATCAAAAAGGTATGACAACGAAATGCTCTTGAACCTAATCCAAGTTTCTGCTCATACGCCTAATCTCTTAATTATCAATTTCTTAATTATTCAATTTATTTCATTAACATGGAGAATTCATGAAAAGGAGGAGTAATTACCTTTAATTATAAATCTGAGAAAATAGTTTCAGATCTTAGATCTTCGTATGTGAAGTTATTCTTCTTCTTAGGCTTATTTGTCTTCTCTATCTATAAGATCTACAAGATCTATAAGATCTACAAGATCTATAAGATCTACAAGATCTATAAGATCTTTGTATGTGAAAATAGTTTCAGATCTATAAGAAGAAGGCGAATTCGTGATCGGAGAAGCTCATACCGACGACTGCGACGGAGAAGATGCTTCCAGATTTCGAGATCGTCGTCTGAATATCAGCGAGATTATCGGCTGTCTCCTTCTTCTTCTTCTTCAGCTTCTTCGTGTTCTCTATTGACAAAAGAAGAAAACAAAAACCTAATTAAATAAGGGTAATGAAGTCTTTTTACAGATGAAGGAGGTGTAGTTTTGTGAAAATTTTAAATTGGGTGTAAAGTTGTAAAGGAAGGGAGCTTTTGGTGTAGTTATGTGAATTTCTCTATTAAATATCAAATGCATAAAAATGCATAAAAGTTATTAATACATAAAAGTTTTTAAATATCTGTTTTTTAAAAAAGTTTTATAGGGTTTAGAATAAATAAAATTATTTTAAACCCCTTATATCTAAAACAACATCACATAAGTAACAAGTAAAATAAAAATATACAAAATTTATAAAATTAGTTAGAAAACATGAAAGCAAAATAAAGAAAAAATAAAAAATACACAATTTAAGACACTAAATAAACAAAGAGAAATTTCTCAAAATAGCATGAAAAAATGTTTTTTGGACAAAAAAACATTACAAGTTTTTTTCCTTTGATACCATTAAAATGTTTTTTGGACTAAAATAACATAAATACAAAATCTAATTTTAACACTTTAAAACTTAATTTTTTCATTTGGGTTCGCTATATACTGTTTACGGTATAATATTGAAGGGGTAGGGTTTAGTTTTGAGGGTTTCGTGTTAATTTTGAAGATTTTAACTTAATTTTATGTGTATGGTATTTTTGTCCAAAAAACTTTTTAATGGTATTTAGGGAGAAAAAAACTTATGACGCTAATTTTGTCCAAATAATTATTTTTCATGGTATTTTCGGAAATTGCACATAAACAAATAATATAAAACATATATTAGGACACTCATTTAGATAAGCAAATATATGAAAATACATCAATATAAGTAAATAGTATCATAATACAAACGAAAAAAACATGTGATACAAAACTAACAAAAAATACAAAAACTAAAGAATATACAAACTATTTAAGATTAATGAAAATATACCAAAAACAAAGAATTCAAAAAATAAAAATTAATGTAACATTATATAGGTAGTTAAGAATATAAATTGTGAAAATAAAAATTATTTGAATCATAAAAAAAACAAAAAAAAAATATAAAAAGTCCGCGAGTATCGCTGGTTCTTTCCTAGTATTTTATAAAGAATCTTTATACGATCTCACTATCTAATTATATCATAATTTATGTTTTGGAATTGGTTAGTGACATGATTATATCATAATCTATGTTTTGAAATTGGTTTTATCATTACGTGTATCAAGTTAAAATGTTAATAAAACCCACAAAATTAGGCCTAATTAAAACAAATTATACAAATCAAATGCTTTTTTCCGAACATTCTAACGTATACATTTTGTCGATAAAATCTGAACTAAAACACACAATTATGTCGATTTAAATTTCTGCTTTAAAAACGAAAACAATAATATTTAAATAATATCTCCGATCAACGATAGATTTTACGGATTAATTTATTAATAAAATTATTTTTTACGGATTAGTTTCATATTTAAATCTATGTATAATCGTAGATTTAAAGTTTTAACATCCAATTTGAATGAAAATGATATCCACATATTATAATCAATATAAGAAAATAATAAAAATTACAATATATTTATCTATTATGTGAAGTATGAGACCACAACCATATAATTAAAGTCGATGTTGGAATTTTTTGAAGATATTTTTTACCAAAAAGTTCTAATCTACACTATTAAAAAAAGACAAAAGGCATACGTGTCGCGACGAGAGAGCTTTTATGATATTTTTTATTTTTTGGGTTTTAGTCCTTATAAAAATATTTTATGAAATAAGTTATGTTATAACGTTTTAAGTTCTTCTAATTATTTTCAGAAAATTCTAACGATTATCACATTCTTTAATATTTTTGTATCTTTTCATTGTGGTATATATATATATATATATATATATATATATATATATATATATATATGTGTGTGTGAATATGTGATATATATAAAATTTGGATAATTTGTCGTAAACATATATTTATAGTTAAATAAGTATATATTTATATCTAAAATAAATTGTATCCGTTATACAATATTTATTTATTTTCTAATATTAATTTAAAACATGAAATAATTTTTTTTATTATATATGAATCTAATTATATTATTAAAGATAATAAAACTTTGCCATGTTTATAACGCGGAATTCGCACCTAGTTATATAAGTAAAATATATTTTATTATATAAAATTACAACAAATTAAAAATCGCGTATACAGATCCGCATTTAGTTTATATTAAATAATAACATATTGAATTATTGATTGACTTCAAAAATAAGGCATTAAAAATTAGCAGTGTTAGATTTGGATAGTTAATCAAATATGTTGAACCATTAGATAAAAATTAATTGATAAAGACAGAAAATGAAATATATTTACAGAACATAAAAATAAAAAAATATCTTTACTTCTACGTAATTAGGATCTATAAATGCCAAGGTGAACGCCTAACTCTTAAACATTAGGATTATATAACATCTACAAGACTACAACTAATATATAAAATTAAATTTTATTCCAAAAGGAGAGAGTAAATACCACAAGCGTTTCTTTGACTCATAGATACGCAATCTTGCATATTGTAAAAGTGAATAGAGAAAGAATATTCCGGCGAATCAAATAGATCAAGATTATTAAAATACTTCATGGGGAAGAGTTTCACGGTGGTCGCCGCCGTGTTATTATATTTTATCCCGGTTTCAATCTCTATTCCCTTCATAGTATTTCATGGTTAATCAAAACATATCCCTTCTTCTTTCAATTCTTTTTTAATAAATCTAAAAACAAATAATTTATATTAATTATTCAAAAAAATTTATAGGAATTGGAGATAGATGTTCTGGTGGGGTTAATAATTTTACACAAGTTTTAAGTAATCTCTCTGGCTCTCCTGGTTTTTGCTTGTAAGCAACAACTAATTCTAATTTTTTTTTTTAATTATGTTTATGTGTGTTTTCATATATTTTTTTAATGTAGTTTTTAATTAAATTTTGTTAGAGAAATAGGAAACGGTGAAAGGGACTCATGGTTCATGCCACTAATGAACCAAGCAAATTTAGCTTGTGAGAAAGTTAAACAAATGAAAGAGCTTAGTCAAGGCTATAACATTGTTGCACAATCTCAAGGAAACTTAGTAGCTAGAGGTCTTATCGAGTTTTGCGACAATGCTCCTCCTATATTCAACTATGTTTCCTTAGGAGGTCCTCATGCCGGTATCGCGGCTATCCCAAAATGTTCTGTATGTAATAACCTATAACTCTTTTGTTTAATCTTAATCACAAATGGTTTGATTAATTAATATTATGTGTTGTTGTTGCTGTTGTTGTTTGTGTGTCAAGGCTGGTCCAATTTGCGCGATAGGTGAAGCTTTGATGAAGTTAGAGATCTATACTGACTTTGTTCAAGTAATATATACACTCTTTTATCTCCATCTATTTATCTTTTAATTTCGAGATTATGATTTTGATTAGTTACTGATTGTGTAGGATCATATTGCTCCTAGTGGTTATGTTAAGATCCCTAGTGTAAGTTACTTAAAACCAAATCAAATTAATTTCAAAATTGATTTGCGGTATAATCAACACGACGACTTTTTGGTTTATCAGGAGATGGCTAAGTATTTGGAACACTCAAAGTATTTACCAAAGCTTAACAATGAGAGACTTGACCAAAGAAACTCTGTTTACAAAGACCGTTTCGCTAACTTACACAACTTGGTTCTTGTCATGGTACTTTACTATCTCCTTTCTTTAGTTCGAATATCGAAAAAACATGTTAGCTGATTGTTATGAGTTGATACACAGTTCAAGAATGATACAACATTGGTCCCTAAAGAAACTTCTTGGTTTGGATATTATCCAGATGGAGTATTAAATCCTCTTTTGCCTCCCCAACAGGTGACCAAAATCTACTAATTGAGATATTTTGAATTCATTTAAAAGACTAAAATGTGTTTTGTGTGAAATGTAATTTTCTTCAGACAAAACTATACACAGAAGATTGGATTGGTCTGAAAGCAATGGATGATGTCGGAAAAGTAAAGTTTGTGAGTGTTTTAGGAGACCATCTGATGATTTCACATGATGACATTGTGAAATACGTTTTGCCTTACTTGAAGCAAAATGATACTATGTGAATTCTTAAATATTTGAACTTTCAATGTTTATTTATGAGATGTATTAGAAAAATATAGGAGTCTTATCTATACTATTAAAAGAAAAACATTTTTACAAAGAGGACAAAAAAATATTATATTTACAATATTGTCACTCAAGTTAAAATATGGTTTCTAATATTTTTTTAACAATTAACTTTTAAAACAAATAAAGGAAATAAGAAACAAATTAAATTACATTATTAATAACGGAAACAAATATGAAAACAATAATATTCGTTAAATATCTTCACTAATTTAAAATTTTTAAATTTGAAAAAAATATTCTACAAAAAGGAATAAAGGATATAAACAAAAAATCGATTTAAATTTCAACATTTATATATGACAAAATATGAAAATAATAATAATCATGAAATATCTTTAATAACTATTGATTTTAAATTCAACATTAAAATTTTAGCAAATAAAATAAAATTTGATAAAAAATAGTAATAAATGTTTATTTAACAATTTTCAATATTTTGGACCAATAGTGTTGCAAAACTTTCAATTAATATATCTTGAAAGTTATAATTCACAATTATCAATTGATAAAATTACATTGATATTTGTGAAAATCAAACAATTAAAAATAATAATTTTTTTTCTAAAATATCACATAAAAAAACAGAGAGAGTATAAATTATTATTCAAACATTTTGAAGTTCGCGTGAAATATTTAATTAGAAATAAATAGATATTCCCTACATAGTTAATGTAGCAACAACCAAGTAATAAACACCTCTGACATTTTCGATAACAACACAAAAAAAACTAGATCGAATCACTACATTATTGGTTAAAATAATAAATCAAAACTCATTTATTTTTTAGTCGAAAAATATATTTTTATGAAACAATAAAAGATCTCTAAAACTACACTCGAGATATTTCTTTGCGTAATTTTTTTTTTTGCGTGTTAAAAAAATAATCAACACTACAAGTCTAAAACTTCCCTGAGTTCTTTTTTTATTATGGAGAAGAGTTTTCAGCAAAGTGTTAAGCTTATGATCTTGTGCCTCTTCTTCTTCTTCATTCCCATTACAATCTCTGTCCCATTCATTCTAATTCACGGTAATGAACAAACAATCCTTCTTCCTCTTCTTTCCCTTTTTTCATCGAAAAGTCAACGCTTTTTAATCGAAAAGTCACTAATGGATTTGATTGTAAACAGGTTTTGAAGACCAATGCTCTAGTGGTAAAGTGAGTAGCTTCACACAGCTACTAGTTAACCTCTCCAACACCCCTGGATCTTGCTTGTATACCAAACTAACTCCTTCTACTTCTTGTTATTGTTTCATCACAATCTTGCAAAAAGGGTTTATCCTTCTCTTTATATGTGTTGTGTTATCTTGTAGAGAAATAGGAAATGGAGAGCAAGATTCGGTGTCTATGCCTCTTACGCAACAAGCGAGTATAGCTTGTGAGAAAGTTAAGCAAATGAAAGAGCTTAGTCAAGGTTACAACATTGTTGCACGGTCTCAAGGGAACTTAGTAGCTAGAGGTCTTATCGAGTTTTGCGACAATGCTCCTCCTGTCTTTAACTATGTGTCTTTAGGAGGCCCTCATGCTGGTATGACCGACATACCGTGTACTGTGAGTAATCTTCTAATCTCTACTAGTCTTTTTGGTCAATTCTCAATAACGACAACGATAAGAAAGTGTCTGTTTCTTCTCTGTTTTTTGAAAAGTCTCCGGCTTGCGAGTTCCTCATAAAAGAGGTCTACACCGACTATGTTCAAGTACACGCTCTCTCTTTTCTACTTATTCACTAATTAGTATTCAAAATGTTAAGCCATGATTAACAAGTAACACTAATGAATCTTGCAGGATCATTATGCACCAAGCGGTTATATCAAGATCCCTACCGTAAACTCTCTAAACTCTAGACCTAACCTGTATTGGATATTTAGAGAATGTAAATCTAATATATAAGAGAGAGTTTAACCCCAATTTAATGTGACCTTTTGGGAAGGAAACCAATACCTAAACCGTGCGGGCCTTAGGACCCAAAACGGACAATATCACATTAATGAAGGGTTAAACTCTCAAAGGTAAATGATGTATGGGTCGATTTCCTTCCCAAAATGATTCACATTAAATTGGGTTTAGACTCTCACAGGTAACGGACGCCCGGTCTGGCTCGTTACATAACCCTCAACACGTTATGAATACTTTAGCGTTGTTATTATATGGTTTTGCAGAATATAGGAAATTACTTAGAACATTCTACGTATCTACCAAAGCTTAACAACGAAAGACCTAACGAGAGGAACTCTACTTTCAAAGACAGGTTCACTAGCTTACACAACTTGGTTCTTGTCATGGTACTTCCTAAAACCAATGAAAAACTTTAAAAAATATATCACTCAAATCTTGGGATTGGCCGCGTGGTGGCCCTTCGGGGACAAGTCCACTATGTAGCATCTCAATACGTTATGGCTGATCGGATTAGCTGATAAGGTTTATCAAAAAAACATTGTTAATTTTCTAAATTAATTTTGATTTTAAAAACAGTTCCAAAGTGATAAAATAGTGATACCTAAAGAAAGTAGTTGGTTTGGATATTACCCTGATGGAGCTTCAACACCATTATTGCCTCCTCAAGAGGTAAAATAAAATTAACATTAATCATATCTCAAGTTTCATCAAAACATTTGTTACTAATTAAAACTACATATAATAGAATATGAAATGTATGCACAAGTTTGTTTATATACATGTAAAAGTTAATCAACTAACTAACTAACTCACTAAGTATATATGATTATCTCACTCTAATAACATAGTCTTTCATTACCAGACAAAGCTATATACCGAAGATTGGATTGGTCTGAAAACATTGGATGTTGCTGGAAAAGTTAAGTTTGTAAGTGTACCTGGAGGCCATCTCAAAATGGCACAAGATGATGCTGTGAAATACGTCGTGCCGTATCTGCAAAACAAGCCTAGGATGGTTTCTTCTGAAGTTATACTCAACTTCAAGACAATGTAAAAGCTTGGAATCTTTATTATCCCATGAACAAAAAGGCCTTCTTTATCCTCTCTTTGATAAAGATTTGAGATTTCTAATGAACAAGTTTCATGATAAACAATGGGTTTTTTTTTTAATGTATTTCAAATAAGGATTTTGTGTGATTTGTGTTTAAATCTCAAATCGTGTGTTTTTGTCAAATAAGAATTTTAAAAAGTCTTATATAATCTAATGTTATTGGAATGATTTTGATTTAAGTAATGATTATGTAGGATCATATTGTTCCTAGTGGTTATGTCAGGATCCCTAATGTAAGTTAACTTAAACCACCAACAAGGTGTTGGTCTAGTGGTTCAAGTTGTATATGTGGGCGCTTGATGTCGCATATTCGATTCTTGTTGGGAGGGGATTCACACCCGAAAGGTGGAGATTATGAGTCTCGGCTCAAAACTTTTTGATTTACAAAAAAGAAGAAATTATTTAAATGGCTAAGTATTTGGAACACTCAAAGTATTTACCAAAGCTCAACAATGAGAGACTATGTTTACAAAAACCGTTTCGCTAACTTACACAACTTGGTTCTTGTCATTGTACTTTACTATCTCCTTTCTTTAGTTCGAATATTGGAAAAACATGTTAGCTAATTTTTATGAGTCCATAAACAGTTTAAAAATGATACAACATTGATCCCTAAAGAAACATCTTGGTTTGGATATTATTCAGTTTAATGTATTTTTTTATATATAAAAAACTATGGTTAAAGTTATGTTGAATGTTACTTCAAAAGAGAGAGAGATTTTAAATGCAATAAAAATGTAAAATATTAAATATGTATAGATAAGAAAATCTAAATGATTATTCAACGATTTTTGAACTTCACATAAAATGATAAATCTTAGGGAGAATCACAAAACTACACCATTTGAATTACATTTCACAAAACTACACCATTTCTAAAATACTTCACAAAACTACACCTAAACACTCAAAATTAAATCCAAATAAATCCTACCCACACAATCCTACCCCATTAATACTATACCCTAAACACTAATTAGCGAACCCACATGAAAATATTTTAATTTTGATAATTTTTTAAAGGGTAAATCAAACTTCTAAAATTTTGAAAAGGTGTAAATATGTGAAAATATTGAATTATGTGTAGTTTTGTGAAGAGAGGGTTGAAAGGGTATAGTTTTGTGAATTCCTCTAAATCTTATATAATAAGATTGAATGTTTTTTCAACAAGCTTTAACATGTTGACAAGTGTCCTTTATTCTTTTGACATGTGTCTTCTCTTTCTATCCAAAATAAAATAATAATTATGATCATTAAAATAAAATATATCATGTAATTAAATTTTAAATCATAGATGACCCTTCTATTTTATAGATAAATTTTTCATAATTTACTTACATATTCATAGTTAAATATATATGCATCATTTTGTGTTAAATAATTTCTTAAAACTCTAAATTGATATTAATAAAAATAGATGTGATGAAATTTTAATGAGTAAACCTATGAAGATGGAAGTAGAAATGAAACAATAAAAAATTACTGAAAAAGGAATCTAAATAAATATAACTAAAAATATGATATAATGAAAAACTTAAATCATAAGTATCCCCTCTATTTTTAAGATAATCTTTTTAATAATTTTCATACATTTGATTTTTTTAAGAATTATTCTTTTAGAATCATAAAATTTAGATATAATGCATTATTTTTGTTTTAAACATTTTACTCTAAACCAATATCCATTTAATAATTCATTTTTCATTTGATATGAATCACTTTTTAAAAACCTTGGATTAAAATCCACGTATATCATTATTTTTTAATTTTTTCTTAGAGTAAATTATATTGGAAAAAATATTTTTCTATGTGAGCTATGAAAACTTAATTTGTTACCTTTATCTACCATTTTTTAATCAAATGAAACAATAAAATTGTCTATTAGGGTGAAAAATAAAATAAATAAATGTTTAACGTTTTTTTATTCAAAAATAAGCTAATAAAATTTTGTCCAAGAAAAAAATATTATTATGACAAAAAGAAATAAGTTTTGGTCAAACAAAATACTTATTCTTAAATTGAATTAATGATTGAATTTATGACTCAATTGTGTAACCACCAAAAATATTACATAAACTTATGGGTTAAATGTGAGTAATGATGTTGTTATTGACTACTTCGTGAAACCAAAGAGTCTTGCATCCTCCTCTCATGTATAAAAAAACATCAAACTAGATACTATTATTTGCATATTTTCTATGTATCATTTTATTTTTCTTCTTCGTTACGTGATAATACAATACAAATATATACTTCATCAACCCCTGAATTATGTTTTAGAGTAATGTGAATCATAAAATGATGCAATTGTATTTTGAGATTCAGAACTTCATGAAACCATCACATTACGAGAATTTTCATAATTAAAAAAATATTGTTATATTATTCATCTCCGCAAACCTATTTCTTTTCCTGAATCATGTATATTCAGTTTACTCATGTTCTACATATATATATAATATATATATATATATATAATTTAGAGAAAATTACATCATGACACACTTTTTAAAACACAAATTAGACTTTAGAGCACTTTTTGACTTAGAAGCACTTTATTGTTATAAAAGACTAAATTACCCTTCAATTCATTTATTCTACATAAATTTCACAATCATTATCTTTCTCATTTTTCTATTTTGCATTCAAATTTTAATTTTCTAGGGTAACATAAAATAATTTATTTTCGTATATTGATTTATAAAATTTTAATATATATATTTTGATATCCACTTTTATATTTTTTATTTATGAATGGATCAACATTTGTGGACAACTAGTCAATATCTAATTTTTTTATATATGTCCACATAGAATTGTACAAATGTTCAAAGTATAATGGACGAGTTTAAATTTTATTCCAATGAGTTTATATATCATAGACAATTCATATGATGATTTGTGTTCAAGTTTAAATAAATTATAATTGTAGTTAAAATTATATGATGGTTCATGTTCAAAAATGAATAAATAGGTTTTAATAATGAATTTAAAACATTTATATGTTTTGATGTACATGTAATTTTCATGTTTTCACTTATTAATATCAACATGTTTCATTCACATTTATTAAGAATATTACAAAAACATATGAGAGTGTAAATATTAAATATAAATTACTTATGTAAATAGATATATGATAAACAAAAAAAATATTGAAATAATATATTTTACAATAAATTAAAATACATTTACGAAATTGTACAAAAGTATGTCCACATAACATAAAACGTATCCACAACTTTTTGTACACAACGTTGTGTATCCACAACTTTATGTACACAACGTTGTGTATCCACAACTTTATGTACACAACGTTGTGTATCCACAACGTTCTGTACACAACGTTGTATATCCACAACTTTATGTACACAACTTTTGTGTACACGAAGGGTAAAACTGTATTTAAAAAAATAAAAAGTGTAAAAAGTGTCTCATATCACAAAAGTGCCTTATTTTGATATGCAAGTGTTAAAAAATGCTCCATTGTGTAAATCACTCTATAATTTATATCATTAACCTGCGCAACGCCGGATTTCCCTAGTTAGAAAGAAGTTATAAGTTCCCTTCCCTACATATTTATGTAGCAACCACAAGTTATAATTTCTTATCCCATTTTTTATAAAAAAAAAAAGCAAAAATAAATAAATCAAGAAAGCTTCACTGAGTTCTTTTTTTATTATGGAGAAGAGTTTTCAGCAACGTGTTATGCTTATGTTCTTGTGCCTCTTCTTCTTCTTCTTCATTCCCATTACATTCTCTGTCCCATTCATTCTAATTCACGGTAATGAACAAACAATCCTTCTTCTTCTTTCGCTTTTTTAATCGAAAAGTTACTAATGGATTTGATTGTAGAACAGGGTTTAAAGGCCAATGCTCTAACGGTGAAGTGAGTAGCTTCACACGGCTTCTTAGTAACCTCTCCAACACCCCTGGAACTTGCTTGTATACCAAACTAACTCCTTCTACTTCTTGTTATTGTTTCATCACAATCTTGCAAAAAGGGTTTATCCTTCTCTTTATATGTGTTGTGTTATCTTGTAGAGAAATAGGAAACGGAGAGCAAGATTCGATGTCCATGCCTCTTACGCAACAAGCGAGTATAGCTTGTGAGAAAGTTAAGCAAATGAAAGAGCTTAGCCAAGGTTACAACATTGTTGCACAATCCCAAGGAAACTTAGTAGCTAGAGGTCTTATCGAGTTTTGCGACAATGCTCCTCCTGTCTTTAACTATGTTTCCTTAGGAGGTCCTCATGCCGGTATCACCCACTGTATTGTGAGTTATTTTCTCCTATCTCTCTACATCTCTTTGTGGGTCAAATCTCAATAACAACAACAACAATAAGTGTGTTTCTTCTCTGTTTTTGAAAGTCCCCGACTTGCCGGTTGATCATAAAAGAGGTCTACACCGACTATGTTCAAGTACACAAATTAACTCTATCTTTCCTTCTTATTCACTAATTAGTATTCAAAATGTTAAACCATGATTAACAAGTAACACTTGTGAATCTTGTAGGATAATTTTGCACCAAGTGGTTATATCAAGATCCCTACCGTAAACTCTCTAAACTCTTTAAACATAATCCTCAAAATCATTATGAATACTTTAGCGATATTATATGGTTTTGCAGGATATAAATAATTACTTAGAACACTCAAAGTATCTACCAAAGCTCAACAACGAAAGACCGGACCAAAGAAACTCTACTTATAAAGACAGGTTAACTAGCTTACACAACTTGGTCCTTGTCATGGTACTTCCTTAACAAACGAACAACATTGAGATATCACTCAAAATCTTGACAAAAACATTGTTAATTATCTAAATTAATTTTGTTTTTAAAAACAGTTCCAAGGTGATAAAGTAGTGATACCTAAAGAAAGTTGTTGGTTTGGATATTACCCTGATGGTGCATCAACACCATTATTGCTTCCTCAAGAGGTAAAATAAAATTAACATTAATCATATCTCAAGTATCATCAAAACATTTGATACTAATTAAAACTACATATAATACAAGTTTGTTTATATACATGTAAAAGTTTATCAACTAACTAACTAACTAAGTATATATTATTATCTCACTCTAATAACATAGTCTTTTTTTATTACCAGACAAAACTATATACTGAAGATTGGATTGGTCTGAAAACATTGGATGTTGCTGGAAAATTGAAGTTTGTAAGTGTACCTGGAGGCCATCTAAAATTGGCACAAGATGATGCTGTGAAATACGTCGTGCCGTATCTGCAGAACAAGCCTAGGATGGTTTCTTCTGAAGTTATACTCAACTTCAAGACAATGTGAAAGCTTGGAATCTTTTGTTATGTTCTCTTTTATAGAGATTTACAGGTGAATAAGCTTTGTGATAAATTATAGGTAAGAAAATCAAAACTATTACTCAAAAGATTTTGTGAAGTTCACCTAAAATAAGAAAATTAGAAATAAGTAGATACCCTTCCCTACATATTTATGTAACAACCACCAAGTAATAAATCCTTCTTCCATTTACGATAAAAAAGCACAAAAAATTAGATCAAAATCTCTACGTATAACTCCTTGGCTTCTTTATGTAATCTTTTTTGTTGAGTCTTTAACAAAGAATCAACACTAAACTTCATGGCTTATAACCATGGAGAAGAGTTTTGAGCTATATTGTGTTCTGCTTATGACCTTGTCCCTCTTCTTCATTCCTATTACAATCTCTGTCCCATTCATTCTGTTTCATGGTAATGAACAAAAAGTCCTTCTTCTTCCTCTTCTTCCTCTTCTTTCGCCTTTTAATCGAAAAAGACACTAATGGGATTTGATTGTAAACAGGTGTTCAAGATCAATGCTCTAATGGTGGAGTGAGTAGCTTCACACAGCTACTTGTTAACCTCTCTAGCTCCTCTGGATCTTGCTTGTACCAAACTAACTCCTTCTTCTTCTTCTTCTTTTTCTTCTTCTTCTTCTTCTTGTTTCATCACAATCTTGGTTGATCTATGTCGTGTTTATCTTACAGAGAAATTGGAAATGGAGAGCAAGATTCGGTGTCCATGCCGCTTACGCAACAAGCAAGTATAGCTTGTGAGAAAGTTAAGCAGATGAAAGAGCTAAGCCAAGGTTACAACATTGTTGCACAGTCTCAAGGGAACTTAGTGGCTAGAGGTCTAATCGAGTTTTGCGACAATGCTCCTCCTGTCTTTAACTATGTATCTTTAGGAGGTCCTCATGCTGGTATCGCCGATATACCTACGTGTACTGTGAGTTCTCTTCTCACTTTATACTAATCTTTGCGTCTTCTTCACCACAAGTCTCAATAACAACAACAACAACAACAATAAGTGTATTTTATTCTCTTGTTTTTTTAAAGAATCCGGTTTGCGAGTTGCTTAAAACAGAGGCCTACACCGACTATGTTCAAGTAAAACACTTTCTTTTCTTCTTATCGTCTAATTAGTACTCAAAAAGGTTAAAACTATGATTAACAAGTAACAACATATCTAATGAATCTTGTAGGATCATATTGCACCAAGTGGTTATATCAAGATCCCTACCGTAAACTCTCTAAATCCTTTTCTTTAACTATAATCCTCAAATCATTATGAATACTTAAGCCTTGTTATATGGTTTTTTTTTCAGAATATAACAAATTACTTAGAACACTCAAAGTATCTACCAAAGCTCAACAACGAAAGACCGGACCAAAGAAACTCTACTTTCAAAGTCAGGTTCACTAACTTACACAACTTGGTCCTTGTCATGGTACTTTTTAAACCAATGAACAACTTTAATCTATAACTCAAATCTTGAGAAAACAACATTGTTAATTATCTAAATTAATTTTGTTTTTAAAAACAGTTCCAAGGTGATAAAGTAGTGATACCTAAAGAAAGTAGTTGGTTTGGATATTACCCTGATGGAGCTTCAACACCATTATTGCCTCCTCAAGAGGTAAAACCTTACACTTCATATCTTAGTTTTACCAATACATTTTTGTTACTAAACTACATAGTCTTTTTTTTTATTACCAGACAAAGCTGTATACTGAAGACTGGATTGGTCTGAAAACATTGGATGTTGCTGGAAAAGTTAAATTTTTAAGTGTACCTGGAGACCATCTCCAAATGGCACAAGATGATGCTGTGAAATACGTTGTGCCTTACCTCCAGAACAAGCCTACGACGGTTTCGTCTGAAGTTAGACTCAACTTCAAGACAATGTAGACTTTGCAATTTCTATCGTCCCGTGAATAAAAAAATGACTTTGTTATGTTCTCTTTGATTAGAGATTTATAATAAAAAAAGGTTTTTGGTGATAAACCATACTAAGCTAGTTTAATCAGTTTAACTAAATTCGAGTTTTCCCAAAATTAAAATTTAAAACATGTCTTACTTTTCTGAAACAAGTTTTATGTTGGCATGTTTAACATTTAAACCATTGTTATTTGATTTCTCAAGGTATCTTATGGGCTTAAGCTTAAGCCCATTATGAGAATTTAATAAAGCCCATAAGTATAATACGCACCGTTTTGTCACAGTAAGCACAAGCAAAGACACGCTCAACGATGATGGCGTCTCGAGCCAAAAGAAAAAAAAAATGAACAACTTGTTAAACCAAAGTAGACCAAGCCCGCGTCCATGGCCGAACAGGAAGAAGCAAACCAACAACAACAAACGCGCCATTTTTCTAAGCTTAGCTTCTCTATTCATCTTCTTCTTCTTCATCATCACTTACTCTTCGATACCAAAGACTCTCTTCTCGATCTCGTCCTTCTCCGGATCCGTACAGTTCCGACAATGCAGATCCGAGACACTAACACGAGCTCTTCTTAATCAGAAGTTTCTATTGTACGCTCCCCACAGTGGATTCACCAATCAGCTATCGGAGTTTCGAAACGCGATTCTCATGTCGGCGATTCTTAATCGGACTTTGATCGTTCCTCCGATTTTAGACCACCACGCCGTCGCTCTCGGAAGCTGTCCGAAATTTAGGGTTTTGAGCCCAAGCGAGATTCGAATCTCTGTGTGGAATCATTCTATTGAGCTTCTTAGGAGTCACAGGTCATGCCCAAATTTGCTATTTTTTTTTCAATTTTTGGTGTAGTTTTTGGTGTTTAGGGTTTAAAATTTGAATCTTTTAATGTTGGTGTTCACTATTTTACAGTTTAGGGTATAGTTTTTGGTTTTGTTTTTGATAGTGGCTGATGATTTTTTTTTTTTTGTGTGTGTGTGTTTACAGGTATGTTTCAATGGCTGATGTTGTAGACATTTCGTCCTTGGTGTCTTCTTCTTCTGTTCGTGTTATTGATCTAAGGTACTTTGCGTCTCTACTGTGTGGTGTTAGCTTAGAGAATCTCTGCTCTAGCGAATCAGGAGGAGAAGAACAGTCTCGTGTTTACGAATCGTTGAAACAGTGTGGCTATTTGTTATCTGGGATTCGTGGTAACGTAGATAAGTGTTTGTATGCCGTTGATGAAGATTGTAGAACCACTGTTTGGACTTACAAGGAAGGAGATTCTCATGGAAAGTTAGATTCTTTCCAGGCCGATGAGAAACTCAGGCAGAAGAAGAAGTTGTCGTATGTGAGAAGGCGTCGAGATGTGTATAAGACTCTTGGGCATGGCACAGAAGCTGAGTCTGCGTCTATTTTGGCCTTTGGGAGCTTGTTCACGGCTCCATACAAAGGCTCGGAACTTTATATCGATATTCATAAGTCTTTGAGTGATCCGAAGATGAAATCTTTGATTGAGAAGGTTGAATTTCTTCCTTTTGTCCGAGAGGTAATGAGTGCGGGGAAGAGATTTGTCTCGGATACTATAAAGGAACCGTTTCTTTGTGCACAGCTTAGATTGCTAGATGGGCAGTTCAAGAATCATAGGGAGAGCACGTTTACGGGTTTGAAACAGAAGCTTGAATCTTTGGCAGTAAAGAATCATGGTCTAGTTCATGTGTTTGTAATGACAGACCTTCCTGAAAGTAACTGGACCGGAACTTACTTGGGCGATCTGTCTAAGAACTCTACACATTTCAAGCTCCATTTCTTAAAGGAACAAGATGAGCTAGTAGCGCGGACAGAACAAGAGCTTTCCTCGGCTAGCCACGGGCAGAAATTTGGGTCTATTCCGATGAGTCTCGACAGTATAAAAAAGATGCAGAACCATTGCTCTCCTCGCAATCTATCTAACGTGGAGCTTTACGTAGAGGAAGCTGTTTGCAGCTGTGCATCACTGGGTTTCGTAGGAACAGCAGGTTCTACAATAGCTGATAGTGTAGAGACGATGAGGAAATTCAATGCTTGTAGTGGTAAGTAGTGAAACTTAGAACTGAGTTTCTATCTATGGTTCTTGTTTATGGATTGGAGCCATCATCTAGTTGGATTAGACAAAGATTTCAGGTTGTTCATCAGGAGTGATAGATGCGAGCACACGGTTTAAGTTTTGATGGTGTTGGTGTTTGTATCGTTTTGAGCTTGTTTGGGAAACTGTGTAGTTACTATAAATAGAATGAAGCTACTTTATGATAATGATGTAAGCATGAAGAGTGTGGTTACTTGAGGCTATTGTGAGTTGTGTGGATGTCTTTTGCGGAATCAATTGTAGTTTTGGGCGAGATTTGTATCAATGTAATTAAACCGGTTTTCTGATAAGTGGTTTGTTAGAGAAGAAATCAAATAATGTCTAACCGAATCTGAATTTGATTTCTGTGTCTATGAACCATGATGCATATATGACATGTATTGGAAAAAACATTCAAGAATATATTAAGAGAATTAGCATATAGATCATGCATTTGTAAGTGTGTAACGGAGGGTATTTTATATTAATTAGATAATAAAAAAACATGCAAAAGAGCAATGTTAGAGCATGATTATTAGTGGTGCTTACATAAAATTATAGGGTGCTTAGGATTAAAATTAATTATAAATAAATAGATTTTGTTAAGAAGCGGAGTTTAAATAAGCAACTTTTATGTTGTTAAGAAGTGGACAGGTGTCAACAATCTAGAAATTACCTTTCATAATTTCGAAATTGTTTGTCTTCAAAGATGGATTTCGAGCTTAGATCTGCGAGGGAGAAGCTCGAGAGAGAGCAGAGAGAGAGGAAACAAAGAGCTAAACTCAAGCTCGAGAGAGAGCAGAAAGCCAAAGAAGCTGCTATTAAGCAACGCGAAGCCATCGAAGCTTCTCAGAGATCGAGAAGACTCGACGCCATTGAAGCCCAAATCAAGGTCTGTATCTTAATCTCTCTCTTGGAAAGGTCAATACACACGTGCGTCTGGAAAACCGACAATCGTTTTAGAAGCTGTTGCATCACAAGACCTATGGATTTGGCATGCGTTTTTCGGAGAACCAGGTACTTTAAACGATATCAATATTCTTGATCGGTCTCCCGTATTTGAGGATATTTTAAACGGTGTTGCTCCAAGAGTAAAATATTACGTTAATGGTCGACAATATTGTATGGCTTACTATCTAACCGATGGTATTTATCCTAAATGGGCTACATTTATTCAATCAATTCAACTTCCGCAAGATCCTAAATCGTCATTATTTGCTACCTATCAAGAATCGGTCCGGAAAGATGTCGAGCGTGCTTTTGGCGTCTTGCAAGCTAGATTTGCCATTGTCAAAAATCCGGCGCTATTTTGGGATAAGTCAAAAATTGGAAAAATAATGAGAGCATGCATAATACTCCACAATATGATTGTCGAAAACGAACGAGATGGATACACACAATTTAATGTAGCGGAATTTGTACATGGAGAAACAAACCCGACCTTCGAAGTGGATTATTCGTTTTCTACCGAAATGCCAACAAATCTCGGTAATCTCATGGGGACTAAAGATCGACTTCGAGATAAAAAAATGCATGAACAATTGAAAGGTCGATTTGGTCGAGAATATATGGCAAATGTTCGAGCTCAAATTAAGATTACAAAATATGTCGTTTGTTTCAGTTTCGATTTATCATATTCCGAACTTTAAATGTTAATTTGTATTGTGTATTTTTATTTTCTATTAATGAATAAATTTCCAAATATGTTTTTAATTTCCTATTTTTAATTTTAAATTTTTTCATATTTATTTTAATTTTTAAGAACCTAACTAAGCAACACCAATAATCGTTAACAAAAAAACTAAGGAACAATTGTTTCTTAAACCAAAAATTAATTACAAATAAATAAAATAAATTAGCTAAGCAACTTTTCTAAGCATCATTGATAATGATGCTCTTATAGTAGTAAAAAACCGATTTATATATATAACACAAAAATATCAGAATACAAATGACTCTAAGAGGTAAAGCCATAAGCTCGGAAAGGGCATTTTAGAGATTTATGCATACATATCCAACTTGTGCAACAAACAAACAATCAAGAATTGGATATTTCACCTTTTGATCGCTTAGAATGGCGGAAATGGTCGGCGCTGACTTGTGGAGAAGAACGCTCGTGCCTTGACCTCTTCCTCTTGAAATGTACGTCTTCATCATCGCTGCCGGAATCTTCTTCTTTCTTTCGGCTATGACGACGAATCGATGAAACCGCCGCGATCGCTGAAGACTTGAATGTTTTTCGTTTCTTCTCAGTTGATTTTTCCTCCTCAGCGAACACGGTAGCTGCGATTGGCTCCGATGAAGGCTTTTCTGATCTCTTGCTGTGATGATGATGATGGCGCTTGCGATCTGCCTCGCGGTGGCCTTCACGGTGGTGGTGACGATCACCATCAGATTTCTTGACGGATGCTCGAGTGGGAGAGTTGAATCTCCTCCGTGACGAATGACGCTCCGGTGAATATCTCTCCGATCCCATACGACGGTCGTTTTCCGAGGTCGGTGGCGGAGGTCCCTGTCTCTGTTCATTGAAGAACAAGTCATCATTGAAATTGATGCATTACAAAAACAAAACAAAACAAATCTGAGTGTTGGGCCCAATATTAGATACATTAGGCCCAACTAAGTTTTTTAATACTATTATCTAAATTAGCCTACTAAACAAGAGTTTAGTTTTACAGTTAGTCCATTTATTTATTTGAAGGCAGAACCCGCTTTTACATGGGTTTCTAACCATTTAAAAACCTTTATTTTCATAGGTATTTATTTTGTTAAGTCTGACGTTAATGCTAACAAATGTATTTTAATATACTAACAAAAAAATATTACATTTTTAATCAAAGTTTTGTAATCACCAAATTAACTTTTACTTTTAAAAATTACATATATTATATATCAAACAAAATATATATAGAAAATAATAATAAACCTTATTAAATTATATCTTAGTTAGTGGATAAAACAACAATACATATAGGAAAATTCAAGCCATGACAACACGTAGCATGTTTAAGTCCACTGTGGACCTGACTGAAACATATCAACTCCTACGAATTTAAACACAACATCTACTTCTGCCTACGAATTTAACTTAGCTTTACTTTTACTAAACCCCCCCCCCCCTTTTCTTTTTTACCAGACGAGTTTTACATGGTGACCAAACTGCCTAGGAGAATACTTCTTAATTCATTTATGCAAACATGCACTCTCTAAAGCATGTTATAATATACATTTGAAGGAATTCATTAAATCCGATTTCTCCATCTACCCTCTGATAATTACCCCTAAACAAACTATAAAGCAGAAGCCCCTATTTAGCATGATAAATAAATGCAGAGATGAGGAAGATATATAAAATAAAGAGAAAAAGAGAGAGAGAGAGAGAGAGAGAGAGAGGATGTTGAAAACGTAGTCTGTCTGTCTCTTGCCAAGCCAAACCAGTTGGCCGAAAGAGAGATAGAGAGGAAACAGAGACAACAAAAATGATACATACAGTTTTTGACTTCATTGGCAAGTAAGACGCGGCCGAGTGATTCACCATTCTGCTGTTGCTCTCACCCTCCTCTCTCATGAAATTCCCTCTGCATCACAGAAATAAGACAATAAACAACTAGATTTCAACAAGCTGCACCATACATATCAGCCTCCTGTAAAGTAGTGAGAATGTGAAGCGGGTTTTTTTACCCTTCTGATCGTCTCTCGTTTTCAAGCTTTCTTTTCATCTCCGCTTTCCTAGCTTCAAATTCCTCTCTCCCCATTATAGGGCGTTGGGGATTCATACGATTCCCCATCTCTGCTAAGTCCCTGCTCAAGTTAAATGCGCTCTTCTCATTATCTAACTTTATAATAAACACAACCAAATTACAAACATTTATGAACCGAGAGTGCAACTCTAGCTTACCTATGAGGTGGTGGTATATTAGGGAACCCAAAGCCCTGTGTAGCAAAAGGACCTTGATGATGCATCATACCGCTATACGACATGTCCATGGGGCCTGGTCTATAGCCAGCAAAAGGAGGTATCCCTCCAGGATTATAACCATGATGATGGAAGCCATTGAAACCAGGTTGTACACCGTTGAAGCCAGGTTGCATACCGTTGAAGCCAGGTTGTACACCGTTAAAGCCAGGTTGCATACCGTTGAAGCCAGGTTGCATACCGTTGAAGTACTGATTGCTGTTACCTGGGCCCATGGGCATCATATATTCAGGGCCTGCCAGGTTTGGCATGGGGTTCCACTGCATGTCTGCAATACAAAGACAAACAATCTGTCAGTCCCTCTCCATAATCTGTTAGTCCTCAAGCATAATAATAATAAGAGTAATATTGACCAGTTCCAGGCATCCGAGCTTTCTTTTTCTTCTTTTTTCCTGGTGAGCACCAAAAGCATGCATTAGTTTACTGATGGAGTGATGGTATTAATCACCAAAGATTGATGGACATAATTTAATATGCAAAAAAATAACCAAAGGAATGGTAGCCAGTGATTACCTTGCTCCACAGGAGCAACCTGCTGCGGTGTTACTTCATTGGGGGTCTGCGTATTCACCTGTTCAACACCTGCTTCCTTACCATTCAAGGATCCCTGAGTGGTTTCAGATGCATTAACTGGCTCTTCCACTTTCACTATTCCTGCAGACTCTGACTCCCTAGGAGCACTTGTTATCTCTGCTATTTCTATTAACGGCTTTAGAATTGTACTCGTGTTGTTGTTACTAGGTACTGGTTTCTTTTCACCTCTGGATGCAGCAGATGTAGTAGGAGATTGAACCTTGGGAGGTGGACAACGAGCAGACTCCATATCTAGATTTAATAGGCATTAGTTTACCAGTGACGCTACAAACAAAAAATAAACAACTATGAATGAAACTACAAAGCACCTTGGACTTGACACATGCTACCAGCATTCTCAGCACTACTGTTACCAGATTCCAAGATACGGTTTATAGTATCCCTAAGAGTCTTGTTTGGTAGAAGATCATCAGCTAGCACATTAGTTGATCCACAAACACACTTTGCCTTTGCAATTATGTGATCTCTGATACCTGAATTTTAGATTATTGTAGTCAAACAACCAGGGCCTATAACTGACAATTATTAAAGAAAAAGGCTTTTGCAAACCAGAAAAGGTATCTGATGTAATCTGAAAAATAACTTACACTTGTCACAGAAGCTCTGGAAACAGCATTTGCTTGTCAGCGCAGCATCTCTCATTACTTCTTTGCATAAGGGACATTTTAGTTCAGGAGGAAGTTCCCCGAAGCCGACAGAACGTGTTGTTGAGGGTAATCCCTCCATATCTCTCTCAAACGCATCCCTAAATTGGTTCAATCGACAAAAACGTATCAAATAACGACGGAGCAATGTGAAAAGGTACCAACTATCAACATCACCAAGTTAATTCAGTGAGAACGTACTCATTTGGTTTCAAAACTGCCACTGCACCGCTTGGCAAGGAATAAGAGCCATCTGGGGTCGCCATCAGCATGGACTTGGGGATACCAGTAGGTGGCTTGACTCTCTTAACATCGTAGTTAGGATCTCCGTTTGTAGGGCAGTGTTGAATTAAATGTCCTGATTCAGAAAAGATGGTTAGAGCAGAATTTTTCTTCTCAATAGCCATATACACTTATGACAATATCAAAACAAAATACAAGAAAAAATGGTTTTCTGAGTATACATACCAGGAACATTGCAACGATGGCAAATATAGCCTGGTGGTGGTGTATTCCTTTCCATCCCTACACACAAATATAGTATCAGTAAAATGAAAGATTAAACATAATATTTGGACAATAATAAGTCTATGAGAAAATATCCGAGGGAACTGAAGCAAATAAATCAACAACAATATGGGGAACATATAGTTACCAAAACCGCGTCCACCTGGACCCATCCTTGCAGTCACGCCTCTCCCGTAACCTCTGCCAGGGCCAAAACCAACTGCACCTTGACTGTTAAATGTAAGAAAAATCAGAAGGTTGTGCAAAATGTATCGCTAAAATCTAATTAAACATCCATCAGTTAAAAAAGACTATACTTACTGCTGCCAGTCTAAAGCTGGAGTGTCTATTAATGCCTTAAGTTTGGTTTCTTCATCTACTTTCTCATCGGCTGGTGCAGGATCAATACTTGGGTTACAATAATGGACAGGTGGTGGTGCATCAGGAAGTGTATACAAATCATTCCCAAACTCATCCCACTCATCTTCAGCCTAAAACATAGATTAAGGTGTTACTAATACTTTTCCAGTGGAACTCAGAGCCAACAGAAATCGATAAAAAATTAATGTAAACAACTCACTACAGATGCATCAGCAGTAGTAAGATTGATCATATCAGTCTGGACGTTCTCCACTTGAACGTTCTGCACTTTCTCCTCGACTCTCGGCCTGCAAAATGTAGACATGTACATCAATACACATTAAAGCGTTTTAACTTGGGAGTCAAATGAGAGAAGGCCACATTGATTGAACCAAGCAGTAGAAAAATTAAAAGATTAAAACTTTAGATCTGTAAAAATACTCTTGCTGGGTTATAATTCTGATACGAGGGCGTCCAGGGACACGGCGAATCAAGACAGAAGTATTCTTTGGGATTAACATTGCTTCATCCAAATATTCTGAAATTAAAGAAAAGAAATACATAAAGGCCACAGATTGCATCTCAAAGTAAGCATAGTAAACACAATGATAAATTGATAATACAATACACAAAGACTTGATTGATGGTTTCGTCATCGTAGAAAACAAGTAGGTAGACACTAAACAATACCACAACACTTGGTAACCTTCCTAAGAAACATAACCATAAAGCATTTGAAGTACAACATATGTAAAATCCAGCCCCAAAACTACATCCTAGGATAAGAGATATATGTCATAAGTCAGAACACAAACCTTCGTTAGTTTGGGCATTAGAGATGACAATATCAAGGTCTTTGCCACTTCCCAAATGCTTAGTTTGGTAGATTTTCTCTTTGAGAAAACCAACAGATACGAAAGGACCATCCATGGAGATGGTATCATAATCCCTCGCACTCTTAAACTTGTAATATATTGCCATTTCGATTAAATCTGATAAACGATTAAAACATACATATATATATATGTAATATGTGTTACTAATTTAATAAAAACTGATTCTACAAACAAACACACACAAAACCCTAATCCAGAAGAATCTACTAAGATAAAACTCAAAAACGATTCTTTACTTCTCTGATTCGTCTTCGAAAAAAGAAACCTTCGCGCTCGCCGAATCTACGGGTCAAGGAGAGTTTTCCACAAGCTCTGCGTTGAAATCGAATCCGAATCTATCGCATAGAAAAGCTCTTCGCAATAATCTTCAAGCCGCGAATAAAGAATCGAACGGACCTCGTTTCAATCCAGAAGATCCCTTTGAAGCTAATCCAATCACCGATTCCGAGAGAAACCAAACCGAATCGTCGCAATTTACTCACGATTCGCGTTAAGATTGTAGAAGACGATCTCTCGAGATAAAAGACGAATCCGATAGATATCGAACGGAGTCTAGGGTTTGTGCAGAGAGCACCGTCGTATTGTATCTATCGCGATGACTCTTCCTCTCTAACCACACCGTCTTTGTTTTTTTTTATAGGTTAGAGAAACCGTAACGGCTTACGCCTAACACTGTATTCGCTATTTCATGGGCCCTATAGAATAACACTAAAGCCCAATAAATGTTAAAGCCCATTAGATTCAAAAAATTGTAAGGCCCATTAAAGTGAAACCCTAATATCCCCCCAAGGACTCATCTATTTAAAGCTATGAAACCCTAATTTCTAAAAAAAAGAAGTGTGACTGCGACGCCGGAGATCGCAATGGGTAATCTCTCTCTCTCTCTTTTTTGTTTCTGCGATGTGTTTTGTTATGAGAATCTGATGAAGAAGTAAAAAATTGTAATTTTTTGTAACTTGCAGGTGCGTACAAGTATGTGTCTGAGCTATGGAGGAAGAAACAATCCGATGTTATGAGGTTTCTACAGAGAGTTAGGTGCTGGGAATACAGACAACAACCTTCGATCGTGCGTCTCGTTAGGCCTACTCGTCCCGACAAGGCTCGTCGTCTTGGCTACAAGGCTAAGCAGGTAATGATGTCGTGAATTTGTCTAATGTGGAATCAAACTATTTAGTGATTTGTTATTTGCTGGTTAAGCGGTGTCTTGAAGCGCAGGCTTGTCTACTTTGTAGATAATTCTGCGTAAGATATGATAGAATACTTCCTGAACCCAGCTACATAGATTCACAATCTTCTGATCGAACAGCTCCTTTTGTTTTGTGGACTCTGTTCTTGTCTTAGATTGATACATTTCTTCTGTATCATAGAATCACTAATTGTTTTTTTGTGTGGATGATTTTAATTCATTGAGCCTCTGTGTTGATGATGTTTCTTGGTGCCTTTTGTTTTAGGGGTTTGTTGTGTACCGTGTTCGTGTGAGACGTGGTGGACGCAAGAGGCCAGTTTCTAAAGGTATTGTGTATGGTAAGCCCACAAACCAGGGAGTTACACAGCTCAAGTTTCAGCGTAGCAAGCGGTCTGTCGCCGAAGAGCGTGCTGGTCGAAAATTGGGTGGCCTTAGGGTACTGAACTCCTACTGGCTCAATGAGGTAAGCTTCTTGTTTCTTGTACATTCAGGCATTGGCATGTGGAGTGTTTCTTGTATGTTTAAGCATTGTTGGGATGTGATGTGTGTAATGATTGATTTGGTTTATATAGTTGTAGCTAACTGATACGATGATGGGTTTGTCTTTTCTTTGTTTAGGATTCTACCTACAAGTACTATGAGATCATCCTAGTAGACCCTGCACACAATGCTGTGAGAAATGATCCAAGGATCAACTGGATCTGCAACCCAGTTCACAAGCATAGGGAACTTAGAGGTCTTACGTCGGAAGGAAAGAAGAATCGCGGTCTTCGTGGAAAAGGTCACAACAACCACAAGAACAGACCTTCCCGCAGAGCTACCTGGAAGAAGAACAACAGCCTTTCTCTCCTTCGTTACAGATGATCAGTTTATTTATGTCTTATGTTTTCCTCCTGTGTTAGTACATCGTCTATGTGGATTTTTGTTTTTGGAATTCAAAATTTACTTTTGATGTTTGAATAATTCAGATTCCAGATTTTTATGTTACATGTTTTGAACTCTTAAAAGTTTGGTGCATGACCTTATTGCCAAAGTATCTTAGTTAACTCTAAATGCAAATATACTGTGTGCTCAATCTCTCTATTACAACTTTACAAGTACCCATCAACCATTTTTTAAGTAAAACATCTGAACACAGTTTAATTATATGCTTTCTCAAGTCACAAGACCTCTTCAATGGTTACATGGCGGCGCTGCTTAATGGATAACTGTGCAGCGACTCCCATGGCTACAGCCATCAATCCATCTTCCAAATCAACATCTGCTCTTCCTTCACCTCTTATTGTTGACAAGAAGATGAGATGTTCCAAGTAACTTGACCCATGATGCAAACCCTCATATCTTTATAACCAACATGTCATGTGTGAGACTATACACATCATAAGACTACAAGCCTAATATGTAGATGTAATAAACCTTACTTTATTCTATGATCCTCTGCTTTTATAGTTTGAACGCCTTCTCTTCCTTCAACGCGGCTCCCAAATCGAACTATGCCCTCTGGAACAAGAGCCTCTCCCTGTATCATGGTAGCCAAGTAAGTGGAGATAAACATATATTGACCCAACTCAAAACTCATGCACCATATGAACAAAAATAGCACATAATTTTGTGAAGTTTACCTTCCCAATGTCACCAGTAACAGAGATTTCTTGCTCGTTTTTACTTCCTTCAGCAAACATGCAAAGATCAAGCATCCCACGACATCCATTGTCAAACTCGATTATAACATACGCGTTATCAATGATATCAGGCACCTACATATCACATCGAAACATACATTTTGAAAACAATATATACACTGGTTAATTGTAATATTTGGAGGGTTATAAAGTACCACCTTTCCATCATAAACTTCATCTTTATGGTTCACATCCATGCCACCAGAGGCCATGACAGAGACAGGATTTGCACCGGAAAATAGCCTCATTAGATCAAAGAAGTGGCAACATTTCTCAACTAAAGTGCCTCCGGTGTTCGCATTGAATCTATTCCAATCATTCACCTAGAAAAATGTCTCCTAACAATCAATCATATAACTAACACATACACATAGTGCATTATACTATTTGAGCTTTTTTTTTTACCTTAACCAAGAAAGGAAACCTATGTTCTCTGATAGCTACCATCTTAACATCGCCGAAATCTCGGCTTTTCACTTTCTCTATTAGTTTAGCTACAGGAGGCATGTATCTATACTCTAACCCAACTTGAACAACCATATCTTTCCTTTTCTTTGCAGCCTCAAGAACCTAATTTCAAGACCACATTTTCAATGAACCTGATTCAAATCAGACAAAGACTTGAGGCAAGAACTTGGTTTCAAAATTAGACCTGTTTGCAATGTGAAACTGTTGTGCATAAAGGCTTCTCAACAAGAACATGATAAGGTTTTGGATAGTTTATTATATCCATAAGAATCTGATAATGAGTCATATTTGGAGAAGACACAACAATCACATCACAAATCTCACTTTTAAGCAAATCTTCATGTCCTGAGAATACCTAATAGATGTGTTAAAAAAAAATCTCGAAAATCAAACAGTAAACACAATAAGTTCTCAATACTCCACAATCTTTGAGTTTTGAAGAAGATAATAACCTTGAGTTCCCAATGGAAAGAGCGAGCGAGTTCGACGGCGAGAAGCTGTGAAGGAAGGTGGGGATCGGCGATGCAGACGACGGAGACGCCTTTGTGACGGAGATGGTGAAGATTGATTAGGTGTTCTCTTCCCATCATACCAATCCCTACGATTCCGTACTTTGTGATAACATCTGTGTTTTTCGCATCCGCCATTAACGAATCGTTGAGCTCTCAAAATCAAACTCTCTCTTGGAGACGACGACGATGAGGATTAATCTTAGTGTTTCATGTTCGTATTTTTATTGGATAATCAGATACTCCTCCGTTTTTTAATTGGGAGAATCACAAAACTACACCATTTGAATTACATTTCACAAAACTACACCATTTTCAAAATACTTCACAAAACTACACCTAAACACTCAAAATTAAATCCAAATAAACCTTACCCAAACAATCCTACCCCCTTAATACTATACCCTAAACACTAATTAGCGAACCCAAATGAAAAAATTTTAATTTTGGTAATTTTTTAAAGGTTAAATCAAGCTTTTAAAATTTTGAAAGGGTGTAAATTTGTGAAAATATTAAATTAGGAGTAATTTTGTGAAGAAGGGTTTGAAAGGGTGTAGATTTGTGAATTACTCTTTTTAATATATGATTTTTGTTGAAAATATTTAGTTTTAAAAAGATAATTTTTTCACTTTTTATATATAATTGTTAATGATAAATTACATAATTCAATAAAAATAATTAAACATTATTGGTTTAAAGTTTTTGAAAATTATAAATCACAAAAAATAATATATTTTTATATGTTTGTTTATTATATCTGAAAAACTAGAAAATCCTATAATAAAAAACTGAGGAAGTATTATTTTGTATAATGACATGAAACAATAATATGATGACTATTTTAGAGAGTTATTGAGAAATAATAAGTACTATCAGTACTGTTAAACATACGTGAAAATATAGTAGAGGAATTCACAAAACTACACCCTTTCAATCTTCATTTAACAAAACTACACCTAATTCAATATTTTCACAAATTTACACCCTTTCAAAATTTTAAAAGCTTGATATACCCTTTTAAAAATTACCAGAATTAAAATATTTTCATTTGAGTTCGCTAATTTGTGTTTAAGGTATAGTATTAAGGGGTATGATTGTGTGGGTAGGGTTTATATGGATTTAATTTTGAGTGTTTAGGTGTAGTTTTGTAAAGTAATTTTGAAATGATGTAGTTTTGTGAAATGTAATTCAAATGGTGTAGTTTTGTAATTCAAAATATTCAGAATTTCTAAAGAATATTTTGTTCTTTTATTGTTTACTAGGTTTGTACCCGGGTGCCCCACCCGGGAGTAATATTTATTAAAAAATAAATCTTATTTATTATAAAATTTTGATAACTAATTTCTAATTTATTATAAAAAATAAAATTTTATTAATTTAAGTATAATTGAATTAAATAATTTAGTTATTGTATTGAAGATCCGATATGAGATTATTTTAAATCCGATAATTTAGGAATCATATATGTATATTTTGATATTACGAATATAATTTTTTATATCTTACAAATTATGTACGATATTTTCGCCCCGTCGCAAAGTTACACATATATTTAATTTTCTATAGAAAAATAATTTGATTTTATCTCATAACAATTTTTATTTTTGTATCAAATTTGATTTGTGATCTTTATTGACCGCTACGTAAATTAAAATATGTGGAGATCATGATCTTTAATCAAATTAGATACTAAAATTTAAAAATCATTGCTACATTTAAATCTAAAATTAGACCCACAAGTAACATTTATTTTACTTTTTTAAAAGTAATATATGCATTTAAACTCTTATTAACTTAAAAACTTTTAAAAGAACTTTAAATATATTTTTAATATTCTATGATTTTCATAAAGTTTAATTTTTCATAATATTTTAATTTTTCATAATGTTACTTATTAAATAGGAATGTTTTTTTATATTCGTTTTTGTTTTTTTTGTTTTTTTACCTTTAATCCTATTAAATAGGAATAATTTTTGATATTTATTTGTATTTTATTTATTAATTTCGTTTTTAGTTTTATAATTATTTTTGATACTTATTTTTTTAGTTCCTATTTAATAGGAATAACTTTTGTTTTGTTTATTTTTAATCTAAACCTTATACTAAAATTTATACAAGAGGAATTCACAAAACTACACCATTTCAACCCTTACTTCACAAAATTACTCCTAATTTAATGTTTTCACATATTTACACCCTTTCAAATTTTTAAAAGCTTGATTTATCCTTTTAAAAATTACTAAAATTAAAATCTTTTCATTTGGGTTCGATAATTAGTGTTTAGGGTATAGTATTAAGGGGGTAGGATTGTGTGGGTATGGTTTATTTGGATTTAATTTTGAATGTTTAGGTGTAGTTTTGTGAAATATTTTGGAAATGGTGTAGTTTTGTGAAATGTAATTCAAATAGTGTAGTTTTATAATTCTCCCTTTATACAATGGCATTTACATGTAAATAAAAAAACTTTGAAGGGTTTCTCAAATTTTGTCCTTCCCATTTAATAAGATAGATGCAAATAAATATATAATGAGAATTAGATTTTATATAGCAAAATTTTGTAAGTTGGTTTATTCCAATCTTAATATATATATATATAGTATATTTAGTTCTGTGACTATTAGTATAGGAATATATATGATATATCTATTTATTTTACATTATTCGTCGAAGGGTATAATAGTTAATACACGTATGAACAATACTAGTGAAATATTTACCTAATTTCCTCTAAAGTTTTGTACATCCACCTTAATTTCCCATACAATATTGTCTATATTAATTAATATTCAATATTTAATATTTTTAAAAAATAATAAAACACTTATAGATCCTAAATTTGATTTTTGGTGTAATTCTTTATAAATTAATAATTTTTAAAAAATTTAAAGGAGTTACGACATTTTTAATTTATAAAGGTTATAATTTTACGAACTTAAAAATAAAATCATAGAATGTTGTTCTTTTTTTTTACTGCTATCATAGAATGTTGTTCAGATCAAAGAAATGACACTCATTGTGGATTTGACTTGTTGTCCAGCTCATATAAGAGTTGACCAAAAGAAAAAATCTTAAGTTTGACACGTGGAAGTAGATGGGTCCTACATTCACATGGAGGCCGTTGAGATTTTGACCAAATGACTCTATAACAAAACCAAACCCAACTTGTCTCGAGAATCTCTTACGGACAGACAGGTGTGGTTGTTCACCTGCACTCGTTTCTCATTTCCTCCATGTCGTTTTATTTTTGTCATCATACAAAATTTGTGTATACGCTTCATAATTAATAATGGAAAGTAAAATACAAAATTATGCTATCAATGAGTAATTTATTTACTTACTTTTTTAGGTTCAAGATTCTACCCAATAGTCGTGATGGACATAAAGTTGTTAGAAACAAATGCACACAAGACATGTGTGAATAGGTTGTTGTTATTGTCCCATTACTAATTAACCTATATTATATTACTAATTTTTTGATGTTATTATTTCTATTTTCTATGATCAATTAAATTATTTAATTCATAGTGGCCTAGCGACTACATAGGTTAACAGCAAAGCACAACTTGATTATGAAAGAGAAAAAAGTTAAAGATATCTAATTAGACAGCTTAACCAATAAAGCTAACTTTACTTTCTAAATTCATATTTAATATCTTTTTCTAATCCTTCTTCTTTTCAACCATCTCATTCTTCTTCTTCTTCTTACATTCTCTGATCCATGACTAGTCATAACTCTAAGATGAAGAAGTTCTTGAATCACATCCTATGTCTCTCTCTTGTCCTCTCCATATCATCCATGATTACTCTCTCCTCTGCTCAGACATGTTCCACCTACAAGTTCTCAAGCAACAATGTCTTTGACTCTTGCAACGACCTTCCTTTTCTTGATTCTTTCCTCCATTACACTTACGATTCTTCGACCGGGAGCCTCCAAATCGCTTATCGCCACACCAAACTAACCTCGGGCAAATGGGTTGCTTGGGCTGTTAACCCAACGTCCACTGGCATGGTTGGAGCTCAAGCCATTGTGGCTTATCCACAATCAGACGGTACTGTCAGGGTTTACACTTCCCCTGTTACAAGCTACCAGACAAGTCTACAAGAAGGTGATCTTAGTTTCAACGTCTCTGCTTTGTCTGCAACTTATAAGAACAACGAGATTGTTGTGTTTGCGAGTCTGCGTCTTTCGCAGGATCTCGTGAATGGTGGAACCGTTAACACGGTGTGGCAAGATGGGTCAATGTCTGGGAACAGTCTTCTGCCTCATCCAATTTCGGGGAACAATGTTCGGTCCATGTCTACTCTCAATCTTGTTTCCGGTGTTTCTGCGGCCGCAGGAGGAGGTGGAGGAAGCTCCAAGTTACGCAAGCGCAATGTGAGTCGATTTTTCAACCCCTTAACTTTGTTTTCATTAGGACAACAGAGAACAATGATTGACTTTGGTAATGATTGGTGAGCAGATACATGGCATATTGAATGGTCTGAGCTGGGGAATAATGATGCCATTAGGGGCCATCATTGCTCGATACTTGAGAGTCGCTAAATCAGCAGACCCTGCTTGGTTCTACCTTCACGTTCTCTGCCAAGCTTCTGCTTACATCATCGGTGTAGCCGGATGGGCCACTGGTCTCAAACTCGGAGGTGACTCGCCAGGGATTCGGTATAGCACCCACCGTGCTATCGGGATCGCTCTCTTCACTCTAGCAACAGTTCAGGTACATCATACATTACATTACACACTTCAGTAATTATATATAGCTATCTATCTAAACTGGTTATATGCTTGTGCCGCAAATTAGGTGTTTGCGATGTTTCTGAGGCCGAAACCAGAGCACAAGCACAGGCTCTACTGGAACATTTACCACCACACGATCGGGTACACACTGATCATTCTGGGAGTAGTGAATGTATTCAAAGGGCTAGACATATTGAATCCGAAGAAGCAGTGGAGAAACTCTTACATTGGTATCATCGTTGCTCTCGCCATAGTGGCCTTTGTGCTCGAAGCCTTTACTTGGTATGTGGTCATTAAGAGAAAGAAACTAGAGGAATCTACAAAAACGGCTCACCTTGGAGGAGCCAATGGCGCTCGGTCTCAATATGCATAAGATTAGCATTAGATTTGCTTCTTCTTCTTCTTCTTCTCTTTGTGCATAGAGTGATTTCCTTATGGTACCTGCTTATTTATCTCTTTTGCAATAGGTTAAAGTCGAGTTCCAACATACATTTATGACATTTTTACTCTCAGGATGTGTGGTTTTTGCAATTTATGTTGTCCTTCTAAACACAGAGATAATATTGCCATTTTAATTGATGAACACTAAATGAATACAAATGGATTATATAATCTGATAGATCCAGGTCAGTTAACAGCTTACGAAAAGAGAGAGTACCTAATAAGTAACAACAGAATTTGATGCTCCACAAATGTCTTTCGAAGATTGAACAGAAATCACGAGCTACTGAGTATATGTGCGTGCTCAAGCAATGTCTCACAGCTTAAGCCTTAAGGCTTGCAATCTCTCTCACCACCTGAGCTTTGTCTGCTTCAAAGCTCTCGTTCTCTGCCAAAAAACAGACATGAAGATTCACAAACATAAGAAATTGTTTCCGTTAAGATCAAGTCTATTATCTGTGGTGAAACAAGAGTGTCATAACAAGTCCATACCTTTGTCTGGCTTGATATCAGCCAACAGCCTGAGAAGCTTGTTTCTGTTTGCCACCAGAATGTTGATGATGTCTGGAGGCTTTCTTTGGTTCGCTACAAACAGCTGTAGAAACACAACCATATCAGAAAGTTCCACCTTCAAGCCTGTCTTTGTTATCAATACTCAGACTCAAACCTATAAAACGAGACATTTTCCAAAATCGCAAAATCCATTGCAAAGCCGTCTAACTTTAGGGGACAAGAAATATACCTTGAATACATGGAAAGCTTCTATCTGAATGGTCTTGCTTGATTCCTGCAAGAGAGTTATCCATCCACAGGCTCAAATTAGTTCCAACACGAAATCTGTTTGGCAGAGCCAGACATCGAGAACAAAATCATCCAGGGTATCAGTTTAAAGGATCATACTCTGAGAAGATTCATCAGAATCCTCAAGTTATCCATTGAGCTCACATATTTCGTCATCACAGCCGAATTTGACCGATCCAGTAATATATCACCCAACAGCTGTAAAATGTACACATTACACCCCATCAGAATGCTTGACATTAATATTTTATTCGTGATTACCCATTTGCGATATCACCATTCCACTAAGTCACTCTACCTTAATAGCCTGCCGTCTGGTTATATAATTAGTCGATTCAAGAAGTTTTGAGTTGTAGTCCGCAAAAAACTGTAAACAAAAACAACTGAGAGTCAGAGCGGCACAATTCTACACTATCGGAGACGAAACAGATACATATGCTATTATGCTTTCAAGTAAAAAAATTATGATTTGGTAAATTGTACGACAAATTATACCCAGTCTTCATTCTTAATGAGAAACTCAGCTACTGTAGACTTGTGCCTTGTTAGAAGTTCCTGCAAGAAAAAAATTTCAGAACTGGAATTATGATTGGGTGTTTTAGATTGTAGGGGAATGTCAAGTATGTCGTAGTTTTTGGAGACCTTAAAAGTTGCAGCAGCATCAGCAGCAATGTCGAAATTGGGAAGCTGTATATAGTAAAAGAACTTCTTCACATGCTGTGAGTCCAAAACATATCTGAACATCATGAAGAGAAGCAGTTACCATCATAACATATGCCCACAAAAACACCACTAGCGAACTATTTCTACTATATCCAACAAATTTGTTTCTTTGTTGTTTAAAAACATATAGAATGTAAATACGGAGTTTGCTCACTTTGCAACAATCTGGTGGCGAATGCACTCTCTAAACATAGTACCATAGTGTAACGCCATATCTGTGTTTTCGAACCTGATAGAGATGAAATCATAGAAACCCATATGATTACACATCTCAAAAGGGGACTTTAATTTCAATACAAAAGCCATTAACACAATGACAGCATATCCAAAACTCACCCTTCCACAAGAAAATCCACAAGATCAATGTTGGACTCGAGATAATCAGACGCGATAAGCCGTGAATTGACTTGTTGCCTCTGAAGATTAGCAACAACTTGTGTAGCATCTTTCCTAGCCTAAACATATAAAGACAACTTTCATCACACATGTCTCTCTCTCTCACACACACTCTTTCTCTCTTTCAACAGATTCAATTATGTTTACCTCCAAGTTCAGATTCGGAAGAGACGTGAGCAAGCGGCGAAGCGTATCGTCTTTAAAGAACTCCTGAGTTAGCTGAGCACAAGCTTCAGAAACAGGCTCAGCCTCGCTGTTTCCGTATAGAATCAACTTCAAATCTCGCAAGCTCTTGCTTAGTTCCACAAGCTACAATCACCAAAAAAATTTGCTCACAAAATCAAATTCAAATGAAAAATGGTCAGATCTTAAATCAAATTTGAAATTTCTGGGTACCTTCTCGTCGCGTTTAGACTCTCGTAGGTCAGGGAAAGAGACGGATCGATCTGCGTAACGGAGGAGATCGCGAGTGTTTCTAACGATATCGGAGGGAGTACGAGGCTTGGATTTGAAAAGACCTTTCATATTCGCCGTGATCCGTCGCGTCTTCGCCGGAATAACCACAGGCGGAGACACACACACACACACGCGCGCGCGCGGGCGCAGATCTGTTGAAGTTGAAATCGCCTTAGAGAGAGAGAGACCTAATCGCTTACTATTTGATTAATGGAAGACACAAGAGCTCTCTCTCTCACTCTAAAGAATCTACGAGAGCTTTGCTTCTTCACAATGCTTTCTCCTTCACACTTCCTTTTAGCGTCTTCTATGATGAAAAGATCTTATTACTTCATGATTATGATTTTATTCTTTTAAGTAGAAATAAAATAGATGAATTAATACCAATTCGGACCTAGCAAAGGTGGTTATGACTCTGTAAAGACTTGTCTCCACCACGGTTCGAACATTGTTGGTACCATCTTTAGATAGAGAATTAAATTAAATTCTCTTCCTTCTAATGCTACCCCCGAGCCATTTGGTCTCGTGGATGCCTCCCAGATTGCGCATTCGCACTGGCAGAATTATGTCCTTACCCATGTTAAGTGTGGTAGGGCCAAACAAGGTAATCTTAATTACCTCTCTTTTTTGCATTTTATACAGCTTAATTAATGTTTTTTCTACTAAAAATTTGAAACTTTGCTGTTAATATAATAAAAAAGAGAAAAATGGGTACATTTTGAAACATAAATTTGCTAATTGGGTGATTTTATTTTTAATTTGCTAAAAAATGATTTTCAGATGTTAAATTACAATTTTACCCTTAATTTCGAAATTGTCAGATCTTGTGAATAGTTGTCCATGAATAGTTTCCAGTGAATGATCGTTGTGAATAATGAATTGTCTATGTGAATGATAAATAATACATATGAATGACGAATAGTACTCGTGAATGATCCATGTGAATTGTGAATGACTTCCGTGAATGATCTATGTGAATTATTTCTTGTGAATGACTTCCGTGAAGGATTTATGTGAATGATGTGAATGATTTTTGTGAATGATTTTCCGTGAATAAGGGTAAATTTATCATATTAAGTACGAAAATCAATCAAAATCACCTAAAAATTAATTACTCCGTCAAAATCACATAATTAGTAAATTATGTTTTAAAATGTACATAAAACACTAATTAACTCTTGGAAAAAAAAGAGTAAAGCGTGTGTGATGGGGGCAACATGATAATAACATACCCTACTCTTACGTAATAAGCCTTGTCTCTATCTTTGTGAGTTAATTGTAGTTTCATTGAAGTTGCTTAAGTAACACATTTGTTTTGGCTCAGGACAAAAAGAGACTTGGCATAGTTGTGATGCCTTGTCTTGTTCCACCAAAAAAAATAAAAAAAGATATATAGTCAGTCTCTTCTCTTGTACCAAATCCCAAACATATTTTCCATGCATGTAACAAATTGTATCTATATCTCATTCTCGTAAATCTTTTTTCGAATATTAACAAAACTATATACAAATAAAGAAAAGAAAAGGACAAAGTGTCATATAGTGAGATGAAGATTGGATTTTTCTACCTATGTGATGTGACTACACCAAACGCGTTCTCTCTCATTTCCCGTTTTGCCCTCACATTAATCTTCTATTTTACCATTTTGCCATCGCCATAGTATTTAGTTTTACTTGGCATAAAATGAACTTTTCTATAATAATGTTGTTAGTCGAGTAACTACACGTGAAATGTGTTTTCTTAATTAAGGAATTTTTTTCCATAATTAAGAAATTAAACACTAGTAGTGTTGTTAGTGCTACTGCCGTCCAAAAAGTCAACGGTCAGACTACGTAGTGGCATATAAGTAAATAGTCAGAACAAAAAGGGGTATTTAATAGTATATTCAAGTCACGACAATTTGCACTTTTATTATATCCTCTTCCTTCTCTTCTTCTTCTTCTTCCTTATCAAAAGCTAATTCTTGAGTAACAACAAAAGGAAAACTTCTTCTCTGTCCCCTTTCAAAAAATACCTCTTCAAGGGTCTGCCTCTCCTCAAGGTTAGCTTTTTCTCTTCTAATAGATGAAGATGTACTCTTTTATTTACTTGTTCTCTGTTTAAGCTTTTTGTTCATAAGGGTTTTCGAATTACAGCTCTTACGTGCCTTTTTGATTGTTGGTTTTGAAGAATATGGTCCGTGTGATTCAAAATTAGTCATCTTTCTACTTTATGAATGTAATAAAACCATGACCCAGGAGCCCTGATTTTGATATTTTCAATCCAATAGATTTCACTGATTAACCTCTGCTTTAGAGTTTTTCTCCAATCTTTGAACAAATATGGTCTTCTGTAGAGAGAGAAAGAGAGGGGTAGAGAGAGAGAGAGGGTGTAAAGCTTCCATCTTTGTGGGTGGAAAGCTTCCAACTTTAGGGTGAAAAGTTTCCATTTTTGGGGTGTAAAGGTTCCATTTTTGGGGTGGAAAGCTTCCATCAGACCTGTTTTATGATGATTGTTTGATAGTGATGGGCTTGCAAAGGGAAAGTTTGAGTACATATTTGTCACATATGCTTAAGTTTGTTTGCAAAACAGTTCACTAAAAATTCTCTTAACTTCAGACTTTTTTTTGTTTCTTCTATCACTTATCACAGTGTCTTTATTAGTTGTTTTACTATGCTGTGTCTCACTTCTCCTTCTCTTCTTTTACATGTAGACAGGTTTTCTACACATCTTGGTCTGAGCACGAGACACTCTAATAGAGAGACAGAGAGAGATCAAGTGGCGTGTATTGTTGGAGTTTTTTTGCAATGCAAACGTCTCAGAAACATCACAGTGCGGCTGGTCTGCACATGTTGTATCCTCAAGCCTACTGTTTAGACAAAAATGGCTTCTCTGATATCTCTACCAAAGAAAGCTTCTTTACTCTCGAATCATCCACTGCTTCTGGTAGTCTTCCTTCTTACGACTCTCCTTCCGTGAGCATCACATCAGGCCGTAGCCCGTTTTCTCCACAGGGATCACAGTCTTGCATCTCTGATCTCCATCTTTCCCCTGAAAACGTCTATGGATCTCCCTTGAGCGGGACAACGTCTTCTTATGCCTATGATGAAGCTGGTGTCAAGAGTAAGATTCGTGAGCTCGAGAACTCGCTGCTGAGCTGTGATTCGAGAGTTGAAGAGTTCTCGGGTTTCAGCCCTGCTGCTGGGAAATCGTGGAACTGGGATGAACTCTTGGCGTTGACTCCACAGTTGGACTTGAAAGAGGTGCTCGTGGAGGCTGCTCGGGCTGTGTCCGATGGGGATTTCGCTACGGCATATGGATTCATCGATGTTTTGGAACAGATGGTGTCAGTCTCGGGGAGTCCTATCCAACGGTTAGGCGCTTACATGTCAGAAGGGCTTAGAGCGAGGCTAGAAGGGTCTGGGAGCAATATATACAGAGCTTTGAAATGCAATGAACCGACAGGAAGGGAGCTTATGTCATATATGGGCGTTCTCTACGAAATCTGCCCTTACTGGAAATTTGCGTACACAACCGCGAATGCTGCGATCTTGGAAGAAATGGCTGGTGAAACAAGAATCCATATTATCGATTTTCAGATTGCGCAGGGATCACAGTACATGTCTCTGATCCAAGAGCTTGGGAAACGCCCTGGTGGGCCTCCGTTGCTACGTGTGACGGGTGTGGATGATTCACAGTCGACTTATGCTCGTGGTGGAGGGCTTATCTTGGTGGGCGAGAAGCTCTCAAAGATGGCTCAGTCATGTGGTGTCCCGTTTGAGTTTCACGACGCAGTAATGTCGGGGTGTAAGGTCCAACGGGAGCACCTTGGCGTGGAACCTGGCTTTGCTGTCGCTGTGAACTCACCTTACGTGTTGCACCACATGCCTGACGAGAGCGTAAGCGTTGAAAACCACAGAGACAGGCTGCTTCACCTGATCAAGAGCCTGTCCCCGAAACTTGTGACCTTAGTGGAGCAAGAATCCAACACAAACACCTCTCCCTTTCTGTCACGGTTTGTGGAGACGCTTGATTACTACACAGCGATGTTTGAGTCGATAGATGTAGCTCGTCCTCGTGACGATAAGCAGAGGATCAGCGCAGAGCAACACTGTGTGGCGAGAGACATAGTGAACATGATAGCATGCGAAGAGGGAGAGAGAGTGGAGAGACACGAGGTGCTCGGGAAGTGGAAGGTGAGGATGATGATGGCAGGCTTTATGGCTTGGCCTGTGACCACATCCGCAGCGTTTGCAGCGAGTGAGATGTTGAAAGGTTATGACAGAAACTACAAACTAGGAGGTAGTGAAGGAGCACTCTATCTCTTCTGGAAGAAGAGAGCCATGGCTACATGTTCTGCCTGGAAACCAAACCCAAACCAGATTGTTTAGACAAAGAGCACAACAGAACACACACACACACATCTGTCTCTCTGTAAATTTCAACATGAGTCAAACTAGTTGTATGTATACAAATCAAACCTTGGTAAGTTTGTCTTTCTCCTGTAAATTTGCTTTTGTTGTTGGTTTGGTTGGTGATATACTAATGATATATTTATAAACATAGCATTCATTAGGTCCATTCTATAATCTTATGTAAACCGGTATGATTCAACTATTGGTTAACCAAGTGTTTGATAAGAGCCTTACAAGTTTGTCTAGAAATAGAAAAATGGATAGACAAAAGACATTGTCTGCGCAAAACATGGAGACCCTCTTGTTCATTATTTGGAAGAGGAAGATCCAAAGGATCAAAACATCAAACTCAAACACCATCTCTATCTCTCTATGCTACATTACTTAAAATAAGACAACATTTTGTGTTGTTGAGAGGATCCATGGCGAAGATTAGAGGGGATGCTCCGTTGATGCCTCTAGAGACTCCTCCTAGTGTCGAGGTAGGAGAGATCGACACACGTGCTCCCTTTCAATCCGTAAGAGACGCGGTTAGTTTATTCCGACAAGTTAGCTTTACAAAGAAACAACCACCGCGTCTCTCCTCTTCCTCCTCCTCTCAGGTATACTCAATACATTCATTCCTCTTTTGGCTTATCCCCCCAACATTGTATGAGTTTCTATAAATAGCTTTCTTTTTCTTGTTTAAGGACGTAACAACGGATGAGTTGGAAAAGGAGAAGGAGACACAACTTCTCTTGGCAGAACAAGAAATGGATAGAGTCAAGATTTGTCTTGATGTCTCTGTGAAGGCTAAAGCACAAGCTCTCTCTGATCTCGACTCTGCTCAGCGAAAGGCCGCTGATCTAAGGGCTAAGCTAGAATCCACCAAGCAATCAAGGAGATCTGCCATCTTGACCACACGGACCATGAATCAACGGTTAGATGAGCTTCAATATGAAAATCAAGAAACTGATAAGGCAAGAGAGGATTACATTTTAGTCACTTCAGAAATATTTATGGCGAAACAAGAGCTCACAGAACTAAAACAACAGTTTAGCCTTTCGGTGGAAGAAAGGCTAGCCGAGCTTCAAAGGGCAGATAAAGCAGAGTGTGAACACGTGGTTAACTCGCAGAAGATCAAAGACATGGAACAAGAGATAGTGGAGATGCGCAAAGCTGCTGAGAAGTTAAAGTCCGAAGCTGCTAGGAGAAACGAGGAAGCAGAAAAGATAAACGAAGAGAGAATCGCCTCGGGAGAAACTTACTCGGCTATGAAACAAGAAGCTGAAAAGAGGCTAGAGGATTTGAGGCTAGATTGCGACCCCGAGTTGAGGCAACACATAGAAGAACTGATGGAAATATCCTCAGAAAACAATGGCTTACAAGAAGAGATTAAACTTGCCCGTGAGCTCAAAGCAGCTAAGAGCGCTGTGCAAGTACTTCTTGATGAAGAAGGTTCATACAAAATCTTGGTGAGCTCACTCACTGTGGAGCTAGATGGAGTTCAGAGAGAGAACAAAGATTTGAAAGAAAAAGAAATAGAGAAGCAAGAAGTTGTTGAAGAAGAAGATGAATGGGTAGAAGCGAGGCGTAAAGCTCAAGAAACCATGCAAAAAGCAGAAGAAACGAGAAAAGAAGCTGAAAAGACTATGAAGCAAGTAGAGGAGCTAAAGAGAGAAGCATCCACCATGCGTAAATCCATGGGTGAAGCACTAAAACAACTCGAGATAGTGTTAAGAGCGGTGGAGAAAGCGAAAACCGCGGAGAAAAGAGCAGTGGAAGACATGAGAGTGTTAACAGAGAAGCAAGGGAGCTTAACAAATGATGAACCTGACAAAAAGATTAGAATATCAATGCGAGAGTTCGATGAATTGAGAGGAAAGCAAGAAGAGTCAGAGATAATGGTGGAACTTAAAGCGAAAACGGTTGCTACTCAGCTGGAAGAGATCTTTGAGAGCAAAGTAGAAGGAGAGAAGATGTTGGATGAGAAGATGAAAGAGATAGAAGAGTTAGAAGCCGAGATCGATGGCGCGTTGAGAAATGCAGAGATTGCAGAGGAAGCACATTGCATTGTAGATGCTGAGCTTAGGAAATGGAAACCAGAAGAGTTGTAGCTGAGATTAATTTATTTGATGTTTTTAGATGTGATTAGGGAACTACTAGAATGTGTTTGTGAATGTTCATACCAATATATCTTCTTCTTTATTATTGTAAGAGATTTTTTTACTTTGTTCACAGTAATTACATGAAGTGTATTAACATTGTATAGAGACTAAACAAGAGTTTTTTTCACTGGCAACAATATTGTTTTTAAATTTCATTAACAAATTGCAACAAATCAAATACCAAAGGATAATCTTTGATCACTAATTATAGGAATATGATATAATTTAGTTATATATGTGCATAAATACTAATAACTAAGAACATATATAAATAACAAAAAGCTAGATATAATTAAATATATATGATGTGTTACATATATAAAAAAAATTACATTTAACAAAAGTTACAAAACCACATATATATATGTTATGATATTATAAAGAGAACTAGTTACTACTTGTTTTTTATAAATTTTAAACAAAAAATCTAAACATATTAAAGAAAAATCTAATCAGTATCTCTCAATATGTAGAAAACTACAGTCTTTTCTAAATTTTCTAAATTTTCATATTTTTCTCTTTCAAGAAAACCATTCTTCTGTCTTTTCTTTTGATCAACATATATTCAAACAAAATGTTATAACAATTGATTATAAAAAAGACAAACCAAATAAAAAAAGACACAAGACATAACCATTCAAAGTATGCCTGATACTTTGGTTTTGGGTTCGGCCACTACGACCACAATGTCTTATGCTTATCTCTTCAAGTACATAGTCATTGGCGATACATGTAATTAAACTTCCTTCTACTTTCTCCATCTAATTATGAATCAGATAATATTTACTTATATAAGTATGCATGGATCGGAGGGGGGTTTGTGATGTTTGATTTTGTATTGATTTTTTGATATTATTACAGCAGTAGGGAAGACATGTCTTATGATCCGGTTCACGGACAAGCGGTTTCAGACAGGGGAACACTCGAACATTGGTGTTGAATATGGGGGCAGGACGGTCACTATCGACAACAAACCTATCAAACTCAGCATCTGGGATACGGTCTCTTATCTCATTTAAAAAAATAATTATTCGTTTAGGATTATTATTCATACGAGTATATGTCTTTTCGGAGATATTCCCCGAAATAAAATTTTGTTTTTTTCTTAAATATCATTAAAATGTTTTTTGAACTAATTTACCATAAACACAAAAATCTAATTTTAATTTTAAAACTTAATTTTTTTATTTGGGTTCGCTATATACAGTATAACTAGGTAAGTACCCGCGCAAGGCGCGGGATATGATATTCATAAATAATATTAAGTTTTATTATACAAGACCATGAATTGATCAATTTAGGGCTGAGCATTTAACCTTAGATTCGAAACCCAAAACCGAACAGACCCAAAAATATCGTTTGGTCCGGTTTCGGTTCTCATATTATCCTATTAGGTTTTAATATTTTCTAACTCGGGTTTCCATTCTAACCCGAACCGACCCAAAAAATCCGGTTTGGTTTGGTTTCGGTTCTCATCTAATCTTATCGTGTTTAACTATTTTCTAACTCGGATTTCCGTTCCAATCCAACCGACCTGAGACCTGAATTGTACTCAAATAGACCCGAAAATATACATACGTATATAGTTTTGATAGATGAATTTTAGTAGGCTATTTTAATTTTTTGTGGGTTATATGAATAAGAACCAAAACCCGAACCGAATCCGATTTAGCCGAAATAAGACCCGAAATTCTTACCAAAATTATGAAAAACCTGAAAATTCGAACAAAAAAATCCGAACCGAATAATATTTTAATTCCATGTCAGGTTTTGTTAAAAATATGAAACTCGACCTGAATTCGAATAGATTCGAACCGAACAGAACCGTATTAGTAAATAACTCGAACGGATCCTATATCCCTAACCCGAACTCGAATGAGCCCGACCTGAACTCGGCCTGAAAAACGAATGTCCATACTCCAATCCACTAATCAAAATCCCGATACCCGTTGGCCAATTTATGAGGCATAAAAGACCAGTATCGAAAGCCAAAAAACTAATCAAACTTTACAGGCCTATTCAAAGAAAAAGACCCGCATTATGCATACCCCGGTAAGTGAAAGCGCAATTCATTTATCGAAATTAGCAGATCCATTAAATGAAGTTCCGCTTTAATGATTTCGTATGTGATCAAGTCTTTATTTATATTAGAAGATTTCTTATTTCGTTTCTTGTTGTTTTCAATGTGGAGAAATTTAATTTTTTAAAGTTTTATATTTGGGTCTGAGTTCGTTAGGCCTGAAATATAACTTATAAAATTCGCTAAACAAAAATTATTTAAAAATATGAGGACCCAAACGCAAAAAAGAATAAAATTTTCTATAATCGCTCTCGTCGCGACACGTAGACGTTTTGTCTTCTCTTTTAATATAATAGATATTGAAGAGGGTAGGGTTTAGTTTTGAGGGATTTGGGTTAATTTTAAAGGTTTTAAGTTAATTTTAAGTTTATGATATTTTTGTCCAAAAAAACTTTTTAATGGTATTTAAGAAAAAAACTTATGATGGTATTTTTGTCCAAAAAACTTTTTTTGATAGTATTTTCTGAAATTGCTAGTTTTTTTATTAAGTAACACTACGAAAAAATATTTTAAATATCTAAAATATTGGTCCTAGATAGCAGATTAGATTTTAAACATTTTGAATATGCTATTATTATCTATGCTAACTTTTTTTGTGTGCTATACTAAATTGTATGGTAATGGTAGGCTGGTCAAGAAAAATTTAGGTCAATTACAAGGTCTTACTATAGAGGAGCTGCAGGGGCATTGCTTGTCTATGATATCACAAGGTATAATCACATTCTTAAATTCACCTTGGTATTTATCCCTGTTATAAAACGCGGGCGCCTAGGCGGGAACGCTGAGCGGTAGCCAACCGCGGCAAATACATCCAAATCGGTTGAGTTGATCGGTTAAGAAATAAACGGGCGCCTTAACTGATTTTTAAAAAAATCTTTTCCCAAGTGGAATCGAACTCGGGGTTTAACAAGACTAAACCAAGAGGCACTTGGTGAACTACAATTATATATGCAAGAAAATTCAAATACTCACACTATAGTATTATATGTTTGCAGGAGGGAGACATTTACCCATATAGCAAGCTGGCTAGAGGATGCAAGGGAATACGCAAATACAAATATGACGATAACGCTCATTGGGAACATGTGTGATCTTGACAACAAAAGGGAAGTGACCATAGAGGAAGGAGAGAAATTTGCAAAGGAGAATGGTCTTATATTCATGGAAACATCTTCCAAAACTGATCACAATGTCGACGAGGTAATAGTACCCCCAAATCTATTTTGCCGACTTTCTTTATCTACATTGTTCCATCGACCAGTACCCCTTCCATGTGTTTTTTTATATTGTTTATTTAGGCTTAAATGTAGATTTATAAATTCAAAAATATGTTTTGCTAGGCATTCATTAAGACGGGCGAAACAATATACAAAAAATAGAAGATGGTGTGATTGATGAAGTAAATCATGAGTCATATGGAATCAAAGTTGGATTAGGAGTAACTTCAAAGCAACACAGTGAGAGACTTGGATTCAAAGAGCAATCAGGAGGATGTTGTGGCTGATATGGGAAAGGTGTTTTATACATATGATAGTTGCATAAAAAAATGTGTCCATTTTTTTCAAAATTAATGAACATTTGGGGAATTATTTTGCAAACTTGATAGTTGGAGGACTAAATCTGCAATATTTAAAAACTTCGGGATTGATATTTAATATATAAACGGTTAAGCTAAACCAAAGCTGACAATTAAAAAAAAAAACAAAATGAACCGCGCGTATACAGCGGCGGTGGAGAAGATGCGTCGGGTGCGCACATTAGCACATTTATTAACCGGCCAACCTCCTCTTCGGCCCACCATGAACCAACCCTAACTTTTCTAACATGCGCCTCTCCTTTTTCATCTCCTCCTCCTCCGCCTCTTTATTATTTTCCACCCACCGCTTTTTCTCCTTCCCTTAGTATCATTCTTCTTCGCCGCCATGTCAAGTCCCGATGACCTATTTCCCGGCGATATGTCCATCGATGCTTCCACCGCCGTCACCGTCGCCACCACCACGACAAGGAGAGTTCCCCCTCCGTGTTGGACAAACGAGGAGAGCGCCGCGCTTGTCGATGCCTACAAGGACAAATGGTTCGCCCTCCGCCGCGGAAACCTCCGTGCGACCGATTGGGACGAAGTCGCCGCCTCTGTTTCGTCGTCGTCTACAATCGGAAATCCGCCGAAGTCAGCAATCCAATGCCGACACAAGATCGAGAAGCTTCGGAAACGTTACCGCGGCGAGAAACAACGCTCGCTTACACGGCCAGGCAAGTTCTCTTCTTCCTGGGACTTGTTCCCTATATTAGACGCCATAGGGTTCGCGCCGGTGGCTCAGGCGCCCGTAAAATCTTACGATCATGACGATGAGATTAACGGTTTAGATGAATATAGGGCTAGATCGAAGAGATCTGGGAGATTTAGCGGTTATAATGATTCACCTATAGGAGATGGATCTGGGGTTAGATCTAAGGCAAGGAGTCACATGAAATTAGACGGTGGTTTCGATTCCGATCACGATTCTGGAGGTGGGTTTGGATTGAAAAGGAGATACAATGGTGGTTTTGAACCAGAGTCAGATGATGAGATTGTGTTAGTCCCTAAAGCAGCTAGGGTCAAGGCTCATGGTAAGCCTTCCTCAGTGGGCGGTTTTAGCCACGGTGGTGGTGGTGGGTTTCCGGTGAAGTCCTTTGGTGATCGGAATCTTGGTTCTCATGTGTTTAAACCCAAGAATTTCGGTAAACATCTAGATTACGACGACGAGTTTGATGATGGTAGAGCCGGGATGGAAGGATTCAACACGAGAATCCAAAACTCTAGGAGCTCTTCGCGGGTCAATGGCTATATTAGAAAGGATGGTAGCTATCCCCAAAATACCAACGGGGTGTCCAATGGCTATGGATCGTCTTCTAGGTTCAAGCACAAGCAAATGAATGCATCCTCAGCAGCAGGAATAGCCGAGTCTGACCCCATCGATGAAGTTGTTGCTTCGGTCAAGATGATGACAGAAATGTTTGCGAGAGTGGAGAACTCGAAGATGGAGATGATGAGGGAGATGGAGAAGACGAGAATGGAGATGGAGCTAAAGCAATGCCAGATGATGCTCGAGTCACAACAACAGATCATAGACGCGTTTACTGAAGCAATGAGCGAGAGAAAGAACACAAACACTAGGAGGTCTTTCTCGTAGTAGCCAAACTCTAATTAACGGTTTGTTAATTGTTATGGTATATGGATAATTTGAGGTTGGTAATGTCACTTAAGGTATTAATCGTTGCCATTTCGGTAATGTGGTAAGATAATTTGTCGTGTTTGATGATAGTGATAATCAAATCTTCTTTGCACAACTTTTTTTTTGTATGAACCCAGAAGTAACATAAGACACAATTTCAAACTCATCTTACCTCTACAAAAACATACATTTGGCTAACTTGAACACTTAAGTTGCAGGGGGAAAAAGTCCGGTAGCGAAGATTCTTGGAGGCTTTATACAACTTAGAGTGGACATGAGTGTTTAAAGACAAATAGCTAAACAACAAGATTATGGCTTCTAGTGCAAAGGAACTCTTCTTTGACCACCCCATCAAACTCCACACCAAGTCATATAGATCATTGATTACAGAGGATTCCGATTCACATCTTTGTACAACAGATACCGAGATCTAGTCTTTCCGAGTGCAGCATACCTGAAACAACAAACATCATCTTAGAAAATATGGTTGTATGATATTGCAGGTTGTCATGTCACACTTTCAAAACAAAACTTTGATTCTTTCAATAGTGAGTAGAAAATCAAGTTATGAGCAGTTTCTTACCATTGAGGAACAAAAGGAGCCATCCATATGACATCACCAGACTGAACTGGATACCTATTTTAAGACAAAGATCACATCAAAGTTATAACCACTTCTTTTTTTGTGTGGAAGTACTCGACTTATCCATCCACATTTCCGATTTATTAGCAAAAGAAGTTCAGAACACTGTCGTATACCAGTTATCGCCCAAGCGATAAATCCCTTGGCCCTCCAGAAGCAGCAAACCATGCTGGTTATAATGAACTTCCTGTTAGCAATTTCAAATTGTTTTCAGAAGACTGAATCTAAACGCAAAGTATAAGTTTATATCCCTCTGGTAGTGATGAAGCTTAACAGTTATTGTACCTTAACATTGAGATACTCTCCAGGCTGAAAATCCATAATCTGCATATGACATAAACAACAGTCATTAAGCTCCATAGGTTTCAAGAAGTGAAAGGATTCATAAGATTAAACAAAGTGCTTACATGGATGTTGAAGTCATAAGCAAGGGATGCCGGAAGAAGTTTCCGCAGCTCAAAAACCTGTAATAATAACAAAAATGGGTTTTCAGAGATGACTAACTTAGGACATGGACCTTGAATTACAATGTAAACTGAAACATTTTAGATGCATTCTCCGCAAAAGTGGAGAACTTTTGCAAACTTACTTCACCGGGAGTCTCAAGAAGTGGTCGCTTGTCTGTGGAGCCAACGATAGGCTCTGTAGTGTGACTTCCTAAATGTTCATACCTGTAGACGTAGCAGTATAGGACGAGTCTTTAAGTTATAGACAATATAGAAAACATCGAAGTTTACTTGTTATCTTAACGGGGTAGGAGAAGAACCTCCGCTCGAAGATAACAAGTGTTGCGGACTCAACACAGTCCAAGGAGTGATAAAAGTTTGGAGGTAGGTATGCATATGAATCAACCTACATGAAAAACAGAACAAGCAGAAAATGAAGAAACTAATGGAGATAACTTAAAAATCATGCACCATCAAAGCTTTATACAACTCATACCGTCAACATGTTTGAAGAACTCGATGTGTTACTGAGTGTCACAGCACCCTCGACAACAAATACAAGGCTTGAATAAGATCGAAGATAATGAAAAGAGAAGTTAGTAAGCAGAATGCATGATAAGTATAAGCACAAGTTAACAAGAGAGGTCATATATAGTGACAATACCGCTCTATGTTCTTTGGAGGTAAACCTGAACTTGACATTTCTGCAAGAATAATGAAATCAGATAGATGATCACCACATGACCGTTTTTGCACAAAGCAAGACTAAGGGAATGTATTAATAACAACGAGACTGGTGTAGCAACGCACTCAAGGACACAAAGCTAGCTCATAATTTATTACATTCACATTCAAGAGAGTAACTTTATTGTCGCGGTGAAGAATTGATAAAGGGTAATCTCAAGAACTTGATGTCGATGACTTGTGAGAAGATATTGATTACACACCTTTCATTTTAGCAAAGTACATAACAAAGTGAGAACCCATCGCCGGTGTTATCAAATACGCTCCTAATGTGTTTGTCCTGCAAATTTGAGCAACATATAAACGGCAAGAACTAGCCGATTTCTTTAGCTACGAAACTACGAAAAGTAAGGAGATTAAAAAAGAGTGTGATTTACCAGTCAGGCAAAGGGCTATATACATGACTTTCCGGTGTTATCAACGCATGATCTCTCTTATAGACACTTCTTGTGAAACCAGGCAAGTCTACAAAACCAACATCATCAACAGAAAAATTTCAAAACTCTTATCAATAAGTCCACAAAGCTGAACATGTATGCTTCCATGGCTTCTATGTGACCTAATTGATCAAAAGGTGAGACCTTTTCCTGCTAGACAAAGCAGAAACCCTCTCAATAACTCAAATCTCTAACCAAAAAACGTATTCACAAAGACAAATAAGCTATAAAACAGTAACTTTTGCTGACATTTGCGTACGATGAAACCAAAAAAGTTATAAACTTTTGTAAGAAAGGCATTTGAAGAAAACCTTGGAGATGCCAAGGAGATAGTGTCGGATTCGTGGCTTTCCAGTAAATAGGTTTCGTCTTCTCTTCCGATTCAACGATATTTGGCCCTGAACAAAACCCATCGTCACTCTTCGAAGCTGTAACAAGACCTTCACGAAGAAGGTGATTAGTTTCATCACAGAAAACTTATGAGAAGAATATCTCAACTACTTACTGGTAACGACGAAGAAGACGATTAATAAGTGAAGCAATCGCATTTTCGATGAAGATTAGTGAAACGATTCAGCTTCAATGCTCTCTCTATTAATTCATTCTTCGGATATAAAAAGCAGAACACGACAGATGATTCTCTCTGTAGTGGCCAGTAGATGTTTCTGTTTGGTAGCCTCATAAAATTATATTTTTATTTATGGACAATTATAAAACCAAAGTTGAACTCGCTATCAGCTACGCGTGCCTGCGGGAATCAAAGGTGTAGCGTCTACGAAAAAATGGAAGATTAATCGGGATTAATCGGAAAGTAATTTTGGTATAAATTTATATTTTCATATATTTTTTCACTTTGTATTGATTTTTGAGAAATTCATAAAACTACACCCTTTCAACCCTCCCTTCACAAAACTACACCTAATTCAATATTTTCACAAATTTACACCCTTTCAAAATTTTAAAAGCTTGATTTATCCTTTAAAAAATTACAAAAATTAAAATCTTTTCATTTGGGTTCGCTAATTAGTGTTTAGGGTATAATATTAAAGGGGTATGATTGTGTGGGTAAGGTTTATTTGTATTTAATTTTGAGTATTTAGGTGTAGTTTTGTGAAGTATTTTGAAAATGGTGTAGTTTTGTGAAATGTAATTCAAATGGTGTAGTTTTGTGATTCTCCCTTGATTTTTTATCATCATTTATATTTTTATTAACCTCTAAAACTAATAACTTATCAAAAAATTTATAAAATTTAAATGTAATCAAATTAGTGAAAAATAGTCAAAAATAATTGGATTATGCAAAATTTTATAGAATTAGACGCCGTTATGCATGTCATTAAATTTACGCGGCCAAAAACTTAATCGACGCGGACGATCGCTAAGTAGCGAAACTCGGGGAGTAATCGGCTAGGCGAGCGAATTTTAGAACAAAGTATAAAACTAAGATTTTTTAATTGCATTTTACAAATTAAGAATTTTCAAAAGAGTAATTCACAAAACTACACCCTTCTATCCCTTCATTTACAAAATTCTATCTAATTCAATTTCACATATTTTCACATTTTCAAAATTTTAAAAACTTGATTTACCCTTTAAAAAATGGGACAATCACAAAACTACACCATTTGAAAGTGAATTCACAAAACTACACCTTCTGAAAGTGACTTTTTAATTCTACACCTCTTTCATGACCAAAAAGACAATGTTACCATTTGTATTATTATTCTCTATTCTTCTTCTTCTTCCTCTGAATCTCGAACTCGATCTACATTCTTCTTCTTCTTCCTCCTCTAATTTTTTATCTCGATTTTTCCATCGATCTCGCCGTCTAGATCTCGCCGTTTTTCAATTTCTCCGTCGATCTCACCGTATGGATCTCGTCGTTTTTCAATTTCGACCTCGATCTCGCCGTCTGGATCCGGATCCGGATCTCGTCGTTTCAAGGTAATAATCCGGATCCGGATCTCGCCGTTTACGTCCGCTTATGTGTCCCTTTTTGATCTCACCGTCTAGATCTGGATCTGGATTTTTCATACAGTTATAAGAGTTATTAGTGATACATAAGTGATTTCCCATTTAGTGATTGATGTGTTTTAATGGATTTTACTTTTTGGCATATGAATGCGGATTTAGTTAATGAAAAACTAGATATCCTTATCAATATTGTTACCGAGCCTAACCATTATGATTGATAACATCCAGAATCTTTTGGAAGAGAGAAACAAGAAAGAGGTAAAAATGTTATAAATGTTATAAAGAGAATAATATCTTAAATTGATGGTTTGTGTGTGTTAATGACTCAACTGTTTCACCAGCTATTGTGTCCCTGAAGCTCTTGGAATGCATTGCTATGAGGATCTCTTACTTATTAAAGCTCAAGGATGCGAAGATATCGGAGTTGAGGAAGAAACTAGCATCATATATCTTTGTTGAAATCTTAACATTTCTTTGATGTCTCAGCTTTCTCTTCTTGATTAGGTCTGAACTTTTTTGAAACTTCAACAACTGTTGGTTTATAACACTTATAACACTTATAACATTTATCTGATATTTTTGAGAAGTTTGTTCTATAACACTTATTACAAAAAAACAACAAACGTTATAATATTTATAACACTTATAATACTTATAATAAACGGAGCCCATTTTAAAACGATAGAATGAATTATAACACTTATAATATTTATAATAAACGGAACCCATATCGTAAAATATCAAAAGATCTAGAGTTTCTCTTCGACGGCGGTTTCCTCTACAGATTCATCTCTTCTTAAATAGGGCAACAAACATGTACACGTGGAAAGTAAAAGACAGTAAGCTAAGAAATTTATAACATTTATTATAAGTGTTATAAGTGTTATAAGTGTTATAAAATCTGAATCATTTGGAAGTCTTATTAGTATCTTATGACAAGTCTTGCATTAAATAGGATAACAAACATGTACACGTGGAAAGTAAAAGACAGTAAGCTAATAGAATTTATAACATTTATTATAAGTGTTATAAGTGTTATAAGTGTTATAACATCTGAATCATTTGGAAGTCTTACTAGTATCTTATGACAAGTCTTGCATTAAAAATTGAATGAAACCACATAAATGGTGAAAATAAATCAAATTGCAGACTACACAACTAGTCTCCATAAGACATATCTTGGCTGATGGAGGTAAGAGAACCACATCTATCAACATCAATAACAAATTCCCAAGAAGAATTTGTTGACTTCCACTGCCTGCACAAACACAGTAGAGATCAATTAGCATCTGCCTTGTAGAGAATAATGGTTCAACATCAACAATAGTACTTATAATACTACTTATCAACATCAAACAATGGTTCAGCTTAAAATACTACTTATCAACATCAAACAATGGTTCAGCTTATAATACTTATAATAGTAGGATTGTGAAATTTATAATATATCAAAAAGGTATGACAGCAAAATGCTCTTGAACCTAATCTAAGCTTCTGCTCATACTCCTAATCTCTTAATTATTCAATCTATTCATTCACATGGAGAAACCGTGAAAAGGAGGAGTAATTACCTTTAATTATAAATCTGTGAAGCTACTTTTAGATCTTAGAGATTGTTGTATTTGAACCTGCGTCTTCTCTATCTTCGTTTTAAAGCATCTGCCATGTAGAGAATAATGGTTCATCATCAACAATAATACTTATAATACTACTTATCAACATCAAAAAATGGTTCAGCTTATAATACTTATAATAGTAGATTGTGAAATTTATAATATACCAAAAAGGTATGACAGCAAATGCTCTACCTAATCCAAGCTTTTGCTCATACGCCTAATCTCTTAATTATCAATTTCTAATCTATTCAATTTATTTGATAAACATGGAGAATACATGAAAAGGAGGAGTAATTACCTTTAATTATAAATCTGAGAAAATAGTTTCAGATCTTAAAGATCGTTGTATGTGAAGCTCGTCTTCTTCCTAGGCAGTCTTCTCTATCTATAAGATCTATAAGATCTATAAGATCTATAAGATCTTCGTATGTGAAAATAGTTTCAGATCTATAAGAAGAAGACAAATTCGTGGTCGGAGAAGCTGATTCCGACGACGGCGACGGAGAAGATGATTGCAGATTTCGAGATCGGCTGTCTCCTTCTCCTTCTCCAGCTTCTTCGTGTTCTGTATCGGCAAAATAAGAAAAGAAGAAACCTAATTAAATGAGGGTAATAAGGTCTTTTTACAGAGGAAGGAGGTGTAGTTTTGTGAATATTTTTAATTAGGTGTAAAGTTGTGAAAGAAGGGAGCAAATGGTGTAGTCTTGTGAATTTCTCTTAAAAAATTACCAAAATTAAAATCTTTTCATTTGGGAACAAATGACGTAATTTTGTGAAATATAATTCAAATGATGTAGTTTTGTAATTCTCTCCTTTTCAAAATCATTTTTCAAAAATACATATAAATTCTCAAAATTAAATTCAAATAAATTTTATCCACACAGTTATACTCATTTGGTATTATACCGAATCTAATTCAAACGTAGAAAATTTGTTTTGGTAAGTTTTTAAATAGGAAATCAACTTTTTAAAATTAAAAAGTGTAAATATGTAAAAATATTAGGGAGAATCACAAAACTACACCATTTCCAAAATACTTCACAAAACTACACTTAAACACTCAAAATTAAATTCAAATAAACTTTACTCAAACAATCTTACCCCTTAATACTATACCCTAAACACTAATTAGCGAACCCAAATGAAAAAAAATTTAATTTTGGTAATTTTTAAAGGTTAAATCAAGTTTTTAAAATTTTGAAAGGGTGAAAATATGTGAAAATATTAAATTAGGAGTAGTTTTGTGAAGAAGGGGTTGAAAGGGTGTAGATTTGTGAATTCCTCTTAATATTAAATTAGGTGTAGTTTTGCAAATAAAATATACAATCGTTAAGAGCAAGTCCAATGGTGTTTCTTAACGGGATCTTAGCATGCGGAGCCCACCTAAATAGTTAAGATCTGAATCTTATATTTCTTATTTAAGATCTAGATCTTAACTATTCATGTATACGTGGCGACCCATGATTGGTCCGTTTTTATTTTTTATTTTTTTATTTTGTTTTAAACCAACTGTTGGTGGACCCCACTGAATAGTTAATAAATTTTGTGGGTTTCCCTGGAGATGGTCTTATAGTTTTGTGAATTCCCTTTTATTTAAACTGGAAAAATATCGGTTTACTTCGGTTCGGTTTGATTTAATTCAATTCCGGTTTGGTTAACTGAAATTATTGGGCCCTTTAATAATGTGAGAAAGCCCGAATTTTCACAGATCATAGTTATCGTCTCTTTCTCTCTCTCTCTGCAAGAAAAGGAGAAAATGGAGATAGCAGCAGCGACGACGAGCTTCACGACGCTACGAGCTCGTGCGTCGGCGATAATCCCGTCTTCAACAAGTAATCTGCGATCTAAAGCGAGATGTTCTTCTTCATCGTCTTCTTCTCTGAGAGCTTCTCTATCGAATGGATTGCTCTCGCCGTATACAGGAGGAAGCATCTCTAGTGACTTTTGCGGCGCCAAGCTTCGCTCGAAATCGATTAATCCGTTGTATAAGTCAAGTTCTAAGCCTAAGCGTGGTGTTGTCACTATGGTACTTGAAATTTATACTGATAACATATCTTTTTTTCTCAGTAATTAGCAAAGCTATACACTGTTTGGATTTTGAATTCGAGTTTTTAGGTGGATATTTATGAGATTTTGTGATGATTTGATAGTGAATTTTTGTAGATTGTATTTGTTGACTCGTGCTTAAGTGTTGTACCAGTGGATTAGGATGGCTCTAGATATTATCAATTAGATACCAATGGGAATAATGTTCATTTATTACAGTTGTTATTTTATTGAAGATGGTACATGCTTGAAAAGAATGCTTTTGTAAGAAATGATGTAATTGTAATTGTGTGTCTTTGTCACTTGTTTTGTGGAAGAAGTTTCACTTAATTGTGTGTGCTATTTACATATGCATTAGTTGCTCTTGTTATAATTGTGTGTCCTTTGGCTATCATAGTGAATTTGGGAGGATGTTATACTCTTCATATATAGTTTTTTTTTTTTTTGTCTTAGTAGGCTGAAATTTAATGTTGTTCAGTTCACTTTTGGTGAGCCTTTTCTTTTCCTATGGTTCCTATCTTTGTGAACATCTCGTTGTGGTTACCTCCTGTCAACAGGTTATACCTTTTTCGAAGGGAAGTGCACACGAACAACCTCCTCCTGATTTGGCTTCTTATTTGTTCAAAAACCGAATTGTCTATTTGGGAATGTCTCTTGTACCTTCAGTCACTGAGTTGATACTCGCGGAGTTTCTTTACCTTCAGTATGAAGACGAGGAGAAGCCTATATACCTCTACATTAACTCGACAGGGACAACCAAGGTAGGCTTGCATTTGGAATGTCTGTCTTCTTTGAGAATGCATGCTGAATAGTGAACTTGAATCAGTGGCTTGTTTCAAATAAATCACTCGATGTCTACAAAACATTACTAATCTTAAATGTTTAAAGAGGGTTTTGTTCTCCCATTTCAGGGTGGCGAAAAGTTGGGCTATGATACTGAGGCCTTTGCAATTTATGATGTCATGGGGTTATTAATCTTTATCCCTTTTTCTACTTGCTTCTTTCTCTTACTTTTCCCCTTAATAATTACACTTGAATACTGAAATTTCTTTCACAAGTATTGGAAACTGAACATGGAGATTCTTTTTCTATCAAGCTTTTTATGACTGGTTATTTTGGTGAGACTGACCAGATATTCATGCAACAATCAACTCTTAGTCTCACACCTTGTATTTAACTGCAGGTATGTCAAACCACCAATCTTTACTCTTTGCGTCGGTAATGCTTGGGGTGAAGCTGCTTTGCTTCTAACTGCTGGGGCAAAAGGAAATCGTTCTGCATTGCCTTCATCAACTATCATGATAAAGCAGGTTCTTTCCCATCATTTCTTTTAGATATTAGGTGGTGTGATGTCCCCCTCCGAGAGGATTTTGGCTTTCTTCTTCAGTCGGAAGAAACAAGGGCTAATGATTCCTGAATTCTGTGCATGCTTCTGTTACTCATCCGAATATTTTCTCTTGTATGATAACTTTGCAGCCTATTGCTCGATTTCAAGGGCAAGCAACTGATGTTGAAATTGCAAGGAAAGAAATCAAGCACATAAAGACGGAAATGGTGAGAGCATCAACTTTATATGAACTTGCATAGTAGAGAATCATGTGTTGACCCTTGTGATGTATTCGAAATATCTTAGTTTAACCTTCATCACTCGACTGTTTCCAGTTATTTGCGATGTGTCGTTTAGGGGCAAGATATAAATATATGTAACTTGCAGAGCAGTGATTTGTGATTATATGCACTTGGTAGTATTATCTTTCTTTTTTCTTCAAGCTATCTGATAATATTACACTCATGCATCTGTTCACGCTATATTATGCTCCAGGTCAAGCTGTATTCAAAGCATATTGGTAAATCTCCGGAGCAGATTGAAGCTGACATGAAACGCCCGAAATATTTTAGTCCCAGTGAGGCTGTTGAATACGGGATCATTGATAAGGTAAGCTATATAAATGATAGAAAATTCCATAAACCTTACGAACGGGTTTTTGTTTTATGCCAACATAGAATGGTTTATATTGAATGTTTCTCTCACTGTAATCTGTTTGAAGGTGGTCTACAATGAAAGGAGCGGTCAAGACAGAGGAGTTGTGTCGGACCTTAAAAAGGCACAACTCATCTAAGTATCAGAAATGTCTCCATAAACCCCTCAATGATTAATAGGTAAAAGCTAGAACGTAATCACTTTCAGTCTGCATAGTCTACTTCTACTTATATTGTTGTTATTCTTAGGCTGGAGATTTCACCGCAGTTTAAATGAAGAATTGGTGCGCAACCATTCACCGGTACAAAACCTAAAATGTTGAAAACATGTTAAAATTTGGTACTTGTGTGTAGTGATGCAAATTTTTAGGGTTATATGAACAAAAGAAACAAAGCCATATGTGTGTAGGCTTGTGAATGCCTAGAAACATAATTGGTTTAAAACTCTTTTTAAAAAGAATCAATAGCATTTGCTCACTCTCCAATGCTTATGTTTGGAATTATATATAGCATTTTAGTGGATTACTACCAAACTAACAACAATTAATCTCATCAATAGTATCCTTTGTCTTTCTGTTAATATCTTAGTTATATTATAACAACAATTATTGTTTTGGTAGAGATAGTAATTATATCTAGAACAATCATAATAATATATGCAATCCTATAGTGGTTTCATATACAATAGTTATGTATTATTGTGTCTCTATTGCAAATCTTACAATTACTGTGCTGCAACTATTATACTTTTGCTAACAGCAAACAATTTGTTATCCAAATGCAATGCTGTTTCAAACCTGTATTGTGTAAAGAGTAAATGATGCCAAGACAAATTGGGAGTATAGCTTATAATGACAAAAACAAACAAAAAAACCTTTTTGCACAGACTACAGTCTCTGTCTTTGTTTTTATATTCCTTTGATTAAATTGCTAAAACCCAACAAACATAAGGCTACAATCTCGGTTTCGATCAACTAAAAAGAATCCGAACCTCTTGGTCATGTTCGGATTTTGTGTCGACGTAAAGACGAGAGATTTGTCTTTTACCTTGCTTGAGATTTTTTTTTTCTTCATTTGGCTGATGATTCTGAATCTTGAATCTTCTCTCCTGCGTTTGGATCCGCATTTGCATTTCCACGTTCTCGAGCGAGCCTCTCGGCTTCTTCGATCTTTCTTATAGCTTCCTCTTGTGTCGCATTCATCATTGTCCCCATTGTTTTCTTCTCTGATTCTAGCTGAACCTCCATTATCGTACCAGCTTGCTTGTCTATCGGTTTGAAGTAGTCTTCGATCTGAGCTTCCTGTATCGGTATAGAGATATGCCAAGAAAAGCTTTAGACTATGAGAATTTTTGTAACTTTTAAGCATTCTTTAAACATATATGGTCAACCATAACTATATGTAACAAAAGAGCTTTTACATAGCACTTTCCTAACACGGAACTAAGTAAGAACAAAATGTACAAAAGATTTCTGATTTTGAAAACAAACACTCCTTTCAAAAATTTATGTTGTATACATCTCAACGAAACTAAAGTGCGTTCCCCTTATTTTAATGCTTCGGAAACAAGACACTTTTTTGCAACACAATTGATGTGGATATATTTTTAATATTAAGCAGGCGATGAACTAAATGGGAGAAAAGTAAATCATTAGCAAACCTAGAGAGCGCGAATAAAGAGACAAGAGACTAACCGTGTTCTCAATCTGCTTATTTAAATTCCTCATCTCGTCAACCATACGGCGAACTTCAGACAATATAATCTGCTCGGGGAGTCTATTTATCTCTGCTTTCCTTTGCTGAGCCTGCAAGACCATAGGTTTAAATCAGATAACGAAAAAGTAACCATGAAAAGCCTTTGCTAGAAGTTAACAATCATAATAAGTCTTGCTGAACAAATAAAAAGTTCAAAACCATAGTCTATATATATAATCAAATTTCATCAGTGACATCAAATGTACATTAATAATAAAGTAATAAGTAATAACCCATCATTACTGTTTACAGACACTACCCAATTTTCATAAACAGGCAAAGTGTACATATTGCATTGAAAGTATCTACATATCAAAGTACAAAAGCATGAATTAAGGGTTTTTCATCAAAGTCCAAAAGCATGAACTAAGGGTTTTTCATCATCCTATTCTACCACTCCACACTAAAGACAATAGATTAAGAAATGATGAGACAAAATTAAGAACCTGTTGGATACGCTTTTCGAGCTGCAACCTGTAATTACGGATTCTCCTTTCTTCATACCCAGAGAGGACTCTAACATAGAACATAGCTTTTCTACCATATTCAAGCAGCTTCTTCATCTTTCCACTGCAAGCTTACCTGCTAAGTTTAATGGATTCTATCTTCAGCATATCACAGCCAAAAGCTGAAACATAATTGTGTAATAAAAGACAAAGAAAAACAAGAATCAGCCTTAGAATTTGGATTGCTCAAAACCCTATAGAAAACTTGAAGAACTATCAAAGCAAAAGATATCTCTATCTTCTAAACATAAAGCATTAGATTCAAATTATAATCAATCAAATAGCCATTGAACCGCTTCGATTGAGGAAAAAAACCCCACAGATCTAACTATCAAACGCTGAAAATTAGAATCAGATACCATGAAACGAAGAAAATCTCAGGTTCTCTACCACTAATGAGAAGAAATCGAAGAACACAACAATACTAAACGATCCATCGAGAGATAGATAGAGATAGAGAGAGAGAGAGAGAGACATACTTGCTGAAAAATCGGAAACGGCGTAAGAAGAAACGACGAATTTGTGATACACTGAGAAAACGCCGGTGGAAACTTAAGCTCCGACGGAGGCGGCGGCGGCGGCAAGATAACACCGTCACGGATCTCTCGCGATTGACTGCGAAAAGGATATTGCTCACCAAATTGCTTAATGCCTCGTTTATTGTTAATGGGCTTTAAAAGCCCGTTTTGATTTATAATGGGCTTTTATTAGAGTGTGGCCCATATGATTTTTTATTTAACTTTAAAAGTTAGCCGTTGTTTCTTATTCGATTCAAGAATCGCATAAGTCACAAGATAGCCGTTTTGTCGGTGGGTGTTAATAAATGTTATTTTTGATTACTTCTTGTTTATTTGGACAAAAATATTAAAATATAACTCCTGAATCCAAACAATAACTGTGATTGAAATAATGAATTTTATCTGATCGTTTCGTGTAAACAAACAAAATAAATGTTTTAATTTTTGAATTCTTCGAAGATAACAAATCAGGATAATTTAATTTGTCACTTAATATAAATATGTAATTTTCGGTTTTGTTTGGTTCTCTAAAGATTCCGGTTTAAGATAACCGGTTTTTTTTCTTTTTTCAGCTTCTTTCCTTCAAGAAAGATTCGTTGAAGCTCAAAAAATAATATAATGACGAAAATAGCCCTCGAAAGAAACCATTATTACAATGAAAAAGGAATTAACTTTTAACTCTTAACGGCTAGTTTTGTAATGAAGGATCCTTTTTCTTGTCTCTTGTCTAAAGCTAGACACACACCAATTTAGTCTCTCTCTAGCTCTCTGTTCTTCTATTTTTCTCTCTGTAATTTCTGATAATATTAGTATCAATGGAAGAATTCAAGCATACGATAGTGGAGGATTTTAGCGAAGAAGACTTCTACGAGAAAATCGAAGCACCAAAGTTCGTAGACCTTACCGCACCAGATCATCGCCCCGAAGGAGAAGATCGTTACTGGTTCTGTTCCAGAGTTGGTCTGAATCTTTATTCATTCTCCAACATTTAACATTTTCTTTTTCGAAATTTTGAAAACAAAGCTAATTTACTTTCTTAGATCTGAACAATTTGCTTAATTTAGGGTTTCTTTGTGTGATGATTTTTTTTTTATTTGGGTAATTTTGTAGGATGTGATCAAAAGCATGAAGAGTTTATGGATTCTGAAGTAATCTACAAAAACTTCCTTCTTCGGGTTAGTTTTTTTTTTAAAAAAAATCAAAACTTTACACTTGCCATGATTTTAAAAATCCAAACTTTAAACTCTAATGACTAATGTTGTTTAATCAAAAAACATTACTAAAGGTAATGGCAGCGAGAAGCCCAAGTGTTCGTCTTCGAAAAGCTCTTTACAGAAAAGATCTCAGGTAATGAAAGTTCGAAACTTTGAGAGAAAATGTGTGTATCTAAGAGTTAAGACTATGAGAGATTCATCATTGTAATGTGTGTGTGAAGTTACATTGTTGTGTATATGTACTTGTTTTGTTATTACAGTGTAGAACCTCCTAAATGCCCCAACACAGTTCCTGCAAAGCCATCGAGATCACGCGTCTCTAGATTAGCTATGATCTCATCGATTCCACAGAAACCTAATGGTAAGATCAGACCAAAAGGAGTCAAAGCAGTTCCCACAAGCAAGAATGCTACTCTTAGTAAAGGAAAAGATTCGACTTTGATCTCATCGGTTCCTCGAAAGGCGTTGACCGAGAGAAAGAAGCAAATGCAGAGTCCATCAGGCTTTAGGAGTGTGCAGAATCCGAGAATTGGGACAGTTAAACCGTCGGGGAACAGAGTTGTTGCAAAGGCTTTGGTGTTTCATTCACCTAAGAAGGTTGTGAAGCTGAAGAGATCTGTGGAGCTTAGCTCATCGGTGAAGAAGTTGTGTAGTGGGATGAGAAAGCTTGAGATCGAAAAGAAAAGAGACGGTTTTGGGGCTAATCGTAAAGATGGGGGTTTGGTCCCGACTAAAAGAACACTAAAGGGAAGAGAAGTGAAAAGCCGAGTGTTTGATTCTCTAAGGTCACATAAACAGATTGATTCAAAAGCCAAACAGATGGTCAAAGAAAAGGAAGAGCATGTGGTTTCGTCCGAAAAAACAAGTGGTGATGAAGAGTTTGTGGTCGGAAAAAAATCCGAGGAAGTGTTAGAAACATTGAAGACTAACATGGATGAAAACTTTCAGGCCAAAGAAGATCATGATGTGATAAAGAAGAATGAACACAAAGAAAATGTGTTACCTTTGGAGTGTGAGAACAAAGAGAATGTTTCTGATGCAGCGGATGCCGATAGAGATGATTTTGGTGTATTAAAAGAGAGTGGACTTAATAAAGCAAAGAAAGACGAGATCGTGGAGGTTCATGACAAGGAAAATGCTGCTAATGCAGCTAATGTCGATGGAGATAAGGAGAGTGGACTGATAAAAGCAACGAAAGACGAGTCCGTGGAGATTGAAGACAAGGAAAATGCTTTAGTATTGAAGTGTGATGGCAAAGAAAATGCTACTAATGCAATGGATGTTGATAGAGAAGGAGATGATAAAGAGAATTCTTCAGCCTTGGACAATAACAGGTGAGGGAGATGTTGTTTATTTGGTTCTACTTTGGATTCTATTTGCGCGTCGTCTCATGGATATACTTGTTTTGTCTCAATCTTGCAGGAAAGTAAACCAAGCCACCAATCCTCCAATGAAAAGGAAAGTCTTTGACAAGAAAGAAACTTGCAAAACCATTCTAAAGGTAGCTAAGTTTCTTCTGATGAGCTCTACTATCTGTTTCTCTTATGTACTAATGTGTTGCTTATGTAATTTCTACTGAACCAGGCAATGGAAGATAAGTGTTTCAATGGCAAGATTGTTTCGGCTAATACCCGTGTCAAGTATGCAAAGCCTAAGCTCACGCATCCAAAGCCGTTTCGACTAAGAACTGATGTATGATGTTGGAAAATAAAACCCACCAAATTGATTTGTTCTCTAATATATTCAACTATGTTTTGCTTTTTTTATCTGATGACAAAGTATATTTACATGTTTTCAGGAAAGAAGTATCCTTAAGGAAGCAAACACAGAGAAGAAACCACACTGTGCTCTTGCCAAAGAAGAAGAAACTACAAACATTCTTAGACTTAATGGTGAAAACATGGATCCAAAACATCAACCACATAGAGTATGTTCTCTTTACAACATCAAAAACAAAGCATATCATATCAATGTATTGTTGCGTCGTGTGATTTGTGTTCTCTGTAACATACTAATTTTGAACTGCAGCTGGAGAAGAACACAACTTCACGGTTAAAAGCTTGTAAAGGAACATCCACAACACTTGATAGACACGTCGCCGCCTCTGAAAATACAGCAAATGGCAAGAGGTAGAAAAACTGAGCGAAACAAAGTGTAGTCTCATCTTTACTTAGGCATGTAACCTGAGAGTTTATTGTGTTTTTCTTCAGGGTTTTGTTAGGAAAGAAGAAGCAAGTTGCTGCTAGTAAAAGAGCCGAAACCATGGAGAAGAAAACTTCACCGATGAACGAAGAATCTAAGGGAGTTGCAATCATAAACAAATCTTCTTATGTTTCTGCTGTTGCTTCAGGTGAGAAAAGACTTGCAACTGTCCCAAAAGGTCCGAACTTTCATCGCGTTCACGTCCCAAAGAGCTGTACAAAGAGAGTGGCATCACAACAAGTCTAAATTTCGCGGTATCTGTGGTAGTTTCGGTTCAATTCACACGAGACAGAGAGAGAGTCTTGTAACATTGATTAGCATTTGAAATGTGACATTCACAGAAACAGTATTGTTTTAGTGTGTTTATAAACACTTGAGGTGCTCAATTTTCTATATTGAACCATTGAGAAAAAGTTCAACTGCCATATAACTTTTCAAGAAAATTGATGTAGCGGAAGATACGATAAACACAACTCAACCAAAGGATTCCAGAGAATTCTCGCTTGGGACCTGGTTCGTTCAATCAAAGGATCCATAAGGATCGTTCGAGAAATTTATAATCAATTCAATAAGAAAGATTCGGAGAATATCTTCTCTCAAAAGTCAAATTTTTTTTATTAATCAATCAAAATTTGAATACAAAGGTAGGACCGAAAGACTTATTTATAATAATCTAAAACCCCCTAAAATATTTCATAATAATAAAAGGAGTTAACCAAATAATAAAACAATTAATAATGTAAATAGGAAATATATTTATAAATCTTCCAAATATTTGTGTGCATCAAAAGTCAATGTGTGTTGTTGTGTCAACACAACTCCAAGACGCATGACTTAAAAAAAACAATTTAAATTTGAGGTGTGATTTATACCTGTCTTTTATTGACAAATACTCTTAAGATAAAAGACAGGGACAAAGAATGAAAAAGACAGTCATGTGAATGTCATTTTCTTTATAGCTGTCTTGTTGGGTCTTTTGCTTATCTCTATTTCCCTACCGTTTGTTTACTCTCTACCTCTTTTTCATATTCTTCAACTCTCATTTTTTTTTACTATTTTCATAAAATTTAAATCAATTTCATTTATTCTTCTTTGAAAAGACAATATAGTTACATAAAATTAAAAGATAATTATTCCATATATAATTCCCAAATCACTTTTTTTTGGTAAGTGGAGAATTATGTAGAAAATGTAAAAACATAAACATTTCTCTCCTTTTTTTTATTTTCTTGTGGTACGTTCATCTCATAGACTAATATAACAAGAGATAATGATATTGTTGTGGTTCACACATTACTGTCTACATTTATGCTTTATCATTACTATAAAGTAAAAATATATATTCAGTGACAATTTCGATATAACAATATGAATTTACATTAACATACAAAGTCTATTTTCCAACTATATATAGTCAACGATAAAAAAATTTATTAACCAAACAAGGGTGCAAACGAATGTTTGAACTTGAATCATACATATTAAACACAAACTCAAATATAATAAAATGATGAAACTAATAATTCAAACAAAAAATGAAAGGTAAATTACAATAAAAAAAACGATACAAACCAATTCAATAATAATAGTAATAATCTCAAACTAGGACCAAATAGGCTGCAACAACAAAAGAAAGTGCCACGACATCGTTTCTTACATTAAAAGCTCCCGAGTCCGGTGAGTCCATAGCCGGTGGCATGGCTCCCTGAGACGGTCCTTCCATTGGCATAGGCGGTGAAGCCATAGGAGTAGTTGGTGCAGCCATTGGGCTAGTAGACGGAGTCATAGCCATAGGTGGTGGAGTCATAGCCATAGGTGGTGGAGTCATCATAGGCATAGGTGGTGGAGCCATCATAGGCATAGGTGGTGGAGTCATAACCATAGGAGGTGGAGTCATCATAGGCATAGGTGGTGGAGTCATAGCCATTGGTGGTGGAGCCATCATAGGCATTGGTGGTGGAGCCATCATAGGCATTGGTGGTGGAGTCATGATAGGCATAGTTGGTGGAGTCATGATAGGCATAGGTGGCATGGACATGGAGCCAGAAGGAGCCATCATGGGAGCTTGAGCTAAAGAGAAAGGAATCAAAATCATAGACAATGCAAGCAAGAGAAAGGCTTGTGAAGAAGAAGAGGCCATGGCTAAATTAGTTATGTGTTGTGTTGAATAGTTGTGTTATGTAAAGTGATATATAGAGAGAGATTTATGTGAATTAAAAAGAGTGGAAGAGAAAAGTGAAAGGGTTTCATTGAGGTGTTAGGGTATATATTTAGATATTATTATTATGATTTTTTATGTTTTTGAACCGTTGGATATATTGTGTGACACGTATCAATGCATGGATAGGTTTTTGAGATGCTTATTTATTTTCCTCCACATATTGAAGAAGAAAAAAAGAGTGGAAATATTCTAAAATGAATTATCTTTTGTAGGTAGTACAGATAGAATAATAAATAGAGACGTAAATGTCGATATTATAATTATTATGCTTTTTTAAAAATTTATTCTCTATTTCCTTTAAATTTTTAGTAAACGGATCCACTGGTTGTGTTTTCAAAAGGGTTCGTTAGACCTTAAATATATTTTATGAAATTTGCCAACAAATTATTCAAAAATATAAGAACGTAATTGCAAAAAAAAAAAAAAATATTTATAATCGTTGTTGTTGCGATACGTAGGCGTTTTGTATTCTCTAACTCTTTTAATAACATAGTAATTTGTTTTTCATATTCTAATTTTTCTTTTGTTGTGTATATAAATCAAACAAACAGTTTATTTTAAAATCCTCCACGTCACTCAAATTCTATATATATTAACAGAGAAATATTCCGTGAGCTTAAAAAAAAAACACATGTCAAACATACATAATTTTTCGCAAAAGAAAAAACAATTGCATATTTAGACATGTTATGTGGCCCATCAAGTTACCAAATATTCATTACTTTTGCTATCTTTTGGCCCATAAGTTACCAAATCTTATATTATTAATACAGAAGACGGAGAGAGAAAATGAGTTCGGAAATCTTACGTGTCATCACCTGATTAATTATGGTCCCACATCATTAAAAAATTTATTGAAAATTTATAAAAGCCCAAAATTATCACAAAATATATTTAATAAACATAATAAATGGATAATATATTTAGAAAATGTTGAAAAATTCATAAAATATAAAAATATAATATCAAAAAATCCATAAGACACACAATTTATAATTTCAAATAGATCTCAATAATATTTATATGTTATATTTCATCACATAAAGTTTAAAATAATAACAAAACATATTGTTCATTTATAAATAACAATATTATTTTGTAAAATTGTATTCAACACCAAAATTTATGTCAAATGACAAAACATGAACACATAATTAACGATTCATCTCAAAATTTGAGCAAATAATTTTCGGATAGATTTATACATGAAAGAGTGATTAAACATTCCTAGACAATATGTTTAAAATATTTGAAAACCCCATAAAATATGATTTTTAAAAGCCCATGAAAAGCTTAATTTTATAATTTTTATAATGTTTGTATGTTATATTCTCGCACAAAAGAACGACAAAACATATTATTCATTTATAATTAGCAATATTATTTTGTAAAATTGTATTTAACATCAAAATTAATGTTAAATGACAAAACTTGAACACAAAATTGACTCGAACTATCGGTTCCCAAAAATTCAGTGGTTTTATCCGAATTTTTAATAGTCGGATTTTTATGTCGAATAGAGACCGAATTGATATACTTTTCATTGTTAAACGGGTCATATCATGATTTCAAAACACTATGTAGTTATTGTTTTTCAATGATAAATAATAAATTATATGTAACGGTAAATATTCAATATCGATGCATATGGCTTTGTCATTAGGCTTCTTGATCTTGATGTCTTCTGAGTCTTCGATCAATTTTCACTGATTCTCGTTATCAAACCTACATCTCCATATCTGTTTTACTTCATTGTAGACTATATCATTCATCTCCAGAGACACAATCGTATACTTTTCTCTGCAAAACCCGACAAAATAAACTTTGTTTTCGCTTGGTAATTTTGGTGAAACGATAAGCTCTCGAGTCTTTGGATTCCACAACACAAAATCGTTCAATCGTTTCATTTCAGTAACAAAGCTCCGTTGATAATGACTTGGCCCATGAACTGTAATTTCTCAACGTTGTTGTATTCTTTCTTTGTATTTGATGCACATTCTTTGCCATGGACCATGTAATATGGTTGATGAAGACTCCGATGAAATTGGCATATGATTGTTGTTTCGGTTTTTTCCTCCATGAAGCGTCGACCAAGACTCCGACCCCTTCTTTCCGACTCAAACAGAACTGGAACAATGTTTCTTATTTTCTTCCTCCCTGCCATTGATGCTTGAGTCTTAAGCTTTAGGGTTTCGATTTTGGGGGAAATTAGAAAGAGAGAGAGCGCTAGATTGAATAAAGACGTTTATTTTCTTTTTCACTATTGAATGTTATTGGACCTGATTCAGGCTTTTTAGCAATAGACTGTAGTTTTGTTTTATATTTTACTAGGGTGAGGTCCGTGCATCGCACGGACAATTTTACAATTAATTTTTTATTTGACTATCAGTTTTAGTTACGTCTTATGTGCTTTTTTAGTTAATATGAATCTTATCTATTAAGTAGAACTTAATGTTGTAGTTTACTTTTGGACTTTTCAAGTTTGTTGTGCATTTTAATTTAATTATATGCGTAAATTTGTATTTTTGTGAACTCCTTACCATGTCTATAATTTGTTAATATTAGGTTAGGGTGTGATACTATAGTGTTTAATTATATTAAATTTTATGTTAGATAATTGGAAATTAAATTAGTTGGTAACATCTATCATAATACTTTTTCATATAGTACTTGATTAAAAAGAAAGAAACAAATAATTTCATTAAACGCTGATCACATTTAGTTTTATAAATAGAAATTAAGTCCTCGTAGGTTGTCCCGCTTCCCATCTTTTCTTAATTTTTTTAACTATTGATGCGTTTTCTTCTTTATAATGGGAGTTGATGCGGTTAATTCCAGTTGGAACCTGCTTGCGTGTAGTCATATTAATATTTATTCTTGTAACCAAAATGAAGACTATTTCTAATTTATTCATACATAATTTTCTTCGAAATTCATTAGCTACATCATCCCATATGGCCAACCGAAAATTATTTTTCTATTTATATAAACAAATAAAGAATTAGAAAAGTGGAATAAAAAATTAATATTTTATCTTCAATTTTTGTTAAATTGTTTGACATGGATTTTGTATATTAGCATTATGCTAATAGCATATGATGAAAGCAATTAAATATTTTAAAGAAAGAATATAATAATTGTTTGTCTAGAAAATATAATCAAACTATAATGTATGACATTATGATATTAAAACCGTTAAATTTTGAAAATTGTAATTTATATTTATTATAAATTAAAGTAATTATAAAGTTAACATATATTTATTTTTATTCCTTGAAAGAGTCTTTCAATTGGTTTTTGATTGTTCTCTTGAAATCTAAGTTTTTCATCATCTTTTCGTCTTTTAAACAACAATGTTTTACAATAAAAATTGATTGAATTAAGTCAATTAACATATCTAGTTTAATAGTAACTTCAAAAAAAATGGAAGGTCTTCAAACACTCTTTTAAAATCTTATAGTAACTCAATTTTTACAACTTGCACTAATTGAGATTTGTAAAAGAGAATAATTAAATGAATTCTTTTAACAAGACACCAATACAAAATTAGGAACTAACATGTATCTACGAAGGGCAAACTTTTTTCATAGTTTTTGAAACGCCTCATAGTGTGACCCTTTTTCGATGTTCCAAAAATCATCAACCTTGGAATTTTTAGTGTTGTGCTTTCAAGAACACAAACAAAAATAGAACAAATAAAAGAAGATGAAAGAATCATCCATATTTTTAATTTTATTGTTTGAAGAAAGAATATGCTAGATTGAACATTATTTTATTTTTCTGATTTTGTTGACAAACTTATTGTGGATTTTATAAATATGTATTGCTTCACTACACCCAAAGCCATTATGATGGAAGTTACAAAAATACTTTTCAAATTAATTTCAAATTGAAGATGAGAATTATTCTTGGTCATATTGTGAGGAATAAATTTTCATTTGACTAAATTTTAAAATTAATGTCAAATTGAATACGGGAGTTATTCTTGGTCAATATTATAAGAAATAAATGTCATTTGACCAAAATTTATATTTTTGCTTGTTTTGTTTTATTTATTTATTATCAATGTAACTACTATTATGAGGGTGACAAAAATATTATATTTGTAGAATATAGTGATTGTGAATTTTTAAGATAATATTTTGTAACTCAAAGTCTTTCAATTTCACAATTATTTTTGTATAGAGGACACATGTTATTTTACAATTTTTACTACTTGAAATTTGTGAATTATTAGTGAATAAAATTTGAAAGTAGTACTATTTGAAAGTAGTGTGAATTATTTTTATCAAATTAAAATAAAATGTAAGATAATTTCGCATGTATTTTTATTATTTTAAAGAGGTAATATTATTAATTTTATATTTTATTTCAATTATGTGAATAATATAATATATTAGTATTATATGAAAGTAATGTGAATCATTTTTATTAAATTAAAATAAAATTTAATAAAAATAAAAGACAATTTACATTTATTTTTAATTTTTAATTATTTAAGGAGGTAAAATATTATTAAATTAGATTTTATGTCAATTATGGGAATAATTTTATTGTATAATATAATATATTAGTATTATATGAAAGTAATGTAAATCATTTTTATTAAATTAAAATAAAAATAGAAGATAATTTTACATTTATTTTTAATTTTTGAAGGAGGTAAAATATTATTAAATTAGATTTTATGTTAATTATGTGAATAAGTTTATTGTGAAATCATGAGAAGAACACATGTTTTGATATGAGAGAAACATGGGTCACCAGTCACCACCACATTGAAATTTAAAAAAACATCTTTTTAATTTTTGAAGGAAGTAAAATACTATTAAATTAGATTTTATGTCAATTATGTGAATAAGTTTATTGTGTAATATATTATATTAGTATTATATGAAAGTAATGTAAATCAATTTTATTAAATTAAAATAAAAATAGAAGATAATTTTACATTTATTTTTAATTTTTGAAGGATGTAAAATATTATTAAATTAGATTGTATGTCAATTATGTGAATAAGTTTATTGTGAAATCATGAGAAGAACACATTTTATGAGATGAGAGAAACATGTGTCATCACCACATTGAAACTTAAAAAAAACATTTTGTCTTATTATATAAGATTACTTTTGTAATTTGACCCAAAAAAAAAAAATTCCTTTTCCTAAGCCCAAAAATATATAAAGAAAATTAGAGAAAGGGGTATATTTAAAGACTATAATTTGCTAAATAGATGATTTTAATTTGCAAAAGATTGATTTTGGAGAGTTAATGACAAAATTACCCTCTAATTTCTCTACAACATCTATTTGGTTTAATTGAAACCAATACCAAAATTAAACCAATTTTCATTAAAAAAAATTAAAAAACACAAAATTAATTGGATGATTATTTTACAATATATTTTTGGTTTTTTCTAAATCGATACCTTCTATACATATACCAAAATATCAAAATCCCTAAAATCCCCAAATACTCTTTTGAGTGACGACGACGATACTCTCTTCTCTCTTCTCAAATCTCGTGGCGACGAAGAGCGAAACCCCAAAATCTCGGAAAACACCTTCGATACTCTCTTCTCAAAATCTCAGAAGATTGTGGCACCGATTGTGGCGAAGAAGCTTGTGGCGACGAAGATTGTGGCGACGAAGCTTTTCTTTGCTTTCTCTCCTTTGCTCACATCTTCTGCTCTCATATCGTACGTTCTCTGCTTTTTTCATTAATCCATGTGTAATTTTATCTTCAATTTATATATTTTTTATTACATTGTAAGATAGTATACTTATGTACATTTGGTTTATGTATGTACTTACCTCTCTTTAAGCTTGAAGACAGAAATTGCTCCTTCCATTCATCTAATTCCACCGACATCTTTCAATGGATGAAGCTGATGACATTGTGCAGAAGCTATTGTACCACAAACATTTAGACACATACATCATTCACAAACTTCATTTACTATTATCATTCACAAAATTCATTCACGAGTTAACATTCACAGAATTCATTCGCGGGTTATCATTCATATATTTCTTTCACAGAATTCATTTGCGGGTTATCATTCATATATTTCTTTCACATACTTCATTCACGGATTACTATACATTGTACATTCACAAACTTCAACTTCATTCACTATTATCATTCACATAATTCATTCACAGACCTCATTCACGGGTTACAGACTTCATTCACCACGGTTTAATGTTCACAAAATTCAATCAACAAACAAGATTCACAAACTTATTTCATAAGAAATCATTGAAAGTAGGGTCTCGACAAGTAATTTTGTATTCTAACCAATAAAAACCTACACATGGGACAATAAATTAGACTACTATTGTATCTTCAACATAAGACACTTTTCGAGACACTCCTTCAACTAAAGCAAATTCATCTTGCATCATCTTCAAAACGTAGAACCAAAATCGCTATGAGAAAACTATGAAACCAATTAACAATGGCGTGACGGCCACTAAAATGTAACCTACAATATTTTTGTTATACGCTAGGTTTATGTTTTTCTCAAAAGGGCATAAATATAATATATTTTAAGATCTTTATTATATCTCACGCTATATTTTAGTATAATTATATTTTATTTTCAAAATCTTGGTACAAATAAATCGGTTTGCCTAAACCAAATTTTATGATCTAAGTTGATACAAGGTATTTTCGTCAACATGCGCTAAAAAGTGATAAAATCACCCAAAATTTAATTAGTACTCCAAAATTACCCATTTAGCAAATTATTTTCCAAAATGTACCTATTGCACCAATTAACTCAAATATATAATGATAAGTTGTTTGGTTCAGATGAACATGCGTCCTATTTATGTTTACTATTCTATTTATAATGGGCTATCTTTTGACAATATGAAACAAAATTATATTTATACTATTTTATACCAACATTTTATTATAATATATAATCAATTGATTTCAAATGTTTGGTCGATACTAAACGTTTGATTTTTTCGGCAGTTTTTTGGTGTCATGATTAAATATAATGGAAGCCTAATCTACCTACGTTGATACGAACATTTCGAAGAACTAAAAAATGCTAAGTATAATCTACCAAAAAAACAAACTATTTATGAAAAAATATTTCTAGAAAATAATTGATGCATTTCCTAAATTTTGACATACGGCTCAACATACAGTTGCCATTTTACTATTTAATTATAAAAATACTCTTCGGAACTTAACAAAGGAACACAATAAATAAGCCGCGGTACCCTAATTTATTCAAAATTTGACACTGATGGAATGGACAATTTGTCGTCTAAACTCAGGAAGTTGTAATGACCATATTTAGAGTTTTCATTTGGTCTTGTTTTTTTTTGTTTTTTCTTTTTTTTATTCAAATTATATTACGTTTTTTTTTTGTTTTTTTTTGTTTTAAAGTTAATTTAATTGTCATTTCGATATTAGACACGCAATTAAACCGAAATTATATTTATCTTATTACGGCATTTTATTAACAAGATACACATTTTCACTTATTTTTAAAATATTAACTCCGCACTAGACGCGGGTCAAAATCTAGTAGAATAAAGAGTCAAAGACCATATTATATGTTACAAAATGAAATACAAAAAGGGACCATAAATATATTAAAAAAAAACTCCATGGCCAAAAAGGGTTTTCTAAACAATGAATTTGTGCAATAAAAAAATGTATATCCCACACAAATTGACAAAGAGTATTAACAACAAACAATTAAAATTGTTAAAACTAAATTCTAAATAGCAACAAGACTCTCTTCATCATCAGCATTAGCATTACTGGTTCCATGATGTTTCCTACACTCACAGTAAAAGACAGTGATCACAACATAACTCAAAACCACCTCACCACCATACATACAAACCAGCTTCCACCCTTCCCAGCCACCGGCTACAACCACCGACCTCCACCACGACCCTGAGCTCGAGTTAACATCTACCTCCTTCGCCAATTTCTCCATCTCACGGCCAACAAAACTCGATAGAAACACAAACACACCCGCCAAAGCCAAACCTGTTATTCTCCTCCCTTTCATCAAGACAGTACCTTCTTTGATCGCATCAAGACCGTACCTTTCTTCTAATACAGAGACTACAAAGCCAAGCCCTGTTATGGCCATTATGTACACCTCTATGCCGAGGCTGAGAATCTTCACTAGGTAACGCGATGCTGGTGTGTAACCGAAGAGAGCCGATAGAAACATGGGAAGCGGAGAGTAGAGGAAGAGCAAGCCGTAGACGATGATTGAAGTCGCTGTTACTCTCATCCACGATGACTTCACTGAAGCAAAAGACGATTTCAGAGACGGGTTTAGGCCTTTGTGCGAGAAAGAAGTCGTTGTGATGACGGTTATGGAGGCTATACAAGAGAGTATGAAGGAAGGGACGAAATAGCGGAATCTGAGAAGCAAAAGAGAGACAGCATCTTCTCTAGACTCTTGCCATATCTGTCTAGCTTCGAACCTTGTGTGCACGACGTTGGCTAAGGCTTCTAAACGAAAGACGTGGTTTCTAAGGCGAAAGGAGGTTAGTGTCAAGGAGAGGTGTAGCGCTGAGAGAGGGATCGCAACGAAGGCAAAGATTGGGAGCAGAATGTGTTTGTTTCTGAAGAGAATCATTAAGGAATCAAGGAGTGTTGTGGTGATCCGCGTGGAAGAACCAGGCCGCTTTACTTCGATCATGGTTTACGAAAGGTGCATAGGAACCTGCTTAAGCTTCAAATGAGTCGATATATTATGCTTCTAGAGACAGTGTCATCTACAACGCCTGTGTAATAATAGTGAAAGCAGAACACTTTTAGAAACTCAAAAGAACCAGTTCAAGTACACAGACAAGAAACTTTGTACAAATACCATTTTTTTCAGCAAAAAGAATCATACTTATATAGAAACCATATGAAAGGAAAACACTTTCTAACAATGGTACCAAAAACAAGTTCAGAGATCATACATAGTTTGACCAAAATGTTGAGACTTTTTTCTTTCATAGCACTAAGTTTCTTAAAAAGTTTCAATAAGACATATAAATTGATGGAATATTGACAAAATTAGAATAAAAATAATGTGAAATTTTGAATCAAACAATCCATACAGATCAACTAAGACTATGTTCCATTTTCCTACAAAACAGTTTATATGTAAAAAAAAAGTCGATTCTGGATCTAAAACGTTACGGCTAAATCACAGTACTTACAATAGAACAGAAGCAATTAGGTTTAATAAATAATTTAAAATATTGAATCCAATAATATTTTTGAGATTCGGAGACAAACCTGTAAGATGCGTAAATACCAAATTGGTGTAAGAAGAGAATCGAAGAAGCTTTTGATTTGGAGGAGATATTCATTGATTTTGTTTTTTAAGAGAGACAGAAGAACAAGTCAACCAAAACAAATTAGGTTTTGTATTAATTTTTTAATAAGCTACTAGTATTATTTATTTTGTTTTTTTATGACTCGTAACTTCTTCAATATTTATCTTTAACATTTATTCACGAAGAATTCATAAAACTACGCCCTTTCAATCCATCTTTCACAAAACTACATTTAATTTAATTTTTTCACATATTTACACCCTTTCAAAAATTTAAAAGTTTGATTTATCCTTTAAAAAATTACCAAAATTAAAATCTTTTCATTTGGGTTCACTAATTAGTGTTTAGAGTATAATATTAAGGGGTATGATTATATAGTAGGGTTTATTTGAATTTAATTTTGATTATTTAGGTGTAATTTTGTAAAATATTTTTGAAATGGTGTAATTTTGTAAAATGTAATTCAAATGGTTTAGTTTTGTAATTTTCCCTTTATTCATTTATTAATCCACAACTAACTTTTAAATTTTTTCTGTTTTTGTTTCTTTTGTGCAACCAAATATTTAACCTTAAATAAATATCATTGGTTTCTTACACAATATACAGAAACTATAGTATTTTCTCACTTTTGAGAGAAGTTTTAAGTATGTTGTTGGAATGGTACTTATAACATATAAAAAATATCACATTTAAAAACAAAACAAAAAATGTAATTTATTCAAATAATTCATAGTACAACATCTTAAGAATACATTACACTTCTAAAAATACAAACAAAAAAGTTGTAAACATATGACTATGTGTAAAGAAAAAACATTTGCTAAAAAAATTGTGTAGACAAAAAGTTACGTATGGCATTTATAAGTCCACATGTGGCAGATAACACCACCTCACTCGGGATCGATTTTCAGCGCCTACGAAGTGTATGATTGACTAATGGACCGGCCATTTGTGACCCAATTGATGACAAAAAAGAGTTACATATGGTTTTAGACTGGGTCACGATTTTTTTACCATATTAAATCCCCTTGAACTCTCAACTCTTTGAAATCTAAATAATTCCGCATTTTGTCAAAATTGCAATTAATATATTAATTAATTGTGTTAAAAAAACCCGACTATAATTTGAATCTTGTGCGATTAGGATTCAAAACCGCGGATATAAAACTTATATACTTTTTACGGGTTAGATCCGCGTTTTTGGATCGTAATCGGACAAGATTTAAATCATAATTAAATTTGTTTGAACATAATTAATTAATATATTAATTGCAATTTTTGTCAAATATAGAATTAATTAGATTTTAATGAGTTCGGGACAATCAAAATATTTTGTAAGTTCAGAAATTTTTACGTAGAGGTTAAAAATTCAGGGGAATTCAGCGTGGGTAGTTACGAATAAATCGTTAACACCCTTTTAGACTAGAATACTTTTAGTATTGGGACTATAATATGAATACAAATCTTAAACATAATCAAACACAAGATTCTAGCCATTACAAATCTCCGGTTTACCAAATTTTCCGGTTTACAAATTTCCCGGTTTACCTGAATGAGAGAAGAGCCAGAGGATCACAACGCAGAGAAGAAGCATGATGGGAATGCAATGGACTACGTTTTCTGCAAATCTGACCCGAGATCTCTCTCTCTTCCCCGGTTCGGAATCCGGATCGTACTTGGGCATAACCACCTCCACGTCATCTACTCATCTTCCATGTCCGCAACGCTCTGAGACCGAGGCGGAGACGGCGTCGGCGTACGGAGTTTCGCCGGAAAATGATCGGAAACTCTTGACCCACTCGCTGATCTACGCATCTCTCTCTCTCTCCTTAAACGCAACTTCCCAAGTCAAAGGTCGAAACTTTTATGAGTTTCATCACACAATAAACGCATATTTATAAATACAGTCTGTCTTCACGTCAGGCTTTGACCAATAGAGACAGAAGAGACAAAAGCTTTTTTTTGTTACCAGTAATCACCACAAGAGCAAGACCCATCTTTGAAATGATGAAACCTTGTGGTGTCTCTCACCACAATCTCTCGTTTCTCTACCTCGGAGATGAATTTGATTGCTTTGTGACAATCACCACAGATTCTCAAGTTCTTGAACACTTGTATCTGCGAGCCTTCAGGGAGCTTCAAGCAACCGAAAGCAACGGCTAACTTCTCGCTGTGCCATAACAGTAGCTTCTCCTTCTGGTCTCTCTCTACATTGTGTAAAGCATACTCTAGCTCTGGTGTGTACCCAGCAAGCTTCATCTTCTTCTCAAACTCGGTGAGTTTCTTGTGTATTGAGTCTAGTTCCGGGTGAATCCTATCACTTGATCTGAAATGGTGAACTTTGTTTCGAATCTCGATCCAACTGTATCCTGGTACCTTCACAACATTGCTCTGTTTCATTATCTTGCGTACCCTCGCAACATCTTCCCAACGATTCCTCGAGGCGTAGACATTAGCAAGCTGGACATACCCGGCTGCATTTCTCGGGTCAAGCTCGAGAAGTTTCTCGGCTGCAAATTCAGCTAATTCGACGTTTTTGTGAACTCTACAAGCTCCTAAGAGGGTGCCAAAGACCGCGGCATGTGGTTTAAACGGCATTGATCTTATAAGCTTCAACGCCTCCTCTAGCTTCCCAGCCCGGCCCAAAAGATCAACCATACATGTGTAGTGATCAGGCCTCGGCTCAACTTTGTAATCTCTCACCATCGAATCGAAATACTTCATCCCTGTATCCACTAGTCCTGCGTGGTTACAGGCCAGCAAAACTGCAACAAACGTTATCCAGTCCAGTCTAATCTTACTATCTCTCATCTCGCCGAACAAACACAAAGCCTTCTCTGCTCTGCCGTGCTGTGCGTACCCAGATATCATCGCGTTCCAAGCCACGACGTCTTTCTTTGTCATAGCTTGAAAGAGTTTCAAGGCATCACCGAGGTTTCCACATTTACAATACATACTGATCAGAGAAGTCAATGCGGTTATGTCATTACATAATGTAGATTTACACACTATCTGATGGATTTGCCTACCTAACCGTAAAGAAGATAACTCGCTGCATCCGAGGAGTACGCTGCTAAGTCCAGACGAGTTAGGCCTCGTTCCTTCCTCAAGCATTGCTTTGAAAAGCTTTAATCCGTCTTCAGGGCGAGAATTTTCGACATAGCCAGAGATCATAGCATTCCAAGTTACGACATTTTTCTTCGCTGTCATGCCTTTGAACATTGCCTCGGCTAATTCAACCTTCTTGGCTTTCATATACCCCGTGATCATCGCTGTCCACGCCACCACGCCTCTAACTGGAGCGGTGTAGAATAAACGCGATGCCATTTCCAAATCCATGCATTCGATGTATCCTGATATCATAGCATTCCAAGTAACTTCGTTCTTCTCTGTCATGGCGTCGAAAAGTTCCTTCGCCTTCTCCATCTCGTTTCTCTGTGAGTACCATGTAATCATTGTGTTCCACGACGCCGTATCCTTGAACGGTATACGATCAAAGAAGCTATGGGCTTTCTCTAAGTCGCCGTTAAGAATGTAGCAAGACAACATGATGTTGTAAGAGAAAGTGTCTGGTTCAGGAATTTCGTCGAACAGTTGGTGTGCTTGTCTCATTTTGCTTGGATCTCTCGAAATCCCGGTAAGCAGAGTGTTCCATGTGACTGTGTTCTTAGCTCTCATACCGTGAAACACTCTCAGAGCTGTTTCTATGTCTCCTGAACGGACACATCTGGCTATGATCTTGTTCGATGTGAAGATCTGGTTTTGATCAGAAGGTTTGGTCGTCGTTGGAAACAGAGGTGGTCCGGCTAAAATGGGATCTGGGTTTTCAAGGGAACGCGAAAAGAATCGAAATTTACAGCGTTTGAATGGCTGATGAACGTTGAAGCGAGAAAGTATGTTCATGGGTTTATGACGAAACACACAAGAAAATGAAATGTTCAAATCCTACAAGAAAATGTATACTTTGGGTTGTATAAACATTTTACAAACATTTGGGTGTACAAAAAGAAAAAAAACATTTTACTAACATGATGCTATTGCTACTATATAAAGACTTTGAAAGCATTTGTAAACTTTTGTTATTGACAAGTTTATTATACAACTCTTATTCTCAAAAGACTTTTTAAAATCCATATGAAAGAGTTAAAAAATCCATAAAAGCCGCTTTATAAAATTTCTTATATTGTAAGTTGGGTGTATTCAAATAATGATTTTGTGTGATTTTGATTTTGATGAGTTTTTATAGATTTTCGAATGTTGTATGATGTTTTATGAAAGTTCTCTAAAATCTCAAACAAAACCATGTGTTTTGAATTTTTATATTTTTAACAAAAAGAATCGATTAAAGCACACTTAAATCATTTAAAGTCCATTTTTTGGAATCACTATTTTGATAACAATGAATTTTACAGGATTTTTTAAAATACATGTTTGAATAACACATGATTTGAAATTTTAATACAAAACGCATAAAATCTTTATTTGAATACACCCCATTAAACTTTGTACCGGTGTAAATTTCTTATGCGGTGAGTCGGTGACTTTCCGATGCATAGTTGGAGTTTAGACGATTTTAGGTGGTAGGCGATTTTAAAAGAAAAAAATATATATATTTATATACATATAATATGACAAAATTACATTATTATAAAGATCGAATTTCAAATTTTCAAAAATAAATCTACACTACATAAATACGTTAGTTTATAAGAAATACAAATATTTTATGCATAGTTTTTAATATATTTTAAAAACACTTCAAAGACATTATATACATTACTTTTTGCGTAGTCAGCCAAAATCTAATTATCGCCTAATAGCACCGATTTTAGAAAAATCTAAGCGGTGTCGAACCGTGTAAACGATCGCGTAACCCGCTTTCTTGAACACTATTTTGTATAAGATATTCAAAATAAAATCAACAAATAGCGCGGATATACATCAAGTAATCCGTAATGTAACACATATACTTTTTTGAAAAGGAATGTTACCAAATGACAAAATCTTGTTTACTATTTAATCAAAATAAATTTTGTTGGTGCATGAATCGGTACTTTTAGTACCTATAATTCACCATAAGTTCATTGCCAAAATATCTATTTTAACATTAATTTATGGTTTAATTCATAAATTAATATGGTCAATGTTTGGAGTTACTTGCATACCAAGAGTCCTAAGACTATGCACTAATGGTCTTAATCAATGTGAGAGTTAATCCTCAACTTAATGACAAGAAGGAAGATGACTATAAAAGAGAAGAGAAGACTCCAAAAGAACCATCTTCAACACCACCTCCTAGATATAGCTTATTATTATACTTGTATCAATAAATACATTATTCATATAAACAAATACTTTCTCTTTACTTTATTCTATGTATTCAAATACATTTTCTACTTTAATCTATATTCAAATCTAAGGATTACATCTTAACCATCTTGGTCTTTTATGTCTTTTATCTTATATTTGCTAATCTACTTTATGCTTGGTCTATGAAGACTTTGCCACCTTTTCATTTATGTTGTGAACCGATTAAAAACCGAAACCGGAACTCACAAATGGCGCTAGAAGGAGGGGAATAAAGTTTTCTTATTTTTTAGGCACGAAGTGGCTCTTACGAACATCAAGGTAAATTCAAGTGGTTATGATGATCCTAACCAAAGCCGAGATCTTAACTCTCATCCTAAGTCGAGATCGCACTCGCACTCAAAGCCGAGATCTTATCTCGCATCCTAAGTCGAGATCTTATCTCGCATCCCAAAGCCGAGATCGCATCTCGCACTCGAAGTCGTACCTCGCATCGTAAGCCGAGTTCGCACCTCGCACCTAAAGTCGAGATCTTATCCCGCATCATAAGCCGAGATCTTATCTCGCATAACAAAGCCGAGATCTTATCTCGCATAACAAAGCCGAGATCTTATCTCGCATAACAAAGCCGAGATCTTATCTCGCATCTCAAAGCCGAGATCTTATCTCGCATCCCAAAGCCGAGATCGCATCTCGCACTCGAAGTCGTACCTCGCATCGTAAGCCGAGTTCGCACCTCGCACCTAAAGTCGAGATCTTATCTCGCATCATAAGCCGAGATCTTATCTCGCATAACAAAGCCGAGATCTTATCTCGCATAACAAAGCCGAGATCTTATCTCGCATAACAAAGCCGAGATCTTATCTCGCATCTCAAAGCCGAGATCTTATCTCGCATCCCAAAGCCGAGATCGCATCTCGCACTCGAAGTCGTACCTCGCATCGTAAGCCGAGTTCGCACCTCGCATCGTAAGCCGAGTTCGCACCTCGCACCTAAAGTCGAGATCTTATCTCGCATCCTAAGCCGAGATCTTATCTCGCATAACAAAGTCGAGATCTTATATCGCATAACAAAGCCGAGATCTTATCTCACATACCAAAGCCGAGATCTTATCTCGCATCCTAAACCGAGATCTTATCTCGCATCCTAAACCGAGATCTTATCTCACATCTCAATGTTGAGATCGCATCTCGCACTCAAAGTCGGAGTCTTGCCTTACACTTGAAGTCGAGATCTTATCTTGCACCCGAAGTCAAGATTTTACCTCGCTCCCTTTCCCGACATATTCGCCATGTTTACTTCGCAACATGTAATCAAAATTCAGTTCGCAACGCATCGCTCGAGTTCGCTTTATAATTACTTACTTCATGTTCAGTCCGCGATACATAAGACATGTTCGTCTCGTCGTTGCTAAGTGCGAACTCATCAACGCTACTTGTACAACAATTTTAGTTCTTCGAGAAAATGATTTTACTCAAAGAACTTGGGGGCTTATGTTGGTGCATGAATCGGTACTTTTAGTACCTATAATTCACCATAAGTTCATTGCCAAAATATCTATTTTAACATTAATTTATGGTTTAATTCATAAATTAATATGGTCAATGTTTGGAGTTACTTGCATACCAAGAGTCCTAAGACTATGCACTAATGGTCTTAATCAATGTGAGAGTTAATACTCAACTTAATGACAAGAAGGAAGATGACTATAAAAGAGAAGAGAAGACTCCAAGAGAACCATCTTCAACACCACCTCCTAGATATAGCTTATTATTATACTTGTATCAATAAATACATTATTCATATAAACAAATACTTTCTCTTTACTTTATTCTATGTATTCAAATACATTTTCTACTTTAATCTATATTCAAATCTAAGGATTACATCTTAACCATCTTGGGTCTTTTATGTCTTTTATCTTATATTTGCTAATCTACTTTATGCTTGGTCTATGAAGACTTTGCCCCCTTTTCATTTATGTTGTGAACCGATTAAAAACCGAAACCGGAACTCACAAATTTGTTCTTCATAAAGTGTTACCGAGAAATTTCTAAATTATACACACTCGTTACAATTCACATATCAAAGAGATTTGAAAATCATAAAAAAGAAACTATATAATTCAATGGTAACTTAATTCATGTGTACAAAAACAATCTAGACATTTTGTAAGGATGTAATTGATTCACTTATCCATCAAATATAATCTAAATAACATAACTCATTATCTACTAATTATTTAGTTTTACTATAATGTTGACAAGTGTTGTTTTTAGATAAGGTAATTAAGCTAGTTTTTGGATGAGGATAGTAGTAGCAGAGCTTAGCAATATAAAAGTTTAAATTTTTTTTAAAAAAAGTTAAAAAAAGTTAAATATAAAAAAAGACAAATAAAAGTAGCCGTCATGGTGGTGGCACTCTGACTTTCCTCCTCCTCCTCCTCCTCCTCCTCCTCCTCCTCCTCTTCCTCCTCCTCCGTGTCCGGTGAGATTCTCTCTTCTATCGTCTCTCTCCGAACAAATCTCTTCTATAGCTTCTCTAAATTCTATGTTAGCGAATTCTATTTCAACATTTTACGAGCTTTCCCTCTTTAGATCTCGATGTCTCTTGGTCTCATTCACCGGAATCTCATGCCCTAGATCTGAGATAGATTTCGTATTGAATCTGTTTTTTTCTCTTATGATTGCAACAACGATTGTTGTGTTATTCGTTGATCTGTTTCTTCTCTTGATCATGTTTCGTGTTTTGTAGGAAAGCTTACACATAAGATTCGAGATCTAATTGTCGCGAAAACCCTAATTTCGTGATTCTGAAACTTCTCTCAAGGCTTGGTTTGATTTGTGAATCGAAGGACAATGTGTAGGCAGAAGTACTCTCGCGCGAAATCCTCACCGGAGGAAGTGGTCTCGGCTGATGAGAATCTCTTGCTTTACTGTAAACCTGTTCGTTTGTACAACATTCTTCACATGCGCTCTCTATGCAATGTACGAATCACTTTACACTCTCGGCTCTATCTCTCGGCGATTTAGCTCATTAACTGCTCTATTTCAATATTTGTGTGTGAGTCTTTTGAGCGTGTGTGTCTCTGTGTGTGTGTGTCTCTGTGAGTGTGTGTGTGTGTGTATGTGTGTATGTGTGTGTGTATCTGGATTTTGAGTATGTATTTGTGATTTTTGAGTGTGTCTTTTGAGTGTGTTTCTGTGTGTGTCTTTTGAACGTGAGTGTGTGTATGTGTCTTTTGAGTGTGTGTCTGTCTTTTGAGTGTGTGTGTGTGTATGTGTCTTTTGAGTGTGTGTGTATGTGTGTGTGTGTGTCAGTAATTTGAGTGTGTGTTTGTGTCTTTTGAGTGTGTGTGTGTGTGTTTTTTGAGTGTGTTTCTGGGTGTGTCTTTTGAGTGTGTTTATGTGTGTCTTTTGAGCGTGTGTGTGTCTTTTGAGTCTGTTTCTGTGTGTCTTTTGAGTGTGTGTGTGTGTGTGTGTTTTGTCTCCTCGACATTGTTTTAACTTGTTCTTTCTTTGTGTAGCCATCGTTTCTACCAAGAAGCTTGAAGTACAAAATCCGAGCAAAAGGAGAAATGCAGTATGAGTTTTCTTCATGGATATAGTTGCGAAAGTGATATCTTATTTGTCTTTGCTTCTATCTAATATGGAAAATCGATGAGCTATATATCTCTTTGTTGAGTAGATATGGACATAATAAATGGGTTTGTTCTCTGTTTAATAATGCTATAGACTTACATTTTTCAGCGTGTTTTTTTGTTAGGTCAAGTGTTAATGACAAGGTAGTTTTCAACTACAATGATTGTCATAACACATTGCAGAAAACTGAAGGTGGGTCTTATTTTATTGTTCGTAGACGTTTCAATGCCTCTTGATAGCTTTATTTTTATTTACTATTTTCTGTATTGTAATGCAGTTAGGACGAATTGTTCTTGTCCTTTTTGCTCTATGCAATGTGGTAGCTTCAAGGTAGGCAACCATTTTCTTCTGAGGCCTTTCATGTCTAACACTGTGTGAAATGCAACTGCCGTTTCATGTTATATACTTGTAGCATGTGCTTATCTGGAAAAAATAGGTTTCATTTTCCTTTATGTATGCAGGGGCTGCAACTTCATTTGAAGTCATCTCATGACTTATTTGAATTTGACTTCATGGTATGTGGATTAATGAAAATTGCTTGTTTTAGCTATGTGTCTTTTGTATATAAAGATATGTTAAAACTTAAAACGATCATTCCTATTGCAGCTTTCAGAAGGATATCAGACAGTAAATGCATCTGTAAAAGTTGATGCATTTGCATTTGAGGTCAGTTACTTTAAACTTGGTAACCGGGTAAAACCTACAGCATGTGAATGTGTTCTTCATATTCATTATTCAATCGTTCTTTTTATCAGGAGGAAGAAAGTCAAGAAGCAAAATTTGAGGAGTTCTCTTTCTGGTAACTTTCAGTAAGCCTTGATGGTATACCTTAATAGCAGTAATTTCTTGCTTTTTTGGTCAGTACATATCCATAAGCCAAACCATAATCTTTTGTAGCAAAAAAGGTCGTAAGCGTAGTAGACCAAGACATGGTCGCAATAATGCCAGCCCCAGGCGACTTAATTTGTGCTTTTTACCATTGGATCCCCTTAGTTTAGCTTATGGCACAGAAAATGGGATCGCCCCACTGAGTAATGGTAATAAATCTTATCTTCTCCTGTGTATTTTGGTACTTTTCTGTATATTCTCGAGGGAAATTTTACCAAACCTGAATTACAAAATGAATGGCATGTTCCAGGGAACCATGGTTTAGGGTATCCCGATACAACAGAGCTTGCTGGGATGTCTAGCAACGCTCCACCAGCCATTGATCACTCTCTGGAGCCTGGTGCTGGAGCTATCCTAGCAACTGACGCTGCGGTCCCTCCTTCTAGGCCAAAAAAGCAATCTGCGGAGAAATCAGAGGCTAGAAGGTATGTTTATCTTGTTGTTCCAAAGTTCTCTTCTTAATATTGATAGTGTTTTTCTATACCGCCGTACTAACCGAGAAAATATCTTTCAGCCACCGACTTCTCCAGCAACGCCAGTTCTATCATTCTCACAAAGTTCAAGTGATTTTTTTCCGTACTCTTTGAATTGCACCTTTTGATTGTTTTCGATTGTTTTCACTCAAAATTTGTATAAATGATATATCCAAATTGTTGCTGTTTATTGCAACTAACCAAAATCTGCATGTTTTCTGTGAACAAAGGCAATGTCACTTGAGCAAGTGCTATCTGGTGAAGATAGCGAAGACGAAGTTGATGACGACGTTGCATATCTGGAAGATCAGCAGGTAGCCCTTGACTTCTTATTGGGCTTACTTAAATTCAAAATGGAAAACAGCATGCAAAATGTAACTTGCTAACGGTGATATGAACTTGAACAGATGCTTAATGATTTTGTGGATGTGAGTAAAGAAGAAAAGAGATTCATGCTTCTTTGGAACACCTTCGTTAGAAGACAAAGGTAAACTACTTTTCTTACACTTGTCTACTACTTTACACACATATACGCATAGGCGCAAGTTTAAGCTAGATTTATGTGAACTATGCAATTTATTTTTGTGTCTAATATGTCTGTGAAGATAGATACTATTGAATAGATTGATTCCACACCACTAATGATTGTGTTAATGTCTTAAATGATGTTGCTTATGGAAGCGTTTACTAAATGAAACAATGATTTTCTTTGATGGTGTTAGGGTTGTTGCGGATAGTCACGTTCCTTGGGCATGTGAACAATTTACAAGGGTTAACATGGAAGAGTTGGTCGGTAGCTCCAGATTAGGCTGGTAATGTTCTCTATAACCAACATATACATCAAAACATAAACACATTACTATAAAGTAATAAAACCATAATAAAAAAAAACTTTGTGTGTTTTCAACTTTCAGCTGCTTGAGAGTGTTTTTAGTTAAACTGTGGAACCATGGACTTGTCGACGCGGTTACCATCAACAAATGCAATACGCTCCACCAGGAACAACTTGCCCTGAGGAACTTACCATCCAACAACAACAACAACAACGATAACAGTGTGGATCATCATGATGGTGATTATCATCATTCCAGTGACATAAACAACAACAACAATGATGACCATAAGGATGTAGACGCAGACTATGACAATAACAACAGCAAAGGCAAGTAATTGGAGAAAAATCTCATAGCGCATTGCTATTTCTTCTCTTTTGTTTTAATTATATAGGAGAAAGGCGACAATTATTTATTTTAGACTGAAAAAATGGGGGGGAATTATTTCGCTATTTAATTTGATAAGAGAACACTTTAATTTTCTTCTTATTTTGATTTTCTATTCTGTGTTAGACCATTTCCAATGTATTTCTCCATTTTCTACTCCAAAATGGAGTATCTTCAAAATGGAGATGAATTTTACTCCAATGTATTTCTTCATTTTCTACTCCATAATAGAATATTCTAAGTATATTCTTTTTTTCACTTTCTTATTAATTACAAATATTGCCTTCAATTTCTATAATTTAAAAATTAAGCTTATTTATTTATCTTCTATAAAATTAATAGAAATTATAATATTATTTTAATAAAACCATATAATTAAAACTACATTACATCATAAAATAAAACATAGATATTATTCAATTATTTTCATTAGTGGATTTTTAACTTTTTTTTTTGTTAAATCTTTATCTTGGTTTCTTGTTGTTGTATTTTAAAAATCAATTTTTTATGTTTATTTTGTGTTATTATTGTATTTTGAAATTTAAAATTAGTTAAATATTTATTTGCAAAAAAAAAAATATTGTTTTCATATTTTTTAGTTAGCAAACATTTGATTGAAAACATAAATTAATAACAAAACAAATGAATATAAATTTTGAAGGACTATTGTGCAATTAAAAAAGTTCATCTCCATTATGGAGTAGAAATTAAAAATTCTCCATAAATGGCGTAGAAAAGTTGTTTTCTCCATTTTGGAGTAGGAAATGGAGTAGGGTTGGAGATGATTTTTTCTCCAAAATGGAGATCTACTCCAAAATGGAGTAGGGTTGGAGATGCTCTTAGATTTGATATTGTTTTTAACAAAACAACTGAAATCTAACTAATCTTCTAAGATATTTTAGAATAATTATGTTTATTAGTTTTGGTTCTCTTAATCAAATGGTTGATAGTGCAAATTTTTTTTTGGGGTTTTGGATGATAAGCCCCAACAATATCATAAACAATATGATATTTTGTTAGTTTTTTTGGTCAAAGATATTTTGTTAGTTAATCTGACTTTTTTTTTTACTTTGCTATGATAATTTCCTTTATACAACCCTCATCAACATTTATAGATTAACACATTAAATTATTGCGATTCACATATCCAACGAATTCGAAAATCCTATCCTAAAAATATACTTTTTATCTTTATACGAAAGGATTTATTCTTTTTTTTGTTGTAAGGACGAAATTTGTTTACTTATCCATAATCGCGGTAATAACATTTGTATATTGTAACCAACGACGGGTTGACTCAGTCGGTTAATTGCAGTCGTTGGTGATGTTGTGTTCCTGAGTTCGAACCGTGTTGGGAACGATGATTTACGTCATTAGTTGATATTATTAAAAATTGGTCGCGGGCTTAGGAGGATTATGGGTTTCGGCACAGAACCTCTTGGTTTAACGGATAAAAAAAACAAGAAAAAAAACATTTGTATATCTATTAATAATAACAAAATGAAAAAAAGATTAAGGGGTGTGTTATGTAAAAGTGTCTTTATAAAATTGTATTCTTTCGTTGTAAAGGTGTCTTTATAAAATTGTATTCTTTCGTTTATTTACGTAACCGTTTTAGAAAAAGTCATGTCTTTTGATCGTGTCTTTTGATTATTATAAATAAGGCATTGTTGAGATTTCTTTGTTGAAATTTCGCAGAAGTGTGTTCCGTAAAGATGTCTTTACAAACTCGTAAATGTGTCTTTACAAATTCGTAAATGTGTCCTTACAAACTCGTAAAAGTGTCTTTACAAACTCATAAAGGTGTCTTTACAAACTCGTAAAAGTGTCTTTACAAACTCGTGTTGTTTCGTCGAAAAGGTGTCTTCCAAAAGGTGTCTTTTGATTATTATATATATGTCGCATGACTACTTCCAAATCATTTTTTTAAGTTTCCAAAATTTTAAAGACGAAGCTTATGGTATGATCTTAAACCTCATTAGTAATTTATTTCCTGTTTTTCATTATTATTTGTAGATTATTATTATTATTTTTTTTTATTTTCCTATTTCGATTTCTTGATTTATTACTTATCATTATTTTTTGGTAGTGTGTGTATTTTATTTGTAAGATTTAGTTTTGAGACTTTAGAATTTAGTTTAAGAAATTTTAAGCTAATTTAATATTTATGGTATTTTTGTAACTACTTCCAAATCATTTTTTTAAGTTTCTAAAATTTTAAAGACGAAGAAGAAAACCTTATGATATGATCTTAAACATTATTTTGTATATTTATTTTTCGTTTTTCAATATTGTTTGTAGATTATTATTTTTCCTTTTTTATTTTCCTTATTTCGATTTCTTGATTTGTTATTTAACATTATTTTTTTGGGGGTATGTATTTTATTTGTAAGATTTAGTTTGAGACTTTAGAATTTAGTTTAAGAAATATTAAGGTAATTTAATATTTATGGTATTTTTGTAAAAAGAGTTTAAGAAATTTTAAGCTAATTTAATATTTATGGTATTTTTGTAACTACTTCCAAATCATGTTTTTAAGTTTCTAAAATTTTAAAGACGAAGAAGAAAACCTTATGATATGATCTTAAACCTTATTTTGTATATTTATTTTTTGTTTTTCACTGTTATTTGTAGATTATTATTTATCCTTTTTTATTTTTCTTATTTCGATTTCTTGATTTGTTATTTATCATTATTTTTTTGGGGTATGTATTTTATTTGTAAGATTTAGTTTTGAGACTTTAGAATTTAGTTTAATAAATATTAAGGTAATTTAATATTTATGGTATTTTGTAAAAAGAGTTTAAGAAATTTTAAGCTAATTTAATATTTATGGTATTTTTGTAACTACTTCCGTTTTTAAGTTTCTAAAAATTTAAAGACGAAAAAAAAACCTTATGATATGATCTTAAACCTTATTTTGTATATTTATTTTTTGTTTTTCACTGTTGTTTGTAGATTATTATTTATCCTTTTTATTTTCCTTATTTCGATTTCTTGATTTGTTATTTATCATTATTTTTTTGGGGTATGTATTTTATTTGTAAGATTTAGTTTTGAGACTTTAGAATTTAGATTAAGAAATATTAAGATAATTTTATATTTATTGTATTTTTGTAAAAAGGGTTTTTCAACAGTTCAAAGAAAAAAACTATGAATCATGTTATTTTATTAGTGAAATAAAATTTCACTACAGTTTATTAATTGCCTAACTTTTAACGTGTGTTCCGTTAAATGGTGATGTAACTTAAGATAATGAAAAATTGAAACCTCATATCTTAATCAATTCATAACTATTTTTCTTAATCAATTTAGACTAATGAACTAAATTTATTTATACCTCTCTAACATATTAAAAAAATAATCAGATAAATTTTTTCATATGCTCTTTAAAGTAAAATTCCACTAAATTTAATAAAACTTAATAATTTTGAGGGCAATTACCAAAAATACTATTAAAAACTATTTTCTATAGATGTATTCACATTTAGAGTATTAAGAAACCCTCAAAAGTAAATCTTACCTACTTCAAAATTAAATTTTAAACGCTAAATAGTTAAACCAAATGAAAAATGACCGTCGTCTCGTTTGTTTTGTTGAAAACAGATTTTTGATTTCTTACTAACGCAATTTGATAAAACAATTTAAAATATGAGTAAGTGTCGAGTATTTTTAATATATTTATATGTATTAAAGAAAAAATGATGTAGGGTTTTAATTTTTTAAAAAAATTGTGACAACATTTTTGAAGTTAAAAATATTGTTACGAGGTTGTAAATTTGTGATTGAGTTTTATTTAAATCTAATTGCAAGTTTTACACTTTTAAAATAACTAATGTATATAAAATATTGAGATTATAATGATTATGAATTATCTAATTAGTTTAGATTTATGAATTTTTAAAAAATATTTTACGTATTATAGCTCCCGTGCGATACCGCAGAGGTACTTACCTAGTTGTAATAATGACATAATTATTTAGTTTTACTATAATGTTGACAAGTGTTGTTTGTTAGAAAAGGTAGTTAATCTAGGTTTTTGGATGAGGATACTACTAGTAGTAGAGCAATATAAAAGTCCAAAAAAAAACATAAGAAAATAACATATAAAAAAAAAGTAGCCGTCATGGTGGTGGCACTCTGACTTTTCTCCTCCTCCTCCGTCTCCGGTGAGTATCTCTTCTTCTATCATCTTTCTCCGATCAAATATCTTCTATAGCTTCTCTAAATTCTATGTCATCGAATCTTATCTGTTCATATACATGTATTATATATCGATTGTTGTTAATTCATTTGATATGTTTCTCCTCATAATCGATCATGCATGTTCCGTGTTTTTTTTTTGTAGGAAACCCTAAATTTCGAGATCTGAATATTTCTCTGGACTTGGTTTTTGATTTGCGGAATCGGAGGAAAATGCGTAGGAAGAACAAAACTCCCGCGAAATCATCCACAAAGAAGAAGGTGGTGGTCTCAGCTGCTGCTGCTTATGATTATGATGATGATTATGAGAATCTCTCGCCTTACTGTGAACCCGTTAGGATGTATCACACCCTCCATGTTCGCTCTATTTGCAATGTATGAGTCGCCACGCTCTCTCTCTTTCTTTATCTATTGACTATTATTATTATTATTATTTTATTGTGCTTCCCATCCTGTCCTGTGTATTTTATATTGTGGGTTTTGGTTTTTCATCAAGCTGAGTCTTGTCAGGTTCTGCTCTCTTTGTGTGTGTCTTTGTGTGTCTGTGTGTGCGTGTGCATGCCTTGAGTGCGTGTGTGTGTCTTTTGAGTGTGTGTGTCTTTTGTATGTGTGTGTGTGTCTTTTAAATGTGTGTCTTTTGAGTGTGTGTGTGTGTAGGTATGTTTGTGTGTGTGTGTCTTTTGTATGTGTGTGTGTGTCTTTTGAATGTGTGTGTGTGTGTAGGTAAGTATGTGTGTGTGTGTGTGTGTGACTTTTCTGTGTGTGTGTAGGTATGTATGTGTGTCTGTCTTGAGTGTGTGTCTTTTAAATGTGTGTGTGTGTATATAGGTATGTATGCGTGCGTGTTTTGTCTCCTCGATATTGTTTTAACTTGTTTTCTTTCATCATGTAGCCATCGTTTCTCCGAAGATCCGTGAACTACAACATCGCAGATAAACGAAAAAAGAAGTATGAGTTCTCTTCTTGAATATAAGTATATAATATAGTTTGCTATAAATTGATATATAGTATGTAAAATTGATATCTTAGAAGAGTATATATGGGCATAATAAATGTGTTTCTTCTCTCTTTAACAATACTATACACTTGCACATTTTTTTCGACGCGTTTTTTTTGTCAGGTCAGGCGTCAATAAGAGGATACTATTCGACTACCTGCATTGTCGTAATAAAACATTGCAGTTAACTGAATGTAATAAGTCTTTATAACATTTCAATGCCTCTTTGATAGCTTTATGTATATTTTACTAATTTTTATGTAATTGTAAATGCAGTTACTGAGACTTGTACTTGCCCATTTTGCTCTATGCAATGTGTTACCTTCAAGGTATAAGCCTTTCCATATCAAAAAACACTGTGTGAAATGCAAATGCTTATATAATCTGAAGAATATAAAAACTTGTTTTATTTTAATTGTCTTTTTTTATTGTATGTTAGGTGCTGGAACTTCATTTGAATACATCTCATGACTTATTTGAATATCACTTCAAGGTAATGTGGTTTTAAGTAGAACTAACTTGTGTATGTCTTATAAATTAAAATTATAGTATATAGTTGAAAAGTTGACATTTCTATTGTAGTTTTTAAAAGCATACGTGAAAGTTGGTGTCTATGTAAAAGATGGTGAAGAACTAGAAGATGAGGTAAGTTTATAAGTAACTCTTATAAGCCTAGACCATTGTGAATATGTTTTGTTCCAATAAATTTTTAATCGTTTCTTCTCTTTTTTTTTTAACCAGGAAGAAGATATAAACGAGCCCATCTCTTTTTGGTAACTTTCTTGCTTTTGTTTGGTCAGGACATAACCATAAGAGGTTAATAACCATAATGTGTTTTGCAGCTCAAAAGCTCGAATTAGACGATGTAGCAACAAGAACAGTTTGGATCATCATCAGACCAGTGACAGTGACAGCAGTGAAGACTAAGTAATTAGAGAATATTACTCATAATAGCTCATTTGCTATTTCTTCTCTTTTTAGGAGGAAAAGGATATTTATTTGTTTTATACATCATTAGTTAAGACTGCATTTTAATGTTGAATATTGGATTCTGCTCTTATTTTAATATTAGTTTCAAACTGAGTAAACATTGGGGGAAAGATTTCACTGTGAACCTTTAAATCTCTTCTTCTTTTGCTTTTTTTTAAAAAAAAATTTATCGTTTTCAACCATGTTTATTATTTGTTAGAGTAATTTTCAAAGATATTATTTAATTAGATTTATGTGATTAATTTAATAATTTTTTTATTATTAGAGATTCAGCAAATGTCTATTTTATTAGACCCTTTTGATGTCTTAAAGACTTAAACTTTGGAGTTAAGTATATTTTCACATATTTTCTCTCTTCCTCTTCTTATCTAGTTAATATTTATAAGATAGGATTTTAGTAATAACTAGGAATTTACCCGCGCTTGCCAAGCGTGAGATAAAAATTTACGTAATAGAAAAAATGTTTATTGGTAAAAACAATGTAGTATAAAATGAAATAAAAAGAATTTGTATGTCATCCGCGTTAAACGCGGAGTTTAAATTTGAAGTATATATAGAAAATATATTATATTTTGGTTTTTATAATGTTTTATTTACAAAAATTTATTACTATTACTATTTTAATATTTATCATCGAAAAAGATTATCATTGCCATTTCGATGTTGAATATTTACCTTTACGTATAATTTATTATTTATCATTAAAACAATAACTACATAGTGTCTTGAAACTTTGATATGACTCGTTTAACAATGAAAAATATGTCAATTCAGTCTATATTTGTCATAAAATCGGACTATTAAAACTTCGGATATATAAAAACCACTGAATTTACGGGGGCTCGAGTCAATTTTCTGCTCAAGTTTTGTCATTTGACATAAACTTTGATGTTTAATACAATTTTACAAAATAATATTGTTATGTATAAATGAACAATATGTTTTATCATTCTTTTGTGCGAGAATATAACATACAAACATTAGAAAAATTATAAAATTGTGTTTTTCATTAGTTTTAAAAATATTTTAAACATATTTTCTAGGAAAGTTTAATCACTCTTTCATGTCTAAACTTGTCCGAAAATTCTTTGTTCAAAGTTTGGGAACTGGTGGTTCAACCGATGAGTCGGATAAATTGTGTGTTCAAGTTTTTTATTTGACATGAATTTTGGTGTTAAATACAATTTTACAAAATAATATTGCTATTTGTAAATGAACAATATGTTTTAACATTATTTTGAACTCAATGTAATAGAATATAATATATAAATATTAAGAGATCTATTAGAAATTATAAAATTGTATTTTTTATGAATTTTTTAATATTATATTTTATTGGGTTTTCAACATTTTTTAATATTATCCATTTATTATGTCAATTAAAGTCATTTTGTGTTAAATTTAGACTTTTGTTTTGGGCTTTTTATTTTGGGCTTTTATGAATTTTTAATAATGTGGGACCAGAAATGCTCAGGTGATGACATGTGTAATTTTAGAATGATTTTCTCTCTCCGTCTTCTGTATTAATAATATAAGATATTATAACAGTTAGTGTTGGGGATAAATTTAACCATCCCGGTTAAGGTTTAACCGGCGGCAGAATCGGACCGGACTGACGGCAGATCGGACTGGCTAAACCGGAATCAACGACAATATCGGAACCGGCCTCCTTTAGTTGATATTGGGCTTTATTTGGGCTTAATTATCGACATAAGGTAAAATAGAAAAGATATATTACTAGTTTCTCTTAAATATTCATGAAGGAGAGAATCTAGGAAAATATCTAAATAAAAGGAAAAATGTCAATAAAAGGAAAAAGGTCAATTCTTATTCATAAAAGGAAAATGAAGCTCATTGACCTAAAGACCTCTATATAAAGAGAACAAGCTAGAAGACCTAGAGATTCATGTTCATTCATATTCACGAATATCGACTTTCATTCATACACTTATTGATACATCCACATCGACATAAGCACTTGTTTTTAGAGAGAATATTCGATTATAAGCTTTAGATTGCTCTAAGTCTAGATCTTGAATCATATTCCTCTTTTCTTGTATTTTTTGATCGATTAATAAAGACATCCAATTCAAACCGATTCTAGTAGTATTAACCGTTATCGAATTCCGTGGTTCTTCTAACGGATCGCTAACTTTTGCCCAAACAGTTAGTATATCATTATAACTTGTGTATATATATTGAAATGATTGAGCAAAACAAATGGAATATGACCTAAGGTTATAATGAAATTCCATTAAATTTATATTTATTAATTTTATCTCTTAAAACCTTTGAATATAGAGGAATTCACAAAACTATGTCGTTTCAACATTTCCTTCACAAAACTACACATAATTCAATATTTTTACATATTTACACTCTTTCAAAATTTAAATGGTTGATTTACTTTTTAAAAAATTGTCAAAATTAAAATATTTTCATTTGGATTCGCTAATTAGTTTTTAGGGTATAATATTAAAAGAATAGGATTCTGTGGGTAGAGTTTATTTGAATTTAACTTTAAGTATTTTGATGTATTTTTGAAAATTGACTTTGAAATTACGTAGTTTTGTGAATTACAATTCAAAAATTGTAGTAATTCAAAAAATGTAGTTTTGTAATTGTCCTTCGTATATATTTCACCTTTGGCAAATCAGGTTTTTTGGGCTTTAAACTGATAGGCCCATTAAAATAATAAAAGTCCAACACCATAATATTTTAAGGTTTCCGCTTCCCAAAACTTATAGGGGGGAAATAAGCGCGCGAAAATTAAGAAATTCGAAACAAAATTAAAACAAACGAAAACCCCCTCTGAGATTTCAGGGGAAGACGACGGAGCAGAGAAGCTCCGATGGAGGAAACTACCTCGCCGGTGAGAATTTATTTATATCTCTTATTTATACTTTTCGTTGCTTAGTTTTAATTTTCTTCTCCGATGAAATCAATGGAGCAGGAACATACATATTCCGATTCAACATCTCTCGTCTCAGGTAAGTAAATCAATGTGTGTTTTTTTAACATCATACGCGTTTTTATTACAGTAATTTTTGTCTGGAATTCTCGTTAATTTTACACGCAGAGCCACCAGATATTACGAATTGGTTTTCGAGTTATGTCTACGAATCGTTCCCATCGTCTTCTTCACTCAAAGAAAGTCAGATCTCAGATATTAATCTCAATGAATCTCTACCTTCAGGTAAAACAAAATGACTGTTTTTGTGTAACAAATAAGACATTGTTAGTCTCTAGTTATTGATGTTGTAACTTAATCTTGTTTGGTATGTTTGTTTGTTTGTTTGTTTATCAGAACCTCCTTGTATTGGTGATTGGTTTTCAAGCTATGTTTATGATTCTGTATTGATGAACACAAGTGATGATGGTCTTGGATTATCTGTACCTAGAGATAGTGAATGCGTAAAGGAGATAGAATCAGAAGAAGAAGAAGAAGAAGAAGAGACCATGAATGTTGATGGAAATGTTGTTTGTCCAAGGCTATTTGAGCAAGAACTTGTCTCTTCTGCTAAGGTATTGTTTTTGTTACTCTTTGGTTTTACTTTCTATGCCACATAGTTACATCAATAGATTTTATTTATCTATCTATGTTGTCCGGTGCTATTGTGCTGATGAGTTAGTCTGTTGCAGGGTGCAGATTTCTCTCAGTCACAGTCTCTTCTTTCGGGTTAGTAAAGCCGGTGGTTTGTTTGATTATGTAACCCAGTGTTTACTTTCTTTAGAATGACTCAGGTCTATAGTTAAGAGCGCTTGAGTTGATTCTTAAAGTTCTTGTTCTATCAGAGCCTCCTCCTGATGTCAGAAACTGGTTTTCAAGCTATGAATATCAATCTCCACAGCTTTGGGACACTCATGAACTTGGATTTTCTTGTTCTGAGAAAGATCAATTAATCGTTGACGAAAGTGACACAGAGGAAGAAACTAGTGCTGGTATTTTTCGGAAAACTAAGCGCAAGCGAGAGACTATATCAAATGACTACAAGGAACACATAGCCTCAGGCGCACACACGGTAAGTTAAGTTTAACTTCTTATAAAGGGAAATCATTACTGCTTTTTGCGTTTAAAGAAAGAATATTGTGGATTCACTACAATAAAGATCAAAAAGTTGTTAGTTATTACTTACTATCTATTGCATTTGACTTTAGATTCTTTTAGCTATCGCTTACTCTCTTGAGATTCATATTTTTAGGCCAAGGAGGTCCCTTCAGAGTCAGACAATGCATATTCAGACCAAGAGATGGAAACAAAGTCATTAGTTGGATTGCTAAATGCCTCAATGAAAGAAGTGAAACAAGAATCAAACTTCAAGCATGAACCATTATCCTGTGAACAAAACTGTAGCCTTGAAGTGTCCAAATACAACCAAGAACCGCAATTTCCATCTAAGAGCGTAGCTTCTTTACATGATCTGACGCCAATACATCCCCATGAAACCACTGCCTTGAGCTCCTTCAGACAAAAATCTCCAAGAAAACGCGATCGAAAGGCTTCTCTAGAAGAAAACTTGGAGTATATAGACCGAGAATCAGATGACAAGGAAAATGTCCAGGGAAAAAGCACTGAAACTGGATTTGTGACGACGAAAAAGGCAAGACCCAGTGAAGTAAAAGACCGATATTCCGTGACTAAGCCATATACACCTGTTCTGGTAGAGTGTTGGAGAAGCAAAGAGGTTAAGAATATCTCCGAGGAGGAACACAGAGAAGAAAGAAAGAAGAAGAAGAAGAAGAGAAAAGTATTGGTGGAAATGTCGAATCACCATCTCTCTGGAGCCGATGAGACCGCAGGAAAATGGCGTTGCCCGCAGAAGAACAAAGGGAAACTAGTCCCACCATTGAAACAGCTTAGACTTGATACATGGGTACATAAAGTCTGAGTCTTTAAGAGAGAAAATCTTCACCAAACAACAATGTATTGCTTTCTTTCCTACCTCTCTCTTCTTTGTATTTTTCTCCAGTATTGGTTTACAAGCGGCAACAATAACTTGACCCAAAACCAAAACTAACCAGTACCGGATCAAACCGGATTTATCAAACCGGTACAGCACTAGATACCGGTTACTTCCCGGTACAGCATTTATATCTTGTTTTTCTGATAAGCTCAATACAACAAGATGAAACTTTTGTAAGTTTTATACTTTTCTTGTTTTTGACGAACAAAGGAAAGGTTTTTAAAAATCGAAACTTTAGGGACCGTGAGAAAAACGAGGAGGAGGACCCATAGACGGTGAAGATGAGCTTCGTCAAGTATCTCCGCCGCGACAGTTTGCTCCGATTAGCCGGAAACTCATCTCTTGGCCGCTCTTACATGCTTCAAACCTGTCGGAATCTCATCATCCAAACCGCTCCGACTGAAACTGTAAAGCTTAACCGTCTCTCCGGTTCCGATTCTGGTAAATCTCACTCTCGTGATGTGTTGTGTTTTTATTAATCTTTCATGTAATTGAACTCATTGCTGCTTAAATAGTTACTTGTTGAGCAATTTCGAGTAGTTCCTTCTCTATGTTGTGTCATTCTCTGATCTTTGTGTTGTCTCTAATGTTTCCAGTGACTTTCTTTTATCATTTTTGTTTGTAGAGATTGATGCTTAAGGAAAGATGTGAAATTGCACTGATTGTGTGTGTGTGTATGTTTGTGTCTATGGTTTACAGGGATAATTGAAGTCAATCTAGATAGGCCCGTGGCGAAAAACGCTATTAACAAGGAGATGTTAAAAAGCCTACAAAACACATTTGAGACCATACAAAAGGATAGTTCAGCTAGAGTTGTGATGATTACAAGTCTGGTTCCAGGGGTTTTCTGTGCAGGTGCAGACCTTAAGGTAGTTTTGTCGCCAGTCGCCACTGTGGTTTCTTCTTCGGATTTTTCGATGTTCAATCTTTTAGCTTTAATTGAATAATCAGTGTTTTCTTTCTTTTTTTTTATTTGCGTTGATGTCAGGAGCGTAAAACTATGAACCTATCTGAGGTTCACGCGTATGTCAACTCGTTGCGCTACATGTTCTCCTTCATCGAGGTATTTTTATGCCTCATGTATCCTTGTTGGTTCTCGCTTCTCATAAATTAGCTACTACTGTGTGAAGAGGAGTGTTTATTGGTTCTACTGATATGAAGTTGTTTTACATTGACTAGTTTCCATGTGTTCCTTTATCTCTATGTAAAAAATCGTTAGTATTTGGTTTTCATGTTGTGATGACTTTGAAAGACTTGTGTATTTCTAGGCACTGAGTATCCCGACTATTGCTGCAATAGAAGGTGTTGCACTGGGAGGTGGACTCGAAATGGCTCTCTCTTGTGATCTTCGAGTCTGTGGTATTTTCATATCCGGACCCTTGTCTTCTTATAATCTACCGGTCGAGATGAGCAATTATCATTAATCACTCATAATTTTTTTTCAGGCGAAAATGCGATATTTGGCTTACCTGAAACAGGACTAGCCATTATCCCTGGGTATAGAATAAGCTTCAACACTCTTTACACACGGTTACTCTTTTTATCGTTCTTTTGATGATTGGTTTCTCTTGGCTTTTATTCAGAGCTGGTGGGACGCAGAGGCTCCCGAGGCTAGTTGGAAGATCGGTATCAAAGGAACTTATATTCACAGGTCGAAAGATTGATGCAAGAGAAGCTGCTACTAAAGGTATGGGACTACTAGAGTTACGTTTCTCGTAACGAATCATATCATATACTCTCTTCTTTTTTTTCTGTTGTGGTGCAGGGCTGGTGAATTTTTGTGTTGTGGCGGGTGAGGCTCACAAGAAAGCGATTGAAATAGCGCAGCAGATAAATGAGAAAGGTCCAGTGGCTATAAGGATGGCGAAGAAAGCGATTGATGAAGGGATAGAGACTAATATGGCTTCGGGTTTGGAGGTAGAAGAAATGTGTTATCAGAAGCTTCTTAATACGCAAGATCGCCTTGAAGGATTAGCTTCTTTTGATGAGAAACGTAAGCCTATTTACACTGGCAAGTGATGTTTATCTATTTAGAGTTTCAAAAATAATCAGTGAATGAATCTAGATGTTAAATGAGGATTAAAATGTGTAAACACTAAACAGTGTGTTTATGTTTATGTTTGTGCATTGTTTAACTTGATATCAACTAAAAACGAGGAAATAATGAAATTAGACATAGCACAAGTTGGTTAGTAGAATTCTAAAAGTTGAAAAGCTATGGTTATAATTTCTGCGTATGTTTTAAGCTTAATGGTTTTTAAATGTTTATTTAGTTGCTGCAATATTGTGCATAGAAATCTGTTTTAACCAAGGTAAAGAAAAAACTTGGGAGTCAATAAATGTAGCCGACCAATAAAAGCGATGCAAAATGATGTGTTTATGATTAGATGTCTTATCAACAAGTTTGGTTTTATTGTAAGAAAAGGAATCATTATTGGTTTACAAGTCTTCCCTAAATCCTGTGAACTAATTAAAATGTCTAAGATCTTTGTAGTTATTTATTTTCTTTGTGTATTTTTTTAAAGAGGAATTCACAAAACTACACCCTTTCAACCTTTTTTACAAAACTACACCTAATTCAATATTTTCACATATTTACATCCTTTTAAAAATTTTAAAGCTTAATTTACCCTTTAAAAAATTACCAAAATTAAAATATTTTCATTTGGGTTCGTTAATTAGTGTTTAGAGTATAGTATTAAGGGGTAGGATTGTGTGGGTAGGGTTTATTTGAATTTAATTTTTAGTGTTTAGGTGTAGTTTTGTGAAGTATTTTGGAAATGGTGTAGTTTTGTGAAATGTAATTCAAATGGTGTAGTTTTGTGATTCTCCCTTTTTTAAATGGATTTGGTTTAGTAATCGTGTTGGTATTATTGATGCTTTTTAAAACAATTGTGGCGTAAGAAAAAAGCTTAGCATAAAACAGACGGGATAAAGTAAATCAAGATTCATCCCTTGTCATATATGCCTAGGCGATATCATTCTCTCGATTTGTTTTGTAAATAAAACGTGAATGTTTTGTAAAATCGTGTGACATTTTTAAAAAGGCCATATTTATACTATTAAAAGAGAAGATAAAACGCATACATGTCGCGACGAGAGAGTTTTTATGATATTTTTTATTTTTTGCGTTTTAATTTTTATAGTTTGAACTAATTTTCTCACCCAATTTTAATATATTTTACTAGTATATATATACTATTAAAAGAATCAATATAAAATATATTTTATGTCTACAATACACAATTTTAAGTATATTTTAGATCATTATTGGAATATATATTTTACATAGGACACCCAATCATCCACATACATATTTTTTGCGTTTATGTCTTTATATTTTATTTATTTTGCGTGTGTACCTTTATATTTTTGAATAATTTTTTGTCTTCGATTTGATTTTATTTTTCATCGATAATTTTGGATATATTATTGGGAGCAGTGCCGTGACAAGCTTCGTAGAGGCTTGGGGTAAAATTTAGAAATGTGGTCTTTGGCTATTTTATTTTTAGGACAAAAAGTTACTATACAATCAAACATTTTTCATAGTGAAATTCATCATTAAAAATAAAATTTAGTTTATTGTGAAAATATTATGTCACATTTTCAAGAAAAAAGACCAAACAAAATATTAAAAAGTAATTACTAAACATATTTTTTTTAATAATTAGTGGCCCTTAAAAATTTGTAAAAGGGTGTGGCCTGGGGCGGTTGCCCCAAAAGTTTGCCTATAGGCACGCCACTGATTGGGAGAATTACAAAATACATCATTTGAATTGCATCTCACAAAATTACACCTTTTAAAATTTTCTTTACAAAACTACACCTAAATTCTAAAAATTAAATCCAAATTAAGCCTACTCACCCAATCATACCCCTTTAATACTATATCTTAAACACTAATTAGCGAACCCAAATGAAAAATATTTAATTTTGGTACTTTTTTAGAGCATAATTGAACCTTTTAAAATTTGAAAAGGGTGTAAAAGTAGGAAAAAATTGAATTAGGTGTAATTTTGTGAAGGAATGATTGAAATGGTGTAGTTTTGTGAATTTCTCTATATTATTTAGTTTTTGTTTATAGAAATATTGTTGGGTTTTTTATTTTCTTATCGATTAGATATTGTTGTCAAAGATATTAATATTAGTTTGTTTTTAAGAAATTAATTTTAACAATTTTATTTTGTTTTGTGTCTCTAAACTTAATTACCTTAATATAAAAATATCATACTTTTAAAATAGATTATGTTTTATTTTATACGATGATAAAAATATTTTATGAAATAAAGTATGTTATAACGTTTCAAGTTCTTACAATTATTTTCAGAAAATTCTAACGACTATCACATTCATTAATATTTTTGTATCTTTTCATTGTGGTATTGGTATATATATATATGTGTGTGTGAATATGGATATATATAAAGTTTGGATAATTTGTCGTAAATATAGATTTATATTTATAGTTAAATAAGTATATATTTATATCTAAAATAAATTGTATTCGTTATACAATATTTATTTATTTTCTAAGATTAATTTAAAACATGAAATAATTTTTATTATATATGAGTCTAATTATATTATCAAGGATAATAAAACTTTGTTCCGCGTATGTCGCGGAGCACCTAGTTATATATGTTATGGTCGCCTTAAAACATCTCAATCATAAGAAAATATTAAGGGTTAACGATTTTTTACCTCTGAAGAGTAGCTACCCACACTGAATCCCCCTGAACTCTCACCCTCTACATATAAACCCTTGAACTTACAAAATTTTATGATTATTCACCCGAACTCATTAAGATCTAATTAATTTCACATTTGGCCAAAATTGCAATTAATATATTAATTAATTGTGTTCAAATAAACCCGATTATAATTTGAATCTTGTCCAATTACGATCCAAAAACGTGGATCTAACACGCAAAAAGTATAGAAATCTTAGAACCGTGGTTTTGAATCGTGATCGAACAAAATTTAAATTATAATTGGGTTTTTTTTAACACAATCAATTAATGTATTAATTGAAATTTTGGCCAAATGTGGAATTAATTAGATTTTAATGAGTTCGGGTGGACAATCAGAAAATTTTGTCGGTTTGGGGGTTTATATGTAGAGGTTGAGAGTTCATTGAGATTCAGTGTGGGTATCTACTCTTCGGGGTAAAAAAATCGTCGACCCAAATGCATTGGATCAAAACTTGTTTTCAAAACTAAGTATGATGCATTATGATATTTTTCTTGACTAACCAACTAACTTTAAAGACCATTTGACAACAGAGCTAAGGACCGCGAGATTTCAGAAACCCCATGACATATCACTAGTTCCACATGAAAGTCTCTTTTACTCGTATTATCTTTTGGTTAACTGATTTTGACTTCACCGTAATAGAATTGTTAATCTTGAATAATTTCCTCACTTTGGGTTTTGAGATGCATTGGATACGGTTTTGCTTTCAGGTCCTATAAGACATCTATGTGTACTATGGTTCCCCTCTCTCTTCCCTTCTAAAAAAAAGAGCTACATTATTTGAAAAAATATGTGATTTCGAAAGTAGAACGTAAACTCGTGTTCTTTCGAAATTCGTGGAAACTAAAACCATGAAGCGACCGCCCTTCTAAGAAAAAAACAAAGGGAAAAACCAAGATCGAATTAAAAAAATACAAATGACACCCTGGAGAAAGTTAGGGAGACATTCGACCTTGAGGAAGCGAGAAAAGAGAGAGGAAAGGAACCAGAAGAGGATGTTCTTAGTGCTTAGGAAACCTGAAAGGTAAGACTTATGTCTAGTGATCGATTTTCCCTTAGTGAGACCGCACTTTTATTTGTTTTAAGAGATTAAGAAGTCAATTGAGGTGAAACCCTAGATTTTCGAGGATTAGTGGATTTAGAGTACTGTGAGGGTGATTTCGTGGTGGTAGTATGGTCTTAAGGTTCAGAGCTGGTGTTTGTCTTATGTGGTTTGTGGGTTACTTTGGAAAGGATATGATTACGTGATGATGCAAGTATTTAGAGTTTTTCAAAACCTCTTCTTCTCACTTAGTGTATTGTTTTGTTCGAGGACAAACAAAATGCTAAGTCTGGGGGAGTTGATGTGTGGCGTTTTTAACGTTTTAAACATAGGATTTAGCCACACAATAGAGTGTTTTTATGTGTTTTTAGTTATTTTACAGGTGATAAAAGGCATAATGGCGACCCAAGGCACTTAGGATGGACTTATGGAGTTTAGGAATGCAATGATGGAAAAGAAAGAGAATTCAGACGAAAAGCTTCAAAAATACACTCGTTGAAAGAGTTCCCACCAATGGATCTTTATGATATTTTACCACTGGAAGGGGACGGATGTTAGCTGTGATTTGGAGGTGACTTGAGATGTTTTAAACGGTTAGATCCGAAGTTATGCCAGTTTTACTGACGACGGGTCAATCTGCCAGCAAGAGAAGTTTTAATTTCCTTTTATTTTAGATTTGCCAAGATATTTTCCTATTTTGTAAGGGAAACGTCAAAACCTATAAATACATGTTTTTAACCTCTTTTAGAGGTGTGCTTTTATAATATAAGTTTTTGGAGACTTTTGCATCCAGAGAATTCTTGGAATCTTCGGTTTCGATAATCAGAGTTTTTTCTTATCTCTTATCTCTTTAATTTGTTTATGCTTTCTTTAATCTCAATTGATTTGATATTCATTATGCTTAGTGAGTAGTTTCCCTTAGGCAATTAGGTTAGGGTGAAAGGGGTTGATTGCATCTAGGATTGATGATTGTCTAGAACTTAATTGTTTATAAAACTTTTGTCTTTGGTAACAAGTTTAAAGCCTTAATCGAGTTGGCCATTCGATTATTGAACCTAGAAAACTTTATGAATCGAGAGATTATAAAGGTTCCTGACCAATTACCTTAGAACTAAGCCTAGCTTAACCGAGAGATATGTGTTAATAAGCTTAGTGGTTAAAATTGATTTGTCCTTAAAGTTTCTCGACAATTAAACTATCCAAGACATTGTTTTAGTTTAATCTAAAATCGTTTTCAAAACCTTAAAGTTATTTTCGTAAAAAGACAATTTAAAATCTGAAAGTTTAATCACCTTTGAAATACCTTAACCTAATTGTTTAGCTTTTTTATAAATCTTTTAAAACTCTTAAATTTTGTTTTCGTTTCTCGTTACCCAGTTAGAAAACTCAAAACAAACCACTCTTTAATTTGCTTAGACTAAGTTTATTTCTCACAAGTTTTAGTACATTGATTGCTCCTGATTCGGATTGACACCTTATATACTACGATAAGACATTCGATTGAACGAGGGTAAAATCTCGTTTATCAGTGTTGTGTATGTAAACAAATTAAATAGCATGCTGATGAATGATAAATACCACAAAGCTACAAAGTAGGAACCTTTATATTCTATGTAACATTTGGATGTTGTAAACATTTTAAGTAGCGATTGATTCATCTGTCGCGGTCGGAGATCGCAAAATAACGTTCGAATAGTATCTGAAACCACAATAAAGTTGGTAATGAAAATAATATATACTTTTTTGAAAAAAATAAGAACTTAACAACTAAGTCTTAACATTTCCACTAACTGATCATATTTCAAAATCCACTTTCATTACCAAAACAAAGAACCTTTTACAAATTACAAAACTCTCTCTCTCTCTCTGTTTCTCCAATGGTGGAAACAATAAACTCAAAGAAAACAACACAATTAGGTAACAAAAAACAAGACCAAAACCTCACAAAATCCTACTCTCGTTTCCTCTTAAAAGCCTTTACACTCTTCCTCTTCTGCGCCGTCGTGCCCTTCTTCCTCTCCCAGTCGCCGGAGCTCGCTAACCAAACCACACTCCTCGAGCTTCTCCACCTTGTTCTCGTCGGCATCGCCGTCTCTTACGGCCTCTTTAGCCGCCGTAACCACGACGGCGTAGAATCAAACAACAACCATCATAACAACAATAATCAACATTCGTATTTGCCTAAGAATCTTGAAGTATCCTCTGTTTTCAACGTTGATAACGAGACTGAATCTGAGCCGTCCGATGAATTTTCCGGCGATGGAAGTAAGTTTCAGACATGGAGGAGCGATTATTACATGAAAAGTTCAGAGATTTTTCAATCTAAAGACCAAAAGACGCGATTTTATGAAAAGCCTCTGCTTTTGCCTGTACGGAGCTTAAACTATTCGCGAGTTTCAGATTCCGGCGAAAACTCCGGTGATGATCGGTGGGAGAAAGTTAGATCAAAGAGAAAGCTTTTGAAGAGTCTCTGTGATGACGATAACAGTGAAGTGCTTCCTTCTCCGATTCCTTGGAGGTCAAGATCGTCTTCTTCTTCTTCATCAAAGGAGATTGAATCCCAGCCGTTGATTAAGAATCCGACGGCGATTGAATCTAAGCCGTCGATCAAGAATCTGACGGCGATTGAATCTAAGCCGTTGATTAAGAATCTGACGGCGATTGAATCTAAGCCGTTGATCAAGAATCCGACGCCATCTCCGAGAAAGGCGACGCCTTTACATAATCTCGCATCATTTGAGTCTGAAGTGAAATTTCACGGCGAGATGCCTCCATCTCCGCCGCCACCTCCACCGCCTCCGCCGCCGCCGTTACCGGCGTTTTATAAATCGGCGAAAAAGGATTATTCACACAGGATCGAGCGGAGAAAATCATCTCAGAAGTTGAATTTTGCAGGCGGTGAGTTTCATCCTCCTCCGCCTCCACCGCCACCTCCGGCGAGACTCAGAGTAAGCAGCGAACGGAGAAAATCATCGGAGCAAAGGCTTAAATCCGATGACCGTTCGTCAAAAAGAAAGGTTTGGTGGTCTGATCCTATCGTGGACTCCAAGGAACAGAACATAATCAGACAAGAAACAGAGAAGAGTGATCGAAAAGGTTTCTTGGGAAGCAAGGTAATGGAAGAAACAGAGGAGGAAGAAGAAGAACATAGGAGAAGTGAAAATGAACATGAGAAGAAGATGATAGAAGAAGAAGAAGCTTGTGGGAGTAATAGTGGAAGTGACGTGGACAAGAAGGCAGATGAGTTCATTGCAAAGTTCAGAGAACAGATTAGGTTACAGAGAATTGAATCTATCAAGAGATCTACTTCTAACATATCTTTAAGTTCTACGAGGTAGACACTTGTTTTAAATTGGATGTAATAAACAGACAACAAATAACATTTTCAATGTTCTCTTGTTTATCATCTAAGAAACCCCTTAAAAACCCTTATACAATTCTCCTTTGATCATACTCTTTAACACTATCAAAACTATATCCTTGCAATTTCAATAGTAAAACCTCTACTAGAAAAAAAAAAATCTGAATTATCAAAGACAAAAACATAGTTTAGACCGGGGCGACTATTTGACATTTCCATCATTTTTCCACATATATATTGCATCCAAGTTTTATTAGGCAGAACTTGTCTTCTTTGTCATGGTTGGGACATTACATACCTCACTTCTTGTTTCTCGATTTGCACATTAAAATCATTTTCGGTGTTTTTGGTTAGTGTTGGGCTATGTGAGTGGATAACTAGTGGCCATTCATGTGTCACTATGGTCTAATTTCGGCCCATTTGCATGTTATGAGCAAGAAGTGGTAATATAAACCCTAGTAGATGTGGCCTTTGGGCCTAAATTATATACACTATGACATTTATATTAATAATTTAACTTTCTATTCGTTAATACTTTTCTAAGGTAGTAATTTTTTTGGAGAATTACAAAACTACACCGTTTTAATTACATTCCACAAAACTACACTATTTCAAAATTATTTCGCAAAATTACATCTAAACACTCAAAATTAAATTCAAATAAACTCTACCCACACAATCCTACCCCTTTAATACAATATCCTAAACACTAATTAGCGAGCCCAAATAAAAAGATTTTAATTTTGGTAATTTTTAAAAGGGTAAATCAAGCTTTTTAAATTTTGAAAGGGTGTAAATATGTGAAAAAAATAAATTAAGTGTAGTTTTGTGAAAGAGGATTGAAATGGTGTAGTTTTGTGAATTCTTCTAATTTTTTTCGGTTCCAAATTTGATTTTTAGTATGATTTGTCTCTCAATAAATTAATAATCACTACAAATTTATAATTTTGTTACCAATTTTGTGTAGCTCCGACTTTATTAATTCATAGAGGTTTCATTTTATAAAGTTAAGTTTTTTTTATGGATAAATCCTTAAAAACTATTTAGTTTCGTTTAAATAATTATACATAATTATGTTTGATGGTTTTTTTTTGGTTAAACTTGGAGGTTCTAGGCCGAATCCCATAATTCCCCTAAATCTGCGAACAGTCTTTGCTAATACAAATTAATGGCATAAATCATCGCTCCAAACGCGGTTCGAACTCAGGAGCACAATATCACCAACGACTGTGTTTAACCGACAGAGTTAACCCGTGGTAATTATGTTTGATGTTTGACTTAAAGAAAAAGGTCTGATGAAAAATCACTAGATATTTCAACAATTGAAAGTACACTATTTCACATTTTATTGTTATTTCAATCTAATCGTACTTCTAATTAGCTTTAACGGAATATAACAAAATAAAAATAAATTTCAAGTAATGAGATATCTAAAATATTAATCTGTTTTTTTTTTGTCTTTCTAAAAATAGTACATACATGTTAACAACAGGTACAGTACATGGGTCTGGTCACTGAAACAAAAAAGACCAAAATACCCTTCCGGTGCAAAATAAGAAAAGACTATGACCGAGGACGGAGAGCATCAAACATCAAGCCGTGAGAAACCCTCGAAGCACCAGGAAGATGCCACACGTTGACCGGCATTGACCGGTGATGGTGTGCTGACGTGGCTGCATGAGATTGGGGTTGTTGTGGTGGGACCGACACGTGTTCACACGAAGGGCACATGGTCAAAGTTGTGGGTGGGTTCATGTGCATGTAGAACTGTGGAGAGAGCTTAAGAGATCTTAACTCCGTTACTTCTTTCTGTAACCGACGGTTCTCTTCCGTTAGATTCTCACAGCATCTCCTTAACAACTCACAATCTACTTCCGTCTGCTTCAGCTTTGTTCTGTTGTTAAAAATTAAACATTGTTTTTAAGTAAATAAATTAACTAGGCAAGGGTAAAACGGGAAATATAGAGATCTCTGTCTTATTTATTCCCTACCTTGCTCGTCTGTTTTGAAACCAAACTTCTACTTGTCTTGCTCTTAATCCTAATTGCTTAGCCAAAGCTTGCTTTTGTTTCTGTAATATAAATTATATATTCACTTTAAATACAATTAATATCACTTTAATGAAATTAAATTCACTGTTGACTTAGCTTAATTTCACATTTTTCTAATAAAAATTACAAAACGCCAATATTTTTATTATTTCAAAATCAAAACAAGATATTTACACATTAATACCCATAAATCAATACTTCGATATACAAATAAATTTACTAGCTACTAAATTGAATTTTTTTTAAAAAATATTATATGTATATCAAAATATAAAATCAAACATTAATAATTTATAAAAAATATTTGTATATTTCTTGTAAGTAAATAATTAAAAAATAATTTACCGGATTAAGAGTACTATGATTCTTGAAAGTCTCTTCAAGAATAGCAGATTGATCTTTTGATAATCTAAGCTTCTTCCTCGAATTTTCGCCATCTTCATCATCGCTTACAATACCTCTCGAGCCTTGCGGATCTGTATCATCTTCTTCTCTCTCGCTTCTTTTCCCCGTGGAGCTTGACACCGTACTGTTCGGCGAAGATACTCCGGCTTCTTCTTCGCCGTACTCCGCCGTAGAAGGTGGTATGTTTACGTCGATGAATGTTCTTGGAACTGCATGTATATACAAAGATCTAATATCTTATCAAATCATATAAAAAGGTGAGACCTTTAAGGTCTTTGATCAGTTTTTTCGGGAAAATTTGGAAACAGAGGAATATGAAAGTACCTGAAGAGTTAAAACTGTCGTTAAAGGAGGATTTTTGGAGTAACCCAAAAGAAGAAGAAGAAGAAGGATTAGTTATGAGATTAATCTGTTTCTTGGGAAAATTTAAGCCTAAGCTTAAACCGAGATCGTCTTTCTCTAACATCATCTTCTTTTTGTTAAATTAGATGACTTTTCTTCTTCGTCTCTGTTTTGCAATAAAGATCTCTGCTTTTCTAGAGAGAGAGAGAGAGAGAGTAGAGGAGAGAGATGGGTTAAATGTGAATGACAAACAAAGGAAGAAGAATGGTTATTATATAGAAAGATTGATTTTTTATTTTAATTTTTAATTTCTTTTTTTCAATCATGAGGGTGTGACTAGCTGGGGGCAAAAAATGATTATTAAATATTGAAAACTTTAGTGTATTTAAATAATTATATAATCCCAAACTGTGCTTCTTTGTCCCCTCCCTTTAACTCTTCTCAACCTAAACAAAAGAAGTATGATTAATTAAACAATTATTGTCTCAATACTAATGATTATGTTAGTATATTAATAATTAATTATTACATAAGTATTTTTTGGTCAAAGTTTATAAGTATCAAACAATCACCAATAATTCATTTTCTAGGATATTCATATGACTAGAATGGATATCAATCACTTTCTTTTAATTATATAATAATTAAACGACGACAAAATCTAGTGGTAATAAATTTCATATTTTGTTTACATGACTTTAAAGAGTTAGAAGGAAATTTTTTATTGATACGTCGTGAGAGATATATGAACAAGTCAAAAAAATTACAAAGTCTGTTTGAAAATTAATCAAACATTTTATTTATTTTTCAATATACTATATGCAACAACACAACTAGTCAAAAACTTTCAATAATATTCTTAGAATTTTTATAAAGTGTTCACCACGATTTGACTTTATTTCAAAGTAGAAATGATAATGCAAATCTATTCATTGGATTGCTATTGTCGATAAATAATTAAACAAAATATGATAAACCCTTCTTAATTAATGGCTCTTAAATGCACAAGAGTCACGCTTGTTGCACATATCTAAACCTTTAACCTTTTTTTTACCTTTTTATAATTTTTGTTTATAAGTGCTTTTTTCACTTTTAAGCATCACTGATTAAACTAATCAATGAAAGCCAAATAAAACGGTTGAAGTGAATTCAAACTTCTTTATAAAAAGTTATTAATGTTCTAACGCATGAGTCGACCGCATGAGTTTTACTTTTGTCGTTAAACAACTTTTAATGATGTTTATAATGATGAGAAATGTCATCACATGCCATAATTATTTGTCTTTGTTGTAATAATAATTAGTCATAAACACGTATTTTACCAGTATATGGAAAAGAACATAGACAACAAAATGATAACTTAACAAGAGAAATAATTAAATACTATATTTTTATATAAAGTGATATATATATATATAAGTAGAAGAGTAGTGGTAAACTAAAAAAACAGGAATGGAGAAACTCGTTTTTATTTATGTTTGCTTTCTATTCAAAATATTTAATTTACTATAGTTTGGTTAATAGTCAAAATCATTCCATGATTTAGGCATATTTGATGACATCTATAATCACGCTTTTGAGATAAGTCATGTCAAGGCCATGATGATTAGTTGATTACATAATAATTTAAATTACATTGAATAATGCTTGTGCTTTGACTGCTTAATGGTTTTTTGGTCAAACTTGGTGATTTTATTGAATAATATATTGTTTATTTACTTTTAAGTTTTAAATCATACATAATAATAGTGTAACTATTTTCAAATAAATTAATCACGTGTTTGACATATGTAGTGTATTTCCGTATTTTTGGATACAAAAATGTTATTTTCTAAAATTTGAGAATGCATAATAGGTTTTAAATTCCTCTAAAAAATTTGGTATAATTTCAAGTTTTCCTCAAATAATTATCGCATAAATAGATGCAAAAAGGTCGATTAAACCAGCATCAAAATTGATTCATATTATTAGTTGCAACAAGAATTTTCTTTTCTTTCTTTATTTTGACACTAATGATTTTACTTCTCTATAAATCCTTAAAAGACATTAAATTATGCATTAATAGTCATCAAGGTCCACACTAATCAAAAGAAGAAACGTATCAATCAAATGAATTTAACGGCCACGATTAAACAAAAATTGAGATGAGATCGTACGGTTGAGAAACGTTTTAAATCTATGGTCCCACATAATTATATACTTTGATAGCAAACAAATGTGAATTGGATGATTATGATTGGAACCAGACACACAAATCTTTCCGTTGATATGATTTTGATAATCAATGTGGGTCCAAATATAGTCTGTGCAATGACAATGGTCACATACAAAGTCAGATTTTGAAAGCAGTTTTTTCACTTTCAGCAAATGTTTTTGTATATTTTTTAGTAGTTTTGTAAAAACTACATTTTAAGAGTCAAAATTGTTTAAAATCCATAAATAATCCAATAAAATTTGTTTGTCAAAAAAAAAATCCAATAAAATTTTGGGTGTTTGGATTGAGTTTTGAATATATATATATAAATATATATGGATTAACTCTAATGAATTATAGATTTTCTCTAGAGTTAGGAGTTAATCTCAAAATGACTAACAAGAAACTAATTTATGTATCTATAATTATATTATTACAGAACATGTGGAGTTGATTGATTAACATAATAAGATATAATTTATAGAAATTCACAAAATTACACCATTTCAATCTTTCTTTCACAAAGTTACACATAATTCAATTTTTTTATACTTTTACACCCTTTTCAAATTTTAAATGGTTCAATTATGCTCTAAAAAATTACTAAAATTAAAATATTTTCATTTGAGTTCGTTAATTAGTGTTTAGGGTATAATATTGAAGGTGTAGGGTTTTGTGTGTAAGGTTAATTTCGATTTAATTTTTAGTAATTATGTGCAGTTTTGTGAAGTGATTTTAAAAATGTGTAGTTTTGTGGAATGCAATTTAAAAGGTATAGTATTGTAATTCTCCCTATAATTTAGAAGACAAAAAAGATAGGGAGAATTACAAAACTACGTCATTTGAATTACATTTCACAAAACTACAACATTTCAAAATTACTTCACAAAACTACACCTAAACACTCAAAATTAAATCTAAATAAACCCTACCCACACAATCTTACCCCTTAATATTATACCCTAAACACTAATTAGCGAATCCAAATGAAAAAAATTATTTTTGGTAATTTTTTAAAGAGTAAAACAAGCTTTTAAAATTTTGAAAGGGTGTAAATATGTGGAAAAATTGAATTAGGTAGAGTTTCGTAAAGAAAGGATGAAATGGTGCAGTTTTTTGAATTCCTCAAAAAGATATAATTTAGAAGACAACATAGAATTTTGGTTAAATTTAATAGAGCACCTAGTAATAGAATAAATATAATTACATTAAGTTGGACAACAACAAAAAATGTGGAGTAACTATTAGTTCTAGTAATAAAATTAATTTTTTTTGGTGGGACTAATAATAAAATTATTAAACAACATAAAATAAACTAGGGGTGGACGTTCGGGTTCGGGTCGGGTCTATTCGGGTTTTGAGTTTTCGGGTGGAGGATTATAGGACTCATTCGGGTATTTCGATAATTATTTCGGGTTCGGTTTTTTCGGGTTCGGTTCGGATTCAGGTACTCGAAATTATAAAAAAACTCCATAATTATAAATTAAAATATTATAAAATATTTGAAAGTATATAGTTTATTAGATTGATCTGAATTATAGACAATTAAAACTATCCAAGATTACTTAAATTATACAAAACTACTCGAAATATTAGAAAATTTTATAATTTTTGAAATAAATTTACTAACAAATATAAAATTACTAATATTTATATACATTTAATTAATTTTTCGGGTAGTTCGGGTACCATTCGGGTTTCGAGTTCGGATCTATTCGGATTTTGAAATTTAAAACTCGTTCGAGTATTTGGTCGATTTCGGCTCGGATTCGGATCTTTTTTTGGGTCGTGTTCAATTTTTTGCCCACCCCTAAATAAACATTTAAAATTCAGTATATTATCTAAAATATATATTTAGTACATACAACAGTACAAGAAGAAAAAACAATTACACAGTTTGTATCTTAGTGTAAGCTCACGTGGGCACAATATGATACAAGCCAGTGAGATTTCTCGAAGCATGTGACTTCACGTATGTGTGTGCCGATTTGTCGATCCACGCGCCGACAGTGGAAGTCTTAACAATCATACGATTACTTGTTCTTCCCCTAAAACAGCAAAGTCCCATGAGGCTCTCTTTTTTAAAAAAATCTTATTTTTATTTTTACCCATTTAATAATGATACAGGTTCGATTTAACACTGTTGCACGTACACTTTCGGCTTGATTGGGAGCATTTAACTTGCGTTTAAACTTTTTTTTTTTATTCTATGTTACGGAGTAGTTGAAATATGACTAAAAATAGGTAATGGTGCAATTTTTTGAAGAGTTTTAAATGGTGATTAATTTTTTTGAAGAAAAAATAAATCAGATTTGTGTACTTTTTCATTTTTTTCAAGTGTACATCAATTATTTGTTTTCTAATTTGTATTAAAACATTATTTTGTTTTGTTTTTATATGAACAACCAATTACTTGGTTGCTTACCATACATAAAAAACGAGTTTTATGATACAAACTCTTAAAGGAAAAAGTTATTCAATTGCTATTTTTTTGTTAAAATTCAATTGCTATATTGCAATTTTTTTTTCGCAGTTCAAAATTTGGTGTAAACCAACAAGGTATTGTCGTATTGACCTAGTGGTTTAAACTATGTAGAAGCTTTTGATTAATCTGTTTTGATCCCCGATTTAAAGAGATTATGGATCTTGGTCCAAATCTATACACGTGGCATGATTTTATTAGAAGGTACATAATCATTTAACTATGTACATGCCCCCTTAAGCTAATAGACAAGTAGATATCCCACGTGTGCATCGTGCTACTCTCGTTATTACACCGTACGAGACTCGTGTGTCCACAACCCTAACCAACGTGACATGCACGTGAACTCTACCCCTTTTGTTTTTGGGATTTTTTTTTTCATTTACGAAATTAGATTAATGTTGCATGTTTTCTACTATTTTATGTATACATTTTACTGTACATTTCATTGTGAAAAAATTATATCATTATTAGTGATAAAGGTGAAGAAATCAAAACTATATGAGATGTGGAGTAGTTATAATATTCAAGTAAATTAAAATAATTCAACACTTAAAAATTAAACTAGATGAGGACCCGCACATACGTGCAGAGTTTAACATATTTTTAAATTTATATATTTAAAATTATTTGGTGAAAATATATATAATAAAAATTCATAACTTGGATTATATTTATATAGTCTCTTATTTCATAGAGTACATTAAATAAAATCTATACATTGTGCGGGGAAACCGATAAATATGGGATAACCCGAGATTGATCCGCGTATAAGAAATATTTAAAAATTGTTTATTGGATTATATTTAATATAAATTTCAAAACTATACTTATGTATTTTTTTTTTTGTTAAAAGCATTCATAAAATCACGGCAAAGCCACGACTTATGTATATTTTAATATTATGAATATAATTTAGTTATAACTTATCAATTATTTATGTTATTTTTTGACCCGTTACAAATTAGAATTATACATAAATTGAATTCGATTTAATCTCATAACAATTATCATTCCTTTCAAATTCGTTTTGTGATTTTTGTAACGACCCGTAAGGAAAATTAAAATATGTATTTGTTATTCCTTTATTTGCTTATGTCTTAATTAGCTATATATAAATTTAAAAATAAATCAAGTTTAGATTGTTATAGATATTATTTCATTTGAATAATTCAAGTTCTTTTATCTCGATATGAAAATTTTTATCAAATTTTATTTTATTTTCTAAAATTTTAATTGATTTTCATTTGAATTTTAAATCTTTTGTTATCAAAGATATTTCACGAATATTATTGTTTTCAAATTTTTTCATATATAAATTTTGAAATTTTAAATCGTTTTTTTTTTATTTTCTTTATTCGTTTTTGTAGAATATTTTTCGAAATAGAGGTAAAATTTGTGAAGATTAAAATTTGAATGATTCTTGTTATCAAAGCTTATTTTACAAATATTTAAACTACATTATGAATTCATTTGGGCCTTTGTAGTGGGCTTAAAATTATAATTTGCAAATAAAATCAAAAACATAAGTTATATTAAAAATATGTAGTGACATTGTAAGGTAATTAGAATTTTTTTAAGGGTTTTTTTAAAAAATGCTTTCCATTTAATAGATAAGATATCTAGTAAATACACTATTTGACCAAAATTTACATATAGAGTTTCGTAATATAAATAAATACATATATATTTCAGACACAAATTTGTTTAATTTTTTTTTGTTTTGTAATTAATTTTTCTTTATTTGATTTTCTCTAATATTAGCAAATAGACTTCTGAAGTAAAGACCGGGACCCAGCAAACGACCAAACGGTGCATGGGAGGCATGCGAAGTTCACGTGAAGCTGACCCCACAGTGGGGCCCAGTAACTGGGCAAGCTCAAAAGACCATGTTCTTCTTACACGTAATTATTAGTGGTCCCCCATGTATATATGCTTTTGTCCGATTGATTTGACTTCCAATTATAACTTTCTTCATTCTCTAATCATGACTCCTTTCCAATTATTTGTAACAACGAAAATAGGATTAATAATAAAAATATAAAAATAGAGTTACTGATCTTTGTGCTCTCTATCATTTTCAGCTGTCTATGTTCATTGCGTTTTTTCCCTCTATTTTTGTAAATAATTTGAATAATTCCAAAAAATAACTAAACAACAAAATGAATTTGGAAAACTTTATAGGATTCCTTTTTAACATTTTTTTAATGAAATTGCATTTCTTTTAAAATAACAAATTTCACATTGTTCTTAGTTTGATGACCTTTTTTTTTGGTTTATAAACAAAACACTAAATCATCTTATATATGTATTGGTAGTAAAAGGTAATTATCTTGTGTTTAAATTTAGGTGATGCGTACAAGGAAGCAAAACTCATATCAAAATTTAGTTAATACATTCTTTAACAAAAAAAATAAATAGTTTATACACTAATTTTTTTTTAAGTGAAAAAGCCAAAAGGACATGAAGGGGATATTAGAAAACTAAAGGCAAATTGGTCCGAGCATTACAAGCTTCACGTGGAAGGGACGTGGAGTTCTAAGTTCCACACTTGCTTGATTTTCAAGAATCATAAGACAGCGAAGCGCATGTGTGTCCTTATTTGCACCCAATAAGACTAATTAAATCCATAAAACAATATGTATGATTCTTCTGACTAATTGGTATTGAGAAACGGATCGGTTTATTAAATATTGGATCCTTTGCACGTGGCACTGGTCCCACGTGCGACTGTCTAAGCGATTAACCGGTAAATTTTTAAAACGGCAATAATTAATCTCTTTGCTTTCATTAAGATCAAGAGAAATTCCTTAGAATACCATCAAAATAAGTTTTTGTTTTAAAAATACCATTAAAAAGTTTTTTATAACAAAAATACCATTAAAATGTTTTTTATAACAAAAATACCATCAAAAAGTAGTAGTTTACAAAAATACCACAAACTCAAAAAACGAGTTTTAACACTTTTAGATTTTAAATTTTTTCATTTGGGTTCGCTATATAGTGTTTAGGGTATAGTTTAGAAGGGGTAGGGTATAGTTTTTTGGAGATTTTGGGTGTAATTTTGAAAATTTAAGATTTGTGGTATTTATGAGAAAAAAACTTTTTAATGGTATTTGTAAAACTTTTCAAAATCTTTGTTATTTGTGTTATAAAAACTTTTTTGGTGGTATTTATAAGAATTGCCCATCAAGAGAAATTCCTTAGAATACCATCAAAATAAGTTTTTGTTTTAAAAATACCATTAAAAAGTTTTTTATAACAAAAATACCATTAAAATGTTTTTTATAACAAAAATACCATCAAAAAGTAGTAGTTTACAAAAATACCACAAACTCAAAAAACGAGTTTTAACACTTTTAGATTTTAAATTTTTTCATTTGGGTTCGCTATATAGTGTTTAGGGTATAGTTTAGAAGGGGTAGGGTATAGTTTTTTGGAGATTTTGGGTGTAATTTTGAAAATTTAAGATTTGTGGTATTTATGAGAAAAAAACTTTTTAATGGTATTTGTAAAACTTTTCAAAATCTTTGTTATTTGTGTTATAAAAACTTTTTTGGTGGTATTTATAAGAATTGCCCTAAGATCAATTATAATCACTCTTCATTAATCTATTTCTAAAAAGCTGTGTCACACGTGCGACCTCGTCATCGATAATACTCTCAGGATAGTAGTTAATATATAACATTAATTAAGACTTAAACCCGACGGAATACAAGTATTAGTATAAGATTTTTATATTGCAATTATTGAGTGTATATTATATAAGGTGGTGCGACCAATTCAATAATTAGTCGATATTTGCGATAAAATCTCGGACACAATGATCTATACATATATTTTCTTAAGGAAGCTAAAAATCATTATTAATTTATGTTGCCAAGCTGTCTTTTGCTTAAATTGATGAAAGTTTTTCCCCACAAACTTATATGGTGATTGCTCATACTATATACTAGTGATATAGATATACGCATATATATTTAAATTAAATTCTATGTGCAATGGTATTGATAGCTAAATTAAACTAGTATAAATCTTTGAAAATTACAAGTGTACACAACGTTGATTATTTGGTATTTAATCAAGAATAATGTGATTTATTGGTTATAAAACACAACACTATCGGTACAATTATCAAACATGAAAACCTTAAAACTGAATTGGCAAAAATAGTTGGAAACTGATATTTTGATTAGTGTCCTGGTTATGTCATATTACAAAATGATCGAACTTAATTTGATATAATCTTTTGGATTTCCAACAAAAATGTCTAATGATGTAAAGTGGAGACCATGTTATTGAAGAGAAAAAGGTGTGTTGGGCAATGCCTTCTCATGTGGCGCATTGGAATCATCAAAGATTTGATGTATATGGTCATTAGAAATATGGTCCACTTGCATTTACTAATATTTCCATTAATTAAGGAATCACTGTCCTAATTAAGATATTTTCTTATTTTTAAACATTGTTTTGCTTGGAATCATAAGTACTATGCATTTATGTCCAAAGTGTTAAATCATAAGTATTATTAACAACAGTTCAAAACTGTCCCAAAACGACAGTGTTCCATCATCAAGAAACTTGGATCAGGCTGGTTTAGCAAAGGCCCAACAACACAGGCCCAAAGAAGGAAAGATGCAAAACGACACAGCTTCATCAGCTCTATCTCCTACCTGCACAAAAGACAAAAACAGAGTCAACAATGGAGAAGAACATGTTAATGGCGTGAAGGTGTGTACGAAATCTGTTACTACACAAATCCCTATGCGTAACAGATTCACAGTCCTCGAATCCAGCAATGACAACTGATGATGCCAAGTGTCACTAGATTAAGATATCATCCCATCTATAAATAACAATAATATGTAAAACCTGCAAATTAGTGAAAATAAACGTAATCTTTATCACTCTCATTACTCTGTTCTTGAGCTAAAGTCTCACTCTTTCATGGTATCAGAGCCATGGAGGAATCAACAGATCCTTACGCTCATCCTAAACTTAACATCACAAATTGTGTCACTATTAAACTCACTGAAAGAAATTATCTCCTGTGGAAGACACAGTTTGAATCTTTTCTCTCCGGCCAACAACTGCTAGGTTTTGTCACTGGTACTATCGCCAAACCTGTAGAAGTCTTATCTGTTCCCACCATTGGAGACCGGACATCAGAAGTCACAAATCCAGACTACACACTATGGCTGCGTTCAGATCAGGTGGTTATGTCTTGGATCCTTGGATCTCTTTCTGAAGATATCCTCTCCGTTGTTATTGGTTTACAATCAGCTCAAGAAGTCTGGCTGGGTTTGTCAAAACACTTTAATCGGGTAACATCTTCTCGTCTTTTTGAGCTACAAAGAAAGTTACAAACTGCTAGTAAAAAGGATAGATCTATGACTGTTTACCTTAGGGAGATTAAAGATGTTTGTGACCAACTTGCTTCCATAGGAAGTCCCGTCACCGAGAAAATGAAAATTTTCGCCGCTATCCATGGGTTAGGTAGAGAATATGAACCAATAATAACCTCCATAGAAAGTGCTATGGATGGTGTTTCCCCCACCTATGAGGATGTTGTGTACAAGCTGGTTGGTTTTGATGAAAGATTGCAGAGCTATGTGGTACCTGCTGATGTCTCACCACACATGGCCTTTAACGTCACCAACTCTTCTGGTTACTATCAAAGAGGAAGAGGGTTTAGCTACAACAGATCTAGGGGACGAGGCAGAGTTTTCAGCTCTCGTGGTAGAGGCTTTCATCAGCAGTTCACAAATCCTAGACCATCTTACAACACAAATGATCAGGCTGAGAGGCCTATATGTCAGATTTGTGGGAAAAGAGGTCATTCTGCCTTAGGATGCTGGTCCAGATTTGATAACTCATATCAAATGGAAGACACTCCTGTTGCTCTTGCAGCCATGAGAATAACAGACGTCACTGATAGTTCAGGACAGGAGTGGTACCCAGACACAGGTGCAACGGCGCATGTGACAAATACGACACAAAGACTTCAGCAAGCTCAGCCTTATTATGGTACAGACTCTGTTATGGTGGGTGATGGAAATTTCCTTCCAATAACTCATGTTGGTTCAGCAACACTTCCTTCCAGCTCAGGTACATTACCTCTTAATGATGTCCTTGTCTGTCCTGACATAGCCAAATCTCTTATGTCAGTCTCAAAAATTACTTCAGATTATCCTTGTGAATTCACTTTTGACCGTGATGGTGTTATTGTTAAGGACAAAACCACACAGCAGGTCCTGAGTCTGGGAAGAAATCTTGAAGGTCTTTATAGGTTGGAGAATCCTCAAACGAAAGCCTTTTACTCTACTAGACAAGTCTCAGCCACAGACGAAATCTGGCACAGAAGATTAGGCCACCCACATGATCATATTCTCCAACACTTAACCACAAATAAAGCAGTCCAAATAAGCAGAGTCAACAATGCAGTATGTGAGGCTTGTAGACTAGGCAAGAGTTCTAGACTGCCTTTTGTTTCTTCTTCTTTTGTTGCAACAAAACCTTTGCAAAGGATTCATAGTGATCTTTGGGGTCCTGCTCCTGTTAAGTCATTTCAAGGGTTTAGATACTATGTAATCTTCATTGACAATTACTCAAGGTTCTGTTGGCTGTTTCCTTTGAAATTGAAATCTGATTTCTACTCAACATTCATTACATTCCAGAGCTTTGTGGAAAATCAGTTCAGCTCTAAAATTGGAACTTTCCAATGTGATGGAGGTGGTGAGTTCACAAGCAAACAGTTTCAAAATCATCTTAAAAGTTCAGGCATTCAACAATACATATCATGCCCATATACGCCTCAGCAAAATGGTCTTGCTGAAAGAAAACATAGACACATCACAGAACTAGGCCTCACCATGATGTTCTCCAGTAAGATGCCACAACAATACTGGGTTGAAAGCTTCTACACAGCAAATTTTTTGAGTAATCTTCTGCCTTCATCAGTCCTTGAGGATAAGCTTAGTCCGTATGAAAAACTCATGAACCATGCTCCTGATTATAGTTCTCTACGAACCTTTGGGTGTGCCTGCTACCCAACCCTCAGGGACTATGCTTCTACAAAATTTGATCCACGGTCTCTTCAATGCGTTTTCCTGGGATACAACGACAAATACAAGGGTTATCGTTGCTTATATCCACCTACAGGGAGAGTTTATATAAGCAGACATGTCATTTTTGATGAATTGGTTTTTCCCTTTGCAGATAGATACTCTCACCTCCAACAAAGAGGTCTCACTACTCTAATGGAGGCTTGGCAATCAAGTTTCTTGCCCACCTCTCCTTCTACCTCTGATTTTGAACATGATAAAAATTTAGTGCCTGCTTCTCAAGTTAAAATTGCAGAGACTGACACTTCTACAACTTCACCTTCTGAGCACTCTATTCCAGCATCTCCTTCATTTGTTGAACCAATGACAATGGTTCAACCTCTGTTTACTGCCGATGACTTTCCACCATTAGCTTCATCAAACAGAACAAGTATGTCTACTGACGAACAAAGGGAGAGTTCTGTGTGTACGGCAAGCATTGATCTTGTTCCTATTGGCAACAGCTCTTCCAATGTTCAAGTCAGTACCGACATAACTGACACATCTCCACATCCACCATTGCCGGCTTCTGCAGCAACAGAGATACCTCAGTCACAAATCACTACAACATCTCAACATCCTATGACTACAAGAGCAAAGGCTGGAATTTTCAAACCTAATCAGAGGTATGTCCTAATGGTTCACAAAGTTTCTTATCCTGAACCCAAGACTGTCACAGCTGCTTTAAAGGATAAAGGCTGGACTGAAGCTATGACAGAGGAACATAATAACTGCAAAGAAGCGATGACGTGGTCTCTTGTTCCTTATACACCAGACATGAATGTCTTAGGATGCAAATGGGTATTCGGGACAAAGCTCAATGCCGATGGGTCTCTTGATAAGTTAAAAGCTAGAATTGTGGCGAAAGGATTTAATCAAGAGGAAGGAATTGATTACTTGGAAACATATAGTCCCGTAGTCGAATCGCCACTCGTCCGTATGGTTTTGCATCTTGCCACAATCCTGCAATGGGATATCAAACAAATGGATGTTAAAAACGCATTTCTTCATGGTGACCTAACTGAAACAGTGTATATGAGACAGCCTGCAGGGTTTGTGGACCAAGACAAACCTGATCATGTGTGTTTATTGCACAAGTCCTTGTACGGTCTTAAGCAAGCTCCGAGGGCGTGGTTTGATAAATTCAGTAACTTTCTTCTGGAATTTGGGTTTATCTGTAGCAAGAAAGATCCGTCTATGTTCATCTGCAACACAAACAAAGACATTATCATTCTCCTTCTCTATGTTGATGACATGATTATTACAGGAAATAGCTCAACCTTACTTCATGATCTGCTAAGACAACTTAACTCAGAATTCAGAATGAAGGACATGGGAAAACTTCACTATTTCTTGGGAGTTCAGGCTCAGTTTCACCAGGAAGGACTGTTTCTCTCACAACAAAAGTATGCAGAGGATCTCCTTGTTGTAGCCTCAATGAGTGATTGTGCACCTATCTACACCCCTCTTCCTGTACAACCTCACAAAGTACCAGACCAGTTCAAACCTTTCTCTAATCCGACATACTTCAGGAGTCTTGCCGGTAAGCTGCAATACCTTACTCTTACAAGACCTGATCTTCAGTTTGCAGTTAACTTTGTTTGTCAGAAGATGCATGCTCCCACTTTGTCGGATTTTGTTCTCCTAAAAAGAATTCTGAGATACATAAAAGGAACAATTACAATGGGTATCAACTTCAACAAGAAAACAGATTGTACATTGAGATCTTACAGTGACAGTGACTATGCTGGTTGCAAATCAGGAAGACGATCCACCGGTGGATATTGCACTTTCTTGGGGCTAAACATCATCTCATGGTCTTCAAAGAAACAAGATACAGTGGCAAAAAGTTCTACTGAAGCAGAATATCGAGCTTTGTCGGAAACTGCTTCTGAACTTACTTGGATTGGTCATGTCTTAAGAGAATTAGGCGTTCCTTGTCCAAAAACTCCAGAGTTGTTCTGTGATAACCTCTCTGCAGTCTACTTGACGTTCAATCCTTCTTACCATGCAAGATCAAAGCATTTTGAAACCCATTATCACTATGTCCGGAAAGGGTTGCTCTCCGTCTCCTTGAACTTAACCATGTCCCCGCTCATCAACAGTTAGCAGACATCTTCACCAAGCCTCTACCAGGTCCTGCATTCACATCTTTGCGCTACAAACTTGGTGTTGATGTTCCACCCACTCCAAGTTTGAGAGGGGCTATTAACAACAGCTCAAAACCGTCCCAAAACGACGGTGTTCCATCATCAAGAAACTTGGATCGAGTCTGGTTTAGCAAAGGCCCAACGAACACGAGCCCAAAGAAGGAAAGATGCAAAACGACACAGCCTTCATCGCCTCTATCTCCTACCCGCACAAAAGACAAAAACAGAGTCAACAATGGAGAAGAACATGTTAATGGCGTGAAGGTGTGTACGAAATCGTTACTACACAAATCCCTATGCGTAACAGATTCACAGTCCTCGAATCCAGCAATGACAGCTGATGATGCCAAGTGTCACTAGATTAAGATATCATCCCATCTATAAATAACAATAATATGTAAAACCTGCAAATTAGTGAAAATAAACGTAATCTTTATCACTCTCATTACTCTGTTCTTGAGCTAAAGTCTCACTCTTTCAAGTATGTCTATTAATAAACAAAAAAAAAAATATATCATTAATTAAGTAAATAGACGGTAACAAAGTGGTGTCATCAACTTTATTAATTCAATTCTCTTTTGCTTCCATATATTTTATAAATATCTTATTTCATAAACTGATTGATTTTCAAAATATTAATTAATGAAATGGATTATGTAATCACATGTTTAACAATTGGGAACTAAAACTAAGACATAAACCTTTTGTTCTTATTGTTTTCAAATGTTGATGTGGAATGATATAATAAAAATAAAAAATGGACAATTTCAATATTAAATATATAGTTTCAACTTTTATTAAAGCAAACAAAACTTAATAGCAATAAAAATGTGGCAGTCTAGTAAATTATGCAGAAATTTTGCTCATTTGCATCTGGGTAATATGTTCATCAATATTCACTAGTTTCGTTTATAATATGTCCATGAAAATAATAGGGAAATATTCAACCCTTAAATCTTCGTAGTTAAATTATAAGATACCAATCATAATGGGCCTGAATTCGATCCATCATAACTTGGGCCCATTAGAGGGAGAAGGACATTGGCACCACGTGTCCCACGTGAAAGAAAAAGATAAGGAAGATTTTAAATTATTGAGCCCAAGTCTTGAGAGTAGTGAAGTGTGTTTGTGCAAACAAAAGAGGAAAACAATGCGAACAGATCTAAAACTTCCCATCATCGATCTTTCTTCTTCGGACAAAATATCTACTTCCCGATTGATTCGTCAGGTTCTTCTTTTTTTTCCCTCCTATGTACTTGTCTTTTTTTAAAGAAGAATATAATTAATTGTTTCGTTTATTTTTTTTTCTTAAGATTAAGAGAATCTGGATTTTCGGTTTATATTTTTAAGGCTAAATTCAAACTAATTAATACGATTTGTTTTTAGGAATTCACAAAACTACACTTTTTCGATCTTTATTTCACTAAACTATATATAATTCAATATTTTTACATATTTACACTTTTCAAAATTTTAAATGGTTGTTTTACCATTAAAAAATTACCAAAATTAAAATATTTTGTTTGGATTTGGTAACTAGTGTTTATGGTATAATATTAAATGGTAGAATTTTGTAAGCATGATTTATTTAGATTTAATTTCAAGTGGTTTAGAGAAATTTTTAAAAGTTACATTGAAATAATGTAATTGTGCGAAATGCAATTCAAAATGTTTAATTTTGTAATTGTTCGATTATTTTTTGATGAGGAATTCACAAAACTACACCCTTTCAATCCTTACTTCACAAAACTACTCCTAATTTAATATTTTCACATATTTACACCCTTTCAAATTTTTAAAAGCTTGATTTACCCTTTAAAAATTTACCAAAATTAAAAAAATTTCATTTAGGTTCGATAATTAGTGTTTAGGGTATAGTATTAAGGGGGTAGGATTGTGTGGGTATGGTTTATTTGGATTTAATTTTGAGTGTTAAGGTGTAGTTTTGTGAAATAATTTTGAAATGGTGTAGTTTTGTGAAATGTAATTCAAATGATGTAGTTTTGTAATTCACCTTTTTTGAATGATATATTTCTTCCCAAGATGAATCGCATAAGCTGACTTTCAAGATCTCAAGTTCAACCACTAGGTTAAAACTTTTATAAATTACTCGCTCCGTTTCTAGAGGAGCAATGACTTATTTGCCACTTTCTCAAAAATGTTTGGCTTATTTGTCACTCTCTATTTTCTGGATTTGAAAAGATAAAAAATCTATTCAAAAAAAATTATTTTTAAAATCTGAAAACGTCAATATTTTTTATTTAGTTTTACGGATTTTATAAAAATATTTTAAAAATTGAAAAACAAATTGTAAATATTTTTGATAAAATCATCCAAATATGATTATAAAATCGACTTTAAAATATTTTTTTGAAAAGTTTTAGGGTTTAGAATCAAAATTCATCCTCTTGGGTTCGCAAATCCAAATCCAAGACATTTCGATTAGTTTAGGGTTTAGATTTGTGAATTTTGAACTTTTTTATATGATATTTACGAAATATCAAAAAAAAAATGGCATAGAGATCATTGGGTGGCATGCGAGATCATTTTTTCTAGAAAAGTGGCATATAAGACCCGCGCTCGTTTCTAAATGTATGTTTTAGAAATCTCATTAATATTAAAAAATGTTTAATACTTGCTTATAAATACATAAATTTTTGTATTAAACAAATTTTCAATAAAATTAGTTATTTTAATCAAAATGTCTTGAAATTTACAATTATACACTTAATTATGTATAGAAAGTTGAAAACATACATGTTTAAAAAACCATTTTTTCCCTAAAACATCTGATATTTAGAAATGGAGGGAGCAATTAATAACGTATGAGATAGAATAGCTTATTAAAATATTGCTAGTTTATATAAAAGTGAATGATAAAATAGATCAAATTTGGAACCGAACAAAGTTATTGATTTATATAATAGAGATAATAGTATGTTAATATTAGTTTATAGAAATTACACTCAAAACTATATACGGTGAAATATAAAATGGTTTGGGTGACTATAATTTCAATTATCATAATTAGGCTTGTCTCGATCATGGGTTCTTCTATATCACAAATCATGGCGTTTCTCAAGTGTTGATGGAAAATGTGTTTAAGGAGAGCAAGAACTTGTTTTCTCTCCCTCTCGATCACAAGATGATGATGATGCATAGCCACCGTCTTCGAGGTTACTCACCTTTATACAACGAGAAACTCGATTCTTCTTCCACATCCAAAGGTAATTTATATATATACACATTCTTGATAAGTTCAAAGAACATATGTGGTTACAACTTCTAGTGTAAATAGGTGATTCCAAGGAGATGTTTGTTTTTGGATCTTCACAAGGATGTATGGATCAACTTTACCCTTATAAGTGGCCTTCTCAAGGTACAAAGCTTAGACCATTCTCAATACTTTGTATCCGGGAGCGTTGTTATTTGTCTTTAGTGGACTTATGGATACCACTAGGCCGATACCAGCCAACTCTCCGATAATAATTACATATTATTGGATGAATATATCTAAAATAGCGGAAAAATCTACCCATTTTTCAAAGCTTTTTGTTTAAAAAAATTTAGTAACTTTATTAGTGAGAACTCCAAAGATGGAGATGCTTGTATTGATATCTTTTTTTATTTTAAATGTTGATTATCTATTTGCTTATAGTTATATATTTTTGTTAGATCTTTTGCCGCTTTGGAGGGAAACCATGGATTGCTACTATAAAAGTGTCACGTAAGTAAGCAAGAAACATCCTCTACTTACGCTTATCGTTGGAGCTAGACTCGATTTTATTTTTTTACCATTCCAAAATCCGAAACCCCGTGGTAAAAAAAAAAATTGAAATGAATAGGCGGGTATACTAAAATTACTAGTATATTGAATTATTTTGGGTTTAATAATTATTGTTGCTTCTTAGTGATGTTGGAAGGAAAGTGTTTAGCCTAGTGGCTATGGCACTGAATTTGGATGAGAACTTCTTCGAACGAGCTGGAGGTTTCAGTGATCAAGCCGCAGTTGTTCGACTCTTACGCTATTCAGGTCTTTCACCGTAGCGTTTTTTTTCCGGATATATATATATATATATAGTTGAGTCGTTTTATTAACTAGCAAATGTTCCATTGCTATATATATATATGTTCAATATCGTTTATAGGGGAATTGGATTCGACTAAAGAGGAGACGTGTGCGGCTTCTGCTCATTCAGATTTCGGAATGATAACTCTTCTTGCAACAGATGGAGTTCCAGGGCTACAAGTACAGTAATTTCTAGATATGCAAGAAATTTTCATCATTGTTTAAACAAAATGTTTACACATACTAAACAGGTTTGCAGGGATAAAGAGAAAGAACCAAATGTTTGGGAAGATGTCCCTGGAATCAAAGGGTAATTAAATCTTATATTATACTTCACACGTATTAAGAAAACAATTAAAATCTACTAATAAATACATTAATTTAATTAATTACACAACTTTCCATATTAAGTAATCATTCAACAATTCCAAATTTCTCAATTATTATGTCCTGAACTTTGCAATAAAACAATAAATTATACATTAAAAAACTTTAAAAAAATCAATCATTTTGAAACAAAGAAAAAGCCAAAATATCAAACAATATGATAAGGTGGGAGTATAAATTAATAAGGGAGAATTATAAAACTACACCATTTGAATTACATTTCACAAAACTACATCATTTCCAAAATACTTCACAAAACTACACCTAAACATTAAAATTAAATCCAAATAAACCCTATCCAAACAATTCTATCCCCTTAATACTATACCATAAACAGTAATTAGCAAACCCAAATGAATTTTTTTTAATTTTGGTAATTTTTAAAAGGGTAAATCAAGCTTTTAAAATTTTGAAAGGGTGTAAACTTGTGAAAATATTGAATTAGGTGTAGTTTTGTGAAGGGAGGGTTGAAAGAGTGTAATTTTATGAATTTCTCAATTAATAATGTCGGTATTACACTATTTCACTACACAATTTTTAATTTGTAATGATTTTTTTTTTGACATCATTTGTAATGATTTATAAAGAGAAAATAACACTTATGGGAAAAATTATTTTATTTTAAGAGAGGTTAGTATATACTCCATCCGTTTTTTATTATAGGATTTTCTAGCTTTTTCAGATATAATAAACAAACGTATAAAAATATATTATTTTTTGTGATTTATAATTTCCAACAACTCTAAACCAATAATGTTTAGTTATTTTTCTTGAATTCTATAATTTATCATTAAAAATTGTATATAAAAAGTGAAAAAATCCATTTTTTTTAAACCAAATATTTTTAACAAAAATCCTATATTAAAAAACGGAGGGAGTATCGAGTATTAATTTAGGTATGTTGCAATCATAGACTCGGACTATTTATATATAGTGAGCCTTAAAACTTATGAGTATTTTGTGTAAAACCACAGTGCTTTTGTTGTCAACATTGGTGACCTTATGGAGAGATGGACTAATGGGATATTCCGGTACAAGAAAATGAATTCAGCTCTTTTAATTTTGAGTTTTTTCGTTTTTCGTTTTTCTATTCATGACATTATATTGATTCGATACTATCTTCTCTTCTCTTCTCTTTATGTTTGGTTTTGTAGGTCAACAATGCATAGAGTGTTATCAGTGGGAAAAGAACGTTACTCGGTACGAATACATTGCTTAAACTAATTTGTGTTTCACTAATCACCGTCTTATCTAATGGGTTTTTTTTTTAATACCGTGGAAGTTTTAGACCTTCGACGACCCATAGATTTTACCGTTTGTATGGAACTAGTCGTTGATAATACCACGTTTAAGCCGTAAACTATCGTCTAATTGTTGGTTTGATTTGATTACATGAAGGTGGCTGTATTTTTAGATCCGGACCCGAACTGCTTAGTGGAGTGTGTGGAGAGTTGTTGTAGTGAAACATCTCCTCCTAGGTATAATCACAACTCTTCCTAATTTCTTTTTATAAACTTTTTAATTTGAGCTTTGTTTTTTAAAGTCTTTGGTCTTTAATGGAAACAACTAGTAAAATTAAGATTTGTAAATTTGTTTCGCCTAATTAGGTTTCCACCAGTCCGCGCCGGCGATTATTTCGACATGCGATTCAGTCAAGTTCTCATTTAGTATTCGAGTTCCCTCAAAAAACAAATGAAATGTTTGACATGTTGTGAATTTTTCGAATTCTAACGACTTCACAAAAGCATCTCTAGCCCTTTTTCATTTTCGGATTTACATTATATTTTTGGTAGAGATTCTCTTAACCTAAATGGCTACTTCATTTTTTATATCAAAAAATGAAGTAAACTGTTTTTATTAGTATTAATTGTGTCTTTGTCAAACTAAACCCTAGTGAAAAACGTGCGCCCCCTTTTTGGTCATGGTCTGAAAAACGTTAAAATAAGAATTTAGGGACAAAAACAAAATTATTGAGTTTAAAAGTAAATTAGTTAAAAGTAAAATAAAATTAAATGTGGGACCACAACTTACATTCGTAACTAATTTCCCCTAATATTTTACTCTATTGTGTGAATAAAATAGATGTGAAGTTATATCCACATGTAGACAATCTATTTATTTTTTTTGAACAACTTGTAGACAATCTATTATAAAACATATTTTGTAAAGTTTAATGAAATGATGGCCAAATTAAGCATATGTCAGAAATTTTGAATACGGTCTGGTTCACTTGCATTTTTATTTACAAAAAAGTACGTAGTATATTTAATTTAGAAGGACAAATACTATATATATATAGGGGAAAATGCCAAAAAAATCAACAACTTTCAAAGTTTCTCCATTTTAATCCTGAACTTTCAATTTTCTATTTAAATCCTCAACTTTGCGTTGATTTTCCATAAAAATCACAAACTTATGTTGACTTATCCAATTTGGTCCTAACGTTTATTCGACTAACGGAGTCGTTAGTCAACTCCGTTATACCAGTCAACGTTGGGACCAAATTGGACAAATCAACATAAGTTTGAGATTTTTATGGAAAGTCAACGCAAAGTTGATGATTTAAATAAAAAATTGAAAGTTCGCGATTAAAATGGAGAAACTTTGAAAGTTGAGGATTTTTTAGGTATTTTCCTTATAATTTAGGATATAGTTTTTCGTGTTTAGAATTTTAACTTTTAATGTTTTGATTCATTATTTTGCAATTTATGATATAATTTTGGTATTTAGTGTTTAGATATTAACTTTTAATGTTTTAGTTCACTATTTTGCAGATGATGGTATAATTTTATATATGTGTTCAATGTTTAAAATTTCAATTTTTAATTTTATTGTTCACTATTTTGAAATTTAGGACATAATTTTGGAATTTAGGGTTTATAATCTTTATATTTTAACTCTTAATGTTTAGGTTTGCTATTTTGTAAATTACAGTATAATTTTATGTATTCATTAAGGTTTAATTACCTCTTAAATTGCAAAATTTAAAATTTAAAAATATAATTATACCGTAATTTGCAAACATAAAATTATACCGTAATTTGTAAAATAGTGAATCTAAACACTAAGAGTTAAAATATAAAGATTCTAAACCCTAAATACCAAAAAATAAGTCTAAAATTGCAAAATAGTGAACAAAAACATTAAAAGTTGAAATATTGAACACATAAAATTATACCGTCATTTGCAAAATAGAGAACCTAAACATCAAAAGTTAAAATCTAAACCCTAAATACCAAAATTATATCATAATTGCAAAATAATGAATCAAAACATTAAAAGTTAAAATTTTAAACACGAAAAACTATATCCTAAATTATAAGAAAAATACCAAAAAAATCCTCAACTTTCAAAGTTTCTCCATTTTAATCCCGAACTTTCAATTTTCTATTTAAATCATCAATTTTTCGTTGACTTTCCTTAAAAATCTCAAACTTATGTTGACTTATCCAAATTGATCATAATGTTGACTGGTCTAACGGAGTTGACTAACGACTCCGTTAGTCGAATAAACGTTAGGACCACATTGGATAAGTCAACAAATGTTTGGGATTTTTATGGGAAGTCAACGAAAAGTTGATGATTTAAATAGAAAATTGAAAGTTCGGGATTAAAATGGAGAAACTTTGAAAGTTGAGGATTTTTTTGACATTTTTCCTATATATATATATATATATATATATATTTAGGTGAAACAAGTAATAATAGTCCAAATTGAGGTCTAAATAGTGAATATAATATCATTAAAATACAAAGTAAGTTTTTTATTATTATTTTTGTATGTCTAGTCTTGCAATAAAAACAAAAAGAAAAATCATAACGCATTCATGCAAGTCTTTTTATATAATAATAATATATAATTTTTATACAAATCATTTTTTAAAAAATACACACAAGAATAATTGCTCCCTATATTGGGAGATTGTATATATAAAAGAAGAAGCAAAACCAATCTCTCTACTTCAAAAAAAAAAAAAACTATTCATACTCTCACCACATAATACAAAAACAAAAACATATTTTAATTCTCTCTCTCTCACTCTCATTACATTTAATTCTTTATAGATGCAAGATTCTTCTTCTCCTCCTCCTCCTCTCCGGTCACCGGCGCCGGAGAGAACCGGTAAGTCTAAAAATGAACAAAAGGGTCCAAATTATCGTGGAGTGAGAATGAGACAATGGGGAAAATGGGTTTCTGAGATAAGAGAGCCAAAGAAAAAATCAAGAATCTGGCTAGGCACTTTCTCCACGGCGGAGATGGCGGCGCGTGCACACGACGTGGCGGCTTTAGCCATAAAAGGACCATCCGCTCATCTTAATTTCCCTGAGATAGCTTACCATTTGCCTAGACCGGCGAGTTCTGACCCTAAAGACATTCAAGCCGCCGCTACAGCCGCCGCCGTGGAATGGAAAGAACCGGTGTCTCCGACGAGTACGACGACGACGGAGACAAGAATCTCCGACGATGCTTTCTCGGACCTTCCTGATTTGTTTTTAGACGTGAATGATCTTAAAATGGATGGGTTTTGGGACTCCCTTATGAACGAGGAGACTTTCTTCTTTGAAAATTATTAGCAAGTCGGTTAATCCTTGCCGGCGACGGAGAGTTCGCGGTGGTTATTCCGGTGAAGATAAGAAACGGTGTCGCTTTGGGGTGTTTTGTATTTGTGAAAATTAAAAAAAAATTAACGTGCGAGTAAAAAAGGTTATTAAATGTGTGATGTGTAGTGTATGTAAACCACATGTTATTTATTTTATTTTATTTTTTGTTAATACCACATGTTTTTTATTACATATGATTTTGTACATATACGAACGTAATTAACAAAAAAAAATGTATTTGGTTTAATTAGCGGATAAATAAATAAATGGTGAACTAATAAACACAGTTTTGGTTTGGGCAGATATGCATTTTATATTCAGTGTATATAATCATGTTATTTTTTTCATTTTTATTATATAATAGGGTATATAATAATAATCATGTTATCTTGTAGACAGTTAATAGTAATACAGTTATCAACCTTGTGTTAATTATTTGTTATGCTAGCTTTAGATCTCAAAATTACGAACTGTAATCAAAATTGAATTACATACGAATATGTACCGTTATTTTCAGGTAATTCAAAAAGTATAAATTGGCATATTACATTTTGTATTTACTGTATGGTCTACGACTTAACTATTATGGTGACATTTATACAAGGTATCACTTATATAAAGTGTAGCCAAAATATCTGTTTACTATTTGAATGTTAGAACTTATTAGAAAGCAAGTGTATTTGACTTTTTTCTTCATGTTTTTATGTTACCACCAATAGTAAAATTTAATGGTTATATATATGGATCGAATTTTGTAGATAGAAATGACGAAATTTTTTTTTACAATCTATTCTGGATGAATATACTAATTAAGTGGAAATTTTCTTTTAATTAAACAAGTGCAAATATATGGCTATATGTCTATATTTACATTTTCCAAAATTTATTTGTCAAATCATACTTTATTAATTAATTAAGGGAGAATTACAAAACTACACCATTTGAATTACATTTCACAAAACTACACCATTTCAAAATTACTTCACAAAACTACATCTAAACCCTCAAAATTAAATCCAAATAAACCCTACCACACAATTCTACCCCATTAATACTATATCCTAAACACTAATTAGCGAACCCAAATGAAAATATTTTAATTTTGATAATTTTTAAAAGGTAAATCAAGTTTTTCAAATTTTGAAAAAGTGTAAATATGTGAAAAATAAAATTAGGTGTAGTTTTGTGAAGAAGGGGTTGAAAGGGTGTATTTTTGTGAATTCCTCATTTATATATCGGCAAATATATAATATACTATTTATATATTTGAAAGATAAATAAGAGACCAACTATATCAATCCAGGAGTATATGCACATATTTAAGTTCAGTCACATTTTGCCTATCTAAAAGCATATCTTAAAAAACCAGTTTAAGATTTGCTTTTGTATCTATTGAGAAATCTAGAAGCAGTTTTACACCCCCAAGAAGTTGTAGCAGCCAAAGCTAGAGTAGGTAGGCTACAATGAGAAAAAATGGTAAAATAGTACAAGGGACAAACTTTATGGTCTTTTCTGTCATTTCAAGATTACCACTTTTTCTCCTCTTTTGTACTATCTTGTTGGCTTTTATAAAGTTAGAAAATTAAAGGACCCCTGGCCCGTTTTATTAATTAAACGTTGTGGTGTATTCAATGTACGTTTTAGTTAGTACTGATTTTCATTATCATATATCATTATCATTTCATTTTAGTGTTTTTAATTATCTTCCTAATCAGTTTAAGTAATTGTTACTATCTGCGACATACACAATATTTACAAAACTACGTGTAAAATACTTTCATACAAAAGGTGTCATCAGAACTTGTTTTGTAAGAAATTCCGAGTAAATGAGTACTATTTATTTTCGAAAATTCCAATGAGAAATAATTATTTTGGACACTTCAAATCAAATCAAATCAAATCAAAAGATGATTAAGACACGTTGTGTTGCGAGTTCAAATCATCAATAAAAGACTTAAAGACAATTATGAGTTTTGTACGGAAGGTAGATGCAAATCTTGTTCTGTATTTAGCAGCAAATTTCGAAACACTCTCCTTCCTAACTATATTAATTAGTACATATTTTTACACAATAGTTTTAATAGAAATTACTCTTTGAATAACCCGATAGTATATATTTATGACTAATTCCTTAAAATACTTTGAAAAATGTTTTTTTTGTCAAAAAATCACCGCAGTTATTTTTTCATAAGTACTTTTAAGAAAAATTTTGAACCAAAATACCATAAATACAAAAATCAAACTTTAACATTTCAAAATTTTAACTTTTCCATTTGGATTCGCTAATTAGTATTTACGATTTTCTTATGATGGGGTTGAGTTTAATTTCGAGTGTTTACGGGTTAATTTTGATGATATTGATGGTATTTAAAGGAAAATATTTTTTTCTTTAAATATTTTAATCCTAAATATATTTTCGTGGTGTTTTTGAGAAATGTCCATGTTATATTAGTAAATTATCAATTATGTTGATGTGGGAGGTTGTGAACCATGTATTGCACATAGGCCAAATCAACAACACATTTAAATAATAGGAATATTGTTGTATATATTATTTTTTAAATTTAAAAACATATTTGTTATAGTTGTTGTATAAGTAGATTAATCGGGGATTAATCGGGGACTAGTTTTTGTACTATTAATACAATTATTCATCATATATTTAATATATTTTATTTAAATCTATTAAATTCATATATAAAAACTTTAATTTTTTTATTAATGTAACTATAAACAACATAATAAACAGATTAACATCATATTTTAAATATTATATCATATATTTTACTACCTAATCCACAATAGTGAAATAAATTTTAACTAAAAATTATCTAAAAATAAAATTAATAAGTTTTTATTGATTTTAGGTGGTTATAATATAATTATTTTAATTTATTAAACCAATAAATGAGATATTTATTCTTGTAAATAATCGAATTAAGGCGAAAAATAATCGAATTAGGCGGAGATTAATCGGATTAGGCGGAGATCAATCGGATTAGGGGAAATTAATCAGACTAGGCGGAAAATAATTAGATCAATGATTTTTAGGAGGCCTAGGTGTTAATCGGGGCGGACGACCACTGCCTAGCGCCTAAGCGGGGAGTAATCGGACCTAGGCGGGGATTTTTAGAACAGGGGGTATATGTATTTAAATAGTTTCAGTGCTTATTTTTTTATTTGCTATTTATCACTTTTTAATATTTTTGTATTTTATTTTTAATAATTAAAGAAAAACGAAATAAAAAATATGTTTGGTTATAAGTTTATAATTATTCTTTTTTATGATTGTTATCTAAGTTAGGGATATTTCTATCCTTGAGTATTTTTGTTTGTATTTTTGGAAGTTAATGTTTTGTCATTTTGCAAAAATTAAATTATGAAACCCGAACCGAATCCGAACCGAAATTTTAAATTACCTATTGGGTCCTAAACTTCTCTACCCGAAATACCTGAACCCGACCCACAGACCCGAATGCCCACCCCTAATATAGATCGATTTGATTTCACCTAATTGGCTAATTGTCAATATTAATACTCCATTTGCATCTTGACACTAATCTCTTGTGCATTTCACTGTCGGGTTTGGAATTGTTAAAGAAGTATAAAAACGTTGGAGGAGTTATTTTCAAAAACATATAAACAATTGTCTCCTTTATTTTTATTTTTGTCGAAAATACTCTCATTAAAATAAGTTAAGATTCTGTTATGATACTTTCCGTTATGGTACTTCCACTAGGGTACTTTCCGCTAGGGAAAGCCAAACCGGGATTGTCGAGCTTATAGAAAAAACGGAATCACGAGATCTAGCTTTTCTAGCTAAACAATCTACATGAATATTGTTGAGTCTCTAGACATAACTAATCGAAAAGGAAATAAACAAAGTTTTTAACATTCTAAACTCGTTAATCTCCGACTCAAAAACCGGCCACACACACATCTTCAACCATACTTATAAGCTCATTGTTATCCGAGGCGAAATTGTCTACTATTATTTTGCAATCTAATGTTTACACTTTTCTTTAATTAAAGCTATCAGAAAACATTTAACTTAATACACACTTTGTCTCGTTAATATACTTATATAGTTACATAACTATCAAAAAGTGTTTATACAATTCTTTTTTCCTTCTTGAGTAAACCATGTGGTCTAAATATTTACTTGAGGATACAAATTTTCCATGAATACCACACTAGTATTCCTACGACAGAGCTACCATATGTCAAATTGTTTAATGTTCCTCCAACTTTTCACTTAGTTAGATTTCTCGTTCTTAATGCAAGAGCAGATTGTTAATGTTTTAACTAAAGTTTTATATTATGATATATCATTTGTAGACATTTACCCACCTAATTGAACAACTGATGAAATAGTGTAATTATAACTAAAGAATGATTGTAATTTTTTTAAAAAATAATTATATCTAAGCTTTTATGGCAATTTATCAATTAATCATAATTTAATAATCAATTAATTGAGCCTTGTGAAAAAAGTGAGTAGGGACGTCTTACCCGTATCCAAGTGAGAATCCAAAACTGTCACGTGTCTGATATTGGGATGGCCACGTGGTAGACTACCAAGTGTTGAATATCGTACGGACAGAAAGTGACACTTGTAATTTACTAAAAACATTTTGTAGGATATTTGTAAAGTTCCAATTACTTATTAGACATGGAAATTACACGATATGCATTCAAAAGATTTTATACCATGATCAAAATATCTGAGAAACTAATTAATTGAATCTTATATGCGTCTTATTTTAATATGTTATTTAATTGATTTTAATTTTTAATCATGAATATCATTGTTTCATATATATGTGAACAAATTTTTTGATAATTTAAGAAATTAGTATTTATTAGAAACCGTCCTCTCGTGATATATATATATATATATATATATATATATATTGAGTAAAATTTAAAAGATGAGTAAATTGGGGTCCAAAAGTTTTATAATTGGTTTTAAAAACAAAAAATAAGATTTATAATTGGGGTACATTTATAAAGTAAAGAAATGAAAGTGACTATATGTATTGCATTCATGTGGTGGCAGTTGTTGTTGCGACATAACTACACAATTTAAGCCAATAGATACAAGAAGTCAAATGTTTACTAATTAATGAACAATGTATGTAAATTTGGGGATTACTAACACGTAGACCCATACTGGTTATAATACGTAGAGGACCACTGGACCATCGGTGCATATATATATATATATTATATATATCGAATATATCGAATATGGTCGCTGGAATTGGTCCCATTGTTTAAAATTTACGAGGCCATCAATTAATTATTTGTATATGATTTCCTTTAAAATTTCATTTTCGTACAATAAGCGAAGTTTACGTTTCTATTAATTGTTGGTTTTGGATTTTTACGAGTTTTTTCTATAAATCTTTGATATTTTGATCAATGTTTTTTGAACTTATTAATTGAACACTTTTAAAACCGCTTAATGAACATCCATGCACTTAATAATTTAAGAGTTTCTAATCATAGTTCGACAAAAATAGAATCTCTTACAGTGGCGGATCTAGGAAATATTTTTACCAGGGTCAAAAACATACTCCATCTATTCCAATTTACATGTTGTTTAAGGTCTGTGTACAATGTTTAAGAAATTTATAAATTTTGTGTGTTTCAATACAAAAACATCATTTAGTATCTACCTAATATATTTTACAACCAATAGAAAAATTTTCTACATAATACTATTGGTCAAAAACAAACAAAACAACAATAAATTTTGAATTGAAAATTGATAACTACAACTATTTTGGAACAAAATTTTTCCTCTAAAACTACATATTTTTTGGAACGGAGGGAGTAATACATAATATTTAGGTGGTGCAATAAAAATAATTTTATACTAGACATAACTTCTAAATTTAGGTGGTGCAATAAAAACAATTTTGTACTATTAGGCATAACTTCTAAATGAATATAAAAAATTTATATATTTTAGATTAGGGGTCAATTGACCCCTCACCATTCACTACTCCGCCACTCATCTTTTATATATTACTCTTTCTGGTTTTTTAATAGTTATTTTAAGCAATCACACATATTAAAAAACTAAGTATTTACTGTTTTGGTTTTTGTAAAAACATAATTATAAGAAAAATAAAGAGGAATTCACAAAACTACACTATTTTATCCTTTATTTTACAAAACTCTACCTAATTCAATATTTTCTCATATTTACATCTTTTAAAATTTTAAATGGTTGATTTACCCTTTCAAAATTTACCAAAATTAAAAAAATTTCATTTGAGTTCGCTAATTAGTGTTTAGGTTTGGTGAAAATGGAGGTAGGATTGTGTGGGTAGACTTAATTTTTAGCGTTTATGTGTAGTTTTGTGAAGAAATTTTTAAATGGTGTAGTTTTGTGAAATGTAATTCAAAAGGTGTAGTTTTATAATTCCTCCAAAAATAAACCAATAGAAAATTCAATTTTATCATTAGAAACTACAAATTGCGGATAAAAAACATTAAAAAAATTAATTAAAAAAACTATTATTTAAAAACAAACCTAAAATCCAAAAAGTCTATTAATAAAAACAGAAGGAATATATAATAAGACAAATTTTATAGAACGCTTGCCTCATCACATATGACATAAAGTTTGGTATGTGTTTTTACCTTTTTGAGTTTTTCTAAAGAAGAAATTAAATTTTCAAGAATTTGAAAGTCAAAAATCACAAGTTTACACGTTTTACTACTTATTGGGCCAAAAGCCCATTTATAAAAAAACAATAAGCCCAAGTCAACAAAACAAACTCAATTATCTCTTTTCATATAAAATCATCATTTCTGGAGAAAACCCTAACCCCTTGGCGGCTCAGCGAAGCTTCGAAAATGGGTAATAATCGTTTCTTCTTCTTCACCAAATCTCAATCGCTTTTGTATGTGTTACGGATCTGTTTATGGCAAAACTGTGTACACTTTACTCAGCTTTTTGAATTCTGTTAGGTGCGTACAAGTATGTGTCTGAGCTATGGAGGAAGAAACAATCCGATGTTATGAGGTTTCTACAGAGAGTTAGGTGCTGGGAATACAGACAACAACCTTCGATCGTGCGTCTCGTTAGGCCTACTCGTCCCGACAAGGCTCGTCGTCTTGGTTACAAGGCTAAGCAGGTGTGTAATTACGCCTTAATGTCTTAATCTTATGGCTAATTTGTTTACTTCCTATCTAATTAGGTTTGGTAATAGTTAGATTTGGTGATAGTTGAAGTTGCGGAGTCTAATTTTTGTTGAAATTGATTTAATCTCTGTTGTCTAAGTTGCTTTGGTTTTGATGTGTGTGTGTGTGTTAGTATAGTCATGGTATCATTGTTAGTTATGGTGTTATTTTGAGAATTTTCTTGCATTGGTCTTTGAATCTGTTAATAAATCGTGCTTTGTTTGGTGCCATATGTCAGGGGTTTGTTGTGTACCGTGTCCGTGTGAGACGTGGTGGTCGCAAGAGGCCAGTTTCTAAAGGTATTGTGTATGGTAAGCCCACAAACCAGGGAGTTACACAGCTCAAGTTTCAGCGTAGCAAGCGGTCTGTCGCCGAAGAGCGTGCTGGTCGCAAACTAGGTGGCCTTAGGGTCCTTAACTCTTACTGGCTCAATGAGGTAAACTTTCAAACTCTTTCGATTTCTATGTGTTTTAGATCGTGTCTTTAAATTACTAATTTTGAGTCTTTTGAAATAGGATTCGACGTACAAGTACTATGAGATAATCTTGGTTGATCCGGCACACAATGCTGTACGAAACGACCCGAGAATCAACTGGATATGCAACCCGGTTCACAAACACCGTGAGCTTAGAGGACTTACTTCGGAAGGAAAGAAGAACAGAGGTCTTCGCGGAAAGGGACACAACAACCACAAGAACCGTCCGTCTCGTAGGGCTACATGGAAGAAAAACAACTCTCTCTCCCTTCGTCGTTACCGTTGATTTGCCTTTCCTTTTTGGCTTCCGTATTGTCTCACTTTTGTCTCTCCATGGATGATTTTTAGTTTTTGCAAAATTTTGAAAACTATAAAATTCTGTTTTGAGTTGTATTTTAAAAGAAAACTATCAAAATTTGCCTTGCCTATATAACCTCACAATAGCTAGTACTTACTGTAAACAATAATATTAGTTTTAATGTTTGTTGTGTCTTAATCATCAACCTAAGGAACAGTTGCGTAACAATGTCTTAAACATTAGTACATAATGTAACAAAAACACTTATTTTCATGTATGTTATGTCATCTTAATCATCAGGAAACCCAAGGAACCTATCGATAATCCGAGCAACAGGCTCTCCATCACCGGGAGCATACCTAACCAGAGAATCCAACTCCATATCCTTCAAAACCTGAAGAAGCGTGTTTGGACGAGCGCAGTAACAATGCTTCCTATCTTCTAACTCTTCGGCTAATTCGCACTGATGATTGTCCATAAGATCTTCGTTAACCACAACGATCAAAGGCTTGCCTAGCTTCAACGTCTCGAATATACTTCCTGATCCTACACTTCAAAAATTCATTTGACTAAATTTTTTTATGAGTGATTTACACAATGAAGCACTTTTTAACACTTGCATATCAAAATAAGGCACTTTTGTGATATGAGACACTTTTTACACTTTTTATTTTCTTAAATACAGTTTTACCCTTCGTGTACACAAAAGTTGTGTACATAAAGTTGTGGATACACAACGTTGTGTACATAAAGTTGTGGATACACAACGTTGTGTACATAAAGTTGTGGATACACAACGTTGTGTACAAAAAGTTGTGGATACGTTTTATGTGGACATACTTTTGTGGATACACAACGTTGTGTACAGAAAGTTGTGGATACAGAACGTTGTGTACAGAAAGTTGTGGATACACAACGTTGTGTACAAAAAGTTGTAGATACGTTTTATGTTATGTGGACATACTTTTGTACAATTTCGTAAATGTATTTTAATTTATTGTAAAATATATTATTTCAATATTTTTTTGTTTATCATATATCTATTTACATAAGTAATTTATATTTAATATTTACACTCTTATATGTTTTTGTAATATTCTTAATAAATGTGAATGAAACATGTTGATATTAATAAGTGAAAACATGAAAATTACATGTACATCAAAACATATAAATGTTTTAAATTCATTATTAAAACCTATTTATTCATTTTTGAACATGAACCATCATATAATTTTAACTACAATTATAATTTATTTAAACTTGAACACAAATCATCATATGAATTGTCTATGATATATAAACTCATTGGAATAAAATTTAAACTCGTCCATTATATTTTGAACATTTGTACAATTCTATGTGGACATATATACAAAAATTAGATATTGACTAGTTGTCCACAAATGTTGATCCATTCATAAATAAAATATATAAAAGTGGATATCAAAATATATATATTAAAATTTTATAAATCAATATACGAAAATAAATTATTTTATGTTACCCTAGAAAATTAAAATTAGAATGCAAAATAGAAAAATGAGAAAGAAAATGATTGTGAAATTTATGTAGAATAAATGAATTGAAGGGTAATTTAGTCTTTTATAACAATAAAGTGCCTCTATGCCAAAAAGTGCTCTAAAGTGTAATTTGTGTTTTAAAAAGTGTGTCATGATGTAATTTTCTCTTTTTTTATATAGAAATCACATTTCCACTTTCTAAAGAGTAAAAAAAAAAAACTCACCGGCGTGGCTAATAACAAGAGATGCAGATCGAATATAATCAGCGATACTCGACGAAAACGTGAAGTAATCAACCACTAATGATCCATCAACACCATCACACTGTTAAATAAATGGGCAATTCTTATCAATACCACTAAAAAAAGTTTTTTTAACACAATTAACACTGTTTTTCGAAAGTTTTACAAATACTATTAAAAAGTTTTTTTCTCATAAATACCACAAATTTTAAATTTTCAAAATTACACCCAAAACCCTCAAAAACTATATTCTACACTTCAAAACTATACCCTAAACACTATATAGCGAACCCAAATGAAAAAATTTGAAATCTAAAAGTGTTAAAACTCGTTTTTTGTATTTGTGGTATTTTTGTAAACTAATATTTTTTATGGTATTTTTGTTAAAAAAAACATTGTAATGGTATTTTTGTTATAAAAAACTTTGTAATGGTATATTCAAAACAAAAACTTATTTTGATGGTATTCTTAGGAATTTCTCTACGTATAAATTTTGCTCAAAGCAAAAGAACAAGACTTTTGGTAAAAGAGACCTTTGTAGGAGAAAAGTTTCCACGACCAATTTGGATTAGAAGATGAGTGTAGCCTCTATTACGCAACTCGTCTTTAACGTCTTGTCTCGATATTGATTTCACGAGTGCATCGAAACTCGTTGTTCCTACGGTTACGAACACTGATCTCTTGGTGGTTTCTCTTTCTTCTTCTTCTTTCATTACACAATGCTCTTGAGTTTTTCTGGTCTTTGAGACACGATACCTACGAACCAATAAGATTCAAAAATCAACGAGATTTGGTTAAAATAGATGCAAACGATGTAGACTGATCAGATCTATTTAGAGATGGAGAAATACCTGATTGGTGTGAAATTACGGTTTGGTCTATGAGACAGATCGAAGAAGAATCTCGCTTTGGTATAAATTGAGAGAGAGAGAGAGATGAAGACGCGAATCGAAAATTGGGGAAATACAAAGGAGTAGCTTAAGAGCTTTTTGTTTTTACCTTCTTCGTCTTCTTCTAGAGAGATCCCAGCAGAGAGAGAGAGAGCTTCGGTGTTTTTACAAATCCACACGAGATTGGTGAAATCAACGCGATTCAGAAACGCAGCGTTTTGTGTGGTGTCGCGTTTAGAAGAGGCTTACGTTAGCGTCGTCGCCTTGGTTTCTACAACAACGAGGAGACCAGTGATATAATAAGGGGGTTTTATTTTATTTTTAGAAATTCACAAAACTATACCTTTTCAATATTTCTTTCACAAAATTACGCATAATTTAATATTTTCACAAAACTATACCTTTTCAAAATTTTAAAAGCTTGGTTTACCCTTTAAAAAATTACCAAAATTAAAATATTTTCATTTGGGTTCGCTAATTAGTGTTTAGGATATAATATTAAGGGGATAATATTGTGTGGGTAGAGTTTATTTGGATTTAATTTTTAGCATTTAGATGTAGTTTTGTGAAGTAATTTTGAAAATGGTGTAGTTTTGTGAAATGTAATTCAAATGGTGTGGTTTTGTGATTCTCCCTTTTCAAAACTATACATAAGTATTCCAAATTAAATCTAAATAAACCTTATACTACCCCTTAAATATTATACCTTAAAAACTAATTAGCAAATTCAAATATTTTTTTATAATTTTGGTAACTTTGTAAAAGATAAATCAACCGTTTAAAATTTTGAAAAGTTGTAAATATATAAATATATTGAATTATGTGTAGTTTTGTGAAGGAAATGTTGAAACTTGAAAGTGTTTAGTTTTGTGAATTTCTCTTTAATAATCTGAATTTTTAGTTTTTTTTGTTAAATATATTCTTTTTAAGTTAAATGATATCTTTTAGGACATTTTTTATATATTATTCTTTAACTTAAAGTTAAAGATATCATTTAACTTTAAAAAAATTGTTTAACAAAAAGGGAGAATCACAAAACTACACCATTTGAATTACATTTCACAAAACTACACTATTTCCAAAATACTTCACAAAACTACACCTAAACACTCAAAATTAAATCCAAATAAACTCTACCCAAACAATCCTACCCCCTTAATACTATACCCTAAACACTAATTAGCGAAACCAAATGAAAATATTTTAATTTTGGTAATTTTTTAAAGGTTAAATCAAGCTTTTAAAATTTTGAAAGGGTGTAAATTTTTGAAAATATTGAATTAGGTGTAGTTTTGTGAAGAAGGGGTTGAAAGGGTGTAGATTTGTGAATTCCTCTAACAAAAAAACTAAAAGTAATTATCTTTAGATTAGGGATGTCAAACGGACATGTCACCCGCGGGCTTGGCCCAATAAGGACCGTAGTGGGGCGGGTTTGGGCATCAACTTTTATGCCCGTTAAAAAGCGGGTCTCGCGGATTTGTCCGTTGCGGTTTGCGGGCTAAACGGGTTAACCCGTAGCAGGCTAAACGGGCTTGCGGGCTATCCGCAACACAAATTTCCAAGACTTATAAAACTTTTTAATTCAACTACAAGTTTTTTTTTTTAATAGATTTATAACTTTACATGGAGAAAATACTTAACTTTTATCCAAAATATCACCAAAATTTATTTTTATGGTATTATTTTTGATTGGTCCTTCTTTAATCTTTAATGTATTCTATAATTTTTTTTTTAATATAATGGTAATAATTTTTTTTATGGTTAAAACTTAAAAAAACCTTATAATAGTTGAAATCCAAATTAATTCACCTGAACAAAGTAGTTTTATGATGTAAGTGTTTGAAAATATGTAATTGTATAATGAATGTTTATTTTAGATGAATGTTTTTTAATTTAGTTTGGTGACCCGCGGATGGGCGGAGGCCGACCGGTTTGACACCCCTACTTTAGATAAATGATTGTAGAAAATAAGCACATTCCGGTGAAAATCCGGTGAAACAACCAAAATCTTTCCGGAGATGTCTTCGGCGGCTACAATTTTTTTTTGTCTTTTAATCTAGGGTTTTATTGTTTTGGCATTTTGGACCTTATTTCAATGTTTCAGCTATTTGGACATGTTTATTTGAGTTTTTTATGTTTGTAATTCCAGATTTTATTTAATAGAAGAACTACAAATAAAAATAAAAAAATAAGCACATTCCCTTATTTTTTGAATGAATCTATAGCATAGCACCTCATTTTTTTACACCACATAGTACCTCATTTTAAAATAAAGTATATAAAAACAAAAAAAAGAAGAAATTGTGAGATATTCAACCAATGAAGATGCTCTATAAATATATCTTTTGTAACTTGTTTTTTACTTGATAATAAATTGTTAATATCAAAATCTGTAATTATTAAATAGATATACATATTACTCTAATATATTTCTGATACTGTTTAGATTTTTTTTCATAAAACTAAAAGAATATTTTTAAAAAATTATTTTCACAAGTTAGAAAAAGCAATAAATAAAAGAGAAATTCATAAAACTACACAATTTCAATTTCTTTCACAAAATTACACATAATTCAATTTTTTCCTATTTTTACACCCATTTTAAATGGTTCAATTATGCTATAAAAAATTATCAAAATTAAAATATTTTCATTTAGGTTCGCTAATTAGTGTTTAGGGTATATTATTAAATGTAAAATTGGGTGAATAGAATTTAAATATAGTTTTGTGAAGAAATTTTTAAAAAGTGTAGTTTTATAAAATGTAATTCAAAAGGTATAGTTTTGTAATTCTCCCGATACTTATTATAAATAAGGAATAAAAAGAAAAAGAAGAATAAAAAGAAGATTTAGCCATTTAGGGTCTTAAAATCACAATCTCCGTGGAATTTCTCTATTGCAATCGAAGAATGAAGAGCAATAATCTCGAGAAGAAGAAGACGACACTTGGAGAAGAAGAAGACACACATTCAACAGTTCAGGTACAAGCATCGTGTACGAATCTAGATCCGTGTAATCATAGGGTTAAAATATCAATACAATTCGAGAAACCAAAGAAGAATTTTAGAAACCGAACCCTAGAATCGAACGATGACGACGAAGAGAAAATATCGAGATTGCGTTCCTCGGACAAGGTTTCGTCTAGACACGATGATCGTGAGATAGATAGGTTAAGAAAAGTGTCGAGACGAGAATATCTCAAGAACAGAGAGAAGAAGAAAGTGGAGGAGTTAAAGGAACAGATCTTGATAGGAGAAGAGCTTTTAAAGTTTGATAATCTGAATCTCACTACAAAAGAAGAGATTGATTTTGTATACAAGAAAGAACTGTTTAAACTGATGAAGAAAACATATGATAATGATGATGTTGATGAGTATAGGATCCCTGATGCTTATGATCAACAAGGGTTTATTGATCAGAACAAGAGATTCTCTGTTGCGACGACACAGAGATATAGCGAGAGAAAAGGCGTTAACGAGCAACAAGCTTGGGAGGATAATCAGGCCAAGAAAGCCACGGTTAGGTCCTCTTCGAAGAACCAAGTTTCTGATGGGTATGAGTTCGTCTTTGACGAGTTAACAGGCTACAACGTTGCAGAAGAGACACAAACTGAGAAACACAGAGGTTGTTATGCGAAAACGGCTGCGGAAAAGGCTAAGGAAGAGAGGGAATCGCTTCCGATTCATGCTTACAGAGAAGAGTTGCTGAAACTCGTTGAAGAGAATCAGGTTCTTGTGATTGTTGGGGAGACCGGTTCGGGCAAGACAACGCAGATACCGCAGTATCTTCGAGAAGCCGGTTACACAAAGCGTGGTAAGATCGGTTGCACGCAGCCTCGGAGAGTTGCTGCGATGAGCGTCGCTTCCAGAGTGGCTCAAGAATTGGGTGTGAAACTAGGACACGAGGTCGGATACTCCATCAGATTCGAAGACCGTACTTCAGACAAGACGGTTATCAAGTACATGACCGATGGGATGCTGTTGCGGGAGCTTCTTACAGAACCGAAACTCGATAGCTATAGCGTTGTCATGATCGATGAGGCACATGAAAGGACGCTTTCCACCGATATTCTGTTTGCGTTAGTGAAGGACGTAACGAAGGTCAGGCCTGATCTGAGGTTAATTATCTCTAGTGCGACGCTTGAGGCTAAAAAGTTCTCTCAATATTTTGATTCAGCTCGGATTTACGTTGTCCCCGGGAGAAGATATCCGGTCGAAAAGTTCTTCAGGAGATGGCCTGAAGCCGATTACTTGGAGACAGCGGTACAAACTGTGTTTCAGATCCATGAGAGAGAGCCACTTGGAGACATTTTGGTTTTCCTTACTGGTCAAGAAGAGATCGAAACAGTAGAGACGAAGCTGAAACTAAAGATGATAGATTTGGGTATAAAGAGATCTGAGATCATTATCTGTCCTATCTACTCAAATCTCCCGACAGAACTACAAGCAAAAGTGTTTGAACCAACGCCTAAAGGGTCTAGGAAAGTTGTCCTGGCAACGAATATCGCAGAAACATCGTTAACCATCGAAGGGATCAGGTACGTTATCGACTCCGGTTACTGCAAGATAAACACATACAACCCAAGAACCGGAATGGAGTCCCTTCTCGTAACTCCTATCTCAAAGGCTTCCGCAGAGCAACGAGCTGGTCGGTCTGGAAGAACGGGTCCAGGTAAATGTTTCCGGCTGTACAACGTAAAGGACTTGGATGCCACCACAATACCGGAAATCCAGAGAGCTAACCTCGCAAGCGTCGTGCTTACTTTGAAGAGTCTCGGGGTTCAAGATGTGTTCACTTTCGACTTTATGGACCCTCCACCTGCAAACACACTTATGAAGGCTCTAGAGTTGCTCTATGCTCTTGGTGCTTTGGACGGAAACGGTGAGATTACTAAAGTAGGAGAAAGAATGGTTGAGTTTCCTGTCGATCCGATGCTATCGAAGATGATTGTCGGCTCGGAGAAGTACAAGTGCTCGGGAGAGATAATCAAGATAGCCGCCATGTTGTCTACAGGGAACTCCGTGTTTTATCGACCAAAGAACCAGCATGTTCTAGCGGACAATGCCCGTAAGAGTTTCTACACTGACAACGTTGGAGACCACATCGCGTTGCTAAGGGTTTACAATACCTGGATGGAAACAAACTATTCGACTCAATGGTGCTACGAGAACTACATTCAGAGCAAGAGTATAAGACGAGCTAGAGACATATGTGACCAACTAGCCGGGCTTCTAAAGAAGATTGGAGTCGAAGTTACCTCGAACCCAAACGATTTGGATGCGATCAAGAAAGCGATATTGGCTGGATTCTTCCCGCATTCTGCAAAGTTACAGAGGGACGGATCGTACAGGAGAGTGAAAGAGCCACAGACCGTTTACGTACATCCTAACTCGGGTTTGTTTGGGGTGTCACCTAGTAAGTGGTTAGTGTATCACGAACTAGTATTTACTACCAAGGAGTATATGAGGCATACAACAGAGATGAAACCAGAGTGGCTAGTTGAAATAGCTCCTCATTACTACAAGCTTAAAGACATTGAAGACACTCAGTCAAAGAAAAGAAGCGTAAGATCCTCCATCTCGGAGTCTGACACTAACAAGAAAGCAAAGAAAGACATGGAAGACACTCGGCCAAAGAAAACACATGAAAGAAGCGGTAGAGCCTCCATCTCAAAGTCTGATACTAACAAGAAAGCAAAGAGGTAAACACAAATTCTCTTTACTGTTTTCGAACCAATCTAAAAAAAGACTAAAAGAATTGTGGTACTGTTGCTATTTCATACATTCTATCTGAAAGATTCTTATATGTTTAGTTAATCAGTTCTGATGACTACTACTAACTACTGTTTTTTCTTCATTTTATAAACACATGATTCTGAGTTTTCTCGAGTAAGTACTGGAGACTAGAGACAAATGATAAGAAAGATAGAGAAACTCACTGGGATATTTTATCGGGGAAGAAACCACAGAGAAACATCTGGACAGTTCTCCGGTGAGATTCATCAGTCTGTATAATCTTCTTCATTATTTCCCGAAAAAATGTTTACAACTGACTAAAATAAACACAACATGGGATGAAAAAACACATGGTAACAGATTATATGTGCTTGATACAATGCATATCATTGTGTAGTACCAAAACTTAACCAACATTTTAATACAAGATATTTACTTATGTGCTATCATCGCCAATGCTTGTAGTTTCAAGAGAAGTGTTGATAACCTCAGCAGAAGTTACGCGATGGAGAAGATCCCGGATGCTATCAACCCATGTTTGCTTATCAGCCTTGCTCTTGCACTTGAATTTTGTTAGACCTTTCCCTGTAGTGACTCCAAAATAGAGCTCTTCTTCTGCGTTTTCTGTTTCTTTCCCTTTTTGCAGGACCGAGTCTGTCTCGCACACATCTTTTACAATGCCTGCAGTGATTCAACCTCTGGATTATTGTAAAGCATTCGAAAAAGGTCCCAAGATTACTTGGCTTGTAGAGATGAAAGAAGAGTTATTTAACCTTTGCTTTTCGTGGAGAAAGCTCCTCGAACGTGTTTGCTTTTGATTTCAACTATGACCTGTGAAGAGAAAACAAGCAAAAACCGTCAACTTCAGAGTTCGAAAAACAACACAGCCTCTTTTCCTTCGACGAGTTTAACCTGAGATTTCTTGTTGATGTAGACTTTTACATGCTTCCACCGCAAAACTCCTGCAAAGTCCATGACTTATAAAGACTTTCTTGAAATGGAATATCATCATTCAGACATTGACCAACAGAATATCTTTCTATAAATGTTATTACCATTTTTTGCGCATTGCATTAGCTTGCCGGTAAATGTCGAATCTGATTCTTCAACATTCTCTGCAGATATGTGTTCATCGGTCGAGCTTGCTTCGCAATCAAGCTCAGAAGAGCAATCATGTAAGGCTCTTTCACAAGGGCTTATAGCTGCATTGTTCTTAGCTTCCTTTGGTAGTCTTTCTCTCAAAGCTGCTTCTCCTCTCAATGCTACATTCACACAATAATAAGCTTATGAATCATGAAACCAAACTATAATAAGCTTTTTAAGCCATTGAAGATTCATATGAGACAACAATGGATTCAGTGACTAGAGAGACTGTACTAAGCTATATCAATTTTTACCTGTAGCTGCTGCAGCAGTTAAAGTCAACAAATCGCCTGGACCACGAACATCGACGGCGGATCTGACGGCGGAGACGACGCGATCGTGATCGGAGCCGGAGATCTCGGCTGATTCGATGCAGTGAGAAGCTAAAAGCTCCGTTGCCGAAGCTAGCGCCGAGATCATCTTTGGTTCCGTCGTGAAGCCGTCTTTGTTGTTGAACGAAGCGGCTACGGCGGCGATTGCTGTAGCTAGAGACGCGATTGATACGGCGGAATGCTGATGCGCGTTGATTAGACGAGATTTGTCTCTCTTTTTGACGGCGGAGACTAATCCGCCGACGAATTCTCGGTGGTGGAACCATTTTCCGATCGTTCTTGTTCTCCGCGCGTTGACCACACTCGCTTGCTTTCCTATCTGTTCGTAGAAATAGTTAAAATGTTGTGGGCTTTTGTAACAGATTTGGGGCTTTCTATTACTTTGGGCTTATAATAAGTAGAGGAATTCACAAAATTACTTCCTTTCGACCCTTCCTTCACAAAACTACACCTAATTTATTTTTTTTCACAAAACTACACCCTTTCAAAAATTTAAAAGCTTGATTTAACCTTTTAAAAATTATCAAATTTTTTTTTTTTCATTTGGGTTCGCTAATTAGTGTTTAGGGTACTAGCCCCGAATAAATTAAATACATGCATTAAAATAAGAAGGCTTCTTATTCCACAACAACGAAAGCACTTTTTCACTCTTTCCTATACTAGGGGATTTCACTTGGAAAAGAAAATGTTTCATACTAATGGATTCGAGTCCATAACCATGGGTTCCAGTGCACGAGATCTGTATTAAAGGGGTAGGATTGTGTGTAGGATTTATTTGGATTTAATTTTGTGTGTTTAGGTGTAGTTTTGTGAAGTATTTTTGAAATTATGTAGTTTTGTGAAATGTAATTCAAATGGTGTAGTTTTATAATTCTCCCTAATAAATATATATCTCCTTAGAATAAAATATTTTTAACAAAATATTTAGTTTATGAGATACCAATTAAAAATGATACTTCTATTACTTTAGTTTAATATAAGATTTTCTAGAAAAATTAACAAATTTTTAAAATAACTTTTATAACCTCATTTATTATTACTATCATGATTGATAAAATATAAACATGATAAACCATAAACCATAAAGGTATAACTGTATAAGTAAGAATATAATAAGATAATATATCTCAATTATTCTAGAAAATTATATATTTCAAAACAATTTTTTTTTTAGAAAATCCTACATTAAAAACGGACGGAGTAGTATTTATGTGAAGTTATTGTCATTCTTCAACAAAAAATGTGACACTAATTAAAAAAACACATTATTATTATTATGACTTACCACTAGCTGCGGTGGTGGTGGTGGTGGCTGCGGCGGTGCTTGCAAAGTGACGGCGGCCAAATGAGAAAAATTAGGGTTTTTATTGATATGTTTATTATTAAAAGATTTCTGAGAAGACAAAGCTAAAGAGATCTCAGAGGTAGACATGCTCCATGATCTACACAGAAACTCCATAGGCTCTCTCGGAGTTTCTGGCTGATGTGGCATCGGTGGATACGTCGTCGCCGGAGACGACAAACACTCCGACGATGACGTGTCATTTTCCGGCACCGACAACAAAGAGAAGCTCTCGTTTTCGTTTTCTTCTTCCTCTATTACTTCTTGAAGTGTGTATGGGATCAAGTTTAACGTACGGTCATGATCCATTATAAAAAATTATACGAATCTCACGTGATCACTGTATATAATCTTTTTATTATATGCTTTTGTGTGTTATGTGATGATATCTTTTATAAATATAAAAGTTATGTGCACACACTGACACATGTGTTGATGTTATTGTATAATATTTATAGAGAGAGAGATGGCTATACTATAAAGAGACAAAGACAACATCTTTAACAAGGCAAGAGTTTTAATGCAAGACGTGGATCTTGTGCTTTATTTATATTTTCATGGGGTGTTATACTTCTATAATAAATAATAAAATTACACGTATTACTACCATTTAAAAAAAAAAAATATCATAAATTCGTAATGGATTGTCTTGGCTATGGTCCCTAACCATAATTGAAATTATATTAAAAATATTAATATAAAAAGCTTATATTATAATAATTTGAGTTACAATCACATCGATAAGATTAGCACATGGAAGCATATATTGAATAACATTGTATCCTAATATAACATTGTTTTATATCAAATGCAGACAATAATGTAGCTGAAGCTATTAAATAATAGGCATCAATCATTTTATAGAAGACTAGGATTTTTACTAACTTGTAAAAAAATGGTAGTTTGAAGCATATCATCGATTGTTTTATTAACTTATAAGAGATATATCAGTTTCGAAAATCATGGAAAAGTGGATAGTTACTGATGAGAAAATTTAGGGATTTGTTAATTGTTTTGATTTTTTTCGTTTTTTTTCTTTTTTATTCTCTCACATAAATTATTTGTTTAACTTATTTCTTAAAAAGAATATTGAAACACAAGCCACATCTCATAATTTGATTGACCATGTGACTTGTGTTTTATAATATAAGGGATATGGGTTACGAGGACAAGTGATTAGTTTTAGGATAATCAAATCAACAATTTTTTAAACTTTGCTTAAATATTTTTGAGTTGAAAACAATATTATTTGATAGTCGTGACACTTTCAATCCGTACACTTCCTACGTGACTTTTTCATAAGTTTTTCATAATAAATAATCTTTATCTATTAATTTTCATATTTTTATGGCCATGATTTTGTTGGTATATGCATAAAACTTATGTTTCTTAACTTATTCTTGGAATGGTTTACTTTAGTATATACTAGATGAAATCCCGCGTAATACGCGGACAAATTACGTAAAAACATTTTATAATTATATATTAATATTGTTAATAAATTTGTATAGTTATAGTTAGATTTAAACGGAAAATAATATTATACCCGTTATTTTATTAACAAATAAATATAAAAGACACACAACAATATATGGTAATAGTAAATAATTGATTTTTACTTTTCTCATCTATTAAGAAATAAAAATAACACATTTTTTGTTTTATTACATTGCTTTTGTTCTTTACATGAAAAAACATTTATTTTAAATTAATAATTGGGAGAATTATAAAACTAGACCATTTGAATTACATTTCACAAAACTACACCATTTCAAAATTACTTCACAAAACTACACCTAAACACTCAAAATTAAATCCAAATAAACCCTATCCACACAATCATATCCCCTTAATATTATACCATAAACACTAATTAATGAACCCAGATGCAAATATTTTAATTTGGGTGATTTTTTAAAGGGTAAATCAAGCTTTTAAAATTTTGAAAGGGTGTAATTATGTAAAAATATTAAATTAGGTGTAGTTTTGTGAAGGAAGGGATAAAAGGGTGTAGTTTTGTGAATTCCTCTTAATAATTAGATAGTAGATCCATGAAGATAACAAATGAGAGAATTACAAAACTACACCATTTGAATTACATTTCACAAAACTACACCATTTCAAAATTACTTCACAAAACTACACCTAAACACTCAAAATTAAATTCAAATAAACTTTACCCACACAATTATACCCCCTTCATACTATAGCCTAAACACTAATTAGCGAACCCAAATGAAAATATTTTAATTTTGGTAATTTTTTAAATCAATCTTTAAATTTTTTGAAAATGTGTAAATATGTGAAAATATTAAATTAGGTGTAGTTTTGTGAAGGAAGGGTTGAAAGGGTGTAGTTTTGTGAATTCCTCATAACAAATTAGTTATCATAAAGATTTTCTTTAGTTTTCAAGTAATTTTACGTTTTTTATTTTTTCTAATTTCTAATTTTTTTTATTGATTATTTCTTAAAATATTCTTAAATTTTTTTTTCTATGTTATTTTCCTTATTTCTGATTATTTTATTTTTCTATATTTCGAATTAATTTTTATTTCTTATTATTTGATAATTAATGTTAATTTTTTATTTTTGATTATTTTTCTTATTTCTGTTTTTTCTCAATATTGTTAATTTTTCATTTTATAAGATGTCTACATATCAATTTTAATAATACACATGTCACGATCTGAACTAATCATTACAAATGTTACGATCTCGTGAGCTATAATTATGTTTTTTTAATCTCAAATTGAGCTATATAATATGATTATTTGATAATTAATGTTAATTTATAAGTGTTTAATTTATAAATTAAACACGCAATGTTTAATTTATAAGATTTCCATTTTTAAGGTTTTTTCATTCTTTTTTCCTATTTTTTTTAAAAAAAGATTTCTTATTTTAATAATGACAAATGTCACGATCTAAATTAATTGTGACACGTGTCACGATCTGGTGAATTATAATTAAACGCGTCCATTTTTATATAATAAGATATATTTTTTTTTGTCACTTCTAATAGTACAATACATATTCAATAATGGTGTTATATGCGTGCACTAATTAATGGTTGTGCATCATCTACACAAGTAATTAATTACTAGTAATTATAACTAAAGTTGTGACATCTAAAATTGATTCACTAGTTAGCAAGACCATGTTTTCACAAGGAACTAAATTCTGCAAAGAGCCAAAATTAAATGGTAGATTGATGTGTAACATTTGGGACAAAGGTCATGCCTCTGGTCTAATCACAATGCCAACTTTTGATTCACTCATTGACATGTAAATTATGTCGGTGTGTGATAGTGTATGTTTAGTAGACAACTGAACATATATTTTTATATCAACCATAGAAAATTAACATCTTTAAGAAGTTAATTTTGTATAATAGTTTTACCTATATAATAGCATATTCTAATATAACCATTGCATATTCTACTTTGATTTTCTGGTTGATAATTATATTTTCCTTGAAAGTTATTTTAGCAATTGTTACATTCTCATTTAGTAGCTTTTTAATTTTATCTTTAATCAGACAACTTTCAAAGGAGATTAGCTAGTCATTGTCATTTTGGGATTGGAAGATAACCTACATATTATTTTTATATAATGAAAGCTAACCAAACTTTTCAATAATGCTATGTGCTTTTACGATAAAAGTTTTATCCAAAATAATAATAATAATGCTATGTGTTATTGTTGTCTGGTCCCATAGGTCATAGGTTATATAGTTTCTTTGTCTTAGTTAAACGAACTAAAAGATGATGTTATAGTCATAAATTATTTACATTAAAAACTCTATAAATTAATAATGTTGGGACTACAAAATTTATTAATTTATAGTAATATTAATTTATAGAGATATTTTTACAGAAAAGGTAACATTTTTACCAAATTTGAGATGTTATAAAAGTACATGTTTTACGAGTTCCGTAAGTATATTTTAAAAGTTTTTGAAACACAACTTAAATTCTACGAAAATTATTGTTTGGGGTTTCATAAATCCATAAAATTTGTATAAAGTTCATTTAACAATTATAAACATTTATTTTATGTAAAACAAAGTTTTAAGATATTACTTATAATAAAAACGTTATGAAATTTTTTGTCCTTTAATTTACCTATTGATAAAATTGAATGTGTATGTAATCTTAAGAAAACAAACAGTTGCATAATCATATTTTATTAAGCTGGCATAACTATATATTATATGTATAAAACTACAATTATTAATTTATGATATTATTGAGACCATATTTTACATAAGAATTTCTAAAAAATTATTATCTTATCAATTTATCAAAAATGATCACTTTTCACATTGGTCCGACTTGAAACCGACATATTTTATTGTTTTATAGTGGTTATTAATTTATAGAGGTTTTGCTACATGTATAAATTGATCACTTTTCACATTGCCCGACTTGGAACCGACATATTTTATTGTTTTATAGTGGTTATTAATTTATAGAGGTTTTGCTACATGTATAAATTGATCACTTTTCACATTGCCCGACTTGGAACCGACATATTTTATTGTTTTATAGTGGTTATTAATTTATAAAGGTTTTGCTACATGTAGGTATAATTAAATTAACTTTACAATATGGTTCGTGTAAAAGATGAAAGGTCGAACTTTTCAATATAAAGTTTGACATACTTTCCTAGTATAATAAAAAAACACACACAAAAATACATTCCCTACGCCTAGACATGATTATTTAAAATTACTTTTTTCACATAAGCATTTATACAATTTTGGAAAAAACTTGAAAATAAATTAGCAAAAGAAAATCCTTTTTTTCTGCTTTTATATAAAGAAAATCCTTTAACAAAAAAAAAAAAAAAAAAAAAAAAAAAAAATTAGCAAAAGAAACGCAAAATCTTGCTTGAGGGGATTTTTTTTCGTTTGTTTGGTGCAATGTCATTTTCAATTTCATATTATGGCGGTGCCATTAATATAGATGAACCTTATTGATTGCAACTTATAAAAGTCCCACCACACACTTTACATACGCCAAATTATAACTACCGACGCCATATTTCTAAAGTAATTAACAAAGCTCAATTTTTTACACCAAAGAAGAATCTCTTAAGTTTTTGAAATACAAAGTTATGAGTCTTTAGCAAAAAATGCGATGAGTCTTGGCACGTTGTTGGTGGTATACTTATCTTGAGTGAAACTTAAAGTCTACAATTCAACTTTATTTTATTTTTTTGTCATCTGTTTGAATATTAATCCACGATGAAACCAAAAAACATTTGAAACTATTACAAAAGCTACCAACAAAACGATAAAAAGGTCTTACTAACTATTGGTCCATAACACAAACTTAGACCCAAAATACAAACTAAAGCCCAAACAGAAACAATCAAAAACAAAGAAAAGACAATGCTTATCCACGTGATTCGTCGAACACGTCTGTCGCCGCCTTGGTAGGAATCGAAACGTCGCCCTTGTTTACACCATAGAAAAGCTCAAGCTTCACCGAATACCGAGTAAAAGAGCCACTTCTTCCCAGTTTATTGACATCTGATGAGAAAAACTTAACTATCACCTCTTATATCTAAATCGTAAGCTTCTTTTCTTCTTGTAACTTAGATTAACTGATTGGGAGAGAAGGCAAACATCTCTGTTGTGGAAGTCAGAAAGACATTAGCAACAAAGACCACACACAAGCGTCCATAGACTACCGATGTCGGTGAGCAAAGCGACCAACAGAGCTATAAGAGCCTCCGATGTCGAGACCACAACCAGCCGTCGTTGCTATAGAAGCCATCGACGCTGAAGCAAAGCAAACCGTGAAGGAAGATGGTGTTCGCAGTATAAAACCGCACCGTAGTCGAGAAGATCCGGCACCGCCATAACTCCACCGATTTAAGTGAAAAACCAGATCTAAGAGCAACCCCTCTCGGTCCAGCTGCTTAACATCCTGAGCCGCCATCTCGTGCAAAGAAACCAGGGATGGTTATCGACTTCTCCACAACCGAAGCCCAGATACACACAGTCTCCAACCTACCTAAATCTCATAAACAACTTGCTAGCTAGTCGAAGCTTCAAGATCTTGCTCGGACGGAGACACAACCCACATACCATGGCTGAATCTCCTCAAGCCATCGAGCTCTCTCTAAAGCCACGCAGATCTGATGAAACTAAGACCGAGAGCCTTCCAAAACGCGACATATCTAGATAGACATGAAGCTACGTTAAATACTCGAACGAAAAATCGACTATTTCAAACAGCCACCGTCGAACCAAGAGCTTTACTACGCAGAAGAAAGGTCTCCGGCTTCTGAGGACACAAAAAAGGACAAAGGGAGACAAGAAGCAAGACGAACGAAATAAACAAAAGGATCGACGCCGGCGGCCACCAAACCCACCGCCGGCGTCAAGAAGCTAGCTAAGATAGAGAGGGTTTTTTTTTGCGGCTAGGGGTAGACCATGTTTATCAAAGGTGCTTATGTAGAGTGCTTGTGTATTTTTTGTGTATTTTTTGTGTATTTGAGTATTAAATTAAATCAAAACATGTATTATTAATAAGCACCTATAATGAAAAGTGCTTAATTAAGCATTTTAAGCTCCCCTTTTTGTAGAGTTCTTATTAATAATACATGTTTTAATTTAATTTAATACTCAAATACACAAAAAAATACACAAGCACTCTACATAAACACCTTTGATAAACATGCTCTAAGAATTATAGAAGAAGTGATTTGTACTTTAAATATGACATGTGTCAAAAGTTATAGAAGAAGTCCCAAAACTATACTCTTCCGAACATTTTTTCACAAAACTATACATGATTTAAACTTTTTCTATATTTACAGTCTATCACAATTTTAAAAGGTTAATTTAGCTTTAAATAAATTATCTAAATTAAAAAGTTTCTATTTGGATTCGTTAATTATTGTTTAGGGTTTAGTATTGAAGAGGATATAATTTTATGGGTAGAGTGTATTTGAATTTAATTTTTATTGTTTAGATGTAGTTTTATGAAGTAACTTTGAAAATATATAGTTTTGTGAAATACAATTTAAAATGAGTAGTTTTGTAATTCTTCCAAAGTTATATACTCGCGTTTCATCCAAAAAGTGTTATGAGTCTTGTTTACTGCATATATATATTGAATTTTATTATAAGTTGTAAGATCATCGCCAATGGTCCCTCATTTTTAAGGAAAACATCAAAAATGAGGGAATGAGCTTTTTAATGGTACATCAATTTGAGGGGAAAAGTGAGTTTTTGAATAGTATTCCCTCAAATTCATCAACTCATTTTTATTATAAGATTTTTATTTGCAAGATAGTCCCTACTTTTTACATGTTTTTCTTTTACTTCTAAATTTTTAGTTTATAGTTAGATAAAACTCAAATTTTGTTATTAAAATCAACAAAATAATATAAAAAATTAATTAAATAGTTATAAAACCTTTTATATAAAATGATGACATTTATAAAATAGAAAATGGAAATACATAACAAATTATAAAATTTAAAAGACATAATTATTACTAAGAAAAAAGCATTGTCTTGTTTTTTCTAATGTCTTGTTTTGTTTGAAATCATTATCTTGTTTGAATATTTTATGTTGTATTCTAATTTTTATTAATATAATAACTATTTAATGTAGAAATATTTTTAGTTTTATTGAATTGTTGTACAAATAAATATTTGGGTGAATATGCAAATGTGAAAACTTAAGAGTGTTATTGCAAATTAACCACAAATAATAAAAATATAATATTTTTGGAATATTCTATTTTGAGGGAAACTATCGGAGGAAAACACAAACTCATTTTAAGTTTTCTTCATTTTCACGGAAAAAATGAGGGTAACCATTGGAGATGCTATAAGTAAATAAACTCTTCCAACAATATATTTAGAATCGATGAAAATATTTTTTCTGTAAAAAACATTTTCACATATTTCAGATAATCGCATAATTAAGATGGATAAACTTTTAGGCTAATGATTTAACAAAAAAAACTTATAGGGTATAAAAGTCGAACTCATCAGTAGGGACGAACCATATCTTCCAAGTTACATACCACCCGACCACCAATGTTTACAATACAATACTTTTTTTGTTTGGTATTATATTTATTTATGTTTGAATAAAATTTTAGTAATACAAGTAAAATTGTTAGTTTAATATTTTATTTTTTTTGGAAGAAGTTTAGTTTAATATTGGCCCTTGAATAATTAGACTTTTCACAAATTGTATGTCTATATAATAATAATAATAAATTTGGTTGAATTGGGTGTAAGTGAGGTGTAGTGTCAAGTACTATCTATCTAGCAAGACAAGTTCAACGACATCATGCACCTGATTTCAATGTGTCTTTATTCTTCTATGTCTCACGCGTTTTTAATCATCACTCTTCACACCGCTAGCTTCATTTATTTATTTATATTATTATTTTGAGGAATTCACAAAACTACACATTTTCAACCCTCCTTTCACAAAACTACACATAATTCAATATTTTCACATATTTACACCCTTTCAAAAATTTTAAAGCTTGATTTACCATTTAAAAAATTACCAAAATTAAAATATTTTCATTTGAGTTCGCTAATTAGTGTTTAGGGTATAGTATTAAGAGGTAGGATTGTGTGGGTAGGGTTTATTTGAATTTAATTTTTAGTATTTAGGTGTAGTTTTGTGAAGTATTTCGGAAAAGGTGTAGTTTTGTTAAATGTAATTCAAATGGTGTAGTTTTGTGATTCTCTCTATTATTTTAGCTTATATCTTCTCCACCTATTTTCTTTGTTTTGTCTCTATTTATAAACAAATCTTAAATAGAGCAAATATATATATATATATATATATATAAATAAGAGAAATTTACAGAACTACACTATTTCAATTCTTCCTTCACAAAATTACACATAATTCATTTTTTCTTACTTTTACACTCTTTTTTAATTTTAAATGGTTCAATTATGCTTTAAATAATTACCAAAATTAAAATATTTTCATTTGGGTTCGCTAATCAGTGATTAGGGTATAATATTGAAGGTGTAGGGTTTTGTGGGTAAGGTTAATTTCGATTTAATTTTTAGTAATTAGGTGTAGTTTTGTGAAGTGATTTTAAAAAGGTGTAGTTTTGTGAAATGCAATTTAAAAGGTATAGTTTTGTAATTCTCCCTATATATATAATAGTGTTAAATAATATATAAGTTGGTTCTTCTCTATCAACTGATGACATGGGAATGTTAATTAAAATAACTCAAGAGATAAAAACATATGCAAAATGTACTAATCAAGTGTAAAGTTTACCTTAGTTTAGGATTTTCATTTTCCGTGGCAAAATTCAAAAGTGCCTGTCCCGAGCTAAGGCACATAAAGCACCAGCTTTAGGCGCAAATTTATATATATATATATATATATATATATATATATACACGGCATCAAAAAATTTTGATTCCAACATCGGTATTTTTGTTTTAGGTAGCATCTTTTTACGGACGGTGACTAATGTCATAGTACGAAAAATAATTATTTGTAGAAAAATTAGATGTTACTTTAAAAAGTGCAATTATAATTCTGATCCAATTAGAATTATATATAAGTTCTTTTGTATACGTCCTATTTCTTTTTCCTTTCGAAGAAGGCATATCCACTTCCGAATAGTTGAGATTTTTAAATATGGAGGAGACAATGCGTAAAGCCTTCTTTCTTTCTTTTTTGGTCAAAAGCATAAAGCCTTCTTAAATATAATATAATAGCATACTTGATCCCTTCGAAAAAGCCCACTAAAGCTTCATTGTATTGTAATAGCTCGTTGTGACTAACTTGTACATTTTTCTCTTCATGATTTATATATGATGACTGGTTTTAAGTAAAATAGTACTATAACATAAGACAATATGACAATATGTAAGTTTTTTAAAAAATGGAATAGACATATAGCTAAAACTATAAGATCTTAGTATAAAATGGTTATTTGTGTGGAGTAGAGAAAGAGTGAAAAATCAGTACAAGTTTCGTTAGTCAAAGGGTCTTTGACTAAAAAAAAAGGTTCATAAGTCAAAGGGTTTCAAACACATTGGTCTCGCTAGTATCGTTTTCCAAGTCAATGTCACTCTTTGTTTTAGAAGATACGTACGTGAAAGAAAAAAAATATATCAGTATTTAATATTTATTGAAGAAGAGTACAAACACGTGCAACACGTTCTATGTTTATACTTAGCCGCTCAAGAGCTAAATGCCAATACAATTATATTACACTTAATTTGAGCTACAAAATTATAGCCCTTGTATATTATTCATTCTTATTTTTTTTTGTTAAACCACGTTTTATTCATTTGTCAAATAATAAATGTTTTAAGTATACTACAAAACCGTGTTGACATTAGTCAATAACACATGAGCCGAAATCATCCATTTAATGCAATTTAAATTTGAACTTAATTTTAACCTTTAGAAGACTTATTTTGGCACACACAAAACTATAATCACTAAGACAAACTCAATGCAAAAAGAACTCCTCTCGCTTATTTTCCTCTTAACTAACTTAACATCTCTAAATATAATTCACAAAGCCGCAACCGCGGCCGAGCCGCCCATTCCAACAGATAAATCACCAAAAATATCATAATTCAACATAGAAACCCTATGTGCCGCCTTCGAAAACATATCATCTGCCTCTTTCTCCGAAACCAAAGCCATGGTTTTTCTCTCGGACATGCCTAGCCACTTGGCCAGCATGTACTTTTGTTTTCTCCAAGGAGCCATATGCATTTTCTTGTCTTTCATGCACTTTTTAGCCGCCGTGCACAATATCTTTATCAGTGGTTTTAGTCTCTCCGTCTTGCCCACGTAAACTTCCGGTAATACTCCGATGAATCGTTTGTATTCTTCGCCGCCTCTTGCAATCTCAAATTCTGTCCTAAAAGATAGTTCGATGACCACACGAATCTCACTTTTCTTTGAAGATTTGTCTAAGATCTCCAAATATTCATGCTCACCTAATATGTTTTTAGATAAATAAATATATATTGTGGTTAGTCCAACTATATTACTCATTTTATATCTCACTTTCAAGTGATGTTTAAATCTTTTTCATAGATATTGAAAAAATACCTTTAATTTCTAATGATCAAACAATATAAATTGGTCAAACTATAAACAACCTATAATTTGATACAAATTTTCCTTTATAAAATATCATATAAAGTGATACAAATATAAATGACAACTTGGTTGATAGTTGATACACATGATGTATATCTTTTGAAAAATATCTAAGACAGTTTTGTTGACGTGTTTTTCAACAAAAAAGTGATAACATGGCTAAACCAGAAAGTTTCAAAAACAACCCCATATTTTTTAAAAAAACTTTCATTAGCTTAGCTTTTTTTAAAACAAAAAGTCAATATTCAAACGAATTTAGGGAGCTAAAAAATATTAATAAATTTTAGAGTAATTAATTAGTACCTGCAGGGATATCATGAGAGTTTCTCCACTTGGATTTAGTGATGACACAATCATAGCCAAAGTCTCGGAGGCGGCGAGATACTTCGCCGCGCAAACAGCTACCGCAACCGCCAGTGACCGGTCGTCGTCGGCAAATACATTTTAAACCCTTAGATCTCACTTCTTTCAAAACTTCCTTCGTTGCTTGACTAATTTTTGTCTCAATTGAACTTGTCCTAAACAATGTTGCCTAGAAAACATTTCATATTTAATTAATAATTATACCCCACAAAAACACAAAAATAAATCTTTTTTACTAAAGAATATAGTCTTAATTAAAGAGAATTAATATATTACATGTAGAAGTTGTTCTTGTTCTCGCCAGAATCTTATGTTCTCTTCATAATTGCAAACGGCAACGTCGATGTCGGCATCGGATTTTTCGCCGGCGGCGAAGTTACCGGAGTCAGTGAAATCCTCCGGTGAATGGTTTCCTTCGTCGAGAAAACCAAATAAAACATCGTCGGAGCTAGCCATGCCTTCAAGAAATCTCATGATATCATCGGAATCTTTCCGATACATAGGTTAAGGAGAGAGATAAAGAGAGAGAAAGAGAGATAGAGAGAGATGAAAAATTGTGTTTTTACTATTATTTTCTTTTACTTGGCTTGTTGAAAAATTAGAATAAACTTGAAGGATATATATATAGTAAAAGAAATTGAAGCCTACGTGGGACACACACTAGATAATGGGACCCACCTCTAAATGGGGAAAAAACGGACACAAGACGCCGCGAGCAAGTGTGTTGAGCGTTGATGCTCTTCTTGCGTTTTGTAATAAGATGACGTGTCAAAATATGATTGGGAATTGAGTCGGATCTGGTGGCTCAAAAGACAGCTAGTTATGATGTCAGCATAGGCAATCACGAGAACTTCTCATCGCAGATTCGGATATACTCGACACTTTCCTTAAATTACTAAAAGAACCTTCCTGACTATAATTGGTCTTTTTATTTAAAACTCTATTTTTATTTTTATTTTGGTAAGAACATCTCCAACCGAGAAACCGGCAAAATTTTTTAACTATTCAATGAGACTCGTGAACAGTATAATTAAAAAAAAATTAATAACGCACCAATCATGGGCCGCACCAAGCATCGAATGGGGTCCATGAACAGTGTAAGATCCCTATAAGATCGGATCCGAAATAAAAAATTTAAAAATCGGTTTCTTAACTATTTTGTGGACCCTACTTGCTAAGATCCTCTAAGAAACTCTATTAAAAAACTTTATTTACTTGTTAAGCTAAATTTGTACTCTCAATTTCAACTATATATGTAAATTAGAACTTTCATAAAATAAATCTAACACTTTGGAGCAAACAAACTTTAAATTTAGAACACATTAAATGATTGATTTTTTCTTCAAATTAAGTGTCTTTATAGGTTTCGATATAAAATTTGGTATGGAATACCTAAATTAACGTCAAAATTATGAAGAATAACTTTGAGGGATAAAATAAAACTTTTAATATAAATTAGAATGTTTATTTTTTAAAAAAATGTTGAACAGATCATACCATAACGAGTTTAAAACCAAGAAAATAAAGTAAAATGATTTGGTTTATTTAGTAGAATATTCCGCATTTTATTAAGTGAAGGATTTTGAGAGGTTGGGCATATTCTGGAATAATAGTTATTTTGAGAGGACCAGCTCATTAAAATCAAGTAAACACTCAACAGTTATTTTTGTTGTTGTTATAGTACACTGACACAAAGCAAATGTTATATGTGCAATAATTCAACAATGCAATCATGCATATATATTGTTGTACGTTGTTTAGTAGAAAAGTTTGGTGTTTCTGAATATTTGCAAAATTTTACTATTCAAGATTCCGAAATTAAATCTAGTGGAAATTGATTTCTTCTTATGTGAAAGTCGAGTTTGTAAATATCTAATTTCTCACTATAATTAATTAATTATCCATGATATTTTGAAAAATGTAATTAATGTCTAAAAAAGGTAATAATAAATTACACAAAAATAATTGATGGTTGGAAAAATGTCGTCATTGATTTTCAAGTCGATGGGCTATCGACTCTCAAATGGTTTTTTTTCGCCCATTGAATTTAATTATTTTTTTTTTTGTTTTATATTAGCATATCTAGAGAAATCTATGGCATCAACTTATAATTTAAAACGAATAAAGTATCAAATACAACTTGACAACAAATAAGAAATAAAAACACGTTTTTATTATGATTTAACTAAGAGGAATTCACAAAACTACACCCTTTCATCCATTTCTTTACAAAACTCTACCTAATTCAATTTTTTCACATATTTACACATTTTCAAAATTTTAAAAGCTTGATTTACCCTTTAAAAATTATCAAAATTAATTTTTTTTCATTTTGGTTCGGTAATTAGTGTTTATGATATAATATTAAAGAGGTAGAATTGTGTGGATAGAGTTTATTTAGATATAATTTTGAGTGCTTAGGTGTATTTTTGTGAAGTAATGATAAGTGTGTATTTTAGCTGTTTTAGGCATGTATTTTCATAGCATTTTAGGACCTTAGTTGCAAAATTCATATAGATTATAGTCTTATTTAGCATATTTTCACTAAGTAGTTTAGAATAGAGTCTTAGTTAGTTTTTAGGCCATTTTTGCATTATATCATTCATTTTAGGTACTTGGAGCTATGGGGAGCTCATTGGAAGGAAATGGGAGCTAAGGGGAAGCTCATTGGAGGCAAAGGAGAAGAAGAGGAGCTCCGGCGGCCTAGAAACCGCCAGCCCAAGCCGCCGAGGAGAAGGAGCCGAAGCTAGCTCGCGGTGAGAAGTCCGGCGGTCGCCAAACCGCCGCGCCAAACCGCCGATCCGAGCGACCGAATGATACCCGCGGTGTGATTTCCAGCGGCCTTCAAACCGCTAGGAGTGACCGCCGGAGGAGACAAGAAACGAAGAAGTTGCGGATGTTCAATCCAGCGGCCTCCAAACCGCTGGACTAAACCGCTGAAAATTGTGCGACATGTGCACTTTATTTTGCCCCCTATAAATACTACTAGGGTTTATGTTAAAGGACACTTTCTTTTCTCTCTAGTTTTTGTAGCCACTTTTGTAAAACTTTGAATGTTCCTTAGTTTCATATAATCTTAGATTCTCTCTTTAATCTTCTTTATCTAGCATTAATGTCTTCATCTTTATCTATTATCTTGTCTTTCATTATGATTAGTGAGTAGTCATCTCTTGGATCTTGGGGTTTCTATAGGTTAGGATGATGGATGATGGTTAGTGATGTTTAGGATGTTTAGGTTATGGTTTCTATAGCATTAAATGTTCTTAACACTAAGGTAGAAGTAATTATCCTAGCTTAGTACTTATAAGATGTTTCATGCCCGGAAGGTGTTCGATGAAATGTCTAGTCCAATCTCTTGTTATTCTTTTATACTTAGCCAATGGAAGTTGATGTCTAAGGTTTAAGATGGACTTTTAAGGACTTATACTTAATGATCTCTAATCATCTAGGCTCGGTCGGAAGATTTGTGGTTTTTATGATTAGAGAATGGATTTGAGTCATGGAAGTGATCTAATCTAGTTTAGTGATCTTTGTCCTAGAAAGCCATCTCCTTTGTTAGTCTTAGTGTCATTAGCTTGATTCCATCCATCCAAACCATTGATCTTAACCCCAAGATCCATACTTTACCATTAATATCTCTTTAGTTTAATATCGCTTTTGTTGATTTCAAGTTTATTTTACTTATATTGCTTTCTTAGTTTAGTTTAGCTACAAACCAAGATTCTTACTCGATCTAATCTAAGCTAGTTTCTTGTATTCTTGTTGTTCTAAGCCTTCTCTCCTTGTGGATTCGATCCTTATATTATTACAACGTCTTGTGCCTTGCACTTGGGGTTGTTTGTGATTGAGGTTAAACTTCGATCTCATCAAGTAACTTTGAAATGATGTAGTTTTGTAATTCTCCCTTTAATTAACACATTATTAAAAAAAGAAGCTCAATATTAACCCAGTGTTAGAGATTTGCAAATAGCTTAGTATTTATATCATTGTGCTAAAATGCCATTTGCGCAACTCTCTCTTTTAACATCTTTATGAAATATTATGTTGTGTCAACTTTTTTTTATTACAAAAAGTTATTATGTATAACTTTTTTTTGTACAGATATTATTATGTGTCTATGCATTAGTAAAATCCTAGTCTTTATATAGTTTGACAGTTAAATTTTGTTTGTTCCACATTAAGCAATGAGCATATTCTCCTATACAAGAGTTTAATATAAGTTTTTTTATCCAAGTCGTTTCTCTTCTTTTTCACATTGATTTACTATCAAAACTAAAATTAGAAAAATACTTTGTATATTAACTGCAAAGTATTACACCAAATTATCAACAAATAATACCAAACAGCCAGTAACTGTAAAACAACAACAAAAATAAAAACAGTAAGACAACCTCGTAAATCATCCTTTTAAATAGCTTACCATTAAACCCTCCAATGAAAAAACATACTGAATAACATAACAATTATTAAAAACAAGATCAAATCTTGAAAAGAAGATTAAAAAAACAAAATAACACGAATGGATCCTAAAGCAAAAACAACATTCATTTTCACATTATTTATCCTCTATTTATCTCTTTCCAATATTTCACTTGCTCATGATGGTGAAGTTGGTATGTTTCTATTTTCGCGATAATTTATTTATATATGTAAAAACTCCATATGAATATACTAATTAATTTTAATTTTGGAAACAGATGATGAGACACCATTTACGTACGAAAATACAACAGATAAAGGACCAGAAAAATGGAGCAAAATAAATCCACAATGGAAAATATGTAACAAAGGACAAGAACCGGGGCTTCTAGCTCAGGCGGTAAAGGGCTCACAGCTGTGAGTTCCGCCTCCTGGGTTCGAACCTCGGCCACTGCGGAATTAACATGCGGGCTGCAGCGTTCCTGGAAATAGTCTGAACTCACTTCGGTGAGGATCAGGACACCAGGATTATCAAAAAAAAAAAAAAAAAAAGGAAAATATCAATCTCCTATCGATTTAAGTAACGAAAGAGTTAGTCTTATTCGTGATCAAGCATGGTCAAGACAATACAAACCAGCTCCTGCTGTTATTGTAAACAGAGGACATGACCTTATGGTAAAACAAAATGTTCATTTAAACTCATATAGTCTCGTACCTAACTACATTATTACTAGAGGAATTCACAAAACTACGCAATTTCTTACTTCGTTTACAAAACTTTACCTAATTAAATATTTTCACATATTTACACCCTTTCAAAATTTTAAAAGCTTGATTTACCTTTAAATAAATTACCAAAATTAATTTTTTTCATTTGGATTCGCTAACTAGTGTTTAGGGTACAATATTAAGTGGGCAGGATTGTGTGAATATGATTTATTTGGATTTAATTTTGAGTGTTTAAATGTAGTTTTGTGAAATAATTTTGAAATGGTGTAGTATTGTGAAATGTAATTCAAATGGTGTAGTTTTATAATTCTTCCTTATTACTATTATTATTATCAGAGGAATTCACGAAACTAAACCATTTTAACCCTTAATTCACAAAATTACACCTAATTTAATATTTTTACATATTTACACTCTTTTACAATTTTAAATGATTGATTTACTCTATTTAAAAAATTACCAAAATTAAAATCTTTTCATTTGAACTCGTTACTTAGTGTTTACAGTATAATATTAAGGGAGAATTATAAAACTACATCATTTGAATTACATTTCACAAAACTACACCATTTCCAAAATACTTCACAAAAATACACCTAAACACTCAAAATTAAATCCAAATAAACTCTACCCAAACAATCCTACCCCCTTAATACTATACCCTAAACACTAATTAGCGAACCCAAATGAAAATATTTTAATTTTGGTAATTTTTAATAGGGTAAGTCAAGCTTTTAAAATTTTGAAAAAGTGTAAACTTGTGAAAATATTGAATTAGGTGTAGTTTTGTGAAGTGAGGATTGAAAGGGTGTAGTTTTGTGAATTTCTCTAATATTAAAAGGGTAAGATTGTGTGGTTAAAGTTTATTTGGATTTAGTTTTGAGTGTTAAAGTGTAGTTTTGAAAATTGGCTTTGAAATAGTGTATTGTGTAAAACGTAATTCAAAAAGTGTAGTATCGTAATTGTCCCTTATAATTACACTAATTAACCATGGCAATTAATTAAATAATTAAAAGGTGTCGTGGAAAGGAGATGCTGGGAAAATAACAATACGTCGTACGGAATATAAATTAGTGCAATGTCATTGGCATTCACCTTCTGAACATACCGTTAATGGAACTAGGTTTGTGTCTTTTTTTTGTCTTCACTAGAAATTTTTTATTTCTCAATATTAAATGTCTCAATATTTTTAATAATTATCTAAATATGTGTTACAACAAGATACGAGATGGAACTTCACATGGTGCACACGAGCGCTCGAGGCAGAATAGCAGTGATTGGAGTTCTTTATAAAATAGGCAAACCTAATCCATTTCTCACAAAGGTAATAAAACACAATCTAATTAAATATTTTTTATGGTTTTTTTTGAACATTTTTAATGGGTTTTTTTTTTTGTAATGCAGCTACTAAATGGAATAAAAGAAATGGGGAAAAAGGAGATAAATATAGGGATTGTTGATCCAAGAGATATTAGGTTTCAAACCAAAAAATTCTATAGATATATTGGTTCTCTTACTGTTCCTCCATGCACTGAAGGTGTTATTTGGACCGTCGTCAAAAGGGTATATTTTTAGTTTATTTTTAAACGAATAATATATTTTTAATATTTACATTTGGTGATTTTTAAAAAAAATTGTATATGTAGGTAAACACTATATCAATGGAGCAAATTGCAGCCTTGAGGAACGCCGTTGATGATGTAAGAGCATTATTATAGCTAGAGTCTTTAAAGATTCTTGGAAAAATTTTTGTTTTTTTTCAAAAATTAAAAAAAAAGAAAAAAATGACCAATCGCGGGCCGCCACGTGTCGGTGGGTCCGCGAAAAAGTCAAGAGTCAACCCTTAGAGAAGAGTTTTGGGTTAATGCTTTTAATTGATTTATGGGGCCCACAAGTTAAAACCCTCATGAACCCTATAATCATGGTCTAAGACCATAATTATCGGGGAACTAAGCCCGGTCATTAGGCCCATATTTTAGAAAAAAAAATTTTAAAAAAGTTAAACTAAGTTCCGATCCCCTCCTTCTTCCACCGTCCTCTCTCTTCCGCTGTTCCGTTTCTCGTCGATTTCGAATGAAATCTTCGTCTCCCACACCAGAAAATGGCGGATCTGTGACGAAATCAACATCCTCGTTGGAGAAGACAATTTTATCGTCGTCGGAGAAGGTATGTTCTTCGTTTGAAGGTATGTTCTTCGTTTGAAGGTATGGTCTTCATCTTCCATCTTCTCTTTAAGTTATTTTCTTGGTATGATGATTTGGTATAATCCGATTCGCCATTGCTAAATTTTGCTTTTGATTTATTTTTGGAAGACTTAATTATGTTCTATTGTTTGTTATAATTGTGTATTGGTTTGTTTCATAGATACATTTAAATTTCTCGAGTTATTTTGATGAGTTTACATGTTTATCTACTTCAAATTAGTGATTGTATTTGCATTTTTGCAAGTATTTACTTAATTAGTGGTATATATGCTAAGTTTAATGTGCTATTCAAAAAGAACATTCAACAAAAAAATTATAATTTTTTTTTAAGGATCATTTCACAATCTTACCTATAATCACTATTTTTCTTTACACAATTCTAAATAACATTTTTCTCTCTATTTAATAATAAAAAATTCTTAAGCACCCTTTTATGATCTTTATGGATAATCATGCTCTAAGTACTCCAAAAATTACTAATTTGGTTTTTAATTGAGAAATTCACAAAACTACACCCTTTCAACTCTTCCTTCACAAAACTACACCTAATTCAAAATTTTCTCATATTTACACATTTTCAAAATTTTAAAAGCTTGATTTACCCTTTAAAAAAATTCTAAAATTATTTTTTTTTCATTTGGGTTCGTTTATTAGTGTTTAGGGTATAGTATTAAGGGGTAGGATTGTGAGGGTAGGGTTTATTTGGATTTAGTTTTTAGTGTTTAAGTGTAGTTTTGTGAAGTAATTTTAAAATGGTGTAGTTTTGTGAAATGTAATTCAAATGGTGTAGTTTTGTAATTCTCCATTTTTAATTAGTTGATGCTATTGACTTTATTTTAATTATTAATTAATCAATTAACTATATAGGGTTTTGAGACAAATTCTAGACCGGTACAAGACCCACATGGAAGATCAATTTGGTTCTACGATCCAAATGTTTGAATTATTCGGAATATTCGTTATTTATTATAGTAATTTTAAATTTTACATTGAATTTACGGGTGTTTTGGTTTGTTTTATGAAGTTTATTATTTTTGTAATAGATATATGGTTTAACTTTAGATATTTTCCATTTATTTTATATTTTAAACTAATGAAAATGATTTTGTTTACGAACAACTTTTGTTTGCATGTTTTAGTTTATTCTCAAACGTATGTTGTTTTAACTCGTCAATTAATTTGGATCATATTTGTTTTGTATTCTCTATAAAGTTATTGAATTATTTGTATATGTAATTGTTTGTTTTGCATGAGGTTTTGTTTTCTCTGTAATTTTTTTAAGTTTATGTCATATATTTATTTGATACAAACATTTAGATATAGAAAGTATGTATATATGGAGTTTTTTCATCCCAAATTATAGTGACTTAAACTTTTATAAATTTATATTTATTTTATTTTTAAAATATTCTCTCTCTCACCCCCATTTTTTAAATGTTTTAGGTCTTTTGATTTGTTCCATTTTATTTGATTTTCACAAGTTTCTAAGGGTATTTTTTATTTATTAACTACAATATGACCACTAATATTATGTAGTCTTAATTTTTAAGAGGAATTCACAAATCTACACCCTTTCAACCCCTTCTTCACAAAACTACTCCTAATTTAATATTTTCACATATTTACACCTTTTCAAAATTTTAAAAACTTGATTTAATCTTTAAAAAATTACCAAAATTAAATTTTTTTCATTTGGGTTCACTAATTAGTGTTTAGGGTATAGTATAAAGGGGGTAGAATTGTTTGGGTAGAGTTTATTTGAAATTAATTTTGAGTGTTTAGGTGTAGTTTTGTGAAGTATTTTGGAAATGGTGTAGTTTTGTGAAATGTAATTTAAATGGTGTAGTTTTGTGATTCTCCCAATTTTTAATTGTTTTGAATAAATGTTAAACATCATTTATAACTTTTAAATTTTGTGCTTTTAGATAGAAAATTTTAGATAATGGGACATATGTTATATATTCCAAAATTTAGTATAAGAGATAAAAAAATTTATATATTTTCATTTTAGAAAGTTGATATACATGTTTTTTATTAGTGTTAAATATTATATTGAATGTTTTTTATTTTATTTTATTAATATTGAATGAGTTTTATAAATATTGAATGAATTTTATTAAATGAATTTTTAATTGAATTATTTTAATTATTTATGTTGATGATGTAGATGTCTTAGATTGATAGAGTATTGTGCTATTATATAGTAATAGATTACGTTTTGTAGTATCGATACTATTCCAGCTTTAATAAATAAAACAATGAATTTCTTATGATCTTTTATTTAAATCCAGATGAATGTAACCATACAACTAAACAAAAAAATAACAGAAAATTATAAAATTATATGAATAATTACAAAACTATACCTTTTGAATTGATCTAATATTATTATGATGAAACCAATCTATTTTTAGTACAAAATTTAAACTGTTAATGGGAAAATCACGTGGCCAAATATAATTTGTTTTGGACTCCTCTAGTGTTATTTGTTCAATGTTCCTTTCAGAAACTCTCTAATGACATTACATCATAATTATCTTTTTTTTGTTTTGTTAATGTCATAATTATCTTTTTGTTTGGTAATAACATCAGACTCGTTCATCAATCAAAAGGTAGCTCATCTAATTGGGTACCTTGTTATTATATATTATCTATAACTTAAAAACATATCTTTGTTAAAAAATTAAGTATACACAACTCTTGTATTTTTTGGACAAATAGAGTTTAATACGATAGGTATACCCACAAAAAAAAATTATTTTTTTAAATAATTATAATTGATTTTTTTTCATAAAAATAATTATAATTGATAAAAAATGGTTTATCCTTTTGGTTCAACCTCCCTATCTTGTTCAAGAGGAGATGTCTTGTGTTAGATGTCTCATCTTACACGTAAACCACTTTTCATGCAATGATCTAATTAACCAATAATATTTTTCTTGGGGGGCTAATTAAACCTTTGAGAAGGTCTTGATTTTTGATTAAATAATAGTAGTTTTTAAACATGTATATATTATTGAAATAAAAAATGGGAAAATCACAAAACTACACCATTTAAATTACATTTCACAAAACTACACCATTTCAAAAATATTTCACAAAACTACACCTAAACACTCAAAATTAAATCCAAATAAACCTTACCCACACAATCCTACCCCCTTAATACTATATCATAAACACTAATTAGCGAACCCAAATGAAAATATTTTAATTTTGGTAATTTTTTAAAGACTAAATCAAGCTTTTAAAATTTTGAAAGAGTGTAAATTTGTGAATATATTGAATTAGGTGTAGTTTTGTGAATGGAAAGTTGAAAATGCGTAGTTTTGTGAATTTATCATAAAAAATTGCCTAATTCTGGTCAACAAACTCAACACACTCTAACGAATCCATTCCTAATCTATATGTCACACTCGTAGCTTAATTAGTCTCAATTGATTACAAGTTTACAACTATCCAATTATGAATTACATATATAAACTTTGATGTCAGATTTTGATTTTACATATACATAACGAGATCAGTAATAAATATTTTACTTGAATTAAATTTATATATTTTTAGAGATTTTTTTATCCTAACCAAAAGTAGTTAACCGGTTTTTCTTTAAAAAAAAAAACTAAAAACTTTGATTATTTCCCATATTCTTCCCACATGTATTATTTACTTAAGTTAGTTTGTGGCAAGATTCATTATTAAATCGAGTTTACTAAGAAAATTCCTTATCCTATTAGAACAAGGATCTAATCTACAAAATTGTATTTTCCCTAAACCGGAAATAATTTATTTAACCGTAAAAATCAATTTCCTTCAAATAGTATTCCAAATCCTAGATTCTTTAGGATTTAAATGTTACATCACCTTATAGAGAATCTATATAACTCTTTCCTCTCTTTTATGTCTCTCTTTCACCTTTTCTTCTCCACTAATCTTTCCTCCACGAAACTTCTTTATTTAAATCAAACAAAAAGTTTCAGAATCTTTGAATCTCCAAAAAAAAGAACCCATGTCTCAGATGTTTCTCAACAGAAACAGAGCTCTATGTTTTGTCTTAATCTTCACCTTCTGTTTCCTTCCTCGTTTCTCCGCTAGAAACACACCAAAGGAATCAACGGCAAAACCAACGCAAATAATCCACGTCAGCAACGCCACGTGGCATGATTTCTCACGTCTTGTAGATGTCCAGCTAGGTAGCCACGTCAGCGGCGTATCCGATCTCAAAAGATACCTCCACCGATTCGGTTATGTAAAAGACGATGAAGACGACAACGACGGTGAGGGCGGCTCGAAGAATTTCTCCGACGTTTTCGACGGTCGTCTCCAATACGCAGTCTCTCTATACCAGAAAAATCTCGGTTTACCGATAACCGGTATGCTCGACACTAGTACCGTCGCTCTCATGTCGTCACCGCGATGCGGAGTCAGCGACACGCATATGATCGATAACAACGTCCACACGACGGCGCGTTACACGTATTTCAACGGTAAACCGAAATGGAATCGCGACGCGTTAACGTACGCTTTCTCGAAAACGCACAAACTAGACTACTTAAACTCCGCCGACGTCAAAACCGTTTTCCGTCGCGCTTTCGCGCGGTGGGCGGACGTGATCCCCGTCAGTTTCGAGGAAACCGACGATTTCGCCGCTGCCGATTTAAAAATCGGGTTTTACGACGGCGACCACGGCGACGGACAGCCTTTCGACGGCGTTCTCGGGACTTTAGCTCACGCTTTTGCGCCGGACGACGGGAAACTACACTTTGACGCGGCGGAGACGTGGGTGGTCGACGGAGATTTCGGAGGTTCGACGGTGGCCGTTGATTTGGAGTCGGTGGCGACGCACGAGATCGGTCACTTGCTGGGATTAGGACATAGCTCGCATGAATCAGCGGTTATGTATCCGAGTGTACGGCCTAGGACGAAAAAGGTTGATCTTACGGTTGATGACGTGGCAGGTGTGTTGAAATTGTACGGACCGAATCCTAATCTACAATTAGATTCTTTAACGGAAGCTGAAGATTCTAAAGAAAACGGCGTCGTGTCAGGGAGATTCTTGTCGGGGAATTTATTAATCTATCATGTTATGTTGGTTGTTTTGATTCTGTTCCTATAGATTTATTAGGAAATTAATTAAATGAACAAATGTAATTAGGCTTTCAAAAAGTTTAGGGGACGCGGATGAGCAAGTGGCCCAATGGTAGTCACCTCTGCATCTAATCGCATAACCCGGGGTTCGAACCTCGCCGCTCTCAGTTGGGAGAGAACTACTTAGACACTAGGCAACGATGAAAAAAAAAAAAAAAAAAAAAAGTTTAGGGGACAAGTTGTTAAAAAAAGGTTAAATGGGAAAAGGGAAGAATATTTTTCATTTTCCTTTGTGAGTTTCTCTTAGGGATTGTATTTATTATTCTTTGATTAATTACTTTTGAGTTTGTGTACATTATGAATCACAAACTTGAAAGATAATACAGAGATCACCGAGCCACATTTTATTAGCTTTAAAATTCGTCCATGAACAAAAATTTTAGTTTGTTAGTATTGGCCTTTTTCTTTTTCATTTTGTTTATATGTTAAGAAACTCTTAATAAACCTTAATAAACTATTAATAAACCTTAATAAACCTTAATAAACCATTGATAAGATGGTCTTACAAATTGCATTTCTATATTCGATTAACAAGGAAAAAATAAACTTATGGAGCCCGAGCTCGAAACATAAAACATCTTATATTATTAATAGAGAAAATCACTCTAAAATTACATGTGTTATCACCTGAGCATTTCTGGTCCCACATTATTAAAAATTCATAAAAGCCCAAAACAAAATGCCCAAAATAAAAAGCCCAAATTTAACATAATTTGACTTAAATTGACATAATAGATGGATAATATTAAAAAATGTTGAAAAACCCATAAAATATAATATTAAAAAATACAAATTTCATAATTTTTAATAGATCTCTTAATATTTATATATTATATTCTATTACATTGATTTCAAAATAATGATAAAACATATTGTTCATTTACAAATAACAATATTATTTTGTAAAATTATATTTAACACCAAAATTCATGTCAAATGAAAAAACTTGAACACACAATTTATCCGACTCATCGGTTGAACCACCAGTTCTCAAACTTTGAACAAAGAATTTTCGGATAAGTTTAGACATGAAAGAGTGATTAAACTTTCCTAGAAAATATGTTTAAAATATTTAAAAAAACTAATGAAAAACACAATTTTATAATTTTTCTAATGTTTGTATGTTATATTCTCGAACAAAAAATTGATAAAACATATTGTTCATTTATAAATAACAATATTATTTTGTAAAATTGTATTAAACATCAAAGTTCATGTCAAATGACAAAACTTGAGCAGAAAATTGACTCGAGCCCCCGAAAATTCAGTGGTTTTATATATCCGAGGTTTTAATAGTCCGATTTTATGACAAATAGAGACCGGATTGACATATTTTTCATTGTTAAACGAGTCATATCAATGTTTCAAAACACTATGTAGTTATTATTTTTTAATGATAAATAGTAAATTATACGTAAAGGTAAATATTCAATATCGAAATGGCAATGATAATCTTTTTCGATGATAAATATTAAAATAGTAATAGTAATAAATTTTTGTAAATAAAACATTATAAAAACCAAAATACAATATATTTTTTATATATATTTCAAATATAAACTTTGCGTTTAACGCGGATCACATGAGATACAAATTCTTTTTATTTCATTTTATACTACACATTGTTTTTACCAATAATTTTTTTTTTCTATTACGTAAATTTTTATCCCGCGCTTGGCGCGGGTATATTTCTAGTACTAATCTTAAAGAGCAAACTACATCATTTCATCCATTCTTTTACAAAATTATACATAATTTAATTTTTTCTCAAAATTACACCTTTTTAAAATTTTAAAAGGTTGATTTACCTTTTAAAACTTTACCAAAATTAAAAAAAATTAATTTGGATTCGTTAATTAGTGTTTAGGATATAGTGATTAAGAGGGTAGGATTGTGTGGTTAGGGTTAATTGAATTTAATTTTATATATGTGTTTAAATGTAGTTTGTGAAGAAAATTTTAAAATGTGTAGTTTTGTGAAACTTAATTCAAAATGTATAGTTTGGTAATTCTCCAAATCTTAAATTGTTTATCTTTGTTAAACTTAAACATGTTAACTTAAAGACAATTTTCAACAGAGAAATCGACAAATTTTCTTAACTATATATTTAATGGGATCCATGAACAATGTTATTTAAAAAAGGGAGAATCACAGAACTACACCATTTGAATTACATTTCACAAAACTACATCATTTCAAAAATAATTCACATAACTACACCTAAATACTCAAAATTAAATCCAAATAAACTCTACCCAAACAATCCTACCCCTTAATACTATACCCTAAACACTAATTAGCGAACCCAAATGAAAAGATTTTAATTTTGATAATTTTTAAAGGGTAAATCAAGCTTTTAAAATTTTGAAATGGTGTAAATTTGTGAAAATATTGAATTAGGTGTAGTTTTGTGAAGGGAGGGTTGAAAGGGTGTAGTTTTGTGAATTTCTCTTTAAAAAATAAAAATAAATTAATTAATAACGCATCAATCATTGACTGTCACGTATCTAGTGGGTACATGAACAGTGCAATATGCTTCTAAGATCGGATCTTAGATAAGAAATTTAAGACTCGGTTTCTTGACTATTTTGTGGATTCCACTGGCTAAGATTTCTCTAAAAAACTCCATTGAAGATGCTCTAACTAAATACACCAATATAAAAACTTAGGCTAAAATCAGAACTTACAAGAACTAAAGGGGTCAACTCCTAAATACAAAATACTCGAAGGGTCAAAACTAAAAATATTTAATTAACAAATCACAAAACCAAACATTCAGTTCAGAACCTAAAATTAAAATCGAAATCGAAAATCAAGTATTCGAATTTGTGGGTTCCCGATTTGAGATTTCCGAAACGTAAGAGCTCGAGGAGGATAACAATGGCGGCATCAAATCAAGCGTGTATCTTCTGCCAGATCGTTCGCAATCCAACATCTACTCGTCTCCTTCACACCGTAACGCTCTTCTTCTTCTTCTATTGCTTAGCGTAGTGTTCGCGAGATACGAAACAAATCTGAGATAAAGAGAGATTATAATCGAAGATTTTTTTGTTGGTTATTTTTCACAGGACGAGAAAGTAATCGCGTTTCAGGACATCAAGCCCGCTTCTCATAGGTTTTTGTTTGTCTGTTTCTCAATCGCTGTTGTGTTTCTCTTGTGATTCATTATGTCCTGTGATGGATTCGTGTCTCGATTCTTATGATAAAAGTCTGGAGAATTCGATGTCTGTTCATAGTAACAATCAATATTAGCGTTTGATTTCTGCACTAAGCTTTAGGAATTATATGTTAATCCTTTATACAAGTGTTGATAGTAATGGTGGCTATTTAGTTACTTTGTGATTAGGATACTGTTTACTTTAGCATATTCTAATGTAATCTCTTAGCATCTCCTTGTTGAAAATTTTACTATTTGAGAACAAAACACAAACTTGTTATAGGCATTACCTGGTGATTCCAAAAGAACACATTCCAACAGTGAAGGATCTTCGGAGAAGAGACGAAGATTACGCTCTTGGTTGGTCAGCTTAACATAACATGTTTTATACTTATATACTTCATCCTTTTCTAGTTATATGCTAAGTTTGTGTATTTTATGATTTGAGCAGTAAGTCACATGCTAAGTGTGGGACAATCACTGTTGCATAATGATGCGCCTCAAGCCATTCATAGGTGAGTGAGGCTTCTTGGTTTACAAAATACTAAATGAAATCAATTACTATGAATTTGGTGTGATTCTGTTTGAAACCTTCTACTATATGGGATAGTTTGTGATTGCAAATGGTGTTTAAAACGAAATATCCAACACAAATTGCTTGATGTGTTATTTCTCCTTGTGGTAACTTATGCTTACTTCCTCACAGGTTTGGTTTTCACCAGCCACCTTTTAACAGTGTTGATCATCTCCATCTCCATTGTTTTGCATTACCTTTTGTGCCCAGGTACATATATGTGTTTCATTAGTCGTTGATCTCTCTTGGGATTTAGTTGCATCTTTCTCACTTTCTCTGAGGCTTGAAGCTGCAAATAAGCTTGTTGTGTAATTTCTTATCAAACAGATGGAAAGCTATCAAGTACAAGTCTTTGGGACCTTTTGGTGGTTTTATTGAAGCACAGACGCTGCTGGAGAAAATAAGGCCTCTTCCTTCAAAGGTGTAACCAAACCGAAAAACTTAACTGTAGTACATGTGCTTTTGCTTTACTATTCTTTAACTGGCAAATTTGTTATGAAATGCCAAATATTAGTATGAAATTTCTATGCGAAAAGAACATGTCGAGTAATATTATGTAATTTCTGGCACTTATCAATACTTGTAGGCAGTGTCGCCATTCTCAGTATTTGACATGCTCAATGGTTATGAGATGTAGTCATGAAGGATTCTAATATAATTTTAGACTTAACCAGATACATCATATATGATCTTTGATATATGTAGGCCTTCCTGTGTTGTTTTGATGCTCTTAAATCTCTAAATGCACAGGTTGCTCTGCATGTGATTATCGTCATCATAGCTTAAGTGGTGCATACGTGTTCTTGCAGCGACATAGATATCCGCACAACAGGTAAACATGTCTTGACTAAACTTGTACATTAGTAGTGACTTGTGATCTTGTAAGTTGGTAACACTATGAGAACAGAAACAATAGTAGAGAGCGAAAACATCATAGTGCTCATGTTTTAGACTATCGCCTAAAACACATGCGGTTCATATTGATTGTGTACCCTTTTCAGGCGTATCCTTAGGTGAATTTAGATATTCCTGTTTTCAAAAATGACAAACCTGAGCTTATCTAAGTAATAGATGCCAGTGAGACCAAATCTTCTTAGTACACATGCAACTTGTGCAGTTAGATAGAAAGTACAATTTGTAGTTGCATTGCCTTTTAGCTTCTTTGATTTACTATTTTGGCTAAGGCACTACAGTTTTTAAGATAAGGTTATTTCAGAAAGAATAAGTCAGAGATACTGTTATGGTAATAACATTCTGCTATTGTCTCTTGGAAGTATTTAGGCCCACAAATTATAAGCTTCTTAATTGTGTTTTTTTTGTCACCATAGTTGATCTGTCCTACTCTATTACAAATACTTTAGACGTATCGGAAACCCAAGTAGGAGGCGAAGAACTAATATACTGGAAAATAGCTTTCCTGTTTCGTGCACTTTTTGTTAGAAGATCCGCCTTCGCATTATTTTCCCTAACTTCTTAATTGTGTTATGTCTTAAACTTTAGCAATAATTGTTATTCTTGATTTGTCATTGTTTTAAAAATATTTAGGTCCACAAATTATAAGCTTTTTGGACGGGTTTTACTAGTAATCTCTCAACCACTTCTGTCCAAATACCAACACTTTGTTTTTGTTATTGTTCTTGCTCTGTTTTTTAGTCAATTAATTCCTTTATTACACATCAACAAAGCTTTCCTATTTTTTTCATTATAATTTTTTTTAAATAGGTCGGTCCTTTGTCTTTATATGTTTTTTGTATTTGTAGTGCCTTTGAAACAAAGTTGAACAAAGTGATCATGCCTCTTCTAAAGCAGGTACCTTTTTTTACAATAAAATATACAATTTTTGTTATGTTGATTGGCAATGATTATATGTATTTGAAGAAGTTGGTGCCTTTGGCTCTTTTCTATTTTATAATACAAACTCTTAGGCTTATTATCCATAGGTTATAATTGTCACCTTATGATACTATTATCTCTCAAAAGTATCTTCTGGTTCAAGTAGTTTATTTGATCATAGACTCGTAGTTGTTTATCAACCACATGAAATGTATACAATTTGTAGAAATAAGTGGTAATCTCATGCATCAACTAGCTTTTAAGATTGTATTAAATATCTTATAATTACTAGGTTTTTGTTAAATGTGTGACACAAGAAAGCTAAAATAAAAGCTAATGTTGCCTCCTGTGAGGTGTGAGAGGAGAACAGCTATGGCGAAGAAGACAGCAATAAACCTAAAAGTTAATTGCATTTTTTTCAAGAAAAATACAAAAAACTGCAATAAAGCCACACTCTCAAATCTCAAAACCTAAGGTATGTCTTTGATTATTGTGTTTTCGAGTACAGCTAATTTAATTTTTCTTACATAAATTTTCGAAATCGCCTCTCTGTTAACAGCTGTATCCAAAAATATTAATTTTTAAAATATTATTTTAAAAGAAAAAAAATTCCACGGTCTCTTTAATTAAGAGATGACGAATCCATGATATCTGAAACATAGACACGGTTTCGTTTCGTTGTTCAAAGTTTCCAATATATTTTTGTCAAAATAGTGCAAGTGTTTTTAAATCTTCCAATTTTTTATTGTGTTACTTTTGCAAAACTTATCCTTTAAGCTCTTTTCGTATATAAAAATAAATAAAAATTAAAGTTTCGGCTTGTACCGGAGGAGGTTGGTGAATTTTATAGGTCCCTTGTTTTCTCACCAATAATTACAACCTAGTACTTTAATTTAATAAAATACTAAAATAGTAAAAATATATTGCATATAAATTTTTATTAATGTTTTTCTAATTGATATACGATGAATTCACAAAACTACACTCTTTCAACCTTTCCTTCACAAAACTACATTCTTTCAACCTTTCCTTCACAAAACTACATTCTTTCAACCTTTCCTTCACAAAACTACATTCTTTCAACCTTTCCTTCACAAAACTACACTCTTTCAACATTTCCTTCACAAAACTACACATAATTCAATATTTACACATATTTACACTTTTTAAAAATTTTAAAAGTTTGATTTACCTTTAAAAAATTACCAAAATTAAAATATTTTCATTTGGGTTCGCTAATTAGTGTTTAGGGTATAATATTAAGGGGTAAGATTGTGTGGATAAAGTTTATTTGAATTTAATTTTGAGTATTTAGATGTAGTTTTGTGAAGTAATTTTGAAATGGTGTAGTTTTGTGAAATGTACTTTTGTAATTCTCCCTTAATATTTATAATCATAGTTCGTGACTTCGTGTGATATAATACTCATAGAAGTGTTTTAACCAATGCATCCCGTTTGCTCATAATAATTTACGATATATTTTTCACAGAACTACTAAAACATTTTATATCGTGACATTTTTTTATGTATGTACTTGATATTCTATATTAGTAAGCATATCTGTTTAAATAGTTAAAGAAATTTTAGCAGGTAGGTGAGTCCATTAAATAGTTAAGATCTGAATTTTATATTTTCTATTTAAAATCCGGATCTTAACTATTTAGTGGATCCTTTGGATACGTGACGACCCATGATTGATGCGTTTTTAATTATTTTTTTTATTTTTTTTAAACCAACTGTTCATGGGTTTCAGTGAATAGTTAAGAAATTTTGTGGTTTCTCTGTTGGAGATGGTCTTATATGAATATATTGATAGTTGAATTCTCTTGATAAATAAATAAATATATACAAGGAAACGAACTTATATAATAAAAATCAGTTTAAAAATAAAATTTAGTAATAGTAAAATACCAAAGGAGAATTTTAAAGTTGTGTGTGGAAGAGAGAGTTATGTACACGTAACCTTTCTCTTTCTGCAATATCTCATCTGGCTTGTCTTTGTGGCCATTGTTATAAAACTAATATAATATATGTATACATATGTGTCGTTGGTTTTGGAGAGATTATAAAAGTGAAGTCAACTAGAGAGAATATGATGTAAGTGCTCGTGACCTTTTATCTTATTATTACCTTGTGTTCATACAAAATTAAAACAAATGACTCCTTTATATAGGTGTAGTAAGTCGGTATAACTAAGTCGGTCAAGGTAGATATTTACATTGTGGATAATTACAATAATTATCTAACAGCCATAATATTTTTTTTGTTTATCAAATTTTCCACAAATTCATATATTATTGTAATCTATCTAGGCATATATATATATATATATTGATATCAATCTTGAGATTTCAAAACCATGGATATCCGGGTCTGTGGATTGGATATGTTGTAGCCAAAATATATATGTATTTCTACATTGAATTTTAATTGGAGGAACCTAAATAGGAGAAAAAGACATTAATGAACATGGAGTATGATATTGCATGCAAACTCTCCATCTCATCAATGAACAATGCGTTGACCTTTTAATCATTAATACGAGTTAGACATTAAAGCTAAGATTACAGTGAAAGTTTCACCAATTTAGCTGTGTGTTTAGTTTATGTAATGTTTTAGTTTCCTGTCTAAATCTAATTCTATATTTTTTAGGAATCTACATACAAGCTCTTTGATTAAAAAAACAACAGTTTTGTTGAAACAATATTAAAAAATAGAAAAAATTGAGGAACACTTACTTTTTGTGCACTATAAATTGTCAATAGGGTGATTTGTGTTTTAAATTAGGTAATTGTGACTGGTATACCTTCAGCCTATTTGTTTAACACATACTATCGTGAATGTTCACAAACTAAAATGAATGTTCATATCTTCCGCTGCTTTTTGGTCAAGTCATACACTAGTGTTGCGTATTTCACATTAATTTACGTTTTAATTACATACATAAATACCGTAAATGTTCACGATGTATCATGAATACTCACACGTAGGAATGAACGTTCATGTGTAACCATTAGTAATCAGAAAATCTCTAAAACCAAAATAAGAGTTATATTTGTCTTTTTACCAAAAAGTCACCCTATGGGCAAATTCGAAAGTAAAAATCACATAATTTACTAATAAACTCTATAAAATAATGTAACAAGAAAATTAATGGTCTACTCTTCACATATAATTGTCCTTTTTTGTGTAATTTGTCTTTGTTCTGTTCTATATAAACACTCTTCTTCCTCCCCCTTATAATTCAAAAAGCACTTTCACCATGAAAACTTGTTTGATCTTCTTCTTCTTCCTCTACTTATCTATCTTTCAAAACTATTTCAACTTCTCTCTTTCATCAAAACCTCTTATTCTCCCTCTCTCACACTCTCTCTCTACCTCAAAACACTCTCTATCTCCTCTCAACCTCATCAAATCCTCCTCCTCCCACTCCTCCGCTCGCTTCCGCCGCCACCACAAACACAAAAAACAGCTTCCTCTCCCTCTCTCTTCCGGCAGCGACTACCTCCTCTCCCTCTCCGTCGGCTCTTCCTCCTCCTCCTCTGTCTCTCTCTACTTAGACACAGGAAGTGATCTTGTATGGTTCCCTTGCCGTCCTTTCACATGCATACTCTGCGAATCAAAACCAACTCCTCCTTCTCCTCCCTCCTTCCTCTCCTCCTCCGCCGCAACCGTCCCCTGCTCCTCCTCCTCTTGCTCCGCCGCACACTCTTCTCTCCCTTCCTCCGACTTATGCGCCATCTCGAACTGTCCTCTCGACTTGATCGAGACGGGAGAATGCAACACTTCTTCGTATCCTTGTCCTCCTTTCTACTACGCTTACGGAGACGGCTCGCTAGTAGCGAGTCTTTTCACAGACTCGCTTTCGCTCTCTGACGCCGTCTCAGTCGCCGATTTCACCTTCGGGTGCGCGCGGACGACGCTCGCGGAGCCTATAGGCGTCGCTGGTTTCGGACGTGGACGTCTCTCCGTGCCGGCTCAGCTCGCCGCTTATTCACCTCACATCGGCGAAAGCTTCTCTTACTGCCTCGTCTCTCACTCGTTTGACTCGGAACGAGTCCGCCGTACGAGTCCGCTAATACTCGGCCGATTCGCCGGAGATAAAGAGAATCGCGTTAAATCCTCCTTATCCTCCGGAGGCGGCGGAGATAACGGCGATGATGAGAAGAAGATCGAGTTTGTTTACACGGAGATGCTTAACAATCCAAAGCATCCTTACTTCTACTCTGTTTCTCTACAAGGAATCTCCGTCGGAAAACGGAATATTCCTTCTCCGGCGATGCTACGGCGAGTCGATAAGAGCGGCGGAGGAGGAATCGTCGTCGATTCGGGGACGACGTTCACGATGCTCCCGGCGAAATTCTACGATTCGGTGGTTGAGGAATTCGATAACCGGGTCGGACGGGTCTACGAAAGAGCGGACCGGGTCGAACCGAGTTCCGGTATGAGTCCTTGTTACTATTTGAACCAGACGGTTATTAATAGAGTTCCGTCTCTAGTTTTGCATTTCGCTGGGAACGGATCCAGTGTGACGCTCCCCAGGAGAAACTACTTTCACGAGTTTATGGACGGTGGAGATGGTGAAGGAGAGAAGAGGAAAGTTGGGTGTTTGATGCTGATGAACGGTGGAGATGAATCGGAGCTTAGAGGTGGGGCCGGGGGTATTTTGGGTAATTTCCAGCAACAAGGGTTTGAGGTGGTTTATGATTTGTTGAATAGGAGAGTGGGATTCGCAAAGAGGAAATGCGCATCTTATTGGGATACGTTGAACCAGGGCTAACGTGAGCCTTAGCGAATCGAAACGTGAATATTTTTGTAATAAGTCTAACGTGCGCCTCTCCTGTTCGACCATAGAAGTTGATGAGTCTTGTCGAAATTGTTGTTTTTTTTGTTGTTGTTGGTAAATGGTAAATACGTAAAAAATAGTTGTAATAACCTTAATAATTCGATGAAACCATCAAAATTCAAAAAAGTATGTTGACGGGTATATATAAATAAGAGGATTTGCAACGTCGTTAACATAGTTTTTAGTGCTGAAAAAATAATTCATAGGTTTTTTAATAAATCAAAGCTATTTGATTTTTCTACTCTATAAGAATATTGTGTTTCTTTAAAATGGTCATGATTAAAGGAGTTGTTATAGTATTTGATGGTTATGAATAATATTTTTGGTAAATTTTTAAATATGTAAAAATATTGAATGTATAGTTTTCTAAAAAAACGTTGAAAATGCGTAGTTTTGTGAATTCTTTGTAATATATACAACCACAAGCGTTTGATATTATTTTAAGATATCACAATCTTAACGATTGACATATGACAAAGAAAGAAAATAACGAGTGACCATATATATATCAATTATTTGAAAAGTATTGAAATATGTATAATTTTGTGAAATAATGGATGAAAAAGTATAATTTTGTGAATTCCTCCTAATACAACTACAAGAGTTTTGTATTATTTTAAGATATCACAATCTTAACGATTGACATATAACGAAGAAAGAAAATAACGAGTGACATCATTTATTTGAAAAGTATCATTAAGTTTTGCTATTAGAGCAGAAGGGAGGCTTTGAGAAACACTTATGAATATGACTCTATGACTAGACGACTACTATTTTTAAGTGAGATGTGAAGACACGTGGCCAAGGTTCTAAACGGAGAGGGATATTTATAATTTTTCATTTCACTACTAAATTTATTATTTCATTTTGTTTCATTCACTATTTTAAACCTATAGTACAAGCTTTTTTCTAATTTTCACTTTAAAAGATGCACAAACTACCAAGGACGGGTTGACTCAATATGTTAATCGCAGTCGTTGATGATGTTGTGCTAATGAATTTAAATCGCGTTGGGAACGATGATTTACGTCATTAAATAGTATTATCAAAAGTTGGTCACGGACGTAGAGAGATTATGAGATTCAGCACATAACCCGCAAGTTTAACAAAAAAAATGCACAAACTAACATGAAAAAAAGAAGCATATAGGAACTTTAGTTTATCTTTACCTAATCAGGTAAGCTTTTCAAAATTTAACTCTATATAGTGACTATCAATTATTTATTAAAGTAGCACTGATTTTAGATAACCTTGTTTAAACCCAACGTATAAACACGAGTACAAGAAAAAGACAAAAAAAAAAGTATATACACAATAACTATATACATACTGTTACAAAATTGAATTAGCCCATCAATGGCCCATTTAAAATAAACCGCCTCTTGAACCGACGTTAAATGGCTATATATATAGCTTCATGTTGTTGTTTGTTAATAATCCTTTTACGAACAAGAAAATTAATAAGACAAGCAAATCTTTCCTTCTCTCTTATATACATAATAAAATAATAGTTTTTATACCACGTTATCAGCACGAAGCTCTACCCGTTCATCTGGTTATACTTCGAAGGTATAGTAAAAGGTATAGTAAATTAATAATTTGAAGGTATACTAAATTAATTATTTTATATAATTATATTTTGTTATTCATTTATTATGGCGTGCTATGTCGCCTCAATATAGTAGATTCGCCTCCTAAATTTATTATGCTTTCGTTATTTATTATCTATGGCGTGCTTATGCTGCTCTGAACATGGTAGGCTCGCCTCCTAAATTTATTATGCTTTCGTTATTTATTATCTATGGCGTGCTATGTCGCTCTGAACATAGTAGGCTCGCCTCCTAAATTTATTATGCTTTCGTTATTTATTATCTATGGCGTCTTATGCTGCTCTGAACATGGAAGGCTCCGCCTCCTGAATTTATTATATATTATTATTTATTAAATATATAAATATAATGCAAAAATTATGTTTAAAAACTATGCCAGAGTTTTGCATCTTAAAAATGTTTCAAATATTGATTTTATTTAAAAAGAAACTCTGGCAAAATTTAAAAGTAAATAAATCTAAGAAAAACTCTGCCAAATTTTAAACTTAAAAATTTTTGCCAAAAGGCTAATAAAAGAAATTATGGCAAAATTTAAATTAGTAAATAATCTTTTCTAACAAATTATTATTTTCTTTATAGTTATCATGTCAAATTTGGAAAAACTTGCAATTACTCGCCTTGATGTTTCCGGAAGAAATTATATGACATGGGTCGTAGATGCAAAAATACATTTGAAAGGAAAAGAGCTTATCGATGCGATTGATAAGTTAGAAACAACTCCCGATGAGAAAAAGGCTAAGGCCATGATGTTTTTACGCCACCATATTCATGATGATCTAAAAAATGAATATATTACCCAAGAAGATCCTGCAGATCTGCGGGAATCCACGAAGGATAGGTTTGATCACCGGAAATATGTGATCTTACCAAAAGCCAAACATGAATGGCTAAATCTCCGATTTCAAGATTATAAAAGTGTTGGAGATTATAACTCCGCCTTGTTTGGAATAACTTCCGGAATGAAGTTGTGCGGAGAAAAGGTAAGCGATTACGATATGATCGAAAAGACGCTCCAAACATTTCATCCCGTAAATGTCCTCCTGCAACAACAATATCGAGCAAGCGGATACACGAAGTATTCGCAATTGATGCAGGTCCTCTTAGTTGCTGAACAAAACAATGAGCTAATGATGGTGAACCATCAAACTCGTCCAACTGGATCAGCTCCATTCCCTGAAGTGAATGTGGCATCATCCAGTTATACCAGTTTGCGAGGACGTGGTCGCGGTCACGGTCGAGACCGTGGTCGTGGTTATGGACGAGGAAGAGGACAAAGAGGAAGACAAGTCAGAGGATATTATAATCGTGATTCGGGGAAACAAATTAAGAATTATCCAGAAGATAATGGTGGTCGTACGGTGAAAAGACAAGGTGAAGATTCTTGTTACGGATGTGGTGGGAAAGGCCACCGGTCGCGTACTCGTCGTACGCCAAGGCACCTAGTCGATCTGTTTCAAGAATCTCAGAAACCGAAAGGGAAAGGAGTTGAAACAAATTTCGTCCATGATGAAACCGAACCTAGTTTTCGTGGCTTAGATGAAGATACTCATCCGGACATTGCGGATTTCCTTGATCCAGGAGCATCAATGGAAAACATAGACTAAGAAATAAAAGACATGATAGCTCGTTTTAATAACTATGTTTTGTAATATACTAAATAGTTTTTGGTGTAATATAAAGTTTGCGAGTAAAGTAACTTTTGTAACATATTTTTGTAATATAAAGATCGTTTTGATGTGTTAATACATGTTTTATGATTATTCGAGAAAATGTCTAAGCTTGAGATCAAAGATGGGGATATCTGTTTGGCGGATAGTGCGACAACGCATACAATCCTCAAAGATAGAAAGTATTTTTCCGATCTCAAATTAACAGAGCTCCGCCGAAGCGTGAGTACTATATCGGGAAATGCAAAGATAATTATAGGCTCTGGAAGAGCTAGTTTTTCAATGCCAAAGGGGACACAATTTGAATTAAAAAATGTGTTATATTCCCCTAAATCTAAAAGAAACTTGTTAAGTTTCAGAGATATCCGAGAGAGTGGATATCATGTAAAAACGAGTGAGTAAAAATGGCACTCGAATATCTTTGCATTACATCGGAGGATAAATATATATTGGAAGAGTTACCAATGTTATCCTCAGGTTTATATGCCACAACAATAAACAAAATTGAAACATATGTCATAGTAAACCCGAAGTTTACTAGTACGTTTAAAGTGTGGCATGAAAGACTCGGTCATCCTCGTTCGGTGATGATGCGAAAGATTGTAGAAAACTCTAATGGCCATTCATTGAAAAACCGAGAAGATTTTTCAATCGAACGAGTTTTCATGTACTTGCGTGTTCTCAAGGAAAATTGATAACTCGACCATCGATAACAAAAGTTGGGAATGAATCACCCGATTTTTTGGAAAGAATACATGGTGATATATGTGGACCTATACATCCACCGTGCGGGCCATTTCAATATTTCATGGTATTAATTGACGCATCCGGTAGATGGTCGGATGTGTGTCTATTGACAACACGAAATACGGCTTTCGCAAAATTTATTGCCCAAATAATAAAGTTAAGGGCTCAATTCCCGATTATACCATAAAGAAAGTAAGACTAGATAATGCCGGTGAATTTACTTCACAAGTATTTAATGAATATTGTATGTCATTGGGGATCGATGTTGAGCATCCGGTTCCCCACGTTCATACACAAAATGGCATGGCTGAGTCTTTAATAAAACGGTTGCAACTAATTGCAAGACCGTTAATATTGAGAACACAACTCCCAATCTCGGTTTGGGGACATGCGTGTCTTGCATGCGGCAGCACCGGTACAAATACGACCAAGTGCCTATCATGTGTTTTCCCAGTTGGAATTAACATCCGGCCGAAGCCGAATATTTCCCATCTCCGTGTATTCGGATGTGCGGTGTATGTACCCATAGCCCCACCGCAAAGAACAAAGATGGGACCACAAAGAAGATTAGGTATATATGTGGGATATACATCACCAAGTATAATTCGGTATTTGGAACCGAAAGCTGGTGATATGTTTACGGCACGGTTTGCCGATTGCCATTTTAATGAGGATGAATTTCCAGCTTTAGGGGGAGGAATTCAGAAAATTCCGAAAGATGTTACATGGTATACATCTACATTATTACATTTGGATCCCCCTACTAAACAACGTGAACTTGAAGTTCAAAGAATAGTTCATCTACAAAATATGGCAAATCAAATTCCAGATGCGTTTACGGATACGCGGAAAGTAACAAAATCATATATACCCGCAGCAAATGTCCCATCAAGAATCGATATTCCTAAAGAGAATAATGATGGGAGTAAAATAAATGAACCTAAGGTTCAATTGAAAAGGGGGAGACCTATTGGATCTAAGGATAAAAATCCTCGAAAGAAAAAGAAAGAGGTAGAAATAAATGAAAAGGTTCCAGAAGAATCAAACAACGAAAAATGTCCCGAAGACATATATGAAAATGTTCCGGAACGAAAAGAAAATGAGGAATGTCCCGAAGACGAATGTAACACGAGAAAATTATGAGATTTCTATTAATTATGCCCATAATGGAAAAATGTGGCTTAGAAATGAAATTGATGATGATGATGTGATATTCTCATTTTACGTGTGCTAAAGAAATAGATGATGAAAATGATGACTTAGATCCAAAGTCTGTATATGAATGTCAGAAAAGGCATGATTGGGAAAAATGGCAAATTGCCATGAAAACAGAGTTGATATCTCTCAATAAAAGAGATGTCTTCGGACCCATTATCGTTACACCGGAAGATGTAAAGCCGAGTTGGATGTAAATGGGTCTTTGTGCGAAAAAGAAATGAGAAAAATGAAATAACGAGATATAAAGCTCGTCTTGTAGCACAAGGTTTTTCTCAAAGATCGGGAATTGATTATGAAGAAACTTATTCCCCGGTTATGGATGCAATCACATTCGAGTACTTAATGAGCCTAACGGCATCCAAGAATTTGGAGATGTACCTTATGGATGTTGTGATTGCATATCTATATGGATCATCTGGAAAATGATATATATATGAAAATCCCGGAAGGATTAAAGATCCTCGAAGGATCAAAGATGAATGATATATCAAGTGAATTATGTTCGGTCAAATTACAAAGATCACTTTACGGATTAAAACAATCCGGACGCATGTGGTATAATCGTTTAAACGATTTTCCGTTAAATAAGGGCTATGTAAATAATGAAATATGCCCTTGCGTCTTTATTAAGAAATCCCGGAATGGATTTGTGATCATTGCTTGTTTATGTTGACGACACTGAACATGATTGGGACTCAAAAGGATATTGATGATGCACGAACTCATATGAAAGAAGAGTTTGAAATGAAAGATCTCGGGCAAACAAAGTTTTGTCTTGGGCTCCAGATAGAGCATCTCCGAGACGGAATATTCGTGCATCAATCAAATTATACTCAAAGAGTTTTAAATCGGTTTAACATGGATAAATCAACTCCTTTGAGTACTCCAATGGAAAATAGGTCACTTGATATTGATAAAGATCCATTTCGACCGTGTGAAGATAGCGAGGAAGTGTTAGGTCCCGAAGTACCTTATATGAGTGCTATAGGCGCATTAATGTATCTTGCGAATTGCACAAGGCCGGATATAGCATTTGCTACTAATGCGCTTGCAAGATACAACTCATCTCCTACTCGCAGACACCTGGAACGGAATAAAACATATATTCCGTTACCTCCAAGTACAATTGATTTAGGACTATATTATCCTAAAAACTGCGGTTTTCGTTTAGTTGGTTTCGCGAGATGCCGGATATTTATCAGATCCGCATAAAGCTCGATCGCAAACCGGATATGTTTTCACAATGGGTGGAACTGCGATCTCATGGCGTTCTCAAAAACAGACGTTAGTTGCCACTTCGTCAAATTATGCAGAGATCATCGCGCTTCATGAAGCTTGCAGAGAATGCGTATGGCTACGAGCCATGTCTAAACATATACAAGAAGCAAGCGGATTATTCGTTGACAAAGAGCCAACACTACTTTTTGAAGACAACGCTGCATGTGTTGCTCAAATCAAGGAAGGATATATCAAGAGTGACAGAACTAAACATATCCCGCCGAGGTTCATATCTTATACTCAAGAACTTGAGAAGAACCAAGAAGTCAACATTCGATATGTTCGCTCAAGCGAAAACGCAGCAGACGTGTTTACAAAGGCGCTTCCTACTACGACGTTTAAAAAGCATATTCACAGCATCGGAATGCGTCATTTACGAGATCTTTAAAGAGAAGAATACAGATGTTGTGTTTAGGGGGAGTTTACGATACTGTACTCTTTTTCCTTTATTACGGTTTTTATCCCTATCGGGTTTTTCCGTGATAAAGGTTTTAACGAGGCAGTATATAATCCAGTGTTGATGGGTAATTAAGGGGGAGTGTTACAAAATTGAATTAGCCCATCAATGGCCCATTTAAAATAAACCGCCTCTTGAACCGACGTTAAATGGCTATATATATAGCTTCATGTTGTTGTTTGTTAATAATCCTTTTTCGAACAAGAAAATTAATAAGACAAGCAAATCTTTCCTTCTCTCTTATATACATAATAAAATAATAGTTTTTATACCACATACACTATAAAAGGTGGTGCAAAAACTAAAGCTGCAATCTTACTAATTTTAACCAAAGACTAACTTTATTTACAGTCCTAATTAAATCTCATACATTTTTCTCAGCGTACGGATCACAATTAAATATTTTATCGCATGTATAAAAAATACGCAATATATATTTGTTTTCTTATCACTTGTATCACTATTAAATTTCTTTTGACAGAAAAAAGTATTACGATTAATTTTTTTGGTCAACAATACGAATTAGACATTGAGTCTTCAAGAAAACTCACAAATGCAAAACCGACACGTGTTAAATTAGGGAAGGTTTTGTTGTTTTAACCTGACGCATACATACTCTCTCCTTGTCTCTTTTCTTTATAACTTCATTACATAAACCCTAAAAACCAGAGAGATCTCAAAAGATAAAAAAACACACACACACACACAAATCTTTACACGCATAAACCATGCCGATCATAAGCATAATTCCTCTCCCTCAATCTCACGGTATTTTTCAAAACCCATTTTTTTTAATAAATCTTTAAAATCCACTTATTATATTTTTTAATACTTTTTTGAACAGATGGATTTTATGCGACGAACAATCCGTACCAAATAAACGGACCAATAGGGTTTACAGAGTTTAAAATGTTGGAAGAAAACGAAGATATGTTCGTGAGGCTTGATTTTCAAGGAATCACTAAAGAGAGTGTCAAGATTCTTATAGAACCAACCAAGAAAGCTGTTTTTGTCTTTGGAGAAGCACCAAAAGAGTTTAAACAAGATTCTTCTCACAAGAAGTACGGAACTGTCACGGGGCTTGTGTGTGATTGTTGTGAGATTAATAATATTTAGTGTTTTGTTGGAGATGGTATTGTTAGGCTTGTTCTCTAGCTCTAAGAAGAAAATTGATGATGATCTTCATGATACTTCCTCTTGTTCTTGTAACGTTTTTTTTTAATTTAATATAATTTGTAATTTGTGTGTTGTAATTAATTGATGACGTTTTTTTAATTATTTTTTGTGTATTTAATTAGTTGGAGGTGCAAAAATGCCTACAAGTTCTCCTGATCACTTTGGTATGTGTATTTTGTTTTTTTTATTCTTATTTTATAAGTTTTTATTTATAATTTTTTTTTATTGTGTTTGTTTTGTGAATGTTGAATTTTTTTTCTTTCTTACGGCTAACATTATTTATGGTTATAATCCAGAAGGTAAATTGATTTTATTATACTTATTCTTTAATTATTTATTGGTTAATAATCTGAATTTTGACTTATTTTCTTACATTTTCTCTCATCTTTGACTTGTTTTTTTTTTCAATTCTATTTCATTTTAACATATACAGCTCATCTTCGTGGACAAAACCTACAAGGTATTTGATTGATTTTCATAAATTTCATTAATATTATATCTCAAGTTATTTCTTAAAAATTATATAATCATTTGATTGTTTCATCGTAGGTCGTAGTTGCACTGACCCTCTCGGTATGGACTTAAACTTAAAATATTTATTAATGTCACTATAGTATTGATTTAATTGTATTTATATATAGACCAAAAAGTTGCATACGTACCAATTACATGCATGTATATATGTGATTCTATACTTTATAAAATTAACAAATTTATTTATATTATAATGTTGGATAGATCCGACATTAACGGGTCGGGTCATACTACCACACCCATCAGTGTTAGAAGGACCCGCAAGTGCGTACGAGGCAAAGCATCTACCAAACGGCGGTTTGTATCTACGCATAGACATGCCAGGTGTCCCGAACGACAAATTCACGGTGGCTGTGGAAGACGACGGCGGCTTAACCGTCATGGGACGTGCCTCGCCGGTGTTGTACGACTCCAGTACTGGGCGTGAGTATGGAGCCAATGGAGGCAGAGTCGCTATCTTACATAGAGACTATGGCAAGAGTCGTATCAAAATAATTGCTAAGCACGGTGTTATTCGCCTAATTATTCCTTCTCGCTAATTGTATGCATCGCATTTTTTATTAGGGACAAATGTCCCACATCGGAAACTCAAAGAGTTATAAACTAATATATAAGGGATATGACCTCTCCACTTATCGCCAATTGGTTTTAAGTTGTAAGTCCATAAATCCTAACATTTTTATGGTTATTGAATTATATTATGGTCAATATTGGACACTCTTTTGTGTTATATATATGCTTTTGAAATTTTTATATACTTCTTATTAATATGGATTTAAAAAATACTCATATAAGATGTTCTATATCCAAATTGACGTTAATTTAGTCATAACTCGAGCTGATATTTGGTTATTATGAGTAGCTACGTAAAACTTAAGAATAGCTAATCACTTTTTAAGAAAATGTTTATGAACCGCATCGTAATCAAATATATTTAACATAGGCCTAATAACACCGGCCCAATATTACGTTATTAATTGTTAGGCAAGCAAGTAGAAATATCAAAATTATATTGTATATAAACGTACTCTTTTTGTAACGATTCTTTCTTAAATATTAATGATATGTAAACATACTTATAGTGAATGGATCCATCTATGATCTATCACATCTCCCTTATTTGGACCTGTTTATGTTTCTTGATGTCTTTAACCCAACATCACATGACACATGTCCGTGTCGTAAGTCTAGAGAGGAGAAGCTATAACCTAACCGAATATGAAGAAGAAGAAGAAGGAGCATAAAGGACCGTGCCACGTGACGAGCATGGTCGGTACCGGTGATGTGTGATGGGTCCTACAATGTCGTTGACGTAGACAAGTGGTGCGTGACGGTCGGACCATGCTGCTTTGTTCAGTTTTTGTAGGTGTCAAACCATTTTTTAGCTTGGTACACATTTTTTACTAAGTTATAATCCTCAAATATTATCATTCAACACACCAAACCGGCCACGTGGAACATAAGACATGATGTTGTGTTTTTAGGAAGAAATATATAATTATAAATGTAAAGATTCATAACTAAATATATTGTTGGGACAATTACAAAATTACACATTTTGAATTGCGTTTCACAAAATTATACAATTTTAAAGTAATTTTTTTAAACTACATCCAAACACTCAAAATTAAATACAAATAAACTCTACCCACACAATCTTACGCCTTTAAGATTATATCATAAACATTAATTATCGAATCCAAATAAAATTTTTTTAATTTTGATAACTTTTTAAAGGGTAAATCAACCATTTAAAATTTTCAAAAAATGTAAATATGTAAAAATATTGAATTATGTGTAGGAAAAGTTGAAAGGGTGTAGTTTTGTGAATTCCTCTATGTATTGTTTTATATTTGTCTAAAAAGAGATCCTTATTTAGGTTTCTTGTTTACCGAATAGAATGTAGAAGTTCTAGTTGTGTCCTGACAAAAATATTGATGGATAGTCATTGGACTAAGACATTATATTAGATTAGTGACCTCAAATTGTTGTATTATATGTGTTACATGATCATACATTATTGATGTGTTAATAAAGTTAGCAAATGAGAATGAATGAGATGACAAAACAAAGACACTCAAGTAGACAAAAAGGTTTTATCTGATCAGGACACCCATTTACATATGATAGATTTGTACATAAATGCAGAAACAAATGAAGAAAAAATATACATATTTGAAAAAAAATAAGACAAGACATAAGATTAATAAATAATTTACAAACATTAAAAGAGAGGAAACAAGAGCATGTTATGATAATGAAGGACCCCTTCCCCCTCTTGCATTCAATACTTGTCCTACTCTCTTTACTTCTTATTTATCTCTCTTCTTCTTCTTTTTCTGCCTACAAATACTCCTTCTCTCTCTTCTCTTACACATAAAAACACACACACACATTTCAAACTATATTTGTCTTGCTCTCATCTCTCTATATATAGACACAACATAAACATATATAAGTAATCACAAGAGAAGTCATGTCTTGCTCTTTGAGGAATAAACTCTTGATGTTGTTCTTTTTCATTCTTCTGCTTTTGTCATCCATTGTTGTAACTACAAATGCTCGTCGTCTAAGGTTACACAAGAATCCTCATCATCGTCATCATCAACACAAGGTAGATTATTTCGATCAAGACGACGTCGTCAATGGTGGAGGAAGGAGGAGGAGAGTGCTTGGTGGCATAGAGACAGGGGAAGAAGTGGTGGTCATGGATTATCCTCAGCCTCATCGTAAGCCACCTATACACAACGAGAAGCCTTGATTACTTCGATGATCCATGCCGTTATATATATGCATTATGCATTCACCATGTTAGCCTCTTTTGCTATATGAACAAGTTCTTTTGTTTATCGCTTTCTCCATCTATAGAACAAACAAGCTGCCCTTTTTTTCATTCTAATCGCGTATTAATATGGCATTTTAACTCCGAGTAGAGTAAGTAGCACGCAATCGATATCATCATTATAAAAGTTAAGTGTAACATCAAGGAACTTAGATGTCCTGACACCAAGCTTTTTATCGGTCTCTCTACAGCCAAACCAGAAGGAGTACGGTCTAAACTTGGTTATAGCATCATCCAATATCACCTGAAACATATTACAAAGCACCAATCCAACTTGTCAGTACTGCTCAATTTCGATATATAAGGATACATATTCATTTCAAAATCAAATATTGGTCTGACTATTGCCTCTCTGAAACTCTAAACAAACATTTGACCTTTAACCATATGAAGTTCCAACTATATTAAATAGTTCGAAATAACAAGTCGCCCTGTGCAAATATAATTGAATCCGAGGAATGTACTATGACGGCAGAAGCAATGAATCTAATTACAAATATAGCACATTAAGAGTGTAGTGAGAAGTGGGTCACTTCCTGATAAGGAAAGGAAATAGGAACTACACATCAAAGGTGTAGGGTACGAGCATAAGATTATATATATACACTTAGCAAAAAAAAACAACACCATTTAAGTCTCTCTGCCTAACACACATTACTAACTCTGGTATTGATAGTGCATGTATTGACCAGTAAAAATGGAGGTTCTTAGTTTTTTACTATCAGTGTGAAAATAGTAAACAATGGGTGGGACAAACAGCAGCTGCCTTACAAGAAAATTCTATAACTTCGGGTCCGTATCAAATGCAAATTGTGTTTAAAAGTGCACCAGGGATACTAAGCTAGACAAAAAAAACAAGCTGTATAACCCATTGGGCAGTGAAACCTTCCGGGGGCCAGTGTGACAATAAGTACAGAACAATAGTCTGTGATGTCTGTAAAACTATTGGCAAGCACATGTGTGTATGAAAGGGAAAACTCTTTGTAAATATTTCTAAACAATAAAAAACAGCGCGAAACTGTTTTTCAAGGAGAAGAAAGCAAGGATGAATAAAAACAAGTGACTTTGAAACAAAGATTTGATTCTATCATATATACAACGGTGCGGAAACTAAACTTACACAGATATGTTTTGTTACCTAATACAAGTTACCGCATTGTGCTCAAACCCTGTCAAATTTTTGTTGGCATCTCCTCATGAGCAAAGTCTCACTACACATAGAATAGCAAAAAACATTCTCATCAGATAGACGAAAAAAAACACAAACTTCGATATGTTAATAGTTATCTAGCAATCATTTGAACAATAAGCACTGACTATTGAATATTCTTCTTTGGGATCTTTCTCTGTTTTTAGCAAGTAAAAGAAAAGTTCTTCACTGCTTCTACATTGAATCTATCTATATACTGACATAAGAATACTCGGACAATTTCGGTTAAAAAGGAAACAAATGTAAGAATCACATTCCACAAGAACTATTTTGATAAAACTTGAGTAATTAACATTCATATTAGTACACATTTTAGTCAATAAACAAAACAAGAGCAGAGAGGAAGTGTAAAATAAAAAACCATCCTAGTCTAATTTTACTAGAAAACAAAACTATTTCATATATCTTCTTAATGCCTAACTCTTGCTCAGTGACATTTAAAAACAATGCTCTAGAGAAACTCTCATGGAGAATAAGCCGTTAACGCCGTTTTACCGGAGAATGGAGGAGAGGCGAACCGCCGTTTCGCTGCCGTCATTGTGTAGAGAAGGAGACGAAACTCTTTGTGAGGGGAAAATCTATCTACGGAGTCTCTTCAATCGCCGCCGCTAATTCCTCCATGCCTCCGTCTACAGTTTCGAATTCGCGACGGTCGCCGCAAAAAAAGTGATTTTCTTACGTCCGATTTCGTAATCACCTGTGATAGTGTCCACGGTAATTAAAATTGGAGCAGGGTGATCTGAGCCGTTGATTTAATCTCGTATTATTTGGGGGCTATTAAATATAGAATCTAACAAGGCAATATATCTTTGGGCCATAAATAGCCCAATAAAATATGGGCCGATTTAATGCTAACGTTAATGAAATGTTTGACCATTCAGCGTTGACTCTATTTCTTTCGCCACGTGGATATTTTATCTAATGGTGCGAAAAGACAATAGATTCTTCACCGTGTAATAATATTGTCTTGTCCCTAAATTTCTGAAACTATAGACAAACATTCCAAAAATAAAATCTTTAAAATCCCTAAAAGAAATTTAAAACTTGGTTAAGATTTTTTTTTTAAATGATGAAGTTATTAATCTATCTATCTCTCCTTCTCCTCCTCCTCCCAATAGTCACCGTCGTTGAAGCCACTAAACTCCATGACCCTAAGCCGATCAAAGATGTCTCGAATAGTCAAGTCACGGCGGCGGCGGAGTACGCGGCGGAGATGTATAATATGGTGTATGAGAGAGTAGTCATGGGAACGGAGGAAGTTGTGGCCGCCAAAAAGTTCAAGTTTATAATGACGGCAAAGAATGGCGGTGGTTTGACTAAGAACTACGAGGCCGTCGTGATGGAAAGTCCCGGAGGACGTTCTAGATGCATTGAGTCTTTTAAAGCTGTGTAAATATTATTGAGAGTTTGTAAATCGATATATCTTTGTATATATATATATATATATTATTTAGGTTTCATGTCAATGATTTGAGATTTTGGTATAAGAAAATACTTTTAAAATATATGTTTTTGATATTTATCTTTAAAATCTTATGACATAATAATGTTATTATTGTGCATATGTATGAATCAGGTTCTAAACGCAACATTTGTGATTTGTGTTTGGTCATTGCTCTTAATTAAGCTTTCAAGAAATATATACGGTTACACAATAATGTCAACCTATTAAAATTGGTCAACTATATATTATTTTTGTTTTATTTGGCAAAACTAAAATACTAGTATAACCTGTTATGAAGCTGGAAAACAATTGTAGATATAGTGTTCGTAGATGCATATAAAATGTGTTAACTATTAATAGCCTAAAGTTTTGTTATGTTTTTGTTAGAAGCCCATTTGACCAATATAGCAAAATTAGGCTTTTATTTAGTTAAATGAGCTTTTTCCACTAAAGATTATGTTTTATTTTTGCTGGCACACAATGTGTGTGATCATATTTTGAATTCTTTTTTGTTTTGGAAACTAAAAATCTAAGAACTTGAATATCAAAAAGTCAACTAGAAGTCCATTTGTTTTTCTTTTGGTTGAATACTTGAAATGTAAAATTTATTGGGAGAATCACAAAACTACACCATTTGAATTACATTTCACAAAACTACACCATTTCCAAAATACTTCACAAAACTACACCTAAACACTAAAAATTAAATTCAAATAAACTCTACCCACACAATCTTACCCCCTTAATACTATATCCTAAACACTAATTAGCGACCCAAATGAAAATATTTTAATTTTGGTAATTTTTTAAAACGTAAATCAAGTTTTAAAAATTTTAAAAGGGTGTAAATATGTGAAAATATTGAATTAGGTGAAGTTTTGTGAATTCCTTTACTTTTTTGGAATAAAGTCGGTAGAGTTTATATGAAATCAAAGGGTGATGATTAGGGATGTTAAAGATGGGTAAAAACCTGATGGATACCCGGGACCTGCCTTAATTCTTAAGCCCGGGACCTGCCTGTAAGGTAAAAAAAGTCGCAGGTTTTTAAAGGGCAGGTACCCGCGGAGGAATAGTTTGGTACAGGTTTGTTCTAGTGGGTAATGGGTACCTGCTGGACTTTTTTTTCTTCTTTACTTATCACACATAAAATAAATACAATTTATAACTAATGTTCCAAGTTAACATAATAAATTTTATGTTTATTCTATAAAAAATATATATTATAAACTTTTAATATAAAAAATTCTCAACTTGCAACATTTTTTTTGAAAAATTCAATCCCAAAAATAAAAATTAACTTAAACACACATATTTGAAATTTTTTTTTTTTTTTTTTTGTCAACATTTGGGCCACAAATGGCCGGCCCATTAGCCAAACCTACACTATCGTAGGCGCGGGGAATCGATCCCGGGTGGGGTGGTGCTACCTGCCTCCTGTGGACTTATGAATGCCACTAGACCAAGGTCACTTCCCATATTTGAAAATTTATATAAGTTATTTTGAGAATTCAATTTTTCAAAAATTAATATTTAAGCCCTTTTTTGTTAAAAAATTATTTTTTAAATTTTGAATTATGAATAAACTATTGGTTTCAATTGTAATTTTATATAATTTGATATTATTTTTTATTGATGCATGTTGAAATTACCTTATATTAAAATTTATACAATGACATTACATGTAATTAAAAGAAAAATTTAAGTGTTCTTCAAAAATTGTTCTTCCCAATTAATAATATAGATAACATATTTTATGTGTATATAAATAAATAAATGAAAATATATTATGAATAATATAAATTAAATGCATAAAATCAGAGAAATTAAAAACTCAAGTGAACAAATACAGGTACCCGCGGGTTGACCTGTATCATACAGGTTATTCGCAGGTTGACCCGCGAAATACCTGAAACCCGTATGGGTTTCTGCTCACATACTCTACACAAGCTGGGTAGTTTTGGGTACAGTCCAGGCTGGGTAAAAAAACCCACGACAACATCCCTAGTGATGATACATTTTTATGGAAAAAGAATAGTGCATTGATCCCTTCATTATTGCAATATTTTTTTAAATTGCATATATACTTTATTTGGTCAATCTTTCATTGCTCTTTCATCTTCACTTCCTTGCTTGTTTTCTACTACTTTAAAATCCTCTTTAACATACATTTGCTTTATGTAGTACACACTTGTGAATTTTAATTTCAACTGTAGATAGTAAAAGTAAAAAATATAACTTTTGAAATAGTACATCTTTGACATAAAATTTCATCATTAACATTTCTTAATTCTTATGCCCGCACAAACTTTTTTAGCTGTCAGAATTTAGACACGCATGTAGTTTTTGATCAGAATTTGTAATGATTATGTATTAAAAATGGGATTGGATCCACTTCTATAACTTACACATATTTACGTTTATATTAATGTCTACACTTTTTCTTCATTAGTGATTTAAGTGGTGATGATGACTTTGTATGGTGCCACATTAATCGCATTGTTGAGACTAGTAATTTTGAATAATTAACAAAAATGAGTAATTTATACTTCAACGAAGTGGTCAAAGAAACATTATTTACACGTGTGTGTAACAAGGATATATGACCACAAAAAAAGTTGACTTAACTAATTAAAAGTTTGTTAACCAATTTTTTTATGTAAAGCATGTTAGAGCATGTTCATCAAAGTTGTTTATGTAGAGTGTTTATGTAGAGTGTTTGTGTATATTTAGTGTATTTGAGTATTAAATTAAATCAAAATATGTATTATTAATAAACACTCTACAAAATGGGAGCTTAAAATGTTTCATTAAGCACTTTTCATTATTTGTGCTTATTAATAATATATGTTTTGATTTAATTTAATACTCAAATACAAAAAAATACACAAGCACTCTACATAAACACATTTGATAAACATGGTGTTATCATCTTATCTATTAAATGAAAACTCATTCTTTTGTTTGTTTTTTCTTTCTAATAAGTTGAGATGTCTTTTTATTTCTTCTTCGTTACCATTATTTACAAACCTAAACCTTTATCCAAAACTATATAAAACATATAATTTTCTATTTAATTTACATTTTAATATCTCTTCTTATCGTAAGCAATATTGAGAATTGTGATGGCTTGCTGAATTTTTTTTCTACCACTTAAAACTCCATTTAATTTATATTTTATTTCATACCATTAAGTCATTAATTAATGATTGATGCTAATAAAGTTGTTTTACTCTATTTTTTTAAAAAAATAAAATAAAATAACATAAAGTTTAGGGAGAATCACAAAACTACACCATTTGAATTACATTTCACAAAACTACACCATTTTTAAAATACTTCACAAAACTACACCTAAACACTCAAAATTAAATCCAAATAAACCTTACCCAAACAATCCTACCCCCTTAATACTATACCCTAAACACTAATTAGCGAACCCAAATGAAAATTTTTTAATTTTGGTAATTTTTTAAAGGTTAAATCAAGCTTTTAAAATTTTGAAAGGGTGTAAATTTGTGAAAATATTAAATTAGGAATAGTTTTGTGAAGAAGAGTTTGAAAGAGTGTAGATTTGTGAATTACTCTAAAGAGTTTAAGCCGTGGATATGATATGACCACGTAGTATGGATTGAGATCCCTTTTTCAACGTACTTAAACTACTTAATCATATTCATTAGCTAAAGCATTAAAGGGAAGCTTCATAGGCATAGCCAAAAGATTATTGGAAATAATAATTAAACAACAAAAGGGAAAATCATTAGTCAAATAAAAGGGTCATTTACTAAACTAACTCTTTTTTAATTGTTTATTATAGGAGAGACCCTACTTATTTTGTAACTAAAATATGGCGTTATATTCCAGTCTTACCCCTAGCTAAGAGTCGGGGAAAAAAATAGTTTTCGGTTTTGCCACTCGATTTTGGTAAATCTGCATAATTAATCAACTATATAAATCTACCTTTGTAATGTATGCGCATTTAATATTGTTGCGGATTTTTAATGTAAAGTTTGTGGAAAAAAACAATTTATCTTGCGTGACTTTTATAAAAGTAGATTTATGTTGCATATTTGTCCTTCGTTAGTGCATATTTATTTGCAAAAGTAGATTTATTATGCAAATTTATTGACTTTCATGTATGTTTTGCGTGATTTATTGAAAAACGCAAGTTTGTTTTGCGTACTTAACGGGATTGCAGATTTGTTTAGTTGACTTATTTTCTTTGATTGCAGACATTTAAACAAAAATTGATTTGTTTTGCAGAATTTTGTACTTTTCCGTATGTTTTGCAGATTTATTAAATAACGCATGTTTGTTTTGCAGACTTAACAGAAATGCTGATTTGTTTAGTTGACTTGTTTGCTTTGATTGCAAACATTGTTAAAAATATAGATTTGTTTTGCAAATTTTTCGTCTTGCAGATTTGTTATGCAAATTTATTAGTTTTGGTAGATTTGTTTTGCAGAATTTTGGAGAGGAAAAATTTTACATTCATTTTTGACTAATTTCTTACATTTGTTTTTGGTAACAGATCTAAGTTGTAGATTTATATTGCAGATTTTTTTGGCGGAAGAATATTTAGGTAAAACTTCTTTGTAGCTGATTTAATCCTTGAAAGTTAAAAATTAGATGACAATAACGTAACAAGAAAAACATATTATTACAAAAGTCTGGAGATGGCTTACCGTGAAAATATTACAAAGCCGAATATTACATGGAAAAAATTTTAAACCGTGACAACCAAAAAGATGTTACGTTTCGAATAGTAAAGAAAAAACACAACGTAGTGAAAGCATTTTTTACAAATATTAGACAAAACAAACCATTATTGTGTTCTTAACACATTCCGGTGAAGTAGATGACGTAGCTCCACGCGAAGCAATGAAAACAAATATCAAGCTCGTGACGTGGTTTAGGCCACAAATTGGTCCGAAGCGATGAAGTTCATAAAAACAATACTTACCGAAAAGTCCATGGTCGGGAGTCCCCATGCGGGCGATCCGGTTTTGCACTTCATTGGCTATGTTAACGGACTCTTGAATGTCTCCGACCTTGTGTAAAAACACAGTTGTACCCATGACCCCTTCGTCTAACTTGCCGCAACAAATAAGAAAAATTCCGGCTGCGACACGAGAATGTAGGCTCTCTCGCGCTGATAAACATAACATTTCTATGCCTGTTTGAGAAGGGCAAATTTGAGCTAAAAGTCGTAGTCCTTCGATGTATCGTGCCGTGTTGTTATTGTAACGTACACGATCAAGAAAGAAATGACGATAGTTTGAACCTTCGTTGGCAAGCTCCGGTTTATCGAAAAACTCTTGAAGATCAACGACGCTTAAAACCTCCTCCGAGAAGACAATGTCTTTAAAGAATTTCCCCGCGGCGATGAATGGACCAAGGTTTCGAAAACTGTTTCGACCAACGGCTTGAACAATGTCAACAATTAGAGGGTATGGTATGTGAGCCATTGTTGTTATGGAAAAAAATTAGAAATTGAGTGGTGAACAAAGGCAAACGAAAAAGTGAGAGGATGTTTTGTTTGCGATTTGAGGTGTATAAAAATGATGAGGGTGGTAGGTTAAGATGTATTAAATTGAAATGACAAGTCATTAATGAGATGCACAATTATAAAAACACAACCTAAAAAGTCCGTTTAATAAACCGGTACAACAAACCCGCAACATAAAGATATTTCGAGATACATCATATTTATCTTAACAAAACCACGTAATAGCTCCTACTACAACGATAAGTAAAATTAATTTGTTAAGAACACCATTCATGGGCGAGATATAAATAGTCTTCTCCCTTTTGATTGTCGAAGTTTTGCTTCATTATCTTCAAGTTTTTGATTCACGACTTTCTTGTAGTCATTGACAACGTCAAGTAGATTTTTTTGTTGTGCTTGGTGTAACTTTATCTCGTCGAGCAAGGCATCATCCATCCATTTGAACAAATGTCTTTCTGGGTCACAGAAATGTGTATGGACTGGATCTTCATTTTCGTAGGTCACCTCACGACGGTAGGATGTCGACGGATAGCTTTGGCTTCGACTTGCCATATTTTTGTTCATCGCTTTGTTCTAAGAACGTAAAAGCCCTAATTTTTGCAGATCCCCTTTTTGATTTAACTTTGAAGCATTAAACGCAGCGTTTTATTTAATAAATTATAACAAATCTGCAACGTTGTATAACAAATCTGCAAAGTTGAAATAACAAATCTGCAAAATATCTAAGTAAAATAACATATCTATGTTTCGTCTTCTTATCTCTCTTCATTGCGACGTTGCATCTTCCTATCTCTCTATCAATATATAACCCTTCTCATAAAACCTAATCTCAATAAAACATACATCATGTCTATTGTCCCACCATATACATCCAATTTCGCGAGCATGGTCAATGCCATACACAACATGCAAGATCGGGATAACCTCCCGCTTCTAAACCCCGGTCCGAATGTATGGTGTGACAAAACCACCGTTAAGTGGTTTAGGTTTTTACATGATCTCTCCCAGGCGATCCCGGATATTCTTCGAGAGGGATGGGTCCATGCGTGGCCGACTTACCGCTTCATTCCCGATGATGTTAAGGGACGATGGTTTCTTAAACTAACTGTAAGCATAACCGATAATGTAATCTTATCAAATTTAGCTTTTTGTTTCTCTAGCACTAATAAATTTTTTTTCTTCTTTTTATAGCGAAAATACGAGATGGGATCCGAGGCATAATTTGACGGTTTGGACACGGTTTAATCTGTTGGCTAGAACGATTTTTCGTGATCATATGCGCACGTTGAAGAGGATATGGTTTCATGGCGGCGAGAAGCTCCGAAGGAATGACTACTAGGGTTTGGCTTGCTCCGGTCGAACTCGTTTGATGAGTTAGGACCCGATAATTTTCAGTATGGACAATGTAACTTTAGATAAATGTTTTCATAAGTAACATCTAGGCGATTCATAAGTAACATCTATGTTTCATATGTAATCTATTTTGTATGACACATTTATGGAAATTTCGTGGATGTAAACAAGTCCGCAATTGTACAACCCTACAAAACAAATCAACCAACCCAAGTAACATAAATCCGCAACCCTATAAATTAATCAACCCTACAAAACAAATCGCAAAAGGATAAACAAATCTACAACCCTATAAATGAAATCAATAATACAAATCTACGGATGTTAACAAGCCTCGCAACCATAGTAAACAAATCTACAACCCTACATAACAAATCTACCAACCTTCTAAATCAAATCCGCAACCCTATAAATTAATCAACCCTACAAAACAAATCCGCAAAAGGATAAACAAATCTACAACCCTATAAATGAAATCAATAATACAAATCTACAGATGTTAACAAGCCTGCAACCATAGTAAACAAATCTACAACCCTACATAACAAATCTACCAACCTTCTAAATCAAATCTGCAACCCTATAAATTAATCAACCCTACAAACAAATCTGCAAAAAGAAAAAACAAATCTACAACCCTATAAATGAAATCATCAATACAAATCTACAGATGTTAACAAGCCTGCAACCATAGTAAACAAATCTACAACCCTACATAACAAATCTACCAACCTTCTATAACAAATCTGCAACCCAATAAATTAATCAACCCTATAAAACAAAGGGAAAATTACTAAACTAACCAACATTCGTACGTTAATTGCTAGCCAAACCCTATTCTCGTTTTAATAACTAGAATGACCCTCCTGAACTTTCGTACCCAAACTGCCCCTCCTTCCCTTTGACAGGAAAAAAAAATGTTGCGAAACTGCCACTGGAAAAAAAAAAAAATTCCAGCTCAGTAAAAAAGTCGACTTATTTACGAAATTGCCATCGCCACGTAGGAAAAATCTCCTGCAGACTTTTCGTTTTACGTTTTGTAGATTTATTTTGCCACGTCATATTATATAAGTGGCAAAATCTGCCGCAGATTTATGCCTCTTTATTGTAGATTTTAGGCCATTTTCAGTGATGCAGATTTAATAGATTTTAGGCCATTTTCGATTATTGGAAAGCACACCGTGCACTTGCACACGCTCGAAGTTTACTCACTGGATCACCGGAGAGTGGATACGAAGATTTGCCTACTTACTTATTTCAAATACGACATGCTAATCCGGGTACATACACCGGACTCGAAGTCGATGAAGAGAAAAGGTTCAAGTATGTTTTTATCTCGTTTGGAGCTAGTATTTTTGGGTTTCAATACATGCGCAAAGTGTTAGTCGTCGACGGTACTATCTTGAAAGGCAAATATAAAGGGACGTTGCTTATAGCCACGACACAAGACGGAAATTTTCAAATATTTCCCATAGCTTTCGGCATTGTTGATACGGAAAATGACAAGTCTTGGGAGTGGTTCTTCACACAATTAGCCAAAGTTATTCCGGATGATAGAGATTTGGCTATAATTTCCGATCGGCACAAATCTATAAGTAACGCTATTCAGCTTGTATATCCTCTCAGTGCTAGAGGAATATGCATTTATCATTTATACAAGAACGTCTTAGTTAGGTTCAAAGGCGGTGAAGTTTTTGGTGTTGTGAAGAAGGCGACAAATGCTTTTAGAATTGATGAGTTTGAGGAATATTTTCAAGAAATACATAATCGTAATCCTGCACTCCATGATTATTTGATACGCGCTGATGTAAAACAATGGGCAAGAGTTCATTTTCCTGGTCATCGCTACAACATGACAACAACAAACATCGCCGAGTCTTTAAACAACGTAATACGAAAAAAGCGCGATTTTCCAATAGTGATCCTAATCGATGAGATTCGGTTGATTTTAACGCGATGGTTTGCGGACCGCCGTAACGATGCCACGAAAACGATGACAATACTTACTCGGGGTGTTGAAAAACTCTTGCAGGTATATCAAAACATTTGCATTTTAAACTATTTATCTATTACAATTTATTAAAAATAAAATTTTAGGCTCGGGTTCATGTGGCAAAGGACATTCATGTCCAACAGATCGACGAAGATTTGTATGAAATCACTAACGGGGCGTTCGTTAACGTCGTAAATATAACGTTACGAAAATGTACTTGTCGTATGTACGATTTGGAGAAGATACCGTGTGTCCATGCGATCGCGGGTATCGAAAGAAACAAACTTTCTATCATACATTATTCTCATCCGTACTACCGCACGAGCTATTTGGTTCACGGATATTCACGACCCGTGATCCCCCGCGATAGAGCCTTGATTGTACCCAATGACGTGGAATCTCAATTGTGTTTACCTCCTGATGTACGTCAACAACCCAGGAGACCGAAAAAAGTGCGATTCAAATCGGCACTCGAAGTGGCAACAGGAAAAAAAAGGGTGCGTAAAAATAACTCATGTTCTCGATGTGGTGCTTTCGGCCACAACTCACGGACGTGCAAAAGGTAGTACCGTTTTCTGATTCACTGTAACGAAGAATGAATCGAGCGATCCTTTTCATTTCTAGAAATGTGAAAAACTATCTTTGTTTCCATGGCAAGAACTTTGTTTGTTTTCATGCCAAGAACTTTGTTTGTTTTCATGCCAAGAACTTTGTTTGTTTCTTTACTTTCAATGTTAAGTTTGCAAATCAAATTTGCAATACATGTTCCAAAAAATGCCGTACAATAGTTATAAGTCCGCAAAAACAAAAAACCCATCTGCTCGCAGATTTGTTACTAACCATTTGTTTTGAAGAGTTTTAAAATAAACACAAAAAATTGGAAATCATATTCCACATCTCCTAAACAACAACAAGCAGAAACAAAAACTATGTCCATTCATAATAATAAAAACATCCTACTTCAAAGAGTCGATCATCAGCAACAACTTATCCTCCTTAGAGCGCGGTAACGGATTCGACATCTCGTTATAGTCATCGGGTACCTCATCGTAGATCTCAACGCCCGTTTTCTTCCGGATAAACGGTATGTTCTCGTCGCACAAACCTTCAAAGCTAATCCCAAGTGCAAGACACTCAATATATTTCATCGAATACACACCACAATCGCCTGCTTGGATATTCTGTGGTATGGATTTTTTCCGATAGATCGTATACTTCTTCAAAGCAATGTCCTTTTTTCCAGAAGGAGGGACAATAGAGCGTACCATGTATGGAATCATCCGCGCGTAAGGTGTGATCTCCGCAACCATTTGCTTGTCGCTTGTTGACCAAATAATACTGTCGTATACGTCTATGTGGTGTCGAACTAGGTTCACATGAAGACCAACCCAATGCGCAGCATTAATGTTATGACAAAAGTACACGTCATCCACATCCTTAACCCACTCTTTGTTTGTTGGTGCAACAGCTGGATATCGCCCCATCATCACCTCCTTGTAAGCATCGCCAAATAAGAATTTCTTCGGGTTAATAGCAAATTGTTTGTAGTCTTGAAGCCAACAAAAGACCCATGACTGATCTAGGAATGCTATACGCGACGATGTAAATGGTGTGGGTTGCGCCAAAGATCTTTTCCTAAGCATATGCATGAATGAGTTGATGTGCTGCGGATTGAAGAAACAAATATTATTTATTCGTACACGTAACAAAATTGTAAGGACATATATATATATATATAAATTAGCTTACACATTCTCCAATCCAACCGAAGTTATCCTTCTCACTAAGAGGCCAATCTTGTTTTCGAGTCATCAACCTCGCGAAAAATTGGGTCCGCGGAACAAAGGAACCTATAGGCGTCGACCTATAAATAAAACAAATTATTGTCAAAAATAAGTATATTATTGAGCTTTAAAAACAAAGGAGAATACTTACTCTTCCTCAGTGATACGGTCTAAGAGTTCTTTCGCTTTGACCTCTTTGTAAGGTCCAAAAGGATCATACACCGTTGGAGAAGGCACCACTCCTTGCATCACCCGTTTCATTGGTGAATCTCCTTGAAAAGGAGATTTTTGGGTTGTTGCCATGAAAAGCCTCTTTTTCCCAATAGTTTTGTTTTCGTCAAGACACTTGGATAAGGCCTCCACTCTTTACCGATGATATGAAACAGATAATGTGTCTTCGGAGTTAGGCTTGCGCATTTCACATGCCGCCTTCGCCACTGCCAATGTAACATCCTCCACATGATCATTCCAATCTTCTTCTGCAAGTGCGTTTCTTATTCACAACAAAATTAACCGGGGTACCATCTTTGGAGGAAGGCTTAGACATGACCAGCCAAGACTTTATTAAAGGAAAAAAAATTAGGAAAAAAGTTAGATTCAACAATGACATTTGATTGCACAAATATGACAAACAATTCAACATAAAAAATCTGCAACGCAAAAATAAATTCGTTTAAAATGGTTCATTTTTCAAAATCAGGATTTTTTTTGTTTTTTAACTACATTGCTACGTTCATAAAATAAGATATTTGTAAACAAATTTACGGATAACTTTGAATACCAAATTATTGTTTCAAAACGTAAATTCCAAACAACAAATCATACTAACACAAATCAAACAAAGTTGCAAAATGTTTGTTTATAACACTCCATAAATTGATCCACTATATTTTCCTCTGCAAATAAATCATATTTGATCATTAACTTATAAAATCTATTTCATCAACTCTTTGGAAAAAATCTAAGACAAAGATCAGTACTAACCGGCAGTTTGCTCTCAGCACCATCATCCGCATTGTGCTTAACTCGCTTCTTGCTCTCTGCAAAATCCTCCGCAACGTGGTTTGTAGATTGGACTACTTCTTTTTCCACAAGTTTCTCAAAACCCTTTGCCTTCTCAACTTTGTTTCCCAATTTGTCAATCTTCTCATCCAATTTACTTTGTATGCTACTCATCCTCTTCTCCATATCCCCTTGGAAAGAAGTCAACTTTTCGTCCAACTTTTTCTCTAACCCTTGCATGTTGGTAGCCAAAGTCTCAAACAAAGAAAAAAGCCCTTTCATGTCCATTCCTAAATTTTGTTGCCTCTCCTCCTTACAAACATTAACAAAATTAAACATAATTCATTAAAAAGTAACCATAAGTCTTACCATAAACATAATAATAAAGAAATCATAACCATAAAATTACTATGATACCTTCTCGGGGACTTGGTTTTCGGACAATTTCTTTGGAGACTCTTTCGCTATCTCTTCCTGAAAGTCATCATCATTTCGTGCTTCATAGTCGCTTTGGTTTTTCCCTTCAGACACATTCTTCTTTGGTACAACTTTCTACTTATGTTGGACAAAATCATCGTCACTGTGTGCTTCCACCACCTCAGCAACTTTTCTCTTTTTAACCATCTTCTTCTTCGTCTTATTAACCGTGTCCCAAAAACCACTATCAAAAACACCATCAAGGATATCTTTCAAAAGTTTGTCTACATCCTCATCTTCCTCTTCATTCGTCCATGTTGGAATGACCTCTTCTTCATAGGTTGATAACATGTGTCTCACCCTCACCTACAAATATGAAAACAAAAAAATAACGTTATAAGAAACATCGTATTTAAATTACCCTTATATAACACCACATAAAATTATTATATAATTACACTTTACCTTGCCATGTTTATTCTTGTCATGAAAAAGAATATCTTCAATCTTAGTTCTTCCTCTAGAACCGGACCAACACAAAAGTGGAACATCATGTTTCTTACGTCCTATTTTTTCACCGATAATAGGTATGGCCTCATAGGCCCATATCTCGAAGTACATGAATGAACCCCGTCATACAATAAGAATCACCAACAAATTGAGCAACTTTAACACCCTCCACCAAATTCTCGCAAGCCTTTCTACCCCACGGAAACCTTTCAAAAGTCTCCACATCAATTACCCTTCGAGCTAGGTCTAGGGAATTCCGCTACCCCGATGCGAGCCGAGAACACCAATAGCAATAACGCATAAACAACCTATCATTCTCCGCTTCTCAAATGGCCATAACCCGCATACAGACCAATACCTCCAACAGTTGGTCCCAAGTTGGACCTTCGGATATAGGAACATTCATGTCACACCACAACCCCTTATGGTCACCCTCGCTAACACCTCCAACCACATAAGGGTCTATGTTCATACCCGTGATGTAACCAAACTCAAGTAATGAAAATCTTATTGGTTGATCATCAATCAAACACCACAATTCTTTACACTTCTTCGTCACTAGGCGATGAGTGAGAAGATAGTGGACCGTCTTAGCCGACCATATAAAAGAACTTGCTGCAAGTTTAACGATGCAACCAACCGGAGAACTTTCGAGATAACTCCAAACATCATCACCTAATTTTTCTTTCAAGGACCCAATGTTAGCCAACACACAAGTAGTGGTTAATGCTTTTAACTTGCGCAGGAGCTCTACCATCAAGCATAAAGACGAGGAGGATAACCCATCAACACCAATCCGCAATGTTCACATAACCACAATTGAATCAATAAGTCCGGTCATCCAATAACATTTAATAAGTCCGCAAAATATATAAACAACTCTGCAACTTCATAATTCATACCTAACTCTGCAACTTAAATCTACACTAGATCAACAACATAAACCCCTATACAATTTGAACATAAACTCATTTCAATAAGTCTGCATCAACTCCACTCAAATATATAAGTCTGAAATTACTTATATAAGTCTGCACAATAAGTCTTCATACATATAAATAAGTCTGCAAAGATATACATAACTCTCTACCCACAGATTTTCATACATTCATAAAAAAATTCTGCAACTTAAATCTACACTAGATCTACAAATTAAAACAAACTACACAATAAGTCTGCATTAACATCACTCAAATATATAAGTCTGCAAAATATACACTACATCACCCAATAGCAGATTTGCGGAAAGGGAGGCGTAACAAAAAAAAAAACGACGAACTCCCAAATAATCAAAAATACCGCATCGAATCGAACCCGAAACTCAAGTGGAGCGATTACTAACAACAATGGTTAAGTGGTGAATATCAAGAACGTAAAGGTCAAACAACGGTGAAACGAGTAAAGCGGCGAAGATGGAGAACATAAACGAGAAGGACAAGCAGCAGTGGTGGAGGAGGCGAAGGCAAAGCGGCGGAGGAGAATGTGAAGTCGTTAACGCCGGTGGTTAGGTTTACGGGCGGAAACAACGGAGAAGAGAAGGGAAAAAAAGCCGCGACTTTTTTTGTGGGACGGGAAATGAGAACAAAAATTAGAACAAAAATTACCCTTTTTATTGTTTGCTAGTCCCTTATATTCTTTAAATTTACAAAATAAACCAAACAACATGATAATAAAGAGTTAAATCAATAAGTCTACAAAATAAGTCGACAATGACACCAGTGAAATATATAAGTCTGCAATTAAAAGAATATGTCTGCAAAATTTAACAAACAAGTCTGCAATAATACAACTTTGCACACATATATGGAGAGAGACAACGACGACGACAATGATACAACTGTATTTAGTTGACTACATGAATCAACTACATTGTGATGTAGTCGACTATATGTATTAACTACCTTGGTATAGTCACTTCAATATTTAGTGTATGTGGTTGCAGATTTATTTAGTGTATTTTTTCCGGAAAAAAAAAACCCAACTTATGCAGATATTTCATAACCATTTGTTTTGCAAAGTTTTAAAATAAACACAAAAACAAATGAATGTAAACTAAATACAATCTACATGTTCTGCAATATCAATTAATTTCTACAATTTCCGAATCTCTCGGTGGAGGCTCAAACATTGCCATTTTCTCAATAAACACAGGATCAAATGCCGCTTCCAAAAGATCAAAAACAATTTTATGACGTGCACACTTAATGTTCTCATCTTCCAACATTTTTAAAGGCAGATCCAACATATGACATTCCATATACTTAAGGGCATACACACCACAATCACCTTGGGATTTGTTAAGACCAAGTGGAACCGGTGTATGAACGATTGTATAGGGAGAAAGAGACATTTTTCCCCCATCTACCTTTCCAAGAAGTGTTCCACATATCCGAGGGATGGCGGTTGCAAACGTCTCCACGTCCCTCTTGTGGTGCAATCCAGCACAATCAAAAACCTCAACTATTTTAAGAGGAAAGTTAACACAACATGAGATCCAAGTGATTACCATTGATATTGAGCGGAAAGTAAATTCTATCATAGTGTTCAATCCATTTTTTTCTTGTCTTCCCATGAGACGGTAAGTCGCCATTTGCATAAGATATGATTTGATTACTCCACTTGTGGTTTTGTTTATTGCCCAAATACCTCTTGAATTCGACTTGAAGCTTCATGCCAAACAAACAATCCATGAAACCAACTCGAGGAAAATTCAAGTAACCCTAAAGATATTTTCTCCCGGAATAAATACATTGTGGCATCCATATCCTGAAAAATAAACTAAAAAGTTAGATCATGAACATAATCACTTATACCAAATTTATTTATAAACGAGATTACTCACCTCGTTGCCAAGCCATTTACCTTGAGTCATTATTCGATCAAGCATTGTCAAATTAAGAATGCTTGGACCGATTTGTATTTGTCTGAAATTGTAAAACCTTGTCTTTTTAAAAAGATTGTCAAAGCATAAAATATAATGAAGAGTAAAACTTACTCTTCTTCGGTGATACGATCCAACAATTCTTTCGCTTTCATCTCGTTGTAAGGTCCAAAAGGATCATATTTCGCGTTCAACACTTGCGCCGGTTTCGCGGATCGTTTGTTGTTGACAACAAAATCAACCGGGATCCCATCTTGAGAAGAAGCCTTAGTCATTATCATCGAAGACTATAAAACAATGAAATCTTTAGAAATGATAATCACATTACGGAGCAAAAATATGAGAAATAATTCAACAAAACAAATCCGCACAAATTGAATTTTTGAAATCATTTCTGTTTATTTTTTAAAAACCTCGCAAAATTAACTTCTTCTTTTTAAAAAAATACGATAACTTGTAATCCCTTTTTTATTAAAAACTCAGAAAACAAAAAAAAAGTATTAACATACAAAATTCAAACACATTATTTTCAAATGAATGACACAAAATTGCTAGAAGTTGCTAGTGAATACCAACTATCGGAAATTAAATGAGACGAAGATCGGTTTTAACCTGGTCGCTTGCCATCTTCTCGCCTTGTGGTTTGTAGATTGCACAACTTCTTTCTCCACACATTTCTCAAAAGTCTTCCCTTTTTCAACTTCTTTGCCTAAATTTTCAATCTTTCTATCCATTTTACTTTCAATGGAAGTCATCTTCTTCTCCATATCCCCTTTTAAATCGGTTATTTGTGATACAATCTTCGTCTCCAAATTATTAATGTTGGTCGCAAGAGTTTCAAACAACGAAAACAATCCTTTCATGTCCTTTTGTAGTTGTACATCACTGCTACCCTTACCAACCTTAAACATAACACATTAATAAACAAACATTAAGGGAATTTGTTTTCTTAAAATACACATGCTTATTTTATATGATACCTTAGTTGTTGTCTCCGATTCTGTATCCACTTCCTTTTCTTTATTTTTTGGAGACTCTCTTGACATTTGCTCCTCAAAGTCATCTCCACTTCCTCCATTATCAACTCTTCTCATTTTTTTATTCTTTGGTGAATCTCTTGCCATCTCCTCCTCCAAGTCATCTTCACTTCCTCCTTTACCAACTCTTGTTTTTATAACTTCTGCTCCCTTTTTTTTCGTGGAAATTTCTTCTCCTTTTCTACAAAATCTTCATCACTTCTACCTTGTACAACCTCATCAACGTTTCTCTTTTTCCCCATCTTCTTTTCCGTCTTAGGAACTACCTTCCAAAAATCACTATCCAAAGTTTCTTCTAGTATATCACTAAGAAGCTTGTCCACTTTCTCATCTTCCTCTTCATCCGTCCAACTTGAAATAATCTCTTCTTCAGAGATTGAGAATATATGTTTCACTCTCACCTACACAAAATACAACAAACATTAAAGAGTAATGAAAAATTGGAAATTATATTAAACGTTTTAGAATAAAACACCACTTAAAAGCATTAATAAGTTTAACTTTACCTTCCCATGTTTCTTTTAGTCTTCAAAAAGAAGATTTTCAAGCTTTGTTCTTCCCCTAGAACCACGCCAAGCCAAGAGTGGAATATCTTCTTTCTTACCTCCCACTTTCTCACCAAGAATAGTTATGGCCTCATAAGCCCATATCTGAAGAACATGAACAAACCCCGTGACACAATATGAATCACCAACAAATGCAGAACCTTTTATCCCCTCTACCAAGTTCTCACAAGCTTTCCTACCCCACGGATACCTTTCAAAAGTGTCAACATCAATTACTCTTTTCGCCAAGTCAAGAGGAATTCTACTACCGCGATGCAACCCAAGAATACCCACGGCTATAACAGACAAACTACCAACCATTCTCCGCTTATCAAATGACCATGTCCGACATACGGCCAATACCTTCCTTAGCCGGTCCCAAGTTGGACCTTCCGAAATAGGAACTTCCATGTCACACCACAAATCCTTATGGTCACCCTCACAATCACCTGCAACCTCATAAGGATCTATGTTCATACTTGTGATGAAACCAAACTCAAGCAAAGACAATCTTATTGGTTGATCATCAACCAAACACCACATTTCTTTCGACTTATTAGTCACTAGCCGGTGTGTGAGGAGGTAGTGGACCGTCTTAGCCGACCATATAAAGTTGCTTTCTCGCCGGTTTAACAATGCAACCAAGCGGAGAGGTTTCTAGATAAGCCCAAACATCATCACCTAAATTCTCTTTCAACGACCCTATGTTAGCAAGCACACAATAGTGATTCATGCTTCTAACTTGCGCAGGTGATTTACCATCACCATAGAGACGTGGAGGATAAGCCATCATAAATATCCCGCATCATAGAAAAACAATTTTAAGTCCGCAATTACATCACAAAAAGTCGGCAAAACATATTATATCAAGTCATAAGTCTCGCAAAATAAGTCTACAATAATAAGTAGATAAGTCTGCAGGTGACACCGCAAAATCACACAAAACCGGATTTGCGGAAAGGGAGGAAGAACAAAAAAAAAAAACCCACGAACCCAAATAATCAAAAAACCGAATCGAATCGAACCCGAACTCCGAAGTGGATCGATTACAAACAACAATGGTTAAGTGGTGAATATCAAGAACGTGAAGGTCAAACGACGGTGGCGAAGGTAAAGCGGCGAAGATCGAGAACGTAAACGAGAAGGCCAAGCGGCGCTGGTGGAGGCGAAGGCAAAGCGGCGGTGGTGGAGCCGAAGGACAAGCGGCGGAGGCGAATGTGAAGTCGTGAACGGGAAGGTGCAATCGAAAACGCGAATGTGAAGTCGCAAACGCCAAGGTGAAGTCGCAAACGCGAAACTCTGCGTTATCGGCGGCGGTGGCTCTGTGTTAGCCGGTGGCGGTCGTGCCTTTGCGTTATCGGCGGTGGTTAGGTTTAGGGACGGGAAACAACGGAGAAGAGAAGGAAAAATAAATGTCGCGACTTTTTTTGGGACGGGAAAGGAGAAGAAAACTATATGTTTTTATTTTTTACCCTTTTTTATTGTTTACTAGTCCCTCATATTCTTTAAGTTTACAAAATAAACCAATCAACATGATAAAGAGTTTACTCAATAAGTCTACAAAATAAGTCGACAATAACAACAGTCAAATTTATAAGTCTGCAATTAAAAGAATATGTCTGCAAAATTTAACAAACAAGTCTGCAATACTACAACTGTGCACACATATATGGACAGAGACAACGACGACGGCGGAGGACAGACAACGACCACGGCGGAGGACGGAGATTTTGACGTCCAACGAATCTGTGTAACGAGAGATCGAGAGAGAACAAGGATTTAGACCGACAAGACGACGAACTTTCGGCGAGAAGACGACGGATTTACGGCGAGAAGACGATTCGGTGAGAGAGACGACAGATTTCCGGCGTGAGACTATGAATTCTCGGCAAGAGAGACCAGGGATTTTCCTATACATATACGACGTCGAGAGAGACGACTTCGAAAGACACGACGACGACAGATACGACGGCGACAGACACTACGGCGAGAGAGACGACGTCGAGAGACACGACGGCGAGAGACACGACGGCAAGAGACACTACGGCGAGAGAGATAACGGCGAGACACCACGAGAGACGAAGTTTAGGTTTTGTAGTTTAGGTAGACTTATTTTGTTGATTAATTTCCTTTGAAAAAAATAATTTCAGTGGCAATTACGTAATAAAATGTTGTACCCTTGTGATAGACGTCTTTTAACACAAAGTTTACCCAAGAAAAGATTTGTAGGTCATTTGAGTAATAAACAAATAAAAAGAGGTTAGTTTGAGTAATTTCCCCAAATAAAATCTATTGGTAATTATTCTTTTAATAGTAGAGTGACTTGCTTTTGTGAATTTGAAGTTTTGTTTGGTCAAGAGATATTGAACAACACGAACATAGTGATTAGTGAGTAACCCTTATTCGTTATTTTAGGACCATATTGAGCTTTTAATCATTGAGTTCACAAGAAATACAAACATACATTTAGAATGATAATAATTTAACATTTTTGCATTTAGAAGAATCGATCTCTAACTAACATACACCAACATGGTGATTTCTCCACCAAGTGTTAGACTTTATTAGCTATATAAAATGAGAAATTCACAAAACTATACCCTTTCAACCCTCTCTTCACAAAACTACATCTAATTCAATATTTTCACAAGTTTACACCATTTCAAAATTTTAAAAGCTTGATTTACCCTTTTAAAAATTACCAAAATTAAAAAAAATTCATTTGGGTTCGCTAATTACTGTTTAGGGTGTAATATTAAAGGGGTAGAATTGTTTGGGTAAAGTTTATTTGGATTTAATTTTGAGTGTTTATGTGTAGTTTTGTGAAGTATTTTGGAAATAGTGTAGTTTTGTGAAATGTAATTCAAATGGTGTAGTTTTATAATTCTCTCATATAAAATTCATATTGTGTATGATAGTAAAAACATTTACTTTCTGGTGACTCCTTTTATTGTAGAAAAACATATTGAATTTTTGTAAAAATCTAAATCTGTCTTTTATATATTTTTGTACTATAAAACTCAACCAGCTATTTTATTTTCTCGTTTTTTTTATCTCAATAAAGCTCATAAAATCTATATTTGATTTAAATTTGTTATCATCATATACACAAAACCTAAAAAAATAAACTAAGGTTGTTCTTGGCAAAGACTCTAGAACTTTAGAATCTTTTAAGAAATTTCAAAGTTGTAATGTTTATAATTATTTTACCATTTAAACTTTAACGATATTAACAACTATAACTTTTACCATCATTTCTATACATTTTAAATTTTTACCGTTACAATCACATCAACAATCACTACCAAGTAGGACCTATATCCATCTAAAGTCATACGTCGGCAAATAATTTTATATCTACGTAAAAACTATAAAGTATTATTTGAAAGCGATTTTCGACAATCGCCAATCACAACTTTAATTTTGCTAAAAACCACAATTCTATACATGTAATTTTTTATTTTTTATTATTATACTACGACAACAACAACGATACTAATATTATTTATGTATATACTAATATATTTACATATGCTGATATACATGACTGATCGTTAGAACAACAAAGTAAAATATGTACTTTAACAGTAAAATTTTAAATGTTAATATAAAATGATTATGTAGCTTCCAAACTGCAAACTATATCATAAAGTATTCAGATTAATATTATATAATCAATATATTTCTTATATATAATACAATGAACATAACATGTAGGCATAGACATAAAATTATGTACCGATTAATGTACATATATATACATCCAACTTTGCAGAAAATGACATTAGTGATGTTACCATTCATCAATTAAAAAATAATACGATTGTATAAAACGACAAAATGGTCTACTTATATAGTATTAATTAAGAGACTAATTAATTAATCGTACACTGAGAATACTAATTGTTTATAAATTAGGTAGTTTTAATATAATAGTATTTTCCTATTTTGGTCGCCGTAATAAGGATATACCTAGTCTTTCTCTAGAGGATTGTTAGAGTATGGACAAACACAATCTTTATAATCATAATTATTTATTTAATTAAATTATTTATCATTTTAGATCTTAGTTGGGGTGTTGAACAACTCACCTTGCTGTATAATTAAACAATAAATTATTTTTTAAATACATTACATTGAGATACTTTGCCTCTTGATAAAACAATAAAATTGGGATTATATAAAGATTTGAGAGACAAAATTGAACATGTTTTTGTTTGTTAATACGTCTCTTTGAAAACCGAATATTAATCGTACGTGCACTTTACTTATTCTTGATTATAATAAAATCATATATTAATTATATCTTCAAGTTGATGTCTTACTGAATTAATCTAACCACATATGATGTATTAGTACTTAAGAAAAATAAGATTACTAATTTTAGGATTAAAATACACATAAGTAGTAGTTCATAAAAGGTGATTTATATAAAACTACTAATTTTTTATAGAAAAGTTTCATAGAATACCATCAAAATAAGTTTTTGTTTTGAAAATACAATTAAAAAGGTTTTTATAACAAAAATACCATTAAAATATTTTTTTATATAAAAATACCATCAAAAGGTAGTAGTTTACAAAAATACAACAACTACAAAAAACGAGTTTAACACTTTTATAATTAAATTTTTTTCATTTTGGGTTCGCTATATAGTGTTTATGATATAGTTTTGAAGGGATAGGGTATAGTTTTGAAGGTTTTGAGTCTAATTTTGAAAATTTAAGATTTGTAATATTTATTAGAAAAAAAACTTTTTAAAGATATTTGTATTTTCGAAAATGTGTGATAATTGTGTTGAAAAAAAATTATTTAGCGTTATTGACGAAAATTGTCCTTTTTTATATGATAGTGAAATTAACAAAATTGCATTTTTTTAAATATTGTTTTGTACAAATTGTCAAATTCAATCAATTTTAAAAATATTAATACATCAAATTCTTGATTTATTCTTTAATCTTACATTAGGCGACAAATGATTCAATGTACATCCTCCTATAAGTCACAGTCACATGGCTGGTGAGACAGTCATGCAACCAATATGCTGCCTCTTATCAATCGTCCGATTTAAACATACCCACCTTCAGATATCTCCACGTGTCAAAATATTTGAGGAAACATATCACAGTCCCGTGACTCTAGAATCGCCCAAATACCACACAGCTGTAACCTTTAAAAATCCCTTCTCCATCCTCTACAGCCTCTTCTTAATCTCACCATGAAAGCTCAGAGAAAATTAATTTAAATTAAATAAAAAAACTCTAAAAATCGAATCTGGTCGTTTACAGTCATGGTTTCAGTGGAGGATCCGGTTTCTCGTTCGAATTCGACCCGGTTTCCGTTAACGACGGATTTCTGCGGCTCAGCTTCGCCGTTGACGGCGGCGAGGATAAACCGTCAAGCCGGTAGATCGATGAGAACGATACGATCTAATTTCTACCAAAGCGGCGATCAATCTTGCTCGTTCGTCTCCGTCGGCGACAAATCTGGTTACGCGTCGGAGTATCTTTCCGACTCCGTCATCGACATGAGGCTCGGCGAGCTTGCTTTGAAAAACAGTAACTCTTTAAACTCGAACGCTTCTTCCGTTAAAGAGGAAGTGTTTCTCGATATTTCTCAGGCGTTTAGCGATTTCTCCGCTTGTAGCAGCGATATCTCCGGCGAGCTACACCGTCTGGCTTGCTTGCCGTCGCCGGATATAGAGAGGAAAGATAGCGGCGGAGATGGCGAAGCTTTGGATCCGGATTTAGAGAGGGAGCCTTGTCTAGGGTTTCTACAGAGAGAGAACTTCTCTACGGAGATAATCGAGTGTATTTCGCCTGAAGATCTACAGCCTACGGTGAAGCTATGCATCGACGGACTTCGCTCGTCGTCGGTGGCGATTAAGCGATCCGCGGCGGCGAAGCTCCGCCTCTTGGCAAAGAATCGAGCTGATAATCGCGTGTTGATAGGCGAATCTGGAGCCATTCAGGCTCTGATTCCGCTTCTCCGATGTAACGATCCGTGGACGCAGGAGCACGCGGTGACGGCTCTATTGAATCTCTCTCTCCACGACCAGAACAAAGCGGTGATCGCCGCCGGAGGAGCAATCAAATCGTTGGTATGGGTTCTCAAAACTGGGACTGAGACTTCGAAGCAGAACGCGGCTTGCGCGTTGCTCAGCCTCGCGCTCGTGGACGAGAACAAAGGCTCGATAGGAGCTTGCGGCGCGATTCCGCCGCTCGTTTCTCTCCTACTTAACGGAACTTGCAGGGGAAAGAAAGACGCGCTTACCACGCTCTACAAGCTGTGCACTCTCCAGCAAAACAAAGAGAGAGCGGTCACGGCCGGAGCGGTTAAGCCTCTGGTGGATCTTGTGGCAGAGGAAGGGACAGGGATGTCGGAGAAGGCGATGGTGGTTCTGAGCAGCCTAGCTGCGATCGAAGAAGGCAGAGAGGCCATTGTCGAGGAAGGAGGGATCGCAGCGCTAGTGGAAGCTATCGAGGATGGATCCGTAAAAGGGAAAGAGTTCTCGGTCTTGACATTGTTGCAGCTTTGTGCTGATAGCGTCAGAAACCGCGGTTTGCTTGTGAGGGAAGGCGCGATACCTCCTCTTGTCGGTCTCTCTCAGAGCGGCTGCGTCAGCGTTAGAGCTAAACGCAAGGTAAGACCATAAAACCACAGTTGCAGATGTAATAGATCCATTAGATTAGCAAGGTTGTCTTTGTCTGAACATGTGTTAGGATGTCTGAAAAAAAGCTTGAAACTTGATCCATTGTCGTCGTTTTTTGTTATCGTGTAGGCAGAAAGACTTTTGGAGTATCTTCGAGAGCCGAGGAAGGAGGGATGTTCATCATCAAGCCCTTGAGATGCATTTTACATGGTTTCTTTATACTGTAACCAATGTGAATGCTACCATCAGTCTAGTACGTAAATACTAAGTGAGTGTATGTTTGGTGGATTTGTATAATTGACTTTGTTGCGTAGACATATATAGAGAGATCAAATGATTCTCAGAAACTTGACTGACTTTGATCTCTCTTGTATTGAATGGTAAGCTAGTTTTTTGTTTTTGCGGGTTTCCAAAGGAGTGGCTATTTGGATTACAAGTCTAGCATTTCAGGTTTTGGCTTCTTGTGTTTTGTTTTCGTTGTGAGGAGTTTGGGTGGATTATGCTGAATTTTTAAGGCAAAAAAGCTTGTAGTGTTGGCAAAATGGTTGTCCAATAACAAAGCAATTACTAGTCGATTTTTTCGATGTTTGTTCACTGTTGCCTGGAATCTGGTTTTTCCTTTAAGAACACAACACAAGAACACATTTATGCAATGAGAAACCTCCACATAAGAAATGAAGACTTAACATGTTTGTGCATCACTTACTGTTACGTATGAATTTTCTGTAAGTTTTGTAGTGTTTCTACATTCAATGCTTCTAGAGAAAGGTTTGTGGTTATGTGTTTGTATGAATCTGGTAGATGATCTGTCACGTCTTGCACCGTCTATCTTGTCCTAGTGTAAGTAATGGTTAGGATCCCACCACATAAGACACTGACACAATGTTGTCTGCCTAATTAACATTCCTGTGATCTTTAACAATACGTATAGTATATTATCTTCCGAATTCATACAATTTTAGATACGGATTTGGTTGCTACATTTAATAAGAAATAAGAGATTGTTCATCATCATCATCATCTTAAGCCGTATCGACATCTTTAGCTTTTTTGTTCCTACGTCGCAAGAGACTAGGCTTGTATCCGGCCTCGAGCAACTTCTCCACCTCCTCAAATTGAAGACCTTTGGTCTCAGGCACAAGCAGCCAGATAAAGAAGAGCCCCACCGTGGAGAATCCGGCGAATAGAAGGAATGTCCCTGAGGATCCGAGAGCGTGTGTGAGCGAGAGGAAGCTCTCACTCACAATGAGATTGGAGACCCAATTCGCGACGGCGGCTATTCCTCCTCCAAGTCCTCTGTATCGAAGCGGATAGATCTCTGAGTTAACAATCCACGGCACGGTCCCCATACCTGGTGCGTAAACTATGATGTAAAGTCCCAAAAACACTATTGCTAAGAATCCGAACTTGCTTGGACATCCGTCTTTGAAGTATGTTCTTCCTTTGGAGTGGCACGTGGCTTTCATATCATCCGATAATACCACGCACGCTCCTGGTGCGTACGGTTGTACACCGCTCGCGCAAAACCCACATTCCGATCTTAAACACTTCATGCAGTTCCATTTCGAAGGGGGAGCGTTAGGCGTCGTGAACGGCACAAACGCTGGACAAGTAGCGTTCGAAGCGAGCGTGGTTGACTCGGTCACATCGATCTTCGGGGCGTGGATCGACGCTTGCGAGAACACCGAGGCTAATATGATAAGACAACTTATGATCCCAAACATAGATATGATCATAAGCTTTCTCCTACCGTACCGATCCACAAACATCATGCTCACGATCGAACCTACCGCGTTCAGACCAGAAGTAATAAGAGACAAGGCCATCGCCGTGCTGTTCGAAGCGTAACCCGCGAACTGCACGATCGTCGGACTATAGTACATGACAGTGTTGATCCCAACAAACTGTTGCGCGACCTGCACGGTAATACCCGCAGCGAGTCCGCGTCTCACGACCGGATTCGCAAACGCTCCTTTGAGTTTAGCGACGAAGCTATCTCCCATGATGGCTTCGTCCGCTTTCTCGACTTCCACGGACTCTTTCAACGCTTCCATCTCCGCCTCCACCTCGTCCTCCGGGTAGATTCTCTCGAGGATCGCTCTCGACTCAGCGATCCTATCCTTCCTGTATAACCACCGTGGAGATTCCGGCAACGATAGCATCAGTACAAACTGAACTATCGCCGGAACTCCAGCTATTCCCAACATCCACCTCCACGTGCCAGGTGTCTGAATAATTAATCAGATAATCAGAACAAGGTACTATACAAAGTAGTTTTAACTAACAAAAATCCTTAAATTACCACTAAGAAATGTGATCATTTGAAAAATACCATTACAAAATTTTCTTATCACAAAAATATCATTAAAATATTTTTTATATCAAAAATAGGTTAAAAAAGTTTTTTTTTCAAAAATACTATAATACAAAAAATAAGTTTTTATCACTAATTATATTAGTTTAGTTTTGTGGGTTTTAAGCTATTTTAAGTGTATGTGGTGCTTTTAAGAATTTATTTAAAACTAATTGTATAACTTTCAAGAGTTTCTGCTGTTTTAGTTTTAAAAAACTTGATTTAGTGCTATGTATATATTTTTTTAGAGAAATTCCTTAGAATACCATCAAAATAAGTTTTTGTTTTGAAAATACCATTACAAAGTTTTTTATAACAAAAATACCATTGAAATGTTTTTTATAACAAAAATACCATAAAAATAGTAGTTTACAAAAATACCACAAATACAAAAAAAAACGAGTTATAACACTTTTAATTTTTTTCATTTGTGTTTGCTATATAGTGTTTAGGGTATAATTTTGAAGGGTAGGGTATAGTTTTTTGAAGGTTTTGAGTGTAATTTTGAAAATTTAAGATTTGTGGTATTTATGAGAAAAAAACTTTTTAATAGCGGTAATTCATAAGAATTGCCTTTTTTTATCAAGCGATCGGCCGAATCGAGATGGACGGTCAAGATTGGCTGATAAAATTATTGACCGTTAGATCTAAGTTCAGCCGATCCACGTGTCACACTTACATGCACAAAGGCGAGATTGATGAGATAAGAGAAGAATTGTCCACCGGTGATTAAAAGACCATTAGTACTAACAAGCGCTCCTCTGATTCTCGCCGGAGAAGCTTCCGATATATAAAGCGGCGAAGTCATCGAAGCCATACCTACTCCGAATCCAACGAATATCCTCCCGACGATAATCACCCACGGCGCCGGAGCAAGCGCCATCACAATAGCTCCGATCAAAAACAGAACGTCGGCGATCAGAATCGACATCCTCCGTCCGAATCTATCGTTTATCCAGCCACCGACGGCGGCTCCGACTATAGCTCCGGCGACGGCCATGCTGACGATGGTTGATTGTAGCCATGTTTTTCTGTCGACCTCGTCGAAATCTTCTCTGATGAAGAGAAGAGCGCCGGAGATGACGCCGGTGTCGTAGCCGAAGAGAAGACCTCCGATTCCGGCGGAGAGAGCGAGACGCATTATGTATGGTGTCTTCCATGTGGTTCTCCAACATTCTGTGAACTCTGTTCTGTCTGCTTTCGCTATTCCTCCTTCTACCATCTTTCGAATATTATATCAGATTTCTCTCACTAAACAGAGTTTTAGAGAGAGAGAGAGGGGTTTTCACTTGTTGTCTGAAAAATCAAATTAACAATCAGATAAACAATTAGTATTAATTGTTATAGAATCATTTTTTCATTAAATGTTTTGAGATTCTTTTAATTATGATATTTCCAATTATAAACACATCGTACAGTCAGTCAACAATAACAATTTTAACAAAAAAAAAAAAAACAATAACAAGGACACGTGTAACTGTTGTAATAAAAAAAAAGGACACGTGTAACTAGTTCAGACAAGAGTTAAATTAGGTCAAAGAAAAAACACAGATGGTTTTGAGATTTTCGATTTGTATTTTGACGGAGTTTAAATGTACGGTGTAATCTTATTAGAAAGAGATAAAAGGATAAGATTCTCTTAATTAAATAGGTGGGACCTACATTATCTAATCGCTTTGACCATTTTGTACTAATGATAACGTTTAGATACGATTTTCACGAGAGATTTTGGGGTAAAAAAAGGAAACAAATAAACCGTGGATTATCTTCTTCTTTATTATCTTCACGCATAATATTTTTTTTAAAAAGTAAATTTATTTGAAACATCTTTTTAAAGAGAGCTTGCCAAAAGTATTTAAAATTTGCCGTTAAATACTTAATCGTTAATTACAGTTTTATTGATTCTACAAATCCAAAACATATAATACTAGATGAAATTGCGGGTAATACGCGGATAAATTACATAAAAACATTTTATAATTATATATTAATATTTTTAGTAAATTGGTATATTTATAGTTAGATTTAAACGAAAACTAATATTATACTCGTTATTTTATTAACAAATAAATATAAAAGACACACAACAATATATGATAATAGTAAATAAGTGATTTTTACATTTTTCATCTATTAAGAAATAAAAATAACACATTTTTTATTTTATTACATTGTTTTTGTTATTTACATGAAAAAACATTTATTTTAAATTAATAATTAGATAGTGGATCCATGATGATAAAAAATAAGTTATCATAAATATTTTATTTATTTTCTCAAGTAATTTTACGTTTTTATTTTTGAGGAATTCACAAAACTACACCCTTTCAATCCCTTTTTCACAAATCATTTATAACGGAGGGAGTATTAATTTCAAACTCATATGTTAAAAATGTAAATGAAAATGAAACCAGATAAAAAGGTGCAAATTTGAAATTGAAAAGAAAGGAATTTTGTTTACCTCAGGCAATAAACACTCTGAATATGAATTCCAATATCTCTTTTGATTAATTGTTCTTTGTTTCCTCTCCAAAAGTTAGGTGTTAACTGTTTTTAGTTAACACTCTAAAACAAAACACAATAATGTTAATGGTTGCGCAGACCTGTATTAATAGAGAGAATAAAGTCAGAGTAAAAAGCTAAATTTAGTAATGAAGAAAGAAAAAAATATAATAGTGACAACTTGATGGTAAAACAAGTGGTCTAATATCCAGTAATTAAGGATTTAATTTTAGTAAATATTTTGGGGTAAGAACGATTCACTGGCAAATTATATTGTTTTTCTTTATCCCACAGTTAACTGTCATTAGTTAAAACTATTATAGTTAAGCTTGACTATTATTAGAAATGATGAGTAATATAAATTTTATTAAAAAAAATAAATTTGGAACTAAAGTGTGAAACTTCATCATATTTTCCAAACAGAAATATAATTAGTTTAAACTGTTACTCTAATATTTGTTATAATTAATATGGATGTAGAAATATTCATTCACATATATTCTTAATATTTCTAAAACATGGTATCATCATAATTACCAAGCAAAAATAGAAAGAAATATAATATTTTAAAAATATACAAAATAATTTTTTTATTTACTCTTTTTTCTTTTATTTTTAAATTTTTTTTTTTATTTTTAAAATTTCTTATGTGGATATGTGTAGATTATTCAAAACCAGTACCATATTAATGACTTAGAAAGAATAATTCGGGTCAATACAAAGTTTAATTTTTGCGATGACGTAGGACAAAAAAGTATAACACAACACACAAAAGGTTGAAACAAAAACGTCTAAAAAATAGGATCCTAGATGATAAGCCTCTCTTTTGTTCTGTCTTATCACCTTCTATTTTTACTTTTCTTCTATATGCCTTTTCAAGAAAAAGAAAAAAAAAACAAATCTTGTTTATACATACTAGCAACAAAATTTTGAAAGGTTACAAACACAATTTGATAAAATATTATTTGAACCGAAGAAGAGAAAACAAGCTTAGCATTAGTAGTTTTCAATAAACACAACATTTTAACCCACACAAAAAACACACCATAACACTTTTTCAAAAGTTACAAAAGCATTAAGCTTAAGAGCATTTTCAATGGAGAATCTTAGTCGGTTGGGTCCACAAAATAGTTAAGAAACCGGCTCTTAAATTCCTTATTTAAGATTCGATTTTAGAGGGATCTTGCACTGTTCATGGACCCCACTAGATACGTGACGGTCCATGATTGGTGCGTTATTAAATTTATGTTTTTTATTTTTTTAAAATTACATTGTTCATGGATCCCATTAAATAATTAAGAAAATTTGTCGGTTTCTCTGTTGAAAATGGTCTAAAGCCTTAATCTATAACATGAGATCTCAAAAATCGCATTAATCATAGAGGAATTCACAAAACTACACAATTTCAATCATTCCTTCACAAAACTACACCTAATTTAATTTTTTCATATATTTACATCCTTTCAAAATTTTAAAAGCTTGATTTACCCTTTTAAAAATTACAAAAATTAAAATCTTTTCATTTGGATTCGTTAATTAGTGTTTAGGATATAGTATTAAGGGGATAAAATTGTATGGGTAGGGTTTATTTGGATTAATTCATATCATGACTTCATCTTCTCTTAACTTCTCGCTGATTTGCTCCAACACATTTAGCTTTTTTCTTTTGTAGGAAGTTAATGTGTTATATGATGACATATCATCGGTAGTCTTTGACGTGACTTTAAACAAAGAATATAAAAAAGAATCAAAGCAAGTATGATATATGAAGATATTCAAATTGGAATCCAATATCCAAAACACGAACCTTTTTATAGATCATTGATTAACTAATAAAATATAATACACATGAAGAAGGTAAATAGATAACTTAAATTTGGTGACGGAATATTCATTACAAGTAGCGAGAAATTTACCTAAAATTTGAAAATTTATAGTTGTAATTGCTTGTAGTGTCTTGATGTTATAAAAAAAAATAAGAAAAGGTCTTCAACAAAATAAAAAATATATATTACAAAAAATGAAAAATAGAAATTTGTCAAGAGTGGGATTTGAACCCACGCCCTTTCGGACCAGTACCTGAAACTGGCGCCTTAGACCAACTCGGCCATCTTGACTTCTACCCTAATTTATTGAAAATTAAATATAATAATAAGTATTCTCTCCACGTCCTTTATTTGGGCTTTTGCGAAATAGAACCCAATAGGCCCATTTTAAGAACATAACATGAGAGTCTGAGACCATCTCTCACAATTGCTTTTTGTTCACATATGAAGTCATTTCACATTATTCTAATCATTTTTGAGGTTTTAGTTATACGACTAGCAATCGATATACACGTTAAGAAAAAAATGTCTGCAATTTTTTTGTATATCTTCAATAAATTTTGTATATATCTTTAATAATTTTTGTATATATTTATACTTACTCAGCACTTAATTAGACGTGAAAAATAGTGATTTTAAAATAGTTTATGTAAATAAATATTGAAACTATAACATGGAAATAAGATTCTCCAAAAGAGCAAACCAACCAAAATAGTTTATACATACGTACATATTTATAAATTAAAATAAGAAAAAAAAGACAACAATTTTTATTAGTTCAGAGACGCAGAGACGTATCAACATCTTCGTATCGACCAAACCCACCCATCTTCTTGTCTTCTTTATTTGGCCAATGGTGACACAAACTTGGCTTTTCAATGAAACCATCAGATTTTGATTGTGTACACAAAGAAAGGCTTAGGAGCTCTTGTGGTGAAGATATTTGATGTGAGTTTAAAGGTAGAAACTGAATGAAACCAAAACTCGAGGGTTCGTTGTAATAATATTGTAATATATTGATGTCTTGGTGGTTACTTGGTTTAGGGTTTATAATCTCTTGTTTAGCTCTTAACTCTTTTGCTCTTTGGAGTTTTTTGAATCTTTCTTGAAGCAAAACAATCGAAGATTGTATTACCATTTGTTCCTTTCTCTCTCTTTCCATTGATAAACTCATAATGTACTAAAGAAGTTTGGTTATTAATTATTAAGTGTGGTAATGATTTGAGAGTGTTATAGTTAGGGTTTCGGGTCATGTTACGTGTGTGTTGTGTCTATTTATATATGGAGTGAAAAGGGTCTATGTATTTTTAAATTATTATTTTTAATATGCACGAGAATGTTATAAATAATTAAATTGTATAGGGGGGTTGGTTTGAGTGGTTCGATGAAATTCCGGAAGAAAGAGAATAATGAGTAAAGTGAGAAGAGAAACAAGAGGAAGAAAGCAAAAGAGGACTATATCTAACACCATCTCCAACAACAGAGAAACCCACAAAATTTCTTAACTATTCAGTGGGGTCCATGAACAGTTGGTTTAAAACAAAATAAAAAATAAAAACGGACCAATCATGGGCCGCCACGTATGCATGAATAGTTAAGATCTGGATCTTAAATAAGAAATATAAGATTCAAATCTTAACTATTTAGGTGGGCTCCACATGCTAAGATCCCGTTAAGAAATACCATTGGATATGCTCTAAGGATTGTAAAAAGAGAATGTATAATTTGTATATTTGTTTTTTTTAAATAAAGTTATAAAATAAAGTTGGCAAAAGTAGAAGATGGTTGAGAGGAAAATGACAAGAAGAATGTTTGAAGGGAAGCACATGGATTCGTTTGTTTGGATCATTATTGATTTTACATAACATCCTTTTCTCATGCTTCCCACTTTAATTAGCTCTATAATTTTACATTGAAAAATATTTTAAATAAAATAAAGTTTTACTCTAATTTTACTTTGAAATAGATTCATGTGTAAAAATGGAATACTAGATCAAATTCTTCCATTTAAAAATAATCTAGTTTTTAATCCAAAATAATACGACCTAACCATTAATTATTCGATCACTAATCAAAGTTCACATTCATGTTTTTTTTTATATTCAAGAAACCCAAACGTGGTTTTTCTATTCCTTAATTAGGAAAAAACTAAACAAGAAAATAAAGTGAGTGACAAAAAGGGTTTAGGAGAGATTTTGGTGGATTGGAGCCACTTGTTTGTCTCCACATCAAATCTCCTAAGTGGAATTTAAAGTTAAGTTATTGGTATACAATTTAAATGAAACACACTTTAAAGAAGTTGTTAATGGTTTCTTCAAATTAGTTGATCCACTTTAAAATTTTAACTTCTTATGATTTGTCAAGGAGCAAACACTATATCAAACTGAAAAAAATTAGAAGTCAAGAGTCTCTCTCTCCTCTAGGGCGACTCCCCTTTTCCCCTTTTCTTTCAAAGCCGCCGTCGCCTTTTAGGGTGGCGGCCACCCCCTCTCCGATGGGAAAATCATCCCGCCGATCTTCTTCTTCAAAGCACCTTTCTCCTTCTCATTCATCCTCGCTTGTGAAGAACAAATCCCAAACCTCAGAAACCTTAAATCCAAATGCGGCGACCTCCAAATCAAAACCAGAGTCTTGTGTTGGAAATCCCGACCGAGAAAAGGAACTGATCTCTGATTTGAAATCGATTGCTGCCCAGAAACAACTAACAGAAGAAAAGGAAGAAGACCCACCTTTAGCGAGTAATGACTCGAAGCTCGAGCGTCTACTCCTAACTCGGTCAAGAGAACCCTACGGGTTCGAAACCAAGCCGGAAGGACCATCTCGTTGGTTCTTCAGGAAAGATGAAGAAGAAAGGAACTCCTTTCACCCTTGAAACTGGAGAATTGTGTGTTCAAATGCCAAATGAGGTCATTCAAAGGAACAAGAAACGCTTGGAAAACTTCGTCGTGGGTCAATTCCATGGCAACCTTCCCTCAAAGGGAGCTCTCCATGCGATATTAAACGGAATATGGAGTTACAAGAGGAAGGATATAACTATCTCTCGGTTAGGCCCCAAAACTGTTCTAATCCGCATCCCATGTCCTCACACAAGGAAGAGAGTTATCGACCAGTGTGTTTGGCACATAGAAGGACAAACCATGTTTGTAGTTCCATGGACTCCAGACCTTAACCCAGTCTTGCCGGAACTAACAGAACTTCCAGTTTGGTTAGAATTTAGAGGAGTCCCCCCACACTGCTTTCACGAGGAGGGTCTGGAACGCATAGCCTCCGCTTTGGGTCATCCTGTATGTCTCCATCCAGCTACTGCAAATATGACAAACATGGATGTTGCCAAAGTGTTTACAATAATCAACCCTCTAAAGCCAATCCCAGAAGCAATGAACGTGCAGTTTGAGTCAGGGGAGATAAGCAGAGTCCTCGTTACTTGCCCATGGTTGCCTCCAATATGTGAGTTTTGTAAGCAGATGGGTCACACCTTAAGACGATGCCCGACTGCCCCTATCACGTGCACTCAATGTAACTCTCCAACACACTCTGCAGAAGATTGTCGGAGAGCAAAGAAGACTTCCATGGAGAGTGATGACTCCCGACCGAAAAGAAAGAATCCGAAGAGAAGAATCAAAGAAAAGAAAAGAAATGAATCCAAGCCTCTAAACCCCAAAGAAACTAGCTCGACAAGGACGACCGTTGAGCCCAAATATGTGGCCAAGGAAGGGTTTATAGAAGTTGTTCTAAGCTCAGATGAGGTTATTAGGAAAAAACATGGAAAAGAAATTAAAAAATTGACTACTTCGGAAAGTTCTTCTTCATCATCGGAATCCCTAGATGAATCATCCTCCTCAGATTCTCCCTCCGAAGGAGATGACAACCCCGAAGAAGACCCAAAATTTTTGGAAGTCCTTACCAAAAAACAAAAGAAAAGGCTCAAGAAGGAAGCAGCAAGGAAACTCACAATCTCCAAATATTATAAATGAAGAAGGTCTTAACTTTTTGCTGGAACGTTAGAGGAATAAATAGTAGTATTAAACGGCGTAAATTCAGTACTTGGCTACGGCAGACCAAGCCGTTATTTGGATGCATTGTTGAGACAAGAGTAAAGCGACTCAAGTCACTCAAGCATGTTACCACCATCTTTCCAGGATGGCATTTTGAAGCAAATTACGAATTTTCTCACTTAGGCAGGATTTGGATTGGCTGGGATCCTTTAGTATCTCTCTCCATCTACTCTAAATCTAGCCAAATGGTGACTTGTGTGGTAAAAATTCAAGGAAACACTTCTGAGGTAGTTGTTTCCTTTGTTTACGCCAGCACTTGCAAGTACCAAAGGCTGCAACTTTGGGAAGAGATAAATGGGCTTTCTAGAGACCAAATTACATCTTCGAAGCCGTGGATTATTTTAGGGGATTTCAACCAAACGTTAAACCCCTCAGAACACTCTTCAGGGGGTACTAGAATCAGCAAAGGCATGAGTGAAATAAGAGATTGCTTCACAAATACAGAGCTACTTGATATCACAATTAGAGGACACTCCTTTACTTGGTGGAACAAGCAGGATATCAACCCAATAGCCAAAAAACTGGATCGAGTTCTCTCAAATGACTTATGGCTACAACAATACCCCTTGGCTTTCGCTCAATTTGGTGACCCAAGCTTCTCCGATCATACTCCATGTTGTATAATCATTGACGAGCTTCAAAAGACTAAAAAACCTTTTATGATCTCTCACTTTCTCTTAAACCATCCTGAGTTTATCACAAGAGTTCAGAGCTTCTGGGATGACCAAGTGGTATTAGGCACTAAGCGAGTTTATAGTGTCAAAGAAGTTAAAGCTCGCTTAAGAAGGTATTAAGAGACCTAAACAAAGATCACTTCTCAAATATTGAGATAAGGGTAAAGGAAGCTCATGACCTCGCTCACAAGCCGCCAGAACACAATTCTTTCGGCTCCATCTCAAATGGCTGCGGCTCAAGAGAAGAGGGCTCATAAGGAGTGGATGGATTTATCAATTGCCGAGGAAAAGTTCCTCCACCAAAGATCAAGGATTAAGTGGCTGCAATGTGGGGACTCTAATAGTGCTTTCTTCCACAAAGCAATATCGGCAAGAAGAGCTAAAAACCAGATTCACTATATTATTGATAGCTCGGGACAGCGGTTGGAAGAACCAAGTGATATTAAAGCTTCTGCAGTAGATTTTTTCAAGCAACTATTCGGCTCCTCCTCTCATACGTTGTCGCCATCCTTGAACGAAAAAATCATGGAGCTTACATCCTTCTCATGTGATGAGCAAATCTCTGATATGTTGGCTAAAGATGTCACCGAAACAGAGATCAAGAGAGAGATCTTTGACATGCCAAGTAACAAAACTCCGGGTCCGGATGGGTTTACTAGTGAATTCTTTAGACAAACTTGGGCTATAACTTGGACCGGATGTTGTCGCAGACGATTAAAGAATTTTTTGATTCCGGTCTTCTTTTAAAACAATGGAATTCCACTGCCATCACCCTAATCCCAAAGACAATTGGGGCGGACCAACTAAAAAACTTTCGTCCCATTTCCTGTTGCAATGTTATCTACAAAGCTGCTTCAAAGATTATAGCGAGAAGGTTGGAAAGAGTGCTGCCTCTTATGATCTCTAGCAATCAATCAGCCTTTATAAAAGGAAGGCTTCTTGTGGAGAATGTCTTGTTAGCCTCGGAAATGGTGCAAGGGTTTGATAGAAAGCTTATTACTCTGAGAGGACTTCTTAAAGTGGACTTGCGGAAAGCTTTTGATTCAGTGGAATGGAGTTTTATCCTTCGAGTACTAGAGGCTGCGAACTTCCCTGCTAGGTTCATCAACTGGATTACTCATTGTATCTCAACAACTTCTTTCTCGATCAATGTTAATGGAGAGCTTTGTGGTTTCTTTAAAGGCAAGAAAGGACTTCGACAAGGAGACCCTCTTTCTCCGTCTCTGTTTGTGATTGCAATGGAGATATTTGGAAGTATTTTGAGCACCAAATTTGAAGAAGGCTTAATCGGCCATCATCCACTTGGCCGCAATCCATCAATCACGCATCTCGCTTTCGCGGACGATATCATGATTTTCTTTGATGGTAAAACTTCCTCATTAGAAGGTATCAAGCAGGGAATGGATGAGTTTACGGCCTTGTCCGGTCTAGAAATGAACCCGGAAAAATCAACAATTTACATCTCTGGTCAAGCAACGGATCAACCTTCCTCTACTAATCAGTTCGGTTTTCAACGTGGGACTATGCCGGTAACTTATCTTGGTCTCCCACTAATGCATAGGAAGTTAAGGAAAGGAGATTACTCACCTCTCTTGGATAAAGTGAAGAAGCGGCTAAATAGTTTCACCACGAGATTTTTATCTTTCGCAGGTAGAGTCCAACTTTTGTCCTCAATTATCTACAGTCTCGTTAACTTCTGGATGACTGCTTTCACTCTTCCAAAGGGTTGTCTAAGAGAGATTGAATCAATGTGCAACGCGTTTCTTTGGACCGGAGACACTGCCAAAACCAAAGGGACAAAAATAGCTTGGAAAACATGTTGCTTACCTAAGAAAGAGGGAGGTCTTGGTTTGCGGAACTTCTCGGTTTGGAATAAAGTTCTAAATCTGCGGTTGATATGGCTTTTGTTCTCAAACGGCGGTTCCCTTTGGGTTGCTTGGAACAAAGCTCACTACCTAAAGGAAGAAAGTTATTGGTCCATAGAAGCTAGACCCAATACCTCTTGGATTTGGAAAAATCTCATCTCTCTTAGGCAAATGGCAAAAGGCTTGATAGGAGGGGAAGTAAATGATGGCAACACTATAAAATTCTGGCTTGATGATTGGACCAATTTAGGCCCTCTCATAAATATTGGTGGCATAGCAGGTCCTAGAAGAATGGGGATTCCTATCCAGGGTACCGTCTCCGCTGCGGCGAACTCCGATGGATGGAGAATTCAAAGACATTTGACAAGAAACATTATGGTCAATCAGATTAAGGAGGCCGTAGAGCTTGTTTCGCCTCCAATGCAAACGAGAGGTAAAGATAAGTTTCTATGGGGGCCTAAGGGAGGAAGAAAGCCTAATTTTAACACAAAATTAACTTGGGATTTGTTCGGACCACGACAAGGAAAAATACCATGGTTCTCTGCGGTATGGTTCAAAAAAGCTACCCCTAGACACGCTTTTAATTTTTGGGTGGCAAACTACGACAGTCGCCTAGGTTAAATCAAGGATGAAAGATTGGGGTTATCAAGGTTCTGTAACTTGTATACTCTGCTACTTGGAGGATGAAACAAGGGATCACTTGTTTATTCATTGTCCCTATGTCGACGTCGTTTGGTCTGCAGCGACTCCATCGCTTAGACGACTCGACTAATATTTTCCAAACTTGGAACAACTTGATTTGGTGGATGACCTCGGGCGGAATAGGAGAGTCTCATTCTTAAAGAAGTTGGTAGCCCAAGCGGTTATCTATTTGGTTTGGAAAGAAAGAAACGCGAGATTTCACTCGGGATTATGCTCCACTCCGTCGGTCTTGGTAAACCAACTCGACGAACCGTCGGAGACACTCTACTCGGCTCATCGAAATGCAAAGATTTCGGAGGGTCCGCTTTCCCTTTGGTTAGCATTATCCTAACGTCATCATAGCTAGCTTCTTTATTTATAATGGCCTGTTAATTTTTTGGGGCTAATTATATTTTTCGGCTTATCATTGTAAAACCTTATGATCTTTGGTAATATAAATTCACATTTTATCAAAAAAAAAAAAAAACACTATATCAAAGTGGGCCAATATAAACCATTGATAAAATGACAAAAGGAGTTCAAGAGTAGGGGAAAATGGTATATCACACACACATATATATATATATATATATATATATTATATATATATATTGTGTTTTGATTAGGAAAATAACTTTGAAAAGACCACTCGTTTTTACTCAAAGACATTCCCATAATGAAACATCCATGCATGTACGTTACTATATTTTAAGGTCAAATTAATTACTATTTTCTCATGTCATAAAATAAAACATAAATGTAAAAATCCGTGGCACGTATCCCACAAACTAATTAACTTTTGATTAAAGTAGAGAAGTTAATTTTAAAAATCTCTAACACACAAAAAAAAACAAGAGTAGACATATGGAGCTGCAAAGTTTGAAAGGCACGTCAAAAGTGGTGGGAGAAAAAGTTTGTCGTGAAGTAAATGGAATGTAATGGCATGCATACATCAAAGCTGAAAATGCTACGACGTTTTAGGGTTTGGATTTATATTGTTTCTTTCCTTTTTAATGCTTCGATATACGTGAAATTATCGATAGCGGTTTGATTTGATGATAAACCTAATTAGATAGATGGTTTAAAATAATTATAATTAAGTGGGATATTTGGATGAGACAAAACATAAAATGTCTTTAGATTAGTTGAGAGAGATTAGAGACAATAATGTGTGTAAATTTCACCTATTACAACCACTCTACGTAAAAACAATATGTTTGTCAATGTTTTCACATTTAACCATATAGGTTTTTTTTAATCAAAATTATGCATTTGGTCACTCAAAAACTATATGACGTTTAAGTTTCATTTTGAAAATCCAGTGAATGAATTATTTCACAATATATCCTCTATATGAAAATTAAACATACGCATTCGCAGTGCCGTGCCAAGAGTAATTGTGGCTTGGGGCGAATTAAAAAAATGTGGCTCTTAGACAATCATTATCGACCCCTTAGAGGGGAGCTTAACCCGTGGAGCCGCATAATTACTAAGCATCATTCCTAAAAATCCTTTCCTAAGTATCGCTCCTTACATTGTAATTGCGGGCCCCACTGACACGTGACGGCATGCGATTGATCCGAATTATTAATTTCTTTTTAATAAAATAATAAAATAAAAGAATTTTTTTTTTTTAGGGTCTATGACCGATAATCATGATCTTATATAACAAAATTTCTATTTTATTTGTATTTATCCTTTTTTTTTGAAGTGTGACCGATCGAGAAAATATTTTTTTCCATTATTTATTCAACTAATATGTATTATTAATGTGTATTATACACTTTAATTATATTATAGTGTTAATTTTTTGAAAATTGTGGTCTTTTAACTAACAATATTTTGGTGGCTTAGGGCAAATGCCCTTTTGATATACCTCTAGGCACGCCACTGCGCATTCCGTTTGGTTTAGTATAACGGGCCTATACATTATTTCGATTTTATCATAGAGCCTGTTATCAAAGATTAGTTCCATAGTTTTTTTGTACTCTTTAAGGGCATGGATTTTGTTAATGGTAGTTTAGAAAAGTAGATAATACTCTCTGTTCTAAAACTCGTCCGCCTAGCCGATTACTCCCCGCGTTTCCGTTACTCAGTGGTCATCCACACCAATATTAAGTTTTTGGTCGCGTAAATTCAATGACCTAAATAACGCCGTCTAATTCTATAAAATTTCGCATAATTCAATTAACTTTTTGATTATCTTTTGACTAATTTGATCAAGTACATTTAAATTTTATATTTTTTTTGATAAATTACTAGTTTTAGAGCTTAATAACAATATTAATGATAATAAATAATTAATATAAAGTGAAAAATACATAAAAATATAAATATATCCAAAAATTACTTTCCGATTAATCTCCGATTTTTTTGGTTGGCGTTAGCCCTTCTGCCCGCACGAGTAACGTCTAGCAAGTTTTAGAATCTTGGTTACAGTTGAGAGCTTGTTTGTGTTTAGACAGATAGTAAAAACTGGTATTTTTGAAAACTATCCTTTAATTTTTTTTTGTACATGCTATATGAATTTATACTCCGATTTTGACGGTTTTTTTTTTGATTTTTGTTTTGTTGGATTTTACCAATTAACAAGTGGTTTGGTTAACAAATTTGAGCCAATCAATGGTCTCCATGCCTACTCTCGTAAGGTGTTGTCAATTTTTATCATTAAGCACCGACTTCGGATAATCTAAAAACGCGTCTACGTAATATTTAACACGATTCAATGCATGTGTTTCATTAAGTTATATTTGGCATTATATTATTATTACCAAAAATGAAGAAAATAAAATTAAAAACACTTACTACTATTAAAAAAGTGGGTTAACTTGGTGAACGCATGCACTAATTTAATATATAATCTTTAGCAATCAATTTTCAAGGGAAGTGTATGATTCTCACTCTCACCTACTTCACTAACGATTTATATTAGTTAATCAATTAAAAAACTTTTATTATACGTTACTTGTCTCTCCAAATTTTTATTTAAATCGTGAGATTGAAGCATATCGAAGTATAGAGTTTATTGGTTTTTTAGCTTAAATTGGTAAAGAGTTAATGAGACATAACTAGAATGGTTTTGTTTGGTTAGAGAAGGGAAGTGCAATAAATAAGATGAATGAGAAAAATGATGATTCATTTAATATATATAGTGTGTGTGCATGTGTGTGGGCATCCAATCCCATCTTAATAATTGAATAACCTTCTCTAGATATCAATTTTAATTATTTAATTATCTATTTTTCCACGTTTTCTACAATATTAAAAGACAAAACATGGAACAATGTAATCTAATTAAATCCTTAAAAAAGGTCATTGTGATATTTCATTTTCGTCTTAATAAGAGACCCTTAAATGCCCATGACTTCAATTTTTTATTATAGAAATGTTATTTGGGTTTGTGATAAGAACACTTGTTTCACTTAAATGCATTTATGAATACATTAAAAGGACTACAAGAGAGTTGTCAAAAAAAAAAGGATACAAGAGCTTCTTTGTTTCATATTTAGAGACTATGTTTCTTTGACTTATTAATCGTATTTCAACAAGTTTATCCTAAAACATTTAAGTTACAATGAAATAAGATAAATATGAGTTTTACACTGTTTTAAATAGTATGAGTTAAGTCTAGAAAAAATGTTTTGGTTGTTAGATAAAGAAAGAGTTGCGGAAAATAATTGATTATCCGCAAACTAAATTACTCGTGATGATCTATATTATTAATTGGAAAGAACAATTTTTGAGAACCCTTAATTTTTTTTTTAATTACATGTAATGTCATTGTATAAATTTTAATATAAGGTAATTTTAAATAAAAATTAAAAAACATTCCTATTTAATAGGATTAAAAGAAAAATGAAATTAAATAAAAAAATCCTAATTAATAGGATTCAAATGAAAATAAAATAAATATGTATCATAATGAAAAATAAAATATTATAAATATTTCAATTTTATGATAATCCATCATATAATATTAAAAATATTTTTTAATTTTTTTTAAAAATAAATTATAGAAATTTTAATTATTTAAAAATATTTTCTTAGAATATTCGAATCGATGATGTAAATAAGAAACCAAAAGTATCCGAAAATATTTTAAAAATCTAAATAATTAATACTTTTATATACCTTTGTGAGACGTCCTGCTAATTTTGCGACGAGTCAACATTGTATCATACATAATTTATGATATATAAAAAATAATTTTTAATATTAGAACATATATTTATATATGATTAAAAAAATTATTATTCAACATGCATTAATAAACAAAATTATATTAAATTAATTTTTGTAAATATTATTCTCGTGCAGGACGCACGTGTAAAAATCTAGTATATGTTTAAATAATCATTATGCCATAATTGAAATAAACATACTTTGTGAAATAAATTTAAAATATAAAACGTGGTCAAAACCTATATATTGACACAAACATTTTTGGGAGAATCACAAAACTACACCATTTGAATTACATTTCACAAAACTACACCATTTTCAAAATACTTCACAAAACTACACCTAAACACTCAAAATTAAATTCAAATAAACTCTACCCAAACAATCCTATCCCCTTAATACTATACCCTAAACACTAATTAGCGAACCCAAATAAAAAAAAAATTAATTTTGGTAATTTTTTAAAGGTTAAATCAAGCTTTTAAAAATTTGAAAGGGTGTAAATATGTGAAAATATTAAATGAGGAGTAGTTTTGTGAAGAAGGGGTTGAAAGGGTGTAGATTTGTGATTTCCTCAACATTTTTTGTAAGTAGTGATAGTTGCTTAACAAAAACGTTAGTAATTGTTAATTATGACGTCACAATGGTATAAAAAGATTCAAAACAATGCTTAAAGCAAATATTTTCAATTAATTGACATAGTTTTTAAAGAAACCACTTAGTAAAATATCACCTATTTTGCGCCATGTGTGATGTGTCTATCTGTTATCATAATGAGCCATCACTAATGGTTTGATTAGTGACATTTACAGTAGTTAATATAGATATCATACATGTAATTATAGTTTAAATATCTCCCTTTTCGGGTTAAACACAACAATGACATGTTTGGTATTTACATATATCCTAATAATTTGATGGGAGAATCACAAAACTACACCATTTGAATTACATTTCACAAAACTACACCATTTAAAAAATGCTTCACAAAACTACATCTAAACACTCAAAATTAAATTCAACTAAACCCTACTCACACAATCCTACCCCTTAATACTATACCCTAAGCACTAATTAGCGAACCCAAATAAAAATATTTTAATTTTAGTAATTTTTAAAAGGGTAAATCAAGATTTTAAAATTTTGAAAGGGTGTAAATATATGAAAATTTTAAATTAGGTGTAAGTTTGTGAAAGAGGAATTGAAAGGGTGTAGTTTTGTGAATTCCTCTAATTTGATTAATTTCGGATTTGACAAATAAATTTATAAAATTAGTAGTGTTCAAAAAAGCGTTTTAGGCGTCCGCCTGGCGGCGTTTAGGCGCTAGACTCTTATATACCGCCCGACTTTTTTTTAATCCGTTTAAAATATTACAATGGTATAAAAAGAACATAATGTATTTTTTTATTTATAAATTATTATATTTAGTATTTTATATTATAGAATAAAGATATCAATGCTATAAAATAATAATAAAAATGTTTTAAAATATTTTATTATTTATAAACTATGATATTTTGTACATTCTATTATGTATATACTCCCTCCGTTTTTGATGTAGGATTTTCTAGAAAAAATTGTTTTGAAATGTAGGATTTTCTAGAATAATTGACACATATTTTCCTATTTTGTCCTTATTTATACCTTTATGGTTTATCATGTTTATATTTTATCAATCATAATAGCAATAATAAATGGAGAAATTCACAAAACTACACCCTTTCAACCCTCCATTCACAAAACTACACCTAATTCAATATTTTCACAAGTTTACACCCTTTCAAAATTTTAAAAGCTTTATTTACCCTTTTAAAAATTACCAAAATTAAAATCTTTTCATTTGGGTTCGCTAATTAATGTTTAGGGTATAGTATTAAGGGGTAGGATTGTTTGGGTAGAGTTTATTTGGATTTAATTTTGAGTGTTTAGGTGTAGTTTTGTGAAATATTTTGGAAATGGTGTAATTTTGTGAAATGTAATTCAAATGGTGTAATTTTATAATTCTCCCTAATAAATGAGGTTATAAGAGTCATTATAAAAACTTGTTAATGTGTGATTTTTTTCTAGAAAATTCTACATTAAAAAACGGAGGGAGTATAATATATCGTATGTTTTTTTCTAAACGTTTAGACCGTCTACAAAATCGCATCAGTTCTGACTAAACCTTTTAAACAATAGGCTCTAGGTCACCGCCCGTTTAGCGTCTACCCCTTTCTTGAACGGTGCTAATTAGTATTTTAACTCACACAATAACTAAAAATAACAAAAACTTAATACATTAATTAAACACAACATCAATTTTTGTAATATCACCAATAAAAGAAACAAAGGGACCCAACACAAGCAATGTAAAAACTAAAGCTTAAAAATACTGTCTATTTAAGACCACAACTCACAAAACTAGTCTTGTCTCTCTACAAAACTCCATTGTCTTTTAGTACCACAAAAAAAGAAAAATGAGTTACTTAGGTGTTGGAATCAGTCCAAGAAACAACAATGGAACCAAAATGAAACTCATCACTGATCAAAGAATAAACCTAACAGAGCTTCTCTTACGTTGCTCTGTTACTCTTCTCTCTCTCCTCTCTCTTGTCTTGATCGTTACAGATTCTCAGGTTAAACAACTCTTTCTAATCAAGAAAGCTGCCAAGTACACCGACATGAAGGCCATTGTGTTAGTCAAAAAAACCCCTTTTTTCAATTTTACCACTAAATCCAACATAAAGATGTTAAGTTTCTCTGTTTTTGTAGGTTTTTGGTGGTGGCTAATGGAGTAGCTGCGGTTTATTCTTTGTTGCAGTCACTTCGTTGCGTTGTGGGTACTGTGAAAGGAAGTGTTTTGTTGAGAAAGTCTCTTGCTTGGGCCATTTTCTCACTAGACCAGGTAAAGTATAGTCTTGTGTGTTTTGCCAAAAATTAGTGAAGTTTTTTTTTGTGGGTTTATCCCGGGCTGGTTATGAGATTTATGGAGATTTTAAACAATTTAATAGAGATTTTAGTAATTTTTTGCGGTTTTAGGACATATATATATGTAATTTGATTATAATAAATTTGGTTCGGTTAGGACCACTCATGAGATTTATGGAGATTTTAAACAATTTAATAGAGATTTTAGTAATTTTTTGCGGTTTTAGGATGTAATTTGATTCTAATAAATTTGGTTCGGTTAGGACCACTCATGAGATTTATGGAGGTTTAAACAATTTAATAGAGATTTTATTAATTTTTGCGGTTTTAGAACATACATGTAATTTGATTTTTAAAAATATGGTTTGGTTAGGACCGGTCATATGAGATTTATGGGGATTAAAACAATTTAATAGAAATTTAGCACATTTTTTTGAGATTTGGGGGATTATATGTAAATTGTTTCTTCAAATTTTAGGGATTAAACTCAAAAAATTAGGTTTCTCTACAATGAGTTTGGTTTGTCCATTTAGGTCAAATATATTGTAAAATGAGTAAAGAGTAGAGACTAGAGAGAGTGATATTTTTGTGTGTGTGTGTAGCCTATAGCATTTAATGTGTGTTGGTTGGGTATTTAGATAGAAAGAAGAATTGAATTTATAACTTTTTTATTAAGTAGGTAAGAATGTTATACTTGTTTTTTTTTGTTTCCAAAAATTGAATCTAGGTAGACAAAGTCAATATCGGTGTTTACTTTTGAATTGTAACTATGGTGGTTAAAATTATGGGCAGGCGATGGCATATATTAGCGTGGCGGCTATAGCGGCAGCGGGAGAGTCCGGTTTGATTGCGATTAAAGGAGAGGAAAAGCTACAATGGATGAAAGTTTGTAATTTGTATGGTAAGTTCTGTCACCGAGCGGCCGGAGGTGTCGTTACGGCCTTGTTTGGATCCATCGCGATGGTTTTGGTGTCTTGCATTTCCGCTTTTAGTCTCTTTCGCTTGTACGGTGCGACGGCAAAGGGCTCAAACTTCGCCGTGGCGAAGTGAATGGCGCATTGGTTTTTAGTAGTGCAAAAGTTTTAGGGGCTTTGTTTTGTTTTTATTCTTCTTATTATTGATAATGTTGTTGTTGTTGTTGTTGTGTGTATGTGTGTAAAATTGAACTAGTGTTGTAAGTGACATCTACCACTACTATTACTATGATGAAAAACAATACTGATTTTTATGTTAGTATCTTATCCTTTATGGTAAAGAAAAAGTCTCCATATCATCATTGTGTATCACACTATTGGTTGGTGAAAAAAATATCTAAGTGTTTAATGTCACCAATGACCGACTCTTGAGTCGTGGGTTATTGGTTACATTGTATATTTTCTTGTTTTCTTGTTCGATTATCAGTTGTAACCTCTGTTCTAAAACTTGTTCGCCTAGCCGATTACTCTCCCGCGTTTTCGCTACTGAGTGGTCGTCTGAATAACAGCGTCTAATTCTATAAAATTTCGAATAATTCAATTAATTTTTAACTATTTTTTGACTAGTTTGATTAATTACATTTAAATTTTATAAATTTTTTGATAAATTATTATTTTTAGAGGTTTTTTTTGGTCGAAATTAGTTTTCGAGGTTAATAACAATATATATATGATAATAAAAAATCAATATAAAGTGAATAAAAATTTATACAAAAATTACTTCTCGATTAATCTCCGACCCTTGCTCATGCACGCGTAGTGCCTAACGAGTTCTAAAAACTTATTTGTAACGGTGAATATACAAATTAATTATGAAAAAGTTATTGATAATTCTATAATTTTTTATGTCTATTGTAACTTGTTAGTATCATATATGTCGTAAAACTATGCTTGATTATAGACTATAGTTAACAAAACAAATGTCTATCATTGCCTCATTGGATTTATGTCTTTTCATTACTAAATCCTAATCATATTTGTGAGTTTAGTTAGGGTTTGTATTGTTGAGCAAAACATCTCTTCTTATTACACCGACATACCTTATAACTCTAATTTACAATTAGGTCCCTAAACAAACGGTATTATTACTGATCCCGCCATGTCATTTTCGTTTTTGACTATTCAAACCCCATTTAGGTTTTGAATCCAATTTGTTAGGAGGAAGAAAACAAACGCCGTCTTCATTCTCTGATAACTTTAAGCTTCGCCGACGCGATTCTCTTCTTCGCCGGAGAACTGTAAATTTTGTTTGTAATAGAAAGGATTCGTCGGAGAATCTCGGAGATCTCAGCGATTTCATCGCACCTTTCTCAAAGCCACAAAACCTAGGTTTTGCTTTCTTCTCTTCTCTACTCGTAATTGCTAAGTCTCTCTTGCTTATTAAATCCTTCCTCATGAGTATTGAATCAGTATTGGGTTTTCAATTTCATATGTAGTGGATGTATTACATTGGCTTATACGGTTTTGCTCGAGAAGCAAAAGCTTAGAGGAGTTCTTATTTGCTTTTTAGCAAATGGCAAATATGTGATTTGTGTTGATTTCGCGACAGTCGGAGAGCAAAGCTTTTCGAATCACTATGATGTATCTCCTCTTTTGAGGTTTTCAAGAAGATGAATTGACTACTATCTTGAAGTCTATAGGAGTTAAAGCTGTGTTTGATACAACCTGTAGCAGAGAGTTGGTGCTTATTTGGAGCTTGTAATGAGTTTATGAGCCGTTACAAGCGAGCTGGTCATGAAGACGGTGAGGATTCGCAATGCCGTCTCCCTGTGCTTTCCTACGCTTGTCCTGTTATGCTAAAGCAACTTCACTAGTTTGGCTTTGTCGAATGTGAGGCTATTGGTGATAGTCATGTGCGAACTCTTTGATGAACCGAAGGTTGGATATGTTATGCTGAAAAGCAGCCTGGTTCTTATATTCTGCCGTATTTATCTTCTGTTAAGAGTCTTCACCAAACTATCGGAGCCTCGATTAAACTCCATCTGTGTCAAGCGTTGGGACTCGGGTACTTGTGGCTCTCTCGAATCTTTGGTTATCAATTGTTTGCTTTCCTGAGTTTCTGGATTTCATGGTGATCGTTTTTTTTGTGGAACTAGGCTGGAGGAGGTTTACCATGCGACTGTGATGCCCTGGTACGATAAGAAGCTCGAGGCAGCTAGAGAAGATTTTTCTTCGAAATTCGGGATTTCTTGAAAGACAGTAAGAAGAAACATTACTCAAGAAGGAGATCTTTTATGGTGTAGCTGGGAGTTCGAGTGGTTACGCTTAAACAATATTCAGATATGGGGCAAAAGCGTTATTTGGACAAACTATTGAAAGCCCCCTCGAGTTTAAAACACTACGATATTCCAATTTCCGTGAAGTGACTCTTCAAGTAAGTTCATTGCTAGACCCCACTTCTGAAATTTTCTCTCATTACTTCACTGTTCTTGTCTCACTGCTCTTCATCTCTTCTCTCGACGTTTCAAAACCGTGTTGAAATTTGCGCTGTGTTATGGTTCCCAGAACCTTCAGAACATTGTTCGAAGAGTGAAAACACGCATATGCGATTGTCATTATGTATAGATTATGGATTGCCCTTCAGGGTCAGCTTATACTTTGAAACGCATAGTAGCCAAAAGCTAGCTTTGTTTGTTATGTATTTATTTATGATTATTAGAAAACATGTTTTGATCTAACCAGGTTGTCTGAATGGTGGTGGGAAGATCAAGCCAAAGACAGGACAGTCTCAGAAAAAACTGATCCACTCACTTGAAGCTACTTATATGAATGATATTGTAAGTTTTCCCTGTGGTCTCGTAATAGTTTTTTATTTGAACAAAACTACAATGATAACTTACCTTTTCGGTATCAGGCTTTAACTCCAGATCCTTACCAGAATCCAATAGCCAAGAGACTATACGATGAATGGCTTGAAAACCCTGGTTCCAACAAGGCGAAGGAGTACTTGCACACTCTGTACCATCTTGTCGTGTCGCAGCTTAATAATTGGTAGACAAACCCTTAGGTAATGACTCTCTTCTGCTTTTTTTGTGTAATTTTCATAGGAGTGAGAAGCTCCCTTCTCAAGTAGTCTTATATTTATATATGCATCACTAGTTGTGTATAAGAATCATGTGTATAAACCATTAAGCTTCTTTTGCATCACAAACGCTAGACAAAAATGAAATTATTCTTTAATGTTTACAATTACAGCTTGAAAATAGACAACCAAATTGGCTACCACAATTACAAAAACACAACTTCTTTATTCGTTCTCCTATTACAACACTTAATGAAAATCTCTATATTTCTTATTTGTGTAAGAAAAGAAAGATTAAAGATTTTAAAGAGGAAGGAGGAGAGAGTGTAACAAGTAGTAAACATCACATGATGGAGCAGCTTTGTGGGTTTTCTTCACTGAAGTAATCACATCTGTTGAGTTGGCATTGTCTATAGTTAGGTGGTGGTCCCCCTCCCCAGCTATCATAGACTGGTCTCCCATAACACTCGTATGGCTGCGGCGCCGGCATCCCATATCCATTCATAGCTGGCCCACCTCCGAATCCATCGTAGTAGGGCCCGATACACATCGCTGCTATAGGCTGTCCTTGAGGCATCATCGGCACCATCTGTGGTGGCGGTGGTCCTACCTGCTTCTGTGCTGGAGCAGGAGCGGGTGCTGGTTTGGGTGGTGCGGGTTTCTCGGGTTCTTTAGGTTTTTCGGGTTGTTTGGGCTTCTCAGCCTCTTTAGGCTTTTCAGGTTGTTTGGGTTTTTCTGCTTCTTTGGGTTTTTCGGGTGCTTTAGGCTTCTCGGGTTCTTTAGGTTTTTCGGAGGCTTTGGGAGCGTCTTTGGGCTTTTGTGGAGGTTGAGCTTGTGGTTGCGGCTGAGGAGGTTTGGGTGGCTCGACGATCTCGATGGTCTTGATTGAACCGCCGCCTTTGGAGCAAAGCTTGTCCATAATCTTCTCGGGGCTACAACAAACAACCTTGATGACGACAATGTTGGACTTGTCATCGAACAATTGGTCTCTTATTTCTCTTGTTCACAATCACACAAAAGTCATTCACTTAGTCCATAATCAAATAAGAAGAAGAAAAGTGAGATAGAGTGTGTGAAAAAAAAACTCACGTGGGAATTTGCATAGAACTTTCTTCACTTTCTTGTAACACTTTGTGCAATCTAAATCCACTTTCAACTTCATCATAGTCACCTGTTTATAATAATATGTATACACTAAATAATTAGTTTCTTAATTATGGTAAAAGTTGGATTAAGATCTAATTACTAAATAGAAAGGAACTGATTCGATTTCTGACACAAAAATAGAAAGAGAAAGATAGAATCTAATCTTTCTTTCTTATAAAATACCACAAAGTTTTAACTTTTTTTTATTGTCCTAAAAAACTCATTTCTATATCCACACAAAACAAAAATTACCCAAATATACAAAAAACTCCACATGATTAATAATAAATAAAGGGTTGTGAAAAGTTCTTAAGATATAAATTCTAGAGACCCACCCACATATATTAAAAACCAAAACTTTCTATGTTTAGTGACAAGAGAGAGAGACAAAACTATTAAGAGAAGAGAATATAAGAGAATAAACCTTCTCCTTGCCCTTCTCTGCCATGGCTTTGCAATGGTGAGTGAGATCTCAGATCTGACGGTGGCTTAAGAGTCTTACTTCTATAGAAAAGAGATATAGAAGAAAGAGAGAGAGAGAGATGGTTTATGTGAGAAGTGTAGTATTTTTATATAACACTGACTCTAAGCTAACAATAACCAATTATGTGAAGACACGTGGTCGAAGTTGGCATCGATTTTGGTTTGTTATCTCTTTTTTTCCTCCTTATATTAAATGTGATTTATTTATGAAAATAAATCTTGAAAGAAATGCGTAGGGTAGTACAATAATAATAATGTATCATTAAAATTCAAAACCCTTTTCACATCTCTAACTTTCATAGTTGCCATCAAATTTGACTTAACTTTATTTAAAAGAAAAAGAAAATACAAAACCAATGTTTCTTATTTATTTTTCTATTCACTAATCGCATGTAAAGTTTGATGTTTCTTTATTAGTTTAATTAATACATACAAAATTAAAATAAACTTAGTAACGAAGGATGAATCACTTTTCCCCAAAATCCTCTTACGTCCGCGACCAGCCTTTCATAATCTTAAATCATCGTTTCCAACGCGATTCGAACTCAGAAACACAGCATCACCCACGACTGTATTTAACCGATTGAGTTAACCCGTCGCTGGTAAAAAAAGAATATTCTTTGTAGTTGTTTATCCAACTCCATAAATCTAACTACTCCAACTCCCACATCATATGCTTTTGTAATCAACTAATCATAATATAAAGATAATGGAGAGAGACATAAATTTGTATAATATAAATGATTAACTAACGTACAAATTCAACAACCATCATTATTTCTTCTTCATACGTTATAAGGTAGAAAGAAAACAAACAACAAGAAAAAAGAAAGATGAAAAACGACAAGAAAAGAAAGCTGGAAGATTCGTCACGTGCGGGTATTGTTGACAAGCGGGATAAAGACTTTACTAATGGGCTTATTGTATTTTAAAGCCCAAGTAAAGAGACTTCAAGAAATGTGATGAAATTTGAATTACATTAGTTTTTTTTAATGAAATGGGCTTATTTGATATTCAGATGAGTCAGTTTTATTGGTTGATATTTATAAAAACTTTGTTTCAACTGGTTTTTAGTTTTTTTTAATAATATTAATTAAATTCGTTTTTATTTTTTGTGTTATATTTGTTAAAAACAATTAATGGTTTTTGTTAAATATTATTTCCAATGGTATTTTGATATAAGTCAAATTTTAATGGTATTTTTTATTAAAAAACTATGTAGTAGTGTATTTGTGTGGTATTTTTTATAAAAAAATATGTAATATTGTATAAGTGTGATTAAACTTTTTACACAAAAAGTGTGAATTACAGATTTTTCTTAATATTTGAGTTTCATTTTGGGAAACAATTATAATATGTTTTTATTTGATTTTCGTAATTAAATATTCAAAATTATTTTTTTGTGCACAATGACATGGTATATATATTTTTTTGATAAAGACATGGTATATAACTTTGAGTTTTGGACATCTTCGTAAATAAAAAAAATAACAATAATAGAGAATTAGAATCATGTAAAAATTCGGTGAAATTATTTTTTTACTCCAACGTGAAGTTGGTAAAGTCGTTTTAGTTGGTCATTGAAACAAAATAGGGGAAATTCCATATTAATAAACCAACTAAATTATTATTAGTTTTTTAATACACCAATTTTTTGATTGCCCAGAATAATACACCAACTATTTTATTTGTTCATTTAAACCATGAACTATTTTACTTAGTTATTTTAAATCACAAACTAAAATCATCTATCCATTTAACAAAATCAATGTTAGTTGACCGTCAGTTAACTGTTAGTTTATTTTTTTAAAAATCTAAATTTTGTTATTTTAATAAAGAAATACTTTAAAATTATGTAAAAAACTAGAAAATTTAAGAATATATAAAGATTGTAACAAAAATAAAAGTTTCAAAAAATAATATTTTCACAATTTAAAATCATAAACAATTAAAAGATAGGAAAATAACAATTTTTAAATTTAATTTGTGAAAACATTTTTATTTTTATTTTTAAAATTTTTATTGTGAATCTCTTGTATATTTTTCGAATTTTTTAATTTTTGTTGGATTTTTTTACATAATTTTAAAGTATCTTTTTATTAAAATAGAAAAAATTATTTTTGTTTTAAAAAATATGTAACGGTCAACTGACGGTCAACTAACGGTGATTTGGTTTAATGGATAGACGATTCGAGTTTGTGATTTAAAATAAGAAACTAAAATAGTTCGCGTTTTAAAATGAACAAATAAAATAGTTGGTGTATTATTTTGGACAATCAAAAAGTTGGTGTATTAAAAAGCTAATAATAATTTAGTTGGTGTATTAATATGAAATTTTCCCAACAAAATAATAATAAATAACATCGTATATAGTAGTATATATATTAATTAAGAAAATACTTATGAAATTAGAATGAAATTTTAATAAGCCCATAAAGTATAACATTGGTTAAAGATTATTTTTCAAAAAAGTTTCGATGATATAAATTACATGTTAGTTGAAACACTACCTATAAATAAATCATTTGTGTTTTGCAAAATTAAATAGATTTACTAAAATCATTGATTTCTATCATCAAAATTAACTTTAACCCACAACAATTTTAATTTTAATTGACATTATAGCGAATTAAGAGATTAACATGTTGAAAACCGATTAAATTGATTAATCGGTTAAAAACGAATTAAAAATAATTTTATATTTATTTAAATAATTATACGTCGAAAATTAAGAATATTTATGTATAGTTTTATATTATATAAATATTTATAAATTTAGGTAAAAATCTAGTAATAAAAAAATGGACAATTCTTAAGAATACCACTAAAAAGGTTTTTTTAACACAATTAGCACAAATTTTTGAAAGTTTTACAAATACCATTAAATTTTTTTTTCTCATAAATACCACAAATCTTAAATTTTCAAAATTACACTCAAAACTTTCAAAAAACTATACCCCTTCAAAAAACTATATACTATATAGCGAACCCAAATGAAAAAAAGATAAAATTTAAAAGTGTTAAAACTCATTTTTTGTATTTGTGGTATTTTTGTAAACTATTACTTTTTGATGATATTTTTGATATAAATAAACATTTTAATAGTATCTTTGTTATAAATTTCTCTAAATTTTGTTGTAGAGGTATTTCAAAACAAAAACTTTTTTTTGTGTGGGATTTTAAGGAATTTCCCATTAAAAAATTTGTAAAACAGTGTATAGAGTTGGACTGTTGTTGGACTTGGGCTCTCTCTCTCTCTCTCTCTCTCTCTCTCTCTCTCTCTCTCTCTCTCTCTCTCTCTCTCTCTCTCTCTCTCTCTTCTCCAAGCTCTACCTTTCTCTCTCAACTGCTTCTCCTTCTCTCTCTCTCTTCTCTTTCTCTCTCACACGGATCTCTTCTTCTCTGCGTAAAGACAAAGTTTCCTCCTCTTCTCTTTTACTCATGCTTTCCACTCACCACCGTTACTCCTCCTCTCCTTAGATCTAAAATCCCCTCTCCTTCTTCTTCTTCTTCTTCACCGTTTCTAGGTTTTTCACAGCTTCACTATTCCCCCCAACATTGTACAGATCTCTAAAATGTCGAACAACAACAACAACCTTGGTCTTCGATTTCGGAAGATTCCTCGTTATCCTCTTTCTCTACCTAAGCTCGATCCCTTGGTATATTCCTATTCTCGTCTCTCTCTCTCTCTCTCGTCTTTCGAATTTTCGAATTTTGTTTTTTGCTTATGTGTATCGTCTTGTCACGTAGCTTGATGAGAATCTTGAGCAATGGCCACATTTGAACCAATTGGTTAAGTGCTATGGAACCGAATGGGTCAAGGATGTTAACAAGTACGGACACTATGAGACTATTACTAAGCCTGATTCTTTCGTTACTCAGATTTTTGAAGGGCCTGACACAGATACTGAGACCGGTACTTGACTTTTTTTTTTGCATCTTCTTCTTTGTTGTTGTTTTTTTGGATTTTAGTTTAATTTCTCACACTATACTTGTGGGTTTTCTTTTGATAGAGATACGTCTTGCTTGTGCTAAGAGTGAAACGCTTGAGGATGATTTAGTTAGCGTTTCCGGGACGCCGTTTTCTGATTCTGGTTCTGTAAAGGTTTTTTTAAACTTTGTTTTTACTTTGCTTATGTCTTTTTTTTGTTGTTTATTCTTTGGTTCTTTAGTAGCAATGCCATGGGTTTTTGTTGTTGTTGTTGTTGGTAGCATTTTGGGCAACCACCACTTCCTGCTTATGAACCGGCTTTTGATTGGGAGAGCGAAAGGTCTATGATATTTGGTCAGAGAACTCCTGAATCTCCTGCAGCAAGCTATTCTAGGTGTTTGCATGTCACTTGAGTTATGCTCTTAAATCGTTTTTTTTTTTGAAATCTTATTATATGTGTCTGATTTTAATCTTATGTTCTTCTCACAGTGGAATGAAGATCTCCGTCAAAGTTTTGTCTCTGTCTTTTCTGTCTGGCTTAGTTGGTGAGGACACTGACTAAGCTGTTTTGAGGGGGATGCTGTCTATTTCATGTAATTTGAGTTTTTTCGATACGACCTCTTTAATTTCGTTTTTTTCTGCTTTTCTATTGCAACCTTGCAGAACCATTCTATGGCTCAATCGCGTTGTACAATCAAGAGAGGAAGGAGAAACTCTCTGAGGATTTTTATTTCCATATTTTGCCGACGGAAACGCAAGATGTAAGTCACTGAACAGAGTGATTAGTGAACTCTCCCCTTATTCTCTTTTACTTCTCATGGTTTTATTAAGGCTGTCTTAAGTTGTTTTCTCACTCCATTTTTGCAAATTTGCCGCCTGTTGCTCGTTTTCTTGTAGGCTAAACTTTCATCTGATAATCGTGGAGTATTTTATCTAGATGCTCCATCAGCATCAGTTTGCCTGCTGATTCAATTGGAAAAAACAGCAACAGAGGAGGGAGGTGTTACAACTTCTGTCTATTCCCGTAAAGAGCCTGTAATTTCCAAAATCCTAGATTTTCCTTTACTGTCTCTATGTGTCTCTTGCTCATGTGAATGCTTCGTCTAAGAGATTGTGTCTCTTCACATTTCTTTGGGTTACTTGGAGATAGCATGTGACTCAATGGAATATAACAGCTGTCTATAATGTGTGCATGGAGTTATACATATTAGGGTAGTTTCCAGTGCTAACTGGATCTTTATATCAGAATTAGCAAGTATGGTGTTTGTAGTAACTAGTAACTCATTTTCCTGGTCATTTGCAAATCAGGTACACTTAACTGAGAGGGAAAAGCAAAAGTTGCAGGTCTGGTCTCGCATTATGCCTTACCGAGAGTCTTTTGCCTGGGCAGTTGTTCCGCTTTTTGATAATAATATTACCACAAACATTGGTGAATCTGCCTCCCCTAGCAGTCCTCTGGCTCCCAGTATGAATGTGTCAAGTTCACATGAGGGTGTTTTCGAACCCAACGCAAAGATCACATCAGATGGAAAACAAGGTTATTCAGGTGGAAGTTCAGTCGTCGTGGAAATATCTAATTTTAACAAAGTTAAAGACAGCTACTCTGAGGAGTCAATTCAGGTGGGATGTTTAATTTTCACAGCCAATACTATCTTTTAAGTCACAGTTTTACCATATTATTTTATAATTGTATTTATATTGCTTTGTCTAGATCTGGAGCTAATTAGTATTCATATTAATTTCCTAGTTATATTTGTATAGTCTATTGTCTAATATTGTATTCTCTTGTTTTACAGGACCCTAAAAGAAAGGTTCATAAACCTGTTAAAGGGGTTCTAAGACTAGAAATTGAGAAACATCGGAATGGACATGGAGACTTTGAAGATCTATCTGAGAATGGAAGTATCATAAATGACTCTCTTGATCCAGTTGACCGCTCTCATAGTAGCTGTTCCAAGTTGAATTTAGAAGATACAAAGGATGTTTCGCGAAACGTAACAAGTTCAAGCGGGAATATCGACTCAAATTGTCATTATGTAAGCGTATAGGCTTTATCATTCTTTCTACTGATTTTTTGATCTGCTTCTTAAAGCCTTTCTTCTTCTTTAGCTTGCATCTCTTTTCATCAACCTTTTCTTCTCGTCGTGATAGTCATCCCTTACCATCATTCCTCTTCAGAGCTATTTACATCCTTGTGGGTTTTTTAACTACTTGTTTCTTAAATTATGCCCATGAATCAGGGACTCATCATATAAGATTTGGGTTTGGAGATGATAGCAGGAAAACGTAGATCATTCTATTTTGTTACTCTAGTGATGAAGCTGGAAAGCTTTCTCTAGTACTTGGTATAATTTTCTTAAAAATTGATTTGATTACCATTTTCTCGTTCCAGGCTTTTGATTTCTGCTCTACTACAAGAAACGAGCCTTTTCTACATCTCTTCCATTGCCTTTATGTGTATCCAGTAGCTGTCACTTTGAGTCGGAAGAGGAATCTCTTTATCCGTGTTGAATTGAGAAAGGATGACACAGATGTCCGAAAACAACCACTCGAGGTAATTATTTTGGTTGCCAGCACTCCTGGAAAATGATAATGATCAAGCCTTTTCTCGAGTCTTTAGTTGTGTCTTACTCTTGGGTTGGCTAGGCAATCTATGCAAGGGAGCATGGTGTTTCACTTCAGAAGGGGGCTAATACACAAGTTGCTGTTGGAGCTAGAACTGCTAGTTACCATGATGAAATTAAGGTGTCTCTTCCTGCCACATGGACGCCATCACATCATTTGTTATTCACATTTTTTCATGTTGATCTCCAGACAAAGCTTGAAGCTCCAAGACCAGTAAGAGTTATGTCCTAGTTTCACTTTGATGAATCTCGTCTATAGTTACTGATTATCTTTTCTTTTCAGGTCATTGTTGGATATACCTCACTTCCATTATCCACCTACATCCAGTACGTACATGATATTGCCGTAGCATTTAGTCAATAGATTATTTATTTATTGCTGAAAGAAGGCTTTTATCTGCTTATCGCTAATTGTTAGTGGACATGTTTTTCATCTGTATGTGCAAATATGCTAGTTTACAAACCAAAATGAAATTTGAACTTATCACTTCTGTCAAAGTTATCTGAACAACTAGATAATTTTTGTGCTTTTAGTAATAACAAGCAGCGGGAAGCGTATGCCTCTAGGTTTAGAAAAAGTTTTTCTAGTTGTTGAAAGTTCTGTTGTTTATTAATGCAGCTCACGGTCTGATATTTCTCTACCAGTTATGAGAGAACTGGTGCCCCACTATCTTCAGGAAACTACCAAGGTATGTTGTCAATAATTTGCAAGTATTAGTGATATATATTTTTGCTTGGGTAGCTAGTAATTTCAAATCAAATCCGCATGAATGTTTGTAACTCAAAAGCTATGAAAGGACTGTAGGAAGTTTGTTCATTTATGAAAGAAATATGAAGAACGAAAAGGTTAAACTTTTAATAAGGTCCTACAGCTGATGACTGATTGAGTTGGTAGTAACCTATGAGCACATCAAACCTTTAAAATATTGACGAAGGTATACTATGCCACCAAATTAAGAAGTGCAACCGATTAATCTAGGTTGTAGCTTCGCATAGGAAAAAAGGATTTAAGTGGGGGATTTTAGTGAATGTTTGTTGGCAACCCCAAACATTCCCATTCCTAGACAAATACGATTGTGCATATTCTATTTTAGGTTTCCTTCTATTATTCTTAGTCAAACTAGAAACTGTGGTAGAATTTATAAATTGTTCAAGGCATAACTGCTGCAAACAGAAGTTCGGCGATAATACTCTCTGATATTCACAGGAGAGGTTGGATTATTTGGAAGATGGCAAGAATATTTTTAAGTTGCGAATGAGACTTTGTTCATCACTCTATCCCACCAATGAGCGTGTCAGGGATTTCTGTCTAGAGTATGATAGACATACCCTCCGGACAAGCCCTCCCTGGGGTTCAGAACTGTTGCAGGTAGTCACATTAACACTTCGTCATTTTATTTTCTCCACTGGTATTATCAACATGCTTTTTATATTTCTCTCAAGGCAATAAACAGTTTGAAGCACGTTGACTCTACTGCCCTGCTTCAGTTTCTTTACCCAATTCTTAACATGCTTCTTCATCTAATCGGCAATGGTGGAGAAACTCTTCAGGTTCGTCAACTGAAATCTTTTATGGTTCTTTTCGCGTAAGTGTTAATATAAGCATTGCTATATATGTTTTTTTTGTCCAAGTGTCTATTTTTGTACACCAATTACCACTCAAGTGTTATTGTTCATTTTGTACTTGCTTCAGGTTGCAGCATTTAGAGCCATGGTGGATATTTTAACTCGGTATGCATTTTTCGTGAGTTAAGCTCTGGTTTATTCTTGATTAAACCAAGTAAATCAGGAAAACTTTTATGAAAACATATGTATTATAAAGGATTAGGGTGTGGCCAAATGACTAAAAGAATGTTATATCACTTTTTCATTGGTCTTTAACTCACAGTCAATTAACATTCGAGTTGCAACTAATGTGTATGACTGATCACAATAACTGTGTAACAAGCACACATAAGTCTTTTATTCTACCATTGTTGATTTTCGAGCATTTGGTGTCCTGTTTGGTGGTATATTTTTCGTACCACCGTTTTTTATTAGATCTTTCAATGTGGTTTTATAGGGTGCAGCAGGTGTCGTTTGATGATGCTGACCGAAATCGTTTTTTGGTCACCTATGTTGATTATTCTTTTGATGATTTTGGAGGGAGTCAACCACCGGTTTATCCTGGATTATCAACTGTGTGGGGAAGTTTAGCTAGAAGCAAGGTAAAAAGTGCACACATTGTCTAAGTGAAAATACTAGCTCGTCTTTGTTATAATGTGCTGTAAATTACATTATACTTATCACTCACTCGACTATATCTGCATTACCTATTTTTTCAGCAATCCTCTGTGAATTTTATAATTTTTTTCCTTTGTTTATTTTATGAACACTATGAATGGTTGTACAGGCTAAAGGCTACCGGGTTGGACCTGTATATGACGATGTTTTATCAATGGCTTGGTTTTTTCTCGAGTTGATTGTTAAATCAATGGCATTAGAGCAAGCACGCCTTTTTGATCACAATCTACCTTCAGGTATTATTGGGGTATCCAGCTTGCACTTTCCGGTATAATTTTCTAGAACTTATAGACCAATGACTCAAGTTAACTATTGGCATTATGCCAACAGAAAGAAAGAAGCGTAAAAGATACCATCAGTTACAAATTGTTTAGATGCCATTAGTTACAGATTGTTTGGTTATCTTAGACCAATGCCCCAAAGTGTTGCTTTCAGTGTAGTTATCCTAGAAGAGTCTCAACAGATTATATGCTACCATTCCGCAACGTAGTTTGCTTATTCGAAGCAATCGCAGTCTATCTGTTGCCCTCCCCTTGTAATGTTAACTAGATTTATTGTGGTTCTGTTATATAAGAGTTACTGATGTGCTCATTGTTTCTTTTATAGGAGAGGATGTTCCCCCCATGCAGCTCAAAGAAAGTGTTTTTCGATGTATCATGCAATTGTTTGATTGTCTCTTGACTGAAGTACATGAACGTTGTAAAAAGGGTTTAAGCTTGGCGAAACGTCTAAATAGTAGTTTGGCGTTTTTCTGTTATGATCTTTTATATATCATTGAGCCCTGCCAGGTCTATGAACTGGTATGTTTTTGATTTATATCCTCGAGACTATCCTAAGTTGCGTTAGTAGTAAACTACATCTGATTTCTCTGGAAGTCTCCTGATGATTATATTTTTGGTTGAGTTCAAGCCTGATCATGGTTTTATGCATTGTTCTCTCATCGAGTTTCTTTTGGGGCTGTCCGTGAATTGTATGATTATATCTATTATTCATAAAAGACTAGCCTTCAATGCAAAAACGTAGCAGCTTGTTTCAACTGATTTTTGATGCCCTATCAGCTGTCAAGTTAGGAACATTAGAATAATCTATCATTTCAAGTACTTTTCGATCAAGTTTAAATGTCCTTGCATTCAACAGGTATCGTTATACATGGATAAGTTTTCTGGTGTTTGTCAGTCTGTCCTACACGAATGCAAGCTCACGTTTTTGCAAATTATCTCTGATCATGATCTTTTTGTAGAAATGCCGGGCAGAGACCCGTCAGACAGGTACGCTCCCTTAGATACTTATTCAAATTTTGCATTGTCTAGCATTGGCTCTTTATTATTTGAACATAAAAAGTTAGAGAAATATAATATATGGTGAGCACATGAACTCTTGAAGTGATGATGATGTGTGTGTGCATATTTACTTAGTCTTGAGGGGAAAATATAATTATCTGAGCTAACTTTATTTGTTTGTTGTAGGAATTATTTATCATCCATCTTAATACAGGAGCTATTTCTCTCCCTGGATCATGACGAGCTGCCTCTGCGGGCAAAGGTATTTTTAGTTCCAAGTGTTTCATATGACAACATATCATGTAAGAATTGTACATTGTAAATCTAACTCTTTTTTTGGTCTCCTTGCAGGGTGCACGGATTTTAGTTATTCTCTTATGCAAGCATGAATTTGATGCTCGGTACCAGAAAGCCGAAGATAAGCTATATATTGCACAACTATATTTTCCTTTTGTCGGGCAGGTATATCACGCTGGCTTGAAAAGAAATTATGCATAAATTCTTTCAATTAGGTAGTCCACAAATGTTTATTTGATCCAACTCCACTTTGAAAAGTTTCATGGTAAATAGTTATTTCCAAGACTAAAAAGGATTTAAATGATGTGGTAATAACGACCTTTTGATTGATTGCTATGTCAACAGAATCATAATAGCTATCATCATCAGATATATTAGCGTGACCTTTCATGTTTTGTTTTCTTTTGCAGATTTTAGATGAAATGCCTGTTTTCTACAACCTAAATGCTACTGAAAAGCGTGAGGTTTTAATTGGTGTGTTGCAAATTGTTCGTAATCTGGATGACACATCACTTGTCAAGGCATGGCAGCAGAGCATCGCTCGTACAAGATTATATTTCAAACTCATGGAAGAATGCCTGATGCTTTTTGAGGTTCATTTCCACAACTATTTCTTATAATTTGAGGAAAAAGCTTGACTGTTTTATATAACATAACTGTTAAAGGAATCCAACGAAAATTGTTATCCATGGAAATATGTATACTGGTGGTCTATGATGTCTAATAAATTATCTGTCATGCTCTCCATTTTTGTCTTTTTTAGAGAAAAGTTGATTTCAAATAGGTTTTAGGATGTATTTGAATGATATGGGCAGATCTTACACTCTACTAGAACTTAGTTTTGATTTTATTACCCACAAATATTAGTACTTGTAATTCACGTAATGTTTGACTCCTAGGGAGATTCCATGACCTTAAATTGAATAATCTTTTCAGCACAAGAAAGCTGCTGACAGCATCCTCGGGGGCAACAATTCTCGCGGTCCTGTTAGTGAAGGAGCTGGATCACCAAAGTACTCCGAGCGACTATCTCCTGCTATCAACAATTATCTGTCAGAGGCTTCCCGCCAAGAAGTCAGGGTGAGTTACTTAATTTATCTTGTGTAATAGTTCCTCCCTTCTACTTTTTGGTGAAAACCTGCCAGTTTACCTAAAATCCTTAAACATCGTTGCTTTTTTGGTGGACTTCTCCAGATTAAATTAAAAAGTTCTCTGCTTTAATTTATGTTAAAGCATACGCAATGTTCAAATATCTTATATTTCTTTGTATTGCAGCTAGAAGGAACACCTGATAATGGATACCTGTGGCAGAGGGTTAATTCTCAGTTGGCCTCCCCTAGCCAACCTTATTCTCTAAGAGAAGCTTTAGCTCAAGCACAATCTTCACGGATTGGAGCTTCAGCCCAGGCACTGAGAGAATCGCTGCATCCTATTTTGAGGCAAAAACTGGTATTCATGCCTTCTCCTTTTTATATTACTCATCATTTATGATGGCATAGTTGTCAATGTGTTATTCCACTAATTGCATTCACATTGACCAGGAACTTTGGGAAGAGAACGTAAGTGCAACTGTTAGTCTCCAGGTTCTGGAGATTACTGAAAAGTTTTCATCAATGGCAGCCTCTCACAATATTGCTACTGATTATGGAAAATTAGACTGCATTACTACAATATTGACGAGTGTCTTTTCCCGAAACCAGTCATTAGCTTTCTGGAAAGCCTTCTTTCCCATTTTCAATAGAATCTTTGATCTTCATGGGGCAACACTTATGGCCAGGGAAAATGATCGCTTCTTAAAACAGATAGCCTTCCATCTTCTAAGGCTTGCTGTTTACCGCAATGAAAGTGTCAGAAAAAGGGCTGTTATTGGTCTTCAGATATTAGTCAAGGTGAGACATCTAGCTTCATAGAAAGATTTATCTGTTTCTTACTTTTAAGCGTTATCTTTATTGCTTTGTTCTTGCAGAGCTCGCTGTATTATGTGCAGACCGCTAGGCTAAAGGCTTTACTGACCATTACACTGTCAGAACTCATGTCGGATGTCCAAGTGACTCATATGAAAGCAGATAATACATTGGAAGAGAGTGGAGAGGCAAGGCGGCTGCAACAGTCATTGGGCGAAATGGCTGATGAATCTAAGAGTGTAGATTTGTTGAGGGAGTGCGGTCTTCCTGATGATACTCTTATGACAGTTCCCGATAAATTTACAGAAAGTCGCTGGTCTTGGACTGAAGTGAAACATTTTTCTGACAGCCTTGTTCTTGCTCTTGATGCGAGCCTCGGGCATGCCCTCTTGGTATGGCTTATACATTTTGGCATTTTAAAAATATCTTTTCTGGTCAGCGATGGAAGAAATGTCTTATGCCTGTCTTGTCACTGTATTAGAGGGCTTGATGGTTGAATTGGCCATCACGCTTCTTCCTTACTGTTCTTATTCCATTTGATTCAACCAGCTTTGTATTTTCCAACATCAAATTATGTTATAACAGGGTTCTGTGATGGCTATGGATCGATACGCTGCTGCAGAGAGCTTCTACAAACTTGGAATGGCGTTTGCTCCTGTTCCGGATCTTCACATAATGTGGTTGCTGCATCTATGTGATGCCCACCAGGAAATGCAGTCCTGGGCTGAAGCTGCACAATGTGCTGTGGCGGTTGCAGGTGTGATAATGCAGGTAATAATATCTCTATCTGGTATGCCTATGTGATAATTTATATGCGTAGTGGATCATCTCTGCAGTCATTATTCAAGTCTTACTGTTCACAAAATCTTAGTATTAGAACTTATGTGCATGGTTTGGGTTCGCCTTGTAGGCCTTGGTGGTTAGAAATGATGGTGTGTGGAGCAAAGATCATGTGTCTTCCCTGCGTAAAATCTGCCCGATGGTAAGTAGCGAGTTTACAACAGAGGCATCCGCTGCTGAGGTCGAGGGTTATGGTGCTTCGAAGCTAACAGTTGACTCGGCAGTGAAGTATCTACAGCTTGCGAATAAGCTTTTCTCCCAGGCTGAGCTCTACCATTTTTGTGCAAGCATCTTGGAGCTTGTTATACCGGTTTACAAGAGCAGGAAGGCTTATGGGCAGTTAGCTAAGTGCCACACGTTACTGACTAACATATACGAGTCAATACTTGACCAAGAATCAAACCAGATCCCATTCATTGATGCTACGTATTACCGGGTGGGATTTTACGGTGAAAAGTTTGGAAAGTTGGATAGGAAAGAATATGTGTACCGTGAACCACGGGATGTGCGGCTCGGGGATATAATGGAAAAGCTTAGCCATATATATGAATCAAGGATGGACAGCAACCACATTTTGCATATTATTCCTGATTCTAGACAAGTAAAGGCAGATGAATTGCAGGCAGGAGCGTGCTACTTGCAAATCACGGCAGTTGATGCAGTCATGGAAGATGAGGATCTCGGAAGCAGAAGAGAGAGAATATTTTCGCTTTCAACTGGAAGTGTTAGAGCACGAGTCTTTGACCGGTTCTTGTTCGATACACCATTTACAAAGAACGGTAAGACACAAGGTGGGTTAGAAGATCAATGGAAGAGACGAACGGTGTTGCAGACAGAAGGTTCTTTCCCCGCCCTCGTGAACAGACTTTTGGTTACCAAATCCGAGTCCCTCGAGTTCTCGCCGGTTGAGAACGCGATTGGGATGATCGAAACCCGAACAACCGCGCTGAGAAACGAGCTAGAAGAGCCTCGTAGCTCAGACGGGGATCACCTACCACGTCTACAGAGTCTTCAGAGGATTCTTCAGGGCAGTGTGGCAGTGCAGGTTTGTAATATTCATTCATGTGACTTCTGTTTCATTGTGTTGTAAAATCGCAAAATGCTTAACTTCTTTATTACATTTACTTGCAGGTTAACAGTGGGGTCTTGAGCGTCTGCACGGCTTTCTTATCTGGCGAGCCAGCAACGAGGTTGCGTTCACAGGAACTACAACAGCTTATCGCGGCATTGCTCGAGTTCATGGCTGTTTGCAAACGAGCCATTAGGGTTCACTTCAGATTAATCGGAGAAGAAGATCAAGAGTTTCATACTCAGCTTGTCAATGGATTTCAATCCCTAACTGCAGAACTCTCACATTACATCCCTGCCATCTTGTCTGAACTTTAGTTGTTTTTTTGTAATTTTGTGAGTTATTATTTTTGTTGCTTCGAGTTTTGTGATTTGCCATGTGTTGTCATGTTTGTAATATATGATTAGTTCTTGTTAATTTGTATCATTTGGCTTTAGATATTTGATTGTCTATTAAAGAAAAAAGATCAGACCATAGAGATTTAATTTTGTGTAACAAGTCTCCGTGATGTGATGAGATTTAAACGTACATGAGAAAGCTTGGGACTTGCTGTTGCGGAAATCTATTAGATTATGAGCTATGACCTGATTTGTTGGTAACTTTTAGCCTTTTGCAAGGATTCTCCGTCTAATGCAAATTTTGGGCGTTTATCAGTCCCCAGCTTTCATGATCACTCCAAGTCTGCAAGAATAGCACCTTATAGTTAACTTTCCCGCGGTATTACAAGGATGTTGCGTATGTCGAATATGTTGTTTGTTCCTAAGTACACACAAGGGTCCAGAGGCCAAACTAAACCTTGATGATCTCCTCTGCTAATCTTCTTATCCCCAAACTTTGTTCCGTGGCTATCTTTTACTTTGTTTTGTTGACTCTGGATAAGGAAAACGAAAATGGTAGAGAAATCATATGTTTATTGCTCGAAGTAATAAGCACGTCGGCAGATATACTCATCTATAGAGATGATTGATGGTTTGATTTCTTTCATGTAGAGGAATCATGAAGGCATACTCCTCTCCGGATTACAACTATGAACAACATGCAGGTACTACAGTGAAAATAGAAACCCTAAGATCTAACACTGTAGCGACTAAATTCAAAACCGTCCTAGTCAAGTGTGAACGAAATCGAAATTTATATAAATGGTAAGGACACATGTGTACCTCCCACCAACAAGCACAGTGATTCCTGAAACAGCTTTGATTTAATACGATTTCAGTTCTCACCAAGCCAACTTTACCTGCAAAAGCCATCATCAAATTACCACACATAATGTTAACAAATAAACCACGTCGAAGAAAATTGCAGAAGAAACACACACACAAAACAAAGAGCCTGTCTCATTGATGAGCATCTTGCAGAATCCGCTTGTATGCCTTCAAAGTAGAACATCACAATACTGATAGCTGGGGAGCTGAACCAATCTTTAGTCTTTCCAAGTTTTGACGGTCCAGCTTTACCTGCGAGAATGAGAGTGATACACCTGCGACTGTGGTAGAGAAAGAACTTACAAAAGAAAGTATGGCTGCTAGTTTTGGCAAATCATACTGGCATATTTGACCAGTTATATGATCATTGACACTAAAAACTGAAAAGCTTTACTCTTGGGGTTCTGGAAATGATATTATATGAATTTCAAGAAATGTATTCAGATACCTGAAGGAAGAATTTTCGCTAATGCGGGTTAACACTAAAGCTCGACCTCTATACAATACTAAAAAACAATCCACAGGGAATTGAGAACATATATCATCTAAGGATGTGAATAATGAAACAAAACCAAATGCTTCATCAAACCAGGTTAGCGCCAAAAAACCTTGTCCCGGCCACATTTCAGGTATGAGAAAATATCATGGACACATTTCTTCTCTACATCAGACCATCTGCGTCTTTGCAATAAGCTTCCTGATAAATGAGCAATGATGTGGTTTATACGAAGGGGCTTTGCCATCCCAGCAGATACCAACTCAACTACCATTGGCCATTACCATAGATCCCAATGACCATCACGGTTTTGGAACTTGAGCTGATGCCATGTACTTGTCAACTTGTATGTCCACAAAGTCACGGATCTGTATATAAAGTGACAATCAATCAGAAACTGTTCTAAAGCAGATGCAACAATTTTGTGACATTTTCATGTGAGCCTGTTAATAAGACTATTATTCCTCACAACAAAACCTGACATTTCTGCATATACCAGAGAGGGATTACTCGAACTAGAAAATTAGAGACAATACCAAAGATAGCTCTGAAACTTTCTTAAGCGTTTTACAAACCTTGTTTTTCCGCTTTGAATCGAGGAACTGTGGAACAGCCATGGCTTTCTCGACGTCTGTTGTGTGTTGCATAACCTGATAAATCCCAAGAGTCTCATAAGAGTCATTTTCAAATCTCAGATAGAAACAAGAATCGTAATAATATACTAGTTGAAGAACGTTGAAGAGTAGAAAATCACAAACCTTGGTTGCTGTCTTCTTCATTATTGCCTTGTATACATCTCTATCAATTTTCTTTGCTTTATATGGGGCCATAAGCAACGATGCAACAAAATCTACAACACCCTGTTTTAAACGATCTGCACTTCGGACATGACTTTTATGTGACTCTTTATTCACTGTAACCTGTGATATAGAACATTCATTCGCTTGTTGGTCATGTTTCCAACTAGGAGGGCCCGTCGAACATGCAACTGAGTCGTCATCCTTAATATGCAAAGCACGATTGAAAAATTCAGGATCAGCAGCAGCGGCTTGAGATTGCCATCTATCTATTGCCAGAGAATCTTTGAAACCATCGCTACTACCACCAGTATCAACCCATGCTCCAGTAAAAATACTAGTATCCGCAGCCCCACTTTCTCCAGAACATTCTCTTAGCTTTGAGTGAGATACAGGCTCATTTGAGTGGCTACGCTGTGAGTTGTTATCGACTGGCATCCTCGAACTGTCAATGTCAAGACAGGATGCAGGAAAATCATACCAGTCCCGAACTTTGCAGTTCCTAGAGTCTATCTCTGACATACAATCTTGCCTTCCTAAGACATTGCCGGGAAACTTTTTCCTGAAATCAGATTCATCCATCTTAGCATACTGCTCTCGCCTGGCAAATTTGTGAAACGAGGGAATCTTGGGAAGCTGCAATGAAGGACTATGATAGGCCTCAGAAAATGCCTGCAAGACAAGAGAATAAATTTATTCATTAACAAACTAATATAGAAAGAGTTGTCATAGGAGGAAAACACATTACTCAGGGGAGACAAAACAAACACAGCCAGCACACGTCCATCAATGCATTTCATTAGTTCAAAGATAAAATACTTGCCTTTGCGGCTGCTTCAGCTGCTACACGAGCAGCCTCAGCTGCAGAAAACACAGCCTTTTCTTCCTCTGATATCGGTAGCTGGTTCTCCTCGAGCTCTGCATCTGTTTTCACATCGTTACCATTGCTCAGCTTTCTCTTACTGTCAGTATCTACACTATTCATTTTTCTTGATTTCATTCCACTATTTGATTTTTCCTTCCGGTATAGTTCCAGCCACACATTAACAAGCTGGCTTGCAATGGCACGGATATCACGGCTAGTGTGTGCACAAACCTTTTCTTTCACAGTCTTTCCAATGCCTGCACCAACAAATGGAAAGTAGAAAAGAAAATTAATAACAGGCCTAACCTGACATCTGAAGAAATAACTGGTTGCATGTGAATTGTGATATATGAGGTTTAGTACAGAATGCACAAGTGGAAGAAAATAACCATACCTGAAAGCCTAACAGCAAAGAGATCATTTGTAACTCGAACAAGAATATGCACACAGTGGCGTAAAAGCTGGGTTCCATTCTTTCCCATTGAATCCTAAAAGAAAATTTAATTAAGCAACAATACGTGGAAATTTAACAGATTCTTTGTTTTGGTAAAGAAACTAGCTCATTGAGCTTACCAGGATCCAAGAGTTCAGCACTGCAAGCCCTTCTTTTGTACCCGCAAAGGATTTCAAGGTTTCACCAGGTAGGTTAAGTAACTCCTTCGCTAAATGCAAGCGCCCAACAGTTGTTTTGGCAGAGAAGAACATGTTCCGTAGCAATGATTGCCTGGCCAACACATTGGACAGTTCAACAACTTCAAGCCTCTTAATTAGGTCGCTGACTTCATCTCTTACAGATACAGATTTCCTCTGTGCCTTCTCTAGTGTTTCTATTTCGATTGTGTAATCATTTCCACTTCTCAATATATCAATTATACGCGCAGCTTCTCTGACTCCAGTCATCATTGCACCACCAACAGTGTCCGGATGCTCTTTGCATGTCGCCTCACCAGCAAAAAACACACAGTTCTTAACAGGCCTTCCCAGTACATCATAATCTTCACCAGAAGCACCAATAGCGACATATGAGTAGGCACCATAACTGTAAGGATCAGAGCCCCAGTCAGTAACTACTGAAGCAATAGGATCAGGCACCAGATCTCCACCAAAAAGCTTACGAAGGACCATCATTGCATGGCTCACGTGCTCGGACTTACTCTTGTTATTATAGTCAAAAGCAGCCTTTCCAACCACAAGAGCTACCAATACAGGAGCACCAACAGTTTTCTTGACATTCCAAAACATGAAGCACTCACCTCTCTGATCTGTTTCCTCAGCAGTTGCCCCAAAATAGTCCACACTATCATCCCAAAATACCTCTGAGAACTCCAAAACAACTTTATTTAGAACGCCAAAACCAAGTTGCTTGATTGACGAATATTTCCAGTCTGGCAAAGGTGGTGAAAACTTTATGGTTTCTGCTTTCAAACACCCAAGCGGGACAGTTACCAGAACAGCATCTCCAAGATACTCACATCCATTTAAGGTACTAACTCTAACTCCATGCTTGCGGTTATGCATGGCAGAAACATCAGAGGCATATGATACCTCAGAAACTACTTCGTTCAAGTGAATGTCGAGTCCTTCTGCAAGCGACTCAACAACTCTGCTATAACCACCCTTAATCATAGCATGTGGCCCTCCAAACCCGCCATAAACCTCATCTTGATTCCAGTGAGGAAGTGAAACTTTCTTAAGGACAGCAGCGCAACCATATTCTGTATGAGCAAAATGCCAGTTCATAACTCTTCTCTCCAAAGGATTCAGAAAATCATCTCCCAAGCTTTCATCATGCGTAAAGGTACCATCGATGTCTGTTTTTGGGCAGGAAGCATCAATTGAAATGTCACACCTTATTCTTTCTTTGTTCACCTTGTCATGTGGCATCCTCAGCCGTTTAAGGTCATATTCTAGACCATCCTCAAGGGACATAGTATTTGCTTTTTCCTTTCCTATTTCTTCAACAAGCAAATCCAAATTATCAATTAGGCTGTTGAACTCTGCTTGTAGAGCATCATCTAATTCTGGAGGAACCTTTTTCCCTGTTACAGTATCATAAAGAGGACAGAATCCATGCAACACACTCAACTCCAAACCTAATTGGTTACAGATCAATGCTGAAGGATCTGGCATTCTTTCAGATGGCACATCAGCCTCGGTTCCTGTAATTATGCTAGCCCCGAGATCCACAGGAACTGAAAGAGAAGACTGATCTGTAAATACACGACCACCTACTCTACTCCTTGCCTCAAGAACAGTGACAGAAAAACCTTGGCGCTGTAAGTGACGTGCTGCTGTTAATCCAGCAGGCCCAGCTCCAATAACTATTACTTTCTTCTCATCTATCACCTCACATTGCACACAACCCCTTTCTCTCACTTGATTACTATTTGCAGAGGACAATGTGCTAGACAAAGTAGGCTTCGCTACTGAAATTGTTTCAGGATGCTTTTCAACCTTACATGCATTACCATCTGCTTGTAAAGTATTTGTGCTGATAGAATGCTTGGAATCAACAATAATGCTTGCTTCACATGTTTTGCTGGTAGATCCCAACATTGTTGGTGTTGCACATCCTACCAATTCACCTTCATCATTTTGGAGAGCACAGTTTTTCTCCTCGCTAGCTGATTCAACAGCTTTTATTTGACCGAGGATAAAAGCAACTCCATCTTCAGAATCAGCAACAGAAGCCATAAAACTTTCTTCAAGCTTTTTCCCTTGGAGGAGGTCATCATCTTGATGATTCAAAGATCCCCCTTTCTCCCGCACAGATGAAATTCCAGCATTTATATACCCCTGTCAAAAACACCATTACATGCAGACTATAAGAAACCAGCACCTATTCTCTTTTTAATAGTCCATACAAATTAAGAACAACCTTAAGAAAAGATCAAACTTAAAGAACACAAGAAAGAAACAGCAGACTTACTCTCTGATCAAGAAACTTGTAGACCTCTCTGATAAAGGAAGCTGAAGGCAGTTCACTCTCAGACGGGCCACTAGAAACACCGCATTCAGTGATAGGTAAGATCCGGCTGATGTCTTTGCTCCACAGACCTAAGATAAAATTCCTGTATCAACACAGATATCCATTCCGAGATTACAAAGGGTAAAGTCTTCAAGAGGGTGAACGAAACAAAAAAGCTATATAAGTTAAAATAACAAAATTGTTCCATGTAAAAACTGTTAAACATAAACAAAAACAGCTTGAAGATCACTGAAACTCATTATAAGGGCTGTCAAAAAGTACAGCACAGTACGTATTCACGGTTTCCATTAAAAGAAGAAGGTAAAAATGGGATTGACATCTTCAGGTACACGCTTCTTATGAGATCTTACGAAATAGGAACACCAAGACTTGATATTTGAAATACATAATGAGTTCGGAAAATGCTACTAACCTGCAAACTAGGTAATCCTGATGGCTACCTTTGCGCTTCAACATATCTTTAAGTATAATCTTCTCAATTGGACTTACCGACTGGGCTTTAAGTCCAGCTGTCACTGCAGCTGCTCTACCAATTTCAGTTTCCCTGGAAATAGAGGGAACGGAATCATACTTGCCGCTTCCTCTAAAGGACTTGTCACTTTGAAATTCAAGAAAGCCTAGCTCACTTTCCAAGTGCATGTCTCCTTCATACACCAAGTTTCCAAGCTTACGCTTTTTAGCAATGCGCTCTGGTCGTTGAAAGGTGGATTGCTTCCCAGAATTTGGTAATGAAATTGCATCACCTCGAAATCTTTCATCTTCACAGGGAGTCATAGAATTCGGGAAGGCTTCTACTGTCCCATTTTTACTAAGTTGAATAACACCTCCATCAGAAGCATCGTGGTGGTGTATATCAAGAGCAGTTTCTGAAACTTTTTTTTCAGCAATAGTAGTACAAACTTCACCGTTGACATGTGCCTTCTCCGAGAGTGGTCTCTTGGATACTTTCAAGGACATTTTTACGTCCTCGTGACAGGGAGAAGTTGCCTCAACCTTACCATTGAACTTATGCAGAGGAGTTTCAGTTTCTGAAGCACACTTTTCAACAGAACTAGAAGCACCATTTTTGGTAACGTCAACTTTTTCACCCTTCGTGTCAGAATTTAAGGGAGCCTCACGAGTGGAGCATTCTAATGTTGAATCAACCATATCGCGACCTTCCAGACCTGAGTTCAAATTATAATTTGTTACAGTATCAACAGGAAGAACATCCTGATCCTTGTGGTTATTAGGGGTTCCTGATCCAACACTTTTCTTAGACCCCTTCTTCAACCTCTTCCTAAAACTAGCTAAGGTATCATCCATATCCTCAGATCCCTTGCCGACAACACTCGGTTTCTTCCTCTGTTTGCCATTACTTTCAACCTCAGCCTTATTCTTCTTGGAACTTTTGTGCTTCATGACCTTCAAGATAGATCCGATAGGTTCATCGTCGTCACCATCATCGCCAAACTGAACATTCTTACATCCCCTCTTGGAACCAGACTTATTTCCCTTACCATCCATGTTTATCTCTTCCTAATTCTTAGAGAACCCAATATCTAAACTTCAATATTACACTATCTTAACCTCAAAACTTTCGCCTAAAGCTTATAACCTGAGAAATCAACAACAACAACAACAATGTCCATAAGAACAACGTAATCAAATCTTAGGGTTTTCAAGCAGAGTGAGCTTGAAACTTAGACCAATTAGGTCAATAACTTACACGAAACGAGATTGAATCGCAGAGATAATGAATAGTGTAAGGGAGCTATGTCTACGAAGAAGAAAGGTAAAAAAAATGGGATTTTAGGGTTCGCGAAACCCAAATCGCTTGGAGATTTGATTGATTGATTGATGAAGAAGCGAATCGAAAATTGGGGAAATACAAAGGAGTAGCTTAAGAGCTTTTTGTTTTTACCTTCTTCGTCTTCTTCTAGAGAGATCCCAGCAGAGAGAGCTTCGGTGTTTGTACAAATCCACACGAGAATGGTGAACTCAACGCGATTCAGAAACGCAGCGTTTTGTGTGGTGTCGCGTTTAGAAGAGGCTTACGTTAGCGTCGTCGCTTTGGTTTCTACAACCGTACAACAACGAGGAGACGAGTGATATAATAAGGGGGTTTTTATTTTTGCGCAGGGCGTTTGAGTTTGTCGTATTATTCACGTCATCAAAAATGTTAAAGATACAGTTGGGCCAGGAAAAATTGGAAAAAAAAAAAGGTTTCAACTTTTCCACAAAAAAAACCTGACAAATATTCAGGTGTAAAAAAAAATCTTAACTTTTTTATTTTACATTTTAAAACCTAAGGTTTGTTTTTTTAGCAAAACGAACTCTATCCGAAAAATCGGTTAAATTTTAACAGAGATAAACGACATATTTCACATAAAATTAAAACGGGTTTGATTTATCATCGTATATCAAAGAGAATATGAAGAAAAAACGAGAAAAACAAAAAAAACACAAACAAAGATGATATTATTTGTCCTAAAATCCATAACTTCAGTCTTTGATAAAGTGTTCAAAATCACAAAACTTTTTTTCGTTTATCTCGTTTTTTTCTTATATCCATTTTGTATATGATGGTGAAACAATCACATTTTCATTTAAGTGAAACGAATAATTTTTTCTCCGCTAAAGATTAACTGATTTTTGGCTAGGGTTTTTTTTGCTAAAAAAAACAAACCTTAGGTTTTAAAATGTGAAATAAAAAAGTTAAGGTTTTTTTTTACACCTGAATATTTGTCAGGTTTTTTCTGTCGAAAAGTTGAAACCCTGGATTTTTTTTTGCAATTTTTCCGTTGGGGCTACCTTAAAAATTTCTATATTTTTGCTTATTTTTGCTTCCCAAAAGTTATTTTTGCTTCCCAAAAATATTTACATCTTTTGAGCGGGCGTTTGTATATTTTTGCTTCCCAAAAGTTACTCACCGACGTATGTAACTAAAGTAAGTATTCAGATGGTACCTTGGCTGTGACAATCATAAGAGAGATAGGGAGGACCGACACAAAAACTTATGTTAAAGATACAGTTGGGCTGATAATGTGGGATGTTTCTTGGTTGAGCTTGCTAATCGTATGTTAAAAGTAATGTCGACAAACTTCGTATTAATAAGGGGATTCAATATTAACGTTTGAGTTGTGGCAATATCGCAGCTTCACCTTGTATGATTCACCACCAAAATGAGCCATCAAAAGTCCAAAGTTTGTCGACATTACTTTTAACATACGATTAACAAGCTCAACCAAGAAACGTCCCACATTATCAGCCCCAACTGTATCTTTAACATAAGCTTTTGTGTCGGTCCTCCCTATCTCTCTTATGATTGTCACAGCCAAGGTACCATCTGAATACTTACTTTCAGCTCTTGCAACTGCATCAGCTACGTGCACAACAGCAAAATCATATTTGTGTATCAAGTGCATGATTGAGGCACATGACTGCACAATATAATGGTACTTTGTAGCAGATGCACCTATGATGCGGCACAAAGCATCTTTCGCCTCTGCATCTTTCAAGATTGCAGCATTCTCAAAAAGAGAGAACGAGTTTCTACAAGGAAATAATACCGAGTTATGAAAATGACACGGAATATGCAAAGATAAAACGAGATTAACCGTGTCAAAGAAATTACTTGACAATGAAAGACAAGTAGTTTTCGTCCAAGTCTGGTGATCCAAAGAGCAATGATAGGTTGATCTCAAGAGAATTTGCAATCAAATTCAGCATCCTACCCCTTTGAAGCTCCCAGTTCCATGATTGAAAAAATAGCTTTTTCCTCCCTCTCGTGCTGCGACCTGTTAATTAATCCACAACATCACAAAATTGTATGTTACGTAATCAAAAAAATCAGCTAGAGAAAGGGGAAAAAACAAACACCTTTGTGCTAACAACAGAGCTGGTGTGTGATTCTTCTGTCATAATAATAGTGATGAGAAAGAAAGTGTATATTTTCAAGGCATTGCGGTGTGATGTGATCCTGTCGACGATAGGAGCTTGGTCCTCGTGATCTTGGAAAGACCGAGAGATAGAATCGAGATTTGGAAGAAGAACGCTTAGATTAGAACGAAGACTCTCTACAAGGTCACACTTGCAAGATGGTGGAAGAGTATAGAAGCTCCTGACCAAAGAGTAAACACGGTCAAAAACATCTTGATCTTCGATACAGAAGAGTTCTCTGTCTGATAAGTCAAAGGATAAACCTGTTTCCCACACAAGAAGAAGACATTCAAAATCATATTGTTAAACATCACTTGAATACACAAACTTCTCCCACATGACTAATTGCTCCTATATCTCACTCTCTCTCTCTCTCTCTCTCTACATCGACATGATTATTACCTTTAACGAAGTCATCGAGATCTGAAAGGCGGAGAGAGGTTACATCGACGGTGTTCTGAGCAAACAATCGGTGATTATCTTCTGACTCTTCTTCTAGGGCTCTTAGATTTTGAGGGAAAACAAAAGAAGGAGGAGGAGGAGCCATTATTTACATAGAGAGAGAGAGAGAGAAACTGAGAGACGTTGCACGGAGGAGAGAGAGAGAGAGAGAGAGAGATAGTAAATCGGTCTTCTCGCTGTATCCTACGAGAACGGTGTGGATTTCGGTGACGGGGTTGGGTGGTCACATGCTTGGATATAGCCGATGAGATCGCTGGTTCGATAAGAAACGGAGATATTTGGTCCTTTCCATGTTTGATTTAGCTCTCTCTCTCTTTTTTTCTTCCCCAATTTCTTTCTAATTTTGTTTGTTGATGATTACACTTTGTAATGTTCATTACACTGCAAACACAACACATATATATGCTTTTGTTTGTGTGTATGATAATAAAGTCACACTATTTCATTTGACCAAACAACTCTTTAGTTTTCTTTAGAAAAGTTACAGATTCATACAAATATATATTTTAGCAAGTAAAAATATATATATGCTCAATGATTTGATATTTTTTTAACTCAAATCATATATCTTACTTTTGATTTTCTCTACTTGTTTTCATTGTCTTAGCTTAGTTTGTATTTTAATCGCATTGTGTTCTGTCTTTTAATCGCATTGTGTTTTGTTTTTTAATCGCATCGTCTTCTGTCTTTTAATCACATTGTGTTCTGTCTTTTAATCGCATTGTGTTTTGTCTTTTAATCGCATTGTGTTTTGTCTTTGATTTAAATTTAAGGTTAATAAATTATTCTGTAAATTATTTTTTTTGATATTATTATTCGATTTATTATTTTTAACTTTTTTAAAATTGATTTTTTTTTAATTTTGATATTAATAATATTTTCCTTTTCTTTTTTGAATATTTTGTGTCTTTTTTGTTTCCTAATTTAATATTAAAATTAATATTGTTTTTGAGTAATCTTAAAAAAGCATGTTTATGATATACTGACCATGGCACATATAAACATCCACACACACTTTACCAGCAAACTTTACCAGCAAACTTTACCAGCAAGAGCTTTGTGTGTTCTTAAGCAAGAGAGAGTCCTACAAAAATCAAATCACCTAAAACTCTTTTTTATTATTATTATTATGTAGTCCTATATTTTACGATTAATTATAATTTGAACTTAACATTCTTAAAATTAACATCTTTTTACAAAAATTGGACCAAAATAAATTCAACTCTCTAAGGTTAACTAATAAAAAAATTTCTAGTTTCTTATAAATTAAAAACACCAATTATGTAGTTTGGAAATGCAATTAAAACATACGTATATCAAAGAACACTAAACACTATATGGGCAGGTAGCACCACCCCACCCGGGATCGATTCTCCGCGCCTACGATAGTGTAGGTTTTGCTAATGGGCCGGCCATTTGTGTCCCAAATGTTGACAAAAAAAAAAAAAACACTACACCCATTTATGCTTCATAAAACTACACCGATTTATAGTAAATACACCTAAACATTACATTTGTAATCCAAATAAACACTAAACTTTAAACAGTAAATGATAAAGTCAAAATGAAACCTTTTTAATTAATTTCAATTTTTAGGCATAGTTTAATCATTTTTAAACTATACAAAGGTACACGTATAAAAAGAATATATTTGTGTTGTTTTTGCAAAGTAATGTTTACATAGATATAAAAATTTAAATTACTCAAAAATATAGTAAATAAAATTACCAAATTTCACATCGCAATGATAATATTTTGGGTTTTCATACCTCAAAACTTCCAAAATTTGTAGAGAAATTCACAAAACTACACCCTTTCAACCCCTCCTTCACAAAACTACACCTAATTTTTTTTTTTACAAAACTACACCCTTTCAAATTTTTAAAAGCTTGATTTACCCTTTAAAAAATTACAAAAATTAAAATCTTTTCATTTGGGTTCGCTGATTAGTGTTTAGGTATAGTATTAAGGGGGTAGGATTATGTGGGTAAGGTTTATTTGGATTTAATTTAGAGTGTTTAGGCGTAGTTTTGTGAAGTATTTTTGAAATTGTGTAGTTTTGTGAAATGTAATTCAAATGGTGTAGTTTTGTGATTCTCCCAAATTTGTATTTATACTCAAATCGACTATTATGCGTGCAAAATTATCAATGTGTAATTCATATATCTATTAATCTTAAGTAATAATTGATAAACACATACATCTAAATCCATTACTTAAGTCGTTAATTGTGGATGAATAGGATGACACATATAACAAAATGAAATCGTTTTGTTTCAAATAAAGAATGATTAATCAATCAACTAAACAACATTGTTTTGTATAATGAAATCAGACAATCATTTTATTCTAAAAACATAACAATATTTTATATGTTTATTTTCTTATGAAAACATATTATACTTGCTTTTCATCTTCAAATATTTATCTACATGTTTTAAACGTATTTTAATTTGGGTTTTTGTTTAGATTTTTTGGAGTTTCATATTTTAGATTAAAAATTGATTTTGTAAGGGTAATGTTCATATTTTTTAGTTTATTATAGAATTGAAACTTATGTTATGACTTTGGGTTTAAGCTTTTGGGTTTAGGGTGTAATATTTGTTAAACTTAAAATTTTTGACTGAAAATCAATATTTTTTAAAACAATTTAGGGTATATTGATACAATTATTAAAAAAATACATTTTGCAATCCGAATAAGCTTGATATGTTTTACAAAAATAATAAAAAAACGTAAGCCTAAATAAATACTATCTGATGGACCCATTATTGTAGCTTGTCATTGAAACATGTCTTCAGAAACTACATCTTTAATATTTTTCTCATCATTTTAATTGATATATAGTCTTGATTATTATGATTATAAGGAAGCTCCAAGTCCTAAATAAAAAAAAAAGAATCTCAATTTTTAATTTGGTATTTTGTAGAATATGATCATAACGCTTATGAAACTACATATTCAAGATCATTAGAAATAATAATGTTATCATATGTGATTAGGACTACAAAAATATATTATTTGTTTGAGCTGAGTTTGTTTTCTCTTTGTTGTGGCTTGTGGTATTGTTGTAACTGTCAACTTTTTGTTTGTTTGTTTTGTGAATGAGATAAAAGATATGAAGTAAAAAAAACAGAAACTAATTAAAAGCACCAACATTCAAGTTTGTAGAAAACCAAAAGAAAAAACACACGAAAATACAGAAACCTAATTAAAAACATAAAAACGAAAAAACCTAAAAACATAAAAACCAAACACTAAAACACACACACAAAGATTCATGACTTTGGGATTACACTTGAGACTAGTTTTTTGATCATTCTTGTTCTTTATCCTATTTCGGCAAACGGCATCTTAGCTGAATCTTCTTCTTGGGTTTACGTTTCATGTTCAGTGGCTCTAGTTTCTTCACTTCTTCATGGCTTGGCACCTTTTCCTTTAGCTTCTTCATGTCTTCATGGCTTGGAACCTTTTCCTTTAGCTTCTTCACTTCTTCGTGGCTTGGAACCTTTTCCTTTAGCTTCTTCATGTCTTCATGGCTTGGCGCCTTTTCCTTTAGCTTCTTGATCATGTATTCATGGCTTGGCGCCTTTTCCTTTAGCTTCTTGATCATGTCTTCATGGCTTGGCACCTTTTCCTTTAGCTTCTTGATCATGTCTCTTGCCACCTTTTTCTTTAGCTTCTTCATGTCTTCATGGCTTGACACCTTTACTTTTAGCTTCTTCATGTCTTCATGGTTAGGCATTGTTGGCATAAGTTTCTTCAATTTGTCGACTTGTCTAGGAATATCTTTGTTTAGATTCTCCGAAACACCACATTTTAGCTTCTTTGTAGTAGTTCTCCATGTTGGTTGTTCTTTCAACATTTTTCTCCATGTCTTTGCACGTGGCAACTGATGGTGACGGAGAGGAGACATGATAATGATGGTGGTGGTGAAGCACTCGACCTATTTTGTCTTTTAATCTTATGAACCGACCTTTCCCCTTCTTTTTCCTCTCTATCGATTTTCCACGTCGAGGAGAAACACTCACTTCATCACCATCATCATCATCATCATAACTTTGTGATTGATCTGTTGAGACTGATGAGTATGATCCACGTCCATCACTAGTTCCCCAACTTGAGCTATAAGTTGATCGGGAGGATTCTTCGAATTCTTCTGATTCTTCGGATTCTTGATCATTATAAGAAACAAGATCTTCTTCCGAATTCGGACTCTCTGACTCAGTCTCGTATTCTTGAGCCAACATTTTTGGCTTCACACTCTCTATCAGGGCCAATTCTCTAGAATTTACTACCTAAAACACACACAAAATATATATATAAGAGCATGTGCATTGGTGTTTCTTAAAGAGATCTTACCAGCTGGGACCCGTTAAATAGTTAAGATCTGGATCTTATATTTCCTATTTAAGATCCGGATCTTAACTATTTAGTGGGCTCTTTGGATACGTGGCGAACTATGATTGATGCGTTTTTAATTATTTTATTTTTGTTTTATTTTAAACTAACTGTTCATGGGTCCCAGTAAATAGTTAAGAAATTTTGAGGGTTTCTCTGTTGTACATGGTCTAACTTATTAAAATAATAGATTTCTATAACCTAAGTTAATGTATATATCTCAACGACTAAATATACTAGAACACGAAACTAAAATTGGTTCCCATTATAAATGTTGCGCCTAAAGCACGTTAGCTTTACCTGATTTAGTTGAGGAACGGGTATGCTCGCTAGCTCACTATATTTCACAAGTGCCATTCCACTACTACTACTACTACTATCACTTGTTCTTCCGCCGCCAGGTGGTAACGGGAGCCGTGAGCGCGAGCACTCGCCATGAACAAAACGAAAAGGATCAAAAGGAGGAAATCTCCCCAAACTTGGAAACGTTGGATCTTCAGCATTTCTGCTAATCCAGGGAGGGATCTCTTTGTCTTCTCCAATGGAAAAATCACTACAAGACCTAACATCCGAATCCACTTTACGACTCATTGAAGAGAACAAGTGAAGAGAGGAAAGTTGATTATCCAATCGTTCCACCATTGGATTAGTAGCAACCGAAACAGAACTAATTGTATCTACTTCCACTTCAGATACACTTATCTTTGCTTGTGTTGCAAGTATCTATATAACCCAAATCTTTATAGTCAGAAAACAAAAAAAGAAACCTAAAATATATATATATATATATATTGAATTGCATGGATATAACAAACCTGGGTATGTCTTGCTTGGAGTTCCTTGGCTGCGGAATCAAGCAAACGCTTGAAGAGTAAACGAGAGTTCTCATCTAACTACAAAAGTTTCAAAAGAAAACATATCGATTATCAATGAGAGAAGAATCAATAAATACAAAATCTGAGTACTAATTTGGAGAAAATTAATAAACAAACCTCGTTTGAATTTGATTCCAAAAGAAGGTACAATCTTCTCAATGACATTATATCACACTCTAACTTATGTGTATCCATTGCAAGTTTTTAAGAAAGTGAAAACTAATCAGAAGGAAAAAGAAGAAGAAAAGAAGAAAGTGATCGATCATTTAAAACCGTTTTCGAGTTTTTTTGTTTCTACAATCTTTTTCTAAACCGTAATATTAGGGGTTATGGAGTTATGGTTGCTTTTTTTTAATCGATCACTAATTAACTATTTAAAAAAAGAATCAAAATCTTATCTAAATTCCTATTTTTCTCAAACCACCTACCACTACGTGAATAATATGAGATTTGTGTATGTTGTTATTAATTATTAAAAAACATGACATCGACTTCATAAAAAAATGATACATATATATATATGATTTGCTATAACATCAATTAAAAACCCATGTTAATATAGTGTTAATAATTTATATGATATTAATATATTCATATTAGTCTACTACACTAATAAAAATTGAGGAATTCACAAAACTACACCTTTTCAACCTCTCCTTCACAAAACTACACCTAGTTTAATTTTTCACATATTTACACCCTTTCAAAATTTTAAAAACTTGATTTACCTTTTTAAAAGTTACCAAAATTATTTTTTTCATTTGGGTTCACTAATTAGTGTTTAGGGTATAATATTAAGGAGGTAAGATTGTGTGGATAGGGTTTATTTGAATTTAATTTTGAATATTTAGGTGTAGTTTTGTGAAGTATTTTGGAAATTGTGTAGTTTTGTGAAATGTAATTTTGTAATTCTCCTATAAAAATTATTAATTATTAAAAAAACATGACATCGACTTCATAAAAATTGATACATATATCTAATATGATTTGCTATAACGTCAATTAAAAACCCATGTTAATATTTTTAAGAAATTAAATGATATTAATATATTCATATTAGTCTACTAGTAGTAGACTACTAGTAGTAGACTACTACACTAATAAAAATTAGCACAAAACATAAATTCCTTTTAGTTAAACAATTAAAATTATTTACCATTTTTAATGGTTTCGATTCAAAAATTGAATTAGTAAGTGTAAGTCTCCACTTTCCACTCACCGCATATATAGGCTTAAACTAATATGAATATATTTCATGTCATTTAAGTTAGGAGGGGTTATTGGACAATGGATTTATAATTATTTGTAATGATTTAAGATTTTATTGGATTTTGGGAGAATTTTGAGATTCTACGTGATTTTGCATTTTTATAATAAAAATTTAAGAAAAAAACAAAAAAGATTTTAATTGATTTTGTTAGAGATTCGAGTGTAGTTGATATGATTATATAGAAAATTATTAAAATAAATAGAACATAACAAAATCATCAAACTAGATCAACGATGCAATACCATATGATTCATAATATAAAACAAAAAATTTGGTTTGACACAAAAATAATTTTATTTAACTAGAAAAATAATAAAAAATAAGAATAGCACTTTCCATATTTCTCACGGTTGAAATCCATCAGTGATCGCATCTTCCCACATAACTGTAGCAATAGTTGATCTCCAATTATTAGCATGCTCTCTTTGTTGTTCTTGGGTGCCCACGGGTTCTTCTACATCATTATCCGCCTCGATTTCATGACTATGTTAATCTACTAGACTGCTCGTCGCAACATTTTCTTGACTACCTTGTTCTATATTATCATCCGATGAAGCATGTTCTTCAAGATCAAATCGATCTGAACGACATTCTTTACGAAGAAAATTATGTAAAGCGGCACATGCAAGTACTAATTCCACTTGCCTTTTAAATGGAAAAGGAGGTGCAGATTTAAATATCAAGAATCTAGACTTGAATATACCAAAAATTCTTTCAATGACGTTTCGTAGTGAAGCATGTCGAAGGTTGAATAACTCTTCTTTATTTGCGGGATCATTGCCTTCACCTCTAAATTCTTGAAGATGGTATCGAGTACTTCGATACGGAGCCAAAAGTTACTACGATTTGCAAATCCACAATCAACCAAATAATATTTTCCTGAAACAAAGATCATGCGTAATTGAAAATTAACATAAATTTAAAGTAAATAATTTCCAATAGTTAGTCCAAATAATTAACGTACCTTCTGGAACTTCGAATCTATTAGTATTCCTTGTTAAGGCGTCATTTAGTACTTTTGCGTCGTGAGCTGAACCTTCCCACCCGGAAAGAACATAAATAAATTCCAAATCAAAATTACATGCAGCCAATACATTTTGGGATATATGTCCTTTCCGGTTGCGATAACTAGCAACTTCATCCCCGGTTACCATGGCTGGAATATGTGTGCCATCAAGTGCTCCTACACATTCCTAGAAACAAAACAAGACATTCATAATTTGTTACCGTATAAAAAACCTTCAATTATTATAAATAATACCTTAAAGTAAGGATAATATCTTGTGCTTTCTTTAATTTTATTAGGCACCGTATTTCCAGGTTTTACCATGAAACTCGGTGCAATGGTACATAAAGCCCTCAAAATTTTATTGAAGTTTATACATGAAAGTATATATTTAGTTTATGATATGAACATTTTTCAGTCCAGTCCATATTTTCAAATCAACTCCAATAGATTTAGATTTAGTTAGATTCTTTAAAACCAATGTATTTTGAAAAGATTTCCTACTGATTTTCGGTTAATCTAAACTTGATTTAAAATCTAAAGTGCATAGTTATCTTTTAGATTTTAAATGCATCAATGTAGATTTAAAAAGTAGATATGATTTCATTTTGTCTCGCATTAGATTTGTTGAACTCTTTATTAAACTTTGACGATCAATTTTTTTACCTCACGTTTTCTTATTTGAATTGGCTAGATGTGTCTATCAAATCATATCATCTTCATAGAAATTTTTGTGTCTATCACTAAAACCCTATAAAGATCCAATATCAATACATACAGAAAACAAATCTTACTAGTTTCAATAGAAAACAAAAACTTAAAAGGGGAAGTAAAAAATAATAATGATATGGAGAAGGAAGATTATACGAGAAAAGATGATGTAGGTTGAGGTTATAGATTTATCAGTATATGATTAAAAAATATTTTCAATTTAATTATGAAATTCACAATGGATTCTTAAAATATGAGGGCATAAGGTTGAATTTTGCTTGACACCATTTACACGTAAAATTAATATCAAAATGATTTGAAACTCCTTGATGATTCATTTTAATTAAAATCTATCAACCATGAATAACACAAGATTTTAGTTTATCATTTTGAATCCTTACTTGAATAACAATAGAATTTAAACTATTTTAATATAGATTTTACAAATATAAGAACCAATAACATTAGATTTAAACTCTATTAGTGAATGACATTATAAATATTAGAACCAATAAAACTAGATTTTAAAAAAGTAATTGAAATCTATTATTGAATAACACTAGATTGTACTTAGATTTAGAATCTATTAAAAACCATGATTCAATAACACCCCCTACAACTATCATGAAAAAGTTATGACTTGATTTTGTACTTTCATGTTATCAAGCTTTTTCATGTTAAGAAAAGCTTTTTCATGTTAAGAAAAACTTTTTCATAATATATGTTTAAGGTTGATTTTGTATTTTTAAAATCTGAGCAAATAAGGTTGGATTTGTTTGTTATAATTTTACACATAAAATAAGAATCAAAATGACTTAAAACTCTCTCATGATTCATTTTAAACGAAAATCTATCAAACATGAATAACACAAGATTTTAGTTTGTCATTTAAAATCTTTAATTGAATAACAACATAGTTTAAACTCTTTTAATGTAGATTTTGAAAATACAATAGCCAATAACACTAGATTTAAACTCTTTTAATGAATGATTTTGAAAATATAAGAACCAATAACACTATATTCAAACTATTTTAATGAATGATATTTTAAATACAAGAACCAATAACACTAGATTTTAAAAGAGTAATTGAAATCAACAATTGAATAACAAGAGATTGTACTATGATTTAAAATCCATTAAAATTCATGATTGAATAACACCCCCTAAGATTTTGATAGATATCTATAGAATTCTAAATTCAATAAGGGTGGATTTTAAAAAATAATTAAACTCTTTCCAAATCCATGATCCAATAACTCCCCCTTAGTGTTGTCGTATAACATTGATTTACATCATTTTAAAACAAATAATGTTTTAAAATTTAATTACGTAATTTTTTTATTTAATTGACATCGAATCTAGTTATAAGCTTAATTTTGTTTGAAGAAGTTATAATAATTACGAAGTCCATCACACAAATTAAAATAAATAAAAGGGTAAGAAAAAAAATGAATTAAACTTATTATTTAATGAATTAAAAAATTCTCGTCCAAAAATAAGCCCAAGTTAAAAAAAACATGAAAATGTTCAAGGGAAAAATTGCATATGTGACCGTGGTGTCCTTTTTTAGGGAGTCAAATTTTCTAACTTCTAGAAATTCAGGTAGATAGAAAACATTTTTTTATCGATGGGTTTGATATGGAAGCGTTCCTCCAAAGGCTTAACACCATCATCCCCTTCAAGCTTAATGAGGTTTTCTTTTTTTGAAGCTTTCAAGTCAGCAAAATAATACTTCCTCCGTTCCAAAAATCATGTTGTTTTAGGAGAATAATTTTGTTCCACAAAAGATGTTGTTTTATATTTTCCATACAAAATTTATTACTACCAACCTTCGTATACATGGGGTTTTGCGTTTTCTTACATGAATATAATTTTTCTTATTCTTGCTTGTTTTCCTTAAAAAATCATACTTAACATTCACTTCGCAGCGTCTATAGACTAGGTTAATAAGATCTCGAGGATTTTCGATTCAGTCCATCTAAAATTTATAAGCTTTGGTTTTTTACATGTTCCATATAATAATTAGATATTCAATCAAAACTATATTTTCCTTTTTTTCTATGGGGGATTGTTTTCGAGTTAGTAGCACAAATAATCAATATTTAGAAAATATTTTGTACTTAAAATGTGTCTAGATTTGTTTGCATCTCCAATAGAATCGACATGTTTTGTGCAAAGGAACATAGTTGATGGATTCCTCATTATTTCCACATTGGTCGCAATAACAGTTCACATTTAATTTGTGTGTCAATTTTCTAAACGCAAAACCCTATCCTCTTTAACACTAAATTCTAAACACTAGTTATTGGATTTAATCATATATTTTATAATTTGGGTAAATTTTCAGAAGCTTTTAACCATTTCAAATTTTGAAACGTGTAAGTTTAAAAAGAATTTGAATTATGAAGGGTTTTATGGAAATAGTTTGAAAAGTTTTAATTTTTTGAATTTTCCTATTTCATTCTATATATTGATTGCTTAACTAAAAAAAAGATTGAGGCACGAAGATCCATAAATAAGCAAATAACACAAGAACTCAAAACGAAATTATAGTTTTTTTGGAGAAAGTAGATATGCTAATAATGCGACTAGACCAAAATAATTCATCTGTTATAAAACTAATATTATATATATACGTGAGTTGTTTTATATATATGTGAAGGGAATGAAATATTGGTAACGTGTATATTGTGAAGAGAGAAGAGAACTTTCTTTTTGTTATTAACATCTTTTTCTATTACAAATGAATGAGATGAGGCTTTATATAGCCTTTATAAGTCGGTTCAATAAACAAGATTTACACAAACGTTATTATCTATTATGAATAATTATTAACGGATAAATACGTTTGTATTTATCTAATACTCCCCCTTAATTTTTCATAGAGATATTTGTATTGTGTATCACAATCTCCCCTTGAACTAACCGGTTATAATCTTTTGTTGGAATACCCGGTTCTTGTTGTTGTTGCCTCGTTAAAAACCTTTTCGTGGAAAAACTCAGTGAGATAAAAACCACGATAAGGGAAAAAAGAGTGCAACCACGCATTTAATCATTTCTCCCCCTGAAATCATCATCTTCCGGAATAGACGTCTTTTGTAAAGAGATCTTCAGGAAAATATGTTTTCTTCTTCCACAAATGTCTATCTTTTCTTGTTGTCTCGTTAAAAACCTTACCATGGAAAAATCCATTCGGATAAAAACCATGATGAGGGAAAAAGAGTGCAACCGCGCACATAATCATGACTTCAACTGGAAGTCTTATCTTCACAAATAATCATTTTTTCATATAGGTCTTTGAATGAATGTGTTTTCTTCTATTGCTTTTAGGCTCCCCCTCGGAGTTTTATTGGAAACACCACGAGATTGTTGTTTTGCGATTTCACTTTATATGATCTTAAATATTCTTCATCTGCAAAACAACTTATACCAAAATTTGGGATTTCTAATAACCCCAAGTTAATCATATTTTATCTCATCCCAATATGCGCATAAGGGACGAGTTATATTCTGCATAAATAATAGCAAATTCTATGTATAATTTGCAAAACCTATGGATGCTTAACAACATATAAATATGATCCCTTATGACCACACACACATATATATATATATATACAACTTCTTCTAGAAGTTCTTAACATAACATCTTTTTCATTAGATGTTTAACTTAATGTCTGAAGACTTCTGGTCTTTCCAAGGTCTTTTACTTTGTTTATAACTCTTCAGAGTTTGATCGATCTTTGTTCTCGAGAACATTACTATGATATCATTAATTCTTCAGGAAATTAAACTTTGCATGCATTTTCTTTATGAGACGCAATTCAAGTCTCTCAAATATATTTCTCAATACTGAGTATTTTTACAAAAACCATACATCATATGCGTTTTGTTTTATATACCTTAATACTCTTTTCATATTTGGACTTCTGGTCCAAAACTCTCGTTACTCAAACGAGTTTAATATAGACTTGATTGTCTCTTTTATGTATTGGCCAATATTACCTCTCAACGCTAATTCACAGAGCGGAGATTTCTGATCCTCATTTATAACATCGCGCGTTATGTCACTATTATAGTCGACATTCATTTCAACTTTGGTTCCATATTTACTTTATTGTCATGATACATCGAGATCTTTTAATCATTATCAATGATTTTGTTCAAGTACTTGATTTCATCTTTGATCCTTCAGGGATCTATCCTCCTGGGATCTAATCCTCCTGGGATTTCTGATCATGACTCATTACTCCTCTTTTCCTTTTGAAGAGATTAATAAATATTTGCTCCTTTATCATTTCTTAATTTTCGGAACCAAAGTAGTCTATCATAGACTTTATGTGTCATCCTTCACGGGCACATATATTTATTATTGGAGCATTTTCATATGGAATGAGATTTTCTTTTCATCACCTTGAATTATCTTATGAACTTCAAGTTCATTTTCTTTCGTATGAGGATCTTATAATGATAATTCATTTCATGAAATCTCATCCATCATTTGATTTGCAATAAATTTGAATAGTGATCCTTTGAACTTTTGAACTTCTGGTTCATAATCCTTTTGTTCAAGGATTCCAAATATTCCATAATTCTCCCTTAGAGAAATCTTATCATCAAGATTATGATTGCAAATCTTACAATAAGCACATCTCCAATGATGGCTTTTTAGAGCAACTCTTTATTTCCAGCTCATATACTTCATCCTCTTGGATGCCATTTTTATGTGGTGTGGAGGAGCATTCATAATATATATCACACACCCACAAATTTTCAGACGGAAATATCACCATTCTTTAAAACTCATTGACTGTGAATATCATCTTCTAGATGTTTCACTTTCATCTTCTGGATGTTTAACTTTATCTCATTCGACACCTAATAAGCTTTTAATAAGCTTTATGTGGTGTGGAGGAGCATTCATAATATATATCACACACCCACAAATTTTCAGACGGAAATATCACCATTCTTTAAAACTCATTGACTGTGAATATCATCTTCTAGATGTTTCACTTTCATCTTCTGGATGTTTAACTTTATCTCATTCGACACCTAATAAGCTTTTAATAAGCTTTAGTTTTGGGATATCAATCCACCAAAACTATCAATTTAATGTCATTGTGGGATTCTTTAATTCTCCCCCTCGAGATGATAATTCTTCTAGATTATTCATCTCGAATTGAATCCATTTTCAGGATCAACAACATATCCTTCTGGGATCATGTGTTTTATCTTTGATCCTTAACAATTTAAAATAAGATTCATATTACTCTCTTTCTCAAGATAACGGCTATACATGCTCGTTTATTTTGGACCGATTCTCACTTTTAGATCGGTCATATTAGGAGTATAATATGGGGATCTTTATAAAGAAATCAATCATTATATTCAATGAGCTCTTTTAACTCAAAAATGGTGATCTTCATTTATTTTCACATGATGACTTTGATTCTACTTTTCTTTAAAACATGCATAAGTTGAAAGACTTCTTGTTTTTCCAACAAATTTTAATGATCTTTAATCATTAATACTCCCGGATGGCTTAACCGGATATATTAAACTTTAATCAATAAGTAAACTTCAGGTTTGCTTTCATATACATCTTTTGCCATTTTTATACATATAGCATGTCGTCATCATGTTTTCTTTTAGAGCGTTTAACTTTTCTTTCGCTCGTTTAGAGTGTTTTCGCTCTTTTAAAATAATTTTAACTCTTCGAGAGTTAAGTTTTTCATGACTGTTTATTCTTTCATGAACGTTTAAGCTTTTCTTGAGCGTTTAACCTCTTCGTGAGCGTTTAAGCTCTTCGGGAGCGTTTAAGCTCTTCGGGAGCGTTTAAGCTCTTTAGCATTTTTACTTTATTAAAATATTTTATTCTTTTAAAATATTTAATTATTTTGCAATATGCAAAATTTTCATATATTTTGGATTTTAACTTACCGTATAATGAAATAGATATAACCTTTCATTTAATCAAAGAGACAAAACTTCAATATAATCAAAGAGACCTTATCTTCAATTTGATTAATGACATATATATATTTTCATATAATCAAAGAGACATAGTCTTCAATTTGATTTATGAACTATAGTCTTCTATTTGATCAAAGAGGCATATTCTATTATAGATTTTTGGAGACTAAATTTTCCACTCCAATATAAAAATTAAATTTATAAATATCGATAATTTTTTTTATCGACTAAATTTTGGTAAAGTTTCTTTTAGATTTTTATTTTTTTATTACTATATTAGTAAAAGTTTTGACAGAGTTTCTTTTAGATTTATTAACTTATTTTTTCGCAAAAATTATTTTGAAAGAGTTTCTCTTAATTTTTAAACTATATTTTAAATTTTTGCCGTAGTTTATTTTAGATTTACTAGTTTTATACTTTTGGCAAAAATCGTTAATTTTAAATTTTGACAGAGTTTCTCTTAATGTTTTAAATTATATTAATTTAAATTTTGCCAGAGTTTCTTTTAGATAAAAATCAAAATTTAAAACATTTAAGGATACACTCTAACATGAGTATCAAATATAATTTTTCCATTATATTTATAAATATAACAACATAATTTAAAATTACCTGGATAATATTAATCGGGTATACTGAAGCTCATGCAACGATTACCTCGTATAAGCAGAGACGTTCGTGCTGATAACGTGTTATAAAACTAATATTATATATATACGTGAGTTGTTTTATATATATGTGAAGGGAATGAAATATTGGTAACATGTATATTGTGAAGAGAGAAGAGAACTTTCTTTTTGTTATTAACATCTTTTTCTATTACAAATGAATGAGATGAGGCTTTATATAGCCTTTATAAGTCGGTTCAATAAACAAGATTTACACAAACGTTATTATCTATTATGAATAATTATTAACGGATAAATACGTTTGTATTTATCTAATATCATCTTATTTTAGCTGATTAATTAGACTTCTATCATTAAGCCCACATTGATCGGCCCAACGAATAAAATTTATTATAGTTAATTTAAGTTATTGTTATTTAACTTTTACTCAATCTTTAACGACAACATCCCTTAACCAAAGATTTGAAAACCTCTAACTATATTTTCTTTCAATAAACTTAACTTTTTTGTCTATAAAACCTTAGAGAAACTTCATCCGTGGAATTCTACTTTAGGGATTCCAAATAGTAAAAAATTGATATTTTTATTTAGTTTAATTATTTGATTTATTTTTTAAAAAATATAAACAAATAACTAGTAAAAGTGGACATTCGGCAAATGGTTCTAAATTGCACGATGAATCGATGCCAAATATATGATTTTTAGTATGGTTTCTATTTTCTCTCTCATCTTTTTGTATTATTTAATTAAGTTATATTAGTAGAAATTTTTTTAGAACCGTCGATGGAGATGGCCTTAGACCATCTCTAATGGTTCTTAACCATTAGAGACTTCTTAAGCAATATTTTAATCAATTTAGTGTTTAAAATTTTTTTGGTAAAATTGTTAATTTTTTTGCCTCCAACGGTTAAGAATCTTGTGATTCTTAAAAGAAAACATTTCAATTCATAAACAATAAAACCAAATTTGAATGTGTCTGAGATAAAAACGTGACAGTAGAGGTGTCAATTGGACAATAAAACCATGGACATGTCCGGTCCATTTTATTACGGACTGTCCATGGACGCGCCCAAATGATAATGGGCTAATTGGACAAAACAACTCATTTTGTCCATAATAATTTGGGCTAGCCCATATGGACATTGGGCGTCCAAGGACTTTAGAAATCTAGGGTTTTGTAGGAATTAGGATAAATTAAATTTTTAAGTTTTTAACAAGACAATTTTTATTAGTAACATTAAATTAAGTTTTTCTACAAAATTAGCACATAACTCCAAAATTAGCACAAACATTCTTACAAATTTTACAAATATCACTTTTTCAAAAATACCACAAATCTTAAATTAGTTTAAAATTTCTAAAATTAAACCTTAAACCCTCTAATTTAGTCTCACCTCTTCAAAATTATACTCTAAACACGATATAACAAATCCAAATGAAAAAAATAAATTTTAAAAGTGTTAAACAAGTCTATTGTATTTTGTGGTATTTTTGTAAATTAAATTTTTAAAGGTATTTTTGATATTGATTATCATTATTAATGGTATTTTTGTAAATTAAATTATTCTGATTTTGTAAAGTACTTTTAATTTTAAAATGTTGGTTATGTTATTTTGAATCTATATATTTTTTATAATGATTGGACGTCCATGGGTATTTCCAGATGGACGTGGGCGTTATCGGACTGGACAATAATTAGTCCACATTATATTGGACTGGACTGGACAATGTCCACAATAAATTGGACTGGACTGGATAATGTCCATGGACATACCAATTGACAGCTATACGTGACAGATATGCTATCTCTTCCAACAGTTGCCAAGTATGCTCCATCATTTGAGAACGCAATGTTGTTAATCGAGCCTTGGCAGATCTGACCCACGAAGGCGGGTCCGCCGTGTTTCCCATCGGAGCTTAGAGACGATATCCTAATCGTCGAATTGAGCCCCAAAGATGACGTCGAGGTGGATGAAGCGTTCTTCACCGTCGACGGCTTCTCTGTTCATCGTCGCCGTCGCCATCAGAGAAGTCTCGATTTTGGAAGAAAAGGGGAAAACAAAAACCCTGCTAGTTTTTTTTTTCGGGTGAGCCAATCACGTGTCAACACGTGGCGCTTCTTAACCAAATCTGAAATATCTTAATTAAGAAGCGTTTCTTGATTTTTTTCCCTTAATTAAACATTTTCTAATTATTTTTTATTTTAAGAACCACATAAGAACCAGTTAAGAAGCATTAATGGAGCTGCTCTTAGGTGGTTTTCGTTAAATGAAACGCATCATTAAACTTATTAAATTTATTTCATGAGTTTTTTTCGTAAAAAGCTAGGTGAGGATTCAAAAAGAATATGCTAATAGTCGAGGAGCTTTTTAATTAAAAATTTATTAAATTTTGATACATTATAAACTTGTAATATATCCATGTTAATCTAGAAGTTTATTTATATATATATATATATATATATATATCCAAATCTATATAATAGCGAAAAGGTCTAGGAAGGAACCCGCGATACTCGCGGATTTTTTATATTATTTGTATTTGTTTTTTTGATGATTCAAATATTTTTTATTTTCACAATTTATATTCTTAACTACCTATATAATGTTACATTAATTTTTATTTTCTGAATTCTCTGTTTTTGATATATTTTCACTAATCTTAAATAGTTTGTATATTCTTTAGTTTTTGTATTTTTTGTTAGTTTTGTATCACATGTTTTTTTCTTGTGTATTATGATACTATTTACTTATATTGATGTATTTTTCATATATTTGCTTATCTAAATGAGCGTTATAATATATGTTTTATATTATTTGTTTATTTAGTGTCTTGAATTGTGTATTTTTTATTTTTTATTTATTTTGCTTTCATGTTTTCTAACTAATTTTATAAATTTTGTATATTTTTATGAGGAATTCACAAAACTACACCCTTTCTTCTCTTCCTTTACAAAACTCTACCTAATTCAATTTTTCACATATTTACACCCTTTCAAACTTTTAAAACTTTGATTTACCCTTTAAAAAATTATCAAAATTAAAATCTTTTCATTTGGATTTTAGGGTATAGTATTAAGGGGGTAGAATTGTGTGGGTAGGGTTTATTTGGATTTAATTTTTAGTGTTTAGATGTAGTTTTGTGAAGTTATTTTGAAATGATATAGTTTTGTGAAATGTAATTCAAATGGTGTAGTTTTGTAATTCTCCCTATTTTTATTTTATATGTTACTTATGTGATGTTGTTTTAGATATAAGGGTTTAAAATAATTTTATTTATTCAAAGCCCTATAATTTTTTTTTAAAAACATATATTTTAAAAAATTTATGTACTCATAATTTTTATGCATTTGATATTGTAATATAATAATATTTTTAAGAGGAATTCACAAATCTACACCCTTTCAACCCCTTCTTCACAAAACTACTCCTAATTTAATATTTTCACATATTTACACCCTTTCAAAATTTTAAAAGTTTGATTTAACCTTTAAAAAATTACCAAAATTAAAAAAATTTCATTTGGGTTCGCTAATTAGTGTTTAGGGTATAGTATTAAGGGGGTAGGATTATTTGGGTAGAGTTTATTTGGATTTAATTTTGAGTGTTTAGGTGTAGTTTTGTGAAGTATTTTGGAAATTGTGTAGTTTTGTGAAATGTAATTCAAATGGTGTAGTTTTGTGATTCTCCCTATTTTTAAATATTAAGTTGAAATTTAATATGTTTTATGAATTAGTAATTAAATTGTGACATAAGTTTTTTAAAATTAATGAATTTAATAAATAAATTAGTAATAAATTTGAAATGATGATGTGTCAAGCCATGTAGAACTCCCCTCATCTTTTATATATATATGATTTTTAGAATAATAAGGCTTTTTATAATATTTAAAACTTTTTATAATCTATATTTATTTACAAGGAATATATGTTTTCGGTTTTATACATTTTCTTGAATATGTGTGTGGTAGTGAATATAGCAATATTATAACTTATTAAATTATGAATTTGATTATTTATTTAACTTCCCACTTTTTATGAAGACTAGCTAGTGCTATTTTTAGAAATAAATCTAATTTACAATTTCGATAAAAAAATATATATTTTACAAATGAAATTAAAATTAGGGAGAATCACAAAACTACACCATTTGAATTACATTTCACAAAACTACACCATTTCAAAAATACTTCACAAAACTACACCTAAACACTCAAAATTAAATCCAAATAAACTCTACCCAAACAATTCTACCCCCTTAATATTATACCCTAAACACTAATTAGCGAACCCAAATAAAAAAAATTTAATTTTGGTAATTTTTTAAAGGTTAAATCAAGCTTCTAAAATTTTGAAAGGGTGTAAATATGTGAAAATATTAAATTAGGAGTAGTTTTGTGAAGAAGAGGTTGAAAGAGTGTAGATTTGTGAATTCCTCTTAAAATTAATCATATGTTTCGCTTGCCAACTAAAACTTTATAACCAAAGTGTTTTGGCCGTTCATTTATTCATAAAATCCTTGCTTAATAAATTCATATCAACATTATCGGTGAATGGTGTGCTTCCATGAATTGTATCTAAACATGTGTTAAAACATGAACGACCAAAACTAGGGTGGGCGTTCGGGTAACCGTTCGGGTTCGGATCTATTCGGGTTTCGGGTTTTCGGGTGGAGGATTAAAGAACCCGTTCAGGTATTTCAATAATTTTTTCGGGTTTGGTTCGGTTCCTTTCGGATTCGGTTCGGGTATCCGAAATTATTAAAAAAATTCCAAAATTATAAATTAAAATATTATAAAATATTCTCAAGTATGTAGCTAATTAGGATGATCCGAATAATAAACAATTAAAACTATTCAAAATTACTTAAATTATACAAAACTACTCGAAGTATTAGAAAATGTTATAGTTTTGAAAATAAATTTAGTAACAAATATAAAATTACTAATATTTATATACATTTAATTAAATTTTCGGATAGTTTGGATACCTTTCGAATTCGGGTTTTCGGTTCGGATATTTAGTCGATTTCGGTTTGGATCCTCTTTTTCGGGTCAGTGATCGGGTTCAGTTTTTTTACCCACTCCTAGCCAAAACCCTTTGCAATATCCATAGACTCACTTTGCAATTTTTCTCTTAACTACTCTTGCTCGGTAGCTTTTCTATCACATCAATGTTCTTTTTTGAAATATTATCAAGGAACAAAAAAAAAGTTGAGTTTATAGTTATTCATTATTTAAAATCATATGTCGTATAAATTTAGGAACAATATCAAAACTACCCATTTTGAATTGCATTTCACAAAACTATACCATTTCAACGTTATTTTTTATAACTACATATAAACATTCAAAATTTTAAAAGCTTGATTTATCCTTTTAAAAATTACCAAAATTAAATTTTTTTCATTTGGGTTTATTAATTAGTGTTTAGAGAATAGTATTAAGGGGGTAGAATTGTTTGGGTAGAGTTTATTTGGATTTAATTTTGAGTGTTTGGAAGTAGTTTTGTGAAATATTTTGAAATGGTGTAGTTTTGTGAAATATAATTTAAATGGGGTAGTTTTATAATTCTCCCAAAAAAATATTGAATTAAACGTAATTTTGTGAATGAATGGTTGAAATATCTTCGTAAATTTACGACCATGAGCAATTAGAGATTTACAACAAAATAAACAATAAAAAATAGTGATTTAAAACTAATATATTATGTAAATTGATTTTTGAAAATTGTCAAAAAAATAATGGAGACTAACAACGTAAAAAATGTTAGATAATCATTGTTGTAATTATCCATTGTGGTAATTATCCATTTGGATAATTATATGGATAAAGATGAACTATATTATCCATTATGGTAATTATCCAAAAGGATAATTATATGGATAAATATGAACTATATTATATTATATAGTTAGATATTTATATAAGTTTCTTCATGTTGAAGTAAACTTTTTACTATAAATAGGTTCATAACGTTAAACAAAATCATAATGAAGAAACAGTTCATCTCTCTAGCTTTATCTCTCTAGAATTCTCTTAAACATTATATACACATAAAGATACGGTCTATATACTTGATTGTTTTATAACATGTTATCAGCACGAACGTCTCTGCTTATACGAGGTAATCGTTGGATGAGCTTCTATATACCCGGTTAAATATTATCCAGGTAATTTTAAATTATGTCGTTATGTTTATAAACATAATGGAAAAATTCTGTTTCAAACCTATGACAGAATTTATATCCTAAAATGTTTAAATTATGATTTTACTATACAAAAGAAACTTTGGCAAAATTTAAACTAAAATAGTTTAAAATTTTAGAGAAACTCTATCAAAATAATTTTTGCCAAAAGTATAAAATTAATAAATATAAAAGAAACTCTGGCAAAATTTTAACTAGTATAATATTAAAAATCTAAAAGAAACTTTGCCAAAATTTAGTCGATAAAAATTATCGATATTTATAAACTTAAATTTTTATTGGAGCGGAAAGTTTTGTCTCCAAAAATATATAATAGAATATGCCTCTTTGATCAAATAGAAGACTATAGTTCTTAAATCAAATTGAAGACTATGTCTCTTTGATTATATGAAAATATATGTCATTAATCAAATTGAAGATAAGGTCTCTTTGATTATATTGAGGTTTTGTCTCTTTGATTAAATGAAAGGCTATATCTATTTTATTATACGGTAAGTTAAAATCTAAAATATATGAAAATTTTGCATATTGCAAAATAATTAAATGTTTTAAAAGAGTAAAATATTTTAATAAAGTAAAAATTCTAAAGAGCTTAAACGCTCACGAAGAGCTTGAATGCTCACGAAGAGCTTAAATGCTCACGAAGAGCTTAAATGCTCACGAAGAGCTTAAATGCTCATGAAAAGCTTAAACGTTCATGAAATAATAAACGCTCATGAAGAGCTTATCTCCTGAAGAGTTAAAACTATTTTAAAAGAGCAAAAACGCTCTAAACGAGTGAAAGAAAAGCTAAACGCTGTAAAGAAAACATGATGACGACATGCAATAAGTATAAAAATGGCAAAAGATGTATATAAAAGTAAACCCGGAGTTTACTTGATTGATTAAAGTTTAATATAACCGGTTAAGCCATCCGGAAGTATTAATGATTGAAGATCATTAAGAATTTGTTGGGAAAACAAGAAGTTTTTCAACTTATGCATGTTTTAAAGAAAAGGAGAATCAAAGTCATCATGTGAAAAGAAATGAAAATCACCATTTTTGGGTTAAAAGAGTTCATTGAATATGATGGTTGATTTCTTTAAACAAACCCCCCGTATTATACTCCTAATATACCCGATCTAAAAGTGTGAATCGGTCCAAGATAAACGGGCATGTATAGTCGTTATCTTGAGAAAGAGAGTAATATGAATCCTATATTAAAAAGTTAAAAGGATCCAAGATGAAACACATGTCCTAGAAGGATATGTTGTTGATCCCATAAATGGATTCATTTCGAGATGAGTAATCTAGAAGAGTTATCATCTCGAGGGGGAGAATTAAAGAATCCCACAATGACATTAAATTGATAGTTTTGGTGGATTGATATCCCAAAACTAAAGCTTATTAAAAGCTTATTAGATGTCGAATGAAATAAAGTTAAACATCCAGAAGATGAAAGTGAAACATCTAGAAGATGATATTCACAGTCAATGAGTTTTAAAGAATGGTGATATTTCCGTCTGGATATTTGTGGGTGTGTGATATATATTATGAATGTTCCTCCACACCACATAAAAATAACATCCAAGAGGATGAAGTATATGAGCTGGAAATGAAGAGCTGCTCTAAAAAGCCATCATTGGAGATGTGCTTATTGTAATTAATCTTATAAGATTTGCAATCATAATCTTGATGATAAGATTTCTCTAAGGGAGAATTATGGAATAGTTGGAATACTTGAACAAAAGGATTATGAACCAGAAGTTCAAAAGTTCAAAGGATCACTATTCAAATTTATTGCAAATCAAATGATGGGTGAGTTTTATGAAATGAATTATCATTATAAGATCCTCATAGAAAAGAAAATGGACTTGAAGTTCATAAGATAATTCAAGGTGATGAAAAGAAATCTCACTCCATATGAAAATGCTCCCATACAAAATATATGTGTTTATGAAGGATGACACATAAAGTCTATGTAAGACTACTTTGGTTCCGAAAATTAAGAAATCATAAAGGAGCAAATATTTATTAATCTCTTCAAAAGGAAAAGAGGAGTAATGAGTCATGATCAGAAATCCCAGGAGGATTAGATCCCTGAAGGATCAAAGATGAAATCAAGTACTTGAACAAAATCATTGATATATAATGATTAAGAGATCTCGATGGATCATGACGTCAAAGAAAATGTGGAACCAAAGTCGAAATAAATGTCGACTATAATAGTGACATAACGCGCGATGTTATAAATGAGGATCAGAAATCTCCGCTCTCTGAATTAGCGTTGAGAGGTAATATTGGCCAATAAAGAAAAGAGACAATCAAGTCTATATTAAACTCGTTTGAGTAACGAGAGTTTTGGACCAGAAGTCCAAATATGAAAAGAGTATTAAAGTATATAAAACAAAACGCATATGATGTATGGTTTTGTAAAAATACTCAGTATTGAGAAATATATATGAGAGACTTGAATTACGTCTCATGAGAAAAATGCATGTAAAGTTTAAATTCCTGAAGAATTAATGATATCATAGTAATGCTCTCGAGAACTAAGATCGATCAAACTCTGAAGAGTTATAAACAAGACCTTGGAAAGACCAGATGTCTTCAGGCATTAAGTTAAACATCTAAAATATGTTATGTTAAGAACTTCTAGAAGAAGTTGTATATATATATATGTGTGGTCATAAAGGACCTTATTTATATGATGTTAAGCATCCATAGATTTTGCAAATTATACATAGAATTTGCTATTAATATATATGCAGAAAATAAGTCAACCCTTATGCGCATATATTGGGTTGAGATTAAATGTGATTAACTTGGGATTATTAGAAATCCCAAATTTTGGTATAAGTTGTTTTGCAGATAAAGAAATTATAAGATCATGTTAACTGAGATCGCAAAACAACAATCTCGTGGTGTTTCCATGTTTATTTCGGAAGATGAAGCTCCCAGGGGGAGCAACAGAAGAAAACACATTCATTGAAAGACATGTTTGAGAAGATGATTATTTGTGAAGATATGACTTCCAGATGAAGTCATGATTATGTTCGCGATTGCACTCTTTTTCCCCTCATCATGGTTTTTATCCCAATGGGTTTTTCCATGGTAAGGTTTTTAACGAGGCAACAAGAACGCGTCAAAAGATAGACATTTGTGGAAGAAAATCATAACCAAATTTTCTAAGAGAAGATCGTGTAATTGTACTCTTTTCCTGTCATGGTTTTTATCCCTTTGGGTTTTTCCATGATAAGGTTTTTAACGAGGCAGTACACAATACGTCTACACAAGACAAATGGATAATTAAGGGGGAGTGTTAGATAATCATTGTTGTAATTATCCATTGTGGTAATTATCCATTTGGATAATTATATGGATAAAGATGAACTATATTATCCATTATGGTAATTATCCAAGAAGATAATTATATGGATAAATATGAACTATATTATATTATATAGTTAGATATTTATATAAGTTTCTTCATGTTGAAGTAAACTTTTTACTATAAATAGGTTCATAACATTAAACAAAATCATAATGAAGAAACAGTTCATCTCTCTAGCTTTATCTCTCTAGAATTCTCTTAAACATTATATACACATAAAGATACGGTCTATATACTTGATTGTTTTATAACAAAAAATAGTTTATCCCTCCGGTTTTCTTCATATTATTATCCCTAACCACTATAAACCGAAACTAAACCGGTTTTACGATTTTATTACATCGCTATCGTTTAAACCCAAAATCATTAAATTTCAGCTCTTATTATCTCCTTCGAATACACACAGATCCCAATTTCTAGGTTCCAAGTCCCTTTTCGATTTCTTCTACCGAAATCGCGAATTTCTCTGAATCTCCATCTCCAATCAGTTCAAGCTGGATAGACACGAAAGGAATCGCCATGGGAGTAGCGGCGGCTACGAAGAATCGTACCATCATAACCACCGTCTTAATCCCAGAGGCCCACCGCGTCTTTCGAATTCACCTTCCATGACACGCTTCGAAGAGGAGGACGAGGCTTTGATCCGCCGTCGTCGCCGTGGAAGTAGTCCTGGAAGTTATCGAGTCGGAATCGGCGGAGGAGGAGAAGGCGGTGGTCGACGCTGGGAAGATGACATAGCTACAGATCGCGATGTTGCAGGTAGAGTGGATTTTCAGCAGATGGGTCCTCGTCATGGTGGCAATTTTAGGCCTATGGGTTTTGCTTTCGATGGAGGCGTTGGTGGTTTTATGCCGATGGGTAGTAGCGACGGTTTAGGAGGAGGAGGAGAAGGGAAGCGGACGATTTTTGGAGCTGGTGGTGGCGGCGGAGGAGGATTTAGGAGGCCTAATGCGCCGGTGAAGTTGCCTTCAGTGGAAAGTAGAGACGGTGGTAGATTTGTAGGTAAAGTAATGGAGTCTGATTACTTAGTTAGACCGACTCTACCGCCAGTCCAACAGCCTCTATCGGGTCAGAAAAGAGGGTTACCTTTCCCTGAGCATGGAACTGGTAAGTGTGGTAATCTCTTAGGGTGTTCCTTTAGGATCTCTTTTTTAGTGGGATTAGTATATCAGAGTTGTGTAAGGGTTCCTTAGTTGTTGATCTTTGAATGTGCTTCCTATACTCATATGTGTATATCTTTATCTGGGTAATTTTGTTTTGCAGATGTTTCTGATCGTGGCAATGTAGTCAAGCTTTTCGTTGGCTCCGTACCAAGGACAGCTACAGAGGAAGAAGTGAGTTAATTAGATATTCTTTAACAAGAATGTGTATACTATTTTCTTAGCTAGACAGATCTTGCTGAGACTTTATCTTTTCTGATTTATGTCTGTTGGTTTTTATATTCCAGGTTCGTCCGTTTTTTGAAAAACATGGAAATGTTCTTGAGGTTGCTTTAATCAAGGACAAGAGAACTGGACAGCAGCAAGGTATGCTTTTCTCTATTTTACAAGGAAATAGTTGTGATATATACCTTTTAAAATCTCAGGTATCCTGAAAAGGCTGATGGGAAGCAATCCTAGTCTCATCATTGGCCTCCATTAGTTTGCAATGGTTTGTGGACTTGCTTCTCATGCTTGCGAGCTTCTTATCTGTGTTCGATTCTGTCACAGAAGAAGGCGACATGCGTAGCTTGCTAAGAAATGGTTTTAGTTTTGACCTTGGGCAAATAGGTTATGCTACTTGTGTATATCATAGAACTTTAGATGTTTGGAAACTATAGAAAACTTGGTTTAGGGTGTTTTAGAGTTTGAGTAAATGTACAGAATATTGAAGATATCTTTTGCTGTTACCTTTCTAGTGGTGTTGGTTTAAAGAACACAACTATTTTCCTCTTCTGTTGAACTCCATCTTTCTTGTTTTTCCTTACAATGGATTGAAAATGTTGTGAATGGTCTGGACATGATGAATGTTGGATGATATGCGTCTTCACTTTTCTTTCGTATCCGTTTTTGAATGCATGGTCTTTATTGGTTGATGATGGAATTCCTTTTACCTTTTTGGATGTTTTATCCCGGATTGAATGGTTTTTTTTTCTCTTTTTATGAATGACCTGAGGAACTATTATTACTGTCTTTCTTTTCCCTCTCTTTGAATGTTGATTTACTGTATTTTTTCCCCTCTTTATTTTCTTGGTCGGCTTGTGATGTGATTTACCATCCTCGTCATAGATGAATGAATGAATGTTTCATTAAGTAGCTCTTATGTTTCTGTATGGTGACTTAGCAATGTTGATCTATATATATGTGTGTGTGTGGATTGTGGAAGAGATGTCTGGTGATCAATATTCTTTATATGTTCCCTTTTTGCCAACCAAGCCTTTGTGCTTGGTTCTCTTCCCTACAACTCTTATCTTTACTATTGATATTCCTCTTGTTTATTTATTTTGTCAGTGAAGAATTATTATGATTGTATGTGTTGCATAGCTATTTATTAGTTATCTACTTTCCAAGAAGTTATTGTATATATAACTGCTACACCTTTGTGGGTGGCATAACAAGAGCACTTGATTATGTTTATGTACTTTTTACTCTTCTCTAAATCAGATATTTGAATGCAGTAGAGTCCAAACAACTCTTTGTCTAGTTCTGTGAAAAGTTAGGTGGTGCAAGCATATGCAAACCAACTGATTGTTTTAATTTCTTTGAATTGTTTCTGATGTTAAACATCTTGACGTTCACTCACTTTCTCTGGTTCGATCAGCATGTATCAGGCAGGAGCCTAATTATTTATTCGATGTTGCTAGTGTAATTCTTTTCGAAATTTAGATAATTTCCAGTGAGATATCGTTGGGTTATGGTAATCTTACCCATACCTGTAGCTACTTTTTGAAGTCTTCAAATGTGTGCTGTATGATGATGAGAATGTGATATATGGTTCTGGTTTTAATTATAGTATTTGTTATTACAAATGATTCAAAACTCTTACATGTTGAATCCTTTATCTTAGTACTGTATTAATGTTTATGTTGGTTTTAACTTGTGCATTTTTCTAAATTTTGTTCCATGTATGGATCTTGTTTGCACAAACTCAGCCTCCATGTTCTCTGAAAAGCCCTCTTCTAGATTGGTTGTTTGTAGATGCTGACTGTGTTCTGTTTTAATTATTATTATTTTGCCTCATGCTTCTCTTAAATACATTAGATTATTCTCTCCACCAACTTCACTCCAATGAAGTAAGTGGAGGTGTCTTATGCTCTTCCTACTAAACTTTTGTGTTTTAAGTAGCGCCATTTATTTCTTCAAGATTTTGGTTGTACTTGTAGTGTGGCTTTTTACTAGTATCTCATGATGTTGGTAGAGGGAAAACTTGAACCTTGAACCCGACAGCTTAAGTATCAGTCTTTAATGCAGGCTGTTGTTTTGTAAAATATGCAACTTCTGAAGATGCAGATAGAGCCATTAGAGCATTACACAATCAGATCACTCTTCCCGGGGTAATTTTCACTGATGCTCTCTCTAATTAAAAACAGGAAAATGCTGATTGTTTCACCTTTTATAATGTGTTGATTGCCAGGGAACTGGCCCAGTTCAAGTTCGATATGCTGATGGGGAGAGAGAACGCATAGGTAATCAACTTCTATGCATGTTATCTCCATGTGGCTTTCATTGTCTGGTGTAATATAGCGATGGCCATACTTTGAATAAATTCAAGTTATAAGAATTGAGATAATGTGGGACATGATGTAAATTTTAAGAGTGTGGATTTTTCTTTTCTCTCCGTTGTTTTAGCCTTACTTTCATGTCTCCATTGATATAATTCCGTTCATCTGAAGGTGCGCTAGAGTTCAAGCTTTTTGTTGGTTCACTAAACAAGCAAGCCACTGAAAAAGAAGTTGAGGAGGTATGTCCCACCCCCTACCTTTGCATGAAAGATCAGATTCATCTCATGTTTGTCATATTTTCCTGTACCCTTCTGGTGAGCTGATTTATTGTTGTTGCTTTAACAGATCTTTCTGCAATGTGGTCATGTGGAAGAAGTTTATCTCATGCGTGATGAATATAGACAGAGTCGTGGTATGTCTTGTAACTGCTACTATATTTTATAGATTGTTATGTGTGATATGGCTTTGAGATGGTCAAACTGTGTTTTCCACCATGTAGGATGCGGGTTTGTCAAATATTCGAGCAAAGGAGCGGCAATGGCAGCTATCAATAGTCTTAATGGAACCTATACCATGAAAGTAAGCTGTGAATAACACAAGTATCTCAGTTTGTCTCACTATCACTCTATGGGCCTGCTTTTGTTTACTGGCCTCTATATCTTCCCCAGGGTTGCAATCAGCCATTGATTGTTCGGTTTGCTGATCCAAAAAGACCTAAACCTGGTGAGCCAAGGTATTTCCCCGGAGACTATATTTTGATTCATTATAATGCTCTTATTAAGTAAACTGTATACCTTCTTCTTGATTGTGTCCGAGTTACATTTATGAACAACTTTTTGGGCATGGGTGGAGAGTTTGGAACCTTTTCCCTTGTCCTTTTATCACTGGAATTTGAAGCATTGCTATCTCTTTATATGTATTCATAAGAATTGTCTGTTTCCAGAGATGTTACACCTCCCGTTGGACTTGGTTCAGGGCCTCACTGTCAAGCTTCAGGACCAAGGTAATTGGAATGAAAGGCGGTCATGATTATGCTCATTAAGTAATTATATATATTTTGACTGAACCTGGTTTCCTCATCTCTATTTGCTAGGCCTACATCTAACCTTGGTGACCCTAGTCGAGATGTAAGCCACACAAATCCTTGGCATCCAACAAATCCACCAAACATAGGCCCACCTAATAACACTGGGATCCGTGGTGGAAGAAATGACTTTTCCCCTAGACCAGGTCAACCAAAACTTTCTTCAAATCAGGTTAGAACAGTTTGATTATCATGCATATATTCTTAAATCTACACACCATAAACGTAACAAGGTTTGCATCTATTGTGGGAGACAAATAGAAAGTATTTTATCTACTTCGCACATGACTGTATTGACTGATGAAACGAAGTATTAAGTTCCAAGCTTTCAGCTTTTCATATAATGCAATGCAACAAACATGATGTGTGTTTCAGTTATATGATACTGCCTGCAGTTTATCAGTTACTTAGATGATTTTTTTCCTACTTCTGATGTGAACATTTTTTATGTGATATTCTATTATGTTAGATCGGTCCATTGGGTGGTTATGGTGTTCCTCCCCTTAATCCTCTTCCAGATTCTGGAGTTTCATCTTCTGCAACATCGCATCAGGTACTTAGCTATATTTTCCAAATTAAGAAAATCTGACAATGTTGTACTGATCAATTTGGAATTTCAACTGTTTCTATCCTATAGCAAAACCAGGCGCCTGGCCAGCAAATATCACCATTACAAAAACCTGTCCATGGTCCACATGATATTCCCCTGCGGCCACAAACTAATTTCCCTGTGGCCCAGGCTTCCTTTCAGAATCCTTATGGTTATAGCAGCAAGTTGCCTACCTCTCAGCTGCAGCCACAGCAAAATGCCACTCCTGCAATTACTCCTCAAACTCCTTTGAACATCACTCTACGGCCAGCACATATATCTTCTGCTACTGATCAAATACCCCCTCGTGCTCAGCAGCAACCACTACAAAAGATGCAACATCCTCCTTCTGAGCTAGCTCAGCTCTTGTCACAGCAAACTCAGACTCTACAAGCAACCTTTCAATCATCTCAGCAAGCATTTTCTCAGCTGCAGCAGCAGTTGCAGTCTATGCAGCAACCAAACCAAAATATATCCGTCTCACAGACTGGCCAAGTTAGTAAACAGCAGGTATGAGTGTAGTCTCTTAGTTGCATCTCTCCCGCTAGGTCCCTCAGTTGCTATTATGTAGATTTAACTTAAGATTATCTCTTCACAGACATCTCAGTTTCGTTCCTTGATGTATTCTTCCCTTCTTTTCTAATTTCTGCTGGGCGTCTTTTTTATCAGTGGGCTGGATCTGCAATTCAAACAGTTGTTACCACCAGTGCTTCTACACCAGTTAGCTATGTGCAAACAGCTGCACCTGCAGTCACTCAGACCGTTGTTTCTGTCAAATGTAACTGGACAGAGCATACCTCGCCTGATGGATTCAAGTATTATTACAATGGTCTAACGGGTGAAAGCAAGGTGAGAAACGTTGCTTATTCTTAAATCATACATCTTTCGGGAGGGTTTCTTCAAGTTTTTCAAAACGCTCCATGATATAAAAGTATATGATTGACTTTTTCAGTGGGAAAAACCTGAGGAAATGGTAGTGTTCGAAAGACAGCAACAACAACAACACCAGCAGCAGCAACAACAACAACAACAGAAGACAACTATACAGCAGGCCCCGACCCAACTACAACAGACTCTTCATTCCCAGCCGATGCAGCAACAATCACAACAAATTCACATGCAATACCAAGGCCAGCAATTACAGCAACCTTTTTATCCTTCACTGGTTGGTTTTGTTATCATGTTGGGTACATTTAATTGGCTTTCTGACGCTTTCTCTAACTCGAACATTTACTTTTTATTTGGATTTGCAGTACCCAACTCCAGGGGTCAGCCATAATTCTCAGGTGAATACCTCTTTAATCAATTTACTTTCTTTTCATTTCAGGATTTTGAGTATTGAGTTGCTAACCTAGTGGTGTAAGGAGATGGACAAGCTTATTAATAAACTAAATATATAGAATAAACATCTAACGTCAATGACTATTTTCCCCCTTCAAAATGCAGTATCCTTCGTTAGTGGCCGGTCAAAACAGCCAGGTGCATATCTGAATATTTGATCTTATTTCACATTGGACTGATTGATTCTCAGTTTCGAGAACAAAATCGATAAGACTTGCTTCTTTGTAAGTACTAAAGGCACACTTATTTTAATCTATTCTGGTTGGCTAGGAATATGGTCGGACACATATACCAGTGGGAGCTGCTTCAGTGAACGACATGTCGAGGACTCAACAGGTAGCTATGGTTAAAACTCAGTGATATAAATTCTCGCTCTGCTCATAATTCTTCTTTTGGTATTAACATGTCCTGTTTTGTTGAACCCGTGACTGATCCGCTTATAAGTTATAACCAGTTCTCTGTTTTCCAGAACCATCAATCTTCCCAATAACAAATGTGGACGAAAGCTTCAGGTTTGTATCTTTCCCTTTCTCTTCTCTGTCTCGTATTAGCTCTCTTTAGTCTGTAGCTGCATCTATTTCTCTGTGTTGATACTGTGCAGGTACATGAAACAAGGAGCTAAAATCCGCTTATTGTAACATACACACTAGCCTAGCGGGAGTCATGTCTCAGGTTGTTTAACTTGTGTTAGTAGTAGTTAACCTAACTGGTAATACCAAAACTTTGATCAAGATTTAGGAGCCATATATATATATAGAGTAACATTAATATATCATCTCTTCGCCCATAATCCCGGTTTGTTTTTCTGCAGTCTCTTGTGTTAGTTTCTTCCAAAGATATCGTAAAACCAAAGTCATATATAGACTTCCTTATATATATAGATATATCAATAAGTCTATTCTTGAATATTATTTGGCTCTACAGTCTACACTTTTGTTAGTTAATCGTTCTACAATTCCTCCTAATCTCTCCGTCGCTACCACCGGTTATCTGTCCCATTTTAACCATAGCCTTCTTAAAATCCTCGAAGAAAACCGTCTGGTCTGATGCATATGTCTCGACAATCGCCCTCGTGCCAGGGTCCTGCACCGTCAAAGCTTGGTCCGATGGAAGTAACCCCTCACCAGAGAGGAGGTTAACGTAGTACTGGTTGTCGAATGTTGATGGCGTCACCAAGTCGAGCTGAGTGATACCTACAGAAGGACCAACCGTGGTGCAAAGCTGTTGTAGTGACTCAAGGAACTCAAGGTTGTCTCCGTGATTAGCCGGTTCTCCAGTTTGCAGCGGCTGTAACCGAGCTGTAAAGGAAGTGCACCGTGCCTTTCCCAATGTATGTCCGCCTAGTATATACATGGTTTCCTTTCACTATCTTGTTGTTTATTCCAAAGCAATTGGTCTGTGTAAAGAGAAGAGTTCTAGAGAATATATACCGGAGAGAGCCACCATGTCGGTTTGCGAAAGGCCGAGGTTTTGGAAGATAGAGACAAGAGCTGGTACTGTCGAGTTTGGTGAAGGTAAGCTAGTTGTTGCTGCCTGTTTGCTCGCGGTTCGACCGTCTTTTCTTCCTACTTCCACCTCCCAGCTTGGTCCACCAGACTTGAAAAAACCCAAATTCGAGAAGTGTTCGATCAAAACGGTTTATAACAGTATGGTTAGAGAGGCTAAAACTAGTTATTACCACAACGACTGAATCTCTAGCAGCCATGGCAAGAACGTCTGCGCATGAGACAGTCTCTGGACATACAGATTCGATATCAGACTTTATCGCATCAATCACTTCGAATCCTCGGAGAGAATTAAGATTGGGAGGTGCTGTCTTTTCGCCAACAAATCCTTGTGTGTCATCCAACAACACCGAACCATCACATCCCTGAAAACGTAAGTCAAAACAAAACAACACATCCCGGTTTAATACATCTGCTCTGCTAAACCGGGTACCGGTTTAGCTAAACCAAAACGAAGTAAAAGAACATAGTACTATACGAAACTGAAAAGAGACTTGCATTGACAAAACAGTCGTGGAAATGAAGACGGAGAAGAGAAGCAGCCATTCTTGGATCTTGTAACACGGTGGTTTCGACCCAAGAGTAGACTATAGACTCTGCTTCAGGGCAAGTATTTCGGTATAAACCGAAATCAAGAACAAAACCGAACCCTATACCGAAGCCTGAACCGGTTTCTCCACTTCCGTCTTCGCAATCAGTCTTTGAGAATGTGAGAATTGGCATTGAAGCTAAAGTCATAATCAGGAACAAGTTAAAGAAGTGCTTCTTCATTTTTATTATAAGATCTTTCTCCACTATGATCATATAAAGAGTCTTTATTACTTTCAATGGGGTTGGTATACTTGGTACTGTTTTTATGAAACTATAGTGTGTGTGTTCGTCCATATTTATAGAAACAATTAATTAGATATATATACATATATATATATATATACAAACACATATATATGTAACGTAGATAATGTATGTGTGAGCGCATGGCTGCATGTGCCCTACAACAATTATATTAATGTACTCGTGAAGTTCATATATATATAGAGTTAAATTGTGATATTATTTATATAAAATAATACAATCTACAATTCTACATATAAATCTCAATAAAAAAAAAGAGTTGAGATGTGTGTTATTTGTTGTTATTTTTCATTTATACAATTAGACACTAAGTATTTTTACTAGAATATACACACACATAAACCCAATAACATCAAACCAAAAATGCAAAAGGTATTAACAAAAAAAAATGCAAAAGGTGGCTGGCTAATTTTTTTATTTTTGTTTGTTATTATTATTATTTTCTTAAATCACATTCAGACATAAATATAGGAAGGGAACAAAAGAGTTGTAAATTGTAATAAATGAAGCGAAAGAAAAAAAATGTTAGAGCAAAAAAAGAGATGAATGTGTCGTCGGTGTAAACCGTAGAGCCAAGAGTTGTTAAAAAGAGAGACCAATTCAATAGTTAGAGCATTAATATCAATTATGTAGAAAAAACCTCTTAACATTTATTTTTATTTTTTTCAAAAAAAAAAAAAAAACCAATCGCGGGCTGCCACGTGGCACCCGCGAATAGTTGAAGAGGTGCTTCTTAGTTTGGAATTATTAGAGCATGTTTATCAAATATGCTTATGTAGAGTGCTTGTGTATTTTTTTGTGTATTTGAGTATTAAATTAAATTAAAACATGTATTATTAATAAGAACTCTACAAAAAGGGAGCTTAAAATGCTTAATTAAGTACTTTTCATTATAGGTGCTTATTAATAATACATGTTTTGATTTAATTTAATACTCAAATACACAAAAAATACACAAAAAAATACACAAGCACTTTACATAAGCACCTTTGATAAACATGGTCTTAAATGTAGATTTAGGAGTTAGTGGTGGGTGACACTTTTTAAGAGGTGGGATAAGATGTTGGATATTAATGGTTTTAGAATCTAAACTAATTTTAATTTTCTATTTTCTTCTATACAACAACGAAACATAATTATTTAATTCTTATTTTTACGACAAATTCCTTAGAATACCACTAGAATAAAGTTTTTGTTTTAAAAATACCATTAAAAAAATTTTATAAGAAAAATACCATTAAAATGTTTTTTATATCAAAAATACCATAAAAAATAGTAATTTACAAAAATACCAAAAATACAAAAACGAATTTTAACACTTTGAGATTTGTAAATCTTTCTAAAATATGTGCTAATTGAGTTAAAAAAAAACTTTATTTAGTTTTATTCACAAGAATTGCCCTATTTTTAATTAGAAATATTTAAAATTTTATCTACGTACGAAAAAATCATTACAAGATGATATAATAAGGTGCATGCATGGGTTTATTCATGTGGTTGTTAACTGTTAAAAAAGTACACTGAGAGTCATCAATGAAAAGAAAGGGTCAAAAAATTATATCGTGTGGGTCCTCTTCCTCAATTACTTATATGGGCCGGCCCATGGGCTTTTATTTAATTACCCTACAAAGTTTATTTAATTACATTATTGCCACTACACAGCTTTTTTAGAAAAACCTTGACCACTTTCTTCTCCAAAAGACACAGAGAGTGCGAAGAAGAAAAAAGGAAGAAGACAGAGAACTCGTTATTATCTAAAGAAGACTCGGCGAAGATGAGTACCATGAAGTTTTGTTGTGAATGGTAATGAAAAACGAATCTGTTTCTTAGGTTTAGTTTAGGTTTTTTTTTTAGTTTGTCTGAATCCGACATTGAAATAAGTTCGTATAAGTCCTTAAACTTACGAATCTCGTCAAAGTTTTGGGGTTTTTGCGGTTTGATTATTTGATTTAAAGCTCCAATTTTGATTTTTGTGTGTTATGAAAAATTTGACAGTAATAACATTCTGTATCCTAAGGAAGACAAAGAGCAATCTATCCTTCTCTACGCTTGTCGTAATTGCGATCACCAGGTAAAGATTTTGTTCATTGCTTTTGCTTTGATTTACAAAAATTAGGGTTTAGTGGATCTTCTTCTGTGTTGTTAATGGCACATGTGTGGTGAATGTACTTTTATACCTTCATAATAGTTATGTCTTAAATCAATAGAGTTTAGCAAGAACAATACTCTTTTTTGTTCACTTAGTTTTTGGTAAGAGATTCATCTAAAATTCTTGTTTTTTTGATAAAACTTGATGGTTTATAATCACAATCTAAAGCTTTCTCAGTAAAAATTTCTTTTGAGAACCTTATGAACAAATTGTAAGAGTTTTTGATACTCTAAAGCGTTTAGAGGGTCTCTGCGAAAACCATTTTTGAGTTTCAACGATATCCTTCTTACGCCTCCATGAGATTCCCCATATGAATCTATGTTGATTTGTCTCTTTACGCCTAATACCGAGCTATGCTTAACCGATTACCGACATACTGTTATGTTATGTTAGCTTGTGGCTGGTGTATGATTGTCTTGTATCTTTATGAATCTACAAGATTTGAGAATTTGTAGCTGTGGTTATCGGTTTGCAGGAAGCAGCGGATAACAACTGTGTGTACAGAAACGAGGTTCATCACTCTGTAAGCGAACAAACTCAGATCCTATCCGACGTCGCTTCTGATCCAACTCTTCCTCGTACGAAGGCTGTTCGTTGCGCCAAGTGCCAGCACGGAGAAGCTGTCTTCTTCCAGGTCAATAACTAAAATCTCAAAAGAAACATTGTTTTCTTTATAATCTAACTTTAAAGATCCAAAGAGATTTCTTTATATATTTATGTAATAGCTTATGAGTGTGTGGCTGAATTTGCAGGCAACGGCTAGAGGCGAAGAAGGAATGACTCTGTTTTTCGTTTGTTGCAATCCGAATTGTAGTCATCGTTGGAGAGAGTAGAATAACTTTAGAGAAGATTACATTTTTTAAAATGTAGCTTCATATGTTGTTGTATTCCTCCTTGGGAAAGTTTAATACATTCAATTTTTGGAGGTTATTTGTGTAATGAGTCTATTCTTGAGTTTTTGAATTTTCCAGAGGTCTTGAGACTATTTGTGTAAAACCAAAGGTTAACCAAAATAAACCGAAACTGAAATCATTATGCAATGTGTGTTTGTATATGTATAACTTTTGATTGTGGTAGTTTCAAATGTTACAGCCTTACAGGTTCGGATATACAATCAAATTTACCATCAAGACAATCAGTATTGGTCATTGAATATTTTTGGGCAATTGTTATGAATACCACTAATTTTTTTTTTTAACACAATTAGTATAGATTTTCGAAAATTTTACAAATACCACTAAAAAGTTTTTTTCTCATAAATACCACAAATCTTAAATTTTCAAAATTACATCCAAAACCACCAAATAACTATACCCTACCCCTTCAAAACTATACCTTAAACACTATATAACGAATCCAAATGAAAAAATTTAAAATTTAAAAGTGTTAAAACTTGTTTTTTGTATTTGTGATATTTTTGTAAACTACTATTTTTTATGGTATTTTTGTTATAAAAAACATTTTAATGATTTTTTTGTTATAAATAAACTTTTTAAAGGTATTTTCAAAACAAAGTTTATTTTGTTGGTATTCTAAGGAATTTCTCAATATGTTTTTAGATCCCGGCTAGAACATGTATCAACAACACTAAACATTGAATGTTTTTTACTTAGAAAATAACATGTGTTAGACCATCTTTAATGATGTATCTTAGAGGGATCTTAGCCATGCAGGACCCACTAAATAGTTAAAATCTGAATTTTATATTTTTTATTTAAGATTCGGATCTTGCACTATTCATAGGCCCCACTGTATACGTGGCAATCCATGATTGATGCATTTTTAATTTTTTTTTTTAAACAAATTTTTCGTGGACCTGCTAAATAGTTAATAAATTTTGTGGGTTTATCTGTTAAAGATGTTGTTAGGTTACATGTTGGTAAAACCTGTAATATTATAATATATTTCACAAATCTAATCTTCTAAGAAAAATTAATAAAAGATTATGTGTTTACTTTGTAATCATATTGAATTATACCGTAATTGTCACGACTCTTTAAATTGATGTATCTGTGTTCAAATGAATCATGTAATTGTGTGTATATAATATAAAGTTTTTGACCCAAAAATAAGAAATAATACAAGATCTGATGATTATGACATTAGGTTAGGTTTAGAAAATGGGAGTCTTCGTTGAAACTTTCACATGGCTGCTTTCAAAAGTTATATCCAGAATTTAGGTGATAAGATTATCTCATATTAAAGTTTTATTTCTTATGGAATCATAAAAGAAACATTTTAAAAAATCAAATTGGTTTACCACAAAGTCAAATAATTAGTAACCAAGTCATGAGTGGAATCATACTTGTCTCAATGATCAATACTTATTGGTAGCTTATCTAAATTTCCAAAGTTAAAAAAGTTGTTACACGTAAAATTAACATCAAATCTTGTATTTGTGGCACTTGTGTACATTTTTTTGATTAAATATAGTCATATAGATCAAATCTAAAGAAAACAAGTGATCTTACAAAATGAATATCAATATACTAACTATATATAGTTATCAAGCTTAACTTAATTTAATCAATTACTTGACCGGACTAATTAGTAGTGATGTATAATTAATAAACAAAGATATATTTCCACTAAATTCTACATGATACAATCTATACGCATCCATAATAATAAAATAAACTAAACTACCTACCAATATTTTGTATATAAATAGCGAACAAGAAAACCAATTAGACTAACAATCAAACTTATAAACACACATTTTAATTAAACCTTAGTTCAAGAGATTCATCAAATAGATTCGATTTCGATGTCACCAATGACCCCATTGTTTCTCCTTCTTGCTCTCTTCACAACCATCATTAGTCCATCAAGTCTCTCTCTCTCTCTCTCTCTTTCTACATGATTTATATAGTGTAGAAAAATTATCAAAACTACATATTTAATTAAAACACTAATTTACAAAACTACATCTATTTTTTAAAAAAAATCTTACATCTTTTCAGAAGGTTAAATAAATATTTTTAAAGAATTTTTAAGTTACTTTTTCCATATGTTTTCAATATTTAGAGTTTATGTTTTAGTTTCCGATATCGCAGGAATTTAATATTTAGAGTTTATTTGAATTCAATATTCAGTATTTACGTGTATTTATGAAAATAAATATTAAGTCGATGTTTTTTACGAATTACAATTATGAAGGTGTATATATGTAATTTCTCATCATATATCTTATAGAGAAATTCCTTAGAATACCATCAAAAAAATTTTGTTTTGAAAATACCATTAAAAAGTTTTTTATAACAAAAATACCATCAAAATGTTTTCTATATCAAAAATACCATCAAAAAGTAGTAGTTTACAAAAATACCACAAATACAAAAAACGAGTTTTAACACTTTTAGATTTAAAATTTTTCCATTTGGGTTTGTTATATAGTGTTTAGGGTATAGTTTTGAAGGGGTTATGGTATAGTTTTGAATGTATTGAGTGTAATTTTGAAAATTAATATTTGTGGTATTTATGAGCAAAAAAACTTTTTAATGGTATTTGTAAAACTTTCCAAAATGTGTGCTAATTGTGTTAAATAAAACTTTTTTTAGTGCTATTCATAAGAATTGTCATATATTATATATCATCATTAGTTTTAGATTATAAACATAATTTTTTTTCTTCATAATGTTAACAATTAACTAATTAATTAATTAAATAATTTTGTGTCAAACCAGGTGGTGAACCAGTAGGTGTATGCTACGGCATGATGGGCAACAACCTTCCATCTCAATCAGAAACAATCTCTCTTTTCAAACAAAACAACATCAAACGCATGCGTCTCTACGACCCAAACCAAAACGCTTTAAACGCTCTTAAAAACTCCAACATCGAACTCATCCTCGGCGTTCCAAACGCTGATCTCCGTTCTCTAACCAACCCGTCTTCCGCGAGATCTTGGCTTCAGAACAACGTCCTAAATTATTACCCTGACGTTAACTTCAAATACATAGCCGTGGGTAACGAAGTGTCTCCGTCCAACGGTGGCGGCGATTCGGTGTTGTCTGCGATGAGAAACGTTTACGATGCGTTACGAGGTGTGAATTTGCATGATAGGATCAAAGTTTCTACGGCCGTTGATATGACTTTGATTGGGAACTCTTTTCCTCCTTCCTCTGGAGAGTTTCGTGGTGACGTTAGGTTTTATATTGATCCTATCATTGGGTAAGTAAATTAATAACGTCGGGAACTAATCTATACTATTTTCTTGGGAGAATTACAAAACTACACCTTTTTAATTACATTTCACAAAACTACACCTTTCAAAATAATTTCACAAAACTACACTTAAACACTCAAAATTAAATCTAAATAAACCTTACCCACACAATCCTACCCCCTTAATATTATACCCTAAACACTAATTAGCGAATCCAAATGAAAAGATTTTAATTTTGACAATTTTTTAAAGGGTAAATCAAGCTTAAAATTTTAAAAGGGTATAAATATGTAAAAATATTAAATTAAGTGTAATTTTGTGAAGGAATGGTTGAAATGTTTTAATTTTGTGAATTCCTATATTTTATATTTTCTTTTTATAAAGAGTTTGTATTTACTATTCTTATGGAGAAATAAAACGAGTTCGACTTTTCTTACCAATAAAATGATGTTTAATTTTTTTTCTATTTGTTGATTTGGTCATATAAAATAATGTTTTTTATAGAAAACATAAAGGCACAATTACAAAACTACACCTTTTAAATTATATTTTACAAAACTACATCATTTCCAAATCATTTTTCAAATTACACCTAAACATTCAAAATTAAATCTAAATAAATCTTATATACACAATCTTACATCTTTAATATTATACCCTAAATACTAATTAGCGAACTCAAATAATTTTTTAAATTTTTTGATAACTTTTTAAAGGATAAATCAACCTTTTAAATCAACCTTGTAAATATGTAAAAATATTAAATTAGGTGTAGTTTGTGAAAGAATGATTGAAAAAGTTACGTGTAACTTTTGTGAATTCCTCGAACATAAATTCAAATTTTTTAATCCTAGAGTGCTAATCTATAGTCATTATATTTTTGTCACACAATGATTTAGGTTTCTAACGAGTACGAACTCGGCTTTACTTGCAAACATCTATCCCTACTTCAGCTACATCGGCAATCCACGCGACATCTCTCTCTCCTACGCTCTCTTCACTTCTCCCTCCGTCGTTGTTTGGGACGGTTCTCGCGGCTACCAAAACCTATTCGACGCCTTATACGACGTCGTCTGCTCAGCCGTCGAACGATCCGGCGGTGGATCTCTCCCCGTGGTCGTATCCGAGAGTGGATGGCCTTCGAGCGGCGGAAACGCAGCGACTTTCGACAACGCGAGAGCGTACTACACGAATTTGGCGGCGCGTGTGAGGGAGAACAGAGGCACGCCTAAGAGACCCGGAAGAGGAGTCGAGACTTATTTGTTCGCCATGTTCGATGAGAATCAGAAGAGTCCCGAGATCGAGAAGAATTTCGGTTTGTTTTCTCCGAATAAACAGCCTAAGTTTCCGATCACGTTCGCCGCCGTGAGGGACGGCACGGCGGTTGAGTGATGATATGTAAAATCGTATGAGATACGTACTATCACTTCCACAATGATAAACCCATAAATTAATAAAAGAAATTTTCATGGATATCACTAAATAAAGATTTTCTTACAAAATTAGCATACAAGTTTTACAAATATATATTTTTCTTGTATGTTTATTACAAATAATAGGGCCAAAAAAACCCAAAAAAAATCATTCTTTCCAATTAAAAGGAGCACGATCAACAATCAAGTAGTCTCCTCTTATGTCTTTAGCCACTCTGATCTCACTATCCATATACACAGTTTCAAACCTGTGTAAGAGAAACAAAAAACTTTTAACTCTTTTATGTGTTTGGAATTGATGCGATCGTGAACGAGCCGATATCGACCACTCGACCACTCGACACCGACGAGATGCCGATATCGACCACTCGACCACTCGACACCGACGAAATGCCGATATCGACCACTCGACCACCCGATACCGAAGAGTTGCCGAGTACCCGAACATCGAATGCCGAGGAGATGTTGGACGTACAAGAAGGAGCTATCACTCGGACCAGAGCTAAGGAGCTAGCAAGGGAAGCTCACACGATGATCAAGGAAGAGAAGATTGGAGAAGCCGACACGAGAAGCTACTTCAACATCTTCTCCACGGCTACTTGAGGAAGACCAAGCTATGGTAGCTAAGCGGACTAAGTGACTCGCTTGGTACTCTTTCCCACCGGGTTTTAACGAGGCCAAGACGACCACTACGTCGTCCATTAGCCACCATAGCTTGAAGAGTGTGTTAAGCAAGGCACTTTCGCTACTTGCTTAGTTATCCGCGCAATTTCCATTTCTTTAAAGGATTTCCATTTTGCTACTCGGCTACAATTTCCTTTTCTTTGTGATTTCCATTTTACTAAACGCAAAAACCCTAAGGAACAAAGCGACTTGTGCTTGTCCTATAAAAGGGGATGCGCCTCCTTTACATTTTTTTTTATCGAACAACTTATAAGCAAATTATACCTAAGGTCTTTGTCGCCTCTTTTGATCTTGAGAAGAGATCGGTTACCCTTGATCTTGTGAAGAGATCCGTTCTTCTCCTTGTGCAGCCGCCGTTGGAGAGAACTTCTATCACTTGTTAAACCTCCTCAACGTTTAACAAGTTTCCGCCGTCACTTACACTTCCCCGCCCATCCTACATCGACGTTCCACCCGCACCATTCCCCTACTATCCCCCCTCGTCCATCCATTCCTTCGCCGAGACAGTTCAGCCTCGTTTGGAGAGTCGATCCCATAGGGCCGATCGTATCATGTGGTATCGAGCCGCCTCCGAACCAAGGCCGAGTCGCTTCTATCTCTTACTTTTCTTCTTTATCGTTTAGGCTTGACTTGTAGATCTATACCGTTTGTTTCAACTTGCTTGCTTGCCTGAGCGATTGTCCGTAACTTGTTGTTGATTTGGTTGCTTGCTTGAATACTACTAGTAACTTGTTGAAACATTGTTAGGCCGTTCTTGTTTGTTCGTTGTGTTCTTGCTTGGCGGCTTGTTTAAAAACCTAGATCTTTAAAAACCTAATCGCATCTTTCGAAACATGTATTTGTGATTTCCTTTTTCCGTAAAACGTGCGTTTCACTTAAGCAAGACGATTTCCTTTTGTCGAGTGTATTGTTTTCCTTTTTTGTTAGCGTGTTTTGTTGACGTTGCTTAAGTCAGTTTATCGTGAACACCTTACTTTGGGTTATTTTTGCGTGTACCGGGTACCATGGCGCTTCCACCCGAGGCGTTAGACGACCTCCGGAAGCTCATCGCTACCCAAGTTGCCGAGGCCATGGCTCGGCTCCTACCCCCAACAAATCTCCCGGCAGCCTCACCTTGGAACGTGAGAAGCAAGCCGGGGAAGCCAAGGAGGTATCCTCGGAGTCCGAGAGTGGTCACACGCCAACCCCATCCGAAGCTATCCGCCTTGCCAAAGGAAAAGGCCCCGCCGGTAGTTCCGGAGTGCGGGCCGTCCGTCACGTCTTTCCCCGAGACAATACCGAGAAGGAGACTCGGTTACCTAGAGATAGAGCCGATCCTTTTAGACCGGCACCTTTCGCTCCTAGACGCGCTCCACACTTCGACCACGACCGTCGGACGGAAACCGTTGGGGACCATAGGATCCACATCCACTCCGACGAAGACTACTATGAGCTAGGCGCATCGGATCGCGACCATAGAAGCCGTAGGCGGGACAGGGAGGCCGGGGATCCCGTTAGGCAACAACTTAGACACATCAAGGCTAAGTTCCCTCCCTTCCAAGGTAAGAACGATCCCGAGGTCTACCTAGATTGGGAAAGGAAGATGGAGTCTAGTTTCCTCTACCATGACACTTACCCGGTCAACAAGGTAAAGATTGCCGTGTCGAATTCGGTGACTATGCTCTCCGTGGTGGGATCGGCTATGCACCACCGTAAGCCGACACAACGAGCCGGCTATCACCACTTGGGCACAACTTACCACGCACATGAGGAAGCGTTTTGTTCCCAACCACTACCACCGTGAGACTCTCCACAAACTCGGGAAACTCACCCAAGGGTCAAGCTCCGTCGGAGACTACTACCAAGAGATGGAAACTCCGCCGGTCCGAGCCGGCCTAGAAGAAGACGACGAGGTCGCCATGGCCCGGTTCATCGGAGGACTTGCTCGGGACATCCAGGACAAGCTGGAACTCCAATCCTACGAAGATCTAGGGGAGCTAGTGCACAAAGCCGAGTTGATTGAGAGCCAGAACAAGCGCCGGTACACTAGGCCAAGCTACCCATCCAATGCAACCAAGCCGCGGGACGTCCAGCCAACCAAACCGGAATACCGCCGAGAGTTCAAACCACCACCTAGCGGCGTGAAAGAAGAGCCCAAGACGACCTTCAAGGATAGGAGTGGAGCATCCTCGAGCCATGTCGGGTGCTACAAGTGTCAAGGCATGGGTCATTACGCTAGGGATTGTGTCAACAAGAAGGTCTACATGCCGCTTGATAACGGAGACATCCTTCCACCGGATACGTACTCGAATCGACCCTCATGAGGAAGAGGAAGAAGAGTCCGCCGCGGTTGGAGAGATGCTTGTAGCCCATCGAGCATTAAGTGTCCAGAATCGAAGCCGAGGAGCTACAACAAAGGGACAACTTGTTCCACACCCGGTGCATCGTCAAGGAAAGGGTGTGTAGCCTAATCATAGATGGAGGGAGTTGCACCAACGCCGCAAGTGAGCATATGGTCGAGAAACTTCACCTCCAAACCACCCCACATCCGAGGCCATATAAGCCGCAATGGCCGAATGAAGGAGGAGCCCCGACGGTTACTCACCAAGTCAAGGTAGCCTTTGCCATAGGAAAGTATGAGGATGACGTACTGCGTGATGTCTTGCCCATGGGCTCGAGCCACCTCCCCGCCGGGTAGACCGTGGCAATCGGACCGCAAGGTTCTTCATGATGGATACACCAACAAGCACTCCTTTGAGTTCAAGGGCCGCAAAATCACCCTTCTCCCTCTCACCCCTAGCGAAGTCTACCAAGACCAGCTCTACATCAAACTAAAGAACGAGAAGGATAAGGAGATACCGCCTAATACCAACCTTCTCATCCACTCTAGTGAAGTTTTCAAAGACTTAAACTCGAACTACCTATTTTAATGCTTATATATAGAGAAACGCTTGTTAGTTTAACCGAGTTTGCACAGGATCTTCCTAGTGGTATGTCTCAACTTTTGCAGGATTTTAGGGACGTGTTCCCGGAGGATGCCCCGCCAGGATCGCCACCAATCCGAGGGATTGAGCACCGGATAGACTTGGTGCCCGGAGTCGCTTTGCCGAACCGGCCGCCTTACCGCACCAACCCAGCTCGAGACCAAAGAACTCCAAAACCAAGTGGAGGAGTTGATGAAGAAGGGTCACATCCGTGAGAGTATGAGTCCATGTGCCGTCCCTGTCTTACCGGTGCCAAAGAAAGATGGAACGTGGCGCATGTGTGTTGATTGCCGAGCCATCAACAACATCACGGTTAAGTATCGCCACCCTATCCCTAGTACTCGATGATATGTTAGATGAATTGTGTGGTTCTAACGTGTTCTCTAAGATCGATCTTAAGAGTGGTTATCATCGGATTAGGATGAAGGAAGGTGACGAATGGAAGACCGCCTTTAAGACTAAGCAAGGATTGTACGAATGGCTTGTAATGCCCTTCGGTTTAACTAATGCTCCTAGTACCTTTATGCGGCTAATGAATCATGTGTTAAGATCCTTTATAGGTGTCTTTGTAGTTGTTTACTTTGATGACATACTAATTTATAGCAGTGGACATGGAGGCCCATCTCACTCACATCCGGATGGTGCTGGACGTACTTCGGAAGGAGCGCTTGTTTGCTAACCTCGGCAAGTGTACCTTTTGCACTAACCGAGTTATTTTCTTAGGTTTTGTTGTGAGTGCGGACGGCGTACGAGGTTGACGAGGACAAGATAAGGGCCATCCGAGACCGGCCGAGCCCCAAGAACGTCGGAGAAGTTAGGAGTTTTCACGGCCTAGCCGCTCTACCGCCGGTTTGTCAAGGACTTCGAGCACCATAGCCGCACCACTCACCGAAGTCATCAAGAAGGAAGTAGGGTTCAAGTGGGAAGCCGCCCAAGAGCAAGCCTTTCGTGCTCTTAAAGAGAAGCTTATCAATTCCCCTCTACTTGCTCTACTCGATTTTATGAAAACTTTTGAAATCGAGTGTGATGCGTCCGGTGTAGGCATTGGAGCCGTTCTAATGCAGGACAAAAGACCCATTGCTTATTTCAGCGAAAAGTTAGGAGGCTCAACGGTCAACTATCCAACATATGACAAGGAGCTATACGCGCCGGTGAGAGCCCTACAAACATGGCAAGCACTATCCGTGGCCCAAGGAGTTCGTCATACACACGGACCATGAATCCTTGAAACATCTAAAGGGGCAACGAAACCGAACCGGAGGCATGGACGTTGGATCGAATTCATCGAGACCTTCCCATATGTCATTAAGTACAAGAAAGGTAAGGACAATGTAGTCGCCGATGCATTGTCCCGAGGTACACTCTTCTTAGTACTTTGACATCTAAACTTATTGGATTTGAGAGATTGAAAGAATTATATGAGATCGACAATGAGTTTAGTGAGGCGTATAGGAAGTGTGCAAAATTCTCTTGTGATGGTTACTATAGGCACGATGGATATCTCTTTTATAACCATAAGTTGTGTGTGCCTAATGTTTCGTTAGAGAGTTGTTAGTCGTGGAATCCCATGGGGGTGGACTTGCCGGGCACTTTGGAGTTACTAAGACTCTTCACGACCTACAACAACACTTTTATCGGCCGGGCATGAGGAAGGACGTGGAGAAAGTCCGTGCTAGGTGTGCCACATGCAAACATGCTAAGAGTAAAGTCCAGCACGTACGGTTTGTATCTCCCTTTACCTATTCCCGAGCATCCGTGGACGGATATATCGATGGACTTTGTGATAGGATTGCCTAGGACTCGGATCGGTAGAGACTCGATCTTTGTGGTTGTTGATAGGTTTTCTAAGATGGCTCACTTTATTGCTTGTCATAAGACCGATGATGCTCGTTAATGTCGCTAACCTCGTTCTTTAGAGAAGTTGTTAGGTTGCATGGTATGCCTCTTGTTATTGTGTCCGACGAGGATACGAAGTTTCTTAACCATTTTTGGAGAACCCCGTGGGCAAAGCTAGGAACCAAGCCGACCTTTTCCACCACTTGCCACCCACGGACCGATGGCCGGACCGAGGTAGTCAACCTGGTCCTTAGGCACCTTGCTAAGGACGATGGTAAGAAGCAATCTCAAGTCGTGGGAGGATTGTCTACCCCACGTTGAGTTTGCTTATAATCATTCTCAACACTCCTCTACCTTGTTCTCTCCTTTTGAAATTGTTTATGGGTTTAACCCGTCTTCACCACTAGATTTAATCTCTCTCGCCTTTGAGTGAACGTTGCGGTTTAGACGGCAAAAAGAAAGTCGAGCAAGTGAGGAAAATCCATGAGAAGGCCAGGTTGAACATCGAGCACAAGACGCGGCTATACGCAAAGAAGGCCAACAAGGGTCGCAAGGAGGTTATCTTTAAAGAAGGCGACCCGGTGTGGGTTCACCTAAGGAAGGAGAGGTTCCCAGCCGAGAGAAAGTCCAAGCCGATGCCGAGAGTAGATGGCCCGTTCAAAGTCTTGAAGCGGATCAACGACAACGCCTACAAGATTGATCTTCAAGGGAAGTACACAATCTCCGATTCGTTTAATGTGTCCGACTTAGCTCGTTTTATTGCGCATTCCGATTTGAGGTCAAATCCTTTTCAAGTGGGGGAGGATGATGCGATCGTGAACGAGCCGATATCGACCACTCGACCACTCGACACCGACGAGATGCCGATATCGACCACTCGACCACTCGACACCGACGAAATGCCGATATCGACCACTCGACCACCCGATACCGAGGAGTTGCCGAGTACCCGAACATCGAATGCCGAGGAGATGTTGGACGTACAAGAAGGAGCTATCACTCGGACCGCAGCTAAGGAGCTAGCAAGGGAAGCTCACACGATGATCAAGGAAGAGAAGATTGGAGAAGCCGACACGAGAAGCTACTTCAACATCTTCTCCACGGCTACTTGAGGAAGACCAAGCTATGGTAGCTAAGCGGACTAAGTGACTCGCTTGGTACTCTTTCCCACCGGGTTTTAACGAGGCCAAGACGACCACTACGTCGTCCATTAGCCACCATAGCTTGAAGAGTGTGTTAAGCAAGGCACTTTCGCTACTTGCTTAGTTATCCGCGCAATTTCCATTTCTTTAAAGGATTTCCATTTTGCTACTCTGCTACAATTTCCTTTTCTTTGTGATTTCCATTTTACTAAACGCAAAAACCCTAAGGAACAAAGCGACTTGTGCTTGTCCTATAAAAGGGGATGCGCCTCCTTTACATTTTTTTTTATCGAACAACTTATAAGCAAATTATACCTAAGGTCTTTGTCGCCTCTTTTGATCTTGAGAAGAGATCGGTTACCCTTGATCTTGTGAAGAGATCCGTTCTTCTCCTTGTGCAGCCGCCGTTGGAGAGAACTTCTATCACTTGTTAAACCTCCTCAACGTTTAACAAGTTTCCGCCGTCACTTACACTTCCCCGCCCATCCTACATCGACGTTCCACCCGCACCATTCCCCTACTATCCCCCCTCGTCCATCCATTCCTTCGCCGAGACAGTTCAGCCTCGTTTGGAGAGTCGATCCCATAGGGCCGATCGTATCAGGAATCATAAGCTTGAGAGTTTTAGGTGTTTGTTAATTAAGCAAATCACAATAACTCACCAGCCCTGCCCAAATGGTGGCAATGGTATCTCCCAGTTCTTTCCTCTAAGCACTGCACTATTGAATCTAAATTCATAAAGAGAAATTTCTTAAATACCATCAAAAAAAAGTTTTATATCAAAAATACTATTAAGAACCTTTTTAGTATCAAACATACCATTAATTTTTATTTTTTACAAAAAAAAAACCACACATATAAAAACGGTTACACTTCAAAATTAAAGTTGTTTTATTTGGGTTCACTATTTATCACTTATCAGTTAAGGTTTAAGCTAATTTCAGTTTGTGGGATTTTTGAAAAACGTTTTAATAGTATTTGCAAAAAAATTTAAGTTTTTTGTTGTGGTATTTCACGTTTAGTATTACCATATATATCAAAAAACTATTTTGAACATTTTATAATTTATTTTATATTGTTTGGGTTCCTAATTCTGTATTTAACTTTGGAACAATTTCAAAACTACACCATTTGAATTGCAATTTACAAAATACACCACGTTACTTTTCTAAATTACACATAAATATTCAAATTAAATTCAAATAAACATTATCCAAATAATTCTAACCTAATCCAAACAACGCTGTTTAGTTACTCTCTTCCGAGTCTTCTCTACTTTCAATTTCTACGAAGTAATGATTCGAACCTGAAATTGATTCTCTGCGAAGAAGCCACGTCGATGATAGACCTCACGAAGAAAACACCATCAGGAGGGAAAGTGATAACATTATTAAGAATCCTTTTCTTCACATCAATCACCTGCAAAACATCTCCGGCTCTCGTGCCGAATATCCCAGCCTTCTCCACGATGAACAGCTGTTCTTTCTCCGTCGTCCACATCAACCTCCACGTGGCGGATAGCGATTCGTCCGTTGTGATCGAGCCACGTCCGATTTCCGCCATCGATTCGATCGCGTCCACGATCGCGTCGCGTTTGGTTGGGTCTTTCTGCGTTTTTAGACCGCGATCTTGGTCTGAGATTAGATCTAGTAGGTTTCGTTTGGCTATTTTCGCTGGGCTTGAGAAGATTGAGCAGCTCGTGGAGACGTTACGACGACGACGGCTGCGACGGAGTCTGAGGAGAGGAGGAGGAGGAGGAGATGATAAAAGCTCGAGCGACATGGTTGGTTCATGTTAGCGAAGAGACGAGTAGATAATAAATGGATAAAAAAACGGGACGCAGTTCGCTATCTTCAAAGTCCCTACTTCACTTGCCGTTTTCATGTTCTAGAAGAAAACACGCACCGTTTTGAATATGCAAAAAACGGGACGCAGTTCACAAAATTTGAAGTCCTTACTTCACTTGCCGTTTTAATGTTTCAAGAAGAAAAGACACACCTTTTTAAATTATAAAAAAACGGCACGCAGTTTACTAAACGACAAAAAATGATGGCGCACTAACCCAGGTTCTTCATCTTTCCTTCTTTGTTTTTGACTTATCCTCGTGAAAATTAAAAAAACCAGATCGGAAAATTGAAAATTCGCTTTGTTGTGATAGGAATCTTCCAGAAATGGATAAATCGATATCGGAGAATCTCATCCATGTGACAAAGGAATCAGGCGGGATCGCCGTCATCACAATCAACCGTCCGAAATCTCTAAATTCGCTAACGAGAGCGATGATGGTGGATCTCGCCGCCGCGTTCAAAGACATGGACGCAGACGAATCGGTACAGGTCGTTATTTTCACCGGATCTGGTAGATCGTTCTGCTCCGGCGTTGATTTGACCGCGGCGGAGTCGGTTTTCAAGGGAGACGTTAAGGATCCGGAGACCGATCCGGTGGTCCAGATGGAGCGGTTAAGAAAACCGATCATCGGAGCGATTAACGGTTTCGCCATCACCGCCGGGTTTGAACTCGCCTTGGCCTGCGATATACTTGTAGCCTCCAGGGGAGCCAAGTTTATTGATACTCACGCCAGGTTTGTTTCTTCTCTTTACGACGTCGTTTCAACAATCTTAAATTCTTATTGCAATTTGTCACTGCTCGTAATCTATGTGTTGATTCTGCCTATTAGTTGAAATTATAGTGCAAGTTTAGCTTCAATCATATAAAATTGTTGTTCTTAAGCTCCAATGGTTCTGGTGATACAAATGTTGTGAAGGTTTGGGATATTTCCTTCATGGGGACTATCGCAGAAGCTGTCGAGAATCATCGGAGCGAACAAAGCTCGAGAAGTCTCTTTAACTTCGATGCCTTTAACAGCTGACGTGGCCGAGAAGTTAGGGTTTGTAAACCATGTGGTTGAAGAAGGAGAAGCCATGAAGAAAGCGAGAGTAATCGCGGAGGCTATAATCAAGAACGAACAAGGCATGGTTCTTCGCATTAAATCCGTCATCAACGATGGACTAAAGCTTGATCTTGGCCATGCTCTCACACTCGAAAAGGTAAAACCTTCTCGCCATTTTCGACAATTACTTGTTTTTCGCTGTTTTTTTTTTAACGATTCGTGATCTAAAGAAACTGAAAACTTCGCAGGAGAGAGCTCACGCGTATTACAGTGGGATGACGAAGGAACAGTTCAAGAAGATGCAGGAGTTTATAGCTGGACGTGGATCCAAGAAACCTTCTTCCAAGTTATAAAACTACTTTGTAACATTGTCTTTTATTGACACTTGGTTTAGTCTTCAATAATATCTTTGTTTGTTTGAAAAGTAGAACGCAAATGGAATAAATCCATCAATGTTGGGTATAGTTTTGAGATAAGTGCCTCTCATCTTAAGATAGAAAGTTGAAAACTTTAACTTCTTTTTGATAAAGTTTGTCACACCAACTTCAACAATACCATAAAAGATCAAATATTTGTTATTCCAAACTTTAATAAGTAGATAACAGTATCATCTTCAGCTTTCAATACTACAAAAGACAATAAACAAGCTATTTTACATTAAATCCGAAACCAAGAGAAGTCTTTAGTGTCTGATTATTCATCCCATAATACATGTATATATACAAGGACATGTAGTGTCCTAATCACTTTACTGAGGCGAGGTATGAACAGCAGCAACGGTAGATACCATTGTGTCCATACCACATATATTATGACGCCCCCTGCAGATTTTGTAGTACCCGTGCTCGCCCCACATTGATCCCCACGAGTTCTTTATGATCCAATACGGTTTCTCCTTGAGACGGATAGGTGCGTAACCCGCTGAACCAAACCCGACCAAAAGCACTCCATGGTCTTGGCTCTTTGAACATACGTACGGACACGAGACTCCTCCTATGTATGTTTGCATCCACATTGCGTTTATAGCAACTGTCGAGCAACAGAAGACATGTCAATCTCTCTCATTCTTGATTTGATTTGTGTACAAGGAGCAAAAGAGTTTATTTTCAAAACTTACTAGCTAGAGGCCCGTGCGTGACTAGATTGGCAGCGATTTGGTCTTCATCCGCTGAGACAACGCTGAAATTAGACACCTTTGCAGCGATGGCATTCTTGTCGAACTTGCAGGCGGTATTATCATGTCCTGTGTAAGGATAGTCTTCCTCCTTCATAAGCCCACCAGATTTAAGAGTGTACTCAAAAGCATTGTTCATTAGTCCTCCGCCACAACCAGAGTCGCACGAGTTTGCTTGTTCTGGATCACACTACATAAGAAGAAGACGATTAGTTACAAACCACTACACTAAACACACATCAAAATGTAAACACAAGAAGCTAAAGAACCAAAACAAGACAAACCTCATGGTCGCAATCTACAAGCTGCTGCTCGCTGAGGCTTACGAGCTTTTTAGTCGCGAGAAAGTGTGCTCCTTCAAGAGCTCCTACCGCACTAAACGACCAGCAAGATCCACACGAACCCTTTTTACAAATCACAACACACACATTCAATAACTTATCATTCACTATCAACTATTTGAAATTTGTAGATCCATGAGTACCATATTTACAAAGCTGATTTTCACATCATAAACACACACATTCAATAACTTATCATTCACTATCAAAGATTTAAAATTTGTAGATCTAAGAAAACGAATACAAATCCGATTTTCCACATACTTGGTTTTTAACGGGAGTGACGGCTCCTTGCTCACGCCAATCGAATTCCTCCGGGAGATCGCTAGTCGGTAGAATCGGCGCCGTCTGTGTGTCGGTGGGAAGACGCAACCGCCGTTTAAGCCCTAAGAAGCGGCGGCGGAACTCTTTCGGAGTCAGATCTGAGAACTGAGTGACGCCGTGTTCGGCGGACGGATCTAGAAGCTGGTGACGCCTGGCTCGCCGTAAATTAGCCCTGAAGACGCGGAAACGACGGTCGTGCTCTTCTTTGGTCGCGTAAGCTTTCTCGTATTTTGATTTGAAGAGAGAGAAGTGGTGCTCTGCGTTGAGGAGATGCTCGTCGCTCTCCTTCGGGACGACTTGCCTGATCGGATTATCGAAAGCGTCTTCTGTCTCTCCGGAGATGGCGGCGGATACAGCGATAAACGCGGATGCGATAAGGAGGAGGAAGATCACACGATCCATTCTCTGCTTCCGAGAGATTAGGAAGAAGAGAGTTTTGGGAATAAGAGAAAAGTTTTGGGAGCTTGATAATAAAAGTGAGATAAAGACGCGTGGCAGTTTATAAATGGTTGTTTTGTTGGATATTTTCTTGGGAGAAAATGACGATATGATAAGTGACACGTTGCTTGCTTCTATAATAATATCTTCTTCGTCAGCCATGACGATATTTTTATTTTTTTATTTCAGAGGGTAAATGGGTAATTACAAGTTACTCGAATGATTAAGAGCATTGTTAGAGCAAATATCTTATGTGTATTTTTTTTGTATTTGGGCCCAAAAAAATGTTTTAATACAAGAAAGGGGAAGATCCATCCATATTAAGCTTTTTAAGACCATCTCCAATGGAGAAATTGGACTTAATTTCTTAATCAATTTTTTAATACTATTTTATCAAAACTTTATACTTTTAAAAACTTTTTTTGGTATTTATTGTTATTGCAATCCAATGATGGATCTTAAGTTAGAGATCTTAATAAAACATTAAAAAAAAATTATTTCAAATTATTATAATCTAATTATTTCCCAAACATATGACTTCGTACTAGGAAAATAATTCGTATTCAGTACCTTCTCGGCAACTGAAATCTCTTGATCATGTTCAAGCTTTCCTAAGCTTAAGAAGCACTTACCGATTGTCCGAACTATATTCTTTACTAGGTGCTCAGAACACATGTTTACCATCTTCAAGCATTCTTGGTTACTCAGTATGAAGCAACAAGACAAATTAGAAATCCACAAATTTAATTATAAAAAAAGGTAAATACGGAAAGACATTATCACCGCAAGCCTTTGTGCTTAGCTTTAACACCGCACACATCAATACTCTCCACCAACCCAGGTGAATCAACAGGTGATGCCAAAGACAAAGACAAAGAAGAGGAAGAAGAGATCGAGGACCTGAAGCCGAGACTGAGAGCTTGATTAAGACGTTGGTGGAGAGTATTGATGTGTGCGGTGGTGTTTCCTCCTTTGGCGACGCCATATGTGTCGCCGTTTCGCCGGAGTTTCTTCTCCGATGAGATTTGCCGACGGATTAATATCAACGGAGAAAGATCGAGAGACAACTTCGTCTTTGATTTTGATTAGCTCCTTCGTTAAACAGACAACACCGACTTTGATTAGCTCCTTCTCACGCCATCGTTCCTCCGACGATTTTACATCGGAATTTGACCGGAAAAGACGAATCGCCTTCGTCGTCGTCGAAGCGGCGGAGCGAACGAAGAAGGTTTTTGTCAAAACAAAAGAAGAAAAAAAACAAAAAAAAAAACAAAAAAACGGAACCAGTCACAAAACGCCACGTGTCGGATCTTAGTTGATCTTAAAAAGCTTAACTAAGATCGGTTCTTGTATTTAAACTTTAATTTTGGGCCTAAATACATAAATTATACATCTAAGATCACTCTTAGAAACCCCATTGTACATGCTCTAAGATCTCTGCAAGATCGATATGCGTCACGTTTTTATTGGGTGTTTAATTTTTTATTTTATTTTTTTTCTTCTTCTCCTTTCTTCTCTGCGACAAGGAAAGCTATTGAAACTTTTCGGGGAAATTACGCCGCGTAATCGTCGGTGGCGATGATGTCGGAGAAATCTTCAACGGAGGGACGATGAATGGTCGTCGCGAAAACAGACTCTGTGAAGGAGAAGAAGGATGATTCGGAGTCTCTATACTCCTTGCTTTGCCTTACGATCGGTTCGATTATATTTCATGATTCGAGAATCGGTGATGCGTCTTCGTCTTCTTTGCTTCAACGGATGAGAAGCTCCATAGCCGATAATGGTCCAAAGCTTCGAGAAGCTTTTAAAAGAACTTCACGCGAGATTCTCCTTTGGACTCATAGAGGAAGCTCTTTTCGTTCACTTCTTGTCATCGCTGTAAGTGAATCTTGATTTTGATGTGATTGGTATTCTCAAATATCTAATCAAGAGATGGGTCTGTGTAATTTTACATAATCTGTTTGAATCAAAAACTGAAATCTCAGGATTTGTTAGATTAAGAGGATAAAGTTGAAATCTTTAGGCCTTTTAAGTGTGACTTTAGTATGTATTCTCAAGAGTTTAAACCCCTAATTACATGTATATTATAGTGTAAATCCATTAGTATTAAGTAGACTTAAGGCTTGGTTTTATATGTGTTTATAGATGCTGCTTGTAATGTTGGATTTGCTTTTCTATTTCTGTTTCTGATTTTGTTTCTGATCTTGTAATCTTGTAATTATGTTTTTGTTTTTGATCATGATAAGCTTTTCTGTTCTAATGTTTTCTTGTTGTAATGTTGTATTTGCTTATGTTTTGGTTAAATGTTAAGCTTTTGTGTTCTAATGTTTTTGTTTGATGTCTTGTTCGCAGGAAGACACAATGTGAGTGGAGGACATGCTTTGATTTGTCTTTTGCTCATAAGTTAAGTGGTATTTGTGACTTAAAGTTAAGCTAAATATATCTTTGCTTTGATTTTTCTTGTGCTCTAAAGTTAAGTGGTATTTCTGACTTAAAGTTAAGCTAAAAATGTCTTTTTCATATTGTTTTGTAGGTACTGTTTTGCTTTGTGGTATTTCTGATTTGTTTTGTAGGTGCTTGAAATGACAATTTGTTTCAGTATCCTTGAAAGCCAAGTTTTAAGTTTTTGTGTTTGAAAGGCTATTAGTATTATTATCATGTAAATTCATTAGTATTAAGTAGACTTAAGGCTTGGTTTATATGTGTTTATAGATGATGCTTGTTAATTCTAAACCACATTATGTTTGGTTTAAATTAGTTATTGTGTTGTATTTTTTGAAGCTAACTCTTGATCGATTCACTTAGCTTGTAATAAGAATTAGTGATTGATGGTTTTTAACTTGTGATTTTTTAGCTTTAGATTAGTGATTTATTATTATTGATTATGTTATTGATTAGTGTAATGATTATTGTAATTTCATTGTAGGTTTTAATAAAAAAATTTTTTTTAAGATCCCAAACTTAAGATCCACCATTGAACGGTACAAATAATAAATACATAATTCTATTTCTTAAGAGTATAAATTTTTGCAAAATACATCATATATATAAAAGATGAGGGGAGTTCTCCATGTCTTGACACATCATCATTTCAAATTTATTACTAATTTATTTATTAAATTCATTAATTTTAAAAAACTTATGTCACAATTTAATTACTAATTCATAAAACATATTAAATTTCAATTTAATATTTAAAAATATTATTATATTACAATATCAAATGCATAAAAAATTATTAGTACATAAAAGTTTTTAAATATATGTTTTAAAAAAAATATAGGGCTTTGAATAAATAAAATTATTTGAAACCTCTATATCTAAAACAACATCACATAAGTAACATAAAAATTAGAAATATACAAAATTTATAAAATTAGTTAGAAAACATGAAAGCAAAATAAAAAAAAATTAAAAAATACACAATTTAAGACACTAAATAAACAAATAATATAAAACATATATTAGGACACTCATATAAGCAAATATATGAAAAATACATCAATATGAGTAAATAGTATCATAATACACAAGAAAAAAAAACATGTGATACAAAACTAACAAAAAATACAAAAACTAAAGAATATACAAACTACTTAAGATTAGTGAAAATATATCAAAAACATAGAATTCAGAAAATAAAAATGAATGTAACATTATATAGGCAGTTAAGAATATAAATTGTGAAAATAAAAATTATTTAAATCATCAAAAAAATAAAAACAAATAATATAAAAAGCCCGCGAGTATCGCGGGTTCCTTCCTAATTTAAAATAATAGCTAAGAAATCTTCCAAAGTTTATCAATACCCAAAAATTACCTCCAAAAAAACCTAGGAAGAATTAGAAAACTCCTACAAATATTAATGCTCCTACAAACTTCTAAACAAAATGATATTGCTTCCGATAAAATGGCCTTGTCTACTAGACAATCATAAATCCTAGCACCACCCCACTCCGGACCGATTTCCCACTTTCGTTGATGGACCGATCATTTGTGCCTCAAATATTGAAAAAATGATACGGCTTCCAAAACAATTTAAGATAAACATTTCTAACGTTAAGACAAGTCATCTATGTTTTCAGAGTTTTAAGACAGTCTTAATAGACCACATACATTGAAAAACATACATAACTGATACATAGAAACAACACTTTATTTAAAACTTTCATATTACAAATATTCTAGAAAACGGTGGAAAGAAGATTAGCAGCGGCGGAAATGGCTGCGCCGGTGAGGGCGGACTGAACTACTTGCTCATGGTTTGACCTATCCGGTGACGTCATAGCCATCGCGGCTCCTGTCAATGCTCCCGCCAACACGCTGTTTTTCTGCGGTTATTGCATACATTGATACAAAGTTAATTTAAATACTCATTTTGTTCATACATGAAACAAAACGTAAAAGTTAATTTTAATCCGACTCTCACCCAATCATGAGCTCCACCACGAACCTCCTTCATACCGTAAGTGATACCCGAGTATAATCCTGCCGCTAGCCCTACAATTCAAAAACCAATATTCCAATCTTTAAAAAATCATTACAAATTTCTTCTTGTTGACTATACGTAACCCTAGTTAACATTTACATATATGAACTCACCCCATTGAAGAGATTCTTTTCCAGTGTTCTTTATCTATAGACAAAACCATTTTAAACAATATTATAAGACCAATTAATCATTAGTTAACTAAACACATAAATTTATAACTGATCATTGCTCCATGCACACCACTATATAAACTAGTCACAAATAAATACAATTGGCATTCATCTTAACTAAACTCACCAATGCTTCAAAAGATTTGCTTCTGCTTTCCCCTAAAAAACCAGCAATAAACATAAGTCAGCACATAACTAAATCATCAACGACATAGGATAACACCACATATAGTATAATTATGTGACATCACATAACACACCTCCAAGATTAGGGAACCTATGTCTATTGACATTATTCTCCGACCTTGGTGGACTATTCCTCTCAAAACCTATCCCATGATTTTCACAACCAAATAAAAGTTGATCTTTTAATTTTTTTTCTTTCATATATATGAATATAAATGGTTAGAAAGTTGTCCCTAGTAATTAAATTTACCATCAACCACATTAAAGTATGCTTCCCTAGACACCGCTTGTAAAGCTCCTACCTTCATAATCCAATAATTTAAAACATATATATATATATATCAGTTTTACATATTTATACATATTATTATCATCTTAAACATACTCCGGCGGCTTTGACGAAGGAATCGGCGATAGTGTTAAGAAGAGGATGTCCAAGTTCGAACAAGCTTGCTTTCTTCTCGTAGTGTCTTATCTCTACCACTACTTTCTTTCCTCCACTCGTCTCCATTTTTTCTTCTATCTTCTTCACTCTCACAATAAAAATCACAAGGTGGCTTTCTTCACTTCTGTTAACAGAAGACAGAGAGCCTTCTCACTTGTGTAACACGTGTTCTTTTTCTTCGCACGTGTCAGGGTGTGACGTTTGAGTTGTTCGTCCACGTGGCTTTCCTTGATATTAACGAGACGAGAAATAATAAAAAGCCCAATGGGCTTTAGAAGATAGATATTTAACCGGGTTTTTTTTTGAAATCTCCGGTTTAATGACGAGAAACGTGCCACGTGTCCCTCTTTGATATCTCCGCCTCTCCGCTTAGCTTTCTTCCTCCGGCGTAAAAACTCGTCACTACCATTTTTCTCGAACAGATCTCTCTCTCTCTCTAACAATGCAATCGTCTCTCTCTCTTTCCTTCTCTCAAGCATCGATCCCGTTATCGAATCGTCCGTTTTGTTCGTCAGACGCCGCTCCGTTTACGAATCTCCGGTTCTGCGGACTCCGTCGAGAGGCGTTTGGTTTATCTCCGTCTAAGAAGCTAACATCGTGCCGGTTTCGAATTCGTAGCCGGAGAATCGAAGTATCCGCCTCTGCTTCCGGCAACGGAGCTCCGTCGAAATCGTTCGATTACGATCTGATCATTATCGGAGCTGGAGTTGGTGGTCACGGAGCTGCATTGCACGCCGTAGAGAATGTACGCTTCCTTACTTCTTCTAATTTTTGAATAATTGTTCGATTATGACACTATGCTTAGCCAATATTCTGATCGAAATTGATGAATCAAATCGTTCTTTGCAAGATTGTTCTTAGACTATGCAACTTGAAGCTCTTAACAACATTTGTCTGTGTGTGTGTGTGTGTGTGTGGCTAGTCTGAGTAATACTCTTTGTGTAGCTGAATTCGTATGGCTTATAGTGGTTTTATAGTTTCTGGCATATGCTTTGTTATATTGAAAAAGTACAAGGTTGCATAACAGAACTCTCTTCAATATGCTAATATGTTACAGTATGCAACGTATTCATGATCCCATGGGGGTGAAGTGTTGATTTTGTATAACGTTCTATAGGGACTCAAAACAGCTATCATCGAAGGAGATGTTGTTGGAGGGACTTGCGTTAACAGAGGCTGTGTGCCTTCCAAAGCACTTCTTGCAGTTAGTGGTAGGATGCGGGAGCTCCAGAACGAACATCACATGAAGGCATTTGGTCTGCAGGTAATGTGAACTGCTTTGAAATGCGATTTGTAAAAGCTCTCAAGTTTGATCTCGTTGAATTTGGAGCAAGTGCTATCTCCCCCCTGGCATTTGAATAACAGGTCTCAGCTGCCGGTTATGACCGCCAGGGTGTGGCTGACCATGCGAGTAACTTGGCTACTAAAATTAGGAACAATCTCACCAATTCTATGAAGGCACTTGGTGTCGATATATTGACAGGGGTTGGCACTGTTATGGTCAGTACTTTCTTGTTCTTGTTTGACTAACTAACTCTGATTGATTACTTAGTGATACACTGATACTAATGCACTTTAGTCTTGTGTGCTTTTGTGCAGGGCCCTCAAAAGGTTAGATATGGGAAGGTTGGTTTCCCTGACAATATTATCACCGGAAAAGATATAATCATCGCAACTGGATCTGTACCATTTGTCCCTAAAGGAATTGAAGTTGATGGTATGTGTTCAATTTTTAACATTTATGTGCCAGGGTATAGCAAGTACTAATATTCCTCATATTTTATACTGCAGGAAAGACTGTTATCACAAGTGACCATGCATTGAAATTGGAGTCTGTTCCTGACTGGATTGCGATAGTAGGGAGTGGTTATATCGGTCTTGAGTTCAGTGATGTCTACACTGCCCTTGGAAGTGAGGTGACATTGATTTTATGCTAATGATTCGCATTGGTATGATAGTGTGATGTTTTTTCAGCTTTCTCTTTAGTGTCTCTTTTCTCTCAATAGTATTAGTATCAATAGGCTCTCAGGATGTTGTTCTATTAATAATACCTGAGTTGAAAACGAGTTATGACAATGTTCTCTGATTACTTAAGGGTTGTGATGCATGAGGAAGTGACCAAGCTGAAGAAATGTTTTTTGCAGGTAACCTTCATTGAGGCGTTGGATCAGCTGATGCCTGGATTTGATCCTGAGATCAGTAAGCTAGCTCAAAGGGTTCTGATAAATCCAAGAAAGATCGACTATCACACTGGAGTGTTTGCAAGCAAAGTATGCCTTTTATCATCATGCTTATAAATAATATAGCCGTATTGTACAATGAGGTAACAGAGTATTATATCTTATTTACTCTTATTTACAGATCACTCCAGCTAAGGATGGAAGACCAGTGAGGATTGAGCTTATTGATGCCAAAACCAAGGAGCCTAAAGATACTTTGGAGGTAACTAAATGTTGTGTAACTATTTGAAATTTTGTAAAAGAGAATAACTTCCAGTTAGGTGACGATGCTTCTTTTTCTCCTCACCGTCAATAGTGTGACACTTTTACTCTTGCCATGTGGGCACACTACATGCAAAGTATATAAACTAAGATATGCGTACTTGTGTAGATTAGCTAGAGCTTCTCGTTTCCGAAAATTTGATGTTTTGCTCAAAAAGATAAAGGAAAAAAATCTTCAAAGTCCATCACAATTGATACTTTTTGTGTTTTATTTTCCGTGCATTGAAGTCGTGAGCTTATGTTTGTTTTTAAAGGTGGATGCTGCTCTAATTGCTACTGGAAGAGCTCCTTTTACCAGTGGTCTTGGACTTGAAAATGTATGAATTGTCAATGAACCTCATCCCTTATGAATACAAAATTTCATTTTGGTTCCCTGAAGAGCTTAAAAGGTAGTAACCTTAAGCCTGTGTTTCCACGCAGATCAATGTTGTGACGCAAAGAGGTTTCATACCAGTTGATGAGCGAATGCGTGTTAAGGACGGAAACGGACAACTGGTTCGTGTTATATATTTTTCATATCGACACCTTAATTCGTACTAGAAATCACGTTTATTGTTTATCTGTCTGAATCACTCTTGGTTAATAGGTTCCACACTTGTACTGTATTGGTGACGCTAATGGTAAACTAATGCTTGCTCATGCAGCCAGTGCCCAAGGAATTTCTGGTAAAATTGTTTATCAATATTTACACTATAGAGGCGTGTTTGTTATTCTCCTTTTTTTTACTACGATTCATCAGTCTCTTATTTATTAAGCTTTGTGCATCTTACATGTGTTGGTTAGTGGTGGAGCAAGTTACAGGTATAGATCATGTGCTTAACCATCTTAGCATCCCAGCTGCTTGTTTTACTCATCCCGAAATCAGCATGGTCGGATTCACAGAGGTAAAACTCTATACAACCCTTTGGTGCTTTTCAAAGAAAGTGTTATCTTAACCGTTTTTATGATTTTGTAATTGTTTTGCGGTTCCTATAGCCTCAAGCGAGAGAGAAAGCTGAGAAAGAAGGATTTAAAGTAAGTATTGCCAAGACAAGTTTCAAAGCAAACACAAAAGCCCTAGCCGAAAATGAAGGAGAAGGAATTGCTAAGGTTAAGAAAATAACTAAATCGACAAAGATGATGTTTCTTTGAATGTTTACAATGTTCTTGAGTGTTACATAGAACGTATATTACGAACACTCTTTTTTTTTTTTTTGGTTTTGCGCAGATGATATACAGACCCGACAATGGTGAAATCCTTGGAGTTCATATCTTCGGATTGCATGCTGCTGATCTTATCCATGAAGCGTCTAACGCGATCGCTCTAGGAACACGTATTCAGGTACCAAAAACTTGTCCATGTTTTATTAAATCATTGGGAGTGTAGATTGTGTGAGTTTCTTATTGGCTTTTTGCGATGACGACGATGTTGTATAGGATATAAAACTCGCGGTTCATGCACATCCAACATTGTCTGAAGTTGTCGACGAATTGTTTAAAGCAGCAAAGGTAAAAATTACAAGAGTCTTGACTGGCATTCACTGATCGGTATAAATCAAATCTGGTTTAGAAACAAAGTAACTTATGTCTATTTTCAGGTGGATAGTCATGTTTCAACATCACAAAGTGTAAAAGTTGCTGCATAAACAAACAGAGTTCGAGAGGTGTCTGTAACTAAAGATTTGTGGAAGAAGACATTTGCTCTTCATAAGTATAATTCAATGTTTTGTTTCTATGTTTTTTTTCGGTTGTATCTTAGATTATAGTATTATTTAAGAGAGAGAAACAGATTGTCTTAGACAAATCTTATAATGAAAAAAAGAGTTTTCTATTTAGCTCCCAGTTCCAAGGATTGATTTACCATAATATATTCCTTTGAAACTTTTTTCTGAAAACAGCTTCGAAAAGGACGAAATTACCCCTTGTCATTTTACACATACTTGTTTCGATTTAGCTCTCCATAGCCATTTGATCAAGCTCTTGCATCCCATCATACTCCACCTGTGTCACATTTTCATGTTTAAACCCATACATTTAAGGGAATCATCAAAACTTTTATGTGAACAGAAAGATGCAAAAAAGGGAGTTAACCTGAGCTTCTTCATGAGCAAGTTTCATCCTCCTATAATCTTGTTGAGCCTTCTTGGACCGGAACATTGCCTGGACTTTAACCACTGACCTCTCGAGCCGCTCCTCTGCTTGTTTCTGGCTTGTCTTGTAGAAATCATTCCCTTCCTTCTCCTCCTCCTCGCTTTGGCTTACCTGAAGCCCTCTGAATCCTCTTCTTTTCAATCTCCACCTTAGAATCGCTTTCTCAAGAACACCCACCGACCACGTTATCTTCTGATACTGTCTTCTTACTTGGAACCCTCTAAACGCAGCCTGCAAAACACATTCGCATACTCAAACACGGAGAAGAATATTTCGCTTTCGGTATATAGATGAGCTTTTGCTTCTTACCTGGATCTGAATTGCTTTCTTGCGCATATTCAGAAACTCACGCCTCATTTTCCATGTCTGGAACCTGTACTGGATACGAGCAGCGGCTGCAATCTTCCTACGTGCCTCGTGGTTGCGAAATGCGTGCTGAATCTTCATTGCGGCTATTATGTTTTTGGCCTCTTCTTCCTTGCTTGCAAACCTAACCGCACTCGATCTAACTTTCAGCTCGTGCTCCCTGAACGCTCCTTGAATCCGTGCAGCAGCCTCTGCAGCGGTTCTGTAAGCTGCAAGAGTGTCCTTCAGGCTCTGTTCCTCTTCGTTTGCGATATCTGGGTTAGATGATGACTTCTCTGCCTTGATGGTTTCGAGGTTGCCACTGATGTTTCCGGCTATTTGCATGTCCTTGAACTGTGCTACAAGACATTTCTCAGCAAGAAAAGCTGCTAAACCGTCATAACCTTTCTGCTGTGCCAGATCAGCCGCTGTGCAGCCGGCGAGTTGTTGCTTTGTCGGATCTGTCACTAGGTTTGGTCTTGCCCCGGCAGACAGAAGAGTAGCCACCATTTTCTCCCTTTCAAATATATATAACTCAGTAAAAAAGTAGATAAAACTAAAACAAGATTAACGAATCTTCTATTACCTAAAAATTGTTAAGTTAGTTTACCTTCCATAATATGCCGCCCAATGAAGAGCTGTCCAACCGTGCTTATCACGAAAATCCAAAGATATATTGGCCCATGAGAAGAGAAGTACTGACCAAGTGTATCCGAGGACGGCACAGAGGTGAATCACTCCAAGGCCTTTAGAGTCATACTCTTTTGTGTTGCGGTTTTCGATCACTTTCTCTAGAAGCCACTCCTTCAGCCTATTTTTCAGAGTGAGCTCAAAGAGATGGTCCCTTGCTTGATCAAACGGCACCTCATTGTCCTGGATCGATTTAATTAAATACGCCCAACTGTTTAAAAGGTGGGAAGTCCTGCTCGCGAGTTTCTTAGCCTCTTGCAGGTTATCAGGTGAGATTTTACTTGAGTACACACTGATTTGGTTCAAAGAAGTGAACAGAAGATGAGCAAGTCTGACTTGGAACTCAAATTCTTCCCACTTGTGTAGCTGGCTGTCTTGAGGGGCGGACTTTTCAAGAACTGGAACTGAGCGGTGTTCAAAGCTGAATAATTGGCTGATGGGTTTGTTTCCATCAGCACTCAGATAAAGGTTCACCATCCCAGGAGATTGAGGGGGAAGGACGCAACGATAAACCCCGATCTGGAGAAATTCTACAGGGACACGCAACTCGCCACAAATGCAGAAGAGGTTTGATCTTTCAAAATGTTGGAAACCGTCGTGAAAGAACCCGGTTACAAGAATCTGCAAAATTAATGCACAGAAGGTTACCTCGCCACAGCACAAAAAGTTTCTTAGATTAAGAGATGCATATCAAAATGTTATGCGTTTCCTATGCAAGTTTCATCTCTATTTGATATTGTAAATCACATTATAGACATATAATACTGCAAATATACTAATCATACTTAACCACACGAGATACCTAAGACCTCAACAAACATACACACAGTAAAGTGAGATCATGTAATATATTTAAAAAGCATGCTTTGATTTTTTTAAAAACCTTTGTTTTCTCTGTCGAATAGGCCCAGTCAGGTGAAACATCAGTTATGTTGAATACTTGCTCCGGTATGTCAGAATGTGAATAAAATACGGTAGAAGGCGCAGATGAATCCTGGCCAGGTGTGAATATAGCTTCAAGGGAAGGATCCTCCGCTGAACCAGGAGAGTTGATTAAGAAGTTGTTCACCCACCTTCCAAAACATTCCTGACTCCCATGACCGTTACTAAGCAAGCGGCCACCCGATTCATCAGCAGCTGTTCCATTGGAATCCCTTCTCTGTACATTTGGATCTACTTCACAGTGAACATGCTGGCTAGAAAAATCTCCTGCGCCGCATGACTTATTATTATTTTGGTAAACAGGATATTCAAGACCAGGAAATGGTGGTATATCTATTGATCCGTTGTGGCCTGCAAGGTGATTTCCCTGTACAATGAACAAGACGACAAAAAAGGGTGAACATAAAGACAGGAGATACCACTTGCATGCTTGAAAAATCAATTTCACTGACTTGCTTTACAGAGGCATTAGACGCAGTTTGAAGCTGTTCTGTGAAGTATAACATATCTTCTGTATGCCGAAAACAAACCGAAACAAAGAGTGAAGTGTTTTTCAGAATTATCGCATTGCATGTTTTCTACAACAAGCAGATATTGCTTTGAGAAGGTTTGTGAATTACTATAAGTACCTTCAGTTGAAGGCGACTGGTTGCTAATATTGGCTGGTACTAAAAGCTCATCCCAATCAAGCGTGTTGATCTCGTGAAGCCTAATCTCATAATTTCTAGAAACCAGACTGTTGCTTCGAATTTCGAACCCTTCAAAAGAGAAGTCTCATAAACATCCAGGCTTCAGAAAGAACTCTATGCGAAGAACATATTTAAAGAAAATTTTGCCAATATACACCAAAAGTTTAAATCGTAAAACCTTCACATGACCAGGAGACTCATTCTCACCTGTATTACAACCGTTACGAGCAGCAGCATTAAGATCTTCAGCCACAGGTTTTGGTGGTAAGGGGTTAGAGATCGAACTTGAGCACGTGTTTCCAGGTGTTTCTGGAGCTGCCTGAACCTGTTTGACCAAAACTCCTCAGAGGGCGGCAACCGAATAATTATCTTTTGTAACTAAAATCTTCCAAGACAAGACTGGAAACTAATACATCATTCTAATCCATACCCACTTCTAACAAGAAAAAATTCAGAAAAAGCTAGAAGCAGGTAAAAAACCTCATGTGTCTCGCGATAGTGTACAAGAACTATGTGCTCCTGAGACCTGCAATTATAGGAAGACGTGCTTTATTTTCATAAACTTTGGAACTCAAGCAGAGGAAATAAGGTGTTTCTCTAATTAACTAGTACTTCCTCAGAGGCTAAAAAAATAATCATGTGTTTGTTACCACATACTTATCCAACAACCAGTAACACCTTCGAACAAACGTAGGGTTCTCGTCACCATGTGCATAATAAACATGAATTCTTTCATCGTTACCAACCTGATACGCAAGGATCACACAAGAACATATATTAGCTTTAAAAGAGACAAACAAAAGCATATGAACTCAATGACACTAACAAAAACTCGCTTTTAGGTGTTCGTGAGCTTCCTTAACCGTCTTTCCGTCCTTTTTCTTTTTCCAGCTATGACCATCCTTTCTAAAGTTCCTCAACATTTTACGATCAAACAACACAATCGTGCCGCCTGCCAAATACAAACATATTCAACTGACATAACAAGAGCTTGAACAAAGATCTATTCAAATCAAAAACAGCATCTATCAAGGGCATGTGTAATAAAGAGGTTGCTAAATAGAAGAAAAAAAACAGGAGTCAAGTCCAAAACAACACAAAAGACCAAAATTTGAAAGAGCTTTCAACACGCGAAGAAGCAATAGAAAAAAAATCGATTTACTTTTGGGTAAGTTAAAAGGCTTGACATTGATTGTGAATAAGTTATGGTTACAGAGGAGAGCATGGATCTCATTTGGCCTTAGCCACCTATTGTATGCTTCTTCCAACATTGTTTGTATATCTAAATCTGCAACACACCAAAATATATATAAAAAAAAAAACATCTCAAAAACTTGACCATAAAATACATAACACACAATGAACCTTTAAGCACAATAAACATTCATCATCTATTGCATATACAAGAGAGATTATATGTTCATTAAACAATGGCTTAAAGATAAACCAAAGTTTTCTCTCTATGATTAATCCGCCTAAAAATGTATGTAGATTTTTTTGCTTATTTCATCACATTGAATCAATGATTACACTGCAAATTCAAGTTCAATATCAACGAGAATCAAAGCTGGATCGTAAGATTTTCAGAGCCCAGAATCGGTGAATCAGAGAAGAGAGAATCAACACGAACGATCAGCTTAGGACAAACCTTGTAAAGTGTGGAATCCATGAATCTCAGAGCCGACAAGCTTGCCGGAATCGACGCCGGACATCGCCGTTCCGATGAAGAAGAACCCTAAGAAATTGAATTACTAAACGAGTGTAGGAGACAGAGATCGTGAGAAATATTCCGCTTAAATTTTAATTTTAACTTTTATGAGTACTTCTTCTTCTCTGCGTTGACGAGATTCAAGTGGAAATGTCTTTAAATCGCATAAAACAAAGAGAAAATTGGCGTGGACGGTAGTTTTAAGTTTTTTGTTTTCATTGTATATGCCACTAAAAGTGAGCAATCGTCTCATATGCCACAAAATGAAAAAAATTTATCAGCCATGCCACGAATCAATCTACTTGCCACTTATATTGTGTTATTTCGATTATACCCCTAATAATTATTAATTAAAATAATTCAAAAATTAAAGAAAATTCAAAATTCCAGATCTGGATCGAGCTTCTTCTTCTTCTTCTTCGCGACCTTCTTCGCGTTTTTTCTTCGCTCTTCGTCGTCGAGCTTCGTCGAGCTTCGTCGAGCTTCGTCGAGCTTCGTCGGCCGTTTTCTTCCGAGCTTCGTCGGCCATTCTTCTCCGTCGTGCGAATTCGAGCTGTCTTAAATTGTTTCTAGGTAATGGAGAATTATGTAATTGTGTTGATTTATCTTTCATTATCTATCTCGCATTAAAGATCTCCAGCTCCAAATCGATTGAATCTTGATTGAATCTTGATTGAATTTGAATTTGTTTTGTTTTAGTGGCGGGAATCGATGAAAAACAAACGCACCAACATACATTTTGATTATGGAGGGTCCTATTCGGAAGATCGTGAATGGATTTCGGGAAAATCCGTTTACGCTATATCTCTTATGACCTCATCTTTAGAAGATATAACATATTCGGTTTTAGAAGAAAGGATACAAAAGAAGATTATGATTGATCAAAGCAAAGGAAAGCTGAGATTGAGTTACACTTTATCTAAAGCTCGGAGAGAGTCATATATTGTAGATAACGAGGACGTGTACGTGTATCTAACATCTGTGGATACAGAGGGACTTAAACCTGTGTTGCATGTGGAGCTAATCTCAAGTTTGGATATAAATCAGAGCGTGGAACAACTTTCAAGAGTAGAGGAAAGAAGTTCATTTGGGTTGAATTATGGTGAGATAGTTCCACATAATAGAGTGGATGAAGTAGGTAATGGTGATTCTATGGTGATTGTTTTTGAAGCAAGAAATGAAATGGTCGTTTTTGAAGAAGTGTTTGAGGATACTGAAAATGGAAATGGTTGTAATGAAGAATGTCCAAATGAGAGGCATAACGAATCCGAAATTGTGGATAGCTCGATTGATGTCCATGGTGGTCATGAAGATTTTGATGGGAGACATGAATATGTCAATAACGCAACCGTCGGGAGTCAAATTGATTGTGTTGTTGAATGGGAAGATGGTGTGGATATTGATATAAATCAAGAATTTAGTTCCAAAGAAGCAGTGCAAGATTTGGTTTCCCGAGCTGCAAACCAGAACTGTTTTCGGGTTGAAACATATAAGTCGGATTCAAAACGACTTATGTTACGATGTCGACAAGCTAAATCGGCAGGTTGTAACTGGTATTTAAGAGCCGCGAAGACTAAGTCATCTTCTTTTTGGACTATAAGAAAATACAACAAGATGCATACATGCTCTCGGCTTGTCACGGCTACAAGTAGTAGTACTTGTTTGAAAGGCACAAAACGACTAGTAGCCTCTATGCTTCATCAAGACTATCCAGGTATATATGATACACCGGCTCCTAAAATCATCATGAGTGTTGCACAAACTAGACTTGGTGTGACGTTGTCCTATTCTACTCGCTTTGAGAGGTAAAAAACAACATGTGACGGATGTAAGAGGGAGTCCTGAAAAAGGCTACGAGAATTTGTTTTCTTATCTCTACATGTTGGAAAGGGTAAATCCTGGAACAAAAACATACGTGGAGCTCGCCGAAGGTAAAAGATTCAAGTATCTTTTTATCGCGTTGGGGGCTAGCATTGAAGGGTTTGCGTCAATGAGAAAAGTCATTGTTGTGGATGCAACATTTCGAAGACAATATACGGTGGTATGCTAGTTTTTGCAACGACTCGGGATCCGAATCATCACCATTATCCACTTGCATTTTCTGTAATTGATCGTGAGAAAGATGATAGTTGGAGATGGTTTTTGGAGAAGTTGAAAACAATTATACCGGATGATGCTGGTTTGGTTTTTATAAGTGACAGAAATTCAAGCATCATCAAAACAGTCATGGAGGTGTATCCGAAGGCAAAACATGCACATTGTATTTGGCATTTGTGTCAAAACGTTAGGGGTCATGTGAAGAAAGACAAGGATGATCTTGCGCAGAAATTTAGGGATTGCGCTCACGCTTATACGAAAACCGGTTTCGACAAACAATATGCTCGAATTTAAGCGTATGTTTCCTAAAGGCGGTGACTACCTAGATAATAGTATAGAATTGGAGAGATGGACAAGGGCATATTTTGATGGAGATAAATACAACATAGACACAAGCAATGCGGCAGAATCTATGAATAGTGTGTTTAAGAAAGCAAGGAGGTACCACCTTATCACCATGATTGATGCGATTGTGGAAAAGTTTTCGGAGTGGTTTAACACACACAGACAAGCATCTTGCTGTCTAACGAACAAGAAATTGGTGCCTTTCGTGGAGAATGTGTTGCATGAACGATGCGCAATTGCAACCAATTTGTTGGTGACTGAGCTAAATAGTTATTTCCTTGAATACAACGTCAAAGGCCTCTCTGGTAAGACGTATGTGGTGGATTTGAAAATGAAAACTTGTTCTTGCAGATGTTTTGACATAGACAAGTATCCGTGTGTGCATGCAATAGGCTGCGGTGAGGGCCTACATGAGAAAAGAAGGGAGAAAGACGAATATCCACATCCATGATCTTTGCTCTACTTATTACTTGATATCAACGTGGATATTGGCATATTGCGGGACGATTTATTTGGTGCCACATGAAGATCATTGGAGTATTCCTAGCGATATTAAAGAGATGTACGCGTTACCGCCAGATTATACTCCCAAACAAGGAAGAACTCGAGAAACTCGATTCCCATCTACTGGAGAACGGAGAAAGAAGCAGAGGTCAAACAAGCCTGTGTCAGGCATAAACTTGGAGCGTTGGTTACAACCGGAAGAAGATCGGGAAGATGATGACAATGAAGCAGAAGAAGAAACCGCAACTACTTAAACATTTTCTGTTTTATGTATCTGTTGGCCAACTTGGACAATTATGTACAACTATTTAAACATTTTCTGTTTTATGTCTCTGTTGGCCAAAACATTTTCTGTTTTATGTCTCTGTTGGCCAACTTGGACAATTATGTACAACTATTTAAACATTTTCGGTTTTATAAAATTATGATTTACGACTCAAAAATTATTAAGTACTAAATATGTTGCCTATAAAACAATGTAACAACACACGAAACATAAAATTTAACAAAAAAAACCCAAAACAAAATTTTCTTAAAAAATTCTATGAAATCTTAACAAACCCTTATAAGTATAAGGAATAATATCTCATTGTTCACTAATTATAAGTCAAGAAATGTAAAAGTTATGATTACTTGAAAGTTTTATTATGGATACCTCTTAAATGGTATATAATAGTCGAATATGAATGGTCCAATCGGAATTTTAATTTTTATAATGAAGTTCAACTACAATTACACATAAATCATGAAAGTACAACTATGCTGATGATAATACACTTGGATATCTAGGTACAACTAAACTATGATGATAAACAAATAAAATTAATTAAATAAACAAAAAATAAATCATGTGTGTCCTACACTGTACTTTAAAACCGACAAAATGCGAGCCCATCAATCAGTGAGCTCTCAATCAATACAGTGTAGGACCCACATGTTTTTATTTATTTTTTGTTTATTTAATTAATTTTATTTGTTTATAAAAGGAGATCTTCTCTCTCCTTTTCTTCCAAACCCTAGATCCGGGATTCCTAATTTTCACGGCGGCGGTTTTCTTACTCTTCTTCTTCTTCTTATTTGACGATCTTCCTCTTCGATCTTCTTCTTATTTCAAAATGCCAATCGGTTACACCAACAGTTCTTCCTCCGAAGCAAGCTATTCGAGTGGTTGTAATCGCGCCGACGGCAATTTTGGCGTTCCACCGAAATGTTGGTGTGGACGGTTTATGAAAATCGTGGAGAGTACAAAAGTGGAGGATAATGGCAGAAGATACTACAAATGTCCGAACACTCCGGTAAGTATATTCATATGTTTTACATGAATGAACATATAAATTTATATATATGAATGCTCGATTTTATGCTTAGGATGGAGGTGGAGATGGAAAAGACCACAAATTCAAGTGGTGGGATCACGCCATCAACGAACAACTTACAATCCTTAAACTCGAAGATGGTGAGCACAAAAATTTGATTTACTCTTTGGTGGACGGGTTGCGTAGAGAAATATCTCGTTTGAATGATCGGTTATCCGACCAAGAAGAAGAGATTGCAAGGATGAAGAATTTACTTGCTAAGTAGATTGTATGTCTTGTCTGTTTGTGTTTTGTGGAATGCTCTGTTTTCAATTTTGTTGGAATTTTCCTGAGTACAGTTTTTTCGTACAAATGGTACAATTGTTTTACAAATGTACCAAACTAATACAATTTAACTACAAAAACACAGATGTACCTAAACACAGATGTACCTAATTAAACTCAATTGTTTGGCAGACAACAACAAAAGCACATCCCTTAAATCAAACTTAACATCCAAAATCCAACAAACAAACTTAAACTCCAAAAGATCACAACAGAGTTACAACAATCCAATTCCAATCCAACAAACCTATTTTTGTTTCTTGTTCGGATCCGGTGTGTACACAGTTTTTGGTTTCCTTTGTCTCTTCTGCCCGGTCTTTATGATTAAACTTTCTTCGATCTTCTTTTTCTCCTTCTTCTCACGCTTCTCACCATCTTCTCCTCTTTGTTCTTCTTGTTCTTTGTCCTCTTGTTCTCCTTCTTCTCGTGGTTCTTCTTCAATTGGAGGAACAACCAAACCTCCGGTTGTTTGATCCACTCTCACCGTCCCATAGAAAACTTCCTCACAAGGTACCTCCATGAACTTTTTCAGTTCATTAACTTTACCATCAATGACTTCTAGCTTCTTCTCCACTTTCTCATCAATCTCAATAAGCTTCAACATTAGCCTCTTCTCCACTTTCTCCATTTCACCTTTTATTACTGCGAGAATCACGTCATTTACTCCGGAAGCGGAACCATTTTCCCGAGAGACCTCTTCTACATTCTCATGTTCTAGGCCAACTCCACAACCTTTTTTCCGAGAAGCAACATCTTGGTTGAACAAATCTTTCCACCATATCTTCTTCCTATGTTCTATTAGACGCACTCTCCATTGATCAAAAATTGGATCAATATAGCCTATACCATCATCAACGTCATCAGCCACAAGGCTTCTCAAAAGTGTTTTCTCTTTCTTGTCCGCTTCCAAGATGCTATTAATATCCTGTACAGAAAATTTGTACCACTATTTTTAACATATATTCAAACTTTAAACAAACACATATTATCATATAGTAAACTAACCTTAGTATCTCCAAGAGTTTCATTTATTTCATCCAATGTAAACCCTTTCATATCACATTGAGTGAATTTGTGTTTGCACATCCTTGGACATCCCTTGTTAGCCTCAGGTACATTTTCTCTATATTTTCGTCCAAGACATGGAATGGATTCAAATGCCAGAATCTACACAACGAGATTCAAGCATGTAAGACTATAATAATGTAACTAATAGTTTTCAAACTAAACATAGTCACATAATGTTACCTCTAGAGGAATAATAAATCCACCAAAAGCAGGTTGTGCTCCGTCTTTAACGATGCCTTTCATATTCTTCATAACTCTACGGATCCCATCCATACAATCATCAAAGGTATATCGGCCCCAAGGGAACTTTTCACATGCATTCAAATCATCTACAACTCGTAGAATGAATGAATCTATATTTGCACCAGCCTTACACTTGGCTTTCACTACCTTCCATAAAAAATATAACACAATCAATTTCTTTCTGTCTGTAGAGTTCTCCGTCGACATTTCATCAATCTTCTCTTTCACTTCATCTATTTTGATGCCTTTTACCTTCCCGAACACCTTCTTAACAAAATTCAAACTTCCCAAGTTCTTCCAATTGTCCGGGTAGTCGTGGCAAGCAAAACCGATTAACAACGCATGTTCTTTGATGGAATACCCGATTGGAACTCCATTCACCACAAACCAACACTCTTTCTTCATTTCTGTTTTCACTCGTCCGTAAAAGAAGCATCCACATGCCTTGAGTCATATGGTTTTGCTCCTTAGGCATGTGGAATATATGCTTGAACCGATGATGCCTTCGAACCACTTCAACTCGAAGAAAATTGCTCAATGTACTCCACCGTAAGAAAAACACTGCATCTACTCGCCAATTTACAACTCTTGTTGTATTGAGTAGGAGAAAAGAATAGTTCCTCTGGCTGCATTGGTTGGGTCTCGTCGTCGTCGTCGTCAACATCATCATCATCATCTTCCTCTTCTTCACCATCTTCTTCTTGGGTTGCTTTTTCTTCTTCCGTGTTTGATATGTCTTCTTCGTGGTCTTCTTCTTCTTCTTTTTCTTCTTCTTCGTTGTCTTTTTCTTCCTTTTCTTCTTCTTCGGTCTCCTCTCGAAACCTCTTCTTCTTCTTCGTTCTCTTCTTCTTCGTTCTCTTCCTCTTCTTCTTCTTCGTCGGTCTCTTTTCCTTCTCGCTTCGGTCTCTTTTTCTTCGCTCTCTTTTTTGTTTTCTTCTCCGTTCTCTTCTTCTATTTCGTTATCTTTTTCTTCTTCTTCTTCTCCGTTATCTTCTTTTCCATTCTCTGAACTTTCTTCTTCTTCGTTCACATCTACTTCTTCCTTGTTTTCTTCTTCTTTGTCGGATTCAAGCGACTTTTTTTGAGCTAATTGGCTTGCGGCTTTTATAGAGCATTTTATACGAGCCATTGATGATTTGGATTGATTTTGATTTTGAAGAATAGATCGAAGAAGGAGAAATGAGAATGGTGGTAGCTGCGAGCTCGTTTCCTCTCGTTTTAGCAAAAGGGGAAAAATGAAAAATTAGGGTTTTTGATAAGAATATATCGAACAAGGAGATTCAACAAGGAGAAAGGGGAAGCTCGAGAAAGGGGAAAGGAGGAAAAGGAAGCGGTTCTCTCTCGTTCTCGTTTTAGCAAAAGGGGAGAAAATAAAATTAGGGTTCTTGAGAAATTTTGGGAAATTTAGGAATTTAGAGTTTGATTTTTTTTTTTTTTTTGGGTGGGTTTAGGATTTGGGTCGGGTTTAGGATTTGGGTTCGGGTTTGGGTCGGGTTTTGGGTTTGGGTTCGGGTTCGGGTCGGATCTAGCGGTTGGGTCGTAAATAAGTGAAATACACTTATGATTTTCGTAAATTTGCCCCTAAACTGAATTAAAATTAAATCAGAAAAAGAAAAGAAAATACATGGTGGCATATCGGATGAACTTTTGCCATTTTGTGGCATTAGAGCCATTGATTCACTAAAAGTTTAGAAGTGAGCTTTAGAGAAGCAAAGTTTACTAGTAAAAAGTGTTTCAAATAAGAATATTTTTTGGTTGGCATATATATATGTCGATAGATTTATATGGAATTGGATTTTTCGTGCATTTACTTAACTGTTCTAAGTTTATGCTTTGATTTTTTTCTAGATTTTCTTACTTTCACCAAATGACCTAGTATACTAAATCTCCCTAAAACAAAATGTCTTTGGTAAGAGTTTTTAGGAAATTAAGGATTTTTTATTTTTTTATTAATATATTAAATTTTTTAAGTTTATAATTATCTCTTTTTTTAATAGTTTATATCATCACATATTATTTAGAGAAATTCTTCAAAATAACATAAAAAATGTTTTTTGGACAAAAAATCATTACAAGTTTTTTTCCTTAAATACCTTTAAAATGTTTTTTGGACAAAAATATCGTAAACACAAAAATTTAATTTTAACATTTTAAAAGGTAGAGTTTAGTTTTGAGGGTTTCATGTTAATTTTGAGTTAATTAACATATTATATACATTTTAAAACATAATTTGCCAATTAACTGTGTTTTGATGTAATAATTAAATTTTGGATAATATAATTTGATTTTCATATTTAAAATAACAAATTTAACCTTATTCACACAAAATCATTCACAAAAATTATTCACGATTATCTCTTTTATTTTTTAATAGTTTATATGATCATATATTATTTATTAATTTAATATTTCAATTATATTTCATAAAATTTTATTGTAAATTACATCAACGAAACTATACCATATTTCAATTATGGTAGGTAAACCATCAGTACCATAAAAAACAGTAAACCTAACATCAACAAAAACATTGAACTAGAACTAAAACATAAGTCTCTCTACCCTTCTCTCTCCCTCTCTCTCTCTTTCTTCCTCTCTCCTTCTCTCCCTCCCTCTTTCTCTCGATTCGGAGTCGGTACACAAAGAATGGTATGTATTTTATTTAACCTACCCCATATATATTTGATATAAAGACATGCACTTCGTATAAAATGAATTATTCTATTAAAAAATATGTATTTTTCATTATAAAAGATTAATTCAAATTATATCATATTCATGTACTTAATGAAACAAGAAACCACAAACATATAGTTCAAATTGATGTATATTTTTTTTTAAAATATTTTATATCCAAACACTTTTTAATATATAAGTTTAAAAACATATTTAACATATATAAATTACCATAAATTAAATTCCGCACGTACGTGCGGATCACATCTAGTTACAAGTTAATAATTTTTTGTGAAAAACTTGATAGTTGGATTTCTATTCCATCATCATTTTTAAATTAAGATAAAGCTAAATCAATAAAACATAATATGTAATGACCCGCAATATAGCGTGAGTGTTAACCTAGTGCTAATAATACTTAACTTTCTAGCGACCTATAGATTCATATATCACATATGTCACAAATTTATGAAGTTTTTAATGATCAATTTTACCTGAACATTCTTAAATCTCGTAAAGTTTGGTATTTAATAGTATAAAAACAAGGATCAATTAGGTAAATAGACATGGATAATCCATAAATTAGTTTTTGGACACTAATTTACAAAGTTTTAGTTCTAACAACATCTTTCATTATTGATCTTCCGAAAATACCCCTATCTTCTTCTTCTTCATAAACGGCAACAAGGGACAAGATTACTATTTGCAGATATGGTGAAGATACATTGAGGAGATATTTTGCGCAATCTGACGAGCATTAAATGCGAAGACAATTATTCATGTATTTTTATCGTGCCAATTTAATTGATATCACTTAAATTATATACTATCACGAAATTTAATGAATTAAAAACATACATGTTTGATATTACAATGTAATGTATAAACTATCGTGGATACATAATTATTGGCAAACGATCGCAAAATAAGTTGTATAAATCAATTCAAAAACATACGTTATTAATTTGAAGTTAACGGGTTGATGTAATATAAACGATAACTCACTTAGCAGATAACAACCAAGTTACGATATATGTTCAACGATGTATACGAAAAATTACAAGCTAAACATATTTGACTATTACACAATTACAAGAACCATCAAATCAGGTTGTGATCGACGTTGATCCTATCACTAAACAACTCTTCACAAAGAATAATCTCTTAGGAAGTTGATGAATAACAATCTGATACATAAATTATTAATATCAAACATTATTAGTTTCCAGTTAGCGGATACGATATAATATAAACGATAATACACTTACCCGATAATAACCAAATTACGAATATGTTATAATTACAGATATGCCAAAAATAGCAAAATAAAACCCTAACACATAATGATATTACATATGATACAAATTAACACCAATCAATTTTTCTCCGTAAGCAATTATCCTCTTGGAAAGTCAGGAACATCCATCTGTAAAAAAATTAATGATATATACAATTTATATAACAAAACATATACTGATATTATATATAATACAAACTAACACGATTATCTGATATTTTGCTAGATACATGATATTTTACAATATTTTGGGTGTTAAATGATGTAAACTTTACATCCACTTCAAACAAACAAAAACATTGATAACATGTTTATGAAACTCAACTTTAAATGTTAACAAATAACAAAAATTATTAAAATCACAACCTAATTTGATACAAAAACTATACGAACAAGATAGAAATTAAAAATCTAAACCCACATACATTCAAAATTAACACTGATATTACATATAATACAAACTAACACGATTATCTAATAAATTTTGTTAGATACATGATATTTTTAGAATAATTTGGGTGTTAAATGATGTAAACTTTACATCCACTTTAAACAAACAAAAACATTAATAACAGGTTACTGAAACTCAACTTTAAATGTTAACAGATAACAAAAATTACTAAAAACACAACCTAATTTGATACAAAAAGTATACTAACAAGATACAAATTGAAAATCTAAATCCACATACACTCAAAATTAACACAAATTAAATGTGCCAAATCGATTAGTATTACTACGAAAAAAAGAGATATGAGATTTGATAAGAATTCAGAATTCGTGTTCATAAGAGATGGTCAAGACAGATGAATAACAATGAAATTAAAACACATACCGATTAGTATCGTCGTGTAATCCGATTAAAACTTTTAAAATCGTCTCCTGCTTTCAACAATCAAAACAAAGAATTGATGACCGATTTAGATTGAGACAAAAACAATAAAACACGAATCCAAAAATCTAAAAAACGTCGATTTTACGAAGATAGAGATGTAGAGGTATTTAGGAAGAAAGATGAGGAGAGAGATAAATTTAATAATTAAATAAAAAATAAAAATAAAACTAAATATCTAAAGAAGATATTTGTGTGTTAGTTTTGTCGGTAAATAATTTGTTCACATAATTCAAAACTTACTAAGATATAAGGGTAAAAACGTCAATAGAAACGTGAATAATATACACTATAATACCTACTTTTTCGTACCTAATAAAAAGTTTATTGAAGTCCATCCAATGCAGTTATCCTAAAAAGTACTACAAATATGATTATAAAAAAAGAAAATTAACAAAAATGTCATAAAAATAAAAGATCTTTCCCAAATGCCATAAAATTATTTTCTTATATTGAATGCCAGATACCTTGTGGATAAGTCTTTCATACCCTTTCAATTAGATTTAAGAGATTTATTAATGTTAAACCTTGTCATTTTCGGTAAAAAACTGAGCATTCTAAAAACCTTCACAAAAACCTTGTTAAGTACGAAGAGCCATTAGCGAAGAAGAAGACTATTTTCTGAGAACACCATTTTCTTTTGATCACAATTACTTAGTGGACAATTATATTTTTATAAACGCTTATGTGGATATCCCCTTCTATGGACGTAAATGCTGATTTGGTAGACAAAAACTTTGTTTTTTTTTTTACTTTTGTTCCCAATATATGGACAAATTTGATAGACAAAAATTGGTAGAAAAAGTTGTTCATTCCCAATTCGTGGACAAGTTTGGTAGAAGAAAGTTGCTCGCGCTTTGAATTTTGTCCACCGATTTATCGAATTTTTCATGATTCGATTTGAAAGTTGTTCGATTTTTTATGATTTGAAAGTTCTTCTATGGATTCGATATGACAACATCTATCAAAGGAAGGTTTCAATTAATTATTTTTGGTAGAGACTTCATACTTCTTATGCAAAGAAAAAAAGGGAAAAGAAGAAGAAAAAATCCATGGAAGAAAAAAAAAGGACAAAAGTATAGCCATTTTGAGAAAGGAGTTTTTTAATGGCATCCGGAAAAAAATCTTTTTATTTTTTTTGGCATTTTTGATAATATTCTCTTATAAAAACTCCAAATATGATGTAGAAACTTTTTGAATTTTTTATCAGTTGGACAAAAAAAACTTTCACCGAAAATAAATGTCTTATTATATGATGCTTATGTATATATATAAAATAGAAATTCACAAAACTACACCATTTTAATCCTCCTTTCACAAAACTACACCTAATTTAATATTTTTACATATTTACACCTTTTCAAAATTTTAAAAGCTTGATTTACCCTTTTAAAAATTACGAAAATTTAAATCTTTTCATTTGGGTTCGCTAATTAGTGTTTATGGTATAATATTAAGGGGTAGGATTGTGTAGATAGGGTTTATTTGAATTTAATTTTATAGGTTTAGGTGTAATTTTGTGAAATATTTTGGAAATTATGTAATTTTGTGAAATATAATTCAAAAGGTGTAGTTTTGTGATTCTTCTAAAAGATTATTTTAAAACTTTTTACAGGCTAGTCGGTGGAAAAGACTGAAAAATATTAAAAATATAATGGAGAAAATGAGTATTTAAAATGAGTATCTTCTTAAGACACTAACGAATCTAAATTTTCCAGATTAGCAAAAAAAAATAATTTGTAAACGAAAGCAAATTCAATCTCTCTGTACTTTCTCCTCTTTTCTCGTTCCCCTCTCTTCGTCTAGGGTTTATATATACACAAACACACTGACGAAGAAGAAGAAGACGATACTCTGACAAAGCTATGTCTCTAAGACCCAACGCTAAGACGGAGGTACGACGCAATCGCTACAAAGTAGCCGTCGACGCCGACGAAGGAAGACGGAGGAGAGAAGACAACATGGTCGAGATCCGTAAGAGCAAACGCGAGGAGAGCTTGCAGAAGAAGCGCCGCGAAGGGATTCAAGCCACGCAGCAGCCTCTCTCCGCCGTCGCTTCCGCCTCCGCCGTCGATAAGAAGGTAATTATCACTATGAGATCCGGATTTCAAATCTCAGATTTCGATTTTTCGGCGATTCTCTGCTGGTAATAGAACTAATTAGATCGTTTTCGATTTCGTTGAAAAGTTGGAGAGTTTGCCTGCGATGATTGGTGGTGTTTGGTCAGATGATAGGAGCTTACAGCTTGAAGCTACTACTCAGTTCAGAAAATTGCTCTCTATAGGTTAAATTTTTTTGCTATATATGTATGAGTTTTCGAGGTTTGTATTCGATTAGGAGAGTTTCTTTAGTGGAATCAATGGTTTATTGTGAATTTTGGCAGAGCGTAGCCCTCCGATAGAAGAGGTGATAGATGCTGCTGTTGTGCCTCGCTTTGTGGAGTTTCTCACGAGGGAGGATTATCCGCAGCTTCAGGTTTGGCGCGGACTCGTTATGTATCTCTCACATTTGCTAGGTTAATGCCTGATACTTTATAGTGTGTGGCTTTAGTTTGAGGCTGCTTGGGCGTTGACGAACATTGCTTCGGGTACTTCAGAGAATACCAAGGTGGTCATTGAACATGGTGCTGTTCCGATTTTCGTCAGACTATTGGCTTCTCAGAGTGACGATGTCCGTGAGCAGGTATAATATGCGTCTATGGTGTATGGCTCATGATATATTTCTTGGTAGACTATTTTTTTTTTCCGGGAATATGTATGTTCTCAAGTTTTTTTTTGAATGTGTCCATGTGTAAGGCTGTTTGGGCGTTAGGGAATGTTGCTGGTGATTCTCCACGGTGCAGAGATCTTGTCCTTGGTCAGGGAGCTTTGTTACCATTGCTATCTCAGTTGAATGAGCACGCTAAACTCTCAATGCTGAGAAATGCTACTTGGACACTCTCAAATTTCTGCAGGGGCAAGCCACAGCCTCCTTTTGACCAGGTTTTTCTTTCATTTCAGTCGTATTCTCTGCCTAAAATTTTTCTCATGGACTAAGTGGGTTTTTCTTAATATTTGTGATTTTTTATGAACAGGTTTGTCCGGCACTTCCAGCCCTTGAACGTCTGATTCATTCCACTGATGAGGAAGTGTTAACGGATGCTTGTTGGGCCCTCTCCTATCTTTCCGATGGCACTAATGACAAAATCCAATCTGTCATTGAGGCTGGTGTTGTTCCTAGACTCGTCGAGCTTTTACAGTGAGTTTTTAGTCCCATAAGTTCACTGTGCTTTTGTATAGTGGATAATGAATGTTATCTAACTTAATTTTGCTGCAGGCATCCATCACCATCTGTGCTTATACCTGCGCTCCGTAGTATTGGTAACATTGTAACTGGAGATGATGCGCAAACACAGGTTTGTTTGTTCTTTATTATTGTGCATTCATTCCACTAGCTTAACAAAGCTGACTTTGAACTTGTTAGCAATGATAGTTGGTTGTCAAAAGTAACATGTGTAGTCATCTGAAGACTCAAAACATTTCAGAATTTTTAATCTTGACTGGTTATGCATTCACTCTTTTTGGCTACTTCTGAGCTGGTGTGAATTTCTCTTGCAGTGTGTAATTAGTCATGGTGCACTCCTTAGCCTTTTGAGCCTTTTGACTCACAATCATAAGAAGAGCATTAAAAAGGAAGCTTGCTGGACAATCTCAAATATCACCGCTGGAAACAAAGACCAGATCCAGGTGCTCTTCTTAAATTTGATATTGTTTCTGTTCAGCTTATCAGTTTCTCACAGACTAATGTTGGATCATCTATTTTCAGAAGCCTTTTGATGGCTGAAAGAAAGATTATTTGTGTGTCTGTGTTCTCTAATATTCTTTCGGTAATGTAGGCTGTATGTGAAGCTGGTTTGGTTTGCCCCCTCGTAAATCTGCTTCAAAATGCGGAGTTTGATATAAAGAAAGAAGCTGCATGGGCAATATCAAATGCCACTTCAGGCGGTTCTTCTGAACAAATCAAGTAGGATTGTTTATATATATATATATATATATCTGTCCATTATTCATCTGTTGATCTTTAAACAATCGGTTAAACGCTTCCATTGTTGCTGTGGTATAGGCACATGGTGGAACAGGGAGTCGTGAAACCACTTTGTGATCTTCTCGTGTGCCCTGACCCAAGGATTATCACCGTGTGTCTAGAAGGATTAGAGAACATTCTCAAAGTCGGGGAAGCTGAAAAGCTCACAGGAAACACCGGGGACGTAAACTTCTTTGCGCAGCTAATCGACGATGCTGAAGGGTTGGAGAAGATTGAGAATCTGCAGAGTCACGACAACAGCGAAATCTATGAGAAGGCAGTGAAGATTCTTGAAACGTATTGGTTAGAAGAGGAAGACGAAACTTTACCACCTGGTGATGCCTCTGCGAAAGGCTTTCAGTTTGGTGGTAACGATGGAGCCGCACCACCCGGTGGATTTAACTTCAAGTGAAGGTATTACAAATACTCAATACTTTGGAGATTAGTTAAATCATGTCCCAGCATCTGAGAAAGCAATTACTAAATTTGCTTTGTATCTTTCTTGGTGTAAAATATGTGAGTTTGGTTTTGTTACAACAGGATCTGAGCAAATGACATGGTGGTTAGATGGGTCTGATTTGAGTATGGTCTTGTGTTGAAAATGTCGGATAAGGTGTCTTGGTCTGGTCAAGTTTGGTCTGGGTAAAGGAGTCATTAGGGGGGAGATTTGGGAAGGGTTTATATAAGTTTTGTAACGTTTATGTATTATTTTACTTGACAACAATACATACACAGTCTAAAAAACATAAAAAAAGTTGGTCAAACTTTTATTTTGGTCTTATTATTGGTGATAAAAAAAAAAAACTAAATTAGTTCCTATCTTTACTTTTTTTTATTTTTGTGTATATGTCTTTTATGTCGAGGCTCGAGTGCGGTCCAGGTCATTTTGGGCTATTGTTGTCGGCTAATGCACGCCTATCTATATATCTTTTATATATGTTTTTTTTATTCGACACATATCGATGTTATTAATGCTTATCGTCAACTTCAAGTAGTGTTTTGATATAAATTTTCAAAGTCTAATTAATGTTTTGTGCAAAACATTGTCGTTTATACTTTACTTAACCTTGTTACAGAAATGTTGTAAAAAGATGTATAAAATCGTATGGAGGAAATTTAAATAGAGGAAAATGACAGAAAAAGAAACTAGTATGTATATAAATATGGAAACTTATTAAATACCATATTTCTTTGTTACACAAGGAAAGGGTGCTTTAGTTAATTTTTGACATTGTGACAAAATAATAATAATAATAATTTTTGATACAAATTATTAGTAATTTATCGTAAAGTAATTACACAATATATATATGTAAAACAGTAAAAAGCAAGTAAATCAACGTGGCATATAAATTCGAACAACTAGAGAATAATATAACTTTGTGCGCCAAATTTGAAAAATATTCAAAATTTGTCAACAATATTTTAAATAAAACCCTTTCCACAACACCTCGTCACAACCACAAATCTTAAAATTTTCCCTCTTCTTTTATTCACTTTGTAGATTTTTGGCGGGTGGTTCAAACGTAATAAAACTCCCCGCTCAAGGGCAATATCGTCATAATAAAATCAAATTCTAGGGTTTCCACACGCGCCTCCTCACACAATTATAAAAAAAACCCAACTCCGTTTATTTTAATTCCGTTACTCCTCCGCGCCGTCTCTCTCCCTCTCTCTTCCTTATCATCAACTTACTCTCTCTCTCTCTCTCCACACACCAAATCAGAAGAAGCTCTCTAATCTCTCTCTCTCTCTCTCTCTCTCTCTACCATTTCTCGCTATTCTCCTCTCTGTGATTCCTCAACAAAGCTAAAGCAGACACCTTTTTGATCAATGTAAAGCCCTTATGATCACTCTTGTCTGATCACTGTTTGTATCTCATACTAAAGCCCTTATGATCACTCTTGTCTGATCACTGTTTGTTTTGATCACAGATGTCAAAGAATGAAGAAGAAACGGTGAAGACGAAGCTTGATTCGTCGTGTGAATCTTCATCAGATGTGGACAATGGAAACTGTAGTAGTAGTAGCGGAAGTGGAGGAGATACTAAGAAGACATGTGTTGATTGTGGCACAAGCAGGACTCCTCTTTGGCGTGGTGGACCTTCAGGACCTAAAGTATGTTCCTTTTATTTTCTGAAACAAACAAAAAATCAATGCTTTATGGTTTTTGGTCTTATAGATCTAGTCAAAAATGGGTAGTGAAAGACACTTTAATAAGTGTTGGTCTTGTGTTGTTAGCTCTGTTTTGAGAGAATAAAGGATAATTTTTTGGCTATATTAGTGTGATCATGTGTTTTGAGGTCATGTCTGAAATGTGTTTGTTGATCATGGAAAGAGGAACATAATAGCTATTAGATTCTGGTTCAAGATCAGCTTAATAGATGCTTAATATGTTATGGGTTTGTTTCAAAACTTGAACTTTGATGATTAAGGTTATAGAAAGTTTACAATTTTGAGATCTACTTTGGTGACATAACTCACTTTTTGGGTCTCATGATGATCCTGTGAATTTGATCATATAGGCAATTAGCTATATTTGATCTTATGTTTTGGGTCATTATTAGTTTAAGATATGCTTAATATGTTATGGGTTTGTTTCAAAACTTGTACTTTGATGATTAAGCTTATAGAAAGTTTACAACTTTATATCTACTTGGGTGATTTGTTTCATGTTTTCGTCTCATGATCTGATCAAGGTTTGTTCTGTTTTTTTCGCAGTCGTTATGTAATGCTTGTGGGATAAAGAGTAGGAAGAAGAGACAAGCAGCTCTTGGAATCACACAAGAAGAAACCAAGATCAAGATCAAGACCAAAGTTAGTAACAATCTAGACCTAGACAATGCAAGTGTCGACGACTTCAAGATCCGAAAAAGCGATCTTCAAGTGAATCTCAAGAAGAAGAAGAAGAAGATGATCAAGACTACAGATTCTGAGAATCACAAAAGTAGTAGTAACAAGAAGAGTGTGAAGAGAGTAAGTAGGTTTTTGGATTTAGGGTTTAAAGTTCCGGCGATGAAGAGATCTGCCGTGGAGAAGAAGAGATTGTGGAGAAAACTTGGTGAAGAAGAACAAGCTGCTGTGCTTCTTATGACACTCTCCTTTGGTTGAATAATTTTCTGGTTTGGTTTTTAATTTTTTGATTATTGAGAGGTTAGGGAAGTTATAAATGTAGTAAGTGAGAGTGATGTTGAGAGGTTTATTAATCCTAATATCATATAAAATATATTACTAATAATATATGTAATTCACAATTTTAAATCTAATGTTATGTTTCAAATTTTTAAAAATGATTTTATTTGACCTAATTAGAAAGGGGATTTGTATTTGAAAATCTTATTATCTCTTTGTTTGAAAAACATTCTTTAAATTAATTACAGCTGTGTTGTTCTTATAGATGTGGCTATATATCGTCCACGCGCTATTGAAGAGCGTGGGGGCTCAGAAATGGGACAGCTTATTAAAACAGCTCACGAGTTTGGCCTTTTGTTGGTAGTAGACACAAAAATAAAAAAAGAGTCGGTGATGGAGACAACCCAAATCCACGCGCGTCTCTTCTCTCTTCTTATTTTCTTATGATTTTTTCATCTTTTTAAGAATATACAATTTTGAGAATATCATGAATTTTTTTTTTTTTTTGTACATTTAGGCCAAAAATGACTGGTCTATTAGTCATTTATATATTGTCGTAAACGCTGAGATTGGATCCCAACCGGAGTGATGTTATCTGCCTCATATGAACTTATGCCTGCCACTAAGCCAAAACCACTTCTCCGTAAAAATTAATTTTTAAAATTACAATAAGATATTAATCTTAATTTTTATTGAAGTACCATTAATGTTAACAAGTTATTTGGAACAAAATACTACAAAAATCAAATTAGTTTAAATTTTTTAAGATTAAACTTTAAACCATTAAAATTAAACTCTATTTCTTTCGGAATTAAACCAAAAACACAAAATAGCGAACTAAAAATATAAAAGTGATAAAATTTGATTTTTATGCTTATGTTATTTTGGTCCAAATTTGTTTACAAAAATAATTTGTGATGTTTTTTAACAAATAAAACAAAAAAAAATAAACAAATTAACTTACATTGGATACCATACTTGCCAAGCATGTAGGCCCAAAATCACATATATCAGTGTTGGGCTTTTACAAATAATAAAGAGAAAGTAGTTGGACTCAAAAGATCACCCAGTGGATTTTCAATGCTACTTATGTAATTATGTAAGAAGTTTCCTAGTCTCCATAAAGTCACCTAGATTTTCTATTAATTACAAAAAGACCCCAAAAAGCAAAATCTATAGAAGAGAATCGAGAGTCCATAGAATTTGAATTGCAAATACGCACTCATTTCATTATTACACAGCTCACTAAAACGCGGTCGCTTTTTCTTCTTCCTTCTTCTCTTCTTCTTCAAAAGCTTCTCTCTTCTCTTCTCTCTCTCTCTCTCATTATTTTCAAAAAAATTCAAAAATTAAACAGCTTCTCTTATAACTCAAACGAAATCTAGGGTTCCATGGATTTACTTCCCAACTTCATCTCTCTCTTACTTCTACTCTCTCTCCTCGTCGCCACGTCATCTCAATCCATCGCCGATACTACTCCTCCTCCGTCGTCGACGTCTCCGCCGTCTGATTCAGATCTATGCAACGGCGTCTTCGTTTCGTACACTCACACCAAAGGATCCAAGATCCCTCCTAACGACTCCTCGAATCAGCCCTACAGGTTCGAATCCGTGGTCACGGTGCTCAACAACGGCCGCGACGAGCTCAAATCGTGGCGCGTCTTCGTCAAATTCGCGCACGGAGAGATCCTCGTTTCCGCTTCGAACGCCGTGCTGTCCGACGGCTCGAGCTTACCCGCCAGCGTCGAAAACGGCACGGTGTTCGCTGGCTATCCGTCTTCGGATCTGAAATCCGCGATTCAGACGGCGGGTGACGTCACGCAGATGCAAGCGCGCGTGGAGCTCGTCGGGACACAGTTCGGCGTCGCGCCGCCGAGTGTGCCGCTCCCGAAGAACATTACTCTCGCTATTGATGGATGGAAGTGTCCTAAAGCAACGCAGAAAGGTAAGAAACAAACTTGTCCTGATGAATCTTGAGATCTTGGTTCTTGTAATAGAAAGCTCTTTTGGACTGATATTGATTTTGGCTATAATTAGGAGTTTTTCATTTAGTGATCTTTCGTTTTGCTAAGTTAAGGATGGTTAAGTATGTAGTGTAGGATCCAATATACAATACTTAGATTACAAGAGAGAGTCAAAGTCCAAGCAAGATTTCGCGTTGTTTAGATCCCATGTGCTTGCTCGTGGAAAGAAAGTCTTTATGTTTGTTTAGCTTATTTTTACACTTAAAACGTTTTGAATTAGTCAAAATATAGAGTCTTTTTATTGGATTCTTGGTGATTTTGATTAGGATTCAGGCTTGTGCAGATCTATGAGATTTTTATCGCGGCTGTGTTTGTCTTACTATTGCTTTCCTTTGTGGTTTACTTGAGATTTCTGTGTGTTATCTCTTTTTTGCTAGGTAGAAATGTTCTACAAGTATGTTGCTTACCATATCCAGACTATAACATCACAGACGTCATTAATAACGAGTTCCTTCCACGACAAGATGGAGATCTCACTATCATGTACGATGTGGTCAGATCATATTCATCGTACTACATGGCACAAGTCACTATGGAGAATCATAACCCGCTTGGCCGGTTAGATAACTGGAAACTAAGTTTTGACTGGATGCGGGACGAGTTCATCTACATTATGAAAGGAGCTTACCCGAGTCTTGTTGATTCGTCTGGTTGTGTTGATGGCCCACAGGCTAAATACTACCAAGAACTCGACTTTTCGAACGTGTTAAGCTGCGCAAGAAGACCGAGCATCATAGATCTCCCTCCCACGAAATATAATGATTCTACGTTTGGCCTTATCCCGTTCTGTTGCAGAAACGGGACGATTCTGCCACGGTCAATGGATCCTAGCAAGTCGATCTCGGCTTTTCAGATGCAAGTGTACAAAATGCCTCCGGATCTTAACATCTCTGCTCTTTCACCGCCTCAGAACTGGAGGATTAACGGTACTCTTAACCCGGATTACAAGTGTGGCCCTCCTGTTCGAGTGAGTCCGAGCCAATTCATTGATCCTAGTGGATTACCTTCGAACCGAACAGCTTTTGCGAGCTGGCAAGTGGTCTGCAACATCACCCAGCCAAAAGATACAAGTCCTAAATGCTGCGTATCGTTCTCTGCTTTCTTCAACGACTCGATCGTCCCTTGCAAGACTTGCGCTTGTGGGTGTTCAAGCAACAGAGCGGTTCGTACTTGCAGCACAACAACCCCGGCTCTTCTTCTACCCCAACAAGCTCTTTTAGTTCCATTTGAGAATCGAACTGGACTAACAGTCGCTTGGTCTTATCTAAAACATCGGACCGTGCCAAACCCAATGCCTTGTGGGGATAACTGCGGAGTTAGCATCAATTGGCATTTGGCAACAGACTATCGAGGCGGATGGACGGCTCGGGTCACAGTGTTTAACTGGGGAGAAACAAACTTAGCAGATTGGTTTACCGCGATACAGATGAAAAAAGCTGCCCCTGGTTTCGAGAAAGCCTACTCGTTCAACGCTACCAAACTTGGTATCGATGGTGAGAACAACACTATTTTCATGGAGGGTCTTCCCGGATTGAACTATCTCGTAGCGGAGAGAGACGGAGAAAATCCCTTGAAGAACCCTCGGGTACCCGGGAAACAACAGTCTGTTATTTCCTTCACCAAGAAACTAACTCCTGGGATCAATGTGCCTGGCGGAGATGGATTCCCGAGCAAAGTATTCTTCAACGGTGAGGAGTGCTCTCTCCCATCTATACTTCCGATGAGAAACAGCCAACAACGGAAACAGATCTCCGCTTTCTTCCTAGCATTACCAGTTTTAGCTCTCTTGATGTTGCGGGTGTAGCCTAAAACTAAAGAGATACAGTTTCTTGATTCTTTTGGCGACTAACTCGGAAACTAGTCAGCTAAGTTCCCTGGATGGAGAATCAAATCGATTACTTAGTGAACATGTGATGAGTGTTGGAAGAAGATTTATATAGGTTCTTATGAAGATATGTTACCATCCTTTTGATTGTAATCTGATTTTACTGTCTTAAGTAATCACAAAATCAGTATGTATTCTACGATATTATACACTTTACGAGTTACTGATTTTGCATTAAGATACCACTAAAAATGGTATTTACACTTGACGAGTTACTGATTTTGAAAGTCCAACACACAAAGTCAAAAGGGTTTGCATATTTACACTAATCAAGAATTAATACTGTACATACCAACTCCAACTCTGTCATTATAATATCTTCTTCCTATTTAGTATTTATTTACCTTTGAATTCTGATCTAAGGCCGCCTGCGACGACCGCCACGCCCTATCTTTTTCTCAGCCCCTGCCCCTGCTTTATCTGCAACACCGCTTCTTCTTAAAATTTGTGGAGTTTCGAGAACTTTAAAAGATCCATCAGAGAGACCAACAGCTATTTGGGTCTGTTCTTGAGGATGAGCTGCAATCGCCATTGGCACTATTGGCTGTGATGTGGGCTGCTGGGGAATGTATGCTGACGGGGCAATGCGACATAAGAGTCTCAAGTATTCACAGTCAAAGACTCTGATGTTTCCATCCGCAAATGAAGCGTAAACCAACATGTTGTCGCACGAGTAACACGCTGAGGTTATTGGAGAAGTTAGTGCTTCTACTTGTGCCATCCACTGCAAAAATGAATAATGTGTCAAGATGAACCCACAAGAACAAATAGATACTTTTGCTTAGTCTTCTCAAAAATAAGATGATTTTTCGTACCTTGTGGTCCATCTTTTTACAGTCATATATGACTATTTCTGTCTCATGATAAACCAGTAAATGGAGCTGATCGGTGTGGAACTGGATCCGTATCTCGCCTGGTGATGTTGCATCAGGTAGTTGGATAGCTAAAGAACCCTTCTTCTCCCATGAGTCAACACTCCAAAAGCAAAGCTATAGCAGCAAGCAAAGCACATAGAGGTCAATACAACAGTTCGAGATTGGTGTGAAGACTCAATAGCAAAGCCGAGAAAACTAAGAAGCTTAGCATTTACCTGACCATCAGCACCAGCGGAAACCATTAATTTGAGAGCATGAGAAAACGCTAAACCAGTGATGTGCTTTCGGTGCCCTTTCAGCCTTGCTTTCAACTGAAGATGGAAAAGTAGAGAGAGATTCTTTTACAAAATCTCCCAAGGCTAAAGGGAGAGTTTAGAGTGCAAAATATACTTCAGCAATCTTTGCAGACAAAAACTAAACCCAAAGTTCCAAAATGCATAATCCGCTTTAAGGGGATCAGTAGTTACCACCACATCCGAGTTGGTGGTGTAAATATCAATAGATGAATCCTCCATCCCAACACCGATAATGTTGCTATCTTGAGGATGAAATGACAGGAACGTCGAAGCAGGAGGAGCTTCCCTGAGAGTAGCCATTACCTGTGAGCAAAGTAAAAATGCCAGTCAGCTCACATAGTTAAGAAGATGAACTATCAAAGACGTAAAGGTCTGAGCAGAGTAAAAATTAAAACTGACAAAGTTGCTTACCTTGAAAGTCCACATATTAGTCAATATAACTTTTCCACCACAGGCAGAGATCACATACGAGTCATTCTTAGAAAGGGCTATGCACGGAATATTTCTCTCAGAATTATCGGGACCATCATTTGTCATTAATAGACCACTCTTCGGCTGCCAATGTTGCGGAGCGAAACTAGTGGTTACCTTGAAGAAGAAGAAGAAGAAATAACACTTTTAGCTACTTGGACAACAGAAAATAAAGGTATAAAAGGTTCAGATTTGTTTTACCTTTACATTTGGGTTTTGCTCACTCGTGCTCCACTTCCATAGTCTCTGGACACCATTTGTTCCAAGAGCCAAAATGCCATCACCCGAATTTGTATAAAGAATTCTAGCAACCTTTCAATAAAAATTTATTGTAATAAATAAACAAGGTAAGTAATAGAAGTCCCTAATCTGAATAAAAATGTTTAGGAAACAATAACAAACCTTCTTAACAGAATCTTTGCAATCTGTTATGGTCACTTGTCGGCACTGAGTGGGATCAACAATTTCCATGACCTCCGAAGGTTCGGACTTTTCAACAGTCTCCAAATTTGACATTGCATCAACTTCTTTCTGTACAGATAATAACATCAAAGTTTGAGGAAAACACCGCAATTTGTTTGAAGTAAACCACACAAAACAAGATGCAGTTTTCGGTTTGGCACTTCTAAATTCTCACGTAATTAAGTTTGGTCAAGGGACTAAGTAAATGAATTTGAATGATGCAATTAGTTATAAGTCCATATATTGCTAAATGCTACCTATATTCATCTATTCCGGAGAGATGATAGATATCACATGAAAAAAGTCAAGAAACATGTGTACGGATTAATTTTAACCTTCGTCCTCATCGATGCTTCAATGCCCTTTAAGGTTCTTAGACCATCCGCATTAGCAAGGATCTTGAATCCGTCAGCAGCTGTAGTAACAGCAAGAAGGTTCCCTCTCTTGTTGAACCTCAAACGGGGAAGACTCTGATATAAGCAGCACAGTACGGATTAACTATCAAAAAATGAAATAAACTAAAAAATGGAAAAAGACTACATAAGAAGATAAGTGCAACAGTTTTAATATCATACCGGGAGTCCTCCATCTGCCTTGGCAGTTGTTACAAGGTTGGCTTTGTCCATATCCCAGAATTTTACTTGGTTCTCGTCGCCAACAGCCAAAAATCGGTTGTGTGCTGTATCAAACTGAACCACCCCTGCAGATATCTTTCTAAGGCCCGTATATCTCCTCTTTGTAGCACCCTTACGCTGATCCCACTCAGCCAGAAAAGGTTTTCCATCTTTACTTGTTCCACAAAAAAATAATCTGAACCAATGGCAAATGTTAAGGTTTTAACATATACACACATGTATCTTCTTTATCAACTCAATAACTAACTAAACTCTTATAAAACCCGTTCTGGCCAAAGGAAATAACGCAAGTTTCTTACTTCGTTCATATTATTAGATGTCTTATATGTCAATTTACGGGGTCTTTTCTAGATTTTCAAAGCTAGACTGCCGAATCAAGACTTTAAAAAATATGTATAGCATTACTTTCAAGTTAGAGTAAGAAGAAAGTACCTGCTACCATCATCACTATATAGCATTGTACAACATTGTCCCGGTGCATCACATTGAACTCTACATCGTTTATTATCATACTGCCAACCCTTGAGTTTACCATCAAGAGCGGTTGAGAGTATAAACTGCATCAATAAAAGAAATGGTTTTCTTAATTTAACCTCATAGAGAAATTGCTCTGGAAGAAGATTGTTTCAGTCTAACGTATCCAAAATGGAACATGATTGCTATAACTAATGAAAAATACTTCTTTTAGACTGTAGGCACTACCAGCATATTTTCCTTCTGATGAGAGCAAATGGAGTAAACTGGAGCATCATGTCCTTCAAAGGTGTAAAGTTTCTCCCCACTCAAATCCCAGACCTAAAACCCTCATAAAATATCTGTTAGACTACAAAAGAGGGAATCCACAGGAAAAGCACATAACAGCATATGTACCTTAACAAATTTATCATCCCCACAACTCACAACACAAAGTTTCTCCTTTGAGTGCCCGAAGGCTAAGTCATTCACACAGCCTACATGAGCATCAATCTATAGGCAGAAATAAATTATTTGTTCACTTTGTGCAGATGCCATAACAACATTAAACTAAGAAAACGAAGAAGAAAGACATGCCTCTAGGTGTTGGCAAAAGTCAGACTCTAGGTGTTGGCATGAGTCAGACTCTTGGTAAGCAAATAAATGGATCAGATGTCTAGTAAATGCTACTCCTGTACCAAAGAAAAAAGTATCAGATTTAAACATCGTGTACAATTAAAAATGCAAATTAACACTTGACGATCTTCAAATACAGTACCAATCATTTTTCCATCTGGACTCCATGATACACGACTGACAGATATTGATGGGTCTTTGACAAAAGAACCCTGGGGAGAATATTGTCCAGGTGAAGATGTCGTCATGACAGTAAAGGCTGATGGTGCATTACTTAAAACTTCTTTTCATAGAACACAACATACACCACTCATGACGTATCAAAAATAAAGCATCTTTCACTGTAAGGTACAACTAATCATTTACGAATAGAAAAGGCGGTGAGGCTATCAATCACAGGTTTGAAAAAAAGTAGAGGACATACTTGTAAGATCACAGAGCAAGTCGCCATATTCCATATCTTGAAAGGCTCTGTGACAACCTTCACCCTGGTCCCAACTTCCCACAACGTGACTTCACCATTAGAACAACCAACTAAAAGTAACAAACAGTTATTAGTGAAAATTCGAGGCAAAAAGCTCAAATTTATAAGCCTCTACATGGTAGCTTCTAACCAGTGAGAAACGTGTGATTGAAAGGGTGAAAGTCCATGCTTATCACCACCGACCCCTGTTGCATTGTACGCGCTACAAATCTAGGGAGGTCATTAATTGAGGCAACAGGCTGAGAAGGAGTTGGATATGTCACCTGGATCAAAAGAAATAAAGGCACTAAACATCTGCTATAACCTTCCTATCGCAATTGTAATGATTAAAAATACTTACAAGCTCTGATAAAGCCAAAATAGGCCTATCAAAGAACTTTGTACACTAATGCAGTATGGAAGTATAAATAAGTCAACCATAGAAAAAATCACCTCATGACGAATTGGTCCAGACATGACTTTCTCACGATCACCAGCAGCAACTGGACGAGTAACAGGAGTGGGTGTACCACTTTGTGATGAGCAAATGTGATCAGTGAGTAATGTTTCGATCTCTGGAATAGTCTGTGGGTTTTTACACTTCAGGTGTTGCCATTGCATGCTGCAAATTACCAAAAACATCATATCTTAGCTAATGTTAAAGGGTAATATGAATGCATTACATGTTGCAAATCCAACCAAAAGACAATTTTCCAGAGGTTAATATCATAGTCATCACTTTTTAAAATACAAAAACAATTTGCCACCCTTCAAAGAAAACAAAGTGGAACAATCTAATTCTAGTGATTTCCGTTTGTATAAAACCATTCGGATTTGATCCTCTATCAAAATCCGAACAAAAACAAGTGATATCTTTCAAAACAAGAGGTTACCTTTGATCGATCAAGGTCTGCAGCCGTGAAGCATTGAAAGCGGGTAAAGAAAGCTTCTCTTTTAACAGAGGATTTTCCTCAATCATTAATCTCAGCTCCCAAATCTCTACGCATTTCGATAACTGTTCATTTTCCCTAACATTGTCCAAAGTTATAAGCTGAGTGATTTCCTTGTAGAGCTTTTTGTTGTATGTGGCACAAAAATGTAAGTCCGTTGTTAATATCTCAAGAGCTTTTGTCCTATCCTTTCTGGTAACAACAACAACAACAAGAAACAAACGAATAAGATAACGACAAAGAATTAAAATCTCTCTTTGCAAACTAATCCACAATTTCTTCTACTTATCAGTAAAATCATTAGGAGAAGAAGATCTGTGATACATCAAATCTTTAAAGAAAACACGAACTACCTAATGAATAACTCTTAAAGCCAATAAAGATTCTTGAGTTACCGATCTAGAGCTTGGAGATACTTCTGCTTCCTTATCTCGAAGAAAATTTGCATGGATTGTTCATTATCTTCAACATTCGTGAAGCTGGAAAGATACTTATCAAGTTCGTCCCACTCGCCTATCATAGCTTTCTCTTCAAAATACTTCAAATTGAAGAAGATCCTTGATTCCTGCTCAAGCCTAAACACATACACCATAGCCATAGAAATCAAAAAACACGAAAACGAAAGAAGCGAAGAAAGTAGCTCTAATGGCGGAATCTACGTAAGCAATGACTAAGCACGAGAGAGGAACTTACTTGTGGACTGATTCCTTGAACTTTTCTTCATCTAAGAACCGAAGAACCAAGAGAACTAAGTCTCTCTTCAGAGACGACATTCCGATGATTCTCCGGCGAAGCGATTTCGAGAGAAGGAGAGAATCGTATGCGATTATTATGCGTAGTCGCGAGAGACGGTTACGATGATTTTCTCGTGGTGGTGGATTTTCCCGTGGTGGTGGATTTTATAGGGTTTGATTTCTCAGAGACGTTCTCTTTAATAGAAGAAGAAAAAGTGTGATTTGTTCAGTTATTCCTCCACTCTCTTTCTTTCCAGCGTTTTCGCAAGGCTCGAATGTGATTTGATAAGTTAGTTTGATTATGATAAGTACACGTTCTTATCACGTCAGATGATAACATCGCTTTCTTCTGCGTTTGGCGTTATTCCTCTACAAGAATGTATGGAATCAGGCTACCTACCTTTTGATTTTAATATGGTCACGTCTTACGGTTAATTGGTTTACTGGTTGCATTAAAATTGACCACTTTTTAATAGTTATTTTTTAACCTAACATATATGACCACAAGCTCATGTTTGTTTCTTTTGGCTATGCTTAAAAACCAAAATATAGGAAAAGTGGTGTAGAAGCTACAATCCAAACCAATGCTTCTAGTTTATAGGAAAACATATTATCCAAGCGGACAATCCAAACCAATCAGCCAATAGTAAAATACCAGTCTAGACATGAGTTTGCACATTTATTCATTGCCCGAATCTCTATTATTATGAAGAAAATGACTTCAATAATATCCGAAAAACCCGCAACATTCACAGTTGAACTAAGATATGACTAAAATGGTTAACCAAGAGAAGCTATACACTTGATGAGTTACTGATTTTGAGTCAAAAGCTTGACATATATACACTAAACAAGAATATGCACTTCCTTTTTATTTTTACCTTTGAATCTGATCTGAACTTGAGTAATTAGCGACCAGAACGGATATGGGGAGGTCAAGAACTTTAACCGATCCATCAGAGAGAGCAACAGCTATAAGGGCCTGTTCTTGAGGATGAGCTGTGATCACCATTGGCACTATTAGGTGTGGTGTGGGCTGCTGGGGAATGTATGCTGCTGGGGCAATGCGAAATAAGAGTCTCAAGTAGTCACCATCAAAGACTCCTATGTTTCCATCTGCAAATGATGCGTAAACCACCCGGCTGTCGCAAGAGTAATATGCTGAGGTTATTGCAGAAGATACTGATTCTTGTGCCATCCACTGCAAAAATAAGATGACAAACACAGTGAACTATCGTACAAGATACATTTTTGATTCTAAGTAGTCCTCACATGGAATAAGATGACTCTGGTACCTTTTGGATGCACTCCATCTTTGAACAGTCATATATGGCTATATGTGTCTCATGAGAAACCATTAAGTGGAGCTGATCGTTGTGGAACTGGACTTGTATCTCGCCTATTGGTGACGTTCCAGATGGTAGTTGGATAGCTAGAGAATCCTTCTTCTTCCATGAGTCAATGCTCCAAAAGAACAACTATAGCAGCAAAAAACACAAAGTTCAATAAAACTGCAGCCCAAATTTGGTAGAAGGCTCAATAGCAATACGGAAAAAACTAAGAAGCTTAGCATTACCTGAGCATCAGCACCAGCGGAAACCATTAAATTGAGAGCAGGAGAAAATGCTAAACCAGTGATGTGCTTTTGGTGCCCTTTCAACATTGCTTTCAGCTGAAGATTGAATTTCCATTGCAAAATATACTCAAGCAATCACCTCAGCATAAATCTTTGCAGACAAAAAACTAAACCCAAAGTTCAATATGGATACACCACTTTAACAGGATCAGTAGTTACCTCATCCACGTTGAAATCGTAAATAAGAATAGTTGAATCCGCCATCCCAACAACGATAACGTTGTTATTGTAAGGATGAAATGTCAGGGCCGTGGCAGCTTGGGCGAAAGTAACCTTTACCTGTGAGCAAAGTAAAAATGCCAGTCAACTCACATACTCAACACAGACCAGGTTGTGTTGTTGCCGAATAATTTAGTTAAGAAGATGAAATTGTCAGACGTAAATGTCTGGGCAGAGTAAAAAATTAAAGCAGATAGGTTGCTTACCTTTAAAATCTTCATATCAAACACTGAAACCGTTCCACCACAAGCAGAGATCACATACGCGTCATTCTTAGAAAGGGCTATGCACGGAATATTTCTCTCAGAATTATCGGGAACATCATTTATCATTAATCCACCACTGTTCGGTTGCCAATGTTGCGGAGCAAAACTAGTGGTTACCTTGAAGAAGAAGAAGAAGAAGAAATAACACTTTTAGCTACTTGGACAGCAGAAAATAAAGGTATAAAAGGTTCAGATTTGTTTTACCTTTATATTTGGGTTTTGCTCACTCGTGCTCCACTTCCATAGTCTCTGGACACCATTTGTTCCAAGAGCCAAAATGCCATCACCCGAATTTGTATAAAGAATTCTAGCAACCTTTGAATAAGTTTATTTTAATAAACAAACAGCTGAATAAAAATGTTTAGGAAACAATAACAAACCTTCTTAAAAGAATTTTTGCAATCAGTTATGGTCACTTGTCGGCACTGCCTTATTTCCATGACCTCCAAAGGTTTGGACATTGCATCAACTCCATTCTATAATAACACCAAAGTTAGAGGAAAAAGCCACAATTTTTATTTGGAATAAACTACACAAAACAGAATTTAAGTGATACAGTTACTATTTGCTAATATATTGCTACATATATTCATCTAATGCTACGAAATGATAAATAATTTACAAGCAAAAGAGTAGAAAAACAGGCTTGTAACCATTGCAGATACCACCACATTGGCGCAAGAAGTTTGTTGGATGATAGGTATCACAAGAAAAAAGTCAAGAAATATATGTGTAAGGATTAATTTTAACCTTCTTCCCTTTTGATGCTTCGGCTTCCTTTAAGATTCCAAGACCATCCGCATTAGCAAGGATCTTAAATCCGTCAGCAGCTGTAGTAACAGCAAGAAGGTTCCCTCTCTTGTTGAACCTCAAACGGGGAAGACTCTAATATATGCAGCACATATCACAGTAAGGAACTATAAAACATATGAAATATATAAAAAAGTGAAAAGACGACAGCCAAAAAATCTTACCGGGAGTCCTCCATCAGCGTCAACAGTTGTTAAGAGGTTGGTATTGTCCATATCCCAGAATTTTACTTGGTTATCTTCGCCAACGGCCAAAAATCGGTTGTGTGATGTATCAAACTGAACCACCCCTGGAGATTTCTTTTTTATAAAGCCCACATATGCCCTCTTTATAGCACCCTCATTCGCATCCCACTCAACCAAAAAAGAGTCTCCCTCTTTATTTGTTCCACAAGAAAATAATCTGAACGAATGGCAAATGTTTACATATACAGACACACTATACTGGCAACTTGCAGCATATGACTAGTATCTTCTATATTAACTCAATAACTAACTAAACTCTTATAAAGCCCGGTCACGCCAAAGAAAATAACGCAAGTTTGCTACTTCTTCTAGTTTCAACGTATTAAGAACACAAAGCTTTAATAAGAATAACTCTCTTATTAATAAGGAATATAACTCAAAACCTTAATCTCTCAAACTCATAAGTTATGCCACAACTTGGCATCTCCTTATATAGGGAAAAACATAACTTCAAACCCAAAAACAAAAAGTAAAACTAACTTTAGATAACTCCTAAAGAAAGAAGGAAAACTCCCAAATATACTAAACTTGAACCGCAAGTTTATTTCAACCGCAAGTTTATTTCAAGCTTATCCAACACTTCTTTCATATAATAGCAGTCTTATATGAGCTATGTCAACTTACAGAGTCTTTTCTATATTTTAAAAGCTAGATTACCAAATCAAAGGTTTTACAGAGATATATATAACACTTGTTTCAAGGTAAGAAAAATTACCTGCTACCATCACCACTATATAGCATTGTTGTAAACCATTGTCCCGGTGCATCAACGTTACTTCTAGAGCCCATATTATCATAGAGCCAAACCTTGATCTTACCATCAAGACCGGTTGAGAATATAAACTGCATCAATACAGAAATGGTTCTCTTAATTTACCGTCATAGCGAATACCACTATAAAAGAAGATAGTTTTAGCCTAATGTAGTCAAAATGGAACAGGATTGCTATAAAAATGAAAAAAACACTTCTTTTAGACTGATCGGCACTACCGGAATATTTTCCCTCTGGTGAGGGCAAATGGAGTAAACTGGAGCATCATGTCCTTCAAAGGTGTAAAGTTTCTTCCCACACAAATCCCAGACCTAAAACCCTCATAAAATATATGTTAGACTACAAAAGAGGGAAGCCACAGAAAAAGCACATAACAGCCTCAAATTTTTTCTTTTTTGTCTTTATATGCATACACCTTAATCAGTTTATCGTCCCCACAAGTCACAACACAAGGTTGCTCGTTTGGGAGCGTGAAGGCCAAGTCATTCACAGAGCCTACATGAGCATCAATCTATAGGCAAAAATAGATTATTTGTTCACTTCGTGCAGATTCCATAACAACATTAAACTAAGAAAAAGAAGAAGAAAGACATGCCTCTAGGTGTCGGCCTAAGTATGACCGTGTACCAAAGCCACCTTGGTAAGCATATACGTGGATCATATGTCTAGTAAATGCTACTCCTGTACCAAAGAAAAAAGTATCAGATTTGACCATCGTGTACAATTAAAGATGCAAATTAACACTTGACAATATTCAAATACAGTACCAAACATTTTTCCATCTGGACTCCATGATACACGACTGACAGATATTGATGGGTCTTTGACAAAAGAACCCTGGGGAGAATATTGTCCAGGTGAAGATGTCGTCATGAACCATAGAACATAACATACACCACTCAAGACGTATCAGAAATAAAGCATCTTTCACTGTAAGGTACAACTAATCATTTATGAATAGAAAAGGCGGTGAGGCTATCAATCACAGGTTTGAAAAAAGGTAGAGGACGTACTTGTAAGCTCACAGAGCAAGTCGCCGTATTCCATATCTTGAAAGGCTCTGTGACAACCTTCACCCCGGTTCCAACTTGCCACAACGTGACTTCACCATTAGAACAACCAACTAAAAGTAACAAACAGTTTTTAGCAGAAATATGAGACAAAAAAGCTCAAATTTGTTAACAGTATACTAACCAGTGAGAAACGTGTGACGGGAAGGGTGAAAGTCCATGCTTGTCACCACCGAACCTTGGTGCATTGTACGCGCCACAAGTCTTGGGAGTTCATTAAGTGAGGTGATAGCCTGACAATGAGTTGGATATGTTACCTGCAACACAAAAAATAAAGACTCTAAAGAGATTTCTATTCATGCTGACATGAACGATCTGCTAAAACAATGACACATGTATCAGAAACTTAGTATCGCAATCCTAATGATTAAAAGAACTTACAACCTCTGATAATAATGAACTAATATGAAAAGCCAAAATTGAACTATCAAAGAATTTTATACACTAATGACATTTTGGAAGTAAAAATAAGATTTTGACCACAAAAAAAAGTAAAATAAGACAACCATAAGAAAAAATCACCTGATCAACAGTTGGTCCAGACATAACTTTTTCATGATCAGCAACTGCCACGAAATACATAAAATTCATTTTCCAACAATTGATATGACAAAATAAACAAACCAGGATTACAATCCTTTGAACCATGACAAGTGTTCTTCATACTGTAATACTTAAGACCAAACTGTGAACTTTGCACATCACTGGCTAAAGTTCTATGTTACCACCAAAATATACCTTGATTGAGATGCATAAGAGGTGGTAAAGATGGATTGAAGTTTGCCATCCGTCTAGCTAAAGCATTTGCATTAAGAGCTGGAACAGAAGGTTTAAAAGGTTGTATGGACTGTGATCGTACTCCACCATGTACCCCAAGAGTAGCATATCTCAAAGGCTTTACAGCCGCAACAACTGGAAGAGTAGCAGGAGTGAGTGCACCAGCATTACTTTGTGGTGAGTAAGTGTGATCAGTGAGTAATGTTTCGATCTCTGGATTAGTCTGTGGGTTTTTACATTGCTGGTGTTGCCATTGCGAGCTGCAAATTACCAAAAACATCACATCTTAGTTCAATAGCTGGTTCGGCTAAAAGGCTTCTACCATTTAACCTATTAAGTATAACAAAACATACATGTTGCAAATCTAACCTAAAGACAGTTTTCCAGAGGTATATCATAGACATCTAAGTACCTTTTTCTCACCCTTTTGAGAATACACAAACAATTTGTCACCCTTTCGAAAATACACAAACAATTACCACTTCTGAAACTTCACAAAATATTTGTCACAGTAAAACAATCAACTTCTAGTGATTTCCGTTTGCATATGTCTCTAAACAAACTTCGAAGATGTCTAACAATAACAGCAAGCAATATATCTTTCAAAAGAAGAGGTCACCTTTGATCGATCAAGGTCCGCAAGTGTGAAGCATTAAAAGTGGGTAAAGCAAGCTTCTCTTTAATCAGAGGATTATCCTCAATCAATAATCTCAACTCCCAAATCGCTTTGCGCCTGACTGATTTGGTATCACCACATTTGGATAACAGTTTATTTTCCCTAAAATTCTCCAGAGTTATAAGCTGAGTGATCTCCTTGTACATGTCCTCGTTGTGTGTGGCAAAAACTTTTAACTCCTTTGTTAATATCTCCACAGCTTTTGCGTTATCCTTTCTGGTAAGAAGAACAACAAGAACCAAACGAATAATATTAGACAAGACTTCTCTCTGCAAACTAATTCATCAATAGGAGAAATATAACAAGAGCCTATAGTGATTCTTGAGTTACCGATCTAGAGCTTCGAGATACTTTTGTTTCCTTATCTCGAAGTAAATTTTCGTGGAGTGACGATTATCGTTAACATTGGTGAAGCCGGAGATATACTTCTCAACTTCGTCCCACTCGCCGAGCATAGCTTTCTCTTCAAAATACTTCAAATCGAAGAAGATTCCCGATTCCTGCTCAAGCCTAAACACATACACACACACACACCATAGAAATCAAAAGACAGGAAAAAACGAACGATGCGAAGAAAGTAGCTCTAATGGCGGAATCTCCGTAAGCAATGACTAAGCACAAGATCAAAACTTACGTGTGAAGCGATTCCTTGAACTTTTCTTCATCTAGGAACCGATGAATCAAGAGAACTAACTCTCTGGTCGGAGACGACATTCCGATGATTCTCCGGCGAAGCGATTCCGAGAAAGCAGAGAATCGTATGCGTAGTCGCGAGAGACGGTTACGACGGTGGTGGATTCTCTAAGGTTTGTTTTGGTTCGATTTCTTCACGTCTCGTAGAAGAAAAAAAAAAGTGACTTTCTCCAATGCATTATTTAGCGTTCTTTTAACACCGACTATGATTTGATAAGTTAATTGGTTTATGAGTGATAACCACACGATCTTATCAAGAAAATTGATAAGCTCGTTTTCAAGAAACGGGTAAAAGTAAATATTTGAATTGGGTTTTAATTGGGTAGAGCCTCGATGGATAAAGATCAAGGCTTCCAAAAATTGACGGGCAGGCCTAACCAAAGTAAGGCAAGGCCCACTCGCCTTTTATGATTAAAATGTTCGTCAGATTTTGGTGTTGGCACGATCCGTCTTCACTATTCGATCATTAACGAATCGACCCCACCTCTGACAGAAACGGGTTAAACCATATACAAACATACCCTTCCTTCTTTTATAGCCCACACATATCACAACCCTCTTCTTAAACTACCGATGTGGGACAAAAAAACACATATTTATTTTACTTAACTTTAAATAATAGTAGTTTCCTTTATTTATTCTTTTTATTTATTTTTGGTTGTTAGCCACCGTATCTGGACTTGAGATTCTGAGGTGGTTCCTCTTCCATGATTCCAGAGCCTGTGCTGTTTAAATACTCTCTTATGGTTGTTTTTCGATCTCCCAAGAAGGTATGGTCCATAAAGTTATTGTAAGCTTCATCTCCCAGATTCTTAGCTGCCAACACACTGCCAACAAAACACAGTTAAGATCACCAAACATCTAACATATCTTTTTTTCATCAAAACGTTGAGACTTTTCTCATCAAGTATACAGTTTTGGTGTAACAGTTATGAGTTGCTGTTTCAGCAACACACATGATTCTCTCATGAACTGATCATTTTTTTAGCTTCAAAGTTAGTAAAGAGGAGTGTGTACCAGTGTCTTAGATAGAGACGACAAGGCAAGATATCGTCAAGCCATATCTTTTCGATGTTGAATCTTCCGTAATGCTTAAAGTAAACCTCTTTGTTTCCTGCAGAAGAAACAAGAAAGGAATAGTCATGTTAATAGCTTCAACTTTTCAGACATTTTAGATAGATAGATAGATAGTGTGGCCTAAACCTTTGCATCTAATCTGAAAAAACTCCTCGTCACTATATCGACCACAAAGAACCTGTACACGCCGCAAAAACACAGAAACTTGGCCAAAGAGTAACAAAGAGAACAAGAACTTTTTTTAAAAGCTAGACTAACCGCAGAATCTGTATAAGGTTTGCCTTCCATTGTTTCAGGAACAACCTATGTGAGTGAACACACAACAACAAGTCATATCTTTCATTACAACCTTAAAACTAAGAAGGAAGAAGAAGAAGAAGTAGCAGAACTCACAGCAAGAAACCGAAACTCGAGCTCCCTCTGTATAAAAGCTGGAATCTGTGCAAGTGTTTTGTTGTATCCAAAAATTCATCAGAGAGTATACAATCTACACAGAGACTTTGTTGTGTAAACATGATCAAGATTCAAAACAGTTTTTGTAATACCTCTTCTCTTTTGATCTCAAAGACAGTAACCACAAGGCTCTCTCCTTCTTCTTCACATGGCTCTACACTCAAGCTTGAAATTTCCTATTTCATTCATCATAACACACTCATATAATTAACTAAGAAGAAGAGACTATGTACAATCTATTTGCAAATCAAGGTCTATGTTCTAATAAGCTTTAGATTCATTCACATGAGCTTCGGAATCAGAATCAGAACCTTAGTGTAGAGGTTGGCTATGCCACGCTCGAAGAAGATAGGTGCGGTGTGAGCGAAAACTCGACGGAATCCATGGAGTTTCGCGACTCTGAAATTCTCCAGATCTGGGAAAGTACTCCTCGCGCTTCTCTCTATCCATTCAAAAGCGAGAGAGAGAGATAAAGCATATCAAATCATATACATGACGAAGGAGAAGTTATTCAAGTGTTTTACGCACCGGAGAGAAGAGAACCGAAGCCGGTGATGGAGATCCGATTCTCAGAAGAGAGAAGCTTCTCGAAATCAGATTCGTCTTCTAATTCGACCGCCTGCGGCGGACCTGAGCGGCGGATTTCGCCGGACATGGTTGTAATCGATCGCCGGCGATATCGTCGAAGCTTCGATCTATGGGGAGAAATGAAAGTGGCGCGTGATTTGCACGTGGTAGAGGAATGCGCGTAGAAGTAAGGTAATGATGTGAGTGTGAGTGAGAAAGCAGTCATCGGAGAAAAAAGAAGAAGAAATGGTGTAAATACGAAAATATAATATAACACCAAATAAATTATTAATTAAATCTAATTAAATAGCATAACATATTAACAATACGAACATATAAAATAATATAACACCAAATAAATTCCTAATTAAATAGCATAATTATCATTTGAAACTTTTAACAAAAAAAATCTTCAACTACTAGTAGATCCACTTCAAACATGAGTTTGTTCATGAAATTAATTATTTGTAAACTTTTACACACATAATTTAAATGAGGAATTCACAAAACTACCCCCTTTCAACCCCTTTTTCACAAAACTACATCTAATTTAATATTTTCACATATTTATACCCTTTCAAAATTTTAAAAGCTTGATTTACTCTTTAAAAAATTACCAAAATTAATTTTTTTTCATTTGGGTTCGCTAATTAGTGTTTAGGGTATAATATTAAGAGGGTAAAATTGTGTGGGTAAGGTTTATTTGGATTTAATTTTGAGTGTTTAAGTGTAGTTTTGTGAAGTATTTTTGAAATGGTGTAGTTTTGTGAAATGTAATTCAAATGGTGTAGTTTTGTGATTCTCCCTAATTAAATTTCAATATATGATTAGTTTTAGTTTCTGCTGTAGGCCCTGTTGCCATGCTTGTGATTAGTAAGCAACCCAGAAAATTCTTAATACAAACAAAGTTTTTGTTTAAGTTCTTACTAGCAATTTTACTAATATAAAACATACATAAAGATAAGGTTACATATACATAAGTTTTTTACATGCTATAATACAAACAGACACAAAAATTCAAGTTGTAATAACATTATATATAATATACAACCAAACTCTTTTAGATTAGAGAAAGTGAAGCTTGAACCGGTTTCCACTCACATCATACCATATACAACAAAACTCATAACAACTTCTGTCCTAACAATATAACCCTAACTTTTAATACCTTAACTATATATATATGAACATAACATAACTCGAACGTTTAGACTCTAGAGGGTTCTTGCTAGCGTTTGGTTTTGGTTTGGGAAAGATATGGGCAAACCGGTTCAATAGTCGAAGGCAAAACCGGTTGCTTAACATGGATTAAACTAGTTGGACATTGATAGACCAAGAAAGTAGCATTGGTGGAAGTTGTTATGGATTCTTGAACGGTACGAATTTGTGGACCGTGGTAGATGTAATAAGAATTACTATAATTATGACATTTGATAGAAGATAGATTAGGGTTTGTGAGCTTGCGATCTAACCCATCTTCTACAATCTTCCCTTGATGAATCTTATGAGAGTGTCTCATGGCTAAATAGAGAGAGAGAGAGAGAGAGAGAGAGAGAGAGAGAGATGTATTAGTTTGAGTTTGTTGCTTGGGTTGTTAGAAAGATGTAACAAAGCTAAGTGGCTTTTTATAGATGGAGAAAGGAGAGTATAGATTTGTATGAAGAGGAAGTTATTAATCATTAAATTGATAAATAATTGCCATGATAATTGTGTATAGTATTAATGCAAAATACATTCTATTCTGTAAAAAAATCATTTTCTTTGATTTTATTATTAAAAACAAAAAAAAAACAAATTAGCAATTTACATGTATGTGCATGGTATTAGCAATTAGCTATGATTAATTTGTATTAAGTAGCATGTATGCATGGCCGTATCTAAATATGTATGAAGAAAATATGGTGTATTTACGGATCTAAAATTTACATATATAGTATAAGGATAGTGTATATATGTTTATGTATTAATTAATATAAGTATATAGTAAAAATCTCAAAAAAGTTTGGGAGAGAAGGAATATGGAATCTGCTTTAGGAAGGATAAAACAACATATACTGTATATCAAGAAGAAAGGTCGGTTAAGATTTAGAATCATTATATATTCTCAATTATTTCTTCTATTTTAGCATCAAATTCAACCCTACTATATATTATTCTTCAACTCTATTAATATTCTTCAATATCTACTTTTCATAAACTTCTTTCACAATCTTTTGTTCTCGTGATCAGAATCCCTAAGACATTATTTAGGAAGTGATTTTCCTTAAAAATCTTACGTGTCAACACCAAAATGAGTTTCGGCAAATAAATGATGACATTACAGAAGGAATTATTAACAAGCAATAGAATATACAACATGGAAAAATCATTAATCATTTTATTTAAAATCACTAAACATCATTTAAAACCCAAACATAAGATCTATGTGAAAACGCTATGTGAAATATCATGTTAAATATGACCACTTTTTATTCATGCAATCATTTGTTTTTGAAAATTTAATTTTTCACAATGATAAAAGTTTAATAAAAAAAATCAGGATTCTCTAATAAATCAATAAAATAAAGTTATTAATATTCTTTTTATTTTGATTACGAACATAGAACTCTTGCATGATATAAGTAAATTTATGAAGATCCAAAAAATAGTCCTTTAACAAGAAAATTGTTAGAAAATAAAACTCTTTAACACAAACGTTTTCGTTTGATAATATTGGAAATTGATACATTTATTTGACGAGATCGTATAATTCCTAGGTGAACTCCACCTTTTTTAAATTGATACATTTATTTGATGGGATCGTATAATTCCTAGATTATATTTTTATAAAAATTATGATAATTTCATTTTTAACTTTTTCTATTTTCAAAAATTTCCATATATATTTTGTTCTTATTTCTCCTATAATCTAGGAGTTATCATATATAGTGTCAAAAATATTATATGGAGTACTCTTAACAAAGATTTCGAGATTTTGGAAATATACTAATAACAAAGATTTTCGAGATTTTGGGAAAATACTATAACAAAAAATTTCGAGATTTTGAAAATTTTTTTGTTTAAATTATAAAAAATTATAATATTGCCCATGATACGAAAGTCTCGAGATAATAGTTGTAGTTCCTCGATCAAGTCTATATTGAAAGCTAACATGGTTACAAGTAGACTAATTCACGACAAAAAATTACACTTTAAAACTGAATTTAATTTAGTAAAAAAAATAGTATAAATTTTATAACCGAAACAAAAAATAAATCAAATTGTAAATATTATTATAATAAACATTAAACTTCATTATCATTATCTATCTCTACCTCAAACTATATTATTTTTAAAATCTATTCGTCGCGTATGGCGCGAGAAGTCACCTAGTAGATTGTAAAACAATAAATTTGATTTAGTATTTCTTTGTTCAGAATATATATATATATATATATATCCAAGTGTATATATACCATTCTTATTTATCGTAATTAGATCTAATACATTTTGTTGGTTAAAATAAATTTCTAGTGGGAGAATCCCTAAGACATTATTTGTGAATCCTAGGTGTCAACACCACAATGAGTTTCAACAAATAAATTTCTAGTGGGAGAATCCCTAAGACATTATTTGTGAAGTGATTTTTGTGAAAAATTCTAGGTGTCAACACTACAATGAGTTTCAACAAATTAATTGTGACATGTAAGATGATCTTTAATAACCAATGAAAAATGTGACATAGAAAAACATTTATTAATAAAAAAATGAAAAAAATCTTTTAAGGCCCAATAACTAATATAAATTTCAAACATCATTTATGAAAAAACATATGAAATAATAAATACTTTAGAATATAAATTCTAATTTTTTATAAAAAAATATAGAGTACAACAAATATAGAAAAATATAATAATATTTTTTGGTTAAAAAGTCAAAACGCATTAAATTTTTAATCAAAAATTAAAAAGAATAAACATATGGAATAAAAAAACTTTTTTAGACCTTATTTATTATGAAATGGATAGAACAATAAATCTCAATATTAAATGGGAATGAACGTTTAACGTCACCACAATCTTATAAATATATATTGCATATTAAGGGTGAACTGGATGCAGATATCCGTTTTTAAGATATCCAGATTCGTATATGCCTAAATCCGTAAAAAATGACTGGAATTCAGATTCGTTAAACGAATATTGGGTCAGAGAATACTCGTTGAATTTTGAAGGATATCTAGATCCGTTTATGTGAATACTTTTATAAATATATTTCTACAAAACTGAGTGGAGTTAAAATAAAAAATTGAAAATTTTTGTATCCAAAACAAAAAAAAATCAAATTATAAATATTCTTATATTAAATGTTAAACATAATTAGCCATTTTTAAGTAAAACTTTATTATTCTCAAAATTTATTCATCGAGCATGGCGCGAGAAATAACCTAGTATAAATAAATTAGTGTAAATATTTCATTTATATGCGTATGAAAATATGAAATTATAGCATTGAATATGCGTATGAAAATATGAAATTAATGGTTTGAACAAAAGAGGAAGTGACATTGGTCTAGTGACAGTCATAAATCCACATGATGCAAGTAACACCACCCCACCCGGGATCAATTCCCCGTGCCTACGATTGTGTAGGTTTGGTTATTGGATCTGTCATTTGTGGCCCAAATGTTGACAAAAAATGGTTTGAACAAAAAAGTTGATTGGGGAAGAGGCATTGGTCTAGTGGCAGACATAAGTCCACATAAGACATATAACACCACCCCACCCGGGATCGAATTCCAGCGCTTACGATAGTATAAAAATGACTAATGGACCGACCATTTATGGCCCAAATATTGAAAAGAAAAAAACAAAAACAAAAAAGTTGGTATTAGGCCTAATTGGTATTGAGTGGATGCAGTATAAAATGGGACAGTCAAATACTACATTTTCCGAAAAACTAATTAAGTATCCCCTTGTAAAATTTAATTTTTGATGGTTACAATATCGCTATAGAATTTTTGGGTAAATGTTGTTTTAACCTTTTTTAGTGTTAATGGTTTACATGAATTATAGAATACAATACATTCAACTTGGCAGAATACATTCCCACAAAGATATTTATCTTCATTTTATAGACTTATAGTCTTGAATGTTTATATTATTTGTAGATATTTGAATTTTTTAAACTCTTTTAACAAAAAAGTCGGAAAGTTAAAGTATTTTTTTTAAACTACGTTAAACGACAACAGTAAACGGAGAATTAACTTAGTTTAACGTCTGTTTGTGTTGATTTAACGTCAGATATTAATTTAATAAGTCAACACAATTTCATCATTTAATCAAACAAAAAATGATGATTTAAAAGGTCAAGTGAGAATCCAGATTTAAATCGGATTTTTCTGAAAAGTCGAGGATTTAATCGACATTTTTCTCATTAAACAATCCTAAATTATTAAAGGACAAAACCCAAAAATCCACATTTAATTCCCATGCGGTGGACAAAAACATTATTTATATTTGGGAGAATTACAAAACTACACCATTTGAATTGCATTTCACAAAATTACACAATTTCAAAATTATTTCACAAAACTACATCTAAACACACAAAATTAAATCCAAATAAATCATACCCTCACAATCATACCCTTTAATACTATATCCTAAACATTAATTAGCGAACCGAAATAAAAAAAAATTAATTTTGGTAATTTTTTAAAAGGTAAATCAAACTTTTAAAATTTTGAAAATGTATAAATATGTAAAAAATTGAATTAAGTAGAGTTTTGTAAATGAATGGATGAAAAAGCATAGCTTCTTGAATTCCTCAAAAAGAAATACAAGCCTTGTTCATCATTTTTTTTTCATTTTTTCATTAATTTAAAGGAAGATATACATTATTGAGGGAATAATGATTACCTAAATATTAAATATTATTCGGCCTATACGTTTGAAATGGTTACACGTATTATTTCATCAAGAATATATCAGAAATTACAACTTTATTTGAAATACTTGATTATGTCAAAGATTAACGAATGTTCATACGAAAAAGGAAGAAGATATATATGTAATTTCTAAACAATATTTTCACAAAGTATCGATAAGTTCTTGATAAATCATCAAAAATGTATATTGCATGATTCCTTTTGTAACTTTTTTTTTGTCAAGATGATTCCTTTTGTAACTTTTTTTTTGTCAACATTTTTTTTTTGTCAACGATTCCTTTTGTAACTAAGACGCCTTTTCTATATAAAGGTCACTATATTTTTTTCCCTAAATCAAACTAAAACCCAAAGAAACAAAGATAACAAACTAAAACAAAAAAACACATCTCTTCTCTTCTTATATAGCTCTTCAATGTCCATAGCTAAAGAGAATATAAACACAAAGACCTTTCAAAAAGCTTTTGAGATGGTACAATATTTTCCTTCTAGTTCCTACCAAAACTCTTACAAATATTGTGGTCCAAAACCTTATACCGTCAAAGAAGCTACTAGTTCTAACACCGGTCATCGAGTTATTTACCACCAAAGTAATGACCAACATGGTCATTACTTTGGTGCTAGTCCTTTTAATGGTCATGCGAATAAGTACGAGGGTGCGAAAGAACGACCTATTAGTTGCGATGAAGCTCTTAAACGCTATGGAGGGGTGCTTATAAAAGAGTTTCGTAGTTAAAAGTGGGTAATATATATAACTCAAGTTATTTTCGAAGATGGAAGGGTATGTTTGTAAAAAAGTTTGATAGTTTTTTTTTGTTATATGGTTTTGATAAAAAAGTGCAAACCAACACATATGTGCTAAAGCTTATTGTAAAAGTTTTTATTAAGAAGAAGCTTTGGATCACTAATATGTGTTTTGTGTTTGTTTTGTGTATCTATCTAGAAGTACTTTAGCTTAAAGCTTATGTAATGTAAACTTATATGCTCTTAATGTAACATATATGTGATCATAGCTCTTTGTAAACGTCAATATGTATACAAACATTGTCATATACACCACGAGTATAGAGTTATATGTTTTATTGGTTTGGTTTTGTGAAGAGTTTAATTATGTATTTTATAAAAATTCATCAAAAAAAACTAACAAACATATTATTTAGTCTGGTCGCGAAAGCTCATGAGTTAGAATATTAAGTGAGAAAAAAAGTTCTGTGAATAAAGTGAAAGAAGATTTGAAGTTTAAATAGTGGTGAGAAAGTTAAGTATAGAGAGAAAAGCTTTTGGGACTTTTCAATTTTCAGACACTAACATTTTTCAATGTTTGTTTGATATTTGTGTTATGTTTTGTCAATTTAATATTTATTCAAAAGCTGTCACCAATTTGTGTAACAATATAACTTCATTATGAGAATTTGAAATTCAAAATAATAACAATGTACCGATTGAAGAAATTTCATAATTTAATTTCATAGAAGCTTAGTTTTAAATCTTAACAAAATCAAAATGAATTATTTGAAAAAGTGTTAAAAAGAGACTTTTATGGTTTTGTTTACCAGTTTCGTTGGTTAAAAGCTTTCAAGTAACACACATACATACAACCACAAGAAATCTAAAGTAACTACTAACAACGCGATGACGATAATTCGAGGGAAGATTGACTAATCTCCAACGACGAGATTTCTTTTTTTGGCTTTCCGAGTTTTCGTTAACCAGACTTGAAGAGTAGAACAGCTTTCTGGTCAAGGTAGAAGTAAACGAAATGATTCGTCTCGTGCGTTACGTAAGAGCCTGTGTAAAAAAATCAAACGAGACAACATTATAAGCAAGAACACAAGTAGAAAGCATATGTTTGTTGAAATATCATCTTATGGCACATGAATAAAATACTTTAGATTATAAAAGCAAAAGATGAGAATCCAAGGTAAAGTTGTGGTACCATATGAATCCTACAAAACCGTAAAATTATCAGCTAAAATGCAAAATAAACATAATGGTCCAAGAAAGCGCGAAAGACTAAACATCATAAAGAATTGAACAAGGCAATATGTATTCGGATGAAGCTACATCGAAATCTCCTATTGTACACTGAACTTTAAGTGCTCAATTCAGAGCACTAGCACCAAGCTTGACCGTACTATGGTCACACAATTTTTCTACAAAGCCAAGTGCACATAAACAATTCAAGAAGAACAAACAAACTATTAACCATTCTTGACACAAAAGAGAGATCCGCATAAGCAAAATCAAACAAGGCAAAGGCAGAGAATATGTTAACATTACTTAGAAATAGGGGTGGGAAACAAACCAAAGTTGCAACCGACAATGCAATGCCAAGTAGCACAATGCTTCTTATCGATCAATTTCTCTCAAAAGCTTAAGTGCACAAACAACCTATCTAGAATAACCTCTAATTTGTACAGAAAAGCAAGAACAGAACTACTGAAACTAATTCACTAATCACTATACTAACCATTCTTGCCTAATAGAGAGATCCGGCCAAAAGAGAAATCAAACTAGGCAAAGGCAGTGATTATGCTCAAAGCTTAAAGATATAAAGGGAGCTCACCGAAGTTGCGACCAACGATGCAATGCCAAGTAGCACCATGTTTCTTATCAAACTCCTTCTTTATATTCTCAGCTATGTCCTTCTCCACACTGTACTTCTCAAACGCCTGCCCCCAAACAAACAAAAACCCAAATCACAGATTCTTAAAAAAACACAGTATCCAATGTATATGTTCATAGATAAAGCACCATCACCATTACATAGAAACATCAAGATTCTCTAAGTAGAACCAATCTATTGTGAAGAAAGTTTCATAGCAAGTAACAACATTAACATAAGTTCTTGAAGTTACATGAAGATCAAAATCTAGTTCAGGACACAACAAACCTTTACATATTAGCACAAATCATGTTTACAAAAGTTGATACAAAAATCTAACTTACAGATTAGTTCTATAAAGATTCAAAGCACAATAAGTTATAAAAAAATCAGGTTCCTAAAAGCTAAGATCAAATCTAAACTCCATAGACAACAAATCACAATCACTCGAAACCCTAAAATTCGAAGAATCTATGCAACAAATTTGGGGGAAAATGTGACAGCGAGAGAGAGAGAAGAAGCTTACGGAGATGGCGATATCGATAGCTTCTTTCTGCATATCGTCTTTCATATCAGCACTCTTTATCACAGCTCGTTTCAAAATAGGTGGAGAAGCTTCGATCTCCGGAAGAGTAGATCTCCGATCATCGGAGATAGTTTGAGCCGGCGGGGCTCCGCCGTTAACGCTCTTCTTCCTCCTCGCGTCGCTCATTGTTTTTTTTAAGTTTTAAATTCAGAGAATATTTTTTTGAGATTAGATTTGGAAAAGGACTTGGCAGAGAAGAGCAGAGAAAAAAAAAGCAAAAGTGTACTGAATAGTCATCAGTACTTGGTAAATTTTTTATTGATTTTATTATTATTATTATTATTATTATTATATTTTGATACGTTGTCGTTTTTAGATCTTAATGGGTTCGATCTATTTAAGACCATGTATTCAAATGAGGATAATGAAAGGTGCTTAATAATATTTAATTAATATTTATGTGTATAATATACAAAACAAAATACATAAACATTCTTAAAAGTTTTATTAAAATTTGTCTTCTATTAAGGGAGACTAAAAATATACATAACCATAACTCAACAACTAAACCAAAAAGTTTCTTCTACAAGATTCAACAGAGTCTAAACTACTCAAAGAAACAAATTCAAAAATCTCTCAAACATCACACAATGAAACTGTACAGAGAAATAAGAACCAAGACGAGAAGAAAAAAGAGACAAAATAAAAACCCAAATTTATCACAAAAGTCTATTAAACTAACATAATAAATGGATAATATTTAGAAAATATTGAAAAACCTTAAAATATAAAAAATATAATATTAAAAAATCCATAAGAAACACAATTTATAATTAAAAATAGATTTCTCTAATATTTATATGTTATATTTTATCATATTATGTTTAAAATAATGATAAAACATATTGTTCATTTAACAAAACTTGAACACATAATTTACGATTCATCGGTTGCACCACCGGTTCCCAAAATTTGAGCAAAGAATTTTCGGATAACTTTATACATGAAAGAGTGATTAAACATTCATAGAAAATATGTTTAAAATATTTAAAAAGCCTACAAAGTATGATTTTAAAAAGGGATATTTGGCAAAATAGACACTTTTTAGGGGATATTACATTTTAGACATTTTTCTCTCTCCCATGTGTAGGGTCCACGCGGTGAGGCCCCCTGATCTTTTGGTTTTCCATTTATGGGTATATGTTCTTCTTATATTATTATTATGCCACTACTGAAATACCGCAATATTTATTTATTTTATTTCTATATTTCCGCCGAAAATATCAATCTTTATTTTTCTTTATTTTTCTTTATTATTTTTTCATTAATTCTTTACTCTTTTTTATTCTTCTTTTTATTTTTCTTTTTCTTTTCTTCTTTTTCTCTTTTTTTCTTCTTTTTGTCTTTCTTCTTTTTCTTATTCTCTTTCTTCTTCTTTTGTTTTCTCTTTCATTTTCTTTTTTATTTCTTTCATCTTCTTAATTGTCTCATGCATTATACATATAAATATTATATTATATAAATTAATATCAACAATTATTATCTCTAGTTATTTTATAAGCTTTCAGTCTCGTACAATATCAAATTTTTATATTTTTAATGGATATTGTACATACGCTATACATATAAGTATCCACCGTATAATGCTACGAATTAAGTTGTACATTCATATTGTCCAAAATTATATAAGTAAAATTGTACACTGTACAAACTCGAATACATTTTTATCGTCCACTGGATACTGGATGACGAAAAATGATTGTTATATCATTTAATGGATACAAGATGGTGCAAATGAATAACATTCATCTATATATATATAGAGTTGTACAAATTTCATTTTCTCTCTCATCTCTCATCTACATGTTATATTTTTAGCGGATGTTGTACAAACATTGTAAAGATGATTCGAATCAGATGTTTCGGACACTGGACAGATGAATAACTTCGTTTGACTCACACATGTTTCTTTCTCTCTTAACTTCGTTTCGGACACTTTGGACGGATGAATAACACATTTGTTCGAATTGAAATGTATATTCGATTGTACACTAAATCGTATAAAAGATGTTGTGCAAATATTTGTAATCGAATCAACAGTTATGTTCTTCTGGACACTGTACAATCTTCAATGCAAATCTTCTTCTGTATAGACTAGTTGTCTCAGTCAGTCATCGACACTGTACAATTGACTGACTGGATGTACACCGTCTACTAAACTATGCATCCAACAATTGTACACCGTCCATTCACTACAAGAAATCACGACTTTTACCACGACCATAATCGTTGTAAAATCGTGGTAAACTGCGTTTTACCACGATTTAACGACGATTTCCATTTCGTCGTTAATCGATCGAAGTAAAAACCAAATCGTCGTAAAATCGTGGTAAATTTTACGACGACAAAAATTCGTTGTAAATTCGTGGTAAAATATTCGTTGTAAAATCGTTGTAATTGTTACAACGAGTTTACAACGAATATTTGGTTGTAAATTTGTAATTATAATAAATCGAAAATTCTTAAAATCGTCCCTAATTAGGGACGATTTTACGACAATTTGTATTATATATTTCTTCAAATCGTCTTAAATTCGTCCCTAATTAGGGACGATTTTACGACGATTTGAAAAATTTATATTTCTTACAATCATCGTAAAATCGTCCCTAATTAGGGACGATTTTACGACGATTTGTATTATTATAAATAAAAAAAATAATATTTTATAAAAAAATATTTTATATTAATAAAATATTTTTTACAATTTCAAAATACAAAATAAAAAAAAACTAATCGTCTAAATTGAAATTAGGCCCGAAATAGTCTTGCGTCGCGTTCTCGGGATCTACGTTGCTTGTTCCGTCATGCTCATTCGACGGATGGTCATGATGTGTCTGCATCGCCCGAAGTAGTTCTGAGTTAGATGCAAAAAGCAACGTAAACATGCTGTTGTAGAACTGCATGGTCTTCATCTGAGTCGCATGCGCGTTCTGCATGTTCTGCATCTCAGCCTCCAACTCAGCCGGAGATCGATAAGAGGAAGGAGCAAGTGGGACGTCCTGCATGGATCTCATGCCTAGAACCCGTCCTTTTTTCTTAGGAGCAACCTATAAAATTAAACAATTAGTAAATGAACGTTTAAAAAAATAATTTTAGAGAAAATTTTAGAGTAAAATTTTACCTCATGATATATTTGATCGAGCTCGGCGGTAGTAAGCGGCTCGCCAGGATATTGAGTGCCTCCCGGGGATCTCTGAGATCGTTGAGTCTCGATCTCCGTCTTCCGAGCTTCAAGATCGTTGAATATCCGCTCGGAATGGGAGTCAACGAACTCGCCGGTCTTTTTCCTGTGCGTCTTCTCTAAGACGGTCAACTAACGGTGATTTGGTTAAATGGATAGATGATTTGAGTTTGTGATTTAAAATAAGTAAGTAAAATAGTTCGTGATTTAAAATGAACAAATAAAATTGTTGGTGTATTATTCTGGGCAATCAAAAAGTTGGTGTATTAAAAAGCTAATAATAATTTAGTTGGTGTATTAATATGGAATTTTCCCTTTTAATTATAATATTGTGGTTGATCACATTATTTTGTTTTATTGATATTTTTTTATTTTACATATAAAATCACGATAACAGATAACGATTCTACAATATAATATTTGCCTGATCTCTTTGAAAGTACTATTTTCTGATAATTTATTGGTTGATCTACAAAAAACATTGGGAAAATTGAAAAATAAGGATGTTTTTTTGAAATTTGTCCATCTATGACTATTTTTAATTAAAATCCTATTTTACCCTTTTAATATATTTTATTTTAAAAAAAATATGACAATATATTTGTACTTTATTTTAAATATTGATAACAATTATTTTTTGTAATTATCTTAATTTAAATAGCTAAAATATAAAAAGCAAAGCCTTCACGTATCTATACAATTAAACAAGAAGACATAACGCCTACGTGTCGCGACGTGAAAGCTTTTAGTTTTTTTTTTATTTTTTTTGCGTTTTATTCCTTATATTTTTGACTCTTTTTAAAATCGATTTTTATAAAAAAATTTAAAATAGGCTGGTTTACGAATATATTTTGGGCTTCTGCAAATATGTTTAGGGATTCGTCCGATTTGTAACATTTAAATAAATAATATTTCAACGCCTTTTATAATAACATAAATAATTAGAATATATATAATTCATAAAAAATTCTATAATCGCCATGCATAATAAATAATAATAGAGATAAGGGATATTCAGGTCGGGTTCGGGTAGGAACCGACTGGGTCCGGATATTTTGGGTAGAGGCATTTAGGAACCGTATAGGTACTTTGAGTTTTTCTGTTCGGATTCGGGTCCGGGTCTTTCGGGTATGAGATATCTCATATTATATAGCTGAACATAATCTAATAATATCTTTTTTAGATTTGAAAAGTTGTTACGATTTTCTTTTTTATATTTATCTATAATTATGGTTCCATTAAATTCATTTTTTACGCTTTATAGAACGTAAGAGAAAATATAGAATACATATTCTAGATGACCTAGAACATAACAAAAAATTTAGAACACATATTCTATCTTCAATAGAACACATGGTAAATGATAGATTACATATTCTAAAAAATATAGACCATAAGGTTAACTTTAGATTTTGTTTTCTAAATATTAGAAAATAAAAAACATATTTGTATTCTACAAGTCGTAGAACATGTACAATATTTAGAGTATATACAATATATAGAATACGTAATCTAAACTTAATAGTTCATATACAACTTATAGATTACGTAATCTAAATATCGTAGAACATATACAATTTACAGAATACGTAATCTACAATATAGAATATGTATTCTAAACGCTATAGAACAAAATTTAAAATTGAATTTTGGAAAATATTCGACAATATTCGTTCACGTATTTTTCAACTTATATTTGAAAATTTGTCTAAAACTAATAAAAAGGTATTTTAGGAAGAAAATACATTTTACAAAAAGGTATAAATGGACAAATTTCAAAAAAAACATCCTTACTTGATTAATTTGGGTTGATTAATTTTATTTAACACAGTTGCTTACTTGCTTTTACAAGAGAAATTCCTAAAAATAACATAAAAATGATTTTTAGACAAAAATAACTTTATTAGTTTTTTTTTAATTTTTTGAAATAAAACACAATAAAAACAAAAATTTAATTTTAACACTTTAAAACTTAATTTTCTTTTATTTGGATTCGCTATATATTATTTACGTATTAAAAGTTTTTTTTAATGATATTTAAGAAAAAAAAAATTATAATGTTATTTTGGGGAATCGATTCTTGTACAATACAAACACAAATAATTGTATTTTAATCCGATAAGAGTACATAATAAAACAGTCATAATAATCGTCCACGTCAGCCTCCCAATGAAACCCAACCAATCAAAATCTCCTCAGAAAGTCTTGGCTTTGTTTTTCAAAAGCATTTCCCTGAGCTCCGCTGGATCAATCTCAGCCGCACGATTAACGGGTCTGTAATATCCCGTGACTGGATCTGGGCCCCACGCAGATTCCATTTCTTGATCTGCTATCAAAGTAGCATTTTGTTCGATCGTCCCCACCGTAACTCCGGTGGAACCTCCCTTGCTGAATCCTGCTGATATCACATTTTGTGATGTCGCAACGTAGCTCCTCCTACAAAATTTATAAAAACAATACCGACATAAATATAATTTCAAAGTAACATTATACTACTTTACTAAACATAAAAAATAACTAAGTTACATAACACGTAACATGTATCATAGATTCTTTTTTAGTCCCACCATATATAATAAGACCGGTTCATATTATATTATATGTAAATTTGTAACTTAACACTTTATTCAAAAAACTTGAAAAATATCATTTTCCGACAAAAAGTACCTGAAGTTGATGGAACCAGAAACACTGCCCGAACCGACGGAAAAAAGAGACTTGACGGCGGCGGAGAGTGAGCGAGAGGCCATTTTTTTCTTATTTATATGATACAAATAATAAAATATACAAATATATGTTGACAAGCTTGATTAATTAGTTAATAGGCTACTGCCAACAAAAAAGATAGTTATAATCTTCAAAGGAAAGTATAGTCCTTAAGAAGAAAACAATCCTCTTGCAGTAGCCGCCGTTACCAAGCCGCCGTCAAATTTTCTCCGGTGAAGAAAATTTGTGTGAAGTTATTAGGGTTTTAGGGCTAAGCGGGTTTTATATATAGATAGCGGGAGAGGAGAAGCTTTGTGTTCATGGGCCTTATTGTGGGCCATCAAGTAAACAAACAATGTATAAGTTAAGCGAATTACCAAAAGTAATTTCTATCAGGGCTGGGCAAAATATCCGAACTCGAAAACCCGAACCGAAACCGACCCGAAAAAATCGGTTCGGGTCGGGTACGTATTACAATATTACTCTATTGGATCCTAAAGTCATGGATCCAGTGGGTATCGTAGAACCCGAACCGAACCCGATATCCAAACGGGTACCCGTTATTACATACATTTTTACATATAATATATATGATTATATCTAATATCAAACTATAAATATAATTATATCCAAAATTTTCAGATTTGTTACCTAAACTTAAATGCATTTATTTTTAAAAACTTAAAATTAAATTTATTTATACTCAAACACTTGAATTTTTAGATTATATATTTTTAAAAATTAAAAATGTTGTAAAATTTTCGGGTATTTGGGTAACTTTTTGGGTAAATGGGTAATTTTTTCGGGTTTTGGGTAAAAATTTTCGAAAAATTATCATTTGTTCGGTTATTTCGAGTACTTATTCGGTTCTTTAAGTACTTCGGTTACAAAATTAACCGAACCGTTGATAACCGAAAAGTAATTCGGTATTAATCGGATCTTTGATTGAAGTACAAAACCGACCCGAACCCGAATAGCTCCGAACCGAACCGAACCGAATTTTTTGAAATATACCGATTGGGATCATGTTGCCTTACACCGAAAAACCCGAAACCCGATTGGGTGGATCCGAAACCCGGTTGGGTACCCGATTGCCCATGCCTAATTTCGATAACTCTTACGTATCATCTAGGGGTGGGCAAATTATCCGTTATATCCGATCCGATTCGATATTTGCTTCGATCCGATTCGATATTTGCTTCGATCCGATTCGTAAAATCCGGATATCCGAGATAATTCAAAGCAAAGCAAATACTAAAATTTAATATCCGCGAAGAACAAAGCAAATAACAAATAATAATTATTAGAAGGTCGGATATCCGATCCGTTCCGTACCTTCGTATATTACATAATATATTACAAATATGTATATTAGGTAACAAATATATAATACTTATTATATATTTTCATATTTTCAAGTCAAGGAAAATAAGTTAAACTTATAGATACAAAATAATTTAAATTATAATGGGATGAGTTTTTATCTTGGTTATCTTATTTTTAACGTTTTTTCTTCTATTTTAGTTTAAAATTAGTTGATTTTACTTATTTTTTATGTGTTTGATCATTTTAACAAAAGCTAGAGTATTTTTGTATAAAATTTATTAGTATTTTTGGCTTTATGTAGTATCGAAATGAGTGATCCGAATATCCGCAAATACTCGTAAAATTTCCGGATATCCGACCTTCCGGATATCCGTATTTTTCCGGAGCAAAGCAAATCACAAAATTAGATATCCGTAGATACCAATGCAAATCACAAATACTGGAATTTTTAGCGGTATCCGCTCCGCGCCCACCCCTAGTATCATCATCATATATGTTTTTAACAGACTAAACAAGTCTAACATTGTGTCATCGTGTAATGAGATAACCATCACGAGTCCTCTTATTTAGGGGTGGGCACGGAACGTATATCCGGGATTTTGGGGTATCTGCGATCCGCTCCGCTCCGCCCAGATCGACAACCTTACGATCCGTATCCGCTCCGTGACTCGGCGGATATCCGGGTGTACGGATATCTGTTAAAATCCGAATATTCGTCGGATATCCGCTCAGTCCCGTAATTTAAAAAAAAATTGTAAAAAATTTGAAACTTAATCTAAAATATCAATATTTCACAAAAATCTTATAAATTATTGTTGAATAAAAATTAATAAAATTTATAGGAGATTAACTAAATAAACTATTTAATTAAATTTGAAAGAAATGCAAAACTATACCTAAGTTGTTGTGTTATCCAATTGTTTAGTTCATATTTCTTTTAAATTATTTATTAAATGTTGGTGGTATTCAATTTTATAATATTTTCTTTTAATCGTTTTAGTAAAATCATTTAAATAAAAAAAAATTATTTCACTTCATAATATTTATATATTGTTTATTTGTTTGTGATTTATGAATTGTTTTTAATTTACTCATTTAATAATTCTTTTCAACAAATAGATATAAGAATCATGAGATTTATATATGTAATTACCAATATAAAATAAACATATTTATATGTAACGGAGCGGATATCCGTCTTTTAGAATTTTAGTATTTGTTATTTGCTCCGCTTTTAACGGATATTGATTTTTAGTATTTGCTTTGCTTTGTAAGATAACGGTTCTCCGGATTTTTCGGATCAAATCGAGACGAATCACGAATCGGATCTAACAGATTTTTTGCCCAGCCCTACTCTTATTTAGTGGCAACTTCTCTATTCTATCATTTTATTTTTACCTTTTCTTTTATGTTTTTTTTTGTGATTCATGACTTTTAAGCATAAAAGAGAGCCAAAAGCTCTTAAGCAGAAATTAACCAGCTTTTAAGCAAATAACTACTACATGTTTTAAACTATTCATATACACACAGACCTAGTGATATAACAAAAAATAATCACTAGTGCTCCAATACAATTAGAAAAATCAAGAGCTCTATGTTACCTCTGCTCTGCTTCCTGAAGTTAAGTGCTTTCTTTACTGCCCTAAAGGAGTGGAAAATATATAAAGCTTGAGAGGTCAGTAACTTAAAGCAAAAATACCACTTTTAAGAAACGAAAAAATGCATAACATGATTTCAGTAAGCTCGTAGTCTCAGAATCTCCTTAGCCGTTCTTAGCCGGAAGTATGGCATGTGTTCCTTCACCAACAAAAGTAAAATACAACACACATGTTTCTTTATCATATCCTAGAACATGCTAAAAACTATAAACGTTCTTGAATATGCGATTTAGGGATATGGAGTCTGATAGTTTTACCTGGCTGAAACATAGCTCCAGGCCTCGGCTGAAAAAGTCTATGTATTTAAGCATAAACACTCCACAATCATACCTGTTTATATAAAGATTGTAAAAACAACAACAACAACAAGAAGATAAAGAGTTACCGTATATATATAGAGAGAGAGAGCTAATTGTGATAAATCACTAGTTTTCGGATTAACACATCTGATTACAATTAGCTGACTATAAAGAGAGTGCTTACTAACAAGATAGTATGATAGTATCCTATGGGTCATAATCAGAAACGTAGCGAGTTACAACAAAAGTTACATACCCATTCTGTTGTTGAGGAAGGTCTTCGACAAATTCCATGTCCCACGAACTAACATCAATGTTTTTTCCACTTTTCTCCTTCGCTTCGTCTCCCAAGTATTTTGACTGTATCACATATCAGATTATCAGTTCCAGCGTTACTAGTAGGCATTGTCAAAATACACTAATTAAGAGACTAAATAAGAGACTAGGAGTTGAAAGTAAACTATACCAGAGCATTCAAAATCATAGGATCAACTCCATTAAGTGAATCTAGGTACATGAATTTGCGATCTCTGTTGTTAATAACTGCCAAAGTCCAATGTACACCCCTGTGGACGGGAACAAATATCTGCACAGTGTAAAGACCATATACAAATTGGACTATGTTTGTAAGATCAGCAGAGAGAATCTGAAAATTCAAGTTCTTCATAGAAACTTACCATGTCACAATCAATGAGAGCGTATCCTATCTTTTTATGCGTTGTCCATCTCCTTACAGCTTTGTAGTTATAACCGGAGTCGCCTACCAGCTGACAAGGAAATGAAAAACTTAAGTCCACAAGGATTCATCACCATATAAATGACCACAAGCTTTTATTTTGTTCTATATATTAATGATCTTAGCGAAATAAAATCTCTTAAACATTGTGGTTATCGTATTTATATGGAAGCAAATAGTAGCTAAACAAAAATGATTGCAAGACAAAAGATAACCTTTTTGTAGAAAAAGGTATTGAAGAAATGACACTTCAAATACTTTTTAGGCTCTCTGGTTTCTCTTGCTTTGAGAAGTTCGAGATATACATTGATAACCTAAATAACACAACACAACGGAAGAAAATATGTGATTTTAAATCTCTTAGTGGTTCAGAGCATACTATGAGGAACAACAAATAGTACCTCGTCGTTAAGCCACGAAGTTGGTGCAAGGCATTGTAGAACTTCACCAGTAATATCAATGTTTGAATTCTCGTGAGTAGCCAAAACCTTCTTTCTGAAAAGATAACGACACATTCAGTAGGAGTATAAAAAAATCACTCAACATACTAAAAAAGCCACTTACAAAAACCATACCTATTCCTCTCAGAGAAGGCACGGTACACTTCTGCCTCTTCCTCCTCTGTGAGAGGTACAAAAGGCTCACGAGGCACCTTCATTAGAATCAAATTACATATAATGTTAACAATCACCATCGGCAAAAAAAAAAAACTAAAAGAATCTCAAAGCTAAGGTTGCATTGAACACATATGTAGTAAGAACAAGCATAGAACTGCATTTCAATGGCCAGTGACGCGAACAAGCATTGTATTGTACACTTCACAAAGTAAAAAACCAACTTTTATGCATTTTAATATAGAAACCGATTCATATAGAGTGTATATATATATATATATATATCGAATCACCTCGATAGGCTTCTTCTCTGTAGGCTTAAGGCGAGACTTGCGCAATTGCGACAGGCGCTTCTCGTGCAACGCAATCTCGAAACCAAGAGCTTCTAATTTCGAATCGCGCCTCTCTGCGCTTTGCATAAGCTTCTTATACGCCTCGAGGCTCCTCGAAGCATCATCATCTTTCGCTTCTCTACCTAAATCGACCATCGTGCTAGTTTCATCATCATCAACTCTCAAGTTCTTAACAACAGGCGTGTCGAATCCATAAGCATAAGAAGAAGAAGAAGAAGATGGATTATGACTCTTCTTCTTCTTCTTCTCTATCGATTTCTCATCATCACAATCAACAACATCTTCTTCAATTCTCGAATCTTCCTTTACAGGCATATCATCTTCTCCCAAATCAATCACTACTTTATCTCTTCTAAAGTATCTCAAAGCATCTAAAGCTGTTTTCATGGCGATTTCATACCTGCGAGCGAAGAAACTCTCCTTATAGAAGCGGTCTTCGCGTTTCGGCTTCGCAGCGATTGAACCGTACTTGAGGATACCTCTGCTTGGAGCGTCGATTTCTCGTAAGAGTGGAGATTTGGCTTCAGGATACATTGAGATTCTAGAGATTGTGTGGTTTAAAGAAGAAGACGATGAAGAAGAAGCTTCAGGCATAGCGAAGGAGAATCTGGGTTTCTTAGTAGAAGGATGCGTTGTTGATTGTTGATTGAAGTTAAGCGATTCTTCGCTGCGCTTGCGGTTAATCGCTACCGCACCCATTTTAGGGAATTGCGTTTGGATAAACCTTATGGGAGATTCAGAAAATTAACCAACTTTGAAAATTAGGGTTCTTATGCGCACAGAAGAACAAATCACTTGAGAGTTAAGATACTTTTTTTTGGTACATGCTAAAATTAAATTTTATAAATATTGTTCTGAAGGGTTCGAGCCCCAAACACTTTATCTTTATCAAATTAAAACCTTTGTAAATTAATAATTTTGGAAATACAAAAATTTACGAGAGAATCACAAAACTACACCATTTGAATTACATTTCATAAAAGTACATTATTTCAAAAATACTTCAGAAAATTATATTTAAACACTCAAAATTAAATTCAAATAAACTCTACCTACACAATTTTATCCCCTTAATACTATACCCTAAACACTAATTAGCGAACCCAAATGAAAAGATTTTAATTTTGATAATTTTTAAAAGGTTAAATAAAGCTTTTAAAATTTTGAAAGAGTGTAAATTTGTGAAAATATTGAATCAGGTGTACTTTTGTGAAGGGAAGGTTAAAAAGATGTAATTTTGTGAATTTCTCAAAATTTATTAAGACTTCTTTAGAGCATAATTATTGGAGGTTCTTACACGTTTCCAAAGTGGTGGGGCCAAACAAAATGTGAAGAGACAAACTCTTCAAGCTCTTATATCGGATCCGGTTTTAAGATTGTTCGTGGGTTCCACAGACACGTGGCGGCCCACGATAGGTCAATTTTTAGTTTTTATTTTATTTTTTTATAAAAAAAACTTACCTAAGAATCTGTGCCCAAAAATTCTTCAATAATCATGGTCTTATATATCAACACTGTAAGGTACCATACTCCATGGGGTGTTATGTCAAGTAAACTCAGACGCAGCACTGTAACATTGGCTGGAGACAGCATGCACTTGATGGGTCCGTCCCTTCATAGGACAAGGATGTTCGGCTGCGTTAGAAGACTAGAAGACGGTGTCGTTTTAGCTAGATGCTTGTGGAGAAAGTTAGGTCAAGAGAGTATGAACAATTAATACTATCTCTTTCTTTTCTTCTTCTTCTTGTTCAAGGAAGAGAACCGAAGAAGGGATTGATGAGTACGTTAGAGAAAGAAGAGATAGGCTCGTGAGGCTCTCGACGCACACGTATCTTACGGGCAGTCGCGGCCGACCCCCCTAAAGTAATATACTTTGAATAAATAACCTTATGTGAAATAAGTATTTTGGCTAAATTAGTTAAGGATTTTTATATTGATCTCCTAAAACTTAATTGGAAAAATTTTAAATATATTATGATCCCGTAAAATTATTTTCTGGGTCCGCCACTGCTTACGTGTAGGCTTATTTGGAAGCTTCGTCTCCGATGAAGAAGATTTTGTTTGTAGTTTTGTTGATGATTTTGTTTAGTGATAAGAATATTGGTCATACACACTCTATATGATTGTGGTAATATTGGTCTAAATTTTACGTATGAGACGGTATGTGCCTTATCGTTTATGACTTATGAGATGTCTGTATCATGATGTTGTACTAAATACTAATTAGTGTTTTAAAAAAGCAATTATTTACACTTTATAATCTTAGTTCCATAATTGATGAATACATAAAGAGTAAATAAATCACACACTCTTAATTTGTTAATCCATATCCCTTTAATTATATATAAATAATAAAAATTGACTCTATTAGAAAATTAAATTAAATTTGTTTTGATGTCAAAAATTTGCGACGAATCGTCGGCTGTCACCAAGTACCCAACCACAGTGGCCCTCGTTGGCTGATGCTAACACCATGACACATCGTCGGCGGTCACCACTACCTCCTGAGATTGCTTCTCAGAGTTATGTAACAAAGGAGAAAAGGACTTTTCGACTCGAAATAAACCCGCGAGTCCATTTGCGAGCAGAATAAGGATTACCCGTGGGCCGCACAAATGGAACAATCCAAACGCAACCTTCATCATGTTACTATGCCGGTGTACCTTGAAGACGGGACCCCTAAAGTACGAGTTCCTAGCCACCTTCTCCTCGAAGGTATTGAGAACCAAAAGGAATTTATTATCGGCCGGTTTCATCGGTGCTTAGCTCCGACAGGTGGGCAAATACACGCTGTTGTATCTAGAATATGGGGAAGACGTTGTAAGATCCATATTCGGAAATTAGGGGATTCGTCGTATCTCTTTCATGTCCCTGATGAAAAAACCCGAAAATGGATAGTCCAGAGGGGATTATGGCATGTTGATGATTGTTTGTTGTTTGTTTCTGCTTGGAACCCATCAAGCTCTATCTCTGTCCCTGAATTCACTACCATGCCTATTTGGCTAACACTCAAAGACATTCCTCATCAGCTATACTCAATCAAAGGTATTAGTTGGATAGCGTCGGGTATAGGTGCTCCCATGCTCACAAGTCAACCATGGTTAGATCCTACTCTAATAGGAGAAGCTAAGATTCTTGTTGAGGTTAAACTAGATAAGGCTTTTCCTCAAAGGGTCGCTTTAGAAGATGAAAGTGGCTCCATCTCCATGGTTAATGTTATTTACTCTTGTCTGCCTTCAAAATGTTCATCATGTGGGCAGTTAGGTCATAAAGCTTCTAGATGTCTTGGTCTACAACAACCAACAACAAAACTTTGGAGTACACTTAACTCTCATGTGCAAAAATCAAAAGAAGTTTTACCCTCTGATCCATCTATCACAAAAATAAATGATCTTTCTGCTCTAGCAGAGGAGGGTTCTACTCTAGCCGCACCGATCACGGTCAAGGCTCCTTTAGAAACTATGGTAAAAATCGATAGTGCCAAGACTTCAACTTTAGAAACCTCCTCTCCCTTGGAGTCTACCGAAGATGCCACAAAAACTACACCAATCCATGGAATTGTTAGTGTTCCTGAACTCGTGACTGTGGACGTTATTCTGCCTGAACTTGTCTCCACAGAGTGCCAAACTTCATCTACTTATGCTATGCAACCGACTGAATTACCAAACTCAACTTCAGCTAAAAATAGTTCTTCTCTGCCAAGTTCAACTTCCATTCCTACTGTTGTAGATAATGGTATAGTCCCTAGCATAAGTAAGGCCAGGTTAGATGAAATTGAGTTTGGAAATGTTCATGGAAGCAACATATTTGCCTCCTTGGAAGTTATTGATCTGTTATCTACGGATGTTTCTATTGTTAACACCTATGAAGATATTGCTACTATTGTCATTGCTTCTAAAGTTACTCAAGAAAGTTCATCTTCTGATTTACCTCTTGAGGAAAATGTTGATTCACCCTCTTCTCATCAGTCCATGACAAGTGAGATACAACAACGTGATTATGCCACTGATATTCGCAATGGAGTCCTTTCAGGTTATGTTTCTTATGATGACTCGGCTTATAGATCTCGAGGTGGTAGATATATCAAACCGTCTCAAAAGATTAAGGAAATGGAATGGACTACCACTGGGAAAGGAAGGCGTGGTCGTGGAGGTTATGGTGGTCATGGGGGTCATAACTAGTATTCGTGAAGCCTGCTTACCACAATGAACTCTTGCTAATATCGCTTTAAAAGGATGTTTGATGTTAGTTTAAACTACTTTTCTATTCTCTATGTTTAAACTATGACTTTCAAAGTCATACTGTTTGTACTTTGTACAATTTCTTATGCAATTTCAATAGAATACCTTTTAACAAAAAAAAAAATTGCGACGAATCTGCGTTTCTCGCTTGTGATGTCGCAAATTCAAATTCCCTTGCAATATCGTCGTTTTCAATTCTAAAACCATCAAATAATCTACTCAAGGATTTTTTCACTATATTTGACTGACCAAAAAATATATTTTGAAGTTTTTTATAATAAATAAACTTTAACAAGTTTTATTACACAAATTATATCCAATTTTATTAATTTTTTCTTACATAATAATTTCCTTAAGATTAATAATTTGATATCTTTTAAATTCCCCTCAATAGAAGTATATCTATTATTTTTTTCTCAACTTTTAATTAATCATTTAAATGCAATAGATTTTTTAAGTTTTTTTCTTCTTCTTAATTGTAAAGAAATTAGATATTTCTTCTATTTCCATTAACTGGATTTATTGTGTTCTTTTAACTTATGATTAAACATAATCTACCTACATTTAGTTCATTTTTACAATTTTCTTGATTCCAAGAAATCACCTTCTCTTACATAAACTCCTTAATAATAAGCCTATATATATGTATTTTCTACAAGACATAACAATCTCATTACATTCATGTCTAAACTAACTCTAAAACTCAACATAAACTCCGCAAGCAACCTTCCCAATGTCAATCTTCTAACAAAGATGGACGTTTACGCCGTCATTTCAATTCACGGCGACGGCGGCGAGGAAAACGACAAAAAACAAAAGAAAAAGAAAGTGAAAACCGCCGTCCATCGCTCGTGCGGGTCTAACCCGACTTGGAATCACGCCGTTGAGTTTCCCGTCAACGAGAAATCAGCACGTGACGGTCTTTTGACTTTGGTCGTGAGATTGGTCTCTCATCGAGTCCTAGGCAATACGGTTATCGGAGGTGTTAACGTGCCGTTACTCGAGCTTTTGAATCAGAGCGACGGTAACGGTAACGGAGAGGGGATGAAGTTTGTGACGTATCAGGTAACGACTCTCTCTGGAGAACGGAAAGGCTCTTTGACTTTCTCGTACCGGTTTAAACCGGATTTTTCGGTTATCGTTAACCGGAGTTTTGTTGACCCGGTTGATAATCCTCCGCCGTCGTCTAAATCCGTTTCGCTGCCGTCGCGATTCGAACATCTTTCGCCTTCCGCTCCGCCGGAACCGGTAATTAGTTATCCTCCGTTGTATCCTGTCGTCGACGGCTCGAGTTATGGTATTGTTCCGTACGGGGTTGCGACGCCGCCGCCGGGTCCGCCGTATTTTTGTTCAGCTTCTTCTCATCAATTTGGTTACGGTTACCACCACGCGCCACCGCCAATGCCGCAGTCATCTAACGCTTACTTTCCGCCGCCGTCACCGCCGATCCACCAAGGGAGTATCCCTTATGCGCCGCCGTCACCGGCCAGGTATAGATTTAGGAAATAGGGTTTAGGGTTTGGATTGGGTGATGGGCTGATGATGTGGGGGTTAGTGTTTGAAGTGGCAAACTGTTTTGATTTATGATTAATTTTGTCTTCTTTTGTTACTGGTGGATCATTCGTAGAACATTTCTACTTTATACTCTGTTCGTTTAGTAATAATTGATGTTTTAGATAAAAAAATTTTGTTTCAAATTAGTTGATGTTTTTATTTTTCAGTGTAGAATTAATTAGTATTTTATGCTTTTCAATGATTTAAATGATGAATGATGTGTTTATATTGGGGTCGACGATTTTTTTACTCATGATGAGTAGTTACCACACTGAATCCACCTGAACTCTCAACCTCTACATATAAACCTCCGAACTTACAAAATTTTCTGATTGTCTATCTGAACTCATTAAAATCTAATTAATTTTATATTTGACCAAAATTGCAATTAATACATTACTTAATTGTGTTAAAAACTCGATTATAATTTGAATCTTGTGCGATTACGATTCAAAACCGCGAATCTAAGATTTCTATTTTTTTTCGTGTTAGATCCACGTTTTTGGATCGTAATCGGACAAGATTCAAATAATAATCGAGTTTATTTGAACACAATTAATTAATATATTAATTGCAATTTTGGCCAAACGTGGAATTAATTAGATTTTAATGAGTTCGTGTGGACAATCATAAAATTTTGTAAGTTCATGGGTTTATTTTACACAAAAGAATATTTTCTTAATCTATGTGTAAAAACTTTAAACATTATCTAATATGAAACGGAGATAGTAATAGTTTGAATTTGATCTAAATATTTTATTATTGTAATAGGTATTTGGTATTTTAATAGATTATCCTGCTTTGATCTCTGGCCCATAGAGATGAAATTGGTTCAGAAATTTATGGTATAATTTTTTTTTATGCCAGTCTCATGTAATGTGTTTTTTTATGTTGGTATCTACTTGTCTGACATATATGTGCCACCATACCTTTACAACTTCTCTCTTATTAGAATACATATTTCTAGTAACCACAAGTTGTCCGAAAATAACTTTTGACTTAAAATATTTACAGCTGATAATTTTTTTGATAAAATGTGAATTTATATTACCAAATATTTACAGCTGATATTAATATAACAAGAATTTGTCTCGGAGTGCTAAAATACGGTATTATATATAGCATAAAAGTTGTTACCTTTCCTTGAAGACTCTGACAGCCTCCAAGCGATTGTCAAAGTAGAACTTCGTCGCGCCCGTCGTGTTCAAGTACAAATTCCTTTGCCATTAAACAAAACACATGTCATCTTTTAGAGCCGGTTTGAAATTTGATTATAAAGTCTAAGAGTTTAACACAGACCAGCAAACAACTTCGGGTTCAACGAAGTGCATACGACAACTGTCGTTGATTGTCCGTGTTTCTGGAATTGCTGCCTAAACAAGGCAGATTGCTGGTCCCAAATAGTCATACGAACGCTTGTTCCCCTACAATTATTGAAATAAACATGTAAGAGAAAGGTCACGGAGGTACGTGACGGTATATTTAAGGAATGGTTATTGGGTTACTCTGCAAGCCTGGGAAGAATGATAATCTTCTGGTTCGAGGTCGGGTCGCTAAGGTTTGGTCCCTGGATACTGAGGATTTGGCCGACAACATCTGCGAAGAATAAAACCAGTTTGAGAAACAGGTTGGAGTTGGCGTTAAGCCGTAAGCGTGGAATAAACCTGGGAGTTTTGAACATGTGTTTGCAAGAGCTAGGTATTCTTCGTAAGTGAGAGTGTAGAAGAGTTCGTTTCTAATCTGGTGTGCATCACCGGAGGCGTCCTTTAACTGAGTTCCATCGGTAAACCTGAGTGAATGTCGCGCTGTAGTGACCCTGTATCTTTCATAAGCCGGAACCACCTCGAAGTTGCTCAACTCGTAAATCTCTCTTTCCCTTCAGTGAGCCTATGTAGTATGGTATACGGCGGTGGTGAATGGAAGTCGTGACAGCGAATCCCTAAGAAGACAAAGAATTAAAAAAGTTGGCATATTAGTTCTGATCAGATATTTTTAAATAGAGAAAGATTGGTGGGTAACCTTGTTGTCAAGAAGAAGCAGCTCCAGACTCATGAGTTCGTCGCTTTTTTGAAGTTCCGAGCCTCCCACATTCGCAGCAGTCGTACCGTGATGTGGTGCATCGAAATCCCCACCGTAAGGTTGTTGGCGAGATCGGCGGCTATGGAGAGCAGTGTCGGTGCGTTGGCTTTTACGGATTCCATCAACAGAACGTTTGCGAGGGGATGTGAGACGGGAAATCCGTAACCGAGGATAAATCCGAATCTAGAGATTCACTAAGAATCCGAAGATAAGGCAAATCTAAGACTAGAAGACGATCACGAAGGTAGAAGGATCATCTCGAAGAACATAAATTCAATGGTGGATGATGATCATCGATGATGATGATGATGATAAAGAGATTTAGGGATTTGAAGAAGATTATATTATTTTGGTTGATTTCTCAACAATGGCTAAAAGCCTTACATATACTCACGACAAAGACAAATAAACTAAACCAAATGTTTAAACCAGACATCATAAAACTAAATCGGATTATAACCGGTTTATCCTATCACAATGCTCCCTTGTTGAGCACATCCTTGTCCTCAAGGATGATAAGTTGATGGATGTTTAGTGATGCTGAGCACATCCTTGTCCTCGAGGATGAAAAGCACATCCATGTTCTTCCTTGCTTACTTCTCCGGTGGTCTCCGTAGATGAAACACTTCGATCATAAGAACTCTAATCAAGGAGTTAAGAATGGTACCACACATGATCTGATCTGGAGGATGCTCTTTCCATTGAGAAAAAGCCATAGTGACAATTTTGCTTTGTCCACGAAGAAGACAAGGATGCTTTCTCTTCTTCAAGTTTTCGTGTTCTCTTGTCTCTCTTTGCACAAGTTTGATATGAAGCCTAAAGTGATCTTTTCCTTCATTGATAGCATGAGCATTGAGTAGGTGATAGTGTTTGGCGTTAACCCCATAAATAAATGATGTGAATGTAGAGGAGGGTCATAAGAAGCATGTAACTCTATGTTATCAAACTCCCATGAGTAAAGAGCTAACCCACATCTCTTTATAATTAGAGTTCCACCGGGATCAAAACAATGTGATGAGATATAACCTGTAGGAGCCTTGAATTGTGATAGTGCAGCTCCAGCATCATGATTATTAATTGTGACTATTTCCACATTCTCTGCCTTTGATCCAACAACTATTTGTTTCTCCAAAACAATTATAGCCTCAATGTATTCGTTCCTATCTTTAAAGTTGCTCCTAATGCTTTCTTGTGGATGTTGGTTGCAAGTCTTCATTGAATCAAAGGAACGATGTACTATGATGTAATTTGCAAAAATACCACCCATTCGCATAGAGTAAAAATCTGCCAGATACTTGTGGAAGTCTTCATTGTCTGCATAACCACCAAGAAGAGTTTTCCAAGATTCTTCCGCACACAAGAGCTTATCATATGAACATTGACTTTTCTCATACTTGCTTTTGAACTTAAACTTCCATGATTTTACTAGCTTTTCAAAAATCTCAGACACTTCATCAACTGACAAGACACATGACCCCCTAGCTTCTTCTTCAACAAGATCATCAAAGTTAATATAAGATTTTTGAGTGTCAGATTCATACCGAGATTAGAGATACTCTCTCATGAATGTAGATGAGTGATCCTCAGGAGTTTCCTTAAGATGTAGACATCCATCAATCTGAAGTAATACCTTGCTTGACCACAATTCGTTCTCTTGACATGATTCTTTTTCTTGAATTGTATCTGTCAAAACCAGAGCCAATGCATCTATGGAATTATTTCTAACATCTCCTAAGAAAATTTTCTTCCCCTTCTTAATATTACCAATATTTTCTATGCCTTCTACTTCAGTTGCTCCAACAAATGTTTATGTTAACTCTTCTTTCTCATGTAAATCATCTTCGGCTTTCGTCGTTATCACACTTTCTTCTTTGCACGTAGGAGTTTCTGATGAGAGAACTTCTTTAAGTATTTTTTCAGTCTCGTCGTACTCCTCATCAATATTCATAGCATCTTCATCAATATAACGAGCACCAACAAAATTACCAGCTTGTTTCAAACTCACAGGATCAACTTTATCAATAGTAACTTTCACTTGTTTTTCATAAAAAAGTGAGTTACTTGTACTTCCACTCTCTGACCTTAAACCCTCATCATTAGTAATAAGGCATCCATCATAAACAGTTAAATCTGATTTAGTAGTAGAAGCCACCAAACCGGGTTCACATGAAGATCTTGACAAGGGATAACTCAAAGTGGTCTCTATATTCTTGCTCAAACTCGAAGTAGTTGAACCAAATGAAGGAATCTTTGTTGTTTTGAATTGTTTTGCAAGAGACAAACTAGAAACAACAGGTTCATTTTCTTGCTCTTTATCACTAACATAGCTTCCATAGTATTGTGAAATCAACTCAATATCATTAAGAGACTTGTAATCTTTGTTAGTAGAACTCAGCCCAACTTAACCTTGCAAATGATTAAAATTTGTGTCATGTATCGATCCTCTTTTGCTTCTTGATGTCATTGACTCATCCTTTAATCCACCAAACTCAGCAGAAATAGCAACCACAAAGTCAAACCAAGGAGGAAACATCCCAAAATGATTCCTAATGTAGTTTTGATTCCATTGAAAAGCTTTACCTAGCATATGGAGGGAAGCAATACGCGTCATAGACTCAGGAGGTGTATTATATAGCCAGAAGAACTCATCGCAGCGCCGAAACCACTCGCTTAATCGAGTGCCATCAAACCTTGGGAACTCCGGTGAAGCTTTAATGGAAGTGACTGGCGTCGAATGGTTTAAATCAGGAGGTTCAGGATGCTTGGTAGGCCATGGAGAAGAAATCGAAGTGACCCATGACTGTTGATAAGGATTCATTGTAGATTCCTTGAACCGATCGAAATATTGCTTCAGCTTGATCTCGGATAGTGTAGATCGCTCATCGCTTTGGTTTTGGTACAAAACCTTCATGATAAGTGCAGAAGTCATGTTGGGCCTTATGTTGGGCCAGACGTTGAGCAGAGGAGAATGTCAACTAGAGTTCGAAAGCCCAACAAGAAGTTTGACGTTTAAGTAGTTTATTTCTATTTCGTTTATGTTAATAAGAGAATTGGTCATCCTCTTGTTTAGGAACCAATTCAACCACTTTCCCATTTTCCGCTTTGTAAGGAATCGTGAATGATTTCAATCTTTGTATTCTCTTATAAATTAATGAAAAAGCCAAAAAGAGGCAATATCAATTGCCCAAAAATCTAAGTGTTGTATTATGTTGTCTTGTTGATTGAGCTCTAAATCTGGGACCCTAACAGTTGGTATCAGAGCATTGCTCTTTTCAATTTCAATTTTCATTCCTCTATTATTCACCATCATTACGAAACGTAAACAAAAAGAAAAACAAGGTCGTGGCTACTACTTCACCTGGAGAAGCCAATGACTAGTGCACGAGACCGGCTCGAGGAGTTGGAAACCAAGCAACGGCATGATGCAAGACGAGCCGACAAGGATGCGTCAAACCATGGATGAGAAATACGAGGTTCATGGAAGAATCCTTTGGAAAGTCTCGTGGACGCCGTGACCAACTTAAGAGAAGGTGGTTCACACACATCAGGGGGTCATCGACGGAATGAGGAATCTTCAAACATGTTTCACCGGACCGACAACAACCACAACAACGACCACCAAAGACATCGGTTCGTTAAACTGAAGTTTCCGCGTTTCTCGGGCGGAGATCCTACCTCATGGATCAGCAAGGCAAAACAATATTTTTCGTATCAGGAGACGCCGGTGGACCAAAGAGTTAGTTTTGCTTCATTCCATCTAGAAGAAGAAGCAAACGAGTGGTGGCAAGCGACGTCAAAGTCCTTACATGACGAAACAATGCCGATCACATGGACGGTGTTCGAAGGAGAATTGTGGGCTCGTTTTGGTCCCACAGGCGCTGAAGACTTTGACGAGGCTCTGTCCAAAATCAAGCAAACGGGATCCTTGCGGGACTATCACCGCGAGTTCGAGAGGTTACAGAACAAGGTCAATGGTTGGACTCAAAAAGCTCTAATCGGCACGTATATCGGCGGTTTAAAGGATTCTATTTCGGACGCGATCCGGATGTTTAAACCAACCACGCTCAAGGCGACCATTGAGTATGCCCGAATGCGAGATGATCAACTCCAACGAAATCGGCGAAGCAATACATTCGCCACCTCGCGTGTCTCGACACCATCAACCACCACGGAGACAAAAACACAAACTCCAAATTCATCATCACTCGGGACACCAAAGAAGTTAAGTTGGGAAGAGATGAAAACAAAGCGTAGCTTGGGTCTTTGTTTCAGCTGCGATGAGCGTTACACACCCGGTCACCGATGTCGTAAGCCGCAACTCCTTCTCATGGAGGGGGGCGATGACGAAGATGAATTTGAGGAAGCAACGGAAGAACTAACGGAACCAGAGATCACCGTACACGCCTTGACCGGATGGGGTTCACCAAAAACAATTCGTATCGAGGCTCGTATCCACCACCAACAGCTGACGGCGTTGATAGACGGTGGATCCACTCACAATTTCATCTCTCGAACGTGCCGCCAATCGACTCAATCTGAAGATCACTCCAATTAAAACGTTCAAGGTCAGGGTTGCCGATGGGTATCCGCTTCAGTGTCGCGGATCTTACCAACAAGTGACGGTGGATTTAAGCGGAGTCTCCTTCACCGTCGATTTGTACGCTCTTCCTCTCACCGGTCTCGACATTGTATTGGGCATCCAATGGCTCGAACAGTTGGGCCCCACCGTTTGCGATTGGAAGGCCAAAACTATGCAATTTATGTGGGCCGGACAAGAAAGACATCTTAGTGGGCTTCAAACAACAAGGATCCAACAAGCTCGAGTCGGGGAAGTATATCATGAAGTTAAAATGGGCCGGAATTGTTTTGCACTCGTGCATACAAGAGGAAAACGTCACCGTCTCTCCAATCGCGAGAAGACCTTCGTCTTCTTCTTCACGACTTCGATGCAATTTTTCAGACTCCGACTCAACTACCACCGGAAAGAGAAATCGAGCATCACATCGTGCTTAAAGAAGGAACCGACCCGGTTAATGTCCGTCCATATCGTTATGCACATTTTCAAAAGGAAGAAATCGAACGACAAGTACAAGCGATGTTAGATTCCGGCCTCATCCGACCTAGCTCTAGCCCGTTTTCTTCACCAGTGTTGCTTGTTAAGAAGAAAGACGGATCATGGAGGTTCCGTACCGATTATAGGGCCTTGAATGCGGTGACCGTTAAGGATCGGTTTCCAATCCCCACCGTCGACGATATGCTCGACGAACTTCATGGCGCTACAATTTTCACCAAGCTCGATCTCACCGCCGGATACCACCGGGTACGTGTTCACTCTTCCGACATTTCCAAGACGAGCTTTTCGCACTCACAATGGTCATTACGAGTACTTGGTGATGCCATTTGGACTTTGCAACGCACCATCGACGTTTCAATCACTCATGAATGCCGTTTTTCGAGAGCATCTCCGTAAGTTTGTTCCGGTTTTTTTGACGACATATTGATTTATAGCCGTAACCGTCGCGACCACTTGGAGCATGTACGCATTGTCCTGCAGCTTCTCCGTGACAAACAACTTTTCGTGAAACTGAAGAAATGTGAATTCGGCAAGGAGGAGCTGGAGTACTTGGGTCACATAATCTCCGGCGCAGGGGTCAAGGTCGATAAAACAAAAATCGAAGCGATGATTGATCGGCCCTCACCCACCACAATCACCGAACTTCGTGGATTCCCGGGCATTACCGGTTATTACCGTAAATTTGTGAAGGATTACGGATTGATTGCAAAACCGTTGACTAATCTACTCAAGAAAGGACGGTTCTGCTCGGGATGAAGCGGCTGACAAGGCATTTGCTACACTCAAGACAGCCATGACAACAACGCCGACACTCGCCTTACCTGACTTCACAATGCCTTTCGTGATTCAAACTGACGCCTCCGGCGACGGAATCGGTGCGATTCTATCCCAACATGGTAAACCCATCGCTTTCATGTCTCGTTCATTGGGTGTTACGAAAAAGAGTTGGTCTACTTATGCTCGGGAGATGCTTGCTATTGTTGTGGCTATACGATTGTGGCGAACTTATATTTTGGGAAGGCGTTTCACCATTCGGATCGATCAACGCAGCCTCCGGTACATGCTCGAGCGGCGGATCCCGACCCCGAACAACAAAAATGGATGGGAAAGTTGGTGGGTTATGATTACGAGATCGTGTATAAGCCGGGAACCGCGAACGCAGCCGCAGATGCTCTTTCTCGCCGCCTGCAAAGCCCCACGTTGAACGCAATGTTTGTGCAATCTACCAGCTTGTGGGACGAGCTTCGCGCCGCTGCCAACACAGACCCGTACTTGGTTAACATTGGAGAAAAGGCGACGCATTCACTCGGTCATCCTTACACGTGGAAAAATGGGCTCATCTGCTACAATAACCGAGTGGTAATTCCTCCATCTTCTGCACTTATTCCGACACTCTTACAGGAATATCATGGTACGATGCTTGGCGGACACTCTGGAGCTCTCCGTACTCTCAAGCGCCTCTCCCAACAATTTTACTGGCCGAAAATGCATCGTTCTGTTCGTGACTTTGTAGCAGCTTGTGACATATGCCAACGTGCTAAATCCGAGACACTATCACCAGCTGGTCTGCTACAACCGTTACCCATTCCATCTCATGTGTGGGAAGATGTCTCTATGGATTTCGTTGATGGTCTTCCTCGATCCGATGGCAACACGTCTATCATGGTGGTTGTTGACAGGCTCACAAAATCAGCGCATTTAGTCCCGTTGGCTCATCCTTACACTGCTCGTTCTGTGGCAGCTAAGTTCATTGCCCACATATTCAAGCTTCATGGCATTCCCCGCTCCATTCTTAGCGACCGCGATCCCATCTTTGTAAGTACATTCTGGACTGAGTTTTGGCGTTTGTCAGGCACTAAGCTACGACTCTCGTCCGCATATCACCCTCAATCCGACGCGCCGTACCGAGGTGGTTAACCGGTGTATTGAGCAATTTCTACGGTGCTTCACCCACAACAGACCGCGGCAGTGGAGTGCTCTCTTGCCATGGGCCGAATATTGGTACAATACGACATTTCATGCCTCTACGGGCATGTCTCCCTTTGAAGCACTTTATGGTCGTCCTCCTCCTCCTTTTCCGGCGTACGAGATGGGCTCCGCTATTGTTGATGAGCTTGATGAGCAATTGCTATCCCGCGACGAGGTCATTCGAGATTTAAAGGCACATTTGACCACCGCCATCAATAAGATGAAACAATCCGCTGATCGGAAGCGACGTGATGTTCAATTTGCAGTGGGAGACTGGGTCTACTTGCGGCTACGCCCTTATCGCCAAAACTCGGTCTTCCGCCGCCTTTCTCAGAAACTGTCAACACGTTACTTTGGGCCTTTTGAAATCGAAGCTAAGCTAGGACCGGTGGCGTACCGCCTCAAACTTCCCGAAAACTCTCGCATTCACCCAGTTTTTCATGTTTCTCTGTTGAAACAGGCGAGTCGGAACGGACACACCAACAGTCGGAGCTCTTCCACCTTTACGCACCAACGGATCATTACGACTCGACGCCGAACGGGTGCTCGGATAGTCGTCTCGTTTCGCAAGGCCGGACACACACACACGAAGTTCTCGTTAAATGGCGTGACTTACCGGTCGACGAGGCCACCCGGGAACAAGTGGAACAACTTAAGATCGGTTTTCTCACTCGAACATCGAGGACAATGTTCTTTTCGCCGGCGGGAGTACTGATAAGTGCAGAAGTCATGTTGGGCCTTATGTTGGGCCAGACGTTGAGCAGAGGAGAATGTCAACTAGAGTTCGAAAGCCCAACAAGAAGTTTGACGTTTAAGTAGTTTATTTCTATTTCGTTTATGTTAATAAGAGAATTGGTCATCCTCTTGTTTAGGAACCAATTCAACCACTTTCCCATTTTCCGCTTTGTAAGGAATCGTGAATGATTTCAATCTTTGTATTCTCTTATAAATTAATGAAAAAGCCAAAAAGAGGCAATATCAATTGCCCAAAAATCTAAGTGTTGTATTATGTTGTCTTGTTGATTGAGCTCTAAATCTGGGACCCTAACACTTCATCTCCTCAAACTGATTGTTGGAATGAATCAACGATGTTTGTCTTGTATAATCCATGGATTTTAGTCCGAAGAACTCGAATCTGCTCTGATACCAATGAGACGGGAAATCCGTAACCGAGGATAAATCCGAATCTAGAGATTCACTAAGAATCCGAAGATAAGGCAAATCTAAGACTAGAAGACGATCACGAAGGTAGAAGGATCATCTCGAAGAACATAGATTCAATGGTGGATGATGATCATCGATGATGATGATGATGATGATAAAGAGATTTAGGGATTTGAAGAAGATTATATTATTTTGGTTGATTTCTCAACAATGGCTAAAAGCCTTACATATACTCACGACAAAGACAAATAAACTAAACCAAATGTTTAAACCAGACATCATAAAACTAAACCGGATTATAACCGGTTTATCCTATCACAGGATGAATATCTAGGTTTTTTTTAGGCGAGGAAGAATGGTGAGAGACTTGGAAATTTCATAGCTATTTATAATCGAATCTGAGAATCTGAGGAATTTGGTGGGTTACGACGTTTAACAATCAAGATGGGATTAAAGAAGAATAAGTAAATCGACGAAACGCCAGAGCGATGCTCGTTAAAGAAGATAAAGTAAATCGATGTAACGCCAGAGCGACGGCGAGTCTGGACATTTGGACCAACTCATTTTTCATGTTGAGCCTCCGTAAAAATAAAGAGAGAAAGTCAAAAGTTATTTTGGCACAAACCTAATAAACTAAGTACACGTGGCAGCACCTGGAAAAATCCCCTTCTATTATTATAGTATATACCAGAGATTTCTATACAAAATTATTGATAGCAAAACTAATGATAATTAGGTGGTTATCTGGCGCGGAAAAAATAACTTTAAAAAAATAATATAGCGAACTCAAAAATATACAAATTACGTTTTCAAATCTTAAAATTTTTCTTTAGATTTGGGTTTATTTTTTAAAATTGGAAGAATTTTTTTTATATGTTATTTGAGTATGATATAATTTTCTTACAATATCCAAAATTATACATACACATACTAAATAGTGATATAAAATAAATTATATTGAACCTTTTTAGGGCTACGCGGATGTGTATTTTTCATAACTATATATAAAACTAAATTACAACTTTTGTAAAGTAAAAAATGTTATGAACATAGTTTTTCTTTTTTGGCCGAAAAATATGAAATACCAATTGAAAAATCCTTAGAAAGTACATAAAATCTATTTATATGAAAATAATTAGCAACTAAAGAATAAACAATAAAAATATTAAAAATTCTATCAAAATAAATTCACCTCTAATAGATATTCTTTTACTATATGTACTTTGTGAAAAATGTATAGTTGTGTGTTATCCCATAAATTTATGTAGTATATATGGGATCATCACCTATTGTAATATAATTTCTTCAGACAATAGAAAACTATATAATTTTTTTAAAAAAATATTCAGAAAATTGTTTTTTTATCATAAAATATTCAGAAAATTGTTAGGATTAAATCGGTAAAAATAGTATTACAAGTAGAAGAATTCACAAAACTACACCCTTTCATCCTTTTTTTTACAAAACTCTACCTAATTCAATTTTTTCACATATTTACATTTTTTCAAAATTTTAAAAGCTTGATTTACCCTTTAAAAATTACCAAAATTAAAATCTTTTCATTTGGGTTCGCTAATTAGTATTTAGGGTATAGTATTAAGGGGGTAGGATTGTGTGGATAAAGTTTATTTGTATTTAATTTTGAGTGTTATGTGTAATTTTGTGAAATGTAATTCAAATGGTGTAGGATTGTGTGGGTAAAGTTTATTTTTTTTTGTAATTCTCCATTACAAGTATGTGAGATGTAACTACAAAGAGTATGTGAGTTGTAAAAAAAGGTATGTTGGTTGTAAAGAAAAGTATGTGAAATTTAAAACTAAAGACCATAATACCCACTTTGTTATAAATCTCTTATATTGTGGTAGATGAAAATTAATGAAATGATATAATTACACAACGTCTATATTACAAAGAGAGGAAAATATGAATATCAGCTTACACTAACTTTTCGTCGAATAAAATGAAAAAATGCACTATGAATAGTAAAAATATAGGTAAAAATCGAGCTACCACCTCATTAAAGAATATATAATAACTCATGAACCAATCAAATCTCAAGGCTCTTAGTAGTATAAATATGCAAACAAAACACTCTCTACATCAAAGCATAAACACCACAAAAACATTAAACATAGAAAACTTATAGTTTATCAAAAAAATGACTAATCTCATGATCATCAAGCTTGTAGTATTACTTTCACTTCTTGTGGTACCGATTAAAGCAAACGTTGAGCTGATGAAGGAAGAGTGTAGCCACACAGATTATGAAACCACATCTCTCAAGTGTCTTAAATCCGACCTAAACTCCGAACATGAAAACCTCTTTGGATTCTCTCAAATCCTTATAGGCTGTCTTGAATCTCAAGTCCATATTCTCATTACGTAAGTTTCATTATAACATAAATCATTTTTTTTTGTCAAACATAAATCATTTTACTACACACATTATTGTTTTATTTATTTTTTGGAAATTTGTAACCTACAATATATTGAACCATATTTTCTAGTAGATTTACGTAACACAACAAAATATATAATATATAGATTATTTTTTTGGTGTAAGATAAAAATATATTTTTATTACTTTCTTGTAAATTTGAGAAGAATCGAATAGATCGTAAAATCAAATATTCGTTTTACACTATATAAAATTACAAATTAATCAATCTTGCAATATTTTTTGAGATTAACTATTTATCTACTTACTCTGCAAACATTTTTGTCCATGTAAAAGTTTTAGCTTTCATAATAGTATCAACATCTTACAAATAAACAAAAATTATACAATTTTTGTATATATGTGAATTTATATACCAAAATTATTTTGAGATCAACCACAAATTCATTGCTACCAAATTATATACTATATACAAAACATTTACGGTTTATATATCATTATACAACTAACAAATATATACTATTTTTTGTTTTCTTTTGGTTATAGCAATGTCACGAATCTATCGACTAGGAAAAGAGAAAGTGGAGCACTTAAACAAGTTCTGATAGGTTGCAACACTGGCCTTCTTAATGCAACATTTAAACTTCACCAAGTTAAACATGGTTTGGTTTTACATAATTACGAGAATGCCATGAGGTTGGTGAAAACTGCTCTTAGCTATCCTTTGACTTGCAGAGACAATCTACAAAAGCTTAAGTTTAAAGAGGCACATCAAGTATATGAAGAGATTAGTGTCTATGACAAACTCTCTTCTTCTGCTTGCACTTTTATCCATCGTCTCATGACAAAAATATAGTTGTTCAATACTTTTTTATTATATAATATGGACTTGTTGCTACCATGCCCTAATTAAAATATAATAAAATAAAGTTTCATTTAAATTTAAAAAAGTTCCATTATAATTCATGCGTGATTTAATTCAATTTGCATGGCAAAAAAATAAGAAGAATTTAATTTTTTAATTGCACTCTACCATCTACTCTAACCATGTGTGTAGTGTAGAAATTAACTAGATTATCCTCGTAAAAGGAATATGGAGATAAATTATTTAAAATTATTATTTTTTGTCATCATCATCTTAAATTGTGTCTTAAAAAGAAAATTATGTTTTAAAATATATTTCTGGTTTCTGGTTATAGTAAAATTATTGAAATAGTTGGCGTCTATATATATTCGTCAATTTGAGAGAGAACCATTGCCAATTTGTTTATAACATTAAAGTGTGTAAACTGTAAATCATAATTCATAAATCAACAAATTATGTAACACAACGAAGAAAATTGGAAGCCAATTATCCAATAAATGATAGATAAATAGGTTCGAGTATACTTTATTGACCCCTATCATTAATGTTCTCTGTGACCCCCTCTTTCTATATACTAGGGGATGAGCCCCGCGCAAGCGCGGGGATGTTTGTTAAACCACAATCAGTATTATTGAACTGGTATTATGTTTGTCAACGGAACCGTGGATCATACCGAAATGGGTCAGATTTTGTGGCCGGTGGCGGGGATCTGTATTTGCTGGTGTTGAATCTGACTTTTTTATGTGGAGTTTGAATTGTGGGGAAGGCATGGCAATTTTGTATGACGCTCTCATTTTGCCATCATGAGGCAGCAGTTTTGCATGCATGCAGCAAAACGATTTTATAATTTTTTTTATTGTGTGTTTCTTTGAGTGGCAGTGGGAATATTGTAAACGCAATGTAAACGCAAATTAGCTGTATTTTGCGAAAAATATTATTTAGACTGCAAACAGGACGGAATTAAGCCAAACTAAAAACATAAAGTTCAAAAGTGCAAGAGATAATGGATTATATGACTAATAATGCAAAGAAGCAGTAGATTAAAAAGCATAATAAAAAACACAAAACGTTAGTGTCATTTCACCTTTTTAAATTTTTTTATAGTTTTTCATAGGCAAAGAAAGACAAGAGATAACGGATTATATGACTAATAATGCAAAGCAGTAGATTAAAAAGCATAATAATATAGTGTTGCACAAACAAAACTGAAAATGCACGTAATTAAAAAAGAGAACCTTGTCTGTTTTATTTTTAATACCAAGATTCTGTGATAGAGAACAAACTTGAAAACAAAGCATGGGAAACAAAGACGAAAAGGAAAACAATACTTAAAAGCAGGGGACACTTTTTGTGGCCAAGGGTTATTACGGGGCGATGAATTTGTCAATCACGGGGACGTTTGCGGCTGTTTCTGGCAGACGGCGCGACGTCTAGGCTTCCCTTATTATCACCTGGATGTTTGTTCAGAGGGACAACTTTGGTAATGCCTTGTCCAGTAGCTATCACAGATGTCGGTGTGACGAAAGTCTGGAAATAAAAAAGCTTTGTAAATTAAGCGTGATTAAGAATAAGTATGTCGAAGCTATTATTTTTTTGAATACATTACCTTAGGGGGAATGTTGTCTGTGATTGCAGAAACAGTGAACGTGTGGTGGTTCGGTGTAAAATTGAAGGGGGTTACACGGATCTGGAAGACAAATTCCTGACCAGCCAGGATCTTAACACAATGGGGCAGTTCCTCATCTTCACCGATGTTCGCCTGGAGAGTATGCAAGCATGAGGTTAGCGTAGCACACATAAAGTTTTAGCCTTCAGCAACATACGTAGAAAAATTGTCCTGAACCTACCTGACCGAGAGACAATTCAGCTGCACCTTGCTTCGTCAGCTTGACCATCTCACGGTCGAAAACCACAAAGGTTGCACTATCTAAACCGTCACAAACAGCAAGCTCAACACGGTACCTGGTAATAAGGGTTAAAGAATCCGTTTAATACAGAAAAATGCTTATATCCGGAGCCGTAGATGAAAAATGATGCTTGTAGAAATGGGAAACAGACTTTATAATGCCTGTGATGTTTGGATTAACACAACGGGTGCAACGAAGCGCAGTGCCTGTTTTTTCAAGCTTCTTGCTGCAGCCAGTGCATGAAAGGAAAGACCATCCATTTTGCTGGAGGACCTCAACCACCCGAGCCTTGCATATGAAATCCGTTTCCTGTGTCTTTGCCAAAAAAAAAAAAGATAAACGCCTATCTAATCAGCTACCAAACGAAGAGTGGAAAAAAACAAAGTGCGCACAGCCAGCCTCGATTACCTGCTCATTAGAGTCAGTAATGAATTTGTGCAACTCGCCTATGGAGACCATTTCTTTCTTCTTTATACCTTCCTTGGTATCGTTAAACTTGAAAACTGTGTGAAGTTGCTCCCCCAAACTGACACCGGACAGAGAGTAAAAGTAAATTGTTGGACAAAATAACAGAGGGCCTAAAACATTTGAACTGAAACGTTTAGGTAAATACCTAGCCGCAAACGGGGAGACCGCCTCAATCTTTGGTTCAAAGTAAAATTTCGTCGCGAGCGTGGAGTTAAGGTAAAGGTTACCTAGTTCATAGGAACAAAAAAATATTCAATATAACCAGTTGTATTACGAATACAATTTAGCAATACCAAATGTAAAACAACACAAACCTCCAAAAAGCTTGGGATTGACGGTAGTGACAACCATCATAGAATGTGACTTGTCTCCTGTGTTGAGTATACCTTCTTTTTTTGGTCAAAGTGTTGAGTATACCTCCGAAGACGAAGCGACATCGCCCCACAATGATAGGTTAACAATTACCTGCCTGCAATGTTCAGGGAAAATTAGTAGCATAAAGGCCATACATTTGTGTGTTAAACCGACAAAAGTAAAATCATGGCAGACTTACGGTTCAATAAGGAGACGCACAACGACACGGCTTGTCACTCCAGCATCGGTTAGATCAGAACCTTGGACAGACTGGATCTGGCCAACAACATCTGGCAATTTAAAAAAGTACCACTAAGTTCCAAGGCGACATGCATACAAACAGAAATAGACAATTACTTGGAAATAAGTGTGTTGGAAGCATACCTGGTAGTTCTAGGTTAGTGTTGGTGAGGCTTACCAGCGGGTAGTATGAGCGCAACATGAATTTCTCAACACCGATGGCAGGCACACCTTCGACAATCTCAACGATTGTTGTCTGGGGGATAAAACGCAATAGGAAATGGTGGTCGGTAATCTTGTAATTGTTTGCACACTTGGCAACCTCAAACCGTGATACCCTAACAACGGTACCTTCTTTCGGGAAAGGACGGTAATAAGCGAGATCTCGCGGCGGTGATGAACCCATGGATCAACGAATCCTACAAAACACAATTCGGATATAATTAGCATATCGTACAATGTCTTTTATATAACAAACACACAATACTGATACAACGGACCTTGTCACCAAGGAGGAGGAGGGTGATCCCCATAAATTCACCATGTTTCTTCACGTTCTTCGAATCCCAGAAACGCAACAAACGACCCACTATTGACTGGTCAGATCTACTGGGTCGGAGGCATGCGATAGCTGTCTCAGGTTGAACAACTTTTTGGGAAGCCATTTTCCGGTACTTTCTGGAGGCGATGGCGGACGTGTAGGTAGCGGAAGCCGTGTGACGTGCTGTATTTGTAAGCAAATGATCTGGGAAGGAGGAGAGTCGAAAACGGATTCAGACTTGAAAGCATTAAAAGAAGACGCAAAGGCTGGCTAGACTGTTGCTGCGGGGAAGATGAAAAGATCTCCGTGGACATTGAATTAAGAATCTAAAACCCTAAGAAGCCAGAAGGAAGAGGCAACGACAGGTTACATAAGGAAGAGGCAACGAAAGGTTACGGGGCAATATTTATTGGTTGGGCCAAAAACTAAACGTACAAAACATAGCAGGCCTACATAAATTTTTTAGGTCCAATTATAAAATAACTGACACGTGGACAGGCTAAGAAGAGAGGAAAGTGTCCTATTATATATATGATTCTTTTGTTTACGTTTTAATCTTTTAATATATAAACTCCATTAATTATTTTTACATCTCTTAATTTAATCTTTTAATATATTTTAAAGAGTGGAAATAAATTTTCAGCACTGATATTTTATAAATACATGTTTTGGAAATGTTATATAATTTTATAAATATTAAGTATATTAATATTGACACCCATAAAAAGTTATTCTGGCTAAAATATTTATTTAAATATTATATTAGTTCAAACTTTAATTGAATTATCTTGTATTATTTGATTATAATCGTGGATTTCATGGACCGTATAAAAAGTTTTGACTAATGTAAACCGGAGGTTTATTTCTTTCTTTATAAAATATTTTTCACACGACAAATCTTGCACATACAATTGATCATAAATTCATAATTATATTTTCTTTTTAAAATAGGCTTCAAAAGTTAGATGCCTCATACCAATGTTTCTTGGTCATGTGCTCAAGGGTATGTACAATGGATTGGTCTACATTCAATTTAAACCATGTAACAAAAAAATGTGATTAAGGTGATATATAATAATTAAAAAGAAAATTGGGGACATAGAAACATTTTGAGACATAAATTTGCTAAATGGGTGATTTTCATTTTAATTTGCGAAAATGTGATTTCCGCTTGTTAAATTATAATTTTACCTTCAATTTCAAAATTGTCAAATCTCGTGAATTGTTATAAGTGAAAAGTCTTTCGTAAATAGTTGTTGTGAATGATAAATAGTACATGTGAATGGCGAACACTATTATTAAATGATATTTTGTGAATGATCTTCAATGAATTATTTATGTGAATGATTTTCTATGAATGATATATGTGCATACGGGTAAACTTGTCATTTTAAAGACTAAAACAAACAAAATTATCTAAAATTTAATTACTACATTAAAATCTCACCTAAATGACAAATTATGTTTTATAATGTACCTAATAAACTCAATACTAAAATAAAATTATTCAGCGCATAGAGATCAGATCTTGGATTAATAGTCAATCAAATTATACTATAATTTAAAAGTATCTTGAAAATAATTAAAAAGGCAATATATATTAATAGGGGTTTGGTTAATTACAACAATCATCGCAAACAACTTCACATTCACAAAGACGCATGTTTTTGGGCTGAGGAGTGCAATTGCAATTTCTAGGCATCTCACTTGCACTTCTTGCACTTAAGAAGTCAAGGAAACAAGTGGTTCTTGGACTGCCTTTTTCGGTGCATGAACCACTAAACAATTGTTTTGATGGACACCACACTGGTTCTGATGTTGGTGCCATACTTGGTTCTTCTATTTTGATGTTTTCACACATGTCATAAAAATACAAATAGATTTAGTCATGTGAAACAAAACATTGATAGAAAAATTCTAAAATATTTTATATAATTATTATATGATGTATGTATCTACTAATTTATCTATTGTTAATTTTTTTACCTTGTGAAAAGTTGGCAGGGAGAAGAGAGAAAAGAACACATGAAACGAAAAAGATTGCACCCAACTTCATCTTTTGTTTTCTGTTTTACAAGATTATATAATATGTTCTGGTTTTGATTGAGTTTATGTTATGGTTTCACTTTAAAATTATGTGTGTATATATATATGTGTGTGTTTGTTGTGGAACTTTACTTTTTTGCCTTTCTTAAATTTAGAAATATTATTACGAAAATTTAATATTTGTGACACAATTAGTCAATAGTAAGAGAAATTTTAGGAGTTACTTTTTATGGTATAAGATTGATTTCTATTAAATTTATTTCCTTACAATAACTTTGTTGCTATAATAGTGTCAAACTTAAAATTAGAAGGGGGTTTAAAAAGGATATATAAAAATTTTATTAGCAAAAAATTTAGAAGTCAAGTTGACAAAACTACCTTTAAAACTTTATTTTCAAAAATTATATTTATTTCGTTTAATATAAATTTTTTAATTAACTAAATACTCACTTGCCCAATATGTGTCGTAAATGATGAGTTAATGAATACTTCGACTTCAACTATTTAACCTTTTTTGGATGAAATTTTTTAAAAATTGCATGGATATATGAAAAAAATCGTATAATTTGGAATAAAAATGATGAATTACAAAACTACAACATTTGAATTGCATTTTACAAAACGATACTATTTCATAATCACTTTTCAAAATTACACATAAACAATCAAAATTAAATTCAAATAAACCATATCCAAACAATTATATCCCTTTAATATTATAACTTAAACACTAATTAACAAACTCAAATGAAATGATTTTAATTTTGGTAACTTTATAAAGGTAAATCAACTTTTTAAAACTTTGAAAAGATGTAATTATAAAGGATATTGAATTAAATGTAGTTTTGTGAAGAAAAAAATGGAATAGTATAATTTTGTGAATTCTTCAACAAAAAAAGACTTATAAAATCTCACTAGGATTTAACCCGTGGTACACCACGGATTTATATATTTTTAAATCGTTTTATATGTCTAAAAATTTAATTTAGAAATTAGTGATACATCTTTTGTTTTTAAAGAATATATAAAACTATTTATATGTTTTTATTATAGTCCTTTATTATTTTACCAAATAATAATTTCATACTAAAAATTGTTATAATTTTTTTTTACTATATATTATCCAAATTACCCGGATCTAAAATACTAAACCGAAACATGACTACAATATCAAAATTGAAACAAATCCAAAAAATAAATATCTCGAACGGGAAGAAAAATTTACTAACCGAAAACCCGGAACCGAAACCTGAAACGAAACAATTTTTTGAAATAGAACCAAATGACCCAAAATTATTTAAATATTAAAAGGTATTGAAGTAAAAAAAATTGTTACTATATAATATTTTGTAGTACATATTTCATATAGTAAAATTTTAACATAATTTATAAGTTGATTTATTTCAAACTATTTTATACTATGGTAATTGTTATTTATTATATTAAAAGGTAGACAAAATACTCAGATCTAAATTAACGCATCGAAACCAAACTGAAATATTCGACCCAAAACCGATCTACAAAATAAGTAACTTGAACGGGTAGAGAAATTTACTACTGAAACCCGAAATCAAATCAGAATTGAACCTAAATTTGTAAAACTGAACCGAACTTTCGGGGTTACCCGAATTTTATACTAAGGAAATTTTTATTTATTATATTATAAGAGTGAACAAAATATTTGGATCCAAATTAATATATCGAAACAAAACTGAAATATTCGAAACGAAACCGATAAAAAAATAAGTAACTCGAACGGATAGATAATTTAACCACCTGAAAATCCGGAACCGAATATGAATCAAACATAAATTTTTAAAACTTAACCATACTACCGGATTTACCCAAAATTTATTTAAAATAAAAATAATTACAATTATAGATACAAATAATTTTGGGAGAATCACAAAACTATACCATTTGAATTACATTTCACAAAACTACACCATTTAAAAAATAATTCACAAAACTACATCTAAACACTCAAAATTAAATCTAAATAAACCTTACCCACACAATCCTACCCCCTTAATACTATATCCTAAACACTAATTAGCGAACCCAAATGAAAAGATTTTAATTTTGGTAATTTTTAATAGGGTAAATCAAGCTTTAAATTTTTTGAAAGGGTGTAGTTTTGTGAAAAAATTAAATTAGGTGTAGTTTTGTGAAAGAAAGATTTCGGAATTCACAAAGTACACCCTTTCAACCACTCATTCACAAAACTACACCTAATTTAATTTTTTCACAAAACTACACCCTTTCAAAAAATTTAAAGCTTGATTTACCCTACTAAAAATTATCAAAATTAAAATATTTTCATTTGGGTTCGCTAATTAGTGTTTAGGGTATAATATTAAGGGGGTAGGATTGTGTGGGTAAAGTTTATTTGAATTTAATTTTGAGTGTTTAGGTGTAGTTTTGTGAAATGTAATTCAAATGGTGTAGTTTTGTGATTCTCTCATAATAATATTATCTTATAGTTTTGTTTGATAAACATTAAATATGGTTTTACCATAATGAATTTTTTTTCCTTATTTAAATCCAATGGCATATTATGTAATTAAGTGAGTTTTTTTGGAAAAATTCAAAAGAGTACTTCAAAAATAATAATATAGATATATTTGGGAGTACCATTTAATGTTTTTATCACATTTAGTTATGCAATAGTTTTGGTAATTATCAAAAGAAACTCCGGATATTAATCTATTGTATGGTGTAACATTATTTCTTTTTAAATGATTAGTGAAAGTTCTACAAATTTTGTATTTCCAAATTCTTTACATTTATATATATTCTTGTTTGTAATATTAAGCCCATAATGTTATTAACAAAAAAATATTAAACCCATAATGCACCAGCACGCTTAAGCATTGGGATAAGTGAGCGATTGAGATGAAGACTCATGACTTGATTGGCTCCACCCACAAGTTGTCCTCCTATGAACACAACCGGCACGGTCGGGCTACAAGCAAGCTTAGCCAATGCTTGCTCTATCTCGTTTCCTCTATTGATCTCATCTAGCTCATAGATGGTTGGGTTCACACCAAAGTCTATGAAGAGAGTCTTGATTGTGTGAGACATGCAACAAGAATTCTTGCTAAAGATCACGATAGGCTTATGGGAGATCATCTTTTGTAGCTTCTCCATTTGTTGATTATATTAGGGGGTTTTGAAATAATTTACCTTGATCTTAGTTTATGTAAGATGGGTGTTTTGACTAGAATATATAGAGATCAATAGTTGAAATTTGAAAGGTTAACTAAGATATGGAAGTGACTTTGAGTTCTTGTGTGTTGATGTGTTATGATCGAAAATAAGGGTTCGTATAAATAGCTTCTTCACGAATGCATGTAACAAATAAAAAAGATAGATCTAGATGCTTTTGCTAAAGTATCCGTTCTATCATCTCGTGGACTAAATTATTCCATGTACGTAAGTCAATTAATGATCATAGAAAAGTTGTATTATATATGTTGTAAGAAAAATATAAGAATGTGTTAATGAACACATATATGCGTTTTGTAATATTTAAATGTAACTTGATTGCTCGTTATTCTAAATTTAATTATTTGTTTCTTATATTATAGACAAATCCAAGTTTTCTTAATTACAACAAATATATGCAAGAATTGACTAGTTAAATATCTCAAATTTAACTGATCAATTTAAGAAGAACATTTTCCCATTTTTTTTTTAAAAATAGCAAAAGAATGATATATAGTGATGAAAATATAGATGTAAGAATTGGTATGACGAGTTAGTTAAACCATGATTATTGCAAAACCCAATTTAAGGATTTTTAGAGATTTTGTTTTTGTTTGATTTAAAAAAACATTTAAAAGCGCACCAATTGTGGGTTACCACGTGTTAGTGGGCCCCAGTAAGAACTAGTCCCGAAATAAAAGATAAGAGATGCAGTCTCTTAAAAATTTGTGGGGTTCACGGGTTAAAATTTCCGCTAAGAGACTGCAATAATCATGCTCTTACTCTTTGGCTCCTGTAGAAAAATGATACATAAAAAAGGTTATCATCTAGTAGAGAAACAACACATCGTTTAATTCTTAATTATTTTATTTAAATTTAGTTTTATAAATTATGTTTAGCATGGCCTAAGATATGAAGAATATATAATACGGACGAATCATGTGATTATGTCTATAGTACGTACGGCCTTTCACATTTCTTGAGTTGTCAATAAACTACACGCACTATCACATTTGACAAAGTTGCCATCACCTTTACTTCTTTAATATTCGCGAAAACTCGAAATCGCATGATATTATCTTTAAAGATAATGACAATATTCTTGTAATGACCACTTGATAAAAGGCAAACTATGTGGTTACGTTTTAGCCTTATCGCCATGCATCATCATGCATGGAATCGAATTTTTACGTTGGCAAGAATCAAACAAAATCTAGCTTTATTCTTAGTTCGAAGAATAAGATTCGTGGAAAGTCTCAAGCTCATATAGCTAAGAAAATGGATTTGATAGTGAAGAAGCCACGTGATAACCCAAAAACAAAAAATATTATATTGTAATTTAATGTCATATTTCTTCTTTTTTTTTTACATATATAAAAATTATGATGGCCCCATTTTTTCTCAAGAGTCGTTATTTTTATATCACAATTTCATAATACTACAAGGTTACCATCATTCTCAGTGTACTTGATTCACTTATGGACACATTATTATATGTTAATCCCATCAGATTATTTCCTAACGATGAAACTATGTTCCTTATATGTCAGAATCCTTAATTCTTTGAACATTTGTTGTTTTCATGCGAAATATCTATAAGCATGTATTATATAATGGAAATATATTTTAAGCCTGCATGGTTATGAAGCCATTTTAACATCCATACAATGTTGTCAAATCGTAAGCTAAAGTATATGAACTCGTTAAAGCGTACGAACAAAAGAGATTGATTTTATGACAAATTCTCCAAATACAAATTTGAATAATATTAAAACTAGTTAATATGAAATTTGATTATAATGTGTATACTGATATTTTGCATAGTCTATATTATATTTTCGGCCAAACATCAATTAAGACCTAACATATGTAGTTATATTGAAATGTTTTTTCTTGTATTATTGTTCTTTTTTAAATAGATATATATATATATACTTTTCATTAAAGGGAATAGAGCCGGTCACTATAAAAATACACTTTTTAATTAGTGCACATGCGTTCGTTTATTAGAAAGCATGCATGTATATAACAATATGTATCAATAATTATGGGCATACAGAAACCAATATTACCAAATTTTATTACAAAAAATACCCACAGTTTACAAAATAGGTATCCACATAATCTATCTCTTTCCAAAACGTAGATAGACATTCCAACTCATACATTAATATGTCTATGTAATATTTATTTTCTTCACTTCACTATGTTATTTTGGTCGTTATATTATCAATATGCAAGCCCTTTTTATTTTGAAATCAAAGCCATAAAGCTCCAACACGCTTAAGCATTGGAACAAGAGAGCGATTGAGATGTAGACTCATAACTTGATTGGCTCCACCAACGAGTTGTCCTCCTATGAACACCACCGGCACGGTCGGGCTACAACCAAGCTTAGCCAATGCTTGCACTATCTCTTTTCCTTTGTTGATCTCGTCTAGCTCGTAAATTGTAGGGTTCACACCAAAGTCTAAGAAGAGAGTCTTGATTGTGTGAGACATGCAACAAGAGTTCTTGCTAAAGATCACTACCGACTTTTCGGATATCATCTTTTGTATCTTCTCCATTGATGTGTAATGATGTGCAAAGAGTGCTTCTTCAAAAAAGTTTTGTAGAAGTGAGTTTGAGTTTATGTGTGTTAAGGAAGTGAAGATAAGGGTCCTTTATATATAGTTTTATAAGATATGTTAGCTCTCATATTATGGGACTCATTCTTAAGAGAATCAATTTTGGCACAAAATAAAATGTCTAAAAATAAATAGAGATATTAAAATATTGAAAAAAGAATGAGAAATTTGAAGATAGTGGGGGCGTATCAAAAAGATTTAGAGGTTAAGGATTGTGCATGCATCCTTGTTTTCTATGTGTAACTATCAATTAAATCGGCACACAAATTTTAAATGCGAGGAATATCTCATACGGACGAAACATTTCGTGTCTTTATCTATAGTACGCCTCTTCTATTTCAATGTCTTTACTCTTCTATTTCAATGTCCAAAGAGTAATATTAATTAATATAAATACGTACCTTTAAAAGTTAAAATATGATATAAAAAAGAAATGTATAGATGGATGCTAATTAACCTTATGGCCTAATTACAAAGAAGAATGTGTAGAGAAATATAACTTTGAAAGAGATCATACAGCTAATCTTTTCTTTTTTAATTATTATTTATTTAAAAGAGCTAATTTTTTTAACTCCTCCATATTTCTTGAATATTCGCGAAAACACGAGACCGTGTGATATTATCATAAGAACAAGAATATTACTTACGACCACTTGTGAGAAAAAGAATAGTTAACTTCATGGCTCTATTCTCATGATCCTTATCGTCATGCAAAAAAAAAACAAACAAAATCGAATCACACTTAGCTTTTATTCCATATTTGATGAATAATATTGGAAAGTCAAGCTCATGGCCAAGAAGAGAGATTTGATAATGAAGTAACCACGTATATATATCCCCATATCAAATAGTTGCCCAATTATAATCCCAAGAGTCGTTATTGTTAATATCACACTTCAATGTTATCATCTTTTACAATGTACGTGATTCACGTACCGACACATATTATATATATATATATATTATATATATATATATATGTCGAATCACATCTAAATTCTACAACTTGCCCGTACCGTCCTATCTATAACATGGAATATGTAACAATGCAAAGATATTCCTTATGTGTCATAATCCAATATTTTGATTTTTGTTTTTGTTTTAAGAAACATACTTTACTATCATGAGGATGAATGACTACTACCAATTTTTTTTTTGAAAATAGATAATGAGGAATTTAGTAGAGTTTATGCCAATTCAATTTTTTTTTCTTTGATACATTTTTCTTCTATTAAAATACAAAACAATGAAAATGACATAGGTCAAGTGTTGAAGACCCACACGTGAAAAAATTTAAGAAACCAATAGAACTAGAAAGCAAAGAAAATTATTTGTAATAAGTAATCTACATTTGTGTAGTCTATCTTGTTGGACATCTATAGAAAACCAAACTATCTTATCCCGTGACACAAACCGATTTTGGTTTTTCAAGAATTTGTAAATAAAGCTTGTAGAGTAGTTTGAACAAAGTGCAAGGATGCATTGTAGTAATAAGGGCAAACCATAAGGGCTTAAAATTGCACACTAAGACCATGTCCAACAGAGAAATCCACAAAATTTCTTAACTATTCAGTGGGGTCCATGAACAATTGGTTTAAAACAAAATAAAAAAATAAAAAATAAAAACGGACCAATCATGGGCCGCCACGTATGCATGAATAGTTAAGATCTGAATCTTAAATAAGATATATAAGATTCAGATCTTAACTATTTAGGTGGGTTCCACATGCTAAGATCCCATTAAGAAACACCATTGGATTTGCTTTAAGGTATGACAATGATGATGATTCGTGGGTTTAAAGAATATTAGTATGAGTTAACTAAAATAACCAATTAAACAAAAGATTATATAAAAATTTCAAAATTTTCTTAGATGCTCTAAGCCATGTGTTTTTTTTTTGTCTGTTTTCTGGACCGGCTCTAAGACCATCATTATCGGTTAAGCACCTTTAATGGGTGCTTAAAAATATTTTTTTTATTTTTTTAATATTTTTTCTTATTATAAAAAAAATAAAAATTAAAAAATCCACCAATCGCGGACTGCCACGTGTCAGTGGTGCCCGCGAACAGTGCAAGGGTTGATCTTTGGAGAAGAGTTATTGGGTGAAGTTTTTAATATTTTTGGTGGGGTCCAGAAGTTAAACACCTCCTCTAGAGCTCCGATAATTATGCTCTAAAGCAATTTCATGGGTACTAAGGCCATGATTATCGGGGGCCCAAAAGGGGTCCTTAACCCGTGGGCCCCACAATAATATTAAGGACAACACTAAAAGAGCTTCTCTAATTGCCAATGCTTTAGATTTTTCGCGGGTCCCACTGACACGTGGCGGCCCGCGATTGGTATGACTAATATATTTTTTTTTTTTGAAAATTATAATAATAAAAAAACTAAAAAAAATTACTAAGAATTTTTTTTAGGTATCCAATGAATAATTATGCTATAACAATCGATTAAGCTAAAATTATGATTTACATGTATGATCATTTAAACTATATATATATATATATAGATATATTTCCATGCAATCAACTTCTTCACTACTCGCTTAATTGAACAAAGTATTATTTATAATTGATTAGTGTCAAGAACTCTATCAAACGCTTCTGGATATAAAATTTAATAGTTAATTAAAATCTTCAACGCATATTTGCATAAATATAACATGGAAAAAGAGAAATCCAGTGGTAATTAATTATGTATTAGTTATAAACCCACAGTGTACAAAATTAGGTATGATCTATATGTTCAAAACTTAGATAGACATAACCCTAACTCACAAATACACATTCAAGTGTTTATTCTTTTTAGGTCACTTTTAATAAGTATTTTCATTAACACTAATTTAAAATCAAAGCCATAACGCTCCAGCGCGCTTTAGCATTGGTAGGAGAGACCGATTAAGATGTAGACTCATGACTTGACTAGCTCCACCAACAAGTTGTCCTCCTATGAACACCACCGGCACGGTCGGGCTACAACCAAGCTGAGCCAATGCTTGCTCTATCTCCTTTCCTCTATTGATCTCATCAAGCTCATAGATTGTTGGGTTCACACCAAAATCTAAGAAGAGAGTCTTGATTGTGTGAGACATGCAACAAGAATTCTTGCTAAAGATTACTACCGATTTCTCCAAGATCATGTTTTGTAGCTTCTCCATTGATGTTATATATCGTGACCAAAATGTTATATTTGGGAATATTAGAGATCTTAGAGAAAAGATTGTGATATCTTTAGAGGTTATGATGAGAAATGACTTTGAGTTTATGTGTTTGATGAAATGTGAGGATCTATAAGGTTGCTTTATATAAGGATATATAAGGTACGTACGTAAGGTTTCATATTACGTGATTTAATTTATTATTATTTTCTAAGAAAATGCTTTAGCATGGAATTAAGCATCTCATGCAAGTACCAAATCAAAATAGCATCTCAAGTAAATAAATAAATATTGAAAACTTAAAATTAGGATAATGAGAGAATCTAAGAGTTAGAGGTTAATGCCTCTTTTTTATATGTTCTTTTTACCTCTTGCAGCTAAAGAATAAAAAAAAAGTAAGACCATTAACAAAATTAGGTAAACTTACAGATAAATAATCGTGCTATAGATCAAATGTGAGGAATATTTGATACGGACGAATCAGTGTCATGTCTTTATATTAACTATGATGGAACCCACGGGATATTCACTTCATAGTAATTTCAAAAAATATTTATAGTGAATTTTTCATTGTAATATGTATTATTATTGTTATTCGAATATACGCAGTTTATATTTTACCAAATCAATGAAAATTATTTTGTTTGCGTATACATTTTGTCTACATCGTTTAGTTTATTATCAAATTGTGGAGATATTAATTTGCAATGAAATCTAATTTTTCAAACATTTTTTAAAAAATATTGAAGATTGTTGTGCATCCCTTTCAATTTTTTGACTTTTAATTGATTTTTATCTTTCTTTAATATGTTTACTACGGTTTTATTTAGAGATTTTAACCCATTTTTAAATTGTATCATATTCTGTATTGTTTTTCTATGTAACATTATTAAAATATTTATATATGTTATTGTTTATTTTGTATAAGAGTTCTTTTTTTGCGATGAATATTTTTAATCTTCTCACGTAAAATTGGTATTAACTCTATATTTTAAAAGATTATTGTGAATAATTTATGTATTATTTCTATGTATAAATATAGAATATTTGCATCCAAGTTAGAATTGATGAATTTTTTATTTATCGATAAAAAGATTTTTTCTTGACCATTTTAATAATTATTTAAATTGATATACATATTATTTTATTAATGTTATAAATTACATTGAATATCTTTTTTGAATTTTATTAATATTAAAGAGAGAATTATAAAACTACACCATTTGAATTACATTTCACAAAATGCATTTCAAAATTATTTTACAAAACTGCACTTAAACACTCAAAATTAAATCTAAATAAACCTTACCCACACCAACATATCCCTTAATACTATACCCTAAACACTAATTAGCGAACCCAAATGAAATTTTTTAATTTTGGTAATTTTTAAAAGGTAAATCAAGCTTTTAAAATTTTGAAAATGTGTAAATATGAGAAAAAATTGAATTAGGTAGAATTTTGCAAAGTAAGAGTTGAAAGAGTGTAGTTTTGTGTATTCCTCGATATTAAATTAGTTGTGTTGTCTTTATTATTTGTGTTTTTAATTAAGTTTATTAGTATTAATGATTTTATTATATTTTTATTTTAATTATGTTGTGTTAAATATTTTTGATGATGATGTGTCACTCATATGGAGAGGGTTCTTCTTCTTTTATAGTATAGACTATGTAATTTCTCGCGCTATGCGCGATGAATAAATTTTGAAAATAATAAAAATTTTACGTAAATGTGGATAATTATGTTTAAGATTTGATATAATAATATTTATATCTTGATTTACTTATTGTTTTGGATATAAAAGTTTTCAATTTTTTATTTCAACTTATTCAGTTTTTGTAGAAATATATTTATAAAAGTATTCACAAAAACGGATCGGGATATCCTTCAAAAGTCAACGGGTATTCCCCGACCGAATATTCGTCTAAAAGATCAAAATTCGGGTCATTTTTACGGATCTAGGCAGATGCGAATCCGAATATCTTAAAAAACCAGATATCTGGATCCGGTTTACCCTTAATATGCGATATATATTTATAGGGTTGGGGTGACGTTTATCGTTCATTCTTATTTAATAATGAGATTTATTGTTCTATCCATTTCATAATAAATGTGGTTTTAAAGATTTTTTTATTCCATCTTTTATTGTTTTTATTTTTGATTGAAAAATTTAATGTGTTTTGACTTTTTTAACCAATAAAATTTTATTATATTTTTCTATATTCTATATTTTTATAAAAATTACAATTTATATTCTAAATTATTTACTATTTCATTTTTTCATAAATGATGCTTGAAATTTATTTTTTATTGATATATAATTATTGGGCCATAAAAGCCTTTTTCATTATTTTCTATTAATAAATGTTTTTCCATGGCACATTTTTTATTGGTTGTTAAAAATTATTTATGTCATGTCACAATTAATTTGATGAAACTCATTGTGGTGTTGACACCTATGATTTTGAACCAAAATCACTTTACAAATAATGTCTTAGGGATTACTACGCCTAAGAGGAATTAACAAAACTACACCATTTCTTCCATTCATTTACAAAACTTTACGTAATTCAATTTTTTCACATATTTACACCCTTTCAAAATTTTAAAAATTTGATTTACCCTTTTAAAAATTACCAAAATTAAAATCTTTTCATTTAGGTTCGCTAATTAGTGTTTAGGGTATAGTTGATAACTTGCATATTTTACACATTTTACCTTAGTTTATGCATTAGAACTCATTCATTTAGGTTGCATTTAGTGTCATATAAGTTGCATTTTGGTTTGTTTCGTGTATTTCAGGTTTTGGAGCATAAAGACGGCGAAAGTGATGAATTTAAGCCAAAAAGAAACTGATACACTTGCATCGGCATGTTGTATCGGTTTATGTTGGCCGATACAGAAGACAGAAAGTTTGCCGAAGTCTGTATCGGCCAAGCATATCGGTTTCTGTGGCCGATATAGAAGACAGAAGTTTCGCCGAAGCTTGTATCGGCCAACCATATCGGTTTGGAGTGGCCGATACAAGAGAAAAAGACCCGAAGACACGTATCGACCTCGTCGTATCGGCTTAGCTCGGCCGATACGAAGAAATCCGAGCCGAAGGATGACTACCGAAGCGCATATCGGCCAGCCCGTATCGGTTTGCTATGACCGATACGGGCTGCGAAATTTTATAAGTGATTTGTTTTTTTTGTAAAAAAAGGAAAACCGATTAAACCAATTTTGGTTTCCTTGATTTCAATTTTTGGTTTAGTTTTTATTAGGGTTGGAGAGTTCTCTTGACAGGATCCTATCTTGTTTTTCATCGTTTGTTTTTGTTTTTGAGACTTGAAGGAGATTTCTTGGTGATTGCTTCTTGGCCACCTTGTAATCTTCATCATCATCATTCAATAAGAGATTTTTTTACCCTTTATTCTCCTTGTTTTTGTTTATGCTATTGATATCTATAAACCTAATTGCTATGAGTTTCAATATGATTTGTGAGTAGTTCCAAATAGACAATTGGGTTAGGGTAAAAGGGGTTTGATTGAATCTAGGATAGATAATTGTCAAAAGCTTAATTGATTAAAAACTTTAGTCTTTGGTAACGACCTTAAAGCTTTAATCGAGTTGGCCATTCGATTATCGAACCCAGGAAGCTTTATGAATCGAGAGATTATAAAGCCTCCTTAACAATTACCTTAGAACCAAGCCTAGCTTAACCGAGAGATCTGTGTTAATAAGCTTGGTGGTTAGAATTGATTTGTTCTTAAAGTTTCTCGACGATTAAACTATCCAAGACATTGTTTTAGTTTAATTGTTGAGAAAAGGATATTTGCCACGAGAGTGGATTGATCTAAAATCGTTTTCAAAACCTTAAAGTTATTTTTGTAAAAGACAATTTGAAATCCGAAAGTTTAATCACCCTTTAAAACACCTTAACCTGATTGTTTAGCTTTTTATTTATTAATCTTCAAAACTTTTAATTCTCGTTTTCGTTTTATTTAATTTTCGGTTACAAAATCACACAAACAACAATCCTTGATCACGCTTAAACCGAGTCCGTTGAATGTATCATAAACTGAGTCCAACGGTTAAGTATTATTCTTATTCAAATAAGACATTATGACACATACCTTTTTCTCCTTCAAAATTATTATTCAAATAAGACATTATGATACATTTTAAAAAATTAAGTTAACTGTGTACAAGTTGTTTTAATAAAACTTCAAATCTATAGTAAAATTGAAAGCAAATCCAAACTACGGATTTGTAGAGATTATTTAGATAGATAATTAAGAGAAAATTAAATAGCTTATTAAAGCTTTATTGTGCATAAATGTAAAGAGAGAATAACACTTTAGATTGTCACCAAGAACACTATGATTTGATATTGATATATTGATAATCTTTAGAAAGAGAGAGTTTCCTCTCTCAAGGTTACAAACAATGTTCTCATAAGACACATATTTATACTATTAATTGTAATGAAACCCTAAACACATAGATATCATATTGGGCTTGGGTTTGAGTTTCTTTGAGTCTCTAATAGTCCCCCGCAAACTTTGCATTGGGTGAAAGCACAATGCGAAGTTTGAAAGTGCAATGCTTGACTTGATAGGAACATAAGTAGGCGAAGCATTATCGCAAGGAGACGTAGACATCTTCTCTTTTCACCGTAGATAAAGAAACTAGTATGAGATTGCTTGATCTATACGTGGAGAGTTATCATGGCTCACTCAGAGGTATTCTCTTGATACTTGGAGGCTTAGTATAACTCACTCAGAGGTACTTGTGACCATTCTTTCTCATAAAGAGTCGGGGTTTCTTTTAACCTCTCAACTCAACTAATCCGTCTTTTGATAATCGAGAAGTTCCCACAACTATTGAAATCATACTCACAAACTACCTCTTTTCCATTTGCTAACTAAAAATCTGCACTTTACCAAACTGTGTTTCTCTTTGGCATTTTCACAAACACTTTGTGTGCATTCACCTAAATCTTCTTATTTGTTACATGAAACCATAAATCTGACCGCAACCACATTCTTATCACTTCCAAGCATGCCTATTTATATCTAGCTTAATGATTCCAAGCCTATAACTCTAACCAACCATCAAAACCACCAACGAAGCACTATCCAACTACTTCTCTCTAATTAGTTGCTCCACTATAAGTCAACTTCTTCTCTTTCATAAAAGGACAGAGTAGTTACCATAGATATATGAGTGTGGAAGCTTGAATCTCATGATATCATTTCTTGGATGCTTGGAAGTAGTTTGAATCTTCTGTCTGGAAAGCCACATGGATCTTGTGTGCTCTGACTTTCTTCCACAGAGAAACCAGTGATGGAGAAGAACCCATGAGTCCCAAGGATTGACTGAAGCTCTGATACCATGAAAGCAAATCCAAACTACGGATTTGTAGAGATTATTTAGATAGATAATTAAGAGAAAATTAAATAGCTTATTAAAGCTTTATTGTGCATAAATGTAAAGAGAGAATAACACTTTAGATTGTCACCAAGAACACTATGATTTGATATTGATATATTGATAATCTTTAGAAAGAGAGAGTTTCCTCTCTCAAGGTTACAAACAATGTTCTCATAAGACACATATTTATACTATTAATTGTAATGAAACCCTAAACACATAGATATCATATTGGGCTTGGGTTTGAGTTTCTTTGAGTCTCTAATAAAAATCAGATATTTTAGATATAAAAACTAAAAATAAAAGCTGCATGTCGATCATTTGCGAAGACTCGAGATAGCTCGCATAATTTTATATGGTATATCTAAAGAATAATAGTATGGTGGTTTTCTTCACTTGCATGCAAAAGACTTTTCTTTATTCTCACAAAATTTTCTTCACAAATTTGATTTTGGAATAAAGTTAATTTTTGTTTGATTCTTGACATCACATAGATTCGATCTTGTTCTAAGAGGATAAGGCTCAATGAAAGATATTGAAGGTAGCTCAATTGTGACCGGGAGAGACAATATATATATATATATATATATATATATATATATATATATATATATCTATATATATATATATATTACACATGATAAGGTCATCATATATATTCATTGCCCGTACATGACTTGCATAAAAAAAATCACATATAATCGCATCAAATCTAATTCCACAACTAGACCATACCTAAAACATGAATTATATTTTGCTTTTTTAAAAAAGTTTTAATAAAATAAAAATAATTTTTTGACTTCTTTTAAAAGTGTTAGATTCTCATTAGATGTTTGGATGTATAGAATCATTTGTAACCATAATACGATGTCTCCAAAATTTACTTAAGATTTTGCAAAAAATTGAAATCTGTTATTGTAGAAATATAAAAATTAAGGATCGATTTTCATGGGATTTTTTTTTGTTTCTTTGGGATATTGGATCTTAGAGCATGATTATTGCTATAACCCAAAGATCCCGACTCTTGTGTGAAAAGAGAGACGAAGAAAAAAATACAGAAGAGAGAGACGAAGAAAAAAAAAAAATATGGAACCGGTTCCGAAATAAGGGTGAAGAGAAGCCGACTCTTTTTTTTTTTTTCTTTTTTGATTTAAATTAATGGACCTTTTAGACTAAAACTCAACTTTAGATCATGCGTTAATTATGGTCTTACACGCCCGTTTGTTCAAAGATTATGAACCTGACCGATCTAAAGGGTGAAATACATTAGCAATTGTATATTACTCTTTCTGATCCATAATAAATGATGTTTTAGAAGAAATTTTTTTCTTTAAACGTAGTTTTAGGTACTAGGGAAGACCCCGCGCTACGCGCGGGGAATGATACTAATTTATTTTTATGTTGTAGTTTTTAAATATAATTTTTTTAAAAGAATGAATATAAATTTATGTTCCAATGTTGTATATGTTTTTTATATTCACGAGGAATATATTGATTTGTGTATAGTTAGAATATAATATATTTACAGTTATTTTTATTAAGAGGATATATTTCACGACAATTATCAATAGAAAACCTTATAGTAGATTTGTATAAGTAACTTAAATTAATATATTTATAATTTAAATATCTTTTGCTTTCGTTTTTCGGAGATTAATTAGTTTATGTTTTTCTCTTCTTTGTTATAACATTAAAACTAACTAAAATTTTGAAGCTGCTATATTTATAAATTTTATGATTATATTGGTATTTATATTAAATTATATTTAAAACGTAAAATATCATTAAGTATTTTTATCTTTAAGTATTTTTAATTTGTTTTATATAAATTTATTTGAACTAAATAAATGAGATTTTATCGGAAAACTAAATAAATGAGCTAAACCTTATAACTATAAATATATATATATATATATATATATATATATATTTGTTTTGTTTTTTATTTTGTTTCTTATAATTGAATTTTTTTTAAACAACAAAATAGTTTTTTTGGTGAAATGTGACATTCATGCTATAGAAAGTAAATGAACTCGATTTAAAACTTAGAACCAATATGACGTCATTGGAGGACACGTGTCATTACCATGAGAGAACTTAAAACCAATATGAAGTCATATGAGGACACGTGTCATTACCAGGAAAAATTGTGAATATAGGCACCTGTAATAGGCACCCGTAAAGTGAGTTTGCGGATAACAAAGAATTTTCCGAAATAGTAGTTCATCTACATTACTTATTCTTTGTTTATACTATTATGACATCATTTCAGTTTTTACATATTTCTCATATGAGTAACCATTGATTAATAGTTAATTTCTCTTCATAGTTTATATAACTTTTTACATCCTTATTTACTTATTTTACTTATTTTTCTAATTTCTTTAAAGATATAACTATTTTTGTTTCTTGTAATATGACAATTTGACTCCTATCATGAATAAGAATATTATTATTATTATTTTATGATAGTTTATTTTTAATTGGGAATTGACTTAGCTTCCCAACCTAGTTTAAATGCATGTGATGTTAAAAATATCTCAATATTATAAATATCCATTCTCCAAACTTTGTCGGTTGATCTAACTTATCATAATGCTAGATAATTTTTCTTGAATGGTACATTTCTTCATAATTATTTAATTAACAGACATACATGTTAAGCAAGGGTGCAATTGGCACTCCTTAAATAATAAGAATATATGTTTAAGAATAAGTACAAGAAAAATAAAACATCACATTTGGTTAAGTTCTTTATTACTTATCGAAGTGTTTAATCCAAGTTAGAATCCTATCCGTGAACTCATCCAAGGTTTCCTCCAATCTTCTTCTACACCCTCTTTTGTTGTTTCCGCATTTATATACTAATAAAACAAAAAACGTCTTACTACTTTAGATGAAAAAGCAATATGATACTTAAGATAAATCAAATTTATAAGGAGAAATCTGAACACATATACAAAAATATTGATGAAAGGGTCATAGAATTAAATGATCTAATTTTTAATCCTTTTATGTTCTATTATGTTTTCAGAATATTGCAAGACTCTTAACAACCATAGGAATGATTTTATCTGCCTTAAAACTACAACCTAGCGAATTCTTCTCTTGTACTTGATGAATCACAAAAACATAAGCCCACCCAAAGGGTTATAGTAGACAAACCCAATGATACACATTGTTTGTTTGTATTTGCCAACCAATCAAGGCCATAAACCTATTAACTACTTGTGCACCCATAAGGCCATAAAGCCAAATACTTGTACTTAATATCAACCAAAAAAAGAGGGAAGAGCTCAAAAGAACATTCATAAGTTGTTGGTTTAAAAGACCTTACGCTTGAGGCTACGAAGTGCTTTATGTTTTTTTTTGGATTTGAGAGGCTTGATTTAAGGTTTTTCATTTTCCGCTTGGTTCATCTTCTCCAATGTCGTGTTCCCTATTCCCGACATCCCAAATCGTATATATATTCAGTATTGCATAGAGTTTTTTCGTTGTGACGTAGAAACCTGTTAGTGGTGGGCTTAAGCCCATCAAGGTCCGGCCCGCTTGGAAAGTCTCATTTGACTCAAAGGAAGAACTCTATAAATAGAGAGACAAACTCACAATAAGGGGAGGCTTTTCGGAGGGACAACTTTTAGAGAGAGAATTTAGAGAGAGAAACAATCAACAATATTTTTCTATCTCTGAATTCGTCAGCTTCCACTTCGTCAACTCCGTGTTCGTCAGCTTTGAGTTCGTCAGTTTCATGTTCACCACTTCGTCAACTCCCTGTTCGTCAATATTAAGTTCGTCAGCTCTCAGTTCGTCAGTTTCATGTTCGCCACTTCGTCAACTCCGTGTTCGTCAGCTTTGAGTTCGTCAGTTTCATGTTCGCCACTTCGTCAACTCCGTGTTCGTCAGCTTTGAGTTCGTCAGTTTCATGTTCGCCACTTCGTCAACTCCTCGTTCGTCAATATTCGGCTCATCGGCTCCCAACTCCGGCTCAACATGTCTCCGGTTCGGCGACATTCGGCTCGTCTCGCTCCTCGTTCGGCGACATTCGGCTCGTCGGCTCCCCGGTTCGCCGACTTCGGCTCATCGGCTCCCCGGTTCGTCGGCTCGTCGTAGCTTTCGGCTCGTCCGCTCCTCGTTCGGCGACATTCGGCTCGTCGGCTCCCCGGTTCGTCAACATTCGGCTCATCGGCTCCCAACTCCAGCTCAACATGTCTCCAGTTCGGCGACATTCAGCTCGTCTGCTCCCTGTTCGGCGACATTCAGCTCGTCAGCTCCCCAGTTCGTCAACATTCAGCTCATCAGCTCCCAACTCCAGCTCAACATGTCTCCCTGTTCGGCGACATTCAGCTCGTCTGCTCCCTGTTCGGCGACATTCAGCTCGTCAGCTCCCTGTTCGGCGACATTCAGCTCGTCAGCTCCCAACTCCGGCTCAACATGTCTCCAGTTCGGCGACATTCAGCTCGTCTGCTCCCTGTTCGGCGACATTCAGCTCGTCGGCTCCCCGGTTCGTCAACATTCGGCTCGTGCGCTCTCGGCTCACCAACTTGCAGCTTCCCGGCTCTCGGCTCAAACAAACAGTTGTCAAATAAACGGGATTCTCCGACCCACACTTCACATCGACTCCGAAATAAACACTTAACCGTTTTACCCCCACAACATTTGGCGCCCACCGTGGGGCCATTCAGGAGAATCCCTCAACGCAAATGACAACTCGCAACGCCTCGCAATAAACTAAAAACGAGCTAAACGCGAGCAAAGCTTTTCGCGCGTGAACTGCAGCCGGCTAACCCCACTCGAGGTACTACTAAACTCTTTTCTCTTATACTTAGTCAATTATCTAAAGAGCAATCAAAACTCTTCGACATACAACAATTCGCAAAAAAAAAAAAAAAAAAAAAAAAAAAAAAAAAAGCCGGTTCAAACCGCAAAACAAAATAACTCCAAGCAAAGGTATAACGAACTCAAGTTAGTCGGTATATACGTATACCCCACGAGCTCAGTTCTCAAAATCCACGAGCTCAGCGCTCAAGACATAACGAGCTCAATGCTCAGTCTCACAAGCTCTATGCTTATAACCAACGGGCTCATCGCTCGGACCGTCGACTCGGTCTTTATATATCCACTTAGCAAAAAGAACTAACTAACGAAAGTCGCGCTCCGTAAGTTAGTCACTTAGCAAAGCGGTTGAAGATTCTAAGCCGGTCCAAACCGCGATCGACCACTTATCAAAGGTGCAAAACATGTTAGCCACTCCACCGAGTGCGGTGGATCGATCATCCACTTTTGCAAGGATGATTCCTACGAACTCATGTTCAAACACTTGCAGTGGCCCAATCCGAAACCACAAAAGCCGAGTACCTCGCATTAATCGAAGAATAGTTCGAACTGAAAAGCCGAGTACCACCTCGCATCATTCAAAGAACAATTCATACTGAAAAGCCTATTCGTCAGCTCTCCGACGAAGGGACCAGGAGATTTTCCAAGCGCGAAGACCAACTCTTGAAATTCGACTTCTCCCTCTCGCGATCTCGTAAATCGAACTGGGGGAGGGACTAATGTTAGTGGTGGGCTTAAGCCCATCAAGGTCCGGCCCGCTTGGAAAGTCTCATTTGACTCAAAGGAAGAACTCTATAAATAGAGAGACAAACTCACAATAAGGGGAGGCTTTTCGGAGGGACAACTTTTAGAGAGAGAATTTAGAGAGAGAAACAATCAACAATATTTTTCTATCTCTGAATTCGTCAGCTTCCACTTCGTCAACTCCGTGTTCGTCAGCTTTGAGTTCGTCAGTTTCATGTTCACCACTTCGTCAACTCCCTGTTCGTCAATATTAAGTTCGTCAGCTCTCAGTTCGTCAGTTTCATGTTCGCCACTTCGTCAACTCCGTGTTCGTCAGCTTTGAGTTCGTCAGTTTCATGTTCGCCACTTCGTCAACTCCGTGTTCGTCAGCTTTGAGTTCGTCAGTTTCATGTTCGCCACTTCGTCAACTCCCTGTTCGTCAATATTCAGCTCATCAGCTCCCAACTCCAGCTCAACATGTCTCCAGTTCGGCGACATTCAGCTCGTCTGCTCCCTGTTCGGCGACATTCGGCTCGTCAGCTCCCCAGTTCGCCGACTTCAGCTCATCGGCTCCCCAGTTCGTCAGCTCGTCGTAGCTTTCAGCTCGTCTGCTCCCTGTTCGGCGACATTCAGCTCGTCAGCTCCCCAGTTCGTCAACATTCAGCTCATCAGCTCCCAACTCCAGCTCAACATGTCTCCAGTTCGGCGACTTTCGGCTCGTCCGCTCCTCGTTCGGCGACATTCGGCTCGTCGGCTCCCCGGTTCGTCAACATTCAGCTCATCAGCTCCCAACTCCAGCTCAACATGTCTCCCTGTTCGGCGACATTCAGCTCGTCTGCTCCCTGTTCGGCGACATTCAGCTCGTCAGCTCCCTGTTCGGCGACATTCAGCTCGTCAGCTCCCAACTCCAGCTCAACATGTCTCCAGTTCGGCGACATTCAGCTCGTCTGCTCCCTGTTCGGCGACATTCAGCTCGTCAGCTCCCCAGTTCGTCAACATTCAGCTCGTCTGCTCTCAGCTCACCAACTTGCAGCTTCCCAGCTCTCAGCTCAAACAAACAGTTGTCAAATAAACGGGATTCTCCGACCCACACTTCACATCGACTCCGAAATAAACACTTAACCGTTTTACCCCCACAACAAAACCCAAAATCCTTTCTTATATAGATTGGAAGAATATGACGAGATTGAGATTTGAATTCTATTAATTTATTGCCTTAAAGAGAGATTTTGTGAAATTGATGAGACAAAAGAAGGGAGAAGAGATTGTTTTCATATAGCGAAAAGTTTATACGACGTGGATTAAATAGCCCCTGAGAAGCTGAGCTCCATGGGTACGGAGAAGTGGGCAATTAAGAAGAGATCGTGGTGACATTATTAACTCAAGGAGGAGTGGCAATTAAGAGAGAAACGTCGAAACGTTGGTTTTAAGACGATAGTGAGATGAATCGGCGGAGATGGTGGAGACTGGAGAGACGTCGGTGAGAGTTGTTTTATTGTATAAGATGATTGGGCTTTATTTTTACCTATTGGGCTTATATTATTGTGTCAATAATCGAATTAATAAAACAAACAAAAACGTGTACATATCCTATACAGAAGACACGTGTCAAGAGGAGGAGAGAAAGAATCCTTCTTTTATAGTATAGATTTTCACATGTTTTCCTATTATATCCTTAATTTCATGATATATCGTAACATTAATTTTTGAATGTGACTCAAGTTAATGTCAATAAAATCATTTGATAAGCTTCTTTAAATTGTCTGAAAAACTCTAAAACACCATTTATTAAGGAACATAGAGAGTACTAAACATTTTGTTTACGATATTCACAATGTATTAACAAACTTATATTCTGGACATAATTATTAAAACGAACTTTGACATCAATATGTTTAGTTGTCAAAATAATGCATTGAGTTTTGCATAGTGTTTTTACTTATATACTTTCAGTGCATTACTATTTTGAAAGTGTTCCCATAAAACAACTTATTCATTGGTTTTATTATAATTACCCACACGTTACAATATAGGCATGCTTCATAATATATCCTTCCAAAATTTAGATAGACAAACACATTCATACATACATGTCAAATGTTTTTTTTTGTCATCTTTGATTACTTTCATTATATAATTGTATCATTATCAAGCTACATTTCTAGAAACAAGTATGCCTTCATATTTTAATATTCAAAGCCATAAAGCTCCAACGCGTTTAAGCGTTGGAACTAGAGAGCCATTGAGATGAAGACTCATGACTTGACTAGCTCCACCAACAAGTTGTCCTCCTATGAACACAACCGGCACGGTCGGGCTACAACCAAGCTTAGCCAATGCTTCTTCTATCTCTTTTCCTCTGTTGATCTCGTCAAGCTCATAGATCGTAGGGTTCACGCCAAAGTCTATGAAGAGAGTCTTGATTGTGTGAGACATGCAACATGAGTTCTTGCTAAAGATCACTACCGACTTCTTGGAGATCATCTTTTGTATCTTTTCCATTGATGTAATAATGTGTAAGAGTGTTTCGAAAATGGATTTGTAGATGATGAAAATGGGGTTTTTTATGAATGAAATGAGAGATATATTTGGGAGAAAAGTTGTAATATAGAGAATTTATAGAAATAATGTGATTTCTTTGGAGTGATCAAGATGCCAAGTGACTTTGTGTTTATGTATAGAAGTGTGTATAAGGTCCTATATATAATATTTTCTAAAGTGCGTACGTAAACTTATCATATATTATGGGTTCAATATATCACTTTTTTAGAGAATCAACTTTATAGCACGGAAATAAAATAAACACATTTTCAAATAATGAAAAATTAAGATAGTGGGAGAGTATCCAAAATAATTTGAGGCTATGCTCCGTTTCACACCTTCTTGATTCTTTGGCATATTTAAGAATAAAACTAGTTGAGTAAAATTTAGAGAAAACAAAATCTCTCTTAGATGTGAAGAATATTTGATACGGACGAATAATTACATGTCTTTGTACGGCTATATAATGTAATATTACGTATATTTAATTAAGATGTTAATTACTGCGTGATGTATGGTTCTTATTTAAAAATTATAAACTTTAGGGAAGTTATTAACAATGAAACTTTTGTTAAGCAAAAGGTGACCCGCATTTGACATATGATAAACATGACAAAAGTAGAGGTCTACTTAGAGAAGACTCGAGATCTTTAGAGTATATGTCTAGAATAATCTTTTATTTTTGTTATGTTGAGGATTACGTGGCATGTTACATTACTATATAAAAAGAATACAATCTCATGAATGAAAACTTTCATCACAAATTTATTTTGGGAATAAAGGTAATTAAAGACTTCTATGATTTTTGACATCTCCAATATTCGATTTCATTCCACGGCGATAAGACAATGGAACCACATTATTATTTTTTATTTTTTTTTAACTTGGGGTATCATAGGCCTATAGAAGGGCCTAGACTAATTCCTAAGGGGAAGTGCAGTCCACGGATAAACCCTCTCTCCGGGTATTCAAATGGGCCGAAAATAAGGGTCCATATCCATGTGGATAATCTAGCAATTTCGCATTTGCTGGACACATAATTTATTTATTTTATTTATTTATTTATTTTTAATTAAGTTGTAGTTATACATCGAATGTGGCCCAAATATGATCCGGAGAGTCGTTTTTCATAATATAAAAATTATAAGGTGTGATATTCATTTAGTACGTTCATATTTTACGTACAACTATAATATGGTATGATCGCATCTAACTCCATACTCTCGTACCTTCTTGTCACCTTATATATATATATAGTTTTTTATTATTTTATTTTGGTAAAATGTTAAGTAACATATGTTCTAATTTTTGTTAAAGTAACTTTATTAGATATTGTTATACTTTTAATCTAGGCACGAATTAACAAGAAAAAATATTTAATTGGTCAAGTGTTAGATATTTTAATTTACCGTTAAATCGATGGTTAATATATAGGCATAATATTTGTTTACTATTGTTGTGGTTTAACCTTTTTAACTTTGGAGAACATCTTTTTTCTTCACAATACTAGTAAAGCAATTTGTAATAACTTATTCTCGTTAAAGCTCATTTTCAAACAAAAAATTGTATTTAGCTTTTAAGTCAAGTTTTGAAGATCTTCATACAATTGATTTGGGTTCTTGTTTATGATATGCCATATATTAATATATTGTAAAAAGCTAAATATAAATATTAATCAATTAGTTCTTGTTTATATGCTATATATTAATATATTGCACCAACATAGGATTCTAGCTAACCTTACAATTGAGTGTTAATCATACATTGTAAAGTATCTTTAGTTTGAACCAAGATGTTGTTTCATTAGTCTTTGACATTCCTGAGAAAGATGTCTCCTTTGATTCACAAGGATGTATAGTTCTTGACCAAGAAGGAAGTGATGTGATCCAATCAAACATGCTCTCCGAGCCTGCTTCTAAAACAATTGTTATTACCAATAATGATGGTGATATGAACTCTTTGGAACCATTTGAGTCTCTAATGCAGGAGTCCGCTACAAATGTTATTCTAGAGACACATGTCTCTCTTGGTACACTTGAAACAGAAAGCTTGCAAACGTCTTCTGCTTCACTCATGGAAGGTACTCAACTTCTCTCTAATGTTGTAGTGGAAAATATAGTTGAACCTAGTTCAGGAGAAGTTTCTGAAACTCATGTTCAAATAAGTAATGTTTTAGATAATTTGGAGATTTCAAGAGATTTAAGCTCTCCTATGGTTTTTGGGTCCCATAGTGGAGAAGTTTCGCGTGATTTTGTCTCTAGCTTCTCACCATCTTCCTCTCAAGCCAAAATTTCAAACTTCTTTGCTCCTTTTGCTGCCTCCGTAGCAAGTAACAAAGATGATTTTGTTATGAAAACTGATATATTCGCTAGTCCCTTTAGCAATGATATGGCTCAAAGATCTCGAGGAGGTCGGTTTTTAAAGCCCTCTCAAAAGCTAAAGGAAATGGAGTGGACCACAATTGGTGGAAAAGGAAAGCGTGGTCGAGGTCGCGGACCTCATTAGTTGTTATTGAAAATTTACTATGGTTAAAACTCTCTGTTTTTTAGTTTTGTTTTTCTTCTTTGTGTGTTCCCCTTTGCAAGGGATAATATGTTTGTTGTAGTATTCTTTTCATATTTCTTGTTTTAACTCTATGACTACAAAAGTCATTCTCTTGTAAACATTTCTAGCTTTTATATTGAAAATCCTTTAACAAAAAAAAAAAAATCTTTAGTTTGAACCATTGTAGATAAAAAAAAATCTTTTATTTTTTGCACCTCAAGTTGTTTACAATAAAATGTTTTTGTTCAAACCCATATAATGATCTTAAATGCATAAATGTTTATATAAATCACATAGATAAGTAGAAATACAACACTTGTGGTTTTGTTATAAAAGGATAACCAAAACTTACAAAATAGATACCCTAGTAATCTATCATTTCAAAACATAGATAGACAAGAGATTCATACATACATATTTATAGATATATGTTTTCTTATTTTTTCATTGTTTTGATTTGTTTCATTATCTTATTAGTTATTAAGCTACATTCTTAAGTAAGTATCCATTTATAAGGAATCAAAGCCATAAAGCCCCAACACGTTTAAGCATAGGAACAAGAGAGCGATTGAGATGAAGACTCATGACTTGATTGGCTCCACCTACAAGTTGTCCTCCTATGAACACCACCGGCACGGTCGGGCTGCAGCCAAGCTGAGCCAATGCTTGCTCTATCTCTTTTCCTCTATTGATCTCATCTAGCTCATAGATTGTTGGGTTAACGCCAAAGTCTATGAAGAGAGTCTTGATTGTGTGGGACATGCAACAAGAATTCTTGCTAAAGATCACTACCGACTTTTCGGAGATCATGTTTTGTAGCTTCTCCATTATTAAAAATGAGAAAATTTATATATATGTAGAGTGGCTTTTGAATGAGAAAAATGGGTATGTGTTAGATCAAGATGTGAGATTATGGATGAAAATAGGAGAAGTTTTAAGATTAGATAAGAAATGACTTTGAGTTTATAATGTGTGTTGGTTTGGTTTGATGTAGAGAAATGTTTATAAGAGTCCTATATATAGATAGATCTCTAATGTACGTACGTCGTTATTCTTATTATTATTATTATTATTTTGTCAACTATGTACGTAAAGCAATTGTATTATTATGGATTTGATGGAGCACATTTAAGAGAATCTACTTTAGCACATTGTAATAAAGAAATATCACATTTTAAAGTATCTAAAAGAATTTGAGGCTATAAACGGTTCATGCCTTCTTGACTCTTGCAGCTAGAGAATAAAATATATATCAACTAGTTTGATAAAAATGTACAAAAAACAAAATCTCTTAGATGTGAGGAAATATTTGATACGGATACATCATAACACAATTTATAGTACGGATATATAATTTCATTATCCAAATAGATACATTATTTGTTGTCATAAAAAAATAGATACATTATTTGCGTTTAATGATGTTGATTCTGCATAGTAGTCCACCAATAATTTGATTATATATGCACATTATTTCTAACGAGTTATATAGCAAAACTAATATATATATATAAGGGATCCCTATATATAAGAGCATGAATATTGGGGGATTTAAGTGGGGTTCTTAAGTTGTGGGCTCCACCAAATTTTTAAGAGATTACATCTTTTGTTTCTTTATTCGGAATCGGTTTTTGTACTATTCATGAGACACGTGACAGTCCATGATTGATGTGTTTTTAATATTTTTTTTAAAACACAAAAATAAATAAAAAAACGCCTAGAAAACCATGTTCATCTATTTTACCATTATCTATTTTACCATTGATCATGGTCTAACGAATATTTTTCTTTTGAGAGCCAAAACAATTTCTAGATTTGAAATTGATTCAAAACCTTGACATATACGCATAAACTTGGTAAAAAAAGTAGAGGTTGGTCTAGTTCGTGAAAACTCGAGAACGTAGGGTATATATTTCCAAAATAATCTTTACATTTTTATGAGTTGATAATTACGTGGCTTATGCACATACCAACAAAACATTTTGTTCTCATGAAATTTCATCATAAGTAGATTTGAGAATATTTTAATGTGTAAGTTGTGCAAGATTCTTCTTTTTTCAAGATTCTTGATATCGTTTGAAATTCGATCTCATTCCATGACGATAAGGCTCAAATACAACCACATTGTTTCTAGTCTTTTTTGTCGTATTTTTGGATAGAATGTGCCTTAACATTATCCGAAGAGTCATTTTATAAATGACATATTACAAAGTACGTGTTCACATGCATATCACGTACAACAACAAATCTTGATCATATGAAATTATGAATGCATGTATATATAACTTATATTTAGCAAAAAAAAATATATAACTTATGTCCCGTAATACAATATTTCCCTTTACCTACATTGTATATTTGTAATGTTTGCATGATTTGATAAGATGAAAAAATGGCATTGAGTTTTGAATATTTGATCAAAAATTATAGACACTCTATAAATGTGATTTCATTTATTTTCTTCATAATGCAAACAAAGAAATTAGTATAGACTCACTCCATTTAAAGTTAAAAGTTTTGATTAACAAAAAAAAAAGTTACAAGCTTTTACATTTCAAAGTAGTTTAATTAGAATAAATGAAGAAACAAATAGATCATGCATGATTTGGTAACGCATAATTTATCAATTATGGGATACACTCTTTTTGTTTTTGCATTTTTCATGCAGTCTCAACTTCCTTTGTTGCATCAGCAAGATTGTCCTACACAAGCCCACAAACAAATAACATATCTACTTAGAGATTACTTAGAGAGAAATTAAATACTAAAAGGTGCTTAAAAAAATTTATGTTTTTATTTTATTTTATCCTGATTAAAAATAAAAATAAAAAACCATCGATCGCGGACCGCCACGTGTCTGTGGGACCCGCGGACAGTGCAAGAGTTGATCCTTAGAGCATGATCAATGGTAAAAGTTCTGAGCACAAATTCTTATGTATTAATTATTATTTTTTTGATTTAAAAAAAAATATTTAAAACAACACCAATCGCGGGCCGCCACGTGCCAGTGGAACCCGCAAATTGTGTAAGAGTTGGATCCCAAATGAGAGCTACAAGAGTTAAGTCTCTTGTATTTTTGGTGGAACCTACATCTAAAAACCCACTTAAATCTCCCAATAATCATGGTCTTAGATAAGAGTTTTTGGGTGCAAAATTCTTTATTTTTTTGTAGGACCCAAAAGGTTAAAAACTTCCTTAAGGGGCCGATAATAATTATGCTCCATGTACATCGATGGATTCTATGATAGTTTCTAACTCTGGTTTCTATTATCTTAAACTAATTAAATATTATTAAAATGATGAGAGAGAAATAAAAACAATGCTTAATTAATGAGAAAAAATAGAGATAGAGAAGAAAATAATAAGACTTGGATCTTATTTAGGATTAATAGGAACCCAAATAAGAACCGACACGTGTCGACGTGTGAATTTTTTGGACTTTTTTTTTTTTTTTTTAATTTTAATCATTGTGACTCTCTCTATTATTTTGTTCATTTTTGTTTTAGGAAAGACAACGATTTCACCAATTTTAAAAAAATTTACTCGTTTTGTATTTCTATATTTGTTGCTCATTTTCTCAATATGAATAATTTTAATTATTTATATTTTTTTAATAAAAAAATTAAAACACCGCAGTGTTTACCAATGGACCGAACGTAAACGTCACAGTGTCTTATACATAAAAATATATTAAAAATATTTTTAAAATTAAAAATAAGACATGTGAGTGTTTTGATTGATGGAGTTGCTCTTAAAATCCTATATATATATATATGATCGATTCTCCTACAATTTTGTCAAATGTCCATTTTTTAATAGCCACTTTTCCTTTTTTGTAAAAATAAATAAAATATTTAAACTAAATAAAAAATATCAAATTTTTATTATATAAAACCTAAAAAAACAGAACTCCACCGATGAAGTTGCGTTAATTGAGTGTTTATGATTGTGGAGTTCCAACTAAAAAACTAGCTAACAATGATTTGATTGATCCATGTCTCTTATAATCTTTGTCGCTTTAGTTTGCGATATGGGATAATATTCTAGTACGCCTTCAAGATGATAACTCTTTTAGCCATCAAATTTTAGGTAGTTTTAAGAAAGATTTCTGTAACGAAATTTCAATCGGGTTTTAAATTAGACTCTTCTAGCTCAAAAATCAATCGGTAATGAATAAATTAATATATTTATCTTATAAATTATTCTATGTTTTCTTATAGTTTTCAATGTGAATAATATATCTCAATCAATTTATATATGAATTGTACATTTCATACCTCTATGGCGTCAACTTTATCTTCTTCTTTAACCGGAGTTTCGTAGGTTTCCGTGGTCGCGGATTGGTCATTTTCCGTAGCTAGAGTTTCTTCAGCTTCTATAACCGGAGTTTCATCGGTTTCCGTGACCGCGGATTCTTCATTTTCCGTGGCTAGAGTTTTTTCAACTTCTAGTTCGGTTGCTTCCGGAGTTTGTTCATCTTGTTTTGATTCTTCGGCCTCATGAAATACCGGAGTTTCGATATCGACATCGTCATCATTTTTACCATCTACACTCTTTTCCTCTTCTACCACCAAAGTTTCCTCATCATCCACCTCATCTGTTAATCAAAGCCAAAGGAAACATTTTTAAGAAAATTATCTATATACCAAATTTCACTAAACAGTTAATATAATATTAATACAATATTTTTTTTTTTTGTTAAAGGATTTTCTATTAAAAATATAAGACTTAATCCGGATTTAGGCCATTCTACAATCCGATTGGGCCGATCCAATTACACAATTTACCAACCCAAAACCAATACCTCTAAACCGAACCAGTTATAATCATACCGAAATTAACCGGATACAACATTTAACCTAATGCTAGGGAAGAAAACCTTCCGTAGCCGTCATCCCTGAGACCGCGGATCTCACCGGAATTCACGACTTCCGGCGACCGGGATGGCGTGATTCGAACAAAGGCCAACACACGTCCGTTAGCCATTTGCCACAAGTAGTCGATTTGAGGAGGAGGAGCAGATTTACACTCACCATCTAATCCTCACCTTCGTTGTCCTCCGAGACCACCGTAAAGCTTCTTCTCCTCGATTCTTCCGTCGTGGTTTAGAGCTACGGAGTTGGTGGTTGTTGTGTTGGATCGCGGATGAAGAACGATGAGCCATGGAGTCCCCTTCGTCGCCGGATTCGCCGGAGGACTCCTCAACGCGGTGCACGAAATCGTGCTCAGAAGAAAGAGAAAGATGCTCTTCAACTCTCAACCTCTTACTTTGAATCTCAGATCTAAAAATCCTAGAGAGAAAAGAAAGAGGAGAGAGAGAAGAGAGTTAATACAATATTTTGCATGCATGTCTATATTATTGTAAGGGGAACATCATGTTTTTTTTTGTCAATTTTAACAAAATATCAAGTCAACTTTAAAATTCGAACGTATATAATAGTTTGTTTTTAACAAAACGTATATAATAGTTAAGAAAACAAAAAAATTTGAAAAAATCTTCAAATATATAATTACAAGAAATTCACAAAACTATACACTTTCTTCCCTTGCTTTACAATACTCTACTTAATTCAATTTTATCATATATTTACACCCTTTCAAAATTTTAAAAGCTTTATTTACCCTTTAAAAAATTATCAAAATAATTTTTTTTTCATTTGGGTTCGCTAATTATTGTTTATGGTATAATATTAAAGAGATATGATTGTGTAAGTAGAGTTTATTTGAATTTAATTTTTAATGTTTATGTGTAGTTTTGTGAAGTTATTTTAAAATGATGTAGTTTTGTGAAATTTAATTCAAATAGTGTAGTTTTGTAATTCTCCCTTATTTATTTACATACCATTTTGTTCATCAATAGGCAAAACGCTCTCGTCCACGTCGTTAACGGTCTCCTCCGTTACAATGTTTTCCGTCTCTATCACCGGCGGCGAAACAGTCGGTTCCTTCTCCTCCGTCACATCATCCTCCAACGGCGAAGTGGCTGCAGGTACATTTCCCTCCGTCACAACATTCTCCGACACTATCTCCGTTACCGGCGGCGAAATGGTCGTTTCATTTTCCTCCGTCGCAATATTCTCCGGCAACACCAGTTCCACCGGCGGCGAAGGTGTAGGTTCCTTTTCCTCCGGTTTAATGTCAACATTTGCCTCTTGAACCGTCGTCTTCTCGCCGCAATCTCCTCCTGTTACATTTTCCTCCGGTTTCTTGGCATTGTTTTCAACGGTGGTCTCTGGCTGGTCGCCGGAAACCACGGCGGAGCCGTCGTTTGTTTTGCCGCAATGTCGGCAGCTTTCTTGTCTTTTCATTGTTTCGCTGTCTTTACCTTTGACTGATTCTGCTTCCATAGGCTTCTTGATGGTTTTGGTGTGTCCCGTAACAACATCATGTTTGGATTTACCACAACCCATAATTTTTAAATTTCCTTGTTAAAATCTATTTAATTTGTTTTTACAAGAACCCTATTTATTTTCTATAGAGAAGGATATAGAATTTATGAAACTATTGAAACGAATTTTATTGAAGGAGATTAAAGAAAACGATTAGAAACTAATTCCAGTTATTGTTTTTCGTTTTTGTTTTTGCGTTGTGATTAACTTTTGTTAGAAAATAAGTTATTTTCCGTTTTTAGTTATTGTTCGGTGTTCCAAGATTCAAGCTTAAGGTGACACCATATTTTTTTTTATCAAAAGTAAACAATAATTCGTTTATATTTTTTTCTGTACTATACTAGAATAGAAATGTTATTAGGGAGAATCACAAAACTACACCATCTGAATTACATTTCACAAAACTACACCATTTCAAAATTACTTCACAGAACTACACCTAAACACTCAAAATTAAATCCAAATAAACTCTATCCACACAATCCTACCCCCTTAATACTATACCCTAAACACTAATTAACGAACCCAAATGAAAAGATTTTAATTTTGGTAATTTTTTAAAGGGTAAATCAAGCTTATAAAATTTTGAAAAGGTGTAAATTTGTAAAAATATTGAATTAGGTGTAGTTTTATGAAGAGAGGGTTGAAAGGTGTAGTTTTGTGAATTTCTCATGTTATTATTGAACTTAAATCTCTATTTAAAAGTAATCTTTGTACTGGTATTCTCTTTAAAATTTTACAAATATTGTTATGTATTTTGATCTCAACTATATATATTAATGTTTTTCTAAAATTCATAAGCTTATTTAAATAATATAATAGGTGTGATTAACTAACATTTTAGGGTAAAATTCGAATTATAATTTTAACTAACATTTTAGGTTAAAATTCGAATTATAAATTCGAATTATTAACTAACGTTGTATTTACTGATTTCATTCATTTTACAAAATGTTCCATGTTTTATCTATTTTAGAATTATGTTTCTATAACGTTTTCTATGTGTGTCACTCATGTTAATTTTCACGCGATTCATTACAAAAACATGAATTAATTAAGGGGAATTCTCATGAATAGTATTAAAAAAAGTGTTTAACATAATTAGCACACATTTTTGAAAATTTTACAAATACCATTCAAAAGTTTTTTTTCTCTTAAATACCACAAATCTTAAAATTTCAAAATTACACCCAAAACCTTAAAACTATACTCTACCCCCTTCAAAACTATATCGCAAACCCAAATGAAAAAGAAAAAAAAATCTAAAAGTGTTAAAACTTCTTTTTTATATTTGTGGTATTTTTGTAAAGTACTACTTCTTGATAGTATTTTTTATATAAAAACATTTTAATGATATTTTTGATATAAAAAACTTTGTAATGTATTTTTAAAACAAAAACTAATTTTAGTGGTATTCTAAGACCATCATTAAAGATGTTTAATTTTTTTTTTCTAATTATAAAAAAATAAAAACAAAAAACCCACCAATCGCGGACTGCCACGTGTCAGTGGGACGCGAGTAGTACCAGGGATGATCCTTAAATAAGGATTATTGGAGTTTTTAGTGGTCTATTAAGTGGTTGGGCCCATCAAATAATGAAGAGCCAAACTCTTTTAACTCTTAATTCGGATCTGGTTCTGGACCAGTTCGTGGGGCCCAATGACACATGACGTCCCATGATTGATTCAGTTTTTTATTTTATTTTTAAACAGAAAAAATAAATAAAATAAATAGAAAAATTTACCTAGGAGATTGTGGCCAGATTTCACCAATAATCATGATCTTAGATAAAGGTTATTGGTTGAAGTTTTTAATATTTTTTGTAGGACCCAGAGGTTAAACCCCCATTCTAGAGTCCCGATAATAATGCTGTAAAGAATTTTTCATTAATCAATTAAACCGCCTATTAAATTTATTTTAAATTTGGCACAACCAAAGACCACTTGGGAGATTTGTTGTGACAAAAAAATATATTTAACATTCCGTCTAAGAACCACTAGTCCAAAGACTACTTGGTATGTTCCTTTATTATTTACATAACTTTAAAAGAATTAATTACAATCATATAGTTACATTTTATCAACAATAAATCCAATTCAACACTTTACAAAACAAAATGTTAAGTAAAATCAGCAAATCCCCCATAAACCTTAGAGCATGTTTATCAAGGGTTCTTATGTAGAGTGCTTGTGTATTTTTTTGTGTATTTGAGTATTAAATTAAATTAAAACAAGTATTATTAATAAGAACTCTACAGAAAGGGGAGCTTAAAATGCTTAATTAAGCACTTTTCATTATAGGTGCTTATGAATAGTACATGTTTTGATTTAATTTAATACTCAAATACACAAAAAAATACACAAAAAATACACAAGCACTATACATAAGCACCTTTGATAAACATGGTCTTAAGGAGGCTCCAACAACAACACAAAACGGTTCAAGTCAGTAGTTTCTGATGTTGCTACTTGTACAAGGTGTGCAAGCAAGATCAACGGTTGAGATACAAACGCGTAGAACTTCGTGAACTACTCCTCGTTTAAGCACTCGTAGAACCGTTTCTTCTTTCCCCATTACTAAATCGACTAGAGAGACTTGACGCGAAACAACCTCGTCTCTCATTCTTCTCCCTTGCGACCATCGGCCTAACGTCGACCAAATTACCCAAACTAGCTGCCCTGAGATTCCACAACGCCTAAGCGCTTCCAACATTTCCTCCCTCTATAAGAAAAACAATGTTTTAACAAGTTCAAAAAAACAAGATAGGGATGATACAACGGGTAAGACCGGACTGATATTGGTATTAGGCTCTGATACCATATTATGATTATAGACTTCTAACTCAAAACCAAATGAATAAGTGAATTGACTCATATCCCTTACATATTACCTCATGTCGCGTAATTTTTTCCGATACGGGACATTTATTCCTAATACTATAACTTAAAGCGGGTCTTTTATTGTGGAATAAACTAATAGAAACATAACTAACCAGGGGTTTCAAGTGTTGTATGCAGTAGATTAGTCCAACTATGTTGAGAAGCACACTCAAGTCTTGTCTAAAGACGAATAACTCCACATCTCGAAAGCCTAACCGCATCGAACTCATGGTTTCGACCGCGTGTAAATACTCACCGGCCTCTAGAGACAACATAGCAGGACACTTGGTCACAAATTTAACCACCTCGGAAACTCTACACGCCATTTCCTTGTGTTGAATCACATAAAACATTCTCCATTCCTACAAAAAATGAACCCATAAACTCATGACAAAACCTCATCTCCAAATCAAAAGTTACATAGAATATCGGTCTCTGGTCAAAACAGAGGCAAACAAAAAACAAACCCCAAAATTTAGAAACTAATCACTCATGTCCAAATCTCAAGCTCGTCTCCTATATCATACCACAAATTCCTAACACATAACAATTGGTTTTTACCTCAAGAACATAAACAAAGAAACTCACCACCAGACAAAAGTGTCCCAAATCATTGGAATCAGTTCTTTGGGCTTGTGCTTGAAGAAACTGAGTATTGTTGTCTCCATCAAAAGTAGACAATAAAGGCCATCTTTCTCTAAACAGAGGTTCCCACAAGATATCAGAACCACATATCTCTCTCCAAAACCTAGAACAGCTACTTAGTGCACAAATATCAATTACCTATACGATCAAAACACAACACAAAGCTATCAAGAACTAGTCAAAGAACCTAACAGAGGAAACATACCAAAAAAAAAAAAAGAGATTCAAGAAACAGAACCTGAAGAGAAGAACAGATCTTCAGGATTATGTCATAGGGGAGAGAATTACAAGAAAATCGAATCGAATTCATAAATTTTAATTTTTTGAAGTTTCTTGAATTCTTGTGATGATATTTGGGTTTGTAAAATGTTACACGTTACAATACTATGTGAAGGAGATAATGATGACTCACCACATAAAAAAAATAGACATTAAAGATGGACAAAAAACGATGTAATTGACTTTTATTACAATATGTTAGATGATAATTTAATCTTCCACCACTCTCCTAAATATAATCATACAAACATTTATATACAATACTCTTCACAAGAAACCTTCTCTTTCATTTAGTGTGTTGTGTATATCCATTTGGACACAAATTCTAACACTTAAAACAGAACTTCCCTTGGTGCACCTATCAAGCTAAGTGCCGTCGCAGCGATATGAGATGGCATGAGCCCGGCTTCAGCCATTTGATCAGCCGGTGCACCGTGGTCGATGTACCGATCAGGCAATACCATTGGTCTCCACTGTTACATAGACACCATTGCAAAATATAAACAACCGCATTACTCGAAATGATAACAAAATGATTAGGAGAATATATGTTTGTAGAACCTTGAGCTTGCCGTCGAGAAGACCATCGAGGGCAAGAAACTGAACCACGTGCGATCCAAACCCTCCGATCGAACCTTCTTCAACCGTGATCAGCACCTCGTGCGACTTAGCTAAGTTGCGGATGAGAGCACGGTCCAACGGCTTGCAGAACCGTGCGTCCGCTACGGTTATGTTAAATCCCCGTTCTTTGAGCATCGCAGCCGCTCCTAAACAGCTTTGAACCGCTGAGCCGTAACCCAAAAGGGCAACTCTCTCTCCTTCTTTTAAAATCCTACCTTTCCCTATCTAAAAATAACGAACCGAAAAATACAATTTTTTCGTCAAAATGATAAAGAAAGAGAGACAAATTATTTAAGTTAATACCTCAACAGGAACACCTTTGTTTCCGGGAGGTAACGCGACGCCTACACCGTTACCTCTAGGGTAACGAAAACAAGAAGGGCGATCATCTATCGAAGCAGCGGTTGCAACCATGTTAAAGAGCTCTGCTTCATCCGAAGGAGCCATAACTATCATGTTAGGAAGACAAGCCATAAAAGTCACATCGAAAGCTCCACAATGCGTTGGACCATCCGCTCCCACAAGTCCAGCTCTGTCCATGGCGAATCTCACCGGTAATTTTTGCAAATCGACATCATGTACAACCTACAAACAGTACTATTAGATTCTATAAATATTACATTAGAAAGTTTAAATTATCCAGATGTTGTAACTTGCCTGGTCATAAGCGCGCTGCATGAAAGATGAATAGATTGCACAGAAAGGCTTAAGACCTTCACAGGCTAAACCCGCCGCGAAAGTAACAGCGTGCTGTTCTGCTATTCCTACATCGAAACAACGTGTGGGGAATCGTCGTTGGAAGAGGTTTAGCCCTGTCCCACCTCCCATAGCCGCGTGAATCGCAACAACGTCTTTGTCTGCCTCAGCTTCTGCCACTAATGCCTCCGCGAAATAAGTTGTGTAAGATTGAGTCCTGTTACTACTTTTGAACTGTTTACCCGTCGCCGGATCAAACTTCACAACACCTGAAAGAAAAATACTTTTCGATGTTTACATCGCGCAATACAAGAACTAAAGAAAAAATGGGTTTATAACTCGATTTTTTACCATGGTATTTGTCATCAGCTCTCTCGGCGTAAGGATACCCGCGACCTTTCTCCGTGACAACATGGATAAGCACTGGTCCCGTGGTTCTCGCGCTCTTAACTTCTTTAAGAATCGATACCAAATCGTCTACGTTGTGTCCATCAACAGGACCGATATAGTAGAGACCGAGCTCTTCGAAGAGTGTTGATCCAGTCCCGCTTATCATTCCTCGAGCATACTCGTCTACTTTAGCAGCCAATTCGTGCATTGGCCCTCCTATTTGCTTCGTCACACCCTACACATAACAAAACGAAAAAATTAAAATTCTTATCAACTCCACAAGGACTAATATTATTTACCATTCTAAAAAAATTGGAATTTTCTTTGCCTTTGCGACTTCTCTCAACTCTCTAAGAGCCGGATTAGATTGTAATCGGCTAAGAGCGCTGCTTAACGCTCCAACGGGTGGACTTGGACCGTCTAAAGTAGCAGTAGGTAGTGACACTTGCTTGTTGTCATTAAGTATCACTATCATATCGGAGTCAAGATATCCGGCGTTGTTCATGGCTTCATAAGCCTGGCCAGCCGTCATCGCACCATCACCAATCACAGCAACAACATTGTTGTTATTCCCTTTCAAATCTCTTCCCACCGCCATTCCTGTAAAACCCGTACTTCTGATTCATTCAAATTTTGCTCTTTTGTTACCATAAACACAAAGAAAATGAAACCATAAGTGATTTGCTTTTTACCTAAGCCAGCAGATATTGTTGTTGAACTATGTCCTGTACCAAAGCAATCATGTTCGCTCTCTCCTCGTTTGGTGAAACCAGAGAGACCGTTGGTTTGCCTCATCGTCGACATCTTCCCTCTCCTCCCGGTAAGAATCTTGTGAGGATAAGACTGATGACCAACATCCCAAAGGATCTTGTCCTGTGGAGTATTGAAAATGTAATGAAGAGCCACAGTTAGCTCCACAACACCAAGACTTGAACCCAAGTGACCACCGGTTTTCGATACGTTGAAGATCACATCAGATCTCAGCTCATCAGAAAGCTGTTTCAGTTCCTACAATGAATTAATCACCACCAAACTATCAAATTTAGGACAAAAAGACAAAAAAGTGAGATCACAAGTCTTTTGTTTGGTTGTTGAATCTTTTGTTAGTTACCTTGATGGAAAGATTCTTCATGTGGATTGGGTAGTTAATAGTGTCAAGTAATGGAGTTGGTGGTTTGTTTGAATAATACTCTCCTTTCTCTGTAAGTGAAGCATTCACTCTTACCTTTCTGTTTAACTATACACAACACCAACAACAACACAAGAACAGAAGCTGGTCATGATTAGTCCAAATTTTGACAAACTCAACTTTCAATTTCGATGAATTTGTTTGACTTTTTGTTGAAATTGAAGTAAACCCATTATTTAATTAACGATTTTAACAAATGGGCAGTTATAAAATCTCAACAAAAAGCTACCGTTGACTTAAAGTTCAACACTTTGTGTCATGTTCAATCGATGGAAAAAGGTGTCGGATTTGTTTGACTTTTGTCGAAATTGAAGTAAACCCATTACTTAATTCACGATTTTACGAGATGGGCGAATACTAAATCTCAATAGAAAGCTACCCGTTGACCTAAAGTCCAACACTTTATATGCATTCTCCATAGATGAACAGAGAGTAGAAGAGAAGTAAACTTACCTGAGAATTGTTGAGTTTCGGACATGGCGATGGGAGATCTTTAGCTAAAGATCGAGAAGTAAAAGAAGAAGGAGAGAGAGAAGTTGTTGATTTGTAAGAATCTGTTAAAGCTCCTTTGGTTATTATGTGAGAAGGGAAGGCAAATGCAGATAGAGCCATCACAAGAGGAAAAATTAGAGACTTTAGAGAAAATGAGAAGTGATTATGAAGAATGTTGTGAAGGTGGTAAGTGATGACAATGGTGGTGGTGGAGAAGAAAAAAATTGAGAATTTTTTTATTGGCAGATGAAACAAAACGACGAAAAAGCTAACTTCATGGGTTTACGAGTTTTAGTGTAACGGTGATTTTGATATTTAAACTAAAGAGAGCAAAAAGAGTTCAAAGATATTGAGATAGTTCGTGATCCGCAAAGAACTTGAGATTTTGGTTGGGCCACGTCGACAAAGAAATCCAATTTTTGGATAGATATTGATATTTGATATGCATTAGTACATGTGTATTGTTTGAATCATTTATTAATTTTTTTTATAAAAGAAAGGTATCAGAAACAATAAATTTATCCATTTATGTCTTCATCATATGGATTTTTTTGTAAAAAAAGTGGAAAGAAAAATATTATTTTCAGTATTTTAGAAAAAATGGATTTTTAGAAGTCTGTTCATTTTTGGGAGAAAACTAGTATATGTGTTAATGACTTAAATGAATATAAATTTCTAATGAAGAAAAGAATCTCAACCAAGTAAGAGTCATCAATAGAATTGGTAATGTATATTCTATTTTTTTTTGGGTTTAGGATATATGTTTATACTTCTTAAAATCCAAATATATGTAACTTTTAATTTTATTCTTACTTTCAAATTCTAAATAACATGAGTCACATGACTAATAGTATTAAACAAATTAATAGATATTTATATTGTTATTTTTGAAATAAATTCAGTATTAGTAAACAAAACCTGTTATTTGCATATTTAAATTTTGCTATATATAGTTTCTCAAAACATTTCGATTTTAAATAGTCATATATACTAAAGCACTTAAGTATTAATTTATACAAATTCACACTACTTAGGCTTGTAAAACTATATCTTCTAATATTAGAGAAACCAATCTCTATAATATAGTGATGCCACAATTAATAATCAATACTCTGCTTAAACTGTTATATATCGCTGAGAGAAGTATAGCTTGATAATATTCAATATTATCTGCTTGTTTAGAGTAAAATTATCCTTTATCAAAAATGATGCTTCATAGATTGTGAAACTCATTTTTAAGCTTATTATATTGAAATGAGTTTCATATATCTCCTTAAAGTCTCCTTATCTTGTTGGGATGGGTACATCATTATAAAATTCAAGATTCTTCATAAGCCTTTTTAATAAGGCTAATCTACAAATAACATCCAAGATTTTGTTGAAAAAAATTGATTTATTGACTTTGAAGAGGATGAAATGAAGTTTTACTCAAGTTTTAAGGTATAAATACAACAAGAAATGCACAAAAATGATACAAACAAACTTATCAGTTTCACTTGGACTTACTTGATTGCCAAGGGAAACAAAAGAAATCGAATCCTGAGTTTTCCGAGTATAGCTTTTACCGTGTAACCGAAGAAAACAAACACTCTACTTAGTGAGCATTGCGAGTGATCAAGCCCTCGAATATCACGTAGAGGTCTCTGTTATCGCCTCCAAATATCTCTTCAGCTTTTCTAAGCGTCTCCTAGTAAACACAAAGCAAGCAAGAAACGTTGCACATCGATTCCAAATCAAAAGAAAAAGCAAAAAAAAGATTGCGAGAGAGAAGTCTCTTTACATCTCTTGTTTGCTTGTGCGCGTTAAGATCCTTCACATTCCCAAGAAATGCACCAAACTGCTCGTACGATAACCGGCTCCTGAATCAAAGAATCAACAACAAAAGATGTCAAGATAATGCTAAAGAAAGTACTTTCTATGTAATAATATTTCAGTTTAAGAGTTTTCTTACCTGACTTGTCGGAAAAACTCTTTTCCGTCTACACGAGTTCGTCCTGTAAATACACAAACCATTAACAATTTGTCTCCCCACAAGAAAATCTTGGTTTATCGAACTTACCGGTATGTGAACCAGGCTCGGAGATTGAAACAGAAGATCTATTATCATCAAACATGCCTCTTGTGGTAGGGAACGATACAGAATGACGCCGAGGAGAGATAGGCCTCGAAGTTGTTTTAGGAGTAGTAGAAGCGGATAACGTTGGTGGAGAACCAGGTGGTGTAAGCCGAGGAGTAGTAGTTTGAGATATTAGTGGAAGACTATTCGATAAACTCGGTTTCGGAGCTGCCACATAACAACAACAACAACGCAAACATCTTAATCAAAACTTATAATATAGGGAAGTGGCCTTGGTCTAGTGACATTCATAAGTCCACATGAGGCATGTAGCACCATCCCACCCGGGATCGATTCCCCGCGCCTACGTTAGTGTAGGTTTGGCTAATGGGCCGGCCATTTGTGGCTCAAATATTGACAAAAAAAAACTTATAATATAGCTTGTGGATTTCAAAATCTATCAACCTTCGTTTTCGTTATTGGTTGTAGCTGGTTCAATAGCTTCGGGAGCTTGTGATTGAATCGACGAATGTCTCGGAGGTTGAAATTGAGAATCATCATCTGAAAATACTCAATAAAAAATTTGTTTTAGATGAACATAGTAATTGAATATAAAACAAAAACAAGAACTATATACTATAAATCTATAATATACCATTTGGTGTTGGCTTAGCTATGATTTGTGTTGTTCCTGCCTGTTAAAACCTCAAAATTATCATATTGAAGATTATACATTTCATACATTTTAAAAGTAATTGAAATGTGTTTAAAGTTTCATTTACATTTTGGTCATCATCTTGTAGAGACATCATAAGTGTCTTCCTAAAACCTTCAAGCTGCAATAAAAATTAAACAATATTTTCCTAATTAAATATAACTTACAATAAAACATCATCAAGCTCCAAATTTTTTTTTTATATATATTTTTTGCTAAATTCCACAAAAAATTGCTAAAATTAGAAAAAGACAAGAGACATTAACAAAGTCCAAAGCTTTACCTTTAAGACATCTCTCTGTAATCTCTTCACAGTATTAGACAACGAAGAGTTCTCTCGCAACAAATCCTCCTGCAAAAAAAAATTCGAGATTTTAATTAATAAGTCAAAAAGTCAAAACCGGGTCAAAAAAGTCAAAACCGGGTCGGGACCTTTTCACCGTCGGCGAGAGAAAGCTTATGAAACGCATCGGAGAGCGTCGTTTCGAGAGACTCCACGTGAGATTGAAGCTCTGAGATTTGGTTATCTTTCTCGGCGAGCTGGTCTCTGAGATCCGACGACTCTGACTCGAGAGCCGAGACACGTGTCGATAAAGCGATGGATGTGATTTTGCGGGCAACGTCAAGCTGTTCGAATGGATCGGAAGGTAAGATCTTGAGAACTTCCTCTGGGAGATCGAAGCTTCTAGAAGATGATGGAACATGATTATAAGATCCTTCTTCTTCTTCTATCTCTGACATTTTTTCTTTAGTTTCCTCTTTGGTCTTTTTTTTTTCTTTCAGTTTTTATCGTTTTAAAATATATATATTTTGTATCTTATCTTTATAAGTTTTCGGTTATGGACCGGTGTAGTTATAATTTTATTATGAGAATTCACTAAATTACACATTTCATCATTTCGAAAATATAAAAAAATATAGAAAAATATTGAATTAGGTAGAAAGTAATACATAATTCAATATTTTTCTTTATTTACAAATTTCAAAATTTAAAATTGTTAATTTACTCTACAAAAAAATACCATAACAAAAATCTTTTCGTTTGGGTTCGCAAATTAGTGTTTTTTTTGTCACGCAAATTATATTTAGAAGATAATATTAAACATGTAGAATTGTAGAATTGTGTGAATATGATTTATTTAGATTTAATTTTGAGTGTTTATGTATAGTTTTATAAAATGACTTTTGAAATAGTGTAATTTTATGAAATACAATTAAAAAAAAAGTAGTTTTTATAATTCTCCCATTTATTATTGGGATTATTTTTTGAAATACCATTAAAAAAAGAAAACTTTTCTAAAATGCCATTAAAAAAACATCTTTCGGAAAATGTCACACGTGGACATGTCCACGAAAGGAGACGACGAATGACGAATTTGCCTTCGTATTTTATCCACTTGGTGTTCGTGGACAAACTTAAACAAGGTTAAATTCATCATTTCTTGTCCACACGTGGCATTTTTCGAAATGTTTTATTTTAAAGACATTTTTCAAAAGGTTTTCTTTTTAACGACATTTTCCTAATTTTCTCTTTATTATTTCTATTATTCTAAACCGAAGATTTCAATTCTTTATTTTATAAATTAAATTAACCGATCAAGATTTGAGATAAAGTAAGCATATCATGGAAGAATCTAAGCATGTTAATAATAGTGAGGATTGGGATAAGGAAAATAAAATCCGGTTCGGTTTGAAATTTCGGTTATGTAATGTATGATTGAGATGATAATAGAGAATGTGGTCACGTTTGCTTTGTCTTTTTTGTTTGTGATATGAACAAATGTGTGGTATTTGAATGGGTAAAACAAATTTGTGATCTGTGAATAGATAGGATGATAACTCATAGGACCCTTATAAAAATAGACAAAAGAATAATAAATTAAATTATGGGGAAATTACAAAATATGCTATAAAATAATATAATTTATGATATAAATATTAAAAAATTAATTACAAACTTTATAAATGAAAATTTTTAAGAGAAATTCACAAAACTACACCCTTTCAACCCTCCCTTCACAAAACTACACCTAATTCAATATTTTCACAAGTTTACACCTTTTTAAAATTTTAAAAACTTGATTTACCCTTTTAAAAATTACCCAAATTAAAATATTTTCATTTGGGATCGCTAATTAGTGTTTAGGGTATAGTATTAAGGGGGTAGGATTGTTTGGGTAGAGTTTATTTGGATTTAATTTTGAATGTTAAGGTGTAGTTTTGTGAAGTATTTTGGAAATGGTGTAGTTTTGTGAAATGTAATTCAAATGGTGTAGTTTTATAATTCTCCCAATTTTTAACACTAAATGATAAACACTAGTATATAAATGAAATTTTTTTAAATTTAGCTAAATTTATAAAGGGTGATTTTAACCTTTCAAAATTCGAAAAAAATATATTTAAAAATAATTTAAATTATGTGTAGTTTTGTAAATAAAAAGTTGAAATGTGTAATTTTGTGAAATTTTCAATATAACTTTAACCATCTAGTATTGAAATAATTGAACAGAAGACTAGAGGGTTATTATAGTTTTCTTCAAATTATCGGAACTGAAACTTTAGATTATATTTGAATTGATTGTTTGTATAGAACTATAAAAAGTTAATTATTGTGTGTGCGCATAATAATAATAGACTCCTACACATAGGGGTGTTCAATATGGCAAAATCTGAATGGAACCGGACAAACCGAACTTAATAGGGGTTTTGATACAACATACAAACCGTATAGATATAGATGTCATTTTTTAAAAATACCGTAGGATTTGGATATGGTTCAGTAATAAACCGAAAAACCGAAAAAACCGAAAAAACAGATTAATTATAAAATATAATATAACATAATATAATTGATTTATATTATTGTAGTACACATGATAAAACGAATAATTTATATGTATTAAAATCTAAATATACTATAGTTTTATTTATAATGAAAACCATAATTGTTTATTTTTAATATTTGATAGATGCGGTCGTCAAAGATTATTTATATTGAAGATTGGGCAATTAGGTTTTACACTTTTTTAATTTTATTAGTTTCATGTTTTTTCTTTTTGATGTTAACTTCACGTTTCAGAATTTTTTGAAGTTAATTCTATTAGTTCATAGTTCCTATTTTATTCAATTTGCTTATTTTCTTTTCTTTGTTTTTTTGCTTTATTTTGTTGAGAATTAAATGTATTATTTTTGATATAATACTGAACAAACCGATAATCGGTAGTATTTTAACCGAACCAAACCAAAATATATATGGTTAGAATATGGTAGAGATTTTTTATAAACCGAGGAAACCAAACTGAAACCGAATCGAAACCCGAGTTGAACACCCCTACCTACACATTATTAATTTACCCTTTGTTTTTGAAGAATTATGACGTACAAATATTGAGGGAAAATGGTTTTTTTATACCCGAATTATAGCATTATATAGAGATCATACCTAAATTTTTATAGTGTGCCAATTCATACATGTGTTTAATTTTAATTCCAAGAACATACATGAATTCATGAAAATCGTCTAAAATCTGTTTTTTCGGTTTGTCGAGTTAAATCTCCGTTAATTATGTCTATTTCGGGCCCGCATGGCTCTTGTTTATCAAACACATATTAATTATTTTTAATAAAAATTAACAAAAATTGTTAAAATTCAGAAATTAGGAAAATCAATTAATTATAATTAAAAGCATATGGAAAATAATATTTTTTTGAAAAATTATGAATCTTTACATTTATTAAGTTTACAATCAATTCCTTAGAAAATATTAATGATTAAAATTAAATTAAATTTTGAAAACTACCTATATTTTAAACACTACTTTACCAAAACATACCATTTTCTGTTTTTCAAATATACACTTTTTGAAAGGGTTAATAATTAAATTATCCTTTGAAGTTAAAAGTTAATTATCAAAAATGATTTGTAAGGAAAGACTGAAGAAAAAATATTTTAAAATATCGTATTGTAAATAATTTTAAAACTTTTAAACTGACATCCACTATGAAAGGAATTAATTTTTATGAATTAGTCAACCATCTATGTAATGCATTAATTTTTATGTAAGGAATTAATAAAATTAATTCTTAGGAATTGATTGTAAACTTAGTTAATTTAAAGATTAATAATATATCGAAATTTAATATATTGTCAATTTTATTTAATTTATTTTCCTAATTTTCCGATTTTTTAACAATTCTTAGTGGTTTTTATCAAAAATAATTAATATGTGTTCGATACGCAAGAATCATGCGAGCGTAATAGACATAATTAACGAATAATTTTACTCGACAAACAAAAAAACGGATTTTAGACGGTTTTGATGAATTAATGTATGTTTTTGAAATTAAAGTTGAATACATGTATGAATTGACACACTATAAAAATTGAGGTTTGATCTCCATATATTGCTATTATTCAGGTATGAAAAAGTCGTTTTTCCCAAATATTGACGAATAAATACAATTGGTAAAGAAACATTTGTTTTGATAAATATCAAACTATTTTCTTTCAAAGTTACTTCACAAAACTACACCTAAAAACTAACAATAAGATCCAAATAAATTATGAGAGAATTACAAAACTACACCATTTGAATTACATTTCACAAAACTACACAATTTCAAAATTACTTCACAAAACTACATCTAAATACTCAAAATTAAATTCAAATAAACCATACTCACACAATCCTACCCCCTTAATACTATACCTTAAACACTAATCCATGTTCTAAAACGCGGCCCTAGGCGGCCGGATAATCGCTCATCGGACCTACTCCGCCGCAAATAAGGCATAATCGGCTCAATAATCGCTAAAACGATTAATCGGCGATTAATAGCCGATTTTTAAAAAATATTCTTAATTTATTACAATGTAAAAATAGGGTTTCATTATTTAAAGGCCCATTTAACGCATGGTTGATAATATAATTCTTTACGTAATTAGTGATGTATATATATAAAATGTCAATGACTTGTTTTCCTCTTGAAACCGATGTGGGACAATTGTTTTGCAAGGACATTTACGATTTAAAAAAGTTCACGTAAGACCCATTAATAATCACATTAATTGTTTGTTTTTGTGGGCCTATAAAACAAAAATTGTCTAGGCTTATTATTAAATAGTTAGTTAGAGCATCTCCAACCACCTCTATATTTACCTTTAATCTCTATTATAGAGCAATATTTGCTTCAACCCATCTCTATTTCTTCCTCTAAAATAGAGATTGCTATTTTTTCCTCTATATATAGAGGAATGCTATCTTTTCCTCTATAAATAGAGACATATTTTTTTTTGCATACTAGTCCTTTATTTTCTCTTTTATATTAATTATAACTATAATATATAACATTGTCATTTTCTTTTATGTTTTAAAATCAAAATTATTTTAATTTTCAAAATAATCATTTAAATATTGTTATTATAATAACAAATAAATTATAAATATTAACTCATAATTTAAATTATTATTTATAAAAGATAAATCATATAAAGTTTTATAATAAAACATAATCGATCATTTATGGGAAAAATACTCTAGCGGTGATAGTCAAATAAGCTATAATATTTTTGTATTGGGTAATGTACTATTTTTATAATAAAATTTTAAACTTAAATAATATAATAATTTTATGAATATCTTGCGAAAATTAAATTTAATTGGGTTAATTTGCAACTTTTATAAATAAAAGGTGTTATAGTAAAATGTAAATAAAATCTTTTATTGAATATTCTTTTTTTATAGAGACAGAGATAGAGAAATACATTGGAGAAGAATAGAAGAAAATGCACATCTATTATAGAGTTCCTCTATTTTAGAGATAGAGATAGAGAAATACATTGGAGATGGTCTTAGTCTCTATATTAAAGAGTACATTTTTAAAAATAACATTGAAAATGTAAAATAATTACATAAAATGCCTAGTATCAATACATTTATTCATGACGTATTTAGTAATTTTATTATTTTATATTCTTAAATGGAAGATAATTATTATAATTTATATATTATAAACTATCTAATATCATATAATTATTTTAATATATTAATTATATAAAATATTAATTAAAACTAGTCCCCGATTAGTCCTCGATTAGTCCCGATTAATCCCCGATTTTTCGGTTAGGCGCTAGGCCCAACTCGAACGCCCGACTAGCGCCTAGCGATTTTTAGAACATGGCTAATTAGCAAACCCAAATGAAAAGATTTTAATTTTGGTAATTTTTTAAAAGGTAAATCAAGCTTTTAATATTTTGAAAGGGTGTAAATATGTGAAATATTAAATTAGGTGTAGTTTTGTGAAAGAAGGGTTGAAAGGGTGTAGTTTTGTGAATTCCTCATAAATTATACCCACAAAATTTTACCTCTTTTTCAGTAAACCCTAAACAATAATTAGTTTACCCAAATGTATTTTATTAATTTTGGTAAATTTTCAAAGGATAAATTAACCTTTTAATTTTTTTTAAAAATCTAGATATAGAAAAAATTTGAATTTGGTTTAGTTTTGTGAATGATGTAGTTTTGTGAATTTCTCAAAAATAATCAAACTCTAATTTTTTTTTGTGTGATTACCTATCATAATTCAAACACTTATGACATGTGAAAAATATATCGTTTAAAGTGAGTTTGTACGGTTCAAAAAGAAAATAATAGAGAAATTTGCAAAACTATCTGATTTCAACTTTTCCTTCGCAATATTATATGTAATTCAATTTTTTATATCTACAATTTTTAAAAAAATTAATGGTTCAGTTATCTTCTAAAAATTTACCAAAATTCAAATATTTTCATTTGGGTTAAATAATTAGTATTTAGGGTTTATTATTAAGGGGTAGGGTTTTTTGGGTAGGATTTTGAGGATAGGAATTATTTTGATTTAATTTTTAGTACTCCCTTCGTTTCAATTTAGTTGATGTTTAAGATAAGTTTTTTTATTTCAAAATAAATGATGTTCTCATTTACCAATACAAAAATTAACATATATTTATTGTTTTGCCCTTATGATAACATATGGTCAAAATTTATTTAATGATGAATAAAGAAGATAATAAGCTTAAAATAGATATTTTATAAGTTTTTTAATTTGTGGGTCATTACCTTAAACATCAACTAAATTGAAACGGAGAGAGTAATTATATATAGTTTTGTGAATTTAACCCAAAAAAATATAGTTTTGTGAAGTAATTTTTGAATAAATGTAAGTATATAAAATGCAATTTAAAATGTATTGATTTGTAGTTCTCCCAAAATAATATTGGGCCTTTAAGCCCATTTGAGTTTCTTCCTCAAAATCACTTTTCACTGTTTCGAATCGAATCAAAAATAGTGAAGAAAAAAGAAGATAAAACAAATAAAAAATGGATTTCGCCGCCGAGACCGCGCCGTTGAGTCAGCGACCAGATTGGTCCGACGTTGTCCCGTTGACTCAAAACGATGGTCCGAATCCTGTGGTTCCTATCGCTTACAAGGAAGATTTCCGCGAGACGATGGATTACTTTCGCGCCATTTACTTCTCCGACGAGAGATCTCCACGCGCTCTACGCCTCACCGGAGAAACTCTCCGATTAAATTCCGGTCTGTTCTTACAGAAACAGTTTCTTTTGTAGTTTTTAATGTTATGTGCTGCTTTGGTGTGTTGCTTTAATATATACTTTTGTTCTTATGTGCCCTTAGAGTTTACTGTTCTGTTAGCATTTGTGGAATTTCAGTATAGTCATTATCTATTTTGCTCTCTGTGGTTTTGAAATTTGATTGAATTTTAGTATGTTATCATTGTATTGGCTCTTATACTTAAAGTTGTTGTTTATGCTTCACTTGTATAGGTGTGGCATTTCAGGCGTTTGGTACTTGAGGCGCTTAATCACGACTTGTATGAAGAGCTTGAGTTTTTCGAAAGCGTCGCTGAGGATAACTCTAAGAACTACCAATTGTGGTAAAGTTTTTCTCTTTTTTTAGTTCACCAAAAGTTTTCTTTATCTATGAGTGATGGATAGTTTTAAACCAAGAAGTGTATGTTTTTAGTTTGCGCAATAGTCTAAGCTTACATTTTGTGCTTTCGGAGGATGTGTTCTGTGTAAATTGAGATTAAAGTTTGTTCTTTTATACATTTTGTAATGTAAAGTTCTCAGTGTCACATATCTGCGGCTTAATACGAAGTAAAACCCTTTGGTTGTTCGCTTTGATTTGTGATATTTCGATGGTTCTGCTTTAAATTTTTTTCCCTTTTATTCTCTAGGCATCATCGGAGATGGGTTGCAGAGAAGCTTGGTCCTGATGTTGCAGGGAGAGAACTTGAATTTACACGGAGGGTACTTTCTCTTGACGCCAAACATTATCATGCTTAGTCACATAGGCAGGTTTGTGATCATCACAAGCTCTCTTAAATTCACTTCTTCGATGTATTAACATGTTATCATCGTCCTTGATGTTTTGGAAAACAAATCTGCAGTGGGCGTTACGGGTATTAGGAGGATGGGAGAACGAGCTTGACTACTGTCACGATCTCCTTGAAGCTGACGTCTTTAACAACTCCGCGTGGAACCAAGTAAGATGATCCCATTGTCTACTGTCACGATCTCCTAAAATCTGTCATTGTCTTATTGGTCTTTTGTTTGAATCTTTGTTAGAGGTATTATGTTATTACAAGATCGCCTTCATCGGGTGGCTTATAAGCAATGAGAGAATCCGAAGTAAGCTACACGATCAAAGCCGTATTAGCCAATCCCGCGAATGAGAGCTCGTGGAGATATCTAAAAGCTCTTTACAAAGACGACTCAAAGTCGTGGATTAGTGATCCGAGTGTTTCTTCTGTTTGTTTGAGAGTTCTTTCCCGCACGGATTGCTCTCATGGATTTGCTCTGAGCACTCTTTTAGATCTTCTATGCGACGGGTTTAGACCAACGGATGAGCATAGAGAGTCGGTGAAAGCTTTAGCTAATGGAGAAGATGATAGTAACTTAGCTAGTTTGGTGTGTACTGTGTTGGGTCGTGTAGATCCTATAAGAGCTAACTATTGGACATGGAGGAAAAGCAAGATTAAAGTGTTAATGTGACCATACATGAAAAAATATTGATTTTTAATTTTCACATCTTACATTTCAAAAATACGCAATTTAAAAGTCACTATAAAAAACTACAACAAATTACTGAAAAATGATTTTAATTTTGGTAAATTTTTAGAGAATGATTGAACTATATAAAATTTGAAAAGGGTATAGATATAGAAAAAAATGAATTATGTGTAATTTTGTAAATGAAGAGTTGAAATCGTATAGTTTAGTGAATTTCTCTTTTTAAAATATTACAAAGAAAAAAACATAATATGACATATAAGTAGTTTAACAGTGAATATTGTAGGACACTTCCAGATTCCTTGGAAGTAAATCAATTGTCTTTTTTCACTTATGTTTTAATTTTGAAAATGTTGTTTAAGTTTTTTTGTGTCCATGAATTCAAAACCGTGCTTGATGGTTGGTTATAGGGGTGGGCAAATTACCCGATACCCGATACCCGAACCGGAACCGACCCGAAAGTTTCGGTTCGGTTCGGGTACGGGTATTAGACATTTACCCGAAAGTTACTTCAAATTTGGTACTCGTGGGTATCGGGTAATACCCGAACCGACCCGATACCCGAACGGGTACCCGAATACCCGAAACTTTATTATATTTCATATGTTTATAGTACCCATATATCCGAAAATATCCGAAATATCCGAAAATATCCGAAAAATACCCGAAAATATCCGAAAAATACCCGAAAAAATCCGAAAAATACCCGAAAATAACGGAAAAATACCCGAACCGAACGGGTACCCGATTTTTCGGGTATTTTCCGGGTTCAAATATTTCATACCCGAAGACCCGGACCCGAACGGTTCCTACCCGAACCCGAACCGAAAAACTCAAAATACCCATACGGGTCCTAAATCTCCCTACCCGAAATACCCGGACCCGATCGGTTCCTACCCGAACCCGACCCGAATACCCGAATGCCCACCCCTAGTTGGTTATATACATATTTGCGTGAATTTTACCTAATAAAATGTCGTCCACATACATTGTTTTCTACAATTTATGTGTACGTATTTTACTTGAAATAATGTGTGTTAATAGAAAAACTTATGAATAACGATAAATCAAATACCTTTAACAATTAATTAAATAGTTAAAAAAATCAAAATTGTATTCACTTCTTTTGTTTTTTCTTCATTCTTCTGATAACTTAAATAATATGTTTTGACAAAATCTTATCATATAAAAAAAACTTAAGAAATTAACATATATCATATTATATATACTACAACATATAGTGCACTAACAAATTTAAATTGTTAATAATCAACGACGGATTGACTCGGTCGGTTAAACACAATCACTGGTAATGTTATACTCCTGAGTTCGAACCGTGTTCGAAGTGATGATTTACGTGATTGGTATTATCAAAGACTGGGTCGCGGACCTATGGGAAAATTTAAATTGTAAATATATATATATATATATATAGTTATGATTTATGGCTACATGAGTCTCCTGGAACCTGGCAAGTCGCATTCACACGATGAACCACCACAAACAACTTTTAGGTTCATACATTCTTACTCCAACTATCTCCATTATTTCTTTTATCCCTTAAACATTTTGGAAAATAGACCAAGAAAATATCATTTTGCAAATAATGACTTCAATTAAAAATATGTATATATGACCTCATAATAAATTGCAAAGCTAAACTAAGAAAATAATAATTTCAAAGCATATTCTTATTCAAACCTAAGAAAAATTTAGAAATTAATTAATTTGTAGCCATTTAAATGGTCCGTAGTTGATAGAAAAAAGCAAGAAGAACCATATAATTGACACATTGGCTAATCATAACCACATATACATTTCATCCACTCACGTCACTCTTCAAACTAAAATCTATAAACCCCAAAAAAAAAAAGAAATTAACAGAAAAAGATCACATAAAGTCTACGTAACTAATAAGAACCAACTAAAATAAATAAAACTAATAAACTTGAATAAAAAGAAAGACAATTTTATAAAACGTTCGCCATTTCTACTCTCACAAATTTCTATTTTGCATAATCAATCCAATATTTATTTTATACGCATCTTGTAAGTAAAGCTATTCACGAGAAGATATATATATATATATATTATTTTTATTTTAGTGATTTATACTTTTTTGTATAAAAAAAAATGAAAAGTATGATCTTAAAGACAACACCGGAGCTCTTCAAGGGAGATGGAGTGTACCTTAAGGACCATCTCGTTGCAAACCGATTGGTTAGTGGATTAAACCGGCTAGGTGATGGATCAAACCGGTTTAGTAAAACCGGTACAATTCATTGCCAACGGTTAAGCATAGCAAAGACCGGTTTGCATCGTGGGACAAAGGTTCAAGCCGTACTTAGTCCTGTCTCCGATCCAACAGTTCCTCTAACACAAAAGGTAAGTCTTTGATATAATTCTATACATTTTTGTAGAATTGTTAAGTTTTAATTAATTTTAATATTTAGACTTGATATAATTATAACCGTTCATCGGATTCGAATCATTGATTTTTTTTAAAAAAATTGAATAAAAAACCGGAGATAGATGTTTGGTTTATCGTTCCTATTAGAACACAAAACCGGTTACGGCATCGAGACATTTGGTTTTGTATCTTGAGACGAATAAGAGCATCATTATAGAGGTCCTAAAAGATTAACCGGTCTCCACAAAATTATTACGCACTCTCTTTTTTTCCCTACCGATATTTGCATTTTTCGCGGGTCCCACTACCATGTGACGGTCCGCGGTGCGATTGTTTTTTTTTAAAAATAATAAATATATAAAATTTTAAGCTTTTTTCGGTTATTATGAACAATGATGCTCTAATTGTTGATGTTGATTGGTTTCGTATGTAGCTTTTGTAATAAAAATCGAATTAAACTTGTAAAATTCTTTTTATACCCATGTTTTTATAATTAAACAACTAAATAATATTAATGAATTGTGGTCTTGTAGTGGTATATAAGTGGAAAAATATTAAGTTCTTATATTGAAAATACACTTAATTAATGTCTTCCATTTTAAGAAAAAACTTCTTATAATGTCTTCCTTGTGTTCTTACCTAATGCTTCCTCCGTTTTACTTAATAGATTTTTTAGGTTTTTACATATATTAAAAATCAGTTATTAATGCCTTTTTATTTGTAAAAACATTAGGATTGTTAAATTAAATTTATAAAAGTTAGTGTTATAGTAACATAACACAACTTATAACATATGCTGAAGTTTTTATTATTTAGTTATAATTAATTAAAAATAAAAAATTGTAGCAAATAATTGGTATTTTAAATGTTCTTTAACATTTTGAATATAATATAATTTAACATAATCATTTAGTTTAACTATTCTATTATATAAATATATTTATACTTTTAAGTATTATATAACTTGTATTTATGTTAGAGGAATTCACAAATCTACACCATTTCAATCCATTCTTCACAAAACTACTCCTAATTTAACATTTTCACATATTTACACTCTTTCAAAATTTTAAAAGCTTGATTTAACCTTTAAAAAATTACCAAAATTAAAATTTTATCATTTGGGTTCGCTAATTAGTGTTTAGGGTATAGTATTAAAGGGGTAAGATTGTTTGGGTAGAGTTTATTTGGATTTAATTTTGAGTGTTTAGGTGTAGTTTTGTGAAGTATTTTGGAAATGGTGTAGTTTTGTGAAATGTAATTCAAATGGTGTAGTTTTGTGATTCTCCCTTTATGTTATACTAGGTGGTTCATGGCGCGGGTATAAATAACTTTTAGAAAAAGTAAATAAAACAAATTCAAATGTTATATTAATGAAAAATAATTTTCTTAAATTATGCTAACATCACGATGAGATAAATAAAACCAACCGTAATATATTAACAATAAAAAAATGAAAACTTGAAAAAGAACAAACATATAAAAATTGTGGTTTTGTGTTTTATGGTGGACTTATATTATTTAAATACAAATTTTGTAATATTTTTATAGTTTTGAGTTTTTGTTAAAGAAATATAGCATTGGTTAGAGATTCTACATAAAAATCATCAATTAAAATGAAAATTTGTTAAAAACGTAAGTATGTGTGTTATTAAAACATATGTTTGTCACATATGTTTTTATTCTACGAAGTAATATGTTTGACACTTAAAAAGACGTTAAAGATATATGTCCACAAATTAATTTGGATAATATAAAACAAAGCATATTCAACAAAAATAGTTTTATGAGAATTAGATAAAAACTCATTAATGAAGATGTTAAAAATTATAATAGCTTTAGATTTCAAGAAAATATAAAATTGTATGATGTAGGTCAAAAATTATAAGTTTACATATTTATAAGAATAAATTAATAGTTATCAAACATTTAAAAGGAATTACATTTATAATATTTGCATAAATATTAGAAAAATGTTGATCAAACTTGAATCATCGTGTATGTAAGTAAAATGGATTATACAATTTATAATAATAATATTATTAATAATAAGTGTATTTTTTATTTTCCCATTATTTCTCTCTTATCTATAATAATACATAAAACTATTTAAATATTTTTAAAATCATTTACCCAAAATTTCAGTTGTCACAGGAAGACCAATTCTCAGATTTTATAGAAGTTATATATTGTTTTTTTTGTTTTTATTTATGTGATTGTTATATTTTTCGTTGACAATTACTTTTTTGTAGCAACGTTCATTATATGATTTAATTTCTTAAATGTACGTGTTACTTCCATATTTATTATTAATTTATTTTATATTCTTGGTTATATATTGTTATTTTGAGAACTTTAATGTTTTTATAAATTTTGCATAATTTAGATTTAGATTTTTTTTAAGATTCTCTATGTCGTCTCTTATTTATAATTAAGCACATTCTTGTGTTTGGTTACTCTTTTTGTGATTATGGATACTTAAATTTCATCGATTTTATTGTTGTTCAAAAGTTTTTCAGTTTGTCTCATTAGTTTTTGAAATCATTTGCTTATTTTTTTAGTTTTCTTTATTAAATCTTTTACCATGAATTGACATTAATATGGTTTAGTCACATTATAAAACAAAATTTGGTTTTTTTCCTTTTAGATTTGGTGTTAGGAGTCTTGGTTTTTTAGAGGAATTCACAAAACTACATCCTTTCAACCCCTCATTCACAAAACTACACCTAATTTAAATTTTTCACATATTTACACCTTTTCAAAATTTTAAAAGTTTGATTTACCCTTTAAAAAATTACCAAATTAAAATATTTTCATTTGGGTTCGCTAATTAGTGTTTAGGGTATAGTATTAAGGGGTAGGATTGTGTGGGTAAGATTTATTTGGATTTAATTTTTAGTGTTTAGGTGTAGTTTTGTGAAGTATTTTGTAAATGGTGTAGTTTTGTGAAATGTAATTCAAATGATGTAGATTTGTAATTGTCCTTTTTATCTTAAATAATTTTTTCTTATCTTAACTTTCTTTTGGCGCGACACATAACCTAAATTACTCATATTTTTTATGCATGATTTATAATAATAGTATTAATGATAAGTAAATATATGTAATTATAATATAAATTAAAATCCTAAAACTTGACATCATATAATTTTGTAGAAGATATAATTGAAATTTCGAAAAATATTAAATTAATAAAAATTACATGATAATATTTTAAAAAATATTAAATTAATACATAATATATGATAATATAAACCTTTGAGAAATAAAAGGGATAATCATAAAAAATATTAAAATATATCCTTAATTTTTTCTTTGAGCGACATATAAGCCAAATTACTTGTCATTTATTACATATGATATTTCTAATAAAATTTATAATAAATTTAAAATTTTGGTATATATGGTATTTTTGTTTGAAATTTATTTAGCCATCTATATAATATAACTATTTGTCATTTATCGTATACATAATATAAATTAAAATACCAAAAAGATAACGCACACTTTTTAGTAAATTTATTGAAATTTCGAAAATATTATATTAATAATTAATATATGGTAATATAAATTATGAGAAATCAAATGGATAATTACAAATAATTTTTGAAAATATTAAATTAATTAAATATAAAACAATTTTCTTAATTTTCTCTTTGGGCAACACGTAGGCAAAACTACTTGTCATTTATTACATATGAAAATATTAAATTAATTAAATATAAATCGATTTCCTTAATTTTCTCTAGTAATAAATAAATATTTTAAATTATAATATAAATTAAAATACCAAAAAGACATCGTACTCTTTTTAGTAAATTTCAATATATTAGTAATAATTAAATATTTTAAATTATAATATAAATTAAAATACCAAAAAGATATTGTACCCCTTTTTAGTAAATTTATTGAAATTTGGAAAATATTATATTAATAAATAATATATGAGAAAATAAATTATGAGAAATAAAATGGATTATTACAAACAATTTTCGAAAATATTAAATTGATTAAATTTAAAATAATTTCCTTATTTTTCTCTTTAGACGACAAGTAGACAAAACTCTTTGCTATTTATTATATATGATTTGATAAAAACATATTTTACCTACCAAAATAATAACAATCAAATATTATTAATGAATATTTTAGATAAGATATTATTCAAATTATTTTGTATATATACTAATGCAATTCAACTTTTTATTGGGTTTTAAATTTGGGTTGAAAATTACAAAAATAATGTTTGTAAAATAATACATCCGAAGGATTTGAACACCAAACCTTGTTAAATTGTAATAATATATTCAAACCACTACACCGAAGTTAATTTTTTTTTTTATTCCCAAAATCAGTATTTATAATATAATTAAAACCTAATTTTGGTGTATTGTTTTGACTAAATTACCTTTAATAATTTTTTTAGTTTGTTAATATTTCTAATGACATTTAAAGTAATTCTTTTAGGGGGAATTATAAAACTACACCATTGGAATTACATTTCACAAAACTACACCATTTTAAAATTACTTCACAAAACTACACCTAAACATTCAAAATTAAATCCAAATAAACTCTACCCACACAATCTTACCCCCTTAATACTATACCCTAAACACTAATTAGCGAACCCAAATGAAAATATTTTAATTTTAGTAATTTTTAAAAGGGTAAATTAAGCTTTTAAATTTTGAAAGAGTGTAAATTTGTGAAAATATTGAATTAGGTGTAGTTTTGTGAAGGGAGGATTGAAAGGGTGTAGTTTTGTGAATATCTCATTCTTTTATACTTTGAAAGCTTTTTTCAAAAATGACTCCTTAAATGTTAATAGAGGAATTCACAAAACTACACCATTTCTTTCCTTCCTTTACAAAATTCTACCTAATTTAATTTTTTCACATATTTACACATTTTCAAAATTTTAAAAGCTTGATTTACCCTTTAAAAAATTATCAAAATTAAAATATTTTCATTTGGGTTCGCTAGTTAGTGTTTAGGGTCTAGTATTAAGGGGATAAGATTGTATAGGTAAGGTTTATTTGGATTTAATTTTTAGTGTTTAGATGTAGTTTTGTGAAATTATTTTGAAATGGTGTAGTTTTGTGAAATGTAATTCAAATGGTGTATTTTTGTAATTCTCCATGTTAATATAGAGATAGTTTGATGATAAGTTAAGATAATAGTTCAACGTTTTTCTTGTAATTTATCAAAAGAAAACCACTATTCCATTCACGCTTACTTAAGGCGTAGTTTTGTAATTACTTCTTGCTAATTTACTCCAATACCCCCCTTAAGTTAATTTTCTGATCAATTTTGGTGGCAAACGCTCAAGTGTTTGAAGTAAACCATGCACATTTTTCAAAAGATAACACAAGGGCTTGTATTTCAATTGAATTATTGTGCCACTTGGTAGACACGCGTCAATGCCACGTTCTTTTGTTCTTCAAAATAATGTTTTAACACGATATTGTCCAAATGCCAATAAAACCAAAAATGCAAAATCCGATTCTTTCTTGAGAACACAATATACACAAAAGCTTTTAAAATAGTACAAAACAATTTGAGATATATGGTATGACATGAACTAGTTGAATTTGATGAGAATTACTATTTTTCTAAATTATTTTTAGTGGGAAAGTCACATTGAGGCATGTATCATCATCCCACCCGGGATCGATTCTTCGCGCCTACGATAGTGTAGATTTGACTAATGGGTCGGTCATTTGTGGTCTAAATATTGATAAAAAAATAATTTTTAGTTGTTTGACAAAAAACAAAAATAAAATAAATTATTTTTAGTTTTATTTTCCTTTAGAAAAAAGACTTAAAGACTTTTTTTATGAAAAACATTAAGGAGGCAAAAGAATAGTGGTAAATTGCAACTTGCAATTGTGTAGATGATAATATCCAATTTGGTTGTTTGTCAAAAAAAAAAATATCCAATTTGGTTGACACATCTATGATGAGTCATCTATTATTTTTTTGGTCAATAATATTACAAATTTAGCATTTCGAGGTTGGAATCTTGGAATGATCTTTTTGATAAGATAATAATTTAAACTTGTTGACGTGCCATGCAAAATTCAAAGTTGCTTTACATTTAATTTAATCATCAATTATATTGTAATGAAACTCCCAAAATTTATTTAAATATAAGGTAATTTATATAAATATAGAAACCTTATATTTAAATAATTTATTAATTTAATTACAAATTCTAAAAAATATCTAGAATAAATTAGTTTAAAATTATAAAACGTTATATTTAGTTGTAGATAATTGACATGTCAAATATAGGTTGGATAAAATTTGATCAATTATAGCTAATTTCATCCATCTTCAATTTTGTCTTAGTGCCTATATATATATAAATAGAGATACGTTCATATTTTCTTTTAAATTGTACAAACATTTCTACAATCTAATTTCAAAATCTCAAAAAAAAAAAAAACAATGATGCAGCGAGTTTTCACCTTTGGTAAAGGAAGAAGCGAAGGCAACAAAGGCATGAAGTCTTTGGTAAGAAATCAAACCATTCATTAATTAGTTTAATTATGATTTTTTCTTGTTTAAAACTTTTCTTAATCAAGAAATGTTTGTTTGACAAAAAAAAAAAAATCAAGAAATGTTTAAATTATTTTGGTTTAATTTGGTGTAAATTAAAGTTGGGAGGTAAAGGAGCGAACCTGGCGGAGATGGCGAGCATAGGCTTGTCGGTGCCGCCGGGATTAACAATATCGACGGAGGCTTGTCGGCAATATCAGATCGCCGGCAAGAAATTACCGGAAGGTTTATGGGAAGAGATATTAGAAGGACTTGGCTTTATTGAAAGTGATATTGGAGCTTCCCTCGCCGATCCTTCCAAGCCTCTCCTCCTCTCCGTTCGCTCCGGCGCCGCCGTAAGTCATAATTTATATATATTTTAATACAATTTTGTATTCATTTTTTTTTGAAAAAAAAATAAGCCGTGAAATTTTTTTCATGAAAAAGAAAAAAATAATTAGATGTGAAAAATGTAAAATTATTTGGAGGTGGTTATAGCTTAACAAATATGCTCTCTCCATTTTTTATATAAGTGTAGTTTTAGGAAAAATATAATTTCTTTTTGTGTATTTTTCTCCTAATTAAAGAAATAAAACACATTAAATGTTATACAAATCATCTAATGAGGGTAGAATTAAACATTTGTCATTATTATTAATTCGTGTGAAAATTGTTAAAACGATGTTTAATTTGAAAGCAAAGAGAATAGTATAAGATAACTCAATCAAAATGATTCATTAAACAAATAAAACTTGACGTATAAACTTAATTAATTCCTAATCTTTAAAGCATAGAATTTTTTTCAAGTTAATTTTTGGTTATTGATTATATAAACTTCATTTGATTTACGAACATTCTTTTTTTATAAAATTAAAGAACATAAAAACATAAACTTGTTTTTGACCGATCTTCATATTGTAGATTTCAATGCCCGGTATGATGGACACAGTACTTAACCTCGGTTTAAACGACCAAGTCGTGGTTGGTTTAGCCGCGAAAAGCGGCGAGCGTTTCGCATACGATTCATTTAGGCGTTTTCTTGATATGTTTGGTGATGTTGTAAGTATCTCTCTCTGTTTCTCACAAACCAAAATCCAAAGATAACTTGCACAACAAGAAAACCCAACCCTTTAAAATGCTTTCTTGATGAACAATTAGGTCATGGGGATCCCACACGCCAAATTCGAAGAGAAGCTTGAGACGATGAAAGAGAGAAAAGGAGTTAAAAACGACACCGAACTAACCGCGACGGATCTCAAAGAACTTGTTGAGCAGTACAAGAGTGTTTATTTACAGGTCAAGGGTCAAGACTTTCCTTCAGGTTTGATTAAAATTCATATTTCGAAGTAGTAACATTTTCATGTTATAGTAGTACCATGGGCTTATTTTTTACGGGTTAATTTTAGATCCGAAGATGCAACTAGAGCTAGCTATTGAAGCGGTATTCGATTCTTGGGATAGTCCGAGAGCGAACAAATACAGAAGCATTAACCAAATAACCGGATTGAAAGGAACCGCGGTGAATATACAATGTATGGTGTTTGGTAACATGGGTGACACTTCGGGTACCGGTGTTTTATTCACGAGGAACCCTAGTACCGGAGAGAACAAGCTTTACGGCGAGTTTCTTGTTAATGCTCAGGTTCCGGTTTATACCAGACTTTATTTCCTTTTTAATTACCAATTGGTTTTGAGTTGGAAGCTCATATATTTTTTTTTTCCGATTTTGATATGGACAGGGAGAGGATGTGGTCGCGGGGATAAGAACACCAGAAGATTTGGATACAATGAAAAGAGTAATGCCCGAGGCTTACGCCGAACTTGTGGAGAATTGCGATATCTTAGAAAGACATTACAAAGACATGATGGTTAGTTAGTACTACAAAATAATTCTCATACAAATACTCTTCAAGAATCAATTCTTTAAAAGAAGGTCTCACAAAAATTGTGTAATGCAAACAGGATATCGAATTTACGGTACAAGAAGAGAGACTGTGGATGTTGCAATGTAGAGCGGGTAAGAGAACGGGTAAAGGAGCGGTGAAGATAGCCGTTGATATGGTAAGTGAAGGGCTTGTAGATAAACGTTCTGCTATCAAAATGGTGGAGCCTCAACATCTTGATCAACTACTTCACCCACAGGTATATATAGAGATAAATTTCTTAAAATACCATTACAATCTATTTTTCCAAAAATACCACTATTTTTTCAAAAATACCACTATTTTTCCAAAAATACCATTATTTATCCAAAATATTACACTTACAAATATTTTAGAACTTATAAATTTTAATATTTGGGTTTGATTTTGACATTAAGTATTTACGTTTTAGTTTTGAAAAGGGCTTGACGTAAAATTTAATTGTATTTTTGGAAAATAGTGGTATTTTTGAAACAAATTCAGAAAGTGGTATTTTTGGTAACTCACATATTTACTGAAAAACTTATCCCCATTGACATATTTCACTGCTCTTTATGGATTCGGTTAGTTTCATGATCCGTCGGGTTACCGCGAAAAAGTGGTGGCCAAAGGCTTACCGGCTTCTCCGGGAGCAGCGGTTGGTCAAGTCGTGTTCACTGCGGAGGAAGCCGAAGCATGGCATTCTCAAGGAAAAACCGTTATTCTGGTAAAATAAAAGTCTCAAACTCTTTTAAAAAATCTCTCACACACACACTACAACAAAACTCTAAACCGAAACTCTGCCAGGTTCGAACTGAGACAAGCCCGGAAGATGTGGGAGGTATGCACGCTGCCGAAGGCATTTTAACTGCTAGAGGAGGAATGACGTCGCACGCGGCGGTTGTAGCTCGCGGTTGGGGTAAATGCTGCATAGCCGGTTGCTCAGAAATCCGAGTAGACGAGAACCATAAGGTTTTGTTGATAGGAGATTTGGCGATAAACGAAGGCGAATGGATATCGATGAACGGATCAACGGGTGAGGTTATATTGGGGAAACAAGCATTGGCTCCTCCTGCTTTAAGTGCTGACTTGGAGACTTTCATGTCTTGGGCTGATGATATTAGACTTCTCAAGGTTGTTTATAAGTCTGTTATAATGTTTATAATATTACTTGAGAAGTCAGTTTTTTTACGCGTCACGCTCACGTTAAATATTTGATGATTACCTTTTAAGGTTATGGCGAATGCGGATACGCCTGAAGACGCCACTGCGGCTAGGAAAAACGGAGCTCAAGGGATTGGTCTATGTAGAACAGAGCATATGGTATTATTATTACTATTACTATTACTACTATGTTCTTGATCTCATGTTTTTTTTATGCTGAGATTGTTAAAATGTTGTTGTTTTGGTGTTTGGTTTTGTAAGTTCTTTGGCGCGGACCGGATTAAAGCGGTGAGAAAGATGATAATGGCGGTTACAACCGAGCAAAGAATAGCTTCTTTAGACATCTTGCTTCCCTATCAACGTTCGGATTTCGAAGGGATCTTCCGCGCAATGGATGGTATATACATTTTGAGTGCTTCTCTCTCTACATATAATTTTATCTTCCGAGTCGGAATTTTGAACATTTGATCTTGTTTCTTGTTTTTACTAGGTTTACCAGTAACAATCCGTTTGTTAGATCCCCCGCTTCACGAGTTTCTCCCGGAAGGGGATTTGGATAATATAGTACATGAGCTAGCTGAAGAAACAGGCGCGAAAGAAGACGAAGTCTTGTCGCGTATAGAGAAACTCTCTGAAGTTAATCCAATGCTTGGTTTCCGCGGTTGCAGGTTTCTTGATACTTTCTACATGAGTTTTAATTATTCCATAAAATATAAGTCAATAACAATCCTATTTCAACGGTTTAAATTTCGTAGGCTCGGAATAGCTTATCCCGAGCTAACCGAGATGCAAGCTCGTGCGATTTTTGAAGCGGCGGCTTCGATGCAAGAACAAGGTGTTATTGTAATTCCTGAGATTATGGTTCCACTTGTAGGAACTCCTCAGGTATGTAAACATGCACCATCATTAAGATTCTTTTATATCGTAATTCCCCTAGCCGGGACCATCATTAAGATTTTTCTTAAAACAATTATATAATGATAGGAATTGAGTCACCAAGTTGATTTGATCCGAAATGTCGCAAAGAAAGTATTCGCTGAAACGGGTAGTACCGTGAGCTATAAGGTCGGGACAATGATCGAGATCCCTAGAGCCGCGCTCATCGCTGATGAGGTAATAAATGCACTACACACTTTAAAAACCATGTTCAAACATAGTTTCCTAAACTATAAATATTTCCTCTTTGGACTAGATTGCGCAAGAAGCGGAGTTTTTCTCTTTCGGGACAAACGATTTGACGCAGATGACGTTCGGATATAGTAGAGACGATGTCGCCAAGTTTCTACCGATATACCTCGCTAAAGGAATCCTACAAAATGACCCTTTTGAGGTATGTAATCAAAAACATATATGTACTTAGTACAATATCATTAGCTCTCTCTGTTCAAGACACTTGATAGAACATTGGTTATGTGTTGGACCAGGTTCTTGACCAGAAAGGTGTTGGACAACTGATCAAGATGGCGACAGAGAAAGGACGAGCGGCTAGACCTGACCTTAAGGTATGTTTTATCTAACCGAGACCCGATCGCGACTAAATTTAGAAAACTTTGGATTGAATCTTGAGTTACTTACTATAAATAGGTTGGGGTATGTGGAGAACATGGAGGAGAACCATCATCTGTTGGATTCTTTGCTGAAGCAGGACTTGACTATGTTTCTTGTTCTCCTTTTAGGTAATTTATATATAAATTACCAAAACTATATAAAGACAATATCTTACTTTTTGTTAATTCAAATAATAATCTTATTTGGTCTTTTTTTCTTTGTGTAGGGTTCCTATTGCAAGACTTGCAGCTGCTCAAGTTGTTGCATGATGAAAGCTATTTTCTTTATATAAAAAGGTTGAATGTAAAACCTTTATATGTTATAATTCAATTGCTAATAAGAGAAATATCATTGTACATAAAAAAATAACATATTGTTCCAAAATAACAAAGGAAGATGATAATCATAAAACAAACTTTTTCATCCATATACAAACAGTTCAAATAAACTAAGCATATATGAAGTGTACAGACAAAGACTATGTCCCAAACATAAGTTTAGACTTAAAAGTATGTCTTTATTAAGACAGAAACACAAAACACAGATGTTATAAATTACGATTCTAGAGATCTATACAGAGATAAGAGATTACCGAACCAGCTCTCCTTACCGTCCTTTCGCTCACTTTCCATTTCTCTATCAACACTTTTTTGATATGTGGACAGCTCGAGACGACTGTAGCCACCCCAGCAGACGTGACCCCGGGACAGTAAACCATGTGACAAGTCTCTAGCTGTTTGCAGTTTTTTACGAGATGGTTCAGACCATTGTCTGTTATATGGTGGCAGTGAGATAATATCAAGTCTTTCAGCATCGGACACCATTCTCCAAGCTCGGCCAACGCCATGTCTCCAATCTTCTGGATTTGTAATAAGAAAAACCCGAGCTTGAGATGACATCTCTCGATAAAACAGTTTTTGTCTGAAGAAAAGTATTACCTGAAGTACACTAATGTCGAGGTGAGTGAGATTAGGACAGCCTCTTGCGATTGCTGAGATTCCTGCATCACCGATTTGATGACAACCGCTTACGTTTAGTTGTTGCAAGGAGCAGCCTTCTCCAACGGCGATTAATGCTTCGTCTCCAACTCTGGATAAGGTGAAACAACGATTAGCTTTTGCCCCTCAGCAAGATACAAAAGAGTCGAAGGGTTTTTACTTATCGCAAAACCGAAGGCTAAGCTCTGTTAGTGATCTGCAATGCTTTCCAACAGCTATGATTCCTCTGTTTCCTATCTACAAAGACAAAAACGTAGATAACAGTTTTCATGTCAATTAGTTATGAGCATACTTAATTAATTTCAAGAGACTGATAGTTTATGCCTCATAGCATCTGCGGATATGGAGTTTCTTGAGGTTGCGACAGCCCTTAGCAATAATGCAAATGCCGCTGTCTCCAATGCCTGAGCAGTCTACTAAGTGAACTGTTTGTAGGGATTTACAGCCTTTACCGATCTCGTGTAGAGCAGAATTACCAATTCTTTGGCAATACAATAAAGCTAACTCGGTGAGGCGCCTGTAAAAAACAGTAAAGAATGGTTTTGTCAATGATCTAGACCATTGTAATTTACGGTAAACAAGGAAAAGAACGGGAGAAAAGAAAATGTACGGGCAAGATCTTCCAACTGCCTCTAGCCCAAGGGTACCAATGTTGTGGCATCCGTTAATTTCTAAACGGGTAAGTTCCTTGCAACCGTGAGCTACAGCTTCTAAGCCTTTGCTACTCACAAAGTAGCAATCACTTAAAGAGAGATTGTTCAGCTTCTTGCAACCTTTACCGATGGCCCGCATACCCCTGAAGCATTAAACAGAATCACGTAAATTATCATCCTACACAAGTCCCATCACAAAAGATGAATAAAGGAGATATCAAGAACTCAAATGCAAATGTCCTTCAATTTTTGCGGCTGAACAAACTAGCATTCACCACATCTTCATTCAACGTGGCGATAATTTCAGCAGACAAGATCTAATGTAAGCACATAATGCAAGACAGGACCAAAAGCCTGAGCTTTCCAAGTCCCTTGACTTCTTAGTTCTCTAACAGGTGAAATTAGGAGCCACAACGATTTGATGGTGCTCATAAAAACCAAAGGTGCGTAAAGAAAGAAGAACACTTACGCGTCTGTAAATTGCTGAAAGCTATACAAAGACAATTTCTCCAACGAAGAACAAAATTCTCCCACTACAGAAAATGCCTCATCCGTCATATGAACACATTGGAGCTTCAGATTTTTTAGACGGTTGCATCCCCGAGCTACCGCCATCAATCCTTGATCATGGATGTATTCAGAATCCAAAGACAACATTTCTAGAGATTTACAATGAGAACCGACTGCTTCCAGAGATAAATCTGTTATTTGAGCTGAGGCAGCGACACCAATTGATTTCAAGGACTTTGCACAGCCAACAACTAGATCAATAACTCCTGCATCGGTTAAGCCTTCACAAAACCGCAGGTTTAATTCTTCGAGTTGTTTACAATACTTGCCAACAACTGCTAAGCCTTGATCTCCAATAAAGCAACCCTAAACATCAAATCTTAAGCATATGAGACCAGATTTTTTGAAGAGGATACTCGAAAAGATACTAACCTTTCCAAATAAGCAAGAAAAAATACCAAAAGATCAAAATAACCCTTCTTTTACATAGTTTCAGTCACAAACACCAAGTGTGCCAGTCTCTAAATAAACCGTAAGAGGATTTAATTACCTGTAAATCCAGAGATTTAAGAGAAACGCACTTCTGAGCAAGGGAATGCAAACCCACACTTGAAACATTAGGGCACCATATGAGGCTCAAGTTCTCTATCTTTGGAAATCCATTTGCCAGAGCAGTCAAGCCCGCATCAGTCAAGCTGCAAGACTCGGTGTTCTCAGCTTCAGGACGTGTCTTATCAGTCAAACTCCTCCGTTTACTAGATGAAGGCGACGGCGTGTTCCTCCCACGCTTTCTTTTCTGAAAATTGAGTTTTCTTAAGGTCTCTCTTGCTGATAACAATCAAAATAGCGAACAAAATATACATGGATTCAAGTTTCCTCAAATACACCAGTGAACTTTTTTCCACAACAGTCAACACTATGATTTCCTTAACTTCAGAAGGATAAATCCACCTAGCTAGCTAGCTAGTACACTATTTTCCAAAAATAAATCAAAAACTTTGATTAAGTTTCAGAAATGGCATCAATATAGAGCAACAAAAACTTCGATTAAGTTTCAACTAACAACTAATTTGTACAAAATCTAAACCAATTCAAATCAAAAATGAACTAAAATTCAAAAAATGGGATCAACAAAACTTGAAAGCAGTATAGATCTAATCAGAGATGAATCTAAAAAAAGTTTCCAGATATACCACCTAATTTTCAACTTTGAACTAAAAAAAACATAAAAACCGAATTCGAATCCAGATTCGGCGATTCCATCGAATTCAAAATCGGATCCCAAATCAAAAAAAAAAGTTCCGATCTAACGAAAAGATTCAGATAAGAGAAGAGAGAACATACAGATGAAGGAGAAAGAGAAGGAAGAGAGACGGAGAGACGCTCGTCGACGTGTACGGTGGTGACGTATAGGAATCGGCGAGATAGGAGAGGGACGAATACGTCAGGAGAGAAGGAAGCGCCGATACGGAGAGTGGTGCGGCTACATCGCTCGAGAGATAGCCACCGCTTGCAGACGAGGGAACAAGCGTCGCGGCTCGATTTCGATTCGAGTCGCCGGAATATCTCGAGGATTAGTTCCTCCGGTAAGCAATTGTTGATCCGATCATGGCCTCTCATTATCCACGACGAGAGAGAGAAGCTTCCTTTGTTCGCTAGGTTGGCAACAAGAAAATGCGGTCGATATAATCTAATTTACGTTTAAATAATTAAGTATTTATTTTCGGACAGTTTATTTTTATTTTACGGATACAAAATAAAAATGTGGGGATGGTGTTTGGACTTTGGAACGTGATATCTAATATTTTTAAAGTTATCAAAAGTTCGTTGGAATTTTTTTAATCGACTGGATTAGGGGTGGGCGTTCAGTTCGGATAGCCTACCGACCTTCGGATTAGTTTCGGGTATATTTAGATTTTGGGTTTTTGGGTTGAAAACTATATGATCCGTTTTGAGTATTATTATAAATTTTTTTGGTGTTCGGTTCAAGTTCGGGTATCCAAAATTATCAAAAAACTCCAAAATTATAAAATAAATATTTTAAAATATTCAAAATTATATGATTTACTAGGATATATCTAATAAAATACAACTCATTTAAATTATACAAAACTAGATGAAATAATAGGGAAATTGTTATAATTTTTGATATTTAAGTTATTAAAAACATAAAATTAGTAAATTACTAAAAAAAATTATATATTTAGTTAAAATTCTGATAAGTTCAGGTTTGGTTAGTTCGGGTTTTGAAATCGATGACCGATTCGAATAGATCGATCGATTTCCTTTCTTCTGCATTCTCCGATCTTTTGCGGAGACTCCATAAGTCTATCCTCGGTGCCTCGGGACGCCAGTATGCATTTTATTACCTGTAAAACAACTAAAGACACATAAAAAGACTCTATTGTGTGGCTAAATCCTATGTTTAAAACGTTAAAAACGACAAACGACAGCCAAACAAAACCAAAAACTCACATAGAGGAGAAACTAATTCTTACGGAAACAGAAGCTTTTTAAGCTGTTACATAATGATGTATCACCGTCTCGACCATTCAATTAGCAAGATAGTTCGAAAAAGGAATGAAGATAAACAAAGGGTGGGTTCAAAGTTCATCACTTGTATCATGTCACTGAGAAATAAAAGAAAAATCTGTTTCGTATCCTATAAGTAATACACACAGCATCAATATCAGAATCATCATATCCAAAATGATAAAACCATAATTCATATCAACTAAACCCATCACACATACCAACAACACCTATATAGAGAAAGGGTAAACATCAAATCATCTCACATAGCTGAATATAAACTCAAGCATAAGCATTAAACAAGAATCCATTCAAGAAACTTAGCACTACAATCTCAATACCACCAAAAAAAAAAATCTCAGATCAAAACCCTAATAACTCAAATCTACAACACAAAACCTACTCGAGAAGCACACGAAATGAAAGTTATATACAGTAAAAATCGAGTAGAGAAACAAACGTACGGGACGATGCAGAGGAAGATAAACAAAACCGGGAGATCCGGTTAACAGATTCTCTCCGGCGACCACTCCCATCTCTAGATTGGCTCCTTTATGTACGCCGCTTGTGCTTACGATCGTGTATCCGTACGTGTTTGTTTGTGTGGATATGATTTATTTGAATTAAATTTTTAGTGTTTAGGTGTAGTTTTAAGAAGTGACTTTGAAATTGTATATTAAGTATGGGATTTCTACAACTTTCCACAAACACAAACCGTAATTACATACAGTGGTTTTGGGGTTATTTCTAGCCTCTAGGACGTGATTAAGGCTTATTTATAGTGTTTTTTGTTGTTTCATTGGATATTTTTTTGGAATTAATAAACTAGAGAGCATATCTCTTTTCTTGTGTTAGATTGAATAAGATTTAAATTTATTATTCATGTTCAGTCAAACGTAAAGATAATGCAATTTACATTATGGAGAAATTAATTTGTATATAAACATATTATATATACAAATCAAAGCTCTTGAAAATAAATAGGAAAATTTTCAATAGCATTTTTTGCAGCGATATTACGAGCACTATCTTTCTTGATAAGATGATGACCACGACCAACCTTACGTTCCTCAATAAAGACAATAATATTTTTATCATTTTCCCAATTGCTATCATCAAACCTTAGTTTCAAATTCTTCTTTTGACACATTTCATTGAGTTGTGTCATTGGATGACTCATAAGTTTGTCTAATGTTATTATAGGCTCCAACAATGGTTTTACCACCTACATATTTAATATCAAACAAAAAAAAACACAAAATATAATTAGGGCAATTTCCGAAAATACCATGAAAAATAGTTTTTTTGGACAAAAATACCAACATAAGTTTTTTTTCCTTAAATATCATTAAAGAAGTTTTTGGACAAAAATACCATAAACTTAAAATTAAGTTAACATGAAACCCTCAAAACTAAACTCTACTCCCTTCAATATTATACCCTAAACAGTATATATCGAACCCAAATGAAAAAATTTAAGTTTTAAAGCGTTAAAATTAAATTTTTGTGTTTATGTTAAATTAATCCAAAAAACATTTTAATGGTATTTGAGAAAAAAAAACTTGTAATGTTTCTTTTGTCCAAAAAAACAATTTTTCATGCTATTTTGAAGAATTTCTCATATAATTATAACCACGAAAATAATTAATTATTAAATATTTTATGTGTGTATATATATATATATATATATGAAGTTAGTTACCTTGGATATGGTTTCAAAGGAGTAGTTGCAATCGAGAGCAATAGCACCAATGGTGGACTCTACAATGTCTGCTAGACATTTAGGAACTTTTAAAAGACCACGTGAATGTAATGGATATTCTTCTATTGCTTTTGAAAATTCTACTACCTGAAAATTTATTAGTTTAGATATTTGATATATACACATAATATACACAAACACATTCCATTCAAGTTTGCATTCAACAAATATTTATTGTTTATATGTATCCTTTTTGATCTACAAGTGGGAATGATGGTGAAAAAATATAATTGTTTATAATAATTAGTGTTTTGCTTCTATATCCAGATTTTTAATTAGCATTATGGTGACAAAATAAAAAAGTTGAATTATTTATTTTGAAGTAGGAATTATTGACTATGACTATCATATTATATGTAACCTTAATCGACAATTTTACATCAAAGGTTTTTTTTTTGGTAAAAAATTTACATTAAAGGTTTTAAAAATCTTTTTAAATATATACCCCTTGGTTAAAACATGAATTTAAGTCAAATCTAATAACAAAAGCAAGAATCAAATTTTTAAAACAGCATACATGTTGTGACAAACCCCAATTTCTAAACTAAACACAACTAACAATAAAATCAAGAATCCACATACTCATTTTTTGTTTTAAATAACATAGATGTTGTGACAAAAAATTAGTTGAAGCCACGTCCTAAAAGTCAACTATTTTTTTAATATATTTTTGATGAAGTTTATAGAACTAAATCTTAGTAAATCATGATCAGATAAAAAAAAAGTAAATAGAGAATAGGAAAATTAAAGTACATATAGGGTTTTACATTAACAAACAAAAAAAAAGGAAATAAAAATAGGGTTTTGAAGAAAAGTAACTTACTTGTTCCTCAAGCAAGGGTTTCTTATGACGAAGGTAGCGATGGAGATTGTGTTTTATAGCGACTCTAGCCAACTTCTCCGTGTCAACGTTGACCGCTCGTAGATTAGTCAACAAACCTGGTGGAGAATCATAATATATCTCACAAATCACTTTGGTTATAACCAAATTCAGAACCGTGTCTCCTATAAACTCTAAGCGCTCATAGGAAACGCAGTTTTCGTCGTAAGTTGTGTCCGTGAAAGCTTCTAATAGCAAACTCTTGTTTTCGAACTCGTAGTTTAAGATCTTCTCCACGTGTTCGATGTCCATAGGCTGGTCCTTGTGTCTTGATCCGTTGACTTTGGCGTTGACTTGAGTTTCGAGGGTTAGATTCATGAGTCCCTCGAGAGATTCAACGATTGTGTTTGGGGATTGCTTTGTCATAGGGACAGGAGAGAGAGAGACAAGGAGAGAGAGAGAGAAAGAGAGAGAGAGTTTGGTCTGTTTCTTTAGGTATTTGCTTCTTGGTTTTAATTTGGGGTTATAAACACGTCTGATTTAATATATTTATGTAAATATATATATATATATGTAATGACTTATTTAGTACTAGTGTTAGGCCCGCGGACAATTAATCTATTTTTTCTCAAGAAAATTAATATATATATTTTTTTAAATATATTTAACTTTCCATATAATATTATCGTTTGAATAAATGGTGATTAAAAGATAAAATAAGTAGGACAATCAAATTCAAAATTTTATTGTTGTAAAATCGACAAAACAAAATTTTGCTTTGCCTAACTTGTGTAACTTAACTAATTTATGTTTTGTATATATCTATATTGAAACAAAAATTCATAATATACAAATAATATCAAATTGTTCAATACAAATAAAAGTCAAATCTATAAAACTTTATTAATCCCAATGAAAAAATTAAGTTAATTAACCACCATACCATTAAGTTGCGTTTACCGGAACCCTGACACTCCATGAAAATATATTCTTGGTTATTGTTGTAGATGTGATAACTTAAAGCAGAAAGTAGAGACATTAAGGAAGGTGTAAGGAGGGGCTATCTTAGAAAATTGTATAAAAGATAGCCATAGGTAGAAAAAGAAATTTGATAATATGAAGTGGGAGTGAGAATTAGATCATAAGAATGAAAAAAATAAAAAAAAATAGTGTGATGAATTAGTAATTTAATTTATGAATTTTCCATTGTTAGGAAAAATATTATAATAAAAAAATGAGGAGATCGTGAGAATTAGCATATAAATAGCTAGAGTATTAGATATTGTTAGTGGTTAGAGATGACATTACTGGAAAACATGGGAAGATACTGTTAGAGGAAAATACGTATAAAATATTTATTAAAATAATTTAGATTTTTTTTGTCAAAAAGTATAGAAAATATTAAGGAGAATTTTGGTGATGACACGTGTTGAAACACTTACGTGTCAATCATATAGAGTTTGAAGTTACTTGTGACTTATTAATATAGGATTGGCATGGTTATCATTATTCAAAGTATTATGAGTAAGAAAAATCATTAATTATTTATTAGGTAGATTTCCTTTTATTAAATTATTTATAGTATTTTTTTGTTAAAAATATTATTTGTGGGTTTTTAGACCTAAAAAAAGAATTCGTTTATTATCATCATCCCAACGACTGATTAAACAATTGTATCATCATATCTTTCGAAGAAATTGGATAATGACTCCTGTCAAACACGGGATTTAATGATTAAATATGTTAAGTAAATGATAGAAAGATTTAAAAACTTATAGAAAATCTGTCATGCCGAAGTGGTTTTGGTTTAGTGGCAGTCATAAATCTACATGAGACATGTAGTATCACCCCATCCGTAATCGATTCCCAACATTTATGTTTGTGTAAGATTGACTATTAGGTCGGCCTGTGGCTCAAATGTTGAAAAAAAAAATGTCATCATAATAATAGATATAAGATCATAGATTAAGATTAGATTAAGTAGATGATTTAATATATATAAGACTAGATTAAGATTAGCATTATGCGGGTACAAAAACTTATTACAAATGATGTAATAATAAAAAAAAAACTTATTACAAATAGTTGCATTTACGTTCTAATTGATATCACATAGAATTTTGAATTTGTTCTTATAAAAACTAGAAAAATCCTAAAAACAAAAGAAACAAACGTATTGTTACGTAATTGACAGATGAAACAATTAATTGTGACAAATTAAAATCTTATGTGTTACAATTCTGTCAAAAAGTGGACTTTGACTTTGTAAAATTAAGGGTGCTTGAGTTGATAAGTAGTCGTTGACAATAACAATAGACCACAAATATTTTGGCATATTGTTCAATTTTCTTACACGACATTGTTTTTCACACCAAAAAAAAAAAAGAAATAAATCACCATAGAAATCAAAGAAGTGATATGTCGATAATAGAGCAAGAAATTTTTAAAAAATGTTTTTTCAACTATGGTGGATGAGTCGTTAGCAATGCTACAAAAATTAATTAGTGAAGCTTCTAGAAATTGGCTTTAAAATATGAATCTAACCAAGTAACAATTTATCCAAAGACCTAACAATAAACATATCCTCGAGAGCAAATATTTGAGTCAATGAAAGAAAGTTTCAAACATTTAAAAGAACCAAAATAAAAAAAAGCAAAGAGAGAGAGAGACATAAGCTAGAATTTTTGGATGACGACAGAGTTAGCGATACCGGCCTGCTCGATGGTCTGGTCCAAATCATTCAATTGTTTAGGAGGAAACCCCATGGTCAGTAACTGATAACCTGTGGAGCCACCTGGTCTCGAAGCGTCTATGAACCCACGCACGTCTCTTACGGTGTGGTGGTTATTAAACCTTGATACAAGGCGTGTGCCGTCTGCTAATCTTAGCTGGACCGAGGTAGTCGGGCCTGCTGGGTCTACAATTAGCCCTCTTGATGGTGCGGGCGCTGTGGTCATTTGATCATGTGAAGCTTGTGATTCGGTAGCGGCAGAGCCTGAGCCGCTGGCTCCTAAGGTTCTACCTACACCTTGAAATGGGGTTTTGGGCTTTGGCGGTTCCTATGTGTGTCAAGAGATACAATGAATACTTACTATAAAGATAATAACTTAGACTCTAAAAGAAGGGTGTGTGAAGACTTACTGTGAAATTTTCTTCGCGCCTGACAAGGTCGACATGGACACGGATATTCTTATCTGCTGGTTCAAGCTCACGTGGACACTCCGACCTTGCGATGCTCTGCAAAAGGACAACATATGTAGTAAGTATATGAGCAATATACGCCAGGAACACGATTTTGAATTGTATAGGAGGATAGTACCTCCATAAAAGTTGCGTTTTCGGGGTCATCGAACCTCCTTAAAGGACCATCATCGATGGTGAAACCGTTCATCCAGAAAGTGATTGTGTGCATAACCATCTGAGGCTGGTCTTGCTGTTGCTGCTGAGGAGCAGAGGAAACAGCTTCGCCAGAGAGCAACCTCGCGGATCCGGTAAAGCTCCTGGAAGCTGATCTCGACGATTCGACAGGTCTTTCCACTGCTAACTGCCTAGCTTGGTCGAAAACCGCGTCCACGTCTTTCGGTTTCTTTGGATCTTGAACCATCATCCCACTTAACAAAAAGACACAATACCAACAAACTCTATTAGCTACAGAGATATGCATACAACTAATGCAAGCAATGAATAATAGCTTAACCTCTCTCACTCTCTATGTCTCTTTCTTTCTTTCTTTGATCAATCAATAGCACAATTCTTTAAGCTTATGGAGACAAATAGTCTCCTTCAAAAACTACATTATGCTTAAGTATATGATTATTGCTTATATTATCTCAAGCTTTATTCTACAGTGTTCTTCATCTAAGTAAACGCCTAAGTGCAAAATTCGTCTAAGTTACAAAACAAGATCAGATCTATATAAATTACCTCTTTCCTCCGCCTGTATAGTACTCTTGCGCCTCATCGGAATCGCTATCCTCGCCGTCTTCCGGCGAACGATTCAGATCGGCGAAGGTACGGATGTTCCCGGCGTGTTGACGGCTCCTGGCGTTCCGACTCGCCGATGCTTCTTGATTCTCGGAGGCGATGTTCGATCCGAGACGGGGAGGAGAGGTTTCAGACGGAGGAGAAGCGGCGGCGATCGAAGAAGGAGGTATAGTAGGGTTAGCGGCGGCGGCGGCGGAGTCGTTGTCGAGGAAAGTGGAGACTGCGGCGTCGAGATCCCAACGGTGACTCTCGAGGAAGAAGGAAGCTTCTTCAATGGAAGAAGAAGTGATCTCGACGAAGGAGCTGATCAGTTTATCGTTCGTTGCCGCCGTCGTCGCCGCCGTCGTCGCCGTCTTGTTTTCCTCCATCGTTTCAGATTTTTATTTTATTTTATTTGTTTTGGTTTGTTTGTTTAGATTTTATTTTGCTTTTTGTTATGTATATAAATCTCCGCTTCACATAACATGAAAACGACGTCGTAATGTCGGTCACATTCTAATGGGCCCAAATATAACTCTATAGTTCTTCATAAACATTTTTTGTGTTTTTACTCTCATCAATTATCATTAACAATAAGTTTTAAGTTTTTTATCAAAATCATATTATGATTTATAACGATATGATATCCATCACAATTCCTAAATTGTAATAAAAAAATTATTTCTTTTCAACGAATTTGAACTATCACAATATACCATTTTGTGTAATGTATATACATCAATCATATAAAATGCTAGCTTAAGTTAAATTATCTGATTTATTCAATATAAATCAAACACTGAAAAAATGCACTACTTGAAGTTTGGTTTGGTTCTCCTGGCTAGCTTATGGGTGTTTATGTTACAGTTCAACATCACCTAAGAATAGACATAAGTTTGAACCTAGAGCAAAAGCCTGTGTTTTCTTAGGATATCCTATAGGTTATAAGGGGTATAAGCTACTAGATATGGAGACACATGCTGTTTCTATTTCAAGGCATGTCATATTTCATGAGGAAAATTTTCCTTTTCATTCCTCTAATATCACTGATGATGCAAAGACTTTCTTTCCTCAAAACACTATACCTGCTGTCCCTGATGTCTTGTTCAATGAACAAACATCTTCTGATGAACATCAACATCAAGATGTATCATCTTCTGATGCTTTGATTCCTTCTGAGTCAAAGTTTCGCAGACCAAAGAAACCACCAAAACACTTGCAGGACTTTCATTGTTATAATACTACTAGTAATATTGTATATCCTATCACCAATTATATTTCTTATTCATACTTATCTGAGCCTTTTCAAGCCTTTCTTAATACCATCACCAGCCATATTGTACCACAAACTTATTCAGAGGCCAAAGATCTTGTTGTGTATTGTGATGCAATGAAGGATGAACTTGGTGCTATGAAAAGGACTTGTACTTGGAGCATCTGTAGTTTGCCACCAAACAAGAAACCCATTGGGTGTAAATGGGTTTATACAATAAAATTTCATGCTGATGGAAATATTGAAAGGTATAAGGCACGTTTGGTTGCAAAAGGGTACACACAACAAGAGGGTTTAGATTATGAAGAGACTTTCTCTCCTGTTGCTAAACATACTTCTGTGAGGATGATGTTTTTGGTTGCAGCTAAGATGAATTGGAAAGTGCATCAGTTAGATATCAGCAATGCCTTTCTTAATGGTGATTTGGATGAAGAGATATACATGAGAGTTCCTCAGGGATATGCAGATCTTCAAGGAGAATCATTGCCACCTAATGTTGTGTGTAAATTGCATAAATCCATTTACGGATTGAAACAGGCATCTAGACAATGGTTTCTCAAGCTGTCTTCTACATTGAAGCTTCTTGGATTTGCTAAGTCTTATTCAGATCACACTTTGTTTCTCAAGACTGAAGGTGGTGTGTTTATTGGAGTATTGGTATATGTTGATGATATACTGATAATGAGTAACAATGATGGTGATATCACTAAAGTCATCATAGCTCTACGAGTCTCATTTCAAACTTAGAGATCTAGGTCCAGCAAAGTATTTTCTGGGTTTAGAGATTGCAAGATCGACTTCAGGCATCTCAATCTGCCAAAGAAAATACATATTGGAATTGTTAGAATCTACAGGTTTTCTGGGTAGTAAACCTTCAAGCATACCAATGGATCCTAGTATCAAGCTGAACAAAGAATCAGGTATTCCGTTGACAGATCCTTCTTCTTATAGAAAACTCATGGGGAAGCTGATGTATCTTCACATGACTAGACCTGATATCGCCTATGCTGTCAATACCTTATGTCAGTTTTCACATGATCCTAGAGATATTCACTTGAATGCTGCACACAAGGTTCTGAAATATCTGAAGGGAACAGTGGGACAAGGTTTATTCTATCCTGCAGATTCTAAGTTTGATTTGAGAGGTTTTTCTGATGCAGACTGGGGATCTTGTACAGACACTAGACGTTCTGTTACATGATATTGTATGTTCATTGGAGAGTCTTTGGTTTCATGGAGATCAAAGAAACAAGATGTAGTCTCTGGAAGCACTACAGAGTCTGAATTCAGGGCAATGGCATTAGCTACTAAGGAAATGATCTGGCTTGCTAGACTCATGACTGATTTTCATTTGCCATTATCCAAACCTGTTTATCTCTATGGTGATAACACTTCAGCTTTGAAGCTTGCTAACAACACGGTGTTCCATGAAAGAACAAAACATGTTGAGCTTGATTGTTACAAGACTAGAGAAGCTATTGATGATGGGTTCTTAAAGACAATGTATGTTGAGACTGGTTCACAACTTGCGGATGTGCTCACTAAAGCTTTGTATCCATCTTCATTCAAAGAGTTGATTAGCAAGATGGGTGTTTGCAATATCTTTGAACCTCCATCTTGAAGGGGGATATTAATATGTATATAGCATATTTAGTTAGTGAACTTACGGTTAATGATTTATTCATACTTGTATATATAGTGAACATTGTACTTTTTGATTCATTAATGAGAAAACAAGTTTAACCGTTAAACACTAATACTAATCTTCCTCAATAATTCGATATTAAGCTATTTTCTACAGTTTTTAAAAAACTAAAAAAACAGTTTAATTACAAAAAAAAAACTTAAAACAATTTTCGGAAAGAAGTGTTGGTTGTAATTAAGTTTTGCATTATACAACAATAATAACATACACACACTGACTCTTAAACAACTTAACAAGTTAACATACACAACACAATTTTATCAGAAAAACATACACAACATAAACTATATTATAAATTTATAATATGATGTGGGATTGGTACTAATAACCTCTAATGTAAATATAACACAAACCACTATAATTAATAACCAACAAAAGCTAAATCTCTTCGTTATCTTGTGAGATTTGAACATCAGATCCACTTGGAAACATAAGTACAAACCTTCGAAGTATTCTAGTCTCTGTCTTCATTGACCACCTTCATACCATATTTACATATTATTATTTAATATATATGCATGATTAAACTATATTTAACCAGGTAGTTATTAATTTAGGTAATGAAAATAAAACCTGTATCTAGATAAATGATGTATAAAAATGGCCATTTGTAGCTTAGCAAACTCGGCACCTAGACATAGTCTAGAGCCAGCACCAAAGGGAATGTAAGTCCTTGAAAGGATTGCTCCCAAATCTTTGCCCTAATTATTTTAAGAAAATTATACGAGTTTGATTAGTAAAATAGGAGTATAGTAAATTAAAAGATAAATGTCAAATTAAAATTTACCTTCCAACGCCACGGATTAAATGCAAAAGGATCATCATATTTTTCGGGATTAAAATGGATATTAGCATATCCCATGAAAATCCAACCAGCCGGAATCGTGTAATCGCCAACTCGTAAATCATGATCGATTATTCTAAGCACGGTAGGCGCCGTGCTTGTGATCCTAAGCGACTCATTTATCACCTGACAACAAAACACATATCATATTCGTCTCAACTACTATAACTCAAAACTAATTGACAATTAATTAAGCGACATATATATTATTATATGAACTATTTATATGTATAACTATATATATCTTGTTTTGGCATATACTGACCATTTGGGTGAAAGTCATTGATTTGTAATCTTCCCATGTTAGGTTAGATTCTTTATCGGTTTTTCCTTGGAAAATTGCTTCATGCTCTCTATGTAACTCCTCCATGACTTTAGGGTTTTCGCTTATGAGCTTTATTGTAGCGGCAAGGATAGATGGAGTTGTTTCGTTAGCAACCAAAAAGAAAGTAAAAATGTATTCGATCGCGTTTTCTATGCTCATCTTTTCCGCTCTTCCTTCGGTTTCTCCAAAAATAATCTCGAAAAACTCCCCCAACTCCTCTCCATTGGCTTTCTTTTTCAATATGGTCTCCTTTATTAACTTCATCATCCGCTTTCTTGCCTGTTACAAAACAATCATGTCCAATTGATTTTGAGTTGGAAGCTCATGCTTCTAACATATACATTAGATGAACGAGAAAATACGTACATTCATCATTCGATAGACACCAGTCCCTGGAATATTCCAAGAGAATTGAAACCATTCCTTTGGAAAATATCTCCAACATAGTGCAAGTTCATTGGCCGCCTTAGGTTCCATCTCCCCCATAACTTTCTTCGCAAGACATTCAATCAATATCTATAAAACACATATAAGATAAACAATGTACTTTAAGAAAATTATCTTAAATATTTAGGTCATTGTAATAGTACTAGCTAGTGTGAAACATATACTCTTATTTTTTTTACCTTGCTAGTTGTTTCCTTGACATCTAGACAACCACTCTTAGCTCCTGTCTCCATGTATTTTCTAGCCAAAAGATCGATGTTGGCTTGCATTGTCCTCATTTTCAAACCTTGTGAGCCTAAAAACTGTGTTGTCAAGTTTCGGACATGTTTATGCGACTCCTTACTTTGTACAAACAAGTTGTTTTCCCCGAACATTCGTGCTAAGCTCTTTGGGATACCAGGAACACGGTTTGTTTTCGCTATCTCCATGTTCAATTGAATATCAGTCGAGATTATAACTTTTGTTCCGAATAAGCTTGTCCGAAAAAGTGGTCCATGTCTATTGATTTTTTTGGAAAAGTATTAGTAAGGTGAGAGTAAATTATTGCATATGATTAGCTATTATATTCTACAAAGATCATTGTTAATGAAAATGAAGGGAAGTTAAAACTTGTTTTTTTGTTAAATACATATAATGTCCTTCTATTTTTCATATAAATTATTAAGAATTACGGAACCTTAAACTAAAGAGAAATTCCTCAAAATAGCATGAAAAAATGTTTTTTTGGACAAAAAACATTACAAGTTTTTTTTCCCTCAAATACCATTAAAATATTTTTTGGACAAAAATACAATAAACACAAAAATCTAATTTTAACACTTTAAAACTTAATTTTTTCATTTGTTTTTCGCTATATACTGTTTAGGGTATAGTATTGAAGGGGTAAGGTTTAGTTTTGAGGGTTTCATGTTAATTTTGAAGGTTTTAACTTAATTTTAAGTTTATGGTATTTTTGTTTAAAAAAACTTTTTAATGGTATTTAAGGAAAAAAAATTCTGATGGTATTTTTGTCAAAAAACTAAATTTCATGGTAGTTTCGGAAATTGCCCTAAACTAAACAGTTGCATATATATATATATATATTTGTTAAAAAACAACTCTAATAAATGCAAACTATATATTATGTACATAATTAGTTACTCTTTACATTAATGAAAAATAACTCTCTAGAGGCTAGCTAGAGGAATATATAGTTAGGTTACACAAATAAAACAACCTGAGAGTTTTTTCTTTAACAAATGTTGGAATGTGAAAAGCGTCATGACTCTTCATAAACTCGAAAGTCTCTCCTATGACCGGAAACCCCATTGACCCGGGAGGAAGTTTGCCGTTACACTTTGGATTGTTCCACTTATAGATCCAATGACATATTTTCACAACTATGAGTGAAACTATGATTACAATCCATGATTCATTACAAAACTCAATCATGTTGGTTTGTTTTTTTTAGCCTTTTTCTCTTTATTTTTGTAGATGTTTATGTTAGTGACGGTGCACACTCCCTCTTTTATACTAGAGCTCTCGAGTTAATTTAATATTTTTTAATTATTATAGATTTAATGATCAAGATGGGCAGTTGATTATTTAAGTAAAAACACAACTGTCTTTGAGTTTAAAAGAGATAATTTTGTAGGGTAAAATCTATATTATTAATTGGGAATGACAAATTTTGAGAAACCTTCCAAGTTGTTTTTAATTACATGTAATGTCATTGTATAAATTATATTATAAGATAATTTTAGATTTAAAAAATAGCAAAAATTCTTCCTATTTAATAGGATTTAAAGAAAACGAAGATAAAAAGATAAATATAAAAAATATTCAAAATAAATACGATTAAAATTAAAAAAGAATTAAAAATAAATAAGTAACAATAATGAAAAAATAAAATATTATAAATATTTCAATTTTATGATAAACCATCGTACAATATTAATAATATATTTAAAAAATATAAGTTATAGAAAATTTTAATTATATTAAAGTATTTTTTATAGAATACTCGAATCGATGATGTAAATAAAAAACCAAAAGTATCCGAAAATCTTACAAAATTTAAAATTTTAATACTTTGAAATAACTTTGCGAGACGTCTTGCGTAATTTTTCGACGTGTCAAAATATATCAAACATAATTTATGATATACTATAAAAATTATTTTTATTATTAGAACACATATACACATATATATATGATTAAAAATTTATTATTTAACATGCATCAATTAAAAAATAATTTAAAACTTAAAATTATATCAAATTAATATTTTGTAAATATTACTCCCGTGCATCCCCGCACGGGTAAGAATCTAATATTTTTATAAACAAGTAACCTTTATAATATATATATATATATATATATATATTAGTTTTTCATTAGTTACTTAAATTAAGCTGGTACTTTAAACATGCAATTGAGTATAAGATCAAGAAGAAATTTATCCAATAAAAAAGTTCCTAAAAAGGATTTTGATCAAATTGTTGAATATTTTGCTAAATTATCGATTCATCTACGTCGTGTTTTCACCTCCCCCTCATACAGTTTCGAAAGTACCATTTTTATGTTTTAGAACGAAAATATCATCACAAGTTTTAAAATTTAAATATCATTAAAAGTTTTTTTTAATCAAAAAGAACATAAATTTTAAAATAGTTTTAAATCCTCAAAATTTAATCTTAGAACCTAAAAACAAAATCATAAACATTAAATACTATAACCAAATAAAAAAAAATCTTAAAAACTGTGGTATTTTGGCCAGAAAAATTTCAATAGTAATTTGAGACTGAAAAACTTGTGATATTATTTTGAACATAAAAACATCTTTAGTGTTGTCTTAAAGAAACTCACTAGAAAATTAGAAATTGACTTTCTATATCATGGGACATTATTAAATGCCATAGGACTTTATTGATCAGTGTCATGGAGCAATTGCTCAACCAAAAAAATTCCAAAAATAAAAATATTTTGATCAGAATTCATGGCTTTTGCTTTGATTACTTATGTTACGTCTTGTTCTCACTTCTCCCCATAATTTGATTTGATAAATGATAATAACAAGTTCTAATATTACAAAATTGGATGTGATTTTATAAAGAAGGATAAGAAATGACTTTATTGAATGTCATGGGACAAATAGATCGTACGCGGAATGCTTAGGCCTTATAGGATGGTTCCATGCATGGGCGGATCCAGAAATAATTTTTAGGGGGTGCAAAACCACAAAATATCATTATTAATTAAAATTATTAATAGGGACAATTTTAAAATCTTACGTAAAATTAAGCTAATTTTAATAATTTACGGGGGCAAGTGCCCCTCCCATTCATAGTGTCCATCCGCCACCGGTTCTATGAAAAATCATAGAGTTTAATTTTGTGTCCCACAAAGTATGGTTCCTAATTAAACCACACGTTCAATGGATATTAAAGATCGTAAGGTAGAATGGTATTGACATCAAATGAATATTTCATATCTTATGTTCATAAAAAAATAAACATATCTTATGTTTATGGATAAAGAATTTGTATGTCCGATTACTAGTAAGAAAATGAAATGTGTAAGTGGGATTAGGACACTCAATTTCATCATTAGGTTTTAGGATTAGGATAATTAATCACTAGTGAACTTGTAAGGTCATTTATCCATGCAAGTTTGTGAGAGGAAAATCTCGATATTGATGATTATATAATTTTTCGGTGAAGATGTTCGTCGGAATATCAGTTTAAGATCCGAGGTCTTGCCTATGCAATTCCTATCATCTTTTACGATTTGGTATTGTAATACTTTATAGTTCTTAACTAGGATTTACTATATATTTTGAAATTGTTTTATATGTCTATAAATTTAATATATATCTTTTGTTTTTAATTAAAGAATATATAAAACTAATCAAAAGTTTTTTATTTTATTATAATTTTTTATTATTTTACAAACAAATAATAATTTAATCATTTAATAATAAAAATTGTTATAAATTTTGTTTGTTACTATATATTATCCAAATTAACCGGATTTAAAATACTAAACATGAACATAACTAAAATATCCAAGTTGAAACTAATTTAAAAAATAAATATCTCCAACGGGAAGAAAAAATTTACCAACCGAAAACCCGGAATCGAAATCTGAAACGAAACAATTTTTTTAAATAGAACCAAATGACCCAAAATTATTTAGGGAGAATCACAAAACTACACCATTTGAATTACATTTCACAAAACTACACCATTTCCAAAATACTTCACAAAACTACACCTAAACACTCAAAATTAAATCCAAATAAACCCTACCCAAACAATCCTACCCCCTTAATACTATACCTTAAACACTAATTAGCAAACCCAAATGAAAAGATTTTAATTTTGGTAATTTTTAAAAGGATAAATCAAGCTTTTAAAATTTTGAAAGGGTGTAAACATGTGAAAATATTGAATTAGGTGTAGTTTTGTGAAGGGAGGGTTGAAAGGGTGTAGTTTTGTGAATTTCTCAATTATTTAAATATTAAAAGTTATTGAAGTAAATTTTTTTGTTACTATATAATATTTTATAGTACATATACTATATAGTAAAATTTTAACATAATTTATAAGTTATTTATTCCAAACTATTTTATACTATATAAATTGTTATTTATTATATTATAAGATGGACAAAATACTCGGATCTAAATTAACGCATCGAATTTAAACTGAAATATTTGAACCGAAACCGATTCATAAAATAAATAACTTGAACGGGTAGAGAAATTTACAACCCGAAAACCCTAAACCAAATCTGAATAACCTAAATTTGTAAAACTAAACCAAATTTCTAAGGTTACCCGAATTTTACACTATGAAAATTGTATTTATTATATTATAAGGGTGAACAAAATATTCAGATCCAAATTAAAATATCAAACCAAAATTGAATTATTCGAACCGAAACCAATACAAAAAATAAATAACTCGAATGGATAGATAATTTTACTACCCAAAAATCCAAAACCGAATCCAAATCGAACATAAATTTTTAAAATTTAACCAGACTACTGGATTTACCCAAAATTTATTTAAAATAGAAATAATTTTAATTATAGATACAAATAATTTGTTTAAATATATTCATAATATATTTATATATATCATATTAGTGGTTGGTTTTTGTGTTGAAAATAATTATTTTTATTGATTTTTTGTTATTAATTCAAATTTTAACTAAATCTTAAGAATATAATAATGTTAATGATGTATGTTTGTATATATGTATGTTTAATATAAAACTTGTTTTGAAATTGTTACAAAGTTAAGGATAAAATTTTGTTTGGTAAGAATAAATTATGGTTTTATCCTTAGTGAATTTGTTTTCCATGTATAAATTCAATGACATGGTGTGTAAATAAGTGAATTTTTTGGAATTTTCAAAGAGTACTTCAAAATAATAATGTAGATACTTTACAATATTTATGCGGTAATTACGGAGTGTAGGAAAACTAAATTTATCGTCAAAAATTAAGTTGATAATTTTTAGCAAACAAGTAAAATTATATATTGGCGGATTATTTTACGGGCAATTCTCATGAATAACATTGAATAAAATTTTTCTAACACAATTAACACACATTTTCGAAAGTTTTACAAATATCATTAAAAAGTTTTTCACATTAATACCACAAATCTTAAATTTTCAAAATTACCCCCAAAACCTTCAAAACTATACCCTAAACATTATATAGCAAATCCAAATGAAAAAAATTAAAATCTAAAAATGTGAATTTTAACATTTTTAGATTTTAAATTTTTTCATTTTCTACTACTTGTAAACTACTACTTTTTATGGTATTTTTGATATAAAAACATTTTAATGGTATTATTGTTAATAAAAACTTTGTAATGCTATTTTCAAAACAAAAACTTATTTTGGTGGTATTCTAATGAATTTCTCTTATTTTATTTAGTTGAGATTCATTTTCTTAATTAATTCTTAATAGATTTGAATTAGGTAAATATATATTGAGGATTTAATTTTGAGTGTTTAGGTGTAGTTTTCTGAAGCATTTTAGAAATGGTGTAGTTTTGTGAAATGTAATTCAAATGATGTAGTTTTGTGATTCTCCCATATATATTTTGGGTCATATTAATTTGTTTATATTTCTCCTATAATCTATAATCTATGAATTACCATCTATAACTAACAAGAATATTATATGGAGTGCATATGATATTTTCGAAATATTTTTAAATATAAATATATCCATATATTCATTATATATAATATATTATTACTTGAACATGTGATCGCGTAGCCGCTATTTTTGGTTCTGAATAACTATTTCACGACGAAAAAACTATATTTTAAAACTTATATGAACATGACGACTCTTCCACCAAGTAAAAACCATTAGACTACCACCATTTGGTATACAAATGTTATTTAAACTTTCCACGTTCGGTTTGGTTTCTAAATCGATTTATTAGACTATGTTGACAAAAAACATAATCATATACTAATAAAAATTAAAGGACGAATTTTAAAAAAATAAACGAAATTGTTTGTTGACTCTATTACAATATGTCAATATATTGTTTTTGTTTTCGGACGTTGTATCATATAAATTTGGGCAATTCTTATGAATACCACCAAAAAAAGTTTTTATAACACAATTAGCACATATTTTGAAAAGTTTTACATATACCATTAATTTTTTTTTTTTTCATAAATACCACAAATCTTAAATTTTCAAAATTACACCCAAATCTCCAAAAAAACTATGCCCTACCCCTTCTAAATTATACCCTAAACACTATATAGCGAACCCAAATGAAAAAAATTAAAATCTAAAAGTGTTAAAACTCGTTTTTTGAGTTTATGGTATTTTTGTAAACTACTAATTTTTGATGGTATTTTTGTTATAAAAAACATTTTAATGGTCTTTTTAATGGTATTTTTAAAACAAAAAATTATTTTAATGGTATTCTAAGGAATTTCTCTATAAATTTAAAGTATGTGTGTTGCTTGATTCTCAAGAAAAGTATTATGCTTTGAATCTAATTACATGTGAGAATGATTTAAAATTGACAACTTCAAGAGAATAAATTATGGTAATCTCTAGTTAAGTCAAGGTCATTAAATGTCACATGTTTATAAAGTCAACGCTTTGGGATCCAAAGGATAGATTTGAAATTCATGAACGAAAGTGGTTGGGCCGTTGGTGTGGATATTAAGTTTTATTGTCACATTTAATTTTCTTCATCCAATTTCAAAATTTTCTACATGTAACCTATTATACTGCTTTTACTAAATACTACATACGCAGCACATACGTGCGGTTTTAAATTTGTTGTAATTTTTAAATGACGAGATATGTTTGCAAATTTAAATATTTAAAATTATTTGGTAAATAATATATTAAAATATCGATTGTAAATTGTATTATTTTCTTATGATGACGGCATAAATTATATGTTTGTGATCTCTTTGATTATATGATTATATTCCATAAACTATGTTTGATATTTTCCGACTCGTAATAAAAACTACACGTATATACGTATATATTATACATATACTAAACTTGATTTAGTCTCATAACAATTATCATTCGTAATTTCAAATTCGATTTATGATTTTTAATGACCCGTTACAAAAATTGAAATATGTGGAGATTATAACTGTTATTCAAACTAGATGTTAAAAATTTAAAATTTACGATTGTACCTAGATTTAATTTCTGAAATTAATCCGTAAAAAAATATGAGAACTTCACAAAACTACACCCTTTCAACCCTTCCTTCACAAAACTACACCTAATCCAAATTTTTCTAATATTTATACCTTTTTAAAATTTTAAAAGCTTGATTTACCCTTTAAAAAAATTCCAAAATTATTTTTTTTTTATTTGGGATAGCTTATTAGTGTTTAGTGTATAATATTAAGAGAGTAGAATTGTGTGGGTATGATTTATTTGAATTTAATTTTGAGTGTTCAGGTGTAGTTTGTGAAATAATTTTGAAATGGTGTATTTTGAAATGTAATTCAAATTGTGTAGTTTTGTAATTCTCCCAAAAATTATCTCACTTTATTAATAAATAAATCTATAATGAAATTTTTAGATATTATTATTCGAATTATTATTGTTAATGTTATTAGAATTAAAAAATTTTATATTTTATTTTGAAAGTAAAAATATTTTCCTTTTTTGAATATTTTTATCCAAATATTTTTGTATTCTATTTTAATGTTGAAATTAAGGAGTTTTTCTTTTTTGTTTTCTTTGTATTTAAACATAACCATAAGTTTTCTTTTTTGCTTTCTTTTATTCCCCCAAGTTACCAAAATATGTCAATTAATTCTCCAAGTTAGACACCTTGATTTACGCCTTTTCAAAATTTTAAAAGTTTGATTTACCCTAAAATCTTTTCATTTGGGTTCGCTAATTAGTGTTTAAGGTATAATATTAAAGGGGTAGAATTGTGTGGGTGGAATTTATTTGGATTTAATTTTTAGTGTTTAGGTGTAGTTTTGTGAAGTTATTTTGAAATGGTGTAGTTTTGTGAAATGTAATTCAAATGGAGTAGTTTTAAAATTCTCCCATAAAATTTTGAAAGAATGTAAATACATAAAAAATTGAATTATGTAGAGTTTTGTAAATGAAAGGATAAAATGGTGTAATTTTCAATTAAAAATTAAGGAATTTATCAATTTTAAAAGCTGTCTAAATATGTCATTTTATTTCCGAGTTACCAAAATATGTCATTTTATTCCCAAAGTTGTCAAAATATGTCATTTTATTCCCCAAGTTACCAAAATATGTCATTTTATTCTCCAAGTTATCAAAATATGTCATTTTATTCTCCAATTTAAACACCGATTTAATCAATTGTTCACGGTGTTATTACCGTTGTTAATTAACTTCAGTTTATCGTTGACTAAATCGGTGTCTAAATTGGTTAGGTCAACTTCACTTGGAAAATTAATTGGCGTAATGCGAAGTTGGGGAATAAAATGACATATTTTGATAACTTGGAGAATTAATTGACTTTTTCAAAATTGATAAATTCCTTAATTTTTAATTGAAATTACATCATTTCATCCTTTCATTTACAAAGCTCTACCTAATTCAACTATTTCTCATATTTACATTCTTTCAAAATTTTATAAGGTTTATTGATAAACGAGATTTTACCCCGCTTAATCTAATATCTTAATGTAGTATTTAAGATGTCAAACCAAATCAGGAGCAAACAATGTATTCGAATTTATGCGAAACAAACTCAGTTTAAGCGTGATCAAAAGGTTGTTTGTTTGATGTTTTTGTAACCGAAGATTTAACAAAACAAAAAAAAACGAGAATTAAAGGTTTTGAAAGATTAATAAAAAGCTAAACAATCAGGTTAAGGTGTTTTCAAGGATGATTGAACTTTCGGATTTCAAATTGTCTTTTATAAAATTTACTTTAAGATTTTGAAAACGATTTTAGATCAATCCACTCTCGTGGCAATGATCCTTTTCTCAACAATTAAACTAAAACAATATCTTGGATAGTTTAATCGTCGAGAAACTTTAAGAACAAATCAATTTTAACCACCAAGCTTATTAACACAGATCTCTCGGTTAAGCTAGGCTTGGTTCCAAGGTAATTGTTCAGGAATCTTTATAATCTCTCGATTCATAAAGTTTCCTAGGGTCAATAATCGAATGGCCAACTCGATTAAGGCTTTAAGGCTGTTACCAAAGACTAAAGTTTTCAATCAATTAAGTTTTAGACAATTATCTATCCTAGATTCAATCAAACCCCTTTTACCCTAACCCAATTGTCTATTTAGAACTACTCACAAATCATGATGAGATTCATAACAATTTGATTCAAAGAAACCATAAGCATAAACAAATAAACAAAGAGAACAAAGGGTAAAGAAAACTCTTATTCAACGATGATGATGAAGATTACAAGGTGGCCAAGAAGCAATCACCAAGAAATCCTCACAAGTTCCACAAAACAAAAACAAAACTAAGATAATCTATGATAGGGTGGCTGTGTGTTGTTTTACCCTAATAAAAAAGTCTAAACCGAAAAATAAAATAAAGGAAACCAAAAATCAAACCGGTTTTCCTTTTTACATAGCGAAAAACCAAAAATCATAAAATTTCGCAGCCTGTATCGGTCAAGGCAAACCGATACAGGCTGGCCGATACGCGCTTCGGCAAATCTTCCTTCGGCTCTGTTTTCTTCGTATCGGCCAGGCTAAGCCGATACGACAGGTCGATACGTGTCTTCGGGTCTTCTTCTCTTGTATCGGTCACTCCAAACCGATATGGTTGGCCGATACAAGCTTCGGCGAAACCTCTGTTTTCAATATCGGCCACGGAAACCGATATGCTTGGCCGATACAGACTTCGGCAAACTCTCTGTCTTCTGTATCGGCCAGCTGAAACCGATACAACATGCCGATGCAAGTGTATCAGTTTCTTTTTGGCTTAAATTCATCGCTTTCGCCGTCTTTATGCTCCAAAACCTGAAATACACGAAACAAACCAAAATGCAACCTATATGCAACCTATATGAAACTAAATGCAACCTAAATGAATGAGTTCTAATGCATAACCTAAAGTAAAATGTGTAAAATATGCAAGTTATCAACTCCCCCAAACTTATCCTTTGCTTGTCCTCAAGCAAGAGAATTTCGCATCAAAGTTTAGGAAGGTGTGGAGGCGGGGACCTCAGAACCAAAAGTAACGCGAAGAGTGTAGTGAACGAGTATCCTAAACATAGTATCCTATCGCAACCGAGCTAGTTCTACCTATTGCCATTCATCTCAAACTCCGTCTAAATCCGTTATTATTACCAAAAGCATGTGATCCACTTGTCTAGTCTAAGCACCTTTCACATTCGATTAAGCATAGTCGAAGCATGAAACATGATCAAGAATTTTCAAGAGTTTTTCTATTTGTCTAGGTAAGAACGGGATTTCGAATCAAACGAGGAGGCTAACACTCAGGCATGTGGTTAGTTGTAGCGCGGTTTCTCTCGGGGAGTGAAAGGGTTAAGCAAAATCGGGAAAGACAAGAAGCAATGCAAATCCGGACATCCATCCCTATACAATTCTAATCTCTAACCCATCTTTTCACTCTCTACACACTTAAGCATTCAAACACCGAGTTTTCTTTCATTTTTTTTTTTTTTTTTTTTTTTTTTTTTTTTTTTTTTAACTACCTTAGGGGTTTTATTTGGCTAACTTTCTCTTTTTTTTTTTCTTTTTCGGTTTTCTGTTTTTTTTTTTTTTTTTTTCCTTTTTTTTTTTTTTTTTTTTTTTTTTTTAGTAGCCATTCTTTACCCCTAGGAGTTTTACAATTTAACTCGTGTTTATTTTCTCGAAAATACGTTTTAGTTCAAAGATGTGTTTCCCGTTATCCCGTCTACAAACTAGCATATGATAACCTAGCCAAATGGATGTCCTTCCTTGTCGCTCCCTATACTTTCAAGTTTTTGCGAAACCAAACAATCACTAAATGAAAAGAATTCTCACAAGTGTTTGGGTTTAGGCGAAGGGGGTGAGAGGGGAATCATCCTTATAATGAGAATGACCGGATTGCGCTTAAGGTGTTTCGGTTTAGGAAGCCACAATCCGTAGAAATCACAAAGCCATAGAAATATTCTTAGAAACTCTCAATCATGCTAATTAGAAGTCAAGTTTAGGTTCAAATAATTTTTGAAGGCTACCTAGAACTATCAAGCTTCATAACCACACTATTGGCTTTTTAAACATCAATGTCTAGGGTCGAGATTTCAAGATTTTCGGCGAGTTCTAAGTCGTTTGAGGAAGACACTACACCTAAGATACCGTTCAAAACACTAGACGCGTCGCTTTATAAGGTTAAAATCATCATAGATCCCCTATGCATATGACCTAAATGAACTAATCCTAAATGCATTTTTTTTTTTTTTTTTTTTTTTGTTTTTGGGTTTTTTCGTTTTTTTTTTTTTTTATACCACTAATATGAAACTATATGACTACTCCCCCAAACTTAAATCACACGGTCTCCGTGTGAAACAAGCATTGGAGAAGGTTCCTAAATGTATGTATGAATGACTCTAATATGAAAAACTAATGCGTATGCACATGGTTCAGGTGTTACCTCTGTAGTACTAACACGACGAATAGTCGTCTGTATCGGTTTCAGCAGACCGATACTCTTGCCCGATATCGGTCCAGCAACCGATACAACAGGCCGATACGCCTTTCAGAATTCGTTTTCCTACTTCGTTTTCACCTGAAACCATCAAACACGACATAAACTCTAAGTGAATTATTATCTAAATGCAAACTAAAATTGTATGTACAAGGATAGACATGGGACTTCCTCCCAAGTGAGCTTGTTTATAGTCTCTTAGCTTGACTTTACCCCCTTCTTTTTAGGCGACATTGGGGTTTGAAAGAGATGTCGAATCTCCTTCGGTGACAACTTCGTGTACCCGGGGCGGCTTGAGATTTACTCCTTTCACACCAAACTCGCCTCCATCTTTGTGCTTCTCTTGCCTTGAGTCGCAGCGAGCACTCCTTGCTTCTTTCTTGAAAGCCTTCTTCAAAGATTTAACCTCGTTGATTAACTTTCTAATGACGCGGTTTTGAGACATGTTCCAATGCGCCTTTCTGAACTTCCTAGGAGGGGATTGGTGTTCCACTTTTGGAGCTTTGGGTTTGCTCCTTGCATCATCACTAGACTTACCATTGCTAGCATCTTTTTCCACTCCAATCACCAAAGCTTCACAAGGGACCATCTCCGTAGGCTTCTTGACTACATCGTTGATGTTGTACCGCTGAACAAGGTCCTTCCCAAGGTGCAAATCTATCTTACCAACCTTCACATCTATGACGGCTCCAGCGGTTGCCAAGAAAGGTCTTCCAAAGATGAGTGGATTATTAAGCTCTTTGTCAATCTCCAAGACGACAAAATCTGTTGGAATGAAAACGTCCCCCAATTTTACAGGAATGTCTTCCAAGATTCCAACGGGTACCTTCACGGATCTATCGGCCAGCACCAAAGAGATCTTAGTAGGTTGGAAAGAAGAAAGACCAAGTCGTTTAGCAACGAGATAGAGGCATAACGTTGACACTAGCCCCTAGATCGCACAAGCACTTTTCGAAGACCAAAGGACCAAGAGTGCAAGGCAAAGTAAAACTCCCTGGATCACCAAGTTTCTTAGGAGAATGGTTCTTTTGAATGATCGCGCTGCACTCTTGTGAAAGCTTCACCGTGTCTTCCAAGTTTTTGGACTTGTTTTTGATGGTGTCTTTCAAGGATTTGGTGGAGTGAGGGACTTGGTTGAAAGCGTCAACAAGAGGCATGGGAGTTTGCACCTCGTTTATTTGCTTCTCGAGCTTAGCTCTAAAGTACTCCTTCAAGAGATGCATCTTGGCTCGACCCGGAAAAGGTAGCTTATCTTTATAAGGAGATGTCACATAAACGGGTTTCTTCTTTTTCTCGGATTTTTCTTCCGTATCGGCCATGTTCTTGGCCGATGTAGGTGGTCGATATCGGTCATCCGAAACCGATACTCCTGGCCGATGCGAGTGTCCTGTCTCCTCGTTCGCTCGTATCGGCCTTGTCCTTGGCCGGCACGGGTGGTCGATATCGGCCAGTTGTGGCCGATACGCCTGGCCGATACAGGTGTCCTGTATCTTCCTCTTTACCGTCTCCTCCACTTTCTTCGTCCAAGAGCGTGGTATCTGCCTCGTGGGACTGTTCCACCTCCCCGACCTGATCCGCATTGTCCTCAATGAGATCGCTTGAAAGAATTTGTGTACCACTACGAAGTTCTATTGAGTTGACATACTCTCTAGGATTGGCTTCAGGTTTACCCGGGAGTTGGCCCATTGGTCGCTTAGAAGCTGAGGTAATTTGAGCCACTTGATTGTCCAGAGCTTTCAAGTGAGATGTCATTGATTCAAACTTGGCGTTGAGATCATTGTAGGAGTTATCAACCTTTGCGTTTATCTCTTTCTTGAACGTGTTGAACTCCATTTGACTCCGGGTTTGGCCGTCTAGAATCTGTTTTAACATCTGAATGGTTTGATCACCTGGGGGAGCTGGTGATGCAACCACTCCTTGAGCAGCAGGAGGGTTGTTGTACCCTGGAGGACGATTAGGTGGTGGTCTCGGTACGTATCCGCCTTGGTTGTATTGAGGTTTACCTTGGTAACCTCCTTGTTGCGCATGGGGATAGACCTGGTCTTGGGGGTTGGCTACGTTGTTGTTTCGGTAGGAGAGATTTGGGTGTTGAGAATAGTTGTTGAAACGCCCGCCGTTCTGATTACCCATGTAGTTAATCTCCTCTTGATTCCCCTCTGTTGGGGGTATTTGTTCATCGCCACTACCAACGTAGTTTATGCCCACTTGGTTGGACATGAGTAGCTTATCCAGCTTCTCATTCACCGCCTTTATCTCTCTCTTGAACTGCTCATCGTTCCCTGAGTTGCGGATGGTGCGATCATAGTCCTCTCCGTAGTTACTATCGCTAAGGGCGTAGTTCTCCACCGAAGCTCGTCCATCGGCTTCCGTCTTCCCAAGGAAATTTCCTTGGCTAGCCGAATCGAGAAGCATCCCGAACTTCGGTTTTAGGCCCCGATAGAACGTGCTGAGTAGGCTTTCTCCCGTGAAACCGTGGTGCGGGCATCTCACCGTGTAACCCTTGAAACGTTCCCAAGATTCGCTGAACGTTTCTTGGTCTTTTTGTGCGAAAGCGGAGATCTCGTTTCGCAGCTTTGATGTCCTCACCACCGAGAAAAACTTTGTGAGAAAGGCCGTCTTACATGCTTCCCAAGTCTGTATGGTGTCCTTCACAAGGTTTTTCTGCCATATGTGTGCTTTGTCCCCGAGTGAGAAGGGGAACAAGCGCAGCTTAAACATGTCCTCATTGACACCATTGATCTTCACCGTGTCGCAAAGCATGTCAAACTCGGTGAAGGTGATCAATGGGGTCTTCACTAGGCAGCCCGTAGAACTTGTTGCTCGGACACCATGTTAATGAGACTAGACTTTATCTCAAAGTTATTGTTGGCGATGGCTGGTGGTGTGATGCCACTACGGTTTGTGATGTTTGATGGCACATCCGCTGTACCAATTGTGCGTGCAACGTTAGGTACGTTGTTTGCGTTAGGTGCGTCACCCATCTCGAATTCTGATTCTGAACCCGAAGTGTCTGATGTGGATGAGTCGGAGTGGATGCTGGTTCTTCTTTCTCGTGAGATAGCTCTTTCGTGTGCTTTGATGTCTGCGAAGAAGAGCAAGCTGTCACTTTGTCGGTGACTTCTTCTTTGCATACACCTACAAAACGAAAATCACAAGGAAAGAGAACAAGTTAGTAACGAAACTGAAACTTAATCCCAAGTAGTTTCAAAATTCTAATAATTGTTCGAGTTCCTGAATCGGCAACGGCGCCAATTTGATAAACGAGATTTTACCCCGCTTAATCTAATATCTTAATGTAGTATTTAAGATGTCAAACCAAATCAGGAGCAAACAATGTATTCGAATTTATGCGAAACAAACTCAGTTTAAGCGTGATCAAAAGGTTGTTTGTTTGATGTTTTTGTAACCGAAGATTTAACAAAACAAAAAAAAACGAGAATTAAAGGTTTTGAAAGATTAATAAAAAGCTAAACAATCAGGTTAAGGTGTTTTCAAGGATGATTGAACTTTCGGATTTCAAATTGTCTTTTATAAAATTTACTTTAAGATTTTGAAAACGATTTTAGATCAATCCACTCTCGTGGCAATGATCCTTTTCTCAACAATTAAACTAAAACAATATCTTGGATAGTTTAATCGTCGAGAAACTTTAAGAACAAATCAATTTTAACCACCAAGCTTATTAACACAGATCTCTCGGTTAAGCTAGGCTTGGTTCCAAGGTAATTGTTCAGGAATCTTTATAATCTCTCGATTCATAAAGTTTCCTAGGGTCAATAATCGAATGGCCAACTCGATTAAGGCTTTAAGGCTGTTACCAAAGACTAAAGTTTTCAATCAATTAAGTTTTAGACAATTATCTATCCTAGATTCAATCAAACCCCTTTTACCCTAACCCAATTGTCTATTTAGAACTACTCACAAATCATGATGAGATTCATAACAATTTGATTCAAAGAAACCATAAGCATAAACAAATAAACAAAGAGAACAAAGGGTAAAGAAAACTCTTATTCAACGATGATGATGAAGATTACAAGGTGGCCAAGAAGCAATCACCAAGAAATCCTCACAAGTTCCACAAAACAAAAACAAAACTAAAAAACTAAGATAATCTATGATAGGGTGGCTGTGTGTTGTTTTACCCTAATAAAAAAGTCTAAACCGAAAAATAAAATAAAGGAAACCAAAAATCAAACCGGTTTTCCTTTTTACATAGCGAAAAACCAAAAATCATAAAATTTCGCAGCCTGTATCGGTCAAGGCAAACCGATACAGGCTGGCCGATACGCGCTTCGGCAAATCTTCCTTCGGCTCTGTTTTCTTCGTATCGGCCAGGCTAAGCCGATACGACAGGTCGATACGTGTCTTCGGGTCTTCTTCTCTTGTATCGGTCACTCCAAACCGATATGGTTGGCCGATACAAGCTTCGGCGAAACCTCTGTTTTCAATATCGGCCACGGAAACCGATATGCTTGGCCGATACGGACTTCGGCAAACTCTCTCGTCTTCCGTATCGGCCAGCTGAAACCGATACAACATGCCGATGCAAGTGTATCAGTTTCTTTTTGGCTTAAATTCATCGCTTTCGCCGTCTTTATGCTCCAAAACCTGAAATACACGAAACAAACCAAAATGCAACCTATATGCAACCTATATGAAACTAAATGCAACCTAAATGAATGAGTTCTAATGCATAACCTAAAGTAAAATGTGTAAAATATGCAAGTTATCATTTATTTATCCTTAAAAAACTTCACCAAAATTTAAAAAATATCATTCGGGTTCACATATTTACACTTTTTCAAAATTTTAAAAGCCTGAATTACCCTTCAAAAAATTATCAAAATTAAAATCTTTTTATTTGAGTTCGCTAATTAGTGTTTAAAGTATATTATTAAAGGGGTAGAATTGTGTGGGTGTGGTTTATTTGGATTTAATTTTTAGTGTTTAGGTGTAGTTTTGTGAAGTTATTTTGAAATGGTGTAGTTTTGTGAAATGTAATTCAAATGAAGTAGTTTTGTAATTCTGCCATAAAATTTTGAAAGAATGTAAATACATAAAAAATTGAATTATGTAGAGTTTTGTAGATGAAAGGATAAAATGGTGTAATTTTCAATTAAAAATTAAGGAATTTATCAATTTTGAAAAGTTGTCAAAATATGTCATTTTATTCCCGAGTTACCAAAATATGTCATTTTATTCCCAAAGTTACCAAAATATGTCATTTTATTCCCCCAAGTTACCAAAATATGTCATTTTATTCTTCAAGTTACCAAAATATGTCATTTTATTTCCCAATTTGTAACCGATTTAGTCAATTTTTCACGGTGTTAGTACCGTCGTTAACTTCAGTTTAACGTTGACTAAATCGGTGTCTAAATTGGTTTGGTCAACTTCACTTGGGAAATTAATTGGCCTAATGTGAAGTTGAGAAATAAAATCGCCTATTTTAGTAACTTGGGGAATTAATTAACGTTTTTCCCTATTATAATTCTAAAGTTAACCTTGAAGCTAATGAAAATGATGTAGAGACTATAGAGTTTTAATAAATATTTTTTATAATATATATGAAGTCAATGAAAAGAAAAACTTATTGTAAAACAGAGATAGAATTATATAATGATTTTGACTAAAGCAAAAGTAAATTAATCTCCAACCTCTAGTTATTCAAACTTTGGGGATATCATTTCATAATCATATCTGTTTATGGTTAGTTCTGAAGAGAGTGTGATTTAGTGTTTAAATTTTATTTGGATTCAATATTTACTGTTTAAATGTGTTTATGTAAATGGATTTTAAGCGAGTGTACATTTGCAATGTACAATTCTAAAATGTGTATTTTTGTAATTGACTCTTGAGTTTATGAAGTAATTTAGTGTAGTTTATTGATGTAAATATACCTATACTTGATCTACCTAACTAACCACCTACAAATCATAAATACCCTAACTAGTAACTACCAAATTTTAATTACAAAACTTAACTAACCTAAATACCTAATACCGTAATGAAAATCCCAAGGAATATAATAACCACCTTATTATTAGATCTACCTAACTAAAAATAATGTAACTACCAATAATTGAAAAGTTAGAGAGAGAGAGAGATATTAGAGGTAAAAAATGTATTTGGTCATAAACCATAACATTCACTTTTTCAGTTCAGACTTGAGCTAAATCAATCTTTGTTAATTTGATTATTGATAACTCATATATATCTGATGGATTCAAAATCAATATAATTTTATCTATTGGAATGGCGTTACAATTTAAATAAAACATACTGTTTATGATATACTACCTCCTTTTAGTTCTTGTACTCACTAATGTCAATGAGAAGAATTTTATAAACGATTCCATAATATTTGATTCACATATAAGTCACAACTGTGTTACATTGATATTTGTATATTTCTTTTCCAAATCGTGAAAGTAAGAGTAACGTTGGGTTTATGGCAAGAATATAAACACATCCAAATCATGTAGGAGGAATTACATATCAACGGCTTTTAAATTGCATTTTACGAATCTACACATTTTCAAAATCTTTCACAAAACTACACATTAAAACTAAAAATTAAGTTTAAATAAGCCATACCCACGAAACTTTGCCCCCTTTAATCTATACTATTAATTGGGAAGGACAAATTGTGAGAAACCTTTAAAATTTTCTTTTAATTACATGTAATGTCATTGTATAAATTTTTTTATAATGTAATTTAAGATAAAAATTAAAAAAAAAAATTCCTATTTAATAGGTCAAAATTAAAAGTAAATTAAAAAATATAAGTAAAGATAAATATAAAACTATTCATAATTAATAGGATTAAATTTTAAAAAGAAAATAAATTAAATAGGTAACATAATGAAAAAATATTATAAATATTTCAATTTTATAATAATCCATCGTACAATATTAATAAAGTATTTAAAGTTTTTTTAAAACAAAATTAAGTTATAATCGTTTTAATTATTTAGAAGTATTTTTTAGAATATTTGAATCGATGATGTAAATAAAAAAACCAAATGTATCCGGAAATCCTTAAAAAATCTAAGTTTTAATATTTTTAGATACTTTTACGAGATGTCATGCGCGACGGATCAAAATATATCATACATAATTTATGATATATAAAAATAAAATTAATATTAGAACATACATATGTATATGATTAAAAATTTATTCTTCAACATGCATCAATAAAAAACAATTTAAAACTATACGAAATTAATATTTTGTAAATATTAACCGCAAGGGTAAGAATCTAATTAATATTAAACCTTAAACAATAACTACTGAACCAAAATAAAGTATTTTAATTTAGGTAAATATTTAAAAGGTAAACTAACCATAAAAAATTTGGAAAATGAATAAATATAGAAAATAATAAAATTATGTATAGTTTTGTAAATGATGGTTTGGAAATGTGTAATTTTGTGAATTCCTTAATTATTTATTTTTAAAAATAACACTTGATGATTTATAAACTTCACACAAATCACTAAAAATCATTAGTTGAATACCCCCTATACCACATTAAAGTTCATTTTTATAAATACACCTAAATTTTAAATATTAAACTCAAATATACTCTAAACTCTATAACCTTTAATTCTAAACCCTAACTATTAAATTGTGAATCCAAATATTTTTTTAAAATTTGGGTGGTTAAAGGATAATTTAACTTTAAGAAAATGAAAAAGTGTATATTTTTCAAAAATGGAAATGGGTGTATTTTTGTAAATCAATGTTTAAGAAGTACACCTTTGTGAATTTTTTAAGTTTTAAAATATTTCATTATTATTCATTTTGTGTGTGTGGATTTATAGGGACTTTGTCTAAGCATAACAATAACACTTGTTGGGATGCATTGTCTCTACACTCTATGGCAAACCATGAGTCTTTGTTTTTTGATAAAATCGTGGTACATCACGCAATCACATTGGAGAATATTAGCTACATCGAGTTGGTTATTTAGTGTTTATGATATCATACTCAAGCTTCTTGTTCGAAAGTCGGGTTCATAATCGCTAAAAAAACTATGCCCCAGACCAAGCTAATGAATGAGTGTCGACCATCTATAGGTAAAGATGATGGTCAAAATTTCATACCCGATACTTTTATCATGTTGGTTGTTGGTGTTGGGCTTCGTCCTTAGGCCCAGTAGCGTATGGGCAAAACCCATTAGAAAAAAGCGCGTCGGCGGCAATGGAAGCAGGAAAAATAGTACCTGCGATATTGGGCCTTAGCGGCCCGGGCCCTTTTCCCGCTCGAAGTCTCGTGAAAGGGGGGGAAAGGCGAACCGATCAGATCGACCATGGGGGAGTTCGACAGACCAACCAGACCAACCATGGGAGTTTGACAGATTGATCGTACCGATCGTTTTGGAAGATCAACGACGGTGTAACCATCACCTTTAATGGCATTGATGACTATTAAAGATAAGATTAATTATTCGAGTTTTTAATGTCTAGAGTTTTTTTGTAAATATAAATAGGGAAAGTCTAGATCAAGAAAAGGCATGTACTTTTAGGCAATAATCACTGATTACAAGGAATAAAACCTTCTCTTTCCAATCAAAGATCTCGTTCTTCCTAATTTACAAGTTTCCAACTTTGTGTTTGTGATTTGTCACCTCTATTTCCATTTTTCTAATTATCCGGATCGACGCATCCACATTGGTGAATCTAGCCGCTCTAGTTGAGTTTTTCGTGGGGCTAAAACGGCCGAGTTGTGGCCAAGGAGGAGGTGGTTCAGGTTTGGGAGAGGCTTGTGGTACTCTTTTTAAAAGTGCGTTTTAGCACTTTTATTTGTTGTTTTCTCTATGGGAAAGTAGTATATATCGATGGTCGATTGCGATCTGATATATATATATATATATATATATATATATATTTGATATGACCCATAATTTCGGAAAGTATAGTGCTTACTTGAAGTTTGTGGAAGCAATAATTAAGAGGTTTTCATGTTTGGTTTTATATTATTTATGTAACAATTATGCAAAATTATAACTATTTGATTTTGGGATTGTTTTATACTCTTTAGTATTAGTTAATCTTTATTTTTTAACACACTAAAAGAAGGATACAACATCTGGCAAGGAAAATTAAAAATATATAGGGATATGAATTGTATGAAAAGAGAAAAGAAAAACTTAATCCCTTACGCCATCTCCAATGGTTAGACATATTTTGAGTGTTTTATAAATCGTTTTTATTTTTTTATATTTAAAACTATGTTAAATTTTGTGTGCCTCCATTGGTAGACACCGTTGTGTTTTTCTGAAAGAAAAATTTCTTATACATATATGAAGAAATTTGAGCATTAGAAAAATACAAAAAGAAAGAAAGAGAGAAAAAAAAAAACAGAAAAATAGAAATATACTAACCTCTAAAAACACGATACATTGGAGTTTAAAATCCTCTCCAAAATGTCGCAAGGAAGACCTCGTTCCAATTTTTTTTTCTATTTTTCTGATTTTTTCATCTATCTTATTAAATAGGAAGGACAAAATTTGAGAAACTTCAAAGTTTTTTTTATTTACATGTAAATGCCATTGTATAAATTTTAGTATAACGTTTAGATTAAAAAAAAAACAAAAGTTATTCCTATTAAATAGGAACTAAAAAAATAAGTATCAAAAATAATTATAAAACCAAAAACGAAATTAATAAATAAAATACAAATAAATATCAAAAACTATTCCTATTTAATAGGATTAAAGATAAAAAAACAAAAAAAATGAATATAAAAAAACATTCCTATTTAATAAGTAACATTATGAAAAATTATAATATTATGAATAATTAAACTTTATGAAAATCATAGAATATTAAAAATATATTTAAAGTTCTTTTAAAAGCTTTTAAGTTAATAAGAGTTTAAATGCATATATTACTTTTAAAAAAGTAAAATAAATGTTACTTGCGGGTCTAATTTTAGATTTAAATGTATCCATGATTTTTAGATTTTAATATCTAATTTGATTAAAATCATGATCTCCACATATTTTAATTTACGTAGCGGTCAATAAAGATCACAAATCAAATTTGATACAAAAATAAAAATTGTTATGAGATAAAATCAAATTATTTTTCTATAGCAAATTAAATATATGTGTAACTTTGCGACGGGGCGAAAAATATCGTACATAATTTGTAAAATATAAAAAATTATATTCGTAATATCAAAACATATATATATGATTCCTAAATTATCGGATTTAAATTAATCTCATATCGGATCTTCAATACAATAACTAAATTATCTAATTCAATTATACTTAAATTAATAAGATTTTATTTTTTATAATAAATTAGAAATTAGTTATCAAAATTTTATAATAAATAAGATTTATTTTTTAATAAATATTACTCCCGGGTGGGACACCCCGGTACAAACCTAGTTTATTTTTAATTTTAAGACATGGTTAAGATTCATTGATGGACATGCAATTACACCAAACATATTGATAAAAAAAAATTTTCGTAAACAGTGAGAGTTCCACCCCTTTGGCCATAAGACCATAATTATCGGGCCCATTAAGGGGGTACTTTTCCATGGGTTCGCATCTTATATTATTAATACAGGAGACAAAGAGAAAATTATTGGAAAAATCCAACGTATCATCACCAGATTAATTCTGGTTCCACATCATTAAAATTTTCGAAAATGCCCTAAATTAAAATTCGAAACCCAATGAAAAAGCCCACTTAATATCATATTTTATAGAGGAATTCACAAAACTACACCCTTTCAATCCCTCCTTCACAAAACTACACCTAATTTAATTTTTTCACATATTTACACCCTTTCAAATTGTAAAAGCTTGAATTACCCTTTTAAAAATTACTAAAATTAAAATCTTTTCGTTTGGGTTCGCTAATTAGTGTTTAGGGTATAGTATTAAGGGGGTAAGATTGTGTGGGTAGGGTTTATTTGTATTTAATTTTAAGTGTTTAGGTGTAGTTTTGTGAAGTATTTTTGAAAATGTATAGTTTTGTGAAATGTAATTCAAACGGTGTAGTTTTGTGATTCTCCCTATCTTATATTATGAATACAGAAGACGGAGAGAGAAAATCATTTTAAAATTACAAGTGTCATCACTTGAGCATTTCTGATCCAACATTATTAAAAATTCATAAAAGCTCAGAACAAAAAGCCCAAATTTAACACAAAATGACTTAAATTGACATAATAAATGGATAATATATTTAAAAAATATTGAAAACCCCACAAAATATAATATTAAAAAATTCATAAGAAATTCAATTTTATAATTTATAATAGATCTCCTTAATATTTATATGTTATATTCTATCACATTGAGTTAAAAATAATGATAAAACATATTGTTCATTTACAAATAACAATATTATTTTGTAAAAATGTATTTAACACCAAAATTCATGACAAATGACAAAACTTGAACACACAATTTACCCGACTCATCGGTTGAACCACCGGTTCTCAAATTTTGAACAAAGAATTTTCGGATATATTTAGACATGAAAGAGTGATTAAACCTTCATAGACAATATGTTTAAAATATTTAAAAACCAATGAAAAACACAATTTTATAATTTTCCAAAATGTTTGTATGTTATATTCTCGCACAAAAGAATGATAAAACATATTGTTCATTTATAAGTAACAATATTATTTTGTAAAATTGTATTAAACATCAAAGTTCATGTAAAATGACAAAACTTGAGCACAAAATTGACTCGAGCCCCCGAAAATTCAGTGGTTTTATCCAAGGTTTTAATAGTCCGGTTTTATGACAAATAGAGACCAGATTGACATATTTTCATTGTTAAACGAGTCATATCAAGGTTTCAAAACACCATGTAGTTATTGTTTTTCATGATAAATAGTAAATTATACGTAATGGTAAATATTCAACATCGAAATGGCAATGATAATCTTTTTCGATGATAAATATTAAAATAGTAATAGTAATAAATTTTTGTAAATAAAACATTATAAAAACCAAAATAAACTATATTTTGTATATATACTTCAAATTTCAACAAACGTGGATCACGTGAAATCCAAATTCTTTTATTTCATTTTATACTACACATTGTTTTTACCAATAAACATTTTTCAATTACGTAAATTTTTATCCCGCGCTTTGCGCGGGTAATTTCCTAGTAATTATTAAAAACAAAACACAAATAACCTTTAGCTAAGCATCTTTTTTACACTGTTTGCGGGCCCCACTGTTACGTGGCGGCCCGCGATTAGTTTGTTTTTTTTTTAATTACGCAAAAAAAAAAAATTAAGCTCCATTTTTTTGAAACAACCGATAATGATAATGATGTTGTAATCTCCACCGGTGCCCGGAACCAGCCGTTAATAATACCTTATTTAAAGCGTAAATCACTCTTCCCGAGTGATTTGAACTAGAGACCTTGAGCACACTCGAAGAATACCTTAAAACCACTACGCTAAAACCCACTTGGTAACATATTGATCTATTACGTTAGTCTTCCAGATATAGTTTGAAAAACATCACCGATATTTCATACGTGAACTATATATATGTGTACAACGATTTAAAATTACATGTGAGAATGATTTAAAATTAACAACTACAAGAGAATAAATTATAGTAAACTCTAGTTAGTCAAGGTCATTAAGTGTCACATGTTTACATGTGAGAATGAATTAAAATTAACACTACAAGAGAATAAATTATAGTATACTCTAGTTAGTCAAGGTCATTAAGTGTCACATGTTTGGACGTAAAGTCAACGCTTTTGGGATCCAACGTTGGTGTGGATAAAAGTTTTATTGTCACATTTAATTTTCTTCATCAAATTTTAAATTTTTCTACATGGAACTATTTCCTATTTTATTGCTTTTACTAAATATTAATCCATAATCAATTTAAGATATTTAAATTAAAGAACCATAACTAGACTTGGATAGTACGCTACTGGTTATAGATATATACTCCCTCTGTTCTTTTATATTTGATGGTTTAGAATTTTTTTTGTTTTTAAATGTTTGATTTTCACAAATATCTATGTAGTTTTATCTATTGATATATGTGAATCGTATTTTTCAAAGTATATTAATTGAAAATTTTGAAACACTATTGGTTGAAAAGTATTGAAAATTGTTCAACATGTAATTACTATTAGTCATTTACATGTCTTCTTAGTTCAAATTAAACAATAAAAAACAGAGGGAGTATGACTTAATTATGAGTTTTCTTAATCGACTAATTTGTTTTTAATTTGAAGTTTTTTAACTAGTGGTTTGTAATAAATCATTAAATAATATAAATATGTGTGAGTCAGTTGGAATTAAATTCCGTTTTAGGTTTAAATGTAAGTTTTGATATTATATTTCTAAAGTTAACCTTAAAGTTAATTTTTATAATATACATGAAGTCAATGAAAAGAAAACTTATTGTAAAAGAGAAAGAATTATATATATAATGATTTTGACTAAAGCAAAAGTAAATTAATCTTCAACCTTTAGTTATTCAAATTTATGGTTAGTTCTGGTTTAGTGTTTAAATTTTATTTAGATTCAATATTTAGCGTTTAAATGTATTTATGTAAATGGATTTTAAGCGAGTGTATATTTACAATTCTAAATGTTTGACTCTTGAGTTTATTGAAGTAATTTAGTGTAGTATATTGATGTAAAATATATCTATACTTATATCTATACTTAGATCTAGCTAACCGTCTACAAATCATAAATACCCTAACTAGTAACTACCAAATTTTAATTACAAAACTTAACTAACCTAATACCGTAACGAAAATCCCAATGAATATAATCATCTTATCATCTACCTAACTAAAAATAATGTAACTACTGTTATGAAACTTATGGTTGTGTTATTTTATTTCATGAATAATATACATATATATAGGTACAAATTTATAGTTTTAGAACTTTCTAGACATGCGCCTATGGGCCTTGTGAACTTGAACATATATGAGCCGATTATGAAGATTCATCTTTAATGGTTTATAACACTCCTTCTTGGATGACATAACCGTGCAGATGCCAAAGGATCTCAATAATACGTTTGGGGATGCAACCTCATTAAAACCTTACTAGGAAAACTCATTGAGACAAAACCACGATGAAGGAAAAAGAGTACATCTGTTGTACGGCTTAACAAATAATTTGACCACAATGGACATGATTTATGATGTCCAATGTACAATTTACTTTTAAATACAAATAATATTCAATTGTGTAATTTCTAAATTTACAATTCTTCGATTTAACTAGCAAGTTTCAAAAATGAATAGAGAGAAATAAGAGAAGAAAAAAACTTAAAACAAAAAGGAAGAAGAAAAGAGAATGGTGGTGAGAGGATAGAGAAATGAATGAAGAAGAAATAAAAATGACGTGAAGAGAAGAGATAAAAGAGAAATACTATTTTCCCAACAATTGTGCATTAAATGCACTTATGTATACACTCATATATCTATTCGAAAATATAGAAACATATACATACAATCACACATTCTCCAAATTTGACAAGCCATTTTTGGTCTTTTCATTCGAACAACTTTTTTTCTATCTCACACTAACCATTACACAACTCTCTATTTCCATAGTCCGGTCCCACAGACCTATTTAACAATAATGAATATTAAATTGTCCAAAATTTAGATATATTTATAAAAATGGTTTAAACACCAAATTCACCCTATAAATATATACGTGAAGCAACATTTTAGTGTATGCATTCTCAAAACATATCCAAGAAACATCAAGAAAGTTTCTCTAATGGCTGATTCAAGCTCTTATCTTCTTCCTCTTTGTGAAAGAATCTCACACAAAAGCTATCTTTTAAGAGCTATTGATCTCACTATTCTCAGCCTTCTCTTTTCTCTTCTCTCTCACAGAATCTTACGTATAAGCCAAAACGACACCGTTTGGATAGTTGCTTTGTTTTGCGAATCTGTCTTCACATTTGTGTGGCTGATTATTACATGCATAAAGTGGACCCCTGTTGAAGACAAACCTTACCCAAATAGGCTTGATGAAAGGTATTGTTTTCAATTCAACAAAATGACACGATGCAATAATAAAAATGAAAATTCTTTAAATTCATATATTTGGAATAGTGACATTTTACTAGACCCCACCATAAATATGTAGTTTGATAAATTAATTAATGTTAACCGATTTTTTTTTGTAATAAATTATGTATGATAACGGTTTTAACATACAAGGTGGTGTTATATGAAAATTAATACTCCCTATGTCCCGTTTTAGTTGATGTTTAAGGATGTTGTACACATATTAATAAAACTCTTTTTTCCATAAAAAACATTATTAACTATATAACCAAATAGACCAATAGAAAAAAAACCCATCAAAATACTATTGGTTAAGAGAATTACGTACATTTAATTTTTACATAGAAACTTGTAAAACATCAACTAAATTGGAACAAAAAATCTTTCTAAAACATCAACTAAAATAGGACGGAAGGAGTACTATTATTAAATTTGTATAAAATTCATAACTAGCTCTTAGTTTATTTCTCAAGAAATATTTTTCAATTTTGTATTATCTTCCTATGTCTAATTTTAATTGGATTACAAATTTACAATTTTAGGATACATGACCTTCCTTCGGTAGATATGTTCATACCAACGGCGGATCCGGTAAGAGAGCCTCCGCTTATGATTGCGAACACCATGCTTTCGATGTTATCAGTGAATTATCCGGCGAATAAACTAGCTTGTTATGTCTCGGACGATGGATGCTCACCTCTTACTTACTTCTCTCTCAAGGAAACTTCAAAATTTGCCAAGATTTGGGTTCCTTTCTGCAAGAAACACAATGTTAGAGTTAGAGCTCCTTTTAGATATTTTTTAAAGCCTTTGGTCGGCACAAACAATTCTGAATTTAGTAAAGATTGGGCAATGATGAAGGTAAAGAGTATGATAATTTACAATTTAGTATGGATTTTTTAAAATAATTATTTGTTTTTTTTTTTTGAATGTGTTGTTATTTCCCAAGTTAATAGAAAAGTAAAACTATATTTTCAATTTCACTAATTTCTTTCTATGGATTTACATGTTCACAAACAAAAAATTGTTTTTGTTAAATATTGAATTTTTATTATTAAATAAAGAGAGAGTACGAGAAGTTATGCCTGAAAATTGAAGATGCCAAGGAAGATTCACATTTGTTGGATGGAGATAGTGATTTTGAGGATTTCTCAAACACAAAACGAAATGACCATTCAACTATAGTTAAGGTAACCCTACAAATTTTCAAAGTAAAAACAAAGAATCTCTAGCTACAAATATAAAATTACTAGATAAGTGGAATATATGGTATTAGGTTTTTAGACCCATTAATTAGAAAATCCAATGAGTCGAATAAGATTGTTAGGGTTACCTATAACTCTATAGTTATATGCATTGGTAGGTTTTTAAAAACGGTTTTTATGATTTTTTTTTTATTATTATTTTATTTTTTATTTTTAAAAAAAGTTAATAACGCACCAATCATGGCCCCCACGTGTTAGTGGGACCCATGAATAATGCAAGAAACGTATCGAAATAAGAGAAAAAAAAACTAGTCTCTTCATTATTTCGTGGATCCACCCGTTAAAAACCCAATAAAAACCCTCAATAATCATGGTCTTAGAACATCACCATTGGAGAATACTTTTTTGGTGTTTCTACTTTAATATAATAAGAGTATTCTATATTTTATTTAAATTTTTAATTGGAAAAAGAAGTGAAACACTAATAAAAGGACAACTAATCAATATGGGTTCTAATATAGAGCATTAATATAGGACCTCTTCACTCACATCTTAGTTGTGGGACCCACAAAATTAAACAAGAGGTGCTTCCAAAAAATCCAATATAAGAGGCACATTCTTAATTATTCGCGGGCCCACTACCACGTGGCGGCCCGCGATTGGTCCATTTTTTATTTTTTTATTTTTTTATTTTTTATTTTTTATTTAAAAAGAAAATAACAAAAATAATAAAAAAAAATTTGAAGAGGTTTTTTTCACCTCTCGTGGATAATCATGCTCTAAAATTCCTAAGTCTAGAACCATTTTTCTTTTTCTCTCTCATCATTGAATACTTTAGTTTAATTTTATTAATAGAACTCCCAATATAACCTGCCGATAAAGGTGGCCTTAGGATTCCACATCTGAAAATTAAACGAACAAACACTAGTATATAAAAGATATAAGTCTATCTATTGATCATCGCTAGAATTCTAACAATATTTTGTGGTATGTGTGTAATGTGAAAGGTGATATGGGATAACAAGGGAGGTGTGGGTGAAGAGGGAGAAGTTCCTCATATTGTTTACATTTCAAGAGAGAAAAGACCAAATTATCTTCATCACTACAAAACTGGTGCTATGAATTTTCTGGTATGTGATTTTTCTTACACATCTCTCTCTGTCTTTCTCTAACTTTGTCAAAGTAAGTACATGTACACATTTATAATGTTAGGCGTGTCACCATAACGTTAATATTGGTGGAAAAATAGAGATTATTTTCCATCAAATATCAATCATACATTTGGTTATACTATAACTTAGATTCACCTGTAATTTAAAACCAACAAAATATAACCAACCAACGACGTGTTGACTCAGTCGGTTAAACGCAGTCGTTCGTGATGTTGTGCTCCTGAATTCGAACCGTGTTGGAAACGATGATTTACGCTATTAAATGATATTATCGAATGTTGATCGCGGGCTTAGGAGGATTATGGGCTTTGGCTCAGAACCTCCTGGTTTAACAACAACAAAAAAGAAAAAAAAAACAATATATAACCATGCATACATGAAATTAGTTAGCAGTAGGTTTGTTAAACTATGATGATCACAAAAGAAATGACTAACTTCAAAAATTCATTTAAAGATATACATGTGATTTGGAACTATACTTCTAATGTTGAGGATGTATTATAATACTTTTTGCTATTTTTAAACAGAAAAAAACCCTTAACCTTTTCCTCAACGTTGATTTAATCCTCAATTTTGACATTTACTTTTAAAATCTCCAATTTGTTTGTTAACTTTCTATTTTAATATATAAGTTTTGTTGACTTCGCCTTGCATGTTAATTTTTAAAACTGTTTCATTTGTTAAACGGTAAGAAAATTTCTGCGGAGCTAATTAAGATGCAATTGAAACAGTTAAGAGTGTCAGGACTAATGACAAATGCACCATACATGTTGAACGTTGACTGCGACATGTACGTCAATGAACCAAATGTGTTGCGACAAGCAATGTGTGTATTTTTACAAAACACAAAGGATCATCAAAACCATTGTGCTTTTGTTCAATTCCCTCAAGAGTTCTATGATTCTTACACCAAGGAATTCTCCGTCGCACAATCGGTGCGATTTCTCGATATTTCTTTAAAATTTTCTTTATATTTTTGATTAAATGAATGTTATTTTTTCGACCAATACTTAAATCAAATTCTTATTTGAAAAAAATAGTATTTGGGACGAGGAGTTGCGGGAATACAAGGACCGATATATTGTGGTTCGGGATGCTTCCACACTAGAAGAGTTATGTACGGATTATCTTCCGATGATTTAGAAGACGACGGTAGTCTTTCTTCCGATGCCACAAGTAAGTTTAACGAGTAATTACAAAATATACATTCATTTAAAGTCCGTTTTTATATATAAATACAGTTAAACACTAAATATTTAACCCAAATAAACCGTAAATACTAAACATATTATTAATTGAGATATTCTCTCAATAACTTAACCGATGGAGAGATACTCTTATTGTTTCATCAAGGGGAGTTTTTGGATGAGGATAGTTTAGCAATGAAATATGGGAGTTCCAAAGAGATGGTGAAATCGGTGGCGAATGCTTTACAAAGAAAACCAAATCCTCAAAATATTACACTTGCAAACTTCATAGAAGCTGCTAAACAAGTTGGTCATTGCCTCTATGAGTATCAAACAAGTTGGGGCAAAGTAATATCCTTCTCAATTTTATCATTTATACTCTCAAAATCAAACATTTCTGCTATCTAAATAGTTGCAACACATATGGCGATTTATAATGAAAAAATGCTTTAAACATGTTTTTTGTTAACTTTGAATTAGATCATAATACATATATTAATATATAAATTGTGAAACTATAGAATATGAAGTATGGCCCTCCATATATTGCAACTCTTCAAATATGAAAAAATCGTTAACAATATGTTTGAACGTATAAATCGTGCAGCTCGGTTGGTTATACGATTCGGTAGCGGAAGATATAAACACGAGTATTGGAATCCATTTGAGAGGATGGACTAGCTCCTACATTTCTCCAAACCCACCCGCGTTTCTCGGATCTACACCGTCCGTTGGATTAGAGACGATAGTTCAACAACAACGATGGGCGACGGGGTCGATAGAAGTCCTATTTAACAAACAAAGTCCATTTATCGGATTTTTTAGACGGAAAATAAGATTCAGACAGAGATTAGCTTACTTGTGGGTTCTCATGTGTTTAAGGTCAATCCCTGAGCTCATTTATTGTCTCTTGCCTGCTTATTGCTTACTCAACAATTTTGCCTTATATCCCAAGGTAACTACTTACTTCCATTACAAGGAAAAATTTTAAGGGGAAATCAGAAAATACATTTATATAATTGGAGTTACAAAACTAAGGGGATGTATTGAAATAAACATTTGAAGTAATTTGATTTTCACCTAGTTTTATAATGATTTGTATGAATTTGAAAGTTGTGGTGATTTGATATTAAAATTCTCTACAATCCCATCTAAAACCATGAGATTTGATTCTTTTGTATATTTAGCTAAAATCCCCAATTTAATGTCTTTCTAATAACCGTGGATTTGATGATGGATTTTCAAATCATGTGACCAATAATGGTCGATTTTTAAAGGTTTTTGTAAATTATTGTTTGAATAACACTTAATTTATAAACTTCACACAAATCACTAAAAATCATTACTTGAATCCCCCCCCCACCACATTAAAGTTCATTTTTATAAATACACCTAAATATTAAATCAAATATACTCTAAACACTAAAATATATCATCTTTAATTCTAAACCCTAACTATTAAATTGTGAATCCAAATATTTTTTTAATTTGGGTAATTAAAGGATAATTTAACTTTAAAAAAATGAAAAAGTGTATATTTTTCAAAAATGTAAATAGGTGTATTTTTGTAAAACAATGTTTAAGAAGTACACATTTGTGAAATTCTCAAGTTTTAAAATATTTCATTATTATTCATTTTGTGTGTGTGAATTTATAGGGACTTTGTCTAAGCATAACAATAACACTTGTTGGGATGCATTGTCTCTACACTCTATGGCAAACCATGAGTCTTGGTTTTTCGATAAAATCGTGGTACGTCACGCAATCACATTATAGAATATTAGCCACTTCGAGTTGGTTATTTAGTGTATGTGATATCATACTCAAGCTTTTTGGAATATCGAAAGTCGGGTTCGTAATCGCTAAAAAAACTATGCCCCAGACCAAGCTAATGAATGAGTGTGGACCATCTCTAGGTAAAGATGATGGTCCAAACTCAGACTTTGGTAAATTTGAGTTTGATAGCTCGAGTTATTTCATACCCGGTACTTTTATTATGTTGGTGAATCTAGCCGCTCTAGTTGTGGTTTTGGTGGGACTACAACGGCCGAGTCGTGGCCAATTAGGAAGTGGATCGGGTTTGGGAGAGGCTTGTGGATGTATTTTGGTGGTTATATTGTTCCTTCCGTTTCTCAAGGGTATTTTTGAGCATGGAAAATATGGTATACCATTGTCTACTCTTTTTAAAAGTGCTTTTTTAGCACTTTTATTTGTTGTTTTCTCTATGGGAAAGTAGTATATATATCGATGCTCTATTACGATCCGATATATATATTTGCTATGACCCATAATTTCGGAAAGTATAGTGATTGCTTGAAGTTTGTGGAAGCTAACTACATTCACCTTTCCATTTTAGAAGATATGTCACAATTATGCAAAATTATAACTATTTGATTTTTCGGATTGTTTTATACTCTTTAGTATTAGTTAATCTTTATTTTTTAACACACTCAAAGAAGGATACAACATTTGGTAAGGGAAATTGAAAATATATAGGGATATGAATTGCATGAAAAGAGAAAAGAAAAAACTTAACCCCTTAGCCATCTCCAATGGTTAGACATATTTTGAGTGTTTTTTTTTCTCGATAAATTTTTTTTTTTGAGTGTTTTATAAATTGTTTTTATTTTTGATAAAATTTTGTGTGCCTCCATTGGTATACACCGTTGTGTTTTTTAAAAGAAAAATTTCTTATACATATATGAAAAAATTTGAGCATTTAAAACAGAAAAATACAAAAAGGAAGAAAGAGGAAAAAAGAAAACAGGAAAATAGAAATACACTAACTCTAAAAACATGACACGTTGGAGTTTAAAACCGTCTCCAAAATGTCGCAAGGAAGACCTGGTTCCAACTTTTTTTCTATTTTTTTCATTTTTCTTTTTATTTTAAATTTTAAGACACGGTTTACACCAAACATATTGATAATTGTTTTTTTTGTAAACAGTGAGTTCCAGACCTTGGGCCCATAAGATCATAATTATCGGGTCTATTAAGAGGGTCTTTATTCAGTGGGCCGCATAATTATTAAAAACAATACACAAATAATCCTTAGCTAAGCACCCTTTCTTACATTGTTTGCGGAATCCACTGACACGTGGCGGCACGCGATTGGTTCTTTTTTTTTATTAAGCAAAATAAAAAAATAAAAAAATTTAAGCTCCATTTTTTTGAAACTGAACCGATAATGATGTTGTAATCTCCACCGGTGCCCGGAACCAGCCGTTGATAATACCATATTTAAGGCGTAAATCATTCTTCCCGAGTGGTTTGAACTAGTGACCCTGAGCATACTGGAAGATTAACTTAAGACCGCTACGCTAAAACCCACTTGGTAACATATTGATCTATTACGTTAGTCTTCCATATATAGTTTGAAAAACATCACCGATATTTCATACGTGAACTATATATATGTTAAATAATTTGCATGTGGGCCAAAATGCGTAGGCAATGACGAAGAAGTGAAAATGACATAACTGAATAAAAAAGATCAATTGTACGTAGACGACCGTTACAAAAAGTTGACTTTTTTCTGCATGCTAGGTTTTTGACATTAGTGTGTGTTTATGACGAAGAAGTGAAAATGACATAACAGAACAAAACACAAGACAATTCAAAAGAAACGTATCTCAATTATAAAACGATATCTGTACAGAAATATGATATATTAATACATATGATAATATCCTGTTAATTATAATGTTTAAAATCTCTCAAGCACTAGTAAAAAAAAAACTAAAAACACATTAAAACTCTATATAATAAAAAAAAACAGAAGATACCCAAACACAATATACTCATTTTAAATGACGAAATTCAAAATAAACGTATCATATTAACGCCACGTTCCGTATCACGTCTTGAATAAACTTTTGCAAAGCCGTCTTAGAAGATCCACCGTCCATCAACGCCACGTGACATATCTCCGCCATCTCCTCCACTCTCTTCCTAACGTCACTCTCCTCCTCCATGACACTCCTCACCGCTCTCTCGATATCCTCCGCCGCAACCGTCTCCATTTTCCCGTCCAACAAATCTCCTTCGAAAAACCGCCGTATCTCCACCGCTAATCCGAGCTCCTCCACCATCTCGAAAGCGTTTACTCTCTGCTCCGCGTATAACGGCCACGTCACCATCGGTACACCGAACCATAGGCTCTCTAGCATCGAGTTCCATCCGCAGTGGGTCACGAATCCTCCGATCGCCGGATTCTCAAGAACCGCCACTTGTGGTGCCCATCCGATTATCTTCCCTCTCGAAAACGTCCGATCCGAGAATCCTTCCGGGAGAATTTCGGTTAGATTCTCGAAATCTCCCGGAAGCTCCGTCATTATGTTCGGCGACGCGCGACGGAGCGACCACAGAAACCCGTGTCCGCTCCGATCTAACGCGACGGCGATCTCTCGAGTTTGCATCTCGTCGAACCCTCCCATGCTCCCGAAACAGAGGAACACGACGGATTTCCGCGGTTGCTCGTCGAGCCACCGCAGAATCTCCGATCTCTTCTCGTCTTCTTCTTCTTCAAAATCGTCAGATCCGTTTTCGAGATGCAAAACCGGACCCACTGGATAAGCCAGAGGAAGATCTCCTCCTTGGAATATTTTCAAAGCATGAGGCTCAAGCTCAGCGAGTGTATTGACCAAAATACCCTTCGTCCTTCTGAAATTTCTGGCTTGGGCAAAGAAGAAAGGTGACCAATCTTTGGAGAGGAAGAGAGAAGGGAGACATTTCAAAGGGTAAGGACGAGTCAAACACGGAAACTCCAAATCGTTGACCGAGTCAACGTCTAGCTCGCTGACGTCATAACCTTCCTCGTCGAACATTTTTTGTAGGTGAAGCGTGATTCCTAAAAACGCAGCGTTTGATGTGTAGACCATGTAACTAGGAACGGAGAATTCTTCGGCGAGATCTATCATCGGCGTACAGAACATGTCAACAACGAATCCGGCGAGCTTAGACGGCGGCGAATCGGCGGCGGAGATGATTTTGTTGACGGCGTCTCTGACCTGTGGTTTGAGTTTCTCGATGTAGATTTGAGTAGGGAGAGAATCGGAGGAAAGTTGATCTACGACGGAGATCGATTCGTAACGGAGACGATCTACTTGAGCCGCCGTATCCGTCGTGAGGGAAGCGGTGTCGCCGGAGCTGGATGGATTAGGGATGATGATGACGGTGATTGAGAGACGGTCGTCGGTTCCGACGAGTAGTTTGGCTAATTCGACGGTGGATCTGAGATGACCGATTCCTGGAGAAGGTATGAACACAAGCTCTATCTTCATTGAAGAAGAAGAAGGATTAGTCTTCTCTTTCTTTCTTTTTTAACCTTTTCTGAGTTTTGGTCATTGATTCACTGAAGTAGATTTTTATAGAGAAATTCTTTGAAATACCACGAAAGCGTGAAAATACATTGCCATTGACTATAGTTTAATTTTGAAGTATTAATTTAATATTATATATTTGAAAATATTTTAACTAATTTAATATTTGTGATAATTTTTGAGATTTTTCTTCAAATAATATTTGTAAGACAGTGTGTGGTAATTTTATAAGATTTTTTTTATTGACTGCTATTTCTTTTTATATTGAAAGGAAGATGTTTATTGGGCCACGGAACTAAGCACATATAGTTAAATTGGGCTGTTGTGGAGAATTAATCCGAAATTAAAAACCCTAATTATACGATTAGTCTTCTGTCTGTGTATTTATATTCTTTTCATCTTCTGCAAATAGTAGCAGGATCTTTCAATGTTTTTTTTTTTACAGGATCTTTCAATGTTTTTTTTTGACAGGATCTTTCAATGTTTTATTCAGTTATATTTGTGAAATTTTTATTTTTAAATTAGTGTGAAAAGTGGGGTTATGGTGATGATACAAACTAATTTTGTGGACTAGAGTTTCTGATCTATGGAGATTTTCTCTCAGAAGTTGAAGATTAACCCTTGGCTGTCTGAGTAATTAATTCCCTTTCACTTTATGTATTGAACAAAAAACAAATTTAGTTTTTGTTTTGTTTCTTCTTTTTTGGGGTTTTGAATCTTGTGATAGGATATATAAAAGCTTATGATGATAAAAAAAAACAAATTATCTTAGCGGATTTCAGTGAGGTTTTATATCAATGATCTGATTTTGTTACACACACTGAAGCTTTTATATTACATTTTGTAAATTTTAATTTCGATTTATAATAGAGAAATTTCTCAAAATAGCATGAAAAAATATTTTTTGGAAAAAAAAACATTTCAAATTTTTTTTACTTCAAATACCATTAAAATGTTTTTTTGGACAAAATATCATAAATACAAAAATTTAATTTTAACACTTTAAACTTAATTTTTTTCATTTGGGTTCGCTATATACTGTTCAGAGTATAGTACTGAAGGGTAGGTTTTAGTTTTGAGGGTTTCATGTTAATTTTGAAAGTTTTAACTGTTTATGGTATTTCTATCCAAAAAATCTTTTTAATGGTATTCAAGGAAAAAAAACTTTTGATAGTATTTTTGTGCAAAAAACTATTTTAATGGTATACTTAATCACTATATGTTTTTAATATCTTATAGTGAATATTAACTACATACATTATCGGCCATGGACCTAAACAGACTGAACTGGATTTGCAGCCAAAATATAATATGACATTTAACATCCGTTTTTTGGGACGACAATCTATTTCCCCCCAAAATGATCATACCGATAATTCTATTCAAAATTTCGACCTCTAACTATTTTCTTCTTATCTTTAAATTCTAAATTTATGTTCCTCTGATTTCAAAGTTTACTATCCAATTACATATTCACGCTGATTTAATTGGTTATTTATAATTTATTGTTTGCTAAACCATTTTTAACGCATCTTATTATATAAAAGTGAGCGCGTTAAATTATAACTCACTAGATCGTGACACGTGTCACGATTAAAAAAAGAGAAAACTATTAATAATTTTAGGAAAAATGTTAATAATGTTTAGGAAAAATGTTAATAATTTTAAAAAAAGAAAAAATGTGACGTTTTGGAAAAAGGCAAAACAAAAAATAAGAAAAAAATATAAAGGAAAAACAAAAAAAGAAAAAAAGTAACCAAACGAAAAGTCACATAATTATCAAATAATCTTATTATATAAAACTGAGCGCGTTTAAGGTGAGTTTGACAAACATAATTATAGCTCACGGGATCGTAACATTTGTAATGGTTAGTTCAGATCGTGACATGTGTATTAAAATTGATACGTAAACATCTTATAAAATGGAAACTTAACAATATTGAGAAAAAAACAGAAATAAAAAAAATAATCAAAAATAAAAAAAATTAATATTAATTATCAAATAATTAGAAATAAAATAAATTAATTTGAAATATAGAAAAATAAAATAATCAGAAATAAAAAAAAAACATAGAAAAATAAAATAATCAGAAATAAAAAAAAACATAGAAAAAGAAAAAATTTAAGAATATTTTAATAAATAATCAATAAAAAAATTAGAAATAAGAAAAAATAAAAACGTAAAATTACTTGAAAAAATAAATAAAATATTTATGATAACTTATTTGTTATCTTCATGGATCCACTATCTAATTATTAATTTTAAACAAATTTTTTTCATGTAAATAACAAAAACAATGTAATAAAACCAAAAATGTGTTATTTTTATTTCTTAATAGATGAAAAAGGTAAAAATCACTTATTTACTATTACCATATATTGTTGTGTGTCTTTTATATTTAGAGAAATTCACAAAACTACACCCTTTCAACCCTCACTTCACAAAACTACATCTAATTTAATATTTTCACATATTTAGACCCTTTCAAAATTTTAAAAGCTTGATTTACCCTTTTAAAAATTACCAAAATTAAAAAAAATTCATTTGGGTTCGCTAATTAGTGTTTAGGGTATAGTATTAAGGGGGTAGGATTGTGTGGATATTGTTTATTTGAATTTAATTTTGAGTGTTTAGGTGTAGTTTTATGAAGTAATTTTGAAATGGTGTAGTTTTGTGAAATATAATTCAAATGGTGTAGTTTTGTAATTCTCCCTTATATTTATTTGTTAATAAAATAACGGGTATAATATTAGTTTCAATTTAAATATAACTATAACTATACAAATTTACTAACAATATTAATATATAATTATAAAATGTTTTTATGTAATTTGTCCGCGTATTACGCGGGATTTCATCTAGTAACCAAATAAACTAAAGCAAACTATTCGATTAGAGATATGAGTAAATTTAATAATTCTTTCTAAAAAATTTCTAATTTATCAAAAAATTTCAAATCGAAAAAAAATTTAAAATATTCTCTAATACATACTTGCGACCTAACAATATATGTGAATTTAGTGAAAAAGAAGACACCGAAGCTTATGGATTTGTGGGAGTATAAAAGCATATCCATTGGTGTTTCTTAAAGAAAGCTTAACAGATGAGACCCATTAAATAGTTAAGATCTGGATCTTATATTTTCTATTTAATATCCGGATCTTAACTATTTAGTGGGCCTTTTGAATACGTGACGATCCATGATTGATGCGTTTTTAATTATTATTTTTTTCCTTTAAACCAACTGTTTATGGGTCCCAATAAATAGTTAAGAAATTTTGCAGGTGACCCCACTAAATAGTTAAGATCTGGATTTTATATTTCCTATTTAAGATTCGGATCTTAACTATTTAGTGGGTCCTCTGGATACATGACAGTTCGTGATTGCTGCGTTTTTTATTTTTTTTAAACCAACTGTTTATTGATCCAACTGAATAGTTAAGAAATTTTGTGAATTTCTCCGTTGGATTTACTCTTAGTGTTGGTCCTTAATATATATGCGGGCCCCACATGATTAAGTACCCCTTAAGAAGCCCGATAATCTTACTCTAAAAGCATCGTTATAGGGGTTTTAGAAGGAGCGTTTTAACCTCTGATTCCCACAAAAAAAAATAAAAATCCAACCAACAACTCTTCTTTAAAGATCGGCTCTTGCACTATTCGCGAACCCCATAGACACGTGACGGTCCGCGATTGGTGCGATTATTTTTTTTTATTTAATTACACAAAAATTAAAAAAGATTTTTTTTAAGCTCTATCTACCAACAATAACGATGGTCTAAGAAAACAATAAAAAAAGTAATACTTAATTAAAAATCCATCAACCAATGAAAATGAATACCACATAATATAAATATTTAAAGATCAAAATTTGCATATGAACGGAAAAATATGTAATAAAATGAAAAGAAACTAAAATCACTAAAACATCGTATAAAATGGAATAAAGGGAATACAATTTTGTGATTTTTTTTTCATATATTTTTTATTAAAATTATGGGACGATACAAAGACTAATAGGTTAGTGAAAATATAATTTTGTGTATGTTAAATCTTTGTACAAGCCTTACCACAATATATATAGCATTGGAGTTTAGCTGAAACTGAGCTGATAAATTCGAAATTGAGTATGTTTATTTATATAGATAGTTTTGAACGGTGACGTTACAAACATCAATAAAATAAAAATAAAAAACTGTAATTCCGCCACGTGGAAAATACAACAAACCGAGATAAGTTAAAGCCTTAAATGCATGCACAATGTTTGTGAACTTTAACCTTTTTTTTGGAAAAGAAAAATCATTCCCAATAATTTAAAGAAAATTACGAAAGAGTACAAGAAAGACGCCAAAACAAGAGAGGGTAAAAAGGTCATTACACAGAATCAACGGTGGAAATCATCTTGTGTTTGCTATATAAAACATCATGTGATGCTTCATCTACTTATTATTACTACTTTGAAAAAGAAAATTAAAAAACAAATAAATTCGAATTTAGAAGAAAATATGGGAGGCAACAATAATGAGAAGCTTCTTCTCAACTATGTTTCTGTTTACGTTATGCTTCCGGTAATTATATGTCTATATAATTAACTCATCATCGAAAATCACTATTTATTGGTTTTAATTTTACATAATTTCGTTAATGTTTCTATAGTTTAGGCTTATAATTATCCATGATCTTAGTCTATTTTATATGCTGAATTAACCATAAATCAGAAAGGAAGCAAAAAATAATCTTATTTGAATGAGTGATGTCATCATTAGAAAATAGAAAAATAAGATGAATAGTTTGGAGTTAAGTATAATATCATTTGTAATTTATTTCTGTTTTCACTTGTTATACATTATACAAAATGGATTTTTACAATATATATGGATACTATGGTAATGTATTTTAAAAAAATAATGGGTTAAAATGTAAAATGAGTTGACTCAATAAATCAAAATCAAAAATTTAAATAGGATTTGACCGTGGGGTTAATATATTTATGAGAGAATTATAAAACTACCCCATTTGAATTACATTTCACAAAACTACACCATTTCCAAAATATTTCACAAAACTACACCTAAACACTCAAAATTAAATCCAAATAAACCCTACCCAAACAATCCTACCCCCTTAATACTACACCCTAAACACTAATTAGCGAATCCAAATGAAATTTTTTTAATTTTGGTACTTTTTAAAAGGATAAATCAAACTTTTAAATTTTTTGAAAGGATGTAAACTTGTGAAAATATTGAATTAGATGTAGTTTTGTGAAGGGAGGGTTGAAAGGATGTAGTTTTGTGAATTTCTCTATATTTATTTAATTATCAAATTAAACTAAATTTATAAAAAAAATTAGTCTTATAGTAATATATAAAACAATTTATAACATATATTTAATTGGATTGACAAAAAGCATATTTAAATGGTTAATTGTTTGGTTTGACATGTCTACATAATATCATTGTTTAAACTTTAAAACTCTCTTTATTTCATAAAACTTATAAAATAATAATTCGACCGTTTCATCTTATAAATGAAAATGTTGGAAGGTTTTTCATATTGTTCTCTTTTCCGGTAATTGAAAACAAAATGATGTTTTAATTGTAGTTAGGAGTGGTCAACCCCGAAAACGTTTTCGCCGACCAAAAAACGCTTGAAACGCAACTAAAGCGTTTGAAAGAAGAAGCTGGCATAGACGGCGTTATGGTCGATGTTTGGTGGGGAATCGTAGAATCCAAATCCCCCAAGCAATACGATTGGACCGCTTACAAAACGCTGTTTAACCTAATCGCGCGTTTAGGTCTCAAAATTCAAGCAATCATGTCCTTTCACCAGTGCGGCGGAAACGTTGGAGATGTCGTCACGATCCCGATCCCACAATGGGTCCGGGATGTCGGCAAAACCGACCCGGACATCTTTTACACTAACCGTAGAGGAACCCGAGACATTGAGTATCTCTCAGTCGGCGTCGACAATCTTCCTCTCTTTTCCGGAAGAACTCCTATTCAGGTACAATATAATTTCTATAAATTAATATTCGATAGATTAATATCTTTATACATTAATAATATTTTTCCGCATCAAACTTTGATATTTATTGTTATTTCTCTAAAATAATATATTCTCAAACATTATTAATTTATAAATAGGTTTAGAAAGAGTAATGAGTAACAAAATGTGTTTAATATCAGATATATAGTGATTACATGAATAGTTTCAAAGAAAACATGTTGGATCTTCTAGAAGCCGGCGCGATAGTCGATATTGAAGTCGGACTTGGTCCCGCCGGAGAACTTCGTTACCCTTCTTACCCACAAAGCCAAGGTTGGGTGTTTCCAGGCATTGGAGAATTTCAGGTTAAATATCTTTAATTCATAAACAGTTTTATTTGTATTTTGCGATTTTGCCGCTAAAACAAAACGGTGCGTTTTTTTGGTTATTTATTACATTTAAGTGCTATGACAAGTACTTGAAGAAAGATTTCAAAGAAGCGGCGGAGAAGGCCGGTCATCCGGAGTGGGATTTGCCGGATGACGCGGGAGAATACAACGACAAGGCGGATAATACTGGTTTTTTCAAGAGAAATGGGAGTTATGCGACGGAGAAAGGAGTGTTTTTCTTGACGTGGTATTCGAATAAACTCATCTTTCATGGAGATCAGATTTTAGGAGAAGCAAACAAGATCTTTGGTGGTCTTAAAGTTAACTTGGCTGCCAAGGTATTAATTATTACTATAAAACATCTTTTAGGGGTTCAGAAAAATAACCTTAACTAGTTTATGATAATGTGTGTTTTTTTTAGGTTTCGGGGATTCACTGGTTGTATAACCACCACAGCCACGCCGCGGAGCTAACTGCCGGATATTACAACCTATTCAACAGAGATGGTTACCGTCCGATCGCTAGGATGCTCTCAAAACACTACGCGATTCTCAATTTCACTTGCCTTGAGATGAAAGATACCGATAATGTAGCAGAAGCCCTAAGTGCTCCTCAAGAACTTGTTCAAATGGTCATTAGTTTCAAATTAAAACTCCGTTAAAACATATATAAGAGTTTACGAAGTTTTAAATTCGATTGTTCTTCGATATGGTTATTTTATTTGATTTAGGTATTGAGCAAAGCATGGAAAGAAGGTATAGAAGTCGCTGGTGAAAATGCATTGGAGACTTATGGAGCCAAAGGCTACAATCAAATTCTTCTTAACGCGAGACCTAACGGAGTTAACCCTAACGGTAAACCTAAGCTGAGAATGTACGGATTCACTTATCTTCGCTTGTCCGGTACGGTCTTTCAAGAAAACAACTTTGAGATGTTCAAGAAGTTGGTGAGGAAAATGCATGCCGATCAAGTAAGTATATTCAAACATTACATACAATTACTTATAAAAATGTGTGCTTGTCGTTTGTTTATGTTAAAAAAATTGTTATGTTTTTTGGAATGGGAATGGATAAGGATTATTGTGGAGATGCGGAGAAGTATGGCCATGCGATTGTGCCGTTGAAAACGTCGATTTCGCAGCTCACCGTGGAAGATATCGGCGAGGCGACACAGCCAAGTGGAGCATATAAGTGGGATAATGAAACCGACATGAAGGTTGATGGTTGATATATGTTCCTTTTGAGACTAGTAAAAATATGAATCTATCGTCTATGTATAACATTTAAAATTAAATAAATGAGGATAATGAAGGCTCTTGTAATCGTTTATTTATTAATTCGTTTACTGCTAAAAACGTGTTTGGTATGTAATTTTATCAAATTATATTTATGTTTGTTTGTTTGTTTGTGTGATATCTCTGTTTTTGAAGCCATGCTTTAATAAATTTAGGAACAAGAACACATCAAGTATTATTACTAATGTAAGAAAAAAGGAGACAACTTATAGTAAAAATGGTTCACCTGTCTGAAAATTATGTGAGCCTAATCTAATAAGAGAGTAAACAATGACACTAACCCAAAGATATAATCAATTTCCAAAAATCACATATATGGCAAAGCTATACACAAGAATGAGGACACTTCCCACTGATTTTGCTTTGGTCATCATGGGTCTATGGATAAAGAGACTCTATTTATAGTAACTGTGTTTTCCCAAAAGGGAAATCTCTAAGATTTAACCTAACTATCCCATGTCGCTTGGAAGACATGCCGTCTGCTTCTAAGCCATTGCAACAGTTCTCTATCTAGTGACGAGCTATTGAGGACGGCGTCGAACATCGGGCTCCCGAATACTCTCGGCACGGTTTTGAACATCCATATTTTGTCCTTTGGCCACGGCTTTTGAGGTTGCTTTGACTGTGCACACAAGCGTAAAATAGCCATGTTATGGACAGTTAAAAAAAGACAAGTGAAACAAACACATGTATGTCATAAGTAGGTTATGAAAGAAATTACCATCTGTGAAACCATTGTTTTCACCGTCTTTGGACCATACACACGTTGCTTTGACGGTTTCTGAGCCTTTGCGTAAAAGGAAGCAACATCGGGTAAGGACAAGCAGCCTCTAGTTGCTTTCACCAATGCAAGATCTGGATCGGTGTTTGTCTGGTTATACCAATATATTAGCTGCCCGAGACAGTAGTTCTCGCCATAAGTCTTCCGGTACTCTTTTATACTCTCACCTAACTTGTCAGCATACTTGGCACCTAAATCTAACGGACTAATGTGTACAGGAGAAGAGATAAAAGACTTATACTCCTGCAACATATCAAGACCCATCTGTTAGAAGAAGTTTCAACAAGATCCGTTCTTTCGTCACTCAAGTTATACAAAAAAACTTACCCGAACTTTGAAAAAGCACTTTGTATAGGCATATATATGGATTAAATCAGCTGCAGCATCATTCCGACACTTGTATGTACATGGGAGATCTCGGATCTCGTCTCTCAACCTTCATGGGAAATTATTATTTGACATGAGTGTACTATGACATAAGAGAGATCTATGCATAAGTGATATGATATATGTACTCACCAAAGTAATGATCTCTGAAGTTCCTTAAGGACATCAGCGGATCCAGACGGATCATGCGTACGAATATTGGATCTAAGTTCATTAAGAACGCCTTCTTCCACGTGCGGTGACAGACACTGAAGAAGCTCATCAACTAAAGAGTCATCTCCGTTCCATATAAAAGAGACTGTTTCTTCAGGAGCAAGCCTCTCCAATGGAGGAGGAGCGTTCTTTGGATCCTCAAACACTTGTCTCATAACATATCTTACCTGTGTATAAACACTAATCAGAGTCTACCTTCATTCGGGACAAAATATTACAACAATGGTAGTAAAAGTGTGAAAGTCAAAGCAGATGACAGTATGAAGAGAGATTGTATTCACCTTGTCAAGTGTAACAGCCAAATTTTGAAGCCTCTGATTGTAGACACCCTCTGCCTGTTTCATTAAAGTTACATATATAATAAGCATAGAAGAGTTTATGGACAGAGCATGAAAGGTTAAAAAGAGTGATAGTCTCACCTGAACCTCAGCATCACTTTTCTCAACGTCAAGCTGTATCTCTGAAAAATATTTTCTCTTTTCTTCCAAATTGTGCTTAAGAATTTCCTCCGGAAGCTTAATTCTCTCCAAATTGATGAAGCGCACCTTTACGAACAAGAAGCTTTTAGTCAGAAATTGAGATCACAGCATTAGTGTTGCGACAAACTAAGATAAAGTGATTCAAGACTAACCAAACGGGCAGAGTACGCAATCACCCAATCTGGCAACCCACCAAGCAAACAACTTCCCAGTCCAGCTCTTCCCAACTCTAAATAATCTTCTTCTGAAACTGAATTCAGTGTACAAGCTTCCAGCATCAGTCTGTGTCGATCTAGCAGACCATGCCGCTCCTTCAACACCTGTTACAAATATAGTTAACAAAATTTTATTTGACATATAAGGAACAAAGGAACATATTTAATAAACTTTGGTACGAAGGAACTAAATAAGCTTATTAGTAGGACAAGCATATAGCAACCTTTAGCCCTTTAAGCTCTATTAACAGAGCCATTACCATCACACTTATGCATCTTTGACACCAGTAATATAATCATATATCTGTTAACATCACAAGTACCTTTAGAAACGCGCCTTCACCAGTGAGATTCAAGTAGCTGCCTCGGCATACTTGGCTACCACACAAGCATACAGACGCTTCATATTCTTCCTTACTCTGTTGCATACATAAGCATCATCCTTTAGACAATGGAGTGAAAACATAAAGAATAATTCAAATAAACAATACTTTCCTACCACGGCATACAAAAGAAGAGAAAGGGAGAACATACCTCAGTTACAGAGTTATAATCAAAAGTTATCTCCTCGCCGTATTCAATAGAACGTACTGAGTAGATACCAATCTGGTAGTGTCCATCTACCGCAGTAACCCTTGAAACAATAGAAGACAAAGGGGGGAAAATGAGTGAACTGCTTTTAATTTATTAAATATGAAGACTGTCATGCATAGTTCTCTTCTCTACATTGTTGAAACTATATGTGTGCATATGCAAGAGAAGGAGAATTACAAAATACATATGAGCAGAGCAGACACAATCAGTGGTAAGTGTATCCAGACAAATTTATAAACAATTAATGGATATATGTGAGAATAAATCTGAGCGTACTTACGCATGCTAGTTTATGCATTCATCATTAGTGAAAATGAAACTAATTATAACAACTGTCACTTGATTGTGCTATCTGAATCCAAAATTTTGGGGGAAAAGGATGATTGCAGAGGGGGAGAAGAATTTAACTTACTTAGCTTCACAGTTGGGTCGGCAAGAGTGACAAATTCGACTAGCATAATTAGCCTTGTGCATGGCATCAACAACAACTAAATCATATCCATCGGCATCACCCTGCCAAGCAGCTTAAAATGTAAGAAAAGGGATTAATATATTGAATACAAGGCCAAATATCATATTTTCTCCATACCTTTGGTCTCTCAAGATATATGTTATAGAACTCTGGTGCAGGATCAGTTTTGTTTTCTTGTAATGAACGAATCCCATCTTGCTTCTCAAACCACTTCCAAACAGGATAAACCTACAATACCGAAACAAGTCAGAATCCATGTTCTTCTTTTAAAAGATGTTTCAATATCTACACATACAAGTGAACTTCAGAGAAAGTTTTTGCTACAGCTTAGTTACTGGGAAACATAAAAATTTAAAGCTACAGACCGACCTCTCCAAGGAATTCAACAACAAAATCATCTTCTCCAAAACCACCTTGTTTGTTGCACACAACACCGAGACCCTACATGGACAAATGAGTAGCAACAAAACAGATTAACAAAAATGTCCTAAATAAACTAATTGATTCCGACGAAGAAATAACAAAGCTTTACCTTCCGATAAGAAACATAAGTATCATCAGAACGACTTTCTATTGCCTTTATGACGCCTTGACACATCCTCATTGTTCGAATATCACACTCTTCGATAGCGCTTTCTCTGAGCTCTTCAATAACAGGCCTTAGAGGGAATACCATGGGGGTGGTTCCAGAACCAGTGAATAGCCTAACTTGCCTGTTCAGGGTACGTAAGATAACATCTTCTACAAATGAATGTTTATCCTTGAGTGACCATTCCAATTCTCCGGGCATTGAATCAAGTAAGAGGTTGTGGGTGTAAGGATCGATTCCATAAACTTCTTGCTCTAAAACCTCATCGCCAACAAGCTTTCTTGGTTTGTACTCCTTGACTTCAGGAAGTTCCATATCTAACTCTTCAGTACCATTTCTCTGTGCACTAAGCTTCTCACTATAGTCCTCTGGCAAAGACACCCGCATTTTTCGTTGTACTTCTTCCTCGTCTGCTACAATTGCGTACTTTTCAATCACTTCATATTTCCTAGTGACTGGTGGCACAAGACTAGCTTTGGTCATACGTGCACCCCATTCACGCTCTTCGGTCACAGAATCGAAGGCTTCATCTGCTGTGAAGTATCTTTCAACGCGCAAGTCCTGTGATCGACCTTCTGAACGGATGTCTGATTCACTTTCCGAAGCTGAGCTATAGTTGTCACTCTTGCCGTTATCAGAGATCTCAGAAGAAGTTTCACTTCCCGAACTAAAAGATTTACGATTCAGTTTAGTCAAACGCCTTTTGATTTCTCGGTCAGATGCATAATCTCCATGTTCAGAAGCCCAATTTGTACCAACTGTGTCACTAGTTCTGTTCATGTACTTCTTTTCACTTCCTGTTTTGCTCAACCTTTTGTTGTACTTAGAGGCTGATGAGAGTCCTGAACCATCTTGCCATGACTTCATTAACTCATCTCGTCTATACGAAGAAGTAACATTAGAAACCTCATCCAAACGTGTGGCAAGTTGAATAAACAGTGCGATGACTCTGTTCATGTCTTTGGATCCACCCCGATTCCTACCTCTGGATACATAAGATAGAGTAAGAAGCAAAATTAGAAAAATACAAAATTAGCCCTTTACAAGTTACATCTGACTACCCTCACCTACTTAACAACTAGTAGTCTAGGAAAGCACCACCAAGGCATAAATGTTAGAATAAGCAATCCTACAGCCAAATAATGGAGAGCTACAAACTGAGCACATGGCAAGAAAACAATTTTTGACTTAAGAAAATATAACCCATAATGCTAAAAGGAAATCACCAGTCATTCAACATATCGTTTGGAAAGCAAAAGCTCAATAGTACTGCTAGCACAAGATACAGTACCACTAATTTGCAAAAAAAAAAAGCTTATTTGGCATAATCATATACTAAAAGAAGCTACCCAGACAGAGGAAGAGGAAACCATACTTGATTGCTTCCCTGCACATCCGGCTAATATCCTCCTTGACGGCTCTCAAACCATGACTAACGTAATAACCACTTTTCATTTTTTCCTCGATTTGAGCAACCTAGTAACCAAAGATACACTTAGCTAATTTTGAACAGATGATAAAGAAAAGATAGCAGACAAGAAGAGTACCAGAAAGAACCTTTATATCAAAGAAGTCAAAAGTATTAAGCTTCATGATGCCCCTAAGGGTTACAGCAAGAAATTCCTCCACTCGCTTATACCCATGTTCTGACTTTTTAATTGCCCATCGCCTAATACGAGCATCCCTAGATAGGATAGCCGATGATCTCCTTGCATCATACAATTTTGATCGTTTGTACAAGCTTCTTCGAAACAACTGATTGGCTGAGTCTCGCTTTTCTACTCGATCGAAGTAATCCTTAAGGTTTCCAAAATCATCCGTATCTCCCCCTAAACCCTTAGACTTGCTAACATCTGTAGTCTCTTTCACACTCCTTACCCTGGAATGCAGTTCACCTGATCGAGGATGCTGGGATCTGAGCCAACTTACCTTTTTATAGTTCAATGCTAAATCTGCAAACTGGGAGCAGCCTGTGACATCTACCAAAGATATGCGGGGGAATAGACGAAGAGTTTCCTCAACCACGCTGGCAGTCACGTTTGCACAACCAACCAGAATTATAGAGTCTATCCTCTCCTTGTTGTAAGTGTTCTGCAAGAAAATGTATGTCAGATCCATGAAAATGTTAAATTGCTTAAATTATGTAAATGGAAAACATGGAGTATTCACCATGATACTCCAAAGCTTAGAATCTGTGCACTTGGGACCCAAAGATGATAAGTCAACTTGTCTTGATATATCCTTATATGAATTGACAGTAGCCTTCCAATGTCTACAAGTCATGGAAGCAAAAGCAAGTGATTTTAAATCATGTCTCAATAAATGAAACACCCGTGCTAACGCACAACCATCTAACAGACCCCAGTAAATCTCCAAGGTGCCAGAAGAACCACGCCCTTCCCCATGGAAGGTAGCGTCCCCACATAATTCCTCAAATGCCAACTCATCCTTCTTCAACATTTGTGCATCTTCCACTTCATAGTCTTCTCCACTTTCACCAGCCATCAAACGAGCTCTTTTTGCATGGGATGGATCAAATTCTGAGGTTTACAAACAAAAAAGAGCAACAGGTTAACATTGGTATGACCAAAAGGAAATGAAAAGAAGAAAACAACCACTCAAGTTCATAAACCAAGAATAACTTGAAGGACAAGGAGCAAACAAGCATGAGATAATAAAGGATAGAGTGGCGTTTAAATTCTGGTCATCATACATACCTGAAGATTGGTACGTGTACTTTTCACTCTCTTTGTTTGGCTGTCTTGCATGGATCCAAGCGTCTAAAACATCATTTATGGCAGCAGAAAACTCCCGACTCTTAAATGTTTTCATAACCAATTGATGGAGTTTCCCCCTGAAATAACCAAGAAACTGAGGGTGCATATCATGAAACGAGCTTAGACATGTGTTCATTTCAAAAGGCTTGTGAGACCCTGAGCTGACAAGGCCTTGACAATCTGGAGGCAGAGCAAGTTTTTTTCCCTGAACCTTGGCAATGGTTTCAAGAGTTTTTGTGAAAGAAGTAACAGGGACCCAGATTTTATCAGATTTTCTGAAGACACTGCTGTGAGTCTTTAAGTAACCTTTATCTACCAACATCTGGAGCTCCGAAAATTGCAGAGGGCCTTGTTCTTTCCCAGACCCATCCATGTAGAACCAATCACCCATATGCAATTGCAAATCATCGACTGTGCACAAACGATCCCTAGGGGTATTAACGGATGCATCAGTGCTGCAAAATCCCTGCAAGTCTTGACCATCACAAAATGTTGATTGAGTTTGGCTTTCAACTGATTCCCTCTTGGAATCACTAGATGCAGGAGATGGACGAGCAGGCTTTGAAGAGCACTTCTCCCTACCACGAACTTTTATGCGCGAATCAGGCACTGATGAAACTTGGTCATTAACAACCAAAGAGTTAAGCTTAACTACGGACATCACACTGGCTTTTACTCCCCTTGCCTGATTCCTCTCATCTACACCAGAAAAAGCCCATAGGGGAAGTTCAAGCCTAGAGCTACTGAGAGGATGATACAAATCATCCTTGTGATGCCACCGAGGATCCTCATAACCAGACTTCTGCATCAGGCATAATGGGAAACCATTATTCAGAACAATTTTCTTTTTGTAATGTGTATCATGAGAAGCTTCATCCTGTCGTATCCAGTCCCCGCCTTTGCAAGACCAACGACCTGAAAGCCAGCTGCCTATCTCATCGCTCTCAGAACCATGCACATTGTCTAACTTAAATTCTTTGATCGCCCTAGTCTTGGGCTCGGAACAACCCACAAAATTTTCATCCAGTAGATCCCACGGATGGTGATGCCAGGTGATACCTGCAAATCCCAGAGTAGAACGTTTAAATAATGTCATGCCAAGGAGGTATGAGTAATTATTCCAAGTTGATATTGTCTAAATGAATCTATGCTCATGCACAAATTAGCAGTATGCTATTACATCTTTCATGTCAAACGTCAATATTTGCTTAAAGTATTCAAACGCTAAAAACGATCTGTTATAGATATAAACATGTGTTTCTAAATAATGTCATGCCAAAGAAAGCAGCTACACGAGAAGCTACGAGTATTCCAAGTTGATACAAACTTAATGAATCTATGCTCATGCACAAACTAGCAGTCGGCTATTATATCTTTCATGCCAAACGCCTATCTTTGCTTAAAATATTTAAACAATAGAAACGATCTAATATAGATATAAATATGTGTTTCGTTCTGTTTTATGCTTGTAAGAGAAGTTGACAAAGCTGTGAATGGAAACCGCCAGAAAGGAACAGAAGCAAATAGAATTAAAGCTTATCATGCAGCAGGAAACAAGTAGTGTCAATGAAAAATACCTTCAGATGTCGCATATCTTCTGGTATCTTGAAGCTCAACTTTAACATGCAAAGCTTCTGTAAAGTGATACAAAAAAAGAGTAAATTAGTTACAAGTTACAACATAGAAGCCTCAATATGTAATCAAATAAATATATACTGAGAAAAAAGGCTTCAGATATCTGCTTAGCATTTTATACAGAAAACATCAAATATGAGGCCAGTAAAAAGATTTATTACAGTACCTCCAAGTGTTTCAAGTTCACTGCCAGGAGTAATAGTATATCCCTCCAAGAGATTTGTGATCCTAATATCAAGCTGGAAATCTTCACTATGCTCTAGTAAAAATTTATTACCATCTGGTACGGACCCTGATTCAGGCAAGGAATCTCCAGCTTCTTGCTCCATACAAAGTGCTTCGGCGGTATCTGCATTGTCTTCTAATAAATTACCAGGAGCTTCAGGAGGATTGACAAGCCATGTCGCTGCATCTGACACGACGGATGGAAAATTCATGTTGACCAGAGGAGATGTTGCATTTTCAATAGTGACCCACCTATTATTATCTGAATGTTTAATCATATGATCAGAGAAAATAATGCCTTGCTCCATAAGAGCTTTAAGATCAGATAACCTTGCAGGCCCATGCTCCATGCCATAGTAATCAAGATAAAACCACTTCCCCAAGGATGAAGCACCCGCCATAGGCTCATGAGGTGGTGTGTCACATATATCCATATCTACTTCCATAGATGGCAACTCTTCGATAGGAGTTTCACTAACTTGCAATGGCTCGTTTCCCTTTGGACACGGACTTTGAATCTTCGATGGATCACAGACAGAATTTTTCTCAACCACCATGTTATTGTTGTACATGTTTTTACCTTGCAATTCTTTGCTTGATGAGGCTGACTCTTTTCCATTAGACTCCCTGCATTTGTTCTTATTCTCAAGCTCTATACTAGTCTGAGAATCCCTCCTCTCCCTTATTCCACTTTTCCTGCTTATTTCTTTGTGGCCATTACGCATGTTACGATCGTTTTGGGCATCTTCTGCATAGTTAGGGGAACTGTCCCTGCGATCACTGGGCCTAGAGCGATCATGAGGTGACCATTCAGAGTAGCTTGGACTTCTTCTATAATCATGAGGGCGGCTGCGATCACGTGGAGACCTTTTACGAGCATGCAAAGGCTTCTCAAAGACATATGGGGATCTCTCCCGGGCATATGGTGACCTCTCTCGATAGACTGGACTTCTGTCTCTGTATTCATTGAACCTAGACCGGTCGTGTGGGGATCGTGCAGGGCTGTGTCCATGTCTGTCTGAAAAAGCCCTGGCAGGGAAAGATGAGTCTTGATGCTTTCTAGGATACTTTTCTTGAAATGAGTTTTTTGATGAATAAGAATCTTTATAAGATCTCTCAACTGAGTGCCGTGAATAGTGATCTGAATGAAGAGGGCGGGAACAATCATCTGTAAGTTTTCTACATTTGGAGCTCCCATAATCCACACGATCAGTATAGGAGTGTCTATCTGATTCAACACCATGTCGCTTCAACTTGTTCGCACTAGAAGAGTACTCCGTTACAATATTGTTGAGATTGTTGTATTCGTTGTTATGTAAATTTTCATCCACTACAATTTTCGAACTGATCCGCTTAGCCCTCTCATTCCCACTTCTGAACTCTCTCCGGTGGTAGACATCCTCATCAGCAAACCTTCGTTCATGTTCATATTCGTATTTCCATGTTTTATCTCTGCCTACTCCATTTCTATGAGATCTGACAGTATCAAATTTATGCCATCTATCTGGAATGAACTCCCCATTCTCATAATCATCATTGGGCTCTCTCCATGATCTGAACTCTCTCTCTTCTTTATCTCCTCTCTTGTTCTTATCTGCCGGCAATTCCCATCTATCCACATACCCTTTATGATATCTCATGTGACTAAACTCCCCTTTTGTAGTTTCATCTTTCTTCCAACTCTCGCCAACAATCTCTCCCTTTTCGATCTCATTCCTCTGCAACGACTTTTCCGGCGAGACTTCACCGTTCTCCAAATCTCCATGAGGCTTTATCGTACCTAACTCGCCTTCTTCCACTTCATCTTTCAAAGCAGAGTCTCCACCATTCTCCACTTCTCTATCCCCACTAGTCCCTGCTTTCTCCTCCACATTGTCACTCTTCTTGTCCTCCTCTTTCGTCACCAACTGTGCTTCTACAGAGAGCTTTGGCGTCTGCTCTTTCGGCTGCTCATCTCCCTGCTTTTGTTGTTGTTGTTGTTGTTTCTGCTTAGGCTTCCTCACGACAACTTTACGAATAACCTTAACAATTCTCCTCTTCTTGGGTGGCTGAGAAGCCGAAGGTTTATCTGGCTGAGACTCTGTGAGCTTATTCGAAGTAGACGCGTTACCGTTCTCTATAGCAACAACACTCTTGCCATCATCACTGCTGCCTCCACAAAGGGTCGTCTTCTTGTTCTCCACAGTTGATAGCTTTTCCATTATATTCACCAGAGGCATGCATGCGACACCCCCATCGCTCATGGAAACCTATTTCAATTCTCCTCTTTACCAACGATATCAAATCTCATGCTTCCACAAATTCGCCGTCGTCTCCGACCAAATTCGACAAAACCTGCAACAAATAGAACCAAAATTCAATGTAGGGTTTCCCCAAGCTTGAAAAGGGGGAAAAAAGAGAATCTCAAAACCCTACAAGGACCAAAAAAAATCGATAGAGACGCGAAGAGGATAACGAATTGAGAAGGGGAATTTACAGGTTAGTATTAAGAAAAGATGAAGAAGATACGGATCGTGAAGCCTTGAGATTTGGGATACGAATCAACGTTAAGGGAAAAGATTTGAGATTTCTCTCTGGAAGGAGGAGGAAGAGAATAGATCCGATGTCAAAAGAAGAAAGACGGAATCGTAGAAGAAAACCCTAGAAAAGCTATTTTCGCTAAAATCTCTCTTTATTTGTATTGCAGTTTTTCGCCGGGAAATCTCCGTCGTCGCGGCGGTGTGTTGTTTTCTCTCTGAAGACCTTCGCTTCTCTTTATGTATCGGTGTGTTTGTTTTGAAGGAAGAAGCCGTCGTGTAAAATACCTTTTTTTGTTTAGGGGAAATTATGTTAATTTTTTTTCTTACAAGATTTTATGCAATTTTATTTTATTTTCCTTTTATTTTCATTCATAAATCAGTATATAAAATTTTATAACACACGTTATTATATTGGAATAATAAAGATAGAAAGATGTGCCATAAGTTGAAGTAATGTTTAGCCATAAATTTTGTGGAGATAAATTTTACTTGTACGATTTAAGTGGGTTTCTTACTTGATTTACATTGAAGAAACCCACTTGATTTACATTGTAGTAAAAATTTAACAAAAACTACTCTACGATAAACATTGTTAACGAATAAAAAACTCGAATCAATATAAAAAGTTGCTAATCTTATTCGTTATATTGATTCAGGTATATTGATATAACGAATAAGATTAACACATTTTTATATTGATTCGAGTTTTTTATTCGTTAACAATGTTTAAAAAATATCCAAAGTTTAATAAAAAAATTCTTTATGTTCTTAACTTCGGGTTGGATTCGATTTGATGTTTCGGGTTCGGTTTTTTTGTCAACACTTAATCATTGTGTATCGAAAATCGTAATTACTAGAAAAAATGATTTTGAATTTCATGAATCTCAAAATATAACAAAACTACTCTAAAAGAAAAAAAAATGAGATGAAATAAGACCATGAACATTGCAGGTTTTAATGGACTCTTAACGCGTGGGCCCCATTAAAATCTTAAGAACCAACTTTTTTTAGCTCTTCGTTCGGATCTGGTTCCAGTATTACCCATGGGCCCCACTGACACGTGGCGGTCCATGATTGATGCTTTTAAATTTTTTTTTTTATATAAAAATACAAAAATACAAAAAAACTCCTAAAAAACCAAGGCGTGGGTACTAGCATTGTTTATGCTCTCATAACCTATAAGTTTAGAGTTACCAATTAATTTTCGAAGAACAAATGCCTTTTGGGCTTTGGGTTTCATCTATTTAAGTGAAGTCAACGTCGTCGTTTCTCCAAACCAAGAAATCAAGTGGGTTTCTTCTTTGAATTCAGTTTTATTCATTTAGGATTTTTTAGTGGGCTTAATGATTTAAGATTTCTTAGTGGACTTTATTCAACTATTCAGTGATTTCTGTGAAGTTTACGTATGAAGTGTTACTAGATTTTTTGGGCGGAGTTTAAATTTATAGATATATAAGTATTATATAAAAATATAAAATTATTTTTAATTTTCTTCAATTAGAAAATGATCTCTTATTTTTTGTATCTTAAAAGAAGTTTGATATTTTATCACAATTACTATTCAATTAAATTATATAATTAACTTTTTTTGTTTTGTATAAGTTTTTCATAACAATTTGACGGATATTGGTATATTCTTTATATATTACTTGTTGACAAATTTAATTTTTTAATTAACATTATGCTTTAAACTTAAGATTAAATGTTATGGGCATTTAGTTTTCAACTAGGAATTTCCCGCGCTTGGCGCGGGATAATAATTTACGTAATAGAAAAAATGTTTATTGGTAAAAACAATGTGTAGTATAAAATGAAATAAAAAGAATTTGTATCTCATGTGATCCGCGTTAAACGCAGAGATTAAATTTGAAGTATATATAAAAAATATATTGTATTTTGGTTTTTATAATGTTTTATTTACAAAAATTTATTACTATTACTATTTTAATATTTATCATCGAAAAATATTATCATTGCCATTTCGATGTTGAATATTTACCTTTACGTATAATTTACTATTTATCATTAAAAACAATAACTACATAGTGTTTTGAAACTTTGATATGACTCGTTTAACAATGAAAAGTATGTCAATCCGATCTCTATTTGTCATACAATCAGACTATTAAAACTTCGGATATATAAAACCACTGAATTTTTGGGGGCTCGAGTCAATTTTCTGCTCAAGTTTTGTCATTTAACATGAACTTTGATGTTTAATACAATTTTACAAAATAATATTGTTATTTATAAATGAACACTATGTTTTATCATTCTTTTGTGCGAGAATATAACATACAAACATTAAAAAAATTATAAAATTGTGTTTTTCATTAGTTTTTTAAATATTTTAAACATATTTTCTAGGAAAGTTTAATCACTCTTTCATGTCTAAACTTATCCGAAAATTCTTTGTTCAAAGTTTGGGAACAGGTAGTTCAACCGATGAGTCGGGTAAATTGTGTGTTCAAGTTTTTTCATTTGGCATGAATTTTGGTGTTAAATACAATTTTACAAAATAATATTGTTATTTGTAAATGAACAATATGTTTTATCATTATTTTGAAATCAATGTAATAGAATATAATATATAAATATTAAGAGATCTATTAGAAATTATAAAATTGTATTTCTTATGAATTTTTTAATATTATATTTTATGAGTTTTTCAACATTTTTTAATATTATCCATTTATTATGTCAATTTAAGTCAAATTGTGTTAAATTTGAGTTTTTTGTTTTGGGTCTTTTGTTTTGGAATTTTATGAATTTTTAATAATGTGGGACCAGAAATGCTCAGGTGATGAAACGTGTAATTTTAGAATGATTTTTTCTTTCCGTCTTCTGTATTAATAATATAAGATAAGTATAGGTTTAATGTTATGGGCTTTTAGATTTCATATTTTGGGTTTTCTAAATTTTCATTCAAAATTCAAAAGTATTTCTTCAATTAATATATATATATGATTAAAATAAAAATTTACGGAAACCTTTTAAAATCCACTAATATTGGACAAATGATTTGAAAATCCATGGCCAAATCCACTGTTATTATAAAAAACTTAAATCGTAGATTTTAGATTTCCTGAAAGAAATCACCTAAGATTTCCTAATTAAAAATACAACAAATTAAATCGTATTAAGATTCACTATTTATTGTTGGGAGAATTACAAAACTACACCATTTGAATTACATTTCACAAAACTACACCATTTCCAAAATACTTCACAAAACTACATCTAAACACTCAAAATTAAATCCAAATAAATTCTACCCACACAATTTCACCCCCTTAATACTATACCCTAAACATTAATTAGCGAACCCAAATGAAAAGATTTTAATTTTGATAATTTTTAAAAGGGTAAATCAAGCTTTTAAAATTTTGAAAAGGTGTAAATATGTGAAAAATTAAATTAGGTATAGTTTTGTGAAGGAGAGATTGAAAGGGTGTAGTTTTGTGAATTCCTCTTTATTGTTTAGTGCTAAAAGGGGTTACGTTTAGTTTATTTGGACTTTAATATTTATTATTTAGGTATATTGATAAAAATCGATTTTGAATGAGTGTAGTTTTGCATGTAAAGTATAATATTAAAGGTGTAGTTTTGAAATTCTTCCATTATTTTGTTTATTTTAAAATGTTACATAGCTTTTAATAAAAAATTTTAACAATTCTTGTATATACCTTGTAAATTGTAAATAAAACAATATTTCGTTACATAACATGTAAGTAAAACAATATTTCATTAAAATACCATGGAACCAAAATTTTAAGCTAAAAACATCGCAAGTTCTTTTTGGGCAATTTCCGAAAATACCATGAAAAAAAAAAAATTGGAGAAAAATACCATCAGAAGTTTTTTTTCCTTAAATAACATAAAAATGTTTTTTTGGACAAAAATACCATAAACTTAAAATTAAGTTAAAACTTTCAAAATTAACATAAAAATTTCAAAACTAAACCATACCCTCTTCAATACTATACCCTAAACAGTATATAGTGAACCCAAATGAAAAAAATAAGTTTTAAAGTGTTAAAATTAGATTTTTGTGTTTATGGTATTTTTTCCAAAAAAACATTTTAATGGTATTTGAGGAAAAAAAACTTGTAATGTTATTTTTGTCCAAAAAACATTTTTTCATGTTATTTTAAGGAATTTCTCTTCTTTTTTCCTATAATACTATTAAAAAATTGAACCAAAATATCATAAACACAAAATGTAAGTTTTAATATTTTATAAATTAAACATTTTCATTTGGATTCACTATTTATTGTTTAGTTTTTAAGAAGATAAAATTTAGATTTTAAAGGTTTAGGGTAAAACTTTAATTTTCCAAGTTAATTTTAATTTAATGGCACTTTGGTCCAATATTTTTTTTAATAGTATTCAATGAAAATGACTTGTCATATTATTTAGTCCTAAAACCTTCTTTTGATGGTATATTTAGGAATTGCTTAAAAACTATGAGGAATTACAAAACTACACATTTTAAATTTCATTTTACAATATTATACCACTGCAAAGTAATTTCACAACACATAAAACTTAAAAATTAAATTCAAATAAATCACAATTACACCATTGAAAGTCACTTTTATAAACTACACCTAAACACTCAAAATTAAATTCATATAAAAGTTATCCACACAATCATACCCCTTTAATATTATATTTCAAACACTAATTAGCGAACTCAAATAATTTTTTTAATGTTGGTAATTTTCTAAAGGGTAAATTAATCATTTAAATTTTTAATAGATTGTAAATATAGAAAATTATTGAATTAAGTGTAGTTTTGTAAAGAAATGATTGAAAGTGTGTAGTTTTGTGAATTCATCTAATAGTAAACCCTAAATACTAATTAGTGAACCTAAATGAAAGATTATAATTTTGGTAAATTTTTATAAGTTAGATTAACAATTTAGAATTGATTTGAAAAATGTGTAAATATAGAAATAATTTGAATTAGATTTAGTTTTGTGAAAGAGTATAGTTTTTGTGAGTTCCTCAAGAAAACTATTAATAAATCTATAAATTGGTTGTAATTAAATATCATATTTACTTACATTTATAGCTAGAATTATGTAGTATAATATAATTACTATAGAAAATATTCAAAAATATATAGTATAATATAACAAAAAATTGTTTAATTTTTTAACAAAAAAAAATATTCAAAAATATAGTATAATATAATTACGTATCGATTGATACTAGACTCGGTTTCATTTTTCTATTTAAAGTGTTCTATGCGTAGTAATTAAACTTAGTGTTATGCTTTAAAAAAAATAAAATTCAAATAACATTATTTCAACGTATAAGATTACATTCAAATTACACACAAATTTACTTTATAAGTCTTAGAGGAATAACAAAGTATAGATTCTTTTTTATAATTATTGTTTCAACAATAGCAAAACATATAAAAGAACCTAGATCTTGAGATCTCATAACACTTTTATTGTATCAAACCCATATGAAACACACAAAGAAAAATCAACCCAAGAGAGGACTCCTTTTGTCCTAAGCAGGACACTTGAAGCCACGAGGTGGATTCTTGCCACAGTCTATTAGAACCTGAAGAGCTATAGGAAGAACAAGGCCAATGTTGAGAACTTTGGCTCTTATAGTGGTGCAAAGACAAACCGCTGCGTCAAGACCAACTAAATTGCCAAGAAGAGGGCAACAAGTCGCTTTAGCGTAGCTTCTACCTAGTCCTATGTGAATCAAACCGCCTAGAACGTCCACACACGCGCCTAGCTTTAGGGCGTCGATGGGGCAAGTCTCCGGTTTAGGCGTAGAAGGAGGAGGCGGTGGTGGACACGGCGTTGGTGGTGGTGGAGGGGGTGGACACGGCGTCTCTGGGGTTGGTGGTGGCTTGACGTACGGTGGTGGTGGTGAGGGCGGATTTACTACCGGTGGAGTTGGAGTTGGTGGAGGCGGTGGCTTCACGGTGGGTGGAGGGGGCGGCTTTATGGTGGGTGGAGGCGGTGGCTTCACGGTGGGTGGAGGGGGCGGCTTTACGGTGGGTGGGGGCGGCGGCTTTACGGTGGGTGGGGGTGGCGGCTTTACGGTGGGTGGAGGTGGTGGACACGGCGCCTCTGGGGTCGGTGGTGGCTTGACATATGGTGGTGGTGGTGGCTTTATGGTGGGTGGAGGCGGTTTTGGAATATAAGGAGGTGGTGGACATGGTGCCTCTGGGGTTGGCGGTGGCTTGACAGTAGGCGGTTTAGGGGTATAAGGAGGTGGTTTAATGTGATGTTTAGGTGGTTTAACCGGGTGTGGAGATGGTTTAGGCGGTTCACTACATGAGTCACAAGCATAAGTTAGGGCAAGGGAACCAAGTAGGAGTATCACAATCAAGAGGTTTTGTCTATGAGTAACAAGCCCCATGTTTATTTAGGGTTTTGTTTGTGAGAAAACGTTGGAGTGTATACAGTATACTTACTTAAAATGTTTTAATATTTTCTTCGTTTTTATAGACCTTGTTTTATGATATTTTTTTTGTGGTATACAATAAATTAATAATGGTCTTGTTATTTGATCATCCGTGACAATATGAACATGAAAAAATGGGATTAAGATGTTGTAGATTATATTATAATTTATTACAACAACAAAAAAAAAGACGGTGAGATGCAAAATGTTTTGTACTAATATATAATATAACTAGTGGCGAGATAATTGATGAAGAATTTTGTCATTATTATTTGACTGAAAGGAGAGCTCTCAATTTTTCTAAAACCAAAACGATATATATATAAAAAATTCAATTTGTTTAATGAGGAATTTAGGCAAATTTTTGGAATTTAGTAGTTTTGTTATAGAAAAATTCCTTAGAATACCATCAAAATAAGTTTTTGTTTTGAAAATACCATTACACAGTTTTTATAACAGAAATACCATTAAAATGTTTTATAACAAAAATATCATAAAAAATAGTAGTTTACAAAAATACCACAAATACAAAAAATGAGTTTTTAACACTTTTAAATTTCAATTTTTTTCATTTGGGTTCGCTATATAGTGTTTAGGGTATAGTTTTGAAGGATAGGATATAGTTTTTTGAAAGTTTTGGGTGTAATTTTAAAATTTTAGATTTATAGTATATATGAGAAAAAAAAATTAATGTTATTTGTAAAACTTTCAAAAATTTGTGCTAATTATGTTAAAAAAAATTTTTAGTGATATTCATAAGAATTGCCCTTAGTTATATCTATGTATAATGTAGCCTAGATATAGTCCCTTTACAAGCACAAAAGTAAAGAAAATATAATCAAATTCAGCTTTCAAAGCTGAAATAGGTTTATGCATATCAAATCTCAAAAATATATAGAGGCCATTATTGGATTTGTTAATTAATTAATATAGATTATATAGGTGGATAATGCAGTTACGAATAGTGTTTGATAAGACTTCACAAACTTCATGTTAACAAATACTATAATTAGCCGTTATAAATGAACAAAAGCTATAATTAGCCGATACTGTTTTAACTGTTATATTTTTTAGTTACTTTTGTTGTGTTTCATGTTAATACAATATATAACCGTTATAAGTGAATATTCCATTCCTTGATATCTTTATAGACTATTATTTTTTTGTTTCAAACTTGATTTTTGATGTAAGTTGTTTATGTATAAATTAATAATCACTATAACTAATAATATTTTTAATAAACTGATATTAATTTATATAGGTTTTAATGTATATCACAAGCTATATGTTACGTTTTACTCTATTTAATTAAAAAGTCAAAGTATATATATATATGTGTGTGTATGAAAAGAAAAGGAGGATATTAGACTAAAGTAAAAAAAAAACAAATTTCAAACATTGTAAACTAAAATATATAGGAAATATTAAAAATTTTCATTTCTCCTATTTCTTTCGAAGTTTTTTGGTAATCTTAATAACAACTTGATCAATTTATTATTTACCTAAATTAATCTTCATTATATATATATATATATATTTATCTAAGTAATACTAAGAAGACGGAAGTGACTTTAATGGTCTAGTGACAGTCATAAATCCACAGGAGGCAGTACCACCCTATTCGGGATCGTTTCTCCACGTCTACGTTTGTGTAGGATTGGATAATGAATCGCTATTTGTGGCACAAACGTTACGGAAAAAAATACTAAGAAGACAAGAAATTCAGGAATATTAAAATAAAACAAGTAACAAAGAAGAAATATGGACGCAGGCAGGCTGGCACGTAGTAGTAATAATGTAACCCGTGAATCTGCTCTTTTAATTTAATTTAAGATTTTGTTTGTTATTGCCTTATTGGCCTATTTAAAAAAATAGAATGGGATAATGGTATGTTGTAAAACATAAAAAATAGAATGGGATAATGTCAAAGGCAATTTTTATTAATACCACCAAAAAAGTTTTTATAACATAATTAACACATATTTTGAAAAGTTTTATAAATACCATTAAAAAGTTTTTTTCTCATAAATACCACAAATCTTAAATTTTCAAAATTACACCCAGAATCACTAAAAAACTATACCCTACCCCTTCTAAACTATACCATAAACTCTATATAGCGAACCCAAATGAAAAAAATTAAAATCTAAAAGTGTTAAAACTCGTTTTTTGAGTTTGTGGTATTTTTGTAAACTACTACTTTTTGATGGTATTTTTGTTATAAAAAATATTTTAATGGTATTTTTGTTATAAAAAACTTTTTAATGGTATTTTTAAAACAAAAACTTATTTTGATGGTATTCTAAAATTTTTTTCTAATGTCAATAAGTCTCTAGTAAAACGAAAATATAAAATTGAATCACATTTCACATGTATGGATCTCTCCATGTGACTATGCAAGCATACTATTATATGTGTTTTGCTGAAACCAATGGCCAAAAAGTATAAGTTTTATTTATTGATAAGTGTGTATTTTAGCTGTTTTAGGCATGTATTTTCATAGCATTTTAGGACTTTAGTTGCATAATTCATATAGTTTATTGTCTTTATTAGCATATTTTCACTAAGTAGTTTAGAATAGAGTCTTAGTTAGATTTATGTCCCTTTTGCATTGCATTATATGCATTTTAGGTACTTTGAGCTATGGGGAGCTCAGTGGAAACTAAGGGAGAGCACAAGAGAGCTTGAAGAAGGCAAAAAAGAAGAAATGTTCAGTCCAGCGGCCTCCAAACCGCTGGACCAAACCGCCGGAGAAGACAAAGACGAAGAAGTCGCGGATGTTCAGTCCAGCGGCCTCCAAACCGCTGGACCAAACCGCCGGGTCAAGCGTGACTTATTAATCTCTCATATTTCCCTATAAATACTAATAGGGTTTATGTTAATGAACACTTCTTTTTCTCTCTAGTTTTTGTAGTCACTTTTGTAAAACTTTGAATGTTCCTTAGTTTCATATAATCTTAGATTCTCTCTTTAATCTTCTTTATCTAGCATTAATGTTTTTATCTTTAATCTCTAGCTTTCTTTTTATTATGCATAGTGAGTAGTCATCTTTTGGATCTTGGGGTTTCTATAGGTTAGGATGATAGATGATGGTTAGTGATGTTTAAGATGTTTAGGTTATGGTTTCTATAGCATTAGATGTTCTTAACACTAAGGTAGAAGTAATTATCCTAGCTTAGTACTTATAGAATGTTTCATGCCCGGAAGGTGTTCGATGAAATGTCTAGTCCAATCTCTTGTTATTCTTTTATACTTAGCCAATGAAAGTTGATGTCTAAGGTTTAAGATGGACTTTTAAGGACTTATACTTAATGATCTCTAATCATCTAGACTCGGTCGGAAGATTTGTGATTTTTATGATTAGAGAATGGATTTGAGTCATGGAAGTGATCTAATCTAGTTTAGTGATCCTTGTCCTAGATAGCCATATCCTTTGTTAGTCTTAGTGTCATTAGCTTGATTCTATCCATCCAAAATCATTGATCTTAACCCCAAGATCCATACTTTACCATTAGTATCTCTTTAGTTTAAAATCGCTTTTGTTGATTTCAAGTTTATTTTACTTATATTGCTTTCTTAGTTTAGTTTAGCTACAAACCAAGATTCTTACTCGATCTAATCTAAGTTAGTTTCTTGTATTCTTGTTGTTCTAAGCCTTCTCTCCTTGTGGATTCGATCCTTATATTACTACAACGTTTTGTGCCTTGCACTTGGGGTTGTATGTGATTGAGGTAAAACTCGATCTCATCATTTATCGAGATTGATTTCGGAATAAAATGAAATTAGGATTCGGTTATGGAAAATTTAGTAGTCTATCTATACTATTAAATAAGAAAACAAAACGCATATATGTCGTAACAACAAAGAATGTAAGAAATTTATTTTATGTGCGTTCGTGCTTTTATAATTTCGGATAATTTTTGTCTCATAATTTATTTAATATTTAGGTTTTCTTTTTTCATATAAATCAAATATTGTAGTCAAGGATATTAATATTTATTTGTTTTTAAATAATTACTTTTAATAATTTTCTTTGTGTTTAAGATTATTTTAAAACCTGAAATAATTTTTTTTTATTATATATGATTATTTTTAATAACATGTCCCACGCTAGGGGCGGGGTCATCACCTAGTCTATAATATATAAGAAATTATATCATTATCTAAAATTATAGTGTTTATGTTTATTTTGTGTAGAAAATCATGTCTAAGTATGTTCTATATAAACTAATTTGTTTTGTAAGTTTATTAGTATTAGAGTTTAATAATAATTTTTCCTAAATACTTTTTGGTTTATTAAAATTCATTTCTATATCAATGACAACTCCCGATACTCATCTAAAACTCACATTTATTTTACTATTTCAATTTGTTTTTAATGCTTACAAGTTACAATATTGCATTCTTCATAATCATGATACTTATTTCATCCAATTCCATAGTGTCACTATGTAAGAGATGGATTAAAGGAATTATTAGTTTCTTATCCTTAAACAAAACATATATATAGGCCAAAAGGAGAAATTTGAAGTTGATGGTGGAGTAGTTTGAACAATACGTATATACTTTCTGAAGAGTTATATAATTTCGTAAAAGTTTATATAAACGCCAAATTGTCTATAAAACTTTTTAGAATGTTAGAGTTTAATTAGACTTTTATAATATAAGAATTTGTGAGTTATTTATGTCTTGTATGGATTGTTTATTGTACACAGTGGCGGAGGGAGCATTGTGGGAGGTGGGTCAATTGACCCATGTGAAAAAAATATATAGTTTAGTGAATGCTAAATTTTTTTAAATGACCCATGTCCAAAATAATTATTGACCCATGTGTATTCTAAATTCCATTATAGTTCATTAGCATATTAGGAAAAATTTACAAATTTTACCATTTTAATCTATACTTCGTGAAACTACACCTAAGTCAAATTATTTTTTACTTTACAAACTATTTATAAAAATTATCTAAATTAAAAAATTTCATTTGAATTTACCAGATTTAGTGTTAAAGGCGATAGAGTTTTGTGTTTATTTTAATTTAGTATTAATTAGTGTTTAAGTGTAGTTACAAAATGGACTTTAAAAATGTGTAATTTTGTGACATGCAATTTTAAACGTGTACATTTGTAATCCTGCCACATGTATAAACATTAACAAAAATTTGAAATAAATATAATCTCTTTATTTTTGTGAATTTTTGTTTGCGTTACTATTCTTTATTTTTATGTTGTATGAGCTTAAAGCATTTCTATATTTTCATGGAAAATAAAAATCAAAAAATTTATTTCATAAAATATATTTTTATTGAGGTTTTAAGTGATTGTCTAGTTTGTGTGTTGATATTGTCTAAAAAAATAAAGACAAAAAAGATTAGAAAATATGAATGTACATGAATATTTTTTAAATTTTGGTTTTGTATTATTTTTAAAATATTAATAAAATTCTACATTTTTGTTAAAAAATTATTATGACCCCGGTGAATCAAAATCTTGGCTCCGCCACTGATTGTACATGAATGAGTTTATGATAAACGAGATTTTACCCCGTTTAATCTAATGTCTCAATTGTAGTACTTGAGGTGTCAATCCGAATTAGGAGCAATTAAATTACTAGAGTTTGCAAGGAATCAATCTTAGTCTAAGCGATTTAAAGAATGGTTTGTTGTGAGTTTTGTAACTAAGTAACGAGAAACGAAAACGAAATTAAAGAGTTTTAAAGATTTAAATTAAAAAGTTAAACAACCGAGTCGGGGTACTTTAACGGGTTCATCAACTTTCAGGTTTTTCGATGTCTTTTATAAAAGTACTTTAAGGTTTTGAAAACGATTTTAGATCAATCCACTCTCGTGACAGAGATCCTTTTCCAAACAAGTAAACTAAAACAATATCTTGGATAGTTTAATTTTTAGAAAACATTAAAGTTCAAATCAATTCAACCACTAAACTTATTAACACAGATCTCTCGGTTAAGCTAGGTTTAGTTCTAGGGTAATTGTTCGGGAATCCTCACGAGACCTCTCGGTTGTGAAGTTTCCTGGATTCTATCAATTGATTGATCAGGTCAATTAAAGCATTAAGATTGTTACACTAGATTAAAGTTTTAACAGGTTTTAAGTTCTAGACATCGATCAACCCTAGAGTTGATTCACCCTTTTTCCCCCAACCTAATTGTCTATGGGAAACTACTCACTAAGCATATTGAAATTCAAAGCAGTTAAATTCAAAGAAAGCATAAACATAAACAAAGACAAGAGAGTAAAGGGTTCAAGAAAATCTTATTGATGAAGATCACAAAGGAGGCCAAGGCAAAACACCAAGAATCTCCAAGTCCAAACACAAAGCAAAAACAATCGATGAAAACTAAAAAGATAGATGGGAGGCTCTCCAAATCAGTCCAACCCTAATATAATAATAAACCAAATTCAAAATAAAGGAAACCAGAATTGGTTTAATTGGTTTTCCTTTTTACACATTCAAAACCGATATCCTTATAAAATTTCGCGACCTGTATCGGTCAGTCCAGACCGATACAGGCAGGCCGATATGCGCTTTCGGTAGCCTTCCTTCGGCTCAGTTCTCTTCGTATCGGCCAGGCTAAGCCGATACAACAAGTTGATACGCATCTTCGGGTCTTTTTCTCTTGTATCGGCCACTCCAAACCGATACGGTTGGCCGATACAAGCTTCGGCGAACTTTCTGTCTTCTATATCGGCCAACAGAAACCGATACAACATGCCGATGCACATGTATCAGTTTCTTTTTGGCTTAAATTCATCACTTTCGCTGTCTTTGTGCTCAAAAACCTGAAATACACGAAACAAACCAACGTGCAACCTATATGATACTAAATGCAACCTAAATGAATGAATTATAATGCATAAACTAAGGTAGAAAGTGTAAAATATGCGAGTTATCAACTCCCCCAAACTTATCATTTGCTTGTCCTCAAGCAAGAGAACTAACATCAAAGTTTAGGAAGGTGTGGAGGCGGGGACCTCAGAAACAAAAGCAACACGGAAGTGTAATGAACAAGTATCCTAAACATAGTACCCTCTCGCAACCGAACTAGTTCCACTTATTTCTATCTACCTTAACTCCGTCTAAATCCGCTATTATTACCAAAAGTATGTGATCCACTTGTCTAGTCTAAACACCTTTCACATTCAATTAAAACACAATCAAGCATGAAACATGATTAAAAATTTCCAAGAGTTTTTCTATTTGTCTAGGTAAGAACGGGATTTCGAATCAAACGAGGAGGCTAACACTCAGGCATGTGGTTAGTTGTAGCGCGGTTTCTCTCGGGGAGTGAAAGGGTTAAACAAAACCAGGAAAGACAAGAAGCAACTGATGCATACAAGTCCGGACATCCATCCCTACTCAAGACTATCCATTAACCCATCGTCTTTCTTTTAAACATTTAAACACCTAAACATCGAGTTTCTTTTTTTTTTCTTAACAACCTTAGGGGATTTTATTTTGGCTAAGTTTCTTTTTTTTCTTTTTATTTCTTAATCGAATTTTTTCTTTCTTTTCTCTTTTTTTTTTTTTTTTTTTTTTTTTATTTGGTTTTTTTTTTTTTTTTTTTTTTTTACTTAGCCATTCTTTTACCCCCTAGGTGTTTTACAATTACTCGTGTTTATTTTCTTATTTTTCAAAACTCAAAGACGTGTCTCACCAAACCGTTATCCCTTTCTAATTCACTAGTCTACGAAAAACTAGCCCAATGGATGTCCTTTCTTGTCGCTCCCTATACTTTCTTGTCGCTCCCTATACTTTCAAGTTTTTGCGAAACCAAACAATCACTAAATGAAAGGAATTCTCACAAGTGTTTGGGTTAAGGTTTAGGGGGTGAGAGGGGAATCATCCTTAGAATGAGAATGACCGGATTGCGCTTTAAGTGTTTCGGTTTAGGAAGCCACAATCCGTAGAAATCACAAAACCATAGAAATTCTCTTGAAAACTATCAATCATGCTAATTAAAAGTCAAGTTTAAGTTCAGATAATTTTTCGAAGGTGACTTAGAACTACCAAGCTTCATAACCACACAATTGGCTTTTTAAACATCAATGTCTAGAGTTGCGGTTTTAAGATTTTCAGCGAGTTCTAATTCGTTTACGGAAGATACTACACCTAAGATACTTGTTCAAAACACAAAGTGCGTCGCTTTACAAAGTTAACATCATCATAGATCCCCTATGCATATGCTCTAAATGCCATGAACTAATCCTATATGCAGATTTTTTTTTTTTTTTTTTTTTTTTTTTATGAATGCTAATATGCGAAAACTAATATGACTACTCCCCCAAACTTAAATCACACGGTCTCCGTGTGAAACAAGCATTGGAGAAGGTTCCTAAATGTATGTATGAATGACTCTAATATGAAAAACTAATGTGTATGCACATGGTTCAGGTGTTACCTCAGTAGTACTAACGCGTCGAGTCGAAGTCGTCTGTATCGGTCTCAGCAAACCGATACTCTTGCCCGATATCAGTCCAGCAACCGATATAAGAGGTCGATACCCCTTTCAAAATTCGTTTTCCTACTTCGTTTTCACCTGAAACCATCAAACACGACATAAATTCTAAGTAAATTAACATCTAAATGCAAACTAAAATTTTATATACAAGGATAGACATGGGACTTCCTCCCAAGTGAGCTTGTTTATAGTCTCTTAGCTTGACTTTACCCCCTTTTTTTTAGGCGACATTGGGGTTTGAAAGAGATGTCGAATCTCCTTCGGTGACAAGTTTGTGGTCCAGGGGCGGCTTGAGTTTTACTCTTTTCACACCAAACTCGCCTCCATCTTTGTGTTTGCCTTTATCCCAGTCGCAGCGAGCACTCCTTGCTTCTTTCTTGAAAGCTTTCTTCAAAAGTTTAAACTCGTTGAATAACTTTCTTATAACACGGTGTTGGGATGTGTTCCAGCGCGTCATTCTGAATTTCCTAGGAGGGGATTGATGTTCCACTTTTGGAGCTTTGGGTTTGCTCTTTGCATCATCACTAGACTTACCATTGCTAGCATCTTTCTCCACTCCAATCACCAAAGCTTCACAAGGGACCGTCTCCGCAGGCTTTTTGGCTACATCGTTGATGTTGTACCGCTGAACAAGGTCCTTCCCAAAGTGCAAATCTATCTTTCCAACCTTCACATATATGACGGCTCCAGCGGTTGCCAAGAAAGGTCTTCCAAAGATGAGTGGAGTATCAGGTTCTTTGTCCATCTCCAAGACGACAAAATCTGTTGGAATGAAAACGTCTCCCAACTTTACCGGAATATCTTCTAAGATCCCAACGGGTACCTTCACGGATCTATCGGCCAGCACCAAAGAGATCTTAGTAGGTTGGAAAGAAGAAAGACCAAGTCGTTTAGCAACAGATAGAGGCATAACGTTGACACTAGCCCCTAGATCGCACAAGCACTTTTCGAAGACCAAAGGACCAAGAGTGCAAGGCAAAGTAAAACTCCCTGGATCACCAAGTTTCTTAGGAGAATGGTTCTTTTGAATGATCGCGCTGCACTCTTGTGAAAGTTTCACCGTGTCTTCCAAGTTTTTGGACTTGTTTTTGATGGTGTCTTTCAAGGATTTGGTGGAGTGAGGGACTTGGTTGAAAGCGTCAACAAGAGGCATGGGAGTTTGCACCTCGTTTATTTGCTTCTCGAGCTTAGCTCTAAAGTACTCCTTCAAGAGATGCATCTTTGCTCGACCCGGAAAAGGAAGCTTAGGCACGTAAGAAGACGTCACGTAAACGGGCTTCTTCTTTTTCTCGGATTTTTCCGCTGTATCGGCCATGTTTTTGGCCGATGTAGGTGGTCGATATCGGTCAGATGAAGCCGATACTCCTGGCCGATACGAGTCCCCTGTCTCCTTCTCAAGTGCATCGGCCTTGTTCCCAGCCGGTATAGGTGGTCGGTATCGGCTTGTTGTGGCCGATACGTTTGGCCGATATATGTGTCCTGTATCTTTCTCATTACCGCCTGCGGTGTTTTCGTTGGCTAGGACCGTGGTTTCTGTCTCGTGGGTCTGTTCCACCTCCCCGACCTGATCCGCATTGTCCTCAATGAGATTGCGTGAAAGAATATGTGTACCACTACGAAGTTCTATTGAGTTGACATACTCTCTAGGATTGACTTCAGGTTTACCCGGAAGTTGACCCATTGGTCGCTAAGAGGCCGAGGTAATTTGAGCCACTTGATTATCCAAGGCTTTCAAGTGAGTACTCAAGGTTTCAAACTTGGCGTTGAGATCATGGTAAGAGTTGTCAACCTTTGCCTGAATTTCTTTCTTGAACGTGCTGAACTCCATTTGACTTCGGGTTTGGCCGTCTAGAATCTGTTTTAGCATCTGAGTGGTTTGATCACCTGGGGGAGCTGGTGATGCAACCACTCCTTGAGCAGCAGGAGGGTTGTTGTAACCTGGAGGACGATTAGGTGGTGGTCTCGGTACGTATCCGCCTTGATTGTATTGAGGTTTACCTTGGTAACCTCCTTGTTGCGCATGGGGATAAACCTGGTCTTGGGGGTTTGCTACGTTGTTGTTTCGGTAGGAGAGGTTTGGGTGTTGAGAATAGTTGTTGAAACGCCAATCATTCTGATTTCCCATGTAGTTGATCTCCTCCTGATTTCCCTCGGTTGGGGGTAATTGTTCATCTCCGCTTCCAACGTAGTTAATCCCCACTTGGTTAGACATGAGTAACTTATCCAGCTTCTCATTCACCGCCTTTATCTCTCTCTTAAATTGCTCATCGTTCCCTGAGCTGCGGATGGTGCGATCATAATCCTCTTCGTAGTTGCTATCGCTAAGGGCGTAGTTCTCCACCAAAAGCTGTCCATCGGCTTCCGTCTTCCCAAGGAAATTTCCTTGGCTAGCTGAATCGAGAAGCATCCTGAACTTCGGTTTTAGGCCGCGATAGAACGTGCTGAGTAGGCTCTCTCCCGTGAAACCGTGGTGCGGGCATCTCACCGTGTAACCCTTGAATCGTTCCCAAGACTCGCTGAACGTTTCTTGGTCTTTTTGTGCGAAAGCTGAGATCTCGTTTCGCAGCTTTGATGTCCTCACCACCGAGAAGAACTTTGTGAGAAAAGCCGTCTTACATGCTTCCCAAGTCTGTATGGTGTCCTTCACAAGGTTTTTCTCGCCATATGTGTGCTTTGTCCCCGAGTGAGAAGGGGAACAAACGCAGCTTAAACATGTCCTCGTTGACACCATTGATCTTCACCGTGTCGCATAGCATGTCAAATTGGTGAAGGTGATCAATGGGGTCTTCACTAGGCGACCCATAGAACTTGTTGCTTGGACACCATGTTAATGAGACTAGACTTGATCTCAAAGTTGTTGTTGGCGATGGCTGGTGGTGTGATGCCACTACGGTTGGTGATGTTTGATGGCACATCCGCTGTACCAATGGTGCGTGCAACGTTAGGTGCGTTGTTTGCATCACCCATCTCGAATTCGAATCCGAACCCGAAGTTTCGATGTGGATGAGTCGGAGTGGTGATTCGGTCTCTTTTCCTTAGAGATGGCTCGTTCGTGTGCTTTTATGTCGGCGTAGAAGAGCAAGCTATCACTTTGTCCGTGACTTCTTCTTTGCATACACCTGAGAGCACGAAAAACCACAAAAGAAAAGATTAGTATCCGGTAACTAAAACTTAGTCCCAAGTAATTCCAAAACTCTAATATTTAATCGAGTTCCTGAATCGGCAACGGCGCCAAATTGATAAACGAGATTTTACCCCGTTTAATCTAATGTCTCAATTGTAGTACTTGAGGTGTCAATCCGAATTAGGAGCAATTAAATTACTAGAGTTTGCAAGGAATCAATCTTAGTCTAAGCGATTTAAAGAATGGTTTGTTGTGAGTTTTGTAACTAAGTAACGAGAAACGAAAACGAAATTAAAGAGTTTTAAAGATTTAAATTAAAAAGTTAAACAACCAGGTCAGGGTACTTTAACGGGTTCATCAACTTTCAGGTTTTTCGATGTCTTTTATAAAAGTACTTTAAGGTTTTGAAAACGATTTTAGATCAATCCACTCTCGTGACAGAGATCCTTTTCCTAACAAGTAAACTAAAACAATATCTTGGATAGTTTAATTTTTAGAAAACATTAAAGTTCAAATCAATTCAACCACTAAACTTATTAACACAGATCTCTCGGTTAAGCTAGGTTTAGTTCTAGGGTAATTGTTCGGGAATCCTCACGGACCTCTCGGTTGTGAAGTTTCCTGGATTCTATCAATTGATTGATCGAGTCAATTAAAGCATTAAGATTGTTACACTAGATTAAAGTTTTAACAGGTTTTAAGTTCTAGACATCGATCAACCCTAGAGTTGATTCACCCTTTTTCCCCCAACCTAATTGTCTATGGGAAACTACTCACTAAGCATATTGAAATTCAAAGCGAGTTAAATTCAAAGAAAGCATAAACATAAACAAAGACAAGAGAGTAAAGGGTTCAAGAAAATCTTATTGATGAAGATCACAAAGGAGGCCAAGGCAAAACACCAAGAATCTCCAAGTCCAAACACAAAGCAAAAACAATCGATGAAAACTAAAAAGATAGATGGGAGGCTCTCCAAATCAGTCCAACCCTAATATAATAATAAACCAAATTCAAAATAAAGGAAACCAGAATTGGTTTAATTGGTTTTCCTTTTTACACATTCAAAACCGATATCCTTATAAAATTTCGCGACCTGTATCGGTCAGTCCAGACCGATACGAGCGGCCGATATGCGCTTTCGGTAGCCTTCCTTCGGCTCAGTTCTCTTCGTATCGGCCAGGCTAAGCCGATACAACAAGTTGATACGCATCTTCGGGTCTTTTTCTCTTGTATCGGCCACTCCAAACCGATACGGTTGGCCGATACAAGCTTCGGCGAACTTTCTGTCTTCTATATCGGCCAACGTAAACCGATACAACATGCCGATGCACATGTATCGGTTTCTTTTTGGCTTAAATTCATCACTTTCGTTGTCTTTGTGCTCAAAAACCTGAAATACACGAAACAAACCAACGTGCAACCTATATGATACTAAATGCAACCTAAATGAATGAATTATAATGCATAAACTAAGGTAGAAAGTGTAAAATATGCGAGTTATCAGTTTAGTTTGGCTAGTCTTGACTAGCTAGTGTTTGTTACATATTTATTTAAAACACTATGTTTGGGCTCTCTCATTTTAATTTAGGGTTTAGCAAAATTTTCCGTTAATTAAATATTTTAGTGTGGATGACCTAATATAATATTCACTAACCAATTTGGAGGAAAATATATGGTGGAAAAAAATTGGTACAGGAAAAAATTTATTCATCAATTTTTATTGAGAAATTCCTTAGGATACCATCAAAATAAGTTTTTGTTTTGAAAATACCATTACAAAGTTTTTATAACAAAAATACCATTAAAATATTTTTTATAACAAAATACCATCAAAAAGCAGTAGTTTACAAAAATATCACAAATACAAAAAACGAGTTTTAACACTTTTAAATTTTATTTTTTTCATTTGGGTTCGCTATATAGTGTTTAGGATATAATTTTGAAGGGGTAGGGTATAGTTTTTTGAAGGTTTTATGTGTAATTTTGAAAATTTAAGATTTGTGGTATTTATGAGAAAAAACTTTTTAATGGTATATGTAAAACTTTTGAAAATATGTGCTAATTATGTTAAAAAAACTTTTTTTAGTGGTATTCATAAGAATTGCCCATTTTTATTCCTTTATTAGACCATGATTATTTGGGGTTCTTAGTGGGTTCTTACGATGTGAGATCCACAAAATAGTGAAGAGACTAATTCTTTCTTCTCTTATTTTGGATTCGTTTCTTGCACTGTTCATGGCCCCCACTGACACGTGGCAGCCCATGATTGATGCGTTATTAATTTTTTTTTAAAAAATTAAAAAATAAGATAATAATAAATAAAATCCAAAAAAACGTGCATAAAAACCGTGCCTAAAAAACCGTGTCTAAAAAACCGTGCCTAAAAAACCTACCAATACACATGCTCTTAGTTTTTCCATTACATAAAGACTGATATGAGCGGAATTTACCTTTTCTCCAAAAAATGTTAAATGGTTAAAATTTAGAAGAATACACGATTTCCTCCCATTTTATTCCTCTACAATAGCAACCATCTGCACCCTAAGTTTTATTCTTCATTAATATCTTTTGTGCTACTAATTTTTAATTTTTGAAGACTAAACAATTCTTAATACAGTTTAGCATTCTCTAGTTAAGCTTTAGAGTTATATTTTGGTTTAGGTAAGAGGGTTTAGACAAAGTCTGAGACAAAATAAAACATTTGTAAAAATAACACACCCTTCGTATTTTTGTAAGTGTTGTTTAAGTAACTTTATATTTCATACAAACATCGTTAAGTATAACTAAAACAACCAACAGAAAAATATAATGCGTTTAATTTGTGAAAAAAACTTGAAAAACATCACTTATTTTGTTACAAAAATCTATTATATAATAGCATAATACTCTCTCAATCTAAGACATCCACATCATCATCAAAAATAATTAAGACAATTAAATTAAAATTCATTTAATACAACTCATTCAATATTAATAAAACAAATAAAAAACATTCAATATAATATTTAACACTAATAAAACATGTATATCAACTTTCTAAAATGAAAATATATAAAATTTGTTTCTTTCTTATACTATTTTTTCGGAATATATTACATATATATGTCCCATTATGTAAATTTTTCTATCTAAAAGCACAAAGTTTAAAAGTTATAAATGATGTATTATTTTAACATTTATTCAAAACAATTAAAAATCAAGACTACATAATATTATTGGTCATAGTATGGTAAATAAATAAAAAATATGGATAGAAACTTATGAAAATCAAATAAAATGAAACAAATCAAAAGACCTAAAACCTCTAATAAGTTAGAGAGAGAATAAGTTAAAAATAAATAAATATAAATTTACAAAAGTTTAAATAACTATAATTTGGGATGGAAATATTCCATATATATACATACTTTCTAAATCCAAATGTTAGTACCAAATATATGAAATAAACTTAAAATATCCACCGAGAAAACAAAATCTCATACAAAATAAACAATTACATATACAAATAATTCAATAACGTTACAAAGAAAATAAAACAAAATATGATCCAAATTAATTGACGGGTTAAGATCTCCACGTAAAATAAAAGTAAACAACATGCGTACTATTAAAATTAGAGAAACTGAATGGGGTACCCAATAACAATTTTATTTACATATTGATATTTCATCGGTTTAATAATAAACTAAAACATCCAAACATAAGTTGTTTGTAAACAAAATCATTTTCATTAGCTTGATAAAATATAAAATAGATGGAAAATATCTAAAGTTAAACCATATATCTATTACAAAAATAAAAAACTTCATAAAACAAACCAAAATCTTCGTAAACTCAATGTAAAATTATTTGAAATTACTAGAAAAGAGATAAACATCACTTCTTACAATACGGAGGAAGTATAAGAGATTGTCACATTTACTAACCTCCAAATTCACCCCAAACGAAAAATGATTTCATTACCGAAGAGCAAAGAATTTGTCATTTTATAAATTATGAATTTTCCTATAATTTGCTTTTTAATCTAAATTGTCAGTTACTTACTTTTATGTTAAACGGCTCAATAGCTTTGTTTTTATTTCTGTTGAGTATACGACGTAATAATAACCATTTAATATTTGTTTAATTGTCAAATTAAACTAATTTACACAAAAATTAATTTGTTATAATAATATATAATATAATATATATTGATGTGTTTTTTTATCTTAGTTATAAATTAGTTAAACATAAAAATTTGTTAGCAAAAATAATAGGGTTTAGACAAAGTTTTGAGATAAATCATTTGTAAAAATAATACTCCCTTTGTGTCTTCTTCATAAGTGTTTTTAAGGTTTCTACACACAAATTAATAAACCTCATATTTCATACAAACATCATTAAATAATAAATATAACTAAAACAACCAACATACAAATATAATGCTTTTAATTTCTGAATTTTTTTTATGTAAACATCACTTATTTTGTTACAAAAATAAAATAAAATAAAACATCACTTATTACAATACGGATGAAGTATAAGAGATTGTCACACTTGCTAACCTCCAAATTCACCCAAAACTGAAAATGTTATTTCATTACCGAAAAGCAAAGAATTTGTAATTTTCTAAACTATAAATTTCATATAATTTTTGTTTTATTCTAAATTGTCAGTTACTTACTTTTATGTTAAACGGTTCAATAGCTTTTGTTTTTATTTTTGTAGAGTATACATACGTAATAATAACAAATTCATCACTCATAAATAACGCACAATGAAGTTAAATGGAAAAATGAATTTCATAATAGATGATCCACTACAAGAAAATACTTTTAAATAGTGTAATTGTGTAAAGAAATGTGATACATTATTTTTGGTGTCCAACTTTAATATTCTTAGATATGGATCATTGTAATAACTAAGTTTACAAGATTTAATTTTATCAGTTGTATTGAATTCTCAAAAAAGTTGTTGACACAGAAATATACTTATTAGTTTTAAGAAATTTTTTTGTAGATTTTCTTAATAATACTAGTTTCATTAATTCTTCTAGCGTAATTTTTCTTTATTTTTTTAATTGTTTTCACATAATATATTACGAGCCACAAAATATATACTGAACCACATGATTTTTTACATTTAATTTAATATATTGCAAAAACAACATTATATGATAAAATATCTTATCAATAAAGAAAAGAACTGTATAAAATTTATTGTTTTTCCATTTTTGGTTTTAGAGAAAAATAAACTTAAATTGACCAAATAAAAATTAAATTAAAGAAAGCAATTTATTTTATTTTGGCCAAAATATTTGTCTCCATATTAAATTTCGTGTCTCATCGTAATTATCTACAATAAGCATATAAATAAACCTCCATTTTCATCTTGCATTTCTATTACATGTTAAAAAAACTCCTCTCAAGGGAATCCATCTTTTTCTTTAGCAAAACCAACCAATGGAGAAATCACAATCATCATCTGACGCCAAAGGCAAAGGTCTCTTTGTCGCTGCGGTCAACACCGGTGACCGGATAACAAAACTCTCTGATGATATTTTGCTTAGGATTATATCGAATTTGTCTACAAAAGAAGTTGTGTGTACAAGTGCTTTGTCAAAACGATGGGAAAATGTTTGGAAAGAAATAAAACATCTGGTCGTGGACATTCAACATATTGCAAAACCCGTAACTTTTATGGGTGATGATGCTACTTCTTATGCAGCTAGATCCATGAATAAGGTATGTAAACTATAGATCTAGGTTTATGTTAATAATTACAAAACCTTAAAGTAACCCAAAATGATTATTAGTTGATTTTGGTTTGTTAATTGTTGAAGTGCAATTAACAAACATGTTTACTGTTTTTGTTTTTCACAAGCCTAGATTGTGTACAACTTACAAGTCTAGATTGTGTTGTTTCATTGGAGTTTACAATCCTAGATTGTGTTCTCCTATTTGAATTTTATTTTGAAATTCGCGCGTTTATCAGAAATAACAATTAACTAGATTTCGCGCGAAAAATAACAAATTTTCAAAATTCAATTATTGTGAGTAATATAAAATTTAGGAAACATGATATCTTGCCTTATTCTACCTATTAATTTTATAAGAAAACATTTTATAAATTACACAAATTTTATATACACTAATTATTATTTTTGGTCATCAAATTTAAAGAGTACTTTTACTTTATACTTTGTTGTGATTTAATTTTAAGAAATGATACAACAACATATATCAAAGAGACTCCAAATAACTTGCATATATCATAAATACTACAATACAAAACCATTGTTCAAGAAAGCGTCCGCCCGCCTAGGCGGCGCTAGGCTCTTATAGACCGTCTTGACTTTCTTTTAATCCGCCTAAAATATTACGATGCTATAAAAAAGAACATAATATAATTTTATTATTTATAAATTATTATATTTAGTATTTTATATCATAGAATAAAGATATAAATTTTATAAAATAATAATAAAACATTTTAAAAGATTTTATTATCTATAAACTATGATATTTTGTACATTCTATTATGTATATATAATATATTGTATGATTTTTTAAACGTTTAGACCGCCTACAAAATCGTCTAGGCTCCGACTAAACGTTGTATGCACTAGACTATAGATCACCGCCTGCTTAGCGCATAGCGTTTTCTTGAACAATGTACAAAACTAAATGAAACTATAGTTGGAGAATTCCAAGATTAAGATAATCTATACATATATAGATAATAAATTGGTTTTTTTTTTTATTTCACCACTCAAGAGTCTTACATCATTCTCTTGGCCTTGTAGGTTCTAAATGACCACCGTGGCCATTTGGATAGATGCACAATCTACCACAACTCAAACCAATTACCAGAGGGTATGGTCGAGGCTTGGATTCGATCATTGGTTCATGTGAAACAAACCAAGCATCTCAAGCTTGTAAACTCTATTAGCCATCCTGTACAAGCCACTCTTAGGCAACTTGACTTGCCCCTAGAGTCATTTTCTCATGAGAAACTCGAAACACTTTATCTTGGTTGGTATAGCTTAAAAGCTACACATGGTTTTAACAATATCAAAAATCTAAAGAATGTAAAACTTAATTGTGTTTTCGCCGAGATAAGAGTCTTTAACGCGTTCCTCATGTCTTGCCCTTCTCTCCAAGTGCTTGTACTAGACATCAGTTGTCACAAAAAAAGCGGTCCTTTGAAAATTGAGAACCAAAACTTGAAGTTCTTGTCCATATCATGCTCTAAAATTAATGGTGTTGAAGTGGCTTCCCCAAATCTTGAAATCCTCACCGTCGGATCTATCTCGTGTAAGAATGAGAACTTTTTCATTGCAAACCCTAGACTCAAATTCCAGAGAATCAATTGGGATTTAGCAAAATTGTTTCGTCACATTAGCTATAACATATCATGCCCCCATCAGGTATATTAATATATATTTTTCAGTTTTTCATTTAGTTTTATTTTTATAGATAAAAAAGTATTATTCATAACTAAATCAATATAATTTGACATATACAATATAATCTCTATAAATTAGTACTTGATTTGTTTATAACTATATAAAATACATTTTTTTGAATGGTCTTGTTATGACTATATTACTTATAGAAATTTTATTGTATATGAATCTAAGGAGAACAAGAGTATTGGGCATGACTTCTTGATGAGTGAAACCGAAAATTATTTGACAAGATATGGATCGATGTCGGTTAGTGTAAACTTGAAGAATATAAAAGAAGCCAATATGCTTAAAGAAGTCTTCGCGGCATGGCCAAGTGAAATGTCAGAACTCGAAATCGTATTCAAGGTAACAAACATATATAATTAGCTAATTTTATTTATAACACATATATCTACTATATGTTTTTGTGATTAATTTGTTGTTTGTACATATAGAATAACATTGCTACTACGGAAGAAGGTGAATCAGAGAAGAAGTCTTGGGAGGAGACAAAACCATTATTCCCTAATGCTAACATTTGTGCATATAATGTATGGTTGTTTAATTTTAGCGGTTCAGAAGAAGAGTTTGCGTTAGCTTCACATTTCATAACGCAAGGGATAGCGGTTAGGACTATGATGATCAAACCTTCGTTGGCGATAGAAGAGACAATATTGGCCAACCTAAGGGAACTTCCAAAAGGTCACAAAGAGCTTAAAATTATTATGTTCTGATGAAAATTGGTTTGGATCTATCCAATGTTGATAGAATGAGAAAAACATTTAGTTTGGAACTCAGTTATGTGGTTTTAAGTACTATTTCAAGTATTTGTTTTTATGTTTCTAAGTTTTCTTAATAATAAGGATTAGTTGAATATCCTCTAAATGTTATGTTGAATAATTTGGTCAATGCTTCTTGAAAGTAATCTAATCCTATATATAAAAATGAAGAAGATTTTATTTAATAACACCTCATCACTTAAGATCAAGAAAACTCTTCTAACTATTAATTGCATATAAAACTATTTATTCCTTTTTAACTCTTTGAGAAAAAAATATTTTAATGGTATTTGTAAAAGTTGTACTTTATTTAGTGGTATTTATGAGATTTTCCCTAGAAAATATATCATTCTCTAAAATTGTATAATTAATGTTTATTTTGTTTAGAAATTCATGTGTAACTGTTTTCTCTATATATATAGTTATATACTAGTCACTAGTGTGTTGTGTAAGTTTATTATTATTAGAGTTTTAGTAATAATTTTTCCTAAACACCTTTGTGGTATACTAAACTTCATTTCCATATTAATGACAACTCTCCAATACTCCTCAAGAATCAAGACAGAACAGAACATACAAATCTTGGGTAGTGTTCATTATCCAATGTCCATTTTTTTTAATTATGATCCGAAAACATACATTTATTTTACTATCTCAATCTTTTTGCTGCTTATAAGTTACAATATTGCATTCTTCATAAACATGATACTTTTTCATCTACTTCCATAGTGTCACCACGTAAGAGAGGGATTAAAGGAATCATTAGTTATAAGCACGTACGTATATACTTTTTAAAGAGTTAATTCATAAAAGTTTGTACAAACACCAAATTGTTTATAAAACTTTTAGAATGTTATGATTTATGATTTTATAATTTTATGATTTAAGAATTTATGAGTTTCAACGAGACTTACATTTATATCTCGTGTGGTTTGTTTATTGTGCATCAATGAATTTAGTTTGGTTAGTCTTAACTAGCTAGGGTTTTATCGTTCTCGTTGGAGTAATTATCATCTTGTTACATATTTATTATAAAACATTACTCTCTCGTTTTAATTTAGGGTTTAGTTAAATTTTCCGTTAATTAAATATTTTAGTGTGGATGACATAATGTAAGATCCATTAACCAATTAGGGATCACCAATAGTTGATTAGAGTTTTGCATTCTCTAGTTAAGCTCTAGAGTTATGTTAAAGATTTTTGGTTTAGGTAAGAGGTTTTAGACAAAGTTTGAGATGAAGCATTTGTAAAAATAAGGGGAAATTTCATATTAATACACCAACTAAATTATTAAAATAATAAAATTTAGATTTTTTTTAAAAAATAAACTAACGGTCAACTGATGGTCAATTAACGGTTATTTGGTTAAATGGATAGATGATTTGAGTTTGTGATTTAAAATAAGTAAGTAAAATAGTTCGTGGTTTAAAATGAACAAATAAAAATAGTTGGTGTATTATTCTGGGCAATCGAAAAGTTTGTATATTAAAAAGCATGTATTAATATGGAATTTACCGCCTTTGTATCTTCATAAGTGTTGTTTAAACTTTCTACACACAAATTAAAAATGTTTGCATTTCCTACATCATTCAATATAGGACAATTCTTATGAATACCACCAAAAAAAGTTTTTATAACACAATTAGCACAGATTTTGAAAAGTTTTACAAATACCATTAAAAAGTTTTTTTTTCATAAATACCACAAATCTTAAATTTTCAAAATTACACCCAAAATCTCCAAAAAACTATACCCTACCCCTTCTAAACTATACCCTAAACACTATATAGCGAACCCAAATGAAAAAATTTAAAATCTAAAAGTGTTAAAACTCGTTTTTTTAGTTTGTGGTATTTTTGTAAACTACTATTTTGATGGTATTTTTGTTATAAAAAAATTTTTAATGATATTTTTAAAACAAAAACTTATTTTGATGGTATTCTAAGGAATTTCTCTTCAATATAAGTATATAACTAAAACAACCAATAAAAAAGTAAAATGCGTTTAATTTAATTAGTCGTAAAATCAAATATACTTAATTTCTGAAAAACTTCAAAACATCACTTATTTTGTTACAAAAATAAAAATTGTAAATATCACTTATTAAAGTGCGGAAAAAGTATAAGAGATTTTCATATTTGCTAACCGCCAAATTCAACCAAAACAACAAATGTTATTTCATTAACGAAAAGCAAAGAATTTCTCATTTTATAAACTAATTTTCATTTCCTATTTGTTTCTCTTTATCTAAGGCGTCAGTTACTTAATTTTATGTTAAACGACTCAATAGCTTTTATTTTATTTTTACGAGGAATTCACAAAACTACACCCTTCAACCTCTCCTTCACAAAACTACACCCTTCAACCTTTCCTTCACAAAACTACACCTAATTTAATTTTTTCACATATTTACACCCTTTCAAAATTTTAAAAGCTTGATTTACCCTTTTAAAAATTATCAAAATTAATTTTTTTTCATTTGGGTTCGCTAATTAGTGTTTAGGTATAGTATTAAGGGGATAGGATTATGTGGGTAGAGTTTTGTTTGGATTTAATTTTGAGTGTTTAGATGTACTTTTGTGAAATATTTTTGAAATGGTGTAGTTTTGTGAAATGTAATTCAAATAGTATAGTTTTGTAATTCTCCCTAATTTTATTGAGTATGTATACGCAATAATAACAAATTCATCACTCATCATCAGTAACGCACAATTAAGTTAATGGAAAAATGAATTTCATAGTAGATAATTTACTACAAGAAAATACTTTAAAATAGTGTAACTGTGTAAAGAAATGTGATATATTATTTTCCGTGTTTATATTCTTAGATATTCGTATGGATCATTGTATCTGCCTTATGTTATAAGTGAATTTACAATCATTAATTTTATAAGTTGTATTGAATTCTCGAAAAAAGTTGTTGAGAAATAAATATATTAGTTTTAAGAAAAAATGTTTATAGATTTTTTTTAATAATACTAGTTTCCTTAATTCGTCTAGCGTAAATTTTCTTTCATTTATATTGTTTTCACATAATGTATTACGAGCCGCATAATATATATTCTGAACCACATGATTTTTTACATTTAATTTAAATATATTGAAAAAATATTATATGATAAGATATCTTATCATTAGAAAAAAAAATTGTATAAAATTTATTGTTTTCCATTTTTAGTGTAAGACACAAATAAAATTGACAAAATAATTAAATTAAAGAAAATAATGGTGCTTAACTTTTGTATGTTTTTTCTTATTTTTTCTGATTACAAAAATTAAAATCCCCCAATGACGGATCGTCACATGTCCTTAGATAAAAACTTTTGAATGCAGTTCTTAATTTTTTGTAGAGTCCAAGAGGATAAACACCCCTTTAAAGACCCCGCTCTAATTATTATATAAACCTCCATTTTCATCTTGCATTTATATTACATGCGAAATGTCTATATAGAAAAGAATGACTTTTTTCTTCTAAATCTTCTCAAGAGAATTCATCTTTTTCTTTAGCAAAACAAACCAATGGATAAATCACTTTTATCACATGATGCTAAAGGCAAAGTCTCCTTGTCGTTGAGGTCAACACCGATGATCAAATCAGTAAGTCCCTAATGATATTTTATTAAAGATCTTCTCGAAATTGTCCACAAAAGAAGTTGCGCGAACAAGTGTTCTATCAAAACGATGAGAACATGTTTTGAAAGAAATAAATCATCTGTTCTGGTCGTGGACATTTGACTTATCGCAAAACTCATAAATCTTGTGGGTGATGCTACTTCTTATGCAACTAGATCCATGAATAAGGTATGTAAACTATAGATCTAGGTTAATGTTGATAATTACAAATCCCTAAAGTAACTCATGGATGATTATTAGTTGATTTTGCTTTGTTAATTATTGAAGTGCAGTTAACAAACTTGTTTGGTATTGTTGTTTTATTTCCTATTTATTTGAGTTATTTAACATGTTTAGTGTTTGTTTACAAGCCTAGATTATTTAGATTTTGTTGTTTTATTGGAGTTTACAAGCCTAGTTTGTGTTTACCTATTAAATTTTATTTCGAATTTCACACGTTTATCATAAATAAATATTAACTAAATTCCGCGCCGAAATAATAGATTCTCAAAATTCAAATTCAATTATTGTGATAAATATAAAATCTAGGAAATATGATATCTTACCTTGTTCTACCTAGAAATTTACTTAGTTAAATTCCAATATATTTTATAAGAAACTTCATCTAGGCTTATAAATTACACAAATCTTCTAACTTCCTATATATCTATTTTATATACACTATAATGTTATTGTTACAATATAACTTAACAATATAAATTTGATACTTACACATTTTATAAAATGGAAACTTAACAATATTGAGAAAAACAGAAATAAAGAAAATAATCAAAAATAAAAAACTTAACATTAATTATCAAATAATTAAAAATAAAATAATCACAAATAAGGAAAATAACATAGAAAAAGAAAAATTTAACAATTTTTAAAAAATAATCAATAAAAACAAAATAAGAAAAAATAAAAACGTAAAATTACTTAAAAAATAAAGAAAATCTCTATGATAACTTATTTGTTATCTTCATGGATCCACTATATAATTATTAATTTAAAATAAAAAAAATTCATGTAATAACAAAAGCAATGTAATAAAACAAAAAATGTGTTATTTTATTTCTTAGTTGTTGGAAAAAGTAAAAATCAATTATTTACTATTACGTGATATGTTGTTGTGTGTCTTTTATATTATTTGTTAATAAAATAACGGGTATAATATTAGTTTCTGTTTAAATCTAACTATAACTATACAAATTTAATAAAATTATTAATATATAATTATAAAATGTTTTATGTAATTTGTCCGCGTATTAGATCGTGACATGTGTATTAAAATTGATACGTAAACATCTTATAAAATAGAAACTTAACAATATTGAGAAAAAAACAGAAACAAAGAAAATAATCAAAAATAAAGAATTAACATTAATTATCATATTATTAGAAATAAAATAAATTAATCCAAAATATAGAAAAAGAAAATAATCAGAAATATAGAAAATAAAATAGAAAAAGAAAAATTTAAGAATATTTTAAGAAATAATCAATAAAAAATAGAAATAAGAAAAAATAAAAACGTAAAATTACTTGAAAAAATATAGAAAATCTCTATGATAACTTATTTGTTATCTTCATGGATCCACTATTTAATTATTAATTTAAAACAAATATTTTTTCATGTAAATAACAAAAACAATGTAATAAAACAAAAAATGTGTAATTTTTATAACATATTTACTAACAATATTAATATATAATTATAAAATGTTTTTATGTAATTTATTCGCGTATTACGCAGGATTTCATCTAGTATACAATATAATCGAGTTATCTCCTCAATAAGGTGTTTTGAAATAATGTAATCTTTCGAGGGTGTTCTTCGCTTTTTTTTACGTTTTTAATTTTATAAGTCACAAAAAAAATTATTTTTAAAATCTGATTTCGCCAGTATTTTTAATTATAACTATATAAAATAAAAACTTGATTTGTTTATAACTATATAAAATAATACTTTTTCGAATGGTCTTGGTATGACAATATTAATTTATAGAAGTTTTATTGTATATGAATTTAAGAACAAGAGTAATGGACATGAATTCTTGATGAGTGAAAGCGGAAAATATTTGACAAGACTTGGATCAATGTCGGTTAGTTTAGACTTGAAGAATACACAAGAATTTGATATGCTCAAAGAAGTCTTTGCGGCATGGCCATGTGAAAAGTCAGAACTCGAAATCGTATTCAAGGTAACTAACATATGTATTAGCTAATGTAAGTTATAACATGTATATCTACTATATATTTTTGTGATTTATTTATGTTTCACACATATAGAATAGCAATGCTACTAATTAAGGAAGAATGCGAGTGAGAGAAGAAGTCTTGGGAAGAGACAAAACCATTATTCCCCAATGCTAAGATTTGTGCATATAATGTATATATGGTTGTTTAACTTTAGCGGTTCGAAAGAAGATTTTGTGTTAGCTTCACAGTTGATAACGCACACGAACTAGTTTAGTTTGCTTAATCTTGCTTGAAACTCACTAATTAACTCTCAAGATTAGTTGGATCTCAAGTATGTGTCCGGATTTACATGAGCTGACTAGGGTTTTACTTTCTTGTTGAAGTTATATATTATCATCTCCTTACGTGTTTAAAACATTATGTTTGGGCTTTCTTTTTCAATTTTGGGGTTAGATCTTCCATTATTTTTCTTAATACAATATAGATGACATAATAAACATTAATTAACCAATTTAGGATTACCAACATTCTCGTTTACGACATTGTGCGTAGGTTTCCGTTAGGTTTAAGTTTTTTTTTCATTAATATCATATCTTTCGTGCATGAGCTACTATATTTATTGTTCTAGACTTCTAGGCTATCTTTATAATTACATTTTAGGGCAATTCTAATGACTACCATTTTTTTTACAAAATTAGCACATATTTTTGAAAATTTTACAAATACCAATTAAAAAGTTTTTTTAATAAAAATATCACAAAGTTTAAATTAGTTTAAAACTACACCATAAACCTTTAAATACTCTAACCCCTTTAAAATTATACCCTAAACACTATATAGCGAATCCAAATGAAAAAAATAAATTTTAAAAGTGTTAAAACTTGTTTTATGTATTTGTGGTATTTTTGTCTAAATCTTAAAATCTAATAAAATATAAACCCAATTCTGTATTTTAATTTTACTAAATTTTTAAATGGTATAATTTAACAATTTGAGATTTGAAAAGGGTCAAGGATTGAAATTGTGTAGTTTTGGGAATTTCTCAATAGTTAATATTTTGATTCAGAGATAGAAGTATATATATACACAATAATTTCTTTGACGTATAAATTCTCATGTATATATATGCAATAAATTACTTTGACATTTTGACTGAGAGATAGACGTATATGTTAGTTATATGAAAATAATTTTGTAGTATTTTTTAAAAGTAATGATGGTTTCAATAAATTTTCTATTGCGTAATTTTAAATTTATTTCCAATATAAATATTCTTGCATTTTAAGATTAATTTATTAATTTTCCAAAAATATATGGTCAAATATCTTATGAAGAGTGAAACCATTTGTGTAGTTTATTGTTTTCCCATGTTTTTGGAGTAAGAAGGAAATAAAATAAAATTGACCAAATGAAAATTTAAAATGGAAATTACTTAATTTATTTTGACCATAGTCCCAATATATGGGTTTTCTCTACTTGAAATTCTCTTTGTCCTTTTCACCCAAAGCAAGCATATAATACATATCAAAATCTCAAGTCTTTTCTTCTTCTCAAGAGAATCCATCGATGGAGAGATCAGTTTTACCATCAAATGCAAAAGGTAAAGGACTACTTGTCGTTGCGGTCAACAACAATGATCGTATCAGCAAGTTGCCTGATGATCTTTTGATTAAGATCATATCAACATTGTGCACAAGAGAAGCTGCGAGCACAAGTATTCTATCGAAACGATGGGTGGATGTGTGGAAAGAAACGGATCATCTCTTTCTGGACATGCGAGAAATCGCCAAAACCAAAACTCCTTTGTCTCATCCTACTTCTTTTGCCGCTAGATCGGTGACCAAGGTATGTAACTAAAGGTCTAGGTTAATATTAATTACAAACCCTAAAGTAATCCATGTATAATTATTAGTTATTTTTTGTTGTCTAATATTATTAATGCAATTAACAAACTTGTTTGGTGTTGTTATTGTGGATTTTGAGAAGGTAAACGGTATGAATACAACATTTTAAAGAAGTTACTTATTGGATTTTATTTTAAAAAATTGCGCATTTATGAAAATAAAATAAGGAGATTTGTCACGAATTTAACAGATTTTCAAATACTTATTTTATAGCGAATATAAAAGCTCCTTAGCACAAAATTTAGATTTACTAGATTCAAAGTTAGATAATATTCACAAAACATATAATTTTTCAATAAACCCAATATGTAGTTACATGGAGAAAAACTAAATGAAGGCATAGTTGGTGAAATCCAAGATATATGCATTATAAATTTTATAAGATAATAAATTTGGTTTCTCTATTATTGTTATTGTATTCAAGTCCTAAATTCAATCTCTTGGCGTTGTAGGTTATAAGGGATCATCGTGGCGATTTGGATAGATCCACAATATTCCACAGCCCTAAGCAATGCGGAGAGGGTATGGTCGAGGCTTGGATCCGTTCATTGGTTCATGTGAAGCATACTAAGCATCTCAAGCTTGTAAACTTTATAAATCGTCCCATAAATGTAGACACACTCGACTTGCCTCCAGATTCATTTTCTCATCCAAACCTTGAAACACTTCATCTTCGTTGGTATATCTTAAAAGCTCCACATGGTTTCAACAACATCAAGAATCTCGAAAACGTAAAACTCACGGGTATTTTCTCCGAGATCGGAGTCTTTAACGCTTTCCTAATGGCTTGCCCTTCTCTCCAAGTGCTTGTGCTAGACATCAGTTGCCATAGAAGAAGTGGTCCCCTGAAAATTGTGAACCAAAACTTGAAGTTCTTGTCCTTATCATGCTTTGAAATTGACGGTGTTGAAGTGGCTTCACCAAATCTTGAAATCCTGAGCGTCGGATCTCTCTCGTGTGAGATTGAAAACTTTGTCATTGCAAACCCTAAACTCAAGTTCAACAGAAACCATTGGGCCAAAGGAAATTTATTTCCTCACATTAGCTATAACATAACATCTCTTCATGAGGTATATATACATATATATATAATTTTTTCTTTTGCGTTTACTTTTTATTTGATAGGGTAAGATATGATATTAATACTTAATTTTACATCTTTGACATATATATATATGAATCTAAAAGAGTGTTGGGCACAAATTCTTGATGAGTGAATCCGGAAATTATATGAAAAGGCATGGATCAATGTCGGTAAATGTAGATTTGAAGAATATAAAAGAAGTTTATATGCTTGCGGAAGTCGTAGCAGCTTGGCCTGCTCGAATGACAGAACTCGAAATCGTATTCAAGGTACACATTAACATAATTAATTAGGCAATTTCAAATAACATTTGTACCAACGAGATCATGGATTCAACCCTTATTGGGAGGGGATCCGTATCCAAAGGATGGAGATTATGAGATTCGGCCCATATTTACTGGTATACAAAAAAATGAATTATATATGTATATCTAAATGTTATAACATGATTTTGTTTTTGCGTATATAGAATAGCAATGATACATGGGAAGAAGTTGAGTCTTCCGTTGGAAAAACAGAGAAGAAGCCTTGGGAAAAGACAAAACCATTTCCCAAAGTTACCGTTCGTGCAAATAATGTATGGTTGTTTAACTTCAGCGGTTCCGAAGAAGAGTTTGCGTTAGCTTCACATTTGATAACGCAAGGGATAGTGGCTACCAATATGGTGATTATCAAACCGTCTTCGGTTTCTCTAAATGACAAGTTGGAGATAGAAAAGACAGTGGCTAAACTAAGAGAACTTCCAAAAGGTCACAAGAAGCTTGACATCATTATGTTTTGATGAGAATGGGTTGGTTCTATCCATTGGTAATAATATGAGAAAACTTTTTATAATCTGGTTAATTTATAATTTGGAATTTGTGTGGTTTGAACTTTGAAGTACTATTTTAAACATTTTTTTTCATGTTTCTAATATTTTGATATAATTTGCATTAGTTTGATTATCATCTAAGTTAGGCATGGGCATTCGGGTATTCGGTTCGGTTCCGGGTCCGAAATTTCGGTTCCGGTTCGGTTCGGTTCTTGAATCTATTACCCAAATCACTACTTTTCAATATTTCGGTTCGGTTTCGGTTCGGTTCTTTGTTTGAGGAACCGAAAAATACCCGAAATTTTCGGTTCCAATTCGGTTCCAGTTCGGTTCCGGGTATTTCAAATCAAAAATAGAAAAAAATACCCGAAAACATAAAATATACCCAAAAAAGTTAATAAAAATACTCAAAATTATGAAAAAAACCCGAAAATTGAAAAAAATACCCAAAAACAAAAAAAAATACCCGGAATAGGATAATAAAAAATACCCGAAGTTAGAAAATAGCCAAAAATACCCGAAAATATAAAAAATACTCAAAGTATATAAAAATATTTTGGTTCTTCGGTTCTACCCATGGGTATTCGGTTCGGTTCCGGTTTACCCGATACCCATGGTTCTTAAGTTTAAGAACCATCGGGTATTTAGGGTGGAACCGAAACCGGAACCGTTTTTTTCGGTTTTTCGGTTCCGGTTTTTCGGTTCCGGGTATTTTGCCCAGGCCTAATCTAAGTATTCTATTGAGTTTTTTTTTCTTGGTCAATGCTTCTTGAAAATGATATAATCTAACATATAAAAGATGAAAAGAAGATTCTAATTAATAACACCTCATCATTTAAGATAACAAATAAGTAATATTCGTCTAACTATTAAGTATTAACTGCATAAATAGTTCTTATTTCTATTTTAACTAATTTCGAAAGCCATAGGCATCATTATTAATAAATAAACCTTAAATTTTGTTTTGAAAAGTTATAATAGAATAGTATGATGCTATCATTGTGCATCTCACGAAAAAATGTATGCAAGAGAAAATGAAGATAAAAAAACTTTCTACATATAGATCATGACATTTCTCGAAAAAGTATAACTCGTTTTAGCATTTTTTTTTTTTGTTGATTTCACTCGTTTTAGCATTTACCCAACGGATTCGGTAATTTGGGGAATTTTGATAATTTATAATTAAAAATGATGATAATCAAATCATTTTTTTAATATTGCTTACCATTTTGAGACAACATTCTTCCAACATTTCAAAATAAATAAGCATCTTTGCACGTTGGCAGAGAAACAGTGAACATAGTTTTGGACTCTAAATGTTCTTACTCCTCTAAACCTATTTTTATTATTAATCGTTTATTTTTGTCCACAATATTTTTATTTATGTTTTACGCGGAGATTTTAACCCATTTTTTAAATTGCAACATAGTTTGTTTTCTTTTCATTAATGTTAGTAGAACCTTTATATGTGTTTTTGTTTATTTTATATGACGGTTATTTTTTTGGTTAATATTTTTAGTAATTATTAACATTTGGTTTAAGAAAATTATTGAAAAGAATTTATGTATTATTTATATGTGTAAGTCATGAAGTATTTGAATCTTAAATTTATAATGTTTAAACTTTATTTATCTATATATATTTAAGTTTTGATATTTTATATATTTGTTATTGTATATAATGTTTTATTTTATTATTATTATAAGACTTTATGTATTTAATAGTTTCTTATTTGATTTTTATTAATATTAAAAAAAATTATCAAATTTTTGATTTTATTTATGTATTTAATTTTTTTTATGACGATAATATTTAACTCCATGGAGAGAAATTTTTCTTTCTTTTCTATAGTATAGAATCATTCTAAGCCTTTTCAAAAACTTGCTAGTACAAAAACTCAGTTCTCAACTTAATTTTCCCAGCCCATGTTTTAATTACCACAAGGGTTCTTGTCTTTACATTGGAATTAACTTTTTGAGACTTTGATAACACTATTTGTCCAGAGCATGTTCTTAAACCTTTATCAATCAAATTTCATTTTTAAGCAACATTTTCCCCACTTTGCAATCGAACAAAAGAGTTTATTACCGTTACAGTCTCCGACAAGAGTCTTGGTCATGATACTGTGTCTGAAACTATTTAATGTTATCATCTCTTCTTGTTGTTAGTAATTTAGTTATTCTCACTAAGCAAGTGTTTACACTTTAATGATATAAGAGGGGAATGTAAATCACAAAGCTTGTGAAAACGCTAATTATTTATCGCCGGTACCTGGAAACATCCCTTCCATGAATTCATCAAAGTTTTCTTCATCCGCGTTGCCTTTTTTATCGCCACACTTCAACTTAGACTTGCTTTTTTTACCTGCCATTACCAAAACACACTATTATTCAGTCTCTTTTTTGTTTAAGTGTATAATCGCATAACTTTCTCTTACTAAACTATATAACAAACTTTGTAAATCCCACACCTTTTCTATTCTCCTCTTCGTCTGTGTCGTCTTCACTGCTTGATCGATTCCTAGATTTCAAAATATTAATGTATTTATAGCTTACCGAAATACTTAAAACAGAAAAAACTGTCACCCTAATCTCTTTATCCATTACCGTTTTCGTTTCTGCTTCTTCTTCTCTTTACTGTCTGATCTTTCAGCTTCCTTTCTTCTTTTGTAGTAAAGCTTATCTGCACATCTTGTATCAAACAATGTTTGTTATAGAAAGAAAAAGGTTACTACGGTTAAAAAGGCTGTGAAGCTTTACTGTGACAAAGCAATTGTTACACAAAAGCATAGAAACAAAATGATCCAAAAACACCACCAATGAGTGCCTACCTCTCACAAGCTACGAGTTTTACGAGGGCTTGTTTGTGTTCTCCAGCTTCAAAATAAGCAAAATTCACCTGCAAATTCAAACAAGCTCAGTAAAACAATCCTATATAAACATCAGAACAGTAATTAAAAAAACCATAAAGATAGTGTGATACATACCTCATAGCTTGCTAACCCTTCCTTTTCATCACAATGTTTGCTCCCACACAAAAACTGCCCTGACAGAAAGCAGTTGTATTTACAATAACAAATCAAAACTCTTATCGAAATTACTTAACAAAAGAAATCAACGAAAAAATAGTTTGAAAGTAATATTAACCTTTCCCTGTCATTACTTCCTTTTCCGTTCTCCATCTTAAACCCATCTGCATACAATCAAAATAAGTCAACTGAACTAAAGTAATACAAGAATCTACATGAGATGCATTATCGACACACAATATTTTACCTTACCGGTCTTGTATCTTGACATGTCAGCTATACAATATCTTTGATCAGTCAAGGAGAATAACATGTACTCATCCACACTCCCACAAAACAGTACATGTAGCATAACTAAAAGTTATCCTAAAAGTTGTTAATATTATCCAAAAGTAACATAATATGAAAGGATACTCCTTAAAAAGTTTATCATAGTATCGCTTCACCAGTCTTTGCTCCCATGAAGGGTTCAAATCATCTTCCTCAGAACGTATAAACCTTTGTAAGACAAACACAATTTTTATTAATGTGTCATAAACCAGGCCGAAGTAGCTAACGTTGACGTATACAGTGCACTGATTCATCAAGAAACTTGTAGATTCGTCAAGGCAAATGCATCTTCAAACTTTTCCTAAAACAAAACATATTCAAAACCAAGACAAAGTAGCTAACGTTGACGTATACAGCGCAATGATTCAGCAAGAAACTTGTAGATTCATCAAAGCAAATGCATCTTAAAACTTGTCCTAACACAAAACATATTCAAAATCAAGCGGAAGTAGGCTAGCGTTGACGTATACAACGCAATGATTCAGCAAGAAACTTGTAGATTCATCAAAGCAAATGCACCTTTTAACTTTTCCTAAAGCAAAACATACTCAAAACCAAGCCGAAGTAGGCTAACGTATACAACGCGCAATGATTCAGTAACAAACTTGTAGATTCATCAAAGCAAATGCATCTTTTAACTTGTCCTGACACAAAACATACTCAAAATCGCAACATACCTGTACCCTTCTTTTAGTGTGTCGTGATCGGTTTTAACCGGCAACTTGACTTCTACCGGCTTCTCCTTCCCGTAAAATCGAACTATAAAGTAAACAAACAAGAGATAAAACTACAAAAAACTGAAAAGCAACAACAACAATATCAACAAATGATAGGCTATTTCAAAGGCAAAACAATGTTTGGCTAACTGTAGCCTCCTTCCTTGCACTCAAAGGAGAAGACTGTTCATCAACCAAATTTTTGATTTTTGATTTTTGGACATAAGGATTTGGGATAAACACAAAATCTCACTTATATAACCCTAAATTCCAAGTCCACTAACCCTACAAAAATCAATAGACTTAAAACTAAAAAGAGAAAGAACAATGACAAAAGTAGCATTACCATAGTCTTTAAGAAACTTGTTATGACGTTCATAAGCATTCAAGCCACGGATATGAGCTTGGTATTGCCTGCAGAGACAATTAAAGCAAAAATCAAAATCAACACAAAGAGAAGACGACGAAGAAGAAGAAGACAGAATCGTATGTTTATCGAATCCGATGATTTTACTGCTTGCGTTCTTCACGGTCGTATATTTCAGATCTGATAATCGCCGACGAAGCCATCTTCGCCGATGTTAACGATGAGATGACCTTTCGTCGTCGTTAACCTTATAAAGCTAAGCTAAGCCAAAACAATCCTACTTCTCCTTCTTAATGGGCCTGAGCCTAAAATATGGGCCTTAATTACTAATACGGTGTCGTTTTAATTTTAGGTCAGCTCCTTCTCCTTCTAAATGGGCCTTAATTGTTAATACGATGTCGTTTTAATTTTAGGTCAACTTCTGCTCCTTCTCCTTCTAAATGGGCCTTAGTTATTAATACGGTGTCGTTTTGATTTTAGGTCAGCACCTTCTCCTTCTTTATGGGGCCTAATTAATAATACGGTGTCGTTTTGATTTTAGGGTAGTAGTTTTGGATTCTACGCTTCGTCTTTGAAATCGAACCTGTTCTCCGATCATCGTCTTCTTCCTCTTACTCTCTGAATCTCATTGATTCTACGTAGAACGTTTCTGAGTTTAAAGATGATGTTTCTATTTACTTAACTCTCCAAAGCATCGGAGGTCATTTGTGAAATCTCCTTTTTGCTTTCTTTGAGGCATTTCGTCGAGCACTTAGACGACGACGACTTGAGAATCATCAGTGAGGCATTCCTGTGTTTTTATCTCCAGATTTGTCTGTGATGATGGATAAGCTTCTTGAGAATCATCAGTTTGCGACGCATGCTATAGCCGCATCAGCCTCTGTCTCGCTAGGAACAGCTCTTGCTTATCCTCTAGATACCATCAAAACCATAATCCAGGTCTCTTCCTTGCTCTTCTTCGTCTTCTATCACTTTGATTTCTCTGGGTATTGATCTTCGTCACTGTTACTGCAGGTTGGCTCAGGACCCACCAAGAAATTAAGCACCTTTCAAGTAGTGAACAGAGTTCTTCGCTTCTCTGGCTATTCAGGTTTTGCAAAGTTAACTCTTGATTTCTGTATTAGGGCAAAATTGACATTGTTGTTGAGACCTTCTTTTGCCTTGTTGTGGACACAAATGTCAGGTCTGTACAGTGGTCTTGGATCCTTAACATTAGGGAGGATCTCAGGTGTTGGTGCTAGGTTCGGTGTCTATGAGATTCTAACAGCTTTCTACAAAGGTAATCAAAGCAGATTCAATGTCTCTCTCTTTGTGTCTACTATCCTTAAAGGTTCTACATTTAGCTCTTCTGTAACTCTCGACAAGAACACAATTCGTTAGAAATACTTGTTAGATCGTAAGCAGTGTTCGAATCCATGTGACTTTTACACTCAAAGATGGTTCCTTGTATGCTTCAGACAGTACATGATGGTAGTATGCGTTTACTTACCCTTTTTGCTCGAGTGTAACCTTTGTTTCATGGTTCCTTTTATGCTTCAGTGTTCAGACTATACATGATGGTAGTAAGCCTTTGTAACTTATATGAGCTCTTTTTGTCGCAGATGGTCGACATGATAATTACGTGCAAGTCAGTGAAGCTTTCCTTGCTGGGATGATTGGAGGTGCAGCAGAAACAGTGATGACTTCACCGTTTGAGCTAATCAAAGTCCGGAAACAAGTGACCGCTGCTTCACGGGCTGCAAACGCTACAGCTGTTGCAGAAACCGCACCGGTTTCACCAATGATCACGAAACTGCTAAAGAGATACACTCTTGATGTGAAGTCGTTGACGCAAACAGTCAGTCTCTTATCCGTGTTAAACCATAAACATCCGAACATGACAGCCGCTTTGCAAGAGTACCCATGGATGATGACCGGAACAGGAAACCCGCCAACAGCTATGGATGTTAAGAGGACGCTTGACGTTGCATCGCTTGAAGGATGGAGAGCTCTGTGGAGGAATCTACGTTCTGGTCTCATAAGAGATTGTCTTTACGGAGGAGTGTTCTTCTCGACATGGCAGTTTCTTCACGAGGCAATGCTTGGCTGGAAAGCTGTCGGAATGAATCCTCTTCCCAGGTACTTTAAAACTCTCAAATCAACAACAGAGTTGTTGTTTTAATCCACTTGAACTCGAATTCGATCAAAAACGTGTTACTGATTCTGCAGAAAACTTGTTGTATACAGTTCTGACGAAGAAATCGGACCTTTATCTCCGGTATCAAGTACTATTGCCGCAGGCCTTTCAGGTGCTGTTGCAGCTGCAGCATCTCACAGCTTCGACACAGCAAGAACAAGAGCACAGTGTGTAATACTGCCAAAGGTAGAAAGAAAATCCATTTGTTTACATTAACTTACAAAAGCTATGTATGTTCTTATATTCTTTCGGGGTTTCGGTCTCCTATGTGATGTTGACAGTATACAGCAAAGGAGAGGAAGTTCTTGAGATGGAACAAACCTGGAAAGAGATTAGAGAGATGGACAGGGATCCATCCTACAGACAGAAACTTTCTGTTCAGAGGTATTGGTATAAGAATGGCTCGAAGCTCTGTTGCGTCGTCTGTTATTGTCGGAAGCTATTACTTAGCTGTTGATTTATTGGCTCCCAAGTGAAAACAGACGACATCACCCTTAACCTACGGACCTTTATCGTGATATAGTTTGAATACATCTTATATTACTAATAAGATAATATAAAAGTTAAGAAAAGGCCCAAATTTTATTTTGCATCTTTCGATCCAAATCCAAATTTTATTATACGTTTCAAAAGCGATATGTTGTTTAAAAAGGCCGAAAGTCCAAATTTTTAAAAAGGTCGAAAATCTTTATCAAGAAACCATAATTAATTAATATCTCTCTTGCTTCCTCCACAAGTAAAAAGAATTTATTAGTTTTTAGGAAATCATATAAGATACTACTATATAAATTTTGCTAATCATCAATGTTTACTACTAAACATGATACACAATCAAATAAAAATTAATAACAATTACCATATTATGTGAATGTATATTCATTCGCTTTCTAAAACCCTAAAGTACCACACACCGGATATTAATCATATAAATACAAACACAAACAAACACCAACCACACCTCACCAAAAAAAAACAACCACACGCCTAAATCAATGTTTTTGCTTACGCTAAAAAATAGAGTTTTGATGATAATCTTACTTCTAAACGCATGAAGTTGAATAACTAGATCATCTTTTAAGTTTTTCATTCTATTTGTTTTTGTTATATGTTCGTCTCTCTTATTATTGGAGTCATATGCGTTCGTTTTTTAGCCATTTGAGTTCTTAGTAATAATTTTAATTTTTTTAGTTCAAATTTATTTTTTTCTTATTTTTTCTACGAATTGTTTTTACCAACACACATTTTTCCATTCCGTAGATTTTCATCCCGCGCTTGGCACGGGTCTTATAATCTTATTCTAGTTCTCTTTAAATGTAACTAGGTCGTTATTCAACTTATTACGAATAACACAATTCCACAATTTTTCGCAAACCACTAAAAAGGCAAAAATTCTAATTTCCAAAAATATATAATAAGTTGAAATTTGTTTTTTTTTTTAAATAACGTGGAAGTTCTTTGTTCTTTTGTAATGGGAAATTTTCTTTTGGTAAAATAAAAATTATTTACATAGTATATTACTGTGAATTTATAAATTATCAATTTTTTAACAGAAATCTAATGCTGCAACCTGCAACCGAGCTCAAAATAGGTTCTAAAGTTTTAGTTTAATTTAGGGACAATTACAAAACTATGAATTTCATTTCATACAACTACACTTTTACAACTTTCTGCACAAAACTACACCTAAATTCTAAAAACTAAATCCAAATTAAGCCTACCCACACAATCATACCCCTTAATACTATATCCTAAACACTAATTAGCGAACCCAAATGAAAATATTTTATTTTTGGTAATTTTTTAAAAGGTAAATCAAGCTTTTAAAATTTTGAAAAAGTATAAATATGTAAAAATATTAAATTATGTATAGTTTTGTGAAGGTAAAGTTAAAAGGGTGTAGATTTGAGAATTCCTCTTTATTTTATTCCAATTTAACAAACAAATTATTGGAAGTTTATTTATTTAGCAAATAAGTCGGATTAGATGGAAAATAAATCACAAATCCAAGAATAATTATAAAAACAATCAGCTAGACATATAAGATTTTTAGAACATAAGTATCATTTACTTATTTGAAACTAAAACTGACTATAAAATGATGCAAATAATATTTTAAAAAATACAATGAGTGTCATTATAGCTTAAACTAGTTTCAATTTAATTTGTTTTTTTTGTCACAGTTCTTCTTCCCACATAACCACAGGATCAAAATAAACCTCCCTGCAATTTCAACTTTTTTTTTCTCTCCTTTCTCTACACAAGACAACAGTCCTTTCCATAACAATGTGTCAACAAAGTCCAATATGAGAATAAAAGTCAACACTTTCTTGTTTTACTTTTTGATCCTTCTTCACAAATCTTGATAGTGTCTGCTTTGATGTTGGAGTAAGAAAGATTGTGACTTTGTTCTACTTATCAATCTGAATGTGTTAAAGCATCCATTTCTTTCTCTTGCTTCTTCTTCAGGTGTCTTTGCGCAGTCGCTGTCACAATCTTCACAAAGAAGTTTAGTAGCATAAGCCACACTATACCGTTCCACATCGTAGCAAACGAAAAATCCCATTTCTTCACCTAACCAAAAGCAAAAAACACACTCAAGACCGCGAAAACTCAGTTCAAGTTGTTTTGTAAAAGCCTTTCCATTTTATAAAGTTTTTCGAAAGCGAAAGATTGTTTACCTTGATATGAGACGGGACAGGAGGTTGTGCATCGATATACTTCTCTTTCATGGCGTGGAGCTTGGCCGTGAGTCCAGGCAACGTAGAAGCTAAACCGGGGACATGGCTTAGTATCCATATTAGCTCGTTCTCCATCCAATCCAATAGTTGGTTATTACACACGCATATGATGAATATCGTCTTCATAGAAACAAGAAACAAAACAAAGAAGAAACAAAGTTAAAACATGTCCCAAGTGTTTTAAAACCGACAAAGACCAAGAGACTAATGCACCTGTATATGAGTTTTGATGATCGCTTTTCCGATTAAAGTTGCAAGAAAAAACTCCCAGAAAGGAACTCCAAACTGTCCACACATTATTCCCGCAAGGTCAAACAGAGGATTCGGAACCTACACACAGAAAAAACAGAAGCAGCGTGTACACGATTAAGTCCTAACTCCAAGAGTTCAAAGTATAGACACAAACAAATTGGAGTGTATGTATACTGACCGAAGCAAGAACCAAGACAGTAAAGAAATTCAAGTGTTGCGAATGGGTTAATAGCCAACGCTTGATGCGGTTTAGGTAAGTAGCCATAAATCCACTGTCCTCAGATGGCGAAGCATCTAACTCTTCGATTCCATCAACAGTGCTCCCAGATATGCTAGCTGCAACATATTAACAAAACCAAAAACACACAATAAACTACTAAAACCTACATACTATTCTCAAGATACCACCTTTTAAGTTTTTAGGCCAAAAATACCACAAGCTACCAAAACTAAACCTTGAATCCTCAAAAAAAAACCCAACCCCTTCAAAACTAAACCCTAAATACTAAACCCAAACGAACAAATTTAAACTGTTGATTTTTTGGTGTATTTGTGGTTAACTTGTCCAAAAAAACTTTTTAGTAGTATTGTTGGCCAAAAAAAATTGTGATGGTATTTATGGCGCAAGAACATTTCGAGTGGTATTTTAAGGAAATTGTCTACATTTGACGATACGTCGATAACCGCAAATCAAAGAGAGAGAAGTGGTATATATGAACCTGCCCTTGAGATGAAATATGGAGGAAGCTCTCCAAGAGCAGTTCCGATACCCCACAAAATCGCCTCTAATTGAACTTGTGGCAATATACTTGTAAGAGGCACACGTGATCCAGCGGCTGATACCATTAAAGGCGGACCGAACTCTGAACAAGATTTACCGAGCCACGAAGGAACTCGTTTCAACTGTATCGTATCATACGGCGCAGATTTCAGATCCACACGGCCACATTGCGTTGCTTTTAGAGTAAACAAAGCAATGTGAGGACCCAAATAGAGAACAAAAGTGTGTAGACCAGATCCTACACAAGAAAACAGTTATTATAAGCATAATGTTAAATCGCTTACTTATATGAAAAATAATCTTTTTGTGTGGTGACTAACCAAGACCAATAGAAGAAGCGACACCAAGTGATATCCACCATAAGCCGTATCGAAGATACTCTAATACTTCTTCAACATGCTGTAAAAATAACATAAACAAGTGTTATACCCTTTCTTCTACGGTGTTATACAATCCGATAATTTTTAACAAAGAAGTCCAAAAAAGAGTACCATACCTTTCCATGAGGTCCATCAACAGTGAAAATCAAAACACCAAATCCTACTAACAAAGCTGTTAAAAGCATTAACCAAACTCCATGGCACAACATATACGATATAGATCGCTTTATGTATATAAAAGTAGCCTCAAGGAACAGCTTCAATGTGTTCAAAGGTTGTGTCATCAATGTTAGATTCTCTACTTCCTTTTCATGCTTCTCACGCAAAGCTACAAAATTTAAACAGGAGATTTATAATTATATACTAATCCTACACAATACAAGTTTCCTAATTTAACTAAAAATATACCATCTTAGTATGTTTGGCTAATTATACACAAATAAGAAAGTGTACAACCTATGGTTATTTATACAAATCGCTACACAAACAAATCTAAAGCCGTGATACAGATCTTGAAATAACAATTAAGCCAAAAAAATATAACGAAAAATAGATTAAAGAGAGAAGAAACTAGCCTGAGATTGCAACATCGGAAGAAGAAGAACTTGCTTCCATGGCTGATCCCATGTCTCTGTCTCTCTCTCTCTCTCTCTCTGTGTAATCTATGAGTAACCAAATACTGTGAAATTATGTCTTGGAACAGAACAAAGGATGGGTTTTTAACATAGATTCGGATGTTTCGAGGGATTTTGAAACATGGGTTATGTCGGATTCGAGATGGGGTAATGAAGAAACAAGAAAAAGAGAGGATTTTTTTCGGAGATTTATAAAAAAAAAAAAAAGTGTTTTTGTTGTTGTTTTTTTATCTTCTTGTTTAATTGGTAACGTGACGTGTGGGCTTTGGTTAAGATAAACCAACAAAACACAGATGACGAATTTAAAAGACTTTATAATGTTGTTGTTGAAATTTTGAAGGCAGAATATGCCAATATGGAATGGAATCATAGTTGTATCGAAAGCAAATGCAATTTTATTATAAAAAAAAGCCCATTACGGTTTTTCAATTTTAATAATTTTTGTTGGCATGGTTTGGTTTTTTTGGACCAAAACTTTTGGTCCGACCGGTTAAACCGGAGATCAGAAAATTATCAAATTCGATTTTTACCTAAAAGGCTAAAAATAAAATCAATGGAAGAAAAAATTGGTATAAGTAACTTTGGTGATAAAATTAACAAAAGCTTAAAAGCAAATTTGGAACAACTATTAAAAAGATCCTTTTTTACTTAATTCTATTTTCCAAGTTGGCAAATTATCATATTTGAAAATTTGAGTGTTACCTTTTTAATGGTAAAATTAAATCTAAAAAACATTTGTATTATGCATTATAATCTTCGATACTAATCATAATTTATTAAAACTATATATATTATCAATAACTATAAAAATGTATTCAATATAAGAGGAATTCACAAAACTACACTTTTTCAACCCTTCATTCACAAAATTAAACCTAATTCAATATTTATATATATTTACACATTTTAAATATTTGATTTATCTTTTAAAAAGTTATCGAAATTAAAATATTTTGATTTGAGTTCGTTAATTAGTGTTTATGGTAAATTATTAAAGGGGTATAATTGTGTGGATAAGATTTATTTAAAATTGATTTTGAGTGTTTAGATTTAGTTTTGAAAAATGACTTTGAAATAGTGTAGTTTTGTGAAATGCAATTAAAAATGTGTAGTTTTGTAATTCTCCTTCAATATGTATATGATGTATTGTTATCCAACCTAAATTTACGGTCCATTTCTCATTTTCATTTTAAAGAATTGTTTGTTAACTATGAATGTGAATTTTATGTAATATCTTACACTAAACTTAGTTTTTTAAAATGTATCTATACTATTAATTGGAAAGAACAAATTTTGAGAAACTCTTCAAAGATCTCTTTAATTACATGTAATGCCATTGTATAAATTATATTATAAGATAATTTTAGATTTAAAAAATAGCAAAAAAATCTTCCTATTTAATAGGACCAAAAATAAAAAACGAAAAATAACAAAGAAAATAAAAACATCCTATTTAATAAATATGATGATCTTCTCTTTGTAACGGGTCAATGAATATCACATATCGAAATTTAAATTACAAATAATAATTGTAATAAGGTTAAATTAAAGTCATGTTATGTATAATATATATATATATAATTTTGCAACGGATAAGAAAATATTATACATAATATAAGAGATATAACCAAAATTATATTCGTAATATCAAAAGATAGATAAATATGGTTCCAAATTTTATCAATATATATCAAAAACTAGTTTCTTAAAATTGTATTAAAATAATATGTTTACAAATATTATACATGTGCGGAAGGCCCGGGTTCAAATCTAGTTTTCAATTAATAGTATAGAAACTAGGATTTAACCCGTGGTGTATCACGGGTTTATGTTTTTATAATAAATTTTATATATATACAGTTAATTTAGAAGTTTGTAATATTTTTTCTGATTTTGTAAAATAAATAAAAATATTCAGAATTTCTAAAGAGTATTTTGTTCTTTTATTGTTTATGCAAATAAATATAGAGAAATTCACGAAACTACACCCTTTCAATCATTCCTTCACAAAACTACACATAATTCAATATTTTCACAAATTTACACTCTTTCAAAATTTTAAAAGCTTGATTTACCCTTTTAAAAATTACCAAAATTAAAATATTTTCATTTGTGTTCGCTAATTAGTGTTTAGAAATAGTATTAAGGGGTATGATTGTGTGGATAGAGTTTATTTGAATTTAATTTTGAGTGTTTAGGTGTAGTTTTGTGAAATATTTTTGAAATGGTGTAGTTTTGTGAAATGTAATTCAAATGGTGTAGTTTTGTGATTCTCCCATAAATATATAATGAGAATTATATTTTATATAGCAAAATCTTAATATAATTTGTAAGTGTGTTTATTCCAAACTATTATAAACTATAAAAATTAGGGATGGGCAAAACTTCCGGATCCGAAATACCGAACCCAAATCAAACCGAAATCCCCAAATCAATACCGATTCTAAAAACAAATAACTCGAATGGATAGGGAAATTTACTATCATAATACCCGAAATCGAATCTGAACCGAACTCAATTTTGTAGAACTAAACTAAACTACTCTAACTACCCAAAAATTATTTAAAATAATAATAGTTATAATTATATTTGAAGTACATAATTGGAACCAAACCGAAATTAAAGAACCGAAACCGTTCCAAAAATAAATAACCCGAACGAATTGAGAAATTTACTACCTGAAAACCCGAAGCCAAAACAAATTTCTAGATTTGAACCCGAATTACCCGAAATTTGTTTATGATAAAGTTTAATCATTATTTTCAAACTTCTTGTCATTTATCTAGAATTTTTCTAGAAACCGAACCCGTTAATAAATAATTGTTATGCTAGTGTTAATTGATTTAAACAAACTTTATCTATGTTCAATATAGATGTTTATTAACATCTAAAATATTAATATAAATAGAAAATTATAATATGAACAATGATTATATATAAACTCTAAACTATATACTTTTAAAAAAATATTTATATTCTGAAATTTTTTATAGACCTCCGTAAGAAAAATAAAAAGATTATATCAAAAATATCATAAATATGAAATTAGTGGTTGATTTTATGTTAAAATCGGTTTTATTGTTTTTGTTGATATTTAAGTCAATTTTAAAAAGTATATATATAGAATGAGATATGTTTGTGTGTAAGTTTCACATAACTCTTTAAGTGAGTTTAAAACCAATGACATAGTATGTAGTTAAGTGAGTTTTTTTGGAAAAGTTCAAAAAAGTACTTCAAAAATAATAATATATATATTTTTATTATATATTTCGTATAGCAAAAATTTAATATAATTTATAAGTTGATTAGACCAATAATTTATTATTTATTATATTTAGGATTCGAAAATACCCGAATTCAAAATACAAACCGAATCAAAATACACAAATCATATTCTGCGATTTACCCAAATTTATTTAAAATTATAATTATTTTGATTATATATATAAATAATTGTTGTAAACATATTCTAAATATGTAATATAAGATTTAAATTTTAGTAGAATTGCAATTTCTTCTTTTTTGTTTATAATCGAACCGGAAATCAAACTCGTTAACAAACTATTTTGTTTTTTATTGTTTGATATTTTTAACAAAAAAAAATTTCAAATCATTTTAAATTCTTAATAATATTAATTAAACCTGTTTGTTTTGATTTAAATAAAATTTTAATGGTAGTTTTTATAAAAAAAAACTATGTAATAATGTATTTATGTGAATTACATATGTTTATTTTGTTTTTCAAATATTTTTTACATAATTTCTTTAATATTTTTATTTATTTTTGGAGAGAATTATAATATTTCCTTATTTAATTTTTCGTAATTAAATGTTCAAAAATATTTCCTTTTATGCCCAATGGCATAATGTGTAATTTAGTGTGATTTTTTAGAAAATTTCAAATTAGTACTTCAAAAATACTAATATAGATTTGTATAAAACTCATAGTGGACATATATTTGATAAAGTGATAGTTGTGGATAGAAATAGGGGTGTCAATCGGGCTAACCCGATCCGGCCCGACCCGAACCCGCAAAACCCGTATATATTTGAGCCCGACCCGACCCTTCCAGAATATTTTTCGGGCTTATATTTCAAAGCCCGGCCCGACCCGCTTCGGGCTTTAGGGTTTTTCGGGCTTTTTCATATATTTTAAAATTTTTGTCTTAACAATATTATCATAATTTAATTATAATTTAAAGAATACAAATTAATTTTTTACGCATTAACATTGTGATAAATATGAATAAAAAATAATACCAAACTAGTTTAAAAATAAAAACTGAAAATAAAATCGATCATATGTTTTTGTTCTCATAGGATTAATAAAAAAACAAAGAAAAAGTTTGAAAGAGAAACAATTAAAATCTAGATAGTAACCAGCAAAATTAAAAATCAAAACACTTTAAATCTAGGTAGTAAGACCGGTGGAGCGCAAACTCGGATCTTTTTCGACGTCATCTAGATCTTCATCACCATCAAGAGCTACAAACAAAAATAAATATCAAACTTTATCCTAAACAAATCATATAAAATTAAAAATTCAATAGATAATAATTTAAAACATATTAAATATATATATAAATGATATTGTAACATGTATCACTAAATGTAAAACCATTCAACCAAGTCACGAGTCGCAAATCAACGCTTCAACACGTCTGCAAGCAAAAGACGACTTCTATGCAAGATTATGTTTACAAATTATATAAAGTATATAAAAATATTATCTTATTTATTTTCGAGCTTTTCAGGTTGAAACCCGATCAGCTAGCTCGAAAAACCCTTTACCCGAACGGACTAAGTCCGAAAAGCCCGATTTTTTCGGGTTTAAATATGAAAGCCCGAACCCGATATTTTAGAGGCTAATTGACATGCCTAGATAGAAATAATTTTACTGAAAACGACAGAATAATAAGTGTTTGTGGATAAGGCAATAGACATAATAGCCTCACATTTAGATTACTTAAAAGTTTTTATTTGATGAAAATAATTTGACAATTAGTTTTGTTGCATGGAGATGCATACTATGATCGTTCGTTCTTCTTCTTCTTCTTCTTCCTCCTCTGCTTTCTATGCTTCTTCTCCATTAAGAGAGTCTCTATCACTCTTCACTACTAATGCTACAAAATCTTCAACATCATCTCTAATTTTCCCGAGAAAATCGTCTTTTTATCAGTCTAGATTCTTTGCCAAGAAACTCCATTTCTCTAATGGATGTGCCTCTAATTTCGCATCTTTACAAGAATGTAAGTATCTTCTTTAACTTCAAGATCAAGAAAGTGAAAACATGTTTTGGGAAAATTTAATGTTTCTTGATCAAGATTTGTTGCTTCTTGTGCCCTTTTTTTCTTCATATTAATAGATCTTCTCTTTAGTTTCTTTTAGCCAATTAAATGTAGCTAATTAGTTACATAACAACTGCAATAAAACCTTTATAAATTAATAATGTTGGGATTATGACATTTTAAAGGGAAATTCTTATGAATACCACTAAAAACGTTTTTATAACACAATTAACACATATTTTCGAAAGTTTTACAAATACCACTAAAAAGTTTTTTCTCATAAATACCACAAATATTAAATTTTCAAAATTACACCCAAAACCTTCAAAAAACTATACCTAGCCCTTCAAAACTATACCCTAAACACTATATAGCGAACCCAAATGAAAAAATTTAAAATCTAAAGTGTTAAAACTCGTTTTTTGTATTTGTGGTATTTTTGTAAACTACTACTTTTTGATGGTATATTTGTTATAAAAAACTTTGTAATGATATTTTCAAAACAAAAACTTATATTGATGGTATTCTAAGGAATTTCTCTATTTTAAATGATTTATCCAAGTCTGAAGTCGGATAAATGTATTGATTTATCGAGATATTTATTTATCGATTATTAATTTATAGAAGTTTTAAGAGAGAGTGTGGTCTATAAGTGTGTTTCTAGCAAGTAGATTTGGTTTTTTTTTAAGACTTTTGACTAAATTATGTTTTGTAGCTTATGTTTGTATCTTCGATACTTTTAAGATTGGTTTTGTTTCCTAAATGTGTTCAGCCGGAGATCTTCCTACAGAAGAAAATGTCGGAAAAGGAGAGTCCACACTTAGTATTACAGTCGTTGGAGCCTCCGGCGATTTAGCTAAGAAGAAAATATTCCCTGCGTTGTTTGCTCTCTTCTACGAAGGTTGTCTTCCTAAACACATTTGTGTTTTCGGCTATGCTCGTACCAAACTTACTCACGAGGAGCTTCGCATCACGATAAGTTCAACTTTAACTTGCCGGATAGACCAAAAGTATTGTTTACTTTACATTTTGTTAGTGTATGTTTTTTTAACTAAAATTCTTTACTTTGATCATTTGATAAAAAAGAAGTTTGAATCAATAGGGAAAATTGTAAAGACAAGATGGATGAGTTCTTAAAGAGATGTTTTTACCATTCGGGTCAATATAACTCGGAAGAAGATTTCGCGAAACTAAACACTAAGCTCAAAGAGAAAGAGGTAAATTTTTCTTCACATTCTACTTGTTTCTTGTAACATATAAGTTAGTGATCATTTATGTTTTGAGACATGGCACTAAACATATTCTAAGTCGTCTCTCTTAATTCACATTGTTGAATTAATTTACTGTATTATTAGGCAGGAAAGTTATCAAATAGGTTGTACTATTTGTCTATACCCCCCAACATATTCGTCGATGTGGTAAAGTGTGCAAGCCTTGGCGCCTCCTCGGAAAATGGATGGACAAGGGTTATCGTCGAGAAACCGTTCGGTCGTGACTCTGAATCCTCTGCAGAGCTGACTAGATGTCTAAAACAGTATCTCACCGAGGAGCAAATCTTCAGGTTAGCTATATTATACCTTAAGCCTAACAACCATCACCGCGCGCTATCTCTTTTGGTTAATTGCAATGTTATGTGTGTGTGTGTATACTTTAAGGATTGATCACTATTTAGGAAAAGAGCTTGTTGAGAATCTTTCCGTGCTTCGGTTCTCGAATCTTGTGTTTGAGCCTCTATGGTCTAGAGATTACATTCGTAACGTTCAACTCATATTTTCCGAAGATTTCGGAACAGAAGGACGCGGAGGGTAAGCTTTTTAATTTTTTTTTACTTGTCTATATAAAGTTACTAGCATGTAACACTTGTTTTGAAATCTAATGTTAAAATAAAATGCAGCTACTTTGATCAGTATGGTATCATAAGAGACATCATGCAAAATCATCTCTTGCAAATACTTGCACTTTTCGCGATGGAGACGCCCGTGAGCTTAGATGCTGAGGACATAAGAAGCGAAAAGGTAAGGCGTTTTCTACACTAAAGAGTAGCTTAACAAACACAGAAATACACTATACACCGAATGTCATGCATGCCTTTGTGTTAGGTGAAAGTTTTGAGATCGATGAAACCGTTACTGCTTGAAGATATGGTTGTTGGTCAATACAAAGGGCATAGCAAAGGAGGAAAAGCTTATTCGGGTTATACAGACGATCCAACAGTTCCAAAACATAGTTTAACTCCTACATTTGCTGCGGCGGCTATGTTTATAAACAACGCGAGATGGGACGGTGTGCCTTTCCTTATGAAAGCAGGTAAAGCTCTTCATACAAGAGGAGCGGAGATCAGAGTTCAGTTCAGACATGTCCCTGGAAACTTGTACAAGAAGAACTTTGCGACTGATTTAGACAAGGCGACTAATGAGCTAGTGATAAGAGTTCAGCCCGACGAAGGCATATACCTGAGGATAAACAACAAAGTTCCTGGTCTTGGAATGAGACTGGATCGCAGCGACCTTAACCTTCTGTATCGGTCCAGGTATAACAACAACAACAATGCATATGTTATGATTCTAATTTCGAGATTTATTTATTTACTACTATATAGGTATCCAAGAGAGATACCAGATGCATATGAAAGGCTGCTTCTTGACGCGATCGAAGGAGAGAGGAGGTTGTTTATAAGAAGCGATGAGCTGGATGCGGCGTGGCATCTATTCACGCCGGTTTTGAAAGAGCTCGAGCAGAAGAAAATCGTGCCTGAGCTCTATCCGTATGGGAGCAGAGGTCCTGTTGGTGCGCATTACCTTGCATCAAAGTACAATGTGAGATGGGGTGATCTCGAAGATGCATAAGCTTTTGACCGAAAAACAAAAGACTTGATGTTATATATGAGACGAGCCAACTTTGTCGATATGAGCTTTTCGAGAACTAGTACTGATCATATCATAATAGAGGTTTCATAACCACAAACTGTGGTTCCACAATGAGTAAGCTATTAAATACTGTATTTTGATTTTCATACATTGGTGGCATCACAAGGATGAAGAATATGGATGCTTTGTAATATTGGGAAGCCAATCTTCGTAGTACTTTTGGCAATCCGCATCAGTCTGAGATAGAGCCCCAAGCGGCGTCACTGTTATCTGCGGTTCAAAAGGAGGCGTGTTTCGTTTTATTACCAGCAAGTTTAGATAATTTAGATGTGGAGATGAGTGTAAGATGCTTACAAATCCTTGTCGTAGGAAGTAAAGATCAGTCCCTTCTTCTTCAACATAAGTCCATACCTATTCAACCGAATCAACGGACACAATTTTTATGAATACCATAGGAAATAGAAATTAGCAAGAACATTATTTGATACCTCTCTCATGAACAAACGGCTATCTTGTGAATGAGAAGATGTGACGTTGTTGTTGTCTGAAACTACTCTTGAATCTGTTTCCATTGACATAGTTGACAGCATCTTTGGGCCTTGTGCTTCCTCATCTACTTGTCTCCATCCCATCTTACCCAAGTTTTTACCTTGTGTAGTTAGTTTGTATCCCTTCATTTGAAAAAAGAAGAATAAGACATATAAGAAAGCTCAAGAGGGGCGGTTAGCAAGAGAATGCCGTTGAAAAACTGCCAACGATGTTACCTTGTGATTAGCAATATCAGTCGGCAAATCGATGTTCAGAAAGCATTTCATAGGGTGAGTTTTGTTCTTGATCGCAGTGAGTATGCCACTGATGATAGGCAAGCAAGCTTGAGCAGCTAGGACAAAATCATTAACATTGATCTCTCCACGTTCCCTAAAGCATTAAGGATGAATAAAGTATGCAATGTGCTTGTTCAAACACAAAGAAGAAAATACCAACACAATATTAAGGCTAAAGGAAAACTTAGGATCATAACTCTTGACACAGAACAGGGAAGATATAACACATTACTTTACAAAAAATTTAAAAGTAGGAAGTAGAATCTCTGAGAGTAAAACATGAGGATATGTACTCTTACCAATCATATGATATGGAGACAGAAGGAACATCGTAAATGAAGGCTTCACGAGCGCCAGCAACAGTTCCAGAATAGACGCTGCAACGGAATCAACATGTCAGGTAAAAGCTAATTTAACAATTTAAATTGGCTAGAGGAGAAGTTTGGTTGTCAGTGAAACATTCTAACAAAGTATTTCTCCTCCCACATTTTCAAAACCTTGTTCTTATACTCACAAGAAGTTTCAACGCTATTAGTAATTTTGTGGAACTTGAATGCAATTTTCAAGCAGACAAATCACAGAAATAAGAAACCAGAAAAACGGGAAGAGGAGGAAATGTTCACATACATATTATAACCGCAGTTGCAACCCAGGTTTATACCACTAAGAACCTGAATGAACAAACATACGTTATAATGTCCTGGAAAAAGACCATAGAAGAGCAAAAACAATGGAAGACTACATAAACCCACATATAGATGTCAGATGTTTCTTATATATTTAAAATATTAAGCAGAAGTAGGCTAAACAAAAATTGAGAGCTTTACGAGCACCAATTTTAAATAACTTTGCATCACAATATGGTTACCAGGTCAGGGAGAGAAGGGAATAGTGCTTCCGATAATCCTAAACTAGTGCAATCCGCGGGTGTTCCTTCAAAAACGTACAGAACCGAGTTATCAAGAAGAGAAAAGACACACATCAAAACCATAAAATCAACGAGAAAGCATGCTCATTGCGAGTAATCTATAAGATCAATTCAAGGCTCAGTCTAATTTCTTGTTTTCACAACTCATGAGCAAAGAAACATACCATCAACAGCATAGGCTACAGCTCCATCGATATCTACTCGTTGTGCGGTGAGTGGTCTACTCCATATTATACTGTGACTAACAGCAGATTTCTCCCTGAGGAATGCCACAACAAGCAAGATTTAGTGAATAGCAAGCAAAGCCACACACATCACACAAGAAGACAACTCTCATTGAAATAGCAACCATACACACACATAGATCACTAAACACACATCAATTCTCAGATTTCTCCCTAAGAAATGTCACAATAATCAAGAATTACAAAATATAAACAAAGCTACACACACATCACACAAGAAGATAAACTCCCATTGATAATAGCAACATACACACATAGATCACTAAATACATAGCAATTCTCAGATTTTTCCCTAAGAAATGTCACAACAAACAAGATTTATAAATAGCAAGCAAAGCCACACACATCACACAAGAAGAGAACTCTCATTGAAAATAGCAACATACACACATAAATCACTAAACACGCATCAAAATCGGCGATTTCAGCTAAAGTTTGAGCTAAAATAAGAGTAAGGCTTACGAATCAGGCGCGCAAACGCGTACGTCGTAGAGGTTGGTGGAGACGAGAGCACGAACCAGAGAACGCAGGCCAGGCGCGTCTATACCGTCGTCGTTGGTAACCATTATGATCGGCCGTTCACCGGAGTTATGATCTCCGCCGTCAATCTCCATCGCTTTTGATCGGAGAAATCCGTACTCGCGAGCGATTGCGAGAGAGAGAAAGGGAAGATTCGTAAGAAGAAGGAGAAGGTGTTTAGAGGTTTACTTTCATCTACTTTTTAGTGAAAAAATCTCGAATCTGATTTTTCTTAAATAAATGAAAACATAATTATTTGTCTATGAAAAGCTTAAACAGTTTGTTTTTAACAACCACATCGTTTTAATTAATTTAAGAATCATATGTTTATTATTTTGACGTCAAAAATAAATGTTTATTATTAGGTCGAAAAAATGACACATCTATCTATACTATTAAAATAGAAGACAAAACGCCTACATGTCGTGATCTGAAATCTTTTAGGATATTTTTTATTTTTATGCGTTTTAGTCTTTATATTTTTGTATAACTAGGTAATTTCTCGCGCCATGCGCGATGAATAAATTTTGAAAATAATAAAGTTTTACGTAAAAGTGGATAATTATGTTTAAGGTTTAATATAAGAATATTTCTAATTTGATTTACTTTTAGTTTTAGATATAAATTTTTTTAATTTTTTATTTTAACTCCACTCAGTTTTTGTAGAAATATATTTATAAAAATATTCACATAAACGGATCTAGATATCATTCAAAAGTCAACGGGTATTCTCTGACCGAATATTCGTCTAATGGATCTAAATTCGAGTCATTTTTTACGGATTTAGGCATATGCGAATCCGAATATCTTAAAAAACGGATATATGGATACGGTTCACCATTAATATGCAGTATATATTTATAGGGTTGTGGTGACGTTAAACGTTTTAATACTGAGATTTATTGTTATATCTATTTCATAATAATATGGTTTTAAAAAAATTCTTTTATTCCAACGGTTTATTCTTTTTTATTTTTGATTGAAAAATTTAATGCGTTTTGAATTTTTTAACCAATAAAATTTTATTATATTTGTTGTACTCTATATATATTTTTAAAAAAATTTAGAATTTATATTCTAAAGTTTTTTTTATTTCATTTGTTTTTCCATAAATGATACTTGAAATTTATTCTATTTATTAGGCCTTAAAAGCCTTTTTCATTTTTTCTATTAATAAATGTTTTTTCCAAGTTACATTTTTGATTGGTTATTAAAGATCCCTCTTGCCATGTCACAATTAATTTGTTGAAATTCATTGTGGTGTTGACACAAATAATGTCTTAACGATTTTTGTTCGACGAATTTTATAAATTATATTTCAGGCCCAACGAATTCAGACCCACATATAAAATTTTAAGAATTAAATTTCTCTCACATTGAAAACAATAATAAACAAAATAAGAAATCTTCTATTATAAATTAGATTTTATCACATTTAAAATCATTAAAGCGGGTCTTCATTTAATGGGCATGCGAATTTCGGTAAAAGGATTGCGCCTTCATTTACAGGGTTATGCATAATGAGGATCTTTTTCTTTGAATAGACGTGCAAAGTTTGATTAGTTATTTTGACTTTCGATACTGGATCTTTCATAGATACATGCCTCATAAATTGGTCAACGGATATCGGAGATTTTGATTACTAGATTGGAGCCTGAGCATTCGGTTTTCAGGCCAGGTTCAGGTCGGGCTCATTCGAGTTCGGATTTTTCAGGTTAGAGGATATAGGATCCGTTCGAGTTATTTACAAATACGGTTCCCATCGGTTCGAATCCATTCGGATTCAGGTCGAGTTTCATAATTTTAACAAAACCTGACATGGAACCAAATATTATTCGGTTCGGGTTTTTGGTACAAATTTTCAGGTTTTTCATATTTTTAGTAAGAATTTGGGTCTTATTTCAGGTAATTAGGGTTCGGTTCGGATTTTGGTTCGGCTTATTAATATAAGCCACAAAAAATTGAAATAGCCTACTAAAATTCAAATTACTTTATTAAAACTATAACATTTGTATATTCGGGTCTATTCGAGTACAATTTGGGGCTCAGATCTGTTCGGGTTAGAACGGAATCCCGAGTTAGAAAATATTAAAATCCGATAGGATAATATGAGAATCGAAATCGGACCAAACAGAATTTTTCGGGACGGTTCGGGTTAGAACGGAAACATGAGTTGGAATATATTTAAACCATATAGGATAGTATGATAACCGAAACCGGAGCAAACCGGATTTTTTGGATCGGTTGGGTTTTAGGTTTCGGATCTCGGGTTAAATGCTTAGCCTTAAATTGATCAATTCATGTTATTGCATAATATTACTTAACTAGGTTGAGGTGCGGTAAATTTTCAATTAGTTTTTGATTTGACTATCATCTTTAGTTACGTCTTATGTGCCTTTTTAGTTTAATCAACATGTTTTTGAATTAAGTCAAATAACATATCCATTAATAATAACTTTCAAAAAACAATTGAAGATCTTCAAATACTCTTTAAAATTTTTATAGTAACTCCATTTTTACAACATGACATCAATACAAAAATTAGATATTTGATATTTGTAAAAGAGAATAAATAAATGAAATCTTTTTAACATGACACCAATACAAAAATTAGAACTAACATGTATTTACGAAGGGAAAACCTTTTTCATAGTTTTTGAAACGCCTCATAGTGTGACGTTCCAAAAATCATTAACCATGAAATCTTTTTTGTGTTGTGTTCTCAAGAACACAAACCAAAAATAGAAAAAAATAAAGGAAGATGAAAAGAATATTCATATGTTTAGTTTTTGTTATTTTCATGAAGAAATAAAATGGGAAAGTGAACACTATTTTTTGTGATCTCAAGAACACAAACAAAAATAGAACAAATAAAAGAAGATGAAAAGAATCATCCATATTCTTAGTTTTGTTGTTTGAAGAAATAATATGCTAGAGTAAATATTAACTTTTTGTTTGATTTTGTAGAAAAACTTATTGTGGCTTTTATAAGCACATATTGTTCCACTACTCACAAGCCATTAGGGTGGAGGTTATAAAAATATTTTTTCAAAATTAATTTCCAATTGAATATGGGAGTTATTCTTGGTCAATATTGTGAGAAATAAATTTCATTTGACTAAATTTATTTTGAGAAAAAAACTTTATAGAAAATGAGAACATTAAAATTGTAGTATTAATATAAAATAAAATTTGAATGTAATATTATATAAAAGTAATGTGAATTATTTGTATTAAATTAAAATAAAAATATAAGATAATTTCACATGTATTTTTAATATTTAAAAGAGGTAAGATATTATTAATTTTATATTTTCTTTCAATTATGTGAATAATATAATATATTAGTATTATATGAAATTAATGTGAATCATTTGTATTAAATTAACATAAAAATAGAAAATAATTTGACATTTATTGTTAATTTTTGAAAGAGGTAAAATATTATTAATTTTAGATTTTATGTCAATTATGTGAATAAGTTTATTGTGAAGTCATGAGAAGAACACATGTCATGAGAAGAGAGAAACATGTGTCACTACCACATTGAAACTTAGAAAAAAAACATTGTCTTATTATATAAGATGATCAATTACATAAAGATTTATTTTGCATCATTGGTTAAAAAATGATGGATTTTGCTACTTATATAGAAGATGATGCAACTTTTTGGTTTCACCACCAATACTTACAGATAACATATAATTTAATGTCAAATTTGGTGGTACACCATTGAAAAATAAAATCATTTATTAATTTAATTTAAGAATAAGATTTTTATTTGACCAAAACTTAATTCTTTTGATCTTGAGAATTATTATTTTCTTTGATCAATTTTAATTCTCCATCACATGAAAAATATTTCACTTGACTCTCAGAAAAATATTAATTTGCCCTACAAAATATATAAGATTGTGTGGTATTTTGCAATACAAAATATTAATTTGCCATACAAAATATTCCACTTGACCCTCAGAAAAATATTCCCTAATATTCAATTTTGAGATACAATTTGCCATTTTAAATAGTGGAAGAGATGGGAGGTGAACCACATTGAAAAATTAGGAAGGCCTGAAGTTTTGTAACCGTCGCGAAATAGATGGGAGGTGAAGCACATTAGATGACTTGGAAATGGACACATGTCGCTAGAAGAGAGAGACATGTGTCAACATCACATGCAAAGTTAACAAAAACTTCCAATCATATTATATAAGATATTATTTATGAATATCATATCATGCGCAAGGCGCGGGGTACTTACCTAGTACTATTAATTGGGAACCACAATTTTTGAGGAACCTTAAATTTTTTAATTATATGTAATGTCATTGTATAAACTTTAATATAATATAATTTTAAATAAAATTAAAAAAACATTCATATTTAATAGGATTAAAATAAAAACAAAATTAAAAAAAATATTCCTAATTAATAGGATTTAAATTAAAAACGAAAGTAAAATAAATAGATATCATAATGAAAAATAAAATATTATATATATTTTAATTTTATAATAATTCATCATACAATATTAAAAATATTTATTTATTTTTAAAAAAATTATAGAAAATTTTATTTATTTAAAAATATTTTATTAGAATATTTGAATCGATGATGTAAGTAAAAAACCAAAAGTATCCGAGAATATTTAAAAATCTAAATAATTAATACTTTTATATACATTTGTGAGACATCCTGCTAATTTTGCGACGGATCAAAATGTATCGTACATAATTTATGATATATAATTTTTTTTTAATATTATAACATATATAAATATATGATTAAAAATTTATTATTCAATATGCATCAATAAAAAAATAATATCAAATTATGAAATTAATTTTTGTAAATATTATTCTGGGTAAGAATCTAGTATTCTTTAAATAACAATCTCATATCCAAAACTTATACATAATTTTAAGTATTAATTTACACATTATGTTTTTATTTAAGAAAATTGTATTGTATTTTTTAATACATTAAAATACGTTTTTTGTTGTTAAAAACAAATTAACGAAGGTTTTTATAGATAATAGGTTAACTTCATTAAAAATAATAAGTTGAGGGTTTTTTCATTAAATATAGTTGACGATTTAAAAATTAATTTGCTCGTTGTTGAGAAGTTTTTTCATTAAAATTCCCTTAGGATACAAGATTAAAACACATTTTACTTTAGAGCTTATATTAAGAAGATGCACCCATCTTTTTAACTTTTTGACTTTTGACCAAAAAGAAAAGATTTATGGATGTATTATAATTTAGGGCAATTCTTATGAATACTATTAAAAAAAGTTTTTTAACACAATTAGCACAAATTTTAAAAAGTTTTACAAATACCATTAAAAAGTTTTTTTCTCATAAATACCACAAATCTTAAATTTTCAAAATTATACCCAAAACCTTCAAAAAACTATACACTGTCCTTCTAAATTATATCTTAAACACTATATAGCGAACTCAAATGAAAAAAATTAAAATCTAAAAGTGTTAAAACTCGTTTTTTGAATTTGTGATATTTTGTAAACTACTACTTTTTGATGGTATTTTTGTTATAATAAACATTTTAATGGTATTTTTGTTATAATAAACATTTTAATGGTATTTTTGTTATAAAAAAACTTTTTAACGGTATTTTCAAAACAAAAATTTATTTTGATGGTATTCTAAGAAATTTCTAATTTATATGTATATGGTAGTTAAAGATTGGCTGAATTAAAAGCATCATTTAAATTAGAGCACAATTATTGAGAAAAGTCAAAAGTGAAAAAGGAGATTACTTTGTTTCTTCTTCTTTGGATGAATTTAGGGATGTTCATGCATGGGAGTCAAAACATCTTTTGAAACAATTAAAGGAAGAAGTTTCTTTTTTTGGTAAAAAATAAAATAAATGTTTATAAAATACTGTAACAATTAAAGGAAGAAGTTGACCAAAGTTACCTCTCATCTTTTCAAGAGTTTTTATATAAATCCTTAAAACGACTCAATTATATCATAACTAACATAGGACTTTTTGGTCATTAACTTTCACATACTGTAGATCCACCCAAACTTAAACTTTTTTTTTGTCAACACCCAAACTTAAACCATCTATCTATTTCTCTTTAATTATACCTTCAAATATATATTTCCACATAATCTGAAAGTTTTATATCGGAGTGTCCACAATGTCTAATTTCGTACCGAAAAATCCGATTCAAATCTGAATCCGACCCAATTTCATACCCGATTTTTAACCTAACTATAAACCTGCGATCTAAAACAAAAATCCCCAAAATAAAAAAAAACGAATCATCCAAATTTTGACACTTTATGACACTTTATGAAAATAGCAAAAATGTGGTAATACCATCAACTAATAAAGTAAAAGAATCATCCAAATTTTGATTAAACCAACCATAAATATTTACAATCTTGACTACATTAAATTCACAAATATGTCTTTAGAATGCCAAAAAAAATTCATTACAAAATTTGAGTGCATTGAACAAAAAAGGATTGCAATTAAACTTCCCATATTCCAAAATGATTATAAATAATCATCACCGGTCTTCGAGTTATGAACACCTTTGATTATACACTTTATAAAAATGGCATCAAAAATCACATTCTTCTTCCTCCTTGCTATCCTTATCTCTTGTAAGTGTATAGATAATTTCTGTGACAAAACTTTCACCCAAAGCATAACATATAATTTAATTTTGAATATAAAATATTATTTTTACATTTTAGGTTCAATAATGGTGAGTATTGAAGCTCAGATATCTCTTCCATGCAAAACAACAAAAGATTGTGAATATCTTCACTGCTCAAGTGGTACTACATCTTTATGTGTAAAGAGACAATGCCAATGTAGTCAACAAGCTAAAGTCAACGACCAAAAGACAGAACAGAGTTACGAAAAGAAGTGTAAGTTAACAAGTGATTGTGATCCTCGTATGAGATCTACATGTGTTTCGGGTTCTTACATGTGTTTTGAAGGCTATTGTACTTGTACCCATTAATTAATGTCATAGTATTAATTATAAATATTTATGGTTTGGTTTAGGCAATCATCATTTCACTAATCAATGCAATGAAATGATGATTGACCGTTTTTTATATATAGAGTACAACCTTTATAAATTAATATTATATAAATTAATAACCACTATAAATTAATAAAATTTTTCCGTTCCAATTCGGACCAATGTAAAAATCAATCAATTTCGATAAATTATTAAGATAATACTTTTTAAAATATGGGAGAATTACAAAACTACACCATTTGAATTACATTTCACAAAACTACATCATTTCAAAATTATTTCACAAAACTACACCTAAACACTCAAAATTATATCCAAATAAATCCTACCCACACAATCCTACCCCCTTAATACTATATCATAAACACTAATTAGCGAACCCAAATGAAAAGATTTTAATTTTGGTAAAATTTTAAATGGTAAATCAAGGTTTTGAAATTTTGAAAAGGTGTAAATATGAGAAAAATTGAATTAGGTAGAGTTTTGTAAAGGAAAGGATGAAAGGGTGTAGTTTTAGGAATTCCTCTTAAAATATTTCTATGTAAAAATATGGTCTCAATCATACCATAAATTAATAATTTCAATTTCATGCATACATTATATAACAGTGACATAATTCTTTGTGTATATGATCAGACATGGTTGCTTTAGCAACGTCTTTTCAATGAAAAGTCATTTTTATTGTTAATATAAAGTGTCAAAATTAAATATCTATACTAATATTAACATAATGTCAAATATGTAATCGCTAAACTTTAAAGAATAGTTGTAACTTTAAACAAAAAAACTAAAAATCGACAATAGATTCAACAATTTTTTTTTCCTTTTTGTAGAATTATCTCTATAATTATTAATTTATAATGTAAATTAATATCATTATAAATTAATAAATTTTCATGGTCCCAACATTATTAATTTATAGAGGTTTTAGTGTATTGACTAACATATTTCTTGGGAAAAAAATGCATTTAAAAAGGGAAAAAATGGCTAACATATTTCTTGCCAAAATGTTGTTACATTTTTTGAATCAATGAATGGAGCCAATAGGTGAATAGGGATAGATAATTTTTTGGGAGAATTATAAAACTACACCATTTAAATTACATTTCACAAAACTAAACCATTTCCAAAATACTTCACAAAAGTACACCTAAACACTCAAAATTAAATCCAAATAAACCCTATCCAAACAATCTTACCCCCTTAATAATATACCCTAAACACTAATTAGCGAATCCAAATGAAAAGATTTTAATTTTTGTAATTTTTAAAAGGTTAAATCAAGCTTTTAAAATTTTGAAAGGGTGTAAACTTGTGAAAATATTGAATTAGATGTAGTTTTGTGAAGGGATGGTTGAAAGTGTGTAGTTTTGTGAATTTCTCTAATTTTTTCACTATGTAATAATTCAATAATAACATTTATTAAAAACTAAAGGAATATAAAGCTACACAATATTAATTGGTTTAGTTATTTTTATTTATACTAGGTTAATATCTGAACTTCCGAACTATGGGATATGTTTTTATATTTTTATAGAAAATATTTAATCATAGAAAACAAAAAGTATTTGAAACCAATTAAAAACTGTTTTAACCAGAAAGTTAACCGACAAAAAAAACAAAAAAAAAATAAAATTCATACCATATTCAAAATACTTAAATTATTTATAGAAGCTTATAAAAATCAAATAAAAACTCCTAAAACATATCTAATCATATAGAAGAAAGTATTTTTTAAAATCCTAGCCAAAAATAAATAATTTAGTAGTTAACACGATTAGAGTTTAGTAAGTTACCTGCGCCAAGCGCGGGATGAATATTTACATGTTTACACCCATGCATACTATTCCTTCTGTTTTTTTATTATAAGATTTTCTAGTTTTTCAGATATAATAAACAAACATATTAAAATATATTATTTTGTGATTTATAATTTCCAACAACTCTAAATCAATAATGTTTAGTTATTTTCTTGAATTCTATAATTTATCATTAACAATTGTATATAGAAAATGAGAAAATTCATCTTTTTAAACAAAATATTTTCAACAAATATCATATATTAAAAAACGGAGGGAGTATATGGTATCAAGATAAACTCCCGATTCCAAAAATTGAGACCTATAATTAAAAATTTTACTTTTGTGAAAAATTGATTTTTTTGTCAAGCAAAATTGGTTTAAATCATGGATCTTTTAGTGTAAAATTACAACAACAAAAAACTATATAGGATGTAATAAAAAAAAACTATATAGAAAATTTCATGTAGTGTTTTAAACTTTTTTGCAAAAAGAGAGGTATTTTAGAATACCTCATATAATTATAGAGGGAAATTCACAAAACTACACACAGATGCTCAATAATCGAACCCGTCACATGTCACACGTTGCACACTTTGAGTGCCATCGCAGACCAGACAAGCTACAAGATCAAGAGCAGTCTGGATCTCATTTACTTTAATTTAAAGTTTTAAACTAACTATTAAGCTAAGACCACTATAGATAAATAAATATAATTGTCGCAAGTTGGACCAATGTAAAAATTGATCAATTTCGATAAATGAACATGATAATACTTTAAAAAAACTTATATGTAAAAATAAAGTCACAATAATATCATAAATTAATAATTGTTATTTTAGACATAAACACTTAGATATAACAACTGAGTGAAATATGATTATTATTGTTTACTAACATTGATTTAACGGTAAACTTTACAAAAACACAATTTTTTGTACAATTTTTCAACACTAAATAGTATATAAAAATCTTGATTTACATAAAATAAGCATTTATAAAATTCCAAATTGAACATTTATACAAGTTTATGAACTTACGAAACCACAAACCATGTTTTGCGTAAGCTTCTAACTATGTTTTGGAATTTAAAAAAAAAAACTTATGAAACAGGCAACACTCGTTCAAATTTATAAGTTTAAACTTCAATAAAATATATCTTTTTTTGTAAATATATATATGTAAATTTTAAATTAATAATTATTAATTTATAGGATAAATTAATATCAATATAAATTAATAAAATATTATAATTTCAACGTTATTAATTTATAAATGTTTTAAAGTATATATATTTTAAAACATTTGAAAAGAAAAAAGAGGTATTTTAGAATACCTCACATGATTACAAGATTACAAACATTTTTGATGGTATTTTTTAAGGAATATATAAACCTTCTCTTAAATCTCACAAATGCCTTAGCTCGAGCTTCGAACCCGTCACGCGTTGCAACTTTCAAGTGCCCTCGCAGACCAAAGAAGCTACAAGAGCAAAGGCAGTTCCCATTTCATTTATTAATTATTTAAATCTTCCATTGATCTCTCTTCTTCGCCGTCAATTTTCAGCGACGCCACTTCCTCTAAGCTTCTCAGATTTAACAACGATTCGCTTCATCGTCGAAACCCAATCGCCTCTCCTCTTCCTCCTCACCGTCGTAGATTCCTTACAATGGCGTCTCAATCTCACAATCGCAAATCTATCTCCTCCGCTTCGCTTCCCGGAGAAAACGGTTCTCCGGCGACGATTTCTCCGTCTCCAATCGAGTCAGGTTCGCTTCTATAAGCATATAAACAATGAGATCGAAATCTGATTTTCGAATTCTGCTATCTCCTGATTAGGTTCGTGTTGATTTTTTTTTCGATTCTAGGTCGTGTCGGTGAAGTAAAGAGAGAAACAAAGGAGACTAATGTTTATGTTAAGATTGATTTAGATGGTAATGGAGTCTCTGATAGCTTCACTGGGATACCTTTCCTTGACCATATGTTAGATGTATGTATCGTCTTTTGCTAAATTTATGCTATTTTTGAAACTGTATTTGTGGTTTCTATGGAAACTTTTACCCCCTATGATGATGAATGTGTGTTGTAGTTGTTAATGTTGTTTTTAGATGAACTGTTTATTGTGGTTTTTATGGAAACTTATAGCACTATGATGATGAATGTGTGTTATAGTTGTTTTTTGATGAACTGTTTTTTTGTGGTTTTTATGGAAATTTATAGCAACTTGCTTCACATGGATTGTTCGATGTACACGTAAGAGCTACCGGTGATACTCATATAGATGATCATCATACTAATGAAGACGTTGCTCTCGCCATTGGAACAGTGAGTGTTGTTTCTCTTTGGTGATGTTTTGTGGAATTGTAGTGTAATGGTTTGTTGTGTCTGTTTTTCATCATCAGGCTTTGTTAAAGGCGCTAGGGGAGAGAAAAGGGATTAACCGTTTCGGTGATTTCACTGCTCCTCTTGATGAAGCACTTATACATGTCTCCTTGGTATTGCAATACAATCTGTTGAGAACTGGTGAGACCCATGTCCAACTCCTAATTAATATGATATTGTCCGCTTTGGGCTCATGTCTCGAACCCTCACGGTTTTTTATTGGGCTTCTTCCCAAAAGGCCTCATATTAATTGGGGTTGGACTTTCCTTATATATTAGACATTACTCGTCTAAACTTCCAATGTGGGACTTAGTTTGTTATCCTAACATTCTCCCCTTCAAACTAAGGACCACATATCCTTAGCTTCTCCTCACGAAACTTGGCACATATCTCGTACCGTCTTAATCTTGATGTAATCTAGAGGGTTCTTCCCACATCGAACCACCCAACTTCTTTAGGTTTGTTTCTTTAACCTAGGCTCTGATACCATGTTGAGAACTGGTGAGACCCATGTCCAACTCCTAATTAATATGATATTGTCCGCTTTGGGCTCATGTCTCGAACCCTCACGGTTTTTTATTGGGCTTCTTCCCAAAAGGCCACATAGATCTTATCGTGAAAACAAAGTTTGAAAGGCTTAGGGTTTTGAGTTAGTTTCCATAAGCTTAATAAGAGAGTTATTCTTGTTATTTTCTTTGTGATCATACATCAAATAATCTTTATTTGGTATCAGAGCAAAACTAAGATCTCGCTGTCATGGATGATTCGAAAGATGCATTAACTGAAGTCAAGTCCAAGAATGGTGAGACGTCTTCAATCAAGTTTCCTATGCTCACAAGCTCAAACTACACTGTATGGGCTTTGCGCATGAAGATTGCCCTCAAGGTGCATAAGGTGTGGGAAACTATTGATCCAGGTGGTTCACACGAAGACAAAAACAACTTGGCAATCGCTTTATTGTTCCAGTCAATACCAGAAGCATTGACTCTGCAGTTAGGTGATCTTCAAGAATCAAAGGCTGTTTGGGATGCGATACAGGCAAGACACGTTGGAGCTGATAGGGTGAAAGAGGCACGACTTCAAACCTTGATGTCTGAATTTGATCGGCTTAAGATGAAGGATGAAGATACAATCGATGCGTTTGTTGGAAAGCTTTCCGAAATTACTTCCAAGTCTGCATCTCTTGGTGAGATCATTGATGAAGAGAAACTTGTGAAGAAGTTCTTGAAAAGCTTACCTCGGAAACGATTCATCCATATTGTTGCAGCTCTCGAACAAGTTCTTGATCTGAAGAAAACTAGCTTCGAAGATATAGTTGGCAGGCTGAAAACCTATGAGGAGAGGATTAATGAAGAGGAAGAAGAACTCGTAGACAATCATACTAAGCTCATGTATGCAAACATGGACTACTCTCAAGGTTTCTCTGGCAACAACAGAGGACGAGGAAGAGGGGGCCGCTTCTATGGAAGAGGAAGAGGTCGCGGAAGAGGAAGAGATGGTCGAGACAATGACCAATCTCACATTACGTGTTATCGCTGTGACAAACGAGGTCACTATGCGTCTGATTGTCCGGAAAGATTGTTAAAACTCCAAGAAGTAATGGAGGAGAAGGAAACAGACACTCAGGAAGCAGATAAGCTGATGATACACGAAGTAATATTTCTTAACGAAGAGAAGATAAAACCAACTATGTTTGAAGCTCATCTAGATGCAAGCAATGTGTGGTATCTAGATAATGGAGCTAGTAATCACATGTGTGGAGACAAGAGGTTTTTCATCGAACTAGATGAGATGATTTGTGGCAAGGTGAGATTTGGTGATGATTCCAAGGTTGACATTAGAGGAAAAGGGTCTATACGCTTTACTCTTGACAAAGGTAAAAGGAAAACCCTTGACAATGTCTACTTCATTCCAGAATTGAGAAGTAATATCATCAGCCTTGGTCAAGCAACAGAGGCTGGATGTGAGATTAGAATGAAAGACAACCTTCTGATGTTACTTGATCGCAATGGTAAACTACTCATCAAGACGACTCGGTCCGCGAATCGTCTTTATAAAGTTGTCTTGGATGTCGATACTATCGAATGTCTGCAGATGGTAGAGCTTGGTGAGTCTGCAAGATGGCATGCACGACTAGGACATGTTAACCTAGAGACAATGAAGTTGATGATCAACAACAAACTTGTACAAGGTATGCCAGAGATACATGTACAAAAGGAAACATGTACGTCATGTCTACTTGGGAAGCAAACTCGTAAGCCTTTTCCAAAAGCAACATCGTACAGAGCATCTCAAACTCTTGAACTTGTGTATGGAGACCTATGTGGACCAATCTCACCATCAACTCCTGCCCGGAAACGATATGTCTTTGTAATCATTGATGATTACACTCGGTATATGTGGACTATATTGCTGAAAGAAAAGAGTGAGGCATTTGAAAAATTCAAGACCTTCAAAGCTGTAGTGGAAAAGGAAACAAAAGCCAATATTCAAACATTTCGTACAGACAGAGGCGGGGAGTTCACATCACATGAGTTCAAATTGTTTTGTGAGAAAGCTGGAATCATTAGACACCTCACTGCACCATACTCTCCGCAACAAAATGGAGTAGTTGAGAGGAGGAACAGAACCCTAATTGAGATGACAAGAAGCATTCTTAAACATAAATTCATGCCAAATTCACTATGGGGAGAAGCTGTTAGACACGCCACGTACTTGATTAACAGAATCTCCACAAGATCACTGGAGAAAAACCTCACACCATACGAGTTGTTCAAAGGCAAGAAACCGAACGTTGAACACTTACGGGTATTCGGATGTGTAAGTTACGCTAGAACAGAATCTGTAGGGAGAAAGAAGTTGGATGACAGAGCAAGAGTGTTGGTGCACCTCGGAACAGAGCCCGGAACCAAGGCATATCGTCTATTTGACCCAACTAGCCAGAGAATTATCATCAGCAGAGACGTAATTTTTGACGAAACCAAAGGCTGGAAGTGGTCTAGCCAAGAGGGACAAGACCAGATCAGCCCCGAAAAGTTTGTTGTGCAGATTGGAGAATTTGGAAATCACGGTATAAGGAAAGACGAAGATGATACTGGAGATAATACACACATCACCAATGAAGCAACAAAAGAGGTAGAGGACAATGTCGAACATGTTGGTGAACCGAATGACGATGAATCTGAGCTTGAAGAAGAAGAAGAAGCTCATGTTGCTTTGAGGCAATCTACCAGAGTACGACACAGGCCTAACTACTTAAGCGACTATGTGTGTCTTGCCGAGGCTGAAGGAGAACGTCTCTTACTTGTGCTTGATGAAGAACCATGGGATTTCAATGAGGCTAAGGAATCAAAAGTGTGGATAACAGCATGTGAGGATGAAATATGTTCAATAAACAAGAACAGAACATGGATCCTATGTGATTTACCAAATGGAAGCAAGGCAATTGGATTAAAGTGGGTCTTCAAGACCAAACGAAACCCTGATAGAAGCATCATCAAGTACAAGGCAAGACTTGTCGCAAAGGGTTATGTGCAGAGACATGGAGTTGATTACGATGAGGTCTTTGCTCCGGTTGCTCGCATTGAAACTGTTCGTCTTCTCCTTGCTTTTGCAGCCTCAAACAAGTGGGAAGTGCATCACCTAGATGTAAAAACGGCATTTCTACATGGTGAATTGAAAGAAGAAGTATATGTTGCGCAACCACAAGGATTCGAAGTAAGAGGAAGTGAGGAAAAAGTATACAAACTGAACAAAGCACTGTATGGATTAAAACAGGCGCCTAGAGCTTGGAATGAAAAACTCAATGCAATCCTCAAGGAATTACAGTTCAGCAAATGCTCAAAGGAGCCGTCGCTGTTTCGAAAGGAGAAAGGAGGAAGTCTTCTGGTTGTTGCCGTATATGTAGATGATCTATTGGTCACAGGATCGTGTATGTCTATGATCGATACATTCAAGGAGGAAATGGCAACCAAATTCGAGATGAGTGACCTTGGGAGGCTCACATATTATCTTGGTATCGAGGTTCATCAACACATAGGCGGCATAACTCTGAGCCAAAAGAGATATGCGGAAAAGATCATAGAGGAGGCTGGAATGAATGAGTGTAATGCTACTCAAGCTCCGATGGATCAGAATGCAAAATTATGTAAGGGCTTGAATGAAGAACGAATCGATGCGACAAACTACAGAAGAACCATCGGTTGCCTACGATATCTCACTCATACAAGGCCAGACCTCAGTTTCAGTGTGGGTGTGCTAAGTCGTTACATGCAAGAACCAAAAGAGTCTCATGGAGTGGCTCTAAAACAAGTATTGAGATACTTGCAAGGTACATTGTCTTTTGGTCTTATCTATGGTCGATCTGGTAATACAGGACTGGTAGGCTACAGCGATAGTAGTCACAATGTTGATGAAGACGACGGAAAAAGCACGACTGGGCACATCTTCTACTTTGATGATTGCCCCATCACCTGGTGCTAACAGAAACAAGAAACAGTTTCTTTGTCATCTTGTGAGGCTGAGTTTATGGCTGCGACGGAAGCAGCGAAGCAGGCGATCTGGTTGCAGGAATTGTTTGCTGAAATAGTCGACAGAGAATGCACAAAAGTAACTATCCGAGTGGATAATAAATCGGCTATTTCACTCAGCAAGAACCCGGTGTTTCACGGTCGCAGCAAGCACATTCACCGAAGGTATCACTTCATACGTGAATGTGTTGAGAATGAGCAAATTTATGTTGAACATGTTCCAGGAACCGAGCAGAAGGCGGACATCCTAACTAAAGCACTTGGAAGAGTCAAGTTCAGAGAAATGAGGAACTTCATAGGAGTTCAAGATGTTAAGAAGATGGAGTTCAAGCTTAAGGGGGACAATGTTGAGATAAGCTTGAATTAACTTGAGAATATTGTTTAGTATATTTAGGAGTTATCTAAATATACATAGCTAATATTTAGGAGTTATCTAAGCATGGTTTTAGGAGTTATCTAAACCAAGATTTGTGTTGATGTTATATATATAAGAAGCTATCAAAGATGTGATAGATCTTATCGTGAAAACAAAGTTTGAAAGGCTTAGGGTTTTGAGTTAGTTTCCATAAGCTTAATAAGAGAGTTATTCTTGTTATTTTCTTTGTGATCATACATCAAATAATCTTTACAATCTTCTTGTGAACTTGGTTTTGCGTCTATATAGCTTCTATTTTGAGGTGATTTTGAGTTTATGGAAGTGTTTTTTTTTTCGATTCGATGGTGGATGAAAATATTGCAGGATCTATCTGGTCGTCCATATCTTGGTTACAACTTGGAGATTCCTACAGAGAGAGTAGGAACGTACGACACTCAGGTCCATCAACTTTCAAGCCTCTATGTTCTGCTCTTTTTGCTTGGTTTGTAAAAATCGTAAACGAGTCTTCTCCTCTTTTGTTTAGTTGGTGGAACATTTCTTTCAGTCATTGGTGAATACTTCTGGTATGACACTTCATATCCGACAGGTACATCGCGAGTTTCTAAATGCAATACAAAGAAAAAAGATTTAAGTTTTGTTCTGTTATATGATGGGAACGTATCTTTTAATTCGATTTTTTTTTGTTGTGGTAGCTTGCTGGTAGAAACTCTCATCACATAATAGAGGCGACATTTAAGGCCTTTGCAAGGGCGCTCCGACAAGCAACAGAGTTTGATCCACGCCGTGGTGGAACAATACCAAGGTTCGACTTTTACTCATAGATAGATTCAAAAACTTATGTTATTCAAAGTCTTACCTCAGACAAAAGGCACACATACACATACCATTCATCATCGCAATTTTTGTTCCATGATTCATAGCAACAAAAACATGAATTTATTGACGAATATATATGAGGAGTGAACAAGTCTTGACGTTATAGGTTTGTCGCGTATTTGCAGTTCAAAAGGAGTCTTGTCACGGTCATAGGAGACGATGAGAAAACATGGTGGATCTTTCTTCAACAATTCACAAAAGGTGAAAGTGTTTAAGATAAGTTTTTGTATTATGTTGTTAATTAACAAGCTTTTGTACACTAGTTATGACTTCTAAAGCCATTTCTCAATGCTTACTTACTACATGTGATATGCCTATACATAGCTTCTTGTACAATTGTTATATCCTTTTAGTTGTTTATCTCACTCGCAAATCTATGATTGTTTCTTTAGCCAGAGCCATTGATATATATATATATATTAGCTTTTGGTCTCATAACATTGCCAAAGAGTTTTTGATAATCTTATTTGATATTATAGTGAATAGTGATATATATTGTTTTTGTACTTTTATTACAAAAGTATGCATTAGCCAACATTAAAAGCAAAAAGTACTTTTAAGACTACGTTGTGTTATATCTACCATACTTCTTCGACTTGGCCGTCGATAAATCACCGGACCTCCTCCGTAGTATCTCTCTCATACCTTCGGCTACTAATTCCGCCGGATTTGATCTATACTTGCCACAAAATGACACGTGTGCATTAACAGCTTCTTCCACCGTCGTAATCTTCTTTCGACTACGGCTTACTTCGTCACTTACCGCCTCGGAGCAAAGCCCGCATAGCCATTTCCCGGAGAAGTTAGCTTTGATATTGCTAATGTAATGTTGTGTACAATCTTCCGTTAAGCCGCAACATTCGCACGTCACTGATTCTATCTCCATTTATCGACTAATCTATAGCTTATCCAAAAGTTACAATATATATAGAGATTTTGTGAAATGAAAGAAAAGAGAAGAGAGATATTTTTTAAGTGTGTTTTGAATACAGAAGCTAATAATTGTTAGTGGTATATATATATATATATATATATATATACATGTTTCATAGTGATATACGTTGTATTGCATGGTGGGGTTTCTATGTTTGCTCTAGACATTGGAACAATTAATATTATATTCTAGAGAAGTTTAGAAAATGCATATTATACATTTGGATTTACATTACCTTAATATATATATTTCAATATTTTAGTTATTACCTTAATGTAATTGTTTATAATTTCAATTAAAAGCAATATATAATTCCACCATTACAAATTGTCTATAAGGTGGACCAAAGAACTTTAGGTTCAGTTTGATACCGTGTGTGTTTAGATGTGTCTAGTCCACGTAGACAAAAATAGTTATTGTGATAGATACCAAATGTTTTTTTTATAAACCGCAAGAATTGTATACTTTTAGCCAAATTATAGATACCAAATGTTGTGTGAAACAAAGATATTTGTGAAAAAGTAGACAAATATGGTCGGGCTTAGGGCTCCATTACTGTACAATTATTTGGTCGTCTCAAATTTAGAATATCAATTATAATACTTAAAATATTTTTTTAGAAACGAGGAGGTTTTGGGCTGAATCTCATAACTCCCAACGCGGTTCGAACTCAGGAGCACAACATCACCAACGCAGTGCCGTGCCGAGAGTCATTGTGGCTTGGGGCGAATTAAAAAAAATGTGGCTCTATTAGAATAACAAAAGGATAATTTACCCAAAACCTAATTTTTTGTCAAAAGTGTATAAACTGACCGATAGATAATTAGATATATATAACAAAATTTCCATTTTATTTGTAGTTATCCTTTTTTTTGAAGTGTGGCCAATTGAGAAAATATTTTTTTTTCCATTATTTATTCAACTAATATGTATTATTAATGTAGTATTATATACTTTAATTATAATTATAGTGTTATGGACTTCTAATTTTTTGAAAATTGTGGCCTTTTAACTAACAATATTTTGGTGGCCTAGGGCAAATGCCCTTTTCATATCTCTATAGTCACGCTAGTGCACCAACGACTGCGCTTAACCAATAATTAAAATACTTACGTACAAAAATAACCAATTCCAAACGTGGTATTGTCTTGTTTCATTGTGTTTATTAATATATCTATGAATTCCAAAAGTACCACTTCATTTCATGTGTTGTGTCTTGTTTTATTGTGTGTTTTCATGTCTACTTTATTATTGGTGTGTTTTGTTTCATTTGTTTGGTCATGCATGTCTAGTGATTTATATTAGCAGTTAGTCAAAGTTATAGATTTCATATCAAAATATAGATTTAACAGATTAATCACCAGATTTTAACATTTTGCACATGTTTAGCAATGTCTATGTCCATAAAATGAATTAAAAAAGTAGGTGTTAGTTGTTAGTTCCGTTACAATTTTGGCCTTGACTTCTTAATTAAGATATTTGTTTAAATCTTGCCACTAATTGTCTTTTACATTTAAGCCATATACAAATTGCCACATGCTACATACATTATAACATTAATATTGTCATCACTATGGTTATATACTACTATTAAATTTGTGTATATCCATAAGGAAACTTTTGCTAACCAACAAGTAAATAATTACTCAATTATTTTCAATAGAATGTAATGTAGGAAACCCCATAAAGTAAAGAGACAAGAGGTTAGGGGTGGACATTCGGGTATTCGGGTCGGGTTTGGGTAGGAACCGATAGGGTCCGGGTATTTCGGGTAGGGGATTTAGACCCGTATAAGTACTTTGAGTTTTTTGGTTCGGGTAGGAACCGTTCGGGTTCGGGTCTTTCGGGTATGAGATGTTTGGATCCGGAAAATCGGGTACCGTTCGGTTAGGGTATTTTTCCATTATTTTTGGGTATTTTTCGAATATTTTTTAATATTTTCTATTTTATTTTTAGAAAATTTTGAATATTTTCGGATATTTCGGATATATTTGGATATATGGTACCTATAAACATATGAAATATAGTAAAGTTTCGGGTATTCGGGTACCATTCGAGTATCGGGTCGGTTCGGGTATATATTACCTAATATCCACGGTACCAACATTGAAATAACATCGAAAATTTCGGGTCGGTTCCGGTTCGGGTAATTTGCGTATATCCCATAAGGAAACTTTTGCCAACCAACAAGTAAATAATTACTCACTTATTTTCAATAGAATGTGATGTAGGAAACCACATAAAGTAAAGAGACAAGAGGCAATAATAACTTGTTAGAACTTGAATCCGACACTGACCCATCTCTTGGAACTGTTTTCGATCCGTTTCCATGTTCTGTTCGTAAAGATAAAAATGTCGAAAAAATTAGATTCCATTAGGGTTCCATACTCAAAACCCTAATAACTAATTCTCTTACTTGATATACAAGTAAAAGTAAAAATAAATGTTTTGGCTTTTACCATTGCATTGACTAGCAGGAGGGGTTTGAACATGACAAGCTTGAGGCAAAGCAAGAGCTTGTGTTTGGTTAATGTCAAGATTAAACCCAAGTTGTTGAGAACCACCTCCACCTTTTAAAACCTGACATAAACACTCTGGTGAAGATCTAACCACATAACCAAACTGGTTACAACATTGTTGAGATGGAGAAGAAGTCATGTTTCCTGTTATGTAGTCGAGACACGGCGCCATGCTCAATATAACATTTGTGCAGCTTACATGAGAAGAAGAAGAAGAAGAAACCGTCGTCGATATCATCATAAAAGATGTGAGCAATAATACTAAACACATTCCATGTTTCATGTTTTTCTTGTGTTGTTATAAGGATAATTAATAATCTCCTCTTTTTAAGAGTTTTTGTGTTCTTATATAAGTAAATAATTAAGAAACCGTGTGTCCCGCAAAGAAAGGCGTAAAAATATGAAGCGGCGCGATTTGAATGACCATCTTTTGTTGCGTTTTGATTCAGAGAATCTAAAAGCCAGTCTATATTACCTAAAACGGTTTCTAAGTAAAACTCAAGACAGAAGCAGAGTTGCGACAGACTGGCGCCACGCGTACTCGCGAGCTCCTTCCTTGTCTACAATCTTTATCACAAAGTTTGGAGGTGCGATGACAAGCCTCGACCTTATCTCGAGTATGCATTTGTCGACAAGTTCAAAGGCTTCTTCGACAGACATGTCGCTGCGGTAGTGTCTGTCCATTGTGGAGAGAGAGAGAAGTAGGAGCCGTAGCCAAACGCTCCCTTATCGATGTAGTATAGCGATGGTCATGTTTCTTTGTCGTAGCCTGCCATTAGGATGTTCACCGAATAAGGATTCTGGAATCAAACACCAACGAGAAACCTATTAGTAACAAAATTTATATCATTCTATAGCAAAGGACACAACGTAGGCGTTTATAAGGATATAATACCACTCAACAATGTCGAAAACATGGAAGAATCTATACGAGAGCGACCACCAAGATCACAAATTGGTTACACAAAAAACTTTCTTTTCTTGCAAAATTCTCATACAAAGCCACTACAATATCACATGGCACACGAAAACTATCAGTATTTATTTGAGTTTCATCTTTTTCCACACACAAAAAAAGCTTCATCGTGATTCTAGACTTTAGACCATGATTATCCATAACTACCAAAAAAACCCTTAACTTTTTGTTTTTTGTTTAAAAAAATAAAATAAATAATAGACCAATCGCGGGTCGTGCCACGTGTCAGTGGACCCACGAATAGTGTAAGTATTAGTCCTTAGAGAAGGATTATAAGAGCATTAATATCCATAGGATACAAAGAAAACATCTTAACTTTTTTTTTTTTTAAAAGACCTATCGCGGGCCGCCACGTGACAGTGGGGCCCGCAAATAGCATAAAAGGCACCTCTTATATTGGATTTTTTGGAATCACTTCTTCCTTAATTTAGTGGGTCCCACCATTAAGAGGTAGACTTAAAAGCCTTGATATTAATGGTCTAAGGGATGATCCTTATTAATTATGCGGGTCCCACAGGGTTAAAGACCTCTTTTAGGGACACGATAATCATGCTCTTATATCACTCTAATGACATCAAAATCGCATAATGGGAAAATTTATCTAATACAAAAAACTGCAACAAAGATTCTGAAACATAAGACCATGTGCATTGCAAGTTTTAAGAAAGGTTTCAAGAGAAGTTTTAATTGGTGAACTCACAAAAAATAAGAACTTTGCTTCCAACAAACTCGAAGGTCTACTGACATATGACGGTCCACGATTGATCATCTTTTTAAAAAAATATTAAACAAAAAAATAAAATAAAAAGTCTTAAGAGTTCATTTTGCGATGCACATGCTCTAACAAGTCTTGAAATTTTCAAGAGGAGACATTGTATGTTTAGATATTGAGCACACATATAGATTAGGAGGACTCATCAAACTATTTAGAAATAAGACCATCTTTATAGATAAAAATTCTTAGGAAAAAAAGTTTTTTTTTTGTTTTAAAATAATAATAATAATAATAATCGGACCAATCGCGGGCCGCCACGTGTCAGTGGAACCCGCAATTTAGTTTAGAGTTGCCTCTTAGAAAAGAGGTTAAGACCATCAATATCGGCAATGCTTAGTAAAAAATAAGCGATCCTTAGCAATTAAAATAATTATAATTAATTAAATTATACTAAGGAGCGAAGCTTATTGAGGCTTCTTTGATTAGGCTAAGAAGCGGACATGTGTCGGAATCGAAGAAAACTCGGGTGGTTTATTTATTTTTTGCTTTTTCTTTTCATTTTTGTCGGAAGAAAAAAACAGAGAGAGAAGAGGAGACGACGATTTTTTTGTTGATCTTCAATCTGGGTATTTGTGTTATTTGTGTATTAAACTTGTTGTTTTATTTATGTGTTAATTTTGATGTAGTGTAAGAAGAAGAAAGTGTTACATATTATAGAAGAAGAAGTAGAAGAAGAATAAGAATGTGCATAAGAGGAATGAATATAAGAAGAAGAAGTTTTGATTGATTAATGGTTTGTTTAGTGTAGTTTTAGTAAGTGGTTTAGTGTAGCTTTGATTTTTTTAGTGTAGTTTTGATTTGTGGTTTAGTGTAGTTTTGATTTCTTTAGTGTAAAATTGATTTTGTTTTAAAATGTGCAAAATTTTGTAATAATAATGTTTTCATAAATGTTTATGATATTTAATTTTTTAATATTAAATTTTATTTTTAAGAACCTTAACTAAATAACACCAATAATTGCCAAAATAATTACTAAGGAACTATAGTTTCTTAGACCAAAAAATAATTACAAAAAATTAAAAATAAATTACTAAGCAACTATTTTAAACAACACCAATAATGATGCTCTAAAGCACCAATTTTTAATTAAATTATGGGACCCACAACTTAAAATTCTTCTTAAAAACGTGCGCTAACGATGCTCTAACAGCTTAGTTCTAATAACTTATAACAGATCAAAAGCGGCTTGGAGAACAAGAATAAGACGAAGTTGAAGGGTAAATTTGACATATCAATAGTATTATGGGGTTGAAATGACGATTTTGTAAAGTATGAGGATGAAAGAGAGAGTATAGAGAAAGCTAAGGGGCAAATTTGTAAATAAAAGTGGATTATGCAAGGGGAAAAATATCAATTAAATAATGAATTTTCAAAATTCACCGAAAAAACATGAATTTTCACGTGAACCATTTAAATCATGAATTTTTTTCGTTGACTGACATGATTTATGATTTAAATGATTCACGTGAAAGTTCATATTTTTTTCCGTAAATTTTGAAAATTCATGATTTAATTGACATTTTTTTACTGGTGTTTTTCTTTTCATTCGTACGAAGTTAAAGGGTATATTAGGCATATTACTAGTATCATCGGGGTTGAAATTCCTATTTTATAAAGTACGAGGGCGTTCGAGAGAGTAAAACAAAAGTTTGGGGCTAATTTGTAAATTAAAATGGATTCGCAAGGGACTTCTCTTCTTCTTCTCCTACGTACGAAGTTAAAGGGTATTTTAGACGTATTACTAGTATCCCCGGGGTTGAAATGTCTATTTTGTAAATTACGAGGGCGTCGGAGAGAGTAAAACAAAAGTTTGGGGCTAATTTGTAAATTAAAATGTATTCTGCAAGGGACCTCTCTTCTTCTTCTTCGTCTTCTTTCTTTCTCTCTCCCGCTTCTTGCCGAGTCGCCGACCTCTTGAGAAGAATAAGGACTAACATTCAAAGTCTATGATTTGTCCTCTGCTTTCTAATATTTGATAAATAAAAAGTGTTTCTCTTTTTGATTTCTCTTGTTTTGTTCAATTTGTTAATAAATTTATTTTAAAAAATGGCGTATTGTGTTCTTCGGCTTCGAAAGGTTTCACCTTTAGGGATCTCTCGTCTTCTTCTTCTTCAAGGTTTGTTCTTCAAAACCCAGTTTTTCTCTTTGTGTTCTGTTTTCGAAAGGTTTCAGCTTTTTATAAGAAGAATTTTTGATTTTGGTTATGCTTTATATTGATGGCTTTGTATTACCAAATTGTTTCAGCTTATAAGGTAAGCTTGGAGTCTGACTTTAGAGAGATTTATAGATTAGGTTCCTTGACTAGAAGCTATAGAAACAGCACAGGGTCTCCAAAATTCGATTTCACCGGCTCCGAAACCACCTCGAAATTCGATTTCACTGATCTTACGTAAGACCAACAACACCTTCTTCTTGTCTGATGAGACATTTGTTGATATTATGGTAGCAAAGAGCAATGAATTGTGAATATCTTTGTGGTTACATTGTTATGATTCATTGTTGTTTAAGATAATAAGTAAAAGGGTATTGATTTGTGTTTCATGTCTTGACCTTGAAATCTCTCAGATGTCCACATACATGGTATCCAGTCGCTCGGAAGAAGAGGCGTAAAGTCATTCTACATGTTGGCCCTACAAACAGCGGGAAGACGTATAATGCCCTTAAGCAGCTTGAGAAGAGTTCTTCAGGTATGCCTTACAAGGTGACTACTAAAACCTTTTTTTTTCGGAAGCCATTTCTTGGAACTGTTTATGATTTGATGATTTTGTTTGAAGGCGTATATTGTGGTCCCTTGAGATTATTGGCGTGGGAGGTAGCTAAACGGTTGAACAAAGCAAACGTTCCTTGTGATTTGGTAACGGGACAAGAGAAAGAGTTAGTTGATGGAGCAGCACACAAAGCTGTGACGGTTGAAATGGCTGATGTTACATCGGTATACGATTGTGCCATCATTGATGAAATTCAGGCTAGTCTCGCCTAAGTTATTAAGCTGAAGAAATTGACAATACCTGTCTTTTTTCTGTTATAAGTTTCCTTTCATTTCCCTGATTTCAGATGGTGGGATGTAAACAAAGGGGATTTGCGTTTACTCGCGCTCTACTTGGAATTTCGGCTAATGAGCTACATTTATGTGGCGATCCAGCTGTCGTGCCTCTTGTTCAAGATATATTGAAAGTAACTGGAGATGATGTCCAGGTATCATGTTTGTTCGAGTCAGAAAACATTTTTCTTCTCTTATTCTTTCTTATCTGTATTGTGATATTTCAGACACTCTTCACATGATCCTCTATATTTTGTATTTAGGTTCTTATATATGAGAGGCTTTCCCCATTAGTGCCTTTGGAGGTTCCAGTCCAGTCAGTTTCCAATATTAAAACTGGGGACTGTCTTGTAACCTTTTCACGACGAGATATATATTCGCATAAGGTTAGCACTTTTTTTTTATCTTGCATTTTCCAGCTTGAGTTTGCTGCTTGAAATAAATAGTACATTTTGGCATCATATTACAGTTCATACATAGCTGATAGCTCTATTACACTTAATAATTCTTTACACCTCATGAGTATTGAATGTTTTTTGCTTGCCTCAATAAAAATTTTCGTTGCTCTTCTTGATAGCCTTCATGTTTGTATCTTGTAGAAAAAGATTGAAAAAGCAGGGAAGCATCTTTGCTCTGTAGTTTACGGTTCATTGCCTCCTGAGACACGCACGGCACAGGTTCGTGTTCTTTACTGTTCTGGCCCTAAACTTAACTGGAGGGTCTAAGAGATATCCCCCGATTCAAATTATCCTTGTATGTAAAATTGTTAAGAACTGCAGGCAACAAGGTTTAACGACGAGACCAGTGACTTTGATGTGCTTGTTGCCAGCGATGCGATTGGCATGGGTCTTAATTTGAATATCTCAAGGATTATCTTCTCGACCCTCGAAAAGTTTGATGGTACTGAGACCAGAGCTCTTACTGTCTCTGAGATTAAACAAATTGCAGGTAAATTTCAACAATGGTGATATCTTAATTGTTATGAACAGAGGCTGGTTCCTCATAAGTGTAGGGGGTAATGCTCATAAGTGTAGTTTTGCCATCTCAGCAAGAGGTCTTATTGGTTAGTTGAAAGCTAAAAGTTAAAGGGAAGCTAGAGAAAATGAGTTGTGTCGCTCTTGATTTGGCTTAGGAGAGTTTAGAGTGCTCTAGACTTCACCCAAGTGTTCTTAGGCTCTTTGCTTCGGTTTGTTCTCTAGTGGTCCTCTGTAATTGATGTAGAGAGTGAATAAAAGGATGATTGTGCTTGGTTCTTATCATGTCCTTTTGTAATGTTTTCATGATCATGTTGTAGGGAGAGCTGGCAGATTCCGGTCAAAGTTCCCTGTTGGCGAAGTAACTTGCTTGCACAAAGAGGATCTTCCGTTGCTGCACTCTTCTCTCAAGTCTCCTTCACCTCTTATTGAGGTGGTTTAGATTTATATAAACCCAAGATTAGTTCTCTAAACCCTTTCCTTCTTATGCTTATCTATATTTCCATGAAACTTTTATCATGCAGCGTGCTGGACTGTTTCCAACATTTGACCTCCTGTCTAGGTATTCGCAAGCACATCCTAAACACGGGTTGTACCAGATATTGGTAAAGATACTTTTCTTCTCTTCCTTTGTTGTCCTCAGTCCTTATGAATGGATCTAAAGACATGGCTCATTTCTTATTGGCAGGAACATTTTGTTGAAAATGCAAAGTTATCTTCAAAGTACTTCATCTCTAATGTCGAAGACATGATGGTAAAAGCTCGGCTATTGATGTAGTTTTGTTCAGACAACAGTAGAGAACTGTTTTTATAACACAAGTGATGTTGGTCTTTAATTTTTCAGAAAGTCGCCTCTATTGTTGATGAATTACCCCTCGGATTGCAAGAGAAGTATCTTTTCGTTGTCAGGTAAGTGTAAAGTAAACAAAATTTTCGTCTTTCCTTGTTTCCTGTATCGAAAAAGATTCAAATTTCAAATGAATACAAGCTTCGACTGATTAAATATCACTTATGGTTCAGTCCAGTTGATATAAACGATGAAATTTCAAGTCAGGGATTTGCACAGGTAACAAAAAGAGCTTGAAGCTCTTATCATTAATGGTATCTATACCTGCAAAAAACCCATTGTTCACTATTACTTTTCCTTATTTATACACCAGTTTGCTCAAAAGTTCTCAAAGACAGGCATTGTAAGGCTCAAAGAGATACTCGCACCGGACAAAGTTAAGGTTCCCAAAACACCAATAGAACTCAAGGAACTTGAATCCATTCACAAGGTACAATGTAGATGAGTTTGATTTCATTTTAATCTTTAGTGTTCATTGAGTTTTGTTGGTCTCTAAAACTAGAGATCTGTATTCATGTGTTGTTTTGCTTACCATGAGTGGAATAGGTTTTAGATCTGTACGTATGGTTAGGCTTAAGGCTAGAGGAATCTTTTCCTGACCGAGAAGTAGCAGCTTCGCAAAAGTCAATCTGCAATTTGTAAGTAGCCAGAATCAGTAAGCCGCGTTATCGTTTTGTTTATCCTTTTTACAAATCTGATGCAAAGAAACATTGAATTGCATGTACAGACTTATTGAGCAGTTCTTAGAGGGGAATAGATTGAACACTCCTACTCGGTTCACGCAATATCTAAGGCAAAGATGATCTTAAAGAATACATTTTTCAGTTGTGGTTTGGATAAATTTGTTCTTTGTTCCCTTCATTGGTTTGGTCATTGAAGAAGAAGTAAAGACAAAAGTGATTTTGCAACAACAAGATTATTTTACCACTACCTTTGATATAGAGGAACCATTTAGTTTGATTAAATTTATGTCATTTTTTTGTTGAGGCATGTGTTGTAATAAAAGTATATTATTGGTTTATGATACCACAAGTCCACAACTTAAAGCATCCAAGAAATACAAGTTTACTTCTTTGTGTTTGCTTTTGTACCCAAATACAATATTTTGTGCATGGAATCAACTTGAAACTTAAATTAGCAAAGTTTTGTTTGTATTTTTTTCAAAAATTTTGTGTCATCATATTATTAATAATTGCACAAACTAGTCCCTAAAGTCTTAAACATCCTACTCTGTCTTTGTACATCTGTTTGATATGTTTGATATTACAACTTCTACATAACATTTGATATTATTCAAGAAGAATTTACACAAATTATTTCAGCTAATCTTGTAATGGAGTCATATATATATGTGCCACATATTTATTAAAGTGTGAAAAACTCTTGTATATTTATTTACCATTTTCTCATGTTTGGATATTCACAACGACCAGAAAAAAGTTCAGAAAACAAATAAAATTCAAAAAACGTTTCTTGGAGTAGAAGAAACACAAGAGCATTCAATATCAAAACAAAGAAAACAACAAAAACAAGAACAAGGGGTAAAAAGGTAAATTCAAGGTCCACGGGCCGGAGCAAAGCAGAAACAGCCGGAACTCTGATCTTCCGGTATCATTCCGCCGCCTTTAGTGGTATCAACACCTTCAAGCATCTTCACAACTTCCTCCATCTCCGGTCGTCTCTGCGGATTCGCATCCCAACATCTCCTCATTATGTTCGCCAGCGCGTTCGGACAGCATCTCGGTATCTCCGGTCTCAGATTCTTTATCCAAATAACACATAAAACAAAACATACCACACAACACATATCAATACTCCCTAACGTAAGCAGCAAGGTAACTATCTAGGGTTTAATTTATTAGGTCAAGAAACTTAACTTACATGTATAACAACCGCGGAAGAAACATCGACAAAGCTAAGATCGGGATAAGGCATATCGCAACAGTATATTTCCCATAAACATATCCCGAAGCTGTAAACATCGCACCTTCTATTGTAGGGCTTACCATCAATAACCTATCAAGAAGAACAAAACCAAATTGCTTTAAACTTGATTAGGTTTTCGAATAAAAAATAGAGAAAGAAAGGTTTAGTCTTTTGTTAACCTCAGGAGCCATGTATCCAAGAGTACCGGTTTCTCCGGTCATATCCTTTGGATTAAGAGCTTCCACTCTCGCCACTCCAAAATCCGCTATTTTCAAATTCTTATGATCATCCAAAAGCATGTTCTCTGTTTTCACATCGCGGTGAACAATCTTCTCGGAATGCAAATAGCTTAGCCTGCAAGCAACAAACCCGCTTTTCTTCGGTGTCCATCACAATAGAGATTTCAAAGAGTAGCATAGGAAGATGATTAATTCAATTAAATTACCCTCGAGAGAGATCTAGGGCTAGTTTGATGACGGCTTTAAAAGCGAGTTTCTTGTGCCTATTACGGATCAAGTGTTGTTTCAATGTTCCACCCGATAGATACTCCACGACCACGCAACAAGCTCGTTGAGGCAAAGAGTTCTCTGAATCCGCCGATGGTATCTTAAGATTCGTTGTTCCCATCGACGCTCCAACAAACTGTCAAAACCCATTTCAACATTTCAAAAATACTCATACGACGTTTTCTGTGCCCTAATTCTTGCTAAACAAGCAAGATCACAAATAACAAATCTTCACCAATATAATGGGACAAAACAAAACTAACCATTGTGACATTTGGGTGGTTAAGTTTATGCCAAACAGTGACTTCTTGTCTAAACAAAGCACGAGTCGCCGCTGTTTTGGCCTTAGTTTCGTTGCCATCATCTTCCCAATCAAGAACTTTAACTGCAACATCATGACCATCATAGATACCTTTGTAGACAGTACCATAAGTACCACGAGCTATAACATTTCTTGTCTCAAGCTTAGCCAAATCAATCTCCCACTCTTCTTTAGCTTTAGGATTCGTCGTCTCGAGGTTTCTTGACCAAACCCTACTTAGATGTTTCTCAAGCTGTTTGTCTAAACTCTTTAAATCTATTTTATCAGCTCTAAAGATTCTGTCTTTGTTCTTGTTCTTGTCTTCTTCTTCTTCTTCTAATATTGATTTATTATTATTATCCATTGTCTTAATAATATTCAAATCAAAATGCGAAAAATAATCTAAATTAAAAATAGAGGATTATGACTCAAAGATTCAATTTTTCTTCATCATCATAACAGAGTTTAATTATTATCAGTGAAAAAAAGTTTTCAAAAAAACAAATCTTTTGATTAAAATTTATTAACAAAGTTTAGGTTTTTATAATGAGAAAACACATGCATTGATCAAAGATTTATTCTACAAGAGGCTTAATTACCTTTTTCGATGATCTAAAGAAACAACTTTGTTATTATATTATATGATCTATCTATAATCAAAGCATATGAATAATTATCTCAAGAAAACTAAAACTTAAAAGAAAACTAATACTAAATAGATTCAATCAATGAAAAAAACAAAAACCATAACTCAAATGTATGATAAACTATAACATGCAGAAACCTAATAAGATGCAAAAAAAGCTATTGAAAAAAAAACCCTTCAAAATATTAAGAAAAGTGGTAATTTTTAAGAGATGGGTTTCGGATTTGGTGGCGAATAGAGAGGATTGTTTATAAAAAAAAAATATCTTTTTTTTTGTGTGTGTGGATGAAAAATACAGAGAAGATCTCTAAAGAGAGAAGAAAAACAAAAAAAAGGGCTTAGGAAACAACGGAAGAGAGATGGATGAGAATAAAAGACGGAAGCCAAAAAGCTGTTTCTTTTAGGCTGTTTTTAAGGAAACGTACAATATTTTATTTTATCTGTTTCTTTTTTCTAACCAATTTAAAAACAAACAGAAAATGAATTTTTAGTTTGAAAAAATGAGAAATATTTGGTAATGTTGATTTTATATAATAAAAATAAATATTATGAAATCACGCTAATTATCTTTTTCCTCTTTACGATTTTTAATAAATCTTGAGAATAGAAGGTAATAAAAGATAAGTTTGTTTGACTTGATCTAATCCAAATCATATATATAAGAAATATCAGAATTTATATCATGACAGATATTATAAAATAAATATAAACAAATTAACATATATGAAAATAGGAAAAGAAAAGGGGAGAATTACAAAATTACACCATTTGAATTACATTTCACAAAACTACACCATTTCAAAAATAACTTCACAAAACTACACCTAAACACTAAAAATTAAATTCAAATACATCTTGAGAAATTCCCAAAACTACACCCTTTCAACCCTCCTTTCACAAAACTACACCTAATTCAATATTTTCACAAGTTTACACCCTTTCAAAATTTTAAAAGCTTGATTTACCCTTTTAAAAATTACCAAAATTAAAATCTTTTCATTTGGGTTCGCTAATTAGTGTTTAGGGTATAGTATTAAGGGGGTAGAATTGTTTGGGTAGGGTTTATTTGGATTTAATTTTGAGTGTTTAGGTGTAGTTTTGTGAAGTATTTTGGAAATTGTGTAGTTTTGTGAAATGTAATTCAAATGGTGTAGTTTTGTGAAATGTAATTCAAATGGTGTAGTTTTATAATTCCCCCATAAATCTTACCCACACAATCCTACCCCCTTAATACTATACCCTAAACACTAATTAGCAAACCCAAATGGAAAAAAAAATGATTTTGATGATTTTTTAAAGGGTAAATCAAGCTTTTAAAATTTTGAAAGGGTGTAATTATGTAAAAATATTGATTTATGTGTAGTTTTGTGAAGGAAAGGATAAAAGGGTGTAGTTTTGTAAATTCCTCAAAGAAAAGATGAATTCACAAAACTACACCCTTTCATCCCTTCCTTTACAAAACTCTACCTAATTCAATTTTTTCACATATTTACATCTTTTCAAAATTTTAAAAGTTTGATTTACCCTTTAAAAAATTATCAAAATTAATTTTTTTCATTTAGGTACGTTAATTAGTGTTTAGAGTATAGTATTAAGAGGTAGAATTGTGTGGGTAGATTTATTTGGATTTAATTTTGAGTGTTTAGGTGTAATTTTGTGAAGTAATTTAGAAATGGTGTAATTTTGTGAAATGTAATTCAAATTGTGTAGTTTTGTAATTCAACTTTTTATAAATTAAACTAGGTGAGAATCCGGGATAAGTTATTCAAAAATAATCATAATTTTTATTTCACGTTTTAAAATAATCTTAACAATATAAATATTGTAAAAAGAACATAATTTAATTTTATATATAGTTTAAATAATTTAGCGCTTTTCAAATTTAATTTAGTTTTAAAAACTAAAAACAAGTTTCAAACAATTATAATGTCAAACAATTAAAATATAGTTTTTAACTTTAGAGTGCTAAAAGTATTATAATTGTTTGAAATTGTTCTAAAATAATTATAATATTGTAATAGTCCAAAGTTTTTAATTTAATAACGTATATTATATGAGAAAAAATAAATATTATAACTTTTAAATGCATTTGAAATTTTTATTTTAAAATTCAGAAAAGCACGAAAAAAGTTTGAAAAGCCCTATAACCTTATACAGGTCGGGTTGGACTTTAAAATATAAACTGGAAAATTATTCGAGTCAGGTCGGGGCAAACCAAAAATATATGCGGCTTTTACGGGTTTTGGGTCGGATTAACCCGATTGACATGCCTATGATACTCCGATATATGAAAGCGTAATTCATTAACCGAAATTCACAAGCCATAAACGAAGTCACACTTTAATGATTTTGTATGGGATTGAAGTTTTATTTATATTAAAAAATTGAGGAATTCACAAAACTATACCTAATTTAATTTTTTCACATGTTTACATCCTTTCAAAATTTTAAAAACTTGATTTATCCTTTTAAAAATTATCAAAATTAAAATCTTTTTATTTGGGTTCGCTAATTAGGGTATAATATTAAGGGGGTAGCATTGTGGGTAAGGTTTATTTGGATTTAATTTTGAGTGTTTAGGTGTAGTTTTGTGAAGTATTTTTGAAATGGTGTAGTTTTGAGAAATGTAATTCAAATGGTGTAGTTTTGTAATTCTCCCTTTTTTTAAGAATTCACAAAACTAGACCCTTTCAACTCCTCCCTCACAAAACTACACCTAATTTAATTTTTCACATATTTACACCCTTTCAAAATTTTAAAAGCTTGATTTACCCTTTTAAAAATTACCAAAATTAAAATATTTTCATTTGGGTTAGCTAATTAGTGTTTAGGGTATAGTATTAAGAGGGTAAGATTGTGTGGGTAGGGTTTATTTGGATTTAATTTTGAGTGTTTAGGTGTAGTTTTGTGAAGTATCTTGGAAATGGTGTAGTTTTGTAAAATGTAATTCAAATGGTGTAGTTTTGTAATTCTCCCCAAATTTTTTTGTAAAACATATGAAAAACCCGAAAATGTATATAACCATGTACGAATCGGGTCAGACTTTAAAATATAAGCCAAAAAAATATTTAAACCAAGTCGAATCGGACTCAAATAAATACGAAATTTAAGGATTTGGATCGGGTTATCCCGACTAACATGCCTAGTTATAATACCAAAAACTAGGGGTGGGCAAATTACCCGATACCCGAACCGGAACCGACCCGAAATTTTCGGTTCGGTTCGGGTACGGGTATTAGACTTTTGCCCGAAAGTTACTTCAATGTTGGTACCCGTGGGTATCGGGTAATACCCGTACCGAACCGATACCCAAACGGGTACCCGAATACCCGAAACTTTATTATGTTTCATATGTTTATAGGTACCATATATCCGAATATACCCGAAAATATCCGAAATATCCGAAAATATCCGAAAATATCCAAAATTCTCTAAAAATAAAGTAGAAAATATTAAAAAAATATCCGAAAAATACCCAAAAATAATGGAAGAATACCTGAACCGAACGGTACCCGATTTTTCGGGTATTTTCCGGGTCCAAATATCTCATACCCGAAATACCCGGACCCGAACAGATTCTACCCGAATCCGAATCGAAAAACTTAAAGTATCCATACGGGTCCTAAATCCCCCTACCCGAAATACCCGGACCCGATCGGTTCCTACCCGAACCCGACCCGAATACCCTCCCCTACCAAAAACGAGTAAAATTTGAAGTGTTTAATACAGGAAAGAAAAACAAGCAGTAACGTAAACTAAATGACCTACAAAAAGGTTAGGCTTGTCATGAACTGAAAAGGCCTTGAGGAATATATTTTGATATTTTAGTAATGTACATATATGGCTTAAATTAAGGCCCATAACGTAAACTCAATTTGGAGACAATTAAAATTTTATTTGATGACTTACCAATTTTTTTTTACATCATGCATAACGTTTATATATACTTACTGCATAAACTAATTAACCTTAACGAAAATAATGACCCACAAGTATCAGACTTTTTCACTTAGGGAGAATTACAAAACTACACCATTTGAATTACATTTCACAAAACTACATCATTTCAAAAATACTTCACAAAACTACATCTACACATTCAAAATTAAATCCACATAATACAATATGGTGTTACATTATATTTACTATTCGCTTAATAAATCAAGTGGATAAATTGACTGCAATAAGTTTTGATAGAAAACAAAAAAATTTGAGCTTCGACAATAGTTCAATAGAAAACATATAATATCATCCAAAATATTCAAATCTCTCTTTTATAAAAATGTTTTGTAACAAAAAAAGAAGAAACATATTATATATAGGCGTGGCTTTACTTTAATAAAATGAAGTTAATCTATTGATATATATACACATTGATTCATGATAAGTCAAAAGATAAGCATACCAACTTTGTGTACTTAAAGAGGAAAAGAAGAGAGACTTGCAAAGTCCAAAGTCAGCCTCCAAAAATACAATTATTCATAATTTCACATACATCTAACCACAACGGACAAAAATGATATAATAATTATTTAAAAAAAGAATTTCATTTATATTCAAATAAAAATTAGAACCACTACCATTGTATGCAGAAACCTTCTCAAAATCTTTATTTTGAAACTGTTTTGTTAAGAATAATATATTTCATTTATTAGAGAAATGATTCGTAGAATATGTTTATATATTCCTTGTTGAAATAAAATGCTACCACATATATATAGGACATCACCATGGGCGAATGTAGCTTAATAACAAGAGGTGCACTTCACCCCATAAATATTTGAATTAGTCTAATTTTCTTTAAAAATTTTAAAAATGCACCTATTGATAAATCTAAATTGTAGGCTAGTTAGTAGTTTTGCCCCGGATAAAAATATTTTCTAGATTCGCCTCTGGGTCACATCACAATTGTCATTTGTCACACAAATAACGATATTTTTTTTACTAAATTCATAAATATTATAATAGGAGTGTGGATCATTACAAGAAAAAGGAGGAACCAAAATTTGAGTGTACAAACAAACATATAGGAGCTAAATAACGACTTTGGTACGTTACGTTGTCCTTTTCTTACGGTATAAACATTTAAAGAGAATCTTGACTTAATAACTATTAAAAATATATAATTACTAATTTTAAGTGTTTCGTAATCTCTGACTAAGTATATATCAAGCAACCTGACATTCACTAAAAGTTGAACCAAAAACTTTATTAATATCCCCATTTTAAAAGACCTGTTTTATCTACTTACAAGTATATTTAAAGACTTAATAATATATGTTTTATGATTAGTTTTAGTATGGATTACTATAAAGTAAATTAATATTTAACGACGGATAATCCTTCTGAAGTGTTTTATGTCACGTGATGTGTCAATTAGGCACGTGATATTGCAGGAAGCAAGCATGTTTGGTCGACATTATGATTTTAGCATGGAGCTTCTTTATGCTAAGAATGTGCTTTTTCTTCTCTCCGTATTATATTACTTTGGGACTTTAATTTTTTTTGTCCCTATATTTTCTTTAATTTTTACAAATGATTTTGTCTATCGTTACTATACTAATTGATGATTCTTATGTATTTATCTTGTTATAATTCTCTTTGAATTGTTCCACTTTGTTGTAATAAAAAAAAATTGTTCCACTTTATTTTTGCTATATATCGTTACGGGTTATTGTTTTCTTGTTTTGGATGCCTTGGTGAAATTATTCCAATATTATGTGCATTGCATGGATTTGCAACATGTATATATGCATCACTCTAATTAAATTGATATTAATATGAATAAATAGAAGTTTCTTTTTTTATTAGACAAATATATATATATATATATATTATAAATACAACAACAACAAATAATCAACCAAGTGGTTGGCCTCATGCCACTAATTGTTAAAGGTGTGGTAGATTAGATATAGGCTTATTATAACATTCATTTTTAAAATTGTTTGACATAAAGATCGAATTCGACCTAACTAAATTATTAGTTGGGGGTTATATCATATATTTTATTTTAAGCGGGCAAAATTAAATCAATATATATATATATATGACTCTAGAATGAATAGTTTTTAGGGAGAATCACAAAACTACACCATTTGAATTACATTTCACAAAACTACACCATTTCCAAAATACTTCACAAAACTACACCTAAACACTCAAAATTAAATTCAAATAAACTCTACCCAAACAATTATACCCCCTTAATACTATACCCTAAACACTAATTAGCGAACCCAAATGAAAAAAATTTAATTTTGGTAATTTTTTAAAGGTTAAATCAAGCTTTTAAAATTTTGAAAGGGTGTAAATATGTGAAAATATTAAATTAGGAGTAGTTTTATGAAGAAGGGGTTGAAAGGGTGTAGATTTGTGAATTCCTTAGTTTTTATTATTTTTTTTACATTCATCTTTTAACCACAAGTGATCTTATATATATATATATAAATGATTAAGACAGTTGATAGTTGATGTATTTTTACAACATTTTTTATAATATTAAGAAAATATTCATGAGTTGATACATTTATGAATTGGTTTTTAAAATTTTGCTATTGAACTATAGTTGTGAGTCTTGTGACTTTAAGAAATAAAATCAAATTGTATTGACTTTATTATATACAGAGCGACAACAAAAACAAAAATGATTTGTTAACTTTGTATTAGGTGAACTTACTTTAGATACTATTTTTTTTAAAAAAGAAAGCTCTTACAGTTTATAAGTTTTAAATTAATGCAATTATTTATAGTAAGGTTTGATCATTTTTAAAACTAATTTAATTGATTTTGGTCTCTATTACATTTGGTATGTACTCTGTACTATATATTGACAATGTAAATTCAGATTTAGACTTTTTATTCTCAATTCCAACCAACCAAAACACACATGTCAAAACAACATTAATCATATAATTATTATTTTTTTAAAATTAATCATAAATTCATAATGTGAATATACATGTATAACTTTGTGACCTTAATTACCAAATACCTAATCGACTTCACTTTATAAAAAACATATCAAATATCAACTATTGATCAATTGTTTTTCAAAAAATCCACCGGAAAAATAACGTACATCCTAAGACATTATTTATGAAGTGATTTTTGTCAAAAGTCTTAGGTGTCAACACCACAATGAATTTCAGCAAATTAATTGTGGCATGACAGAAGAGATCTTTAACAACCAATCCTAAGACATTATTTATGAAGTGATTTTTGTCAAAAAATCTTAGATGTCAACACCACAATGAGTTTCAACAAATTAATTGTGACATGACAGAAGAGATCTTTAACAACCAATGAAAAATGTGACATGGAAAAACATTTATTAATAGAAAATAATGAAAAAGACTTTTAAGTCTCAATAATTACATATCAATAAAAAATTTCAGGAATCATTTATGGAAAAACAAATGAAATAATAAATAATTTAGAATATAAATTCTAATTTTTTATAAAAAAATATAGAGTACGCCGAATATAGAAAAATATTAAAAAATTTATTGGTTAAAAAATTCAAAACGCATTAAATTTTTCAATCAAAAATTAAAAATTAAAAACAATAAACAGATGAAATAAAAAACTCTTTAGAACCACAATTATTATGAAATAAATAGAACAATAAATCTCAGTATTAAATAGGAATGAACGTTAAACGTCACCACAACCCTATAAATATTTACCGCATATTAAGGGTGAACCGAATCCAGATATCCGGTATTTTTAAGATATCCGAATTCGCATCTGCCTAAATCCTTAAAAAATGGCCCGAATTTAGATCCATTAGACGGATATTCGGTTAGGGAATACCCGTTGACTTCTGAAGGATATTCGAATCCTATTTTGTGAATATTTTTATAAATATATTTTTACAAAAACTGAATGAAGTTGAAATAAAAAAAAAAGTAAAACAAATTATAAATATTTTTATATCAAACCTTAAACATAATTATCCACATTTACGTAAAACTTTATTATTTTCAAAATTTATTATGGCGCGAAAAATTACCCTGTTATTAATAAATAAAATACAATATGAAAAAGTAATTAAGGAAACTAAAAGCTTAATAGTCATCAACAACAAAATAAAAAAATGCGAACAGATACGACGTCGTTCGTTTTTATCTTGCATGAATATTTGTAAACACAAGATTTGGGTAAAATCAATAATCATCAAATATCATATGTCCACGTGTCAGACTCTCAAGCCATTAGATCCCACAATCTCAATAGTGCAACATATCAACGTAAAACGCAGCGTACAGAGAATATTCCCCTTCGTTTCTAAATCCATTTTCCCGCCCATTGTCACATAACGCCTAGCTGTCATTTTATGTTATTTACGAAACTACCCATGAGACATGAATATGGTTCACGATAAAGATAAGGGTATAAATGTAATTTAGAGAATATCACGTAGTAACTAACAAACGTAACCCCACCGGCGAATTTATATTAAATTCTTTGAGATTTTAACTTTAAGTCGTCACGGGCGTGGCATGTTCGGTCTATGAAAAAAAGATAATAGTAAGGAGTATTTATTAATTTATACTTTTTTTGTTAAAAAAACTTATTTATCAATGTATTGTTTTGGTGGAAATAATAAATTTTATATTTTACGTGAAAAAGAAAATTATTTTTACTACACCATAGCTATATGCTCTAAGTGTAATAATTAATTAATAGCATATTCGTAATTTACTTTCTAGTTCACAAATCACAATAAACACTTTGCTCCATTTATTTACATATAAATGTGAATATTGAAGTAGTCAAAGGTAAGATTTAAACTTATATAGTTAACGATCACATTAATGTAATAGTTTTGCTTTACAAAAATACTAAAGAAAACCTCAATCATTTTTTAAAAATTTCAAAGGATTTCATCTTGTATTTTATTTTTTTGTATTATAATTAAGAATATTGGCTACGTTTTTTTATGATTATTATGTTTGGATGTGTGACAAGAAAAAGGACGAGAAATTTTTAATGCAATAATTCAGTACTTTATTTGATCGAACGTTATTATTAGCCTTTGATGATTTTGATCATAATAATTACTAATACTATTATTCTGGATTAGGTATAATTACTAATACTATAATTACTAATACTATTATTCATTCTGGATTAGGTATTGACCACTTAATTTCAGTTTTTATTTTCGATATTAATAATACATTATTACTAGTAACTCTATTAAACACTTTCTCGTGATTATCAGATTCATTAGCTTTTACTTTACGGATATAATCTTCCCTGTTTTAGCCTTATAATATGCTCCTTTCCATTAAATTTCTTTAACAATTCTTTTTGCTGTTTTATTATTTTTGAAGTGTGCATGAATAATTTGGTAAATGAAATCTCAAATTTATTAAAGGGAAAATTCTATATTAATACATCAACTAAATTATTATTAACTTTTTAATACACCAACTTTTCGATTGCACAGAATAATACACCAACTATTTTATTTGATCATTTTAAATCACGAAATATTTTACTTACTTATTTTAAATCACAAACTCAAATCATCTATCCAATTAACTAAATCACTGTTAGTTGACCGTTAGTTTATTTTTTTTAAAAAAATATAATTTTGTTATTTTAATATAGAAATACTTTAAAATTATGTAAAAAACTAGAAAAATTAAGAATATATAAAAAGATTGTAACAAAATAAAAGTTTCAAAAAATAATAATTTCACAATTTAATATCATAAACAATTAAAAGATAGGAAAATATCAATTTTTAAATTAAATTTGTGAAAACATTTTCCTTTTTATTTTTAAATTTTTTATTGTGAACCTCTTCTATATTTCCGAATTTTGTAATTTTTGTTGGATTTTTTACATAATTTTAAAGTATTTTTTTATTAAAATAGAAAAAATATTTTTGTTTCAAAAAATATGTAACGGTCAACTGACGGTCAACTAACGGTGATTTGGTTAAATGGATAGATGATTTGAGTTTGTGATTTAAAATAAGAAACTAAAATAGTTCGCGATTTAAAATGAACAAATAAAATAGTTGGTGTATTATTTTGAGAAATCAAAAAATTTGTGTATTAAAAAGCTAATAATAATTTAGTTGGTATATTAATATGAAATTTTCCCTTTATTAAACTATGGCAAAAATAAAAATTAATAAACTATAGCCTATATCGAGAAAAAATAGGCGTGCATGACTCTATCTCTTTTTGGGAACACATTATTTTGTTATCCAACACTAAAATATAATATATTCAAATACATATTTTTTTCAACGCCAATAATAAAAAAAGACTAGTTATTATTAAATAATGGCAAATTGGATTGTACACTACCACTTAAACAAAAGAGAGAGAAATTCTCTACTGCATGCAAACAAAACAAAAGAAAAAAAGTATAGAACTTTCCTTCAACTAATAAATTAATTAAATTAAAATATTCTTATTTTCTTTCGATAGTAACAATAATAATAAAAAGAAGATAAAATAAAAATAGAAGTGTCCGTTACTTTTAATAAAAAAAAATAAAGAAGGAAGGAAGGAATCAAGAGAGTATTTTTTTACATAAACAAAGCAAAGCATAAAAGAGATTCACATAAAAAAAACATAACATATAATACAGAGAGAAAAGATAGAAGAGATTGGTGACTGTCTTTTTTCTGACATTGATTTTCCCGCCTTTGCTCTTCTTTCACAAACAAACCCCTAATTAAGTACTTCTTCTTCTTCTTCTTCTAACACAAGAGAGAGAAAGTCTTAAAGAGAGAGAGAGTGGATGTGAGTTTTTTTGTGTTTCTGTGTGTTGTGAAAAAATGGATACGACGCCACAGAAGAATAAGAAGAGTATTGTTATTTCTAAATCCAAATTCGAGGTTTTTTATTATTATTTATACCCATTTATTTTATTTTTGTTAAAATTTAGTTTTTTTTTGGGGTGAAAATTCACAAAGTTTAGTGCTTTATTTGTTACCCTCTCTATTTTTTCTGATGAACTTTGTGTCCACACTCTGTTTTTTTTTCAATACCAATCTCAAACTTCATAGGAATAATCGACCAATTCAATTTCTTTCTTTTTTTTATATATATATTATTTCACAAAAAAAAAAAATTGGTTTATTCTTTGAAGTCAAAGACAGTTACCACAAAATAATTGTAACTGATTTTCTTTTTTTATTTTAGAGTTTGAACTGTTTCCATTACTAACAATTATCTCTAATTTTCTTTCTCAATTATGAAATCTTTAAAAATCTTCTTGCTCTCTTACCTTAAAGGCTTAAAATTCAAACACAAAAACAAGAAGAAGACTTATAACTCTCTATCTTTGTTTGTCTGAAAAATGCAGGAGTCACCAGTTTTTAGTTACTTAAACAGTTTGTCACCAATAAAAACAGTTAAATCCATACAAATCCCTCACCAATTATCCTCTCTCAACTTCAATTCTCCTCCTTCTGTTTTCACTTCACCACACTTAACCTCTTCTTCTTCTCACAAAGAATCTAGATTCTTTAAAACTCACAACAACTCTTTAGACCAAGTACTTGAATCAGAAGCAGAAGCTACTACTATAGGAGGAGGAGAAGAAGAAGCTTTACTTGAAGTGGATCTACCACAAACAATCAACAATGATTCGATAGATGAAGGCAGAGACGAAACTATGGATTGGGAAAGTTTGATTTCGGATGCTTCTGATCAGCTCTTAATCTTTGACTCACCTAATGATTCCGAAGCTTTTAGATGCCTTATGATGCATAGAGCAACAACTTCACAAGGCATTAATAGTGTCGAGATTCCTACAAACAATGAGCCGGATGCGGTAACTTACAAGGTATAACTTAATTAGGTATACTAAATGTATGAGTTAGTTATCTTAAAGTGTCTTTTAAAAATGATTAATGTTCTTCTTGGTGTGTTTTGTTTTTGTATTATAGGCTGTTTCGCTATTACACCGCGGTGTAAGGAGACGTTGTTTAGACTTTGAGAATAAACAAACATTGAGTGAGAATGTATGTGCATCCTCCTCCTCTTCCTCTAGGTGTGTTGTCCCGAGTATCGGTCTTCATCTAAATGCTATTGCAATGTCTTCAAAAGACTGTAAAACAAATGTCACTAGTGACTACTCGTGTCCGGGGAAGATACAAGTGGTTCTACAAGGCTCAAGCTCTTCTTCCACTACTACACTGCAACAAACTTTGGACTTGACAGAAACCGAAGAAGAAGCTGTCACGGTGGAACCAGCCTTGGAAGACTTGTATTTGAGTAACAACCCTAAGAAGAAGAGGCTTAAGTTGGAAGCAGGAGAAGGCGAATCGTGCAAGAGATGTAACTGCAAGAAGTCAAAGTGTTTGAAACTGTAAGCTTTTCTTTTGATCTTTAGGATGTTCTTGAAGTTATAATCTATTGACACTATTGATGCTTTTGTTGTGTAGTTACTGTGAATGTTTTGCTGCTGGAGTGTATTGTATAGAGCCATGTTCATGTATAGATTGTTTCAACAAGCCTATTCATGAAGATACGGTGTTGGCTACTCGAAAACAGATTGAATCGAGAAACCCATTAGCTTTTGCTCCTAAAGTCATTAGAAGCTCTGACTCGGTTCAAGAAACCGGGGTAAGCTCTCTCTTCTTTAACCACATCCTCTTCTTTATCTTATTATTTGAAAAGGGTTTTGTTAAAAAAGTGTTATAACATAACAGGAGGATGCAAGCAAAACTCCGGCTTCTGCGCGGCATAAACGTGGCTGCAACTGCAAGAAATCAAACTGTCTCAAGAAATACTGCGAATGCTATCAGGTTTTTTAACCTTTTTCTTCGTCGATTTACTTACTTGTAATGGTAACTTTCATGTGTGTCTGATTCTTGTGTTATGTTTGATGTTTCTTTTAAAAGGGCGGTGTGGGATGTTCAATAAATTGTAGATGTGAAGGATGCAAGAACGCGTTTGGTCGCAAAGATGGTTAGCTTTTCTAGCTACTTTAGTTTTTCATTACTAATAGCCTTCAAGTCATGGTTTTGATTTTGATTCTTACTAATGAAATATCTCAGGGTCTTTCGTCGATGACATGGAAGCTGAACAAGAGGCTGAAAATGAAACATCTGAGAGAAACAGAACAGCCAATACACAACAGAACACCGATGTTTTAATAAGCAAAGAGACTAGTTCTGCTCTTCTTACGCCGCCATTGTCTATTTACAGGTAGAATGTCTCTCAACTTCTAAATGAGTTTTGAACTTTGATGTGAGTCTATAAACTCTTAAGATATGTGTGTTTTGTCTTCAGACAAGAGGTTGTTCAACTACCTTTCTCGTCGTCTAAGAACATGATGCCTCCTCCTCCTCCTTCACAGTATCTTCTTGGAAGTGGACTATCTTCAGGGACATATAACATTCATTATTCAAGAAAACAAGACAATGGTTTTACTCGAAAAATCGAAGAGGATGTAGCTGAAGATATGCCAGAGATTCTCATCAACTCTCCTCCTATAGCTAACACCAAAAGTGTCTCTCCCAATGGCAAGAGAGTCTCTTCTCCTCATATGGACTCATCAGCTTCAATGTTAGGGAGAAGAAATGGTGGGAGGAAACTTATACTTGAGTCGATTCCATCGTTTCCTTCACTCACTCCACAACAACATTGAAAAGTGTTTTTAGGTGTGGTGTAGCTAATGAACAATTCTTTGAATCTTTTTATAAGGTGAGAGAGTATTGATAAACAACAAGTCAACTTCTTGTTGGTAGTTAGTGATTTAGCACACTTTTAGAGATTGTTAGTTTAGTGGTTTGTGTAATAAAGATGTCATCAACAACCTCTCAATGAAGATCTTTATGACATTAATCTATAAAAAAACACTTGTAGTTTATTTTGTTTTACTATGTCCATATTGGGTATACAATTTATCTAGTTTTAGCATCAACATGACTAGGACTTGAACATAGAAACATGGGACTTGAAAAACACATTTTCAAAAAACATCATAACCTGATTAACCAAATCAAGATTCAAAGATGCTTTTACAAATAGAGAGATTTGATCTTTGTTTCAGATGCTTATAAACCAAATCAAACTTCATTTTCTAGGTTTATCAGATGCAATGCTTTTTTAGTACATGTTGTTCCCTTGAACCTGCAACAATAACACATAAATCAAAAACAAGAAAAAGGAAACATGAAGAAGTTATAATGTCTAAATCCAAGTTTTCTTATGAAACAAGTAATCTCTCAAGACTCACATCAACATGTCTACCACCATAGTTGCTGTTGGTCATAACCGTACTAGTAGACCCGCTTTCGCTCTCCATAAGCGAAATATTCGATCTATCGAGCTTGATCGCCATCCACGGATAGTACTGATTATGATGGTGTTGTTGACTTTCTTTGGCTGTCGTTGACCCTAATTGAGATGAAGATCTCTGCATTCTTACAGATCTAGGCACACCGTTCCTCGGTGCTTCCATCGAAGATCTCCTCCTCCCGCTCGTCTGCTTCTCGTAGATCTCGGGTGGTCTTTGTTTCGGCGCGCTCTGAGATCGAGCTTTGGCTTTGGAAGACTGAGTATTGGCCATGTAGTTTGGGAAGAGAGGGTAATCATAAGAAGACAAAGAGTCTCCATTATAATACTCTTTGAATCTAGAACACTGTGGACTACTTTGCGCCGTGTTGAAAGAGTTACAATCCTCGAAATGGTTACTATACGCACGAGGACTCATCTCGGTTATAGCCGAAGGAGCCGGAGAGTAAGCTTTAGATTGGATGTCTATTTCAACAATCTTTATGCTCTCTTCTTCATTCTCCTACAAAACAGAGCAGAGCAAAAAACAGAGAGGTTAATAATCAAACAAAACAGAACAGAGCAAAATACAGAGAGGTTAATAATAAAAAAAATTGAAAATTTGAATATTTGTTGTAAAAGTTTTGATTTTTAGAAATGGGTTTTGTAAAGTTTTGATTTTGAGAAATGGGTTTTGTAGATCTATTACTCTGTAAATGTTATTAATTCGGGTTTTGTGAATAGATGTTCTTGAATCTCCGATCATACGAATCCTCTGTTCTCTAGCTTTGGCTTGAAGTGTGACCAAAGCTTGCATACATCTAAGTGTAGCCGTTGCTTGTTTCCTTACTAAATGACCTCTCACAAGTGCTTGTAGCTTCACTAATCCTCTTAACGCTCTCAACGCTTTTCTCGCCTGCGAAAAAAGTGATTTTTTGGCACTAATTCGAATCCAAGCAACATAAAAATCGATTCGCCGAAAAGTTGTTTTTTCTTACCAAATGTGAACGAAAGCAAGATTGAATCTTCACTGCCGCAATATCTTCGTTTAAAGCGATTCTACTCTCCTCAAGTTCACTATCGACGATAGCGTTTGAAAACGGTTGAAGCGGTTGTAGCGGTTGAGGCGGTAAAGGTGAATCTTTGTGAGATATTGGTGGTGGTGGTCCAGTGGCGGAAGAGCGTCTAAAACTCCAACGGCGTTTCTCTTTAGGAGTAGAAGGAAATGTTGAAGTGAATCCTCCATATTCGCTTTGTTGAATCTTGTCTTTTGATTTCTCTTTTTTACCGGTTAAGAAACTTCGAATCCATTTGCTTGTTCTCCCCATTATTGGTGTTATCTTATGAAACTAAACTTAGTTCAAAAATACTATTATATTGTTAGAGAATAAGAAGAAGAAGAAGAAGAAGAAGAAGAAGAAGTTGTGTGTGTTTGGTTTTAGAAGAGATGATTATAAAATGGGACCTGACAATGTCTTAAACAAGACAATGTACTTGAACTCTTTAACTGCTTATGTTTTTGGACAGCCTAACACACCATAAGTTCCTTAACTACCCCATCACTCCATTACATTTATTATTTTTCCTATTATTATGATTTTTTTACACCCTTTTTTGGTTTGAGTTTTAGTGGATTTGATTGGTCTTTTGATGTATAAATTTAATTGACGGGTAACTAATTAAACTAAAATATGAGCATAATAAATGTATAATGTGGATTTTAATGGATTGATAACATTCGTTAATGAGAATGTGTTATTTATTATTATTAGGGAGAAGAAGAAGCAAAGAGGAAAGGTCCATAGACACGATTAATCCACTCTTAAGGCCAACTACACAAATCTCAATAAATCAAATTAGATTCCTTTGCCTATTTCGTTGGATATAATATTAAAGCTCTTCTTTGGAGTTTTCTAAAGAATATTTTATTTAAAAGTAAAATATTCAAAGATTATAAAATGAGATGTAAAAGTCCAAAAAATTATTATGTCTTTTTCAAAAGTTAAATTAAAATTTTGTGTATAATATGTAGCTAAGTAATTACTAATAACCTAGTTTACAGATAAAATAAAAGGATTTTGGAAAAGTAAAAATAGGTAATAGTAGTATGGAACTATGGATACGCATACGGGGACAAATAATTGAATAAATCAATCTCGAAATATTCGATCCAGATCCATTCGTTATTGAATTATAAAGTTATTTATACAATTCATACTTATTTATACTCCCTCTGCCCATTATAATTGATGTTTTAGCCAAAAAAATTTGTTTCATATTAGATGATGTTTTCGATTTTCAATGTAAAATTAATTGTTATTTTGTGTTTTTTTATTATTTAATTTATGCATAATCTTTTTCTATTGGTGGAATTGTGTTCAAGTAAAATATAAAATGATGTTTTTACACAGAAAACAAGAAAATTTAATAAATTCTTAATTTGCGTGTAGAGATCTAAAACATCAAGTAATTTGGGACAGAGGGAGTACCTAATTTTTTCGAGGCATGTACACTTTGGATATCATATGAAAAGGGACTAAAAATAAATAGTTTTTCACATAGGAATTCCGATAGTTAATAAGAGGAATTCACAAAACTAGCCCTTCCATCATTTCCTTTACAAAATTCTACATAATTCAATTTTTTTAACATATTTACACATTTTCAAAATTTTAAAAGTTTGATTTACCTTTTAAAAAATTACCAAAATTAAAATATTTTTATTTGTGTTAGCTAATTAGTGTTTAGGGTATAGTTTAAAGGGGGTAAGATTGTGTGGGTAGAGTTTATTTAGATTTAATTTTGAGTGTTTAAATGTATTTTGTGAAGTAATTTTGAAATGGTGTAGTTTTGTGAAATGTAATTCAAATAGTGTAGTTTTGTAATTCTCCCAATAAGAATTACTGTGGGTACGACGATTTGAATGAGACAAGAACTGGGAATTGGAGGCTTAATAGATCAAATTAGCAAAAGAGAACGAAGGCCAAAAACTTAGTATAAGAGAATTTTATTGATATAAGAAGATATAGGTTCTTTCTTGGGAATTAGACATGCCTTTTTCCCTTGCTTTCTTCCTCTATTTATACTATAATTTACAAATAGAGACATTTAAGTCTCGGCACATTAATACGAATTAAATGCACTTAAAGCGGCCGTTATGTCGTCATCGATCTCTTTAACCGTCGAAGTCTGCTCACCTTCCCCTCGTCCTCTCGTCGAACTGATAGTAGTCGAATATGGGCCCTCTTCGGCCCATCCACTTTAGGCCCTTTTAGGGATGCAGACTTAAATTCTCGCTGGGCCTCAGTCCACATCATTAATGGGCCCGTGTATTAATTTGAACACCAACAGAAGGCCCCCTAAGTTCGATGTTTTCTCGTCGAACTCATCGGACTTAGATAAGCGGACTCTTTGACTACTGGGGGAAGTAGGTCGCTGATTAGATCTTCGCAGATTTCCAAAGGCCTTGCCGAACCGAAACGCGGAGAAGCGAGCTCTTTGATTGCCAAGAGGAAAATCCGCCAATTAGATCTTTTCCGATCCCGAGTATTTCGTTAAACGATACCCTAATAAAATATATTAAAAGGGTAATGATTCGATTTTCCAAAAGGTGGGGCGGCACGGTTTTCGTAGCGTTAGATGACGTCACTCCTTGATTTGATTTGAATAAATAGAGCGGAAACAGAGAGGCTCTTCTTTATCCTTGCAAACACAAACTTTTCGCAGCCTCTAGAGAAAGAAAGACTCCAAATTTTTCCAGAAAACTTACGAAATCCAAAATAGACTACAACAATGGCCCCCAGAGAACCAAGACGTATCGTTACTCAAGCCGGAGACCAGTTCGGCCCCTACCAAAGTACACTCTCGACGGCGAAATCCCTCGAGTTGCTCCGCCGCACATGCGCGATTCCCGAAGCGGTGGAACTGGCGCTACCTCGTGAGGGCGAATCGCCGGAAAGCGTCCGCCCAGGATTCTGCTGCGCCTACGAGGCGTACTTCTCCGGGGCGGGTCCGTCTTTTCCGATCCCGGAGGCGCCGATACTCTACCCGTATCGGCTCGGGATCGCTTTCCTCGAGCTCGCCTAACTTTATCCGGTCGGTGTTATGTGCACTGACGGTGGCGGAGGAGACCGGATTCGCCTTTGGCGTTCCGGAACTGATGGAGTTGTTCAGCGTTCGCGTCTCGAAGACGAGCGGGACGTTCGCTATTTACCCCAACACCAACAGGAACTTGGTGTATGGTTTCCCGGAGAAGGATTCGAGCCGGATGGACCGGTATTTCTTCTTCCGCATCACGAAGTCCTCCGTCGGGGATATGCACGAATTTATCGGCCACAAATGGGCCGCGACCTGCGGTAAGTACTTTATGCTTTTAATCCGAGAATTTCTTGTTGTGCAGAAAAGATCGCCGCCTTGGCCCCCTTCTAGGGTTCTTTAGGAGTTGACATATCTTTGTTTGTTTCAGAAACTCAAACGCGGCTCGACGATCTCACGCGCTTCGAGGACTTCTATCGGGTCGCCGTCGAAGCCTCCTCCAAGTGGAATTCCTTCCCGCTGGATAGGATCCACGGTGCCTGTGCTCGCCTGAGAGAGCGGACACTTAGAGGGCCTGTTTCTCCGCCTGCGGAGTCGTCTCCCCCGACTTATCGGGCGAAGAAAGAGAGGGAGGTCCGCCTCGCAGCCTTGGCCAAGATCAAAAAGGAGGAGATCTCGGTTTTTAAGGCGAGCGGGGAAAAGCCCAAGGTCAGTCTAGTGGCTGACTGGGTCCTCCAGCGGACTCCGGACGAGCTAGGCCCCATCGCTCCTCTGCCCCGCCTCGGGGATGGCGCGGAGGAAGAAGAAGAGGAGGAAGGCCTCGAAAGGAGGAAGAGGAAGAGAGGCGATGGCGATGCGGATACAGCTCCTCGCGCTGGCGAGAGGACGAGGTCCAGGAGTGCGGACCCGGTGACGGCCAAAGAGCCGATCATGCGCCCCCCACCAGCCCTTTCGGACCGCTCCGTCTCTCCCGGTGCCGCGGACCGAACGACTCCGCAACGGAAGACTTCTCGACGCGATGGGGCAGGTCGGGGCTCTGCTGCGCCTGAGGCCAACCGTGCCCGGGGGTCGGAGGAGCGGCTCCTGATCGTCAACGCGGAGAATCGGAGAGGTAACCCTCTTACTATGGCTGTTGAATTTATTTCGCTTAGATAGAGAGGTAGGTTTCTGATTGACTTGGTCTTATTTTAGATCGCGAGCGTGTCTCGAACCTGTTCCGCACGTTCTCCTACCAAGGCCTGGAGATTCCCGCGCTGGAGAATATGCGCGAGCCTGTGAGGGACTTGTATGCCCGCCACTCGATTGCTTTAGCCGAGGTACGTAAGCTTTGATTGTCGTGAGACTCTTGTGTCCGTCTCGAAATTTTTTACTAATTCCTTGCGTTTGTAATATGGCAGTCGGCGACGTCTTTTAACCGCCTTCTGTGTGGTTACGAACAAGTGCTCACCGACCCGGGTCCCTCCGATCCGACTCCGACGAGGACCAAGGAAAAGCCGGCCCCGGCGGAGCGATCCCTCGAAACCATGAGGGTCGCATCCGAAAGGAACGCCGACCGGCCGAGGCGGGTCGATGATTACCGACGTCGCCGCGACGAGGCGAAGATGGCGGCTGCTGCGCAGGAGACCAAGGTGGCCCTCATGCTCGAAGAGGGCCGAGATCGCGGAAGAGAAGAGCTCTCGGTTCGAGAGGGAGATGATCGCGGCGGAGGAGAGTTCGCGGGCGATGTCAAAGAAGTACGAGACTCTCCTAGAACTTCGAGATCGCGATCTCCGGGTCTCGTCTCACGAAGCCAGGCGCGACGTTAAAGGCGTCGGGGTTAAGATGGTCGACCAGGTGAGGGACCACCTCCTGCTGTTGAAGAGGCGTTCTCGGGTAGAGCGCGAGGTCGCTGAGATCCGCGCGAACCAGGATTTTTTGGCTGGGATCCAGAGGGGCGAATACCCTGACCTTGAGGCGGAGGCGGCGAGTATGGCCGAGGATCTCCCGGTGGCCGAAGCGAAGTTGGCCGCCATGCCGCTTCCTTCGCTAGATCTGGATGAGCTAGCCAAGAGATTTGACGATTCGCCGCCTCCCGAAGACGTGGTCGACTGTGAATCGGCTCTGGCTCCTGCGGACGCGCATGTGACCGGCGATGCTGCGCCGTTAGAGGTAACGCCACTGACGGTGGCGCCTTTTGATCAGTTTGGATCGATGACCGCCAGCTTGTCCGTTGAAGACGCCCAAGATCTCAGGGAGAGCGTCCGTCCCGAGGGGTTCGAGCCACAGGTCGCGGGTCTCGCAGAGGATGGTCGCGAGATCGCGCTCGCTGAAGGGGCGTCGGTGCATCCGGGGGCGGGAACAAGCAGCTCGACGGGGGAAGAAGACCAGACATGAATGTAATCCAGACATGAATGTAATCATGTCTTTAAGCAGGGGTCTGTCCCAAAGAATTTTTTTGTTTTGTTGCCTTCTCCCTTTTCTTTTTTTTTTTAAAAAGAATTCGTTAAGCACAATTTCTCGGCTTTACATGTCTTTGTTTCCGCGTACTTAGTTGTTTTTTTTCAAAAACTTTGCGATCGGACCTTTAGTTGGTTCACCTTGTCCAAGTCTTCTAGGTTGACCCGTTGGTGGTCCGATTTATAATTTATAGTCTTTAAGTTCTTTGTTCGGACTGTATCGATCGTTGAGAGCCTGGGAGGTTGGCTTGTATCGCCGACCTTAGTGTATTGATTGTTTCGAATTCTTTAGTATGGCTGCGTCGATTGTTTGCGGACCGCAGAGGTCGAACTATTTAGATAGCTTGAATATGGTTTGCTTGCTCGATCGTTAAGTCCCTAAGGAGCTGTGTTGATCGCTGAGTTCTTTGTGTCGAACTGCGTAGATGTGCATCGTTAAGTTCTTTATGTCGAACTGTTTTAGATGACTTGAATATGTTTTGCTCGTTCGATCGTTAAGTCCCTAAGGAGCTGTGTTGATCGCTGAGTTCTTTGTGTCGAACTGCGTAGATGTGCATCGTTAAGTTCTTTATGTCGAACTGTTTTAGATGGCTTGAATTCGTTAAGTTCTTTGATAGAACTGTGTTGGTCGTTCGCGAACTCTTAGGTTCGATATGCATCGTTGAGTTCTTTGTGTCGAACTGTTTAGATGGCTTGAATTCGTTAAGTTCTTTGGTAGAACTGTGTAGGTCGTTCGCGAACCCTTAGGTTCGATATGCATCGTTGAGTTCTTTATGTCGAACTGTTTAGATGGCTTAAATACATTCTTGCTTTTTTGATCGTTCAAACTCTTTGGTCGAGCTGTATTGATCGGGGATGAACCCTGAAGTTTGATATGCATCGTTAAGTTCTTTCTATCGAACTGTTTAGATGGCTTTAATACGGTTCGCTCACTCGATCGTTAAGTTCTTTGGTAGAACTGTGTTGGTCGTTCGCGAACATTAGGGCTCGATGTGCATCGTTAAGTTCTTTCTGTCGAACTGTTTGGATGACTTTAAATGTGATTCGCTTTTTGAATATCCTTTGTAGAAAAAAGGTTTTATTTATTTATATAGCTGGACCCGATCAAATGATACGGGCTGCCTACGTACCCGAGTTGGGATCAAGCCTGAAACGTAGTTCGGTTTACAATAGAGCGAATTTAAGCATAAAATTTCTTGAGGTTCATGATGTTCCAAGGTCTTTTGACGTTGTTCCCTTCGGAGGTTTTGAGACGGTAGACTCCCGGGCGGATGATTTCGTGTACGATGTACGGTCCTTCCCACTTGACTCCGAGTTTGCCAGCGCGATATTCGGCGGTGTTCTCAAAGACCTTTCTTAGTACTAGGTCCCCGACCGATAGGGTTCGTTGCTTTGTCTTCGAGTTGTAGTATCGTGACGCGGATTGCTCGATAGTTTTGAATCCCGATCATCGCTTGATCTCTCTTCGAATCCAGGTTATCGAGAGATTGTCTCAGCATCTCGTCGTTGTCCGCTTCGATCGGAGGGTTCCGAGTTCGCCCGATCCCCGGGACCGCTCGCTTCGGCGAGGACGATCGCTTCGACTCCGTAGACGAGGGAGAACGGAGTTTCCCCCGTCGCCCTGCGCGGTGTGGTTCGGTAGGCCCAGAGTACCCCTTCAAGCTCATCGTGCCATCCTCCTTTCCGAGAATCGAGACGTTTCTTGAGACTATAGAGTATTGACTTGTTCGCCGCTCCGCTCGTCCGTTTCCCTGCGGGTAGCGAGGTGTAGAGTATTGTACTTTTATTTTCCAGTGTCCGGCGGAATTTCTCGAACTTTTTTGATATGAACCGGGAGCCGTTGTCCGTGACGATCTCGTACGGAAGTCCGTGCCTCGCAAATGATGTTTTTCCATAGGAACTTGCAGACCTTTGTGTCGATGATTGCGGAGTAAGCCTCGGCTTCGACCCATTTGGAAAAATAGTCGGTTAAAACGAGAAGGAATTTCCTTCCGTTGGTTGACTCGTGCGGCGGGCCGATGATGTCCATGGACCACCTCATGAAAGGGTAGGGGGCGGAGACGGATGACAACGGTTCGGACGGCTGGTGGATGAAAGGAGCGTGGCGCTGGCACTTTTCGCAATGTTGCGCATATTTAATGCAATCGTCGGTCAAGGTGGGCCAATAGTATCCCCGCCGGCGAACCTTGGTGGCGAGGAGACGACCACCGGAATGATCTCCGCAGTCCTTCGTGGACTTCCCTCATGACGGTGTCGGCGACTTCTCCGTGGACACAGAGGAGATAAGGCCCCCGGAAGCTCCGCTTGTAGAGCCCCCCTCGATCATGCAAAACCCGGCGCCGATGACCTTAAGTTTTCGAGCCTCCCATTTTTCAGTAGGGAGTTCGCCCTTCAAGATGTAATTTTGGATTGGGGTCCGCCAGTCATCGATAATTGTTTCTGCTGCGTGGGCGGACTCCTCCTGCTTATTCCCTTTCAGGATCGCGAAGACCGGGCCAGTCGGATCGATGCTAGGTCGGTCGATGCATTCCACGGAGATGTTCCTTCTTATGTCAGGGTCGGAAGTTGATGCTAAAGCTGCCAAGGCGTCTGCCGAAGTGTTCTCGCCCACGGGGACTTTGACGAGCTCGAATTTGTCGAACTCTTTGCAAAGCTCTTTGGTGATGGCGAGGTAGGCCTCCATTCTTTCGTCTTTGGCGGAATATTCCCCGGAGAACTGGCTTACAACAAGCTGGGAGTCGCAGAGGACCGAGATATTTCGACCCCAATGCCGATGGAAAGGCGAAGGCCGGCGATCGCGTGCCTCGTATTCGCTTCGTTGTTCGAGGCGGGAAATCGCAGTCGAAACGATTGCTCGATGACTTCTTGATTGGGCGATCGCAACTTGACGCCGATCCCCGATCCTTGCTTGGATGAGGCCCCATCAACGTGCAAGATCCAGGGGAGAGTGTTAGTGGACTCGGGATCTTGCACGGGGAGTTCTACTATGAAGTCGGCGAGTACCTGGGCTTTCGCGCTAACGCGGGGCTTATATTCCACGTCATATTCGCTGAGTTCGATTGCCCATTTAGAAATTCTTCCGGACTGGTTCGGGCCGTGTAGAATCGTTCCGAGGGGGTGCGATGTGAGCACTATGATCGAGTGGGACCGAAAATAGGGTCGTAGTTTCCTTGCCGCCGTTACAACCGCGAGGGCGAGTTTTTCCATCATTGGGTACCTGGTTTCGGGATCGGTTAGAGTTTTGCTTGTGTAGAAGATCGGTTTTTGTTCGCCTCGATCTTCTCGTATGAGGACCGAGCCGACGGCCGAAGGGGACACCGCGATGTAAAGAAAAAGAGGCTCTCCTTCCTCTCGGTTTAGCGAGGATCGGTGGTTTCGAGAGGTACGACTTTAGCCGATTAAAAGCCTCTTCACATTGCTCGTCCCAAACCCGGCTCTTGTTTCCCCTTAGAAGGTTGTAGAAAGGGAGACAACGATCCGTCGACCGTGAGATGAACCTCGTTGAGGGCCGCGATCCGTCCTGTGAGCCTTTGAGTTTCCTTCACGTTTCGAGGTGAAGGCATATTTAGGAGGGCGTCGACCTGGCTAGGATTCGCCTCTATCCCTCTCTTGGTGACTAAGTACCCGAGGAATTCTCCGGAAGGTACGGCGAAAGTGCACTTTTCCGGGTTAAGCTTCATGCCATATTCTCTGAGGAGATCGAAACACTGTCGGAGGTGTTCGATATGCTCGCCCTGCTTCGACGATTTGACGAGCATGTCGTCTATATAGACTTCCATGACCTCGCCCAATTGTTTCTCGAACATTCTGTTGACAAGTCTTTGGTACGTCGCTCCTGCGTTTTTTAGGCCGAACGGCATTACTTTGTAACGATAGGTCCCTCTCGTCCGTTATGAAGGAAGTTTTCTCCCGATCGTCGGGATGCATCGAGATTTGGTTATAGCCTCGAAAAGGCATCCATGAAAGACAAGAGTTCGTGACCGGCCGTTGCTTCCACGAGTCGGTCGATGTGAGGGAGTGGAAAACTCGTCCTTGGGGCATGCTTTGTTGAGGTCGGTGAAATCGACGCATACTCTCCACTTCCCGTTCTTTTTCTTCACGACGACCGGATTTGCGAGCCATTCCGGATACTTTACCTCCCCGATCGATCCTAAGTTCGGGAGTCTCTCGTACTTCGTCGTTTACAGCCTTAGCTCTGTCTGGCCCCAGCTTCCTTCTTTTCTGCCTGACTGGCTTGTAAGTCGGATCGACATTCAGTTTATGAGTTATTATCGTTGGATCGATCCCGGTCATGTCCTCGGGCCCCCAGGCGAACGAGTGTATGTTGTTGGTTAGGAACTGAATCAGCTCGTCCTTCTGCGGATCTGAGAGCTGCACTCCGATTTTGACGGTTCGGGAGGGATTGTTCTGATCAATTGATACTTCGGTGCTAACGCCGTCGCCCCCTCGGAGCTTCTTTTCGGCCCCGCCGGGTCGAGCGACGTTGGCTAACCGCTATTTGACGGTGAGCTTGTGTCCGCTCATGTAGCAGGAGCGTGCGGTCTCCTGGCTTCCTTGTATCTCTTCGACTCCTGTCGGGGTAGGGAACTTGAGGCACTGATGATAGGTCGAGGGAACCGCCTTCATCTGGTACAGCCAAGGAGTTCCGAGGATAGCGTTGTACGCGAGCAGGGCGGTCGAAGACCGTGAATTCCACAAGCTTCGAAGTTCCTTTGGCGAGGACGGGAAGACGGATCGTTCCGAGTGACATGGTGGTTTCACCGGTGAAGGCGATGAGTGGGGCGGGGGCCCCCTCTACTTCTTCCATACTCGATTCCCATCCTTGAAAGGGTGCTAAGGAAGATGAGGTCCACGGAACCGCCCGTGTCGATCGAATTCCGGACACCTCGAAATTGGCGATGTCCGGCGAGATGACCGGGGCATCGTCATGGGGCCTGGCGAGGCGGAGAGTTTCCTTTTCTTCGAAGGTGATGACCGGTCCGTCGAGTGTCCCGTATTCGGGGCTCGGTTTCCCGACTTTCCTTTGGTGTTTTTTGATGGAGTTCACCGATGAGCTAAAAAGCTTGGACCCTCCCATGATCATATCGATCCTTTTCTTGGGAGTTTCTTCGTTCTCGTTGTCAGCTTCGGCTCTTTTGGGCGATGTGCCGCCGACTCCGACGGAGGAGAGTCTGCTTCTCTCGGCCTGAGCGATGGTTTCGAGGTCGAAATCAGCGAGGTCGCCGGCGGACCATTTCTCCATGAGGATGGTTTTCAGACGGTAGCAATCCTTGGTGTCGTGGCCTTTTACACCGTGGAGCTCGCAAAAAGCATCCTTGTCTCGGACCCATTTGTTGCTTGGCAGCGAACCGCTTCGCTTTCCTCCGGAGTCTCGCCCACGGCGAAGGTTTGCGAACTTCCGCCGGCTCGGCGATTGTCGGGTTTCTTAGACGGACTGCGGGGAGTGGTCTTAGGAGGCGGTCGATATTTCTTGCTTATCGCGAGCTTGTCTTCCTCGAGCTCCATCCGGGCCGTGGCTCGGTGAAGTGCATCGTGGATACTGGTGGGCTTGTTGATCACGATCTCCTCGCGGAAGCGCGACTCGTGCCAGAGACCGTGTTTGAGGCAGGAGATCGCCGTGGAATCGGTGATCCCGGGTAATCTGGACAGAATTTCCTTGAACTTGGTTATGTACTTTCTCGGAGGCTCGGCCTCGCTCCCGGACGTGGTTCCACGAGTCGCCGTCGGAGAGTCCCCGGTCTATGAAAATAGAGTATTGTTTGATGAAAGCGGTGGTGAAGTCGGTGAAGCTATCGATCGAGCCGGGTTCGAGGTGGGTAAACCAGACTAAGGACGGGCCGGAGAGGTTCTCGGCGAACAACCTACAAAGGCCGTCATCTTGCTCGTGCTCCTCGAACTGCACCCGCCCAGCGGCGATGCGGAAGGCGGTGAGGTGTGTCTTGGGATCTCCGACTCCGTCATAGGACGGAAGTTTGATCTTTCTTGTATCGCGGACGCGCGAGCGATGCGATCCTCCGTGTAAACGGGGTTCGCCCGGTTTCTTCAATCACTCGGTTGATTTCCGGAGCGGAGCTTATTGCTTCGTGGATTTTTGAGTTTATTCCCCGGATCTCGGTTCGAATCTCCTCGAAATCCTTCCCAGCTAGGTCCGCTCCGCGCAAGGCTTGGGCCGCAGAAGTTGGTGTTGGCTCCTCAGAGTTTCGTCCGTCATTCGCCGTTGCCAGCCGAGTGGGGGTGCCAACGGTGTTCTGCTCGTTGGGAGGCTGGAGATTGGTAAGCACGCCTTCTATCTTGTCGAAGCGCTCGGCTAGGGTAGAGGTCGCCTTCTGTTGCTCGGTGATTACCTTCTGGAGGTCAGTGAGCAGTTGGGCGAAGTCGACAGATGAGACGTTTTGAGAGTCGGTGACATCCATGAGAAGTTGCTTGATTTTCTTCTGTTACTAATTAAAGGTGATCTATCAATGTCCCCTCCTTCTAGCGCCAAATTGTGGGTACGACGATTTGAATGAGACAAGAACTGGGAATTGGAGGCTTAATAGATCAAATTAGCAAAAGAGAACGAAGGCCAAAAACTTAGTATAAGAGAATTTTATTGATATAAGAAGATATAGGTTCTTTCTTGGGAATTAGACATGCCTTTTTCCCTTGCTTTCTTCCTCTATTTATACTATAATTTACAAATAGAGACATTTAAGTCTCGGCACATTAATACGAATTAAATGCACTTAAAGCGGCCGTTATGTCGTCATCGATCTCTTTAACCGTCGAAGTCTGCTCACCTTCCCCTCGTCCTCTCGTCGAACTGATAGTAGTCGAATATGGGCCCTCTTCGGCCCATCCACTTTAGGCCCTTTTAGGGATGCAGACTTAAATTCTCGCTGGGCCTCAGTCCACATCATTAATGGGCCCGTGTATTAATTTGAACACCAACAATTACTTTTGTTTTATTGGAAATAGTAAATGGTTTTGTTCGTTTGTTAGTCGTTAGCGTAGCGGCCAAATTTGTGTTTGTTTACCAATCGTTAGCGGCAGCGGCTAACGCAGCGATCATTGTGGTCGGTGTTCGAAATTTTTGACCACTATTTTTTCAGTGTTTTTATTTTAATTTTGGCCGCTGTTGCTAGCGGTTTGACAAACGAACACAAATTTAAAACTGATCATCAGCGGTTGGCCGCTGATTTTAACCGCTGCCGCTAGCGATTGGCAAACAACGCGTCCAAACATGAAAACCATTAGTTCGTAACTCAAGTGACAACCATTAGTTCACCACGACATGGTTTATGTCGAGTATTAATATAAATGTAAGTCCTAGCTAGTTATCACTAAATAAACTATTTAATGGTTTAAATACCGTAACTAATTTTAACAAATTTTTTTTTACCGTAACTGAAAATTATGACCGATATCTAAGATTGCCCAAAAATAAGAAAATAAATTTGAAGACATTAAAATGGAGATCTCTATATTTGAAGACAAAATTTAGAAATCTCCATTGTGAAGTTAAAATTTTTGGAGATAAAAATAAAGTTTTTGATTAGAGAAAAAATGGAGAATAAAATAAAATTGCCCAAAAATAAGAAAATAAATAGAGTTTTTCGGTCGAAAATGGTCTAAATAACATTATTGACTACAATTGTATGCAATTATTATTCTCAACATGTATATCCTTTATATTATAAAGCACAAATCATCTGGCCAATCAAATTTTGCCAAGTGGCTTGTGCTTTTAATTTTAATTTTTAATCAATTTAATTTGCGTGAAAACAGTTTCAAAGTAAAAAATGTCACGATTAACTTAACAAAAAAATAATTAATATCAACCCACTAACCATTTTTCTAGGGATTTTATCCATGTATTTTAATAACTTCTACATTTTCATCTCATAAACTTCTCTCATCCATTTTTATCTTTCATATATAAATGCTCATTCACACTATTATCATCATCACCAATTGTTAGTTTCAAAGAGCAAGGTACATTTTTCATCTCCTAATTCTCTGGTTTTTTGTGTGTAAAAATATTTATGTTTCTCACTGTCTTTTATGCTTCATACATGCGTCATAAGGTTATTTTTCTGTAAATTTTATTATGAATTTTTTTCTGTTAGATCCAAATTTTTCTATTTTCCAAAACCATTGCATAATTTTCAACATTAAATCTAAACTTTTACTTAAAATGTTAATATGAACCTTTTTTACCGAATTTTATTTTCAACACCAATGTTTAAAATTATATTTTATTCACATTTAAAAATAAAATAATGCAATTTACATTCAACAAATTATATCCCGTGCGTAGCACGGGTGCAAATTCTAGTATTATTATATGTAGGACATTGTGTGTGACAAACCTAAGCTAGATAGCTACATAATATAATGAGATATTGATACTTTACTGCTCACCAAAAATAATAGACACCTAAAACTTTTGAACTTATATATTGATTTGTAATTTGGTATCATGATGATATTAAATTAAATAACTCCAATGATGACTTATAATATTTCTTTGTAAGCGACGTTCATGGAATTTATATAGCAACATATAATAATGTTAGTTTATAAAAATATTAGCATATGGAATATAATAAGAAACAAAAAAAAAACATTTGGAATATAAAAACAGGGTTGGCTTTATTACCCCCACACTGAAATGTATGAGAAAATGATGTTAGTAGTTATAGTTTGTGGTCCGTCGAGAGGGCCGGCTTACTCGGAGGGACAAGATCTCCGACACACCGGGACCCATGATTTTTGGGCCCAAAATTTTGAACTTTTTTTTTATAATTTAAAACAATTTTTTTTTGTATTTTTATATGTATATTTTTACCGAATATAAAAATCTAGTCATTTTTTAAAAAAAAAATTTTAAAAATGTTTTTTTTTTAAATATAACTCAATTTTTTGGAAAAAATACAAAATATATAGTAGGGAAAGGACTATATTTTTTTTAATTTCTTTGTAAAAAGGTTTTCTTTTTTTTTTCCACCCCAGGGCCCCGGAAATTTTTGAGCCGGCCCTGTCCGTCGAACGAGACAACTCACAATATATACAAATAAATAATAATTATGAATAGTTTCTTTAACCCAAATTTAAGTTAGTTTATTGAAGTATATAACCATTTCATGTCTTTTCTTGTATAAAAAATGAAATTTATAAGATTGTTAATCATACATTTAGAATTTTGAAAATCTATACGATTTTCGGTATGAGACCCAAAATAATGAAATATTTGGTATACTTATCTCTTAACATCATCATCCCATTAAATTAAAGAATAAATCCAAAGTATTTATTTTATTGGTCGGAGGACCCTCTAAAAATGTAGGACATGTTTTAATACTAAGACCCTATAACAATTAAGCTTTCAATTTTCGTTTTGTTTATTTGTTTCCATGATAGATAATTTTTATATATATATATGATATGTGACAGATAGGTATAAATTCAGTTGCTTAGCTTTTGAAGACAAAGATGTGCTTTCAGACAAATTGGGTTTAAAAACAGTTGTGGAAGTCGACAAATTTACTTAAATGCGCTTATTAATTATTTATACTGGAAATTCACATACCAATTAAAATTATTACTAGCTATATTTAGTTGAATTCAAGTTAAACATATCAGAAAATGGTCTATAATTATTAATCTGAGGAATTCACAAAATTACACTCTTTCTTTCGTTCATTTACAAAACTCTACATAATTCAATTTTTTCACATATTTACATCCTTTCAAAATTTTAAAAATTTGATTTACCCTTTAAAAAATTATCAAAATTAAAATCTTTTCATTTGGGTTGGCTAATTCGTGTTTAAGGTATAATATTAAGGGGTATAATTGTGTGGGTAGGATTTTATTTGAATTTAATTTTGAGTGTTTAGGTGTAGTTTTGTAAAGTAATTTTGAAATGGTGTAGTTTTGTAAAATGTAATTCAAATGGTGTTGTTTTGTAATTCTCCCTATTAATTTTAGGTTTGTTGTATTGTTACTACAAGTATTTAATTCATTGTTCAAGAAAACGTTCTAGGCGGTGTTTAGGCGCTAGGCTCTTATAGTTCCCCGACTTTTTTTTAATCCGCCTAAAATATTACGGTTGTAGAAAAAGAACATTATATAATTTTATTATTTACAAATTATTATATTTAGTATTTTATATATTATAGAATAAAGATATCAATTTTATAAAATAATAATAAAAATGTTTTAAAAGATTTTATTATCTATAAACTATGATATTTTGTAAATTCTATTATGTATATATAATATATTGTATGGTTTTCTAAACGTTTAGACCGTCTACAAAATCGCATAGGCTCCGACTAAGCGTTTTAGGCACTAGGCTCTAGAATCACCGTCCGCTTAGCGCCTAGCGCTTTCTTGAACACTGGTATTTATTAGGTCACTTTTCAAAACTACACATAAACACTCAAAATTAAATCAAAATAAATCTTATCCACACAATTTTACTCATTTAATATTATATTCTAAACATTAATTAGCGAAACTCAAATAAAAATATTTTAATTTTTGTAATTTTTTAAAATGTAAATCAACCATTTAAATTTTTGAAAGTGTGTAAATATATAAAAATATTTAATTAAATGTAATTTTATGAAGAAGTTGCTGAAATAATGTAGTTCCGTGAATTCCTCAAATTATTTTGAATGGGGACAAAACTACTAAAACACTTGTAAAAATTAAAGCTATATCTAGCTGTATTTAGATAACTAAATAAAACTAAACTAAATTTTAAATTTTGATGGGGACAAATGCATCTTCCATTTACAAGGTAGATTCACCGATTGCTCTAAGCAATACCATCCAAGAAGCAATATATATATATATATATATATATTTACTACCAAAAAATGATCTACATTTTTAGGGGGTCCTCCAACCAATAAAATTAATTTTTTCACCCTTTTTAAATTCTCCAAACCTTATAAAAGTTGGAAATGAAACAAAAAGACTTTGCAAAACGGTCATTTTTGTGAAACGAAAAGAGTATTAGAAAAAGGAGTGCCATTAGAAATTTGATAGGAAATGTTGCCGTTACTTGGACCACATATTACATATATATTGTTTATAATAAGAATATAAACACAATATGGTGCAAATAATGTATATACATAAAAAAATATTCATTGGACAATAATAGTTATATCAACTAATTTATTTGTCATGTTGATATAAGAATGAATATTTGTATATATACATTACAAAATACTAAATATGACAAGAATGTATTCAAAATGCTAATCATTCCAAATTAATTAGAGGTTAATTAGTGGGCAAATTGGAACACTTTATTCCAAATTCCAATTAATAAAACATAGGGATTTGTCATATAACTCCTTAATACTTTATGCATTAATAATTAACCACTACTACTAATATTCCTTAATGATATATAATAATATACATGTCGGTGTCTGTGTAATGAAACTGGCAAACACATGGTATGTTACAAAGACGACGTTGACTAGTTTCCTCCATTATCTTCTCATCATATCCATCCAAACCATTACTTTCATGTTTCTTTATTTTTTTTGTTATTTATTTCCGGCGGCCGGTAATAAATACGGCGCCGTTTGCCATTTTATTTTAAAATTCAATTCTTTTTTTTTTTTTGTCATCTATTGTTTTCATTCAAAGAAAATTTCCAGATGGGTTACAGTCAGATATTGTGTACACACTAGTACCACTACGAAAGACCATCTACAAAAAATGATATAAGAGACTCACAAATCTACAAACTAGTTAAAACTTCACCGACCAAAAAGCTAATGAGAATGTACTCGATCTTCACTCTCAAAAGAAGAAACTAGCCAACTTGGATACCCCACTTGAACATAAGACTGGACCATGTTCTTTTGAATAACACTTTTGGCTATAAGGGAAGCACCTTTGTTAGCAGATGGGTTGATTCCTTTGCATTTCCAACTTGGCAACCTCTTAATGACTCTTAAGATTTCGAAGTTGAATACCTAAAAGAGGGCCACGCCTTTGGTCCGTTGATCGCGTTCACCGGTTCTTTAGCTTCCAACTCAAAAATAACAAGATTAAACCTCGTGAGTAACCATATGTCGTCTACGACCCATAAGATACCTTTCAATCGAGCTTCAGTAATGTATTCAACTCAAAGAAAGCTCTTCTCGCTATGGAGCTTTGTCGGCCCTCTTGAATCTCTCACTACCCAAGACGCTCCCAACAATTTCTTTTCCTTGCACCAGGCCAATCCTATATTGCATTTCACCCACGGATCAGGTGGTAAGCTCCATTTCTTCATTATTTTTGACTTTTCCTTTAAAGCCACATCGGGTTCTTTTTTATTGATTTTTTGAGCTTCAAACCATAAGTCCGCTTCTTCTTTAATCTTCCTTGAAGTTTCCAGAGAATCAAAAACTTTTCCTTCGAAAATTAAACTGTTTCTGTTCTTCCAAAGATACCATATTACCCAAGGCCACACTTTTCTAGTTTCTATTGAGAAATCTTTCGTATTTCCCATAGATAGCAAGTAGAAGAAATTGACATAGATAGAAGTATTATGAAAACCTTGACCTGGCATAGGAGGGAAGGAAATGGCCCATATTTGTCTTGCTAAAGAACAAGTAAAGAGGACATGGTTTATGGACTCTCCATCTAACCCACATGCTTGACATCTTTGATCAATTTTCATGCCACGAGAAGCTATAAGGTCAGCCACCGGAATTGCTTGATTTATAGCTCTCCATAAGAAAGACTTCATTTTGGGTGATGTTTGAACTTTCCAAATCAAATTCTTCAGCTCTAGAAGAGAAGGTCTCACCGTTGCCACCTCAATTAAGGATTTCTTACTAATCTGATTTGCCAACCAATACCCAGATTTGACAATATACTCCCCACTTCTATTATGTTGCCATACCCAAAAATCCTCTCGATCTACCACCGGATTGTCCTTTAAGATTAAGCTAACATCTTCGGGATAGAAGTTCTCCTCAAGTTTATCTCTGTCCCACTTCCTAGCCAGCGAATCAATCAAATCAGAAACCTTCAAGTTCAGATCAATTAGTGGATGCTTCATCAAAGGAGGTCTTCTCCTGCCATGATCATAGAGCCACGTATCTACCCATACACTTGTAGATAATCCATTACCAATCATTTTTTTTAAACCTTGAGTGAGTAGATCTCTGCCATGAATTATGCTTCTCCACCCAAAAGACGGTCGCCTCCCTATCTCAGCATGTAAGAAATCAGAGAAATCAAAGTATCTACTTTTCAAAACTCTTGCACAAAGACTATTAGGCTCTTGTAGTATTCTCCATGTTTTGCAAGGAGGGCTTGGTTAAAACAAGTCAAATCCCTAAACCCCAAACCACCTTGTTCCTTGGAAAGACATAGATTCTCCCATCCAATCCAATGCGTCTTTCTTTTACCTTCCACCGCATTCCACCAAAATTCAATTCTATTTTTGTTTAATTTTCATTTTTCATGTCTCGTCTTGGAATATGAAACTCTTTTATCGTACACTTTCAAGATTTCAACACTTTATTCTACAATTATATATAAATACTCCTTCCGTTTCATATTAGATGATGTTTAAGATTTTTAAACATAGATTAAGAAATCATTCATTTTATTTGTTTTTTGTACAAAAGTATCATTTAATTGTTTACTTAAATATGATTTAACCAATAGAAACACATCATTCATCTTCTAAATCATTGAGAAACACAAAATATCAATTAATTCTACATTAAAAAATAAAAACATTAACTAATTTAAAACAAAAAAAATTGTCTAAAACATCAATTATTATGAAACGGAGGGAGTATATATAATATTATATTTGGTATATATAGAAAATTTAATGAAATTTGGTACTATATATATATATTTTTTATTTGGAGTATTACTTAAAAAATTATTATAAAAATAACCCTTAACACCTAAAGACTAGCTAGGTAACTATGAGAAACTCTTAAATCAAATTTATAATGTCTTAGATCCCAAATCGCCAACTAGGCTACAACAAATTATTACAATATCTATAAGTTATAAGCCATATTAATAATGTATACGGAAATATCATAAATACATAAACATATGTACAATATTTATTTTCATGTTCACAAATTAAAACAAAAGTACGTAACTATTTTCCTATTCCACATATGCATGGACCACGTAACTACTTTCCTAAAGTACGGAAATATCATAAAGAAATCATATTCCACATATGCATGGACCACGTAACAACTTTCCTCAGTATTAAATGTTTACTAAACTTGATGAGCTGTCAAATTACTATATGGTTTCATTGTATATATATAAAACTTGTAACATTTATATCGAAACTCTTTATTCATTTATCATGTCGCCACTTTCTTCTTATAATTGTTTCTACCTTTCATTTTTTTTTATTACATCAACTTTCAACTTCTTTTGTCAATCAAACATTCTTGAGAATTTATTGACATTTATGCCAATGTTTCAACTTTATAGTATTTGACGTAGACACCATTTTCGAATCTTTTTTTTTCTTATTGCATTTTAGATCTTTTGCATATATTATTATTGTCTAGTGGCGGAATAACTAAAAGTCATGGCGATGAAAATGTAAAGCCCAAGTCCCTAATTTCTACGAGGCCCATTTTTAAAGTCTATAACACAAATCTATGTTTTCTATTTGGAGATTATTCAAAATTAAGCAATACTCCTAGTAACTAAACCCTAGTTATTCAAGAAACTTACTCAAGAAACTTCTTGAAAATGTGCAATTAAAAAAAATGGATGTAATTTTGAAACAAAACAAAAAAGTCTAAAACATCTAATATAATGTAACAAAAAGAGTATATATATATTAACGTATACATGAATGATGAGATTTCAACAAGATGGTATAAGGATCACAAAGAATCTCAAAAGAGATAAAAGAGACAAAAGCTTAAAAATAACTATTTGATTTCTTCTTGTACAGTGATACAATGTTTATAATGTTAAGCTTTTATAGTGAGATAGGAACATTCCGGATTTAGGTTAAGACAAGCGTGTCAAAGATCACCGTATCTCGTTCATACGTGTGAGGGGCAGACCAAATCTCCATTCGTACGATCACACTTTTTCTTCTCCAACATCCTCTCGTTTCTTCACGTGCTTTTGTCGATGTTTGTGACTTGATATTGGGCCCGTTTGTGATTCCGGAATTGAACTTGGGCCTAATGTCTTGTTTGCACTTACATTCCCCCTCAAATCGATGTTTGGTGGAAGACAAACACCCGAGTTTGGCTCGCAAGGCAATAAAAGACTGTCTTGGTAACGACTTTGTAAATATATCGGCCAATTGAAGATAATTTGGAATGTGTCTCGTTTCTATGAGACCTAACGCCACTTTCTCCCTTATAAAGTGATAGTCAACATCAACATGCTTAGTTCTACTATGAAACTTTGGATTGGGCGACAAGTGAACCGCCGATAAATTGTCACATAGTAGAAGAGGCTGGTTTGACTTGAATTATACCAAGATCTCTGAGCACAAACGATATCCAAGTGAGTTCAGTTGCGGTTTCGGCTAAGGCACGATACTCGCCTCGGTGGAGGATCGTGAAACTGTTGGTCGCTTCTAGCGGACCAAGATATCGAGTCGATTCCCAAGCATTGTACAATAGCCTGTTGTTGATCTTCTTGTAGTTTTACAACCGGCATAATCACTATCACAAAAAGCCATTAAAGACAGATTACTATCTCTTGACAAGTTTATACCAAGAGTACTTGTACCGCGAAGATACCGTAATACCCTTTTTAGCATCGTGAAATCACTCACGGTTGGTGCGTGCATCCGTTGACATACGAAGTTTACAGCAAATTGTAAATCTGGTCTAGTGATGGTCAAATATTGCAGTTTACCTGCTAAACTGCGAAAGTAAGTAGGCTCAGAGAACAAAGAATCTCCATTTGACACTTGGTCTAGTTGTAATGGAAGTGGTGTAGGAAGTGGATTACAGGAGGCCATTCCCGCGGCTTGTAAAATCTCCTCGGCATACTTAGCTTGATTAAGGAACAACCCTGAGTCATGAAAATGAGCTTGGATACCAAGGAAGTAATGTAACGCACCAAGATCTTTCATCATGAACTTAGTGCTAACAGAGCTTACAAAATTCTTTAGAAGATTAGTGCAACTTCCAGTAAGAATTATATCGTCAACATAAAGCAACAACACCATTGTTTTGTTGTGAAAGTGATATACAAACAGAGAGGGGTCAGCTCTGCTGCATTTAAACCCATAATCAAGAAGAAATGAGCTGAACTTGTCGAACCAAGCCCGTGGAGCCTGTTTCAGCCCATACAGAGATTTGCGGAGTTTACAAACATGATTAGGATAAAGTGGATTTACAAAACCAGGAGGTTGAACCATGTAAACAGTCTCTTGAAGATCACCATGTAAGAAAGCGTTTTTGACATCTAGTTGAGTTATTGACCATTGTTTTGCTGTAGCAAGATCAAGCACAAGTCCGATAGTGGAAGTTTTAATAACGAGGACTATAAGTTTCAATAAAGTCCACACCCTCTTCTTGTTCAAAACCCTTAGCTACTAGTCTAGCTTTCAACTTATCAAGTGCGCCATTAGCTTGTAACTTTACACGAAAAACCCATTTACATCCGAGTACATTCATACCAGGAATGAAAGGAGTTAGATCCCAAGTATGTGCTTCTATTTGAGAGTCTATTTCTTCATGCATTGCGTTATTCCATCCAGGATGTTTTAGGGCGGAGACAATTGATTTTGGCTCTTCGGGTAGTGTCTTGCTAGTGAGAAGAATATATCTTGTATTTGGCTTTTTGATTCCATCTTTTAATCTTGTAACCATTTTATGGTCATTAACGAGAGCTTCCATTGAAACTGAATCTTTGTCAAAGGTTGAAGAGCCGCTGTCGCCAATAGGAACAAGTTTTTGACTTGCCGTACGCTCAGGACAGTTCTCAACCAAGACAAAAGATTCAGTACGAGAGCCTGTAACCATGTTGGGAGATTCAAGCTGGGGTAGTTTTCGATGATTTTGAAGCGAAGCATGGTCTAAAATTGATCGAGAGGGTCGTACACGAGGTACATACCAAGTAGAAGATCCTTTTTGCCAAGACCGAAGCAAACTTGTGTTATAAATGGGGAGAGAAGATTTGTATCTTTGTTGATATGGGAAGCAAGTTTCATCAAAGACCACATGTCTATTGATAAAAACTTTTCCTGTAGGAGGATAATAGCACCGATATCCCTTGTATTGTGTATGGTAGCCAAGAAATACACATTGCAATGAACGTGGGTCAAACTTGTGGTGTGAATATGACCTAAGATATGGATAACAAGCACATCCAAATGTCCTTAGGGATGTGTAGACAGGTTGAACTTTGAACAAAGCTTCATGAGGGCTGCAGTTTTCTGAAAGTACTGATGAAGGCAAAAGATTAATCAAAAAATTTGCAGTGTAGAATGCATCAACCCAGTGAGTGAGAGGAACTTTACTGTTGAATAACATTGCTAGACCAAGCTCAGTAATATGTTTATGCTTCCTCTCAGCTAGACCATTCTGTTGAGGAGTAAATGGACAAGACATTAAGTGTTGAATACCATTTGCAGCAAAGTGTTGTTTCAGTTGATTATTGACAAATTCTCCACCACCATCACTTTGAAACACTTTGATTTTCTTGTCAAACATATTTTCAACTAGTCTTTGAAATCCAATAAATACAGAGTAAAAATCTGATTTCATTTTAAGGGGATAAAACCAACCATAGCGAGAGTAATTGTCGACAAACACCGCATAATACTTAAAACCTTGAACTGAGTCAAAAGGAGAGGGACCCCATAAATCACAATGGATCCTTTCAAGTGGTTCTAATGCATGAAAATTAGAGTTTGAAAAAGACAATCTTGAACTTTTTCCCATTTGACAAGGCTCGCAGACTGAAATAGAATTGTTATTATTGCTTGAAATTAACTTTTTGCTCTTCGGTTGTTGGAGAATGCGTCGGTTTGGATGCCCCAACCGTTGGTGCCAGACATCATCAGGTGCAATTTGATGGCGCGAAGAGAAAAACGCCATGACACTTGGATTCTCCAACCTATAAAGGTTGTTAAGCCTTCTTCCCTTTATCAACACTTTCTGAGTTTGCTTATCCAAGATACACACATGATTAGAATCAAAGTAAACTCCACAAGGATAATCATCACATAGTTTAGATACGATAACAATGGTTTTTGAATAGATGGACATACAAGAACATCGTTCAATGGTATCTTACCCGAAGTTGTTGACGAGAGAAGTTGATCCAACATGAGTGATTGGTAGAAAATTACCATCGGCAACCATCACATTCTCTGAGCCAGAGTAAGACGTTGTGTCCTGGAGATGCTCAGTAGTGTTTGTGATGTGTGAGGTTGCTCCAGAGTCGGGATACCACTGTTGAGGTGAAGATATATGCATTGCAGCAAGTGCTTGAGGTATATCTTCACTCTGATATGCATTATCAAACCTGTTCCAACACTTAAGAGCTATATGTCCAATGCGTCCACATATCTGACATGTTGGACGACCATACTGTTGAGTGTTATGTGGATTGTTATTGTTCCACTGTGGGCTAGGTAAAGAGACTTGTTGTGGAAATCCACGACCACGAGTAGAGAAACCTCCACGACCTCTAAAGTTTCCTCTATTACCTCTTCCTCTGTTGAAATAGTAAGTATTTCCACCAGTTTTTAACTCTTGTGGACTGGTTTGTTGTTGAACTTGAAATGCAAGGTGAGGATTCACAGACTGAACAATGGGAGAGTATGACTTGATGCGGTTATCAAAGCCCTGGAGTTGAGAAACAACATCAGCATACGTTGGTGCCGGAGGCCTGTGCATAGAGGCTTGCATCACAGTGGCGAAAGACTCATATTCTCTTCCAAGACCCTGAAGAAGACGAAATATCTTCATAGGTTCTGAGACAGGTTTTCCAATAGAACTCAGTTTGTCACACAGATCCTTAAACTCCTTGAGATAATCAGCTAAAACACGATCTCCTTTGGTGATTAGTTGCAAAGATGTGAGGAGATCAAACTCACGAGATATTGAACACCTATTAAAGTTTTCAGCCAACGCATACCACACATCGTAAGACGTTTTCACATCATGAACATACCACTAACACTTCCTCAGACAACGTACTAAACAACCATGACCTGACTAGTTGATCACTTTGAAACCAAGATTCATAGTCCGGGTTACTTACCTCCGTGACTTTTCCTTCAAACTTCATACGCACAACTTCTTTTGGTGATTTTTCTTTACCGAGTTACAAACCACTAGCAACCTTTGACTTGACAACAATGACTCAACTTGAGTTTTCCACAATAGATAGTTCGATCGGTTAACTTGATCGTAACAAAACTTGAGACACTAACTTTCATCGGAAAGGGATAAAGATCAAGAGAACCCTCTGTGCGCTCTGATACCATGATGAGATTTCAACAAGATGGTATAAGGATCACAAAGAATCTCAAAAGAGATAAAAGAGACAAAAGCTTAAAAATAACTATTTGATTTCTTCTTGTACGGTGATACAATGTTTATAATGTTAAGCTTTTATAGTGAGATAGGAACATTCCAGATTTAGGTTAAGACAAGCGTGTCAAAGATCACCGTATCTCGTTCATACGTGTGAGGGGCAGACCAAATCTCCATTCGTACGATCACACTTTTTCTTCTCCAACATCCTCTGTTTCTTCACGTGCTTTTGTCTGATGTTTGTGACTTGATATTGGGCCTGTTTGTGATTCTGGAATTGAACTTGGGCCTAATGTCTTGTTTGCACTTACAATGAATACGTACAAGAGTTCCATTCATTTTAGGACAAATCAACGAATGATGATTTTTTTGTTAATGTTTGGGCCACAAATGATCGGCCTATTAGCCAAACTTACGCTATCGTAAGCGCGGGGAATTAATCCCGGGTGGGGTGGTGCTACCTGCCTCATGTGGACTTATGATTGTCTCATGATGACGAAAGATGTTAAATAATATCAATATTGGTAGGAGTTTGACCTTAATTAATGGTAACTTATTGACCTTCGTCTTATATTTATGTTCTAACGTATTTATACTTTATATCAACTTTCAAAGCTTTAGTAGATGCCATTATTGCTTCTTTTCTCGAGAGTTCAAGTTTACAAGTAATTTTTTTTAGTGATTTTAAAAAATAAAGGAATTTTTTTAGTGGTATTTCAAAAGAATAATGTAAGGCTGTTTTCGGATACTAAGAGCATTTCCAATGGTCATTTCTTATTTAGGTTTCTTAACTATTTATTTTTGTGTTTTTGTTTTAATTTTGGGTTTAAGAAACTTATTATTTATTTTCATTAATTGTTGTCCAATGGTAAAATCCCATATGGGTTTCTTAAACAAATTATATACCACAATCTATCATTTTTACCACTAAAATTGAAGTTTGACAAATTGTGAAATGTGTGTTTGAGTAGCTTAGCCTCCACTGAAATCACAACACAAAACAAGAAGTAAAGAACAGAGGAGAGATTTTGGCTAAAAGGAAAGGAGAGATTTTGGCCGAAAGAGATGGAAAAAGAAAAGTGAGGGGAGAAAAAAAGAGAGAACAAGAAAAAAATCAATTTTTTAAAAACAAAAAAATTGAACCAATAACAACAATCCACGTATGGGTTCTTAAGGTTTCTTAAATTCCTTCTTTAATGTACGTTCCTTCAGATTTTTAACGTAAATCATTTTTTTTATTTAAATTATATATTAAATTTGGGTAACAAACCCTTAAGAAACCTTTAAAAGACATTGTTGGAGATGCTCTAATTAATTAGAAGGTGCTTACAAAATATATTAGGGTGAAAACAAAAAGTTCATCATAATCGCATAGTCATCATAATAGAATTAAACCAAATATTTCTTTTGATGACCTAATGTGTTACAAAAAATAAATTTGTAAGAACAACTATATATGGTATGATTATTTATTTTCCTCCTTTTTGCTTCCATAAAAATGATTTATTTTAAAGACTAATTCCCTACTTCACAATGACGATTTTTTTATCCCCAAGAATAGCTACCCACACTGAATCTTCCTAAACTCTCAACTTCTACATATAAACCCCTAAACTTACAAAATTTTATGATTGTCCACTCGAACTCATTAAAATTTAACTAATTCTACAATTGGCCAAAATTGCAATTAAGATATTAATTAATTGTGTTCACAAACAAATCCGATTAGGATTTGAATTTTTTCCGATTACGATCCAAAATAGCGGATCTAACCCGCAAAAATTATACAAGTCTTAGATCTGCGGTTTTGGATCGTAATCAGACAAAATTCACATCATAATCGGGTTTATTTGAACACAATTAATTAATACATTATTTACAATTTTGGCCAAATGTGAAATTAATTAGATTTTAATGAATTTGGGTGGACAATCAAATTTTGTAAGTTTAGGGATTTATATGTAGAGTTTGAGAGTTTAGAGGAATTCAGTGTGGATAGCTACTGTTCATGAATGAAAAAATCATCATATATATAAAAGTTACTCATTTATTGGTCCTTAACTATCAACTAACAAGAAAATATGAAAGCCAAGTCGGTCCACATCACTATTTCTACCAAATCCCCAACTAATTATTTAACAAAATCCAAAGAAACAAACAAAATCTCACAATTCTACATTTTTTTTTTTTTTTTTTTTATTGTTGTATATATTTTTTATATTTGAAATTAACGAAGAAGGAGATAGATTCATGGCTTGTATTGAGAACATACTCTATCTCGTTGTAGCTTTACTTGTAATTTACCAGGAGACCGTCACTTGTGATTTCCTCTCTCCTCTTCTCTCTCCTATGTTTGGTTTGTCTTCCTCTTCTTTCTTTATCATTCTTAGTGGTAAAATTAGTGGGGGGTTTTTAAAGACCAAAGTTTCATTTTCTTGATATTTTTTTCTAAAATCTTATAATCCAAATATAAATTTAATATATGTCTTCCTAAATTCATATGTTAAAGTATTTGTTTGGATTATGAGTATTTAACGGATCAAATGCTATAAATACCCTTTGACTAAAAGTCAATAAATATTATACCTTAGATATTTTTGTTTTTTGTTTTGATTTTTATAAATTTCAAAAGAAATCAATTTTATAAACTGAAAACGTGATTATTTTTTATTTAATTTTAAGAATTTGATAAAAATATTTTAAAAATAAAAAAATAAAAATAAAATGTTTTACGATTTTACGACAAGTAAATTAGTTTAAATTATTCATATATTAGTTTGTGTTTTTGGCATGTAAGGTAATTATGTTCTTATTAGAGTTTAACAAAATAACAATGAATAAATCCGGAGGGGATACCTTTTCTTACAAAATTTAAGTTTTTATTGTGAGTTTGGTTGATATTCTTTGATAAGTCCTTTTAAAAGTTCGAATGTAGCATATGTCATTTTAAGTTGGTTAATTAATATTGTGAAAACTAGATAATATATGCAAGGAAGTGGAATGTGGGAAAGGGAATTGCAAAGAATCTTCAAACACAACATTTATGTATGAATGTGAGTGTGAAAATGGTTGGAAACAATTTGATCATCACCTCAAGTTTCTCCCTTGCATTATCCCAAATTGTAAAATATTACTCTTTTATCCCTATCTCTTGATCACTAGTTAGTTTTGTTTGATCATAACAAAAGTACATTCATTTCTCTGATTAAGGTACCTTTGATCTCACTTGTGGCCAAGCATCTTCTCCATCACAACCTCAAATATCTCCCAAAGACAACATTACTTCATTCTTCGACCGTAATAATCTCTAAGCTAATTTCCTTCTCCAATGTGCATGTATTTTAAACAAAATCTTAAACCTAGACCGGCCAAATCCTGGAAAACTCAGGACTTGGCCTAGGTACTTAAGTCCGGTAATAAGTTTATTGAGGCTTAGAAAATATGGGCCGGACTTAAATATATGCGGGTTTACAAATTTTTGGGCTGGGTAGCCTTATTAATATTCTTTTGATAATGTGAATTTGGTATGTTTTATATTAGCTTGTCATTGGATGGATTGCGGAGGAGGGTTTTGCAACAAGACAATGCCGTTTTTATACAGCTGCGATTGTCGCGAAGGTTACGGAAATCTCATGAACATAACCACATTTCCATGCTTCAAACAATGTAAGATGAATAATGTGGAATTATTCTTACTTATAAGAAAAAGATAAGACTTTGATTTTTTTGTTGTGTGTGTGTGTGCGCGCGCGCGTTGCAAGGTTCACTTGGTATGGACTGCTTGAATCTTGGGATTCCTTTATCAAACATATCGTCGCGGTCTTCTTCTCCACCTTCTCCTTCTATGCCAGATAGCAGCAAGAATCAAGGTTTGATTCATTAAAAAAATTAGGCTTTAAAACTTTATTAAGATTAATAATCTTTTTTAATTAATCATTTAAGAATGATGAGGTATTGTTTTATTGTAACAGCAGGAATGAATCTAAGAGGAGCATCATTGTGGTGGATGAAAAATTTGATTTGTGTCTCTCTAGCAATGCCTTGGAAGCTTCTATACATTTGATCTCTTTTACTTTTGGTTTGAAATTTATACTTATTTGCCTCTTCTCTTTGACAAAACCATATCTTATATCTCCAACAAAACTCTAAACTATTCTTAATTTTATAGAATGCACAATTAATTTTGAATTATGCATTCAATGTTTTTGAGAGATTTTATAGTTCATTTATAGTTCAAATGTTATTCAACAACTAAAGTATAAAAAAGGTAAAATCCAAGCTATATACATGATCCAAAAAGAATATATTTGGGAGTTTTTGTAAGCCAGAGAGAAATTCACTAAATTACACCCTTTCAATTATTCTTTCAAAAACTACACATAATTTAATATATTTACATCCTTTCAAAATTGTAGACGGTTGATTTACTCTTTAAAAATAAATTATTTGGGTTCGCTAATTCGTATAATATTAAAAGGGTAAGATTGTGTGGGTAAAATTTATTTAGATTTAATTTTGAGCATTTTGATGTAGTTTTGAAAAATAACTTTGAAATTGTATAATTTTGTGAAATGCAATTTAAAAGGTGTAGTTTTGTAATTGTTCCTATCAAAAACTCAAACCTTTAAGATTGAAGAATATGATATTATAAATTATTTTATTTTTTGGGTAAATGATATTGTAAATTATTGAGTTGACTGAATAACAACTCCTTTCTCTTGAACCAAAAAAAAGTAAAAGAATTCTGTCGGAGATCCAATATATATACTAATTACAAGAAGTATTATGTTATCTTTAGCTTTACAACTTTAAAATAGTATACTCTATTTGAAAATTGTCCATAAAATAAATGCTACTCCCTCCGCTCCAAAAAATATGTTGTTTTAAGAGTTTTCGCGCATATTAAAGAGTAATAAATTGTTTGTATTTTCAATATAGGGGGTGATTGGTTGTTGCTCTGGGTGCTTTCCAGAACTCTATTTCTTTCTAAAGCATCTAACGTCAACCAATCAGTTTTTACTTTTATTTTTCAAACTCAAAGCCATATCTTTTTGTATTTTGTATTAAGGAAAGTTTTTGGCTCTGCAGAGAAGTTTTTCTAGAGCAACTTTTTAACTACTTTATGTTTTTTTTACTAAATACAAAATATTTATTTACTAATATGTATATAATATTTCATATAACAAAATTCACACGTTGTATTTAAATTACATACAATAAATATCATATGAATTTAATACAATAAGTTTATTTTTATATTATTTTAATTAAATAGTAAAATAGTAAATATCATATCAAATGATTGATGGAAATTAGTTTATTTTGATCAGTTGTTTTATTAAAAATTGTTAATATATATTATGAGATATAAATAAATAATATACAACATAAATTTTCCAATCAAGTTTATTTTAATTGTCCAATATATTCATGCCTTATGTATGAGTTATGCCTTATGTGTGAGTTGAGATTTTTTATTAATATTCATTTTCAAAAAAGTATAAACGTTTTTTAACCTGAAAATACAACTTTTAAATTATCATTTAGATTAACGTTCATTTTCTATTAATATTCATTAGTAACATACGAGATGAAATCGCAAATATGTTATGGAATGTACGTCATTAATAGCCATCTTATCATTTTTTCGTTTTATTTGCTTTTTATTTCTGATTTTTTGTTATTAATAATTTATTATTAAAAAAATGATAATGCAATTTATACATCATAAAAGTTACCAATCAGTATTATTTTTGGCAAAAATGCTAACTCATATTTCTACTGCAAACTTCCGATTAATACAATTTCTACCACATTTTTTTAACTGCAATCTACTGCAAAGTATACCACATTTTGTAACTCAAATTCAGTAACTCGAGTCACCAGTCGGAGCCTATATCAGTATTTTTTTATATTTTGTGAAAACTTGATAGAAAAGGAAAGAAAAGCATTTATAAATGGTAGTGGCGATTAAAAGGGGCCCTGAGAAATCATGAGCCTCAGCTACATTTCCCATGGATTCCTCGGAATTACTTTTTATTTTATATTATTTCTTCTAGTAGATTAATTTAATTGTTGGCCAAAAGAGATTAATTCAATTAGGACAAAAATTTAGAATAGCAAAAAAATTATTTTTATTTGGATATAAGATTTTAGTTTTTGAGATTGAGTTTTAAAACATATGAAATTAATTGTGAAAGAAAATGTGGTTTAGTTTTGGGGTTTTAGCATTTAATTATAATGATCCAAAGCAATTTAAATTTTATAGTGTTTTCTCCAATTTTTATATTATACTAGGTTTGTATCCGGGTGGGACACCCGGGAATAATATTTATTAAAAAATAAATCTTATTTATTATAAAAATTTTATAACTAATTTCTAATTTATTATAAAAAATAAAATCTTATTTATTTAAGTATAATTGAATTAGATAATTTAGTTATTGTATTGAAGATCCAATATGAGATTATTTTAAATCTGATACTTTAGGAATCATATATGTATGTTTTGATATTACGAATATGACTTTTATATCTTAAAAATTATGTATGATATTTTCCGACCCGTCGTAAAGTTACACATATATTTTCTATAGAAAAATAATTTGATTTTATCTCATAACAATTTTTATTTTTGCATCAAATTTGATTTGTGATCTTTATTGACCGCTACGTAAATTAAAATATGTGGAAATCATGATCTTTAATCAAATTAGATACTAAAATCTAAAAATCATGGCTACATTTAAATCTAAAATTAGATCCGCAAGTAACATTTATTTTACTTTTTTAAAAGTAATATATGCATTTAAACTCTTATTAACTTAAAAACTTTTAAAAGAACTTTAAATATATTTTTAATATTCTATGATTTTCATAAAGTTGAATTATTATATAGGAATATTTTTTATATTCATTTTTTTACCTTTAGTCCTATTAAATAGGAATAGTTTTTGATATTTATTTGTATTTTATTTATTAATTTCGTTTTTAGTTTTATAATTATTTTTGATACTTATTTTTTAAGTTCCTATTTAATAGGAATAACTTTGTTTTGTTTTTTTTTAATCTAAATTACCTTATAATAAAATTTATACAATGGCATTTACATGTAAATAAAAAGAATTTTGAAGGGTTTCTCAAAATTTGTCCTTCCCTTTTAATAGTATAGATTGTTCAAAAAAATTGTGAAAGTATGTTTGGCCCAAAACCTTCCAAAGTGGGTCTTTTGGTAACTGCCCTTTTAGATTTAATAATGTTTAAGAGACAGAAGGGGGATCATTAGTATTGGATTATGTTTCAAAACAAAATCAAAATATAAAATTATGCAATGAATGGTTAAATGATGATAGATCTAATAAATATAATATTTTAGATACAGAAAAAGATGGTACTAAATAAATAGTTGAAAATATCAGAGAAACATAACCGCAAATCACAAACGCATGAAAGCAGAACGGTCCCTGCAAGACTTGTTTAAGTGTTCGTGTCTCTTCCATATCAAGATGTGGGACCATATTCCCCTGAGCCGGTCCCTATGCTAACTACGGTACGCCTCCACTCATTCTTCGCCACGTGTGATATAGTGTTGTCACACTTAGATGGAATGTGAGGCTACATATATAATTATATCCATATTTGAACCGACCATAGGTTTAAAATCCTATGTTATACACATTAATTTGTTTATTTTTTTGTTAAACAACTGGAAAATTGAGGAGCGATACCATAAATAGGATATAAATAAATATTTTTTGTTAAATAACTCCGAATTAGGAATTAAACATTCTTTATTTTCTAGAAAGTTTTAACACCACTAGAACAATTTAGTTTTATTCAATTTACACGCAGTTCAATCGATTTTTCAAACAACTTTCTAGAAAATTATGTTTTAGGTTTTAACTATTAAACCATAACTATTAAACTTTCCAGAAACTTATGTTTTAGGTTTTAAATTCAAATATCCAACGCCACTACCACTACAAGAAAAAAACGGTATAGACAACAAAAACCGTGGTTGTAGTGTTATTTCCGTGACTATATTGTCGTAGTTGTTGTATATCTATGGCTATCCGTGGATGTGAGTTAAATGTTTTAATTTTCAATTAGACCAAAAGAAGCACAAATTTCAAGTAAAAATGTGTTTTTATGTTTTGAAACCCTTTTATTTTCATTTGGTGGAGATTAAGAATTCGTCCAGTTATCAAAATTAATTAGAATTCTATATAAAATGTTATTACAAGGAAAGTACAAATGCATGTTAAATTGATATTGTACGTACGCATGCAGTTTATGTGTATGGAAAGTATAAAAGAGTATTATCACGTGACCGTAAATCCAATCTAACGTACCAATAAGTTGAAATGCATGTTAGTAGTTAGTTATTTTCTACGAAAAACAACAAATATATTTTTGAAAAAACAATAACAAATATATACTACTAATTTAATATAATGAGGATTAATATATATTTTTTATAAAGTGGATTAATATATTTGTTTTTTTTTTAATTATGTGGATTAATTTAATATAATGAGGATCAAAATGATTGTTTTTTAAAAGATTTGCACATATAATAAAACAACAAATATGTTAAACTGATTAATAAATTTGTTGTTTTATTATATGTGCAAATCTTTTAAAAAACAATCATTTTGATACTTAGAGAGTATAAATTCGTTATTCATCATTAGTAGACACACAAAACAAATTCTAGAAAACATGAATCGATTGTAATCTATGCCATTTTAATTTATAATAGAATATTAACATTTTTAACCCAAAAAAATAAGTCGACCACCGTGAAGCTCTTCTAGTATTTTTGTAAATAACCTTAAAAATATACGAGAGAACAGGGGCGGAGGTAATGACCAAGCACATGGGTCTAATGACCCTGGTGAAATATTAAAAAGTATTAGAGCTTTTACTATATAAATTATTTTGATCCTAGTCTTTTGAAAATATTGACCCTTGTGAAATTTTATAACAAAAGAAAGTAGAAAAAATTGATAATTATATTTGACTTTTAATTATATTCTAATATTAAGCCCAATAAATTATAACTTAAATAAATATATTATGTCAATTAACTATATGGAGGTTAATTGTTTAGCGAACGGGTTAGCAATCTATGCCTTTTCGTTGCCACTAGGTTTTCGTTTATTTGATTGTGTACCAGATTGTGTATCTGAGTTTTATGTTGATGATTTAAACGGGAGATTGTTCCCAAAAAACGTTATTGTTTAAGTTTCTTTATTTAATAAAATACATAAGGGGGTAATTTATCCCTCTTATGCTTACCAAAAAAAAAACTAACCTAATTTAACTCCATCAACTGATCAAAGCTAAAATTAGGAAATTTAATGGAAACTTGATTGTGTTTGATTTAAGGAAATTACTAATTTTTTCAATTGTTAATCATCTCAAATAATCATAATTTTATTTGATTTAGTTTCTATTTTTATTTAAATAATATATTAGTAATTGATAGTTTTTTTAGTAAAAAAACTTTCATAAGTTTAAAAATCAAATTATAATTGACTTACGAAAGAGTATTCATGGAACACATAAGCATTCTTGAGCAACGTCACAAATGTATCAGTGATAAAACGATTTCAAGATATGAGTGAACGTAGAATCCATCTTTAAGATTTGTATTTGTATATGTCATGATATTTTTATGCTTTAATAAATTTTATACAGTTTTACTTAAAATTTTATTAGATTAAATGATCCCGGCGAATATATTTTTTTGCTCCGCCACTGCGAGAGCGAGAGAAAGGCTAAGACCATGATTATTGGGGGATTTAAGTGGGTTTTTAGAGGTAGGGCCCACCAAAAATATAAGAGATTAACTCTTGTAGCTCTTATTTGGGATCCAATTCTTATACAATTTGCGGGCCCACTGACACGTGGCGGCCCGCGATTGGTGTTGTTTTAAGAGATATTTTTTTTAAATAAAAAAAAAACAAAAAAAAATAATTAATACATAAGAATTTGTGCTTAGAACTTTTACCATTAATCATGCTCTAAGAGCCCCTTCTCATTGATGTCATATATTAATAAAACTTCAAAAACAAACTTATATCAATTTTAATCAAAGTTTTTATTTTTATTTTTGACATTTCTATTTAAAAGTCCCTTTCATTCGCCGCCCCATATCTTTAGGGCAATTAATTTCATTATATTATACATACGAATTATCATTGATTCCAACCCATTAATATTTTTGATTATTCGATATTATAAACATAAATAATACTATATACAATATAACCTATATAAATTAATACTCTATTCGTCAATACCTCTCTAAAATAATAATTTTTTCCGGCGCTTGAAATTTTTTTAGTGTAATTTATCTGTCGATAAATTATAAATTAATAAATTTATCAGTTTGAAGTAATCTCGACATTATTAATTTATAAAAGTTTCAATCGTACAGATTATTTAACTGACTTCCAGATGAAACAAATATGTCTTGAAAATGAAACGTGGCAATATTTACAAAATAGGTGAATTGTATTCTATTCTTTTGTCTATCTTTAACTATGCATGTTTCTATTATTTTCCTCTTTTGCTGGTCAATAGTTGATGTTTATACTGATTACTAGTTCTTTTAACAACACAATTAGTTTTATAATTGATATTGTGTCTGATATACACTAATTTACAGTAAAATAACAAATAATAATTGATCTTTTTGCATATATACACTAGATTTTTTCAGCGCCATGCGCGAAGTTCATATTTATAAATATACTATATGCGGACCCGCACATACGTGCGGTTTTTAATTTGTTGTAGTTTTTTATATAATATGATATGTATTTAAATTTATTTATTTAAAATTATTTGGTAAAAAATAGATAAATTTTTTTTTACATCGACTTTATTTGTGATGTCTTGTTTTATAGAGTACATGAATATATTGTACTTTTTATTATTTTCATAAAGTGAAAGTATACAATTTTTTGTTTATTAGATTTTTTATTTTTTGAATATGATTTGGTTATATCTTATAAACTATGTTTGATAACAATTATCATTTGTAATTTCATATTCAATTGGTTTTTAATGACCCGTTATAAATACTAAAATATGTGGATCAAAATTTTATTCAAATTGAAATTAAAATGACCCGTTATTTAAATCTTTTTTTCCTATTTTAATGTTGAAATTAATATGTTTTCCTTTATTTGTTTTTTATAAACATTATTTTTTTCTAAATGTTTAAACATATTTTATATTGAATGGCATTGTATTGTAATTACATTTTTTTGTCCTCTTTGTAAAAATGTTGCTCTTTTTTTAGCAATTAAAATGTTGCTCTTTTAATAGTATATTTTTTTTTCCTTTTTTTATTTTTATTACGAAATAAAAAAAATAGTTTCCTTTTTTGCTTCTTTTTTATTTCGAAATTAAAATATTTTTTTTATTTCGAATTGTTTTTTCTTTTTTTTATTTCGAAATTAAAATTGTTTTTTTTTCTTTTTTTGAATATTCTAAATCAAATCTTTTTGTTTCCTATTTTGGTGTTGAAATTAAAAATGTTTTCCTTTTTCTTATGTTTTTGTTTTTAAACATTATTTCTCTCTCTAAATCTTTTTACCATAGGTTATATGAGTGACATTTGATGGTAATTATAATATTTCTTTTGTTTTTTTTACAAAAATATTTCTCTTTTAATAGTTAAGATATATCCCTAAGACATTATTTGCCAAATGATTTTTGTGAAAAAACTGACGTGTCGACACCACAGAGAGTTTCAACAATTTAATTGTGACATGACAAACTTACTGAATAACAATCAATCAAATAACCACATAAACAACTTTATTAAAAAAACGTAAAAGGCTTTGGAAAGTCAATTAATAAAAGCTCTCTGCAAAACATTAGTTATAAAATTAATTAATTACTATTAAAATTGAAGATTCATCTTTTATAATTTTTTTGTGGAAAATTATCTAAAATAACCAATAAATTAATGAAAGACATATTTCTTGAAAATACACATTTAATTTAGAGAAAATTTTAAAATATCATGAAAAAATATTTAATTATTTTTTTGATTAAAAATTATTTTAGTGAATATTCTATTTTCATCAAGAAATTATTTTAATAATAAAATGCACAAAATGTCAAAATAAATTTCAACTTTTGTTGACCGTAAAATCGTTTAACGGAGTTGTTCATCCGTCCCGTTAAATCATTTAACATCGTGCCTTTTTTAGCTAAGCCAATATGGTTGAAATATGAAATTTGCGAAATAACTTTTAATTTAAATAAAGTATTCAGAAAGTTGATTTTATGAATTTATGAAACTTTATAAATATAAAGTCTAGAATTTTTAGCAAACAAAAAGATTTGTCATGTGTAATTCTGAATATTCACTTCTTTTATTTGCTCACTAGAGTTAAGTTTTAGGGTCTTCTAATTATAAATATCCTTTTAAATTGTTCATAGTTTCATGAACACCAATTATTTTGGTTTTAATACAATTTATCTTTACACGTGTTCGTTTTTCGTATATATTTCAATAACATGGATTATAACAATGAATATTTACAATCATAATTTTTATAAAGCCTATAATCATAATTTTGGCTTTACTGATTTTTTTTAATAGTTAAATCAGTTACTTCAACATTTTTAAATTACTTTTAAAAAACATAAACCCGTGCATAGCGCGGGAAAGTTCCCTAGTTATATAAAAATATAGCATGTTAATTTTTTAAAATAATATCGAAAGAATAATAACATCATAAAAAATTTTCTTATTAAAATTTTTTTATATTTTGTTCATTATATTTACATAAATAACATTCTTTATTATGTATAAGTAGTCCATAAAATTTTAGACTATATAATTGAATATAATATATTACTTGTTGAAAAATATTTGATGGACTTTAAAATTTTGATTAATATATAGGATATATATGGTTTTAAAACATTAATCAAAAATTTTCATGGACTTTTTAATTTTTCATTTAATTTTTAAAGTGTTTCCTCAATTAATATATATGATATATATTGTGAAAAAAATATATACACCAAAAAAGTAAATAAAAAAAATCTTTGAAAAATCATTACATGTGCTTAAAAGTGTTGTTTACACATTATGTGTAGTAAATCATCCCAACTTTTTTAAAAAAAGATCTACGGAATTAGAGAATGAATGCTCAAAATCACATATTCGATTATATTTGGAAGGATTAATTTATACATCATGTAATATTTATCAACTTTTGATTTTGGATATATTGAAATAAAAATATGGGTAAAATAAAATACTTAACTGTTTGGAACTTCTATCATCTATATAAAAAATAAATTTATTAGGAAAATTTCCCAAATAAAAAATTAAATAAACATAACATGTAAAATTTATTAAAGCTTCTTTGACATAGAGAGAGAATGTGTGTAAGAAAAAGCAAAATAAAACGGAAGAAAAGAAAGAACGCAAGAGAGTGATAATAAAGTAGCTTCCTTTATCAGTCTATAAAAATCTCACTCCATTCACATCCTTTCACTTCCATCACAAACCTCTCTCTCTCTCTCTCTCTAAAATGGAGAAACTAATGGTTCCGACATGGAGACCGGACCCGGTTTACCGTCCACCGGAGACGCCGCTTGAGCCTATGGAGTTCTTGTCTCGATCTTGGAGTGTTTCAGCTTTAGAAGTCTCCAAGGCTTTAAAACCTCCAAATTCACAGATTCTCCTCTCCAAAACCAAAGAAGAAGAAGAGGAAGAGGAATCGCCACCACACATCTCCGCCGTCGCCGGAGACACGGAGGAGATCGGACTTGTCTCCGGTAACCCTTTCTCCTTTGCTTCTTCAGAGACTTCTCAAATGATTATGGATCGTATCTTGTCTCACTCTGTAAGTACTTTTCTTCTCTCTCTGTTTTTTTTTTCAGACAAAAACAGAGCAATTTTCGGACAAATCTAAGTTTATTTTTGTAAGATGTTGACAAAAATTATATCTTTTTGTTTTTTCTCTTCCTAGGATTCTTAATAATTTCACTTTTTTGCTTTTTTAAGAAAAAATTACAAAACTCCACCGTTTGAATTATATTTTACAAAACTACCCTATTTCAAAATTACTTCACAAAACTACACTTACATACTCAAAATTAAATCTAAATAAACTGTATCCACACAATCCTACCCCTTAATACTTTATCCTAAACACTAATTAGCGAACCCAAATGAAAAAAATTAATTTTGGTAATTTTATAAAGGGTAAATCAAACTTTTAAAATTTTGAGAAGGTGTAAATATGAGAAAAATTTAAATTAGGTAGAGTTTTGTAAAGGAAAGAATGAAATTGTGTAGTTTTGTGAATTCCTCTTTTTTTAATAAATAAATTTTTTTTCTTTATTAATTTCTTTCACTTAGTGTGATTAATGAAATAAATTCCATGCGCAATAATTGAAATAATTAATTAAAAGATAAGAAATAAATATGATTTTTTTCTCAAATCTTTTATATTTCTACAACACTCACTTTCTGGGCCATATTTACATAATCACTAGTTTTATTTTATTATTATTTGAATTTGTCATTATCTCTCTAACAAAGAGTTTCCTGATTCTACTTTTGTCTTCATCTTCTTGATTTTGTATTGTTGTTAAATTGTAATAATAATAATAATAATAATTTATTTGATTTTGCAGCAAGAAGTGTCACCAAGAACTTCAGGGAGATTATCACATAGTAGTGGTCCTCTTAATGGTTCATTAACAGATAGTCCTCCTGTTTCTCCTCCTGATTCTCATCATCTCAAGGTTTCTACTTTTTATTTTATAATTAAATTTGTAGTGTAAATTTTGTGTTTTTAATTGTTTTGTGAAAAGCATGTCTCTGTGTTTTTTATTTTTTTGTGGTTCTATCTATGCAAATGTTTTCAATTATTATTACTGTGTTTACTGACAATTTTTTGGGTAACATGAGAGACAGTGAAATAACAAAAGATTCTTATTTACACTTTCTCTTTATCCAACCATATTATATATATCATAAATCATATTTTTCTTTTCAAATTATATTTGAGAAATTCTCAAACATTGTTTAATAATCATAGAAACTAAATCAAACCCATTTACGAATTGTTTTTTTTAATTATTAATTAATCTGATTAATGAATATTGAATTAATGTGTTACTTTTCTCTTAATTAATTTTATAGTATTATTTTTTTAGTGACACTTTGGTCCAAAGCAATCTCCTTTACTTTGATTTTGATTTTTATCTTTTTCTTGTTCATCACTCTTCCTAAATTATATTTTGCCTAATTGTGTTTATTTATCCATTTCTGGTAATTTTTTTGATAATTTTACTTATATTATATGATCCATAAAAATTTAATTAATATTTTTGTTAATGTAGCAATTTTGCCGAGCAAACAACATAAACTCACAATTCCGACCAACGGCAAGTACTCCGGGACCTATAACCGCCACAACAACACAGTCCAAAACCGTTGGACGGTGGCTCAAAGACCGTAAAGAGAAGAAGAAAGAAGAGAATCGTTCTCACAACGCTCAGATTCACGCGGCCGTCTCCGTCGCCGGCGTTGCAGCCGCAGTAGCTGCGATCGCCGCAGCAACGGCCGCGACTTCGAGCTCCGGGAAAGACGAGCAGATGGCTAAAACCGACATGGCGGTTGCTTCCGCGGCGACGCTAGTGGCTGCTCAGTGCGTCGAGGCGGCTGAGTTGATGGGAGCTGAGAGAGATTACTTGGCCTCTGTTGTTAGCTCCGCCGTCAATGTTCGCTCCGCCGGAGATATCATGACTCTCACCGCCGGCGCAGCCACAGGTTTAGTACTAATCTCTTTACAAAATGTTATATCTTAGAATAATATGATCTTTTTAGTTAAATTATTATAAATGAATAACGTCATAACTACCAATTTTTTATTAATTTATAAAGATCTTATCAATTTGTAAATGTATTATTAGTTATGCCAAAAATGAATTTATCGAATATTAATTTGTAGAGGTTAAGGTGTTAAAACATGTCTTATACTTCTTGATTTTGTAAATGGGGATTGCTAAAGTTTTGATTTTGATGAAGAAAACTTAAAAAACTTAATATGTATTGTCTCAAAATAGTAACTTTTTCGAAGAAATCGGAGCTAATGTTCGTTAGTTTGATTGTATTTTGAGTTTAGCGTTAAGAGGAGTGGCGACATTGAAGGCGAGAGCGATGAAGGAAGTTTGGAACATAGCATCAGTGATTCCAATGGACAAAGGACTAACTTCTACTGGTGGATGCAACAATGTTAATAACGGTAGCAACAACGGAAGCTCGAGTAGTAGTCATAGCGGTGAGCTTATACAACACGAGAGTTTCTTAGGAACTTGTAGCCGAGAATGGCTAGCTAGAGGTTGTGAGCTACTCAAACGCACTCGCAAAGGTAAACCAAAGATTCCATCTTTTCGCTATTTTTTTCAAGTTTTTACATTTTTTTGTTTTTTTTCGATATTTTTGTTATAATGTTTTGTGGCATTTTTGCAGGTGATCTTCATTGGAAGATAGTTTCTGTTTACATTAATAAGATGAATCAGGTAAAGATTCTTATTAGCCTATGGTTTCCTCGAGTTTCGTATCGCTTTAGTAAATAGTGTGATCACTAATCTGATCAAAAAGATTAAAGAGATAGGCAAATTATTTGTGGATAAGTGGGGAATCTTTAGTTACTTGACATGGATGTGAAACTTTGTTATATGAAAAGATGAGAAAAGAAGAGATTTCAAATAAGCAAGAAAATAAGAGAAAGTAGTAGTAAGGGAATAAAAACTAAAGCTAAGAAAAGGACATTGTTATGTTATGACAATGAAGTCATGGGTTCCACTTTTGTCTTTTTTGCTTAAGCATTTATGTAGAGAATCACTAATTTTGGTTTTTTGATTGTTTTTGGATTTTGAAGGTTATGATTAAGATGAAGAGCAAACATGTTGGAGGAACATTCACAAAGAAGAAAAAAAGTAAGAGAGACTAATTACTCTTTTATTTACATAGTTTAACATTTCTCTTTTTTTCGTTAAACACGATTTTAAGTTTGTTAGGAGATTTCTCTAATTACTTTTAAGATATTAAAGATGATTCTTCTAAAATGGGGTTAAAAACAAAGAATGTTTTCTGAATTTGTTTTGGTTTATAAAAGTTAAAAGCTTTACTTTTTTTTGTCACTATCTTACTGTCACTGAGTCAATTATATGTGAACTCTAATAAAGAGAATTCAAAATTTGAGGTGGGTCTTGCTTAAGATTTGGGGATTTGAGAAGGAAAAAAGAACAAAAATTGAAAAAAAAAAGCAAAAGTGTGTATGTGACTAAAGTAACCATAAGATCAAATCAAAAGAAGGCCCACAATATTTTTACTTTGTTGTTCTTTCTTTTGATTAACTTGAAGACTCTTTTTTTTTCTAACTTTATACCAATTTTGTACAGACATTGTTCTTGAAGTGATCAAGAATGTCCCGGCTTGGCCCGGACGACATTTGCTAGAGGGAGGAGATGATTTGAGATACTTTGGTTTGAAGACGGTTTTGCGAGGCGATGTTGAATTCGAGTGTAAGAGCCAGAGAGAGTATGATATGTGGACACAAGGTGTGTCAAGGCTTCTTGTTGTTGCTTCTGAGAGGAACAACAGGTTTAGGATGTGAAGAGAAACAGTTTATTAAGGATGGCTTTTGGTTTTGGTGTGATTTTAAAACTTATGGGGTCAAATTAAAACTTTGAGAAACTTTTGGATTCCTTTATGGTAAGTGTTATCTTTATTTGGTTGGGTATAGTATATGAAGTTTAGGTGGGGAAGTTTGGGTAAACAAAAACTTAGGGGTGTGATTTGTAATATTATTTTCTTAGCTTTTGTGTTGTTGGTTGGTCTCTTTGTATGTATATATAAAAAAACAAAGTTGAGGTAAAAGTTATATATATATTGTTTTGTATACAATTCATTAGAGAAAATATAAGCTATAGAAGAATGTAAAGTAGGGATTAATTCGTGTATTAAGTATTATAAAAATATTATAATGAATCAATAATGAGCATCATATACTAATACAATATTTGTAGCAAAAATATACTAGTAAATAAAAATAGATGTAAATACAAAATCATCATTTCAAGAAAGTTATATGAAATCTTACATTGAAAAAACCTAATATAAACTAATCACTTTACTGATTTTTAGTCGGTGTGATTCCAAAACTTATGAATTTTTTTTTTTTTTACGGCACTTATGAATTTTAACACATGGTTTTTCATATATTGTGTTAAAACTCATAAATTTAATATTTTGTTCGGACTTCAATTATGTTGTCATCATTTACTGAGACCAATCCACGGTAAAAAAAACGATTTATTTTGGTTACCAATGCAGTTCTGTACCCGACACATCTTTTCATGCAGTAACAAAACTCTGTACGATTCTTCCATCACTATTTTATAAATATAATTTTTTTTAGGGAAATTACTCAAACTAACCTCTTTTTATTTGTTTATTACTCAAATGACTTACAAATCTTTTCTTGGGTAAACTTTGTGTTAAAAGACGTCTATCACAAGGGTACAACATTTTATTACGTAATTGCCATTGAAATTATTTTTTTCAAAGGAAATTAATCTACAAAATAAGTCTACCTAAACTACAAAACCTAAACTTCGTCTCTCGTGGTGTCTCGCCGTTATCTCTCTCGCCGTAGTGTCTCTTGCCGTCGTGTCTCTCGCCGTCGTGTCTCTCGACGTCGTCTCTCTCGCCGTAGTGTCTGTCGCCGTCGTATCTGTCGTCGTCGTGTCTCTCGAAGTCGTCTCTCTCGACGTCGTATATGTATAGGAAAATCCCTGGTCTCTCTTGCCGAGAATTCATAGTCTCACGCCGGAAATCTGTCGTCTCTCTCACCGAATCGTCTTCTCGCCGTAAATCCGTCGTCTTCTCGCCGAAAGTTCGTCGTCTTGTCGGTCTAAATCCTTGTTCTCTCTCGATCTCTCGTTACACAGATTCGTTGGACGTCAAAATCTCCGTCCTCCGCCGTGGTCGTTGTCTGTCCTCCGCCGTCGTCGTTGTCTCTGTCCATATATGTGTGCACAGTTGTAGTATTGCAGACTTGTTTGTTAAATTTTGCAGACATATTCTTATAATTGCAGACTTATAAATTTGACTGTTGTTATTGTCGACTTATTTTGTAGACTTATTGAGTAAACTCTTTATCATGTTGATTGGTTTATTTTGTAAATTTAAAGAATATGAGGGACTAGTAAACAATAAACATATAATTTTCTTCTCCTTTCCCGTCCCAAAAAAAGTCGCGACATTTATTTCTCTCTAACCCGACTCTCTCTCTCCACCTCATACGAAACCGGCGGACTCGATCTCCCATCTCCGACAACCACCGCCACCACCGTTAGTCTCGCTCCTCCGCCGACGTTACTCTCCCTCTCTTGGCTCCGTCGTCGTCCTTGTCTTGGTCCTAAAGACGGCGTCGTGTATCTCTCTCTCCCTCCGTCGTTGCTCTTTCTCTCCCTAGGGCGTGTCTCTCCTCCTCCTCCGTCGGATCTCTCTCTCTTCCGTGACTCGTAGGTCTCTCTATTTCCTCCGATTTGTACTCGTATATTGACTAGTTAGTTTCAATTTTTTGGTCAAGGTTTTGTTAGTCATATCGTTAAAAGTTTCAGTTTTTACACAAATGCGTTTCGATTCGTTTGATTTGAAGATGTGCAAACAATTTCCGTAGTGGTTTATATGTATTTGGTTCGTTATTGGTATTTATCTTGTAAGGTTAGAGTATTTTGATATGAATTTTGTCCATGCGGTTAAGTGTGCATGTTATCGTGTTTATAATGCCTATGATTGTTGCATATATTCGGTAGATATAAGTTGTAGTTTTAATATGATTGATGTATTGTTGGTGCAAATTTAATAATTCCTTTGCAGACTTATGGTTCTTCATGTTTGCATAATTATGAATTTGGCGATAGTGAGTGCGGACTTATTATTTAGTGTTTGCGGACTTATTTAAATGTGTTCTGGTGTTAATGAACTGTTGTTAAAAGTGATGTTTGCAGGTTAATTGTTGCATATATTAAGTAGATATAAGTTGTAGTTTTAATATGATTGATGTATTGTTGGTGCAGAGTTAATAATTCATTTGCAGACTTATGGTTCTTCATGTGAGTGCAGACTTATTGTTTAGTGTTTGCAGACTTGTTTTTAACGTTAAAGGCAAAAAAATTTTATATGTGAGTGCAGACTTATTGTGTCGTGGTTGCAGAGTTATTTAGTTGTGAAGGACTATTGACGTTATTGTTTATGTTCTGTTGTTAAGTGGTGTTTGCAAGGTTATTTATGTGTTAATACTTACTTGATTATATGTGATTACTTGTTAAGTGATAATAGCACATTTATTGACAATTCTTAAAATTAGATATTAATATGATTGATGTATTGTTGGTGCGAGTTAATAATTCATTTGCCGACTTATGGTTCTTCATGTGAATATATGTTATTGCGGACTTTTTTATTGAAGTTATTGCGGACTTATGACATGCTATGTTATTGCGGACTTTTTGTGATGTTATTGCGGACTTATGACTTGTTGTAGTATGTTAGTGCGGACTTTGTGTTGAAAAATATATTTGTGAAGTTATTGCGGACTTATGACATGTTATGTTATTGCGGACTTTTTGTGATGTTATTGCGGATTTATGACTTTATGTTAGTGCAAACTTTGTGTTGAAAAATATTTTGGTAAAGTTATTGCGGACTTATGACATGTTATGTTATTGCGGACTTTGTATGATGTTATTGCGGACTTATGACTTGATATAATATGTTTTTGCGGACTTTTTGTGATGTAATTGCGGACTTAAAATTGTTTTTCTATGATGCGGGATATTTATGATGACTTATCCTCCACGTCTCTATGCTTGATGGTAAATCACCTGCGCAAGTTAGAAGCATGAATCACTATTGTGTGCTTGCTAACATAGGGTCGTTGAAAGAGAATTTAGGTGATGATGTTTGGGCTTATCTAGAAACCTCTCCGCTTGGTTGCATTGTGAAACTAGCGAGAAAGCAACTTTATATGGTCGGCTAAGACGGTCCACTACCTCCTCACACACCGGCTAGTGACTAATAAGTCGAAAGAAATGTGGTGTTTGGTTGATGATCAACCAATAAGATTGTCTTTGCTTGAGTTTGGTTTCATCACGGGTATGAACATAGATCCTTATGAGGTTGCAGGTGATTGTGAGGGTGACCATAAGGATTTGTGGTGTGACATGGAAGTTCCTATTTCGGAAGGTCCAACTTGGGACCAGCTAAGGAAGGTATTGGCCGTATGTCGGACATGGTCATTTGATAAGCGGAGAATGGTTGGTAGTTTGTCTGTTATAGCCGTGGGTATTCTTGGGTTGCATCGCGGTAGTAGAATTCCTCTTGACTTGGCGAAAAGAGTAATTGATGTTGACACTTTTGAAAGGTATCCGTGGGGTAGGAAAGCTTGTGAGAACTTGGTAGAGGGGATAAAAGGTTCTGCATTTGTTGGTGATTCATATTGTGTCACGGGGTTTGTTCATGTTCTTCAGATATGGGCTTATGAGGCCATAACTATTCTTGGTGAGAAAGTGGGAGGTAAGAAAGAAGATATTCCACTCTTGGCTTGGCGTGGTTCTAGGGGAAGAACAAAGCTTGAAGATCTTCTTTTTGAAGACAAAAAGAAACATGGGAAGGTAAAGTTAAACTTATTAATGCTTTTAAGTGGTGTTTTATTCTAAAACGTTTAATATAATTTCCAATTTTTCATTACTCTTTAATGTTTGTTGTATTTTGTGTAGGTGAGAGTGAAACATATATTCTCAATCTCCGAAGAAGAGATTATTTCAAGTTGGACGGATGAAGAGGAAGATGAGAAAGTGGACAAGCTTCTTAGTGATATACTAGAAGAAACTTTGGATAGTGATTTTTGGAAGGTAGTTCCTAAGACGGAAAAGAAGATGGGGAAAAAGAGAAACGTTGATGAGGTTGTACAAGGTAGAAGTGATGAAGATTTTGTAGAAAAAAGGAAGAAATTTCCACGAAAAAAAAAGGGAGCAGAAGTTATAAAAACAAGAGTTGGTAAAGGAGGAAGTGAAGATGACTTGGAGGAGGAGATGGCAAGAGATTCACCAAAGAATAAAAAAATGAGAAGAGTTGATAATGGAGGAAGTGGAGATGACTTTGAGGAGCAAATGTCAAGAGAGTCTCCAAAAAATAAAGAAAAGGAATTGGAGACAGAATCGGAGACAACAACTAAGGTATCATATAAAATAAGCATGTGTATTTTAAGAAAACAAATTCCCTTAATGTTTGTTTATTAATGTGTTATGTTTAAGGTTGGTAAGGGTAGCAGTGATGTACAACTACAAAAGGACATGAAAGGATTGTTTTCGTTGTTTGAAACTCTTGCGACCAACATTAATAATTTGGAGACGAAGATTGTATCACAAATAACTGATTTAAAAGGGGATATGGAGAAGAAGATGACTTCCATTGAAAGTAAAATGGATAGAAAGATTGAAAATTTAGGCAAAGAAGTTGAAAAAGGGAAGACTTTTGAGAAATGTGTGGAGAAAGAAGTTGTGCAATCTACAAACCACATGGCGAGAAGATGGCAAGCGACCGGTTAGTATCGATCTTCGTCTCATTTAATTTCGATAGTTGGTATTCACTAGCAACTTCTAGCAATTTTGTGTCATTCATTTGAAAATAATGTGTTTGAATTTTGTATGTTAATACTTTTTTTTTGTTTTCTGAGTTTTTAATAAAAAAGGGATTACAAGTTATCGTATTTTTTTAAAAAGAAGAAGTTAATTTTGCAGGTTTTTAAAAAATAAACAGAAATGATTTCAAAAATTCAATTTGTGCGGATTTGTTTTGTTGAATTATTTCTCATATTTTTGCTCCGTAATGTGATTATCATTTCTAAAGATTTCATTGTTTTATAGTCTTCGATGATAATGACTAAGGCTTCTTCTCAAGATGGGATCCCGGTTGATTTTGTTGTCAACAACAAACGATCCGCGAACCGGCGCAAGTGTTGAACGCGAAATATGATCCTTTTGGACCTTACAACGAGATGAAAGCGAAAGAATTGTTGGATCGTATCACCGAAGAAGAGTAAGTTTTACTCTTCATTATATTTTATGCTTTGACAATCTTTTTAAAAAGACATGGTTTTACAATTTCGGACAAATACAAATCGGTCCAAGCATTCTTAATTTGACAATGCTTGATCGAATAATGACTCAAGGTAAATGGCTTTGCAACGAGGTGAGTAATCTCGTTTATAAATAAATTTGGTATAAGTGATTATGTTCATGATCTAAATTTTTAGTTTATTTTTCAGGATATGGATGCCACAATGTATTTATTCCGGGAGAAAATATCTTTAGGGTTACTCGAATTTTCCTCGAGTTGGTTTCATGGATTGTTTGTTTGGCATGAAGCTTCAAGTCGAATTCAAGAGGTATTTGGGCAATAAACAAAACCACAAGTGGAGTAATCAAATCATATCTTATGCAAATGGCGACTTACCGTCTCATGGGAAGACAAGAAAAAAATGGATTGAACACTATGATAGAATTTACTTTCCGCTCAATATCAATGGTAATCACTGGATCTCATGTTGTGTTAACTTTCCTCTTAAAATAGTTGAGGTTTTTGATTGTGCTGGATTGCACCACAAGAGGGACGTGGAGACGTTTGCAACCGCCATCCCTCGGATATGTGGAACACTTCTTGGAAAGGTAGATGGGGGAAAAATGTCTCTTTCTCCCTAGTAGTCATTCCTTCAGGCTTCTCGCCGCCATGAAACCATATCCTCTTCAACGTGCGCATATGATCACGAAAAATCGTTCTAGCCAACAGATTAAACTGTGTCCAAACTGTCAAATTATGCCTCGGATCCCATCTCGTATTTTCGCTATAAAAAGAAGAAAAAAAATTTATTAGTGCTAGAGAAACAAAAAGATAAATTTGATAAGATTACATTATCGGTTATGCTTACGGTTAGTTTAAGAAACCATCGTCCCTTGACATCATCGGGAATGAAGCGGTAAGTCGGCCACGCATGGACCCATCCCTCTCGAAGAATATCCGGGATCGCCCGGGAGAGATCATGTAAAAACCTAAACCACGTAACGGTGGTTTTGTCACACCATACATTCGGACCGGGGTTTAGAAGCGGGAGGTTATCCCGATCTTGCATGTTGTGTATGGCATTGACCATGCTCGCGAAATTGGATGTATATGGTGAGACAATAGACATGATGTATGTTTTATTGAGATTAGGTTTTATGAGAAGGGTTATATATTGATAGAGAGATAGGAAGATGCAACGTCGCAATGAAGAGAGATAAGAAGACGAAACATAGATATGTTATTTTACTTAGATTTTTTGCAGATTTGTTATTTCAACTTTGCAGATTTGTTATACAACGTTGCAGATTTGTTATAATTTATTAAATAAAACGCTGCGTTTAATGCTTCACAGTTAAATCAAAAAGGGGATCTGCAAAAATTAGGGCTTTTATGGCATGTTGTGTATGGCATTGACCATGCTCGCGAAATTGGATGTATATGGTGGGACAATTGCAGATTTGATTTAGAAGGTTGGTAGATTTGTTATGTAGGGTTGTAGATTTGTTTACTATGGTTGCAGGTTTGTTAACATTTGTAGATTTGTATTATTGATTTCATTTATAGGGTTGTAGATTTGTTTATCCTTTTGCAGATTTGTTTTGTAGGGTTGATTAATTTATAGGGTTGCAGATTTATGTTACTCGGGTTGGTTGATTTGTTTTGTAGGGTTGTACAATTGCGGACTTGTTTACATCCACGAAATTTCCATAAATGTGTCATACAAAATAGATTACGGATGAAACACGGATGTTACTTATGAACTCGCCTAGATGTTACTTATGAAAACATTTATCTAAAGTTACATTGTCCATACTGAAAATTATCGGGTCCTAACTCATCAAACAAGTTCGACCGGAGCAAGCCAAACCCTAGTAGTCATTCCTTCGAGGCTTCTCGCCGCCATGAAACCATATCCTCTTCAACGTGCGCATATGATCACGAAAAATCGTTCTAGCCAACAGATTAAACCGTGTCCAAACTGTCAAATTATGCCTCGGATCCCATCTGTATTTTCGCTATAAAAAGAAGAAAAAAAATTTATTAGTGCTAGAGAAACAAAAAGATAAATTTGATAAGATTACATTATCGGTTATGCTTACGAGTTAGTTTAAGAAACCATCGTCCCTTGACATCATCGGGAATGAAGCGGTAAGTCGGCCACGCATGGACCCATCCCTCTCGAAGAATATCCGGGATCGCCTGGGAGAGATCATGTAAAAACCTAAACCACGTAACGGTGGTTTTGTCACACCATACATTCGGACCGGGGTTTAGAAGCGGGAGGTTATCCCGATCTTGCATGTTGTGTATGGCATTGACCATGCTCGCGAAATTGGATGTATATGGTGGGACAATAGACATGATGTATGTTTTATTGAGATTAGGTTTTATGAGAAGGGTTATATATTGATAGAGAGATAGGAAGATGCAACGTCGCAATGAAGAGAGATAAGAAGACGAAACATAGATATGTTATTTTACTTAGATTTTTTGCAGATTTGTTATTTCAACTTTGCAGATTTGTTATACAACGTTGCGGATTTGTTATAATTTATTAAATAAAACGCTGCGTTTAATGCTTCACGAGTTAAATCAAAAAGGGGATCTCGCAAAAATTAGGGCTTTTATGGCATGTTGTGTATGGCATTGACCATGCTCGCGAAATTGGATGTATATGGTGGGACAATTGCAGATTTGATTTAGAAGGTTGGTAGATTTGTTATGTAGGGTTGTAGATTTGTTTACTATGGTTGCGGGCTTGTTAACATCCGTAGATTTGTATTATTGATTTCATTTATAGGGTTGTAGATTTGTTTATCCTTTTGCGGATTTGTTTTGTAGGGTTGATTAATTTATAGGGTTGCGGATTTATGTTACTTGGGTTGGTTGATTTGTTTTGTAGGGTTGTACAATTGCAGACTTGTTTACATCCACGAAATTTCCATAAATGTGTCATACAAAATAGATTACAGATGAAACACAGATGTTACTTATGAACTGCCTAGATGTTACTTATGAAAACATTTATCTAAAGTTACATTGTCCATACTGAAAATTATCAGGTCCTAACTCATCAAACAAGTTCGACCGGAGCAAGCCAAACCCTAGTAGTCATTCCTTCGGGCTTCTCGCCGCCATGAAACCATATCCTCTTCAACGTGCGCATATGATCACGAAAAATCGTTCTAGCCAACAGATTAAACTCGTGTCCAAACTGTCAAATTATGCCTCGGATCCCATCTGTATTTTCGCTATAAAAAGAAGAAAAAAAAATTTATTAGTGCTAGAGAAACAAAAAGATAAATTTGATAAGATTACATTATCGGTTATGCTTACAGTTAGTTTAAGAAACCATCGTCCCTTGACATCATCGGGAATGAAGCGGTAAGTCGGCCACGCATGGACCCATCCCTCTCGAAGAATATCCGGGATCGCCTCGGGAGAGATCATGTAAAAACCTAAACCACGTAACAGTGGTTTTGTCACACCATACATTCGGACCAGGGTTTAGAAGCGGGAGGTTATCCCGATCTTGCATGTTGTGTATGGCATTGACCATGCTCGCGAAATTGGATGTATATGGTGGGACAATAGACATGATGTATGTTTTATTGAGATTAGGTTTTATGAGAAGGGTTATATATATTGATAGAGAGATAGGAAGATGCAACGTCGCAATGAGGAGAGATAAGAAGACGAAACATAGATATGTTATTTTACTTAGATTTTTTGCAGATTTGTTATTTCAACTTTGCAGATTTGTTATACAACGTTGCAGATTTGTTATAATTTATTAAATAAAACGCTGCGTTTAATGCTTCAAAGTTAAATCAAAAAGGGAATCTGCAAAAATTAGGGCTTTTACGTTCTTAGAACAAAGCGATGAACAAAAATATGGCAAGTCGAAGCCAAAGCTATCCGTCGACAATCAAAAGGGGAGAAGACTATTTATATCTCGCCCATGAATGGTGTTCTTAACAAATTAATTTTAAATATCGTTGTAGTAGGAGCTATTACGTGGTTTCGTTAAGATAAATATGATGTATCTCGAAATATCTTTATGTTGCAGGTTTGTTGTACCAGTTTATTAAACAGACTTTTTTAGGTTGTGTTTTTATAATTGTGCATCTCATTAATGACTTGTCATTTCAATTTAATACATCTTAACCTACCACCCTCATCATTTTTATACACCTCAAATCGCAAACAAAACATCCTCTCACTTTTTCGTTTGCCTTTGTTCACCACTCAATTTCTAATTTTTTTCCATAACAACAATGGCTCACATACCATACCCTCTAATTGTTGACATTGTTCAAGCCGTTGGTCGAAACAGTTTTCGAAACCTTGGTCCATTCATCGCCGCGGGGAAATTCTTTAAAGACATTGTCTTCTCGGAGGAGGTTTTAAGCGTCGTTGATCTTCAAGAGTTTTTCGATAAACCGGAGCTTGCCAACGAAGGTTCAAACTATCGTCATTTCTTTCTTGACTGTGTACGTTACAATAACAACACGGCACGATACATCGAAGGACTACGACTTTTAGCTCAAACTGGCCCTTCTCAAACAGGCATAGAAATGTTATGTTTATCAGCGCGAGAGAGCCTACATTCTCGTGTCGCAGCCGGAATTTTTCTTATTTGTTGCGGCAAGTTAGACGAAGGGGTCATGGGTACAACTGTGTTTTTACACAAGGTCGGAGACATTCAAGAGTCCGTTAACATAGCCAATGAAGTGCAAAACCAGATCGCCCGCATGGGGACTCCCAGCCATGGACTTTTCGGTAAGTATTGTTTTTATGAACTTCATCGCTTCGGACCAATTTGTGGCCTAAACCACGTCACAGAGCTTGATATTTGTTTTCATTGCTTCGCGTGGAGCTACGTCATCTACTTCACCGGAATGTGTTAAGAACACAATAATGGTTTGTTTTGTCTAATATTTGTAAAAAATGCTTTCACTACGTTGTGTTTTTTCTTTACTATTCAGAAACGTAACATCTTTTTGGTTGTCACGGTTTAAAATTTTTTCCATGTAATATTCGGTTTTGTAATATTTCCACGGTAAGCCATCTCCAGCTTTTGTAATAATATGTTTTTCTTGTTACGTTATTGTCATCTAATTTTTAACTTTCAAGGATTAAATCACCTACAAAGAAGTTTTACCTAAATATTCTTCCGCCAAAAAAATCTGCAATATAAATCTACAACTTAGATCTGTTACCAAAGACAAATGTAAGAAATTAGTCAAAAATGAATGTAAAATTTTTCCTCTCCAAAATTTTGCAAAACAAATCTACCAAAACTAATAAATTTGCATAACAAATCTGCAAGACGAAAAATTTGCAAAACAAATCTATATTTTTAACAATGTCTGCAATCAAAGCAAACAAGTCAACTAAACAAATCAGCATTTCTGTTAAGTCTGCAAAACAAATCTATTTTTGTTTAAATGTCTGCATAACAACTCTGCAAGACGAAAAATTTGCAAAACAAATCTATATTTTTTAAAATGTCTGCAATCAAAGAAAATAAGTCAATTAAACAAATCTGCAATTTTGTTAAGTCTGCAAAATAAACTTGCGTTTTTCAATAAATTTGCAAAACAAATCTATATTCAATAAATTTGCATTATAAATCTACTTTTGCAAATAAATCGCACTAACGAAGGAAAAACATGCAACATAAATCTACTTTTATAAAAGTCCGCAAGATAAATTGTTTTTTTCCATAAACTTTACATTAAAAATCTGCAACAATATTAAATCCGCATACATTACAAAGGTAGATTTATATAGTTGATTAATTATGCAGATTTACCAAAATCAGTGGCAAAACCGAAAACTATTTTTTTCCTGACTCATAGCCGAGGGGTAAGACCGGAATATAACGCCATATTTTAGTTTCATAATAAGTAGGGTCTCTCCTGTAATAAACAATTAAAAAAGAGTTAGTTTAGTAAATGACCCTTTTTTTTAAGTGGTTTATTTTTTTATTTTCATTGTATTTATAGTCGATTCAATATGTTCATAAATATATGATCGTATTACATACATATCAAAATGAGCTTAACTATCCATACTATATGTAGATTACTTACTTTACAACTCATATAATTATGACAATGAGTAATACAAAACTACACATTTTAAATTGCATTTCACAAAACTACAAGATGTTAAATTTATTTTACAAAAACTACACATAATTAGTAAAAATTAAATCAAAATTAACGTTACCCACAAAACATGACCTCTTAATACTAAATTCTACACACTAATTAGCGAACTCTTTTTTTGTTTTTAATTTTGGTAAACTTTTGGAGATAATTGAACCATTTAAAATTTGAAAATGTGTTAATATATAAAAATTTAATTACGTATTATTTTGTGAAGGAAAAGTTAAAATGGTGTACTTTTTTTGAATTCCTCTTATGATAAACATACGTGAGAATTGCAAAACTACACCATTTATATTTCGTTTCACGAAACTACACTATTTTAAAGCCATTTCACAAAATTACACTTAATTATTAAAAATTAAATCAAAAGAAACCCTACCCACAAAACCCTAACACCTTAACAATAAATTTAAAACATTAATTAACGAATCCAAATGAAAAAATAATAATTTTGGTGAATTTTTATAGGATAATTGAACCATTTAAAATTAAAAAAGGCGTAGATATAGAAAAAATTGAATTTGGTGTAATTTTTTGAATTCATCTAAACATATTACTTTTAAAGAAGTTTTTGATCCAATACCATATTTGATAAAGTTATCTTCAATATATAACAACATCAAATAATATGTGACCATGAGTTTAAACAAAGGTTTGATAGTTCATGTTGGTCATCAGAGCCAAGAGGCTTTCTGGCATGTGAAAATTGAGTCTTCTCTTATGTCTTGTCAATTTATTACTCTACTTTCTCTTGTATTTTTCTTTTGTTTTGGTTTCATTTGGGAAAATGACTACTCTTTTAAACAAAATAAATAAATAAATGATTACTCTTCATTTTTTTAATGTATAGATACATTTCATTGACATGCATATATTTGGTCTACACTTGATTTATCGTGTACGTAGTACGAAATATTACTAATATATATATGCATTCATTAGTGTTTTCAGGTGAATATTTCATAAATATATTTAACTTATGTTTGATATACGTTGTGTATGTGCACTGCTTATTTTTAACAAAAAAAAAAAAAATGTGCACTACTTATAGTTATAATTCAAATGGTTATTTTCAACACTTAAGATTCACCCATCGGCAAACTATTGATAGTGATTTTCTTAGAAAGCAACAAGTTATCGCATGACACATTGAGATTTGCATTATATTCAAATTATATAATGTGTGTTTTCTAATTTTTAACTATATCTACATATTTTCTGTTTCATAAAGCACAAAATAAATATATATATTTTTTTCTTTTTTTACAACGCACAAAAGATATACTCCCTTTGTATTATAATTTGATTGATTTTTTAGATTTTCCATACAATGTAAGAAAAGACATAAATGGCTATTCATAATTACATCTTTTGTATTACACAATTTTCTATATCTTTGAACCAATATTATTTCAATATCTTAACTATTAATTGGAAAACATTTTTTTGAAAAGGACAAAAAAAATTTGTAATTACGATGACATGCCATCAAATAAAAACACTATAACCTATGATTTTAAAACTATGTTGTTTAGTTCTAAGCAATTATGAAATGGGTATTATTAAAAAACCCAAAGGACATGTCCAATTGGATACAAATCTTAATATTACACACCTATTTTCCTAAATATTCACATACGAACATTAATTGTTTTGGAATATTGCAAGTTGCAAATTTTAATGGAATATTCGATAAAAATATTGTTGCAAATTTTAAGGTAATATTCGATAACAAATATGAAATATTTAATGTTATAAATTTTGTTTCGGAATATAGCAAGTTTCGGAATATAAATTTTAAGGAATGACAAATCAAATCAAATCTACACTTTTTTATAAGAAAGATTTAGCAAATTTTCAAAATTTCTTAATTAGAATCTTATTTATCAATTGGAAAACATTTTTTCAAAGAACATTTAAAAAAATTATAATTACAATGTAATGTCACTACATTTTTTAACATAACCTATGTTTTTAATTGTTTTTTCAAATATAATTTTAAGCCCACAACAAACATAATATAGTTTAAATGTTTATAACATAAATTTTGGTAACAAGAATCATTCAAATTTTAATCTTCACTAATTTTAAACTTTAAATTCTAAATATCTACAACAATCTAAACTTGCTTTATTTTTAAATTTATATATAGTTAATTAAGACACAAACAAAGAAAAGAATAACAATACATATTTTAGTTTTCTTTACGGGTCGTTAAAAGAATCACAAAGCGAATTTGAAACGAATGATATATAATTGTTATGAGATTAAATCCATAATTTGCAACGGGTCAAAAAATAACATAAATAATTAATACGATATAACTAAATTATATTTATAATATTAAAATATACATAAGTATAGTTTTGAACTTTATATTAAATATTGTTTAGTAAACAATGTTTTAAATATTTTTTATACGCGGATCAATCCTGAATTAGCCCTTAATTTATCTGTTACCCCGGACAATGTATATATTTTATTTAATGTACTCTATGAAATAAAAGATTATATACATATAATCCAAGTTATAAATTTTTAATATATATTTTTCACTAAATAATTTTAAATATATAAATTTAAAAATATGTTAAACTCTGCACGTACGTGCGGGTCCTCATCTAGTATTCAATTAATATGTTTTGAAGTTTACAATTCACTAATATTAATAGATCAAGAAATATTAAAATTTGAGAAAATCAATTTTCTATACAATTTTTCTTCTTCTAAAACATCAATCAAATTGATAACAAGAGAGAATTTAATAGGTGTGGAAAGATTAATAATCTAAGAGCATGTCCATTGGAAGTTCTATTTGGATTTTAAGTGGGTTTCTATTCCAAAAAATAAAGATGAAGAAATGTTTTTATAACCGATACTAAAATTGGTATTTGTAGATATGGATTTAGTACCCTTATGTGTCACAATTTAATAGGTTGACATTAAAGAAAGAAAAAAGATTAATGTGACACAAACGTACGGAGGATCATGGTGTTAATTTTGACTTCATTGTAATTAATTGGTTTAATTTTAACTATATACACTTTGTGATTATTATTTTTTTCATGGTTTAGAGCATCTCCAAAAAGGAACCTCAAATTTGAGGTTTCATCAACCTCAAATTTGAGGTTTCATGTGTTTCTCTTCAAAAGAAAAACCTCAAATTTAATTTTACATATTGCATTTAAGTCCTTACTATTTTTCACAATTAAATAAATCTCTTAATTTTTGTAGATAATATAAAATACACCTCAAATAATTATTAAACCAATAAATAATTACTAAATTAATATTTTTTATTTTAATTTAAAGTCTTTCTTTTAGTTTAACATGTGAAATTAAGTTTATATTTACAAAATATAATTTTTAATGTACTAAAATGATGAAATTAAAAAGTTAATAAAGATATTTGTGAAATATTATTAATTGGAGGGATGAAAGTGCAAAAGAAAGATGAAATCTCAAATTTTGAGGTTTTGAGGTTTCTTTTGGAGAACAAAAAACCTCATATTTGAGGTTATGAGGTTTCTTTTGGAGATGCCCTTAATGTTAAGATTTTCCGGTTTCATTGTGTGATAAGCATAGATATGTCAATGTCTTGCTGAAAGTGTTTTGTATTCCGAAGTTAAAATTGATCAAGATTGAATTATGTAATTCCCTTATTGGATCCACGTAAGGGTCGTTCGTTTCTCCACTCGAATGATCCATTTAGATGATGATGAAAATTGGCGTTCGTTTATTGTCAAAACGACACCATCGAAATGGATTATTTGAATGTTCAAATGAACCATTTGAATGTTCAAAAGAACCATTTGAAGGGTTTTCAAAAATTTAGGCTAAATTTTAAATGGACCAAATTGGATCATTTGAATGCAAATGATAACCTAAAAACTTGCAAATGACCAATATACCCTCATTTAAATAATCAAAAGTTAATAACTAAATTCACTAAAAATTGATTTTATGATTAATAATCACATTTTGTGATGGTGTCATAAAACGCGATTTTGTTTTTTTTGCAAAAACCAAAATTTTTGCAGATTTTGCCGTAAATCGAGATTTTGCAGATTTTGCCGAAAAACCCAATTTCATAGGTTTCGACCAAAGAAAAAATTATGCGGTTTTGATTCGAAACCTGATTTCGCGGTTTTCGTCCGGAAACCCTATTTTGCGGTTTTTGACCAAAACACCGATTTCGCGGTTTTTGCCCGGAAACCCGATTTCACAGTTTTCGTTCAGAAACGCGATTTCACGGTTTTAGTCCGGAAACGCGATTTCGTGGTTTTCGTCCGGAAACCCGATTTCGCGGTTTTCGTCCGGAAACCCGATTTCGCGGTTTTCCTCCGGAAACGCGATTTTGCGGTTTTCGTCCGGAAACCCGATTTCGCGGCTTTCGTCTGTAAACACGATTTCACGGTTTTCCACCGGAAAGCCGATTTTGCGGTTTTCGTCCGGAAACCCGATTTCGCGGTTTTCGTCTGGAAATCCGATTTCGCGGTTTTCGTCCGGAAACCTGATTTCGCGGTTTTCTTCTGGAAACGCGATTTCGCTATTTTTGCTGAAAACATGATTTCGCGATTTTCGTTTGTAAACCTTGATTCTCTGAAAATATGATTTCGCGGTTTTTGCTAAAAACGTGATATTATGTTTGTTGCTAAAAAAACGTGATTTCACGGTTTTCTCCCTAAAAACCCGATTTCACAGTTTCCTAGTAAAATTATTAACAATATATATTTCATGAATATGATAATTTATAAATGTCAAAAATATTAATCAAAATTATTTAGTTTTAAATATATATTTGATCAAAAATTAAAATTTATATAAATAAAACTAAGACTAAAATGTGAATAGATTAAGTCAAGGGTATTTTAGTCATTTTCATATTGTAAACATGTAGATGAAAATGGAAATGCATATGATTTAAACCAAACAAACTCAGATCCATTTAAATGAATCATGTGAATAAAAATGAAAAAAGAAAACGAACATCAGATCATTGAGATGATCACTTAAATGAACTATTTGAATGTAAATGACAAATAGACAAACGAATACTATTTGAATGTAAATGACAAATAGACAAACGAACGGGCCCTAAGTCTTTTATTTCCACACATGTTTTTGGAATAGGGTTCTTACTTCATGGAATATCTTGATAGTTGATGTATTGAAAAAAAACTTTATAAGTGAAATCGTGAATAAAAAAACTCGCTACATTTTTTTGTAGAACTAGTAACATCTAAAATACAATTAAAATAAGGTGAGTTTCTATTATAGTGTTAAAAAATGTACATGAGTTTCTCCAACTTAAAAAACTAAAGCCATTTAGTGGTTTCTAAATGTAAGTTTCTTAATTATAATAGTAATAGTTTCAATATTATTATATTTATGGGTATTTAATATTTTTAGAAACCCATCCAATTGTTTCTAAATTTAGAAATTTTAGTGCAATTATTAGAGCATAATCAATGCAAAGATTCTTGGGTACAATATTTTAGATAATTATATTATTATTTTATTTTTATTTTTTGTTTAAAAAAAAATATTAAAAACTGACCAATCGCAAGCCGTCTCGTGTCAGTGGAGTCCGCGTACAAGGGAAGAACCGGTTATGAAAAGAGAGATTAAAGCATTCAAACTCCTGCCAATAATCTTGGTCTTACATTTTAATATTAGAAACCTATCCTATTGTTTTTCTTTTTTAATTATTTTTAATTTGACCCCATAAGTTTTTGATTATTAATTTGACCCCATAAGTTTTTGATCTAATATTACACTTTTCCTTTTCATCTTTGACTATTAGATTTTTTCTGCCGCTTGGATCAGTGGCGGAACCGGAGACTAAATTTATAGGGTCAAAAAAATTTTGATTTAAAATATTTTTTACTATAAACAACATAAGATTTTTTTGAAATACTAACCTAAAATTTAAGCAAAAAACAATATTTTAAAATATTAGGCATTTATCAATCCAATTATTTGGATTTTTATCATCCATTAAAGTTAGAATAAATTTAAACGGGATCAAAAGTCATATTGCATTGGGGTAAATAGAATTATTACGAAGAATATATAATAGTTTTTCTAAAATTAATATATTCTAAGCTTTAATTTTCCCATAATAAATAAAAAAGCTTACGTGGAAGTCTAGGGAGCTTCTTTTTAAAATAATTTTAGAGGAATTCACAAAACTACACTATTTCATTTATTCCTTTACAAAACTCTATTTAATTCAATTTTTTCACATATTTACACTTTTTCAAAATTTTAAAAGCTTGATTTACCATTTAAAAAATTACAAAAATTAAAATCTTTTCATTTGGGTTCGCTAATTAGTGTTTAGGGTATAGTATTAATGGGTATGATTGTGTGTGTATGGTTTATTTGGATTTAATTTTGAGTGTTTATGTGTAGTTTTGTGAAGTAATTTTGAAATTGTGTAGTTTTGTGAAATGTAATTCAAATGGTGTAGTTTTATAATTCTCCCATATTTTATTGTATTAGCCCATACTTAGTTCCTTTTAAATATTTTTATTTTATTAGAGCAAAATTATTGTGGGTTTTAAATGGAGTTCAAAAGTGTGGGTCTCACCAAAAATTTTAAAAGTTGTTTTTTTGTCTCTTGTTTCGGAATCGGTTCTTATACTGTTCGTGGGGCCACTGACACGTGACACGTGACGGCCTACGATTCATGCGTTTTTTTAAGGTTTAAGGTTTTGCAATAATCATGGTATTAGTAGCGTAACTTTTTCTCTCTATTGTTAAAAAAAAATATATTCCTCTTTCTCTTCTTTTATTTTAGAGTTAATTAGTGTTTTGGATACATTTTAAAAGATAATTTGTCAATTGGGTGATTTTGATGTAGTTATTAAATTTTATGTAATTTTGTTTGATTTTCGTATTTAAAATGACAAATTTACCCTTATTCACATAACTTATTCACAAAAATCATTCACAAAAAATCATTCACATAAGATCATTCACGGGAGGTCATTCACGATTCACCTTTCACATGGATTATTCACGAATATTAGTTGTCATTCACATGTATTATTTATCATTCACAGAGACCATTGATCATTTACATATACAATTCATCATTCACAACGATCATTTATTCAAAATCATTCATAAAATACCATTCACATATGATCATTTACGAGATTTGACAATTTCGAAATTAAATGTAAAATTGTAATTTAACACGCGAATTAAAATAAAAATCATCATTCAAAATGTACCTCTTTTTATTTTATTGTTCTTTGCCCTTTCTCCATCTCTCTTTCTAATTTTTACCCTCAAAACCCTCCGATTATTACCAAAACGCCACTACTCTCCGGCGACTCCGTTTCGCCGGAATCTGAGAAATACGATGGACGACGGAGTATCTCCGGCGAAGTCTATACTCGCGAAGCCGTTGAAGCTACTCACCGAAGAAGAGATTTCTCAGCTCACTCGCGAGGATTGTCGAAATTTCCTCAAAGAGAAAGGTCTCTCCTCCTCTTCTTCGATTTGCTTGTTTAATCGCGACTGACACGTGTAGTTAACAGGGATGCGAAGGCCTTCGTGGAACAAATCTCAGGCGATCCAGCAAGTCCTGTCTCTCAAAGCTCTATTAGATCCCGGAGAAGATTCCGGCGCCGGAATCCTCCGCAAGATCCTCTCTTCTCCGTTGCCTCTCGTAAGCTTTGTCTTCTCTGATTTTCGATTTTTTCTGCTTTTAATCTCTTTGATTTTTTTTTGGTTGATACTTGATAGGTTACAACAACAATGTTGACTCCGTTAGTGGAAGATAACGGCTCATTACACATAAGAGATTCTCTTACATCAGATGAGTTTAAAGATGATCTTTGCAAAGTTGTCTCTCCCAGGTTTATTACATTTATCTCCTTGAAAATTCTATGTTCTGCTTCTATGTGGCTTGATTGTTTGTTTAGGTCAAGAGATAATTGATTTATTGGTAACAACATTTTTTAAGGGATTTGAAATGTGATTAGTAAGTGTTTAGTTCAATATATCACCTAATCACATCTTTATGAATATAATAACTATATTGTTAATTGTTTATGATGATGGATTGGTTAGATTTTGAGGTTAAAATCGCGTTCTTTTCGCTATCATAGATATGTATCTGTATTTTGTTGGTTCAAGATGTTCTTGGTTATGACTTGATGAGATCATTGTCAGTTAACAAATCGAAAAAAAAAAAATCAGTTACTTACTCGAATTTTTTTTGATGTCTTTCGCACTTGCTTTGTGAAGTCTTGTAGTGGTTTCTATTACCTAACAAGAGTTTTAGGGGTAGTTTGTATACGAAAAGCTTATAAAAGGGGTTTGCTATATTGTTATATAAGCGAGTTTTGGCGCATTACAATGCTTGCTTAAGTAAAAAGTCTTTGTAATTGTTGTTAGCAGAAGCCCGGCTGATACGAGTGCGGTGGTAGGGCAGATGACGATATTCTATAGCGGAAAAGTGAATGTATATGATGGAGTAGCTTCAGAGAAGGTAAAGGAACAACATTTTTTTTCTTGTTTTGCCTAAAATAGGAATGGCATGGCTACACATATGATGCATCCCTGTAATATCGTTTGATGTAGGCACGGTCGATCATGCACTTTGCAGCAGCCGATTCAATTGATTTGCCTGAGATTGGTAAACAAGGTAAAGATTCTGCATAAACTAAAAATTAATCTGTTTTACAAACTTTACATGATTTGGTTTTGTCTATATGAAGAATGGAACTGAAATCTCAAGCTTTTCTAAGAGATAAGTGATTTCAGATGCTAGTCTTGCTTAAAAGCATCTGAAATATCGATTTGATTTTCCAGAGAAGATGGTGGAGATTCCTCAATATGGCAATGAAAAGGCAAATGCTTATCGTGGTTTTGGTACACACATTGCTTAATTTTGCCCCTAAAGATATATATAGAAACCTATTATTCTAGTGATGCTTGAAAGTTAAAAACACTTGATAGCGTAATTTCGCATGTACAGCCTATGCTAATTGTTTCTGTTTCTTATTGTGACCTGCGATTTCTGTAGTTTAACCATTGTTCTTGTGTGCTTTGTTCTGTCTATCTGAAGATGTGGAAGGTCAAGCAAACAGAAAACTGTTGTTGCAAAGATATCTTGAAAAGCGCAAGGACAGGTGCGTGCTACGTTGTATACGTCTTACGCTTAATTTCAAAACTCTGAGATTAGACTAACAGTACCCTCTCTCTTTACGAGCAGAAGATTCTCTAAGACAAAGAAAGCTCCAGGAGTTGCATCCTCCAGCTTGGAGATGTTTCTGAACCGTCAGACACGAATAAACGCTGCGTATCCACAAAACCTTAGCGGAGGCACAGGAGAGCCTCACGTTGTGCACTACGAATCGTTACTACCTGAAAAATCAGGCAAAAAAGTCCCAATCTCTTGGTTGAACTCAACAGCCAAGGTATGAAGAAATCTTAGTAAAACTTGTACTTGAAGGAATGTTCGTGTTCGTGTTGTCGGAGAAGCACGGCTTATAATTGAGGAGGACAAGATCTGATCAGTGATTTGTGTTTTGGTTATGTAGTTTCTGAGTTAGGAATAGGCACGGAATAGGTTAGACAAGAGAGAAAGAGTTAATGTAAGTAAGTAAATTGATTTTGATTGGTTAATGAGAGAGACCTTAGTAAATTTTGAGTTTAAACGTTAAATGATAAAACCAACACAATCGAACACAAAACCAAACAATCCGTAACATAATAACATCCTCTGTATTATTTAACTAAACAAGATATTTTTCTTTGTCTGCAATTTTGTTAATTAATGTTTAAAACATATTAATTTAATACAATTTTAAATAATTTTTTATTGATGCACATTGAAAAAATAAAATTATTTATCATATATGTTTAAATATTAATAATTATATATCATAAATTATGTATTATATAGTTTGATCCGTTGCAAAATTACATGGGTGTCTTGCAATGGATCGATATTTTTATTTATATTTCTTAAATCGTTTCAGGTAATCGATAAATTTCGTGGAAAGTTGTGTAAAATGAATTTTATAATAACCGGATGAAAAAATGATAATTATTAAAATAAATATTTATATAAAGATAAATTTTATATTGACTAGGTAAGTACCGTGCTAGAATACATAATATATTTTTTTAAAATATATAAATTAGTGTAGTTAGTCATATATTAGATAATCCGTAATCTCAATATTCTAAATACATCGGTTATTTTAAAAGCGTAAAACTTGCAATTAGATTTAAATAAAACTCAATCACAAACTTACAACTTCATAACAATATTTTTAACTTCAAATTTTTTGTCACAATTTTTTTTCTAAATTAAAACCCTACATCATTTTTTCTTTACTACAAATAAATATATTTAAAATATTCGACGCTTATTCATATTTTGAAATCGTTTTATCAAGCTGCGTTAGCAAGGTATCAAAAATTAGTTTTCAACAAAACAGACGAGACGACGATCATTTTTCATTTGATTTAATTATTTAGCGTTTAAAATTTAATTTTGAAGTGGGTAAGATTTACATCTGAGGGTTTAGGATTTAATTTTTAAGATTTTAAACTACAATAAACATTTATATATTAATACTCTATATGTTAATACCTCTATATAAGAATAATTTTCATGGTATTTTTGGTTGTTAAACTAAGTGGGCTTTTACTTTAATTTTTTACTATAAATTTTATTTGATTAATATTTTTAATTTTTTAATATACTAGAGAAGTATAAATGTATTTAGTTTATTAGTCTAAATTGAATAAGAAAAATAGTTATAAATTGATTAGGTTAAGAGATTTTAGTTTTTCATTAACTTAAGTTAGTCCATCATTTAACGAAACTCACATTCAAAGTAGGATAATTCAAAAAATGTCGTGAATATACAAAAATATAATGAAAAACAATAAAATCGGAAAAAGAAAGTAGAGATAGATAAGCATAATAATAATCATAAAAACGGAAACTTAAAGTAGAAAATTTGAAATCGTACCACGAAATAATATAATAATGATGTTAAAAACGAAAATTGAAAGTAGAGAATTTAAAATTGCACCACAAAATTTTCTTCTTCTTCGGATTTGTAAGAGATAAAATTTTAAAAATTCCCAAAAAAAATAATTAGAAATGATCATCTATTATTTATAAAAATCAAAAGACATGATCAAAAGACTCAATTAAAATACATGACCTTTTGTAAAACAGTTACATAAAAAACGAAAGAACACAACTTTATAAAGACACTTTTATGGGAAAAATTGCAAAAAAACCCCCAAAGTTTTGACAAATCGACAGAAAAAACCTGAAGAAAAAAGCGTTGTATAAAAAAACCTAAAGTTTCAATTTTATCAATTTAAAACATTAAGTTTCATTTTAAGCAAATTAACCCCTAATCATTAACGGTGTTAAAATATTAACAGATTTGGGCACTCTCCGTTACATTTATCAGTTAAAATGATTTTTTAATTGTTTTTATATGAAAATACAAATTAAATTAGAATGAAAAACAATTGCTTTACTAAAATAATGTTATTATTAATATAAAAAATTCTTCTTTCTATTCATTTCTTTTAATCATGTCAGTGACTTTATCTTTAACCGTCGCTGAATAAATTGATGGTGATCGGGAACGTAGATCCAACGACGGTTAGGGATAAAGTCGCCGACATGATTAAGAGAAAATATTTTTTTATATTAAAAATAACATTATTTTAGTACAATAAATGTTTATCTTTCTAATTTAATTTGTATTTTCATATAAAAACAAATAAAAATCATTTTAACTGATAACTTAAACGGAGAGTGTCGAAATCTGTTAATATTTTAATGTTAACAATTAGGGGTTAATTTGCTCAAAATGAAACTTAATGTTTTAACATGATGAAAATGAAACTTTAGGTTTTTTCATACAACGCATTTTTCTTCAGGTTTTTTTTGTCGATTTGTCAAAAGTTTATGGTTTTTTTTGCAATTTTTCCCCACTTTTATGTAACTGTTTTACAAAAGGTCATGTATTAAGTTTGATTATCATAAAAGTTTATATATTGACCCGAGGCTCGCCCGTAATTGTGTAATATACGTAGTACCTCCGTACATTGATGCACATCTGCTTTACACATGAACAAACTATCGTCTGCGAACAATAGATGTGAAACCGCAGGGCTTCTGTACGCAACTCTGATTCCTGTTAGCGTTCTGTTTTCCTCTGTCTGTTTTAACTGTGAAATTAAAACTTCTGTACACAGAATAAATAGGTAAGGTGACAAAGGGTCTCCTTGTCTTAAGCCTCTCGAGGGTTGAAACTTGCCTTTGGGTGTGCCATTGATAAGCACACTATACGAGACCGAGTTGACACATGTCATCACCCGGTGCACCCATACTTCCGCAAAACCCATAGAAATTAGGAGGACGTATAAGAAGGACCATTCCACCCTATCATAAAGACACATTTGGTAAATAAGTTATGATCATCATAAAAATGTCTTTATAAAGTTGTGTTCTTTCCTATGTCCATATTTTTGCATTTTGATTTTTTTTTATACCAAAGACATATTTGGTAAATATAAGTTTTTATAGGATTTCTCAAAATTTGTTAATATTTTTTATAGATAATTTTTTAATTATATATCATTATGTAATATTTGTACTAGCGTGTTTTATATTTATTTATTGAAGATTTATGCAAATATTTACCCGTTTTAAACATAAAGATCGATAATGCAAAATAGAAATACGAGGATTTGGTGTTGGGGCAACTCAACTTCAATTCCTAATTTTGAAAACGAAGTCCCTGAAACTAAGTTTCATTCTTCGAGATGAACCTAATAAATGGGCCTTATTAGCCCATTAACATTGTTTTTTTACATCATAATCAGTTTCCGATTAAAAAATAAAGTGTTGGCCCATTAATAAATCCTTTGTAATAAATTGGCCTTATTAGCCCATTAACGTTAACAAATCAAAACGACATCTCCTCTTGAGTTTTACCTTTCTCAGGCTACACAGTAGACGACGACGGACTTGCATTCTCTCTCTCTCTCGCTCGTGTCTCTGATTCTCCAGCAACAAGTATCGCTCTTCTCTACCGATTCTCTCTCTCTTCTTCTCCTAAGTTCTGTGTCTAAATCAAAGGTAACTCTTTCAGAATCTGTTGATTTCTCGACCGTTTTATCAGTCTAGTGTCTTTAAATTGAAACTATGGTTAGCTACAGAACAAAAATGTAGGAACAAGATGGTTTAGTACTTTAATCGTCAAGTTTAGAGCAAACAGCTTTCTGGGTTTTTGTTATTTTTCAAAAAGTTGTAGACTTTTTATGATTCTCCATTGGATACTTACATGCCTGCCTAGTGTTTGTTGAAATGCCTGAGAGAGAGAGAGAGTGAGAGAAATTTCCATTGAAATGCTCACAGTTTCGATGTTTGTCTTGTTAGATGATTTTAATGAACTTGTGCATGCATAGATTTGACATGAACCCTTAAGCCATTTGTGTTTCAGATTCTTGCAAAAATACAATAACTTTGTTCTTTTATCTTTGAGAATCCCTCTATAGACATTGTGGATCAATGGTGTGTGTTTTTTGGTTTTTGAAGGTTGAGAGAACAATGTTCATCAAAGTCAAGTTACCATGGAATGTCATGATCTCAGCCGAGAACATGGACGCGAAAGCCCTGATGCTAAAGAGAGCTATAATAATACAGCTACTAGACGCTTTCTCTTCCAAGAAAGCAACCGAGGAGCTCGGATACTACATGGCTGTGACGACTCTCGACAAGATCGGAGAAGGAAAGATCAGAGAGCACACAGGGGAGATCATGTACCCTGTGGTTTTCAGCGGCATAACATTCAAGATCTTCAAAGGGGAGATACTTAACGGCGTGGTTCACAAGGTTTTGAAGCACGGTGTCTTCATGAGATGCGGTCCAATGGAGAATGTCTACCTCTCTTACGCAAAGATGCCTGACTACAAATACGTGCCAGGAGAGAACCCGATCTTCATGAATGAGAAAATGTCGAGGATTCCGGTCGGAGCGACGGTTAGGTTTGTCGTGCTTGCGGTGAAGTGGGTAGAGGCAGAGAGAGAGTTTCAGGCATTGGCTAGCCTGGAAGGAGACTACCTTGGTCCAATCTCTGACCAAGGATCTGCTTGATTACTACTTCATCATCATGTTCCTTTTGAGGATTCTAATGTCTATAATGGTGGATGTGTTATTTGACCAAGTAACTAAGTACTCAGTGACTGTCTTATTGCACTTGTTTGATATTTGAATTGAATGTAATGACTTTCTTCTTTCTTAAAAGAGTGATTGGTGGTCTAATTTTCTTATTTTCTTAATATTTCCCTACAAATTTGAGTTTAATTTTCATGTAAAGATATAAGATTACAACACAAAACAATACTATCTATATTATAAACAAAACACTTGTCTTCACTTTTTATTTCTAAGTAGCTTTCACAACAATCTAATTGTATTGTACTTGATTATGATTTAACAGATTTAGGGTTGCTTCTCTTAATAGTTAACACAAAACACTTTCTTTCTCAGCAAGCAAAGTCTTTAGCTTCTCAGAATCCAACTCAATCTTAAGCTTCTCCACCATCTCTAGAAGCTCTTCTTCTCTACCCTTCTGTTCTTCTTTCTCGCCGCTCAATGCTTCGATTATAACCGATACTCTCGCTCTTTGATGCTCCAAGCTCTTCTTCAACATCTTCAGTTTCTCTAACATCATTTCCTTATCAAACCCTAAAACCTGCTCTGCTTCTTCTTCTTCCTTCTCTCTGTTTAACAAACCTAAACCAACCTCATGAGACCCGGTTAAACCGATGTTATTACCCCCTTCCGGTTTATCTTCGGTTTGTTTCTCTTCACGCGGGCTTGACACAACAGAAGTGTCTGAATCAGTAGGGAACACTGGACTAAGCTGAAGATCATCTTCGCGAAAATTCCACCCGCTGATTCTCCTGCTTTTAACAATCTCTTCTTCTTCTTCGACATCTTCTTCTTCGACACACGTGTTCAAAAACATAAGTTCCGTGCTAGACAAGCCATGCAGCACATTCTTGACCAAGAAGTCACCTCCTTTATTACAGTTCTTGAAGAAAGGATGCTTCATTAACTTTTGAGCAGATGGTCTTTTACAAGGATCTTGCTCTAAACACAAACCAACCATCTCTCTAAACGCTTTCGAAAACTTCGTGTTACTCTTCTTACCATTGCTTGGAGTAATCTCGTAGTCAGAGAAACGAAACCTTTTGGTTATCTTCATTAGAAGACTCTTTAAAGGCGGCAAGTGAGATAACGGAGGTCTACCGTGAGCTAACTCCAACGCCGTTATCCCGAATGACCAAATATCTGCCTTGAAACCGTACCCTGTGTGTGAGTGAACCACTTCAGGAGCCATCCAATAAGGCGTTCCCGCCATATCGGTTAGCCTTAGAGAAGACGACGTCGTACCAGAAGACGTCGTCATAGGCTCGTAGATAGAAGCCGATACCCCGAAATCAGCGAGTTTCACCGATCCATCGGAATCAACAAGAATGTTACCGGCCTTGATGTCGCGGTGCAAATGACCTTGATCGTGTAGATACGATATCGCGTTTAGGGTTTCCTTGAGGAACACGGCAATGCAGTTTTCGGGTAAGCCGTTAGGGAAAGAAGTTGATACAATGGAATGTAGAGAGCCACATGACATGAAAGGCATAACCACCCAAAGACAATGGTCAACGGTGAAGGAACAATAAGCATTGAGGATGTTGGGGTGAGAAAGGAGAGACATGGTCTTGGTTTCGCGGCGTAGACTATCAAAATCAGCGCGAGATTGGTCAAGATCAATGGCTTTGATGGCTACTATTGTCGAGTTCATTGGGATACATATGGCTTTGTACACCGATGCGCTAACACCGACGCCTATCTTGCATATGATCTCGTAGGATTCGGAATCGAGAGGGAACTCGAGCTTGGTCCGAGCCATATATAGTGAAAGAAGAAGAGTAGTACTTTCTAGGTTTTTGGTGGAAAATGTGGTATTTTTGAAGGTAATAGTAACATAAGGCTATTGATATAGGGGTTGAAAAAAGGAAGAGTTGGTTTTTTAGCATGTGAACTTTTGAATAAAAAGAGTGTATTAAATGCAAAAGAAAGCATAAAGCTAATTATCTCTTAGTTACAAAAGTGATAATAAGATGAAGCATGTGAAAATGCTAACTAACTAACCTTAGTTAATGAGATTCTTACTTTTTTTGTCTTTTCATGAATCTCAAAAGACAAATGAAATCAAGACAACTTGAAAAAGGTGTCTTTAGTTATATTTACATATCATACTTTGTTCATGTTAAAGATTTACCAATTGATAAGCATAAGTTATATAAGTGATTTCAAGGTTACAAGAATACTTAGAGAGTTATGTTAAGTGTGTGATTGCTATAGTGAGATATTTAGATGGCTAGAAACCGTTTTGCTGCTTATTCTCATGGACTTTAAAGTCTAAAACGAACTTGCATTTTCCTTTGACAACACAAGAAGCAACCAAAGACTAGACCGACACTGCACTAATCGAGAAACTGTCCAAATATTAGATACCGAACCCCAAATCAAAACTGGCAAAATATTACATATCCTAAATTTCAAGACCCGAATGGGTGCATAAAACTACACTACCTGTAAATAAAAATACTAAAAAATTATATTTGTAGTATTTTGATATTTTCTAATATTTTCGGCTACTTTTGCATAATTCACATGGACAATTACAAAACTACATAATTTTAAAGTCACTTTTCAAAACTACATCAAAATACTCAAAATTAAATTCAAATAAATTATCCCTACACAATTCTACCCTTTTAATATAATAACTTAAACACTAATTAGCGAATACAAAAATAATTTTTTTGAAAATGTGATAAATTTTTAAAGAGTAAATCAACCATTTAAAATTTTGTGAATTCTTCTAATTCAAATACTTTTGAATAGTTTTTATCGTTTTTTATCGGGCTTTACTCGTAATTTATATAATTTCCCATATTATTAGCTTTTTTGATGGGTTTGATTTGTTAGGATGTAGCTTTGAACTTTTTGAACTTTTTGCTGTAGGTTTTAGGTTTTAAATTTTTTGGTTGTAGAGTTTTTGGCTGTGACTTTAGAAAAAATAAAAACTTGTTTTTTTGTGTTTTAGAAAAAATGGCTTTGTAGAGCCAAAATAAATTAAAAAGGAAATAAAGTGTCTCTGGACTTTTTTTAAAAAATAACGCTTGATTGATTTATATTTGTGGTTGTAGAAAATTATTGGCTTTCCAAAAATTCTAAAAGCCTCAACCAATCACCCCCGATAATTTTGGAATTTTTGGATAATTTCATATCCTCGAACCCGATAAAACTAAACAATAAAGAGAAGAGAAATTCACAAAACTACATCATTTCAATCTTTCCTTCACATAATTACACCTAATTCAATTTTTTCTACTTTTATACCCTTTTCAAATTTTAGATGTTTCAATTATGCTCTAAAAAATTACCAAAATTAAAATATTTTCATTTGGATTCGCTAATTAGTGTTTAGGGTATAATATTGAAGGTGTAGAGTTTTGTGGGTAATCTAATTTTGATTTAAATTTTAGTAATTAGGTGTAGTTTTGTAAAGTGATTTAAAAAAGATGTAGTTTTGTGAAATGCAATTTAAAAGGTGTAGTTTTGTAATTCTCCCTAAAGAGAAACTTTTAAAATATTATGAAAAATGTTTTTTGAAAAAAAAAACCTTACAATATTTTTTTCCTTCTAATATCATTAAAATATTTTTTGGACTAAAATACCATAAACACAAAAAAGATTTTTAATGGTATTTTAAAAAAAAAATTATGATACTATTTTTGTGAAAAAAAACTATTTTTCACAATATTTTAGGAAATTTCCCAATAATAAAAATATCCGAACCGATTCTAGAACGGATACTAAAAGCCGAAAGCCTAAACCTAAAAACCCGAACCTACGTTATTCTCTAATACCAACGAATCCAGAACTCCTAATTTTTTTTGAACCTAACCGATCCAATAACCGAGAATATTCACCTTTTATCCCAACAAAAAATTAAAACTCCACGTGTACAAAATCTTATCGACAAAATAAACGACCAAAACCTACCCACGTGTCATCACGATCCAATATGATCCCTCTCGATCCAACGGACGCAAAACAATCTAATTAATTTTCTTCTCTCGCCGCAACGAAACAAACCTCCGCGACGATTTCCAGATCCTGAGAGAATGGCCGATTCCGATAACGATTCAGGCGGAAACAAAGACGGCGCAAACGTAACCACGCGCGAGCAAGACAGGTTCCTCCCCATCGCTAACGTGAGCCGAATCATGAAGAAAGCTCTCCCGGCCAACGCGAAGATCTCGAAAGACGCCAAGGAGGTTTTGCAGGAGTGCGTGTCTGAGTTCATAAGTTTCGTCACTGGAGAAGCTTCCGATAAGTGTCGGAGAGAGAAGAGGAAGACGATCAACGGCGACGATCTTCTCTGGGCTATGACTACGTTAGGGTTTGAGGAGTACACGGAGTCGCTTAAGGTTTACTTGCAAAAGTATAGGGAGATCGAAGGGGAGAAGATGAATACGGGGAGACTAGGTGATAAGGAAAGCGGCGGCGACGGAGGAGGAGGAGGAGATACGACGGTGGGTGGAGGAATGTACGGTGGTGGGAGGGTGGCGATGGGGGATCAATATTCTCATCATTTTTCTTAATTTTGTTTTTTTTTTGTCGAAATTTCTTAATTTTGTTTTAGCATTGTAAAATGATTTAAAAAACGCGTTTACAGTTTATAATATTTTTTAAAAAATTATCTAGATGAAAATATAATTTGTAAATGGTTGATTTAAATAATTGGATGTATAAATTTTAGCTTTGAGAAAATATAGGATGTATTAATTTTGAGATGTAAATTATAGAGACAATTACAAAACTGATACTCCCTCCATTTTATAATACTTGTGTTCTAGAGATAAAATTTTGTTTCTTAGAGCATCTCCAAAAGAAGCCTCAAAACCTCAAATTTGAGGTTTTTTGTCCTCCAAAAGAAACCTCAAAATCTCATCATTTTTTTTTTGCACTTTCATCCCTTCAATTAATAATATTTCACAAATATCTTTATTAACTTTTTAATTTCATCATTTTAGTACATAAAAAATTATATTTTGTAAATATAAACTTAATTTTCACATGTTAAACTAAAAGAAAGACTTTAAATTAAAATAAAAAATATTAATTTAGTAATTATTTATTGGTTTAATAATTATTTGAGGTATATTTTATATTATCTACAAAAATTAAGAGATTTATTTAATTGTGAAAAATAGTAAGGACTTAAATGCAATATGTAAAATTAAGTTTGAGGTTTTTCTTTTGGAGAGAAACACATGAAACCTCAAATTTGAGGTTGATGAAACCTTAAATTTGAGGTTCCTTTCTGGAGATGCTCTTAGTATTATTTGTCGTTTTGTATTTTCAATGTGTATTTATTGTTAATTTTTACACTTTTATCCATAACTTTTGACCATATTAATTACTTATTTCAAACAAAATAATACATTAATTATGGGTAAAATAGAAAATACAATTGTTTTCTTAATTTGTGTGAAAACCTCTAGAATGACAACTAATTTAAAACGGAGAGAGTATAATATACTCCAAAACACTTAAAGTTAGAGACAATTTTATCTTTTTAATACTATATCATAAAAATGTGTAGTATTGTGAAACAACGATTGAAAATGTGTAGTTTTATGAATTCCTCTAAATTATAACGTTTTTACCATTAATTTTTTTAAAAAAATTTAATTTATATAAAAAATGATTTAGTTTGTTTTATCTTTAATATTGCAAGGGGATTGAAGAGAAATGCATAGTAACGAAGCAAAATAGTATATTTTTGAACAATTTAATTTCTACTTCAATATTGCAAATAGGATTTTGACATTAGACTAAAACTTGGTAAATGACATATGCTTTAATTATGATTACAAAAATTAACACAAATCAGTAAAAAAAATCAATTAATACAACACATTTCCCATATAGCTTGAGCATAAAAAAGACAGAAAACAAAACTAACATTACCATAGTCTTGGGTATATTATAATATTAATAACATAATTAATACCATAGGGTTTGTTTATAATTCTTGTTTGCTCTTATAATTCTTGACTTATGTTTCTTGAAGATTCTTTAGCATCAACGAAACAGAGTCAATGGCTTCTCTAAGTTCCTCCTCTGCATCCTCAGATTTCGCAAGACTCTCGTCTTCCCACCAAAACCTTGTAAGCTTTTGATCAAAGCGGAGACGACGGCGTCCGACGGAGGGATGGCCAAAGGAGTAGAAGAAGGAGACATCGGAAGCTGTGAGCTTTAGGAGTGACTAAGATTGCGATTTGTGTTGCGTTGTTGTTAGAGAGAAGACAGAGATGAGTGGCTTAATTTGTTGTAGAGACTCTTGCGTCGTTTGCTGCAAGAAATGGCTCTATAAGCTTTGTTTTTGGATCTTCTCCATAGGAAGCTTCCTCTTCGTGCCTCTTCCCATTTTTCTCAATTTTCTCTTGAGGTTTTTGTGTTTTTGTTGTTGTTGTTGTTTATGCTCTGTTAGGAACTTTATCTTTTATGTAGAAAGTATAATTAGTTTAGGTTAATTCCCGAAAATACTATGAGAAAAAGCTTTTTTTTACTACAAACAATAACATCATAAGCTTTTTTTAAATACTATTAAAAAGTTTTGTAGACAAAATATCATGAACTTAAAATTAGTTTTAAACCTTTAAAATTATATCCTAAACCATCAAAACAAAACCCTACCATTTTCAATAGGGAGAATCACAAAACTACACCATTTGAATTACATTTCACAAAACTACACCATTTCCAAAATACTTCACAAAACTACACCTAAACACTCAAAATTAAATTCAAATAAACTCTACCCAAACAATCCTACCCCCTTAATACTATACCCTAAACACTAATTAGCGAACCCAAATGAAAAAATTTTAATTTTGGTAATTTTTTAAAGGTTAAATCAAGCTTTTAAAATTTTGAAAGGGTGTAAATATGTGAAAATATTAAATTAGGAGTAGTTTTGTGAAGAAGGGGTTGAAAGGGTGTAGATTTGTGAATTCCTCTTTTCAATATATCCGAACTCAAATGAAATATTTTAAGTTTTAAAGTTTTAAAATTGAATTTTTGTGTTTATGATATTTTAGTTTATAAACTAATTTAATGGTATTTAAGGGAAAAATTGAAAGATCTTTTTTTGTCCAAAAACCATTTTTCAAGCTATTTTTCAAAATATTTTAAAATTTAAATTAAAATAATGGTTTTCAACCCTTAAGCTAGGAGTATTGTCTACAGACTTTTCAGATTTTATATCATAGTAAAATCTTAACTAGACGTATTATATATTTTTGAGAAAAATTAAAAGCACTAGACAACAATATATATATATATATATATATATATATATATGTGACAATTACAAAACTTGCATTTCACGAAACTACGTCATTTCAAAATCAATTTTCGAAATTATACCTAAACATTCAAAATTAAATTCAAATAAATCATATACATACAATTCTATATATTTAATATTATACCGTAAACACTAATTGACAAACCTAAATAAAAATATTTTAATTTTGATATTTTTTAAAAAATAAATCAAACATTTAAATTTTTGAAAAAATGTAAATATATAAAAATATTAAATTATATGTATTTTTGCGAAAGAAATATTGAAATAACGTAGTTTTGCGAATTCTATATACCACCAAACCACACTTTATAAATTTTAGAACCACCATACAATAAAAGTTTAATAATATATATATTAAGAAATGGATAGAAGATAATCATATATATAATGAGACACTTTTGTCTCTCATCACAATAAGCCACATCATCATCCTTAAGAAAATAAAATTAAAAAAAATTATTTAATACAACTATTTTTTATGACAACATTAATACAACAATTTCATACTAATAAAATTCAAATAAAATCCCAAAAAATATAAACAACATCACTAAAATATTTTTGATAAAACCCATTAACATTAATAAAATCCAAAAAAAATATTTTATAAAATATCTATATATATACGTATATCAATTTTAAATAGCTATTAAGACTAATAATGAATAAATCTTACAAACGATATAAACAAAAAAACAAGAAAACTAGAAACATCTTACAATTCATATGATCACAATCAATATTTACAAAAACAAATTAAAATAAATATAAGTGAATTGTGTATTCTCTATTCTCTTTTTTATTAGTTTTTCTAATAATGATTAATTTTTCTAACTTTATACATTTAACTGAAATGAAATTCAAAAGAGTATTTTATAAGTAATTTTTCAACTTATCATGGTTTATAATTCTTATTAGCAATTATGTAAATATACAATTTTTTATACTAAAGTTACAAATATTTAGTTTTAGTTAGTAATAACTAAATTCAAAATAATTATTTAAAGGAAAACTAAGTGCATCACACATTATTACGTCTTACTGAAATTGACGACAATCATTGGCATAACGATCAGGTGGTTGTTTACTTGTCTTTGTGGGATGATGTTGCGTCCGTTTTTAGGGGCATCCTCAAGTCGGGTGATAGGACACAATATGTCATGTTTGTCACCACTGTTAATCCCGAACTTTTTGGAGGTAAAGTCTTGAAATTTGTAAACTTTAATTGGTTCTATGAGCATCATTGGTTTCTCTAATAAGTTGTTGTTCAGTGTTAACTCGAACATTCTTTATATTTGAAATAAGTAAGAAAAGATGAGCAAGTGTGTGTTGCCTTATCACTAACATTATCATCATTCTTCATCTAAGTATCAAACTTAACCGAATGTATCTTCCTTTAATATTTTTTGTCCTCCTTGCCATGGAATGTGTTATTATCTTAATAGAGGTCGTTTGGCTTTGTTTTGTTTACTTTTATCTTCCTTTCATTAAACCTGATATTTCAGGTGACTAAAACTTTGAACCCACCCTGAAGTCAAGTCTGTGTTATTGCCTCTCTTTTTGTTTTTTTAATGACAACGCTTTTTTCTTTAAATCATTCAGTTTGTTCTCTGTTTTCTCTTTTCTCTTCGCATATACAAATAAAAACGTATTCACTCTCCATGATGCATAGGTTTCTCAGTCTATATTTATGAACAAGTTCACTTTAAAATTTTCAAACAATTATTCAAAATTTAAAAATAAAAAAATTGTCACCTATATGTTCACCAATTTAAATTTTCATCAACAATATAAGGAACTATCACAATTTAAAACCTGCCTCTTACAAATGGAGAGCAAATATAAAATACATCCACTGTTAACATTTGATATCAGCCCTTTTCGTCGTCAACACTGCACACTCTTACTTCAACTCATAACTTTTCTCATTGATTCAATATTAGTTAAATATTTATTACCATATTTAAAATACACATACGTCTCCGCGCAAGCGCGGGACTTCGCGCCCCTAGTAATATGAAATATGACATCGAAAGTTAACTCCTTTTTAATTATTTTTTTTGACACCACTCCTTTTTAATTTAGATGGCGAGAATCTTTACTTACCCAATCATTTTCTCCACTAATTTGGGATTTGACTTAAGCTCCTCTTCTCATCGTCACCTTCGTCGCATTCTCTTCCCTTCAACTTTCACTCTTACACACTCTCAATCACCGTAAGCACTCTTCTTCTCTCTCGATCTCTGTCTTTCATGTCTATGTTAGCACGAATTCAAACTAATTAATGGATTTGCTTTAATGGGTATCTTCCGTTTCATCGATTTCAATCCAAAAGTTTCCATCTTTGATCGATTTCAAGCAAATCGAACTCTGTTTACGAACTGGGTTTTGTTTTAAATTTATGGATGATTTGAGATTTATGGGTTTATATATGAATAAGAATCAGTCTCTTTAGCTATACTTTTGTTTCAGTTTCAAAGCTCGGATTCGAAGATTTGTGGCTATGGATTCTTCTAAGACTGAATCTGCAAAGGAACTTAATGTTGAGAGCTTAGATTCAAATACTACTGAAGAAGACTATGTTACACAGTCAAAGTTGCTTAAAGAGTTCATAAACATTCCAAACATTGATAAAGCTTGGATTTTTAACTCTGATTCTGGTAATGATTTCATTACATATATCCAAAGTTTACGACGTTTGTTGTAAATGATGATTTTAGTTTTGTTGTAATGAGAGTTTGAAAAATGTGTGTTTTTTTTTGTGATTGTAGGTTCTCAGGCAATGTTTGCTATGAGTCAAACAAACCTTTTGGCTAATAAATCGAGGAAGTTTATGTTATCGGGTCATATCTCGAAAGGAACTAACCAACCTGTAGACTTTCACTGGGCACCGTTTCCCGTTGAGATGACTGGTGCATCGGCTTTTGTCCCTTCTCCATCTGGTTTAAAGCTCCTTGTGATTCGGAATCCTGAGAACGAATCTCCTACTAAGTTTGAGATATGGAGTTCTGCTCAGCTAGAGAAGGAGTTTCATATCCCACAAAAAATTCATGGCTCTGTATACGTTGATGGATGGTACCGTACGACATTTTGTTAGGCTGATTTCCTGAAGACAAGTTTTTGGAGAAGTAGAAAAATGACTAAGACTTGTGTGTATGATGCAGGTTCGAAGGGATATCTTGGAACTCTGATGAGACTCATGTGGCTTATGTCGCTGAGGAACCATCTCGTCTCAAGCCTACGTTTGACCATCTTGGTCATTACAAGAAAGGAATTTCTTTGGAAAAAGATATCGGAAGCTGGAAAGGACAAGGTGATTGGGAAGAGGAATGGGGAGAAGCGTATGCTGGAAAAAAGCAGCCTGCACTGTTTGTTATCGATATTGACAGGTTTTCATCAATCTCTTTGTAAGAAATGAACAGTGGCTTGTACTTTGTTTGATGTTTTGTTTCTTCTTTTGATGTTAACAGCGGAGAAGTTCATCCGATCAAAGGAATTCCGAGATCGATAAGTGTTGGACAGGTTGTTTGGAGCCCAAAGAGTAAAGGCTTAGCTCAGTATTTGGTGTTCGCCGGGTGGTTAGGAGATAAAAGAAAGCTTGGCATTAAGTACTGCTACAACAGACCATGTGCCATATACGCAATTGAGTTCATAGACGTTTTATCGGGATCTGAATCAACAAAGTGAGTTTTGGCTTCTGTAACTCACTAGAAGACAATAACTTAAGCATTCATAATTTCCAAAGAATGTGTCTTACAGAGTCTTTGTTTACATGTGTTACAGAGAAGATGCGAAAGAAGCATTACCTATTTATAATCTGACTAAAAGTATAAGCAGTGGATTTTCCCCTCGGTTCAGGTTTACATATTATGAAATGTTTCCTTGCCTTTTCTTTGTCATTATTACTCTGTTTACAGCTTCGCCTTCTCACACTTGTGTTTCTCTCACAGCAAAGATGGCAAGTTTCTTCTGTTTGTATCTGCAAAGAGCGCTGTTGATTCTGGGGCACATATGGGAACTGAGTCACTTCACAGGATTGATTGGCCAACCGATGGGAGACTTCCCGAGGCAACAAATATCTTTGATGTGGTGAGCATTTACATACCTTCAAGTATACAAACATACATTTCTTCTAAATGCAACAGCTATAGTAATCACATTATGTATCTCTCTGCTAAAACACATATCTTATAACCGCAGGTTCAAGTTGTGAATTGTCCTGAGGAAAGTTGTTTCCCTGGTCTCTATGTTACTGGCCTTCTAAGTGATCCGTGGCTATCAGATGGACATACTCTTTTGTTGTCTTCCTACTGGGGAAGTTGTCGAGCAATACTCAGTGTAAATTTGCTTAGGTTAGTAATGAATAGATCAAAATTTTCTTCTGCTGTTGTGTTATCTGGTGAATGAATATTATCTTGAAATATTACAGCGGTGAAGTGTCACGTGTGAGCCCTAGTGATTCAGATTGTTCATGGGGTGTTCTTGCGTTAGATGGTGATGATATTGTTGCTGGTAACATCTTTTGAGAATGTCTCTTACTTTCTATTACATGCCAACCTCTTAAAACACGCCAGATTTGAAACAACGTTATGTTTTCTTCTTTTCTGAGTAGTTTCTAGCAGCCCGGTGAGTGTTCCTGAAATCAAGTATGGTAAGAAAGTTCTTGATTCAGCTAGAAAGCCTTCATGGCAATGGTCTAATATCCAAAGACCGATATTCAAATGCTCTGAGAAGGTAAATCTTGTCCACTAGACCTTTTTGATACAGTGATACTATGCTTTTTACTTAGTAATCTTTTGTTTTGATCGTGGCAGGTCATGTCAGGGCTTTCATCTCTTCAGTTTAAGATTCTAAAAGTACCAATCGGCGATGTTACTGAATGTCTTACCGAAGGTACTTTAACATTTATCTTGCTTATTTCGAGTTAGGGATAAACAAAAACTATTTGTTTCTATTGGCAGGGGCCAAAAAACCTATTGAAGCGATATATGTATCGTCCTCAAAGCCGAAGAAGAATGGGAAATGCGATCCATTAATCGCTGTTCTTCACGGAGGTCCTCATACTCTTGCACCATGCAGCTTCTCCAAGACGTTGGCCTATCTCTCTTCTAGTGGATACAGTTTACTCATTGTGAATTACAGGTTTGTTTACGAAGCATTCGCCTCTTAGTTTCCACTAGTTATCAACCTTCTAAAGATCCTAATTTGGTAATTCGGTGGTTTGTTTAAATTTGAAGGGGTTCGTTGGGATTTGGGGAAGATGCTTTGCAGTCTCTACCTGGAAAAGTTGGATCACAGGTATGTTACTTACGCGACTGTAACGCCATTTTTCTTCTCTCTGCCCCTGTCTCTCAACTTATTAGCTTCTCTGATGCAGGATGTGAAAGATATACTAACGGCTATAGATCATGCCATCGAAATGGGACTTGCAGACCCGGCTAAAATAACCGTGCTAGGTGGTTCTCATGGTGGGTTTCTGACTACTCACTTGATTGGCCAGGTACTGTCAATTACTTAACCTCTGTGGATACAATGGAACCCGGTTAACTATCATCATCCTAACGCTAAAACTTTTGAATGTAGGCACCGGATAAATTTGTGGCAGCAGCTGCAAGGAACCCGGTATGCAATATCGCGTCGATGGTTGGGATTACAGATATACCTGATTGGTGTTACTTTGAAGCCTATGGGGACCAAACTCATTACACAGAAGCTCCCTCTCCCGAAGATCTCTCTCTGTTTCATCAAATCTCCCCAATATCTCACATCTCAAAGGTACCAAACCAAACCAAACTGGGTTTTATCAGTTTTCGCCAAGATGTTTGTAAACATTTTAATGGTTCTCTTCTTGTTTAATTTTGGTTCTGCAGGTGAAAACACCTACTTTGTTTCTCCTGGGAACTCAAGATCTTCGTGTTCCCATATCCAATGGATTTCAAGTAAGAATCCTTATTCCGCAACTAATCTTTGGTAATGATGTTAAATCTTTCTTTGTGTTCTTGATTTGTATTAGTATGTGAGGGCGTTGAAGGAGAAAGGAGTAGAGGTTAAAGTTCTTGTCTTTCCCAATGACAGTCATCCTTTAGACAGGTAAAAACCCAAAGCTTTAGTACTTTGTCCATAGCTAAAGCATATATGTGAGAAAGCTTAGAACATTTTTTACAAAAAACATGTTTTGCTTGTTGTGATTTTTTTTTGTGCAGACCACAGACAGATTATGAAAGCTTTCTCAACATTGCTGTCTGGTTCAACAAGTACTGCAAGCTGTGAATCTTTTAGAAGAATACTTGAATGTGTTTTCTTGTTGTGAAAAAATAAAAAAGTAACTTTGAAAGAAGAATCATTACCTGAGTTTATAATAATAATACAGCCTTGGAAACTATGGCTTTTATTTTCTACTGCTTGCAACAAAGACCTTGAGTTATGGTTTTTAGACCCACTTTTTGCCCATTCAATTTCATGAAGCTTTTGCAATAGGTTTTATAACTTCTCTTCCTCCTCTATTCGTCGCAAAATGGCCATCAAATGTCGCCTTAACATGTGTAGGCAGCACCGGTCCTAGCAAAAGCATCATGAAACAATTGCTTTTGAAACTTATAATGATTACACAACTAACGTATACGATAAAAAGATTGATAGTAATGTTTTTAACTGTTTAAGGCGAGAAAGAATGTTTTAAATCATGGGTTGTCATGTAATATATAAGATAAAAAAAAAAATTAAAGTAATATTTTTTAAGTTTTTTAACTAATTTACGCGGTTAATTTTGAAACCTTTAATAACTATGCGACTAACATCTAAAGTAAGAAGATTGATAATAATTTGTTAACTATTTTACTCGGGAAAATTTGAAATCATTGTTTGTCTTGCATGTTACATTTCGAATAAAGTTATAGTGATTTTCTTTTAACTAATTTACGCGGGTAATTTTGAAACCTTAATAACTATACGGCAAATGTATAGTAAAAAAGATTAATAGTGTTAACAAAAAAAAAAAAAAAAAAAAAAAAAAAAAAAAAAAAAAAAAAAAAAATGTTAACAAAAAAAAAAGATTAATAGTAATGTTTTTAACGATTTTATGCGAGAAAGTTTGAATTCAATGCTTGTCGTGTATGTCACATTTATAATAAAATTATTGTTATATCTTGTAACTAATTTACGCGGGCAATTTTGAAACCTTTAATAATTATACAATTAAAGCATAATGTAAAAAGATTGATAATAATGTTTTTGCCTTACGCATGAAAGTTTGAATTGAATGCTTGTTGTGTATGTCACATTTAGAATAAAATTATTGTTATATCTTGTAACAAATTTACGCGGACAATTTTGAAACCTTTAATAATTATACGATTAAGGTATAATGTAAAAAGATTGATAGTAATATTTTTGACAGTTTTTCACGGATAAGTTTGAAATCGGTTTATCGTGTATATAAGATAAAAATGTTATACTAATATACTAATATCATTTGACTAACTTATGTAGAAAATTTTGAAATCTCTAATAACTATACGACTGATGTATAAGATTAAATATTGATAGTAATATCATTATTTTTAGTATGACAAGCTTATAAGTTAAAAGATTGATAGTAATTAATATCTTCGAACTATTCTACAAGAGAAAATTTTGAATCACTATCATAAACGTTATAACATAGAACATTGATAATCACAAAGTGTCTTTTTGACAGATATGAACAAAAATAAAATACTCAATTCATTAATAAAAATTAATTTTGTCGATGTAATAAAAAAAAAATAATAATTTTGTCACTTCAGAATCTAAACCAAGAAGATAGATTCATCTCAAGCACAAGCTAAAATGACACAAAGCAATTTCATTAATTTTCATAATAAAAATTTAAAAAATAATAATTGAGCATTTAAAATTAAAGCCACCTCATAAATATTTTATTCTCTTCTTTGGGTGCAATTTCAAAGAAGCAAAATTCATAACTTTTAAGTAAAAACAAAAACAAAACTAATTAATATCAGTGTGCCACAAAAGCACAATATCTTCAAATTCAACAATAATCTCCGACCAATGAGATTCCTCCTCCTCTTCTTCACCTTCCGCCACCTTAACATCCACCACAACAAACCCTTTCACAACCTCCACCGCCTCCACAACCACCGCTACTCTCCCTTTCTCCAATCCCACCACCGTCAAAACATCACTCTTCTGCTCCACTCTATACCCCAACTTCTCCCCTATCCTCTTCGCCTTCTCCGCCACTTCCTCCGCCGTCACACTCGCCGTGAACCTCCTCTCCTTCCTCTTCCTCCTCCCTACCAACCCCGACAAATCCAGCCCCGCCGCCAACGTTATCAAATCAAAAGCCGTTATCGTTTCGCTAGTCGATTTCGACAGCAAACGGTAGTGGTCCGTCTCGAAAACGCTGGAGCGGAAATCTGGAGTTTCCTCCAGCGATTTCTTGAACCACATTGTCTTCATAACGGTTTCGAGGCTCGTCCTCGTCCTCGGGTTCGGATCCAACAACCCGTGGACGATGGCCCGAGCTGGCCTCGATATCCATCTTGGTAACTCGTAGTCTCTTCTTTGAGCTTTCCTATACATCAATATGATGTTGGCGTCGTCGAAAGGGAGAGAACCCGCGAGCATCGCGAAGAGGAAAACTCCGCAAGACCACGAGTCGGCCTTGGCGCCGTCGTATAGACGTTGTCCGATTATCTCGGGTGCGGTGTAAGCCGGCGTGCCGCAAGCCGTTCGGAGTAGACCGTTGCTGTTGCGGTTCTCCGATAAAGCGGATAAGCCGAAGTCGGAGAGCTTTAGGTTACCTTGTTCGTCTATGAGGAGATTCTGCGGCTTCACGTCGCGGTGAGCGATTCCGTCCTTGTGACAGAACGCTAGCGCGGAGGCTAGCTGTTGGAAGTAGCGGCGGGCCGCGGATTCGCTTAGGCGGCCGTGGCATAGGAGTATGTCGAAGAGCTCGCCTCCTGGTGCGAGCTCGACGACCAGGTAGATGTTGGACTTTGTGGCCATGACTTCGTGGATTTTGAGGATGTTTGGATGGTGGTTTAAGCGGCGCATAGCTTCGATTTCTCGGAGTATCTTCGTTTCCATACCGGATTCGATCATTTTGCTTTTATCTATGATTTTGATAGCAACGGATTCGTCGGTTTCTATGTTCCGAGCCATATGGACTTTTGCAAAGTTGCCGCTGCCTAGTCTGCGGCCGAGCTCGTATTTACCGAGGAGGATGTTTGGTTTATTGGGTGGTATTGGTTTTTTTGGTGGCTTAGAGCAAAAGAGTGAGAGTATATGCATTGATAATTTTTTGTAAGGTGACATTGTTAGATTATAGTGTGTGTGTGCTAATGTTGCTTTGGTCTCTTTTTTATAGTGAAAAGATAAAACACTCTTAAGGTTTAATTAATGGAATGTAATTGTGTGGTTAATACTTAATAGTTTTGTATTATCTCTTAAGAAAACCAATCAGGTTTAATTTGCATGATGAACAAGGCTGTACAAGGCTGTACAATTAGCCCATATCTTATTTATGGAAATATTACACATTAATTGAAATACATAAAAGAGATTTTTGTGAAATTTAGCTGTAGATTCCACACTAATTAAATATATTTTGAATTTCCTTGTTGTGTACAATGATATGCCTATTAGTGTTAAAATTACATAAAACATTAATGTTCTAAATGATTTTAATGGTTTAGTAATCGCTAGCGACAACGATCATCGATCGCGCTATAGATTAGCAACAATAGCCAACTATATTTTTGTTCGATTTAGTCGTTAGTTATAAGGACATGTTTGGCTATACGAAATTATATTTTATTGTTAGAACATGAAAGTATTTAGTGAAAATCAAATCTTATACCACTAATCTCATGTTCCAATTCGTTAGTTATCGCTAACGACAACGATCATCGATCAATGTTAGTAGCAAATAACTAGCGATTCGCGACGAATCAGTTACAACAACTAGATTTTTGTTCGGTTTAGTCGTTAGTTATAAAGATTATTATAAGTTTTTAAATATTAAAGACCAAAAATTTAACATAGTTTAGTCCATCTAATGCATATATTAATTGAGATTTTTTTTTGTGCAAATTGAGAAATTAAACTTTATTGTTAAAGCATGAATGAACTTGATTGAAATCTATCAACGATAGCGACCAAATTACTAAGCATTAACTTGAAATCTCATAAACATAATAGGATTAGTTCTCTAATATTATTTTTCGAAAGTAAACTTTGATGATCTTATCATATAATTTAACTTTATAAAGCCAATGTATGTTTTATTTCAAGACGTCGTCGTTGTTAATCACTAAATCATACTTTATAGCAAAATTTTAGTGATCATTGTATCTATTGGTCAGTTTCGAAGTTGGAATTAGCATTTTCTAATTTTTTTAATTTAATAATATAAAACTGTCAATATCAGTGGAATCTGTCTCACAAAATATTCTGTTTTGTACTTGCTAGATTTTCTACCTGAGCGTTAAAAAAAACAATATATTATTTGTTGTCTTCATTCGTATAAAAAAATATTAAAATTAATAGTTTTTTTGTGAAAAGGGTACTTACGTCATTTCACAACAGAGGCTCTCTAGTTTTTTCCTCGTGAGCCGCCTCCAACGTTAAAAGAGAGACCGTTTTAAGAAAGAAAAAAAAACTATCAACGTTCAGTAACTGTCGAGTGTTAGATCAACGGTTCTTGTTCGGCCACGTCATTTAAGGCAAAAGAAGGCATGCACATGGACGTTTTAAGTATTTATTTGTTGAGAGGCTTTGGCATTATTCGTCCTTACGAAACATAATTTTATTTTGGGAGAATCACAAAACTACACCATTTGAATTACATTTCACAAAACTACACAATTTTCAAAATACTTCACAAAACTACATCTAAACACTTAAAGTTAAATCCAAATAAACCTTACCCACACAATTTCAGCCCCTAATATTATACCATAAACACTAATTAGCAAACCCAAATGAAAAGATTTTAATTTTGGTAATATTTAAAAGGCTAAATCAAGCTTTTAAAATTTTGAAAGAGTGTAGTTTTGTGAAAAAATTAAATTAGGAGTAGTTTTGTGAAGGAGGGATTGAAAGGGTGTAGTTTTGTGAATTCCTCTTTTATTTTTATGTATATATAGAAGTCAAAATTTTAAGGAGCTATTTCTAAAAAAATCATATGGAAAAGCTTTCTCACATATATAGAATTTTTAATGTAGTCAAAAATATCTTATTTGAAATTTCTAAATATGCTTGTCTGGTTTGAGCTGGCCTAATTATTATTTATGTGATTTCCAGAGCCAAAATATCAATAAATAAAAAATCATCTTATCTATTAAATGGAAAGCATTTTTTTAAAAAACCCTTAAAAAAAATTCTAATTACCATACAATGCCACTACATATTTTTAATATAACCTATGCTTTTGATTTTATTTGCAAATTACAATTTTAAGCCCACTACAAAGGCCCAAATGAATTCATAATGTAGTTTAAATATTTGTAAAAAAAAATTGATAACAAAAATCATTCAAATTTTAATCTTCACAAATTTTACCTCTATTTCGAAAAATATTCTACAAAAAAGAATAAAGAAAATAAAAAAAACGATTTAAAATTTCAAAATTTATATATGACAAAATTTGAAAACAATAATATTCGTGAAATATCTTTGATAACAAAAGATTTAAAATTCAAATGAAAATCAATTATAATTTTAGAAAATAAAATAAAATTTGATAAAAATATTCATATCGAAATAAAAAACTTGAATTATTCAAATGAAATAATATGTATACAATCTAAACTTGATTTATTTTTAAATTTATATATAGCTAATTAAGACATAAACAAATAAATGAATAACAAATACATATTTTAATTTTCTTTACGGGTCGTTACAAAAATCACAAAGCGAATTTGAAAGGAATGATAATTGTTATGAGATTAAGTCGAATTCAATTTATGTATAATTCTAATTTGTAACGGGTCAAAAAATAACATAAATAATTGATAAGATATAACTAAATTATATTCATAATATTAAAATATACATAAGTATAGTTTTGAAATTTATATTAAATATAATCCAATAAACAATTTTTAAATATTTCTTATACGCAGATCAATCTCGGGTTACCCCATATTTATCTGTTTCCCCGCACAATGTATAGATTTTATTTAATGTACTCTATGAAATAAGAGACTATATGAATATAATCCAAATTATGAATTTTTATTATATATATTTTCACTAAACTCCGCACGTATGTGCGGGTCCTCATCTAGTAAATATTAAATAATTTGTTTCCTTCACATATAATTACAAAAAAAAAATTTCATCTTTTATATAAAAGAAATTAGTCTAAGGATTATAATCACCTAATAAGAACAATGAAATTGGGATATCTCAATAATATTGATATGAACATAATAAAAGGAAGATAGATTAAAACCAAATAAAAAAGGGAGATAGAAAATGAAATGGGTTACTAAGAAACCGAGGAGGTAGGCCCTTTCTCTTCTCTCTTCAATATCTTTGAGAGAGAGGGACTCACCGTCGGTGGTCTTGGCCCGGCTAAGATCTTGATTCCAACATCACGATTTCTTCAGTGACGATGTTTGGATACTCACTCGATATCGAAGGCTTCTATTAGCTTCGGTGGCCGCTAAGACTCTGACATCAAATAGAATTTTTAGATCTGATGGCCGACTTACGTTTCCACCAACGTAAGCTTACAATGTGTGGCTTATCTCCGGCTAGTCCGGTTTATCTCCGGTTTATCTCCGGTTAGTCCGGTTTATTTCCGGTTCGTCCGTTTTTTTCCCCTAAAATCAAATCTCCAAATCACCATTAATCCCTGGTCAAAAAGATCTTGAGCAGATGGAGATGAAGATGAAGACTCGATCCACTCGGCTATAACGCCTCCATGATGGATCTGAGAATGTGGAGGTCTTTTTCGGTCAAACACTCGTCGGTGCAACTCCACAGCCGTCAGAGTCTTCTCCTTCTTGAGTTTATAGGGCATACCTGTTTTAGATTTGTGTTTGTTTTCTTTGGGCTTAAATTATGTTTTTTATTCTGCTAAAAAGCATTTGTTTGTTTATGGACATTTATTTTGTGTAACACATTTGTTTATTTCCCAATATGAAAGGATTCAATAGACGACAAAAAATGAAATGGGGTTTTCATTTGAAAACTTGTGACATATCGTTGATAAAACCACTTCTTGTAACACCTCGTCCCATCTTACTCGGAGACGAGGCGTCACATACGTATCTTAAATGCAAGTCGTTTAATTAAAACGAAAGTCAACTTATAAATAAAAAGAATCCCCAAATAACATTATCCAATAACTGAAACAAGACTACTCAAGTGGCAATAGTATGAAAATCAAAGTGCAACGAAAACGGTAAAAACCCCTCAACTCGAACCAGGCGCAACTAGCTACTGTCTCGGCTCACCTGCAATCAAAATAAAGAGAGAGGGGAAAGAGGAAGGTGAGTGACAAGGAAGTCACTCAGTGAGGGGAAACACTGAATGCATACAGGGAAACATGAACTACCAAATAAAACTGACCACACAACACAAGTATAATCACCAAACCTACTCCTAAGGTGTACCCTATTCACATAAACGATCTATGTGGCTTAAGTGCCCACAACACCGCCCGAAGACGTTTTATCGATCCCTATGGGCGACGGGTAACGGATCGACTGTGTTACCCGTCCCCACAACTACGCGGCTCAGTACCGACGCCCGGCCCTAGCCCCGCTAGCTCGTATTATGTTGAGCAACTGACTCAGCAGCTCGTCCCGGTACCTACGCACACGCTACCCTACGACCGAAACTAACACCGACGCCCGGCTCTAGACCATGCTAGCTCCTGAAACTCGAACTGCCGGCTTAGCCGCTCGTCTCGGTGTCGTCGTCCGTGGTGGTCATAACAACATACTAACTATACAACCTTAACAAATGAACACACATTGGTTGAATCCTCTAGATCCTAGGTCCGGTTTCAATCAATATTAAATAATTCCTCAATCAACACAAATCATACATTAAATTCCTAAGGATACTAGATTAAAGAAACTACCCTTCACCTTAGTAGTGCGTTGGACGGGTTTTCAGGATCTCAAATGCTCAAACTAGCTATAAATCTGCAATCGGGACGAAAAATCGGATCAAATGGTATCCCGGGAAAATTACGAAAAAGTCAACAAAAGTCAACGGAGACAGGTCAACAGGTCAACGGTCAACCGTTGACTCGGTCAAACGTTGACCCGGTCAACCGTTGACCCGGTCAAATGTTGACTGGTCAACTTACCGGCGATCAACGGCGGCTCCGGCGACGCGGCAATGACGTGGCGGCGGCGGCTTTCCGGCGGCGAGCGAAAGGCGGGCGGATGCGGTGGCTCCGGCGAAATCCGGCGAGCGACGGCGACAGCGACGACGACGACGGCGGCGCGTGAAGCCCACGCGCAGAGCTTTCGGCTGTGCGTGGGGGCGCGTGCGGTGGCGGTTCGGGCTGATCTCCTAGCTTCGGCTTCGTCTCGTCGTCCCGGTCTCGATGGTGGTCTTAGATTTGCGAAATTCATGGTGGTTAGAGAGTTATCGACAAAAAACCGTTCGGCCAAAATAAATACTCGATGAACAATAGCTTTTTCGGTTACCTTCGATTTCGGACGGTGGTTGCGCGGTCAATACGGTCTCGGCCTGCGGTGGTCGCGGTGGCTCGGCGATAGGTGGCTCCAATGACGAGTTTTCTTCAAAAGCTTGATATGTGATGTTAGAGAGGAGAAGGTGGCTAAGAGGTGATATATAAAGGTGAGATACCTAGGATTTCAAAAAAAGCTATTGGATCTTGGGCCTTCAAATCTGGGCTTTCGTAAACCGGGCCGTTACACTTCTCTTCTTAAAAATGGTTCTATTTTGCTTTATAATTTATAATTTAATTGTAGAATCGAATATTATTATGAAATATATGAGAAACTAAGAGCATGATTATTGCTAGAACCCAAAAATGGGTTCTTAGCCAAAAAGTAATAATAAATAAAAGTTCAGAGATTTAATAGTGAAATTAATTAAAAGTGGTTATTATTGGTAGAATTATGTATAAGTTTTTTTAAAAAAAAATTACAAAAAAATATTTTTTTCAAATTTACACTTTAAACTTAAACATTAGAACAAACTAGAATTAGAAATTAAAACAAACTTAAACATTTCAAAACACTTAAAAGTTTAAAACATTTTCAAAATAACACTTTAAAATACTTAAACATTTCAAAATAACACTTAAAATTTTCAAAACAACACCAAAAGGACGCTTATACCACAGTTTCAAAACTACACTTAAACGATTCAAAACAACAATTAAAGGCCGATAATACCACAATTTCAAAACTACACTTAAACACTTCAAACTATATTTCAAACTCATACAATTTGGTCATAGGCATCAATGCCTTCACTATCTAAAAGCAAGAGATTATACTCAGCGCCATCAAGTGTTGTTTTTTTAATAGGAGAGCTCCATAACCAAAGCCCTTTTGTACACGGCTTGTGTGTCGATGCTACTTGAAACCCATTACTACGTCCAAGAACCTACACAAAGACAAAACATCACAAAATCGAATTTCCACAAAATCGAAAAAAACCAAAAACCTCAATTTCCCCAAAAAAGCTCTTTACCTGATTCAATATGAAGCTCTTTCCTTGACGAGCCCTACCACAAACAGAGACGACACCGATTGGTTCCTTAACGAACTGCAGAGTAGCTACAATTTCAAATAATAATTTCTTCACGGCACAAGGAGAATCGGTCGTCGATTCATAGATCTTTTCAGACCCGGTCCCTATAGACCTTCTCGTAATCGATTCACAGTTTATTTCACCGGAGGAAGTGAATCGGCGGTTAATTTTGTCGGAGAGGAAGAAGGGTTTTTTTTCGCTTGATGGTTTGTCGGAAGAGAAAGAGGAAGAAAATAACTTTTTTTTTTCCAGAACCGGATCTGAAAGGAGAGCTAGAACAGACTGGATCTTGGGTTTATTTAATTTTTGAATTAAATAAATGGGCATTTTCCCTTAAAACCCAACATAAGATCCCCCATTAATCATGGTCTAAAGAGAGTATCTCTCACCTATAAAAACATATCCACTGAAAAGATCTCACGAGAGTTCTCAAGAATTTTTTTTTCCACGAATCATTTTCATTATAAAATTTTACAATTGTTTGGAAACAATACATAAAATATGTCGTTAATAAAATTTAATCTTGAATAGTTTCTTGATAAATTTTCGAATGGTGCAATCCGACCCTCCAAAGGATAAATATGAACGAAAGAAAAATAAATAATTAATTGGTTCTCAAGAATTAAATAATAAAAAAGAAAATGTAAGAAATAAAAATTAATTGGTTCTTATTTAAAATAGACATAGATCTGGCGGATTACATTGAAATGTATTACTATTAGCAAAAATTAATCAACAAATAACTACATTGGAAAATGTAAAAACATGACTAACCATTTAATTTTTGCCACATCATTTTACATTTTTACCTTTGATGTAAATTTTTAGATGTTTACCACTTCCTTGGAGAGACCATAAAGCTACAAGAAATATTGATCATATAACAAAGATTTTACCAAGGTATTATTACAAATCTAATTGTAATTGTAAAAAAGTATTGTTACCTACAAAGGTTTTACGACATATATTTTTTTATTCGATTGGTTCTTTTATCTTTCGCTTTTAATTATTCAAAACTATTGAAAACACATTTTTGAAGAATATCATGAGGAAAAATGCATAGAAGATGATATATGAAAAGTCCATTGTGAACTTACTCTAAACTCGTGAAAAGAAATATCAGTTTTAATATCGAGTATTCATTTTTATTGTTGGAAACTTGGGATCATGTGGTTCCTCCAAGTTTTATTCTGGATTTTATGGAGTATCTATATTATTATTTTTGAAGTACTAATTTAAAAATGTCCAAAATTTACTCAATATTACACATTATGCTATTGAGTAAAAAAGGAAATAATTTTGAACATTTAATTACGAAAAACCAAATTAAGAAATATTACAATCCTCTCCAAAAATAAACTCAAAAATATGAAGGAAATTATGTAAAAGTCATTCGGAAAACAAAATAAGAAATAGAGGAATTCACAAATCTACACCCTTTCAACCTCTTCTTCACAAAACTACTCCTAATTTAATATTTTCACATATTTACACCCTTTCAAAAATTTAAAAGCTTGATTTAACCTTTAAAAAATTACCAAAATTAAAAAAAATTAATTTGGGTTCGCTAATTAGTGTTTAGGGTATAATATTAAGGGGGTAGGATTGTTTGGGTAGAGTTTATTTGAATTTAATTTTGAGTGTTTATGTATAGTTTTGTGAAATATTTTGGAAATGGTGTAATTTTGTGAAATGTAATTCAAATGGTGTAGTTTTGTGATTCTCCCTAAGAAATATGCAAATCACATAAATACACTATTACATAGTTTTTTTTTATAAAAAATACCATTAAAATTTTACTTAAATTAAAATACCATTAGAAAAAGTATTTTTAAAAAACCATTACATTATTTTTAACAAAAATACCACACAAATTAAAAAGAAGTTTAATTATATTATTAAGAATTTTAAAACGAATTAAAACATTTTTTTTGTCAAAAATATCAAACAATAAAAAACAAAATAGTTTGTAAATGGATTCGGTTTCCGGTTCAGTTCTAAAAAGACATAAGAAATAGGGAGAATCACAAAACTACATCATTTGAATTACATTTCACAAAACTACACCATTTCCAAAATACTTCACAAAACTACACCTAAACACTCAAAATTAAATTCAAATAAACTCTACCCAAACAATCCTACCCCCTTAATATTATACCCTAAACACTAATTAGCGAACCCAAATGAAAAGATTTAATTTTGGTAATTTTTAAAAGAGTAAATCAAGCTCTTAAAATTTTGAAAGGGTGTAAATTTGTAAAAATATTGAATTAGGTGTAGTTTTGTGAAGGGAGAGTTGAAATGGTGTAGTTTTGTATATTTATATATATATATATATATATATATATGCGTTGTGAGTGAATTGGGGCTAATATATATATTTGGGCCTACTAAAACCCAAAACAGACAAATTCAATTTTTTTTATAATATTCTGTCATTTACGAAAATCTCCAGCACCAATAGGAAGAAGAAGAAGAAGAAGAAGACTCAAGCTCTAAACCTCGTCTTCGTTAATCTTCATCCACTGTTATATTTTCTCGAGAAAAATTCTCACCAAATCCATCATTTGATAACGAGTTTAGTATTTGTAATCAAATCCCTGCCACTAATTTTTTTGAATTCCTTTATTAAAGTTATGATTTTTTGAGATATTTTGGGCTCGATTTTCTCTCTTTCATTACAGAACAAAGGATGCAAAGCTTAACACAAATTGGACCATCTGAGATTTTTCTCATCGCAAGAAGAGATAAACCCATTAAGAGGTTAGGGTTATGTCTGATTTCACTCTATCTCTATTAAACATAGATTTTTTTTTTTATTTCTTAATGTTTCTTCTAAAATTTACATTACAGGACACATCTTTTGTTCAATGGAAAGCTTCATTTCCGACAAGAACCATTAGGTTAGAAAAAAAGACAATAACATTGAATGAAACTATTCCTTTGTCTGAATTTTTTTGAAACATTTTATTAGCTTCATGTGTGTGTTTGATTTAGGTTTAGTTCGTTTGAAGAAGAGAGTGGCCACCGCGTATAGCGCGAGACCAGTGCCACCGAATCTTATCGCAGCAGAGAAAGAAGAAGCTAAAGCTGTCTTGACACTCTTCTTCAAGAAACAAGGTCTTAGCAACAGTGTCTCCGTTAAGATTATCAACAAATCTGATCTCTTCATTGACCATTTAGTCTCTAAGCTTCACTCTATTCACAAATCTCGATACCTCGTAGGTTCGAATCCTTACTTACTTACTTACTTCTTATTACCAAACTTTTGCATTGAAGTAAAAGCTTTGATTTGTTATGTTGTGTTGTTTGTTAAGCAGGAAGAGAGCTTACTACACTTGAGATAAGAGATTCTTTAGTTCCTTACCTCGAAAACCTTCACGAAGAACACGGCGATCTTCTCTCTGACCTTGTTGTTAGCTTCCCTGATCCACCACCCGAGACCAAACCCTTGCCTTTGTCGTCTCATGTCTCTTCTACACTACAACCTCGTGATGGTTCTGCAGATTCCGCTGCAGACACTCGGAAGCTAAAAGCACTCTCTCGTGTATGCGAACTCGACAAAGAAGGCGCTTTGCGTCCACAGACGCTTTACCTTCTTGACCTCGGTTTAAACCTTGAGCAGATCAAAACAATCACGCGGAAATTCCCGGCTTTCCCTTACTACACCCTCGACGGGAAAATCAAACCGGTCGTGGAGTTTCTCCTAGACCTCGGGATACCCAAATCCGATATCCCGACGATACTCTGCAAGCGTCCGCAGATATGCGGGATAAGCCTCACGGACAATCTTAAACCGACAATGGCCTTTTTAGAGACGTTAGGCATCGATAAAACCCAATGGGCGAAGATCATTTACCGTTTCCCGGCAATACTAACTTACAGCCGACACAAACTCAGTTCCACCGTCGAGTTCTTGGCCCAAACCGGTCTCTTGCAAGCGCAGATCGGTAAGATCCTAACACGATGTCCTAACATCATGAGTTACAGCGTGGAAGACAAGCTGATCCCGACCATGGAGTACTTCCAGTCTCTAAACGTCGACGTGGCGGTTCTGCTTCACCGGTGTCCGCAAACTTTCGGGCTAAGCATAGAGTCTAATCTTAAGCCCGTGACGGAGTTCTTCTTGGAGAAAGGCTACGGTTTGGAGGAGATAGGGACGATGATATCAAGATACGGAGCGTTGTACACGTTTAGCTTGAGAGAGAACATGATGCCGAAATGGGATTACTTTGAGACAATGGAGTATCCGAAGACGGAACTTGTAAAGTTTCCTCAGTTTTTCGGGTATAGTTTGAAAGAGAGGATAAAGCCGAGGTACGAGCTTGTGAAGAGAAGCGGAGTTAGATTGTTGTTGAACCAGGTTTTGTCCTTGTCGGGAATCGAGTTTGAGAAAGTTGTTAAGAAGAAGATAATGAAGAAACAACAACTTGTTTTGTCTCAAGAAGAACAAAGTAGAGAGTAGAGACTCTATTTGTTGTGTTTAGTTGTGTTTAGTCTTTAGAGTAAAAAAATTTAAATTTTCCCTTTAGCTCTCTCAAAATGTTGAACGAAGATACAATGCGACGTCGTATCAAAACATAACATATTTGCTTTCAACACCTCCAAAATTTAAAATATATGATAATTGACCCAATTTTTCAGAAATAAGAATTTTTAATGATATGTTAGTTAATTTAAAAAATCCCCAATTTCATAATCAATCAATTGACAAAACCCTAAAAAAGCTTTCATAATCTGAAAATTAGCATCGATCTCGTTATTCTCTCTGCGTATTGTCGGAAGCTAATCTCATCTTTGTCGGAAGAAGATGTCTTCTGTAGGAACATCGAAAGGAGTTCTAGAGATCGTAAAGTTCGGTGTATACGTGGCAGTACCTATCGTCCTCATGTATACCTTCGCCAACAACAGCACCAACATCAAAAAATTCATGGGCAATGTAAAAATTCATCATCATCATCATCTATAGTTTTCTCTTTTAGATACTTTTAAGTCTTAGAAACAGAAATTTAGAAATCAAAGCCCTCTTTACTTTGTCTTCGTAATGAAAGGGTACGATCTGTTTCTATGCGGTGGTGGCTATAGAGACTATGTTGTTTGCTTTTAGATCCTTTCTGTTCGTTTCTTTGGTGTTGCGTTGTGGCTCCCATTATTGATGGACATTGCGGGTTACCGTTGCAAGATTCGCTTGCTCCGGTCTCTAAGATTTGGTTCAGGTTTCTTGAGTTTCATAACCTTTGTTAGTTCAAAAGGGCGGTTCTAAGCGGCTCGTGCGGAGTTTAGGTTGCTGCTAGGCCATCTCTCTTCCTTGATTTTGGGTTTCGGTTTTGTGGCTAGCGCGTTGTTAGTAATAGTAGCGGTTGGCGATTTCTCCCTGTTGTTATGCCAATCACAAACTTTAGTTTGCTAGCTAATGTGTTGTCGTGGGGGGGTGGGGGGTGGTCCCACCGTAGCTAATATGGCACTGTCTCGGTTTCCTATTGTCGCTCGTTTGGCGTATAAGTTCGAGCTTTTCTCTTTGTTTCCGAGTTTGGTCTTTTTGTTGTGAGTGTTGTCGTGCTTTTGTTCTGGGAGCCGATTCTTGTAGTGAAAAGTTGATGGGTTATGCTCTAATACGCTTACGTAAGACTAGTTACTACGATCTTTAGTAACATGTTTCATTTTTGACTAGTGTTTCGTAATGTTAAATGAATTTTGCGGTAGAATCACCTGGAAACACATACTACTAAGATCATGAGAAGCGTTACATAATAACACAATTTGATATGTTTTTGATATGTTTGGTTGTTGTTGTTGCAGCGTTCGTATGTTGTTTATCCTCAAGAAGCGCCTCGGCCTCCTTCACCCGAGGAGCTCAGAGAGATGGCACGAGAGCTTGCCCGTAAGAAGAACATACCTTGAGCTGATGCAACTCTGCAAAAAGAGCACACACAAATGTATTACCTGTTATTGCTCGCAAAACCGATAAATAAAGTGATGTTATATGCTGTTTTTTTTTATTCGTGTAAGATTAAGATTTGAGTAATAATGAGGAGGAGGAAGAAGAAGAAGAGGCCTTTTGTTTTTGTTTCCAAGAAAATACTTTTTTGTTTATTTAAATACACACAGCAATGGATGGTTTTAACAAAGTTACAAAAACAAAGTGTTCACAACTAAAAAGTCTTTTAAGTGTTTGTTTTTGGGTTCACAACTAAAAGGTCCATGTAAAAAATCAAATTACCAGAACCGAGTTAGAGCACAACCATTGGGGAATACTATTTTGGAGTTTCTACTTTAATATAATAATAGTAATCTAAATTTTATTTAAGTTTTTTATTTAAATTTTCAATTGAAAAAAGAAAGTGAATCAGTGATAAAAGGACAACTAAGACCATGTTTATCAGAGGTGCTTATGTAGAGTGTTTGTGTATTTTTTGTATATTTGAGTATTAAATTAAATCAAAACATATATTATTAATAAGCACCCTATAATGAAAAAGTGTTTAATGAAGCATTTTAAGCTCCCTTTTGTAGAGTGCTTATTAATAATATATGTTTTGATTTAATTTAATACTCAAATACACAAAAAAATACACAATCACTCTACATAAGCACATTTGATGAAGATGCTCTAAGCAAGAGGACTTCTAAATGAATATCTAAAATTCCTATATAATGTTATTGAAACGTAGCCACGTAAATTCATGAAGAAAAAAATGAAAATTTAAATTTAAGATATCGTTGATGAAAATTTTAATAGAAAATGTAAATATCATGCAAACGCCTGGCCTAGTAATGTCATGTAAAATAAATGTGGATGTCTAATTCAAAACATGATTGGTCGATATGTACAATGTATCTCCCCTCAATTGCATATAAAAGTTAAAACCGGATTTCTTCAATGAATTGAAGAGAAGATACTTCAACAACCAAACTATTTTCCTTTTTTTTGCGTGTCAAAATAAGATCATGTCGTACTCGTTAGCCAAATTAACAAAAAAAAACTTGTATATTAGTAAAACCAGAGCTATTTTAAATTGACAAAGATCGTGACACAAAATATGTTTTGTGTTTGGAGAGGTGGGAAGGGTGAAGATATGCACGCCCTAAGAGCATGATTAATGGGAGCTTTTATGGGTCTCTTAGGTGGTGGGGTCCGGCTAAAAGTGAAGAGTCAAGTTATTTGAGCTCTTATTTCGGATCCGGTTCTAGGCTTATTTGTGGGCCCCACAGACAAGTGGCGGCCCACGATTGGTCTATTTTTAATTTTTTTTGTTTAATTTTTTTTTTTTTAAATGACATCTCTAGGAGACCGTGTCGGAGGATTTTCCAATAATCATGGTCTAATATCTTAGAGGAATTCTACCTAATATCTTAAAACTACACTATTTCATCACTTCCTTTACGAAACTCTACTTAATTCAATTTTTTCCACATATTTACACATTTTCAAAATTTTACAAGTTTGATTTACCCTTTAAAAAATTACCAAAATTAATTTTTTTTCATTTGGGTTCGCTAATTAGTGTTTAGGGTATAATATTATTGTGGTAGGATTGTGTGGGTAGGATTTATTTGGATTTAATTTTGAGTGTTTAGGTATATTTTTGTGAAGTATTTTTGAAATGGTGTAGTTTTGTGAAATGTAATTCAAATGGTCTAGTTTAGTAATTCTCCCAATCCCTAAGACATTATTTGGGAAGTAATTTTCCTTATAAATCCTACGTGTCGACACCAGAATGAATTTCAACTTATAAATGGTGACATGACAGAATGAATCATTAACAACCAATAGAATATACAACTTGGAAAAATCATTAATCATTTTATTTAAAATCACTAAACATCTTTCAAGGCCCAAACAAAAGATCGATGTGAAAACGCTATGTGAAATATCATGTTAAATATGACCACTTTTTATTCATGCAATCATTTGTTTTCAAAATTTTAATTTTTCACAATGATAAAAGTTTAATAAAAAAATCAGGATTCTCTAATAAATCAATAAAATAAAGTTATTAATATTCTTTTTATTTTGATTACGAACATAGAACTCTTGCATGATATAAGTAAATTTATGAAGATCCAAAAAATAGTCCTTTAACAAGAAAATTGTTAGAAAATAGAACTCTTTAACACAAACGTTTTTCGTTTGATAATATTACTTTAACGAAGCAATCAAACATATTTCTTTCGAATTTATGAAGATCCAGAAAATAGTAGGATTAAACTTTGATGTAAAAAATATCTCCCCATTTGTTTAAATTATATTCAAATAATGTTTACCAAAAAGAACTAAAAGATCGTATAAGATTTTCCCATGTTATAAATAATAGAGGAATTCACAAAATTATTATCCCTTCCTTTACAAAACTCTACCTAATTCAATTTTTTTACGTAATTACACCCTTTCTAAATTTTAAAAGGTTGATTTACCCTTTAAAATTTCACCAATATTAAAAAATTTCATTTGGATTCGCTAATTAGTGTTTACGGTATAGTGATTAAAGGCGTAGGATTGTATAGGTGAGCTTAATTTGGATATAATTTTATGTGTTTAGGTGTAGTTTTGTGAAGAAATTTTTAAAAGGTGTAGTTTTGTGAAACGTAATTCAAAAGATGTAGTTTTGTAATTCTCCCTAAATAATATTTATCAAAAAGAATTTTAACATACAAAGATATTTTAAGGTAGGATGTAACTTTTAATTAGTCAATAAAGCAATTTTCGTAATAACTTTTACTAAAAATAATATTCATATATTTGTTAGGAAAAAAATCATATTTGATATGATTTTCTAAATTATTATACGTTAATTAAGGGAGTTTTGCAAACAAAATTTATTGTCAAATATTTAGTTTATAGAGCCGAATTAGGTAAAGACATATTCACGGGCCATATAAATTTGTGGGGAATTACAAAAATACACCATCCGAATCTTTTTTTTACCTAAGTTATCAAAATTATTTTCTTTTATACTCAATGGCATAATGTGTAATATTGAATGATTTTTTAGACATGTTCAAATTACTACTTCAAAAATAATAATATAGATAAGAAGATATACATTTATTTGATGTAATCGTATAATTCCTAGATTATATTTTTCATAAAGATTATGATAATTTAATTTTTAACTTTTTCTATTTTTGAAAATTTCCCTATAAATTTGTTGTTCTTATTTCTCCTATAATCTAGGAGTTATCATATATAATGTTAAAAATATTATATGGAGTACTTCTAACAAAGATTTTTGAGATTTTGGGAAAATACTATAACAAAGATTTTCGAGATTTGAAAAAAATATTGTTTAAATTATAAAAATTATAATATTGTCCATAATACGAAAGTCTCGAGATAATAGTTGTAGTTCCTCGATCAAGTCTATATTGGAAGCTAACACTGTTACGAGTAGACTAATTCACGACAAAAAATTACACTTTAAAACTGAATTTAATTTAGTAAATAAAAAAATATTATAAATTTTATAACCGAAACAAAAAATAAATCAAATTGTAAATATTATTATAATAAACCTTAAACCTCATTATCATTATCCATCTCTACCTCAAACTATATTATTTTTAGAATTTATCGAGAAGTCACCTAGTATCTTATATGTTAGAACATTATTTTTAACATTTAGTTAGATCGGGTAACAACGCCCAAAGTTAACTCCCCGTCTTCTTCAAGATTAACAATAGTTAGACAAGTGTAAATGGATATTGAAATATAAAACTATTACTATACAAAATAACTAAATGAACTATTATTTTTTGTAAAATAATAGATTTTTTTAACCTTTATTTTTTTTTAACTCTAATATGTCTTTATAATATACTATGTTTATATTTCTTAATTCTATTAGGCAGTAGTCAAATATTTTTTCTCTTAAATTAAAATAGATAAATTTTCATAAACTGTACAAAATAAACTCTTAGGAGAAAAGTCGCATATAATATTTCAAATCATAACACCTTTTACCGCGGCGTGAACATTTCTGTAAAAATTCGTACAAAAGATGCAAAGAAAACCGTAAAACGGGTTCAGAGACACACACCAATTTGGAAGAAAAAAGTCATAAACACAAAATTAAGTTTCAAAGTTTTGGATTCTGTTTTTTTTTTTGGTTTTTTTTTGGTTTGCTATATAGTGTTTGGAGTTTAACTTTGAAGAGGGTAAAGTATAGAGTTTAATTTTGAATTAATCAAAAAAAAAATTGGTTATATTTCTACCTCTCACAACATTAAATTCAAATGGACTTTATGTTGGGCCTCCAAAAAAGGATTTCTGAAAACATTCTCCAAATATATCAAAAACCAAATTTTCAAATCTTGCAAGATTTTTGAAAACATTCTCTAAATATATTATTTTTTCATCAACGAAATTAATTGTACTTGCAAGATCTTTTCTAAATATATTATTTTTCCTTTATCTTAAAATTATATAATGGATAATCTTCTGTTTGTTTCTTATGGATAATCTCTGAGTCGCATTAATCATGTCATCATCTTTTTCTTAGCTGTCATATGTCAGTGCTTTTTGGCTTCTAAATTTCTAATACTATTTTAAGTCACAGATTAGAGAACTTAATGAAACTTCTCAATTTTAATTACTTTATTTATACATATAGTTTATTTTAATGTTATATTTAATATTTTTTTTGATATATTCCTGCAAGTTGTCTGATAACATTGACTTTATCTGCACGGTAGAAGAATTCAAGTAGATAATAAATCTTGGTTTTGCTTATAGTTTTAGTCTTTTTAGTTTTTATTATTCTTTTGGTCTGATTTAGCTAATCCACTTATGTATTAATTGTAATTCGTATATTCATAAATTCGTTTTTCTACAGTATTTAGTAGCTTTCACATTTAAGAAGTAATAAATAATTTAAACACATATAACTACTAAGTAAAGAGAAAAAAGTAATATAAAGTCAGTTTACATTACACCAACACACAAGTTATGTAAAAAGGTCCTTGGCCTTAGCAAACTCACAATTTACTTATTCTACCATCCTGACTTTAAATATAACAATATTTTATTAAAAAAGACTAAAAAAACTTCATAGTTTCTTTACCTTTTTTAACTTAATAATTCCTTTAGAAGAAAGTTGAAAATAACGAAGAAAATACTCAAAAAAGTATAGAAGCAAAAAAAAAAGAAAAAAAAAGAAAATTAAAGGAGGAGGACCACATTTCACGAAATATTCGGGGTCTGATGTCAAAATGGGGATAAGTTTCTGTATTTATTTGTTTCTAAAAGTAGAGAAACAGATAAAATATCATAATTGTTTCCGATCTCAAGTTTTTATTACTATTATTATTATAACTTATAAGTAATGATGTCCATATATCTCCAAAAAAAAGAGTTAACACAAATCTTTGAGTTTTAGTTGTTTATTTTAAAATATGTTTTGCTATAAGTAAAATTATAAACGTTTTTGGGCAAATATACGTTAAACATAGGGAAACATAAAACAAAGGTTATAACATTTTATAAAAAAAAGTTTGTAGAATTGGATCTATATTTTTCAATAACAAAATAAATATTTAAAAATTGATGGAGACACGTGGAATAACAGAATAAGCCCATGACCATGCAGTGCACCACAAAACAAATTAAACACACATATACACCATATTAATATTGGCTCTTTGTGTATTTTTTTTTTGAATTTAGGTAAGACTTTAGGCATGTCAATGTAGAGATAGGTCTCTCTCTGTCTCTGTGTCTTTACCATTAGGTTCGTCATCTTCCAGGTTGGTCCCCATAACATTAACACGCTACGTAATCCCTATATTTCTTTACATTAAATTAAACATTAAATATAAATGTTTTTGATTTCTATATTGTAACTTCAGCAAATATATAAAAAGGAGAACAAATGGTATTTTTAAAAAATATTTTCTTTGATCGATTATCCTGATTGTTTCAATATTTGTAATATTGGCAATAATACAAATGTTGTCGAAATTCATGAAGCAATATATATGTTGGTATAAGATACGATAATATATTTAAGATACAGAGTATATTAGATTTACCCTAGTAGTTAATACTTGTATAAATACTAGTAATGTAAATCAATAAGAACCAAGTCTTTGGAAATTATTTCATGGTATCAGAGCCTTTTCCCAAAATTTTACCCTAAAAACATAAACTTCTCTTCTATAAAACAAACTTAGTCGCCGCCGTTGACTATCTAAAGATGGCATCGTCTTCGTCTTCTCTCTCATCTTCTATCTCCTCGTCTGCATCTACAATTACCCCTACTCTACCAATCTCTCATTCACCATACCACCTCCACGCATCAGACAACCCAGGTGCTTTAATATCATCAGTGATTCTCAAAGAGGAGAACTACTCCGAATGGGCCACTGAATTTAAAAACTCCCTTCGAGCCAAAAATAAATTGGGATTCATCAACGGTTCGTCCCAAAACCGTCATCCGATCCGGAACTCTCTATGTGGTCGACCGCGAATTCCATGATTATTGGATGGATGCGAACGACTATTGACCCGCTTATTCGATCAACGGTTGGTCATGTATCCGAAGCTTCGATCTATGGGAAAATATTCGCCGTCGATTCTCTCGTTAGCAACGGCGTCCGCAAGCGATTAATCGAGGATGAAATTGCTTCTCGCAAACGAACGGTCGACTCGTCCTCACCTACTATGGTCGATTGACCAAACCGTGGGAAGAATTACAAGACTATCTTCACACTCAACCATGTACGTGCTCAGCCTCACCATACATCATCAAGGAACGTGAAGATGATCGTCTTCACCAATTTCTCTTCGGACTGGATGAACGATTTCGTCTGATTCGCTCCTCAATCACCGATCAAGATCCCTTACCGGATGTCTATCAAGCTTATTCTCGTGTCATTCGTGAAGAGCAAAATCTCAATTCTGCGCGTTCACAAGATACGGCCAAAACCGAAGCAATTGGTTTTAAAGTCCAAGCTTCATCAGTTCCATCAACTGCTGTTACCGGACCACGCTTCAGAGACAAATCGTCTCTTCTATGCACACATTGCAACCGAACCGGACATGATATTACTGACTGCTTTCTCGTTCACGGCTATCCAGACTGGTGGCTTGAGCAGAATCGTCCCGAAGCGTCCGTCGGTTCATCCACCAAAGGCGGTAGCCGGAATCGTGGTGGTCGTAACGAGCAACTCCCGTGGTGGTCGTCCGCCATCGTCTAATAATCGTGGTCGTGGTCGCGCTAATTCAGCCCGTACGAGCTCTCACACGTCCGGCGGTGATGATCAAATTGCTCACTCGATTTCTCTTCTACAATCTCAACGACCACACACTTCCTCCGAAAAGTTGTCCGGTAAAACTCATTTAACCGATGTTATTATTGATATCGGTGCTTCGCACCATATGACGAGGATCCTAATCTTTTAACTAATGTTGTCGACATTATCCCTTCGCCGGTTCTATTCCACGATGGGAGTACTTCGCAAGCCACAAAACGCGGAACGCTTGTTCTAAATAATGCGTGCACACTACCTGATGTTCTATTTGTACCTGACTTTAATTGCACTCTTATATCCGTGTCTAAGATGCTTAAACACACGGGATGCATTGCGATATTCACGGATACTTTGTGTTTCTTGCAGGACCGTTTTACGAGGACTTTGATTGGTGCGGGTGAAGAGCGTGAGGGTGTGTACTACTTTACCGGAGTTCTAGCTACACGTGTCAACAAGGTTACGAGCAAGTCTGTCTCCGGAGCTTTGTTACATCGTAGATTGGGACATCCTGCTGCTAGCGTTTTAGTTTCTTTTTCTGAATGTGATCGATCTCCTTCTGTGCTTTCTGAGATTCAATCATGTGATACTTGTTTTCGTGCCAAACAGACACGAGAGATTTTTCCTGAAAGTATTAATAAAACTAGTGAGTGTTTTTCTTTGATACACGCTGATGTATGGGGACCCTACCGAACACAATCTACGTGTGGTTCTGTCTATTTTCTCACTTTGGTTGACGACTTCTCTCGCTCAGTCTGGACGTTCCTTATGGCCGAAAAATCTGAGGTATCTCGGTTTATCAAAAATTTTTGTGCCATGTCTGAACGACAATTCGGTAAAGTTGTCAAAACTATTCGTAGCGATAACGGTACTGAATTTGTGTGTCTTACTACCTTCTTTCAAGAACAAGGAATATCTCATCAAACTTCTTGTGTTGATACTCCACAACAAAACGGTCGGGTTGAACGGAAACATCGCCACTTGTTAAACGTTGCTCGCGCATGCCTTTTTCAAAGTAGTTTACCGGTCAAATTTTGGGGAGAGAGCATACTTACAGCCACTCATCTAATCAACCGCACACCTACCAAAATATTGGATGGTAAATCTCCATATGAAGTTCTCTTTGGCAAGCGCCCTTCTTACGATCTTCTACGCACATTCGGTTGCTTATGCTACGCTCATCATCGATCAAGAGACAAAGACAAGTTTGGCACACGCAGCCGTCGTTGCATTTTCGTTGGATATCCTTACGGCAAGAAGGGTTGGCGCCTTTATGACCTTGAAAAACATCAATTCTTTATTAGTCGGGATGTTGTTTTTCAAGAAAATTCTTACCCTTTTGCTGATCCACCACCTGCGAGTTCTACTCCTCTACCATATGCCACTTCTACTACTCTACCACTGAACGGCGATGCCTTTGATGATACTGAACCCATCTCACCACTTCCGCCAAGTTTCCCACAACAAAACACCACACCCACACATACCGATATAATTACTCCCATTGCTGATTCAACATCGGATTCTTCTCCTCCTCAACAACATAATGGTGATCAGTCTAGTGACACTGAAGTACCACCACCACTTCCGCATGTTTCAACAACACCTACTCATGTGACAACAACACATGAGCTTCTTGGGAAAGGACAACGTGTTCGCAAACCTTCAGTTTTACTTAAGGATTACGTCACTCAACATGTTCAAGCTACACCCCCGAGTAAAGTAACTACACCCTCTCACGCTACCTCGCCTCCCCTCACCTCTCCAAGCTCCTCGACAACGGTCCCTGGTAAGTCTCGCTATCCCTTGATATCGTATGTTGACGACACTGGTTTTTCTGATAATCATAGGGCATTTGTTGCGGCTATCACAAAGGCGTTTGAACCTCGTAGCTATCATGAGGCTTGTTTGATTAAAGAGTGGTGTGACGCCATGGGTCTTGAGATGGCTGCTCTTGAAGAAAATCACACATGGGACATTGTTACGTTACCTCCTGGCAAGAAAGCTATTGGAAGTAAATGGGTCTACAAATTAAAATACAATTCCGATGGATCATTAGAGCGTCACAAGGCTCGTCTAGTCGCTCTCGGTAATCGACAAGAGGAGGGGGTCGATTTCAATGAAACATTTGCTCCGAGTAGCTAAGATGACCACCGTTCGATATCTTCTTGGAGTTGCGTCCGCAAAACAATGGGAAGTACATCAAATGGATGTTCATAACGCATTCTTACATGGTGATCTTGAGGAAGAGGTATACATGAAACTTCCTCCCGGTTTTCATGGAAACGATTCTAGTAAGGTATGCCGTTTACGCAAATCGTTATATGGGCTTCGACAAGCTCCTCGGTGTTGGTTCGCAAAACTCTCTACGGCACTAAAGCGAGTTTGGGTTCAAGCAAAGTTATGAAGACTACTCTCTCTTCTCCCATGTTCAAGACGGCATCGTTCTACATGTTCTGGTCTATGTTGACGATTTTATTTTGGTTGGTAATGATTTACCTACGATTGATCGGTTTAAAGCGCATCTCAGCAAGTGTTTTAAAATGAAAGATCTTGGTAAGCTGAAATTTTTCTTGGGAATAGAAGTGACACGAGGACCTGACGGCATCGCTCTCTCTCAAAGAAAATATGCTCTCGACATAATTTCGGAAGCCGGCCTCTCCAAGTGCAAACCGGTGAGTGTACCGGTCGAGTTGAATCACCGGTTAGCGTCGAACAAAGGTCCCATTCTCAAAAATCCGCAACAGTACCGACGTCTTGTAGGTCGTCTTATCTATCTCACGATTACTCGGCCCGAACTTAGTTATATTGTTCATATACTATCTCAGTTTATGCAAACGCCTAGGTTGGCTCATTGGGAGGCGGCCTTACGGGTAGTCCGGTACCTTAAAGGTTGTCCAGCTCGGGGGTATCTTGTTACGTTCACGGAGTAATCTTCAAATCTCGGCTTATTGCGACTCTGATTGGGCAGCATGTCCTATATCTCGGCGATCATTAAGTGCCTATTGTGTATTTTTAGGAGCCTCACCGATCTCTTGGAAGACTAAAAAGCAAGATACGGTGTCAAATTCTTCGGCTGAAGCCGAGTATCGTGCCATGGCATATACTCTACGAGAACTCAAATGGATTCGGGAACTCCTCAAAACTTTTGGCGTTGAACATCCTTATCCTATGCGGCTATATTGTGACGATCGAGCGGCCATTCATATTGCTCGCTAATCCCGTTTTTCATGAGCGAACGAAACATATCGAATCCGATCGTCATCAAGTCCGCGACGCCGTTCAATCTAAGCTCATCACTACGGAACATATCTCGACAAAGGAGCAAGTAGCCGATATACTAACGAAGGCATTACCAAAAACTTCGTTTCAAAAACTATTGTCCAAGTTTGGTGTTCGAAATTTCGTACTACCAACTTGAGGAGGGGTATAAGATACGATAATATATTTAAGATACAGAGTATATTAGATTTACCCTAGTAGTTAATACTTGTATAAATACTAGTAATGTAAATCAATAAGAACCAAGTCTTTGGAAATTATTTCAGTTGGCAATGATATATATTGTTTCGGTACGTGTCATAATTTTCTCGAGAGATGGAAAAAAAATTCAGTTTCGCTTCCCACCGGTCAAAGATTTGTAAGAAATGTAAGATAATATAGTATTTCAAACAATATAATGTTGTTGAAAATGATAAAATGTTAAGGAATTATATATTCGATTTAAATGTTTTTAAATTTGTGACTCCTACATATAATGTCTAAGGGTATCTCCAATGGTATATTTGCCTCTTTTCTCTATTTCTAAAGAAAAATGATCGCTTCAAAGGTATTCTATTTTTCGTTAAAAGTTTTTTAATTACAAAGTGATCTTTTCTTTTCTTACCTTATAAATTTTGTATAAAGATAAGGGCAATTCTCATCAATAATATTAAATAAAGTATTTTTTACACAATTAACACATATTTTCGAAAGTTTTACAAATACCATTAAAAAGTTTTTTACTCATAAATAACACAAATCTTAATTTTTCAAAATTACATCCATATATAACCTTCAAAACTATACAATGTCCTTTTTAGAAGATAATGATAATTATCCATTTTACACATAAATAAAACTATTAAAGTAAAATTAATATTTATTTTGTTAACAATTAAAGTTTAATAATAAATTATATTAAATTAGAAAGGGAGAATTACAAAACTACACCATTTGAATTACATTTCACAAAACTACACCATTTCAAAAATACTTCACAAAACTACACCTAAACACTCAAAATTAAATCCAAATAAACCCTACCCACACAATCCTAACCCCTTAATATTATACCCTAAACATTAATTAGTGAACTCAAATGAATTTTTTTTAATTTTGGTAATTTTTAAAAGGGTAAATCAAGCTTTTAAAATGTTGAAAGGGTGTAAATATGTGAAAAAATTAAATTATGTGTAGTTTTGTGAAGGAGGAGTTGAAAGGGTGTAGTTTTGTGAATTCCTCAATTAGAAATATGTACTAGTTGTTTTTACGTGAGAAATATCTTAATAATGCTTAAAATATGGAGTAATTCACAAAACTACATTTTTTTATCTCTTCTTTTATAAAACTCTACATAATTCAATTTTTTCATAATTACAACTTTTCAAAATTTTAAAAGCTTGATTTACTCTTTAAAATTTCACCAAAATTAAAAAAAATTAGAGATGATTTAAGAAACTAAAAGTGAAAGAATAAATAAAAGATGATTTAAATAAAATATATAGTTAACAAATAAAAAATAGAGTAAACCATCCCTACCACTTAGAGTAGTATTGTGAAAAAGAAAGAGACCCCACAGCTCTGAAATTATTGTAACCGTCCCTACCCACTTCATGCAATCTAAATTTATTGCAATTAAATAATAATGTATAATAATGTATGTTCCTAAAAAACATTGTTATAAATTGTTGAAAAATTCCTTAAAATATCATAAATTTTTGAAAAATTCCTTAAAATATCATAAATTTTTTTATAGACATAATAAACCTTACAAATTTATTTTCCTCAAATACAATTAAAATATGTTTGGAATAAAATAACGTAAACACAAAAATCTAATTTTAACATTTTAAATTTGAAATTTTTCATTTGGGTTTGTTATATATTGTTTAGGGTATAATATTGAATGAAGTATGGTTAAATTTTGAGGGTTTGAGATTAATTTTGAAGGCTTTTAGTTAATTTCAAGCTTATGGTGTTTTTGTCCAAAACAAACTTTTTAATGATATTTACTTAAAAAAACTTATGATCCTATTTTTGTCTAAAAAACGATTTTTCATGTTTTTTTGGAAATTGCTCTAGATCGTATAATATAACATCAAGAATAATAAAAGTATAAGTTGTCTCATAAGTCATAATGGATTTAACTTGTGCCCCCACATAAATGATTTGCAATGCACTACTTGTTGGTTTGGTTTAGCCGTTTAAAATCACATCACATCTTTACGGAAACAAAGTTAGGTCTATGTAGAAAGTTGGTCTCGAATTCTACTATAAAAATAAAAATAAAACTAAAACTAACACAAATAATCATCATTTCTTCCAACATCAAAAACAAAAGAAAGAAAAACAAAAGCAATTCTTTTGTAAAAGGTTTACAAGAACATTGAATCAAAAATAATTTTTTTGAATTTAGTTGTATTTACTTTAAAGATTACTCATCAAGATACACATCTTAAGAATCATGTAATTAATTTAGTTTGAACATAATTATAAAACCATGACTATGGTTTGCGTTTAAATTAGTGGTCCAAACTTTTTTCAATACAATTTATTTTATTTTCTTTTTGTGTGTCACACGCTATATATATTTTCTATTTATAGATTGACCACAAAAGAGGGGATCATTTTGTTACATATATATCTTTATTTTATACTCCCTCCTTTCCAAAAAATTTGTTGTTTTAGGAGTTTTCACGATATTAAGGAAAAATAAATTATTTGTATTTTCAATATAATAACATTAAAAAGAAATACATATATTCAATTTCAACCAATAAAACAAATGTTTCTAAAATATAATTGGTTAAAAAACATTAAATACTAATAAATTTTGCATGGAAAATACAAAAACATTGGAACAAAATTATTCTCCTAAAACAACATGATTTTTGGAACGGAGGAATATATTTTTGTTGTGCTTCATTTGGATCTGCGTTATAGGCAGCTACTCTATTTATTTATATGTATCCAAACCATACACCAAATATTAATTTCACTGACATAAGTAATTAATTATAGGGAAATTAGGCTGTATAATACTATCTAGGTGTTATATTTGCTATTTGAAAAGGTGTTTTTGAGGGGATATGGAAAGACTATTATATCCCTATGTCATGTATATCCGTTATTTGGGTTCATCATTTTTTATCAAAATTTTAAAAAACTTCTCTGACACACGTTATCAAGTCTCTAGTCACTTCTCCTTTTTCTTTTACAAAACCGAATAAATAGTGTTCATCTTCTTTCTAATGTTAATATCTTGATCTATATCGATATAGATCTTAAAGATAAATTCTGTAACTTAATCTCCACTTTTTAGAAAAGGCCGATCCCCGATTTCTCTCAACGACGGCGGATTTGGTTGGTAACAACGACGACGGTTTAAAGAGAGCATCTTTCCAATCTCGATATCATCTTCTTTATCTCCGTCGGTGTTGATTTTAAGTAAGTGGAATGGTGAATACGAAAGAGAAGTCGAGACGTGGCCGGATAATTTCTACTCCGGAGAAGACCGTCGGAGAAATTGGTTCCGAAACGGTTCCTGGAAAGAATCAGACAAGGTACAATGTGAAGTTTAATCTTAGACAGTCGTTTGGTTTTTTTGATTTTGTTTGATTTGGATTATAGATTCGATAGTTCAATCGGACAATTTAACGGTGAGTAAGAAAGATAGAAACATCGTGGCCGAAAAATATTCTCTCCGAAGAACACGGTCGGAGATATGGGGTCAAAGACAGTTTCCGAAAACAATCGGACAAGGTACGCTATACAAGGTTTCCGAAAAATCGATTGGTTTTTGTTTGATTTGGATTATTGATTCGATGTTCGATTGTCCAAACCATGATATTGGGGATTTGAATTTGTGATATTTGGGAACCTAATTTCTATTTTTATGTTTCAGACAAAATCAAAAACAACCGTCGTTGCCTCCGCGGATGTTTGTTCACGGGCACGAACCATTGAAGAAGAAGGTTAACTCTTATTACAGTTTGAACTATCTAGAACTCGTGAAGAAATCATTGGAGGAGGACCAGTTACATGCATTGATTGGTTCACAGTTCGAAAGATTATTGGGGATAGGGAACAAGATAGCATTCTCTGTCAGTATCTATAAAATAGTAAACATTCATCTTTAAGATTAAATAATAGACTATGACAATATCTGACTATGATAGTAGACTCTTATTTCTTCCTTGTATCTGACTATTAAATCTGAGTTGTATTTCTTCTATATAAATAAACTCACCATCTTAGTCATAGTTTGACTATTAAATCCGAGCTATATCACGACTATTAAATCTGAGTTGTATCTTTTCTATATAAATAAATCTGAGATGTATCTCTTTTATATTCATAGTCATCTATATATACTATAAAGGACTATAAGATTAAATAGTGGACTATTTATTAAGATTAAATAGTGGACTATAAAATTAAATAGTGGACTATAAGATTAAATAGTGGACTATAAGATTAAATAGTCCTTGGTGAGATATAAATACAAGGTTAATATTAAATAGTGGACTATAAAATTAAATAGTAAACTATAATCATTTTTATATAGAATATATGTGACTATATAAAGAATATAAGTGACTATTTATCGGTTTATTTTACTATAAAATAGTACAATCATCTTTAAGACTAAATAGTAGACTATGATAGTACTCTTATTTCTTTCTTGTATATGACTATTAAATCTCAGCGATATCTCTTCTATATAAATAAATTCATCATCTTTTATATTTTTGTCCTTCATAATAGTTACCAAATATCAACATATTTAAAATTCAGAATCTTCAATTGATTATAGCTATTGAGTAATAGCTCTCTGTTCTTGATAGAAAGCTTTCAAACAGCTGTATATTTGTCAGTTGTCTATTCTTTGTCAGACCAACTGTTTCTTCGATGGAGGTAGGGTTAGTATCGACATCAATTTTATTTGTTGTTCATTAAGTGTTATATGTGCAAATTAATAACAAAAAAGTATATGATGCCCAATTTCAAGGCTTGATAGTAATATTCAGCCAATTCATCCTTAATTATATAACACATATCTAAAAAGTAAAAGAAAAGCAAAATTAAATACAAAAGAGAATAATACACTGTTCAACAGAACATCTCTCTTCTCCTATGCTGCCGTCATCGTAAAGTAATTAGCTAATTTTATATAAACTCTTTTAGATTAAATAAAAATAAATTCTGATATCTACTCTGTCTTTAATTTCTTTTCTGACATTAAAATTTGCTTTTTTAGAGGTATGAAAATATGATAAACTATACTATTACTCCTTAAAAAAACATAGGATTTTCTAGAAAAAAAAATTGTTTTGAAGTAAATGATTTTCTATAATAATTGACACATATTTTCTTAACATCATCTTTTCCTAACATGTCTTTCTTATACTCAAATGATTTATCAAGTTTATATTTTATCAAATTACGATAACAATAATAAATAAGATTATAAAAGTCTTTTATTTTAAAAAACTTGTTAATTTATGATTTTTTTCTAGAATATCTTACGTACAAAATCGGGAGGAGTAGTTTTTTACATCATTTTATTATCGTGTCAAATATGAGCATTTACGCATCGAAATAATAGTACTCCTATATTTGATCACAAGGACATAAAAATAAACAAAGATATAAATCAAAAAATATAAATAAATTATTTTTTCAAATTAAATAAATTAGAGCTAGTCTTAAATCTTCTGTTCCCTTTTATGCCAACATGTTTTTAAACTGAGTAGCAGTAAATACTCGTATTACAAATTTCAAGAAACAACAAAAAACATTTACTACTATAATAGCATTTTCCGGTAGTAACTATCTCTGTTACTTTTACTTTTACTTAGCGCAACACTAGTAAATTGCTCGTAAGTAAAACATCCCTTGAAAATTTGGGGAAAACGAGCAAAAGAAGTCAAAATCTACTTTTATCCGATTTTTAAACTCGGAAATTTACTGAAAAGAGTTTTAAAAACTCTGAAATTAGGAAAAAATTAAATATTCGAAAATTATAATATTTTTTTTAAGGCTTTTCTTTGAAGAGTGAAGCTAATCCCGTGACGGCTTTTGTTTCTCTCTCCACCGGCTCCGCCACGTCATCAATGATAAAAGTAGAAGAAGAAGAAGAAGACGACTTAACCGGAGACAAAATTCTCTCCTCGAAAACAAGCTCCGGTTCAATCACGGCGGAGGAAACAGAACCCGGCGTCTCTCCGCCGTCGTAGTCGTCGTCGGAGACTCGCGTGTGCGCAGAGAGCCATTTAGCTATCATGTAATCAGCTTTCCTCCACGGAGGAAAATGCATACCTTTCTTCTTCAAGCTCTGTTTCGCCGCCTCCGAAACCACCGTCGCGATCTGACTAATCCGATCTGGTTTTCCGACGAAAACGAACGGTAGAGATTGAAGCAAAGCCTTGTAAGCGTTTGTCTGCCTTGCGATCTCGAACTCCGATCTAAAATCGACGTCGATTATAAATCTCTCACCGTCGATAATCACGTCTATATACTCATACTCCCCTGCAAAAATTCAAAATTCAAAAAATTCAAAATCATGAGAAACGAAATTAGAAGAAGAAGAAAAACCGGTTTAGTAAAAGATTGTACCGGCTGGTATAAACCGGGTTTTATCCCATTTCGATTTACAGATTGAAGAATCGTAACCGAGAGAAGAGAGTCCATCGTCGACGATCTTCTTCAAATCGTCTTTTCGTCTCACCGATTTGCTCTTCTCGGCGATCCTCGCCGCATCGGCTAACAGATTCCTCTCGGCGACGCTCCCGCATTGAATCAAGCTCTGCCAAAATCCATGGCCGATTTCAATTTAAACCAAAGTTGTTACAGAAATTGAAATCAAAGAAGAAGAAGAAGAAGAAGAGAAATCAGAGTTTACATTAAAATGTTCATAAGCGTCGTACGAAGAATCGCCGTAGAAATCGAACTCATCTTCATCGGAGCTATCGTCGTTGTTGTTTCCATTGAAACAGTTACAACGATTACGAAGAATCTTGTTACTTTGCTTCTCGTTGTTGTTGTTGTTGTTGTTGTTGCTGTTGCTGTTCTCTTCCATGTAGTTTCGAACCATCTTCGCTAACGCGACGGAGCTAGGCTCGAACTCCGTCGCGACGGAGACACCGTCTCTTCCGTATTGAGATTCGACGGAGACGGCGGAGACGAATGGCTTATCGGAGTTTGAGATTCTCAAGACGTTACTGAAAGGCTTATCTAGCAGACGCTTGAGACGAGATTTGAGTATTGGCTTGCTTGATTCGACACGAGACGAGTCTCTGTTCGCCGGAAAATCGTTATCTATTGGCTGGATCTTCATCGGAATAAAAAAAAATTAAATTTCAAAAATCGCAGACGAAAAACTCACCAGATTTGAAATCTCTTACACGAAACAACGACAAAAATTCGAAAATCAAAAAATCGGATTCAAAAAACCTCACAAGAACTAAAACCTCTTAAGATTCAGTGGAACAAAAACATAAATCTGAAAAAAACTCGAAAAGACAGATCGGAGATTCTTAACGCCGACGAATTAAACGGAAAACACGACGGAGATCGACGGAAACTGAAGATAAAGTTAGCCGTAAATTCATTTTCCGGCGATGATTAACTTTTTGGGTATATGTGAAGAGAAATCTAGAGGATTTTTTTTAATAATTCGAAGATAATTTTTTTTTGTTGATGTTTGTGTAAAGTGGAGATTGGATGGTTTTATAGGTGGAAGGTGAAGAGGGCCAAAAGAGAAGAAGAAGAAGCTGACTAGACGTGGTGATGCCACGTCATATCGTTACGTGATAATATTGAAATGACGGTTTTAACCCTCTGAGTGGGACGGTGTGTTATTTTCTTTACTGCCAGTAAATAAATACTTGAATTAGTAAAAATTTACGATTTTGTAGTTCCCACTTTCCACTACCGTGGCGTGGAAAATCGGGCAAGTCCCACTCATCGGGATTTTCTGGGAAACTTCTTTTTCTTTTTCTTTATTTTTTATTTTTACATTTTGTAAATAAAAACTTTAGCTATATTATTTTTTTAAAAGGTTTAATACTTATTTATTTAGATGACACTAGCCGATCTATTATACTCCCTCCGTTCCTTTTTGTTTGTTTTTATAGGTTTTTCATACAAATTAAGAAAACACATAAATAACTATTAATCAATGTGTGTTTAACAATTTTCAATACTTTTGGACCAATAGTGTTGCAAAACTTTCAATTAATATATCTTGAAAACTACAATTCACAAATATCAATAGATAAAACTACATTGATAATTGTGAAAATCAAACAATTAAAAACAAAAAAAATTTCTAAAACATCAAACATAAAAGATAGGAGGGAGTATAATAGTAGAATATTTTTTCACCTTAGAACTCCACATCAACGAAACGAGAAACATCAAAATTTAAAATTTTATTAATTGGCCATAAATTATTGACGTTTTTATTATTTTTTTTGTTAAAAGATTTTCTTTATATATATATTTAAAAGAAAAAAAACATACAGAGCATTTTAAGCTCAGACCAAACCGAAAACCTCATAGTGTTAAAAACCAATTTTTGAACCTAGTTGAACAATAAAGCCCATTTAGAATTAAACTCATCAATTTGAAAACTAGCGTGTTGAAGTTGATAACCCCATCAATTGATGCAATCTCTCTTTAGTTGAAGCGGTAGGTGAAAGATAAATCCTCGTTTTCATCGTTAGTAGGAGAAGAGTTCAGACGTTTCAGTAGAGATGAGGATAACAGACAAGGGACAATCAGTGGATAGTTCTAGTTGTTGAACCCTCGAACCACAACCGAAGCATAGCAAATGATAGGATCGAGTTGTTGCTACAAAGCGATGAAGCTCTGTTTCGAATGGTAGCATCTAGCTGTTTAAGAAGAGAAGGGACCGATCTGTAGCTGTTCCTGTGGATCCTTGCGTTGCGCTCTGACCAGAGAAGATAGATCGAAGCTTGCCAGACCATCTTTATGAGTCTTACATTAACCGCGTTGCCGTTTAAATCCTTTATCTTATTGAGCGAACCAATCCAGCTTCTGGGTGATTGAAAGGCACAAATATCAGCCACTACACTCCATAAATCCCAGCTATAGGAACAGTCAAAGAAGAGGTGAACGTTGGACTCATTAGCCGAACCGCAGAGAACACATAATAAATTATTGAAGTTGATTTTAAATAATTTTTCAATGGGATATGTTCAAAAAATCACTAGGCGCTAGTCGGACGGTTGAGGTATGCCTAGCGCCTAACGAAAAATTCGGAGATTAATCGGGGATTAATCGGGGATTAATCGGGGATTAATCGGGGACTAGTTTTTGTACTATTAATACAATTATTCATCATATATTTAAGATATTTTATTTAAATCTAATAAATTCATATATAAAAACTTTAATTTTTTTATTAATGTAACTATAAACAACATAATAAATAGATTAACATCATATTTTAAATATTATATCATATATTTTATTACCTAATACAAAATAGTGAAAGAAAGTATAACTAAAAATTATCTAAAAATAAAATTAATAAGTTTTTATTGATTTTAGGTGGTTATAATATAATTATTTTAATTTATTCAACCAATAAATGAGTTATTTGTTTTTGTAAATAATCAAATTAAGACGAAAAATAATCGAATTAGGCGGAGATTAATCGAATTAGGCGGAGATCAATCATATTAGACGGAAATTAATCAGACTAGGCGAAAAATAATTAGATCAAGAATTTTTAGGAAGCGTAGGTGTTAATCGTGGCGGACAACCACTGCCTAGCGCCTAGGCGGGGAGTAATCGGACATAGACGGGGATTTTTAGAACAGAGCAAATAACCCTACGTTATTTAAGTCCAATCAACACCATCTATTTTCACGTATATTTGAAGAAGCTTAAAAAAGGGAAATTTCCGAAAATACCATGAAATTTTCTCTTAAAAAAATGATATTTTTCCAATATTATTTTTTAATATATTATTGAACAAATACTCTAAAATATAAATAACTAAAATAACATATCAGAAGACAAAATAATAAATGAATTCAACTGCATTTAAAAATTATTTTATAATTATTAATTGTATTAGCGTGGTACGCTTATGAAACTAACAACTACATTTTAAATAATTACCGTTCGAATGATTAAACAATTAAGTTCAAAATTATACAATATTTATAAGAGAAAATATGTTTCATAATGCTAAATCACGATTGAAAACGAAATTCAAAACCATGATCTTACATTAAAAAATTGAGAAATTCACAAAACTACACCCTTTCAACCTCCCTTCACAAACTACATCTAATTCAATATTTTCACAAGTTTACACCCTTTCAAAATTTTAAAAGTTTGGTTTATCCTTTTAAAAATTACCAAAATTAAAATCTTTTCATTTGGGTTCGCTAATTAGTGTTTAGGGTATAATATTAAAGGGATAAAATTGTTTGGGTAGAGTTTATTTGGATTTAATTTTGAGTGTTTATGTGTAGTTTTGTGAAATATTTTGGAAATTATGTAGTTTTGTGAAATGTAATTCAAAATGTGTAGTTTTATAATTCTTCCTAAAAAATTAACGGTCACTTCGTTTTTAAAAATCATAGAAAATGTATTTGAATACAATAATGATTAATTCCGGGCGAAGCGGGGATTCAACGCTAGTAAGAGTAAATAAAAGTGGTTAAAAATATGATAAAATTATTTAAGATATCAATTTTTGGTATCATTAGTTACGAAATATTTATAGGTATCAATAATCACTTGTAAAAACGAGACCATGATATTTTTGACCGTTTGGTGAATTTGTTTTATAGATTTTAAAGAAAAGTCTTCTGAACAAAAGTAAAATAATTTTTTTTTCTTTACCAAAAAAAAAACAAAAGTAAAATAAATAAATAAACAAAAGTAAAAAAAGAAGAAGAAGGAAAAGTGTAATGATAAAAAATTAAAGCATACTTAAATAGTAACAGTAATATAAAATTGGTATAAAGATATAGGACACGTGGACGAATCAGGTGAAGAAGAAGTAAGAGTCTTTCTTTGTCGGTAATGATACGAGCATGCTGGTGAATCGATGGACAAAAACCAAATGCTATCTTCTTATCCCACAATTTAATGCAATACATACATACATCAATATTGTAGTTACACAATTAAATATTTTATAAAATTTATTTATATGCTATGATTTGTTTTCACAAGTTTATGGGTTTTTGTTATGAGATCAGATTAATACTGCCGCTATAGTTGTGTAGGTTTGTACGGCACCACTCACTGACACATTAAAAGATATTTCGCAATAAAAAAGTGTGAAGAGATACTATTGCAGTTTTCTTTTTAAAAAAACTAATTCGTTATATTATTATTTTAAAATGATAATTCGTTCATAAATATGTGTAATTTTCATTATTTTAAAGGATATTTAACTAGCTTAAATAATACGTTTTGTTCTTCCTGTTTTTTTTTATGAATATTACTAGTGTATGGCCAATTTACTTCTCTATTCTACATACATGGATTTGACTATAATATTATAGAAATTTACCATCAAAATAAGTTTTTGTTTTGAAAATACCGTTACAAAGTTTTTTATAACAAAAATACCCTTAAAATATTTTTTATAACAAAATATCATCAAAAAATATTAGTTTACAAAAATACCACAAATACAAAAACGAGTTTTAACACTTTTAGATTTTAATTTTTTTCATTTGGGTTCGCTATATAGTGTTTAAGGTATAGTTTTGAAGGGTAAGATATAGGTTTTTGAAGGTTTTGGGTGTAATTTTGAAAATTTAAAATTTGTGGTATTTATGAGAATTTTTTTAATGGTATTTGTAAAACTTTCGAAAATCTGTGATAATTTTGTTAAAAAAACTTTTTAGAGGTATTGATAAGAATTGTCCATAATACTATGTAACTAATTGAGCATTTACTCATTCGTATTGTTTGGTTATTTCTTTTGTTTTCTCAAAAGCTAATTCAAGTTTTCTTAATTATTTGACTTATTGTCGCAGTAGTTTTAAATCTTTAGAAAATTACAAAACTACACTTTTCAAAGTATATTTCACAAAAAATATATTAAAATTGCACTTTACAAAATTATATATAAATATTAAATATCAAATTCAAACAAATCCTAAACATAAAATTTTATCATCCTTCAACACTAAACTCTAAACATTAAATATATTAGTGAATTTTTAAAGAATAATTTAACCATTTAAAATTTTTAAAGTGTAATTTATATTTATTTAAATAATTAAGTCATGTAGGTTTGTGAAAAAGTTTGAAAGCGCGTAGTTTCGTGAATTTCCCTTGAATCTTAACTATATGGAGTGAATAGAAATAACAAATATATCAAACTTTGTGAAACAATACTAACATATTTTCAATTTCATTTTTAATAATAACTTATAAAGTTTAGGGTGGTGTAATTGATCTATAGTTCTACACTAACACATGTTTTCATTTCTAATGATACCAATACTAGAAATTAGTAAAAAGTAAATTAGATTGCTGTCGGGGTATATGAAAATTTAACGTTAAACTTCAATTTTGTAATTCCTATTTTACCAAAAGGTATTATAAAAAACAACAACTTCAATTAAAAAATCATAACCCTTAAAAAGGCTGTAATTAATTATGTTAATCAAAGATTAGATGCTTCTTTTTCAAGTCCAATGAGTTTTTGGTTCTTTTCATTATACAACTTTACTAATTAATATGATGAGGGCTTTGAACAAAGATAGTTGATGCTTCTTGCTTTAATAAACTTCACTCAAAAGGTAAAAGTAAAACCCCTAATTTTTTTTAATCTATTTTTAAAAAATCAAACAAGTCCAACACAACAAGTCGAATCATAAGTGTATAACTATTATAAACATAGGTTTCAACTTTTTACATGCTTGGATTTTATAGTCAATAATTTGAATTTGTGTCTGGTTAAGTAATTTTTCTACTTCACCAATATAATATAACATATGTTTTATCCACTGTAATTTTATCAAAAACATAAATACATAATATATGTTTTGAACAAGGTGGTGAGACAATGACTATATCAGAAACTACAATGTTTGGTCCTAAAGGTGAATATTATATTTTATCTTCTATAAACATTAGTATTAGTAAAAATAAATTTATCGTATTATTAGTATATGTGACTCTTCTAATTATCAAATAAAACTTTAAAAAAACCAATTTGATTCATTATTTGAGTAAGAAAGTAATATAAAATACAAGTAAAGGAAGTAAAACTTTTCCCAAAACCTCTCAAACAGAAAAACCCAAATTCACACTTTTATTTAATTTCTCAATATAATATTTTCGAAAAAATCCAAATAAAATCACAAAATCAACAACTTTTTTCTTTGCTTCTAAATTTGGCTCAATTCATGGATGTGGCACAACAAAGACATGTCCCAAAGATAGAAGACTTGCTTCTTCTTCTGACTCTTCCTTTCATGGTACCTAACGAAGCTTTCTTGTCAAACAAGTTATCTCCTAAACCCTTGCTTTCTTTAAACCTATCCTCTTTCGGTTTCGTCGATAACCCTATAGACATCTCAATGCCTCTTGCTTCCTTAGACTCATTTCTCTTCAGCGTCACAGTTTTCTCTTCCACATCGATTGTTGCCTCGTATGTCTCACTCTTTACCTCGTCGAGTAACAGAGTTTCCTCAGATTCATCGATTTTTTCTTCGATTCTTAGGTCATTACCAAAGCTAGGAGATCTCATCTCAAGTCTAGCTTCTTTATTAGTCTCAGTTACAGTTTCAGTAGCTTCTTGCTCTTTGTTGCTTCTTACGCAAGTAACAAGCAGAGTCTCAGAGGTGTTAGGTTTCTCTACTAAACCCCGAAAAGTAACCTTTGAAACTAACTGTTGAGCCAGAGAATCTCCCATAACTCTACTATGTTGGCTCACTGGGAGTGATTTGGATCTAGACATGCGTTTCAGACTCTCTTCTCTTCTTTTCTCCATGTCATTCTCTTCCTCATAAACTCCAAGACCGCTCTCATGGACCGCGTTTGATTCTTGAGAGTCAAGTTTAGGGTTCACCTGATTGCCTTTTTCTTCATCAATCATCTTCTCTTCCTCCTCCTCTGGTGCCATATAGACAGTCTCATCAATCACACATGGCTTCTCTTCATTACCAATCTCTGTTGCATCCAATTTGCTCACAACACTTTGACTTACAAGCACAGTTAACACTTCCACTTCACACACAGTTTCAACCTCTATTGATGGATATAGAGATATCGTGTTAAAACCGAATAAAAAGGCCTAAAGATTTGATTTCTAATACAAAGTAAAGAGAAAGAAAGAGTCAGATCAAAACCTTCTGGGACTGATGTCTGTTTATGAAGCTCCTCATCTATGCTCTCTAAGCCACTTTCATGCATTGGTTCTTCGACGTTTTCCGCTTTCGGATCTTCGACTAAAAGTTCTTCGCTTTGTGGTTGTTTTGTTTCTTGAGTTCCATTGCCTATAAATAGATTCAAGAAATCAAGCTATATGATTTAAGATATAAGTGAAACCGATATCAAGAAAAGTCTTTTAGCAAACCATCAAGCAAGATCTCTTTCTTATCATTTCCATATTTGCCGCCTTCACTTGCAAGAAACACTTGATCTTGCTTGCTCTCCATGGTAACAGACTCCAATGGAATGTCTTCTATCTTTGAGCTCTCTTCTTCTGCAACCGATGTATGTTTCCGAAGATGTTCATCGGTTTTCAATACCAAGCCACTCTGATGCATCTCTTCTTCGACAATTTTCAGTTTCGGATCTTCGACTAAAAGTTCCTCGCTTTGTGATTCTGTTTCTTGAGTCACAATGCCTACTTTTCCTACAAAATTGATTCAAGAAATGAGCTAAATGATTTACTTATAGGTGAAAACATTACCAAGAAGAGTCTTTTATCAAACCATCAGGCAGGCTCTCTTTCTTGTTATCTCCATCTTTGTCTTCACTTGCAAGAAACACCTTATCTTGTGTGGTCTCTAGAGAAATACCATTGATTTCTTCTAGCTTAGAGCACTCTTCTTCTGCAATTACTCAGACAAATAATAATCAGTGAGAAATTGAGAATGATAAATCACAAAGAAAACATAGGCTTATGTATAAACACACCTATTAAACTAGCTGTTGCATTGTTGTTTCCCATATCATCTCCTTTGTTATATTGTTCAATGAATCAAACAAAATCTTTGAATAAATTGAAACAGAGAGAGAGAGAGCAATAAAAGAGGCCTCTGGCTCAAAGGGAGGGTTTCATGTAATGTTTATGTCCTGCTTTAATAAAAGCATGTTTTTTTTATTTTCATAATTTTGTTTCAAATTAATTTAAATAGCTTATTAGTTGGTGTCATTTTGTTGAGACCCTACACAACATTATGAGACCATATGAAATGTGAATGTTTGTTATATTAAAAACCATAGGGCACCAATTTTATATATAGTTAGGTCCTAACCTTTAAATTTAGCCTTTTTGACTATACTATATTGTTTCAAGAATTCTTCCAAACCCCAAGATAACATTGTGAAATAATTTTTTTGATTAGTATCTACTATTATCAATATATTGTATTAAACAAATGGATATTTATCGTGAAGATACTATAATATGATTGTGTAAAACATAAAAATCAAGATGATAAAAAGAAAATTAATAAGTAGTAATACAAGCAATCATGTACCTCTATAAATATTTGATAAAAAATATTTTTTTTGTTAAAGAATATATTTGATAAAAATTATTAAGAAAAGGCTTCATCTTTAATCATTTTTCTGTGGACTTTCTTCTCTATTTTTTTAAAAATTTTTGATATAAATGATGATTTGAGCTATAAATAATCAAGCCTATATAACTAGCTTTAGCTTTGAGCTCTTGAGGGCATTTCTCTTTTTATTTAACAATTTAAACTATTAGGTCTTTTTTGATGGAATTTCTCAAACCAATCCTTTTTCTGTTATATTAGATATCTTAAAAACTTAATTTAAGTAGTAGTGATAAAAAGTATATACAACATTTTATTTAGTTAATTCGTAATTATTGGTTAGCAATTAGAATGAGTTCGCTGTTTCATCATGTAATGAGTACTACCTATCGGCATTTTGAAGTCTTTCTTTTCTTATTCAAATACTTTTTAAAAATTCAATTATCTGTTAGCGACCAAAAAATCATAATCATTTACAATATAACTAGGTAACTTTCGCGCGCTTATGTTTTTTAAAAAGTAATTTAAAATGTTGAAGTAATTGATTTAGCTATTAAAAAAATCAGTAAAGCCAAAATTATGATTATAGGCTTTTTAAAAATTATGATTGTAAATATTCATTGTTATAATCCATGTTATTGAAATATATATGAAGAAAGAATACGTGTAAAGAAAAATTGTATTAAAACCAAAATAATTGACGTTCATGAAACTATTTAGAAATAAGAAGTGAATAGAAGAGTTTGGTTTTTTTACATGAAAATTCAATTCCAATTTGTAGGGAAAAATGAACAAGCAACTCACTTCACAAAGTAATCTATCATTTAGTTTATTAAATACATGCTCGGAGGTGTCTGGATAGTAAAAGGAATTATACATGTGCGTAATCTTTCATTTCACGCTCGAGATGCTTTTATTCCGATAGGCAGTAGAATTATTGCTGAGATTAACTGCATCCTTTGGGCTTTAACAAACATGACGAATCTTCGCCTTGTTGATGTCGAAATTTGGTCAAATTATGTTCAAGTCATTCAAGCCATATACAAGAAACATCTTCTCTAGAGTTCCTATCTCTATATTTCTAATCTAAAAAGACACTCTTTTATTTTTTGCTTTTTTAATTTTATAGGCCACAAAAAAAATTATTTTTAAAATCTGAAAACGACAATATTTTTATTTAGTTTTAAGAATTTGATAAAAATATTTCAAAAATCAAAAAAAAAATTTAAAATATTTTTCCGAAAATCATCCAAATATGATTATAAATTCGATTTTTTCAAAAATTATTAAGGTTTAGAAACTAAAATCTTACTATTTGGGTTCGCAAACCCTAAACCAAAACCAAAACCCCTGGATTAGTTTAGGGTTTAGATTTGTCAATTTTCGGTTTTTTTTGAATTTTTTTTAATTAAAAAAAAAAGCATAAGAGATTTTTGAGGTATAGGAGATTTGAAGTACAGAAATAGGGCATTACAGAAGTTGCCTCCATAAACAATCATTCGGTTTGGCCAAGATATCGCTCGCTCCTTCACAAGATCTCCTCTGTTGCAACTTCTTTTCTCTTCATGTTTTTTCTTTGCATCTCCCGCTTCGGCTAACATGGTGGCGAGAGACATCGCAAAAAGTGTTTCAAGATGTGGCCTCTTCCGATCTAAATTAGCTTTGGGAGGACCTGACTTGTTACATTCAAAAATTCAAAGAGAAGCTATACTTATCTTAGCTTTATGGTTTATTTGTGTTTTGTTCATCTTTTGTAAAATTTCCTGTTTTAATAAAATTTACCGTGATAAAAAATATAGTTTATTAAAACGATCAAATACTTATATTGATAAAAAAAAGTAAAAAACTAAAGGACAAATCAGAAAATTAGACCACCAACCACTCTTTAAGAAGAAGAAAATCATTACATTCACATCAAATATCAAACAAGTTAATGTCATCGTTATTTGCAACTAGACAGTCACATAGTACTTAGTCAAATAACACATCTAACATGAAAGACTTTTGAGTTATAGACATTAGAATGCGTAAAAGGAACATGAAGATGAAGTAGTAATCAAGCAGATCCTTGGTCAGAGATTGGACCAAGGTAGTCTCCTTCCAAGCTAGCCAATGCCTGAAACTCTCTCTCTGCCTCTACCCACTTCACCGCAAGCACGACAAACCTAACCGTCGCTCCGACCGGAATCCTAGACATCTTCTCATTCATGAAGATCGGGTTCTCTCCTGGCACGTATTTGTAGTCAGGCATCTTTGCATAAGAGAGGTAGACATTCTCCATTGGACCGCATCTCATGAAGACACCGTGCTTCAAAACCTTGTGAACCACGCCGTTAAGTATCTCCCCTTTGAAGATCTTGAATGTTATGCCGCTGAAAAACACAGGGTACATGATCTCCCCTGTGTGCTCTCTGATCTTTCCTTCTCCGATCTTGTCGAGTGTCGTCACAGCCATGTAGTATCCGAGCTCCTCGGTTGCTTTCTTGGAAGAGAAAGCGTCTAGTAGCTGTATTATTATAGCTCTCTTTAGCATCAGGGCTTTCGCATCCATGTTCTCGGCTGAGATCATGACATTCCATGGTAACTTGACTTTGATGAACATTGTTCTCTCAACCTTCAAAAACCAAAAAACACACACCATTGATCCACAATGTCTATAGAGAGATTCTCAAAGATAAAGAACAAAGTTATTGTATTTTTGCAAGAATCTGAAACACAAATGGCTTAAGGGTTCATGTCAAATCTATGCATGCACAAGTTCATTAAAAGCATCTAACAAGACAAACATCGAAACTGTGAGCATTTCAATGGAAATTTCTCTCACTCTCTCTCTCTCTCTCTCTCAGGCATTTCAACAAACACTAGGCAGGCATGTAAGTATCCAATGGAGAATCATAAAAAGTCTACAACTTTTTGAAAAATAACAAAAACCCAGAAAGCTGTTTGCTCTAAACTTGACGATTAAAGTACTAAACCATCTTGTTCCTACATTTTTGTTCTGTAGCTAACCATAGTTTCAATTTAAAGACACTAGACTGATAAAACGGTCGAGAAATCAACAGATTCTGAAAGAGTTACCTTTGATTTAGAAACAGGACTTAGGAGAAGAAGAGAGAATCGGTAGAGAAGAGCGATACTTGTTGCTGGAGAATGAGAGACACTAGCGAGAGATAGAGAGAATACAAGTCCGTCGTCGTCTTTTTGTGTAGCTTGAGAAAGGGAAAACTCAAGAGGAGATGTCGTTTTGATTTGTTAACGTTAATGGGCTAATAAGGCCCATTTATTACAAAGGATTTATTAATGGGCCAACACTTTATTTTTTAATCGGAAACTGATTATGATGTAAAAAAACAATGTTAATGGGCTAATAAGGCCCATTTATTAGGTTCATCTCGAAGAATGAAACTTATTTTCAGGGACTTCGTTTTCAAAATTAGGAATTGAAGTTGAGTTGCCCCAACACCAAATCCTCATATTTCTATTTTGCATTATCGATCTTTATGTTTAAAACGGGTAAATATTTGCATAAATCTTCAATAAATAAATGGAGAATTACAAAACTACACCTTTGAATTACATTTCCCGAAACTACATCATTTCAAAAATACTTCACAAAACTACACTTAAACACTCAAAATTAAATCCAAATAAACCCTACTCATACAATCTTACCCCTTAATACTATACCCTAAACACTAATTAACGAACCCAAATGAAAAGATTTTAATTTTGGTAATTTTTTAAAGGGTAAATCAAGCTTTTAAAATTTTGAAAGGGTGTAATTTTGTAAAAAAATTAAATTAAGTGTAGTTTTGTGAAGGATGGGTTGAAAGAGTGTAGTTTTGTGAATTTTTCATATATAAATATAAAACACGCTAATAATAATATTACATAATGATGTATAATTAACAAATTATCTATACTATTAACAGGGAATGACCAATTTTGAGAAATCCTATAAAATTTATTTACGAAATATGTTAGAGGAATTCACAAATCTACACCCTTTCAATCCCTTCTTCACAAAACTACTCCTAATTTAATATTTTCACATATTTACACCCTTTCAAAATTTTAAAAGCTTGATTTAACCTTTAAAAAATTACCAAAATTAAATTTTTTTCATTTGGGTTCGCTAATTAGTGTTTAGGGTATAGTATTAAGGGGTAGGATTGTTTGGGTAGAGTTTATTTGGATTTAATTTTGAGTGTTTAGGTGTAGTTTGGTGAAGTATTTTGGAAATGGTGTAGTTTTGTGAAATGTAATTCAAATGGTGTAGTTTTGTGATTCTCCCAATATGTTATTGGTATAAAAAATCAAAATGCAAAAAATATGGACATAGAAAGGAATTTTTGTCGAATAAAATAAGAAGGAGAATTTTTTCAAAAAAATAAAAAGAAATTGTTGGAAATAAAAAAAAGAAATGAAACTATATTTCCTTCTTTTATATATTTTTCTTTTCCCATTGTATTAAAAGCTTTTATTTTGATCAATATAAAATTTATCTTATATAAATATTTATTTTAATAATTATCATTTTTTCATCTGGTTATTTTAAAATTCATTTTTCACAACTTTCGCCGAAATTTATCAATTACCAGAAACGATTTAAGAAATATAAATAAAAATATATATTTTATATATTTTTATATTTTTGCAAGACACCTCGTGTAATTTTGCTACATATCAAAATATATCATACATAGTTTATGATATATAATTTTTAATATTAAAATATATATATATATGATAAATAATTTTATTATCCAATGTGCATCAATAAAAAAACGGAAAATTACAAAACTACACCTTTTGAATTACATTTCACAAAACTACACCTTTTCAAAAATACTTCACAAAACTACACCCAAATACTAAAAATTAAATCCAAATAAACCCTACCCACACAATCCTACCCCTTAATATTATACCCTAAACACTAATTAGCGAACCCAAATTAAAAGATTTTAATTTTGGTAATTTTTAAAAGATAAATCAAGTTTTTAAAATTTTGAAAGGGTGTAACACTAGTAAAAAAAGGCCTATACCTACGAAACCCACAAATATTTTCGTGGGTACAGGCCAAAAGCCACGAAAACCCACGAAAAGCCACGTTGAACAGTAAAATTCTATTTCGTGGATAGAAGTGGGTTTTCGTGGGTAGAAGTGGGTTTTCGTGGAGAGGAAGAGAGAATCGGTAGCGAAGATAGAGACTTGTTGCTGGAGAATACAAGTCCGTCGTCGTCTACTGTGTAGCCTGAGAAAGGGAAAACTCAAGAGGAGATGTCGTTTTGATCTGTTAACGTTAATGGGCTCATAAGGCCCATTTATTACAAAGGATTTATTAATGAGCCAATACTGATCCGAATCTTATATTCCCTCCGTTTTTAATATAAGATTTTTGTTGAAAATATTTGATTTAAAAAATATGGATTTTCTCATTTTTTATATACAATTGTTAATGATAAATTATAGATCCAAGAAAAATAACTAAACATTATTGGTTAAGAGTTGTTGGAAATTATAAATCACAAAAAATAATATATTTTTATATGTTTGTTTATTATATTTGAAAAGCTATAAAATCTTATAATAAAAAACGGAGGGAGTATTATTAATACAAAAGACGGAGAGAGAAAATGAGTATAAAAATGACACGTGTCATCACTTTAAAAATTCATAAAAGCCCAAAATAAAAAGCCCAAAATAAAAAGCCCAAAACAAAAGTTCAAATTTATCAAAAAAATGTCTTAAATTGATATAATAAATGAATAATATATTTAAAAAATAATGAAAAACCATAAAATATAGAAAATATAATATTAAAATTTTTAAGAAATATAATTTTATCATTTCTAATAGATCTCCTTAATATTTATATATTATATTTTATCATATTGAGTTCAAAATAATGATAAAACATATTGTTCATTTATAAATAACAATATTATTTTGTAAAATTGTATTTAACATCAAAATTCATGTCAAATGACCAAATTTGAACACATAATTTATCCGACTCATCGGTTGAACCACCGGTTCCCAAAATTTGAACAAAAATTTTTCGGATAAGTTTAGACATGAAAGAGTGATTAAACCTTCATAGACAATATGTTTAAAATATATAAAAAGCCAATGAAAAACACAATTTTATAAATTTCCTAATGTTTGTATGTTATATTCTCGCACAAAAGAATGATAAAACATATGGTTCATTTATAAATAACAATATTATTTTGTAAAATTGTATTAAACATCAAAGTTCATGTCAAATAACAAAACTTGAACATAAAATTGACTCGAGCCCCCGAAAATTCAGTGGTTTTATCCGAGGTTTTAATAGTCCGAGTTTTATGACAAATATAGACCGGATTGACATACTTTTCATTGTTAAACGAGTCATATCATGATTTCAAAACACTATATAGTTATTGTTTTTTAATGATAAATAGTAAATTATATGTAATGGTAAATATTCAACATCGAAATGGCAATGATAATCTTTTTTGATGATAAATATTAAAATAGTAATAGTAATAAATTTTTGTAAATAAAACATTATAAAAACCAAAATACAATATATTTTGTATATATACTTCAAATTTAAACTCCGCGTTTAACGCGAATCACATGAGATCCAAATTCTTTTTATCTCATTTTATATTACACATTGTTTTTACCAATAAACATTTCTTTTTCTATTACGTAAATTTTTATCCCGCGCTTGGCGCGGGTAACTTCCTAGTTTATGAGGTAAAACAAGATGTTAATTAGTTCAATTTTTTTTTGTCAAAATGTTAATAGTTATAGCTCAAACAAGATGTTGATTCCACATATGTTAAAATATCGGGGATTACAAAACTACACATTTTCAATTGCATTTCACAAAATTACACCATTTTAAAGTCACTTTCACAAAACTACAACTAAATACTAAAATTAAAATTAAAATAAACCCTACCCACTAAACCCTACCCCCTTTAATACTAAATTCTAAACACTAGTTAGTGAATCCAAATGAAAGATTTTAATTTGAGAAATTCACAAAACTACACAAAATTCTACATAATTCAATTTTTTCACATATTTACACATTTTCAAAATTTTAAAAGCTTGATTTACCCTTTAAAAAATTGCCAAAATTAAAATCTTTTCATTTATGTTCGCTAATTAGTGTTTAGGGTATAATATTAAAGGGGTAGGATTGTGTGTACGATTTATTAGGTGTAGTTTTATGAAGTAATTTTGAAATGGTGTAGTTTTGTGAAATGTAATTCAAATGGTGTAGTTTTGTAATTATCCCTTTTAATTTTGGAAAAAATTTAAAAGGTAAATTGACAATTTAAAATTTGAAAAGGGTGTACTTATGTAAAGAAATTAAATTAGGTGTAATTTTGTGAATGAAAGGTTGAAAGGGTGTAGTTTTGTGCATTTCTCTTAAAATATTATACTCAGGAATTTACAAAACTACGCCCTTTAATTCTTTCACAAAACTACCCTTAATTTAATATTTTTAAATATTTACACCTTTTTAAAAGGTTGATTTACCCTTTAAAAATTTGCCAAAATTAAATTATTTTTATGAAAAATTCTTTAGAATACCATCAAAATAAGTTTTGTTTTGAAAATACCATTACAAAGTTTTTTTTATAAAAGAATACCATTAAAATGTTTTTTATAACAAAAATACCATCAAAAAGTAGTAGTTTACAAAAATACCACAAATACAAAAAACAAGTTTTAACACTTTTAGATTTTAATTTTTTTCATTTGGATTCGCTATATAGTGTTCAATGTATAGTTTTGAATGGGTAGGGTATAGTTTTTTGAAGGTTTTGGGTGTAATTTTGAAAATTTAAGATTTGTGGTATTTACAAGAAATTTTTTTTAATGGTATTTGTAAAACTTTCGAAAATATGTGCTAGTTTTATAAAAAAATAATTTTTTAGTGGTATTGATAAGAATTACCCTATTTTTATATGAGTTCGCTAATTAGTGTTTAGGATATAATATTAAATGAATATGATTGTTTGGGTATGATTTATTTGGTTTTAATTTTGAGTATTTAAATGTAGTTTTGAAATTTTACTATGAAATGGGGTAGTTTTGTAAATGCAATTCAAATGGTGTAGTTTCGTAATTATCCCTAAATATACTAAATTGTTTGACCTACGTCAAGCGCAAAGTTTTAATTTTAAATGTATATTTTATATAAATAAATTTAAAACTGTTGATAGTCCATTTTTTATTATTTATCATGATGTTTCTGAAAATTGACTTTTAAAAAAAATTGAACAATAATAACATCATATGATTTTTTCCGTTGAAAACCACCGACATAATTTTATGATCCAAATATCATAAACTTTAAATTATATATGCGAACATAAAGTATTTACAATTTATACCAATGATTTTATTTATAATAAATTAGAAATTGTTTTCATTTGGTTAATTCTACTAACATAATACTATCTATACTATAAAAGTAGAAGAACTTTATCCCGGTGAGTGACACGTGGACACTCCTAGACTGGTGGACTCAGAAAAAAATAATTAATAATTCAAACTGTCACAAACAGGATTCAAACTAGGGTTAAAGACTTTAGTAATAGAGAACTTAACCAAATGTGTTGTTTCATTTTTCTTGTACTTATTATTTAAAGAGTGTTAATTGCACCCCCTACTTAACATGTACGTCTGATCCTTAAATATTAGTAATACATTTTTATACTATACACAAACAATAAACATTTTAAACTAAATATTTATGAAAAATGTATCATTCATGAAAATCATCTCGAAATATGATAAGTTTGATAAAATGACAAAGTTTGGAAAATATATATGTTTAATATTGGGGTATTTTTAACCGTGCTTTTAAACTAGCTCAGGAAGCTAAGTCAATCCTCAATTAAAAAGAAACTATCATAAAATAATAATAATATTCTCATTCATGATAAGAGTCAAATTGTCATATTACAAGAAACAAAAACAACTATATCTCTAAATAAATTAGAAAATAAGTAAAATAAGTAAATAAGAATGTAAAAAATTATATAAACCGTAAAGAGAAGTGAGCTATTGATCAATGACTACTCATATGGGAAATATGTAAAAATGAAATGATGTCATAATAGTATAAACAAAGAATAAGTAATGAAGATGAACTAACATTTCAAAAAATTCTTTGTTATCCGCAACCTCACTTTACCTTCAAGTTTTGTCTCTTTATCATCTTAACCGAATAACAAAAAAAAATTTAAACAAAATACTAAATCAGCGTTTAAACATTAAGAACGTTATGTATGATATTTTCTTACCAATAAATGAATAAATATGCGTAATATATGCTACGAGTTTAGTAAACAAAAAAAAATCAAATTAAATATGTGAAGAATTGATTTTTCACAAAAAATAATAGAAAATAAGTTCATTTAGCACTTAACAAATATAAGTCCATAAAACATATTTAAAAGTTCAAAAAAATTTATATAAATATAAAAATCTTAAACATGCGAGTAGCGCGGACATTCCTCTAGGGTGGGCGCGTAGAGTTTTTGAACAAAATGCTTAAATATAGCTATAACATTCAGTAACATATATAGTCTAAATTATAGTTGTCGTATCATTATGTATAAATTAAATTGAAAAATTTAAAAACTATAATTCATTTGTTTAACATCAAAAACTCAATCGCATATAATTTTCAAACTTCTTATTCATTATTCCGTTTTTATTTGTTTTTTTAATTCTTATTCATTTTGTTAGTTTTATTTTGTTGTATTGTGTGAGTTGTGACTATATTCATTCAAAAATATAAATTTGAGTTGATTTTTTTTTTATTGATGAATTTTCTACTAGAATTTGAATTTTTTTTAATTTGAATTTACATTAAACTACATACATATATTGTAGAATTTTTGGGTATTTCGAGTATCTTGAGTACTTTCGGGTAGGTTATGGATATATAGTACTCGAACCCGATTGTATCCGAAAAATATCGGGTATTTTCCGGATCTCTTTAGTAAGATCCGAACCAATCCGGACCCGACAAGATCCGAACCGAACCCGATCCGAAATTTTAAAATACCCGAATGGAACCTTGACCTCTAATATCGAAAGATCCGAAACCCGAAAGATCCGACCCGAACCCGATCTGGTACCCGAACGCCCAGACCTACAATTTCCTTAAAGGTTTAGTGGATGCATATTATAGGGTCACCATATTATATTAGTGAGAAAGAGATTTGTGGCTTTTCCAGCTCCCAAAGTGCACTGGATTAATCACAATATATAATTGCTAATTTTTTATAGATTAATTAATAAAATATCTGAGAAACTTTTAAAGTGTTAACATTTATTTCGTGCGTACCAGAAATCATAATATTTATATTTTCATACTTGGGCTTATAAACTATTGTTCATAATACATATCAAAAGTTTCGACTAACCATTAATATATTTTTTAAACTACCCAATATGATAGTATGGTTTTAGGCATTTATCAAAAGTGTGAAGTATTTATATCACTAAAATATTATATAGGCTTTGTGTTAATAAAAGAGTACTGAATTGGTCTGATAAAGAAAAGTAACTAATGATGTCTCTTAGCTTTAAAGTTATATGACCCTAGCTGATGTTACTCATACTATAGTGTAATTAATTATAGGGCAATTCTCATGGATAGCATAAATAAAGTTTTTTTTTTTTTTTTTTTTTTTTGTCAACATTTGGGCCACAAATGGCGGCCAGTGCCTAAACCTACACTATCGTAGGCGCGGGGAATCGATCCCGGGTGGGGTGGTGCTACCTGCCTCCTGTGGACTTATGACTGCCACTAGACCAAGGTCACTTCCCGCATAAATAAAGTTTTTTTTAACATAATTAGCACACATTTTCGAAAGTTTTACAAATATCATTAAAAAAAATCATAAATACCACAAATCTTAAATTTTCAAAATTACACCCAAAACCTTCAAAATTATATCATAAACACTATATAGCGAACCCAAATGAAAAAAATTAAAATCTAAAAAAGTGTTAAAACTCGTTTTTTATATTTGTGGTATTTTTGATATAAAAAAACATTTTAATGGTATTTTCATAACAAAAACTTATTTTGATGATATTCTAAGTAATTTTTCTTAATTATATTAATAGAATAAATAATTAAATACGTCCCATTGGCTTTGACATGTGACACGTGAATTCATGTGAAAATGGTCCGTCATGTTGCGCCATTTCTAGGATCCCCCACTCTACTTGACGTGATACATTTTGGTTTTTATTTTATGATTTTGACATAATTGGTATTTTAGAAAAGAACTGTAAAATTAATAAGTTTTTCTTGGTCAAGCAAAAATTTAATAAGTTCAAAATTTAAAATATTTTTCTTGACTATTTTGCTCAAATCCAGCTTGATAAATTGTTTATTGACTTAAGGCGGCCATAGTTATATTTTAAAAAGTCAAATGATAGTGATCATAACTTGATAACAATACATTTATACGTGTAGGCTTGTAGCACAATACAAAAACAAAAATATTGGTCATTCTCTATAAAAAAGATTAAGAAAATCCAAACAATAATTGGGGTGAACCTAAGAAATGGTGGTATAGTACCTTTTGTTTTGTTGAAACTCGATTTTTGGAAGTTACTTATGTCAATGTTTCATTTAAGTTTTGCTGATGGTATTAATATGATAAAAAATCGGAGTTGATTTGAGTAAGAAATATAAATCTAGAGATATGATTTCAGAAGTTTGTAAAGCTCTAAAAATTTAACTAAATGTAAAAACTAGCATATATATAGGACTGTGAAATTTCATGGCGCGATGAATAAATTTTAAAAATAATAAAGCTTTACGTAAAAGGGGATAATTATGTTTAATGTTTAATATAAGAATATTTATAATTTGATTTACTTTTAGTTTTGGATATAAAAAATTTCAATTTTTTATTTTAACTCCACTCAGTTTTTGTAGAAATATATTTATAAAAGTATTCATATAAACGGATCCGGATATCCTTCAAAAGTCAACGGGTATTCTCTGATCGAGTCATTTTTTACGGATTTAGGCATATGCGAATCCGAATATCTTAAAAAACGAATATCTGGATCTGGTTCACCATTAATATGCGGTATATATTTATAGGGTTGTGGTGACGTTAAACGTTTTAATACTGAGATTTATTTTTATATCCATTTCATAATAAATATGGTTTAAAAAAATTCTTTTATTCCATCAGTTTATTCTTTTAAATTTTTGATTGAAAAATTTAATGCGTTCTGACTTTTTTAATCAATAAATTTTTATTACATTTTTCTATATTTGTTGTACTCTATATATATTTTTTTAAAAAATTAGAATTTATATTCTAAAATATTTTTTATTTCATTTGTTTTTCCATAAATAATGTTTGAAATTTATTCTAGTTATTAGGCTTTAAAAGCCTTTTTCATTTTTTTCTATTAATAAATGTTTTTTCCATGTCACATTTTTGATTGATTATTAAAGATCATCTTGTCATGTCACAATTAATTTGTTGAAACTCATTGTGGTGTTGACACCTAAGATTTTTCACAAAAATCATTTCACAAATAATGTCTTAGGGATGTTTATGAATATAGTCAATTGTAAAAACTATATCTCTTTAAATGGGTGTATTATGACATACTCAAACTTTGAATTAAAATTTGTAACCTAACAAAACTGATTCACATCAGCACCATTATTAATCTATTATGAGAATTAATTATCATTATTGCACTTGTCTCATACGTTAATTAGGCTATATATACAAGCCATTGTTTTCTCATCAAAGATACATCCAATAAGATTACATCAAAGTTCAAAATTTGTTAGGTTATAATATTAATTAATGCGAGTCATAAGTATCAATTGCCGTTTTATTTAGGGATTCATAACATCATACAACTATCACACCACATCACACCACGTGGCTTTTATAGAATTAAATGAAGAGATTTTAGTCTTTACTTGGCAACCCCATTTTTCCAAAAATTGTTTATAACCTACTATTCTTTTCATTGGTTGGTTTGTAAAGTCATATTAAACATTTTCCTAATAGCATCATGAACTGTATATTAAAGAAATGACCACTATGGTAATAAATTAATAATCACTAATGATGTGACTACAAGCTTATTTACAAAATTCTCCCCAATGAGAACAAATATAATAGGATTCAAATATCTAAACGCATAGATGTTTCTCCATTGTTTAACCAGCACTAATATATATAGAAACTTTATGGTTTTGTGCACACGAAAATGTAAAGCATCTTATAAAGATCACAAATCATAAACATACAAATATATATTAGTAGTTTTCTTTTTTTTGGTCAAAAGCAAATATAGTAGTTAAACAATAACAAACCCAACAAAAAGGAGACAAAAATTCTAATAATTTCGAGGAGTATGACTCATCCTAAGCTCTACGTATCCATTAAGAACAACCAAAGCTTTGAACCAAGTGTTCTTGGTCTAGTGGTTTCCACTTGTGTGGAGGAGTCGCCCTGTTGGTCTAGGCCAGGGATCGATTCCCCGCGAATGAGAAATTATTAGATTATTCACTTGACCACATGTATATGGGCCCTTGCTTTCGGCCCATTTGAATACCCGGAGAGAGAGTCTATCCGTGGGCTGCACCTCCCCTTGGGGATTAGTCTGGACCCTTCCATAGGTCCGGGATACCCAGGTTAACCAAAAAAAAAAAAAAACAACCAAAGCTTTGACATTTTATTTTATTTATTTCCAACAAGCTAAGCTATAAATAAACTACTTAAAATCACTTATATAATTATATGCATCTATAATATATATATATATATATATATATATATATATATATATATATATATATATCTTCCTCAATATGGTGGTCTTGCCTGGACCCACTTATACGGTTCATGCCCTAATTGACCAGAACCATTCTGAGCCATATGTTGTGGTACAATATTATAGCCCGAGCCACCCATCACCGACAAATCAGGCAGGCTACTCCCATTTCCCGGCGATGAACCACCACCACCACCACCGCCAAGGCCACCGTCTTCTTCCTCTTCCATAGGCAATCTCTCATAAGTAGCATTAGAAAAAGTGGCAGCAATAGCCATCACCGACCCTATAGCAACAAGTGACCCCACAATACTACCTCCAATAACCTGACCTTGCCCACCGGCTAAGTAAACCGTTAAACCGGTCGAACCGGGAGGAGCCGGTCCAGGTAAAAAAGTACCGGTTAAGGATAATATCTCAAACCTTCCTTGTAAAGAAACCACACCTCCCGGTGCAGCGGCTTGACGGAGTGTGACGTTGGCCACGGAGCCCGTGCCGCTTAGAACGCAAACGCCGCGTTGTCTGCGTCTTGAGAAGTTAGCGATTGTGTCGGCTACGTCGTTGCCGTCAGAGATCTCTAGGACATGGCTACGGAGAGCGTTGGGACTGTCTCTTGTGACAAAGATTGGATCTTTAGGTTTGTTTTTGGAGCCTGGTGGTCTTCCTCTTGGTCTACGGTTAACCACCTCGACCGCTTCTTCTTCTTCTTCTTGGTTATGATGATGATCCATATCTATTACAAGATCTCCTTTGGTGAGAAGACTTTGATGGTGGTGGTTTTGGTGGTTGTTGGAGGAGACAGAGTGGTCCACCATGGCGGCTAAACCGCTTTGGTTAGTCCACCAAGGGTTTGACATAATTGTTCAAGAAAAAATAAAAATCAAACTTAAAGAAAGGTAGAAGAATTTTGGCACTAGTATATATGATGTATATGTGATTCAAGGGTTCTAGGGTTTAGAAATTTACAAGGTGAGAAGGTTTATGTAGAAGCTTTGATTTGTGTAGCTTTCTTACATATATAGATTTAGGTTTTGTTGATAAATAAAGAAGAAAAAAAAAGACTAAAGAGGTGATTAAGAGAATTAGATGCAATTTATGGAATAGAAAATGGAATCAAAGAAAAAGAAAAGTTATTGAGACTTTGATATTTTCTTGCCAAGAATCAATCTCTTCCCACGAAGAAGAGAGAGAGAGGAGAGAGAGAAATTTTTCCACAAGTTAATTAGACCAAGTATTATTTATATTGGGTTTATATAGAATCCAAGAACACAATAATATATACTATATACGTGTAACCTCTTTATATATGTGTTTTAATGGACCCATTTAATTAATTATGAGACTATTTTAAGCTAATAGTGAACTTGAATACCGATTATACCAAAAGTCATAGGCACAAGAAAGACCATAACTTGGTTAATGAACATATGATCTTATATTTTACTATTTTTCTTACTAGCTATAGCTTTCAAAATGAAAATAATTGTACACTCATATTACTTAGATTGCCTAAAAAGTATTGGGTTTCTTTCTTTGAGTAATCACATGGTAGAATATATCAAAGAAAGTTTGTTCACGGTTGTAATTTACATGATGAATTATGTTAAAATGTATATTTTTGGGTTAACCTGGGGTATCCTAGATCTATGGAAGGGCCCAGACTAATTCCCAAAGGGAAGTGCAGCCCACGGATAGACCTTCTCTCCGGATATTCAAATGGTCCGAAAGCAAATGTCCATATCCATGTGGTCAAATGAATAATTTATCAATTTTGCACTTGCGGGGAATCGATCCCTGACATAGATCAACACGACGACTCTTCCAAACAAATGAAAACCACTAGACCAAGAGCACTCGGTTAAATGTATATTTTTTTGTTCCTTTGATAGAGCTTGTAAAGCCCAAGAGAGCATAAAAAATTGTATATGGCTTTTTTGGAAAGAGAGAAATGTATTTTGTTGGAACTTGGAATGTTGTGGCTTGTGGGATGGGGTTATTAGCTTTTCATTTTTTATATATAATTAACTTTTGTGACTTGTTGTAAAAACTGACTAATTTTAATGAGAAACATATGCACCATCAGGAACTATTAATTTCAAGTAATCCTCTCATTATAAACACAATCTAAACAAATTTTGAACTCGAAACTTGTCAATACAAATGAAAAACCTATAATAAAATCTCTAAAAAATAATAACGTTGAATCTTTACTATGCTATTAATTTTATATAAACACTAAAATATCGAAAACAAGTTAGGGATCATAAAAGATTATTAATTTTTAAAAAATATTATTTTATAATAAGTCGTCAGCAATTCGAAGGGTCATAATTGATATTATATAGTAGTATTTTTTTTTTGTTTTTAGACATAGGATTAGTCTATATACTTTTGTAAACAAGATATAAAAATTAAGAACAATTTCCGAAAATTCTATGAAAAATAGTTTTTTGGACAAAAATATCATCAGAAGTTTTTATTTCCTTAAATACCATTAAAGAGTTTTTTGGATAAAAATACCATAAATTTAAAATTAAGTTAAAATCTTCAAAATTAACACGAAACTCTCAAAACTAAACCCTACTCCCTTCAATATTATACCCTAAACATTATATAGCGAACTCAAATGAACAAAATTTAAGTTTTAAAACGTTAAAATTAGATTTTTGTGTTTATGATATTTTAGACCAAAAAACATTTTAAAGGTATTTGACGGAAAAAAACATTTTTTCATGTTATTTTGAGTAGGCATGGGCAATCGGGTACCCAACCGGGTTTCGGATCCACCCAATCGGGTTTTGGGTTTTTCGGTGTAAGGCAACATGATCCCAATCGGTATATTTCAAAAAATTTGGTTCGGTCCGGTTCGGAGCTATTCGGGTTCGGGTCGGTTTTGTACTTCAATCAAAGATCCGATTAATACCGAATTACTCTTCGTTATCAACGGTTCGGTTAATTTTGTAACTGAAGTACTAAAAGAACCGAATAAGTACTCGAAATAACCGAACAAATGATAATTTTTCGAGTATTTTTACCCAAAACCCGGAAAAAATACTCATTTACCCGAAAAATTACCCAAATACCCGAAAATTTTACGACATTATTAATTTTTTGAAAATATATACTCTAAAATTCAAGTGTTTGAGTAAAAATAAATTCAATTTCAAGATTTTACAAATAAATGCATTTAAGTTTAGGTAACTAATCTGAAAATTTTGGATATAAATGTATTTATAGTTTAATATTAGATATAATCATATATAATATTTGTAAAAATGTATGTAATAACGGGTAATCGGGTACCGTTTGGATATCGGGTTCGGTTCGGATTTACCCGATACCCACGGATCCATGACTTTAACCCAATAGGGTAATATTGTATTACTCGTACCCGACCCGAACTGATTTTTTCGGGTCGATTTTGGTTCGGGTTTTCGGGTCCGGGTGTTTTGCCGAGCCCTAATTTTGAAGAATTTCTCAAAAATTAAAGTGTTAATTAATTGAATAGAATTTGAAATTAGAGTAAAGTGGGGGGTATAGTGCGCGTGAGAATTGGGGGTGGTGGAGACCACGTCACTTTCCCTTGCCCCGACAACGTCTCCACTCTTGACAAGTCACCCTATTTTTATGGTAAGATAAACTCACATAATTAAGTCATTAATACGTTTTAATTAATTAATCCAATCTACTAACTTTTTATAAGTTGACAAAAAGAAAACCTACTTTGTATGTATATAGTCTGATTCAGAGTTTAATATAAATATTGTACATTTTACTTAGAAATCAGGTAGATAATGATTGAGTAACGAGTTTGTATATATAACGTAGCTAAATATCAAAAGATAACACATGGAAATATTTACAGGTAATTAAGTAGATTAAACTAAACTTTTGTCTTAAAAACTATAATTTTTTGTCATATATTAGTACCGTTTATGAAAACTGTTTTGCTACGATCAAAAGGAGGTATTTCAATATCATAAGATTCTAGAGGAATTCACAAAACTACACCATTTTATCCCGTCTTTCACAAAACTACACTTAATTCAATATTTTTACATAATTACACCCTTTCAAAATTTTAAAACCTTGATTTATCTTTTAAAAAATTACCAAAATTAAAATCTTTTCATTTGGGTTCGCTAATTAGTGTTTAGGGTATAGTATTAAAGAGGTAGGATTATGTGGGTAGAGTTTATTTGGATTTAATTTTGAGTGTTTAGGTGTAATTTTGTGAAGTAATTTTGAAATGGTGTAGTTTTGTGAAATGTAATTCAAATGGTGTAGTTTTGTAATTCTCCCAAGATTATATTGTGTGATTAGAATGTTTTCAATATATAATATGTATAACCCGTTTATTAATTATATAATTGAAAACTATTTTTGTTATATCTAAAATATGTGTAACAAAATGCATCAAATTACTCTATAATTTGTTGTCGCTACATATTATAGTTTTAAATTGCCAACGATGCCAAGTTATTTATTTATTTATTTATTTATTTATTTAGACATTATAAAGTAAAACGAATAAACACCTAAAAAAGTGTCAAGTCCATTTGTGGTAGGTTTTCAAGTCATGTTAATTATCATATATATATATAATGTTAGGGAATCATTGTAAGTTAACGTAGAGAGTTGTCTCGTGCTTTCCTCTATAATGGATATTAATTAAAGAAACTCTAATCTTGGTGTTCTTCATTTAAGATTTATAGTTTACTTTCTTTGCATAATAACATTACATATTAACTATTTCAGTTATATCTTAATTTATTTAATTTTCAGTAAGGCTCGTTTTTGAGAACATATCCATATTTCGCACTAATCCTCTTTAATTTATTCATAACGATCCACTTGTTTTGCATCTTTTAATTAGTTGTCAACAATTGTTTGGTTTATTTATATGTGAAACTATGATTTAATCGAGAAACCTAACCATTAGAAAATGTGCATGTCACTTGTCGTTTTTTTATTACAACAGAAAAAGAACTTGTCGGTTTTATCAAATTATTACCAAAAGAGGAACAGCCAATTTTTTGTCAACTTGTGGATTTTACTCGTCGTTCATTGTGGTGACGTAGTTATAGAACTTGTCCAATGTAATTAGTTGGCTAAAGCTAAAAACAATTCACGGCCATTTATTTAATTTATTTGACCAAAAACAGCTACATTCCTTAAAAAACCATCATGATAAGTTTTTGTTTTGAAAATACCGTTACAAAATTTTTTTTAACAAAAATACCATTAAAATGTTTTTATAACAAAAATACCATCAAAAAGTAATAGTTTACAAAAATACCACAAATACAAAAACCGAGTTTTAACACTTTTAGATTTTAATTTTTTCATTTGAGTTCGCTATATAGTGTTTAGGGTATAGTTTTGAAGGGGGTAGGGTATAATTTTTTGAAGGTTTTAGGTATAATTTTGAAAATTTAAGATTTGTGATATTTATGAGAAAATTTTCTTTTAATGATATTTGTAAAACTTTCGAAAATCTGTGCTAATTGACTTAAAAAAAAAATTTAGTGGTATTCATAAGAATTGCCCAAAAAAAATTCATGGTCATGATAGGCAAATTTAAATGTTATTTAGACATTTTTTATATTTCATTTTTAAGTAAGTGAGCTTTTTAACCTTTGTCACATTTTTTAGATTTTACTGCTTGTTCAACTATTGGATGAGTTATCTATACTATTAAAAGAGAAGACAAAACGTCTACGTGTCGCGACGAGAGAGTTTTTAGGATATTTTTTGTTTTAGTCCTTATAGTTTGAACTAATTTTCTCACCCAATTTTAATATATTTTACTAATCTATCTATACTATTAAAAAAATCAATATAAAATATATTTTATGTCTATCTAGCATCTACATATTGTAAAAATCGACAATACGCAATTTTAAATATATTTTAGGCCCATTATTGGAATATATATTTTACATAGGTCACCCAATCATCGACATACACAATTTGTTTAAGTTTTATTTTGTGGTATTTATGGAAATTTAAGTTTTGTGGTATTTTGCGTTTATACCCTTATATTTTTGAATAACTTTTTGTCTTCGATGTTATTTTATTTTTCATATATAATTTCACATATATTATTTAGTTTTTGTTTAAAGAAATATTGTTGGGTTTTTTTGTTTTCTTATAGATCAAATATTGTAGTCAAAGATATTAATATTGGTTTGTTTTTACGAAATTACTTTTAACAATTTTATTTCGTTTTGTGTTGATCTAAATCAACAAAATATTTTTATCTCGTGTTTATCTTTTCGCAATATTTGCGTTTCTGACTTGATTATCTTAATATAAAAAATATCATATTTCTTAAAATAGATTATGTTTTATTTTATACGATGATAAAAATATTTTATGAAATAAGATATGTTATAACGTTTCAAGTTCTTCTAATTATTTTTAGAAAATTCCAACGACTATCACATTTAGGGGTGGGCATTTCACCCGAGACCCGAACCCGACCCAAAAAATCCGAACCGAACCGAACTGTACTTCCAAAAAACCCGAACGGGTTTTAGAATTCTTTAATTCGGGTATCCGACTAAAACCCGAACCGAACCCGAACGGGTACCAGAATAAACCCGAATATATATGTGTTTATATAGTTTTAATAGGAAAATTGTGAATTTTCGTAAGATAGTTTGAATTTTAGTATGCTATTTCAATTTTTTGTGGGTAATTTGGGGTTAACCCGAATCGAAACCCGAATAACCCGAACCGAAATTCGAATTTCTCATCAAAAATCCAAAAACTACAAAAAATCGAACCAAAACCCGAAAAACCCGAACGAAAACCCGAAAATTTCGAACCGGATAATATTTCGGTTCCATGTCGGGTTTTGTTAGAAATGTGAAACCCGAATAGATCCGAACCGAATCTGAACAGAATTTGTAAATAACCCGAACGGTTTCTATATAGCCGTACCCGAAAAATCCGAACCCGAATGAACCCGACCCGAATCCAAACCGAAAACCGAATGCCCACCCCTAATCACATTCTTTAATATTTTTGTATCTTTTCATTGTGATATTGGTATATATAAATATATATGTGAATATGGTGATATATATAAAGTTTGGATAATTTGTCGTAAACATATATTTATAGTTAAATAAGTATATATTTATATCTAAAATAAACCGTATTCGTTATATAATATTTATTTATTTTCTAAGATTAATTTAAAACTGATGTAAAAAAAAAAGAAAAGATTAATTTAAAACATGTAATAATTTTTTATTATATATGAGTCTAATTATATTATTAAGGATAATAAAACTTTGTCCCGCGTATAACGCGGGGTCCGACCTAATTTTATATAAATGATAAATGTGTTACAATTTAAATATCATTTATTCTATAACTAAAACAATATTTAAGGCAAAAAACATAATGTTTGGCTCAAAAATTTGGTAACTAACATAGAAGTTAAATTGCTAATTAATCTTTCAATTTCTTTTTATAAAAAAAATCCATGAACCTAATCCTTACAAATGAAAGCATTGAAATCTGAATTCGACAACAAAGAGTAATTTAGTTTGCTTATTTTACTATCTAATTTACAAGGGGACAAACTTCTTCAAAAGAAAAAAAAAACTAATAATTAAGCTAATCAAATCAATTTAGCTTTTTGTAGACAAGATTGTTAAGAAGATCAAAGTCATTTGTTTGTTTGTGATCAAATAGTTGACAAAAAAAACAATTAATAAATTAAAGAAGCTTTAATTTCCTACAAAATACATGAAATGACATGAGATGATTGTGCTACGGACAAACAAAGTGTCTTTACTTATCTCTTTCACAATCTCTTTTCATCAAAGACATCACTAGTCTCTTTCAATTTCTAGGTCCCTTGATTTGCTCACGGTGCATTAATCATTCATTAGGAGAAACACAAAGACAAAAGTGTTTGATGTAACACAACTTTCTTCTAGCATTTTAATTACCAGTGTAGTATATAGTTTAATAGCCATATTAGGAAATCTCGAGCCAAAAGTGAATGACACCATCGAATATGTAAACGTGGTTCATTTTTTGTGTTTAGTTTTAGTAGCCACATTAAATCATTCATCGAGTATTTTTGTAGATATGAAAAGTTTAAGGCAGAGACCTTCAATCTTTCATTATGGTGGATGATATCGTCAAAGAGAGGTTATAAAATGAACACAAAACGTGACATATTCTAAGACTAACTAAATGATAAAAAATTTACAATTTTATATCCGGGAGGAATCAATCTTTGGCGTAGGCAAAAAAACAACTCCACTTTACCAAGTTAAAACCTCTAAGACTATCTGTAACATTCGTCCCACATCGGATATTTAAATAATGGAAATCTAATATATAAAGGAGAGTTTAACCCCAATTTAATGTGAGGTCTTTTGGAAAAAAATAATAATGAAACCATGCGAGGCTTAGGGCCCAAAGCGGACAATATCACATTATAGAAATGTTAGACTCTCAAAATTAACGGACGCACGGGTCGGGGTCGTTCAAGTGGTATCAGAGCGAATTACCACTCTAGTTCTGACCTAGAAGGACGATTCCCTGGAACCTGGTGTGCAACGTCCTCGTTGCGCCTTTGAGTGAGGGTGAATTTTAACATTCTTCCCACATCAGATATTTAGATAATGAAAATCTAATATATAAGGGAGAGTTTAACCCCAATTTAATGTGAGGCTTTTTGGAAAGAAAACCAAAAACAAAACCATGCGAGGCTTAGGGCCCAAAGCGGACAATATCACATTATAGAAAGGTTAGACTCTCAAAATTAACGGACGCACGGGTCGGGGTCGTTACAAGTGGTATCAAAGCGAATTACCACTCTAGTTCTGACCTAGAAAGTCGATTCCCTGGAACCTGGTGCGCAACGAGGACGTTGCGTCTTTGAGTGAGGGTGAATTTTAACATTCGTCCCACATCGGATATTTAGATAATGAAAATCTAATATATAAGAGAGAGTTTAATCCCAATTTAATGTGGGGCCTTTTGGAAAGAAAACCAAGAACAAAACCATGTGAGGCTTAGGCCCAAAGCGGACAATATCACATTATAGAAATGTTAGATTCTCAAAATTAATGGACGCACGGGTCGGGGTTGTTACAAGTGGTATCAGAGCGAGTTATCACTCTAGTTCTGACCTAGAAAGCCGATTCCCTGGAACCTGGTGCGCAACGAGGACGTTGCGCCTTTGAGTGAGGGTGAATTTTAACATTCGTTCCACATAAGATATTTAGATAATGTTCCACGTCGGATATTTAGATAATGAAAATCTAATATATAAGGGAGAGTTAATTTAACCCTAATTTAATGTGAGAATTTTTGGGAAGAAAACCAAGAACAAAACCGTGCGAGCCTTAGGACCCAAAGCGGACAATATCACATTAAAGAAATGTTAGACTCTCAAAAATAACGGACATCCGGGCCGGAGTCGTTACACTACCACCACTTGGTTAGTAGAGAAAACTTTTTAATTGGTTCAAGAAAACTCTTCGTAAAATCGGCCTTATTTTTTGCATGATTTTTTTAGGAGGTTTAGAAAACTAAAGGCTTGTTTCATTAGATAGGCCCATGTCTTGTCTTCAAGAACGAAACTAGAAATTCCAACGCAACTTGTTGAGTCAAACTATTGTGACTCTAAAATTGGCCATCTGGAATCTGAATTCAGGAATAACATCCAAAATTTAAAACAATGGTCGATTTTTTTGTCAAAAAGTTGGACCAGTGGAAAAAAAACAAAAAAAAAACGGAGGTCCATACAAATTAAATATATATATCACACTAAATTAAATAACAATTATTCACAATGCTAAATCAAATAACATTATTCACTGGTTCTGCCTATTTTATATTATTTTTTATGTTAACAAAAAGAGATAAACTAGGAATTGTTAAGATACACAAAAACGTAATTAAAAATACCTAAACTCTAGATTCAAAAATCAACTACTACTAGCATGTAAACCGGTCTAAACCGGGATGATGAACGGTGGTACAAACATCGCCGCCGTCTCGTAGCATAATGACGCGGCCGGGTGCTGCCATTTCTTGAAAACCGGCGTCTTCTCCTCCTCCTCTTCCTCTTTCACCGGTTTCTCAATCTCCTTCCTGTTTTGCGAAGGAGCATGTGATTGGTCTAACAACATTTTTGGAGAAGTAGCTAACGGCGAGAGGAGAGGTATCGCTACATGCCATTTACGAAACGACGTCGTTTCGATCTTTAAAGATGGTGCTCGTTTATGTAGCCCCTTGTTTCTGACGGTGAAGCTGCTTGTTGTTCTTTCCATTGTCGAAGCCATATATATAAATAGATTTTTACGTGGATACTTAATTAGGGTTTGAGTATATATTTTTTTGTGGTATTTAACCAAAATTAATTTGATTATTGTTTTTGAGATGTGTGATGGTTTATATATGTGGATCACTGGATGATATATTTAGAGGAGAGACTACATTTAATAACATGTTGACTAGATTACACGTTTGGTTATGGTCAAAGTGTTGAAGAGAGAAAATTTAAGATATTGTTAAGTCTTCCATGTTGACCTTTTCTTTTTTTGAATTTTCTTAAAACAACTATTTTTCATATTTTAAATGGTGTCATGATTTTATAAAAATTAGTCAACTAGAATATGCATGGTTTTAGTGTGTGCTACCAAATAAAGAAATCATTTTGGGTATAGTTAAACTTAAAACGGTAACATTTTTGGTGACCCATAAATAGTTTGGGTAAATATCACTAAATAAAGTTTTTTATACAAAATTAATATATATTTTGGAAAGTTTTACAAATACTGTTAAAAAAATTTTCTCAAAAAATACCACAAATATTAAATTATTGTAAAACTTTCAAAATTACACCGTAAACTTTTAAAACTATACCGTATCTCCATCAAAACTATACCCTACACATTATATAGCGAATCCAAAAGAAAAATTTAGAATCTAATAGTGTTAAAACTTATTTTTGTATTTGTGATATTTTTGTAAAATAAAATTTCGTAATGGTATTTTTGATATACAAAATATCGCAATGATACCTTTGTTATCAAAAAATTGTAATGGTATTTTCAAAATAAAAACTTATTTTGGTGGTATTTCAAGAAATTTTTCTAATAATTTCTTTAATTTTTTATAGTTATTTTCCTCTAAAAACATCTCAAAATTTCAATTAGGTTTATTTTACTTTGTTTACTCGGTCAATTACTTGAACTATTACTCTTTCAAAATCGATTTTTGAAAAATCCAAGCGGGGACCGCTTAAGCTCCCTACCCCACTTTTTCGAACATTGACTCTAATAAACATAATTTATAAATAATTTTCATATAATAAGAATAATTAAATCATACGTATCCACATAAAAATACACATATATAAGATTGTCTTTTCAAAATTCTTTGTTTTGAGATAATGTAAAGAAAGAAAAAAGTAGGTGAGAAGTGGTAGTCTAATTCTATTTATAACTCTTTTTTACACTTTCCTATTTTTATTGGTCTATTATTTATTTTGAAAAAGTAATTTAAATATATAACTAAACTATATTGAAGTACTAAATATATTAATGTTGAGATACTTCTTTGGGTTTGTAAACAAACCATTGGAAATGCTCTAATGCCCAAAATTTCTTCATATAAAAATTGTAGTTACATGAAAAGTTGTTGAAAAAAACAATAACTACATGAACAATTAGTTTAATTAGATACTGATATGAGTTTTGTTCATATCATTCTCGATTGATGAATATAGACTTTTGGCACAAGAATCATCCATGTCACACTTCTTAATTATGATAATAATACTTACTTTTAAATTACATCATGCATGCTGCATGCATATGGCTCATAGTACTAATATGTAGAATAAAAGAAAACAAAGAATTCAAATATCTTTGAGGAATTCACAAAACTACACTCTTTCATCCCTCCTTTTACAAAACTCTACCTAATTCATTTTTTCACATATTTACACATTTTCAAAAATTTAAAAGCTTGATTTACCCTTTAAAAAATTACCAAAATTAAAATCTTTTCATTTGGGTTCGCTAATTAGTGTTTAGAGTATAGTATTAAGGGGGTAGGATTGTGTGAGTATGATTTATTTGAATTTAATTTTGAGTATTTAGGTGTAGTTTTGTGAAGTATTTTTGTAATGATGTAGTTTTATGAAATGTAATTCAAATGGTGTAGTTTTGTAATTCTCGCGATATCTTTTTCAGCAAAAAAATAAAAGTCATATAATGAGATAATCACACTACATCAGTACATTGTCTCCTCTACATTTAATAAAACAACATGTGACACCACCAAAATGGTTGGGAAGCTTACCCACTTTAAAAGATCTTTAATTAGTTGATAAAAATCAAACCTAATAAATATACACAAGTTGTATGTGTCACATGCTTCACTTTTATATACTAATAACCATTCTCTTCTACAACTTCACCTTCTTACACCATCCTAAATCAGTAAAATCCTTAACATACGCACCATGTGCACGTTAGAGAAGCGCAACGACCTCTTCATCTTAACCTTAACCGGTGAAGACGAACACAGACTCCACCCGGACACGATCCAAACCATACTCTCTCTTCTTGAACAAGCCAAGTCTCAAGCCACTAAAGGATCCGCACTAATCACCACGGGTCACGGCAAATTCTTCTCCAACGGTTTCGACCTAGCTTGGGCCCAAACCGCTGGATCCAAAACCGGAGCCGTGGAACGTATGCAACAAATGGTCAAATCGTTCAAACAAGTGGTCGCGGCGCTTCTTGATCTCCCTATGCCGACGATAGCCGCTTTGAACGGCCACGCGGCAGCTTCTGGACTAGTCTTTGCTTTGAGCCACGACTACGTTTTCATGAGGAAAGACCGTGGGGTTTTGTACATGAGCGAAGTAGACATTGGACTTCCATTACCGGACTACTTCTCGGCTTTGGTTGTGGCTAAGATCGGGTCGGGTATAGCGAGGAGGGAGCTTTTGCTTAGCGGGAAGAAGCTTAAAGGAGAAGAAGCTGTGGCTTTAGGGATTGTTGACTCGGCGGTGCACGATAGCGAGGAAGGTGTTGTGGAGGCTACGGTGAGCCTTGGTGAAAGTTTGGCGGCGAAGAAGTGGAATGGTGAGGTTTATGCGTCGATAAGAAAGAGTTTGTATCCTGAGCTTTGTGGGATTCTTGATTTAACGGCCAAGATCTCTTCAAGTCCTTAATATAAAGCATGTTTCTAGTTAAAACTCTTAACTAATGTCTTTGTTGGGAGTCAAAATGTTTGAAAAAGAACTATTGGTTACAAAAGTCAACGTTTTAGTTTTGATTTTCTATGTATAACTATGTACGTTTGTTTCTTTAGTTCTTACACAAAAAAATATATATAATGTAATGTTTATCTGAAAATGTAGAAATTAATTATTCCATTGGGGTGATTTGCAGAAAATGCACCTTTTGTAATAACAATACTTACATTTCTAGTAACGATACAAACAAAAAGAGATTTTGACAAAAAAAGAAAGAGATGTTTAACATCAATACATATACGGACTTGCCAATTTAATATGAAACTTGAATAATACTCTCTTTGTTTTAATTTAATTGTAGTTTTTTTTTTTTTTGTCAACATTTGGGCCACAAATGGCCGGTCCATTAGCCAAACCTACACTATCGTAGGCGCGGGGAATCGATCCCGGGTGGGGTGGTGCTACCTGCCTCCTGTGGACTTATGAATTGTAGTTTTTTAGTTGTTTCAAAATCGGTTTATTCTCATTTTTCTATGCAAAATTAATTGTTATTTTGTGTTTTGACTATTCATATTTGCAGATCTGCTATTGTTAATTTTTTTTATGTTGTTTTAATGTAAAGTAGTAAATTAAAATATGTTATAACGTGCATTTTTAAATATTGTGCAAAACGCTAAAACTACATGGAGTTTTAATCTTAGACAATGCCATTTATAAGATTACAAATTTATGAAAAGGAATCCTAAGTGTTTTTTCTCTGATAAAAATGTATTTGAACTGTAAATCAATGGATTTTAAAAAGTACCTTAATGTACATAGATACCATTCTTTTACTTCGAAACTTCTATGCATACAATAATAAAATTTGTTTACAACATCCATTAGGTAAATAGGATAAGAAACTACACCTTATTTATTGTCTTTTCTAACATTTTTATTTAACAGATGCAGAGATTTGTATACACCGGCCCAATTGCCTATACTAAGACCATCTCCAATGTATTTCTCCATTTTCTACTCCAAAATGGAGTATCTTCAAAATGGAGATGAGTTTTACTCCAATGTATTTCTTCATTTTTTACTCCATAAAAGAATATTCTAAGTATATTCTTTTTTCTCACTTTCTTATTAATTACAAATATTGTCTCCAACTTCTATAATTTAAAATTTAACCTTATTTATTTATCTTCTACAAAATTAATAGAAATTATAATATTATTTTAATAAAACCATGTAATTAAAACTACATTACATCATAAAATAAAACATAGATATTATTCAATTATTTCAATTAGTGTGTTTTAGTTTCTTGTTGTTGTATTTTAAAAATCAAGTTTTTATGTTTATTTTATGTTATTATTGTATTTTGAAAACTTAAAATTAGTTAAATATTTATTAGCAAAAAAATATTGTTTTCATATTTTTTAGTTTACTAATAACAAACATTTGATTTAAAACATAAATTAATAACAAAACAAATGAATATAAAATTTGAAAGACTATTGTGCAATTAAAATAGTTCATCTCCTTTATGGAGTAGAGATTAAAAATTCTCCATAAATGGAGTAGAAAAGTGTTTTTCTCCATTTTGGAGTAGGAAATGGAGTAGGGTTGGAGATGATTTTTTCTCCAAAATGGAGATCTACTCCAAAATGGAGTAGGGTTGGAGATGCTCTAATACTAAAATCGTTTAATTAACAAATAACAAAACCCAATTAGAAAAATATTTGACCAATCGGTAATTTCAACAGAGATACAAGGACCATACTTGCAATTTCCCAACTCTTCTAAGATAAGGTCTTTCTCTGTATTACATTACACGACAAATACTATTCACACATTTCAATTTTATCTTCTTCTTCTCCGATTTCACGATGTGCACGTTAGAGAAACGCGGCGATCTCTTCCTCCTAACATTAACCGGAGACGGCGAACACAGATTCAACCCAACAACAATCTCCTCCATACTCTCTCTTCTCGAACAAGCCAAATCCCAATCAAAACGCGGATCCGTCCTAATCACCACCGCACACGGCAGATTCTTCTCCAACGGCTTCGATCTCGCATGGGCACAATCCTCCGGATCTAATTCCGCCGCCGCGGAGCGCCTCCACCTCATGGTCGAATCGTTCAAACCCGTCGTCGCGGCGATCCTCGATCTCCCTATGCCTACGATCGCCGCCTTGAACGGCCACGCCGCCGCCGCGGGTCTGATCCTAGCTCTAAGCCACGATTACGTTTACATGAGGAGAGACCGTGGGGTTCTGTACATGAGCGAGGTCGATATCGGGCTTTCGATGCCTGACTATTTCGCGGCGATGGTTAGGTCGAAGCTAGGGACTTGCGCGGCGAGGAGAGAGCTTTTGCTTAGCGGGAAGAAGATAAGAGGAGGAGAAGCGGTGGCTTTGGGGATCGTTGACTCGGCGGAGGCGTATGATAGTGAGGAAGGTGTCGTGGAGGCTACTTTGCGCCTTGGAGAGAAATTGGCGGCGAGGAAATGGAACGGTGAGGTTTATGCGTCGATAAGGAAGAGTTTGTATCCTGAGCTTTGTGTGATTTTGAAATTAGAGGCTAATGTCTTTGTAACGCCTAAGCTTTGAGATATCTCTCTCTCTTTAAGACCAAACTCTTATATTGTTTCTTCTACAGAAATGGTAAAGTTTGGATTTTTGGGGGGATAAAAATATGTTACAAGTTTGAGTTATGATCAGAGACAATAAAGATTTTACAAGAAAGCTATTATGTTTGTTTTGTTGGGTAAGAAAAATCGAGTTTTAAGTCCGTTTCGCACAAGGCGATATAACAATTTTTCTTATACTAAACTTTACGGTTACTCGATTTTGAATGCGCATATGAAGCCATGCCGGGACTATCAAAGCTAGGTAAGATTGGAAAAGTTAGGATCTTGTAACCTTGTTGGCTACTAGGTTGGCTCTAGTAGAAGTTGGTGAAGAAAGAACATGATCTAAAGGAAGCAATATGACTCGTTTTAGCGACAAAAAATCAGAATCGAAAAAACCGATTCGAACCATTCTTGATCCAGGCATGATTCTCCTTATATTATGTGTGTGTGTGTGTGTTTAACTCTTTGTTCCATAAGATGGCCCCTAAAGCAAAAGCAAATTGAGAAAAAGCAAATGCTTCTTAAATCAAAAACAAAAAGCAGAAGGTTTCATTTTCATCTGATGAGGCCATGGATTGTCAAAATCTATGCAAATGGTTGTTACTTATTATCATAAAGCTTATGACACTTTTTTGTGGAGAACTTTTTTCTTTAAAGTGACCACTTTTTGTTGTTGTTTAAGACCAACTCCAGAGGAGTGTCTATTTTTCTTTTTTGGTGGATCTTATTATTAAAATAGTTGGATATAACTCATACACTCAAAGTAGCTTCAAGAAATTATATTTTAATTACATTATATTTTATATGTAATGAAAACGTGGGCTCTATGTAATGAAAATCCGACTCATCAGTTGAACCACCGGTTCCCAAACTTTGAACAAAAAATTTTCGGATAAGTTTAGACATGAAAAAGTGATTAAACTTTCCTAGAAAATATGTTTAAAATATTTAAAAACTAATGAAAAACACAATTTTATAATTTTTCTAATGTTTGTATGTTATATTATCGCGCAAAAGAATGATAAAATATATTGTTCATTTATAAATAACAATATTATTTTGTTAAAATTGTATTAAACATCAAAGTTCATGTCAAATGACAAAACTTGAGAAGAAAATTGACTCGAGCCCCAAAAATTCAGTGGTTTTATATATCCGAGGTTTTAATAGTCCGATTTTATGACAAATAGAGACTGAATTGACATACTTTTCATTGTTAAACGAGTCATATCAAAGTTTCAAAATACTATGTAGTTATTGTTTTTAATGATAAATAGTAAATTATACGTAAAAGTAAATATTCAACATCGAAATGACAATGATAATCTTTTTCGATGATAAATATTAAATAGTAATAAATTTTTGTAAATAAAACATTATAAAAACCAAATACAATATATTTTCTATATATACTTCAAATTTAAACTTCCCGTTTAACGCGGATCACATGAGATACAAATTCTTTTTATTTCATTTTATATTACACATTGTTTTTACCAACATTTTTTTCTATTACGTAAATTTTTATCCCGCGCTTGGCGCGGGTAAATTCCTAGTTTATACTATTAAAAAAGAAGACAAAACGCCTACGTGTCGCGACGAGAGAGTTTTTAGGATATTTTTTATTTTTTACGTTTTAATCATTATACTTTAAACTAATTATCTCATCCAATTTTAATATATTTTACTAATCTATCCATATTATTAAAATAATTCATATAAATCATATTTTAGGTTTATCTAGCATCTACGTATTGTAAACATCGACAATACACAATTTTAAATATATTTTAGACCCATTATTGGAATATATATTTTACATAGGTCACCCAATCATCCACATACTTTTAAAAATAAATTATGTTTTATTTCATATGAAGATAAAAATATTTTATGAAATAAGGTATGTTATAACGCTTCAAGTTCTTCTAATTATTTTCAGAAAATTCCAACGACTATCACATTCTTTAATATTTTTGTATCATTTTATTGTAGGTATTGGTATATATATATATGTGAATGTGGTGATATATATAAAGTTTGGATAATTTGTCGTAAACATAGATTTATATTTATAGTTAAATAATTATATATTTATATCTAAAATACATTATATTCGTTATACAATATTTATTTATTTTCTAAAATTAATTTAGAGCACGAAATAATTTTTTTATTATATATAAATCTAATTATATTATTAAGGATAATGAAACTTTGTTCCGCATATAGCACGGAATCCGCACCTAGTAGAATAGTATTGAAAATGTATTTAACTAAAAGTAAAATATTTGTTTCCACAACGAAACAAAAGAAACCAAACGCTAACCCCTAAATTCGCATTAAACTCCATCGTCTCCTTCGCGAATCGATCTCAAATCAAACAACGATCTCGATTTTTCTCCGTCTCCTCTTCTAATTTTAACAAAAAAACCCATCTCCGATTCGGGCAAAAGCTTCCAAATTTGTGTAAAAAAATCCCCGGAAATGTCGTTAGGGCAAAAGGGCTCGACGGATCCCGCCGCGATGCTCACTTCCATCTTGAACAAGCGTGAGAAGCTTCGTCAAGACTTACGAACCATAGAAAAGCAGGTTTTAGAGCATGGTCTAGGTCTTGATTTTTCGATTTGGTATCGACCAATGTGTATTTTTTTTTTATCGTCGATTTCATTGTCTCTTCTTAGGTTTACGAATTGGAGACAAGCTATCTTCAAGAATCGAGTCATATAGGCAATGCTTTAAAAGGCTTTGAAGGGTTCTTGTCTTCATCAAAGAACACAGCTAGGTCCTTTTCTTCTCCATGTTTGTTATTGCATGTTTATTGTGTTGTCTTATTGGTTTTGAGTTTTTGTATGGATTCGTTTTTGTAGTGCTAAGAGGTCAAGAAAGTTTCAGGCAGAAGATAGAGTCTTCTCTCTGTCCTCTGTTACATCACCTGCTGTATGTTTCCTTAACTTTCTCTTTTATGCAAAGGCTGGTTTTGTTAAGCAATAGAGTCATTACAAATAGAACCAACGGTTATCTGTATAAACACATATCTAGTGAATTCAAACAACCGTAAAAGCTGAACCTATGGCGCGAGAAAGTGAAGGAGTCTGTGAAATGAGTATCTGTGTAGTCTTGTGAGTGTGACCATCGTTTTGTAGATTAGTACTCTACCTTTCATTAGGCATAATTAGCGGAATAGGTGTTTGTTTTCAAGTTGATACTTGTGATTAACCATAGTTTCGCTTTAGGATACTAATGGCCAACATCTATTGTGAATGAAAACAAGTGTAAAAGCTGAACCGGTGACGTGAAAGTGATTGAGTTCTGTGAAAATGAGTCTCTATCTAGTCTTCTGAGCATTGTTTGGTAGATTGGTACTCTTCTTTCTTTCAAGTGATTAGGTGTTTGTTTTGATGTGTGTGCTTGTGATTAACCGTTGTTTCTAGACCGGTATGTTGATCTTAACATGATATGTATACAGGCAGAAGAGCTTGGTGTTGGAAGAGATGGTAAAATCTGCAACTCTCAACTATCGCTGAATTCACATTTTTGCTAAATCGGCCTTTGTACACACTTTGAGAATCTCTTGATGTTGTTATAGATGGACGAGCTGAACTAGGACCAGGACGATCCAAGGGTGGATTGTCCACAGGACAGTTAGTTTTCCGACCTTACTATACACATCTTTCATATATGTAAACATGCCTGCGTGAGTGCGTCTGATACATGAGTTTGGTTTTTAAACCATTGTTGACTATTATAGGGGAAAGCCGAAGAAAGGGAGAGGACAAGCAATAGCGAGAGAGGCAAAGAGAAGCAGACCATCTACAGAACCAGATTATGATGAAGACGACGATCAAGATATGGGTATGTATATATATGCTCATGGTTCACTCATTTTTGTTATGGAAGCTTATCATAGAGTTTACTCTTTCATGGTACATACAAAGATTCTTGTACTTTTCTCACTTTTTCTTTTGATAAAAAATTGAAACTTTACTCTGTAGAGTTTAAAGATCAAGGATTCAGGGTATAATGAGGAGAGAGATCACAAGAAGAAACAGAGGATTTTCATTGTATCTGTCACAGAAGAAGATATGCTTGAAGCTTTAATGTGACTCTTGACATTGTTGGTCTTTTAAGGAAGGAGATGGGTTTTGTGCATTAACTAGTTTATATACCAAATGATCAAAATACTAGATAGTGGTATGCGTTTGGAAAATTGACTAACAAAGTTTTTTTCAATAAAAATATGAAAATTAACTTTTTATTAATAAATCTATCAATCATCTGTCACACGCACACAGTTCTAATAATTTAAAATGTGGATTAAATGATAAATGATTTGAATATTAGATGTAGAAAGCTTGGAAAAGATTTGTAATTTGAGAGTTTTTATAGTAATTTGTTGTTTTTTGTACTAAAAAAGAAGAAGAAAACTATGGAATGGAGATTTAGATGTGCGACCAAAACATAGTAATGTCTTGAGAGCTTTTACTTCTTGTAAGATAAATAACTTATTACTCTCTCCGTTTTTTAATGTAAGATTTTCTAGAAAAAAAATTTATTTTCTAGAATTTTTTTTTTTTTTGAAATGTAGGATTTTTTAACATAATTGACACATATTTTCCTATTATGTCCTTACTATCCATTTATGGTTTATCATGTTTATATTTTATCAATCATAATAACAACAATAAATGATGTTATAAAAGTCATTTAAAACAACTTCTTAATTTGTGATTTTTTTCTAGAAAATCCTATTTAAAAAACGGAGAATATTTAGAAGAGAGAAAATAAATAAAATAAATAAAAATAAAATTGGTATGAATAATAAGTTTGACATTTATTCTTTAGCTTTTGACATTGCCATCGAACATATTTCCCGTGGTGGGGTCCACACGGAATAATAAAGCCGCTCACTCAATCCACTTCTCATATACCTAATTAACAAATATTTATATTTCCCAAAATTGAGTACTTTTCAATATTTTATTACATTCTTTAAATCAATACTATCTTTGTTTAATACCCTCAATTCACGGTAATCAACTTTGATAACTGGAAATTAAAATAAAAATTAATTCCATTTAAAAAACCTAATCTCCTCCCCAAATAATTATACAAATATTTTTCTCAAGAAAGGAGAGAGAGAAAACCTAAAAATAAAATAAAGAAACAACAGAGAGAGAGAGAGAGAGAGAGAGAGAGAGAGAGAGACGGAGAAACAGAAGAAAGAAGAAGAGTAGTTATCTTCTTTGCCTTGTCTTTACGAAAGTGATTTTCAGTGATAAAGTTTCAATCTTTTTCTCTTTTTCTTTTCACAAATTACAAAAATTCGATCTTTCGAAATTGCGAAAAAAACCCAAATAAGAGCAAAGAGATCGAAGAATCGAATCCCACGAATCAAGGTCTTGTTTTTTTTCTTTCTCTTACCCTAAAATTGTGGGTTTATGTCTTTTTCTCTGTATATGCTTTTGGTCTCTATGTGTGTGTCTGTGTCCTAATCTTAACACTTGTTATTGAGTTTCATTACATGTCTTCTCTGTTCTCTGCTTCGTTTGGGATCCTAGCTTTGTAAGATTTGTATGGTTTTTTTGCATTTTTCTCTGACCCAATACTAGATTTTGCGGTTCGATTTCGTATATTTACTCAATTTTGGCTTACATTTGGTGTTACCTTTAGGTTTACATATCTCAGATCTGTTTAGGGTTTTAAGCTTTACTTTCAAATTATCATGTCATTGACTTGTTTCTTTTTAAGTAATCCATTGAGAAAGTTTTGCAATTTTAGACTCAAGAGATGTTTTCTATTTGAATGTAAGGTTATATGTGTGGCTAACAATGAAGTTTCTAGAAATTTTCTATGATAAAGTTTTCAACTTTTGAGGTTATTTGTGGATACCCATTTCACCATTTGTTTATGACTTTGTGAAGCATTTGAATTTGCCTGAGTTTTATGCTTTGATGCTTATTGTTCTTCAGACAGTTCTTATTTGTTATCTTTTGTTGTAGTCATGCTTCTGTTGGCTAATATTTGTTATCTTGCTTTAGGTTGTGAGGTAAGTGGAAGTTTTTATCACTAGATCCATGACATATGAGAACTGTTATACGTAATTGGAGCAGAACTCGTCCTTTACTCTTATCGAACTGTTTGTTCACGTGTACATAGAGGGCTTAACTAATTACCTGGTTTGGAGAAAGAAGAGAGTAATGGAGACTGCCAAAGCTTGGCTGAGTAAGTTAAAATCTAAAGACAAGGCGAAATCATCGAAAAAGAAGGAAACCGCAAGCAATGTAAAGGAAGTACCGAAAACAGCGGGAGGAGGTGAGGAACCACTTTCGAATGTAACAAAGGAGAAGGCTGCTGCGGCAAAGCTTTATATTGAAAACCATTACAAAATGCAAAAGCAGAGTCTGCAGGAAAGAAAGGAGCGGTATGTCATGCCTTTTCATATTCTCTTTTTGCGATATGATCATGTGAGCTTTCATCCGCGTATAATAAGCTCTTTCTTTGGTATTTGCATTTCATGCAGAAGAAAAATGCTAGAAAGAAATTTAGCTGCTGCAGAAGTCTCTGAGGAAGAGCAGAACAACTTGCTAAAGGATCTGGAGATGAAGGAAACTGAATACATGCGGCGTCAGAGGCATAAAATGGGGGCTGATGACTTTGAGCCATTAACAATGATTGGGAAGGGTGCATTTGGAGAGGTAGTATATCGTTGCTATATATCTAATATTAGAACGTATATTCTGTTTTACTGAGCCTATGATTGGCATACATCTAGGGACATTGTCTTGAATGTTCTCTGATGAATACTTCTTTCTGAGCATGAGTATAACTTTTTGCTGAACACCATGATAATATTTTCTGCTATAACAATATGCTTTCTTATATGACATATGTTTTCTAGCCTTAAGTATGGATTGTAGAGTTAGATCAAATGGACTGCTACGCGTAGTGACAGGAGGGAAAATTTTTCTTATTTCATTTGGTGCTTAAAGCTCGAGGTGTTGTTTCGAGGGTTAAAATCTGTTATGTGGTGTTCACGTTTTGCAGGTTAGGATCTGCAGGGAGAAGGGAACAGGCAATGTCTACGCAATGAAGAAGCTTAAGAAATCCGAGATGCTCCGCAGAGGCCAGGTGGAACATGTAAAAGCAGAGAGAAACTTACTTGCAGAAGTCGACAGCAATTGCATTGTCAAGCTGTATTGTTCTTTCCAAGATGAGGAGTACTTGTATCTAATAATGGAGTATCTACCTGGTGGTGATATGATGACTCTACTAATGAGAAAAGACACCCTTACTGAAGATGAGGCCAGGTTTTATATTGGGGAAACTGTCCTTGCTATTGAGTCCATTCATAAGCACAACTATATCCACAGGTCAGTAAAGCTGTACATCTCACATCACATGTAGTAGCTCTGATTGTTGTTTTTGTTCTAAGTGTCATTTTCTCTCTCCGTTGTTGTACAGAGATATCAAGCCTGATAATCTGCTACTTGACAGAGATGGTCACATGAAACTGTCAGATTTTGGATTATGTAAACCGTTAGACTGTAGTAATCTTCAGGAAATAGACTTCACAGTTGCGAAAAACGTTAGTGGGGCTTTACAAAGTGATGGCCGCCCTGTGGCGACAAGACGTACACAACAGGAGCAACTACTAAACTGGCAGAGAAATAGAAGGATGCTTGTGAGTTTCACTTACGCTTCAACATTTTTTTTTCCAAAAACCTCTATTTTCGCAAGAATGAAGGTCATGTATGTTTCGGTCCAGTGGTGTAGATATATCTTACTACGTTAAGGTTATTGGTTTCAGGCTTATTCCACAGTGGGAACTCCTGACTATATTGCCCCTGAAGTTCTGCTTAAAAAAGGATATGGCATGGAATGTGATTGGTAGGTGCAACCAACTAATAGTAGGATTTGTTCTGTTTGGTGCAAATAGTTAAAAACATAAAATGGATGAATAATTCTCGAGAGTTTTGTTTTAGGTGGTCTCTTGGCGCCATTATGTATGAAATGCTTGTGGGGTTTCCGCCATTTTATTCGGATGATCCAATGACTACTTGTAGGAAGGTAATCAATACATTGCTTTAATGTTAGAGGGGGATTAGTGATCTTGAGTCTTCAAGTCTTAGTCGTTTTGTATCTCTTTGGTGAGTCGAATGTAGAAACTTACCTCGTGGCATTGCATTTTTCTCCTTGTGAAGATAGTAAACTGGAGAAACTACTTGAAATTCCCTGAAGAGGTCAGACTATCACCGGAAGCCAAGGATCTTATTTGTAGGCTATTATGCAATGTCGAACAAAGGCTCGGAACAAAAGGAGCAGATCAGATTAAGGTGCTGTGTGGGCTTTTATTCAACCTTTGAGATTTTGAAGTTACCTTATTTTGAGAAAAAATGGTTTTGTTTTAGGGTCATCCTTGGTTCAGAGGTACCGAATGGGGAAATTTGTACCAAATGAAGGCTGCTTTTATTCCAAAAGTCAATGATGAGTTAGACACCCAAAATTTCGAGAAATTTGAAGAGGTATCATATTATCCCTATCAGCTCATGATGTATACATTGGTGTGTATGCTTCTGATTAAGTAAGTAAATAATGCATACTCTTTCTTTGATTCTTTCTGTAACAGACTGACAAGCAAGTTCCGAAGTCGGCAAAGTCAGGTCCATGGAGAAAGGTATACCATAAGAACTGTCTTTCTTGCCGCATCATCAAATTTGTCCGGTTTAATTTTTCTTATCTGTTACATGCTCCAAAACTTTCCTATAAGTGGGTTCCTCTAGATGCTTTGCTCGACGATAATACTATAAACACAACTTGGAAGGTTTTATGCAACAAAGTGGATATATTGTGTTGTCTTGAGCTTTCTTAACATGAGTTTGGCTTTCTTTTTTCTTTTGGTCTCCAGATGCTTTCATCAAAGGACATTAACTTTGTGGGTTATACTTACAAGAACGTTGAAATCGTAAACAATGACCAGTTACCAGGGATAGGTATTTCACTTTACTCCCCCTTGATATGTTCAAGAAGAAGAATCAACAACATAACAAGATTGCCTTGTGATTAACATTTGCTTTTAATTTGTATAGCTGAGCTGAAGAAGAAGAGCAATAAGCCAAAGCGGCCTTCGATAAAGTCTCTCTTTGGTAAAATCATTCTTCCCTTCAAGTATGTGAGATATAGTTAAAAGTCCATGTTAATGAAAATTGTTGTAAACACATGAACAGAGGACGAATCATCAAGTGGCACAACAACAACAAACAAAGGAAGCTTCTTGAATCTATTACCGACGCAGATGGAAGAACCAGAGAAAGAAGGAAGTAAGTGTAGCTCATCTCACTGATATCATATTTCACACCATTGCACAGCCCCCCCCCCCCCTGAAGAATCAGAGACTTACTATTTGTAATGTTATAACTTGTGTGTGTGTGTGTGTGTGAGTTTGTGTTGATTTCTTTGAAAGCAATTTGTTTTCTTGAAAAGATTTGTTTAAAGGTTTTGAGTTGAGTAACAAATGTTGTCTCCCTTTGTAAGCGAAGGCTTCCCTCAAGGGAGAGATACTATGGATTTGTTTAATTGTTGTCAACCCCCAAAGAATAGTAAATATTATTTGTTATTTTAAGATTTTTGTTTGTTTGTTTGTTAGTTTCTTTGATTTCTATAATACCTCAAAGATGTATGTCTTTTTAATACTATGAAACTATGTTGTATCTCTTCCTCCTTTTAATTTAACAATATGTTTTGATAGGGGTGTGCGAAAAAGCCGAATCCGAAAAACGTATCTGAATCCGAAAAAATACTCATACGGATCTATTTGAGTGGTATTGCAAGTTTTGGGTAAAACCCGAACCGGACCAAAATCCGAACAAATATCCGAAAAACCAGAACCTAACTAAACCCGTTAGCACACTTTTATTTTAATTCAAGTATTTTGAATATTTGATTAGTTTAAATATATTTTATACATGACTTTTGGGTAAATATGATAATTTTGAGTAATTTTATATATTTTTGAATACTTTGAGTAGTTTTATAATCGAGTATCAAATTTTTCGGATTTTTCCAAGTACTTATAGATAATTTAAGTATTATTTTACCAGAACCTGATCTGAATCCGAAATAAAAATATGTATTTCAAGTGGAAAATCCGAAATAAACCCAAACCCGAAATTACTTTAAGTATACTCAAAGTTTATTTAATTTACTAAATTCGAACCGAATCCAAATTAACCCAAATCAAACCCGAACCGAATGCCCACACCTATGTTTTGACATCATGATTTATTTTAAAAAGGTTCTCAATTAAATAATTCAAGAAAAAATATATGATATAGTAATATTTGGTAAAACGTGCTATTTCAAAAATATTTACATTTTTTCCTGTTATAAAATCCATATATATGAATATACCAAATTTAAGAAAACTCGCTTTTATTGGTTATTTTATGTGTGGAGTAAATTTACCAAAAAGAAAACCCGAAAATAGGCTAGGCATGTCAATTAGGGTTAAAGACCGCGGGCCGGCCCGGCCCGACCCTGTAAAATATTGGGTTCGGGTTTTTATATTTAAACCCGAAAAAATTGGGCTTTTCGGGCTTAGGCCGTTCGGGTAAAGGATTTTCCGGGCTTAACCCGATCGGGTTTCGGGCTAACCCGAAAAGCCCAAAAATAAATAAGATAATATTTTTATATATTTTATATAATTTGTAAACATAATCTTGCATTGAAGTCGTCTTTTGCATAGACATATTAAAGCATTGATTTGCACTCACACTTGGTTGAATGATTTTACATTTAGTGATCTATGTTACAATATCATTTATATATATTAATACGTTTTAAATTATTATCTACCGAATTTTTAATTTTATATGATTTATTTAGGATAAAATTTGATATTTATTTTTGTTTGTAGCTTTTGATGGTGATGAAAATCTAGATGACGTCGAAGAAGATCCGAGTTTGCGCCCACCAGTCTTACTACCTAGATTTAAAGTGTTTTGATTTTTAATTTTCCTTGTTACTATCTAGATTTCAAGTGTTTCTCTTTCAAATTTTTTCTTTGTTTTTTTATTAATCCTATGATAACAAAAAACATATGATCGATTTTATTTTCAGTTTTTATTTTTAAACTAGTATGGTATTATTTTTTATTCATATTTATCACAATGTTAATGCGTAAAAAATTAATTTTTATTGTTTAAGATATAATTAAATTATGATAATATTTTTCAGACGAAAATTTTAAAATATATGAAAAAGCCCGAAAAAACCCGAAAAGCCCTAAAATCCGAAGCGGGTCGGTCGGACTTTGAAATATAAGCCCGAAAAATATTCGGACCAGGTCGGGTCGGATTCAAATATATACGGGTTTTGCGGGTTCGTGTCGGGTTAGCCCGATTGACACCCCTAGCTACCGATTAGGCTGAATAAAACGACACCGTTTAGCAATCAATCATTGATGTGGATTTATGATTTAAAGGAAAGGGTTTAGTGTAGATCTCCTTCGTCCTCCTCCTCCTCCTCCTCCTCCTCCTCCTCCTCCTCCTCCTCCTCCTCCTCTTGTACTGTTGCTAACTCTGTAAAGATGCAGGTACCGATCCAAAAACCCTAACTTTCTCTTTACTCTAATCTCTCCTTAATCATCTTCTGCTTCGTCTCTATTAGCTATCTCTCTCTCTCTCTTTTAGCATCTAAAATCCTACAATAGTCGTCGTAGAATCTCATAGACGAAACTAGTTCCGTTTCGTCTCTTATAAACCCCATAGATCAAATCTGCGACAACCCTTTTCTTAAATTAAAGATCTTTGTATTGGGTTTTGTTGTGTGTGTGTGTGTGTGTGCAGGCAAGTGATAGGTTCAACATAAATTCACAGCTTGAGCATCTTCAAGCTAAATACGTTGGAACTGGTCATGCTGATTTGACCAGATTGTGAGTCTTCCCTTCTTCTTCTTCTTCTTCTTCTTCTTAATTCTCTGTTTCAATTTAGGGTTTTTTTTGGTGGGTTTTTTCTCTATAAATTATGTGGAGTTTTCGAAATTGTTTGTAACAGTGAATGGGCTGTTAACATTCAGCGTGATAGCTATGCTTCTTACATTGGTCACTACCCTATGCTTTCCTACTTTGCTATCGCCGAGAACGAGTCTATTGCCCGTCAACGCTACAATTTCATGCAGGTTTTGCATCCGTTATTTACAAATGTTTTTCGTCGGTTTTTTTAAGCCCTTTTTGTCTGTGGAGTGTTTCTTCTGTCATGACCAGTTTAGTAGTGAACCGTTTCTGTTAAGTTACAATGTAGGTTTGGTATCATTAAGTTATGGACTCACACTCAAATGGTTTTTTCGGTATCCGGAGTTGCTGAATTCTCGAAATAGTGAAAGAAATTTGAGTTCCTTTCACAAATAGTTGGCTTTTAGTTTATTCATGAAACATGTCTATCGTAATTAGCTTTGGTTCCATTATAACATTGTTTTACTTGATTATTTAAGCCCTTTGTTAATGGAGTGTTTGTTCTGTCATGTTTTGATTCTCTTTTAAAATGACCAGTTAGGGTAGTTTACAAAGTAGATTTGATATCATAAGGTTATGGACTCTCACTCAAATGGTTTTTCGGTGTTCAGAGTTGCTGAGTTCTCTAAATAGTTAAAGAAATTTGAGTTCCTTTCACAAATAGTTGGCTTTTAGTTTATTCATGAAACATGTCTTTCATATGGTTGCTTACTTGCATTGTGTGATAGCGATCTTTTTGTATCTTACTATATGGTCTTCTTGAGGCTTAATTGGAAAGCAAATTAGCTTAATAATGTAGACTAGGAGTAGTCATGAGTTATGTAACAGAGACTCTACCGGTTTGTGTTACTTATATAACTATCTTGAATCGTTGATTGATTTCATTAGGAAGAAGTGAAATCTGACAATAAAGTTCATACATTCCTTGGTGTTAGTTTGCACAGGAGTATTATTGGATGTTAGAACTAACATATTGTTATTGTTTATTACTTATTGGGCTAAAAACGTATTGATGCCTTGTGTTAAAAAGGAGAAAAGTATTGATAAAAGTAGTGCTCTCTTATTACATAAATGTTCCACTTTGTAGATGTGAAGATGGATTTGAAATAACTTGGGATATATATCTTTTGATTTGCAGAAAATGCTATTACCGTGCGGCCTTCCTCCAGAAAGAGAAGATGATTAGGAAGGGGCCAAAGGAATCAGTTCATCTTTCTACTTGTTAGAAACTTGTCTAATGGAATATTGGTTTGGATTATGAGTGTGACACTGTCAAGTTTGTGTTCTTGTAGAGATATTTTAATCTTGAATGTTTAAAACAATTGTTGCTTTGCTTGCCTTTTTCACATAACCTGCGTTTACGCTACGATAAAGTTGAAATTCGTCGCAAGGATTGTTAAGATAAGACTGACACATTATACAACATAAAAAACTATGGAAGTGACCGTAGACAGAGAGTTCTTTTCTCCACACCGAGAAACAGACAAATGTTACATCTTATAAAGGTTACAGTCGAAAAGAAGACAGCGCGATTAATGTCTTCTGCGAGTAATGAATGGAGTGGAGCTGAGATGAGCTGCGAGGATTGGTGATAAAAGTTCATCACTCTGTTTGTTCGGTGTCACCTTTGCGATGGGCGTAAACTGCATCTTGTTCTCAATAGAAGTTAGTGGAAGTGGACTCGCCGGCTTATGAGCTTTGGCTTGAGAAATCTCCTCCGGTCCTGTGTTTTGAGAAAGCTCTCTCTGGTTACCACAAAGGGTGAATATATTCTGGATTCTCAGCTTTCTCGACGTGTCTGATTCTTTGTTATCTTCATTGAATGAGTTCTCTTTACCCATTGGTGTTGATATCAAGCAGATGCTTTTATCCTCAACAATCACTTTCTCGTCCTCTTCTTCTTCTTCATAGACAGTGCTTAGACAAATCCTGTCAGGGTACACTTGTGCAAACATATTCTCTGATGGCTTTGCTTGGATAGTGTTGCTCCATACTTGCTTGACTGGCTCTGAATCACCCATGTCAAGCTCCATAGACTTCACCATACCAGGATCATCATCAGAGTATAGACTCTTGAGTCTTTTGGCGAATCCACTAGTTTCATCACCGTCCCTTGAAGAGCGGAACTCGACCTCAATTGCCTCTAATCTTCTCCTCATGATCTCGAGCTCCTCTTGCTGCTGCAATATCTTTTCCTCCATCCTCCTCCTCTCCATCTCAACAAATTCCTCAGCCATTCTCTGGCATTCCTCGAGCTTCCTCTCTAGCTCTGTTTTCAAAAGTTCGGTTCTCTCGTTCACTTTCTCTTTTATCTTCTCTTCGTTGCTAGCACAAGCTTCCTTCTGTTTCAGCAGAGATCTTAAAGCGGCGACTTCCTCTTCCTTCTTCTTAAGCTGCTTTTGCGCATCGTTTCTTTCTTTTTCTTGTTGCTTCTTCTCGGACTGGAGTTTGGAGATAAACTCATCCATGGCAGCTATTCTTGTTCCCAAAATAACTGCAGAAGAAGACTCATCGCCACCATTCTTGTCTCTGTTCGGTGTGTGAGACCCGCGAACTATGCACTTCGCTTTTGCCCCATACTCTAGCGTGCACAGAGTCTTGTGCATTTCCTTTGGATCCGGGCTCGCGCATAGTATCATTAGGATCTTTGACTTGTCATCTTCGAAAGAGTCCTGCATCAAGAAAATAGAGAAACAACACTAAGTATCTTGAATACAAGCAAGCAACCACAAACAAGAAAACTCGAAACTCACTTGGAGAAGCATGGTTAGCTTGCTGTCTCTAAAGGGCACATGAGAGTCTCCATTTGCTATAGACTCCACGACCCGCTTCAGCGCGATATTTCCCTGATTAATCTTAGCTGTCTGTTATATAGAGAGATGCAGATATTAGCATGATAACTTTGGTGAAATCAAATGAAATGAGAGAGAGAGAGGGCTATAGAAGCAAAACATTACCTGCATCTTTGCTTCAAAACCAGTCTGACCAGCTTGGTCTATATTCTCTGAACCGGCCATGTCCACAAGCATTAACCTTCCACCAACTGTTGGCACATCAAGTATGATCTACAAAAAAGAGAAACAAACCACCACTTATAAGCTGCAACAAGGCGAAAAAAACCCGTGTAGAAAGAGTTGCATATAGCTTTTAATCATTAGCAACAAACCATGCAGTGACTCCTTGAACTTCTTTCATTACAAAGTGTGCTTTTAACAATCCTCCTTTTCTCCACTTTAACGATTTCTTTCGAGATTTTTCCAGCTTCTGTCCCTGATATAAAGGTTGCGTTTTTCGCCTTCTTCCCCATTACTTCAAGCCTTACCTTTAAAAACAACAAAACAGAAACATAGAAAGCCTTTAGATATTGATCAGCATAAAGACTATACCTTTCATGTTAACAACATAAAGACTATACCTTTCATTGTATCCTTTCATTGTATCAACACAACAAACACACAAACTTAGAAAGCCTATAGATCTCAATCAACATAAAAACTACACATTTCACTGTAAGAACAAAAGACTATACTTTTCACTGTAATCAACGCAACAAACAAACATAGAAAGCCTATAGATATCCATCAACATAAAGAGTACACCTTTCACTGTAACAACATAAAGACTACACCTTTCATATACAAATTCGCACACAGGGTATGAATAAAAATCAAACCTTTGAACTGCTTCCTCCTTTAGGACAACCAATCCCAAGATTATTACCCGTATTCGTCGACAAAAGATCGTAAATCTCTTCATTATAAACCTCAAGAACACTGACTTGAACAAAAGTAACAACACCGCTACTTTCTTGATCAGAATCTCCCAATATATCTTTCAAAGATCTATACACAATCCCTGGCTGCTTCCCACATCCAAACATGGTATGGCTCTTACCCGAACCGGTTGGTCCGTACATCATAATTGTACATTTATTACCAGCTTTAACGCCTTTGATCCTCTCTTCTATGAAGCTTTTGTAGAAAGACTCAAGCTTTTCTTCCTCTGAGACAGAGACACCGTCTAGCGTGAAATCTCTGTACCCGACATCGGCTCGGACACGGACCGTGTGATTGTCTGGGTTTACTTGTAAGATCGGTGCGGGCTTGTCTTTGCGATCTGGGTAATCTCGGATTCGACCGATTACTTCGACGGGATGATCCGAGATTGGATCTGGGTTTATGGGTTTTGCGTTGAAATTGAGACGTTGCTTTGTTTGTGGGGTTCTGATTATTGTGAATTGGGTTTGGTTAGATCTGGTAGAGGATGGTGTCGGTGCCATTGGAGAAGTTTCTTGAAGATTAGAGCTTTAGGTTTTGTTTTTGGATCAGAGAAAAGAGAGAAGAGCGTAGAGAGAGAGGGAAATTGAAAAGGGGATTAGGGTTTGAGGTTTGGAGATTGAAAAGACAAACATATCCGTTGCGAATACAACGGCTAGTTTTTTGTCACGGGAGAGAGAAAATAAACATAAATTTTATTTTCGGTAACTAAAATATTTTAATTCTCTTCTGAAAAAGGAAATTTACAATTGATTATGTATGATATAGTTACAATTTTATGCAAGGTATCAGGTAACATTTTGGGACAATTTTCATATATAGCACCAAATCAAGTTTCATTTATAAAAGAGAAATTCACAAAACTACACCCTTTCAACATTTCCTTCACAAAACTACACCTAATTCAATTTTTTTACATATTTACACTCTTTCAAAATTTTAAAAGCTTGATTTATCCTTTCAAAAATTACGAAAATTAAAATCTTTTCATTTGGGTTCGCTAATTAGTGCATCAGGTATAATATTAAGAGAGAATTATAAAACTACCCCATTTGAATTACATTTCACAAAACTACACCATTTCCAAAATATTTCACAAAACTACACCTAAACACTCAAAATTAAATCCAAATAAATCATACCCACACAATCCTACCCCTTAATACAATACCCTAAACACTAATTAGCGAACCCAAATGAAAAGATTTTAATTTTGGTAATTTTTAAAAGGGTAAATTAAGCTTTTAAAATTTGGAAAGAGTGTAAATATGTGAAAACATTAAATCAGGTGTAGTTTTGTGAAAGAGGGGTTGAAAGGGTGTAGTTTTGTGAATTCCTCTAGTATTAATGGGATATGATTGTGTGGGTAGGGTTTATTTGGATTTAATTTTGAGTGTTTAGGTGTAGTTTTGTGAAATAATTTTGAAATGATGTAGTTTTGTGAAATGTAATTCAAATGGTGTAGTTTTGTAATTCGCAATTCTTATGAATACCATTAAAAAAGTTTTTTTTTATACAATTATTACAAATTTTCGAAAGTTTTACAAATACTTTAAAAAAAAAAATTCTCATAAATACCACAAATCTTAAATTTTCAAAATTACACTCAAAACCTTCAAAAAACTATACCCTACCCCTTCAAAACTATACCCTAAACACTATATAGCGAACCCAAATGAAAAAATTTAAAATCTAAAAGTGTTAAGACTCGTTTTTTGTATTTATGGTATTTTTGTAAATTACTACTTTTTGATGGTATTTTTGTTATAAAAAACATTTTAATGGTATTTTTGTTATAAAAAACTTTGTAATGGTATTTTCAAAACAAAAACTTATTTTGATGGTATTCTAAAGAATTTCTCTTTATAAAAATAGGATATATTTTTAAGAGTTTTACAAATATCATTCAAAAGTTTTTTTTCCAAGAATATTATAAAATTTAAATTAGGTTAAACCTTTCAAAAATTAAACTCTAAATCTTCAAAATGTACCTTATCCTTTCAATACTAAGCTATAATTACTTATTAACAAACCCAAATGAAAATTGTAAATTCTTAAGTGTTAAAACATTTTCTATATTTGGGGTATTTTTGTTAAAAAGCTTGTTAATAGTATTTCCGAAATTATTTTTTTAATGGTATTTTTGTTATAAAAAATTATAATAATACTTTTGGAATGAAACATCTTTTGGTGGTATATTTAGGAAATTATATTTTTATGTATGTTGCAAATGTTTGATGGTTGGGTTTCATTGTATATGCCCACACGGAAATCAAATTGATTTTGGTTTGTTAACAATAATCAACTTTCCCTACTTTTTTTTGGTAATTTATAAACTTTCCCTACTTTCTCTCACATAACATCAAGTTTCAGAATTAAATTATCTATATTTAATGTCTTAATATGTTATAATGATGATCTTTTTGGTGTTAGGATTCCATCTATCTTTAATTTAGAAAATATATGATCATGTGATTTTTGCATTTTGTGTAATTTGTTAGTTTGGCTATGTTCATTAATTTTAATATTGGAACATATTAAGACAAATAGATATAGAGACAAAATCAAACCCTAATCAGATTTCAAACCTAAAGACAAAGAGCAAGACAATCCTTGATTTCATATTTTTATGATTTGTCAATATTTTTTTGTGTTAACACATGTATAATCACAAAACAACTGTTGTGATCATGTGATTTCACATTTGTATGATTTGTTGGTTTGGCTATACTCACTAATTGTAATTTTCGACCTTTTGTTGTTTACGATAAACAAAAGGCCACACTTCTCTTCTAAGATGACTTAAATACACTTCTTCTCTAGCAAATTTATACATTTTCTAATTTTACTAATCAATCTTTCTTAATTTGTTGTAGTTACATACATAATAATAATATAAGAAAAAAATGAAGACAAAACTATGGAGGATAAGACCATGTGCAACGCAGTCGCTCTTTTAGTAAGTTTTTATTTTTATTTTTCATATTAAAAAAAAATTAAAAAAAAAAATTAAAAACATGATCAATCGTGGGCCGCCACGTGTCAGTGGAGCCCACATACTACACAAAAATCGGCCCTGACATAAGAGACAAAATGACAAAACTCTTAGTTTTTGTGTGGGGCCCACACACTAAGAACTCTTTAGATCCGTGCAATATTTATGCTCTAAGAGCCAAATATTCTTCTTAAACATAAATATAAATCACATCACGAATACAATCTTTTTGTGTTAACAAATGTATAATCACAAAACATAGAACAACGTTATCAAAATATAAACAATACATACTAATTATAACGTTACATAATCAAGATGATAAAAAAACAAATATTATACTTTCCATAATCACTACTTGGAAGTGAAACGAAGAAAGAGAAAGACAAAGAGCAAAACGATGGGAAAAACCAAAATGAGAGGAGGAGAAGGAGGAAGTATCGGTCCCATCATCAACGGCACGAACAGTAACATCATCGCTAAGACCACTATCGCCATTACCGAACCCATCCCAAATCCAAACTCGTTCTCCATTTTATATAATTCTCTTGTGTGTTGATATGACTTTGTTGTGATCTAATGTGTTTTGTAAATTTGTTTTGGTGTATTTATAAAACATATATACAAACGTTTGTGTTCTATGGTTTGTGTTGTTTGATTGATGATAAGACACAACGGTTCGTGTATCGTTGCATGTAAACACTAAAAAGCTTTTCACGTTAGTATATTTTTAAACGGTGCGTTTTAGTTTGTTATTATTTATGTGACCGATTTTTTTTTTTTTGATAATCCTGGTGTCCTGATCCTCACCGAAGTGAGTTCGGATTATTTCAGAGAACGCTGCAGCTCGCATGTTAATTCCGCGATGGCCGAGGTTCGAACCCAGGAGGCGGAACTCACAGCTGTGAGCCCTTTTATAAGAGAAAAACGGTACACACAAAATTAAAATATTTTCCGATTCTCGATTTGGTTCACTTAAACCAAAATTATAGGATTTATTTTGATTATAATTTAATGTGATTCAAACTGTTATTAATAACTAGGAGGAAACCCGCGATACTCGCAGAATTTTTCTATATTCGAAATATATATTTTGTAAATATTAATAATTTTATTTTATAAATTATTTGGTTATAGTATTTCTTGATGATTTTAGTATTTTCTTGCAATTTCAATATTTATGTTCTTGTGCACCTAAACAATGATACAATATTTATCACTTTTTCAATTCTATATTTTTGTATATTTTTCGCTTATCTTAAATAGTTTGTATTTTTTTGTTCATTTATATGAAGTTTGCAATATTTTTTAGTAAATGTCTATTCTATATCTTAAATATAGTTTGTATAATTTTTGTTTTTATTATTTTTCTTTATTTTACTTGTCATGTTATAGCCACGGCCGTATCGGTGGCTATAGCAAAAATCCGTGGCTATTTAGTCACGATTTTCCACGAATTTTTTTAGCCACAGATTTAACGCTATAGCCACCGATACGGCCGTGGCTATATGGATTTTTTTTAGTAGTGATTATCACTATTTTAGTAAATTTTGTGTGCCTTTTATTTTAATTGTTATTTTTTAATGCAATATTATATATATGATCAAACTATTTTTCAATTGTTTAAAGTCCAAAAAATATTGAAAATACACATTTAAAACTTATACTTAATTAATATTCATGTGTTTAAATGTATTTAGTTTTGTAATAATATTTAATAATTTAAGTTAAATAAATTTGATGATTTAAATGAGAATGATGAAGTGTTAACACAAAGAGAGTTCCCTTCATCTTTTATATATACTAGGAGATCACCCGGGCATGCGCGGGTTTTTTTTTATTCAAAAGATTAATTGTATGTTCTACTTGATTTTTTGAATTGAGGTTACATATAAGATGTTTTGAAACATTTAAATTTTACAACATTTTCAACTAAAATCGTAGGAAAACATTTGAATGCATATTTGAATAAGAAGATAAGTAATTTGTGCTAGATTTGGTTTGCAAATTTTTTTCATTCCGCCACATTTCAATTGGTTATGAACAATGTTAAATAAACATATACATTCTCATCATTTGTGAGATGCGGTTAAATGGAGACTCTATTTGATAGAATACACATTCTCATTATCATATTTTCAATTCGATAACAAAGTTCAATCAATTTTTCGATAGTTTAACGACGGTAAAAAAATTTAAAAACTCTATCATGAAATTAATTTGATTTTAAAATATAAAATACAAATATATATGTATGATAAGTCTAATAATTTCGATCTAAGAAATTTGAAGGTCTTGTTTACGTTAATGTTGTATGAAGAACTTGGAAGGAAGAGTGTCATTCACCTATTTTAAATTCAATTTTGAGTAACTAAATGTATAGAATAATGATTACTAAAATTATTTCCAATAATGTAAAAGACAAAAACAATATAATTGGCTAGCAATTGTTCATTATTATCAATGAAAAAAAATTAAACTTGTTTTTACTATTATTGTAAGCGTATAAATAGTTTTGATATAAATCAATATTTTGATAGTGGAGGTTATAAATTACTATTCGAGAAATCATTAAATAATTTATGTTCCAAATTCTTTGGTTTGATATAATATATATTTCAATATTTTTATTTTATTGTAGGATTAATAATTTTTCTTAGTGTTTGTTTTTACACTCTTTCTATTTCAAATAAATGGTATTCTAGCCTAAAAATTTTGTTACAAAATAAATGACATCTTAGGATTTCAATGCAGCACGAATTAATTTTTTTAAGCAATAGTATGTCGTATAATTTTTTCTATTGGTTGATTTAATTATTTAATATAAAATTTAAATTCTTAATATATGTGCAACATTCTAGAATATCATTTATTTTGAAATGAGTGAATAGTATGGAGTTAGAGATTTTTTTATTTATGTATTTTAATGAGGGTTTGATTTATATGTAAAATATAAACTATTATTTTGTATATTTAATTTTGTTTTGTTTATAATTTAATTAATTAATTGTTGAGGTGACATGTTTATTTGTGACAATTTTTTTTAAAATTAATGAATTTAATAAATAAATTAATAATAAATTTAAAATGATGATGTGTCAAGCCATGGAGAACTCCCCTCATCTTTTATATATATGATGATATGATGATAAGATAATTGATATAACTAAACACTAAATCCCCAAGTTAAAAACTTATCGAAAACAAATACGAAAATAATATATTCACACCCAATCAAAAGTAAAACTAAAACTGTTAAGGATTTGCCTTTGTTAAATGTTGCAGCTTTCTACTCTTTATGTTCTTTAGGTTTTGTTCTTGATGATTGCTTGTTGTGCAAGAAAGTAAACAACACACACAATTTGGTTACCCTGAGTTCGCCTATTGGCTACGTCTCAGGAGAGAGGACAAAACTCTCATGCATCCACTATCTTTTGTCCCTTAGAGATTATTTCGCGAAACACGAACTAACCTCTGTACAATTGTCTTTTGATTACAGATTTGGTACTAGCTGAATCAAGCCCAAGACAACGACGATGATGCGAATCCGAGACAATCCAGACTACACCGAGCTCGAAGATGGAGAAGTGCTTGACCGCATATTCTTTCCTTCTTCCTCTGTATTCTTCTTATGTCTCTGTAACTTTCTTGGTCTCTTATGAAGAAGAAGATAGGCTTCCTCTTATACCTCATATAAACCACTTAGGCATTTTCTTCTTTTCCCGAAAGCCCAAACTTTTCCTTCACATATATTTGGGCCTTTGCTAATTAAGCAAAGCCCACATATATAAATCTTGAGCTTAACCTAATTTCGACATTACCTTTCACAAATCTCCACCTATGTCGCAGATTAGGTTTTGCTCCCAAAACGGCGACTTTTCGCTAAGGCTTCCTTCGGCGATTTTCGACGACCTTTTCTCTGGCCAAGACACACGGCGATGGCCATAGCTCCACCTCACTACCTGACAGAGCTCCCGGTAGACCTGTCGTCAACCTTTCCGTTTCCAGAGTAAGATCCTTACCTCTGAAACCTTTTCACCTTCTTCTTTTACTCTTGTCTGAAACCGACTGATGATGAAAAATACTCCTTTTCTAACCCTTGTTCTTGTCTTATCACTTTGCATGTACCTGCTGATGATGAGATCTGAGATCCGAGATCATATACCAGCTGCTTCTTCAAGATGGGTAAGTTCCTTAACCCTAATCCTTCTTCAAGCAACATAGATCTGAGATTTGAACCATTTACTTTCTGATTTACCTCTTTAAAAGTTAACCCTTTTGTTGTTGATGCTTCCCTGACAGCACTAACCCTCTGTCTCTTTGTTTATACTCGCGAGGTACCTTCAAGCATCCAAAGGAGCCCCGGAGTGTAGCTGCATGCGATTTAGGAGATGACCTTTAGTGTCAAGAGACACCTCTCAAAGGCCTTACCAGGTATAGATTTAGTTAGCATATCGGCTGGGTTCAACGTAGTATGAATCTTTAAAACTTCCACTGCTCCAGCTTCAATCTCATCTCTGATGTGATGAACCTTGGTAGCTATATGCTTGGTCCTGTCATGGTGGACAGGATTCTTAGCTAACCCAATAGCCCCCTGTGAATCACAGTGAATCTTAAACTTCCCTGAACACAGACCTAGTTCCTTACAAAACTTAGTCAACCAAATCCCTTCCTTACATGCTTCTGATAAGGACATGTATTCAGCCTCTGTTGTAGATAGAGCAACCACTCCTTGAAGTGTGGCTCTCCAACTAACCGTGTTTCCACCAACCTGGAACACATACCCTGAGATAGACCTCCTTCTATCCACATCAGCCCCATAATCTGAATCACAGAAGCCTTCTATCCTGAACTCACTTGACTTAGTGAAAGTAAGACTCAAATCTGCTCCACCTTTTAGGTACCTTAGAATCCATTTCACAGACTTTCCAGGTGTTCTCTTCCTGGCTTTGCCATATACCTACTAACTAGGCAGATAGCATATGCTAGATCAGGTCTAGAGCCTATCATAGCATACATAATGCTTCCAACTGCACTAACATAGGGTATAGAACTCATCTCCCTTGTCTCAACAATAAGTTCTTCCTCTGTTAAACTTCTCAGCTTCATCTGAGCTGTTGTAGGGGTAATGACTGATGTACATTCATCCATTCCAAACACTTGAAGAACTTTCCTGAGATACCTTGACTGTGACAGCTTTAGAATTCCTTTCTTCCTATCTCTGGTGATGTCCATACCCAAAATCCTTGTAGCATGGCCTAGATCTTTCATCTCAAACCTTTCTTTAAGTTTCTCCTTCAAGATCTGTATCTTCTTCATGTCCTTTGATGCCACTAACATGTCATCAACATATAGCAGTAGGTAGATACCATCTTCAATTCCTGAGCCTTTCATGTAGACACATGGATCATTCTTGCTTCTGATAAACTTCTGTGTCTTCATAAATTCATCAAATTTCTGATTCCATTGCCTAGGTGACTGCTTTAACCCATACAGAGATTTCCTTAGTAGACATACCTTCTTTTCTTTTCCCTTCTCTATGAACCCTTCAGGTTGGTCCATATAGATCACCTCTTCCAGCTCTCCGTGTAAGAACGCAGTCTTAACATCTAGCTGCTCAAGTTCCAAATCATAGTTAGCTACAGCTGATAGCATAATTCTGATTGAAACATGTTTTACCACTGGTGAGAAAATCTCATTGTAGTCTATTCCTTCAATCTGTGTAAATCCCTTTGCAACCAACCTAGCCTTGTGTCTTGGAGCTTCCACACCTGGAATACCTTCCTTGTATGTGAAGATCCATTTGCAGCCTACACATCTTTGATTATCTGGCTTATCAGCATAATCCCATGTGTGGTTTTTCTTTAGTGAATTCATCTCTTCCATGATAGCATGATTCCACTTTTCCCAGTCTTTTCTAGACTTTGCTTCAGCTAAGGTCTTTGGCTCTTCTAGTTCAATCATAGCAGCACTTGTTAGAGCATAAGCAACTAGGTTTGCATTCTCATACCTAGATGGTGGCCTGATTGTCCTCCTCTGTCTGTCTCTGGCTAGTATGTACTGGTCCAGATTCTGCTCTTCCTCATCATGATCTGAATCTGAACCTGATTCTGAATCTGATGATGCATCTGCAGTTTCAGTAGACTCTGGCAAAACTCCACCTTGACCTGAATCCCCTTCATACTCTATTACTTGAATTCCATTGTCTGCTTCTCCTGATGAACTTCCTTCCTCTACTAATTTCTCACTAAAAGACACCTTCTTAGCCTTTTTCTTTTCGGGTTGTTTCTCAATCTTCTTTGAGAAGTACATGGTTTCCTCATCAAACACAACATTTCTGCTGATTGTTGTCTTTCCTTCCTCTGGTAACCATACCCTGTAGCCCTTTGTACCTTGTGCATAACCCAGAAAAATTCCCTTAACTGCCCTTGGACTCATCTTGTCCTGCACTATATGAACATACGCTGTGCATCCAAAACTCCTTAAATGGTCATAAGCTACCCTTGATCCTGACCATAGTTCCTCAGGAATTTTGAACTCCAAAGATGCATTAGGTGTCCTGTTGATTAGGTATACAGCAGTAGCTGCTGCCTCTGCCCAAAACTTTTTCTCCATTCCAGATTCTGCTAACATACATCTGATCTTGTCTGCAATAGTCCTATTCATTCTTTCAGCTACTCCATTTTGCTGTGGAGTATAAGTACAGGTTCTGTGCCTTCTGATACCTGAATCCTTGCATAGACTATCCATTTGATTGTTGCAAAACTCTAAGCCATTATCTGTCCTTAGACATTTAATCTTCTTTCCTGTCTGAAGTTCCACCATCTTTTTCCATTCAGCAAAATTCTCAAACACTTCATCTTTGCTTCTTAGGAACTTGATCCAGACTTTCCTTGAGTAGTCATCAATCATAGTTAGGAAGTATCTGCAGCCTGACAAGCTGGCTTCATTTGCACTTGATCCCCACAAATCACTGTGAATATAACCCAATACTTCTGTAGTTGTATGCTTAGCAGATGGGAAGGCCTGCTTGTGAGCTTTTCCTAGGACACAATTCTCACAGAAATCTAGTGTGTGAACTTCCTTAGGCTTCAAATAACCTCTCTTCACTAACACTTCCATATTCTTCAAACTCATATGTCCTAGTCTTGAATGCCACCTATTGGTAAGATTCACTTCAGCCCTGCTCACATCTGCTTCCCCACTTACAGCTTTTCCCTGGAAATGGTACAGCCCATCCTTGTAGACTCCTGATAGGACTTTTGGTCCTCTCACTCCACCTGGCAACTTCTGATAGAATGTTACCACAAAGTCCTCTCCTTCATACTTACAGCCACTCTTCTCTAGCTGTCCATAGGAGATTAGGTTTCTGCCCATAGTAGGCATATACCTTACACCAGTCAGTATCAACGTCCTGTTATCATCTGTGATGAGCTTGACTTTCCCGATACCTTTCACTTCACTAAGAGTATTGTTTCCCATGAGAACTTTGGTTTTCTCTGATTCCTGATAGTCAAACAGATTTTCCCTGTCTGGTGTAATGTGGAAAGTACATCCAGAATCCAGAATCCATTCCTCCTTAGTGTCCTGAATACTGACTGTGAGTACCATAGGTAGCTCCTTTTCCTGTGCCATGTTGGTTGCGCTGGTTTGCTTGCCATCTCTCTTTTCAGGACACTCTCTCTTGAAATGACCCTCTTTACCACAAATCCAGCATTCCCTTGTTTTTACCAGAACCCTTGGCTTTGACTTTGATCTTTTGTCCCTGCTCTTTGACCTTGATCTGTCTTGATTCCCTGTCTTCTTGTCTGTTCTGCCCCTGGCTACAAACAGACCCTCACTCTTAGGTTTAGACTTGTTCAATAACCCTTTTTGTCCCAGCTCTACCTCCTTTGCATATGCTGAACTTACAACTTCATTTACCGTGAGAGTATCTTTCCCTGTACCATACTTGAGGGTATGTACCAGCTGCTCATAAGCAGGTGGTAAACCTGATAGAATCTGTATAGCCTGATCTTCTTCTGAGATTTCAATCTTTAGACTGGCCAAATCCGCAATAAGTTTCAGAAAAGTATCTAGATTCTCCTCTATTGTCTTGCCCTCTTCCATCTTGTAACTAGCAAAACTTTGCTTAAGATAGATCCTGTTTGGTAGAGACTTTGTCTGGTAGTCTCTCTCAAGTGCTCTCCACATTCCCAATGTTGTAGTTTCATTCATAACCTTTCTCAAGATCACATCACTTAGACATGTGCTTAGAAGGTTTCTTGCCCTTAGATCTTTCTCAGCCCTCTTTGGATCCACCTTAGGCTGCGATCCTTCTTCCAGCTTAGACGAGTCTTGAACATCTTCTGTTTCTTCCTTAAGAACTGAGGCAAGACCTTGAATCTCTAGCTGCCCTTGAACTCTGAACTTCCATAGTCCAAAGTCACCTTTCCCATCAAATTTAACCACTTCAAACTTACCAAGAGTAGGTTCCATATTCAGTCTCTTTCTTTTTGGCTGAATCTTGAAACCTGAACTGCCCTTATCTTTTGACCAAGATAACGCGGAAACTTGAGCAGACTTGAGCCACTTAACCCGTAGCTGCGCACTGCTCTTCTTGACCAAGGCTCTGATACCACTTGTTAAGGATTTGCCTTTGTTAAATGTTGCAGCTTTCTACTCTTTATGTTCTTTAGGTTTTGTTCTTGATGATTGCTTGTTGTGCAAGAAAGTAAACAACACACACAATTTGGTTACCCTGAGTTCGCCTATTGGCTACGTCTCAGGAGAGAGGACAAAACTCTCATGCATCCACTATCTTTTGTCCCTTAGAGATTATTTCGCGAAACACGAACTAACCTCTGTACAATTGTCTTTTGATTACAGATTTGGTACTAGCTGAATCAAGCCCAAGACAACGACGATGATGCGAATCCGAGACAATCCAGACTACACCGAGCTCGAAGATGGAGAAGTGCTTGACCGCAGATTCTTTCCTTCTTCCTCTGTATTCTTCTTATGTCTCTGTAACTTTCTTGGTCTCTTATGAAGAAGAAGATAGGCTTCCTCTTATACCTCATATAAACCACTTAGGCATTTTCTTCTTTTCCCGAAAGCCCAAACTTTTCCTTCACATATATTTGGGCCTTTGCTAATTAAGCAAAGCCCACATATATAAATCTTGAGCTTAACCTAATTTCGACATTACCTTTCACAAAAACTAATTAAAGATTTGTGTATATCAAGTATCAACAAAATAAAATCGAAAATATAATTTCCTTTTTTTTCTTTACTTTGCATCTTATTGCCTAGTAAGATTAGGAAAACAAACTATATTGTCTTTTATATAAAGAAGTCTAATACAAACTTTTTCTACTATCTTTTCTTCTTCTTATAGCTTCTCTAAGAACAAAAACACAATGTCTTCTAACGAAACTAATCCACCGCATAGTTCCACAAACAACATCGACCAAGATCAAATCATATCTTCTTTTCTCGAAATCGCAATCGGTCACACCGTCGAAACCGCAAAGAAGATCCTACAACTAACAGATTGGAACCTAGAAGTAGCCATAAATCTCTTTCTCATGAACGACCTTGACCTAGTCTCGATAACAACATCGAGTGATTTGTTTAGTCCTCCTCGCAATCTTCTTTTCAAAGGTTCGTTTCAATCCGCGAAGACTATCGCGATTGAGAAGAATCTTTGGTTGTTGGTGAATCTTCAATCAAGAACAGAGTTTGCTTGTGATACACTTAACAGAGATATTTGGTCAAACGACTCCGTTTCGAAAACTGTCGAGTGTGGTTTTATGTTGTGGCAAGTCTATGATCATACAGTCGAAGGTCAAAAGGTCAAAACTTTTTACAAGATTGAGTCTTTTCCTCCTGTTGTGCTTCTTATTGATCCTATTACTGGTCAGAAGATGTGTATGTGGAGCGGCGAGTTTGAGCCTCATAGCTTTCTCGAGGATTTGACAAAGTACACTGATGCTGGTCCGTGCAAAGACATAGCTGGTTCGCACGGACATGTAGCTGTTGTTGCTTCTCCGACAAGGAACAAACAACCCGAAAGAAAGTTGACTTGTTGGTCAAGAAACAGAAATTGGGCTGAAGTGTTTGAAGAGAAGGACCTCACGGATGATCAATCCGTGGTTGCTTCATGTGATGCAAAAGAAGAGACTTGTTCGTCAAGTAACAACATTGATCAAGCCTCGGCAACAAACCTCACCGATCAAGTTGTGACTTATTCACCAATCAACAACAATGATCACAATGTGTCTCCTTCTTTAGGGTCAGAACAAGAAGAGACAAAAGAAGAGACTTGTTCATCAAGCAACCACATTGATCAAGCCGTGGTGGCTCCTTTCTGCGATGAAGAGTCCACAAAGACTTCTTTCCCAAGCAACAACAATGATCATATTGTGGCTCCTCCTTCTTTAGGGTTAGAACAAGAAGAGCCTAAAGAAGTAGAGAAGGAGAAGGAAGAGACTTGTTTTGACTTTCCGGTTTTGACAGAAGAGCCGAAAGAAGACTGCGATCGAAGCCTTGTGTGCACGCTTTGCATTCGATTTCCAGATGGGAGAAGAAAGCAGAGGAGGTTTCTCAAGACAGAACCGGTTCAGTTTCTATGGTCTTTTTGTTATTCTCTAATGGAGGAATCTGAGAGAAAAGTGTTTAAACTAGTACATGCTATTCCTGGTGCTTCCAAGACTTTGGTTTATGAAGATAACATGACTTTTGCTCAATCTGGTCTGGCTAGTTCTATGATCTATGTTACTTGGGAGTGAAGCTTTCTAATTTTTAGGGTTTTTTTTGTTTTGATTTTTTTTTTAGGGTAATAGAGTTTAGATTAATTGTGTTTCTTTTGAATATTCTGCTCATATTTTTTTTATTAATTAAAAAATTTAAATATTGTCAATGCGCAATCCTAGTAACATATTAATTCGATAACTCAAATTTGATGGATACTAAAATAAAAATAAACATAACTGGGGTGTATTCAAACAAGATTTTGGAGTGATTTAAAATTTGATGAGTTTTAATAAGATTTTGAATGATTTTTAAGAATTATGGAATTTGTTATGATTTGTTTTAAAACACATTGAAATCCCATCTAAAACCACGTGATTTGAGTATTTATACTGTTAACTACGAAAATTCATTAAAACATATTGAAATCACTTAAAATCCATCACTTAATTTTTTCCAATAACAGTAGATTTCAAGGTACTTTTTCAAACCACTGTTCCAATAACACTGGATTTTATAAGACTTTTTAAAATAATTGTTTGAATAACACATGATTTAAGATTTTAACTCAAATCACTCAAAATCCTTAATTTAATACAACATATATTCTAGTTCTAGCCCAAAACCGATGATAAAAGTAAATATAGCATGAAGAATTCATAAAATTACACCCTTTTAACCCTTCCTTCACAGAACTACACATAATTCAATATTTTTACATATTTACACCCTTTCAAAATTTAAAAAGCTTGATTTACCTTTTTAAAAATTACCAAAATTAAAATATTTTCATTTGGGTTCGCTAATTAGTGTTTAGGGTATAGTATTAAGGGGGTAAGATTGTGTGGGTAGGATTTATTTGGATTTAATTTTGAGTATTTAGGTGTAGTTTTGTGAAATAATTTTGAAATGGTGTAGTTTTGTGAAATGTAATTCAAATGGTGTAGTTTTGTAATTTTGTAATTTTCCCATATAACACTGCTTAAATATAACATTCCTCAACAAACCCATCTTCTTGATTTTGATTTTGAATTGGATTGTAAATTTCATCCTAAAACACAACCAAATAATACACAATTATTTTTAATATATACTAACTATGACTTAAATACAAATATTAAATCTTAAACACAAACCTGAATAATAACCGGAACATAGGCTTCTTGGTCACTAGTAGATAAGAGATTACTTGCAAGACAATCAACATTTTCTGATGTTTGGTTTGTAAAATTCATTGAGGAAGATTCACCGGTTTCAAATCGCAATAAGACAACGTTTATGTGATGGAAAAGATTCTTAAGATATTGATCAATAGACTCACACAAGTTAAGACGATGATCAATAGTCATAGTGAAATCTCCCATCCTACCACCAAAACAAGAAAACATGACTTCCCTCATGAATCTCTCCTTATGATCTTCCATCAGTTTTTGGTTTTGCTTTCGTAATTTCGCGATATGGCTAATGAGAAACTCTTCGTTGTTAACATATCTAAATGTTTGCTCTGTCTTTGTCCGCATTGTGAACTTGCGAATAACGTTACTTGCCTCGGAATTTGATGGCCACACCTCTGGTGGATTTGAGTTGAATTGATTGTAGATGATTGAACATGCATCGACACCGCAGAGAATCTTGAGTTCATTGAGTTTCTTCATGAGTCCTTGTGTTCCTAGACTTGAATGTTGCATTTCTCACCTTGTGGTCGGAAATGTAAGTTAGGTTTAACTTCTTCTTTGCCATCACTACAATGATGTTTTTCTCTTGTTGTTGTTGTTGTTGTTTATGTGTATGTTTTTTTTGTTTGTTTGTGGTGGAAAGTGTGTTTTTAAATAGTGGTGGAAATGTGACAAAAAAATAAATAATAGTGGTTAGATAGATGCATACAATGTATAAAACTACGCCATTTTTGAATTACATTTCACAAAACTACACTATTTCAAAATTATTTCACAAAACTAAACCTAAACACTCAAAATTAAATCTAAATAAACTCTACCCACACAATCTTACCCCTTAATACTAAACCCTGAACACGAATTAGCGAACTCAAATGAAAAGATTTTAATTTTGGTAATTTGGTAATTTTTAAAAGGTAAAATCAAGTTTTTAAAATTTTGAAAGGGTAAGTATGTGAAAATTTTAAATTAGGAGTAATTTTGTGAAAGAGGGGTTGAAAAGGTGTAGTTTTATGAATTCCTCTAAAATCAAATTCAAATAAATTATAACCACACAATTTTACCTTTTTAATACTATATCATAAACATTAATTAACAAATCCATTCTTTTGGGAGAATTACAAAACTACACCTTTTGAATTACGTTTCACAAAACTACGCCTTTTTAAAAATTTCTTCACAAAACTACATCTAAACACCAAAAATTAAATTCAAATTAAGCCTACCCATACAACCATACCCCTTATTCACTATACCCTAAACACTAATTAGCGAACCCAAACGAAAAAATTTAATTTTGGTTAAGTTTTAAAAGGTAAATCAACCTTTTCAAATTTTAAAAGAGTGTAATTATGTGAAAAAATTAAATTAGGTAGAGTTTTGTAAAGGAAGGGATGATAGGTGTAATTTTGTGAATTCCTCTTTTTTATAATTTTTGTAAACTTTTAAAAGGTAAATCAACCATTTTATAAAATATATTAAAATATTAAATTAGATGTATTTTTGCGAATGAATGATAAAAGTAGTGTAATTTTGTGAATTTCTATATAATTTTTGACAAAAATGCAAAACAATATTTTTAATTATTTATGTGGTAATAATAAATCTATACTCCCAATTTTGCTATCGGCTAACTCCCACTAGCTTCTCCTTCTTCCTGTGTCGTGTGCTTCTTCTCATCGAGAATCGCTCTCTAGGTAAAGTTATCGTAGACATGTCAAATTATGTTTTTTTTTTCAGACACAAACTTGTCTTAAACGAATCTATCTGTTTCCCCCCTACAACTCTCAGATTCTTGTCTCTTCAAGTCGTTGCTGCGAATTTGAATCTTGAAAAAAATGGTTGTGTTTGGTAATGTTTCCGCGGCGAATTTGCCGTATCAAAACGGGTTTTTGGACACAATTACATCTAGAAGCTGTGATATAATGGGACAAAGCTTCAGGCTTGGGAGTTATCAAGCAATTAAGACAAGAACAAGGAGGAGGACAAGGAGTTCTGGTCCTTTGCAGGTTTCTTGTCTGATTTTTTTTCGCTTGATTTCTCTGAATTATTTGTCTATTGGTAAGTGTTATTATGATTAAAAGAGGGGGGGGGGGGAATTTACAGGTGGTTTGTGTGGATATTCCAAGGCCAGAGCTAGACAACACTGTTAATTTCTTGGAAGCTGCTACTTTGTCTGCGTCTTTTCGCAGTGCTCCTCGTCCTGCAAAGCCTCTAAAAGTTGTAATTGCCGGTGCTGGTATGTTGAAACTAAGAGAAGTTTCTTTTTTTTCGTTATGTTATGTGTTTTGATGCGATTATGATTCGAATCACAAATGATTTGTAGGATTGGCTGGATTGTCAACTGCAAAGTACTTGGCCGATGCAGGACATAAGCCTCTGTTGCTTGAAGCAAGAGACGTTCTTGGTGGAAAGGTACTTTTATAATCAGAATCGTGGTTGTCTTATGTTCACCGTCCTTAGTAGACTTGCTAGTCACCAAATGAGTTAGTGAGACTATGAGATGTAGTTAATATTTAGAGTGTTACATCTCTTAGGTACAAAAGTTTTGTTCATGGATCCGTCTTCTTTGTTGTGTTTTTGTTTTTTTTCTTCTGGTGCCCGCTTCACCCCTTTCATCCCTTGAAACGATATCCATAAGTTAACTGGAAATATTTTACAGAACACAGGAACTTATTACTGAGAGTATGATTTTATAACATGTTAGATTGTTGTCGCGTATCTTGCTCTTGAGTTAGGTTCTTGTTTCTACTTATGAGGGATCTATTACCGATGTCAAATTCGTGTTCCTGCAGATAGCTGCATGGAAGGATGAAGATGGTGATTGGTATGAAACCGGTTTACATATATTTTGTAAGTTCATATTAAATATATAAATTATAAGTTGCTCCCGACGAGACAAACTTGGAATTGAACTTACACTTGACTAACCAATTTGTGCCTTAGGCTCTGATATCATATTGCTGAATAAGATACCAATTTCTGTTTGAAAGTAACATGACAAAGAAAGTTAAGCGAGATGCCAATGAGAGCATAAGCATTTTTGAGTTTGATAAGATATTAACAAGTTTGCTTGCAGCTGGTTCACAAAAGATAAATAAAACTCGTTATTTATTATCTTGTTATAGCCACTCTACTGCTTCTTTTCATAGTGAAGTTCCTAACTTTTTTGCCTTGATTCTGTTCACATTCTTGCTGGAAGTCGGTGCTTATCCGAATGTGCAGAACTTATTTGGAGAACTTGGGATCAATGATCGGTTGCAGTGGAAGGAACACTCCATGATTTTCGCTATGCCAAGTAAACCCGGAGAGTTTAGTAGATTTGATTTCCCGGATGTCCTACCGGCACCCTTAAACGGTGAGTGGATAAACTCATTTCATAATCTTATCTACTAACCAGCTAATATATCTTACTACTTCATGTTCTTTGAACTCTCTAACATAACATATCTGATAAAAACGGTGTCTGAATCGTAATCAATGTCCCCATGTGTTTGGTACTTTGGTTACTAAAGGTTGCATAAATCTGCAAACAGGTTATATGTAAAACAAATTGTGATGTAACTGACTAGAAAGTTAGGCTAGTAACTATTTTGGATATATTTATTTCTATTGGTCAATTTCAAGCTAATGATAGACTTTGAGATATAAGACTATCTAAAGACATCATGAACGTTAGATTCATGTGCTAAACGTTGAAAAGAACATGTTTGTTTGTAGTTTCAAGGCAAAGAATCTTATTTTGTGCTTCCGCTAGACGTACATACCACAATCCACTAAAATAAGTGATCTCCCTTGTGGCTTTGTGGTGAATGTTCTTTTGATAGATGTAATTTGTTTCTGGGAAATAGTTGAAGTTGTTTCTGTAAATATTTACTTTGTAGGTATATGGGCTATCTTGCGGAACAATGAAATGCTGACATGGCCAGAGAAAATTAAGTTTGCTATTGGACTTTTGCCGGCAATGCTCGGGGGTCAAGCTTACGTTGAGGCCCAAGATGGTTTATCAGTTGAAGAATGGATGAGAAAGCAGGTAATTAGCCTCATTGATTGAGTTCATGTTTCCTGTGACATTTTGTAGAGTTTGTTACATACTGTCTTCTTCGATTGCTGACTTTTCAGCTTCATTTGGTTCTTTGTTGCTTGCTTCTCGTGCGTGATTTTTGCTCATCATATAAAAGCGAATTTTGATGAAGTTTTGAGTTTCTGTTCTCTGGCTATGTATATTCTATCCAGGGAGTACCTGATCGCGTGACCGATGAGGTGTTTATTGCAATGTCAAAGGCTCTAAACTTTATAAACCCGGATGAACTCTCAATGCAATGCATTCTTATAGCTTTGAACCGGTTTCTTCAGGTTAGGCATTTCAGTCCTTTATTTCTCTACGTTCTCCATATTAAACTTCTTGTGTAGACGTTTATTGCGATAACAAGTCGTAGTTACCACTCACATCGTTGACATGGAAAGAACTTTTCATATGGTTATAGCTGGTTTTTCTTTCCCCATAGTCGGAGGAGTGACTTATATTGACTCTTGAAACAATGAAACATGATGTACCTTAGTTTCTTATCAGTGAGTGACTTTCCGAGTACAAAGTCAAATTCTCTTTTATCCATTTTATTCGATGCGACGGTTGAAAGAGATTGGCATGACCACTAACTCTTTTCTTGAGCTTATTAGTTGGTCACTTATCGCTGAAGATCATTATTTTTAAGAAACTTGTAGTAGCTCATCTCCATCAAAAGTTGTTTCTTATATCTAGTTTGGGATTGTCAAAATTCGTAATGCAAAACTTGCATTGACAGGAAAAGCATGGTTCCAAGATGGCATTCTTGGATGGTAATCCTCCGGAAAGGCTCTGTATGCCAATTGTGGATCATATTCGATCACTAGGTGGGGAAGTACGACTAAACTCCAGGATCAGGAAAATTGAGCTCAAGAGCGATGGTACGGTTAAGAATTTCTTACTCACTGATGGAAGCACTATCGAAGGAGACGCTTATGTGTTTGCAGCTCCAGGTTTCACTTCTATGTTGTCTTTGCAGATTTACATTACATTTAAGTCTCTCTGGCTCGTGCGTCATATGATGTTTCTGTTTTTATTGTAGTCGATATCTTGAAGCTTCTTTTGCCGGATCCATGGAAAGAAATACCATACTTCAAGAAACTGGAGAAATTAGTCGGAGTGCCTGTTATTAATGTTCATATATGGTTAGTGAGACTAATACCTCTCATGATTCTTTTCGTGCCATTTCGGTTTGAGATCACAGGTAGATCTTAAGTGCTATGAATTATCGCAGGTTTGATCGAAAACTGCAGAACACTTATGATCACTTACTCTTTAGCAGGTAAATTTCTTATTGAAGCAGTTTTGATGGATCAAGTCTTTATAGAATAGTTGGTAGAACTCAGTATTGAATAAAATAATTTTTTCCATTAGTAGTTCGAGTTTTCGTCAAAAGTAAGAAGTGTTTAGATTTGAACAGGAAACAGTAAAGACTTGTTCTTGATTATCTTCAACAATCTTGTTTTGGTGTTTCTACAGAAGTAAACTTCTGAGTGTATATGCAGACATGTCCTTAACTTGTAAGGTAAGAACATTGCCTTGTCTTTCTAAAAGTGTTCCTCTTCTATATATCTATTGCAAGAGATTAGAACTTGGTGCACGGTGGAGCTTCTCATGTACAAAATTCGTTAGCTTATATTTGCTATCGAATATTGATTCAACAAAGTGGATCCTTTGTTTATCAACTATAGGAATATTACGATCCTAACCGGTCGATGCTGGAGCTAGTATTTGCACCTGCAGAGGAATGGATATCACGCAGCGACTCCGACATCATAGAAGCTACAATGAAAGAGCTCGAGAAACTCTTCCCCGACGAAATCTCGGCTGATCAAAGCAAAGCTAAGATATTGAAGTACCATGTAGTTAAAACTCCAAGGTTAGAATATAACTAAACATTAGACCAAAAGGATACAACTTTTACAAGTGATGTATTCAAACATGTTATTCTCTTTTTGTTTTGAAATGGTTAACAGGTCTGTGTATAAGACCATACCGGACTGTGAACCGTGTCGTCCTCTACAGAGATCACCTATCCAAAGATTCTACTTAGCTGGAGATTACACTAAACAGAAGTACTTGGCTTCCATGGAAGGCGCCGTTCTCTCTGGCAAATTCTGCTCACAGTCTATTGTACAGGTAAACAACAAAAAACTTGCCATTCAAAAAAGCATATAGATATTTTAAACCAGTGACCAGACCCGGTGTGTTGACTCTGGTTTTGTCTTTATCATTAAAAGTGTTTCTGGTTATGTAGAGAGATTGTTTGGTATGAATGTAAAGTTGTGTGTTACTGATTCTTTAGGATTATGAGTTACTGGCTGCTTCTGGACCAAGAAACTTGTCGGAAGTGACTGTATCAACAACATGAGAGAAGAGAAGAGGGAAAAGGGATTAAAGAACATTGCTTGTAAGCAATTATTATTATTTGTAACTTTGTTTGTGTGTATAAATCTCATTCTTATCCCAACATTAGAGACCCTACTCTCTCTATTTAGTAAATGATGAATCTTACAGATTTGATATCTCATTTTTCATAATACATATATTTTTTTTAAAAAGGTAAAATTACTGTCACACTTTTTTGTATTAAGTTTACCTATGGGTTTGAGTAGGGATGTTAATAATGGGTAAAACCCGGATGGGTACCTGGGACCTGTCATTATTATGAAACCCAAGACCTGCATGTATCATAAAAAAAGTCACAGGTTTTTAATGGGCAGGTACCCGTCAAGAAAATTTTTATACGGGTTTGTTTTAGCAGGTAACGGGTATCTGCCGGGTTTTTTTTTTCCAGGCTGAAACCTAATTTGCCTCTGCTTTGCTTCTTCTTCTCTCATTTTTGTGGTTCGTCTCTCTCTCCTCTCATTTTTGTGATTCTCTCTCTCTCACTCTCTCTCTCAACAATGACAAGTAGTAGCTCAATAATGTGAATTAGTAGCTTTCATTGGATTTAAGTTTTTTTTTGGATTTAAAATATAAGAATGTAAAAGATGGTATTTTTGACTTTGGATTTTTACAATTATATTATAATGATGACTTTAGTATTTTTTTAAATTAAATTATGAGATGATTTTGGCAATTGATTGTACTTTTATTTAATTAAATTATGAATAATATGGATCTCAAGTAACTTTTACAGGTACCCACGAGTTGACCTGTATCTAACAGGTTCTTCATAGGTATACCCACAAAGTACCTGAAACCCATACGGGTTTTTTCTCACATGCCCACCACAGGCTGGGTAGTTACAGGTGCAGGCCAGGCCAGGTAAAAAAACCCACGACAACATCCCTAGGTTTGAGTAGTAAAGTAAGCATGTGACACACAATACTAGAATCATTTGGGGCCAAAAAATCCAAAATCTTAAAGTACTAATATTAAAGTGGGTTTAGTCTTTGGAAGACTAATTTGGGTCCATATCATTTTTTCTAAAAACTTGTAGGGACAATATAGATTTTTAATTAAATCAATATATCATTTCAGTATTTCTTTCGTAAAATTGCATCTAATTCAATTTTTCTATATTTACATCATTTTCAAATTTTAAAAAAGGAATTCACAAAACTACATATTTTCAACACTCTTTTCACAAAACTACATCTAATTCAATATTTTTATATATTCGCACCCTTTCAAAATTATAAATGTTTGATTTATCTTTAAAAAAATTACCAAAATTAAAATTTTTTTATTTTGATTCGCTAATTAGTGTTTATGATACAATATTAAATGAGTAGGATTGTTTGAGTAGGGTTTATTTAAATTTAATTTTGAGTATTTATATACAGTTTTAAAAGGTGACTATGAAATGATATAGTTTTGTAAAATACAATTCAAATAGTGTAATATTGTAATTCCCCAATTTTAAATGGTTCGATTATCATATAAAAATTTATCAAATTAAAATATTTTTTATTTAAATAGTGTAATATCAAACGCAAATTAGCGTTTATGATTTATTATTAAAAGAACATGATTTCGTGGGTAAAATATTTTGATTTAATTTTGAGGATTTCACAAACCTACACAATTTCTTCCTTTCTTTTACAAAACTCTATCTAATTCAATTTTTTCACATAAATACACCCTTTCAAAATTTTAAAAGCTTGATTTACCTTTAAAAAATTATCAAAATTAAATTTTTTTCATTTGGGTTCGCGAATTAGTGTTTAGGGTATAGTATTAAGGGGTAGGATTGTGTGAGTATGATTTATTTAAATTTAATTTTGAATGTTTAGGTGTAGTTTTGTGAAATAATTTTAAAATGATGTAGTTTTGTGAAATGTAATTCAAATGGTGTAGTTTTGTAATTTTTCTTTTAATTTTTAGCAACTAGGTTTAATTTTGCGGAGTAACTTTTAAAATGTTGTAATTTTTTGAAATTCGATTTAAAATTTCTAAACCGTTTTTGTTTCACATCCGGTTTAGAAATTTAAAGAAGAAGAAGAAATAAACAGGGAGAATTGCAAAACTACACCATTTGAATTACATTTCACAAAACTACATCATTTCAAAAATACTTCACAAAAGTTCACTTAAACACTCAAAATTAAATCCAAATAAATCCTACCCACACAATTTTACCCATTTAATACTATACCCTAAACACTAATTAGCAAACTCAAATTAAAAGGTTTTAATTTTGGTAATTTTTTAAAAGATAAACCAAGTTTGTAAAATTTTGAAAGGGTGTAAATATGTAAAAAAAATTTGAATTTGATAGAGTTTTGTAAAAAAGGGAAGAAACGAGATCAGTTTAGAAATTTTGTGAATTTTTTTAAAAAGGGAAATTTTTTTTGTGAATTACTCAAACAAGAAAGCCTAATCGAACCGAAATCAGTTTTAGAAAATCATTGACCGGTTTTAGAGTCGACTCGGTTCGGTTCTTACCGAAATCCCTCACGCCTAAGATTTGTTTTGTTTTGCGATCTCTCTCTTCTCTCTCGCAAAAATCTTCCGATTCTACGGTAAGCTTCCTTCGATCTCTCCTTTAATTTTACTTACTCCAAGTTTTTGTCAGTGTAATAAATCAGATCTCCAATTCTTGTTATTACTCAAAGACAGTGCTTTAATTTGTCTCTCTTCTAATTAAGCTCTGTTTTTTGGTTGTCCTTTTCTTGAGTTCTAAAAATATCCTTCTTTGTTGATCATATCCACAAATATGTGTAATACTAAAGATGCTTTCTTTCTTGTTTATATGTTTTTTATTGTTTTTTTTTCAGAGATTCATTAACAAGAAAATATTGTCTTGAGTAGAAATATATACAGCCTTTACAAGAGCATGGTAAGAAGTATTTTTTTAATACTATCTAGCTATAATTAACAAGAGATTTTTGAACTATTTGGTGTAAGAAGTTACTATTAGTCTCTAGTTTTCATTCAAACATGTCCCCTTTTAGAGACAATACATCTAAAACAATGTGTAAAATGACTGCAGAATAATTGTTTGAATTTTTTTTGCTTATGTTGGGGTCTTTGATGGGTTCAGGCAAGCTCGTTACGGCTGTATCTAGCGTGCATAAAGAATACGCTCGAGGCAGCCATGTGCTTACAGGTACAAACCTATTTTTGTTTCAAAGAAATTACCCCATCTTTATGGTTTAGTATGTTTGTGTTTGTGTACTCCCTTATCCATGTTTAAGTAACCTATGGTGTGTGTGTGTGTGTGTTACTCTCCCATGTTACTAGTTTACTTGTTTATTTGGGATAATTTACGTTCATTCGCTTTTACTTTTGGCATTTTTGTCTCGCAATATATGGTGTCGGGTGCCGGAAACTTTGCATTTCGTAAGTGAAATGGGCCATGGAAAGTCTTTGTAAAACTTAGTTTTTTACATGGTATATATATATATATTTCTGAAAGTGTCTACGTTGCCTCTACTTGCAGAACTTTCCATGTCAAGAAGTTGAAAGGCATAATAAACCAGAGGTTGAACTAAAGTATGTAAGCTAACAAGATGCTTGTGAGAATGTGATGCTCTTTCGTCACACTATCATTCTAAGTAGTAGAATCTTATTGCAACCATTTTTTGTTTTTTGCTATTTTTGTCCGCAGGACGAGCCCAGAACTTTTGTTAAACCCTGTAAGAAGTTTGTTTACCGTTGATATTTCACTCTCTTCTTACCTAGATTGTTGTACTTGTTTAGCTAATTTTTTTGCAACTTGTAGGTTTTAATATGCCGTAATGAGGCTGAGAAATGTTTAATAGAAACATCTATAAATTCACTCCGGATAAGCCTCAAGGTGATTGTTAATCTTACCTTAGCTTTTACTTCAATACATGGTACTAAGTTTGTCTCCCGTGAAATCGTCTTGAAGAGTTGTGTGGGTTTAAGAAGATTAGTTATTGTTGATTTTGTAGGTAAAACAAGCGGATGAACTTGAAAACATACTAACCAAAAAGTTCCTTAGATTCTTGTCCATGAGAGCAGAAGCTTTTCAAGTACTAAGAAGGAAGCCAGTGCAGGTACACCTTCTTAGCAACTTCTTTAAACGCTCGTATTGTTTCGCTATGGTAAACGCATCAGGATTCGTAACTTGTCCTTCTTCTTTTTTAGCTTTCTCTAGCCCTATGATGTACCAAAACTTGTGAATAATCTAACTGCGCAGAGACTGCCTTGGCTTTATATGAGTTTCTTTCTATTGCCACTATTTAAGTGGAAGATTCATTTTGTTTGTTGTGTCATTTTTGAGACAGGGGTATGACATTAGCTTTCTTATAACAAACTACCACTGCGAAGAGATGCAGAAACAGAAGCTGATCGATTTCGTTGTTCAGTTTATGGAGGCAAGTCTCTCTCTCTCTCTCTCTCTCTCTCTCTCTCATTCTATAACCTTATTTTAACAATGTAGTAATGTCTTTTGAGACTATTATGCTACAGGATATTGAGAAGGAAATAGGAGAGTTAAAGCAATCAGTGAACACAAGAGGAAGACTTGTTGCTACTGAGTTTCTTAAACAGTTCATCTAAAAACACAAACTTGAGAGTTGTTGGTGTTATTACTTTTGTAAGCTATGTATAACTCAACCTTCAGTATTTCATTTTTTCTTCTTCTAAAATATTCTTATCCTTGCTCCTTCTGTTCTTCACTTAATTAATAAAGATAATCTATTAAGATTAAACATTCGGAACATAACTAATCTAGGGAGAATTTCAAAACTACACCATTTGAATTACATTTCACAAAACTACACCTAAACACTAAAAATTAAATCCAAATAAATCCTACCCACACAATCCTACCCCTTAATATTATACCCTAAACACTAATTAGCGAACCCAAATGAAAATATTTTAATTTGAGAGAATTACAAAACTACACCATTTGAATTAAATTTCACAAAACTACATCATTTCAAAAATACTTCACAAAACTACACCTAAATACTAAAAATTAAATCCAAATAAACTCTCCCCACACAATCCTACCCCTTAATACTATACCTTAAACACTAATTAGCGAACCCAAATGAAAATATTTTAATTTTGGTAATTTTTAAAAGGGTAAATCAAACTTTTAAAATTTTGAAAGGGTGTAAATATGTGAAAAAAATAAATTAGGTGTAGTTTTGTGAAGGAGGGGTTGAAAGAGTGTAGTTTTGTGAATTCCTCTTTTAATTTTGATAATTTTTTAAAGGGTAAATCAAGCTTTTAAAATTTTGAAAGGTGTAAATATGTGAAAAATTGAATTAGGTAGAGTTTTGTAAAAAATGAGAAGAAATGGTGTAGTTTTGTGAATTCCTCACTAATCTATCTTATATAATAAAGTTTTTTGACAAACTATATTATCTTGAGATGTGTCTTCCCCTTTTGTTGACATTTTCATCTCATCGAATAATAATTATTTTTATTATATTTATTTAATTGTTATATTTAAGAGTGATTTATATAATGGAGCACTTTTTAACACAAGCATATCAAAATAAGACATTTTTGTGATATGAGACACTTTTTACACTTTTTATTTTTTAAATACAGTTTTACCCTTCGTGTACACAAAAGTTGTGTACAAAAAGTTGTGGATGCACAACGTTGTGTACAAGAAGTTGTGGATGCACAACGTTGTGTACAGAAAGTCGTGGATGCACAACGTTGTGTACAGAAAATCGTGGATGCACGACGTTGTGTACAAAAATTCGTGGATGCACGACGTTGTGTACAGAAAGTCGTGGATGCACAACGTTGTGTACAGAAAGTTGTGGATACATTTTATGTTATGTGGACATACTTTTGTACAATTTCGTAAATGTATTTTAATTTATTCTTAAATATATTATTTCAATAATTACATGTACATCAAAACATATAAATGTTTTAAATTCATTATTAAAACATGAAAATTACATGTACATCAAAACATATAAATGTTTTAAATTCATTATTAAAACCTATTTATTCATTTTTGAACATGAACCATCATATAATTTTAACTACAAAATTTATTTAAACTTGAACACAAATCATCATATGAATTGTCTATGATATATAAACTCATTGGAATAAAATTTAAACTCGTCCATTATACTTTGAACATTTGTACAATGCTTTATGGACATATATAAAAAATAGATATTGACTAGTTGTCCACAAATGTTGATACATTCATAAATAAAATATATAAAAGTGGATATCAAAATATAGATATTAAAATTTTATAAATCAATATACAAAAATAAATTATTTTATATTACCCTAGAAAATTAAAATTAGAATGCAAAATAGAAAAATGAGAAAGAAAATGATTGTAAAATTTATGTAGAATAAATGAATTGAAGGGTAATTTAGTCTTTTATGACAATAAAGTGTCTATATATCAAAAAGTGCTCTAAAGTGTAATTTGTGTTTTAAAAAGTGTGTGATGATGTAATTTTCTCTATATTTAATAAGAAAGCAACATTTTTGATGTTATGCACTTTTTCATAACTCTAAAAAAATATATATTTAATAAACCATACATTTTTTATTTGATATTTATTATTTTTTAATAAACCATAAATTTTGTTTAAGTTTTAAAAACTTAACATGTATAAACTTGCATGTGTTTTCTTTTGTTAACATTTTTCATCTATTCGAACAATAATTATTTTTAATATATTTATTTAATTGTCGTATTTAATATTGTTCGGTTACAAAACATTGGCGTCAATACTTTATTGTTATATTTATACGGCAAAAATTTTGGGGAACCATTCAAGTCCAAATATCCGAAAGGATTGGAACCAAAAGTGACTTGGTTAGTTTTCATCCTATTTTATCGCTTCTTTTCAATATCAGCTTTCCCCTTTTGTTTGCATTATAAAAACGAAAGCTTCTTCTCAATTCTCTCTTATAGTATTTAACAAAACATAAAAAAAAATCTCTCTTATAGTGTTAAAAAAATATTTATGCTTCAAAAAGGAGGTAGCAGAAGGTAACATTTTAGCGCTTTTATGGATTTTAAAGGCTTTATAATTTCATCCAATTTCTCTTTGGCTTAATTTCTAAAAATGTCTATGAATTCTTCAATGGTTTTCTTTTGCTCCTATGACATATAAAATTTAAAATCAATTGTAGTTTCATTTATGCTTACCAATAATAACTCATTCAACATTTTTAACTCTAAAATATATTTATTGTTTTAGTTTTATAAATGACTATGCTTGACTTAAGCGTCGTCAAGCTCTTCAAGTACAATTTTTTTAACTCTTTTTTTTCTTTTTACACAGAAATATAGTTTGGTCCAAACACATGAGTTTTATCAGTTCTTGTCTCATAGAAAAGTACTTATTCTTGTACTTTTTTGTGTGTGTGTAGCGAGCAGAGAATTAAGAGAAGTTATAATGTTCAAGATCGATGATGGTGAAGATCATATTGTCACCAATCGTTTGTTAGTTTTCAAGATGAAACAAACTCTACTTTGTGATTTTTCTCTACAAGCGAAAAGGTATTTTGATAAATAAGCCTCTGGAATAATTGTATTTTGATAATTTTAAAGTTTTTCAATGCCAAGGATATAAATTATTTTATGTAAGTTATAAAAAAGTAAATGTGAAATATAGTGAAAGAAAACTGCATCGTTTTCAATTAATTTTATTGCTACTATTGATGTAACAAATATTTTTAAACTCAAAAACAGGAATTGTTTTCGGGTAAATTTTTTTTTCTTCTAATTTTTGACTAATCCGTTATATTATAAAAACCAAGCGGGTTGTGCTCAGAAAATTCACAAAATTACACTATTTTTTCCTTTATTTTACAAAACTCTACCTAATTCAATTTTTTCATAGATTTACACCCTTTCAAAATTTTAAAAGCTTGATTTACCCTTTAAAAAATTACCAAAATTAATTTTTTTTCATTTGGGTTAGCTAATTAGTGTTTAGGGTATTGTAATTTGTATTAAGGAGGTAGGATTGTGTGGATATAATTTATTTGAAAATGTTTAGGTGTAGTTTTGTGAAGTTTTTTTGAAATGGTGTAGTTTTGTGAAGTTTTTTTGAAATGGTGTAATTTTGTGAAATGTAATTCAAATGGTGTAATTTTGTGAAATGTAATTCAAATGGTGTAATTTTGTAATTATCCCTATTTAAATAACAACAATTTTTTTTTTGAAGAGTATCTACTATTCCTCGATTTCCACTAAAACGAGGTACATACATTGATACATAACATACCATTCTCCAATCTCCTCAAACCATATATGTTTATTTTCTCTGTTTTTTTGAAGTAATGTGTTATTTTTCAGATGCTTGTTCTTGCGGAGAATCGAATCTTGAGAATAAGTTTCCCAAGTAACGGAACCAAATTTGAATCGGAACTGTTCTTCAACTCAAGCGAACCGATTCTCGGTTTCGCGGTTAGTTTATCCAGATTTTCGGTTTACGTAACGGTCAAGGATCATGGTGTATATGCTTCTAATATGCAAAGGCAACAACTTTGGATCGCAAAGCCTACAACATAATGGTTTAGTTACAAATTAGGTTGTCGCGATAATTGTATGTTCGATTCGAAACCAGTTGTTGATTCTAACGAAACAAACATCTATGTAAGATCAATCACTCTTTCTCTCTCTCTATGTTTAAATCTTCTCATTAACATTTTCATTAATGGTGGGTTTTTGATTCTTGATCTGTTTCTTTTAGGTAATTCCAAAACTGATTGTACCTTTCACATATCTGATGATTCTCTTAAGTAGCATGAAGTCTGAAACCGTTGGGGCATGCATCTTTTGACACACGTAATTTACTGCAAATTGGATGTCAGGCCTGGTGAGAGTTAGATATTGGAGTTTCCCTGCTAAACTCCTGAAATAAGAAGGATTAGTGAATAAATCTGCTTCTGTTTGGATACTGTTGAGATTTAAGGGAAGAGGTGTGGACACCGGGGAGCAGCCTGTCATTGCAGCAACTGCGAGGAGATCTTCAGCATACTTTTGTTGAGAAAGGAATAACCCATTGTCTGTATATTGTGCTTGTATTCCCAAGAAATAATGCAACTGACCAAGATCTTTCATACGAAACTGACAATTTAACTCCTTGTATAGCTTGTCCAGTGTTGTAGAATTATTCCCAGTGATGAGCATATCATCCACATATAAAAGAAGCATAATCACATCTTGACCCTTTTGATACACAAATAAAGATGGGTCTGATTTGTTGCAGACAAACCCAAACTCAAGAAGAAAAATACTGAACTTGTCAAACCAGGCTCGCGGTGACTGTTTCAGTCCATACAAAGCTTTATGCAGAAGACAGACGTGGTCAGGTTTATCGGGATCTATAAAGCCGACTGGTTGGCGCATATAAACTGTCTCTGTTAATTCACCGTGAAGGAATGCGTTTTTAACGTCCATCTGCTTCACATTCCATTGCATTATAGTGGACACATGGAGAATCATACGGACCGTGGCTGTACGAACCACCGGACTATATGTCTCAAGGTAGTCAATACCTTCAGATTGGTCAAAACCCTTTGCCACAATTCTGGCTTTAAGTCTCTCTAAAGACCCATCAGCATTGAGTTTGGGTGTAAAAACCCATTTATTTCCCAGAACAAGCATATCCTTAGTGTATGGTACCAAGGACCATGTGTTTGCTTCTTTGCAGTTCCCATACTCTTCTTTCATAGCATTTGTCCATCCTTCATGTTTCAAAGCAGCTGATACAGTTCTCGGTTGTGGATATGCAATCCTTTGCGTGTGTAATACATATCTGAGATTTGGTTTGAAGATTCCAGATTTAGCTCTTGTAACCATCTGATGTCCTGGAGTTACAAGTGGTGGATTTTGGGTAGGTAAAGTAGATGATTGCGTAGAACTATCAATGTGTTGAGAAGTTACTGGTGGTTGATTTGAGGAAGAAGACCTTACCTGGTTGCCTGTCCTTGCAGAGGGAGATAAGCTGATGCCAATAGGTTCAGGATCTAAGCCTGCCGTACATACAGAACTTACATTCCCTGCTGAAGTAGGCACAGGTATATCAATCTCGTCTTTTCTTGTCTGAACTGGACTTATAATTGGATTGTAGTCTTTTCTTGTAGTTTGCCTAGATTTGTAATCAACACTTTGTTGCCAGGCCGAAAGAAGAGGTGTTGTTTCTCTAGTGGCAAAGCTCAAATACGTATTGGTGAAGGGAAAATTGTGTTCATCAAACACTACATGCCTGCTTATGTAGACTCTGCCGGTCGTCGGTAAATAACACCGATATCCTTTGTAGTTTTCATTGTACCCAAGGAAGACGCATTTCAACGATCTTGGTTCAAGTTTATGAGCTGAATAATCCCGTAGCGTGGGAAAGCAAGAGCAACCAAAAATTCGAAGAGCTGAGTAATCAGGTAATTTTCCCATTAGCCGTTGATAAGGGCTATTTTTCTCAGTATCGGCTAAAGACGGGAGAAGATTAATCAAGAAATTGGCCGTGTAGAATGCTTCGACCCAGAATTTATGTGGTACTCTTGACTGAAACAACATTGACAGACCCAGCTCGGTTATGTGGCGATGTTTCCTTTCCGCCAAACCATTCTGCTGTGGTGTATATGGACAAGAAATTTGATGTTTGATACCACTTTGTTGTAGATATTGAATGAAATTCTTACTGGTGAATTCACCGCCTCCATCACTCTGAAAAGAACATATCTTGTGTGAAAACTGATTTTCCACTAGAGCTTTAAAAGTGATGAAGGTTGGTAAGAAATCTGATTTTGTTTTTAAAGGGTAAAACCAACAAAATCTTGTGAAATGGTCAATGAACACAACATAAAACCGAAAGCCTTGATTCGAAATTATTGGAGAAGGACCCCATAAATCACAATGTATCTTTTCAAGAGGTTTGGTTGCGTTAAAAAGAGAAGGAAAGAATGGTAATCTTGAGCTTTTGCCAAGTTGACAAGCTTCACAAAGGCTCTTGATACACTTATTGACTGAAATAGCATTGCTTGATACTAAATGTTGCAGAACTTGCTGATTTGGATGTCCTAATCTCCTGTGCCAAACCTCATCACTTGTAGGTGCTTGCCTAGTGGTGTAGAAAGCCTTAAGATTTGGATCATCTAGAAGATATAGACCATTACTGTTGCGTCCCAGAACCAGAAGTTTCTTTGTTTCCTTATCATTAACACGAACACCATGACAATCAAACTCAAAGGAGCACGGATAGTCTTTTGTAAGCTTGGGCACAGATAATAGAGATTTTGCAATTTGAGGACAAACAAGGACATCTTTTAAAGGTAACATACCTGATAATGAAGGAAGAATAGCAGATCCCGTGTGTGTTATTGGGAGAAAGTTACCGTCACCAACCATCACAGAGTCATTACCTGAGTATGGTTGCGTGTTTTGAAGGTTGTGATGAGAGTTGGTGATATGAGCTGATGCACCAGTATCCGGATACCACTCTTGTCCTGATTGATTCGTAATATCCGTTACTCTCATAGCTGTAAGAGCTGCTGATGCATCCTCCGGCTGATAGCTGTTGTTGAATCTGTGCCAACATCGGAGCGCATGGTGTCCTTTTCTTCCACAAATTTGACATGGGGGCCGATTGTCAGATTCAAAAGAGCTTACTGAATTCGAGACAGAGCTTGGCGGGGAGGAGAACTGCTGGTGAAAACCACGCCCTCTAGTAGAATAAGAGCTTCTTCCTCTGCCATAGCTACCTCTGTTGTTAAAATGTGTTCTTCCTCTGTTATTGTAGTAGGAGATAGGTGCTTCACGACGCATGGTATTGAAGGCAAGATGCTGAGAGACATCCGCAGAGTCATTAAGATAGCCCTGAACTCTGTCTTCGAAGCTGGTTAGTCTTGGGATGACATCTTCAAAGGTCGGAGAAGGCAGCATATCCATAGAGCCTTCAATACTTGTTTTTATTGGCTCATAGTCTTTACCAAGGCCATGGAGAGCAGCAAAGATCTTCATTTTCTCGCTAACAGGGCTCCCAATAGATAGTAGGAGGTCACAGACATTCTTGATATCTCTCAGATACTCCGTCATTGGTCGGACTCCTTTTGTGATTGTTTGCAGGCGTCGTTGAAGTTCAAACAGACGAGACGAAGATACCCTGTTGAAATGTTTGGCTAAAGATGACCAAACCTCTTCCGCTGTGTTAGCTGCTCCAACCACACTCAGAATGTCTTCTGAGAAAGAGCCAAGCAGCCATGACTTGACCACCTGGTCTAGACGTATCCATTGTTGAAAATCTGGGTTTGGAGTTTCAGAGGTCGTGTCGTTGATACCTGGAATCGTAAGGGTAGCAACAGGGGCAGGATTAGACCCATTTATGAAACACAGTAAACCTTGACCAGAGAGGAAGCTCTCAAATTGATTTTTCCATAGAAGATAATTTCTATCTGTGAGCTTTACAGTTACACAGTTTGTGATATTGAGCTTAGGACCTGTATAAGAATCCATGGCTCTGATACCATGTAAGAATACAGAGAAATCTGAAATATTTGTATATTATTGATAACTTTCAGCTTTAAGGTTGCTAATACAAGCTATTGTCTTTTTATACTGAAAATACATGGAGACACTCATAACCTAAATTGTGTAAGCTTCTGACACTTGTCAACATCCTGCAGTGTTGAGAGATCCAAGAATATCATAACGGTTCTTGGTCTTGATTTTATCCTCCTTGCAGGTGATTGTACGATTCTGCAGGTTTGGAGAAAGGTGATGTAGTTTGTCTTCTTCCTTACATGACCGTTGCTCTTTATGTGGTGTGTTGTTGGGCTGGAGTTTGGTGATGGGCTTCTTTACATCAGCATTTGCAGGCCCTCTTGTTGAAGTCTCAATATCAAACAACCAAGGCGAACTCTATTCTTTGTCTCTGGGCGTTGTCTCTCGACAGAACTTATTACAAATGGATTCAAGATCTTAGTTAGTGGACAGATTCTTCACCGTTAAAACGGAAAATAACGGTAGAATTTTTGTAGTTTTGTAGTTTTGTGAATTAAGATTTCGAATGGTGTAGTTTTATGAATTTCTCAATTTAATTTTCTTTTATTTATTCGGTCTTAGATAATCACGATAATTTCCTTTAGGCTATATAACATGGATGAGCGTTCGGGTATCAGTTCAGATTCCGTTCATGTATATTCGAGTTTCGGGTTTTTAGGTTAAGTATTATAGAATTTGTTCATGTATTTCTATAATTAATTCGAATTTGGTTTGGGTTCGGTACAATTTTTTCGGGTTTCTTTCTGGTTGAGTTCGAATTTCTATACCTAAAATTAACAAATAACTCCAAAACTACAAAAATAAAAGACAACTAAACTATCCAAAAATACTTGATTTATGCTAAACTACCCAAAATTTAAATAAAAGTAGTTTTTGATACTTAAGTTAATACAAATATAAAATTATTAATATTTTATATATTTACTTAAAAATCTGAGTAAAACAAATATAAAATTATTAATATTTTATATATCCAATTGAGTTCGGGTTTTAGTGCTTTAAAATTTAAAAACTAGTTATAGTATTTTGTCGGTTTCGTTTTAGATTTAGTACCAAATTTTTGGGTCACATTCAATTCGTTTTCTTCGGGTTTCGTTTTCTATCCATTCTACTTTTAATATTGTTTGTCGTTCTTTATCGTTTTTTTATTTTTCATACTTGAACTTATGGCAATTTCATTGTCACTTTCCTACATGGTTTGAATCCTTAAAATAAAAAAACAGTTACATTAGTATAATACTTGAATTCTTTTAAAAATGTTACACTATTTTTTTCAAACCACCAAGTTTTAAATAAAAATAAATTTTAATTTTTCCTAAATTCACTCTTGTTGCGACCATGTGGATTATTAAATTTTGGTTTAGTGTATATCAATTTTTTTTTATGTTGACCCTCCTCTAAATTAATATTTGACCCACGCCAATTTTAATTCAATTGAAATTTACTAACACATTTATGTGAAAAATATTAATCTAATAAAATGTATGATAGAAAAAAAAAATTAAATTTTTTTTTTACCAAAACTAATAAGTCTTAATAATTCTATATATATTAGTTGATGGGACACTATTGAAAATCTGAACGAAATTAAAAAAACCCCAAAAAATGAAATCTAAAAGCTCCGTTACATTGAATTTCTAATTATTAAAAGAGGAATTCACAAAACTATACCCTTTCAACTCCTCTTTCACAAAACTACACCTAATTTATTTTTTTCACAAAAGTATACCCTTTCAAAAAATTTAAAGCTTGATTTACCCTATTAAAAATTACCTAAATTAATTTTTTTTCATTTTGGCTCGCTAATTAGTGTTTAGAGTATAGTATTAAGGGGGTAGGATTGTGTGGATAAGGTTTATTTGGATTTGATTTTGAATGTTTATGTGTAGTTTTGTGAAGTATTTTTGAAATGGTGTAGTTTTGTGAAATGTAATTCAAATGGTGTAGTTTTGTAATATTAAATCTTCTTCAACAAGTAATATATATAAGAAATATATATCCATCAAATTGTTGTGGAAAACCTATAGAAAATAATTAAAGTTAATGATATAACGAATATTGATAGTGATAAAAAATCAAATTTCTTTACAAACAAAAAAAGCTTATGATGCCGTTATTGTTTTAAGAAATTATTTTTAATGATATTTTTGAGAATTGCTTTAATAACAAAAAAAGAGTTTGAAAACAATTTCAAACTTATTTTAAATAATTTATTTGACAGAAAATAAACATGTTTTTGAATTTTATATATAATATATACTTATAAATTTAAACTTCGCGCTATAAATTTAAAGTCTGCGTTTGACGCGGGTCAAAAAATCAAGTAATCTCTTGAAACCACAAACTAATCTAAACTAGTTATTTTTGTAAATTTCAAAGTTTAGAGTGTGCGTCAAATATTTTTTAAAAATATATATCTGATATTTGTGACGATAATTGTAATTGTTTCACAAAATTATTTATTTTTTAGGTAAAAAACTATTTTAATCTCTCGATAGAAATAAAATTGACCCCGGTAAGTTAAAATTCTGGCTCCACCACTGGTTGCGACACATAAGTCAAATTACTTTGTATTTATTACGTACTAAACATATAAATTTAGAACTAGGAATCTAGGAGTTATACGCATATATTCACCATCATCAACATATAAACATAATATATATATATATATTCACCAATAAAAATATATTTAGCCACAAAAGGAGAAAATGTTAATATTTGGATTCGTATTTACTTTTTCTAACATGAATTTGTAATTTTGTATTTTTTATAATAATTAGTACCTTCTCCTCATTATGCAAAAGAGAAAAAGAATCCGTTCATGCTTTTTGCGGGACCTTAATTTATAATGGTAAATCAACCATTTAAGATTTTGAAAAAGGCGTAAATATGTTTTGTGAAGGAATGGTTGAAAATGTTTAGTTTTGTGAAGGAATGGTTGAAAATGTTTAGTTTTGTGAATTCCTCTAAAATAAAGGGTTTTGTGTAACATTTTCTTCACAAAATTACAACTAATTCAATTTTTGTATATCGACATGTTTTCAAATTTTAAATGGTTCAATTACCCTATAAAATTTTATCAAAATTAGAAAAAAAATTCATTTGAGGTCGCTAATTAATCTTTAGTGTTTAATATTATGGGAGTAGAGTTTTGTGGGTAAATTTTATTTTGATATAATTTTTAGTAATTAGATTTAGTTTTGTGAAGTGACTTTAAAGTGGTGTCATTTTTTGAAATGTAATTTAGAGTGTGTAGTGTTTAATTTTCCCAATTTAATTGGGAGAGAATTTAAATTATTTTTTAATTTATGTTTATTTCTTTATTTTTTGAAATATATAATAAAATAAATATAACAAACATCATCCACTATGCACACAATCCTGAATTTGATGGATTTTTATGGAAAAATGTCAATTAAATGTTCAACTTTTAAAAATCACCAAAAAGCATGAACTATCACGTGAGATGTTAAAGTGATTTTTCTTTAATGGACATATATATAATTAGTTATTTTATCGGATTTAGTTTACAATCACATGAGTACTTGTCAAATAATGTGAGTACATGAAGTTGGAATTTTGCTAATGAGTATTGTAAATTACATTTAACCACTTAACTATAGATTATTCCCTCAATTTTGAGTGATCTTTTATTTTCTAAATATACATTTATTGAATAATTACTTCAAAAGTCTTTTCAACACAAGATTATTGAACATTTAGGACAAAGTTCTTGGTTTGAACCATCAAACCAACTAACAATCTTTTCAAAATCATACCACAAAAGAACTATGTTAGGTTTCAAAAAGAAACCAAAAAAACTTTTCTTGCATGACTAATTAAAGATCTATATTCCTCACACTAATTTTTGTTTTTAAATACCACAATTCCTCATCACCATTACCTCCCAAATCACAACAAACACAAAAAAGTCATGGATCTTCTTGCTTTCTTCCTCTTCATCCTCCTTGTCTTTTCAAGTAAGTCTCAAAGCCTCCTTAATTACTATATAATATACATTTCAAAAATCCGATTTCTTCGATTTTCTTGGTTTTTTTTTTTTCAGGTTCATGTTGCTCCGCGGCTCGGTTACATAGGCACAAGAAGTACATACAAAAGACAACAATGATAGATTTAGCGACAAAGATTGGTGTTAACTATGGTAGACAAGGAAACAACCTCCCATCTCCTTACCAATCAATTAACTTCATCAAATCAATCAAAGCCGGTCATGTCAAGCTCTATGACTCTGATCCAGAGACACTCACACTCCTCTCTCAAACCGATCTTTACGTCACCGTAACATTACCTAACCACCAAATCATCTCTCTAGGCTCTAACCAAACCGTAGCTAATGATTGGGTCAAAACCAAGATCATACCTTACTACCCGCAAACTCAAATCCGGTTTGTCCTTGTCGGAAACAATGTCCTAAGCTCGGTTCAAGATAGTAATATCACGGCGAATCTTGTCCCTGCGATGCGGAAAATCGTGAGTGCTCTTAGAGCGCGTGCGATACACAACATCAAAGTAGGTACTTCTCTTGATATGGACGTTCTTGAAACGACGACGTTTCCTCCTTCCAACGTAACGTTCCGGGAAGAACTAGCCGGATCGGTGATTTCGCCGTTGCTTAAGTTTCTCAACGGAACAAACTCTTTCTTCTTCGTAAATGTTCATCCTTTCTTGCTCTGGTCAAGAAGTCCTTTGAACACAAGTTTGGATTTTGCTCTGTTTCAAGGAAACTCGACTTATACCGATCCGCAAACCGGTTTGGTTTACAATAATCTTTTAGACCAAATGTTGGATTCGGTTAACTTCGCGATGACCAAACTCGGTTATCCACAAATCGGAATCGCGATTTCGGAAACCGGGTGGCCTAATACCGGAGACATCGACGAAACCGGAGCGAACATTCTCAATGCGGCGACGTATAACCGGAATTTAATCAAGAAAATAACCGCAAATCCACCGATTGGTACACCGGCTAGACCCGGTTTACCTATACCGACGTTTCTATCCTCTCTATTCGACGAAAACCAAAAACCCGGTTCAGGAACAGAGAGACACTGGGGGATTTTGCATCCCAACGGTACAACGATTTACGAGTTAGATTTAACCGGCCAGACACCCTTAACCGGATTTAACCAGTTGCCTAAACCGACGAACAACGTTCCTTATAAAGGTCAAGTTTGGTGCGTACCGGTCGAAGAAGCCAGCCAGGCAGAGCTGGAGGAGGCTTTGAGGGTTGCTTGTGGAAGAAGTAACGTGACTTGTGCAGCTTTGGCTCCAGGAAGAGAATGTTACGAACCGGTCTCTGTTTCTTGGCACGCAAGCTACGCGTTTAGCTCGTACTGGTCTCAGTTTCGTAACCAAAGTGGTCGATGTTATCTTAATGGATTGGCTCATGAGACCACGACTAATCCTGGTGAGACATTTGAGACAAAACTAACCTTTATGTTGGTCACGGGTCATGTGATAGTGTAAGGGTATTTTGGGAATTTTAGGTTACTAACAAAGATTTTTTCTTTTTTTTTCTTCTAGGAAATGATCGTTGCAAGTTTCCTAGCGTTACTCTTTGAGAACTGAGGAGGAGGAAGATGAAAATGATTATTTTCATTAAAGATGAATTTATTAGAATTACTTATTAATTGTTCTTCATCTTTATTATACCTTTTTTATGCTTCTATGTTTCGCAGTGTTCAGTACAAAAAACGAGAAATTTAATAAATATTGTTTCTCTAATTACAAAACCAAATCACATTCTTTGATAAGTATCTAATCTTAGTCTATTTGTTGTCTGGTTTATTACTCCCAGGATAGAACACTTAATGTTAAACAAATATACCAAAGTAATTAGACCCAACTATCGAACAATACAAGTAGCGCCGGTCCTGACATTTCTTGGGCTTCAAGCACCAAAGTTTTTTTGTCCCATTAATTTATAAACTTAATTGGAAAAAACAAAAAACACATAGGGAGCTTTGTCCTAAGACTCGAAACCGGCTGTGGGCAAAAAATCCGGACCCGAAAATAAGGAATCGAACAGAACCCGATCCGAAAATAAGGAACCGAACCCGAACAAAATTTGACCAAATATCCGAACGAGTTTTACATCTCAATACCCGAAAATCCGAACCCAAATGGACCCGAACCCTAAATCCGAATGGTACCCGAATTACCCGAAATTTAATTAAATATATTAGTAATTTTATATATGTACGTAGTAACTTATATATCCAAGATTATAACATTTTTCTTATATTTCGAGTAGTTTTGTATAATTTGAGTACTTTTAAATACTTTTGTATAATTTAATTATCTTTTATTCGTATTATCCTAATAAATTATGTATTATTGAATATTTTAAAATATTTATTTTTTATAATTTTGGAGTTTTTAAAATAATTACGGGTACCGAACCCGAACCCGAAAAAATTAGAAAAATACCCGAATGGGTCCTATAATCCTTTACTGAAACCCGAATAGACCCGACCCGAACCCGAACGGGTATCCGAATGTCCACCCCTACTTGAGACTATCCAAACCAAATCTCATTCTTTACGTAAACCCTAGGAAGAAGGTGATATAGAGTACACCACGTGTCGCATATTGAGTCTTGGATGGAACAAGTGGTCAGCATGCGCGTATGGAGAAGAACAATCGTAAGATCTACAACAAGCGACCTTCCACAATCTAAAGTCGGTCAGAGCAACCTTCGCTAGAGAAAAAATCGGACATCTCAACAAGTGAATCAGGGATCCCGAGTCCAAAAGCTAACCAACCACTGCGGAGAAGATGCGACGAATGTTAAAACCAAAGCCATATGAGGCGATAAAACTGATCAAACTCATCGGTAACCAAACCTGACCACCCAAACCATATGCGAAGGATGTCGAAGCCAAACGTAAACCCGTTGAACCAGATAAATCAAGTAACGACAGCTACAAAACGATCGAAACTCTCTCTCTCTCTCTCTGAAAAGTAGGTGAGCTAGAAGAGAGAGTTCTCAATTCATGAGTCGTATCTAATATAGTTTATAAAGTGACATGGATGGGTAATATCCATGTTCTAAAACGCACTTGCCTAGCAAGTAGGCGAGGTGGCCCAAATTATAAGCTATCGATCGACATTACGGACGAAAATCAGGACTTTTCAAGTTACAATTTTGGCCCAAATTCATCAGATTCATCCCAAGACGCTCAACACCTTATTTATACCTAATTTTAGACATTGTTTAGGCTTTCACAACACTTCATTATACTTTTATACTTTTGCTTTGTTTCTCGAGGAGACGAATCTCTAACCTTACGAAGAAGATTTCTGAACCTCTTTATTTTATTCTTTTGGTTTTATGCAAATCTATTACATCTCTTTGCTCCTTAAATATTAATATGATCGAGTAATTTCATTGTTAGGTTTCAGGGTTTAAAAAGAAATTATGAATTGCTAAATTAGATTGATAAATAGAGAATTTATCTTAGGATTTTCATCTAGGTTGTTCGCATTGCTTGAACTTCATTGACGAATTATAGTTTATGATTTTAGGTTATTTAGGCGCAACGAGAGTTGATTTCGAAACATGATAGAACCTAGATGAGCAAAACGTCCTTAGACTACTTTATTGCATTTTGTGAACATATCAGACTTAGACGAACTGCATGCTAAGATTTATTGAACATAAACGAGAGTTTAGTTTTCATACATGTTAGCATAGAGATTTGATACGTCCGACAAGGGTCAATCTATATTTTTTGATATGAGTTTAAGAATGGTGTTTAATTACTTTCTCTATCGTAGATCTATTTAGTGATAACTATTTCTTGAGATTAATCCGGTGCATGTCTGACGCTTTTAATATATTATTTTAAACCGCTTGCTTTATTAGTCTTTTATTATTTCGTTGTCACCGCTTAGCTTTATTTGAATTTAAGGAAAGTAGTGTAACCATTGGTCTATGTGGATTTGATCCCTACGTATTACACTATTAGTTTTGCACTTGTAGTAAATCATATTTACTGTTAAAACCTCTCAGTGTCAAGTTAAAGGGGATATGTTTTTGTACTTAGGGTTTATTTGGGATTAAAATTTAGTTTTTAGATGTAGTTTTGTAAAGGGGTTTATTCGCTAATTGGACTATTTTTGGTAAAGTAATACAAAAAATAGTCCATACCACTATTCACAATTGTGAAATAGGCATGTGGGCCATGACTTGTGTAATAAAGCTTTGTGTAATAGAATTTGAAGAGGAATTGTGGACCATTTTGCGAAATGACAGAAATGCCCTTGTGTGTATTTCTTTTTTTCTTTTTTTCTTTTTTCTTTTTTACGTTTTTTCTTTCTTCTCTTTCTTTCTCTTTCTTTCTCTCTTTTCTCATATCTTCTCTCTTCTTTCTTTTCTTTTATCTTGATTCAAACTCATGTTTTATTTTTTTCAAGTTTTCTTTCTCCTTATTCATGTTTCTTTCTCTTAATTGCATTTAATAACATCCATTTGCACAGTCTAGTGGACGGTGTACAATTGATGGATGCCAGATTCAACTCATTTGTACAGTGTACGTAATTCACTTGGACAATTGGTTTGTACAGAAGATGATTTACGTCGAAGAGTCGTATGTCCATTGGATTATACGAATTGTTCCACTTGTGGATGTTTTTTTAGCGGATAACATTCATTGTACAATGTAGACCAATAGATGTTTGTGTATGTGTGTATATGTTTATGTATGCGTGTATATGTTTTTGTGTATTTTTTTTTTTTCCTTTTTTCACTTTTTTTTTCTCTTTTTTTCTCTTTCTTCCTCTTTCTTTCCATTTTTACTCATATCTTCTATCTTCTTTCTTTTCTTTTCTCTTGATTCAAACTTATGTTTTATTTTTTCTAGTTTTTTTCTCCTTATTCATGTTTATTTCTCTTAATTGCATTCAATAACATCCATTTGCACAGTTTACTGGACGGTGTACAATTTGCTGGATGTCAGATTCAACTCATCTGTACAATGTACGTAACTCACTTGGACAACTGGTTTGTACAGAAGATGATTTGCGTTGAAGAGTTGTATGAAGACTAATTCAAATCATTTGTACAATGTACAATTAGAACGATCGCTTCGAGTATCATTTGTTTTTACAATCTGGCGGACAATATGATTGTAAACCTAATTTGTACTACTCTAATATACGGTGCATATATATGAAAGTATTTGTATATGATAATGGTGTATGTATAGGAACATTAAATGCGGTGCATGATATGTTGACTTGTGTAAGTTTTTGTTTGAGAACATTAAATTTGTTTCTCTTTTTTTCTTTTTTTATGTTTATAGGTAAAAGTGTAAACTATTTATTAATTTCTCTTTTTATTTTTCATTTAATCATGTTTTTCGCTAGATAGTGTAGTAAAATCGTCCATTATATGGTATAATGGATGTTAGATTATCCACTAGATTGTACAGATGAATTTCATTTGTACGTACAATCAGGTGTACCCTTAAATGCATAGTCGAATTGTCCACTGAACTGTATAGTCAAGAGTATAATCAAATTGTCCAATGAATTATACAAATTTTATCCTCTAGAGAAAATATCCACTAGAAAAACATCCACTGGTGGATTGTACATTATACAATGAATGTTATTCGCTAGAAAACATCCACAAGTGGAATATAATTTGTACAATGGATGATATCTATTAGAGAAACATCTACTACAGAAAATAAACATCCATTATACGAATGTCAAACATCGACATTACGACTTTAACTAGAGTAAGTACAAATCGATTTCAAGACATTCCCAACAGAATATATTGTACAATGGATGATATCTATTAGAAAAACATCCGCTAGAGCAACATCCGCTAGAACAACATTCGTTAGAGAAACATCCGCTAGAGAAACATCCACTAGAAAAAAACAAATGAGAAAAAAAAAGATGAGAGAGAAGAGAAAAAGAAGATAGATAACTAGAGGAGATAATTAGATAAGGAGAAGTGATATAGAAAGATAGGAGAGAAAATGAAAGAGGAGAAAAAAGAAGAGAGGAGAGAGAAACGAAAATAGAAAGAGAAGAGAGATAAAAAAGAGAAAGAAGAGAGAGAATTAGAGAAGACAAAGAGAGAAAGAATGTTGACAAAAAGAAAATAAATAAATGAAGAAAAAAAAAATAGAAAAATGTTTGGCAAAAAGAAACGTGAAAAAAATGAAGGAGAGAAGAAAGAAAAAAAAATAAGAAGAATAAGGAAGAGTGGCAAACTCGTAAATAATGATATTATTATACCCATATATGTAATCTAAAGTGGAATGTCAAACAAAAATGTGTGGACCCTATGGTCCTTTTTCCTAATTTTAAATAGTAGCAGGTCTTCTTTTAAATACTTTTGAAAAATGGTCCATAAACCTAAATATCTCTTCAACTGTAATGCAGTTGTAATTATCCTAGATTTTAAAATGGTAGAATTTAGTGTTTGTGATTTATTTATAATCAATAATTAGTGATTAATTAATTATGTTTATGAAAATGAATATTAGTAAGTGTATTTTTGCAAAGTAAAATCTTAAATATGCATTTTACAATTATCCCTCATGTAAATAGACTCGATCTCAAACAAAACCATGATAAAACAATAATAAACGATTGTTTTTTTTGGACAATTACAAAACTAAATATTTGAATTGCATTTCACAATACTACATTATTTCAAAGTTATTTTTCAAAATTACACCTACAAATTCAAAATTAAATCCAAATAAATTCTACTTCCATAATCTTATTTTTTTAATATTATATCTTAAACGCTAATTAGCGAACCCAAATAAAAAAAAAATATTGTTTTGGTAACTTTTTAAATGATAAATTTACTATTTAAAATTACGAACTGATGTAAATATGTAAAAACATTGAATTATATGTAGTTTTATGAATGAATGGTTAAAAGTGAGTAGATCTCCGAATTCCTCTTATCTTTTTAGGTTGTATATTATCATCATTTACCGTTTAACAGAACAAAACCAAAATATTATTATTACATTAGGAGAACAAAAAAGACAATCAAAACAGAGATTAGAGGATTCTCTTCATAGAGCTGAATATAGTAATTAAATGAACCAATCAAAACCAGGCATTAATCACATTTTGATGTTTCAATAAATGTTAAAGTGTATAACACTTTAGATTCAATGTATGTAGACACTAGACTAGATCTATCTTATTTATTCTTATTTGTATTTTGTTAACGGATACGATTTGTTTTATTTAATTGTTTTTGTCGTACAGCAATTTGTGTTTGTTTTAATTATTTTATAATTTCTTTTGCATGGAGACGTGTTTAACTCATGTACATACAAGTATACAACTTACATAATCTTTTCGTAATCTCTTTAACTAAATGCAATTCCACAGCCAATCTAGATTTTAAACGACAAGTCAGCTAATTATTTGTTTATAACCAGTTAACTAGAATTTAACCGGTGTTTATACTTTTTCAAATGATTTTATATATCTATATATTTAATTTATAATTTTGTTATATATATTTTTTTTTGTTTTATAGAACAAATTGAAATAATTAAAAGTTTTTTATACAAACAAATAAGATAATTTGATCATTTCATATCCAAATAATTCGGATTTGAAATATTAAACCCGGACATAAGCGAAATATTCAAATTGAAATCGATCAAAAAATAAATACCTCAAACATGTTTACTTATCGAAAATCAAATTAAATGCGAATTGAAACAAATTTTATGGAATTGGACCGAATTACCCAATAATTATTTAAAATAATAATAATTTTAATATCAAAGGTTAAAAACACATGTTATAGTTGTTTTATATTAACCCAATTTTTTTTTTCAATCTAAGAACATACTTGTTATAGTTGTGGTATATGTAATCTTAATCTCGTACACAATTTTTCTTTTGTATATGTATTTAAATAGTTTAAATGTTTATTTTTATTTGCTAGTTATCACTTTTTAATATTTTTTGTATTTATTTTTAATAATTAAATGAAAACGAAATTAAAAATATGTTTGGTTAGAAGTTTATAATTATTCTCTTTTATGATTGTATCCAAGTTAAAGATATTTATATCCTTGAGTAGTTTTGTTTGTATTTTTGGAAGCTATTGTTTTGCCCTTTTGCAAAATTTAAATCATGTTTTAAATCAATAACATATGATGTAAATAAGTGTGTTTTTGGAAAAGTTTAAATGAGTACTTCAAAAATATTAATATACTAGGTGATGACCCAACGCCATGAATATGACAAGTTATTAAAAATAATTTTATATATTAAAATTTTTATTTCAAAAATATTATGAATTTATTGCACACAATATATTCAAAAATAAAATTTCTTAAAAACTAACTCGATGTATGTGAAATTATTTTAGGCCTATCTATAAAACTCGGATATAATTATATATAGGTATAACACATTTGAATATATTATAAAAATATATTAAAATTAGGTGAGAAATTAGTTTAAAGTAGAAGGGTTAAAATGCAAAAAATATAGAGAATGTATTTAACTCTTTCAGGTCGCGACACGTAGACGTTTTATATTCACTTTTAATAGTATATATAATCACTCTTACCTAATTAATAATAGTAATAATAATAAGAGATAATCATATATATAAAAGACTAGATGAAATCCCGCGTAATACGCGGACAAATTACATACAAACATTTTATAATTATATATTAATAATTTTATTAAATTTGTATAGTTATAGTTAGATTTAAACGGAAATTAATATTATACCCGTTATTTTATTAACAAATAATATAAAAGACACACAACAACATATCAGGTAATAGTAAATAATTGATTTGTACTTTTTCCAACAATTAAGAAATAAAATAACACATTTTTTGTTTTATTACATTGCTTTTGTTATTACATGAAAAAAATTTATTTTAAATTAATAATTAGATAGTGGATACATAAAGATAACAAATAAGTTATCATAAAGATTTTATTTATTTTTCAAGTAATTTTACGTTTTTATTTTTTCTTATTTCTAATTATTTTGTTTTTATTGATTATTTTTAAAAATATTGTTAAATTTTTCTTTTTCTATGTTATTTTCTTTATTTGTGATTATTTTATTTTTAATTATTTGATAATTAATGTTAAGTTTTTTATTTTTGATTATTTTCCGTATTTCTGTTTTTTCTCAATATTGTTAAGTTTCCATTTTATAAAATGTATATGTATCAAATTTAATACACATGTCACGATCTCAACTAACCATTACAAATGTTACGATCTGGTGAGTTATAATTTTGCATACGTGTCTGTTATTACATTGCTTTTGTTATTACATGGAAAAAAAATTATTTTAAATTAATAATTAGATAGTGGATCCATAAAGATAACAAATAAGTTATCATAAAGATTTTATTTATTTTTCAAGTAATTTTACGTTTTTATTTTTTCTTATTTCTAATTATTTTGTTTTTATTGATTATTTTTTAAAATATTGTTAATTTTTTCTTTTTCTATGTTATTTTCTTTATTTGTGATTATTTTATTTTTAATTATTTGATAATTAATGTTAAGTTTTTTATTTTTGATTATTTTCCGTATTTCTGTTTTTTCTCAATATTGTTAAGTTTCCATTTTATAAAATGTATATGTATCAAATTTAATACACATGTTACGATCTCAACTAACCTTTACAAATGTTACGATATGGTGAGTTATAATTTTGCATACGTGTCGAGCTCACGTTAAAAGCGCTCACTTTTAATTTAAATTTAAATTATGGTTTTTTAAATTATGGTTTAGTAAAACGAATTAGAGTAATGAGTTTTAGTTGCATTTTTCTTAAATACTAAACTAATTAGAGATTAGTTTGTTTCTTTTTTTCTCCTTTCTAAAAATAATGAGTTTCATTTTATTAAATTTCATTTTTAATGTTTTTTCTTCTTTTAAAATTATTTAAATTTTCCATTTTCCATTTTTTAAATTTTCCATTTTTTAAATTTTCCATTTTTTCTTCTTCTTTTATTCATTTTTATAAAGAAAATTACTTATTTAAAAAATGACAAATGTCACGATCTAAATTATATTGTGACACGTGTCACGATCTGGTGAGTTATAATTTTACGCGCTCTCTTTTATATAATAAGATAAGGGGAACACTCCTTGTGTTGACACATCATCACTCAAAATTTATATCAATTTATTAAATTTATTAATTTTTAAAAAATATATGTAACAATTCTAACTATTAATTCATAAAGTTATTAAATTTCATCTTATTGTATTACAATATGGGAGAATTATAAAACTACACCATTTGAATTACATTTCACAAAACTACACCATTTCCAAAATACTTCACAAAACTACACCTAAACATTCAAAATTAAATCCAAATAAACCCTACCCAAACAATTCTACCCCCTTAATACTATACCCTAAACACTAATTAGCGAACCCAAATGAAATTTTTTTAATTTTGGTAATTTTTAAAAGGATAAATCAAACTTTTAAAATTTTGAAAGGGTGTAAACTTGTGAAAATATTGAATTAGGTGTAGTTTTGTGAAGGGAAGGTTGAAATGGTGTAGTTTTGTGAATTTCTGTTACAATATCAAATGCACTAAATCTACGTGACAATTTTATTTACTAATTCAGTAAAGTTCTTAAATATGTGTTTTTAATTTTATTGGTTTTGAATATATAAAAGAAATTTAAACTCAATATATGTAAAACCACATCACATAAATAATAAATAAAATAAAAGGTATACAAAACTTATAAAATTAGTTTGAAAACATGAAGAGCAAAATAAAAAAAAAAGAAAACAAAAATAACTAAAAAATATACAAACTATTTAAAATTAGTGAAAAATATAAAACATAGAATTCAAAAAGTAAAAAGTAATCCAACAATCATTGTTTATGTGAATTAGAATAAATATATCAAAAATAAAAAGAAGAATTCACAAAACTACACCCTTTCAATCCCTCTTTCACAAACTTACACCTAATTTAAAATTTTCACATATTTACACCATTTCAAAATTTTAAAAGCTTGATTTATCCTTTTAAAAATCACCAAAATTAAAATATTTTCATTTGGATTCGCTAATTAGTGTTTATGGTATAGTATTAAGGGGGTAGGATTGTGTGGGTAGAGTTTATTTGGATTTAATTTTGAGTGTTTAGGTGTAGTTTTGTGAAGTATTTTTGAAATGGTGTAGTTTTGTGAAAAGTAATTCAAATGGTGTAGTTTTGTGATTCTCTCAAATAAAAATGGAGAATCACAAAACTACACTATTTGAATTACATTTCACAAAACTACACCATTTCCAAAATACTTCACAAAACTACACCATTTCCAAAATACTTCACAAAACTACACCTAAACACTCAAAATTAAATCCAAATAAACCGTACCCAAATAATCATACCCCTTTAATACTATATCCTAAACACTAATTAGCGAACCTAAATGATTTTTTTTTAATTTTGGTAATTTTTTAAAGGTTAAATCAAGCTTTTAAAATTTTGAAAGGGTGTAAATTTGTGAAAATATTAAATTAGGAGTAGTTTTGTGAAGAAGGGGTTGAAAGGGTGTAGATTTGTGAATTACTCAAATAAAAATTACTAGATTGAAAAAAATATAATATATTAAATTTATTAAAACATATATAAATATAATATTGATTATAAATCTGCGAGTATCGATAGGCAAAACTACACCCTTTTATCCCCTTTATTTACCAAACTACACAATTCAAATTTTTTTCATAATTACACATTTTCAAAATTTTAAAAGCTTGATTTACTTTTTAAAACTTCACCAAAATTAAAATTTTTCACTTGAATTTGCTAATTAGTGTATAGGGTATAGTGATTAAGTGGGTAGGGTTGTTTGGGTAGACATAATTTGAATTTAATTTTTAGTGTTTAAGTGTAGTTTTGTGAAATTTTTTTTAAAAGATGTAATTTTGCGAAGAAATTTTTAAAAAGTATAGTTTTATGAATTGCAATCGAAAAGGTATACTTTTGTAATTCTCCCTAATAATAATACAGCCAAAAGCTATAAATCAGAATCACGTGTTTGCCATAAACTCAAGAATAGGAGCGTCATAGCAGAGACGTGTAACTTAAAAAGCTTACCGACCACTTCAATATACATTTTTAATTAAAATATATGATCTCACAAAAGATAGACACAAAACCAAAAAAAAAAAATGGAGACAGAAACAAAAGTGGTGGCTCCGGTAAGCAACGGCGGCGGAAACAACGGTTGTTGTAAGCCCGGTCCCGGTTACGCAACGCCTCTAGCCGCCATGTCCGGTCCTCGCGAGAAGCTTATCTATGTCACGGCAGTATACACTGGTACTACACAACATTTTTTTTGATGATTCTTGTCTCTTGAAATTTAATCTATTTTAATTTCGACCGTTCTTGAATCTAAAGATCAAACGATAATTAATTAATCCTTAGTTTTAAACGTTGATTTGTAGAATTATAAAGATTTTAGATCGAATCAAATCACACTGTTTTAGTTTCATGATCTGATTTATATGTCCGGTTTTGAAATTATGGGAGTAATAGACAATTCATTACAATTTCTTATAAAATATATTTGTTTTTATAAGAAATTTTATAAGAAATTTCTAAAATTGGGTTTAGAAATTATCAATTTTACAAAAAAATAGTCCAATTTTTCGAGAAAATAAGGCAAAACTAGTCCATTTATTCTTTCTAAACATTGTGGTCTCTCTAAAATTTTCAAAACTCAGGACCGATCTGCATGGCAGATGTGTGATATGTTAAGTAGTATGAGTTTATGTCTTTTTGTTTTTGAAATGGGGTTTGGTTTTTATATGAAGGAACGGGACGAGATAAACCGGATTACTTGGCAACGGTGGATGTGGATCCAACTTCAAAGACATTTTCAAGTGTAATCCATAGATTACCAATGCCTTTTGTTGGTGATGAGCTTCATCACTCTGGTTGGAACTCTTGTAGTTCTTGTCATGGTGTTGCTTCTGCTGATAGGCGTTATCTCGTCTTACCGTCTCTCATGTATAAAGATCCTCTTTTTATCTCTTTATCATATCTCTTTTTTTTTATGTTTTTGTTTGATTTATTATAGATATGTTTTATTTTGATGAAGATCGGGTCGTATCTATGCGATTGACACAAAGGAGAACCCGAGGGAACCTTCTTTGTATAAGTTTGTTGATCCTAAAGAGATTTCTGACAAGACCGGTCTTGCGTTTCCACACACCGCTCATTGTCTTGCCTCCGGTGAAATCTTGGTTTCTTGTCTTGGTGACAAAGAAGGAAACGCGAAAGGCAATGGTTTTCTTCTTCTTGACTCTGATTTTAACATCAAGAATCGGTATATATATATCTTATAACAAAACAAAATCTTCATGTTTTTCATTTCTTTCTTATCGAATCTTAGTGATAGACCACTGTTGCTGATTGTTAGGTGGGAGAAACCGGGGCATAGTCCATTGTTTGGTTATGATTTTTGGTACCAACCTCGGCATAAGACTATGATTAGTACTTCTTGGGGAGCACCTAAAGCTTTCTCCAAAGGGTTTGATCTCAAACATGTCGCTGATGGCTTGTACGGAAGCCATTTACATGTTTATAGTTGGCCAGGAGGTGAAATGAAACAATTGATTGATCTTGGAGAGACCGGTCTCTTACCATTGGAGGTAACATAAATACAAACATCTATGTTTTACTCTGTTTTATTTCTTCATGTAACATAAAAAAGCGATTAATCAATGATCGTTTTGTATATATGTTATTGCAGATTAGATTCTTGCATGACCCAACTAAAGATACAGGGTTTGTTGGGAGTGCGTTGTCGAGTAATATGATTAGATTTTTCAAGAACAATGATGAAACATGGAGCCATGAGGTGGTTATATCGGTTAAACCTTTGAAAGTAGAAAACTGGATACTTCCAGAAATGCCGGGGCTTATAACCGACTTCTTGATCTCCCTCGATGATCGTTTCCTCTACTTTGTGAACTGGCTTCATGGAGACATCCGTCAGTACAACGTCGAAGACCCTAAAAACCCTGTATTAGCCGGACAAATTTGGGTCGGAGGGTTACTACAAAAGGGTAGCCCTGTTAAAGCCGTTGGAGAAGACGGCGATACTTACCAGTTTAATGTTCCTAAGATCAAGGTTTGTGCCAAAACACTATATGTTTTGTTTGTGTTTTAGCTAAACTTCTACATTTTTTTGCATTCTTATTGAAACGGTTTTTTTGTTGAATTTCAGGGGAAAACGCTAAGAGGAGGACCTCAGATGATTCAGTTGAGCCTCGACGGGAAGAGATTGTATGCAACAAACTCGCTATTCAGCGCGTGGGACAAACAGTTTTACCCGGAGATAATGGAGAAAGGATCACACATTATTCAGATTGATGTTGATACGGAGAAAGGCGGTTTGTCTATAAACCACGACTTATTTGTGGACTTTGGCGATGAACCGGACGGTCCATCACTTGCCCATGAGATGAGATACCCGGGTGGTGATTGCACTTCTGATATCTGGATTTGAAGTTTGGGTATTGTTTAGTTAAAAGACTCCAAGTTTGTTTGTGGTAAGTTTTTATGAGTTTGTATTAGTTTTGTTTTGTGTGTTTTGTAGAGCTAGTAACTATGAGTTATCTCCTCAATAAGGTCTTTTGAAATAATGTAATCTTTTAAGGGTGTTTTTTCGTTTTTTTTACGTTTTCAATTTTATAAGTCACAAAAAAATTATTTTTAAAATATGATTTCGCCAATATTTTAATTTAGTTTTACGAATTTGTAAAAAATATTTCAAAAATCAAAAAACAAAATTAAAATATATTTCATAAAATCACCCAAATATGATTATAAAATCGATTTTAAAATATTTTTTTGAATATTTTTAGGGTATAGAAACTAAAATCTTACCATTTGAGTTCGCAAACCCTAAACCAAGACCACTTGATTAGTTTAAGGTTTAGATTTGTAAATAAAAAAAAATGGGTATAGGAGATTTTTTTGGGTATAGGATATTTTGGTTCAACCAAAACACCCTTTTAAGATTTTGCCTCCGTAACTAGTAAGTAAGTAAGATATCAATAGATTTCGTGTGAGCCGGATAATTTAAAATTTCATAAAAACTTAGTTCTTATATATTGAATTAGTCGTTCTGATTTTAACAGGTTTGGCAAAATAATAATTACAATATCCTGACTTATCTGTTTATATACCATATCTTGTAAAATTCGAACAAAGTTTTTGTCTTTTGATTTTTGTTTTTTCATGTCTTTTGATTTATAAAAGTTTTGGTAACTTTAGTTGTTAAGACATCAGCAAACTTGGCGCAAGTGGTAGTGGCTGCTATTTTTTGGAATCGTAAGTCATCGTCTCACTTCATATTTTGGAATAAGATTCAAAGAGATGATAATATCTTCACATCATAAAATACAATTAGCGATGTAATTAATTAAGCATGTTAAATTGTACTATAAAATGCTTTTGACTTTTGTTTTTTTGTGCCATTTTATCAGATTTTTAAGATTTTTAATGCAAAACTTAATTACATTTAATGTAACACGGCCAATTAAATGAAAGGAGTCCTTTCTACTATTAGTTGAATTAATTCAAAAAAAAAATTATTCTATATAGAAAACAACAAATATTATTGGTATCTAAATTTTAGTGTTTTGGATACATCATCTTATAAAATGGAACATCGTCGTTTCAACAATTGATTAGATTTTTACACGTGTCAAGCGCGTAATTGTTCAACTATATTCTTCAATGACCTTTTGTATCTTTTCATTTCTGAAAAGTATAATAATTAATAACCCCATATTTATTCCCCATTGTGTCAGAAGAATAAATGCTTAAAATCATAATTACCTAAGCAAAGAGGAATAATACAATTAGTGATTTGATTAAGAATATAATATGGCCCATATTACAACAGTTTTTCCATATTCAAAGTAACTAAAAGAAAACGTAACACGTACGGTTGTTATTATACCCTCCATAAATGATTAGATGGAATCAAATGCTATAATACCCTTTGACTAAAAGTCAAGAGCTATTATACCTTTTGATAATTTTGATTTTTGTTTTAATTTTTATAAATTTCAAAATAAATCAATTTTATAAACTGAAAACGTGATTATTTTTTATTTAATTTTAAGAATTTGATAAAAATATTTTAAAACAAAAAAAATAAAAATAAAATATTTTTAACAAAATCGTCAAAATATGATATAAAACGATTTTAAAATATTTTTTTTGTTGAATTTAAAGGTTTAGTAGTTTAGGGTTTCCATTTGGGTTCGCAATTCCAAATCCAAGACACTTGTGATTAGTTTAGGGTTTAGATTTGAAAATATTTAGTGTTTTATGTTTTTGGTCAACGAAAGTCAAAGGGTATGAAGAATCAATAAGGGTATGAAAGATTATAATTTTTGTTTAAGGGGCATAATAGCTTTTGACCCTAATAAATGTGTGTTTAAAAATATTCAATATTTTTCACAAATAGTGTTTCAAAACTTTTACTTAATATATTTTGAAATTTACAATTTACAAATATCAATAGATTCAACTACATTGATATATGTGAAAATCAAACAATTAAATATGTTTTTTAAAAAAACCAAACATAAAAAATGGAGGGAATATTATTTATTTGCTCGAATATTTTGTTGAAGAGGAAAAGAATTCATATCATTATCTTTAAATTAACGAATTATCTTTCTACGAAAGTAAAAAAGATTCGATTAAGGCAAGACAAAGTTATAATTAAACTTATATATATTCCAATATCTTCTACTTCAACTATAAATAATGATGTAACCCAAACAAAAAGAAAATATAGTTTCAAAGTATAAAAGCATATCAAACATGGAGTACTACACATTTTCACAAGGGTTCACCAAAAACAACGACGAACGTGTACCGAGAGATCATCACGTGAAGAGCACGCGGGTGACGAAAGAACGTTACGAGAGCGATGAAGAAGAAGAAGAGGAACAAGTTGTGAACAAACTGGTCATTAAAGAAGTAGAAGAAGATGAAGAAACGTCGACGACGATGTTGACAAGTAAAGTAAGGTACCTAAACTATCAAACTCTCAAACATGACTCATCTGCAGGTCCGGCTGGTTACGGTGGTGGAGGAAGAGTCTTGCCTCCACCGTCAAACAAGTACCACCGTGGCCATCCCATGCACTTTAGGTGCAGAAGCTGAAGTTATAAACTATTATGGAGATGAAATAATCAGTTTCGGGGTTATTAATATAATATAAAATGATGTAATAAGTTTGGATGTGTATGTAAACTCCATACAATTTGTGTTGTCTATCTTTTCAAAAATATATATATTTTTGTTATCTATGTGGTTGTAGACTTATAAATATAATGAAAAGTAAAAAGGAAAAACATATATCCCCAATTATATCTATGTGGTTTATTTTCTTTTTGTTTGATTGTTTCAAATTTTGAGTTTTATTTTTGTTATAATATGAGTTAACTTAGATCTTCAATCTATTGATTGTTGAAGAAAAAGAAAGGATATTCATTCCAATTTATTGATTCTTAAGGAACAAGCATGACGAATGTGGTTTAGAGTACATAATGTAGCACGTTTATATTAATCAACGATAAATCTTCGAGACGACGATCTATTTTCCCCTAAGAACTTTGACATACCCATAGATTCACCCAATCTTTTGACCTCGATTCATATCCCCCACAAAGTATTAGGTGTTTTTCGTTGTCACTCTCAGATACGATGTCATGACGAATAAACTGTTCGTAGATGAACTCAAACACTGCTTTTTCGATATTGAATTCATATCGTTTTTGTTATTGCTGATGATTTTCGTCATCAGGTTCTTCTACGAGTGGAAGAACATTTTCGTGGTCACCTAAATTAGTGTTGTTGAACTCGAAAGACATGTTGTGATGCTCGATTATGCGACAAAACTTCTTTGATTTAGTATCTTTGTGATTTGATTTAGGGTTCTTCGAAAATTAGAATTGGGGATTTTATAAATTTGGAGAAACAAAACCATCCTAAGAGCATCTCCAACCCTTCTCCATTTTGGAGTAGATCTCCATTTTGGAGAAAAAATCATCTCCAAATCCATTCCATTTCCTACTTCAAAATGGAGAAAACAATTTTTCTACTCCATTTATGGAGAATTTTTAATCTCTACTCCATAATGGAGATGAACTATTTTAATTGCACAATAGTCCTTCAAAATTTATATTCATTTGTTTTGTTATTAGTTTATGTTTTAAATCAAATGTTTGTTATTAGTAAACAAAAAATATGAAAACAATATTTTTTTTTTCAAATAAATATTTAACTAATTTTAAATTTTAAAATACAATAATAACACAAAATAAACATAAAAACTTGATTTTTAAAATACAACAACAAGAAACCAAAACAAAGATTTAACAAAAAAGATAAGTTAAAAATCCGGTAAGTCGCTTCCGGATCCACCAAGATCTTTAAAATATTCTCCAAATGAAATAGAAGGTGGGATTTGTTGTTCTTGTTGTTGGTTTTATTAAAATAATATTATAATTTCTATTAATTTTGTAGAAGATAAATAAATAAAGTTAAATTTTAAATTATAGTAGTTGTAATCAATATTTGTAGTTAATAAAAAAGTGAGAAAAAGAATATACTTAGAATATTCTTTTATGGAGTAAAAAATATAGAAATACATTGGAAATGCTCTAATACTTTGTGGGGGGATGTGAATCGAGATCAAAAGATTGGGTGAATCTATGAGTATGGCAAAGTTCCTAGGAGAAAATAGATCGTCGTCTCTAAATTTTCACTCGTTATGCAACAAACTATTGATCTCCATCATATTCTTATGTAACAATTAAAAAAATTATTAGGTTAATCATAACAATTTTTTTATGAATATTAGATATACTAAAATAGGTAATTTATAGTTAATCATTATTTAGTTAATGTGACTTACAAGTGTAACTTAAGGGGTTGATGATATCCCAACACCAAAACCCTAACTTCTATGTAGCATCTCTTTATCATGATTTAGTTAACGTGACTTACAAGTTTTGTGTATTCCTTATTTTATTTGATATTTAGTTTCCTAAAGAGATTAAGATTAGAAGTGTTGGAGTTTATCTCTTTAGTTGAGTTTTGTCGAGCCTATATATAAAGGCATCGACCCTTTAGGTAATTTTCAGCTTTGATATTAATAAGAAGAGGAATTCACAAAACTACACCATTTTATCGTTTCCTTTACAAAACTATACTTTATCGTTTCCTTTACAAAACTGTACATAATTCAATATTTTCTCATATTTACATCAATTTAAAATTTTAAAAGGTTGATTTAATCTTTCAAAATTTACCAAAATAAAAACTTTTCATTTGGGTTCGCTAATTAGTGTTTAGGTTTACTGAAAATGGGGTAAGATTGTGTGGGTAGGCTTAATTAGGGTTTATTTTTGGGAGAATTATAAAACTACACCATTTGAATTACATTTCACAAAACTACACCATTTCCAAAATACTTCACAAAACTACACCTAAACACTCAAAATTAAATCCAAATAAACCCTACCCAAACAATCCTACCCCCTTAATACTATACCCTAAACACTAATTAGCGAACCCAAATGAAAAAAATTAATTTTGGTAATTTTTAAAAGGGTAAATCAAGCTTTTAAAATTTTGAAAGGGTGTAAACTTGTGAAAATATTGAATTAGGTGTAGTTTTGTGAAAGGAGGGTTGAAATGGTGTAGTTTTGTGAATTTCTCTTTATTTTTTAGTGTTTAGGAGTAGTTTTGTGAATAAATTTTTAAATGGTGTAGTTTTGTGAAATGTAATTCAAAATGTGTAGTTTTGTAATTCCCCCTAATTAGAAACAAAGGAATTTCCTCAATCCTAAATCTTTGAATTCTCCTTCGAGGAATTTATTGATATCCAAGAATTTAAAGAACTCTAAGCTATGAAGCAGCTTGATAGCAAGCCTATCTCGGTTAAATAAATGACTCGAGTTCAGAGAAAACGGGGCTAGATTTTTGCATCTTTAAAGCATCTCCATTGGTTAGACACATTGTATATAATTATATATGTTAACAATTGTTTAATTTATTTTTGGTTTTTGTAGTTTAAGATCTTGTGAAGTTTACAGTGATTCCATTAGTAGACACTATTGGGTATTAAAAAATAAATTATTTTACATATAAAAATACATTTGAACATTTGAAATTATTCATATTTGAAATTACTCATATGATAAAGTATAAAACATACATAAAATTTAAAACAATTGAAAACTAAGCTTGTTTTGTTTAAAACAAAAAGGAGCAAAAAGAAAACAATAAATAAAAAAATGGTGCGGATTATTTATTTATAAATAAAAAAGAAATATGTTAATTTATTTTTAAATAATATTTTAACTTTTTCTAACACTATATAAGAACCAAAATTAAATAAAACTTTAAAACTATATTTTAATATGGGGAATTACAAAACTACACCATTTGAATTGCATTTTCAAAAGTACATCATTTTCCAAAACTATATCTAAACACTCAAAATTAAATCCAAATAAACCTACACAATCCTACCACTTTAATACTATACCATAAACACTAATTATCGAACCCAAATTAAAAAAAATTAATTTTGTTGATTTATTTATTTGTAAATCAACCATTTAAAATTTTGAAATGGTATAAATATAGAAAATTATTGAATTATGTAGAGTTTTGTGACAAAAGAGATGAATTAGTGTAGTTTCGTGAATTCCTCTTTTAATATTTTATAAATTTGTATTTATTGCTAAAATCAAAATCAAGTGAAGCAATATATCAACATCCCTAAGACATTATTTGTGAAGTGATTTTTGTGAAAAATCCTACGTGTCATCACCACAATTAGTTTCAACAAATAAATGATGACATGTCAGAAACACTTAATATAAACCAATCAAAACTCTCTTTTAAAAATATATTTTTAGAAAATTACACAAATTACACTAGAAGACCTTATTGGGTCCAATCCTAAATGTGTGGACCTTATAGCTTTCTAACCTAATTTTCGAAGGTCATCTCTAAGACATTATTTGTGAAGTGATTTTTGTGAAAAATCCTACGTGTCATCACCACAATTAGTTTCAACAAATAAATTGTGACATGTCAGAAACACTTAATATAAACCAATCAAAACTCTCTTTTAAAAATATATTTTTAGAAAATTACACAAATTACACTAGAAGACCTTATTGAGTCCAATCCTAAATGTGTGGACCTTATAGCTTTCTAACCTAATTTTCGAAGGTCATCTCTAAGACATTATTTGTGAAGTGATTTTTGTGAAAAATCCTACGTGTCATCACCACAATTAGTTTCAACAAATAAATGGTGACTTGTCAGAAACACTTAATATAAACCAATAAAAACTCTCTTTTAAAAATATATTTTTAGAAAATTACACAAATTACACTAGAAGGCCTTAATGGGCTCAATCCTAAATGTGTGTACCTCATAGCTTTCTAACCTAATTTGCGAAGGTCAAGGTTAAATAAATGTGTGTACACCTTTCTCTCATTCGATTAATCACTTCACTTCTTTCAAAATATGAGTTTGCGAAAAGAGCAACCAAAGAATATAGGGAAGATAAAAATATTACAACACTCCTTTTTTCTTTAGCGAATATCTTATGTCATCAAAAAACAAAGAAAACACTTTGTTAATGTACATGAAGTTGATTAAAAAGTATGTCGCATAATGTATAACTTAGTTCTACTCTTATTTATTTAGTGCGTAAAAATATAATTATAGTTTTGTTTTACCATTTTTCACAGTTTCAATACTGAAAAATAGAAACGACACATGACAAAAGTCATAAAAACGTGTTTATCTAAATACGAAATTAGGTAACGTTTAATTTAAATAAGATGTTCCAGAAATTTAATTTTAGGAAACTTGATTTTAGGAATTTAGAAAACTTTAAATACGAGATTTTTATGAAACTTGATTTTTTAGAAAATTATTAAATCAATGATTTTGAGCAAAGAAAAAGATTTCCCATGTTTAATGTTGAATATTAACTTCTTTTACTTGCTCAAGAGAATTTAAGGTTCGGGTCTCTTAGTTTTAATATCGAATCCTCGATACAAGAATATGAATCATATACAAAAACTGAATGAAGTTAAACTAAAGATTGAAAATGGAGCGTTATACGTAAAACAAAATTTTGTTTGGATTGTCCATGATACGAAAGTCTCGAGATAATAGTTATGATTCATTAATCATGTTTATAGTGACATAGTTCCGAATAGACTATTTCACGACAAAAATGTTACACTTTAAAACTAAATCTAATTTAGTAAATAAAAAATAGTATAAATTTTATAATCAAACAAAAAGTACATTAAAATATAAATATTATTATATAAAACCTTAAAAATAATCATCCACCTCTACGTAAAACTCTATTATTTTCAAAATTTATTCATCGCGCATAGAAGTCACCTAGTAACAAAATAAAATAACAAAAAATTATACAATACACTAAAATATTATTAAATATATTGATTTTCGTGTAACATATCTATAATGTTGTTTTTATTTGTGTTATATGTATTTGCCTGAATATATACCTTGAAAAACAGTTTACAGACAAACGATCCTTATGTATTTTTAGAAATAAAGTTTTGTATAAAAGTTTTAACTTGTAGAATATTCTTTCTATAAAATATGTTGTGATGGTGTGAAATAAATCTAACATATCATATACTATTATTTATAGTAAGGAGAAATAAGTTTTTTTGTGATATTTGAATAAGAACAATATAAAAAGCTAATAACTATACTACACTTCAAACCACATCGGATAAAGTGGTAGTGTGGTTTTGTATGCGTTTTGATAACCACAATTTATCGCTTTCTATTATTGTATTATTCATTATTTATGTTTTCTGCAGCTTAATTAAACACTAGAGGCGAAGCCCCGCGCCGCGCAAGCGCGGAGACGTATGTGTATTTTAAATATGGTAACAAATATTTAACTAATGTTGAATCGATGAGAAAAGTTATGAGTTGAAGTAGGAGTTTGCAGTGTTGTGCCGACGAAAAAGGCTGATATCAAATGCTAACAGTGGATGTATTTTATATTTGTTCTCCATTTGTAAGAGGCGGGTTTTAAATTGTGATAGTTCCTAATACTATTGATGAAAATTTAAATTGGTGAACATATAGGGTGACAATTTTTTATTTTTAAAGTTTGAATAATTGTTAGAAAATTTTAAAGTGAAACTTGTTCATAAATATAGACCGAGAAACCTATGCACCCTGAAGAGTGAATACATTTTTATTTGTATATGCGAAGAGAAAACAGAAAACAGAGAAGAAGCTGAATGCTTTAAAGAAGAAAATGTTGTCATTAAAAAAACAAAAAGAGACGCAAGAACACAGACTTGACTTTAGGGTGGGTTCAGAGTTTTAGTCACATGAGATATCAGGTTTAATGAAAGGAAGATAAAAGTAAACAAAGCAAAGCCAAACGACCACTATTAAGATAATAGCACATTCCATGGCAAGGAGGACAAAAAATATCAAAGGAAGATACATTCGGTTAAGTTTGATACTTAGATGAAGAATGATGATAATGTTAGTGATAAGGCAACACACACTTGCTCATATTTTCTTACTTATTTCAAGTATAAAGAATGTTTGAGTTAACATTGTACAACAACTTATTAGAGAAACCAATGGTGCTCATAGAACCAATTAAAGTTTACAAATTTCAAGACTTTACCTCCAAAAAGTTCGGGATTAACAGTGGTGACAAACATGACAGATTGTGTCCTATCACCCGACTTGAGGATGCCCCTAAAACAGACGGAACATCATCCCACAAATACAAGTAAACAACCACCTGACTGTTATGACAATGATTGTCGTCAATTTCAGTAAGACGTAATAATGTGTGATGCACTTAGTTTTCCTTTAAATAATTATTTTGAATTTAGTTATTATTAACTAAAACTAAAACTAAATATTTGTAACTTTAGTATCAAAAATTGTATATTTACATAATTGCTAATAAGAATTATAAACCATGATAAGTTGAAAAATTACTTATAAAATACTTTTTTGAATTTCATTTCAGTTAAATGTATAAAGTTAGAAAAATCCGTCATTATTAGAAAAGCTAATAAAAAATAGAATAAAGAATACTTTGACAGAGTTTTGGGTAAAGAACCTTAAGTTGAAGATGATTTGAAGGGTTTCTCTATAAAAGTTATTCCCAATTAATAGTATAGATATACACAATTCACTTATATTTATTTTAATCTGTTTTTTAAATATTGATTGTGACCATATGAATTGTAAGATGTTTCTAGTTTTCTTGTTTTTTTTATTTATACCTTTTGTAAGAAAATCTATCATTATTAGAAAAACTAATAAAAAAGAGAGTAGAGAATATTTTGACAGAGTTTTGGTCAAGGACTCTGACGTTGAAGATGACTTGAAGGGTTTTTCTATAAAAGTTCTTCACAATTAATAGTATAAATATACACAATTCACTAATATTTATTTTAATTTGTTTTTTAAATATTGATTGTGACCATTTGAATTGTAAGATGTTTCTAGTTTTTTTTTATACCGTATGTAAGATGTATTTATGATTAGTTTTAATAACTATTTAAAATTGATATATGTATCTATATATATATATATATAGATATTTTATAAATGTGAAAATTACACTAAATATTTCTTTTTCGGATTTTATTAATGTTAATGAGTTTTATCAAAAATATTTTAGTGATGTTGTTTATATTTTTTGGCATTTTATTTGAATTTTATTAGTATTAAATGGTTGTATTAATATTGTCAAAAAATAGTTGTGTAAGAAAAATCCATCATTATTAGAAAAACTAATAAAAAAGAGAATAGATAATACTTTGATAGAGTTTTGGTCTAGGGCCTTTAAGTTTAAGATGATTTGAAGGGTTTCTCTATAAAAGTTTTTCCCAATTAATAGTATAGATATACACATTTCACTTAAATTTATTTTAATTTGCTTTTTAAAATATTGATTGTGACCATATGAATTGTAATATGTTTCTAGTTTTCTTGTTTTTTTTGTTTATATCGTTTGTAATATTTATTTATGATTAGTTTTAATAGGTATTTAAAATTGATATATGTATCTATATATATATAGATATTCTATAAATGTTAAAAATTACATTAAATATTTCTTTTTTGCATTTTATTAATGTTAATGAGTTTTATCAAAAATATTTCAGTGATGTTGTTTATATTTTTTTCGGGTTTTATTTGAATTTTATTAGTATTAAATGATTGTATTAATGTTGTCAAAAAAATAGTTGTGTAAGAAAAATCCATCATTATTAGAAAAGCTAATAAAAAAGAGAGTAGAGAATATTTTGACAGAGTTTTGGTCAAGAGCCCTAAAGATGACTTGAAGGGTTTTTCTATAAAAATTATTCCCAATTAATAGTATAAATATACACAATTCACTTAAATTTATTTTAATTTGCATTTTAAAATATTAATTGTGACCATATGAATTGTAATATGTTTCTAGTTTTCTTGTTTTTTTGTTTATACTGTTTGTAAGATTTATTTATGTTTAGTTTTAATAACTATTTAAAATTGATTTATATATCTATATATATATATATATATATAGATATTTTATAAATGTTAAAAATTACATTAAATATTTGTTTTTTCGTATTTTATTAATGTTAATGAGTTTTATGAAAAATATTTCAGTGATGTTTTTATATTTATTTGTGGTTTTATTTGAATTTTATTAGTATTAAATGGTTGTATTAATGTTGTCAAAAAAATAGTTGTGTAAGAAAAATCCATCATTTTTAGAAAAGCTAATAAAAAAGAGAGTAGAGAATACTTTGACAGAGTTTTGGTCAAAGACCCTGAATTTGAAGATGATTTGAAGGGTTTCTCTATAAAAATTCTTCCCAATTAATAGTATAGATATACACAATTCACTTATATTTATTTTAATTTGTTTTTTTAAATATTGATAGTGATCATATGAACTGTAAGATGTTTCTAGTTTTCTTGTTTTTTGTTTATATCGTTTGTAAGATTTATTTATTATTAGTTTTAATAGCTATTTAAAATTGATATACGTATATATATATAGATATTTTATAAAATATTTTTTTCGGATTATATTAATGTTAATGGGTTTTATCAAAAATATTTTAGTGATGTTGTTTATATTTTTTGGGATTTTATTTAAATTTTATTAGTTTAAATGGTTGTATTAATGTTGTCATAAAAAAATAGTTGTATTAAATAATTTTTTTTAATTTTTTTTCTTAAAGATGATGATATGACTTCTTGTGGTGAGAGATAAAAGTGCCTCATTATATATATGATTATGTGATTGAATGGTAATCATTATTCGTGGTTAACGTAACCACACTAAACATTCATGGCCTTAAAATCAAATGTTGTCAAATGTGTGTTTTGTATTATAGTTTTAATTCATCAACTGTCAATATACTAAATAAACTAGGATTTAACTCGTGGTACATGTTTTTTACAAATAGTTTTATATATATACATTTAATTTAGAAGTTCGTAATATTTTTTCTGTTTTTGTAAAAAAAATAAAAATATTCAGAATTTCTAAAGAGTATTTTGTTATTTTATTGTTTATACAAATAAATATATAATGAGAATTAGATTTTATATAGCAAAATCTTAATATAATTTGTAAGTTGGTTTATTCCAAACTATTATAAACTATAAAAATTAGGATGGGCAAAACTTCCGGATCCGAAATACCGAACCCAAACAAAACCGAAATCCCCAAATCAATACCGATCATAAAAACAAATAAATAACTATGTAATAATGTATTTATGTGAATTACATATTTTTATTTTGTTATTCAAATTTTTTTTACATAATTTTTTTAATATTTTTTATTTATTTTTGGAGAGGATCGTAATATTTCTTTATTTGGTTTTTCGTAATTAAATGTTCAAAAATATTTCCTTTTATGCTCAATGGCATAATGCGTAAATAAGTGTGATTTTTTGGACATATTCAAATTAATACTTCAAAAATAATATATAGATGTTGTTGTCGGTATTGACTATTGACTATCAAGATGTTCATTTCTTTGAACATCTTCTTATACAAGTTGATTGTAGTGCTTACGCTACTACTCCGCTTTCCGCTCGCTGTCATAGGATGGTATGCGTTGGGGTCTCGATTTCATTGTTCGGCTCGCCAATTATGATTGTGGTAAGTTTTTGATGAGTTGACTAATAAAAAAGTTAATAATTGAATAAGTTACCAAATACTTCGTTTTTTTGTTTATAAACATGTTCAGGTGATAAAGACAAAGAGCATGGAGTTCATGTCATTCAGCCTCTCGCTCTTGTTGGCGATCATTGCAGTAGACTGGTTGGCATACATCGCATTAATCACAGACATCTACACGTGTCATTCAGCCTCTCACGTGTTGGGATTGACATTCAAGATCAGACAGATGATCATGTACGCGTTCTACCGAAAGAAGGAACGCAACGTCGGGGAAATTGAGGTTATTGTGTAGTTTGAGGTTGAATTCTCAGAAATGGTGAAAACAAAAGACGAGGGTTTTGATGTTTTTATATTCTAAAAATCTCCCAAAATTGCATTTTTAAGGATAATAACTATTTTTAATAATATCGACTGTTCTAGTTGAATAATAACATTCTAGATATATTATTTTCGTAATTGACCCAATAGAAGATTCAAATGTTTTATTTTGGGTTTAGAAAATGGATAAATATTATTTTTTGTTTTTGTTAACTCAGCAACAAAGTCTTTTTATTTTCTTGTACATATCAATATGTTTTTTCTTTTAAATCTGACAATACATATTTTTCTAGTTTGATTGGTAATTGAATTCAAGTTATTAAAGGGCAAAAGAGATATTCACCTCTAGAAAAGTATGTTTGTAGTTTGAACTTTGAACTTCCTTATTATGAAATTAGTTTAGATAAACTTTGAGGAGTTAGAGTTCATGTTGAGAGGTTTGAGTTAAGTTAAATTATGTGGTTTTTCTTTTATTTTTGTAATGTAATAATAGGTGAATTTCCTACATATTTAAATAATGTTGATTAGTGTTACATTTATATGTTACCTTTTTTTGCTTATGTTTTGATTAATTTTCGCTTATATTTTGATTAATTTTTCCTTATGTTTTGATTAATTTTGTACTTATATTTTCTAGTTAAAACACATAATTTAGTTAATTGTTAGACATTTAACAAAAATACATGGTGCTAGATTGAATTAGTCATATGGTGTTACAATCGCTTAAACAAAAATTGCCGGTTAAGAACACATTTTTATTTAATTTGAAGTGCTCCATTTTTTAAAAAAGTTTCTAATAGAATGTTTTATTGAACACTTCACTTACATATTCACCTTTGAAAAAATTCACTTACACTTTGGATATCTTTTTCCAGATACTTCTACATGTTCCTTCTACCGGAACGTATCTCTAGCTTTTTCACATTTAAAAGTGTATTAGTGTATTACGTCATCAGCTACATAGTCTCGCAGCCATCAAAACATTGAAATAAACACTAATAATGATTTGCTATTCTACATCAACATCTCCACGCTTCCCGGGTGAAACAGGTAACTTCCACAAACTTTTTAGTATGATACAAAGTTTTAATTCATCAACCGTCAATATACTAAATAAATGTTGTTGCAGGTATCGACTATCAAGATGTTCATTTCTTTGAACATCTTCTTATACATGCATATTGAGTGCTTACGCTACTACTCCGCTTTTCGCTCGCTGTCGTAGGATGGGTTTGCGTCGGGGTCTCGATTTCCGTGTTCGCCTCGCCACTTATGATTGTGGTAAGTTTTCGATGAATTAACTTATAAAAAGTTAATAATTGAATAAGTTACCAAATACTTTGCTTTTTTGTTTAAAAACAAGTTCAGGTGATAAAGACAAAGAGCGTGGAGTTCATGCCGTTCAGTCTCTTGCTCTTGTTAACGATCATTGCAGTAGCGTGGTTGGCATACGGCGCATTGATTAGGGACATCTACATAGCGGTAAGCGATTCAAAACACTATATGATTTAATATGATTACGTTGTGTTATTATTTATTAAATTTGTTTGTGATTTTGCAGATTCCCAACGTGTTGGGATTGGCATTCGGGATCGGACAGATGATCCTGTATGCGTTCTACCGGAAGAAGGAACACAGCGTCGGAGAAATTGAGCTCATTGTGTAGTTTGAATATCTCCCAAAATTGCGTTTTTAGGGATAATAACTATTTTTAATAATATCGTTCTAGTTGTATAACAACATTATAGTCCCTTAATTTATAATTTAAGTATATCAATGACCATTCAAATAACATAGAAAACTACATGAACATAATATAGAGAAATCAAACTATGTACCGGAAAAAACATTGGTACTTCTCTGATTGATACTACTACATAAGAATCTAACAAAACCCGGCCACAGAGAGTCAATGTTGCCTCAACGTAAATTTTTTTGAAAAAGGTTTTGCATTTAAATTAAAAAGTAGCAAGGTGGCTTACAAAAGAGCACAACTAGAAATTGAAAAATAACTAAAGCCCAAACTTAAAGAGAACCCACCAGAACCTAGATATGATTTTAACTCCCAAAATAAAACCAAAGGCCCACTACACGACCAAGACCAAAAGATAAAAGAAAGACTTAGTTTGTATCGTAATCATTCATCCGTAACCTGACGAGAGAGAAGAGATCAGTTGGAATCAAACCAAATTTGGATGGCTTGGCTTGCTGCGAATTCATTCTTACTTTCCACGAAGCAATCCTATTTCGCACTGTACGATCAACACGGGAGAAGAGAGTATTGACCGTCCTTGAAGTAGAACGATGAATGCGATTATTTTTCTCCATCCAGATCTCGTAAATTGTTGATTGCCAGGCTAAGAGAGACAAGTAAGTAACCGGATTTCTCAAGTTTTGATTTTGAAGAAGATGTGTGATGTGGTCCCAATCTGCGAGGCCAGGCAGGAGATGAAGCTTTGTAGAGATGGCTAGCCATAGTTCAGAAGAGAAATCACAAGCGAAGAATTATAATTGATGATCCTTATTAATTATGCGGGTCCCACAGGGTTAAGAATCCCTTTAATGAACCCGATAATCGTGATGATCCTTATTAATTATGCGGGTTCCACAAGATTAAAGACCCCTTTAAGGGACCCGATAATCTTGCGCTAACAATTTTTAAGTAATACTCCAAATAAAATATATATAGTACCAAATTTCATTTAATTTTCTATATATACCAAATATAATATTATATATATTCCTTCCGTTTCATAATAATTGATGTTTTAGACAATTTTTTTGTTTCAAGTTAGTTGAGGTTTTCATTTTTTAATGTAGAATTAATTGGTATTTTGTGTTTTCTCAATGATTTAAAAGATGAATGATGTGTTTCTATTGGTTAAATCATGTTTAAATAAGCAATTAAATGACACTTTTACACAAAAAACAAAAAAAAATGATTTCTTAATTAGGAATTCACAAAACTACACACTTTCTTCCCTTCCTTTACAAAACTCTACCCAATTCAATTTTTTCACATATTTACACCCTTTCAAAATTTTAAAAGCTTGATTTCCCTTTAAAAATTATCAAAATTAAAAAAATTTCATTTGGGTTCGCTAATTAGTGTTTATGGTATAGTATTAAGGGGGTAAAATTGTCTGGGTAGGGTTTATTTGGTTTTAATTTTAGTGTTTAGGCGTAGTTTTGTGAAGTTATTTTGAAATAGTGTAGTTTTGTGAAACGTAATTCAAATGGTGTAGTTTTGTAATTTTCCCAATTATTGAATTATGCAGAGTTTTGTGACGAAAGAGATGAATTAGTGTAGTTTGTAAATTCCTCTTTTAATATTTATAAATTTGTATTTATTGCTAAAATCAAAATAAAGTGAAGCAACAAATCAACATAACAAAATAAAACAACAAAAATTATACATTACACTAAAATATTATTAAATATATTGATTTTCCTGTAACATATCTGTAATGTTGTTTTTTATTTGTGTCATATGTATTTACCTGAATATATAGCTTGAAAAACAGTTTGCAGACAAACGATCCTTAAGTATTTTTTAGAAATAAAGTTTTGTATAAAAGTTTTAACAAATAGAATATTCTTTTTATAAAATGTGTTGTGATAATGTGAAATAAATCTAACATATCAAATGTTATTATTTATAGTAAGGAGAAATAAGTTTTTTGTGATATTTTGATGATAAAATTAATATAAAAAGCTAATAACTATATTACACTTCAAACCACGTGGGATAAAGTGGTAGTGTGGATTTGTATGCTTTTTGATAACCACCGTTTATAACTTTCTGTTATTGTATTACTTATTATTTTTGTTTTTTGCAACTTGATTAAACTGAGAAATTCCTTAAAATATTATGAAAAAATGTTTTTTTTGACAAAAAACATTACAAGTTTTTTTCCTCAAATATCATTAAAATGTTTTTTGGACTAAAATACCATAAACACAAAAATTTAATTTTAACTCTTTAAAACTTAATTTTTTTCATTTGAGTTCGCGTTAAAGGTATATTATCGAAGGAAATATGATTTAGTTTTGATGGTTTCGTGTTAATTTTGAAGAAACTTCTGATGATATTTTTGTCCAAAAAACTATCTTTATGGTATTTTCGAAAACTGCCCGTTAAAAATTATGTGATTGAATGGTAATCATTATTGTGGTTAACGTAGCCACACTAAACATTCATGGCATTAAAATTAAATGTTATGTGTTTTGTATTGCAGCTTTGACAGTTGTGTGGCATTAAAATCAAATGTTATGTGTTTTGTATTTTAATCGAAATAGTTATTTTTGTGTAAATAAAGTCTTCTCCATCATCAGAGGCTTCTTCTTCGTCACACAGACGGTGACGTCTTGAGAGAGAGAGAGAGAGAGAGAGAGAGAGAGAGAGAGAGAGAGAGAGAGAGAGAGAGAGAGAGAGAGAGAGAGAGAGAGAGAGAGAGAGAGAGAGAGAGAGAGAGAGAGAGAGAGAGAGAGAGAGAGAGAGAGAGAGAGAGAGAGAGAGAGAGAGAGAGAGAGAGAGAGAGAGAGAGAGAGAGAGAGAGAGAGAGAGAGAGAGAGAGAGAGAGAGAGAGAGAGAGAGAGAGAGAGAGAGAGAGAGAGAGAGAGAGAGAGAGAGAGAGAGAGAGAGAGAGAGAGAGAGAGAGAGAGAGAGAGAGAGAGAGAGAGAGAGAGAGAGAGAGAGAGAGAGAGAGAGAGAGAGAGAGAGAGAGAGAGAGAGAGAGAGAGAGAGAGAGAGAGAGAGAGAGAGAGAGAGAGAGAGAGAGAGAGAGAGAGAGAGAGAGAGAGAGAGAGAGAGAGAGAGAGAGAGAGAGAGAGAGAGAGAGAGAGAGAGAGAGAGAGAGAGAGAGAGAGAGTATTAGGGAGAGAGAGAGAGTATTAGGCTAAATTAAGTTTATTAGAAGCGTACTAAAAAGTTTGTGGAAGTTACCTGTTTCACCCGGGAAGCGTGGAGATGTTGATGTAAAATAGCAAATCATTATTAGTGTTTATTTCAATGTTTTGATAGATGCGAGACTATGTAGTTGATGACGTAATACACTAATACACTTTTAAATGTGAAAAAGCTAGAGATAAGTTGCGGTAGAAGGAACAACTAAAAGTATCTGGAAGAAGATATCCAAAGTGTAAGTGAATTTTTTTAAAGGTGAATATGTAAGTGAAGTGTTCAATAAAACATTCTATTATAAACTTTTTTTAAAAAATGGAGCACTTCAAATTAAATAAAAACTTGTTCTTATCCGGCAATTTTTGTTGAAGCGATTGTAACACCATATGACTAATTCAATCTAGCACCATGTATTTTTGTTAAATGTCTAACAATTAACTAAATTATGTGTTTTAACAAGAAAATATAAGTACAAAATTAATCAAAACATAAGGAAAAATTAATCAAAATATAAGCAAAAATTAATTAAAACATAAGCAAAGAAAGGTAACATACAAATGTAACACTAATCAACATTATTTGAATATGTAGGAAGTTCACCTATTATTACATTACAAAAATAAAAGAAAACCCACAAAATTTAACTTAACTCAAAACTCTCAACATGAACTCTAACTCCTCAAAGGTTATCTAAACTAATTTCATAATAAGGAATTTCAAACTACAAACATATTTTTCTAGAGGTGAATATCTTTTTTGCCCTTTAACACTACAAGAAATTTGGACTTTAACAACGACCATAATCGTTGTTAAATCGTGGTAAAACGCGTGTCCCGACGATTTAACGACGATTTCAAATTCGTCGTTAATCGATCGAAGTAAAAACCCAAATCGTCGTAAATTCGTGGTAAAATACAACTAGAACGATATTATTTAAAATAGTAATTATCCCTAAAAATGCAATTTTGGGAGATATTCAAACTACACAATGAGCTCAATTTCTCCGACGTTGTCTTCCTTTTTCCGGTAGAAAGCATACAGGATCATTTGTCCGATCCCGAATGCCAATCCCAACACGTTGGGAATCTGCAAAATCACAAAAAATTTAATAAATAATAACACAATCATATAGTGTTTTGAATCGCTTACCGCTATGTAGATGTCCCTGATCAATGCGCCGTATGCCAACCACACTACCAGGCCCGGCCCAACTAGGTAAGGCAGAGGTGCCTCCGCCCAGGGGACCAGCTCCAATTTCAAATAAAAGCTTATATAAAAGGGCCCAAAATTGTGAAATTCTAAAACTAAAAGGCCTGGAATAGTATATGTTAGGTAAGTGTTTCAGGAAAAAAAATAGATAAAGCCTATAGTAATAAAAAAATTCAGATATAAAAGGGCCCAAATAAATGATTTTTTTCTTCTAACAAAATTTGCGAGGGACCCAAATTTTTTTTTGCCCTAGGGCTTGTAATAAAATTGGGCCGGGGCTGCACGCTACTGCAGAGATCGTCAACAATAGCGAGATACTGAATGACATGAACTCCACGCTCTTTGTCTTTATCACCTAAACCTGTTTTTAAACAAAAATCAAAGTATTTGGTAACTTATTCAATTATTAACTTTTTATAAGTTAATTCATCAAAAACTTACCACAATCATAAGTGGCGAGGCGAACACGGAAACCGAGACCCCGACGCATACCCATCCTACGACAGGGAGCGGAAAGTGGAGTAGTAGCGTAAGCACTACAATCACCGTATAAGAAGATGTTCAAAGAAATGAACATCTTGATAGTCGATATTTGCAACAACATTTATTTAATATATTGACAGTTGATAAATTAAAACTTTGTATGATATCAAAAAGTTTGTGGAAGTTACCCGTTTCACCGTGGAAGCGTAGACCACGAAGATACTAATGTAGATCAGTTGCACTAGGGTTCCTATGGCGTTGATGCTGAATAGCAAATCCACCTCACCTTTCATCAGCGCGTAGAGTACCCACAAGGTGCAGCAAAATAGCGAGACCAAGTATGGGACGCACTGGAAACTTTCCGTAGATTTGTTATGACAAATCCTACGAAAAGTCGGGCTTTGAATAAAAACAAACAAAATTAGAAACAATGATAATGATAAGCTCTATAAATAAAATATATCATTGTTTCTAATTTTGTTTTTGTTTGTTTTTATTCATAGCCCGACTTTTCGTAGGATTTGTCAGAACAAATCTACGAAAAGTTTCTAGTGCGTCCCATACTTGGACTCGCTATTCAACTGCACCTTGTGGGTACTCTACGCGCTGATGAAAGGTGAGGTGGATTTGCTATTCAGCATCAACGGAGAACGAAGACTAAAAATCTCTAAAACAAAAGTTGTAAATCGCGAACAAAGAGAAGCAGACATGAGACAAAGTACCGACGCAGGCCGGTGTTGAGAGCAAAGCGGCTAGGGCGAACTTGTTAATTGATTGTGCAAGGTTTAGTTAGATTCTTAAAATTAATTGATTGTTTTATTCATAACTACCTTTTAGAAAGAAGTCTTTAAGCAATTTGGACCGAAACTAAAGTTATATGAAATTTCATTGACTAAATTAAAACTTACAGTGGAGCAAGGAATACGCAGAACGAAACCACGTTTCCTGGAAAAAAAAAATTAAAAAAAGGAAAATCAATAAAAGAAAAAAAAAGATAATCAAGAACATACCGAAGATCCCAAAGATGCTGGCGAGAATAGGATCAACCATTGTTGATCAACTACTACACTATACTGGAATCAAACTCAGAAGAACTGTTAGAGAAATCGACCTCTTAACCGCCGAACTCGATCAGATTTATCAAGAGGTAAAATTTTACTTATATATAATGTTTCTTTTTTTCTAAAATTATTTTTTTAAACGTTCATTTTTACTAATCGTTTAATTTTATAGGTTGCTCCTAAGAAGAAACGGCGGATTCTAGGCATGGGATCCATGCAGGATGTCCCGCTTGCGCCTACTACTTACCGATCTTCGGCTGAGATAGAGGTTGAGATTCAGGAGTTACGGGCGACTCAGGCGGTGGGGGCGAAGAACAAGGCGTTCTACAACAGTATGCTGACGGTGCTTTCTGCATCTAACCCAGAACTACTTCAGGCGATGCAGACACATCCCGACCGCCGACTGATCAGGCTGGAACAAGCACCGTCGATCTCGACAACGCAGCGCATGACTATTTCGGCGATGATTTCAACCTGCAGGACGACTAGTTTTCATTTTTTTTTGTAATTTGAAATTGTATAAATTTTATATTTTATTAATATAAAATATTTTTTTTATTATAAAATATTTTTTTATATATATAATATTGTTAATCGTCGTACGACGATTCTTTAAAATAATGTTTTATATAATCGTCGTAAATTCGTCCCTAATTAGGGACGACGATTGACAATAAACAAATATTTTTTGTACTCGTCGTAACATCGTCCCTATTTAGGGACGATTTTACGACGATTTATAACAATTTCTAATTTTTTATAATTATAAATTTACAACCAAATATTCGTTGTAAAAAGGTTGTAAAAATTACAACGATTTTACAACGAACATTATACCACGATTATACAACGAATTTATTACGTCGTAAATTTAAATTTGGTAAAATTTACGACGATTTGGTTTTTACTTCGATCGATTAACGACGAATTTGAAATCGTCGTTAAATCGTCGGGACACGCGTTTTACCACGATTTAACAACGATTATGGTCGTTGTTAAAGTCCAAATTTCTTATAGTGTTAAAAATCATTGTTAAAATCCAAATTTCTTGTAGTGTTAAAGGGCAAAAAAGATATTCACCTCTAGAAAAATATGTTTGTAGTTTGAAATTCCTGATTATGAAATTAGTTTAGATAAACTTTGAGGAGTTAGAGTTCATGTTGAGAGTTTTGAGTTAAGTTAAATTTTGTGGTTTTTCTTTTATTTTTGTAATGTAATAATAGGTGAACTTCCTACATATTCAAATAATGTTGATTAGTGTTACATTTATATGTTACCTTTCTTTGCTTATGTTTTAATTAATTTTTGCTTATATTTTGATTAATTTTTCCTTATGTTTTGATTAATTTTGTACTTATATTTTCTTGTTAAAACACATAATTTAGTTAATTGTTAGACATTTAACAAAAATACATGGTGCTAGATTGAATTAGTCATATGGTGTTACAATCGCTTCAACAAAAATTGCCGGTTAAGAACACATTTTTATTTAATTTGAAGTGCTCCATTTTTTAAAAAAGTTTCTAATAGAATGTTTTATTGAACACTTCACTTACATATTCACCTTTAAAAATGTCCAAAACATTGAAAAATCGTCGGAAATTCGTCGGAAAATGTGGTCGGAATTGCCGTCGGAGAAATGTCCGGCCATAATTCGGTCGGAAAGTGGTGGAAAATTTCTGACGACAATTGTGGTCTGAAATTTCCGACCACTTTCCGACCAAAGCCGGTTTCCGACCATCTGAAACCGACCGAAAATAACCTGCATTCTTGTAGTGACTACTTTCCTCAGTATTAAATGTTTACTAAAGTTGATGAGCTGTCAAATTACTATATGGTTTCATTTCATATATATAAAACGTGTAACATTTATATCGAAACTCTTTATTCATTTCATGTCGCCACTTTCTTCTTATATTGTTTCTAACTTTCAACTTCTTTTTTTTAATTTTTTTTTATTACGTCAACTTTCAACTTATTTTGTCAATCCAACATTCTTGAGAATTTATTGACATTTATCCCAATGTTTCAACTTTATAGTATTTGACGTAGACACCATTTTCGAATCTTTTTTTTTCTTATTGCATTTTAGATCTTTTGCATATTATTTTTGGTTTAAAGTTTTATTTTTGGTTCTTATATAGTGTTAGAAAAAGTTTAAAATATTATTTCAAAATAAATTAACATATTTATTTTTTTTATAAATAAATAATCCGCACCATTTTATTTATTTATTGTTTTCTTTTTTCTCCTTTTTGTTTTAAACAAAACAAGCTTAGTTTTCAATTGTTTCATATGGGTAATTTCAAATATAAATAATTTCAAATGTTTTATTTCTATATGTAAAATAATTTATTTTTTAATACCCAGTAGTGTCTACTAATTGAATCAGTGTAAACTTCACAAGATCTCAAACTACAAAAAATAAAAATAAATTAAACAATTGTTAACACATACACAATGAAGATGCTTTAAAGTCATTTATTTAAGAACAATTCTGAACTCAAGTCATTTATTTAAGAGTTATTTAGCCTAATAGTACATTTTAAAACATAATTTGCCAGTTATGTGATTTACTTATTTTGATGTAATAACTAAATTTTGGGTAATTTTGTTTGATTATGGTACTGAAAATGACAAATTTACCCTTATTCACAGAAAATTATTCACGAAAGTTATTCACAATTCACCATTCACATAGATCATTCACGAGTACTATTCGTCATTCACATATATTATTTATCATTCAAAGAGACTATTCATTTTTCATAATGATCATTCACAAAAAACTATTCACATATAGTCATTCATGATATTTGACATATTTAAAATTAAGTGTAAATTTGTAATTTAATATTCGAAAATCATCTTTTAGCAAATTAAAAGAAAAATCACACAATTAACAAATTTAAGTCTCAAAATTAAATCTCACCGTTTCCCAATTTTTTATTTATTTAACATGGCTAGTTTTTTTCACCGAGATGGGCTTGCTATCAAGCTGCTTCAGGTTACTTTACTAATGCAATGGTAAGTACAATAACTTGTTTAAGTATCAATAGATCTTAAAAAAGACAATCATAGAATAGAGTTCTCTAAATTCTCGGATATCAATAAATTTCTCGAAAGAGAATTCAAAGACTTTAGGATTGAGGGAATTACTTTGTTTCTTATTAGGGTCTGTTCGTTTGTCTATTTGTCATGTACATTCAAACGGTTCATTTAAGTGATCATCTCAATGATCTATTTGAATGATGTTCGCTTTCTTTTTTCATTTTTATTCACATGATTCATTTAAATGGATCTTAGTTTGTTTGGTTTAAATCATATGCATTTCCATTTTCATCTATATGTTTACAATATGAAAATGACTAAAATACCCTTGACTTAATCTATATAAATTTTAATTTTTGATCAAATATATATTTAAAACTAAATAATTTTGATTAATATTTTTGACATTTATAAATTATCATTTTCATGAAATATATATTGTTAATAATTTTACTAGGAAACTGTGAAATCGGATTTTTAGGGAGAAAACCGTGAAATCACGTTTTTTTAGCAACAAACATAATATCACGTTTTTAGCAAAAACCGCGAAATCATATTTTCAGAGAAAAAAGTGAAATCGTTTTTTCGGCAAAACCTGTGAAATCAAGGTTTACAAACGAAAATCGTGAAATCATGTTTTCAGCAAAAACAGCTAAATCGCATTTCCAGAAGAAAACCGCGAAATCAGGTTTCCGAACGAAAACCGCGAAATCGGATTTCCAGACGAAAAGTTTCCAGACGAAAACCGCGAAATCGGGTTTACGGACGAAAACCACAAAATCGGCTTTCTGGTGGAAAACCGCGAAATCGTGTTTACAGACGAAAGCCGCCAAATCGGGTTTCCGGACAAAAACCGCAAAATCGGATTTCCGGTCGAAAACCGCAAAATCGCGTTTCCGGAGGAAAACCGCGAAATCTGGTTTCCGGACGAAAACCGCGAAATCGGGTTTCCGGACGAAAACTGCGAAATCGGGTTTCCGGACAAAAACCGCGAAATCGCGTTTCCGGACGAAAACCGTGAAATCGGATTTCTGAACGAAAACCGTGAAATCGGGTTTCCGGGCGAAAACCGCGAAATCGGGTTTTTGGTCAAAACCGCAAAATACGGTTTCCGGACGAAAACCGTGAAATCAGGTTTCTGGTCGAAACCGAAAAATCGACCCGGAAACCGAAAAATCGAAAACCGCGAAATTAGGTTTCTAATCGAAACCGCATAATCTTTTCTTTGGTCGAAACCTATGAAACCGCATAATTTATTTTGTGTTATTATTTTATTTTGAAATTTAAAATTAGTTAAATATTTATTTGCAAAAAAAAATATTGTTTTCATATTTTTTAGTTTACTAATAACAAACACTTGATTTAAAACATAAATTAATAACAAAACAAATGAATATAAATTTTGAAGGACTATTTGTGCAATTAAAATAATTCATCTCCATTATGGAGTAGAGATTAAAAATTCTCCATAAATGGAGTAGAAAAGTTGTTTCTCCATTTTGGAGTAGGAAATGAAGTGGAGTTGAAGATGATTTTTTCTCCAAAATGGAGATCTACTCTACTTTGGAGAAGGGTTGGAGATGGTCTAATCCTAATCTCTTTAGGAAACTAAATATTAAATAAAACAAATAAAATAAGGAAACCACAAAACTTGTAAGTCATGTTAACTAAATAATGATAAAGAGATGCTACATACTCCCTCCGTTTTTTAATATATGCTTTTTGTTGAAAATATTTGGTTTAAAAAGATGAATTTTCTCATTTTTCTATATACAATTGTTAATGATAAATTATAGAATTCAAGAAAAATAACTAAACATTATTGATTTTGAGTTGCTGGAAATTATAAATCACAAAATAATATATTTTAATATGTTAATTTATTATATCTGAAAAACTAGAAAATACTATAATAAAAAACAGAGGGAATAGTGATAAGTGTGAATTTTAGGTGTTTTAAGCATGTATTTTCATAGCATTTTAGGACCTTAGTTGCATATTTCATATAGTTTAATGCATTATTTTCTATGTTTAGTTTAAGATAGAGTCTTAGTTAGTTTTTAGGCCATTTTTGCATTATATCATTCATTTTAGGTACTAAGGAGCTAAATGGAGTTAAGGGGAGCTTAGGAGAAGCTCAAAGAGTCTAAATGAGTTGAAGTGAAGAAGCAGCGGTCCAAACCTCTAGACCAAACCGCCGGAAATGACGCGAAGAGACGAACTCGCGGATGTTCAGTCCAGCAGTCACCAAACCGCTGGACCAAACCGCCGGAAATGACATGACTTATTTATCTCTCATGTTTCCCTATAAATACTACTAGGGTTTATGTTAATGGACACTCTTTTTTCTCTCTAGTTTTTTAGCCACTTTTGTAAACTTTGAAGGTTCCTTAGTTTTATATAATAGTTTCTAGTATTATATTTAACTAGGATTTTCACCATTTCCATCAGGGTTTTTAGAATAGTTTCTAGTATTATATTTAACTAGGATTTCCATCAGGGTTTTTAGAATATATTTTCTTTTCGCTACTTAACAAATTAACAATATCGAAAACCAAAATCTTAAAAGAGAATAGAAACATTAAAAGATAAAAATCCAAAGTAGTTTGATTCTTCCTCACTAGTCTTCAATAGTGTCTACCAGAGAAGTGTCCTCCAAAGCTTCAAAACATTCGTTATAAACCGATCTTTATGATACACTTTAAAAATGTATAGTGTATATATGTGATTGGTTTGTATGGTTATTAGGTTAAAACCAAAATTCAAACCAATTCTAATAAATAAACTCGTAACCTATATTCGATTTGATTATTCGGTTACCAGTTATATCACCGAGGCCTAGCAATGCAAATAAGGTCTACGGATCACTCAACATATTAACATAAGATGATATTCATTGATAATTGTTTTAGAGCATCTCCAAAAAGGAACCTCAAATTTGAGGTTTCATCAACTTCAAATTTGAGGTTTCATCAACTTCAAATTTGAGGTTTCATGTGTTTTTCTCCAAAAGAAAAACTTCAAACTTAATTTTACATATTGCATTTAAGTCTTTACTATTTTTCACAATTAAATAAATCTCTTAATTTTTGTAGATAATATAAAATATACCTTAAATAATTATTAAACCAATAAATAATTACTAAATTAATATTTTTTATTTTAATTTAAATTCTTTCTTTTAGTTTAACATGTGATAATTAAGTTTATATTTACAAAATATAATTTTTTATGTACTAAAATGATGAAATTAAAAAGTTAATAAATATATTTGTGAAATATTATTAATTGAAAGATGAAAATGCAAAAGAAAGATGGAACCTCAAATTTGAGGTTTTGAATAGTGAAACCTGAAATTTGAGGTTCCACTATTCAAAACCTCAAAATTTGATGTTTTGAGGTTTCTTTTGAAAGCCAAAAAACCTCAAATTTGAGGTTTTGAGGTTTCTTTTGGAGATGTTTTTAGATAGACAATAAAAGCTAATCTACTAAAAGTAAGTAAAATGATTCTTTTAACTAAACAATAAAACAACTAAACACAAAGTCTAAGTCTGTACATAGTACATACTAAAAAGATTACCTAAACATTATAAGACAAAAGTACATTGTGAATATGACTTTAATCTTGTTGCTTCCCCTAACACAATATGGAAATATGAAAATATTTTAGTTCAATGAATAGTTCAAAAAACTGAAAATTGGAGAAGGTAAAAAGAAAATTGCATATTACTCTTTTTGGGAAGATGCAACGAAGAAAAAATTCACCTGCATAGACAAATTAAACAAATTAAACAAATTAAATTATTAAGTAATATGCATAAATGCATATAGTTAAAAGAAGAATTTGTTAGCAGTTAATGCATTACTTTTTGAAAGTCTCTTTGGAAAAACCATTAATTGTTTTATCATCTCTTTTCCCCTCATCATCAACAATTAAGATCTTCAAATCCTTTCCAATTTTAAATCTGTACAGTGTACACGACAACAATCCCTTTTCATTTTTTTGTTATCTAGTAACATAATAGAAACTCTACCTTTAATTTCAATCAATGGTTTGCTAAACTGAACCATTTTAGTGAATGAAGGAACTCAACAAAGATATATATATATATATATATATATACATATATGGGAAAATTGTCATTTAAATCATGAACTTTCAAATTTCCCCAAAATAAAGCATGAACTTTCTCTTTAACCATTTTAAGCATATATTTTTCATTGACTGACATTTAAAAGCATAAACTTATTTTGACTGAGACAAATAGGGCACGACGTTAAATCTGTAAACGGAACTATTTGACACTGTTAAACATCCGTTATGTTTTTCCGTTAACAACAAAACGACGACGTTTTGGACTGTAAAAAATTAGACTTAAAAACAAAAAAAAACCTAAATCGACATTCTCTCATCCCCAAAAATCCTCAAATTGTTCTTCCCTCTTAAGAACCCTAAATTACTTCACAAAATTTCTCTCATCCCTTTTTCTTCTTCCTTCTCGATTTGGACTGATTTGGTAAGAGATGAATCTTTCTCATCACTAACCACCGCACAATCTTCCTCACTATCTACTTCAGCTTCTTCTCCTTCGAGATCTTCACCAGCCACCGCCTGTTCTTCACCAGCCACCGCCTGTTCTTCACCAACCACCGTCTGTTCTACGGCCACCGTCTGTTCTTCACCAACCACCGTCTGTTCTACGGCCACCGTCTGTTCTACGGCCACCGCAGATTTTTCACGAACCATCGAAGGAAAAATTACGATGCCTGGCACATCATGAACTACACGCCTTGCTTGATTCTTCGTTCTCACCATTGTCGAGATAAACAAAGAGAAATCTAGGTTTTTTTTGTCGACATAGAGATGAGATGAGAGATAGAGATGAGATGAGAGATAGAGATGAAATGTCGATTTAGGTTTTTTTTGTTTTTTAAGTCTTTAAGTGTTTACAGTCCAAAACGACGTCGTTTTGTTGTTAACGGAAAAACAAAACGGATGTTTAACAGTGTCAAATAGTTCCGTTTACATATTTAACGTCGTGCCCTATTTGTCTCAGTCAAAATAAGTTTATGATTTTAAGAGTCAGTCAATGAAAAATATATGCTTAAAATGGTCCAAGAGAAAGTTCAGATTTTATTTTGGGGAAATTTGAAAGTTCATGATTTAAATGACAATTTTCCCATATATATATATATATATATATATATATATATGTCCTTAATAACTGGAGTTGTATCATAATGAAGTAAAGTTTAATTATAAAAAGAAATTGAAATTGTAAAACGTAGAACAAAACCTGAAATTTAGGAATTTAGTTGAAATTTAGGAATTTAGTTTTGTTGATTACGTTTGTGAAATTTAGGAACTTAGGCCCAAATTGCGGTTACAGGAAAATTAGCTGAAATTTAGGAATTTAGTTTTTTTTATTAACATTTAACAAACGTGGCCCAAAAAATTATCGCAAGTGCTTCATTAAATTATTTTTGTTCTTTAAAATTGATTTTTTTAAGCACAAACCAATTGGCAATGGTCAACTTGTGATTTATAGTATAAAGGATTAAATTAATAAAAAATGAATTAAAATTAAGAAACTGTCTTCTGATTTTGTTAATAAAAGACGTCTCTAAAATTGTGACAAAAAAAAAAACAAAAGAAAGACGTCTCTAAATTTTTTAAGAAACTCTTTGTACATTTGTCTTCATCTTATTAGGTAGGCTATTTTATTTTTTAAAATTTATTTATCTAATTATATTTTAACATCAAATATTAATTTAATAAAGTTAAAAACCCTCTTCATTCATGGAGGTGCTCTAAGGTGTAGAAGTCTACTTATAGACTCTCAAATCCTTTTCTCTCCAACTTTTCGTAAAATTTTAATATTTTAAAATTGTAAAGATTTCCTCTTTATAGTCCGTAAAGAGTTCCTCTTTATTGTCCATATTGTCCGGTAGAGATGGTCTTAGATTATTTATATTTGACTATTTGTACAACAATGTTCTTTGAGATAAATTTTACTCCCTCAGTTTTTATTGTTTTACTAGTATTTAATCCGTGGCGTATCAGGTGTCTGTTTTCTTTTAAATGTCCATATAAGTTTAATTTATACAAATAAATGGTAATTTAATTATTTAAGACTAAAAATTGTTGAAAATAATTTTTTTGTTATTATTTATTATCCAAATTACCCGGATCTAAAATAACATACTGGAAACTAACAAAAATATCCAAATTGAAACCGATCAAAAAAATAAATATCTCGAATGAGAAGAAAAAATTATTAATCAAAAACCCGAAACCGAAATATGAACCGAAATAAAACTGAACGACCCAAAAATTATTTAAAATAATAACAATTTTAATATAAAAAGTTGTCGAACTACGTAAATTTATTTTGTTAAAATCAAAAATTCTTGGTGTTAATGAACCCATGGTTGAACCTAGGAATTTAAATCAAAGACATTGTATCACAAACATAAACTTGACTTAATTTCTATTGTATGAAAACTATATGATTGATTTTGGAAAAATCAAAATAATAATTGGTGTTATAACACGTTATTTCTTTAAATATATTATAGATAAAGTTTTTCGATGAGTTATAATTTCTACTAGGTAAGTACCCCGCGCCTTGTGCGAGACAAAATATTCATAAATAATATTAAATTATATTATGAAAAACCATGAATTGATCAATTTAGGGCTAAACATTTAACCCGAGATTCGAAACCCGAAACCGAATCGAGCTGAAAAATCCGGTTTGATCCGGTTTCGGTTCTCATATTATTCTATCGGATTTTAATATTTTCTAACTCGGATTTCCTTTCTAACCCGAACCGATTTGAGACCCGAATTGTACTCGAATAGACCTGAAGATATACACATGTATATAGTTTTGATAAGGTAATTTGGATTTTAGTAGGCTATTTCAATTTTGTGGGTTATATGAATAAGCCAAACCAAAACCCGAACCGAACCCGAATTACCCGAAATAAGACCGAAAGTTCTTACCAAAAAAATGTACAACATGAATATTCAAACCAAAAAATCAAAAAACCCGAACACAATAATATATGGTTCCATGTTTTGTTAAATACATGAAACTCGACTTTGAACCCGAATAGATTCGAACCGAACAGAACTGTATTTGTAAATAATCCGATTGGATCCTATATCCTTTATCCCGAAAAACCCGAACTCGAATGAGTCTGACCTGAAAACTGAATTCCCAGGCTCGAATCCACTAATCAAAATTCCCGATACCCGTTGGCAATTTATGAGGCATGCATCTATGAAAGACCATTATCAAAAGCCGAAATAACTAATCAAATTTTGCAAGCTTATTCAAAGAAAAAGATCCGCATTATGCATACCCAGATAAACCAAAGCGCGAATATTTATCGAAATTTGCAGGTCCATTAGAGGAAGGTCCGCTTTAATGATTTTGTATGTGATAAAATCTTATTTATATTAGAAGATTTCTTATTTTGTTTCTTATTGTTTTCAATGTGAGAGAAAATTAATTCTTAAAAGTTATATATGAACCTGAATTCGTTGGGCCTGAAATATAAGTTATAGAATTCGCCGAACAAAAATTATTTAAAAATATAAGGATTAAAATGCAAAAAAATAAAAAATATCGTAAAAGTTCTCACGTCGCGACACGTAAGCGTTTTGTCTTCTCTTTTAATAGTATAGATTGGTTTTGTGATTTATGACTAAGTAGGATATCTTATATATATGTGTGATATTCCATAGGTAAAGTTTAGGGTTTAGCAAAACTTGGTGACCGATTTTTCGGTTTTGGAACGGATTTTCTTAAGAATTTATTTGGCAAAAATTCTTAATTTTGTACTTCCCTTTTTTAGTTTTCGAAACATTATATTGTCAAATGTTAGAAGATTTAAAAACTTTGGCATGAAGTTAAATATATTATTGGTAACCCGATTGATTTTAAAAAATTACTTGATGAAATTAGCATTTACTTAATTGCATTTTTTTTATTTTAGTCTAAAATAATACCATATCTAGAACATACCAAATTTAAATTGGTTTTTATTTCTCTAAATAACTTTCTTTTCTATTTTATTTTTAATAATGTAAGAAAAACGAATTTAAATCATTTTGAATAAACAAATTTAAATTCGTTTTAATTTCTCTAAATAACTTTCTTTCTTATTTTATTTTTAATAATATAAGAAAAAATAATTTAAATTTTTTTGAACAAAACAGATTTAAATTCGTTTTCAAATCTCTAAATAACTTTCTTTCGTATTTTATTTTTAATAATATAAGAAAAACGAATTTTAAACATTTTGAACAAAACAAATATAAATTTGTTTTTATTTCGCTAAATAACTTTTTATCATAATTTATTTTTAATAATATAAGAAAAAATAAATTTCAAAAAACTTAAAAAAATATTTAAATTCATTTTTATTTCTTAAAATAATTTTTCGTAATTTATTTTTAATAATATAAGAAAAACGAATTTAAAATGTTTTGAACAAAACATATTTAAATTCTTTTTTATTTCTCTAAATAATTTTTTTTGTAATTTCTTTTCAATAATATAAGAAAAACGAATTTAAAACTTTTTTGGTTGTAATTTTATAATTATTGTCTTTTACGATTGTTATCCAATTTAAGGATAGAAATGTCCTTTAATAGTTTTGATTGTATTTTTGGAAGTTATTGTTTTATCATTTTTAAAAATTTAAATCATTTGTTAAAATCAATATCACAAGATGTAAATAAATGTGTATTTTTGGAAAAATTCAAATTAGTAATTCAAAAATAATAATATAGTTTTTTTAGACTTCACATATATTAGAAAACATATAACCGACCAGTTACATACTTTTTAGTGTTAAACAATTTTCGATATCTTTTACCAATAGTATTTCTATAGTTTTATTTAATAATTCACTACTTTCAATAAACAAAAATGCATTGATATTAAAAAATCAAACATATTAAACAAAAAAAAAATTCTAAAACATTAAATATCAAAAACGGAAGGAGTCTCTCTTTGCCATCATCTTCTATCCATGAAGACTAAATTTAAGAAATTTTTTAGTTGCTATATAGCGAACCCAAATGAAAAATTTTAAAAATCGGATTCCTATGGGCGATGGAATTCATAAAGGCACGAAATATTTGCTGTCAGAAATTCGGGACAGACAGTACGACATTAGTGACTTTCAAATCAAGACTATCCCACGCGCCCGGAATAAACAAGCGGACAAGTTGGCACGGGCTGGACGGGCACTCTCTACCTCACAAGAGTACGTGAGCGAGTATCTTCCGAGCTGGATTACCAACATCGACGAAGCGGCTTAGTTTTTCATTAGTAACATGTTGTAATAAAAAAAATGAAAAATTTTAAAAATGTTAAAACTCGTTTTTTGTATTTGTGGTATTTTTATAAACTATTATTTTTGATGATATTTTTGTTATAAAAAACATTTTAATGGTATTTCTGTTATAAATTTTTTTGTAATGGTATTTTCAAAACAAAAACTTATTTTGATGGTAGATAAATTTATTTGGATTGAATTTTGAGTGTTTAGATAAAATTTCGAAAATTGACTTTGAAATAGTATAGTTTTGTGAAATGCAATTCAAAAAGTGTAATTTTGTAATTATCTCTCCTATTTATAAATAGGTTTGGTTAAACTGTTTTAAGGCGAAGCTTACAACGTGTGTTTGTATTAGGCGCAATAACCATGTCTGCCGGTACAAGACTGGATTAATCGGTTCAATAAACTAATCAATGAAAGTTTTAATCTTTCTGCATAACAATCCACACTTGCACTCAAACCAAACTAGAGAGGCTTTTGTAACAATAAACTTAAAACCAAAATTGTTGCACAAAGAATCATCCTTTTATCTATACTTTTGAATCAATTAAACTTCTTTCTTTTACTGTTTTGCATCAATCTTTGAGCAAACAAAATGCTTTTACCTATATATAAACTAAAAAAGCCATCATATTTTTCCTCTCTCTATGTCCAAACATTAGCTTCATATGGAGAAAAAGTATACTTATAATCATCTCTATCATCAAACCCTTCACTACCATCTTTCCCTTGTCTCATCATCTCTCTCACTTCTTCAATCTTCTTCAACATTCCTTTCAGAGCCAACTCAAACGCGTCTTCATTCCCATCTAATCCATACTTCGGATCAGCGTAAACCATCTTCGGTATCAACTTTATAACTTCTTCTCTCAATCTCAAAACTTCTTCCTCCGGGATCTCATTCAACCTTTCCTTGATTTTGATATCCCACTCCTTCACATCCTTAACCGGTAGATAAACCGAGTAACTCGTGTGATCCTTAGGCAAATGCCACTTGTATTGAGCGTAGGCCGTCCCAGGGTGAAAGAACACGGGGATGCAGCCTGCCAATATTGAATCAAACATTGATCTTCTGGTGTAAGAATCTCCCGGCGGCTGAAGACAAAACACCGAGTTACTCAAAACCTTCATGACATTGACAGGGTTATCACAATTCACTTTTCCATAGTTACAATCTAGCAAGTAACATTGGTTCTCTGACTCCAAACATTCGTCTATGATCTTCCCACGGACCGAGTCTTTATACTCTGTCCTTGGAGCACCCGCAAAGGCGAATAGATACTCGCGTTTCCGTGACCTCATCTTCTCTTGCCACTCCACAACTTCATCCACCGATGAAGGGTGGAAACAAGTAGGGTAAGGAACAGCGTAATCGTTGTTCCAAGAACTCGATTCGATAGACATCATCGACATGTTTCTTGACTCCGGTAAGAACCTTAGCTTGCTTCCCCAATCCGTTTCGTTATCGGTCTGTCTCCTAAAATCCCAAGCAATCCTTCCTGCCACCAAGAAATGGTCTCTACCGGACATTCGAGTCCACTCTCTCTGTCTCACCAGCCAATTCATAAGCTCGCGAGACGAGGAATCTCTTACAGAGATGTTGAAACCCCATAGATACCTGCTCATATCAAGACCTGCGTAAAAGGGCACAAAGATCGCAGAGGCTAGAGACGAATCATCGGTCAAGCATCTGTATTTCATCATCTTGTTGTGGTAAATCACTTCTAACATGAACTGATTCGTCGTGAACCAGCTACGATCAGACAAGACATTCTCTGAACTATTGATCTCTGGTCCGAAACCGAAGTTTTCGATGTAAGGGCAAATGTTTTTCTCGGTTCCTCTAGTGATTAAACTACAATTCTCAAGCAAATCGCGATTGAATCTACTGGGAAGATCGTGTACATAGATATACCGACCAGAGCATGAATCTTCGGGAGGAGATGGGTCATCGCGTAATCGAGAAAAGCTTTCGACTTTCGTTGATTTGCGTGAAATTGATTTCTGGGTTTTGTCGGAAAACGAGAAAGCGACGGAGATTGTGTCGGTTCCGGTGCCGGAGAGAGCAGAGTAGTCGAAACAGAGGAGAACGAAACAGAGGAGGAAGAAGAGTGGAACAACGAACCATGCATTGTTGTTGTTGTTGTTTCGCAGCTTCCCTGTCGCGACGGAGATTGGTTTCTCCATCTGAGAGAAACTCTTTGGTCGCATCAAAAAGGAAATTAAAAAAAAAAAAACTGATTTTTTTTTTTTGAAGAAGGAAATGAGAAAAAATTGGGTTTTGTTGAGAAGTTAAAGGAGGAAGAGAGTGAAGCAAAGTGAACGTTTCCCTGTCGGTAGAATAAATTAAGGAGCCTTCAGTTTCACATGGGTTAGTCAATTAAAGCCCTTTGTCTTTTCTTTAGGCTCCACCTAATAATAGTACATTCTATTAATGGTTTATTGGTAATTAATATTATATATTAATTATATTATTTTTCTTTTGAAATGAAAAATTCCTTAAAATATCATGAAAAATATTTTTTGAATAAAATTATTTTTTTATAAGTTTTTTTTCTAAGTACCATTAAAATATTTTTTTGAATAAAATATCATAAACATAAAAATATAATTTCAACACTTTGAAATTTAACTTATGGGTTCACTATATTATTTAGGGTATAGTATTAAAATGGTATGATTTAGTTTCGAGGGTTTCAAGTTAATTTTGAAAATTTTGGGTTAATTTTAAGTTTATGGTATTTTTCAAAACAATTTTAATAGTATTTAAAGAAAAAAACTTGTGATGTTATTTTTGTCAAAAAAATCATGATAATTTTGAAAAAAATCCCGAAATACTAATTGTTTTCTTAAATAAACCTTGCTTTTGTATAGAATTTTTTTAAGAGGAATTCACAAATCTACACCCTTTTAACCCTTTCTTCACAAAATTACTCCTAATTTAATATTTTCACATATTTACACCCTTTCAAAATTTTAAAAGCTTGATTTAACCTTTAAAAAATTACCAAAATTAAAATTTTATCATTTGGGTTCGCTAATTAGTGTTTAGGGTATAGTATTAAGGGGGTAAGATTGTTTGGGTAAAGTTTATTTGAATTTAATTTTGAGTGTTTAGGTGTAGTTTTGTGAAGTATTTTGGAAATGGTGTAGTTTTGTGAAATGTAATTCAAATGGTGTAGTTTTGTGATTCTCCCTTTTTAAAATGGACACAAATCTAATCTAATCATTATCATCACTAATTGGGGATTGGGGAATATATTAAAAAAATATTACTAAAATATTATTATAATTTTCGTTTTTTATAAATTTAAAATTTTCCTAAATTTAGTCTTTTTATTATCCTGTTTTATTTTATTAAATAATTTTAAAATATATTGATAATATTATTTTTCTTTGTGTATATCTATTTTTGGTTTTAAACATAATTAATAGGGCAAATTATAAAACTACACCATTTGAATTACATTTCACAAAACTACACCATTTCCAAAATACTTCACAAAAGTACATCTAAATACTCAAAATTAAATCCAAATAAACCCTACCCAAACAATCCTACCCCTTAATACTATACCCTAAACACTAATTAGCGAACACAAATGAAATTTTTTTAATTTTGGTAATTTTTTAAAGGGTAAATCAAGCTTTTAAAATTTTGAAAGGGTGTAAACTTGTGAAAATATTGAATTAGGTGTAGTTTTGTGAAGGGAGAGTTGAAAGGGTGTAGTTTTGTGAATTTCTCTAATTAATAAGTTATTTGTATAAACATGTCATATATATACAAATCTAAAATGAAATTGTCCAATTATAAAATATATTTTCTTATGAATGAATATGTAAAGAAACGGGGATTACAAACAAAATATAATTATTGTTTTAAGTTTAATAAAAGGATTGATGACTGGTTTTCATTTTATAAATGTGTTTGATAATTTTGTCACCAGACGTTGATTGATTCTTTGTTTCATCTTACGAGGAAAGAACCCGCGCAACGAATATGCATTAATTATTATAATAATTTCAAATAATTTTACATATAATTTATGAAGGTTTTGGTTTATTTTGTAAAGTTTTTTTATTTTTGTAATATTTATGTGGTTTAACTTTGGATATTTTCTAGAGGAATTCACAAATCTACACCCTTTCAACCCCTTCTTCACAAAACTACTCCTAATTTAATATTTTCACATATTTACACCCTTTCAAAATTTTAAAATCTTGATTTAACCTTTAAAAAATTACCAAAATTAAAATTTTTTCATTTGGGTTCGCTAATTAGTGTTTAGGGTATAGTATTAAGGGGGTAGGATTGTTTGGATAGGGTTTATTTGGATTTAATTTTTAGTGTTTAGGTGTAGTTTTGTGAAGTATTTTGGAAATGGTGTAGTTTTGTAAAATGTAATTCAAATGGTGTAGTTTTGTGATTCTCCCTATTTTTTATCTATTTTATATTTTACCAAACTAATGAAAATAATTTTTTTTTAAATAACTTATGGTTAGATCTTTTAGTTTAGGGTTTAGAATTTTTTTACACCTCAAGAATAACTATCCAAACTAAATCCCCCTAAACTAGGCACGGGCAATTGGGTACCCAACCGGGTTTCGGATCCACCCAATCGGGTTTCGGGTTTTTCGGTATAAGGCAACATGATCCCAATCTGTATATTTCAAAAAAATTCGGTTCGGTTCGGTTCGGAGTTATTCGGGTTCGGGTCGGTTTTGTACTTCAATCAAAGATCCGATTAATACCGAATTACTCTTCGGTTATCAACGGTTCGGTTAATTTTGTAACCGAAGTACTAAAAGAACCGAATAAGTACTCGAAATAACCGAACAAATGAAAAAATTTCGAGTATTTTTACCCAAAACCCGAAAAAATTACCCATTTACCCAAAAAATTTACAACATTATTAGTTTTTTAAAATATATAATCTAAAAATTCAAATGTTTGAGTATAAATAAATTTAGTTTTAAGTTTTTACAAATAAATGCATTTAAGTTTAGGTAACAAATCTGAAAATTTTGGATATAAATGTATTTATAGTTTGATATTAGTTATAATCATATATAGTATATGTAAAAATATATGTAATAACGGGTACCGTTTGGATATCGGGTTCGGTTCGGGTTTACCCGATACCCACGGATCCATGACTTTAGGATCCAATAGGGTAATATTATATTCGGTTCGGTTCGGAGTTATTCGGGTTCGGGTCGGTTTCGGTTCGGATTTTCGGGTTCGGGTTTTTTGCCCAGCCCTACCCTAAACTCTCAACTTCTATATATAAATCCCTAAACTAACAAAATTTTACGATTGTCAACCCACTTATTAAAATCTAACTAATTCCACATTTGACCAAAATTATAATTAATGTATTAATTAATTGTGTTCAAATAAATCCGATTGTGATGTGAATCTTGTCCGATTACGATCCAAAACCGTGGATCAAAGACTTACAAAATTTTGCGGTTAGATTCGCAGTGTTGAATCGTAATCGGACAAAATTCAAATCATAATCGGATTTGTTTGAACACAATTAATTATTATATTAATTGCAATTTTGGCCAATGTGGAATTAGTAATTAGATTTTAAAGAGTTCATGTGGACAATGAGAAAATTTTGTAAGTTTAGGGGGATATCTACATTGGATTTCAAAATACTAGATAAAATCGATTACTATTTGTTTAGTAATTCATTATTAGATTTCAAAATCCGTTTTGTAATTTAATGGATTTGAAAGAATTTTAAATCAAAAATACAAAAACTCAAATCTGAGTAAAAACGTTAATATTTCAAAATCCAAAAAATCAAAATCCAAGATTTCTAAATTCAATTGGATCTTTAAATCCATTAAGATGTATAAACAAGTACAAATTCAATTTGATTTTTAGATCCGCTAATATGTATATACCAATAACACAATTAAAAATAACATGATTTACTTTCAAAATCCAAATATATTAAAATCCAAAATTTTCAAATTCGATTGGCATTTTAGATCTTAATGTATAAAAACCAATAAAAAGTCAATTTGATTTTTAGTTTGGTTAAGATGTTTAAGTCAATAAAACAATTTAAAATAACATTATTTACCTCCAAGTTTAATTTTGTATTTTGAACTTCAAAACAAATTTACAAATTCATTAAATTTTAAATTAGATTTTAAAATATAAATATAAATCATAAACAATATTTAACCCTACATTCAATTAGTACTTAGAAATCATTAATCCAATAAAACATACATTGTTTGGATTTACAAATCCATTAAAACCACTAGCTAAAACACCATTTACTTATCATTATTAATATACCATTCGAGTTCATTCAAAGATGTCAACTTTATTTTTCATTATATAATTTTTGATCGCATAAACATTCCAAATTAAATCCAATTAAACTCTACCCACACAATTCTATCTTCTTAATATTATACCATAAACACTAATTAGCGAACTCAAATAAAAAGATTTTAATTTTGGTAACTTTTTAAAAGGGTAAATCAATCATTTAAAATTTTGAAAAAATGTAAATATGTAAAAATATTAAATTAGGTGTAATTTTGTGTAACAAAGGTTGAAAGAATGTAGTTTTATGAATTTCTCATTAAATAAAAGAATAATGATATATATGGAACCAATCATGTGTTAAGAATCGTACCGCCCATATAAAACTTTTCAAAAGTTTGAAATGCATGTCAAAACTTATGTAGTATAAATGAAATTAAAACTAGAAATTTCGAAACATATTTTAAAGTACAGCACTAACAATTTTAAATCATATTTTACTTGATTAGTAATAAAGTTATTTGTTTACCCTAATAAATATAGTATAATACTCCCTCCGTTCCAAAATAGATGTAGTTTTAAGAGAAAATTTTTGTTCCAAAATAGATGTTGTTTTTCAGTTTCAATGTAAAATTTATTGTCATTTAATGTTTTTTGACCAATTAGATTTTGCTTACTATTTTTCTATTGGCTCAAATTAGGCCTATACATATATTAAATATTGTTTTAGGATTATAAATACACAAATTTAATGAATTCTTAATATGCGTGAAAACTTCTAAAACTACATTTTTTGGAACGGAGGGAGTACTAACATTTTCTTAAAACCTCTCCTAGTAGATAGTGGGCTAAAAAGAGATTTATCATTCTTAAAACCTAATTTTGAAAATTCACCTAGTTTTTGATGAGGAATTCACAAAATTCCGTTCTTTCAAACTTTTGTTTACAAAAGTATATCTAATTTAAATTATTTATATATCTACATCCGTGAAGGTACTTTTTCTACAATTTAAATGACTAATTTTACCATTGAAAAAATTATCCAAATTAAAATGTTTTGCATTCACGATTTAGATTTAATATTAAAAATGATAGAGTTTTGTGGATATAGTTTATTTGGATTTAATTTTTAATTTCACGTGTAGTTTTGTATTTCCCACATTTTTCAATTTATTAAATGCTAGATACCGATAATATTCTTGAATTAATAGAAAAATGTAGTGGTCTTTTGGAAAATTATTGTGATAGTAGTTTCTGGTAGGGGTGGGCGCGGAGCGGATACCGCTAAAAATTTCAGTATTTGTGATTTGCTTTGGTATCTACGGATATCTAATTCTGTGATTTGCTTTGCTCCGGAAAAATACGGATATCCGGATGCTCGAATATCCGGAAATTTTACGAATATTTGCGGATATTTGCGGATATTCGGATCACTCATTTCGATACTACATAAAGCCGAAAATACTAATAAATTTTATACAAAAATACTCTAGCTTTTGTTAAAATGATCAAACACATAAAAATAAGTAAAATCAACTAATTTTAAACTAAAATAGAAGAAAAAACATTAAAAATAAGGATAACTAAGATAAAAACTCATCCCATTATAATTTAAATTATTTTGTATGTATAAGTTTAACTTATTTTCCTTGACTTGAAAATATGAAAATATATAATACGTATTAAATATTTGTTACCTAATATACATATTTGTAATATATTATGTAATATAAGAAAGTACGGAGCGGATCGAATATCCGACCTTCTAATAATTATTATTTGTTATTTGCTTTGTTCTCCACGGATATTAAATTTTAATATTTGTTTTGGTTTGAATTATCTCGGATATCCGGATTTTACGAATCGGATCGAAACAAATATCGAATCGGATCGGATATAAAGGGAGAATTACAAAACTACACCATTTGAATTACATTTCACAAAACTACACCTATTAAAAATTTCTTCACAAAACTACACCTTAATTCTAAAAATTAAATCCAAATTAAGCCTACCCACCCAATCCTACCCCTTTAATACTATTCCCTAAACACTAATTAGGGAACCCAAATGAAAATATTTTAATTTTGGTAATTTTGTAGAGCATAATTGAACCATTTAAAATTTGAAAAGGGTGTAAAAGTAGGAAAAAAATAAATTAGGTGTAATTTTGTGAAGGAATGATTGAAATGGTGTAGTTTTGTGAATTTCTCATAGATAATGTCTCAACAAATTAATAATATTTTTTTTTTTTATTTGTTTTTGACATCTATAATACTTTTGGTTTCAAATTTGATTTTATTGTGTTTAATTTATTTTTCTATAAATTAATAACCACGATAAAATTATTAAAGTTAAACTAAATTAGTGCATTACTGAACTAAATTAAATTAGGGGTAGTTTTGTGAAGGAGGGTTGAAAGGGTGTAGTTTTGTGAATTCCTCATAATTTTTTGAGGTTTAACTGTAACCGATTAAAACAAAATTTATTAAATTTTGAATCAAATAATTTTCAATTGGTTATAGTAGAGAATATTTGATCTAATTTATTTTTGAATAGTTGTTAAATATATTATGATACTAGAGAATACATATAAGATGTTGAATTAGTTATTGTTATCATAGGAAATAGAAGACTGTTGAGATTCATAATCAAGAAAGCAACAACAATGGCCTTTCTTTGAGCCAACATAGTGTTCACAAATCCCTTTTGCTATTCCATATCCTTTGTAACTGCAAAATTCATTGCATGTCCCTTTGTTACTACAGCTCTGTTCCATATAACATTCATGGGCTTGTCCTGTTTAGTTCATGAATAAACACATGACTAGTAAGTACCCAAAAAAATAATAATAATTAGGAATTTGTATTGCTAGTGATAATTCAAGTTTTTTATTCCACTTGAGTTATTTTTCAGAAATATTTTTGTTACAATAATGATACAAAATTTAAAGTTTTGAAAACACTAATCTCTAATATATGAGTGGAATCTTATTATATTCAATTTGACCAATATATTTTTACTATAATAAAAAAGAGAGTTATAAGATTAAAAAATGTTACTACCTTTTAACAAAAAAAAAAATCTTCAAAATGTTATTTTACTTTTCATATTTTAGATCAAAAACAAAATATCTGAATATAAATGTATGTATTACCTTTAATCATTGGAAGAAGAATGAGAGAAAACACCATCAACGATACAAGAGTTGAAAACTTCTTGATTGCCATTAGTTATGTTGCTAAACGAAACAATAATTTTTTTATTAGAATTTACTCAATTTAATGTGAAAAAAATATTTAAAGATTTAAGATTAAAATTGAATGTTAATAAGGACTAAGGAGTGACACTTTTGACCGATTCAATTTTTGTGTGATAATGGTATATATCGTTGGTAGATTCATTTACTTTTAATTAGTCATTTAGACACAATCTTGGTCAAACTTCATTTCACCTACACTTTATAAAATTTAAAATAGGTAAGTAAATTAACATCAAATCAGTTATCAAAATTAATTTGAACAGATCTTCCAAAATATAAAATATATTTTCCATAATGAGAGATATTTTTAGTCTTTTTTGGTTATTTAAACAATAAATCTTGGTCAAAAGTTGAGTTACTTATATTTCATTTATAGTTGTGTTATATGAATAAATAAGTTTATAAATCAGTATTACTCTTTAGATTGATATCAATATTAAAGAGTTATTTATCTCTATATTATTATTTCAAAAGTTATTTACAAAAATATAAAGTCAAATATTCAAATAATTATATATGATATCAAAAAATAGTAATAATAATTACATAGGTTTTTTTTTTTTTTGTCAACGTTTGGACCACAAATGGCCGACCCATTAGTCAATCCTACACAAACGTATGCGCGGGGAATCGATCCCGGGTGGGGTGTGTTATAGACTGTAATTCCCTTGAGCTTTTTATTAACGTGATTACAGAGATTTATATACAAAGAGATTTGTTGAGTAGTTACACATTTCAAGGGATATTATACTAAGAATATAAACAATCCAAGAATATCGGAAGGCATATTCTTTCACCCTCCCTCAGTCTTATCGTCGAGAGCTCGAACGTTGAGACTGTCTTTGAATTCGAGGAAGAGTGAGGATGGCAGTCCTTTGGTAAAGATGTCCGCATACTGAGCTGTAGTTGGCACATGGAGAACTCGAATTTGACCCATGGCAACTTTCTCTCGAACAAAATGTATATCAATTTCCACGTGCTTGGTTCTTTGATGTTTTACTGGATTATTTGACAAGTAAACCGCACTTACGTTGTCGCAATACACCAAAGTAGCCGTTGTAATAGGACATTTGAGTTCGAGTAGAAGATTTTTGATCCAACATGTTTCCGCAACCGCGTTTGCCACTCCTTTATATTCAGCCTCTGAGCTTGATCTTGAGACCGTAGGTTGCCTTTTGGAAGACCACGAGATCAGGTTGTCTCCAAAGTAGATGCAATATCCAGAGGTTGATCTGCGAGTGTCAGGGCAACCGGCCCAGTCTGCGTCGGTGTACGCTGTCAAGCTTGTGTTTTTGGACTTGTATAGTTGCAGGCCGTGACTGAGAGTTCCTTGAAGATAGCGGAGAACTCGTTTCATGGCCAAGAAATGTGGGAGTCGCGGGTCGTGCATGTATAAGCAAAGTTGATGAACTGCATATTGTATGTCTGGTCGGGTGAGTGTTAGATATTGCAGGGCACCAGCTATGCTTCGATACATGGTTGAATCTTTGAACTTGTCACCATCTTCAGCTGAGAGTTTGGATTTTAAATCAACCGGAGTCGAGATGGGTTTGCAGTCTTTCATATTCGCACGTAGGAGCAAATCCTTAGCATAGGCTGTTTGACTTAAGAACAACCCTCCATCTGTGTATTCTGCCTTAATGCCTAGGAAATAAGAAAGCTTTCCTTCGTCTGACATTTCAAACTCCTGCTATAGTAGGTTGATTAATGTGTTGCGAAGTTGAGGAGATGATGCAGTGAGGAAAATGTCGTCAACGTAAAGAAGGATATAAGCTCGATCATGTCCTTTGCTGTAGACATAAAGAGAGTTGTCGCTGTTTGTTTTGGCGAAGCCTAGTTTGAAGACGAAGGTGGAGAAGCGGGCATTCCAAGCCCGAGGAGCCTGTTTAAGTCCATACAAGGCTTTTTCAAGTTTCCAAACATGTTTTGGGTTCGCTTGATCTACCATTCCGGGAGGCTGGTGCATATAAACTGTCTCTTCGAGTTTGCCATGTAGGAAGGCATTTTTGACGTCTAAATGATGGACCTCCCAGTCGTTTGCCAAAGCTAAGTGCAAGACCGTGCGGATGGTGACAGGTTTGACTACGGGGCTAAACGTTTCATCATAGTCCAAACCTTCTTCTTGCGACTTTCCATTTGCTACTAAGCGAGCTTTGTGTCGTTTCGGGTTTCCGTCTTGATCTGTTTTATGCTTATATAACCACATGGAACGAACAATGTTAGCGTTAAGTGGTCTAGGCACAAGCGTAAACGTCTTATTCTTAACTATAGCACCGTACTCATCACTCATTGCCGGATTCCAATTCGGATCAGATAAAGCTTTTAAATGGCTAGTTGGAATTGGAGAGACGGTGGAAGTAAGAAGAGTAACAATTGATTTTTGTTTACTTGTGCCGTCCTTACTCCTAGTGATCATATGATGACGCTGAGGTTGCGTAGGAGCAGTGGGAGGCTGAGAGATAGGAGGAGGCTGAATGTGAGGAAGCAACGACGGAGGAGAAGGAATCGTCGTTTTATAAGGTTTTTCTAGTATCTCTTTGAATAAAGAGGATGGCTCAGAATTTTGATCAAGAAAATGATAAGTTTTTGCGGCTGTAGGAAGTGGTTCAGCTGATGGGAATTTTGTTTCGTCAAAGACCACATGACGAGAAAGAATTATTTTTCTGGTCTTAAGATCAAGACACCGATAACCTCTGTGGTTAGTCGGGTAGCCAAGAAAAAGAGAGGGCACAGAACGAGGGGCTAATTTGTGAAGTGAAGAGTTGTTTGTGTTTGGGAAACAAAGGCATCCAAAGGTACGAAGGTGATCATAGGTAGGATTTTTGTGAAAGAGTTTTTGGTAAGGTATGTTGTTTTTGATGGAGGCCGAGGGTAAGATATTTAGAATGTGAACAGCGGTGTGAAGAGCCTCAACCCAATATGTTGGAGCAAGGCGAGCTTGAAAGAGGAGAGTACGAATGGTATTGTTGATTGTTCATATCATCCGTTCAGATCGTCCATTTTGCTGAGACGTGTGGGGACAAGAGAAGCGAACATCAACACCATTGGACGAGAAAAAATTGTGAAATTCGGCATTGTTGTACTCTCCACCGTTGTCACACTGGAATGATCGAATTACACTTTTGAACTACGTTTTCACATAAGAATTAAAGTGAGTGAATTTAGAGAAGACTTGAGACTTGAGTCTTAAGGGATATACCCAAACAAAATGAGAGAAGTCATCTAGAAATAAAACATAATAACGAATCCCACTTATGCTTGGAACAGGGGATGTCCATACATCAGAATGTATTAGTTCAAAAGGTGAAGAAACAATTCGATTACTTGAAAGAAATGGAAGTTTTGAGTGTTTACCCAATTGGCAAGCTTCGCAACAAATAGGAAACTTGCCTTTATTACAAGAAATAAGCTTAGAAGAAATCAAAGAAGGAAGAGAAGCATTATTGACATGGCCAAGTCTTTTATGCCACAAATCAGGAGCTGCCATGAGAAAAGCTGAAGGAGAATTTGTCGGTTTATTTTGAAGACTTGCAACGGAGTAAAGTTCCCCATTGCTATCACTGCGGAGCAGAATCTTCTTGGTGTTGAGATCCTTAATAGAAAAACCAAAAGGGTCGAATTCGACCGAACACCAATTATCATTAGTAAACCGACGAACAGATATAAGATTTTTTATAATGTCTGGAGTAACGAGAACATTATTTAAAGCAAGAGTACGAGAAGGAGTTGTGATAGAAGAATGGCCTGTAAGAGTGATAGGAATGGAAGAACCGTTACCCACAACGACTGCGTTTCCGGTGCTATGTTTAAGAACAGAGTTTAGCATACCTGACGACGACGCTAAGTGGGCTGTAGCACCAGAGTCTATGTACCAGTTGGCTGCTCCTGGATCTCCAATCGTCATGGTGTTGAAAGCTTGTGCGAAGTCCGTTGTTGGCTGTAAGAACGCTTCAGCAACATTGCCCTGAACTGGTCGTTTAGGTGCAGGTCCAAGTAGTCCTCTATTTGACTGAGTCCACGGTGTCGGGTTTTGTGGCCATTGCATCATTGGTCCGGGAAAGTATGGTTGGTGCCATGTTTGATTCCAGTACGGTGGCCAATTGTTGTTGTAAGATCGCCGATTGTTGTAGCCGTCGCGTCCTCTCCCTCGATTTCCTTGTTTGCGGTTGTTCCCGAAGTTGTTACGCTGTTGCGGTTTCTCTGTATTGACTGTGAGTGCCGTCGAGGATGATGGTGTTGGACATTCTAGAAAGGAGGTACACAAGTCAATAATGGGAGGTGCAAAGGTCAAGAATGGGAGGTTGATTTTTTGTAGTCAACAATTGCACCTCACCAACCCCTCCTCATTTGATCTATAAATACGTGAGTCCCTCACTCACAATTAATCATCCCATAATCTCAAAGTCCCAACAAGAGAAAGAAAACAAGAGAAATAATCTTTCTCTGTAAGAAAATTATATGTAATTTTCTAGATTTTTATTCTTTTCACTCTGAGACTAAGTCCTCAAAATCATTGATTCTTGAGTTGTGAAAGGATAAGTTTGGGTTCGTGTGTGAGTTGAGAGTGTTGTAAAATTTCCAAATAATAATAAAAAGATCTGCAGCGAGTCCGGAGACGTAGGCAACATTGGCCGAACTCCGTTAACAAATTGTGTGTGTTTTATCGTTTCCGCAAATCGATTTATCGGAAATTTGACGTTATTTCCTAACAACTCGGTATCGAGCATTCGGGTTATTTTTCGTCAAATTTGGTGCGAGTTACTATTCACGTGAATAGTGAATTCGGGAATAGTGAAATTTGTCGGCTATATCCGTTCGTCGACGGAGGTGTTCTAATACACGGCGGTTCACAAAGTAGTCGAAACGATGGGAGGCGAAGATGGTTCGGCACACGGTATCGGGAAATTTGACGGTACGGATTTTGCATTTTGGAGAATGCAAATTGAGGATTATCCGTACGGAAAGAAACTTCACCAACCACTAAGTATGAAGCTCGAGAAGATGGCTCAAGAAGAATGGGATCTCCTTGACGGACAAGTTCGGGTGTTATCGAGTTAACATCGTCGAAGAACGTTGCACACAACGTTGCAAAAGAGAAGACCACGGAGGGGCCGATGAAAGTTCTCTCGGATATGTATGAGAAACCTTCCGCCAACAATAAGGTATTTCTCATGAAGAAACTCTTCCAATTAAAGATGGAAGATGGCGATCCTGTTGCGGCGCACGTTAATGGATTCAACACAATTGTCAACCAACCGACATCGGTTGAAATCGAATTTGATGATGAGGTGCGTGCTTTGATTTTGCTTGCATCTCTACCAAATAGTTGGGAGCCCATGAGGGCGAGCAGTTAGTAATTCTGTTGGTAATCAGAAGCTAAAATTTGTTGATGTTCGAGATCGAATCCTTGGAGAGGAAGTTCGAAGGATAGATACGGGAGAAACATCAACGAGCTCGGCTTTCAACGTGGAAAACAGAGGCGAGAGACCAGAATAGAAGAAACCAAAACGAGAGGCGGATCAAAGTCAAGGAATGGAAAGGGCCAATCCAAGTCCGGAAAGCCTCGTTGAGTGCTTGGAATTGTGGAAAGACCGGCCACTTCAAAAGTAATTGTTGGGCACCACCAAAGAAGGAAAACAACAAAGGAGGCGGAGCCAATGCAGTCACAGATGAAATTGCTGATGCATTGTTAGTGTTTGTTGATTCCCCAAGAAAAGGTGAAACTCATGATACAGTTGTAAACACCACCAAAGCGTCGATCTCCTATGTTGATAGTCCGATCGATTCTTGGGTTCTTGACTCGGGAGCGTCATTCCACACCACACCGGACCGCAACATTATGGAGAATTATGTTGCGGGAAATTATGGGAAGGTATATCTAGCTAATGGCGTACCTTTGGACATAGTTGGTATTGGAGATATCAACTTGAAGATGTCAGATGGACTCGTGTGGAAGATCACAAAGGTTAGACATGTGCCAAAGTTGATGCGAAATCGATCTCGGTAGGACAACTTGATGATACGGGGCACAACGTCAACTTTGGTGATGGAGCCTGGAAAGTGAAGAAAGGTTCCATGGTGGTTGCTAGAGGTCATAAAAGAGGCGGTCTTTATATGACGATGAGTTATCAAGAAACAATTGCGGTTGTCGAGAATGCCAAACGGACCCGATTATGGCATTGCGGATTGGGACATATGAGCGAGAAAGGGATGAAACTTATGGTGGCAAATGGTGCGTTACCAAATCTGAAGACGGTGGATCATCAGATGTGTGAAAGTTGCATCCTTGGAAAACAGAAACGAGTGAGCTTCTCAAAAGAAGGAAGAGAGCCAAAACCTGAGAAGTTAGAGCTGGTACACACTGATGTATGGGGACCCGCTCCCGTTGCATCATTAGGAGGTTCGTTCTACTATGTGACCTTTATTGATGACTCCACAAGAAAGGTGTGGGTGTACTTCATGAAGACGAAATCTGAAGTATTTTCGGTCTTCAAAAGATGGAAAGCCATGGTTGAGACCGATACGGATCTCAAGTTGAAGTGCTTAAGGTCTGATAATGGTGGAGAATATATTAGCGAGGAGTTCAAGAGATATTGCGCTGATAATGTGATCAAGATGGTGAAGACTATTCCTAGAACACCACAACAAAATGGAATAGCAGAAAGGATGAACAGAACCCTGAATGAGCGTGCAAGGAGCATGAGATTGCATTGCGGATTGCCTAAAACCTTCTGGGCAGATGCAATCAACACAGCGGCCTTCCTAATAAATAGAGGACCGTCTGTTCCATTGGGATTCAAGATCCCTGAAGAAGTTTGGAGCGGCAAGAAAGTAAATCTTTCTTTTCTAAAGGTGTTTGGTTGCCTAGCTTATGTTCATGTGGATGATGGTGCAAGAAGTAAACTTGATGCAAAATCTAAGAAGTGTTACTTCATTGGTCATGGTGATACGGAGTTCGGTTATCGGTTTTGGGATGACCAAAATCGGAAGATCATCCGCAGCAAGAATGTTGTGTTCAACGAAGGAGCGTTGTACAAAGATAAGCTAAAAGAAAGCTGCGAAAGGAAGGAGTCCGAAGTCTGTTGATTTGGGAGATATCCTGGCACCAGAGATGCAGGATACTACAGTAGCAAAAGAGCATGAAACTCAGGGAGAGGATGTTGAGGTAGATGATGAGACAATAGTCATTCCACGTACACCTGTTACAGCTTTGAGGCGGACTACAAGGGTTAGTAAGCCGGTTGTAAGATATTCCCCTTCTCTTCACTATATTCTGCTCACAGATAGAGGCAAGCCTGAATGTTATGAAGAGGCAATACAAGTTGAAGAATCTATCAAGTGGGAGCTTGCAATGAAAGACGAGATGGACTCGTTGAAGTCTAATGATACGTGGGAGTTATCTGAGTTGCCTAAGGAGAAAAAGGCTCTGCATAACAAGTGGGTCTACCGGATAAAAGAAGAACATGATGGAAGCAAACGCTATAAAGCGAGGCTGGTTGTGAAAGGATTCCAACAGAAAGAAGGTGTTGACTACACAGAAATTTTCTCCCCTGTAGTCAAGATGGTGACAATCAGGATTGTCCTTGGTTTGCTTGCAAAGGAAGATTTACATCTTCAACAAATGGATGTAAAGACGGCTTTCCTTCACGGTGAATTGGAGGAAGAGATTTACATGAAGCAACCTGAAGGCTTTGAGGTCAAAGGACAAGAAAAGCTGGTATGCAAGTTGCAAAAGAGTTTGTACGGGTTAAAACAAGCTCCAAGACAGTGGTATAAGAAGTTTGATTGCTTTATGAAGAAAGCTGATTTCTTGAGATGTGAGTCTGACCACTGTTGCTATTTCAAGAGGTTGAAGGAGTCCTACTTGATATTGCTCCTTTATGTTGATGACATGCTGATAGTGGGAGCAGACTTGCATGAGATTAATAATTTGAAGACCAAACTCTCGGAAGAGTTTGCGATGAAAGACACTGGGAGAAGCGAAACAAATTCTCGGGATGAGAATTAGCAGAAGCAAGGAGGGTCTTAAGCTATCACAAGAGGATTATGTGAAGAAAATCCTCAAGAGGTTTAATATGGATGATGCGAAGCCGGTTAGTACTCCCTTGGCGAATCATTTTCGGTTATCGAGAGATCAGTCTCCAACGACTGAAGACGAGATGGCATATATGGATAAGGTTCCATATGCTTCCGCAATTGGCGGCTTGATGTACGCGATGGTATGTACAAGGCCGGACATTGCACATGCAAGTGGGAGTCGTTAGCGGATTTATGAGTAACTCGAGCAAGGAACATTGGGAGGTCGTTAAGTGGATCTTCAGGTACTTGAAGAAGAATCCAAATTTATCTCTATGTTTCATGAAGAACGAGATGGGACTACAAGGATATGTAGATGCTGACAATGGAGGTGACATTGACAGTAGAAAGAGCACATCCGGGTATGTCTACACTTTCGGTGGTACCGCAATTTGCTCGGGTCTCAAAGTTGCAGAAAATTGTAGCTCTATCAAGCTGTGAAGGCCGAGTATGTTGCTCGTCACGGAGGCAACAAAGGAGATGATGTGGCTACGGTCATTTCTACGAGAGCTAGGCCAGGACCAAGAGAAAAGTGTGTTGTACTGCGATAGTAAAAGTGCCATTGATTTGGCAAAGAATCCGGTTTACCATGCTCGGACGAAGCACATACAACTTCAGTATCATTTCATCAGATCGGCTTTAGAAGATGGAGTGTTGGTGCTTGAAAAGATCCCCGGAAGTAAGAATCCGGCAGACATGTTGACGAAGGTTGTACCGTATGAGAAACTGAGGTTATGTACGACCTCAGTTGGCTTGTTAGAGTAACAAGCGGAGAAGACCTGCTGCATTGATCAAGGTGTGAAGACAGATTGAAATCAGTCTTCAAGTGGGAGATTGTTGGACATTCTAGAAAGGAGGTACACAAGTCAATAATGGGAGGTGCAAAGGTCAAGAATGGGAGGTTGATTTTTTGTAGTCAACAATTGCACCTCACCAACCCCTCCTCATTTGATCTATAAATACGTGAGTCCCTCACTCACAATTAATCATCCCATAATCTCAAAGTCCCAACAAGAGAAATAATCTTTCTCTGTAAGAAAATTATATGTAATTTTCTAGATTTTTATTCTTTTCACTATGAGACTAAGTCCTCAAAATCATTGATTCTTGAGTTGTGAAAGGATAAGTTTGGGTTCGTGTGTGAGTTGAGAGTGTTGTAAAATTTCCAAATAATAATAAAAAGATCTGCAGCAGGTCCGGAGACGTAGGCAACATTGGCCGAACTCCGTTAACAAATTGTGTGTGTTTTATCGTTTCCGCAAATCTGATTTATCGGAAATTTGACGTTATTTCCTAACAGATGGTGTGTCTTTGTTGACTGGTGTTTTGTGACTACGCTTCAAGCGAGTCTCCTCGTTCAAGAGCATTGATCTGGCAGTTTCGAAGGAGGGAAATGGATCCTTGTGCTTAATCACATTGATAATGTTGTCATATTTCTCATTTAAGCCGTTGAGAAGGTACATGACTAGTGTCTGATCGGTCACGGGAGCATCCAGATTGCCGAGAAGATCCGAGAGCGACCCGAGAGTCCGGCGATACTCATGAATGGTGCGATCGCCTATCTCGGTTGTGTGAAGATCATGATCCAACTGAATGATCCGAGCCTCCTTGTTATTCCGAAACTGATTTTCGATGCGTAGCCATACATCACGCGCGGATCCCCCAGTTTTGAATGTGCTGCGAAATAATGGTTCGGCTAATGTCCCGTAGATCCACAATTTCACCAGACCGTCGCGTTTCTTCCATGGTGTGTCATCAGCATTCTCAGGTAAGGAGGTTCCGTCAACATGACCTAAGACGTCGAAGGCAAGGCAATGAGTGAGAAACAACTCACGCCAAGCATCATAATTATGATCTTCATAGTCTAGGATCAAGGGGATGTGCAATTTTATGTTGGTGATTCCAAAAGCGTTTTCAATATTTTGAGCAGCCATGGGAGAAGAATGAAAGAGAGAATGAAGGATAAACGAAAGTGAGGAAGGAGAAGGAAGAATAAAGAATCAGATATTAAGGAAGAAAGAGAAAGTCTCAGGAGCTTTGGAGCTCTGATACCATGTTATAGACTGTAATTCCCTTGAGCTTTATTAACGTGATTACAGAGATTTATATACAAAGAGATTTGTTGAGTAGTGAGTAGTTACACATTTCAAGGGATATTATACTAAGAATATAAACAATCCAAGAATATCGGAAGGCATATTCTTTCAGGGTGGTGTTACATGTCTCTTGTGGACTTATGACTGCCACTAGACCAAGGCCACTTCCCAAGGTTAAAAATATAAATAAACCATTTATTTACGAAAGATCATTGTGGTTATTTATTTCATGGGGAAACAAGATCCTTTTTAATGAACTAGGTTATATTTGACCAAAAAAATACAAGTATATACAGTGACATGTATTTTAAGGTGTCATTTAGGCGACTCAACTTATAATATTTTTTTGTCCATAATATTATACATCACATTATTCCAAAAACTTATAATTTTTTGTCCATAATTTTTTTTTTTTTTTATTCCAAAAGGATTGCATTATTGGTCAAACTCATTTAAAACCTACATTGAAAACTCAAAACGACACTTATTTTGTAACGATAAATTTTGGCTAAAATGACACTTATTTTAAAACGGATGGAGTACAAAGTTTAAAATATAATAGACAAACTTTCTATATAATGATGTAAATTTCAATTGTAAACACACAAAAAAATATATACGATTACTGTATTAAATCTCTCAAGACAACAGTTCGACAACTTATACACTAAAATCAATAATATTCATCAGATCCCTAATTCAATTAAAACCATGTTGAAAGGAACTCTTTATTAATAAACAAATATTTATAATAAAAGAAATATAATCCATATTAAAAATGTATGTTAAATAATTTCGATAATAGCTAGAGAATACATATAAATGAGGAATTAATTTGTAATGTGAAAATTTGACATAGAAGACTCTTGAGAATTTAATTTAGGATTGCAACAACAATGGCCAGTCTTTGACTTACCATAGTGTATGCAATCTCCACCTTTGTATCCTTTATAGTAACAAGCTTCATTACATATCCCTTTGTTTATACATTCCACTTGTATGCATGGTATCACTTGTAATCTTGTTTAGTTCATAAATATTTTTATTCACACTCCATTAATACGATATTCTACAAATATTTTTTGCATTCTAGATATAATTTAATCTTGAATAAACTATATGTTACTTGAAATCATGTGCACTTGGATTAGAGCAAACAACACCAACAAAGATAATTGAACTAATAAAATTTTATTGATAGTCATCATTTATGTTTGTTAGAGAATCTAAAAAAAAAAAAATCTTTTTATTTTAATATCCTTTAATTTCATGAGTTTATGTTGAAGTTTTTTTATAATAGGTAGGTTCCTTTAGACCATAATGTTGGTCAAACATATGCTTTTAAGTACATATAATAAATATCATACTATGTGAATAAACTAATCAACTATTCAAATTTAAATTAACGGATTTTCCTTGGTAAGAGTTATATAATTATATTCTTCTAATTTGGTCAATTCTCGGTCAAACACTTGATTTATTTACTTTCACGTAATTTTTAGGTAAATAAATAAAGTTGGGTTAATTTGTTCAATACCGAAAGAGTAACAATCTTGATACATAACACGAACATTGTTGATCTTTATTATACATGATTAGAAAAAATGAGAGTTTTAAATTCGGAGACTTTTTTTTTCATAAATTCGGAGACTTTTTTTTCATAAATTCGGAGACTTTAAATGACCCGTTTGTAAGAAACCACGGTTACTTGTTGTTAAGGTAACATACATGCAGTCAGGGGGAAGTCACCTTATGAATGGGAGAGGCAGTTTTCCCGGGTAAATTTGCAAATTTTCATGTATTTTTGTATATTTTCACTAATGCTCCCCTTGCTATGCGCAATTAAATCCTTAATTTTTTCATAAATTTATTAATGCCCCCATAAAATACGTCCCTACATGCAGTTTGTAAAAAAATACGACTTGATGTCATTTTCTTAGACAAAACAAAATTGCGAATAACCAAATTGCCCATGTACTTTGTGATTTGTGAAGTGTTTTCATACCCGACTCAGATCCACAGTCGAACAGTAACCCGATGGCATGAGATTTTTTTGGATCGGGTCTAATGTTAAAATCCCCTATTTTTAAACTCGCAAAACTCAGGAAAACCCGGTGAACTCCAGTAAAACCCGCAATTTGATATTCTTGGTTGAACGTTTTTGTTTAAAATAGAGATAAAATATTCAATCTTTTAAAAATTATAAATAATTTATTCACAAAATTGGTTATTCATAATAAAATAAGAGAAAATTCCATTTAAATACACCAACTTAATCCCGATAACAAACTTAATATACAAACTTATTTTGTGTCACGAAAAATACACAAATTCAATTTTATTTCCAACTTAATACTCAAACTTTTGAATGCTAACTATTTCACACCTCCGATTTAACGAAACCTTAAATTCCTTTAACCTTTAAAATTTATTTATTAAGCAAATCAATAAAATTCAGAAAATGTTAAAATCAATGAAAAAACCTTTAAAAATCCATAAAAGTTTTAAAAATCTGAAAACTTTAATTGAACAATACTTATTAAAAATATATATCTAGTTAAAAAAATAATATCATAAACACTAATTAACGAACCAAAATGAAAATATTTTAATATTGGTACTTTTTAAAGCGTAAATCAAACCTTTTAAAACTTTGAAAGTAGGGGTGGACAAAAACCCTAAACCGGAAAAACTGAATTGTACCAAACCGAAATAATTGATATAGTTTGGTTATAGTCTAACCTAAAAACCCATTTGGTTATTATTTTGTAATATTTTCGGTTTAGATTTGGTTTGGTTAAAAACCGTAAAACCGAGTGTATTTTTATACTTATAATTAAATTTTATATTTGTATGTATATTTATCTATATATTAACATTTGAGGAGTACTTTTTTAAAAATATCCTTCAAAGTGTAAAAGAATTACAAAAAATGTCATTGAAATTATCAACGATCTAAAAAATTCATTAAAGATAAAATGGTCCCAAAAATAAAAATGCATCATGGAATTCGAAATAAAATTAGTTATAAATTAGAAAATACTCAGTCGATAACAAAAATAATAATTTGGTGTAGTGTTTAAGATTGTCATTAAATTCGTTAGTTTTCACGTTCGAACTATCTCTATATTATTATTTGAAGTATACATTTTTAAAAATGAACTTAAAAGTGTTAAATATCTATATTATTAAAAGAGAAGACAAAACGCTTACGTATCGCGACAAGAGAGCTTTTAGGATATTTTTTATATTTTTGCGTTTTAGTCCTTATAGTTTGAACCAATTTTCTCATTCAATTTTAATATATTTTACTAATCTATCTTAGGGGTGTCAATCGGGCTAACCCGACCCGGCCCGATCCGAACCCGCAAAACCCGTATATATTTGAGCCCGACCCGAACCGGCCCGAATATTTTTCGGGCTTATATTTCAAAACCCGACCCGACCCGCTTCGGGCTTTAGGGTTTTTTCGGGTTTTTTCGGGTTTTTTCTGGCCTTTTCATATATTTAAAAATTTTCGTCTCAAAAATATTATCATAATTTAATTATATTTTAAACAATAAAAATTAATTTTTTACGCATTAACATTGTGATAAATATGAATAAAAAATAATACCATACTAGTTTAAAAATAAAAACTGAAAATAAAATCGATCATATGTTTTTGTTATCATAGGATTAATAAAAACAAATAAAAAGTTTGAAAGAGAAACACTTGAAATCTATATAGTAACAAGGAAAATTAAAAATCAAAACACTTTAAATCTAGGTAGTAAGACCGGTGGAGCGCAAACTCGGATCTTCTTCGAAGTCATCTAGATCTTCATCACCATCAAGAACTACAAACAAAAATAAATATCAAATTTTATCCTAAATAAATCATATAAAATTAAAAATTCGGTAGATAATAATTTAAAACATATTATTATATATGAATGATATTGTAACATGGATCACTAAATGTAAAACCATTCAACCAAGTGCGAGTGCAAATCAATGATTTAACATGTCTATGCAAAAGACGACTTATGTGCAAGATTATGTTTACAAATTATATAAAGTATATAAAAATATTACCTTATTTATTTTCGGGCTTTTCGGGTTGGCGTGAAACCAGATCATCGACATACACAATTTTTTGCTTTTATGTCCTTATATTTTATTTATTTTGCGTTTATACTCTTATATTTTTGAATAACTTTTTGTCTTCGATTTTATTTTATTTGTCATAGATAATTTCGGATATATTACTTAGTTTTTGTTTATAGAAATATTGTTGTTTTTTTGTTTTCTTATCGATCAAATATTGTAGTCAAAGATATTAATATTGGTTTGTTTTTACGAAATTACTTTTAACAATTTTGTTTTGTTTTGTGTCGATCTATATCTGCGAAATATTTTTACCTCGTGTCTATCTTTTCGCGATATTTGCGTGTCTGACTTAATTATCTTAATATAAAAAATATCATACTTTTTAAAATAGATTATGTTTTATTTTATAAGATGATAAAAAAATATTTTATGAAATAAGGTATGTTATAACGTTTCAAGTTCTTCTAATTATTTTCAAAAAATTCCAACGACTATCACATTCTTTAATATTTTTGTATCTTTTTATTGTGGTATTGGTATATATTAATATGTAAATATGGTAATATATATAAAATTTGGATAATTTTTCGTAAACATATATTTATATATATAGTTAAATAAGTATATATTTATATTTAAAATAAATTGTATTCGTTATACAATATTTATTTATTTTCTAAGATTAATTTAAAACATGAAATAATTTTTTATTATATATAAGTCTAATTATATTATTAAGGATAATAAAACCTTGTCTCGCGTATAGCGCGAGGTCCGTTACATTTCTATTTCATTCATGACACTTTTGGCATATATTAAGAAAGTTCAAATTATTGTTTAAAAATATGTACAAAATACACTACTAAAAAAAAGTCATATAGCCACGGCCGTATCGGTGGCTATAGCGTTAAATCTGTGGCTATACGCTCGTGACTAAAAATTTTCGTGGCAAACCGTGGCTAAATAGCCACAGATTTTTTCTATAGCCACCGATACGGCCGTGACTATATGACTTTTTTTTAGTAGTGATATAATCAACAATAAGATCTTTACAATATATTTTTTATACAATTAGATATATACATTTATTAATTGATAAAATAAAACATAAACATAAATATTATTGTAAGCGTTGACAAAAAAAAAATATTACTGTAAGCTAGATTCACGAACTTCATGCAAAGTTTTAAAATCCGAACCCTTTAGCTCTACCCACATACCACATGCAATAAACGGAGTTTTTTTTTGTTAAATCAGGAGGTTCTGGACCGAAGCACATAATCCCCCTAGGCCCGCGACCAGTCTTTGATAATACCAATTAATGGCGTAAATCATCGCTCCCAACGCGGTTCGAACTCAGGAGCACAACATCACCAACGACTGCGCTTAACCGACTGAGTCAACCCGTCATTGGTAAAAATAATTAAAACAATAATAAACGGAGTTTGTATAACAATACATTACATCTTCTATCACACACAAAGAATCTATGTGCCCGTAAGTCGAGTGTATTTCCACAACTTTCCATGTACCTACCAAAAATAGTGTTTCCGGTTACTAGATTTATAAAAGATTATAGCTCCCTAAATAATATAAACTTTTTAACTGGAAAATTAATTAATAAACTTTCCTTAGAATATGAAAATACTTTTTTATGTTGTCCAACTTTGGCTATCTATATCTTATATTATTAATACAGAAGACGGAGAGAGAAAATCATTCTAAAATTACACGTGTCATCACCTAAATATTTCTGGTCCCACATTATTAAAAATTCATAAAAGCCCAAAACAAAAGCCCAAATTTAACACAAAATGACTTAAATTGACATAATTAATGGATAATATATTTAAAAAATGTTGAAAAATCCATAAAATATAATATTAAAAATTCATAAGAAATACAATTTTATAATTTCTAATAGATCTCCTTAATATTTATATATTATATTCTATCACATTGAGTTCAAAATAATGATTAAACATATTGTTCATTTACAAATAACAATATTATTTTGTAAAATTGTATTTAACACCAAAATTCATGTCAAATGACAAAACTTGAACACACAATTTACCCGACTCATCGGTTGAACCACCAGTTCTCAAACTTTGAACAAAGAATTTCCGGTTAAGTTTAGACATGAAAAAGTGATTAAACCTTCCTAGACAATATGTTTAAAATATTTAGAAAACCAATGAAAAACACAATTTTATAATTTTCCTAATGTTTGTATGTTATATTCTCGCAAAAAAGAATGATATAACATATTGTTCATTTATAAATAACAATATTATGTTGTAAAATTGTATTAAACATCAAAGTTCATGTCAAATGGCAAAACTTGAACACAAAATTGACTCGACCCCCCGAAATTCAGTGGTTTTATCCGAGGTTTTAATATTCCGATTTTATGACAAATAGAGATCGGATTGACATATTTTGCATTGTTAAACGAGTCATATCAAAGTTTCAAAACACTATGTAGTTATTGTTTTTAATGATAAATAGTAAATTATATTACGTAATAGTAAATATTCAACATCGAAATGGTAATGATAATCTTTTTCGATGATAAATATTAAAATAGTAATAGTAATAAATTTTTGTAAATAATACATTATAAAAAACAAAAATACAGCGTTAAACGCGGATCACATGAGATCAAAATTCTTTTTATTTTATTTTATACTATACATTGTTTTTATCAACAAACATTTTTTTTATTACGTAAATTTTTATCCCCCGCTTGGCGCGTGTAACTTCCTCTATTTTAAATTAGATGTAGTTTTGTGAATGAGGGGTCGAAAGGGTGTAGTTTTGTGAATTCCTCTATTTTTATTATATATTTCGTATAGCAAATTATTATAATTTATTATTTATTTAGAAAAAACCCGGATTCAAAATACAAACCGAAACCTAATCGAAATATACAAATCGAACTATGCAATTTACCCAAATTTATTTAAACTTATAATTATTTTGATTATATATATAAAAAATTCTTGTAAACATATTTTAAATATGTAATATAAGATTTAAATTTTAATATAATTGCAATTTTCTGTTTTTTTATAATCTAACCGGAAACCGAACCCGTTTACAAACTATTTTGTTTTTTATAATTTGATATTTTTAACAAAAAAAATGTTTCAACTCGTTTTAAAATTCTTAATAATATAATTAAACTCCTTTTTAATTTGTGTGTTATTTTTGTTAAAAATAATGTAATGGTTTTTAAAAAATACTCTTTCTAATGGTATTTTGATTTAAGTAAAATGTTAATGGTATTTTTTATAAAAAAACTATTTAATAGTGTATTTATATGAATTGCATATTTCTTATTTTGTTTTCCAAATGACTTTTACATAATTTCCTTAATATTTTTGAGTTTATTTTTGGAGATGAATTTTCTTTTATACTCAATGGCATAATGTGTAATAATGAGTCATTTTTGGACATATTCAAATTAATACTCCAAAAATAATAATATTGATTTAAAGTTTTAATTGGGAAGGATAAATTTTGTGAAAACCTTCAAAGTTCAATTTAATTACATGCAATGCTATTACATAAACTATAGTATAAGGTAATTTTAGATAAAAATAAATAAATATTAAAAAATTTAGAAAACAAAATTAAAAAAATATAAAAAGCTATTCCAATGTAATAGGATTAAAACTAAAAAAAGAAAAGAAATTAAAGAACATAAAAATAAAGAACAAACTATATAATAGATAACTATTTTATGTTTCGGCTTGTTTAATTTTTGTTCTTGTAATGAGTTTGGTTTTGATTCATGTGCATATAAACTGGTTGTTGCGTGTGATTCCCCTGTGTTGGAAACTATTTTTAGCTCATTTTGAGTATCTATGTTTAGATTTAAAACTGTTTAGCAATGAACTTTGGTTTCTACTTGCTTAGTCTCCATTCTCCATGTATGGGATGGTATCTTTAATTAGTTGAATTTAAAGTTTTGTGTTCGTTGAATTGGGTTTTCGTTTCTATTTGGTACTAGGAATTTACCCGCGCCAAGCGCGGGATAAAAATTTACGTAATCGAAAAAATGTTTATTGGTAAAAACAATGTGTAGTATAAAATGAAATAAAAAGAATTTGTATCTCATGTGATCCGCGTTAAACGCGGAGTTTAAATTTGAAGTATATATAGAAAATATATTGTATTTTGGTTTTTATAATGTTTTATTTACAAAAATTTATTACTATTACTATTTTAATATTTATCATCGAAAAAGATTATCATTGTCATTTCGATGTTGAATATTTACCTTTACGTATAATTTACTATTTATCATTAAAAACAATAACTACATAGTGTTTTGAAACTTTGATATGACTCGTTTAACAATGAAAAGTATGTCAATCCGGTCTCTATTTGTCATAAAATCGGACTATTAAAACCTCGGATTTATAAAACCATTGAATTTTCGGGGGCTCGAGTCAATTTTCTGCTCAAGTTTTGCTATTTGACATGAACTTTGATGTTTAATACAATTTTACAAAATAATATTGCTATTTATAAATGAACAATATGTTTTATCATTCTTTTGTGCGAGAATATAACATACAAACATTAGAAAAATTATAAAATTGTTTTTTTCATTAGTTTTTTAAATATTTTAAACATATTTTCTAGGAAAGTTTAATCACTCTTTCATGTCTAAACTTATCCGAAAATTCTTTGTTCAAATTTTGGGAATTGGTGGTTCAACCGATGAGTCGGGTAAATTGTGTGTCCAAGTTTTTTCATTTGACATGAATTTTGGTGTTAAATACAATTTTACAAAATAATATTGTTATTTGTAAATGAACAATATGTTTTATCATTATTTTGAATTCAATGTAATAGAATATAATATATAAATATTAAGATCGAGATCTATTAGAAATTATAAAATTGTATTTCTTATGAATTTTTTAATATTATATTTTATTGGTTTTTCAATATTTTTTAATATTATCCTTTTATTATGTCAATTTAATAGCACTTTCTCTTTTAGAAATTTCAACATTTAGTTTAAAACTTGTTTTTAGTGTATTTATGCAAATATCAAAAAAAAAAAAAAATTGAACATGACTTTGATTTAATCGTTCAACTCATTTGACCATTTAGCTTAATAATTTAATTAGGTTATGGATCGAGTCAAACCATTTAGTTAATAAGTATGGTTTATCCATTACCCATTTAATAATAAATTCAAATGAGTTTGAGTTGATTTGAGTAGGTAACATAATAAAAAATTAAAATATTATAAATATTTCAAATTTATGAAAATTATACTATATTAAAAATATATTTAAAGTTTTTAAAAATCTTCGGATGCCTTATAATTTTTCACTAATTCTCAATTGGTACTTTTTTATCAGGTTTGTACAGTGTATTTTTATCTTATTAAACAAATTGCGCTTAAGAAAATGAAAGATCATCATGAAGTAAAACATTTTGACCTCCACTAGGCACTAACTTAAAATAATCTTAAAATAATGACTTGACAAATCTGACCCTCACCAACTCACAAACTTACAAAACCACCTACTCTTTTTTCTTCCCCAACCCCCCCCCCCAAGTTATGCATTTAATTATTCTTTTATATTTTCTTAATCACCACTAATTAGTAAAGATTTATAATATTAACATACGACACGATGGAATCATTAAAAATGTGTTCTACCGACAACAACTACTTCGTGCAGTGGAGAGGATACCGACTATTGCTTACAAACTTTCTATTCATTAAATCCTTTAACAAAAAAAACTAATTCTATTCAAAACATGTTTTTTCTTTTTAAGTATTAGATTTATGAGAAATTCTTTAAAATAGTATGGAATTTTTTTTGGAGATAAACATATTTTTCGTTTTTTTCCCCAAGTATCTTTAAATTGATTTTTGGATTAAAATACCATAAACATATTTTTTTTTAACATTTAAATTTTTTCATTTGGGTTCGCTATATAATGTTTAGAGTATATATTAAAAGTGGTAGGGTTTCGACTTAATTTTGAAGGTTTAAAATTAATTTTAAGTTTATAGTATTTTTGTCCAAAAACTTATTTATTGGTATTTAAATTGTTACTAGGTTCGAATCCGTGCGTCCCGCACGGGTGTAATGTTTATAAACATATTAATTTGATACAATTTAATTGATGTTTTTATTGATGAATATTGAAAATAAATTTGAAATCGTATTTATGTATGTTTTGATATTACGAATATAATTTGCTTATCTTACAAATTATGTTAACTATGAAATAGTTTGATATTTATTTTTATTTTCTTTTTCTTCAATTTAGTTTTTTAACTTTAACCCTATTAAATAGGAATATTTTTTATATTTATTTTTATTTTACTATTTATAATTTCGGTTTTAAATATATTCCTAATAAATAGTAATAATTTTTTTATTTTTTCTAATTTATAATTTCGTTTTTAATAGATTCTTATTAAATAGGAATAACTTTTTTCTTTATTTAAAATCACTTTATACTAAAATTTATACAATGACATTACATGTAATTAAAAAGAACTTTTAAGGTTTCTCAAAAAAAGTTTTTCCCTTGATTTATGGGTATTGTATAATTAGTTAATGAGAAAATTCAATTTTAATATACCAAGTTATTTTTAGTGACAAAATCAATACACATTAATTTTCTTTGTATATAAACCATTTTACCTCTTAGAGCTAACGAAGTTCCGTTTCGTTAACTTTTTGATATTTTATGGTTAAAAATATGAAAAAACTTTAAAAAACTCGAGAAAAGTTTAAAAATACTAAAAAGTTGAATACTTTCATTTAACAAATCTTAGTAAAATATATAAAAATACTTTATAATATGATTTATTGAGTAATTTATAAAATACTTTATAAAATATATATTTTACAATTTATAATTTATAAAATACTTCATAATTTATAAGATTTATAAGAGTTCAACATCACTAGAAATTAAAATATTTTATAATATGATTTATTGAGTGAATTAGTGTTCTTGTATTACTCAATAAATCATATTATAAAATATTTTTTATTTCTAGTGATGTTACATATACTCATGCCGTAGTGTTTTAAATCCTCGTGTTAATTAATGAATGTTACGTATACTCATGCCGTAGTGTTTTAAATCCTCGTGTTAATTAATGAAGAAATTCTTTAAACTATCGTCAAAATAAGTTTTTGTTTTGAAATACCTTTAAAATGTTTTTATAACAAAAATATCATAAAAAATAATAGTTTACAAAAATATCACAAATACAAAAAACGAGTTTTAACATTTTTATATTTTAAATTTTTTCATTTGGATTTTCTATATAGTGTTTAGGCATAGTTTTGAAGGGGTATGGTATAGTTTTTTAAAAATTTTGAGTGTAATTTTGAAAATTTAATATTTGTGGTATTTATGACAAAAAACTTTTTAATAGTATTTGTAAAAATTTTGAAAATCTGTGTTTAAAATTTTTTTTAGCGGTATTCATAAAAATTGCCCTAATTAATATTATCTTAAACAACCTTAAATACCGTCGCAAAATTATTATCTAATCATAAACTAATTAGTCGTAACTCGCAAGTTTATTTTATTTATAAATAATCATAAGAAATTAAAAAAATATTTGGTAAAAGGCTAAAATAGTCAAAAACACACTCGCTACACTCGCTACCTCTCTTCCACACAAACCTAACCAACCAACACCAAATTTAGCCACATAAAGGGTCAAAACCGTAATTTACACAACCACTACTTCTCCGCTTTTAAAAAACCCAAACTATCTTTCTCTCTTCCACATTCTCTTCTCTCTCTCTCTCTCTCACACACACATTTCTCTCAAATCTCAGATCCAAACACAAATCCTCTTCTTTCATAGAAATGGATCCAGTCTCTTCATGGGGAAACACGTCTCTAGTCACCGTAGATCCAGAGATCCACGACCTAATCGAGAAGGAGAAACGCCGCCAATGCCGCGGCATCGAGCTAATCGCCTCCGAGAATTTCACTTCCTTCGCCGTCATCGAAGCTTTAGGAAGCGCTCTCACCAACAAATACTCCGAAGGAATCCCCGGTAACCGATACTACGGAGGCAACGAGTTCATAGACGAGATCGAGAATCTCTGCCAATCCCGCGCTCTCGCGGCTTTTCACGTGGATCCGTCGTCTTGGGGTGTTAACGTGCAGCCTTACTCCGGATCTCCGGCGAATTTCGCGGCGTACACCGCTTTGCTTCAGCCTCACGATCGTATCATGGGTCTTGATTTGCCTTCCGGTGGTCATCTCACGCATGGTTACTATACCTCTGGTGGTAAAAAAATCTCTGCTACTTCGATTTATTTCGAGAGCTTGCCTTATAAAGTGAATTTCACTACTGGGTTTATTGATTACGACAAGCTTGAAGAGAAAGCCATGGATTTTAGGCCAAAGTTGATTATTTGTGGTGGTAGTGCTTATCCTAGGGATTGGGATTACGCTAGATTTAGATCTATTGCTGATAAAGTTGGTGCTCTTTTGCTTTGTGACATGGCTCATATTAGTGGCCTTGTTGCTGCTCAGGTATTGATATCTTTGTTCTTCATTGTATATTATCCTTTTTTGGTTAGATCTATGGTTTTTGTTTGGTGTGTGTTTTGTGAATGGTCAATAGCTAAGATCTGGATTTTGTGGAACTCTTACACTAGACTCAATCACACATATCTCATATCTGTTTGTGTTCATGTTTCAAATATAGTGTTTTCATGGTGTATTACTGTTTTGAAGAGAGATTTGTTCTGATTTCTCAAGAGCATATCTTATTATATTGTTAATATTTCATTGATCTTGCTTGAGCCGTCTCCTCTAGGCTCTAAGTCGGGTAAAAAGTTTGTGTTTTTAATTCTGAACTTCTTGAAAGCCTCATAAAGTGGTGTTACTACTCTAATGCTAGTTGCCAAGACATGGTATATTTGTGTGTTTACGAACATAACTCATTGTGTTTTAATTGTGTTCACAGGAAGCTGCAAACCCGTTTGAGTTCTGTGACATTGTCACAACCACGACTCACAAGAGTTTGAGGGGACCAAGGGCTGGTATGATCTTCTACAGGAAGGGCCCAAAACCACCGAAGAAGGGACAACCCGAAGGTGCGGTCTATGACTTTGAAGACAAGATCAACTTTGCCGTTTTCCCTGCACTTCAAGGAGGTCCACACAATCACCAGATCGGTGCTCTAGCTGTTGCATTGAAGCAAGCCAATACTCCTGGTTTCAAGGTCTATGCAAAACAGGTGAAAGCCAACGCTGTCGCCCTTGCAAACTACTTAATGGCTAAGGGATACAGCATTGTAACCAATGGAACTGAGAACCATCTTGTTCTCTGGGATCTTCGCCCTCTTGGGTTGACCGGTCAGTGAAAGAAACCTCAACAATGAAACCAAATCCTTGACAATGTATGAAACTAGACCTGATGTTATTTATTTGTACTTGTTGCCAGGTAACAAGGTTGAGAAGCTATGTGATCTGTGCAACATTACACTGAACAAGAACGCAGTGTTTGGAGACAGTAGTGCCCTTGCCCCTGGTGGTGTAAGAATCGGTAATAAAGTGGAACTAATTTTTCCTTGTGTTGGTCGCAATGGTCGAATCTTATAAAAATGTATACAAATATATGTCTTTGTATGTAGGTGCACCGGCTATGACATCGAGAGGATTGGTGGAGAAAGACTTTGAGAAGATAGGAGAGTTCTTGAGCCGTGCGGTGACGATGACACTGAGCATACAGAAGGAACATGGTAAGCTGTTGAAAGACTTTAACAAGGGTTTGGTGAACAACAAGGAGCTCGAGGAGCTTAAAGCTGATGTCGAAAAGTTCTCTGCTTCTTACGAGATGCCTGGATTTCTCATGTCTGAGATGAAGTACAAGGATTAGAGATACTTTATCTCTATGCAAAGAGTAATCTCCTTCTATTATCTATTTAAGAGATGAAGAATCAAACAGTTTAAAAATTGGTTTTCTTGAGTTGTTTAATTTGATGTGTTTTCTTTTTTTGCTTATTGAAATTGTTGAATTTTGTTAAATTTTCTCTAATAATATAAGAGTTTGGCTTATATATATTTTAAATTTATATGTTGCTAGTCTGAACTATATGGTTTATTTTGTACCAAGTTAAAAAAACGGGAAAACTGTCAATTAAATCGTGAACTTTTGAAATTCACCAAAAAAATATGAACTTTCGCGTGAACCATTTAAATCATATATTTTTCGTTGACTAGCGTTATAAATCATGAATTTTTTTTACTGAGACAAAAAAAGCAAAAAGTTAAGTCCGTTAACGGAAAATTTGACAGCATATTCAATTTCAGCCAATTGAAATGCTTGATTCTTCAAATAAATCTCAAACAATGTCAAACTATTGCGTTAATAGACTTAACATTAGACTATTTTTGTTTAAGTTGTACTCTTTTTGTTCCTGTAAAAGCGAATTCATGATTTAAAACGTTAGTCAACGAAAAAATACATGATTTTATGATTTAATTGACAATTTTCCCTTAAAAAAAACATACAGAACACAAATTGTTTGTATATTAGACTATGATAGTGTTTAAATGGCATATGTAAAACCAATAGTAGGAAGATCAAAATCAATGAGATAGGAGAACATATCTTAATGATACTCAATTTAAGGTCAATAAAACATTCAAAAACCAAATAAATAAAAGAGAGCAAAATAAAAGAAATGGGTTTTAAACCAAGTTTTTAACAACACAGATTCAATTCAAGAAACTAAACTAAACATAAATCTTATTACTCTCTTTTTTCTCCTTCAAAAAAAAAACACCAAGTGTTTTTTCAGTAAACACCATCTCCGCCTCCACCATAGCCACCACCTCCTCCTCCGTAACCGCCACCGCCTCCATAAGCCCGAGGAGCACTTGGTCTCTCATTAGCAGCATTCACACGAATGTTACGGCCATTCAGATCCTAATACATTCCAAAAAAAAACACAGTCTTTACAAAGGATAATAATCTACACTACCAAAGTGTTTTTAATTAGAAGAAGAAATACAAAACCTTGCCATCCATCTCAGCAATAGATGCTTGTGCAGCAGAGTCATCGACGAAATTAACAAACCCGAAACCTCTCGACCTTCCCGACTCTCTATCTACAATTACTTTAGCTGCCCACAAAATAGAAGAAACAAAAACATATCAACTCAAAATGTTCATTTCAATAGACTCAATTACATTCTCCGAAACTGTCCGAAATATCGATCTTACCATCAATCACTTCACCGAAGTTAGCGAAAGCGTCTCTCAAGGACTGATCATCTGTGCCCCATGAAAGACCTAAGAGAGATACAACAAGTTTTTAAGACTCAAATCTAATAGACAAAAGACTTTATCATCACATAACAAGCAACAAGAAACAATGATTTTATACCTCCGACAAAAACCTTGGAAGACATGTAACGAAGAGAGCCAAGCATAGATGTTAGAGGAACATTGGTGTTGTGAGAAACACTTTGTCTCATTAAACCACTTAGTTTGTTGCAGAAAGCCATTTTCTACACACAAAAAAACCCCCCAAAAAATCAGATTCCAGATCTCGATTCAACACAAAATCAACAAAAAAAAACTAAGTAAATCAAAGAGCAGATTATAAAGCTAATGAAGAAGACGAAGATGGTGATGAAGGAGTAACATTACCTCTCGTGAATCAAAAAGCTTCAAAAAATATTAGGGTTTTGTGAGAGAGAGAGAGAGAGAGGCAGAGGAAAATGGAGGAGGATGAAGCCAAAGAGTAGGGTTTAAGGGGTATTTATATATATATACACGAAGATATAAAATATCTCATTTTCTTTTTAGATTTTTTTAGTTATCTTCTGTGTGTCGGTGTATATCGTTACTGTGTACTAACGAATCAAATGCATATTTTTGTACACGTGGCGTAGAGAAACTTGTAGTACTAATCTCGTTGTAAGTGTACGGTGTAGTCAAGTGTAGAGAAACTTTGTTGCGGATTTATCCGATTTTTGTTTTTTATGTTTGATTTATTGCTTAAGAAAACGTTTTTTATTGGGCCGATAAGCCCATATTGTATTCCGGGATTATTTTGTCGTAGTTGGGCCATGGAGCAAAAAGGATTTTTGATACACACAAAAAAATTGAAAAAAGTGTTGTAAACTAGATGAATGAAAGTTGTCTCGTTTATTCATTAGGTCAAAAGTTCTTTATATAGGAATTAACAATAAACCATAAAAGATATAAATATGGGCTGAAATCTCTCTTGGGCTTTATGCCCAACGGTTCGTCCATTCTTGTATTGAACCGAATGGTTCACAACACCCCCCTTGAATGAAGTAACCGTAAAGTTCGTAGTACGCTTTGGATGTTGCCTCATTAAAACCTTACCAGGAAAACCCAGTGGGATAAAACCGTGGTGAAGGAAAAAGAGTACAACACGTAGCTACTCCCCCTGTTTCGGATCAGCCTTGAGGTCTTTGAGTCGACGCATCCCGATCTGATGTATGAGCTTCTTGAACGTACAAGTTGGTAGTGACTTGGTGAATAAGTCCGCTGAGTTCTCACTTGAATGAACCTGCACCACAGCAACTTCGCCAGCTTTCTGTAGATCGTGTGTGAAAAAGAACTTGGGCAGAATATGCTTCGTCCTGTCTCCCTTGATGTATCCATCTTTGAGTTGAACTATGCACATTGCATTGTCTTCATAAAGGATCGTCGGTTGTAACTTCCCCTCGGCAATTCCACTATCGTTTTGGATGTGGTTGGTCATGGATCATAGCCACACGCATTCCCGGCTTGCCTCGTGAATGGTTAAAATCTCGGCATGATTAGATGATGTGGCTGCTATTGTCTGTTTCATGGATCTCCAAGAAATGGCTGTTCCACCATGTGTAAAGACATAACCAGTTTGTGAACGAGCGTTGTGAGGATCCGAGAGGTATCCTGCATCAGCAAAACCAACAAGCGAGTCTTTGGACTTATTAGTATAAAACAGACCCAGATCTTTCGTCCCTTGAAGGTAGCGAATGATGGGTTTGATCCCATTCCAGTGCCTCTGGGTTGGACAAGAACTAAATCTTGAGAGCAAGTTCACGGCGAAACTGATGTCTGGACGCGTATGCGTTGCCAGATATAGTAATGCTCCTATGGCACTGAGGTGTGGCATTTCTGGACTGAATGGATCATTATCCAATCTGAGGCTTCTCACCACCATCGGGCCTGGTCAATGGGCGGGCCTTGTCCTTATCAAATTTCCTTGAGTACTATTTCAGTGTATGTCATTTGATGCACAAGGATTTCATTATTCATGTACTCAGGTTATAATCCCAAACAGAACTTAATTATTGCCTAGGTCTTTCATTTCAGATTCTTTCTTTAGATTTACTAAATTGTTTGGTTGATTACCGAGAGGTTTAAATCATTCATATACACTGCTATGATTACAAATCCTTTGTTTGCAAACCTCTTTATAAAAATACATGGACTGATGGGATCATTTATAACCTTCCATACGCCCACTTAGTCTAAGTCCATGAAAGGATTTGTCCAGCCTTACGCAGTGTTGTTCTCGAGAATCTTTCTTAGCTTTGAGCTAAAAAATCTCTGGTAATCTCATAATATATTATCCAGTGGACTTATATAAATATGCAGGCATTACATCCATTAGCCGCAAATAAAGTTTTTCTCTTTTATATAGCCAGACTTAGCAAAAATTTAAATGTCTTAGCATCCACCACAGGGGAATATATCTCCTCTATATATGGTCTTTGTGTGAATCCTTGTGCGTCAAGCCGTGTCTGATATATCACGCTTTCTCTATGTTTATTTCACACAATCACAAAGACTCATTTGTCCCACTGGTTTTACTTAATGATTTTTAGCTCCATGTTTTATGGTTTTGTACCATTTTAATTAATCAAGTTTTTGAGTGCATTCTAGTATAGACGTGGGCTCTTGATTCTCATTCATTTCAATTGCTACTTTGTGCGCAAATATATTATCATTGATGTCGACATCTTTTCGTTCCATTGTATTCTAGACATGATATAGTTTATAGAGATCTCTTTATACCTTTAGGACCTTGAGGTTTGGCGTCCCAAACCTCATTGATTGGTACCTTCGGGTTATGTCTATTTGCCGGTCATGTCTATGGTTTCTTGAACCTTCTCGGTTTCCCTTGCACCTTTCTTTGATTTCTGAGGGTTCTTGTCTTTGGAACTTTTTGGGTCTACCACGTTTCTTACGTGTGGTAGCCTCTGTAGCAATTTGATTGTGTTCCTTGTGAACATCAATATGTACTGGTGCATTACAAGCTTACATGTACGATTTTATTACTTTCTTTGGGTCATTAAAGGAATATGGCAATTTATTAGCTAGCTTTTGTAAATGTATAGTCTTTTGGATCTCTGATGGAGTCCGAGGATCTTGCCATGTGAAGGATGTTTGATTCCATAATGTTTCTTTAACCAGCTTGTTAGTCTCTCCACCAAGTGTCGGGAAAACGGATTCATTGAGATGACAATCCTTGTATCTGGCCTTTGGCTCGAGATACTTAATGATGGTGGGAGAATTATTTTCAACGTATATTCCCATCCTCTTTTGAGGTCCCATCTTTGTTTTCTATGGTGGTGCAATGGGTACATAAACGGCACACCCAAATGTCTTTTGATGGGATATGTCTGGCTCATGACCCGTGATTAATTGGGATGGTGAATATCTATGCTCACTAGATGGCCTGATGCGTATAAGCTCTTGTTGCATGCAATATTGTATGTCCCCAAACAACTACTGTGAGTTCAAGTATGGACATGTGTCACGGGTATATTACTCTCCCCCTCGTGGACATACTGTAGCCATAAAAGGTTTGTGACATAATTTACCAGCATTATCTAGACATATAATCATAAGTATGTGGGCTCACAGACTTATGGTCTGGGCCAGCAATCTAGCAAACATCAATTTTCTAGTTGCTTTGACTGGTAATGACCTTAATATGATTTTCTCTTGTGTACATGTTATACATGTGAGGTCCTTAAGGATTATGCCTTTTTATTTATTTTAATATCAGCTTAACGCATCATGTTAGAACCAGGTTGGCCAAGCTGGCCATGCCATTAGTAAAATTCTCAGTAAACCCTTTTGTTTACTGTATTAGCCTCTATCATATTAACCTTGGCATAGTAAAGGTTTATGACGCGGGTATAGTCTCTAAGACCTTCTCATGGTCTTGGGTGCTCTTAGTATTATGGGGGAATCCTTTGTTCCCTTCACCCTTAGTTTCAATGTGGAAATCATTCAAACACATTTCTTTGAAACTCAATAAGCCCCTTTGAGCTGGGTGAATATGAAGCATCTGAGGATGCGTGCCCTTGGGAATATGGGCCTGCCATGGGCCTACCCTTAGCCTTCACTAAATTTAATTATACCTGCAATTTGGCCAATGAACCGTGCCTTTAGATATTTCATTTATTAAATTCTCATAAATAAATCAAGAACACTTAGATACCGAAAACAATTAAGCCGCTTTTAGGCAATCCGATTCTGAAGTCTCATAGTCATCTATCTCATGGTTGTAAACTTCTTTACCATCGTGATGAACTAAATGAACTTCTAGATTATTTTCAAACTCTTTTGATAGAGATCAACGAGATTCTTATGTGTTCTGCACGTCTTAGTCCAATGGTTTTCCCATTACTCATCAGTGGCAAACAAGTTTATATGAGTATTGTGGTTTGGGTATACCACGGCCTCTACCTCGATTACGACCAAAGTCGGATCGGTGGCCTTAACCATATTAATGGTTTCCTTTATCATATAGATTATAATTGCCACTTCTACCACGTCCATTCCATTTATCATGATTGTGGCCATGATACTTATGTCTTTGGACGTGGTTAGATTATTTAGTCTCTTTAGGCTTTTAAAGTTTTTTAGCCTTATGGACTTCTGGTAATGGGGTAGGACCAGGAAGTCTTATTTCACTATTCATAACTTATTGTTTTGCTCAATAAGCAGCAAAACAAGAGTTTAGACTTGCATATGTGGTAAAAACCATTTCGCGATATTGTTGTTGAGGCAATATATTGTTTTTTGTGGATTTTTAGACTTATCCATGCGGTATTTAAGACCGAACCATGAATCGATTTTATTTAAGGATTTGACTTTCCTCTTTTGCTTAGGATTAAATTTTCTCTTTTACTTAGGATTTGAAATTTTCCTATTTTGATTGGGATTTAGAATTTCCTAATTATTTTTATTATTATTATTTTATTTATTTTTATTTATTTTTATTTCTTTTTAAATCAAAATATTTTATCTACACAAGCAAAATTGTGTGATTAGTAAAATATATATTTCTTTGATGAAATTAAATCTTATAAATTAAATATTATTGAAGATTTTTAATCATCTTATTATTTATATATTTTTAGCCATTAAAAAAACAAAATTTGAAAGTTTATTAAGTATCACACTTTTAAATTTTATTTTTACAATATTTTGTTTAATATACAAAATTGTGTGATAAGTAAAATGTATTTTTATTTTGTTTTTTTTCAAAGAAAATAGTTTTGCTTTTACTATCTATCTTCTATATTATATCATTTTTAAAATAATGGTTTTAGATTTTAATTATTTTTTTTAAGAAAGTTTTATGTTAAGATATAGTTTTATTAGATTTTATTTTAAGATATATTTTATTTTATTCTAAGATAGATTTTATTTTAAAATATATTAGATTTTATTTTATTAGATTTTATTTTAAGATATATTATATTTTCTTTTATTAGATTTTATAAAGTGTATTATAGTTTAGATAATATATAATATAAAGCTAATAGTTTTTAGATTAAAAATATATTATAAAATTATTATTGTAACGTGTTGTTAACGTGTTGTTATAAAAAAAACGATTATTGTAAAAAAACGATTATTGTAAAAATAATCGAATACGTGTTGATAAAAGTGATAAACGTGTTCTTTTGATAAAAACGATTGTTGATTTGGTAAAAGCTATAATGGTGGTGGTGGTAAAAAATAGAGAAATATGTTCATAAAATATAGATCTAGATTAAAACATGTACAAATCCGGTTATATGCATATGATTTTAGTATATTTAGTAAATAGATCTAAATAGGAAATAATAGATTGATTGTGTTTTTACCTTAATAATAAACATATCAAAATTTGCTTACCAAGTTTACTTACCTTAAAAAAACTGATTGTAGATGAGAGGTAAGACAGATCTGATCGTGCTCGGGTGGCTCTGGCGACTAGGGCTTCGTGCTCTGGTGGCTAGGGCTTCGTGCTCTGGTGGCTAGGGTTTCGTGCTCTGGTGGCTAGGGCTTCGTGCTGATAATGTGTTGTAAACTGGATGAATGAAAGTTGTCTCGTTTATTCATTAGGTCAAAAGTTCTTTATATAAGAATTAACAATAAACCCTAAAAGATATAAATATGGGCCGAAATCTCTCTTGGACTTTATGTCCAACGGTTCGTCCATTCTTGTATTGAACCGAATGGTTCACAACAAAAAGGGATTTATCTGAATTTTGTGAACATTTCTTAAAAAGCCACACACAAAAATGGGCAAAAGCATCACACTGATAAAAACAAATTAATATTTTAATGAGTGTAATGAAGATGTTGAATTTATTTGTTTCATATATTATAAATACAGTTTTGCTTAATTTAATTTGGACGGAATAAAAATTGTTTTTTTTGTAAAAGAAAACAAAAATAAAAAATATAAAGTAATAAAATAGTGGAATTCTTTTGGCCTAGTTATCAAGAGTTTTAATATTTCTACACCAGATACAGAGTATGACCATCTAGAAGAGTCATATTCGTTATCAAATATTAACACATAAACTAAAAAAATCCTATATATATATTAATTGAGGAGACACTTTTAGAATTTTGAATGAAAGTTTAAAAAACTTATAAAATAATAGTTTAAAAAACCATAAAATAAGATTTAAAAAACCCATAAAATATGAATAAAAAACTCATAAAATATAAAATTTAAAGGTCCATAACATAAAATATCCAATTACTGAAAATTATAATCTTAAATTTCAAGCATAAAATTGAAAGTTTAAATCTCACTATATCTTCTTCAATGAGTAATATACATAGGGAGTATACGAAAAATTCGCCAAATTGTTATAAAAACTTACACAAAACAAAAACAAAGGCTCTAACTGGTGATCATATTAGGAACAACGGGAAAGAGAATGAATGCAACGAGTAGAAACAAAATTTTAAGGAACACATAAGAAAATTGGTTATTTTTGTTCCTCTCCAATTTTTATAAGGAACAAATTTAGTCATTGGTTCCCGAAAAATTAAAGGAACCATTAGGAACTAATAAGAAAAAATATTATCTTTAAATGGTAAAACTTTTAGGGAATGAATAGGAATTTGTTGTTCCCTTAATTACAAGTTAGAGCCAAAGAAAATTTATTATACAAATTAATTGAATAGTAATGGTGATAAAATATCAAATTTCTTTTAATATGCAAACAAGTTTATGGTACCGTTATTGTTATAAAAAAAAATTAAATGGTATTTTGATTATCCCTTAATAAATAATAAAACATGTTTGAAAACAATTTCAAATTTATTTTAAATAAATTTACATGTCGAAAAATTAAAAATAATTTTGTATTTTTTTTATATATTATGTATATACTTATAAATTTAAAATATGCGTTTGGCGCAGGTCAAAAAATCTAGTATAGAGGATATTAGAGTGTAGTGATTAAGTCAGTATTATTTTGTAATCTATATTATTATTTTGAAGTACTCGTTTAAATTTTTTCCAAAAACACACTTATTTACATTTTATGTCATTGGTTTAAAACATTATTTAAATTTTGCAAAAGGGCAAAACAATAACTTCCAAAAATACAAACAAAACTATTAAATTGTTGTGAACCATTCGGTTCAATATAAGTGAATGGATGAACCGTTGGACCCTAAAGTCCAAGAGAGATTTAGGCCACCTCCTTATTACTATTAAGGTTTATGATATATTGTATTTCCTATATAATGACCCATTAACTTAATGAATAAACATAACTTTCATTCATCCAGTTTACAACACGTTATCATCATGAAGCCCTAGCCGTCTGAGCAATTCCCTAACCCTAGAAAAAAAAATCGTGAACCAATGTTCACGCAAAACACTGTTCATCACGGTACTATTCAACGTGGTACTATTCATCACAGTACTATTCATCATAGAATCATGTTTTTGGGTAAATGAGTATAACTCATCACTATTTAAAATAGTGTCAATATTGAGATTCCGTGGTGAGGAATGACTTGCTAGAGAAAGCATTCTCGACCTTTCACACAAACAATATATTGCCTCAACAACAATATCGAGAAAAATATTTTACCACATATGCAAGTCTAAACTCTTGTTTTGATGCTTGCTGAGTAAAATAATAAGTTATGAATAATGAAATGAGACCTCTTGGTCCTACCCCATTACCAGAAGCCCATTAGGCTCAAGAGCTTAAAGAGCCTAAAGAGACTAAATAGTCTAACCACATCCAAAGATATAAGTATCATGGCCACATTCATGGTAAATGGAATGGACGTGGTAGAAGTGGCAATTATAATCTATATGATAAAGAAAACCATTCATATGGTTAAGGCCACCGATCCGACTTTGGTCGTAATCGAGGTAAAGGTCGTGGTATACCCAAACCACAACAGTCATATAAACTTGTTTGCCACTGATGAGGAATGGGGAAACCATTGGACTAAGACGTGCAGAACACCTAAGCATCTCGTTGATATCTATCAAGAGAGTTTGAAAATAATCTAGAAGCTCATTTAGTTCATCACGATGGTAAAGAAGTTTACAACCATGAGATAGATGACTATGAGACTTCGGATTGCCTAAAAGCGGCTTAATTTTTTTCGGAATAAGCCCCTTCACTAAGTGTTCTTGATTGATTTATGAGAATTCAATAAAGAAAATATCTAGAGGCACGATTCATTAACCAAATTGCGGGTATAACTAAATTTAGTGAAGGCTAAGGATAAGCCCATGGCAGGCCTATATTCCCAAGGGAACGCATCCTCAAATGCTTCATATTCACCCAGTTTAAAGGGGCTTATTGAGTTTCAAATAAATGTGTTTGAATGGTTTCCACATTGAAACTAAGGGTGAAGGGAACAAAGGATTCCCACATAATACTAAGAGCACCCAAGACGATGAGAAGGTCTTAGAGACTATACCCGCGTCATAAACCTTTATTATGCCAAGGTTAATATGATAGAGGCTAATACAGTAAACAAAAGGGTTTACTGAAAAATTTACTAATGGCATGGCCGGCTTGGCCAGCCTGGTTCTAACATTATACGTAAAACTGATATTAAAATAAATAAATAAAAAGGCACAGTCCTTAAGGACCTCACGTGTATAGCATGTACACAAGGGAAACTCATACTAAGACCATTACCAGTCAAATCAACTAGAAACTTGGTGTTTGCTAGATTGCTGGCCCATACCATAGTCTGTGAGCCCACATACTTAAGATTATATGTCTAGCTAATACTGGTAAATTATGTCCCAAACGTTTTATGATGTCCATGAGGGGGAGAGTAGTATACCCCATGGCACATGTCCATACTTGAACTCACAATAACTGTTTGGGGACACGCAATATTACATGCAACAAGAGCTTATACGCATCGCATCAGACCATCTAGTGAGCATAGATATTCACCATCTCAATTACTCACGGGTCATGAGCCAGACATATCCCATCTAAAGACATTTGGGTGTGTCGTTTATGTACCCATTGCACCACCACAGAAAACAAAGATGGGACCTCAAAAGGGATGGGAATATACGTTGAAAATGATTCTCCCACCATCATTAAGTATCTCGAGCCAAAGGCCATATACAAGGATTGTCATCTCAATGAATCCGTTTTCCCAACACTGGGTGGAAAGACTAACAAGCTGGTTAAAGAAACATTATGGAATCAAACATCCTTTACATGGCAAGATCCTCAGACTCCATCAGAGATCCAAAATACTATACATTTACAAAAGCTAGCTAATCAATTGCCAAATTTCTTTTCTGACCCAAAGAAAGTAATAAAATTGTACATGTCAGCTTGTAATGCACCAGTACATACTGATGTTCACAAGGAACACAATCAAGTTGCTACAAAGGCTACAACACGTAAGAAACGTGGTAGACCCAAAAGGTTCCAAAGACAAGAACCCTCGGAAATCAAAGAAAGGTGCAAGGAAAACCAAGAAGGTTCAAGAAACCATAGACATGGCCGACTAATAGACATAACCCGAAGGTACCAATCAATGAGATTTGTGACGCCAAACCTCAAGGTCCTGAAGGTGTAAAGAGATCTCTATAAACTATATCATGTCTCGAATACAATTGAACGAAAAGATGTCGACATCAATGATAATATATTTGCGCACAAAGTAGCAATTGAAATGAATGAGGATCAAGAGCCCACGTCTATACTAGAGTGCACGCAAAGATCTGATTAATTAAGATGGTACAAGACCATAAAACGTGGAGCTAAGAATCATTATGTAAAGCCAGTGGGACAAATGAGTTTTTGTGATTGTGTGAAATAAACATAGTGAAATCGTGATATATCGACACGGTTTGTCGCACAAGGATTCACACAAAGACCAGAAATAGAGGATATATACTCCCCTGTGATGGATGCTAAGACATTTAAATTTTTGCTAAGTCTGGCTATATAAAAGTGAAAAACTTGATTTGAGGCTAATGGATGTAATGTCTACATATTTATATAAGTCCACTTGATAATATATGAGATTACCCGAGATTATTGAGCTCAAAACTAAGAAAGATTCTCGAGAACAACATTGCGTAAGGCTGGACAAATCCTTTCATGCATGGACTTAGACTAAGTGGGCATATGGAAAGTTATAAATGATCCCATCAGTCCATGTATTTTTATAAAGAGGTTTGCAAACAAAGGATTTGTTATCATAACAGTGTATATGAATGATTTAAACATCTGGGTAATCAACCAAACAGTTTAGTATATCTAAAGAAATAATCTGAAATGAAAGACCTAGGCAATAATTAAGTTATGTTTGGGATTACAACCTGAGTACATGAATAATGGAATCCTTGTGCATCAAATGACAAACACTGAAATAGTACTCAAGGAAATTTAATAAGGACTAGGCCCGCCCATTGACTAGGCTCAATGGTGGTGAGAAGCCTCAGATTGGATAATGATTCATTCAGTCCGGAAATGTCATACCTCAGTGTCATAGAAGTTCTATTGAATTTGGCTAGACACACTAGACCAAACATTTGTTTTGCCGTGAGTCTCCAATCTAAATTTAGTTCATGATCAACTCAAAGGCACTGGAAAGGTTTAAAGATTATGTCATGGTCAATGAATAGGAACTACATGTGGCTTGATCCCTTCCAAGGGTACGTAGGCAGCCTTCTTTAAGGCGCATCTACTACTACTACATCAAAGACCATCATATTTGTAGACAACGCAATCTATATTGCTCAACTCAAGGACGACTACATTAAGAGAGACCGGGCGAAGCACATTTTCCAAAGTTCTTATTCACATACGAGTTACAGAATGTCGGTGAAGTACAAGTTCAACAGGTCCGGTCCAGCAACAACCTAGCCGATCTATTCGCCAAGTCTTTGCCAACACCAACACTTAAGAGACTCATACATCAGATTGGGATGCAAATACTTAAGGAGCTTTAGTGATGTACAAATCAGGGGGAGTAATGTGTATTGTATTCTTTTTCCTTCACCGCGGTTTTGTCCCACTGGGTTTTCCTGGTAAGGTTTTAATGAGGCAGCATTCCCAAACACATTACGAAGATCTCTGAACATCTACACGGTTACTTCATTCAAGGGGGAGTGTTGTGAACCATTCGGTTCAATATAAGTGAATGGACAAACCGTTGGATCCTAAAGCCCAAAAGAGATTTCGGCCACCTCCTTATTACTATTAAGGTTTATGATATATTGTATTTCTTATATAAGTACCCCTTAACTTAATGAATAAACATAACTTTCATTCATCCAATTTACAACATAAATTATATTTCCATCCATAACTTGGTCATAAATGAGAATAATTATAAACTTACAACCAAACATATTTTTAATTTCATTTTCTTTTAATTATTGAAAATAAAATACAAAAGGTGAGTACATAATTTTGAATTTTCACTAATTAAATGCTTAATAAATGTGTTGCCAAAATATGCAAAAATCTTGGTCACCAATTTATGCAAAAACCTAAAATTTATCTTTTAAATATTGTACCAATATATGATATCATATATACTCATAATCACAATACCAACTGCAACCCGTCAAAAAGTTTCATAATAACATAAGTTGCTAACTTTTCGAAAAACCTTATTTCAACAATTTTTGATATTAAAACTATTACTATTTTAAATAATTATTGGGTAATTCTGTCTGATTCCATATAACAAAATTCAATTCATATTTAATTTGGTTTTCGATTTGTAAATTTCTTTACATGTTTGAGGTATTTATTTTTTTATCGATTTTAATTTAGATATGAATAATCAAATTCTTATTTTTGTTTGTATAAACAATAATACTGAAAACTTTTAATTATTTCTATTTGTTCTATAAAAAAAAATATAACAAACTTCTAAATTAAATATATAAATATATAAAATCATTTGAAAAAATATAAACTCGTGTTGCAACACGGGTTAAATCCTAGTCGGTTTAGTCATAGTAAAGCATATAATCCAAGATATATTTTGAGAGCTACATTCATTTCTAATCTTTTGTAATTATAATCAGCCACCTTTTTTTTTTTTTGTCAACATTTGGGCCACAAATGGCCGGCCCAATAGCCAAACCTACACTATCGTAGGCGCGGGGAATCGATCACGGGTGGGGTGGTGCTACCTGCCTCCTGTGGACTTATGACTGCCACTAGACCAAGGTCACTTCCCATAATTAGCCACCTTCATTTCTAATATATCATTCATTTACAATTTATCATTAATTATAGTATTCAACTAACAGAGAATAAAAAATAATAATGACATGAGAAAATCGACTAACTTGTAAGAAGTTGTTATCTTCTAAAATGGCAAGTTTGAGTCCATCTTTGGAGCTTTCGAATGTTAACATTGTCCGCGTCAGAACCTAAATGACGATGAAATTTCCCCTTTCGAATCATAATTAAACGTTTTGGACCTTCCTTCCAACACTCAAATTCTCCATCATTATATACATATTTTCATCCCCACAACATGTAATTGATAGCATTTTGAAATTTGTAAGAAAAAAATCTACAAAAATCTCGGTTGAAGATGGCTCGGATAAGATCAAATAGTACATGATATACTCTCAGCTCTAATGACAATATACGAAAATTTGGTCGGGCAATATCCAACGAATTCGTTGTTGGGTCTTGGACTCAGTCACCAATCGTTGCTATTTTACATTCGTCGTTAATTTAGCGACGCCACATAATCGTCGCTATTTCACAATCGTCGTTAATTTGTTGCTAATTTAGCGACGAATTAAAAACGTCTAATATTAGCGGCGAATTAGTGACGATATTTTGAGGAATTTCTATATATATATTATTTGAGGAAAAAAAATTGGTAAGGTTTTTTTGTCCAAAAAACATTTTCTCATGTTATTTTGAGGAATTTCTATATATATTGTGTGTTGGTTTGAGCCATTGTAAATAATTATTTACCATAATCATAGTCATATTACATGGAATATCATCAATTGAATAACTAAATATTATACACTCTTAAGTAAATTTTCCTATACTCTTTTAAAAAAGATACTTCTTCGTATATGTTTACAAATGCATTACACCGTTATTTCTGATTTGCTTTGAAGTATGGTGGTTGAGAAAATGATAGTAACTATTGCTCGAATCAATTTTCGCAAGGACAAAAAATGTCCCACTTTAAAGAGCGAACGTCTAATATGCCATTTTTACAAAAAAATTAATCTACCTTGTCACTTTTCAATCAGTCTGCCACCATTTATGTGATATTCCGAAAATAACCCTAAATAATTAATAAACAAAATAAGTTAAAAATTGAATAAAATCATATCTAAACGAGAGTTTCTTCGTGACTCCGAAAGCGACGAAATCTTCCTTTCCGACGCATTCAACATCTGGGCTCTTCTATTTGTTTATCTTTTCTCCATTCGTACTCATGTTGTTGTTGAATCACGTTGAATTTAGGTCAATAGGGAATCCCCAATTTAGTCTGATTTTGATTTTAAATATACCAAAACAGAACAACTGGTTCAACTCGTGTTACTGTTTTGATTTTATGGTTACGTAGTACAACTTACCAATGAAGTACAACTTTCAACAATTTTGATTTTGTGAAATCGTGTTTTAAATCACAAAACTTATTATGTAATTATTAAATTGCCCATAAAACAATATAACAATACACAAAGTGACAATTTTAACAAAACAAAACAAAAAATAACATTTTCGTAGAATATTCTATAAAGTCCATGTCCAAAACCCCTATACTATAAGAAACAAAGAGTCATTAGTCACTTATTATAAGCCAAGAAATATAAAAATTATGATTCCATGAAAAAAAATTCATGGACACCTCGTAAATAGTAAATAATAGTGGAAAATGAAGTGTCCAACTAGATATTGAAACCGTATAATAGGGTTCAACTGCAATTACTCAATAATCGTTCAAAGTACAACTATAACGATGAAAATACACTTGAACATTTAGGTACAACTAAAGCTACGTAACACAGGTGGGTTTTAGAATAAAACAAAAATGGGTCCCACTTTAAACTAAACCTACGTAACACGTGTAGATTTTTTTAAAAAGCGGGTCCCACTCTGACAAAAACTTTAAAAAGTATTTTTTATTTTTTTTAATTTTATTTAGTTCACATTTAAATGGGTCCCATTTTATTTAATTCACATATAAAACTTGAAACCCTACGTAACCCTATATCTTGACGAATACTCGATCGAGACGGCGACTTGCGCAAAAACCCGACATTGCGACTTCCGACGATATTTTCAAGGTTAGCTCCTCTTTGTTTGTCTTCTTACTGGGTAAACGGAACTAACTTACCTTACTATTCATTGTTTGTATGTGAATTCTATACGTTGTAACATAACACCCTTATCTTTGTTACAATGACATCGATAATGCCAAACAGTTACACGGATATCTCTTCCTCTAAAACAAGATAGTGAAATCACGTAAAAGATTTGATTTACTCTTTCGTGGATAAGTCGCAAAAAGAAATAGTTCGTATGAATAACCGCTTATCCGAGCAAAAAGAATGGATTGAGAGGTTGAGACAATTGCTTTTTTATCTTTATATATGTGTACAATGTGATTAGTTAGTAATTTGTTTTAAATTTGTTGGTATTTTCATATAGTTTTTCGTATATTGGCTATCAATTGTACTTTGTTGATTCCATTTGTACTTAATTGATATCAACTGTTCCAAAAAGCAAAATCACCGCGAACACAAAAATGTACCTAATTGATATTAGTTGTCCCAAAACAAACATAATCACCAGAAAACAAATATGTACCTAATTGAACCAAATTGTTCTTCTTCTTCTTTCTACTTCATCTTCTTCTTTTTCATTTGTTCTCTTCTTTTTCATTATTATTTTCTTCTTCGATGTTATCTTTTTCTTTTAATTTTTTCGTTTTCTCTTCGATTCTTATTCATCCGTCTTGTTCTTCGCTTTCTTCTTCTTCTTTGTTATTTTTTACTTTTTTATTGTCTTCTTCAATTTCGTTGTCATTTTCTTCCATATCTTTTGATTTTTTCACAAATGAGACGAGTGAAGAGGTTGAATCGACATTTTTGTTTCAATTTGAATGTAAGAGGAATTAAGAAAATTAGGGTTTTCAATTGGGGATTTAAGGATGAGAGATTGAATCGATTTGCTTTAAATGGAATAAGTCGGATCTATATATGGGTTTGGATTGAATATGGGTCGGTTTTGTGGGTTTGGGTCGAATATAGCTGGTTGGGTCGTAATTATGTGAAATATACCTATGATTTTAGTCTTTTTACCCCAAAACAGAATTAAAAATAAATGAATAAAAATAAAGAAAATATAGGGTGGCACATTCGATCACTTTTTCTCAACAAGTGGCATATTAGACATTGATTCCACTTTAAAGGGCCAACACATTCTAAACCACATACCATCTCCACTAAAGTAATTATACAATTCTAAAATTTGAACTATTTTTTTAAAGTTCAGTTCCTTTATTTCTTTCAAACCATATGTTTCTGAAATATAGACTGCATAATACAAAGTATCTCTCATTTCAGGTTAAAGATAAACAAAATTCAATGAGTGGCCAAACAAAATCTAAATAAATTTGCTCCCGTTGCAAAATAAGATAACATAAATATATATATATATATATTAACTCTTATTTAGGGATGAAAAACATTTTAATGATTTACAAACTTTTGTAGTTTCTCTAATGTTTATAGCTTCGCAGACATATATCCGAAGAAGTAAGTGTTAACTTATCTCAATATTTTATAAGGCTTGTAGCTACACAAAACATGTAAGAATTAATTTTATATAAACTTGAAATGTGTGAAAGAATTATATATGGTTAATGTAAATCTCACACGTGAATAAGTTTTAGACTATTGCACAATCATCATCTATACAATAAAAGAAGAAAAACTTTCTCCATATGGCCTTAATACTATACTCTAAACACTAATTAGAGAACCCAAATGAAAAGATTTTAATTTTGATAATTTTTTAAAGGGTAAATCAAACTTTTAAAATTTTGAAAGGGTGTAAATATGTGAAAAAATTGAATTAGGTAGAGTTTTGTAAAAGAAGGGAAGAAATGGTGTAGTTTTGTGAATTCCTCATAAAAATTTACAACATTTATAAAATTATTTAGAAAACATGAAAGCAAAATAAAGAAAAAATAAAAATACACAATTTAAGACACTAAATAAACAAATAATATAAAACATATATTAGAACACTCATTTAGATAAGCAAATATATGAAAAATACATCAATATAAGTAAATAGTATCATAATACACAAAGAAAAAAATATGTGATACAAAACTAACAAAAAATACAAAAACTAAAAAATATACAAACTATTTAAGATTAGTGAAAATATATCAAAAACATAGAATTTAGAAAATAAAAAGTTATCCAATGATTGACACATCATCATTTCAAATTTATTACTAATTTATTTATCAAGTTCATTAATTTTAAAAAACTTAAGTCATAATTTAATTACTAATTCATAAAACATATTAAATTTCAACTTAATATTTAAAAATATGATTATATAACAATATCAAATGCATAAAAGTGTTTAAATATTTGTTTTAAAATTTTTTTTATCGGGACACCCATATAAACAAATATATGAAAATACATCAATATAAGTAAATAGTATCATAATACTCAAGGAAAAAAACATGTGATACAAAACTAACAAAAAATACAAAAACTAAAGAATATACAAACTATTTAAGATTAGTGAAAATATATCAAAAATAGAGAATTCAGAAAATAAAAATTAGTGTAACATTATATAGGTAGTTAAGAATATAAATTCTGAAAATAAAAAAAATTTGACTCATCAAAAAAAAAAAAAAAAATAATATAAAAAATATATAAAAGATGAGGGGAACACTCCTTGTGTTGACACATCATCACTCAAATTTTATGTAAATTCATTAATTTATTAATTTTAAAAAATATATGTGAAAATTCTAACTATTAATGCATAAAGTTATTAAATTTCAACTTAATTTCAAATGCACTAAATCTATGTGACAATTTTATTTACTAATTCATAAAAGTTCTTAAATATGTATTTTTTTAATCTTATTGGTTTTGAATATATAAAAGAAATTTAAACTCAATATATGTAAAACCACATCACATAAATAATAAATAAAATAAAAGGTATACAAAACTTATAAAATTTGTTTGAAAACATGAAAAGCAAAATAAATAAAAAAGAATACAAAAATATACAATTTAAGTCATTGAGTAAACAATACTAAAAACATATATTGCACAATTCATTTAGGTGAGTAAAATATAAGAAAAATATATCGATATAAGTAAAAAAACCATAATACACAAGAAAGAAAAACAAATACAAAAACTTAAGAATATACAAACTATCTAAGATTAGTGAAAAATATACAATACAGAGAATTCGGAAAGTAAAAACTAATCCAATAAACATTATTTAGGTGAATAAGAATAAAAATAGAGTAATTCACAAATCTACACCCTTTCAATCCCTTCTTCATAAAACTACTCCTAATTTAATATTTTCACAAATTTACACCCTTTCAAAATTTTAAAAGCTTGATTTAACCTTTAAAAAATTACCAAAATTAAAAAAATTTCATTTGGGTTCGCTAATTAGTGTTTAGGGTATAGTATTAAGGGGGTAAGATTGTTTGGGTAAGGTTTATTTGGATTTAATTTTGAGTATTTAGGTGTAGTTTTGTGAAGTATTTTGGAAATGGTGTAGTTTTGTGAAATGTAATTCAAAAGGTGTAGTTTTGTGATTCTCCCATAAAAATATCAAAAATAAAAATTACTAGATTGAAAACAAAATATAATATATTAAATTTATTAAAAAAATATATAAATATAATATTGACTATAAATCCGCGATTATCGCGGGTTCCCTCCTAGTATAAATAAGGGTCTTTAAATAAAAGAATTAATAAAAGTCTTTAAAAATTAAGACATATGTTTCTATTTAGACATTTAAGACATCAAAAGTCTACATGATTCATATGCTTACTAGGAAGTTACTTGGCGCGGGATAAAAATTTACGTAATAGAAAAAGAAATGTTTATTGGTAAAAACAATGTGTAGTATAAAATGAGATAAAAAAAATTGGATCTCATGCGATCCGCGTTAAACACGGAGTTTAAATTTGAAGTATATATACACAATATATTGTATTTTGGTTTTTATAATGTTTTATTTACAAAAATTATTACTATTACTATTTTAATAGAATATAACATATAAATATTAAGGAGATCTATTAAAAATTATAAAATTGTATTTTTTATGAATTTTTTAATATTATATTTTCTATATTTTATGAGTTTTTCAACATTTTTTAAATATATTATCCATTTATTATGTCAATTTAATACATTTTTGTGATAAATTTGGGCCTTTTGTTTTAGACTTTTATTAATTTTTAATTAATTTTTTAATAATGTGGGACCAGAAATACTCATGTGATGAAACGTGTAATTATTACACTCATTTTCTCTCTTCTATTCATAATATAAGATTGGTTACTTTTATTTTTTCCATATATGATATTAATTAATGAGTCAAAAATATTTCTCTCCCTACATTTTCACCATCCTTTAACCAACGTGGATGGTCTTACAGCATAATTATCGGTAAAATCGATAGAAAAAGCTTAATTTTTTTTGTTTGTTTAGTTTTTTTATCTGATTTTTAAAAAAATTAAAAAATGCATCAATCGCGTGCCGCCACATATCAGTGAATTCCACGTACAGTACAAGGGATGCCTCTTAAAAAGCGTAGCAACTAATCTGACGGTTTTTGTGGGGTTCAAAAGTTTAAAAAGCCACTTAAATCCCCCGATAAAGATGGTCTTATACCAGTAATGAACGGCTTATGTGGTTCGTATTTTTATTAGAAACAGACAGATAGTTAAATTATAAACAAATTTTGTTGATTGTTGGCTGGTTGATTATACCTTAACTGTTATCTAAGTGATGCACTACAATATGGAACCCACATATTTCTAAACTAAACAAAATATGTTAACTAATGAATGAGACATCTTATCTTATATTATTAATAGGGATGACCGATATTATTAATAGAAAAAATGGAGAAATAAATTTGTGTTATAACATAAACAATTTTGGTCTCACATAATTAAAAGATTCATTAAAAATTCATTAAAACACAAAACAGAAAGTCAAAATTTATCACAAAAATCTCTTAAATTGACATAATAAATGAATAATATATTTAAAAATATTAAAAACCCCATAAAATATAAAAATATAATATTAAAAAATCCATAAAAAACACAATTTTATAATTTCTAATAGATTATCCTAATTTATATATGTTATATTTTATCACATTGAGTTCAAAATAATGATAAAACATATTGTTCATTTACAAATAACAATATTATCTTGTAAAATTGTATTTAACACCAAAATTCATGTCAAATGACAAAACTTGAACACATAATTTACCCGACTCAACGGTTGAACCACCGGTTCCCAAATTTTGAGCGGATATCCGGGTTTTTAATAGTTCGAGCTTTATGACAAATACATACCGGATTGACAAACCGTTTATTGTTAAACATGTCATGTTCTAGTTTAAAAACACTATGTAGTTATTGTTTTTCAATGATAAATAGTAAATTTTACGTAATGGTAAATATCCAACATAGAAATGACAATTGTGATCTTTTCGATGATAAATATCAAAATAGTAATGGTAATAAATTTTTGTAAATAAACATTCTAAAAACCAATATATAGTAGTAAAATATTTTGTATATATATATATTAAAATCTATAATATTTATACTTAAAATTGAAACTTCGCATTTAGCGCGAGTCACATGAGATCCAAATGTATCTCATTTTATTCTACACTAGATGAAATCCCGCGTAATACATGAACAAATTACATAAAAACATTTTATAATTATATATTAATATTGTTAGTAAATTTGTAATGTTATAGTTAGATTTAAACAGAAACTAATATTATACCCGTTATTTTATTAACAAATAAATATAAAAGACACACAACAATATATGGTAATAGTAAAAAAGTGATTTTTACTTTTTCATCTATTAAGAAATAAAAATAACACATTGTTTATTACATTGCTTTTGTTATTTACATGAAAACCCATTTATTTTAAATTAATAATTAGATAGTGGATCCAAGAAAATAATAAATAAGTTATCATAAAAATTTCCTTTATTTTTTCAAATAATTTTACGTTTTTATTTTTTCTTATTTCTAATTTTTTATTGATTATTTCTTAAAATTTTCTTAAATTTTTCTTTTTCTATGTTATTTTTCTTATTTCTGATTATTTTATTTTTCTATATTTCGAATTAATTTATTTTATTTCTAATTATTTGATAATTAATGTTAATTTTTTTTTGATTATTTTCCTTATTTCTGTCTTTTCTCAATATTGTCAAGTTTCCATTTTATAAGATGACTATGTATCAATTTTAATACACATGTCACGATCTAAACTAACCATTACAAATGTCACGATCTCGTGAGTTATAATTATGCTTGTTATGAATCAATGGTCTGTCGATTTCGCCATAATTCCTCGTCTCTTAAAGTTCTAATGTCAATATATAATATTTTCTCCGTTTCAAAATAAATGACATTGTACAGTTTTATATTTTTGTCACTGTGATATACATATTCTATCTCATTACAAATACGTTGGATGTATCTGAAACCCAAATAGGAAGAGATAGAACCAATATATTGGAAACCGGAGTGAGAAACCTGAAAAGAAAGTTTGTAGATTACGTAGCGTCTCCAAATCTAATGAGAAAGCTGGTCATTGGTGAGACATTGATACCATCCTCACTAGATCCATGCAGTCTGTATAAAAGATTTTGCAATTGTACATTTTTATATATATTTTAAGAAAATATATTTTTCATATAAACATAACTAAATATAATTATATCAATCAATAGAAAAATATAATATAAACTACTATTGGTTAAAAATATTTTTTTTTATTGAAATCATAAAATGAAATTTATTTTTGTAACAACAAAAGTATGTTAGAATATCATTTATTTTGAAATGGAATGAGTAAATATATATTTAGTAAGTGTTAACCTTTTCAATTAAATAGGATTCACAACAAAATGTTTCTTTGTATTAAAGTAAAATCTCAATATGTTCAATTTGAAGCTTTGTTTCACTTTATTCTTACTTTTAACTTATTATATATTTATATGCACCTAAAAATGTCGATATATGATATATCATGGATGCTCATATCAATAATTGTCCCTCATCAAACATCTTTATATATCTACATGTAAACTCAACCTTTTTCGAACACCTCATTGGGAAAATCAAATTAATAATAAATGTATTCACCTACTCGTTACATCAAGCATCATTAATCGTCTATAATTTTATATATATACACACACAAACTAGCCTCATCATATTACTACATATTCATCACACAACAAAGAGAGTAGTAAGAGATATATAATTAAATGCTATAAATTTCCAAATAATTTATATTACATAGTATATTTTTGAATATATACATCGACTAGTTAGTTCAAGACCATATAGACTCGATTATAATTCAAAACTAAGCCAAACATGGTTCAAGCTCATGAACAAGGACAAGGACCGGTCCACAACATCCGGTTATCAACGGTCGGTGCAACCCGAGCAACGGAAACCGGTACGACCCACGAACCAACCGGTTTAGATTTAGCTATGAAACTCCACTACCTCAAAGCGGCTTACATTTACTCGTCCGAGACGGCACGTGACTTGAACGTGACGCACGTGAAGGCGGCTATGTTCGTTCTCTTCGACCAAATCGCTTGGACGACAGGGAGATTCTCGAGGAGAGAGTCTTCTGGTCGTCCGTACATAAAGTGTAATGACTGTGGCGCGCGTTTCGTTGAAGGTCAGTGTAGTTTCACTGTGAAAGAGTGGCTGAGTAAACCGGACCGGTCTGTTGATGAGTGTTTGGTTTATCATCAGCCTGTTGGACCGGACTTGGCTTTCTCTCCTTTGATATATATTCAGGTAATAATACCATAATTAATACTATAACAATTCCTTTTTTGAATAAGAAACTATATATAATAATTTTCTTACATCAAGTTTGCTATATTCTTTTTAGTTCGGACACATAAATCACACTATTATTCGATATATATACTAGACAATGATCTGCTTTATGAGTGGGATAAAAATTTTGATGTCATAAAATTTAGTGTTTATTGGTTACAATTTACAAATTACATGTTTGTTTATACAATTTTTCTACCAAAGATATATATTCTTTATGTGAACAAATTTTTTTAGATATATTTATTTAGTTTCATATTATAAGATGTTTCAAGTTTTTGCATAAATTATTAAGTGATTTAGTAGTTTTTATATTAGCAACCTCTTCTTCAATTGTTTAAATCTAAATAACTTTTGGATTACATGTTTTTAGTTAAAACATCATGTAAAGGGAGTATAAGATAGCAAATACTATAATTCCGTAAGAGTAGGAGATTGTAGACATTTTGTGAATTGGTTAATATTTTTTTTTTACAACTAGAGGCTAGAGCTATATACTTTCTGTAGATGTCAAGAGACAAAAACGTAAAATAATAAACTCCTATGAATATGATATTTGTTAGTATAACATTAATAAAAAAAGGCTTTTTAAATTGTTTAAAAAATATTACCTTTGTTGTGATAAAATTGTTTCTCCTCACAACTCAACTGAACAGTTTCATATTTGTTAATAAACTAACCCAAAATGTGAAATGTGAAATATGAAAATATTATACATTTAACTGAAAAAAACAATAGAAACTAACATTGGTGATACTGATTGGGTCTGATTTGTTTACGTCAAAAAGACAATTATTAGCTTCATTGTATTGTATATCTATTTTGGGTTTCACTTGTCTTTCTGAGAACTAGGAAGCTTGGCGCGGGATAAAAATTTATGGAATAGAAAAAGAAATGTTTATTGATAATAAAATGATATAAAAAAATTTTGGATCTCACGTGGACGCGGAGTTTAAACTTTAAGTATATATATAAAAAATTATATTGTATTTTGGGTTTTATAATGTTTTATTTACAAAAATTTATTACTATTACTATTTTAATATTTATCATCGAAAAAGATTATCATACAAACATTAGAAAAATTATAAAATTGTGTTTTTCATAGAACTTTTTTAAATCACATTTTATAGGTTTTTAAATGTTTCAAACATATTGTCTATTTGTTGTCAATTTAAAAGACTTTTGAGATAAACTTTACCTTTTTGTTTTAGACTTTTATGAATTTGTAATAAATCTTTTAATTATGTGGAATCATAATTGTTAATATTATGACACGTTTAATTTTAAAATGATTTTATCTCTCCGTCTTCTATTCATAATATAAGATATATGCATATCAAGAAAAACAAATCTAACATATAATAAAAACATTTAATGTATTGCCAACAAAAATATGAATGCATGGAAGACCTGACCACACCATTTATTTTTGCATGACGAAACACTGCCTCGATAATAATGGGGCAGGTCATAGGTGTGCCCATTCTTATTAAAAAATCCAAGACTTTTCAAAACAAGTTTTTGAGAATTTATGGTTTGTGACTTTGTGGAAACTAGATTTGAAACTGGTTTTTACTCTTAAAAAATCAAAAATAAAGTTAGGTCTATGAATTTGTTTATCCCATTAGACCATCTCCAGGTATTTGAACACAATTCTTAAACTTAATAAATAAAAGTATTAATTGGAGTGGGTTTCTTAGCAATTTAATAAACCCCTCCAAAATCTTTAAATAAGAGATTTTAGATAATTTAGAGCATATCCATTGGTGTTTCTTAACGAGATCTTAGCAGCTGGGGCTCATTAATTTAAGAAACTCACGTTATATAATATTATTATTATTTATTGCTAAAAATTAAAAATTCCTACTAGAGATTCTCCTATCCTATTCAACTCAAGTTATTTTTTTTTTTTTTGACAACAGTTATTTATTTTGTTGTATAATGATTATTTATCCAAACAAAGTCTTACAAAAGATTAGAATACACATAAATAAAAACTCTGTTCAGATTTAATTGTTTTTGTCACAAAAAAAAAACAGATTTTAAGTTTTTTTTAAAAAATCACATGATTATTTTCGGTTTTGTTTTTCCCAGATGACCCGGTTCAAGTGTGGTGGATTATCTTTGGGCCTAAGTTGGGCCAATATAATGGGAGATGCCTTCTCTTTATTCTACGCCTTCAATTTATGGGCCAAAGCCATTTCAGGAGAAAAAATCTTCATCCCAGAAACCTCTAATTTAGGCAGAAGGTTTCATAATCCAAACCCAAATAGCAAAGATCCGGTTTCTATCATCCGGGTCGACTCAGTCGGAGATCTATGGGTCACTCCCAACAACAAAAACATGTCAAATTACTGTTTTACCCTCACAACCACCAATATTATCTCACGCCATTTTCCGGCGAACGAGAGAAATCAGATCTCGGAGTTCGAGATTCTCGCTGGAATCATATGGCGGTGCATCGCCAAGGTAAGGTCAGATACGAAGCCTTTAAGCGTTGTTACGATCATCAGAAGAGACGCGAGCGATGAGAAACCCGTGGGGATTCGTAACAGTCAGGTGATTAGCTCCGTCCACGTGGATTTTCCGGTGGCTGATGCGACCGTCGTGGATCTGGTCAGATCTATGGCGGAAGCGACGGACGAGAGGTGTGGAATCGAAGAGATCGGAGAGAGCTGCGACGGAAACTTGGATTTCGTCGTATACGGCGCGAGGTTAACGTTTTTGGATCTGAGCGACGGAGTTGATTTGTACGAGGCGGAAGTTATGGGGAAGTCTCCGGAATCTGTGTACTGTAATGTGGAAGGAGTCGGAGAGGAGGGATTAGTGGTTGTTTTCGCGGCGGCGAAAGCGGAGGAGAAGGTTGTGATGATGACTTTGTTGGAGGAGGAGATGGAGAGGGTAAAATTGGAAATTATCAAGTGTGGTTTGATCACGGCGTGAGAGTTAACGGCGTTAATGATTATTCACGGAGTATGAATGTTGGAGTTGTTTTTTTATTTTTATTTTCTTCAATGATTCAGCGTTATAAGTGTGTAAGTTGTAACGTTGTTTTTTTTTTTTTTTGACAATAGTTGTAACGTTGTTATCAAATTAAATATTTAAATAAAGTATTTAGAAGAGTAAGTTTTAAAAAGTTTTTAGGCAAAAAACATCAAAGTTATTTTTTCTTAAAATACCATTAGTTTTGAAAATTTTAAACTAATTTAAAGGTAATGATATTTTAATCAAAAACTATTTAATAATATTCAAAAATCATGTTATTTCGGTCTGAAAACTATGTTTTTGGCAAATTTTCGAAAGTTAACCTACTCAAAAGTATTTTATTATATATTTTTAAAAAGGGAAAAATGTCAATTAAATCATGAACTACAAAAATTCACCGAAAAAAGCATAAACTTTCACGTTAACTATTTAAATCATATTTTTCGTTGACTGACGTTTTAAATCATGAATTTTTTTTTACTGAGACAAAAAAGCACAAAGTTGAGTCCGTTAACTGGAAAAATTTGTCAGTATGTTCATATCAGCCAATTGAAATACTCAATTCTAGCCAATTGAAGTGTTCAATTCCAGCCAATTGAAGTACTCAATTCTTTAGATAAATCTTAAACAATGTCAAACTATTGCGTTAATAGATTTAACTATGGACTCTTTTTGTTTACGTTGTGTTCTTTTTGTTCCGGTAAAAAAGAATTCATGATTTAAAACGTCAATCAACGAAAAATACATGATTTAAATGGTTCACATGAAAGTTCATGTTTTTTCGGTGAATTTTTAAAATTCATAATTTAATTGACATTTTTTCCTTTTTAAAAACTATAGTAACTCATATTTGGAATAGAAAAAACAAATGATTAACTAAAGTGAGGTCCTTTAAACTTAAAAAATAAAATTAAAGCAAAACAAAACAAAACAAAAATTCAGAACGATAAAAAAAACGAAAAGCAAATAAAATTAATTAATTAAACTAAATTGTGCCTATATTTAAAAGGTGTACATATGTTTCCTTATGGTTTGAGTTGTATATTATGATATTATGAGTTATGTGTTGTTGGGTTGGTTCAAAAAATTTCCTATAATTTCGTTACATTCAATCAAAATATCTCTTCCTCTTTCTTTCATATTTTCTCAGATTCACTAAAGAACCCTAATTGTTCACATTTTATATTTCAGAAAACGAAAAATAAAATTAAAAAAACAATTAATTTTCGTTAATAACGTCGTGATTCTTCTTTCATTTTTTTGTTTTTTGATATACGAAAATGGAGCAATTGAAAAAGGTTAGATACGATTCGAATATTTTAATTCTACTTCTATCCCCATATTTTTATTTCTCTCCTTATGTGTCCTTTTCTCACCTTTTTTCTCAATTGTTGGTGATTATTTTTTTTTAATTAATTTAACAAGTTATACTTTGATATGATCAAAAATCAAAAGTAACGTACATCTTAATTCCTTTTGTAATATATCAAAAATCAGAAAAAAACTCCTAACATCGTAGATCTTCTAGATGCATCATTTGTTTTCTATTGTTTAACGATTGGTAAATTAAATAAGTAATTAGTCTTTTGAATTATATATGTCCTAGACTCTTAATTATGTTTATATTTTTGTTGATAACACATATATATATAGATTGATAAATTGTTATTTACTTTCTTTGTGTGTGTGTGTGTTTATGTTTTGTAGAAGCAATAAGCTAATTCTGAAAGTGGAACCATCAAGTTTTCATAATTAACATTTTGTGAATCATTATAGTTTGTATATAAGAAAAAACTATAAAAACATAATACAAGATGGAGGAGATGTCACCAGATAACATACATGGAGTAATATTAGCCGTATCGTCGAGTATATTCATCGGTTCTAGCTTCATCATCAAAAAGAAAGGTCTTAAGAAGGCCGGTGTAAGCGGAGCCAGAGCAGGTGATTCATATTAGCTATGTCTTACTTATACTATATGCTCTTTCAAAAATGTTTTAAACTAATCTTTGCTTATTATTGTTTTCGATATATTGTTAAAAGGTGAAGGAGGGTATGGATACTTATATGAACCTTGGTGGTGGGCTGGAATGTTAACAAGTAAGTTTTTAGATCGATTTATTCTTTTTCGGATTCGAGAAAATATCCTGCAAATTAAAGATTAGCTAGAGATGTTTACTTGTTCATGATTTTACGAGTTTTTCGATAAGAAGAACATAACTTATGGTGATCAATATGAATCTATGTATGATATGAATATATTTTGCCATATGGTTCATGGAAGAATGAATTATGTCGTCGAATAGTTCGATCACCAGATTTTCTAATGGACTTAAAACGTGACACCGTATTTGACTAGACAAGAAGTAGAGATTTAGTCATTTCTAAATTGTGACACTGTCTTTACTGTGTTAATTAAGTTGTGATGATTCATATTGTGTATCTACTTTTTTGACAGTGATTGTTGGGGAGATAGCAAACTTTGCAGCTTACGCATTTGCACCGGCTATTCTAGTCACACCTTTAGGTGCTCTTAGTATCATTTTCAGGTATCTATTTTCCCCCATTTGTATCTGCGTAAAAACACGTTGTTTCTTGAAGAAAAAATCTTGTGTTATGCAGCGCAGTGCTAGCACATTTTATTTTGGAAGAGAAGTTGCATATGTTTGGTATACTTGGCTGCGTCCTCTGCGTTGTTGGTTCCACGACGATTGTTTTACATGCTCCTAAAGAACAGAACATTGAATCGGTCAAACAAGTATGGCACTTAGCTACCGAACCAGGTACATACAGTGTAGTACAATATAATCTCTATAAATTAATACTCTATAAATTAATAACTTTTTCCGGTCCTAAAGTTGATTTTTGGTATTATTTGCTCATTCAATAGTTTTTTACTAGACTAGTGTAGTCCCAATATTTACTGTATATATAAAACTATATAACTTTAATTGAAACATGTTATATTGTTTTAAACCAGGTTTCCTTTCTTACTCTGCTGTGGTTTTGGTTGTGGTGCTTGTACTGATATTTTACTACGAGCCGCGTTACGGGAAGACACATATGATAGTATACGTTGGGATTTGCTCTCTAATGGGATCTCTTACGGTGCTTTTTCAAATCTTTTTCCTTGTGCTGTTTCATTAGAATATATCTCTTTTTCTTGCAAGTATATATGTGTCTTAACCTCGGGTTTGTGTGTTAAGGTTATGAGTGTTAAAGCGGTTGCAATAGCCATAAAGTTGACTTTTTCCGGGATGAACCAATTCAAGTACTTCCACGCATGGATCTTTATCATTGTAGTGACTATATGTTGCATTTTACAAATCAACTACTTGAACAAGGTAATAAGAAAATATTAGTTTTCTTGTCGATTTTGTTTTTTTCGATAACAAACACGGTTTGTATTCGTCTTTGTATAGGCTCTAGATAATTTCAACACGGCAGTCATATCTCCGGTGTACTATGTTATGTTTACAACGTTCACTATCTTAGCTAGTATGATCATGTTCAAGGTAACAAAAAAAATGTGGTTTTATAAACAAATGTTTATGAACAAAAATCGATTTTTGTTTTAGTATATACATTTTCAATGTTTTTGTTTATTTGTCTAGGATTGGGCGTCGCAGAGCGGATTACAAATCGCGACAGAGCTATGCGGCTTTGTGACGATCTTGTCAGGAACTTTTCTTCTCCACAAGACAAAAGACATGGGAAATAGTGAAAGTGTACGCGGAGACACGGCTCATACGCCTAGAGACACTCCTGTCTTTATGAACTCGGGTTCTACACGCAGTACTAGCTCCATTCTCTAGTCTTTCGATGTTATTACCACACGGTTAAGATGGTATATCGTTGGACCGGCCTAGAATGATCCAACACGAGTAACAAAAGATTCAAAGATAGTTTTCTTGAAGAGGTGGTGAAAACAGAGTAAATGGGGTTTTAACTTTTAAGGGACTAAAATATGTTATTTTTTTGGAGAGGAATTGTTTAGTGAATGATTTGTTTTAGGGTTTAATATTTGATTCATTGCTTCATGTTTTTGTTTCGTTTTGTTTCTGATATGAGATATACATGAAGTCTTTTTAAACACATAATGTAATATTACAACTTTAGATGTTTCTTCACTTTGTTTGTTATCTTATTTCTTTTAGAGACAATTACAAAAACTACACGTATTGAATTTCATTTCATAAAATTACACAATTTCAATGTCATTTTTCAAAACTACACCAAAACACTTAAAATTATATCCAAATAAACCATACTCACACAATCCAACCCTTTTATACTATACTATAAACATTAATTAGCGAACTCCAAATAAAAAGATTTTAATTTTGGTAAATTTTTAAAAGGTAAATCAACCATTTAAAATTTTGAAATGATGTAAATATGTAAACATGTTGAATTATGTGTAGTTTTGTGAAGTAGTGGTTGAAAGTGAACAGGGTCGGCTCAAAAAATTTCGGGGCCCTGGGGCGGAAAAAAAAATTACACTTTTTTACAAAGAAATTAAAAAAAATATGGGCCCTTTCACTATTATATATTTTGTAATTTTTCCAAAAAGTGAGTTATAATTAAAAAAACATTTTTTAAACTTATTTTTTTTAAAGTAACTATTTTTTATATTAGGTGAAAATATACATATTAAAATACGAATTTTTTTATAAAAATTTTGGGCCCTAAAATCATGGGCCCTGGTGCGTCGTACCTCTTGTCTCTCCCTCTAAGTCGGCCCTGAAAGTGAGTAGTTTTGTAAATTCTTATTTCTTTTAACACTTCTGCTTTTATAATTCTTAATTATAACAGAGAACGATCGATATCTGAAACCACACATACGGTAAAACCTCTATAAATTCTACAGAAAAAAACATTTGTTGAATCTATTGTCGATTTATAGTTTTTTTTAAGTTAGAACTATTCTTTAAATTTTAAAGTTTACATATTTCATATTATGTTAATATTAGTATAAATATTCAATTTTGACACTTTACAAGGATCATAAAAATGACTTTTCATCGAAAAAGTGTTGCGCCATAACTGATCAAATACATACAAAATTACGATATACTTATAGAATGTATGCAAGAAATTGAAATTGTTACTTTATGGTATGATTCATACCATATTTTTACGTAGAAGTTTTTTAAAAAGTATTATCTTATTAATTTATCGAAATTGGTTGACTTGGGACGAACATATTTTATTAATTTATAGTGATTATTAAATTATAGAGTATTAATTTATAGATGTTCTAATGTAACTGTTATCTAATTATGATCTTTTCCATTTACAAAAAAACAAGTTCACAAAAAGAACAAGCCAATAAGCGTATACATACAAGTCTATTTGTTAAAGCTTATCTCTATGTAGTTAGATAAAGATTAGTTTCTACTACTCAAGAGATTCATATTTATCCTCATTGAGAATGCTTGTATATATAAATACTTTTGTTAATCATTCCATAAACACAAGTAAGTTTGATATTTAATTGGGGAATTACAAAACTACACCATTTGAATTACATTTTACAAAACTACAACATTTTATAGTCTCTTTTCAAAACCACACCTAAATACTCAAAATTAAATTCAAATTAACTCTATCCAAACAATCTTACCCCTTTAATACTATACTCTAAACACTAATTAGCAAACCCAAATGAAAAGATTTTGATTTTAGTAATTTTTTAAAGGGTAAATCAACCATTTAAAATTTTGAAATGATGTAAATATGTAAAAATATTGAAAATGTGTAGTTTTATGAAAAAGGCTTAAAGGGTGTACTTTGCGAATTCCTCTATGATATCTTGCATATTTTACATATTTTACTTTGTTTTATTCATTAGAATTGACTCATTTAGATTGCATTTAGTATCATATAGGTTGCATTTGCATGTTCTTTCATGGTTTTCAAGTTTAAGAGTGCAAGAATGGAAAAGACAGAGAATTGAGACGAAAAGCTTCAAAAAGACACTCGTTGAAGACGTTCCCACCGTTGGATCTCTATGAAAGTTTACCACAAGATAGCCACAGATGTTAGCTTTCATTTGGCGGTTGTCTGAGATGATTTCAACGGTTAGATCTAAAGTTATGTCAATTTTACTTCATACCGGTTTGTTATACCGGTTTGAAGTGGCCGATATCAAGAAGAAAATGCGTACCGGTTTGTTTTACCGACTTCGTCTCGCCGGTATGAAGAATGAAGAAGTGTACCGACCACCTTGTACCGGTTTGGTGGCCGGTATCGGCCATATTATACCGGTTTACTATGACCGGTATGATCCGTGAGAAAAATAAAGGAAAATCGGTTTTCGGGCTTAAAAAAGAAAAGATTTCCTAAACCGATTTGGAATGTTTTTGGTTTATGTTTTGACATTATATTAGGGTTTTGATATGGTTTTTTTCTCCTATCTCTTTTTCACGCATTTGTTTTTGTTCTAACTTTGGAGAGTTTTTGGAGATTGAGTTTTGTTTTTTGCTTTTTGCTTTTAGATTTCTTGTAACACCATCTTCAATAAGAGTTTCTTCTTTCCCTTTATCTATTTTAATCCTTGAGTTTGTTTATGCTATATTTCTCTTTGATGATTTTCATTATGCTTAGTGAGTAATTTCCCTTAGGCAATTAGGTTGGGTGAAAAAGGGTGAATCAACTCTAGGATTGATAATTGTTTAGATCTTAAAATTTTATAAAATTTTAATCTAGTGTAACGTTCTTAATGCTTTAATTGACATGATCAATCAATTGATAGAACCCAGGAAACTTCACAACCGAGAGGTTTGTGAAGATTCCTGAACAATTATCCTGGAACTAAACCTAACTTAACCAAGAGATCTGTGTTAATAAGTTTAGTGGTTGAATTGATTTGAACTTAATGTTTTCTAAAACTTAAACTATCCAAGATATTGTTTTAGTTTACTTGTTAGGAAAATGATCATTGTCACGAGAGTGGATTGATCAAAACCTTAAAGTTACAATTGTTAAAAGACATTAAAAATCTGAAAGTTGATCACCCGTTTAAAGTACCCTGACCTAGTTGTTTAACTTTTTATTCAAATCTTTAAAACTCTTAATTCTCGTTTTCGTTTTCTCATTACACGGTTACAAAACAATTCAAACAAACAACCTTTTGATTACGCTTAAACTGAGTTTATTTCTTATAAATTCTAATACATTGGTTGCTCCTGATTCGGATTGACACCTTATATACTACAATAAGGCATTCGAAACAACGAGTGTAAATCTCGTTTATCACTCTATTTAATTCTATGTTTTTTTTATTTTTTATTACATCATTTAATTCTATGTTTAACAAACATAAAAGCCGATAAATGAGTTATTCGACGGTTATGGAGAAGAGTTGGTTAACGTGTCTAAACTCTAAAATTTATATTTAGCCACGACTTTATCAGTGGAAAATTCGTGGCCAAAACCCTAGATCTATATTTAGCGGCATATTTTTTATGGCTAATTCGTGGCTATACACGATTATTCTGTGAATGGGTATCATATCATTCACCGTAATGAAAAATTAAATGCATAGATCTCAAAAACATAAGTTAGATAAGTGAGTTGTAGATAAATTGTCACTTGATATGATCTTATGTTATAAAGAAAATGACTAAACCATTTTTTAGTTTTAAATTTCGTAAAATCATTGAATCGAGACACGACATTTCAAGATCCTTTCCAAGAAGCATTGAAAACTTATTTATTTATTTATTTTTGGTATGGGAGAGTACAAGTAGTAGACCAATACAAGTTACTAAGTAAAGTCATATTCTTGAGACAGACCGTACAAAAAATAAAAGCCACTTGTGTTCTCTTGTGATAATAATAATAATAATCTCTTCCTTAGATTTGATTGAAGAAGCAAACAAGTGAACATGGGACATGAGTGTTTGGTCGTCTCATTTTATTTAATTATTATGTATAAAAACCAAATTTGACTTTCCCTAACTAAATAATCTTCCACGACTCTTCGACCTATTTTTTTTTCTTGCCTAATTTAATTTTTTTTATGACCTGATCTCGACCAAATAAACTCAAAAAGGGTTTATCGACGTATATATGTTGTTTGCCTATAATTAAGCAATCACATACCCGTACGTACTTTGCCCCTACCATTTTCACACAAAAAACTAGAATCTTCATATATTTTTGTCTCTTTGGGTAGATATTTTGGGATTTTGGTTATTAAAGTAAGGTTTAATCCAGATTCGGGTTTTGAATCATTTTACATTTATTTAACTTTATTAACAATAACACTATCCAAAATTATCAACTTTGGAATTTTTTCTTTTTTTGAAGTTGAGCTTTGGAGTTAAAACTCATACGTTAATGTGGCCGTTTGGTCATCTTTATTTTATTTTTAATTCGTGTGAAAACCCTAAAAACTCAAACATAAAGAAAGGTATTAGGTAATTAAAAATTATGGAGCAAAATAGTTTTATGTGGATTGGGGACCATAGAAAAAAATATTTTCTCTCATACATTTTCAAACCTAGAAATTAGAGTTCTTGGCTCTTTTAAAAATATATCATTACATGCTTCCAAAACATGAATTTTTTATGCTAAACAAATTTTTAACCCAAATGCAAGAGTTCTAGTTCTTTTGGATATATCTTGTAAGTGTTACTTGTTTTAAAATATCTTGCAAGTCAAATATTATTAGTGTCTTGACATTAGCAGCTTAAGACATAACTCATGCATGTAGGACACACTATGTCACACACACACTACTTCTCAAACATCCAAACATTGGTTAATTATTACTCCAACTTTTTTTCAATCCAAATCTTTTACAAACCTGTTTTGCCAAAAACCATGTCCTTGTATTCATAGCATTTTCTCAAAATTACTTCCTAAACTTAACCTATATATAACAAGACCAAACCAAAAAGCTTCTATCATCAAACAAAACATCATAACGTAACCGATAATCCACTCAAAAGCTTTTAAAATGGCATTCTTGAAGAGTTTTTTCGAAACTAAGCTAATCATTCGCCGGTCTTTTACTACTGAATCATCATCAACAATAGTACCTAAAGGGTTTTTCGCGGTTTACGTTGGAGAAAACATGAAGAAGAAGAAGAGATTTCTTGTTCCGGTTTATTACTTGAACAAACCACCTTTCCGAGAATTGCTAAGAAAAGCTGAAGAAGAGTTTGGTTTTGATTATCCAACCGGTGGTTTAAGCCTGCCTTGTGATGAAGCTTCTTTCTTCAATGTCATTTCTCAGATTCGTTGAAGCACAAAACAAGAAGTCAATAATCAATGTATTTCGATCTCTTAGTGTTAGAAGGAAAACACACACATTGTAAATATTAATAATTTTATATTGTGAAGCTGTTATTGTTTGTTAAGTATATTATGAAGTTGTTATTGATATATAAGATAGTGATTATGTAAAAGTGTGACCATGAATTTGCAACATAATTTCCGCGGCAACATAAAATTGAATTATATGGATCAAATTATCTTCCTGCTTAGTTTTTTCTCTAAAAATTTATGGCTATTTTTCATTATATATACCTTTCTCTTTTCATTCTCTCACAAATTCATTTGTATATAAAAAAATCAAATGAGTTTCTAATAAGTTTGAAAAAGGATTAATGCATTTATGCAACTTGTTTGTAATCAAGCATCTTAACAGAAAAGTGTGACTTTATTATAAATTAGAGATTTACCCTTAATGACATAGAATGTAATTAAGTGAGTTTTTTGAAAAAATTGAAAAGAGTACTTCAAAAATAATAATATAGATAGTTAAATGATTTTGTAAAATGTCACATATAAGTTTACATTCATTTCTTATTTTGTTATTTGATAAGAACGTTGGTATATTATATCTAAACGAGTTGAAAAATTAATTTGACATATCTTAAAATTGTTAATTGTTGGATTAAGGCATGTGAAAAACTGTTTAAGATTATTAGTTTTCATTTTTTCTCAAATTTATTACTTGTTTATTTATTTTTGATATTAACTAAAATATGAATTTAATACGATACACGATACTTTTTGGTATATATTATATGTGTCAAAATGGGTCAAAATTAATTGGTCGACCCGATCCAACCCAACCCATTAACCCAAATGGGTCAATTTATTTGAACAAAATGGGTTTATGGGTTGATGGGTCAAATGAGTTGGGTCAACATGGGTTATATTCAATTGGGTTTATGGGTCATTTGGTTGACCCATTTGACCCACTAAATTTAATTAATCAATTTAAATATAATTACACAACAACAAAAAAACTAACTAAAAATCAAAATTCATAAAACCGCGTTAACGTCAAAATCGTGAAATCGTATTAACGTTGAAATCGTGTTATATCCAAAATCGTAAAATCTTGTTAACTTCGAAATCGTGAAATTGTATTATCGTTGAAATGGTGAAATCGTGTAACGTCGAAATCGTAAAGTCGCACTAATGTCGAAATGGTGAAATCAACATCGAAATCGTGAAATCCTATTAACGTCGAAAGCGTGAAATCATGAAATCGCGTTAAAGTCAAAATCGTAAAATCGCTTTAACGTCGAAATCGCGAAGTCGCGCTAACGTCGACATCGTGAAATCGCGAAATCGCCTTTACGTCGAAATCGTGAAATCGCATTAACAAAATCTTGAAATCGTGTAACGTCGAAATCATAAAGTCGCGTTTAATGTCGAAATCGTGAAACTGCGAAATCGTGAAATCGCATTAACAAAATCGTTAAATCACACTAACAAAATCGTGAAATCGCATTAACAAAATCGTTAACTCGCTTTAACGTCGAAATCGCGAATTTGCGGTAACGCCGAAATCACGAAATCGCGTTAACGTCGACATCGTGAAACTGCGAAATCGTGAAATCGCATTAACAAAATCGTGTTTTCGTCGGAATCGTGAAATCGCGTTAACGTCGAAATCGTTAAATCAAGTTAACGTCGAAATCGTTAAATCGCGTTATCATCGAAATCGTTAAATCAATATTTCATTCAAAGGTATAAAAATCTATATAAATAATGTTGTCCTTAACTTTGATAACAATTTCATAACAAGTTTTATATTAAACATACATACAAACATATATTATTAGTATTATTATATTCTTAGTTAAAATTTGAATTAATAACAAGAAATCAACAAAAACAATTATTTTCAACACAAAAACTAAACACTAATATTATATATTATGAATATATTCAAATAAACTATTTATATCTATAACTAAAATTATTTTTATTTTAAATAAATTTTGGGTAAATCCTGTAGTTCGGTTAAATTTTAAAAGTTTAGCTTTGATTCAAATTCGGTTCCGGGTTTTCGGGTAGTAAAATTTTCTATCCGTTCGACTTATTTATATTTAGATTGGTTTCGGTTCAAATATTTCAATTTTGTTTTGATATGTTAATTTGGATCTGAATATTTTGTCCACTCTTATAATATAATAATTAACAATTTTCATAGTGTAAAATTTGGGTAACCCTGGAAATTCGGTTTAGTTTTACAAATTTAGGTTATTCAAATTTGGTTCTGGGTTTTCGGGTAGTAAATTTATCTACCCGTTAAAGTTATTTATTTTATTAATCGATTTTGGTTCAAATATTTTAATTTGGTTTTGATGCGTTTATTTAGATCTGAGTATTTTGTCCACTTTATAATATAATAAATATCAATTTTTATAGTGTAAAATATTTTGGAATAAATCAACTTATAAATTATGTTAAAAATTTACTATATAGAATATGTACTACAAAATATTATATATTAACAAAAAAATTTACTTCAATAACTTTTAATATTTAAATAATTTTGGGTCATTCGGTTCTATTTCATAAAATTGTTTCGTTTTAGATTTCGATTCTGGGTTTTCGGTTAGTTATTTTTTCTTCCTGTTCGAGATATTTTTTGGATTAGTTTCAACTTGGATATTTTAGTTATGTTCCGGTTTAGTATTTTAAATCCGGGTAATTTGGATAATATATAATAACTGAAAAAAATTATATCAATTTTTAGTATTAAATGATTAAATTATTATTTGTTTTTAAAATAAAGTAAAACTTCTAAATATTTGTATATATTCTTTAAAAACAAAAGATGTATCACTAATTTCTAAATTAAATTTATAGACATATAAAACGATTTCAAAATATATATAGAATCGTGGTGTACCACGGGTTAAGTCATAGTTTTTATATATTTACACTATTTCAAAAAATTAAATTATTGATTTACCCTTTAAAAAAATTACCAAAATTAAAATCTTTTTATTTGGATTCGCTAATAATGTTTAGGGTATAATATTAAAGGAATAAGATTGTGTTAGTAAGATTTATTTGAATTTAATTTTGAATGTTTATGTGTAGTTTTGCAAAATAACTTTGAAATGATGCAATTCTGTTACGGTGCCTATACGCTACGCGGGGGGCCGGACGTACCGTATTCAAACTATACGGAGGTTTATGCGGTTGCTTAAAATACGGTCGTTTTATGCCGTTTATGCGGATATTATACGGTCTACGCGGACGATTATGCGGATTTAGGCGGATTCTAGGCGGCTATTATAACAAAAAACATTAAAAAATAATATATTCATATATTAATTTATAAATTATTAATTGTCATATTAAAGTACTTATTTTGTTCAATAAATCTTACAAATTTAAGACATTTATAAATAACAAAATACATATATATTATTTTTACATAAATTTGTATGTATTTTTTTCATTAATATCATTTTGTGTTTTAAAACCTATATTTACATACAAAACGATATAAAATTTAACATTTAAAACTCCAATATTACTTTCTTTACTCACAAAATCTATATATTTAGGTAAAACATATTATATATAATTTTAAACTCTTAAAATTGTCCATCCGCGTAAATCCGCGTAAAACCGATTAGGCGTCCGCGTATACGGCTAGGCGCTAGGCCCTCACTCACCGCCTAGCAAGCGCCTAGCGCGTTTTAGAACACTGGTTAAATGCAATTCAAAATGTATAATTCCGTAATTGTCCATTTTTTCTCGCAACCATTACAAGTTATAAACACACTTATTGTTTAAGTCCATCAATTCCTAAAGCGTATGATGCTTCAAGATTCTTCTTTCAGATGGGCAACAAAAAAGATGTAGTAAGCCAAAACCTTTGAAAGAATTGAATTTCTAAAACTAATAAATAGTATAATTGTTACAAAACCTAAAATGGGAAACAAAAGAAAAATGATTTTGACTTTCAAAATGTAACGTTGACCTCATTTCTCTGGTTAGGCATGAGAATCAATAACCTGAGATGACCTTCTTGACATAACCTGACAGGGTTTCTATGCTGTGTAAGGATTGCATTGTTGTTACCTAACAAAACATGAGCTATAATGTAACCATCTCCTTTCTCGTTTGCAAACTGCCATTCTCTCACTGTTAGATTGAAATAGTCTTTACGCGTCGACACCGTTGCTTTCACCTCTACATACTCTTTCTTACCATCTCTGTTTTCGATCAAAAGATCGTAAGGTAGACCCGTTTCGCTCTGCTCATTAACCCATCTAACCAAAGCATCTTTGCCGTATTTTGATACAAAGTATCTGTAAGCGATTTCTTCGCCTTTTCTACCGGTTTGTTGCGCTTGTGCAGCCCAAGGTGTGCTTAAATGAAGCTGGTCTCTTTCGCTGAAGTCAGTTGGGAAAGAATTGTTTAACCCTTGAAGATTTGAGTTGAAGTGAGAAGCCGCTTGACTCCCTGGCGATGAGCCGCTCTTCATATGCGAAGAATGCATAGGGTTTGGCTTGTTAGCTTGTAAACTTGTGCCTGCACAACTATCATATCCAGAAACCATGTTTGTATTGGCGAGATCAATCGATGTATGTTCCTCTGGAGCTTTGTTTCCGTCCTCTTCGTTGCTTCTGCTTACCTGACTAGAGGCCAGATCTTGTTTAGAATCATCGACATGGGGCTCTCTAGAACCACGCCTAGTTTTGGAACTTGAGGGTAACCAGCTCAAGGTTATTCCAGCTTTCTTCTTGGCTTTAAGAGCAGATTTTAAGGACCAAGTTTCTTCATCGCCTGGAATCTGATTAACTTTTTGACTGTTGAGAATGAATGATTCCATTTGTTCGTCGCTCAAACCGGATTCTGCCATTGTTTTGATTAGGTGAAGGAAATTCGCCAAGTGCAGATCAGGAACTCCGTTGAAAAACAAACGAGACAGTTCCATGAACAAGGAATGGGAATCCACCGCTAGTGTTGTGTACAGTGCTTTGTCCTGAAGAGTACAACATCAAACATATAATATATACCAGTAAAGGGAAACACACAATAAATTCTTCACTATAACTTCACAGGCAATGTCACAAACTCATGAGAGAAAAAACGCCATACCTGTAGAAGAGAGCTGCAATTGAACTCTTTTTTAGAGCTGATGTCATATTGTGGTATGACATTCCTATAGCATAACTTGTCAACAACAAGGACTTTTAGACGCTTGACCTGACTACAAACGGTCTTCCTCATTTGGGTATACTTGTCATGATGTAGAGTAAAGATATATCTCTGAGCATAAGGCAGCGACCAGTTCACAAGTGACACTGTTACACTATTATCTTGCAAACCTTCATATTTCGCTTCACGCTTTACCACCTGCAGAAAATACATAATAAAAATATCACCAAATTAATTGGGGAGAAAATGAGACATACATAAGTTCCTACCCAGGCAAACATTAAAAGCTATAAGATGTGGTTTTTTCATACGGTTATGGAGAAAAATATAAACATTATTCAAGAAGGCTTAATCTTACAGTTCAGACTGAATCTTAGTTACCTCGGAAATACTTGGAATGCCCAAGCTGTGCATCAACACAGACACTTTTTGTTGAAGCACTTGTTGCTCTTTGTCAGCGTTATCCCCAAAGTAAACAAACTGTATATTATCCTTCTTTTTAAATCTCTTCTTCAACTTCTCATCATCACACCAACATACGAGGCCAAACGAAGAGTGTAAGGAAACCCACTTATCATTCTCAGTAGGAAGCACAGTGTACTCGAGCTCTGAAAGTCTCTCTTTAAAATGAACAACATCTTCGGACGATTTGCCAGAGTTCAAGTCATCACTCCACTTCAGGAAAATTTTGAAGACCTAGACATAAATTTAACACTTTAGTAAAGAAGAAAGCAGATGACATCTAAATAGGACGAGACAACTCTAGTTAAGTAAATAACTTACAGCCTTGGCAGCACATGAGGGCAACACATAATGCGCGAACTGCCCTAGAATTTTAAGGTACTCTTGAAAAGAAGGCGTCTCAGGTACTCCACATCCATTCACGAAAAAGTCATGGAGACCTGGATAGATATTGCACAATGTTTTCCTACGCAATGATTCCACAACACTGCTGATCTGCGAACTGATCTCTTTTATCTCGTCTAAAACGCCAGCAGAATCATTCCAGTAAACATCATCAAGTGACAAGAATATTCCAGATATCTGATTATTCTGCCTACTTCCACTTTCATGTGGGACAAATACAGAAGGGAGACTACAAAGCTTTTCTGTAATTTTCTCCTTTGAATCAACCATTTCATTCCACAGAAATTTATAAAATCTGGTAATCTGAGAGATACTGCAAAATCAAAGACAAGTTATATACACTGTTAGAAGCTGCATCAGCAGAGAACTAACAGACTTACATTATAACTAAAGAGATATCGGAGCCGCGCCAAAGGGTAGAATACAAACACTTGACTAAAAACTCATGTTCCAGTAATATAAGGAAAAACTCATTTTTTAGATAAATTATATGCACAATCTATCTGAAGTTGAAAGTAAGCAAGTTAAAATGAAACAAACGTAGAATTAGAAAGCTCACTGAGTGCAATTTACATCAGACAATTTAAAGGAATAAAAGGCGGTGCTGAAAAACAAATGCAAAAAGTTTAAATTGCTTCAGGGCCAAAGAGTTGTACCTTGATTTGAAAGAGTTTCCACAGTGTACCCAAGCTTCTAGAATTTCCAGAGCATCGTTGAGGCAAACTTTGGTCTTAAAACCAATATCATTAAGTAGCTTGACATTTTTAACCTGTTTCACAGTAACCCAAGTAGAAAGGATTAAGAGAATAGAAGGTTAAACAAATAGGTGAAAACTCCTCCACTTAGTAAGACACTGTAGGGTGTCCATATGGTACAAATAATACCAAACAGGATTAACAATATTATAACAAGACCCCTTCTTCTAAATAACCCACTTACCCACACCTCCAGTTAAAATTAAAGACCATCCATGCATTTTTTAACTATTCAACGAGAAAACACTCATAAACAGGTTTAATCACTGCTAACTTTAGAACTAAAAGTAGTACTAAGCACGTAAAAACATTGGTAAAAGGAAACTAAACTAACCTTCGGAACTGCATAGGGAGCATTCATGCCAAGTATTGACCTCACATCATCGCAATCATGATAGACATCTTTCGCAAGATGCAATTTGCTGTCCATGGTTGAAACTATCCATTCCGAATCACAAATTACCCTCATAAATGAAGATTTTGATGATATTATGACTCCATGCATACTCGAATTACAGTTAACAGTTGTTTTGTCATGGTAGCAATCATCCCACAACATATCAAGGATTTCTAAAACATACTTGGAACGTTTGTGGACGTTGCTTTTGTGCAAGAGAGACAATAGATGAACTAGTTCAGGAGATTCCCAGTCTCTCACGGCTATCTCGGGAGATAACAAGTTGGAATCATACGTATCACAGCTTGAAGCAGAATAGAATTCGGCAATGCTCTTTTCAACTTGAACCACTTGAACAAAATCATCTATTCCAATCCCTCTGAAAAATTCCCGCCACTCCTTCAATTCGCATGAATAATACTTTGATGCTGGATGTTTCAAGTAGGCACCATCAACCACATGCCACGATATATCCAAGTTTTTGGTAAGCTTCTTCATGTTAACCTGACTTCCATATTCTTCACCCAAATGAATCGATGCTTCAGCTAGCTGTTTCAACCCATAATTTGATAATACCAGAGCTTTGCTTCTTAACTCAGAAATAATTTGCTTCCTCTCGTTATGACAAACATGGCAGCCAGATCGTAGATGTGTCATCACAAAGCATAAGTAATCTACCATCAAACCCTCTGGCGTATCTCTATTATTTGCCTCAAACGCTGGTAATATATGCACTTTGATAATTTCATGTGCTGACAACTTTTGAACGCCAATTGCACAAAGCATGTTTACCAGATCTTCTGCGGTAGATTTTTCATCAACAGAAGATGCCAAAAGAAGAGAATGATCAATGGTTCGTAGATTTCCATATAACATAGGAAAAGCTTCAAATACATCACCAAGATCACACCCAGTGGTGTCATGGTGCAACCATATTGAACCCTCATCTAAAGAGGTGAACTTACCATTTGACAGAGGAATAAATGGGATCTTGCGAAGTCCATCTTTAAGAGCCTTATCCATACCTAACTCTACATTACCATGTCCAGAAGAACGGAATAGTATGCAAAGTTCAGTTAGAATAGACGATAAAAACGCATAGCCCATCGATTGCAGACAATCTTTCTTGTGGCTCATTGAAGAAAGAATCTGCACCAAAGTCTTAGGTCCATAGTCTTCAATGCCTAGAGCCCTTGACAGGGAATCTGACAAAACAATATCTTTGTCCAAAAAGCCCAGAGCAAGATGCTCTTGAAGCAATCGATCCGTAAGAAGAGTCCTTATCTTTTCATTCCAGTTTCGCAAAACTTTGCAAGGAGGAGCCCAATGTTCACCGTCTCCTTCAAGCAGCAAGCAATTTGTTGTTCTCAACCTAGTTATAATAGAGCGAGGGAGAGAAGAAAAGAACCCATGCACTTCCCCAACAAGAGGTACAAGCTGCATGTATGAAGACACAGCTTTACCAAAATTATGGGTGAAAGAAGGAAGACTACAAAAGGACCTTAGACCACCCACAAACAAACTCGGGAATTCAGACAACAACCACTGGTTCCAAGGACTATCCTCATCAACATCCTCCCTTGATGATGTAAGAATGAAATCCCCTTGTATAATGAATTTCAAACCATAAGTTCTTAGAGGAAGAAAAGCAAAAACAGGTTCTTGAATCATAGATGATCTGTAAGTTCCATCTTCCAGCATATGAAGAGTGAATCCTATAGAAATCTCTGTTGACTGAACATCGTCACGAAGATTGGCAGCCTTTAATTTCTCTGATGCCACAAACCAAGTCAAGCTATTTCCCCCACATGAAACCTTTACGAGATTCTTACTCACGACTTCTTTCCTCATGACCACGAGAGAATCGTCAAGCATGTTTCTGTACACTATGCACTGGAGGCGATGTAGGAAGAGTAATAAAGAAGGATGTAGGTCTGAAAACATAGGTTTAATGTGATTAACTGTTGTTCTTTCGGGATCAATGGTTCTGAAAGGGAGTGTAATGCAAGTGTTCCATCTTGAATCCTTTGGTTGTAAAGCATGGCCAGATAACATGCTGTTAAGCGATTCAATATCATGAGGAGGCACAACAGTGGGTAAGATATATCCAATCTGACCTTCACTTATATCAAACTTGAAATGGAAACCATTTGAGTGGATCTCTGGAGCATCGGATACCTGGAAAGCGAACCCAAACAAAAGCATTAAAAGGGAATATTTGAGAAAGAAGTTTCTATACCGAGCTTAAAGTTCATATACGTGTTTCAAGCTTTGGAACAAATGTTTCAAAATAGATACCCTCGCCATTTATTAGCTTAGCATACTATAATCCTAAACTCATTTAAGCTTGAGTCAATAGTACTATAAACAATAAAATCATACTCGATAAGGTGAATTCTCTTTGTACATACCCGAAACACTGACTTGAAGCCAATTCCTTTCTTCCCTATGTATCCACCAGATCCTTTCTTTGTTGATCTACCAACATCACACAGGGCCCGAATGTTCTCAGGCATGAAGCCACACTCGTTGTTTAAAATAACAATCCCAGTCTTTTGAAGAATGAATGTGAGGGTGGGTTCCACATGTTCAGGGTACTTATTGTCATCGGCATTTTGAACCTGAAGCAAAAATAACAAGAGAGTAAGAGGTTAACAAATAGAATCTCCATTAAGGGATGGTGAAAACATCTAACAACCTATAATATTATTGATGACACAATTGGTGCTGTCATAGCCTCTTAGGTATACTAGAACTCGGATATAGGATACACATTACATAAGACAGCACCAACTATGTATTCACGTGAACCAGATTAACATGCATGTAAGAAGATTATGAACAAAGAAAGAAATATGGCAAAAGTCCTTACGAGTTCAAGAATAAAGTGTGAATCTTGAGAATACAATTCCTGGGATAAACACTGCAAGGCTCTTCCTAAACGAGCATGTTGCTTCTGCAGCATGCTCGTCTCAGCGCCCGAAGAACTTGAATCCAGCCCAAACTCATCCCTTCTGATTGAATCAATAACAGAGGCTGGATTATCATGAAACTTAGGTGCAGTCTGGGTAAAAGCCTGGTCAACAGAATCACATAAAGAGACAGCACCACCAGAAGTGTTAGATTCATGAGATTCTTTATTATACTCACACGTCTCTGACACGGTCATGCCGCTTTGTTCGGTTAGGTCCTCTAGTTCTTTTTGCACAACGTCTGCGCCAGAATCAAGGTTGGACGGAGCATTTTCTTCTATCGCAGAGCTTACCGAAAGTGGTGAGCAAAACTTATGGTAATCATTAATCCACTCAACAACGCCTAGCATCAATCCAGCATCATGCAACATTATGCGTTGCTCTGTGAGTTCACATACGGACAGAACTCTTGTAGGAGCATCTTTAATAACAGATCGTAATCCTGATAGCAAGACATCAACAGCTAAACTGCGAAACTCCCCAGGTAGATAGCCCATACAATCCAGAAGAAACTTTGGGGCAGCATAGTCACTTTTGTCCACTTTAATTTTTTGTTCTTCAACAATCATTTTGTCCAAAGCCCTGACCTCTACTGGCCCATTCATGTACATGATAGAATTCCTATCATCCAACTCCATCTCCCCAGAATGGCTATCTAAAAAGACTTCAAATGCACGTTTTGCATAGCTTTTTATAAGGGAAAGTGGTAAATGTTTTTGTCCATTTAATGATATCAACGACAACAACTGCGCAGCAGTACGATAAGCAGATCCTTGAAGGGCAGCCTCTAAGAATGAATCTGCTGTTGCATAAGAATCTATCCGGATAATCTTACCATCCCTTGTCACCAGACACAGCAGATCTTTTGAATTAATCTCATTCAAATATTCCATAAGAGGACCATTCGCAGAAGAAAACCTAAGATCCCAGTGACACCATGAGTTCAAGTCTGACAACAACGGAACACTAAGCAAAACATCTAAAATCTCTTTGGATGATTCCGTATCATTCCACATTGTCAGAGGCTCTTCTAGATCCTTACTGGGCAAAGAGTTTTCAACTCCCAACAATGTTGCAGAATAAATGATACATTTAGAACCAGATTTCTTCTTGTAGATGTCAATGATTTCTGTGAAATTCTCCTCTGAGTCATTTCCAGCAACCTTGAAATTGATTGATGGAAATTGTTCAGCAAGCAGTCGAGCTACCATCTGTCTAGATGTTACATTACAACCTGAAAACTCAGAAGCTTGCGATAGCAATAGGGCCAACAGATTCTCATTGACGTGGACTTCCAAAGGAAACTCTTCCCGCAATTCTCTAGCTAGAAACCTTTGAAGTTGTATTGGTAGCAGTAATATATGTTTTTCCAAGAAAGTTAAGAACCCACCCCAACCAAGAGACTCAAATTTCTGTACTTGAAATTGCTCTGCCAACAAAACTTCGCAAGTCTGTAGCTTCATCAAGATACTAATGTGCTTCTCTCCAGAAAGATCATGCTTAAAATACAAGGAAAGCATTCTGATAATTTCTTCAACAGTATTACCTGATAAAAAAAATTGATCAGATGACAAAGTGCAAGAAAAATGAAAAGCACCCATAGATCGCCACAGAATCGTGTTAGATAATGCATTGTAAGAAAACAGTTTATCATTAGATTATACTTCTTGTTAGGTATTGTGAGTTGGATAAGCAATGTATTGATCATGATGGGACCTTGACTATTCAATTTCAAAAAGAAAAGGAACAACAATAAAATTGAAAATTCAACATACAGAATGCTCGAATGAATATAGCGAACAAAGATAACTCACTGTGTTTTGGAGGCATATCATTCTGTGTTTCGTTTAACTCACTGTTTTCAGTTGGCTTACTATCACCTGCTTGATTTCCTGAGCCTGGATTTGTCGTATCACTTAGGCTCGTCATTTGTAAATTATCATATATGCTATCCCACATTCCACGTTTCATTGAGGTTACCTGCAAATGCAGCACAACAAAAAATCAAGCAAAAAGAAAACAGCAGTGGCAGACGCTACAAATAACAACTCAAGGCACACAACCAAATGACAACAAGTTGATCTTGACTTAACAAGGAAAGGTAAAGTCAATAAACAGAAAACATCTAAACAGTCCCAAAAGTCACATAAATGCCGCTCCAAACATCTAATCTTGATTTAACAGAGAAAGATAAAGTCAGTGATTACATAGTCGTTATCGCTTTTTGGCTTGTCGCTAAACTTTATGCGACACATTTCAGTTTCTAAGTAGTTTCCTATGTTACAAGATGCATCATATTAATTTATTTTAATCAAACATTGCAAACTAAAATAAGACGAGAAGTTGAAAACTCAGAAAAAACCCATAGAGCAAACTCATGAATAAATGTACAGTTCCGATCAAAAGTACGAAAAACGAGATAGTACTCCCTAAAAGATAACCTTCCAGTTTACTGTCTTCTGATGATTTATAGGCATATAAAAAAAATACAGACGCGGAATATGATTGCCAGGAATAAATAAAGACTCTAGACGGCAAAAGCACACTTCTGGGTACACTAAAGAAGCACTTGTGCATAAGAAATACAAGGAAATAAAAATAGTAACCAGGTTTCAAACATGTCCCTACAGATATTTCAAAGGGCGGAATCTGCAACCTGAGATGTTTGAAGGTTACAATTAACTAATTTAAGAGAAAAACAGGATCCGAAGTGACAAGGGGCACCATTATATGGATATTTTACAAAGTGTACTGATTTATCCTTATCCAGCCTGCATCCGTGATATTTTTCACATGCAGAATCACAGAGCAAAGCTGAACTATGGAAGTTTCCACATTTGCTGAACTCAACTCCAAGAATTTGCAACTGGATGTCAAGTCTCAGTGCAAGAGCATGGAGGCTTCAGCCACAGGACACAACATAAAAACTAGGAAAAAGAACATTAAAACCAAGTAGTAGATGTATAAGTGGAAAGGGTCCAGCTTCTAAACTCAGGAAATGGTCCAGCTTCGAAACCAGATTGTTGTGCAGTATAAGTCAGAAATAAATTAGGTGGCATGAATTGAGATTTTCAAATTGAATCATTTAAAGCAAGGAAACAAATAAAAATGCATCTCAGGAAATCAAGCAAAGGAAAAATCAAAAATGCAAAAACTTTAAACTATGACCACTCACAGCGACATTTAGTAATCCAACAAATGGAAATGAGGACATCGTTTTAGCTCTTTTATTTTGGGCTCGTACTTCAGTGCCCCCCAAGTTGTAAAAAGACAACATTTTCTCAACAAACTACAAGGAAAAAAGAGTGTTAGAAAGCAAAGAAACACGCATCCTTACCACTCAACCCTTAAGATAATTTACTCTCACATTCATGCAGAAAAGACTCATCTGATAATATGATATATGAACTTACAGTTGAAATGCTTAGCTCTTTGCATGTGTCCTTCCATGTTGAAATGAACAATCTCAAAGATCCCTCAGAAAGCATGAAATCAGCCTCATTGACACTAAATATCTGCTTAGCATTAATATCATCAGCAGACTTAGGTATCTCTTCTTTCGCTTGTCCTTTATGCAATTTGGAGGGGCCTCTTATAATCACTTTAGACGAATCAGATTTTTCATGATTACGACCTTCACACTTCCTTTTCTTGTTGGATCCCCCAAGCCGTTTCATCTCTTCCGCAACAGATGGATATGGACAACTGCTGGTATTGTCAGAACGATTTAGATTCTTAATCTTATAATCAAAACTATCATCGTCATCTGAGCTTGAATCAAATCTTATATGCTTGCCACAGTAATCCTTATGCTGTAGAGCAAAAGACTCAGCACGCTCAGAAACAGTAAGGGATTTATCTTTCTGAAGCTTTTTGGATGAGGGGATGTGATACTTCTGATGCAGTTCAGTTAGTAAGACTTTCAATGTTTCACCTTCTAGTCTCTTCGCATCTTGAATTAAAGATACATACATCCTATAAAAATAGATTAGTCACATATGATCAGCTAATGCAGTACATACTAGGAATAAGTTGAGAAGATAATCGCTTACAGAACCAGATTCGACATGAAAAAAATCAAATGAGAACATGCAACCAATGAACAATAGATTTTTGAGAAGACATCGCCTATGGTAAAAAAAATAACCAGAAAGTGAATTGGAATGATATTAATAGCAAATTTCACAAGAAAATATAGGAAACAGAGGTAAGACTTATATGCATACCCAAACTCCAGTAAACGACTAGTCGACACATGAAAAACTATACACGAGCTTGCATATAAGAGATAAAAATATCCACACCCAAACTCCACTAAACCAACCTTGACATACTATCAAAATAATTAAACTCACACACAAGTCAAGAAAATACAGAATAAGAATACCGTACCGCAAGCTCTGAATACGCACACCAAGCTTTTCCTTGCTTGTAAGTGATTTTTTGTCAGCAACAAAATTCAGGAATTCATCGAGCTTAACATCATCTGTTTGATAAGTATACAGATAACTATCAAGAAGTGATATTATCTCCTCGCTAGTAATCTTAACTGGGCCAGCAGAGCTAGATATGGATGGAAAATAAAGCAAGACTAGTGGATGCTGCAGCAAAGGTCCTAATTCCAGATCACTAAAAGAATCAACAAATTCATTCCTGCATATTTCCACTTCCAAATCATGAAGTGTCACGATTTTTCTAGCCCCGACAAAGCAGTGAATAAATGCATTCACCTACAAGACATCAGAAATACATATAACTCCTTAAAATTCTAAGGGAAAAGAAATTGAATCAACTTACACATTAAAAGATGCAGCAAAAAATACCTATTCATCAATTAAAAACCCTTCACTTACTATTGCACTTATATGCCATAAGTATTCTAAGAGTATTACCTCATTTGTGTCATACGAAAGACTATAAGAGAGTAGGTGAAGGGAATATACATCAAATGCATACAAATGGTTTCACAGAGTAACAACTATCTAAAGGAACTATATGCACTCTGATACAGAAACACATCTACATATGAACTCTACAGAAACTTCTCAAAAGGTTTACCTTTCCTTCAAGTGCCATAAGTTGGCGAAGAGAAGGAACATCTTGCATCTGCACACCCAAAGAACGCCAAGAATCAGCCTCTAGCTGCTCCAAAACCGACCTCGACACTCTAGTCGAAGAAACGCTCTCACCAGCAGCAACAACTAACCTACGCGTCTCGTTAACCGCCTTATCGATCCGAGCTACTTCTACTTTACGCTTTGGTTTCGCAGAATGCTTCTCCAAAGATCTCTTCCCACCATGTGTTCGTGACACACCGCCACTATCATCAGCTCCTACACCGTTTTTACGACGAATCGGTATAGAAAAACTCAACGAATTCTCAATCTCACCGGAAACATTCCTAGATTTCGATACCTCTTTGACTCCTACATCTAAATCAGTCCCCTGTATTACCTCTTGACGACTCCGTTTCAACGAAGAAGAGCTCTTAAAATCCGCCGTTGCTCCACGGCTCTGAGAGAAACACGTGGCATCATCAGACGGAGGAGGGAAAGAGAAGCTATGGCTATGAGGTTGGAGGAAGACGTTAGGGCCGGCGCCGAATTGGTGAGGGATTTGCTGATGGAGGAAGCCGTGATTGTGCTGAGCTTGGAAATTAGGGTTTGCGAAGGAGAAGTTTGATGCGTCGGGGAAATTAGGGTAAAAATTCGCCGGAAACTGAGGAAGAGGGTATCTGATTGGTTGTTGGAGATTGAAATTGGAGAATATAGGATTCGATAGAGGAATATATCCGCCGGGACCGTCGTTGATGTTGTTGTTGGTGTTTCCTCCGCCGCTTCCGCCGTTGGTGGGCCACGAGCCGTCGCGGTTCCCTTGCATTCGTCGTCGGCGAGAGAAAGAAAAGTGAGGAATCAGAAGAAGGGTTTGTAATTTGTGTAAGAGAGTATGCTTTGGGTGTTTTTTATATATACGAAGGAAGTGGAGCTGTCTCTCTGTTTGGTTCCGAGGGTTAGATTTAGGGTTTAAGGATGATTTTCAAATGATTGATTTACCTTTAAGGCACTTTGAGTTGAGATTATTACACTTTAAGGTACCTTGGATGGAAGGTGTGACTTTGAAGATCTGTAGATTTTTTTTAATCCTAAATCGCCTTGAACCATATTGAAGTATATAATTGTGATAATTAAATGAACTAAAAAAATATTATCAATATTATAAATAAGATAATTAAAAGTAAGATCATGTAGTACTGTAAATAAAACTAGTGATGTGGCCATATTTGGTGTAGAGAGATGTGATGGACGATGAATTTTAATGTTTTGTTCTTTTTTATTCTTTTTTATTCGTTCAATATTATTTTATATTATGAATATATAAAAACTGCTTTTAAGCAACCTTTACTATATTTATTTTTTCTTTATATTTAGATATCCATTTTACATATTTTATGTATAAATGGACCAAAATTTGTGGACAGTAAAAATTATACATGCATAGTACACGTGGATCAAAAACTTGTTTTTTAGTTTGATAATTGTGAAAAGTCTATTCAATTTTTAGTGTACTTTTGAAACGGACGTGGACACATTTTCGTGGACATATGTTCGTGGACAAGTATATATGTTTGTGGTAACATAATCATGTTTATAACAACATGACTAGATTATTATAGATGTCCACACATCATTGTGGTTGATAATGCAGGTAATGTGGATGATGATGCAGGTAACGGGTTTAATTCTTGCATAGTGACTTTAATGACACATCCATTAGAAGGTTTGTTTTTGTGGATAACACTGTGTGGACAAGACGTAATATATAAACTCTTTTACATTTTGTGGACTAGAATCGATAAGTTGTCTTATTAAAGCGTAGACGAGACTACGTGGACTAAACTGAGTGGACCAGCGCGTAAATTCGAAGACGTGGATGATTTAACATTTCTCATTTTTTGAATTAGGGTTTAGAGTTTGATGTTTTGAATATGAGTTTATTGTTATAGGGTTTAATGTTAGTGGTTTTGGTTGTACAATCCACATTTAACCCTAAACTCTCATACACTAAAACTTTAATTTTGATGTGGTGTAATTGGGTCGTAGTTGTTTGTGTATCAAGCGTATTCCACTACTTTAAAACATGATAATCCAATTTGATATCCAATGAGATATCATAAACTTTAGAATCATTAAACTTAAAGGTTGTCAACCAAGCGTAGTCCACCAAGCGTAGTCCACTACTCGTATCAATGTGGATGCATTACAATGGACTTTGATGACACATCCATTAGAAGGTTTGTTTTTGTGGACAACACCGTGTGGACAAGACGTAATGGATAAATTCTTTTTACATTTTGTGGACTAGGATCAATAAGTTGTCTTATTAAAGCGTAGACGAGACTACGTGGACTAAACTGAGTGGACCAGCGCGTAAATTCGAAGACGTTGAATGATGAGTTTGTGAATTAGGGTTTAGAGTTTGAATATGAGTTTATTGTTATAGGGTTTAATGTTAGTGGTTTTGGTTGTACAATCCACATTTAACCCTAAACTATCATACACTAAAACTTTAATTTTGATGTAGTGTAATTGGGTCGTAGTTGTTTGTGTATCAAACGTATTCCACTACTTTAAAACATGATAATCCAATGAGATATCTCCAATGAGATATCCTAAACTTTAGAATCATTAAACTTAAAGGTTGTCCACCAAGCGTAGTCCACTACTCGTATCAATGTGGATGCATTACAATGGATACTTATATGTTGAGAAACAGATTGGGATTTAGGGTTTTAATTGGTACACAAGATTAAAGATGGAGTCTAAATAGAACTTACTATCTATATTAATCTCAACAAGAATAAGAAATTGAGTCTTGTTACTATGAAGAAGAGAGCGATTTGGTGATGGGTATACAAATTCTTCTATAAACCGAACAAATTTAGAAAAATAAGATAGAAATTTCAAAAGCAGATTTGGGAAGTAGGGTTTGCTAGTAAAAGGGGAAAATTAAAATCAATCTCTAACAAGAGTTTACCATCCATATTAATCGCAACAAGTTTGAAGACTTTTGCTTTTTACAAATTTAGGAGAAAAGAGATTCATATTTTGGTGAAAATTTTAGATGGTTTGCTATAAATGGATAAGTGAAATAACAAACCAACGTCGTGCTAAAGGCTTGAGATGCAACGGAGGAGACAGCTACTGACGCCGTTAAGCTCTAATCGGCTACAAAGTTGATTCGTCGGAGATTTATCCAGTGGAGAGTCGAAGATTTTGGAGTTGGAGAAAAAGAAAGTAAAAAGGATAGAGACAAAAAGAAGATATTACCTTTTAAAGAAATAATTTCAATAAATAAGAGTATCGATTAGTTCCCTTCTAACTAAAATAACTTAGTAACACAATATTGAGGGTATAAAAGTATTTTTATGATCTAAAAGTGCACTTGAAGTTGCAAGTACCTTTTCATGTAAATACACATGTTAAAAGTACCTATAGATGTAATATTCTCTTTTCAAATTTACCAAAACCGGAATTGGAAGTTTGGTTTAGGATTAGGAGTAATGTAAGAAAGGAAATCAATTTTAATTTTTCTTTTTGGTTTAATTGGTTTTGGACAATTTTGTTACACGTAATAATGCAAGATACCTTTACAAAAAGAGTGATTTATATGTCACACTTTTCAACACCTACGGATCAAAATAAGACATTTTTTTTATCACTACAATCTGACTACTACTCGATTACAAACATGTTGGACGTATCCGCGACCCAAGTAGGGAGAGATTGACTAATATATTTGAAGCACCGCTTCCGACTACGCGCACTTCGTGCTAGAAGATCCGTCTTCATGTTCCTTTCCCTTGCTACAAACCTAAGTGAGAAGCCTGGGAAGGATACTTGCAGATCACGTAGTATCATCAGATCCATTGAGAAAATTGGCCATTGGTGAGGATTTGACACCATCCGCACCAGGTCCATGCAGTCCGTATAGAAGATTCTACAAACTTGGTGCATACTTCGTAAGTCTTCAAGGGCATTAATTAGCCCTTGGAGTTCCGAGTGTTGGGGAGACATAGACCTATTATATCCTTTCATACCCAATAGCTCCGTTCGGCCCCGCGTATTTATCAGAACCCAACCCACTCCGGTGGTGGGGTCCCCATCCTTCCAGGATCCATCTACAAAACAAGCAGTCTCCGTGACCTCCCCTTGATCTGCTCCTCTCCTTTCATCCTCTCCCGTTCCCGGAACTTGCGAAAGTTGTTGTTCCTGCATAAGTTCTTGCGCGTTTCGCCATTTTTTCTACTTTTTTTTAATACAAATTTACTTTTTGTGCACACAAAGTTGTGGCTACAGTTTTACCATTCATATACACACATAACTAGTTTTTGATACATAAAGTTGTGTACAGAAAGCGGTGGATACGTTTTATGTAGACATACTTTTGTACAACTTCGTACATGTTTTTCAATTTATTCTAAAATATATTATTTCAATAATTGTTTTGTTTTATCATATTTCTACTTACATAAAATAACTTATATTTAATATTTACATTTCAAATTAAAATATATATGTTTTGTAATCTTATATAGTAAATGACAAAAAGTTTTGCCTACGTGTCACGTGGAGCAAGTTTGTAGGAAATTATTAATTGTTAATTATTTTATATGTTTATACACACGTATATTTGATAATATATTATATGATAAATTTTATTATACCTTTCCCTAATATCTTGATTGGATACTATGTTGAGGAATTCACAAAACTACACCCTTTCATCCCTTCATTTACAAAACTCTACCTAATTCAATTTTTTCACATATTTACACATTTTAAAAATTTTAAAAGTTTGGTTTACCCTTTAAAAATTTATCAAAATTAAAATATTTTCATTTGGGTTTGCTAATTAGTGTTTATGGTATAATATTAAAAGGGTAGGATTGTGTGGGTAGGATTTATTTGGATTTAATTTTGAGTGTTTAGGTGTAGTTTTGTAAAGTAATTTTGAAATAGTGTAGTTTTGTGAAATATAATTCAAATCGTGTAGTTTTGTAATTTTCCCTATTATGTTTTGTTATAGGTATATGTTAGAGTAAATTTCACAATGGAGCATTTTTTGAAGTTACGAGTCACTTTTTGGAAGTGAGACACGTTCCTTCATAAGTTGGTATTTTTTGATAAATATACCCTTATGTTAATTGGTTGTGAAATTGATTAAAACCACAAAAATATGATGTAATTATTCTTATTTATTCTTTAATTATCAGAGTCGTTCGTTATTGTAATATATGTACTGTTGAAATTTAGAATTGGATGACAGTGGTTATATATTAGGTTTAATGTTTTTCTTTTTTTTGTGATATCGATGGATAGACTACTCGAAATCTTTTATATCTACAAGATAGAGAGACTACTCGAAATCTTCAACGTCGAGTTTCAAGATCCGCCGTATGCAACGATTTGTAGAAACTCGTTCGAATTTTTCCTCAGATTTATTAGATTTGTGATATGTGTTTTTGTTTATGTCGATATGCATCATTTTGTGTTAAATAATTTCTTAAAACTCAAAATTGATATTAATAAAAATTGACGTGATGAAATTTTAATGAGTAAACATATGAAGATGGAAGTAGAAATGAAACAATAAAAAATACTGAAAAATGAATCTAAATAAATATAACTAAAAATATGATATAATGAAAAACTTAAAATGGGGAAGTCACCTTGGTTTAGTGGCAGTCATAAGTCTACAAGAGGCAGATAGCACCACCCCACCCGGGATCGATTCCCCGCGCCTACGATAGTGTAAGTTTGGCTAATGGGTCGGCCATTTGTGGCCCAAATGTTGACAAAAAAAAAAACTTAAATCATAAGTATCCCCTCTATTTTTAAGATAATTTTTTTAATAATTTTCATACATTTGATTTTTTAAGAATTATTCTTTTAGAGTCATAAAACTTAGATATAATGCATTATTTTTGTTTTAAGCATTTTATGACTCTAAACCAATATTCATTTAATAATTCATTTTTCATTTGATATGTATCACTTTTTAAAAATCTTGGACTAAAATCCGCATATATCATTATTTTTTAATTTTTATCTTAGAGTAAATTATATAGGAAAAAATATTTCTTTGTGAACTATGAAAGTTTTGTTACCTTTATCTACCATTTTTTTAATCAAATGAAACAATAAAATTGCCTATAAGGGTGGAAAATAAAAAAAAATGTTTAATGTTTTTCTATTCAAAAATAAGCTAATAAAATTTAGTCCAATAAAAAAATATTATTATGCCAAAAAAAAAAAAGTTTTGGTCAAACAAAATACTTATTCTTAAATTGAATTAATGATTGAATTTATGACTCAATTGTGTAACCACCAAAAATATTACATAAAGTTATGGGTTAAATGTGAGTAATGATGTTGTTATTTACTACTTGGTGAAACCAAAGAGTCTTGCATCCTCCTCTCATGTATAAGAAAAACATCAAACTAGATACTATTATTTGCATATTTTCTATGTATCATTTTATTTTTATTCTTCGTTCTGTGATAATACAATATAAATATATACTTCATCAACTCATGAGTTATGTTTTAGAGTGATGTGAATCATAAAATGATGCGGTTGTATTTTGAGATTTAGAACTTCATGAAACCATCACATTACGGGAATTTTCAGAATTAAGAAAATAAGGTTATGTTATTCGTCTCCGCAAACTCATTTCTTTTCCTGATTCATGTATCAGTATTTTTATAATTTTAGTTTAACTACCAAAAGTTTTACTCACAAATATCCAGTTTACTCATGTTCTACATATACATATAACATTAACATGTGCAACGCGCGGAATCTTCCCCTGGTTTATCATATTGTTTAATCAATTAATAAACTCTCATAGACACATTAATTTTTCAAACTAACCTCATAATTCTGACTCATTCTTTTACATAATATATTGTTTAATTCTCATTCAATCATTACTAAAATAACTATTAACTAACAAAATCTAAGTTTCTATTACAAATAAAACAAAACTACAAATGTTTCCTTAGCTTATTGTTACTCAATATTCTTATCCTAAATAATTATTCAATTTTGTCCGTCGCAAAAATTGTTGACATTTGAATATGTGACTCAAACCATCTAAAACAATTTTGTGATTGCATCATTTTCTATTTTTATTATCTTTGCACTTTATAAGATCCAAATGAACAAAATATAAGAAATCACATTAACAAATTGTTAGCTAAGAAGCATTAAGATTTTGTTCCCGGTGAAGCATTTTTGAATTATGTAGTATGATTATACAAAAAGAAACATATTTACTAATAAAGCTTTGATGCTAAATTTGTTGATCAATTACTCTAGTGGTAAGAAACAAAAAAAAAAAATTATGTAATTAGACCGTTTAAAAAGCATAAATACAAAGTCTTAATTATAACAAACAATTCACCCAAAACTCCATGACCATATTGTTTGGCTAAATTTGGTCCTCAAGTATCCTACGGGAATCTCCTAATATTTTCTTGAAATAAATTGAGGCTAAAATTTCATCTACATAATACAATTCACTTTCACCATATTTTCTCAAATGATTTGATTTAGATATAGTTTTATGACAACTAAAAAATGATAACAAAAGATACGAAAGTTAGTAACTTAAAAGAGTTTTGGTATGTGACAAAAAAAAAAGTTTTGGTGTGTCTATATTGAATCTTATTAACCCCTTAATATGATGTCATACATATACGCAAGAAGAAGTTAGAGAGAAAAGAAGGAAGTTTGAAAGACTTTGAGATATCAAATTAATAAATAATGAGGAATTCATAAATCTACGCCCTTTCAACCCCTTCTTCACAAAACTACTCCTAATTTAATATTTTCACATATTTACACCCTTTTAAATTTTTAAAAGCTTGATTTAACCTTTAAAAAATTACCAAAATTAATTTTTTTTCATTTGGGTTCGCTAATTAGTGTTTAGGGTATAGTATTAAGGGGGTAGAATTGTTTGGGTAGAGTTTATTTGAATTTAATTTTGAGTGTTTAGGTGTAGTTTTGTGAAGTATTTTGGAAATGGTGTAGTTTTGTGAAATGTATTTCAAATGGTGTAGTTTTATGATTCTCCCATTAATAATCACATCAATATTTATTGATTTTATTTTATACACTTTTCATTACTAAAATTACTAAAGATAATATTATGTGTATTTGTGTTTTGTTTTGATTGGTGTAAGTTTTGAATTTTTGTTGATGTGTCAACAAAAAGGCTTAGATGGAGAGACCCAAGAACTTTTATAAAAATATTTCTGCAAAACATTTAAAAATAACTAATAAATTAACGAAAGATATATTTCTTGAAAATTCACATTTAATTTAGAGAAATTTTTAAAAATATCATGAAAATATTCAATTTTTTTGGTTAAAAATTATTTTAGTGAATATTCTATTTTCATCAAGAAATGATTTTAATAATAAAATGCGCAAAATGTCTAAATAAATTTCAACTTTTGTTGACTTTTTATTTTAATCACAAACTTTTGTTGACTGAGTCATAATAGTCATACCCTGAAATCGTTTAACGGAGTTGTTCATCCGTCCCGTTAAATCATTTAACATCATGTATGTTTTAGCTAAGTCAATATGGTTGAAATATAAAATTTGCGAAATAACTTTTAATTTAAATAAAATATTCGGATAGTTGATTTTATGTGTTAGCATTAATTTTGGAAAACTTGACTCTTTATAAAATATAAAGTATTAATTTCTTAGCAAACAAAAAGATTTGTCATGTTTAATTTTGAATATTCAATTTTTTTACTTGCTCAATAGAGTTAAGCTTTAGGGTCTCTTAACTATAAATATCCTTTTAAATTGTTCATAAATTATTTTAGTTTTAATACAATTTTTCTTTACATGTATATTTCAATAACATGGATTATAACAATGAATATTTACGATCATAATTTTTAGAAAACCTATAATCATAATTTTGACTTCGGGAAAATTACTTAGTTCATAAATTAAAAAACTGATATGATAGAGGTTTTTGTGTTGAGATTATAGTTGAGTGGTTTATACTCAGTTAATTTAACTCGAGGGTTTTTTCACCAAAATCCCAAAAAAACTGATTGTAGTGAGTAGGGGTGGGCAAAAAACTCGGACCCGAAGAACCGAACCGAACCCGGCCCGAAAATAAGGAACCGAACCCGAACCGAATTCGGCCAAATACCCGAACGGGTATTACATTTCAAAACCCGAAAATCCGAATCCGAATAGACCCGAACCATAAACTCGAAGGGGTACCCGAATTACCCGAAATTTAGTTAAATATATAAATATATTAGTAATTTTATTTAGGTAGTAACTTATATATCCAAAATTATAACATTTTTTCTTATATTTCAAGTAGTTTTGTATAATTTGAGTACTTTTAAATACATTTGTATAATTTTAATTATCTTTTATTCGTATTATCCTAATAAATTATGTATTTTTGAATATTTTAAAATATTTAATTTTTATAATTTTGGAGTTTTTAAAATAATTACGGGTACCCAAATCCGAACCAGAAAAGAACCGACCCGAACCCGAAAAAATTAGAAAAATATCCGAACGGGTCTTATAATCCTTTACCCGAAAACCCGAAACCCGAATATATCCAATCCGAACGCGAACGACCACCCCAGTAGTGAGATACAAATTAAAAAGAGAGAGTCACGTTGTAAATAGTCAACTAACATAAATAGAAAAGGGAAAACGATTTATTTCCTCCGAAAACTATCACATACGGATCGTTCCACCCAAAGTTTCGACCTCTACCTATTTCCCCTTAATTTTCAAATTCCACCCAATGCTTAAGTTCACTATCCAATTGTTCATCCACGTTGATTTAAGCGTTTACTAACATAAATCAATATACAAACCAACAAAATAAAAGACCACCGATCTTAAATCCGACTCTACATAAACTAAAACCCGATGATCCGTTTGATTTTCCCGTCCTTTAAATCTTCAAATCTCCAAAACAAATTGACTCGACAAAATCCGAAACCCGATGACCCGCTTGATTTACTCATTGACCGAGTTGTCCTCGTCAATCCAAATCCGAGGCACATCATGATACTCCGACAAATCCATAAACTTCATATTTTTCTTTGTCAGTGTCTTCTTATTCGTTAAATTCGGAGAGATCGTTGGGTCGCAAGTATGATTTAGAGTTTCTTGGATTTGAATTTTTTTGATAAATTAGAAGGTTTTTAATCAGATAGTTATGAGTTTAGTAAACAATAAACCTTCAATAACCATTTAAATCATCGTATATGTGTAATTGGTTAGTAAACTTTGACATTAGGTGGACATAAATTTATAATTTAAAAATAAAGGGAGAAATAGTTAGAGGTCAAAACTTTGGGTGAAACTATCGGTAGGTGATAGTGCTCGGGGAAAAATAGATCCTTCTCCCAAATAAAAATCACCAAACCAACAAATAAACTCCTAGAAAGCAAAAAAACCATTTCAAGGACCGTACCAAATTTAAAGCCAAACGCACGGATCCGCTTCATCACAGAGAGTCTTGAACAAAGTTTATTAGAATTCTCCAAGAATAAGAAAATAGTAACAAGCAATAATGACACATAACATAAAAGACACGAAGAGGATAAAGAGATAAAGTTGTGGAAAAAGAAAAATCAGAATAAATAATAAAACTAACGAAATCGTTCCACAACTCATTTTTTTTTTTGGCTTAATGACTTTAAGTTCCCAAATTATCTTTTTATTATTAGATGGAAAAAGAAACAGCAAACAAAAGAGTTTTGACTTTGTAAAAGATTACCAAAACTGATTTAAGATAAAATTTTACCAAATCAAACCAAAAGAAAGTTGCAAGAACTGATCAAAGCAAAAAAAAAAAAAAACATAAGAAAAGACAGATCCTAAAACTCTCTCTGTCTATTTATATCTTCTGTTACACATCAATAATGTCTTAAACACTGAAACAAACTAACTCTTAACACAATAATGTACATAAATAAAGTTGCAGAGTTTAAGAAAAAGAAGAAGTTACTGGATTATTATTATTATTATTAACCTGGAGATTTTATTCTATTTAGAGCGTAATTTGTCAGCGACGTAGAGCATATGACTGATGTTTGTAGGAGGATAGTTCTGAAGAAGTTTCAGGTTCGACGTGAAATCTCCAGCTAGCAAACGCCTTCGGACTAGAATCAACATCGCACAACATACCCGTAATAGCGTCTCCTGCAATTAAACCCACTTGTTAACTTCTTTATTAATCTTACAAGACAACATGTGCGCCCATCAACTCAGTTCTGATAGCTTCACTCTTAGGATAAACACGCAAACCCGAAACCAAAGTCTCTATGACTAACACATACAAATTCAGAATCGTTGCCAATGTCTATAATTCTTCCCCATAGGCACGCATACGTTTTATTAATGCCTTGAACTTAGTTGTGCATAGGCACAAGAATGCAGCATTTCAATTATTGACCTAGTTCACGACTATTGGGCGCTGAAGAGTTAATAAACTGAATGTATTACCTGAGGACCTTCGGGATCGCTTAAAAGTGTGTCCCAGATGTGAAGGCTTTCCACGAAGTTGAACTCTTGAGTCAATAGGAGTGTGATCCACCTGAACGCGTAGAACTGCGGGTTTATCTGAAAATTGACATATAGGTTTCAAATATCAGAACGCTGGAATATTTAAACAAATATACAGAAACCCGAAAACTTTGGCTGCTGAAACTTCTTGCTAACAAGTAGCTACTAGTTTGGGTACATTAGGTTTCAAAGTTTCAGCACAACGTTTGTGCAACACATAGCGCTATGAACCAACAACAGCACATACTGGCCAAATTTTCTATGCAGAGACATGAATAATGAATATAGCAAAACATGATATCATCAGCCAAAGTTGGGTGTGATATCTTACTTTAGTTGTGACTTCTAGATGACGCCAAAGTTCTTCGTCATGATGCTTCAATAGCAATGACAGCCTTGTTATAGTATAACGTATACCCACGACACTGTTATCGAGTTGTTGACAGAAATTATCTCGAAACCCGCTCATCAATTCAACAAAACAGAAAAACGCATCTGATTCAGCATACACCTGCATAATTTAAAATGCTACTGTTAAGCAAATAAGGGGAACAAGTGGTGTGTTATCCGAAAAGAACCAAAAGAGGCAGAAAAAATTGTGAGGACAAATCAAATAAGAAAAAGAAAAGTACTTACTGCATTTCCTTTATCCGGGTCATTTTTAAAGATGTAGTAAATAGGTGCCAATATCTCATTCATCCCTTGTACGTATCTGATGCCAGGATTCAACTTTGCGAAAATCGTCAAGACATTTTTCAAAGCATCCTGAAAATGCAAGACATGGATCAAATCACCCGGCAAAATGATCACCCAAAGTGTTTGAACTATAACAAAACATATATCTAACCTGATTAGATTTTGCAACCGCTGAATCCCCGGAGAAAAAGTGCATGTCTGGATGAGTACGCATCACATCACGATCGATTTGTTCCAAGACTTCTGTGTCCTGAAAAATATCAACTTGAAATTAGGAAGGTCACACTTCAACTTTAGTAGCAAGAACATAAGTACTATCCAAAAGTAACTAAATCAGGAAGGTAAAAGGATTGTTTCATAGTGAACATATGCGGTATTAATAACTCATTGTTTTACAGACGAGAATACTACATAAAGCATGGAGCAAGCACACGAAGCTTTATGAGTTAATGACATCAAATCTTGTCAATTGTCTCACAAATAATTATGAAATTTGTGGATATCTCAAGCTGCAAAAAATCAAAATACCTTGAAAAAATTATTCCACAAGCTTGTCGTTCCAAGACTTAAGGGATGATCCTCATGAGTTATCTCTGACCTTGAAAGGACACGAGGACTTTCAATTATTATGTCATTACTATCAACACCCTTTGTTTTCTCCATTTTCCTCGTTACTTCTGACTTAACTAGCCACAAAAATATATAGAAACAAGGGTTATTTTAAATTGAAAACAATAAAGCGAAACATAGAAATAGAAGAGTAACTACCCAAATAGTGTAAGCAGATAAAAAAATTACTATATCTTCTTCATCATTAAGTACTATATCTTCCAATTGTAACTCTAGCAAGTATTGCATGCCTAATAGCCCTAGATTAGTCTTCTTAGTCGAATGTGTGATATCGAATTAGCTAAAATCATATTATACTAACACAAACAAGCTTCTGGATAAAAAAAAGAAACCTTGCCTCTCCACTGAACATCACTTATTAGTCGATTGATTAGCTAATAACAGTTATTTTCTATTAACAACGCATTTTCATCATCATGCCCTTGCATAGTAGCAACAGATATGCCACTATGTATACTTCATCGTTAGCTATGATTTTATAAGGATGGCATCCACTCTAATCAAAACGTTAAATGTAATACCTCCCCTCCACCCAATAAAAGAGAACTCCAATTCAAAATATCAAATCTGTAATCACCAAAATGGACTTACAGGGTTCATAAGAAGCTCCTCTTTGAATTGCTTGTACTGCGACCTTTTCTTAGCTAACTCAGAAGACCACAGGGACCGATCCGGAGACAAATAACTCAATAAAAGCTGTCACATTCAAGACAACAATAACATGAAGCAAAAACTAACAGAATAAGTGGCAAGGGAATCTATTTCTTTTACGTATTACTCTTTCTAAAATTGCATCCTCAAAAACAAAGAAAAGACTGAAAATGTGTACAATTATCATAGATTCTAAAGAGTTCACGAAAATCACAACAAATCAGAAATAGCACAGTAACAACAATGATCCACAAAAGTGTTTCCCTTATATATTCCCTGAAGAACACAAACATCGAAACATGTTCACTTCATTATCTAATCAAAACATATGAGTTTCAGTCAAAAGTATGATAACTTTCATAGCTTACAAGGAGTTCACGAAACCGCAAGCAAATTCGACATTGACCAACAACATACAGAACAAATCAGAACAGCATAGTAACAACAATGATCTATGCCCTATCTATATTCCCTGAAGAACACACACATTTCTTTCATTATCTGATCAAACACACAAAGGAGCTTTCGTTGAAACTACGATTAATGTGATGATACCTTCCATACAAGAGAGCGAATCCCGGCATCATCAGGTAAACCTTGAGAAGCAATTTTTCTCAATTCCTTCAAGTCAATAACCTTCTTCGATAACTATCAATACCCCAAAACAAAGTCCAAAATCACAATTCACAAGAAAGCTATCAATGAGTTTGTTGATTCAGAGCAATAACCTCAGCCACGACTTGTGCCTTTCGCGAAACATCCTCAACGGAAGAAGATGCCGCCGGTGTCGGAGTTTCGATTCCAGCTCCGTCCTTTCCGTTCTCATATTCCAAATCGTCGATCTCGGATTTGGAAGGAGGACGAATCGGAGCTGGGGCGGTGGAAATCGGCGAGGAAAGAGGCGGTCGCTCTAAGATCGGAGGAGATGGAGCGGCGGTGGTTGTTGTGGTGGGAGGATGACGGAGGATGCGATCGTCGACGACGGGAGAGGAGGAGGAGGTGGTGGTGGTGGAAGACCAGAGAGAACTGTTGAGCCACTCAGGGACACCTTTCTTCGCCATGGTTTTTGATTTTTCTTCTTCTCTACTTTGGACTCGGAGTAGTTAAATTAAACCCAAACATGGAGCGATCTCGTCGTCGTGGTACAAGATGAGCAATAACCAATGTTTTCTATACCGAACCGGATCGCCCGGTTGAACTGGTTTAGGCCTAAAGTTAATTTTAAGGGCAATTCATGTCAATACTACTAAAAAAAAATTTAACACGATTATCACATATTTTCGAAAGTTTTACGATACTATTAAAAATATTTTTTTTATAAATATCACAAATCTTTAAATTTTCAAAATTTCTTCCAAAACCTTTAAAAAACTATATCCTACCCGTTCAAAACTATACCCTAAACACTATATAGGGAACCTAAATGAAAAAATTTAAAATCTAAAAGTGTTAAAACTCATTTTTGTATTTTTTGTATTTTTGTAAACTACTACTTTTTGATTATATTTTTGTTATAAAACATTTTGTAACAGTATTTTCAAAACAAAAAAGTATTCTAAGTAATTTCTCTAATTTTAATCATCCTAATTTACCAATATTTTTAAACCCGAACCGGAAGTGTTTCCGAATCAAAGGTTATTGGATCGACGGGTCAAGTGGAAGTTAATAATATAATAATTTTTAATATATAATTATATATATGATAGTTATAAAAATGTAAAAAAAAGAAACAAAAAAAATCATAGTTAGAAAATGATTTAATATTATGTTTGTTTTTCGCGAATAACATAACAAAAATTCGTAAGAATATATATTTTTTTATCATAAATAATCTATTTTGTGAATATGTTATTTACAGATTCAAATAAAGATTAAATTTTTTTCTAAATTTTTCGATATAAATGATTCAGCCAATATAGGTTTACCAAATTTTATTGATTTTTCCGACTTTTTATGTGTTTAAAACTGACGGATTTTAGCAATAAACTTGAATTGAAAAAATCTCGGATCACCAGATTTAGTGGTTCTACTTCGAATCCGGATCGCTTACGAAAACACTAAGGGGTGTTATTGAATCGTTGATTTAAAATCAACTCTATTTTTTTGGAATTACTAAAATTTGAAATGTACTAGAATTGATTTGATTAGATTTTAAAATCTTTGCAATAGATTCTTAAAATCTCTCCAATATTTTTTTAAAATCTCTCCAATATTTTTTCTAAAATCTCTATGGGTGTTATTCAATCAAGGATTTTAATAGATTTGAAATTCATTCATAATCCATTGTTATTTGAATCATGATTTTAAATTTTTTATTAAAATCTTGTGTTATTGAATTAATGATTTCAAATCATTTATTAAAATAGTGTTATTCAACACTTTAACGATTTATAAAATCAATGAATTTTAATTCATTTCAAATCATTTGACATAGAGTTTTATGAATAAAATGTGATATTCACAATCCAAAATATATTGATGAGATTTTAAAATCCAAATATTTGATTTCTATTAGAAATAATTTTAAATCATTGATCAAAGAGAATTCATGTGTTTGACTTATAAAATCTTAATAAAATACATTGGATTTAAAATCCATGAATGAATAACACTCCCTACAATAATTTGAAATCCAACTATTTACTAACAAAAAACTTCGGGGGTGTTATTCAATCATGAATTTTAATGGATTTTAAATCATAGTACAATCTCTTGTTATTCAATAGGTTATTTCAATTACTCTTTTAAAATTTAGTGTTATTGGTTCTTGTATTTAAAATATCATTCATTAAAAGAGTTTGAATATAGTGTTATTGGTTCTTATATTTTCAAAATCATTCATTAAAAGAGTTTAAATCTAGTGTTATTGGTTATTGTATTTTCAAAATCTACATTAAAAGAGTTTAAACTCTGTTGTTATTCAATTAAAGATTTTAAATGACAAACTAAAATCTTGTGTTATTCATGTTTGATAGATTTTCATTTAAAATGAATCATGAGAGAGTTTTAAGTCATTTTGATTCTTATTTTATGTGTAAAATGATAACAAACAAATCCAACCTTATTTGCTCAGATTTTGAAAATACAAAATCAACCTTAAACATATATTATGAAAAAGCTTTTCTTAACATGAAAAAGCTTGATAACATGAAAGTACAAAATCAAGTCATAACTTTTTCATAATAGTTGTAGATATTTAAATAAACTCCAATTACTCCTAAATTCATATATTTATGATATATTGATAAACCAAAGAAAAATGTTCATATCATAAATTTTTGGGAGAATTATAAAACTACACCATTTGAATTACATTTCACAAAACTACACTATTTCCAAAATACTTCACAAAACTACACCTAAACACTCAAAATTAAATCCAAATAAACCCTACCCAAACAATCCTACCCCCTTAATACTATACCCTAAACACTAATTAGCGAACCCAAATGAAAAGATTTTAATTTTGGTAATTTTTAAAAGGGTAAATCAAGCTTTTAAAATTTTGAAAGGGTGTAAACTTGTGAAAATATTAAATTAGGTGTAGTTTTGTGAAGGGAAGGTTGAAAGGGTGTAGTTTTGTGAATTTCTCTAAATTTTTTCATGTCGTCTTCTTCGTCCATCATTCTTCCTCGCATTTTCTCTTCTTGTGGTATCAATATTTTCTCTTTTCTTATTATTAGTATCAATATTTTCTCTTCTTATTAGTATTTCATTTTTTATGTTTAGTTTTCTGTTGTTTCATGATTTTGTATTTACGTATAACATTTTTTATGTTTATTAGTTTTCTTCACAATTAGCCAATTCACACATTTACATGTACGAGAAATGAAATATTAAAGAGTTCAAATCTATTGTGAAATCATGTTTTATTTTAAATGAAATCATGTTTATTTTCAAATCAATCATGATGGTTTTAAAATCAATCTAATAAATCTATTGGAGTTGTTTTAAATATCTACAACCATTATACGTAAATCAATCTAAAATCAATCTAAAATCAATAGTAAATCATTTAAAATTCATTAGATTTTAAAAAATCTTATGAAATCTAAATCTATTGGAGTTGATTTAAATATCTACAGCCAATAACACCCCTTCATATCTAATCATTTTAAATGAATAAGAATTCAAAATATATTCAAATTGAATAACACTGGATTTCTAAAATTCATTTAAACATTTACATTGAATAATACCAAATTTTAAAATCCATGAGAAATGATTTAGTAAACCTTATATTCAATAATACTAGATTTTAAAAAAAAATTAGAATCATCCTATAAATAACATTGGATTATAAAACTTTGAGAAATTCACAAAACTACACATTTTCGACCCTCCCTTCACAAAACTGCACCTAATTCAATATTTTCACAAATTTGCACCCTTTTAAAATTTTAAAAGCTTGAATTACCATTTTAAAAATTACCAAAATTAATTTTTTTCATTTGAGTTCGCTAATTAGTGTTTAGGGTATAATATTAAGGAGGTATGATTATGTGGGTAGGATTTATTTGGATTTAATTTTGAGTGTTTAAATATAGTTTTGTGAAATAATTTTGAAATAGTGTAGTTTTGTAAAATATAATTCAAATAGTGTAATTTTGTGATTCTTTCTAAAACTTTTAAAATCACCGATGGAATAACACTCACTAAATTTACTTTTACAAACAACTAATGGGCCTTAAGATACAACTAAACATATCTCTTTAGTAAAAGCCTAACCAAACAAATCCAAGGAAGCGTCAATTATTTTCACTGCGAAGTAAACACAAAAATGGCGGCGGCAGCGGCGAAAGCAGCGGTGGTTTTGCCACGACCAGTGACGTTCGTGACGGGAAACGCAAAAAAGCTCGAAGAGGTCAAAGCAATAATCGGAAATTCAATTCCTTTCAAGTCTCTAAAACTCGACTGTGCGTAACCAAAAACCCCTCTTTTTTTTCTCTCGATTTCTGTCTCTTATCGATTAATGTTTCTTTTGAATCTCATTGTTTATGTAATAATATTGCAGTGCCTGAATTGCAAGGAGAGCCTGAGGATATATCTAAAGAGAAGGCTCGTTTAGCTGCTCTTCAGGTTCATTACCATTTTTACCCTTTCTTCTATTTTAGTGTTGTTGCAAAAATAATCATACTTGTGTAGATGATAGTGTGATGCTTTTTGTGTAGAGAGAAAAACGAGAAATTCATTAAAATACCATCAAAATAAGTTTTTGTTTTGAAAATACCATTACAAAGTTTTTTATAACAAAAATACCATTAAAATGTTTTTTATAACAAAAATACCATCAAAAAGTAATAGTTTACAAAAATACCACAAATACAAAAAACGAGTTTTAACACTTTTAGATTTTAAATTTTTTCATTTGGGTTCGCTATATAGTGTTTAGGGTATAGTTTTGAAGGGGTAGGGTATAGTTTTTTGAAGGTTTTGGGTGTAGTTTTGAAAATTTAAGATTTGTGTTATTTATGAGAAAATAACTTTTTAACGGTATTTGTAAAACTTTCGTAAATCTGTGCTAATTTTGTTAAAAAAAACTTTTTTTAGTGGTATTCATGAGAATTGTCCGAGGAAAACTGAATGTTAAAGTGTGTTTGTATTTGATAAAATTGAAAAGGTGAATGGACCAGTGCTAGTGGAGGATACATGTCTCTGTTTCAATTCTTTGAAGGGTCTTCCTGGTATGTTCTTCTACTTTTAGATTCACACACTGTCTGAATTTGTATTGATTTTCCTCTTTTTTTGTTGGATTTTTTTTCAGGGCCATACATGTAAGTTGCTCATTGATTTCTCTCCTTTTGATGTTGTGCTTGTGAATCTTTCGTCTTCTCTTGACAATCATTATGAGTTCATAAGTTTAAGGGTTTACAAATATTAACCTTTGTTTTTGAGGATTTCTTGTGAGGTAAACTTTATATTTGATGTCCTAAGAAGTGTGTGTTCGTTGGGTTGGATCAAGTCTTGTTTTACATAATGTTCTGATCATTGATGTCTTGATTCATTTCTGGACTAAACTGTAGAAGAAACCTCTATAATAATATATGGGGAAGATCTACTAACCGTGTTTGAGCTACATTGCTTTCTGTAGAGTTCTTCTTTGTAGCAAAACTTTTAAATCTTCTTTCCTGTTTTTTTTGCAGCAAGTGGTTTCTTGAGAAGCTTGGTCATGAAGGTTGCTCATAGTCAATTTGCTTCTATCACAAAAGTCTTTGTTTCATTTGTCTCTTAGCTCTGTTAAAACCTAAACTTGGTATGACTCATGTCCAGGTTTGAACAACTTATTGATGGCCTATGAAGATAAATCAGCTTATGCATTGTGTGCATTCTCTTTCTCGCTTGGCCCAGGTGCCGAGCCTCTTACATTTCTGGGGAAAACACCGGTACGTTCAACATTTCCATTGCTCTTTTTTTTATGAAACGCTCTGATATATATTTATTTACCAGTAAACTTAGTTATCTTCTTCTTTTTGTTATTTGTTAAAGCTTGATTGGGTTTTGTATTTGTGATGGATGTATTAGGGTAAGATAGTTACAGCAAGAGGACCAACTGATTTCGGGTGGGATCCTGTGTTTCAACCTGATGGATATGATCAAACGTACGACACTGTTATCGCATAGAATACATTGTCTTATTAAACCTCAAGTTGTTTTTATTTTGGAAATTGTCAATGGTTACAAGAGACTAAGCTTGTGGGGTGATTGATTCTATGTTTTATTAGTTACGCAGAGATGGCAAAGGAAGAAAAGAACAAGATATCTCATAGGTACAAGTCTTTAGCAATGTTGAAATCTCACTTCAAGGAGGCTGGCTATGTCTTCCAGACAGATGCTAATGATGATGATGATGATGATTCCATTTAAAGAGAATCAGAACACTCATCACTGTTTCGAGCTTTTGAAGATTTGACAACGGTTTACTCATACAGGTTCTTTGTTACCTTTGGGGATATTTCAATATTGATATTCTATGTATCTCAAATACAAGTAGAAACCATGGGTTGAACAAAACAACAACATCTTTTGGTAGTAGTATAAATAATTCTCTAGAACGGTGAGACTTTGTATGAATATGATAAACCCATACCAAAAAGGCTTAGAATAAATGTTTCTTCACATGCATTGCCTTTTATGATCAAACAGTGTATTTGATTAGCTTGTCTACATATTTGACAGCATCTTTAGTTTGGCCTCTCCTCATCTTCTTATACACAGCAGACTTGATAGCTTCCATGTTCTCTCGCTCATTAGACAGAATCCAAAACTCGTTGTTTCATTATAGAGGTTTTTTTTTGCTTAAAACGATAATTTGGTGTTTAAATTAAGTTTGTGTTTTAATATGGAACTCGATTTTCTTTGTGTTTTTTTGTCGAAATGTTCAAACTTTAGGTTTTATTTTGCATTTTTTTCCTAGACCAACGATGATGATATGTTAAATATCGTAAATTATCGAATCCATGAGCACTATATATATATATGATTTGATGATTCATTATTTGAAAATAATAATGCTAATAAGATACAATTGAATATAACATTTTAATTTGTTAAAACTAATTAATTTTATTTTAACATTTTGCGAATTCATTTAGTTTCGTGTTTAGTTTTTTTTACTTTTTAAATAATTTTAGTTAAATTAGAAGTATGGCTTTAAACTAATTTTAGATTAAAAAAAGTAATTGTAGTTGACCAAAAACTACATGTATTTTAATATCAAAATATATGAATTTTCATTATTATTTGGATAAACTATATAAAAATCCATCAATAGTTTTCTTCATTTTCTTTAACATGGACAATTACATCCTTAAGTATCTTTTTGAAATAAAAAATAGCTCATGAACAACACAATTCCAAAATAAAGGGAATTTCGTTTAATTTATTTCAATTTATCAATAAAAGTATCTTAATTACATACTTTTTTGTTAAAAAATCTTAATTAGATAATTAACTTTATATTTCAACATTTAGACAAAAAAATCTAAAGAAAATCAAATTTCATATTAAAACACAAACTAAATTTATAATCAAATTTAAACATTAAAGTTTTGTTTTAAGCAAAAAATCCCCTATAGTGAAACAACGAGTTTTGGTTTCCGTCTAATATTTACCTTCGTTATAGCGTATGAACTTTTTTGCTTTAAACGATACTTTAATATTTAAATTTGATCATAAATTTAACTCGTGTTTTAATATAAAACTCGATTTTCTTTAGGTTTTTTTTGTCGAAACATTCAAATTTTAGATTTTAATTTGCAATTTTTCCCTCAAATGTGTTATTATTTCATAGAATTTCAAAAAACTTTATTGATTCGTTGACTGGGTTCACTAACCATTTATTCCACACCAAGTAAAAGAATAAACAAATAACATTATGTTAACTTCAAAATCTCATGACAATCACTTGCCCCCTAAAGAGAGAGCAACTTCGAGTTTATGTATTCAGAAAAACTCGAGAGGACCTGAGATTGAGACAGGAGGAACTATCTCTATGCGGCTCGCCTTTCCATCAGCGTGTAGCTGAGGTAACATGTTGGCCTCTTTGGCAGTAACGCCTTCCGCAGTCCATAAGGTAACATGTGGCCATTCGTTCTTGGAGACTATGGTCTCTCCGTCCACAGATCCGACATGAGCTGTAAGAGCAGCCATCTTGTCGTTGTAGATGAGCTCGGTGAGTTCTACTGGTACTTCTCTGTTTAAGTGCTGACCGTAGCTGGCTACAGTTGCTACCCCATGGCTTCTCTTGTGTGCAAGCGTCACGTGAGCCCGTTCGAGTTTTTCCTCTATGCTCTTCTTCTTCTTCTTCCCCTCAAGAAAAGATCTCACTGTTTCGTTTTCTGAAGCCAACTGTTAAGACAAAATAACATTTTTCAATACCAAAAAACCATAAGCTTCCATTTCCATTACTCATTTGAGTTTTCAATGGTTGGAGAGTTTTGAGTCCAAAGTAAGTGATCGCCATTGTGGAAGAACATGAAGCCTTATTTAATGTTAGTTTAAGAATCTTGCTGGTTACCTTTTCAAGAAGACTGTGGACTTGAGTAACAGGCAAGTTGATGGCAGCGAAAACAATAGATCCATGTTTTGATTTCTCGGAACTTGGTGGTCTGTATTCACCCTTGGCGATTCTTTTTAGCTCTTCTTGTACTTTCTGAACCGCAGACGCAAACGGAACCTGAAAGTTTCAAACCAGAAAACTAAAACATCATAAGCCTATCCCTGTCTTCTTATACTCTTTTATCGCGTACTGAAGGAAATTGAAGCCATTACAGCACCAAACATGGGCTGTAGCTTTTCCTTGAGCCATCAATAACAAAGGATCTTTTACCTGAACATAATTGAGATACTCAGAATTAGCTACTAAAATATGTCGCAGCTGTTTTTCCCATTCGGTCCATTTTGCAGCATATGTTCCTTTCGCCGACTCAATTCTAAGGTAAGAAACATTCAGAAGGAAAACAAAAGGTCGGAAAAAGATCAAACACAAGGTTGAGATGAAGTCATGAAAATGGTAGTGTTGGTTACTCACCTCCCATGTCTTCTACTGTGGAGCTGAAACAAATCTATGCCCTCCTCAATAATCGACTTAATAGGATCAGGTAAAGGACTCCTGTATATGCACAAAGAGAAGCAAAATAAGAGGTAAGCAAACAAGTGAAAACGAAGTTGCAATTTATAACTGCACAGTGCCACTCTGTTAGTGTATTGGTAAAAATATACCTGTCTGATTTCAACAGTGGCATCTTGACGAGGGAGCCAAAGCGCTCAAATAATTCACTCTCAAATTCTTTGCGACTCTGAAAGTTTGAAGACAGTTGAAAGAAATACGAGATCCGAACAACATTTACGACTAAAGAACAGTTAGAAGTAACGAATTTGTGATAATACCTTCCCTTCATAAAGGTGATAAAACATCAATAGCACATAGCCTGCATTTGAAGATGCCTTGTCGAGGTTACCCTGACAAAGATCAATAGCTTGTCAAGAGATGTCGAGATTCCCTTGAAAGTTGAAAGATATTGTAGAAGATAAATTGTAAAACAAGCAACTCTATACCGGATGGTTAACTCGTTCAAGTACACGGACCATGAAAACAGCCAAGGCGTCAAGCGAATATGGATTTGAATCAGTTCCTGTAAGGGGACCAATGTTAGTGTAAAACCAAAAAAAAATAAATGAAATGAATAGCAAATCATCAAAGAATGGATACATGGTTAAATACCTTCAGAATCATCAACGACTGGGACTGCAGAAGCCCTACTTCTCCGGCACATATCTTCAATCTAATAAGAAAACACAATAATTATACTGAAGTGAGACTCGTCAAGACACACAAAAAGTGGCTACTAGGAAACAATATTTCAGTGATTCAGATAAGAATCTACTCCAAAATAATCCAAAGCCACTCTAAAAAGACATCACTACAGGTAACCCCAAAATGGTAGGCTAATAAATGGGAAGTAGGGGGTGGCAGATTTGAGATTACTCATTCCCCATCGATTTGAGATTGTAATATATAATCAGTGCATGGTAAGTTTACCTGTCTCCAGACATCTTCATTTGGGGCATTTTTGTCAGCCAACATAATCGATTGTGGCTTTTTACGAAGTTCATCAGCAACCTTTGGCCAATATTTTCCTGTCCAGTATATAGCATTTTGCATGATGTGGCATAGAAAATTTGATTTATCTGAACAATTTCGACAAAATCTTCTACTTCAAAATACCTTTGACAAGATCTCCCATCAGAGTGTGCACTGGCCGATCATCTCCAAAGCCTCCCGGTGTGTTCAGCAACTCCTTACAAAGTGCAGATTTAGCAGATCCAGGAATCCCTAAGGACACATTAACATTGCAGAAATCAGAGGAAAAAAGCTCCCTTCACAGCTGGAAAGAATACAATCAACCCCTCATCCGTTGAAATAAACAATACAAAATGGAATACAAAATGGAATACCTGGAAAGAATACAATCAACCCCTCAGCCTTCTGAACAGCTCCCTTCACAGCTGGCTCGGGAGTGGCTGGTGTCACTCCTTTCTTCACAATATCGCCTTCTTCATCTAGATCACCATCAACAATGGCCAAGAAATCCTCACTTCTCACTAGATTCCCCGCAGACCCTATCAAAACCTGATTCTTTGGGCTCCGTCTCGCGTACTGCTCCAGGAATGGCTCAGCTTCACTTAAGTATACCGCTGAAGATAACTGCCGAGTCCCACACTTTCTTCTTATGTAAGTAGCCCTGAACATTGCAAAGGTTTATATACCCATTCAAAAACTGAAGGTTTGCTCGGGAAACAAGTTTCAACAAAACTATATAAGCTTAGTCTACATGTGAAGAGCAATGAAATATGGTACCATTCATCAAGCATCTTGACAAGTTCTTTCTGCTTTCCATCTGAGATACCCCAGATTTTCATTTGCCTGGGTGCAGAAAACAACCATAGTATTAAAAAAACAACATTATAGATTTATAACTTCATGAGATTCCACAATCAGTAACATAACGAGCATGCTGCACGTAGTGTCTCCCCATTTTGCATGTTAATCAAATCCAGGATTCATCACTTATCAGATTTGACATATCACTCCATATGTATAAATTCATAGGAAGAAAGCAGCTCACCTAAGATAGTATGTTTTGTAAGATGCCGGCCCCTCTTTAAATAGAATTGATAGGCCATTTCGGATTAGAAAGGTTCTCAACTGTCAAAGAATTGAAGACATGTACAGCAATATGATAATAATGCAATGAAAGGAGGTAAGCAAAGTGCAACAGATCACAAGAAGCCAGACATACCTTGTATGTGAGAAACTTCAGTTTGATCATTAAGTTAGCATCTTCATCAGCCAACCCATGCTTTACTTGTTCACTGCCATATTTGACCGCCTCATCAATGTTTTCCAACGAGCTTAGATCCCTTTCTTTGTTTGACTTGAACAAATTAATATCAACAAAGAAACCTGAAACGGGAAAATTAAAAAGAATCACGAACTAATATAGTTAAACGAAAGAGTCAGATGCAATAGTCTATATAGAGCAGAGAATTCCATTGTATTCATATATCCAACTGTTTAGCAAGACCAATGTGTTCTCGCAACAAAAATTTTACCTCGATATAAAGGCCACAAACTAGGCATGTTCCTGAAACAGAGTAATTATATGATTTAAGTAAACAGAAATCAATAGTTTCTTAATTTAACTGTGAGACGTAAAAGATAACCTCATTTCTTTCTGGTAACGCCTAAATCCCGAATCATTATGCACATGGACAACCAATTTATAATATAGGTTGTCAGCAGATATGTCGTTAGCTCTATGAAAATTCTGGTAACACTTGAATGCAGCTGGAAGCTTATTTTCCTTCATCAACCGTATCATTTCCTATTGAAGAAAAATATCCAGTTGCTCATCAAAAGCACAAAAAATGGGACCTAGTAAACATTACGGTATTTTCCATGTGAAAGAATATTGCAAGTGATATATATAATGTAACACAAAATTTATAATTTCTAAGAGTTGGAAGTTGGAACCCACATATGCTTAAATCAACATAAACGCAGAAATCTTGTTACCTGTACTTTACTAGTCGAATAATCTGAAGGGTTAGATTGTAGGAACTTTGTTACAACAGATTTGTCAGCATTTTTTGAATGAGAATCTACAAATTCATCTCCAAACCAATCCGAGTCACTGGGGCAAAAGCTTGGACCAACACTCCCTAAAAGTGCTTTTATTTGCTACAGCATCCACAAAAGGAAAAAAGGACCCTCTTGAGTGAGAAATCTCTACTAAGAGATGGCAGCACAGAATTCTACATGATGAAGCTTTCAATAATTTTTTTAAAAATTGAACCTGTTTCTCGTTAGATCTATGGGCAGCACATATCTCTCTTAGGCTAGGTCCCAAATCAAGATTAGCTGAAATATGAAAAAAAATAAGGATTAGGAAAATTTATACAACCAACAAGGACTTGATAGAGTGGGTTATTATGAAAACTAGCGTAGAAACTAAACAGTGATAAGATATAGTGCACCTCCATCAAAGGGTGGTGGAGGATAATCTCTCAAAACACTTTCCATATCTCTGGCGCTGCCACTGCTCACGATACGAGCCACAAGACCCTCTAATATCTCACCCTGCACCTTAACATGATCCTTTGAGGCTGCATATTGTCATCCCAAAATTTGTTCATTCAGTGAATTTATCAAGTTGAAATCCTTGAAAAACTAATGTGGATTTCCAAAAACAAAAACGACTACATACAAAGAAAAAATATTACCCGGGACAGATATATCAGCTACTTCATCAAGAGCACTACAAACCGAGGTTGCTATCCCTTCTTCACATAGCGCATCAAACAAGGCGAAAAACGAGGTCACTGATTTCCTTCAAAAATACGTGATAAACTGTTTATTGAAAACTCTGTAGGACCAAAAAATCCCTAGAGCTTCAGACTATGGAGTTACACCAGTAATGCTTCGATCAGATTCTATCAGGACATTCTTACTATAATTAGGTTAAACAAGCTAACATGAACATTTGTATTTCAAGCTTTCTAGCCAAGGTTATTCAGAGATTTTGCCTCAGCTAGAGAAACACTAAAATTTTCACTACTGGAAAGCGGTTATGTTACCTTGTAGAAAAGAGCCACACGTGATTTGTTGGTAGGCGCCAGTTCCGGCAAAATGCAATTATCTCGGGAGTTGAATAGAACTTGGGCTTACCATTACCTAACTCAGTAACAGCCGTCACTACAACTGCAAGATGCAAAACAAAAGTAAAACTTTAGAAGACTTATATCACTTGCATAAAGAAGGCATAAAACATCTAATAAACAAAATACTTCACCATAATCATCCAGTGGGCGTTGACCATGATCTCCAAGAACAGCTGTTACAAGTTCCATAGATAAGCACATACGATTTTTCTGGGACAAAATGACATATTATTAGCTAACTTTTTTCTGCAATTGAATAAGCGGGCATCGAGCATTTGCGAATTTTGATTGCTTAAAATTCGGTCCATGAATATACCTCAAGAAAATCATTAAATTCTGCCTCCTTCTTTAAAGCCTTAGTTCCCCAAGCCTCCTTGAACATCCGTGAAAGAACAAAAACACCAACCGCAGTATAACTACAAATAATATATAACAGCATCAGAAAGGAAGTAAAAAGTTGATTTATCAAAAACAATACAAAAGGAATAAATGAGCTTACATATTACCAAAACTGTTCTTTGCATATGCTCCTCCCTTATGACCCGCATACATGAAGAGAGACCCTGAATGCTTAAGAGATACCTGTAAAAAGTACATTACAAAAAGTCCATAGAAAGTTAGAACTTTATAGTGTCAATAGAAAGTATTCACATATATACAGTGTTTATATGTTGTTTGATACCTCCAGCGTTGCCAACCCTTTAGATACCATCTCAATCATTCTTGTTCTTATCTGCCCAAAATCAAGATAATGCAACATGAAATATGAAAATTAATCGTTAGTGCGACAAATAATCAACAGTCAGAGAAAGGGTCAGTGTAAATTTTACCTCTTGGTCAGTCTTCTCATTCTCAAACTTTGGATAGAAAGTGGCTCTGATCTGGGCATTACAATAAGTCGACTTATCCACCGAAAACTTTTCCAATAAATTACCTTGGGAAACTTTGCTCTGGTTTAAACCTGCCTGTGAGACAAGTGATCTTTTACCAGCTTCTATTGCAGGATCTGATCCACTAACAGTGCCATACGACTTAGGCTTCCATACAAGATTGTAGCCATTGTGGTTACTAGTAGTTTGACTCGGTAAGACTGAAACATGACTGTTTCTTTCCTCCTCAAGACTCAACACACCAAATTGGTCGTTTACTGCGACAATGGATGCAGAACGATCACTTGATTCCAATGGAGAATCCATCAAAGGCTTAACTTGCAACTTGTCCTGAGCGTAAGCTTTCTTTTTCTGCCAAACACAAACAAATTTAGGAGCATATATCATGTCTAACAGACAAAAGCAACACACACCTTCTCGAAAAATCAAGACTTTTGCAGTATAAAACACCATATAATCAGAACCCAAATAGTCATATGACTTGACTGCAAAATCGCATACCTGATTCTAGGGTTTGAAGCAGGAAGATTGATTCTAAGAGAGATTGCGAAGAGTCTTCTCTGTTCTCTCAGTATTCCGATCTCTCTATCTCAAGAAGAGGTATCTTCCCTGTATCGGAGTATTGGATCCACGCGATTCCGGTGATCGTCTTCCTCTGTTTCTTCACCTCTGGTTTAGGTCAATTTCTCGTATCTAAAAGTAAAGATTGAATCTTTTTTAGAAATCAATGGCTATGAGAAACGAGTCTCGTGTTAGCTTAGCGATGACTCATTATAAGCCTGAGATTCGTCACTCGCGGTGAAAAAGAATTCATAACAGTGAGTTTTCTTTCTTTTTACAAGTTTTGTGGTTTTTGGTTTTTAGGCTAGGGATTGTTGGTATAGGGGTGGTTAAAAAAACCGAACCCGAAGAACCGAACCGAATCCAACCCGAAAAAGAGAATTTAAACCCGAACCAAAACCGACAAATACCCGAACGGATTTTAAATTTCAAAACACGAAAACCCGAATCCAAAGAGACCCAAACCCGTAACCCGAATGGTACCCGAACTATCCGAAAATTTAATTAAATGTATATCAATATTAGTTATTTTATATTGTTACTAAATTTATTTCCAAAATTATAACATTTTTTAATACTTCGAGTAGTTTTGTATAATTTAAGTAATTTTGAATAGTTTTCATTGTTTACTAGGTTCGAAACCCGTCCGTCCCGCAGGGGTGTAATATTTATAAACATATTATTGAGTCATGTTTATCTATATCGAACACAAAAATTTGGAATCGTATTTATGTATGTTTTGATATTACAAATATAATTGGGTATATCTTACAAATTCTATATGATATTTTCCGACCCGTCTCTAAACTACACATATATTATATAGAAAATGAATTTGATTTTATTTCATAACAATCTAAAATTAGACCCGTAAATAAAATGTATCTTACTTTAAAAACGAAAATATATACTTTTAAATAATTAAAATGTTGTTGTCAAAAAATTAAAATAATTAAAATGTATATGACGTAAAATTTTAAAAATACTTTTAATATTGTATCTTTCATAAAATTGAAATCATATTTAAATGTTTTCATTATGTTACCTATTAAATAGTTTTATATTTATTTTTTTTTCTTTAATTTCGTTTTTTAAATTTTAATCCAATTAAATAGGAAAAGTTTTTGATATTTATTTATATTTTCTTTTCTATTTTTCGTTTTTATTTTTTCCTATAAAATAGAATAGTTTTATATTTATTTTTTTTTCTTTAATTTCGTTTTTTAAATTTTAATCCAATTAAATAGGAAAAGTTTTTGATATTTATTTATATTTTCTTTTCTATTTTTTCGTTTTTATTTTTTCCTATAAAATAGGAATATATATATATTTTTTTTAAATCAAAAATTATCTTATACTATATTGTATACAATGGCATCTCATGTAATTAAATAAATTTTGAAGGGTTTCTCTAAATTAATGCTTCCCAATTAATATATAAGATTATTCGGATCATCCTAATTAGCTATATACTTTTGAATATTTTCTAATATTTTAATTTATAATTTTGGAGTTTTTTTAATAATTTCGGGTACCCGAACCGAACCCGAAAAAATTATTAAAATACCCGAACGGATCCTATAATCCTCCACCCGAAATCCAAAGAGACTCGAACCCGAGCTATACCCGAATGCCCACCCTAGTTGGTAACAGTACATAATATGAAACATAAAGCAAATTGTAAACTTGACATCTTTTTTTCTTGGTAACAAAATTTGGTGCAGTCAAGAACATAAAAGAACCTCTCTGGTGTATCCATATCAATGCCTTGTCTGCTAAAAAAATGAACAGATATACACTATTAAACACACTAGAGACTGACAAGTGAATACTATTTGTGAGAGAAAGAGTAAAAATAGAATGAATATTTTACCTTTTTTCTCTTGAATTGTCCTCCCTTTTTACGGCCACAGCCACGGCCACTAAAGCTTGATGGCTGGTCACCATCTTTATCCAACAACATGATTTCGCCGTAGACCATGAACAACCCTGACTTTTAAGTGGTTTTTTACATTTGGGCCCACAAAAATTAAGAGGTTTGATTCCAACAGATCCGAAATAAGAGTTGATCTCTTCAACTGTTCGCGGACTACTAGTACGTAATATTTCCTTATTTGGTTTTTCGTAATTAAATGTTCAAAAATATTTCATTTTATGCTCAATGGCATAATGTGTAAATAAGTGTGATTTTTTGGACATGTTCAAATTAGTATTTCAAAAATAATATATAGATTAAAAAATATTATAAAAACGAGTGCATTTAAATCTCAGACATTGAACATGGTTTAACCATTTAAAAGCCTCGATTCCAAAAGTAGATAGAGAGATCACACCAACTATTTTTATGGGATTTTCTGGTTCGTATTTATATACTTTTGAAACGATTTCTTCATATCCATTAAAAAAGAAGAAGCAAACAAACCAAAACACAAACGATAGAGGAAGTTGCAATCAAATCAAAAGCTTTTCCAATCAGTCTTTAGAACAAATTTTGTTTCTACTATCACTAACTTGCAATATTAAACCCCAAAAAAAACAGACTCTATAGGACTAAGGGAATGAGATCCATTAAAACCAAAGGAACTCGACAACCCCCAAAAAACCAAAAGACAAACTCTAAAAAAACCCATAGAAGATGGAAACCTTTCAGGACAACGCTTCTGCGCTTGCTTTTTTCTGTATCCCCCACCTTGCGCTTTAAGGAACACGAAGTAGAAGCAAGCCGAGGTTGACCAAGTAAAACTATGATCGTCCCTGATGGAGGACGAAGAAGAGTGCTACTTACTTACTTACTATATATGCACTTTCCAAAGATATATATGTGGAAAGGGTTTAGGGTCAGTTACTATATAGAGACAGAGAGAAAGCGCTAGCAAAGTCTGCCTTTGCGGCAACCCAATGCTCCTGCAGTAGATGTAATAGTGTCGACCATTGATGATGGTTTAGCTGCTAAGCTTGATGCTCTTCCATAGCTTGAAGAAGCTTCTTCTCCCGATGGCGTGAAGAATGCTCCATTCAGTAGAAGGTCTCCTTCTGACCTCCAATTCCACTTCTTCCACTCTCCTTCATCTGTCTTTACTCTTTTTGTCACCTGTGTGTAAGTTCACATTTTTTTAATCAATCAGGTACAAGGAAGAATTTATGCATAACAACAACACCTAACTCTGTTCTTAAGCAATAGAAAAAGGTTTTTGAAAATAAGTTTGAACCTCCTTAGCGAAACGGTCCATGGGAGCAGCATATCTGTTTCCTTGACTGTTGATGGTTGGCTCTGCACTCCCGCCAATGGCATACATCTCCCAGTGTGTGTAGTCATTGTTAACCACATGGAAATACCCATGTCTGCACCTGCAATTACACAGACCAATCTCCACTTTCAGTACAAATAGCTAAAACTTAAGCCTGAAAAAGTAGAATAAAGTAACAAAATAGTAGTTCTGATATACTTATACTGACCTTGGCATTCTCTGGACCAGGCCTTCTCCGAAATGGTTGTAAGCAATGGTAACTTGCATCAGCTTGTCTTTTGTGTAGGAGTCACTGTGGCCAAGCAACATAACCTCATTGTGGTGTGTAAAGTGGTTATTTGAAACAGTAATAGCAGTAGAACCCATAACAGCATCAACAAGGCCATCAGCACAGTGAGAGAGAGAGTTATGATCAATCCATATATGAGACGATCCAAAGATGGAGACGGCATCCCCATCAGCCATTGTCCTCCAACCAAAGTGAGACGGTGAGCTTCTAACCATTGCGTTTCCGGTAGGCTTGCAGTCATGGATGTGTAGACCATGAATGATGACGTTTGTGATGAACTGAATGGTGATGCAAGCTCCGTTAGCTATGTGGACATTAGCACCACGGCCATCAATGGTCTTGAAACTGTTCATGATCAGCTCCTGTTGAAGGACTATGACCATGTCTCTTTTGAACACTATCCAGAGTGGCTCTTCTTGGATAACAGCGTGGCGTAGAGTTCCTGGTTTGGGGTTAATAACGTCTTCGTCGGTGGGGTCAGTGATTACGTAGAAACGTCCGTCACGACCACCGATAGCGTTCCGTCCAAAACCGATCCCACAATCAGCTAGGCGTTTACGGTTCTTGTGCCAGTTACGGTCGCAACGCCAACAGTCATCAATTGGATTGCCTGTTCCACATGAGAAGAATCCTAGCTTCCTCCTTGCTGTCCTGTTTTGTTCGCTCCTGAAATTAACTTGATAACATCAATATCATACACAAACACAAACACAAAACCGAAGATAATAAGTCCACTTTTGTTCAAAAGATGTCATTTTTCTTCTTCTACCAGAATCTGTCGGCTGATTAAAACATTTTAACTAAAAATTCTGTTATGTTCTTAGCATAAAGTTATAACTTGAAAATCATATTTTTGTTGGTTAATGAGGTCAAGAAAGTAGTTGGCAAAAACAAAATCAGATTTTTTGTTTAGCCATAAATGTTTCAGATGCTGGTGAAAAACTAAAGTCAGTTTAACCAAACAAACTTTTAAATGCCACAAAAAGACAGTAGAAGCAGTTACAAAACAAACATATTCGTGTAATCTGACAAATCCAGTCACAGAGAACAAAAAAGTGAAAAATATCAATTAAATGCCTGAGGCAGAAGAAAACGCCGTTTCATAAAATTAAATTAAAAATAAAAAAAACAGAGTCCGTGCGACTCTGACAATAAGCGAGCATGGTGAAAAGACAACGTGTCAGTTTTGAGAGAGAAAGAGACAAGCTTTCATGTTTTGTACCTCTCTCTCTATATATATACATACTCTATAACTAGCTTAGGTAGTCTCACTTCACGACTCTATATATTAAAATAGAATAAAGGAAAGAAACAAAATAAAATCACAAAAGTTGTTATCTAGTCTTTCTTAATTAATGACATAATCTAGCTTACGGGTTCTCTAATTAGAATTAGTGCATTCACACAATCAAGAGAGAGAGAGAGAGAGAGATAAGGAGAGAGAGAGAAACATACATGTGAACAAGCTCAGAGACCTCGTCAGCAACTTTATCAGGATCATCAGCAACGGCGTGTTGGCTTTCAAGCCTAATATGAAACGACCAAAATTATTAACGGACGAAAAAACAGTTAAAATCGCATTTAAGATATAATCACTTTATTGACACGTGTATTGATCTGAACGCAAGTAAGAAAATCCAAAATCTGTACGCGCGAGAATGAAATAAAAGAGGGGACGAGATATATTGTAACGTTTATTTACTGACGTGGAAAATAGGTTTAAAACATTTTTAAAAGTAAAAGAGAGAGAGAGAGAGTGAGAGACAAAGCATGTGCAAACGGTAAAAAGGAAAGCAGAGAGACGTTTCTCTCTACTCTACACTCGATGCAATCGAAATCGACGGCTGAGATCGTTCGTTAGTTTTTTATTTTCTTATTTTTATTTTTAAATGAAATAACAAAAAAAAGAGAGGATAAAACCCTAGCGGTTAAAAAGCGCGTTTTACGTGACTGTGAGCGGCGGCGGCAAAATAAAAAAAAAAACGGTGAAAAACATTTAATACCTTTTCGCCGCCATTGTTGAGTTGCTTGAGCTCTGCAAATCCTCTTTTTTAGGCTTCCTATCGAAAATAAATATGATTTAAAACAGAGCATTTATTAAGGAATCTGAAGTTTATTTCACATATATAAGCAAAAAAACTGGTTGTTAAATCAGTAATAACGAAGTTACTGTTCTTCCTTTACCTGCTCGCCGCCATTGATGAGCTGTTTGAGCTCTGCACATCCTCTGTTTTCAGCTTCCTGTCATAAGAAATATGCCAGAAACAGAGAGGTTATTACGGAATCTGGAGTTTATTTCACCCATTTAAAGCAAAATCTGTCAGCGTTCTGTTTATCTCTTACCTGTTCGCCGCCATTGTTGAGATGTTCGAGCTCTGCAACTCCTCTGTTTTCAGTTTCCTATCAGAATAAATATGACGGAAACAGAGCATTTAGTAACGAATCTGGAGTTAATTTCAAACGTAGAAGAAAAATCTGGTAGTTAAAGTATCTATGAAGCTCTTCTCTTACCTGTTCATCGCCATTGTTGAGCTGTTTGAGTTCTGTAACTCCTCTGTTTTCATCTTCCTAGAGAAAAATAAAACATCGAGAACAGAGCAGTTACTACAGAATCTGGAGCATAGCTTTTATGCAGAAGCTTAACTTAAAGCTCTCGCTAAAACCAAAACAACGAACATGGCGGAAAATCCATCAGAGATGGAAAAATGTCAAAATCCTTTGCGGAAATCGATAATGCATCTCAAGCAAATGGTTAAAAACAGAGAAACAGAGCGAGAAACAGAGGGAGAGAAAGCTAAGAGGAAAAAAATCAGAGAGAGAGAGAGGGGAAGAGGAGGAGAGAGAAACCATGAGAGAGAGATTCCATTGTTGCGGAGAATCGTTGCGGTGAGAGTGAAGACGACGAGGAAAACGAGACAAACGCTGATTACTTTCTGAGATCGAAACGCCATTAAAGCTTTCTTCTCTGTAAAAGCTCTAAGAAAATTTTTCTCGGGAAAAAAAGAGAGAGAAAGAGGAGAGAGAGAATGCGAAAGAAGAAGAAGAGACGAGTGACAGATTAGTGCACAAGCTCCAATGCAACCGTCTCCGTTTATATACACGCCAAACTAACGTTAACGTTGCCGTTAGTTGTTACACGCCGCTACTTAACGGAGACCGTCGCTGTTATTTTCTTGTTACTGGTTTAATAAAGGTAAAACATTTTTTAACTGTTTTATGGTAAACAGTCAAAAACGCTATTGAAGTTCTGAAAAATTCGACATTTCACCTTTAATGTCTCCGTTTTTTTTGCAATCTAGTCCTTATTATTAACGCCGTAACTGTAACTTAACCCTCATAACTGCCGTAACCGCCCCATACCTCACGTGTATTTATTTTTTTAACAACCATGTGTATTTAACTATTTATTAAATATTCAAAATATAAAATAAACCCATATATATTTATTAGTTATTTACATTTCCACACCATCAGTTATCAAATGCTATTTACTTTCACTAAGAAGAATGGTAGAAGATATTATAAAGTAAATATCACTTTGTGGAGTTATGTAAAAAACTGAATAAACATTTTTGTTTTGACAACAAATTTTTTGTTACTTGTAAGAGCATCTCCAAAAAACCTTAAATTTGAGGTTCAAGGTGTTTTGCTCCAAAAGTAAAACCTCAAATTTAATCTAATAAAATATGCATTTTGCCTTTTAGTCCTTTCTATTTTCTATTAATTAACTATTATCACAAAAGTTTGTAATTATTTATAGAACAACACTAAAATAACATTCTAAGTTATTTTAATTAATAAAAGTTACATTACAATAAAAATAAACTACATAAAACACACACACAAAATAAATTAAAATTTACAAATACTAAATTATTAAACATAATTATTTCCGTAATATTCCCAAATATTTGTGTAATATTTATGTCTTGTGTAATATATTATATTATGTTGTTTTATTTTGTATCAAATATGTTATGTATTTTTTTCATGGATGTTATGTATTATTTTGTGTAAAAATTGTTTAATATTATATAATATTTCTTCTAAATTTTTTTTGTTTAATCAAAAATTAAAAACATATGTAAGATCTATTTTTATGTATTAAAATGATAAATATAGAAGTTAATATTACTATTTGTGAAATGTACATACTTGAGGGATTAAATTGCAAAAGAAAAGATGAAACCTCAAATTTGAGGTTACTATTCAAAACCTCAAATTTTGAGATTTTGAGGTTTCTTTTGGAGAACGAGAAACCTTATATTTGAGATTATAAAGTTTCTTTTGGAGATGCTCTAATGTAACAAATGATAAATAAATGATGTTAGACCATGATTATAGTGGCCCTAAAGGGTTGTCCTTAACCCTTGGGCCCCACAATAAAATTAAGGATTGAAGAGGCTAAAATCCCCCTTCACTATATTGTATAAGGATCAAGTTATTTTTTAATCAAATTCTCAAATACAAACTTAGAACAAGATGACAAATGATTGAAACAAAGATTAATGAAAAAATGGATTGTATTATGATAAATGATGAACGTTGTATTGATTATAGTATGTAAACTTTTGTTACAAGAAATGCAATAATCATCAAAGGTAAAGAGTAATGATAATAATTGCTAAGAGAATTTTGTGTGTAGTTAAACGTGAGAGAGGAAGCCCTAAACTCCATGTCCCCTAGCCTCTTTTTATAATCATCTTTCTCTCCTTTCATATTGTTTGAGATCCACCTTTTTAGTTTGGCGGTTCCTAAATAGATGGCTCCCATTCCTCCATGATTGACTTAGCTATCTTCTTATCACATTGGACATCTTTTTAGTGGGCTAGATCATTTTCTTAATGGGCCAAGTTTAGAGGATGTGTAAATCGGTACCAACAGTTAGCCCCCCCAGATCTTTTGACGAGTTTGGCGAGTTCAGGTGATCGAGTTGTAGTTGGGTCAATTCGGGTCGTCAAATGCTTGATAAGACTTGTCCTAGCATCTTTTTGAGATCTTGTGGCTTAGAAGTTTTTGTGTCGGTGAGATTTCTCAAGACCTCAACTATGCCGGTGGAGAATGTTGATGTACGTGCCGAGAAGGTCGAGACAAGTGAGCCCCAGATTCCTAAGGAAGCCCCGCCGTTCCGATGGAGATTGTTGAGGCTTCGAAGAGTGTTGGTTTAGTTGCTTTGGTTGGTAGCGCCGAAAGTGATCACAGACAAACCGAGGATAAGCAGGTTGAGATTCATCTAGGATGAGCAGGTTAAGAGTCGTCATGTTCATGTTGGGGTAGAGCAGGTTGAGAGTCATCATGTTCATGTTGGGTAGAGCAGGTTGAGAGTCATCATGTTCATGCTGGGGATGGGCAGATTGAGGATCGTTAGGTGCAAGTTGAGGACGACCAGGTTGAGAATTGTAAAATGCAAGCTGAGGTTCATCGAGGACGAGCTGGGGATTAGCAGGTTGAGGTTCATCAATAGCGAGATGGGGACGAGCAGGTTCAGAGTCGTCATGTTCATGTTGGGGCAAGCAGGTTGAGAGATATCATTGACGAGCTTGTCGAGGCGCCAAGCGTTATCGAGGTCACGGGCTTGATGAAGGCGGCAAGTGATCGGGGTTTAGGGTGAACATGTTGATTTTGCTGCCGAATAGGCTTTAGTTTTTAATGTTTTCGCTTTTGTCTTTGGATGTTGAATTGCCTGAGGAGGCGTTTAAACCTTTTGGTTGGAAGACTTTGTTGTTTTAATTTTGAATTTGTAAGGTTGTTTATTGATTGTTGGATTGCGAAGTGGTTTTCGGCTTACATTAATAAAGTCGATTTTTATTAATTGTACGTTTGCGGAGCGGTTTCCGGCTTGGATTAATAGAGTTTATATTAATCGTTTGGTTGCGGAGTTGTTTCCGGCTTATTAGAAAAATTTGTATAGCGCGCTGTTGGATTCTAATGTGAGTCGTCTCGTTTGAGACGTGTAATTGCACGACTGGCCAGGTCGGCAATGTGGTTGTTCTGTTTTAGAATGGAGTGTGAACTCGGGGTAGAGTGAGTACTCTAGCGCATGGATGGTTGAGGATAGCTCCTTGCAGGTTGGGGCTAGTGCCCGGATTGTTGAGGATAGCTTCTTGCAGTTTGGGGCTAGTGCCCGGATTGTTGAGGATAGCTCCTTGCAGGTTGGAGCTAGTGCCCGGTTGGTTGAGGACTGCTCCTGGCGGGTTGATGATCCTCGAGGGGGTGGTGTTGCTTGGTCCTCCGAGCTCGAGGGATGAGTCGTTGGCGCCCGTTGGGGGTGTGCTGAAGTCCAGCTGAGTTCTTCGAATCGGGCTTCGGTCGGCCCTTTGGTGTCTCGGCTCGCGGACGCTTGCTATCGCGTTGATCGTGGCGGTGAGGCCCTTGATTTGTTGGTGAGTTTTCTTTGATTCTTGATCTATGCGCAACGTGTTGGCTTGTCCGTCGGCGTCGATCTTATTGACCTTTTCCAAGAGCGCGGTTAACGCTTGTTGGATGTTATTGGCCACGTTAGCACTGATCTCGACCGATGTGAGTTGAGATGTGAAATTATCTGACATCTTGATTCGAGGATTTGATCTGGATGGTGTGATTTGTATTGAAAATTAATCGAATCCCCGGCGCCAAAATGAAGAGGCTAAAATCCCCTTCACTATATTGTATAAGGATCGAAGTTATTTTTTAATCAAATTCCCAAATACAAACTTAGAACAAGATGACAAATGATTGAAACAAAGATTAATGAAAAAATGGATTGTATTATGATAAATGATGAACGTTGTATTGATTATAGTAGGTAAACTTTTGTTACAAGAAATGCAATAATCATCAAAGGTAAAGAGTAATGATAATAATTGCTAAGAGAATTTTGTGTGTAGTTAAACGTGATAGAGGAAGCCCTAAACTCCATGTCCCCTAGCCTTTTTTTATAATCATCTTTCTCTCCTTTCATATTGTTTGAGATCCACCTTTTTAGCTTGGCGGTTCCTAAATAGATGGCTCCCATTCCTCCATGATTGACTTAGCTATCTTCTTATCACATTGGGCGTCTTTTTAGTGGGTTAGATCATTTTCTTAATGGGCCAAGTTTAGAGGATGTGTAAATCGGTACCAACAAGGATCACCCTTTAAAATGCTTACTTAAGGACCAACTCTTAGACTTTTTGCGGGTTCCACTGACACGTGGCGACCCGCGATTAGTCCGATTATTATTATTATTATTTTTCAAAATAAAACAAAAAAAAACTTAAGGGCTTTTTTGGGTACTATAGATAATCATGCTCTAAGAGTCTCTTAAAGATGTGATGGAACAAGTAAACTCAAATGTTAAAAAAAAATTGAAACTTATTTCTGGCGCCCGAGCTATATCTATACTAAAATTAAAGTTCTAAACTTTTAATTATATTCGTTCCACCTACTTTTTATAATAATTTTGCTTTTACTGTTTTAAAATTTGGCTCTTTTACTTATTTACCGTACAAATTATGACACAAAACCAAAGCAAACACAAAAAAACTAGCAAAAAGTATCGATTACGTAATATTTGGATATAAATTTTAATTTTTTTTGGAGTTTTATCATAAATGGCTAACCCCAGCTAAACCTTATAAAACTTACTTTCTAAACTAAATCGAGTATCTAATTTCACTATTTAACAAAATAAAAGTATCTAAATTCACATATATATTCTAAAGTGTATATATATATACTAAATACATCCTAAAGTATTTTAACCAAAAAAAAAAATACATCCTAAAGTAGGAGAAACACTTTAACAAAAAAAAAAGAATAAGTATGAGAAGCAGATTAGTTTACCGAAAAAGGAAACGCCGATAAGACAGACGATGTGTGATTGGTTAATGCGTGTTTAACGAAATTAACTAACTAACTAATTAACGAAACAAATAAAATAACTTCAAAAAAGTGCCACGTCATCACAAGGCAGTGTGTTTTGTACGGAAGCGAATGGGCCACCACAGATTTTAAGCCGGGTTTAACGGAAAACATTTTTGCTCACTTTTTTAATTTTAATTTAATATAATTGTTTCTTGAAGGCGCCAATTACGGTTGACATGTTGACCAGCCACATCATTCCATTTACAAATCGAATGTTTTTGCCTAATGTATTAAAACTACCTTTTGGATTATTATTTTTGTCACATACATAAAACATATGTACTTTTTTTATTTTTCTATAGTTTTTTATTTTATTTTTGGTAATTTTTTTTTCTATAGTTGTTTCATTTAACAGCAATCATGGTGTACTCTCGTGATTTCAACAAAATATGAATAAATTTAGCAAATTATATATCATTATTGGACATTATACTATATACGTACTCAACTCAATCAATACAAACTTTTTCGTTGAGTAAACATTAAGGTATAGACAAGTGACTGAATTACTTATTGTTTGCATTTTTCTTAATTCCTGGAGGAGCTTGTTTAGTCAGTTTTAATATTTTTCCTGATCTTATATATATTAATCGAGGAACACTTTTAGATTTTAAAGTATATAAATCATGAGTTTAAAAGCCCATAAATAATGAATAAAAAGTCCATAAAGTATAATATAATTTTAAATATCCTATATATATTAATTGAGAAGATAGTTTGAATTTTGAACCGAAATTTCAAAAAACCCATAACTTATGAATACAAGTCCACAAAATATAATCTAATATAAAATCTATAAATATAAGTCCCTAGATAATGATACAAAAGCCATAATTTATATTATGTTAGTATTGAATTTTATCAAATAAAAACAATTTCCAACTTATTATAAATAAAATCATTGATATAAATTGTAAATAATTTATATTCGTTTTATATAATTTAAATTTTATGGTATTTGGTTCATAAAATTATGTTTGTGATTTTCGACGGAAAAACATATGATGCTATTATTGTTTATAAAACCTTTTAAAATTGTATTTTTTCAGAGACATCAAGATAAATAATAAACAAATGGATGGCCAACAATTTTGAATTTATTTTGTAAAATATATACTTAAAACTAAAAATCCGTGCTTGACATTATTTTATAAATTTGTAAATTTGAAAGAAGAGTAAAACTACAAAGAAGAGGTCACATTATTTTATTAAAAAGGACGAGGTCACATTATTGAGATAAAGGTGGCTTGCAAAATTAAAAATGATTGTGAAGAAAAATAATTTTCTACACTCACGCTACACAGAATGTAGTAAAACATTTTATTTCACATATTTTTCAAGTTATATCAAGTATCAATATAATTTCACATATAATATACTATATATGAATCAATACATCCTAAAGTAGGAGTGATGTTAATATTTATTTCAATGATGCCTTTGAGTGATGTTAATATATTTTTTTTTTCTTGTTAATATAATTTATCGAGAAATTTCTAAAAATAGCATGAAAAATGTTTTTTTGAAAAAAAAAACCTTATAATTTTTTCCCTCAAATACTATTAAATTGTTTTTTGGACTAAAATGTCATAAACATAAAAATCTAATTTTAAGACTTAAAAACTTAAAATATAATTGAAGAGGGTGGATTTATTTTGAGTGTCTGGGCTAATTTTGAAGGTCTTAAGTTTTTTTTTTTGACAACTAATCTTAAGTTATTTTTAAGTTTATGTTTTTTTATCCAAAAAAACTTTTTAATGATATTTAAGGGGAAAAATTATGATATTATTTTTGTATAAAAAACTTTTTTTCATGGTATTTTGGTAATTGCCCTAATTTATTTGAATGGATAATTGTTTGTGCTTGGTGTAAGTATATGAATTTTATCTCCATCGAATTATTTTTAATAAGAAAATGACTACAACCTATGTTTTTAATATAATCACATTTTAGTCTTAATTTTAAGTTTTTAACTACAATATTTTTGTACCAAAAAAAACTATATATATTTTAATTCTTTTTGTTTGCTAAAAAATGAGTTATCCCACTAAAACTTATTTTAGTGTGTATGGACTTATATTTTCTTGATATTTGAGGAGCACATTCTAATATCTTTGCATATATGATGAATGTTTCGTAGTCCATAACTACTTCGTTTACATTGTTTACAAGAACTTTGCAATATCTTTCGAACTAAATCAATTGATAATCTAAGATATTTTACATTTGAATAACAATAGTAGAGTCGATTCCGATTACAACATTCACAATATTTCGAGTACATAGAATCTTAATAAACTAGATTTAATTACTACAATTAGAATTTTAAAATTAATAAACTAGAATTTTAAAATTAATAAGGTCAATATATAACCAACCAATGCAATGAAATCTCTCTTAGAAAAAAATGAAAAGGCTGAGAGAAAAAGTGAAAACGTATTGAACAATTCTTAAGTGGAGATTTAAGGGGAGACAATTTTATGTTTTTGTGTATCATTTCTCATAGTCCAACGAGCCAATCATGGATCTCACTCACGCTCCTTTATCCGTTTTTTTTTTATTTTTTATATTGATTATTTTTTTTTCTCTTTATTTGTATTTCAAACCTACGAGAAACTCAAACTATATTGAAAAAACTACCATTCTTTTAAGTTTGTAAATTAACTATACTAGGAAGAACCCGCGATACTCGCGGGTTTTTTTATATTATTTGTTTTTGTTTTTTATTGATGATTCAAATTTTTTTTTATTTTCACAATTTATATTCTTAACTACCTATATAATGTTACATTAATTTTTATTTTCTGAATTTTCTGTTTTTGATATATTTTCACTAATTTTAAATAGTTTGTATATTCTTTAGTTTTCGTATTTTTTGTTAGTTTTGTATAACATACTTTTTTCTTGAATATTATGATATTATTTACTTATATTGATGTATTTTCATATATTTGCTCATATGAGTGTCCTAATATATGTTTTATATTATTTGTTTATTTAGTGTCTTAAATTGTGTATTTTTTTATTTTTTATTTATTTTGCTTTCATGTTTTCTAACTAATTTTATAAATTTTGTATATTTTTATTTTATATGTTACTTAGTTGATGTTGTTTTAGATATAGGGGTTTAAAATAATTTTATTTATTCAAAGCCCTATAATTTTTTTTTAAACATATATTTAAAAACTTTTATGTATTAATAACTTTTATGCATTTGATATTGTTATATAATAATATTTTTAAATATTAAGTTGCAATTTAATATGTTTTATGAATTAGTAATTAAATTATGACATAAGTTTTTTAAAATTAATGAATTTGATAAATAAATTAGTAATAAATTTGAAATGATGATGTGTCAATCATTTGAGAGCTTTTTACTTTATGAATTCTCTTTTTAGATATATTTTCACTAATCTTAAATAGTTTGTATATTCTTTAGTTTTTGTATTTTTTGTTAGTTTTGTATCACATGTTTTTTTCTTGTGTATTATGATAATATATACTTATATTGATGTATTTTTCATATATTTGCTTATCTAAATGAGTGTTCTAATATATGTTTTATATTATTTAGTGTCTTAAATTGTGTATTTTTTATTTTTTCTTTATTTTGCTTTCATGTTTTCTAACTAATTTTATAAATTTTGTATATTTTTATGAGGAATTCACAAAACTACATCCTTTCTTCCCTTCCTTTACAAAACTCTACCTAATTCATTTTTTCACATATTTACACCCTTTCAAAATTTTAAAAGCTTGATTGACCTTTTAAAAAATTATCAAAATTAAAATCTTTTCATTTGGGTTCGCTAATTAATGTTTAAGGTATAGTATTAAGGGGGTAGAATTGTGTGGGTAGGGTTTATTTGGATTTAATTTTTAGTGTTTAGGTGTAATTTTGTGAAGTTATTTTGAAATGGTGTAGTTTTGTGAAATGTAATTCAAATGGTGTAGTTTTGTAATTCTCCCTATTTTTATTTTATATGTTACTTATTTGATGTTGTTTTAGATATAGGGGTTTAAAATAATTTTATTTATTCAAAGCCCTATAATTTTTTAAAAAAAAAACATATATTAAAAAAAATTATGTACTAATAATTTTTATGCATTTGATATTGTAATATAATAATATTTTTAAATATTAAGTTGAAATTTAATATATTTTATGAATTAGTAATTAAATTGTAACATAAATTTTTTAAAATTAATGAATTTAATAAATAAATTAGTAATAAATTTGAAATGATAATGTGTCAAGCCATGGAGAACTCCCCTCATCTTTTATATATATGATTATCACAAATTTTAAATATCAATTACCATTACAATGTTTTTTTGACTAAAAATACCACAACTTTAAAAAACTTTAAATCATCAAAAATAATCCCTAAAATCTCAAATTAAACTATATTTCTTTCTATAACTAAACCTAACCTTTAACATTTAATACTAGACCCAAAATGTGGAGCCAAAAGATGTGACTGATATTGCTCTTAGGGAAGCTTGGTCTTGGAAGTAAACTATGAAAACGGAGGCACCCGTGGTGGAAATGGAGCCGGTGTTGGGAATAGAGGAGGAAACGGTCGAAGGCACTAGAAGGGAATCTCCGGAACCGCTTTGCTCTACGGATGGATCTTGGCTCGATATTAGTGTGGTGAGTGGCCCCAGTTGGGTTATCTCTCGTGGTGGTACCATTGCTTTGTGTGGAATGAAGGCATTACCTCGATTATTGTCTCCTCTTCACGCTGAATTGGTGGCTCTTCTCTGGGCAATGGTGGTACCATTGCTTTGTGTGGAATGAAGGCATTACCTCGATTATTGTCTCCCTTTCACGCCGAATTGGAGGCTCTTCTCTGGGCAATGAAGACATGTGCTCTCAATGAACTTCGCCTCGGATAACAAGGAGCTTATAAGTATGGTTGAAGACGTGAGTGTGTGGCCGACTTTTGAGTCGGAGATTAACGAGTTTAGAATATTAAAAGCTTTGTTTATTTACTTTTCGATTAGTTATGTTCCGAGACTCAACAATATCCATGCGGATTGTTTAGCTAAAAAAGCAAGAGCTCGTGATTTTGTTTTTTTCCCATGTAAGCTCGACGATCCCTAATGGAAAGTGTCATACGAGGATCTTAACTTGTTTATATGAGAGTATTTTCGACAAAAAAAAAATACTAGACCCAAATGAAATGTTTTTAAAATTCTAAAATGTTTATTTTTCTATATTTATCATATTTTGGACCAATAAAACAACCAATGATATTTTGGACCTAAAAAGTTTGTAATGATATTTTTTGCCTATAAAATTTAATTTTAAAGAATTTTTCTTTACAAAGTTATCTATTTAAAACGTTTACGAATGTGTTTTAAAAGTTAAAACAAAAGGATTTCCCGCCATAATATTTTTGGGTACAATTTTTCTATAGATTCCCGCCATAACTAACTAAAGATAATTTCCTATAACATCTCATCATGTGCTCGATTTGTAATTTTTTTTTTTTTTTTTTTTTTACAACATGTTACTAAAGAAATACTAAGCCGCTTCGTCGATGTTGGTAATCCAGCTCGGAAGGTACTCGCTCACGTACTCTTGTAAAGTAGAGAGTGCTCGTCCAGCCCGTCCCAACTTGTCCGCTTGTATATTCCTGGCGCGTGGGATAGTCTTGATTTGGAAGTCTGTGAAATAATCGAGTAAGGCCTTGAACTCTTCTAATAATCGAGTAAGGCCTCGATTTGTAATTTTGTTTAAATAATTTTTATTTAGAAAGTTTGAAGGGTAATTACACATTTTGAATTGCATTTAACAAATTACGCTATTTCAAAATCAGTTTTAAAAATTACACATAAATATTTAAAATTAAATCCAAATAAACCTTATTCGTACCATCCTACCCCTTTAATAATACATTCCAAACACTAATTAACAAACCCAAATAAAAAAAATTTAATTTTGGTAAATTTTTAAACGATAAATCAACCATTTAAAATTTTGTAAATATGTAAAAATATTGAATTATGTGTAGTTTTTAGGAAACAAATGTTAAAAATATGTAGTTTTATAAATTTCTTAAGTTTCAGAACCGCAATATTATACTCTAAAATGAATTTCTAAAAGCATCTTCATTAAGAGTTTCTTAACTAAAAACTCTAATAAAAAATAATAAAAAATATTCAAATATTATTTTTATATTTACAAAACTTAGAAACTTTCAAAAATAATTTTTTCCCTAATAAACTCTTAAAAACCATCTCTCTAATCATTATCATTTTTCACTTAAAATATATTAAATATAATAATATTTTATTGGTAAGAAATTCACGAGGATTCTTATCGATTAGGTTGCCCTAACCCATAATAAACAGAGTTCCAACGAAATAGTGACACGTATAAAAAAGGAAAAGTAAAGTAGAAAAAAGAAAAACAGAAAATAATAATAATTCGAAGTCCACTTTTCGCCATTGTTGTTGCCTCTGCACCAGTAGAGAAGTAGGTAGAACCAAAGAAACACAATCCTTCCTTGGGCTATCATCATGACTCCTTCAGCATCATTATCCATTACCCACACTCTTTTACTGATGATGATGATGATTACAATGACATCGATATCGCCGCCGTCGCTTTCCGCCGGAGAATCGATTCCGACGACTTTAGACGGACCGTTCGAGCCAATCACCCGCCGATTCGACCCATCACTGCGACGAGGCAGCGAAGATTTGCCTATGGATCATCCAAGGTTGATTAAGAGAATCACAAGCTCCGATTTCCCAGAGCAAATCGCTTTAGCTCTCTCTACACCAAAATCCATGTGGGTTTCATGGGTTACTGGTAAAAATCTCGAAAATCTCACCATCTTATGAAGAAGATTCACTAGTTTATGAGTATTTGATTATGTGTAACATCTAGGCTTTAGTATTGTCTCTTGAATACCATTTTCTAGTATATGTATTCACTATCTTAGTTTTAGTAGTATTGTGATTTATTTTATTTATTTTTATTTTTTTACAGTATTTGTATCATCTAAAGCTTTGAGTTTCTGTCTCTTGAATACTATTTTTGAACTGTGATTTTGTTTTAGGTGATGGTGTGGCTGGTAAAGATGTGAAACCTCTTGATCCTGAATCGATTTCAAGCGAGGTTTGGTATGGGAAGGAGAAAGGCAAATATACACTTAAAAGGAAAGGGAATGCAACAGTTTATAGTCAGTTATACCCTTTTGATGGTCTCCTCAATTACACATCAGGCATCATACACCATGTCCTTATTGATGGTAACATTGAGAAAGAACAATTTCATCCATCTATGTTATCTGTATGAACTAGTGAGACTTTGTTTTGTTTGAGATAAGCCTTTACATTGCAAGAAACTCTTGTGCGCATGACTAAGACACTCTCAGTATCGAAACTTTCATAATCTTGTATGATTCTGCTATATAGAATGGGAAAGGAAACCTTAGGAGTTATAAATATCAGAGTGTTTGATATCACTAGATCACATAGTATGGATAAGTGACTTTTCTTGAGATGCCATTGTTCTAAATATATGTTTTTGATGGAACACGTGGTTGAGATTTACCAAAAAAATGATATCTTTTTGCAGATATTGGTTGCAATGGAGACTAACTTATAACATATTGTAGGACTTGAACCAGAGACAAAGTACTATTACAGATGTGGCGACAGCTCTATCTCTGTAATGAGCGATGAAATTTCTTTTGTGACTTTGCCGTTGCCGAGCAAAGATGCATATCCTCATCGTATTGCATTTGTTGGTGATTTGGGACTTACTAGTAACACAACAACCACCATTGACCATTTGATGGAAAACGATCCTTCGTTGGTTGTAATTGTTGGGGACTTAACATATGCAAATCAGTACCGTACAACCGGTGGAAAAGGAGCTTCATGCTTCTCATGTTCGTTTCCTGATGCCCCTATTAGGGAGTCGTATCAACCTCGTTGGGATGCGTGGGGAAGGTAAAACTCACTATCTATGGGTTAACAAGTTGAATTTGGAAAATCTTATGATGGTTCTGTCTTGCTTAAGATTTTGTGAAGTTGTTCTACGATATTTTGGAGTGGATATGGGCGATAATATTATATACTTAGGAGATTTTAGTGGATAATCTTTTTGTTTGTGTGCAGGTTTATGGAGCCTTTGACCTCCAAGACCCCCACGATGGTCAATGCAGGCAACCATGAGATTGAGCCACAAGCTTCCGGGATCACCTTTAAGTCATACTCTGAAAGGTTTGCAGTTCCCGCAAGCGAGAGTGGCTCCAACAGCAACTTCTACTACTCTTTTAAGTCAGGAGGAGTGCATTTTGTTATGTTGGGCGCATATGTTGATTACAATCAAACTGGTAAATACATTGATACTTGTAGTCTCTTTGCTTTGATTTAAGCAAAGCACAAGTATGCTTACTTTGCTCCGAAGTTTATAAGGAAGATTCCGGTTACTCCTACTTCAACAGCCTTATTTTTATGAGTAATTTTATGTTTGTTTTAGGAGCGCAATATGCATGGCTAAAGGAAGACTTGTCGAAAGTAGATCGTGCAGTAACACCTTGGCTGGTTGCAACAATGCATCCACCTTGGTACAACAGTTACTCTTCGCATTACCAGGAGTTTGAATGTATGAGGCAGGAAATGGAAGAGCTTCTTTACCAACACCGTGTCGACGTCATATTTGCAGGACATGTAAGTTCTCAAAAAATTCTTGGTGAAATAGTAATTTTGATAATTATGGTATCTTCGTCTTCTCGAAATTGGTTCATATCTAGTCGGTGCTTGTAACTCAGCCGCATTGTGGTAGTGAGGTTGAATTCTAGCGATATGGAAATGTGTTTTTATCTCTTAGTTCATCTTTTATGCTTTGTATGATTAAAATGATGTTTGTTGTTACCCGAAGGTACATGCATATGAGAGAATGAACCGTATATACAACTACACACTAGATCCATGTGGACCTGTTTACATAACCATCGGCGATGGTGGAAACATAGAGAAAGTTGATGTGGACTTTGCAGATGACCCTGAGAAATGTCCATCCCCGGGAGACAACGTCCCCGAGATCGGAGGATCATGCCCTCAAAATTTTACTTCTGGTCCTGCCAAAGGAAAGTTTTGCTGGGACAGACAACCAGATTGGAGTGCCTTCAGAGAGAGTAGCTTCGGCCATGGAATCCTCGAGGTATACGTTAAATAAGCATATGATCCTGAATCTCCAGAACACAGAAAAATGTTTATCCTTTATGTGAAGAAAGCTTAGCACTAGAGTGTACTGATATAGGTTATGAATTCAACGCACGCCTTATGGACATGGCATAGGAATCAGGATGTTTATAAAGACGACAGCCACGGTGACCAAGTATATGTTGTTCGTCAACCAAATCTCTGCGTTTCCCCTGCAACTTTGAGGTAGTATTACACCTATGTGATCTGTATAGGTACAAGTTATATATTTAAGCCATTTGATATTTTATCATCTTTTGGTTTGATGGGAAAGGGAAGCAAGGAAAGGAAAGGAGAAATCAGGCGACGGATCTAGACTTTCCGCTCCCTTGTTACCAACAATCGTCTCGATATTCCTAGTTTTTGGTACTTGTAGATTCCTTGTTTCTGGACGGTTCATGTAAATTGTGTTAATTTTAAGAAGAGATTAAGCTAGTTTAGTGTGTGTTTATGAAGATTGTGTTTTTGAGTTCATGAAGAACACAAGAACAAGAGAGAGAGTAAGAGATATTTAAAAGATATCCATTTCACAAAGTTAATAAAACTCAAAGTACACAAGGAGATTACATATATCAAAAATAAGCCCATTGAAAGAAACCCCAACGGCTAGATTTCAAAAGGGGACCACTCCTTTGTCCTTTGGTCAATAACTCCAACGGCACTATTTTCAAACCGCTTCGACATATAGTTTTGTGACATAGTCGACTATATGAATCACCTACAACGTGATGCATATAGTTTTGTGACATAGTCGACTATATGAATCACCTACAACGTGATGCATATAGTTTTGTGACATAGTCGACTACATGAGACACCTACATTGTGATGGTCACTTCAATACTCCCCCGCAAGCTTAGCCTAATGTAATGGCTAAGCTTGGAACCTACATACCCTTGCCTCATTAAAACCTTGGTGAGAAAACCCAATGGGACAAAACTCACCTAAGGAAAAAGAGTACAAAGATATGCGGTTAGCAACTTAGGCCTTAGGAGCCATCGTGAGTCCAAGTCTTGGTAGAATTGACTCACACACTTTCAAGCTTGCGGATTTGGTGAAGATGTCCGCGAGTTGGTCTTGGCTCTTGGTGTAACACGGTAGAATGGTGCCTTTGATCATTTGCTCTCTCACCTTGTGACAATCGATCTCGATGTGCTTGGTTCTCTCATGAAAGACCGAGTTAGAGGCTATATGAATCGCGGCTTCGTTGTCACAATGCATGGTCATTGGCGATTTGATCTCAATACCCAAGTCTTGAAGTAAGTTCTTTAACCACATAAGTTCTTGAGTAAGTTTCCTCATTGCTCGATATTCGGCTTCGGCGGTTGAACAAGACACTATCTTTTGCTTCTTTGTCTTCCATGTGACAAGGTTGCCTCCAATGAAAGTACAATAGCCGGTTGTTGATCTTCTATCCTTTAGATCCCCGGCATAATCCGCGTCACAATACCCAACTACCTCGGTGTTCTTGTTGCAACCCATCCAAATTCCCAAGTCACAAGTTCCTTTGAGATATCTCAAGATTCTCTCAAGCATGCTCCAATGGTGTTGCTTTGGCGCTTGCATGTGTTGGGCTACTTGATTCACGGCGAAGCATAGATCCGGTCTAGTGATAGTTAGGTAGATGAGTTTCCCAACCATCTTTCTATAGAGCTTTGGATCCTTGTAAGGTTGGTCCTCCTCTCCGCCTTCTTTAATGACCTTGTATCCATCTTCAAGAGGTGTCTTAGCCGCCTTAGTACCTAGCATACCTACATCACTTAGAAGGTCATGAGTATATTTTCTTTGAGAAAGAAAGAGACCCTCTTCGGACCTACAAATCTCAATCCCAAGAAAGTATTTGAGTTTACCAAGATCTTTAATGTCAAATTTAGATCTAAGATAGTCTTTAGCTTCTTGAACACCTACCTTGTTATCCCCGGAGATGATAATATCATCCACGTAGACGAGGATAACCACTATACCTTCTTGGCTTTGCCGGGTAAAGAGGGTGTGTTCGGATTGAGATCTTTTGAAGCCCTTTTCCATCAATGTTGAGCTAAGCTTGTGGTACCAAGCTCTTGGTGATTGCTTAAGCCCATAGATAGCCTTCCTTAGTCTTAGAACCTTTCCGGGTGTAATGGACTCTTCTAATCCGGGTGGAGGTGTCATGTATACTTCCTCCTCAAGTTCTCCTTGAAGGAAAGCATTCTTCACATCCATTTGGAACAAGTCCCATGAGAGGTTTGTGGCTAAAGAAAGGATGACTCTCACGGTATGAAGCTTTGCAACCGGAGCAAAAGTATCCAAGTAGTCTTCTCCATATGTTTGGGTGAACCCTCTTGCCACTAACCTTGCCTTGTGTCTTTCTATCTCCCCATTGCTATGGTACTTGATAGTGAAGATGTATCTTGAGCTAACCGCTCTCTTTCCTTGTGGTAAGTCGGCTTCATAGTATGTCTCATTGTCATCCATAGCCTTATTCTCGGCCTTCACCGCATCACACCATACCTTTTGTCTCATTGCCTCTTCATATGTTCTTGGTATCACTTGTTGATCCAATGATGTTGTGAAGGCTTGGTGTTCCTCGGGAATGCTTGCTAGAGAGCATATAGCTTGTGTGGGATGAGCAACCGCCTTACTATTGTAGTAAACAAAGGAGTGGTCCCAATTTGATGGATGCTTCTTTACCCTTGCACTTCTCCTTAGAACCGGCGGTTCTTCTTGTGGTTGAGGCACATCTTGGTCATGAACTTCTTGTTGAGCATGACTTTGGTCTTCTTGAACATGAGTCTCGGGTGAAGCTTGATGTTCCTTTTGAACATTTGATTCTCCCCCGGACCCATGAGTCTCGGGTGAAGCTTGATGTTCGTTTTGAACATTTGATTCTCCCCCGGACCCATTAGACTCTTGAGGTTCGGAACCGGCTTGCTCATTGCTACTCTCCCCCGCATGATCAAGATGGGTGGATTGTTGAGTTGGTTCCTCTTGTCTTGGTTCTTCTTCAACACTTATACCAAGGTTCTTCATTAGGTTCCTTAGGCTTGTTGCTCTATCCATGACATTCTCGGGTAAGTCCTTGACACTTTCCCAATTCTTGTCTTCATAGAAACTTTTGCCCTCTAGAAACTTCACATCTCTTGATACTAAAACCCTTCTTGTCTCGGGTACATAGCATTTGTATCCTTTTTGAGTGTTTGAATAGCCTATGAACATAGCTTTGATGCTCTTGGCTTCAAGCTTGTTCCTTTGCTCACTAGGCACAAACACATAGCAAACACAACCAAAAACTCTTAGATGATTAATAAAAGGCTTACTTTTATTTAAAACTTCATAAGGAGATTGGTTGTTTAAGATTTGAGTGGGGGTTCGGTTGATTAGATAAGTTGCGGTTAAGACCCCATCCGACCAAAACCGCTTTGGGATGTTCATATGGAACATCATTGACCGCGTGACCTCCATGAGATGTCTATTCTTCCTCTCGGCTACACCATTTTGTTGTGGTGTGTATGGGCAAGTAGTTTGATGGATGATCCCATGGTTGGCTATGTGCTCTTTGAATGCTCGGCTAGTATATTCCCCACCATTGTCCGACCTAAAAATCTTAATCTTGGTGTTATATTGGTTAGTCACATGGTTTTGAAAGTTCTTAAAAGCTTCTAGCACCCTATCCTTAGAATGTAATAGAGTTACCCAAGTATACTTAGAGCTTTCATCTATGAATGTGACAAAATAAGCATGATTATCCCTAGATTTACAAGGTGAGGACCAAACATCCGAGTGGATCAATTCAAACGGTTTGTAACACATAGTTGATTTTGAGAAAACGGTTCGACAATGCTTGCCTAAAATGCAAGCCTCACAAGTTTGATGATCAAAAGAAACATTTGGTAAAAGGGTTTTTAAAGCATTCAAATGAGGATGACCAAGTCTAAAATGCCAAATAACATTGTTTGTTTCGGTTAAAACCGATTTAAAGGCATGACAAAATAAAGAACTAGAGTCATTCTCTTCAAGAACATAAAGATTGCCTCTTGTGATCCCCTTTCCAATGACCTCTTTGCTCTTAATATCCTGAAAAATAACTTCATTAGGCCCAAAGATAACATGACAATTCAAGTCACAAGCAATGCGTTTAACGGATATAAGATTAGAGGTAAAACTTGGCATATAAAGAGCTTGAGAATCTCTATCAAACAACTTAAGGTTCCCTAAGCCTTCTATAGGGATTTTACTCCCATTTGCAATAATGACATTACCTAAAGCCGATTTAACATTACTAATCAAGTCTAAGTTGCTAATCATGTGATGAGAAGCTCCCGAATCAATTATAATAGGCTTACTCGGTTCTTTGTCATATATTTGAGCACTAAGGGAGTAAAAGAAATCCATACCGGAGCCCTTAAGGGCTTTGATGAGAGCCTCAAGATCGGATTTCCTTACAAACTCGTCAGCGTAAGGTACAATGGCTGTGGACTCTTCATCCTTTCCTCGGTTTGATCCGCTTGTGCTCGGAATGCTTGCGGTCTCATCGTTGATGAAATGTGCCTTGGCGTCTTTGAACTTGGCCGGCTTGAGGTGTGGATGTAAGTTCCAACACTTGTCCTTGAGGTGGCCTTTCTTCTTGCAATGGTCACATGTCCATGATCTTCTTTCTTCATACGTCTTGGTAGAGGGCTTGAAGGTAACTTTGTTGGCGGTTACTAGCTCCTTCTTGCTATCAAAAAGATCAATGGACCCTTGTTCCCTTTGTAGTTGAGCACACACATCATCAAGGTTTGGTAGAGTATCCGACCTTAGTAGATGCTTGATGACATCCTTGTAGCTTCCATTAAGGGTGAGAAGTAAGCCAAAGACCTTGTCTTGCTCTCTTCTTTCATTAAGAACTTTTGGATCAATGGAGCTAGGCCGAAGCATCTCTAGTTCAGCCCAAAGAGACCTAAACTTCCCAAAGTGTTTGGTGAACTCGGTATCCTCTTGGTTAAGGTCATTTATGGCCTTCTTGACTTCATAGACCCGACTAAGGTTGGAGACATTGCCATAGACGGTTTGGAGAGTATCCCAAAGCTCTTTAGAGCTTTCACAATAGGAATAGGCTTCTAGGATGGTGGGATCGAGTGACCCTTGAAGGATTCCAAGGACCTTTTGATCTTCTTGGAACCTCTTGGCTTCCTCGGACACCACTTCGTCCTCTTCTTCAAAGCTTGAATCGGTTAAGGCAAGTGGCTTCTTGAGGATATGCTTCCATAGTCCTCGGCCACCAAGCGCGGTTCTTACCGTCCTTGCCCAAAGTAGGTAGTTTATGCCCTTCAAAGTAACCGGACAAAGAAGCTTGGAGTTGTTGGTTTTGGCTTCTTTGTCTTCCATGGTAGAGATTTGAGATCGAACAAGATTAAATCTTTGTGAAGTGAAATGAGATTGAGATTGAGACTAGAATAAAAACAAGAATGAAAAACGAGATTAAAAGAGATTTGGCGGAAGCGAATCGGTTCAAGAGCTTATCGCTCTGATACCATGTTAATTTTAAGAAGAGATTAAGCTAGTTTAGTGTGTGTTTATGAAGATTGTGTTCTTGAGTTCATGAAGAACACAAGAACAAGAGAGAGAGTAAGAGATATTTAAAAGATATCCATTTCACAAAGTTAATAAAACTCAAAGTACACAAGGAGATTACATATATCAAAAATAAGCCCATTGAAAGAAACCCCAACGGCTAGATTTCAAAAGGGGACCACTCCTTTGTCCTTTGGTCAATAACTCCAACGGCACTATTTTCAAACTGCTTCGACATATAGTTTTGTGACATAGTCGACTATATGAATCACCTACAACGTGATGCATATAGTTTTGTGACATAGTCGACTATATGAATCACCTACAACGTGATGCATATAGTTTTGTGACATAGTCGACTACATGAGACACCTACATTGTGATGGTCACTTCAATAAATTGTGGGTAGAGATTTCAAGTTTTACTTTGTGCCTAATCCGGATTTGCTTTGGTTCTGTTTTGTGAGTTTTAGGTTATGATGATCAGTTGCTATGAGCAATGTAAAGAAAATCTATTTCTTTTTCTTTAGCTTCTATTGGCTGACTGGTTAATCATTAGTAAACAAACTTAAGGCTAAACACTCTTTGTATTTGGTTGGCTATATAGTTATGTCTAGAACTTAAGACTGTTGTGTTCTATGTAATAGTTCCCTTCATTGTTTCTGTTGTTGGCATCATTATGTGTGTCTAAATGCTTGTATAGACAGATAAAGCTACTTCCTTATTGGCTATATAATCTGAAGACTAATACACGCCCGGACTTGGTGATAATGCCAAAGAATACAAGGCAAATATCAAACATCAAAACCGATATACAGAAAAGTTGTACACTATGTATAATAAACATACATATGATTCTATAGTTAAGGGCACGTCTCTGTGTATAAACATAAACCTTGATTATACGGTTGTTTTGCCGTCGCATACGTCGCAAACAGTGAAGCCAAGACCTTCACAGTAGGCACACTTTGTATCTTCACCAACCCACTCCATAAACTACACAGATTCAAACATTGAAGAAGAGATTTTATGTTTTACAGCTTTAGGCTAATTTGAATATACACATACACATAACCAGAGCAGAGCATTGTTTCGATATTACTCACCTGCGGCTCAACGTTTGGTTCACCGGTTCCATCGCACTCTACACCAAACAAAATCCACACATCAAGTTTTCATTTCAATTTAGTCAAATAATCTGCTACAAAACTCTATACGTCAAGTGTTAATATTACTAACAAAATATATATATATATATATTATGTCGGAACCAAGGTCGAGAAGGGATATACCTAGACACATCAATCGACCTTCTCCTCGACAAGTGATGCACCTTGGTTTAGCATCTTTAGACTTACTTTTGTCTATTGGTTTGTTCCTCTCGGTAAGCCTTGATGGATCTTCCCATCGGTTTTCTCCTAAAAGGAAAACACGGTGTTGGGAAACCTCATTGTCTCTGTTACCTTGATCTTTTATGATAGTCTGTCTCTTCTCAGAGACTTGTGTCGCTGAAGTAAATACAGCTCCGTTACCAGCTTCCTTGATCAAGGTAGATGAAAGAATGGTTTAGCATAAAGACTAACTCTTACCACCTTTTCACATCATTACATAATATTCATGTTACCCTTAAACCTCAAAAAAGATAGTGTAACATTTTCCTATTTTATCAAGTGTTATTTAAGACTCATTACATTCTGCAGATTCAGAACAAAGCTCATTTACTAGCAAACATAAATCTTATTTCAAGGGCAGAGCTAAGAAGGTAAAAGATAGCTAATTAACATGAATGTGAAGCCTTAATATGCAAAGAGACTGGCTACTAAAGCATAGAGGGACCACACAACTACCACAATGATTGTCATAGATAGAAGCCATGGGTTCGCAGCCGCACAACTAAAGAAGACCACTACTCCAAGTTGAAAAGGTTTCAGTTTTTACCTCTTTCTTCATTGGACTCGCTTCAGCCTTATTCGTCTCAAAGTCATCACCCGTTATTTGATCCATGAACAGCCTCTGAAGAAGCTCTGAAGTCATTACACCATCCTCAGGGACATCAATGGACGCCTTTTAAAGCAAGAAAAACACCGACCATATCAGCAAGAAACCACCTCAACAACATCAAAAAACTATAATGGCGAAAAGACGTACTTGCCAAGTCTTAACAGCTCGTGATGTCCCACTTGAGAAGCTCGAAAACTCCATGTCCTCTTCGCCCGAATAGAATCCCAACTCCATCAACGCTTCCTATCACATCGAGAGAAACGAATATTCACAATAGTAATCAAATCTCTCAAAGTAGTAATCAGAGTTCAATAATCAAACACTTAATAGCTAAATTACTCAGATATCAAGGCTAAACCAGTTCCTAGTGATTAACAAGTTACTCGCCTATGTTTTGTTTTGTAAGCAGACCTGCATAGCTTCAACATCTTCTCCTTCGCTTCCCACTTTCAATGTCTTCCTCTTTGTTATTGGCTTCAAAACCTTAACTTTCACTTCATCAATTACATGCTTCTCTTCTTCTTCTTCCTCTTCTTCTTCTATGATGTTATTCTCCAACACCATAGGCGTTGAGCTCGAATTACTCTCCGAGATACGATTCTTCTCCTTCAAAACCTGAAGCAGAGCAGCCACGTTAGAGATCGTATCGGGAACAGAAGTACCCTGCTGCGAATTTCGAGATTCTAGGGTTTGAATCCGAATCTGCAGATCTGAGATCTCTCTTAGAAGCGATTCGCGATCGTTTCTCCACCGTTGCTCCTCGCGGATCCATCTTTGCTCCTCTCGAATCCACCGCTGCTCTTCCCGGAGCCACCGGGCTTCTTCGCGGTCGTTTTCGCCGGAGGAGGGGGTTTGTGCGGAGAAGCAGACGATGGAAGAAGAGAGGGGAAAGGAGAGAGGTGAATATCTGAAAGGTAAAGTACGAGTTTTGATATTTTGGATTCGGAAGGTAAAGGGGAGAGAGAGAGGTAGAGAGGAGGAAGAAGAAGCCATAGAGAGAGAGAGAGAGAGAGAGAGAGAGAGAGAGGGAGAGGGAGAGAGGATAAAGTAGAGAGCTTTGTGTATTTACCACATACACATGGCGGGAAGATAATTATTAATTCCTCTCCATTTTTTAAGAGTGATTTACGATAAAAGGTAGTTAGAACCAAGTTCAAGAACTCGCTAAGCGCTATGCAAGGGCTAGCGCCTATCGAAAAAATCAGATATTTTTCGGGGATTAATTAGGGAGTAATTTTAGGATAAATTTATATTTTTATATATTTTTTTCACTTTATATTGATTTTTATTATCATTTATAATGTTATTAACCTCTAAAACTAATAATTTATCAAAAAATTATAAAATCTAAATATAAATGATCGAATTAGTCAGAAAATAGTCAAAAATTAACTGGATTATGCGAAATTTTATAGAATTAGACGTCGTTATTTATGTCATTAAATTTGCGCGGCCAAAAACTTAATCGACGCGGACGACCACTGAATAACGGAAACTCGGGGGAGTAATCGGCTAGGCGAGCGAGTTTTAGAACAGAGCTTAGAACACACCTCCAATGGTGGATCTTGCTTAATTAATATTTATATTTTATCTATTAAATGGTAAACATTATTTTAAAAAATCCTTAAAAAAATTCTAATTACCATATAATATCACTACATATTTTTAATATAACCTATGTTTTTGATTTTATTTATAAATTACAATTTTAAACCCACTACAAAGGCCCAAATGAATTCATAATGTAGTGCAAATTTTTTTTTAAAAAAAATTGATAACAAGAATCATTCAAATTTTAATCTTCACAAACTTTACCTCTATTTCGAAAATATTCTACAAAAACGAATAAAGAAAATAAAAAAAAACGATTTGAAATTTCAAAATTTATATATGACAAAATTTGAAAAAAATAATATTCGTGAAATATCTTTGATAACAAATGATTTAAAATTCAAATGAAAATCAATTGAAATTTTAGCAAATAAAATAAAATTTGATAACAATTTTCATATCGAAATAAAAAACTTGAATTATTCAAATGAAATAATATCTACAACAATCTAAACTTGATTTATTTTTAAATTTATATATAGCTAATTAAGACATAAGCAAATAAAGGAATAACAATTACATATTTTAATTTTCCTTACGGGTCGTTACAAAAATCACAAAGCGAATTTGAAAGGAATGATAATTGTTATGAGATTAATTCAAATTCAATTTATGTATAATTCTAATTTGTAACGGGTAAAAAAATAACATAAATAATTGATAAGATATAACTAAATTATATTCATAATATTAAAGTATACATAAGTATAGTTTTGAAATTTATATTAAATATAATCCAATAAACAATTTTTAAATATTTCTTATACGCGGATCAATCTCGGGTTACCCCATATATATCGGTTACCCTACACAATGTATAGATTTTATTCAATGTACTTTATGAAATAAGAGACTATATAAATATAATCTAAGTTATGAATTTTTATTAGAGAAATTCACAGAACTACACCAAAAGCTTCATTCCTTTACAAATTTACACCCAATTTAAAATTTTCACAAAACTACACCTCCTTCCTCTGTAAAAAGACCTCATTACCCTTATTTAATTAGGTTCTTATTTTCTTCTTTTGCCAATAAAGAACACGAAGAAGCTGGAGAAGGAGAAGGAGACATCCAATAATCGCCGATATTCAGATGACGATCTCGAAATCTGGAAGCATCTTCTCCGTCGCAGTCGTAGGTATCAGCTTCTCCGATCACGAATTCGTCTTCTTCTTATAGATCTGAAACTATTTTCACATACAAAGATCTTGTAGATCTTGTAGATCTTGTAGATCTTGTAGATCTTGTAGATCTTGTAGATCTTGTAGATCTTGTAGATCTTGTAGATCTTGTAGATAGAGAAGACAAATAAGCCTAAGAAGAAGATTAGCTTCACATACGATGATCTAAGATCTGAAACTATTTTATCAGATTTATAATTAAAGGTAATTACTCCTCCTTTTCATGGATTCTCCATGTTAATTAAATAAATTGAATAATTAAGAAATTGATAATTAAGAGATTAGGCGTATGAGCAGAAGCTTGGATTAGGTTCAAGAACATTTGCTGTCATACATTTTTGATATATTATAAATTTCACAATCTACTATTATAAGTATTATAAGTTCGAACCATTGTTTGATGTTGATAAGTAGTATTATAAGTATTATTGTTGATGCTGAACCATTATTCTCTATAGGGCACATGCTTTAAAACGAAGATAGAGAAGACGAAGTTTCAAATACGACAATCTCTAAGATCTCTCAAATTTATAATTAACGGTAATTACTCCTCCTTTTCACGGTTTCTCCATGTGAATGAAATAGATTGAATAATTAAGAGATTAGGAGTATGAGCAGAAGCTTAGATTAGGTTCAATAGCATTTTTCTGTCATACATTTTTGATATATTATAAATTTCACAATCCTACTATTATAAGTATTATAAGCTGAACTATTGTTTGATGTTGATAAGTAGTATTATAAGTACTATTGTTGATGCTGAACCATTATTCTTTACATGGCAGATGTTTGATCTCTACTGTGTTTGTGGACAGTGGAAGTCAACAAATTCTTCTTGGGAATTTGTTATTGATGTTGATAGATGTGGTTTTCTTACCTCCATCAGCCAAGATATGTCTTATGGAGACTAGTTGTGTAGCTGCAATTTGATTTATTTTCACCATTTATGTGGTTTCATTCAATTTTTAATGCAAGACTTGTCATAATATACTAGTAAGACTTCCAAATGATTCAGATGTTATAACACTTATAACACTTATAATAAATGTTATAAATTCTATTAGTTTACTGTCTTTTATTTTCCACGTGTACATGTTTGTTACCCTATTTAATGCAAGACTTGTCATAAGATACTAGTAAGACTTCCAAATGATTCATATTTTATAACACTTATAACACTTATAATAAATGTTATAAATTCTATTAGCTTACTGTCTTTTACTTTCCAGGTGTACATGTTTGTTGCCCTATTTAATGCAAGACTTGTCATAAGATACTCGTAAGAAGAGATGAATCTGTAGAGGAAACCGTCGTCGAAGAGAAACTCTAGATCTTTTGATATTTTACGATATGGACTCCGTTTATTATAAATATTATAAGTGTTATAATTCATTCTATCGTTTTAAAATGGGCTCCGTTTATTATAAGTGTTATAAATATTATAACGTTTGTTGTTTTTTGTAATAAGTGTTATAGAACAAACTTCTCAAAAATATCAGATAAATGTTATAAGTGTTATAAGTGTTATAAGTGTTATAAACCAACAGTTGTTGAGATTTCAAAAAAGTTCAAACCTAATCAAAAAGAGAAAGCTCAGACATCAGATAAATGTTAAGATTTCAGCAAAGATATCTGATGCTAGTTTCTTCCTCAACTCCGATATCTTCGCATCCTTGAACTTCAATAAGTAAGAGATCCTCATAGTAATGCATTCCAAGAGCTTCAGGGACACAATTCCTGAATCTGTCTGACAAACCTATCATATTCAAAAAACAAAAAAAATACATTAAGTTAATCTGCCAAAAATATGTGGAAACAATTGAATCATTAAGTCACCAATGACTATTATATACGGTGATGTATCATAACTATCATATATAGTTTAATCATTAAGTCAAGTTAGGTTCAGAATTACACTTTATAACTAATACTTTATGATACTGTTACATTTGATTTTATACAACTTATAACACTCATAACACTTGCCATCAAAACGTTGTAACATATTAGCTGGTGAAACAATTGAGTCATTAACACACACAAACCATCAATTTAAGGTATTATTCTCTTTATAACATTTATAACATTTTTACCTCTTTTTTGTTTCTCTCTTCCAAAAGATTATGGATGTTATCAATCCTAATGGTTAGGCTCGTAACAATATTGATAAGGATATCTAGTTTTTCATTAACTAAATATGCATTCATCTGCCAAAAAGTAAAATCCATTAAAACACATCAATTACTAAATGGGAAATCACTTATGTATCACTAATAACTCTTATAACTGAATAAAAAATCCATTAAACACATCAATCATGCTGAAGCGAGATCGAGAAGATGAAGCTAAGGTGAAATCTAGACGATGTAGCTACGGCGAGATCCAGATCTAAACGACGATGAAGAAGACGACGAGATCTAGATTATGAAGGCGAGATCCAGATCTAGACGACGGTGAAGAGACGGCGAGATCTAGATTATTAATGTGAGATCCATATCCAGATCTAGACGGCGAGATCGATACGGCGACGATGAAACGATGGAGAAATCGAGATCGAGATAGAAATTGAGAAGAAGAAGAAGAAGAAAAAGAAGAAGAAGAAGAATAATACAGAGGAAGAAGAAGAAAAATACAGAGAAAGAAAAAGAGAAAGAAGAAGAAGAATAATACATAGGGTAATATTGTCTTTTTGGTTATGAAAGAGGTGTAGAATTAAAAAGTCACTTTCAGAAGGTGTAGTTTTGTGAATTCACTTTCAAAACGTGTAGTTTTGTGATTGTCCCTTTTTATTATATATATTTTCACCAAATAATTTTAAATATATAAATTCAAAAATATGTTAAACTCCGCACATCCTCATCTAGTTGAATTTTAATCAAACTTTATATTCTTAAGAAACTTTCATTGTATTTAATGTTTTTGCAGTCCAATAGTGAATCTTAATCTCAGATCTTAATAAACATAATATTTTTTTTTATTAAAAAACAATTAAAAATAAAAATACATTACATAAAAACATATTTTAAAAGACAAAAAAACAAAATATAAAAAACATGACATAAAAACATATGGGAGAATCACAAAACTACACCATTTGAATTACATTTCACAAAACTACACCATTTCAAAATTACTTCACAAAACTACACCTAAGCACTCAAAATTAAATTCAAATAAACCTTACCCACACAATTCTACCCCCTTAATATTATATCTTAAACACTAATTAGCGAACCCAAATGAAAAGATTTTAATTTTAGTAATTTTTAAAAAGGTAAATCAAACTTTTAAAATTTTGAAAGGGTGTAAATTTGTGAAAATATTTAATTAGATGTAGTTTTGTGAAGGGAGGGTTGAAAATGTGTAGTTTTGTGAATTTCTCAAAACATATTACAATACATATAAATTTATCATGATCCGAATTTTTGCCAAATATGTTCCACCAAATCCGCTTTTTCCACCAAATCCGCTTTTAGTTGCTCGTGTCTTCTTTTATCCTTTAGATAATATCGGTTAACCATCTCATTGGTGACATTCGAAGGCATATTCGTTGAAAACGTATAATCTACTGTAGGACTCGTGTCGTCTCCATGAGTGAATTCAGATATATCCCAATGAGTGTATCCATCTCGTTCGTCTTCTACTATCATGTTGTGGAGTATGATACATGCTTTCATTATTTTCTCAATTTTTATCTTATCCCAAAAAAGTGTCGGGTTTTTGACGATAGCAAATCGAGCTTGCAAAACTCCGAAAGCCCGTTCCACATCTTTTCGAACAGCTTCTCGATACGTTGCGAACACTGATGTTTTGTGATCTTGAGGAAGTGTAATGGATTGGATAAATGTTGCCCATTTAGGATAAATACCATCGGTTAGATAGTAAGTCAAACCATACTCGCGTCCATTGACAAAGTATTTAACTTTCAGAGTTCGACCATATATAACATCATCAAATACTGGTGAACGCGCAAGAACGTTGAGATCGTTAAAGGTACCTGGAGCCCCAAGAAAAGCGTGCCAAATCCATAGGTCGTGTGAGGCTACCGTCTCTAGAACAATCGTGGGTTTTCCATAACCACGTGTATATTGTCCCTTCCAAATGGTGGAGCAGTTCTTAACAAATGAATCGATGAACCTTAAAACCATAGACAAATACATAGACAAACACAGAGAAAAGACAAAGAAAAAGACATAAACAAAGTCAAGAAGGTAAAAGAAGCTTCGTACCTTGAATTTTTTGCCCCAAAACGAATCGATGAAACCCTAGCCCCAAATCAAATCGATTTCGACTTCAATCAATCCACACAGTTATTTTCCTTGCCTCACCATCTCATGCCATGAAGCCTCCTACGATCTACACGGCGTAGATGACCGGAGATCTTCGGTTGGTTTCGTCGTCGCCAAATGAGTCGCCAGAGGAGTCGAAGAGATAACAAAGGAAATAAAAAATGAAGAAGAAAAGTCAAAACCCAAAAAAAAAGAAAAAACAATTAAAAACTCGACTAATCCCGATCGGACACGTGTCCGATCTTAAGGGATCTTAAACATCTTATTTAAGAATCAATCTACACATTATTTCACTTAATTAATTTTTTTTGGGTTTTAATACATGTATTATACATGTAAGATCTGCCTAAAAAATGCCATTGGACTTGGTCTTATGTACTTATATGTGTTTTTCTATCATTATAAGGCAATCCGCTTAACTACACTACACCTAACAACCATACAATTAAACTAAACTATGTTCTAAATGGTGATTACAAGGAAGATCAAAAGTACCTGGTTTTGAGATCCTTCGACTTTGTCATTATATTTTCAAAGTAGAAATACTATACATCCGTGATCATTTGCAAAAACGAACTCTTAATAAATAAAAGTTAATTAAGGAACTTCAATATTTTTAAAATTTATAATCAACACATGATTCTGAAACATCTACAAAAGCAAACAACACTTATATATCTCTCTGCCAGGTCATGCAAGAAGCAACTCAAGCAGGTCAAGATGAACCTACAACTTGACCAAAATTTAAAGTTTTTGAGATATACTAATAATGATTTACACCGGAAATTGACCGGAAAAGACGAATCCTCTTTCTCGTCGGCGAAGAGAAGAAAGAAGAAGAAGAAACAAAACATAACATAAAAAAAATAACAAAAAATAAAAATAAAGTTAAAAAGGGGAACCAATACAAAACGGACACGTGACCGATCTTATGAGATCTTAAAAAGCTTAGTTAAGATCGGATCTTGTATTAAAAGTTTAATTCTGGGCCTGAATACAACATTTATACATCTAAGATCAAGTTTAGATAATCCATTGGACTTGCTTTAATAGTGTGTAGTGTACTTTGATCACGTTTGATGTTGTTTTATGACGAAATTGTCCTTTATATGGTGGAAAGAAAAATGGAAGAGTAAATACTAGTTTGTGTTCTGGTTTGGAGAATTGTGACAAGTCATTTTATTGATGGGCAAGTTTGATTAAATAAAAAAATTGTTGGATAATAGGAAGTTGTTCATGTGGGTTTATGTTGTCAACTATATTTTATTTTGATCATTGATGAGTTTTGTAAAAGTAGATCTAACATATCAGATTTAAAGAGAATATATAGTGCTGGAAAACAACTGTGTAAAATGAACTTTTGTGGACAAACTATGTTACTTTTCTATGTACATATATTTGGACAATATTAGTTTTGCAAAGTAATGTGGACTACCATTTATATTCGAAAACATCATATATACTAACATGTGTATTAAGATATGTGGACGATACTCAGATAAAAACACCAATAAAACATTTGTTTTACACTAGCAAATAGATTGGTTGTCTAATATATGTGTACATTGTGAAACATTTAAATGGAATTACCTATGCAGATAGAATCATAAAACAATAAGTATAACATAAACATTAAGTAGTAACATCTCATATCCCCATTGCTCACCTTTATACAAACATATGTACATAAATTGAGACATAATATGTCACTTATTCAATTTAGTCCATCAACTTACACTAGTAAAAAAAAACAAAATACCCACGAAAATTTTCGTGGGTTTTTAGCCTATTTTTTCGTGGATAACCCACGAAAACCCACGAAAAATTTTCGTGGGTATAGCGTCGTGGGTAGAAATTTTCGTGGGTAATTTACCCACGAAAAGCCCAGAAAATTTTCGTGGCAAATCTACCCACGAAAATTTTCGTGGGTTTTTCGTGGGTAGGCTGAATTTAAAAAAAAAAATAATAATCCAATTTACGAAATTATAAATTTTAAAAATTAAAATTAAAACCGAATTAGAAAGGCAATAATATTTTATAATTAAAACCGCAAAGCAAATAGTTTAACAAAATTCAAAGTTATATAAATAAAAACAATTGTTGCAAAATACAAAAAACTACAAGTTATAATCAAAATTTCCAAGCGAGTTCAGGTGGATTGTGTTGTACTCCTCGAGCTGGATCGGGCCTTGCGACACTAGAGTCGGGTCTAGCGTGCCTTGATTCGGGTCTTCCGGGTCCTGCGGGACTTGACCCGCCCCGCCGAGCTTCCAGCTTCAAGAACGAGATTGGGGGAGACCCAACTGCGACCTACTAGAATGAGATTGTGTACCCCTAGATGAAGACATAACTACAAATAGAACCTAACAATCAAATTTTAAAACAAACATACATTTAAGTAAAAAAACATGGCATCACAAATTTTAGAACACTAATCAAGGAAACATATTTTGAAATTAGTGTTTTAAAATTCAGATATATTAAGTGAATTAAACAAAGATATCTTAAGTAAAAATCACATATTTTAAGTGAAATTCACATATTTTGTCACATATGATTAGTGTTTAAAAATTTATACCAAATTCATTACAAAGACAATAGAAAGTTTAAGTAAAATAAACAATTATAGAAAGACAAAATCCCTAAGATTTGTAATGGAGAAAATTGTTACAATTGTATAATTTTTAGTTTAAATTGTTTATGACCTTATAATTATGAATGACCTTATAATTGTTTATGTCCTTAACAATATAATCAACAACAAATTCAAACAACAATTATGATAATCAACGACAAAATCAAACAACAACAAGATCTAGATCAAACAACAAAAATAATCAAACAACAAGAACAATATAATCAACAACAAAATCAAACAACAACAAGATCTATAGCAAACAACAAAATCAAACAACAATTATGATAATTCAACAACAATCAAAATTTAAACAACCAAATATACATATATAAGTTAACCTGAAGAAATAACACGTTTTTCGCCTAAAATCGCCGGAATTTCGCCTCAAATCGCCGGAAATCATCAAAAATACCAAAGGAAAATATTGTGTGCGGCGGAAATTAGGTTTGGGAAGAAGACGAAGTACCCACGAAAAAGCCACGAAAATTTTCGTGGGTACTTAAAAAAGCCACGAAAATTTTCGTGGGTATTCAAAAGCCACGAAAATTTTCGTGGGTAATCGTGGGTTTCACAGTACCCACGAAAATTTTCGTGGGTAATTCGTGGGTTTCACGCTACCCACGAAAATTTTCGTGGGTAATTCGTGGGTGGCACGATACCCACGAAAATTTTCGTGGGTAGTCTATTACTGTTCATCGTGGCTTTTCGTGGCATTTCGTGGCTTTTGCCCTTCGTGGGTATGGGCAATTTTTTTACTAGTGTTATATCCATTAGACAAACATACAAATTAACATTTAGCCGTGGAGAACACCACGTGAAAGAAACCTAGTGGATAAACTATTTCACATTTTGAATCCACATCCTTTAGCTATCAAAAATCCAAAACAAAAATCTTAAACATTGTTCAGTAAACGTAGTCCACCACAATGTTGTTTGGTGGACAGAAATTAGTAGACGTGGCCACTATACGCGTCGTCGTCACTCTGACACACGTTTTGAGACAATTTGGGTGTATGGGCCTATCAACTTTTCATTTATTTACATAAAGCAAGCAAATTATTAGTAAGAAGAGATCTCTATAAAAAAACTAAGAGATTTCACTAGCAGATTTGGGATTTAGGGTTTTTTACAAATTGCATAATTGTTTAGCTGTAGTAAATAGAGTTTACCATCCATATTATTATGCAAAAGATCTATAGATTTCACAATTTTTAGATGTAGAAGAACGAGATCTAAAGTTAGGGAGTCTCCGATGGATGCCTTTTAATGGATAATCGAAAGAGAGGGACAACCGACCACACCATGTATTCTAAAAGGATACATAAGTGTTCTGTTGTGTTGGGATCAAACTAGTTGTTGAAAATATCTTCTACACAGTCAGTGTCGGCCTTGAGGGAAGCTAGTAAAACTAGGGTTTCAGCGCATCATTTATTATCAAATAAAGGACATCAAAAGTTTAAAAATCTGTTGTAGTATAGTGGTTTGTGTCCTCCTTAATTCCCCAATACACCCGAGTTCGATTTCTAGAGGGCGCAATTTTTTATTTTTGCTTTAGGCATTAATTTCTGTTGGGTCGGGCTTGTACACAATGAAACAAACGAAAGTCATTTAGTAAAAAGACAAACAAATCTACATGTTAAGAAAGGGATTTCAGGAGCAGATAAGGGATTTAGGGTTTTCTTCTAAAAACGAAAAATAAAAAGACCTCTAAAAAGCACTTACTATCCATATTTATTGCAACAAGAATAAGAATTTTGGTTTTGGTAATATATGTAGAAGAAATCGATTTGGGGTTGAGAGTACAAGTTCTGATGGATGTTATATAGAGATTAGAGTCAACGCCATGATATTTTCCGAGATGATACCAAGGTGATAGAAAGGCGGACGCCGAGAACACTGGAATACGATAGAAGTTTTTCGCCGGAGATTAAAGATTGAAATTTAAGGATTTTGCAGGTTAGAGAGAAGAGGGGAACAGAGATAACACTTTTGTGCTTTTATTTTTAGAGTTATTTTATTAAGTAAAAATATGTAAGTATAGAGATGGTGGTTTGGTTGGGGTATTAATGTCATTTTACCATGAGAAAGTACACCGAAAGTTATAAGTACCTTTACTTGTAATCGTTTGATACAAAAATACATTTGTATGTAATTTTCTCATATATAATCTCCTCTATTAATTCTCAATCGTAAGTACAAGTAATTGAAATCTCTCTTTGCATTAATCTCTCACCAACAAGAGTTCATCACACTCTCGTTTCTCAGTTCATAATTGGTGCCCACCCAGGGGCGGATGCAAAAAGAAATTTTAGGAGAGACAAAACGAAATTTATTAAAGATTCTAGTGGTTTAATTGCAAATAATAGGAGGGTCATTAGATAAAATATTCAAGAATTACATGAAACTTTGAAAATTACCCGGGGCAATTTGCCCCCCCCCTAACCATACGCCCACCTCCTCAATACCGAGAGGTTGTCGCCGCTCTCTGTTACGGTTATCTGGGCACATATTCAGTTTTTTATCTTATAGATTAACAAAATCCAATCGAGTCCGCAAAATAATTGTTGGTGTAAGCTTGAAATAGCTTGTAACTCAAGTTTAGTATATTTAGGGGAATCTAAATAGGGAGAATTACAAAACTACACCATTTCAAAATTATTTCACAAAACTACACCTAAACACTCAAAATTAAATCCAAATAAACCATACCCACACAATCCTACCCCTTTATATTATACACTAAACACTAATAATCGAACCCAAATATTTTTTTTTTAATTTTGGTAATTTTTAAAAGGGTAAATCAAGCTTTTAAAATTTGAAAGGGTGTAAATATGTAAAAATATAAAATAAGGTGTAATTTTGTGAAGGAGGGATTGAAAGGGTATAGTTTTGTGAATTCCTCATCTAAATATACATATCAAAATGTGAGTTTTCCTTTTATTTAAGAGTTATCTAGTTTACCTTTAAATATAACTAGACGAGGACCCGCACATACATGCGGAGTTTAATATGTTTGTAAGTTTATATATTTAAAATTATTTAGTGAAAAACATATATTAAAAATTCATAACTTGGATTATAAGTATATAGTCTCTTATTTCATATCTATTATATTAAAAGAGAAAACAAAACGCTTACGTGTCGCGACGATTATAGGAAATTTTATTTTATTTTACATTTGGGTCCTTATATTTTTGAATAATTTTTCTTCGGCGAATTCTATGCAATTATATTTCAGGCCCAACGAATTCAGACCCACATATAAATTTTTTTAAGAATTAAATTTGTCCCACATTGAAAACATTAAGAAACGGAATAAAAAATCTTTTACTATAAATAAGACTTTATCACATACAAAATCATTAAAGTCGGCCTTCGTTTAATGGACCTACGAATTTCGGTAAATGAATTGCTCCTTCATTTATCGGGGTATTTATAATGCGGGGATTCACTACAAGAAAACAGGGAATTTCCGACTACAGGTAGCGACTACAGACATAGTCGTCATATTTCGTGACTGTTTAGCTACGACTATACGACTGTATAACGACTACAAAGTTCTAGTCATTTATGAGTCGTTATTTTACGACTACAACAAGTAATCGGTCTTGTAGTCGTAATTTAACGACTAATAAATGACTAATCTCCATAAGAAAAACAATGTTTGAATATAGTCGGTAATTAGTGGCAAATATGCGACTTTGTCGGCGAGTCGTCTTGTAGTCGCTTATTTAGCGACTACATAGCGACTAAATTTGGGCTTCACATTTGGGCCCAATGGCATAACCTAGCTATATCTTCTTCTTCCTCTGCTCGTCGCTTCTTCTTCGTCTATCCGCTTCTTCGTCGTCTATCCGCCGTCGAGACCTTCTTCGTCTTCATCGATCGTCACTCCTTCTTCATCATCAAGACGAGATCTCATGATGAATCAGCAAAAAAAAGGAAGAAAACGAAAGATAACTCCCAACATATCTCTAACCCCGCGCCGCAAAAAATCCGTCTACCGGCTCAATACAACTTCACACCGGCGCCAAATCGTGAAGATACTCCTTCACCTAATCAGTCGTCGCGACAACAAGTCCTCAATGTGGCTGGTCCTTCGACGGCACCACCACCACAAGTCCGAGACTATCCACCGCCAATTGCTCTTTTCCGGATTTCCGAATCTCAACAAAGGCATCGGATTGAAGAAGCGAGAGAAGGATCCGCAAGAGCAAGGGACGCCTAATCATTCTCTAGGTCATAGTCGCCCATCTTCTCGAAGGTAACAATTTCGACCGCGATGTTGATGATGATGTACCGGATCTTAGGGAGGACACGCTAACGACTTTAAATGCCTTGTCGGCGATGCCGAGGACGTGATAAGTTCGTCACGGTGCTCTCTCCCACACCGACGCCAAACTCGACATGGTATATCTCTTTATCTTCATTGATTCTTTTTGTATTGTATTTGTGTAGTGATTGTTCATTTAGGCTTATGATACTCGAATCATTGATTCTCTCGTGTATTGATTCTTGATTTAGGCTTATGTTGTTCATGTTACTAGTTTGTGCAAATAGAAACCGACAAGATATTGATTCTAGTTTTGTTGTGTTTGGCTCCTAGAATGTATTGGATGTGGTTAATGTGTTTGATTTATCTATGTTTTATATCCTTTTATGTTTTGTCTTAGACTCGTTACTTCATTGATCGATTTTATCTAGAATAAGACTCATTGCTTGTTTGTCTTGTTGTGTGAGACTATCTAGAGTTATGTTGATTTGGGTCTGTTTCTTTCCTTTCCTTATCTATTTCTTTACTTTTGTTATTGCATTTTATTACTTCATCACTTCTTTCTTTTAGGTTTACTCGCGACAAGGGATCTAAATTGGTTCGTAAGATTACAAAAAATTTTACGAACAAATTTGATGGTCCATTTTATAGCTGGACTTGTGTGCCTAGGGATAGGCAAGAAAGATACTTTGTCGAGTTTGCGGTACATTTATCATTCTCTTAACTTTTACATTATAGTATTCTCTTCTCTTATTGTTTATTTTTTTTCCTAACATCATAATATTCTCTCTGTTTTGTAGAAAACTCACACATGGGATCCCTTGATAACATGGACAGTTCAACAACATTTCGAGAACATTTGTCAACGCCGGATGAAAGACATGGTTTCCTCTGTGAGAAATTCTAGAGAGCGCCCTACATGGATCGACAAATCTCTGTGGAAGGAAATGACTCTCCATTGGGATACCGACGAAGCAAAAGAAAGAAGTCTCATTTATTCCAATGCTCGTATGTCCGATCGTGGTGGTCTTGGTCCTCACATCCATTTATCGGGACCGACCTCTTATCAACAAATCCAATATGGAATGGTTAGTAACTAAATTATATATGTTCTCTAAGTTGATGTGTAATAAGTGTTTCTTTTGTAACATTGCAGGAAGAGAAATTGGGAAGACCGGTGAGTATTGGTGAGGTCTTCATTAAGACACATACGAAGCCGGATGGTACCTTTGTCGATAAGAAGGCGAGAGAAGATTGCTTCGATTATGAGAAAAAGTTGGAACAGAGATTGTCTCACCTTAATGAAGAGAATTCGGTTATTTCAGACGGTGCTTCACGCCTTTGAGAGCTCACAGCGGATGAATATACAACCATCTTTCTCGAGGTAAAATAAAACATTTTTCATTTATAAACTTTTTTCATAAACATTTATGAATACCTGAAAGTTGTTATTCCTTTTGTTTCTTGTTTTGTTGTTTCTGTTCAAAGTCCACTCAAAAGGATTCACGAGGCAATATGTATGGACTTGGAAGCCTCAAGGAGAATATTGAGAATGTTTTCACATTCGGCAAAACACAAGGAGGCTCTTCATCCCTTGTGTCAGTGCAAGAACAACTGAAGGAAGCACAAAAAAAGATCGAAGAACAAGACGCAACTAATAAGAAGCGTGAACAAGAGCATTCGCAAGCTTTAGCTGCACAAGAGAGCAAGCTCGCACACTTATCCTTGGTCGAAAAGTACCTACGCCAAACGGATCCTGCCTTTCTCGACTTTATGAAGACTGAATCAGCTAAAGACACCACCACACCTCTCTCAACTTCTCCTCGCTACTTAGGTTACTTATCCCTCTATCATGAACTAGTCACTTTTCTTTTTCAATGTTTAAGTTAACGTTTTGGTTATAACTTGATGTACTTGTATGTTTGTTAAGATAATTTCATGGATTGTGGTTTATATTCAATTGTGTGAGCTTCTTGTTTATTACAACGGATCAAGAAGAAAGATTCTTCTGTTTTATGAATACAAATAAATGGCAATAACAAACCAAACAAATACCAAACGTATAATTTTCTATAAATAATGGTCACCACATAGTCGGGAAACAGTCGTTAGGTAGACGGTAGCAGGTCGTATAATAGTCGTAAATAATGTAGTGTCTATTTGGCGACTAAAATAAACAATCGATCAATGGTCGTTTCATAGTCGTCAAATAGTCACTACATTCTTTACGACTATTTTCTTACTACCTTGGCGATACGTATATTCATGTTGATTAATCGTAAATTAGTGGTAACATAGTCGTAATATACAACGACTCGTTTACGACTAATATACGACTCTTTTGGCGTAGTCGTAATGTAGTCGTTAAATAGCGACTATATTTACGACTATACAATTTAGCGACTAAAGATTGACGACTACATGGCTTAATCATGTAGTAGTCGTAAATGATCTTTTACCGACTACAGTGCGACTAACGTTGTAGTCGGAAAACCTCTGTTTTCTTGTAGTGATTTTAATTAGTGGATTGGAGCCTCAATATTCGGTTTACATGTCGGGCTCATTCGAGTTCGGGTTTTTGGGTTAGAGGATATAAGATCCGTTCGTGTTATTTACAACTACGGTTTTGTTCGGTTCAAATCTATTCGGGTTCAGGTCGAGTTTCATATATTTAACAAAACCTGACATGGAACTAAATATTATTCGGTTCGGGTTTTTTGGTTTTTTTTTTCAAATTTTTAGGTTTTTCATATTTTTAGCAAGAATTTTGGGTCGGCTTATTCGGGTCCGGTTCAGGTTTTGAGTCAGCTAATTCATATAACCCACAAAAATTGAAATAGCCTACTAAAATCTAAATTATCTTATCAAAACTATATACTTGTGTATAACTTCGGGTATATTCAAGTATAATTCAAGTTTTAGGTCGGTTTGGGTTAGAACGAAAACCCGAGTTAGAAAATATTAAAACCCGATAGGATAATTTGAGAACCGAAACTGGACCAACCGGATTTTTTCGGGTCGGTTCGGTTTTGGATTTCGGATCTCGGGTTAAATGCTCAACCCTAAATTGATCAATTCATTATTTTCTATAATATAACTTAATATTATTTATAAATATCATGTCCCGCGCAAGGCGCGGGGTACTTACCTAGTAGTACATTAAATAAAATCTATACATTGTGTGGGATAACCCATAAATTATATTTTAATATTATGAATATAATTTATTTACATAATTATATTTATTATAAATTTCAAAACTATACTTATATATATTTTAATATTATGAATATAATTTAGTTATATCTTATCGATTATTTATGTTATTTTTATTACAAATATATGTGCCATGAGAAGACAACTCTCGTGCCTATTAACTTTTTTTGGGTGATATTGTGCCTATTAACTTTTGGGTGATATTGTGCCTATTAACTTTTGGGTGATATCGTGCTTATAGTATTAACTTTAACTAATTGCATGAAACATATGTGTATGAAGCATGATGTAAGTTTCAAGTAAATAATTAAAACCCTACAAAAATTCCGCATGCCCACTTTTCCATCTAAAAGAATATGAATATATATACTTGGGTTACAAATATTGATAACAAAAAAATGATAGCAAAAAGTGATGGTTCAATTGGAATCGGATTATCAAGTTATAGTGAGTTCGAAAAGCATCGGCCCGTAATCCTTCCACCGTCAAGAGTGGGAGGTGGACGCTGCTCTGTGAAACCAGCCTCACGCAGTTTCCTCCGCTTTAAGAGAGACTGAATCACAAGCCTTCGCTTGAGTCTAGCCTCTCAACTTCTGGCTTGGAACGGGCAAGCCAGTTTTATAGCCTAACCCGAACCCGACCCGATAAGATCGACCAATTATCCCATCACCTTTATTGTTTCCACTTGGATCACAAGCCAACGTTACTAAGCTCGACGTTGTAGTTATGTTACAATGTCTTATATATACACGAAGAAACAACTTGTTTCTTTCGATGTGGGACTTTTGATGGCTATATATGTTATATACACATCTTAGTCTTTTTTATTCAAATCTATTTTTGGTCATTTTCATTAGTGTTGAGTCTTTTATATCATAATCTCTAGGGGAGTTACAAAAATATACCTTTTAAAATTGTACTTTGCAAACATATATCTACTTAAATTATATTTTCTTAAATAGTTCTAAACAATATTGAATTCAAATAAAAGTAAGAGGAATTCACAAAACTACACCCTTTCAACCCTCCCTTCACAAAACTACACCTAATTCAATATTTTCACATATTTACACCCTTTCAAAATTTTAAAAGCTTGATTTACCCTTTAAAAAATTACCAAAATTAAAATATTTTCATTTGGGTTCGCTAATTAGTGTTTAGGGTATAGTATTAAGGGGGTAGGATTGTGTGGGTAGGGTTTATTTGAATTTAATTTTTAGTGTTTAGGTGTAATTTGGTGAAGTATTTTGGAAATGGTGTAGTTTTGTGAAATGTAATTCAAATGGTGTAGTTTTGTGATTCTCCCTAAAAGTAAATACTAAATATAAACTCAAGTATATTAATAAGAGATAACTTAATCATTTGAAATTTGAAAAAGTATATATTTAAAAAGAATTTTAAATAAAGATATTTTGTATATAGTTTTTATAAAATGTAATTTGTTATAATGTTAGAAACAATTACACAAGTTCACAAGCTTTTTTCTTTTTTAAAAGAAGATTATAATCTTTTTCTATAATATTTTCTGTAGATTCTTTAATGTTAGACACGTTTCAATTACACAAGTTCACAAGTTTTTTTTTCTTTTTTTAAAAGAAGACTAGGATAGAATCCGCGCGTTGCGCGGGATATCCGTCAATATTTTATAATAATTTTTCAAAAATATATATATTTTGTTTATTGCGGTTTGAGGTGGATATTTTTTAAAAAATTATTATTGTAATAGGTATTTAGTTTGACATTAAATGCAAACAACCCATTTTTTATTTTACCAAATTAATGAAAATAAAATTGTTCATACGTAACTTTTGAATGAATATTTTAGTTTATTACAAACTTTTTTAATTTAAAGAGAAGTAAAGATTGTTGTGTATTTTTTAGTTTCTTTACTATTAATCATTTATTTTTTTCCATAATACATTTATTTTTGTTTTACGTGGAGATTTTAACCCGTTTTTTAAATTGCACAGTTGTTTATTTTCTTTAATGTTATTAGAACATTTATATTTGTTTTTGATTATTTTATATGATGATTATGTTTTCAGTGGATATTTTTAGTAATTATTAACATTTGGTTTAAGAAGATTATTGAGAACAATCAATGTCTTATTTATATTTGTAGTCATGAAGTCTTAAATTTATAATTTTTAAACTTTATTTATCTATATATAGTTAAATTTGAAATTTTATATATTTATTATTGTATATAACATAATGTTTAATTTTATTATTAAATAACTTTATGTCTTTAATGATTTCTTATTTGATTTTTATTAACATTAAATGAAATTTATCAAATATTTATTTTATTTGTGTATTTAATATTTTTGATGATGGAGAGAGTTCTTCTTTTATAGTATAGACTAGGGTTAACCCGCCCTTCGGGCGGTGTTTTCCGTTATACTTTTATTAAGAAGCATTATAACCTTTTTATAAAATTATTTTTATTTAATTATTTTTTTGGTACAATGAATTTGAATTTTTATTTTTTATATATCTTTCTGTATTTCGATGATTATAATTATAAATTTTTGGTGATTTAATATTGTAATAACTTTTGGAATATTTTTTGGTTTTATCATGTACACTTGTATTGTAATGATAAAAATATTCTTGCATGCATTTTTATAAAATTGTACATCTATATTTTCAATTTTCATTAGTTGTTCATATATGTTTAATTTAAACAATGGATATGCGGTTACTGATTTCAAATTCATATGTAGTTTAATATTTGTAAAATATATTGTAACATCACTTTTCGAACGTATATACATCAATGTTTCTATTGTTGTCATAAAAGTTAAAATTTATTTTCCTAATTATTTTTTTCTCTTTTCGTTAATATCACTTTTCAATTTTAATCCACCATCCAATATTTTCTATAAATTTGATGTATAGTTTGAATTCTCATAAGAGGTTTATGAGAATTGCAAATTATTAATTTTTCGTGTTAATAATGTGTTTACTTGTGTTAAAAGTTAAAATTCATGATCAAACATCATTTTAATTACATTGTACTTAATCATTAAAATAAATTTTCAATATTTGTTTATCATATAATCACATAGATGGAAATTTGAAATATGATTGCTATAGTCACTAAATGAAAATAAATTTGTAGATTATTGTAGTTATTCGTTAATCTTTATATATATAGATTTGAAGGGAAATATTTTTTACAATTGTTAATTTGAGATTTTATAGCTATATGTATACACATATATATAAAAAATATTCAACAAATTAAAAGGGTGTGTCTTTTCAAATTCTAGGTGTAATTGTTAATTAAATTCTATTTATTATGAAAAGTAAAATATTATAATATAATGAACTATTATTTAAAAAATAAAGAATGAAGTGATGATGTGTCAAAATTTTAGATGTTTGAAAGATGATGTGTCTTAATGAGAAAAGAGCATATTCTTCTTTATATATATAGATTATAATCTTTTTCTATAATATTTTATATAGAATCTTTCTAATTTTTGAATAAAATTTATGTGTGGTTACTAATATTGATGATATTTTACTTTCACGAGTCTTATTATAGTATATGGACCATAACCCAAATATAAGACAACCCACTCATATACATTTTGTCCTACTTTGGAAAACAAAATTTTGTAATGGTATATTTTGGCGCAATTTTTTGATGTTTTTTTTTAAAAAATTTCAAAATTAAAGTTGGTCAAACTTGTGTTATGATTTATGAAGTAAGATAAAGTTTCAAGTAAATTGTAACAACCTATAAAAATATCGCACACGCAATTTTTCCATCTAAAATAAATTGAAACTTTATACTTCGGTCACATGTAAAAACAACATGCTTTTTATAATCTCTTAACCGTGTTAGATCTACAAAATAACAAAAATATAACATATGTACGTTTAAACAAATACTCGAATATTTATTGGGTGGTTACTACTTAGAATCAATGAATTTTATTAATGGTTAATAAAATCAGGAAAACTAAATGAGATATTATGTGGAAACCACTTTTCATCATTGCTTCTAGCAAATTCCTAATCAACAACATCCTTTGAATCTGCCAGACTACACAAAATTGTTTAAACTCAAAAACAAATATTAATTCAAGATTTTAATATGCTATTCTTTTCTCCCACTTTTCTTCTATAAATTTTCAAGCTATCTTTAAGGAAAAAAGATCACTGCACAAATAAGATATCACAGATATATGCATAACTAATAACATTAGTAAACATCGTATTAAAACCGCGAAATCATACAAAAAGGTGATGGTCCAATTGAAGTCGGCTTATCGGGTCATAGTGAGCTCGAAAGGCACCGGCCCGTAATCCTTCCACCGTCAAGAGTGGGAGGTAAACGCTGCTCTGTGAAACCAGCCTCACGCAGTCTCCTCCGCTTTAAGAGAGACTGAATCACAAGCCTTCGCTTGAGTCTAGCCTCTCAACTCCTGGCTTGGAACGGGCAAGCCAGTTTTATAGCCTAACTCGAACCCAACCAGATAAGATCGACCAATTATCCCAGCACCTTTATTGTCTCCACTTGGATCACAAGCCAACATTACTAAGCTCGACGTTATATTGATGTTAACTTGTCTTATATATACTAGAAGAAAAAACTTGTTTCTTTCGATGTGGGACATTTACACATCTTAGACTTCTTTTTATCCAAATCTATTTTTGGTAGTGTTCATTAATGTTTTTAATAATCTTTAGGTGAGTTACAAAAAATATATTTTCTAGAATTGTACATTGTAAAAATTTATCTACTTAAAGTCTATTTATGTGAATAAATCTAAACACTAAATATTGAATTCAAATAACCTTAAATACTCTACTTTAGCTAGTATTAATAATAATTTATACTATTTTTTAGAAAACATTTTTTAAAAGAACCCTAAAAAATTCTAATTACAATGTAATGTCATTACATTTTTTTAACATAGCCTATGTTTTTTATTGTCTTTGCAAATTACAATTTTAACCCCACTACAAAGTTCCAAAATAATTCATAAGGTAGTTTAAATGTTTGTAATGAAAATTTTGGTAACAAGAATCATTCAAATTTTAATCTTCACTAATTTTAAACTTTAAATTCGAAAAATATTCTACAAAAACGAAAAAAAAAACAAAAAACCGATTTAAAATTTCAACATTTATAAAAGACAAAATTTGAAAACAATAATATTCGTGAAATAGCATTGATAAAAATGATTTAAATTTCAACATAAAGAAAGATAAAGATCTCAACATAAAGAAATGACAATGCACCAAAAGTGTGTCTACATCAATAAAAATATGGAGAATTACAAAACTACATCATTTAAATTGTGTTTCACAAAATTACACAATTTTAAAATCACTTCACAAAACTATATCTAATTACTAAAAATTAAATAAAATAAATCATACTCACAAAACTTTACCCCCTTAATGTTAAACGCTAAACACTAATTAGTGAATTCAAATGAAAAGATTTTAATTTTACTAATATTTATAGAGTAATTGAATCATTTAAAATTTGAAAAGAGTGTAAATAAAGAAGAAAAAAAATTGAATTAGGTGTAATTTTGTGAAGGACGGGTTGAAATGATGTAGTTTTGGGAATTCCTCATAAAAATACATTTTAATTCTAATTAATAAGGGACATTTACAAAACTACACATTTTGAATTGTGTTTCACAAAGCTACGCCATTTCAAAGTCATTTTTCAAAAATACACCTAAACACTTAAAATTAAATCCAAATAAACCCTACTTACACAATCCTACCTCTTTAATATTATACCCTAAACACTAATTAGCAAAGCAAATAAAAAGATTTTAATTTTGGTAACTTTTTAAAGGGTAAATCAACCGTTGAAATTTTTGAAAATGTGTAAATATGTAAAAACATTGAATTATGTGTAGTTTTGTGAATAAAGGGTTGAAAAAGTGTAGCTTTGTGAATTCCTTAATTAATAATCATATAATATTTAATATACAATATTAACTATTAAAATAGAAACATTTTTGTAAAAAGGACGAAAAAAAATTTTATTTACAATGTTGTCACTCAATATAACCTATGGTTATGTTTAAATTCAAAGAAAACAAAAATGAAAACATATTAATTTCAACATTAAAATAGGAATTAAAAGAGAAACAAAAATATTCAAAAAAGGAAAGGAAAATTATTATTAATATCAAAATGAAAAATAAACATTTTAAATTTCAAAATGTTAAAAATAATAAATTGAATAATAATATCTAAAAAATAATTACATAATAATTTATTAATAAAGTAATACAATTTTTTACGGATTAGTTTTAGAATTGAATCTAGGTATAATGGTAGATTTTAAATTTTTAACATCAATTATGAATAACAATTATGATCTCCACATATTTTAATTTTTGAAAAGGGTCATTAAAAATCACAAATCGAAATTGAAATCACGAATAATAGTTGTTATGGATACAAGCATGTTGTCGACGTAGAATATTGCCCATCGGTTTCATCAGATGGAGCCCACTAAAATTATAATTACAATGTTTTTTTTTTAATTTATTAATAAAGGTATTTTTAAAATTTATTAATAAAGTTAATTTATTACAAAGTTATTTTTTTAATAAATACTAATTTATTAATAAAGTTATTTTTACGGATTAGTTTCATATTTAAATCTGTGTAGAATCGTTGATTTTAATTTTTTAACATCCAATTTGAATAAAAATGATATCCACATATTTTAATTTTTGTAACGGGGTATTAAAAATCACTATTGATAGTTGTTATGGGACTAAATCAAATTTAGTTTATATATAACATATATGTATAATTTTTTCGACGATCGGAATATATCAAATATATTTTATTAACCAAATCATATTCGTAAAATCAAAATCTATATAAATAAAGAAATTGTATATTTTCATCACTATAAGAAAATAATAAAAATTACAATATATTCATGTATTATGTGAAATATAAGACCACAAACATATAATCAAATTCGATGTAGAAATTTTTTGAATACATTTTTTACCAAAAAATTTAAAATATATAAGTAAAACATATTTTAGTATATTAAAATTATAACGAATTAAAAACTGCACGTATGTGCGAGTCCGCATCTAGTATAGAGGGTAAATAAAACCTACTTTGTACTAACCTTTGAGTTATTTGTAAAACTAGCATAGAACTAGCGAGTTGCGCGAGATTTTTGTGAATATTTCATAATAATTTTAAAGAATATATACATTGAGATTTGATGGTTTATTATTGATCTTGTGAATCATTTTCTTATTGTAATTTGTCTTTGATATGATATAAACCATCTATTTTATATTTAAACAAATTACTAAAAAAAAATGTTGGGATATCAATATCTTATGAAATCTAGTTTTCGCAAACCTTCTTTTAAGGATAATAGAAGATTGTTGTGTACCCATTCACCTTCTCTAATTTTAATCGAATTTCCGTTGTGTCCGTATACATTTGTTTCGGTTTTACCTGGAGATCTTCAACAATCATTTAAATTGTATCATATCTTGTTTTGTTTCCTCTAACACTATTGATTGATTTATTGTTTATTTTGTACGAGGATTTTTGTTTTTAGTGAATATTTTTAACTTTTTACATAAATTTGGTATTAACATTTGAGTTTAGAAGATTTTGAGAAAATTTTAATGAATTTTTTATACTTGTAAACATGGAGTATTTGCATACTAAATTATAATTGTTTAATTTTTTATTTATGTTTTAACGATATACATTACTAAGAATCGTGTAGTTTTTAATATAAGACGCTCAATTTTTTTTATATATTTCCATTTACAAAAAAGGCTAGAAAAATAAATAGTTTATTTTTATTATTTATATTCAAATAGTATAATATTTTTCAAATGAATTCCTTCTTTTACATTGTTATATTTACTATTGTATATAGTGTGATGGATTATTTTATTAAAAAAATTACGTTGTCAAGAACTTAAGTGAAATAGTTGCAAAGAAAAGAATGTTTCATGATTTCACCATAAATAAAAAACAAATTAAAGATTAGCAAACTAATATTATTGAGTTTTGTTTTCTGTTTGTACCAAGATAATCTGAAATGGTGAGATTTACTATATTCATTTTCTCAAAAAGATGTATAACACCTAACATAAACTGAAAAAGTTCATAAAAGTTAATACAAAATTATCATAATGTAACACGTTAGGTTACAACATTAGTTTTTGAGAAATTCCTTAGAATACCATCAAAATAAGTTTTTGTTTTGAAAATACCATTACAAAGTTTTTTTATAACAAAATAGCATTAAAATGTTTTTTATAGCAAAAATACCATCAAAAAGTTGTAGTTTACAAAAATACCACAAATACAAAAAACGAGTTTTAACACTTTTAGATTTTAAATTTTTTCGTTTGGGTTCGCTATATAGTGTTTAGGGTATATTTTTTAGGGGTAGAGTATAGTTTTTTGAAGGTTTTGGGTGTAATTTTGAAAATTTAAGATTTGTGGTATTTATGAAAAAAAAACTTTTTAATGGTATTTGTAAAACTTTCAAAAATATGTGCTAATTGTGTTAAAAAAAACTTTTTTTAGAGGTATTCATAAAAATTGCCCTTGGTTTTTTTCTGTCTAACTTAATAAGTTAAAAACTAACATCTTAACCATAGCACACAAGTACTCTACATAATTCACAACATGATGATCGCTTTAAAAATACGGTGAACAACAACGTCAACGGTCATTGTGTCGTGCAAATTTTTTGATCCACGAACTCTGTAAAGCAAAGTTCTCAAGTAATATAGTTTAACAATACATGGCGAAATAAATGGAAGATGTTGAATCAAGAGATTAACATTGCGAAGTTTCCAAACGTATATTTTGCATCCCAATAAAACTTTTCACAAAAATCCGAAAAAGTCAAATTTCTCTCTTTTTGTCAACTTTGTTATACTCCATCCATTCCAAAAGTTTACTAACAATGTGAATTATAAATTCTCGTAAACACTCATAATTTAAAAGAACTTTATATTGAAAATTTGTAAACTCTAAGAAACACAGATGCGAAGAAAATTAAAATTCATTCAAACGATGAATCTTTATACATTAAATAGAATTATATATCATAAAGAATTTTATAGTATAAAAACAAATAAAAGATCATTACCTATCAAAGTATTCATGATAAGAAAGACTTTTGACCTACTCAAATTCAACGGATATTATACGGTCAATATACTCTACTTTAATATATATAGGGATTTTTATATTTAATAATATATTTATCGATTGAAAAATAACGTAAAATAAAACAAACATAAGTAAAGTTTTTATAAAGTATAATGCATGTGAAAAACTAAAATATCGAAAACACAAAATTTAGTTATACAACAAATCAATATATAATCTAAAGCCGAGCAAAAATATTTATGAACACTTCATCAGTCACCCCAAACTCATACCAAATATATTTTATTTTATCAAAATTATACTGATATTGAGTGGTTTTCCACATGTTTTATATTTTTTTATCAAAAATTAACATAAAATAGTTTAATCTAATTTTTTATGGGCTTGCGAGTTGGCTTATGTTACACCAATATAAGTGGTTTTTTTGAAAAAAAAATGTAATGTAATTAAATGGGTTTTTGATATGTGGGCTAATTGTTGTTAATTTTTTAGAATCATTCTAGTGATGACACGTGTTATATTTCTTTGTTTAACTCAAGTAATATTTTTCCATTAATATATATATATATATAGGATAGTTTAATCTATTTTTTATGGGATGCGAGTTGGCTTATGTTACACCAACATATGTGACCTTTTTTAAAATGAAAAATGTAATGTAATTAAATGGGTTTTTGATATGTAGGCTAATTGTTGTTAATTTTTTAGAATCATTCTAATGATGACACGTGTTATATTTCTTTGTTTAACTCAAGTAATGTTTCTTAATTAATATATATAAGATATGATACAATAGTTTAATCTAATTTTTTTTATGGGCTGCGAGTTGGTTTATGTTACACCAACATATGTGAGTTTTTTTGAATTGAAAAATGTAATGTAATTAAATGGGCTTTTGATATGTGGGTTAATTGTTGTTAATTTTTTAGAATTATTCTAGTGATGACACGTGTTATATTCCCTTGTTTAACTCAAGTAATGTTTCTCAATTAATATATATATGATAGTTTAATCTAATTTTTTATGGGATGCGAGTTGGTTTATGTTACACTAACATATGTGACATTTTTTGAAATGAAAAATGTAATATAATTAAATGGGTTTTTGATATGTGGGCTAATTGTCATTAATTTTTTTGAATCATTCTAGTGATGACACGTGTTATATTTCCTCGTTTAACTCAAATAATGTTTTTCAATTAGTCTATATAGGATTTTAAAAACTTGTTTTGTTATATTAAAAACGAAATAATATTATGAAGACCAACCCTTTAAGATTATACAGAAAGGCCCAATAAGTCCAACAAACACAATCGCATAACGAAATAAAATGTTCAAGCCAACTTAACATAAAGTTTATTCTATTTTTCATCATTTTAAAATAGGGAAAATCCCAATATAATTAACAATTTACTAAGTTAATGTTTATATACATATTGATTTGATAGATTTTAATTGAATTTTATACTGACGTATAATTTATATAAATTTTGAAATACTATTTATGCATGTTTTGGTAATACGAATATAATTTATATATATCTTATAAATTATGTATGATATTTTCCGTGTTGTCGAAAAAACAATATTTATATATAGAAAATGAATTTGATTTAATATATCAATTATCAGTTGTTATTTAAAATTTCATTTGTGATTTTTACCGACATGTTACGTAAATTAAAATATGTGGAGATTATAATCTTTATTCAAATTAGATGTTAAAATATATAATTAAATCTACATTTAAATCTAAAATTAATTTCGAAAATAAAATTCGTCTTAATTTAAAAATATATATACTTTTAAACAACTAAAATTTTACATAACTTAAAAAAAATTAAAAAAATTAAAAATATTGTAGAGGAATTCACAAAACTACACATAATTTAATATTTTCTATATTTACGTCTTTCGAAAATTTTATATGGTTGATTTACTCTTTAAAAAAATACCAAAACTATTTCTTTTTTTTCAATTGGATTCACTAATTATTGTTTATGGTATAATATTAAAGGGATAAAATTATATGGGTAAAGTTTATTTGAATTTAATTTTGAGTGTTTAGTTTTAGTTTTGTAAAGTATATATTAAAGCGATGTACTTTTGTAAAATGCATATTAAATAGTATAGTTGTGTAAAATGCAATTGAAAAAGTGTAATTTTGTAATTGTTCCATTTAAAAAAAAAAATCCTTAGAATACCACCAAAATAAGTTTTTGTTTTGAAAATACCATTACAGAGTTTTTTATAACATAAATACCATTAAAATGTTTTTATATAAAAATACCATCAAAAAGTAGTAATAGTTTACAAAATACCTTAAATACAAAAAACGAATTTTAACACTTTTAGATTTTAAATTTATCATTTGGATTCGCTATACATTGTTTAGAATATAGTTTTGAAGGGTTTGTAAATTTTTTGAAAAATGTGTGATAATTGTGTTAAAAGAAACTTTATTGATGAAAATTGCCCTTTTAAAAACGTATATATGTAATTTTACTTTTAATTTTGTATTAACAAGCCGGTAAATTGTGACTAGAGTTTTTTAGGGCTTACCTTGACTGTCTCCGTCTTTCGATTCTCCAAATTCTTCGTCTCCGTCTCCGTCAAGTAGAAAACTTTACTCCGGCCTCCGGCGAACGCAATCTCAAGGTATCCTCTCCTTCTCTCTCTCTCTCTCTCTCTGCAACAAATTAGTTTCATCTTCATGCCTATTTTCCTCTGCGATTTCCTCTGATAAACCTCTCTCTCTCGTAGTGTAAAGCATGACGGGAGACGATTGCAATTTAGAAATAATGCCTCCAAGGAAGAAGAACAAAGGATCCAATAAGGTAATCCCAAAAACCCTTTTCACAATAAACGATCTTTTTCTCCGATGCTTACAATTTTGTTGAAAATCGTTGTGACAGACATTGAATCCGACGAAGAAGACGGCACTTAGCAAATCTCAGAAACGGAAGCTGAAGAAATTGGAAGAAGATAAGGAGAAAGAGATCCTCTCCGCTAAAACCGCACAGTTGTTAGAGTATTCTTCTTCTTCTTCTTCTTCTTCTTCTTCTTCAGATTCTTATTCTTTTGTTTGTATAATCAATTTGGTATTGATTTTTGTTGTTGTAGAAAGTATAAAATATCAGAGGATGTGTCTTCGCTTTTACAATCTTCGAAAGTTATTGGAAGAGTAAGCGGTTTTTGTGCTATCTTCACACTGATTTAGAAGAGTGGTTTTGGTGTGATTTTGATGTTTTTGGTTTCTCTCTGTTTGTTTGTTTGTTTGATATTGGTTTAGTCAGCGACGAAGAAGGAAAAACGAAGGAGACCAATGGAGCTTTGTAGAGCTGGTGTTGTTGAGACCGAGCAATCTGATGAACCGGACGAGACAAAAGAAGAGTATGATTGTTCTATGGATGAACCAACCACACCGGAACACGCTGAGATCGAAATCCCGAGTATTGTTACTGATTCTGAGACAGTGACTCATGCCCATGAGCTTGATTCTGAAGTTATGGTTTCTGCTGAAGAGACTAGTGAACAGATTGTGGAAGAGGAAACTCTGGATATGATTATACAGAGAGCTTGTCGTAATGACGAAGAAGAACCTTTAAAAAGATTGGTTTGTCTCGAGTTTATAATTCTTGGTTTTTTCTTTGTTTAGCTCTGTTTATTTTGATCCTAATGGGTTTGATGTGAAACAGGATGAAGGCGAAGCTGTACAAGGACCCGTGTTTGTAGTTCATGTTTCGAGACCAGCAGAAGTTGAAGAGACGAGGAAGGATCTTCCGATAATAATGATGGAGCAGGAGATTATGGAAGCTATTAATTATCATCCCATTGTTATTATTTCAGGACAAACTGGTTGTGGTAAAACCACACAAGTTCCTCAGGTCAGTTTCTTGCATCTATTAAGGTTTTGTAATAAGCATCTTTTTAAGTCTTAATCTTATCAAGTTTATGTTTCTCTGCATCTCACTTAGTTCCTTTACGAAGCTGGTTTTGGTTCAAAGCAATTCAGTTCCCGGAGTGGGATTATCGGGATTACCCAACCACGACGTATCGCAGTTCTTTCCACTGCCAAGAGAGTCGCGTTGGAGCTTGGTGTTCGTCTCGGTAAAGAAGTCGGGTTTCAAGTTAGGTACGACAAGAACATTGGTGAAAACTCCTCTATCAAGTTTATGACCGACGGTATTTTACTTCGTGAAATTCAGGTAATAGACAGTTTTTCCTCTCTAAAGGTTTGATTGTCGATTCTCAGGAGTCAGGATAATTGATTGCGTAAGTTCCTCTTTGCAGACTGATTTCTTATTGAGGCGTTACTCTGTGATAATTCTCGATGAAGCCCATGAAAGAAGCTTGAACACAGACATTCTTATTGGGATGCTCACTCGTGTCATCAAAATCCGACAAGAATACTATGACGAACAACAAAAGATTCTACAATCTGGAGTAACAATAACTTCTGAAAACGCAACCATCACGCCACTTAAACTTATATTGATGAGTGCAACTTTGCGTGTGGAAGATTTTGTTTCGGGGAAAAGGTTATTCCCTAAAGTACCTCCGCTTATAAATGTTCCCACTCGACAGTATCCAGTAACTACACATTTCTCCAGGAAGACTGAGATTGTAGATTATATTGGTCAAGCTTATAAGAAAGTGATGTCGATTCACAAAAGGCTACCACAAGGAGGAGTACTTGTTTTCGTGACCGGGCAGAGAGAAGTCGACTATTTATGTGAGAAGTTACGTAAGTCTTCAAAAGAGCTTGCTGTTCAAGCTGCTAGAAGAGATGCTTCCGCAAAGAAGAAATGCATTGATTCTTCAGTTGGTGGTGTTGACATGAAGGAGATTGTTGAAGCTTTTGACGATAGCTCCCTCAATCCGAGTTTTAGCTTTCATGGAGAAGATCGTTCTGAAATTGGTGATGATAATAACTATCATGATGATTTTGATGAAGAAGACATGTTTGAGAGTGATGAAGAAAGTGACTGGGAAACTATTGATGACGGATTCACAAGTTCTTTAGTAGATGAAGAGAAGCTTGTTGCTCTCCGAGCAGCTTTTAACTCTGTGGCAGACAAAAACGGATCCGAATCTGCTGAGCAAACAAAGTCCACTTCAGGAGATAATCAAGAGAATGAGAAGGACAAAAAACCACCTCCTCCAGAAAAATTACGTGTTCTTCCACTTTACGCAATGCTTTCTCCAGCTGCACAGCTCCGAGTATTTGAGGAAATCGAGGAAGGAGAAAGGCTTGTGGTTGTGGCCACTAATGTAGCCGAAACTTCTCTAACTATTCCGGGCATAAAGTATGTGGTTGATACAGGTCGGGCTAAAAAGAAGAATTACGATACTAGGACTGGTATGGAAACTTATGAGGTAGACTGGATCAGTAAAGCTTCGGCTAGTCAACGAGCTGGAAGAGCTGGAAGAACTGGACCTGGTCACTGTTATCGTCTCTATTCATCTGCGGTTTATAGCAATCAATTTGAGGAATTTTCGCCTCCTGAAATCTTAAAAGTTCCTGTTGATGGAGTCGTCCTGCTCATGAAATCTATGAACATCCCAAAGGTAAAAACGTCTGTACACTGTTTAACAATAGACTAGAGTTTTCTTACGCCTGTCTTGATGAATCTTTGCCTTGTTATATTACTTACAGGTTGAGAATTTCCCTTTTCCGACTTCTCCTGCGCCATCAGCTATTAGAGAAGCAGAACGGTGCCTAAAAGCCTTAGAGGCTCTTGACAGCAACGGAAGGTTAACACCTTTAGGAAAAGCTATGTCTCGCTATCCCATGAGTCCACGTCACTCAAGAATGCTTCTCACAGTCATCCAAATGCTAAAACAGGCCCAGAATTACTCCCGGGCGAACCTCGTCCTTGGTTACGCGGTTGCAGTGGTAGCAGCACTGAGCTTACCAAACCCTTTGATTATGCAGTTCGAAGGAGAGAAGAAGAAAGACGAGTATGAAGATGCAAGAAGTACAGTCAAGATAGATGATAAACAACGGAGAACTGAGCGAAAAGATAAAATCAAAGCTGCCCGAGAAAAATTCTACAACCCGAGCAGTGATGCTTTGACCGTAGCTTACGCATTGCATTCCTTTGAGGTCTCTGCTAATGCCGCGGGATTCTGTGAGCTGTATGGGTTGCATCTGAAGACTATGGGCGAGATGTCTAAGCTCAAAGACCAGATTCTGCGTATTGTTTTCAGTTGTTGCAAGTCTTCTGAAACCGAAAGCGGTTTTTCATGGACTCAAGGGACTATACAAGACGTAGACAAGTCATGGAGAAGCATCGCGTCATCGTCTTCCTCGAAAAACCCACTTTTACAAAACGAAGAAGAGCTCTTAGGAGAAGCCATATGCGCAGGATGGGCAGACCGCGTAGCCAGAAAGACAAGATCAACGGAGTACCAAGCCTGTGCGGTTCAAGAACCCGTGTTCTTGCACCGTTGGTCATCTCTCATAAACTCGGCTCCAGAGTTACTAGTCTACAGCGAGCTCCTACTCACCAACAAACCATACATGCACGGAGCAACACGTGTGAGGCCCGAGTGGCTTCTCAAACACGCAACGTCTCTATGCGTGTTCTCCACACCGCTCAAGGATCCAAAACCATACTACTCGAGAGAAGCAGACCAAGTTTTCTGCTGGGTAGTTCCAAGTTTTGGTCCTTATCTCTGGGAGTTCCCTGCACACAGCGTAGCAGTAAAAGAGGACAAAGACAGAGCAGCGGCTTTCGGATGTGCTTTGCTTCAAGGAGAGGTGTTGCCTTGTCTGAAAAGCGTGAGGCCGTTAATGGCCGGGAAACCCGAAACGTTGTTGGAAAGAGAAGCTTGGGGATTAGAAAGAGTTGGTAGTTTGGTGATAGCATTAGAAGAGAAGAAGATTGATAGTTTAAAGAGTTTGAGAAAGTGTTGGGAACAAAACTCGAAATTTCTTTACTCTGAGATTGAAGCTTGGTTTCAGAAGAAGTTTCGAAATAATGTTGATGAGATTTGGCAGAGAATGTTGCAAGAAGCTCAGGTGGTTTCTGTTGAAAATTCTAGGAAATTGAAGAGGTCAAGAAGTTAAAAAATAGGGTTTCATGCTTTTGACACACTTTTTATATGTTTACATGAAGTTATATGACAATATGTTCTTGACTATTTAAGCGATGAGCAGTTTTGTATTATTTACCATTTTAACTAATCTTTGTTTTGGCAATATGAGTAGTCTCATGGTTAATGGTTATGATTCTTTGCAATATATAAAATTTAGTGATTCACCATAATCTAGAAATTGATATAACCATTACCATAAAATTATTTCTTTTTGCTTTTCTAATGTCTTTACTTTATTTTCACAAGTTTGGTTTCTAATATAAGGATAACTTTTATTTTGTCTTTCTTATGTCTAAAAAAATAGAAGAGAAAAAGTCAAAAATAATGTTAGGAACTATAAATGGATATCCACAATTCTCTGACAATTGACACAAATCAATCCACAAAAAAATGTTTTATTAACTCAAATTCTGTAAAACACAATAACAAAAATATCATTATAAATACAATTAGTATCAAACCCAATTCAATCATTCAAAGCTAATAGAAACTAATTCTCTCATACACTACTTGCAAAATCCTTTTTTCAGACAACTAAACAATCAATAATGTCTCAACAATCATTCAATGCTGGCCAGACCAGAGGCCAAACACAAGTTCGTTCTCCAAAAACCAAAACAAACAACATAGTTATCAATATATTTTGATGGAATACAATGCTTAATTACTAGACATATATTTGTTGGTTATTATGTTGTAGGAGAAAGCTGAGCAATGGACTGAGTCTGCCAAACAAACCGCACAGTCGGCATGTGACAAGACCGCGGATTTGGCAATATCGGCACGTGACAAAACCGCAAATATGTCGAATGACAAAACCGCAAACCAGTCCCATTCCACTGCAACCCATGGTCAGGAACAAGCCCCTGGTATATTCGGCCAGGTACAAAAACCATATTGTTTAGGGAGAATTACAAAACTACGTCATTTGAATTACATTTCACAAAACTACACCATTTCAAAATAACTTCACAAAACTACACCTAAACACTAAAAATTAAATTCAAATAAACCCTACCGACACAATTTTACCCCTTAATATTATACCCTAAACACTAATTAGCGAACCCAAATAAAAATATTTTAATTTTGGTGATTTTTTAAAGGGTAAATCAAGCTTTTAAAATTTTGAAAGGGTGTAATTAAGTAAAAATATTGAATTAGGTGTAGTTTTGTGAAGAAAGAGATAAAATGACGTAGTTTTGTGAATTCCTCTATTGTTTATTGAGAAATTCCTTACAATAAAAATGGTTTTCATTTTAAAAATACCCTTTAAAATACCAAAAATAGATTATTTTTTCACTTGGATCCTCTATTTAGTGTTAACGGTTTAGTTTGAAGGTTTTAAATGCTATTTACGGTTTAGTTTGAAGGTTTGTGGTAGTTTTCAGAAAAAGGAAATTAATGGTATATGTGAAAAAATTAAGAATGTATGCTATTTTTGTAAATAAAACTTGATTTAGTGCCATATATGAGAATTTTCCTTGTGTTAATTTGCTTTACTAATTGTCAAAAATACTTTTTACAGCTACATCTCCATAATTATATTGAAATATAAATAACTTTGACCCCAAAACATATTGAAATGTAAATTTTTATTTAATTTTTTAAACTAGAATACTAAATTTTGTAACAAAATTGATATTTGAAATATTTTGTAATTGGGAAAACAGACCGGCGAATCAGTGAAGAACATGGCTCAGGGTGCCTATGATGGTGTGAAGAACAGCCTTGGCATAAACGAGAAGAAATGAAGAATTGATTAATCAGAATTCTTAACTATTTATTTATATATTTATTAATAATTTATGGCTTTTAGAAAATTATTCTACAAGTTTTATTTGTAATAAGGTTATTTATTTTGAAAGGTTTGAGATCATGAGATCTAAAATGTAATAATGTGTAATATCACAGTTTCCATTTCCATGTTGAAGGAATGAAGATGTTTTTATTTTTCTATAAAATCATATAAAGTACCTTGATTTTGTTTTATTTTTATGGTAATGTGATTTTAATCTTCATAAGTAGTATGTTTTGTTTTTTTTATACACACTTTTTATGTATTTAAATACACAAGATAAATTAGTTAGATGTGATCATGCGAATATCAGCAAAGGTGTTCAGTTCACAAATTTTTCACAAAAAATATGTAGAGTAATTCTTTAAAATATTATGGAACAATTTTTTTGGTCTCAAAAGCATCATAAGTTTTTTTTTCTTCAAATAGTAGATGATTCTCCTAGATAAAAGCATCATAAATATTAAAAGGTTTGTATTAATATTTACATTTAAATAGTTTAGTAATGTTCTATCAATTTTAATTTTTTATGTTCACTTACATAGTGAATAAATCATGTTGATTATGTTTGTACATATAAGTTTTGCAGGCATGTTTTTAGTTTGAAATTTTATTATGTATGGTGTGTGCATATATTTATAGTAATTTTGCATTATGGACTTTGATAATTTACTTTGTATTAATAAACCTATATGTATTTATCAGTTAGATAATAATTTCAATTTCATTCAAAATTGCTAATTTTAATTTATACTATATAACGTTGAAACTCATATCTAGTTACAATTATTTATACTATAATTCTACTATTTTAGAATCACAATTCAATGTTAATTGTTTTTTTATGAATATTGCATATAAAGTTTCTCAGTTTTATATGATTTTCAAATCTTATTATATCATTAATATTATATTTTGAAGAATTGATTTCAAAAAATGGAAATCACATTTTTCATATAGTAAAGTCATGTTTTTCTAATTTTATGTCATAATTTTCCTTGAAAGTGAACAAAACGACGACACATAAACAATATTTGAAAACTTACCTGATGTTTGAAAAATAATGTTGAGACGATTCAAATGTAGTTTTTAATGTAGTATTTAATTTTTTTTTTCTAAAACTACATTCTTTCAAACTTTCCTAAACAAAATTCTTTTTCACCTAATTCAAATTCTTTTAAAATTTTCATCATTTGTTAAATTAACGTGTTTTGTGATAATAAGAAACCATTTTAATAATATAAACTAGAAATACATATTTAAACCTAAAACTAAATTATATAATTAAATATTTTTTATTTTCTATTATTTTGTCAAAAAAATTGTGCGATTTTAGAAATATTATGTAATATGCAGATTTTATTTTCCTTAAAGAGATTTTTATATTCATAGAATAAATAATGTTTAATATTTGTGGGATTTTGAAAATATTATGGAATATGCAGATTTTATTTTCCTTAAATATATTTTTAAATCCATAGAAATAATGTTTACTCCCTCTGTTTTTTATTATAGGATTTTCTAGCTTTTCATATATAATAAAAAAACGTATAAAAATATATTATTTTTTGTGATTTATAATTTCCAACAACTCTAAACCAATAATGTTTAGTTATTTTTCTTGAATTCTATAATTTATCATTAAAAATTGTATATAAAAAGTGAGAAAATCTATCTTTTTTAAACCAAATATTTTCAACAAAAATCCTATATTAAAAAACGGAGGGAGTAATATATTTTCATGTTATAAGTTTCCTAAAATAATAAAGAATATAAATAATTTCCTAAATACTAATTACTTAAATTCCATGCCACATTTTTTCAAAGACATATCACATTTTTTTTGTGTCATGTCACGTATAAAAAATAGTGAGAATGAATCTGTGGTAAATAATGTTTAGGGGATATGTGATAGCATCAACAAAGTGAGTTATAGAATTTTAACAAAAAAAAAAACTAAGTGAGAAACATAGAAACGTAAACTTTCCATTTTTTTTTTGTTATGGTACCCTACCGACTAAATGAAAAATGTGAAATCTCCTTAAATTTAAATTTTCAAATTTTACATAATGAAAAAAAAAATGTAAAACTTACAAATTGCACCGATTTTTTTTATAGAAATGTAAACTTTTGGGTTGACGATACATGAATTGTATATATATATATATATATATACAAGTACATATAATTTGCAACCAAGAAAAATAAATAATTTTTGGACGTGTGTGGTGAAAAAGAAACATAATGGATTCTGCTACGATGTTTTTGATCGCATTCCCAGGCAGCCTCGTTGGTTCGGTGCTCATAATTGTCGCTATTTATTTTTCTTGTGTTTGGTGCGACGAAAAACACGACGACGCAAAAAGTGTTCCATCTGTTTAATTAATTATATTACTTCATGTTTTATTTTTATCGAATTATTTATTGTTGAAACTTTATGACTATTATTATAAAAATAGAATAAGCAGTCCGTTTAATGACTTAATGTAACGCTGCAATCAATAATCTTTTTGCTTTTTTTTCTATCTATCTTTTATGATAACTAGGGGATGGTTTAAAATTTTTAAAGATTTTGATAATTAGTTCTTAAGTTATTTTTGAGGTGATTTCAACTTAATTTAGATAAGGATAATAAACAAAACAATGAAGGTTAACACACAACCACTCACGCCCGTCTTAAAATAATTTAAAGGTTTAGAGCTTTAGGTAAAAATTAAAAGTTTGGTCCATTTTATATACAATTTTTTTAATTTTGGGCCTTTTTATATTGTTTAAATTATATTTTTTTTCAATTTTGGATTTAAACATTAAAACTTAAAATCTAAACCCTAAATACCAAAATTATATCATAAATTGCAAAATAATGAATCAAAACATTAAAAGTTAAAATTTTAAACACGAAAAACTATATCCTAAATTATACGAAAAACTACAAAAAATCCTAAACTTTCAAAATTTCTCCATTTTATTCATCAACTTTGAATTTTCTATATAAATCATCTATTTTGCGTTGACTTTTCATAAAAACTTCAAACTTATGTTGACTTATCCGAATTGGTCCCAACGTTGATTGGACTAACGGAGTTGACTAAATTGATTATTTAAATAGAAAATTGAAATTTTAAGATTAAAAAGGAGAAACTTTGAAAGTTGATGATTTGTTGGCATTTTTCCGTTTTAAATGTGTATTGTCAATATTTTTTTGGATTTTAAACAATTGAAAATAGTTTGATTATATATATAATATCACATTAAAAAACAACACATAAAATAAAAGACATAAATTTTTTAATAAAATAGTAAAAACATGACAAGTAAAATAAAGAAAAAGAATACAAACAAAAATTATACAAACTATAATAAGATATATAATAGACATTTACTACAAAAATATTGCAAACTTCATCTAAATGAACATAAAAAATAAAAATACAAACTATTTAACATAAACGAAAAATATACAAAATATATAGAATTGAGAAAGTAACAAATATTGTATCATTGTTTAGGTGCATAAGAAAAACTATAACAAAATAATTTATAAAATAAAATTATTAATATTTACAAAATATATATTTCAAATATAGAAAAATTCTGTGAGTATCGCAAATTCCTATCGTTAAACTTATCTCCTTAATAAGGTGTTTTGAAATAATGTAATCTTTCAAGGTGCTTTTTTGATTTTTTTTACGTTTTCATTTTTATACGTCACAAAAAAAATATTTTAAAAATATGTTTTCGCGAATATTTTTAATTTAATTTTACGAATTTGGAAAAAAATTTAAAAAAAGCAAACGAGTCGTTTATCAAAGACAATAATAATAATGAGCTCCATCGAAAATTTCTAGAAGAAAGCAACATAACAATCATCATCTTCTTCTTCTTCGTCTATCTCCTCTGCGATGAATTCTCTGCAATTTCACTGCAGCGTCCACTTCCTCCATCCAAATCACCGTTCTCGCTGCTTCACTTCCCGAACCTGCCACTTTCCCGAGAAAATCGACTTCCATGGAAGCTTCCGATTCAGATACAAACCTAATCACTTCCTTTGCTTGTCCAAATCCGAGAAGAAGGAGTCAGGTTTCGGAGACGGAAAGAGTTTAGCTGAGAAAGAGGGAAAACCTAAATTCGATATCAATCTCGCCGTCATTCTCGCTGGTTTCGCTTTCGAAGCATATGCTTCACCTCCTGTAACTAATCTCTTCTTCTTCTTCTTCTTCCTTATTCGTATTTGAATCTCTTGTGATAATTTGTTGATTTTTGATTTTCTCTAAGGAAAATATTGGGAAACGAGAGGTTAATGCATATGGGTGTAATACTCTCTACCTCTCTGAGTATGTTTCTCTCTTTGTATTGTGTCTCTTACTCTGCTTGTGAAGCTCTTTTGGCTATGGTGTTTTTTTTTTTTGACATTTTTTGTTGGGATTGTTGTGTACTTGTGAAGGTCATTTGTTAGGGAGATATATGATGGGCAAGTGTTTATAAAACTCAAAAGAGGATTTGATTTTCCTGCCTTGGATCCATGGGTATGTATGTGTGTTTGTTTTCAAGATTCTATAAAGCTTTTAGCTTGTGATGTCTATCTTCTTTTTTTGTTATATTGGCCAAGTTTGTTTCTTATTGGTTATTATGCTTTTAGGGAACGAGCGATCCGTATGTGGTCATGGATTTGGATGGTCAGGTTGCTAAAAGCAAAACCAAATGGGGGCAAGTTCCTTTCTTTTTTTCTCTTTACTGCCTTTTTTCGTCTATGCTTTGGCACTTTGCTCGTGTTTGTGTGTTTAGATAGGGATCACGTGTTTTAGCAAGATTTATGAGCTTATTATGCTTTATTTGATACATAAACAAACAATCTTGCCTGATCATAGAGGAAGTCAGTCCGAGTTCCGATTTAGATATATGATATAGAAGTTTTCTATTGTTTCTTTACCTCAACGTATCATTATTTCCCGCAAAATCATATTCTATTATTATTGTATAAAGACTGGTGTCAGTATCATATCTCTCTCTGCTTTGTCTACTTTAATCAATTATTCTGTTCAGTTTTGAAGTAGATTGTTCTTAAGCTTTTCTTTAATTGGCAGGACAAAAGAGCCAAAATGGAATGAAGACTTTGTTTTTAATATTAAACTGCCTCCTACAAAAAAGATACAGGTAAAATATTGTTTTGTGGCCTAGTCAACTCTTCAACTAACTAAAAAATGCACAATATCCAGTCAACTATTATATTATTCAAAGCTAACATAATATTTTAGTAAGCTAATATTATATTATTCCATGTCTAACACCTTTTAATATATGTATATATAGTCTTGCTTGACTTACCGAAATTGTTTAATGAGCTGCAGATTGCAGCTTGGGATGCAAACCTTATTACCCCACATAAACGGATGGGGAATTCCGATCTCGACCTGGAATGCGTTTGTGATGGTGAGAATGAGTTCATCCGTTCATTTATCATATTACAAGTTTTAGTTAAACATAAGGAAAAAGTGAGTGTTTTGCTACTATGTAATTTAGCGATATATCTAACCACAATGGGGTTCTTTAGACTCGATCAAACTGAAAACTTATACACTAACAGAAAGAGAACCTTCAGATATTCGATAACTAGAGCAATCGACCGTTGATAAGTTATATGCAAGTAGGTAGCCATTTGTTGAATCTACTGAACATGGCAAATGTTTCTGATTTTTACGAATTTCGTTATTTTACTTATCAAGGAAACTTGCACGAGGTGCTAGTAGAACTAGATGGAATAGGAGGTGGTGGGAAAGTTCAACTAGAGGTCAGATAATACTTTCAAAAAAATTCCTACTGTTTCTTGTTTTTGTAGCTGATCAGTTTTTATAGAATATTATCTGCTGATGGGGAGAAATCAACCTAACTTCCAAATATCTACTTCTTTTACATGAACAAGCACAATATAATCATGATAAAGAATTTACTTAAAACCTTCTATCCCTGGCTTAAAATACTCTACATTTGAGTACTAAATAAACTGTCTTTCCTTTAATGTTCCACAAAGTCACATGTTGTATATCTACTAGTTTAGTTTCTTCTTAACCGTGTTTAAACTTTTAGATTCTGTACAAGGGATTTGGGGAAGTTGAAGAAGAAAAAAAGTGGTGGAAGTTACCATTCATTACAGAATTTCTTCAAAGAAATGAAGTTGAGTCAGTTTTGAAAAATCTTGTTGACTCGGAAGCCATACCAGCACGTCAGTTTGTCGAGTATGCCTTTGGACAGTTAAAGTCAATCAATGATGTCCCTCTTAAGAATTTTGAACTTCTAAAGAACAATACAAAGGCCTCTGAAAGTGAAGACAAAGATGTAGATATGCTTTCTGATAGGTCTAGTTCAGAGGATTCACTTGATCAGCGTCGTAGTACTGATCTGGGTAGTTCAAGAAACGTTGGCGAAGACAAAGATGGTGATGGTCAAAATGAAAACGATAGCGCTCAGTCAGAAAGTAATTTCTGGGATAACTTCCCTGACATAGTTAGTCAAAATATCGTCAAAAAACTTGGCCTTCCTTCACCCGATAAATTGAAGTGGGGCAGAATGGAAGTGCTGGAAAAATTTGGTCTACAATCACGAAAAACTGCAGAAGCAGGTTACATTGAATCAGGGCTTGCCACTGCTGATGTTCAAAAAGGTGATGAAAAGGAAGGTGGCCAGCTCGCTATAAACACACCCAAGTCTTCCCTTGCAGACATGAAGAATGCGACACAAGAACTGCTTAAGCAGGCTGATAATGTATTTGGTGCATTAATGGTTTTAAAAGCAGTAGTGCCTCAATTAAGTAAGGACAGTCTTGTTACAGACAAGGTTAAAGAAAAAGATGATGCATCCAGTGAAACTGACAATGTGTCTGGTTTCTCTAAGAGTGAAAAACTGTCCGGTCTAGTGAATGTTGACAGAGCATATGAAAAGAACGTTGAGGAAATGAAAACACTTTTTTCTAGTGCAGAGAGTGCTATGGAGGCATGGGCAATGCTTGCCACTTCCATGGGGCATCCTAGCTTTATCAAATCTGAATTTGAGAAGTTATGTTTTCTAGACAACGACATCACCGACACGCAGGTGAATACTAATTTCTAGTTGCTCCTTGCTTGGGAGCAAGTCATTTCAGAGATTAAGAATCCTGTCCTGAAAAATGTAGGTTCACTTTGAGAAGTGTTTCGACTTATTTGCAATCTGCAGGTGGCAATTTGGCGTGATGCGAGGAGGAAAAGACTTATTATTGCTTTCAGAGGAACTGAACAAGTACTTATCTCGATCTTTGAATATGATGTGGTTTATGTTTCTCTGAGTTCATGCTGTTAATATTTTTTACATTTTGTCAGACAAAGTGGAAAGATTTGCAGACTGATTTGATGCTAGTTCCAGTTGGGTTAGTATTGTCTATTTATTTATATCTATTTAGCTTCTCTGCATTTATTCAAAAAATTGCATGAATCTGCACATTTACAGTTGTAATAAGTTACTATTGATCGTTTTGCTCAACAACTTAAATATATTGCAGTCTGAATCCGGAACGAATTGGTGGGGACTTAAAGCAAGAAGTACAAGTATGTTTTAAGCTTTGGCATTGGTTAGGTGTACTCTTTGTTGAGTTATTCTTTTAATGCTGATATGGATTTTACAGGTTCATAGTGGATTTCTGAATGCATACGATTCTGTACGGATAAGGATAATATCGCTGCTCAAAATGGCAATTGGCTACATGTAAGTGCTTCTTGTCACTTTTTTCTTTTGGGGGACCATTTCCATATCTTTTGTTTCAACGGTTGCATCTTCTTTACTGGGAAGAAAAATATCTGGCATTGTTGAGAGGGACACAATTTGTAATCACACGGTATTTCGTTACCGATAGAGTTTGTTTTTGTATGCGCAGAAATTACAATATAGTGATTGACTTTTACATTTTCTAGGTGTGACCCTGTGATTAAACTTGAACTCCTTTTCTGATCCATGTGTTCTGTAAACACCTGGCAGAGATGATGTGGCTGAGCGTGAAGATAAATGGCATGTTTATGTGACTGGCCACAGCTTGGGTGGTGCATTAGCTACACTCATGTCTCTTGAACTTGCATCAAGCCAATTAGCAAAGTAAGTTGTTTTAGAACTTCCTTTTCCTGCATCAAATTAACGAGAAACAGCTTGATGGGCTTTTAGCCTTTTACCAATATGATTTGTGTATGCTTGTTAGACTTGGAGCAATCACTGTTACCATGTACAATTTTGGATCTCCAAGAGTAGGCAACAAAAAGTTTGCTGAAGCTTATAATCAGGTCATGCTTCTTTTAATGTGACAAGTTAGGTGACGAGAGGAGTGAGATGGCCTGTCTTCATAGTATCTCATTGGTTTATATATTTTCAGAAAGTAAATGATAGCTGGAGAGTAGTCAACCACAGAGATATAATTCCCACAGTCCCTCGCTTAATGGGATATTGTCATGTTGCTCAGCCTGTGTATCTCTCTGCCGGAGATGTAGTAAGTTCATTTTTTGATCGCACATGTTATTATCTAAACCGATCATTAGTAAGAGTTTAAATCATTACAAGTTTTCTGATGAATGATATAATGTTGCAGGAGAATATGGAGTTCCAAAAAGATGGTTATGATGGTGAGGTGATTGGGGAAGCCACACCTGATATTCTTGTTAGTAGATTTGTAAGTTCTCTAACACACAACTTTTTTAGGTTTCGTCACATCTTTGTTTTCATTAGCATTTGAGTTTTATTGTTAGCAGCCATTTTGTTTTGTTGGCTTCACATACACATGCATTTTTATTCATAGGCGAACTCAGAACTTATATGTTTTGTTCTATTAATCTCTTATGTGATTTAGAAACCTCAGGAATCGATATTCTTGAGAAAACGTAGAGGCATACTAGAAATGTAGCCACAAATATTACTAAGAAAATGCGTTACACGCTGACGTGAGTTTAAAATGGATCTCTTCTTTCAGATGAAAGGTGAGAAGGAACTCGTGGAGAAGATACTTCAAACCGAAATCAAAATATTCAACACAATTCGTGATGGGAGTGCCCTTATGCAGCACATGGAGGATTTCTATTACATCACACTGTTAGAGGTATGCTATAGGTGCCACTCACAGGATAGTGTAGCATTTAACCTTGTAAATCATGTCCATACCTTATCTGAATCCAGTTTTACTGGCAACTTTTTCAGAGTGTGAAATTAAACTACAAAAATGTCGAAGATCCAGAAGGCGTTGAAAAGAATACTATATGATCAATGGGAGGGAGCTAAGAGCATGAGAGCAGGTAGTGTCTTTCGAAATCTATATAGGAATCATACTGTATACTATTTAAACGAGAAAAACATTCCGGTGGGTCGCATGATTTCCCCTATTGGACCATGAAGAGTATGAAGGAAAGGAATACAGTGTGGACCAGAATGTAATTATTATAAAGCGACCGGTTCAGTCCTGTAAATGTAAACATAGACGCAGACAGCAAAAAGAGGACAGGAAATAGTGGAAGCTACCACATATTTGAAAGTGTATAGTGTCAATAAACATCTTCTGTTATTTACAGGCTCCTTGAGCTAAGCTATAGTAGGCAACCTCAGGGGAATTATGCAGAGAATGTCTGCCTACTTGCTGCTTATAAAGTTCATAACCACCTCGATTTTCGACGGGCGTGTTTCAGCATGATCTGGATAGCAGCTGCTCAGACAAGTATGTAATCTAAATCCTTACATTTTCGTTTGTTTTTGAGGTTTTATGCAGTTACTTGTAACTCGTACTAGTTTACTAAGCAACATACACTGATTAAGATTAATCAAGTTTAGGCCAAGAATCTTAATCTTTAATTACTTGTGGTATATACAACTATTTTTTAGAGTCATGAGACAGGAAAGAAGTGGCTTTAACTATGTCTTCAAGCTTTATTTGATTCTTATTTACAGCTGATGAATTTTGTTTTGAATACTGGCAGGTTTCTTGTAGCAGATGATGATGATGATGTTGCCATATTGTTCTTCCCGTTGCTACTGCCGAGTATACGCAGACTCTGTCTAAGTAAGTCAATCTCTCTCTCCTTCCCGTTTCGTTGTTTCTCCATCGAATCTATTCTCCCCTTGAGTGTCTCAATGGTTTCTTCTTTAGCTTTGATCTCCTTCTTGAGTTCTTGCACTTTCTCTGCACCTTCTTCTTGCGGTTTATGTCGCAGTGTCTCTCCTACAAAGCAAAACTCATTACTTTCTTTTCTCAGAAACCAGAACCAAAAGTCTAAAAGATTGGTTTAAGAGTTTAAACCATATGTTGTGTGGATGAGATCGTCGAGCTCGTTCTTGATAGCGAAATAGAGCTGTTTCCATCTCTCCGCTGCTTCTTCTCTCACTGCTCTCTCTAAACACATCTGTTCCAAGACCCATTCCCATTCGTGTTGTCGCGATTTCGCTTCGTCTCTCTCTTCCATTTTCATCCTAAGCCTCTTTAATTCCTCTCTTAGTCTCTTCCTCTCCTTTCTCCACTCTGTCTCTGCCATCTTCAGTGCCAAAACTACACTCTCTCTCTCACCAAACTCTCTTCTTGTTATTGGTCTCTTTCTCTGTTCTGTCGATTTCGCCTTGTTGCTTCTCCTTCTAGTACTGCTTGTCTCATGCTTGCTAGTGTAGCCACCCATTTATCCAGAGAGTCTCTCTGTATCTTTTGTTGAAATTTATGTTTCTTCAATAAAGAGAAATAAATGATTAGTCTTTTAGTGAAGAAGCTTCACATTTGCAGCCTTGGAGTGTGTACCCACTCACAAGCTATTTATATATATAATGAGGTTTGTCTTATGTCTCAGGTCTTATGTCTGAGGTTTTACTTATCCTAATCACACTTGACAGTAATTTATCTTAACTAATCTAATAGCAGTTTAATGGTAATTATTCTTTATGTGGTCTGAATCGATTCCTTCTGGTATTGTTTAAATGACTCATAAAAAGACAAAAAAGAAGTGATGGGCAGTTTCAGGACAGAGTACACAACAGGAAACACGAGAAAGAGAATTGAATTAGTGTTTTAGTATACAAAAAAAAGAAACACTAATTAATTAATTATCTTCTACCATTAATGGTGAGTGGGTTTTGATTGATTGGTTTGTCACATGGCATAATAAACATGGTCCCATACCCTCTTTACTCTCTCTCTCTCTATATCTTTTTTTCTTCCCCTAAATTTATTACCCTTACATCAGAATTTATTACCTATACGTTTGTCTATGTAGAGCTTATAGGTTTATGCAGGTCCTGAGTTATAGCATGTGTTTTCATAGAGTTTCTAATTTTTAAGTAGGATTGGCTTTGGATCATCAATGGTTCATTATAATTCCAAGAGAAAAACAAAGAGAGTGAAATCATCAAAGATTTGTCCTAAACACAAAAATTAAACACAAATGACTCTTATTTTTGTCAACAAACATATCATTTAATTAAGGGCAATTCTTATGAATACTACTAAAAAAAGTTTTTTTTAACACAACAAACATGTATTTTTGAAAGTTTTACAAATACCATTAAAAATTTTTTTTTCTCATAAATACCAGAAATATTAAATTTTCAAAATTACATTCAAAATCTCTAAAAAACTATATCCTACTCCTTCAAAAATATATCTTAAAAACTATATAGCGAACCCAAATGAAAAAATTAGAATCTAAAAGTGTTAAAACTCGTTTTTTGTATTTGTGGTATTTTTGTAAACTACTACTTTTTATGGTATTTTTGTTATAAAAAATATTTTAATGGTATTTTCAAAACAAAAACTTGTTTTGATGGTATTATAAGAAATTTCTCTTTTAATTAATTAGGGTTTAACTTCCCCAAGGGATGATACAACAAAGCTACAAAAGAGCCATACAAACCAAAAACATTAAGATTGAACTTTAAACCAAAATACTTTCACAACATATTCCAAAGATGATGTAGTATTTGATAAATTGTTATAAACAAGTACATTCATTATACCTGTTGTGTTTGACAAAAAAAACGAAATAAAGAAGAAGAGACATATGTCTAATCAAAATTCACAAGCTATAAAAGTGAAACAGATAAAACTTTTTAACATCAATCAGATCATATAATTTCAACTCTTTTTTCCTTCACGTCAACTTCTCTCTTAATATTTAACCTTATGTTGTCTCTTTTCTTAATTAATACTTCTCAATGTTACTAAATAATAAACATTATCTTATTGGCTTGCATTGTGATTCTTATCCAAATTATAATACCAAACAGGTAACAATAATATATATACAACGCACACAAATTTACAAGCATCTTTTGTTTGATTTTTTTTGTTTTTGTAGACATTCTTGAGACTTATAATATAATACAAGCATATGATACATACCAACCACAAATATCAATCAATTCATCTCACATATACATATATATGCATTATGCTTTAAACCACTTACTTATCTTTTTAACTCATCATGGACCACTGATTCATAGCAACCGGCGATGGGAGTGCAGGGCGGATTATAGGCACGCGTTTCACTACCGAGATTGCTTCGTTCCACCGAGCAGCAGCATGATTCACCACCTTCTGAAAAATAGCAATTGATTCATAAAAGACATGACAACAGAAGAATCAAGTTTTGTGTTAAGCAAGAACATGAATTTTCAGCCAGTACGGTTAGACTTAAAACTCGGGGGGTTTATTGACCCCTTTGTACTATACAATGAGATCAATAATATGTAAAATATGAAATAAGAACCACACGGAGTTGGATAGTTCACTCATGTGGCTTCTTGACGACTATTTTGCTCCTCTATCGAAAGCATCAATCAAGAACTCAAAACTAACGATAATGTAGAGCTTGCAGAAACACCTTTCTTTATCAATATTGTGTGTAAACATAAAAGTTAGTGAACATATAGCTGTTGGAGAATACTATAAAATATAAACATGAGTCTCTATCTGCATCCAATACAACTTAGCATTATCAAAGAGTAAACACGGAATAGTAATCGAAGACAAAAAGTTAGTCTCACAGGAAAGTCAGTTTAGCTCAATCAACAACCACAACAGAAGGAGATTCTGGTCATCTAATTTATCGATAAATCACTAATGAGTAATGACACTAACAAAACCTCACTAAACCGCAAAACTTGAACAATGCATTCTCTAAAGTTGTTAGTCTCATGAACTCACACACACACAATAAACATTGACAACACAAACAAGCAGAGCTAATAGTTACCTTATCGTCGAGCAGAACCTTAAGCTGAAGGGTACGAGTCTTCTTCTTCATATTATACAATCTACGCCCCAACATAACCAAACCCAAAACCGCCGCAGCCACGGAGAAAGACCAAATAGGATTCACTCTCAAAACACAATACTTAAACACATCTATTGGAATCTTCCACCACATAAACCCCTTCTCTCCTCCTCCTCCTCCTCCTTCAGATTCAACACATGAATCATCATAAACAGACTCTTCTTCTCCTACAAGTGAAGACTTATCTTCTCTATCATCACCATAACTCAACAAATCTCTCTGTAGATCATTCTCTGGACCTAAATCGACAATACCCATTTCGTTTCTGCCAAATTTCTCTAAACCCAAATCGTTATTCACATCATCAAGACGATCACTGCTCGTATCCGACCATAGCTCACTGTAATGTTTAGGACCGTACGGAGTGTCTGAGCAAGGAGGTTCGATCCAGCCTGGACTACCCGATTGAACAGACCCATCTTCGCTACGACGATCATCGTTCGTCTCCACGCGAGACAAACCATTACTGTTCTCTACAGAAAAGTAATCGTAAGTAATCATACCTTGCGTCGTGACATCTCCGATCTCCTCCAAGCTCTTCGATATCTTATCGGCGGGGTTAGATCTTGAGCTATGGAGGAGTTCCCAGTCTTGAGACTCTTCTTCCATGTCGAAAAGTTAGGGTTTTTTTGTGTGTGGGAGGGAGCAAAGAGAATGGTCGATTTTTGGAGGTAAGCGAGAGACTCTTTCTCTGTGAGGTTGATCATTTGGTAGAGGTGATGACGTGTCGTGTTTTGATTGGGTGAATGATGGGGTTGAAAGAGAAGTTTTGTTGACGTGTGGGTATATTATTCTTATTTGGATTGAGAGTGTATGGTGTTACAGTGGGGTGAGATGTAGGATATTATTACCTAAAAGCTTTTTGGTTTAAGAGATATACTCAAGTTGATATTGGAGGGAGAGGAAATGGACACGTCAATGGGATGCTGATTGTGAAGAGACCTTTTCGATTTAACCTTTTTTTTTTTTTTTTGGAATTCAGAAAACTACACATTTTCAAATATTTTTTCCAAAAATTATATCTAGTTCAAAAAATAATTACATTTTTTCTAAATTTTAGATTGTTAATTAGCCTTTAAAATTTATCAAAATTAAAAAAATATATATTTAGATTCACTAACTAATATTTAAAAATTTAGCGTTAAAAAAGTTTAGTGTTAAGTCATTTATACCAAATGATATTTTGTTAAAATTTATTTGAGATTGAAATAAAAGTAGACATTTTATAATGCATAGTATACAGCCGCCAAGAAACAAACCGCCGTCTAGCCACTCGTCTCCGACGCGGCGGGTTTTATCGTCGCCATCGTTGTGTCTGTTTTGTTTGAGGAGTTTGGATATGATCGTAGGGTGTAGGTATAAGGTTTAGTTTGCAATAGACTTATTGGGTTTTTTAGGAGAAGGTTTAGTTGTAATTTTAGTTAAGTAGTTGTTTCTAAAGCCTTAGTTGATGCATGGTTTATTGCCTTTTGCGTTCACGGCAGACTAAGATCTTGTTCTCATATCCGATTTGCTTACGTTAAAGTTCTCGTCCGGTGTTTGTAGCGGTTTAGTCGTCGGTTCAGACTTTTCGAGACTATAGTGTGTGGCTAATCGCAATTGATTTTGAGGTGGAAGTTAAAGCAGTTTGGATTTAGGATTTGGTTATATTGTGAAGGCATAGCCCTTTGTTGGCTTTGTTTTTTAACCATCGAAGTGGTTTCAAGAGCTCTTTGGTAGTGGTAAGAGGTGCTATTTGGGCTTCATTTGTGGCTAACGGTCATTCTTGTTGCTTGCATCTTTTGTTTAGTGAAGAGAGTGTTTGATCTATTTGGTTTTAGTCATGGATCTTTTGGTTTCAGTTGTTGGGTTATTAAAATCAGGTTGTATTCATCTCTACCTATGGTTTTTTTTTTTTTTTTTTTGGTCGGATCTCTACCTATGGTTTTGTCATGTGTTTTTTTGGCTTTATTTACATAGTTGTCTTAAATTGCAAATTAAATCCTAAAGTTTGAGTTTTTCAACAATAAAAAAAAATAAAAATAAAAAGAAAATTGTGTTTCTTATTAAAACATTAACTAAAATTTTGGACAGTTAAAACATAAAGTTTCCGTTTGAAACAAAATAATCCCTACTTCATAACGGGGTTAAATTTTTGACGGAAGTTAAAACTCACTGTTCCATTTTATCTTTTTGCCTTTGTTTCGACTTTAAAAACATATCTAAGATATGAGATTTTGGGAAGAACATACGATTTAGAAGCTTAAATTTTTTGTTATCGGCTTTGAATTGGTTCGCGGAAGATGAGTAACTTATCATCAAGATCGAGTTCTATTAAAATACGAGGCATTCCAAGAAGGTGTGTTTGTGGAGAAAAGATCGTGATGCTTTAATCATGAGAAAAATCTGAAAACAAAAATTTTAAGCTATTTCAATTCTATCGCGTGTTCTTCCCCAAATCTCATATATTAAATCTGTTTTAAACTAGAAACAAAGCCAAAAAGGCGAAATGAAACGGAGAGTTTTAACTTCCGTCAAAAATTTAACCCCGTTACATAGTAGGGGCTATTTTGCTTCAAACAAAAACTTTATGTTTTAATTGTCCAAAATTTTAGTTAATGTTTTAATATGGAACACAATTTTCTTTGGGTTTCTTTTGTCGAAAAACTCAAATTTTAGAGTTTAATTTGCAATTTTTGTTTTTGGTGTGTGTAAGTTGTGTGTTATTACCAATTCAAAACTTTAATTTTAATATAAATTTGGGTTGGAAATATAAAATCTTATTATATAAAAGAGAGCGCATAAAATTATAACTCACCAGATCGTGACACGTGTCACAATTAAAAAAAGAATAAAAATGTTAATAATTTTTAGGAAAAATGTTAATAATGTTTTGAAAAAATGTTAATAATGTTTAGGAAAAATGTTAATAATTTTAAAAAAGAAAAAATGTAACGTTTACGAAAAAAGCAAAACAAAATATAAAAAAAAAGAGAAAGGAAAAACAAAAGAAGGAAAAAAGTAATCAAACGAAAAGTCTTTACTTCATCTATATATACATATCTAGAATCACTAATTTTCATTGTGTTCTCCTCTTTGTTCTGATGACTATTATTAAATTTCTTTTTTTAACTCAAACAGAGAAAAAGATGAGTTTCATAGTTTCTAAAAGCCAACAATCTTACTTCACACTAAATCAATTAGATCAAAACAGTCTTTACTGTCGTACGATAATTCGTGTTATTCGAAAGTGGGAAGCGCGTAATTATAACTCACCAAATCGTGACACGTGTCACATTTAATTTAGATCGTGACATTTGTCATTTTTAAAATAAGTAATCTTCTTAAAAAAGGAATAAAAGAAGAAGGAAAAATGGAAAATTTTAAAAATTAAAAATGGAAAATTTAAATATTTTTAAAAGAAAAAAAAGAAGTAAAAAACCTTAAAAAATGAAATTTAATAAAATGAAACTCATTATTTTTAGAAAGAAGAAAAAAAAAACTAACCAATCTCTAATTAGTTTAGTATATAAAAAAGGGAACTAAAACACATTCCTCTAATTTGTTTTGTATATAAAAATGAAACATATTAAAAAAAATCATTAGCCGTGATTACGCGAGGACCCGCGTCAACCGGAAATCTTATTATATAAAAGTGAGCGCGTTTAACTTGAGCTCGACACGTATGCAAAATTATAAGAGCATGTTTATTAAAGACTTTTAATAGTTGCTTAAGTATAATTTATGTATTTAGGTTTATAAAATAAATAAATAATCAGTATTTACACTAATAATATTAAGCACCGAAGCTTATTTAAGCATTTCTAAAAATAATTAAGCATCGACAGGTGTCATCTTCTTCCTCAAATACAACTTTTTTTCTTCTCTGTTTTCACACTTTTCTCAATAACTTTCTTCTCTCGAGCTTATGTTTCTCTTTAAAGGATTCAACGGCGGCGATTAGTTGTTTATAAAACTTAATCTGTTGTTGAACGGCGGTGAAAAAAAATAGAGCGAGACTACGTTAATGGCGGTTCCAAGAGGAGACAACGGTTTGACGGAAGAAGACGATGATGACGGAGATAACGCTCTCGTCCCCTTGCGCATCGCCATTGGTAACCAATTAGTTTCTTTAAAGTTTTGGTCTTTGTTGTTCAAGTTTTCGATTTGGAATTGTGTATTGATTGATTGATTAGCTAGTTTTGTGTGTAAAACTTCAAGCTTTTTTTATGAAACAACTTGAATTTGATATCTGCCTTAAAAGAGTAATAGTTGTGTAGACAAGAACTTAACCCAATAAAAGACATGATCTTAGTTTGGCTTGTTGATGATAATCAATCTTTAGCACTCTTTTTTTAGTCTCCTTTAATGGAGGAATTTTTTTAATATTACCTTTGAAAATGCTTAAGTATTTTATTTTGTACAAATACACACAAATACTAATTAAATATTCTTAAGCACTTTTTATTTAGTCTCCTTTGATAAACATGGTCTAACTCACCAGATCGTAACATTTGTAATGGTTAGTTGAGATCGTGACTTGTGTATTAAATTTGATACCTATACATTTTATAAAATGGAAACTTAACAATATTGAGAAAAAAACATAAATAAGGAAAATAATCAAAAATAAAAAATTTAACATTAATTATCAAATAATTAAAAATAAAATAATCACAAATAAGGAAAATAATATAGAAAAAGAAAAATATAACAATATTTTAAAAAATAATCAATAAAACCAAAATAATTAGAAATAAGAAAAAAATAAAAACGTAAAATTACTTGAAAAATAAAGAAAATCTCTATGATAACTTATTTGTTATCTTCATAGATCCGCTATCTAATTATTAATTTAAAATAAATTTTTTTTCATGTAATAACAAAAGCAATGTAATAAAACAAAATGTGTTATTTTATTTCTTAATTGTTGGAAAAATAAAAAACAATTATTTACTATTACCTGATATGTTGTTGTGTATCTTTTATATTATTTGTTAATAAAATAACTGGTATAATATTAGTTTCTGTTTAAATCTAACTATAACTATACAAATTTAATAAAATTATTAATATATAATTATAAAATGTTTTTATGTAATTTGTCCGCGTAATACGCGAGATTTCATCTAGTAAAAAATAAGAGTAGGCATTTTATTTGTCCCCAATATCCATATTCGAATCTGGAAAAAGTTACTCAAACCGATACTCTAAAATAAATCGAACAAGTTTTACTATATTACTAGGTGGTTTGACCCGCACGCATGGCGCGGGTATAAATATTTTTTAAAAAAAATAATAAAACAAATTCAAATGTTATATTAATGAAAAATAATATTTTTCTTAAATTATGCTAACATCACAATGAGATAAATAAAACCAAATGTAATATATTAACAATAAAAAATGAAAACTTGAAAAAGAACAAACATATAAAAATTGTGGTTTTGTGTTTTATGGTGGACTTATATTATTTAAATACAAAATTTTAATATTTTTATAGTTTATAGTTTTTGTTAAAGAAATATAGCCTTGGTTAGATATTTTACATAAAAATCATCAATTAAAATGAAAATTTGTTAAAAACGTAAGTATGTGTGCTATTTTTTTATCTTAACTTTCTTTTGGCGCAACACATAAACTAAATTACTCATATTTTTTATGCATGATTTATAATAATAATATTAATGATAAGTAAATATATTTAATTATAATATAAATTCAAATCCAAAAACATGACATCAAATAATTTTTTAGAAGATATTATTGAAATTTCAAAAATATTAAATTAATAAAAAATACATGATAATATTTTAAAAAATATTAATGAAATTTCGAAAATATTAAATTAATAAATAATATATAATAATAAACCTTTGAGAAATAAAAGGGATAATCCTAAACAAATATTAAAATATATCCTTAATTTTCTCTTTGAGCGACACATAAGTCAAATTACTTGTCATTTATTATATATGATATTTCTAATAAAATTTATAAAAAATTTAAAATTTTGGTATATATGGTATTTTTGTTTGAAATTTATTTAGACGCACGGGTCAAACCATCTATATAATACATGGAGAATTATAAAACTACACCATTTGAATTACATTTCACAAAACTACACCATTTCCAAAATACTTCACAAAACTACACCTAAACACTCAAAATTAAATCCAAATAAACCCTACCCAAACAATCATACCCTTTAATATTATACCCTAAACACTAATTAGCGAACCCAAACGAAAAGATTTTAATTTTGGTAATTTTTAAAAAGGTAAATCAAGCTTTTAAAATTTTGAATGGGTGTAAACTTCTGAAAATATTGAATTAGGTGTAGTTTTGTGAAAGGAGGGTTGAAAGAGTGTAGTTTTGTGAATTCTCTATAATATAATTACTTGTCATTTATTGTATACATAATATAAATTAAAATACCAAAAAGATAACGTAAACTTTTTAGTAAATTTATTGAAATTTCGAAAATATTATATTAATAATTAATATATGGTAATATAAATTATGAGAAATAAAATGGATAATTACAAACAATTTTCGAAAATATTAAATTAATTAAATATAAAAAATATAAATTATGAGAAATAAATGAGATAATTACAAAAAAATTGAAAATATGAAATTTATTAAATATAAAATAATTTCTTTATTTTTCTCTTTTAACGACACGTAGGCAAAACTCCTTGATATTTATTATATATGATTTTACTAAAAATACCCGAAAAACCAAAATAACTAACTGAAACAGAGTATTATCTAAAAACCAAACTTAACCGAACATATATGAATTTAGAAATAATCATATTCACATAGAAATAACCAATTAGCACTCTAAGTCAGTGGCGGACCCAACCCAAAAATTTTCAAGGTACAAAAATAGGTGTGGCAAGCATTCGATTCCTTCACATTGGATTTTACAGGTGCACTTTGTACCATTTTGTCATTTTAATGTATATTGTTGTTATTTAAACCCAATTATTATATAGTTTTGGTGGTGCAACTGCACACCCAAACTCCTACGTGGATCCGCCCTGACTCTAACACATATCAAAACTAATTATACATGGTTTAAACATTATTTACTTTTTTAACCTAACAAAAGCATCCCTAACAAGCCCTCGAAACTTTATTTTTTAAAGTTTTGAATTGAGGTTTCACAATTCAAAACCTCAAATTTGGTGTTTCATTATTCGAAACCACACACTATTTACTTTGCTTTATATTCCTTATTACTTTGTGTTATACAAAAAATCATTCTACTAGTTTTTTCTTATCATTTTAGGAATGACGATTTTTTTACCCCTCAAGAATAGTTATCCATACTGAATCTCCTAAACTCTCAACCTCTACATATAAACCCTTGAACTTACAAATTTTATGATTATCCACCCGAACTCATTAAAATCTAACTAATTCCACATTTGATCAAAATTGTAATTAATATATTAATTAATTGTGTTTAAAAAACCCCGATTATAATTTGAATCTTATCCAATTACGATCTAAAACCGCGGATCTAAAACTTATAGACCTTGGAAATGCCCTCAAAATCACATAATTTAACGTTGGTTATAGACTTATAGTAATCCCAATATTTCTCATCTCTTCTTTTGCCTATGAGCATAGTTGATAAAGAAGTATCCTCAAACGATTTCTCACTTTCTCTTCTCTTGACAATTACGATTCAAGTTTATACATATTGTAACGTCATTTTATTTAGGCCCAAGTATATGAGTTGGATCCATAAAAAGGCCCATTTAATGGTCCGTTGCTTGTATTAAAAATAATTATCGTCTAGTCTTCAACTTTAAACAATGTGTGTATAGTATAGCAAAACAATGATCTATGATCTATCTATTCTCTATTCTATACTCTAAAAGTAGAAGAACTTTCTTCCGGTGAGTGATACCTGGACACTTCTGAACTGGTGGACTCAAAAAAAAAATTAAGAATTCAAACTATCACAAACAGGATTCGAATTCGGGTTAAAAACTTCAGTAATAGAGAACTTAACCAAATGTGTTGTTTCATTTTTCTTGTACTTATTATTAAACATATATTACTATTATTTAAGGACGGCTAATTGCACCCCGTACTTAACATGTAGGTATGATCATTAGCTATTAGAAATATATTTTTATACTATACACAAACAATAAACATTTAAATTAAATATTTATGAAAAAATGTATCATTCAAGAAAATCATCTGGAAATATGATAAATTTGATCAAATGACAAAGTTTGGAGAATATATGTTTAATATTGGGGTATTTTTAACCTCACATGCATTTAAACCAACTGGGAAAGCTAAGTCAATCATTAATTAAAAATAAACTATCATAAAATAATAATAATAATAATAATAATATTTTCATTCATGATAGAAGTCAAATTGTCATATTACAAGAAACAAAAACCGTTATATCTTGATGTAATAAAAAAAACCGCTATATCTTTAAATAAATTAAAAATAAATAAATAAGGATGTAAAAAGTTATATAAACCGTAAAAAGATGTGAGCTATTGATCAATGACTACTCATATGAGAAATATGTAAAAATGAAATGATGTCATAATAGTATAAACAAAGAATAAGTAATGAAGATGAACTAACATTTCGAAAAATTCTTTGTTATCCGCAACCTTACTTTACCTTCAGGTTTTGTGTTTTTATCATCTTAACCGAATAGCAAAAAAAAGTTAAACAAATATTAAATCAGCGTTTAAACATTAAGAACGTTATGTATGATATTTTCTTACCAATAAATGAATAAATATGCGTAATATATGCTACGGGTTTAGTAAACAAAAAAAATCAAATTAAATACATGAAGAATTGATTTTTCACAAAAAATAATAGAAAATAAGTTTATTTAGCACTTTACAAATACAAATCCATACAAAAACATTTAAAAATATTATAAAAATATAAAAATCTTAAACATGCGAATAGCGCGGGCATTCCTCAAGGGTGGACGCGTAGAGTTTTTTGAACAAAATGCTTAAATATAGCTATAACATTCAATAACATAGTCTAAAGGAACATAAAACTCATCATGTGTACATGATATGTATTCTTTTACTTTTATTGTTTTTAGAAATTTAGTTTAATAATTTAGATTAACTTAAATTAGTTATATTATAGTTAGAGTTTAGTGAATAAAAAGGACACCATCTTATGGATTACGTAAACATTTTATTATTTGGATACATAAATTTTCAATAGATAAATGTATAATGAGAACTATATTTTCCATATTAAGGAAAAACGAAATTCATTCGCAACACACCTTTTCATTAGGATTGGACCTCCACTTAACAACATCCTTCCTAAAGTGTTTGTAGTTTAAAGTTAACATTTTATACATACGAGTACAACTATAATTTTTATTTGGCAAACGAATCAAACCGGTTAGATAAGACATTCAGAATGCAAAATCGTTACGTTAGGTATAACATACTACTTTAACAACTTAACGAGTTTTTCGATTCATTTTAAATGTAGCGCGCATTTCAAATACTAAAAATACTATAAAACCTAAAATATCATATATTTTCTGTAATAAGAAAAGAAAGATCGTTAAATTCTTATACTGAAGTAGAAAATGAATTTTTACAAGGGCATAAATGATACTACTTGTTAAAATTTTATCTAAGTTCAATTAGATTAACATCTTAAATTTCTCAAACCCAAGTAAATACTAATATTTTTATTTATCAATTGCGTTATCAAACAAAACTTTTAAAATATTAATTTAACAAAGCAAAAATAAATAAAAACAAATTTAAAATAATTTTAATATACACTTAATACAAATACTCAATAAAATTATAACAAATACTTATTTTGTCCTACATTAAATTGTGTTTTAAAGATTTTCAGAAAAATTAAGGAAAGTTGTAAAATGACTTTAATATTCTAAAACTACGTTTAAAGAGGAACAAAAGAATATTCTAAAACAACATTTAATAAGGAACATATGAAATATAACTTAATATTTTAAAATTTCAGTACAGTTGATTTTTTTCCAGTGTGTCTTATAATTTGTTATCTTACACTATAATACGCAAACGTAAACTTTTCTCGAAAATTGCATAGAAAAACCAAATAATAACTACGGGCAGTCCTCCGCTGATAATAATAAAATATAAAAATATATAAAGGAAAAAGGTGGGGCGATGGATTATAGTGGATGAAGAGGAGTAGAACGAAACGTAAGATATATAAAATGAAATGTGTGATGGAGGTTAAAAGTCAAAGTAAACGATATGAGACAAGATAGTTAAAGCCACAGTTGTACGACATGTTACTACAATACTTATCAATAAAGTCATTGTTTCATAATGTGTGGTCTTATCATAGTTTGGCTTTTATAAATTCTTAATTTATCTTTTTGGTTGGTTCAAAGTATATGACTATATTTTTTTCTTATTAATCTCGGATATCCAGATTTATGGAAGAGTCCAAACTAATTCTCAAAGGGAATGCAGCCCTATGCAAATGGACTCTAAGACATATGCCCATATCCGTATGGTGTCCAGAAAAATCATTATATAGTTCTCTCCGGCAGGGTTCGAACTCGCAATCTGGATGCAGAAAAGAGTTCGTCTTTACCAGTGGGCCACGATGTTCTGGACGGTATATGACTATTGATTATTATTATTTTTGGAAATAAATCAAAACAAGGGATGTTTGTGTGTCTCATCTTGTTGTACCATTTGAAGACATTTATATTTCAACAAATAAATTGTCTAATATTCATACTTTTGAATTTTCTAAGCATCCTCACAATTTTCTATCACTTAAACTTCATATAGCTAGAATAAGCAAATACTATAAAAGGATTTAAATTATTATTAATTTGTTGTTACAACTTATTGCTACTTTTAGATATTATATTTCATTAATTCTTGTAAATTTATTTGAAGTCATTTTTTTAGATATGTTGTTGGTTTCATCAATTGGTTAAGTATATATCTCTTGTAGTATTTTTACATTAATACTAATGATATTTTTGTATCATTTAATTGTATCCCTTTCATGTTATTTTTAAGTCACGACAGCCGAGCTTACCATCTAGTTTAAGTTGAAGTCTACATTAATCATTTTTATGGTGCAATGATAGTTTTTCTAAGTTTACATTGAATTTAATTAAAAAAAGTCAAACCAATCATGATAGATTTCGTGAAAGTCTTCTGGTTTTGTTTTTAGTTGTACGGTAACGTATAGCTATTAATTAATAGCCACCAATCTTGACTTTATATGTATTTTGTTCAAAAAACAGATATTTATTTATTATTTGTTTGGAAAAATTCTACAGTGTTCATCACTTTATCTTAAACCGTTCTCATAAGTTATCGTGTTAATATCTATTTAATTTGTTCCATAGTCTAGCATTGATTGGTTTATAATAACCTCGAGTATAAAATTATTTTTTGTTACTTTAACTAGGAATTTTAACTAGGAATATTCGCTAATTATTATAGTAATTTTAAATAACTTATATTTGGATGTTTTAGTTTATTATCAAACCGATGGAATATCAATATGTAAAGAAAATTGTTGTTGTGTACTATTAAACTTCTCTACTTTTAATTGTACGCATGTTTTTTCTTTGGTTTTACGTGGAGATATTAACCTGTCAATTAATTTGGATCATATTTTATTTTGTTTTCTCTATAACGTTATTGGATTATTTGTATATGTAATTGTTTATTTTGTATGAGGTTTTGTTTTCTCCGTGGATATTTTTAGTTATTTCATATATTTGGTACTAACATTTAGATTTAGAAAATATGTATATATATGGAGTTTTTCCATCCCAAATTATAATTATTTAAATTTTTATAAATTTATATTTATTTGTTTTTTAAACTATTCTCTTTCACCCATTTTGTTAGATGTTTTAGGTCTTTTGATTTGTTTCATTTATTTGATTTGATTTTCACAAGTTTCTATGCGTATTTTTTATTTATTAACTATAGTATGATCACTAATATTATGTAGTCTTAATTTTTAATTTTTTTGAATAAATGTTAAACATCATTTATAACTTTTATAATATTGTGCTTTTATATAGAAAATTTTACATAATGAGAAATACGTAATATTTTTTTTTTTTGTTAATCTATTCCAAAAAATTAGTATAAGAAATTAGTATATTCCAAAAAATTACGTAATATACGTAATATATTCCAAAAAATTAGTATAAGAGAGAAACAAATTTATATACATGAAAGTTGATATACATGTTTTTTATTAGTGTTAAATATTATATTGAATGTTTTTGTTTGAGTTTTATTAATATTGAATGGGTTTTATTAAATGATTTTTTAATTAAATTCTTTTAATGATTTTTAATAATGATGTATTTGCCTTAGATGAAGAAAGTATCATGCTATTATATAATAGATTATTGAAGGCCGAAACATTCGACACATTTTGACTGGTTTATATGGTGTGACATTGGTCTAAATTTTTTATCCATATATGATATTATATTATTTGAAAAGGATCATAATACTGAAATAGAAGTTAGGTATATAAAGCCGAAAAAAGAATTGAAACCTTCGAGAGACAAAGCTGACGAATTTCTAAAACTGTCGAAACAAAACTACTCCAAGTCCAAGAATAAGAAACAAAAGGAGACACAATGATAGGTTGTTTTGTAATTGATGATGGGGTAATGTGGTATATACAATCAGTGACGTGCTAGACGTGGAGAGGCCTATGACAAATTTAAAAATGCGGCTTTTATAAAATCGTAAAAAACATTAATTATAAAAGTAAATAACATGAAATTTGTAATATATTTTTTTAATAAAAACTTTCTCTTAACTCTTTGATATATTATTGGTTATTTTATATTTTTAATATATTATTTACTTATTTTTGTGTATTAATTATTTTTAATAAAACATAATTGTTATATGTTCTTGTTAAAAAATGTGTTTCCAATAAAGAAACTTTCACCAAAATAAATTTATAAATAAGAATATAATTTTCACTAATTTTTTCAGTTAAAAAACACATTATATTAAATTAGCTAGATAGACTAACTTAAACTTTCATAAAAATGTGGCTTGAATTTTGTGCATATGTTTGAATTGCCCTTTTGGCATAAAGAAAGACACGCTACTGTATACAATCGTAATCAAGTTTTATAACCTAAACAACTTACAAATGCAAGTTCTCATCAATTGTTTTAGTATTTAGGGTATTAAATCCACAAAATATATATATATATATACACACACGTAAGCTATAAACTATTTGACTAAGTAACAATAGTGATAAATAAGACATATATGATATATGTATAAGATAGATGATAAAAATTGGAGTTAATTAGTAATTTAGGTACATTATAAAACATTATTTGTCAATTAGATGATTTTGATGTACTAATTAAATTTTATGTGATTTTATTTGATTTTCGTACTTAAAATGACAAATTTACTTTTATTCGCAAAAATTATTCACATAAAATTATTCACATAGATCATTCACAATTCACCATTCACATGAATCATTCACTGAGGTGATTCACAATTCATCATTCACAAGTATTATTAGTCATTCACAAGTATTATTCGTCATTCACATGTATTATTTATCATTCAGATAGATCATTCATCATTCACAACGAACGTCATTCACAATTCACCATTCACATGGATCACTCACGAGTATTAATTATTCGTCATTCACATGTATTATTTATCATTCACATAGATTATTCATCATTCACAACGATAATCACCCAAAATTATTCACATAATACCATTTATAGACAATCATTCACGATATTTGATAGTTTCAAATTTAAGGATAAAACTGTAATTAAATATTTAAAAATCACATTTTAGCAAATTAAAATAAAAATCGTCCAATTAACAAATTTATATCTCAAAATGACCTATTTCACCCGTTTACTTTAAAAAATATCAAATATGTAAGCAAGATAAAGTTAAGTACTTGAGTTTTTCTTAAACATGATTCCAAACTCAAATCACGTTATAAAACTATTCTACTTCCTGATTCCGCTCCCCGTGACAAATAAGCCTAAGATATCTAAATTCAAATGCAAATGTTGCATCAAGATACAAAAATAAACAAGGCTTAAATATATTTAAAACCATTAAACCACTAACTAGTTGATATGAATCTCAATTTCTTTGTTAATACTACAATATTTTGAATCTTGAGGTGCAACAACAAGACACGCATCACCAATATTATTCTGTTAAAAAAAATTCTAAAATAAATAAAATATTAGTGATAAATGGGTTTTTGAGATTCATGATTCGTTTGTCCAACTTCATCACCTCAAAGCTTAATAAAAAAAATATGTCATACATAATTTATTGCTATAAATAATTAATTAGTAAAAGAGTCGTTGAAGGCCAGAATCACATACATGAATCAAACATCGTCATTTCTGAATATTCTTTGAATAAATTAATGATTGTAAAAAAAAGATTAATATTTGTCAAAATGTCATTAATTCACAATGTGTGGTCTTATCATAGTTGACTTTATAAATTCTTAATTAATTCACAATCTTGTTGTACCATTTGAAGAAATTTATATTTCACCGAATAATTCTAATAATCAGACTTTTGAATTTTCTAAGTATCTTCGCAATTTGTTATCATTTAAATCTCATGCACCTACCAACAACGGGTTAGGTCAGACGCTTAAACGCTGTCATTGGTGATGTTGTGCTCCTGAGTTAGAAACGTGTTAAGAGCGATGATTTACTAAATGGTATTATCAAATGTTGGTCGCGGACCTATATGATTATAGGCTTCGACCCAGAACCTCATAGTTTAACAAAAAAAAACTTAATGTAACTGGAATAAACATTACTAATATTAGGATTATGAACTTCCAATTTAAAATCAATATGCGATAATTAGATTGGTCATTCCTTGTAAGTTTGCGATATGGATTCGAGATAATGGATTTTGTTAACCATTCATCTAGGGTGGTTTGAGCAAGAAAAGCACATCAATCGAGTTAGTTGTGTGATTAGCTCTAATATCATGTTAGAAATATGAGTTTCCAACTTAAAACCAATTAACGGTAAGTGGATTGATTAATTCTCTTTATGTATTTCCTTTAAATTTTCGATATGGAATAATTATTCCTATTTACTAGAAACGGGTTTAAATTTTACTAGTTTTTAGTTACAACTTATTGCTACTTTTATATATTATATTTCATTTTTTATGACAACATATAGTATATTTCATTCATTTTTGTAAATTTATTTAAAGTCAATCTTTTAGATATGTTGGTTGCATCAATTGTTTAAGTATATCTCTTGTAGTATTTGAAATTAATACTAATGATATATTTTTAAATTTCTTGTAGTGTAACATTTAATTGTATCCCTTTCATGTTATTTTTAAGTCACGACAGCTTAGCTTACCATCTAATTTTTTAAGTTGAAGTCCGCAGAAAAATTGGATCTACGTTAATCATTTTCATAATTCAATGATATTTTTTCTAAGCTTAAATTTAATTTAATATAAAAGTCAAACCAATCAGGATCGATTTCATGAAAGTCTTATGGTTTTGTTTTTAGCTGTACGGCAACGTATAGTTATTAGTTATTAGCAAGGTTCTATAAATCGGTAGACGCTACGTGTGCGGGGTCGTATGGGCCTAACGCCTAACGAAAAATCGAAGATTAATTGAGAAGTAATTTTTGGATATATTTATATTTTTATATAGTTTCACTTTATATTAAATTTTTCATTATCATTTATATTGTTATTAAGCTCTAAAACTAATAATTTATCAAAAAATTATAAAATAAAAATGTAAGTGATCAAATTAGTCAAAAATAATCAAAAATTAATTGGATTATGCGAAATTTTATAAAATTAGACGGCGTTATTCAGGTCATTGAATTTACACGGCCAAAACTTATTCGGCACGGACGATCACTAAGTAGCGGAAACGCGGTAGAGTAATCGGCTAGGCAAACGAATTTTAGAACATAAGTTATTAGTTATTAGCCGCAAATCTTGATTTTATATGTATTTTGTGCAAAAACAATTTTGAGGTCAAAACAGGGAGCAAGAAAAATTGATTGTTCATCACTTTATCTTAAACCTTTTTCATAAGTTTTTGTTTTTTTTGGTTAATACCTTTTTCATAAGTTATTGTGTTAATATTTTAAAAATAGTTCCACATGCTTAGCATTGATTGGTTTATAATAACCTCGAGTATAAAATTATTCTTTGTTATTGTAGTTCTGGAAGGTGGAAACCTTCAACACATTTTGAATGGTTTATATATGGTGTTTGATTATTCTAAAGTTGTTTATGATATTATAATATTGAAATAGAAGTTCGGTATATAAAGCCAAAAAAAGAATTGAAACCTTCTAGAGACAAAGCCGACGAATCTAAACCACCAAAACAAACTACTCCAAGACTTAGAATCAAAAGGAGACACAATGATGGGTTGTTTCTGTTTTGTGATTGATGATGGGATAATTTGGTATATACAATCGTAATCAAATTCTATAAAGGGAAAACTATAAAACTACGCAATTTGAATTACATTTCACAAAACTACATCATTTCAAAATAATTTCACAAAATTACATCTAAACATTAAAAATTAAATTTTCAAATAAACCATATCCACACAATCCTACCCCTTAATACTATATCTTAAACACTAATTAGCGAACCCAAATGAAAATATTTTAATTTTAAAATCAAGCTTTTAAAATTTTGAAAGGGTGTAAATATGTGAAAAAATTGAATTAGATAGAATTTTGTAAATGAAGGGATGAAAGGGTGTAGTTTTGTGAATTCATTTTCTATAAACTAAACAACTTATAAATGCAAATTCACATCGATTCTAGTAGTTTTAGAGCATCTCCATTGGTTAGATATTTTGTGTGTTTTATCAATGGCTTAATTTATTTTTGTTTTTTAATTTAAGACCCTCTGAAATTTACGCCGGATCAATTAGTAGACATTCTTAATTTTTTTAAAATATATTATTTTACATAAAAAATAAATTTGATCATTTGAAATTATTCATATTTCAAATACTCATATGATACATATATAAAATTGAAAACAATTGACAACTATGATTGTTTTGTTTAAAACAAAAAAGAAAATAATAAATAAATCAAATATCTCAAATGTTGACCTATAGGGGTTTTAAACTTATCCCAAATATTCTCTCCCTCTAACGCTATTTGTATAAGGAATAAATAATAAAGAATAAATGGTAAAAATAGTATTAAATAAGTAACATATGTATATATATATGATAAAGAATAAAAATTATCAAATTAAAATGTAAGCAAAATAGAGTCAAGTACTAGAGTTTTTCGAGAACTCAAATCACGATATAAAACGATTCTATTTTCGTGGATCCGGATCCTGTAATAAATTAACTTAACATAATTAAATTTAAATGCAAATGTTGTAATTAGATAGAAAAATGAACAAGGCTTAAAAACATATTTAAAACCACTAAACCACCAACTAGTTGATATACAAAAAAAAAAAAACTAGTTGATATGAATCTTATTTTGTTTGTTTGAATCTTGTGGTGCAACAACAATACACACATCACCAAAATTATTCTGTTAAAATAAAAAAAAATTCTAAAATAAATAAAATATTAGTGACAGATGGGTTTTGAGATTCATGATTCGTTTGTCCAAACTTTGCAAAACGCTGCAACTTGCAAGCATCAAAATTTTAATAATAAAACATGTCATACATAATAACTGCTATAAATAATTAATAAGTAAAAGAGTCGTTGAAGGCCAAAATCACATACATGAATCAAACATCGTCATTTCTGAATATTCTTTGAATAAATTAATGATTGTAAACTAAAGATTAATATTTAACAAAACAAAAAAATAAAAATAAAGATTACTATAAATTAGACATCTGATTGAAGTTTTATGATCCAAACAAATCAAACATTTAATTAATGCTTTTTTATAAAGAATAATTACAAAACTAGACTTTTGAATTGCATTTCACAAAATTACACAATTTCAAAATCACTTTTTTAAACTACATCGAAATGCTCAAAATTAAATTCAAATAATCACTATCCATATAATTTTACCCCTTTAATATTATTCTCTAAACACTAATTAGCGAACCCAAATAAAAAGATTTTAATTTTGATAATTTTTAAAGGGTAAATCTATTATTTAAAATTTTGAAAGAGTTTAAATATGTAAAAATATTGAATTAGATTTAGTTTTGTGAATGAAATGTTGAAAGGGTGTGGTTTTGTGAATTCATCTTCTTATAAACAACATTTAATTAATTTTGACGCTTTGAATTCTAATTTATAAAACCCTAAAAAGGGATATCTACGTTAAATTTTGTCTCTACAATTTTCTTAATTTTTTCATAACATATTGCATGTAATGGACAAATGAAATTCGAAGTTCGTGATCGGTTGTTCAAAGTTTTTTTATGCTAAACATGTTTTTCAAAGTTTGTAAAACACGTAATTGTTGTTTTGCAACTTGCAAGCCTCTAAATTAGTAGATTCCAATAAGTGGCATATCACACATTACAAAAGTGTTTTTAGAGCATAATTATCAATAAGGCTCTTAATTGGGTCCTTAGTGATTTTTTATTAATAAAAGATGGGAAGATGTAATTTAGAAATTTGTAAGAAAAAATTGTGATTATAGGTAGGACTCTCAAAATGGTTCTTAAAAAAAAATTATAAAAAATGTTGAATTTTTTTTTTTTAACATTTGCATATATTATTTAAAAACTTAAAACAACAACATTTTATTTATTAATAATACACACAAATACATTTGAAAGTTAATCATTATATAACTGATATTTAAATTTTTGCCATACATGCTCGATAAGATCATGTTTTAGTTGATCATGCACGTGTCTATCACGAATTTTAGTTCGAACTCCCATCATATTTGCTATGTTGGTAGGCATATCTGTAGAAAACGTGAGATCTACCTCTTCTGTTCCGTTTCCTTCTTCCGGTAAAAAATCTTCAAGATTAGATAGACTGTATCCATCTCGTTCGTCTTCTACTATCATATTGTGGAGTATTATACATGCTCTCATAATCTTTCCGATTTTGATTTTATCCCAAAAGAGAGCTGGATTTTTAACAATGGCGAATCGGGCTTGCAAAACTCCGAAAGCACGCTCAACATCTTTTCGGGTTGATTCTTGATGTGTTGCAAATAAAGTCGCTTTCGGGCTTTGAGGCATTGGAATAGATTGAATAAAAGTTGCCCATTTAGGATATATACCATCTGTGAGATAGTAAGCCATATGGTATTCTCGGCCATTGACAGAGAAATTAACTTGCGGAGCTTCACCTCTTATTAAATCATCAAATACGGGTGAGCGATCCAAAACATTGATATCGTTTAAAGTACCTGAAGGTCCGAAAAACGCATGCCATATCCACAAATCGTATGAAGCTACTGCCTCTAAGACGATAGTAGGTTTACCTGAACCACGTGTATATTGCCCTTTCCAAGCGGTCGGGCAATTCTTCCACTCCCAATGCATACAGTCGATGCTTCCAATCATCCCGGGAAAACCACGTTGCTCTCCGATATAAAGTAGTCGTTGTAAATCAGCCGACGTAGGTCTTCTCAAATACTCATCACCAAAACATTTAATAATGCCTTCGACGAACTTTTCCAAACATTTACGAGCAGTAGTTTCACCTATACGTATGTATTCGTCAATTGTATCAGCCGCATTACCGTACGCCAATAAACGAATTGCTGTTGTACACTTCTGAAGTGCTGAGAGACCTTGCCTTCCGGTTGCATCTTCTCTTTGCTGGAAATAATTAACTTCGTTCGAAACGCGTTCAACTATACGGAAGAACAATGGCTTGTTCATTCGGAAACGCCGACGAAATAAATTTGGAGTGAATGTTGGCTCGTCAGAGAAATAATCGTTCCACAAACGATTATGACCATCTTCTCGATTTCTTTCGATATGAACTCTTTTTTTCCGGGATTGTCTCCTTTGTTGATGATTTGCATAATTAATGACAAGATTATCGAACTTGTCATTAAATATCTCTTCAAAACGTTCACCTAAAACATCATCGTCTGAATCATCATTATAATTATTCGAAGACGTAGCCATGTGTTTTTTATGAGAGAATGATAAATTTTGTGTGTTTTGTAAGAGAGAATGAAAAACTAATGCAATGTTATGGTTGAATTTATAGAAAAAAATGAAAGAAACAAAACATAATTATTACATGTGAGCCCATATAACACATCCGTGACACAACCATACAAAAATACAATGAAATGAACAAAATCTGTGACACAAAAATACAATGAAATGAACAAAATCTGTGACACAACATTACAAATGATCAAAAAACAAAATATCATATGTGAACCTTGCCCTTTCCCTTGTTGGCTGCATTGACCATTCTTGTAGTTGATAGGCCACACACTATAATGCGTCCTTCAATGTATAATTGCTTGACCTTCTTATGTGACCTGAAATTGCATAACAATTAAAAACAAAGTTATATTATGAAAGGGTTACTTATATTAAACAAGCTGAAACATAACAAGTAAAAGCTAAAAAACAGAATAACTTAAAGCTAAAAACAGAAAAACTTAAAGCTAAAATAAAACAAACTTAAATTTTACATTGACAACATTTGCATAATAAGATCATCCTTGAGTTTCATTTCTAATTCAGTTGGGTCAGGTTTAGCAATCAAGCTGTCAAGGAGTTTGGTCTTCGCAAGTTTGTCCTTCAAAGCCATATCTTTCTCCTTCAAAGCCATATCCTTCTTCTTTATATCCCACATGGCTTGAAACTCCCTCATATCATCTCCCACTCCTCTTTTTCCCTTATTCTTTGATGCCTTTGCTGCCTTTGCTGCCTTAACCCCAATAGGTCTTTCATCCTCAAGTTCCTCTCCATTAATACTATGCATAGAAGCTGATGACTGAGCTTCTTCCCCCCTCTTTCTCTTTGAACTTTCACTTTGCTTATTAGCACCATATGTTCCACGCCACTTTTGGTCATTCCTAAGCTCCCTCCATCCATGCTCTATTGTGAATTTGGCGTTGTAGTCATTGAAGTAGATATCATGCGCTGCCTTGAGGACATCATCTTCATTCTGCCCACTAGTTCTTTGTTTAGATGCTGAATCAAATGACCCCACGAACTTGCATACTGCCTCGTTGATTTTACCCCACCTTGCCTTGCAATTTTTCGGTTCTCTCTTGTACATACCACTTACCTGAGGACTTGCAACATAATATGCAGCAATCCTCTTCCAAAAGTGTCCTCCCTTCTGCTCATTACCAATGACAGAATCCTTGGAAGTGTTCAACCAAGCGCTGATGAGGACCAAGTCCTCTTTTGTGGACCATTTCTGCCTCTGCTTACGGTCCTCAACAGGTTGGGCAAGTTCTTCACTTACTCCAAAGGGTGGAGTAAGTGAAGAACCCATGAACTGAGTTGAGAATTCACTCTCTGGAAACTGACTGTTTAGAAGGTCCATGTAGGATGTTGAGGGGTTTTTGGGATTCATAGAAAAAACTATTGTATTTGTTAAGGATTGACTGCCTATTTATAGAAAAAGAAGGGGATTGGTTGTAACTTAATGAAGTTTTAGTTGAGAATGTTGTTGAGTGTACTTAATGAAGTTTTAGTTTACAGTGTTGTTGAGTGTACTTAATGAAGTTTTAGTTTTAGTTTAGGATGTTGTTTAAGTTTTAATAAATACTATCTACCTAATCATATTCAATACTCAAACAACCTAACCTACAACTAGATAATTAAACTAAACCATTAATACTAACCTGTTGCATTTACACTGCCTTTGAAATGACATTTATCTACTTGCCTCCTATCTACAATGTCAAAAAAACCCGAAGGTGTTATTATACAATAACAATCAAATGCACATATTATACAATAACAATCAAATGAGTCAAAACCTTCAAGAAAAACAAAGGAAACCACATTTATCATAAACATAAAGATTAGCCTGCATATACATTCAATATCTTAAGATCATACCAAATATTTCACCATATTTCACCTTAAACTCAAGCCTCTGCTTAATAAAACCACACAGACAAAACAAGCCTTTTAACTAACCAAACAAACACAGCAAAAACAACTTCTAATCAAGATCAAATAGCTATTAAACATAGACACGAGCTTTCTCACGAATCAATAAGCTAAAAGGACCAGACTTTAAAGAACGGTGACGGAGAAAAAACAAAGAGAAGGAGGACGATGTTTCTTAATCTAGATCTGTGAAATACCAAATGTTTCTTCAAACTACTACAAAGAACATACCTATACAAGCAATCTCATCAATAATAACAAACCTTAGAAAGTGTCAACAAGCCAAAAAGTCATAATTTTGTATGAAAAAAGTGTATTTGGGCAAAGTCAAAGTTCCACGTTGATCGGAGCTCCGGTATACACAGAGAGATAGTACTTACAGTGAGCGGAGCTCCGGTATTGAGAACGCGACGTCCACGAACAAGATCCACGTTGACGAAGTGAAGGCCGATCCGACGGCTTAGTAGGTGCTTCCTTCGCGGCGGATCTAGGAGAACCCTCCGTCGCTGGTTCACGCAACTGGTTCACGGATCTTGGATCGGGACGGCGAGCTTTCTCCATTGAAGACGAAATTGATCCGATGAGAGCAAAGAGAAAGCGCCGCTCTTTGTGGAGTGTAGAGTCGATTCTTAGATTAGGTATTTTAGTATCGTCACTTAACTTTTTATTTTTTTTTTTATTTTTTTTTTTAAAAAACGGGCCTTAAAAATTGGGCTAAGACCCACGATAATCACTCTCTTATGTACTAAGAAATATTATCATTTATCTTTATAAAAAAAGAAATATTATCATTTAACAAAAAAAAAGAAAAATATGTTATCGAGGACTACCATCCGGTCAACTTTTCATTTCAGTGTATCCCACCAACCATATTCTTGAACCATTTTTAATTCCCCAAAACTATTAAAAGATGCTTGTGAAGATAAGAATTATACTTTTTATGATTATGGGTTTTCCAATTTAAAATCAATTCGTTATAACCGGATTGACACATACTTTTTATATATTAGTGTTTGTTCCTATAAATTTTCCACAGAGATATTTATTCTTAATATGTCATTAACCATTAATCTCAGATAGTTTAGGCAAAAAAGACGACCGATCGAGTCAGATTTGCCCCTGGATCGGACTTTGTAACTATGTTAGAATTATGGGCTTCCAACTTAAAATAATTTGGTTATAGGTGGATTGACTCTTACCTTTAAACTAGATTTTTTGACCCGCACCGAGCGCGAATTACAAATTTATAAGTGTCTCCTCTATTAATATATATAGGATTAGTGTTTATCCCAATAAATTTCCGATGTAAGATATTTATCCCTAATAGTATTAATTAAAAAATTTAAATAATTGTAATTGATTGGCTTTCACGTAGTGACAAAAAACAAAAAAGGAGTGGCTTCACGTTTTCACACTTACCTTTTAGACTTTTTTTAAGTTTCCGCCAACTTTTAATTTGGAAAAGACTCTTCTTTGCTAACATGTAGGAGATCCATATGATTCCACCTATGAAAAACCCATATTAGCCTTAACCATTTATGATACGGACACATATATGCATGACATATAATAATAAAATAACACGACAAAAAAAGTATCACGGATTACGAACTACATTGTGATACCGTATCGTGTTTGTTAATAATATTATAGCAATATACTCCGAATCTTTTTGTTGTGTCAACTTGCGAGGCGCATTTAAAGTCCATTAAGTGATGCAATACATATAATATTTTTGAGTATATTTACATACTAATTAATTATTTACGTACGTAAGACATGTAATTAATTAATGGGAAACGAAAAATAGTCTACTAGTTCAAGTTTACACACTATAATCTCTCATAGTATTTTCCGGTGTAATTACTAATTAGTACTATAAAAAAGTTGAAACTAGAAAAACTAAAAGTCTAGTTGTTTTTTTTTTATATCTTATGATTCGATATTAGAGTATTACTTTTAATTTAGGCATTTATCAACTAAAAACAGATTTAAGCTCTATAGAAGACACAAATAAGCATATATACATCACAACCAACAAAAAATTGTACATATAAAAACGTAATTCAAGTGCAATATAACCCCACATTAACACAAATAAAAACAAATAAATATTAAAATCAAACATTAGTGGTGGTTGTGGCACCAGAAGGAGAAGGAGATCTATGTTCAACTCTCCTAAGCTGAATTGCCTTATGAGATTCATCATCATCAAAGTACATATACGCAAAACCGCCGTGCCGGGTCATATCCATACCTGCCATTTCATCCTCGGACGATATCCGCAACAAGTTCATTTTCTTTAGTATAAAGAAAAGCGTTCCCATGGTCGCGCTTACCCATCCGGCTATCACGAGTATCTGAATTAGCTGAGCTCCGAGTAGTTTCCCTCCCCCGCCCATGAATAAACCGTGCGGCCTTCCCGGCTTCATACCGTAAATCTGGTTCAAGTACTTTTCTTTAGCGAAAAGAGCCGTGAATATTAGCCCCCACGCTCCGCATCCACCGTGTAGTTGCGCCGCCTCGAGGGGATCGTCGTACCTAAGCTTCTCCGCGAGCTTGTTGCAGCCGAGGAGCACGAGGGCCGCCACGAACCCGCAGATGATCGCTGCCCACGGCTCAACGACGGAGCAGCCACCGGTTATAGCCGCAAACCCACCAAGAAGACCGTTGCAAACGTCGGTAACGTTCCAGTGACCCGAGAGAAGCCGTTTCCCGAAAAGAGTGGTGAGCGCGGCCGTACACCCCGCGAGCGTTGTCGTGATGGCTGTACGTCCGATCGCGCTCCACTGTCCGTTGATCGTACCTGTCTCGTACGGAACAAGGATCTTGGTAAAGGAACCGGGGTTAAAACCGTACCATCCGAACCATAAAAGGAACGTTCCAAGAACCACAAGCGACGCCGAGTGACCTCGTAAAGCTATAGCTTTACCACCGTTATCAAACCGTCCGAGCCTGGGACCTTCTATCAACGCGCCCCATAGACCGGCGATGCCTCCAACCATATGAACAACACCAGAGCCAGCAAAATCGATGGCTCCGGTGCCGAAAAGCAAGTCACCGTCGGTACGGAACGGGCTAGCCCATCCGTCCGGTGACCAGAACCAATGAGAAACGACCGGGTAAACAAACCCGGTCAAAAACGACGAATATATCAAATAAGCAACGAACTGAGTCCGCTCGGCTATCGAGCCACTGGTAATACCAGCGGCCGCGATAGCGAAAGCCCATTGATAAAGAAAGAAAGAATAATCATTTGTGGCCGTAGGAAAGTCTTTAAGACCAAAGTTCTGTTTTCCAATGAAACCATTAGATGGACCACCAAAGGCAAAAGCATAACCGAACAAATAGTAGAATAGACCACCGGCTGCAGCGTCAAGGACGTTGGTAAGCATGATGTTCATAGTGTTCTTGGCTCGAACCGAGCCGGCGCAAAGCATAGCGAAGCCGAGCTGCATTGAGAAGACTAAATAGGCAGAGAAGAGAAGGTATGTGTTGTCTATGGCGTAAGCAGCGTCTATGAACTTGTTGTCAACGTTGACTAGCTGCCCGCAGATGTAGTTGGCCGCCGCCGTCGCGTTAGGACCTAACAAGACGGCGAGATCGGTCGCCGAGCAAGACATGGTTTAGAGAGAAAGATGGTTTGGTTTGAATGGTGTGTGTGTATATGTGTGAGATCAAGAATAGAGAAGACAAAGAGATGAGAAGTGGGTTTGTGTTCTGTCTGTTATATAGAATATTCAATATATGGCTTTAGGGGCTTAGGGTTGACTTTTCAACTACAGCTTTGATGAGGATTTTTCTATTGATTTTTTAATGCAAATTGCAAAGTTTTCAACTTTTGTTTGGTGGTGAATGTGAATAGAGAAATAAATAAAAAATGAAGAGGAATGTGAAAGTTGTATCTAAATTCTAAATCTGTATAGATAAGATCTGTGTGTTCGGAAAAAAATATTCTGTCACATCTAAATTAGTAACCATGAATATTTTTTCATACCTTCTTTAAACTAAAATCATTATTGTTCAGATTTTGTAACTTTTTCTTTTAAATTGGAAATTCTTATGAACATGGTAAAAGTTTCAATTTGACCAGATATTGTTTGTTTTTCGCATATTTTACGTTTAAGAAGAATCTAAAGCATACGAAGTCTTTTACCCAAAAAAAAAGAAAACGAAGTCAAAAAGTATTTAATTTTGATTTCTTGCTTAAGTTTAAACTAGTTGATGTGCATAGAGAATTATTCAAAAATAATCATTTACATTAAAATTTTTATTTCTGATTTTAAGAAATTATAAAAACAAAATAAATATTGTATAACAAACATTAGGAGTACATTCATGCGTGATGGTACTCCTAATGGGTTGAAGATAACTCTTTTTTTACGATAAATTATCCAAAATTTATACATATCACTATATTTATACATATATATGTACCAATAACACAATGAAATGATTAAAAAATATTAAAGATTGTGATATTGGTTGAAATTTTCTGAAAATAATTAGAAGAACTTCAACGTTATAATATGTCTTATTTTATAAAATATTTTTTTATCGTCATATAAAATAAAACGTAATATATTTCATAATTATATAGTAACAATATTATTAATTTCAAACAAACTATTGTTTTGTATATTCCGGACATTTTTGTAATTTCGATGCTAAAAAGCTCTGTATAATTTTTTAAAAAGTGGGTTAGTTTTCAAATTACATAAAATAATAATTAGTATTATTAATGTAGAAAAATGTATCTAAATGATAAAATTTGAATTATAAATTGAATAATTGTTATTATTTGTAAATTTTAATAATCGTCTAAAATAATAAATAATGCCAAAAGAATAATAATTCTAGAATATTAGTAATTGGGCTAAAGTTTTTTTGATTTTGGTTATTCAAAATGTGAAATCGTAAAGTAAAATCGGTCATTAAAAAAAGAAATAATCAAAAATATATTGAATCGCAATATATCAAAAAATGGAAAAAATCGGAAATCAGAGTATATAAAAAAAGTCGGAAATAAATTGAGACAAAATTTTATTGAGGCGAAAATATAAGGGCATAAACGCAAAAAGTAAAATTTAGGCAAAATTTTAATTGAGACCAAAATATAAGGGCATAAACGCAAAAAATAGAAAATTTCTTCAAATCTCTTTGGTCGCGACACGTAAGCGTTTTGTCTTCTCTTTTAATAGTATAGATATGCAAATATCATATAATAATATTTTGCAGATCTAGATAGTCATAAAGAAATTTTTTTAAAATAATTATTTAAAAACAAATCAATATTACTATCTTTGACTACAATACTTGATCGATATGAAAACACAAAATTTAAAACTTAAACAAAATCGGTGACAAAAATCTATTATAGTATAAATGCACAAACATAAAAAATAAAATTTTCTATAATTTCTCTTTTGGCAGCACGTATACGTTTTGTCTTCTTTTTTTTAATTGAACTAGGTAACTTTCCCGCGCCATGCGCTGGTTTATGTTTTTTGAAAATTAATTTAAAAATGTTAAAAGTAACTGATTTATCTATTATATTAAAAAAAATCTGTAAAGCCAAAATTATGATTATAAGCTTTCTAAAAATTATGATTGTAAATATTCATTGTAAAGAAAAATTGTATTAAAACCAAAATAATTGGCATTCATAAAACTATGAACAATTTAAAAGTATATTTATAATTAAGAGACCATAAAGCTTAACTCTATTGAGCAAGTCAAAAAGTGAATATTCAGAATTAAACATGACAAATCTTTTTGTTTGCTTTAAAATTCTAGACTTTGTATTTTATAAAGACTCAAGTTTTCCAAAATTCCTTAATTAAAATTTCCTAAATTCATAAAATCAACTTTCCGAATATTTTATTTAAATTAAAAGTTATTTCACAAATTTTATATTTCAACCATATTGACTCAGTCAACAAAAGTTTATGATTAAAATAAGGGAGAATCACAAAACTACACCATTTGAATTACATTTCACAAAACTACACCATTTCAAAAATACTTCACAAAACTACACATAAACACTCAAAATTAAATCTAAATAAACCCTACCCACACAATCTTACCCCCTTAATACTATACCCTAAACACTAATTAGCGAACCCAAATGAATTTTTTTTAATTTTGGTAATTTTTTAAAGGGTAAATCAAGCTTTTAAAATTTTGAAAGGGTGTAAATATGTGAAAAAATTAAATTAGGTGTAGTTTTGTGAAGGAGGGGTTGAAAGGGTGTAGTTTTGTGAATTCCTCTTAAAATAAAAAGTCAACAAAGTTGAAATTTATTTTGACATTTTGAGCATTTTATTATTAAAATCATTTCTTAATGAAAATAGAATATTCTTTAAAAAAGATTTTAACCAAAAAATAATTGAATATTTTTTCATGATATTTTAAAAAATTTCTCTAAATTAAATGTGCATTTTCAAGAATATATCTTTCGTTAATTTATTGGTTATTTTTGATAATTTTCCTCAAAAATTTATAAAAGATAAATATTCAAGTTTAATAGTAATTGAAAAGTCGAGGATTTAAATAAGATTTTTCCCTTTAATTTGATAACTAATATTTTGCAGAGAGCTTTTATTAGTAGGCTTATGAAAGCCTTTTACGTTTTTTTAATGAAATTGTTTAAGTGGCTATTTGATTGGTCGTTATTGAGTAAGCTTGTCATGTCAAATTTTTTTGGCTGAAACTCCTTCTGGTGCTGACACCTAAGTTTTTTTTGTGAAAATCACTTCACAAATAATGTCTTAAGTTTTTAACCAAAAATATAATTGAATATTTTTTCATGATTTTTTAAAAATTTCTCTAATTTAAATGTGCATTTTCAAGAAATATATCTTTCGTAATTTATTGGTTATTTTTGATAATTTTCCACAAAAATTTATAAAAGATGAATATTCAAGTTTAATAGTCATTAATTAATTTGATAACTAATATTTTGCAGAGAACTTTTATTAGTGGGCTTATGAAAGTCTTTTACGTTTTTTTAATGAAACTGTTTAGGTGGCTATTTGATTGATTGTTATTGAGTAAGCTTGTCATGTCAATTTTTTTTGGCTGAAACTCTTTCTGGTGCTAACACCTATTTTTTTTTGTGAAAATCACTTCACAAATAATGTCTTAGGTTTTTAACCAATAAAATAATTGAATATTTTTTCATGATATTTTTAAAAATTTCTCTAAATTAAATGTGCATTTTCAAGAAATATATTTTTCGTTAATTTATTGGTTATTTTTGATAATTTTCCACAAAAATTTATAAAATATGAATATTCAAGTTTAATAGTCATTATTTAATTTGATAACTAATATTTTGCAGAGAACTTTTATTAGTGGACTTATGAAAGCCTTTTACGTTTTTTTAATGAAGTTGTTTAAGTGGCTATTTGATTGGTTGTTATTAAGTAAACTTGACATGTCACATTTTTTTGTTGAAATTCCTTCTGGTGCTGACACCTAAGTTTTTTTGTGAAAATCATTTCACAAATAATGTCTTAGGGCTATGTTTAATTTATTTAACCTTTTTCTTCGTAAGGCCCAGTAAGGCTATGTAAATTTAGGAAAATAAATTTTTATAAGAGAGTTTTGATTGGTTTATATTAAGTGTTTATGACATGTCATCATTTATTTGCTGAAACTAAATGTGGTGATGACACCTAAGCTTATTTGTGAAAATCACTTCACAAATAATGTCTTAGAGATAAGATGTATTTCAAATTCAATAGTACTAAGACCATGATCAATCGTAGAACTCAAAAAACTTATTTTTAATAGTACTAAGTCCATGATTAGGTATTTTTAATTTTTAATTTATTTTATTTTTTTTAAAAAAATTAAAAAACGTACCAATCATCAGATCCAGAAGAAAAGACAAAAAAGAACGTCTCTTAATGATTTAGCGGGGTCCACAGCCTAAGAGTCCCACTAAATCGTGCATTGCACATGCTCTAAGAGCATCATTATAAGAGTTCTTAGAGGGGTTTTTAACTCATGGATCCCACAAAAAAATTAAAAACCAACTCCAAAAACTCTTGTCTAAGAGACAACTCTTATATAAATCGTGGGCCCCACTGACATGTGGCGACCCGCGATTGGTCTGATTATTATTATTATTATTATTATTTTTTTAAGAAAAATAAAGAAATTTTGTTTTTTAAGAAACTTTTAAAGGTTTTAGGGATAATGATGGTCTAAGTGTTATTGGCGTTAAAGTCCGTGATTAAAATTTATAAATCCACTAAGAATTAACCCGTGATTCATCACGGGATTATGTTTTCTATATGATTTTATATATTTAATTTAAAATTTTTGAATATTATTTATCTTCATTGTTTAAACAAAATAGGATCAATTAATATTGTTGAAATGAGATTTTTTTTTAATTACTATTTAATATTTTATTATATATTTCGTATAGCAAAATTTTAATATAATTTGTAAGTTGATTAGACCAAATTATTATAATTTATTATTTATTTGGAAAAAATCCGGATTCAAAATACAAACTGAAACCTAATCGAAATACACAAATCGAACTATGCGATTTACCCAAATTTATTTAAAATTAATTATTTTGATTATATATATAAATAATTCTTGTAAACATATTTTAAATATGTAATATAAGATTTAAATTTTTATATAATTGCAATTTCTTCTGTTTTTTAGAATCGATGGAAATCGAACCCGTTTACAAACTATTTTGTTTTTTATTGTTTGATATTGTTAACAAAAAAATGTTTCAACTCGTTTTAAAATTCTTAATAATATAATTAAACTTCTTTTTAATTTGTGTGTTATGTTTGTTAAAAATACTGTAATGATTTAAAAAAAAAATATTTTCTAATGGTATTTTGATTTAAGTAAAATTTTAATGGTATTTTTTATAAAAAACCTATGTAATAGTGTATTTATGTGAATTGCATATTTCTTATTTTGTTTTCCAAATGACTTTTACATAATTTTCTTAATATTTTTGAGTTTATTTTTGGAGAAGATTGTAATATTTCTTTATTTGGTTTTTCGTAATTAAATGTTCAAAATTATTTTCTTTTATACTCAAAGGCATAATGTGTAATATTGAGTAATTTTTGGACATGTTCAAATTAGTACTCCAAAAATAATAATATAGATAGTATAATGTAAACATAAACAAATTATTTTTTTGGAGATTTCACATTGTTTAAGAAAAATATAAATGTTTACTAATTATTACATGTTATTAACAATTTACACAAGTTCCCCCATCAATCAACCAATAACATTTCAAGAATTCAAACTTTATCATTTAATTTTTTTAAAACTCAACGACAAATCAATAAATTTACCTATAACTTTTATCTTTGTGGAATAAAATAAAAAACCAAAGAATGCATCTTCAAAGAACCAATGGAGTAATTTATTATATATATACTTGAGATTTTAATTATGTCATATTTAAAAATAAGTAAAGAATTCTATTATGTCATTTTTGATGTAAAATGATGATATATTAACTAATTGTATGAATTTTATAAACTATTTAAATTTCTTTATATATTATTGATATATACGTGATGAAAGCAAGTTTTAAACCAGTAGATTCATGTCTAAAGGAACTTTAATGAACAAGGATAAAATATTAAGTTGTCACCATAAGCTTTGATTAATCTATACTAATAATAGAGACTATTTGGGACTCATGGGAGCGCCACCTCAACAAAAAGAAAATGCCTAAAAAGAGGACACGTAAGCAACACCACATTAATAGTCATAAACAAGACGACGAATTTTACATGACTCTATGTATTCCTTTTCCCTCTCCAATTCACGCGTCGATCTGTTTTTCGTTTATCGTAACGATGGACGATCAGTCTTCTCCAAAATTTCTATAAGACACTTCTCTTTTGTCTTGATCTCAGGATGGTAACTATAAACTTAAAAGGTTCGTTCATGTTTTTTAAACTTTCTTCTTCCACGCTTCTTTTTCTGAATTCTAATCTTTGCTTTTTTTGTTCTTAGGTTACAAATATGAGAGCTCCGACCCGCCGCCAACAAGCTATAGATCTGCTCAAAAACCTCAAATGTTAGTATCTAAATTATTAGAAATTCGATGAAATTTTCAACTTTTAATTCCGAACAGTTTTTAGGAATATAATTCCTTCTCCTTTGGAAATTAATAGATTACGTCAAAGAAAAGACAGAAACTAAAGTATGTTCCTCCTCGAACAATATGATTTGATATATTTTCGGGTTAAGCTCTTTTAAATAGGGATATGGTTTAATAAACGATGATAAAAAGGTCTAATAATGGAGCTTATGTCCATACAAATTACAATTCGGCTTATGTTCTGCGGCTCTGCCTGCGACTGTAGCTTTTACGTCAATCATATGTTTCATCGGATCTCTAGCCAGAGATCTCAAGGTTGGACGTCTCTTCGATCTCATTGATTTTGATGTTTTTTAGAAATTGATCTGAGTATAGCAGTTTTTGAAGTCGCTAAAGAATACACGATATTCAAGGTTTTAAGTATGTAGGCTAAGGTTTTGTTCATTAGATCACTGATTCACTATTGTCTCTTACAAATTTGTTTTCGTATGAAAAAATATGATCACACGAACTTAGTTTGCTTCGAAACGTGAAGCTTTCGGATTTTAAGAATGAATCTCGGCAAAACAAAGAATAAGTCGGTCAAGGTATGTCAACACAACAAATCTTTGTGTTTTGTTCTTATGTTCTAACAAGTTATGGTTACGTAATGTTTCTTTTTAATAGGAAAAACTACGGAGAATCTCATGGGTTTAAAGATAAATATGTGGTTCTTGAGCCAGCTCACTCCAAGGAAGGGATATCAATACGCTTTATCATCTATTAATTAATCATGTTGTTATATGTGAATTGAAGAAGAGGACTTTGTAACAAATGCGTTGACTTGTGTTCGCAGCTGAAGAAAATTTGAATTGACCAAGCGAAGAAGTATTTTCCAATGTCTTCGTATGCAAAGATAATTACCACGGTGGTCACAACCAACATGAGAATATCCAAACACAAAGCTTTATTACAACAATTGAGAAATGAGAAAAACTTTCCGTATTATTCCTATTATAAGGCATGAATGTGTTTTTTTTTAATTTCACCTTAAGAATCAAAATATATGCTAAATAAATGGTCAACTTTTGGGTTGTGAAATTTCTATAGGGAAGGGATCTCAAATCTCTTGATAAAGTTGGTTAATTGAGCTTATAAAACAATGGTTTAGAAACTTACATATGTTGGCAAGATGAAAGTATCTTTCATCTTTTTTGCCAATATTATTAAAATACGTAGTAATGTGACAAAATATTGAAAATATTGTTGTCTAATGTCTACACTTATTGAATAGTATTGAAAAAAACCAGTAATATCTAAAATAATTTTAGAAAAATGTAGTTTACTATTTAGTCTAACTTTTTTCCGTGAAACCAAAATATCTACAATAATTTAGAAAAGTGTTGTTTACTGTGTTTAATTACATTTTTGACAAATTAAAATGGTTGCTTTAACTAGGACCCTTAAAAGGCATGTAAAACTTTTTTGGTCTCATGCTTTAATTTGAAATTTTCTTAACAAAAATAAAATGGTTTGTTTAATGATTTAGTGTGTAAATATTGGTTTACAAACTCATTTTTTATTATTTCTTTATGTGCGTGTTTATATGATGGAGATGAGTCGGGTTAGAGTGCTTAAATTCAAGAGGTTATAGGCCAAGTTAGAGGAAGTTAAAGCTCTTTAGCCTCTCATTTCGTTTTTGTTCTTTGGATTACGAGTTTTCCGACGTAAGAAAACGGAAAAGAAAAAAGGTACCTATCGAGGATGAGAGATCGATCTTGGTTACATTCAATGAACATACATGTATATGTATATTCATGTCAAACTTTTAACAGTGAAACTCATTAGATATTAATAATTTGGGTTAAGCACTTTAAAACCAAATGAATTTAGTAGTAAAAAAATAAAGTATCTACAAACTAAAAAATCTAAAATTCAACTATTACTAATCCATTTTGTACAAGTAAATAAGGTTTGCAAGATTAAGATACACAATAACAATACTTGCAAACAATATAGTAACTATTTACATTCACATGTACGTTCAAATAGACAAACAAATTAATTTTCTTTCAATTTAATTTAGAAAAAATCACAAAAAGTAAATTTAAACAAATTATTTAACAACTAACTAAATGAGAACCCACACGTATTTGCGGAGTTTAACATGTTTTGAAATTTATATATTTAAAATTATTTAGCGAAAAATATATATTAAAAATTGATAATTTGGATTATATGTATATAGTCTCTTATTTCATAGACTATATTAAATAGAATTTATACATTGTGCGGGGTAACAGATAAATTATGAGGCAACCCGGGATTGATCCGCATATAAGAAATATTTTTTAAATAATTTACTGGACTATATTTAATATAAAGTTCAAAACTATACTTATGTATATTTTAATATTATAAATATAATTTAGTTATATCTTATCAACTATTTATGTTATTTTTTGACCCGTTGCAAATTATAATTATACATAAATTGAATTCGATTTAATCTCATAACAAGTATCATTCCTTTCAAATTCGCTTTGTGATTCTTTTAACGACCCGTAAGGAAAATTAAAATATGTATTTGCTATTATTTTCTTTATTTATGTCTTAATTAACTATATATAAATTTAAAAGTAAATCAAATTTAGATTGTTGTAGATATTATTCTTTGAATAATTCAAATTCTTTTATTTCGATATGAAAAAAGTTATCAAATTTTATTTTATTTGCTAAAATTTTAATTGCTTTTCATTTTGAAATTTAAATCATATGTTATCAAAGATATTTCACAAATATTATTGTTTTAAAAATTTTCCCTATATAAATTTTGAAATTTTAAATCGTTTTTTGTTTATTTTCTTTATTCGTTTATGTAGAATATTTTTCGAATTTAAAGTTAGAAATTGGTGAAGATTAAAATCTGAATGATTTTTGTTACCAAAATTTTGATTACAAACATTTAAACTGCATTATGAATTATTTTGGACCTTTGTAATGAGATTAAAATTTTAATTTGCAAAGACAATTAAAAACATAGGTTTTTTTTTGTCAAACAATTAAAAACATAGGTTATGTTAACAAAAATGTAGTGAATTACATTGTAATTAGAATTTTTTTAAAGGGTTTTTTGCAAAAATGTTTTTCAACTAATAGATAGAGATATACATATAAACCCACAAAATAATTTCTCTAACAATTTAGTGACTAATTTAAAAAAATATTAACATCTTATTCCGCGCTTAGCGCGGATAAATCCCCTAGTAGAGCTGATAAGATGAAAGGGAGAGTTATAATGTGTTTACTCTTGCAACTCTCAAATGTTAAGTTTTCCAATGACATATATAATGTGTTTATATGAAAACACTTGTTAGAAACCTTAAACAAAATGGACCTAAATTGCCATTTCACCACTTGGGCTTTGACTGATTAAGAGTTATGTGATTTGTCAATGTAGTTATTGGTGCCTCATGGTATATATATATATATATATTTTTTGAATTAAGACTAAGCACAATATTACAATGTTTCTAAACTTGTCATGGATTGCGCACTAATACCATCGGAATCAACGGGCCACTGGGTCGATCCGGGTTAACCGCACATCAATAATACAATAAATTTTAATATATCATAATATATGTAATAAATCATATATGGTTTACAACAATTCATATTTTTGTCTATATTATGTTTGTTTTTCCGTATAACATAATTTTTTTCAACAATATAAAAAAATTACAAATAATATAATTTGTGAAATATATAATTACTTTTTTTAAAAAATTGAAATGTTTTATTCATATCTTTAAACATAAACGGTTCAACCACCACTAATATCAAATCACGAGTTCTGCTAATTTTAGCGGATTTTAACAATAAATCTAAACCATATATAAAAATCTAGGAACGTTGGATTTATTGGTTCGACCGCGGATCCGGATCGGGTTTTAAAACACTTCAATATTCTTATAGTTATGTGTTTGATCGTTTTAAGTTTCTCGCTAAAAAGATTAAGAATGTCTTACATTACTAGACACTTTATCGGGGTGGTTAACACAAAAGGTGCTTTGAAATACTGGTGTGGAAGAGTAAGATCATCTCTAACAAAGAAACCGACAAAGTTTCTTAACTATTGAATGAGACCCATGAACAATGTAATTTAAAAAAAAATATTTTTTTTTTTAATAACGCACCAATCATGGGCCGCCATGTATCCAGTGGGTCCATGAACAGTGCAAAGATCCCGCTATGATCGGCATAGGTTATGATACCACTTACAAATACAAAGTCTTTATTACATCCGTTCAAACCCTAAGACCATGTGCATCAAAGGAGACTAATTTTAGGATGCTTAAGAATATTTAATTAGTATTTGTGTGTATTTATACAAAAAAATACATAAGCAATTTTATAGGTTTTATTAAAATTTGTCCCTCCATTAAGAGAGACTAAAAATATGTGGTTAATTTTTTTTAAAAAACTCAAAACAATGAAATTGTGTAAATTGAAGCAAGTTTTGATAGAAATTAATGATCAAAAGCAATAAAATGAATCGATAAACACATAACTTAAAATTGTTTGTTCTAGGTGTTAAGATTCAAAGAAGACGAAAAGTTAGGATTCTACGATTCAAGGAAAATTGAATAAGATGAAATTAAAGAACCTTACCTTCATGAACGGCGAAGAAGAGGAGTAAAAGGAACGGCGGAGAACAACATCTCTCCGGTGAATCTCGGTTTCGCAATCGCCGGAAAGGTTCACAAAACAAAAAAAATCAATAATGATATCGAAGACAAAGACCCAGAGAAATGAAAGAAAAAAATGTTTTTTATCCAACCGCGTAATGCCTTGTGTCGATGCTTATGGGTTGCCAAAAATGCTTAGTTAAACACCGATGCTTATTATTTTGGACCCAAATACAAATATTTGATTTATTTAAACCATCTAAATACCCACTAAAATACATTAGCAACCCACTAGGAACTTATCCGCGCCAAGCGCGGGATAAATATTTACGGAATAGAAGAAGAAATGTTTATTGGTAAAAACAATGTGTCATATTAAATGAGATAAAAAAATTGGATCTCATGTGATCCGCGTTTAACGCGGAATTTAAATTTGAAGTATATATACAAAATATATTGTATTTTGGTTTTTATAATGTTTTATTTACAAAAAAAAATTATTATTACTATTTTAATATTTATCATCGAGAAAGATTATCATTGTCATTTCGATATTGAATATTTACCATTACGTATAATTTATTATTTATCATTGAAAAACAATAACTACATAGTGTTTTGAAACCATGATAATATGACCCGTTTAACAATGAAAAGTATGTCAATCCGGTCTCTATTCGACATAAAACTCGGACTATTAAAAACTCGGATAAAACCACTGAATTTTCGGGAACCGATGGTTCGAGTCAATTTTGTGTTCAAGTTTTATCATTTAACATTAACTTTGATGTTAAATACAATTTTACAAAATAATATTACTATTTATAAATGAACAATATGTTTTGACGTTCTTTTGTGCGAGAATATAACATACAAACATTAGAAAAAATTATAAAATTGTATTTTTCATGGGCTTTTTAAAATTATATTTTATGGGCTTTTTAAATATTTTAAACATATTGTCTAAGAATGTTTAATCACTCTTTCATGTATAAACTTATCCGAAATTCTTTGCTCAAATTTTGAGATGAGTCGTTAATTATGTGTTCATGTTTTGTCATTTAACATGAATTTTGGTGTTGAATACAATTTTAAAAAATAATATTGTTATTTGTAAATGAACAATATGTTTATCATTATTTTGAACTTTATGTGATGGAATATAACATATAAGTATTATTGAGATCTATTTGAAATTATAAATTGTGTTTCTTATGTATTTTTTGATATTATATTTTTATATTTTATGAGTTTTTTCAACATTTTTTAAATATATTATCCATTTATTATGTTTATTAAAGAGACTTTGTGATAAATTTGGGCTTTTGTTTTGGGCTTTTATAAATTTTCAATGAATCTTTTAATGACGTGGGACCAGAATTACTTAGGTGATGACAAGTAAGATTTTCGAACTCAATTTCTCTCTTCGTCTTCTGTATTCATAATATAAGATTAGCAACCTTAATGTACATGCTGTAACGCTACTTCCAGATGTTCGAAAATTGTAAACTATCTATACTATAAGAAGGGGATTTCTCCTGGTGATGACACGTGGACACTTCTAAACTGATTGATTCTGTAAAAAAATTTAAGAATTCAAACTGTCATAGAGAGGATTCGAACTCGGGTTAGAGACTTCAGTGATAGAGAACTTAACCAAATGTGATGTTTCATTTTTCTTGTAATTATTCTTAAACATATATTATTATTATTTTAGGAGTGCCAATTGCACACCCTACTTAACATGTAGTTCTGATCTTTAATTATTAGTAACACATTTTATACTATACACAAACAATAAACATTTTAAATTATCTAATTATGAATAAATGTACCTTTCAAGAAAATCATCTGGAAATATGATAAGTTTGATCTAACTAACAAAGTTTGGAGAATAGATATGTTTAATATTGAGGTATTTTTAACCTCACATGCATTTAAACTAGTTTGGAAAGCTAAGTCAATCATCGATTAAAAATAAACTATCATAAAATAATAATAATAATAATAATAATAATAATAATAATAACATTCTCATTCATGATAGAAGTCAAGTTGTCATATCACAAGAAAAAAACAACTATATCTTTAAAGAAATTAGAAAATAAGTAATATAAGTAAATAATGATGTAAAGTGTTATATAAACCATAAAGAGAAGTGAATTATTGATCAATGACTACTCATATGAGAAATATGTAAAAATGAAATGATGTCATAATAGTATAAACAAAAAATAAGTAATGCAGATAAACTACCATTTCGAAAAATTCTTTGTTAGTCGTAACCTCACTTTACCTTCAGGTTTTGTCTCTTTATCATGTCAACCGAATAGCATACTAAATCAACGTTTAAACATTAAGAACGTTATGTATGATATTTTCTTACAAAGAAATGAATAAATATGCGTAATATATGTCACATGTTTAGTAAACCAAAAAATTCAAATTAAATATGCGAAAAATTTATTTTTCACAAAAATAATAGAAAATAAGTTTATTTAGCAATTTACAAATACAAATCCATACAAAAATATTTAAAAGTTTAAAAATATTATAAAAATATAAAAATCTTAAACATGCGAGTAGCGCGGGCATTCCTCCAGGGTGTGCGCATATAGTTTTTGAACAAAATGCTTAAATATAGCTATAACATTCAGTAACATAGTCTAAAGAAACATAAAACTCATCATGTGTACATGATATGTATTCTTCTACTTTTATTGTATTTAGGAATCCAGTTTAATCTTTAGATTAACTTTAATTAGTTATACTATAGTTAGAGTTTAGTGAATAAAAATGACACCATCTTATGGATTACGTAAACATTTTATTATTTGGATACATAAATTTTTAATAGATAGATGTATAATGAGAACTATATTTTCCATATTAAGGAAAAATGAAATTCATTCGCAACGCACATACCTTTGATAAACGAGATTTTACACTCGTTCTTTCGAATATCTTAATGTAGTACTTAAGATGTGAAACCAAATCAGGGGCAAACAATGTATTAGAATTTATAAGAAACAAACTCTGTTTAAGTGTAATCAAAGGTGGTTTGTTGAATGTTTTTGAAATCGATTAGTAAACAAAACGAAAACGCGAATATGGAGTTTTAAAGGTTTTATAAAAGGGCTAAACAATCAGGTTAAGGTATTTCAAGGGGCGATTAAACTTTCAGATTTTAAAATTGTCTTTTTACAAAAATAACTTTTAGGTTTTGAAAACGATTTTAGATCAATCCACTCTCGTGGCAATGATCCTTTTCCCAATAATTAAACTAAAACAATGTCTTGGATAGTTTAATTATCGAGAAACTTTAAGAACAAATTAATTTTAACCACTAAGCTTATTAACACAAATCTCTCGGTTAAGCTAGACTTAGTTCTAAGGTAAATGTTCAGGAACCTTTATAATCTCTCGATTCATAAAGTTTTCTAGGTTCAGTAATCGAATGGCCAACTCGATTAAGTTGTTGATTGGTTCTCCCGCAACCACTCGCAAACGCAGCTTTTGCGTGCGATTGCGATTTCTCGCGTTTACAACAATCACTCAAATCGCTTTATACCGTTTTACATCGCTTTACACCATTTAAAATCGCCATATTTCAAAAGCTCATTCCCGCTAGCGTTTGCCGTTGCGGGCGATTGCGATTTGTTAATAATATTAGAAATAACTTTTTTGAAATGATTATTTCATCAATAATAATATTACAAATAATAATACTAGCAACGTATCTACAAATAAAAAGTTTCAAATAATTATTTAATTTTTTTCTTTAAGTTTCACTACTAGTTATGTTGAATTTATTATATTATATCAAAATATATTGTTTTGTTTTTTTAATATTTTCTGAAACAAAATATTACATATTATAGTTATTTCGATGATATATAATATAGTTGTGATGTTAATTTGTAATTTTCAAAATAATTTTGATAAGTTTTAATAGCTACTGCAAGCGTTTGTCAACCAGTCAAAAACGTCCCGCAAACACATAATTTTTCAAGCGCTATACCAGTCATACAAACCGCTTAATAACACAATTAACCGCCATCGCCAACTTCAACAATCTCCTGCAACCGCATCAGCAACAACTGCGTTTAAACCGGTCGAGCCCTAAGGCTTTAAGCTTGTTACCAAAGACAAAAATTTTATAATCAATTAAGTTCTAGACAATCATTAATCATAAATTCAATCAACCCCTTTTTCCCCTAACCCAATTGTCTATTTGAATCTACTCGCTAAACATGTTGAATCTTAAAACAATTGGATTTAAAGTAAGCATAAACATAAACATAAACAAAAACAAAAAGAATAAAGGGTTCAAGAAAACTCTTATTGATGATGAAGATTACAAAGGTGGACAAAAACAAGATCACCAAGAATTCTTCCAAGTTGCAAAAAATACAAAGAACAAAGCGAAGGAAAAACAAAAGCAAAAACTAAGATAATCTCAAAACATAAAACAAAACCCTAATATAGTATTGAACCAAAGAAATAAAGGAAAACCAATTTGGTTTAGGAATTGTTTTCCTTTTTCAAATACAAAAACCGAATTTCCTTTAATTTTCGCAGCCTATACCAGTGGTCAAGTGAAACCGGTACAGACTGGTCGATACGCGTTGATCGGTACCCTTGCTTCGGCTTTGTTTCTTCTGTATCGACCAGGTCAAGCCGGTACGACTGGTCGATATCCACCTCCAATCTATCGTGTTCTTCGTATCGGCCACTTGTGACCGGTACAACATGTCGGTATGGATCTTCAGGTTGCGTTTCCTCTATATCGACCACTTGTAACCGATATGACAAGTCGGTACAAGTCTCTGGTAAAAGAATCCTTTATACCGGCCACGGCAAACCGCTACAACAAGCCGGTATGATTGTTTATGGCCCTTTTGGCTTGAATTCCTCGTCTTTTGCCGTTTTAACGCTCCGAAACCTGAAATACACGAAACAAACCCAAATGCAACCTATATGATACTAAATGAAGCCTAAATGAGTTAATTCTAATGCATAAAATAGGGTAAAACATGTGAAATATGCAAGCTATCAACCTTCTCAATAGGATTGGACCTCCACTTAACAACATTTTTCCTAATTAAAGTGTTTGCAGTTCAAAGTTAACATTTTATACATACAAGCACGACTATAATTTTTATTTGACAAACGAATGAAACCAGTTAGATAAGACATTCAAAATGCAAAATCGTTAGGTTATGTACAAAATAATTTAACAACTTATCGAGTTTAATAAGAGTTTATTGATTCATTTTAAATGCAGCGCGCATTTCAAATATTAAAAATACTTCAAAAGCTAAAATATCATATATTTGCTACAATAAGAAAAGAAAGATTGCTCAATTTTTAAACTGAAGTAGAAAATTAATTTTTATAAGGGCATAAATTATACTACTTGCTAAAACTTTATCTAAGTTCAATTAGATTAACATCATAAATTTCTCAAACCCAAGTAAATACTAATATTTTTATTTATCAATTGCGTTAGCAAACAAAACTTTTAAAATATTAATTTAACAGAGCGAAAATATAAAATAAATTAAATTTAAAATAATTTTAATTTACACTTAATACAAATAGTCAATAAAATTATAACAAATAATTTTATTGACTATTTGTATTAAGTGTAAATTAAAATTATTTTAAATTGCGTTTTAAAGATTTTCACAAAAAATAAGGAATGTTGTAAAATGACTTTAATGAAATTAATTTATATTTTTTTTTATGAAATTAAGGGGTATAATATAGAAAATATGATGAATAAACTAAAATTAGAGAAACAAAAAAATATTTTAAAATAACATGTAATAAGGAACATATGGAGTATGACAATATTTATAAATTCCAGTACACTTCAATTTTTTAGAGTGTGCCTTATAATGTGTTATCTTACAATATATTACGCGAACGTAAATTTTTTCTCAAAAACTGCATAGAAAAACGAAACAATATCTACACCCACGCCGATTCTCCCCTAGTTTAATTAATTATATAAATCAACACGCTCGTACATTATCTTTACTCACATAGTATCAAAATTTACTTAGATCATCTATCCTTTAATTGTTGTACGGTAGAAATGATATTCACTGAAAACCCTAATGACATGAATAACCAAATTAAATATTTTAAATCTTTTTACATCGTGAATATTCACTATGAGTTGCAACTTGCAAATTTATCTTCTTGTTATGCCACCTCCAACCACATAGCATAACACTAAATATGGCGCGCGAGGAAGCAACTACATCCCAAAAGTATCTTAGACATCAGTTTTATTTTGGGTTTTACAAACAATATCAAACAAAAAAATTACTTTCTTTGGTGTGAAACTTTTCATAAACATCAAAATTATAGTTATTTTAAAAAGTGAATTGACATAAAGATATGAAATAACTAATCCATTCATGGTTAAATATTGGTCAAATATGTTTATGTTTATGTTGTTTTTTTTTCTTTCCGCAATGATGTCATATATATTGATTCGAAAGTTACACAACTAATCCAATAAATAGATACAACATAAAAAAAATCATAATGTCATAGCTTCTTCTTGAATACGCGATTGTAGCCAATCCGGTCCACCAAAGGCTAAGTAGGAATGAAAAAGGCCATATTGTTGTTTTAGCGATGTTTATGTTGTTTTTGAGGTGTTTTGGCAATAGCCTTCTCTAGATAACTCACAACTAAGTCATCTACTTCATCTATCCGTTGACATAATTCAACTCATGCAAGATCAATGGGTTCCAATACATATTATCATCATCCCCAGAAGCCGTAACAAATTTTTTTTTTCATTTTCTCTTGTGATAGATAATCCCCACACGGTTGACCAGTTATCACCTTAAATTCTCACAGAAAAAATTGCATAGGTTGTCCACCGAAAACAAACCATATCTCATACTTTCTTCCAATACGAAGTGTACGACAAAAACATTTGGTGGACAAGTTTTTCCGACGTTGAACATCCGGCCACGACTAGTTGGAACAAAGAACCAAAACATGATCAATCTTTGATGTACGCCAAATTTTTTATCCCATCAAAAATATTTACTAGAGATAGTAAATTTTTTAATATTGAATATATATAAGTTTATACGACCTTCGGGATTGTACCGATAGTAGCGTATAACCTTTTGATATAAAATCCAGATTTAAACAAAGGTCTTCGCTGGTGGATACTTCGGAATCTGAAGACGTCACATTGGTCAGTAGTGGAGGACGAGTTCTCGACAGGGCCGACTTAGAAGGTGGGACAAGTGGTGCGACACACCAGGCCCCATGATTTTAGGCCCAAAATTTTTTTTATTTATAATTTTTTCTTTTTTTTTTGTATTTTTATATTACATAAATTTAAATTATTTTTTTTTAATTATAACTCACTTTTTGGAAAAAATACAAAATATGTAGTAGTGAAAGGGCCCATATTTTTTTAAATTCTGTATAAAAAGATGTAATTTTTTTTTTTCGCCTCAGGCCCCGGAAATTTTTGAGCCGGCCCTGGCCCTGGTTCTCAACGTCTACTCATTGCTTGGTTAGAAATTAACATTTTTATCAAAATCTCTACGAAAAAGCAAAACGGATTAGAGATATCCATAGATAACCCAAAAAAACACCGACAATCATATGCATGTCTTTTTAGTTGCCTCATAAATCAAATCAAATACTTGAATAATCACAGTTTAATTCCCCAAAAAACCCAAATCGGGTTACGCCTTTTAACTATAACAAACTTAAATGAATAACAAAATCAAAAACTATTTTAAATCAAATGCATGTTTTTCCCTACAAATAATTTAAATCGGATACTTGTTTAAACAAATTAAGTTCAAACTCAAAGTGGTCACAAAAAATCCCAAATCGGGTTTTTCCTTTAAACTAAATAACTAAATAAAACGATAGTGGGCAAGATAACCCGAACGAAACACAATATTGTAAACAAAAAAAGGATCAAAAACTTATAAAGGTATTATTTGAGTTTTACGAATCATATTTAATATTTGAGTTTTCATATTTTCCACATAGTGTATTTCTAAATATTAAATACAAAACAAGCATAACGATAAAAAGTCTAATATAGTAATTGTGGTATCATGAATATTATGCAATTGTTAGTTTAAATGATGGTTAACTACAATGAACATTTTAAATAGCAATAAACTATATTTTGAAAAAACTATGTTTTTTCATGTTAGTATTCTCTTGCTACACAATCTATATTAAAAAAGAATTTCTCTCCATGGAATGACACATCATCATCAAAAATATTAAATACATAAATAAAATAAAAATTTGATAAAATGTATTTAATACTAAAAAATCAATAAGAACTCATTAAAGACATAAAGTCATAAAGTCATTTAATAATAAAATAAAACATTACATTATATACAATAATAAATATATAAAAATTCAAGTTTAAATATATATAGATAAATAAAGTTTAAACATTATAAATTTAAGATTTAAATACTCCATGACTACAAATATAAATAATACATAAATTGTTCTCAATAATCTATTTAAACAAAATGTTAATAATCACTAAAAATATCCACCCAAAACATAACCGTCATATAAAATAAACAAAAACACATAAATGTTCTAATAACATTAAAGAAAAGAAAACAAACTATGGCGCAATTTAAAAAACGGGTTAAAATCTCCACGTAAAACAAAAATAAATGTATTATGGACAAAAATAAATGATTAATAGTAAAGAAACTATAAAGAATACACAACAATCTTTACTTCTCTTTAAATTAAAATGTTTCTAAAACTAAATTTTATCACATATTGATTTTCTAATAGTTTTTTAATAAACTAATATAATCGTTCAAAAGTTATGCATGAACAATTTTATTTTCATTAATTTGGTAAAATAAAATGGGTTGTTTGTATCTAATTTCAAACCAAATACCTATTACAATAATAAAATGTTTTACAATATCAACCTCAAATCGCCATAAACAAAATATAAATATTTTTAAAATTATTATAAAATATTGACGGATATCCCGCGTAACGCGCGGGTTCTATCCTAGTACTAATAATAATACATGAAGAAGAATATCAAAGATTTTTTTGGGCAATTCTTATGAATAGCACTAAAATTTTTTGTTTTAACACAATTAACACACATTTTCGAAAGTTTTACAAATACCTTTAAAAAGTAATTTTTTTAACACAATTAACACACATTTTTGAAATTTTTACTAATACCATTAAAAAGTTTGTTTCTCATAAATACCACAAATCTTAAATTTTCAAAATTACACCCAAAACATTCAAAACTATACCCTACCCCCTTCAAAATGATACCCTAAACATTATATAGCGAACCCAAATGAAAAAATTTAAAATCTAAAAGTGTTAAAACTCGTTTTTTGTATTTGTGGTATTTTGTAAACTGCTACTTTTTGATCGTATTTTTGATATAAAAAACATTTAACTGTATTTTTGTTATAAAAAACTTTGTAATGGTATGCCATAGATTTGCTTAGATTGTTAAAAATTTGTCATAGATTTGCCTTAGATTTGGTTACTTTGTTAAAAATTTGCCTTAGATTTGATTTGGTTTTATGTCATAGATTTGCTTAGTGTTAGTGTTTATTAATAATTAAAATAGTATTTTATATTAATTTTATAGATTTTAACATACAACTAGGAAAATTTTTAATTTTAGTATTATTATTGATTGAAAAAGTATATAAAACTTGAAAACAAATATTTTAACAAATACAAAAATTGTATAATTGAAAAAACTTATCAAATACAACTTTTACATAACTACATTTTTGTTTAATTTGATACAATATAATTATGGATCATGCAAGTAGTTTCATTCCTTATAACGATGTATTGATAACTCGTTTTCGTTTATACAAAAGGAAAATTGATAACTCGTTTTCATTTTGACATAAGGAAAACGATGTAATTATAACTCGTTTTCATTGCTTAAGACAAATTATATATGTATTGTTATTGTGCATGTAGTTATGTCTTCGTCTAAGGGACCTACTCGGTTTCAAGCGGACCTCATTTTGATATTCCAAAGTCTTCCCGGGGTGCTTCTTTAGATTATCGTTACCGTTTACAAGCGGTATACGAAGCGTCTACTAGGAGATCACAGCTTATCCTCCATCCCTGTAAGGAAAATGGAGGACTATGGTATTCATCTTACATTTTTACCAAGTTTAATGTTTTCGTGTTTACAAATTGATTTCTCAGATTTTGAAAATAAATTTTAGGATTGGGATCGATGACCCTATCACCAGTTCTATTAGCCGCACCTGGCAAGGTAATTTTTGGGGTCCCTGGAAGAATTAGAGCGATGTGAAAAAAAACAATCCCAGAAAAAATTCTGAATTGGTGGGGAATATTTGTGGTAAGTTAAATTTTTTAAATATTTAAACGTTTACTGTCTTTTACTAACAATTTATATTAACAATGGTGGTTGCGAGTTGTAGCAAAACTATTATTGGGATCCCGTCTTCGAGTACTTTTATGAATGGAAGGAAAAGACGAAGTTGGGAATCGATGAAGAGATTAGTAGGAAGCATCGGGAGGGAGTTAAACCCTCATATATCAGCGATGACGATTGGGCAATTCTTTTGGAAGGGTGGCAGACTGAGAAAGCCATTAGCAAGAGTTAGAAGGTAGCAACCAACCGTAAAACAAAGATAGACGACATTGCAATGCACAAACACAGTGTCGGCCCCCGATCCTTCTCAAAGGTTAACTATCAATTGGTAAGTTTAATCCATACTGTGATATTTGCTTTGGGCCTTTTAACAATATGGGCCTCAGGATATTATTGAGCCCAAGTATATCAACAGAAGTAAAACGGTGAAGCTGGTGTCGTTTTGAGTTAAACTCAAGTTGAGTTCTTCTGTTTTGTCTTTAGCGGGGAACATCCTCTCCGTACTGTCTCCTCCTTGGTCGGGTGTGCAGAGGAATAGGGTTTTTGTACCTGTGTATAAAAGGCAAAAAGGTAAGCAGCAAGAGAAGGTAACACAAGAAAGGGAGCTATTACCAAAAGACAAGAGAGATAGAGAAAGAGTACTAAAGGGTGAGTGAAAACTTTGTACCTAGGGTTTATTCTTTGTTCTTGGATCTTCTCTGGTGAGTGGTGTGAGCTTGAGAGAGTTGTATTCTCTGTACTTGTGCTTGTTGTTTAGTGTTGTGATCCTGGTTTTAAGGTCACCGAGACGTACCACAGTTGCTTTGACTGTGGGAACTCGTATATCCTTGTCTTCAACACACACTAACTTGACTAATAAGAAACCTGCATACACATACACATAAGAGCTTAAAATATGACTTAGACTTATAAAGTTTGTATCTTTAAGCAAGAAATCACTACAAATGGTATCAGAGCTCTAGGTGGTGAGCAGATCTGGTGATTAGAAGCAACAAAAGTCTTAGAGGTTACAAATCTAGCTGTTAAAAGGTAAGGTTACTACCTGAACACTAGATCTAGTTATTATCTCTGGTTAAATACACTAAAGTTTCTATCTTTAGTTTAGATCTGGAACTTGTAGTGTTGGGAAAAGATTATTGTTGCTTTGGTGTTTTGTATTGTGGCGTAGTCTCTGTGTTTTGTGTCTGATATAGATCCTGATCAAATCTGTTTTCAGATCCACAAAACATGGAACCAACTAAAGCTAGGTTTGAGGTTGATAAGTTTGATGGAGAAGGGGACTTTGCTTGGTGGAAACACAAGGTGTTGGCTCAATTAGAGATTCTGGGTTTGGACTCAGTTTTACAAGCTGAAGGTGAAACTGATCCTAAAAGTACAACCAGTGACGTAGAGGTTGTATCCACGGAAACTGCAGTTGATCCTAAGAGACTGGAGAAGGATCGCAGAGTGAAGAATCTCATAACCATGAGTCTGACTGATATTGTACTCAGAAAAGTGATTAAAGCCAAGACTGCTTTGGAGATGTGGACTACTCTAGAGAACACGTACCAAATCAAATCTCCGCCAAACAGATTCTATTTGAAGCAAAGGTTCTACAGCTACAAGATGGAAGAAGATAAGAATTTGGACAAAAACCTAGATATCTTTACAAAGCTGGTTTCAGATTTGGCAAGTCTGGATGTTGAGCTGAGTGAAGAAGATCAAGTAGTGATTCTACTGAATAGCCTGCCTAGGAGATTTGAACCATTGGTACATACTCTCAAGTATGGAAGAGGACAGGACACTATTTCACTAAAGGAGATAACTAGATCAGCTTACTCCATTGAGCTTTATCTGAAGGCAAAAGGCAGTCTAGCTACTTCATCAAGAGGTGAAGGACTTTATGGAAGTGACAGAGGAAGAGCTGATAAGAGGACAAACTTTCAAATAGGAAAGTCAAACCTGAGAAGCAAGTCTAGACCAAAGAACAAGAGGGTTTGCTGGGTTTGTGGAGATGAAGGTCACTTCAAGAAAGATTGTCCAAACAAAACAAATCAGTACAAGTCTTTCAAAGCTGAAGCTAGCATTGGAAAAGCTCAAATATCTGATGCAGTTATGCTAACAGCTTCTGAACAGAACAACATAGATGGGTGGGTGTTGGACTCAGGATGTTCATACCATGTTACTTTCAGAAGAGACTTGATGTTTGATGTAAAAGAAATAGATGGAGGCAAGATACTTATGGGTAATGACACGTATTGTGAGATCACAGCCATTGGAAAAATCCAGATTATGTACTACAACAACAGTGCTATAATTCTAAAGGATGTAAGATACTCTCCTACAGCCAGAAGGAATCTAATATCTCTTGGTCAGCTTGAGACACTTGGTTGTTGGTTCAAATCAAGAGATTTTAGAATGCAAGTATTTAAGGAAGAAGAGGAGGTTATGGCAGCTGATTACAGAGACACGTTGTACTTTCTTGATGGTGAACCTATACTTGTTGAGGCAAATGTGACTAAAAGAATCCAAGATGCCACAGCTCTTTGGCATAGCAGATTGGGTCACATGAGTCTAAGGGGTTTGCAAAGGCTGGCTGATTTAGGAGTATTAAGAGAAGAACATGTCAAAGACCTAAAAGAGTGTGAACACTATATCTTGGGGAAATTTCAGAAGCTATCTTTCAAAGGAGGAATACACACATCTAAGGTCCAGCTAGAGTATATACATTCAGACTTATGGGGATCTCCTAATGTCACTCCAAGTCTGTCTAAGTGTCAATACTATATCTCCTTTGTTGATGACTACTCTAGAAAGTTGTGGGTGTATTTCTTAAAGACTAAAGATGAGGCTTTCTCTAAATTTGTTGAATGGGTAGCACTTGTGGAGAATTAGTGTGGAAAGAAGGTCAAAGTTTTGAGAACTGATAACGGCCTAGAGTACTACAACAAACCTTTTGATGACTTCTGCAAAGAAAGAGGTATAAAGAGACATAAAACATGTCCTTATACCCCTCAGCAAAATGGAGTTGCAGAAAGACTCAACAAAACAATATTGGAGAAGGTGAGAAGCCTATTGAGTGAGTCAGGTTTAGAGGAGAAATTTTGGGCTGAGGCTGCTTCTACTGTGGTCTACATGATTAATAGAACTCCATCTATATCACTTAGATTGGAGATTCCTGAAGCTGTTTGGACAGGAAGAAAACCTGAGTATGAACACATGAAAAGGTTTGGATGTGTTGCATACTACCATATAGATCAAGGGAAGCTTAAACCAAGGGCAAAGAAAGGCATTTTTGTTGGTTATCCGCAAGGGGTAAAAGGATACAGGATTTGGAGTCTAGATGAGTTTAAGTGTGTAATCACTAGACATGTCACTTTCTGTGAAGATACTCTTTACAAAGATGTTCTGGAAGAAAATAAGGTTAGCTCAAAAGATCCTGCTAATAAAGGAAAGAAGAAGGTCTCCTTTATTCTACCAACAGAAGAAGAAGAAGAAACTGAACATGCAGATGTTCATGGTGAATCTTCAGCTTCAGGTGGAGCTGTGTCTGACTCAGTAGAAGAGGTTCAAGAACCTGAAGGAGATGCAAAAACATTAGAAGAAGCATCACCGGATCTGAGGAATTATGTTTTGGCCAGAGACAGAGTTAAGAGGCAGATAAAACCTCCAAGCAGATTTGATGATGAAGATGTTGCAGCCTATGCATTAGTGATGTCATTCACTATGGAAGAAGATGAACCTAGTTCATATTCTGAAGCTATGAGTGGTTTAAACAAAGACAAATGGGGTGGAGTTGCTGATGAGGAAATGAATTCATTAGCTAAGAATTTGACTTGGAAGCTCATTGATAGGCCAGAAGGTGCAAGAACCATAGGCTGCAAATGGATATTTACTATCAAACCAGGAATTTCAGGAGTTGCAGAACCAAGATTTAAAGCTAGATTAGTTGCTAAGGGTTATGCTCAGATTGAAGGAATTGATTATCATGAGGTGTTTTCACCTGTGGTTAAACATACTACCATCAGACTCATGTTATCAATGGTGGTTAATCAAGATTTAGAGCTGGAGCAACTAGATGTAAAAACAACATTTTTACACGGAAATCTTGAAGAAAGAATTCTAATGGAGCAACCTGAAGGTTATGCTCAAGGAGACAAGGTGTGTTTACTCCAAAGATCTCTCTATGGACTTAAACAGTCTCCCAGACAATGGAATTTGAGGTTTGATATTTTTATGAAGAAACAGAAGTTTGTGAGAAGTGACTATGATTCCTGTGTTTACTACTATACGTTGATGACATGTTAGTAGCTGCTAAAGACTCTGTGGAGATAAGGAAACTTAAGGAGCTGTTGGGTAATGAGTTTGAAATGAAGGACTTTGGACCAGCTAAGAGGATCCTAGGCATGGACATTACAAGAGACATAAACAAAGGAGTTTTAGATCTGTCTCAAGAGGCTTACTTGGAAAAGATACTAAGGAACTTTGGAATGACTGATTCAAAACCAGTCTCTACCCCTATGGGATGTCATTTCAGGTTAGCTAGTACCAAGCAAGAAGAGAAGAGTCAAGCAGAATCAGACATGAGGAACATACCTAATTCCAGCGCTGTAGGGAGCCTCATGTATGCAATGGTGGGCTCTCGTCCTGACATTGCTCATGCTGTTGGACTTGTTAGCAGATTCATGAGCTCACCAAATCCTGAACATTGGAAAGCTGTGAAGTGGTTAATCAGATATATCAAAAGCTCTAAAGGATTGTGTTTAACATTCAAGCAGAAAGAGAATTTTGATATCAAAGGATTCACTGATAGTGACTATGCATCTGACCTGGATAGAAGAAGGTCAATCACCGGCTATGTCTTCCAAGCCGGTGGAAATACAGTTAGCTGGAGATCTGGGCTTCAACACATCGTTGCTCTGTCAACAATAGAAGCAGAGTATATGGCGTTAGTAGAAGGAATTAAGGAAGCGTTGTGGCTAAAGGGGATTACCTGTGAATTAGGGTTTCCTCAGAAGAGTGTCGAGGTATTCTGGGATTCCCAGAGTGGAATTAGCCTCTCCAAGAACAACGTCTTCCATGAACGCACAAAACACATCGATGTTAGGCTCCATTTCATCCGGGATGTGATTGCCGAAGGCTCCATTGTGGTATCGAAGATCCACACGAGCGTAAATCCAGCCAATATTCTCACCAAGTCTGTGCCGGTGAAGAAATTTGAAGATGGTCGAAGCCAGCTGAGTGTAATCAGCGGCTGATTCTGGATCGGTAAAGGTCTAGGGTTCCGGCGAGGTGAATCGTGGGGAAACGAGAGACTGGGTTTGTTTCTCGGGAAAGAAAAGAAGGTTAAAAGGTAAAGCAAGGTGGAGAATGTGATATTTGTTTTGGGCCTTTTAACAATATGGGCCTCAGGATATTATTGGGCCCAAGTATATCAACAGAAGTAAAACGGTGAAGCTGGTGTCGTTTTGAGTTAAACTCAAGTTGAGTTCTTCTGTTTTGTCTTTAGCGGGCAACATCCTCTCCGTACTGTCTCCTCCTTGGTCGGGTGTGCAGAGGAATAGGGTTTTGGTACCTGTGTATAAAAGGCAAAAAGGTAAGGAGCAAGAGAAGGTAACACAAGAAAGGGAGCTATTACCAAAAGACAAGAGAGATAGAGAAAGAGTACTAAAGGGTGAGTGAAAACTTTGTACCTAGGGTTTATTCTTTCTTCTTGGATCTTCTCTAGTGAGTGGTGTGAGCTTGAGAGAGTTGTATTCTCTGTACTTGTTCTTGTTGTTTAGTGTTGTGATCCTGGTTTTAAGGTCACCGAGACGTACCACAGTTGCTTTGACTATGGGAACTCGTATATCCTTGTCTTCAACACACACTAACTTGACTAACAAGAAACCTGCATAAACATACACATAAGAGCTTAAAATATGACTTAGACTTATAAAGTTTGTATCTTTAAGCAAGAAATCACTACACATACATTAATTAACTAACATATTTATTATCGTTAATAATGTTATTGTTGACTAAATTGTGTAAATAATATTTTTTAAAATACAGAAGGAGAGGGTGAGGGATCCCAGGAACATTCCATTATGGATTTGGTGAAGGAGACACATAGACGCGCGAATGACACTTACGTCGATCCGATCATTGAAGAACTAGTGAAGGTGGTTGAAGAGGAGGCTTCTCAGCACCAAGATTCGTCGGGCACGACTTTTTCAACAAGTGCTTCTCCTCGGGAAATCATTAACCAATTATATATGGAGGTAAATTTTTTCATTTTGTAGTTTTGGTTATTTTTTGTATGTTGAGACATTAATTATTTAATGTTTAAATATGCATAAGGTCAAACCCAAATACGGACACGCCTACGGCGTCGGCAGTGCAAGGACACAGTTCTATCACCCTTTCGTCCATCTTCCGTCGAGCACACAACATGATTTCCAAATGAGCTCAATGATATCAAGAATCAGATGGGTATCTTGTCAGGGAAGATAGATCTCATTATGGAGAAGCTACTTGGAGGCAGCAGTTCACAAAAGACGAGTCAGCCCGACGACTTTGATACAAGCCAGTTGCACAATCTTGGCTTCGACTATATCCTAGAGCCATAGATTGTTTTATATTCATGTTTTTTTATTAATTTTAAAATTTTTGCGTTGATAAACAATTTTATTTCTATTTCAATATTTAGTTCGGTATTAAATTTAATTATATAAATTTATAAATTGTAAAACAAATTTGAAAATAAATATTATAAATAAAAAAATAATATTGTGCTTACCCACAAAAAATTTCGTGGCTATTTTGTAGGTAAAAATTTACCCACGAATTTGATAGTGACAAATCGTGGCTAATTTCCCACGAAAAAACGTGGCAATTCGTGGTTAATTACCCACGAAATATTACGTAGGTCTTCGTGGGTACTTTTTCACGGTTTAAATCGTGGATATTCGTGGGTAATCGTGGGTAATTTTCCACGGGTTTTTTAGTTGGTTTTCGTGGGTAACAGTACACAAGAAAATCCACGAATTCTCTACCCACAATGTTATACCCACAAAAAATTTTCGTGGGTTTTCGTGACTTGTCCCACGAAAAACACTCAATGTATAACATGTTTTTTTACTAGTGCCATACACTCAAACAGTAAATAGGCTTGCTAGTAGATACCAGAATTGGGATACCTTCGGTTAAAGAAGAATCAAGAACCACTCTACACAAAAGACTAAATGGTTCTACAAAATAACAAACACATACCATCCACACAAAACCAAATCAAATCAATTCCCTATACAAATCTAATACATAGCCCACAACGCATAATCCAAGATAATTGAACCTGAAAACAATATGAAACGAAATCATGAATTTTCAACAAAAATTGTAGGTAAAGATTTTCACCATGAATTTCTTAAAATACAGTTACGTACCCACAATATATACATGTATGTTCAGCATGTTATCTCAAAATCAATTATGTTGCATGTATATTGTTTTTTATTTATTTCATGAATATGTATATTGTTTTGAACAACATTTTGATATATTTGTAACGTTAATTTAACGTATTTATGTTATTTGTGTCAACCCAAACATTTTTATTTCATATAGATGAATCATTTGATTTTTTCATCGTTAATAATTTTTCTATATTATCAATTTATCATACTAAATACACTCAAATCTCTAACAATATCACTGAAAATCTTTTTAATTTTTCTAAAAAATATGCGACATCAAGTAAGAATCATAATATCCTCCCAAAATCCAACTAAATCTTAAATCACTACAAATAATTTTAAATCTATGATCCAATATGGGCATATATTTTTCTGGGTATAATAATAGTTTGTGTATTATTATAGAAAGAGGAATTCACAAAACTACATCATTTCAACATTTTCTTCACAAAACTATATTTAATTCAATATTTTTATATATTTACACCATTTCAAAATTTTAAATGGTTGATTTACCATTTCAAAAAATATCAAAATTAAAATATTTTTGTTTGGATTCGCTAATTAATGTTTATGGTATAATATTAAAGGGGAAAGATTGTGTGGATAGGTTTATTTGGATTTAATATTTTGGGTATTTATGTGTAGTTTTAAAAATTAACTTTGAAATTGTGCAGTTTTGTGAATTGCAATTAAAAAGGTGAAATTTTGTAATTTTCTCTTATAAAAATAGTTAAATACTCTTCTAAATAAATTAAAATAAATATATGTGATGTGTTGGGTTGGTTTCATCCACCAAACACTCCACAAAATTAAAACCAGAACTACTAATAAATGCATATTTTTAGTTGGTTAGTTTCACCTACCAACAAATTCATTTGAAATATTAAAATATGTTGATTTATGAAAAGAAGAGTAAAAAGTGCAATAGTGCAACATACTTTTATTATCTTTTGCATGTAAATTGTTTTGAACAACATTTTGATATATTTGTAACGTTAATTTACCTTATTTATGTATATTTGTGTCTAACCTAAACATTTTTGTTTCATATAGATGAATCATTTGATATTTTCCTCTTTGATGTATGTACTTTGGTGCTTTGTTTTGTTTATGTTTATTTTAATAATTTTTCTATATTATCAATTTATCATATTAAATACACTCAAATCTCTAACAAAATCACTGAAAATCTTTTTAATTTTTCTAAGAAAATATGCAACATCACGTAAGAATCATAATATCCTCCCAAAATCCAACTAAATCTTAAATCACTGCAAATAATTTTAAATCTATGATCCAATATGGCCATATATTTTCTGGGTATAATAATAGTTTGTGTATTATTATAGAAAGATGAACCCGCAAAACTACATCATTTCAACTTTTTCTTCACAAAACTACACATATACTTTAATATTTTTTACATATTTAAACCATTTCAAATTTTAAATGGTTGATTTACCATTTAAAAAATTACCAAAATTAAAATCATTTTATTTAGGTTCGCTAAATAGTGTTTAGAATATAGTATTAAAAAAGTATGATTACGTGGATAGAGTTTATTTGGATTTAATTAGTTTTAGATATTTAGATGTGGTTTTAAAAATTGACTTTAAAATTATGTAGTTTTGTGAATTGCAATTTAAAATGTGTAATTTTATAATTGTCTCTCATAAAAATAGTTAAATACTCTTCAAATATATTAACATATATATAAAATAAATATATGTGATGTGTTGGGTTGGTTTCATCCACCAAACACTCCACAAAATTAAAAGCAGAACTACTAATAAATGGATATGTTTAGTGGGTTGGTTTCACATACCAACAAATTCATTAATGATATCATAATATAAAATATGAAAATATGTTGATTTATTAAAAGAAGAGTAAAAAGTGGAATAGTGCAACCTACTTTTATTATTTATTTTTATTTTTTTATCAAAGTTGGGTTGATGCAATAGCTAGTATCTCCATCTTAAAAACAAAAACTTTATCCAAAAGAAAATAATGGAATCTATTTTTGATAAGACTTAGACCATCATTATCGATAAGAAAAAAGCTTAAAAATTTATTTATTTTAAAAAAAGAATTAATCGCACCAATCGCGGGCCGCCACGTGTCAGTGTAACCCGCGAAATGTGAAAGGATCGATACTTAGAGAGGGATCAAAAGAGGGTACTTAATAATTTTGTGGGGTCCACGGGTTAAGCTCCCTCTTTAGGGCCCGATAATGATGCTCATTAAGACTTATAAATAAGATCATAATAGATTATTTGACTTGCGCCAATCGCAAAAGTTTTAAGTATAGTGACGAAGCCCTTAAGCAACTTAAGGACTATTTGACCTCTCCACCGCTTTTGTCGAAACCGAAGATCAACGAGGCATTGCTCATATGCCTAGCCGTGTCGGAACATTCAGTAAGCGGAGTACTAGTGCGGGAAGAGAATGGGAGACAACACCTTATCTACTACGTAAGCAAATCTTTGCTAGAAGCCGAGACCCGATATTCCCATCTCGAGAAATTAGCCCTCGCCTTGGTTGTGGCAGCGAGGAAGTTACGACCATACTTCCAGTCGCACCCGATTATCATGGTGACATCGCATCCGATCAAAAGTGTGCTCCACAAACCAGATATCTCGGGAAGATTGGCCAAATACGCTATAGAACTTGGCGAATATGACGTGATCTATCGACCAACCTTCGCCATCAAGTCACAAGTCCTCGCCGATTTCGTGGCAGAGTTTACACCAAAGATGCTTTCGGAAGTTCAGAAGGAGGTAAATGCGTTAGAAAACCAGGCGATGACGGGAACATGTAAACTTTACGTGGATGGTTCCAGCAATGTACGAGGATCCGGCATGGGGCTCACACTGACTTCCCCTATCGGAAATACCATCTCGAGGGCAATCCGATGCAGCTTCCGAGCAACAAACAACGAAGCGGAATACGAAGCGCTAATCGCGAGTCTATCTATGGCATGCGAGTTAGGAGTCAGAGATATAGAGATCTATAACGACTCACAATTGGCCGTTAGCCAAACCGAGGGTGACTATCAAGCCAAGGAATCTAGCATGATCAGATACCTAGCGATAGTTAAGCAGATCGAAAAGAGGTTCATCAGTTGCAAAATCACCCAAATCCCCAGAGAAGAGAACGGGCAAGTAGATGCTCTCGCCAACCTTGGTTCATCTTTCAAAACCGATTCGCCGATGGATGTGCCACTGCTGGTATTACAGTGGCCAGCGACGCAAAAGGACCTCGACGCGTACCCATTCAGCAAAATAAGTGGAGCCAGATGCTGGATGACTCCCTTGGTGGAATATCTAAGAGACGGGACGCTACCACTGGAAAGAGCAGACTGTCGAAGGATTAAACGACAAGCAGCTCGTTTCAGCCTTATTAATGGAGCGTTATACCGCCGATCATATTTAGGTCCATACCTCAAGTGCATCAGCATCGCCGAGGCCCAACAAGTCCTGCAAGAACTGCACTCTGGAGAATGCGGAAATCATTCAGGGGCCAGAATTCTAATCCTCCGAACCATGCGAGCCAGATATTACTGGAAATCATGTAACCATGACGCGACCATGTTTGTCAGAAGATGCGACAAGTGCCAAAGGTTCGCCATAGTATCCAAACTTCCGCCAGAGAACCTAAAAACTATCAGTGCCCCCTGGCCATTCATGAAGTGGGGCATGGACATAGTCGACAAACTCCCAACGACACCAGGCCAGAAAGTCTTCCTATTGGTAATGACCGACTATTTCTCTAAGTGGATAGAAGCAGAAGCGCTCAGCCAGATAACTGACAAGGAGATCCGCAGCTTCGTATGGAGAAATATAATCTGCAAGTTTGGCATTCCTCATGAGATAGTGACCGACAATGGACTACAGTTCACGAGCAATAACTTCAAAAGCTTTTGCGAAGACTGCAAAATCAAGTTAAGCTTCGCGACACCCAGACATCCGCAGTCCAATGGTCAGACTGAAGCCTCGAACAAAACCATAGTCAAGCTTCTCAAGAAAAGACTAGAGAGTGCTAAAGGAAAGTGGGTCGAGGAACTCCCCGGAGTCTTATGGGCCTACAAAACAACCTCGAAGGTCTCCACCGGCGAGACACCTTTCTCACTCTTCTATGGAACGGACGCGGTGATACCCATCGAGATAAGTGTGCAGTCCAGCCGCACTGAAAACCCCGATGAGGAAAGTAACAACGAAGCAATGGTGCTCGACCTCGATTTGCTCGACGAGAAACGAGAAGCCGCGCAAATAAGGAATTGATGTTATCAACAAGATGTGGCCAAGTCATACGACAAGAAGGTGAGGACGAGAACCTTCAAAGTGGGTCAGTGGGTCTTAAGACGAGTATTCCAAAACACGATCGAGAAAGAAGCCGGCAAGCTAGGACCAAACTGGGAAGGCCCTTACCAAATCGTCAAAGTTTGCGGAGCTGGAGCCTACGCATTCCAAGACAAAGACGGAAAAAGACTCACCAACTGGGCTCTGTCTCCTGTTACTGGGCTCTGATCCTATTGAGCCCAATCCGATGGACTTCTCGTTTGGTTTGGCGGGCTTGACCCAATAAGCATCTTAAATGGGCTAGGCCATGTTGGGCCTAGGCCCACCCATAACATAGATGAATCATTTTTTTTAATATGGATGTGAATATCATTAATAATGAAGTTTTAAGGTTTTACAAAAAGCTTAACCTAAACAAGAGATCTTGTTCAAAAAAAGATAAAAAAAAACAAGATGAATAGAGGAGTTGAGTGTGAAAACAACAATGGCCTAGCAAATCCAGAGAACGATTAAATCCTTGAATCGCTTCCTGGATCTATGGGCAGAGATGGTGCAGAGATGGTGTCTCTGATCATGACCTTATCAATAGATGAATCATTTGATATTTTCATCGTAGATGTATGTACTTGGGTGTTTTGTTTTGTTTATGTTTATTTTAATAATTTTTCTATATTATCAATTTATCATACCAAATACATTCAAATCTCTAACAAAATCACTGAAAATTTAAATACATTCAAATCTCTAACAAAATCACTGAAAATTTTAAAAATTTTCTAAAAAAAAGAAACATCACGTAAGAATCATAATATCCCCAAAATCCAACTAAATCTCAAATCACGACAAGTAATTTTAAATCTATGATCCAATATGGGCATATATTTTATGGGTATAATAATAGTTTGTGTTTTATTAAAAAAAAAAGAATCCACAAAACTACACTATTTCAACCTTTTATTCACAAAACTACACATAATTTAATATTTTTATATATTTAAACCATTTCAAATTTTAAATGGTTCATTTACATTTTAAAAATTACCAAAATTGAAATCTTTTTGTTTAGGTTTGCTAAATAGTGTTTAGAATATAGTGTTAAAGAGATAAAATTATGTAGGTAGAGTTTATTTGGATTTAGTTTTGGATATTTAGTTGTAGGTTTAAAATTGTGACTTTAAAATTGTGTAGTTTTGTAAATTGCAATTTAAAATATGTAATTTTATAATCGTCTCTTATAAAAATAGTTAAATACTCTTCTAAATATATTAACATATATATAAAATAAATATATGTGGTGCGTTTGGTTGGTTTCATCCACCAAACACTCCACAAAATTAAAAGCAGAACTACTAATAAATGGATATGTCTAGTGGGTTGGTTTCACATACCAACAAATTCATTAATGATATCATAATATAAAATATTAAAATACGTTGATTTATGAAAAGAAAAGTAATAGATGGAATAGTGCAACCTACTTTTATTATCAAAGTTGGGTTGATAAAATATATAGTAACTCCATTGTAAAAACAAAAACTCCATCCAAAGTAAAATAATGGAATCTACTTTTGATAAGACTTAGACCATTATTGTCGATAAGAACCCAAACAAAAGTTTTAAAATTTATTTATTTTAAAAAAAAAAATTAATCACATCAATCGAGGACCGCCATATGTTAGTCTGTGGTCCGCGAAAAGTGAAAAATCGGTACTTAGAACGGTAATAAAAGAGAGAATGCTTAATAATTTTGTGGGGCCCATATGTTAAGCTCCATATTTAGGGGCTCGATAATGGTGCTCATTAAGACTTATAAATAATATCATAATAGATTATTTGCCCCGCCAATCGCGAAGTGTTAAATATATATTTTATATAACATAAATTTAAAAATGTTGACAATTTATTTTTTATTATTTATCACGATGTTTCTCAAAAATATCATTTTAAAAAGTTTTTTGAACAATAATACAATCATATAATTTTTCCGTTGAAAACCACCAACATAATTTTATGAACCAAAATACCATAAACTTTAAATTTCTATAAAACAAATATAAATTATTTACAGTTTATAGCAATGAGTTTTTAGAATAAATTGTAAATTATTTTCATTCAATAAATTCAATATTAAAATAATATAAATTATAAACTTTTTGTATGGTTATGTATAGACTTTAGAATAAAAAATTTATTTCATGTTTTAAATTAATCTTAGAAAATAAATAAATATTGTATAACGAATACAATTTATTTTAGATAAAAATATATACTTATTTAACTATAAATATAAATCTATGTTTACGACAAATTATCCAAACTTTATATATATAACTATATTCACATATATATACCAATACCACAATGAAAAAATACAAAAGTATTAAAGAATGTAATAGTCGTTGGAATTTTATGAAAATAATTAGAATAACTTGAAACGTTATAACATATCTTATTTCATAAAATATTTTTATCATCGTATAAAATAAAACATAATCTATTTTAAGGTAATTAAGTTAGACACGCAAAAACGCGAAAAGATGAACACGGGATTAAGGTAAGCAATTTGTCTTCTCTTTTAATAGTATAAATATATATGATTAATGTCCTATTAATTTTCTTTTAAGAGCATGATAAATATAATTTGAAAATTAGTAGCTAATAAAATTATTTTTTTATGTAATTGGTCGATTGAGCAAGATCATTTATACAACTAATCAATATTAGTCTAGATATGATAATATAGAGTTCCTAAAAATAACATAATGCAATATTTTATGTATATACAATTTCTTTTGAATTTCTCTAAGAGCTATTGAATATTCTTAAATTTTTTTTTCTTCATCATTGTCTAGTGTATAAGTAGTTCTCTCCCAACTGAGAGCGGCGAGGTTCGAATCCCGGATTATGCGATTATATACATATGTGACTACCTTTGGAACACTTGCTCATCCGCAAATATTCTTAAATTTACACATAAATATAATCATGCATATTTGACTATTATTTCCATAAATACAAAATCATATATTCTCTTATTTCTAAATCATGAAAATACTATATATGAATCGTAGAATATGGTCATATTGATGGTATATTGCTATAAAATAATGTGCTCTTTTGTTCAACAAATCCAAAAAAAAACATACAAAATAATACTTTAACAAAAAGATGATTTACTAGGTATCATATATAATCTCTTTTTAATTTGTTTAAATATTATACACTTTTTATAGATTTTAACTATATAAAAATTAATTAAAAAATAAAATAAAGTAATAATTTATGGGAGAATCACAAAACTACACCATTTGAATTACATTTCACAAAACTACACTATTTCAAAATTACTTCACAAAACTACACCTAAACACTCAAAATTAAATCCTACCCACACAATCTTACCCCTTAATACTATACCTAAACACTAATTAGCGAACTCAAATGAAAAGATTTTAATTTTGGTAATTTTTAAAAGGGTAAATCAAGCTTTTAAAATTTTGAAATGATGTAAATTTGTGAAAATACTGAATTAGATGTAGTTTTGTGAATAAATGGTTTAAAGGGTGTAGTTTTGGGAATTTCTCATAATTTTTTTTTTTGACAACAGTGAATTTCTCATAATTTATTGGTGTATTAATTAACCTTACAAACAAATACACCACTACTTTATTGAAATCCGGAAGACCAAGAGATCTCTCGGCACTTTCTTTGAAGAAACAGATCTTAATAGATTTTTGATTTCAGAAAAAAAAAAAACAAGTGAGTTCTTTTCTTTTAGATGCTCACATAAATCATAATTCTCTGTTTATCAATAGTTTCGGAGACGCAAGCTTCTTCTTCTTCTTCTTCTTCTTATCGCCATGGATTTTACCTTAATCACAGTGAAAGAAAAACAAAACCCATTTCTTTGATCAGTGAATAAATCAAAACCCATTTCTTAGATTTCTCTTTCGTTGATAAAAAATGTCTTCTTTTGATCCGTCTCTTACATTGATCCCAAAGCCGGAGCCAGTCATTGAATCTACCCAAGCCTTGCCTCTTCAACCTCCGATCTCATCTCCGCCTTCTTCCGCCGCCGCCTCCGCCGCCTCCGCCACCTTATACTCCGATTTCAACACCGTCGCCGACACTTTCCGCTCCGATTTCGCTGAACGCCTCAGGCGACACGGAGACGTGACCGTACTCGATTCGCAAACCGGAGCAATCGTAACCGTCGATGACTCGAATCCGAATCAGTCTCCTTACTATAACAACGGCGAAGCTTCACCGTCCGTCGTGACTCGAAGGCCAAAGCCGCAGCAGCGTTCGTCGGAGCTCGTGAGGATCACCGATGTTGGTCCAGATGGAGAGAGACAGTTCAGAGATCATTTAAGGAAGACGAGGATGATATACGATTCTCTAAGGATCTTTCTGATTTTGGAAGATAAGCGTTTAGGTATTTGTATGGGAAGAAGAGGAAGACCTGATAGTAAAGCAGCTTCTATGATGAAAGATTGTTTGCTTTGGCTAAACCGCGACAAACGAATCGTTGGTTCGATCCCTGGTGTGCAAGTTGGTGATATCTTCTTCTTTAGGCTCGAGCTTTGTGTTGTTGGTTTACATGGACAAACACAAGCCGGTATCGATTTTCTCACGGGTGGGCTTAGCTCTAATGGAGAGCCCATTGCTACTAGTGTGATTGTATCAGGTGGGTATGAAGATGATGATGATCAAGGAGATGTTATTATATATACAGGACAAGGCGGGCAAGATAAGCTTTGTAATGGTAGGCAAGCTGAACACCAGAAGCTAGAAGGAGGGAACTTGGCTATGGAACGTAGTATGTATTACGGTATCGAAGTTAGAGTCATTAGAGGTTTTAAGTACGAGAACTCCGTGTCTAGCAAAGTCTATGTCTATGATGGGTTGTTTAAGATTGTTGACTCTTGGCTTGCTCTTGGGAAATCGGGTTTCGGTGTGTTTAAGTATAGGCTAGAGAGAATCCAAGGGCAGGTCGAGATGGGTAGTTCGACTTTGAAGCTTGCTAAGACTCTTAAAACCGATCCTTTGTCTGTGAGACCGAGAGGTTACATTAGTTTCGATATCTCAAACAGGAAGGAGAATGTTCCTGTCTATTTATATAACGATATTGACAATGATCAGGAGCCTTTGTATTACGACTACCTTGCAAAATCCACTTTCCCTCAGGGCTTGTTTATGAATCGGAGTACTGACGCAAGTGGATGCAATTGTATCTCAGGCTGTAGCAGTGGCTGCCTTTGTGCAACCAAAAACGGAGGCGATTTCGCTTATGATTACGACGGGAAACTAATAAGAATGAGACCGTTGATACATGAATGTGGACCGGCGTGCATGTGTCCTCCGAATTGCAGAAACCGTGTGACTCAAAAGGGTTTGAGGAATACATTAGAAGTGTTTAGGTCAGTGGAGACGGGCTGGGGAGTTCGATCTTTGGATATATTACATACCGGTGCTTTCATTTGTGAGTATGCCGGTGTTGCTCTGACGAGGGAACAAGCCAACATTTTGACAATGAACGGTGATTCATTGGTGTATCCTGCTCGGTTCTCTTCTGCGAGATGGGAAGCTTGGGGAGATTTGTCTCAGGTCTTGAATGATTACGAACGGCCTTCTTACCCTGAGATTCCTCCTGTTGATTTCGCAATGGAAGTGTCGAAGATGAGGAATGTTGCATGCTATATAAGTCATAGCACTGATCCGAATGTCATTGTTCAGTTAGTACTTCATGATCACAACAATCTGATGTTCCCTCGGGTTATGCTATTTGCTGCTGAGAACATTCCTCCCATGACTGAGCTTAGCCTTGATTACGGAGTAGCTGATGAATGGAGCGCCAAGCTCGCTATTTGTAATTAAAAACTGTCCTGGAAATGGTGGGTTTGTGTAATGTTATCAACCTAGAGAGGTCCAACAAGCATTTTTTTTTTCAGGTAAAACTAACTTTATGGTTTAGTAAGTTTCATAAAAAGAAAGCTTTAGTATCATCATGCCATAAACTTTCTGAAAAGAACCAGCAAGAAATGGTGGTATAAATGTTGCAACTTTGGTGTCTAGTTTCGTGTGTTAACACAGTTTGTTTGCGCAGAATGATATTCGAGTTCTGTTTGATTGATGATTAATTCTGTGCTTGTGTATGATTGTGCTATGTACAAGTAAGCTTGAGATGGCTACATTGAGAAAACCAAAGATGTGGTTTGATGTTTAAGAGTCATGATTCAATAATCAGAATTCAGTATTTATTGGTTTCTTTTGCATATTGTAACCAAGTCAAAGTTAATTGTGTTAAGACATTGATTAAATCTTGTTGTTGTTGTTGTTGTTTTTGTGGTTGGCAGGAACTGTGAAGAAGCAAGTTTTCAAGTTTCTGAAGTATGGAGGGGATCTTTGCATATTCGGAAGTCTTAAGGTTTTTATTACAAAACTCTTAAAAAATATGTTTGTTTTGTTAGTACTGTTTGGCTCTTATCCTTGTCTAGTATTTATCAAGTAAAACATGCACTAAGGTCTTTCTCACTCTTAACTTTATTAGTAATTTGATGAAATTTTAAGACTAATTCGTTAAGGAATTGCTGAGGTTTAGCCATGCCCCCCCTAGTTTAGAGCCTACTTGTTGGGGATGAGACAATTATGTCTCGGCCCCAACCAAAAAAGAAAAAGTACCCTCTCTCTCCTCTTTAAAAAATCCTCTCTCTCCTCTTTTTTTTTACTTTTATTTTTCTCTCCAAAAGTTTTTATGAGAAACTCTTACATTAAATTCTAGTGTGAGTAGTACATCGTAATATTAGATAAAAGTTGTCTAATATATAAAAAGTCTAAATCCAAATTAGTATGAATTTTATTGGGATGATACCCAATAGAAAACTAGGCTGGTTTTTGGATCTATAAAGACTAAAGATCAATATCATACTAATGGGAGTTCGATTAGAGCCCGCTGGTCGAGATAGAAGCATCATGGAAGCCAAAGACGATGGTGGGTTAGAGTCATTACATCTAATAAATAGAAACACCGTCCATGGAAGTAGTTTTCTGTCACGAACGAGTATCGTGAAATTAATAATTGGTTATACTAATAGAAACCAACTAATAGAAACCAACAACGAGGTTGCCAATTGGTTAAACACAATCTTTTCCGATGTTGTGCTTATAGATTTCATCGGAAGCGATGATTTACGTCATTTAAAATATAATCAAATGTTGGTCACGGATCTGATGTGATTATGGGGGAAATTTGTCTGTTTCCCAATGAAAATGATCATATACCGAAAATTCTACACCGAACTTTGACATCTGTCTAATTCAGTCCGAACCAAATTATGAATCCAATATACGTTAAAATACAATCAATTGATTATCACTAAAAGCATCCTCATTAACCTAGCAAAGGAAGTCCTAAAACTCCCTAAAAACAAATAGATGTCTCTAGTCTTCCCCGGTGATTTCCCGACATTTCAGATATGTGTGTTGAGGTGAACATCTCTTTGGAAGATTCATCTCAGATTTGTGTCTCGAGGTGAAGAATCTTCAACGATTGCGACGGTTGTAAATCGCTGGGAATCCGAGTGGCAACAACAAGCCGCGACCCTTCTGTAGCTTTAGGGTTTTCACGTTTTGGGTTTAATGGGCTTCAGATTTTGAAAAAAATTAGTGTTTACTTAGACTTATGTCTGACAGGTGGGGTCAAAATTAGTTTATTGCATGAAATGTAAAAAGAGCTTCAAAGTTTGGGTCTTTAGCTTTTTGTGGATCAATAGAGATCTTGTTGAGTTTCTTAAATCAATATTATGTTAAAAGAGCATAATGGCAATGAGATTTCTCAAAGTGCATTAAACTCTTTCTATACAACAACTAGAGGAGGAAGCACGGCTAAACCGCCAGAAAACTCTTGGGAGTGGAATGGACGACGGTGAAAGGTAAAGGAAAACGAGTCGGTCATGGCCGAGGGAACCAACCACCATATCATTAAACTGATATTCTCTCTTCAGCTTTTGTTGAAGTAACTTTCTTAAAGCTCTAGTTGTTGTTCTGGATTTTCACTTGTGTTTACCACTATCTCATTTTTCTTGTAACACTTTATCAAACTATATGGTCCATATCCTTGCAATTTCAATAGTAAATCTTTTAACAAAAAAATATTATGTTCCATGAAGCTTCGTTAATCTCAGTGGGCATAGGATTCTTGTCTAGATTAATATAGGATATTTGTGTATCTCTCCCAATCTTTCAATATATATTTTATTTAAAGAAAAAGATAACAACATCTCCTTTAAACAATTTTTAGGGTGTTTACAAATAAATAATAAATTAATAAAGAATAAATAACGAATAAAAAGTTCCAAGAAAAGAAACTTTTGAGAACACCTTACGTGTCATCAGCGAGATCCAGAATTTTTTTTCACCCGGTTCAAAAAATCATTTAAATATGAAAATTTGTGATATATAAATATAATTTTTTGTTCTGTAAAGAAAATCACATATAATACATAATTTAACAAATTGTTGAATTTCAAACTTTTTATTTATGTAGTGCAACTATGACCATATGAACTAACCATATGAACTAGAAAACAATAATTCTTAATGATTAAAATCATATTTATAGGGGAAGTGACCTTGGTCTAATGGCATTCATAAGTCCATATGAGGCATGTAACACTTCTCCATTCGATTCTCCAAATGTTTGACAAAAAAAAAAAATCATATTTATAAAATTTATGTAACTAGTTTAACAAAAAAATAAAATCCCTCCATGCAAGGTGGTTCCTTCACTGCGTGTCATCACTCTATTGGATACCTATTATTTATTTTCTCTCCAATTTTGCTCCAGAGTTGTATTCCTTTAGTCTGTATGATCTCAATTTTGCTTTCAAGAGTCCAAAACTCTTTGAACGTTTCTCATGTATGGTCTCTTTGATTCTTATATGTACATTATTTTGGATAAAATTCTCATAAAACATGTGTGTTTCTTGTTTTTCATCACAGAGGTTTGAGGTTTCTTTGGGATGTAGCCATTTTTTTCACTTTGGTCATTTCTATGGCGGCTTGGGGATTAAAACAAAGGTGTGTGTTGATTAATTTAATTAAATAAATGTTGTCTAACTGTGGTCTTATTTTTGAAGGAAGGGCAAAGAAGCTAACAATGATGTCTGGTTGTTGTATGTGTGAGAAATTAGTACTCTAGTTGAAATGTTTTGCATACTAGGGGGAATTACAAAACTACACTTAAAAATTCAAAATTAAATCTAAATAACCATATCCAAAATATATCATAAACACTAATTAGCGAATCCAAATGAAAAGATTTTAATTTTGGTAATTTTTAAAGGGTAAATCAAACATTTAAATTTTTGAAAATATATAAAAAAATATTGAATTAGATGTAGTTTTGTATAGGGAGTGTTAAAACTTAAAAGGAAGTAGTTTGTGAATATCTCTTATATTAATATACGATTTAAAAACTAATTAAATATGTTTTAATGTTGGGAGAATTAAAAAAACTACACCTTTTAAATTATATTTCACAAAACTACACAATTTTAAAATAACTTCACAGAACTACACCTAAACACTAAAAATTTAATCTAAATAAACCATATCCACACAATCCTACCCCTTAATAATATACCGTAAACACTAATTAGTGAATCCAAATGAAAAGATTTTAATTTTGATAATTTTTTAAAGGGTAAATCAAGCTTTTAAAATTTTGAAAGAGTGTAAATATGTAAAAAAATTGAATTAGGTAGAGTTTTATAAAGGAAAAGAAGAGTGGAGGTAGTTTTGTGAATTCCTCTTTAATGTTTACACTCACTGCTTTGCCCTTCCTTAAACTAAATTAAATAAATGTTGTCTAACTGTGGTCTTATAAAACTACACTATTTGAATTACATTTCACAAAAATACACAATTTTAAAATTACTTCACAAAACTACACTTAAACACTCAAAATTAAATCCAAATAAACTCTACCTACACAATCCTACCCCTTAATAATATACCATAAACACTAATTAGCAAACAAATGTAAATATTTTAATTTTGGTAATTTTTTAAAGGGTAAATAAAACTTTTAAAATTTTGAAAAGGTGTAAATATGTGAAAAAATTGAATTAAGTAGAGTTTTGTAAAGGAAATGATGAAAGGGTGTAGTTTTGTGAATTCTTCAAAAAAAAAATGTAAAAGTAGAAGGGTTTTTAGATTAAATCAATCTCAATTTTATTATAATTTATAGTTAAGACAACCATCCACTCATGGAGATGGACTTAGAGTTTACATAGAAGAATTTATATAGAAGACATAACCAAAACCCTAGTACTAATGAGCTGATAGACTTTGGCTCAAATATACAAAAGAATCTTAATATGCTTCTTCTTTATTTTAATACAAAGAACTGTAAATAACTCAAAACAAATAAAATGCATATCTTTTCACCATTTATCCGCTTCAATTTCTTGTGGGAAACTTGCATTTCCCATGTCCTGCACACCAAGAAAAAAAAAGTTAATTAATTTGTGTATACATTCACCATGTTTTTGCAGTTATACATTCAAGATCTTTGATCATTTTAATCTAAGATCTTTGATCATTTTAATCTAAGCCAACATTACATAATTAAGAGTGCTAATTAGTTTACTAACCAGGATGTTGCGTGACTACGTGCGCAACTCCGCCAAAGTCGCACGTGCCAACACGACGCGCGTTTCTCTGGTAGTAACTGTTGAATGCATACGAAGCATGAGCTTCCAACGACTCACGATGATGATAACACGTGGCACCTCTCTGGATCGGACGACAATCAGCTCCTCCTTTTCCGCAAGCGTAATCAAGAGCCGCTTGTAACTTCTCCTTTGTCGCTTTTCCGTTAGACACACACCACGTGTGTCTCTTCCCCTTGTGAGCCACATGACCTATTATGAAGATATGTCTCGGATTATAAATAGAGAAATTCCTTAAAATACCATCAAAACAAGTTTTTGTTTTGAAAATACCATTACAAAAGTTTTTATAACAAATATACAATTAAAATGTGTTTTATAACAAAAATACCATCAAAAGGTATTTTACAAAAATACCACAAATACAAAAAACGAGTTTTAACACTTTTAGATTTTAATTTTTCAATTTGGGTTCGCTATATAGTGTTTAGGATATAGTTTTGAAGGGGTAGGGTATAGTTTTTTGAATGTTTTGGGTGAACTTTTGAAAATTTAAGATTTGTGGTACTTATGAGATAAAAAAATTTTAATAGTATTTGTAAAAGTTTCGAAAATCTGTGCTAATTGTGTTAAAAAAACTTTTTTTAACGGTATTCTTAAAAATTGCCCTTATAAATATATTACTACTATTGCGACGACTAATATATAAAAGATATAGGTCAATATATTTATGCATTAGTTACCTCTGTTACGTCTGATAGGCGTTGACTTGGCGAACGGAACCTTGTACACTTTACCTTGGTTTGGATAAAACAACCCGTAGTTTCTCTCGGACGTGGGGCCCGGTTTCTGGTTCTCGTTAAATAAAGCGAATAAATAGACATTAAGTGGGTCCCTCGGTCTTAGCGGCGTTCCTACACCGTTCATCACTCTTTTCACTAATCCACCGTTATACGCCTCCGCGTTTTCTCGACATGCCCCGATCTCGTTCTCATCTCCAGCGGAAGGCCACCCTGTCTCCGTCACCACTGCCTTAACGTCCCTAAATCCAACGGCTGACATTGCCGAAAAAACAGCATCGAGCTGAGCGTCTAATAGATTGGTGTATCTCAGCCTCGTGTTAGGATCTACACTCCCGTTGTTATATTTAAACAGAGCGTAATCCAAAGGGATTTCGTCTGTGTTTGCTGAGTAAGCGAAGAAGGGATAAATATTTATCATAAGATACGACGACGTTTTGCGTAAGAAATTAAGCATTGGTTTTATAACCGGTTTAATTAAATCCGGTTTAAAAGAACCGGAAGATGGAGGGTAGGAGTTAGCCAGAGCGCTTAAAGCAATAGGAGACGAGACTTTAATGGTTTTTTCGAGATTGTACTTAACTAAAGACTTGTGAATGTTCTTCATCGCGGACACGAGATAGGGAGTTATGTTGGTAGGATCAACGAACACTTCGTTACCGACGGCTATAGCTTCTATCTTCGTTGCTGGGAAGTATATTTTTACGTTGGAATGAACCCAATTGTCAGTGAATGATTTGTCTGATGCAGCGGAAGAGAGAAACTCGTTAGGGAGACAAATGACTACTTTGATATCGGAGTTAGCGAGAGCAGTCAAGACGTTTTTGTCCGTGTCGAAGATTTTGACACGGTTGATTCCTTGGGATTTGAGGAGTGCTACTACCTTTTGTGGTGGTGGGAGGTTGTTAGCTACACGACCGTAGTTGACTCCTATGGTTCCCGAAGTTGCGAATTTGGAGGAAATGGAAGAGAAGAGGGAAAAAAGTAGAAGACAAGGTTGTAGGAAGGAATGAGCCATTGTTTTGAAATGGGAACTTTTGTTATTTGATATGTATGAAGAGAGGAAAAGAGTATCTTTTATAAAGGAATTTTAGGTGGGAAGTGGAGGTTATAGATACTAATAATACAAAATAATTAACATAAAAGAATAAAAAGAAACTGAAAGTTGTTTTTCTTCTGTTTCTTTTTATAGAAAAAACTTAACATCATTTAGCTAAGTTTGTAATTTAAGCTAAATTAATTATTTTCATAGTTATTTTTGGATTTAGAGTAAGTTAAGCTAAGAAGCCTTGACTTTTGTTGTTTCTTTAACAAAAATGTTTGTTCTTTGTAATAATTTGTACGTGGGTTTGCACGAACATACTTCGTTAAAATTTTTTATTTACTTTCATATTAATATTAAACGTTTGAAATGACAATAATCCATTACAATTTAAACAAAGAAAAATGAAACAAGGGAGGGCGTTAGAAGCCAATAGTTAAACAACTAAAATAAAATTCTTATTTTGCATTCCAAAAGAAGATGGAAGGGCAATTGATTCCACTTAAAAAAGAGAGAAGATGGCTTCTCATTTTGCATTCCACAAGGAGCTTGATTCGGGTCCTGCGGCACTTGACTCGGGTCCTACGGCACTTGACTTGGGTCCTGCGGCTCCTGACTCGGCCCCTGTGAACTGCAACCTTCAAACAACTTCTCTGTGATGCGATCTATTTTCTTTGGCATGGTACCCTTATGACCCTTGAGATCTTCGAATTCAGAGCGGAGATCCCCTTGTGTGCACGTCAGATAAAGAACGTAAGGCTTATATGTGATTAAGAACAAGAATATTCAGAGTTTTAGGCTTAGAAAACGTAAGAGAAGAAGAGACTATCCAAATTAGGTCTTTCTCCTTTTATAGCAGCCTCTCTCTCTTTAGGTCGGGTTGGGTCGCACCGAGATTTCCGCCCCAACTCGTCCGAGATCTCCTCAATTGTCCGCAAATGTAGGGAAGTGGTTGCTCCAATATTTTGATAGTTCATTTCTTCATGTGGGCTTTGCTTTTGGGCTTTTCACAATTCTTAATAAATGACCGCGAATATCTCGTGAATGGGCCGAGTTGGGCCTGTCTAATTACATGTACCAACAGTCAGCCCTCAGATCTCCTGGCGAGTTTGAGGCGAGCTCGGATGATCGAGTACAGGTTGGGTCAACTCGGTCGGTTTCAATGTTGATAAATCTTGATTAGATATTTACTAAACTTTAGGATATCACATGATTTGCACATCCAATTTGTATCATCTCAAGATTTGATTTTGTGAATATCCAAGTTGTTTAGATTCTTAAAAAGATTTAGTTTGGGCCTCTTTATAAATAAAGTTATTGTTTAGCCTCCTTTTAATTGCTTCATCTTCTCCAAGTGAAAGGTAAATGTGGTTTCTTTTTCTCCTCTATTTGTTTTGTTTTATTTTTCTCTGCATGTGTCGCTTCGCTTTCGTTCTCTCTTTCTCGTCCATTGATTGATTTCAATTTTGCTTCTTCCCTTTGAGTTCGATTTCGATCTTGTTTCTTCCCTTTTGATTCGATTTGGGTTTCGTTCCTTTCCCTTGGTTTCAATTTTGGTTTCGTTTCTTTCCTTTGGTTTCGGTTTTTTCTTTCGATTTCGTCCCGTCTCCGCTTGGGATTTGCTCGTCTTCCAGTCAAGTTCTTCTCCGTCGTTAGCGTATACGGCGATGTCTCAGGGGCGCGTTCCTTCTTCACCTGACGTCACGCCGAATTACGGCAGGGAGGAAGGAGTCGCCGAATCGTCTACTTCGAAGAGGAGGAAGTCTAGGGCCAAGCCGGTGGAGGAGTTGATCGCTTTCACCCCGTCCGCCGTGGATGAAGCGGCCATCGTTTCTATGAAGTAAAGGTTAGGGTTTTGCGATGATATTGAGATTCTGGACCCCAAAGATCACGAGAGGCCCAACACGCCCCCGGAAGGATACTTTACGGTGTGGTGGGGATGTCTCAAAAGTCAAGGTTTGCGATTTCCTATCCCGCCGGTCCTGGTCCAATATGCGATTAGGCGACGCGTTGCTTTGAGCCAATTGAGTCCGAAATCCGTCCGTTTGATCGTAACTCTGATGGTTATGTCTCACGAATGCGGGTTCGATCTTAGTTGCGGCTTACTCGAAGAGATCACTCAACTCCGGCGAGTGCCGAAACAAGGTGGATTGTGGTATGTTGGTGTTAAGCCGGGTATTAGGCTTTGTGGCGAGACCAATGACAAGGAGAAGGGGAAGGCTTGGACTAGTTCGTATGTGTTCGTTAAAATAAGCCATTTTACTTACCCTTGGGGATCGCCTATTCTTCGAACCGATTGGGTCAAAGAGATTGGTTGATTGACTATCTTCTTCTCTTACGTTTTCTAAGCCTAAAACTCTGAATATTCTTGTTCTTAATCACATATAAACACCTTGTAATCGATTCTCAAGTATTATTATCAATAAAATCATATCTTTCATTATTCATATCATTTTATAAGATTTGTATTCGGATATTTGATTAAAAAGAAGATCGATTCTCATATATCTTTGTGAAAGGGTTTTTAGCTTCTTCAATAATTTCAAACTAAAATAATTTTTAAAACAGATAATTGGGGCTAATTTGATGATTGCTGGGTACGAACCAACCGTAGCATCTACTACAGATGAAGAAGATGAAGGAACAACTAGTTACGAGTATGAAATCGTTCCCGACTTAGATAATGAATAAACATCCGACCCGTTAATGTTTATGAATAATAACCTCGTTCAACACCGAACTCTTTATGTCGCTTTAATATTTACTATTTTCTTTTCATCTTTTGTTCGCGTTTATAATAATGTTGTTAGGTAATTTGATATTTTAATATATATGGTTAATGAATTATAACTAATGTTTTGTTTTTTATTGAGCTTCATTTCAAATTACATTTATCAAAATACATATTAATATGTCTTTCACGCATTCTAAGGTCAATATGTTTCTGAGTGTTACAAGCCAAAAAATAGTGAACAAACCCACGGAAAAATTATTGGTATTTGGTTACCCACGAAAAAAATAGTGGGTTTTAGTGGGTATTCGGTTACCCACGAAAAAAATAGTGGGTTTTAGTGGGTATTCCATCACCCACAAAAATATTAGTGGGTTTTAGTGGGTAACTCATTACCCAATAAACAAATCGTGGGTAACCGTGGCAAATTACCCTCGAAAACCCACTAAAAATTCGTGGGTAAAAAATTGCCGCAAATTCTCACGAAAACCACTCTTATCCCCAAAAAACTCACGGAAAAATTCGTGGATAAGATATTACTGTTAACAGTTGCATTTAGTGGGTTTTGGACTATACCACAAAAATTTTTGTGAGTTTTTCGTGAGTATATCCTTTTTTTTACTAGTGTATATTGTATGTGATCGCCATCTAGTTATAAAAATATAAAACTATAAAAAACCTATGGTTATATATTTTAGAGAAATTCCTCAACATACATGAAAAATGTTTTTTGGACAAAAAAATATTATAAATTTTTTTCTCAAATACCATTAAAATATTTTTTGGACAAAAATATCATAAACACAAAAATATAATTTTAACAGTTTAAAACTTAATTTTTTCATTTGGATTCGCTATATATTGTATAGTATTGAAAGAGGTAGGGTTTAGTTTTCAGGATTTCATGTTAATTTTGAAATTCATCTTCTACGGTCGAAACAGGAGGCTCCATAAAAGTCTCACAAGAATACAAGAGAAAGTGATAAAATCTTGTTGAAAAGAACATTTAATAAAACAAATGCTCATGTGTAATAGTGAGAAGGTTGTTCCTATCAGCAATTCAAACAGACATATGAGATTTGGAGGCTACCCTTGAACCTATAAAACTTGATTCTATCTATTTGTGATTCAGACGGGTCGGGATGAGGCCATCTATATATGTGGCAAGAAGAGAAAATTAAAATGGTTTTTGAGCCGTGAGTCCTCAAATTGATGTCACCTTTAGAAGAATCATCACTTAAGAGGTTGGTGGAAAGATGATTCTAAATCAAGTGCTCTTTGTCTAGTGCTTTCTACTTGTTGGAGGAGTCGCATTGTTGGACTAGGTCAGGGATCGATTCCACACAACCGCAAATTTTTTTAGATTATTCACTTGACCACATGAATATGGGTTTTTGTTTTCGGCCTTATTAAAAAACCTGGAGAGAAGGTCTATCTGCGGGCAGCACCTCACGGAGGGATTAGTCCGAACTCCTCTAGTTATCCAAAACAAAATTAGAAGGATCAACTAAGACCCCTCTCGAATAGTATATGATAAATGTTGGTGAGAAAAATTATTTGACTTTTACTTGAGAAAAAATTGTTAACATCATCTCATTTCATATGAAGCCCAATGGATGTCTTTTACAGTTTTGTGATTTTTAGCAATATTATAGGTAGTAAACATTTTCATATAAAAGTATATAATATTCATGAGAAACCTAAAAGAAAATAGATACCTTGAAAAAAAGGTTTAATAGTGATAAAGAAGATCATATCATATACGTTCTTGAATCTTTTTATAATCTTTTGAAAAATAGGTATATGGAGCGATGTTATTTAGCTTATCGATAACTCGAGTATGCAAAAAGGTATTGGCCACGAGAAGACGACCATAAATTTGGATGATTTTGCCCCAAAATATACATCACTACCACAATAAAAAATAACCCCGCGGCATAGCGGGGTTAAACCTAGTAAAATTGATTTAAACAAGAGATAATTGTCGAATTGGACCATTTTTGGAAAATAATGAAAAAGTAAACCATTTACTATTTATAATTGCAAAATACACCGTGGGATCCACAAAAATTCACTATTTACGTTTGATTAATTTTACCACAATAGGTATATAATACTCATATATTACATTTATGCCATTGTAGGTGTTTTTTCTCTCTTTTCTCTCTCCTCTCTTTTCTTTTTTATTCACGTTTATTTTCTATTTCTTCCATCTTCTCTCTTATTTTCATATATCTTTTTTATCTTTCTTTCTCTCTCTCTATCCTTTTCTTTTCTCTTCATTTCTATATTATTTCTTAACCCTTGATTTTTTTTGTTTTTTCTTTCTTTTTTCTTTTGTGTCTATTCTTTCGATTTATGAATTTCGCGACTAAACTTGTTGAGTTTAATCCGCTAATTTTTGAGAGAAAAAGAAGTTAAAGAAGTGTACAATTTATCTTATCGAATTTTATATGTACAGACAAATAACAATACAGTGGATAATATGAATGTACAATACATTGAATAGTCAAGTTGTCCACTAGATAATCCGGTTGTGCAAAAAACATTCAGGTTGTTCATTCGTATAATTCAGTGAACAAAAACCCACAATGACATAAATATAATATACGACTATTATATTACATTTATGTCTCTCCTCTCTTTTTCTTTTTAAAAATAATATTTATTCGTATAATTTAGTGGACAATCAGATTATTCAGTGGACAACCGGACTACCCAGTGGACAACCGGACTATCCAGTGGACAATTTATTTGAACATTTGATTTGTACAACTTTATATGTACAAATAAATAATATTTGAATAATATTTTTCTGTACAATTCGGTGGACAACATCACTGTCCACTTACATCATTGTCCACTAACATCATTGGTGGACAACATCACTGTCCACTTACATCATTGTCCACTAACATCATTGTCCACCACTTTAGTGGACAATATTTAACTGCACATAATAATAATATTCATTTGTATAATTTAGTGGATAATATACATTAAAAATTTACATGAATAATTTACATAACTTATTCAATTCATTTGCACATCGTCCATAACTCACTAAATAATTTGTAAAACGATTTTAGTAGAAACATAATAAAAGTTTACAGTCATAAACTGAAGAACATTCCATTATCTTCCATTGATCTCCACTGCCTTTGTTTTTTCTGTGTTTTTGAGACTGTTTTTAACTCTTTACTTAGTGACCCTTTATAAATAAAATACTTATATTACTAATAACATGATTTTCTTCATTACAAATTAGAGATATATGGATTCATGACCACAAAATGGTCCCCACATTTCCTTGCCAACTCCACCAAGTTGTCTTTTCGCATTTAATTCTCCTCACCACTCTCTCTCTTCATTGAATATTCCGGATGTGGTATATATATCCTATATTTTTCGAATATATATTGTCCATAAATCTTTTTATGGTCATTTCTCATTTTCACCCACTTTCTATTACACACAATTTTTCCCCTCTCTATCTCACATTTTTCTATTTCATAGGCTGGACCCCACAGATCCATTTTGAAATAATAAATAGTAAATGGTCCTAATTTTGAGTATATTTATAAAAATGGTTTATATTGCCAATAAACCCTTTAAACAAACACACGGAGGCATCTCCTTATATCTCCATATTTAATATATGTCTAATCTCCTATACCCCTCCATAATCTCCTATACCCTTCTAACTTGAAAATGACGAAATTACCCTTTTAAATAAAAAAAAAAGAAAAAGAAAACTAAAATATATTTGGTTTGGTTTTTGGTTTTGGGTTAATGATTTGATTGGGTTTAATAATTTTGGTTTTGGGTTGAAAATTAAACAAAAAATTAAACAAAAAATCTTCATCATCCTCGATGCGTCTTCTTCCTCGTCGTTCTGCGTCGTCTTCTTCCTCGAATTTTTCTCCGACAGCGTTCAGCTCTTCTTCTCCGGCGTCGCCCAGCTCTTTTTCTCCGGCGGCGCCCAACTCTTCTTCTCCGGCGGTGTCCATCTCTTCTCCGGCGAGACGTCATCGAATCTCACCTCAACAATTTAGCAGACGATTAGTCTTGCGAATCGGAATACATGTTAATTGCAGTAGAACAAAGAACATAATATCTCAATCGTACTTTCGCAAAATCGAGAAACTTAATTGTATGAGTAAAACTTAGTGTAACTAGTAAAACTATTGAATGTAATATACTATGTAAAACATAGTATAATTGTAGATAACTCTGTAGTACTGAGAAGAAGTGGTTTAACTAGAACTTTAGTTTGTTGATTTTGTAGGATACAATGACGAAATACGTGAACGTATATTTCAAATTCAAAGGTTGCATGTATGATATAACTTTGAAGACAATAGTAGAAGATATAAGTTTGACGGTGATGGAAGAAAGGTTGTATAAAAAGTTAGCGTTGTATGAAAGTAAAATAAATTTGTCATTGAAATACATACCGTTGGTGGTTGGATGTGAGGAACAACTAATTATTTGTGATGACGAGGATTAGTTTGTTTACCTGACGTTAACGGGTTGTTGTTAGGAACACATCGTATCCAAGTGAATGAAACTTTGGTTTTTGTAATATGATTGTGTTGTTGCACTTTTGTAAAACTATGATTTTGGTTTTGGCTTTTGTAAAACTATGGAATACAACGACTTACTAGTATGTGTGGATTTTTATGTTAGTTCATTGATTGAGTATTTGTATTCAATATTCAATATTCAATTTCAAATATAACACATACTCTTGCGCATAAACGATATCGATGTAAAAATCTCATATTAAAAATAATATGTATTTAAAACATCGCACTCATTGTTTCAAAATTTCTCTTTTACATTCCATGTCTTTCCAAGAACATTTTCTTAATTATAACAACTTCTAAAAGACTATTATACAAAATGATGATTTCAAACGTATTATTGCAATAATCATTTATGCTTACATGATAATGTTGAAATTTTAAAAGTAAAACAACATAAACAAATTAATATTATAGGTAAAATTAAAAACATTTGAAATCACGAAAAGTAGAACTATGAAGAATATTGGTAATACCATAAACTTTTGTAAAACTATGTGTAATTTCTTGGAGGGAAAGTGAAATTTCGTTTTGGCGCCTAAACGAAAATAAGAAAAAATATCATTTTTTTAGTACAAAAAACAGTTTCTGACAGCTTTTTCCATTTTCCCCTCGAATCTCGTGTCATGTCCTATCTATGCTTTAAAATCTTCTCACCATTTTTTACATTTTTTCATTCACATAACTTTCTTTCTCCTTCAACTTTCTCTCTATTTATTCTCTTCAAAATAAATTTTTTCTTTTGGCTTCAGGGATTCGTTGGTGGAGAAACAAGAGAGACGAAAGATGAAAAAGTAAAAACAGGGAGTAGGTACTTCACCTGGAAGATCTACAAGATAATTGTTGTTTTAAATTCACGTCCGTGTAAAACTGTGTCGGACTGTGTAAAACTGTGAGAAACTAAATGCGTAGAGGTACGTGGAATTGTGTTGTATTGAATGAAGTTATGTTGAACGTTTAGGACCATGGATTACACTACCGTCAGCCATGGGCTTTCGATTGTGGAAGAGGAAGTTCGAAAGTTAAAGAAAGAGATAATTGATATGGTTGAAGAGAATTCAAAGCTCAAAGGGATTATTGTTCGATCCTTTCCATGAGAGATTTTTCATTTTACCTAGTTTTAGTGTTTGTTAAGTGTTATATTTCGGTTAAAATTTATGTTATGGTATTTTATGAATTCTTATGTTGTCTTCTGATCTCTGTCTTTCTTATTTTGTATATGTTTCTACCTAGTTTTCAATACAATTGTCATGAAACAATCACGATATATATATTTTGTCACATAATCCTTGATAATTAAGACATAACCAAGTAAAATACCACCAAAATAACATAATTTTGTTCTTTACAAAACATCAAAAAACCAAAGACATTATCATATACAATAATTTTAGTTTTCCTAGTATTACATAGTATATTATTCGACGTATTATCCATTAATCCAAGTTTTTCTAATATTACACAAAATGTTATTCTATATTCCTTGAGATCATCTTCTTCTTCATCAAAGGTTGCTCATGTTCGCAAGTTTCACTTGCTTCATAAAATTTACCAATTTTTGATCTTTTTCTATGGGATTCTCTTCGTTTCTACCCCAACTTTGTTTTCACCATTTTAATCATATTTTGATATTGAGATTCGAGATATTGATTTTGAGAGAATTAGGGTTCGTTGTAGACACATAAATCTACTTAGAGAAAACTAGATTTCATTTTTTTGAGTTTTACATAGTTTTACAAAGTCTTACTTGTATCATTTTGGTTTAAACTCAAATTATATGGACAATTCGGTTTTAAATTGGTATAAAACTCGGTTAACATAATTTTCGGATTTTCGGTCGGGTCATGTGGATTGGGTGGGTATTACCCAGGTAAAACCGGTAAATAAGACAACTTCATAAAAAATTGGTCATTTCATAATTATTTATATTTTTATTAATTTAAAATAAATTGACTGTCTTTCTTAGATTTTAGTTTAAAAGAAAGGGGCATTCGAGAAGAGTAGTTGCCTCCAAACACACGTACGCAGCTAAAGCCTAAAAATAACAAAACACAAAAAGTGTTGTGTTCCTCAAAAATATCAACACCACAACTATTTCTCCTAAAAGAATGAACACCAAAAAACGGTTACGCAATTTTTATTCATCTTAACTATCTTTTTGATGTTTATCGTGACAACAATTCGTGAGTTTTAGATACCATAATTTCTCTAACCAAAAAAAGAAAAAAAAACATTTGTAAAAGTCTTGCAATAAAATAAAAAGTGGTGATGAATTGCTGATCAATATAGCCAAAGATTACATTACAAAACAAGTACAAGAAGAAAATCAAGAAGAGACAAAAGGGCATGGAAGAAAGTCGTAGAGGATCATCTTCAAAACCGCAATCACGCAAGATCATGGTGATCGCTGATCCGACCCGCGAATCTGCATCCGCTCTCCAATACACTCTTTCACATGCTGTGCTCGAGCAAGACGAGATCATCCTTGTCCATGTTGAAAACTCGAGTGGCGGCACGTGGAAAAATGCATTTTCGAGTTTCTTGCGATTACCGAGCTCAATGTCTTCCTCTAGCAATAGTGGATCCTCTCCATCGTCTAATGCTTCGGCGAACGCGGCCTCTGCCGCTGCTGCAAACGCTACTTCCTCTTTGGCCTCTGAGATCGGACAAGGAGAAGGGAATTTCTTGGAACAAATGAAACGGATATGTGAAATCGCTCAACCAAAAGTGCGTGTTCACACCGAGTGCATATCCATGGATGGTGTCAAAGCAACAACCATTATTCTTCATGGAGACAAGATCGGAGTCGATGTCATCGTCATAGGCCAACGCCGGACAATCTCATCCTCCCTTCTAGGGTATGTCATTTCTTCTAAAAGACTCACGCAACGTAAAACTAATTGACAATGAGTGAATTATATTTTTATATTTTTTAGGTAATAAAGTTAGTATATTTATATACAATTAAATGAGGATGTATATGGTTTGGATTTGTAGAACGAGGCGGCCGGGAGGGTCTCTAAGGGGATCAAAAGGAGTAGATACGGCGGAATATCTAATCGAGAATAGTAAATGCACTTGTGTTGGTGTACAAAAGAAAGGTCAAAATGGAGGCTATGTACTAAACACCAAGACCCATAAGAACTTTTGGCTATTGGCATAATCTTGCATGTTGTTGCTCCTTAGTCAGTTTTTAAATGCTTTCAAAGTAGTTATAACAAAAGTAAGAGGAAAAAAACTAAAGTACTTATAGTTAATCTTCACTTGTGTTTTTTTTCTTGATCTTTCAACTCTCGCAATGAAGTGTTCTTTTTCTATGTAATTTCCTCCCTACCGCCACGGAAAACTTGGGTAAAATTGTAAATAGCTAACATACAATCGGCTCTAACATATATGAATAAATTGATGAAAGAATTTAGTGATCATGAGAAGATGATTAAAAACATTGTTATTTTACCATAATTAAATAAGATAATGTCATCATATATATTAGAAGTGAGATTTGATCATCAAAGATAATTCAAGTTTCTTAAGTTTGATAATAATTGTTTAGGGATATCTTCTAGAAATTTTTGTTTTGATTAAGCTAATGCTCATTGAATGATTACTTCACTACAAATCTAGTAATATGAGCTTGTTAAACTACCAAAAATAATCATGAAAATGGAACAATTTAAATAACTATTTAGTGTATATGTTTATCAAATAGTACAAACATAAATATGAATCTCAAGACGTAATAATTTCATGAATTATAAAAATCTTAACTTGAATTATATAATGGCATTACTCTAGATCAATACCTTTGATATGGATAGCTAAACGTAAGAGGCGTTATCTTCATAAGTATGATAGACATTGACCAAGTTTATGAGACTAAATTTGGTCTTTTTCTTTTCATCTTTTATAGTTTTAGCATTTTAAAGCTTTACTACTACGAGTCTTGTCATAATTGTATACAAAATATAAGCCAAAGTCACATAAAAAAAAATATAGCATTAAGTAAAAAACAATCTATAGAAAATGTATAAAACAATAAATGTTGTTACAATAAGTAACCCTAAAATTTTCGATCAAAGTAGTTTAACATGGCAACTTGAAACGACACAATGGACAAACATGATTTATCTCAAACCAGTTTATGATACATTCTTCCTCAAACTCATGTCCACAAGGTAAAGTCACGACTCTTTCTCCGTCGTTAAACTCTTCTAAGCAAATTGTGCAGATTTGAGCATCACCATTGGAACTAGTCATCTTGTTGTATATTTTCCTTGGCAGAGAGTTCACCATGAGTTTGTTTGCCGGTATTTCTGGAATAATATCGGTCTCATTGAGCGATACTTGAATTGCTTCTTGAATTTGAGTGTCATCAGGAGTTGTCCTAGGATTTCTTATACGACTCTATTCAAAATAAAAAAAATTAAACTAAAAATAAATGTAGAATTTTGTAATGATGTTAATCATGAAAACATAAATTTTTGTGACATTATTAAAAACTAACATTTTCAAATAAAAATAATAATACAATATATAGATCTTAAGAGTTGAGTATATGGACTTTTTGATATTTAACCTTTTACTTAAAGCATGATAATATCACAATAAAAACATGTAAAGAATAAAACTTTTCAGAAATTCTTCTTTAATTTTTTCATACTTTTCCTATGAGTCTATGACTAATCTCATAAAATATGAGCATAATGATTAAAGAAAAATTAAACAATAGATCAATATAATTCAAGGCCACATACCAAACTTTCAAATGTATCTGTAAGCCAACCATGATTGTCATAAAAAAGATCATTGAGACTAATATCCCACCCCACTTCCAAAGCACAATCCATCGAAAAACTTTCAGAACGAGTTACTTCCTCAACATAGTCTATTAGTTTCGCTATGGAAACTTGAGCAACAAAGTCGTCGTCGATCCCTTCTTCGGTAATGAAACATTCCAAGTCTTCCTTGCATTGACACCATTGGCCATCGTCTGCAATGAACACTTCTACAAAATCTGAAGTCGTTAATGTTTTAACATCATCGCAAATGATCCTTGCATTGATGATGATTCTGCCAACATCTTCTGGTGTAGGATTTTGTTTGATTTTGTGGATGAATTGAAATGTCATGGTTGATTCAAGAAGAAGAAGAAGAAAGAATGATGTTGGTTTTGTATTATTGAATAACAATATATGTATACATGAATTTGTATGGTAATATGGTAACAAATTTATTTGTTGGAATATTTATTCTGGTCAAAAGAAAAGATTTGGACGAATTTAATGTTTTAAAATTTATTATATGATCATATAGAATTTAAAAACTTGACCATCCATTATATATATTTCCTAATTTTTTTACTTTCATATTCTTTTCCAATTGCAATTTCTTCCTTCTATTAAAAACAAAGACCATTTTGAAATTTCTATGTTCCCATTTTTGTTCTCGATACATTTTTATATAATATTACACTTTTTATTTAACTTTATAAAATTCAATCTTTTTCAAACACTTTAATTTTTGAAGTATGTATAATTTTTTGTTATATAAGCGAAGGTGAAGATATATATAAATAAATAAATGTCAATAGATTTAGTTTTACATTATTTTTTGTTAAAGGGTTTTCAATTTAAAAATATAAGTTTATTTCCGGATTTAGGCCCATCAAAATCCCGTTAGGGTCCAATCCCGTATACATCAAACCAAACACAAATACCCAACCCAAAACCGGACCGAATTTAAAACATAACCGGAATTAAACCATAAACATTAAAAACCCTAATTGCTAAGTGGAAGAACTCGACGCAACCACCTCCTTCAAGTGTAGTTTTACATTACACGCTAGGTGTAGTTTTATAAGACTCGTTCAATTAACTATAATACGATGTTATTTCATTTACATATGAGTATCATTTAAAGTTTTTTTAATGCACAACTAATAATTAACAAATTATAGAGATTGTGTGACAAAAAAAAACAAATTATAGATTGCATGGTTTGTTCAATCTTTTTCATTTCCTAATTAACCAATTAAAAATGAGAAAAACATATTCGGACACACCCCATAAATTTTCTTAGCAACCAAATAAATAAATAAAATGAAAATGATGAGCTAAATAATCAAAGATTAATAAAATATTGGGAGAATTACAAAACTACACCATTTGAATTACATTTCACAAAACTACACCATTTCAAAAATACTTCACAAAACTACACCTAAACACTCAAAATTAAATCCAAATAAATCCTACCCACACAATTCTACCCCCTTAATATTATACATTAACATTAAGGGGGTATTAATTGTGTGGGTAGGGTTTATTTGGATTTAATTTTGAGTGTTTAGGTGTAGTTTTGTGAAGTATTTTTAAGATATCTGGATCCGGTTCACCATTAATATGCGATATATATTTATAGGGTTGTGGTGACGTTAAACGTTTTAGTACTGAGATTTATTGTTATATTCATTTCATAATAAATCTGGTTTTAAAAAATTCTTTTATTCCATCGGTTTATTCTTTTTAATTTTTGATTGAAAAATTTAATGCGTTTTGACTTTTTTAACCAATAAAATTTTATTACATTTTTCTATATTTGTTGTACTCTATATATATTTTTTAAAAAAATTAGAATTTATATTCTGAAGTATTTTTTATTTCATTTATTTTTCCATAAATGATGTTTGAAATTTATTCTAGTTATTAGGCCTTAAAAGTCTTTTTCATTTTTCCTATTAATAAATGTTTTTTTCATGTCACATTTTTGATTGGTTATTAAAAATCCCTCTTGCCATGATGTCACAATTAATTTGTTGAAACTCATTGTGGTGTTGACACCTAGGATTTTTCACAAAAATCACTTCACAAATAATGTCTTAGGGATTTTTATTTTATTTTTTCTATTCCATTTGTTTTCCTTCAATTTTTTTTCTTATTTAAAAAACAAAGACTATTTGAAATTTTTTTGTTCCCATTTTCCTCGGTACATTTTTATAGAGAAAATTGGCTTGGAGGGTGGTTTTTAGTTTCCTAATTTGATTTATTTTTTTTTCAATATCTTTTATTGTCTTTCTCCTCCTGAAACATACATAATTTTGTAACCTAAAAACTAACCTCCAAAAATAAATAATGTAAAATACAACAAAAATTGAGCATTCAGCAATGAGAAAAAATAATTCACCATTCACGGCAAATAATTCACTATTCATATATGCATATCACCATTTACAAATATGCATTCACTATTCACCATTCACAAAGATAATTCATTATTCACGATTCACAAAAATGCATCCATTATTCACCATTTATTAAAAATATAAGTTCTCATTTCTTTTTACCTTAGAGATTTTTTTTTTATTTTTCAATCCTATATTTAAGGAAATAATAGATTATTCAAAAATTGTGTTTTTTCTCCTCAAAATTGTGTTTATAATTAAAATTTAATAAAAAGCAAAAAAAATCGTTTGACAATAGGGTATTAAGGTCACTTAACACACTCCAAAAACATAATCACCTACTTTGCCAATTACAAACCTAAAACTACCTTATTCCCAATTAGAAAACAAAAATGACCTACTATACTAAATTAAATTAGGAAATCAGGTACATTTTTGGACCTTAATTTACAATAAGGTGATTTGTATTTCAAAATTAATAATTAGGTGATTTTCCTTCTTTATGTTTTTTTGCGACAGATATACCCCTCCACGCGTTCACACGGGTTCATGAATGTTCATAAGTTTTTGTTTCAGATTTTTTCATGAATTACTTAATCAGACTATGAACGTTCACAACATTATTATGCATATTAATTTATGTTCATGAATATTCACATATGTTCATGAATATTCACACATGCTCAGATTGACAGTGTCACGATTATTTTAGAAGGAAAAACATGAATGTTCATGCGCATACATAAATGTTCATGCGCATACATGAATGTTCATGCATATACATGAATGTTCACACGACCTGACCAGAAAGTTTAGGGTTATTTTGGATTTTTCAACATAAAAAATCATCTAAATGCAAATACAAAAAAATCACCCTATTGACAAATTAAAAAATAAAATGTACCTAATTTACTAAATAACTCGTAATTAAATAACACTAGGATTTGACCAAATGCGCGAGTTAATATTTGTTGACAAATAATTAACTAAATCTAATTTATAAAAGTGGTATAATACATTTTCTTAAAGATATTTGTGCAAAGAAAAAAATAAAAGACATATCTTCATATTACCAATAAAACAAAGGTAGAAGGGAAAAACAAACATATGTGATGTAGATTCAAATAATATAAGGTTCTTTTGGGTTTTTAGTATATTGATATTGGAGCATATAATATACTAGGGAAAAATCCGGGCGTTGCGCCGGTTAATGATATAAAACATGTATATATATAGAAATTTTATTACCACAACATGATAAACTGAATACTTGTGAGTAAAACTTTGGTAATTAAATTAAAATGACAAAAACAAGGATACAAAAATTAGGAAAATAAGTGGGTTTGCAAATGTGAGTAACACTCTTTACTTCTCGAAATGTCACTTAGTCTGACATGAAGTTCTGAATCGCAAGATACAACCACATAATTCATATGATTCGGATCACTCGAAAGCATAATCTCTCGATCTCTATATTTGTGTTATATTCTCACACAAAGATAAAAATAAAAATAAAAGAATAGATAGAAAATTTGTGTATAGAATGGTATCTAAAAAATGATGAATTTTTCTCTAGTGAGCATGCAATATTTTTTGGTTTCACCATGTAGTCCATAACACCACCAATACTCACATTTAACATATAACTTAATGTCAAACTTGGTGGTTACGCCATTGAATTAATAAAATCATTTATTAATTCAATTTAAGAAGAAAATTTTTATTTGACCAAAAATTAATTCTTTTTATCATTAGAATTATTATTTTTTTTGACCAATTTTAAATATCCATCACATGAAAAATATCACTTTACCGGGATAAAATATATGAAATGATCAATTACATAAAGATTTATTTTGCATCATTGGTTAAAAATGATGAATTTTGCTGCTTATATAGAAGATGATGCAACTCTTTGGTTTCACCACCAGTACTCACATTTAACATATAATTTAATGTCAAACTTAGTGGTTACACCATTAAATAATAAAATCATTTATTAATTCAATTTAAGAAAATGTTTTTATTTGACCAAAACTTAATTCTTTTGATCATGGGAATTATTATTTTCTTTGACTACTTTTAATTCTCCATCACATAAAAAATATATCACTTGAACAAAATAAAATATATGTAATGATCAATTACATAAAGATTTATTTTGCATCATTGGTTAAAAAATGCTGGATTTTGATGCTTATATAGGAGATGATGCAAGACTCTTTGGTCTCACCATGTAGTCTATAACACCACCAAGACTCACATGTAACATATAACTTTATGTCAAACTTGGTGGTTACACAATTGAATGATAAAATCATAATTAATTCAATTTAAGATGAAGATTTTTATATGACCAAAATTTAATTATTTTTATCATGAAAATTATTATTTTCTTTGACCAATTTTAATTCTACATCACATGAAAAGTATATCACTTGACAAAAATAAAATATATATAATGATCAATTACATAAATATTTATTTTACATCATTGGTTATTGAGTCATAACTCAACATATTTTTCAAAACACAATGATATATTTACAACTTAAAATAGGAAAAAAACAATACAATATATGTTTACCTATAATATATAATAAAACTATATTATATGCCACAAAATTATTACTAAATAACATTTTGATACGAAAATAATAAGTTTTAACAATTATAGTTGATTTTGACTTATGAGTAAAATTAATCATAATTGTAACATAAATTGATTGTATTTTATTTATAAGTTTAACATTTTATTTTGAATTATTTACCAAAAAAGATTCTTTTAATTTAATTAAAAATGAGTAAACACTAAGACAAATGTCAAAATTTTAGGTGGACACTTGTCACCATGAGAATGCAAGTTAACAAAACTTCCAATATTTGATATGTGTATTTAGATGTAGATTCACACTCACCAACAAAAAAATTAAGGTTTAGATCTCCATTAATAATTGATATTAACTTGACCAACGACAAATAGTTAATGTAAACCCCATATTATTTATTATTCTTCTTGAATGAATCATGACATCTCAATTCCACCAAAAAATCAAACAAGATCATATACGAGAAGATGCCGACACCATCATTATCAATGCAAGGATCCTTGGAGATGAAGTTAAGACGTTAACGACTTCAGATTTTATCGAAATTTCCATTGCAATGAAAAGTTTGATAAAAATTTGAAGTCCTTAACGTCTTAACATCATCGCCAAAGATTCATGCATTGATAATGAATTTGGCAACATTTTCACGTATAATATCATATTTGATTTTGTGTTAGAATTGAGATGCCATGATTGAATCAAGAAAAGGAGAGAGAATGATATACAATATATTGTTTTGTGCTATTGTATAACAACTTATATATACATGAATTTGTATAGAAATGTTGGAAACAACTTTATTTTTGTAATATTATTCTAGTCAACAGAAAATGTTTGACCAAATTTAATGCTTTTAATTTATTCTATCAACACATTGAATTAGAAATATATATCAACCATGGTAAAGTTCCAAATCTTGAGACATTGACAAAATCCATAACTTTGACCCGTACATAAATGAGATTTGTTGCATTTACCGATCATGTATAAATAGTTACACAATATAGCAAATTAGTTAGGAAAACTATAAATTACTTTTCCCGTTATTGCGTAATTAAATTACTTATAATTATATCACTCTTAATTGATATAGTTGTTTGGAATCATCTTCTAGGTTGCCGCCCTGGTTCCAATTTGCAATTATACCTCTTTCTCTAAAACCATATTTTTGGAAAGGTTCACTCTTTTTTTTTTTGTCACTAAAGGTTCACTCTTTTATAAGTCATGAATCAATAGTAATCAATAGTAAATTCTGATAAAATTTACCATGTCCGAATTTTGAAAACTTGATATTTGGATAATTCCCCTAAATATTGAGTTTGATCAAGCAAAATTAAATTGAAAAAAACAACTCATATGCACATTAATTGGTCAACGCTCCTTAAAGGCTTAAGGTAAAAGAGTTGAGACTTTTTACGAGATAAGTATAAAAAGATTTTTTTCCTAACATATATAACAAATTTTATTCCGAACGTATATAACGATTTTTATTCTGGAGCATTTAATACTACACTCTACTTACGATCGAGGACTTTTTGTCTTTTTTATTTTTATTTTTTTTTAAACATTTGGGTTACAAATGATCGGCCCATTAGCCAAATCTATATTAATGTAGGCGCGGAGAATCGATCCCGAGTGGGATAGTGCTACATGTCTCATGTGGACTTATGAATACCACTAGACCAAAACCACTTCCCCATTTATTTATTAATTATGTTAGATAATTCAATTGTTAGATTATACATTTTTTGGGAAAAAGATGATGATCCCTCTCGTAACTTTCATATCTTATCGGATAGTCCTCAAACTTTAACCTCTTTCTAGATAATGTTGAATCGAAATACAAATACTCAGATCCCTCTCAATATAAAATTTAATAATTAGATCCCCTTGAAACTATGTCGAAACTTAATTGCCCCTCAATCAATTAAATATATTTTACTGTTTGGTTTAATATTTTCGCCGAACCGACTAAACCTGATTATAACCCGATTACCCAATAAAAACCCAATTATAAATCAAAACCGATTTTTACATCTAAACCTAAAATCGTTATTTCCCTTTTCAACCCCTAGAACGAAACCTAAAATCTCAAAAACGAAATTGAGGAGCAAACAATGGATTTCATGCTTCGAGATGATGATGAGAACTACGATGAAGAGGCAGAGAAACGCCAAGATTTCCACATCGAGTGTTTGGTGATCGAATTTGTGGTGAATGAAACTTGTTTTCGTCACGATGCTCTTCCTGAGAGAGACGACGAAGAAGATGAAGGCGACGGTGTTAGAAGCCGAGATTCTCTCCAAACGTTGGACGTGGAGATGGAAACATGTTTGTTAACCAAGCATTCTTCAATCCATTGCTTTCAAAGAGAGTGTCACCGATTATATTCTCAAAACCATTTACAATCTGAAGCAATACAGGTATGAAGAAGATTGGGTCGGGATCCAGTTTATCAACACGTCCATTGGTTTTATAGTTAAGATCATAAACCGATAAAATTAGACGAAGGGGGATCTGGATATTCGTATTTCGATTGAGCATTATCTGAAAAGAGGTTAAAGTTTGAAAGACTATCCGATAAGATATGAAAGTTACGAAGGGGATCTAGATCGTTTTCCCACATTTTTATTATAAATAAATATTATATCTTTATATATATGAGTGTCGTTTGTAAGTAAGAGTGGGCGTCTTTCTTATTAACTTGAGATGATGTTACAAATGAAATGAATGTCTCCTTTATATAGGTGTAATAAGTTGGTAAAATAAAATAAATACAACATTTATAAAAGAAAAATCAAATAGATAATTACCGTAATATTTATCTAACACAAATCAAATGGATAATTACCGTACTATCCTTTCATCATCAATATATGATGAACTGATTCGTTAAAATATTTATCTATGGAGAAATTAGATGCGATAAAACTATGATAAAAAGAGTACAATAAAATAATCTTTCGTACAATAGCCGATAATTTTTTTATAAATCTTGTAGATACCGTCTTCCTGAATTTTTTTTGCGTGTTTTTGTTGACTCGTTAAATTTTTTTTTATGGAAAAACTCAGTGAGATAAAAACATGATAAAAAAGAGTGTAACTACGCATTTCATTATTTCTCCGTCTGAAATAATCATATTTCAAAGAAAACATCATTTGTAAAAAGGTTTTTGGGAGAATATGTTTTCTTTTATTGCTATTGATTTTTTTTTGAAGTGGCGACTTAAATCAACTAGTGAAAATATCACGAGATCTTTGTATGAATGTATTTTCTTCTGTTGCTCCTCCTGAAAGTCTCATATATGGATACATCTCTTATGAAACGCAAATATTTCATCGTTAATCATCGTGATTTGAAGAAATGGTCGTCTTGGTATTTACTAGAAACACCACGAGATCTTTGTTTTTGCAATATCGTTTTACGTGTATTTAAATATTCTCCATATGCAAAACAACTTATACCATCCCATCCCAAAAAATAATTCTCATTTAATCATACCTTATCCCATCCCAAAATATACACATAAGGGATAAACTATTATTTTTGCCTACAAGTGTGATTCAATTTCAATAAGTGCTAAACCGGGTATTGGTGTTCGGTTATCTTGGTTAAGAAAAACCAAGTCAAAGACAGAGGGTAAAAAGTCAAACATGCTAATTCAGCAAGAGGGTTTGCCTTTACTAATTCAGCTATAAAATAACTTTTCTTCTTCTTTTGTCGTTATTGTTGTTGTTGAGAGAGACGAAAAACACCATTGTTGAGGCTTGCTGGTTTTTGAGAAAGGTTTCCTCGGATTCGAAGTTAGTGGATTGCCGAAACGATTCGGCCCACGAGACGTAGTGAACCATATCGGTCACGAACCCGTGGCTAAACAAATCTTGTTCTTCTTGTTCTGTTCTTTTATAAACACATACACAAATACGATCCAGAGATAGAGATAGGAAGCTTGGTTTTGTAACAATTGGTATCAGAGCTCAGGTCGAAATTCGAAGACCGATTCAATGGGGAAGACGCGCATTAAGGTGGAGCAATTTGATGGAACCAGTAATTTTACTCTATGGAAGATTCGTATGCTTGCTTATTTTGGCACACAGGGTCTCAAGGATGTGGTGCTTAGTGATGATTTCAAGATTGGGTCAAAGGAATCTAAAGACAAAGATAAGGCATCAGATTCAAAGAATGAATAGAAGACATCGTCTGATTCTCAGGACCAGGTAGCTCTTGATCCTAAGAGCATGTTTATCAAAGAAGATTAATTGTAGAGTGCTTGTGTATTTTTTTGATGCTTAAAAATAAAAAATTAGTATAATTATGTATTTGTGTGTATTTATAAAAAATGAAGATTAAAATGGGTAAGCACTCTACAAAAGGGGAGTTTAAAATGCTTCATTAAGCACTTTTCATTAAGTGGTGCTTATTAATAATACATGTTTTGATTTAATTTAATACTCAAATACACAAAAAAATACACAAACACTCTACAAAAATACTATAAGCACCTTTGATAAACATGGTCTAAGAAGCTTGAATATGATGAAAAGGCAAAGAATCTTATCATCTTGAATGTTGGAGATCATGTCCTGAGGAAAATCAAGAAGTGTGAAACAACAGCTGTTATGTGGGCAACTCTTGATAGGCTTTATTTGTCAAAGTCATTACCTAACATGATCTTTGTGTAGTCCCAATTCTACACTTTCAAATCAGATTCTTCCAAGATTATTGATGTGAATGTGGATGATTTCTTGAAGATAGTTGCAGAGATGAATAGTTTAAATGTGGTTGTGTCTGAGGAAATTCAGGCTATCTTGTTCCTGAACTCACTGCCTCATAATTATGATCAGCTAAAGCATACTTTGAAGTATGGAAGGGAAACCTTGACATTAGAAGAGTTGATATCTGTAACTAGGTCAAGGGAAAGAGAAATCTCTGAATCTCATAAGCAAGATAAAAGTATTGCAGCTAGCTTATACACTGCTGATAGGGGAAGAAAAATCAGTAAAGGATCAAGGCGATATCAAAGCAAGAGTAGGAGCAGGTCTCCTTCAAAGAACAAGAGGGTATGTTGGTTCTACAATAAAGAAGAACACTTGAAGAAAGATTGTTTTGCCAGGAAAAGGAATGCAGATGGTGACAATCATGGAGAAACTGGAGTTATAACAGAGAAGCTTGTATTTTCAAAAGCTTTGAGTATGAATGGGCAAGATTCAAAGGAAACTTGGGTGATTGATTCAGGTTGCACATTCCATATGACATCTAGACGTGATTGGTTCTCAGAGTTCAATGAACAAGGCACAACAACTATTCTCCTTGGTGATGATCACACAATTAGCTCAGCTGGGTATGGGTCAATAAAGGTTAACACCAATGGAGGTTAGATAAAGGTGTTGAACAATGTAAGATATGTTCCAAACCTCAGGAGAAACTTGATCTCTACTGGCACCTTAAACAAGTTGGGATATAAGCATGAAGGTGGTGACGACCAAGAGAGGTTCTACAAGGGCAAGACATTAACTTTAAGGGCAAACCCGAAGAATGGTCTGTACGTTCTTGATGGAGAAACTGTACTCCCTGAAAGCTGCAATGTGGAGAAGAGTCTAAGTAACACTGAACTGTGACATAGCAGAATGGGTCATCTTAGAATCAACAACCTAAAGATTCTGGCTGGTAAAGGGTTGATTAAAAAGAAAGAGGTTAATGAGCTTGAGTTTTGTGAACATTGTGTAATGGAAAAGGCTAAGAAGTTCAGCTTCAATGTGGCTAAGCACAACACAGCTGAACCACTTGGCTACATTCATGCTGATATGTGGGGAGCTCCATCAGTTACCCCATCAATGTCTAGAAATCAGTACTTTCTGTCCATTGTGGATGACAAGACAAGGAAGGTATGGCTAATGTTTCTCAAGACAAAGGATGAGACATTTGAGAAGTTATGTGAGTGGCAGAGGATGGTTGAAAATCAGATAAACAAGAAGGTTAAATGTTTAAGGACAAACAATGGGTTAGAGTTCTGCAACAACATGTTTGACACGTACTGCAAACAACAAGGCATTGAAAGACATAACACTTGTACCTACACTCCTCAGCAAAACAGAGTAGCAGAGAAGATGAACATAACTGTAATGGAGAAGCTTAGGTGTTTGTTAAATGAAACAGGACTTGGAGAAGAGTTTTGGGAAGAAACAACAGTCACAATGGCCTACCTGATCAATGATCACCTGCCCCTACTGTGGATCACAATGTTCCTGAGGAACTCTGGTTAAACAAGAAACCTGGTTACAAACACTTGAGAAGATTTGGTTCTGTTGCATATGTTCATCATGACCAAGGAAAGCTGAAACCAATGGATTTGAAAGGTATATTTTTGGGTTACCCTCCAGGGGTAAAAGGTTAGAAGATCTGGTTGTTGGAGTTCAGCAAGTGTGTTGTTAGCAGGAATGTTACATTTCATGAAAATTTGGTGTTCAAGGACTTAAAGGAGGATAAGGTTACAAATCAAGGAAATGACAAAGGGAAGAGAATAACCTTTGATCTTGACTCTGTGGAACACAAAGATATTGATATCTCTGATTCAGGTGGAGCTAGCTCAAACCAAGGAATTGAAGCTGAATCAGATGATGAGGAAGTATCTGAAGAGAGTTTACAACCCAACCTTAGCAACTATAAATTGGCCAGAGACAAGACAAGTAAACAGATCAGAATGCCTTCAAGGTTCACAGATTACACAGAAGAAGTATTGGATTTTGCACTACTTTCAACACAAGAACTTGATGATGAAACAGAACCAAGTTGTTATCATGAGGCCTTATCATATCCAAATTGGGAAAAATGGAATGTTGGATTGGCTGAAGAGATTCACTCTCTGTCACAGAATCACACATGGGACTTGGTGGATAAACCTGAAGGAGCAAAAGTCATCAGCTATAGATGGTTGTATAGACTTAAATCAGGGATCCCAGGTGTGGAGTCAAAGAGGTATAAAGCCAGACTAGTGGCTAGAGGTTTCTCACAAAGAGAAGGTATTGACTACCAGGAAGTGTTTGCTCCAGTTTTAAAACATGTTTCAATCAGAGTGCTTTTGTCCTTGGTGGTTAATCAAGACCTGGAACTGGAGCAAATGGATGTCAAAACAGCGTTTCTACATGGAGACTTAGATGAGGTTCTGTATATGCAGCAGCCAGAAGGTTTTGAAGAAAAATGTAGTGAAGATAAAGTGTGTTTACTCAGGAAATCACTTTATGGTTTGAAGCAGTCTCCTCGGCAGTGGAATCAAAGATTCAACAAGTTTATGCTTGACATGAAGTTTCAGAGGAGTAAGAGAGATGCTTGTGTGTATGTCAAATAAGTAGGTGATGGTAGCTCATGTATGTGGATGATATGCTGATTGCAACCAATGATAAATCTGAAGTTGATAATATAAAAGGGAGGCTGAGTCAAGAGTTTGATATGAAGGATATGGGATTGCCGAAACGATTCGGCCCACGAGACGTAGTGAACCATATCGGTCACAAACTCGTGGCTAGGCTAAACAAATCTTGTTCTTCTTGTTATGTTCTTTTATAAACACATACACAAATACAATCCAGAGAGATAGAGATCGGAAGCTTGGTTCTGTAACATTAACAATATATGGTCGAGTGCAATTTGTAAGATATAATAAGTCCGCCTATAACATTTACATATGAGATTTCATGACATAATTTTTCTTCGTTAATCTTCACATGGTTGGAAAGGATATTTTTTCAACATTAAGTGATTTATTAACCATTCAATTTTTCCTTTTCCTCTCAAACACAAACCCTAATTCGCGAACGATTCATCTCTCTCAACTTCCAATCCTCAACTTTCAATCCCCAAGTTCCATTTTTCAAATTCATGGCTCGTGTAAGAATGGAGAAAAAAGGAAAAACATATGAGTCAACCAAATCTTCAAAGGGTGAAACACAAAAGAGAAAAAAGAAAGACGATGAAGAGGAGCATGAAGTACATCTTGAGAGTTTGAGTTTGATAATTGAAGCTGCTACAGATGAAGAAAAAGACGGAGAAGAAGAAAGCGAAGAAGATGAAAAAAAAGAAGAAGAAGAAGATAATGAAAGAGGCAAAGAAAAAGATGATGGTAATGAGAGAACGAAGAAGGAGAAGAAGAAGCTGGACCAAGAGTTGATTTTTAGAACTGGGCAGAAGAGGACAAAGAAGGCATGTCAGAAGTACACACTTGAAGAGAAGAGAAACAAAAAACAACTTTGTACTTTGGTTTGATTTTGTTTTTTGGTACAACTGCAACAAATCAGGTTCATTTGTGTTTAGGTATGTACAATTGAACCTAAATCTTGTACAAGTGTGTGCAATTAAAACAATTGAATCTAAGTTGTCCGAACAAGAAAGAGTAAGTTTTCGGACAAATGAGAACAATTTAAGGGGACAACTGACAATAGTTTAACTTGGTAATAATATCCATTACGAAAACATAAAGTCATACATAATATAAGAAGAAGATCCATGGAAAAAACAACAACATTATGATCTTCCGCCGCCGCATTCTAGGTTTAGCCACAACCACCTTCTATCTCCTTGCAAGTAATCTTCTCGGATAATCGGCCATTAATACGCTCAATTTTTTTCCACAACATAGTCACCGAAGAGTTAATGAAATTATGCAACTTTTCATCTCGGTTTTCATCTTGCTAAATTCTTCATCAATTGCATGATCCCACCATGTCCGTTTGTGGTTTATTCCATCTCCACCACCATCCTACGCAGAAATCAATACACATAGGTTGTTCTTGGATTATAAAGAGCTAAATACAATATTCATTCATCACCTTCGTACTCTCAACAACTTTCATGAACTAACCGCACCAACATGTATCCGGCACACCGTAATCGCCGTCAGCTCGGTTGCAACTGCTCGACAAACTTGCTTCAGAGGAACTGTTGTTTGTGTAACTGATTGGCATCGTGAGACAAAGTGTGTGTCGATCAGAAAAAAAATGGGGATTGAAGATCTCAGATCCGCCATCTAGGGTTTGAAAAGGGGAAGAACAGAGAATTTCGAGAAGCGAGAGAGAGAGAGGAGGAGGAGGAGGTCGATGGGTTTTTGTCGGGTTTTATCTTATATGTAGACAAAAATAAAATATAAGAGAATAAAAAATAATTAAAAAATCACATTTTTACCTTTTTTCTCAAATCTTGTCAAAGTGGGCCACACTTTAATTTACAACACGTGTTGTAAAAGTTACAAAGTTGTACATAAATGTATAATTGTACTTTCATATACATAGTTGTACTTTGTAGGATTTTCACAAATTGTAGTTGGACCTTAACCTCAAAGATTTATATATAGTTGAACACCTCAGTTACCTCTCTTAATTACCATTAAATAGGTTGCTACAACAAAAAATTCACGAAATCTTACTTTCAACAATTTTATTGTGTAATAAGTGATAACTATTAAGAACCCAAATTTCGATCTCCGAATCAATATGAATAAAAGAGTACATGATTTGCTGTTTTTTTTTGTTTAAAACGGATCAAAACGAATGAGTTTTGCTCACAGTTACACACTTAACGGAGAATACACGGTGTGTCCTTTCTTGCGTGTTGACCGTGACATGAGGGGTTGACTTGAGGTTTCTCAATATCTTATCTATTAATTGGAAAGTATTATTGCAAATTGCTTTTAAAAAAATTATAATTACATTACAATGCCACTACATTTTTTTACTAAAAGATAAATTTGCTAAAAAAAATTATAATTACAATACAATGCCACTACATTTTTATTACTAAAAAAATTAAATCGCATATTAAATAAAATTAGAGGGTAAATTTGCATAAACCTTATAATTTTTTTGAAAATTAAAGAAAAGGAAACATATTTCTCATCACGTAAAAAAAGAAAACCGAATTAACATCTCAAGAAGTAAATTTAAAACAACAATCCAAAACACAATTTGAAGAGGAACAAATTACTTTGCTAAATTATAAATACTAGGAAAGAACCCGCGCGTTGCGCGGAATATTCGCTAATTATTATAGTTATTTTAAATAATTTTTTGAATTTACGGGTGTTTTGGTTTGTTTTATGAAGTTTTTTGTTTTTGTAATAAATATATTGTTTAACTTTAGATATTTTCCATCTATTTTTTATTTTACTAAACTAATGAAAATGATTTTGTTTACGAACAACTTCTGTTTGAATGTTTTAGTTTATTCTCAAACGTATGTTGTTTACTTTGGTTTTACGTGGAAATCTTAACCCGTAAATTAATTTGGATCATATTTTGTTTTGTATTCTCTATATATAACGTTATTGAATTATTTGTATATGTAATTGTTGATTTTATATGATGTTTTGTTTTCTCCTTAAATATTTTAATTTTATTTCATATATTTGGTACTAACATTTAGTTTTAGAAAGTATGTATATATATGGAGTTTTTTTATTCCCAAATTATAGTTATTTAAACTTTTATGAATTTATATTTATTTATTTTTAAACTATACTCTCTCTCACCCATTTTGTTAAATGTTTTAGATCTTTTGATTTGTTCCATTTTATTTGATTTTCACAAGTTTCTATGCGTATTTTTTATTTATTAACTATAGTATGACCACTAATATTATGTAGTCTTAATTTTTAATTGTTTTGAATAAATGTTAAACATCATTTATAACTTTTAAATTTTGTGCTTTTAGATAGAAAATTTTAGATAATGGGACATATGTAATATATTCCAAAAAGAATTAGTGTAAGAGAGAATTTTCTTATATATTTTCATTTTAGAAAATTGATATACATGTTTTTATTGGTGTTAAATATTATATTGAATGTTTTTTATTTTAGTTTTATTAATATTGAATGACTTTTATAAATATTAAATGAGTTTTATTAAATGATTTTTAATTGAATTATTTTAATTATTTATGTTGATGATGTGGATGCCTTAAATTGAGAGAGTATTGTGCTATTATATAATAGATTGTTGGTTCTAGGTTTTACACAAATAAAACTTGGAAATTTGTTTCTTTTAACAATTGGAGTAGCTTTGACAAGAGATCGATCGCCATAACCTCGCCGCGGTATTTTGGAGAAGCACTTCTATTTTCTTCATTGTTAGTATTCCTCCTCTACTTTTTATATTTATAACTTTTGATTGTGGAATCTCTTTGTTCTACTATAATAATGATATCTTCTATGAATATTTTTGATTTTTAGATTGGCTTGGTAGATGTTAAATGTTATAGGTTTCAAATGTTTTCTTGTTTGCATCTAAATTTTGATGATTTGATATATTGTTGTTTAATCAATAATTTCAGAATTATGCCTCCAAGATCATTTTTAACTGGAGAGCAAAAGAAACAAAAATATGATGCTTTTGTACAGTCACAAACAAGTCCGATGCATAAATTACTTAAAATCCAGAGACCAATTCAATTTGTGGGAATTAGAAATATTAATAAAGCACATGATAAGAATGTCAATGAGAGTGATGTCAATGAGGATGAGGATGATGAACATAAAGAACATCATACGCCTCTCGATATTTATGATCCCGGAAATTGGGGAAAAATTGGGTCTGGATTAAGAATTATAATGGTTGAAAAAGGTCCTACTCCAAGACAACCAAGTGAATTTACTTTTCTAAAAGAGAATTAGTGCTGGACATTTCTCTCATTCTTACTATATAAGAGTTTTAAGTTGGTTGGTTTATTCAAAAACATTAGATAAAATATTTTGTTTTTGTTGTAAGTTGTTTAGTCGAGAAACAAATTCTAGTCTCTAGGCATCTAAGGGATTTGATGATTGGAAAAATGTTTTGCGAACACTTCAGAAGCACGAGACTGGTCATGAGCATATTATATGCATGAGTAAGTGTATAGAATTTGAATTGAGACTAAAAAAACAAAAAAAAAACAAAAAAAATGTGCAAGAAGAGCTAAACATATAGAGGAATCATTGGAAAGATGCAATCATTAGAATGTTTTTGTTGGTCAAGACTCAAGACTCTTGCAAAACAAAATTTAGCATTTCCTGGAAGCAATGAATAGCTAATGTGTGGCGTTTTTAACGTTTTAAACATAGGATTTAGCCATACAATAGAGTGTTTTATGTGTTTTTAGTTATTTTACATGTGATAAAAGGCATAGTGGCATCCCAAGGCACTTAGGATGGACTTATGGAGTTTAGGAATGCAATGAGGGAAAAGATGGAGAATTCAGACGAAAAGCTTCAAAAAGACACTCGTTGAAAGAGTTTTCACCAATGGATCTTTATGATATTTTACCACTGGAAGTACACGGATGTTAGCTTTGATTTTGCGGTAGTTTGAGGTGATTCCAACGGTTAGATCGCAAGTTATGCCAGTTTTGGTGACGCAAGGTCAATCTGCCAAGCATAAGAAGTTTTAATTTCCTTTTATTTTAGATTTGCCAAGATACTTTCCTATTTTGTAAGGGAAACGCCCCAAACCTATTTAAACCTCTTTTTAACCTCTTTTAGAGGTGTGCTTTTATAATATAAGTTTTTGGAAACTTTTGCATCCCAGAGAATTCTTGGAATCTTTGGTTTCGATAATCAGAGTTTTTTCTTATCCCTTATCTCTTTAATTTGTTTATGCTTTCTTTAATCTCAATTGTTTTGATATTCATTATGCTTAGTGAGTAGTTTCCCTTAGGCAATTAGGTTGGGGGAAAAAGGTGAATCAATATTAGGATTGATAATTGTCTAGCACTTAATAGATTATAAAACTTTTGTCTTAGGTAACAAGTTTAAAGCCTTAATCGAGTTGGCTATTCGATTACTGAACCTAGGAAACTTTATGAATCGAGAGATTATAAAGGTTCCTGAACAATTACCTTAGAACTAAGTCTAGCTTAACCGAGAGATCTGTGTTAATAAGCTTAGTGGTTAAAATTGATTTGTTTTTAAAGTTTCTCGACGATTAAACTATCCAAGATATTGTTTTAGTTTAATTGTTGAGAAAAGGAGCATTGCCACGAGAATGGATTGATCTAAAATCGTTTTCAAAACCTTGAAGTTACCTTCGTAAAAAGACAATTTAAAATCCGAAAGTTTAATCACCCGTTTAAGTACCTCAACCTGGTTGTTTAGCCTTGAATTGAATCTTTAATCTTGTTAAATTGCTTTTTCGTTTTCTCGTTAGTCTTTTTATTATTCACAAAACAAACCATTCTTTAATTTGCTTAGACTAAGTTTATTTCTCACAAGCTTTAGTACATTGATTGCTCCTGATTCGGATTGACACCTTATATACTACGATAAGGCATTCGATTGAACGAGGGTAAAATCTCGTTTATCAATAGCTAAAAGTAGATGGTAATGGAAACTTCTTAAGTTTTTTTGACATGATGTCTAAGTGGGATCCGGTAAAGAGAGAACATGATAGGCAAATTGAAGATGGAGAATCTCGTTATCGGTATTCGAGTAATAGAATCAGATAAGGCTATTTCATTTTTTGGATAATCCAACGTATTTATGGTGTATTTTCATTGCCAACTAACCGGTGGAATATATTAGAAGATATGGTGGGAGATATTTCGGTTAAACGTTTGTCGCAAACTCGTTGGGAGTGTCATTTTGAATGTATCAAAGCAATAACGGTGAAGAAAGAGTTTTTCGATTCGCCTCAAGTACCATGTGTTAGATTTAAGGAGAGATTATGAGTTTGTGTTCTTGGTGTTCTTGAGAAAACCAAGAACCACGAGAGAATAAAAGTTTAGATGATTTTATTTCATAAAGCTTAAAGAGAAAAACTGGCTACAAGATATATATATATATATATATATATATATAGACCGTAGATTAAATGAAAACCCTAGTAATAATGGGCTTGAAGTATTGAGCCTTAAAATGAAGTTTTGTGTTCAAGTCTTATGCATAAATCTCAAGTCTTGTGCTTTAATACCATGAACGTAAGCACCACACCGGTCTAGATTTGAGTTAATCAAGCCCTATATCAATTACTTGTAGAAAGAAATGTACTAATTTTGATTAATTACTATATGATCTTGATGTGGAATCAAGCCTTGATTGATTTCTCCTCCGTTAGCCTATCTCCTTAATGATCCCTCTTGAGGGAGAGAGAGATCTTGTTCTTTCTCTTAGTTTGTGTCTTGTTCTCTTTATATGGTGTGTTGTTACACTACACACGTGCGTTTATGTGTGTTTTTAATCATCGTTTAATGAAACTGTGTCTTTGCTTATATAGACATAAACATACGATATAACTTCCACTAACTGTCAAGTAACCATCAAATATATATACACATGTATATAATTATGCCTTTCATGTAGTTATATTCTTTATTTATTAACCATCAAATATATATACACATGTATATAATTATGCCTTTCATGTAGTTATATTCTTTATTTATACCTATCATAAAGACATTTAAACAATAATTAAGGCAGTAGGTGAGAGTTATCAATACACCCAAATTCTTATTCATTTACCGAAAACGATTCGTCAGTGTCCACAACAATATTTAGATTCATAACATTTACCATGAACTTGAACGAACACGAGTCTACGAGTCTTATATGTCACTTTTCCAGAATAAATAATTTCGCCTGCCACCCAATGATTTTTATGTCACTATTTTTTTTTCTATTTCGGAAATATCATATAAAAAAAATTCAAAATTCACAAATCTAAACCCTAAACTAATCGAAATGTCTTGGATTTGGATTTGCGAACTCTTGGGATTGAATTTTGATTTCTAAACTCTAAAACTTTTCAAAAAAGTATTTTAAAATCGATTTTATAATCATATTTGGATGATTTAAATTTGTTTTTCAATTTTTAAAATATTTTTATAAAATCTGTAAAATTAAATAAAAAATATTGACGTTTTCAGATTTAAAAAATATTTTTTTTAATAGATTTTTTTATCTTTTCAAATCTAGGATATAGAGAGTGACATATTTGATCAGTTTTCTGAAAATGTGGCATATGAGACATTGATCCAATTTGAACTTAATAATTAAACCAAATATACAAAGGTACTTTAGAATATCAAAATATTCTTATAGAAAGTTCTAGTGCAAAAACTATAATATCCTCAGGTCCGGGATAAAAGCATGTTGCATGGAGATTCTCCTTTTTTTTTTGGTTTTTATGGAGATTCTCCTTTGGCCAAGGAGACACATAATAGAGACTAAAATTTTGCTTAGGTCAAGTTGGTAATTTTATCACAAAACACTTAATGAGTAAATGTTGCACGCTCGTGAAGTGGATAAACGTCTAAAGAGTAAAACAAACTCTATATTGTGTTAATTAGTGACATGTAAAAGAATATGTTGTATATATTGTGTTTGTTTCCGTGTAACAAAATTAATCAACCAACTAAGTATATAAATAATATGGATGTAAAAAATTGTTTTTATTTCAACTTGTTTTTATTATGTAACAAAATTAACAAAGTAACAAAATTAATCAACCAACTAAGTATATAAATGTAATCTTCAACAATCAACTTGTTTTTATTTCTCAAAAAAATTGTGTATGTTATGCAAAGTACTTAAATTCTATTTTGTTATTTTTAATAAATATTATTCGCCAAATTAGAAAAATGGCATTTCATAGAATTGCCATAATAAATGTTTTTAGGAGTTAAAATATCTTCACACGTTCTTTTTCCTTGAATAACATTACATTTTTTGATTAAAATACCACAAAATTTAAATTAGCTTAAAATTTCAAATTTAAACTATAAATTAAAAAAAAAATCTTTATCCCCATCAAAACTCAAATCTTAAACACTGAATTTAAGAATTTAATATTTTTTGTATTTATAGTATTTTATAAAAACAAACTTAATAATATTTGTAATGGAAAAGATGTTGTTTTTGCTTCAAACTTTTTTGTTGAAATTTAAAATAAGTTTTATTAAGAAACTAGCCCTAGACCATTTGAAAAGTAGGTGCGTAACTGGGTTGATCTCTAATCGTGTCAGAGTCCACCTCGACATGTTTCGTTCTTTCGTGAAAAATTGAGTTTGTAGGTATATGTATTTCAAATTTGATATCACATAGGAGATTAGTGTTCGTTTAAGAGACATGTAACAATTATTTTAAAGCCTTTATGTGTAAGTGGTGTTATATTTATAAGAATGATAGATGTTGACCAAGTTTTGAGGCTAAAATAGGTCGTTTTCTTTTCCTCTTCTTAATATTAGCATTTTAGAGTTTTACTATTGTAAGCTTGTATACAAAATATAAGCCAAAGTCACATAAAACAAAAGATAGCATTAAGTGAAAAACGATTTATAGAAATTTGTATAAAACAATAAATGTTGTTACAATAAGTAACCCTAAATATTCAACCAAAGTAGTTTAACATCGCAACTTGAAACGACACAATGGACAAACATGATTTATCTGAAACCAGTTTACGATACATTCTTCCTTAAACTCATGTCCACAAGGTAAAGTCACAACTCTTTCTCCGTCGTTAAACCCTTCTAAGCAAATTGTGCAGATTTGAGCATCACCATTGGAACTAGTCATCTTGTGGTATATTTTCCTAGGCAGGGAGTTCACAATGAGTTTGTTTGCGGGTCTACTCGGGATATTGTTGGTCTCATTAAACGATTCTTGAATCGCTTCTTCAAACTCGGTGTCATCAGAACTTGTGCTAAGATTTCTGAGATGACGCTATTTAAAATCAAATAAAATAAACATATAAGTAAAATCTTGTAATGATTTGAATCTCAAAAACATATATTTTTGTGACATTATCAAAAAGCTAACATTTTCTAATTTAAAAAAATTAGTTAAAACATTTTTTTTTGAATATTGAACATATACCCAAAGCACGATAATATCACAACAAAAACATCTGAAAATTAAACTTTTATAAAAAAATTTCTTTAGTATATCAAATAAAATATTTGCATAATGATTTTGTAAAACTTAAACTTAATAGATCATAAAAAAAACTTGAGACCACATACCGAATTTTCACTTCTATCATCAAGATCACTGAGAACAATATCCCACCACAATTCCAAAGCACAACCCGTAGAATAACTTGGAGACAAAGTTATTTCCCTGACATAGTTCGTTATTCTCATCATGGCAACTATAAAAACATAGCCATCATCATTTATTTCTTCGTCAAAGAAATAATCCAAGTCTTCTTTGCTTTGACACCATTCTTCTTCTGCAATGAAAACTTGAATCAAGTCCGAAGAAGTCGTTAAAGTCTTAACGTCATCTCCAAGTATCTTTGCGTTGATAATAATGGTGCCAGCATCTTCTGGTATAACATTTTGTTTGATTTTATGTCGAAAAGTAGATGTCATGTTGAAAGAACAATATGTTGTTTTGTGTTATTGTATAACAATTTATATATATACATGGGGTTGTATACGAATTTGGAAACAACTTTATTTTTTTGTATTATTATTCTGGTCAAAAGAAAAGAATTGACCAATTTAATGTTTTATTATCTATTTTATCAACACATTGAATTAGAACATGTGACCATGGTTTATATATATATATATATATATATATATATATATATATATATATTTTCCCAATTGTTTTACTTCCATTATATTGCAATTGTATTAAAAACAAAGACCATTTTAAAATTTATATGTTCCTATATTTGCTGTCGGTACATTTCTATCTAATTTTGTAAACTTTAATATTATCTTCAAACTCTTTAAAATTATTAAGTGTAATGTATTTGTTATACAAATTAAGATCTAGATAAATAAATACATGTCGTAGTCGAGTTAATTACAATTTTCACCCCGGTTAGATTTATAAGAGTCATTCCATTGCCTATAATCCTATGTTTCTTTATAAATACTCTCTCCCTTCCACAAATATAAATGTTTTAAGGATTTGACATTGTTTTAGAAAACCATTTATGTTTACTAATCATTACATGTTTTCAATAAATTACACAACTTCTCATATCAATCAACCAATAGTATTTTAAGAATTCAACTTTATCATTTAATTTTTCTTAAATTCAACAATAAATTCAATTTTATCTTTGTGGAACAAAATAAAAAGGAAAAAATATACATCTTCAAAGAACGGTGAGAGTATCATTTAAAGTTTTTTAAAATGCAATAAAAAAGAATTAACAAATTATAGATTGTTTTATTTTTTTCAACCAAGTTCTTTATTTCATAATTAACTGATTACAAATAAATTGCACATTTGTACATACCCAATAAACTTGCTAAGCAGAAAATAAAAGCAAAATGAAAACGATGATATAGAGCAAGATAATAAAGCTTATCCAAGATTGATAAAATGTTATTGTAAAGAAGTTGATAAACCCACTTGTGATCAAGTCCATAGAAGCCTCATATTTCACTTCGAGTTTTTTATAAACTATTTTGGAGGTAGTAACCCTAACTTGGGAATTTAAACAAAATCTATAACTCACTCGTACTTTCTTTTTTTAGAATCGAATGTAAAATTAATTCAAACCAAAAACGTTTTTACAACTCATGCAACTTTAAATTGAAAGTTTGAATAAAAAAAAAATAAAAAAATAAAAAAATATTCAAATTCTACAGACCCAACACAATGGTTATAAATGGTGACCTAAGGGACGTAGAGGAATACTCAAATTCTCATTCGTTTCCGGAAATTACGCTATTTATAAGGAATGATAATTCCTTTATGTTTCCTCCACATTTCTTATAATTTTAGGGAAGGTATAACAAATTTCATCGTAAAAATCCGGCGAGAACAAAAATAACCAATATTTCTTTCCGTTTCTTAAAGTTTGTTCTTTGCTCATGTTCACGTTATTACTTATATGTTCACCAGTTGAAGCCAATATAGCAAACAATTTAGGAAAATGAAAGATTGCTTATCCCACTATTTGATTACTAAATAATTGACAAGCCACTGTTGTGTGGTTCTCACAAGGCATTCTGATAAACGAGATTTTCACTCGTTAATTCGAATGCCTTAATGTAGTATTTAAAGTGTCAATCCGAATCAGAAGCAACCAATGTATTAAACCTTATGAGAAACTACACTTAGTTTAAACAAATTAAGAGGGTTGTTTTGTTTTGTAACCGATGATGGATTAACGAGAAAGCGAAAGGTTAATTAAACGAGTTTTTATAATTCAAATTAAACATAAAAAACCAGGTCAGGGTACTTCAACGGGTGATCAAACTTTCAGATTTCTAAATGTCTTTTAACAAAAATAACTTTAAGGTTTTGAAAACGTTTGATTAGATCAATTCACTCCCGTGATAATGATCTTTTTCCTATTAGTTAAACTAAAACAATACCTTGAATAGTTTAAATTTTAGAAAACGTTAAGCTCAATTCAATTCAACTACTAAACTTATTAACAAAGATTCCTCGGTTAAGCTAGGTTTAGTTCTAGGGTAATTGTTCAGAAATCTCCACACTTTTCCCAAAGGTGAAGTTTCCTGGGTTCTATCAATTGAAAGGCAAATTCAACTAAAACATTAAGAACGTTACACTAGATTAAAGTTTTATAAAGTTTGAGATCAAGAAATTTAACAATCCTAATATTGATTCACCCTTTTCCCCCAACCTAATTGTCTAAGGGAAATTACTCACTAAACATTATGGATATCAAAGCAATCAAGATTAAGAACAACATAAAAATACATAATAAGATTAAGGGAAAGAAGAACTTTGTTATTGAAATCAAGGTTTACAGGAATCCTGATGCTTCCAATTCTCAAAGCAAGAACAAGCAAATCAATCTCAAAACAAGAACAAAAGTTGATGAAAACCAAAGTAGCCTCCAAGATGATGTCCAAAAAACAAACCCTCTAAACCTAAAAATCAGTCAATCTGATAAAAAAACGTCTTGGGCCTTTTTTTCTCTTTGTTTTTCGAAGCCGATATCGACCAGAATTTGGTCGATACATTTGGTCGATACGACAAATCGGTATTCCGCAGCAGATTGACCCGTCCTCAGTATAACTGGCATAACTTTCGATCTAATCGTTGAAATCATCTCAAACCACCTCCAAATGAAAGCTAACATCTGTGACTATCTTGTGCTAAAATTTCATAAAGATCCAACGGTGGGAACGTCTTGAACGAGTGTATTTTTGAATCTTTTTGTATGTCTTCAGTATCGACCAAACTCCATCGATACCATAGGTCGGTATGAGTTTCCTCCCAATATCGACCAGTTGTTGGTCGATACCATAGGTCGATATGACCTTCTTTGCCTCTTCTTCGCCTTTTCTTCGCGTCTCGACCACATCTAATCGGTACAAGTCACCGATATGGTCGTTTTGCCACTTTAAGCTCTTATTTCTAGCCTTTTCGTCATTTTGGCACTCCTGAACCTGAAAACACATGAACAAGCACAAATGCAACATATATGACACTAAATACAACCTAAATGTGTTAGTTCTAATGCATAAATCAATGTAAAAACATGCAAAATATACAAGATATCACATTCCAAATTGTGGGTTCATCAACATGTGATAGGACAAGAGTTTGGGAGTATAGATCAGCATTGTGTTTTATCTTGAGAGAGAGATGAGACAAGAGACCATCTTTTTCCCTTGCCCATAAATTCCTTTTAACAAAAAAAAAACTTTTCAAAAAAAAAAACTAGTACATTACAATCATATTTGTCCAAACAAAGCTTACATAAAACCATGTTTACTAATCGTTCTAAGTTTGTGAATCTAATTTCGACCCAAGAAAGTGAGAGCCACTAGACAATGATCTAGACTATATTTAGGTGAATTCTGATTAAATTTACTCTGTCCGAATTTGGAAAACAAAAGGTATCTTTTTATTGATTCAAATCAATATTCGGAAATGGATACATGCACTAGCGGAGAAAAAGTACATATTGAGTTTGATCTAGCAAAATTAAATTAAAAAAACAACTCATGCACATTAATTGGTCAAAGCTCTTTAAAGACTTAAGGTTAAAGTGTCGAAACTTTACATGGAAGAAGTACATAACTTTTTTCCACCGTATATAACTATTTTTATTCTAGAATATTTCGAGCATCTCCAAAATACACTTTATAACTTCAAATATGACATTTTTCATCCTCCAAAAAAAATGTCAAAACTTCAAATTTTTGAATACTGACACTACAAATATAGAGTTTCACTGGTCAAAATTTAATATTTTTATTTTATAGTTTTTCTATGCAAGTTACTCCTTACAATATATGAGTTATTTAGTAAAATAGGTACATTTTACTTTTATATTTTGCAATAAGGTAATTTTTTATCCATTTGTAAAAAGGTGATTTTGTATGTTGAAAAGAAAAAAATAACTCTGAACTTTCTGGTTAGTTCGTGTGAACATTCATTTATGCGCATAAACATTCATGTATGCGCATGAACATTCATGATTTTCTGTATTTGAAAATTTGTACTTAGAACGCGTATCTTTCTAATGTGTGAATAATCATAACAACAAGTGAACATTCATAGCTTGATTAAGCAACTCATGAAAAAAATTGAAATAGAAAAGGTTGTGAACATTCATAAATATGTGTGAACGACGGAGGGGTATACCGGTCACAAAAAATATTGCAGGAAGGAAAATCACATTATTACCAATTTCAAAAACAAATCACCTAATTGTCAAATTAAGGTCCAAAAATGTACCTCATTTCCCAATTTTTTCATAATATATTACCAATTTATCAATATAATTTATTTATGATTAGTTTAACCTTTATAATCATATATATTATTCTTATTTCACTTATATTCTTATAAGTCAAATATTTGTAACCAAAATAAATCTAAACTTTATTATAAATTTAATATAAATTTAATATTTATCACTTTAAAATTCTCTAATTGATAATTCATGGGTGCATTATGGAAAACTATATTGAGTAATTTGTTATTTGTTTCCTGTGATACTGTTTGTGAACTAAAAAACCCTGATGGATAATAAGATGGATGAGATTCGTAGGAAAAGAGACAAGAAAAATCTTAGCCATGGATGGAACCACGTAGCGACCGCGTTCCGTCCATGAATATTGTCCAGTGCAGTCCAATATATCGTGGACTTTTATGGACGATCCATAATAGACAATCGACAATATATTGTCTGGTCCAATAAAACTTATGTCTATGTGGAAATGTCTATAGACGCCCAATCATCATAAAATAGATTCAAATAACGAAAACAACCTTTCAAAATTAAAAAAATACTACTACAATATTTTTAGATACTCTTCTTTAAGTTATGAGATATTGGTATTTAAGTTAAGGAAGAAGGAGAAGAAAGTTTATGTTAAAATTAAATGTTTTAAGGAATGATTTAAGTTCAAAAAAAAGAAAAAATGCTCGACAAAAAAAGAGAATTATTTAAGTTGTTTGGGTGTTTATTTTGTTGAGATGTATGAAGATGGAGAAGGACTTATCATCCATTGCATTCACCAAACGCGACGCATAATAAGTCGGCTTTTGAATCTTTTGGAAAATATATATGTTTAAGAGCTTTAATGAATGAAATATAGAAGAAGGCGATAGAATTGTGTCATCACAAAATATTAAGACTTAAAAGACTACTATTTTTTGCAAAGTAGTTTATTTCCTAAAAGGTACTACTTGTTTAAAATAGCTGAAAACCTCAATTAAAAACCCTAAAACCTCAAACCATTTAAAACCTTCAATATTAGACTTAGGGTAATCTTCTTCGGTTAACCTAATCTTTAAAATTTGTTGAATCTTTGACTTTAGTCATCTTTCACCGCTTTTTAGTTCATAAGAATAATAAGTTTTTGGGTGTGGTCTTGTAAGAATAACCTTCAAAGACGTTGAGTTAAATTCTTTATAAAATTTTTTTGGTGTGTAAGGCAATCTCCATCGGAGTTGCTGGTTTCTAAAACTAAATTTAAATAAAATAAATAAGAAAAGAAGAGACAGAAATGACCACAAAAATAGAAGGAATAGTTGGCATTTTGGACAGTTTTTCAAAAGTATTCCAAAAAAAGACATGTCACTATTTGCAATTGAGTTTTGGACCGTGGGTCCGCCGTTGTCGGCGATTATCGTTTGCTTAAAAGTCCACAATGGTTATAAGTTTTGTGTTATTTACATGGTGTGTCATTCTCCATTTTTCTTCTTCATTTATTTTTTTTTTCTCCTTTTCTTTTTCTCTCTCTTCTTTGTCTTCTCCACGCTTCTTCTTATTATATAAAATCCACAAATTGAATCTATAGTTAAATTCATAAGTTTAGAGAATAGATTAAGATATTTTAATAATTTTACATTATACAATTTTAATTATACAACTTTATATGTACATACGAATAATTAGATAATAAGATTGTACAACTGATTTGTACACTTTATACGGTGGATGCTAACTATACACTTATATATGTACAACTTGTCTCTATCTTTTTTTACTCTTTTTCTTTTGTTTTTCTTGTCTCCTCTCCTCTTCTCTCTTATTTATTTATTCTCCCCTCCCCTCTCTTTTTCTTTATTCCACGTTGATTTAATAAATGTACAAATTCATTTGTACTATCCACTGGATTGTTATACGAAAAAGAGATGTCAATCGCCTGTACAATTTTACTTTTAACTGTCCAGTGAATTGTCGTACAAAATCCACTGGATTGTTGAGTCGGCAAGTCTAGTGGACAGTCATACGAAAATTTTATATTTGTACAGACAAAAGTGTACATGAGAATATTGTACAATTGATGTAATGTACTGAGTTGACTCGTAAGGTTTTTGAAAGGAAGAAGAAAAAAGAAAAGAAAAAAAACAGAAGAAAGAGAAGAGAGGATGATCATATAATAACTTTGCATTCTAGATATATGTACATCGTCCATGTTAACATCATTTAATGCTCTCAAACATGCATTCTCTCTCCGTCAGAGTGCATTTAATGCATTTATTGACTTTTTATATGATTAAATCATCCAGTTGGTATATAGCGATATACCCTTATTAGTAATTTCACACATAACAACCTCACGCACTCGAATCTCTATTACTGTCTGCTATATTTCACTAACACATTTCCACTCCTCAGCCTCACGCGCGGGCTATATTCACAATTACTTTCTAAAAACTGTCTAAATAGCCAACAAACCCAAAATAGAATCGGTTATAAAATTTAGGGTTCTTTGGCCGAATGGACACTTTTTAAAAAGTAACTAAAAATTTGGACAGTTTACTATTTATTATTGTAAAACCACCTTCTGAGGTGAGAAACAAGAGATAGAAACAATCAAAATTTGTTAAAAGACATATATAACCTTGTCGATATATATTGAAAGAGAGATGAAAAAAACAAATACATTAAATGCTAAGGTATTTTGCATTTAATCATTCTCTTTCCTTTTTTCACGTTTCTTTCTTCTTTCTCCTTTTTCACTTATTTCATATATTCTTTTCTCTTTTCATTCTTTCTCTTTTTGCAAGTTTATTTTTTCCAAATTTTATCTTTCCTTCTTTACGTTTCTTTTTTTTCATTCAATAACATCTATTTTTACAATTTAGTGGATATTGTACGGCTGTTGGACGTCAAATTCATCTCATATGTACGGTGTACGTAAACTCAATGAGACAATTCGTATGAAGATTTTCAATGAAAATGTGTACAATATCCAGAATTACTAATTTGGGTCAATTAGACTAACTATCCGTTTCAGTGGACAATATTCATTTGAACATATAGACAAAATTCATTTTTATGTAATATTTAGTGGATAATATACATAAAAAGGGTAAATTTTCCAAATGAGTAGTTTTTGAAAAGCAATTCAAAAACTAGGCAGTTCACTATTCATAATTAATGAAATATTCGTTAATGGGAAAAAAGGAATGAAAGAGAAAGAGATGTAGAGAGGGGATAGAAAAAGAGAACGAGGAGAGAGAGTGAGAGATGAGAGAGAAAATGAAATTTGTACAACTCTATATATGTAGATCAATGTCATTCATTTGCACCATCCAGTATCCATTGGATGATATAGCATTCATCTTCGCCTTCCAGTATCCAGTGGACGATAAAAATGTATTCGGTTTTGTACAGTGTACAATTTTACTTATATAATTTTATATGTACAGAAAAATAATATCGTAAAATATATTGGACAATATGATTGTACAACTTATTCGTAACACTATACGGTGGATACTTATATGTATAGCGTATGTACAATATCCATTAAAAATATAAAAACAACTAGAGATAATAATGGTTGATATTAATTTATATAATATAATATTTATATGTATAATCCATGAGACAATTAAAAAGATAAAAGAAAGAAAAAAGAAAATGGAAGAGAAGACGAAAAAAGAAGAAAAAAGAAAAAGAAAGAAAAAAAGAAGAATATGAGTGAAGGAAAAAGAGAGGTAGAGAGAGGAGAGAGAAAGAGAAAAAAATGAGTGATGGAGAAATAGAGGTAAAGAGGGGAAAGAGAAAAAAAACGATGAATAAAAGTGAGAGATGAGAGAGAAAAAAAAAATGAGAGAAAAAACAAAAATGAAAGAGAAAAATATTATATACGACAATTTCGTAATATATGTAAAAATTATACCCATATCGGTAAAAACAAGAAGCATTAAAAGCACTCCGCGTGAACCCTACACGGAAGAAAGACAAAAATGTCTAAAACACAATAAATCCTGAAAAAGTGTCATATTTGACAAATATCCCTAAAATTTATATTACTTTTAACATCCCTTCTCTTTTTTACTTGTCACGCACATTTTATCTTTTAAGTTTATTTAGTTAATTAAAATTATTATAAAAATATTAGTTTTATATTTTAGAACCCCCGTTTTGAAACCTCCACCAATATGGATGCTCTCTAAGAATAAAATCTAGTTTGTTACTCTTTAGTTTCGTTAATCGTTGTCTTTTGAATTATATTTCTTTCTCCTTAATTAAGTTAATCATTTTCTTTTGAGTTATATTTCTTGGTTTCTCCTTAATTTCGTTAATCTTATTCACTCTCTAGTTTAAGGGTTTTTTTGGCTGCGACTTGCGAGTTTTGTAGTGTGGCATCTACTATTCTTCTATTACTTACATAGTGTTTTGGATAGTTTATCTTGACTATCAAATTTTAGTGATATTTTGTTTTCAACAATTTTGGATAGGTTATTTTATTTCTATGTGTTTCCTCTTTTTTCAAGATCTGTTTGTCTATCCATGTTTTTGAACTTTGTTTTCCTTTTTTGGGGTTGTTTCTCTAGAGTTTTGGAAACTGTTGGTCTTGTATTTCAGTTTGACAAACGACCAGAAATTTTTTAACAAATCCATTTCGAAACCCTCCTTAAAACATGTCAACTATATAAAGATTCTTAATGAAAAGAATACTCCAACTAATTAAAGATTAATTAACAAAATTAACATAACAATTTGATTAGTTCAAAGTTTAAATGTTGGGACTTTGGTGGTAAACGACATAGATTCTTTCTTGATTAAGTTTATATATATATATATATATCTATAACGACATGACAATATATTGACTACGACTAATTAAAATCATATATAAGTTTTATAATAACAATAAATTATACATCAAAGAAATATTAGAAGCAATATCATTAAGAGCATCAACAGTAAGTATCTCAACAATTATTAGTGACAAGTAACGTTAAAAATAATAAAATATGATGCAATTTATTTGACGAGTTAAAATCTCTAAGTAAAACGAAAGTAAATGTTGTTTAACAAAAAAAAACAAAGTAAATGTTGCCTACAATACAAATAATTATATAATAACATTAAACTATTCACATCATCATCAAAAATAATTAAGACAACTCAACTCAATTAAAACTCATTCAATATAAATAAAACTCAAATAAAAAACCATTCAATATAATATTTAACATTGATAAAACATGTATATCAAATTTCTAAAATAAAAATATATAAAATTTGTTTGACCATGTTATATTAAAAAAACAAATCTTAGTAATATATAGTTTTAAAACATAAATATATAAATAAAATTTTAAACAATTATATTTTGGGATGGAGTTATATTCCATTTTAATACATATAAATAATCCATAAATTGTTCTACATCCAAATGTTTGTACTAAATCTATTATATAATAGCACAAAAATCTCTCAATCTAAATCATCCACATCATCAAATAAATTTAATTTCATAATTAATTAATGGTTTTAAAATATTTATTTAGGATATAAATGTATTGTGATAATTTAATTTAGATGTTAGAGAAGAACATGTGTTTTACATTACATATATGTCTAAGAGTTTAAATATTTGATAAATGTGTCTTATTATAGAAAGAATATATATAATGCACAATACTAAAAGATTTTTTATGCTATTATATAATTGAAGTTTTAGAACAACACCACAATAAAAATATTAACAAATTTTAATCATTTAAATTTCAAAATAAAAAAGATCATAAGTTAAAAGAAATCATATGCAATGTAATAAAAATGTGATACTACTTATCTAAAATAAATAGTTGATATTAACAAATGTTTCAATTTAACTATAATTTAAACATTGGTATGTGATCATTTAAAACAAATGTATAAGTTTTCCATTTTATATTTATAGTTACATTAATTTGTCTCACTCAAGATATAAATATTTAATTGAATTGTTTCAAAATCACATTGTTAAAATACATATAGACAAATTATAAAGAGGAATTCACAAAACTATACCCTTTCAACATTTCATTCACAAAACTATACCTAATGCATTATTTTTATATATCTACATCCTTTCAAAATTTCAAATGAATGAATTACCTTTTCAAAAACTACCAAAATTCAAATCTTTTCACTTGCGTTTGCTAATCATTAATGTTTAGGGTATAATATTAAAAGGGTATGATTGTTTGGGTAGAATTTATTTGGATTTAATTTGGAGTGTTTAGGTATATTTTTGAAAAACGACTATAAAATGGCGTAATATTGTAAAATATAATTCAAAAGGTGTAGTTTTGTAAATGTTCCAATTATGAACTACATATTTCGTTAATGGTTCTTATTTCTCTATATGAATTTAAAGCGAAAAATTTAAGCTTTTATTCACTTAAATTATCCTTAATAGAACGAACAAAAATAAAAAACCAATTACAACAAATTTTATTTCAATAATAAATTATATTTCCTATACAGACAGGTTAAACCCTAGTATATGAAATAACTTAAAAAATTCACTAGGGAAACAAAACCTCACACAAAGCAAATATTTTTTTTTTTTATTACAACACACAAAGCAAATAATTACAAATACAAATAACGTTTAAAATAATAAAATATGATGTAATTTATTTGACGAGTCAAAATCTCCAAGTAAAACCAAAGTAAATGTTGCTTACAATTAAAAGTAGAGAAGTTGAAAGAGGTACCCAACACCGGTTCTATTTACAAGAATATTTGAAAAATAGATTTCATCACATATTGATATTCCAACAATTTGATAATAAAGTAAAAGATCCAAACAAAAGGTATTTGTAAACAAATCCATTTTCATTAATTTGGAAAAAATATAAAATAGATTAATTATATCAAAAGTTAAACTAAATATCTATTACAAAAATAAAAATCTTCATAAAATAAAATAAAACCATCATAAACTCAATGTAAAGTTATTTGAATTTGATATTACTATAATAATTGACGAATATTCCGCGTAATGTGCCCACGCAACGCCCTGGTTCTTTCCTAGTAATAATAATATTTTAGTATTAAATTTACTGTTACAAAAATATATAAAATGATAAACCACTAAAACGAAGATACTCATAGGGGGGAAGTGGCCTTGGTCTAGTGGCAGTTATATAAGTCCACAGGAGGCAGGTAGCACCACCCCACCCGGGATCGATTCCATGCGCCTACGATAATGTAGGATTTGGCTAATGGACCGGCCATTTGTGACCCAAATGTTGACAAAAAAAAAAAATACTCATAGGTTTTTCATATCATATGGTTCTCAAAGTATCTTAATTGAGATACTCAATGAAAATTCTTTGTTTGGAGATTTTCTGGCATCATCTCCATCCCTGACTTTTACAAAAAATCTTTGTAAAGATATTTAAGAAAATTATATAAAATTGTAAAAAAGAGAAAAGAGAGTGTTTATAATATCGTTAGAAAGACACTTTCTCTTTCCCGGAAACACTTTCTTTTTCCCGGAGACATTCACTTATTTAATAATGATAAAATTACACAAGACACACTATTTAAAACACAAATTAAACTTTAGAACACTTATTGATATAGAGACATTTTATTGTTGTAAAATATCAAATTACCAATAATTTCATTTTCTCTACATAAATTTCACAATTCACCTTTTCTCATTTTTTTGTTTTGCATTATAATTTAAATTTTTAGAGTAATATAAAGTAATTTATTTTCGTACGTTGATTTATAAAATTTTAATATCTATCTTTTGATATCCACTGTTATATATTTTATTTACGAATGAATCAATATTTGTGTACAACTAGTCATTATCTAATTTTTAAACGTTATTTTTAATTTTTAATTTAAAAAATTTCACTTTGGTTTTACTTGGAGATTTTAACTCGTCAAATAAATTGCATCATATTTTATTATTTTTAACGTTATTTGTATGTGTAAAATTTTATATATAAATATGGGAAAAATGCCAAAAAATCCTCAATTTTCAAAGTTTCTCCATTTTAATCCTGAACTTTCAATTTTCTATTTAAATCCCCAACTTTTCGTTGATTTTCTATAAAAATCACAAACTTACGTTGACTTATCCAAATTGGTCCCAACGTTTATTCGACTAACGACTCCGTTAGTCGACTCCGTTAGACCGGTCAACGTTGGGACCAATTCGGATAAATCAACATAAGTTTGGGATTTTTATAGAAAATCAACGCAAAGTTGCGGATTTAAATAGAAAATTGAAAGTTCACGATTAAAATGGAGAAATTTTGAAAGTTTTGATTTTTTGATATTTTTCCTTATAATTTAGGATATCATTTTTCGTGTTTAGAATTTTAATTTTTAATGTTTTGATTCATTATTTTGCAATTTATGATATAATTTTGGTATTTAGGGTTTAGATTTTAACTTTTAATGTTTAGGTTCATTATTTTGCAGATGACGGTATAATTTTATGTGTTCAATGTTTAAAATTTCAACTTTTAATGTTTTTGTTCACTATTTTGCAATTTAGGACATAATTTTGGTATTTAGAGTTTAGAATCTTTATATATTAACTCTTAATGTTTAGGTGCACTATTTTGTAAATTACGGTATAATTTTATGTGTTTAAGGTTTAAAATTTTAATTTTTAATATTTTGGTTCACTATTTTAAAATTTTAAATTTTGCAATTTAGGAGGTAATTAAACCTTAATGAACACATAAAATTATACCGTAATTTGCAAAATAATGAATCTAAACACTAAGAGTTAAAATATAAAGATTTTAAATCCTAAATACCAAAATTATATCATAAATTGCAAAATAATGAATCAAAACATTAAAAGTTAAAATTCTAAACACGAAAAACTATATCCTAAATTATAAGAAAAATACCAAAACAATCATGAACTTTCAAAATTTCTCCATTTTAATCATGTACATTCAATTTTCTATTTAAATACTCAATTTTCGTTGACTTTTCATAAAAATCTCAAACTTATGTTGACTTATCTGAATTGGTCAACTTCGTTAGTCGAATAAACGTTGGGACCAAATTGGATAAGTCAACATAAGTTTGAGATTTTTATAGAAAGTCAACGCAAAGTTGGAGATTTAAATAGAAAATTGAAAGTTCAATATTAAAATGGAGAAACTTTGAAAGTTGAGGATTTTTTTGGCATTTTCCCTATAATAAATATCCCTAAGACATTATTTGTAAAATGATTTTCACAAAAATGCTTAGGTTTCAGCACCACATTCAATTTCAACAAAAAATGATGACATGACCTTCACAAATAATATAAACCAAATGGGCCGAGAAAGATTTGGGCCGCGAATTTTTTAGCTTTCTAGGTAGAGTTGTAATAACTTTTTGTGAAACTTTTTCTTTCAAATTAGGGCCGAGAATTTTTAACCTAAAAATCATTTTTCGGCAGAAGAATCATTCGCATTGTCACCGTCTTTTAACCTAAAAATCATTAGTATTAATGATTTTTCACTTAAAAACTCACGGCATGTGCTTCTGATGATTCTTTTTAACCTAAAGATTTATATAGATGGTGTACCTTCCTCTCAATCATTACTCACTTCTTAAAAAACATGTCTTTCTTATACGAGCTTACCAAAAATAAACGAAGCAATCAAACATATTTCTTTCGAATTTATGAAGATCCAGAAAATAGTATGATTAAACGTTAATGTAAAATATCTCCCAATTTGTTTAAATTATATTCAAATAATGTTTACCAAAAAGAACTAAAAGATTGTATAATGTATTCCCATGTTATAAATAATAGAGGAATTCTCAAAACTATTATCCCTTCCTTTACAAAACTCTACATAATTGCACCCTTTCAAAATTTTAAAAAGTTGATTTACCCTTTAAAACTTCACCAAAATTAAAAAAAAATCATTTGGGTTCGCGAATTAGTGTTTAGGGTATAGTGATTAATGGGGTAGTGTTGTACGGGTGAGCTTAATTTGGATATAATTTTATGTGTTTAAGTTTAGTTTTGTGAAGAAATTTTTAAAAGGTGTAGTTTTGTGAAACGTAATTCAAAAGATGTAGTTTTATAATTCTCCCTAAATAATATTTATCAAAAAGAATTTTAACATACAAAGATATTTTAAGGTAGAATGTAACTTTTAATTAGACAATAATGCAATTTTCGTAATAACTTTTACTAAAAATAATATTCATATATTTGTTAGGAAAAAAATCATATTTGATATGATTTTCCAAATTATTATACGTTAATTAAGAGAGTTTTGCGAACAAAATTTATTGTCAAATATTTAGTTTATAGGGTAGTTTATAGGGCCGAATTAGGTAAAAACATATTCACGGCCCATATAAATTTGTGGGGAATTACAAAAATACACTATCCCAATCCTTTTTTACCTAATTTATCAAAATTATTTTCTTTTATACTCAATGACATAATGTATAATATTGAGTGATTTTTTGGATATGTTCAAATTACTACTTCAAAAATAATAATATAGATAAGAAGATATACATTTATTTGATGGGATCGTATAATTCCTAAATTATATTTTTCATAAAGATTATGATAATTTAATTTTTAATTTTTTCTATTTTCGAAAATTCCATATAAATTTTGTTCTTTTTTCTCCTATAATCTAGGAGTTATCATATATAGTGTTAAAAATATTATAAGGAGTACTTCTAACAAAGATTTTCGAGATTTTGGAAATATACTAATAACAAAGATTTTCGAGATTCTGGGAAAATACTATAACAAAGATTTTCGAGATTTTGAAAAAAATATTGTTTAAATTATAAAAAATTATAATATTGCCCATGATACGAAAGTCTCTAGATAATAGTTGTAGTTCCTCGATCAATTCTATATTAAAAACTAACATGGTTACGAGTAGACTAATTCACGACAAAAATTTACACTTTAAAACTGAATTTAATTTAGTAAATAAAAAAATAGTATAAATTTTATAACCGAAACAAAAAATAAATCAAATTGTAAATATTATTATAATAAACCGTAAACCTCATTATCATTATCCATCTCTACCTCAAACTATATTATTTTTAAAATTTATTCGTTGAGCAAGGCGCGAGAAGTCACCTAGTATACTATAAAATATGAAGTAGTAACCAAATATTTTAGGGATGACGATTTGTTTTACCCCAGAAAAGTATCATCCCACACCGAATTCACCTAAACTCTCGATCTCTACATGTATACCATTAAAGTCGTAAAATTATCTGATTATCCACACAATCTTATTAAAATCTAATTAATTCCACATTAGGCCAAAATTACAATTATCTTATTAATTAACCGTGACAAAATAGACCCGCTTATGATTGTAATCTAATCCGATTACGATATAAAACTACAAATCTAGGGCTTATATGTTTTTAGCGGGTTAAATCCATAGTTTTAGATCGTAATCGGGCTAAATTCGAATCATAATCGGATCTATTTTGTTACGGTTAATTAATAAGTTAATTGCAATTTTGGCCTAATATGGAATTAATTAGATTTTTAATGAGATTGTGTGGATAATCAGATAATTTTACGAATTTAGGGTTATACGTGTAGTGATTGAGAGTTTAGGTGAATTCAATGTGGGATGGTACTCTCCGGGAATAAAAAATCGCCGTCCCAATATATTACTTTAACAACTTTTTTATTAAATAATCAAATTATCCTATTTAGTTGTATAAACAATGAAAAAACAATAATAATACCGAAAATTCTATTTTTAATTTAAATATGTAAAAACAAAATAATATTATACATTTGTAAGTATAATATATATTACATATAAAATTGATAAGAGAAATTCACAAAATTACATCATTTCAATCCTTCCTTCACAAAATTATACCTAATTCAATTTTTTCTATTTTTAAACTCTTTTCAAATTTTAAATGGTTCAATTATGCTCTAAAAAATTACTGAAATTAAAATATTTTCATTTGGGTTCGCTAATTAGTGTTTAAGGTATAATATTGAATGTTTAGGGTATAATATTGAATGTTTAGGGTTTTGTGGGTAAAACTAATTTCGATTTAATTTTTAGTAATTAGGTGTAGTTTATTGAATTGATTTAATAAATGTGTAGTTTTGTGAAATACAATTTAAAATGCTGCGTAATTTTGTAATTCTAAAAAACATGGTTAAATCCTAGTTAACAAGTTGTAATTAAAGCGATAATCTAATCATCTCTACAAACGTACACTTCAATATTTCAAAACATGTACCGTTATGGCCAATCTGGATAACAATTAAAAAAAAGTTTGATTTCAAATTTTGAATCTCGTAACTGCCAAAGCTTCAAAAACTTCTCCTTTATACTATTTTTATTTTATTAAAAAAAAACATTTCCTTTACAGTTTATAGTTCATACTTCTTCTTCTTCTTCTCTGTACTAGAGTTTAACCCGCCCTACGGGCGGGTGAAAGATAATTTATTATTAAAATAAAAATCTTGGACCAATTTTTTTACTTAGTATTAAAAATAATATAATAGAACAAAATCTAACATTTTTGCTTTAAATCCGTATATATAAGTAAACCAATTATAACAAATATATATATATCGGTTAAAGTTTTATGTATGTATTTAGCTATGTGATTTTTTAAAATAATTCAGTAAAGTATTCATATTTTGAGTGCGTTAAATGTAGTTCGTAGATATTAAACAGAAAAATTGTACATCTTTTTCGTCGTAAAAACTATTTTAAATTTTTTTTCATGTCTTTTAAAATATAACATACCTAGGTTTAAATTATAATTTACTTAAAAGATTTGTTCTAAATCATTAGTATAGTATCACATTTTTTATATCATTGTATACTATTTACTTTGACGTAGAACTTCTATATATTTGAAATTTAAATGATTAATATTGTTAATATTTCAATTTGTTGGTGCGTTCCAAACATTATGGAGACTACATTATGGAGACTACTAAGATCCTGTACATCCATTATTATTGCGCATGTGATTAGTTTTGTTTTTGGTGTTTTCTGTCTTTTGTTGAGTGGATAGTAAATTGAGGAATTCACAAAACTACACCCTTTCAACTCCACCTTCACAGAACAACTCCTAATTTAATTTTTTCATATTTTTACACCTTTTCGAAATTTTAAAAGCTTGATTTACCTTTATAAAAATTACCAAAAATTTTTTTTTTTCATTTGGGTTCGCTAATTAGTGTTTAGGGTATATTATTAAGGGGGTAGAATTGTGTGGGTAAGATTTATTTTGATTTAATTTTGAGTGTTTAGGTGTATTTTTGTGAAGTATTTTTGAAATGATGTAGTTTTGTGAAATGTAATTCAAATGGTGTAGTTTTGTAATTCTCCCGTATAAATTTATATTTAGACTCTTACACTTCTTTAACATTTATTTTTGTGAAAAACATTTCTTTAGCATATAAATTAAATTATCACCATACATTTATATACGAAAATAATTATTTTAAAAATGTTAATTAGAAAAATTAAATTTAAGTATAATGGGGGACGTGGAAACCGATTTAGACCGAGTTATAAGTTATAGGAATTCACGATGCAAGGTGCATTTGGTGATGGGCCTTTCATTTTTTGATTTGTGCTGTTTTGTTTCCGAGGCCCATTTTTAATTAGAGGGTGACGTGGAGGAATATCGTGAGAGAGAATCCTGCTATTATATAATAGATTCCTCAAAAACTCACAGATCTCAAACCAACAAAAAAAATCAATGGCGTCTCTAACGCCAGGAATCCTCTTAAAACTCCTCCAATGCATGAACTCAGGCACACGCGCCACCGGAGACCACAGATCCGCCATCTTACAAGTCACCGGAATAGTACCAGCACTCGCAGGCTCCGATCTATGGCCAAATCAAGGCTTCTACGTTCAAATCTCAGATTCTCTAAACTCAACGTACGTCTCTCTCTCCGAGCGCGACACAGATCTAATCCTCACCAACCGTCTCCAACTCGGCCAGTTTATATACCTCGACCGCCTCGAATTCGCATCGCCTGTCCCACGCGCCGCCGGAATCCGCTCCGTCGCTGGCCGTCACGCCTTCGTCGGAACTCCCGAGCCGTTAATCGCGCGCGTGTCGCCTGGATCCAAACGAGATTTCGTTATACAGCCGGTTTCTGAATCCGAGTACTCTCTTGACCCAATCGCTGTTTACTTGAACAATAGACGATACAACGACGAAGACGAGGAAGATTCCGACGTCGATGTAGCGGTGGCTCCGGTGAAATCGAGACAAGCTCTTGCTCCGATGAACCAAAACGAACCGAATCGAAATCGTAACCAGAGACCTAAGCAGCAAACACCACAGAGATTCTCTTCACCGGCGTCGTCTAAGAGATCAGTCTCTTCAGGGAAGAAGAACAGCACGGCCGGTGGCTCCACGACGGCGGAGAGAGATCCTTCACCGGCGGTTTCTTCGAAAGCGAGGAGATCCGCGTCTCCTGTACCTTCAAAATGCGTTGTGCCGAGCCTCGCGGCTGCGCGCGAAGATAACAACAGGAAAGTGGCTAGAGAGCCGGCGATCGTGGTGCCGTCAAGGTATAGACAGCCATCACCGAACGGTAGGAAGATGAATCCGTCACCTAGCGGAAGGAGAATGTCGATTTCGCCAGGAAGAAGACTCTCTAGTGGCTTGAAAATGACTCCAATGGCTGGAGATTCTTCAGGGAAGAAGAAAATGGCTGCTATTGCTGCTGGAATCTCAAAGGTATCTGAAGCTCTTGTGGGTTCTTCTTCGGTTAAGAATGTTAACCGGAGAAACCGAGATGAACCGGTAGTAGATTCCGAGCAAAAGGAGAAGAGCAATGTTAAGAATAAACCGGATCTTCAAGCAATTATGCGTACTCAGGTAACAATTAACACCACACTTGAGTAGAAACTAGAGCTATATATAGTGTATGATTTGATGAACTTGTTCTCTTGTAGTTAGTGTTTTAGTTAATGAAACATAAGCTGTTTTGTTGTGGAGTTTGATTGGTTCTGTCTGTATGATTGTTTGGCAGGCTGCTATGTCTAGGCGTTTAAGTGATGCAAATAGAAGAAAGAGTGATTCTTCGACACGAGAGGAGAAACCGAAACCGTGTTCATCAGAGAGTAGTTTACTAGGAGAAGAAGAAGTATCAGCCTTTGAAGGACTTGGCATCACTTATCATGAAAAGAAGTGGACTGATGGTAGTGTTCCATTGGATAACATCTCAGAAGAACTCGCAAAACTCGGAAAGGTACTAAGACTAAATCGAGTAAAATCTCTTGAGATGATGATGATGATGATCTAATCGCGTTATTGTGTATATATTTCTTTTTTTACAGGAAGCTATGCGAAGAAGAAACTTTGCAGCAAAAGCCGCAGCTCGAGCATTAGAAGAAGCTAATGCAAATGAATGCATTATAAGATGTTTAAGGTAAAAGATAAACTCTTATATCACATGAAACTTTGTCAAAATCAGTCTTGTTTAAATCTTTTTTGTTGAATATTACAGCAAATTCTCGGAGCTTTCTTCGGCTTCGAAGGTCGAGAATCCGCTGCGAATCATCAACCACTTCTTGACTATCTACGAAGACGTCACAAAATATAGAGAGTTAGTGTCAGAGAACAGTTTCGGCTCGTCGTCTGATCAACAAAACCCAATCTCTCTATGGGTTGAAGCTGCATTAGCTACTAACCTTGACGTCGTCTCTCTAGTGAAACCTCAGAACAGCCTTGAATCGACGTCGTCTCTAAAGAAATCAACGTCTACACGCCTCTCTCCCGAGCCATCGACAAAGAAGACAGGTATGTTTCTTCATCTACATAACAAAATGCAGAACTGAAAGTGAAAGTTTGGGCTGTTTGGTTGTGTGTGTTTTCAGATAATATTGTTGGGATGTGGACAGAGAGTGATGGTCTTAAAGAAACCGCTAGATTCGCAATAAACGTACAATCCGAAATGCAAAAGTGGTTCATTGCGTACGTGGAAGAGTCGTTAGACAACAAAAACGCCGCAGTGGTCAAGCCATTAGATGGTAGCTCCATAGCAGCGGTTCTGTCTCAGCTGAAACAAGTCAACGAGTGGCTAGACAAAGTCGTGTCCGACCAAGAAAACCAGACCGCGGTAATGTCTTTAACGGAAAAGATTGAGCGGTTGAAACGCAAAATCTATGGATTCGTAATCCACCATGTGGGATCTACCTATGATAACTCTTCTTGATGTTTTATTTCACCTTTTGCTATATGTGTTTTGTTTTCAATGTTCTCACGTTTCATGACTTCCAATACAATGTTTTAAAAGAGAAATCCACAAGTGTTTCTTCCTTTATTTTTCACAATTTTAGAGAGTAATAATAACCATTTAGTTTGACAAAAAAGTGAGTACATGTGTTACTGTGACCAAAAAAGAAAGACTACATGTGATTGTTTGTTTTATATTTTTTGGTTTATAAAGTTTGTTGGGATGTGTCATTTGTTTAAGAACGCATGAAAATGATGAATTAGCATCTACAGACATTTATTATTGTATTAATTGATAACTAAATATTCACTGGATTTCGGAGATTTTGTTGACATAGTATATAGTATTTCTGTGAATACCATCAAAAAAAAAGTTTTTTTAACGTAACGAAAGTTTTACAAATACTATTAAAAAGTTTTTTCTCGTAAATACCACAAATCTTAAATTTTCAAAATTATATCCAAAACCTTCAAAAAACTATACCTATCCCTTCAAAACTATACCCTAAACACTATATAGCGAACCCAAATGAAAAAATTTAAAATCTAAAAGTGTTAAAACTCGTTTTTTATATTTGTTGTATTTTTGTAAACTACTACTTTTGATGATATATTTGTTATAAAAAACATTTTAATGATATTTTTGTTATAAAAAACTTTATATTTTCAAAACAAAATCTTTTTTCGATGTTATTCTATTTCTTTTCTAATTACCAAAGATTTAAAAAGGTTAAATTATGAAGCTGTAGAAAATTCGCTTTTTAAGTCGCCGTTTACGACTTGTTCAGTTAAAGATGCCTCCGTCAACGAGACAGCCGTCGTCAACACGATTCCCACACATCTAACGCCGTCAATTATTTCCGTCCAATCTCCGTCTCAAATCTCAAACTTTACTCTCCTTCTCTCTCTCTCGTAACGCAGACAATTTCTTAGCTCTGTACTGTACGAGAAACTCTCTCTCTCTCTCTCTCTAGAAAGAGTCATCTTCATCATTGCGATTTACCTAAAAAGAGAAGAAACCGAAGAATCAGTATCGCCTCAGGTTCGTACGCTTGCTTTAGATCTGTTCGTATTGTTTGATTTTTGAGTAGAAATCTTGTGTTGAATCTCGTGTTTTGACCGAACAAATCTCTAAATTGCTTTCACTTAGAGCTCGATTTCGCCATTGTTACTTGATCCTTCGAGTTCTATAATCTCAATTTCGCGATTTCTCAGTCCTGAGTTTAGTCTATATTTCTCTTATGTGTAGTGATTTTCTGGAACTGAGAAATGGCTGGTGGAGTTAAAGAAGACGATAAGAACGAGAGGATTATTAGGAGTCTTCTTAGGCTTCCTCATAACAAGAGATGTATAAACTGTAATAGCCTCGTAAGTGTATTTTTGCTCTCTTCTTTGATAGAAAAAAACCCAATAGATTTGAATCAAAACTAACATCTTTTTTTCAATATGTTTATTTAGGGGCCACAATATGTTTGCATTACTTTCTGGAGTTTTGTTTGTACAAACTGCAGTGGAGTACAGTATGTGTTTACACATTCCCACACTCTTATCTCAGCCTAATTCTTGTGTGTAGCAAGTGATGTTGATACATATATATGCATTATTCGTTTGATTTTTTGCAGTCGCGAGTTTACCCACCGTGTAAAATCGGTATCAATGGCGAAATTTACATCTCAAGAAGTCATTGCTCTACAAGAAGGTGGAAATCAGGTGAGCAGCCCCAAATCACTCTCCTTTCTCTTCTGATGATCGAGTTTTTTTTTATCTTAGCATTTGTGGTTTTAGTATCTTTGATATTGAGCAATCTCTGATGTAATAGCGTGCTAAGGATATATATTTTAAAGGACTGGATCAACATCAGCAGTCCGTGCCTGATGGGAGGTATCACAAATGTCTCTTTGTATTGTAGAGAATGGATGTCTTACATTAGCTGATTGCTCTTTTGTATCTGTCAGTAACGTAGAGCGGTTAAGGGACTTTATCAAACATGTCTATGTAAATAAAAGGTACATGGATGAGAAGAATGATGATAAGCCTACAAGAGGACAGACTGTAAGAAGCATATCTTTTTCAATCAGTTTCCTCTATATAATAATTTGTTTCACTTCTGTAGTAAGTAGTGACACTTCAAAAAAAGTGTTCTCACTGATTTATCGAAGTCTGCTGTCTCATGATTCCTTGTGATTTCATATATGGCAGAGCGATAAAAATGATTATAGTGACACACGGAGCTCAAGTGGGTCTCGAAGTCCACAATATGATGATGGATATGACCGTCGTTATAGTGGCAGATCAAGTCCTGGTGAGAGAAGTCCAGGGTTCGAGCCAAGTAGCAGAAAATTTGGCGATTTCAAGAAGAGTCCTACTCGTCCTGAGGTTGTGAATGATTGGCGCAGAGAAGATAGATTTGGGGGTAGAAAAAGTTCAGAAGAGGGGTCCCAATCACCTGAGCAAGTAAAAGACTTGGGTTCAGCTAGCCCTCCTGTTGTTCGACCTGTTCGGGAAATTTTAGGTGATAGTGTCATTCCTCTACGTATTGGAGAGCCTCCAAAACCTCATGTCAACCAAAATACTGATGCTTCAGCACATGCTAAGGTTTAACTTTACCATTTTCAAAGCCCTGATGGCTCTGCTTGACCCATATTCATATCCCTTTGATTAGATGAAGTTGTCTTAACTCGTAAAGTCAATTTCTGATGGAGTAAAGATGACGTTTTCTGTTTGTCTAATTTCAGTTAGCTGCAACATCGAGTGCTTCCACAAGTGCGAATCCACCACCAGTGAAGCTGGAGACTGCTATAAGCCTGATTGATTTTGATTCTGATCCTGAACCACTTGCTCCATCTATTGCAATACAAGCACCGCAACCGATAACACAGCCTGCTGCACAACCAGCAACTGCAACTAATGATAACTGGGCATCTTTCGATGTTGCACCCACTGCTCCCAATTTAAGTGTATCTCAATCACCACCCGGTGGAAACACACTGGATTCGCTTCTCTCTCAGTTGTCAGTGACGCCTTCTGTGCCAGTTCAGACGTCTACACTACCTAGCGGACCTGTGCAACTTGGTCATTCCGCATCACCAAACTCTGCACCACCTCCAAATGGGCATTCAAGTGAACAGGTTGGTCACTTCATTGCATGGCTTTGTCTCTCCAAGAATCGCAAAGTGTTATGTGGTTATGCTTATTGAAATTTTGTTACAGCCACGGAACACCGCCTTTGCAGCTAATGTACACAGGCCACTGAGTGGACCGCCATCACAACCTCTTCAAGGATTCCCTTCTGAAGTTAAACCTCCTGGAAGAACAGAATTACCCGCGGTATCAACTCATTTTCTTAACCATTTTTATCTGTCCAATTTACATATCTGACAAATTTTCGGAATGTAAATGACATTCTACACCTTCCTGTAGGATTTATTCACTGTAACTTACCCATCATACCAAGCAGCAGTGCCTGGGTGGCAAACTGGCCCGCCTCATGGTATGCAACAATTTGGCATGCATCAGTATAACTACCCTGTGGTACAGATTTTTACTCTTTGAGTACATAAATTAGTTTGAGCGTAAACAACGTCACAGCCTGTTTAATTCTCGTGATTGATTATCTATTTCTTGTGACAGCCTTATCAGAATGTTCAACAGCCGGCCAAATCAATGAACCCGTTTGACTTCAGCACTGGGCCACCATCACAGACACAAACAGTATGTCCGTTAGGCCTCTTTGACTTATCCGGATTATAAGTTTTTGCATGAAAGCAAGCATGTTTTGGAAACTGCATAACAATTTGCTCTATGATACTTGAGCTATTGTCGATTTGAGAACTTACTGAAATGCTTTCAAAGACTTAGCTTATAAGTTAAATTATTTAAATTAATCCCTTTTCTTACTACAGTATATATATATAGATTAATCGGATTGTGTTTATGCTTTAATAATGTGAAAACTGTACAGGGAAATATGTTCTCTTCCATGGGGTCTTTACAAGGTGCATTGCCTCCTCAGGGAATGATGCCTTCTCAAGGAATACATAATCATTTCAATGTACCTCCTCAAGTCTCAGGCCATCCATCTGCAATGCCACCAAGTAAAGTTTGCCTACTATTGTTAATTTTTTTTTTTTCACTTGGGTTATTATCTCTGTTATTGAATGATGTGTAGACTCTAATGAAATGTTTATGGAACTCACTTTTGTCTTCAGGGTACATATCTCCTCAAATACCAGGAAGCATGCCACCTAGGTAACTGACCTTTTCATTTCAAATTTATCCATAAGTGATTTACTCTAAACTTGATAATCTACATGACTCTCTCTCTCTCTTTACAAGACTCCTCGAAACCTCTGATTTCAGTTTATGTTTGCTACTATCGTTTCTAAAGCCGTAACGGTCGGTTTTGCAGAAATATAAACCCAATGGGCAACATGAGTGCTCCATATAACACTCAACAAACATTTTACAACAACAAAAACAACATGGGTACAGTTCCTCCAAACCCGCCTTTTCATTCAGGAGGAAACCCGTTTGGGTAAGAAGAGCGAAAAAGCATTATTTAGTCTGAAATCGGTGGTTATATAGAAAAGAGGTATGTATGTATGTATGCTTGAGGATTGATTAAAAAAGTTTGAGTGCTACGGTGTAGTATAAAGTGTATCAATTCGAATTCAAACATAAGTAGAAAAGGGTGAAAACTAAGGTCATGAATTTGGAGAAGAATTGGGTAATGGTGAGTTTGTTAGATGATTATTTACTTTTGTTTGTATGCATCAATAGGTTCGATTTTATTATTCTTTGGTTTTTCTCTTTTTTTTTCTTTCTTATGCTGTTTTGTTGTATAATAAAGTTTGATAGGCGAGAGAGATAGTCTAAAAGCTCCCCTTGTGTTGTATGATGTTGTAAAAGATTTTACACAATACAATGACCATAAAGAATTTATATTTTAAGGACAGAGGCATCGATTATTTTATTTTTTTTATATCAAGTCATCGACTATTTTATTTACAGTAAGAAAATGTAAATCATTAAAATATATTTCGTTTCCGGTGTCTCTATGATTGGAAGTCTTGGTCTTGTTACTTGGTTAGCCTTAGATTAGTTCTTAATTGTCTTTGCATCTTTAGGATATTTCTCATCGATCTTTTTTTCTGTCTTGGCCTCACTATTCTACGGTATAAACTTTTCCGTTTATATCTTTCTAAAATAATAATTTTCTCCGGTCTCAAAATTTATTTTAACGTAATTTGTCGCTCGATAAATTAATAATCATCGTAAATCGGAGAAATTAAACGAGAAGGATGAGAGAAAACCATGTATTTGTTCTTTCATCTTCTTTTTCTTTTTTCTTCCTACAAACCGTAAACCTGCATTGAAGATGAAATTTGAAGTTTTATCGAAATATTTTTCTACAAACCTTAAGCCTCCATTGTGTGGTTTTTTTTATAAAGAAATTTTGGATATATGTACATTTTGAGACATAAAATTGTTAATTGAATGATTTTTTAATTTGCTAAAAGGTCATTTTCGTGTGTTAAATGACAATTTTATTTTTAACTTCGATATTGTCAAATCTTGTGAATGATTGTCTGTGAATATTCTTATGTAAATTATTTTTGGGTGAATGATCGTTGTGAATGATGAATGATCTATGTGAATGATAAATAATACAAGTGAATGATGAATAGTATTCGTAAATGATCCATGTGAATGATGAACTGTGAATGATCTATGTGAATGGTGAATGATCTACGTGAATAACTAATAATTGTTTTTTATGCGTGTATGAAGCAAGTAGGATCGTTTAATGTTGATGGATAATATTGAGACATTGAAGAATTCGACCGGCGTATCTTCGATTTCTCCTCTCGAAACTTGATACTTATCTTGAACCGTCTTATTCGTGAGGTAACCTTGGGGGTTCCTCCCACATCGAGCCCACCCACTTCATTAGGTTTATGTTTTTCAACCTCAATGCTTCTATACCAATTGTGGACTTTTTCTAGTTCCATATCCAATTTTTCATAATATGATCTTTTGATAAGGTGACAATACCTCACGTTAGTTTTCAGCTGGCCTTGGTTTAAAGCTCATAAAGCAAGGGCTATAGGCATCAAACTTTAAAAATATTTTGAAGGCATCAATTTCCAATAGGTTTCTTTGGTACAATGATTAGTTATCTATTTCTTCTACTCCAAACTTGCCGGTTCGAAGCTCACTATTTTTAATGAGTAATGTGTCGATGTTTCTAGACTTTTTTTTAAGTTACAATGATGTTTCACGTAGTTTTAATTTTAGTTTTCTTTTGTTTTAACGTCGCTAAGTGTATGGTTTAAACCCTAAAATATATATAGAGGTACAACATCATGTTATTAGCTGAACATAAGGTGAACTACAATATAACTAAAATAGTTTCCATTGTTATAAATATTTTTTGTTTTGTAAGTTTTATCAGTTCTTAGATATAATCTCATTTCTAACATGTGTTTATATCTTATAACCACTACAAGAAAGCAGGCTATTTCCGACCGCAGTTTTGGTCGGAAATCGGTCGGAAATAGCTATTTCCGACCGATTTTCGACCAAAAATGCGTCGTCGGTTTGCGATAGTCGGAAACCGGCTTTGGTCGGAAAGTGGTCGGAAATTTCGGACCACAATTGTCGTCGGAAATTTCCGACCACTTACCGACCAAATTATGGTCGGAAATATTTCGACCACATTCCGACGACATTTTTCCGACGGCAATTCCGACCACATTTTCCGACGAATTTCCGACCACATTTTACGACGATTTTCCGACCACATTTTCCGACGATTTTCCGACCACTTTTTCCGACGACATAATAAAATAATTAAAGAAAAATTAAATTATTTTTCCGACAGAGTTCCGACGGATTTCCGACGGAAATTAATAAATTTTTTAAGAAAATTAAATTATATTTCCGACGGAAATAAATAAATTTTGAAAAAAATTATTGCGCTTCCACATTTGGCTCCTCCAATGTAGGCTCATGATGATCTCCAACAAACGACAGCATAGTTTCGCGAAAAATATCATTTACCATTTGCACGGTCCTTTCTACAGATATAGGTTCTTCTACAACTAAATTATTATTATAATATTGTACATTACTACTATTAGGATAATTTACCATCAAATCATTTTCCCCATGAGAATACCATATTTTATACCCCGGCGTAAAACCAACATTATATAAATGCTTCCATACTACTTTAACCAAAACATTTCTACGATTATCGCAATTTCTACAAGGACAATACATTTTACCTGTTGCTACGGTTCTTTCTTGAATTGCGGCAAACTCCATAAATTGTTTAAGCCCCTCCGCAAATTCTTCCGTAAGAAATCCCGTCGCCGGATCTTTATGATTTCCATCCATCCACGTTCTAAAATAACTCATTATCTATTATTTGTATTGAATTTGTGGTAAATGGAGATTGATAAGAGAAATTGTGAGAAAGAAAGAAGTGAGGGTGTGAAATATATATAAGCAAAATTTTCTACCGATTTCTGACCGATTTCCTACCACAATTGATCTGTTACACAACGGTCACGAAACGTTTAAATATTGGTCAAAAATCGGTCGGAAAAGTGATCCGTCGGAAATTGGTAGGAAATTTCCTACCAATTTCCGACCAAAATCAAACGGTTTAAAAAACGTATAGAATTGGTCGGAAATTGGTCGGAAATTTCCTACCAATTTCCGACGGATCACTTTTTCGACAGATTTCCGACCAAATTTTAAACGTTTCGTAAACAGTAGGAAATTGGTAGGAAATTTCCTACCAAATTCCGACCAAATATTTTTTCAACGGAAATCCGACCAATTTCCTACCAATTTCCGACCAAATTTTTTTGTCGGAAATTTCCGACCGATTTCCGACCAAAACGTCTGTCGTCGAAATTTTGTCGGAAAGTGGTCGGAAATTTCCGACCACTTTTTTACGGTCGGAAATGCGGTAGAAAATTACCTTGTTTTCTTGTAGTGAACTTAAGTTTGAAAAAACTTTAAATTATAATTAGAATAATATCTATGAATTTTGTATACTTTAATAATATATAAAATTCACATATTTGGAACTTTAAACACTAAAAACATAAAACAATTTTACATCGAATTAGCGACGATTCGAAAATTACCATCGAATTTCCAACGAATCGTAGTAAATTCGATGGTAATATTAACATCGAATTTCCAACGAAACGATGTTAAAACGTCGCTAAGTGTAGGGTTTAAACCCTAAAATATATAGAGGTACAACATCATGTTATTACCTGAACACTAAGGTGAACTATAATATAACTAAAATAGTTTCCATTGTTATACATATTTTTCGTTTTGTAAGTTTTATCAGTTTACTAATATCTTACATATAATCTCATTTCTAACATGTGTTTATATCTTATAATTTAAGTTTGAAAAAACTTTAAATTATAATTAGAATAATATCTATGAACTTTGTATACTTTAATAATATCTAAAATTCACATATTTGGAACCTTAAACACTAAAAACATAAAACAGTTTTACATCGATTTAGCGATGATTCGAAAATTACCATCGAATATCCAACGAATCGTCGTAAATTCGATGGTAATATTAACATCGAATTTCCAACGAAACGATGTTAAAACGTCGCTAAATGTAGGGTTTAAACCCTAAAATATATATAGAGGTACAACATCATGTTATTACTTGAACACTAAGGTGAACTACAATATAACTAAAATAGTTTCCATTGTTATAAATATTTTTTCGTTTTGTAAGTTTTATCAGTTTACTAATATCTTACATATAATTTCATTTCTAACATGTGTTAATATCTTATAACTTAAGTTTTAAAAAATTTTAAATTATAATTAGAATAATATCTATGAACTTTGTATACTTTAATAATATCTAAAATGCACATATTTGGAACCTTAAACACTAAAAACATAAAACAGTTTTACATCGAATTAGCGACGATTCGATGTAAATTCGATGTAAACCCAAACTATTAACGACGAAATAACATCGGTTTGGAGACTTTGAAACAAAACTCTAAACTCCAAATATATAACATCGAATTTCCGACGATAAACCCTACGAAACATCCAACCGCCGACAATTTTGGAACATCAAAGTCAAGGTAATTTGCTTCGATTCGTTGTGAAATCGATGGTAATTACCATCGAATTACCGTCGATTCGTCGCAAAATCGATGGTAATATATAGATTTTTATTTCGATGGAAAATCGATGGTAATTACCATCGATTTTGCGACGAATCAACAACTAAGTATCGTCGATTTTCCATCGATTCGTCGCAATATCGATGGTAACTACCATCGAAGTTGCGTCGATTCGTCGCTATATCGATGAGAATTACCATCGATTATCCATCGACCTGCAGATCTATATATAGGCTCTCCATTCATTTGTCAAATTTTTTAAAACTCTCAAATTCTCTCATTCATCCTCTATAATTCACTCATTCATTCTCTATAATTCCGAAATGGTAAGTCTTTCGATTGTTATTCTATTGTATTATTGTATAGTTTAGTGAATTTAGATAATTTGGTTAGTTTAGTATATACTAGATTGTTAAGTGGTGATTATTAGATTGTTAAGTGGTGAATTTAGATAATTTGTATAATTTACTGATTATCTTTGTCTTCTTTGTCCAATGAATGTTGAATTGTTTTCGTAGATTATGTCTAGTCGTCCTCCTCTTTACATCCATTTCATGGAGGAGTTAGAGCGGACATGCACTCCGTCTGCTTCTCGTGGGCGCACGGTGATAAGCGAGGAAAGTCTGTCAATTAGTTTTTTATAACATTTTCTTGTATCGTAATACAATTTGTTTTTTGTTATACATTTTAAATTTAAATTTTATTTATAATTTCTATATTTAATTTTATATTATATATTTATAATATGAGTGATTTACATCTATAGGCACTTAGGAGACTTTATGTTGCACAAAAAGGTACTTATAGTTTGAGGTGCACTTTTGGACACTGTGCATATAATTTCAGACGAAAATGCCCCTGTTTCATTATTTTTGTGTAACCAGATGAATGAGTTGGTTTAAAATATTTATAATAAAAGTTTTTTGTGTCATAATGTTTTTGCAGACATGTGACCCATGAGTTGACCTATATTCAATTATGATCATTAATTCAATAATATTCCTCAAAATCGAACGGTCCACATCTATAGAATTCTGACCGTGTGAAGCACAAATTTTAAAGTTATTTAGGTGTGATCCAACTGTTTTTTGTCTTCTTGTGACAAAGCATATGTGACCTCATTACTGATTATGGACGGAAGTAAGTGGACGAGGGTTTGTGGACAGAGGTATGTGGATAGTTGCACATGGACATATCTATGTGGATGACTACAAGTGGAGTTTTAGATTGCAGAGAGGATATATCTCTTTTATATTTGTTTCATATTTGGAGACAATCTTATTTGCAAAAAGATACTTTTCGTGAGAAGAAGAGATTGTTAACGCATGTAAATAATGTTTTTTGTAATTGTTTTTTGTTTCCATTAAGTGTTGTTATTGACTTGGTTGTTTATTTTTGTGTGGTTAAGGTTCGATGGACGACTAATTGTTGTGAGTTAGTATGAAATATGGTATTGTGTTTAACTTTTTAAATGCAGCGAGGCTTTTCATCACTACTATGTGTCCACATGTCACAATATTTAATGACTGAAATGTGTACATAAGTTTAGATGTATAATTGCATGTGTGGTTGTGGATTAGAAATTGTTGTTTCTTGTAGATGTTAGAGGAGTTTAAACTTGTATAGTTCTGTTGATTTATGTATTTTCTAGAGGAACATATGATATATAGTTTGAACTCTTTCAATTTTTGTTCTAAGTTGTGTCCACCCGTTTATGTCCACATGGACGTATAAACTTAAGCATTTAAGAATATATGATACAATATGCAGTTTTGTTGCAAGGCGTAAGACTATCCACAACACATAATCCATTCGACCTTATTCACAACACACCACTTCAGACATCATCCGTGCATCAACTGTCACACACCATTGAGCATGACCAACAAGTAATTTAGTATAGTATTGAATTTTGTTCACTCCCAAAAAAATTTACACACAACATAATGGCCAGGGCTATGGACTCAACAATACCCCTGCAAGTCAACATCAACTTGAACGTGTACTGCACAACGTGGACAACATAATCACATACCTGACCATCATTGAGTCATCTTGATCGAAACTGGATACTTAAACAATTCTTCATCACTGCATCAAGTACCAAACCCGGTTCAATGGACTATGTGTTGTCCACCAAACACTGTCCGCAACTCAAATCTCACACCAAAAATATCCACATGTATCCATCCATCCACTTGTGTCTCTTTATGTGGATCTGAAGTGTTCCGTCCACGCCGGTGGTCGTCGAAGCTTGTCGGTGGTTCGAGATGCTCTGTCCATCCATACACAAAATCTATCTAAAATTCATTTTAGAGTTAGGGTTCATTGTCCTTCTTTAAAAATTGATAGTTTTGCAGAGAAATACTTATTAGTCATATGCTTTAACAAAGAAATAGGGTTGATTAGATAGATTTTGAGCTGTGTAAAAACAAAATTGGAGTGGTTCAATATGCGAATGGATGTATTTAGGGTTTGATTTAGGGTTTTCCATCTATGAAAGAAAGAAATCAGAATTAAATATCTTTTTGGGGTTTGATTTAGGGTTTGTCGATTTGTGAATATAAATTGGAAGGTAAAAAATCACAATTACTTACCAGCCATGGATTAAACAGAATCGATGAGGTTCGAGCTTCTCTCGTACCAATTTAATCGTGAAGTGAAAAATTTTACCGGTGATTTGCAGTAGAGAAACATGAGGCAAAAAAATGGAGGATTTTAGGAGATAACAAAAGACCAAAGAGAAGAATACATAAAAGAAATAAATAATAAACAATTAAAAGGAGATATAAATCTAGTTTGAATTATTTAGTTTTAGTTATAGATAAATCTAGTTTGGTTGAGGGGCAAAAAAGATATTAGCCTCAAGAAAAGTGCACCTAGAGTTCAAAGTATCTTTACATGATATTACATAACTCAAAAGTACCTATAGATGTAAATAACTCTTATAATATTAATAATATGTTATATATTTTTGACCAAAAAAATATATTATATATTATATATTTATAATATTAATAAGAGGAATTCATAAAACTACACCCTTTCAACCCCTCATTCACAAAACTACACATAATTTAATTTTTTCACATATTTACACCCTTTCAAAATTTTAAAAGCTTGATTTATGCTTTTAAAAATTACCAAAATTAAAATATTTTCATTTGGGTTCGCTAATTAGTGTTTAGGGTATAGTATTAAGGGGGTAAGATTGTGTGGGTAGGGTTTATTTGGATTTAATTTTGAGTGTTTAGGTGTAGTTTTGTAAAGTATTTTGGAAATGGTGTAGTTTTGTGAAATGTAATTCAAATGGTATAGTTTTGTAATTCTCCCTATTAATAATATATATAACATCAATTAACATCGAACAATTTACCATCGATTTAACATTGAATTTTTTACAATCGATTTAACATTGATATATTTACCATTGATTTAACATCGAATCTTGTACCATCGAATTAACATCAATTAGATTACCATCAAATTTCCATCGCCACTATAATAAAATTTAAACAAGATTCGTTGGAAATTCGTCGCAATATTAACTTTTAATTAACTTCGAATGTACATCGAATCACGTTTCGATGTTAAACTTTTCTCGGTATTTCGTCGTCACTATAACATCAAATTTACGACGAAATATATTCGTTGGTAATTAACGACGAATTTACGACGAATATGCTTTAGCGACGATCGGTTAACGACGAACTACGTAAATTTGATGTAAACGAATGTTACCATCGATTTACCCATCGAATTTGTTCGTTGTAAACTCTAAGTTTTCTTGTTGTGTTTGATTAAGCTACTAATTACAAATATAAACTATCAAATAAAAAATCGATAAATAGAAAATTAATTAATGATTAAATTAGTAAAAATAGAAATTATCAATCAAAGACACAAAGGTAACAAAATTAAGCTACCTAACTTCACATTATGAAAACAGAAAATAAAAGTAGAATTTGTTGTTAATGATAAATGAGTTAAAATTTAAAAATATTTATATAACAATAAGATAATATATAATAATGGGAGAATCACAAAACTACACCATTTGAATTACATTTCACAAAACTACACCATTTCCAAAATACTTCACAAAACTACATCGAAACACTCAAAATTAAATCCAAATAAACCCTATCCACACAATCCTACCTTTTTAATACTATACCCTAAAATCATGGATAATCAAATAAACTTATTTAACATTAGATTACACAGAAACTATATGAATTTAATAACTTTTAGTAATAAATAATGATCTTCGTATTTATCCGCGTATTATGCATGATTTTAATCTAGTCTTTTATAAAAATAGGTCATAGAACACGAAAGGGAATAGAGAAATTCACAAAACTACACCATTTCATCCATTCCTTTACAAAACTCTATCTAATTCATTTTTTCACATATTTACACTTTTTCCAAAATTTTAAAAGTTTGATTTACCCTTTAAAAAATTACCAAAATTAAATTATTTTCATTTGGGTTCGCTAATTAGTATTTAGGGTATAGTATTAAAGTGGTAGGATTGTGTGCGTAGGGTTTATTTGGATTTAATTATGAGTGTTTAGGTGTAATTTTGTGAAGTAATTTTGAAATGGTGTAGTTTTGTGAAATGTAATTTGGTGTAGTTTTGTAATTCTACGAAAAGATTATGGTCTTTTGGTTTGGGTTAAGTTACTACGATAATAGATTTTAATATTGGTTTGGTGGATCATGTTCGGTTTGGGTTTTCGGTTATTATCGGATATTCATAACTACAACCTGACTTACGGTTCGGATAAAGCATCTTCATCACTCTTCAACGTAACTTGTTACTACAAGTCTATAACATTCCTTTCTTTTCGAATTAGTAATTGTCACAAAAGTAAAGTGAAAGTAAGAATCATTCACACCATAGTATTAGTCATATATACAACAATATGTTACAAATCGTTTCTCCGTAATCCAAAAAAAACATATCAAGTTTATCAACTTATGTGTCTCTGGTCTCTTCCTCTCTGGACCAGCTCATGATTTTCGTTTCACTGCACATTTGAAACCCAATGGTAGAGTTTTGTAAGGGAAGGGATAAAATGGTGTAGTTTTGTGAATTCCTGACTTAATTCTTCTTTTTTGTGCATTTTCAGGAAAACTTATCCAAGAGCAAATACAAATTACACTTGATTAGTATAATGTTATACTTCTACCCTCAAGCATGAAACCATGTACATTGTTGATAATGTTAAAAGTAGAATCTAATTAGGAACAATAGAGATTAGAAACAAGGTTACCTTACGATGACAATCTTGGTGTGAAATTTTCTGGTTGTTAACATTAACAAACACCTCGCACGACACTTTACCCTGCAGATAAACAAACAGTTTTAACCCATTCATTATTAACACAATTTCATTACTACATCTTGACACATAAACTACCCATGGCACATAATAACATCAAAAAACATGTCATACAAATATCACAATAAGTAAAAAAAAAACAATACAAAACTAGTGAATCTTGACAATGCTAAGTTCAACTAAGTATAGGGACTAGTTCTGATTGATTAAAACTTCATTTAGACAAGAACCAGCAACAACCATACACAGATACACTAAACACTAAATGGTTTGTTCACAATAACATCCACACACACGCATACCCTCAACAAAACTTTAGCCATTTTAAATCTCATAAGGTCAATAAATAACAATCAGCTCAGAACATAGTGGAACACAACATATCAAACATGTTACACAAGCCGAAGGAACTATCAAATGGAGATATCATCAAACACCAAACCATTCAAAACCAATATCTAAGACGATAAGACCATAATAAGCCACGAAACACGAGCTCGTTGCTTACTATTATATACCTGGATTGAGATATCTCCAATTAGAGAAGAATCAAGAATCACTCTACAAAAAATACTAAAAGGTTCTGCACAATAACACACACATATCGAGTCTATAAACTCAGAACATGGTGGAACACAACAGTACAAACAAGCTGAAAGGACCATACAATCACAGTCTATAAACTCAGAACACTAAGAGCCTAAGCAAAACAAAAAGAAACCCTTCTATCAACGCAATGAAACAACCAATCCAAGTTTAAGACCTAAGACGATAAGACCATAAACCATTTCATCTTCGACACACAAGCTCGTTGCTTGCTATTGTATACCTGAATCGGGATATCAAGAACCACTCTACACAAAAGACTAAATGGTTCTGCACAATGACAGTATGACACACACAAACCCTCCACGAATCTTAAGCCTATTTTACATCTCATAAGGTCAATAAATACCAATACGCGAAGAACATACATAGTGGAACACAAACAAAGCAAACATGACCATACAAATCAATCTCAGTCTATAAACTCAGGACACTAAGATCCTAAGCAAAAACACAAAGAAACCTTATCTATCAACAGCCAATACAATGCTAATACCTAAGACAATAAGACCAATACCCATTTTCAGACATGACACAAGCTCGTTGCTTGCTATTGTATATACCTGAATTGGGATATCAAAGAGAAGCACACCAAGATCACCTTTAACCTGAGCAATGGTATCAAAAGCCACAACACCTTTAGCCAAATCACCAATCAAATAAACCACATCGTGAACAATCTCGAGACCATCGAGATCAAGCGTCGCTTCAACGTAAGAGCTATCTCGAGCACTAACATGACCACCGTTAGACTTTACGAGACCAAGCTCTCTCCCTCTATACCCAATCGAAACCACGAGAGACTCGTAATCTAGCGAGAAGAAATCGCGATTCGCGACTTTGATCGTTAGCGAGAAGGAGAGATCGAGAGAAGGTTTAAGCGAATCCAGGACTCGTATGTGGTTTAGATTGATTCTAGAGACGGTGATTTCTGGATCCGATGGGTATAAGAAGTATACGGCGGCGGAGAGGAGGAGGATCGCGGCGGCGAAGAGGAGAGAGCAACGGAGGTTACGGAGGATGGATTGTCTGTTGTGACGGCGATAAGGTCTGAGGAGGATCACTGTTTGTGAAGAAGAAGAAGAAGGGAGATGTGTGTAAGGGATATTGCTATATTCTTCTTCTTGCTTCTTCGTCGATGCCATTATCGTCTTCCTGAAAAAATTAATCAAAGACGATGATGAGAGAAGGATACGTGAGATTGTATTTAGTCTGGTTATGTCCGGTTTAGTATTTATTTCCGGTTTGGTTTAACCATTTTTGTAAATTAGTTAGATTTCGGTTTATTTTAGAAAAGTAGTTTTTATGAATAACACTAATTTTTCTTTTTTTAACACAATTAACACGCATTTTTGAAAGTTTTACAAATACCATTAAAAGTTTTTTTTTCATAAATACTACAAATCTTAAATTTTCAAAATCACACCCAATATATTCAAAACTATACCCTATATCCTTCAAAATTATACCTTATACCTTTCAAAATTATATCTTAAACATTATATAGTGAATTCAAATGAAAATTTTAAAATCTAAACACGTTAAAACTCGTTTTTGTATTTGTTATATTTTTATAAACTTTTATTTTTTTATGGTATTTTTGATATAAAAATATTCGAATGATATTATCTTATAAAAAACTCTGTAATTATATTTTCAGAAATTCCGGTTACGATTTGTAAAGATTTTCCGGTTAATTAATGCCGGATTGAACCGAAATTAATTAGTTTGAGTCGGCATAAATCTTATAAATAAGGACCGTCAGATCAAAAAGGGGACACGTGGCTAAATCTTAGATGAACGGCATTAAAAAAAACAAAACCCTAGTTTTTCGTTTTTCCGTATAAATAAAAGACGAATAAGAAGGGAGACGATTCAATAAAATACAAAGTTTAAACACAAATCTCTAGTTCACATAATAAGTTTCTGTTATATATTTATTTATTTTTCCTGCTTGGCTTCGTATATTACTATTGTTGTTTGTTTTACAAAAAATAAAAAAGAGTAGTTTTTGTTTTCGGACAGTGATGATTGACAATTTATGGTCTCGTTCGTCGTAATGTATTTGCCGATAAATAATATTCTGAGTCCAAAATCTTTCAATATATTTTTAATTTATTGTTGAATTTAATTATTTTTTTAGTAAGCAGATCGGCTGATGATTTAATCAAAAATTTAAACTAACCCATGTGTCTGAAGCAATGCATGTAAGATAAATATAATCTTCTCTATGAGGCCGTTTATATATTTTAGATTTTGTTTTGTTTTTTTAATTATTATAAAGAAGGAGACAAGTGAGGAATAAAAATTGCATAGTTCAGATGATAAATTAATGATTACACATCTAACAGCATAGTCTTTCGCTCCTATCTGATGTCATCCCTTCTTCTTTGCCTTTTAAATTAATTATTTTTGAGACAATTACAAAACTTCAATTCATAGATCTACACAATTTCAAAGTCAATTTTAAAAATTAAACTAAAATATACTGAAAATTAAATTCAAATAAATCTTTTGATATTTTGAATTTTGTTACGATGTGATATGAATAACAATGTAACACTTTCGATACTTTGAATTTTATAAGTTTTGGATACAACAAAACCGGCGGAGAAAGCATATTGTTTTTTGTTTGGATTGTGACATCAAACAAGACTATATTAGAGTGTCTTCTCAATGCAGTGTCTTTGAAAAGGAAGATTTAGTTTTTTTGCTCTAGAGAATTAATGAATATTTCTTACTTTGTTTTGATTTTACAACATATATAGATATGCATGTTTCGTTACAACCCAAAAATATTGTGATTTTAATCTTGTGTTAAAGAAGAGTAGCTCGTTGTGTTTCGTCATCACAACGAAAAAACGGAGATTTGGGTTGCGACAAATAATGATCCCAGTGAGATATTGTGTAGTATAAAGCTTCTTAAATAATTGTAGAAGATGGATACTTCAAACTTGTGAGTTCCCAAAAAGATTGGGGACTAGATTATTATTATGAGTAACTTGTGTGTTTGTTCTTATGTTCCAAGTTTGGTGCCACTAGCAAAAGGAACTTAAGACTCAAACTTTTGTTACAACCTGAAAATATTGTCCTTGCTATTTTATCATTACAATTTTACAAATGTAAACGAACTTTTGTAACGAAAAATGCATATCTATCGATATAATAACAAACTTAATATATACACGAACTTTTTCAGTGTCAAAAACAATACACAAATTAGTTTTTTCTTCCAATTTAATACTTAAACTTTTGAATGTTAATCATTTCACCGAGTTAATGGATGTTAACTTTCCGTTAACTTTTTTATTTTTTACTTAAAATATTAATAAATAATGAAAAAAATTTCAAGAAAAATGTGAAAATAACACTACAAGAAAAAAGTCATATAGCCACGGTCGTATCCGTGGCTATAACGTTAAATCCGTGGCTATACGGTCGTAGCTACAAATTTCCGTGGCAATCCGTGGCTAAATAGCCACGGATTTTTTCTATAGCCACGGAACGACCGTGGCTATATGACTTTTTTCTTGTAGTGTAATGAAAAAAACATAAAAATCCAGAAAACCTTAAAAATTCTCAAAAATTTGAATACTTAAATTTAACAACACTTAGTACAAATATATATTTAGGTTAAAAAATTAGTTGGTAAAAATTTAAATAAATTTGAATAATTTTGGTAAATGTTCTTACAAATTTTTACCAACTAATTTTATTAACCAAATTTAAATTTGTGTTAAGTATTTTTAAACTAAAGTATTCAATTTATTTAACAATTTTTAAACTTTTTCTGGATTTTTTTAAAAAATTTCATTATTTTAACATTTTTCTCGAAAATTTATTCATTATTTATTAATATTTTAAGTAAAAATAAAAAAAGTTAACGGAAAGTTAACTTCCGTTAACTCAATATGGTAAACTAGTTAACATTCAAAAGTTTGAGTATTAAGCTGGAAGAAAAAACTCATTTGTGTTTTGTTTTTGTCACTGAAATAGTTCGTGTATTAAATTTGTTATCAAAAATAAGTTGGTGTATTAAAATAAAATTTTCTCTTAATATTATACCCTAAACACTAATTAGCGAACCCAAATAAAAAATTTTAATTTTGGTAATTTTTTTAAGGGAGAATTACAAAACTACACCATTTGAATTACATTTCACAAAACTACGTCATTTCCAAAATACTTCACAAAACTACACCTAAACATCCAAAACTAAATCCAAATAAACCCTACCCACACAATCATCCCCCTTAATACTATACCCTAAACACTAATTAGCGAACCCAAATGAAAAGATTTTAATTTTGGTAATTTTATCAAGCTTTTAAAATTTTAAAAATGTGTAAATATGTAAAGAAATTAAATTAAGTGTAGTTTTGTGAAGGAGAGGTTGAAAGGGTGTAGTTTTGTGAATTCATCTTTTTTTAAAGTAAATCAACCATTTTAATTTTGAAAGAGTGTAAATATATATAATTATTGAATTAAATGTAGTTTTTTGAAGGAATGGTTGAAAGGGTGTAGTTTTGTGAATTCTTCATGTTAAAGTTGATATAGTATTTTATTTTTGACAATATCATGAATAATATAACTAAAGTTATACTCAACTATTTTTCATAAAATTAATTTTTAATAACATTAGACTTAAGATTAAATTATATTAGGTAATTTTCTTTTGCTTTTAAGATCATAAATGCATTATAATATTATTATAAATTTAATTATTAATTGTTTTTTAAAATACTTACTGGCAAATATAATTAATTTCATGTTAATTTTTGCCTATTTAATTATCTTTCGTTTTTATTTTACATATAAATTTTTTAATTGTATTTTTTCGCATTTATCTTAATGTATTTGTTTAACGATTGAAATTTACATATTGATATAAATATATTTGTTTAAACATGATTGGTTGAAATTGTTTTATATGTATCAAAATCTTAATGGTAAACTTGACACGATCATATGAGTTACTAAATTTTGAAATCAAACTCTATATAATAAGATTGTAATACAATTACGATCTTTAAAGCAAAAGAAAATAACATAATATAATTTAATCTTAAGTCTAATGTTATCAAAAAATTAATTTTATTAAAAATAATTGAATATTACTTTAGTTATATTATTCAATATTTATCAAAAAAGTAAAATATTATATCAAATTTAATATTATCAAACGGTTAATATAAATTCAATCCTACAAGGAAAATGAATTACATAGTTACTAACGTTATTATATATATATATATATGATATGTAAAAACTCAGTAACAAAACAAAATTAACATTTTTGATTTAGAAAATTTCGGGTAGACATAATTATTAACTAGTAATTCATAAAAAGAAGATTTATTAATTAGTAGTAATATATTTTATTTTATTCAAGTATAATTGTATAAAGAATCATTATTTTTGAAAAATGTTAACACTATAACTTATTTATCAAATCTTATATAATAGTCAAATTATAACAACCCCATTTAGTTAGTTAATTAAATTAACTTAATTTACATGTATAAAATGTGTTTGTAATGCATCAAAATCTTACAAAAACATGATATACTATTTGAGATAGATATTATGTTTGTTGGTAAATCATTTTTGTATCTATGATCATATGACAAAGTTTTAGATTCTATATGGTGTTTTAGATATGGTGTTAAGTTTGGTATAAATTTTTTTTACAGTATTTATAAGGAATTTCTAATATATTAAGAGGAATTCACAAAACTACGTTCTTTCAAGTCTTCTTTCATAAAACTAAACTTAATTCAATATTTTTACATTTTTACACTCTTTCATGTTGATTTACCCTTTAAAAAGTTACCAAAATTAAAAAAAATTATTTGGGTTCGCGAATTAGTGTTTAAAATATAATATTAAAAGGATAAGATTGTGTGGATATCGTTTATTTGAATTTAATTTTGAGTATTATGTGTAGTTTTGAAAAATGATTAGATTGAGTGAATATGTTTTAGAGAAATTCACAAAACTACACCATTTCAACCTTCCCTTCACAAAACTACACCTAATTCAATATTTTCACAAATTTACACCCTTTCAAAATTTTAAAAGTTTGATTTATCCTTTAAAAAATTATCAAAATTTAAATTTTTTCATTTGGATTCGCTAATTAGTGTTTAGGGTATAGTATTAAGGGGGTAGGATTGTGTGGGTACGATTTATTTAGATTTAATTTTGAGTGTTTATGTGTAGTTTTGTGAAGTAATTTTGAAAAGGTGTAGTTTTGTGAAATGTAATTCAAATGGTGTAGTTTTGTGATTCTCGCTATGTTTTATTTAATTATTCTAGGTGTATAATTTTTGATGTGTTTCTCAACGCATCTTTTACTTTTATCTCTTGATTTTTCTTCTAGTGATTGTTGTCATTGTTTCTTTTTAGAACTTGACGTGATTTAAAGACTTTAAATTAAAGTCTTCACAAAATTTTATTTTCTTTTGTTGGGTACATTAATATTATGATGGTGTTGTTAACTCATACTTAGATTTTCTTTATTTATATTTATCTATGTTTTGGCCCCATAAAATTCATCTTATACGTTTTATAGAAATAGGAGAAAATATAGAATACCTATTCTAACTGACCCAGAACATAGTAAAAACTTCGGAACACATATCTTTCGTAGAACACATGGTAAATGATACATTACATATTCTAAAAATATTTAGACCACAACGTTAAATATAGATTTTGTTTTCTAAATATTATAGAATGATAAGCAAATTTGTATTCTATAAGTCATTGAACCTATATGATTACTAGATTTTATAAAACTTTTTTGATAAAAAGAAGGGAAAATTAGAAATATAAGACACATTTACTGATAGTTTGTCTACTTATACTATAGTTTGTCCACTTATATTTTTCTAATGATAATTTGTCCATATAAACATTTTAACATTAAAATACGAAAATACCCATGAGCTAAATAAAACTAAAAAAGGGAGAATTACAAAACTACACCATTTGAATTACATTTCACAAAAGTACACTAATTCAAAAATATTTCAAAAAATTATCAAAATTAAAATCTTTTCATTTGCGTTCGCTAATTAGTGTTTAAGGTATAATATTAAGGGGGTAGAATTATGTGGGTAGGATTTATTTGAATTTAATTTTGAGTGTTTAAGTGTAGTTTTGTGAAGTAATTTTGAAAAAGTGTAGTTTTGTGAAATATAATTCAAATGGTGTAGTTTTGTAATTCTCCAAAAAAGAAATAAAGGGTAATATCAAAATAAGTTTAAGAGAAATTCCTTAGAATACTATTAAAATAAGTTTTTGTTTTAAAAATACCATTACAAAGTTTTTTATAACAAAATACCACTAAAATGTTTTTAATAACAAAAATACATCAAAAAGTAGAAGTTTACAAAAATACCACAAATACAAAAACGAGTTTTAACACTATTAGATTTAAAAAAATTTCATTTGGGTTTGCTATATAGTGTTGAGAGTATAGTTTTGAAGGGGTAGGGTATAGTTTTTTGAAGGGTTTGGGTGTAATTTTGAAAATTTAATATTTGTGGTATTTATGAGAAAAAACTTTTTAATGATATTTGTAAAACTTTTGAAAATTTGTGCTAATTTTGTTAAAAAAACTATTTTTAGTGGTATTCATAAAAAAATACCCTTTATTTAATGATGTTTTCACGTAAACAAAAAAAAAAATTATTTTATATGTACCTCTAACTTAAACATCGAAAAAAGTAAAAAATAAACGGTTTATAAAACGACAATTCTCATTAATACCAGTATATAATGTTTTTCTTACAAAGTTAACACAGATTTTCGAAAGTTTTACAAATACCATCAAAATTTGTTTTCTCAGAAATAACACAAATCTTAGATTAGTTTAAAACTTTCAAACTAAATCCTAAACATTCAAATTTATACCTTATCCCTTCAAAACTATATCTTACCTCTTGCACACATTTGCTATGGTATTTTCAAAAAAAAAAAATGTATTATATTTTAAGGAATTTCTCTTTATAAAATGAGTTTCTCACATTCTTTTCAAAGTTTTCTTTCATTTTTGTTTGAATAAATTATTATATTGTCTAATTCATATAGTTTAGGGAAGTTCTCCAAAATACCACTTAAAAAGTAGTAGTTGACAACAATACCGAAATTTTTATATAGTAATTTTGTATGTAGTAATTTTTATAACAAACTACTGTTAAAAATGTTTTTATAGCAAAAATACCATTAATAAATACTAGTAGTTTACGAAAATACTAAAATAAAAAACTAGTTTAGACACCTTACAAATTATTTTTTTGTTCATTTGGGTTTGATATATAGTGTTTAGGGTATAGTTTTGAAGGGGTAGAGTCTAACTTTGATGGTATATGATGTAGTTTTGAAAGTATTAAACTAGCTTAAGATTTGTGGTTTTTTGGAAAAAATAATTTTTAAAGGTATTTTAAAACGTTTCGAGAATTTGTGTTATTTTTTGTAAGATAAATTTTACTTAGTGATATTATCGAGAATTTTCCTTTTAAAAACAATATACTAAAATACTAAGAGCAACTACATCAATCAAGACATTTACATGTCTTATTTTTAATTTTAAAAATATTTTTAATGTATTTTTATGTATAAGACACCGTGACGTTTATGCTCGGTCCATTGGTAAACACTGCGGTGTTTTAATTTTTTTATTAAAAAAATATAAATAATTGAAATTATTCATATTGAGAAAATGAGCAACATACATAGAAATATAAAACGAGTGAAATTTTTTTAAAATTGGTGAAATCGCCGTTTTTCTTAAAACCAAAACGAACAAATATAAAATTAAAAAATAAGATTAAAATAAAAAAATAAAAAAAGTCCAAAAAACTCACACGTCGACACGTGTCGTTCTTATTTGGGTTCCTATTAGTCCAAAATAAGATCCAAGTCTTATTATTTTCTTCTCTATCTCTATTTTTTCTCATTAATTAAATAATAGGACACATAAAAAATCAACATAAAAACCCTCGTTGGAGTTGGTCTAAATATTAGTATTTGACAAAAAAATAATAAATTTTAAAGGGATCCAAATATATAAATAGAACACTAAAAATGTTAAAATTTATACTTATAAAAAAAAAAGTGAAAATTTATATTTTTTGTTTCTTCATTCAAAATAATATAATTATAAAAAATGTTAAATCTATTTTTTTTTTTAAATCCTATTATAATGAATTTACTCAAATTATTATTGCATGTGTATATAGTTTTTGTTACTCAGTTGCATGTTAAGCTGCTAAATAACAACAAACATAAGCATAGACCCCACTCAAAATCGTACGGAAACAAAGAGAGAAACAACACTAAGCATGGAGGCGGACGAGAGCGGCGTATCGTTGCCTTCGTCAGGATCCGACGGTCGTAAACGGCGAGTAAGTTACTTCTACGAACCAATGATCGGAGACTATTACTACGGCCAAAACCATCCGATGAAACCTCACCGTATCCGTATGTCTCATAACCTAATCATAAACTACGGTCTCCACCGTCGCTTAGAGATTCGCCGACCTAAACTCGCCGAAGCCTCCGATATCTCGCGGTTTCACTCGCAGGATTACGTCGATTTCCTCGCCTCCGTCTCACCGGAATCGATGGCGGATTCAGGATCCGCGAAGATCTTGAGCCGATTCAACATGGATAACGATTGTCCTGTTTTCGATGGGGTTTTCGATTTCTGCCGCGTATCCGCCGGCGGATCTATCGGCGCCGCCGTGAAATTGATCGGCCAGGAAGCGGATATCGCGATTAATTGGGGTGGCGGTTTACACCATGCGAAGAAACAAAGAGCTTCTGGGTTTTGCTATGTAAACGACATCGTTTTAGGTATCCTTGAGCTGCTTAAGAAGTTTAGGGTAAGATTATCTCTATTCATTGTTCATAGGTTAGTTTCTTTAGATTCATCAGATTCTTGAACTTTTTGCTTATGTTGACACTGAAATCGGATTATACGGGTTTTCTATTGTGTAAGTGATGTTTGTGTATCTAAGTGTTGAGTTTTGGGTATGATTCTTGAAACTTTCTTGCTTATGTTGACATTGAAATATCGAAGTATACGGCTTTTCTTTTGTAGATGCTTCTACACTGCTTGTGTCTCTAAGTGTAAATGGAGCTATGTTTGAAGTTTCTTGCTTATGTTCACATTGAAATCGGATTATACGGCTTTGCTATTTGCTACGTAAACTACATTGTTTTACGGATCCTTGAGTTGCTCAAGAAGTTTTAGATAAGATTCTCTTATTCATTGTTCATGGTTAAGTTCAAATGATATTAGTAAGCATTTGAATTCATATGATTCTTGAAGTTTCTTGCTTATGTTGCATCGAAATCGGATTACTTGACTCTGCCATTTGCTATGCAAACTACATTGTTTTACGGATCCATGAGTTGCTTAAGAAGTTTAGGGTAAGATTCTCTTTATTCATTGTTTCATAGTTAGGTTCAAATGTTATTAAGTAGTTTTGAATTCATATGATTCTTGAAGTTTCTTGCTTATGTTACATCGAAATCGGATAACTTGACTCTGCCATTTGCTATGCAAACTACATTGTTTTACGGATCCATGAGTTACTTAAGAAGTTTAGGGTGAGATTATCTTTATTCATTGTTTCATATTTAGGTTCAAATGTTATTAAGTAGTTTTGGATTCATCTGATTCTTGAAGTTTCTTGCTTATGTTGACATTGAAATCAGATTATATACGGCTCTGCTATTGTATTAGATGATGTTTTTGTGGCTTTGCTATTAGATTAGATGATGTTTCTACGGCTTTTCTCTTGTAGATGATATTTCTGTGGCTTTGCTATTTGTAATTGTATTATGCAATCAGGCAATGTTTCTACGGCTTTGCTATTTGTATTAGACGATATTTTTACGCTGTTGCTATTGTATTAGATGATGTTTCTACGGCTTTGCTATTGTATTAGATTACGTTTCTACGCCTTTGCTATTTGTATTAGACGATGTTTCTCCACTACTTGTATCATTAATTGCTTTTGTTATTTTTTGCAGCGGGTTCTCTACATAGACATCGATATACACCATGGAGACGGAGTAGAAGAAGCGTTTTACACAACAGACAGAGTAATGACTGTTTCTTTCCACAAACACGACGGCATGTTTTTCCCCAGAACTGGTGATATAAGAGACGTCGGTGCTTTAGGAGGCAAATACTACTCCGTAAACGTTCCTTTAAAAGATGGTATGGACGATGAGAGTTTCAAAAGCTTGTTTAGACCGATGATACAGAAAGTTATGGAAGTTTATCAGCCGGAAGTGGTTGTTCTTCAATGCGGTGCTGACTCGTTAAGCGGTGATCGGTTAGGATCCTTCAACTTGTCTGTAAAGGGACACGCTGATTGTCTCCGGTTCTTGAGATCTTTTAATGTTCCTCTCATGGTCTTGGGTGGTGGTGGGTATACTATTCGTAACGTTGCTCGATGTTGGTGTTATGAGGTGTGTGGTCTCTCTCTCTCTCTTTTGTGTCTTTGTCTATGGTATTTTTTGTATAGCACTAAATCATGTTATTTTTTACTAAAATAGCACACATTTCAAAAGATTAATGATGCTTTGTCTATACTGTGACTGACGGTCTCTCTCTCTCTCTTATTGCCTTTGTGTATGGTTTTTAGGTAACTTATATAAGAATTCCTTGAAATTTTCATTTCGGAAATTACCAGTAAAGGTTTTTAGAACAAAAATACTGTTAAAAAGCTTTTTGAAAAATATACCACTAAAAACGAATTTAACATTTAGATTTTTTTTTTTCATTTGGGTTCGTTATTTAGCGTAATGTTTAGTTTTAAAGGGCAATATGGTTTAGTTAGAAAGGTTAAGCGTTCAGTTTTGAAAGTTTTACACTAATTTAAGGTTCGTGGTATCTTTTGAGAATTTATTTTATAGTGATATTTATAATACTTTTGAGAATGTGTAATATTTATGTAAAAAATACTTGATTTAGTGCTATACACGGCCCTAATTTATATAAATATCTGGTTGTGTGGTGGTAGACAGCTGTTGCGGTAGGTGTAGAGCTGGAGAACCAATTACCCTATAATGAGTATTTTGAGTATTACGGTCCGGATTATAAGCTTCATATCGATCCTAGCCCGATGAAGAATCTAAACACAACGAAAGATATGGATCAAATAAGGTAACATCTCTCGTCTTTACAAGATGCTAATGATACTTCCTTGATACTATTATAGTGTATGTAATAACATATAGTTTTTATATGTTGTGTCCGGTTTCAATTCGTTCACATAAGCTTTACATGTTCATAACTTTTTAACTAGTGAACGTTCCCGGCCTTATAAAAGTGTTATTTTGAAACATATAGAAGTTTCTCTTGTAACATACAGTTTTATCTGTTGTGTCAGTTTCAATTAGTTTACATAAGCTATTACATGTTCTGATGTTCATAACTTGATAACTAGGGAATGTTCTTGTGCTTGTAAAAGTGTTATTTTTGAAACTTTGAGAAGTTTCTCTTCTACATGTGGTTTTTATCTGTTGTGTTATTTTTGAAACTTAGAGTACGTGTTTTTCTTGTTGGAGATTGATATTATGTATGTAACATATTATTTTATATCTGTCGTGTCGGTTCCAACTTAACTTTTTAAACTACTGAACGTTCTCAGCTTTCTTTATGTGCTATTTTTGAAAACTTAAAAATATCAGGAGCACGTTGCTAGAACAGCTTTCGAGACTAATACACACGCCTAGCGTGCAGTTTCAGCACACGCCACCAGTGAACCAAGTTTTAGAAGAGGTAAGTAAATGTTTTCAATAATACACTGATCTCTTATCTGTTTTTAGTTTCTCTGTCTTCTCCTGTATTTTGAAACCCACTCTGTTATTTAAGCCGGAAGAAGACATGGAGAAGAGACCAAAGCCACGGATTTGGAGTGGAACAGCGGCTTATGAATCAGATAGCGACGATGATAGACCCTTTCGTGGTAATTTTGACTCAACTATGAACATGTAAGTTAATTAAAAAAAAGCTTAACTTCATTGTTTGATCACTTAACAAGGATTAGTAAGTATTTTTAGTTTTGATGATTTTTTATAAATCTTCTTCAGGGACTCCACAAGTGAAGATGAAATGGAAGATGAGATTTAGGACACAATCAAATTTAGTGTAATGTTTCTTTTGATGTTTATTTTTCATTACCATTTTAGAGTTCTGAGGAAAAAAAAAACACACTGAACAGTGACAAGGGTGTGGTCTTGATAACTTGCATATTTTACACATTTTACTTTAGGTTATGCATTAGAACTCATTCATTTAGGTTGCATTTAGTGTCATATAGGTTGCATATAGGTTGCATCTTGGTTTGTTTCGTGTATTTCAGGTTTTGGAGCATAAAGACGGCGAAAGTGATGAATTTAAGCCAAAAAGAAACTGATACACTTGCATCGGCATGTTGTATCGGTTTCAGTTGGCCGATACAGAAGACAGAGAGTGTGCCGAAGTCTGTATCGGTCAACCGTATCGGTTTCCGTGGCCGATATTGAAAACAGAGGTTTTGCCGAAGCTTGTATCGGTCAACCGTATCGGTTTGGAGTGACCGATACAAGAGAAGAAGACCCGAAGACACGTATCGATAAGCCGATACGAGGAAAACAGAGCCGAAGGAAGATTTGCCGAAGCGCGTATCGGCCAGCCTGTATCGGTTTGCCTTGACCGATACAGGCTGCGAATTTTATAAGATTTTTTGGTTATTAATGTGTAAAAAGGAAAACCAATTAATTTTCGGTTTCCTTTATTTTATTTATCGGTTTAGACTTTTTATTAGGGCAAAGAGAGACAGCCACTATGGAGTTCTTAGTTTTTGTTTTTGTTTTGGAGACTTGTGAGGATTTCTTGGTGATTGCTTCTTGGCCACCTTGTAATCTTCATCATCATCATTGAATAAGAGTTTTCTTTACCCTTTGTTCTCTTGTTTATTTGTTGGATCAATTAAATTTATGGCCCCCAAGGAAGGCTAAATTAGTTATTGGGTCTTATTAACATTTCCTTTAGGTCTCGTGATTATTGCTGCACGTGGATGGACGCTTCTACCCCTACCTGTTCGAGCTCTAGGAATGACGGCTTCTGACAAATTCACTGTTCTTGCAGACCAAGTTGCAGGGAAGACAAGAGCATTAAATGCTCTGACAATGTGTAAGATGGAAATATATTATCGGAAATATCTTGTGTAAGAAAAAGATATTTTCGTCTGATAACAATTTCATTAGCGTTAACCATATTGGTGGCGCTAATAATTTTGTTATCGCTAATACAATACATTTTTTTTATAATGTAATTCTTATGATGATATTTTATCAATAAAACTTTAAAAAGTAGTGTATTACCGCTAATACGATACAATTGAGATAAAACCATTAAAGAGTAAGAATGAAAAAAAAACTGTTGAGAATATTGGTAATAATTAAGATAAACAGAGATTTAATGGAGATATTGAATATTGATTGAGACAATAATTGAAGAAAATTACTCATTTAATGGTTAATACAATTTTAGTATAAAATTTAGTTACAAATTTAACTGATAACTATAACAAAAAAAAATAACTTGTAAAATATCTATGAATGTTTATATAGTTGGTAACACTAAATGTAGCCGATAACAATATTTAGATAGCTGACAGCGAATTAGATAGCTGACAGCGAATTTGATAATAAGTTTGTTAGATAGATCAAGTTGTATGTCAACGTGTGATTTCTGAATATATTCCCTCTCAAACGGTTGAGAGAATCAATGATCAGTCTCAACTTTCCATTTTTGTGATAATCAATAAGTTATCCGCTAACATCACCTATAACAAAATCATTATTAGCTAAAATCTATGATTTAGCAAATGAGTTTGTGTGTTAGTATATATATTCATCAATGGTGATACCATTAATGGTAGCGACACAAGGGATACTTGAATACACAAATCACCATTAAACACTAAGAAGAAAGACCAACTTTAAAAAACTAATTATTGAAGTCTTTAAGAAGCAAGATAATCATGGCAATAAATATAAATACTTATAAGATATGAATAACTCATATTTATTGTTCCTTTATTGTTGGTTCCAACATATTCTTTTTGGATGAGAATCATTTAATATTGTTAACGATAACATTTTAGTTAGCGCAATATTGTTAACGATAACATTTTAGTTAGCGCAATATTGTTAACGATAACATTTTAGTTAGCGCAATCATTTAATATTGTTAACGACAACATTTTAGTTAACGATAACATTTTAGTTAGCGCAATCATTTAATATTGTTAACGATAACGATAACAATATTGTTAACGATAACATTTTAGTTAACAATATTGTTAACGATAACGATAACATTATTGTTAACGATAACAATATTGTTAACGATAACATTTTAGTTAACAATATTGTTAACAATAACCGCAAGACGGGGGGATTGACCTAACGAGGAATCAACAGACTCGGACCACGACCTTCCGCCCAACTTCGAGCAACGTTTGAGACAACAACACTCGCATCGAGGGAAGAAACGAGCGCCGCCGAGGTTAGGACAATGGAGTTCCGCTCGATTATGGTTTCTCCATTAGCTCGAGAAAGAGGCCTAGCCGATTCCGACTCAGGCACAGATGTGGTCCGCTCGGCTACAGTCTTCACCGCAGAAGAGAGGTCGATTTGGTTCAGATCCACTTCCACTAGGGCTAGATCTGACCCGTCACTAGGGACGATGGCTCGATCTTTGATAGAGATCTCTTGAACTTGGGAGGACGATTTGGAATTGGTCGAAGATTTGGGAGGAGAAGACTCGAACTTTTGTGGTGATTTCTCCCCCGGAGATCTTCCTTTGATACGACTTTTCTTACCCATGGAGGCGAGTTGGCATGGAGATTCGGCGGCGAGAAGAATCCGACGCCGTGAGAGACGCCGGAGGTGAGCTGCGAAGGAGGTCACGATTCCCGATCTGTGAGAGAGAGAATGTGTACGGCTCACTTTTTTTTGTGTCAGTGTTTTCCTGTTTTGTCAGTGTTGTGTCAGAATATAGAGTATAGATAAGAATTCAAAGTTGAGAAGAAAATAGGGGTAATTTCGTCAAATCGAATGTGAATAGTAGCAACAACAGTGGTTGTTTTTGAGCACCTAATAAACTAATTAACCATGTCCATTTGTTATAATAATCCTTATTTGTTTATGCTTATGGTTTCTTTGAATCAAATTGTTATGAATCTCAATATGATTTGTGAGTAGTTCTAAATAGACAATTGGGTTAGGGTAAAAGGGGTTTGATTGAATCTAGGATAGATAATTGTCTAAAACTTAATTGATTGAAAACTTTAGTCTTTGGTAACGAGCCTTAAAGCTTTAATCGAGTTGGCCATTCGATTATCGAACCCGGGAAGCTTTATGAATCGAGAGATTATAAAGCCTCCTGAACAATTACCTTAGAACCAAGCCTAGCTTAACCGAGAGATCCGTGTTAATAAGCTTGGTGGTTAGAATTGATTTGTCCTTAAAGTTTCTCGACGATTAAACTATCCAAGACATTGTTTTAGTTTAATCGTTGAGAAAAGGATCATTGCCACGAGAGTGGATTGATCTAAAATCGTTTTCAAAACCTTAAAGTAAATTTTATAAAAGACAATTTGAAATCCGAAAGTTTAATCACCCTTTAAAACACCTTAACCTGATTGTTTAGCCTTTTAATAATCTTTCAAAACCTTTAATTCTCGTTTTTCGTTTTGTTAAATCTTCGGTTACAAAAACATCACACAACCAACCCTTTTGATCACACTTAAACTGAGTTTGTTTCGCATAAATTCAAATACATTGTTTGCTCCTGATTTGGTTTGACATCTTAAATACTACAATAAGATATTAGATTAAGCGGGGTAAAATCTCGTCTATCAAATTGGCGCCGTTGCCGATTCAGGAACTCGAACAATTATTAGAATTTTGAAACTACTTGGAATTAGGTTTCAGTTTCGTTACTAACTTGTTCTCTTTCCTTGTGATTTTCGTTTTGTAGGTGTATGCAAAGAAGAAGTCACCGACAAAGTGACAGCTTGCTCTTCTTCGCAGACATCAAAGCACACGAAAGAGCTATCTCACGAGAAAGAAGAACGAGCGTCCACTCCGACTCATCCACATCAGACACTTCGGGTTCAGAATCAGAATTCGAGATGGGTGACGCACCTAACGCAAACAACGCAGCTAACGTTGCACGCACCATTGGTACAGCGGATGTGCCATCAAACATCACAAACCGTAGTGGCATCACACCACCAGCCATCGCCAACAATAACTTCGAGATAAAGTCTAGTCTCATTAACATGGTGTCCAACGAACAAGTTTTACGGGCCGCTTAGTGAAGACCCCATTGATCACCTTCACCAGTTTGACATGCTTTGCGACACGGTGAAGATCAATGGTGTCAATGAGGACATGTTTAAGCTCGCGCTTGTTCCCCTTCTCACTCGGGGACAAAGCACACATATGGCGAGAAAAACCTTGTGAAGGACACCATACGGACTTGGGAAGCATGTAAGACGGCTTTTCTCACAAAGTTTTTCTCGGTGGTGAGGACATCAAAGCCGCGAAACGAGATCTCCGCTTTCGCACAAAAAGACCAAGAAACGTTCGGCGAATCTTGGGAACGTTTCAAGGGTTACACGGTGAGATGCCCGCACCACGGTTTCACGGGAGAAAGCCTACTCAAGCACGTTCTATCGGGGCCTAAAACCGAAGTTCGGGATGCTTCTCGATTCGGCTAGCCAAGGAAATTTCCTTGGGAAGACGGAAGCCGATGGACGAGCTTCGGTGGAGAACTACGCCCTTAGCGATAGTAACTACGGAGAGGACTATGATCGCACCATCCGCAACTCGGGGAACGATGAGCGAGTTCAAGAGAGAGATAAAGGCGGTGAATGAGAAGCTGGATAAGCTACTCATGTCCAACCAAGTGGGCATAAACTACGTTGGTAGTGGCGATGAACAAATACCCCCAACGAGAGGGGAATCAAGAGGAGATTAACTACATGGGTAATCGAACGGTCGGCGTTTCAACAACTACTCGCGGCACCCAAACCTCTCCTACCGCAACAACAACGTAGTCAATCCCCGGGACCAGGTCTATCCCCGGGCGCAACAAGGAGGTTACCAAGGTAAACCTCAATACAACCGAGGAGGATACGCACCGAGACCACCACCAAATCGTCCTCCGGGCTACAACAACCACCCCGGTACTCAAGGAGCGGCTGCATCACCGGCTCCCCAAGGTGATCAAACCGCTCGACTGCCGAAGCAAATCCTCGACGGCCAAACCCGAAATCACTTGGAGTTTAGCACGTTCAAGAAGGAAATCCGGGCAAAGGTTGACAACTCGTACCACGACCTCAACGCGAAGTTCGAATCAATGAGCTCGCACCTGAAAGCTCCGGATAACCAAGTGGGGCGGATCACGTCATCCTCCAAACGACCAATGGGTCAACTCCCCGGGAAACCGGAAGCTAACCCGAAAGAGTATGTCAACGCTCTACATCTTCGTAGTGGCCGACGGTTACCTTCGGTGATCGCATCGAGGACAATGCGGAACAGGTGGGGGAGGTGGAACGATCCCACGAGGCGGATACCACGCTCCCGGATGAAGAAAGTGGAGAAGACGGTAAAGAAGAGGATACGGGACATCCGTATCGACCAGGAGTATCGGCCACGGTTGGCCGATATCGGTCACCAAGTATCGGCCAAGGACAAGGCCGATACGAGCGAGCGAGCGACGAGGACATTCGCATCGGCCAAGTGTATCGGTTCCGGACGACCGATATCGACCACCTGTATCGGCCACAAACAAGGCCGATACAGAGGAGAAAACTGCCAAACCGAAAAAGCCGGCTTACGTTACGTCCCCTTATGTGCCTAAGCTACCTTTTCCGGGTCGAGCTAAGAAACAACTGCTAGAGAAGTACAAAGCGCAGTTTGAAAAGCAAATGAAGGAAGTTCAAATTGCCATGCCACTCGTCGATGCCTTTAAACTCGTCCCTCACTATAGCAAGTTTCTAAAGGATGCGATCAAGAACAAGTTTCGGGACTTCGACGATACAAGTAGTCCTCTCGCACGAGTGCAACGCAATCATCCAACGAAACCGCCCTAAAAAGCCGAGTGATCCGGGAGTTTCACCATACCATGTGCCATCGGCCCCTTAGTTTTCGAAGGATGCTTGTGCGATTTAGGAGCTAGCGCCAGTCTTATGCCGCTGTCCATTGCCCATAGACTTGGGTTTTCATCCTTCAAGCCAACTAGGATCTCCCTAGTACTCGCCGATAGGTCGGTAAGGATACCCGCGGGTGTGTTAGAGGACATCCCGGTCAAGCTAGGAAACGCTTTCATCCCCACTGATTTCATCGTCTTGGCAATGGATGAGGAACCTAAGGACCCTCTTATCCTCGGTAGGCCATTCCTAGCCACAGCCGGAGCGATTATAGATGTGAAGAAGGGTAAGATTGATCTGCATCTCGGAGAAGATCTAGTCCAAAGGTACGACATCAACGATACGATCAAGAAACCGACCATCGATGGGCAGATTTTCTACATCGACTTGATGGATGAGCTCGCGGATGAATTCTTGGAGGAGTTAGCGACGGAAGACGAGCTTCAGCTTGCCATGACCACCTTAGAAGAAGGAGGTCGAACAACGAGAGGAGACGTGATGGCGGTCCGAGAAAAGAATCGACTCCCACCCCATCGATGTGGAAGCCGAGTTTCTTGTCCTGCCCGAGGCGGTTACATACGACGCCAAGGCGATGACGACGGACGACGATGCTAGCAATGGTAAGTCTAGCGATGACAACGATTGGAGCGAACTCAAAGCGCCAAAGGTAGAGTTAAAACCCCTTCCCAACGGGCTAAGGTACGTTTTCTTGGGGCCTAACTCCACCTACCCGATAATTATAAACGCTGCGCTTAGCGACGACGAGGTTAAAACTTTAACTCATGAGCTAAAAAAAATTTAGGAAGGCAATAGGTTATTCTCTAGATGATATCAAAGGGATTTCACCCTCTTTGTGCATGCACCGGATACATCTAGAGAACGAATCTATGTCCTCAATAGAACACCAACGTCGGCTGAACCCAAACCTCAAAGAAGTTGTTAAGAAAGAGATAATCAAGCTATTGGATGCGGGGATAATTTTCCCAATATCCGATAGCAATTGGATCTCTCCCGTTCATGTAGTACCGAAAAAGGGTGGAATTACCGTGGTTAAGAACGATAAAAACGAGTTAATACCAACTAGAACAATCACGGGTCATAGAGTTTGCATCGATTATCGAAAGCTAAACGCTGCAACTCGAAAAGACCATTTCCCCCTGCCCTTCATTGACCAAATGCTTGAACGCTTAGCCAACCATCCATACTATTGTTTTCTCGATGGGTATTCCGGATTCTTCCAAATACCCATCCACCCCCAAGACCAAGAGAAAACCACCTTTACATGTCCCTATGGTACGTTTGGGTATCGTAGAATGCCGTTTGGGTTGTGTAATGCACCCGCGACGTTCCAACGATGCATGATGTCCATATTTTCGGATTTAATCGAAAACATTGTTGAGGTTTTTATGGATGATTTTTCCGTCTACGGTTCTTCGTTTGCCTCGTGTTTGTCTAATCTTTGCGGGGTGCTTAAAAGGTGCGAGGAATGCCACTTGGTGCTGAATTGGGAGAAGTGCCACTTCATGGTAAGAGATGGCATCGTTTTGGGTCATCGGATTTCAGAAAAAGGTATTGAGGTTGATAAGGCAAAGATCGACGTTATGGCCAACCTCGGAGCTCCAAATTCGAGTGAAGAGCATAAGGAGTTTTCTCGGTCACGCGGGTTTCTACAGGAGGTTCATCAAGGACTTCTCGAAGATAGCTAGACCGCCGACAAGATTGCTATGCAAGGACGTCGACTTTGTGTTCGACGACGAGTGTCTAAGCGCTTTCCACAAGATCAAGCAAGAGCTGATTAGCGCTCCTATTGTGCAGCCATCGGATTGGGATCTACCCTTTGAGATCATGTGCGATGCTAGTGACTACGCCGTTGGTGCGGTGTTGGGACAACGAAAGGAGAAGAAGCTCCACGTCATTTACTACGCTAGTAAGACGATGGACGATGCGCGATCAAAGTATGCAACCACGGAAAAGGAACTCCTAGCCATCGTGTTTGCTTTCGAGAAGTTTAGGCAATACTTGGTTGGCTCAAAGGTGATAGTCTACACCGATCACGCAGCATTGAGACATTTGCTCGCAAAGAAAGATGCGAAACCGCGGCCGCTACGGTGGATTCTCGCTGCTCCAAGAGTTTGACTTGGAAATCAAAGATAAGAAGGGCGTCGAGAATGGAGTCGCGGATCACTTGTCGCGGCTGCGCGTAGACGACCTACTGCCCATCGACGACTCATTCCCCGAGGAGCAGCTAATGACGGTCATGCTACGAGAGATTCCGGGGAGAGCAAGAGTATGAGGTTGAATAGCTCTTTGCCGCAGAAAAAGAGCCATGGTACGCGGACATCGTGAACTACCTAGCCACGGGAAGAGAACCGCATGACTTGGAGCGTCATCAAAAGAAGAAATTCTTCCACGACCTGAAACGGTTCTATTGGGACGAACCTTACCTCTACACCTTGTGCAAAGATGGATTATATCGGAGGTGTGTAGCGGATGAAGAGGTGAACGGCATTCTTACTCACTGCCACGGTTCAGCCTATGGAGGACATTTCGCGAGCTTTAAGACGGTCTCCAAGGTCTTACAAGCTGGTTTTTGGTGGCCCACGATGTTTAAGGACGCTCACGAGTTCGTTCAACGCTGCGATCCTTGCCAAAGGAAGGGCAACATAAGCAAGCGGAACGAGATGCCGCAAAACCCTATCATGGAGGTTGAGATTTTTGATGTGTGGGGTATAGACTTCATGGGACCCTTCCCATCATCGTATGGCAAGAAGTACATCCTTGTGGCGGTAGACTATGTCTCCAAATGGGTAGAAGCTGTAGCTTGCACAACGAGCGACTCAAAAGCCGTTGTTAGTCTTTTTAAGACAATAATCTTCCCTCGATTCGGAGTTCCCAGGGTTGTGATTAGTGACGGTGGATCCCATTTCATCAACAAGGTCTTTGAGAGTCTTCTCAAGAAGCACGGTGTTAAGCACAAGGTGGCAACACCTTATCATCCACAAACAAGTGGCCAAGTTGAGGTTTCCAACCGACAAATCAAAGCCATCCTCGAGAAGACAGTCGGTGTAACGAGGAAAGATTGGTCCGTTAAACTAGACGACGCTCTTTGGGCGTATAGAACCGCATTTAAGACGCCCTTGGGAACGACACCTTTCAACTTGCTGTATGGGAAAGCATGCCATCTACCGGTAGAGCTCGAGTACAAAGCCAGCTGGGCAATCAAGCTTCTCAACTTCGATATTAGGAGCGCGAAAGAGAAGAGGGAATTTCAGCTCGAGGAATTGGACGAAATACGCCAACACGCCTATGAGAGCTCGAGGATCTACAAAGAGCGGACCAAAGCCTTCCACGACAAAAAGATCATCAAGAAAGAGTTCAAGGTGAACGACTTGGTGCTGCTATTCAACTCGCGGCTTAGACTATTCCCGGGAAAGCTGAAATCCCGTTGGTCCGGCCCTTTTAAGATCAAGGAGGTGAAACCACTCGGAGTTGTGATGCTTTGGGACAAGCACGGAGGGGAGTTTGCAGTAAACGGTCAAAGACTCAAACCGTACTTCGCAAACGAAGCTGCAACCGGAGGAGACTCATTGTCTCTTTCGGATCCAAACGTTGCTTAAAACAAAGGGGTAAAGTCAAGCTACGTGACTATAAACAAGCTCACTTGGGAGGAAGTCCCATGTCTATCCTTGTACATATTCTTTGTTTTTAATTTAGCATTCTCATATTCATAGTTCTAATCATCTTCTTGGGTTACTTAGTAGTGTTTTCCAGGTGAAAAACGAGGAGAAACAACCAGGAGTTACGTATCGGCCAGCCATATCGGCAAGCTTTGGCCGATATCGACGAGACGTATCGGTCTGCTGGGACCGATACAAGGCAGACAGAAAGTGGAGACATCGGCATCGGGATGTTGTATCGGTCTGCTGGGACCGATACAAGGCAAAGAGAAGTGGAGGCATCGGCATCGGGATGTTGTATCGGTCTGCTGGGACCGATACAGGGAAAACAGAAGAAAAGCACGGATATCGGCATGTTTTATCGGTCTGCTTTGACCGATACAACGCGAAATAGGCCAACCTCGACTACACGCCGATACAGAAAACCCGATACAGTATCGTATCGGTTAAACTGTATCGGCCAGGTAACCGATACGCGCTATATTTTCGTTAATATCGGTCGAGTATAAATTCAATCCTAGGGTTTTTCTCTTAAATCAACATAGCCGATATCGCCCCCTTTCATGTTCTCCATTGTTGCGAAAATTAAAATCGTGATTTCTCTCTTGTTTGTGGACGAAATCAACTGATTTTTGCTTCATTCTCCTTGTCTCCCCATTGTCTTGCAGGTCGTACCGTCCATCTAGACATTCGAAGCCATCTCAAATTCGCCCAAATTCACCAATAAGAACCGATGGGACCAAAGAGAGCTTCAAGGGCGGAGAAAGGAAAAGGCAAGGCAGCGGATGCTGAGCCACCGAGGAGAAAGACTAGGTCGGGTTCGGTGGTAATAAGGGAACCCACTGATGAGGTTCCAAGAGAGGAACCAAGGGAAGAACCTAGAGATGAGCCGCGAAAGAGCAAATCGCGAAAGGTTAGCGCGAAAAAGAAGCGTGATGAACCCGCAATCGTGGAAGAGGGGGATTTCGAGTTCGTATACGACTCCTACGACGAGGAGGAGGTGGCAGTAGCGCCCACATTCCCCTTCCCACCAAGGACAAGCAATTCGCCCATCACACGCGATCCGAAGAAGCAACCGACAGCCCGAGAGTTGTACGACGCACTAATGGAGATCCCATTCACCCCATCGCGTTTCCCCCGACACGGATACGCTCGGGAAATTAGGGATCTACGATGAGGTAAGGGAAATTTTGCGCCACATGAGGCTTGATTGGGTTTTAGGGAAGAAGGAAATAGCCTACAAGGAGGAGACTTGTCGGTTTCTAGCCACCCTCGCGATCACATACAAGGATGAAGTGATGGAAATCTCGTTCACAGCTAGCAACGGGAGAAAATACTCCGGAACTCTCCAAACTTGGGAAAAAATACTCGGAATTCCAGCAAACGGGCAAGTTGAGCTCAGCAACGAGATAGGCGAAAGCGCACAGCTTTGGAACTTTATTGCCAACGGGGTCTACCGGCCCGGGAGATCGAAGAGCGCGATGATTCGCCATCCAGCGATAAGATATGTGCGAAACTTCTTTCGCACGTGTTCTTCCCTAGACGCGAGGCGGGGCAAGTAAACAACAACGAGATGATGTACTTGCGGCAAGGTCTAGCTCCGATACTTCGACGCTCACTCCGCGACCCCGATTTGTTCCCCACGACGAGAGGAACACTTCCCGAGCGTCCTTCGGCTGCTCATCAACGGTTTCATGGACATCAAACGTTGGGCGTGGACTCGCACCGATGCCACGCCAAAGCTGAGCATAGGCGGATGGGTCACACCTTTTCTAACCGGCTGGCGGGTACCCCTATTGGGAAGAAAAGAACATCCGACCTTCATGGACATGCCATACTTGGCAAAGCAGCTAATGATCGTCGGTGAATGCGAGGGTAAGTACGCATACTCGTTCAAGATAGACAACGTCCAAAACATCGTCCTCCTTCCCAACCCGGCACCGCACGAGTTTCGGCGGCAACGCCGCGGTTCACTTCCGGCTCGACCGGCGCCACCTACACGATGTCACGGCCGCCCCACTATCCTCTGTCCGCGGTCCGAGAAAAGTCCACCGACCTGCCGGACCGAGTAGGTACGAGTTCAGCACATCGACGCCGCCTACCTACGGACCCGAGCGCTACTACCTCGGTCCCTCCACCGCGCCTAGACAGCCTGGTCCTTTGCAGGACATGTACTTGGACATGCAGAGAATGAGCCGGTGGAACCTCTTCCAAGACCGAACTATAAGGAAGTTGGTGCGCGAGGTCAAGTCGCTGAAGAAGACCATCAAGAGGGGTTTGTCCTGCGCGAGCTGCAGTTCGAACCAAGACACGCAGCTGGTAGTGCGTGATCCGCGGACGGACGCACCTAGGCAGCCTAGGAGACCCTACCGCTTTCACAACCGCCCACCCACGGTCCTCTCGGACAACGAGTCTCCCACTTTCTCCTCCGATGGAGAAGGCCCTGACCCGGACACCAACTACTACTGAGGTAACCCTCCACCCTTGTACATATGCTTTTTCACATTCATTGCATGTAGTTTTTAGGTTGTTTTTGCATATAGGATCTTCTCCAAATACTTTCTTCACACAGAGACTGTGTGATTTAAGTTTGGGGGAGTAGTCATATAGTTTCATATTAGTGACATAAAAAAAAAAAAAAAAAAAAAAAAAACGAAAAAACCCAAAGCCAAAAAAAAAAAAAAAAAAAAATGCATTTAGGATTAGTTCATTTAGGTCATATGCATAGGGGATCTATGATGATTTTAGCCTTATAAAGCGACGCGTCTAGTGTTTTGAACGGTATCTTAGGTGTAGTGTCTTCCTCAAACGACTTAGAACTCGCCGAAAATCTTGAAATCTCGACCACTAGACATTGATGTTTAAAAAGCCAATAGTGTGGTTATGAAGCTTGATAGTTCTAGGTAGCCTTCAAAAATTATTTGAACCTAAACTTGACTTCTAATTAGCATGATTGAGAGTTTTTAAGAGTATTTCTATGGCTTTGTGATTTCTACGGATTGTGGCTTGCTAAACCGAAACACCTTAAGCGCAATCCGGTCATTCTCATTATAAGGATGATTCCCCTCTCACCCCCTTCGCCTAAACCCAAACACTTGTGAGAATTCTTTTCATTTAGTGATTGTTTGGTTTCGCAAAAACTTGAAAGTATAGGGAGCGACAAGGAAGGACATCCATTTGGCTAGGTTATCATATGCTAGTTTGTAGACGGGATAACGGGAAACACATCTTTGAACTAAAACGTATTTTCAGAAAATAAAAACGAGTTAAATTGTAAAACTCCTAGGGGTAAAGAATGGCTACTAAAAAAAAAAAAAAAAAAAAAAAAAAAAAAAAAACAGAAAAATCGAAAAAAAAAGAGAAAGTTAGCCAAATAAAACCCCTAAGGTAGTTAAGAAAAAAAAAAAAAAAAAAAAAAAATGAAAGAAAACTCGGTGTTTGAATGCTTAAGTGTGTAGAAAGTGAAAAGATGGGTTAGAGATTAGAATTGTATAGGGATGGATGTCCGGATTTGCATTGCTTCTTGTCTTTCCCGATTTTGCTTAACCCTTTCACTCCCCGAGAGAAACCGCGCTACAACTAACCACATGCCTGAGTGTTAGCCTCCTCGTTTGATTCGAAATCCCGTTCTTACCTAGACAAATAGAAAAACTCTTGAAAATTCTTGATCATGTTTCATGCTTCGACTATGCTTAATTGAATGTGAAAGGTGCTTAGACTAGACAAGTGGATCACATGCTTTTGGTAATAATAACGGATTTAGACGGAGTTTGAGATGAATGGCAATAGGTAGAACTAGCTCGGTTGCGATAGGATACTATGTTTAGGATACTCGTTCACTACACTCTTCGCGTTACTTTTGGTTCCGAGGTCCCCGCCTCCACACCTTCCTAAACTTTGATGCGAAATTCTCTTGCTTGAGGACAAGCAAAGGATAAGTTTGGGGGAGTTGATAACTTGCATATTTTACACATTTTACTTTAGGTTATGCATTAGAACTCATTCATTTAGGTTGCATTTAGTGTCATATAGGTTGCATATAGGTTGCATCTTGGTTTGTTTCGTGTATTTCAGGTTTTGGAGCATAAAGACGGCGAAAGTGATGAATTTAAGCCAAAAAGAAACCGATACACTTGCATCGGCATGTTGTATCGGTTTCGGTTGGCCGATACGAAGACGAGAGAGTGTGCCGAAGTCCGTATCGGTCAACCGTATCGGTTTCCGTGGCCGATATTGAAAACGGAGGTTTTGCCGAAGCTTGTATCGGCCAACCGTATCGGTTTGGAGTGACCGATACAAGAGAAGAAGACCCGAAGACACGTATCGACCTGTCGTATCGGCTTAGCTCGGCCGATACGAGGAAAACGAGCCGAAGGAAGATTTGCCGAAGCGCGTATCGGCCGGCTCTGTATCGGTTTGCCTTGACCGATACAGGCTGCGAATTTTATAAGATTTTTTGGTTATTAATGTGTAAAAAGGAAAACCAATTAATTTTCGGTTTCCTTTATTTTATTTATCGGTTTAGACTTTTTATTAGGGCAAAGAGAGACAGCCACTATGGAGTTCTTAGTTTTTGTTTTTGTTTTGGAGACTTGTGAGGATTTCTTGGTGATTGCTTCTTGGCCACCTTGTAATCTTCATCATCATCATTGAATAAGAGTTTTCTTTACCCTTTGTTCTCTTGTTTATTTGTTTATGCTTATGGTTTCTTTGAATCAAATTGTTATGAATCTCAATATGATTTGTGAGTAGTTCTAAATAGACAATTGGGTTAGGGTAAAAGGGGTTTGATTGAATCTAGGATAGATAATTGTCTAAAACTTAATTGATTGAAAACTTTAGTCTTTGGTAACAGCCTTAAAGCTTTAATCGAGTTGGCCATTCGATTATCGAACCCAGGAAGCTTTATGAATCGAGAGATTATAAAGCCTCTCGAACAATTACCTTAGAACCAAGCCTAGCTTAACCGAGAGATCTGTGTTAATAAGCTTGGTGGTTAGAATTGATTTGTCCTTAAAGTTTCTCGACGATTAAACTATCCAAGACATTGTTTTAGTTTAATCGTTGAGAAAAGGATCATTGCCACGAGAGTGGATTGATCTAAAATCGTTTTCAAAACCTTAAAGTAAATTTTATAAAAGACAATTTGAAATCCGAAAGTTTAATCACCCTTTAAAACACCTTAACCTCGATTGTTTAGCCTTTTAATAATCTTTCAAAACCTTTAATTCTCGTTTTTCGTTTTGTTAAATCTTCGGTTACAAAAACATCACACAACCAACCCTTTTGATCACACTTAAACTGAGTTTGTTTCGCATAAATTCAAATACATTGTTTGCTCCTGATTTGGTTTGACATCTTAAATACTACAATAAGATATTAGATTAAGCGGGGTAAAATCTCGTCTATCAGGTCTCATCTTTAGAAACTAGAATATGTGAAAAAATTCAAAGAAAGTATTAATTGCACAAAGAGAAACTCACTAAACTACACTCTTTTAAACTCAATTTTTTTAAATTATCCATAATTCAAATATTTGAAATTGACACATATTTCAAATATTTAATGGTCAAATTACTCTTTAGACATGTATCCAAATTAAAAAATTTATGGGAGAATTACAAAACTACACTATTTGAATTACATTTCACAAAACTACACAATTTCAAAATTACTTCACAAAATTATACTTAAACACTCATAATTAAATCTAAATAAACCCTACCTACATAATCCTACCCTTAATATTATACCTAAACACTAATTAGCGAATCTAAATGAAAAGAATTTAATTTTGGTAATTTTTTAAAAGGTAAATCAAGCTTTTAAAATATTGAAAATGTGTAAATATGTGAAAAAATTGAATTAGGTGTAGTTTTGTGAAGGGAGGGTTGAAAGGGTGTAGTTTTGTGAATTTCTCAAATTTTATTTGCGTTCATTATTTAGTGTTTGGTTTTAAAAGGATATAATTTTTTACCTTTTGGTGTATTTTTGACCAACCATGAGTTGACCTATTCGGTTAATCGTAGTTGTTGGTGATGTAGTGTTATTTATTTGATTCACGTTGGAAGCGGCGATTTATGCCATTTAAAAAGTATTATCAAATGTCGATCGAGGGTCTAGGATGATTATGAGATTCCGTTCAGGATCCATATATAACCTCCTGGTTATCCAAAAAAGGTGTAGTTTTGTAAATGTTCTTTGAAAGATATAGTTTTGTAATTCTTCCTAGAATAAATTTGGGATCTAAAAAAGTTATTAATTTGCCGAAATATTAATTTATGAGTATAAATTGATTTATATTATAGGTTATATTGTAATAGTATTCATCTCATTTGATTATTTGAAGATAGAAACTATTTGACATGCAGATAGAAAAGAAAATGAAAGGTTAACGAAAGAACACAAAAATCTTGGCGGGTAATTAAGAGCCGAGGTGGTGAGCGAGACTCCGAAACCGCTAGAGAATGGAGGTTTTAATAGCTTGGAAAAGCCAAAAAAATGGTTGCGTAAAACTAAATACGGACGGTGCATTTCATGATAATCCGAGATCAGCTATGATAAGAGGTGTTATACGTGATGAGGAAGGTCGATGGTGTGGAGGTTTTGCTTTCAACAAAGTTCGACACCATTGTGAGGAGTGTACTACGGATTGTACTTTGCTTGGGAGGGGAGTATAGATGAGTTATTCTTGAGGTGGATTCGAAGATTGCGGTGGATTTTCTAAGGACATGGATTAGCGATGTTTATTCGTTATATTTTGTGATACATATGTGCCATGTCTTCATATTCGGGGATTAGATAGTCCAATAGTTATGTGAATTTGGAGAGAAACAGTTTAAGAGATGAATTATCTAATTATGCGTTTCTTTTACCGTTAGGATTACATATTTATAATTTTAGTCCATAGTCTATTGTTTCATTGAATGTGAATAGGTGAATACGATGAATTCAACCAAAATGTTGGTATCTTTCTAGATATAAATTGAACCAAAATTTTGGTTCAAGTTCACATAAAAATAAAATAAAGAATGGGGAAGTGGTTTTGGCGTAGTGACATTCATAAGTCCATATGAGGCAGGTAACACTCTCCCACCAGAAATCGATTCTCAGCGCCTACGACACTGTAGGATTGACTAATGGGTCGGCCACTTGTGGCCCAAATGTTGACAAAAAATAAAAAAGAACGAACCGTAATCACAATAGTGTTTACCGCTCCAATTAATTTTTGTACGGGCAATAATCCATCACTAAGTACATGTAAGATTTATTTTTAGTCTGCATTTGGTCCGCATCAAACTTTTTATATATATTTTTTGGTATGTAACATTACATAAGGTAATTTAGGAATTGTAATGGTCCAATCCGCAAACAGAATAATCCGTTACGACCATTGTAACTAGGGGTGGACAAACATGTAACCCGATCGGGTTCGGGTAATACCCGATCGGACACCGGGTATAGAAGTTTAGGTCCCATTAGAAGAAATTTAGTATATCAGTTCGGATACGGTTCGGGTCTAACCGGGTTCGGGTCGGTTCGGATTTTAAAATAAATACCCGTTACAAATGGTTACGGGTCGGGTTAAGGGGATTTTAAACCCGAATTACTTTAATACCCGAAATGGTATTGATTTATCCGACACCTACAAATAAAACAAGTCATATAATCATGAAATAAATTCACAATAAGCAAAGTTAACGTCTAAACTAAATTGTCAACATCCAAATTTAACATTTAAATCAATAAATCCATTAAAAAAGTGAATATATAAAGAAAAAACATTTCATAAATCATGTATAAAAAATTGTAATCTATATATAGATATATTAGATATTATATATATATATATATATTTATTATATATTATATGTATATGTATATATGATCGGGTTTGCGGATAACCCAATCAGGTATCGGATAATACCCGACCCGTTAACCACGGGTCTAGGAATTTCATACCCAAAAGGATAAATAGATATTACCTTAACCCGACCCGAACGTGATTTTTCGGGTTGGGTATAGGTCTGGTCGTCGGGTCCGGTTTTTTTGCACACCCCTAATTGTAACCATTCAAACCTTTTCATTAAAAGTATCTCCAACCCCAATTTCATATTTGACTACGAAGTTTACAAAATTTCATATTTGAAATGTGAGAGTGCTTGGGAAAATGACATTGATGTAGTGGCAGTCATAAGTCTACAAAAAACAGGTAGCATCATCCCATCCGGGATCGATTCCCCACACCTACGATAGTGTAAGTTTGATTAATGGACCGACCATTTGTTGTCAAATATTGACAAAATGGTAAAAATTTTAAACCAAACTTCAAAAAGTTGTTTGTTTTACATTATATTCTTTGATATTGATGAAGTTTTATTATTCATGACTTTATATTTAAAATTTTAAAATTGAAATTAAAAAGAAAAAATCTTCGTATATAGAAGTTTGGATAGGGACTTTGTGAAAACGACCTATTTCCCCCTAGGAACTATCGCATACCGATATTTCCACCCAATGTTTCACACTCTTTCTATTTCCCCTTAATAATATTTCGATATATCTATTTCCACCCAATGTTAAACTTCTCACTCTATTTCTACCTTGGCGATGATTTAGCAGGTTAACATCGGTTTACTGTTTGTTAAACCAAAACCATTTCAAAAGTTAAACCCAAAACAACCCTATGACCCGATTAAAAAACCCGACACAACATAAAAAAAAATCAATCTCCTTTATTAATTGTTTAATTTATTATTTTTTCTCTTTTTTTTTTGATATTACACAACATAAAAAAAAAAGATAAACGACGTCGTTAATGAGACGTCTATGTCTATTATAATGCTTCTCGATAAAAACTTTAGAAGCTCCTTCCATCGTTTTACGCCATGTCTGAAACAAATAAACAGAGCATATAAAAAAATGATTTTAAAGAATCAATTTTTAAATAAATAAAAAATTAAAGCTTTATTAATGTAGATATGATTATAATTAATTACCTTGCCGATAGTTCTAACGAGAGACTTGTTCCTGAGATGTGATTTACCAGAAGCTATCTGTCTCAGAAACAGAGATCTCTGTTTTGTCGCCGGAGTAAGCAACAGCCTTTTCCTCTCCGACAAGACACATGTGTTGCTTTCTTTGTTCTCTCGAGGATTCTTGGCTGATTTTCTCCGGCGTTTCGTTGACTTTGACTCGTCGGCGTCAGGATCCGCGAACTTCTGATATTTGTATCCTTTTCATTACCCCAATCATCAAAATCAACTTCGTTGAGCTTCGAGCTTCTGGTCTCATCCGTTTTATCATGACCAACTTTGAGTTTCTTCACTAGACCTGTATCGCCACTGTGGCTAGACGACTCTGTCGAGTCGTTGAACCGTGAAGGAAGTGTTCGAACTCTGCCACGTGAGGGCTTAGACTGGTCGGAGCCAAGCTGAGACTCTTTGGTGGGCAAGGAGCCTACGCTGCTTGTACGATCCTCCTCTGGATCTATACATGGTTGATCAACGATTGCTCTTTGTCTCTTCCTATAGACAATAATCTCACCCTTTTTGCTCCCATAATCAACCTCCTCCGAATCAATTTTGCAACGCTTTGGATTCTGATTCTCCAATGTCAAGCTCCGTTTCAGAATAAGGGTTGAAGATTAATAACGAGTTCCAGACATTGTAGCTGAAGATTACGAAGAAGAAGATTATGAAGAAGAAGAAGATTTCGATGAAGAATTTATGAAGAAGAAGAAGCAAAGAAAGTTAGGGATTTAAGAATCTATTTGAGATTTTTTATGGGGTTATTGGGTCGTTGGTCATGGGTTATTGGGTAGCATATCGGTTTGGTTTTAGTTTCAACTCGGTTTGGTTTCTTGGTTGATATATCAAACCACTAAAATCAACGCCGACGTGGAAATAGATAGGAAAGTTTCGAATTGGGTGGAAATAGATATAATAAAGTGTTTTAGGGGGAAATAGATATATCGAAGTATTATTAAGGGGAAATAGAAAGATTGTGAAACATTGGGGGGAAATATCGGTATGCGATAGTTCTTAGGGGGAAATAGGTCGTTTTCCCGACTTTGTGAGCAAATGTATGAAAAAACCAACAACTTAGAGAAAGCCAGAGACTTTTGTTCAAATTATCGGTACAATATAATCTCTATAAATAAATTTTCAATTCGTTAATAATTTTTCAGGATAATAATTTTTTCGATCCTAAAATTGATTTTTGTGTAATTGTATCTCCGAGTAAAATTGAATTATGAATCCTAAGCAAAACCTCTACTAATTTAATCTCTCCACCGATCTTTATACTATGTTTTTTTCTCCTTTATCAAAGTATTTCCACTTGTATGGAGGAGTCGCCTTGTTGGTCTAGGTCAGTGATCGATTTCCCGCGAGTGCGAAATTGTTAGATTATTCACTTGGCCACATGGATATAAGCCCTTGTTTTCGGCCCATTTGAATATCCGGAGAGAGAATCTATCCGTGGGCTGCATCTCCCTTTGGGGATTAGTCTGGACCCTTCCATAGGTCCGGATACCCAGGTTAACCAAAAAAAAACTAAAAAACTCCCCAAATTTTTTTTTTTTATTATTACACCGAGAAGAAAATATCTAAAGCATACAAAAGAACAAAAAAAAAGCACATGCCACGTGTCAATGGTAAGCTAATGAGATGAGGTTTGCTGTAACGTGTGGCCATCACACTTCTCTTCCTTGTTTCTCACCTCTTCTTTCTCTTCTTCTTCTATTTATTTCTATCAAAATTACACTTCACAAATAATATCTAAAATCTCTTTTCTTGAATCTTTTGTATGATATATATTTATTTACTCTTTTTTTTATTATTAAGCTATGACTAGTTTAACGAAGATTCAAGTATACCCACGATGCTTGGGTCATCATCATGACCATCGTCTCTTCTTTGTAGATCCGAAACGGGTCGTCGGGTCAAAACTCGGTTTTGGAAGACGTGGCAAAAGGGTTTCTGTGCATCGTTGCGAGAGTGATAATAATTTCGATGAGAAGAAAGTCGAAAGACGACGTAGAAACATCGATAAATCTAATAAAGGAATTGGGTTTTTGAATTCTCTTAGTAATTTAGGGTTCTTGTCTAAAGATGATTTTAATCATAAAGTTGAAAAATTAGAGATGGTTTTCTCTTCTGTAAGTTACTTTCAAAGTCTCCTCTTTTTTTTTCTTAAAATTATCCTTTTTTCATAATAATATATTGTTTAATTAGTTAATTAAATATTTTGTGGGTTTTTTTTTAATTTTAATTTTGTTGTTATTTGTAGATTGCTGTTCAAATTGGTAGATATATTGTGACCATGACAAGCACAGGAGCTATTCTCTTGATTGGGTTTCAATTATCAGGTTTTGTAATATAATACTCCCGTTTTTTAATGTAGGATTTTAAAAAAAAAATCATACATTAACAAGTAACTCATTTATTTATGGGAGAATTATAAAACTGCACCATTTGAATTACATTTCACAAAACTACACCATTTCCAAAATACTTCACAAAACTACACCTAAACACTCAAAATTAAATCCAAATAAACCCTACCCAAACAATCCTACCCCTTAATACTATACCTTAAACACTAATTAGCGAACCCAAATGAAAAGATTTTAATTTTGGTAATTTTGAAAAGGATAAATCAAGCTTTTAAAATTTTGAAAATGTGTAAACTTGTGAAAATATTGAATTAGGTGTAGTTTTGTGAAGGGAGGGTTGAAAGGGTGTAGTTTTGTGAATTTCTCTTTATTTATTATTGTTATTATGATTGATAAAATATAAATGTGATTATTAACCAAAAAAAATATATATATATAAATGTGATAAATCATACATATATAAGTAAGAACATAATAGGAAAATATGTAAATATGTGTCAATTATTCTAGAAAATCCTACATTTCAAAACAAATATTTTTCTAGAAAATCCTACCGTTTTTTTGTAGTAATCAATTTATAACATTTTTTGAAAGTTTTTAAATTTATTTGCTTTGACTTAGTTTTGTGTGTGTGTGTTTGTAATGAGAAGGTGGGGATGGTTCAATGAACTCATTGGTTTGGTATAGTTGGCTTGGTGGAGTTATCATTGGGACTATGATTGGTGCTAATCTTGTTTTAGAAGATCATTACCGTGCCGGTCCACGCAATGTTGTTATTACCGGAAGGTAATTAATTAACTTCACACTTATGTCTCTTTTGTGTGAGTTTGTTGTGTTAGATGTTAATGTATTGTATTTTGTTTTGTGTGTTGTAGCACAAGAGGACTAGGGAAAGCTTTAGCTAGAGAGTTTCTTCTCTCTGGAGATAGAGTCATTGTTACTTCTCGCAGGTTTTTAAAATCCCATTTATAGATTACTATTATTAGTATTATGAGGAAATAGAGTCTTATGGTTTGTTGTTTCTGTGGAGGCAGTTCTGAATCTGTTGATATGACTGTGAAAGAGCTTGAGCAAAACTTGAAAGAGATAATGAGTAATGCTAGCGAGTCTTCTAGGAAGAAACTGAGTGAAGCTAAGGTTGTTGGTATTGCTTGTGATGTTTGTAAACCAGAGGATGTTGAGAAGTTGTCGAATTTCGCTGTTAACGAGCTTGGTTCCATCAATATATGGGTACAAATAATAATATCAACACATATATCATTTGTATCTTTATTTGTTTCTTATGTATGTTAAAGAGTTTGATTCTCTGGGGACAGATAAACAATGCTGGTACTAACAAAGGCTTTAGACCGTTGCTCGATTTTACCGAAGAAGATATAAAACAGGTAGATAATATTCATCTTTGACTTTAAACTATGATTGAGTTGACTTCATTGGTTCTAATAATGGGTAGTTTTGTAGATTGTCTCCACGAATTTGATTGGATCGATTCTATGCACACGAGGAGCGATGGATGTGATGAGTAAACAAGACAATGGTGGACACATCTTTAACATGGATGGTGCTGGTTCTGGTGGTTCTAGCACTCCTCTAACCGCCGTGTAAGCAATCTCGGAAATCATCTCAAATATTTGATCAAGATTTTGAATCTCTTTTTTAACATGTGTTTGAGATTTTTTGCAGATACGGGTCAACGAAATGTGGGCTTAGGCAGTTTCATGGGTCTGTGGTGAAAGAGAGTCAAAAGACAAAGGTTGGTCTACACACTGCGTCCCCCGGCATGGTTCTTACCGAACTTCTTCTCAGGTATTTATACACTTTTAGCACTTAAAAGTCCCTTTTGATTTGGATTCGGCCTTTTTTTTGTTTTGCAATTATTATATGAGTTTGTTTTTGATCAGGAAGTATTGTAAGAAGAGACAAAGGTCTAAATAAATAGTTCATGCTTTTAAAGTTTTAATAATCGAAGTTTTATTTTTCGTAGTGGTTCAAGCATAAAGAACAAGCAGATGTTTAACATAATATGCGAGCTACCTGAGACGGTAGCTAGAACGTTGGTACCACGCATGCGAGTTGTGAAAGGTTCGGGAAAAGCAGTCAATTACTTGACACCTCCAAGGATATTGCTAGCCCTTGTCACTTCCTGGCTCAGGAGAGGCCGATGGTTCGATGACCAAGTAAGTAATTATGAGTATTCCATCGAACCTTTATTTCGGTTTTGTTCTCTGATTTTTAATGTTATAACCAAACTATGACCTAATAAAATATGAGGAATTCACAAAACTACACCACTTCTTCCCTTCATTTACAAAACTCTACCTAATTCAATTTTTTCACATATTTACACTCTTTCAAAATTTTAAAAGCTTGATTTACCTTTAAAAAAATATATGAATTAAAATATTTTCATTTGGGTTCGCTAATTAGTGTTTAGGGTATAATATTAAGGGGTAAGATTGTGTGTGTATGATTTATTTAGATTTAATTTTGAGTGTTTTAACTGTAATTTTGTAAAGTTAATTTGAAATGGTGTAGTTTTGTGAAATATAATTCAAATGGTGTAGTTTTGTAATTCTCCCATAAAATATAGAGTAAAAAATCTCTTTAAATGTTAGGACTATAAGTTGTAAGTTTATAGATAGATTTATTTTAGCCATACAACATGTGGTTACAACATCTCTTTAACTGGTTTTCGCGTGCGGTTAGTTAAAAGAATGTGTATGTGTATATGCAGGGACGGGCGTTATATGCAGCGGAAGCGGACAGGCTAAGGAACTGGGCAGAGAACAGGACGAGGTTGTCTTTAACGGACGCGATGGAGATGTACACAGAGAACACTTGGGTCTCTGTTTTCTCTCTTTCTGTTGTTTGCGCTTTCATCATTCTATCAAGCACTACGCCTAGCTCTTTCCCTGGCACATAAACCTCACCATTGCTTTTTTTTTAACAGAAAATCAAAGTGTTTGTGGAATGTGTTTATATATAAACTTTGTTAAAACGTACGTTGTTATGTATAAAAACTTATATATAACAATACTGATATGTTCAATTTTATCATCTACTAGCTAAGTATCTATACAAATGTTATTATAGTTGTACAATCTTTTTTTTATAGTTTGGTTTCCGTTGGTTATTTTAAAGTAGAGAATATTTTTGAAATGAAACCAAAAAGAGTTTTCATTTTCTTTTAAAATACCACTAATTTTTTCATGCCGTAATGATCATTTTCAATTGTAGACCAAGTATGGTAAGATAATTTTTTCATGTGGTAAGAGAATTTTTTTCATGTGTTAGATCATTTTCAAGTATATATTTTCTTTCATGTGGTCGAAAAAGATCATTTTCAAGATTTGATCTTTACAACAATTGGTATACTAAGAGAATTCGTTTTATCCACATTAAAGTGATCAAATTAAGACAAAATTTTGTCTTCTCAAGATCTTTTATTTCAAATTTCCCTTTCAAACAATTTGTTATTTTTTATGGTTCATCTTAAATTCCGATGATGTTAAGATCAACATGACTATAACAAATTTATATAATTTTTTTATTTTAGGTTCGTATTTATTATTTTATCTACGGTTTTACATGATAGAAAATAAAAATGTTAAAAATAAAATAGTTTTGATGGATTGATATCTAATTGAAGATCTATATTACACGATATAACTGAGTAACTAATGACCAAAATCTTATTAGTCTATAGTCATATATATACCAATATTAATTTTCCGATCTATAATTTAGATATACATTAAATTAATTTGGTTAAATTTTTCGTATTCCACTATAAGTTGTAAGTCACAACAATTCATTGATGAAATTTGTAGGTGTTTAAAGATCTAAAGCTTTAGAAAATATCGTTTTGTAATATTTATTTTTATGATTTTTAAAAAATAATCATTAAATGTGATTTACTTTTGAAAGAATTCAAAACTACACCATTTGAATTACATTTCACAAAACTACATCATTTTAATGTCATTTTTCAAAACTACGACATTTTAATGTTAATTTTCAAAACTACACCTAAAGACTCACAATTAAATCCAAACAAATCCTACCCACAAGGTCATATCCCTTTAATATTATACCATAAAAACTAATTAGCAAATCCAAATGAAAATATTTTAATTTTTGTAATTTTTTAAACGATAAATCAACCATCTAAAATTTTAAAAGGGTGTAGTTAAAGATAAATATTGAATTAGGTCGAGTTTTGTAAAGAAAATGATGAAAAAGTGTAGTTTTGTGAATTGTTCTTTACTTTTTATATCGATGACTATAGACTTTCCATAAATTGTCTTGTAATTATAAGTTTTCATTATAAATATAATATCTAAATTATTAAATTAAAATGTTTTGTCTTAGTTTCAAATATAATTTAGTTTTTAAGATAATATTTTGTGAAAATAAATATGTTATTGGTTCGTTAAAATTTACCACTAATTTCACTAATTTATTTTTATTAATCATATAATTCGATAAAACACTTCTTCGATGACAACAATTTTCTTTCATGTTACTCAATCCCGAGAAAAAGACAATTTTTACAAAACATAAGATCTAGGTTTTGATTTTTATAACAAGAGTGTTTGTAAGGCAACATATAGATTTTATCTCATTATACAAGATTCTATGAATAATTTTTACATTGTGAATCTTTTTACTCACGAGAAGATCAATCTATCTCCTATTGTTATGAAAACGACTAAGGGGGTGTTATTCAATCAAGGTTTTTAATGGATTTTAAATTTAAGTACAATCTCTTGTTATTCAATGGTTGATTTCAAATACTATTTTAAAATCTAGTGTTATTGGTTCTTGTATTTGAAATATCATTCATTAAAAGAATTTAATTCTAGTGTTATTGATTCATATATTTTCAAAATCACTCATTAAAGGAGTTTAAATCTAATGTTATTGGTTTTTATATTTTCATAATCTATATTAAAAGAGTTTAAAGTCTATTGTTATTCAACTAAAGATTTGAAATGACTATCTAAAATTTTGTGTTATTCATTTTTGATGGATTTTCATTTTAAATGAATCATGAAAGAGTTTGAAGTCCTTTTGATGATAATTTTATGTGTAAATTATAAGAAACGAAATCCAACCTTATACCCTAGATTTTAAAATCAACAAATCCACGTCTATTCCTTTTCTTTCATCATTAACGAGTGTTAACCTTTATATCCTTTGAAACATAATAATGTTCATCTCGTCTAATTTTTGAACTCATCGAGCCTTTTTTTTAATTCAGCGAGTCCTTTTTTAATTCACCGAGTCCTTTTTGTTGATTTATCGAGTTTTTAATCATTTCTATGTCTTTTACTTTCATCGATAGTCATCTCAAAATGTGTTATATGAGATATTCAACCTATATGGATCTCGTTTTTTTATCTTACAAATACATTGAATTGAATTATAATTTTTACATCTTACAATTGAAAAACATCATTTGATATAGAATTCAATTTCACTATAAAGTTATAAATGACTGACTGCATGTTGACTTTGTAAATATTTGATCATATATTTTAAATTTGGAATAACTCTCCGTTTAAGATTGTAAAATCAATAATAAATCTTTTTAAATTCATTGGGTGTTACAAAATCTTATAAAATCCAAATCTATTGGAGTTGATTTAAATATCTACAACCAATAACACTAGCTAATATATAGTTTTGAGCATAGGTGGGGTGCAACTGCCTCCGGTAAATTTCCAAAACAACGCGTAATTATTTAATAATTTACTAGTGTCTCTCTTGTTCTTTGCAATTCAGTCACTTACTTCTTTAACAAATTTAATATGAGAATATTACATCTATAGGTACTTTCAAGATGTATAATTACATCTTGAGATACTTTGACTCTTTAGCATACTTCTAGTGTGTAAAAAGACACATATACCCATTAGTTCAAGTCCAACTAAATTACATTTTCTAATTACACATCTAACTTTAGTCTCCTAACTAAATCATCAAATCAGTCATCTTGAAAACCCCTATTTTTTAAAGTAAGAGAAAAACCTCCTTCTTGAACACGACCTAAACGAAAAAGTGAGCTCGCCGGGAAAAAAGAACAGATCTCGCCGGAAAGAAGAACAGATCTCGTCGGACCCCTTTGATTGTCCCCTTTTCCTTTGTTCTTATCTCGCCGGGAATCCCATTTACCATTTCCTTTGTACCCTAATCTTCCTATCCTTGGTAGCAAGGACATCGAAGATTTTAGCGGCGACGTAACGATTTCTACTCCATTTCCTGCGACGGCGACGAAGACATGGATGGTAAGTTCGATTTCTTACAGTTTCTTGCGACGGCGACACGGGTTTCCGGGAGGCTCATTATCAAACCCTTTACCAAACATATCTAAATGTTTGGTTTGCATATGTTTCAGCTGAATCTAATCTCGATACACTATTCGATTTCAACCTTCCGCCACGGCTATATGCTTCAAATCGGTTTCCAAGCGGGCGGTTAAATGTATATTCGAAGACGGACTTCATCGCTCTTGTTCAGTTGAAGTTGAAGGGGGAGACAAGAGCTAATGCGGATCTTAGAGTCTCAGTTTGGCAAGCTTTTTGACTTGCCCATCTATTTGTCCTCGATTTCGGGGAAACTCGTCCACGCAGTCATGTCCAGGCAACTGGTAACGAAGAAGCGTTATGAGTTGTGGACAGTTTTTGGTGGACAGCCTCTCCGTTTCTCAATGACATAGTAACCACAAACACACACCAGCTTACCCGTCCACGCACTATTCATCCACACTTACACTACAACACACATTTCTAAACAAGACACAAGAGATTAACTAGGCATTGTTAACCATCCACAACTATATCTCCACGACCATACATCCACACGTACGTATAAATTGGACATATGTATTGGAAAATGGACCCACAAACACAAGACAACTTACTCGTACACAGAAAAAGATCCACAATTACACCGACGCACACTAACGTTAACCAAACACACCAGCTTATCTGGGCATTCGAAAACGTTCCTAAACCAAATCACACCTACACTCTCCACACTTATACATCCAAATAACACACATCCACACATACACTTGCAATAATTACGAGAGGTTAAGGTTTTCTAAAACGTTAATACAACTAAAATTTGAACTACATGAAACACACAGTTAATACAACTAAAATTGTCCACCAAAACTTGCCCATCCACCTAACGGTGTCCGTGTAATTACAACAGCTAAACTAGGTATTGGAAAACGTAACCACAAACACACACCAACTTACCCGTCCACACACTATTCATCCACACACACTGCAACACACATTTCTAAACAAAACACATAAGATTAACTAGGCATTGTTAAGCGTTCCTATAACACATCACATCTTAACCATCCACAACTATATCTCCACAACCATACATCCACACATACATATAAATTGGACATATGTATTGGAAAATGGACCCACATCCAAATAACACACATCCACACATACACTTGCAATAATTACGAGAGGTTAGGGTTTTCGAAAACGTTAATAACCACAGCTCAACTTCACCATCGACAATTATAAATCCATCCAATCAGAAAAAGCACAAAACGTAGCGTTTCACTCCCTACTAAATCTCAAAAACAAAATAGGTTTTGGAAAATGTAACCACAAACACAACACAACTAACACGTCCACAACTATACGTCCACAAATGCACTTGTAATTATTACAACGTAATTGTGTTAAGGAAAATGTTCATAAACACCAGTTTAATTTCACCATCCACAAATAAACATCCACAAATGTACATCCATAAAACCACCTCACCATCCACAAATAAAAATCCACAATTAAAAACTCCCAATAACCATCAGCTCCACACCGCCACTCACCGCTCATGACCATTGCCTGGTCGTCCATCGAAACCTGTCCAAAAGAAAAATCAAGCTACACTTTTCAGAGGGAACATACAGGCAAAATCAAGATTTCATATTAAGAGGGGAAAATCAAGCTTTAATATTCAAGCTATCCACTCTTTACCATCTCCCAACCCTCTACAATGTTTGTCTTTTTCCTCAAGATACTTTACTTTCTCAGCCAAATAAAATGGTGTTTCACAATAAGAAACAGATCTGAAACACAAAAAACAACTTTTACAAAACAATACTTCCACGTCACCGATCCATCACCCAATTTTTCCAAGGTTACACGTCATCGATCCCCACTTACTATCTTTTTTTATTATTCCTTAGTTTATACACATAGTACAGATCTGACATTCTCGATTTTACAAAATAGTAACTGAATGTGTAACTAGTGACTCAAATAACTTTCTGGTTACAAAACTACATTTCTCTCTTTTATACAAATAAGGGCACAATGGGCAGAAATTGTCATTTTACACAAAGAAAGTCCATCTTCTAGCCAAAATACCTTAAAGTGACATAAAAGCAACTCAAAGTGCCTTAAACTGTAAATCACTCATTTAATATTGTCTCCTTTAACATTCATCTCTACATCCGCCTACATCCGCCTGCCTCTCGTACCACTTACGTATTACACGCGACAATACTATTATTGTACAATATGCTTTGTTTTGGGTCGATGAGAAAAGCAAAAAACACATTAAAATTAATTTTGGTAACTTTTTAAATGGAAAATCAACCATTTAAATTTTTGAAAGAGTGTAAATATATAAAAAATATTGAATTAAGTGTAGTTTTGTGAATCCATCGATCCAAAATTATTTTCACAAAAAACCCTCAAACTAGCTTCGGATTAGATACCGTTAGTAAACTAGTGTTTAATCAAATGAAACTTGAATGTTTGAATATTGATTTATTCAAACTCACATGAATATTTTGATTTATTTAAACTAGTGTTTAATAAAAAGTCAATTTCAAAAAGAGAAGTTCTTTAGAATACCATCAAAATAAGTTTTTGTTTTGAAAATACCGTTACAAAGTTTTTATAACAAAAATACCATTAAAATGTTTTTTATAACAAAAATACCATCAAAAATTAATAGTTTACAAAAATACGACAAATACAAAAAAACGAATTTTAACACTTTTAGAATTTATTTTTTTTCATTTGGATTCGTTATATAGTGTTTAGGGTTTAATTTTGAAGGGGTATGGTATAGTTTTTTGATTTTTTTGGGTGTAATTTTAAATTTAAGATTTGTGGTATTTATGAGAAATTTTATTTTTAATGGTATTTATAAAACTTTCAAAAATATGTGCTAATTGTGTTAAAAAAACATTTTTAGTGGTATTGATAAGAATTGGACTTTCAAAAATATCAATTTATGTTTAGAGCCTTAACGGCCCAATAAGAAAACCGGACCGTATCAATTGACCGCTAAACCCGAAACTCAGATTGTTATCTTTCTGATTTCTGTGAGTTAGGTTTTGTAGAAAGAGAGATTGAGAGAGAGATGAACATCTTCACGATTCCATCTTCTTCTTCTTCTTCTTCCTCCTTCGCTATTACCAATGCCTATCATCAACCTTCTCGTCTCCTCACTCTTCCTTCCAATTTTGAGTTCCGTAGGTTACGGTTATGTCCTGAGACTCGACGTACCTCTTTACGGTGCATCAACAAGACCGGACCCACAGATTCAGGTTAGAATCCCCCCTTTTGATTTTTTTGAGATTTAGAGATTTATGGATTTTGCATTTGTTTTTGTTGTTGTTAGGTGAAAATGAGAACAAGAATGTGTTGGATGCATTCTTCTTGGGTAAGGCATTAGCTGAGGTTATCAACGAGAGGATCGAGTCCACCGTTGGTGAAGTTTTGAGTAATATTGGTAGGTTTCAAGCCGAGCAACAGAAGCAAGTTCAAGTGATTCAGGTCATTATTAATAATATATAGACACACACACAAGATCTTTAAATCTTCTTTAAGAGTAGTTATGTAGTGAGAACACCTTGTCTTGTGTTTATGCTGCTGTTTGTTTCGATATCCGCTTAAGAAACTCCGAAATGTTTGCATTGTTAGTGGATAGATATTTCGATGCTCTGATTACGGATTCTTGATTTTTTGATTAATAGGAAGAGGTACTTGAAAGAGCAAAGAGAGCTAAAGAAAGAGCAGCTCGAGAAACCACCGAGGCGCAAGGACTCGTTGCTTCCAAACCCGCTACGATCAACCGAAAACCGGCTGCTGGCGTTGTTACTTATGTTGCCCCGGCCTCGACCTTCGGAAACGACACTATAAGTAGTGATAAAGACTCTATAAATGATGGTTCCTAAGTCGAACCTTAAAGATATATATGGTAATATATATAAGCCAAGGCTTCACTGTGATATATGTACTTGAAACAATGAAAGATCGAAAATTAAATAAGTTTCATAAAAGATTATCAAAGATTTATTGAGGCATTGGTCTATAGAATATTGATTAAAGACAAGGAATTGATACAAATCTGAAAATATACATGAATATGCTATCTAATTGTTTATGATTGAGTTTTTGAAAGATGAAGTGGTCTCTTTCAAATGCATCAAAAAGAACAACAAAGACTAAGGAATATTGAACAAATATTTTTTAACACTTTTGAGTTAACGATTGACTTTTGAGAAGTTTAAAATCGCACCGTACCGATTTAAAATTGGGTGAATTGATGTCATATACATAATTGGAAGTATATTTTAGTGAGTGTACATATCTAAGTGTTCTTATATGCTATCTAAATACGTCTAAGATAAAAGTCATTGTCTACTAGAGTAGTTAAAGTTTGTGAAAAAAACGAAAGGCCGGTGATCCCAAAGAAAGTTAATCTAAAGGAAACTAAATTGTTGAAGTACCAAAGTTTTCTGTTAATGCAAGAGACTCTTTCGAAAGGTAAGAGTCTTTTCGCCAAGAAAAAGTTATAAGCCAAACAGAAGAGTTGCTCTTACAAAAGATGCTTTGGAGTTGGGAGGCATCATAAGTTGGAAGATATATAACGAACTAAGTTGTGATTCTGACTTGTTTGTGTAGTCAAATGAGGATTCCGGCCAAACCATAACGAACCAAGTTATGATTCGACTTGTTACATAATATTAGACAAATCAGACACCCCTGGAGAATTTAATTCAAATCATGATAAGTTCATAATTGAACATTATTAACTTTTAAGTTTGCAGGACCCTACACTTTTTTAATTTGGAACCTTGGAGCATAAGAACTCTGAATTTCCACATCACAATTTCTTAAACATGTTCCATTTCGTTATTTGACCGATTTTGTCATCAATTCTCCAGTGGCTACTTTTTCATTTAGTATTGCAATGCTTCTTTGTTTAAGATAAATTGTATTTACAAATCTTAGAAGTAATAGAAACAGTATATATGTTTCTTCTTATCAAACTCCGAGTAACTTTGTTGTTTTGTCTTCAGATCTTAAGTGTGCAATTCACTTCAACATTTGTTTACTTGATTAGTTTGGCCCATACAAATGAATCATTTCAAATGATAATGCATGAAAATGTACATCCCTCATAAGCAAGAGCACTGAGAAAAGTATAATATCACAAATAAGTAGATAAACATTAATTCAATGTAACGGGAAACTGAATAGAGTTAGCAATGATCCCACAAATCCATAAGAGCATCTCCAATGGAGTTTTTTATAGGGATTTTAGCCGGTGGATCCACAAAATAGTCAAGAAACCGACTATTAAATTTCTTATGTAAGATTCGATCTTAGAGGAATCTTGCACTGTTCATGGACCCATTGGATATGTGGCGGCCCATGATTGATGCATTATTAATTTTTTATTTTATTTTTAAATTACATTGTTCATGGGTTTCATTGAATAGTTAATAAACTTTCCCGGTTTCTTCGTCGGAAATGGTCTAATCCACAAATGGGAGAGCTTCTAAATTTTAAATATGGAATAGGCTGAAAGATTTGAGGAAAGAACATCTTTAATCCGATAAGAATATCAACTCAAGAGTCGGATTAGAATTGACCCTCTTAGATAGGGAATGTGGTGGAGGTGGAATATGTCTCTCCTTGTCGGAGAATAGCGGATATCTATCTATCTATATATATATTTGAGTTTTATAGAGGGTTTTGATTTCAATTTCAGCAGCAATTAATTAATGCATAATCAAGAATGTTAGAGTTTAATTTAACAAAGGTTATCAGTTTTGATGGATAATTAACGAACTATGTTAACCATTAAAGATGTGGGAGTATTTAATCCATATAAAACTTGGTGTGTTTCTAGGTTAATCAACAAAGTGTTTTTAAGGATCTGCCTATTTTGAAAAAGTTAAAAAAAAAGTTTGTGACTATCCCTAACAATACAATAGACATTTGGCACCAAATTTCCATGGAAAAAATCAACACCAACCAAACAAAAGTCTTAACAAACCAAACAAATCTGACATAAACCATATCAAGTTTAAGCCATAACAATAGTAACTACAAAGAGCTGAGAATAGCCATTCTTCAAACAAATGTCTAGTTTTTCTCAAATTATTAACCAACATAAACTTAAAAAAACAGTTGCAAAGTCTTATGAAATAAAACATAAAGCAAAACAATATGAAAAAGGTAGCTTTCTTTGTTTAGGGTCTCAATGGTAGGGACCATAGACTGGTCCCCGACTTCCACCATTGCGACGACGTACAACCCTAACGCTTATGCCGTTGCTACTGCTTGCACCGCTATTATCGCTTCCTCTACCACCGCTGCTGCTTGCTTCATCATCATCATCATCATCGCCATCATTCATCATGCGGTGGGATAAGTGTCCACGCGAAGCAAGACGAGCTAGGTTCGGACCAGTTCGACTGGACCAAAGTGGGGTATGAAGCTCATTGAAAGGCCACATATGTGCCGTAAAATCATCTAAAGATGGCTGAAACAATCCATTATTGAATAATTAACATTAACTCGAAACAGAAAAAAAAATATGTCTAGACTATTATGGGAGAGGCTTACATCAAAATTGATATTTCGATTTCGATTTGGAGGAGCGCAAGCAAACAACCAAGTACCTTGTTCCACATCCCTACAAACTGGGCATTCCATCTTGCTCTTTGCATTAAAAGCTGAACCAATGCAATCTGTATATAAACATATCAAACTAATTAGTTTAGATGTCATAATATAAAAGCATATAAGAAAAAGAGAACATAACAACTTATGAATAGTCTAATATTCTATGGATGAATAGTCTAATATTAATGTTAAAACAAATGAATTTGTAACCTATTCGAAAATATATCTCATTTTTATTGTGTTAAATAATCTCATAATTAAGACAATTTTTGGTCGACTAGTAATAAAAACATCCATGGATATTAATTAACTAACAACAACCGTTTTGCAATAATATGGATGATTAAACAATATAAGTTAAAGGTTTTGTTGTATAGTTAGCTAGCTAAACCAAATTATATCATTGCATAACACTAAATCTCTTAAACCATGAACCAAAAACATCGATATCTACAAGGAACCATATAATTTTATTCAAAGGAGGAGGAAAAGTCAATATAATTGGAATATATGTTTCCTTTCAAGAAAAACAATAAATAATAGATTTTATATCAAAATAAAAATAAACTATGTGGTTTTCTGTTCACAAAACACAAAAATACAAAAAAAAAATCAATTACCGAGATGAAAGTGGTGTCCACATCGTAGCTTAACATCGGTTCGATTATTATCATTACTAACCAATGGCTCGAAACAAATAGGACAATCATCAGAGTGACTTTCACTGTTGTTATCGTCGATATCAACAACTCCTTTACCCTTGTCCATAATTTTGTTTTGAAAACAAAAAAATGAAAATCCAATTCTAAAATATATATATCCCTCTACCTTAAAACAAAAAAAAACTAGTGTTTGTAAACACCAAAATTGGTGTATTAGTTTTTATATATCTATCTCTCATTTATTTCATTTATTGTGGTCAATTTTTAAATTTTATAATAGGTAACATAATATATACGTAGAATACAATTTTTTGAAAATCAATTTTAGTCCATAAAAAATTAGAAATGGTGGAAATGAATTTAAATATAAGATATCTTGAATATTATTTATTGTACATGCTTAGTTTGCTTGTCCATGCAATTGAAACCTTAAAAAGGAAACCTAACTTTTGTTACCGCTTCGTGACTACTCTAGTTTTGTTTCAAGAATCTGGATATGATTTATGTCATGTTGGTTTATTTTATTCAAGCTTAAGGACAAAGCGATCATTTAGAATTTTGTATTGTTCGTGTTGATCATATCAATTTTTATTTTCCGGTAGCGCATCTCTCCTATTAGCGCACGAATACATTAGACGTATCCGAAACCCAAAAAGGAAGCGATGAACTAATGTATTGGAATTTAAGATTTCTGCCACGTGCACATCGTGCTAAAAAATCCGCATTCGCATTCCTTTCCCTTGCTACAAACTTGAGTGAGAAACCTGGAAAGAGAGCTTGCAGATCACGTAGCGTATCCAAATCGGATGAGAAAGTCGGCCATTGTTGTGGCATTGAAACCATCCTCACAAGGTCCATGCAATCCGTGTAGAAGATTCTATAAACCTGTCTGCTACTTCTTAAGTTCTCCAATGCCGTGAGAAGTCCTTGTAATTTTGTATGTAGTGGGGATATACTACTATGATACCCCTTCATACCCAGTAACTCTGTACGGCCGCGATGTGCCTGAAGTACCCAACCTACACCACTTGTTGCTTCTCCTGCCTTCCATGATCCATCAATATAGCAAGAGAACTCCATATCATTTTCCGGATGCAGAGTCGCCAGTTCTTCATCCTGTCTCGGTAGATCAAGTGTTTGCGATACCATAATCTCTTGTACTTTCCTCCAAGCCTCGACTTCTCCTAATGCAACATCCTTTGTTTCCATCGGACTGCGTTCAATTCCCCTGAATAATTTATCATTTCGGGCCTTCCAAATATACCATGCTATCCATGGATATACCAGTATTTCCTCCTCCGGATTTCGCCATCTTGAAAACAAAAAGTCTAGGTTTTCTCCCAAGCTACTTGTCCAAAATCATCTATGTCCTGATGGCACTCTCGCCAACGCCCACGTTTGTACCGCTGGTGGACACTCGAAGAGCAAATGGTTAATTAATTCCTCTTGTCCGCATCTAGGACACATACCCTCTTTTCCTATGTGCCTATATACTATTCTTTCATTAACCGGTAAAATACATGTCAAGACTTGCCATAAGAAGTGTTTTTGTTTGCTTGGAGTCCGTAGTTTCCAAACAAACTTTTTTAAGGCGGTGAATGATGGTTCCTGTAAGAGGATCTGAATCTTCTCATCATTTTTATTTAAGTACAGAACCTGGTATCCAGATCTCACTGTGTACACCCCATACTTTGTATGATGCCAACATATATTGTCTTTCTTTGATCCCAAGGCAGGTGTAATACTCAAAATTAGAGGTATATCCTCAGTTCGTATCATTTGTGTCAGCAGTGGGACATTCCACTCGTTTCTACTTTGTACTCTCAGCTCAGAGACCCTCGGATCCGGATAAAAAAGTGCTCCTATTCCTTCAGTTGGTCGAGGTTTAATACCCGGTAACCAGTTATCCTGCCAAACTCGCGTCTGCTCCTCCATCCAAATGATGGTCTATACGGCTTCTTAGCCTCAAAAAGGTGTCCATTCCGAAAATATCTACCTTTCAACACCCTCGGTGCTAGGGAAAGAGGAAATTGGTGAAGGCGCCACAACTGCTTTGCCAAGAGAGTTTCATATCAATTATATTTTATGATCTTTTTTTCTATTTTAGAAAACATGTTATGTAATTTTTTTTTATCTCGTTGAAGGTAGTCACAAAGTTTTAAATTTTAAACAAGTCAATCCTTTTGCAAGCGGATGAGATTACTAAATTAAATTTAAAACTACACAATTGTTTGGACAGAGGTTATTGCGCAAATTTGATATCATATATATCATGTTTGTTTGATATTAACGAGGATTAGCAAAGGTGATCGTCTAGACTTTGAATTGTTGTCGTTGATTTTGAAGTTATCATAAGACCATCTCCAATGCCTACCTCTATCTCTATCTCTAAAATAGAAATAGAGAAAACTCTAAAATAGAAATAGAGAAAACTCTAAAATAGAAATAGAGAAAGTGATTTTGCTCTAATGCATTCTTCTATAATAGAGTTACCTCTATTATAGAGGAAAATATAGAGAAATCATATTTTTGCCTCTATAAATAGAGTGAAAATTTATTTTTCTTTATATTTTCCTCTATAATAGAGATAACTCTATTTTAGAGAAATACATTGGAGCAAAACCACTTTCTCTATCTCTATCATAGAGATAGAGATAGATGTGAGCATTGGAGATGGTCTAAGTATTATACTAGGTGATGACCCCACGCCATGCGCGAAAGAGGTTATTTATAAATAATCATATATACTAAAATTTTTATTTTTGAATTTAAAATAATCTTAGAAACGAAAAAATATTGTATAACAAACATAATTTATTATTGGAGAATTACAAAACTACACCATTTGAATTACATTTCACAAAAGTACACCATTTCAAAATTATTTCACAAAACTACACCTAAATACTAAAAATTAAATCCAAATAAACCCTACCCTCACAATCTTACCCCCTTAATATTATACCTTAAACACTAATTAGCGAACCCAAATGAAAATATTTTAATTTTGGTAATTTTTAAAAGGGTAAATCAAGCTTTTAAAATTTTGAAAGAGTGTAAATATGTGAAAAATTTGAATTAGGTAGAGTTTTGTAAAAGAAAGGAAGAAAAAATATAGTTTGGTGAATTCCTCATTTATTATAGATATAGATACATAATTATCTTATTAAAAATAAGAAGTTGAACGTTATAACATGTCTTATTTTATAAAAGTTTTTTTTATCTTCATACTATAAAATAAAATGTAATATATTTTATAGTTACATATTAACAATATTATTAAATTCAAAGAAACTATTATTTGTATACTCCGGATATTCTTATAATTTTTAAGGGCATAAACACAAAATTATTATTGAGCAAAAATATAAGGACATAAACACAAAAAACTAAAATTTTGGCAGAATTTGAAGGGAGAATCACAAAACTACACCATTTGAATTACATTTCACAAAACTACATCATTTCAAAATTACTTCACAAAACTACACCTAAACACTCAAAATTAAATCCAAATAAACCCTACCCACACAATCCTACCCCCTTAATACTATACCCTAAACACTAATTAGCGAACCCAAATGAAAACATTTTAATTTTGGTGATTTTTAAAAGGGTAAATCAAGCTTTTAAAATTATGAAAGGGTGTAAATATGTGAAAATATTAAATTATGTATAGTTTTGTGAAAAAATGGTTGAAAGAGTGTAGTTTTGTGAATTCCTCGAATTTTAATTGTGGCAAAAATTAAGAGCATAAACGCAAAGAATACCATAAAATCTGTCAGTTTGAGGAGTGTAAAAGGGACAATTGGGTGTTTGTTACGTAAATGTGACATGATCGGGTTTTTAAAATATATTAGGGACATGGGCGAATCTAGAAAATATTTTTATCCGGGACAAAACTACTAATTAGCCTACAATTTAGATTTACCAATAAGTGCATTTTTAAAATCCTTAAAGAAAATTAGACTAATTCAAATATTTTATGGGGTGCAAGTGCACCTCTTGTTAATAACCTACATTCGCCACTGATTAGGGATGAAGATTTTGAATGAATGTATTTGAATTCTGAACTTATGAGATAGGAGATATAGACAGGTTTTGTTTGGGGTTTTTAATCGATGTATGTCGGATTATTTTAGGTTTAACAATAAAAATATAATAAAAACGGGTTTAATTATATATGGTATACCACATTTGAATATATTATAAAATATATGGTATACCCATATATAATTATACCGTTTTTAACTCTTATATATTCAAATGTGGTATACCCATATATAAGAGCTAAAAACGGGTATAAAATATATGGTATACCACATTCGGTGAAAAAATAGTTTAAACTATAAGAGCTAAAATGCAAAAATAGAAAATTTCCTAAAATCTCTCTCGTCGTGACACGTAGGCGTTTTGTCTTTTATTTTAATAGTAGTCTTAGATTCTTACATGTGCGTCTCACACGGGATTGATATTTTTAAAATATTAATTTAATATAATTTTAAATTATTTTTTATTGATGCATGTTTGAATAATAAAATTTTAGTTATATATATATTTTCTAATATTAAAATTAAAATTTTATATATCATAAATTATGTATGATATATTTTGATCCGTCACAAAATTATACATGCCGTGTCGCAAATGTAAGGTGAATTGTCATAAAATTGAAATATTTATCATATTTTTTTGCATTATGCTAGCTATTTATTTTTATTTTCATTTTTAATTTAATCCTATTAATTAGGAATAATTTTTTATATTTATTTTTATTAATTTTTTCTTTTTCTTTAAATCCTATTAAATAGGAATTTTTTTAAAGTTTTTTTTATCTAAATTTACCTTATACTAAAATTTATACAATGACATTACATGTAATTAAAAGAAAATTTTAAGGATTATCAAAATATGTCCTTCCCAATTAACAGTAAAGATATTTCATAATTTCTTTTTCTTTTTAGAAAATATGGTATCGAATTTGATTTATTTCATTAGAATTAGGTAGCTAATTTTTTTATGACATTTGGAAATCTTATATAATATGATAGGATGTTTTTGTAACTTTCAATTTGGGGTGACAAGTGTTTATCTATTTTTATGACATGTGTCCACTTTAGTTCCTCAAAATTATTACTTTTATTTTTAAGATAATTTTTTTTCATAGTTTCATATTGGTTTGGTCATAAAACTTTAGTCATAATGCATCATTTTTGTTTTAAAAAAATTATATATATTTTTTTAATATTGCTAAATCATGTTTATTAAATTCACTTATTAATTAAATCATTTTTGTTTTAAACAATATGAAAAAACTTTAGTATCATTTTTCTTATGTCTAAAGTTTTAAACACTCTAAATCAAAATTCACTTATTAAATCATTTTTTTTTAATTTGATATGTAACACTTCTTAAATATCTTGGAATAAAACTACATATATCATAAGTTTTATATATTTTTTATAGTAAATTATGTTAGAAAAAATATGTTTTCACTATGAACTATATATATGAAAGTTTCACTAATTTTATTTATCTTTTCTAATCAAATGAAAAAATAAAAAAACCTATTTTTGATTAAAAAAAATAAATAAATAAATGTTTGATATTTTTTCTATTAACAAAAAACTCTTATTCTTAAGTTGAATTTTCTTATCTATCTTTTTGATAAACAATAAAATAATATTTCTCATGATAAAAAGAAATAAGTTTTGGTCAAACAAAACTCTTACTCTTAAATTGAATTAATATAAGAGTTTTATATCTCAATTGTGTAACTACCAAATTTGACATAAAGTTATGTGTTAAATGTGAGTAATGGTGGTGTTATAAATTATATGGTGAAACCAAATAATCTTACATCTTCATCTCTTATATAAGAAGAAAACACCCAACATCTTTTAGATATCATTATTTAAATATTTTCTATCTTTCATTTATTTTTCTTTTTTTGCTTGTGTGAGAATACAATACAAATATAAAGTTTAAGAATTTATATTTTCGAGTGATGAAAATCATAAAAATTAGGTGGTTTTATTTTGGAATTCGATTAAACCGTCACACTACGGGGTGTTTTTAGAAATAAGAAAGAGTGTTACCCGACTCCACAAATCCACTTCTTTTCCTAATTTTTATTTCCTAATTTTTTTTAACAATAGTTCGAATAAAAACATGTAAATTACATATTAAATAAACTAATAATCTCAAAAAATATATAATAAGTATAATATGTTTAGTTAACTTTGTAAATAGATATAATATTACATGGTAAATAATTTTTTTTATATATAAATTTAACTAATTATTACGAACAAAAATTAATAAACATTTTAGATAAAATTATCGTTGTGGGAAGCACATGCCAAGGTTGATTGTTTTACAACTCCATTATTAAATCGAATTTAAACATATATTTTGCGATCTTTGTTTCACCGATCTATAAACACCTATAATTAAACTGGATTAAAAGCTCCTATGTGGTTAATAGTTAATAGAGTATATTAACTACTCATTAAAACCGATAACATAAAAGGTTCATGGACTTAATCTATCTCATTAACTCCAATTACGACAACCACATCTAGCCAAGGTTTTTTTTTAAAAACGAAATCGCGTCGTCGGTGTTGGATATCCAGCTCGGAGTGAATTCGCTCACGTACTCGAATGGATATGAGAGTGTCCTTCCAGCTCGTGCCAACTTATCTAGCCAAGGTTTGTTTATCCCAATTTTACACGTTTTAATGCACATTTACTTCACCTCTCATTTAATAGTCTAAGCATCGTTTGGTTTACTATGCAAAAGCTTGTTATATCGCCAAAACTTGTTTTTTTACCATTAATTATACTTTTAATTACTTTTATAATCTCAATCACTAAATAAGTAAAGTATGAAATGAATGGCTACTATTTAACTCAACTCTCTGAACAAATCCACTCGCACACAAGTAATGCCTCATACCCACGCGCCAAAACTAGTTATAGACGTAATAAGTGTTATAACTTATAACCGTTAAAAACTCGAATTATAGGGCTTATTGAAATTATTGATACATGATCTATTAATGTGTGTTCACATATTTAATAATCATACGAAAGTCGAATCTAATAGGTTTGCATGATCATAGTAACTCGAGCCATGAAATAGGAAAAATTTGTAGATTCCTGTTTTGATTTCTTGACTGTGTATATCTTAAATCCCTAAGACTAATATATCACTTTGACACTTGATTTTATGCGATAATCCGAATATCTATCGTTGTTTTCAAAATGATTGCAAACACTCTCTTTGACAAAAACCTCTTTTTGTTCAAGCTCGACTCAACTACATACCATTTGTATTGTAGTTATATATGAACTCATGAATAAAGAGACCATCTTCTTGATATCTTTTATTCTTTTAGGTGGATGGTATTATTCTTGTTTTGTTACCATATTTATCCGTCCGAAACAATTTGTTATGAAATTTTAAAAAAGAATAATCATAAGTATGTTCCCTTTAAATACGACTTCAATTTTTGGGCATAAGATACTAAAACTTAAATTAGGCTAATTTTTGTGTTTGTGGTATATTTTGGACCAAGACAACGACGGAAAAGGAGACTGTGGATAGTCTCAAGACAACCAAGCTAAGAAACCAAAATGTTGACGATATACTTATAACAAAAGCGCGAGAGTTTTTATAGAGAGACTCCCTATCGTAGCATAGGTATGGGGTTAGGATTAGCTAGGATTGTTACAATCCATTACCAAAACAAAATCGAGATCCAATTAAAACAAAACAATTGCTTGATTCAATTACCGTTTAATTTTTTATTATCTTAGCGAGTAGAGATGTTGTCAAGGAGGAGATGGGTTCTTTGGAAAAGAATCAGCCCTTGGATTCCGATTTACAGACCAAGTAAATCCTAAAGTGGAAGGAAAAAGGGTTCTTAAAGCTAGGAATAGGCTATCTATAAGGTTGATGCAGTAAGTGGTTGTGAGCATAGGTTATAAGGTGAAACAATTAGATGTTAAAACATAGGTTTTCCAAGCAAATATGGAGGAAAGATTTATGATGAATCACGCAAAAAGAATAATGATGAATCATGCAAAAGTGAATCATGTAATATGTTTTACAGGGAAAGATGATGATAACAATGCACGCTTGTTGAGGATTTCACCATAAACCCGAAGAAGTTTTCAAAGCATAGAAACCTAAGTTTTGATACATTCGGGAGTAAGCGATTCACTAGAAGCTTCTTTGATTCATGTGTCTACATAGGAATGTCATAATAGAGAAGACAATCATATCTTTTATTAAGGACATGCAAATTGCATGAAGGGATAAAACATCAATAAGAAGGGTCAAAGATAGTTTCGAAAGAGAGTTTGTCATGTCAAATCTTTATAGTGCTTTAAGGATTTTGGGTACGACCGTACAGAGAAACGGGAGATGTTGAAAAGTTCAACAAGTTTGATACAAGGCTTACCTCTTCATCAAGAACATCATTCTTTGGTTTGAAGAGATTAATCAACAAGAAAAATGGTTGGTTAAAGAGTATTCAAGATGTGGTGATGTTCGTCCAGGGTAAAACTCAATTTTACATGATTCACATAAGAAGAAATATAACAGACTTTCAAATTAGCGCTTTCCTTGGGCCTATGATTGATCTCTGTTGTGTTTTTGTGAATCACGCCTGAGCTCCAGATAGCCTCGAAAAATCAGTTTGTCAACCAAGGTGTGTAAGTCGACAAATAAAGGAATCTCAAAGGTCATGAGTACCCGTTGAGCAAGGGAGCTGAAGGGCGTTATAGTTCCATGTGGATTTTATGACGAAAAAATTAGAAACTAAAGTAGGTAAGGTCTCCAAAGATCTTAGGAAGACAATACAAGAGAGTTGAGTTGTTGGTTCTGCGTACAAATAATTTTAAAAGGTAGAAACTTAGAATAAGTTAAGAAAACCTAAAAAGCATGGGAGATGAAGGATGTTTCAGTTTCGGATGGAGTTTTTGAGGGACAAACAAGAAACTGAATGAGTACAGACTCAAAAAGATCTCTGGATGACAACACAAGAGAGTTGAGTTGTTGGTTATGCATAGAAGAAAATTGATGGGTAAACTCTTAGAATAAGTTAAAACCATGCATGTGGAGATTTGTAGAGGAAGGTAGAGCTAGAAGGGAGAATTTTTTTTGAGAGGTATAAAACCAAAGACTATGTACAATGACTGGATTCACAAAACTACATCTAATTCAATATTTTTAGATATTTACACTTTTTCAAAATTTTAAATGGTTGATTTTACCCTTTAAAATATTACCAAAAAAAAATTCATTTGGGTTCGCTAATTAGTGTTTAAAGTATAATATTATGGGGTATGATTGTGTGGGTATGATTTGTTTGAATTTAATTTTGAGTGTTTAGGTATAACTTTGAAAAGTACTTTTGAAATGGTGTAGTTGTGTAAAATGCAATTCCACTTCGATTATCCAACATTTGATTTTATAAAGCAAACAAATTTCAATTATTATGTACCGACTACACAATATTATCCAATAACACAAAATCTCATTTCACCATCTTTAAATATTATATAATCAAAAATTTTAATTTTAATAATATTAAAACTAATTTTAGAAAGCCATACATTTGCGTATATAACGGTTAAAATATTATTAATATTGTTTTAAATATTTATGACATATATATTACTATTATGGTAGATATTCGGGTACTCGGTTCGGTTCGATTCGGGTAAATCGGGTTCTATGTAGTTCGGTTCTACACTTCTAGGTAGTTCTGTTTGGTATTTCAAATCCGGGTATTTTGTTTTTCCATAAATATAATATTTTTAATTTGGAATAAATCAATTTACAAATTATATTAAAATTGTGTTATATATACTAGAAAATGTTATACAATAATCTTATTTTTAGTATCGAAAACCATTTGAAGACCTAGACCCGTTGTAACCACGGGTTAAATCCTAGTTAACTGTAGTCATTTTACAACCCCATGAGCAGTGGCGGAGGGAGTAGGTCTTAAGGGGGGTCAATTGACCCATGTGGATTATTAAATTTTGGTCTCTAAATCTTTTAAAAAGTATGATAGTTTTGTGTCTCTAAATCTACGAAATATTTTTATCTCGTGTCTATCTTTTCGAGATATTTACGTGTCTAGCTTAATTACCTTAATATAAAACTATCATACTTTTTTAAATGAGAAAAATGTCAATTAAATCATGAACTTTCAAAATTCACCGAAAAAAGCATGAACTTTCACGTGAACCATTTAAATCATATATTTTTCGTCGACTGACGTTTTAAAACATGATTTTTTTACTGAGACAAAAAGATTAAATGAGTTGGGTCAACCCATGACCCATCTAACTTAATGAGTTAACTGGTTATATGGGTTACCCAATTATTAAATGAGTTGGGTCAACCCATGACCCAATAACATCAAACCCATTAGGGTCATGGGTTTAATTGAATTAGGTGACCCATTTTTACATCCCTACTTATTTCATAAAATATTTTTATCATCATATAAAATAAAACATGATCTATTTTAAAAAGAGAAAACGCCCAAATAAATCCTCAGCTCCTCGTAAAACTCCATTTAAAACACAATTTATCATAAAGACCATTTTAAACCTCAACAAATTTTGACTTCCATAATTAAACACATACTTTATCTGACTAGACATATTTAGACACCCCGTTAACTCGACTAACAGACACAATTAACCCCCATTAACTACGTTTAAAACAAATGTTTTATTTATGAAGCGATGATTTCATAGTACAAAAAACCAAAAAAACCCCAAATAAAAAGAACCTTAAATCTAAAAATCCTAAATCTATATCGTTCTCTTTTTCTATTCATCTTCCTTTCTCTTCTTCATTCTATCTTTCTCTTTTTATTTTTGGTTCGATTTCTTTGTTTCTCTTTGGTGGATTCCATCTGTTGAAGAGATGAGAGGTGTTTCAAGTTAGAGAAAGAAGGAACCATAAAGTTCAAAGCTCATTGTTTTTTTTTTACCAACCAAAAACAGAATGTCAACACTGATTATGATGATGAAACAAAAACAAACAAACATAATCTTGTTCATCACCATCTACTTCGTTTTTGTTTCCATTCAATTTTTGTATAATCAAAATCATACTTGGAATTTTTTAGATAATTGAGTTCTGAGGTTTAGAAATGAATCGATTTGGGGAAACAAGACGCATATTTGGGGATTTTTCTTTATTATGAAATGCGCCGTTTTGAACTAAACGTCGGTATTAAACGGTGGTGTTGGATGTTGATTCAACTTAAAGAGTATCTATGATATATCTTGATGAAGCTTGAAGAATGAAGACATGAAGAATGAAGATAGAAGAAGAGAGACAAGCTGAAAGTAAAACATGAAGGAATCATAGGTTGACTTTGTCAAAGAAGCAAAGACTCTATGTGAAAAAGAGTATTTGAGGAAGTCACATGTGTTGATACTTTGTATGAGAATAAGTCACGTGAGTACACACGTGTGACATCTAGAAAAGAGAGGTCATTAGCTTCATATCCAGGAGGTGTGCTCGTCTTCGCTGTAACGGTGAGATTCTTCTTCTTCACAGGATGAGAGAGAGAGAGAGAGAGGCTAAGAGAGAGAGCAAGAGAGGTTTGTATTCTCTGGGTTCTTGGGATCTCTAAGGGGTTTCTCTTATCTTCTTTGTTCCTCTTTGTAAAACGGATCGGGTTGTGATTCGCGGTGAGAGACGGTCTTGTAAACACCACGCCGGAGGTGTTTTCCGGTGGCGTTAGTGGAGGCTGTTGAGGTGGTACCGTCCCCTCCCCGGAGATGTAGTTCGCGAACTCCGGGTGAACAATTTGGTGTGTTCTTTACTTGCGAAACTTTCGGGTTCTTAGTCTCGGGTCTTTGTGGTTCGTGTGCGCGAGTCTTGAGGTTGGAATTGGTTCGATTCCACAACAGGTGGTTAACAGAGTTGTTTATGAATGTTAGTCAAATTTACGGAGTGTTTAAATTGGTTTAGTCAAATAAAGTTTGTGTTTAATTATTGAAGTCAAAATTAGTTGGGGTATAAAATGGTTTTCATGATAAGTTGTGTTTTAAATGGAGTTTTGGGAAGAATTGAGGATTTATTTGAGTGTTTTCTCATTTTAAAAAGGGATAAATGTCAATTAAATCATGAATTTTCAAAATTCACCGAAATAAAGCATGAACTTTCACGTGAACCATTTAAATCATGTATTTTTTGTTGACTGTCGTTTTAAATCATGAATTTTGTTTTACCGGAACAAAAAGAGCACAACGTAACCAAAAAGAGACCAAAGTTAAGGGAAGTTAAGTCTATTAACGCAATAGTTTGACATTTATCTGAAGAATTGAGCACTTCAATTGGCTGGAATTGAGCATACTGTTAAATTTTTCTGTTAACGGATTCAACTTTGTGCTCTTTTTGTCTCAGTAAAAAAAATCATGTTTTAAAACGTCAGTCGACGAAAAATATATGATTTAAATGGTTTACGTGAAAGTTCATGCTTTTTTCGGTGAATTTTGAAAGTTCGTGATTTAATTGACATTTTCTCATTTAAAAAAGTTCATGATTCTTGCATTGGGGGCTGTTTTGGATCCTAGGATGAAATTTAAGCTTTTAAAGCGTTGTTACGATGAGCTTAATCCATTCACTTCTAAAGAAAAAATAGATCATCTTGAGAAAAAGCTTTATGAGCTCTTTGAAGAATATAAGAAAAAATATCCTTTGACTCCGGTTGTTAGCTCTACAAGATCTGACTCTCATGTTATGGAGGAAGGAAGAGAAAACTTCGGCGTGCTCGACGTAAGTTTTCAATAATGATTTACCTCCGTTTCTCCTTTTAGATTCTAAATGCATAAATTTCAAATTATATAGGATTTGTTCGAGTTAGATAATATCCAAGACGTTATAAAAGAAGGAAAGTCAGCGTTAAAATTGTATTTAGAAGATCCAAAATTAGAGATGAGAACCCATCCTAATTTGAATGTTTTGCAATATTGGAAAGACAATAGGCATCGTTTTGGTGCACTAACGTATATGGCAATGGATATCCTCAGCATTCCCATTACCACTGTAGCTTCTGAATCTTCTTTCAGTATCGGATCACACGTAATAAACAAGTATCGGACTCGTCTTCTTCCTAGCAATGTACAAGCGTTATTGTGTACTCGCTCTTGGTTATATGGTTACAAAATTGATCATGAAGGTATACTAGCATTAGTTATGATATATGTTTTGTTTTCTTTGTATGGTTTATATATCTATGAATTATTTTCTTTGTATATTATAGATGAAGATGACAAAGGCGAAATGGTCACTATTCGATCAAGTCAAAACTTTATGCAAAAGGAATAAAATTGATCATTTCAATTGGAGGTGCAATTTTATAGGTTTGTAACATTTTTGTTTGTTTTATTTGAATATTTTTGTTATAGTGTGAATATTGTAATGTTTATGTGTATTGTATGTTGCATTTGTAAGTTTTATTTGAACATCGAGAACTAGAGAAGAATGTGCACTTACTTATTTCTAAAAGACAGAAAATAGTTTCATTTATTTAACTTTTTATATATATAATTATTTTCATTATTATTTTCATATTTTTCAGAATTTCTATTTTGTTAAAATTGTTACTTAAGAATTTAATGTATTATTATATTTTGCATTTGTGTTAATTCATGTTTTTAAGAAAATTGTTATAAATGTATTCATGAGTCATAATTGGGTAACCCATATAACCAATTAACCCATTAAGTTAGAAGGGTCATGGGTTGACCCAACTCATTTAATAAATGGGTTGGATCAACCCATGACCCAATAACATCAAACCCATTAGGGTCATGGGTTTAATTGGGTTGGGTGACCCATTTTGACATCCCTAATTGTGACACATATCATGATCTCTGGAGTTACAATTTGAAACGTGTCAACCCCACATTTAACGCGATCATTTTTATATAATAAGATATTAAGATCTTTTACAATATTAATATGATTTACAAGATAAACCTCAAACACAAACTATCGTAAACTCAATTTGAATGTTTTCAAAAATAATTTAAAATTTAACCAATATTGTGGAAATTTTATTATGATATTTATTTATAGAGATTTAATAGTATACTAGGGTTGAACCCGTGCGTCCCGCACGGGTGTAATGTTTATTAATATATATTGAATATAACTTTTCGAATTATATTTATGTATATTTGATTATTTTGTTATTAAAAATTGGTTATACTTAGAAATTACAAATTGTGTATGATGTTTTGCAGGACGCACGAGTGTAAAGATTATAAACATATTAATTTGATACAATTTAATGATTTTTTATTGATTTATATACATGATAAAATTTGGAATCACATTCCTATGTTTTGATATTACGAATATAATTATATGTAATAAATTATGTATGATATTTTCCGACCCGTCAAAATTCCATTTGTGATATTTAATGACCCGTTACGTAAATTAAAATATGTGGATGTCATAATCTTTATTCAAATTATATGTTAAAATCTATAATTATACACTTATTTAAATCCAAAATTAAATTCATAATTAAAATAAAAATATATATACTTTTAAGTAATTAAATTTTTCTAAAATTTTAAAAAATTTAAACATATTTTTAATATTTTATGATTTTCATAAAATTGAAATATTCATAATACTTTGATTTTTCATTATGTTACCTATTAAATAGTTTGATATTTATTTTTATTTTCTTTAATTTTGTTTTTATGTTTAAGGGAGAATTACAAAACTACACCATTTGAATTACATTTCACAAAACTACACCATTTCAAAATTACTTCACAAAACTACACTATTTCAAAATTACTTCTCAAAATTACTTCACAAAACTACACCTAAACACTCAAAATTAAATCTAAATAAACCCTACCCACACAATCCTACCCTCTTAATATTATACCCTAAACACTAATTAGTGAACCCAAATAAAAAAAATTAATTTTGGTAATTTTTAAAAAATAAATCAAGCTTTTAAAATTTTGAAAATGTGTAAATATGTGAAAAATTGAATTAGGTAGAGTTTTGTAAAACATGGGATGAAATTGTGTAGTTTTGTGAATTTCTCTATTTTTAATCCTATTAAATAGGATTATTTTTATTTTTATATTTTATTTTTCGTTCTAAGAATACTTTTATTTTTTATTTTTTAATCTAAAATACTTTATATTTTTTAAAATGAAATTTGAAGGTTTCTCAAAATTTTGTCATTCCCAATTAATAGTATATATTAAACCTATTTAGAAGAAAAAAAATTGCTTTTATGAGAATATGCGTATTAACACATCTTCATGTGAGTCTTCTAACACCACTCAAACATAAAGGCCAAACAGAAAGGCAAAAATTGGTAGTTAGTAGAGACACTTCTTCATGATTTTTTTCTTGTTGGTTTTTAACACATCTTCATGTTGTCTTCTACGGCGATGATTCCGGTAAATGGGTTTTCCTTACACCTTCCAAAACACAAACTTGTTGTCTTTAGGAGCTCCATCTTCTTCAATCTCCCTCTCACTCTCAGGGCTCCAAAAATCCTTCTTCAAGCCTTCAAGCCTTCTTCTTACAGGTTTTACTTCTTCATTGTGATCTTCTTTTTGCTCAATTTAATTCTATAGACATGGCTTTTAGGTCTAGAAATTATGTGGAATTTGATTTTTTTGTAGAAAATGTTTGCGTTTGTATCTACAATAATCTTCTATAAACAGTCTAAAAATATATTAGGGACAAAAAGTCCCACATCGAAAACATGATACTATAATGACTAATATATAAAGGCTATGGGTCTCTCCACTTATCGCCAGGTTTTAAGTTGGTTTTAAGTTGGAAGGCCATAATCTTAACATGATATCAGTACGTCGATCCTTTACCGAAATTAAAAAAAATATACAAAGAAAATTGAGAAATTTGACTAGAATCAGCAAAAAAAGACAGTATTGGTTAGTTTATCATATGCTAGTTTAAAAAAATTTGATGCTCTTTACTGTGTCAGGACCAAAGTAAGAAGCTTACAGAGTGACAAAAACGAGAAAGAAGACTCCGGAAAGTCTCAAGAAATCCAAGATGATAAACGAAATCTCGATGTGATACTTAAATCCGAAAGCGCGAGAGTTTCTGTAGCGAGAGTCCCGTTCATAGCAAAACTCGGTATGGGGTTAGGATTAGCTATGACTGTTACATTGATATGTGTAACCTTGAAAGGATCTTGTGGTTTACCGATTGAGGAAGTCAAGAGTATAGCCAATGCTTCAGAAGGGTTTTCCTTTCATGCCTTTGGAAACAGATTCGTGATCCCAGGGAACGCACCCGGGTAACCATTATGAACTAGATTGCGTGTTTATGAAGAACAGAAGAACTCTTCTAGATGTTTTAATGTTTTAATGTTTTTGTCTTTTCTTTTCTTGAAGTTGGGTTTACTTTTGGTTGCTAATGGCTGCTGGGTGTGGGCTTTTTGTTAGCGAAGAAGCTCTAAATATATGGGTGTGTGCTTTACGCCGGTACTTGTTGTTTAGTCTTTCATATTATCATCCTTGTTTCAGGTTCTGTTTTATGAATATTCTTTTAATCAGATTTTAATATTTTGATTACAGGTTGGGATAACAATAGCACGAATGTTAACCTTAGATGGGACATGGCAATCTTTCGTTACTTCTTTCTCTCGGAACGCTCCTTATATAATGTCTACAATCTCATGGGTTTACTGGTAAAATAAGCCATATAATTTTGTCTAACAACATCATAGCTCTCATGTTTATATATTATTCTTGCTTATATTCTTTTCATGACCACAAAAAGTGGAGTTTGTATAAGCGATATGATACCGTTTTACTTTGGGAAGCTCTTCAGACAAAGTGGTGCATCTGATGATATTTGTTCGAAGGTTTGTTACTTCCTTTATTTGAAATCAATTCTGGTTGTTTTCTCAACTAATAGTTTTACTACATTTTGATGTAAAGCTTGGATTAGCTCAAGAGAAAGCTAGGAGTATTACTAACGCCGTTGAAAAGTACGGGAACTTCTCAGGTTTTGGTAAGTTACAAATCGAATCTAGTGGAAAGTGTTTTTCGGAATTTGATTGATTGAATATATATGACATAGAATTGGTTTCGTGAATATTTGAACACAGTGGAGAGATTTTCTTTGGGGATGAGGAATCCTACGGCGTTCCTAGCCGGAGCTCTCGTGAGTGTTTTAAAGAATTGATTTGATATGTATGTATGTAACAAAATTGTTAAATCGAGCATTAATATTTTATAGGGTGTGTCTCCAGAGTGTTTCTTTGCAGGAGTTTGTTGTGGCGGTTTGATTACTCTTCCGCTTCAGGTTTTAAATTACTTTCCTCTATATTCGATTTGATGATGTGTACCAAATGTGAATGGAGGCCTAAAAGTATGACATTATGTTTCAGCTTGCGATTGGGTTTGTCCTTAGAGAACGTCCCATGTTTGCTGTTGCGACAGTAGCAACTGCAATGGTAAGTAGAGAGAAATAGAAAGAAAGAGAGAGCTAAGATATATGAATAGCTTTTAATGATTGTGATATTTGTGAAGGGAATATGGACAATCTTTCCGTACGCGGCGGCTGCATCCACGGCTTTGTTCTTCTACATTCGCGGTCTCTACTCCGCCTAAGATTTTTAGCTCTTCTTGTTACTAAAAATATAGATACATAGAGAGACAAAGATGTAAGATGTTTATCAAAAGTGCAAATATACACCAAACTAATGGGGTTGATATGTATTAGACACTATAGTACTATCTTTGTATAAAGAAATGACAAAAATTTGACTTTACCCATAACAACTATTTATCTCATTCATTATTACAACAATAATGGATTAAATTAGTTTACATGTTGTTCTCTTTATATTTCTACTAAGTGATGGAGAAGAAGAAGACGGATTCAAAGAAAAGAGTGTATTTTTCTAACCGCTTAAGTCGGATTGTAGCATTTGGTAAAAAAACACACCCGTAGTCTTAACTTTGTTGGGAGATCTTGGAAACATGAATTCGAGATCATAGAAACTTATAAACACTCGTATTGTTTTTGTATTTTGGACAATTATAAGCATTCATATTGTATAAAATTTTGGTTTAAGAATTAAGTTATAAAAAAGTCATCTTGTGAGACAAACTTAGCCACCTAAAAGTTGAGAAAAAGATGGAAGAGAGACGAATCGAGTGCGACCCCGGCTAAGTATGTTTCTACCGGTTCAACCTCATCAAAGATCCCATCTCCAAAGGTTGCTAAGAACATAACACTTGAAATACATCCACTTAAAATTCATTTTCATACTATAATACCAAAAAAAACAAGGGTAAATTGGCTATTTTGACCATTTTTACAAATATACTTAAATTTTGGACGATTAACTATTCATTATTGTAATTCAAGCATGTAGGGACCACCGACACTAATTGAAAATATGTGTAATATAGAGAGGGAAAATGTTGTGTAATAGAAATTGAATGGAATTGAGAAATAACGAAAATGTGCATATGAGTTGTACTTTAAAAAAGAATATGAGTTGTATATGTAAAGATATGTGACTCTTTAAGTGTATGTCTTTGAAAATTAAATGCGACAACATTTAATGCGGAAAGAGAGAACATTTAATGGGTTGAGATAAAAAATGTATGTATATATACATATGTATCTCGAAAAAGTGAGAATGTGTATATATATTCTCTTTTTTGTCAACATTTGGGCTACAAATGGCCGGCCCATTAACCAAACCTACACTATCGTAGGCACGGGGAATCGATCCCGGATGAGGTGGTGCTACCTGCCTCCTGTGGACTTATGACTGCCACTAGACCAATGCCATTTCCCTATTCTCTTTTGTTTTTTCTCTTTCTTTTCACCTTTCTTTAACTTTCCATTTTTTTCTCTTTTCTTTAACTTTTATTCTTCCACATGAATATATATGTACGTAGAACCATATTGTCCACTGGATTGTATAAACAATTTTTAATATTTAAATCATCCACTCGACTGTACAACGAATGTTATTCGCCACTAGAAAGAAACAGTTTTCTATTGATTCAACAAGCATTACAAACGTATCATCATTACGCTTCAACCGGGTTATACATACAAACTAAACATGCGTGTTGTCAAAAATAAATTGTTCACCCGATTGTACAGACACATTGTACACTCAAGTTGTCCACTGGATTGTCCACTAGATGAAACAAACGATTGTTATCCATTTATACATATATGTGTAATATACTTTGAGTTGGGAGTAAAAACTACAATAAAGTATATTTTGAATAAATGGTGGATTAAAATTTAAAAGTAAAATAGCATTTAATTTTGACAAGTTTTGGGAAGTGTGTATGTAAATATATATATTTTTGAGGAGTGAGATGGGATAGAGAATGAGCGTGAAAAGGGAGAAGATAAAAAATGTATGTATATATATATACATATTCAAATAAGTGAGAGTGTGTATGTGTGTATATTTTATTATTTTTTATCTATTTCTTTTCACTATTCTTTAACTTTCCCTTTTCTTCTCCATTGCTGCTTCTTTCATTTTTTGTTTTCTTTTTTTTCTTACTTTCTTTTTCTCTCTCATCTTTTTCTTCTCTCTAATCTATGTCATTTATTTCACTTCTTATTTCAAACTGATGTAAAAAAAAAAAAAAAAAATCTAGAGTTAAATTCATAAGTTTAGAGAGTAGTTTAAGATATTTTATATTATACAATGTTAATTATACAACTTTATATGTACAAACGAATACTTAGATAATAAGATTGTACAACTGATTTGTACACTGTATACGGTGGATACTATAACTATACACCTATATGTACAACTTAATATTATTCGTATGTACCATCTAGTGGATAATCAAATTATCCACTGTAGTGGACAACATGATAATAAGACTGATTTGTACATTTTGTACGGTAGATATTGAATTGTACAACTTTGTATGTACATCTGAATTTTACGTTTGTACCTTCTAGTGAATAATCTGACTATCCACTATATTAAGCGTGAATAGTGTAATGTATAACTATTATATATCTATTAACGTAAATTCTATTAAGCGTGAATTGTGTTTTTATGTGGGCGTACAATGTGATTTGCATTTGTAAATAGTAAACAATTCACTTTTTAATTATTTTTAAAAAATTGTTCAAAATGACAATTTTCCTTGATTTATTTCTTTTTTTATATACAAATGATTGTTAATTATATGTACAATTATGTTGTCTACTGGATGTTTTAATAAAAAAGAGATGTGTTTATGAACGAAAAGAAAAACAACAATTTTAAAAATAAATGTAAAAGAGAACGAGAGAAGAAAGGAAGACAGAAAAAAGAAGAAACAATAACGAGAGAAAAAAGAAATAATGAGAACAAGAAAAAAGAAAGAACAAGAAAAAAAGAATAAAACAAAAAAGAGAGAAAAAAATATGATGAAAACAATAAAAATATAAAAGAAAAACAAAAAATAGTCAAAATGGAATGACCGTAAATAATGTGAACATTATACCCATAAATGTAAAATCAGTTTGGTATAATAGCGGACCCTACAGTCTAAACAACAATAATGAATAGTAAACGTTCTTTGTTACTTTACCAAAAATGGACAATTTTCTTAAAAAGCAAATAACTTTAAATTCAGAAATTATTGTAAAGAATAGTTGTTGAAAAATATATAGTTGAAAATATTTAAATAAATAAAATATTTATATGGTTTGTCAAAATTTTCACAAAAATAAGAAATACTAAAAAAAGGATTGATCCTGCTTCTAGACTCTTCCATTGTTCACATTCCAATATAAATAAATGAGAAAAATATTTTAAAAATAAAGGAATTTCTGCAGCTTCTACACACTTCCATTGTTCATTCCCAATATAAACCTTTGTTTACTTACAAATCACATCACATTTTCTTTCGCATTTCTGCACATCTCACCTTCAGGTATAACAAATAATCTCCCCAATTACTATTGTTTCCTACACAGCGTTTGAAATTTTATATTTACTATTACGTTTAGATCTTAACTTGCATGCTTAACTGGTTGCTTCTTTGTTTCTTTGTTGTTGTATTTTCTTGTCTTATATTTCCAGGGATCTCTGTCTTGTCTGATTTATCTTTATCTCTCTGTGTCTATTACATCGGCAATGGCTCATATCCTTTTGTAGATTGTTTTACTTTTGATATAAAATAATGTGAATGAAGAAAAGTAGTTAGTTTTTTTTTTTAATATTACATGATAATTGTTTTGGCTTTAACCAATGCAAACGTGGAAGCCAGAGAGAGCGTGATCGCGAAAGAGCTCAAGCAAGAGGTAATCACAAACCTAAGCAACCTAAAAACGATGGACTAACACCTGAACAACGTCGCGAAAGGTGCATTTCATTAATCTCTTTTTTTCCTCTAATTTTTATGGTATCTTGGTTTTATTTCGGATAAAGCGATATAGCAGAGAAGAAAAACCATATGGATTAAGTTGGTTTAATTGGTAAACAAAAAGGTTTTGTATTAAATTAAGAGGAATTCACAAAACTACACTCTTTCAACCCCTCTTTCACAAAACTACACATAATTTAATTTTTTCACATATTTACACTTTTTCAAAATTTTAAAAGCTTGATTTACCCTTTTCAAAATTATCAAAATTAAAATATTTTCATTTGGGTTCGCTAATTAGTGTTTAGGGTATAATATTAAGAGGGTAGGATTGTGTGGATAGGGTTTATTTGAATTTAATTTTGAATGTTTAGGTGTAGTTTTGTGAAATATTTTTGAAATAGTGTAGTTTTGTGAAATGTAATTCAAATGGTGTAGTTTTGTAATTCTCTCTTAAATTAATTAGATTGGGGAAGTTGCATTGGTCTAGTGGATGTCCACATGAGACATGTAGCACCACCCCACCCGGGATTGATTCCCAACGCCTACGTTTATAGATGAATTGTTTAGGTTATAGCTGTAATTTAATTTCTGTAAAATGCAGGTAGGAGACATGTTTTGCAATTTTTAGATTTTGGTTTACATAATTTGAATTTCAGTATGATTGGTAAAAATGTTAGATGTATATTTTAAAAATAATTGTTATCATATAATTAGTTAACCAAATCATGTGAAAGAATATATATTTGATCTATGAATTAGTTTTATACCATTCACTAGTAAAAAAAAGCATGTACCCACGAAAAAGCCACGAAATTTTTCGTGGGTATAGGGCAAAAGTCACGAAAAACCACGGTGAACAATAAAACATTATCCACGAAAATTTAGTGGGTTTTCGTGGGTAATTTGCCACGGTTACCCACGAAAAACACTATAACCACTAATTTTTTCGTGTGTAACTAATTTTTTCGTGTGTAATTTTTTCGGTTTCAATAATGCTGATATATAAAATGGATGGTTGTTATTATAGAGACGCGAGAGCCTTGCAAGAGAAGGCGGCAAGAAAGGCAGGACAGACAATGGGAGGAGGAGGGAACCATGACCATTTACATAGTGTTGGTGCTAAAATCAAGAAATAAAGAGAAAATATGTTCATTAGGGGTTTTTGAGTAGTGTATATGAATCAATGGTAACATCTTCTGAGTCAATTATATATTTGTGATGTGAGGATTTTAAAAGTTTCCTTAAGGCTCTCTCAAGTATTTATCTTGGCGTTATGGTGTTGGCTTTATAACTATTTGATTATTCAAACTTATATTTGGGAGAATTACAAAACTACACCATTTGAATTACATTTCACAAAATTACACCATTTCAAAATTACTTCACAAAACTACATCTATACACTAAAAATTAAATTCAAATAAACCCTATCCACACAATCATATCCCTTAATACTATACCCTAAACACTAATTAGCGAACCCAAATAAAAAGATTTTAATTTTGATAATTTTTTAAAGGGTAAATCAAGCTTTTAAAATTTTGAAAGGGTGTAAATATGTGAAAAAATTGAATTAGGTAGAGTTTTGTAAAGGGAGTGTTGAAAGAGTGTAGTTTTGTGAATTTCTCTTTTTTAATTTTTATTAATATTACATGAGTTTTATTAAAAACTATGTTTTGATTATGTTGGTTTTATTATTTAAGATGATGAAGTGGAATAAGGGGGAGATTATTGATATTATATAATGGATAACTTACATTCACAATAATTAAGATTACTCACAATATGCAAATATTTGCAAATATGATAAACTTAACTTTCTAAAAATGTTAGAAAGTAATTTTTTGTTATAAATACGTAGACCAAAAACTTTTTATACACCATTAAACTATTTTATACCATCTAGTATCCAAAGATAATATAGGTATCAACATCTTCATTGAATAGTTTTTCTCAATTTCTTATATTTTTGCAATATAATATACTCAACATTTCAAAAAAATATTAAATAATATGTAAAGTATGAACTTCTTATACCACATCATACAATTTCTTACCTTTCAAAATTATAAACTATTATATTTATTAATTTACAATTTCTTATGACGAATATTATAAATATTGTTTACAAAAAAGAATTCCAAAACATATCTTGCCAACCTTTTGCTAAAGAAGTTTGTTGTTTTTTATGTTTTAAATTTGGGAGAATTACAAAACTATACCATTTGAATTACATTTCATAAAACTATATCATTTCAAAATTATTTCACAAAACTACACCTAAACACTCAAAATTAAATCCAAATAAACTCTACCCACACAATCATACCCCCTTAATACTATACCCTAAACACTAATTAGCGAACCCAAATGAAAATTTTTTAATTTTGGTAATATTTTTAAAGGTAAATCAAGCTTTTAAAATTTTGAAAAGGTGTAAATATGTGAAAAAATTGAATTAGGTAGAGTTTTGTAAAGGAAGGGATGAAAGGGTATAGTTTTGTGAATTCCTCTTTAATTTTTTTGTTAATAACATATTATGTTTTCGATTTTGACTCTAAACAAAAAAAATTAATCTTTATAATTTAATCATTTTTTGATTAACATTTTTTATATTGATGTTTATATTCACAACAATTTTATTGCAAATTCCCATATGATTTAAATCATCAAAATGTTTAAACTAATTTCTTTATGATTTGAATTCATTCAAAAATGTTAAACCATATTTAAACCATATTTGTACATACAATATTTATAGATTAATATTTTCTGTCATTTCTTTCTTTTTTTGTTAAACAATAGTTTACGTAACTTCGTAAGCAACTATTTCATGCTACTAGGGATGTTCCCGTGCTACGCGCGGATTTTGGTTATAGAATTTTTTTTGCATTTACTTTTATTTTATAGGTTCATTTACTTTAAAAAGATTTTTAATATTGAAAATACTAATTTAATTTTAATATTTAAAACACTATTAGTATTATCATGTATATCAAAAGAAATTAAAACTACAGTGTTAATATTATTAGTCTAAAATAGAGTTTTACAAGTTATATATCTTTTGGTTGAGCTTGGAGATATGGCTACCCTACCTTTTTGCATGATATCTATATGAACATTGAAACTTGTCTTTCACATGAATTCAAGAATGATTACAATTTTAATACTCTATGCAACTTTCTCCTCTCCTTGATCCATCTTCGCATCCTCTGAAGCCACTTCAACTTCCATTCACAATCTAAAAATACATTAAGCCATTTTCATTTGTTAAATATGTAAATAGTTTGATTTTATCACTACTCATTACCTTGGTATACAAAAACTAATATAACTTTTGATACTTAAGTTCGAGATGAGCTCTCTCCTCATGGAACTTTGTTTCTATGTCAACATGTTTGCCCTGAAAATGATTCTCAGTTCATCACCAAAAAGATGCACAAAATGTTTTTCCATTGGACATTCATTAAGCGTATAGAATATGCATTGGACATTCATTAAGCAAATTTAAAACGGTTTCAATATGGATCACAAATCTGCAATTCGAAACCGAAAATAAGAGAAATATTTTGGTTTTCTATCGGTTATTCACGCAATTATCTTAATTGATCCTAATGGAAGACATCATCCAAGCATAACAGCCAAACGGAAGCCGAACCGATTTCTTAGCATTTCCAATATGGATCTAAAATCTAGAAACCATATGAGTCAAGGACTAGGCAGCTGTATTTTCTTACTAAAAATCTTTTAAATTTAGTCAAATGGTCACATAATGAATTTATCACTTTAGTATTTTCTTTTATTTCAACAAACAATTATAAAAGGCATTTAACAAAAAAAAACAATTATAAAAGGCAACAAGAACAATTTTATATGTTGACCAAACAAATTTTTAACTACGAAAATATTAACATCTTTGTGATAAATATTTTCACTAAATCGTTATTAAATTTAATACTATACGTTGACCTTTACAAAATTTGCATTGTAGGCTTAACAGATAGATTTAATAAAATGAATGTTTTCTTATCAAGATAATGATGTGGCGTTATCATATACAAAAGTTATCATTTTAATTGCATGTAACCAAAGAATTTAATATGTTGACCAAAAAAATTAATATGTAGTTTTGTTCATGTGACAAGTTGGACTTTTAGATAACTATTTCTCTTCCTGATTGATAAATATGTGCATATATATATATATGATCATTTATTTGCATTCTAATTGACCCCCTGGTCTCAAATCTATGGGAAAAACTCACCATAAAAATTTAATAAAATGAAAAGGATAGAATTTATAGTTTCAGTATTTGATTTAGTTTCTGTATTATTATTTACTGTTACATGTAATGTTAATGCTCATGGAGAAAGTGGATTCGACAAGAACTATGTCGTGACGTGGGGACAAGTCTCGAAACTCAACCAAGGCAAAGAAGTTCAACTTTCCATGGATAAATATGCAGGTTCTTTGATTTCTTTCTTTCAGTGTCCTTGATTTAAATATGTGTAACCAAATAATTGTTATAACACAAACAAATATATATATACTAGATTTTTACATGTGCGTCCTGCACGGGAGTAATATTTACAAAATATTAATTTGATATAATTTTTAATTATTTTTAATTAATTTATGTCGAATAATAAATTTTTAATTATATATACGTTTATATGTATGTTATAATATTAAAAATATTTTTTTAGTATATCATAAATTATGTTTGATATATTTTGACCCGTCGCAAAATTAAGCAGGAAATCTCGCGAAAATATCTAAAAGTATTAAAAAAAGTTTTTTAAGATTTTTGGATACTTTTGTTTTTTTATTTACATTATCGATTCGAATATTCTAGAAAAAACACTTTTAAATAATTAAAAATTTCTATAACTTAAACTAAATAAATATTTTTGATATGGGATGATGGATTATCATAAAATTGAAATATTTATAATATATTATTTTTCATTATGATACTTATTTATTATATTTTTCATTTTAATCATATTAATTAGGAATACTTTTTGGGAGAATTACAAAACTACATCTTTTAAATTGCATTTCACAAAACTACACCTTTTTAAAATCAGTTCACAAAACTACACCTAATTACTAAAAATTAAATCGAAATTAGCCTTACCCACAAAACCTTACACTTTCAATATTATACACTAAACACTAATTAGCGAACCTAAATGAAAATATTTTAATTTGGTAATTTTTAGAGCATAACTGAACCATTTAAAATTAAAAAAGGGTGTAAAAGTAGAAAAAATTGAATTATGTGAGGGAAAGATTGAAATGGTGTAGTTTTGTGAATTTCTCATAATTTTTTATATTTAATTTTCGTTTTTCTTTTAATCCTATTAAGTAAGAATATTTTTATAATTTTTATTTAAAATTACCTTATATTAAAATTTATACAATGACATTACATTTAATTAAAAGAAAATTTTAAGGGTTTCTCAATAATTGTCATTCTCGATTAATAATATAGATAAATCTAATTATGTATATATGAATGATAGCATATATTTACAAAACCATCAAATAATTATGAGATAAACCTAATTATTATTATACAAATAGGTTCTGCCTTTGAGTCTAAACATCATTACGGATCAGGATTCTTCCAAATGAGAATAAAATTGCCTCCAAGAGATACTGCCGGTGTTGTCACTGCTTTCTACGTGCGTTCTAACCTTTTTTAAATAATTTTTATTTTTCTTAAAAAGAATTATATCATTTTTATCCCCAATGAGCCTCAAGAGACTATTATTTTGGATGTGATAGTGTGTGCTCTATGTAAATTTATGAATAAATTTATGAATGTCACTAGACTAGGATGGATTTCTCTTACATTTAACTCTTTGTTTTCTCATCACATGAATTTTAATTTTAATTTTGATTATGTGTTTCTTTATATAATTGCGTACTCTATTGGTTATAGTTGACTTCGAAGGGAAACACCCACGACGAGGTTGACTTTGAGTTTTTAGGGAACCGAGAAGGAAAACCGATAGCAATGCAAACGAATGTGTTTGTTAACGGTCGAGGAAATAGAGAACAAAAGTTTGCTTTTTGGTTCGATCCAACCACAAGTTTCCACACTTATGGGATTCTTTGGAACCCATTTCACATTGTGTATGTTTTCTCTTCCTCTCTTTTCTTCATGCATCTATTTAAAAATTATACGTACATATAAGGATTGCTTATAAAAAACTTTAAAATATATAAAAAAATAAGTAACATTAACTCGGAATTAAACTAAAACATGTTATAATCTGTAATGACCCTGACCCGCCACTATCGTGGTCCCATGACCCCTCTCTCGGCCCATGAGCCTTATTGTCGTATCAGTTCTTGGTTGCGTTATTTTTGAGTCTAACCCCTTGTTAATATCATATTGTTTGTTTTGGGTCCGAAGGCTTATACTAATTTTTTTTATTGGGTATCACCCGAAAAGTTCATACTAATGTGGAGTTAGATCCTCTTACATATTAGACAAATTTTAACTAATTACCGATGTAAAACATGGTTCTCAAATAATCATTTCACATGATTTTTCGTTAACAGATTGTACGTGGACAAAATTCCAATAAGGATATTCAAGAAAACAAAAAGAAGTGGAGGAGACTACCCATCAAATCCAATGCAAGTGGTGGCTAGTCTATGGAACGGTGAGGCTTGGGCAACAGGCGGTGGTAAAGAGAAAATTGATTGGACTAAAGCTCCTTTTAAGGCCAATTTTCAAGGCTTCTCCGACACAGGTTGTAACGTGGATAGTTCGAACAATAGTAGTAGCAAAGTTTGTAGTTCAAAAACGTATTGGTGGAACGCAAGGAAATATAGTAAGTTAAGTGCAAATGAACAGAAGGAGTTCAAGCATGTAAGAGCAAAATATATGGATTATGATTATTGTACTGATAGGCGTAGATATCCCGTTCCTCCTATTGAATGTCAATGGAATAAGTAATGATATTTACCCCAAAAAAATATTATCATAGTTATAAAAAAGAATATCAATACAAACATTTAGTAAAAAAATAATAATAATTGACAAGTAGTATACTTTTAGCTTGAAAACTAATAATGTAACCTGAGTTGGTCTAGGGCGTGTTATAAAAACCGCGTTTTGAGCTCGTAAAGTTGGAGAGGTTGCATGTTCGAGTAATATATGGCATAAATTTCCAAAGTTCTTATAATCTTTAATATAAGATATGTAATCGACAAGTAGTAGAATTACTTTTAGTTGATAACTATAACAAAATTCAAGAAGAAAAAAGGGGACTAATAGTGTTGTGAGTAATGGATGACATAGAGTTATTTCTTGTAAGTGAGAAAGTAAATTTGTGAAAATTACATAAAAACATAAGTTTCTTTGCATATATATAAGTAAATTAAGAAATTATTGCTATATATTATTAACTATTGTTGTGTGGCTCTGTTTAAAAAAGAAAAAAACAATCTGTTAGGCATACTTGAACTAAAATCTTTGTAAGTGTGTGGGCAAATATCCAAAATTAAGAACTTTAAAGATTTTATTCAATAATTACTAGAAGGGTTTAAGACCTCAACGATGACGTCCATGACCCGCAGGCGGCGAAGTACTACGTTGTACATCAATCTTGATCTCATGGGATATCTTTTGATTCCAAACCTCTTCTCCTTTTTTCTCTTAAGAAAACAAAACTTTTAATATAATTTACAAGAAACATATGACTAAATTAATCGAGACGATCTAAAGAAGTTTCTCGCAGTTAGAAACTTACTTGTGTTGAGAGATTTATAATCGTAGTGTAATCGAGCAGAGGTTGTGTTTGATAATGCAAACAATAATAGAATCGTCAATGTTATTAACCTAACGAAATACATGTTGTTTAATTAAATTTTAGTTTCTCTAAAACTCTTAAACTCTTGTAATATGTAAGGTATTGTCCCCATTACGTAGAGAACATACAAGGAAATTTCCTCAAACGTACAATAAGGATAAATTAATGGTCCATATCGTTGAAAATTGTATTTGTGCAAAGAAAATCATTGTTTTGAACTGGAAAATTCACGTTAATTAATACATAAAAAGTCTAAGTGTGAACATGTTATTTGAGCCTTGAAGCGTAGTTGATGATTATTGTTATGAATGTGACTGAAAATAGATATTTTATAACGAACGAAGAGAAAAAAAACGTTTTGAGTACTTTTTTGGCCACGAAAACGTGTTGATCAGTGTACATTTTCTTTTTATCACAAAATAAAAAATGTTTTTTGTCGCCCTTCTTATTACGTTGTCTTGATGTTCTTCTGATTTATACTAAAAAAATTAGGGAGAATTACAAAACTACATCATATGAATTACATTTCACAAAACTACGTCATTTCAAAAATACTTCACAAAACTAAACCTAAACACACAAAATTAAATCCAAATAAACCCTACCCACATAATCCTACCCTCTTAATATTATACCCTAAACAATAATTAGCGAACCCAAATGAAAAGATTTTAATTTTGGTAATTTTTAAAAAGATAAATCAAACTTTTAAAATTTTGAAAGGGTGTAAATATGTGAAAAAATTAAATTAGGTGTAGTTTTGTGATGAAAGGGTTGAAAAGATGTAGTTTTGTAATTTCCTCGAAAAATTATTCTTTATGTGAGAACTAAAAAATAATCAGTTATGGATGTATAATATTATAAACTAGTATTATGCCCCTTGCTTTGCAAGGGGAAAACCACTTTTATTAATATCAAATATCTCATATCTACTATATATTTGATTCTTTTATGTATTTCCAAAATTCATATATTAACTTGAACTAAAATTGTTTCTTAGTTTTTGTACCAAATCTACAAACCGATAAAGTTTGACTTATGGACACAATTAAATCTTTTATGATATACACAAAACTAACTAAACAATTATGTTTTTAAGAAAACATTTATATTAATTTGTAAAGAACTTCAAAATTTAGTTAACATATTTGGTTTGGGTTATATGAAGGTTTCAAACTAAACTCTTAAAATAAATAAACCTTTAAAATAAATTATTTAAGGAAGGGAATAAAAGGTGAGTTAAAACAAAAACATGAAACAAATAATAACAAAAATTAAGAGTAAAAAAACGTGTCAATTACATGTCATATATAATTGTTTTCCATAATACACCACTTCTTGTAAGTTCCAACTCAAAACTTTTATACCAATGAATTATTGTTAAAAATAAAGAAAAACAGAGTACAAAGAAACCAAAATAAGATGTGATAGAAAGAAGAAAAATGTTAAATCACCTTCAATCCAATGACCAAAAAAATATGTCAACGTGACAGATTTCTGAGAATCTAACCTCCCTCACCAAAAAATTGTAAGTTCTCAAAATCATTGATTGAATGAAATCATAGGAAACCAACATTAAACTATTCAAAACAATTTATAAAGAAAGAAAAAAACAACTATGCAAAAGAATAATTAGTTAAGAGGGTTACCTTGTTCCGAAGCATACAAAGAGACGTTACTTGGCCAAAAACATCAGGTTTTGGTTCATAGTTAATCCACATTCCACATGGTTTCGATGCTACAACTACATAGTGAGAGAAAAAGAAACTTTTAACCAATCATAGTCAAGAAACATAAGTTAACCAATCAATAACAATTTATATGATATTATCTTGTGAAACATGATGCATATGACTCTTGGCTAACTTCCCTGCTATCTTGACTTGTGGTATTGGAGACTCTGGAGCCTCGGGAGAAAAAGAAGAAAATGATATATTTTTCAATTGAGTAATGCAGAGAGGATACGTTTTTCCAAAGAAGAATAATCTACAATGTTCTTGCTGTCTTCGAATCCCTCTCAAATATCTTAACTTTTTGATTGTCTCACTGTTAATCAACCACCATACTCTACCTTCTTTAAATCATCATAAGAAAAAATCAGCTAGAGAAACAATTTACATCATTAAAACAATCAAACCAAGTAAAAAAATGTACATAGAGAATTAAATAGTCTCACTTACATAGGAGTTATAAAGTGGTATAAGAGAATTTATTCTCAACATTATGTTACAAAATTGATTACAATTTAATTTTGTTTAATGACAATTTAAATGAGATATGTCTTTGACAATTTAAAGGAGATCTTTTGTTGACAATTTTAAGTGCATGATCTTTTTAATATAATTATTTTCAAATAAATACATGTTTATGATGTTTTTTTAAAATAATACATATTAAATTAAAAATATATGAATTATTAAATAAATATTGGGTTAAAGTAATTAAAAATTGTGTAGCACAAAAATGACGCATATATATTTAACTATTATAGGAAGAAAGAAGAAGCAAGAGTGTGTAGACTTCGCACCTCAGCGAGGGCGATCGAGTGAAGGGCATACAAGTCCCTCACGGGATCGCGCATATTCTCCAGCGCGGGAATGTCTATGCCCGGATGCGAGAAGGTGCGGAACAGATTCGAGACGCGATCGCGATCTGAAAAGCACAACAAATACAATTTTACTTGTCGTTTTCACAGAAGAGCGAAGTAAAACCAGAAAGCGCGGGGAGTTACCTCTTATGTTGTCCGCATTAACGATCAGGATTCGTTCCTCCAATCCCCGAGCTCGGCTGGACTCCGGCGCATGATGCACGGACCCTCGGCCGGTCCCTTCGCGGAGAGAGGTCACCCGCTGCGAGGCGATCTGGTCCGCTGCCTGATAAGTGTGTATTTTAGCTGTTTTAGGCATGCATTTCCATAGCATTTTATGACCTTAGTTGCATATTTCATGTAGATTATAGTCTAATTTAGCATATTTTCACTTAGTAGCCTAGGATAGAGTCTTAGTTAGATTTAGGTCCTCCTTGCATTGCATCATGTGCATTTCGGGTACTTGGAGCTATGGGGAGCTCATGGGAAGCAGATGGGAGCCAAGGAGAAGCTAATTGGTGGCAAAGAAGAAGAAAAGGAGCCTCAGCGGTTCGTAAACCGCCAGGCCAAGCCGCCAAGGGAGGAGGAAACAGGCGAGGTTGCGGTGAAATTCCTAGCGGCCTCCAAACCGCTGGAATGAAACCGCCGGAGCACCACGACGTCCTGAAGAAGAAGCATCCAGCGGCCTCCAAGCCGCCGAGCCTGACCGCCAGACGAAGCCAAAAGAAGCAAGCTTGCGGGTGCGATTCCGGCGGCCTCTAAACCGCCGAGCCCGACCGCCGGAGAAGACCAAAGCTAAGAAGTTGCGGATGTCCGGTCCGGCCGGCCTCCAAACCGCTGGACCAAACCGCTGGGATTGTGCGCTTGTGCACTTTTTACTTTTCCCTATAAATACTCCTAGGGTTTTCATCATTAATACCTTATCTTATGTTTTTAATACTCTCTCCTAAACTATAGCCACCTTGTGTGAAACCTCTAAAGGTTCATTTATTGTGGTTTGAATCTTATGATTATCTAGTTTAAATCTCTTTTATTATCTTGTCATGTCTTTATCTTTTGTTATTAGCATGTGTTTTGGTATGATTAGTGAGTAGTTACCTTATGGGTTTTGGGGTTTAGTTAGGTTAGGATGATGGATGATGGTTGATGATGTTTAGGATGTTTAGGTTATGGTTTCTATAGCATTAGGTGTTCTTAACACTAAGGTAGAAGTAATTATCCTAGCTTAGTACTTATAGGATGTTTCATGCCCGGAAGGTGTTCGATGAAATGTCTAGTCCAATCTCTTGCTAGTCTCTTATACTTAGCCAATGGAAGTTGATGTCTAAGGTTTAAGATGGACATTTAAGGACTTATACTTAATGATCCCTAATCATCTAGACTCGATTGGAAGATTTGAGGTTTTTATGATTAGGGAATGGATTTGAGTCATGGAAGTGATCTAATCTAGATTAGTGATCCTTGTTCTAGAAAGTTGTCTCCTTTATTAGTTTTAACATCATTAGCTTGATTCCATCTATCCAAAACCAATGATTTAAACCCCAAGATCCAACCTTTATCTTATTTAAGCACATTTCTATCTATTTCTTGTTTAGTTTACTTTTGTTGACTTTAGCACTATTGTTTTAGATATAGTTTTTGTTACCAAACAACCTTCTTATTAGGTCTATTCTAAGATAGTTTCTTGTATTCTTGTTGCTCTTAGTTCAATCTCCTTGTGGATTCGATCCTTATATTACTACAACGTCATGTGCCTTGCACTTGGGGTTGTTTGTGATTGAGGTTAAAACTCGATCTCATCAAGTTTTTGGCGCCGTTGCCGGGGAGATTGCAACTAGTCAATAGGATTTGGAATCTTCTTAGTTTTAGACCATTTGTTACTTAAAAGATACTAACTTCTTTCCTTTTGTTGTCTTTTTCATCTTGTCTCTCTTGAAGGTGTATGAACCTTAGGAGCCAAAGAGGAGAAATCATCGATTGCGTTCCAGAGCTAGGAAGGCTTGAAAGGGCAAATAAGAGAGCAAGAGACCAAGAAAGAAGAGAAAGAGAAGAACGACAACGAGAAGAAGAAGAGATGGCAAACCAACAAGGAGCCTATGAGAACCCCCATAACCAAGCTCATGGGGTGGGAGTTGGAGATATGCCGCCGCCTCCTCTACATGTTCCAAGGGAGGAGAGAAGGATTGGTGATTACGACGAGCCAATAACTAATGGCACAAGAATGGGCATCCGACCGCCTCCTTGCCCCGTGAACAATTGGGAAATCAAGTCTAGCTTGATAAACATGGTGCAAAATAACCGTTTCTTCGGTCTACCCAACGAGCACCCGATGGAACATCTAGACAACTTCGACCGCTTATGCGGAACGATCAAGATAGGAGGGGTGCCGGAGGATGTTCTTAAGCTAACCTTATTCCCATTCTCCCTCGGAGATAAAGCCGCGCAATGGGAAAAGGGAATCATCACATCAACCATCCAAACATGGGATGAGTGCAAGAAGAGGTTCCTCACCAAGTTTTTCTCCACGCAAAAGACGGCAAAGATCCGTAATGACATCGCTACGTTCAAGCAAGGTGGTAATGAAAGCTTGTACGAAGCTTGGGAAAGGTTGAACGAGTTTACAAGAGCTTGTCCCCACCATGGGATGTCAAAGGAAGCGATACTCGGGATTTTCCACCGTGGCGTCCATCGCGACTATCAACTCGCCCTCAACACGGCTAGCAACGGGGATTTCGCAAGTCTAACAATCCCTCAAGGAGAAAAACTAGTGGAGAACTTAGCTCAAAGCGAGCAAATGAATGGAAAGGATTACGATAGGTCAATGAGAGAATTGAAGAGTGAGTCCAAGGGAGACGATCTAAAGTATAAGGAGCTTAATGACAAGTTTGATAAAGTACTCCAAATACTAAAGAAACCGGTCCATTATGTGGGACATGAGGAGAATCAAGGTTGGTGCGAGGACTTTGATAATGGCGAGCGAGAGGATGTCAACTACGTCCAACAACAAGGTCAAGGAAGAGGGTACAACTACCAAAGGCCTTTCAACCAAGGTTACAACAAGGGAAATAACTACCTCTCTTACCGAAGCAACAATGTGGAGAACCCACAAGATCAAGTCTACCCCACCACGAAACCTCAAGAATACAAGCCAAACCCACAAGGAGGATATGGGCAACGTAGCTCTTTCTACCAAGGCCAACAAACAAACCAACTCAACAATAGCGCATCCCCTTCCACTTTGGAAGAGAACTCGAGGATGCTTAAGCAAATTTTGGACGGGCAAGGTAGACATGCCACGGAGGTAAACAAGAAGCTATCCGACTTACACGCAAAAGTGGATGGAGCTTACGTAGAATTGAATGCCAAGTACGACCGCCTCGCTTCTCATGTAAAGAGTTTGGACAACCAAGTGGCACAAGTAGCCTCCTCCTCGAAAGGGCAAATGGGAAACCTCCCGGGCAAAACCGTGGCAAACCCTAAGGACGCTTGCAATGTTATCTTGAACATCAAAGAAGGGTATGCTGAGGAGAAAGAAAGCTCCATTGAGCAAGGGACAGGAGAACCATTCTACACGCCGTATCGGAGGAACGTTCTCTCAAGACTCAAGGAAAGCTTCTCAAGACAAGGCATGACCATTCCTTATCTCACCAACGTCGACCAAGTTCCGGCCTATGTGGAGTTTATTCAAAAACTCCTAGGAAACAAGGAGTGGGTGGAAGATATGGTCAAGGATGTCGACACAACTCCGATCCAATGCCGAAGAAGCCCTCTCACGAAGAAGCAAGACCCCGGAGCCTTCGTCATAAGGCTCAAGCTTGGGCCCCTCGAAGTCAATAACGCCATGATTGACACCGGTTCGAGTGTGAACGTCGTGAATGTGAGAATGCTGGAAAAGATGGATGTTCATAGCATCTCCGGTTGCGAGAAAGTCCTAATGTTTGGAGACTCGTCGATAGGAAGTCCCATAGGAAGCGTTGAGAACTATCCGGTGAGAATAGGCCACAAAATCATCCCAACCGATTTCGTAGTCATGAAAGGTTCGGATGACGGAAACGAAACCCCCCTAATTTTGGGAAGGCCATTTTTAGCCACCGTGGGAGCTAGGATCGACTATGACGTAGGAAGAATGATTCTTCAAAACGTTGATGAGAGGTTCTACTACTCTAGTAGATCCTCAAGAAAGAACCTGTGTGGAATGGTGGTTTCCAATGAAGGAGATCCAAGTGTGGAAGAATTGAAGAAGAAGTTTGAAAATTTGAACTTGGATGAGAATGTGAAGCTTCAACAAGAACCATTGACCAAAGGAGAAACCGCCACACCAAAAGGGATCACCCTAGTGTGGAACAAGGAAGAAGGAAAATACACCACCAACAACAACATCAAAGAGGGGGAAAAGCTTGAGGAGACCACTTTGGATCTCTTCGCTAGTCTCGCCTAAGCTTCGTCTAAGTCAAGCTTAGTGACTTTAAACAAGCGCACTTGGGAGGCAATCCCATGTCTATCATTGTAAATACTAGTTTTAATTTTAAGACTTTTAGTCTAGGTTATGTTTAGAATGCAGGGGAATAGGAGAAGTAAAGCATCACAGGAGGGTCCAGCGGCCACGAAGCCGCTAGGAGAGACCGCCGGAAGGAACGCAGCCAAAACAAAGGTTCTGTGATGTTTCCAGCGGCCATGAAACCGCTGGAAGAAACCGCCAGGACTCAACGCGCCAGGTAAGTCTCTGTGTTGGTTCCAGCGGCCTCCAAACCGCCGATGCAAACCGCTGGAACCGACACGGATTTCCCCCCTTCCTTTAAATCCGCGAAAAACCCTAGTTTTCTCCCCTTCTCCCTTTTCGCCTCAAACTCGTCTTCAAGCAAATTTTTCACTAAAATTTCAATCTTTCAAGAGTTTTTAAGAGCATAACACCTTTCAAAACATAATCTTTATCCAAATCTTCAAGAATCAAAGGTAAAATCTTCAAAATTTTGAAATCACCATTGTTGCTCCTTTGAAAACTTAAAACTTTCAACTTTGGGAAATTGATTCTTGCTGATTTTTATGGTGTTAGGACCGATAACTTAGTAAGTAACTCTCGTTAGATGGTGGCATTGAGCCATTACTAAGAAATTTTTGAGCTTGTGAAAAATTTGACTTGTTAGCACTTTCCTAGAACTTGTATTGCGTGTGCTTGATGAAAACTATTGTTTTTGCACCATTATATCCCATTTGCGGTGGTTCGAAACACCGTGAAAGAATATAACCCATGATTGATGAAATCCTTATAGGAAAAATGGTGTCAACATCGAGCACAACACGCGCCAGCAGCTCTCACGCGACTTCCGTCGATAGCAACGCACCACAAGATCAACAAGAACTGTGGATGGAGAGGATCAACAAGATTAAAGAGAGGGAAGTTTACCCCCACGAGATTCTTGGACAATAGGGCGTTGATCAAACAAGGGATAAAAGGACAAGTGGAAGATCTACTCGATAGAATGGGCACAAAGGTCCTATTTACATTGGACGAACCCACTTGCCCCGAGCTCACACTGCAGTTCTTGGCGACGGTAGATTACGAAGGCGACGAAACCGCCGGGAAGGTGAATTTCATGCTTGAGGGAGAAGCATACTCGATTGAATTCGAGATGTTTTGCAAGTTGTATGGGTTAAGAAGGAGAAGAGGAATGAAGATGGGAGAACCTCATTGCCCATTGCAACTTTTGTGGGAGAACATCGCTATCTTGGAAGATTTCCGCCCATCGAGGGCAAGGATGTCAAAGGTGAGGAACCCAACAATAAGATACGTCTTAAGGCTCCTAGGCAACACGTTCTTCGCAAGACCTCAACCTTACACAGCTACAAAGGTAGAACTCGGCTTCATCTATGAGCCGTTGAGGTACTTCCTAAGCATGCCGTCGGGACAACTCGTGGATCAAGGAGATAGCGACATATGCAAGGCGTCCGAATTTCTCAAATACCTTATAAGTATTAGAGATGAAGAGGAGATTGAGGGTCGAGACCATGGTATAAGCATTGGAGGAATGCTTACTCCCCTTTTTCGCTCCCTAAGGATCGACCTTAGCCGGTACGTTGAGCTACCCAATGCCTACATGGATGAAGGATACATGGTGGTCACGAAGACAAGCGCGGGCCGTTTTAACGAAGACGCATTCATGTACAACTTCATGGACGATAGGATGGTACCAATGTGTTGTTTCTTGCCAAACACCGACTACACCCACACGCATTCAACCGACGGTATACGCTTCCGTCTCCCCACTTGGTTTTACTTCGAGGTTCCAAAACCAAGGAACCAAATCCCCTACCTTTGGTAAGCCAAAGTACCTTCTACCTATCATTGTAAATACCATTCATGTAGTGTAGTTTTTATTTTTCTTTTGCATTTTAGTTTTTATCATAGTTAGAATGGCCTTACTTCACTACTTTTTCACACCGAGACGGTGTGATTTAAGTGTGGGGGACGGGCCATTAGTTACTAATCATGTTTATTGTTTTAGCTATGTGTGATCATGCATTGCATCCATCTAGTTAGTGCATTGCATTTGTTAATAGTTATATGCATTCAAAAACACCAAAAAAATCGAAAAATTTTGAAAAACACAAAAAGAAAACTAGTTTCATTTTTGCTTTATCATTCATATAGTATAGGATCGAGTCTTTAGCTTTAGTATATACACACTTGTCTATGGATCAATGATGATATTACCTTGTAAAGAGTTATAGAAAAACATTGCAATGTGAATTCCTTTTCGAGATTGTTTGGTATAAGTGATAGAATCTTTTAAATCGTTGAAATTGTATATTTTGAACTTTCTTAGTCTAGAGGATGTTGCTTGTTTGATGCTCACTTGATTTGAAACCACTCCATGAATATTGAACCTAATTGAATCATTAATTTCTCGCTTGATAATGTGCATTGTAGTTTCATGATATATATCCAAACTTTATTCCTTTTTACCACCCTCTTGATTGTTTGGATAACCATCTCATTTTTAGATGGCCTACCCTTAACCCGAAACCATTCCTTCAAGCCCCGTTTAACTCTTTGAGTGAGGCCTTTTGGAAAGTGTTACATTGGCAAAACTTTGTAAGTATTGGGGACGACAAGTCCCACATCCCATCTAGGTGGTTAGCAAGTTTTGATTTGGTTATGGGTGAGGGAAGTGAGGAATTGAAAAGAAAGAGAGTTGGGTTATCATTAGAAGAGTCTAAACACCAAAACTAAAAGAGTAACTACCTTAAGGGAGGTTTGAAAAAAGTAAAAGAAAGGGCATTGAAAACAAGTTTAAAAACTCCTAAACCACAAAAGAAAAGAAATCCCAAACACAAAGGGTAGAAAGTAGGAGTACAAAGAGTGAAGCCTAATCCAAAAGAAAACCCTTAAGGATAGTGTAAAAAGGTGAAAGATAGACTTATGTTGTCAAAGAAAGAAACCCAAAGGGAATAAAGGGTAGAGTTAGGATTAAAAGAAAGGGTTTGAGTGGGTGTTTGAAGATAAAAAGGGGAATGAGCAAGAAAAGAAAGGTAGTGAGTGCTTAGAACGATAAGTAGGAAGGGTAGAACATGGGATTTAATGGCTTGTACGTATTGGTTCCTAGTCTTCCTTACTTTTGCATTATGTTTACACTACTTATTTGCTTTTGAGAGTAAGCCCCCTAAAACACTTAAACATCCAAACACTTGACCACTTAAATAAGACCTTTCCCAAACCGATTGAACCTCTTTGCATTGCATCTAGCGAGACCACCGGCTACTAATTAATGAACTTAAGGATGTGGTGAATGAAAAAGTGAGTGGATATGGGCATCGAATCTAGCTAGGACTTGTGATAGTGTGCTTTGGATACTTGATTGAGAGTTCTCATTACTTATGGTTAAACATCTTCTCAAAGTGCTTCATTGCCTTAGTTAACATTGCATATGTTTGATTCTTAGCTTTTTGGTTCTGAGATCCATCCTCCACTACGTCTTTTGTGTTTGTTGAGTGTTGTTTGCTTGAGGACAAGCAAAAAGGCAAGTGTGGGGGAGTTGATAAGTGTGTATTTTAGCTGTTTTAGGCATGCATTTCCATAGCATTTTATGACCTTAGTTGCATATTTCATGTAGATTATAGTCTAATTTAGCATATTTTCACTTAGTAGCCTAGGATAGAGTCTTAGTTAGATTTAGGTCCTCCTTGCATTGCATCATGTGCATTTCAGGTACTTGGAGCTATGGGGAGCTCATGGGAAGCAGATGGGAGCCAAGGAGAAGCTAATTGGTGGCAAAGAAGAAGAAAAGGAGCCTCAGCGGTTCGTAAACCGCCAGGCCAAGCCGCCAAGGGAGGAGGAAACAGGCGAGGTTGCGGTGAAATTCCTAGCGGCCTCCAAACCGCTGGAATGAAACCGCTGGAGCACCACGACGTCCTGAAGAAGAAGCATCCAGCGGCCTCCAAGCCGCCGAGCCTGACCGCCAGACGAAGCCAAAAGAAGCAAGCTTGCGGGTGCGATTCCAGCGGCCTCTAAACCGCCGAGCCTGACCGCCGGAGAAGACCAAAGCTAAGAAGTTGCGGATGTCTGGTCCAGCGGCCTCCAAACCGCTGGACCAAACCGCTGGGATTGTGCGCTTGTGCACTTTTTACTTTTCCCTATAAATACTCCTAGGGTTTTCATCATTAATACCTTATCTTATGTTTTTAATACTCTCTCCTAAACTATAGCCACCTTGTGTGAAACCTCTAAAGGTTCATTTATTGTGGTTTGAATCTTATGATTATCTAGTTTAAATCTCTTTTATTATCTTGTCATGTCTTTATCTTTTGTTATTAGCATGTGTTTTGGTATGATTAGTGAGTAGTTACCTTATGGGTTTTGGGGTTTAGTTAGGTTAGGATGATGGATGATGGTTGATGATGTTTAGGATGTTTAGGTTATGGTTTCTATAGCATTAGGTGTTCTTAACACTAAGGTAGAAGTAATTATCCTAGCTTAGTACTTATAGGATGTTTCATGCCCGGAAGGTGTTCGATGAAATGTCTAGTCCAATCTCTTGCTAGTCTCTTATACTTAGCCAATGGAAGTTGATGTCTAAGGTTTAAGATGGACATTTAAGGACTTATACTTAATGATCCCTAATCATCTAGACTCGATTGGAAGATTTGAGGTTTTTATGATTAGGGAATGGATTTGAGTCATGGAAGTGATCTAATCTAGATTAGTGATCCTTGTTCTAGAAAGTTGTCTCCTTTATTAGTTTTAACATCATTAGCTTGATTCCATCTATCCAAAACCAATGATTTAAACCCCAAGATCCAACCTTTATCTTATTTAAGCACATTTCTATCTATTTCTTGTTTAGTTTACTTTTGTTGACTTTAGCACTATTGTTTTAGATATAGTTTTTGTTACCAAACAACCTTCTTATTAGGTCTATTCTAAGATAGTTTCTTGTATTCTTGTTGCTCTTAGTTCAATCTCCTTGTGGATTCGATCCTTATATTACTACAACGTCATGTGCCTTGCACTTGGGGTTGTTTGTGATTGAGGTTAAAACTCGATCTCATCACTGCCCCGGACTGGCTGGAGCGGTCCGAGCGAGCGGTCGGAGGACGCATGTCCGACCCGCAGGCTCTCATGGGGTCCGCGTTCTTGGACCTCGTCCTCACATCGGCGCGAGGGGACAGGCCCGTGTCGTCGGCCCCCCTTTTCCTCTTTTTCCACTCGAGGCCCTCCAATTCCTCCTCCCCGTCATCCTCGGGGATTGGCAGGACAAGCACCGCGTTCGGCTCGTCCGACATCCTCTGGAGGACCCAGTCAGCCACCATACTGACTTTCGGCTTCTCCCCGCTCGCCTTGAAGATCGAGATTTCCTCTTTCTTGATCTTCGCCAGGGCCGTGAGTCGTGCTTCTCTCTCCCTCTTCGCTCTATAGGATGGGGGAGACGATTCTGCGACCTTCTGAGGATAGGCGGACTCCCTGAGGGTGCGTTCTCGGAGGCGGGCACAGGCACCGTGGATCCTCTCCATTGAGAAAGAGTTCCACTTGGCGTTTGCTTCGACCGCGACCCGGTTGAAGTCCTCGAAGCGCGTGAGGTCGTCAAGGCGAGTCTGGGTCTCTGAAAATAGATGAACAACAAAAACCCTAAAAATCGGAGGCAAATAATTTTTTTAAAAATAATAATAAAAAAAATTTCTTTTGAAAACCAAAGCATACCGCAGGTCGCAGCCCATGTGCGGCCAACGAACTCTTGCATATCCCCAACGGAGGACCTCGTCACGCGGAAGAAGAAATATTTGTCCATCCATCCCGAATCCTTTTCAGGAAAACCGTATACAAGGTTCCGGTTTAGGTTGGGATAGATGGCAAAAGTCCCCGACGCCTTGGATATGCGGACACTAAAGAGCTCCATCAATTCCGGAACTCCAAATCGGTCTCTTCCGCCACCGTCAGTGCGCACAACACCGACCTAATAAAGTTCGGAAGCGCTTGGGGAAAAGCGATTCCGAGTTAGTAGAGATAGAGAATCAGTGCCTCTGGGATGGGGAAGGACAGCCCGGCCCCGGCAAAGTATGCCTCGTAGGCACAACAGAAGCTCGGGCGAACGCTCTCCGGCGATTCACCGTCACGAGGAAGAACAAGCTCGACCGACTCCGGAATCGCACACGAGCGCCGGAGCCGGAGTAATTTCAGCGACTTCTCTGTCGACAACGTACTTTGGTAGGGACCAAATTGGTCCCGCGGTTGTGTAACATCGCGGCGGGGTTCTCTCAGAGCCATGGATTTCGTTTAAATCTGTTTTGGAAGGAAAGAAAAGGGAAAAGGGGGAGTTTTTATCTCTCTGTTTCTCTGAAAAAAATTGCGTCTGTGAAAATGAGGAAGAACCCTTCACTGTTTCTCTCTTATTTAAAAAAAATATCAAAATGACGTCATCTGACGCTACGGAAACCGTGCCGCCCCACCTTTTGAAAAGAAAATCATTATCTTTTAATGATATTAAATTATCGATAGATTACGTGGCGAGATCTTCGGGATCCGGGAAACCCTAATTGGCGGGACTTATCCTCGGCAATACATGAGTTCGCTATTCTAAGTTCGATGAGTTCGACGAGAAAACATCGAACTTAGGGGGCCTTCTGTTGGTGTCAGACTTCTCATCCGGGCCCATTAAGAGACAGAGCAAAGCGCAGGAAGGAGCTGAGCCTATTCCGCGGCGGCCCCAGAAGTCGATGGGCCACGAGAAGCCCACCTTGCTCAATGTCAGTTCGAGAGGGACCCGGGAGGCGAATGAGTTCGCTATTCTAAGTTCGATGAGTTCGACGAGAAAACATCGAACTTATGGGGCCTTCTGTTGGTGTCAAACTTCTCATCCGGGCCCATTAAGAGACAGAGCAAAGCCCAGGAAGGAGCTGGGCCTATTCTGCGGAGGCCCAATAAGTCGATGGGCCATGAGAAGCCCACCTTGCTCAATTTCAGTTCGAGAGGGACCCGGGAGGCGAACAGACTCCGACTGTTAAGGAGTTCGATGACGACATAACGGCTGATTTAATTGTTTTTAATTTGTATTTATTAGCAGTTAATGAGCTATGAATTGAATGCTCAATAGTTGTTAATCGTAGTATAAATATAGAAGCACAACAAGTGAGAATGGCATGTGTTCTTGATTAGAAAGACTTGTATTACAAAGAAATAAACTCTTTTTACTTTTCATTGTTCATCTTCCACTTTTGCTCTGGTGATTTATCAACCTCCAAATCTCGAAATTCACCTCATCCGGATCGACGTACCCACAGCCACTGAATCATATTCTCCAAGTGTAAAGACACCAACTTTGGTCGCTAGGCTGATGGGTCTTGATCCTTTTCCAGATAATCACAGAACATATTCTTCTTCACACATTCTTCGGTAACTGAGCTCAAGACACCAACAAGATCGTCACATAACAACAAACACAGACATTACTCTCTACAACGAAACTCTATAGACGGAGGCACACGATATCTTCCCGAGACACCGAGGATTTCACTAGGAAGAAGATCAGTCGACTGTTATGAACACAAACGTTCTTCACTTCATCTCAAAGTCAACAACAACAAGATCAAAGTGTTGTCGGAAAGAGAGTCTTGTAATAGCAATGCCAAGTTCATGAGGGTCAAAGAGATGAAGATACATGAAGATAAAGAGAATAGGAGTTCACGGGAATACGCTAGACAGATAGTGATGCAGCTAAAGGAGAATGTTAGCAGGCGAAGAAGAATGGGTACTGATATTACTAACAAAGAGCAACAACCAAGAGATGTTCATGAGTCCAAGAAAGCTTCACACATTCTCTTTCAATAATCAAAAAAGCTTCATTAAAAGTTTATTTGATTCTCGCAGCTAAACATAAATGTGAAAGCTTTAAACCTAGAAACAGAGCATATCTAAGCCAATCACTCGCCGGCGGCGAGTTAGAGTACATAACGAGAACACTAAGAAGAACAGGAATCGATAGAGACACACCAATCTAATACGCTAAATGGTTCTCTCCTTCACATCCACTAGATCCATCAATATTCTACTTTCTCGAGCATTTCTCTGTTACATCGAGAAATTCGTCGGAGAATCTATCTCTATGATGCAATCGAAAGCTACTGTTTCATTTACTAGACGAGATCATCGCCGATATCTTAAAGCCGCACATAGATCTGAACCCGTGGGTGTCTCGTTACCCGATTCGATCGCGGAGGAATCTGAAGGGATCAGAGCTGATCTGCGAGCTGAGTCGGAGAATCGATATCAAACACGATCAAAAGCTGTGATCAAACACGATCAAAAGTTGTGATCTTTTTTTGAGTCGAAAACAAGGGAAAAAAGAGTTAATGAAACGTTGTGTTTTGGCTTCCGTCAATTATTTAACACTGTTAGACAGTAAGGGTTTTTTGCTTAAATTAAAATTTAATGTTTAATTTTGTCCAAAATTTAAATTAATGTTTTATTTTGTAACACAAATTTTTTTAGGTTTCTTTTGTCGAAGTGTCAAAAGTTTATGTTTTAATTTGCAATTTTTCCACTTTACAAAACTTAAATTTTAGTTTATGAGATGTGTGAGTGGAGAGAAACTTGGTTACTCTTTTAGTTGTAGGTGGACATCTATTTTGCATTTAGTTACGCCACTAACTACATCATGAACTTCATTGGTCATGAATTGATAGTTGAAGTCATTGGGGGCGATCACAACCAGCTTTCCAATAGAATATAAACGGAGTATAGTTATTGTTAGAACATGTAAACTAAATAATTTAAATGTGAACATGACTTTTAGAAAATATTATATCATAGAGTTCATTGTTCATGTCGACCGTTTCCTCAAACTCTGCGTAAGAACGAAGTCTATAATTTTTTCGTTTAAATTGTATAAACTTCCTTTTCGACTTGAATCAACATTGTTTGTTCCGTGAATTGGATTAGAAGCTTGTGCGAAAACCTTGTAGGTGGTTTTGTTGTCTATGACTAAGAAATTTTTAATCTTGTAAACTATACATGCCTTCAAATTTGTTTCATAATGTCCGATTCGGTTAGCCGATATGAATATTTGGAACACTGTTGGCCGTCAAAGTTTATGCATTAGCGAAATTATGAAAATTTAATATAATCCTCTAGACATTACTCTCGATTATGTATAAGTAAATTGAATTGGTAAATACCTTTTGATCGATAAACAAAAGTTCAAAACCCATAAGTAAACCGTATTTTTGGGTTTCTTGCCTCCCAAAAGTGTAGAATTCTCGCGATAGTTTCTTTCTTATTAAACCCTTAACAAGATCATCAAAACCAAATCATGAAAGTGGTTGGATGTAAGAATTAAACAATTGTGAAGCATTCATTATTCTATCAAATCAAATCAATTTCTTCCACAAAGAATATGTTTAATTCCATAAACTTTTATTGTAGTTATAAGCGATAAATTAGAAACTACTATTTCTTATTTTACTATTAAGTAAAATTTCATTTACGTTGTTATTAGAAAAGTACCTTAGCCTTTTTGTTATTTATTCGTTTGTTGATGTTTAGTTCATTTTTTCATAGCTACTACTTTTCTATTTTATTTTTGATTTATCCAAAAATATACATTTTGTTATTTTATAATTTGTTAACTTATTATAATTTTTCTAAAGTGTAAGTAGGTGACAAAGAAAATTACGTAATTTCTTTTTCGAATTTTTCACGTTTTACATTTTTTTTTGTTTTTGATGTAATATTCTTTTGTGATTGGTTGAATTAATTTAATTATCTGTTAAATGTTGAATTAATGTAATTATCCATTAAATGTTAATCTTTCATGTAATAAATAGTAAAAAAATATTTCTTAAAACCCACACTTTTATCAAAAACATCTTATATACAGGAAGAGAGAGAGTATTTTTTTGGTAAAAAATTGATGCATCAAATTTTTCTAATTATAGTTATAAGAATAATTTTTTTTTTGAGATTACACTTGTGATAAGGAACACAACATGTCTCACCATAATTTTTTTCTTGTTAAAATTCTTCTCAAATCATAAAATCAAAGCACGAAAATGCTTGGATGTGAGGAGACAATTGCGAATCACTCATTATTTTAACAAATCATATCATCTCACAAAGAATATGTTTACTTTTATGAACTTGTATTGTTCTCTATAATTTGTGTGTATATTTATAGTTGTAAAAAATAAATTAGAAATTAATATTTCTTTAATATTAATTAGTAAAATTCCATTTTTGTTGTTATTAGAAAAGTATATTAGTCTTTTTGTTATTTATTTGTATTGGTGTTTAGTTTATTTTCATAGCTACTACTTTTTATTTTATTTTGAGTTTTCCAAAAACCTAAGTTTGTGTTTTGTAATTTTGTTAGCTTATTATAATCTTCCTAAAGTGTAATAAGACCAATAACATTTTTGTAGTTTTTTTTAGTTTTCCAAACATGTATTATTAACAATTTTGTAATTAATTTATTTTCAAACTGTTAAAATTTAAAACAATTCATGTGTTACAATTTTTAACTTTTTATATTTATAGCTGTGAGCAATAAATTAGAAACTAATATTTATGATTTACTATTAAGTAAAGTTTCATTTTTGTGTTATTAGAAAAGTACGTTAGTTTTTTTGTTATTTTTTGTTGATGTTTAGTTTTTTCATAGCTACCAATTTTCTATTTTATTTTGAGTTTTCCACAAATGTACTTTTTGCTATTTTGTAATTTGTTATGCTATTATAATTTTCCTAAAGTGTAAGTTAGAACCTATGAAGCATGGAAGCTTCACCCGAGCTATGCTTCCCGCCTCGGAATCGAAATCGGAATCGGAAGCTTGTGGAAGCTCCGCGAAAGCGCGATTCCAAAATTTGTTAGTTTGTAATTTTTTTGGAAGCTTTGATTCCATTTTGGAAACTTTATAATTTTTTCGATTCCAATTTTGGAAGCTGGATTCCAACTTGATAGAAGTTTTTTCCAAACAGCTGACTTATAACGTATAGGAGTGTTTGGCAAGTGTGAAATTGAGAATGTACATATTCATATCTGTCAAAATAATGAATATATTATATATCATTTTATCTTTATATATATGAATATACTTAGAGGAATTCCCAAAACTACACCCTTTCATCCATTCATTTACAAAACTCTACCTAACTCAATTTTTCACATATTTATACCTTTTCAAAAATTTAAAAGTTTGATTTACTCTTTATAAAATTACCAAAATTAATTTTTTCATTTGAATTCGCTAATTAGTATTTAGGGTATAATATTAAGGGGTAGGATTGTGTGGGTAGGATTTATTTGGATTTAATTTTGAGTGTTTATGTGTAGTTTTGTGAAGTAATTTTAAAATGGTGCAATTTTGTAAAATGTAATTCAAATGGTGTAGTTTTATAATTTTCCCATATACTTATTGGTATATAGGAGATTTTACTGTAATGATTGATCAATCACATTGAGGCAGGTTTGTTATGATTGATCAATCACATTGAGGAAGGTTGTTATTTTCGTCAAATGTACAATTGTGTAAGATAGAAAGTAGTAAAAATGGTTATAATTGCCCAAATAATATAATATTTTAATTTTAATATCCCGCCAAAATAGTAGGATCCGAGTGAAATTAAGTCCGTTGTTTTCTTTATGAAAATTATTCCCTCCATTTCAAAATAACTAACACTCTATCATAACAATTTTGTTATAAAATTTTATATGACATTCTAGGATTTCAATGCAAAAATCAAATGATTTTTTTTAACCAATAGTATTGTTTCATTAGTATTCTATCCTTATTTTCTTGTTACAAAATAAATAGCGTATTTGACTTTTTTAACCAATGATATTTTATAGTATTATTTTCTATTGGTTGGTTTCAACCTATTTAATGGTATTTTACTATTTTTATTAAAACCATAAATTTCGTAATATATCTGCAAAACTCTAGAATGACATTTATTTTGAAATAAAGGGAGAGTATACTTTTGCAACAAGTAAAAAAACATATATAATACATGAAATATAACTAAATGATATTTTGATATCAAAATATACTTAAAGTCCGAACTTAAAACAACAAGTAAAAAGATTTAAAATAATATATCAAGTTAATATATTTACAAATACTACAATCTGGTCCAAGTCTAGTTAATTATTACTTGGACTGTTTTTACCGAATAAAAAATGAAGGAAATCATAAAAACATCTTTAACTCTTTAGTGCTTTGCATAAGTGTAATTAATTATACCAACTTGTAAATATTCTTAACTTACTTCAAATAATTGTGTCTGTGGTTAAACCCCATAGACCACTTGCTATTAACAGTAGGTGGCACACAAATATCAGTTTTTTCGTTATTATATTCTGATTCTTTACTGTTAGTTTCCAGATTGCCCATATATATATGAAAACATTATTATTTTCACTATTATATGAATAAATAAATACACAACTTTAGTAAGACTCAGAGTAATCCAATATATCAATAAATATCCGAAAAAACTCTCACTTCACAGTCACTCTGTTGCACAACACCAAAGAGGGAGAGAGAGAGAGACTTTGCTATGGGTTGTTGTCTAAGCACCGCCACCACCGACCAGAAAAATGAGCTCGTCTCCGACAAGAACACCACACCACCTCCGGCTCCAGCCATTGTTGTCGATGAAGAGACAATAGTCAAAGAAGTTTTGTCCGAAACCACACTTCTCACTACTTCCTCTATCGACAATTCAACGCTGGAGAAGAAGACTACGACAAAGATTCAACAACAAGACGAGGAGAAGAAACGCAAAACTGTCGTAAACTTTGCTCCAAACCCGGTTATGACCAAACCGGGTTCACTTGAACCGGAGATATGTAGTTTAAGCGAGAGTTTGCTTTCGATCGTGAATGGATACGACGAGGAAGAAGCAAAGCAGATGAAATCTCATGTAGTGAGACAAAGATCGCCTGCGAAATCACGGAACCGGAGATCCGATATGTCTCCGGGTAAAAGGGATCCGATTCAAAGATCCGTAATGATGAGTCGGGTCGGTCAGTCTCCGGGTCGGGTTAGACTAGATCCGAGTAAAAACGGGTCGGGTAAATATTGTAATCATAATCACTGTCAAGGCTCTGTCGAAAATTACATGTTTGCTGCCCCAAAGGACTCGTTTGAGAACCCTCTTGCTTCGTTAGAGTATTTCATCTTTCTGTGAGAAATATTATTAAGAAGAGTATTTTGTGAAAATAATGTTCTTGATTTTATATAAAAAATGTTATCCATTGTTTAAAGGAAATGAGGGTTTAGAAACAATCTACCTAATGTAGTAGTTGCAAGATTATCTTGCTTTTTATAAATATAAAAATTTAATAGCGAAAGATAATCTTCTATGAGATTGTAATCATAAGAGCATCATTATACGTTGGGGATTTCTAAATTTTATTTTTATTTTTAATTTTTGTTTAATTTAAAAAAAAAAAAATTAAAAGTCAACAACGAATTGTGGGCCGCCACGTGTCAGTAGGGCCCGCAAAAATAGAGAAGTCAGCTCTTGGAGAAAAGTTTTTGACGCAACTTTAATTTAATTGGTGGGCCCATATGTTAAAAACCTCGAGCCCCTATAAAGATGGTCTAATACCCGTTGGAGTAATCTACTGTTTAGAAAACTTATACTCCTTCCGTTTCATAATAGTTGATGTTTTAGACAACTTTTTGTGTTTCAAATTAGTTGATGTTCTTAGTTAATGTAAATTTAATTGATATTTTGTATTTTTCGATGATTTAGATTATGAATGATGTGTTTCTATTGGTTGAATTATTTTAATTATGAAGTTAAATGATGTTTTTACACTGAAAATAACAAAATTAATTGATTTCTTAATTTGCATGTAAATGGCTAAAACATCATGTATTATGAAACGGAGGAAGTAACATTTTACATTTAAGTATACAATAAAAATTTAAGAATTTATTAAAATATTATATTTGTCATTTTACATTTTACATTTAAGCTTCTTCCTCGCAAGCTCCTCAGACTACTCCTTAGGATCACGCCGAGGAGAATGCCCGCCTGAGATGACATATTGAGGAGCAGGATCAACGCTACTCCAACATCACATACTTCTTCTCGATCATCGCGAATATCGATTTACCTAAACAACTTCATTAAAAAAACGTAAAAGGGTTTCGAAACCCACTAATATAAGCTCTCTGCAAATCATTAGTTATAAATTAAATAATGACTATTAAACTGGAAAGCTTTCGAAGTCCACTGATAAAAACTTGACTATTATCAAAAATAACCAATAAATTAACGAAATACATATTTCTTGAAAATGCACATTTAATTTAGAGAAATTTATTAAAGTATCATGAAAAAATATTTAATTATTTTTTTGGTTAAAAATTATTTTAATGAATATTCTATTTTCATCAAGAAATGATTTTAATAATGAAATGCGCACAATGTCAAAATAAATTTCAACTTTTGTTGACTTTTTATTTTAATCACAAACTTTTGTTGATTGAGCCATAATAGTCATACTGTGAAATCGTTTAACGGAGTTGTTCATCCGTCCTGTTAAATCATTTAACATTGTGCCTTTTTTAGCTAAGTCAGTATGGTTGAAATATGAAATCTGCGAAATAACTTGTAAGTTAAATAAAATATTTGGAAACTTGATTTTATGAATTTAGGAAACTTTAATTAAGGAATTTTGGAAAACTTGACTTTTTATAAAATATATATTCTAGAATTTTTAACAAACAAAAAGATTTGTCATGTTTAATTTTGAATATCCACTTCTTTTACTTGCTCAATAGAGTTAAGCTTTATGGTCTCTTAATTATAAATATCCTTTTAAATTGTTCTTATTTTCATGAACGTCAATTATTTTGGTTTTAATACAATTTTTCTTTACACGTATTCTTTCTTCATATAAATTTCAATAACATGGATTATAACAATGAATATTTACAATCATAATTTTTACAAAGCCTATAATCATAATTTTGGCTTTACTGATTTTTTTTAATACCTAAATCAGTTACTTCAAAAATTTTAAATTACTTTTCAAAAAACATAAATCCGCGCATGGCGCGGGAAAGTTACCTAATATATATATTTAAAACTTTCGACAATTGTTACTATGCTTCATAACAGGAGATGGACTCCATTCCCATTTCTACATTCCAAAACTTGACTTTCGTAACAATATATGTAATGATGTAAAAATTAGAGTGATTTGGTTGAACTATTCATTTATCCTTGATAATTTTGTTGAACTATTTATTTAATTTAGACATGTGAATTATATTATGTGATTATTAAAAGAGTTAATTAGTGTTTTGGGTACATTTTAAAAAATAATTTGTCAATTGGGTGTTTTGATGTAGTAATTAAATTTTACGTAATTTTGTTTGATTTTCGTATTTAAAATGACAAATTTACACTTATTCACAAAAACCATTCACATAAAATCATTAACATAGATCATTCACGGGAGGTCATTCACGATTCACATGGATTATTCACTAATATTATTTGTCATTCACATGTATTATTTATCATTCACAGAGATCAATTGAACATTTACAGAGACAATTCATCATTCACAACGATCATTCACTCAAAATCATTCATAAAATACCATTCACAGACAATCATTCACGAGATTTGACAATTTCGAATTTAATGATAAAATTGTAATTTAACACGCGAAAATCATCTTTTAGCAAATTAAAATAAAAATGACCCAATTAACAAATTTGTGTCTCAAAATGCACCTCTTTTGCCAATTTTATTTTATTAGAAGATATGGGTATTTTTGTTAACCAAACTATGTAATATTATAATTTTTGTCTAGTAATAGTTGTTAAATATTATATTGTAGTTTTTATGTTCATGAAAAAGAACACATGTGAATATCTTTATTTATTTTAACATTTTTTTTTGGAAAAAACTCAAAAAAGTAAAGTAATCTTTTTTGTTAAAAAAAAAGTAAAGTAATTTTGTGAAATAATAATTTAAATATCTGAAAATTTGTTATGAATATTTAATGTTTTCTACATTATATTAAGTGATTCTATTAGAAAATGTGTGTATTTTGGTTAAGTAATGTTTTGCATAATATTTTGGGAAAGAAATCTCTTGATCCTATTTTTATCACAAAGGATAAATGAGATTTTTATTATAAAACGGAGAAGCCCGGATTTGTCCACTATTGTCTAAATTAGATATTTGATTGACAATTTTTTTATAAATTAATAAAAATCGTCGTGTTTTAATAGCGAAAACAATTTGAGATCCTTCTTCTTAGGTCAAACATAACTAACTGTCAAACTAAATCTGATAATATTCTGTTTCAATGCCCTTCGAGAATCAGACAACATAAAACGTATGTTATGCTGTCTTTTCCACAAATAAACAACAGAATAAAAAATCTTTTATTAGGCATGTGTTGATTAGATTTAGACACAGACTATTATTATCACTATCCTCTATTTATATTCCGACCAAAGACCCCTTTACTATAATTCAATTGCACCACCATCATCATGTGGTCGTCTTACTATCTTTCCTTTGTATTTTGGGCTTTGCTAATCTCACCGGCCGTCTCACAATCATCATCATCATCTTGTTCGTCACAGACATTCTCCGGCTCCAGATCTTACCCTCATTGTCTTGACCTCTCTGACCTCAAAGCCTTTCTCCATTACTCCTATGACGCTGCTAACACAACTCTTTCCATTGTCTTCTCCGCTCCGCCTTCAAAACCCGGTGGATGGATTGCTTGGGCTATTAACCCTACGTCCACCGGCATGGCTGGATCTCAGGCATTAGTGGCTTCCAAGAACCCTACATCAGGTGTTGCCTCCGTCACGACTCTTAACATTATTTCTTATAGCTCTCTTGTCCCGGGGAAGCTTTTGTTCGATGTTTGGGACGTTAAAGCGGAGGATGCGGCCGGAATTTTAAGGATTTTCGCGAAAGTAAAGGTTCCCGCGAATTTGGCTGCAAGTGGGAAAGTTAATCAGGTTTGGCAGGTGGGACCGGGGGTGTCACCTAACAGGAGGATACAAGCGCACGATTTCAACACTCCTAATCTAAACGCAATGGGATCCTTAGATTTAACCGGGGCCGCTTCGGGAGTACCTGTCTCCGGGGGTGGCGATGGTAATTCTAAGGTTCATAAAAGAAATGTGAGTTTGAGTTTTTTTTTGGTTAAATTTTTTTTTTCTTTCTAAAGTGGAGAAGAATTAATTATCAATTTGGATGTAAATTTGTAGATCCATGGGATATTAAATGCGGTAAGCTGGGGAATATTGTTTCCGATAGGAGCAATGATAGCGAGATACATGAGAATATTTGAATCAGCAGATCCTGCTTGGTTTTACCTCCATGTGTCATGTCAATTCTCTGCTTACGTTATCGGTGTTGCCGGATGGGCCACCGGACTCAAGCTCGGCTCTGAGTCTAAAGGTATTCGGTTCAACAGTCATCGCAACATCGGCATTGCGCTATTCGCCATGGCCACTCTTCAGGTAAACCTATCATTTTATAATTCCATGTTAACCAACAAACATATGAATGTAGTGGCAAATTGGTTAGAATTAGGTCTACGCTAAATGTATAAACACGGTATGGTCCGCTTTGATTCGGATTTGGTATATAACTAGGAATTTACCCGCGCCAAGCGCGGGATAAAAATTTACGTAATAGAAAAAAATGTTTGTTGGTAAAAACAATGTGTAGTATAAAATGAAATAAAAATAATTTGTATCTCATATGATCCGCGTTAAACGCGGAGTTTAAATTTGAAGTATATGTAGAAAATATATTGTATTTTGGTTTTTATAATGTTTTATTTACAAAAATTTATTATTATTACTATTCTAATATTTATCATCGAAAAAGATTATCATTGCCATTTCGATGTTGAATATTTATATTTACGTATAATTTACTATTTATCATTAAAAACAATAACTACATAGTGTTTTGAAACTTTGATATGACTCGTTTAAAAATGAAAAGTATGTCAATCCGGTCTCTATTTGTTATAAAATCGGACTATTAAAACCTCAGATATATAAAACCACTGAATTTTCGGGGGCTCGAGTCAATTTTCTGCTCAAGTTTTGTCATTTGACATGAACTTTGATGATTAATACAATTTTACAAAATAATATTTTTATTTATAAATGAACAATATGTTTTATCATTCTTTTGTGCGAGAATATAACATACAAACATTAGGAAAATTATAAAATTGTGTTTTTCATTAGTTTTTTAAATATTTTAAACATATTTTCTAGGAAGGTTTAATCACTCTTTCATGTCTAAACTTATCCGAAAATTCTTTGTTCAAAGTTTGGGAACTGGTGGTTAAAACGATGAGTCGGGTAAATTGTGTGTTCATGTTTTTTCATTTGACATGAATTTTGGTGTTAAATACAATTTTACAAAATAATATTGTTATTTGTAAATGAACAATATGTTTTATCATTATTTTGAACTCAATTTAATATAATATAATATATAAATATTAAGAGATCTATTAGAAATTATAAAATTGTATTTCTTATGAATTTTTTAATATTATATTCTATGATTTTTCAACATTTTTTTAATATTATCCATTTATTATGTCAATTTAAGTCATTTTGTGTTAAATTTGGACTTTTTGTTTTGAGGCTTTTTGAATTTTTAATAATGTGAGGCAGGAAATGATCAGAGTGATGACACGTGTAATTTTAGAATAATTTTCTCTCCCCGTCTTCTGTATTAATAATATAAGATTTATTCTTCTTTTTGTGTTATTATTAAATGGGTAGAGTTTGTGTTGATGAAAGCATGTTTTGGTTGGATTACGAGTTGGCCTATACAAAAGTATGTGGTTTGTCCAATTGTTGAACTAATGTTTGTGTGTGTTTTGGGCATGCTTAAAGATGTTTGCGATGTTATTGCGGCCAAGGAAGGACCACAAGTTCAGATTCTTGTGGAATATTTACCACCATGGAGTTGGATACTCAATCCTCATCCTTGGAATCATCAATGTTTTCAAAGGTCTAAGCATATTGAACCCGGAGCATACTTACAAGACGGCTTATATCGCTGTGATTGGGACTTTAGGAGGCATAACTTTGCTCTTAGAAGCTGTCACTTGGGTTATTGTTCTAAAGAGAAAATCTGCCAATTCGTCCAAACCTCCCAGAGCTTGATATATCGTTAGTAATTCTGAGAAACTTTATTTTCTTTTTATCGTACATGTTAGAAATGCATTGTTTTTCTCACCAATCACAAGATTCATCTTTATAAGTTGTTTGTTTTTGATGATGACTTTTGGTGTTTATGTTTAGTATGAGAAACACATGTGTTTACTATTTGTTCTTTAATCTTTCTGCTTTGTGATTTGTATGATTATGTGATTCAGAGTTCTTGTAGGAAATTAAACTTTTACTTCTTTTTTTTTGTCACAAATTAAAGTTTTACTTTTCAATTCAGATAAACACGAAATTAAGTATGTTTTCTTGTAACTTTGTTAAGAAACCAACAAGTGTCTCATGGCTCATTTTCTCTTTTTTATTAAGTTTCAATCAAAAAACCTTTACTTTTTTCAAGAATCAATAATTAATACAAAATTATTTCTATGTATCTTTTAATTTAATAAAAATCATCTTCATAACTTTCATATATTTACAATCAATATATCATATTATCCACATAATTATAATAAAATCTAAAATTAATAATATTTTACCTCTTTCAAAAATCAAAAATAAATGTCAAGTTTTTTTCTATAATTCTTTTAATTTTATACAAACGATTCACATGACTTCATATACTACTACTTTTAGATTTTATTTCATATATATTGTCCTTGATTCGTCATATCTACACCGAAACACACACCTAAATTAAAATGTAAAATCATAAACAAAACAATGTAAAAAGAGGAATACCTCCAAAACCTTGTTTTCTTTTAAATGATTTCTTGCGTGTGATTTATTAGACTTGTTTTGGTGTCTTTTATATAGAAAATTATGATTTCTAAATATATAAATTTGTTGTAACAATATATATATAAAAAAGACTAACAAAATAAAGACTAAAAACCCAAAGAAAACCCAAAAAATATTGTTTTTAGTTTCTACGTAGGAAAGAGTAAAAGAGTGAAAAACTAGTTTTCCTAAAAAAGAGGAAATCCAATTTTACAAAAATTTGATTGGAGTGAAAAATGGTTTTTACATAAACTAAAACCATAAACTGATTTAAAAACAACAGCCAATCAACCCCGTAATTATATTGGAAGAAAATAATTTAGGAAGTGACAGAGAAAGTATTTAAAGAAAAAATTTAAATGATAATATAAACTTGAACGAAGAAGAAGATTTTTGTTTCTAAACAGTGTTTTATTTCTCAAGTTGATGATTACAAATGGGGAAAATTGCCGATTTAATCATTAATCGTCAAAATTGCACCAATTAAATCATCATTCTTTACTGGATCCAATTAAATCCCCAATTTATATTGACCAATCCAAATTGAATATGAAAAAGTCAAAATCGCACAATACTAAACTCTGTTTATTATTTCGTTAAATTAGAAAATGACGTCGTTTAAATCTGCTTAAACGACATCGTTTTGATTGAAAAACAATAGTATGCAGCATGTGGGATTTGAACATCAGACCATTGTGCCACATGACCACATTGTTTATTGTTTACTAAATAATTAATAAGTCTTAAAATTATCTCTTTATATACATGAACGCAATATATTCAAAATAAACGCAATATATTCAAAATTAAGTAATTTTATATTTATAATTTTACATTGTTAATTGTTTACTAAATAATTGCGAGAGATTGAAAAAAAATAATTGCGAGTGATTGAAAATAATTGCGTTCGGGTATTTAAAGAGATATTTTTAAGACTTATCAATTATTTAGTAAACAATTAACAAAGTGGTCATGTGACTCAGTGGTTAACACTTGTGTGTATAGCGAAGAGGTTTGATGTTCGAATCTCCCTTTTTGCATAATATTGTTATTTACTCAAAACAATGTCATGTTCGAACAATAAATGGAGTTTAATATTGTGCGATTTTGACTTTTTCATATTCAATTTGGATTGGTCAATATAAATTGGGGATTTAATTGGATCCAATAAAAAATGAGGATTTAATTGGTGTAATTTTGACGATTGATGATTAAATCGGAAAATTTCCCATTACAAATGAGAGGAGAATGAGATATTTATAGCCTTCAAACTACAAAATATCTTATAAATATTTAAATCCTAAATTTAGAAAATTCTAATATTATTTTATTACAAATATCTACTCCCTATGTTCCATTTTATAGGATGTTTTAGGGACTTTAGTTTATTTTGTTTTACTAGATATTTTTCAAAAAAATCATTACTTCAACGAAATTCGCATGCAATATAAATTTTTCGAACCATAATAACTTCTTGGGAAGATTAAATTGAACAAAAGATTATTCAACCAATGAAAATGAATACTATATAATATAAATTGTAAAGATATCATTAAATTTTGCATTAATGATTTCTTAATTTTGGTGCTTTTAACCAAAACATCATATATAATGGAGGGAGAATAGATTTTTTTACTTTCTCCAACTCTCTAGAACTTTTTAAGGAGGTGAAGACTTATGATATTTCTAGAGAAGTTCTAGAATTTTGTTCATTTTTCGATTTGCCCCATTAACTAATAATTGGATCAATGATCCAATAATTAAACTTGATCCAAAATTGACGTCTCCCAGATTCTTGAAAATCCATTCAAGCAAAGCTTGTATGATATAAATTTTCTTTATTTTTTTCGTTTTTCCCGTTATATTTTTGAATTTTTTTGGCGAATTCTATAAATTATATTATAGGTCCAACAAATTCAAATCCAAATATAAAACTTTTAAACATTAAGTTTCTCCCACATCAAAAACAATAAAAAACGAAATAAGAAATCATTTACTATAAATAAAACCTAATCCCATTCGAAATCATTATAGCGGAACTTTGTTTAATGGGTCTACGAATTTTGATAAATGGATTTCGCCTTCATTTACCGAAATATGCATTAATGTGAGTCTTCTTCTTTGAATGGGCATGCAAAATTTGATAAGTTATTTTGAATTTCGATAGTACATGTGTACATATATATACATATATATATATATATATATATATATATATATATATATATATATATATATATATATATATGAGTATGGTGACATATATAAAGTTTGGATTATTTGTCGTAAACATAGATTTAAATTTTTAATAAGATAAGTATGTATCTATATATATCTAAAATAAATTATTATTTTTTACAATATTTATTTTATTTGTAAATTTATTTTAAAACATGAAATAAAGTTTTATTATATATAATTATTTTTGAATAACATGCTTATGCGCGGGGTCCTCACCTAGTAATTATTGTAAAATTATCTAATTAACCACATAAATCTAATTAAACACATAATATAAATCATAAGTTTAAAACTCATGTAAGACCCAAAAATAACACAATAATATAAATCTAATTAAGTACATAATATACTATTACCTTTATTAAATTTATTTTAAATTATTACACAAACAAAATACATTAACGTACATTGAACATCATGTTACTAACATCTATAATATATAATAAAGGAATATCTATGTATACTTTGGAAATTAATTATCAAGTCAAATTCACATACTTTAGTTTAGTTTAGTTCCGGTTTAATTATTTAAGAACATCATAACACTATAAATTTGATAATATTTTCTAATTTATTATTTTAAAATTAGATTCATCATCACAATTGAATAAAACATCATTATAATTCTTGTAAGAGTTGAAATTCAAAAATATTTTGTTTATATTTATATAACACTAGATTAAACTCCCGTGTAATACGCGGATAAATATGAAGATCATTATTTATTACTAAAAGTTATTAAACTCATATTGTTTTCGTCTAATCTAATTTTAAATAAGTTTATTTGACTATCGTATGATATCAAAATATACACATTATTCATTATACATTATCATTTGTATGTTATTAAGTATGGTTACGGGTCAAACTCACGTTAAACGCGTTTACCTTAATTTTGTTACTTATGTGTCTTTAATTGATAATTTCTATTTTTACTAACTTAATCACTAATTACTTCTATATTTATCTAATTCTTTATTTGATAGTTTCGATTTGTAATTTATTAACTTAATCGAAAACTTCTATTTTATTTCTGCCACATGTCACAATTTAAATCAAAATTAATGTGTCACAACTTAATAAGTTTCAACTAGAAAGTTAACTCGCGCCAAGCGCGGGATAAAAATTTACGAAATGGAAAAAGAAAAGTGTATTGATAAGAATTAAGAACAATGCGTAGAAAAAGAGGAATTCACAAAACTATACCCTTTCAACCCCTACTTCACTAAACTACATCTAATTTAATTTTTTCGCATATTTACACCCTTTTAAAATTTTAAAAGCTTGATTTACCCTTTTTAAAAATTATCAAAATTGAAATCTTTTCATTTGGGTTCGCTAATTAATGTTTATGGTATAATATTAAGGGGGTAGAATTGTGTGGATAAAGTTTATTTGGATTTAATTTTGAATGTTTAGGTGTAGTTTTGTGAAGTATTTTTGAAATGGTGTAGTTTTGTGAAATATAATTCAAAAGGTATAGTTTTGTAATTCTCCCTAAAAAATGAGATAAAAATAAATTTGGATCTCATGTAACATGCGCCAATCGCGAAGTTTAAAATTTAAGTATATATATTATATAAAGGAATATAAAAGTTTTTTTTATTAATTTTTAGCATATCATTGAAAATAAGATTTGAAATTGTTTTAAACCATTTTTCATTACTTTTTAGTGCATTTACAAAAATGTCATTTTTACTTGTTATTGAAAAAGTTTTTATATCTTATGAAAGAACTGTAATTATTTTATGGAAATTTACAAAATATGTTATTACTATATATTAGTTTTTATAATGTCTTATTTAAAAAAAGTTAGCATCGTTACTATTTTGGTATTAATTATCGAAAAAGATTACCACTATCATTTCTATTTTTGATATTTACCTTTACGTAAAATTTACTATTTAACATTGAATGATAATAACACTTGGTGTTTTTAAACCAGTATATGACCCGTTTAACAATGAATAGTTTGTATGTCCGGTTCGAATTTGTCATAAATCGGACTATTAAAAACTCAGATAAAACCGCTGAAAATTTGGGAACCGATGGTTCGAGTCAACTTTGTGTTCAAGTTTTGTCTTTTGACATGTGTTTTGGGGTCTGATATAATTTTACAAAATAATATTGCTACGTATAAATGAACATTATGTTTTATCATTTTTTTGAACTCGATGTTGGAGAATATAACATACAAACATTAGTGAAATCTATTAGAAATTATAAAATTTGTGTCATTTATGAGCTGTCATTTGATGATTAATACAATTTTACAAAATAATATTTTTATTTATAAATGAACAATATGTTTTATCATTCTTTTGTGCGAGAATATAACATACAAACATTAGGAAAATTATAAAATTGTGTTTTTCATTAGTTTTTTAAATATTTTAAACATATTTTCTAGGAAGGTTTAATCACTCTTTCATGTCTAAACTTATCCGAAAATTCTTTGTTCAAAGTTTGGGAACTGGTGGTTAAAACGATGAGTCGGGTAAATTGTGTGTTCATGTTTTTTCATTTGACATGAATTTTGGTGTTAAATACAATTTTACAAAATAATATTGTTATTTGTAAATGAACAATATGTTTTATCATTATTTTGAACTCAATTTAATATAATATAATATATAAATATTAAGAGATCTATTAGAAATTATAAAATTGTATTTCTTATGAATTTTTTAATATTATATTCTATGATTTTTCAACATTTTTTTAATATTATCCATTTATTATGTCAATTTAAGTCATTTTGTGTTAAATTTGGACTTTTTGTTTTGGGCTTTTTTGAATTTTTAATAATGTGAGACCAGAAATGATCAGGTGATGACACGTGTAATTTTAGAATAATTTTCTCTCCCCGTCTTCTGTATTAATAATATAAGATTTATTCTTCTTTTTGTGTTATTATTAAATGGGTAGAGTTTGTGTTGATGAAAGCATGTTTTGGTTGGATTACGAGTTGGCCTATACAAAAGTATGTGGTTTGTCCAATTGTTGAACTAATGTTTGTGTGTGTTTTGGGCATGCTTAAAGATGTTTGCGATGTTATTGCGGCCAAGGAAGGACCACAAGTTCAGATTCTTGTGGAATATTTACCACCATGGAGTTGGATACTCAATCCTCATCCTTGGAATCATCAATGTTTTCAAAGGTCTAAGCATATTGAACCCGGAGCATACTTACAAGACGGCTTATATCGCTGTGATTGGGACTTTAGGAGGCATAACTTTGCTCTTAGAAGCTGTCACTTGGGTTATTGTTCTAAAGAGAAAATCTGCCAATTCGTCCAAACCTCCCAGAGCTTGATATATCGTTAGTAATTCTGAGAAACTTTATTTTCTTTTTATCGTACATGTTAGAAATGCATTGTTTTTCTCACCAATCACAAGATTCATCTTTATAAGTTGTTTGTTTTTGATGATGACTTTTGGTGTTTATGTTTAGTATGAGAAACACATGTGTTTACTATTTGTTCTTTAATCTTTCTGCTTTGTGATTTGTATGATTATGTGATTCAGAGTTCTTGTAGGAAATTAAACTTTTACTTCTTTTTTTTTGTCACAAATTAAAGTTTTACTTTTCAATTCAGATAAACACGAAATTAAGTATGTTTTCTTGTAACTTTGTTAAGAAACCAACAAGTGTCTCATGGCTCATTTTCTCTTTTTTATTAAGTTTCAATCAAAAAACCTTTACTTTTTTCAAGAATCAATAATTAATACAAAATTATTTCTATGTATCTTTTAATTTAATAAAAATCATCTTCATAACTTTCATATATTTACAATCAATATATCATATTATCCACATAATTATAATAAAATCTAAAATTAATAATATTTTACCTCTTTCAAAAATCAAAAATAAATGTCAAGTTTTTTTCTATAATTCTTTTAATTTTATACAAACGATTCACATGACTTCATATACTACTACTTTTAGATTTTATTTCATATATATTGTCCTTGATTCGTCATATCTACACCGAAACACACACCTAAATTAAAATGTAAAATCATAAACAAAACAATGTAAAAAGAGGAATACCTCCAAAACCTTGTTTTCTTTTAAATGATTTCTTGCGTGTGATTTATTAGACTTGTTTTGGTGTCTTTTATATAGAAAATTATGATTTCTAAATATATAAATTTGTTGTAACAATATATATATAAAAAAGACTAACAAAATAAAGACTAAAAACCCAAAGAAAACCCAAAAAATATTGTTTTTAGTTTCTACGTAGGAAAGAGTAAAAGAGTGAAAAACTAGTTTTCCTAAAAAAGAGGAAATCCAATTTTACAAAAATTTGATTGGAGTGAAAAATGGTTTTTACATAAACTAAAACCATAAACTGATTTAAAAACAACAGCCAATCAACCCCGTAATTATATTGGAAGAAAATAATTTAGGAAGTGACAGAGAAAGTATTTAAAGAAAAAATTTAAATGATAATATAAACTTGAACGAAGAAGAAGATTTTTGTTTCTAAACAGTGTTTTATTTCTCAAGTTGATGATTACAAATGGGGAAAATTGCCGATTTAATCATTAATCGTCAAAATTGCACCAATTAAATCATCATTCTTTACTGGATCCAATTAAATCCCCAATTTATATTGACCAATCCAAATTGAATATGAAAAAGTCAAAATCGCACAATACTAAACTCTGTTTATTATTTCGTTAAATTAGAAAATGACGTCGTTTAAATCTGCTTAAACGACATCGTTTTGATTGAAAAACAATAGTATGCAACATGTGGGATTTGAACATCAGACCATTGTGCCACATGACCACATTGTTTATTGTTTACTAAATAATTAATAAGTCTTAAAATTATCTCTTTATATACATGAACGCAATATATTCAAAATAAACGCAATATATTCAAAATTAAGTAATTTTATATTTTATATTTATAATTTTACATTGTTAATTGTTTACTAAATAATTGCGAGAGATTGAAAAAAAATAATTGCGAGTGATTGAAAATAATTGCGTTCGGGTATTTAAAGAGATATTTTTAAGACTTATCAATTATTTAGTAAACAATTAACAAAGTGGTCATGTGACTCAGTGGTTAACACTTGTGTGTATAGCGAAGAGGTTTGATGTTCGAATCTCCCTTTTTGCATAATATTGTTATTTACTCAAAACAATGTCATGTTCGAACAATAAATGGAGTTTAATATTGTGCGATTTTGACTTTTTCATATTCAATTTGGATTGGTCAATATAAATTGGGGATTTAATTGGATCCAATAAAAAATGAGGATTTAATTGGTGTAATTTTGACGATTGATGATTAAATCGGAAATTTTCCCATTACAAATGAGAGGAGAATGAGATATTTATAGCCTTCAAACTACAAAATATCTTATAAATATTTAAATCCTAAATTTAGAAAATTCTAATATTATTTTATTACAAATATCTACTCCCTATGTTCCATTTTATAGGATGTTTTAGGGACTTTAGTTTATTTTGTTTTACTAGATATTTTTCAAAAAAATCATTACTTCAACGAAATTCGCATGCAATATAAATTTTTCGAACCATAATAACTTCTTGGGAAGATTAAATTGAACAAAAGATTATTCAACCAATGAAAATGAATACTATATAATATAAATTGTAAAGATATCATTAAATTTTGCATTAATGATTTCTTAATTTTCGTGCTTTTAACCAAAACATCATATATAATGGAGGGAGAATAGATTTTTTTACTTTCTCCAACTCTCTAGAACTTTTTAAGGAGGTGAAGACTTATGATATTTCTAGAGAAGTTCTAGAATTTTGTTCATTTTTCGATTTGCCCCATTAACTAATAATTGGATCAATGATCCAATAATTAAACTTGATCCAAAATTGACGTCTCCCAGATTCTTGAAAATCCATTCAAGCAAAGCTTGTATGATATAAATTTTCTTTATTTTTTTTCGTTTTTCCCGTTATATTTTTGAATTTTTTTGGCGAATTCTATAAATTATATTATAGGTCCAACAAATTCAAATCCAAATATAAAACTTTTAAACATTAAGTTTCTCCCACATCAAAAACAATAAAAAACGAAATAAGAAATCATTTACTATAAATAAAACCTAATCCCATTCGAAATCATTATAGCGGAACTTTGTTTAATGGGTCTACGAATTTTGATAAATGGATTTTGCCTTCATTTACCGAAATATGCATTAATGTGAGTCTTCTTCTTTGAATGGGCATGCAAAATTTGATAAGTTATTTTGAATTTCGATAGTACATGTGTACATATATATATATATATATATATATATATATATATATATATATGAGTATGGTGACATATATAAAGTTTGGATTATTTGTCGTAAACATAGATTTAAATTTTTAATAAGATAAGTATGTATCTATATATATCTAAAATAAATTATTATTTTTTACAATATTTATTTTATTTGTAAATTTATTTTAAAACATGAAATAAAGTTTTATTATATATAATTATTTTTGAATAACATGCTTATGCGCGGGGTCCTCACCTAGTAATTATTGTAAAATTATCTAATTAACCACATAAATCTAATTAAACACATAATATAAATCATAAGTTTAAAACTCATGTAAGACCCAAAAATAACACAATAATATAAATCTAATTAAGTACATAATATACTATTACCTTTATTAAATTTATTTTAAATTATTACACAAACAAAATACATTAACGTACATTGAACATCATGTTACTAACATCTATAATATATAATAAAGGAATATCTATGTATACTTTGGAAATTAATTATCAAGTCAAATTCACATACTTTAGTTTAGTTTAGTTCCGGTTTAATTATTTAAGAACATCATAACACTATAAATTTGATAATATTTTCTAATTTATTATTTTAAAATTAGATTCATCATCACAATTGAATAAAACATCATTATAATTCTTGTAAGAGTTGAAATTCAAAAATATTTTGTTTATATTTATATAACACTAGATTAAACTCCCGTGTAATACGCGGATAAATATGAAGATCATTATTTATTACTAAAAGTTATTAAACTCATATTGTTTTCGTCTAATCTAATTTTAAATAAGTTTATTTGACTATCGTATGATATCAAAATATACACATTATTCATTATACATTATCATTTGTATGTTATTAAGTATGGTTACGGGTCAAACTCACGTTAAACGCGTTCACCTTAATTTTGTTACTTATGTGTCTTTAATTGATAATTTCTATTTTTACTAACTTAATCACTAATTACTTCTATATTTATCTAATTCTTTATTTGATAGTTTCGATTTGTAATTTATTAACTTAATCGAAAACTTCTATTTTATTTCTGCCACATGTCACAATTTAAATCAAAATTAATGTGTCACAACTTAATAAGTTTCAACTAGAAAGTTAACTCGCGCCAAGCGCGGGATAAAAATTTACGAAATGGAAAAAGAAAAGTGTATTGATAAGAATTAAGAACAATGCGTAGAAAAAGAGGAATTCACAAAACTATACCCTTTCAACCCCTACTTCACTAAACTACATCTAATTTAATTTTTTCGCATATTTACACCCTTTTAAAATTTTAAAAGCTTGATTTACCCTTTTTAAAAATTATCAAAATTGAAATCTTTTCATTTGGGTTCGCTAATTAATGTTTAGGGTATGATATTAAGGGGGTAGAATTGTGTGGATAAGGTTTATTTGGATTTAATTTTGAATGTTTAGGTGTAGTTTTGTGAAGTATTTTTGAAATGGTGTAGTTTTGTGAAATATAATTCAAAAGGTATAGTTTTGTAATTCTCCCTAAAAAATGAGATAAAAATAAATTTGGATCTCATGTAACATGCGCCAATCGCGAAGTTTAAAATTTAAGTATATATATTATATAAAGGAATATAAAAGTTTTTTTTTATTAATTTTTAGCATATCATTGAAAATAAGATTTGAAATTGTTTTAAACCATTTTTCATTACTTTTTAGTGCATTTACAAAAATGTCATTTTTACTTGTTATTGAAAAAGTTTTTATATCTTATGAAAGAACTGTAATTATTTTATGGAAATTTACAAAATATGTTATTACTATATATTAGTTTTTATAATGTCTTATTTAAAAAAAGTTAGCATCGTTACTATTTTGGTATTAATTATCGAAAAAGATTACCACTATCATTTCTATTTTTGATATTTACCTTTACGTAAAATTTACTATTTAACATTGAATGATAATAACACTTGGTGTTTTTAAACCAGTATATGACCCGTTTAACAATGAATAGTTTGTATGTCCGGTTCGAATTTGTCATAAATCGGACTATTAAAAACTCAGATAAAACCGCTGAAAATTTGGGAACCGATGGTTCGAGTCAACTTTGTGTTCAAGTTTTGTCTTTTGACATGTGTTTTGGGGTCTGATATAATTTTACAAAATAATATTGCTACGTATAAATGAACATTATGTTTTATCATTTTTTTGAACTCGATGTTGGAGAATATAACATACAAACATTAGTGAAATCTATTAGAAATTATAAAATTTGTGTCATTTATGAGCTGTCATTTGATGATTAATACAATTTTACAAAATAATATTTTTATTTATAAATGAACAATATGTTTTATCATTCTTTTGTGCGAGAATATAACATACAAACATTAGGAAAATTATAAAATTGTGTTTTTCATTAGTTTTTTAAATATTTTAAACATATTTTCTAGGAAGGTTTAATCACTCTTTCATGTCTAAACTTATCCGAAAATTCTTTGTTCAAAGTTTGGGAACTGGTGGTTAAAACGATGAGTCGGGTAAATTGTGTGTTCATGTTTTTTCATTTGACATGAATTTTGGTGTTAAATACAATTTTACAAAATAATATTGTTATTTGTAAATGAACAATATGTTTTATCATTATTTTGAACTCAATTTAATATAATATAATATATAAATATTAAGAGATCTATTAGAAATTATAAAATTGTATTTCTTATGAATTTTTTAATATTATATTCTATGATTTTTCAACATTTTTTTAATATTATCCATTTATTATGTCAATTTAAGTCATTTTGTGTTAAATTTGGACTTTTTGTTTTGGGCTTTTTTGAATTTTTAATAATGTGAGGCACGTAAATGATCAGAGTGATGACACGTGTAATTTCAGAATGATTTTCTCTCCCGTCTTCTGTATTAATAATATAAGATTTATTCTTCTTTTTGTGTTATTATTAAATGGGTAGAGTTTGTGTTGATGAAAGCATGTTTTGGTTGGATTACGAGTTGGCCTATACAAAAGTATGTGGTTTGTCCAATTGTTGAACTAATGTTTGTGTGTGTTTTGGGCATGCTTAAAGATGTTTGCGATGTTATTGCGGCCAAGGAAGGACCACAAGTTCAGATTCTTGTGGAATATATACCACCATGGAGTTGGATACTCAATCCTCATCCTTGGAATCATCAATGTTTTCAAAGGTCTAAGCATATTGAACCCGGAGCATACTTACAAGACGGCTTATATCGCTGTGATTGGGACTTTAGGAGGCATAACTTTGCTCTTAGAAGCTGTCACTTGGGTTATTGTTCTAAAGAGAAAATCTGCCAATTCGTCCAAACCTCCCAGAGCTTGATATATCGTTAGTAATTCTGAGAAACTTTATTTTCTTTTTATCGTACATGTTAGAAATGCATTGTTTTTCTCACCAATCACAAGATTCATCTCTATAAGTTGTTTGTTTTTGATGATGACTTTTGGTGTTTATGTTTAGTATGAGAAACACATGTGTTTACTATTTGTTCTTTAATCTTTCTGCTTTGTGATTTGTATGATTATGTGATTCAGAGTTCTTGTAGGAAATTAAACTTTTACTTCTTTTTTTTGTCACAAATTAAAGTTTTACTTTTCAATTCAGATAAACACGAAATTAAGTATGTTTTCTTGTAACTTTGTTAAGAAACCAACAAGTGTCTCATGGCTCATTTTCTCTTTTTTATTAAGTTTCAATCAAAAAACCTTTACTTTTTTCAAGAATCAATAATTAATACAAAATTATTTCTATGTATCTTTTAATTTAATAAAAATCATCTTCATAACTTTCATATATTTACAATCAATATATCATATTATCCACATAATTATAATAAAATCTAAAATTAATAATATTTTACCTCTTTCAAAAATCAAAAATAAATGTCAAGTTTTTTTCTATAATTCTTTTAATTTTATACAAACGATTCACATGACTTCATATACTACTACTTTTAGATTTTATTTCATATATATTGTCCTTGATTCGTCATATCTACACCGAAACACACACCTAAATTAAAATGTAAAATCATAAACAAAACAATGTAAAAAGAGGAATACCTCCAAACCTTGTTTTCTTTTAAATGATTTCTTGCGTGTGATTTATTAGACTTGTTTTGGTGTCTTTTATATAGAAAATTATGATTTCTAAATATATAAATTTGTTGTAACAATATATATATAAAAAAGACTAACAAAATAAAGACTAAAAACCCAAAGAAAACCCAAAAAATATTGTTTTTAGTTTCTACGTAGGAAAGAGTAAAAGAGTGAAAAACTAGTTTTCCTAAAAAAGAGGAAATCCAATTTTACAAAAATTTGATTGGAGTGAAAAATGGTTTTTACATAAACTAAAACCATAAACTGATTTAAAAACAACTGCCAATCAACCCCGTAATTATATTGGAAGAAAATAATTTAGGAAGTGACAGAGAAAGTATTTAAAGAAAAAATTTAAATGATAATATAAACTTGAACGAAGAAGAAGATTTTTGTTTCTAAACAGTGTTTTATTTCTCAAGTTGATGATTACAAATGGGGAAAATTGCCGATTTAATCATTAATCGTCAAAATTGCACCAATTAAATCATCATTCTTTACTGGATCCAATTAAATCCCCAATTTATATTGACCAATCCAAATTGAATATGAAAAAGTCAAAATCGCACAATACTAAACTCTGTTTATTATTTCGTTAAATTAGAAAATGACGTCGTTTAAATCTGCTTAAACGACATCGTTTTGATTGAAAAACAATAGTATGCAGCATGTGGGATTTGAACATCAGACCATTGTGCCACATGACCACATTGTTTATTGTTTACTAAATAATTAATAAGTCTTAAAATTATATCTTTATATACATGAACGCAATATATTCAAAATAAACGCAATATATTCAAAATTAAGTAATTTTATATTTTATATTTATAATTTTACATTGTTAATTGTTTACTAAATAATTGCGAGAGATTGAAAATAAATAATTGCGAGTGATTGAAAATAATTGCGTTCGGGTATTTAAAGAGATATTTTTAAGACTTATCAATTATTTAGTAAACAATTAACAAAGTGGTCATGTGACTCAATGGTTAACACTTGTGTGTATAGCGAAGAGGTTTGATGTTCGAATCTCCCTTTTTGCATAATATTGTTATTTACTCAAAACGATGTCATGTTCGAACAATAAATGGAGTTTAATATTGTGCGATTTTGACTTTTGCATATTCAATTTGGATTGGTCAATATAAATTGGGGATTTAATTGGATCCAATAAAAAATGAGGATTTAATTGGTGTAATTTTGACGATTGATGATTAAATCGGAAATTTTCCCATTACAAATGAGAGGAGAATGAGATATTTATAGCCTTCAAACTACAAAATATCATATAAATATTTAAATCCTAAATTTAGAAAATTCTAATATTATTTTATTACAAATATCTACTCCCTATGTTCCATTTTACAGGATGTTTTAGGGACTTTAGTTTATTTTGTTTTACTAGATATTTTTCAAAAAATCATTACTTCAACGAAATCCGCATGCAATATAAATTTTTCGAACCATAATAACTTCTTGGGAAGATTAAATTGAACAAAAGATTATTCAACCAATGAAAATGAATACTATATAATATAAATTGTAAAGATATCATTAAATTTTGCATTAATGATTTCTTAATTTTCGTGCTTTTAACCAAAACATCATATATAATGGAGGGAGAATAGATTTTTTTACTTTCTCCAACTCTCTAGAACTTTTTAAGGAGGTGAAGACTTATGATATTTCTAGAGAAGTTCTAGAATTTTGTTCATTTTTCGATTTGCCCCATTAACTAATAATTGGATCAATGATCCAATAATTAAACTTGATCCAAAATTGACGTCTCCCAGATTCTTGAAAATCCATTCAAGCAAAGCTTGTATGATATAAATTTTATTTATTTTTTTCGTTTTTCCCGTTATATTTTTGAATTTTTTGGCGAATTCTATAAATTATATTATAGGTCCAACAAATTCAAATCCAAATATAAAACTTTTAAACATTAAGTTTTTCCCACATCAAAAACAATAAAAAACGAAATAAGAAATCATTTACTATAAATAAAACCTAATCCCATTCGAAATCATTATAGCGGAACTTTGTTTAATGGGTCTACGAATTTCGATAAATGGATTTCGCCTTCATTTACCGAAATATGCATTAATGTGAGTCTTCTTCTTTGAATGGGCATGCAAAATTTGATAAGTTATTTTGAATTTCGATAGTACATGTGTACATATATATATACATATATATATATATATATATATATGAGTATGGTGACATATATAAAGTTTAGATTATTTGTCGTAAACATAGATTTAAATTTTTAATAAGATAAGTATGTATCTATATATATCTAAAATAAATTATTATTTTTTACAATATTTATTTTATTTGTAAATTTATTTTAAAACATGAAATAAAGTTTTATTATATATAATTATTTTTGAATAACATGCTTATGCGCGGGGTCCTCACCTAGTAATTATTGTAAAATTATCTAATTAACCACATAAATCTAATTAAACACATAATATAAATCATAAGTTTAAAACTCATGTAAGACCCAAAAATAACACAATAATATAAATCTAATTAAGTACATAATATACTATTACCTTTATTAAATTTATTTTAAATTATTACACAAACAAAATACATTAACGTACATTGAACATCATGTTACTAACATCTATAATATATAATAAAGGAATATCTATGTATACTTTGGAAATTAATTATCAAGTCAAATTCACATACTTTAGTTTAGTTTAGTTCCGGTTTAATTATTTAAGAACATCATAACACTATAAATTTGATAATATTTTCTAATTTATTATTTTAAAATTAGATTCATCATCACAATTGAATAAAACATCATTATAATTCTTGTAAGAGTTGAAATTCAAAAATATTTTGTTTATATTTATATAACACTAGATTAAACTCCCGTGTAATACGCGGATAAATATGAAGATCATTATTTATTACTAAAAGTTATTAAACTCATATTGTTTTCGTCTAATCTAATTTTAAATAAGTTTATTTGACTATCGTATGATATCAAAATATACACATTATTCATTATACATTATCATTTGTATGTTATTAAGTATGGTTACGGGTTAAACTCACGTTAAACGCGTTCACCTTAATTTTGTTACTTATGTGTCTTTAATTGATAATTTCTATTTTTACTAACTTAATCACTAATTATTCTATATTTATCTAATTCTTTATTTGATAGTTTCGATTTGTAATTTATTAACTTAATCGAAAACTTCTATTTTATTTCTGCCACATGTCACAATTTAAATCAAAATTAATGTGTCACAACTTAATAAGTTTCAACTAGAAAGTTAACTCGCGCCAAGCGCGGGATAAAAATTTACGAAATGGAAAAAGAAACGTGTATTGATAAGAATTAAGAACAATGCGTAGAAAAAGAGGAATTCACAAAACTATACCCTTTCAACCCCTACTTCACTAAACTACATCTAATTTATTTTTTCACATATTTACACCCTTTTAAAATTTTAAAAGCTTGATTTACCCTTTTTAAAAATTATCAAAATTGAAATCTTTTCATTTGGGTTCGCTAATTAATGTTTAGGGTATAATATTAAGGGGGTAGAATTGTGTGGATAAGGTTTATTTGGATTTAATTTTGAATGTTTAGGTGTAGTTTTGTGAAGTATTTTTGAAATGGTGTAGTTTTGTGAAATATAATTCAAAAGGTATAGTTTTATAATTCTCCCTAAAAAATGAGATAAAAATAAATTTGGATCTCATGTAACTTGCGCCAATCGCGAAGTTTAAAATTTAAATATATATATTATATAAAGGAATATAAAAGTTTTTTTTATTAATTTTTAGCATATCATTGAAAATAAGATTTGAAATTGTTTTAAACCATTTTTCATTACTTTTTAGTGCATTTACAAAAATGTCATTTTTACTTGTTATTGAAAAAGTTTTTATATCTTATGAAAGAACTGTAATTATTTTATGGAAATTTACAAAATATGTTATTACTATATATTAGTTTTTATAATGTCTTATTTAAAAAAAGTTAGCATCGTTACTATTTTGGTATTAATTATCGAAAAAGATTACCACTATCATTTCTATTTTTGATATTTACCTTTACGTAAAATTTACTATTTAACATTGAATGATAATAACACTTGGTGTTTTTAAACCAGTATATGGCCCGTTTAACAATGAATAGTTTGTATGTCCGGTTCGAATTTGTCATAAATCGGACTATTAAAAACTCAGATAAAACCGCTGAAAATTTGGGAACCGATGGTTCGAGTCAACTTTGTGTTCAAGTTTTGTCTTTTGACATGTGTTTTGGGGTCTGATATAATTTTACAAAATAATATTGCTACGTATAAATGAACATTATGTTTTATCATTTTTTTGAACTCGATGTTGGAGAATATAACATACAAACATTAGTGAAATCTATTAGAAATTATAAAATTTGTGTCATTTATGAGCTTTCTAAAATCATATTTTATGGACTTAAAAAAAACATATTGTTTATTGTTTTGTTAATATAAGAGACTTTTGTGACAAATTTGGGCTATTTATTTGGGCTTTTATAATTGTAAAGAGTTATTAAATTATGTGGGACCAGAATTGATATGGTTATGATACGTCAGCTTTTCACACTTATTTTTTCTCTTCGTCTCCTGTATTAATAATATAAGATTATGTTTGTGTGTCCAGCTCATGTTAAACATGCTCCATTTTTATATAATAAGATACTTTTCTATAATAAAATTTAGCTATAGCCTATATGGTCTCGTCCCAAAGTGATTTCCTCAAGATAATTGACTACGCTGAAACTCCCTCCAATAACTTGGAGATCTGCAACCCAATAGACTCTCACACACACAATCTATTAATTTAGTTATTTTCTAAGTATTATTTAAACAAAAAAAATTAGTTGTTTGTTATTTTTGTATGAGTTTGTTTCAAGAAATTTTTTTCTTTTTTTTGTATGTTATTTCTTCTATTATTATAACGTAGAGATATTTGTACCTCTTATTTTTTCTCAACTTATTAATTTCCTTTTATAAAAATTATTTTGTACTTTAGGCAAATACATTTTTATCTTTTGTCTTTATCCGAATTATATTGTATTTTTGAAATATTTCACAAATATAATTCTTTTTAATACACATGTCACGATCTAAACTAAATGTTAAATGTGACACGTTTCACGATTTTACGAGTTAAAATTTTCGCACGTGTCTGATGTGTGGCGTTTTTAACGTTTTAAACATAGGATTTAGCCACCCAATAGAGTGTTTTTATGTGTTTTTAGTTATTTTACAGGTGATAAAAGGCATAGTGGCGTCCCAAGGCACTTAGCATGAACTTATGGAGTTTAGGAATGCAAGGACGGAAAAGAAGGAGAATTCAGACGAAAAGGTTAAAAAAGACACTCGTTGAAAGAGTTTCCACCAATGGATTTTTTATGATATTTTACCACTGGAAGGAGACGAATGTTAGCTTTGATTTGGCGTAGTTTGAGGTGATTCCAACAGTTAGATCGCAAGTTATGCCAGTTTTGGTGACGCAAGGTCAATCTGCCGAGCAAAAGAAATTTTAATTTCCTTTTATTTTAGATTTGCCAAGATAATTTCTTATTTTGTAAGGAAAACGCCCCAAACATATTTAAACCTCTTTTTAACCTCTTTTAGAGGTGTGCTTTTATAATATAAGTTTTTGAAGACTTTTGCATCCCAAAGAATTCTTGGAATCATCGGTTTCAATAACAAAGTTTCTTCTATCCCTTATCTCTTTAATTTGTTTATGCTTTCTTTAATCTCAATTGCTTTGATTTTCATTATGCTTAGTGAGTAATTTCCCATAGACAATTATGTTGTGGGAAAAAGGGGTGAATCAACTCTAGGGTTGATCGATGTCTAGAACTTAAAACCTAATAAAACTTTAATCTAGTGTAACAATCTTAATGCTTTAATTGACCTGATCAATCAATTGATAGAACCCAGGAAACTTCACAACCGAGAGGTTTGTGAAGATTCCTGAACAATTACCCTAGAACTAAACCTAGCTTAACCGAGAGATCTGTGTTAATAAGTTTAGTGGTTGAATTGATTTGAACTTAATGTTTTCTAAAACTTAAACTATCCAAAATATTGTTTTAGTTTACTTGTTAGGAAAATGATCATTGTCACGAGAGTGGATTGATCTAAAATCGTTTTCAAAACCTTAAAGTTACAATTGTTAAAAGACATAACAAACCTGAAAGTTGATAATCCCGTTAAAGTACCCCGACCTGGTTGTTTAGCCTTTTAATTGAATCTTAAATCTTGTTTTAATTGCTTTTACGTTTCTCGTTAGTCTTTTATTGATAACACAAAACAAAACCAATCTTTTTAATTTGCCTAGACTAATAAGTGTAGTTTCTCACAGGTTCTAGTATTTTAATTGCTCATGATTCGGATTGACACCTTATATACTACGATAAGACATTCGAAACAACGAGTGAAAAATCTCGTTTATCAGTGTCAAACTCACGTTTGACGCGATCACTTTTATATAATAAGACTCGAAATTTCTAATATTAATCACGCCTTTGACGCGGTAAAAATCTAGTAAAGCTCGGTTTATAAAGTTAATAACTCATGATTGTAATATTTGTCACATTTGTAGTTTAGTTTTTGACATATCAAATATCAACACCTTTAAATGATTAAACAAAAAAGTTATATATTAAAAAAAGAGAAATTCACAAAACTACACCCTTTCAACCCTCCCTTCACAAAACTACACCTAATTCAATATTTTCACAAGTTTACACCCTTTTAAAATTTTAAAAGCTTGATTTACCGTTTTAAAAATTACCAAAATTAAAATCTTTTCATTTGGGTTCGCTAATTAGTGTTTATGGTATAGTATTAAGGGGGTAGGATTGTTTGGGTAGGGTTTATTTGGATTTAATTTTGAGTGTTTAGGTGTAATTTTGTGAAGTATTTTGGAAATGGTGTAGTTTTGTGAAATGTAATTCAAATGGTGTAGTTTTATAATTCTCCCTTAAAAAATACGGAAATTTACATATCTTAGAAGATATATATAAAACTTAAAAGTAACAAAAAAAAAATTTGTTAAAAAAAGTAATGAATTTATCACATATTTGTGATCTTATTATATAAAAGTGATCGCGTTTAACGTGAACTCGACAGGTAGGCAAAATCTAACTCGAGAGATTGTTACCTGTGTCACATTTAATTTATATCGCGTCATTTGTCATTATTTAAAGAAAATTATTTAAAAAATCATTCAATATTGTTAGAATAACGTTTAATAAAAAAAAAAAAATAAGGACATAAGGTAAGAAAAATTAAATAAGGTATGTAGACTTCCAAAAATATATAATTTTTAGATAGTTTATAAATCGTTTAAAATTACAAATTAGAAATATTAAAGAATAAATTAAGATTGAAAATGAGGGTACGAAAAAATACACAAATAAAAATAAGACAATAGTTACATATTATATAATTTTCTTTTTTTCTTATTTTTGTCAAATTAGTTTTGCAAAACATAGTTTCATTATGGCCAAAACCATTGCTCCAGTTCAATGTCAAAACCCGGTTCAAAATTTTTTTATTATAATTTGATAAGAAAAATATTAAGGATTTAAAAATTTTAAATTCTTTATATTGTGTTATTTTCTCAAAGAATATGTAACTATATAATTCTTGCTATGTATATTTATTTTCTATTAATATACATTGTTTTATAATATTTTTCCTTTTTTGGTTTGTCAAATGATGATGAAGTGAAATAATATTAAGATGACTAGAGAATTGTTTTTTAAAAAACCATAAATTCTATTTTTTTGCTTAATATCTTATTATATAAAGCTTTATTTCGTTGCACAAAAAAAAAATAAAGCTTTATTTCAAAAGTTATTCACTCGCAAGATTGTGACACATGTCAAATATATTAATTAAGATTTTGACATGTGTCAAAAACTATCAAATTAAATATTCAGTCTAAATAGTAATTACAATATTTATCCTAAAAACTAAAACATTATAATAATTTTAACATTAATAAAAAAATATAATACAATTTGAAGGAAACAAAATTACATAATTACTAATATATAAACAATTGATATTGCTCAATAATTTCACAAAAATAATCGAGTTGCGATTGCAGTATCAAAATTCTTCAAACATAAGTTTCATATAAGATTGAAAGAAAGAAGTATAATTACCTCCATGGGACAACAATTCAGTGAAATGCTTTTTTTGTCAATTAGTACATCTCTCTTATCCTACTACAAATACGTTAGACGTATCCGAGATCAAAATAGGGAGTGATGCACCGATGTATTGGAAACTTAGTTTCCTGCCACGTGCACTCCGTGCTAGAAAATCTGCCTTTGCGTTCCTTTCCCTTGCCGCAAACCTGAGTGAGAGGCCTGGAAAAGACTCTTGCAGATCACGTAGCATCTCCAATTCCGACGAAAATGCCGGCCATTGGTGTGGCATGTTCACCATCCTCACTAGGTCCATGCAATCCGTATAGAAGACTCTGCAAAATTGCCTACTCCTCTTTAGATCTTCCAAAGCGTTAAGAAACCCATAGAGCTCAGCGTGAAGCGGTGAAATACGCCTAGAAAGTCCCTTCATGCACAAAAGTTTCGTCCGACCTTGATGTGTTTGAAGGACCCAACCAACACCACTAGTCGGGCCGGGTCTCCCTCCTTCCACGATCCATCACAATAGCATGACATCTCCGTAATGTCTAGTGGTTTAAAATTCTCCATCTCCCTTTCTTGATCACCTAGCTCAGGCCTTTGGATAAGCAGGAGCTCTTGTGCGTTTCTCCATGCCTCAGCTTCTCCCAACGCCACATATCCTTTGTATACATCGGACTACACTCAATACCTCGGAATAACTTGTCATTGTGTGCCTTCCAAATATACCATGCTATCCATGGGTACATTGGTATCTTGTCCTCTGGGTTTCTCCATCGCGAAAAAGGTAGTCGAAGTTTGCTCCCAAACTGGTTGTAGGAAAACGATTATGCCCTGCTGGGACACCAACCAATGCCCACGTCTGTACTGACGGGGGACATTCAAATAGCATATGGTTAATCGTTTCCTCCTGGCCACACCGGGGACACTTCCCCTCTCTCCCTATATGTTTGTATAACAATCTCTCATTGACTGGCATAATTCCTAACAGAGCTTCCCATAGGAAGTGATTTTGTTTGTTTGGAGTCCGTAGTTTCCATACAAACTTTTTTAAAGCTGTGAATGATGGTTCCTGTAAGAGGATCTGAATCTCCTCATCATTTTTGTTTAAGTTCAGAACCTGGTAACCTGATTTTACCGTGTACAACCCTGATTTTGTATGATGCCAACATACACTATCTTCCATCATCCCCCTGGCTGGGGTCATGCTCAGAACCAATGGTATATCCTCTGGGCGTAGCAATTGTGACAACAGGGGAATGTTCCAACCATTTTGTCTATGTATCCTCAACTCAGAGACCCTCAAATCTGGGTAGTAGTATGCTCCAGGACCTGTAGCCGGACGGGGGTTGATATCCGGTAGTCAGTTGTCCTGCCAGACGCGTGTATTTTCCCCTGTTCCAATTATCCTCCTGGTTCCCATCTTTATGAGATCCCGGGCTGACCAGATACTCTTCCACTCGTACGGCGGTCTATTTAGCTTCCTCGCCTCAAAAGGGTGCTCATTCCGGAAGTACCTCCCTTTGATTGCCGCCAGTGTGTTGGGGAACTGGTATAGGCGCCACAATTGCTTTGCTAGGAGGGATTTGTTAAAATCCTCAAATGACTTAAACCCTACTCCACCTTCCTCTTTCTGAAGACACATCTTCTTCCATGATATCCAATGTATGCCTCTCGAGTTTTCATTTGCGCTCCACCAGAAGTTTGCCACTGCACTAGTCAATTGTTGGCATAGTTTTTTGGGTAAAAGGAAACACGACATGACATAGGTGGTTATCGTTTGTGCCACTGATTTAATCATTATTTCCTTACCCCCTTCTCGAGAGGAATTTTGCATTCCATCCATTTATCCGCCGGTGCAGTCTGTCTCGGATATATGCAAAGATTTGTTGTTTCGACCCTTGTAGTTGCTCCGGGATACCCATGTATTTTCTTGTTCCTCCCTCTGCTCTGATCCCTAGCCTCGACTTTATATCTCTCTTCATATCATTCCCAATATGTCTCCCAAAAGTTATTGTCGACTTCTCAAAGTTAATACATTGTTCATATGTCTTCCCATAGGTATCCATGATTTGTAGAAGTGTCATACATTGGCCAACCTCGGCCTTGCAGAGGAATAGACTGTCATCAGCGAACAGGAGATGAGAAACCGGTGGGCTTCTATATGTCACTTTGATCCCTGTTAATCTTATGTCTTCCTCATCTCGTTGTAGCTGTGAAATCAAGACTTCCGTACAAAGGATAAACAGATAGGGAGAGAGTGGGTCCTTGTCTAATCCCTCTCGAGGGTTGAATCCTCTCTTTTGGGGAGCCGTTAATGAGTACACTATAGGAGACTGAGTTAACACATCTCATAATCAGGATTACCCAAGACTCCGCAAAGCCCATTTTGATCATTAGAGTTTGGAGGAAATGCCATTTCACTCAGTCATAAGCTTTACTCATATCCGTCTTAATAGCCATAAACTCATTTTTGCACCTATCTTTTGTGTTTAGAGCGTGAAACACCTCATGTGCTATTAAAATGTTATTGGAGATCACTCTCCCTGCCACAAAGGCTGATTGAGTCTCAGAGATTAGTCCCGGGAGAATAGGTTTTAACCTCTGACACATTATTTTCAAAATAATCTTATACCCCACATTGCATAGGCTGATTGGCCTAAATTCCTTCATCTCCTTTGATCTTTCTGTCTACGGAATGAGATAGATATTGACCTCATTTATCTTGTCGTCGAGCTCACCCGTTGTGAAGAAATGGGAAACCATTTTAACAACATCGTTCCCTACTATATGCCAAAATTTCTGGTAGAATAGTGCTATCATACCATCTGGTCCAGGTGCCTTCTCTGGTTTAATTGAAAACACTGCATTTTTAACTTCCTCTGGTGTTATATTCAGCCAAATGCTATTTGATATTTTTTGATTTTGTAACGACAATAATTTTGTTAAATTAGCAAACACGAAAAATATTTATAAAACGCATTCGTGAGTTCTTATATTTGTAAAATATATCAAAATATGGATAAATCTTATGTATATAGTGAAACTACACCGGGAGTTAGAAGATTTGTTCTAACTTTATTGTTAGAAAGGTAAATTTTACTAATTTTTTATTTTGTTTTGCTTACCACCTACTTTGTGTAATTTGATTAGTGAATTTGAAATATTAGCAACTATAAAAATGAAAAATTATAAATTGGAGGATAGATACCGTATATGAAAAATAATTAAATTATTTTCCAGCATCTTCTGGAACCATATTTTATTGCCATATTATGAAACTAAATTTTATTTGGATAGTGATTTAGATTTGGAAAATAATAATATTATTGAAATATAATACGAATGAGAAATAAGAATTTTTTGGGACAAATTAATTATAAATCAAATAACAAAAGAAGATAATTGATAAAGATCCATATAAGTAGTTTTATATATCTCATTTTATTTAATTTTACGAATAATTTTAGTTGATTTGATTTTTTTTAACACTTTTAGTTTGGTTTTTTCTTATTTTATAACTCGTGTATTCGCATATCCTATTTGACTAAGTTTTTTATTAGTTGTTACCTTAAGTAAGATGGTGACTTAATATGATTCACATAAAAATATTTTAGGGCAATTCTTATGAATACCACTAAAAAAAGTTTTTTTAACACAATTAACACATGTTTTCGAAAGTTTTACAAATACCATTAATTTTTTTGTTCTAAGAAATACCACAAATCTTAAATTTCAAAATTACACCCAAAACCTTCAAAAAACTATACCCTACCCTTCAAAACTATACCCTAAATATTATATAGCGAACCCAAATGAAAAAATTTAAAATCTAAAAGTGTTAAAATTCGTTTTTTGTATCTGTGATATTTTTGTAAACTACTACTTTTTGATGGTATTTTTATTATAAAAAATTTTTGGTAATGATATTTTCAAAACAAAAACTTATTTTGATGGTATTCTGAAGAATTTTCAATATTTTATTATAATCTCGTGTGTACGCGGATCTTTATCTAGCTCCATATAAATCTATACTATAATTAGAGAACTACTTTTCGACATGCTGCGACACGTGGAGCCCTTTTTTCCTTCGTTTAATTTCTTGCTCGGGTTTGACATACATAGCTACACCAAGGCCCAAATAATTAAGAGTGACAGGCCCAAATAATTAGAGGAGGCGACAAAACCATATTTTCGTAACAGCCGTCCCCATTTCTCTAGAAAAACCCGTAAGTAACCTTTATTAGTATGTTGCTCTCCATTCTCATCATCAGTTTTTGAGTACTGAACCAGGTGATCATTTATGTTGATATAAACAACATCTTTATCATACAAAAAATCTCCAATCCCGGACATAGGAGCATAAAAAAGTTTTTCCTTGTCACGTAGCCCTTTCTTCTTTGCAGCTGAGGATAAAGGGGAAGGATCAGGTAAGACAGTAACTCCAGCCAAGCTGTAGTCACCAACTCTTGCGATATGAACCTGATAAGCATAAGAAATTATATCAGATGGATTAAGGAGAATAGAGCAAAAGTAACTTTATATTAGATTCAAAATTGGATTGGGTTTGTAACATACATAGTATATGATTCATTATTCACATAAGACAAATGGCACATGGCCGACCCAGAGGGCAAGCCAGAGAACCGGTGGCTTAGGGCATCCGGAATTTTAGGGGCATATTTTACCAAGAAAAAAATAATTTTTATGTAAAAAAGTTGTTAATTTTTTTATAAGAGTCATTTTTGTTAGATTTCCTTATTTTTGTGAGATTTTGAATGAAAAGATTGATTTAGTTTTTACTTTTGATTATATCAATTTGTTGGATTTTATTGTTTTTTCGCAAATTGTTTCGAATTTTTTTAGAGAGTTTTATAAACTAAACATTTTAAATACTACTTTAAGAAGTTAAATTTTCTCTTACAATACTTTCAAAATAATTTTTTTTTGAATTCAATATGTAGCGTTTTATGATTTTTTTTAAGGGATATAAATACATATTTAGAAATGGATGTATTTTATAAAATGAATATATAAAAAAAAATCTTCATATATCATTTTTGTTATTAAAAAAATTTATAAATATTTTATATAGACATAAAAAAAAGAAAAAAAAAATTAGCGTAAGGCATCCAAAAACATTGGACCGGCCCTAGGCACAATACACCACCATCTGAATCTAGGCAAACAAACGAAAGTGTACTTTGCATAAAAACTAACAAACATAAGAACTGATTGCCTAATTACATATAATAATATTTAGGAGAACTCCTAAAAATTTAAAAACTAGGAAACTAATAGAGTGGGATATTATAAACCAAAACCACCATTTGGAACGTAAACTTTTTCAAAAATTGTATAGAAAATGAAATGATAACTACACCCGCGCGTAGTCCTCCCCTAGTAGATAGTAAAACAAGTTTTCTTTGTTTGTGTTCTAGCGTTTGCGTCTCATGATGTCTGGTTTCGATAAATTCAGTGAACTACCAGAACCTTTGATAACTCTAATACTCTTAAGCCTCCCTACTAAAGATTCGGTGAAGACGGGCGTTTTATCGACAACATGGAAGAATCGATGGCTTAATGTTCTTGTTCTTGACCTAACCTTCAGTGATTTCCCTAGGGAAAACATACACAAACATGTTGTCATTGGCTTCATAGAAAGATTCCTCAAGTCACGTATTGAAATATACAAGGTGGATTACAGTAAATCCGGGATACCCTCGTCTAACGATCTGATCTCTACTGCTATTAACCGCGGTATTCGACATCTAGATGTTGTGTGCAATAACAATTATGAAGATCCTTATGATAAATGTATGTGTTATTGTATGTTTTGGCATGCCTTTGAATCTCTATACAAGCAAGACATTGGTTTCTTTAAAGCTCTCTTATGCCGATTTTGAGGATACAGATATCGTTTCTATGCCTTGTCTCAAGTTCATGCATCTCCACGAAGTTGGATGGGATATTAGAGGTATAAGTCTCGAGAAGCTCGTGGCTGGATGTCCGGTTCTTGAAGAACTAACATATGTAAGGTGTCCTTGTTTTGAGGAGGTTACGCGCGTGAGATCTACGAGTTAGAAAAGGTTTTATGTCCCTTGTGATTATTTTCGTAAATCAAACGAGGCACATACATATGATATTGATACACCAAGACTAGAGTATATGAGTCTCAAAGATAACCAATTCGAAAGAATCGTCGTAAAGAATCTAAATTCTTTATCCATGATTGACTTAAATATCAAATTCACGGCCCAGTGTGGTCGGATGTTCGATCTGAAGGACGTATCAAAGAGAAACGAAATCAATGATTTTCTCATTGGGATATCTAGCGTAAGACATATGATCATCTCTCGTGTAACAATGAAGGTATATATATATATTTATATACAAGAATTTGTAGTCTTTGTGTAATTATAAAACTCTCACTAGTATCCTTGTTGTTGTATTGCATGCAGGCCTTGAGCTTTACTCAAAAGTAGCACCCACAATGGCGGATCCAGAAAATTATTTTACCGGGGTCAAAAATTGAAATAAGAAGAATTTGACACATAAATTAAATACTTAGGGGGTGCAAGTTTAACCATTTGTGCCAAAAAGTATATTATTCAATGGAAACAAACTAATTTTATAAATTTTACATGGGTCTTTTGACCCCTAGTTAATACATAGGTCCGCCACTAAGCACCCATTCCAAACTTCGATAACTTATCCCGATTAGAGGCTGCTTACCCAAGAACCATGTTACATTTTTTACAAGTCTTTCTTGAGAGCTTCCCTAATCTTAAACACTTAATCTTAGTAAAATTCACCTTTTTGATATTTTTGGTGTAACAAACAATATTGTTGATGTGTATAATTGAAAACTAGGCATTTGTCTTTGTTTTATTTGTGTTTGCAGAGTATTGTTTATATAGAAGAGGAGGGGAAGGTGCTTAAGCTTTTGAATTTTCATCATTGTTTGGTATCGAAACTTGAGTGTGTTGAGGTAAGAGGATTGTATGATTGGGAGGAATACGAGATAAAAATAGCGAATTACTTTCTTGAAAACTCATCACTTCTCAAGAAATTCATTATGAGTTTCCAAGGCTATCATCGATTGTTCTCAAATTCAGATATCGACGAGGAAATTAATAAATGCAAAAACCGTTCTAGAAGCTGCCAGATTATAGTTTATAATGAATGAGGCATTACAATTATGTTCTGTCATGAGTTAAAGCTTTAGCATTTTCTCAAGACATATTTGTTTACTGTTTTTGTTCTTCTTCTTAATTTCTATCTCAATTTCTTCTTCCGAGAAATTGCAATTAGTTTTGAAAGGTTTCATATTTCAAAATTTCGGTTTGTGTTCCGATGAAGTTAAGGTATACTAATGTTAGACTATTTTCTGGATGAAAATTATTATAAGTTTTACGCTTTGAACTGTCCGTTTGTTATTTGGTCGGTCATAAGAGAAAATTATTTATAATATCCAAAAAATTTTAGGATCAATCAAAGATTGTGTGTAATAATAAAAAGGCTATTTTCAAAAGTCCCACATCGGTAAGCTTGAGAAGCTTTGGTCATAAAGTTGATAGTATAAAAAGGAAGCAAAATCATTCTCTCAACTCATACCTTTCTCGGCCTTTTGGCTAAGATCAAGTGTAGTATCTGTTCTTATCAGTTTAATATCTGATATGTGGGTCATCGACCCACACGATATTAACTTTATTTTTAAGAGAGAAAACCCGTTATAGATAGCTTGCAATCTGGGTTTTCATGAGTCGCCTATGCCTTGCACTATTGCATAGGCCTGGCTCAATCCGCCAATTAAATAGTTCAACATTTTTGTCTAACCAACATTAAACACATTGAAATATAACTAAAACCCTCTTAAGTTCAATAATGTTTCAAGAACAAAAAAATTAACCTAAAGAGAGTTTCATAATCAATTTGAGTTCTTTAGCAACTTCAATCATACCACTTACCGGATCATATTTCTTGTACCGTACACATCGAAAAGCTAATCTCATAACCGCTTCTACATGTGACCGTGTCACAACCAAATCACCTAAACCATTCCATATCTCTTTATCAACAATCTCATCGAACCCGCCTTCTCCTTTCTCCATTACCTCATACACATGATCGTAAAGTGACAACGGAGTCTCGTCATGTCCATTAAAGAAAACACCTTTCCCAGACAAGAGAACAAGCAACACAACACCGAAGCTATAAACGTCAACTTTCTCAGTAACTTTCATGGTCTAGTAATAATCTGGATCCACGAATCCAATCACACCTTTAACATCGTCTTCTACTACAATTCCCCTTCTGGTTTCGCGATGCAGAACCATAAATCAGATAACTTAGCTGTCCAATCTTCGTCGACGAATATATTATTTTAAAAAGATAAATTCCTTAGAATATCATCAAAATAAGTTTTTGTTTTGAAAATACCATTACAAAGTTTTTTATAACAAAAATATCATTAAAATATTTTTTATAACAAAAATACCATCAAAAAGTAGTAGTTTACAAAAATACCACAAATACCAAAAACGAGTTTTAACACTTTTAGATTTTAATTTTTTTCATTTGGGCTCGCTATATAGTAGTGTTTAGGGTATAATTTTGAAGGTGTATAGTCTAGTTTTTTTAAAGTTTTGGGTGTAATTTTGAAAATTTAAGATTTGTGGTATTTATGAGATAAAAACTTTTTAATGGTATTTGTAAAACTTTCGAAAATTTGTGCTAATTGTGTTAAAAAATTTTTTTTAGTGGTATTCATATAAGTTCTTATCCCTTTTAAAAATATATATATTTAATTTGGATAGAATAATTTTTACCTAGAGAACCAAACAACAATATGGCCCGTTGCTTTGTTCGTGTGGATATTTTTTTGTTAAAGAGTTCGTGTGGATAGTTGCCATAACGTTGAGCAAATGGGGTTTGACTGCGCCACCATAAACCGTCTTTACAAGAATTGAAAGTTAAAATTTAATTTTAAAGTTATATAATATGGAAATTTCGACGAAACATATATTCTTCCTTTTTTGGTCGAAAATTACGACATATTTTTTGTCAAGAACACAATAGTAAAATGTCATGTTCTTCGTATGAGTATAATATTTGAGAATTTCGGCAATTTTTTTTTTTTGTTAAATTAAGAGGTTCTGGGCCGGAGCTCATAATACCCTAAGTCGCGAGTCTTTGATAATATCAATTAATGACGTAAATCATCGCTCACAACGCGGTTCGAACTCATGAGCACAACATCACCAACAACTGCGCTTAACCGACTGAAAATTTTGGCAATTAGGTTATGGATATTTCAACTTAAGTATTTTTTTGCTTTCGGTTGAAAACAAACAAACTCCATGAACTTTCCTACACCTTTTTGGTATATCCCATGTAATAATATTTGATTCCACGTCTATCAAAAATAATACTATAGTAAAATCTCTATAAATTAATAATATTGGGACTATGATATTTTATTAAGTTTTAGTGATATTAATTTATGAGGAATTCACCAAACTACACCCTTTCTTCATTTCCTTTACAAAACTCTACCTAATTCAATTTTCACATATTTACACCCTTTCAAAATTTTAAAAGTTTGATTTACCCTTTAAAAATTATCAAAATTAAAATCTTTTCATTTGGGTTCGCTAATTAGTGTTTATGATATAGTATTAATGGGTTAGGATTGTGTGGGTAGGGTTTATTTGGATTTAATTTTTAGTGTTTAAGTGTAGTTTTGTAAAATTATTTTGAAATTGTGTAGTTTTGTGAAATGTAATTCAAATGGTGTAGTTTTGTAATTCTCCTTTAATTTATCATATTTTTGACCAAAAATATCATATATAATAATTATTAATTTATAGTTTTTTTGGAAGTGTATCTTTTAAAGCTTCCTAAGTCCATGAAAGTTGTATACAGTTTGTTTTGCCACTTATAACCACTCATTTTATCTAAAACAAGATTTTGAAATATTATTTAGAGTTCAAACGTTATGAAATTTTGTGTATCTCACGTTTTCGTAATTATTTATTGAGAAAATTACATCATGACACACTTTTTAAAACACAAATTACACTTTAGAGCACTTTTTGACATTGAGGCACTTTATTGTTATAAAAGACTAAATTACCCTTCAATTCATTTATTCTACATAAATTTCACAATCATTTTCTTTCTCATTTTTCTATTTTGCATTCTAATTTTAATTTTCTAGGGTAACATAAAATAATTTATTTTCGTATATTGATTTATAAAATTTTAATATATATATTTTGATATCCATTTTTATATATTTTATTTATGAATGGATCAACATTTGTGGACAACTAGTCAATATCTGATTTTTTTATATATGTCCACATAGAATTGTACAAATGTTCAAAGTATAATGGACGAGTCTAAATTTTATTCCAATGAGTTTATATATCATAGACAATTCATATGATGATTTGTGTTCAAGTTTAAATAAATTATAATTGTAGTTAAAATTATATGATGGTTCATGTTCAAAAATGAATAAATAGGTTTTAATAATGAATTTAAAACATTTATATGTTTTGATGTACATGTAATTTTCATGTTTTCACTTATTAATATCAACATGTTTCATTCACATTTATTAAGAATATTACAAAAACATATGGGAGTGTAAATATTAAATATAAATTACTTATGTAAATAGATATATGATAAACAAAAAAAAATATTGAAATAATATATTTTACAATAAATTAAAATACATTTACGAAATTGTACAAAAGTATGTCCACATAACATAAAACGTATCCACAACTTTTTGTACACAACTTTTTGTACACAACGTTGTGTATCCACAACTTTCTGTACACAACGTTCTGTATCCACAACTTTCTGTACACAACGTTGTGTATCAACAACTTTATGTACACAACGTTGTGTATCCACAACTTTATGTACACAACTTTTGTGTACACGAAGGGTAAAACTGTATTTAAAAAAATAAAAAGTGTAAAAAGTGTCTCATATCATAAAAGTGCCTTATTTTGATATGCAAGTGTTAAAAAGTGCTTCATTGTGTAAATCACTCTTATTTATTGTTTATATAACTTTCTTTCATTCTTTTATCTACATTTATAAAAAAAATTCTTAAAGTTTATTGTTTACCTAACTTTTAGAAAAACAAACAACAATAATACATATATTTTACTAAGTTGTCATATGTATTTTATGTCTAAAGTTATATTTATTAATTTATGATGTCATAAGACCATATTTTTACATAAGAGTTTCTAAAGAAACATTAGCTTATTAATTTATTGAAATTCATCAATTTTACATTAACCTAATTTGGGATCGACATATCTTATTAATTTATAGAGAACTAAATTTTAGAAATAATACCGTAGTATTTTGTAAAAACAATCCGATAAATATTAGGGAGAATCACAAAACTACACCTTTTGAATTACATTTCACAAAATTACATCATTTCCAAAATACTTCACAAAACTACACCTAAACACTCAAAATTAAATCTAAATAAATCTTACCCACACAATTCTACCCCGTTAATACTATACCCTAAACACTAATTAGCGAACCCAAATGAAAAATTTTTAATTTTGGTAATTTTTAAAAGAGTAAATCAAGCTTTTAAAATTTTGAAAGGGTGTAAATATGTGAAATAATTAAATTAGGAGTAGTTTTGTGAAGGAGGGATTGAAAGGGTGTAGTTTTATGAATTCCTCTAAATATTAACATAAAATATTGGTATATTTGATATAAGAAAGGACGTGAGATTCGGAAGCCAGAAAGTAAGAAAACATATACATAAGAAGAATTAAATATGTGTTGAGAAAAAAAGGAATATTAGGTTTGTTCTCTCTTTTGTAATCTTGAGGGTTAAAAGTGAATACACATCCTCTGTATCTTCTAACATTTATCTCTTACGTGTTCAAAAACCTCACCGTTAGATGAAAAGTAGAAGACAAAACTTACAGCCAAATTTGACAAACTTATCTCTCTCTAAAACATTTGGGTCCATACAATAAGGCAAGAAGAAAAATCAAGAAGAAGAGAAAGAGGATGAAGCATGGAATTAGGAACATCAAGACACAATGCCTCTTATGTCTCTTTGCCTTGTTTCTTGGAAATTATATAGTTCAAGGTCTTATTTTTACGCCCCTATCCTTTGTATTCTAACTACTTAGTTTTAATATCAATATAACTAATAGCAAATTTTCTAACTCTCTTGTGTGTGTCTTTTTTTTGTTATTTGAATCAGCCTCAAGAGTACCTTCTATCAAAGATTTCGTCTCACTCCCTTCACAAGTACATATATTGGTAAGTTACCATAGATGAAAATATAATTTATTAGTAATTACATCAAATAAAGAATAGATGTATATGTGATTTAGAAATATATTTATAATTAGTATTAATTATTGGGCAATTCTTATGAATACCCCTAAAAAAGTTTTTTAACAAAATTAACACGGATTTTCGAAAGTTTTACAAATACCATTAAATTTTTTTTCTCATAAATACCACAAATCTTAAATTTTCAAAATTACACCCAAAACCTTCAAAAAACTATACCCTACCCCTTCAAAACTATACCCTACCCCTTCAAAACTATACCATAAACACTATATAGCGAACCCAAATGAAAAAATTTAAAATCTAAAAGTGTTAAAACTTGTTTTTGTATTTGTGGTATTTTGTAAACTACTATTTTTTTATGGTATTTTTGTTATAAAACATTTTAATGGTGTTTTTGTTATAAAAACTTTGTAATGGTATTTTAAAAACAAAAACTTATTTTGATGGTATTCTAAAGAATTTCTCTTAATTATTTATGTTTCAAAAATATTTCAAAAGCAGAAATCAAGGAGAAGGCACATGATTGGGTCGACGGCACCAACTTGTACTTACAACGAATGTAGAGGATGCATATACAAATGCAGAGCAGAGCAAGTACCCGTCGAAGGCAATGACCCTATCAACAGTGCATATCACTATAGATGTATTTGCCATAGATAATTATAAACATAAATCTCATCTTTTTTTGCCCTTCCATTTCGATTTTTTATATCGGCATAATTGCATTTTTTGTTTTTGAATGAAGAGGGTTTATTCAACATTATTTATTAGCTTTGTGTTTTTCAATGTTAAAAGTTATTCATCATTAGTTCATTATATATATATATATATATGTGCATGGGTTAATTATATGTTAGGGTCTTGTTGGTGTCGATGATGATGATAAAATTGGATGGGTGGTTTCTATAAACATGTATGTTTAAAACCCACTAGGAGAAATCATATGGGCAAGGTGGTCCAAATTTGAAGCATAAGTCAAGAAAGGATCACATGAGGGAACTAAAGTTTATATAGGATTGTGATTCTAGTCCTTGTCTCTTGTCTTTTTTGTTTTCTTTCACAGATGACAATAGAGGCATTAAAGACATTTGTTCCATTAGGCTCTAACGGTTAACCTATGAGCAGTGTTCAAGAAAGCGTTCTAGGCGTCCGCCTAGGCGGCGTTTAGGCGCTAGGTTCTTATGCACCGCCCCGACTTCCTTTTAATCCGCCTAAAATATTACGATGCTATAAAAAAGAATATAATATAATTTTACTATTTATAAATTATTATATTTAGTATTTTATATTATAGAATAAATATATCAATGCTATAAAATAATAAGAAAAATGTTTTAAAAGATTTTATTATCTATAAACTATGATATTTGTATATTATATTATGTATATGAAATATATTGTATGATTTTCTAAACGTTTAGACCGCCTACAAAATCGCTTAGACTCCGACTATGCGTTCTAGGCACTAGGCTCTAGGTCACCGCCCGCTTAGCGCCTAGCGCTTTCTTGAACACCGCCTATGAATAATGATACGGAATATGAATAATTATTAGAGTTAATGACGCTCTCACACATTTTTTGAATCCCTAACTGTATTTTGACACACTTTTTGACATTGACACATTTTTTTATAGAAAAAGTCTTTATTGCCGTTTAATTAAAAAAACATACATTAAGTTGCAATTAATTTTTTTTGTTATTGTTTGCTAACACAAATACCATACAAATTAACGGTGAATTATTTAGAGATTGTACAGTCTCGAGTGGATTTAAGTTTAGTGTTCATGGTTAATGTTAGAGTTTAATTTTTTGGGTTTAGGGTTGTACACACCATCCAAAGAAATCTATCCACCATCATACGTACAATTCTCAAACTATAAACCCAATTCCACCACAATTTATTACCTTTTATCCATGTAAAACTATCTACCATCCACCAACATTTGTACAACTCTTAAACCCAAAAAACTACCAAAAATAATTGTAGAATCATACAAAAATCAATCTAAAAAATTGTTACAACTTTTCATTAAATTAGTGTCCATAAATTTTGATCTACATATACCATTCATGTATTAATTATATTTGATTTAAATAATCTAAAATATAGTAAAGTGGATATGAAAATGTAAAGAAATTATATACAAAAATATATTTTATGTTATCCATAAAATAAATAAATGATAAAACCAAGATTTAAAGACAAATCAATTATTGAAATAATACATTTCAGAATAAATTGAAAAACATTTAGGAAATTGTACAAAAATATGTCAACATAAAACGTACTCCCCGCTTTGTGTACATAACTTTGTGTATCCGACTTTGTGTATACGGAAGATAAAATTGTATCCACAACTTTGTGTAAACAAATGATACAGTTGTATTTTAAAAAATAAAAATTAGAAAAATGTCTTATATCTCAAAAGTGCTTTATTTTGATACATAAGTGTTGAAAAATGCACACAATGTTAATGACTCTAATTATTTTTATCCAATTTGATGGGGGGTAATTTTGTTTTATCTCAAAGTGTCTTATTTTGATAACGTAAGTGTTAAAAAATGCACACAATGTTAATCACTCTAATTATTTTTATCCAATTTGATGGGGGATACTTTTGTTTTATAATTCGCTAAGAAAGATAAGGAATGAAGAAGAATTGTTTGAAATAAATTTTACACTGTAAATGGTAAAACACAAAAGGAAATGACCAGAAATGTATCTTTCATAATTATTCCTTGGTCACCGATTAGCAAGCCAAACTTTTTTTACTTAAAGTAAAAAATTAGCTCCTCATCCCTAATTCATTTGAGCCGGCCGAACTTTTTTACTTACCAACCAAATTGTTCTAAATAGTAATTCATAATTTTCCCTGATTAATAATTAATTACTATTTAGAACAATTTGATTACTAAAGTAAAAAATTATGGGTATATCTTTGTGCATAATTTTTTTATTATTAGCTAAAGTTAATTACTAAATTAACGATAAATAATTCTTTTTAATATTCCCTTTGTTCCAAAATAGATCTGGTTTTAGGTTATTTCTCAAAAATTAATAAATCGTTAATTTTTGGTATTTTCAACACAAAAAATAATTTCGTGTTTACCGAATTTCAAATTCAACTAATAAAAAAATTATTTACAAAATATTATTGGTCAAAATAAATAAAATTACAATAAATTTTGAGTTGGAAGTTTAAGAACTCCATCTATTTGGCAACAAAAGGAACTCCTAAAACTACATGTTTCATGGAACATTGTTATGTAATTAATTTTGAAGAGACTAATTTTAAGTAAATCTATTGATATCTAATACTAACAAAAAATCAACGTTAGTTGTTTTCAATTTTAAATAAGAAACGAAAATCTTTTTTAAATCCAATTTTTTATTCAATTCTTTCATATTTTATAAGAAACAAAATAGGTTCCACTCTCTTTAAGGGGTTGTTATTAGTTTATGAATTTTAATAGATTTATAAATTCAATTAAATTTTGAAATTTTGGATTTTAAATAACATTTCAAATTTGATTGTGTATTTTTTACCTTGAAATATTTACAAATTCATTGAAATACAAAAATAGTTTTGAAATCTAATAATGGATGACTCAACGAATAACACATCATTTCAACCAAAAAAATTAAGGGAGAATTACAAAACTACACCATTTGAATTACATTCACAAAACTACATCATTTCAAAATTACTTCACAAAACTACATCTAAACACTCAAAATTAAATTCAAATAAACCTTACCCACACAATCGCACCCCCTTAATATTATACCCTAAACACTAATTAGCGAATCCAAATGGAAAAAAAATTAATTTTGGTAATTTTTCAAAGGGTAAATCAAGCTTTTAAAATTTTGAAAGGGTGTAACTATGTGAAAAAATTGAATTATGTATAGTTTTGCAAAGGAAGGGAAGAAATGGTGTAGTATTGTGAATTCCTAAAAAATTAAAACCGTTAATCCAATGACACCATTAACTTGAATTTATAAATACATGAAATCCCTAACCCCACAATGTTTTTGGAGGAATGTACGAACATATAATTAAACATTTACTCAAGCTCTCATATAGTAATGAGACAAAAATCCTAAGTGAAGAAGAACAGAGTTAAAGAAAGGACAATGTACTTATTATGTTCTCATTTTATTTTGTAGAGAACCTTACAAACACATAATTACGACTTGCAACGTCAAGTCAAAGCTTTTCTTCTTGTTTATTAAATTAACTTTTCTAGATGATCTCCAATGCAAACTTAATTTTTGAAATTTTGTAAACTTCATATTTGAAGTTTGAGGGTGTTGTTCTCCAATGAGAAAATTCAAATCTAACTTCAAAATATTTTAGTTTTACATTATAGTCCTTATATTTGATCTAAATGTTGTTAAACTTATAAAACTTTTATAAATAGCAATGAAACACACTTAAAATCTATTACACTTTATATTAACTACAACATTACATTTTTAATAATAAATGTTAGGATTATTCTTAATGTTTATGTCATAATAAACAAGAGCCATATCAGTTTCTATTGATTAACCTAAGGCGGAAGCGTACCTGATGAATCCATTGATGAATCTGAGGTTAGAGATCTGAAGTTGGCTATGGATCTTCCAAAACACACCCTGAATGAACCTTATGTCTCTGGTGATGGGATGCAGAGAGTTTTCTATATTTTCGGCTAGAGGCTTTGGGGACCATAACCCTCTATTTATATAGAGTATTAATTTCTAGTTCGGCCCTTCATCAAACTAGAAATTACATAAGGCATCCACAACTTAATTTCCATAACATTTATGCCTCCAGTCTTTTACTTAATTACATAATTAATCACATAACTTTGACTTATTAAATAATGACCCTATCACACATATTAATATATATGTGACCCCAAAAATTAGATCTTATAATCTCCCACTGGGTCACACATGTATTCAAAAGTGATAGACCTAAGTGAGCTCCATATGTCATTATTTTCAAGGCATATCAATCTCGTCCATTAACCATATCAACTTAGGATCATAGCGGCGTTGGTTATAACCATCATAACCAAAACCTTCCATGGTCACGAAAATCAATACAACTAAATGACATAGATCATTTATGAAAAGTGTGGCATGAAAATTACATGAAGAGTGATCAATACATGTCAATTTTCAACTGGTCCTACTTTAGTGAGATCCTTAACTTTATTGTACAAAGTGTAAACTTAAATTATACTTAAAACTTTATTTCGATCGGAAAACATTCGTAAAATGTCAATAAACATAAATAAAATATAGAACATAAAACCAAACGACAAACTCCCACTAATCTAAACAATCCTCAAACATCGAAATACCCATTCGAGCAGTATGCTCATGAAAAACCTTTGGCACAATACCCTTTGTGAGAGGATCTGCTATCATAGAGTTTGTCCCTAAGTGTTCTATAGAAATCTCTCCACTTTGTACCTTTTCCTTAACAATTCGGTACTTGATGTCGATAAACTTCGACTTTACCGAACTCCTATTGTTATTGGAATACAAAACAACTGATTTGTTGTCACAATATAACTTAAGTGGTCTTTCGACTCCTTCCACAATTCGCAGCCCAGTGACAAAATTTCTCAGCCAAATTGCCTGATTGGATGCTTCATAGACTCGCTACAAATTCTGCAGCCATGGTGGAGGAAGTAACGAGTGTTTGTTTCGCACTACGCCATGAAACGGCTCCACCGGCCAACAGAAAAACATAACCCGAGGTAGACTTTCTACTATCTTGGCATCCAAGCATAGTCGGAATCGGAATACCCAATGATCTCCATATTATCCGATTTCGATATGTGAGCATATAGTCTTTTGTTCTCTGCAAGTACCTCATGACCCTTTTTGCTGCTTTCCAATGGTCCATGCCTGGATTGCTTAAGAATCTGCCTAAGACTCCAACAATGTACGCTATATCCGGACGCGTACAAACTTGAGCATACATCGGACTCCCTATCGCGGATGCATAAGGGATCTTTTGCATCTCCTTCATTTGCAAAGTTCCTTTAGGGCATTGATCAAGACAAAATTTGTCTCCTTTAGCAACTCGGGGTATCACCTGGTTTGCAATCCTGAAGGCCAAATCTTTTAAGTACTTTATCGATATAGCTCTTTTGTGATAATCCAAGAATTCCTCGAGATCGATCTCGTTGAATCTGGATCCCTAATACAAAAGATGCTTCACCAAGATCTTTCATCTCAAAATTTTCCTTAAGAAATTTCTTGGTGTCGTGCAACATGCACATATCATTTGTGGCCAATAATATGTCATCGACATACAAAATCAGGAAAATGCACTTACTCCCACTGAACTTTTGATACACACAATCTTCAACCAAGTTCATCTCAAAACCAAAGGAGGTGATGACTTTGTGAAATTTGTGGTACCATTGACGAGAAGCTTGTTTCAGCCCATAGATGGATTTTCTTAATTTGCAAACCATATTCTTTGAATCACCTACAACAAAGTTTTCTGGTTGCTCCATATAAATTGTTTCTTCAATGTCTCCATTGAGAAACGTTGTCTTTACATCCATCTGATGAAGCTCCAAATCATAATGTGCAACAAGAGCCATGATTGTCCTAAAAGATTCCTTTGAAGATACCGGAGAAAAAGTTTCTTTATAGTCAATCCCTTCTCTTTGAGTATAGCCTTTAGCTACTAGACGAGCCTTATATCTTTCCACATTACCATTCGAATCCATCTTGGTTTTAAATAGCCATTTACAACCAATAGTTTTCTTTCCTTCGGTAGTGGAACGATTTCCCAAACCATATTGTCTAGCATAGACTTATACTCTTCGTTCGTCGCTTCGGTCCACTTATCCGAATTGGAACAACTCATGGCCTGACGGAAGTTGATGGGATCATCTTCCACAAGAGTTTGATTTTCCTCATGTTCCAAAAGATATACTATATAATCATCCGGAATAGCATTTCTTCTTAATCGGTGGACCGTCGCAAAGCGACTTCATCTTGATTTTGTTGCACAATTTCTTGAGGATTTTGAATTTGAACATCGGGTTCAATATCATCAACATTTTGAACTGGAGGAAGAACTTCATTATCAACTTGAGGTTCTGGATTTGCTTTATCTAAAGCAACTATATGAATCGGTACAATAACTGGAACCGATTCTTCCTCAAAGTTGATGTCTTGAACTTTATTTCTCCCCCCAAATTCAATATCCTCAAAAAATGTAGCCGTTCCCGTCTCAAAAATGTTCTTTTGTGTGGGATCATAAAATTTATAGCCCCGAGATCGCTCAGAATAACCAATAAAGTAACTGCTCACAGTTCTGGAGTCCAATTTCTTTTCATATGGCCGATAAGGCCTAGCCTCAACAGGACATCCCCAAATGTGAAGATGCTTTAAACTAGGTTTTCTCGCCAGTCCAAAGCTCATAAGGTGTTTTTGCGAGTTGCTTTAGTTGGTACCCGATTAAGAATGTAAGTCTGCAGTCTTTAGTGCCTCTCCCCGAGTGATTTAGGTAAGGTAGAGTGACTAATCATACTCCTTACCATGTCCTTAAGAGTGCGGTTTCGTCTTTTTGATACACCATTCATGCTGGGAGATCCAGGCATTGTGTATTGTGGGACAATTCCACACTCCTCTAGGTATCTGGCAAATGGTCCCGGACGTTGTTCACCTGAACCGTCATAACGACCGTAGTATTCACCACCACGATCAGATCTGACACACTTTATCCTTCGGTTAAGTTGGTTCTCAACCTCAGCCTTAAATTTCTTGAACACGTCCAAAGACTCGATTTCTCATGAATGAGAAATAGGTAAGCATATCTAGAGTAATCGTCTATGAATGATATAAAGTATTGTTGACCGTTCCACGATGGAGTAGGAAAAGGTCCACAAATATCCGTATGTATCAACTCAAGGACTTCCGTAGCTCTGTATGCACCTATTTTCTTATGCTTAGTCTGTTTTCCTTTAATGCAAGCCACACAGACATCACAATTTGTGAAGTCAACAGAACTCAATATACCATCTGACACAAGTCGCTCAACTCTATTTCTAGAGATGTGACCTAGGCGTTTGTGCCAAAGAGTTCCTGAATTTGCATTCTCAAATTTTCGTTTGGTACCTCTTGATTCAACATTTAAGTTTTCTTCATTATAACTTAAAGTGTTAAGCATATAAAGACCGTGATTATCCATAAGTTTTCCAGTTCCAATAAAAATTGATTTTAAAGACAAAGTAACAACTCCGTTCTCGATCAAACAAGAATAACCAGAATTGTCTAACTTAGAACCGGAAACCAAATTTCGTCGAAAAGACGGTACAACAAAAGTGTCTTTTAAATCCAAAAAATGACCAGAACCGAAAAATAGTCTAAAATGCGCAATTGCCTCCACATGCACCGGAAAACCACTAGCCCCATGAATGCGTCTTTCAGCTTCAGTTGGTTTTCGGTAACTCGAGCAACCCCGCAATGAAACACCGACGTGAGTAGTTGCACCGAGTCTAACCACCAAGTGTTTCTAGGTACTTCAACTAAGTTCAATTCGGAACGGACCAAAGCATAGGACATACCCTTTTTAGCACGCCGGGCGTGGTACTTTTGGCAGATCCTTCTTCATGTGTCCAACTTTCTCACAAAAGAAACAAGAATCAACACCCTTAGCATGTTTCTTTTGAGGAGGACCCTTAACGACTTCATTCTTAGCGACCTCAACTTTCTTTCTTTTGCCCCGAACCTTAGGGGTGTAAACCAAATGAGCACTTTCGGTCTTTTCCTGTTTCATTCTCTCCTCCTCCCGCACACAATACGCAATGAGCTCATTTAGAGCCCATTGCTCCTTCTGTGTGTTGTAACTGGATTTCAACTGATTGAACGAAGGAGGGAGAGAGTTCAAGACAAAGAAAATGAGCACTTCTTCCGGAAGCTCAGTCTTAAGTGCCTTGAGTTTTGAAACAATATTGGACATTTCCAAAATGTACTCCCTATTTCCTTTGCCGTGATACCTCATCGTACTAAAGCGATGCAAAAGCATGCTTATTTCCGCCTTATCGCTTCTTGCGAAGCGCATATCCATCTCGACAAGGAAACCTTTGAGATCCTTGATCTCATCACCACCCCTAAAGGTTTCCGGAATGGTGTCCATGATGATCATTAAACCAATGCGATTAGAACGTTCCCACTTCTCATACACTGCCTTAAACTCAGCAGTGCTTTCATCCGTAGGAGAAGCAGGTTTGTCCATCCTTAGTGCAAGGTCAAGATCCATACACCCCAAAACAATCTTAACTTTGCTTTTCCACTCTTTAAAGTTGGAACCCGCAAGTTTTGGGATTGATCCCAAATTGGCAGATATCGTACCAGCATTAACGGAAAAGAGAACAAAATTTTTATTAATTACTCACTAACTAAATAAAATCAACAATAAATTAATAAATGATTATACTCCCCACCCAAGATACCAAGTGTAACATTAATACCAAGTCTTTGGACAGTAATATCAACTACTAGTGGTACTCTTGTTGTAATTATTGAACATTGACAATAATTCATGATAAATAATAGTCTTCCTTTGGGCCGATCTATCATTCACATGTTTTAATCCAAATAATTGTCACACATTCATCATTACCGCAACGATCAAACACTGACAATAATCCATATAAACAATAAATCTTCCTTTGGGCCGAATTATCATTTACATGTTTTAATCCAAATAATTGTCACGTATTTATCATCACAGGTGTGTATGGAATCCGGCCAAATATTAATCTTCCTTTGGGCCGATTAAATATCCGCATGGAAAACATACACACAACATCTAATATTATTCTTGAATAAATTCAATTCAAATATTAAACAAGTATAATCTAATTTAGTTATTGATTTAACAAATAGTTTTATTATTTCTGTTCAGACATTTATTAATAAGTCTGTGAAACTACATAACAGAAAAACTTAAGTGGCTTAGTGGTTTAGGAAGGGAATTCTGAGTATGCACAGAATCGAACCCAGGTTCGAATCCTGCATGCGACAGAATGTAGTTATTTTCTGATAATTGTTTAAATGGGCCTGGCCCAAACCGAATCCTATTTCCCTTGTTTCAATTAAATTTTAATTTTACTGAATTCTGAATAGATTTGGGCCGAAACTGTAAGGCCCAAAACTAATAAAATAAATTTTGTAATTTAATGAAACGTTTCTTTCAAAGAAACCCTAATAATCTTAAAAAAAATATATATATAGCCGCATATAATTTTTCCAGATCTGAAGATTTTTTCAAAATAAAACGAAACTTTATTAATATATACTTTGAAAAATCATAACTTTATGAATATTAATTGTGTCTTGAAACTTTATATCAGATTTTTAGGAAAAAATCTCAAATATTCGAAAATAATTTTATTGTTCGAAAATAATATTCACAATTCAAAGAACTAAATTTAAACATGCATAATTTTCAGATCTAACATCAAAATAACCACAGATTCCAGAATACTTAGACTTTAAGAAAATAACAGATTCAACAATCTAAATTTTCACAAAATAAATCATATTCGAATTTATTCTAAAATAATTTTAATAAATCCAAAAATAATTTGATAAAACCTGATTATCAAATAGAAACTGAATATGGTGGCTCTGATACCAATTGTTAGGATTATTCTTAATGTTTATGTCATAATAAACAAGAGCCATATCAGTTTCTATTGATTAACCTAAGGCGGAAGCGTACCTGATGAATCCATTGATGAATCTGAGGTTAGAGATCTGAAGTTGGCTATGGATCTTCCAAAGCACACCCTGAATGAACCTTATGTCTCTGGTGATGGGATGCAGAGAGTTTTCTATATTTTCGGCTAGGGTTGCTTTGGGGACCATAACCCTCTATTTATATAGAGTATTAATTTCTAGTTCGGCCCTTCATCAAACTAGAAATTACATAAGGCATCCACAACTTAATTTCCATAACATTTATGCCTCCAGTCTTTTACTTAATTACATAATTAATCACATAACTTTGACTTATTAAATAATGACCCTATCACACATATTAATATATATGTGACACCAAAAATTAGATCTTACAATAAAATCACACAAACATAATAGGAAATTACAAGAAAAAGAACAAGAAAACAAAATATTATTAACACATTTAGATTATATCGTTGGTAGTAACACTTGGGAGTTTATTGAGGGAAACACGCAACAATCATACAAAAAAAAAGAAATCAAGAACAAGAATTTACAACGACGTCAAATATTAATAGACAATATTTTAGTGATCTAGGAGGTTTGGGATCTAGTTTACCGATTATTAATGTTGTTGTGATGTTGTAATTTATGTAATATATTATCTAATGTTGTCGTTTGTTTTTGTTATAATGTGTAATATTTTCTAGGTATTATGTAATATTTTTTTTAAATGTTATTTAGATGTTTGAATTTTATTTTAGATTTTTTTATTCAAATTTATAAGTGAAAGATAAACTAATAAAAATAAATGTATAATAACAACAAAATATAAAATTTTAGTGGCTCAAATAATAAACTATAAAATGAAAATAACTATGTATGTGATATATAAATTACAAGGAATAAAGTGCAAATAAAATAGAGGAGTTTTGAATAGTGAAACTTCAAATAAGAAGTCTCACTACAAAACATCATATTTGAAGATATAGAGTATGCATTGGAGAGGCTCTTACACAATAGATTAGAGTCGAATAAATAAGTCTTAAGTCTAATCCTCCGTAAAACTAATCACCCAACTAAACAATAGATCAACACACTAACCTTCAAGTTTAATCTTATTTCTTCAAAACTTAGAAGTTACTTATTCAATCTTCTTTGTGTTAACCACGACGGCTATTGTAAAATCCCGTATTTAAGGATCAACTATCTCGGAAGCTAACAAGTCATGGCAAGAAATTCCGTAAGGATTAAGCCGGGTCGATAAAAGATGGAGCATACCTTGTATGCGGTTAGCGACACAGAGGCTAACCTTTGGTTAAACTAATACGTCTCTAGCTTGTTAGGATTATGGGCTACCAACTCAAAACCACTTGACAATTGAGTGGATTGGCTCATATTCCTTAAATACTCATATTGATCTCTTTACATTTCTAATGTGGGATCCTAACACATCTGAGAAAGAATGGTCTTGACGCAACCACATCATAGAGCTTAGTCACATGCTTGGAACATATGGCTCAAATAGGACAACGACAAGCAGAATAGTCACATGGTTGGAATATATTGGCGAGATATATCCACAATAAGAAGCATGGCACCTGCTTGGAATGTATGGTTAAGATACATCCCCGACACGCAACTTGGGACATATGAACGGGAAAGACCACGACAAGTGTGTCATCTACTTCATATTATGTGGCTTTAAGCAAACAATGAAATATTGTGGCATTTTACATAAATTCTAACGTTAAAAAAAAATATCAGTAAAATATTCATAATATATCGAAAACATAAGAAAAAATTACTTCCACACAAAGAAGTTCTTCCAAGTTGAAAGTGATAAAGAATTATTTACGATCTACGATGTCAAAAGACAAGTTAAATGGATTAGCAATAAAAGTTAGAAAAGTTCATATTCGAGTACGAAATCATTGCAATAAAAGTTAGAAAAGTTCATTTTTAGTTTGTTTTACAAGCAATATATTTTTCTTACGTTTTCGATATATATGAATCTTTTACTGATATTTTTTGGACGTTAGCATTTATGTAAAATGCCACAATCTTTAAGCAACATAAGTTTAAGACCATGTGCAACGCAGGGTCTCTTAATTAAGTTTTTATTTATTTTTTCATTTAAAAAATTTTTTTAAAAAAAAATTAAAAAAAAAAAATTAAAAACATGACCAATCGTGGGCCGCCACGTGTTAGTGGGGCCCACGTACTGCACAAAAATCGGTTCTGAAATAAGAGACAAAAAAACAAAATTCTTAATTTTTGTGTGGAGCCCACACACTAAGAACTATTTAGATCTCTGCAATATTTATGCTCTAAGGACCGGCGTGAAGACTTGCATAATACTTTATCCAAAACTAAACAGGAGAGAGACAATAACCAATTCGAGTCTTTGTTTTATCTTGACTTCCTCTTGATACGTTGACTTGAGCTGGAACTGTATCTAACACATATTATTATAAAACAAAATTAGGGTATCCAAAAAACCAGTCCCCATTTTTAGTATAAGTTCGTTTCTTACATATATACAGAAAAAGCTAGGATCAAAATGTACAACACTAGCTCTTAGGATCAAAATGCTTTACAAAATCCTATTAAATTATTCATAAATATATGTACTTGGATCTAAAGTTTGTTTTCCATATATTTTAATAACTTAAAAATTTCTTCCTAATAATATTATAAAACTCTTTCTTAAAATAATTTTGTTATGATATAACATACATATATCATTATACTTTTATCCCAAATATTTAAATACAAACACGGATTATTACTAATTTATGTGGATGACAAATATATTATTTTTTATGAACTAGGCTAATAAGTTTTTTTTTTTAAACCAGGAGGTTCTGTGCCGAAGCACATAATCCCCCTAGGCCCGCGACCAGCCTTTGATAATACCAATTAATGACGTAAATCATCGCTCCCAACGCGGTTCGAACTCAGGAACACAACATCACCAACGACTGCGCTTAACCGACTGAGCCAACCCGTCGTTGGTTAGGCTAATAAGTTATATGCAGTAGTAACTATTATTACGGGAAAATATTACCCACCATTGGTTATTTGCCGACAAAATATGTCAAATAAATGAGTAACTCAAATCTTATTAGCTTTTTTACAAACACTTTAGTATGATTTCTCAACAATGTTATGTGATCGCAAATTATGATTTGGCTATTTAAAATGCTACAAATTATGATGAGGAATTTACCAAATTATTTTTTGCAATAAAATGTACACATAACTATCTATAAATGTTGTGACAGAAAAAAATATATCATGCTATATAAGTTTTACATATGTACTACGAGTCTAAGATAGTGATCAATCTTTAACCACCAAAAGAAGATGGTGATCAATAAACCAAGTGGCGGTAAGAAAATGATGATCAAATAAGCTTATGAAATTAGAAAGAAAATCTATAAATATCTACTACATATTTATTGCTCTCGTTTTGAATTAGATATGTACTTTTAATGACATAATTTTAAATCCTATATCTTATCTATTACTCCCTCCGTTTTTTAATGTAGGATTTTCTAGAAAAAAATTGTTTTGAAATGTAAGATTTTTTAGAATAATTAACACATATTTTCTTATTATGTCCTTACTTATACATCTATGCTTTATCACGTTTATATTTTTATCAATCTTATTTTAGAGAACAAAAATATTCACCTAACAAAAAAAAAGAATCAACATATTTTGTTGCCATCTTTTTCTCAAAGTGTGTTTTTATTAACGCGTAATTTTGTTACCATGTCTCCATGACAATTTTTCTCAAATTCTGGTTCTTTCTTAAATTCATGATAAATCTATCACTTTCTGCGACTACTCCATTGATTTGTTCATAATCACAATAAAAACTACTCCAGTAAATGGAAAGCATTTTTTTAAAAAAACCCTAAAAAAATTCTAATTAACATACAATGCCACTACAATTTTAAGCCTATTACAAAGGCCCAAAAGAATTCGTAATGTAGTTTAAATATTTGTAACAAAAATTTTGGTAACAAAAATCATTCAGATTTTAATTTTCACTAATTTTAAACTTTAAATTCGAAAATATTCTACAAAAATAAATAAAATAAAAATAAACAAAAACCCGATTTAAAATTTCAACATTTATAAAGAACAAAATTTGAAAACAATAATATTCGTGAAATATATTTGATAACAAAAATGATTTAAATTTAAACATTAAAATTGATTAAAATTTTAGCAAATAAAATAAAATTTGATAATAGTTTTTATATCGAAATAAAAAAAACTTGAATTATTCGAAGAATAATATCTACAACAAACTAAATTTGCTTTATTTAAAATTTACATATAGATAATTAAGTCATAAACAAAGAAAACAATAGCAAATACATATTTTAATTTTCCTTACGGGTCGTTAAAAGAATCAAAAAGTGAATTGGAAATGAATGATAATTATAATGAGATTAAATTGAATTCAATTTATCTATAATTATAATTTGCAACGGGTCAAAGAATAACATAAATAATTGATAAGAAATAACTAAATTATATTCATAATATTAAAATATACATAAGTATAATTTTGAACTTTATATTAAATATAGTTCTATAAAAAATTTAAATATTTCTTATACGCGGATCAATCCCGTGTTTACCCATAGTTGAATTTTTACCACTAAAAATATGCAGTTCGTGTGAAAAAATTATACCACTAAAAACAGAAAATTGTATATTATCGTCAGTGTAAGAAAATAATAAAATTTTCATAATATTTATGTACTCTAAGAAAAAAAAGACTATAAACATATAATTTGACTCAATGTATAAATTAATTTATAAATTTTTAACCAAATAATTTTAATTTCCTTTCATTTTTTAAACATATCATACTATATAAAAAGTACGACAAAACAAATCCCGCACGAACGTGCAGGTTCACATCTAGTATACTATTAATTGGGAAGAAAAAATTTTGAGAAACCCTTAAAATTTTATTTTAATTACATGTATTGTCATTGTATAAACTTTAGTGTAAAGTAATTTTAAATAAAAAAAAACATTCATATTCAATAGGATTCAAAGAAAAACAAAAATAAAAATAAAATATATAAAAACTATTCCTAATTAATAGGATTAAAATTAAAAAACTAAAAAATAAAAATAAATAGGTAACATAATGAAAACATAAAATATTGTAGATAGTTCAATTTTATGATAACCCATCGTACAATATTTGAATTGATGATGTAAATAAAAAACAAAAGTATCCGAAAATTAATTATTTAAGAGTAATTTTTTAGACGTTATGCGTAATTTTGCGGCAGGTCAAAATATATCATACAAAATTTATGTATATAAAAAAATAATATTAGTACATACATATATATGATTAAAAATTATTATTAAAAATGCATCAATAAAAAATAATTTAAAATTATATCAAATTAATATTTCTAAAATAGTAATCATGTACGTGACGCACTGGTAAGAATCTGGTATATATTAATTGAGGAGACACTTTTGAGTTACTATTAAGTAACAATTTGATTTAAATTGTTTATTTACAATTTTATTTATATTATGTTACTATTTGATTTTATAAATTATAACAATTCCCAACTTATTCTAAATAAAATCATTGTTATAAATTGTAAATAATTAATATTTGTTTTATCTAATTTAAAGTTTATGGTATTTGGTTCATAAAATTATATATGTTGGTGGTTTTCAACAGAAAAAATCGTATGATGCTATTATTGTCCATTTTTTTAAATAGTATTTTCAAAAACATCATGATAAATTAACAAATGGATTGTCAACAATTTTAAATTTATTTTATATAGAAGATATACTTAAAATTAAAACTATGCGCTTGTCGCGGGTCAAATAATCTAGTTTTTCTTTTAATGCAAATTTCGTAATGACATATTTACTAATAATTTACAAATATAAGTTCATTTTTTAATGTAGTACTTCAGAAGTTAAGACTTAAACTAGATAAGGATTCGCGTATATGCGGGATCGTAATACAATATTTATAATCCGTAAAAATCAATATAGAAAATTAGAAAAACATTTGAATAATATTTTACTTTACTTTCATCCAACGCAAAAATTTTACACAATCTTTCTTCCATTAATGCCAAACTTATATCCTCCAATGTTGTCTTGAAGGTTATAATATACATAGAACCTTTGAAGTTGAAATATACGCTCATGTGTTTAATGTTTAGTTAAACCACTTCTTCCTTGTTCTACCGAGTTATCTATAATTATACTAAATTTTACATAGTATATTACAATTATCAGTTCTATTAGTTATACTAAGTTTTACATAATATATTACAATTATCAATTTTACTAGTTATACTAAGTTTTACAAATACGATTAAAGTTTTTCGTTTTCGTGAAAGTACGATTAAGATACTCCGTTCTTCGTTCTACTGGATAACTGAGAGTATTACAATTAAATATCATACAATTTGCATGACTGATTGTCGGCGAAATCGTTGAGGTGAGATTCGACGCCTTATCGCCGGAGAAGAAGAGTTGGGTGTCGCGTCGTTGTCACCAAAAAATTGCAGGTAAGATTTCAATTTTTTTTCCGATCGACCCAGATTTTGTTTTAAAACCAACCAAAATCAAATATCAAACCAAAACCAAACAAAACTAAAACCGAATTTAATTCACCAAATACCAAACCATTTTTTAATTGCTTAAGGGTAAAACAATCGTTTCATGATGAATTAAGGGTATAAGAGATCATTGAAGGGTATAGGAGATTTGTCATCTCACAAATAAGTCCTTTTTAGGAGATGACACGTAATTTTGTTACCACGTCTCCATGACAATTTTTCTCAAATTCTGGTTCTTTCTTAAATTCACGATAAATCTCATTACTTTCTGCAACTAGTCCATAATCACAATAAAAACTACTCCAGTAAATGGAAGATAAATTCACAAAATTACACCATTTCAACCCTCACTTCACAAAACTACACCTAATTCAATTTTTTCACATAATTACACCCTTTCAAAATTTTAAAAGCTTGATTTACCATTTTAAAAATTACCAAAATTAAAATATTTTCATTTGGGTTCGCAAATTAGTGTTTAGGGTATAATATTAAGGGGGTAGGATTGTGTAGGTAGGGTTTATTTAGATTTAATTTTGAGTGTTTATGTGTAGTTTTGTGAAGTAATTTTGAAATGGTGTAGTTTTGTGAAATGTAATTCAAATGGTGTAGTTTTGTAATTCTCCCTAAATGGAAAGCATTTTTGTAAAAAAACCCTTAAAAAAATTCTAATTAACATACAATGCCACTACATGTTTTTAACATAACCTAGGTTTTTGATTGTATTTGCAAATTACAATTTTAAGTCCATTACAAAGGCCCAAAAGAATTCATAATGTAGTTTAAATATTTGTAACAAAAATTTTGGTGACAAAAATCATTCAAATTTTTATTTTCACTAATTTTAAACTTTAAATTCGAAAATATTCTACAAAAATGAATAAAAGAAAATAAACAAAACCCCGATTTCAACATTTATAAAGAACAAAATTTGAAAACAATAATATTCGTGAAATATCTTTGATAACAAAGGATTTAAATTTAAACATGAAAATTGATTAAAATTTTAGCAAATAAAATAAAATTTGATAATAGTTTTCATACCGAAATTAAAAAAACTTGAATTATTCGAAGAATAATATCTACAACAAACTAAATTTGCTTTATTTTAAAATTTACATATAGATAATTAAGACATAAACAAAGAAAACAATAGCAAATACATATTTTAATTTTCCTTACGGGTTGTTAAAAGAATCAAAAAGCGAATTTGAAACAAAGTATAATTATAATGAGATTAAATGAATTCAATTTATGTATAATTATAATTTGCGATGGGTCAAAGAATAACATATATAATTGATAAGAAATAACTAAATTATATTCATAATATTAAAATATACACAAGTATAGTTTTGAACTTTATATTAAATATAGTTCTATAAAAAATTTAAAATATTTCTTATACGGGGATCAATCCCGTGTTTACACATAATTGAATTGTTACCACTAAAAATATGCAGTTCGTGTGAAAAAATTATACCACTAAAAACAGAAAATTGTATTTTATCGTCACTTTAAGAAAATAATAAAATTTTAAGAATATTTATATACTCTAAAAAATAAAAGACTACAAACACATAATTCAACTCAATGTATAAATTAATTTATATATTTTTAACCAAATAATTTTAATTTCCTTTCATTTTTGTAAACATATCATATTGCATAAAAATACGACAAAATAAATCCTCCATATACGTGCGGGTCCACATCTAGTATATTATTAATTGGGAAGAACAAATTTTGAGAAACCCTTAAAAATTTATTTTAATTACATGTAATGTCATTGTATAAACTTTAGTGTAAAGTAATTTTAAATAAAAAAATAAAAACATTCATATTTAATAGGATTTAAAGAAAAACGAAATTTAAAATACAATACATAAAAACTATTCCTAATTAATAGGATTAAAATTATAAAACGAAAAAAATAAAAATAAATAGGTAACATTATGAAAACATAAAATATTTTAGATATTTCAATTTTATGATAATATTTGAATTGATGATGTAAATAAAAAACCAAAAGTATCCGAAATTAATTATTTAAGAGTAATTTTGTAGACGTTATGCGTAATTTTGTGGCGGGTCAAAATATATCATACATAATTTATGTAAGTTGTATATAAGAAAATTATTAGAACATACATATATGACTAAAAATTTATTATTAAAAAATGCATCAATAAAAATAATTTAAAATTATATCAAATTAATATTTCGTAAATATTACTCATGTGCGAGACGCACCGGTAAGAATCTGGTATATATTAATTGAGGAGACACTTTTGAAATTTGAGTGAAAAATTAGAAAATCCCATATAATATGAAGTAAAAAGCCCAAAGATTATAAATAAAAAATCCATAAGTTACTATTAAGTTACAATTTGATTTTAAATTGTTTATTTACAATTTTATTTATATTATGTTACTATTTGATTTTATAAATGATAACAATTTCCAACTTATTCTAAATAAAATCATTGTTATAAATTGTAAATAATTAATATTTGTTTTATCTAATTTAAATTTTATGGTATTTGGTTCATAAAATTATGTTGGTGGTTTTCAACGGAAAAACGTATCATGCTATTATTTTCCATTTTTTAAATAGTATTTTCAAAAACATCATGATAAATTAACAAATGGTTTGTCAACATTTTTAAATTTATTTTATATAGAAGATATACTTAAAATTAATACTCCGCGCTTGTCTCGGATCAAATAATCTAGTTTTTCTTTAAATGCAAATTTCGTAATGACATATTTACTAATAATTTACAAATATAAGTTCATTTTTAATGTACTAATTCATACTAGAAGTTAAGATTTAAACTAGATAAGGATTCGCGTATACACGAGATCGTAATACAATATTTATAATCCTTAAAAATCAAAATAGAAAATGAGAAAAACATTTGGATAATATTTTATAAAATATTGAAAATACTGTTAGAAATTTTGTATTGTATGCAGTTTATCCCAATAACTAGAATAATCATTCTAAACATGGATATAGTTTCACTATAAATATATATCCATATTTTTCGATATATATTAGGGAGAATTATAAAACTACACCATTTGAATTACATTTCACAAAACTACACCATTTCTAAAATACTTCACAAAACTACACCTAAACGCTCAAAATTAAATCCAAATAAACCCTACCCAAACAATTCTACCCCCTTAATATTATACCCTAAACACTAATTAGCGAACCCAAATGAAAAGATTTTAATTTTGGTAATTTTTAAAAGGGTAAATCAAGCTTTTAAAATTTTGAAAGGGTGTAAACTTGTGAAAAAATTAAATTAGGTGTAGTTTTGTGAAGGGAAGATTGAAAGGGTGTAGTTTTGTGAATTTCTCTATATATTATTACATATGTATGATAAACACTATTATATATTATAACTAAAATTTTTGTAAAATAAATAAATTTTAAATCTAAGATTTATGAATGTATCTTATAAATCTTTTCCTGTGTTTTATAATTTAACAACATCATTGTACACGAAGTTAAAAAATTTCAAGCGGTATTTAATCAATTTTTGTCTCATTGAAATAATTATTCATGATTCATCTTTGTTTTAATATTATATGATTAGATTTTTATCCAATCGAAGTAATTATCCATCTCAGTTTTAATTTTATGATTGAAATTTTTTATAATTGTAAGTTCAACTCTATTGTTGTTGCCAAATTTGTGATTTTGATTGTTTATATATTAGTAATTATTTATTTTTCTTTCCTTTTAGGATTAAGATTTTATAATATTTTTGACAATGTTAAAGTTGATATAATATTTATTTTTGGGAGAATTACAAAACTACACCATTTGAAATAAATTTCACAAAATTACATCATTTCAAAAATATTTCACAAAAATACACTTAAACACTCAAAATTAAATTCAAATAAACCCTACCCACACAATCTTATCTCCAAAATACTATACCCTAAACACTAATTAGCGAACGCAAATGAAAATATTTTAATTTTGGTAATTTTTAAAATGGTAAATTAAGCTTTTAAAATTTTGAAAGGTGTAAATATATGAAAAAATTAAATTATATGCGATTTTGTGAAAGAGGGGTCGAAAAGATGTACTTTTGTGAATTATCTTTATTTTTTATGATATTTTCCCTAATAAACCGCATAGACTTTTCGAAGAAAGACTCCTAGATAGTCACCACGTGTCACCATATGATTAGGCAGCAATCACTTTAAGTAACCGCTTTAAGTTGCGGTCCCAGGTCACAACTCGCGACTTCACTCAAAGCAGACGCAGACGCAGACGCAGACGCAACAACTTTCTCTCACCTTTTATTAATTTTATTATCTCTTTAATTATTATAGATATGCTCAAAATCGTGCCTTTTAAGGCAACTGTATTTTGCAGAATTAAATATTCACTTTATCAAAAATCAGAATCCTTTATTAGATCTATTTACCAATCCTATGTTTCTATTTTTGTTCTAATATTCATTTTTACAGATCATCTTTTTGTCACTTTTCTTACAGAAATTCATCCATATTTCCTGCTAAATTATTTCTCTAACTAACGTGACATTCTCTAGATATTTTTCTTTTGTGTTTGTTCTATATAAAGCAATACCAAAAAATTATCATTTATTACTTACTGTATATATATATATATATACTACAGAGATATCTCTTTCTTCTTTTATTACAATGGACTGGTTAACGAATATTCTTGTCCTTGTGACATTAGTTTCTTCATTGTTTGTAATAACAGAATCAGCTCCTGAATCTGCTATTATCACCAAAATTCCTGGTTTCAATGGCAATTTCCCTTCAAAACACTACTCCGGGTAAGTATTAAATTATAGGTTCTTGAAAAAACATCAAAAATCTCGTATTTTAGTTTTTGCAATTTTAAAAATTCTAACTAACCTTTAGTTTTGATAAAAAAATAAAGGTATGTGACAATTGATAAAGAGCATGGGAAGAATCTGTGGTATTACTTTGTTGAATCAGAGAAAGATTCTACGAAAGATCCTGTAGTACTATGGCTTAATGGTGGTCCAGGTTGCTCAAGCATGGATGGTTTTGTCTATGAACATGGTCCTTTTAGATTCGAACCAGCAAAGACAGACTCTAGCCACCAGTCTTTGATTCTGAATCCTAATAGTTGGTCCAAGGTAATATTTATTTTTACATGTCAAAAAATACTAATTGAAATATATTAAGTTATAGAGTAAGTGAAGCAATGAGGAAGACAACCAAAATAATTTTGGGGTTATTTTAAATATGAGTCTAATATTTTTCATAATATGTTATGTGGGGCTTTAGTTTACTATATGATAAATTAGACATCCCCAACAAATATTACAAGTTACAAAATTCATTTTAAATACTCCCCCTGTTTCTAATTTTAGATGTTTTAAACAAAATTATTTAAAGTGTGTGTTCTCTATTGTTCATGTGAAGGTATAAATTTGAAAAAAATATTAATTAAAATAGTTGAATTATTATTGGTTTATAGTTAGGAAACTATTCTAAAACACCAAATTTATGGACAAGTTAGGTGTTGATTGGTTTAGCCGCTACCACCCGCAAACGCTGCGTTTGCGGTTGGTAGCGATTTATGGTTGTTGAAAAAATCGTTCAAATCGCTTTAAATCTCTATGTAACGTTTCAAACAACATAAAATCAAAAGTCGTTTCCCGCAAGCGTTTGCGTTTGCGGGCGATAGCGATTCATTTTTTTTTTAAAAATATATTAATAAAAAACTACAAAAACGTATAAAAAAAGAAATTCACAAAACTACAACATTTCAATCATTCCTTCACAAAATTAAACCTAATTCAATTTTTTCCTACTTTTACATTCTTTTTAAATTTTAAAAGGTTCAATTATGCTCTAAAAATTACCAAAATTAAAATATTTTTATTTGGGTTCGCTAATTATTGTTTAGGGTATAATATTGAAGGTGTATGGTTTTGTGGGTTATAAGGCTAATTTCAATTTAATTTTTAGTAATTATCTGTAGTTTTGTGAACTAATTTTTAAAAGGTGAAATTTTCTAGTTCTCCCTATAAAAACCCTATACACGTTTTATTAATCAAAATAAATAATCAAACCCTATTCACATTATTATATCTCCTATCTCTCATAATTATTATTTTCATCTCTTTTTCCCAACGATGGCCTCACAAGAAGCGGAAGAATCCCATGACACATCAAACGTAAGTCCCATGTTTTTTACGTAAGCTAATTATTATTTTTATTATATTTATTTGTGATATTCTTTTTGTTTTGTGAGGGTTGAATCTATGGTTATATGTTTATATTTGTGTGTATTCTTGGTAATTAGACATATGTTTATTGCTTTTCAATAGAAAATCCAATGGTCAGACGAGATGACTCGTTTATTGTTAGATCTAATAATTCTAGAGAAACAAGATGGAAATTCCAAAGGAAAAAATTTGACTGAAAAAGGAAAACAGAATGTTATTACAGAACTTAAGAAACAATTTCCATTGATCTCAAATTGGACAAAAATAAAAAATCGTCTTGATACTTTAAAGAGACAATATGAAATCTATCGTCGTATCACTTTTGGATCAACTGGTCTCGGATTTAACTCAAGAACAGGAAGTATTGATGCACCTGAGCATTGGTGGAAAGACAAAATTAAGGTATAAATCAATATCTTTATCTATATTAATTTAATCGGTGTTTACCCATTTTAATTTATTTTTTTGTGATTTCTAAGGCATATCCTGAAGCTTCGAAACTTCGTTCGCATCCTCTACGGTTTATTCCGCTTCTTCATGTGGTTTTCAGAGATGAAACTGTTGTTGTGGAGGAGTCGTGGCAACCAAGACGTGGTGCGTATCGTCGTGTTGCACCGGTTAACATAAGTGAAAACGAGTATTCAAATAATACAGAGGAGACACAAGAACCAACAGAAAACTATTCACATGATCCTACACAAGATCAAGATCCAGATTGGTTTCAACAACCTCCTATGGAAAGTTCTCCAAATACGACCGACGTGGATCCGACATCACAACAAACTTGTTTTACAAAAACTCAAGTGAATGATGTAACTCGAAACAGAAAGCGTAAGCGTAATCTAGTAGACTCAACGCTCGACCGTATAGCTGCGACCATGGAAGAACGAAATGGTATTCTAGAAAATATGACATCATCGAAGTCTAAAACCGAGTCTACAAATTCAACTGAAGAACGCATGGCTCTTGTTGTCAAATATGTGAGGGCGGTACCCGATCTAGTTCCCATGACAGAGCTCTATTGGGCATCTCTTGACCTTATTGCAAAAAATGACGTTGTTCGAGGCTTGTTTCTCGCTCTTCCTGATAATGAAAAGTTACCTTTTCTAAAACGTCAAACCAAGGAGTCTCGTAATGAAGTCGTGGATGATTAGTTTTTTAGTTATATTTTTGTTTTAGTGAGAACTCACGTATCTGTTTTCGCATTTTGTTCATGACCATAATTTCTAATCATTTTATTTAGAGTTTTGTTTTTACAATTTGTTTTTTTTATGTTGAAGCTTGTGCATTTTTATTTCAAAACAAATGTGTTCTTCTATATAAACTGAGGTAACAAACAATTTAATTTGTTTCAGGAGGAACATGACGACGCGGAGTTAAACACCATTAAAGAAATTGTAGATGCAGATGACCAAGCTATTGAAGCAATAATTTTTATTGATCGTATTCGTTTTTCTCAAAAAGAAAAGTTGCGAACAGATCCTGAACGTGGACAAAGAATAATGCAACAACTAATGTATGAAAGTGACACACAATGCCTCCATGTTTTACGTATGAGACAAAAGGTGTTTCATAAGCTTTTAAATACATTAAAAGGATATGGTCTTAAAGATTCTCATCGGGTAAGACCCGAGGTTGCTCTAGGAATGTCTCTTAAGATTTTGGGGCATAACCCATCACAAAGGAGCATAGCAGCAGAGTTTCAAGTTGCACAATGGACCGTAACAACAAAATTTAATGATGTTATCAATGCTCTTTGCGGTTTACATTCAGACATTGTTTCATGGAAAAGAGAAGATCTTGATGATATACCACCACGAATCATGCATGATAAGAGGTATTTTCCATATTTTCAAGATTGTATCGGGGCTATAGATGGTACACATGTACGTGTACGTGACGGTGGAAATAAGAAAATCACGTATTGGAATCATCATAACTATACATCAATGAACATTTTGGCAATGTGTGATTTCAATATGAAATTTATATATACACGTATTGGAGTTCCGGGACGCGCACACGACTCAAAAATACTGACATATTGTGCTCGTCATGATAATTTTTTTCCATTTCCGAGGTCGGAAAAATTTTTTCTAGTGGATTCTGGTTATCCTAATCGAAGAGGTTTTCTTGCGCCTTATAGAGGTGAGGCCTACCACCCTAATCATTTTGCTGGACGTAGGCCGACCACTGTTCGAGAGATGTTTAACAAAAGGCATTCCTCTTTACGATCAATAATTGAAAGAACCTTTGGAGTGTGGAAAGGAAAATGGTCTATTTTAGAAGGTCGTGTTCGTTACGATGTGGAAATGCAAGAAAAGATTGTTGCGTCAACTATGGCGTTGCATAATTTTATACGTGATTCTAATATAGAGGACATGGACTTCAGAGAAGCTGAAGAAACAGAGCGTTATGACGTTGATGGATTAGGAAATATGTCTCCATCTCATGATGACCAAGGGGTAGATCGGAATTATGATCCGACTGCTGACGAATATATGTCAACGGTTAGAGATGGTATAGCAAAAGAAATATGGGATACTCGTTAGCAAAATTTGTAGCAAAAATTATGTATGCAACTTTTTATTGACTAGTTTCGAAAATACCACTATTAATTTATTGTTTTTTTAAATTTAAATTTTATAATAATAATAATATAGTTTTGGTGTTCTTTAGTTTTCAAAATAATTTTGGTAATATTTAATTGCAATCGCAAGCGTTTGTCAACCAGTCGAAAATGTCTCGCAAACGCATAATTTTTAAATCACTATACCAGTCGTACAAACCGCTTAATAACACAACTAACCGCAATCTCCCGCTGCAGCAATCTCCCGCAACCGCAATCGCTACCGCTGCGTTTAAACCAGTCGAGCCCTTAATTTTCTTTTCAAAATGTGTAAGAACTTAAAAATTCAATGGAAACATACGAAGTAAAAAGCACTATGGAGATATCAACATACTTTTCTTTATGTTAGTAAAAAGAAACATACGCCATTAATTGGTATTATCAAAGGCTGGTCGCGGACCTAGGAGGATTATGGGATTCGGCCCAGAACCTCCCGGTTATCAAAAAAAAAAAAAAAATTATTTATGTTAGTTTTCTAACTAGACATCAATTTATTTCAACTTCAAATTTTACCCTTTTACCATATTATATAAGTTTTTAAAAACTTTTTTCCATTGTTGAATTGTTTGAATTCATATATATTATATTTTTTCAGGTGTCTAACATTATATACCTTGATTCACCTGTTGGTGTGGGATTCTCTTACTCAAACAATGAATCTGATTACGAAACTGGCGACATTAAAACCGCACTTGACTCTCACACTTTCCTTCTCAAGGTGAATCATGGAATAAATGTTTTATTGTTTTCTTTTGTTAATGACTTGATTAGAGTATAGTTAAGAGATAACTAAATACTTGTTTTTCTTGGAATGTTATAATTTACTAGTGGTTCCAAATGTATCCCGAGTTTCAATCAAATCCGTTCTATATCTCTGGAGAATCTTACGCCGGTGTTTATGTCCCAACTCTTTCTTCGCAAGTTGTCAAAGGTAAAATAAACATTCTTCTCTTTTCACAATCAAAGATCTAACTTGTTGGCTTATTATATGTTTGTATTATGTTGAAGGGATCAAAGATGGGTTACAACCGGTTCTTAACTTCAAGGTAACAATATTAACGAATGAACCACAATGCCAACTAGTTGTGATTTGATTTCAGACAATGATTGATTGATAGTTTCTTGTTTTGGTGATAGGGTTATTTGATTGGAAATGGAGTTGCGGATTCGGTTTTTGATGGTAATGCACTTGTACCGTTCGCACACGGGATGGGACTAATCTCTGATCAACTCTTTAAGGTTTTGTGTTAAGTTCATCAATTAATGGATCTTTATTCTTTCACTTTTTTGTGCTTATCTATAAAATGTGAAAATTCGCAGGACGTTACCGTAGCTTGCAATGGAAGTTTCTATGACATACATGGAGATGCTTGCGAAGAACACATAAGCAAAGTTTCACAGGTATTACATTTACGATAAAACCTCTATAAATTAATACTCAATACATTAATACCTTGATAAATCATTTAATATTTAGGCTCCCAAATTAATATTTTGATTCAAATAAAATCTCGATAAATTAATAAAATATTATAGTTTTGACCCATTATTAATTTGTATAGACATGATTCTCTTTTTAATTGCAATTTAGGATGTGGACAGATTAAACATATACAACATTCTAGAGCCATGTTACCATGGCACATCTTTAAGGCAATCAGACATAGGATCTCTTCCTTCAAGTCTACTTGAGCTAGGCAAAACAGAACAGCCTTTAGCTATAAGAAAAAGAATGTTTGGTCGAGCGTGGCCTGTTCGTGCGCCTGTCCGACCAGGACTTGTCCCTAGCTGGTCTCAGCTTCTTGCTGACATATCTGTTCCTTGCATTGTAAGTAAATGTAAAACGTCGTGTCTTTTGATTCTATTACTACTTCTTCAGAAGCTAAACAAAATAGATTTTGCTTAATTAATTTCAGGATGATAGAGTTGCGAAATCTTGGTTAAACGATCCAGCGGTTAGAAAAGCTATTCATGCTAAAGAGGTGCCAAACTTGAGATGCATTCTATTGTGTTTGTTATTTCACTAAAATTAAGAATTTTTCTAAAATAACCATCAATTTAGTTTTTTTTATACCAAAACAATATTACAAATGTTTTTGGTCGAAAATATCACCAAAAATACCACAAATACAAAAGAGCTCTTAACACTTAGTACTTACGTGTTTTTTTTTCATTTTTTGTTTAGAATTTATTGTTTGCTATTTGGTTAGTTTTGAGGGTTTAAAGGTTGAAGTTTGAAGATTTTAAATATAATTTAAGTTTTGTGGTATTTTGAAAACTAGATACTTTTCACAAAAAAATTATAATGATAGTTTTAGCACAAGACTCAAAAATGATATTTTTTTGTTGTAATTTCCTTAAAAACAATTGTTGATGTGTTGAAAACATATATAGGAGAGCGAGATTGGAAGCTGGGACCTTTGTACAGGCAAACTCTCATTTAATCATGATGCAGGAAGCATGATAAAATACCATAGGGACCTTACTCTAAGTGGTTATAGAGCTCTCATTTATAGGTATACTTAAAACTAAAACATATTTAAATATCGAGTCTCAATCTGTATTCTTGGTTTCGAAAATGATGAATCGACTTTTGAATTTTGAAGCGGGGATCATGATTTGTGTGTTCCATTTACTGGCTCTAAAGCTTGGACACAATCTCTTGGATACAAGGTTATTGATGAATGGAGACCTTGGATATCAAACAACCAAGTCGCGGGGTAATCTTTCTTTTTCCTAGTCGAAAAATTTGTTTTTTTTTTCTTTATCGAGATCTTATAAGCGATTGTATAATCGGTGTTTTTTTGTGTAGGTATACACAAGGATATGCTAACAACCTCACATTTTTAACCATCAAGGTAAGCATTAAATCAAAATTCTATTAAACAACATTTTTAGCTTCTAGATTTTAAAAATGTTGGTTGTGGTAATTTCAGGGTGCTGGACATACGGTTCCCGAGTACAAACCGCAAGAGGCTTTGGATTTCTATAGCCGATTTCTAGCAGGAAGCAAGATATAAAGAGAGTTGTCTACTTAAAATGGCACCGGCAATGAAAAATAATATCTTTGAATAAGAAACATGTGTTCTTGAGCTTGTGAATGATTGATTCTTCATTCTAATATATATATATCTATTAATCTCCTTCAACCAAAATGCATGCTGTTTTTACTTTGGTGCCTAAACCGTACACTTGCAATGTGTATATCCATGCCATTATTTAAAGCTAGAGCTAATTTGAACTGAATCAAATAGAACCAAACCACCATATAAAATAAAGACAATTTCCGAAAATACCATAAAAATTAGTTTTGTGGACAAAAATATCATCATAAGTTTTTTTTTCTTAAATACCATTATATTTTTTTTTTTGACAAAAGTACCATAAACTTAAAATTAAGTTAAAATCTTCAAAATTAACGTGAAACCCTCAAAACTAAATCATACCCCTTCAATACTATACCCTAAACAGAATATAGCGAACCCAAATGAAAAAAATTAAGTTTTAAAGTGTTAAAATTAGATTTTTCTGTTTATTGTATTTTTGTCCTAAAAAGATTTTAATGGTATTTGACGGAAAAAAACTTGTAATGTTTTTTTGTCCAAAAATCATTTTTTCATGCTATTTTGAGAAATTTCTCTAAAATAAAAATATTGTTATTTATTCGGTTTACTTGGTTGAAGAATTTCTCGGTTCGGCTGATTTTTTTTTGCGCTTCTTGGTTGTGGTTTTAAATATTCAGTTTACTAAATAAAAATAACGTTCCTTAAAAACTTCGTTCGTATATGCAATATTATGTAATCCAATATTTTTTAACTATAAATTCAACTAAATGTTATCAACTAAAAAAGAATATTCATTCCAATTTAAATTAGTCACGAGTCACAACACTACTATTATATGTATGTTTATAAAATAGTGTACATATTCCTTCTCTTTTTTTATTTCAATCTTTCTCTAATTTTTTTTTGGGTTAATTTGCCGAATGGACACTTTTCAAAACTAACTAAAATATTAGGCACTTTACTATTTACAATTGGTAAAACTGGCCTGTAGGGCCCAGCTGTAGGGTTCACGCGTGTAATACAGAAAAGAGGAAGGTTACGAAACTGCCATTTGTGCTTCATATATATATATATATATCGGTGTATTTTTGTATTGTTATATTGTTGTATGTATATGCTAATTTAATAAAGAGTGCAAAGCATTAAATGTAGCATTAAAAATGTATTTCTTTTTTTTCTTTTTTTATTTTTTTTTATTTTTTTCTCTTTCTTCCGTTTTCTTTTTCTTTCTTCCTCTTTCTTTCTCTTTCTTCTTTCTTCCTCTTTCTTTCTTTCTTCTCTCATATCTTCTCTCTTCTTTATTTTCTTTTCTCTTGATTCAAACTTATGTTTTATTTTTTTCAAGTTTTCTTTCTCCTTATTCATGTTTCTTTCTCTTAATTGCATTCAATAACATCCATTTGCATAGTTTAGTGGACGGTGTACAATTGTTGGATGCACAGTTTAGTGGACGATGTACATCCAGTCAGTCAATTGTACAGTGTCCATGACTGACTGAGACAACTAGTCTATACAGAAGAAGATTTGCATTGAAGATTGTACAGTGTCCAGAAGAACATAACTGTTGATTCGATTACAAATATTTGTACAACATCTTTATACGATTTAGTGGACAACCGAATATACATTTCAGCTGACATTATTCATATGTATATACAAAAAGAACAATTTATATGTAGTATTTAGTGAACAATGTACAAACGAAGCTAATTTAGATAGTGGATTCGGATATTGTACAATGTATCAAATTTATTCGTAGTATTTAGTGGACAATGTATAAAATTTGTAAGTTCAGATAGTGGATTCAGAGATTGTACATTGTACAATTTTGTTATTACAATTTATATGTCTAACGAAAAATTGGATAATATGATTGTACAATTGATTTGAATATTATGTACAATGGATTATGAACTGTACACTATGAACACTTTGTCCAGTGAATACTGAACTACACAGTCTTGATGTACATACGAATATTAAGAAATCATTACCATCCAGTGTCTAATTTGTCTATCCACTATAGTGAACAACATATAAAAGGTGATAAATAATTAAATTGATTTGAATTAAAAATATATAACAAATACATGATGGTATCATCGTAATATATAAAAGTTTTATACTCATAAATGTCATGAACAATGTTAATTGGTGGGTCATGTTAGGAGGAAAGAGAAAATTGTCCAAATTACAATCTTCTTCAAAAAAGTGACTAAATTGACAATTATCCCTTTTTGTCAATGTTTGGGCCACAAATGACCGACCCAATAGTCAATCCTACAGAAACATAGGTGTGGGGAATCGATCCCGGGTGGGGTGGTGCTACCTGCCTTATGTAAACTTATGACTGTCACTAGACCAATGTCACTTCCCCAATTATTTTTTCTTTATTGTTCTCACTTTTTACTTCTCTATTAATATTGCCACTCGTTTCACGAGTTATCTTAGTAAGTCATGCACATTGTAAAAATGAACTAAATCAATTTTATAAATTTGTCATCATAAATCTCGTTCATTATTCACTAAATTGTGCAAATAGATGTATTTTTGTATGTACAAATATATATATTATCCAAAATGAAATAGTGATATTGTCCACTGGATTGTACAAACAAATGTTATTTATTTGTACATATAAAGTTATACACGTCAGTTATCCAAGTAAATTGTTCACTAGATAGTCTAGTTGTCTAGTGAATAATGTGGATGACATTTGATAGTCCGGTTGTCCACTCAAATGTCTGTTGTCTACTGAATTGTCTACTGAATTGTTCGTTTGTCCATTGGATTGTTCGCTTGTCCATTGGATTGTACAAATTAATATTATTTATATGTATAAAAGCATCTCCAATGCAAACTTCATTTATGAATTTTTGTAAACTTCATATTTGAAGTTTGAGGGTGTTGTTCTCCAATGGGAAAACTTCAAATCTAACTTCAAAATATTTTTATTTTGCATTATAGTCCTTATGTTTGATTCAAATTTATTAAACTTATAAAATATTTGTAAATAGCAATGAAACACACTTAAAATCTAGTACAATCCATATTAATTAAAATTTTACATTTTTAATAATAAAATCACACAAAATAAATAGGAAATTACAATAATATATTAAAATCACACAACACAATTATTTAATTAAAGAAAGTGTGGTAAGTAGATAAAAAAATATGATTTGACTCAATTACTTATATTAAGTATAGATTTATTTGTAAAATTTAAAATTTGATATTTTTTTATAATGTAATTTTGTCATATCATATACTATGTATAGAAATATATAATGTTTTTTAAAAAATTGCCTAAACCGCCTAAAAACGCATAGACTCCGACTAGGCGTTCTAGGCACTAGGCGGAGAGTCACCGCCCGACTACCGCCTAGTGCTTTCTTGAACACTGCGTGTGCATAATCAAGCAAAAAAATTTGGTTTAAAAAGTAGAACAAGAAAAATAAATATTACCTACACATTTAGATTATATCGGTTATACCAATGCTCGTGAGTTTATTCGAAGGGAACTAGCAAGAATCATAAAAAAAAAATCAAAGGGAAAAAAGCAAGAAAACAAGAACAAGGATTTACAACGACCCCAAATATTTATAGACAAAATTTTGGTGATCTTAGAGGTTCGAGATCTAATTTATCCGATTATTAGTTTTGTTGTGATGTTATGGTTAATTTAATACATATGTGTTTATGTGTTTTGTTTTATCTAATGCTGTGGTTTGTTTTTTTCAGTATGTGTAATATTTTCTAAATATATGTAATATTTCTTTAAATGTTAATTTAGATGTTTGATTTTTACCTTTCATCATGCTTTTATTTAATTTATAAGTGAAATATAAATTAATAAGAATAAATGTATAATAGCAGCAAGATATAAAATTATAATGACTCAGATGATAAACTACAAACTTAAAATAACTATTTATGTGATATATAAATTACAAGGATTAAGGTGTAAATAAAAAAGAGGAAAGTTCAAATATGAAGTTGTCAAGTGAGACTTTAGCTAGAGTTTAGGTTGGAGAGAAACAAAACTTCGTATTTGAAGATATATAGTTTGCTTTGGAGATGTTCTAATTGCATAGTTAGATTGTCTATTGTATTGTATAGTCAAGTAGGAATCGACCCGCACTGGATAATATTCATTACAATAATATTATAAAAACTATTTCAGTTAATAAATGGTTTTGGAAATGTGATAAAAATGTATTTAATATTTAAATTAAATAGGTGAATTATTATTCTTACATAAGTATATTTATAATATTCATGTATTATGTAACTCGTGTTGGTCTTGATTTGGTACAAACTTTTGCCAAGAAAATTCACCTTGTGTTAAAAAATTTGGTTAAACGTAAAACATAGATGACTAATTTTATTTTGAGTGATTTACAATTAAAGGTACTTTGGGTTTGTATTATGTCACTTTGAGATACTTTGGCATGGAGGTGGATTTTCATTGTTTCAAAGGAAAATTTATGCCCTTTGTAATCCTTAATTTGTAAAAAAGGAATTATGTAACTAAGAACATTGTAACCAGAATGAGAAACTAGTTACATATTTAGTTTGTGATGTGAAAGAGACTTGTGGACTTTATTTATTAACCTTGGAATATTAGAATGTAGTTGTGGTGGATCGATGACGTGTACTCTTTAGGACCAAATGATTATTTTTATTCTCTAATTTATTTATTTTTCATTTCTTATAATAGCTCTTGAATTTATTTGGTCTTTAATTCTTAATTGGCGAATCTAAAATAATTTTGGTACATGTTTTAAGTTATGATAATGTTTTCTCTACATTTTGACATCCATTTTGTTGTACTTTATATTAAATTAAATAGATATAAAAATTGACATATATTGTCCACATGAATCAAGACTTATTTATGTGGATACATTTTCGTGGACATATTTTAATGGATATGCATTTGGTGGTTACATTTTCGTGCCATGATATATGAGTTTAACAGAGGTCTAGTCATGATATATCAGTTTAAGTGGATACATTTTCGTGGACATATTTCCATGGATATGCATTTGGACGCATCAACTTATTTTTGTGGATACATGTGGACGCGTCAGCTTATTTTCTGGAAAAATATGTGGTGGATTGATGATGTGTTATTATTTCGACCATCAGATTCATCTGCAGATCTGTTTCATATATTCGATGATGTAGACATGTTTCGTGGATATGTGCCTAAATCAGTTTTTTAGGGTGTGCATCCATGTACGACATTACGTAGACGATGAAAAACTTAACTTACCTTCATTGTTTAATATTTAGAACGTGGACGACACTACGTGGATTAAGTCGAGTGGACCATCGTGTAAATATAAAGACGTGGACGATGAACAATTTTACATTTCTCATTTTGTGAATTAGGGTTTAGAGTTTGATGTTTTACATTTGGGTTTATTGTTTTACAGTTTTAATGTTAGTGTTTTTGGTTGTACAATCCACATTTAATCATAAATTTAAAATTTAATCCTAGTAATTACTTAACTAATGTTTTTGTATCTTGAACACTAAAAAGTTAAAGGTTATCCACCAAAACGTTGTTTAGGGGACAGAAACACGCGCCGTTGTTAAAATAGAGTTGTGTTTAAATCCCGTCGTCTTTGTCTTGTATTCTTAATGGCCGATTTTATTTTACGATTTCATATTTTGAACAACCAAAATCAAATAAACTTTGGCCCAATTACTAATATTCTGGAATTATTATTCGTTTTGACATTCTTTATTATTTTAGACAATTAATACAATTTACAAATAATAACAATTATTCAATCTATAATTCAAATTCTATTATTTAGATACATTTTCTACTTTAATAATATTAATTATTGTTATTTTATGTTATTTGAAATTAACCCACTTCTTAAAAAATTTATAACATAATCTTTTCAAATTGAAATTTCAAAAATATCCGGAATATACAAAACAATAGTTTGTTTGAATCTAATAATATTATTACTATGTAATTATATTACGTTTTATTTTATACGACGACAAAAAATATTTTATAAAATTAGACATGTTATAAAGTTCAAATTTTTCTAATTATTTTCATAAAATTTCAACCAATATCAAAATCTTTAATACTTTTTAATAATTTCATTGCGTTACTAGTACATATCTTCTATATTATTATTTTTGAAGTATTAATTTGAAATTATCCAAAAATATTTATTTATTTACACCTAATGCCGTTGAATTAAAACATAAAGAAAAATTTTAGAGGAATTCACAAATCTACACCCTTTTAACCCCTTCTTCATAAAACTATTCCTAATTTAATATTTTCACATATTTACACTTTTTCAAAATTTTAAAAGCTTGATTTAACCTTTATAAAATTACCAAAATTAAATTTTTTTTCATTTGGGTTCGCTAATTAGTGTTTAGGGTATAATATTAAGGGGGTAAGATTGTTTGGGTAGAGTTTATTTGGATTTAATTTTATGTGTTTAAATGTAGTTTTGTGAAGTATTTTGGAAATGGTGTAGTTTTGTGAAATGTAATTCAAATGGTGTAGTTTTGTGATTGTCCCAAAATTTTATTAAGGCTAAATCGATAATTTCTTATTAACCAAACAAAAACCTAAATTATAATCTTATTATTATCTTGGATAACAACAAATTTAAGAGTTATGTTAAACATATACACAAACGCTTACATAATTTTTTTAATTCAAAATAACATTAAATTTTTATTTAATATCAGAACATCATTAAAAAGGGTTGTTAACAAAATAACTCTTAAAATTTTGAACAAAAAGAACAAAAATTAAAAAAGAGTTTAAACAATATTAAATTTTATTTGAAGTTTAAAATTTTTCACTTGGATTCATATTTAGTTTACGGTTTAGTTATGAAAGTTTAAAGCTATTTTCATATTATGGTATTGTTGATATAAATTCTTTTTAATGAGATTTAAATTTTTTCGGAATATGAGGAAAAATATGTTTTAATTCTATACATGAGAATTGACTATATATTAAAAATATATAATTTTTGCTTTAAAAGTCAACCAATGATCGTAATAGTTATTTTGGAATAGGTTTATGATATAAGGTTAGGTTCCAAAAATTCATATATAATTGAATTTTATATTATTTAAAAGGAAAATACCTTATTAATACACCAATTTTTTGATAGCTCACAATAAGTCAATAATACATCAACAATTTTATTTGATTATTCTAAATCACGAACTATTTTACATTTTAGTTTTAAATCACAAACTCAAATCATCTATCTATTTAACAAAATCACCGTTAGTTGACAATTATTTATTTCTTTTTTAAAATCTTAAACTTTATATTTACTACAAAATACTTAAAGTTATGTAAAAAATCCAAAAGAAATCTATAAAATTCGAAAAATATATAAAAGATTATAAAAAATTTAAAATCTTTAAAAAACTAATAATAATTTAGCCAATGTATTAAAATAAATTTCGGATAATTCAAATAGTTTGGTTTATTTTGAAAATTTTTAATTCGGTTCGGACTCAACTCCGGGTTTTCATGAAGTTAATTTCTCTGTCGCTTGATTTATTTATTTAGTGTGTATCAATTTCGATTTGTATATTTCAGTTTGATGTTGGTTCAATATTTTAGATCCGGGTATTTTGCCAACCTCCAAATATAATAACTAACAAATTTTATAGTTTATCATAGTTTAGAGTAAATCAACTAAAAATTATATTAAAATTTTTATATATAGAAATATATACTATAAAATATGAAGTAGTAACAAAATTTTTTTTACTTTAATTGCTTTTATTATTAAATAATCAAATTATCCTATTTACTTGTATAAACAATGACAAACAATAATAATACCGAAAACTTCTAATTTTTTTAATTTAAATCTGTAAAAACGAAATAGTATTATAAATATCTAAGTATATATATAGATATATAAAATTATTTAAAAAAAAAAAAATTTGTGGTGTACCACGGGTTAAATCCTAGTATATATGTACGAATATAGTGATATTTATAAAGTTTGGATAATTTGTCTTACACAAAGAGTTATACTTTTAGTAAGATAAACATATATCTATATCTTAATTAAATTAGAGTAATTCACAAATCTACACCCTTTCAACCCCTTCTTCACAAAACTACTCCCAATTTAATATTTTCACAAATTTACACCATTTCAAAATTTTAAAAGCTTGATTTAACCTTTAAAAAATTACCAAAATTAAAAAAATTTCATTTGGGTTCGCTAATTAATGTTTAGGGTATAGTATTAAGGGGGTAAGATTGTTTGGGTAAGGTTTATTTGGATTTAATTTTAAGTGTTTAGGTGTAGTTTTGTGAAATATTTTGGAAATGGTGTAGTTTTGTGAAATGTAATTCAAATGGTGTAGTTTTGTGATTCTCCCATTAAATTATGTTCGTTAGAAAATATTTATTTCATTTCTATGATTATTTTAAAACCATAAATAATTTTTTTAGTATATATGATTATATTTGAATAACCTAGGCCGCGCATGACGCGGGGTAATCACCTAGTTTAAATTATAAAAAGAAAATTATTATGTTCATCTTTAAAACAATATTGTCATAAATTTACTATATTTTAGTTACATTCATATCTTACCTTTCTTTGCTAATTATTTTGATTAAATTTTTTCTTATGTTTTGATTAATTTTTACTTATATCTTCTGGGCAAAACACATATTTTACTTAAACAAAAATATAAGATGCAAATTGAATTAGTTAGATGGTGTTATATAATTTTTAGCAAAATTTTGGTGGACAAAATATGTCCAATTCGGTTGAGAATTCTTAATGTTCCAAAGGTTTGGCCGGTGAATAAGAGTTAAATTGTTCATGATATGATATTCAAACACTCTTTAGATTTTTTGACATAATAATATATAAAAGCCTAGAAAAGTTACTAGTAAAATGAATTGATAATATTGCATACAAAAAGTAAAAATATGGTTTATCATTACAATCATTGGGTTTGAAAATGTCTTATTGGGTCATAAAGCATATATAGTAATATAACAAAAGGAAAAGTGAATTCTCTTTATGCGTTTTCGTTGCATCACTTGGTATTATCGTAAGTAATCTTGCTAGTTCTATATATAATTTATATATTCACATATTAATGAGATAGGATTTGATTAATTAAATAAATTAAATATATTTATTGTATATCAATAAAAAACAGAGAACGGTTAAAAGGACTAAAAGTGTTTATGCTCTTTAGCTTGTCATTGACAGTATCCATCAGTGCAGTCGTATGGCTACTTTACGGTCTTGCCACTAGGGATTTTTATGTTGTTGTAAGTATTCATAATCATAATATCAAAATCATTAATACTAATAGAGTGTAGTTTTGTGAATTCATCTATTTATAATATAATTAAACCAAATTCTATTTTATTGTTTGACCAAATTACACTTAAATAAAATATATGCATTGTGCTGGATAACTGGTAAATTATGGGCTAACCCAGGATTGATCTGCGTATAAGAAATATTAAAAAAATTGTCTATTGAACTATATTTAATATAAAGTTCAAAACTATAATTATGTATATTTTAATATTATATATAATTTAGCTATATCTTATCAATTATTTATGTTATATTCTTGACCCATTGGAAACTATAATTAGACATAAATTGAATGAAAATTAATTTCATAACAATTATCATTTGTTTCAAATTCGCTTTGTGATTCTTGTAACGACCCGGAAGGAAAACTAAAATATGTATTTACTATTTTTTTGTTGTTTATGTCTTAATTAGCTATATATTATCTATTAATAGGAAAACATTTTTGCAAATAACCCTTTAAAAAGTTCTAATTACAATGTAATGCCATTACATTTTGAGGAATTCACAAAACTACACCATTTCAACCCTCCCTTCACAAACTACACCTAATTCAATATTTTCACATATTTACAACCTTTCAAAAATTTTAAAGCTTGATTTACCCTTTAAAAAATTACCAAAATTAAAATATTTTCATTTGGGTTCGCTAATTATTGTTTAGGGTATAGTATTAAGGGGGTAGAATTGTGTGGGTAAGGTTTATTTGAATTTAATTTTTAGTGTTTAGGTGTAGTTTTGTGAAGTATTTTGGAAATGGTGTAATTTTGTGAAATGTAATTCAAATGGTGTAGTTTTGTGATTCTTCCTTACATTTTTTTAACATAACTTATGTTTTTGATTGTCTTTGGAAATTACAATTTTAAACCTACTACAAAGACCCAAAAGAATTCATAATGTAGTTTTGGTAACAATAATCATTAAAATTCTAATCTTCACTAATTTTAAACTTTAAATTCGAAAAATATTCTACAAAAACAAATAAAAAATATAACAAAAAACCGATTTAAAATTTCAACATCTATATAGGATAAAATTTGAAAACAATAATATTCGTGAAATATCTTTGATAACAAACGATTTAAATTTCAACATAAAAATCAATAAAATTTTCAGCAAATAAAATAAAATAGATAATAGTTTTCATATCGAAATAAAATAACTTGAATTATTCGAAAAATAATATCTACAACAATTTAAACTTGCTTTATTTTTAGAGGAATATCTACGTAATAGTATATTCAGTTCGCCTCTTTGTAGAAATTGCGTTCCTACAAGATTAACCTTCGTAGAGGTTAACATCATGATGCTCGTTGTCGATGTCGGTGTTCCACAGAGTCGTGTTGTCTCTTGTGTACTGTCTGATACCGCGACCGTACAGAGTTGATTGGTAACTTAGTAACTTGAAAGAGAGTAGAAGGAACAAGTGTTTAAACACTACAAGAATCTGCGCAAATTACCACGAAAAATTTACAACGATTATAATCGTCGTAAATTTACGACGACATTACGACAATTTTACGACGATTTTGGTATTCGTCGTAAAATCGTCGTAAACTTTACAACGATTAAAATCGTCGTAAATTTACGACGGTTTTACAACGATTTTCCGATGAAGCACCAAATCGTTGTAAATTCGTGGTAAATTTACAACGATTTACCGACGTTTTGATTTATAAGAATATTTCGTCGCTAAATCGTTGCTAATTTACCACGAATTTACAACTTCTGATTTTGGGACTTTTTAACAACGATTTAAAGATATTTAATCTGGTAATTGAAAACGTGTATTTACTGTTGCACCTAATTATTTACAACTTTCATTTTAGTCGTTAAATCGTTGTAAAATCGTTGTAAATCCCTTGTTAAATTATGTATCGTTGTAAATTAGTAGTTAATTTCCTTGGTAAAAAGTTGGAAAATTTTAAAAAATCCTATAAATACCTCCTCATCTTTCACCATAAATCACACCATCAATTTTATATCTCTCTATCTCTCTCACTTACAAAAAAAACTCTTTTTATAAAAAACAAATGTCCGGAGGCGATATTTACGAAATCCGAAAATGGATGTACATACATCGAGGCGATGACGGATCGTGACACGGGAGTTCCTCGACGGGGTTGAAGTACTCATGCAGCAAGCCACAAATCTACATGTCACTATCGAAAGCGGTAAGATGTTTTGTTCTTGTATCAAATGCGACAATAGACGGTTCATTTTGGTTGAAAATGTTTGGAAGCATTTGTTAAATAATAGAGGATTTACACCACAATATTATATATGGTTTCAACAAGGGGAAGGTTATTCTGGTAATGTTGCTAGTAGTAGTAATTATCATCAGGAATCTGTAGACTATGACCAGCATGTAGAAAATGAGTATGATTTTTATAATTTTCATCATGATCATGGAAATGAACCGGATAGGATAAATGACATGGTTAGCGATGCATTTCGTCCTGAAGTTGCATATGATGGAAATTTAGTTGAAGAACCTAATTTAGATGCTAAAAAATTCTACGACATGTTAAATGCTGCAAATCAACCAATATATGATAATTGTAGAGAAGGGCACTCTAAATTGTCATGAGCTGCTAGAATGATGAATATTAAAACAGACCATAACTTATCTGAGGTTTGCATGGATGATTGGACTTCATTGTTAAAAGAATATCTACCCTCTGATAATTTAGCTGCTGAAACGTTTTATGAGGTTCAAAAATTGGTTATCAGTCTTGGTCTTCCGTATCAGTCAATTGATGTCTGTGTAGACAATTGTATGATATTTTCGAAAGACGATGACATTCTTGAGGAATGTTGTTTTTGCAAAAAACCAAGATATAGGCCAGAAGGAGTAGGTCGGAAGAGGGTACCGTACCGGAAGATGTGGTATCCGCCTATAACGGACAGTGCTACAAAGGATGTATCACTCGGATAGGACAGACTTCTTCGATGAGGTGGCATGCGGAACATACACGAAGCCCGGAGAGGTGACCCACCCATCCGATGCGAAAGCGTGGAAACACTTTAACTCGGTGTACCCCGATTTTGCTAGACGAAAAGGTAACGTCTACCTTGGTCTATGTACGGATGAATTTAGTCCATTTGGTATGTCAGGTAGGCAGTATTCTTTATGGCCCGTCATCGTCACCCCTTATAACCTCCCACCAGAGATGTGTATGCAAAGGGAATTTTTATTTCTGAGTATTTTAGTCCCTGGACCTAAACATCCAAAAAGATCCCTTGATGTTTTTCTACAACCTTTGGTGGAAGAGTTGAAGGAGTTATGGCACACTGAAGTAAATACTTACGATTGTTCGAGGAAACGAAATTTTACAATGCGTGCAGTGCTTCTATGGACGATTAGCGACTTTCCCGCTTATGGAATGTTGTCGGGCTGGACTACACACGGACGACTATCTTGTCCTTACTGCATGCATCGTACTGACGCCTTCCAATTGAAGCATGGAAGGAAAACTAGCTGGTTCGATTGTCACCGTAAGTTTCTTAGTCTGCGACACCCTTATCGGAAAAACAAACGAATGTTTAAAAAGAACAAAGTGGTTCGTGATCCTCCACCAGTGTATTACACGGGCGAACAAGTTGAGGCGCATATAGATCATTACTATGCGAATTACACAGTTCCCCAAGGAGGAAACTGACATGTCCCGCCTAATCTGCCTGATGGTTATCTTACGAAACACAATTGACATAAGAAAATCATTTTTTGGGAGCTTTCATACTGGAAAGATCATCTACTCTGACACAATCTTGACGTGATGCACATAGAGAATAACTTTTCCGATAACATTATGAACACTCTTTTGAATGTGCAGGGAAAGAAAAAAGACAATTTTAAATCACGTCTTGACTTGGCTGAGATATGTGCGAGATCCAAATTGCACATTGATAATGACGGAAAAGCCCCAATACCTATATTCAGATTATCGAGTGCAGCGAAGACGTCGTTGTTCTAGTGGGTGATCTCTGAAGTTAAGTTTCCTGATGGTTTTGTTTCTAATCTTTCTCGGTGTGTAGATGGTAGTAAATTCACAGGTATGAAAAGTCACGATTGTCATGTGTTCATGCAACGACTGCTACCATTTGTCTTGGCCGAACTTGTTCCACAAAATGTGCACGAAGCAATTGCTGGTACGTAATGTCTAATTAATTAATAAAATATTTCATAACTGAATATATCATAATACGTACGTTTTATTTAATTTGTGTAGGTGTTGGGTTGTTCTTTCGTGATCTTTCCACAAGAACGTTGAACGATGAAGTAATAAGACAACTCGACGAGAACATTCCTCTCATTTTGTGCAATTTGGAGAAGATATTTTCCCCATCCTTTTTTGATGTTATGGAGCACCTACCAAGTACATCTCCCACACGAAGCGGAACTAGGGGGGCCCGTTCACTTCCGATGGATGTACCCTTTCGAACGATTTATGAAACATCTAAAAGGGAAGGCGAAGAATCTAGCTAAAGTCGAGGGTTCAATCGTTGCGGGTAGTATTACAGAGGAGACGTCTCACTTTACGTCGTACTACTTTGCACCAACCGTGAGGACACGTAAAAGAGCGCCGAGGAGATATGATGACGGAGGCATTCAAACAACGTACGCGGTGGAAGGAGTAGCTGACATATTTTGTCCCATTGGTCGGCTTAGCGGACGCATAAAAGAGGTTTGGTGGAGCAACGAGGATGAAATTCATTGTGCCCACACGTATATTGTATTGAATTGCGATATTGTTACTCCATGGGAAAGGTAAAAGTAAATGTTTTTTAATACTCTTTAATTCATTACAACACTCATAAAATATTGCTTACTTATGATATTTTCATATAGTATCTTCGTCGAACAAGTTCAAAAAGGGATTCCGGGGATATCTGAAGATGAGCTCGATTCCCGTAAAACTCAACACTTTGTGATGTGGTTGCAAACACAGGTATATGAAAATATCGAATATGAAATTACATATAAACATAATATATTTAAACAAAATTAATGTTGTTGTCTGCAAATTGAGTACGAGGACGAATCTTATCCGGTGTGGTTCCACGAGATGCTACAACGTCCCCTTGCGAAGATTCGGACATCGCCAATGTATTTTACAAGAGGTTATGCTTTCCACGCGTACGATTACGGCCGACATCGAACAAGAGTTAACTACGGTGTTTGTGTTAGAGGAGACATTGATTTCTACGGAATCATCCAAGAAATCATAGAAATAACGTTTCCCGGGTTGCTCATGTTGAAGTGCGTACTCTTCAAGTGCGAGTGGTTTGATCCTACGATCGGAAGAGGTGTACGAATCAACAAGTCTGGGATCGTTGATGTCAATAAGAATAGAAGATACAACAAGTTCGAGCCTTTCATACTTGCATCGCAAGCTGAGCAAGTAAGCTTCATTCCTTATCCGCGTCTTAAGTCCAAAGGAATACATTGGCTATCCGTCATCAAAATTGCCCCGAGAGGGTACATAGTCAGGGAAGAAGAATCACCACTACAGAATGACACGTCTGTCGATATTCCTTCGCCATAATTAAACACGGACATGGTCTTACTCGTTGATCCACATAATAGGGAAGCTGAAGAGGTGAATGAGGACAAAGAAGAAGTCGAAGAGACTAACGAATTTGATGAATCTGACTCCGAGGACGAACATGAGTCTGCTGATGACTCCGAGTAATAAATAAGTTGTTTGTTTAAATGTAAAATGAAAATTATGTATTTTAATTTTTTTTATAAAATAAATTAACAATTGTCGTAAATTCGTGGTAAATTTACCACGAATTTACGACTTTTTTTGTATTTTGCACAAATCGTGGTAAAATCGTTGTAAATTTACCACGAATTTACGACTTTTGTTATATTTTACAAATATCGTGGTAAAATCTTTGTACATTTACCACGAATTTACGACGTTTTTGAAATTTAGACATATCGTGGTAAAATCGTTGTAACACTCATTAAAACCTCTAAAGTTAATGAATAACTATAAAAACAATGTTAAAATTGCTTATCAATAAGTTTTGTTACATATTCTTAGAATTTGTAAAGTTTAAGATAAAGTGTACTATATATATTGTGGTTAATATGTCTATACGTTCTAATTTTACCAAAACTTGTTTTTCTGCAATCATATGACTTAGTATGATTTCTTATGCATACAATATCATAATTATATTCAACATGAAGTCAAATGGCAGTTGAATTTCAGCAAAATCCATTTAGTGTAATGAATCGTCGTAAAATCGTGGTAAATTTACCACAAATTTACGACGATTCACACAAAATCGATGGAAATTCGTTGTAATTTAACAACGAATTTACGACCAAAAATGAATTTCTAAACGTCAAATCCTCAGGAGTTTTGTTTGTACGAGGTTGTCAACGTCAACAATTACCACGATTTTACAACGATTTAAAAGGTAATCGTCGTAAAATCGTGGTAAATTTACCACGATTTTACAACGACTTTTTGTATAAACCCCTAAACCCCAAACATTTTCAAAAGTATGTCTTATATTACGTACAAACACTCATTAAGACCTCTAAAGTTAATGAATAACTATAAAAACAATGTTAAAATTGCTTATCAATAAGTTTTGTTACATATTCTTAGAATTTATAAAGTTTAAGATAAAATGTACTATATATATTGTGGTTAATATGTCTATACGTTCTAATTTTACCAAAACTTGTTTTTCTGCAATCATATGACTTAGTATGATTTCATATGCATTCAATATCATAATTATATTCAACATGAAGTCAAATGACAGATGAATTTCAGCAAAATCCATTTAGTGTAATGAATCGTCGTAAAATCGTGGTAAATTTACCACGAATTTACGACGATTCACACAAAATCGATGGAAATTCGTGGTAATTTAACAACGAATTTACGACCAAACATGAAACTCTAAACGTCAAATCCTCAAGAGTTTTGTTTGTACGAGGTTGTCAACGTCAATGATTACCACGATTTTACAACGATATATAAAGTAATCGTCGTAAAATCGTGGTAAATTTACCACGATTTTACGACGATTTTATTTTCATCATTCCCAAAACGCGGCAAACCAAACGAACCAAAACGTTTCAATTTGTTTTTACAACGAATTACCGAGGAATCGTCGTAAAATCGTCGTAAATTTACGACGATTTTACGACGATTTTACGACGATTGATGAGTCTATATATAGTGGACCAAAATTTTTCATTTTCACTCATTCTCTCTAAATCTCTTTCTCTCTCTAAAATTTTCTCTCTCTAAAACTCTACAACTTTCACTCTTCTTTAACATCCCCAAAGGTAAATATTTTTAATATATGTGTTTTAAAACCGAATTTTAGAATTAGTTTTAGGAATTGAAATTTAGGTTTAGGATTTGGAATTAGTTTTAGGATTTGAAATTAGTTTTAGGCTCGGATTTTAGTTTTAGGATTCAGATTTTAGAACTATATGTTCAGAACATATAATTAATTATTAAAATACTTAATGTTTAGTTTTAAAAATATTTAAAACTTATTACTTAACACAATTAATTTTTAATCTTATTTTTTAAAATACATAATTAATATTAAAATACTTAATATTTAGTTTTGAAAATACTAATGTCATTAAAATACTTATATAATGTTTAGTTTTTAAAATACTTAATAATTTTTAAATACTTAATGTTTATTATTTAAATATTTAATGTTTTTTGTGGCGGTACTTATATATGGCTCCTAGGAGAGGGAAGACCTTACCGCCGGACTACATGCAGATGTTGGCGGAGAAGAGGGCTTCCCGGAAAACCTCGGGTTCCGGTTCAGCTTCAGCTTCCAGGACATCTCTTGTCCACACCGGGACGTCCGTCCATGGCGAGCAGCCTCCTCCTCCTTATGTGCCTGCCGACAACGCCGCTGACGCCGCATACGACGCTGTACCGGGACACGCGTCGTACGCCAACCTCCGGGTTGAGGATATCCTCGCTCAACCCGGACATGACAGTCTCCGCTGGTTGGATCCGTATAAGTCTCCGGACACTTACTGGTAATTATTTTAATATTTTATTTTTTTTATTTTTTAATATATTAATAAATCAATTAATGTTTTTTTCAGGTTCAAGTACGACAACCAGGTCTCGCGTTCTATCGCGAACATAATCAAGGGATACTTCACCGAGTTGCATCCTAATTGGAGCAAGACACCCGAGCACATCAAGAGAACGTGGTTCAAATGTTTCGCGGTAATGTTCTGATTTAATTTCAATTAAATTTATTTATTTAACTTTAAATTTTTTATTATATATATATTATTCTCGTAAAGTAACTTTACTAATGTTTTATATATAATTTCTCATATTTTGCAGCAAAAGTGGCATTGGGATGTCTCGATCAACGAGACCGTGAGGACGGAGTTCAACAAGACGGCGAAATTCCGTCTCGTCAACACGGTCTCAGACTGGAAGGACAAGTGGAGAGTCGTCGGCGACGCGGGGAAACCGGTATATCTCTCGGTCGCGGTCTGGGACAGCTTGAAGAAATATTGGACGGATGGCCACGACGCGGCCGTAGCTGAGAAGTGTTCCACCTCCAGGAACGCGAAGCTACCTGACGGGACGCCGAAGCAGATGGCTCACACGTCCGGACAAATCCCGTTCGCGGGTCGGACACACGAAATGGTAAGTCTTTCTTACTTATTTTTTCAAATTATTTTTATTTTCAAATTACTAATATTATACTAATGCACATGTTTTAATATTTGTTTGTAGGCCAAGCAGCTAGGTCACAAACCGGCCGTCAGTGCCGTCTTCGAGAAGACGCACAGGAAAAAGACCGGCGAGTTCGTTGACTCACATTCCGAGCGGATATTCAACGATCTTGAAGGTCGGAAGACGGAGATCGAGACTCAACGATCTCAGAGATCCCCGGGAGGCACTCAATATCCTGGCGAACCGCTTAATCGTTGTAACAATTTAGGTTTCGTTTATAAAAGACACATTAGATTTATTGCAAAACAAGGCAGATCTTACATCTTCATATGAAACACGGTTTTATTATGTTAAACAATCAAAATTAACTCAAATTATCTAACCATAATTATTTATTTATATAAGTCAAGGATCAATTCCATTCAATCGCAAGTCGAATATGGTGTCACAATTTAGGACCACTAGAAAACTCGAGGAATAAGCAAATTTGATTATATCATTCAACCTAGAGAAAGATTAATAACTTAAGACTCCAACTCTTTCTAATTTAATAGAAATAATAACAGAAAAACAGAAAATGTTTTGTTGTTTGCATTTTTCACATATATCTCATGAGCAAGCTCGGCTCTTTACTATGACAAGGTGCGTATTTGCCCAAGGTCCAGAGTCCAAATTTTTTTTTTTTTTAAGTAAAAAAGACCCATATTACAAAATAATATGATAGAAAGGTTCAAAAAAGTTTAATGTGCTATTTTTCAAAACTAAAAAGGCCCATGTTACAAAGTAATTTGATTAAAAAGACTAAAAATTATTGTATTATAAATAAAAAGGTTCATCATAATTAATAAAATAACCCTAATGAACTATATAAAAGGGGTCATATTTTTGTATTTTGCCCAAGGCTAAATTTTTTTTTGAGACGGCCCTGCCCATGAGTTTAATTGTTTGATTAAAAAACATGCAAAAGTTTATGTTCTTTGTGGATCTCCTAGTTTGTACCATACTTAGATGATTGGCTTTATCCTATAATTATATAAACCTATTTTTAGGCCACAAGAAAAATGAAAGATCCAAAAGTGTTGAATCAATCAACAGAATCCGTTAAGCTCTCTCTTTTGCCATCTCTATTTTTTTATTGTAACTTTTATGTCATACGTCCATTATTCGTATTCCTTTGTCAAGATTTTGATTCTTCTTCCTTATTGAGATCATTCTTTTGTTTTTTTTTGCTTTAAACATTAAAGATGGATCGTGGAGAATTAAATAGGGTGTTCGAAATGTTCGATAAGAACGGAGACGGAAAGATTGCGAAAAACGAGCTAAGAGAATTCTTTAAAAGTGTAGGAATAATGGTCCCCGAAAATGAAATAAAAGAGATGATTGCGAAGATGGATGTGAATGGAGACGGAGCCATGGATATCGATGAGTTTGGATCGTTATATCAAGAAATGATAGAAGAGAAAGAGGAAGAAGAAGACATGAGAGAAGCTTTTAGAGTGTTTGATCAGAACGAAGATGGGTTCATTACGGATGAAGAGCTTAGATCGGTTCTTGCATCGATGGGGTTGAAACAAGGAAGAACAATCGAAGATTGCAAGAAAATGATAAGTAAAGTTGATGTTGATGGAGATGGTATGGTTAATTTCAAAGAGTTTAAGCAAATGATGAGAGGTGGTGGATTTGCTGCACTTAGCTCTTAAATTCAAAACACATTAATTTTTTTTTTTCACTTTTGTATAAAATTTGTATTAGATTTTACCAACAAAGCCATGGCGTTTGAATCTTCATAAATGAACAATAATGTTGCCAAATATATTTTTTTGTCCAATTTTAGTTTTTCTTAACTAAGCAATTTTGTTGGTTCATCATTGATCGTTGGAAATTATAGGAATGTAAGATTTTCCTTCCCTTCTTTCTTTTAGGTATATCAAAATATTTGCTTGTTTCTACTATTCGAGAATTTTCTATAGTTTATTCGATTTCACATTTTTCAATAATTTCGCATTTTAATAAATAATCTGCTAATTATGATAGACTAGTTATCATTTGGTTTTTCTATGCAGTTTTTGAGAAAAAATTTACGTTCGCGTAATATATTGTAAGATAACACATTATAAGGTACACTCTAAAAAATTGAACTGTACTGGAATTTAAAAATATTGTTATACTCCTTATGTTCTTTATTAAATGTTGTTTTAAAATATTTTTTTCAACATATTTTCTATATTATACCCCTTAATTTCATAAAAAATATAAATAATATAAATTATTTTCATTAAAGTCATTTTACAACATTCCTTAATTTTGTGAAAATCTTTAAAACGCAATTTAACGTAGAAGAAAAGAAGTATTTATTATAATTTTATTGACTATTTGTATTAAGTGTAAATTAAAATTATTATAAATTTTTTTTTTTATATATTTTCGCTTTGTTAAATTAATATTTTAAAAGTTTTGTTTGCTAACGCAATTGATAAATAAAAATATTAGTATTTACTTGGGTTTGAGAAATTTATGATGTTAATCTAATTGAACTTAGATAAAGTTTTAGCAAGTAGTATATTTCAGAGGAATTCACAAAACTACACCCTTTCAACCCCTCCTTCACAAAACTACACCTAATTTAATTTTTTCACATATTTACACCCTTTCAAAATTTTAAAAACTTGATTTACCCTTTTAAAAATTACCAAAATTAAAATCTTTTCATTTGGCTTCACTAATTAGTGTTTAGGGTATAATATTAAGGGGTAGGATTGTGTGGGTAGGAATTATTTGGATTTAATTTTGAGTGTTTAGGTGTAGTTTTGTGAAGTATTTTGGAAATGGTGTAGTTTTGTGAAATGTAATTCAAATGGTGTTGTTTTGTAATTCTCCCTATAATTTATGTCCTTATAAAAATTCATTTTCTACTTCAATTTAAGAATTGAGCAATCTTTCTTTTCTTATTGTAGCAAATATATGATATTTTAGCTTTTGAAGTATTTTTAGTATTTGAAATGCGCGCTACATTTAAAATGAATTGAACAACTCTTATTAAACTCGATAAGTTGTTAAAGTATTTTATACATAACCTAACGATTTTGCATTCTGAATGTCTTATTTAACTTGTTTGATTCGTTTGCCAAATAAAAATTATAGTTGTGCTCGTATGTCTAAAATGTTAACTTTGAACTTCAAACACTTTATGAAGGATGTTGTTAAGTGGAGGTCCAATCCTAATGAGAAGGTATGTGCGTTGCGAATGAATTTCATTTTTCCTTAATATGGAAAATATAGTTCTCATTATACATCTATCTATTGAAAACTTATGTATCCAAATAATAAAATGTTTACGTAATCCATAAGGTGGTGTCCTTTTTATTCACTAAACTCTAACTATAGTATAACTAATTAAAGTTAATCTAAGTTATTAAACTAAATTCCTAAAAACAATATAAGTAGAAGAATACATATCATGTACACATGATGAGTTTTATGTTTCTTTAGACTATGTTACTGAATGTTATAGCTATATTTAAGCATTTTGTTCAAAAACTATATGCGCCCACCCTGGAGGAGTGCCCGCGCTACTCGCATGTTTAAGATTTTTATATTTTTATAATATTTTTAAACTTTTAAATGTTTTTTTATGGATTTGTATTTGTAAAGTGCTAAATAAACTTATTTTCTATTATTTTTGTGAAAAATAAATTCTTCGCATATTTAATTTGAATTTTTTTGTGGCATATATTACGCATATTTATTCATTTCTTGGTATGAAAATATCATACATAACGTTCTTAATGTTTAAACGCTGATTTAGTATGTTATTCGGTTAAGATGATAAAGAGACAAAACCTGAAGGTAAAGTGAGGTTGCGAATAACAAAGAATTTTTCGAAATGGTAGTTAATCTGCATTACTTATTCTTTGTTTATACTATTATGACATCATTTCATTTTTACATATTTTCCATATGAATAGCTATTGATCAATAACTCACTTCTCATTATGGTTTATATAACACTTTACATCCTTATTTACTTATTTTTCTAGTTTCTTTAAAGATATAGTTGTTTGTTTGAAATGACAATTTGACTTCTATCATGAATGAGAATGTTATTGTTATTATTATTATTATTATTATTATTATTATTATTATTATTATTATTATTATTACTATTATTATTATTATTTTATGATAGTTTATTTTTAATCGATGATTGAATTAGCTTCCCAAACTAGTTTAAATGCATGTGAGGTTAAAAATACCCCAATATTAAACATATCCATTCTCCAAACTTTCTAGTTTGGGAAGTTAATTCAATATCGATTAAAAATAAACTATCATAAAATAATAATAATAAATGCATGTGAGGTTAAAAATACCCCAATATTAAACATATCTATTCTCCAAACTTTGTCAGTTACATAAAAACTTATCATATTTCCAGATGATTTTCTTGAATGGTACATTTATTCATAATTAGTTAATTTAAAATGTTTATTGTTTGTGTATAGTATAAAATGTGTTACTAATAATTAAAGATCAGAACTACATGTTAAGTAGGGGATGCAATTGACACTCTTTAAATAATAATAATATATGTTTAAGAATAATCACAAGAAAAATGAAACATCACATTTGGTTAAGTTCTCTATCACTGAAGTCTGTAACCCGAGTTCGAATCCTCTATGTTACAATTTTAATTCTTAAATTTTTTTACTGAATCCATCATTTTAGAAGTGCCACGTGTAATCACCAGGAGAAACCCCCTTCTACTTTTATAGTATAGATTTGATACATTATATTTTTGGAATAAGAGAAACAAAATGGCAAAAGTGTGGCTAAGTAGTGACAACTTTCAGACTACAGACAATAAGTCTGAAAGCACTGTTGGGTAATATATTATATAGATTTCGTAGAGGGTACACAAGGTTTATTCTTGATTGTTTGGTATCGATCTAAAGATAGGTTTAGATTGAGAGTGGAACCATATAAGAGTGTACTTTAAAACAAAAATGATTCAACCAAGAATATCATGTTGAGGATTTTACTGGGTTTCACTGGATTGTTTACGGATTTTTGCGGGTTTAGAAACATCGGATTTCAACAATAAACACGAACCAGAAAAATTTCAGGTCACCTGGTTTACTGGTTCGACCACGGGTTCAGATGTGGTTTGATAACCCTGGTTTTAGGGCATTAGTTTGAATCACAAAACATTTTTGTAGTGTTTGTGATCTTTAGTTCAAGAATGTACATTTGTGCTCAACTCATTTTCAAGAATATACATCAGTTTTGTTGTGAGGATGTAGATAATTCATCTCATATAGTAATAAGTTGCATTTGGTGACTAACGGTATTACATCTATAATCTTTTTTTAGTGATTAAATGGGCTATTTAGCCATTTGGGGTTGACAAATAAAAAAATGAGCTACCTAAATTATTATTTTTGTAATACTTTTTTCCAAAAAAATTTACTTTAATTACGTTCTATGCCTTTGGTTTTAAACATGATTTAAATTTTACAAAAGGACAAAACAATAACTTTCAAAAATACGAACAATACTTTTAAAGGATAATCATATCTTTACCTTAGATAACAATCACAAAAGAAAAGATCTAAACCTATAACCAAACATATTTTAATTTCGTTATTCTTAAATAATTAAAAAATAGAATACACAAAAAACAAAAAAACGATAACAAGCAAATAAAAAATAATTACTACAACTATTTAAAACAAATACAAATTAATTTTTTGAACGAGATTAAAAATACCATACACCACAATTATAATAAGTATTTTTCTTAAATTTTAAAAACTAATTTTCAGGTAATATAAAACAATTATTACGTGTTTTTAACAAATATTTCCTCGGATAAACAAAAAGTAATACTATTTTTACACTACCATATACCATTACTATTTTTAGAAATTTAAATAGTAAATATAATCAATATAAATTATTTTGAACTTTACACAAGATATTATTTTTTATTTGAAAATAATTCTATTACTATTTAAAACTTACGAGATAAATAACGCTATTAAAAACAAAGAATATTATATTTAACATTATGCGAAACTTACCATATTATTATCATAACCATTGTCAAAGAAAACGATATATTTTAATATGTAAACAATTTATTATATAAATCAAAATAGGAAATTATATAATTACTAATTTTTATCAATTAAATGTTCAAATCAGTTACTAGAAATACATAAAAAATTGGTTACAAATGTTCAAATCTCCTAACATTTGGCAAGTACAATAGAACCTCTATAAATTAATACTTTATAAATTAATAATCATTATAAATTAATAAAATATGTCGTCCCAAGTCGGGCCAATGTAAAAATTGATCAATTTCGATAAATTAATAAGATAATATTTTTTTAGAAACTCCTATGTAAAAATATGGTCCCAATCATAAATTAATAATTGTAGTTTTATGCATATAATATATAGCTATAACAACTTAGTAAAATATGAATATTATAACTGTTTGTTTTCTTAAAATTAAGTGTACATTAAAGTTTACAAATACGTAAAGCACACGAAATTTCATACCATTTTAACTATACTTAATATCTCAAAACCTCGTTTTACATAACATAAGTGTTTATAAGTGTCATATGAACTTTATACAAGTTTTATGAACTTATGAAACTCCAAACAATGTTAATTGTACGATTCAAACTTTATTTTTGAAAATTTTAAAAATATACTTATGAAACACGAAAGAAACCCACACTTTTATAACATCTTAACTGTAAAATATTTCCTTTTATGGAAAAATATCTCTATAAATTAATATTTACATTGTAAATTAATAATTATTAATTTAGAGGATAAATTAATATCACTATCTTATTATATAAAAGAGAGCGCGTAAAATTATAACTCACCAGATCGTGACACGTGTCACATTTAATTTAGATCGTGACATTTGTCATTTTTAAAATAAGTAATTTTCTTAAAAAAAGAATAAAAGAAGAAAGAAAAATGTAAAATTTAAAAATGAAAAATTTAAATAATTTTAAAAGAAGAAAAAATAGAAGGAAAAAATCTTCAAAAATGAAATTTAATAAAATGAAACTCATTATTTTTAGAAAGGAGAAAAAGAGAAACTAATCAATCTCTAATTAGTTTAGTATATAAAAAGGCAACTAAAACACATTACTCTAATTCGTTTTGTATATAAAAAGGAAACATATTAAAAAAAATATAATCCTTCGCCGTGATTACGCGAGGACCCGCGTCAACCGGAAATCTTATTATATAAAAGTGAGCGCGTTTAACTGAACTCGACACGTATGCAAAATTATAACTCACCAGATCGTAACATTTGTAATGATTAGTTGAGATCGTGACATGTATATTAAATTTGATATTTATACATTTTATAAAATGGAAACTTAACAATATTGAGAAAAACAAAAATAAGGAAAATAATCAAAAATAAAAAACTTAACATTAATTAAAATAAAATAATCACAAATAAGGAAAATAACATAGAAAAAAAATTTAACAATATTTTAAAAAATAATCAATAAAACAAAATAATTAGAAATAAGAAAAAATAAAAACGTAAAATTACTTGAAAAATAAAGAAAATCTCTATGATAACTTATTTGTTATCTTCATGGATCCACTATCTAATTATTAATTTAAAATATTTTTTTTTCATGTAATAACAAAAGCAATGTAATAAAACAAAAAATGTGTTAATTTATTTCTTAATTGTTGGAAAAAGTAAAAATCAATTATTTACTATTACCTTATATGTTGTTGTGTGTCTTTTATATTATTTGTTAATAAAATAACGGGTATAATATTAGTTTCCGTTTAAATCTAACTATAACTATACAAATTTAATAAAATTATTACTATATAATTATAAAATGTTTTTATGTAATTTGTCCGCGTATTACGCGGGATTTCATCTAGTAAATTAATAAAATATCAAAGTCCCAACATTATTAATTTATAGAGGTTTTAGTGTACATGTTTCGACAATCATAAAAGGTATTGAATTTTCACCAATTAAATATCTAATAAATCGGTTGCCAAAATATGAAAAAATCTTCGTCACCAAGTTTTACAAAAACCTAAACTTTAGCTATTCAATATCGTACATATATATATATATACATATATATGATACCATACTTACTCACAAATCACAATACCCAACAACAAGTTTCATAATAACAATGGTTGCTACCTTTGCAAAAAATTTATTTCAACAAATTTTGATATTTAAATTATTATTATTTTAAATAATTATTGGGTAATTCGATTCAATTCTATAAAATTATTCAAATTTAGTTTCTTGTTTTTGGTTACCCGTTCGAGATTTTATTTTTTGATCGGTTTCAATATGGATATTTAATTTAAGTTTGTGTTTGATATTTCAAATCCAGGTTATTTGTATATGAACAAATCAAATTATCCTATTTGTTTGTATAAACAATAATAATACCGGAAACTTTTAAATATTTCTATTTGTTCTATAAAACAAAATATATATACCAAAATTTTAAATTAAATATATAAAATCATTTGAAAAACATAGACTCGTGGTACACCACGGGTTAAATCTAGTTTGGATATTACAAAAAGTGTGACTATGTTATCTATACTATTAAAAGAGAAGACAAAATGCCTACGTGTCGCGACGAGAGAGCTTTTAGGATATTTTTTATTTTTTGTGTTTTCGTCCTTATACTTTGAACTAATTTTCTCATCCAATTTTAATATATTTTACTAATCTATCTATACTATTAAAAGAATCCATATAAAATTTTAGGTCTATCTAGCATCTACGTATTGTAAAAATCGACAATACACAATTTTAAATATATATTAGGCCCATTATTGGAATATATATTTTACGTAGGCTACCCAATCATCCACATACATATTTTTTGCGTTTATGTCCTTATATTTTATTTATTTTGCGTTTGTACCTTATATTTTTGAATAAATTTTTGTCTTCGATTTTATTTTATTTTTTATAGATAATTTCGGATATATTATTTAGTTTTTGTTTATACAAATATTGTTGGGTTTTTTTTTCTTATTGATCATATATTATAGACAAAGATATTATTATTAGTTTGTTTTTAAGAAATTATTTTTAACAATTTTATTTCGTTTTGTGTCTCTAAATCTACGAAATATTTTTATCTCGTGTCTATTTTTCGCGATATTTGTGTGTCTAACTTAATTACCTTAATATAAAAAATATCATACTTTTTAAAATAGGTATGTTATAACGTTTCAAGTTCTTCTAATTATTTTCAGAAAATTCCAACGACTATCACATTCTTAAATATTTTGTATCTTTTTATTGTGGTATTGGTATATATGTGAATATGGTGATATATAAAGTTTGGATAATTTGTCGTAAATATAGATTTATATTTATAGTTAAATAAGTATATATTTATATCTAAAATAAATTGTATTCGTTATACAATATTTATTTATTTTATAAGATTAATTTAAAACATGAAATATTTTTGGGAGAATTACGAAACTACACCATTTGAATTATATTTCACAAAACTACACCATTTCAAAATTACTTCACAAAAGTACACCTAAACACTCAAAATTAAATCCAAATAAACCCTACCCACACAATCCTACCCCCTTAATACTATACCCTAAACACTAATTAGCGAACCCAAATGAAAAGATTTTAATTTTGGTAATTTTTTAAAGGGTAAATCAAACTTTTAAAATTTTAAAATGGTGTAAATATGTGAAAAAATTAAATTAGGTAGAGTTTGTAAAGGAATGCATGAAATTGTGTAGTTTTGTGAATTCCTCTATATTTTTTTATTATATATGAGTCTAGTTTTATTTTTAAGGATAAATAAATTTTTCCCGCGTATAGCGCGGGGTCCGCACCTAGTAAACTAAAAAATAGAGAACAATCGAAAACATTAGAAAGAGAACGAGACAAAAATAATAAATTTGTTAGAATGCTTGTAATTGTCCTTTAATGGCCCAAAGCCCAATTATTTAAGTTAATTCGACTCTAATTGAATAGGGTCAAAGTCCGTGAGCCGACCCATCCAGATCCCGTAAAATAACGGGTTCAAGCTTTTATATGTATGCCCGAAAAAATCGGGTTTTTTTGGGTTTAACTCGTTTGGGTAAAGAGATTTTCGTGTTTAGTCCGATCGGGTTCATGTTAACCAAAAAAGCCCGGAAATAAATAATACATTAATCATATATATATTGTATTATTTGTAAACCATAATCTTCTATCTATTTTCTATAAATACATACATAAAAAATTGATATCAAATAATTTATATATCTTTGAATTATTTGTATTATTCACATTTTATAATCATAAAAAATATAATTGAATAATGGATTGTAATACTTAATATATGTATATGGTGATTAAGTCTAATGAACATTTCCAAATCAAATATATTTGAGAAAACATATTATATTAAATTGTAATCAATTCATAGTTAAATAATGATTTTATTGCATTAATTATATTTGTCATATTTTCATATTTTTTAAAACGTTAATATGTAAAATAATTTAACATTATTATTTAACTTATAATTAAAATATGAGAAATATTGTTAACAAATTTTTTTTAAAACATATGAAAAAGTCCGAAAAACCCGAAAAGCCTATAACAATGAATTAAAGGCATCTTTCTCACGTTTGTAAACAGATGTAAAAAGTAACAAAAATATAAATAATAAAAAGAAAGTTCATTACCTTCATGTCTATCTCTCTATACACATACACTCACATACCATATAATATTAATAGTTTCTTACCACGTTATCAGCACGAGTTCTACCCGCTAATTCGATCATGTAAATTATTAAAGGTAAAGTAAATTAACAATTTTTATTCAGTTTATATGGTTGAAAAAGATCTACTCCTTTTAATATTATAGCATGCAATGCCGCTTGAAAATGAAAGGTTATATCTCCTCAATTTATTATATTTTGTTATTTATTTTCTATGGTGTGCTATGCCGCCTCAATTTTATAAGTTGATATTTTTAATATTATGGCGTGCTATGCCGCCTGAAAATGGAAGGTTATGTCTCCTCAATTCTCTTCAATTTATTATATTTTATTATCTATTAAATTTATAAATATAATGCAAAAATTCTTGTTTAAAACCTATGACAGAATTTTCATCTTAAAATGTTTTAAATCCCAATTTTATTTAAAAAATCTATGCCAAAATTTTATATTTAAATTTTTTTGCCAAAATTATAAATCTAATTAAAGTAAAAGAAATTATGACAAAATCTAAATTAGTATACCAATAAAATCTAAAAGGAAAGTTTGCCAAAATTTAAAGCTAACAAATTATTATTTTCTTTATAGTTATCATGTCAAATTTGGTTTATTTATAGAAATCATGCGAAAATTTCGGATCGATTCGGGTATCAGGTAATTTGCCCTCCCCTACCTGCCAATATCAATTTTTCTTTTATTTTTTAGTAACATTTTAATCTAAAGACATTGGTTTTTATGTCGAAAAGAGATGATCTAAGGCTCATTTTAATGATTTTCCATGAGATGTAGTCTTATTTATATAAAAGATTTTTTTGTATGTGGGACAAATTTAATTATTAAAAATTTTATGTGTGGACTTAAATTCGTTGGGTCTAAAATATAATTTATTGATTTAGCCATAAAAATATTCAAAAATATAAAGACATAAACGCAAAAAATAAACTATCCTAAAATCTATCTTGACACGTCACGTAAGCATTTTGTATTCTATTAGTTATTAGTGGTTTAACCGGCTCTAATCGCCTATATAAAAGCATTTTCCTCACGTTTGTAAACAGATTTAAAAAGATTAAAAAATATCAATAATAAGAAAGAAAGTTCATTACCTACATGTCTATCTCTTCACGTATACACTGGTATACCATATACTAATATTAATAGTTTCTTACCAAAATTATAAATTTTACTAGAATATTTGAGATACATATACACTCGAAAACTAAGATAGTTTAATATATTATAAACTTTCAAACTAAAAATAAAATAATAACTGATGCATTAAATTACGAATACACCATAAAAAATATGAACAACAGTAAGAGTTTCATAATAAAAAATAGTTCTTGTACAAAATTTATAGTACGAGAGTTTCATTATTAAAATATAGTTATTGTCCAGAATTGAATAATCAGAGTTAGAAACTAGAAAATGTATGCATTATCAAAACAATACACGTGCGGACCTTAAAGACCATTTGTCATCATTGGGTTAAAACGTTCAAACCAGATTTTCGGGAGGCAACGTCTAAAATGGTCGTTTTGGAGAAAAGGTAATCTAATTAAGTCGCTTCTTTTTTACTTAGTGGAAAAGACCTAATTATTTCATTGACTTTCGTTATTTACAGGTCAAACCCCGGGTAAAACTGATCCGACCCGTATTACCCGACCGAAATTAAATTATTGTTTAATTTAATTGGTTAAACCGAACTGAACCAATATCTCAACCAAACCGAACCAATATCTCACCAATATACCTTGGTATAATTTAGTTTTACCTCTTTCTCCTCTTTTTCTTATTTTTTTCCTTTTGTCGACGACGAACCCTAACTCCTCTTCTTTCCCGACGAACACTCGAATCTCGAATCTCCCCTAATTCTTCGTCTAAATTTCAAAATCGAAATCAGTGAAATATGGTGAAGACTCGATTGGGTGAGAAGAAGGAGAAAGATGAAGAAGATACACTATTAACTCATTACAATAGAAGTTTGGAAAAGAAAAAATCCAAGCTCACGGAGATGTCTAGGAATCTTCGTAGCCACATTTTTTCTCCTTCTGCGACCGCGGCGACGGCGACGGGGACCGCGGCGACGGGGACCGCGGCGACGGGGACCGCGGCGACGGGGACCGCGACGAGGGGGACCGCGACGAGGGGGACCGCGGCGACGGGGACCGCGGCGACGAGGACCGCGACGACGGAGTCGGGGACTGCAACGACCACGACGACGGCTACTGCAAAGGAGAATACCACTATTTCCGGCGACGATGACTCGGAGAAAACAATGTCTGATGCCGGTGAAGAACAAGAAGAAGAAGACGAAGAACAAGACGAAGAAGGAGAAGAAGAAGACGGTGAAAAAGAAAATGAATTAGAGGACGAGGAAGAAGGAGAAGAAAATGATGGTGATGCAGAGAAAGTGATTGCTAACGAGGAGGTACAAAATTCATCTGGTTCAGACAATGAAGAAGTAAGAAATTAACAATTTACTTTGTTTTATTGTATCAGTTGTTGTCAAACTAGTAAAACTTAGGGTTACTAGATAACATATTTGGTAACATACCATGTAATACTAGGAAAACTAATGAATATTGGTAATAAATTTGGTAACGTTTGGTTTAACAATAATAAAACTTAGGATTACTGAATAAAACATTTGGTAACATTACGAGTAATACTAGGAAAACTAATGAATACTAGTTAATACAATTAGTAATTTTTGGTTTATTGTTATGAAATGGTTGAAAGTTTTTATTATTGTTTTGCAGGAAGTCGAGCCAATAAAACATTTGGAAATGTTCTTTCCTCCATCTGAATACAAGAAACAAATTAAGTTAGGGACAAGGTGTTCTATAGGAGACGCAATTACGACGCTAACAGAAGGTCTGACCCCGAAGTTGTCTAACACAGAGAAGAAGTGGTTTGAAGAGCATCCTCAGTTCCGACACATTTTCCACATGAAAAGAGAGAAGAACCACAAAGTTCAGGGAATGTGGATGTTGTTGTTGAGGACTGCAAAAACTAACAAGCGGAAAGAAGCGTGGTTTATTGTCAATGGTGTTCCCATCCGCTATGGATTGAGGGAACACGCATTGTTATCAGGACTGAATTGTTGCAACTATCCGTTGAATTACAAGCAATGTGGTGGTACATAGTTTGTGGATCGTCATTTCAAGAAAGGAGAACTTAGAAGGTTGGAGGATGTGAAAGAGAAGCTAGTTAAGATGGGACCCCATAAAGACAGATTGAAGATGGTTGTTCTATTCTTCTTAGGAAGTGTCGTTTGCGCGCAAACGAAGGTTGGAAGAGGCGCGAAGAATATTATGGAATTTTTCCAGAGAGCAATAGATGATCTTGACTTCTGCAAGACCTTTCCATGGGGGAGATACTCATACGAGTATATGTTGAAGGAGATCTCTCACACCATGAAGCATTTTGGAGGTATGGTCCCGGCGAAAGAGAATACCTTATGGCCTCTTCCAGGTTTTTGTGTCCCTTTAGAGGTAAGTTATAAAATAATGACATTGTTGAATAGTGATGTTATTTCATAATGTTGGAGCTGATGTATTTTGGTGTTTTGTAGATTCTTCCATTTGAGGCAATCTGTAAACTGGGAAATGCGTTTAGAGAACCGGTTGAAGGAGCCGATGTCAAGTGTCCGAGGATGTGCAAGTCCTCGTTCAAACAGAGTGGAATGACAGGGATGTCACTTTCGGAGATAAACAAGGAACTTGCTCATGAGACTCGTAAGTTTTCTAAGGTAGAAGTAAGGTAGTATTATTGGAGAAATGAGGTAGAACTAAGGTGGTATTGAAGTATAATTGTGTTAAGTTTATAAAACTATATTGATTTTTGCAGGTAGAACTAAAGTATAATTATGGTAGAATTAGGGTAGAATTAATGTAGAAACAAGGTAGAAGAATGGTAAAACTAAGGTGGTATTGATGTATAACTGGAGATAACTGTGCTAAGTTTATAAAACTATATTGATTTTTGCAGGATATTGACACCATCATCCGAGTCCACAATGCCGATGAAGATGACCTGTTGGGTGAAATTTTCGAGGTGGACGATGATGAAGATGATTTTGATCTAGCCGTCAACAGTTGGGATAAGATGGAGAAAAAAGGATTAGCAATCTTTTTCCAAGACATGTTTGAAGAAGATGTTGTTGCGCGAGAGAAAGAGGAAGAAGAGGCAGAAGTCACGGCGGAGGGAGTTGCGGGAGCTGAGGGAGTCGACAAAGTTGGCGATGTTTTGAAGAGCCTGAAAAAAGTGATAAGAGTGATGAACAAATTTGAGCAAAAGTTTGATTCATTGGAGAAAAAGGTTGATGCATTGGGTGAAAAGGTTGATGCATTGGTCAATGAAGCAGGTTGTTCGGGTACATCTAAAAAAAGAAAGAAATGAAGAACTTTATGTGGTGGTATTTGTGTTTGAAAAACTTGTTCGGATGTTGAACTTTATAAGTGGTTCTTTTGAATTTTAATGGTACGTACTTTTGGTTTTTTTTATGTTATTTTCGGATATTTAAGGTATTTTCAGATATTTATGGTACTTTTGGAATATTTATTTATGTTATTTTTGTTTTCAAGAAGGTAAACTTATGGTGGTCTTTTTGAAACATACACAAAAACTATAAAAAGTAATAAACAACATAGCATAAGTTATAAAAACTTATAAAAACATAGCATAAGTTATAAAAACTGAAAATCTCTCACGGACGGGGATCAACAATAAGCTCCTTAAGCTTTGCAATTTCTTCAGCCATAACATCCACCCTCCTAGTTAACTTGTCAACTTCCTCCTCAACACCGAAAACCCATGGCTGACGGAAGTGCAACCCATCGTCCTAAACAATAAACACAGATTTACGAAGTTATACTCAGTTTTACGCATAATAGTTTGACATTGTTATACGCAGTTATACGCATTTAGTTTCGCATAGTTTCACACGGTTATACGCGGTTATACGCAGTTAGTTTCACAAAGTTTCACACGGTTCTAGGCAGTTATACACAGACGTGGTTTTAAAACTAACAATTACCTTGTAGGTCTTGCACGTGAAGTACCTACTCCCAGGTAAAGTATCAAAATCAGATCTATACTTTGGATTTGGAGTAGCATCCTGAATGATTTCTCCTCCACATGGACAACGAGTTGGAATTCCGTTTTGCGCGTCGGCAACGAACGTTTGCATGTCGAGGTGTTGCTTTGCCTTCTTCATCTCACGCCTCTCTTGTTTCTCAACCCAAGGATCCATGAAAGGAAGCAACAGAGAGAAAGGAGGAAAGGAAAGGAAAGTGTAGGAAAGAAAAGGAAATAGATTTGTTTTTTTTTGTGTGAAAGAATGAATGAGAGGAAAGAGGAGAGAAGTTCTTGTTTATAGGACAACAAAACACAGAAATCGAGGTTGAAAAGATGTGTGTCGGAATCTGTTTTTTTGCAACAAAATTATTATGTTTTTTTTTCTTTTCGTTTAGGCGCCAAATATATTTTCGGTTTCCCGCCCAAATTATTACACATAGTTTTACATAAGGTTATGGTTTTACCAATGTTGTTCATAGTTCTATTTTTGCTGATTTCAAAAGTTTTTAGTTTTACCTATAATTTAAATTTGTTTATGGAGTTTTACTTTTCACATTTCGTTTTTAATATGTACTTAAACATGATTTTTGCAATAATACATTCGAAATCATCGTTTTATAGAAAAGTCCTTTTATAAGTTGTGCTTAAGTAGAAAGTGTTCTTCAAAAGTGCTTGAACGTTAAAGAGTTTTTCGTAAACAATGTGTAATTTGTTTGAACATATTTTTTTTTGTTGACCTAACATATATAAAAACAATGTTTAAATTGTTGATTAACATAAATAAATACCAAACACATAAATAAATATCAAACACATAAATAAATATCAAACACATAAATAAATAAGAAACCCAATAGTAATCCTTAGTTTTACATAAGTTAACAACACAATCATAGTTTTACATAAATTGACGATACAGAAGTTCAACACGGTTAAAGAAGTTCAATCGGTCGGATAACGATGCGTTCCAAAAAGCAACCAATTGAAACCAAAATTTTGCCTCCTTCGCCTAGTGTTTTGTGTCCTATTACGCCGTTCTCCAGCGAGATGGCTTTCTCTTATCGGGTTTTCTCCCTTTCTTTTTCACGCGATCTTTTGGTAGCACCTGTCTTTCTTTGATGTGGTCTGGTACATTCCAATCGCCCATATCTGCCACAGAATAAATGCTTGTGAAATAAGCCTGCGCCCATAGTTCTACCCAGTAATACTTAGAACACAACTCATGATGATATACTACTTGGCCTCCTCCGTGATGACTGGGATCAGTATCAAGCCTAAATAAATAAGCTGCAAGTCCGTGCACACAAGGATACTTTTCATAATCATACACTTTGCATGAACAACTCTTCACTCTCAAGTTCACCAAATAAAATTTACCATCGTCGACGTCTGTTACTTCGAATTCAGACTCATAACTGTTTACCTCACGCACAGGTGTTTTACCAGCTTTGTCCCATATGTTGTGTAGGTGGTTCTCGACAAAAGGAACCAGTTTAGTATCAATCGATGCAGTTACAGCGTCCTTCCGATGTTGGTTAAACCACTCTGAGAACTTTTGGATGATTGTATCTAACATTGGTATTAAGGAATACCTCCTCGCGTCCTTAAACAAGCCATTCATTGACTCCACACTATTGCTAGTGTCCAAGTTGTATCTGTCACGTGGGAAAAATACCCTTGCCCAAGTGTCTTTCTCAGTCTGCTCCTCCACGTACTTGTATGCCGAAGGATATCGCGTCTTGAATGATGCGTATGCAGTTTCGAACTCAGCCATCGTGTAGCACCTAGCTAACTCCATAAATCTCCATCCGACAACGGCTTTGTTAGTGTTACTAGCATGACTTCTTACGTTCTGGGACAAATGCCATATACAATGACCGTGGTGAGCTTCGGGAAACACACTAGCTACAGCCGCGATGAGGCTCTGGTTTCTGTCGCTCATAAAAACTAATTCTGAGGAGTCGGATATAACACTTCTTAGCATTTCGAAAAACCAAGTCCAACTAGCTTTATTCTCACCGTCGAGAACACCAATAGCGAGGGGATAATGATGACGATTAGGATCTTGAGCTTTAGCAAATACTAATACACCACCATATCCATTCGTCAAAAATGTGGCATCAACAACAATAACTTTCCTCATGACCGCAAACCCTTCAATACAAGCTCCCAACGCTATAAAGAGATACTTGAATTTACCTGACTCATCAACCTCCACACTTGTTTTTGTTCCCGGGTTCGCTTCCTCTAACATGTACAAGTAGCTAGGAAGCATCTTGTAGCTGTCTTCTGCATTTCCACGCAAATGACTAATAGCTAAATTTTTGCCTCTCAATGCTGTAGAGTATGATACTTTTACCCCAAGTTTTAGCTGAATGAGATCCATGATATATCTTGGAGAAGGTGTTTTCAGTTTTCCTGGGTATTCCTCATTCAAAAAAGAAGCTACCAATTCTGCCGACCCTCTTCTTTTGCTCTTGTTTATTTGGCTTTGATTAGTCCGAGAACATGTATGCAGACTCGTGTATCTCCTAATAGAAAATAAATTGGTGTTTGTAATCCTTGAAGCTCGCAAACCCCATTGACAGCTTTCCACACAACATTTAATCAACAATCGTTTAGGATCAGACCTTTTGGTTACATAACGAAAGCATTTATCAAATGCGGCTCTATCCACCACGTCTTGAATTGCTTTCTTGCTTGGGAACTCCTGAAGTATAATTAGACCCAATCCATATTCCCATTCCTCTATGACCTGGCTACATTGTTCTACGGATGGTTGCTCCGCACCCATATCCGCACCCATATCCGCACCCATATCCGCACCCATATCCGCACCCATATTCGCACCCATATCAGCACCCATATCTGCACCCATATCCGCACCCATATCCGCACCCATATCCGCACCCATATCCGCATCCATATTCGCACCCATATTCGCACCCATATCCGCACCCATATTCGCATCCATATCCGCACTCGTATCCGTCTCAGCAGCCGCAGCCGTGTATGGATCGGCTGCGGCATCCGTACCCATAGAACCATCTCCTCTTCTATCATCACCAATCTCTGATTCTTTAAAGTCTTTATCCCCTTTTGGTGCTTCAACATCTTCTACGTAAAGAGTTATTGCATTATATCCTATTTCATCATCATTTCCCTCCAACATTTCATAATTCATACCAATCGAACTTATGCCCACTCTTGACAGCTTTTCTAACTCGTCTGATCTACTAGTCTCCTCCACTAACAAAATAGATCTACGGTTCTTACTATCCATGGATGTTAGGTAAACAAACAAATCCTCATCATCACAAATAGTTAGTTGTTCCTCACATACAACGACCAAGGGTATGTATCTCAATGACAATTTCACTTTATTTTCATCCAACCCAAGCTTCTTATACAACCTTTTTTCTAACACATCCAAACTTATATCCTCAACTGTTGTCTTCAATGTTACACTATACATGCATCCTTTGAATTTGAAAAAAATGCTTACGTATTTTGCCATTGTATCCCGCAAAAACAACAAAAAAAAATCAATTTTACCGAAGTATCTACGGTTATACCGATTTTACGTAGAATATAACAAATATCGATTCTACTAGTTATACTAAGTTTTACATGGTAAACTACCACCAGCAGTTCTACTAGTTATACAAAGTTCTACATTGTATAACTACATATCAGTTTTACTAATTATACTAAGTTTTACACATGCGATTTTGAAAGTTTTTCGGTTTCGCGATACCACGATTGATTGAAAGATTTTGGTCTATTGCATAATAAAGAGTAATACAATTATGAGAATATCAAACAATCAACCAATTCCTTAAATATTGTATAGCAATCATCAATGTGCAACAAATCAAAAGATATTCATCAAATCTCATTGTGAACCCTAATACTATTTCAAAAACAATTGTGGATGAATTAACCCGCTCTCCAACTTGCAGACTGTTGTCGGAGAAATCTTCTAGTGGAGGAGGTTGCGATGCGTCTGGCCGGAGAAGACGAGGTTGTCCGTCGCGCCGGAGAAGACGATTTTCGTCCTCGTCGTCGCGGAAGAAAGAGGAAGAAACGAGGCGCAGGTGATTTTTTTTTTCTTCTCGAAACCAAACCAGCCGAAAACCAACCGAAAAAAACCCAACCGAAAACCAAACCAATGTTTTTTTTTTAAGGGTAAAATCGTCAGTTCACGTAGAATTAATGAAATATGGGTATAGGGGATTTTAGGTGGGTATAGGAGAATTCCTCTCCTCCAAAACGACCTGTGGAGACGTTGCCTCGATTTTCGGCCATGTCTACACACAAGATTTGGATTTTAATCAAACAAACTAGGATTTAATTGTTTTTGATTTATATATTTAATTTAAAAGTTTGTTATATATATTTTTTGTTTTATAGCACAAATTAAAATAATTAAAAAATTTCAATATTATTGTATATACAAACAAATAGAATAATTTGATCATTTCAAATCCAAACAACCCGGATTTGAAAGATCAAACCCGGACATAAACGAAATATTCAAATTGAAATCGATCTAAAAATTACTATTTTGATTTTAATAAAAAAATATTAGTCAGAATCTTTCTTCAATTAAATCGTTGACTTATTGACCTTGCTTGCTTTCATACCAATTTTTTTTTACTTTTCTTGGTATTCGGACCTAAGCTAACTTTAGGGAACTAAAGTTGTATTTATAATAATAAAATTCTAAAATAACCAAACTTTAGAATAAAAAAACATAGTTGTAAAATAACTAAACTAGACGGAAAGCAACTAATTTTATTTTAGTGTCTTTTGGACAAAAAGTATGGTATTCTAACACTAACACACACACACACTTTATTTATTTAATTGTGAAGAAACAGCTTTTAGCTTCTTCGTATACCACTTTTGTTCAAGAAACCAAAGAATTTGAGCTCCGTAAGCTTTTGATTTCTCTCTTATTTTTCTTTTTAGTTTAGTAGATTCTTGTCTAGTTCCATATAGCTTGATGCCATTTCTATGCTTTCTGGGTTTCAAATTTCATTTAGCTAAAATCCAATTTAAAGTTTTTGACCCAACATTTGATAATCATGGAATGTTCAAGTCTCTTATGTTGTTATTTGGTTTACATGTATTTGTGTGTTTGCGGGTTTGTGTGTATTTTTGCATATAATTGTAGTATAGATACACAATCTACAATCTTTATCTCCCATTAGTCTCACTTGTGTGTGTGTTTATTATGTGCCTTTCAAGATTTGCAGATTGATTTTGAGTTCAAGTGTGTGTTTAAAGACATCTTGAATCTTATTGTATTTCTTCAGGTATCACTCTAAGTATGAATCACAAAAGAAAAAGCTCCTCTCTTCGCCGTTTATTCACTTTTGTGTTGTTGCTTGCAATGGTTTTTCTTATAGGGAATGCGTTTTTTACAGTCGAATATAAAGAGGTAACTTCTTAGACTGCAAATCTTTGAAAATGTGAATATATATATATATCTTACAAGTTCTTGTTTTTTGAAATCTAAAAATATAATTGACAGGGCATCTCGGTTTGGAGTTCGATAATTAGACTAAATCTTGCAAAACTCAACATGTGTAAGGTCCGGTCTTGTCCGATGATAAACCCTACTTGGTTTCTATGCTTAAAACCAAGTTTCCATGTCTATATGAACATTGATATTTGATTTGTGTTTAATACTTTTGCTATGAAATAGACACAATTTAGACCTCGTGGAAGTGAGACGTTACCAAAAGGCATAGTTGCATCTACATCTGACTTGGAAGTGCGACCTCTATGGGGCGCTAATCGCAATAAAGTATGTATTTACTCATTTTTTTCTATTCAATTCCGAGGTTATCATTACTTACGCCTACATTTTTTTTTTCTTTCTTAGAAGCCAAAGCCAAACTTGTTGGCTATGGCGGCCGGAATAAAACAAAAGGAAAGTGTAAACAAGATTATCAACAAGGTAAACCTCGGACAATGTCTCTCTGTAAATTGAAAACAGATTATTTATGCGATAAGTGGATAAAGTTCTTTCTTTTTCTTCCTATGTGGCAGTTTTCGTCAAGTGAGTTTGTTGTGATGTTGTTTCATTATGATGGTTTTGTTGATGAATGGAAGGAGTTTGAGTGGAGTCAAACCGCTATTCATGTCTCTGTAGCTAACCAAACCAAATGGTGAATTGTTTTTCTAAATCATAAGCTAATTTATAGCATTTGACTTTAAGAGTTTTAATCTCTCTCTCTCTCTCTCTCTCTGGTTCTTATAAGGTGGTTTGCAAAGCGTTTCCTACACCCGGATATCGTCTCTGCATATTCTTACATATTTCTGTGGGATGAAGACCTCGGTGTTGATAATTTTGATGCGAGAAGGTTAAAATGTCGTAAAAAGAGTATATTAATGGTTCGAAAAGATGTGACTAAGTGATGCTTTATGTTACAATTTTCAGGTATGTATCAATTATTAAAGAAGAAGGGCTTGAAATATCACAGCCTGCTCTTGATCCTAATTTCTCTGAAGTGCATCATCAACTTACCTTACGGAACAACAAATCGAAACTACATAGGTACTTCTTTCATGTCCCAATAAAAATAGTTGTAATATTTTTACTAGCAAAGAGAAGAAGAAGTTTGTAAGAATGACTTTTAAGACATTGTATTATGTGTACCAGGAGAACATACAAAGTCATTGGCAAAGTTAGGTGCAACGAGAATAGCACGGGACCTCCTTGCACCGGGTAAAAAACTTGTTTTCAGTGAAAGACATAATTATTTAGAGTATTTATGTTAGTAACATATTTTAGTATTTGTAAAATTATTTTGGAACTCTTCGTACTTACTTACGCAGATTTGTCGAAATGATGGCACCTGTGTTCTCCAGGGCAGCCTGGAGGTGTACATGGCATATGATTCAGGTATTGCTTAATTTAGATTTATTAAGTCATAGACTAATGAAGAACATTAATAACATATATGGATTCTTCAAGTGCTAATCTTATAATGATAATATAGAATGATTTAAATCATGGATGGGGAATAGATTTTCAGCTTGGATATTGCGCACAGGTAAATGGCGACTAATACACACTTTTATTCTTTTGGATGTGCTGTTTTTGATTTTTCTCAGTATAGTAAGTAGTATACGTTGTTGTTTTTGAATAGGGTGATCGAACGAAAAATATCGGCATTGTTGATTCAGAGTATATACTTCATTTGGGACTTCCTACATTAGGAGGTTCATCCGAAAATAAGGTAGAAACTGGCTGTCTTGCCGAATCTTTAGCCAAAATGATTTATGTTTTTTTTTTTTTGGGTTTAGAAAGTAATTATAGTTACTGGCTATATAAACAGATTGATTCAGACCAACTCGATAAGAAGACAAAGACTCGGAATAGTTCAGACAAATCTGTATGGAATTGTTTCTTCACACTATAATATTCTCTTTCCAGTTATTGTCTAACTACTTTGATAAATGCAGAAACAATCATCGTCAACATCCCAAGTGTCATCTGGTAGATCACAGGTAAGCGTCCAACCGCAGTTTGTTATTCGAAAAAGAAAGATGATATATCGAGTTTTATTTTTCTTGTATGGGTTATAAGGTACGGAAACAGACTTACGCGGAGTTAGAGTCGTTTAAAAACAGATGGAAGAATGCAGTGAAGAACGACGAGTGCTGGGTAGACCAATTCCAACCATGAATGATTTGGTTGTTGTCGACACAAGGAAGACAAAGAGCGGTAAGATGACAACTATTGTGGGTGGGGGGATCTTAGTATGGGGTGATGTGATGAAATTAACCAATTTACTAAAGGTATGTATACATGTTAAATTCATTTATAGGATGTTGTTACAAATTTTGTACTTGATAGCCCTGGAAGAGATTCATTTTGATTATTCATACAAATTTTCAAAAGCACATATAAACTAATACCAACAAGATAAATATACATTAAATAACCCCTGAGATTTCAAGATTCTTAAAAGCAAGAGATAGTATGGGGGAAAAGAACAGCATAATAACATATTTGATTTTACATTCACTTGACATAGTAAGGAAGGTTAATAACATAGAGAAGGAAATAAGCCCAAGTCACCCCCGAGATTCCACCGAAGAAGAATCCTCCGGTGAACTTACCCCATCCATCAGCCGTCTGAAGCTGGTCAGGCTGCTTCTTCCTCCCTGTCAATGTCAAACTAGGTGCAATCGACGGCTCTCCTTCTTTAAACGAAGCGATGCCGTACACCGTAAGGCATATGCTGAGGATGACCACAAGCCCAGCTGCAGCCAAAGACCCGGCTGGTCCGGCGTATTCTGTGTTTCTTAGTGGGCCGGCTTTGACGAATGGGCCCACTAAGAGGAAACCGTGGGCTAAGCCCACTTCGATACCACGGAGGAGAGGGTTGACTGCGGTCCTGTAAGCAGGGAGGTTGGAAAGGTACCATGCTATCAATGGGCTTGAGGTCACCGGAGTCTCTAAACTTCCGATGAATGGATCGCCGTTTATTGGTTGAACCACTTGGAATGTTGTCTACCATTTTTACATAAATATATATATTCACAGTTAGAATAGTAACATTTATAGATATTTGCTTATGTCAAGAAAACACAATTGTAATTAAAAATATTAGTAATTGTTTTTTAATTCCTATAACTTACATGGAAGAAGTTCTAATGATTCATTCAAGAGTTGTTTAATGGTATACTAGAAAGATATAATACGAAAGTAGAATATATAAAAATATGTATAAATCTACTGCAAAACTAGTGGTACTTATTATTAGTATAAACAATATAGGTTCCAAAAATATTGAAAAAAAATTATTCACTAAAGAAAAAGATATCATTAAGAGGGGGATTTTTTTCTTCTATAATTCAATTATCTTCTAGTGAGCCTACGACAAAAGTCTATGAAATAATTATCAATAAACAATTTTGTAAAATATCTACACAGAAGATAATATACCTTGTCGGATTGAACAGCACGGACGGTGAAGGAAGAGACTCTTTTGGTCGGAGAAACACCGAAAGGAGCACCGGAGATGCCCTTAGGAACGGTGAGACGCCTTGCAATAGAAGCTGAAGAGAAGCTGCTCCTTAGCTGGCTCGCCATTGGAGATGCACTCGCTGCCATTTTATTTTCTTCAACACTTTTCTCCAAATGAAAATGTGTTAAAAGAGTATGTGATGAAGAAATAAGATGTTCGAGATTGCATGTGCTGATGTGGCAAGACAGAGGATCTTGGTATGTGGCTCATAGGGAGCTATGTGTTGGTTTTTATCTGATTCTCATTGGATGTTATCTTATCCACTTTGCCTCTACACTTTTCATTCTTATTTCTTTTTAATATTTTTTTTTTGAAAATTATGTCTTTCTAAAGAGTATGTTTTAAAAGTACGATAATTATAATAGAAGGACACATATAATTAGTTTATTAGTAGAGTTATTTTTTATGGGACATTTTTGTGTTTTATGTTACAAGTTAAGGCATTTTTGTGCAAAGAGACACTTTTAATAGTTTTGTTGTGTTATTTGGACAATTTTGCCTTTTCCTTTAATAGAGGTTGGTGTGATTTATTAAGCTGAATTATAGGAAATTAGTTTTAATTTAATTAAATTGATTAAATTACTGAATTATTGAAGTCGTACGTATTTATAGCATGTGCGGTTGAGATTAAAAGTTAAAATGGATCCTTCTCTATTGTTATTAGGTTTTTAACGTCTTATGATTTATTTTATGTATTGTCGATATTTATTTTGATATATGGATTGGTATTTGTGGATACGTTATGGTGTACGGAGAACATTGAAAGAAGCTTCTGGATAGTTGGATGTATCATTTACAACAATTGTTTGTTTTGTGGATTTGTTTTTGTGGATCCCGTACAAATGTACGTACTTATGTGTACCTATTAATTATATTTAGTTGTATAAGTAGACTATTCATGTACATATTTTAACATTTTTTCATTTGTTCTATGGATTTATATTTTGTGGATTATGTACATATGAAAATATTGTTGTTTCGTGGGCTGGTACGTTTGGATCTAATTCGGTGTACAACAAAAATAATTAGAACTTGGTATTTATCAATCGGAGATTGAACAGAGTTAAGGGAAGAGGCGAACGGCGGACGACGGACCGCCTGAAGAGGAACAAAAAAAGAACGAAGACGATTAGGGTGAAAAAAATAGTTATTAAGCAAGAAAAAATTAATAAAAAATCTAAATCAATATAAAATTAATTAAAATATGTTATTAAAAAAAATTGTAGGGTAAATTAGTCTAATCACCTATTGAAAGTGTTTTACTTGCCAAAAGTGCCTCAAAATGTCATTTAAAACTCAAAAAGTGTCTAATTAAGTAAAATTCTCTTGTTAATAATCACATGCCTATTGACGTTTTTACCCCTATATTTTGTGAAGTTTTGAAGTTTGTAATCAAATCTTTTCTAACAAAACTGAGACATATATTTCTTCATGTTTGATTTTTAAATTAAATCTTGTTTGACACATAAATATTTGGCGTAGGATATTTATTTTTCTATTATATACTTTTTTATTTAGTGAACTTGTCTATCTTATCCAAAGTTTTTGAAGTCGCCATTTTTAGAGAAAAACCGAAGTTTTCTCAGTGTTTTTGAATTCTTCTTTCATTGATTTGCCCCAACTAAGTTTGATCATCACTTATTTGGTTCGTTTGTTGAGAGTAAGAGACAATATTAAAGGTTACAAATGGAGTAAGCGACAATGTTTTAGGTATGTGTTAATGAGATCTACTCGTGTACTTTAGTTAGACAGGGACAAAATACCCGGAACCGAAAAACCGGAACCGAAGAACCGAAAAATGGTTCTGATTCCGGTTTCGGTTCCACCCTAAATACATGATGGTTTCTAAACTTAAGAACCCTGGGTATCAGGTAGGAACCGGAACCGAACCGAGAACCAATGGTAGAACCGAAGAACCGTAATATTTTTATATACTTTGAGTATTTTTTATATTTTTGGGTATTATTTATATTTTTGACTATTTTTCTAACTTCGAGTATTTTTTATTATCCTTTTCCGGGTATTTTTCTGTTTTTTGGTATTTTTTTCAATTTTCGGGTTTTTCATAATTTTGGGTATTTTTATGAACTTTTTTGGATATATTTTTGTGTTTTCGGGTATTTTTTTCTACTTCTGGTTTGAAATACCTGGAACCGAACTGGAACCGAAAATTTCGGGTATTGTTCGGTTCCTTAAACAAAGAACCGATCCGTCCCGGAATCGATAGAAACCAAACTGGAACCGAACCTAAACACTACAAGAAATCACGACTTTTACCACAACCATAATCGTTGTAAAATCGTGGTAAATGCAGTTTACCACGATTTAACGACGATTTCCTTTTCGTCGTTAACCGATCGAAGTAAAAACCAAATCGTCGTAAAGTCGTGGTAAATTTTACGACGAACCAAATTCGTTGTAAATTCGTGGTAAAATATTCGTTGTAAAATCGTTGTAATTGTTACAACGATTTCACAACGAATATTTGGTTGTAACTTTGTAATTATAATAAATCAAAAATTCTAAAAATCGTCGTAAAAATATAAATTTTATTATGTTTGAATTATTAACATGTTTGAAGTTAACATAAAGCCACATTTTTGAAGTTTGTTATGTTTCATATTTTCATTTTTATGGATAATTTATAACATTTTTATTTTGGGTTTACCTCATCGTAATCTTAACGTATAGTTTGAATTATCATTAATGTACAATTTGAATTCATTTAAAAATGTCAATATTAATTATTTTTCACGTAATTTTCTTGAAATTTATTTATGCCTGCGCCAGGCGCGGGTCAAACCACCTAATAAAACTAGTAAATAATAAGAGAAAATATAATAAAAGACATAATTGAACCTTGCTTCCGCAAGAGGTTAAATAAACACCTTAATCATTATGCAACTTAAACATTTAATTAGAATATGCACATGATAATATTTATAGTATTGTAATGTGTAAATCTCTAAGTTGGATCAATTCATGAACGGTTTCAAACCCATAACCATCTTCTTTGCATACGCCAGAACACCGCATTCACGTTACTAATGCGGCAGCAACCACCGTCTCATCGCTCATACTCTTAATCTTGTCAAGGGTTTCTCAATAAGTTTCTTAAAAATTATAAAATAATAAATATTAATATTATACTGTATGTGTTCTTAAATAGTGTGAGGAATCAAAAAAAAAAGTCTTAATTAAAAACTCTTGAGTTATAAGTTTTTACAATATATGAAAACCCTTATAATATAATATTAATATTTATTATTTTATAAATTTTAAGAAATCCAAAACTTCTTGATGGAGATACCCTTCTGGTATTTTTGTTTGCATACTTGTAATCCAAACTTGGGAAAGTTATTAACAACACAATATATATATATTTTTTCAACAATCTATTATATAATAGCGTGATCTTCTCTCACAACATATAGCCACGTTACCTAAATTTTTTAATGAGCCTAAACAACAAAAACAAAAGTTAGGTCAACATAGATTATTAAGGCCCAAATTAACACAAAACTAATAGATATATTGCCGTCTTCAATAACGAACAATTAAGCTGCTCCAAAAGAATCATAAACGCCACCGTTAAAGTAATCTAACTCTCTCCACTGTCGTCGTAGAAAATCAATATCAAAGTAATGCCACCATATCTCATATTAAATGTTTCGAAACCTTTTATATCCTCACAAATAACCGACCTCCTAGCACTACTTATACCCAACGCCCAAAAACCAAAATTCTCATCAACGCAACCAAACACATACATTAAACACTCATACCACTTCAAAAATGGCAGCCTTTGATATCGTAGTTGTGCCTTCTGCTACAAGACTACAACCTACTCAACCTTTGACGATTTACAACTCGGTCGTTCATCACATGAAGTTGTTTGCCGCTTGATTCGTTTCTGAGTCGCGAAAAACATCAAGAAAGATGGTGAGTTTATGGGTTTCGTCATGCTCCTCCTCGACGAAAAGGTTTACATGTGTTTCATAGTTTTGCGCCATCAATTTCTTTTAATCGACAAATGCATAAAGATTTATAATGTAAAAAGTATTTAAAATTTTAGTTTAGCTTTAAACTTTCAAAACTAAATCTAAATCCTATATTTTTCAAAACAAAAAATAAATATTAATTATTGGATCCAAATGAAAAATATATTACATTTGCTTTCTAAATTGATACATAAGTGGGTTTATGCATAACTTCATACCATAGTCAAAAGTTACATAATTTCTATGATAATTCCCAAATATAACATTTTGTACTCTTAGAATTTCAAAATATATACGATTTAAAAAAATGTTTCCATTTAAAAATGATTTATTAGAAATTTAGGAAGAGTTACCACTATTTTTGAATAAGTTTATTTTACGTTTAGACATATATCCTTAGTTGCTTTGACTAATTATTTTTAGAAGGTTAATTAAACATTTCAAAAGGTTGACTGAAGCATTGATTTTAGTTGTCAATATGCCCAAAATAACATAGTCAACAAAAGTTGAGTATTTTATAAGAAAGTCAACAAGACTTAATATGTTTTATTTACTTTTTACGTATACTATTTAGAAAGACAATATTAATTAAACTAACAATACTTGGGTTCATCCCTAGGTGAACTTTTTCATTCACCTCCTTTATTATTAGCATGAATTAAATAAATTTAAATTAAATCATAACAAAAATTAGATTATGGAAAACTAAAATAAATCATAAAACCTTAAACCCTAAATTATGTGCAAACTTCTCCCATGCTTCTTTTGTAATAAAAAAACCCAAAACTCACCAAATCTAAACCCTAAACTAATCCAAGGATCTTAAATTTGGACTTGCATTGCCAAACACAAATATTTAACTACTAAACCCTAAAATTCAACACAAAAATAATTTATGTCGTTTTTATATCATATTTTGATGATTTTATCGAAAATATTTTAAATTATTTTTTCGAATTTTGAAATATTTCTATCAAATTCGTTAAATTAAACAAAAAATATTTTTTATGGCTTATAAAATTAAAAAGGTTACAAAATTAGAAAGAGGTGATTTGATTGGTTAGTAATAAATGAGGTGAATGAGAAGGTTCACCTAGGGGTGAATGAGAAGTTTCACCTAGAGGTGAACCCAAGTATTTTTCGACAACTAACGATTTGATTCTTGAGTTTACATATATTCATCGTTCTTTTAACAAAATTCCTATTTCATATAAAATCCAAACACAATATCGTTTTGACCCTTTATGAAACTAAATAATAAGAGGAAATATAACAAAAGCCATAATTGAACGTATGTTATATTGAATGGCATTGTAATTACAATTTTGTGTGTCCTCTTTGTAAAAATGTTTCTCTTTTAATAGTGTAAATTTGTGTTTCTTTTTTATTTTTATTCAAGAAATAAAAAAAAATAGTTTCCTTTTTTGTTTCTTTTTTTATTTCGAAATTAAAAAAATTTCTTTTTTTATTTCGAATTATTTTTATTTTTTTATTTCGTAATTAAAATTGTTTTTTTTCTTTTTTTGAATACTCTAAATCAAATCTTTTTGTTTCATATTTTGGTGTTGAAATTAATGACCCGTTATAAAAACTAAAATATGTGGATCATAAGTTTATTCAAATTGAAATTAAAACGACTGCTATTTAAATTTTTTTTTCTATTTTAATGTTGAAATTAATATGTTTTCCTTTATTTGTTTTTTGTTTTTAAACATTATTTTTTTCTAAATGTTTAAACATACGATTATATTGAATGGCATTGTAATTACAATTTTGTTTGTCCTATTTGTAAAAATGTTTATCTTCTAATAGTATAAATTTTTGTTTCTTTTTTTATTTTGAAATTAAAAAAAAAAACTTTTTTTATTTCAAATTGTTTTTCTTTTTTTATTTCGAAATTAAAATATTTTTTTTCTTTTTTTGAATATTCTAAATCAAATCTTTTTGTTTTCTATTTTGGTGTTGAAATTAAAATTTGTTCCCTTTTTTTTTTTCTTTGTTTTTAAACATTATTTCTCTCTCAAAAAATTTTAAACATAGGTAATAAGAGTGGCATTTGATGGTAAATAGAATTTTTTTTTCTTTTTTACAAAAATGTTTCTCTTTTAATAGTTAAGATATAGAATTGACTGTAAAATAAAATCAATATAAAAGATTTAAAAACAAAATTGAAAGATTAAACGATTATTATTATCCATGATTACTAGAAAACAACATCTTATTATTTAGGGAAATTACTCAAACTAACCTCTTTTTATTTGTTTATTACTCAAATGACTTACAAATCTTTTCCTGGGTAAACTTTGTGTTAAAAGACGTCTATCACAAGGGTACAACATTTTATTACGTAATTGCCTTTGAAATTATTTTTTTCAAAGGAAATTAATCTACAAAATAAGTCTACCTAAACTACAAAACCTAAACTTCGTCACTCGTGGTGTCTCGCCGTTATCTCTCTCGCCGTAGTGTCTCTTGCCGTCGTGTCTCTCGCCGTCGTGTCTCTCGACGTCGTCTCTCTCGCCGTAGTGTCTGTCGCCGTCGTATCTGTCGTCGTCGTGTCTCTCGAAGTCGTCTCTCTCGACGTCGTATATGTATAGGAAAATCCCTGGTCTCTCTTGCCGAGAATTAATAGTCTCACGCCGGAAATCTGTCGTCTCTCTCACCGAATCGTCTTCTCGCCGTAAATCCGTCGTCTTCTCGCCGAAAGTTCGTCGTCTTGTCGGTCTAAATCCTTGTTCTCTCTCGATCTCTCGTTACACAGATTCGTTGGACGTCAAAATCTCCGTCCTCCGCCGTGGTCGTTGTCTGTCCTCCGCCGTCGTCGTTGTCTCTGTCCATATATGTGTGCACAGTTGTAGTATTGCAGACTTGTTTGTTAAATTTTGCAGACATATTCTTATAATTTCAGACTTATAAATTTGACTGTTGTTATTGTCGACTTATTTTGTAGACTTATTGAGTAAACTCTTTATCATGTTGATTGGTTTATTTTGTAAATTTAAAGAATATGAGGGACTAGTAAACAATAAACATATAGTTTTCTTCTAACCCAAAAAAAGTCGCGACATTTATTTCTCTCTAACCCGACTCTCTCTCTCCACCTCATACGAAACCGGCGGACTCGATCTCCCATCTCCGACAACCACCGCCACCACCGTTAGTCTCGCTCCTCCGCCGACGTTACTCTCCCTCTCTTGGCTCCGTCGTCGTCCTTGTCTTGGTCCTAAAGACGGCGTCGTGTATCTCTCTCTCCCTCCGTCGTTGCTCTTTCTCTCCCTAGGGCGTGTCTCTCCTCCTCCTCCGTCGGACTCTCTCTCTTCCGTGACTGTAGGTCTCTCTATTTCCTCCGATTTGTACTCGTATATTGACTAGTTAGTTTCAATTTGTTGGTCAAGGTTTTGTTAGTCATATCGTTAAAAGTTTCAGTTTTTACACTAATGCGTTTCAGATTCGTTTGATTTGAAGATGTGCAAACAATTTCTGTAGTGGTTTATATGTATTTGGTTCGTTATTGGTATTTATCTTGTAAGGTTAGAGTATTTTGATATGAATTTTGTCCATGCGGTTAAGTGTGCATGTTATCGTGTTTATAATGCCTATGATTGTTGCATATATTCGGTAGATATAAGTTGTAGTTTTAATATGATTGATGTATTGTTGGTGCAAATTTAATAATTCCTTTGCAGACTTATGGTTCTTCATGTTTGCATAATTATGAATTTGGCGATAGTGAGTGCGGACTTATTATTTAGTGTTTGCGAGACTTATTTAAATGTGTTCCGGTGTTAATGAACTGTTGTTAAAAGTGATGTTTGCGGAGTTAATTGTTGCATATATTAAGTAGATATAAGTTGTAGTTTTAATATGATTGATGTATTGTTGGTGCGAGTTAATAATTCATTTGCGGACTTATGGTTCTTCATGTTTGCATAATTATGAATTTGGCAATAGTGGGTGCAGACTTATTGTTTAGTGTTTGCAGATTTATTTAAATGTGTTCTGGTGTTAATGTACTGTTGTTAAAAGTGATGTTTGCAGGTTCATTGTTGCATATATTAAGTAGATATAAGTTGTAGTTTTAATATGATTGATGTATTGTTGGTGCAGAGTTAATAATTCCTTTGCCGACTTATGGTTCTTCATGTGAATATATGTTATTGTAGACTTTTTTATTGAAGTTATTGCAGACTTATGACATGCTATGTTATTGCAGACTTTTTGTGATGTTATTGCAGACTTATGACTTGTTGTAGTATGTTAGTGCAGACTTTGTGTTGAAAAATATATTTGTGAAGTTATTGCGGACTTATGACATGTTATGTTATTGCGGACTTTTTGTGATGTTATTGCAGATTTATGACTTTATGTTAGTGCAAACTTTGTGTTGAAAAATATTTTGGTAAAGTTATTGCAGACTTATGACATGTTATGTTATTGCAGACTTTGTATGATGTTATTGCAGACTTTGTATGATGTTATTGCAGACTTATGACTTGATATAATATGTTTTTGCAGACTTTTTGTGATGTAATTGCAGACTTAAAATTGTTTTTCTATGATGCGGGATATTTATGATGGCTTATCCTCCACGTCTCTATGCTGATGGTAAATCACCTGCGCAAGTTAGAAGCATGAATCACTATTGTGTGCTTGCTAACATAGGGTCGTTGAAAGAGAATTTAGGTGATGATGTTTGGGCTTATCTAGAAACCTCTCCGCTTGGTTGCATTGTGAAACTAGCGAGAAAGCAACTTTATATGGTCGGCTAAGACGGTCCACTACCTCCTCACACACCGGCTAGTGACTAATAAGTCGAAAGAAATGTGGTGTTTGGTTGATGATCAACCAATAAGATTGTCTTTGCTTGAGTTTGGTTTCATCACGGGTATGAACATAGATCCTTATGAGGTTGCAGGTGATTGTGAGGGTGACCATAAGGATTTGTGGTGTGACATGGAAGTTCCTATTTCGGAAGGTCCAACTTGGGACCAGCTAAGGAAGGTATTGGCCGTATGTCGGACATGGTCATTTGATAAGCGGAGAATGGTTGGTAGTTTGTCTGTTATAGCCGTGGGTATTCTTGGGTTGCATCGCGGTAGTAGAATTCCTCTTGACTTGGCGAAAAGAGTAATTGATGTTGACACTTTTGAAAGGTATCCGTGGGGTAGGAAAGCTTGTGAGAACTTGGTAGAGGGGATAAAAGGTTCTGCATTTGTTGGTGATTCATATTGTGTCACGGGGTTTGTTCATGTTCTTCAGATATGGGCTTATGAGGCCATAACTATTCTTGGTGAGAAAGTGGGAGGTAAGAAAGAAGATATTCCACTCTTGGCTTGGCGTGGTTCTAGGGGAAGAACAAAGCTTGAAGATCTTCTTTTTGAAGACAAAAAGAAACATGGGAAGGTAAAGTTAAACTTATTAATGCTTTTAAGTGGTGTTTTATTCTAAAACGTTTAATATAATTTCCAATTTTTCATTACTCTTTAATGTTTGTTGTATTTTGTGTAGGTGAGAGTGAAACATATATTCTCAATCTCCGAAGAAGAGATTATTTCAAGTTGGACGGATGAAGAGGAAGATGAGAAAGTGGACAAGCTTCTTAGTGATATACTAGAAGAAACTTTGGATAGTGATTTTTGGAAGGTAGTTCCTAAGACTGAAAAGAAGATGGGGAAAAAGAGAAACGTTGATGAGGTTGTACAAGGTAGAAGTGATGAAGATTTTGTAGAAAAGGAGAAGAAATTTCCACGAAAAAAAAAGGGAGCAGAAGTTATAAAAACAAGAGTTGGTAAAGGAGGAAGTGAAGATGACTTGGAGGAGGAGATGGCAAGAGATTCACCAAAGAATAAAAAAATGAGAAGAGTTGATAATGGAGGAAGTGGAGATGACTTTGAGGAGCAAATGTCAAGAGAGTCTCCAAAAAATAAAGAAAAGGAATTGGAGACAGAATCGGAGACAACAACTAAGGTATCATATAAAATTAGCATGTGTATTTTAAGAAAACAAATTCCCTTAATGTTTGTTTATTAATGTGTTATGTTTAAGGTTGGTAAGGGTAGCAGTGATGTACAACTACAAAAGGACATGAAAGGATTGTTTTCGTTGTTTGAAACTCTTGCGACCAACATTAATAATTTGGAGACGAAGATTGTATCACAAATAACTGATTTAAAAGGGGATATGGAGAAGAAGATGACTTCCATTGAAAGTAAAATGGATAGAAAGATTGAAAATTTAGGCAAAGAAGTTGAAAAAGGGAAGACTTTTGAGAAATGTGTGGAGAAAGAAGTTGTGCAATCTACAAACCACATGGCGAGAAGATGGCAAGCGACCAGGTTAGTACTGATCTTCGTCTCATTTAATTTCCGATAGTTGGTATTCACCAAGCAACTTCTAGCAATTTTGTGTCATTCATTTGAAAATAATGTGTTTGAATTTTGTATGTTAATACTTTTTTTTTGTTTTCTGAGTTTTTAATAAAAAAGGGATTACAAGTTATCGTATTTTTTTAAAAAGAAGAAGTTAATTTTGCAGGTTTTTAAAAAATAAACAGAAATGATTTCAAAAATTCAATTTGTGCGGATTTGTTTTGTTGAATTATTTCTCATATTTTTGCTCCGTAATGTGATTATCATTTCTAAAGATTTCATTGTTTTATAGTCTTCGATGATAATGACTAAGGCTTCTTCTCAAGATGGGATCCCGGTTGATTTTGTTGTCAACAACAAACGATCCGCGAACCGGCGCAAGTGTTGAACGCGAAATATGATCCTTTTGGACCTTACAACGAGATGAAAGCGAAAGAATTGTTGGATCGTATCACCGAAGAAGAGTAAGTTTTACTCTTCATTATATTTTATGCTTTGACAATCTTTTTAAAAAGACATGGTTTTACAATTTCGGACAAATACAAATCGGTCCAAGCATTCTTAATTTGACAATGCTTGATCGAATAATGACTCAAGGTAAATGGCTTGGCAACGAGGTGAGTAATCTCGTTTATAAATAAATTTGGTATAAGTGATTATGTTCATGATCTAACTTTTTAGTTTATTTTTCAGGATATGGATGCCACAATGTATTTATTCCGGGAGAAAATATCTTTAGGGTTACTGAATTTTCCTCGAGTTGGTTTCATGGATTGTTTGTTTGGCATGAAGCTTCAAGTCGAATTCAAGAGGTATTTGGGCAATAAACAAAACCACAAGTGGAGTAATCAAATCATATCTTATGCAAATGGCGACTTACCGTCTCATGGGAAGACAAGAAAAAAATGGATTGAACACTATGATAGAATTTACTTTCCGCTCAATATCAATGGTAATCACTGGATCTCATGTTGTGTTAACTTTCCTCTTAAAATAGTTGAGGTTTTTGATTGTGCTGGATTGCACCACAAGAGGGACGTGGAGACGTTTGCAACCGCCATCCCTCGGATATGTGGAACACTTCTTGGAAAGTTAGATGGGGGAAAAATGTCTCTTTCTCCCTATACAATCGTTCATACACCGGTTCCACTTGGTCTTAACAAATCCCAAGGTGATTGTGGTGTGTATGCCCTTAAGTATATGGAATGTCATATGTTGGATCTGCCTTTAAAAATGTTGGAAGATGAGAACATTAAGTGTGCACGTCATAAAATAGTTTTTGATCTTTTGGAAGCAGCATTTGATCCTGTGTTTATTGAGAAAATTGCAATGTTTGAGCCTCCACCGAGAGATTCAGAAATTGTAGAAATTAATTGATATTGCAGAACATGTAGATTGTATTTAGTTTACATTCATTTGTTTTTGTGTTTATTTTAAAACTTTGCAAAACAAATGGTTAGGAAATATCTGCATAAGTTGGGTTTTTTTTTTCCCCCGGAAAAAATACACTAAATAAATCCGCAACCACATACACTAAATATTGAAGTGACTATACCAAGGTAGTTAATACATATAGTCGACTACATCGCAATGTAGTTGATTCATGTAGTCAACTAAATACGGTTGTATCATTGTCGTCGTCGTTGTCTCTCTCCATATATGTGTGCAAAGTTGTATTATTGCGGACTTGTTTGTTAAATTTTGCGGACATATTCTTTTAATTGCGGACTTATATATTTCGCTTGGTGTCACTTGTCGACTTATTTTGTTGACTTATTGATTTAACTCTTTATTATCATGTTGTTTGGTTTATTTTGTAAATTTAAAGAATATAAGGGACTAGCAAACAAGAAAAAGGGTAATTTTTGTTCTAATTTTTGTTCTCATTACCCGTCCCACAAAAAAAGTCGCGGCTTTTTTTTCCCTTCTCTTCTCCGTTGTTTCCGCCCGTAAACCTAACCACCGGCGTTAACGACTTCACATTCTCCTCCGCCGCTTTGCCTTCGCCTCCTCCACCACTGCTGCTTGTCCTTCTCGTTTATGTTCTCCATCTTCGCCGCTTTACCTGTTTCACCGTTGTTTGACCTTTACGTTCTTGATATTCACCACTTAACCATTGTTGTTAGTAATCGCTCCATTTGAGTTTCAGGTTCGATTCGATGCAGTATTTTTGATTATTTGGGAGTTCGTCGTTTTTTTTTGGTTCTTCCTCCCTTTCCGCAAATCTGCTATTGGGTGATGTAGTGTATATTTTGCAGACTTATATATTTGAGTGATGTTAATGCAGACTTATTGTGTAGTTTGTTTTAATTTGTAGATCTAGTGTAGATTTAAGTTGCAGAATTTTTTTATGAATGTATGAAAATCTGTGGGTAGAGAGTTATGTATATCTTTGCAGACTTATATGTATGAAGACTTATTGTGCAGACTTATATAAGTAATTTCAGACTAATATATTTGAGTGGAGTTGATGCGGACTTATTGAAATGAGTTTATGTTCAAATTGTATAGGGGTTTATGTTGTTGATCTAGTGTAGATTTAAGTTGCGAGTTAGGTATGAATTATGAAGTTGCAGAGTTGTTTATATATTTTGCAGACTTATTAAATGTTATTGGATGACCAGACTTATTGATTCAATTGTGGTTATGTGAACATTGCAGATTGGTGTTGATGGGTTATCCTCCTCGTCTTTATGCTGATGGTAGAGCTCCTGCGCAAGTTAAAAGCATTAACCACTACTCGTGTGTTGGCTAACATTGGGTCCTTGAAAGAAAAATTAGGTGATGATGTTTGGAGTTATCTCGAAAGTTCTCCGGTTGGTTGCATCGTTAAACTTGCAGCAAGTTCTTTTATATGGTCAGCTAAGACGGTCCACTATCTTCTCACTCATCAGCTAGTGACGAAGAAGTGTAAAGAATTGTGGTGTTTGATTGATGATCAACCAATAAGATTTTCATTACTTGAGTTTGGTTACATCACAGGTATGAACATAGACCCTTATGTGGTTGGAGGTGTTAGCGAGGGTGACCATAAGGGGTTGTGGTGTGACATGAATGTTCCTATATCCGAAGGTCCAACTTGGGACCAACTGTTGGAGGTATTGGCTGTATGCAGGTTATGGCCATTTGAGAAGCGGAGAATGATAGGTTGTTTATGCGTTATTGCTATTGGTGTTCTCGGCCTGCATCGGGGTAGCAGAATTCCCCTAGACCTAGCTCGAAGGGTAATTGATGTGGAGACTTTTGAAAGGTTTCCGTGGGGTAGAAAGGCTTGCGAGAATTTGGTGGAGGGTGTTAAAGTTGCTCAATTTGTTGGTGATTCTTATTGTATGACGGGGTTCATTCATGTACTTCGAGATATGGGCCTATGAGGCCATACCTATTATCGGTGAAAAAATAGGACGTAAGAAACATGATGTTCCACTTTTGTGTTGGTCTGGTTCTAGAGGAAGAACTAAGATTGAAGATATTCTTTTTCATGACAAGAATAAACATGGCAAGGTAAAGTGTAATTATATAATAATTTTATGTGGTGTTATATAAGGTTAATTTAAATACGATGTTTCTTATAACGTTATTTTTTTGTTTTCATATTTGTAGGTGAGGGTGAGACACATGTTATCAACCTATGAAGAAGAGGTCATTCCAACATGGACGAATGAAGAGGAAGATGAGGATGTAGACAAACTTTTGAAAGATATCCTTGATGGTGTTTTTGATAGTGGTTTTTGGGACACGGTTAATAAGACGAAGAAGAAGATGGTTAAAAAGAGAAAAGTTGCTGAGGTCGTGGAAGCACACAGGTGACGATGATTTTGTCCAACATAAGAAGAAAGTTGTACCAAAGAAGAATGTGTCCGAAGGGAAAAAACAAAGCGACTATGAAGCACGAAATGATGATGACTTTCGGGAAGAGATAGCGAAAGAGTCTCCAAAGAAATTGTCCGAAAAACAAGTCCCCGAGAAGGTATCATAGTAATTTTATGGTTATGATTTCTTTATTATTATGTTTATGGTAAGACTTATGGTTACTTTTTAATGAATTATGTTTAATTTTGTTAATGTTTGTAAGGAGGAGAGGCAACAAAATTTAGGAATGGACATGAAAGGGCTTTTTTCTTTGTTTGAGACTTTGGCTACCAACATGCAAGGGTTAGAGAAAAAGTTGGACGAAAAGTTGACTTCTTTCCAAGGAGATATGGAGAAGAGGATGAGTAGCATACAAAGTAAATTGGATGAGAAGATTGACAAATTGGGAAACAAAGTTGAGAAGGCAAAGGGTTTTGAGAAACTTGTGGAAAAAGAAGTAGTCCAATCTACAAACCACGTTGCGGAGGATTTTGCAGAGAGCAAGAAGCGAGTTAAGCACAATGCGGATGATGGTGCTGAGAGCAAACTGCCGGTTAGTACTGATCTTTGTCTTAGATTTGTTCCAAATAGTTGATGAAATAGATTTTATAAGTTAATGATCAAATATGATTTATTTGCGAGAGGAAAATATAGTGGATCAATTTATGGAGTGTTATAAACAAACATTTTGCAACTTTGTTTGATTTGTGTTAGTATGATTTGTTGTTTGGAATTTACGTTTTGAAACAATAATTTGGTATTCAAAGTTATCCGTAAATTTGTTTACAAATATCTTACTTTATGAACGTAGCAATGTAGTTAAAAAACAAAAAAAAATCCCGATTTTGAAAAATGAACCATTTTTAACGAATTTATTTTTGCGTTGCGGATTTTTTATGTAGAATTGTTTGTCATATTTGTGCAATCAAATGTCATTGTTGAATCTAACTTTTTTCCTAATTTTTTTTCCTTTAATACAGTCTTGGCTGGTCATGTCTAAGCCTTCCTCCAAAGATGGTACCCCGGTAAATTTTGTTGTGAATAAGAAACGCGCTGCAGAAGAAGATTGGAATGATCATGTGGAGGATGTTACATTGGCAGTGGCGAAGGCGGCATGTGAAATGCGCAAGCCTAACTCCGAAGACACATTATCTGTTTCATATCATCGGGAAAGAGTGGAGGCCTTATCCAAGTGTCTTGACGAAAACAAAACTATTGGGAAAAAGAGGCTTTTCATGGCAACAACCCAAAAATCTCCTTTTCAAGGAGATTCACCAATGAAACGGGTGATGCAAGGAGTGGTGCCTTCTCCAACGGTGTATGATCCTTTTGGACCTTACAAAGAGGTCAAAGCGAAAGAACTCTTAGACCGTATCACTGAGGAAGAGTAAGTATTCTCCTTTGTTTTTAAAGCTCAATAATATACTTATTTTTGACAATAATTTGTTTTATTTATAGGTCGACGCCTATAGGTTCCTTTGTTCCGCGGACCCAATTTTTCGCGAGGTTGATGACTCGAAAACAAGATTGGCCTCTTAGTGAGAAGGATAACTTCGGTTGGATTGGAGAATGTGTAAGCTAATTTATATATATATATATATATATATATATATATATATATATATATGTCCTTACAATTTTGTTACGTGTACGAATAAATAATATTTGTTTCTTCAATCCGCAGCACATCAACTCATTCATGCATATGCTTAGGAAAAGATCTTTGGCGCAACCCACACCATTTACATCGTCGCGTATAGCATTCCTAGATCAGTCATGGGTCATTTGTTGGCTTCAAGACTACAAACAATTTGCTATTAACCCGAAGAAATTCTTATTTGGCGATGCATACAAGGAGGTGATGATGGGGCGATATCCAGCTCGTTGCACCAACAAACAAAGAGTGGGTTAAGGATGTGGATCACGTGTTCTTTTGTCATAACATTAATGCTGCGCATTGGGTTGGTCTTCATGTGAACCTAGTTCGACACCACATTGACGTATACGACAGTATTATTTGGTCAACAAGCGACAAGCAAATGGTTGCGGAGATCACACCTTACGCGCGGATGATTCCATACATGGTACGCTCTATTGTCCCTCCTTCTGGAAAAAGGACATTGCTTTGAAGAAGTATACGATCTATCGGAAAAAATCCATACCACAGAATATCCAAGGAGGCGATTGTGGTGTGTATTCGATGAAATATATTGAGTGTCTTGCACTTGGGATTAGCTTTGAAGGTTTGTGCGACGAAAACATACCGTTTATCCGGAAGAAAACGGGCGTTGAGATCTACGATGAGGTACCCGATGACTATAACGAGATGTCGAATCCGTTACCGCGCTCTAAGGAGGATAAGTTGTTGTTGATGACTGACTCTTTGAAGTAGGATGTTTTTATTATTATGAATGGACATAGTTTTTGTTTCTGCTGTTGTTGTTTAGGAGATGTGGAATATGATTTCCAATTTTTTGTGTTTATTTTAAAACTCTTCAAAACAAATGGTTAGTAACAAATCTGCAGCAGATGGGTTTTTTGTTTTTGCAGACTTATAACTATTGTACGGCATTTTTTGGAACATGTATTGCAAATTAGATTTGCAAACTTAACATTGAAAGTAAAGAAACAAACAAAGTTCTTGGCATGAAAACAAACAAAGTTCTTGGCATGAAAACAAACAAAGTTCTTGCCATGGAAACAAATATAGTTTTTCACATTTCTAGAAATGAAAAGGAACGCTCGATTCATTCTTCGTTACAGTGAATCAGAAAACGGTACTACCTTTTGCACGTCCGTGAGTTGTGGCCGAAAGCACCACATCGAGAACATGAGTTATTTTTACGCACCCTTTTTTTTCCTGTTGCCACTTCGAGTGCCGATTTGAATCGCACTTTTTTCGGTCTCCCGGGTTGTTGACGTACATCAGGAGGTAAACACAATTGAGATTCCACGTCATTGGGTACAATCAAGGCTCTATCGCGGGGGATCACGGGTCGTGAATATCCGTGAACCAAATAGCTCGTGCGGTAGTACGGATGAGAATAATGTATGATAGAAAGTTTGTTTCTTTCGATAGCCGCGATCGCATGGACACACGGTATCTTCTCCAAATCGTACATACGGCAAGTACATTTTCGTAACGTTATATTTACGACGTTAACGAACGCCCCGTTAGTGATTTCATACAAATCTTCGTCGATCTGTTGGACATGAATGTCCTTTGCCACATGAACCCGAGCCTAAAATTTTATTTTTAATAAATTGTAATAGATAAATAGTTTAAAATGCAAATGTTTTGATATACCTGCAAGAGTTTTTCAACACCCCGAGTAAGTACCGTCATCGTTTTCGTGGCATCGTTACGGCGGTCCGCAAACCATCACGTTAAAATCAACCGAATCTCATCGATTAGGATCACTATTGGGAGATCGCGCTTTTTTCGTATTACGTTGTTTAAAGACTCGGCGATGTTTGTTGTTGTCATGTTGTAGCGATGACCAGGAAAATGAACTCTTGCCCACTGTTTTACATCAGCGCGTATCAAATAATCATGGAGTGCAGGATTACGATTATGTATTTCTTGAAAATATTCCTCAAACTCATCAATTCTAAAAGCATTTGCCGCCTTCTTCACAACACCAAAAACTTCACCGCCTTTGAACCTAACTAAGACGTTCTTGTATAAATGATAAGTGCATATTCCTCTAGCACTGAGAGGATATACAAGCTGAATAGCGTTACTTATAGATTTGTGCCGATCGGAAATTATAGCCAAATCTCTATCATCCGGAATAACTTTGGCTAATTGTGTGAAGAACCACTCCCAAGACTTGTCATTTTCCGTATCAACAATGCCGAAAGCTATGGGAAATATTTGAAAATTTCCGTCTTGTGTCGTGGCTATAAGCAACGTCCCTTTATATTTGCCTTTCAAGATAGTACCGTCGACGACTAACACTTTGCGCATGTATTGAAACCCAAAAATACTAGCTCCAAACGAGATAAAAACATACTTGAACCTTTTCTCTTCATCGACTTCGAGTCCGGTGTATGTACCCGGATTAGCATGTCGTATTTGAAATAAGTAAGTAGGCAAATCTTCGTATCCACTCTCCGGTGATCCAGTGAGTAAACTTCGAGCGTGTGCAAGTGCACGGTGTGCTTTCCAATAATCGACCTAATACACAAAGGGTAATTACTTGACGTGTAATTTAAGATATTAGATGTTATTGTATTGTTTTTATAATTATTACCTTAATACGAAAGCGAATCCTTATAGCATCGGCCAAATGTTCAGGTAATATACCTGGACCCACACCCCCCACAAAATCTTTGTAAAGTTTTCCTAATATTTCAGGAGTTGCTTTTCGTGAACGGGCTGATCGCACGGTAACGGAACACGTGTGATTTTCAACGTATTTTCTGATATAAAATTGAGAACTAATTCCCACGGGCGAGGCTCTAACCCTCCACGAACAACCGTTCACCCAACACTTAACCACATATAGATTAGTGGTAGATTTCACAACGTCATAATCAAAATTGTTTATTACGGACAAAATTTTCAACTTTGATTCTAATTCCTTTTTATTTTCGTAGCGTTGCCCAACCGCAATGGTAATAGCCGGAGATTCTAGTCTTTCTAAATCCTCGTGGATAAGAAAATGCATTTGGGAACCTCTTTTCTTCAAAGGCAATTTAGGTTGGTCATTAAATAAAACTTCAGACATACCGTAAACCGTGTAATCTTCATCATCCGAAGTTACACCGTCTTCGTCGTCGCAACGGTCGAATATAGGCCCTTCGTCGTCGACCTCATCGTCATCCGCATCCTCTTCGTTTTCACCAATCTTCGATCTTGCATCATGAATTACACTCGCCGTAGGTACTTCTTCATAAAACCAACCGTTCATGTCCTCGGTTGGTATTTTTCGAGCTTTCTTCACCGATACACATAACCGTAAAGAACTATCTTCGCATTGTTGTAAATATGCTTGAAACTCGCCGATCATTTCCTATAATCACCGAAGGTGTATCTTGGGGTAAAGCTTCTAACATCCTCTTAGACAACATATAACTTAACTCAATAATTTCTTCACTGTCGTCGAACCCATATTCGTCATTAATCAAACCCACGAAATCGACATACCTCATCCCAGACATTAGCACCTATAAGCCTACTACCACGTCGATTGTCAACGAAAAATAACCACCTTTTCTTATCAAAACGCCATTCACCGGTCACCACAATGATTTGAACGATCTTGTTATTGTTCTCCATTGTTTGAATAATAAAAATTTAGCTTCGTTGAGAGCATATGGTTATGGTGGTTTTTAAGGTCGTAATTATGAACTCACACCCACCCGACCATAAAGTGGGAAAAACATTCAATTCTTCCAACCAACTTTTTGCGAAAAAACTCTGCAAAAAAAATACACTAAATAAATATGCAACCACATACAAAATTACATATGGGCCTCAAAACACATTATGTACACATTATGTACTACAAAATTACATATGGGCCTTTAAACAGATTATGTACTACATTTCAACTTTAAACAAGTTTATGTTCGCAGATTTTTTACTATTGTTGCAGATTTGTTTTGTAGGGTTTGCAGATTTGTTTTGAAGGGTTGATTAATTTATTGGGTTGCAGATTTGTTTTAGAAAGTTGGTAGATTTGTTATGTAGGGTTGTAGATTTGTTTACTATGGTTGCAGGCTTGTTAACATCTGTAGATTTGTATTGATGATTTCATTTATAGGGTTGTAGATTTGTTTATCCTTTTGCAGATTTGTTTTGTAGGGTTGATTAATTTATAGGGTTGCAGATTTGATTTAGAAGGTTGGTAGATTTGTTATGTAGGGTTGTAGATTTGTTTACTATGGTTGCAGGCTTGTTAACATCTGTAGATTTGTATTATTGATTTCATTTATAGGGTTGTAGATTTGTTTATCATTTTGCAGATTTGTTTTGTAGGGTGTGCAGATTTGTTTTAGTGAAAATACACTAGAATGACCCTAATAAGTTGGTTATTACTAAACTACAAAACAGACACAAATATATCTACAAAGCAGACACAAAAAGATGATATCTGGTGAAACAAATCAACAAATAGATGAAACAATTCTACAACCCAGTTACTAATTGCCATTATATATTTAAAAAAAAAAACGGAAATTTAGCATTTAATATTATTCGTTAAAAACTTCCTCTCATCCTCTCTCCCGTGCGATTTTGGAAACCGTCGTCTTCTTCGTCGCCGTCTTCTTCTTCCTCATTGTCGCCGTCAACCGTCGTCTTCTTCGCCTTCGTCTGTGTTCTCGTCTTCGTTATTTATTCGTTCTCTCTTCGTCGCCGTCGTCGTCGTCGTCTCTGCTTCTTCGTCGCCGTCGTCGTCTTCGCTTCTTTTTCGTTTTTCTTGTCGTTTCTCCTTCTTCTTCGTCTTCCTTGGCTTCGCATTCTCTCATTTTCCCATCTTATTTCACTTCGAAGGTTATATCTCTGTTTTAGGGTTTCGTAGTTTGTAAATTATTGACTGTTTTGTTTAGTGTTTCGTTGTTGTTCAGTGTTTAGTGTTTAGTGTTTCGTTGTTTGATGTTGCATGTCAACGTTGATTTGGTTTTCTTCACTTCATTCATGTGTAGAGTTTTTGCATCTGCTTTGTATAGTTTGGATCTCGCTTTGTAGAGTTTTATATCCGCTTGTAGTGTTCTTTCAAATGATTTGTAGATTTGTTTCGTTTTATCTACTTTGCGGACTTGTTTTGTGTTGTATACTTGTTTCATCTCGCTTTGCATACTTGTTCTGTGTTATATCTAATTTGTAGATTTGTTTCTTTTTGGCAAATAGGAATGGCGTCTTATCCACATAGGCGTTATGAGGAAGGGTTATCTCCGTTTGAAGTAAAAAGCATCGGTCATTGTTGTTATCTTAAGAGAATAGAAAACGCTAAAAAGTTCATAGGAGTTGATGTGTGGGAATCCATGAAGGAATCCTCGTCTCGGAGTGTTTCTAAAGCTTAATGACACGTCGTTCACGTGGTGTGCAAATACGGTCCATTATTTCCCGACAAATCAACTACAAGTGAAGAACAAGCATGAGTTTTGGTCCGTTATTGATGGCCTACCACTAAGGTTTTCTCTCTACGAGTTTGCAGAAATTACGGGGTTAAACCGTGATCCAGCTCAACCCAAGTGGCTAACCCTCCTGCCTCAGCTCTTAAAACAGAGCTATGGAATGATATTGGTATTGCTGAAAACCAAGCTCCTTCATATGCTGAGTTGTTAAAAACTTTGGAAAGTGGTAGAGTTGGAGAGAGCGCAGAGAAGAAGAAGCTCATACTTAATTTGATTCTCCTGCATGTAGGAATATATGGGCTACATGCAGGATCAAGAATGTCCTATTCTGCTGCTGTGAGAGTTTTTGATGAAGAGCAGTTTGAGAGTTATCCATGGGGTAGAGAAGGGTTTTCTGCTCTGGTAAATTCAATTAGATTAGGTTCGTTTGTGAATAACACCTATTCGGTACATGGATGTGTTCACGCACTCCTAATTTGGATTTATGAATCTGTTCCCGGTATTGGAGAATTACAAGGGAATAAGAGGGAAGGAGTAGATGGCCCTGGACTTTTGCTGTGGAGAGGAGGCCGGAACAGAATAGACATGAAAAAGTTTTTAGAAGATGAGAAAGCCAAGCATAAAGAGGTTTGTAGATTTGTTTATCTGTTCTGTTGATTTGTTTATATGCGTTGCAGATTTGTTGTTTGTTTCTGCTGATTTGTTTGTCTTATTTGCATATTTGTTTATGTTTATGTATAGGTTCGAATGAGGCATATGTGTCCTGTTTCTTTGGAGGATAAGTATCCTGATTGGCCTGACAACAAGAATGAGTTAGATGATAGTCTAGACAAGTTGTTGGAGGACATCATTAAAGAACAATTTGATCCTAAGCTTTGGCCAAAAGTGGAGAAAAAGAAGAAGAGAAAGGGTGACAAAGTACATGAAGCTGGAGGTCACGCTTCTAAGAAGAGAAAAGAAGAAAAAGAACAAGGTGAAGGTGAAAGTGAAGGTAAAGATAAGAAGAGGAAAAGTGAGAGAGTAGTTGAAGCTGAAGGTAAAGCTTCTAAAGAGAAAAAGTGTGAAAGAGAAGATGAATCAGAGCCGATGTTTTCTTTGTCTGCAGTGCAGGAGATGATCTCTAGAGCAGTCTCTGTTGCAGTAAGAGAGGCCTTTGTTGATGTGGTAAAGAAAGTTGATGATAGAATTGATAAAGCGGAGGTAGAATTGACGAGTAAACGTCAATTTTTCAAGAACGACGAGTGCAAACGTTGGTAATGTTACCCCCAAGTCTAGTAGAAAACGTGAGGAAGACAAAACCAGTGATGATCCGGTTAGTAACGTACATTTCATGCTAATGTAGAATTTGATTATGGTCTTGTAGATTTGTGTGATAGAATTGTAGATTTACGTAGATCTTTGTAGATTTAGACATTTTGTAGATTTGTTTCAATCGACTTGTAGATTTATTTCATCTCGCTTTGTAGATTATTTACTCTATATGTTGTAGAGTTATTTTTGCATTGTTGATTTGTTTTATAGTTGTATTTTTATGTATTTCTTGCAGTCCTGGATGGAAACCGAGAAGAAAGAAGGAATGGTTGAAGAGAAGGTTGAAAAGAAGGTTGAAAAGAGGGTTTCAAAACCCGAAAGCGAAAAGAAGGGGCCAAAACCCCAAATTGAAAAGAAGGTATCAAAACCCTCAGCTCGAAAAGAGGGTTCCAAAACATGAAACTGAAAAGAAGGGGGCAAAACCCCAAACCGAAAAGAAGGGGCCAAAACCCCAAACCGAAAAGAAGGGGCCAAAACCCCAAACCGAAAAGAAGGGGCCAAAACCCCAAACCGAAAAGAAGGTGTCAAAACCCTCAACTCGGAAAGAGGGTTTCAAAACCCGAAGCCGAGAAAAAACTAAATGAGAAGAAAGAAACAAAAGAAGGTGTCAAAACCAGATTGGCAAGGCAGAGAGAAGGAGTGGGTTTAAGAACCGTGAAAAAAGCAAAACCAGATATAATAGCTCCTGCTCTTAGAGTGTACAAGAAAAGAAAAGGTCATGTTCGTACAAGATATCCTCTGCCTAAAATTGCTGAAGAAAAAGAACGAAAGAAGAAGAAAAAGAAGAAGAAAAAGAAGAAGAAGAGCAAGCGAGAAGAAAGAAAGGAAGAAGAAAGAAAAGAAAAAAAAGAAGGTGATGTTGAAGACGTAACCGAGGAAACAAGGAAGAAAGAACTTCAAATGGCTCCTCCTTCGATGATGAAGACGAAGTTGAAGGTACTCGTTAGGTTGGATTCTCTTGTAGAACTCATAATTAAGGAAGCTGAATCTCCTGTACGTCCTAAAAGAACCTCACATCTATCAGCATCCCAGAAATTCCCTTACGAGGGAAACTCTACAGTGAAACGGATCATGGCATCCGTCCATGGTTATGATCCTTTTGAACCAAAGGACAAGACGAAATGGCAGATACTTTCCGATTGGATCCTAGAGTAAGTATGAAAATCTTAAATGCAAGGTAATTAACATATTCAAGGTAATTAACATATGCTTTGTTTTTAGGAATTGGTCTGGCCCAACCATGAACCGTGCTGTGAGGTTTTTTACGGAGCTATGTTTTACCGGGGAGGAATGGCCCGAACGTTATTACGGATGGCTTGCTGATACGGTAAGCATTTCGTAGACTTATATCATGTGATTTGCGGATTTATTATATAAGTGTTGTAGATTTGTTTGATTGTGTGGCGAGTTGTTTTTAGTCTTGTAGATTGTCTCGGTAGGTGTGGTAGATTTGTTTTAATGGTTTGTAGATTTGTTTAATGGTGTTGCAGAGTTGTTTAATTGTGAAGTAGAGTTTTTTTTTAGTCTTGTAGATTGTCTCGGTAGGTGTGGTAGATTTGTTTTAATGGTTTGAAGATTTGTTTAATGGTGTGGTAGAGTTGTTTTGTAGGTTTGTAGATTTGTTTTAATGGTTTGTAGATTTGTTTAATGGTGTTGCAGAGTTGTTTAATGGTGAAGTAGAGTTTTTTTTTAGTCTTGTAGATTGTCTCAGTAGGTGTGGTAGATTTGTTTTGTAGGTTTGTAGATTTTTGTGTAGTTGTTGTAGAGTTGTTTAATAATTTGCGGAGTTGTTTTTTAGTCTTGTAGATTGTCTCAGTAGGTGTGGTAGATTTGTTTTAATGGTTTGTAGATTTTATGTTAGTGTTGTAGAGTTGTTTAATGATTTGCAGAGTTGTTTAAAGATTTGTTTGACGTTTATGTTTTCAAACTTGCAGGATATGGATATAATTATGACATTGTTCCGTAGGAGATCTATGCTCGCCTAATTCACCTTATAGACCACGTGTTGCATTCTTGTGTCCTATCATACTCGTCAACGTGGAAAAATGATTATATGGCGCTTGCAAACGTACGCAACAAAATCACCCGGACACTTGATAAGGTCTACGAGGATATTTTCAATGGTCTCCTTCCTGAAGATTCCAAAACACACAGAAGATGGTGGTATGACATTGACAATGTCTACATGGTCCCGAATGTTACGAAGGATCACTGGGTTGCCCTTGATGTTAATTTGAAGAAGTCTAAGATTTATATCTACGACTCCATTCCAAATCACCGCAAGGATGAGAAGATGGTTGAAGAATGCATGTTCCCGAGGAAGTTACTCCCGATAATTCTTAACCATTATGTACTGCCGTAAGACCGTGAACCTTCTACCGAGATGTTCGAAGTGTTTAGAAAAGTGAACGGGGTTCCGAGGAACTATAAAGCAGGTGATTGTGGTGTCTTCGCTGTAAAATACATTGAGTGCCTAGCGTTGGGGACGAGTTTCGACGGTCTGAGTGATGCAACCATTCAAGAAATTCGAGAGAGATATGCGACTGATATCTACCATGAAGTTCCAGAGGCATCGGGTGGAACCATATCCCTCCCTAGACCGGTCGGCCCGCCGACTCAACGTGTTGAGATATCAATTCCCGATCAAAAAGATGAATCTGATTGATTTCGTTATCATGGTTCTGTATTTTATGTGTTATTTATTTGTGTCTTCAAGATGAAACTTTAATCATTTGTGTTAAACTTATTTGGAGGTTAATCATGGGAACTTTTATCCTTTGTGTACTTATTCGAAACAAGTTTATGTATTGCATGTTTATTTCAGATTTGTTTGCAGATTTGTTTACGATCAAATTAAGGGTTAGCATATTTGTTTACGGTCAAATTAGGGTTTCGTAGAGTTATACTTTTATGTGATGCAGACTAAATTCACAGTTTTGCAGACTTATTTAGGTTTAGTAGATTTGTTTAGGGTTACTCTATTTTGTGTTAATTTTGAATTAAGTATGGTTTGTTTATTTGAATGGTAGCTCAATAAAAACCAATATTAACATGAAATATCACAATAACATTATTAGAAACGGGGCGGGTACAATTGATGGTAAAGAGTCTAGGGTTTAACAAAGATATTCGTAAACATTAACGGCTCGGATGTTTATTCATCATCTGATTCGGGAACTATTTCATGTTCGTAACTAGGTGTTCCTTCTTCTTTTTTTTTCATCCGTAGTAGTCTGCTACGGTAGGTTCGTAACCAAGCAATCATCGAATTAACCCCAATTATCCGTTCAAAACATGATATTAGTGTGTAGTTATTAGTAATAATGACAAAATCAAGGAAAACGTACCTTAACAATGTTACGCGCAAGTGATGTTGATGTACTTGGACATCATGTTAAAACGGCCTACAGACACATTTTGTAGAATAACGACCGCACCTATACCAGTTTGTACTGTTTTCGTCATTGTTGAAGATGTTATGATGCATGGTTCCCTCGATTACACCAGACGGATCCTTTAAGGTTACTAGAAGGTCTCCCTGGCCGTTGGGTGTCGAATTGGATAGCATAGCGACTAGCTGATAATGAGATAAAATTTACTAGCTAGTAAGATACATTGTATATAAAAATTGTAATAATACTCGTTGAGAAGGAAACCTTTTTCACTTTCACAAACTGTGAATGAGGGCATTGTATTTCTCCAACCTGGGTCCATAATGGTGTGGTCTTATTGTTATGAGTACCTATATTTATGAATGATTGAGTTAGTTTTTGTAATCTACAACTCGATTATAATGATAACGGAATTCATTTTTCTTGTATACCTTCCCGTAGCATGTAATCGATAGTAGAAATCCAACGAGGACTACTAAAATCATGGTCGCCCGTTGTGGCTCATTGATGACCTCACGAATGAAATCTTGAGTTGGGCGTGTTTCAGAACTTTCACCGCGCAACACCTTTCGATCGTGAGCCCTCTTGCGGAACAATCCTCGTTGTATGGGCCGCGCGAGTCCCAAAATTAGCCCCGTTGGAATTTCGGAGCGTTGTGTTGGTTGTAGTGAAATTATCGGTTCAGCATCGATAACGCATAAGTTATCGTATGGAGGGCTTGCCATGAGAAAAATTTGCTTTTTGTGTTGTGATTTTGTGTTGAGTAACTGAGACTTTTATAGGGAGAACATTTTGTTTTATGGGATATGTATTGTGTTATGACAATACATAACGATATGACAATACTAATTTAACTGATTTGACAATACACTGATATCAGTATACAATAAAGAATCATAGCGTGACCGACAAAGTCTGCCACTGAATCATAAATAACGCGTAATTTATACTATCACGTGTTGCAGATTTATTTGCCATATAGTAGATTTATTTAGTGGTTCGCAGATTTATAATTTCAGTGTCTTGCAGGACTTAATTCACGCTTTGCGGACTTATTTAGGGTTTGTTTAATGTTACTATATTTTAGGTTAATTTAGGGTTAATCTATGTATGATATGCTTATGGGTAATCTACTTGTGGATTTTTTAGGGTTTATTTTTGTTTGTTGACAATTTGTGGTTTGTTTAGGTGTTTTTCGTGGATGAGGCAATGTACAATAGTGAAATTATGATTTGTTTAGGGGTTCGCAGATTTATGTTATCACGTGTTGGAGAGTAAATTTATATGCGTTGCAGATTTGTTTATATTTCTTCTGATTTGTTTAGTATTATGAAAAAATAACTAAAATTCGTGTCTTTTCCACTCTTCCACTTCTCTACTTCGACTCTTCCACTTCTCCACTTCGACTCTTCCACTTCCTACGTATTCCACTTCTCCACTTTCTTATATCCAATCGCCCACTCTTTTCTCCACTTCTACACTTTCTTGTATCCCATCGTCCAAAATCTTTGTATAAATACAATCTCTTCTTGTTATAGTTCAACGTAAATATATAGCTTTGTTATTGTAAAAATGGAAGGAGAAGGAAGTTCTAACAGAAACATCACCTGGTTTGAAAAGGAAATCCGATGCAACGATGGATGAAATTGTTGAATACGAGGTCGGGATGGCAAAGAAAGAGTCGAAACAGCTGCTACCATGCTCTCTTGCGATTAGCAAAGGCGAGAGAAGGAACAAATCGCGAAGAAGAATAAGTTGGAGTTCAAGTGGGCTATGATCACCGGAAAGATGGCGATGATTGAAGCCATGATTGATAACCCCGATCTCTGTTTGAAAACCAAGATGCAGAGCCTTGAAGCCAAGAAAGAAAATGTTAAGAAGGAAATTGATGAGAGCACTCCGGAACCAATTGACTGGCTTACGCATGGTCCTTACTTCATGAAATGAAACAATGTTTTAATTTCTCTCGTTGTTATTGTTGTTTTAATTTTTTTTCTTATGTAGAACTCTTCATCTTTTTCAGCAACTTTTAATGTTATTAGTATTGCAGATTTTTAGTTCACGTGTTGCAAATTATAAGTTTCTATGTTGCAGATTTTTAACCGAATGTCGCGATTTATTTAACTCGTTTTGTAGATTTGTTTCCCACTTTCTCAAAACGCAACGTTTTACATTTATTACCCTATTTAAGAGAAAAATTAGGGTTTTTTCACATGCATTCACTCTCATCGACGGCGGCGAGAATAAAAGAAAAACGACGATGGGAAGAACATTCGATTATGAGTCTTAGCGATCCAACCGAAGCTCCCGAATACGTATACGACGACGATGACGAGGTACGTAGTTACAACCATGATGCGGATCCAGTTCATTTTGGTCATCAAAAGATCTGTTTTTGTGGCGAGGATGTTATCCTAGAGGCGTCGTCCTCTAAAAGATACCCGGGAAGGTTATACTACACTTGTACTTCTCGAAACGTAAGTTTGTTCTCAGGTTTTTGTTCTTTCTTAATTTATTGTAAATGTGCATAAGTGAGTTACATGGTGTTGTAGGATGGAGGAGCACATATGCGGGAGTGGTGGGACGAGGTTATGATGGAAGACATAAAAGAACAGTTAGAAAAATTTGCAAGCGTTGATGACATGGCGAAGAAAACAAAAACCGACATGGTTGAGCTCAAGAATTTGATGAACAAGTTGTTCGTTGTTGTCATTACATTGGTTGTAGCTGTTGTTGTCGTTTCTTTGTTCAAGTAATGTATGAAACATGTAAAATTGGTTGTAGCAAACTAGCAATGATGTATTTTCTGTAAAATATTGCAGATTTATTTTTATAGTCTTGTAGATTTGTCTAAATGGTAATGCAGAGTTATTATGTAGAGTTTTTCGAAGACAAAAATGGTTGAAATGAAACATGAATCCTAAACCCTTAAAATGGTTGAAACATGAACCCTAAGCCCCAAAAATGGTTGAAACATGAACCCTAAACATGAAAACGAGTGTTGTATAGTTTATACTATGTATTGTAGAGTTTTTATATAGTATTGCGGATTTATTATAGAGGTTCGCAGAGTTTCACGAGTGTTTGCGGATTTGTTATAGTGTGTGCAGATGTATTTGTAATCCATGAAAGTCGTACATTTTTTATGCAAACAAACCATAAAAAGATGAAAATTTATGTATTCCGTTACATTTGAAATAGATAAACTTATGTGTTGCAAGTCTTTCGATTATGCCCTTCTTCTCCACAACTGCTCGCATTTGTGTTGTTTCCTTGGCCTTTTCTTGGCCAATGCCTTCTCCAATGCTGATTTGATTCTACTCTTTTTTGGCCTTCCCGGTTGGTTCCGAACCGAGAGGTGGTAAACAGACCTTTGAATCAACTACCTCTGGAATTGGTAATGTTATATCTCTCGGCATAATTATGTCTGCGTATCCCTGGTACAAGTTTTCGCTGAAATAATAGGGATGACAACAAGATATCCGAGAGAGATTTAAACTCTCTGCTGCAGCTACGGCATGAGAACAGGGCAATTTCTCCAAATCAAACCTACGACAAGAACAAGTTCTCTCTCTCAAGTTCACTACATATGATGAGGTCAGGCTTGAGACGTGCATTTGTTGCTCATCAATTTCTTGTACAGTATACGTCTTCGCCTGCTCTACTCGACCCTAAAAGAACAGAAAACAAGTTAACCTACAAGCACACTCTGGAGATTTATTTCACAGTATAAAAAATCTACACTAAGGGAATAAAAACCTCCAACAGCTTCTCCACTCCACGAGTTAGTGATGTAGACATTTTCTTTGCATCGTTTCTCCTTTTCGCAAACCATCTCGTCATCATAGATCGCACTACTTCAAGTAAATGCACAATTGGCAAGCTCCGTGCTCGTGATATAACCTTATTCGGGGACTCCGCAATGTTACTCGTAGTGAGATTGTATCTATCTCCGGGAAAGTGGACGCGTGTCCACAAGCAAACATCAGCTCTTTGAAGATAAAAATGAAGTGCAGGGTTCAATAACTCAATCTGTGCGAAAGTGGTTTCAAAATCAACGACCCTAAACGCATTTGCAGCTTTTTTAACAAGTCGAAACGCTTCTTTACCCTTAAAACGAACCAATATGTTCTTGTAAAGGTGATAAGTGCATATTCCGCGTGCGGACTTAGGATAAACTGTGGCAATAGCTTTCCCAATCGAAAGGTGTCTATCCGATATAATAGCAAGTTCATCATCATCCGGTATCACATTACTCAGTTGCTTGAAAAACCATTCCCATGATTCGTCATTTTCAGTGTCAACAATTGCGAAAGCTAGAGGGAATATCTGGAAATTACCGTCTTGCGCTGTCGCGGTCAAAAGTGTTCCTCTCGTATTTTCCCCGTAGAAATGTCCCATCTACAACCACAACTTTCCTCATATAGTGAAACCCACTGATGCTTGCCCCAAATGCTATGAACATATACTTGAATCTTTGTTCAGGATCAACGACTAGTCTCGCATAAGTGCCCGGATTTGCTTTCTTTATCATGTATAGATAAGCGAGGCAATTTCTCATATCCACTTTCCGGAGTACCTCTAACCGAGATATCTTGCATGCCTTAGCGTTCGATATGCTTTCCAATACGCAATCTACATACCACCAATAGTGTTAATACGTTAGAATAAACAAATCTGCGAACAAGTTAACAAATCTACAATCAAGCTAACAAATCTACAAATCATCATTAAAAAATCACGACAAACATGGCAATAAAATCTACAAACGCAAACCGGACGGACAAAAAAATCTGCAATTCTTCATTACAAATCCGCAAAACATACCTTAATTTTGAATCGCTTATTCAAAGCATCGGCCACATGCATTGGCAAAACTTTTGGTCCTACACCACCAACAAAATCTTTGTATAATAATCCAAGGATCTCTGGTGTAGCTTGTCGTGATCTTGCTCGAACGTTCGATCACCGAACAAGTATGCTCCGAATCATATGTCTTCACATAAAACTTTGTAAAATCATCGACGGATGTGGCTCTTACCTTCCACGCACATCCTTTAACCCAACATCTCACCGAGAGCAGCGTCGGTGTTGATTTGTACACATCAAAATCAAATTGATGAATAACACTAAGCATCTTCGAGTCGTGTTTCCAAATGCTCTTTCGTGCAAAATGATTCACCTTCTTTCAAATCCACCGAACTCATGTCATACAAATCATAATCAACATCGGTATCAATTACATATACCGAAGAATCCATTGGCTTTGGTGCTTTTTTATCCTCTTCTTCTTCGTCTTCTTCTTTAGATTCTTCCTCCGTATGAATAGATCCGTACGTAACAAAATTTTCATCATCGGAATCCGTCCCATCGGAGTCGTCACAATAATCGAATCTCGATGCGTCAAGATCATCGTCATCATATCCAACATCTACACCTGCATCATCTTCAACATCTACATCATCTTCAACACTAAATTCAAAATCTTCTTGGACTTTTTCTTCTTCAAAATCTTTAACATCTTCTTCTACAAAATGTTCATCAAGATCTTCTTCTACACAACGTTCTTCAACTACTTCTTCGACATCTTCTTTCTCCATTGTGTCTTCATAGTTGACCTCCTCGTTAACAGATTCTTCATTTAACTTACAACCACTATCTTTCTTGTCATTAACAGATTCTTCATTTAACTCACAAGCAATATCCTTCTTTGTAACTTCTACACATAAACGGAGCATTTCAACCTTGGAAAGATTGACAAACACTTGCAATTGTCGTGAATTGAAAACTACGACTGGAGGAGTATCTTGAGGCAATTTCTCAAATTTAGAAGCATACAAATAGGTTAACCTTACATCATGCAACTCATCGTTTAAACCGTAATCCTCGTACACCATACGAATGAAATCATCATAACGCATATATTCGTTAACTCCTAGAATACGAGATTCTCTTTTATTGTCAACTTCAAACACCCATCTCTTCTTTTGAATCTTCCATAGACCACAAACAAGCACAACTTGTTCCATTGCGTAACGAAATATCTGCAAAAAACACAATTAAATCTGCTGCAGACTTTTAAGCGGAGATCCCCGAACACGACGACGACGGCGATGACGACGGCGAAGATGAAGATGAAGACGAAGACAATACGAAGACAAATACGATGACAAAAAACCAACGAAGTCGAACACGAAAACGAAAGACGAAGGTGAAGACGCCGACGTAAAGAAACACGGCGACTGCGGCGCAGATCTACGACCACGAAGCCCACAAAAAAGTCCGCCAAAATCAAAGATGAGAGTGCTGAGGAAGCTCACAAAAAAGAGAAATACTAAGATGAGAAGTGATGAGGAAGCTCACAAAAAGTTGATATTCGATCTACAATGGCGATTTCACCAATGGATTTTGAGTTTTTAGGTATAAAGGCACGCACTAAGAGACAAATGGAGAAGAGCCACCGCAAATAAATCTGCATCAATGACATTAATCTACAATACAGTGAAGAAAGTCTGCATCACGTAGAAGGTAGTCTAGTTCTGATATTGGAATCTTTTAACGTTTTGTAGATTTAATAAATCTGCTGCAGATTTAATTAACTCTGCAATTCGTAAAAACAAATCAACACTTCATAATTTATTGGGTTGCAGATTTGTTATAGAAGGTTGGTAGATTTGTTATGTAGGGTTGTAGATTTGTTTACTATGGTTGCAGGCTTGTTAACATCTGTAGATTTGTATTGATGATTTCATTTATAGGGTTGTAGATTTGTTTTTTCTCTTTGCAGATTTGTTTTGTAGGGTTGATTAATTTATAGGGTTGCAGATTTGATTCAGAAGGTTGGTAGATTTGTTATGTAGGGTTGTAGATTTGTTTACTATGGTTGCAGGCTTGTTAACATCTGTAGATTTGTATTATTGATTTCATTTATAGGGTTGTAGATTTGTTTATCCTTTTGCAGATTTGTTTTGTAGGGTTGATTAATTTATAGGGTTGCAGATTTATGTTACTGGGTTGGTTGATTTGTTTTGTAGGGTTGAACAATTGCAGACTTGTTTACATCCACGAAATTTCCAGAAATGTGTCATACAAAATAGATTACATATGAAACACAGATGTTACTTATGAACTGCCTAGATGTTACTTATGAAAACAAAATAGATTACATATGAAACACAGATGTTACTTATGAACTGCCTAGATGTTACTTATGAAAACATTTATCTAAAGTTACATTGTCCATACTGAAAATTATCAGGACCTAACTCATCAAACAGTTCGACCAGAGCAAGCCAAACCCTAGTAGTCATTCCTTCGAGCTTCTCGCCGCCATGAAACCATATCCTCTTCAACGTGCGCATATGATCACGAAAAATCGTTCTAGCCAACAGATTAAACCGTGTCCAAACTGTCAAATTATGCCTCGGATCCCATCTCGTATTTTCGCTATAAAAAGAAGAAAAAAAATTTATTAGTGCTAGAGAAACAAAAAGATAAATTTGATAAGATTACATTATCGGTTATGCTTACGGTTAGTTTAAGAAACCATCGTCCCTTGACATCATCGGGAATGAAGCGGTAAGTCGGCCACGCATGGACCCATCCCTCTCGAAGAATATCCGGGATCGCCCGGGAGAGATCATGTAAAAACCTAAACCACGTAACGGTGGTTTTGTCACACCATACATTCGGACCGGGGTTTAGAAGCGGGAGGTTATCCCGATCTTGCATGTTGTGTATGACATTGACCATGCTCGCGAAATTGGATGTATATGGTGGGACAATAGACATGATGTATGTTTTATTGAGATTAGGTTTTATGAGAAGGGTTATATATTGATAGAGAGATAGGAAGATGCAACGTCGCAATGAGGAGAGATAAGAAGACGAAACATAGATATGTTATTTTACTTAGATTGTTTGCAGATTTGTTATTTCAACTTTGCAGATTTGTTATACAACGTTGCAGATTTGTTATAATTTATTAAATAAAACGCTGCGTTTAATGCTTCACGCTTAAATCAAAAAGGGGATCCGCAAAAATTAGGGCTTTTATGGCATGTTGTGTATGGCATTGACCATGCTCGCGAAATTGGATGTATATGGTGGGACAATTGCAGATTTGATTTAGAAGGTTGGTAGATTTGTTATGTAGGGTTGTAGATTTGTTTACTATGGTTGCAGGCTTGTTAACATCTGTAGATTTGTATTATTGATTTCATTTATAGGGTTGTAGATTTGTTTATCCTTTTGCAGATTTGTTTTGTAGTGTTGATTAATTTATAGGGTTGCAGATTTATGTTACTGGGTTGGTTGATTTGTTTTGTAGGGTTGTACAATTGCAAACTTGTTTACATCCACGAAATTTCCATAAATGTGTCATACAAAATAGATTACATATGAAACACAGATGTTACTTATGAACTGCCTAGATGTTACTTATGAAAACATTTATCTAAAGTTACATTGTCCATACTGAAAATTATCAGGACCTAACTCATCAAACAATTCGACCAGAGCAAGCCAAACCCTAGTAGTCATTCCTTCAGGCTTCTCGCCGCCATGAAACCATATCCTCTTCAACGTGCGCATATGATCACGAAAAATCGTTCTAGCCGACGGATTAAACCGTGTCCAAACCGTCAAATTATGCCTCGGATCCCATCTCGTATTTTCGCTATAAAAAGAAGAAAAAAATTTTATTAGTGCTAGAGAAACAAAAAGATAAATTTGATAATATTACATTATCGGTTATGCTTACGGTTAGTTTAAGAAACCATCGTCCCTTGACATCATCGGGAATGAAGCGGTAAGTCGGCCACGCATGGACCCATCCCTCTCGAAGAATATCCGGGATCGCCCGGGAGAGATCATGTAAAAACCTAAACCACGTAACGGTGGTTTTGTCACACCATACATTCGGACCGGGGTTTAGAAGCGGGAGGTTATCCCGATCTTGCATGTTGTGTATGGCATTGACCATGCTCGCGAAATTGGATGTATATGGTGGGACAATAGACATGATGTATGTTTTATTGAGATTAGGTTTTATGAGAAGGGTTATATATTGATAGAGAGATAGGAAGATGCAACGTCGCAATGAGGAGAGATAAGAAGACGAAACATAGATATGTTATTTTACTTAGATTTTTTGCAGATTTGTTATTTCAACTTTGCAGATTTGTTATACAACGTTGCAGATTTGTTATAATTTATTAAATAAAAGGCTGCGTTTAATGCTTCACAGTTAAATCAAAAAGGGGATCTGCAAAAATTAGGGCTTTTATGGCATGTTGTGTATGGCATTGACCATGCTCGCGAAATTGGATGTATATGGTGGGACAATTGCAGATTTGATTTAGAAGGTTGGTAGATTTGTTATGTAGGGTTGTAGATTTGTTTACTATGGTTGCAGGCTTGTTAACATCTGTAGATTTGTATTATTGATTTCATTTATAGGGTTGTAGATTTGTTTATCCTTTTGCAGATTTGTTTTGTAGGGTTGATTAATTTATAGGGTTGCAGATTTATGTTACTGGGTTGGTTGATTTGTTTTGTAGGGTTGTACAATTGCAGATTTGTTTACATCCACGAAATTTCCATAAATGTGTCATACAAAATAGATTACAGATGAAACACAGATGTTACTTATGAACTGCCTAGATGTTACTTATGAAAACATTTATCTAAAGTTACATTGTCCATACTGAAAATTATCGAGTCCTAACTCATCAAACAAGTTCGACCGCAGCAAGCCAAACCCTAGTAGTCATTCCTTCAGGCTTCTCGCCGCCATGAAACCATATCCTCTTCAACGTGCGCATATGATCACGAAAAATCGTTCTAGCCAACAGTATTAAACCGTGTCCAAACTGTCAAATTATGCCTCGGATCCCATCTGTATTTTCGCTATAAAAAGAAGAAAAAAAATTTATTAGTGCTAGAGAAACAAAAAGATAAATTTGATAAGATTACATTATCGGTTATGCTTACAGTTAGTTTAAGAAACCATCGTCCCTTGACATCATCGGGAATGAAGCGGTAAGTCGGCCACGCATGGACCCATCCCTCTCGAAGAATATCCGGGATCGCCTGGGAGAGATCATGTAAAAACCTAAACCACGTAACAGTGGTTTTGTCACACCATACATTCGGACCAGGGTTTAGAAGCGGGAGGTTATCCCGATCTTGCATGTTGTGTATGGCATTGACCATGCTCGCGAAATTGGATGTATATGGTGGGACAATAGACATGATGTATGTTTTATTGAGATTAGGTTTTATGAGAAGGGTTATATATTGATAGAGAGATAGGAAGATGCAACGTCGCAATGAGGAGAGATAAGAAGACGAAACATAGATATGTTATTTTACTTAGATTGTTTGCAGATTTGTTATTTCAACTTTGCAGATTTGTTATACAACGTTGCAGACTTTTTTAGGTTGTGTTTTTATAATTGTGCATCTCATTAATGACTGTCATTTCAATTTAATACATCTTAACCTACCACCCTCATCATTTTTATACACCTCAAATCGCAAACAAAACATCCTCTCACTTTTTCGTTTGCCTTTGTTCACCACTCAATTTCTAATTTTTTTCCATAACAACAATGGCTCACATACCATACCCTCTAATTGTTGACATTGTTCAAGCCGTTGGTCGAAACAGTTTTCGAAACCTTGGTCCATTCATCGCCGCGGGGAAATTCTTTAAAGACATTGTCTTCTCGGAGGAGGTTTTAAGCGTCGTTGATCTTCAAGAGTTTTTCGATAAACCGGAGCTTGCCAACGAAGGTTCAAACTATCGTCATTTCTTTCTTGATCGTGTACGTTACAATAACAACACGGCACGATACATCGAAGGACTACGACTTTTAGCTCAAACTGGCCCTTCTCAAACAGGCATAGAAATGTTATGTTTATCAGCGCGAGAGAGCCTACATTCTCGTGTCGCGACCGGAATTTTTCTTATTTGTTGCGGCAAGTTAGACGAAGGGGTCATGGGTACAACTCGTGTTTTTACACAAGGTCGGAGACATTCAAGAGTCCGTTAACATAGCCAATGAAGTGCAAAACCGGATCGCCCGCATGGGGACTCCCGACCATGGACTTTTCGGTAAGTATTGTTTTTATGAACTTCATCGCTTCGGACCAATTTGTGGCCTAAACCACGTCACGAGCTTGATATTTGTTTTCATTGCTTCGCGTGGAGCTACGTCATCTACTTCACCGGAATGTGTTAAGAACACAATAATGGTTTGTTTTGTCTAATATTTGTAAAAAATGCTTTCACTACGTTGTGTTTTTTCTTTACTATTCGAAACGTAACATCTTTTTGGTTGTCACGGTTTAAAATTTTTTCCATGTAATATTCGGCTTTGTAATATTTCCACGGTAAGCCATCTCCAGCTTTTGTAATAATATGTTTTTCTTGTTACGTTATTGTCATCTAATTTTTAACTTTCAAGCATTAAATCAGCTACAAAGAAGTTTTACCTAAATATTCTTCCGCCAAAAAAATCTGCAATATAAATCTACAACTTAGATCTGTTACCAAAGACAAATGTAAGAAATTAGTCAAAAATGAATGTAAAATTTTTCCTCTACAAAATTCTGCAAAACAAATCTACCAAAACTAATAAATTTGCATAACAAATCTGCAAGACGAAAAATTTGCAAAACAAATCTATATTTTTAACAATGTCTGCAATCAAAGAAAACAAGTCAACTAAACAAATCAGCATTTCTGTTAAGTCTGCAAAACAAATCATCTTTTCTGTTAAGTCTGTAAAACAAATCTATTTTTGTTTAAATGTCTGCATAGCAACTCTGCAAGACGAAAAATTTGCAAAACAAATCTATATTTTTTAAAATGTCTGCAATCAAAGAAAATAAGTCAACTAAACAAATCTGCAATTCTGTTAAGTCTGCAAAATAAACTTGCGTTTTTCAATAAATTTGCAAAACAAATCTATATTCAATAAATTTGCATTATAAATCTACTTTTGCAAATAAATCTGCACTAACAGAAGGAAAAACATGCAACATAAATCTACTTTTATAAAAGTCTGCAAGATAAATTGTTTTTTTCCATAAACTTTACATTAAAAATCTGCAACAATATTAAATCTGCATACATTACAAAGGTAGATTTATATAGTTGATTAATTATGCAGATTTACCAAAATCAGTGGCAAAACCGAAAACTATTTTTTTCCTGACTCATAGCCGAGGGGTAAGACCGGAATATAACGCCATATTTTAGTTTCATAATAAGTAGGGTCTCTCCTGTAATAAACAATTAAAAAAGAGTTAGTTTAGTAAATGACCCTATTATTTATTCCAAGGAAAACACTTATCAAACTTTTTCTTGTAATCTCCTGAGCGACATGGTCCACTAGCCTTAATTGAATAATTACAGTTCGTGCATACAGCTTGATCTTTGGGTACTGTCCATATGTCGAACAATTTTAGCTGATCACTCCACTTAAAACTGCATGTAAATATTGTTGATTCTGTCCAGTTTGGTCGAAATCGAAACATGAAATTTTGTCCGGGCTGCAATACATGTTCTCCAAGATCATCGTCTTTGGATTTGCAATGTATAGTTAAGGCTACACCGGGACCAATATCGTTAGTAATTGTTACAGTGAGTTTGGGGAATAAGGTAAATCCATTGCAAAAGCTAATGACACAAGAAAATATTATGTAAAGAATGAAGAAAATTTCGTATGAGGTTTTCATTTTTTCTATTAGTTGTTTTGCGATTGTTTTGACTTGAAAGTATTAGATCTAGTTATCTACTTATATACAAAATTAAAATTGCCCTATTTTTAGTTGTGAAAAATATTAGGATACCATGGTCAAAAGTTACATAATTTCTATGATAATTCCCAAATATTACATTTTATACTCTTTAACATTTTAAAAAATTGTTTCCAATTTAAAATGATTTACTAGAAATTTAGGAAGAGTTACTAATATTTTGAATAAGTTTATTATACGTTTAGACATATATATTCTTACTTGCTTTGACTCAACATTTACGAAAGGTTGACTGGACATGGATGTGTTGCATTGTTTAGTTGATATTTCTTTTTAATATTTTTGAAATTATATGTCTTTCTAAAGAGTATATTTAAAAAGTAAATAAAACATGTATTAAATCTTGTTGACTTTCTTATAAAATATATAACTTTTGTTGACTAATATTTTGGGTCTTTTGACCAGTCAACTAACGTTTTGATTTTGGGGTTTACATATACTCATCATTTTTTTAACAAAATTACTATATCGTATAAGATCCGAATACAACATCGTTTTGACCTTTATCATATACTAGATTTTTACCCGTGTATCCGGGAGTAATATTTATAAACATATTAATTTGATATAATTTTAAATAATTTTTTATTGATGCACCTTAAATAATAAAATTATTAATTATTTATATGTATATTTTCAGATTAAAAATATAATTTCGTTATATATCATAAATTATGTAGAATATATTTTGACCCGTTACAAAATTACACATGAATGACGTCTCGCAAAATATCGTAACGTATCAAAATTTTAATTTTTTTTATATTTTCGGATATTTATGACTCTTAATTTATGTAATTTTCAACATATTAAATACTTTCGATAATAATAACATCATGAACTCGAATATTCCAAAAAACGTTTTGATAATTTTTGATATTAATTTATGATAATCCGTAGTTAATATTAATTTTTGATAATATTAGTTTTTAAAAACGTTTAATTTTAAATATATATTTTAATTTTCGAATTGTTATGTATAAATATATGTTTACCTATTTTTGTGGGATTTTTTTTTATTTCTCACTTTTTTTTGAAAAACAAATTATTTTCTCTTATTTTGTTTTGACCAAAAAATCCATTTTATGTCGTATTTATTTACACTAAAATTTTTTTTATATCAATGGCATATTTTGTAAATATATGTCACTTTTAAGGGTTTTTGGAAAGTTGTCCTTCCCAGTTAATAAGATAGATAATAAATAGCAATGAGTTTTGCCTACGTGTCAAGTGGAGAGAGTTTGTAGGAAATTAATGATTTTATTTATTTTTTTATCAATATAATAATTTTCTAAAATTATGATTATCTCCTTTATTTTTTAATAGTTTATATCTTCAAATATTATTTATTAATTTAATATTTCGAAAATTCAATTATGTTTCCTAAATTTATTAATTTAATATTTCGAAATTTCAATTATATATTCTAAAATTAAAGAATTTATATATTTTTTATTAATTTATTATTTTGCTATTCGTTTATGATTATCCAGTTATTTTAATGGTTTATATCATCATATATTATTGTTAATTTGATATTTCGAAATTTTAATTATATTTTCTAAAATTAAGGAACTTTTTGATTTTTTAATTTACTATTTTTGTTTATGATTATCCCTTTTATTTTTAATGGTTTATATCATCATATATTATTGTTTAAGTTTATATTTCGAAGTTTTAATTATATTTCCTAAAATTAAGGAACTTTTTGATTTTTTATTAATTTAATATTTTTGTTTATGATTATCCCTTTATTTTTGAGTTAATTAACGTATTATATACATTTTAAAACATAATTGTCAATAAACTGTTTTTGATGTAATAATTAAATTTTGGGTAATTTAATTTGATTTTCGTACTTAAAATAATAAATGTAACTTTATTCACACAAAAATTATTCACAAAAATCATTCACGAAAAATCATTCACATAGATCATTCATTGAGATCTTTAACAACTCACCTTTGACATAAATTATTCATTCACATATATTATTTATCATTCACATTATACCAATTATCATTCAAAACGATTATTCACTCGAAATCATTCACATGTGAACATTTACAAGACAACCATTCACGAGATTTGACAATTTTAAAGTTAATGGTAAAATTGTAAATTAAAAAGTCAATATCACATTATAGAAAATTAAAAATATATAACTCAATTAGTAAATTTATGTCTTGAAATATACTTATTTTCTCAATTTTCTTTTTATGTTTCAAAGGTTTATATCATTATATATTATTTATTAATTTAATATTTCAAAATATCAATAATATTTTCCTAAAGTTATATATGATGTCAATATTTTGGGAATTTTAATTTATATAATAATTTAATATAATTTATTATTATTATAAATGGTACTACATGCAACCTCATCTGATTTTGTTTACATTCGTTCTGATTCAAGTTGATCCTTAGTTTTCTAATATTTATGTAAATATTATAAACTTAACTTCGTTTAACATGTTAGATATATATTGATTTATTGTTATAAATATGTTAATATAAAAAAAATTTATACCACATCATACAATTTTATATATTTCGTAATCCAAAGCCATTATAATTATTAACATCTTCATTAATGAGTTTTTCTTTAATTATTATAAAACTATTTTTGTTGAATACGCTTTATTTTTATTAACCAAATTAGTTTGTGAACATATACAACTTTCACTTCTCTTTAAGTACCAAACTTATTATTTTGTAGAAGAGAATATGTAACAAACATATGATTTGGTAGCATACAAACTTACATTTATTCGGTTCATGTTTTTTCGGTTCTTGAATTCTAATACCCAATCACTCTTTTTTAATTTTTCCCTTCGGTTATGGTACAATTCCTATCGGTTCCGGGTAAGTTCGTTTCTTTTTTTGAGGAACCGGAAAAATCCGAAATTTTGGTTTCAGTTCGGTTACATGTATTTCAGACCATATATAGAAAAAACACCCAAAAAATACTAAAAATTAGAAAAATACCCAAAAATTGAAATAATATCCGAAAACAGAAAAATACCCGAAAAAGGATAATAAGAATTACCTGAAGTTAGAAAAAATACCCAAAAATATAAAAATACCCGAAAATATAAAAAATACCCAAAATATACAAAAATATTTCGTTTCTTCGGTTCTACCCATCGGTTCTCGGATCGGTTCCGTTTCCTACCCGATACCCACGATTCTTAAACTTGAGAACCATCATGTATTTAGGGTGGAACCAGAACCGAACCGAGAACCGTTTTTTCGTATCTTCGGTTTCGGGTATTTCTCTCAGCCCTAGCGACAACGAGGAACGCTGTTTCGAAAATCGCACTGGAGAGAGAGGCAAGGAGTTTAAAAAAATGTAATTTTCTTTTCAGTTCTTATTATATTTGAAATTTTTTTAAGGCTAATGACATTTTCGTAAATGACATTCTCGTAAATATTTTTTTTGAAAATACCCCTCAACATTTATTTCATATATTTTTATAATAACAAGAATAACTCTCCAAAAATGGATTAGTCTAGTTATTTTAGTGTCAAAGGCTTGATTAAAACTATAAATCTAAAATATTTTGTAAACATAACTATTATATCAATTTAACAAGAAATTCGTTATGTATTTTATTTTGAGGTTTTAACCCGCATCAAATTAAAAACAGAACAATCAAATAATTTAACCAAAACTATTTAAAATATAATATATTTTCATATGATTTTCGAATTAATTTACTAAAATTTAGTGCAATGTTTTTGTGTCATAATTTACAATAAATTACTAAAAATAAAAAAAATTGTGATAATAAGTGAAGAATTTCACCATATCATTATATATACACATATATATATAATTATAATATATTAATTAATTACATGAATTTTATATATGTTTTTTTATTTTTATATGTTAAGTTTAATGTTGGACTTGGGTCTTTCATGTGCTTTAATTTTTTGTTAAATATTTGTGTGTCTTTTGTACTTTTTGTATATTATTTTGGGCCTTCTAGTTTTCATAATATTTTAGGATTAATTATTTTAACATATACTAGGGGCGGGAAAGTCTTCTAATTTATTTCGGATACTTTAAATTTTCAAATGTAGTTTCCAATTTTTTTTTGAAAAATTGCTGAAATAAAATTATTTCCTAAACTTTATATGTTTGAGTTAGTATAGTTTTCTTCATGATTGATGATATATGTGCTAGCTATATTGATAATATTTATAATATTTTTTAATGAAACTTTTTAGACAATACATATTAAATGAATAAAAATAGTTAGAATATACATTTTACTACAATTATCAATTAAAATAATCTAATTTAAATGTTATATTAATTACTTGTATGAACATTGATTGATTTTAGTGTTACATATGAGATCTACAAAGAGAGGTATAAATTTAAATAAATTGCGAAAGCTTCTCTTTGAATACGCGTGTGAACCCAAACCGATCCATCGAGGGCTAGGTAAGAATTGGAAAAACCCAAAATCGGTGATGCTTTTAGCGATATCCCTTGCTATTGAGTTCAAAGATTGTGGCGATGGTATGACATCTCGATATCTTAGAGATGGAGAGTTAATTGATTCAATGACTTTTGCGTAATCTGACCACATTTCTAAATGTTGCAACCGAAGGTCTGCCAAAAAAGCCGAAAGAATGTAGTTGAATTCAACCGTGAATCTATTTTCCACCGAAGTGAAAACGTCTCTCGCATGAAACAATGTTTCTCCGGTGTAGTTCCTTACTATCCAAACACTGTCTGACATAAGGGATTCATTTTCGTAAAACATGTGAATCCAATCTCAATATATTAGAATCAAACTTGTCTAAATAATCTATTGAACATATCTTATATGCAAATTTAGTAAGTTAGACATTAACTTTGTATGTTTTATCGTTACCTAGCTTTTTTAACCATATATAGCATTATGCTTGTTTTCTTTCCGACTCCTCTCACAATTCGTCACCTCCATTGTTATCAATTATTTATTTACATTTTCTTTAAAACTTGATCATATTTACGTCCATCATTTCGCATGTATCTTTTCTCCCTCAGATAAAATATCGTTAGAGAGTTTATATGCCACATTTAGAAGCTCACCCATAAAATTTTGAGTTTTTAAAAAATAAATTATTTTGAAGCAACACATACAATTTCATTTCATTGAAGGTCAAAATCATCTCTCTATTTCTCTATGTCACTCTCTCTCTATCTCTCAGCTCATAAGCAAATACAATAACTTTTATGATATAGCTCGAAAATATTTGTATGTAACATGTAATATATTGTATTTATCATAAAAATGTAACATATTATTGTGTTATCAACGAAACAAAATTTCCAAATTATAATATGTAGCAAATTTTAGAACCGTAGCCTTACATTTCAATATGTTGACAAAAAGCCTTACATTTCAATATAAGTTTAACTTGAGTAAAATACCAAATAAATCAAAGTTTAATTCATAAAAACATGTATATCTTCCACTTAGTACAAATACAAAACCAAAAATAGAAACAACTTACATAATTTTATTATAAAACCCTTGTTTCCTATTTTCATTTACAGTTTTCATTTTTCTTATTATGACTTTAATAATCTATTACACCAATTTCCTCTTCTTTTAATTCTCTCGATATTCTAAATAAAACTATTGTGTTATTTTTTAAAAAATACTTGAATTTCACATTTTTCATTAATTTCATTTTTGTTTTCGTATCTTATTTTATTTCAATCATTTTACCCGTGCTTATATTTTTCCTTTATTATTTTGTGTGATAAATTATTTTAATCGCAAATAAAAGCTTTTTGTGTTGACGCATTATATATAAATCTTTTCACAGCCGATCTCTTCCTCTCGACGTCGGTGGCGGAGCCTGTGGCCGCCGGCTTCGGGACTTCTCTGGTTCTCCAGATCTGTTCCTTGTTTCTTTTCCTATGGTCCTATGTGCGTGAATCGCGTGGAGTTGTGGTTTCTCTTCCGCCGCAGGATTTCTCACGGAGACGACGAGCAGATCTTTCACGGCCATCTAGGCCGGTTTTGCGGTGGTTCTGCTCCGGATGTCAAGGCTGAGAAGTCTGTCTGCAGCTAGCTTTGAGAGCTCGGTTAAGTTCTTAGATCTGCTCCGGTGGCAAGGAGAGTGGCATAGCACGGTACCGGCTCTTCTCGAGTTGTTGTTGTCTGACCTGAGGTTCGTTGGCTCACTGTTGTTTATCTGGTTGTCTGGCGGAGCTTGGTGGTCTCGCTGATTGTGTTCGGTTTATATCGAGCCGGTTAGCTGCTTCTCCCTAGATCTGTTGGCTCCTTTGGTGTTTCTGGTGTCTCGAGTTGTTCTTAGTAATTAAGGTATAGTCGTGGTTGTTCGGAAAGTGAGTATGTTAGAAGTGTTAGATCGGCTATGTTTAGACTTCCGAAGCCTCTTTAGTCGTATTGTGATAGATCTCGTGGTTTCTTTGTTGTCCTTTCCGGTTGATTGTCTTTGGCCATCTCGGTGGATTAGGTTGGGTTCTTGTTTTCGTTTAGTTTCGTTTAGGCCGGTGTTGTAGCTTGTAGTCGTCGTGGTTTGGCTAAACTCCGTTAGCAGTGAGTGAGGAAGTTAAATCCTTTCGGTTTCGAGAACTAGTTTTTAAGGGTTAGGAACCATGTTTTTGAATCATGTTCGCGGCTTTGGCTAAGGTTGATAGCTCTTATTTGGCTTTCTCGTTGGTTAAAATGTGTCTCTGGGGGTTTATAGTTTTCGACTCGCCGGCTTGTGTCTCCGGAAAGATGTAGTTTTTTGCTGGTTTTGTGTCTCAAAATCGTATTCCAATGTGTTGATGCTTTCAGAGGAACCATATTTAGCGCGTAAAGGCTAATGGTATTTGGGCGTTTGCAGTTGAGCCGTTCTTGTAGCTCCATGCCATCCTCTTGGGTCAGTTTTAGTATTTGGTTGTTTTCTTATGTCATTCTCATGTCGTTTGTGTTTAGACGAGAATCAAGGCTTTAGATCCTCTATCCTCTTATGCTATACTATCGGAGTTTATTGCTCGATCTGTATAGATTTCAAGGAACTTTGTAATGAGGTCTACTCCTTTTCTTAATATTATCAATATTTCAGTGAAAAAAAAAACTTTTTATGTTATATCGGAACAATGTTTAATCATTTTTCTTTGTATTTTTAATCACAAATTCAAACCAGGCGTAACACATCAAATGTCACGTTTTAATTAAATATTTTATGTCATATAAAAGCAATTCTTATGCTAAATCACGTTACCATGTTAATTAACACAACCACGATGTTGATCCTACGATACATTCATAACATTATATAAGCTATTTTTTAGATCATAGTGTTAACTTAAACCAATCATATATAGAACTCAAGAATAAATAAATATATATTTTTTATTTGATTTGTCAAGAATTGTTTTGGATTTAAAAAAAATTCAAAGCTAAACTTCTAAAATCCTACTTTCCAACTCATATTGCTTTAGTGCATTTCTCTATTTGGCCCACAAAGACGACTCAAACCTACATTTCATTTAAATCCTTCAAGATCCAAAAGAAAAACTTCTTATTCCATGACTTATTTTTATTTTTATACGTTCAGGTCAATAAAGAGATAAGATGGACGTATAAAATGCCCTCAAAGAAGAGAGTGTAGTTTTGTATGGCGGGACAGTAAAAAATAATTGTCTCAAAATCCAGATCGGTTATCACTGCCAATGCGTGGCAAGGAATCCAAGGTTATGTAATTGATATCTTGTAGATTTTGCATGTTTTTACATTGTTTTATGCATTAGAACTAATACATTTAGATTGCATTTAGTGTCATATAGGTTGCATTTGTGTTTGTTCATGCGTTTTCAGGTTCAGGAATACCAAAGTGACAAAAAGGCGAGGAAAAGGAGCTTAAAGTGGCAAAAAACGACCATATCGGTGACTTGTACCGATTAGATGTGGTCGAGACGCGAAGAAAAGGCAAAGAAGAGGCGAGGAAGTGCATATCGACCAGTAGTGTCAACATAGATTATTAAGGCCCAAATTAACACAAAACTAATAGATATATTGCCGTCTTCAATAACGAACAATTAAGCTGCTCCAAAAGAATCATAAACGTCACCGTTAAAGTAATCTAACTCTCTCCACTATCGTCGTAGAAAATCAATATCAAAGTAATGCCACCATATCTCATATTAAATGTTTCGAAACCTTTTATATCCTCACAAATAACCGACCTCCTAGCACTACTTATACCCAACGCCCAAAAACCAAAATTCTCATCAACGAAACCAAACACATACATTAAACACTCATACCACTTCAAAAATGGCAGCCTTTGATATCGTAGTTGTGCCTTCTGCTACAAGACTACAACTTACTCAACCTTTGACGATTTACAACTCGATCGTTCATCACATGAAGTTGTTTGTCACTTGATTCGTTTCTGGATCGCGAAAAACATCAAGAAAGATGGTGAGTTTATGGGTTTCGTCATGCTCCTCCTCGACGAAAAGGTTTACATCTGTTTCATAGTTTTGCGCCATCAATTTCTTTTAATCGGCAAATGCATAAAGATTTATAATGTAAAAAGTATTTAAAATTTTAGTTTAGCTTTAAACTTTCAAAACTAAATCTAAATCCTATATTTTTCAAAACAAAAAATCTTATATATTAATTGGAAAGCATTTTAGCAAAAAACCCTTAAAAAAAATTCTAATTACAATGTAATGCCACTCAACTTAGCATATGGTTTCTAATATTTTTTTGAAAATTAACTCTAAAACAATCTTCTCTACTTAAAAGAAACCACCAAAAAAGGAAACAATACAAACCTACATAAATATAAAATATTTAAAGCTTCCATTATTCAAATAAAATAAAAAATCTGAACAATAATTACGCTAGAATATTTATATCTAGATATTTAAAAATATCACACATTTGGAAACCATTAAATTCGCAGCATATTTTCTATAACATTTGGTTAAAATTAAGAAGATTAAAATGTTACATTTTTATCCGTAGATTTACTCCTAACTTTTTTTATTTTTTTGTTAATATTTACTCTTAACTTATTACCTAAAAACAATGAAATGAACATAATTATTATTTAAACGTTACAATAATGTTAACAAATCTAATCAAACTTATTATTTTTTGAATATATATCCCACATAATTAGGTCAATCCAATTAAATGAAAAGTTTTATGGCGTGATATACTTTTTTAAATTTTAATATCCTCCTCTTTTTTTAACTATAAATATAGCCTAGACCATATCAATATCATCACAACAAAACTGCAAGACAAAACTAAAATCAAACAAAAACACATAAACTTACTGTATTATTTTGTAACCATAATTTTATAAAATTCGCTGTTTTAAAATTCTAAGGCCAATGATGATAAAAACAATTTATCTTAGCGGATTTCAGTGAGGTTTTATATTAATGATCTGATTTTGTTACACACTGAGGCGTTTTTTGTTTTTATTAAAATTGGCCTTAGAATATTTGTAATAACAAAATCTACATAATTTTTCAATATTTTTTACCAAATAATTATAAATATATAAATTTAAATAAAAATCTTATTTATTAAATGGAAAGCATTTTTATAAAGAACCCTTAAAAAAACTTTTAATTACCATACAATGTCACTATATAATTGTATCATAACCTATGTTTTGAAATTAGTTTTATGATTACAATGGATCAAGTTAAATAGTTCACAAAACCCTACAAATTAGGCCCAATCGAATACAAATTATAAAAACCGATTGCCTCTTTTCGAAAAGTTTATAACGCATATATTTTACCGCTAAAATCAGAACCAAAACACACAATTATATCGATTTAAATTTCAAATTTCAAAACGGAAACAATAATATTTAAATAATATCTTTGATTACGATAGATGTTATAGATTAATTTACTAATAAAATTATTTTTTACGTATTCGTTTCAGATTTAAATATATGTATAATCGTATATTTTAAGTTTTTAACATCCGATATGAATAAAAATGATTTTCACATATTTTAATTTTTTTTAACGAGTTATTAAAAATCACTAACGATAACTGTTATGGAACTAAATCAAATTTATTTATGTATAATATATACGTTTAATTTGTCCGACGGGTCGGAATATATCAAATATAGTTTATAAGATATAACCAAATCCTATTCGTAAAATCAAAATATAAAGAAATTGTATATTTTAATCCCTATATGCAAATAATAAAAAGTACAATATATTCATGTATTATGTGAAATATGAGACCACAAACATATAATTCAAGTCGATGTAGAAATTTATTGAATATATTTTTTACCAAAATTTTTTAAATATATAAGTAAAACATATGGGAGAATTACAAAACTACATCATTTCCAAAATACTTCACAAAACTACACCTAAACACTCAAAATTAAATCCAAATAAACCCTACCCACACAATTCTATTCCCTTAATATTATACCTTAAACACTAATTAGCGAACCCAAATGAAAATATTTTAATTTTGGTAATTTTTAAAAGGGTAAATCAAGTTTTTTTAATTTTGAAAGGATGTAAATATGTGAAAAAAATAAATTAGGTGTAGTTTTGTGAAGGAGGGGTTGAAAGAGTGTAGTTTTGCAAAGCATCCAAAGGAAAAGTTGTTCTATCAAAACAACGTAATTCATATTCTTTGTATGTGAAGAAAGTGACTAAGCTTCAAGTCTCTAATGCTCATGAATACACTTATGGACCAAAGATGTTTCATCTTTATATTAGTTGATTATAAACACAGGTCATTTTTAAATTTTATATATGTTTATGCGTAAAAAACCTTGTGGTTTAGTTTAAAATTTAAGTACAACCTCATTAGAGAACTCATACCAACAACAATTTTGAAATATTTAGAAATCAAATGAGTAAAATACTATTTTAAACTATTTTCAACTAGGAAACATTATATATTGAGGAATTCACAAAACTACACCCTTTCAACTCATCATTCACAAAACTACACCTAATTTATTTTTTTCACAAAAATACACCCTTTCAAAATTTTAAAAGTTTGATTTATTCTTTAAAAAATTACCAAAATTAAAATATTTTCATTTGGGTTCGCTAATAAGTGTTTAGGGTATAATATTAAGTGGGTAGGATTGTGTGGGTAGGGTTTATTTGAATTTAATTTTTAGTGTTTAGGTGTAGTTTTGTGAAATATTTTTGAAATTGTGTAGTTTTGTGAAATGTAATTCAAATGGTGTAGTTTTGTGATTCTCCCTTATATATTCATGGAAAATGATAACTTATTCTATAGAGTTTATTACACTAAAAGACACTTTGAAGACATGTATTTACACACAAAAATACTTTCAACTTGCACTATATTTTGATACTTTAACCTTAGTTTCTAAAACTGAATGAGAATGTTATCTATATACATTTAGTTTGCACTTCTTTTAATATTCTGACACATCATTAATGATGGGTTTGTATTTTGAATTTTAACTTATAACAATAAAATCAACTTATTTGTTTTTTTATTTTTCACTCAATATTTTTCTCTTCTCTTTCTTCTTCTACTTTTCCATGACTTTCCTTTTACATTTCATGGTTGCTCCGACGAAGTTACATGGCTGGATTGAACGAGTCATTCCACATAACGTATCATTCTTGGATATGACATATATATTCTATTGATATACGAGGTGTCATACACCCGCAAGTTGCTTTCGTGTCTCGAAGATTATCGACTCATCATCATTTCAAATCGATACATCCTCTCCATATGAACATGTCTAGTAAGTATTCGTCCAACCCTAAAAACCAAAATAAAAACACAAGTAAAAAATATAAGAAATTAAAAGAAAATATAAGTAAAACATAAGTAAAACATAAGTAAAATAAAAAACATAAGTAAAATTTCTTTAAATTGATCAACTATAATTTTTTTTATACGTTATTCTAATTAATTTTTGAAACCCTTCCAAAAATTGGTCTCGAATCGTGAAGGAAATGAGAGAATTTGATTTAACTCAATGAGTCACCGAGTTGACTCGGTATACATAGTAAAATGTTTTTTTTTGTTAAAATTTTTACATAGTAAAATGTTGTGTTAATAAACAAGAACATAGTCAGACAATAATGTAACTACTTTAACAAAAAAACAATAATAACTACGTAACTAAACTTACACCGGCTAGAGGAAAACAACGAAGGATATGAGGTTTCCTAACAAGTTTATAATTAAAGTAATATTAATAGACATAAAAGTTTCAATATAGGTTTATAATTATACTTAAAATTGATATGATCGAAGATATATGTTTGTTACATACCGAGCACTCCTACAGCAAAAGCGAACGCATTATTAGTGTTGAAGATAGCCATGGATTTGTGTGTGAGGGAGAAGAAGAAGAGTAGTTCTTCGAAAGTAGTTCTTCGAAAGTAGTTCTTCGAAGTAAACAAGATTATAATGAAAGTAACATTTTTTTTACTTCGAAAAACTACTCTTCTTTTTCTCCCTCACACACAAATCCATGGTTATTTTCAACACTAATAATACGTTCGCTTTTGTTTTCGGACTGTTGTGTATGCGAGGGAGAAGAACAAGAGTAAATCAAAAGAGAATGGCACGAATTTAACATTTTGGTGACTTCAAGTTTATAAAGAGGGAGAAGTTTTTAAAAAATTGACTTCACGCAAGATTAATACAGTAAAAAATTGAATTTATTGTGGCTTTAAAGACATTGCTCTATTTGGTTACCAATAATGATATGTTGATCTTTTTACGTATAATAATTACAAAGGGCAGATAATATAATTAATATAAATTAGTTTTTCTTACTAGAACGTAAGTAAAGAACACGTGATATCACTACAAGAAATCACGACTTTTACCACGACCATAATCGTTGTAAAATCGTCGTAAAATGAAGTTTACCACGATTTAACGACGATTTCCATTTCGTCGTTAACCGATCGAAGTAAAAACCAAATCGTCGTAAAATCGTGGTAAATTTTACGACGAACCAAATTCGTTGTAAATTCGTGGTAAAATATTCGTTGTGAATTCGTTGTAACAATTACAACGATTTTACAACGAATATTTGGTTGTAAATTTGTAATTATAATAAATCGAAATTTCTTAAATTCGTCGTAAAATCGTCCCTAAAACCAATTACTGATAACCAATTTTTGAACCTCATAAAACGTTTCAGCAGCTAAATTATCAGAGGGTAGATATTCTTTTAACAATGAGGCCCAATTATCCATGCAAACCTCAGATAAGTTATGATTTGTTTTAATATTCATCATTCTAGCAGCTAATGACAATTTAGAGTGCTCTTCTCTACAATTATCATATATTGGTTGATTTGCAGCATTTAACATGTCGTAGAATTTTTTAGCATCTTAATTAGGTTCTTCGACTAAATTTCTATCAGATGCAACTTCAGGACGAAATGCATCGCTAACCATGTCATTTATCCTATCCGGTTCATTTCCATGATCATGATGAAAATTATAAAAATCATACTCATTTTCTACATGCTGGTCATAGTCTACAGATTCCTGATGATAATTACTACTACTAGCAACATTACCAGAATAACCTTCCCCATGCTGAAACCATATATAATATTGTGGTGTAAATCCTCTATTTAACAAATGCTTCCAAACATTTTTAACCAAAATGAATCGTCTATTGTCGCATTTGATACAAGGACAAAACATCTTACCGCTTTCTATAGTGACAGGTAGATTTGTGGCTTGCTGCATGAATACTTCAACCCCGTCGAGGAACTCCCGTGTCACCGATGTATGTACATCCATTTTCGATGTGGCTTTCTATTGCCTCGATGTATGTACATCCATTTTCGTATTTCGTAAATATCGCCTCCGGACATTTTTTTTATAAAAAGAGTTTTTTTTTGTAAGTGAGAGAGATAGAGAGATATAAAATTGAAGGTGTGATTTATGGTGAAAGATGAGGAGGTATTTATAGAATTTTTAAAAATTTTCCAACTTTTTACCAAGGAAATTAACTACTAATTTACAACGATTCATAATTCTACAAGAAATTAACAACGATTTTACAACGATTTAACGATTAAAATGAAAGTTGTAAATAATTAGGTGCAACAGTAAATACACGTTTTCAACTACCAGATTAAATGTCTTTAAATCGTTGTTAAAAAGTCCCAAAATCAGAAGTTGTAAATTCGTGGTAAATTAGCAACGAAATAGCGACGAAATATTCTTATAAATCAAAACGTCGGTAAATCGTTGTAAATTTACCACGATTTTACAACGATTTGGTGTTTAATCGGAAAATCGTTGTAAAATCGTCGGAAATTTACGACGATTTTACGACGATTACCAAAATCGTCGTAAAATCGTCGTAATGTCGTCGTAAGTTTACGACGATTCAAATCGTTGTAAATTTTTCGTGGTAATTTGCGCAGATTCTTGTAGTGTATTTCCTAGTAGAGAGGGCCATTTACAAAACCTAATCAACACAAATAATTTACTTTTTTCGTGTGGTTTTTCTATTTTTCTTTTTGTCATTAGACACATTTTTCTTTTTTTCTTCTCAAATAAACGATGAAAAAAGTGTAAGCAATCTTAAACTAAGATAGATTGATGCTCAAAGAGTTTATTGAAATAGAGAATGAAACTTAAACATGAAAAAATAGCTCATAAGAGCTTTATTATGCAAAAAAGTAAAAGGAGAGAAAACTCTTAATGTTGTCACCAAACTATAATAAATTCATAGATTGACATATAAAATATGAAAGGGTGGTTGCTCTTGGCAACCTTTGATAACTTCATTCATGTTCATAAGAGCATTAACATCAAACATCTTCTCCCACATCTTAACCGGTGGGTCCCACCAGTAATATCAAAATGCACATCTAAAAAATCTAATACAAGAGGTGGTTTTTAAACTATTCGCGGGTCCCACTGCCACGTGGCGACCCGCGATTGGTTCTTTTTTTAAAAAAAAAAAAAAAAAATGAAAAAAAAAGATTAAGATTTTTTTTTTAACATCTATTGATGTTAATGCTCTAACAATGATATATAAAGATGAGCTATTTGCTAGAACCCTAATTACATGGGTTATAAATATGGGCTTGTGGCTTTGTTGTTGGGCTTGTCTTGAATACTCTAATACTCTCCCGCAAACTTGGCGTCAGGTGAAAACACGATGCGAAGTTTGATATGTAACTGAAGACCAACGTCGCAATTACGACAAGTATTAGGCTTCTTGGACCTGAAGGTAACAACCTCGTAGACTTGACATGAAAAGAAAACCTTCTTTGATCATAAAGAGATATAGAAGATAATATGGCAACTTCCTTTATTTGATTAACTTCCTCCGACCAAACTCTTTTGTGATGATAAGAACATAAGAGAGTCTTCAAAGCTATGTGAGGTCACTTCTTTCTTCTCTAACTTTCTTTTACTTATCTTCTCATGGTCCATACTTGTAGAGTTTTATGATCTCTCTAAGAGGTATGTTTGACCTTTCTCTTTTACACTTGTAGAGTCTTCAAAACTCTCTCAACGGTGCTATTTCTGAAAACCTTCTTTCTAATTTTCAGATTTAGCCAATACTTGTAGAGCTTTCCAAACTCTCTCAGAGGTATATTCAAACTTGGATTCATACTTGTAGAGTTTCCATACTCTCTCAGAGGTATTCCCTTTCTAACAAAATCATCCATTTTTCTTCTTACTTTGTAACCTCTCTTAGTTTTAACTCATAGCATGCTCCATAGCAACCTATTTCATTCAAGCTCCTTAATTCCCAGACTAAGAAATCTTAACCAGCCAACAACATACTCATATGCAACTAGCAAACTGATTTTTCTCTTTGACATTTCATCAAACATGTTGTGTGCGCTATGTAAAACCAGAAGCTTTGCAGCCAAAAATATATCCCAATACCAACTTCTTGCACTCTATCTTCATGAATAACAAACCCATAATCTAAATCGACCACTATCATTACTTCTTCTTAAACAATGAAAGTGTTGTCCATTGTTCCACATAAAGAAGCAGAAACATGTTACTTTGTATACATGTGACCATCGATTCAGATGGTTATTGTTGTCCTCTTGCACAGCCTCGACATTCAAATCTAGAAGAACCTTGAGTTTGAGAAAGCTTGTTATGTGTATCTTCAATGATTGGCAAGTCCATGAACCTTCGGATCAAACTCACACTTGGAGCTTCAAAAATTAATAGAGTAACAAAAGAATGTGATAAAACAACCCATGAATAAAAACCCATGCATAAGTCCCATAGATTGACTGAGCCCCTGATACCATGTAAGCAATCTTAAACTAAGATAGATTGATGTCCAAAGAGCTTATTGAAATAGAGAATAAAACTTAAACAAAACTTAAACATGAAAATGAAATAGTTCATAAGAGCTTTATTATGCAAAGAAAGTAAAAGGAGAAAAAGTATGGACACGTGAAAGAATCTTTTTAATATTTTATATTTTTGTAAATAAAATAAAAGATAATTATAAAATATGGACACATAGGAAGTGTTAATTAGGTATGTAACAAGTGTAACCGTTGCATGTACTATTCACAAACAAATTTATCATTTTGCCCCTATCCTTACGCCCTCGGTTTGATTTTAAAAATCAAAAATACTGACACAATTGACACAAATGCAGGAGAAAAATCCAGCGCACGATTTTTATTCTCGCTCCTCCAAAAGTTAATAATCGGCGTTTTCTCTCTTAAATCTCATTTCTCTGTGTAATCAGCGGTTTCTTCCTTGTTTCCATTCTTCGTCTCTATAATCTTCTCTTTCTCATCTTCTTCATCATTTTACAGGTCCCATCATTGATATAGAGATTTAGAAGACGGGCAGACGATAACCAATTATAGTAGGTATGACCTTCGAGGATAACCTTGTGAAGTTGCTTATTTTCGTTTATTTTCGTTGATTTTCTGCTCATACGCCTAATCTCTTAATTATCAATTTCTAATCTATTCAATCTATTTGATTAACATGGAGAATCCATGAAAAGGAGTAATTACCTTTAATTATAAATCTGAGAAAATATTTCAGATCTTAGAGATCGTTGTATGTGAAGCTCGTCTTCTTCCTAGGCTTATTCGTCTTCTCTATCTTTAGAAGATGACGAATTCGTGATCGGAGAAGCTGATACCGACGACTGCGACGGAGAAGATGCTTTCAGATTTCGAGATCGTCGTCTGAATATCGGCGATTATCGGCTGTCTCCTTTTCCTTCTCCGGCTTCTTCGTGTTCTGTATCGGCAAAAGAAGAAAAAAAGAACCCTAATTAAATGAGGGTAATAAGGTCTTTTTACAGAGGAAGGAGGTGTAGTTTTGTGAATATTTTAAATTAGGTGTAAAGTTGTGAAGGAAGGGAGCAAATGGTGTAGTCCTGTGAATTTCTCAAAATGGGAGAATTACAAAATTACACCATTTGAATTACATTTCACAAAACTACACCATTTCAAAATTATTTCACAAAACTACACCATTTCAAAATTATTTCACAAAACTACACATTTTCAAAATTATTTCACAAAACTACACCTAAACATTCAAAATTAAATTCAAATAAACCATACCCACACAATACTACCTCCTTGACACTATACCCTAAACACTAATTAGCGAATCCAAATGAAATTTTTTTAATTTTAGTAATTTTTTAAAGGGTAAATCAAGCTTTTAAAATTTTGAAAGGATGTAAATATGTGAAAATATTAAATTATGTATAGTTTTGTGAATAAATAATTGAAATGGTGTAGTTTTGTGAATTCCTAATATATAAATACTTAAAAATTTATTATTCAACATGCATCGATTAAAAAACAACTTAAAATGGGAGAATTACGAAACAAAACAAAGCCCTAAACGAGTTGTAGAAAGCAACAATCATTATCATCATCTTGGCTAAACCCAACTTTTGTGTCCTCTCTCTCTCGTTTATTTTCTGGGTTTTGGCCGACCCATCAATTTGCTGTTGCGTTTTTCCAACAATTTGTGTGTATCTTCAATTCTTATGGCGTTGACTTTGTCTCTTTTGCTTCCAATTTCACTTTGCTACTCTCACTTTCCTTTTGATTAATCATCGGATTCGATCTCTGCTTTAATCCTTTCTCCGATTTGGTTTGTTTCTTATAACTTTTTGATTAAACTTCTCTGATTTGTATTATCTCTCAGGTGGCTGTGGCTGTGGCTGTGTATATTTGATTTATGTGTTCATGTGATGTATTGAGTGTGTTGTTTGGTTTAGGTGTATGGTCCATTGCTTATATAACTGTTTCAATCTTTGCATCTTTTAGAATCTTCCACTCTCTTTGCTCTAACTTCTCCTTCTTCTAGTGTTTGCTTTGCTTTTACATTCAAATGGGTTACGCTCAGCTCGTTATCGGTCCTGCAGGAAGCGGAAAGGTTATGTATTTGTGTCAATAATTTCATTCTTTAAATGGGATAATGTATCAGTGAGATTTTGACTTTACTTTATGATATGTTTTTTTTTTTTGGAATCAGTCGACTTATTGCTCATCTTTATATGATCATTGCCTAACTATCGGCCGTACAATGAATGTCGTTAACCTTGATCCTGCCGCTGAAATCTTCAACTATCCTGTGGCTATGGGTCAGTATTTGAAGAGTTTCATCTTTCAGACACTTCTCGATTTCTTTATTGACTTACTAGTTTTGGGTGAATGCAGATATAAGAGAACTTGTTTCGTTGGAAGATGTAATGAAGGAGCTTGGGCTTGGTCCTAACGGTGGCCTCTTGTATTGCATGGAGTATCCTTTTTTGTTCTCATACATTAGCAACTTGTGCAATCCTAAAATAGTTATGTTTCTATATATATGGGAGAGCCTTAACTTGTAAATCATTAGGTACCTTGAGGATAGGTTACATTATTGGGTTGATGAAGAATTGGAGAACTACAGAGACGACGATTACCTTATCTTTGATTGTCCAGGTTTCAGACATTAACAATCTGTTTATCTCTGATCTAAACATATATAATGTTTCTTTTGTTTATAGGCCAGATAGAGCTGTTTACGCATGTCCCTGTGCTAAAGAACTTTGTGGAGCATTTGAAACAGAAAAACTTCAACATTTGTGTCGTCTTTCTGCTTGATTCACAGGTTTGTTTCCGTATATAAGTTTTGAATTTTCCTCTTATACCTTACTCTTTAATATGTAAGTGAACCGTTTTGTCTTATGATGAAAATCAGTTCATAACAGATGTGACAAAGTTTATAAGCGGATGCATGTCGTCTCTCTCTGCGATGATACAGCTTGAATTACCACATGTAAACATCCTCTCAAAGATGGATCTCTTGCAAGATAAAAGCAAGATCAATGAGTATGGTTACATTCCTATTTCTCCCCATTTTATTTCTTTCTTTGCGGGTTTTTTTCCGAGATTAATTTGGGGTTTAATTGCGACAATTAGCTACTTGGAACCGGAACCTCGGACATTGCTTGCGGAATTAAACAAAAGGATGGGTCCTCAATTTGCAAAACTGAACAAAGCCTTGATAGAGATGGTATTGGATATATGATTTTTTTTTAATGCAAATGAGGATATATTGTAATAAGATTGTTTTTGGTGATGGTATTTTTGGGAAATGTGGATTTGATTAGGTAGGAGAGTATGGTATGGTGAATTTCATACCACTTGACTTGAGGAAAGAAAAGAGGTGAAACACTATTTCCTCTCAAAATCCTTTTTTGTCGATTTTTCTTCATTACAGAACTAAACAGTTTGTTTTTATATAATGTGGCAGCATTCAATATGTTCTGTCGGAAATCGACGTATGTATCCAGTTTGGAGAAGACGCAGATGTTAAGATCAAAGACGACGTTGATGAAGATATTGGTGATGATGCTCCTGATTTCTAGTTTGTTGTTTTTTTTTTTAGTTTTCCTTGACATTGTGAAGCAATCTTGGTCTCATTATTATTCTTGTCAAGAGATCTTTGAAGCTTATGATTATTTTACTATATTGTTTAGAAACGAGGCCACTTTGAAATTGGTCGAGTGTTTATAATCCAATGTGGTTTAAGATATAATTAAAAACATAAACAATCAGTAGTGAGTGTGTAAAGGATCAATTCTTAATATTTGTTGTCAAAGTCATTTGAAATGAATTCAATAGGATTTTTGAATTCAATAGGGTTTATAACACAAAATTTTAACAGACCAATTATTAGTTTTTTTGGTGTTGTTTTAGAAGAAACTAGAAATTTACCCACGGATAAAAATTTACGTAATAGAAAAAATATTTATTGGTAAAAACAATGTGTAGTATAAAATGAAATAAAAAAAATTTGTATCTCATGTGATCCGCGTTAAACGCGAGTTTAAATTTGAAGTATATAGAAAATAGGACGATTTAGCTCAATATTATCTATTGAGGTAAAAATTGGGTGGAATGACAAAGTAGTAGATTAATTTGCAAAAATAGTAAGAGAGAGAGTATAATTTTTTTTTAATACCAAACTACCCTCAATCTATCTTGTCAATGAAAAGATTCGAAAATCTGAAAAATACAGCTAGTAGATATTGGTTATTTGATAAATTGATAATATTTATCTATTAACTTGATAAATTATTAACTTGATAAATTATTCCCGATAAACTTAGCATAAACAGTTTGGTAAACGACTATTTAGAACAATATAGGTGACTATTTATAAACCAACTATTTAACGTTTATGTGACTATTTAAAAACCATATTTGAAAAATTGATGGTGATTCATGTTCAATAACAAGATTAATAGTCTACTATGTTTAAAATATTACATGATTTAAAATTTTAATAATATTAAACTATTGTCATTATAATGTTATGACACAAAAACATAATCCATAAACAACATGACCTAGACCCGATAGCCAATAATCTAAACCCTAAATTCTTTGACCTTACCTAAGACTTACCGAACAAATGGTACATCATGTTAGTGTACAATTGAAATAGATGACTATTTTAGAAATATTCCATATGATATATTTCTAACTATAATAAATAGGTGATTATTTATAAACAAACTATTATTTATTTATAGGTGACTATTTATAAACCACAATTTTGAACTAAATAGGTGATTATTATTTTTAAAAGGTAAACCCAAAACCTAAACCCTAAACTTTAAACCCTAAACCCTAAACCCTAAAACCTAAACCCTATACCATATACAATATACCCTAAACCCTTTACCCTATACGGTTGAAATAGATGACTATTTTAGAAATATTTCATATGATATATTTGTAACTATAATAAATAGATGACTATTTTAGAAATATTTCATATAATATATTTGTAACTATAATAAATAGGTGAGTATTTATAAACAAACTATTATTTATTTATAGGTGACTATTTATAAACCACAATTTTGAACTAAATAGGTGATTATTATTTTTAAAAGGTAAACCCAAAACCCAAAACGTAAACCCTAAACCTTAAAACCAAAACCATAAACCTTATACCCTAAACCCTTTACCCTATACAATATACTGTAAACCCTCCGATAGAAGAAGGTTAGTTAGTAGACTATTATCATACATAGAAACTACACATAATAACCATTTACTTTTAAAAATATCATACTATTATTGTGTTACAAACTTATTTTTACAAGTCTTTAAAAACTAAGACTATTTCCATACATAAAAACTACACATATTAACCATTTACTTTTAAAAAAGTTAGCAAATTTTGGTTTTTCTTATTATTTTTAATTTTTGAAAAAAGTTAGCAAATTTTGGTTTTTAAAAAGATGAAGTGACCATAGAAAGAGAATGGTGTCACTTACCTTTCTTCAAACCCCATAAAAACCTTAATTTGCTAACAATTAACATTATTTAAGTTTAAGGGTAGGATAGTAATCATACCTATGTACAGAAAACACCATTTATTTTCTTAATTAACCCCCACCAAATGTATACTCAGCCTAATTTCCCCTAGAAAATATATTGTATTTTGGTTTTTATAATGTTTTATTTACAAAAAATTATTACTATTACTATTTTAATATTTTTCATCGAAAAAGATTATCATTGCCATTTGGATGTTGAATATTTACCTTTACATATAATTTACTATTTATCATTAAAAACAATAACTACATAGTGTTTTGAAACTTTGATATGACTCGTTTAACAATGAAAAGTATGTCAATCAGGTCTCTATTTGTCATAAAATCGGACTACTAAAACCTCGGATATTATAAATCAACTGAATTTTCGGGGGCTCGAGTCAATTTTCTGCTCAAGTTTTGTCATTTGACATGAACTTTGATGTTTAATACAATTTTACAAAATAATATTGTTATTTATAAATGAACAATATGTTTATCATTCTTTTGTGCGAGAATATAACATACAAACATTTGGGAAATTCTAAAATTGTGTTTTTCATTAGTTTTTGAGGAATTCACATAACTACACCATTTCAACCCTTCCTTCACAAAACTAAACCTAATTTAATTTTTTCACATATTAACACCCTTTCAAAATTTTAAAAGTTTGATTTACCCTTTTAGAAATTATCAAAATTAAATTCTTTTCATTTGGGTTCGCTAATTAGTGTTTAGGGTATAGTATTAAGGGGGTAAGATTGTGTGGGTAGGGTTTATTTGAATTTAATTTTGAGTGTTTGGGTGTAGTTTTGTGAAGTATTTTGAAAATGGTGTAGTTTTGTGAAATGTAATTCAAATGGTGTAGTTTTATAATTTCCCCTTAGTTTTTTAAATATTTTAAACATATTTTCTAGGAAGGTTTAATCACTCTTTCATGTCTAAACTTATCCGAAAATTCTTTGTTCAAAGTTTGGGAACTGGTGGTTCAACCGATGAGTCGGGTAAATTGTGTGTTCAAGTTTTTTCATTTGACATGAATTTTGGTGTTAAATATAATTTTACAAAATAATATTGTTATTTGTAAATGAACAATATATTGTATCATTATTTTGAACTCAATGTAATAGAATATAATATATAAACTAGGTGCGGACCCCGCGGTATACGCGGGCAAAGTTTCATTATCCTTAATAATATAATTAGACTCATATATAATAAAAAAATATTCCATGTTTTAAATTAATCTTAGAAAATAAATAAATATTTTATAACAAATACAATTTATTTTAGGGACAATCACAAAACTACACCATTTGAATTACATTTCACAAAACTACACCATTTCCAAAATACTTCACAAAACTACACCTAAACACTAAAAATTAAATTCAAATAAACCATACCCACACAATTCTACCCCCTTAATACTATACCCTAAACACTAATTAGCGAACCCAAATGAAAATATTTTAATTTTGGTAATTTTTAAAGAGTAATTCAAGCTTTTAAAATTTTGAAAGGGTGTAAATATGTGAAAATATTGAATTAGGTGTAGTTTTGTGAAAGGAGGGTTGAAAGAGTGTAGTTTTGTGAATTCCTCTTTATTTTAGATATAAATATATATTTATTTAACTATAAATATAAATCTATGTTTACGAAAAATTATTCAAACTTTATATATATCACCATATTCACATATATATACCAATACCAAAATGAAAAGATAAAAAATATTAAAGAATGTGATAGTCGTTGGAATTTTCTGAAAATAATTAGAAGAACTTGAAATGTTATAACATACCTTATTTCATAAAATATTTTTATCATCGTATAAAATAAAACATAATCTATTTTAAAAAGTATGATATGTTGAGTGAAAAAAGTATGATATGTTTATATTAAGTTAATTAAGTTAGACACACAAATATCGTGAAAAGATAGACACGAGTTAAAAATATTTCGTAGATTTAGAGACACAAAACGAAATAAAATTGTTAAAATTAATTTTTTTTTTAAAAATCAATATTAATATATTTGACTACAATATTTAATCGATAAGAAAACAAAAAATCCAACAATATTTCTATAAAAAAACTAAATAATATATCCAAAATTATCTATAAAAAATAAGATAAATTCGAAGACAAAAAGTTATTCAAAAATATAAGGGTACATACGCAAAATAAATAAAACAGAAGACATAAACGCAAAAAAATATGTATGTGGATGATTGGCTGACCTATGTAAAATATATCTATTCCAATAATGGGTCTAAAATATATTTAAAATTGTGTATTGTCGATTTTTACAATACGTAGATGGTAGATAGATCTAAAATATATTTTATATGAATTCTTTTAATAGTATAGATAGATTAGTAAAATATATTAAAATTGGATAAGAAAATTAGTTCAAAGTATAAGGACTAAAACGCAAAAAATAAAAAATTTCCTAAAAGCTCTCTGGTCGCGACACGTATGTGTTTTGTCTTCTCTTTTAATAGTATAGATATTAAGAGATCTATTAGAAATTATAAAATTGTATTTCTTATGAATTTTTTAATATTATATTTTATGGGTGTTTCAACATTTTTTTATTTTATCCATTTATTATGTCAATTTAAGTCATTTTGTGTTAAATTTGGGTTTTTTGTTTTGGGTTTATTGTTTTGGGCTTTTATGAATTTTTAATAATGTGGGACGAGAAATGCTCAAGTGATGACACGTGTAATTTTAGAATGATTTTCTCTCTCCGTATTCTGTATTAATAATATAAGATATTTCAATTCCATCGAAAACATTCATAATACTTAAAATCTAGAGAAATTACTTAAAATACTACAAAAATAAGTTTTTGTTTTTAAAATACCATTACAATGTTTTTTATAACAAAAATACCATTAAAATGTTTTTTATATCAACAACAAAATTAAAAAATAATAGTTTACAAAAGTATCACAAATACAAAAAACGAGTTTTAACACTTATAAAATTTAAATTTTTCCATTTGGATTTGCTATATATTGTTTAGGGTATAGTTTTGAAGATGTTAGGGTATAGTTTTGAAGATTTTTAAGCAAATTTAAGATTTGTGGTATTTTTGAGGAAAAAAAATTTCAATAGGATTAGTAAAACACTTGGGGATGTGTGCTAATTTTGTAAAAAAAACTTTATTTAGTGTTATTCACGAGAATTGACCTAAAATCTAATGTATATTAATTCTTTCTAATTCACAATTCCAAATTTCCATACATCTTTGGAACAAGGAAGCAAGTATGAGGGTAAGAGCATGTTTATCAAGGGTTCTTATGTAGAGTGCTTGTGTATTTTTTTGTGTATTTTTTGTGTATTTGAGTATTAAATTAAATCAAAACATGTACTTATTCATGAGAACTCTACAAAAAGGGGAGGCTTAAAATGCTTAATTAAGACTTTTCATTATAAGTGCTTTATGAATAGTACATGTTTTGATTTAATTTAATACTCAAATACACAAAAAAATACACAAAAAATACACAAAGCACTATACATAAAGCACCTTTGATAAACATGGTCTAAGAGATTGAAAATCAAAACCGGTTCAGTTTTTTAACAACCGGCTTTAACCGGATTCTTTGAGAAACCCTAATATGAGTTACTGAAACGACGTCGCTTCATGAACATAGATATTTAGAAGCGAGAAAAAGATTTAATAAAATAAAAATCCTGTAAAACCCCTGCGAAAGAAGAGAAGGAAGAAGATAAAAAAAAAACCCAAAAACCCTACTCTCTCTCTATTACTTTCTTAAATCTTCTTACCCTTTCTTCTTCTTCTTCAAGCATTTCTCTGGCCTTCAATTTCTTACCGTAAGTTCTCACTTGAATCCATTTTTCCCGTGCTCGAATTTTTCTGGGCTGTTCTTCTTCAGTATAATCGTTTTGTTGGCGTATTTCACCAATTTCGCTGAAACGGAGTGTTTGGTATTTTCAATTCTCAAGGGTTTTATTGCGATTGAGTTTGTTTTTTTGCCTATAATTTCACTGCTACTTTCTTCTATCACTTGTTAATTATGGGGATGCGTTTGTGTTGCTAATTCTTTTTTGGATCTACATCATCTATGTAGTGGTGTGATCGCTTCTTCTCCTTCTTCTGAGTTTTATAGCTCTTATGGTTTTAGATAAGTGATTTTTCTCAGTGTTGCAGAATGTTAAAGACGGATTTGACTATCATGCGCTTGGTTTTGACACTTTAAGATTGAACAAGTGAAAAAAAAACCACAGATCCATAGAAATGAAGAGGAAATCGCCACAACAGCTTCAAGCTCTTGAGGGTTTTTATCTCCGTAAGGAACACTTTCTTTCTCAATATGTTTTACTCTCGTTTTTGGTTAGAGAAAATCTCTATAATCAGCTGCTTTAGGTAGCTTTTTTGGATTTGGTTTTACCTGTTATCTACTCCTCCATTTGAATTTTGTCCTGTCTCTGATTGTTTATGTATGTAAAAGCAGATCAAATGTACCCAAATCGTAAGGAAATGGAGGATTTAGGTAAGTCTTTAGGATTAACAGTGGATGAAGTACGTGGTTGGTTCAAGAGAAGAAGAAGTAGAAGCAAAGACGTAAAATCCAATGAGTTGGGAGCCAAGAATACTAATACCTCTCTCATGAAGAGTTCCAGATGTGAATTTGGAGAAGCTGTTGAGAAACGATGTAGTGTAGGGACAAGTAAGTCCACTTATCAAAGGTTGTTGACTTCACAGCACATTTTGGCCAAGATTTTTCGGAAGGATGGTCCATCGCTTGGTTTTGAATTTGATCATCCCACCTCTGAAGCACGCAAAGGTATATTTACCCTTTTGCTCTTAACTTAAAATGTATGGTAAAGTTATGGTTATTCTTACCTTGAATTATTTCCCTTATGGTTAGCTTCTTGGTTGTGCTCTACTGTATCTATCGATGAACGGAAACAAAGAGTGGCAAGGAAGAGAAAGGTATTGACTATATCTATTTGTTTTTTCATGCGGCATGTTTCCCTGAATATGCTAAGATTCTGAGTCTCATCTTAATTTTATTTAGATTTCTGAGCTGATGGATCATACCAGTCAGGATCGCGTTAAAGAGAATGCTACTGTGAGGAAACATGGTATTGGTAAGGGTTTGATGACAGTATGGCGGGTAATGAATCCTAACAGCGTGGATTCTCCTTGCGTTGATTTATTGGATGAGAGAACAACATTTCCCCAAAGCTTAACATGTAATCCTCCACCTCAAAAGAAAAGGCAAAGACAATTAGCATCAGTACTGGTATTTTTTACCTATTTATCTTTCATAGTTATGGTTCATCCTCCTTCTCTCAGCTTTCTTGCTGACTGCAATTTGATTTCTTCAGAAGCAGAAACTGTTGAAGAAGAGGTCGGTGGAAAAGAAGAGGCGTTCTATAAATAGAGAGGTAGCTTGATCTTTATTTGGCTATTGTGATTCAATATATCACGTGCAAACAGAGATTGACTCTTGGTGCAGGTTGAATCGAACAAAGATGAAACTCATGTGGAATTTCAAGAAAAATGTGGACTTGCAACTGATGGGGAGTTATTTAAAGAAACCTCCAAAACATTTTCGATACTAATGGATGATGAGGAATTAGAGACGCATGAGCGGCAGGAAGGAGCAAATTCATTGGCATGTTCATGCCATCTTTCTAGTAGTGGATCTCATGGTTGTTTTCTTTGCAAAGGTATCTATGCTGTTTGTCTTGGTTCAATCCCGAAAGAGGTTTTGGTATACATGCTTCCATTCTATTCCATGACAATATGTTGTTGTTTGCAGATTTGTTGCCTAAGTTTCCCCCAAACTCTGTTCAGATGAGGCTGCCTTTTGGTTTGCATCCATGGAATTCTTCTCCAGAGTCTGTGAAGAAACTGTTTAAGGTGTGTAAGCTGTTAAACCTAGCACTTGGTGACTTCTTATGTATTCTTAGATTACCTCTCATTGTCAACTTTTTTGGAAGTGACCTAGTACTTTTCTTGGCAGGTTGTCCATTTCCTTTATACTTATTCAGTAACTCTTGATATATGCCCCTTCACACTTGACGACTTCGTACGGGCATTTCATGATAAGGTTGTCTGTCTTTCTTGCCTTATATTGTTCTGTTATGAGGAAAACTATTTCTTATTTTTTCACTTTCTGAGAAATAATGTATATCGCATTGCCTCTCTCTATTGCCTTTGAACCACAGGATTCCTTGCTTCTTGGTAAAATTTATCTTTCTCTGCTGAAGCTACTTCTGCTTGATGTTGAAACCGAGCTGCAAGGCGGATCTTATTCAAACTTGAGTATATCATGCAAGTTTCTAGCCCTGCTTCAGTCGGTATGCAAAAATGTTGAGCTATCATTGAACTTCTCTGTTTAATGGGTTTCTGGAGCAATATATGATAAATATTGTAAAATCATCACGTATTCATGTCCCTTGCTTCAGCTTGCTTCCATTTCTAGTTTAATTGTAGTGCAGTTTTGACAGCCTCACTGATATATTTCAGGTTGAGAGCCAAATTCTTATTCTTGATCTGTGGAAGGATTCGTTAAATTCTCTTACATGGACAGAAATATTGCGTCAAATATTAGTTGCAGCTGGTTTTGGTTCAGAGAAGGGTGCTGTTCATTCAGAGGAACTAAGTGAGGTGCTGGTCTTTTTCTCTTGTTAACACTTTCATCAAACATTACCGGCTACCTTATATACTTATATATTTTTTTCAAGACCATAATAATTATTGTCTTTTTCTTTCATACGAAAGTTCGGAACCTAACATTTTTTCTCTGAAGATGAATTAGTTACTGGGATATTGACGGATCTTGCTCGTTTTTGTTTGTTATTTATATCTACTTATTTGTGTTGTCTAGTTGCTTATGATATTTTGTGATGCATCTTTGGTTGATCTTACCTATTTAGGAAAGGAGACTCATGAAAAAGTATGGCCTTCGTCCTGGAACGTTGAAGGGTGAATTATTTAGAATACTTCATGAGAAAGGCAATAATGGTTTGAAAATATCCGAGTTAGCCAATGCTGCAGAGGTAAATTTCTTTCTTTGCATTATCTTCAGCTTGTAGCTCTAAATATAGTGATTAAATTTGGAGTAAATTGATAGGTCGTAATACTGTACTGTTACTATCTGAAACCCTATATTGTATCTAATGGACTAGGCTGATCACTGATGATGTGTATGTTTGGATACGAGTTCATAATGATTGGGTACTTGTAGGTTGTTGTGCTGAATATTGAAGCTGCATTAGAAGAACGAGAGTGTTTAGTATGTTTAACTCTGGCAAGCGATATTACACTATTTGAAAAGATATCTGAATCATCATATCGTCTACGTGTTAGTTGTTTCTGTGAGGACCCTGACTTAGATGAGTCTGGAAGTGTTGATGACGAATCTGATGATTGCCAGTTTAGTTCCGGTGATGATATCGACCGTGTTTCAGAAATTCCTGCACTTGGAAAAGTCAAGATTAAGAAAAAGCAGAAGCATAAAAGTAAGATGCCGGAAGTATGTAGTGAGATTGATGAAAGCCATCCCGGAGAACCCTGGCTGTTGGGTCTAATGGAAGGGGAATATTCAGACCTAAGCATTGGAGAGAAGTTGGATGTTTTTGTGGCTTTGATTGACCTTCTTGGCTCTGGCTCCACTATAAGAATGCAGGTAAATTACGTACCTAGACTAAAGATGTTGCTGTATATGAATTACAAAGTTGAAACCCTCTGAAACTTTAGAAAATGATATTTTATTTTGGCAGTTAATGGAATTTCTTGTTGTTACAACTATATATCCTTGATCCATAGTGCTAACTTTGTTCTTGCTTGCACCACAGGATGCACCCAGAGCAGTGGTGGACTCTGCACCTAGTATCTATAGTCAAGGTTCTGGTGGAAAAATTAAGAGATTATCCTCTAATCAATATAGTCATCCTCGCGTATCATGGATCCATGGAGTAGAGCTTCGTGGAGTTAACGAGCTATCTAAATCGTCTGATTCTCATCCAGTTGATTCTTCATCAATTACGAGGGCCTTTGCAAAGCTTGGCGGAGATAAAGCTAATAATGTTCACCCTATGCAATCTGTATACCTTGGTTCTGATCGTAGATTCAACCGGTACTGGCTTTTCGTAGGCCCATGCAGCGTGAGTGACCCTGGTCATAGGTGTGTGTACTTCGAATCTTCTGAAGATGGTCACTGGGAAGTTATCAACAATAAGGAGGTTTGTCGTTGTGCTCTTCTTAAAATCTTAATCACTTTGCATGATCAAAGAGAAACCTCTGTGGAAGGTTTTATGATTTTGTTGCGGACATTTTTCTCTTTTTTATTTGTGTAGGCGTTTCAGGAACTGCTGTCAGTTTTAGATAATAGAGGGACACGGGAAGCTCGTCTTATTGAGTCATTAGAGAAACGGGAAAGTTTTATTTGTAAAGCCATGTTGAGTAGACAGCTTTTCCAGTCAGAAGCAGCTCATTTCACAGAAATAGTCAGAGAGGACAGTTCTTCACCGGTGTCTGATATAGACAACAACATATGTATGAGTGAGACTGTCAATGATCAATTCTCCTCGCAACATGCGGCAATAGTATTTGAGATTGGTAGCAAGCGGGATAAAACCGTATTGTGGAGTCTTCATCAGGAGTTTGATGAATGGATATGGGATAACTTTTATTTGAATCTAAATGCCATTAAACACAGCCGAAGATCCTACCTTGATTTGCTTATTAGATGTAAGAGTTGTCATGATTTGTATTGGAGAGATGAGAAGCACTGTAAGATTTGCCATGCTACGTTTGAGCTTGATATTGATCTTGAAGAAAGGTATGCAATTCACGCAGCGACGTGTAAGATGAATGAAGGGTGTGACACATTTCCAGATCATAAAGTTCTATCTTCTCAGCTACAATCACTAAAAGCTGCAGTGTATGCCATTGAGGTTTGACAATTTTTATGCGCGTTTAGATATTTCTACGTCCTTGATTTGTCTTAAGAAGTGCATCAATTTGTTTGTTTGTTTGTTTGCGTTGTAACATTGTGCAGTCTGCTATGCCTGAAGATGTCATGATTGGTGCATGGAAAAAATCAGCCCATAGGTTATGGGCAAAAAGACTTCGGCGAAGCTCAACTTTGTCTGAGATCACGCAGGTTTCATTCTATTATCATATAAGCTCCCTTTATATATATATATATTAGTTTAAATTGAAATGTGACTTAATGGGTTTAAACATGATTGTTCAAAAATCTGAAGGTGATTGGGGACTTTTTGGGAGGAATAAATGAAGATTGGTTATGGCATTGTGGTGATAAAGAGCAATCAAATGGTTCAATGGGAGAAACTATAACTTGCTTCCCTTGTGTTCCTCGAACAACTTCTGCCATTGCTCTTTGGCTTGTAAAATTGGATACATTGATGGCTCCTTTTATGACAAAATCACAACCTAAAAGGAATCAACAACGGTGCATGACCAGAAATACGAGTATGATATACTTTCCCTTATCTATTACAACTTAGTTGCTTCTTTGTCTTTGCTTGTTCTCTGTTTCAAAGGTTTGGACACTCAAGTGTCTGGTTGATTTGCTGTTCTTTGATCGTATTCTAGGTAGGCGAGTGTCTAAGCAGTAGTTGGTAGCTCTCATCTGAGGATCACGGGGAGAAGATAGATGGAGAAAGATTGTATAGGAGAGAAGATATTTGTTTTTTATTTTATTTGTTTGGTTTTGGGTTAATGCATAATTCCAATAACATTGGAAACAAGTGACTTAGAATATTATGTACAGACCAATTTTAGGAAATAGCCACATGGGAATGGGATCACATTCAGTTTTTGAGTTTTTGTTTCAGGAAAAGAGTTGTATTGTGTCTCCCACTTTCTTAAATAACAAACACATGGTTCACATGTGTGTTTGTCTTAAGTAGTAAGGATAAAGGTGCAAAAGGTACTTAGTACTAATATTTCGATTATTCTTCTGAGTATCGGGTAAACTTGGAACCAGACTTATACCAACACTCAAGAAAAATCTAATATCCCTACTCGAACTGAACCGAAAATTTTGGATCGAATCCGGTATGGGTATATGGTAATTTGCCTACTTATTGTTTCCTGTATTTTTTTCATCACTTCTTCTTGGTGATGATTGTTGCTATTGCCTCTCCTATTACGTCTTCCCTCCGTTTTATTTAATAATTTTTTTAGAGTTTTACACATATTAAGAAATCATTTAATTATTGTCTTGTTTTTTTGTAAAATCATAATTCCTAGACAAACAAACTAATATAAATATTAACCAAAAAAAAAACAATATAAATTCAGATTTTTTATAGGGCAATTTTTATAAATATCATTAAAACAGTTTTTAACACAATTAGCACACATTTTCGAAAAATTTTAAAATACCATTAAATTTTTTTCCCTTATAAATACCACAAATCTTAAATTTTCAAAATTACACCTAATACATTCAAAACTATAACCTAACCCCTTCAAAACTATACCCTAAACACTATATAGCAAATCCAAATGAAAAAATTAAAATCTAAAAGTTTTAAAACTCGTTTTTTGTATATGTGGTATTTTTGTAAACTACAACTTTTTGATAATATTTTGATATAAAAACATTTTAATAGTATTTTTGTTATAAAAAACTTTGTAATGGTATTTTTGAAACAAAAATTTATTTTGATGGTATTTTAAGGAATTTTCCTTTTACAAAACTACACATTTTGAATTGCATTTCACAAAACTACACCATTCAATATTCAAAACTACACCTAAACACTCAAAATTAAATCCAAATAAACCCTATCCACACAATCATATCCTTATAATATTATACTCTAAACATTAATTAACAAACCCAAATAAAAAGATTTTAATTTTGGTAATTTTAATAATTTTTTAAAAGATAAATCAACCTTTTAAAATTGAGGAATTCACAAAACTACACCCTTTCATCCGTTCATTTGCAAAACTCTACTCAAAACAATGTTTTCTCGTATTTACACATTTTTCAAAAATTTAAAAGCTTTAAAAATAAAAATTGGACTCTTTCTCCCATAACTGTAATTGTCAAAATTTAGGAGGAAGCCCAATAAATAATCAAAACTATTTATTATTTATTATTTTGAATAGAGAGAGAAGTGTTGTAAAGTAAATAATCCAAATGGTTGAATATATTTTTAAATGGCTTTGTCTTCTTCGAGTGGCTCCAATTCCAAACCCTACACTTGAAAGACACCAACAGTTCCAATTTCGCATTTCAAAGCAAACGATGTCGCAATCTTCATCCCCTCGCGAGAAAGTCATGAGGAGAAAGTGTCGTGGAGACAAAGAAGAACCCATAGGAGGAGACATGGAGGATCTCTTCAGCGACAAAGAAACACACCAAATCAGAACCTCTCTGCTTGATTGGTACGATGCTAACAAGAGAGATCTTCCATGGAGAAGAAGAAGTAGTGAAGAGGAAGAAGATATAAGAGGATATCAAGTGTGGGTATCTGAGATTATGCTTCAACAGACTAGAGTTCTTACTGTCATTGATTATTATCAACGTTGGATGCTTAAATGGCCTACCCTTCTTCACCTTTCTCTTGCTTCCCTTGAGGTCTCTCTCTCTCTCTCTTGCTTAGGTTGATGTGTTGTAAATAGTGAGTAAAGGCTTGGTCTTTGTTGGTTTTAGTAGACATGAGAGTACTCTCTATTTGTCTCTTTACTTGGCTTATGTGTTTTGTTAAGTGTGTGTGTGTGTGTGTGTGTGTTATCTATCTTACTATGTGGAAAATTTGGAATAAACCCTACACATTTCCCATTTGAAGCCTTGTGTTAGATTGATTGTGTATAAATAGTGAGTAAAGGCTTAATCTTTGTTGGTTTTAGTAGACATGAGAGTACTCTCTGTTAGTCTCTATTTTCCCCAAATTTAGATTTTGTTTTCTTTACTAAACAAATTTGATTTTGTAGGAGGTCAATGAAATGTGGGCAGGTTTGGGTTACTATCGACGTGCACGTTTCCTTTTAGAGGTGAAAATAAGCTCTCTGCAATCCCATATAGGTTCAATACTTTCATTAATCGATCGCTAGTAAAGTGCCTTTTGTTGTTTCTTCGTCTCAGGGAGCAAAGATGGTTGTTGCAGGGAAAGAAGGCTTTCCTAAAAAAGCGTCTAGTTTGATGAAAGTTAAAGGAATAGGAGAGTACACAGCCGGTGCAATCGCCTCCATTGCTTTCAATGAGGTTACTCGGATATTTTGTTTCTCTAACCCGTAGAGATGTAAGGAACTTAAAGTAATCTATTCTTATTTTGGTACTTATTATGTTCTAGGCTGTACCTGTTGTCGATGGAAACGTGATAAGAGTGCTTGCTAGACTAAAAGCCATCTCAGCTAACCCAAAAGACCGTCTCACCGCCAAGAAATTCTGGTGAAAAGAATACTCTTGGATGTGCTTAGATGGTTCAATGTTGTGACGATAACATGAGAGATTGATAATAACAAATCATTTATACTTTTTTGTCAGGAAACTAGCTGCGCAGCTAGTAGATCCTTTGCGTCCTGGAGATTTCAACCAATCATTGATGGAGCTTGGTGCGACTCTTTGCGCTGTATCAAACCCAAGTTGCTCCTCTTGTCCTGTCTCCAGTCAATGCCGTGCGTATTCGCTTTTCCAAGAGAACGGAACCAGTCCCGTGACAGATTATCCTACAAAAGTGGTCAAGGCCAAGCAAAAGCACGACTTTTGCTGCGTTTGTGTTCTGGAGATTGTGGATCAAGAGAGGAACCAATCAGGAGGCAGATTTGTTCTCATAAAGAGACCAGAAGAAGGTCTTCTTGCTGGTCTTTGGGAGTTCCCATCAGTCATTTTGGATAAGGAAGCTGATTTGGAAACAAGGAGGAAAGCGATTAACATCTATCTTAACAAAGCATTACATGTAGAGCCCGAGAAAACTTGCGCTATAGTTTCAAGAAAAGAACTCGGAGAATTTGTCCATATCTTCACACACATACGTCGAAAAATTTACGTGGAGCTATTGGTTGTTCATCTTACAGGTAATTAACCGCTAATAATATTATCTCTCGGTCTACATAGACACGAACATGCTTTGTTGTCTACAAATATAATATCAGCTTTTTCTTTTGTCTCTGTGATAGTTGATTTGTTTAAAGACAAGGCAGAGAGCAATGTGACAGTCAAGTGTGTGGACAGTGAGGCACTTTCTACCATGGGACTGACATCAGCAGTTCGAAAGGTACTTTCTTTTCTCCGAGATGTGATTCTTGGATCTGAAAATAGATTATTTACAAGGAACTAGTTTAGATTTAGTTGATAATATTGCTAGACAGAAAACTCCATGAGGTAAAAAAGTAAGTAATGTTGTATGAGTTGCAGGTTTATTCAATGGTTGAAGCACACAAGAAAGACTTATCAGTGGTGTCGAGGAAAAGAAGAATCCAATGATCTCAAAATCCTTCTTTACATGTTTTGTATGTTGCTTTAGCTTAGATCTATTGTTTAGCTTTTGGTTTGAGATTTAACAGTTTGGTTCTTGTGAGTCCTTCATTGATTATGTATTATTACTTCTTGCAAATATATATATATTTTTTTTGTTTATCTAGTAAGACTAATATCCATCGGATTCGAAAATACTCTTATCTCTCGGGAAACAGACTCAATTTCAATCTCCATATCCTGTTTTGATTGTTTCGGTGGCTGATTTTTAAGAGAGCATCTTTTAAAGCTTTTAGAGAGTCATCGGCAAAATACCCGGAACCGAAAAACCGGAACTCAAGAACCGAAAAAACGGTTTCGGGTAGAAACGAAATATTTTTTATATTCTGGGTATTTTTTTAACTTTAGGTATTTTTTATTATCATTTTTCGGGTATTTTTTGTTTTCGGGTATATTTCTAATTTTGGGTATTTATTCTGTTTTCGGAAATTTTTCCTATATCTAGTCTGGAATACCCATAACCAAACTGGAACCGGAAATGTTGGGTATTTTCGGTTCCTCAAACAAAAAAACGAACTGACCCGAAACTGATAGGAACTGAATCGGAACCGAACCGAAAAATTGAAAAGGAGTGATTGGGTATTAGAATTCAGGAACCGAAAGAACCGGAACCAAATAGATTCAACTCGAACCGAACTGAATACCCGAATGTGTAGCCCTAGGTATGACGATATGATCAACCCTATGGAGATTATCATATTTTCCGCCTAACTTTGGAAATGTACAGTTAATGCCTACAAAAAAACAATTTACTCTTTTTTTCTTTCACTGATTAATATTAATAAAAGTGTAAGCAAATGTTACAAAATCAAGCTAAGAACATACCGAACTATGCTCCGGTAGTTCCACGATAAAACCTGAAAAGTTTACATAAGAAAACCTAAAAGTCCTAAACAAAAGGACTACAAGTCTAGAAATGAAACAAAAGTAACAAGAGGACAAAGCTTATGCATCACAAAGAAGAACACGCAAAAAGACGACTATCTATACTCGATAATCTAACCTCGAGAAGATACCGTAGCCAAGAGCCCAAAAGAGGGATTCAAAATCCCGCAGAGCTTGGTTGTGGTAATCCAAAGTTCTCGGGAGACAAAGATCTCTGAACCGAAGGTATAAGAGAACATAACTTAGTCAACACCATCAAGTCTTCAACATTGAGTAATCCAAAAACCGCAAATCTTTACGGGGATGAGAGCGGATCAACAAACCCAAAGAGAAAGAAAATCTCCACGTTCTTTATTGATATAAGTAGACTTCTTAAATCATAAATCTTGAGCGTCTTTTGAAAAGGGAAACCACATTCATAGAAAGGAGCAAAATGGATTAATGAGAACACCAACGCCGAAAAAATTGATAGATAATCGAAACCGGAAAAGAGGAAGCAACAACCAATCATACCTAAAAAAAACACAATTTTACTCTATGTGAAGATAAATAGATGAAAATCAGAAATTAAAAAGAAAAACATAGTTATACATTAATAGATGGAGAATTACATAACTACCCATTTTAAATTTCATTTCAAGAAACTACATTGTTTCCCTTCGATATAACTAACAAGTTTTAATACCATAAACTAAATCCCAAGAACAATTAACTAGTATATTTAATACCCAAATAAACCTTAAACAAAAAACCTTACTCCCTTTAACATTAAACCTTCAGCATGAAATTTATATAACATTTTGAAGTGTAATTTAACCATTTAAAATATGGAAGGATAAAAACTTAAAAAAGAAAAAACCAGGTGTAGTTTTGTGAAATACAGTTTCAAAGAATGTAGTTTTCTGAATTTCATAATTTTTATTTTACATGTGAATAAGAAAACTAAATCGCTTCGTCGATGTTGGCAATCCAGCTCGGAGGGAACTCGCTCACGTACTCAAATGTAAATGAGATTGCTGGTCCAGCCCGTACCAACTTGTCTACTTGTATATTTCTGGCGCGTGGAATAGTCTTGATTCATAAGTCTGTGAAGTAATTGAATAAAACATCAAACTCTTCTAACATAGCGGTGAAGGCAGGCCACTTAGTGGGATTATGCAAAATTGCCACTAATGTCGTATTGTCCGTCTTGAACGTCTGACAACATATGTTTCGTGCCTGAATAACTTCCATCGCGAAGAGGAGGGCTTCAAACTCGGCATGTAAGGGAGAAAAGCTCCTTCTGTTGCACATTGCTCCCATCAGGTGACTATAGTCATCTTCATTCAAACATATCCTTCATATCCCTCCAAAAGCTTCCGTATTTTTCCAAGATCTATCGACTTGGCACACTAACGCCGAATCAGTATCTCGAGACTCTTTCGTCGAATTATAAGTTTTCATGACTTGTGCATCTTCGTTAGAATTTTGTGCATCTGACCAAACCTTTGATTCCTTAATCACATGTTGTACTATATCTGGTGGGTCGACATCCACACCTTCCTTACGATTTCTTGATTTGCATTTGTACCATAATATCCATGTTTAGCAATTTTTATCTTGCTGTTGGCCCTCCAATATTTGTAACCTCGAGAACAAGTAGTCCAAATTGGTATAAATACCTCCTTGCGGGAACTCTTCGGTGACTGAGACGGGTGACACACCCCATATGTATAATGAATGAGAACATTCAAAAAACACATGGTTGATCGTCTCTATCTCCTCCTCGCATCGCAGACACAAAGGATCACATTGTATACCTCTGTAGTTTAGTTTTTCCCTAACGCCTAGAAAACCCGACAAAATTTGCCACAAAAAGTGTCTCAATTTATGTGGCACTTTGCTTTCCAAGCTTGCTCTTTTAAAGCGTTGATATTTGGTCCCCATTGGTCGACCGTAACAATCTCTTTATTCATTTGTTGCCAAAGATGATAACCTGATTTAACCGTATACTTCAGTGACTGGGATTAATGCCAAATCCAGTTGTCTGCATCATTTCTTTTACTAATAGGCAAACCTCCGATCTAATTCATATTCTTCAAGTTAATTAATGCAGCTAGGGCCCCCTTATCCCACTCAACGATATTTGGATTAATTAAACCCCTTACTTTCAAATTTGGAAATAAAATACTTCCACTTCCTCGTTTCGGTCGTGGATCCGTATCAGAGACCTATAACTCATCCCAAACAAATATCTGGCTATTTTTGCATGGTATTTTCCTCATTCCTTTCATTAACAACTTTGTTGAAGAATATATACTTTTGCAACCGAATGAAGGAGCATGTGGTTTTTTGCCTTAAATGGGTGCACCCTTGAGAAATATCTACCTTTCAAAACTCGCGCCACCAATGAGTTTGAGAATTTCGAAAGGCGTCAATATTGTTTTGCCAACAATGCCTTGTTGAAATCTTGTAACGATCGAAAGCCCATTCCACCATCGTGTTTGGACTCACACATTTTTTCCCATGCCACCCAACGGAGACCGCATTTTCTTCTATTAGAACTCCACCATAATTTACTTATTGCACTGGTTAACTTTATCGTTAACGACTGAGGTAATTTGAATCATGACATAAAATACAAAGGGAGAGCTAAGACCACCGATTTAATCAGTGTTTACTTTTAGCACCACCTAAACTCTCTGGAATACCCAAGTAGGATCCCATGAATATTTTTTCATGTCTATCTTGACATGTGTGTCCACATTATGTCCAAACTTCACTGAAAATTTTGAGAAGTTAATCTCTTGTCCCGATGCTTTACCGTATACCTCTAATACTTCTAAGGTAGTCATGCATTCACTCTCCTCGGCTTTACAGAAGAAAAGGCTATCATCAGCGAATAGCAAGTGCGATACCGCAAGACTATTTCTCACAATCTTAATTCCTGAGATATATGAGTCTCCTTCCGCTTTCTTTATTAAAGAAATTAATACCTCTGTACACAGTATAAACATGTACGAAGATATTGGAGCCCCCTGTCTTAAACCCCTTTCCGGCTTGATCAACCCTCTAGGTTGGCCATTAATCAACACTTGATACGAGACAAAACTCACACACCACATGATCCACTTTACCCATGTACTATTGAAACCTAGTTTTAGTAGTACTGCTTCAAGAAAAGACCATTCCACTATATCATATGCTTTGCTCATTTATGTTTTTATTGCCTTAAGCTTCAGAAAAACTCCAAGACAAGATTCCTTCATGGCTTCCCACACATCATATCATATAGATCATATGAACGTTTTAGCAGCTTGTATCATGTTAAGGTAACAACAATGCTCCATGCTTTTAACTTGAATTGGAGATAACCCTTCCTCAAAATGCGTTGGTGGATAAGAAGCTACCCCTATTTACAAAGCAGATGAAACAAATCAACAAACTACAAGAAACAAATCTACAAATCTGCAAAACAAATCTACAAAACAGATGAAAAGTTTACAATCAGATGAAACAAGTCTACAAAGCAGATGAAAAAATATACAACGCATATGAAACAAATCTACAAGACAGATGAAAAGTCTACAATCAGATGAAACAATTCTACAAAGCATATGAAAAATCTACAACGCATATAAAAAAAATCTACATACCAGATGAAAAGTCTACATTCATATGAAACAAGTCTACAGAGTAGATGAAAAAATCTACAACGCATATGAAACAAATCTACATACAAGGTGGAAAGTCTACAATTAGATGAAACAAATCTACATACAAGATAAAAATTCTACAATCAGATGAAACAAGTCAACAAAGTAGATGAAAAAAATTTACAACGTAGATGAAACAAAATCTAAAAACAGATGTATAGTCTACAATCAGATAAAACAAATCTACAAGATGAAACAAATCTACAAAACAGATGAAAAGTCTCAATTAGATGAAACATGTCTACAAATCAGATGAAACAAATCTACAAAACACATGAACACATCTACAAAACGCATAAACAAATCATATCAAACAATTCTACAAACCTAAACATGCCAAGCAAGATAACTCTAAACATGAAACAACGAAACCCTAAAATCCAAAACGCTAAACAAAAAAGTAAATAACATACAAACCACAAAACCCTAAATGAGATATAACTTTCGAAGAGAAAGACGAAATATAACATTCGAAGAGAAAGACGAGATATAATAGATAGTGCGATGTCGACGAAGAGAAGAAACGACGACAAAAGCAAAAACGAAGAAGACGAAAACGACAGCGACAGACGAAGAAGACGAAAACGACATCGACGGACGAAGAAGAAAACGGAGAAGACGACGGAAAACAAGAAACCGTAAAGAGAGCGAATTCGAAATAAAAGACCTTGGTCAACATATCATCACTCGATTGAGTTCCGAATTCGAAATAAAAGACCTTGGTCATCTCCATCATTTTCTTGGAATCTCGAAATAAAAGACCTATGCCAATAAAATTATGTGGCAGATATTCTTCATCGAGCAGGTATGACAAACTGCAATCCTTGCTTGACACCGGCGGACACGAGGACAAAGCTCGCCGCCGATGGTAGTCCCGTCGTGTCTGATCCGACGCTATACCAAAATTTAGCTCGAGCTCTCCAATATCTTACATTTACATGACCTGGCATTGCTTTTGCGGTTCAACAAATTTGTCTTTTCATGCATGACCCTCGAGAAAACCATTTTAATGAATAAGGTACGATCAAAGTAGATTATGATAGATACAAATCTATGATTAAGATATTCTAAGACCATGTCCAATAGAGAAACCCTCAAAATTTCTTAACTATTCATTGGGATCCATGAACAATTAGATTAAGAAATTTTGAGGGTTTCTCATTGGACATGGTCTTAGAATATCTTAATCATATATTTGTATCTATCATAATCTACTTTGTATCATATCTAATACTCCCCCTCAGTCGAAACGGCGTAGTGCGAACGTTGAGACTGTTCCGAAACTCAAGAAACAATGTTGACGACAAACCTTTCGTGAAGACATCAGCAAACTGTTGTGCCGAGGGTACATGAAGCACTCGAATATGTCCCAAGGCAACCTTTTCTCGGACAAAATGTATATCTTTGTCCACGTGTTTAGTACGTTGATGTTGTACTGGATTTGACGATAAATAGATAGCCGAGACATTATCACAATAAACAATGGTCGCACGTGGTAAATGGATCTTCATTTCCAGCAAGAGAGTGCATATCCAAGTCGTTTCAGCCACTACATTTGCGACTCCTATATACTTTGATTCAGCACTCGAGCGAGAGATTGTTTGTTGTCGTTTTGATGACCAAGACACAAGACTCTCACCCAAAAACAAACAATATCCGGAGGTAAATCGACGTGAGTCGGGACACCCCGCCCAATCAGCATCCGAGTATGCAACAAGGCCAATTTTACTTGCCCGGTGTAACATAAGTCCATGATTGATCGTACCTTTAATGTACCTTATTCATTAAAATGGTTTTCTCGAGGGTCATGCATGAAAAGACAAATTTGCTGAACCGCAAAAGCAATGCCAGGTCATGTAAATGTAAGATATTGGAGAGCTCGAGCTAAATTTTGGTATAGCGTCGGATCAGACACGACGGGACTACCATCGGCGGCGAGCTTTGTCCTCGTGTCCGCCGGTGTCAAGCAAGGATTGCAGTTTGTCATACCTGCTCGGTGAAGAATATCCGCCACATAATTTTATTGGCATAGGTCTTTTATTTCGAGATTCCAAGAAAATGATGGAGATGACCAAGGTCTTTTATTTCGAATTCGGAACTCAATCGAGTGATGATATGTTGAATAAGTGTAGTTGTGGACGCCGTGAGAACAATGTCGTCAACGTAGAGAAGAAGATACGCGATATCGGAGTTATGACTCAAGATGAATAACGATGCATCAGATTTGCTATGTGTAAAACCAATTGTCTTAGTAAACGTCGCGAATCGGTTATACCACACTCGCGGAGCCTATTTAAGACCATATATAGACCGATGAAGCAAGCATACATGATCTGGTTTAGACTTATCAATAAATCTCGGTGGTTGATGCATATACACAGTGGCATCCTCGGCAGTTTCCTCCTCGGCTCGTTCATTGGCCGCTCCGCTTTGGGTCCCCTCTTCACCGTCGCCCGTTTCCTCCAAGAACTCGAAAAGAGAGTCGATCTCAAGTTCGGCGGGGAGTTCGAAGTCCGAAGCTTCGTAGGAAAGTTGCGGCCTCTCCGCCAGCCAGCTCTCAATCTTCGCCTCTTTTTCACGACAGCGACGATAAAAGATGGGAGGTGTGTCGATCGCGAACTGAGTCTTCAACCGTTCCATGGTACCGAAGACCCCCTTCATCTGGTTGAACAGAAGGTATTTCTCCTTCGTAAACTCCCGTTCGTCGAGATAGGTCTTCAGCTTGCCAAGCCGAACCTTCGAAGCCGTGCGAAGATCATTGAAGCGCTCCTTCACCATGATGAGACGCTCGGGGAGGCACTTAACCTCTAGGGCGCCAACTTCAGAGAGTTGGTTGTAGTCTGCCTTCAGATCGGCAAGCTCTCTAGCTCCAGCCTCTTCGGCCTCGCGAGACGATTGAAGGACCAAATCACCGACCCTAGACGACTCGACCTCAACCTCGAGCGCCTTTCTGAGATCGTCTTTCTCGGACTCCACCTTTTGAAGCTTCTTCTTGAGATCGACATTCTCAGACTCCGCCTTTTCAAGCCTTTTCTTCAGCTTCTTCGACCTCTTCTCCTTCTTCGCCGAAGCCAGGTCGACCTTGAGCTCCTTGACCTTAGCCAAGGCTGCATCCCTCTCCTTCTCGGCAACATCGAGGCGTACTTTGGCCAAACACTTCTAAACAAGTACAAAATTAAACCAAGACAAAAAACAAATATATGACGTAACGAGGGAATCAGCGAAGAAAGCTTACTCTCTGCTCTAATCTCGCCAGTTCGGCAACCTCTGCGGCGAGCACCAGTTCGGAGGGAAGCTCTTCGCCATGAAAAGCTGAATAAACGGCCCGCTGGAAACCCGCACTCGCTTCCTTGTCGTTGAGGAAAGGGACCGTGTCGTTGTAGGCAAAGTAGAAGCCGTGTTCGTTGCCTTCCTCGAGTGCGTGGGCAAACCCATCCCCTTCAACCAGTGGAGGATCAGTTTCCTCTCCGACAGTATCGGAAGGATCGGCATTCCTCGCAGACCGATCCGCTCCCTCGGACCCAAGCCCTTTAGCTTGGTCCTCACTTTTCTCTTGGGCAGGAACAACATGACCGTCGGACGCAACATCCGCCCGACCCTCGGCTGACGTAGCTTCGGTACGAAGCCTCGTGGCATGAGGGAGCTCTGTCGAATCCTCTCCGGCCGTTTCACGATCCCTTTTGACCCCGACCCGTGGCAGCAAAGAAGGCGAGGCCCAAATGGGCGAAGAAGAGTCGTCCACCGGCATGGGCGGAATGATTCCCGCGGAAGGACTGCCCGCTGGAAGAGGCGGATTGTTCGCCGCAGGAGGCGAACCCTCCGACATCGGTGGCAGATCGACCCGCGGTGAAGGCGAACCCGACTCGGGATCGGTTTTTCTTCCCTCTTCTTCGGAGCGAAACTCCTCCTCAAGCTCGTCGTCAAAAACGCACGGGAAGTCATCGAGAGTCAGCATAGCGTCCGCGTCTTTTTTCGTCTGAGGCTTAAGCTTGTACGAACCTGAAAAACAGATCAGACAAACCAGAAACGTAAACATAAAAAAAATGAAATGAAATGACCGAAGTAGAAGCAGGTCAGTAAAGCCGAACTAACCTCCTAACGATGCGAAGTAAATTTTCTGTTGTCGAAGTATTTCGGTCCACAACACCTCCGTTCGACTCCGAAATGCTTCTTTGAACGGTTCGTATTCCAGAGGGAAAGGATAGAATGGCGGGAAGAGAGCTGAAAAGGACAAAAGGAAAATCAGTTAGAGAATCAAAGATAAAAGAAAAAGTCCAAAGAACCTACCAACACAAGGCGACCACTTGGTTTGGTACACCCTATCGACGTCTAAAACGGATGTCGAGTTGATACAGACGAAGAAGTATTTGTCCCACCACTTAGCAAATTTGACCGACGTGTCCGATGTCAGCTTAAATCCGGGCCTCCAGCAGATCGACCATGTGCCATGGAGCGAGTTGTTCTTACTGACCCGCGTAATCTCGTTAAAAAGCCGAATGGTCATCTCGATCCCCAGCTCCTTCGATACCACCATCGCAGCCACCAGATTCCGGACGCAAGGAGCGGTCAGCTGAGAGAGGGCGATCATCCGCTCCTCGATATAATCTATGAGGAGTCGAGGTAACGAAAACCACAATCCCCCCGAGGTAAACATTTGTTCGTACAAATAGATGTACCCGGGAGGACAGCCCCAAGGTCTTTGATCCGGCTTCGGCACTAGCAATTCCAACGGCTCGCTAGTCCCAGAAGGAGTCTGGATCCTGCTAAGAGTGCCCGAGAATTTGCTCTTAGACTGCCCGAAGGTATGAACCTGCCTCACTACCTTTTTCTTCGGCTTAGAAGAAGACCCAGGTGCCGAAGAAGAAATCAGGACACTCTTCGCCGACACTTTGACCCTCTTCGGCTCGGTAGAAGGCCCAGGCGCCGAGGTAGATGCGTTGGGTTTAGAGCGAACCACCGGATCGCTCGCACGGTCAGTAGTCGAACCCACGGTCGGAGATAACCTGGAGTTATCTTGAAGCGGCCTCGCATCGGACCTTACTGATCGCCCTGCCGGTCTTCCTGTCGGATCAGAAGCCGAACGGGAAGAAACCAAACTCGTCTTGGGAAGAGAAGACATGTCGGAGAAACTAGCAGAAAGCTTAAAATCTAGAGAGAGGTTGGAGAAAAAGTTAGAGAGAGAAAGTACCTAAAGTTTGCGCGAAAGAGTAAAATGAAGAAATAAAGCCGGAAGAGAGTTTTTATAGAGAAACTTGGGAAAACGGAGGGGCGCCATCGAACGGCGCGAAATGAAATTTCATCATTACGATGGCGTGGAAGTTCATCATTCGCTGAAATAAAGGCGCAGCTTCGACGATACGACTCCGGAATACGAAGAGGTAAAAACTCATCATTACGATGACGTGGCATCCATCGATTCGTCGAAGAACGGCGTGCGCCCCCCAAAAAGCCGTCGAAACTTTAGATAACTTTTCATGATAACGATGACGTGGCTTTCAGCGATTCGCCAGGAAACGGTGCGCCTTTATGACGTGGCACTCTGTGAATCAACCAAACGCCGAGGATGACTCTCCTAAAAAGCCGAACTGGGGGGAGGGACTAATGTTAAGGGTGGGCCTAAGCCCAATCAGGTCTGACCCATTTGACAAGTCACCATAGGGGAAAACCCAGTGGGCTTATCCACAGTTCGACCCCAAGGCCGAGTCGAAGCCGAAGCCCAACGGAAGGAAGCGTGCCCGACATGGTGACGTCGGTACGAACCTGCCAGGACTGACACATGTGACGTCTGTACGGCGCCGTGGCTCGGTCAACAAAGGTGTCAGTACGAACCTGCAGGACGCAGAAGTCAGCCGAACTAGCATTTAATGAAAAGGCACGTTCGACAACCGCATTTAATGCAAAGGCGTGTTCGACAAAACAGCTTTCCGTATGTCGGGCATGCGCCGAAGTGATCCCGCCAAGGAGCAAAAGCCCGCCAAGGATCAAAGACCTTCCCTATAAATAGAGGATTCCTCCTCAGAAGCAGAGGATCCGGATTTTAGAGAGAGAATCTACAGAAAGAAACTAGTACAAATATATCATCCCACTTCGTCATTGTATCAAACAATCAATCTATCAATAAACGAACTCCGAGTTCTTAATCATATTTCTGTTCGGCACTTTATCATTACTCTTTATTACACTTCGATTCTACCTGTTCGCTCTAGTTATCACTTAACGAGTTTTCCGACCTTTCCCTATCTTCATCATCTCAGTTCGGTCCTAAGACCGAACCTTGTTTTAACATTTACCCTTTGAAAGATTACCAAAATTAATTTTTTTTCATTTGGGTTTGCTAATTAGTGTTTAGGGTATAATATTAAGGGGGTAGGATTGTGTGGTTAGAGTTTATTTGGATTTAATTTTGAGTGTTTAGATGTAGTTTTGTGAAGTATTTTTGAAATGGTGTAGTTTTGTGATTCTCTATATTTTTCAATGTTGAAAATTATATTTTTTTGTGTCTAAAAGTTGTGATGTCTTATTGCCCAATAAACTTGTTTATTACTCCATATTAAATTATAAAAATGATTCTATATAAATTTAATATCTTTCATTTTAAATTAAAGAAATTCACAAAACTACACATTTTCACCCTTTCTTCACAAAACTACATCTAATTCAATATTTTCACAAATTAATACCCTTTCAAAATTTTAAAAGCTTGATTTAACCTTTTAAAAATTACCAAAATTAAAATCTTTTCATTTGAGTTCGCTAATTAGTGTTTAGGGTATAGTATTAAAGGGTAAAATTGTGTGGGTATAATTTTTTTGGATTTAATTTTGAATGTTTAGGTGTGGTTTTGTGAAATAATTTTGAAACAATATAGTTTGTGAAATGTAATTCAAATAGTGTAGTTTTGTGATCCTCCTATAAATTATTAGTTAGATAATATTAAAGATTAATTTTCCATGGAAAAAGATATTAAAGATTTCAGTTGAATTGGGGAAGAGTTTTGGAGAGCCCTAAATTAGAAAACGATTTAGTGAACAACAGTGACGACGATGATGCGATATTCAATCGATTGGTCTCTGTGAAGTCTAAACGATCTCTCTCTTTGGCGATCAGATCTGACGGAGAAACCTTAGAAAATCGAAGCTGGAATGGTTTGTATCTCCTTCTCTCTCTACCTTCTAAGATAAGCATACAATGTTTTCTACTGATATCTTTGTGTGTGTGTTTACAGTCACATAGAGGAGGAGTTAGGAAGGAGGAAAGGGGAAGGAATCATCCGCCGTCGAGGCATCTCTGGGTTGGTAACCTTCCTCATGGGATACCTGAACGTGAATTAGCCGATCTTTTCTTAAGGTTCGGCGAATTGGATAGCGTTGCGTTTCAGCCTGGACGCAGCTACGCTTTTCTCAATTTCAAACACGACCAGGATGCTTTCTCTGCTTTCGATTCCCTCCAAGGCTTCCCACTCTCCGGCAATCCCCTTAGGATCGAGTTTACCAAGGCGGTTAGTGTGTTGAAACTCTCTCTCTCTCTCTATAAATTCTCTCAATTGCTGCTTGCATAAGAGGGTTTAGTTAGTAGTCTTAGAGAGAAGAACATTGATGATTTCATCAAATTAAACCAACTTAGAAGAATGATTCACGTCATGGCTATTGCAAACAGTTTCGATTTTACATGGATGGTTAGTTAGTTAGTTTTAGAATTCGACAAATCTGATTATTGTTTGACCCATTATTACCATTCTAAAAAGGAAAGCTTGTTTTGAAAAGAGTAAAGTATGCTGTTTTTGATATGTTCTAATAAGTCTCAGTTAGTGTGTTTCAATAGTTTCACATGGGGTTTATTAATCGAAAACTAGTGTAGCATCTTAAAAAGGAATGATGCTTGTGTAAGTAAGTACTCAACGAGTAAAGGACGCTAGTTTTTGATAAGTCTAATAGTTTGGTATACGATATTGTTTTGAACCCCTATTGTCACTTGAATGATATTTCATCGTTTCATAGAAGATGGCGCTAAGCAAAACTAAAACAAGCTTATGTTATGTCTGCTATCTCCTCTTTGCTAGCCTTGCATTATGATGCTTTATATAAATCAGGGGCATTACATTGATGATTATGTTTCTTTCTTTACAAGGAAACATAGAATCATTATCAATTAAACCTTATATGTGCCATCTTTATCATTGTTATGTCTCCACATCAAAAGTATCCAGGTTTAAACTCACATGCATTCCCCTTTTAGCACTCACAACACAAGCATTTTCTGTTATTACTCACAACACAAGCATATCACTCGTAACACAAGCATTCACTGTTATCACTCACAACACAAGCATATCACTCGTAACACAAGCATTCACTGTTATCACTCACAACACAAGCATATCACTCGTAACACAAGCATTCACTGTTATCACTCACAACACAATCATATCACTCGTAACACAAGCATTCACTGTTATCAGTTATCACTCACAACACAAGCATTAAGCCATAAATGTTGAGAAGCATTCTGAATGTTGTTTGCAAATCCTAAGTTTAAGATCTTTCTTCATTTGGTGAGAAATGTGGTATTGAGCTTACATGAGGTAAGTGCGGTTCCTGGAATCTATATGTAATGGATGAAAATGTAATAGTCTTCAGATATAGATATCTTAGAACAAAGAAATAATGCGAAATAGTGTTACACTGAGCTAGAATCGTAGTTGTTGGCATATCTTACATATTGTCTACTTGATATAAATTTCAGTAACCAGCAATGGCTAAAACTCCAGTCTAATCTTCACCATGTTTCAGTTAAACAGTTAGTCTATGGACTATGGTCCTGTTAAGCATGCCAACGCCAAACAGACACACGCTTTCGAGTTAATTGGACTAGTTTATCAGATTCAGCGTTTGCTTTGATATTACCAATACCATCACTTGCACTAGGCCAATAAAATTGTTCAGCTTGCTGTATTTTGTCATAGTGCTTAGATTTTACAATGATTGGGTGTTTAATTCCTTGGACTAGTGACGATTTTTAAAATCGAGGTATTAGATTCTGTAATATCTTTAGTAACCTCAGTATGTAAATTACTTTCATGTTACAGTTATCTTCTTCAGGTAGTTCTTCTATTGAAAGAGTTATAGATGATAAATGCTACTTTTTTTTAACATTTTTCTGCTGTTAATAGATCAAAACTTGCTATCTGCTGTTTATAGGATATAGTAATATATACCACTTTATCCTAACTGTGAGGTAGAAGTGTATCTTTTCTGCTGCACAGTGATTGTTGCCTGGTTAAATATCAACCAACTGATGGCATTTATTTAGTAAATTACTCTACTTTAGAAAAACAGGTGCTGAATTTTCTATCTGATAAATTAGCTTTTTGCTTTAAGAACTTATCAAACTTTGTTTCATGTATTGTTTGTCCTTGAGCATAGTGAGTCGCGCTATATAGAATAGTTGAGAACCCTTTTTTTTATTTTTGTTCTTACAGTGCAGAAGGACATTCGTTAATTCTATTCTATGTTCATGATACTTTTTATATTGTAGGATAAGTCATCAACTGGATCGCACACAGAAGCTCTATTTCATCATGACGAACAGCAACGACGACCTGTGGCAAGAAGGTCGCCTTATCTCCAACATGAGTCCAGAACCCGTTACGAAAGCCCAGACGCATATAGAAAACCGAAAATGGGTGATAGAAATGCAGAAGCTAGTGAGGTACTTTATATAGGATTCCCGGTTTCTTTAAAATTAGATGAAACGATCTTGAGGAAAGTATTTTCTCCGTTTGGAGAATTATCGAAAGTCTCGGTATTCCCTGGTCGCAGTTTTGCATTTGTTCAGTTCCGAAACCTGATGGCAGCTTGTAAGGCAAAAGAAACTCTCCAGGGGAACTTATTTGGTAACCCTCGAGTGCATATATCTTTTGCAAAGAGTGAACCTTCTTCATCTAACAGCGGAAGAGGACCGTCCAGTAGATCATTCTCTCCGCCTTACAGAACAACAGATCGGCTTGGATCCTCAGAAGCTTATTTTCAAGATCGAAATTATGAGGACATAGATAGAGATCACAATTACATAGCAGATAGGGATCTCGAAGATTCTGAAGATTACATATTTAACAGGAAAAGAACCTCGAGGAATGATGGAACGCTGAGGTCTACACATAGATTACCTCAGGATTATCATGCTAGTCCTCGGGATATGGGTTCGACGTTCCATGTTGATCCTCACAGATTCCCTTCAAGAAGCTCAGAGCCATGGGGTTTACCCGAAGAAGACAACTACTACCAGGAAAGTAAGAGAGTGAGGGCAGAGAAACAGCCCCCGGGGTATACGTTTTCTGCGAGAGAGCAAGAAAGACACCCATTTTCAAGGGCTTCTGCTGATTTTGAGAGGAGTAGCTTACGAGAACCACATGCAGAGTTAATGGGAGGAGGTTATTCTCTGCCGTCGACTGTCCCTGAAAGAAAAAGGTATACCCCTGAACTGAATCGACCATCGATAAAGGACTGGAACTGGGAAGGCACTATTGCAAAGGGAGGCAGTCCCATTTGCCGTGCCAAATGTTTTCCTGTGGGCAAAGTGATGGACATGATGCTGTAAGTTAACTCAGTCAAATCTTCTTTTTTTTGTATATTTTCTGATGAAATTTGTTGATCTAGTTGTATAATGTTTTGCTTCATGGTTGGTTATATTACATATATAATCCAGGCCTGAGTTTCTAGATTGCACAGCAAGAACTGGTTTAGACATGCTTGCCAAGCATTACTACCAGTCATCTGAAGCGTGGGTAGTTTTTTTCGTTCCTGGAAGTGATGCTGATATCGTGTTCTATAACGAATTCATGCATTATCTGGAGGAGAAGCAACGTGCAGCCGTTTCGAAATTGGATGATACCACAACATTGTTCCTCGTGCCTCCGTCTGATTTCTCAGAGAAAGTACTTAAAGTTCCCGGGAAACTGAGCATCTCTGGAGTTATTCTACGGTTAGAACAAGGTGGGTCTGTTCCACAGCAAGATCCAGACTTGTTAACCTATTATGGCAAAACGTCATATTCAGAGGCTAGTGGAGCTTCTTATCCTGATGTAGGAAACACACGTCCACTACCAGCATTTTTGCATAGAGATTGTCAAAGTGCACCAATAGATCCATACATTAAGAGCAAGAATGATCAGTTGAACCACCAGTACTCTGAAATGGAATGGCCACCCCGTGAAACACAACCTTTCGTAGAACATCATAATACTGTTCAAGAGAATGTCAGGTTTGTTCCAGGGAAACAGCCAAATCCGTATCAGGAAACAGAAGCGCCAATACAGCTTACACATATAAACAACACTCCAAATCAGCATGAACGATATGCACATTCGCAACAAGCGCAGACACCGAGCAATATCGCTCGATTGGTATCACCAGGGAATCAAAATGTAGAGCGGATACAAATTCAACAAGGTGGTAGCAATAGCCAAGAAGATAAAGAAACAGATGATAATCCACAGCATCGTCTGCAAGCAACGTTACAGCTAGCAGCAGCACTTCTCCAGCAGATTCAACAAGGTAAAAACTAGTTCAACAGTTTGCTTTCCCAAGAGATGTATTAACTGTTTTCATTTCCATGACACAAGTTGACAAGATTTATATATATATACACTATTAACAGATATGCAAGCAAGCATGCGTCTAGTTATTATAATATCGAGATTAACATGTCTTAATTGATGTAGTAATAAAGTAAGGAAAAAATGTCAAAAAATCCTTAACTTTCAAAGTTTCTCCATTTTAATCATGAACTTTCAATTTTCTATTTAAATCCTCAATTTTGCGTTGACTTTCCATAAAAATCTCAAACTTATGTTGACTTATTCAATTTGGTCTCAACGTTTATTCGACTAACGGAGTCGTTAGTCAACTCCGTTAGACAAGTCAACGTTGGGACCTATTCGGACAAGTCAACATAAGTTTGAGATTTTTATGGAAAGTCAACGAAAAGTTGAGGATTTAAATAGAAAACTGTAAATACATGATTAAAATGGAAAATTTTTGAAAGTTCAGGATTTTTTTGGTATTTTCCTTATAATTTAGGATATAGTTTTTCGTGTTTAGAATTTTAACTTTTAATGTTTTGATTCATTATTTTCCAATTTATGATATAATTTTATTTAAGGTTTAGATTTTAACTTTTAATGTTTAAGTTCTCTATATTGCAAATGACGGTATACTTTTATGTGTTCAATGTTAATATAAGTTTGAGATTTTTATGGAAAATCAACGTAAAGTTGAAGATTTAAATAGAAAATTGAAAGTTCAGGATTAAAATGGAGAAACTTTGAAAGTTGAAGATTTTTTTGGCATTTTTCCCAATAAAGTAAGGTGTTTTTCTAACATGCTTTAAAGGGTTTAAAAGGTTGTCATGTTTCCTTTTTTCTTTTTAACATGGGGCTTCTTGTTAACAATTCCATTATATTTAACTAATATTCCTACTTAGATATAATGTATCATTTTTTGTTTTACAAATTTTTTTAACTCATCAATATATTTTCGTAAAATTGAATTATTCATAATATTTTAACTTTTCTTTATGTTACCTATTAAATAGATTGATATTTATTTTTATTTTTTATTTAATTTTATTCCTATTAAATATGAATAGTTTTTATATGTAATAGGAGGGAACCCGTGATACTTGCGGTTTGTTTTCTATATTAGAAATCAATATGTGTGTAGATATTAATAGTTTTATTTTCTAAATTATTTATTTTGGTTTTTTTATGATTCTAGTAATTTCTTCTATTTACAATATTTATGTTCTCATTCATCTAAATAATGGTACAATATCTGTTACTTTTTCAATTCTATATTTTTTGCATATTTTTCACTTATCATAAATAGTTTGTAGATTTTTCTGTTTTTTAATTTTTTTTTGCTCATGTAGATGAATGTTGCAATATTTTTTAGTCTAAAAATTACCTTATAGTAAAATTTATTTAATGGCATTTCATGTAACTGAAAAGAACTTTGATGGGTTTTTCAAAAAAAAAATATTCTCATTTATTTTTTGTCAACAAAAAAAAAAAAAAAAAATTCTCATATAATATTATAGATTTAGTAAATTATATAATTTTTACTCATTTATTTAAGATTATTCATGTGTTAGAATTTATGATTTATATTTTTAAAATTTGATAAACGATTTTCGTTATTTATATTGTTTTAGGGGTTTAATATTAATTTCTTTTTAATATATAGTTTCATGTTAAATGTATATTGAATTAGGTAGAGTTTTGTAAAGGAAGGAAAGAAAGTGTGTAGTTTTGTGAATTCCTCTTGTTTCTAATATATAATTCGTTTTTATAATCTTTTCGTTAGGTGATAAACGAGATTTTACCCCGTTAAATCTAATATCTTAATGTAGTATTTAAGATGTCGAATCAAATCAGGAGCAAACAATTTACTTGAATTTATGAGAAATGAACTTAGTTTAAGCGTGATTAAAAGGGTTGTTGGTAAACGAATTCGTAACCGAAAATCAAACAAATAAAAACGAGAATTAAGAGTTTTGAAAGGTTTATTAAAAGCTAAACAATCAGGTTAAGGTGTTTTAAGGGTGATAAAATTTTCAGATTTCAAATTATCTTTTACAAAAATAACTTTAAGGTTTTGAAAACGATTTTAGATCAATCCACTCTCGTGGCAATGATCTTTTCTCAACAATTAAACTAAAACAATATCTTGGATAGTTTAATTGTCGAAAAAATTTAAGAACAAATCAATTGTAACCACTAAGCTTATTAACACATATCTCTCGGTTAAGCTAGGCTTAGTTCTAAGGTAATTGTTCAGGAACCTTTATAATCTCTCGATTCATAAAGTTTCCTAGGTTCAATAATCGAATGGCCAACTCGATTAAGGCTTTATAGGAAAATATATTTAAATAACGGGTCATTTTAATTTCAATTTGAATAAAATTATGATCCACTTATTTTAGTTTTTATAACGGGTCATTAAAAACCAATTGAATATGAAATCACGAATGATAATTGTTATGAGACTAAATCCATTTTAGTTTATGTATAATGTATACGTGTAATTTTTGCGACGGGTCGGAAAATATTAAACATAGTTTATGAGATATAACCAAATCATATTCAAAAAATCAAAATCTAAGAAACAAAAAAAATTGTATACTTTCACTTTAAGAAAATAATAAAAAGTACAATATATTCATGTACTCTATAAAACAAGAGATCACAAACAAAGTCGATGTAAGAAAAAATTTAATCTATTTTTTACCAAATAATTTTAAATAAATAAGTTTAAATACATATCATATTATATAAAAAAATACAACAAACTGGTTTATGTGTTAAAAATAAATTTGGGAGAATTATAAAACTACACCATTTGAATTACATTTCACAAAATTACACCATTTCTAAATTACTTCACAAAATTACACCTAAACACTCAAAATTAAATCTAAATAAACTCTACCCACACAATCCTACCCCTTTAATACTATACCCTAAACACTAATTAGTGAACCCAAATGAAAAGATTTTAATTTTGGTAATTTTTAGAGGGTAGATCAAGCTTTTAAAATTTTGAAAATGTGTAAATATGTGTAAATATGTGAAAATATTTCGAAACTACACCATTTGAATTACATTTCACAAAACTACACCCTTTCTTCCCTTCCTTTACAAAACTCTACCTAATTCAATTTTTCACATATTTACACCCTTTCAAAATTTTAAAAGCTTGATTTACCCTTTAAAAAATTATCAAAATTAAAATCTTTTCATTTGGGTTCGCTAATTAGTGTTTAGGGTATAGTATTAAAGGGGTAGAATTGTGTGGGTAGGGTTTGTTTGAATTTAATTTTTAGTGTTTAGGTGTAGTTTTGTGAAGTTATTTTGAAATGGTGTAGTTTTGTGAAATGTAATTCAAATGGTGTAGTTTCGTAATTATCCCATAATTTTATGTTCAAACAAATAAGCAATAATCTATTTCTAAACAAACAAAAAACAAGAAATAACTTTTATATAATAAGTATCATTATTATGAATAAATGACACTACCATCACTACATATATTTTATTTTCGTCAAAGTGATATAATTTTCATGTAATGGAGAATTAAATTTTGGTCAAATGAAACTTTTTTCTTAAATTGAATTAATAATTGATTTTATAACTCAATTGTGTAACCACCAAATTTTACATAAAGATATATATTAAGTGAGTAATGATGATGTTATGGATTACATGGTGAAACCAAAGACCTTTCATCATTCTCTACAATATAAAGAGAAAATATTCAACATCACTTTATGAATAAATGACACCACATTCGTTACATTTATTTTATTTTTATTAAAGTGATATAATTGTCATGTGATAAAAAATTAAATTTGGTCTAAGAAAATAATAAATATAACAATAAAAGGAGTTACAATTTTGTCAAATAAAAGTTTTCTTCTTAAGTGATCAATTGATTGTATTAATTAATTATGTAACCACCAAATTTTACTTAAATATATATGTTAAATGTGAGTAATGGTAGTATTATGGACTACACTATGAAACTAAAGACTTTTGCATTATATCCTCCTATATAAGGAGAAAATATTCAACATCTTGTATATTCAACATTTTCATATATTTTCTCTCGTAATTCTATTCTTCTTTGTGTGAAAATACAACACAAAGATAATGTTCAAAACTGTATGCTTTCGAGTGTTGCGAATCATAAGAATTATGTGGTTTTATCTTGGGATTCGAAACGTCATGTAACCTTCACACTACGGGGAGTTTTCGGAATTAAGGTGTTATTGGCCTCTGCAAACTCACTTTATTTCGAAATTATTTTCATATTAAACTAATATTTTAGATAGAGAAAAAAGAAGAACCGCTTGTTAGTTGAAAACGTGAGAAAATTTCTCTACTTTTAAAAAAATAAATACGAGTTCAACAATAGTCCGAATAAAAATATGTAAATTACTTATTAAACAAATTAAAAATCTCGATAGACATATAACAAATATAATACTTTTAATTAGTTTTGTGGATAGATATAACATTACATGGTTAAATAATGTTTTTTATCGATAATTTTAACTTACAAAATTTTTTTAAGCATTTTAGATTAAATTTTTCCGTAGAACGCACGGGCTACAAAACTAATTTTTGTATATAAATTAGATATCCATTTTTTACCCTTTTTATATACATAAATTGTACATTTAACACAATGGCATTGTATGTAATTAAAATAAAATTTTAAGAGTTTCTCAAAAAAATTGTTATTCCAATTAATACTATAGAATATAGATACACCCTTTCTCCACCACAATCCACATTATTCTGATTACGAAGAAAGAAACAAGTTTCCTTGTCGATCTCTTTTGGTGTTGAAATCCCGAGAGGGGAATATTGGTTGGATACAAGAAAAAGTATGCCCACTGTCAAGAACAAGAATAAGATTCGAGATTTCTCTCTTGGCTCTGATTCGGTAAAAAAAAAAAAATCCTCTTTTGCGTTTCTGTTTGTTTCTCGTATTCAAAAAGCTTACGATTTTGACAAACACTAATCTCTATTTTTAGAGAATTATTTGATAAGATTCGATAGATCTGTTTAACATTGCTCAGGACGATATTGATCAACGAAACCCTAAAACTAACGAGAATGGAGAAAAGATGCGAAATTTAGGGGGAAACGAGACAGAACAGGCTAATAAGACTTGTTTGGTATGTGATGGTAAAGACAATTGGGTTCTGGCTTGTCACAGGGAAGAATGTCCCATTGCCATTCATCAAAGCTGCTTATCTAATGAACCTGATTTTGACGAATTCGGTCGTTTTCATTGTCCTTATTGCTGGTATAAGCGTGTTCTTGTCAAGTCCGCGAAGCTACAAAAGAAGCATGTGGAGACTGATGACAAGTTTACTAAAGCTACAGAGACTTGGGATATCGACGAGGATGTAGTAAGGGTAACATGTGAAGGCGATGAATCATACGAGAAATTCGTACTGATGGAGAAGGATCAGAGAATGAAAGAAGTTGCGGCTGATACCGATTCCCAGGAATCGTCAAACAATGGCAATGATTATGATGATGAGAAAACAAGAAAGCAGAGGACTGATAAAAGAGTTGCAAGAACTCGTAAGCAAAGATACGTCGATGAGCAAAAGAAAGCGTCATGTAATGATAAAAGAGTAGTGATGATGTTCAATGAGCAAGAGAATGGATCCAACAAGGATGAACTAATAAAAGAGCCAAACTCTGTATCTTCATCTATTTCATCTCCTATCTCTACAGACAATGTTAAAGATTCTTGTCAAGAGTTAGCTTTGATCATCCATCCTATTGCCATTGGAAAAGAACAACCAATAGAAGCAACACCGATCGATGCAAGGCCTTGTCGCTTCATGCCTTCAATCAATGGAGTTCTGTCTAACGATCTCAGACAATGGTCTTCTCTATCTTTTCATTTAAATGTTTTTCTTTGGTTAAGAAACACAAGCAGCAGTAGCTAATTGTTTTTTGCCTTCTTTTTACGTGCAGCAGCAGCAGCAGCAGAAAGCGCAAAAGACTATTTTGGACGCAGGCAGAAGAAGAGATGCTTAAAGTACGAAACTTCCCACATTCCTCTCCACACCACATGTTTTTTTTTTTTCAATTTTTCTTGTTTACTCATCAATAAATCAAATCAAAACTGTAAAAGTGCACAAGAATTGTTGAACATGAGGTTAAAGTGGGTTTTGATGTGATGACACTTTTTTTTTATTGTGTGTGTACTGTTTCCCTTAAGGTTGGTGTGGAGAAATTTCCAGGGAAAAGGAACATTCCATGGCGCAAAATCTTGGAATATGGTAAAGATGTGTTTAACGAAGAGAGGCTACCAAGTGATCTCAAGGACAAGTGGAGGACGATGAACAAAATGTTGTTAGAGACAGGAAAGTGGGTAACACTCTCAGCCGAGCATGAATCTTTCGTACAACCTTGTTCTTAGTTTAGTTTAGTTTAGTTTGGTTGGTTCGTTGGTTTGTGTAATGTAAACCAAACTCTCTCTTTTTAGAGAATACATAATACTAGTTAAATGGTTTTAAATTTTTTGGCTGTTTCAAAGTCTATCAAACATTCTGTTTTTTTACATTTCTACTGATGTGGGAATCTTGTAATGGTGAATTTGTTTTTTACAGTTTGTCATTAAATTAAATTCTATTATTTCCGATAAAACAAGGGTCCCTTCCCTTGTGTAGTTCTCTTTAGCCAGCACGTGTATCAGGGTAGTGCCACGTACACCCACCACAGCTTATTTTGTGTTGCTTTCTCGCTTCTTCTCTGCTCCCTTAGTCGTCAGAAAAATGGATGTTCCCACAGGGTTTTTGGAGAAACTATGGAGTTTTATCTCTTTCCTTCCTTTCTTCTTCATCTTGCTTCTCCTCGGCCTCATCAAGGGTATGTTTTTTTATATAGAATTTAGCTTTTTAAGACAAGTCTCTTAACACACATTAGTTTAGGTCTTAAGTCATGATAAAAATGTTATAATATTCTTCACGGTATGGTGTTAAAGTTGTCACACTTTTGTATTTGATTTCTGTTTTGTCAGCTCTCATTGTTGGTCCAATTTCATCTGCTATAATTTTGATTGGCAATTCTGTTGTCATCATTGGTCTATGGCCAGCACATTTCATTTGGACCTACTACTGTTTAGCAAGGTTTAATTCTAATATCTAAATATTTTATTATATTTTTTATTTTATTTTTTAATATTTTTTGTAGCCTTTGTACTAAATAATTATACTCCGTATTGTTTATGTAACCCTATAGAACAAAGAGGATAGGGCTCGTTTTGAAGACTGTGGCATTGATATTGTTTCCAGTGCCTTTACTCCTATGGCCAGTTGCCGGTATATTAGGAAGCCTATTTGGTGGAATCGCTTACGGGTTTTTCACGCCTCTTATGGCTACATTCGAAGCTGTAGGAGAGTCGGTTACAAGCAAATGCTATCATTGCTTTGTTGATGGCTCATTCTCCACTATTAAAGGGAGTTGTATTGTGGTAACGGATTTCACGGATTTCTGCTTCCATTCTTACTTCTCCTACATGGATGAATTAAGAGAAATGGTTTCTCCGCGGATGCTAAACCTCTAGAGATTAGGTAAGGATCATATATTTTTGGTCCGTGACTTTTACAGTTATGGCTTTAGTCTTTGTTTTTTTTTTGTTTTATTGGTCCAGGTTGTCTCGCCTACCGAGTTGTCTGATGGCTAGTTCGTTAGGTGTTGTGGTAGATGTTCTTCTGATAACAGTTGTTGCTATTTACAAGAGCCCATATATGTTGCTCAAAGGATGGAAGAGGCTATTAGAAGACCTTGTTGGCAGAGAAGGCCCCTTCCTAGAGACGGTTTGTGTCCCCATTGCAGGTCTTGCCATATTGTTGTGGCCGCTAGCTGTCGTGGGGGCTGTAATAGCTTCTGTTTTTTCGAGCTTCTTTCTAGGATTATACAGTGGAGTTGTCGTCCATCAGGTTCACTAACACATACTTAAGTTTATTCATTGATGGCTTTTATAAAGCTGAAACTATGGTAAAGTGATTTTGCAGCTAGCTATCTATGAGTCATAGTTACTGCATCTAGGACAATAATTCTGGCCACTTGAGATAATTTATGTTGGTTAACTTACGGCTTAGCCATAAATTTGCAACTTACTTATTTCACATACCAATTCCATTGACTTTTGATCACTTATAGATCATAGTGTTTCTCAATGGATACTAGTCAATTTTTTTATTATTATTTAATTGACTTAGAATCTTTCTAGGAGGACTCTTTCAGAATGGGGATTAACTATATGATCGCTGCGGTTTCACTGTTTGACGAGTACGTAAATGATTTACTCTATTTGAGAGAAGGAACTTGCCTACCGAGGTATACAATGGGGGTCCGCTATGTTCATTGGTGTCATATAAATTTATATTTTTCCGTTCATTATTGGTTGGTTGATTACAAATTTATGATTTAAATTATATATGATCGCGACAGCTAGGCCTTGCTATAGGATGAAAACAGACAATGGTCATGTGAAAGGAATATTAGGAGAGAGGAAGAACGTTGATCTCAAGAGTAGAAGAAGCATCTCCTTAAGTTCAAGGCTTGTTTCACAACAGTCAAGGACACTGAAAAAAGCAATCACACTATATAAACCTGTTCAGGTATATTCGATATAATGTTTTTTTAAAAAACAAACAAACAAATGATCTCGAAGAATATTATTTTGTTTTGTTTTGTTTTTCAGGTATGGGAATGGTTGTTTAAGTCGTGTGAAGTGAATGGGAGGATACTTCTTCGCGATGGTTTGATAGATGTAGAAGAATGTATTGTCAAGGGTAATTGTAAGAAGCTCTTTATCAAACTACCCGCTTGGACCGTCCTACAATGTCTCCTTGCATCCGCAAAGTCTGACTCATCTGGGTTGGTAATTAGTACGTATACGTGTTAGTTGATTTCTTCAACAAACACGCACAGAAACATTTGTCTCCGCAATATTGGCTTATAATTTGGTGATTAAACTATAATGGCAGCTGATGGCATTGAGCTTACAGAACTAAACAGCCCAAGAGACAAAGTATTTGTTTGGCTCATTGGGCCTTTACTAATAATGAAGGAACAAATAAAGAATCTTGAGCTTAATGAAAATGAAGAATTTTGTCTAAGGAAGATGGTAATGGTATGCAAAAATGAAAGAACCGAGGATTGGGATAGCACTGGCTTCCCGTCAAGTGATACCGTAAGAAAAGCGCAGTTGCAAGCAATAATAAGAAGGTAAAGATCAAAACTTCAACATATATCTTAGAGAAATTCTCTGCAATACCACGAAAAAGTTTTCATTTTGAAAAATATCATTACAAAAGTTTTTATAACGAAAATACCATTAAAATGTTTTTAATATCAAAAATACATTAAAAGGTTTTTAGTTTATAAAATCCCACAAATACAAAAATCGATTTTTGACAAGTTAATTTTTTTTTTAATTGGGATTCGCTATATAATTTTTAGGGTACAATTTTCCATGGGGTAGAGATTAGTTTTGAAGGTTTAGTGTTTAGTTTTGAAGGTTTAGGGTTCAGTTTTGAAAGTTTTAAACTAACTTAAGATATATGTTAGTTTTGAGATTTTTGTATTTAATAGTATTCGTAAAAATGTGCTAATTTTCTATTAAAAAATTATTTAATGGTATTTATGAGAATTGACCAAGGGTAATTTTTTTACTTAGTGGTATGTATTTTGAGAGTTTATTGAGTTTGTTTTAGTGACTTTAATATAATTAACTGAGGCTAGTAATTGTAACGAAAGGTTGCAGGGAATGGTAGCATCAGTGTCAAGAATACCGACGTTTAGAAGAAGATTCATGAACTTGGTGAAAGTGTTGTATATGGAAGCTCTTGAAATGGGCGTGTCTAGTAATCGAGCTGGTGGGATCCTCAAACCTAACAATGTTCAAACGGGAAATATTGATCCGACCGAGACAACACCTGACATGGATGTTGTATAAGAAGTTTTACAGTTTCTCTTTTCTCTCTTCTTTTTGTTTTAAGTATTAAGTGATAACAGTTCAGTGGTATGTTATGTTAAGAACCTGAACCCGAAAACTTTCACTAGATTATGAAACGGTTACAGAGTTTAGTTCGACTTCATCACAGTCCCGTTTAACAGATTCATAGCATCTGATAAGAACACGCAAAATAAGCATGCTAAACAAATGTTATTACAGTTCTATTTATACTAGCAAATAAACGACGAAAAAAATAAATTAGCAAAATAAACTTTGCGAGCTCCTTTAGCTGACACTTGTAAGAATTAATCTTTATGTTTATATCATAACTAGGTAATTTTTCGCGTCATTCGCGATGAATAAATTTTGAAAATAATAAAGCTTTACGTAAAAGTGGATAATTATGTTTAAAGTTTAATATAAGAATATTTCTAATTTGATTTACTTTTAGTTTTGGATATAAAAATTTTCAATTTTTTATTTTTATTCCACTCAGTTTTTGTAGAAATATATTTATAAAAGTATTCACATAAACGGATCCGAATATCCTTCAAAAGTCAACGGATATTCTCTGACCGAATATTCGTCTAATGGATCTGAATTGGAGTCATTTTTTACGGATTTAGGCATATGCGAATCCGGATATCTTAAAAAACGAATATATGGATCCGGTTCACCATTAATATGCGATATATATTTATAAGGTTGTGGTGACGTTAAACATTTTAATACTGAGATTTATTGTTATATCTATTTCATAATAAATATGGTTTTTAAAAAATTCTTTTATTTCAACGGTTTATTCTTTTTAATTTTTGATTGAAAAATTTAATGCGTTTTGACTTTTTTAACCAATAAAATTTTATTACATTTTTCTATATTTGTTGTACTCTATATATATTTTTAAAAAAATTTAGAATTTATATTCTAAAGTATTTTTATTTTATTTTTTTCCATAAATGATCCTTGAAATTTATTCTAGTTATTAGGCCTTAAAAGCCTTTTTCATTTTTTTCTATTAATAAATGTTTTTTCCATGTCACATTTTTGATTGGTTGGTTATTAAAGATCCCTCTTGCCATCTCACAATTAATTTGTTGAAACTCATTGTGGTGTTGACACCTAAGATTTTTCACAAAAATCACTTCAGAAATAATGTGATACTGGGTTATTTCTCGCACCATGCGCGATGAATAAATTTTGAAAATAATAAAATTTTACGTAAAAATGGATAATTATGTTTAAAGTTTGATATAAGAATATTTATAATTTTATTTACTTTTTGTTTTGGATATAAATTTTTCAATTTTTTATTTTAACTCTACTAAGTTTTTGTAGAAAATATATTTATAAAAGTATTCACATAAACGGATCCGGATATCCTTCAAAAGTCAACGGGTGTATCCTGACCGAATATCCGTCTAATGGATCTGAATTCGAGACATTTTTACGGATCTAGGCATATGCGAATCCGGATATCTTAAAAAAACGGATATCTGGATCCGGTTCACCCTTAATATGCGGTATATATTTATAGGGTTGTGGTGAAGTTAAACGTTCTATATAATATTGAGATTTATTGTTCTATCCATTTCATAATAAATATGGTTTTAAAAAGTTTTTATTCCATATGTTTATTATTTTTAATTTTTGATTGAAAATTTAATGCGTTTGGACTTTTTTAACCAATAAAATTTTATTATATTTTTCTATATTTGTTGTACTATATTTTTTTTTATAAAAAATTAAAATTTATATTCTAAAGTATTTATTATTTCATATGTTTTTCCATAAATGAGGTTTGAAATTTATTTTAGTTATTGGGCCTTAAAACCCTTTTTAATTTTCCAATTAATAAATGTTTTTTCCATGTCACATTTTTCATTAGTTATTAAGAATCCCTTTTGCCATGTCACAATTAATTTGTTGAAACTCATTGTGGTGTCGACACCTAGGATTTTTCACAAAAATCACTTCACAAATAATGTCTTAGGAATAAACAAGAGCCATATCAGTTTTTATTGATTAACCTAAGGCGGAAGCGTACCTGATGAATCCATTGATGAATCTGTGGTGAGAGATTTGAAGTTGGCTATGGATTTTCCAAAGCACACCCTGAATGAACTTTAAGTCTCTGTTGATGGGATGCAGAGAGTTTTCTGTATTTTTCGGCTAGGGTTGCTTTGGGGACCATAACCCTCTATTTATATAATTTATTAATTTCTAATTCGGCCCCTCATCAAACTAGAAATTACATAAGGCATCCACAACTTAATTTCCATAACATTTATGCCTCCAGTCTTTTACTTAATTACATAATTAATCACATAACTTTGACTTATTAAATAATGACCCTATCACACATATTAATATATATGTGACCCCAAAATTAGATCTTACAATCTCCCACTGGGTCGCATATGTATTCAAAAGTGATAGACCTAAGTGAGCTCCATATGTCATTATTTTCAAGGCATATCAATCTCGTCCATTAACCATATCAACTTAGGATCATAGCGGCGTTGGTTATAACCATCATAACTAAAACCTTCCATGGTCACGAAAATCAATACAACTAAATGACATAGATCATTTATGAAAAGTGTGGCATGAAAATTACATGAAGAGTGATCAATACATGTCAATTTTCAACTGGTCCTACTTTAGTGAGATCCTTAACTTTATTGTACAAAGTGTAAACTTAAATTATACTTAAGACTTTATTTCTGATCAGAAAACATTCATAAAATGTCAATAAACATAAATAAAATATAGAACATAAAACCAAACGACAAACAACTAATCTAAACAATCCTCAAACATCGAAATGCCCATTCGAGCAGTATGCTCATGAAAACCTTTGGCACAATACCCTTTGTGAGAGGATCTGCTATCATAAAGTTTGTCCCTAAGTGTTCTATATAAATCTCTCCACTTTGTACCTTTTCCTTAACAATTCGGTACTTGATGTCGATAAACTTCGACTTTACCGAACTCCTATTGTTATTGGAATACAAAACAACTGATTTGTTGTCACAATATAACTTAAGTGGTCTTTCGACTCCTTCCACAATTCGCAGCCCAGGTGACAAAATTTCTCAGCCAAATTGCCCGATTGGATGCTTCATAGATCTGCTACAAATTCTGCAGCCATGGTGGAGGAAGTAACGAGTGTTTGTTTCGCACTACGCCATGAAACAGCTCCACCGGCTAACGAGAAAAACATAACCCGAGGTAGACTTTCTACTATCCCGGCATCCAAGCATAGTCGGAATCGAATACCCAATGATCTCCATATTATCCGATTTCCGATATGTGAGCATATAGTCTTTTGTTCTCTCGCAAGTACCTCATGACCCTTTTTGCTGCTTTCCAATGGCCCATGCCTGGATTGCTTAAGTATCTGCCTAAGACTCCAACAATGTACGCTATATCCGGACGCGTACAAATTTGAGCATACATCAGACTCCCTACCGCGGATGCATAAGGGATCTTTTGCATCTCCTTCATTTGCAAAGTTCCTTTAGGACACTGATCAAAACAAAATTTGTCTCCTTTAGCAACTGGGGTATCACCTGGTTTGCAATCCTGAAGGCCAAATCTTTTAAGTACTTAATCGATATAGCTCTTTTGTGATAATCCAAGAATTCCTCGAGATCGATCTCGTTGAATCTGGATCCCTAATAGAAAAGATGCTTCACCAAGATCTTTCATCTCAAAATTTTCCGGACACACTTCATTTCTTCAGGACTGGAAGATCGATCAGGTCAGTGAGGAAGCAAAAGGTGTTCTGCAGGATTGCTTCATCATTGGTGCAACATTTTGAGTCCTCACAGATTTGTTCTCTGATTCAGGGATCAAGGCGTTAGTACATAGGTTATAGAGGCTGCTATTGCTAGGCTTTGTTGTAACTCTTGTTTGATAGTGAAAGAATGGTAGTTTGGTTCTACCCCAGATGTAGCGTACATCGTGAACTAGGTGAACAATCTCTTGTCTTATTTACTTTATGCACACGTACCACAAATGAGAATCGTGAATCATAACCTTATCGGTAAGCTAACAAATATGTGATAGAGACATCAGATAAGTGATTTTTTCAACAAATATCTTTGTGAAACTCATCTTCTGCTCGTTGTACAAAGTCTATTGAAAAGAAAAATATACAATGTAGAATTTTCATGAATTTAAAAAACTATTATTTATAGTTATTTCGATTTGAAGCTGAACTCATCAATCATTAATTTCATTTCCAAAATCTTTTAATATATTTTACCAAAAAATGTCGATATCTTGGAGCTTAAGACGAGTTGTTTAACTTCTAAAGTAGTTTCTCTTTTTTCTTCTATTTACTTATTACACATAAATTCTTTAATTGTTTTATAGTATTTGTTGTTTAAACTTTGTACACATATTATAAATTTAATGTTTTTGGTTTCAATGCTAGAACACGTTAAATATCTACATGGTACTTTGAAATCACAAAAGTTTTTATTTGTTTTTAGTGAAAGTAAATATCACAAAATAATTATTATGAAACAAAAAGAAAGCGTGAATATTAGTTGACTTTGCCGATATTTGATTAAAGTTTTTTTTATTTGGCCTTTGACAAAAAAATCTATTAGTATTGAACATGTATTGACATAAAGTGTACACCATAAAAATGATTTTGGCAAAAAATCTATTGGGATTTCATATTTTATTGACATCATAAAATCCCATGTATATATAACTATTCACATAAATCTATTGGCATGAAGCACTTTGTTCTTTTTATTTTAAAATTGGATTTGTGTTTTCAAATATTTTTTTAATTGACAATTGGTTTATAAATAGAATATAGAAATTTTTATTGACCACATGATTATATTTTTTTCATAAAAACTGAACAAAATTATATGGTTATAGGTTTTTCTACTTCGTGGGAGATTTATAGCTTGAAAATTCAAAATAATCATACTTTTTTTTTATTACATCAAAATAATCATACTTTTTAGAAATTGTAATATGTTTAACATAATTTGATAATTAATATGATTATATTATAACAAGTTCATAAATTACAAAACGGAATCTAATAGTTTGAACCAAAAATGACAACATCTAATTTCACTAGTTTTTTTAGATTTCAATTTTGATAAATAAAGAACAAAAGAATCATATGACAATTAGGAAGACTAAGAAAACATATGATAATAAAAGATTGTGTATTTGTTTTATTAAATTTTCAATATTTGGGGACACAACAACATTTTTTATGATGATAAAAGCTTGTGCATTTATTTCATTACATTTTCAATATTAAGGGACACAACAACATTTTGGGGGTCTATCGGGATGTAAACCATCATAAGCACAATAGGCATTATGAAATCCACGTTGCATCTTTTTACAATCGGTTACACATTGAGCTGTTGAGTATGTGGGAGAACATTCCCGAAAACACAAATCGCCTGCACATATACACAAAACTTGTTTTTACCAGAAATACATATACAACATCTCGTTAGTATGATTAACCTTTTTATTGAAATTATATACACACACAAACCTCTCACTAATATAACTACTATATGTGTAATATGTTGTTAAAAAAAATATATATATATCCGAATATATTGTGCAATATATTTTATATTATTTATAACAAGCTTTTATAGATGAGTTTATGAGATCCCACTTAATATGATAAAGCCACTCAGTTGCAATAATCTTTAAAAGCACTAACCTACTAATGCCATAACATTTTGGTTGGACATCGAAAACACTAGTACAACCACAAAAAAACAAGATAGAAATATCTTTGTGAAACTCATCTTCTTCTCGTTGTAGAAAGTCTATTGAAAAGAAAAAATATACGATGTAGAATTTTTATAAACTTCAAAAGCTCTTATTTATAGTTATTTCGGTTTTGAAGTTGAACCCATCAATCCTTAATTTCATTTCCAAAAAATTTTAATATATTTTACCAAAAATGTATTTAATTTTGGTAGATTTGTTTTGACTAAATTTCATAGATATCTTGGAACTTAAGACGTCTTGTTTGACTTCTAATGTAGTTTCTCTTTTTTCTTCTATTTACTTATTACACATAAATTCTGTAATTGTTTTATAGTATTTGTTGTTTAAACTTTGTACACATATATTATAAATTTAATGTTTTTTGGTTTCAATGCTATAACACGTTAAATATCTACATGGTACTTCAAAATCACAATAGTTTTTTTTTGTGAAACAAAATATCATAAAAATAATTATTATGAAACAAAAAGAAAGCGTCAATATTAGTCGACTTTGCCGATATTTGATTAAATTTTTTTTTTATTTGGACTTTGACAAAAAAAACTATTTGTATTGAACACGTATTGACATAGAGTGTACACCAAAAAATGATTTTGGCAAAAATCTATTGGATTTCATATTTTATTGACATCATAAAATCCCATGTATATAACTATTCACATAAATATCTATTGGCATGATGCACTTTGTTCTTTTTATTTTTAAATTTGATTTGTGTTTTCAAATCTTTTTTTTTATTGAAAATTGGTTTATAAATAGAATATAGAAATTTTTATTCATGACATGATTATAAAAATTACAAGTTTCATATTCAAAGTGTTTTTGAATATTTCAAATTTCAAAGTTTTAAAAGATTTCAAATTTCAAAGTGTTTAAAAAAATTACAAATTTCAAAGTGTTTTTAAATATTTCAAATTTCAAAGTGTTTTAAAGATTTCAAATTTAATGTGTTTTTAAAAATTACAAATTTCAAAGTGTTTCTAAATATTTCAAATTTCAAAGTATTTTCAAAGTATTTAATTTTTTTTTTGTGTTCGGAATTCCGTCAGAAGCCGCCAAAATTTTAAACCTCGTACTAAGCAAAACTGGGATCGGTCAAAATTTATTTAATGTTTTTTTGTTTCAATGCTAGAACACGTTTAATATCTACATGCCTACATGGTACTTCAAAATCACAAAAGTTTTTTTTTTAGTGAAACTAAATATCATTAAAATAATTATTATGAAACAAAAAGAAAGCGTCAATATTAGTCGACTTTGCCGATATTTGATTAAAGTTGTTTTATTTGGCCTTTGACAAATAAATCTATTACTCCCTCCGTTTTTTATTATAGGATTTTCTAGCTTTTCAGATATAATAAACAAACATATAAAAATATATTATTTTTTGTGATTTATAATTTTCAACAACTCTAAACAAATAATGTTTAGTTATCTTTCTTGAATTCTATAATTTATCATTAACAATTGTATATAAAAAGTGAGAAAATCCATCTTTTTAAAACCAAATATTTTCAACAAAAATCCTATATTAGAAACGCAGGGAATAGTATTGAACACGTATTGATATACATGCTCGGCCCAGGGGAGGGCTCAACCAAAAAGCCTGCAAAATTGTTTAACAATAAGGTTAGATTTTTTTAAAAAAAATGGCTAATATGGGGTACAAATTTTTTTATTAACAATAGAGGGACAAAAAATATTTATGCATTGGGGACCCAAATACATTTGGGTCGGACTTGTTGACATTAAGTGTACACCATAAATTGATTTTGGCAAAAAATCAATTGGGATTTCATATTTTATTGACATCATAAAATCCCATGTATATAACTATTCACATAAATCTATTGGCATGAAGCATTTTGTTCTTTTTATTTTTAAATTGGATTTGTGTTTTCAAATATTTTTTAATTGACAATTGGTTTATAAATAGAATATAAAATTTTTTATTCATCACAGGAATATAAAAATTACAAATTTCATATTCAAAGTGTTTTTTAATATTTCAAATTTCAAAGTGTTTTAAAGATTTCAAATTTCGAAGTGTTTTTAAAAATTACAAATTTCAAAGTGTTTTTAAATATTTCAAATTTCAAAGTGTTTTAAAGATTTCAAATTTCAAAGTGTTTATAAAAATTACAAATTTCAAAGTGTTTTTAAAGTATTTTTAAATTTTATTTTACTCCCTCCGTCCCAAATTGATTGAAGTTTTAGGTGTTTTTTTTGTTTCAAATTAGATGATGTTTGTAGTTTTCAATGTAAAATTGATCACTATTTCTCATTTTTACCCTTTCATTATTAAAAGAGTTATTAACTTGTTAAAGAGTTATTAAAATAAACGAGGTTAGAAGAGTCAAATTGTTAATTTTCTTAAATAATGTGTCCAACTCTAAAACATCAATTAAACTAGGACAGAGGGAGTATTGTTTTTGTGTTCGGAATTCCGTCGGAAGCCGCCAAAATTTTAAACATCGTACTAAGCAAAACTGGGATCGAAACCCCAAAAAAAAATCGGTCGTAAATTATTTAAATTTAGAGTTTTGTTTAGGGTTTGGATAAAAACATCTTGATTCGGTCGGAAAACGGTCGGAATTTCCGTGCCTTAAATTTCGCGAAAATATTTTTCACCGCCTTTTTTCGGTTTCCGACGGAATTCCGACCGAAATTTCTTTATCTCTCTAAATTTTCTCCCTCTACATAATCTTTCCTAATCCGAAAATCTCCAAAAAATGTTAGTAAATTCAAATTAAATTTACTTTTTCATATCCATATAAAAATTTGTCATATACTAATTTTCTAAAATAAATTTGTAGGTCGAACAACGATGAAACCGTTCCAGGAACCCAACAATCCGCACCACTTCGGATGTCGATTGAGGATTTAGTACAACAATCGGAGAGTTCTCCATGGCTTGACACATCATCATTTCAAATTTATTACTAATTTATTTATTAAATTCATTAATTTTAAAAAACTTATGTCACAATTTAATTACTAATTCATAAAACATATTAAATTTCAACATAATATTTAAAAATATTATATACAATATCAAATGCATAAAAATTAGTAGTACATAAATTTTTTAAAATATATGTTTTTTTTAAAAAAAATTATAGGGCTTTGAATAAATAAAATTATTTTAAACCCCTATATCTAAAACAACATCACATAAGTAACATATAAAATAAAAATAGGAGAATTACAAAACTATACCGTTTGAATTATTTCACAAAACTACACCATTTCAAAATAACTTCACAAAACTACAACTAAACACTAAAAATTAAATCCTAATAAACCCTACCCACACAATTCTACCCCCTTAATACTATACCCTAAAACCCAAATGAAAAGATTTAAATTATGATAATTTTTTAAAGGGTAAATCAACCTTTTAAAATTTTGAAAGGGTGTAAATATGTGAAAAAAATTGAATTAGGTAGAGTTTTTTAAAGGAATGGAAGAAAGGGTGTAGTTTTGTGAATTCCTCATAAAAATATACAAAATTTATAAAATTAGTTAGAAAACATGAAAGCAAAATAAAGAAAAAATTAAAAAAAATAAAAATTTAAGACACTAAATAAACAAATAATATAAAACATATATTATGACACTCATTTAGATAAGCAAATATATGAAAAATACATCAATATAAGTAAATAGTATCATAATACACAAAAAAAACATGTGATACAAAACTAACAAAAAATACAAAACTAAAGAATATACAAACTATTTAAGATTAGTGAAAATATATATAAAAAAAAGAATTCATAAAATAAAAAGCTCTCCAATGATTGACACATCATCATTTCAAATTTATTACTAATTTATTTATCAAATTCATTAATTTTAAAAAACTTATGTCATAATTTAATTACTAATTCATAAAACATATTAAATTTCAACTTAATATTTAAAAATATTATTATAAAACAATATCAAATGCATAAAAGTTATTAATACATAAAAGTATTTAAATATATGTTTTAAAAAAATTTATAGGGCTTTGAATAAATAAAATTATTTTAAATCCCTATATCTAAAACAACATCACATAAGTAACATATAAAATAAAAATATACAAAATTTATAAAATTAGTTAGAAAACATGAAAGCAAAATAAAGAAAAAATAAAAATATACAATTTAAGACACTAAATAAACAAATAATATAAAACATATATTAGGACACTCATATAAGCAAATATATGAAAAATACATCAATATAAGTAAATAGTATCATAATACTCAAGAAAAAAACATGTGATACAAAACTAACAAAAAATACAAAAATTAAAGAATATACAAATTATTTAAGATTAGTGAAAATATATCAAAAACAGAGAATTCAGAAAATACAAATTAATGTAACATTATATAGGTAGTTAAAAATATAAATTATGAAAAAAAAAATATTTCAATCATAAAAAAAACAAATAATATAAAAAACCCGCGAGTATCGCGGATTTCTTCCTAGTAATAATAAAAGGAGAACGATACCAAACGAATTTAACAGATAATGGAGCAAAATATATTAGTGGGAATTACAAAACTACATCAATTGAATTATATTCATAAAACTATGTGTGTACAAAACTATATGTGTACAAAAATATGAATTGTGCAAAACTACACCCAAATATTTTTTTTTATTTTTGGTAATCGTAGAAATAGTAAATTAGTTTTTTTATAATTTGAAATGACGTAAATATAAAAAATATTAAATTAAATAGAGTTTTGCGAAAAAGAGAAGAAAAAGTATAGTTTTGTGAATTTCTTAATATATTATTTAGATTATAAATATAAAAAATCATACACCTCAAGGTTTTTCTAAAGTATTTCTTTAGTCAAATGTCATATCCTCTTGCTCTTTAGCAACCTGTAACTGTCTCGGAGACAGTGAAGAGTCGAAGAAGACCATCGTCATCTTTCCTAATTTCGTTATGCTCTGAAACACACACTCTCTCTATAAGCACCAATCGATGGCGATGCCGAATTCCGCGACGGATGTTTCCGTGGCCGTTCCTCTGCTTTCCTATCGCCGTCAAGACACAAACTCCACCTCTCAAGTTGCTATCGTCGGCTCCGATATCTGTCCTATCGAAAGCCTCGATTACGAGTACGAAAACCTTCATTTACCCCCTTTTTTCTTCTCAGATCTCTTCCCTTCCTTAGTCTTTGATTTTTTTGATTTTGTAGAATCGCGGAGAATGATTTCTTCAAGCAGGATTGGAGAGGTCGTAGTAATAGACAGATTTTCCAGTATGTTCTGATGAAATGGCTGCTTTGTTTTTTCATCGGCGTTATTGTTAGTCTCATCGGATTCGCTAATAACCTCGCCGTCGAGAATCTCGCCGGTGTTAAGTTCGTCGTTACTTCTAACATGATGATAGCCGGGAGGTGAATCTGCATTTTCACCAAAGCTTTTCTAGGTTTTTTTTTTTTTTTTTTGCTTTTTGAATTGATATTTTTTGAAAATTGTTTATCACAGGTTCACTATGGGCTTTCTTGTATTCACTGTTACCAATCTGGTTCTTACTCTTTTCGCGTCGACTGTTACTGCTTTTGTTTCTCCTGCTGCTGCTGGTTCCGGTATACCCGAAGTAAAAGCTTATTTGAATGGTGTAGATGCGCCTGAGATATTCTCATTTCGCACTTTGATCGTTAAGGTACATAATGATGGAACTCGAAAACTTTCACAATTTTGTTTTAAATTTGTTTTTTTGATCTCTCTTTGCTTGGGGATCCAGATTCTTGGCAACGTATCTGGAGTATCGGCTTCTCTTCTCATAGGTAAAGCAGGGCCTATGGTACACACTGGTGCTTGTGTTGCATCTATACTTGGTCAAGGCGGCTCCAAAAAATACGGGTTGACTTGGAAATGTCTCCGGTTTTTCAATAATGATAGAGACCGAAGAGATCTTGTGACTTGTGGGTCAGCTGCTGGTATTGCTGCCTCGTTTCGTGCTCCAGTTGGTGGGGTTCTGTTCGCTCTTGAGGAGATGTCATCTTGGTATGTCTTGTTGTTATCTTGACCGATCAATTGATTGGCTATTCCGTGTCTTCTGGTTTATGTAAGCTCTTCAAACCGTCATTCGATGTAGGTGGAGGAGTGCACTATTATGGAGAACCTTCTTCTCAACAGCAGTTGTGGCAATTGTACTCAGGGCTCTAATCGACGTGTGTTTAAGTGGAAAGTGCGGATTATTTGGCAAAGGTGGCTTAATCATGTTTGATGTTTATTCGGAAAACACGTCATATCACTTGAGAGATGTACTTCCTGTTCTTCTCCTTGGAGTTGTTGGGGGTGTCTTAGGAAGCTTTTACAACTTCGTGCTTGCTAAGGTTCTGCGGCTTTACAACTACATATACGAGTAAGCAAGCTATAATTTTTATCTATTTATAGTATACATACACATGAGCAAATGAAAATCTTGATGGACAACATTTTTCTTCTTTTTAGGAAAGGTGTTGCTTGGAAAATCATCGTTGCTTGCGCAATATCAATTTTCACATCATGTCTTCTATTTGGATTACCATTTCTTGCATCATGCCAACCTTGCCCCGTCGATGCCATAGAGCAGTGCCCCACCATTGGCCGGTCTGGCAACTTTAAGAAATACCAATGCCCCCCTGGCCACTACAATGATTTAGCCAGCCTCATTTTCAACACAAATGACGATGCTATCAAAAACCTTTTCAGCAAAAACACCGACTTCGAGTTTCACTATTTCTCGGTGCTCCTATTTTTTGTCACCTGCTTCTTCCTCAGTATCTTTAGCTATGGGATTGTTGCTCCAGCAGGGCTTTTTGTACCCGTTATCGTAACAGGAGCATCGTATGGAAGGTTAGTTGGGATGATGCTTGGCTCAAACTCAAATCTTAATCATGGTTTATTTGCTGTGCTCGGCGCTGCTTCTTTTCTTGGTGGATCAATGAGGATGACAGTATCCTTGTGTGTTATTCTCCTTGAGCTGACCAATAATCTGCTGTTACTTCCTATGATGATGGTTGTCCTTCTGATCTCAAAAACAGTTGCTGATGCTTTCAATGCCAACATCTATAACCTTATCATGAGGCTAAAAGGGTTTCCTTACCTCTTCAACCATGTTGAGCCTTACATGAGGCAGCTTACAGTTGCTGATGTAGTCACAGGCCCACTTCAAATCTTCAACGGTGTTGAGAAGGTTGAGACTATTGTACACATTCTCAAAACTACCAATCATAATGGCTTCCCCGTAGTTGATGGGCCACCACGCTGTGCAGCTCCTGTTCTATATGGTCTAATCCTCCGCGCTCATATTCTGACTTTGCTAAAGAAACGAGTATTCTTGTCTAGTCCAGTGGCTTTTGACTCCAACACCCTTGCGAAATTCAAGGCAGAGGAGTTTGCTAAGAAGGGTTCTGGGAGAAGTTATAAAATCGAAGACGTGGAATTAAGCGAGGAAGAATTGAATATGTATTTGGATTTACGTCCGTTCTCCAATGCTTCACCTTACACTGTTGTGGAATCGATGTCACTAGCAAAGGCCCTTGTTCTCTTCCGCGAGGTTGGCTTAAGGCACTTGTTGGTCATACCAAAAATCTCCAATGTAAGTGATCTTAGTTACTCCTTGTCTATGATTGTTAGATTCTGATATTAGCACTAGAAAGGAAGATGCTTGACACATATGCATGAATAATAAGATAGGAGAGAGAACAGATTTGAGTCTTTTAGGCGTATCGAGTGATAATGGATTCTCTAACAAAACTCAAGTTAGAACTTGGTTCTATACATCTGATAGCTCTTTTGTTTTGTGGCTCATGAGTTATTTAAAGAGAGAGAGAAATAAAAGAAATGGTTATTAACAATAAAATTATCTAACCTTTCTTTGTATAAAATTGCTTTGTGACAAAAAGAAAACACATGGTATTGCAGAGACCGCCATTGGTAGGAATATTGACAAGGCACGACTTCATGCCGGAACATATATTAGGCATGCATCCTTCTCGGTCTCGGAGCAGGTGGAAAAGGCTCCGGATCAGGCTTCCTTTCCTCTCATGAAGAAGTTTTCAGGTATGTCACACATCTCATATCAACTATCTTTGTAATTACTGAGAGAGCAACGATGTTGTTATTGAAATCTTATGTCATGGATCTAAGATTTGCACACGCTGTTGTGTTAATTATTCTGAGTTTGTAGGTGAATCAACATGAAGGTATCTCCAGTAGCCATTTTGTTCATTTCACTTGCCTCTCGTGTTACATTTAGTGTTAAGAATTAAAAAATTACAAATACTATACCCATAAAAAGTAAAAACGGAACTGAGGCAACAAAAAATATACCATACGATTTTGTGAGAAGATTGCTATAATTCATACGTAAACTATACCATAGGATTACAATTAAAATTGAAAAATTCCTCGAAACAGCATGAAAAAATGTTTTTTGGACAAAAACAATACAAATTTCTTTTCGCTCAAATGCCATTAAAATATTTTTTGGACAAAAATACCATAAACACAAAAATCTAATTTTAACATTTTAAAACTTAATTTTTTCATTTGAAATCGCTATATACTGTTTAGGGTATAATATTGAAGGGGTAGAGTTTAGTTTTGAGGGTTTCATGTTAATTTTGAAGGTTTTAACTTAATTTTAAGTTTATGGTATTTTTGTCCAAAAAAACTTTTTAATGGTATTTAAGGAAAAAAAAACTTATGATAGTATTTTTGTCCAAAAAACTAATTTTCATGGTATTTTCGGAAATTGCCCATTAAAATTAGGGTTTATTGGTTATTTAGGTAGTTTTTGAAAAGTAATTCAAAAACTAGGCAGATTACTATTTATTATTGTAAAAACAGTTCGTAGAGTCTACATCTTATATTATTAATACAGAAGACGGAGAGAGAAAGTCATTATAAAATTACACGTGTCATCACTTGAGCATTTCTGGTCCCACATTATTAAAAATTCATAAAAGCCCAAAACAAAAAGCCCAAAACAAAAGCCCCAATTTAACACAAAATGATTTAAATTGACATAATAAATGGATAATATTAAAAAATGTTGAAAACCCATAAAATATAATATAAAAAAATTCATAAAAAATACAATTTTATAATTTTTAATAGATCTCTTAATATTTATATATTGAATTCTATTACATTGAGTTCAAAATAATGATAAAACATATTGTTCATTTACAAATAACAATATTATTTTGTAAAATTGTATTTAACACCAAAATTCATGTCAAATAAAAAACTTGAACACACAATTTACCCGACTCATCGGTTGAACCACTAGTTCCCAAACTTTGAACAAAGAAATTTCGGATAAATTTAGACATGAAATAGTGATTAAACTTTCCCAGAAAATATGTTTAAAATATTTAAAAAACTAATGAAAAACACAATTTTATAATTTTTCTAATGTTTGTATGTTATATTCTCGCACAAAAGAATGATAAAACATATTGTTCATTTATAAATAACAATATTATTTTGTAAATTTGTATTAAACATCAAAGTTCATGTCAAATGACAAAACTTGAACACAAAATTGACTCGAGCCCTCGAAAATTCAGTGGTTTTATATATCCGAGGTTTTAATAGTCCGATTTTATGACAAATAGAGACTGGATTGACATACTTTTCATTGTTAAACGAGTCATATCAAAACACTATGTAGTTATTGTTTTTAATGATAAATAATAAATTATACGTAAAGGTAAATATTCAACATCGAAATGGCAATGATAATCTTTTTCGATGATAAATATTAAAATAGTAATAGTAATAAATTTTTGTAAATAAAACATTATAAAAACCAAAATACAATATATTTTCTATATATACTTCAAATTTAAACTCCGCTTTTAACGCGGATCACATGAGATACAAATTCTTTTTATTTCATTTTATACTACACATTGTTTTTACCAATAAACATTTTTTTTATTACGTAAATTTTAATCCCGCGCTTGGCGCGGGTAAATTCCTAGTATTATTATTGTTTCACTCGGAGGTGCAATATATGGTAACAACATAATTATCAGTTGTGTAATACCAATTAAAAAAGCGTTTAGTTTGATATATAACATCCAATCATAAAATTCAGTAAAGTAAAAAGAGTGTTAAAATACTATTGTACAATTGTTACCAATAATAATTTAATTACCGCTAAGTCGCTAACTAAGTTAGTGGTACTAATAATTTTGTTACGGCTAACATTATCCCTTTGTTTTTATAACGTAATATCGTTATCATCCTTTTTTATTTGGTATCGCAGAAATTTAATGAAAATATGTTAAATTATTGTCATAATATTTTTGTTACTTAATAATCATTATCACAATTATTTATGTGTTCTTATCGGGTTAACTTAATTGATATCAATTAATTTATATATTATTACGAAAGTTATGTGATAAACATTTATTTATCGTTATCGTATATTCGTGTATTAGCTAGCTTTTAGATTCACATATTTAATTATCACAATAAATTTAATGGACATCGTTAATATATATGTTATCATTGTATACATTTTAAATCAAATTGTTATTTATACAACGGAATCAAACAAAAGAATGCGACAAGGGATGATTTTTGTATATATTCTCTCTCAAATGGGTCGAGCAAACCAATGACCAACCACAACTTCTCGCTTTGGTAATAGACATTGACCTATTAAAATATACTAAAAGTTAGTATGACAAGTTATTCACTATAAACTTGTATAATAAGATACAATACAAACGGTAACACGATTATCGGTTAACAATCAAGTTAAACAATGTAATGAACACACAAACATGTAGCAATATAGTTATCGGCTAACAATGACATAAAAAGTTTGGTACCAAACAATATTAGACTAATGAATACAAAACATCTCTCAAATTTCCCCATAACCAAAAATGTAACTCGTAAGATTATGTGAAGTTAACAAGTACAAAACAGCCGAGAACAAATTTACAATTTTGACAAAAATCCTTATAAAAGTAACATTTACGGTTGTTAAGTAGTTGAGGAACAACTATCTACGTATACCAATATCAAAAAATTATTCACCATAATATTGTGTGGTAAGATAAAAGATAAACGGTAAAACGATTTTTTACTACCAAACAATATACATATTTGTGAAACAAAGTTATTGTAACCTGTAACCAAAAATAATACTATAACGTGTAACCATAATTATCGGCTACCAATTTCAGAAGGAGTTCTGAACTTATTAATCAACTAACAAAATGTTGTGTACAGAAACTGATTCAAATTAACCACTAACAAAATGTGTAACCGATAAGAATATCTGAAAAGATCAAGGAACAAACAAGGCTAGGATAAAAATACAGTTTTTACAATAACATAAACAAAGATTAATATAAATCCAAAGATCTCATAAGAAATTTTGATACCCCTTAATCTATTACCAAAATAATTATCCTCTAACAAAGATGTATGTGATTAAACTACATATATATGTAGAATCAAAAATCAACGCCTATACCCAAACTTTAAACTTTTGCCGAAAATGATAACAAATAAAATATGGGAGAATTATAAAACTACACCATTTGAATTACATTTGACAAAACTACACCATTTCCAAAATATTTCACAAAACTACACCTAAACACTCAAAATTAAATCCAAATAAACCCTACCCAAATAATCGTACCCCTTAATACTATACCCTAAACACTAATTATCGAACCCAAATGAAAATATTTTAATTTTGGTAATTTTTAAAAGGGTAAATCAAACTTTTAAAATTTTGAAAGGCTGTAAACTTGTGAAAATATTGAATTAGGTGTAGTTTTGTGAAGGGAGGGTTGAAAGGGTTTAGTTTTGTGAATTTCTCATAAAATAAAGATAACACGATCTAGAATCGGTTAATCCATAATGTAAGTGTACTAATCAATTTGAGTTTGGCGGAGAGATAACTCAAAATCCCTAACTGTCATCGCATTTAAATGATATTATCGTCAATCTCATTGATAGGCTAAGGTTAAAAGTGAAAAAAAAACTATATGTTAACTATAGATCTGAAATGTATGTTCGAAATTAGTTAATAAATAATGAATCGATAACAACCAATTAATCACAACCAATTTAAATAATGAGTTAAATCATGAACGAACAAACATGGAGAATCATTTTATTAACACATACCCGATAAAGTCGTCGCTACCTTCGGTTACACTTGAAATGGTTTTCAACAATCAATTGGTATAATTGTGATATTGAAAAACAATATAAATCTTCAGACAAAAAAACAAGAAAAGTTTCAGACTTTTTTTACTAATGGTGATGGCTGCAAGGAATTTTTGAGAAGAGAGAGATAGATATTTTTGCCCAACAAAGAGAGACAAATTAAATTAAATAAATGAAAAAAACCAAATTGGATTCAAAATAAAATTGAGATAAGGATAATTTGGACAAATTGAACGTGAATAGTAGAGCCAAATAGTATTACTTTTTCACATCTAATAAACAATTCTTAGAGCATCATTATCCATGGTGCTTAGTAAAGATGCTTAGTTAATTTTTTTTATTTAGTTGTAATTATATTTTTGTTTAAGAAACTATAGTTCCTTAGTTTTTTTATTGACGATTATTGGTGTTATTTAGTTAGAGATTCTTAAAAATAAAATTTAATATGAAAAAATTAAACAAATCAAACAATGATTTATCTTGAGTATAACAATAGAAACAAAAACAAAAAACAAACAATGAGTCACGGATACAAACTATAGTCTCCACACACCATCATGTGTCACGGATACAAACAAGGATGACAATGCATTCAATCCTGCATCCAAGCTTGCATCAATTGATGCATCCAAACCTGCATCCAAATAAACCAAAACAGTCATGGATTAGCAAAAACAAACACAATTTCATACTTAAAATAAAAACAAGTTACACAGCAGCAGCAACTTTCACAACACTAGACAAAGTGAACTCATTAGGACAAAACTCATGTCTCAACATCCGATTAAACAACACTAAACCATCACGAGATCGACCAAATTGCAAATACCCAGAAATCAAAGTCGTCCAAATAATAAAATCTCTCTGAGGCATTTCGTCGAACACCTTGTGAGCATCTTCCAAGCTTCTGCATTTCGCATACATGTTGATGAGAGTGTTGTTCGTAACGAGCTCACATCGGATCAGAGACTTAGCAACATGGGCATGGACGATCTTTCCTTGCCTTTATATCTCTGATTTTATCGCCGGAATCGCCGGATTATCGCCGGAATCGTCGGATTATCGCCGGATTATCGCCGGATTATCGCCGGAATCGATTATCACTTTCAGAATCGCCGTCGTCCCTCTAGATTTTTTTTATTTTTCAAGCTTGACAAAGTAAATGAGAAATGAGAGAAAAAAAATTAACTTATATATATTTTTATCCTTGAGTCGACACGTGTCCACTCCTTAGCGGAATCAAAGTTCCTCTGCTAAGCACCGAAGCTTACATTAAAATAATTAATTCTATTTATTTTAAATGCTAAGCATTCTTATTTTATACCTAAGAAACACCAATAATCATGGTCTAATGTGTCCATTTCTTATAATTATCTTATATTTTTATAACATTTAGACCATGTTTAATGCAAAATTCTAAATGCACAATCTCTTAGATTAGTTTTTTCTTATTTTAATTTTTTTTTATTAAAATAAAAAAAATTAAAAGTGAATCAATCGCGGACCGCCACGTGTCAGTGGGGCCCGTGAAACTCTTAAGAACCTGATCTGAAACAAGAGATGGAAGAGACAAATTTTTTTTTTTTTTTTTGGACCTACTCTTAAGAGCCCAATTAAAATCCCTCAATAATTATGCTTTTAGACTATCTACAATGGTTTTAAAATTCAACATCTTACTTTTCACTATTACACACTCCACATCATCTTCTCTTTCTTCCACCTATTTTAATTCAACATTTATTCAACTTATCTCATTTACAATGGTTTTGTTTAATAAAATTCAACACCCTATCCCACAAAAAAATTTTCTAAATGATTTTTTTTTCTGTATCCAAATTAAATGAAACAAGTCTCTATGAATAGAGTATAAAAAATTATGAATTTTGATATAAAAATTATAAATAGAAAAAATTATTTACTATAAAATAATTGATGTTAAAATATTTGGGTAAAAAAACAATCTACAAAACCCACACAATTTTCGGATCCAATCAATTATTGTCATGTGTCAAACTTTAATTCTCTTTCTATGGATTCAACATGTTAATCTTTTCAACATCAATTAATCCACATCATCTTTTTTTATTTTCAACACACCATTGTAGTGATTCAATAGTTGAATAAAATTATTCAACACCCCTTTGTAAATAGTCTTATAGCCTTATAGGTCTTACATGAATATGAGTAAAAAGCTATAATTAATTCATTTGACTAAAAGTAAAGATCTCTCGTACTTATTTACCTACAACCATTTGATTTTCGTTGACCAAAATGATAAAAAAACATAAAACACTAAATATTTTTAAATCTTTTAAATTATTTAACTTATACGCCTTCAAAATTCAACAAAAAATATTTTAAAATCATTAAATTAAATAAAAAAATATTTGCATTTTCGGTTTATTAAATTAATTAATTTTAATTTAGAAATAGATGAAATAGAAAATCAAAATTATCAAAAAAATCATAATAAATTTTGACTTTAAATAATGAAATGTATTATAGCATTTGATCCCGGGTGATTATACCCGGAGGCTATCATCTAGAGAAAGAAGACATTTCGCTTCAATGTTGAGAAAAGCTCTAACTTTAACCCAACGAAGAGGAAGAAGAAGACATATCTCTTCGTCGTCTTCTCCTGAAACTCCTTCACTATACTCTTTCCTCAAACCATCTCTCTTCTCCCAAAAACCAATCACCCTCACGGCTTCTCTATCTCCTCCTCAAACACACAAAACCCTAACCCAAAATCAGAGATCCTCTTTCGAATCTGCCCTCCACGATTCCTTGACTTGTCTCAACACCGATGAAGCTTGGAAGGCTTTCCGATCTCTCACCGCCGCTTCTTCTCTCCCTGAGAAGCGTCTCGTCAATTCCCTCATCACCCATTTGTCCTTTAGCGGCGGCGGAGAAAACCCATCTCACAATCTCAAGCGAGCGTTTGCTTCCGCTGCTTACGTCATCGAAAAAGATCCGATTTTGCTTGATTTCGAAACGGTCCGTACGCTAATGGAGTCCATGAGAGCGGCGAAAGCAGCCGCGCCTGCGTTGGCTCTCGTGAAATGTATGTTTAAGAACAGGTTCTTTGTTCCTTTTGATCTATGGGGACACTTGGTTATCGATATCTGCCGCGAAAACGGAGCCTTGTCTTCGTTTCTTAAGGTGTTTAGCCAATGTTGTAGAATCGCTATCGATGAGAAGCTTGATTTCATGAAACCAGATTTGCCCGCGAGCAACGCTGCTCTTGAAGCTTGTTGTTTGCTTATTGAATCTTTAGATGATGCCGAACATGTGATCGAATCCATGGCTGTTTTAGGTGTGAAGCCCGACGAATCTAGCTTCGGGTTTCTTGCGTATTTGTATGCAAGCAAAGGGCTTAAAGAGAAGATAAGCGAGCTCGAGAATTTGATGGAATGTTTCGGTTTTGCAAGTAGAAGAATCTTTTATTCTAATGCAATAAGAGGATATATCAAGTGTGGTGATTTAGATAGTGTGTCCGATGTTATATTCCGTAGTTTTAAAGAAAGAGAAGGTTCTGGTTTTTGCGAGGAGACGTATTGTGAGGTTGTTAAAGGGTTTGTTGAGAGTAAAAGCGTTAAGAGTTTAGCTAAACTGATTATCGAAGCACAGAGATTCGAGTCTGTATTGGCTGTTGACGTTGATAGTTCTGTTGGGTTTGGAGTTATAAATGCTTGTGTTAAGTTAGGATTCTCGGATAAAGCACATAGTATTCTCGAGCAAATGATTGGTCATGGAGAAGGAGGAGGAGGAGGAGAATCTGTCGGTCTTGGTGTTTATGTGCCGATTCTAAAAGCGTATTGCAAAGAGTACAGAACAGCTGAAGCTACTCAGCTTGTAACACGGATTAGCGACTCCGGTCTTCGATTAGACGCAGAGAACTATAACGCTCTTATCGAAGCTTCTATGACGAATCAAGATTTCATATCCGCGTTTACGTTGTTTAGGGATATGAGAGAAACAAGGGAAGTAGATTTGAAAGGGAGCTACTTAACGATTATGACTGGTCTTCTTGAGAATCAGAGACCTGAGTTAATGGCATCGTTTCTAGACGAAGTTGTTGTCATCGAAGACACGCGTGTGGAAGTGAATTCACATGACTGGAACTCGATTATTCACGCCTTTTGTAAATCGGGAAGGTTAGAAGACGCAAGGAGGACCTTCAGGAGGATGGTTTTTCTCCGGTATGAGCCGAATAATCAGACATACTTATCTTTGATTAACGGATATGTGAGCGGAGAAAAGTATTTCAACGTATTGCTCTTGTGGAACGAGGTTAAAGGTAAGATGTCGTTGGAGAGATCGAAACTAGACCATGCTCTAGCGGATGCGTTCTTGTACGCGTTGGTTAAAGGAGGGTTCTTTGATGCGGCGATGCAAGTGGTAGAGAGATCTAAGGAGATGAAGATATTTGTTGATAAGTGGAGGTATAAGCAAGCATTCATGGAGACTCACAAGAAGCTGAGATTGCCTAAGCTTAGAAAGAGGAATTACAAGAAAATGGAATCACTTGTTGCCTTCAAGAATTGGGCTGGTCTCAACACATGAATAGGTTTCAAAGACCAGAGACTTTTGCTTCTTGCCTGTGTTGTGACACGTGGTGTTTGCTAATATGTCCCCAAAAGTACACATTTGGTTGATTTAGAAGTAGGTGATTTCTCGCTGAGCTAAGTTTAAAATATATGAATCTTATTATCTTATATAATAAGAGTGAATGCTTTTTTCAACAAGCTCTAATATGTATCTTCTTTTTCTTTTGAGATGTGTATTCTCTTTTAATCCAAAATAAAATTCTAATTATGATCATTAAAATTAAATATATCATGTAATTAAATTTTAAATCATAGATGACCCTTCTATTTTATAGATAAATTTTTCATAATTTACATACATATTCATAGTTAAATATATATATATGCATCATTTTGTGTTAAATAATTTCTTAAAACTCTAAATTGATATTAATAAAAATAGATGTGATGAAATTTTAATGAGTAAACCTATGAAGATGGAAGTAGAAATGAAACAATAAAAATACTGAAAAAGGAATCTAAATAAATATAACTAAAAATATGATATAGTGAAAAACTTAAATCATAAGTATCCCCTCTATTTTTAAGATAATCTTTTTAATAATTTTCATACATTTGATTTTTTAAGAATAATTCTTTTAGAGTCATAAAACTTAGATATAATGTATTATTTTTGTTTTAAACATTTTATGACTCTAAACCAATATTCATTTAATAATTCATTTTTCATTTGATATGTATCACTTTTAAAAAATCTTGGACTAAAATTCACATATATCATTATTTTTTAATTTTTTTCTTAGAGTAAATTAAATTGGAAAAATATTTTTCTTTGTGAACTATGAAAGCTTCGTTACCTTTATCTACCATTTTTGTAATCAAATGAAACAATAAAATTGCCTATAAGGGTGGAAAATAAAATAAAAAATGTTTAATGTTTTTCTATTCAAAAATAAGCTAATAAAATTTAGTCTAAGAAAAAAAATATTATTATGCAAAAAAAAGTTTTGGTCAAACAAAACATTTATTCTTAAATTGAATTAATGATTGAATTTATGACTCAATTGTGTAACCACCAAAAATATTACATAAAGTTATGGGTTAATTGTGAGTAATGATATTGTTATTGACTACTTGGTGAAACCAAAGAGTCTTGCATCCTCCTCTCATGTATAAAAAAACATCAAATTAGATACTATTATTTGCATATTTTCTATGAATCATTTTATTTTTCTTCTTCATTCTGTGATAATATAATACAAATATATACTTCATCAACCTCTGAATTATGTTTTAGAGTGATATGAATCATAAAATGATGTGGTTGTATTTTGAGATTCGGAACTTCATGAAACCATCACATTACGAGAATTTTTCAGAATTAAGAAAATAATGTTATGTTATTCGTCTCCGCAAACTCATTTATTTTCTAGATTCATGTATCAATATTTTTTATAATTTTAGTTTAACTACCAAAAGTTTTACTCACAAATATTTAGTTTACTCATGTTCTATATATATATATATATAATATAGGAATATACATATACATGTTCTTCCAAAAGTTTTACTCATAATATATATGTATTTTATATTATTAATGTGCGCAACGCGCGGGGATCTTCCCCTAGTTATTAATATTACTATGTTTTGACCCGCGCAACACGTGGAGTTTTTTTAACTAATATTTTTTATAATTAGTAATATGTTTTAAAAAAATTGTGAAAACTAAAAAAGAAAAGAAATTGGTAGTTTCAACACATAAAATTAATCGAATAGAAAGAGAAGTTATTAGTCGGTTGTTGATAAAAACCACAAAAAAAAATTAAAACACAACAAATAACCAAAAAATAGACATCGATAGTACCTTATTCATAGTTTGAAATCGTCAATACTAACCATCAAACGTTCAAAACATAAACTCGACTCTTTAACGAAAAATTGATGAGAACACGTGGAGGATTGTGATTAAAAGTGAAGATGGACGATAAAGATTTGAAGTGGAGATTGTTGTTATAAGTATTAAAATATACACTTCTGGTATTAATCATCGAGAAAAAATAATTTCTTAGTTTTCTTTTTAGATCTTTCTATTATAGAATCTTTTCTTAGTCTTATTCGGTTATCTTTTCTTCATTTTCGATTCTTTGCAATTGAGTGTTGGATTGTTGTATTGCGAACATCAATTCAACGTTTACGAATCCAATTTAGCGATCGTTGATTTTACTATTGTTGGGATAACAATCCAAGTCCCACATCGAAATATTAGACGAGTAATGTCTAATATATAAAGAGAGTCCAACCCCAATTAAGATGAGGCCTTTTGGGAAGAAGCCCAATAAGAAAAACCGTGAGGGCTCGAGATATGAGCCCAAAGCGGACAATATCATATTAATTAGGAGTTGGACATGGGTCTCACCAGTTCTCAACATGGTATCAGAGCCAGTGTTGTGGTCCTTGGTTTGAGGGGGAGATTGTTGGGATAACAATCCAAGTCCCACATCGAAATATTAGACGAGTAATGTCTAATATATAAAGAGAGTCCAACCCCAATTAAGATGAGGCATTTTGGAAAGAAGCCCAATAAGAAAAACCGTGAGGGCTCGAGATATGAGCCCAAAGCGGACAATATCATATTAATTAGGAGTTGGACATGGACCTCACCAGTTCTCAACATAACAGTATTTGTACCATGTTTTCTTAGTATATATCATATATTGTGTAAATTTGTATCATGATGATGAAAGAGTTTCTTATTTTGTTGTAGTGATTATTGTTTGCCTAAGAAGTTCATTGATTTTGTGTAGGTTCATATTGTTTCCCTTTATCGGTTTTTCATCGTAACTATCTTTCTTAGTATTGATCTCGTGAATGCCTTTTATGTGATAATCAAATATATTTTTTATACATAGCCTTAAGAACCAAAATATGGTCGAAATGCGGTCACAATGTCGCAAGCGAGTGGCATCACTAAGATGGAGTGAGATAGAATCTACCAGTGTTGTGTTGTGTGGTCTCTCAATAAGGTATATCCGTTCATTCAAAATTGTTAACAAACTTTGATACGGATTAGTAAGCAACAAGGGTTTTGCCGAAAAACACTTAGCTCAGTCGAGGTAGAATCCCTCATTCATCACTTGTCAGGTCGTGGGTAACACAATGAAACTATTTATGATGATATTGTTGAATTTCATACTTAATTACATGACTACACTTAAACCTTTTGAGAGATGCAAAACAAAGTATATATACATGATATCGTCTTCCAACAGACTAATCTGATGTATTAATCAATTCAATGACGAATACAACCATTTCTTTGATATACATATATAGATATAGATAAGCAACCCGTCTACGGGGAGATTCTCCTTTTTCCACAAGGGATTAAAGCCAAGCTTCGGGGTATCTTATGGCTCCGATGGTTACAAAATAATTCGCATATTCGGCATTGAAAATATCATTTCCAAGGAAGACGCTTTCGAGAAAGTCAGCTTTGTACATGAATGGAATATGTATTCTTTCTACGATTGAGGATTGGGTAAACATCAACACTATGTTGCGATGTTTTCTATCTTCAGTTATTTTAGATCGCGTCATGTATTTTCCCAAGGAAAAATGTGTTGGCTTTCTTCTTTGGACAATGAAGGTAAAATCCTTAGCATTGATCTATTAGAGAGATGTGAGGATATCAAGTTGCCTTTATACGATATCATGGCTGTGATGACAAAGATGGAATAACAATTTCTACGTATAATATCATTCTAAACAGATTTTCCGCTCTGGTTATTTTACATCCGTACAATATGGATATTAAGTGAAGAAACTAATCATGCAATAAAATGAATGGTTGGAAAGAGCATCACGAGAAATATATCCTATTTAAGAACACAAACCATGTTACAACCAGTACTTCATCCTAGAACAAGATCCTATTCATGACTGAGAAATATTGATGATCTTATGTATGGACACTAAAAATGGATAAAGGAAAGGGAGAGAGGTAATGAGTTTATAAATCCTTCTTTATTTCCTTTCGTTAATGGGTTCTTCCATGTAAGTTTTAATGGATACAATGTTTCTTTTTTTGTTTTGCTTTATGATCTTTGAATTTTTTGTTTTTCAAATCAAGCAATTGTAGTGTGGTTATGTAGAAGAAAGTTAAGGGATAATATGTGTTCAGTGAACTGAGCATTTTACAAATATTGTTGAAGTAACGGAAAGGTTATGTGTTATCATATATTGGTTTGAACTCTTGTAAGTCATTCTTGGTTGTGTTCTTATCTTCCTTTTTAAGACTTTAAAAGCCATGATTGACCGTAGTTTTTTATTTAGTTTTAGATTTTATTTTTAGCTAGTTTTTCATTTTCATATTTTAGTTTTTTAACTTTTGATATCATACATTTTATGAATCAAAAATCTACAAATATCGGTTCTTGGTTTTTGAGGAAAATTAAATAAATTAACAAGAAACTAGATTCTCTAAAAGGTGAAGTAAAAATAAGATTGTGCTCACATATGAGTTATGCTTTGAAGTATGAATATCTTGTCATCAATAGTTTGTTTATTCCTCAATGATACTTCGTGTTTATAATGAATATAAAAAGGATAATAGCAATTAAATCATAATCATACCATGAAATCTAACATGATATGTTACTTCACATAACATTGCCAATATGGACAAATATTGTACAACAAAAACATATATGAAAATATGCTACTTATATTGTTTATCATGACTAGTTCTCCAAAACAAATATACAACAAACAAAAATCGAGATCTTACCGTAGATTCAAAAACAAATGATAATGGTTCCATTCCAAAATTGACAGTAATCCCGCCAAAATTAAAAACATATAAAGTTCGACTGTTGGAGCTTATCGAATCAGCATGTGTAATAGAAAAAACAATGAAAAACATCAACATACACTTCATTTTGGGTTTGCATAGCGATTGTTGGATATAGAAAACCTATGAAATCCATAAAAACAGTTTCATTTTTGATGTAATCAAAGATATCATCAATAATAAAACATCGAAATCAAGATAAAAATCAATTTCAAGAGGGATCTTGATTTCGATGTTTTCGACATTAAAAATGATAGCTAAAAACACATGACCCACTTGAAAAAGAATTCTTGTAAAAGATAGTCTATACCTCAACCAACATTATCAAATGTTGTGTAAATTTCACCAGATGTAACAACAGTTCAATCTTTACCATCTTCGCGGTATATGAGTCCAACATTACCTATGTAGGTAGAGCTTTTGAATTTACATCAACATAGAAATATAAGACCTAACTAGTGATTAAGATTCAAACTTCTTGCTTGATTTTCATGTGAACTTGTTTATCATGTTTAAACATCTACCTAAAATGATTCTACCCTAAAATCAAACTAAATTGTTTTCAGTAAAATCTAAAATACATAATTGATAAAGCAAAACAAGATTGTGTTGGATACTAAGGGAAAGGGAAAGAAAACAATACTTTTCTCCTTTGAGGTGTATGGTCAAGAATTCAAACGCACTATATCCCATACCCCCAGTATTGTCGACATAAATCTCAAACTTTTTTTCTTAGATCTATGTGTTATGGAGTATTATCTCAATCTTGTTCGAAAAATCTTTTCTTCATCTATGATTATCTACAATTGAGTGTTAGATTATTGTTTTTGAACATCAATTCAAGGTTTACGAATCTAATCTAGCGATTGTCAGTTTGACTACAACGAAAGTATAAGAGGAAAGACAATTCTTAAAATTCAAATCCATGGTGACCGATATTTAAAAGCAGTTTGAATACTTGCTCTCGTCATTGCATGCAAGGCTATCAAAAGAAGATAATTAGTTGATTTGTAGTAGGCATGTCTAAATCAATGAAATCTTATCTATGTCTTCAGACTTGTTCTAGCGATAAACAAAGAGTCGACGAACCGTAAAACAAAAACGATCACATATAAGATCCATCGTAGGCTCTAAAAGAGTCGAGGAACCAAATTTTTTGTGTATGTTTGCGATTAATAAACATGATTTTCGTCTCGTCTTTCGAATGCCTTAATTGTAGTATTTAAGGTGTCAATCCGAATTAGGAGCAATTAACTCACTAAAGCTTATGAGAAGTTATCTTAGTCTAAGTTTTAAATAAAAAATTTGGTTTTGTGATGATTATCTAAGAAAGCAAAAACGAAATTAAGATGATTTAAAAATTCAATTAAAAGGTAAACAATGAGGTGGGGTACACTAGTAAAAAAAAACCGTAATACCCACGAAAAGCCACGAAAATTTTCGTGGGTAGATTTGCCACGAATATTTTCGTGGGTTTTTCGTGGGTAGTCTGATAAACCACGAAAACACACGAAAATATAATCTGACTACCCACGGAAAACCCACAAAAATTTTCGTGGGTTGGCTGAATATTCTTTTTTTTTTAAATTATAATCCAATTTTGATTTATGAAATTCTAAATTTAAAAATTAAAATTATAACAAAGTTAGAAAGAAAATAATGTTTTATAATTAAAACCGCAAATCAAATAGTTTAACAAACTTCAAAGTTATATAAATAAAAAAAAACATTCGTTGCAAATTACAAAAAACTACGGGATATAATCAAAATTCTCAAGAGAGTTCAGGTGGGTTGTATCGAAGTCGTCGAGCCGGATCGGGCCTTGCGGCACAAGAGTCGGGTCCTGCGTGCCTTGACTCATGTCTTCTGGCTCCTGCGGGACTTGACCCGGCCCCGCCGAGCTGGAAGCTTCAAGGCGATCTAACTTTTGTGTAATGGTACTCTTGAACGCTTCGAAGTCACCGCGCAAATCCCCTTGTGTCGACGACGGATAAGGGACGTAAGGTTGATAGAACTGCGTCTTTGCACTACCGACGCCGTAGGCCTTTCCGTATCTTGGGTTGACCTTCTGCATATTTAAACATTACATAATTAATGTCAAAACATACAAAAAATATATAAATAGAAAATGAAAAGATTTAGTAAAATCAGATTCGATCACATCAAAGATGTTAGTGTTATACCAAATCGTGTCGAGAGCCTCATGTCCTTCTAGTTAAGACTTTTTCTGGAGAATCATGCTTATTATTAACTGATCGTTTATCAATTTTGTCATGATTTAACTTAGTTTCTTGATCCTAACCTGTTTAATGTGGATATATATATATTACCATCTTCGTCTAGCTAGTGTTATGATGTAAAATGTTGTTACAATATTTCAAGAGTTATATGCTTAGGGGCCATTGATTTTGATGCGCTACAATAATATATAGGGTTGACGATTTTTATCCCTCAAACAGTAAGAATCCATACTGGTTATACCCAGACTTTATACTTCTATTTTTTTACACACAAAGTATATATAAAATCAGACTTTTCCCACAAAGTTTTAAAATCAAAGTTAATTAGACATATGCGATTTGGTTAAATAATCGCATAAAGTTACCAAAATAAAAATATTATTATTTGATTTCGTTAATTAGTGTTTAAAATATAATATTAAAGGACTATGATTGTGTGCGTAAAGTTTATATGGATTTTTAGGTATAATTTTTAAAAAATGACTTTAAAATGATGTTGTTTTGTAAAATTCAATTTAAAAGATGTAGTTTTGTAATTTTCCCAAAAATTAAGTAAAAAATTTTAAATGTAGTTTTGCAATGTTAAATTTTTTTAAAAAAATGTAGTTATGCAATTTAAAATATGTAGTTTTGTAATTGTCCCCAGTATTAAAAATGAAAACTAAAAAAAAATATAACCTAAAAGTTTTAAAAGGCCGAGTTTTCAAGCAAAAGAAGGAAAGATATAGAAACCCTTTGATTTCATTTACAACAAAATAAGTAGCCTCCCCTTTCACCAGAGTCGCCTCTTTTTTTATTGTTATTATTATTTATCAACAGCCCCCAACAACCCCCACTCGACGACGGAGTCTACAAAGCACACCACTCTCTAGATTCAGATCTCCCTTCGATAGAGAGAGAAAAGGGTAATGATGCAGAGCTCCGCCGTGTTTTCGCTCTCACCGTCGTTCCCTCTCTTGAAACCACGGCGGCTTTCGCTTCGCCAATCCGTGAACGCTTCTTCTTCCTCCTCTTCAAACCTCTACGATCTCAACGTTTCTCCCAATGTCGTCTCTGTTCCTTGTCGTCTGTCTCGTAGATCTTGGCGTCTCGCGTCATCTGATTCGCCGCTCAGAGCCTGGTCTGGTCTCCCTTCTCGTTCCCTCGACAAGAACCGTTTCAAAACTGAAGCTACTTCGATTCCCGAAAGCAGCGCCGAGGAAGGAGACAGTAGTGGAAAACTTACCAAGACTCTTGAGCTTGGCTTGTTGTTTGCTTTATGGTACCTTTTCAATATCTACTTCAACATCTACAATAAGCAGGTTATAATATATCTCTCTTTTTTTCGAATATATATAGAAACTGGAATTTAGATTTTGTCTCTCTGATTTTTGTATCTTGTTTCATGGTAGGTTTTGAAAGCTCTACAAGCTCCAATGACAGTGACATTGGTTCAATTTGCAGTTGGTAGTGTGCTCGTTACCACTATGTGGGCTCTTAATCTTTACAAGAGACCAAAAATCAGTGGTGCTCAGGTTTTTTTTACATTGTTTTAGAAGAAGCTTCTTCTTTTCTTTTTTTTTGATAATCTCACTCACTGTTGGTTTTTATTCACCTTTATGTGTATATATAGCTAGCAGCCATCTTACCACTTGCAGTTGTACACACACTTGGTAATCTATTTACTAACATGAGCCTTGGGAAAGTTTCTGTTTCGTTTACTCATACCATCAAAGCTATGGAGCCTTTCTTCTCTGTCGTGTTGTCTGCTATGTTTCTTGGAGAGGTCAGATATTCTCAGATTTGTGTGTTATTTCCCCCCCTTCTCTTCTATGCCGTTGCCTCTAAGTTTAGGCTTGTTATGAGTTTCTTGTTTGTCTCTGGAAGTGTATTCATTATAATTTATATTTGTCATTGCCTATTTTGTTTAACTTGCGTAAAACAAAACTAATTTTGTTGGTTATTTCCTCCTTAGGTGCCTACTCCATGGGTAATTGGTTCTATTATACCAATTGTTGGTGGAGTAGCGCTTGCTTCAGTAACCGAAGTCTCATTCAACTGGTAAGCAAGCTTGTTCGAGTATTGTGACATTCGAGCTGTTTATTATCTGTTCTTCTGATAACTTGCATATATATATATATATATTTACTACGTTTACTTGTTTTTGCTACAGGGCTGGCTTTTTGAGTGCAATGGCTTCAAACTTAACTAACCAATCCCGTAATGTGCTGAGTAAAAAAGTCATGGTTAAGAAAGATGTAAGTTTCATGTGCATTTTTATCCTCGACAATATTTCGTATTATGAAAAGAAAAGAAAAAAAAACATAACAATACGGTTGCGTATTGGCAGGATTCTTTGGACAACATCACTCTCTTCTCTATCATAACATTGATGTCTCTTGTATTGATGGCTCCTGTGACTTTCTTCTCTGAAGGCATCAAGTTTACTCCTTCATACATCCAATCAGTTGTGAGTTTTTGTTATCTATTATATATAATTAGTCGTTGCGTCTTTCACAAGATATTTCAAGTTCCTCACAATTCCACGTCGGTGTATACTTTCCAGGGTATGAATGTTCAACAAATATATACAAAGTCTCTTATTGCTGCACTCTGCTTTCACGCGTACCAGCAGGTGAAAGAAGTCTTCTCCAATTTATAACTGATATATATTTGTTGCTTCATATACAAGATTTTGAAAAGTTAAATCTTGGCAAATGTGCGGATTTTACAGGTTTCTTACATGATACTTTCTCGAGTGTCACCAGTAACGCATTCTGTAGGAAACTGTGTGAAGCGCGTGGTGGTTATCGTGAGTTCGGTTATCTTCTTCAAGACACCCGTCTCGCCTGTTAACGCTCTGGGTAACAACATGATTTTCCGCTTTTTTCGAAAAACAAACAAATCTTTATTGAAGCTCAATTGTTTTCTTACCTTTTTATTGCATGATATGCGTTTGTAGGAACCGGGATTGCTCTTGCGGGAGTCTTCTTATACTCCAGAGTGAAGCGTATCAAGCCAAAGCCTAAGACTGCCTAAGCCAAATATCTGCTGCTAATACCCAATGCCAACATTTTCCTCTAAAATGATGCAATTTGTTTTTGTTCAATTATAAACTCAATATCCTAAGCGGAAGTTTTCAGACGGATAGTTTTATTCTATTGCGGTGTTTTATCCTTTTCGAAGTTTCATCATTGCACCAATCGGTTTTTTTTAGGACATTTTTTATGAATACCACAAAAAAAGTTTTTATAACACAATTAGCAGAGATTTTGAAAAGTTTTACAAATACCATTAAAAAGTTTTTTTTTTATAAATACCACAAATCTTAAATTTTCAAAATTACACCTAAAATCTCCAAAAAACTATACCCTACCCCTTCTAAACTATACCCTAAACACTATATAGCGAACCAAATGAAAAAAATTTAAATCTAAAAGTGTTAAAACTCGTTTTTTGAATTTGTGGTATTTTGTAAACTACTACTTTTTGATGGTATTTTTGTTATAAAAAACATTTTAATGGTATTTTTGTTATAAAAAACTTTTTAATGGTATTTTAAAAACAAAAACTTATTTTGATGGTATTCTAAGGAATTTCTCTTTTTTTTAATTTTGGGACGAAACCTATTAGTTTCCCAAGCCTTATATATTGTTTGTTCTTTGGTCACTAGAATCATGATGATTATATCGATTTTATTGGGATGGAACTTAGAACTTATTATTTAACAAAAATTCAGCAACCACACTCCAAGTCTCCAACAACTTGTTTTTTACCGATATTTTGAACTTGTGTTTCGACAGTTTTGTAATAGAACGTTCCGGACAATTTAGTTGTCAATATGAATGGATCTTGAAATCATTGAAATTCCTAACGGCGAGCACTATAACACAATGTATTTATATGTATAAAACATAGTTTATTTGAATGAGATATTGATAAAGTGGATTTTATCCCATGTTAAAAATTGGGAGAATTACAAAACTACACCATTTGAATTATATTTCACAAAACTACACCTTTAAAAAAATGCTTCACAAAACTATACTTAAATTCTATAAATTAAATCCAAATTAAGCCTACCCACCCAATCTTACCCCTTTAATACTATGCTCTAAACACTAATTAGCGAACCTAAATGAAAATATTTTAATTTGGTAATTTTTTAAAGCATAATTGAACCATTTAAAATTTTAAAAGGGTGTAAAAATAGGAAAAATTTGAATTAGATGTAATTTTGTGAATAAATGATTGAAATGGTGTAGTTTTGTGAATTTCTCTTAAAAATTTGGAAAAAAACACACTTGCGTATATAGTGGAGAGAACTCTAACTATGTAAAAAAGCCTGAAGTACACTATGATGTATAGGTGAGATCAGTGGCGGAGGCAATTGGGTTTGAGGTGGGTCAATTGACCCAGGTCAAACTTTTAAAAATAGTTTATAATATATAAAATTTGTGGGGTTGACCCATGTTAAAAATAATTTTTGACCCACGTGCATTTTACATTTAGTTAAAACCCAAAAACATATCAAGTTAATTAAAGAAAAAAACTCATAAAATCAAGTTTCCGAATATTTTATTTAAATTAAAAGTTATTTCGCAAATTTTATATTTCAACTATATTGACTTAGCTAAAAAAGGCAAGATATTAAATGATTTAACGGGACAGATGAACAACCCCGTTAAACGATTTCACGGTATGACTATTATGGCTCAGTCAACAAAAGTTTGTGATTAAAATAAAAAGTCAACAAAAGTTGAAATTTATTTTGTCATTTTGCGCATTTTATTATAAAAATTATTTATTGATGAAAATAGAATATTCATTAAAATAATTTTTAACCAAAAAAATAATCGAATATTTTTTCATGATATTTTTAAAAATTTCTATAAATTAAATATGCATTTTTTCAGAAATATGTCTTTTGTTAATTTATTAGTTATTTTTGATAATTTTCACAAAATTATAAAAGATGAATTCAAGTTTTAATAGTCATTATTTAATTTCATAACTAAAATTTTGCAGAGAGCTTTTATTAGTGGGTTTTCGAAAGCCTTTTACGTTTTTTTAATGAAGTTGTTTATGTGGCTATTTAATTGGTTATTATTGAGTAAGTTTGTCATGTCACATTTAATCAGCTGAAACTCACTGTGATATCGACACGTAAGCTTTTTCATAAAAATAACTTCAGAAATAATGTTTTACGGATTCGGTTTCAAAATATGAGTGAACGTTAGGTATTGGATAGTTCTTTAATATATATAATTCTAATATTTATTTATATAGTTTATGCAAATTTTATGACCCCGGTGGATTTTAATCCTGCCTCCGCCACTGGGTGAGATGATAGCCAAATACCACGTCGAGCATATAACCCATATATTTGACAATTTCTAACACCATCGAACAATTTTGTTAATATATTAGTTATATATTTTGTAAGCCACCAAATTGATATTTTACAAAAGATATATTGTTTTTGGACCATTAATCTAATTATATGCCTAATCTTATATAATAAAGGGTAAAATCCTATAAAAAACGTCAAATTGATTTGCATTTCAAATTTAAACCTCAAAAGTATTGTACTTCCAACTTAATACATCAAATATTATTGTGCTCCCAAGTTGCTATATCAAAGTGTCATATTTGGTTATTTAAAACTTCAACTGTATCCGATAAGCTGATGTGGCACTTAAAAAATAATTATTTTATTCAAAACTTGTTTAACACTTATTTTTGTTTGACAAGTTAAAAAATTTGTAAAAAATATAGGAAAATTTTTGGAACTACAAAATAAAAAAATATAATAATTTTTCGAAAATAATTTTTTTTTTTAAAAGCTAAGAAATTACTGAAACTATAATAAATTTTGAATATTGTAAATAAATGAAAAAATTGAAAACTAAATAAAAGTCTGATGATTAATTTTTAAATATTCACTAAATCATAGAAACAAATTTATAAGGGTTCAAAAAATATTTACATGTGGGTGTATAGAAAAATAGAATGAATATTTTAAAGCAAAATTTCAAAATTTTGACATTTTATTTAAATTTTTTTTCATTTTTGAGTTTAAGAAAACATTCTAGTTTTAATAATTTATTAACTTTTTTTTTTTTTTTACAACAATAATTTATTAACTTTTTGATATAAAATAATTTTAAATAAAAAATTTTTCTTTATTTATTTTTCAGATTTTCGTATATTTTAAAAAATTTGCTAAACAAAATAAGTGTAAAATGAGTTCACAAAACTACACTCTTTCAACCATTCCTTCACAAAACTACACCTAATTTAATATTTTCACATATTTACACCCTTTCAAAATTTTAAAAGCTTGATTTACCCTTTAAAAATTACCAAAAATAAAATATTTTCATTTGGGTTCACTAATTAGTGTTTATGGTATAATATTAAGGGGGTAAGATTGTGTGGGTATGGTTTATTTGGATTTAATTTTAAGTGTTTATGTGTAGTTTTGTGAAGTAATTTTGAAATGATGTAGTTTTGTGAAATGTAATTCAAATGGTGTAGTTTTGTAATTCTCCCAATAAATATATATACATAATATTTAGGTAATTCCTATAAATACCATAAAAAAAATTTGACCTAAAATAACATGAATTTTTTTTGTATACCATTTAAAATTTTGTTGAACAAAAATACCATCAAATTTAATTTTGCTAAAATCTTCATAATGAAACTCTAAACCCTAAATCTAAACCTAATCTCTTTAGTATTAAGCCATTAACACTATATAGCGAACCCAAATGAAAAATAAAAAAATTCTAAAGTGTAAAAAAATTGTTTTTGTGCTTATGGTATTTTGGTCAAAAAACCTTTTAATAATACATTATAACTTAAAAAAATTCATGATGTTTTTGACCAAAAAATATTTTTACACGGTAATGACAGATACTCTAATATTTATGCTTGATTCTTGAACTTTTAAATCTCTTAGAAACCATGATTTTTTTAAAAAAAAGATGAACAAAAAGGAGAAAATAAGAAAGATTAAATTTAAATTAGAGAACTTTAAGTGTTATATAACGGATTAATTTTTTTTAGTTAATCACAACTATTTATGAACGTTATGTTTTGCGGGAAAATAACTAAACTCAATAATATATGCCAAAATCATTTGGAGAATACGTCAAATAATATTAGAAAGTCGGAATCAAATTTCGGAGCATTAATTTTTATTCATTTCTTTATTTAATTTTGTAATATACTTTTAAATTTTAATCTATCATTTATGGAGATTTGATTGAGATGTGTGACTACAACCACGTCAAAACTCTATTATGACTCCTTTGATTTTGTATTTTTTTCAAGATAATTAAACAATGTTTATGTATATTATTGTTATAATTCTATTGGATGTTTTTTTAATTGATGTGTCAGCTTTTTATCACACAATTTTGATGATGTGGCAAGCATGGAGAGACTCATATTTTCTTTTATTGTATTGATTACATATCCGAGCTTTAAGCATGGAGTATGGGTTTAAGGATTTAAAGCGGGTTTGAATCGGATTTTGTTGGTTAAGTTTGTAATGAACCGAAAAGACAACGTTTTCTAGTAAAATATCAATTTTTTTTTTGTTAAAAAAAGATAAATTCCTTTTTTTTTTTTTTTCGGAAGATAAATTCCTTAGAATACCATCAAAATAAGTTTTTGTTTTAAAAATACCATAAAAAGTTTTTTATAACAAAAATACCTTTAAAATGTTTTTTATAACAAAAATACCATAAAAAAGTAGTAGTTTACAAAAATACCACAAACTCAAAAACAAGTTTTAACATTTTTAGATTTTAAATTTTTTCATTTGGGTTCGTTATATAGTGTTTAGGGTATAGTTTAGAAGGAGTATGGTATAATTTTTTTTGGAGATTTTGGGTGTAATTTTGAAAATTTAATATTTGTGGTATTTATGAGAAAAAAACTTTTTAATGGTATGTGTAAAAAATTTCAAAATCCAAAAATAAAATAAAAAGGAAAATCCAGATTTGGTGAAAAACCAAAAGAGAAAATAAGTTTTGGTCAAAGCATAGAATACCTTTTGATCCAACCGAGCTTTAAATGTCGACCCGGTTTGGTTTTGTTCCGATTATTAAACTTTATAATTGAAATAAGAAAAAAGAGTAAATATTTAACAGGAATTTTCGAAACGGCCCCTATAAACTAATATCTTCACGGTAGTTGACTTTTTATTTGTTTAAATTACAATAAAGACCGAACCCTAATCGTTTCATTCTCTCGTTTCTTCCCCAAAATTCTCAACTTCTGCTTTCCAGATCCGCTTCTGATTTTTTTCGGTATAATAACTATTCTCTCTCTCTCTCTTTCTATCTCTAATTTCTTCTTCTATTAACTATCACAAATCAAATGATTTTCAATAAAATCCTTTTCTTTGCAATGCGAGACTGTCTCCGTCGTCTGTTAATATCGAATGGTTATGTTCTGTGTTTTATGAATTTGTGATATTTATGTCATTTAGAGGATAATTGTTGTCTGAATTTTATAATATTCAAACTGTTGTCTTGACTTGGATTCTCTTTGCTTATTATGTTTTTAGAGATTTGTCTTTCTTTACTTATGTCCAAATTTTTATTCAAGATTTTTGAACTTGTGTGTTTCCTTTAGCAAATAAGCAAACTCTTTGTTATTTAAACATTCAACTTTCTCTCTCTCTTCTTCTTGAAAAGGAGAGGGTAAGATGAGTTTTCTTGTGACCATTCTCTTGAGTTTACTACAATGAACATTGTTTGTTGTTGTTAGACTTATTATTGTTTTTACCACTTGTTAAGATCATATATAAACTTAGTACAATATATGGTTTGCTTTTTGTATCTAATGTATCTTTTTTCTTCTTTTTTTTATTAGTTCCTTAGGAATGGGTAAAGGCAAGCTTATATTGATTTGTCAATCCGGCGGCAAGTTTGTAACAGATGATGATGGGAGAATGACATATACCGGCGGAGAAGCAGAAGCGATGGATATCACGCGTGAAACGTCTTTCGATGAATTTAAGCTAAAAATGGCTAAAGTCTTGAACTTGGACTATAATTCTCTGTCCCTCAAGTATTTTCTCCCTGGGAACAGAAGAACACTTATAACCATTAAACAAGCCAAGGACATGAAAAGGATGTATGATTTCCATCATAGCTCTGTCACGGCCGATGTTTTTATTACAGGACAAGAAGGTTTCCGGTCTCAAGCATTTGTCACACCTATTGGGAAAAGGTAAATTACCTCTTACAGAATGATATCTGCTTTGTGTGTGATAATGGATTCAAAATCTGATGTATTTATTTGCAGGTCAAATAACTTACCAATTGAAACAGAGGCTACACTGTTGGGATATGGGAATGTAGCCAATGTACCTATCCAAGTTGTCACAGAAACTCTTGAAGAAAGCAACATTGTTGATGTTAGTTTGAGATCTAGAAAGGTTGCCCCAAGAATTGATTCTGAATCCGGTGATCTTATTGACATTCCCGTAACTGTATCCACCAATGCAGCGGCTCTAACAGCCAAATCAACATCGAAAAAGTTCAAAACGAATGGGAAGAAGAGCCTTGTTTGCAATATCTCCAAACAATCATCCCCCAAAATCTCCCCTACAACGTCTACGAGTGTTGTGTGTGGTATGACCACCGATTCCCCTAAAAGTGTTAGCAAACGAAAACGTGTAATGGAAGAACCCATCATTTTGCTACAGGATGAAAACGTCGCTGATACAAGGAGAAGGTCCTTAAGAAACAGAGGAGAAATCCGTAAGACTGTAATAGAAACTGATGACGAGGACTATATCTACAGTGACGAAAATGAAGATGTTGATGTTGATGATGAGAAGGACTTTGAGCACAATATCGATCCTTATTTCCCTGAAGCTGGGGATCTTGATTCCAACCGCAAGATAGATTGTTCTATCTCTGGTGTTAAAGATGGTTCTGTAGAGAGCCTTGTAGCCTCGTGGAAGCGTTGTATTACCGGCGTGGGTCAGGGATTTGAGAGTGTTGTTGAGTTTCGTGATGCGCTGCAGAAATACGCGGTTGCTTGCCGTTTTGGTTACAGATTAAGCAAGAATGAAACTAATCGTGCATGCGGTGTTTGTATAATCGGAGGTTGTCCCTGGAAGATCTATGCATCGTGGGTACCGTCTGAAAGCGTATTTAGGATTAAAAAGTTCAATAGAAAGCATACATGCGATGGAGAGTCTTGGAAATCCGCTCATCCCAATAAGAATTGGGTTGTCAGTATCATCAAGGAGAGGTTGCAAGTGAACCCGAATCAGAAGACTAAGAACATTGCTGACTCGATTTTTCAAGATTTTGGTATTGAGCTAAGTTATTGCACTATAAGACGAGGCATCGATGAAGCCAAAGGAGGGCTTCATACATCATTCAAAGAAGCATATAAGCATTTGCCACATTTTGTCAACAAGGTTGTTGAAGCAAACCCTGGAAGCTTTGTTTATCTTGTGGTTGGTGATGACAAAAGATTTCAGCGGCTTTTTATGTCTTTTAAATCTTGTATACACGGCTTTAAAACTGGGTGTCGGCCGCTTATTTTCCTCGATGCGGTCCCGTTTAAGTCTAGGTACCATGAGATATTGTTAACAGCTTCTGCCTTGGATGGAGAAGATGGTGTGCTTCCTTTGGCATTAGCCCTTGTGGATGTGGAAACCGATGAAACTTGGCGTTGGTTTCTTGAACGGTTAAAGGTCGCTGTTCCGAGTGAACATGCCCTTACCTTTGTCTCTGACAGAGAGAAAGGACTTGTCAGCTCTGTGTTGGAGGTTTTCGAGAATGCTCATCACGGCTATTCAATACATTACTTGATGGAGGATTTTATGAAAAGCTTGAAAGGTCCGTTTCTCGGAGACGGGAAGCCATCTTTATCGTACTATCTACTGGCTGCAGCACGTGCTGATCGGCTTGATGGGTTTAAGCTCTACACCGAACAAATGAAACGGGTATCTCAGAGAGCTTATGATTGGGTAATAGAGATCGAACCAAAGCATTGGACCGGTTCATTGTTCGAAGGTGAACCATACAGCCATATAACATCAGATGTCGGAGAGATCTACTCAAAGTGGACTGAAGAGATTCAGGAAACTTCCATCGTCCAGAAGCTCGTGGCGTTTGTGAACAAAATCGTGGAGTTAGTAAACAGCAGAGAGGTGAAGTCGAAACGGTGGTTAAGCCAACTTGTGCCGTCTAAGGAGGAAAGCCTAGTTGAAGAGTGTAAGAAATCAAGCATGCTAAAAGTTTTCTTTTGTTCAGACACACTCTTCGAGGTTCATGACGGGTCTGTTCAGCTAGTGGACATCAGTAACCAAACCTGCAGCTGTTTCGGGTGGAAACCCACGGGACTTCCTTGTCAGCACGCGATTGCTGTCATAAACACGAAAGGAGGAAACCTGTATGACTATTGCTCAAGCATCTACACAGTTTCGAGTTACCGTGCAACGTATTCAGAAGCTCTGGGAGCAGTCGCGGTTGACTTACCTTTGGTGGAGAATCAAGAAGGGAAAGAAGAAGAGGACGAACAAGTGCTTCCGCCTCTGTTTTCGCGTGTTCAAGGAGTGGACAAGAGAATCAAAGACAGGAAGAGAGGAAGATCAGTGGCTTGTACAAAGTGTGGAGGAGTAGGACATAACAAAGCTACTTGCAAAGATTAATGATTAATCATCATCTTTTTGTCTTTCCTTTATTTAGTGTATAAATTAATAAAAATAGGACAAGTGTTATGTTTTGTTGGTAAGTATTGTTTTTGGATACAATACCATTTTTCTTGTTTTTCTAACTGTTGTTTTGACTTTGATAAAATTTTTACTTCATGTTGCTTAACCTCTGTAACACAGTTCTCTGAATCGGTTACATTTTGGCAAAATCCAACCTCAAATCTTAGGCTCCATGCGTATATGCAAACATAATTTGCTTCATAAGTGGTGGAAAGTTAACAAATTTAAAGATCACAAGTTCAAATGGCAAATAACTTCACAGTGGGTAAAGAGAGATAAAAGTAAACATCACATTATTAGCAAATATTAGAATATATCTTCGATAGAGTGAGTGAGTGAATGGAATCAACTTGCAATCCTATCAACCACAACACTCTTCTTGATATAATGCTTCTTAAGCTTTCTCCTTCGGATGTTCTTTCCCCTGCAATCCCGCATCCGTTGCATTTTAGCTCTTGATGCAGTTTTTTTTTCAAACAAGTTGTTGAATTTATCAAACTTACCAGTACTGATTGTGTAACACAAATTCGTCGGTTGCTACTTTCTTCCCATCGTCGTTACGGTTCCAATGGTATATCGCGTGTGTCCTGTTTTTGATGTCCAGCGTAGAATGTCCGTAGCTTGATTCTCTAAATGCTGAATATTCTGGCTGTGGTTCTTTAAACCTGAAAACAAAATGGCCATACTTTCTCATCAGCAAATGATTTTAAAACTATGAACGAATATGCGACTCCGAAAGCTATTATGACCAACTCTGAAGATATGTTTAACGGCGCAACACTTAGCCATAGCCCATATGTCTCACTATATCTAACCAAGGACTCACTTTAGCAGATTATAGCTGTTGTGTATTTGAATTTAGAGTGATAAAGAGTAGCAATTTCATAGCTTTGTTCTTGTCACATTCCAAGGCTAAAGTCACTTACCTTGACGCAAGACCTTCTTGATTTCCACCATCTCCAACTGTTATATAGACTGGAGCTGACTTATCTGGAACCGGGTAACGATCTCCGCTTGACACATTATACCGCACATTTGATATTCGGTACTGACATGCAAAACAAACATCTTACTAAACACAATGAGAAGTATACATATAAATCTCTGGAGGGAATTTAAAGGGTTTTAAGAAAGTACCGATCTTTCGTAGGCATGAACATGCCCAGCAAAGATTACATCAACTTTGTATTCCACAAACCACTCCTCAAAAGCTGCTCTCATGCTTTCACCTTCCATGAAGTGTGCTTCATTACTGTTGTAAATCGGGGCATGCATAAGAACAATTAGCCAAGGAGTTTTCTCCCTGTCGACTCTAGTAAATTCTTCACTAAGCCAATGCCATTGCGGGGTATACTTCACTGCACAACACAACAGAAACAGTCATGCTTAACTCTACTCATTGGTATAAACCTTTTTTTATTTACAGCAAAAAGAAGACAAAAAAAAATGGTGAGCATTTGATAAAATTACCAAAAGGAGAATAGCTTGAGATGACAATGATATGAGCGGACGCACGCCTAACAGCATACCATAGAGGATTGCTACTTTTTGAGGCTACGTAAGGCGTAGTGTAACGCTGAAGGAAATTCTTGAAAGGCGTCACTTCCCCCTGTAAATGGTTTACATATTTGAAAAGTGTAACAACTGCTCAATGTCTGAGAAAATGTTGAAAGGGAGGAGCTTAACTATATAATTTGATACATAACCTATAAGTTACTTGTGTAAGTAATAAGTTAGTACAAAATGACTCAAGATCTTTACCATGTATGGCATGTAATCTATTTCGTGATTTCCTGCAGACCAGAGCCAGGGTTGATAAGCCGTGCTACGCTCCACAAAACGGCCCCAGCTATCCCATCTCACACCGACATCGTTATACTGATATCTGTCAGCATAAGAGAGATCTCCTAGAAACAAGACAGCTTGAGCTCCACTATGCATGTAGTGTTCTAGTGTAGATAAAGAATTGAATGTCTGCCCCATATCGCCTAAAATTCGTAAGTGAAACTGACTTTGATTAGCTCAGAGCTGTATAAAAAGCAAGCCGTGGAATGAGCATAAATGCGCGATAAGATCATATAAATCTATACAAGGAAAAGGATATGGAGGTTATACCGATAATACCAAACTTGTAGGAAGCATCTGGATGTAACTCTGGTGGTGTAACAAACCAAAACTCCCGAGAAGATTCATCGCTCCCGATTTTATAATAGTATTTTCTATCATACTAACACCCACATTACATATATAGATTAGCATCTTCCCAATAATAATCCACAAGAAAAACTGCATTTAAATGTAATCTAACAACCAAATAAAAACTAATACCACATAAGATAAGGTCAATTCAAGTTTACAATTTATAGAGGCACTGCCACCAAAATGAATATACTTATGGTTCTTGAGAAACAAAAAGTTGGAACTAATAAAGAGAGAAACTTGTTGGTATCAATACCTCAAGACCACATAAAAACTAATACCACATAGGTTCAAAGATAAAACATTGAACATAACAACAATCGATTTAGTTGCATTGCCACCAAAATGAATGCTTACTATGGTTCTTGTGAAACGCATAAAGAGAGAAAAGCATGTTGGTATCAAATACCTCAAGGCCAGAGACAAGGCAGTGATGAGTGAAACCAGACTTGTATTCATAAAATGTGTAGTTTGAGTGAGTCCCTTGAGCTACAAACTCGTGTTTCCCCTCTACCTCGCCGTAACGAACTTTGCTAGAACCAGGCTCATCTGGTGTCACCCAAGAGATGATAACAGCCTTACCATCATAATCACCTTGAGTTATATGCACCTGTTTTGAAAGAGAAATTCTTTAAAATACCACCAAAACAAGTTTTCATTTTGAAATAACCATTACAAAGTTTTTATAACAAAAATACCATTAAAATGTTTTTTACATTAAAAATACCATTAAAAACTAAAAAAATATTAGTTTACATAAAAAGCACAAATACAAAATAACGAGTTTTAACACTTTTGCTAGTGTTTAGGGCATAATTTTGAAGGGGTTATGATATAGTTTAGCAAGTTTAGGGTGAACTAATTTAAGATTTGTGCTATTTTGTAGAAAATATACTTTTGATAGTATTTGTAAAATTTTCGAAAATGTGTGCTAATTTTATACGAAAAACAAAGTATTGAAATAATGTTATATCAATGAAGAACTGACTTGTTGTGGAGCATTATAACCATCAGGGGCTTTGAAAACAAGATGGTCAAGTGGTATATCAATGGCTGGCCACTCAGATCTGATAAAACTACTTGTGATTCCACCTTCTCCCCTTAACAATAATCTCAATAACAGAGATATTATCATCACCATACGATGCGTCATTGTGGCTTACTTTCTTCTACCTGTCAAGTTTTTTTTTATTGCATAATCAGAGGAATCGTTGAATGAATCTGAGAAACACAAAACGATAAAGATACAGAGAGAGAGAGAGAAGATAGATTCTCTCAGGAGAGTAGTAATTGATACCTTGAAAAGTTTGGAAGGGATTTTGGGAGATGATTGATGAACTCTCTCGATGCAATTTGATAATCCTTTTCAGATAATATATATCAACAACTATTTAAGGTGAGGATATACGTGGAGGGAGCCTTGTGATTGGTTGAAACGAATGATTGAATCTTAAGCATATAAATGCATGAAGTAACCATTAACCAATGTTTTGTAGCACGATTACAAAACTAAATTGCATTTTATAAAATATACATTTTTAAAAGTCATTTGTCAAATATACAACAAATGATTCAAAATTAAGTTGAAATAGTCCTTACCCACATAATCTTACCTTTTAAATTTTATACCATAAACACTAATTAGTTAACCCAAATGAAAAGATTTTAATATTGGTAATTTTTTAAAAGGAAAAATCAACCATTTAAATTTTCGAAAAGATGTGAATATGTAAAAATATTGAAATTATGTGTAGTTTTTTGAAAGAAGATGAAAAAAGATATCGTTTTGTGAATTCCTCTTATTTTTTTAAGCTACAATTTGGGTTTGTTAAATAGAGTTTGATATGGACTATGAACATGCTTTTTCTTTTCATAATCAATACATTCTCTATAAATGAGTATTTTATAAATATTATAAATTAACAAAATTTGTTAGTTTTAAAGTGGAATAATGTAAAAATTAATCAATTTCGATAAATTAATACGATCATATATTTTTAAAAAATCATGTGTAAAGTATTGTTCCATTAACAACATAAACTAATAATACGATCATATATTTTTTAAAAATCATGTGTAAAATATTGTTCCATTAACAACATAAACTAATAAGTGGGATTAGATTGATAGATGAAAATTAGGTAATTAAAAAACAATTTTTTTCATGGAGTAAAAAGTTTATTATACCCACACTCTTTCTATTTTTAAAATAGATAACTATCATAGAAATTCACAAAACTACACCGTTTCAATTCTTCCTTCACAAAATTACATATAATTCAATTTTTCCATAATTATATCTTTTCAAAATTTTAAATGGTTAATTTACTCTTTAAAAAGTTATCAAAATCATTTTTTATTTGGATTCGCTAATTAGTGTTTAGGGTATAATGTTGAGAACTGGTGAGACCCATGTCCAACTCCTAATTAATATGATATTGTCCGCTTTGGGCTCATGTCTCGAACCCTCACGGTTTTATTTATTGGGCTCCTTCCCAAAATGTCTCATATTAATTGGGGTTGGACTCTCCTTATATATTAGACATTACTCGTCTAAACTTCTAATGTGTGACTTAGTTTGTTATCCTAACATTTTCCCCCTCAAACTAAGGACCACATATCCTTAGCTTCTCCTCTCGAAACTTGACACATATCTCGTATCGTCTTAATCTTGAGGTAATCTAGAGGGTTCTTCCCACATCGAACCACCCAACTTCTCTAGGTCCGGTTTCTTTAACCTAGACTTTGATACCATGTTGAGAACTGATGAAACCCATGTCCAACTCCTAATTAATATGATATTGTCCGCTTTGGGCTCATGTCTCGAACCCTCACGGTTTTAATATTGAAGGGAAAAAATTGTGTGGGTAGGGATTATTTAGATTTAATTTTGAGTGTTTTGGTGTAGTTTTAAAAAGTGACTTTGAAATATTGTAGTTTTGTGAAATCAATCAAAAAGGTGTAGTTTTGGAATTGCCCATAACTTATTTGTTTTTTCAATAGTTATTTGTTTTAGGGAGAATAACAAAACTACACCTTTTAAATTGCATTTCACAGGGGAAGTGGCATTGGCCTAGTGGCAGGTATAAGTCCACATGAGGCAGGTAACACCATCCCACCCGGGATCGAATCCCAGCGCATACGACAGTGTATAAATGGCTAATGGGCCGACCATTTGTGGCCCAAATGTTGACAAAAAAATTGTGTTTCACAAAACTACACCTTTTTAAAATCACTTCGCAAAACTACAACTAATTACTAAAAATTAAATCGAATTAGCTTTACCCACAAAACCGTACATCTTCAATATTATACCCTAAACACTAATTTGCTAACCCAAATGAAAATATTTTAATTTTGGTAATTTGTTAGTGCATAATATATCTGATTTTTTTCGTAGTGTGGATAGTATTGGGGGATAGAAATACTAAAAACTTTCATACTTTAACCATCATTAGAAGAGGGAAGAATCCGATAGAAATGTTAAAAGGTGAGGGAGAAAAATGGATATTTGATACGAAAAAATTAGAAAAGCATGTTATTGATTATTACACAAAGCTATACTCGATGGAAGATTTTGAGGAAAATGTGGAAAAACTACCATTAGATGGTTTCATTGTGTTGAAAGAAAATGAGATCACAGATTTGGATAAATCGTTCTCGAGTGTGGAGATCGAAAATTCAATAAAAAGCATGGGGAGATTTAAAGCACCAGGACCAGACGGGTTTTAACCGGTCTTTTATCAACGAAACTGGGAGATACTCGAAGAATCGGAACTGCGGTTTGTGATGAACTTCTTTGAGTCGGGTGTACTACCTAGTGGAACAAATGATGCTCTCGTGGTGTTGATAGCGAAAGTAACAAAGCCGAAGAGAATCACGCAGTTTAGACTGATAAGCCTATGTGACGTGTTATTCGAAATAATCACTAAGACAATGGAACATGGAAAAGATACATATGTGTCACAAGATACAAGACTGAAGCTAGTCTCGGTAGTTTTAGATGATGTCACTTGAGCAAAGGATCGTATCTCCTGGGGAGGTAGCGCGGATGGTAGGTTCGCGGTCAAATCTGCGTATGCATTTATTACGCAGGATGACGCACCAATAGAGACAATGGCGAATATGATTGTGAAAGTATGGAAAGTAACAGTTCCCGAGAGGGTTAAGATTTTTCTATGGCTAGTCGTTAACCAAGTTATCATGACGAACGCGGAGAGAAGAAGGAGACACCTTTGTGATAATGATATATGTCAAGTATGCAAAAATGGGGAGGAAAAAATTGTGCATGTACTTAGACACTTTACATCTATCGCAGGGATATGGACAAGAATTGTACCAAGAAGAAAGGTACAAGCGTTTTTCAGAAAACATTACTACAATGGCTATTTGATAATTTGGGCGACAATGAAGATAATGAGGAAGGCAGATGGGCTACGCTGTTTGCAATGACGGTATGGTGGGGATGGAAATGCAGGTGTGGAAATGTTTTTGGAGCTATCGGTAAATGTCGTGATCGAGTTAAATTTGTGAAAGACTTGGCTAAAGAAGTAACTAATGTGAATCAGGCGGCAAGGGACTTGACTCGACGAGGAGAAAGGGTCGAATGATTAATCGCATAGACATTACCTAGAGATAGCTAGTTTAAAGTGAACACGGATGGGCGTCGAAAGGTAATCCGGGTTTAGCTCCAGCAGGGGAATATTAAGGGATAGTAAAGGAAATTGGTGTGTAGGGTTCGATCTTAATATTGGAATATGTTTGGCGCCTTTTGGCCGAATTGTGGGGAGTTTACTATGGATTATATATTGCATGGGAACGTGATGTGACAGGATTGGAGTTAGAGATTGATTCAGAAATGGTGGTGGGGTTTTTGCAGACAGGGATAAATGACGCGCATCCGCTGTCGTTCCTAGTATGATTGTGCTATGGCTTTATTGCAAAAGACGGGATTGTCCGGATTCTCACGTGTATAGAGAACGAAACATTTGTTTGTAGTTTTTTATTTTTAGTCTATTTTTTTTTGGGTGATATTCTGGCTCCCTTTCTCTTACCAAAAAAAACTTATATATATATATATATATATGTTGAGATAAGACCTTGTGGGAATGTATCGAGTGTACGACAAATTACACATGGAGATTGCTATTATGTCATAATTAAATACATTATAATATAATATTTTTAGGATAAATTTTAAAGTGCATACATGATACATCTTACTTGGTCTCAACCTATCACGATCCGGAATTTTCTATTCATAAATCCTTATTCCCAACGTGCCAAAATTCAAGTAATATAACCACCTTTTGACTATTCTTATTTCAACACATCATATAACAAATTTTACTAAACTGAAAAAAAAAGAACTAAACAATGGAAGAGAATCACAACAAAGCTATTCTCTACTTCATTGTCTCTCTCATCTTCTTGATTATACTTTTCAAGTTCTTGAAACCCAACAAGCAAAATCTTGCCCCTTCTCCGCCAGGATGGTTACCGGTAATAGGCCACCTCCGCCTCCTGAAGCCCCCTATCCACCGTACACTCCGGTCCCTAACCGAGTCTCTAGATGGCTACCGCGGCGTGATGTCTCTCCGCCTCGGGTCCCGCCTAGTCTACGTTGTGTCGTCGCATAAAGTTGCCTCGGAGGAATGTTTTGGGAAAAACGACGTCGTTTTAGCTAACAGGCCACAAGTGATAATAGGCAAACACGTTGGATACAACAACACAAACATGATCGCTGCACCTTATGGTGATCACTGGCGTAACCTTCGTCGTCTATGCACCATTGAGATATTCTCCACACACCGCCTAAACTGTTTTCTCTCAGTACGTACCGACGAAGTACGCCGTCTCATAAGCCGTCTCTTCCGAGCCGCAGGTACGTAATATATATGTATATATGGTAGATATTTATGATGGCTGTTGATATAGTCAACCTTTCAATTATTTTTTGGTGTTTTCTTATTGGTATGGTGACCACAAACATATAAAATGAAATATAAATGTATGGAATAAAGTAACAAATGGATGATATAAGACTATTTCCAACACAGAAATCACAAAATTTCTTAACTATTTATTGGACCCATGAACAGTTGGTTTAAAAAAAATTAAAATAAAATAATTAAAAACGCATCAATCATGGGTCGCCAAGTATCCAAATGACCCACTAAATATTTAAAATCCGGATCTTAAATAGGAAATATAAGATCCATATCTTAACTATTTAATGGGCTCCACCTGCTAAGATCTCTTTAAGAAACACCAATGGATATGCTCTAATTCATCATATTGGTTGTAGCTGCCGGTAATATCATGCAAGATTATTATACACTATTATAAATATTAGAGTTTATTAGGTAAATGGACTATTTTGGGAAAAGTACTAAAAAAGTAATCCAGCTCACTATTCACAATTGTGAAATGGACTAGTGGGCCATGGTTTGTGTAATAGAAGTGTGTGTAATAGAAATTGATGAAGATTTGTGGACTGTTTTTCGAAATGACGGATATGCCATTGGTGACAAAAAGAGTGTTGATGTTTGTGTATGTGTGTATATGTTTATATGTGTGTATATATTTTTTGTGCATTTCTTTTTTTTTTCCTTTTTTCACGTTTCTTCTTTCTTTCTCTTTCTTCCTCTTTCTTTCTCTCTTCTCTCATATCTTCTATCTTCTTTCTTTTCTTTTCTCTTGATTCAAACTCATGTTTTATTTTTTCAAGTTTTTTCTCCTTATTCATGTTTATTTCTCTTAATTGCATTCAATAACATCCATTTGCACAGTTTAGTGGACGGTGTACAATTGCTGGATGTCAGATTCAACTCATATGTACAGTGTACGTAAATCACTTGGACAACTGGTTTGTACAGAAGATGATTTGCGTCGAAGAGTTGTATGAAGACTGATTCAAATCATTTGTACAATGTACAATTAGAACAATCGCTTCGAGTACCATTTATTTTTACAATCTGGCGGACAATATGATTGTAAACCTAATTTGTACAACCACTACAAGAAATTTGGACTTTAACAATGACCATAATCGTTGTTAAATCGTGGTAAAACGCAACTAACAACGATTTAACGACGATTTCAATTTCGTCGTTAATCGATCGAAGTAAAAACCAAATCGTCGTAAATTCGTGGTAAATTTTACGACGAACCAAATTCGTCGTAAAATCGTGGTAAAATGTTCGTTGTAAAATCGTAGTAATTTTTACAACCATTTTACAACGAATATTTGGTTGTAAATTTATAATTATAATAAATTGAAAATTGTTAATCGTCTAGAAATATTTTATAAAAAAAAATATTTTATTAATATAAAATATAAAATTTATACAATTTCAAATTACAAAAAAAGCAAACTAAACGCGATCCCGATTTTAGTCGTCTAGGTTGAAATCATCGCCGAAATAGTCCTGCGTCGCGTTGTCGGGATCGACGGTGCTTGTTCCATACTGATCAGTCGGGCGGTCGGGATGTGTCTGCATCGCCCGAAGTAGTTCCGGGTTAGATGCAGAAAGCACCGTCAGCATGCTGTTGTAGAACGTCATGTTCTTCACCCCCTCCGCCTGAGTCGCCCGTAAGTTCTGAATCTCAGCCTCCATCTCAGCCGGAGATCGGTAAGAGGTAGGAGGAAGCGGGACGTCCTGCATGAATCACATGCCTAGAACCCGCCCTTTCTTCTTAGGAGCAACCTATAAAATTAAACAATTAGTAAATGAACGTTTTAAAAAATAATTTTAGAGAAAATTAAAGAAACATTATATATAAGTAAAATTTTACCTCATGATAAATCTGATCGAGCTCGGCGGTCGTAAGCGGCTCGCCAGGATGCTGAGTGCATCCCGGGGATCTCTGAGATCGCTGAGTCTCGATCTCCGTCTTCCGAGCTTCAAGGTCGTTGAATATCCGCTCGAAATGGGAGTCAACGAACTCGCCGGTCTTTTTCCTGTGCGTCTTCTCGAAGACGGCACTGACGGCCGGTTTATGACTCAGCTGCTTGGTCTACAAACAAATAATAAACACATGCGGATTAGTATAACATTAATAATTTGAAAATAAAAATAAATTTGAAAGAGTAAGTAAGAAAGACTTACCATTTCGTGCATCCGACCTGCGTCCGGACGTGTGAGCCATCTGCTTCGGCGTCCCGTCAGGTAGCTTCGCGTTCCTGGAGGTGGAACACTTCTCAGCTACGCTGGCGTTCCTGGAGGTGTGAACACTTCCCTTTGCATACACATCTCTGGTGGGAGGTTATAAGGGGTGACGATGACGGGCCATAAAGAATACTGCCTACTTGACATACCAAATGGACTAAATCCATCCGTACATAGACCAAGGTAGACTTTACCTTTTTGTCTAGCAAAATCGGGGTACACCGAGTTAAAGTGTTTCCAGGCTTTCACATCTGATGGGTGGGTCACCTCTCCAGGCTTCTGTGTATGTTCTGCATGCCACCTCATCGAAGAAGTTGTCCTCTCCGAGTGATACATCCTTTGTAGCCTGTCTGTTATAGGCAGATACCACATCTTCTGGTACGGTATCCTCTTCCGACCTACTCCTTCTGGCTTATATCTTGTTTTTTTGCAAAAACGACATTCCTCAAGAATGTCGTCGTCTTTCCAATATATCATACAATTGTCTACACAAACATCAATTGACTGATACGGAAAACCAAGACTGATAACCAATTTTTGAACCTCATAAAACGTTTCAGCAGCTAAATTATCAGAGGGTAAATATTCTTTTAACAATGAAGCCCAATCATCCATGCAAACCTCCTATAAGTTATGGTCTGTTTTAATATTCATCATTCTAGCAGCTAATGACAATTTAGAGTGCCCTTCTTTACAATTACCATATATTGGTTGATTTGCAGCATTTAACATGTCGTAGAATTTTGTAGCATCTAAATTAGGTTCTTCGACTAAATTTCCATTAGATGACAATGCAACTTCAGGACGAAATGCATCGCTAACCATGTTATTTATCCTATCCGGTTCATTTCCATGATCATGATGAAAATTATAATAATCATACTCATTTTCTACATGCTGGTCATAGTCTACAGATTCCTGATGATAATTACTATTACTAGCAACATTACCACAATAACCTTCCCCATGTTGAAACCATATATAATACTGTGGTGTAAATCCTCTATTTAACAAATGCTTCCAAACATTTTCAACTAAAATGAACCGTCTATTGTCGCATTTGATACAAGGAAAAAACATCTTACCGCTTTCGATAGTGACAAGTAGATTTGTGGCTTGCTGCATGAATATCTCAACCCCGTCGAGGAACTCCCGTGTCATTGATCCTTCATCGCCTCGATGTATGTACATCCATTTTCGGATTTCGTAAATATCGCCTCCGGACATTTTTTTAAAATTTTTTTTTTTTTTTTAAAAAAGAGTTTTTTTCGTATGTGAGAGAGATATAAAATTGATGGTGTGATTTATGGTGAAAGATGAGGATGTATTTATAGGATTTTTAAAAAAATTTCCAACTTTTTACCAAGAAAATTAACTATTAATTTACAACGATTCATAATTTAACAAGGGATTTACAACGATTTTACAACGATTTAACGACTAAAATGAAAGTTGTAAATAATTAGGTGCAACAGTAAATACACGTTTTCAACTACCAGATTAATGTCTTCAAATCGTTGTTAAAATATCCCAAAATCAGAAGTTGTAAATTCGTTGTAAATTAGCAACGATTTAGCGACGAAATTTTCTTTTAAACCAAAATGTCGTTAAATCGTTGTAAATTTACGACGATTAAACGACGATTAAGTCTATATTCGGAAAATCGTCGTTAAATCGTCGTAAAATAACGACGATTAAAATCGTTGTAAAGTTTACGACGATTTTACGACGATTACAAAAATCGTAGTAAAATCGTCATAATTTCGTCGTAAATTTACGACGAGTAAAATCATTGTAAATTTTTCGTTGTTATTTGCGCAGATTCTTGTAGTGAACTCTAATATTCGGTGTATATATATGAAAATATTTGTAAAGGATAATAGTGTGTGTATTTGAGCATTAAATGCGGTGCATGATATGTTGACTTGTGTAAGTTTTTGTTTGAGAACATTAAATGCGTTTCTCTTTGTTTTTTTTCTTTATGTTTATAGGTAAAAATGTAAACTATTTATTAATTTCTCTTTTTATTTTTCATTTAATCATGTTTTTCGCTAGATAGTGTAGTAAAATCGTCCACTATATGGTATAATGGATGTTAGATTATCCACTAGATTGTACAGATAAATTTCATTTGTACGTACAATCAGGTGTACCCTTAAATGCATAGTCGAATTGTCCATTGAACTGTATAGTCAAGAGTATAATCAAATTGTCCAATGGATTATACAAATTTTATCCTCTAGAGAAAATATCCACTAGAGAAACATCCACTGGTGGATTGTACATTGTACAATGGATGTCATCCGCTAGAAAAACATCCACAAGTGGAATATAATTTGTACAATGAATGATATCCATTAGAAAAAACATCCACTGGAGAAACATTCATTTTACGAATGTCAAACCTCGACATTACGACTTTAACCAGAGTAAGTACAAATCGATTTCAGGACATTCCCAACAGAATATATTGTACAATGGATGATATCTATTAGAGAAACATCCGCTAGAGCAACATCCGCTAGAGCATCATCCGCTAGAGAAACATCCGCTAGAGAAACATCCACTAGAAAGAGACAAATGAGAAAAAAAAAGATGAGAGAGAAAAGAAAAAGAAGATAGATAACTAGAAGAGATAATTAGAGAAAGAGAAGAGAGATAGAAAGATAGGAGAGAAAATGAAAGAGAAGAAGAAAAGAGAAGAGGAGAGAGAAACGGAAATAGAAAGAGAAAGAGAAGAGAGAGAAAAAAGAGAGAGAAGAGAGAGAATTAGAGGAGAGAAAGAGAGAAAGAATGTTGGCAAAAAGAAAATAAATAAATGAAGAAAAAGAAAAAAAAATAGAAGAATGTTGGCAAAAAGAAATGTGAACAAAAAAAAATGAAAGAGAGAAGAGAGAGAAAAAATAAAAAGAAAAAGGAAGAGTGGCAAACTCGTAAATAATGATAATATTATATCTATATATGTAATTTAAAATGAAAAGCCAAACCAAAATTCATGGATCCTACAGTCCATCCTCCTAATTTTGAATAGTTGCATGTGTTCTTTTTAATTACTTTTCAAAAGTGGTCCATAAACCCAAATATCTCTAAATATTAATACGCAACATAGTATTGTAACGGACATAATTTCTTTCATAATATTTGACCAAAAGAAATAATATTTTTTTACATATATTTTAGACATATATTTTAAGAGTTATTTAGTAAACTATGTACTTTTTACTTTTAAATTTGCCAATATGGTGATTTTTTTTTGTATTTGCATTTGAGTGATTTTTTATGTTGAAAAGTCAAAAATAACCCTAAACTTTCTAGTCAGGTCGTGTGAACATTCATGTATATGCGCGAATATTCATGTATTCGTATGAACATTCATGTTCTTCCTTCTAAAATAATCGTGACATTGTGTGAATATTCATGAACATGTGTGAATATTCATGAAAATATGTCAATATTCATGAAAATATGTGAATATTCATGAACATGTGTGAATATTCAAGAACATGTGTGAATATTCATGAACATGTGTGAATATTCATGAACATGTGTGAATATTCATGATAACATGTGAACATTCATAGTTTGATTAAATAATTCATGAAAAAATCTGAAACAAGAAACTTGTGAACATTCATGAACCTCTGTGAATGCGCGGAGGGGTATATCAGTCATAAAAAATATAGAAAGAAGGAAAATCACCTAATTACCAATTTTAAAACACAAATCACCTTATTGCAAATTAAGGTCCCAAAATGTATTTGATTTCCTAATTTTTTCATATTTTAATTGATATGCAAGTGTTTCTTTCTTTCAATTAACCGTAGGAACCAAAAATACGGTGGTGGAAATGAAACCAATGCTTATGGACTTAACATTCAACAACATTATGAGAATGATGACAGGGAAACGATACTACGGCGAAGAAACAACAGACGAGGAAGAAGCAAAGCGTGTCCGAAAGTTAATAGGTGATGTTGGAGCCAACACGAGTTCAGGCAACGCCGTTGACTATGTTCCTGTCTTGAGATTGTTCTCAAGTTATGAGAAAAGAGTTAAAGAATTAGGACAAGACACAGATAAATTCTTACAAGGTCTTATTGATGATAAACGTGGACAACAAGAAACTGGTAATACAATGATCGATCATTTGCTTCTACTCCAAAAATCAGATACTGAGTATTACACCGACCAAATCATCAAAGGCATCATACTGGTTTACTTCTAACTCTTTAGCCTATTAATTAGGGAGAATTACAAAACTACACCATTTGAATTACATTTCACAAAACTACACTTTTTAAAAATTTCTTCACAAAACTACACCTAAATTCTAAAAATTAAATCCAAATTAAGTCTACCCACACAATCCTACCCTATTAATACTATACCCTAAACACTAATTAGCGAATCCAAATAAAAAGATTTTAATTTTGATAATTTTTTAGAGCATAATTGAACCATTTAAAATTTGAAAAAGGTGTAAAAATAGAAAAAATTGAATTATGTGTAATTTTGTGAAGAAAGTATTGAAATGGTGTAGTTTTGTGAATTCCTCTATTAATTATGATATTTTTAAAATTATTACAAAGTTTTAGAGAAATTCCTATCATTAAATTTTCTCTTTTACTGGGATTATTATCACAATTTCACCGGGTTGCCTAAAAAATATCATTAAATGTTTTCTTTCACAAAAATTCCACGTTCCTTTTTAAAAGTCTATAGAATTTATAATTTAGAAGTTATGAAAGGGTTAAGTTTACTTTTGAGAATCTTAATGTGATAAAAGTTATCTTTAGGTATTTTCGAAAAGAAAATTCAAAATTGTGATGATATTTTGGGAAGGAAAACTTACAAAGTGATATTTTGACAAGTTTTGTCTTTGATAGACCATAGAACTTCTGAATATTTTCTACGTAGTCTCTTCAATCGTCTAAAGTCAGTCGTTGATAATACCACGAGATAAACCACTTCAAATATAACTGAAATAGGGATTTGAGTTTTTCCAAAATCACTAAACAACCAACCATTTTATTATTGTGACAATTTTCATAAGTTATTAAATTGCTTAATAAAAAAATGATGTCAATAATGCAGATAATGGTAATAGCAGGGACTAACACATCAGCTGTTACTCTAGAATGGGCACTTTCTAATCTACTTAACAACCCCAAAGTAATATGTAAAGCAAGAACCGAAATCGATAAAAAGGTCGGCGTAGACCGACTTATTGAAGAGTCAGATCTCATCGAGCTACCATATCTCAAGAACATAGTCCTAGAGACACTCCGGCTACACCCGGCTACACCATTACTTGTCCCACACATGGCATCAGAGGATTGCAAGGTTGGGTCCTACGACATGCCACGTGGCACAATGTTATTAGTGAACGCGTGGGCTATACATAGGGATCCAAACATGTGGAATGATCCAGATAGTTTCGTACCAGAGAGGTTTGAGAAAGAAGAGGAAGCACAAAAGCTTATGGCTTTTGGGTTAGGGAGAAGGGCGTGTCCCGGGTCAGGTTTAGCCCAACGGATCTTGGGGCTTGCGCTCGGGTCATTGATACAATGCTTTGAATGGGAGAGAGTTGGTAACGAAGATGTTGATATGAAGGAAGGACTTGGTAATACAGTGCCCAAAGCTATTCCTTTTAAAGCTATTTGTAAAGCTCGCCCATTTTTACATAAAATTATCACTTAAGGTTTTTTTTTATATAAATAAACATGTCTATCTTATTATAAACTAGATACGGACCCGCACGTACGTGCGGTTTATTTTTTTGTAATTTTTATAATAAGATAAATTGGCAAATTTATATATTTAAAGTTATTTGGTAAATCATATATTAAAAATGTCAATTTTAATTATATGTTTGTGGTATCTTGTGTCATAAAATAAATGAATATATTGTAAATTTTTATGTTCTTATGATGATGACCCCGAATTATATATTTGTGATATCTTTGATTCTATAATTATATCCCATAAACTATGTTTAATATTTTCCAACCCGTCACAAAAACTACACATATATATTATACATAAATTAAATTGAATTTAGTCTCATAACAATTATTATTCGTGATTTCAATTTCGATTTGTGATTTTAATGACCCGTTACAAAAATTAAAATATGTGAAGATCATATTTGTTATTCATATTTGATGTTAAAAATTTAAAATCTACGATTATCCTTAGATTGAATTCTTAAATTAATTAGTAAAAATTGTCTTACTTTATTAATAAATTATTTTGTAATTAATTTTTTATATATTATTATTTGATTTATTATTTTAACCTTTTGAGATTGAAATTTTTTATTTTTATTTTGATATTAATAATATTTTCCTTTTCTTTTTTTGAAAAGTTTGTTTCTTTTTTGAATAGTTTTGTTTCCTTTTTTGTTTTCTATTTTAATGTTGAAATTAATATGTTTTCCTTTTTTGATTTCTTTGAATTTAAATATAACCATATGTTATATTGAGTGACAACATTGTAAATAAAATTTTGTTTGTCCTTTTTACAAAAATCTTTCTCTTTTAATAATTAAGATATATAAATTTGCCAATATATCTTATTATTTAAAATTTACAAAAAATACACCGCACGTACGCACGGATCCGTATCTAGTATATAATTATTGGAATTGTCTCTCAAGCATAGGCTGTGTATTGTTTCCCGGTGGTGACATTCGAGATTATTGCCATTTTATTTGTTTCTTTTTGTTGTTGTTGCAGAGTTTAAATGTCCCGATGTTTATGTTATGGTGTTCTGTGTATTTATAGTCATAAAAAAAATCAGGATATTCAAAATTCTATGCTTTATCGCAATTAACGTTTCACATTTTAAAAATTATGTTAAATGCCAAGATTTGATTAGTTTGAATTTTGATGCATATTTCTCGGATTTTGGTATTTTTCAAATCTAGTTGGGATTATTCTGGATAAATCAGGTCAAGTTAAGATTTCTATAGATTTTTTATGCTAATATGTTTGTTTCTTTTATTTGATTTCGAAATTAAAAACAAATTCATTTCTTTAATTCATTAATTGATTTCCTTAATTACTTTTGTTTGTTTTTAGAGTTTTTTTTGAAATATTATCAATCATAGGTTATATCTAGTGGCATTGTATGGTAAATACAATTTTTTTTTTGTTCTTTTCACAAAAATGTTTCTCTTTTAATAGTAGAGATTGAATAAGTTGTATGTGTAACACAACGTAACATTGTAATTAACTTGACTTGAGATATTTGTAAGAATATAAAGTTGGCTGACAAAGATGAATACTAATAAAAGGCATCCATGGCCATGATCTGTTACAAACTCAACTTAGAAAATCAACATTTTCAAAAAGCTTCATGTCCTCTACATTTTCAAAAATCTTAAACATTTTGCTCATATGGGAAAAAAGAATCAAATAATGCATCATAAATACAAAAATATTTTAAATTTTCGACATGTATTTATTTAAAATAAATTTGAAATTGTTTTCAAACATATTTTCTTATTTATTAGGTCAATTTTGCAAATATCATTATACGTTTTCTTAGAAAAATAATGGTATCATTACAAGAAATCACGACTTTAATAACGAACCGAATCGTTATCAAATCGTAGTAAAATAGGTTTAACAACGATTTCCAAATCGTCGTTAATCGATCGAAGTAAAAACCGAATCGTCGTAAATCATGGTAAAATTTACGACGAATCAAAATCATTGTATAATCGTAATATTATGTACGTTGTAAATTCGCTGTAATTTTTACAACCGTTTTACAACGACTATTTCGTTGTAAATTTACAATTAAAATAAATTTGTATATGGTTAAAAATCATGGTAAATATGTTGCAAAAAATCGTCGTAAATTCGTCCCTATTTAGGGACAAATTTACGACGATTATTAATTAAATTATAAAAAATAAAATAAATAATATATATATTAAAAAAACAAATTACAATATTTTTTTATACATGATCCGAACCGCCTCCTAAATCAAAATCTATGTCTTGAAATATTGAAGATTGTCGCGCATCGCTTTCAATTTCTTGACTTTTAATTGATTTTTATCTTTCTGTAATATGTTACTACGATTTTATTTAGAGATTTTAACCCATTTTTAAAATTGTACCATATTTTTGTATTGTTTTTCTATGTAACATTATTGAAATATTTATATATGTTATTGTTTATTTTGTATAAGAGTTCTTTTTTGCGGTGGATATTTTTAATCTTCTCACATAAAACTGGTATTACCTTTATGTTTTAAAGATTATTGTAAATATTTTATGTATTATTTCTATATATAAATATAGAATATTTGCATCCGTAGTTAGAATTGATGAAATTTTTATTTATTGATAAAAATAATTTTTCTTGACCATTTTTAATAATTATTTAATTTGATATTTATATTATTTTATTAATGTTAGAAATTACATTGTATATTTTTTTGAATTTTATTAATATTAAAGAGAGAATTACAAAACTATATTATGTACTAAATAGTCATACATTTGAGATTCAAATACTAAATAGTCATACATTTAAATAATACATTAATTCTCGATAATCTTCTTAAACTAAATGTTAATAATCACTAAAAATATTCACCGAAAACATAGACGACGTATAATGTTTCTAATAACATTAAATAAAAAAACAAACTATGATGCAATTTTATAATAAAATTAAAATAATATATAAATTTTTCTCAATAATCTTCTTAAACTAAATGTTAATAATCAGTACAAATATCCACCGAAAACATAACCATCATATAAAATAAACAAAAATATATATAAAAATTCTAATAACATTTTTAAAAAATTTATGATGCAATTTAAAAAACGGATTAAAATCTCCACGTAAAACTGAAATAAAAGTATTGTGGACAAAAATAAATTATTAATAGTAAAGAAATAAAAAAATACAAAAAATCTTTACTTCTCTTTAATTTAATTTTTTTGTAAAATTAGATTTCATCACATATTGATATTCTAATCGTTTTATAATAATAAACAAAAATATCCTTTCAAAAGTTACAAATGAACAATTTTATTTTCATTAATACAATAATAAAATATATTATAAAATTAACCATCATAAACATAATATAAATGTTTTTTTGAAATTACTATAAAATATTGAAAGATATCCCGCGCAACGCTCTATCCTAGTCTTATATAATGGGAGAGAGGGAGTATAAATTTAAGAGGCATCAAAGACATATATCTTCTTGGTTTATGTTGCTTACTTGGGGAAAAACGTCAATTAATTCCCAAGTTACCAAAATAGACCATTGTATTTCCTAATTTCACATTAGGCCAATTAATTTCTCAAGTGAAGTTGATCAAGCCAATTTAGACACCGATTTAGTCAACGTTAAACTAAAGTTAACAGCGGTAATAACACCGTGAACAATTGACTAAATCAGTGTCTAAATTAGAGAATAAAATGACATATTTTGGTAACTTGGGAAAGAAAATGACATATTTTGGTAACTCGGGGAATAAAATGATTGAATCCTTACTTGAGAGAAGTTTGAATCCTACCCCTGCCAATAGTTTCTCATTTTTTAGATAAAACGATTTTTTCAAAAAAAAAATTAAAACGAATTTTTATTTTGATAACCAAATGTATGGTTAAAAGGCATCATTTTCATTCAAAGTACACTATGAATTGCTAAGACCGACCCTTCTGATAATTGCTAGCTAAGCTCTTCGTTCAAAGTACTATGAATTGTAAACAACACAATTCAAGAGAAATTATTGTGTTTTATATTGGGATGACAAATTAAGTTACACATAGGAAAGTTTAGACAAGAAAAATCTAATTTATAAGTAATATTCAACTCTATATAGCATGAGGTCTTTTATGAAGAAACTCAATAAAGAAAACCGGGATACCCACTTAAGTACAAAGCGGACAAATATCATATGACTTAGAAAAACCCCACAATTTATTAGTTAACTATCTTGAACAACAAAATGTGCCACACGTCTTACTACAAAACGAAAAGTTAATGTTTGACTACCATTTTCAAATAAATTTATAATTATACAGTTGTTTACTACAATTTTTTGAAATTAAATGTTCATTATTTTAATAGTCGTGTATGAGTGAAATAATTGAAAACTTAACAAATATGAATATTTCAATTTTCCAGTAGATTAATTGTTGAACGTAGTCATGTTATAGAATCCAAAAGCTACAAAAGAACAAAGATAAAAACTCACATACGAAAATCACATTTTAAAAACATCATTTCTTGAAGAATTTGAGAAAGAAGACTATGATAAAGGCTACAACGATTGCAATATATTCTTTGCTCCTCCTTATCAATGCTTCAAAGAATGATTCTTCTTCTATTTTCATGTCTTTCACGATTGCATTTCTCTTTATTATATTAGCATCAGTTCCATTAACCTTTAATATATATATACATGGTTAAAACTAATACTAATTTTCAAATCCCATATCAAAATATATGCAAATTTCTCTATAAAACTGATATATTAATAAATAATGGGAAAATTTCATATTAATACACCAACTAAATTATTATTAGTTTTTTAATACACCAACTTTTTGATTGCCCAGAATAATACACCAATTATTTTATTTGTTCATTTTAAATCACGAACTATTTTACTTACTTATTTTAAATCACAAACTCAAATCATCTATCCATTTATCAAATCACCGTTAGTTGACCGTCAGTTGACCGTTAGTTTATTTTTTTAAAATTAAAAAATATATAAAAAGATTGTGACAAAAATAAAAGTTTCAAAAAAAGAATATTTTCATAATTTAAAATCATAAACAATTAAAAGATAGGAAAATAACAATTTTTAAATTTAATTTGTGAAAACATTTTCCTTTTTATTTTTAATTTTTTTTATTGAGAACCTCTTGTATATTTCCGAATTTTGTAATTTTTGTTGGATTTTTTACATAATTTTAAAGTATCTTTTTATTAAAATATAAAAAATTATTTTTGTTTCAAAAAATATGTAACGGTCAACTGACAGTCAACTAACGGTGATTTGGTTAAATGGATAGATGATTTGAGTTTGTGATTTGAAATAAGAAACTAAAATAGTTCGCGATTTAAAATGAACAAATAAAATAGTTGGTGTATTATTTTGGGCAATAAAAAAGTTGGTGTATTAAAAAGCTTATAATAATTTAGTTGATGTATTAAATATGTAATTTTCCCATAAATAATAAATATACATATACATGAAAAAGACAAATAGTTATAATATTTTACATAAAAATGTACATAAATATGGGTTAGTAATATTAGTTTTTCAAACTATAAGAAATCCCTATGCATTTTTTACAGTACATATATTTTATGTGTGCTATGATTGAAAATAATGATATCATATATTTGACGAAATAAGGTGAATTCCCTTGACGTTTTTAGGAAAATGATATAATGATTCTATCCTCAAATATTAATTATCAGTCTCCTTATTTTTAACTTCTAGAAATATTTTTAAGAATATGAAATATTCAAGTCTCTATAAAATGGATAAGCTTAAATTCAAAAGTTTTGGAGAAAACAATACATTTTCATGGATATTTTGCAGAGACTCTCTTTGTTCACGAATGCTACGAAGTATTGAGATGCCGATTTCTTTGGTCTCTTCCATTTTTCTTCGACTGTCCTCGATTATGTTTGTTGTTCGAATCAACTGCTCACTAGATTTCCTCAATCTAGATGTTTGATCAGCCATTATGTAGAATTTATTAAAAGTAATATCTAAGATGTAATAATGAAATGATCCAAGATATGAAATTGTTGGCCAATGGAAATTATATTAAAGCAAAACTTCAGGAATCATTTAATATTTTCAATACGAAAGAATGTCATTTTACAGTATTTTTCAACTTCTAGTTGATTTATTATAAAATTGTTTGAGTTTTCTTTGGAATATATATTTATTGTGACAACACAACAAAAAAGTGATCCACCTCTTTGACCGTGTCATGTTGATTTAGAATCTATCTATATTATTATTTTTGAAATATTCTTTTGAACTTTTTCGAAAAAACTCACTTATTTACATATTATGTCATTAAATTTAAATATGAAAAAAATTTATTAAAGGTAAAACAATAATTAATGTTTACCAAAAAAATATAAAGATAATGTTATCCTTAACTTTGATAACAATTTCAAAACAAGTTTTATATTAAACATACGCTACAAACATATATCATTAATATTATTATATTCTTACTTAAAATTTGAAAATAACAAGAAATCAACAAAAACAATTATTTTCAACACAAAAACCAACCACTAATATTATATATTATGAATATATTCAAATAAACTATTTATATCTATAACTAAAATTATTTTTATTTTAAATAAATTTTGGGTAAATTCGGTAGTTCGGTTAAATTTTAAAAGTTTAGCTTCGATTCTGATTCGGTTCCGGGTTTTCGGGTAGTAAAATTCTCTATCCGTTCGAGTTACTTATTTTTGGATTGGTTTTGGTTCGAATATTTCAATTTTGTTTTGATATGTTAATTTGGATCTGAATATTTTGTCCACTCTTATAATATAGTAAATAACAATTTTCATAGTGTAAAATTCGGGTAACCCTGGAAATTCGGTTTAGTTTTACAAATTTAGGTTATTCGATTTTGGTTATGGGTTTCGGGTAGTAAATTTATCTACCGTTCAAGTTATTTATTTTATTAAAAGTTATTTATTTTATTAATCGAGTTTGGTTCGAATATTTTAATTTGGTTTTGATGCGTTTATTTAGATCTGAGTATTTTGTCCACCTTATAATATTATAAATAACAATTTTTATAGTGTAAAATATTTTGGAATAAATCAGCTTATAAATTATGTTAAAATTTACTATATAAAATATGTACTACAAAATATTATATAGTAACAAAAAAATTTACTTCAATAACTTTTAATATTTAAATAATTTTGGGTCATCCAGTTCTATTTCATAAAATTGTTTCGTTTCATATTTCGATTATGGGTTTTCGGTTAGTTATTTTTTATTCCCGTTCGTTTCAACTTGAATATTTTAGTTATGTTCCGGTTTAGTATTTTAAATCCGGGTAATATGAATAATATATAGTAACAAAAAAAATTATATCAATTTTTAGTATTAAATGATTATTTGTTTGTAAAATAAAGTAAAACTTCTAAATATTTGTATATATTGTTTTAAAACAAAAAATGTATCACTAATTTCTAAATTAAATTTATAGACATATAAAAAGATTTCAAAATATATAGACCCGACCACGGGTTAAATCCTAGTTGTATATTACAATGTTATAAATGTATTATTGGAAACTTGAAAAGTTCTAAATTGGGGAAGTGACCTTGGTCTAGTGGCAGTCATAAGTCCACAGAAGACAGGTAGCACCACCCCACCCGGGATCCATTCCCCGCGCCTACGATAATGTATGTTTGGCTAATGGGCCGGCCATTTGTGGCCCAAATGTTGACAAAAAAAAAAAAAGTTCTAAATTAATATTGTGACATTCATCCTACATCAAAATACTAAGCAAGAGAGTTGTCTAAATATAAGGAAAGTCTAACTTGTATTTAACTCTAATAGCATCTCCATTGCGAGTTTCTTAACTAGAAACTCTTATCAAAAATAATATAAAATATTTAAATATTATTTTTATATTTAAAAAACTTAGGAACTTTTAAAGAGAATTTCTTCCCTAAGATACTCTTAAGAAACTCTCTCTCTAATCATTACCACTTTTCACTTAAAATATAATAAATATAATAATATTATATTGGTAAAAAAACTCATGAAGATTCTTACCAATGAGGGTGCCTTTAAATTTTTGGAGTGATACCAAATAGGCCAATAACATAGTCATGCGGGCCATAGGTTCTACAGTTGAAATATCACACTACGGAGGGAGAGATTAGACCTAATCAAGTAAAGACCAAACATCAGGTAAAGTTGGAATTCATGGTCAAGAGAACGAACATAGGACTATTGTTGGTGACGGTATGCCCGAGCTACGACTGATACCAATCCTCTTAGCATAAAGTCTTTAAAGATCGATACAATGTTTCGTTGTAGATGCACAATGAAAGTTGCGTGTGATGCCACTAGATACACCTGGTAAAAGCACTGTATATGTTGATAATGTCAAACAAATTTGCACAAACAGGCGGTAACACTCTAAATATTGGCTATTATTTATGGTATTGGCTATATGTATTAGTACATTTTATGTATTAAAGCAATTATGATTGTACCTTTTTGATTGCGTGGTATATTGACGAGTGCATGTCCGATACAAATACCAAATCATACGAGTCTTGTACAATCTCCGAAAGTTTGCTTAAGAAACATGTCCATGATTCGTCGTACTCGCTATTGATGATACCAAAACCAATTGGGAATATTTGGAAATTTGCGTCTTGTGTGCTAGCTGCTACAAGGCAGCCACCATATCTCCCACATAAATGTGTTATGTCAATAACAACCACCTTCCTCATTGATTCATAACCTTTTATGGATGCTCCCAACGCCATGAAAAGATATTTGAATCGTTCGACCCCATTTGAGTCGACATCCGTCTCAATTGCTGTAAGGGAGTTAGGATTTGTCTCTTTAAGCTTTTTGAAATAAGGTTGTATTAGGGCGAAGCTCCCACGTGATGAACCCATCGCGTTGTCCATAGCAATTTCCCTTACCCTCCAAGCTTTCCAATACGAAACATTCAAACTAAATTCTTGACGCAACATTCTGCTTAGCTCATTTGGTTTTGGCTCTCTTCCACATCCAACATATTTAGCCCTCATCAATTTTCCTATAACACCGGTTGATGCTTGTTTATGGAAATCACCATGAGCATCAACGCTACACGTATGGTGTAATGTCATATTTCTTATCTCGTAACATTCGTTGTTATCTATCTTTGCGGTGTATATCCTCCATGGACAAATGTTGCTCACACATACTGCTAGAATCATAGTTGACTTGGACTTTGCATATATAAATGGAACTTCCTACGAATCGCGTGTATCGCTAACTTTGTAGCACAATCATCTTTGTTCTTGAACACACGACCAAGGAATAAATCGTCACCTTCATAGTCAGCATCGTATATTGCCATGTGGAGAGTTTCTGTGTTTTTGTAAAGAATCAAGTCAACAACATGTTGTTTATACGATAACGATACCAGCTAACTATTTTATTATCAAGAATTACCAGCTATTCGCTAATTATATTATTAACAACTAACTATATTATTAACAGCTAATAATTATAAAAGCTACTTATTGATATTAACATCTAACAATTTGATATTTACAGTTACGAGGTAACTATAGATATTAAAATCTAACTATTTTATTAGCAAGATTTACCGTCTTCAGTTGGTTCATCCACGTACGGCAGTGCATCTCTATCATAAAGCACAGTTGGAACACGCTTATAGGTCGATAATACGCATGTTGAATTCTGGAGATGCACGTGATGGACGTCCAACCTCTACATTAGGTAGGATGTTTTTCTTTCAAAGCCATTGACTCGCCCTAATATTTTCGTATTTGGGGAGGAATATCAAGCGGACCGTCCGGATCTGAGGTTGATGATGACGAGTAGTACTCACAATGTCCTATTTCTGTTAAACATACAGAGACAATATTTTAATCAGACATATTTTGTAACTTAGGATGGTTAGTTATTTGATATTACACGAATACATGTTAAACGTTTCATTACATGATCTTCTTCTGTGTGGTAATCATTGCCAACGGTCTTCAATCGTTCGCGCTTCGCACGCCGTATGATGAATTGTCTGAGGTACTCAGTTTGTAATATACCGGTGCTACTCAGATTGTAATATGATACAAATCTAAGGTTAGTCTTTGCAAATTACAATTTTAAACCTAATACAAAGCCCCAAAAGAATTCATAATGTAGTTTAAATGTTTGTAATGAAAATTTTGGTAACAAAAATCATTCAAATTTTAATCTTCACTAATTTTTAACTTTAAATTCAAAATATGTTCTACAAAAACGAATAAAGAAAAAGAAAAAAAGATTTAAAATTTCAAAATTTATATAGGACAAAATTTGAAAACAATAATAATGAGCATCGTATATTGCCCCGTGGAGAGTTTCTGCTTTTTGTAAAGAATCAAGTCAGCAACATGCTGTTTATACGATAACGATACCAACTAACTATTTTATTATTAAGAATTACCAGCTATCCGCTAATTATATTATTAACAACTAACTATATTATTAACAACTAATAATTATAAAAGCTACCTATTGATGATATTAACATCTAACAATTTGATATTTACAGTTACGAGGTAACTATAAATATTAAAATCTAACTATTTTATTAGCAAAATTTACCGTTTTCAGTTGGTTCATCCACGTACGGCAGTGCATCTCTATCATAAAGCACAGTTGGAACACGCTTATAGGTCGATAATACGCATGTTGATTCTGGAGATGCACGTGATGGATGTTTTTCTTTCAAAGCCATTGACTCGCACAAATATTTTCGTATTTGGGGAGGAATATCAAGCGGACCGTCCGGATCTAAGGTTGATGATGACGAGTAGTACTCACAATGTCCTATTTCTGTTAAACATACAGAGACAATATTTTAATCAGACATCTTTTGTAACTTAGGCTGGTTAGTTATTTGATATTATACGAATACATGCTAAACGTTTCATTACAAGATTTTCTTCTGTGTGATAATCATTGTCCAACGGTCTTCAATCGTTCGCGCTTCGTACGTCGTATGATGAATTGTCCGAGCTACTCAGATTGTAATACACTGGTGCCGGTTTATGGTTAACCAATAAGGTGGTTGTTATCGGTGTGGCAACACCTAGTGTTAGCTGCAAGGCACCATCTAGATTTTCCTTGTCGTGACTGATCTCATTGAAAGTCAATGTCCTAGCTATTGGTTGAAAAACTATCTTCATCCATATCACGTGTCTCATCACGCTTATCAGCAGTTGAAGTTGACAACAATTCCGTCTACCGGGCCAATATCTCGTTCTTCACTCTCATTTCGTGCGCGGTCCAGTTCAATGATTTCATCGATGGGGTACATTGTGAACTATCTTTACCACCGAATCGTTTTGTAGCGCGTTTCAAACAACGGACCCTTACTGTTTACAATGCTTTTATTGTTTTCGTTCACACACATCAACATTTTCTCCACCGCGTTTAGCATTTCTATGAGGTTGCCATCATTATCCAGTGGTTTTGCTTCTATTCTGGCGGTGGTGATCGGTGCAACATGTACTTTCTCCTCACCGATAACAATCTGGTTAGCGTTACAATTTTTGGTAGCGCTAACATTATTGTTGTCGGTCGCTGAATCTCCAACCTCTTCAATTACTCTGTTTCTTCCGTACAACCATGCTTCCACCACTGAACGTCTTTTTTGTTGGCTTGTTGGGCTTCCACTGTTGCTTTCTATTGGCTATTTTCCTTTTTCTTCGCTGGTCAATCTGTGTCCCTTATCCCGACCTTCTAGTTGCCTTGTACTTCCTTCTCCCACTTTCGTCTCACCGTTTACTTGTCTTATACTTCCTTCTTCGACATCTCTTATAACAATACCACCTTGATTTCCACTTCTTATTGCAGGATGCGATAAATAGCGTTGTTTGCTACACCAATCGAATATCGTCATAGCAGATGTGCCACGTTTGCGGAAGAAGCCTATTTGATTTGACATCAAGATGCGGTTAGCTTTCAGAACCTTCACGCATAGTGTAATATCTTGTAAATCTGCATGTATACCACCTTAAACAAACTCATCCCATCGTCGTCTACGATGTATGTTGGGCTCATTGTTCTCCACTCGGGATTGATGACCCAAGCCGACCATTTGTACGACAACTCGACGCAGTCGGCTGCTTTAAGCTTGTACGTCGCTTTAATTAAACTACCGGTCTCCCACAGTTTAGTTGTCTCCGTCAGCAACACGTGAGCAAAGGTTGATTCTGATGTCACCACGTGATCAAAACACCCATCAGCATCTTTCACCCACTGTCCTTTTGATACTATTACCATAATAGCCATCGATGATTTTGTGGATAGTTAACAAGTAACATATAAGTTATCTCTGTTCGGGAACAGTAGCCAATAATATCCAGTTTATCAGCTCGGTTTGGAACCAACAATAAATATTTGTGATTCATACCATATAATTATCTGTAGTTATTGCTCTAATGATCTTGATTCTTAAAGGACTTCAATGATTAGTGTTTTAAAGTTGTTCTTTGTTTTTAGTATTTAATGGTGATTTGTGTCTTCAAATAATTCTTGTGTCGTTACGATTAATGGTAACATCATCGATTACTATATATTAACCACAAATCCATTTGCTAAGTTATCATAGGTTTTAGATAATAATTAACTTTGGTATAGATGATGTCAGCGGATAACATATTGATTATCGCGAAAAAATCTACAAACATCCCGTCCAAATCAGAGCATTTAATGCTCTGCTGAATCTTCTTACCCTGCAACAAACAGTAAATTTGTCCCTCTTTTCTTTTTTCACGGCGATGTCAGATATATGTCATAAGAGCATTTTTGTCTAATTGGGAAATCATGTATGTGTTAGAGCTAATAAAAAACAAAAAAAAAATCGTCCACCTAATATTGGATTCTTCCATATCTGTATAGATATTTAATTGATCATTTTAATTTCGGAGGGCCTCCTCTCTCTCTTCTCTCCTCAAAATCTTTCAGAGGGAGGGGAAGGTTTCCTCAGATCCGGTAGCTCCGATGGAGGCTCACCATTTCAATTCCGATATCGAAGGCTACTATAGATCCGATGGTTGGTTTTGGTCTAGGCATATGAGGCTTCGACGAGCTCCTTTAGCCTCTTTGGCTCCGACAATGGTGGCTCTAATAGCACCTTTGGTTGGCTATCGCTTCCAACATCGTATGGCTAAGACAGCGACGATGGTTGGCTTTTTTCTAGCATCGATGGCTCCTTTAGCATCGTTGGCTAGCCTACTCCGACATTGATTGACGCAACATCAATGGGTGGTTACTCTTGGATTTCGATGACTTTTATGATCTTGACGATTCTGTTGCAATCAATTGGGGAAGAAGCAGCCGTGTTTCGACCGGATTTTGATCGGAATGTTAGCGGCGGCGGCTAAAGCTTTTCTCTTTCTTGATTTAGGGTTTCTTCGTAGTGGGCCTAATGAGTTTTTATATTATGTTGTTTTAATTAATAGGCTAATCTGTTTGGGCCTATTAATGTTTGGCCTATTGGGCTTTTTTGTGTGTAACACCCAATTTTTTTTAATTGAAATGAACCATCTGACAAAAAAAAAAAAAAATTACCGCAAAACTTTTCACGAGATAGAAAGGTTTTTTTGTTGTCAATAGAAAGATGCAAAGAAGACAATCCATGAATCAACCGTTTTCTTCTCAAACGCTCTTCACTCAAAGTCTAAAACCCTCTCTCCTCTCTCTCTCTCTTCCTAAAGCTAAATGCTATCTTCTCTCTCTCTCCGCACACCACATCCCACCACCACTTGTCGCCTCTCCATCTCCGACGCCACAAATCCCATCCTCCCTCTCCGTATCGCCGTCGTCGGATTCGGCAACTACGCCCAATTTCTCTCCGAAACCCTAATTTCACAAGGCCACATCCTCTTCGCATACTCTAAATCCGATCACTCCGCCGCCGCCGCTCGCCGTCTCGGCGTCTCCTTCTTCACAGATCTCAACGATCTCTGCGAAATTCATCCAGACGTCGTCCTTCTCTGTACATCGATCCTCTCCATAGAAAACATCCTCAAAACGCTGCCGTTTCATAGGCTTCGTAAGAACACACTCTTCGTCGATGTTCTCTCCGTTAAAGAGTTTGCAAAGTCTCTTCTCCTTCAATACGTACCTGAAGATTTCGATATTCTCTGTACGCATCCAATGTTTGGTCCACAGAGGTTAAACTCAAACAATGATTGCTGGAGAGGTTTAAAGTTTGTTTACGATAAGGTTAGGATCGGTGAAGAAGACGAATCGAGAATCTCGAGTTTTCTTAGAATCTTTGAGATAGAAAGTTGTGAGATGATTGAGATGAGTTGTGATGATTATGATCGTTACTCTGCTTGTTCGCAGTTCGTTACGTATACGGTGGTTCGTGTTCTTGATATGTTGAAACTGCGATCTACGCCGATTAATACGAAAGGGTACGAGACATTGCTTGATTTGGTTGATAATATTTGTGGTGATAGCTTTGATTTGTACTATGGGTTGTTTGTTTACAATAAGAACTCTTTGGAGATGCTTGAGAGGATGGATTTGGCTTTCGAGGCTTTGCGTAAAGAGCTTTTTAGTCGGCTTCATGGCGTTGTTAGGAAACATTTGTTTGAAGGTGAAGCACATAGAGCAAATGATGCTTCTTTCGATATGATTAGGTAACGCACATTTCTTCTGGTGTTTTGTTGTTGTTGTTTGGAGGTTGACTTCTTTTGTCTGAATTTTATGGATTTGATTAGGTCGGATTTTGTTGCTTTGAAGTATGAATACAATCCGCAACTTTCTAGCAATGTCAATGATGATTCGAGGCTAAAGATAGGTATTGTCGGGTTTGGTAACTTTGGACAGTTTTTAGCAAAAACCATGGTTAAGCAAGGCCACACGGTGTTAGCCTATTCGAGAACTGACTACACCGATGTAGCTTCGGAGGTTGGTGTAATATATTTTGTAGAGCTTGATGATGTATTCCAAGAGCATCCCGAAGTTATTCTTCTTTGTACTTCAATACTTTCAACTGAAAAAGTTCTCAAGTCGCTACCGTTTCAGAGACTAAAGAGAAGCACTCTTTTCGTGGATGTGCTCTCCGTTAAAGAGTTCCCGAGGAATTTATTTCTTCAAGTATTACCGCAAGATTTTGATATTTTGTGTACTCATCCCATGTTTGGTCCCGAAAGTGGTAAAAACGGATGGGACAGTCTCTCCTTTGTGTTTGATAAGGTTAGGATCGGAGAGGATGGTAGAAGAACATCAAGGTGTGATAAGTTTCTCGATATTTTTGCCCGTGAAGGTTGTCGTATGGTGGAGATGTCGTGTGCTGAACATGATCGGCACGCTGCTGGATCACAGTTCATCACACACACAGTGGGAAGGGTTCTAGAGAAGCTGAGCTTGGAATCGACTCCTGTCGATACCAAAGGGTACGAGACATTGCTGAAACTGGTGGAGACTACTGCTGGGAACAGCTTGGATCTTTACTACGGACTGTTTTTATTCAACAGTAATGCAATGGAACAGCTTGAGAGGTTTGGTTTGGCTTTTGAATCACTCAAGAAACAGCTTTTCGGACAAATGCATTGTCTTCTTCGTAAGCAGCTGTTTGGTAATGATAAGGATGTTCAAACAATGTTGGAGACAACTGGTTTGTCAACATTTACATGAATCTGATCTTGTTAAATCATATTTCCGACCGTGAACAACATTATACTATACAATATAAGTTAAAAAGTATTGTTTCTCTCGAGTCTTGCTTTTTGATAAATACTTTAAATATGTTGAAACAGGATTTTGAACTTACACAGTTTCCATGCCAAGAGGTGTAGCGGGCGAGTTGTAGCACAGAGAGACTCTTCATATTTTTGTTCAAGTTTTAAATCATTAGTATAAAATAATTATGTCTTTAGATTTCAAAATCTAACCAAAATAGCTGTGATTTAATTGGATTGAATAACACAAACAAAATATGTTAGAAATAGATAGAGAAAGAGAGAAAAGATTGGTAGTTAGATTTACGGTGACTGGTTTTGACTGTAACTAAAAAGAAAATGGTGTGAGACTTTCATGGTTATGCTAAATTAATATTATCTTTCTTATATTAATTTAATTTGTTGAGTACCAACAACCTCCCTATTTTCTGCACACCATCTCCAACCTAGAAATCGGCAAAATTTATTAACTATTCATGAGACTCATGAACAATGTAATTTTAAAAAAAAATTTAATAATGCACCAATTATGGGCCGCCACGTATTCAGTGGGGTCCATGAACAGTGCAAGATCCCTTTAAGATCGGATCCGAAATAAAGGATTTAAGAGTCGATTTCTTAACTATTTTGTAGACCCCACCGGCTAAGATCCCTCTAAGAAACTTATTGAAAATGCTCTAATAGTTTTTCTAGTATTAAAAGTACAAATACTTAAGACTGTTTTCTGTCATTATGCAAAAACAATGTTTCTATTATTATGTAAAATTAAACTAACTTGCAGAAAAAGTTTAAAACATATTTTAGATTAAAAGTATTTTTATAAGGAAATTTGAATAAATATTATCAATTTTTTAGTAATTAGAAAAGTAACATATGTTTATAAAACTTTTGTAAAATAACTTGTTTGAATCCAGAATTACTTAAATATCCTTAATATATCAAACAAAATAATTAAGTTTTTATTTATATTTTTTTGTCAACGTTTGGGGCACAAAAGGCCGACCCATTAGCCAATTTTTTTTTGTTTTTTATTTTTATTTTCTCATTAAAATAAAAATAAACTATTAAATAGAGGAATTCACAAAACTACATATTTTCATGCCTTCTTTTACAAAACTCTACTTAATTCAATTTTTCACATATTTACACATTTTCAAAAATTTTAAAAGTTTGATTTACCCTTTAAAAAATTAACAAAAATTAAAATATTTTCATTTGGATACGCTAATTAGTGTTTATGATATAATATTAAGGGGGTATGATTGTGTGAATAAGATTTATTTGGATTTAATTTTGAGTGTTTAGGTGTAGTTTTGTGAAATAATTTTGAAATTGTGTAGTTTTGTGAAATGTAATTCAAATGATGTAGTTTTGTAATTATCCCTATTAAATATAGTATCGATCAAAAATATGATGTCCACCAACTTTTTAAAAAATTTGTATACTTATTTTGATCGAATTTCTTTAGTAAAAACTCCTAGCTTTGATTGAATTTCAGAAATATTATAATTAAGCTTCTTAAATGAAGTATTACGTTGATTGGTGTTCAATTTCATTATATCGTCAACATTGCCACAAAACTCTCATGAAATAACACAACAAAATATGATATGAAAGTGACAAAATATTATGATTAAATGTCTGAAAACAAAAGTTTATATGATTCGAAAATTATATCTAAACCTACAAACAATCAAGCTAGCCAAGAAAAAAAAAACTTTTGCAATTACAGATATAAAAGTTCTAAATTCGATTTATATAGAAGATGTGATATGTTGATATTATTTTGTTGAAAAATTGCATAGATGTCAAATTTTATTAACTGATAATGATGTTTATCTATCTAAAATATATTTACTTTATTTTACAAAATTTAAGGTATTTTTCGAAATCTGTCAAAATCTGAAAAAATATTATTAATGTAATATATTCTTATTATAATTAATTAAAACATTATATTTATACTAATTTTACATTACTAAATTCAGATGGAATTATTGTCTTTTCATTTAAAAAAAAGTTAGTTTTCAAAAAAATCTAAGTTTAGTTTTCAAATTTGTAAAAGTACGAATATGTTGTAAACTGATGAATGAAAGAAAGTTTTATCTTTATTTATTAAGTCAAAGGGTCTTTATATAGGAATACAATACATTGTGAAAACCTTAATAGGATATAAGGATGGACCGATGAACTCTTTTGGGCTTTAGGGCCCAACGGTTCGTCCATTCTTGTATTGAACCGAATGGTTCACAACACTCCCCCTTGAATGAAGTAACCGTAGAGTTCGTTGTACGCTTTGGATGTTGCCTCATTAAAACCTTACCAGGAAAACGCAGTGGGATAAAACCGTGGTGAAGGAAAAAGAGTACAACACGTAGCTACTCCCCCTGTTTCGGATCAGCCTTGAGGTCTTTGAGTCGATGCATCCCGATCTGATGTATGAGCTTCTTGAACATACAAGTTGGTAGTGACTTGGTGAATAAGTCCGTTGAGTTCTCACTTGACCGAACCTGCACCACAACAACTTCGCCAGCTTTCTGTAGATCGTGTGTGAAAAAGAACTTGGGCAGAATATACTTCGTCATGTCTCCCTTGATGTATCCATCTTTGAGTTGAGTAATATAGACTGTGTTGTCTTCAAATACGATGGTCTTTGACATAGTAGTAGTAGTTGCGCCTTAAGGAAGGCTGCCTACGTACCCTTGGAAGGGATCAAGCCACACGTAGTTCGTATTTAGTGCCTTTGGGTTTATCATGAACTAAATTTAGATATGAGACTCACTGCAAAACAAATGTTTGGTCTAGTGTGTCTAGCTAAATTCATTAGAACTCCTATGACACTGAGGTATGGCATTTCCGGACTAAATGGATCATTATCCAATCTGAGGCTTTCTCACCACCATTGGGCTTGGTCAATGGGCGGACCTTGTCCTTATTAAATTTCGTTGAGTACTATTTCAGTGTATGTCATTTAATGCACAAAGATTCTATTATTCATGTACTTAGGTTGTAATCCCAAACAAAACTTAATTATTGCCAAGGTCTTTCATTTCAGATTCTTTCTTTAGATATACTAAATTGTTTGGTTGATTACCCAGAGATTTAAATCATTCATATACACTGCTATGATTACAAATCATTTGTTTGCAAACCTCTTTATAAAAATACATGGACTGATGGGATCATTTATAACCTTCCATATGTCCACTTAATCTAAGTCCATGAAAGGATTTGTCCAGCCTTACGCAGTGCTGTTCTCGAGAATCTTTCTTAACTTTGAGCTCAATAATCTCTGGTAATTTCATATATTATCCAGTGGACTTATATAAATATGCAGGCATTACATCCATTAGCCGCAAATAAAGTTTTTCTCTTTTATATAGCCAAACTTAGCAAAAATTTAAATGTCTTAGCATCCACCACAGGGGAGTATATCTCCTCTATTTATGGTCTTTGTGTGAATCCTTGTGCGTCAAGCCGTGTCTGATATATCACGCTTTCTCTATGTTTATTTCACACAATCACAAAGACACATTTGTCCCACTAGTTTTACTTAATGATTCTTAGCTCCACGTTTTATGGTCTTGTACCATTTTAATCAATCAAGTCTTTGAGTGCACTCTAGTATAGACGTGGGCTCTTGATCCTCATTCATTTCAATTGCTACTTTGTGCGCAAATATATTATCATTGATGTCGACATCTTTTCCTTCCATTGTATTCTAGACATGATATAGTTTATAGAGATCTCTTTATACCTTCAGGACCTTGAGGTTTGGCGTCCCAAATCTCATTGATTGGTACCTTCGGGTTATGTCTATTAGCCGGCCATGTCTATGGTTTCTTGAACCTTCTCGGTTTCCCTTGCACCTTTCTTTGATTTCCGAGGGTTCTTGTCTTTGGAACTTTTTGGGTATACTATGTTTCTTACTTGTTGTAACCTCTGTAGCAATTTGATTGTGTTCCTTGTGAACAACAATATGTACTAGTGCATTACAAGCTGGTATGTACAATTTTATTACTTTCTTTGGGTCACAAAAGGAATATGGCAATTGATTAGCTAGCTTTTGTAAATGTATAGTCTTTTGGATCTCTGATGGAGTCTGAGGATCTTGCCATGTGAAGGATGTTTGATTCCATAATGTTTCTTTAACCAGCTTGTTAGTCTCTCCACCCAGTGTTAGGAAAACGGATTCATTGAGATGACAATCCTTGTATCTGGCCTTTGGCTCGAGATACTTAATGATGGTGGAAGAATTATTTTCAACGTATATTCCCATCCCTTTTGAGGTCCCATCTTTGTTTTCTGTGGTGGTGCAATGGGTACATAAACGGCACACCCAAATGTCTTTAGACGGGATATGTCTGGCTCATGACCCATGATTAATTGGGATGATGAATATCTATGCTCACTAGATGGCCTGATGCGTATAAGCTCTTGTTGCATGCAATATTGCGTGTCCCCAAACAACTACTGTGAGTTTAAGTATGGACATGTGCCACAGGGTATATTACTCTTCCCCTCATGGACATATTGTAGCCATAAAACGTTTGGGACATAATTTACCAGCATTATCTAGACACATAATCTTAAGTACGTGGGCTCACAGACTTATGGTATGGGCCAGCAATCTAGCAAACATCAAGTTTCTAGTTGCTTTGACTGGTAATGGCCTTAGTATGATTTTCTCTTGTGTACATGCTATACAAGTGAGGTCCTTAAGGACTGTGCCTTTTTATTTATTTTAATATCAGTTTTACGTATCATGTTAGAACCAGGCTGGCCAAGCCGGCCATGCCATTAGTAAATTTCTCAGTAAACCCTTTTGTTTATTGTATTAGCCTCTATCATATTAACCATGACATTGTAAAGGTTTGTGACGCGGGTATAGTCTCTAAGACCTTCTCATGGTCTTGGGTGCTCTTAGTAATATGTGGAAATCCTTTGTTCCTTCACCCTTAGTTTCAATGTGGAAACCATTCAAACACATTTCTTTGAAACTCAATGAGCCCCTTTGAGCTGGGTGAATATGAAGCATCTGAGGATGCGTGCCCTTGGGAATATGGGCCTGCCATGGGCTTACCCTTAGCCTTCATTAAATTTAGTTATATCCGCAATTTGGCTAATGAACCGTGCCTTTAGATATTTCGTTTATTAAATTCTCTTAAATAAATCAAGAACACTTAGATGCCGAAAACAATTAAGCCGCTTTTAGGCAATCCGAAGTCTCATAGTCATTTATCTCATGGTTGTAAACTTCTTTACCATCGTGATGAACTAAATGAGCTTCTAGATTATTTTCAAATTCTCTTGATAGAGATCAACGAGAGGCTTAGGTGTTCCGCACGTCTTAGTCCAATGGTTTCCCCATTCCTCATCAGTGGCAAAAAGTTTATATGAGTATTGTGGTTTGGGTATACCACGGCCTCTACCTCGATTACGACCAAAGTCGGATCGGTGGCCTTAACCATATGAATGGTTTCCTTTATCATGTAGATTATAATTGCCACTTCTACCACGTTCATTCCTTTTACCATGAATGTGACCATGATACTTATATCTTTGGACGTGGCTAGACTATTTAGTCTCTTTAGGCTCTTTAAACTTTTTAGCCTAATGGGCTTCTGGTAATGGGGTAGGACCAAGAGGTCTCATTTCACTATTCATAACTTATTGTTTTACTCAGCAAGCAACAAAACAAGAATTTAGACTTGCATATGTGGTAAAAACCTTTTTCGCGATATTGTTGCTGAGGCAATATATTGTTTTTAAATTTAGACGGAATCTCAGTATTGACACTATTTTAAATAGTGATGAGTTATACTCATTCATGGATTTGAATTCCTAGAATCTGAAATTCTTCTGATTGAATCAGGCTTTTGGGGTAATAACACCGTTCTTTGGTGGTTATATTGATTTTTTTTCAACTTTGTCCTGAGATCGATAAGATTCTTAATAGTGAAGTATAGATTTTGAGACTCTCATGCTTTAGTGCTCTATTTATTAAATTTATAACTTTGACCTTATAGTTATAGTCATAAAATAACAAATTTATAACCTTATTAAATATCATACTTTTAAATTATTGTTATTTTTCATAATATATATATTGTTAATATACAAAATTGTGTGATTAAACATATATGTATATTTTTCAAGAAATAGTTATACTTTGACTATTCGATTTTTCATATTCATAAAATAATGGTTTTAGATTTTAATTATTGTTTTTTTTTAATTATATGTTAAGATATAGTTTTATTAGATTTTATTTTAAGATATATTTTATTTTATTTTAAGATACATTACATTTTATTTTATTAGATTTTATTTTAAGATATATTAGATTTTATTTTATTAGATTTTATTTTAAGATATATTTTATTTATATTTTTTTTTCTTGAAAATATATTAATTTTCTCTTTGCAAGTTTTTTCATACTTGCGTGTTGATAAAATTGTGATAACTATTCATCAGTTCTTTAATTAAATAACGTAAATAGGTACTTGTATTATTTCAATATCATATAAATCATAATTAATTACATTGAATGAATAATTAAGCAATCAAAGATTGAAGAAGCATGAAACAGAGTTTGGTGGGAAGATGCGTAGGGTTGAGACAAATACATACGAGTCCAACTCATAGGGTTACTAAACTCTCATTTTTGATTTTTAAACCCTCGATTATATTCTTAATAAAATTTTATTTGTGTTTTTACCTTAATAATAATCGGATCAAAGTTTGCTTACCTAGGTTTGCGTACCTTAAAAAAATTGTAGATGAGAGGTAAGACAGATCTGATCGTGCTCTCGTGGCTAGGATTTCGTGCTCTGGTGGCTAGGATTTCGTGCTGATAACGTGTTGTAAATTGATGAATGAAAGTTCTATCTTTATTTATTAAGTCAAAGGGTCCTTATATAGGAATACAATACATTGTGAAAAGCCTAATAGATATAAGGATGGACGATGAACTCTCTTGAGTTTTAGGGCCCAACGGTTCGTTCATTCTTGTATTGAACCGAATGGTTCACAACAGAATAATAATAAACCAAACTTTGTTATGAATCAAATACTATAATACCATTTAACTAAAAGTCAAGAGCTATTGTTGTAATAAATAAAAAAAAGTCAAAAGCTATTATACTCGTAGATAATTTTGATTTTTATAAATTTAAAAATAAATTAATTTTATAAACCGAAAACGTGATTATTTTTTATTTAATTTAACGAATTTGATAAAAATATTTTCAAACTTAAAAAATCTAAAATGTTTTTAACAAAATCGTCAAAATATGATATAAAAACGATTTTTAAATATTTTTTTGTTGAATTTAAAAGTTTAGAAATTAAATTTCCATTTGGGATTGCAATTTCAAATCCAAGACACTTGTGATTATTTTAGGGTTTAGATTTGAAAATATTTAGTATTTTAGATTTTTAATTATTTTGGTTAACGAAAGTTAAAGAATATCTAGATATATAAGGAAATGGGAGGTCTCGACTTTTAGTTAAAGAGTATAATAGCTTTTTACCCCTTTATATTAAGGTGTTGATTGGTTCTCCCGCAACCACCCGCAAACGCAGCTTTTGCGGGCGATTGCGATTTATCGCGTTTGCAAAAATCACTCAAATCGTTTTATACAGTTTTACATCGTTTTGCACCACTTGAAATCGCCATATTTCAAAAGCTCATTCCCGTTAGCGTTTGCGGTTGCGGGCGATTGCGATTGGTTAAAATAATTTTTTATCAATAATATTAAAAAAATAGAAAAAAGAATTATTTTATCCATAATAATATTACAAATAATAATATTAAAAATGTATCTACAAATAAAAAAGTTTTAAATAATTATTTAGGCCTTTTTCTTTAGTTTTCATTGTTATTATGTTTAATTTATTATAATATATCATAATATATTACCTTTTATATATTTTCGAAAAAAATATATTATATATCATAGTTGTGAGGATATATAATATAGTTGTTATGTTTGTAATTTTCAAATAATTTTGATAATTTTTAACAGCTATTGCAAGCGTTTGTCAACGAGTCAAAAATATCCCGCAAACGCAAAATCTTTTAACCGCTATACCAGTCGTACAAAATACAAACCGCCTAATACCATAATTAACCGCCATCGCCAGCTTCAGCAATCTCCCTCAACCGCAACAGCAACCGATGCGTTTAAACCAATCGAGCCCTTAGGCAGAAAGATATTTCTAATAAAAAGAGAGAAATTCACAAAACTACACCCTTTTAATCATCCCTTCACAAAACTACACTTAATTCAATATTTTCACAAATTTACACCCTTTCAAAATTTTAAAAGCTTGATTTACCTTTTTAAAAATTACCAAAATTAATTTTTTTTTCATTTGGGTTCGCTAATTAGTATTTAGGGTATAATATTAAGGGGGTAGGATTGTATGAGTAGGGTTTATTTTGATTTGATTTTGAGTGTTTAGGTGTAGTTTTGTGAATTAATTTTGAAATGGTGTAGTTTTGTGAAATGTAATTGTAGTTTTATAATTCTCCAATAAAAAGAAATGTTTTTTATCAAGAAATATTAAACATTTTCCTTAGCGTGTTCAGGATTCGGTTTGATTTTGGTTCGATTTCCTTGATTTTTATGTTTTTCGATGAAAAATAGTTACCATATTAATACAATATCTATTATGGTTTCGATATTTTTGATTTCGATATGCTAAGAAAATATATATATATATATATATTTATATATTTTTATATCATTACTCGATGTAACGCGCAATTTTTTTCCTAATATCTTATTATCTTATTATATAAAAGAGAGCGTGTAAAATTATAAAACACCATATCGTTATGTGTCATATTTAATTTAGATCGTGACATTTGTTATTTTTAAAATAAGTAATCTTCTTAAAAAAAGAATAAAAGAAAAAAGAAAAATGGAAAAATTTAAAAATGGAAAATTTAAAAAATGGAAAATTTAAAAAATGGAAAATTTAAATAATTTTAAAAGAAGAAAAAAGAAGGAAAACACCTTAAAAATGAAATTTAATAAAATGAAACTCATTATTTTTCGAAAGGAGAAAAAAAGAAACTAACCAATCTCTAATTAGTTTCATATATAAAAAAGGCAACTAAAACACATTACTCTAATTTATTTTGTATATAAAAAGGAAACATATTAAAAAAAATAATCTTTCGCCGTGATTACGCGAGGACCCGTGTCAACCGGGAATCTTATTATATAAAAGTGAGCGCGTTTAACGTGAGCTCGACACGTATGCAAAATTATAACTCACAAGATCGTAACATTTGTAATGATTAGTTGAGATCGTGACATGTGTATTAAATTTGATACTTATACATTTTATAAAATGGAAACTTAACAATATTGAGAAAAAACAGAAATAAGGAAAATAATCAAAAATATAAAACTTAACATTAATTATCAAATAATTAAAAATAAAATAATCAAAAATAAGGAAAATAACATAGAAAAAGAAAAATTTAACAATATTTTAAAAAATAATCAATAAAAACAAAATAATTAGAAATAAGAAAAAATAAAAATGTAAAATTACTTGAAAAATAAAAAAAATCTGTATGATAACTTAATTGTTATCTTCATGGATCCACTATCTAATTATTAATTTAAAATAATTTTTTTTCATGTAATAACAAAAGCAATGTAATAAAACAAAAAATGTGTTATTTTATTTCTTAATTGTTGGAAAAAGTAAAAATCAATTATTTACTATTACTTGATATGTTGTTGTGTGTCTTTTATATTATTTGTTAATAAAATAACATGTATAATATTAGAATCTAACTATAACTATACAAATTTAATAAAATTATTAATATATAATTATAAAATGTTTTTATGTAATTTGTCCGCGTATTACGCGGGATTTCATCTAGTATATATATAAACTATGTTTGTAAATTGTAACATATATATGATTTGGTGTAATAATAATAATAGATTATTCATAATAGTAGTGTATAATACATATTCTTATATGTGACTTTAGAACTAATCGTTTTTTTTAGGGCCGGACATAATACCCGAAACCCGTTGCCCGAACCGAACCCGACCCGAAAAAACCCAAACCGACGGGTATGGGTATTAGTTAATTACCCTATCGGGTATGTGAGTCATGGACCCGCGGGTATAGGGTAAAACCCGAACCAAACCCGATACCCGAACGGTACCCGATAATCCATAGTTATATACATTTATACATATAATATATATTTATTTATATATAATATAAAACTAAATAGATTTATATCCAAATTATATTAAATTAATTACCGAAAATTAAATACATTTATTGTGAAAACTTGGAATTAAATTCATTTATACATAAAACAATTGATATTTTGTTAATATATTTATTTTTTTTAATATTCTTATAAAATTTTCGGGTATTTGGGTAATATTTTCGGGTTTTTAGGTAATTTTTCGGGTATTTGGGTAATTTTTCGGGTATTTGGGTAATTTTCGGGTATTTGGGTAAAAATACCCGATATTTTTGGGTACCCGATTTTTCCGGGTATTTACCGGTTCTTAAATTTGAAACCCGAAACAACCCAAACACGGTAAAACCCGAACCGAACCCGAACCGAAATTTTAAATTACCCTATTGGGTCCCAAATTTTTCTACCCGAAATACCCTAATCCAATCGGATTTATCCGAACCCGACCCGCATACCCGAATGCCCACTCCCACCCCTAGTTTTTTTTAGTTACCATATCTGTATAATTGTATCCTACCATTTTGAAAATATTATATCAATTATCCATGCAATTAATATAAACCAAAACCGAACCGTATCATTTTACTTTGATTTATTCGGTTCGGTTCAATTCTATTTTTCCGCATTGAACGATCGACGAGAAATAAAAAAAAAAGTTGAAAAATTGATTTTCCGTTAAAAATGTCTCAATTATTTATTTAATTGTTTCAGCGCCAAAGAGACTAAAACAAAACTAGAATTGTTCCCTCTCTTATTTCCTTCACCTCCCATTCTCTCTGCATCTTCCTTCTTCCCAGAAACCCATTCTCAAATTAGGGTTTTATACAAATCTCTTCGATTTTCAATGGACGAGATTGTCGAAGAAAAAAAGATCGAGAATCGAATCAACATAATCATCTCCTCCTCCTCCGATGACTCTTCTCCTTTTACCGAACCACTTTTGAGAGAATCACGCGGAGAATTCAATGGAGCTTCGATTCGTGGAGCCGTTTTCAATCTCGCCACGACGATCATAGGCGCCGGAATCATGGCTTTGCCCGCGACAATGAAGATCTTAGGTCTTCTCCCAGGGATCGTAATGATTGTTCTCATGGCTTTCTTGACCGATACGACAATCGAGTTCTTGCTTAGGTTTAGTAGAATCGGGAAGAAAACGTCTTACGGCGATTTAATGGAAGATTCTTTCGGCAAAACAGGGAAAGTTATGTTGCAAGTCTCTGTTCTTGTTAGCAACATTGGCGTATTGATTGTTTATATGATCATCATAGGTATCTTTATCTTTATACTTTTTTTTTTTGTTTGTTGATGATTTCGTATTATTTTTTTTGTATCTTATGTGTGTGTTTTATTGTTATATATGGCTTGAATTTAAGGCGATGTTTTGGCGGGAGAGAATGAAAATGGAATCAACCATGTTGGTATGCTTGAAGGATGGTTTGGTAGAAAATGGTGGAACAAGAGAACTTTTGTTCTTCTCATTACTACTATCTTTGTTTTTGCTCCATTAGCGTCTTTCAAGCGCATCGGTTAGTATTATTATAGAATGTGTCTTAAAGATTTGATTTAGGACTATGTAGTTAGTTTATGTAATGTAATTGGCTTATGCTTTCATATTATCAGATTCTTTGAGATTCACATCTGCGGTATCGGTGGCTCTCGCGGTTGTTTTTCTTGTGATCACTGCGGGAATCGTCATACTAAAGCTGTTGAGTGATGGTTTGATGATGCCGAGGCTTCTACCTAATGTCAATGACTTGTCCTCTTTTTGGAAACTCTTCACGGTTGTTCCCGTGCTTGTCAACGCATACATCTGTCACTACAACGGTACATACACAATAAATAACTTCTTTTTTTCGAAGAATCGGAGAGCTTATGTTTTCGATTTTGTTGTATTTTTTTTTTTCAGTTCACAACATACAGAACGAGCTCGAAGACGCATCTAAGATCAAACCCGTTGTTCGATCAGCTCTTACGATGTGTTCTTCTGTTTACATAATGACAAGCTTATTCGGATACCTTTTATTCGGCGAATCAACTCTCGATGATGTTCTTGCAAACTTCGACACCGATCTAGGCATCCCATTTGGCTATGCACTAAATGATGCGGTCAGGTTCAGCTACGCGGCTCATCTAATGCTTGTCTTCCCCATTATCTTTTATCCTTTACGGGTTAACATCGACGGTCTCTTGTTCCCTACGGCTACATCGCCTCTTACTTCTTCTAATATGAGGTTTGGATCCATCACTTGCGGTCTCATTGCCGTTATCTTTGTGGGTTCAAACTTCATTCCAAGCATTTGGGATGCTTTTCAATTTACGGGAGCAACCGCTTCTGTCTGCCTCGGTTTCATATTCCCTGCTGCTATCATCTTAAAGTAAGTGTCCATTGTAACTATTACGAGAATGGGTCATTATGATTCTGAATGTATATCTCTTGTTGTATGTGTTTTCTTTCAGGGATCGTCATGACCGCGCAACGAACAGAGACAAGACTATAGCTGTTTTCATGATTGTTCTCGCGGTTTTCTCCAATGGGATCGCCATTTACAGCGACGCTTACGCCTTATTAAAGAAGGGAAAATCTACATTTCTAATATGAGAAAAGAAGTTGGTTCTGTTTTTTTTACTCTTTTGTGAAAAGGAAACATAGTTATTGGTGGTGATAAAATGTCTTTAAATGATTTTTGTACAAAAAATGATAAATAGTTATAGAATCTCTGTGTAAATGTATATAGAGATCAGTTTTTCATTTTAGTTGAATTTTTTTTTGTACAAAAACTCTAGAAAAGAGAGAATTTACATGAATCTTTATGTTTTCTTTTACTCAATTGATTTCTTTTCATTATCACATTTTTTCTTTTATACTGATTTAAATGCCCCTTAGAAGCGTCGACGACATGAATTATTTTTAACAGAGGAAAAACTAATTAAAACATATAACTATAGGAATCGAACAATAACCCTCATGAACTATATGTTCAAGTTACACCACTTTGTAATGTAAAAAACCCTACTCTTTATAATTTTATCCGGTTCATCTCGGGTAAAGAGCTATAATACATTTGACCAAAAATCAAAATCTCTAGTACCTTTTATAAATATCTTTTGACCGTTGTTTGACTAAAATGGTAAAAAAACTCAAAACGCTACATATTTTTAAATCTAAACTCTAAACTAATCCTAAGACCATGTACATCAAAAGATAATAATAAAGGGTGCTTAAGAATATTTAATTAGTATTTGTGTGTATAATGTATCAAACAAAATACATAAACATTTTAAAGGTTTTATATAAATTTGTCATCCATTAAAGGAGACTAAAAAGTGCTTTTAAAAGCATCAATAAACATAGTTGCTTAATTACTTTTAAAAGTGTTTTAATAAGCATTGGTGCTTAATATAAATACTGATTATTTATTTATTTTATAAACCTAAATACATATAATTATAGTTAAGCAACTATTAAAGTCTTTTGATGGACATGCTCTAAGTGTCTTAGTTTTAGAATTGTGAACATGAAGTGAAATATTTAAGAGAAATTCACAAAACTACACCCTTTCAACCATCCCTTCACAAAACTACACCTAATTTGAATATTTTCATAAGTTTACACCCTTTCAAAATTTTAAAAGCTTGATTTACCCTTTTAAAAATTACCAAAATTAAAATATTTTCATTTGGGTTCGCTAATTAGTGTTTATGGTATAATATTAAGGGGGTAAGATTGTTTGGGTAGGGTTTATTTGGATTTAATTTTGAGTGTTTAGGTGTAGTTTTGTGAAGTATTTTGGAAATGGTGTAGTTTTGTGAAATGTAATTCAAATGGTGTAGTTTTATAATTCTCCCAATATTTAACTTCTAAACCTTGAACTCCAACAAAAAAAATATTTTAAAATCGTTTTTATATCATATTTTGATGATTTTATTAAAAACATTTTAACTTTTTCATTTTTTAAATATTTTTATAAAATTCGTTAATTTAAATAAAAAATAATCGCATTTCCAGTTAATAAAATAAATAAATTTTTACTTAAAAATAAATCAAAAATAAAATCTAAATTATCAAAGTGCATAATAGCACGTGAATTTAAGTCAAAGGGTATTATAACTTTTGATCCTTTCGTTTGAACCACCATCATCTAATGTGGGTCCGCGTAAGATGGTGACCGTCGCCAGAACATTGAAATCAACATCGGCACCTCTCAAGACAATGCAACTATAGACATAGGTGAAGGCGGCGTCCAACGACTAACATTGACAACATTCGATTCGAGTGAGTACGTTACCAATGTTGTTCCCAATGTTGTTCTTATGGATTGTTCATGGGTGTGAGTTATTGGGCTCAATTACTTCAGGCCCATCAAGTATTCCTACACCAAATAAGATTGTGATAATATATCAAATCTTATATAGTCCAAATCCTAATACAAACATGAAAGACAAAGTATTATAAATACAAGCCTCCATAATCACATCAAGATAATCCGATAAGAAGAGAGCAATAAAGAGAGAGATTACAAAGCAAGAGTTTAACAAAGAGACAAGTCTTCTAGGTTCTAGTTAAGAGTCTTTTGTTATTAGCTTTGTTGTTATTCTTATTGCTTAGTTCCTTAAAGCTTTACGCATAAATTAGCATCACGTTGTACTAATCACTTATAAGTTAATAAGAGGTTATTCCGAGAGGTACCTAACGGGAACTCGGGTTTTTTCTAATCCGGATCTTAAGCATTCAAACAAATCTCATAAGGCTCAAGAGTTTAGCACTATAAATAACCTCACAAGTGGTATCAGAGCTTCCAGGTCGAGGAAGGAGTGCAGCGACCATCTCGGAGAGCAACTTCCTTTAACGGTTAATCATCTATTTTTCTCGCACCTACTGCAGACGGTTAGAGAAAACATAGTTAGATATGGAACCAACAAAAGGAAGATTTGAGATAGAAAAGTTTGATGGAAAAGGAGATTTCGGTTTATGGAAATACAAGATGTTAATGCAGTTGGAAATTCAAGGTTTAGACTCGTCCTAGATGAACCTACGGTTTCGGTTTCGGCGACGAAGTCATCTTCCGAAACGAGAAAAAGATGAACTCGTAGCCAAGAGTGTGGATCCACTAAACCAAGAAAAGGACAAGAGAGCTAAAAATCTGATTTGCATAAGCCTAGGTAATATGGTCTTACGCAAAGTCATGAATGAGACATCTGCGCTTGGGGTTTGGAAAGCCTTAGAGAAAGACTATCAAACTAAGACTTTACCAAACCGGATATACTCGAAGCAAAAGTTTGTAAGCTTTAGGATGGAGGAACAAAAGAGTATTGAGGAAAACATGGACACATTCCTTAAACTAGTTTCAGATCTCGCTAGCCTCAACATAAACATAAGTGACGAAGATCAAGCAATCCAAGTTTTGTCAAGCTTACCTAGACAATATGACTCCTTAGTTGATACACTAAAATATGGTAATTCGAAGGAAACACTTACCATGAGTGATGTCATAAATTCAGCCTATTCAAAAGAGGTAGAATTAAAGGAGAAAGGGTTGTTGAACAAGTCTAAGCCAGCACAAGGGCTTTATGTGGATGACAGGAGCAGATCGGAAAACAGATCGGAGAAGTCAAACGACAAATATGGCAGAGGAAGATCAAAGAGCAGAGGGAGATCGAAATCAAACACTCGATCTGGCAAAAACAAGGGCTGTTTTATCTGCGGAAAAGAAGATCATTGGAAAAAGGAGTGTCCGGAGAGAAAATCATTCAGAAAAGGAAACTCGGTTAACTTGGTAGTTGAATCGCAACAACCTTTGGTCCTAACCGCTAATAGAGATGTTGAACCCAAACAACATATGGCTCTAACTGTTAGCACAACTAGGACAGATGATGAATGGATTATGGACTCTGGTGCTACTTGTCACATCTGCCACAACAAAGAAGTAATGTTTGACTTAAAGGAATTTAAAGGAGGAAAAGTTCTCATGGCTAACAATACTAACAGCGAAGTTAAAGGTATTGGGAAAATCAGGATTCTAAATCCTGATGGATCAGTCGTGATTCTCACAGATGTTCGATATCTACCAACCATGAGCAAGAGCTTGATCTCTTATGGCATGCTAGAGAGAGCAGGCTGCAAATATGAAGGAGAAAACTTCATAGTCACATTCTATAAAGATGGAAAGAAGGTCATATCAGGAAAATATGATGATGGATTGTATCATCTTCAAGGAACAGTTACAAGTGGGGAAGTGAATGTAACTAAAGTTGAAGTAGATATGACAAAGTTGTGGCACTCAAGGTTAGGGCATATGAGCATCAAGAACTTAAATGTATTAGTCAAAGAAGGTTACTTGTCTAACAAAGAAGTAAACAAGTTAGGATTTTGTGAGAGTTGTGTGCTTGGGAAATCTCACAAACAAAGCTTCCTCGTTGCAAAACACACCACCAAGAGTATTCTAGACTACATACATTCGGATTTATGGGGATCTCCTTCCACGGAAGAAAGTCTCGGCGGTTGCAAATATTTTTTAAGTCTTATTGATGATTACTCAAGGAAAGTCTGGGTTTATTTTTTGAAGACGAAGGATGAAGCGTTTTCAAAATTTAAGGAATGGAAGGAAGAAGTTGAAAATCAGACCGGAAAAAGAGTAAAGTGTTTACGAACCGATAACGGCTTGGAGTTTTGCAATAAGCGAGTACGATAACTTATGCAAACAATCAGGAATTAAAAGACACAAGACTTGCACTTACACGCCTCAGCAAAACGGTGTTGCTTGAGAGAATGAATCGAACGATCATGGACAAGGTTAGATGCATGCTAGCGGAAGCTGGTTTAGGACAAGAATTTTGGGCTGAAGGCTGCCTCAACGAGCGACTTATGTGATAAACAGATCACCTAATGCATCTCTTAAATATAAGTTACCGGAAGAGATGTGGACAGGTTCAAAACCAGATTTAAAGCATCTAAGAAGGTTTGGTTGTTCAGCTTTTGTGCATATTGTGCAAGAGAAGACAAGTCCTAGGGCTATAAAAGGAGTCTTCATGGGATACCCTTTCGGAGTGAAAGGATATCGTGTCTGGTTACCTGAAGAACAGATTTGCACCACGAGCAGGAATGTTGTGTTTAATGAGGAAGAAATATTTAAACACACATTGGAAAAATCAGAAAGTTCTAAAGAACAAGATACTAATTCGAGTGAACCAAACACAAAAGTATCAAAGAAGGTAACGTTTGATACTGATTTGATTCAAGGACCAACACCGTCAACGCCTCAGATTGAAGGTTCATCATCTCAAGGTGGAGACTCTCAATCTTCAGAAGAAGCGGAGAAATCCTCCGAGAGTGAAGTTGAGAGTGAATCAGAATCAGAATCGGAATCTGAACCAGAAGTTGGGGATTATTTGCTTGCGCGTGACAGAATTAGGAGAACCATCAAACCTCCGTCAAGGTTTGAAGATTCTGATTTTGTAGCTTATGCTTTAGCTACAGCCGAAGAAATAGATATTGAAGAGCCAAGATCATATCTAGAAGCTATAAAAGGAAAGAAAGCAAAACATTGGAAAAACGCAGCCGACGACGAGATGGATTCTCATGAAAGAAACGGAACATGGATCTTGATTGAGAAACCTCATAATGCAAAGGTCATTGGGTGTAAGTGGATCTTTAAGTTGAAACCAGGAATACCTAATGTTGAAGAGCTGAGGCACAAAGCGAGGTTGGTCGCAAAGGGCTTTTCACAAAGAGAAGGAATAGATTACAATGAAGTGTTTTCACCGGTGGTAAAACATGTATCTATTCGAGTTATGTTATCTCTGGTGGTCAACAATGATTATGAGTTAGAACAGATGGACGTAAAAACAGCGTTTTTACATGGAAATCTAGAAGAAAGGATCCTAATGAGTCAACCAGAAGGTTACATCAAGAAAGGGGATGAGAACAAAGTGTGCTTGTTAAAGAAATCATTGTACGGATTAAAACAGGCACCAAGACAATGGAACTTAAGGTTTGATAGTTTTATGAAAAAACAACAATTTACAAGAAGTGATAGAGACCCGTGCATCTACATGAAGAATGTGAAGACAAAGCAGGCTATCTACTTACTTCTCTATGTTGATGACATGCTTATTGCTTCCGGAGACAAGGAAGAAATAAAGAAAACTAAAGAAAACCTAAGCAAGGAGTTTGAGATGAAAGACTTGGGAAAAGCCTCGAGGATATTAGGCATGGATATCATAAGAGACAGATCCAAAGGAGTCTTAATCCTCTCACAAGAAAACTACTTGAATAAAGTTCTAAAAACCTTTGGAATGACTGAATGCAAAGAAGTTATAACCCCAACGACTTCTCAAATCAAATTGAGAAATTTAACTTCGGAGCAACAAGAGGAAGAAGCATGGCACATGGAAAGAACACCATATGCTAGCGCCGTTGGAAGTTTAATGTACGGAATGGTCGGCTCTAGACCGGATTTGGCTTTCGCAGTGGGCTTAATAAGCGGGTACATGAGTGCACCTGGAAGAAGCCACTGGGCAGCAGTCAAATGGGTACTAAGATATCTAAAAGGAAAAACAAATAGATGTCTTACGTTCACTAAAGGCTCAGAATTTAGTATTGAAGGCTTTTGTGATTCGGACTATGGAACCGATCTTGACGAGAAGAAGGTCAGTTACAGGATATGCATTTAAAGTCTGGGGAAATACAGTGAGTTGGAAATCGAGTTTACAATCAGTTGTGGCCCTTTCAACAAGCGAGGCGAGAATACATGGCTCTCTCCGCATGCTGTGAAAGAAGCCCTTTGGCTTAAAGGTTTGTGTGAAGAATTAGGCTTTGATCAAGGAAGTGTTAAGATGCATTGCGATTCACGGGGTGCTATAGGCCTAGCTAAGAATGCAGTGTGTAATGAAAGGACAAAGCATGTAGCCACTAAATATCACTTCATTAGAGATATTATTGCCCAGGGTGATGTTACACTAATCAAGGTTCACACAAGCAAGAATCCGGCAGATTTCCTAACTAAGTCCTTACCTGGACAGAAGTTTGATCTCTGTTGTGAACTTCTCAACTTAGCTTGAGAACAACACGGCTCCAGGTAACTCCATTATCTATGTCTCCATCTCGCAGAGACAAAGGAAAGAAACTAGGTTAGTTTCTAGGGATAATGGAAAAACAAAGAAATTTGTGGAAAAGTTACCTGAGAGCTTAAAAGGCGAGAGGAAAGTGATGCTAAAGATGCGAAAGATGCTGCAAATATCCAGAGGGAAATAAAGTTAATCTCTAGGTATGTCGCAAGTTTGTTTTAAGAAACAAAGAAGTGACATGGTATGTTATGATCTAGAAAGAAGTTAGCAAGGAACTACAAGTTTTAGGTGGAGTTATGAGAGGATTTAAACACAAGTAAATCAAGTTTCTCATACAACATAACATAATAGCAATTCGAGTGGGTACAATACCCGAGATTGTTAAGGAGATTCGCGAGCATATGTCTTCAAGGAACTACAAGAAATCAAAAACAAGTGATGAGTAAGGAAAATCTCCAAATATGTCAAGGAAGTTTTATCAACGATGATACACAATGACATACATGTTTCAGCTCCAAAACCAAGTTAATAACAAGTTAGTGGTTTAAGGTGGAGACTATGGAAAAAGATTTACACAAAATAAATCAAGTTTTTTCATAACATGGGATGAATCGAATTAGGCAAGGACCATACCTTAATTCGATGGAGATATCTCAACACAAGGATGTGATGAAGTTGTTAAGGATGAGGAATAGCTCGGCAAATCCATCGCACATACAAAGCTGCTACATAAACAAACAACAACCAAGAGAGTGTTAAGGGCTTTATGTAGAAGAAAGCTAAGAGTAATCAAGCAAAGGAGAAGTTCTTACAAGACTTATCTGCTTGGTTTTTTTTGGCGAGGGAGATGGAGAACCAGGTCAATAACAACATGAGCAAATCTCGATCAAGCCAAGAACCACGAGCATCACAACAGCGAGCTTAGTCCGTAACCGCCGAGAAGGAGGTGATGAGATCGCCGTTTCCGGCGAAAGAGATGACGCGGTGGGAAGCTGTTTCGCCGGAGGAGATGGCTTGGGCGGAGACGTGACGCGTCGGAGAAGACTCGTTGGAGGTGAGAAAAGAAGGAGGCGGCTAAAAAGAAAGAAAAAAAAGAAGCGTCTGGGTTTCTTTTTGTTTTGAAGAGAAAGGCTATTGGGCCCGAGGTGGAGTTATTTGTGAGCTAATGGGCTTAAATGAAAAAAGAAAGTAATTTGGGCCGAGGTGGAGTGTGTGAGTTATTGAGGCCAATTACTCGAGCCCATCAAGTATTCCTACACCAAATAAGATTGTGATAATATATCAAATCTTATATAGTCCAAATCCTAATACAAACATGAAAGACAAAGTATTATAAATACAAGCCTCCATAATCACATCAAGATAATCCGATAAGAAGAGAGCAATAAAGAGAGAGATTACAAAGCGAGAGTTTAACAAAGAGACATGTCTTCTAGGTTCAGTTAAGAGTCTTTTGTTATTAGCTTTGTTGTTATTCTTATTGCTTAGTTCCTAAAGCTTTACGCATAAATTAGCATCACGTTGTACTTAATCACTTATAAGTTAATAAGAGGTTATTCGAGAGTGCACTAACTGAAGCTCGGGTTTTTTCTAATCCGGATCTTAAGCATTCAAACAAATCTCATAAGGCTCAAGAGTTTAGCACTATAAATAACCTCACAATGGGGAATTATAAAAGTGCATCTTAAGAATTATACTATACAAAGTTTATTTTTGTAAATACAACTTTTTTACATGTCGTCATTTGTTTCTTAAGAGCATCTCCAACAGTGATCTCTTATTTAGGTTTCTTAATTTTTTCTTTTTTAATTTTGTGTTTAAGAAATTCCTTATATATTTCTTATTAATTTGTTGTCCAATGGTAAAATTCAATATGGGTTTCTTGAAAAAAAATATACAACACAACAACTATAAACACAAATAAAACCTCCATCAAAGCTTGAGTCAAACTATTGACTTGTTTACAGACATATTAATAAACTAGAACGAAGTGAAGCTATTGGAAATCGAACAATAAATACAAACAATAAACCCATAATTTTGTCGTTGTATCCCTCTTTGTGAAGAAATAATAAGATAAAAGTCTGTGAACGGCAGAGAGAAGAGGAAGGAAGAAAAGAGGAAAGGAGAGAAGAACAAAATAAAATCAATTTATCTATAAACCAATAAACATAAGACACGTTAGGGTTACTTAATGTTTCTAAAAGTTGTTGTGTAATGTACGTTCCTACGGGTTTTTAAGTTAAAACATTATTTTTTATTTATAAATACAATAAATTAAATTAAGAAACCGGTAAGAAATCATTAAATAACATGGTTGGAGATACTCTAATAGTTACAATATCATAGAAAGACATGACCATTATTAAACCCTCAAAATTAAACATTTAACATTCAAAATTAAACATTTAATCTTTAAAATTAAATCATAAACCCTCGTTTGACAAAAAAACCCATCGTTTGACCGAAAAAATCATAAACCCTCAAAATTAGATGGTATGTGTTCTATATACCGAAAGATTTATCTATACTATTAATTGGGAAAGACTTTTTTTTATAGAAACACTTAAAATTTTATTTTAATTACATTTAATGCCATTATGTTAAATATAAATTCTATAAGTATCGGAAAAACATTTTGCTTTCATGCTTAGGTTTTATTATAGTGTTTTGGATAATTTTCTTCTTTTTTTATAAAATTTTCTATGCTCAAACATCCACGATTTTTAAAATCGAATTTTGGCTGATGAATATGTCATACAATTTTTTTTTGTCAAGAAACTTACTTAATTATATTAAACCTTCATGGCACAAAGTTTAGCAAAGGCTACAAATGTAGTCATTGGGAAATAGACAACCAATATTATAGTGAAGCAAATAAAGCAAATAACAAGGATAGCGATATCACATATCTTCGAAGTTCTCGAAAGTCTTGAAGGATCTTTAGAGGATCAATGCGATTAATGTCCGAAGTCTTGAACATCACATTCGTGAATAACTTTGACGAAATTTGGACTTTTAACCATTCGGTTAATGTCGTTAAAACTTGAAACTCCAGAATTATCAAACCAATGGCAAGTAAGATAGCCATAATTCAAGATCGGAGAAAATTCCAAGGTATCTTCAAAACCGATTCATAAACAACGAAAAAGTGGCTAGTAAGATCGGTGTCACAATTCGTTACTAACCGTGAGTAGTTCGGAAACGTCGAAAAAGTGGCCATTAAGATCAGCGTCACAAATCGAGTTCGAAAACGAAAAGAGTACCCGGTAGAAGTGGAAATCGGTACTAGACCGGAATAGAATCTAGATTATTATAAAATTTTATATTTTATTAATATAAAATATTATTATTTTTTATATATAATATTGTAAATCGTCGTAAAATCGTCCCTATTTAGGGACGATTTTACGACGATTTTTTAAAATAATGTTTTATATAATCGTCGTAAATTCGTCCCTAATTAGGGACGATTTTACGACGATTGACAATAAACATATATTTTTTGTACTCGTCGTAACATCGCCCCTAATTAGGGACGAATTTACGACGATTTATTACAATTTCTAATTTATTATAATTATAAATTTACAACCAAATATTCGTTGTAAAAAGGTTGTAAAAATTACAACTATTTTACAACGAACATTATACCACGATTATAAGACGAATGTATTTCGTCGTAAATTTTACCACGAATTTACGACGATTTGGTTTTTATTTCGATCGATTAACGACGAATTTGAAATCGTCGGGACACACGTATTACCACGATATAACAACGATTATGGTCGTTGTTAAAGTCCAAATTTCTTGTAGTGTCTGCATAAATCATTAACATATCGCATGAAAGCGAAAAGAGTATCACCAGAGGATAAAAATGTTGGTACCAAAGGTCTTAGAGCAAACACCAAAGGATTCAGATCTGAGAATCACGATAGAGAGCAAACAACCAAAACGATTTGGGGCTGCGCTCGCGTAATATGTCATACAATTAAAACATTAAATCTATACTTGGCGGGTTTTCCGAAAATTTGGGAATTTTAAGTTGTAACTCCGTCAGAAATATACAAATCCATCGCAAAATTCGAAAAAGACATTGTTTTTTGTAGTGTAGATTCTGATCAGGCTCGACTTATTCAAGTTAGTTTGTTTGTTAATTCTCTAAGTCAATACCATTTTGATGATAAAGATTGATTCACTTAAACTAGTTCTAGCTCTACTATTTATCAATTTATCATATGTTAATCGAAACTATACCAGATACATGTTTATTCTTTTGTTGTTTCTCGTTTTGTAATTTTCATATACATAATACCAGGAAAAAGTACAAAGTTTAATATGAATATGACTATCCATAATTCACCGCTCATATATTATTGAAAAATAATGAAACCAAACATCATATATATATATACACAACAAACACAAAGAAATACTTCAAGACCAACAACTACTTGATTAACATTGAAAATAAAAATCTCATATGGTTCTAATAGTTTCTGAGCTTCTTTGGAACACAAATTATCTTGGCAAGTCAATGTGACTTGCCGACTTATATGAAGCAATGACTTGTGCTATTATAAATCCAAGCAACACTCCAAGACCATACCCTGTTACCACTCCTTTCCAGTTCAACACTTTTTCCCTCTTCTTCGTCTTCTTCATCCATAGGTTGTTTTGCTGTTGGCGCATAATTCCGGAAGCAATTTTTTTCGAGAGGAAGACCACAAAGACCCGCATTTTCTTCAAACGACGATTTCTGTTGCCCAACAATTTGTGTTCCTTGTGGAATTCCACCCTTAAGTTGGTTATGAGACATCTTTATGTACGCAAAAAACGAGAGACCTCTAATTCCATTTGGAATTGTCCCTGACAATTGGTTTCTTGACAAGTCCATCGATTCAAGCTCCGTTAGATTTAGGAATGACGAAGGAATTTGACTCATGAAAGCGTTATTAGATAAATTGAGTGCGATTAGTGACTTTTAAAGACCAATGGAGTCCGGAATATGTCCTTGAAGAAGATTTCCAGAAAAATCAATGGCACAATAAAAAGTGAGAACCTTTGCTTGCTCCATTTGTAGTCCTTTGTATTGCAAATCCATAAACTCAATAAAGGTATATGAACCAATTGGATTCTTCTTCGAGTAAACCATTTACAACCCTTCATCTTCATTCATTGTTGGTGATGATGTTTTCCAATACATAAAATAATTTGGTGGCAAACTTCCGGTAAACTTATTATTAGATATCGCAAGTATCCGCGGTTCGGGAAACTCTAGAGGACCTTGATGAGGAAGAGATATAGGACCATAAAATATGTTTGAACGAAGGCTAAGGACTTGCAAATCTGGTAAAGCCTTAAGCCAAAATGGAAATGTATCTTCAATCATGCTGTTTTCAACACCTAGAAATTGTAGATATGAGCAATTTAGAAGAGACCTTGGAAGCTTTCCGGTAAGTTTGTTATGGCCAATGTTGAGTATCAATATTGAAGAACTAGCGTCTAACGTGTTAGGAATACTTCCTTCTAAATTATTCTTCCAAAGATCCACAAAACTCAAATTAGTTAGACAATGAGGAAATCGGCCCGTTAAGTTGTTGTAGCTTAACACAAGAGCAGTGAGAGAGCTTCTGTTACAGATTGAAAGAGGTATCGGTCATGTGAAACTATTTTTACTCGCATAAAATATGTCATGAAAGAGTGGTGGATCAGGAAGTGATCCTTCAAAATGCCATGAAGGGTCTTTAAGATGTTTGGGAACTCACTAATGCGACATCCATACAATGCTAAATATGCCAAGTTGAATGTGATGTTTGAATTTGACTCACTAGCCAAAGAAATCAGCACACTATGGCTAATGTATAGATACATGTTTTTACATCTATCTGCACCATGTGAAGATATAATTTATGGGACCGGCCTATGTAAAGGGGAAGGTGAAGTTGTTTCCAAAATTTTTACAATATTTTAAATTTACAAACCTTTTAAAATAAAAACCTTTCTAATCACACAACAAACATCATTCGAAAATAAAAATATATTTGAATATAACCAGTAATGGTTTAAGGTAAGCCTTAAATTGTGGAATCAATATCCGATATTGCCAAAGAAGCTGTCGAGGATATCGAGGCAAGGGTAGAGACAGACGAAGAAGAAGAAGAAAGCGAGTGTAGATTAGAGGAAGACGAAGAAGAGGCAAGATGCAAAGCCATACTATTTCCTTCGCTCCAAGACCGTCTGATCGGGAACCAGACGATCTCGGACCGCCCGTGGTGGCGGCAAGAAGGCGAGGACCCTTGCTTTGTACTCTTACCACCACCACCACCACCCTGAGATCTTTCGTGAAGGGCGCAGCCACAGTTTTTGTGGTAGGGACGACGTTCGATGGCTGCGTCGCAGCTAGAAATGCAACCTTCGAATATGTTACGGAAAATTCCGTCCACGGCTCCTGCAGACATCTTTTTTTCTTTTATGTCAACGAAGGAGAGTTTTCTAAATTTTTAAAATTCTCCAACGTGAACACTTTGTTGTTAAATAAGAGAGTTTTTTTTGTTGTTTGTCAAAAATGTATTTTTGTGTTTTGAGGTAATTAAATAGAGATTTTTTTCTTTTTTATAGTTAAACAAGAATAGTAGTTAGAGGATGTGGAGATTGTGCGTGAGAAGCGTGTGAGTTTGTGTTAATGCTCTTTTGTCGGGAATCGGGATCTTTGACTAAAAAGTCTAAAACCACCTTCTTTTCGTCTTCCTCTTTCTCTTTCCTATCTTTTATTACCAAGTCATTTTTAAAGAATAATTGGGTGTTATTGGTTATGGGTATTTAGAGGATTGGTAAATTCAAGAAAAATTATGTGTTATTAGTTTATCGATTTTGAAATATTTATTAAGATCATGTGTTATTTACTATATGATTTAAGAATGCTAGTTGAAAACTTGTAATCCAATCTTAATCGTTTGTTATTTCTTTCTTTGTTTATGTCTTATTTAACTATATATAAATTTTAAAATAAATCAAGTTTAAATTGTTGTAGATATTATTCTTTGAATAATTCAAGTTCTTTTATTTCGATATGAAAACTGTTATCAAATTTTATTTTATTTGCTAAATTTTAATTGATTTTCATTTTAAATTTAAATCATTTGTTATCAAAGATATTTCACGAATATTATTGTTTTCAAATTTTGCCCTATATAAATTTTGAAATTTTAAATCAGTTTTTTGTTTATTTTCTTTATTCGTTTTTGTATAATATTTTTCGAATTTAAAGCTAAAAATTAGTGAAGATTAAAATTTGAATGATTCTTGTTACCAAAATTTTCATTACAAACATTTAAACTACATTATAAATTCTTTTGGGTATTTGTAATGGGTTTAAAATTGTAATTTACAAAGACAATTAAAAACATAGATTATGTTAAAAAAATATAGTTGCATTACATTGTAATTAGAATTTTTAAGGGTTTTTTGCAAAAATATTTTCCAATTAATAGATAAGATGTGCGTGGCTTGTAAAGCATAAAATTGACATTAGTAAAATGTAAACCTTAAACATTAAACTATCTATACAATTAATTGGAAATGACAAATTTTGATAAGCACCTAAAATATCCTTTTAATTACATGTAATGTCATTGTATAGATTTTATTATAAGTTAATTTTAGATAAAAAAATAAAAAAATTCTTATTTTGTAGGATTAAAAAACGAAATTAGAAAAGATAAATATAAAAAATTATTCCTAATTAATAGGATTAAAATGAAAAAAGGAAAATAAAGAGAGGAATTCACAAACTACCACTACTAAAAAAAGTCATATAGCCACGACCGTATCGGTGGCTATAGCATTAAATCCGTGGCTATACGCTCGTGACTAAAAATTTTCGTGGCTAACCGTGACTAAATAGCCACAAATTTATGCTATAGCCACAGATACGGCCGTGACTATATGACATTTTTTTAGTAGTGTACCACCATATTGTTCAACCCTTTCTTCACAAAAATTACACCTAATTTAATATTTTTACATATTTACACTATTTCAAAATTTTAAATGGTTGATTTACCTTTTACAAAGTTATCAAAATTAAAATCTTTTTATTTGGGTTTGCTAATTTTTGATTACGATAAAATATTAAAGGGGTATGATTGTGTAGGTAGCGTTTATTTGAATTTAATTTTGAATGTTTAGGTGTAGTTTTGAAAAGTTATTTTGAAATGGTGTAGTTTTGTGAAATGCAATTCAAAAAGTATAGTTTTGTAATTGTCCTAAATAAAAATAAATAGTTAACATAATAAAAAAACAAAATATTATAAATACTAGGAGGGAACCCGCGATACTCGCGTAATTTTTCAATATTTGAAATATATATTTTGTAAATATTAATAATTTTATTTTATAAATTATTTTGTTATAGTTTTTTTGATGATTTTAGTATTTTATTGCATTTTCAATATTTATGTTCTTGTGCACCTAAACAATGATACAATATTTGTTATTTTTTCAATTCTATATTTTTGTATATTTTCCGCTTATCTTAAATAGTTTGTACTTTTTTATTTTTTTGTTCATTTACATAAAGTTTGCAATATTTTTTTAGTAAATGTATATTCTATATCTTAAATATAGTTTGTATATTTTTTGTTTGTATTATTTTTCTTTATTTTACTAGTCATGTTTTCACCATTTTAATAAATTTTGTATGCCTTTTATTTTATGTGTTATTTTTTAATGTGCTATTATATAGGATCAAACTATTTTCAATTGTTTAAAGTCAAAAAATATTGAGAATACACATTTAAAATTTAGACTTAATTGATATTCATGTGTTGATTTTTAAATGTATTTAGTTTTGTAATAATATTTAATAATTTAAGTTAATAAATTTGATGATTTAAATGAAAATGATGAGGTGTCAACACAAGGAGAGTTCCCTTCATCTTTTATATATAGGATTTCAACTTTATGATAATCCATCGTACAATATTAATAACAATAGAAAATTTTAATTATTTAAAAGTACTTTTTAGAATATTCAAATCGATGATGTAAATAAAAAGCCAAATTATCCTAATTTTTTTTAAAAAATCTAAATTTTTAATACTTTCCGATAACTTTGCGAGACGTATTGCGTAATTTTTTGACGGGTCAAATATATCATACATAATTTATGATATAGAAAAAATATTTTTAATATTAGAACATACATATATATGATTAAAAATTTATTATTCAACATGCATCGATAAAAAAAAAATTTAAAATTATATCAGATTAATATTTTGTAAATATTACTCTCATGCGTCCCTATGGGTAAGAAACTAGTATTTGTTTTTAAACCAAACACTAACATTAATACTGGATCAAATCGAAACTCATATACTAAAAGATAGTTTAATCATATGACCCTTTCAATATGTGTATATATAAAACGAGTGACAACAAAATGAGCGTAATTTTGTAAACTAATGTTTGAATATAATAATTTTGTCAACTTTTTTTATTTGGAAAAGGATAATAAAAAATCTTTATTCTGTTTGGTGTTAGCAAATTAACTTCGGGTCTCAAATTAGATAATCGAAACTTTATTCATTCTTGTCATAGTCTTTTTGTTTAAATTTGTTCTTGCTATTGTCTTCCCTAAAAGAAATGTTATTATTAAATATATAAAATGCATATATATGAAAAACTTACGAACATATAATTTTAAGAAAAAATATTTCTATATTAAACCCGATTTAAGATTGGGGAATTACAAAATTACACCTTTTAAATATCATTTTACAAAACTACATTTTTTAAATTTTGAAAAGATTGTAAATATACAAAAAATTGAATTATATTCAGTTTACAAAGAAAGAGATGAAAAAGTGTAGTTTCGTGAATTACTCATTTAAGATTGGGTTGTGAGTTGGTTGTCTCATTGATGATTGGTTGGGACAATACCATAATGTAATAGACAACATTTACTTCCTTTGTATGGGGGATGAATGAGTTAAAGACAACTTGTGATGTTTGGTAGTGACTTTTAGGATAACTTCTATTCTTTTTTTTTTTTTGGATAACCAGAAAATAGTTTAATTTAACAAAAAGAAGAAATATTCAATGATGAGTCCATGTTGGATTCTAGGTACAGTAGGTGTTATTGGTTACGCCTTATTTGATTTACAAATCTAACCACATCATGTTTCACTGGATTAATGATTTTAATCTTTTTTGTTCTATGATTTATAACTACTAATTGGAATTCGATATTATCTAACTAATGATTAGTATGTGGTTTTTAGTTTAAAATATAACTAGATAAAGATCCGCGTATACGCGAGATTGAAATACAATATTTCAAAACCCGTGTAAATAAAAAAAGTTAAAAGAGGAAGACAACAATGTTCGAATTTCTTTAAGAAAAAAGGTTTACAAAATTATGTCATCACCTATTGATATGCTAATGGTTTTAGAATAAACTAAATAGATCCATATAAAAAGGTATGTCTCAACAAATTCATTTTCGCTAATTTGGTAAAATATAAATTAAATGGTCTATATCCAATGTTAAACCAAAAACCTATTACAATAATAAAATACTCTACAAATTGAGAATCTAACCATCATAACACAACGAGAATGTTCTTTGAAATTATTATGAGATATTGACGAATATTTCGGACAACGCGTGGGTTCGATCATAATATTTATAAATCCACAAATTTTTAGGCAAAACTATTAACCAACCAAAAACTAATATTTGGTTTTCTAAAAAAAATTATAATATACTTTACTATTGGTACGATAGTATTTTGAAGTGTACAATAAAAAGCAAATCAATAGTACAATATTTTTGTCCGACTTATACTATTTAATGCGTACAAAAATTATATCCGTTTTTTTGCGTGCTACGTATGGTACACATTTATGAATGGTAGCCAAAAGTCGGACAAGTCTATGATCTGACCGAAACGTACTATTCAACCATTCACAACCCTAATATATTACTCCTTTCATTTCAAAATAAGGTTTACTTTTAATTTTTCTATCAGATGAAAGTGACGTGTGGCTATTTTTCTTTTGATCATAACATTCGAAAGATCTGTGGACTCTAGCTTCTAAACCTAATGGGCTCGCAGGCCCATTCGTGAACAAAAGAAGAGAAGCCCAAAGTCTCAAGGTATAAAAAGAAGACGACGACGTTTAAGTCATCATTATTATTAGAAACATAATCTGTTACATGGATTGTTACAGAGAGGAGAAATAATCAAGAATAGAGAGAGAAAGGAGATCGCCGGAGAAGACGATCACAGCCGTTGAAGCAAGAGGTTCCGCAAGCCGCTTCATCGCCGGAGTCAGTCCCGATCAAGACTGGGCCGGGTAGTTTCCTCCTAGATTCTTTAAGCTGTTGTATTTGGTACCTACACAAAGAGGTAGCCATTGTTAAGCAATTAAGCTTGGTGATAGTGATCATGGTGGTTTAGTCCCACTCCCAGACGTAGCAGTAACGTGAACTAGGTAACCAAATCGTGTGTCTTTAAGTTTACGCACAATCACAATCAAGGATCAAGCACAATCAAATCTGATAGAAAGTGGACAAAGATCGAGATACATCAAAGACTGTATCAGGGACCTAAATCAACAGGATCGATTTGAAAAACGGATCGGTTTATTGAACCTCCGCGGAAAACTTATAAATAAAAGGAAAACCAATTCTTTTTAACGTTAGGATTTCAAGTTTTACCCCTAGGACGCCCAAGACTCTATATATACCTATATTCAGCTATTGTTTAGGGCTCCGTTTTATATTACTTTCAGACTTTTGGCTTTAAAGATTTGTAAACTTTTAGGGAGAGGATTCATAATCTATAAACGAAGAAGATTTATGAACCTTGTTTTTATAATATTATTGAGTTTATGCAATATATTCTTTCATCATCACTTAATTGTTCATCCATGAATATGTCTGAGTAATCCACCGGTTAGGTTTCGGGAATTCAAGGGAAACAAGGATTTGTTAGATTAAGTCTATAGATTAAGGAAAAATCTTAAGAGTTCTTCATCTAGGTTGTTAGTATTTCTTGAACTTGATTAACTACCATAATTTATGATCTTAGGTTGTTTAGGCGCAATGGAGGTTTGTTTAGAAACCGTAATCAAACTAGGTGAGCAAAACGTACTTAACCAACCGAAAGTTGCGGTTAACACGGTTTGTAAACATATCAGACTTACGCGAATTGCATGATAGGATTTATTGAGAACAGACGGAAGTGTTCGTTATCATAATTCGTAGCATATGAATTAAATAATCCGGGAGGAGATTTATCTATCTTAATCTTAGTGATCCGAGTTTAATAATAGTTCATCAATGCTTTCCTTAAGGTAAACATGTCTAATAGATTTGCGTTTCCTGCGAATAACCATGGTGTCTGATGCTTTTAATATATTGCTTAAAACTTGCTCACTACAAGAAACATCATTTATAGTAACTTGGGTTACTGGTCTGGTTCATGGCGATTTAGCGACAAATTATTTAACGACGAATTTAGCAACGAATTAACGACGAATTATTTCGGAATTCAAGGACGTCGCAAATTCGTTGCTAATTTGGAACATTTCATTCGTTGCAAATTTACCAAGATCTTAGCTACGAATTAGCAACGATTTTAGTTCGTTGTTATTTAGCGACGTTTTTGAGAGGAATATTGATTAGTTTGTGAGCACGTGTTAATTAAGTTATACCTGTAATTTTGAGACAAAATATTCGTCGCAAAATCCTCTCAAATTCGACCCAATTTTGTTGCAAATTCGTTGTTAAATTTCCTTGCTAATTCGTTGTAATTTTTTCAATATGGCTATATAAACTCAATCGACCAAATCAAATTCACAACACAACTCACAACACTCTCTCTCTACAATATGTATCATGGTAGTGACGATATATACCAGTTACGTTTTGGATGTATAGACACAATCACCGAACTGGGGTGTTGACAACGAAGTTTAGAGAGTGACTTCAAACATTCAAGTACTAGGCTATAAACATGCAGAACACGCAAGATACTGGTAAAATATATTGTCCATATAAGAAGTGTGTGAACATGGAGAAGGGTATAGTTATAATAATGAAGTTCGGGACAATTGTACGTTTTGTGCTGAGGTAGATAACGAACCTGCTAATTTACAACATCATTTTGATAGTAGTTATGTTCACCAACATGATGATCATGGTGGTTATAATGTGCATGTAGATAATAATAATTATCATGATATGATTGATGATGCATTTCATGATACGAGGGAGTATTAATATGAAAATGTTGTTTATGAACCTAACCAAGATGTTAAACGTTATTATTATATGTTAGACGCTGCGAATAAATTAATTTACGAGGAATGTAAAGTTGCTTTGTCAAAACTATCATTAGCATATAAGATAATGAATATTAAACCATATCATAATTTGAGTGAGTTTTGCATGAACTCCTAGGTGGAATTATTGAAAGATTATTTGCTGTAGGATAATACATTTGTTGAGTCGTATTATGAAATACAATATATGGTTTCTAGTCTTGAATTGCCTTTGGAAATGATTGATGTTTGTGTTAACAATTGTATGATTTATTGGAAAGATGATGATAAGTTGCAGGAATGTCGTTTTTGCCGTCAGCCAAGATATAAGGTCCAAGGGAAGGGGAGTAAATTCCCGTATCAACAGATGTGGTACTTACCCATTACGAACATGCTTAAAATATCGTATCAATCAGAGATGTCATCTGATTCGATGAGATGGCATGCATAAACTTAGCCGGATATGGGGATGTAACTAATTCGTCAGATGCAAAGGCTTGGAAGCACTTCAACACGGTATACTCTGAATTCTCATAGATTCGTAATGTATACGTTGGTTTATGTACTGACATATTTAGTTCATTTGGTATGTCTGGTAGACAATACTCTTTGTGGCTCATTATAGTAATTCCTTATAATCTTCCGCCAGATATGTGTATACAAAGAAAATTTCTTTTCTTAAGCATTTTAGTACATGGTCCTAAGCATCCAATGAGAGCTCTAAATGTTTTTCTGCAACCTTTAATCCATGAGCTAAAAGAGCTATGGTCAACCTGGGTTCGTACGTACTCTATATCATCCAAGAGAAAATTTACGATGTGTGCGATATTGATACTCAGAGGTTTTACCCTAGTATGATTCACTGCAAGTACACAGTTAATCGTGTAATACTTAGGGATCAAATTCACAGAGACCAATGGTTACACTAAAACTCTTAAATTCATTGTAAAGCTAAGTGTCGCAAAAAGGTTGTTTGTAAAGTTTTGGAAAGCGATTAGTAACGAAAAACAGAAAATGGTTAACGATATATTAAAAGCGTGAGGCGTTAGGATTAATCGCATGAATTAGTATTCACTAGATAGATATATGACTGAGAAAAAATTATAATCGTTCGTAAACTCAGATCTCGATAATTAGATTGACCCCCTTTCCGGCGTATCAATCCCTATGCTAACAAGTACAAATACTAAACTCTCGTTTGTGTTCAGTAAATCCTAACATGCAATACGTCTAAGTCCGATATGTTCACAAAACGCAATAACAACTACTCTCGCAGGCTAAGGACGTTTTGCTCACCTAGGTTCTATCTGATTTCTACACCAACTCTCGTTGAGCCTAAATAACCTAGAATCAAGAACTATGGTGATCAAGCAAGTTCAGGCGGTAAGTTCAACCTTAGATGAAGAATCCTAAGAATAAATTCCTTTGAAACCCTAAAACCTAACAAGAGAACTTCTCAGACATGTTCATGATTAAGCAATTAAATATGTTTTAATAATTGATGTAATAAAAAAAAAAATATATATGTTTTAATAATTATGAATAACAAAATACTGAGAATAAAGATTAGAAACACTTTGGAAATATTATTAAATCTCCTCTTTGTAAGTTGCGAACTCTGAAAAACTTATATTCTGAAAGCACACCTCTAAAAAAGGTTAAGAACATGTTTTTATAGGTTTTGGGCGATTCCCTTACAAAATAGGAAAAGATCTCGGCAAAATTTAAAATAAAAGGAAATTAAATCTTCCGATGCGGAGAAGGGATCGATCGATCGACTTGAAGATCAATCCGTCGTTCGACTTTTCGTCGATCTGATTTTTCTCCGATTGTTTTCCTGAAGGACGATGGATCGATCGACCAAGGGATCGATCGATCCTTATGAAGATCGATCAATCTTCGATCCTTGGTCGATCCAGAAAACTTCGTTTGTTTGCGCAATTAGAGATCGATCGATCTCTGAGGAGGATCGATCGATCGGTTTCCTTTCTTCTGCATTCTCCGTTCTTTTGGCTCGAAACTCCATAAGTCCATCCTCAGTACCTCGGGACGCCACTATGCCTTTTATTACTTGTAAAACAACTAAAGACACATAAAAAGTTTCTATAATGTGGCTAAATCCTATGTTTAAAACGTTAAAAACGTCACACATCAGTTACTCGTGTGGACTATTAGTGACTTTCATGCCTATGGTATGATATCAGGTTGGACTACGCATGGAAAATTGGTTTGCCCTTATTGCCACTATCAGATTAATTCGTTTCAACTGCCATGTCGAAGAAAAACCAGTTGGTTTGATTGTAACTGACGCTTCCTTCCAATCAATCATCTGTATTGGAAGAGCATAAAGTTTTTTAAGAAAAACAAAGTTCGTTTGACTTCCGCCCCTATTGTATTCATCGGGGACAAAGTTATTAATTGAATAAATACGGTGCGCAAGAAACATGTCGACGAGGTGGTAATTGAAATGTTTCTAATTTACCAGTTGGATATGGGAAAAACGATAACTTGCATAAAAACATATTTTGGAAGATTCCTTACTGGAAAGATCATTTGTTGAGACATAACATCGACGTTATGCACATTGAGAAAATTTTATTTGATAACATTATGTGCACATTTTTCAGATATATGTTTTCAAAGTGAGTTTCATATCACGAACGATGGTAAGGCTCTGTCCCGATCTACATATTGAAGTTTAAAGCGAAAAACACTTTGTTCAATCGTGTTTCATCAGATGTCAAGTTTCCCGACGGATATGTTTCTAAGCTATTTGCATGTGTTGAGAATGGGCAAAAATTTTCAGGTATGAAAATTCATAATTGTCATGTGTTATGCAACGACTATTGACCTTTGCGTTCGAGGAGCAACTTGCCCGAGCTTGTACACTTAACAATTGCAGGTATATATAAGTTTAAATAACGCACTTCTATATTTGAATTATGATCGATTGGAACTTTATATATATATATATGATCAATGTTTTTAATTTTGTAGGAATTGATGCGTTTTTTCATAGACCAATGTACGCGGACACTTACAGAAGATGTCATTGAACAATTACGTGATGATATCCGGATCTTGTTGTGCAACTTGGAGAAGATACTTCCTCCATCCTTCGATATAATTGAACATCTTTCAATACATCTTCCTCACGAGGCAGAACTAGGTGAGCATGTGCAATTTCGGTGGATGTATCTCTTTGTACCGTTTATGAGACATTTGAAAGGAAAGGCGAAAAACTTTGAAAGGGTTGAAGGATATATCATATTATTTCGGTTCCAACGTACGAACTCATAGAACGACAACATGACACTATGATGATGGAGGCGTTGGCATAGTATATGGGGTTGAAAAAGGGGTACCTGATATATTTTCTGCAATTGGAAGTGGTAGAGGAAAAATAAAAGAAGTTTAGTGGGCAAGTGATAAAGATCGGCATAGTGCACATACTTACATTCTGTTTAATCGTGATTACGCACGACCGTGGGAAAGGTATGTATGATTATTCATCCTTTTTAATTTTAAGTATACATACAATCTAATTTACTTGTTTGTTTTGAATAATACTTTTTGAGGAACAAGTGAAGGAAGCCTATCCTGGAGTTTCGAAAGACGAACTAACAACCTGCAAAAAACGCAGTTTTTCCCCATGGATGAAAACACATATCGAATATGGTAACTCCACATATTCAATTTGGTTTTGCGAGTTGATACAAGGACCTCTTGGAAATATCACAACTTCTTCAATGTATTTCACCCGTCGTTACGTCTTCCACATAGTAAGTATTGTTAAACATCGAGCAACCACAAATTGTGATATAACTGTTTAGGGTGATTCGATCTTTTATGGATTTCTCACGGATATTATTGAAGTGCAACGGGATTAGTTAATTTAAGAACAACGCACTTCAAATGTGATTGGTTTAATCCAACACTTGGTCGTGGTGTTCGATACAACAAATTTGGTGTCATCGACGTCAACCAATCCCGACGATATCAAAAGTTTGAACCATTATGAGAAAGTGACATTCATTTAATACCCGCGAGTTAAAACAAGTGGTATATCATGGAACACAATTATTCGTCGATGAAATTCCAATGCTAGAGCATGTATTTGGTGGCACAATCATACCAGCAAATCAATCGACTGACGATGTATTCTTTGTCGATCCCGAGAATCAAGTAGCTGAAGATATTGTAGATGATGAAGACGACGAAGCTGTGGAAACAACTGATGATTTGATGAAACTAGCGAAATATAATCGTACGAATCTCATAATAATTGCATAAATTAATTGTGTTATAAAATTTAAAGTTTTTTTTAAAAATTTCTAAGATTTTTTTAATAAATTTGCGACGAATTTGCAACGATTAATTTTAGAGTTTAAAATACAAAGGTTTTATGTTTAAAGGTGAAGCAAACTTCGTTGCTAAATCATTGATAAACCGTCGGTAAATTATCGCTAAATCGTTGCAAATTCGTGGCTAAGTCGAAATAATATATATTTATCTATAAACCCCTAAAAAAACCCCAAATAAAGGTTTATAATGATTTGTTACAATTACAAAAGTCTAAATACAAATAAAAAAGTTAATAACTCCAAATAAATTTTAAGATTATATACTTCACATATAATTACTTACATAAGTTATTTGTGTTTATATTATAAAGTTCTTAATCATGAGTTTTTATATTTTTAAAGAAAATAGACGAATGTGAAATCTTATTCTAATTATTTCAATCTATTATTATATTATGAGTATTAAAAAGGAAAAAATGTCAATTAAATCATGAACTACAAAAATTCACCGAAAAAAACATGAACTTTCACGTGAACCATTTAAATAATATCGTTTTCGTTGATTGACGTTATAAATCATGAATTTTTTTTACTGAGACAAAAAGAGCACAACGTAAACAAAAAGAGTCCAAGGTTAAGTCTATTAACGCAATAGTTCGACATTGTTTGAGATTTATTTGAAGAATCGAGCAATTCAATTGGCTGGAATTGAGCATACTGTCAAATTTTTCGTTAACGGACTCAACTTTGTGCTCTTTTTGTCTCAATCAAAAAAAATTCATGATTTAAAACGTCAGTCAACGAAAAATATATGATTTAAATGGTTCACGTCAAAGTTCATGTTTTTTTCGGTGAATTTTGAAAGTTCATGATTTTATTGACATTTTTCTCGTATTAAAAATACTTAACAAAATTCTTTTAGGGGGTTAAAACCCTAAATATAGTTTTGAAATGGTTTTGAGGGTTAACATATATAGTTCCGTAATCGTTTTGAAATCATTTTGGGGATTAACAAAATCGTTTGAAACCCTAAATATAGTTTTGAAACCCTAATTAATATAGTTTTGAAACCCTAAATATAGTAAACAAAATCGTTTTGGGGGTTAACAAAATCGCTTTGAAATCTTAAAAAAAAACGTTTTGATATCGTTTTGGGGGTTAACTAAATCGTTTTGAAATCGTTTTGACATCTATTTTAACAAAATCGTTTTGATGGATAACAAAATCGTTTTGAAATCGCTAACAAATCGTTTTGAAATCGTTTTGGAGGTTAACAAAAACGTTTTGAAATCGTTAACCAAATGTTTTGAAATCATTTTGGGGGTTAACAAATTTCGTTTTAAAATCGTTTTAGGGGTTAACAAAATCGTTTTGGGGTTTAACAAAATCGTTGTTGGGGTTAACAAAATCGTTTTGAAATCGTTTTGGAGGTTAACAAAATCGTTTTAAAATACTTTTTTATTGATCTAATCCTTTATAAAAATATATAGACGAAAACGACTCACTCAACACTTATAAACCAAAAAGTGGTGAAAGAAAATCTCTAGAGGTGGTAAAATAATTACTTGAATTTGAATGAATTCACGATTCTATTAATTTCTTGTGTTATTCAATAAGATAATTTTTATTTCTTTTAAAATTCAAGTGTTATGCAATGTCATAAAGTAATGATGGTTGTGTTTGAATTCACAAAAGGAGAAATAAGGAAGTTTTGCCTTAAACTAATGAATGAATTGTTTTGAGTCATTGAATCTAATAATCTTTAGATCACAAAGGATTCAGTTAATAACTCTATATATATTATCTTACTTACACCCCATTACCTAATCTGAATCTTTTATTGAATTCATAATAGTCATGTCTAACTACATTCTAATCGAATGAAAGCTTCATAGATCATTAATTAATGGATTAAATTATACTCAAAGCTTTGATCGCAAGTTCTTTTTGGTTTAAGCGATTGGAAGCTTATCAATAGATCAAAGGTTCTCAAAATTCTTATTAACAAGTGAATGTTAGTCCTTGATAAATTTATAAGGTCTCGGGTTTACAAAGAGTAGTGAAGCAAGTGAATCTTTTAAAAGATCTTGTTGAATCCAAAACTCTTTTAGAAGAAGAAAGAAAACTGATAATCATTAAGTGTTTAAGCATAAAATTGAACTTGTTAAATCCAAAATCTCCTCGTTTAACATATGTCTTAGAAAAGGTTCGTGACTTACAAAAGACTAAATTCTTTAAAGGTCATGGTGAATCCAATACTGACATATGGACAAATGATTCATAACATAAGATATCTATATAAGATAAATTTGTCATGATGATCTAATGTTTGTTTAAGATACTAAACCGCTTTAGTCCATCTAAGTTTATGATCCAAGATGAGTAATTAAGATATGAAAATATATGAAGTTAAAATGGATCTTGTTTAGTGTTTTCTCAAAAGATCATTGTCCGCTTTTAGTTTAGCACCTAAAATCTGGTCTCTTTAAAAAGTTGATATGGTAAGAATCCATAGTTAAAAAACTCATGTTGCTAACCTTGTTTTATGTGAAGGTAATAAGCAAGCAAGAAGAATTTATAAGAAAAGTCATAAACTCAACCACGGACTAATTGATTAGGTGCTATTAGAGTATAATGAATTTTCTATATGATCATCTAATCAAAGGAACTAAACCGAAAAAGGGTGATTCTCTTTACTCCCTTAAAATTGTATTGATAGATATATTTCTTAGTTCCCTAGTGTTCATTAAACTCTTGACTTTAAGTGTAATCATTTGCTAACCATGGAAACTAAGACGAGAGATTGAACTAGTGATTAGATCCAATATTATACTCGGGGTTTATCTAATTTCTTATGGAATTTATTGAACTTAGGCTTAAGTTCTTCACTGTAATATTTTCTTGTACTTCTCTAGTACTTAAGTGGTGTGTGATTTGATATAAGTTACTAATTCATGTCGGTAATCATTATATCTAAATCTATTTGGTCTTTTTATGATGTAGATCCTCATTTATAAAGGCTACAAGAGATCCACCGCGAGAACATCTAACGCATTGATAGTTGAATACAAAGTTTGAAAAAAGGAAAGGGGAGAAAAGAGAAAGATGGAAATACCCAGGGAAAATTTTATAAGAGATGAGAAACTCTTCACCTTAAGCTTGCTTAGTACAAGCCGTGAAGAGGATTTTATCAAACATGGATATCCCATCTTAATCATGAAGGGGAGAAAACATATGTGTTAAGTAACTCATACAAGATGAAGAACCAAAGAATATTCTTGAAGAAAGAAACTAAGGCAAAGAAGAAGCCCAATTCAGCTAAGCATATATATACAAAATGTAAAGCCAAGACATTCAAGGAAGAAACTCATTCGGACAAGCATCTCAAAATGCATAGCTAAAACTCAATAAAGATGAAGCACCATTCGGCCATGCTTCTACCAAATGCAAAGCCAAAACTCAAAGATCTCTTGAAGAAAGAGACTCAACAAAGAAGAAAATAAGAAATAAAATTTGGCTAAAACACTTGCAAAATGTTAAAGCATTTGCAAGATGTTAAAAGAGTTCTAAGAAAATCTATTTCCATTCAGCCAAGCCCTACCAAGTGCAAAACCAAAATACTTCGGCTCAAACTTATTTTAATTGCACAATGTACTTCTTGACAACAAAATGATCCCAAGGTTACAGATTTTTGGCATGGCTAGAATCATTAGTGACAATGCATTATTATAATTTTCATAGCTTGTTTAAGAGAAAATCAAAAGTATCAATTTCTTCTAAATATACTTTCGAATGACATAACCACCAATTATGTACTTTAGAAACACTCATGTAGCCAATTCTTAAATGTTTTACTTAACTATAACAAAACAGTTTTTGTATTTGTAAACAATATGAGAACACTACATATTCTTAATTAACAAATCAAATAGTCCTTTTCCAAAGTCACAACAAGAACTGGCAGTGGGAAACATAAACAATAAACAAGTCTTGAAGTGAAATTGAATTGATAACAAACACACACACATACACAAATCTGTGATCACATACTATGCACACACATAACCACACAAGTTTAGCCACACAAAAAAAAAACCACACAAGTAAATTTTGTCAAACATATCATAACTCTTCACATTTGTATCATCAATATCTTCCAGTCAAGCAGTCAAGCAGCCAAGCATTGTAAGCAGACATAACAACAACTAAACCAAGCGAACAAGCATACACTGCAATACACAATTTTATATGTTTATTAAATGTAACATTCATATATATTACGATAATTATAGGGCAATTTTCAAAAATACCATGAAAAAAGTTGTTTGGACAAAAATAGTATCATAAGTTTTTTTTTCCTTAAAAACCATTAAATTATTTTTTTGGAAAAAAATACCATAAACTTAAAACTATCTTAAAACTTTTAAAATTAAACCGAAACCCTCAAAATTAAACTCTACCCCTTCAATACTATATCCTAAACAGTATATAACAAACCAAATGAATATTTTAAGTTTTAAAGCGTTAAAATTAGATTTTTTTTGTTTATGGTATTTTATTACTAAAAACATTTTAATGATACTTAAGAAAAAAAACTTGTAAGTTTTTTTTTGTCCAAAAAACATTTTTCATGCTATTTTGAGAAATTTCTCATGAATTATATCCCTATATTTTTGTAAGGAATTTGAATAGAAAATATTTTTATTATAAAAGAGAAAGAATGAACACACCATTTTGCCTTATCTTCCTTCGCCTTCTTCAACTTTTGTTCCTCTTCTTGAGGCGAGAGAGTAGTACCCGTGGGTGGATAACCTATTGGTTCTTATTTTTCAAAACAATAACATTAAAAATATAATAATCAAAGAAATAAAGAATAATATACAAAATAAAATGAAAATAAATTCATGAAAATACCACGAAAAATGTTTAATTTAAAAATATCATTACAAAGTTTTTTTATAACAAACATACCATTAGCATATTTTTATTATCAAAGATACCATTAAAAAGTCTTTTTTAGAATTATCAAAATACAAAAACGAGTTTTAACACCTTTAGAATTTAAATTCTAATTTCTATGATATTTTTAAGATTTTTGTGGCATTTTTTTTAAAGATTTTGCTATGGTAATTGTAAAAGTTTCAAGAATTTCCCAAATTTGAATTGAGATTAACCTTGAGGAGGAGGAGAACCAACTGATTTCGATTTATTTTTATCACCCATCTACTTATATTTCTGCAATGCCCTTTTCTTGAGGTTTGTTTTCTTTACTTTATAACGATTTTTTTTGGTTTTTTCTTCTTCTTAATTATAAAGGATTATGATGATGATAGTTATAAATAAAGGAGGTTTAAAATACAAAAGACATGTTCTCTACAGAAACAATCTTAGATAGTAAATATACACTTGAATTAAAAAAAACGTACAACTAAGAGACGACTGACTTGCTTTGTAGAATTATTCAGCTAAAAATTCTATAAGAAAATACTCATCATCGTCTACTATTATTTTTGTTTTTGTTTTTTTTTGTGCAACATCATACATTATTCAAATAAAACTAATTTAGATCAAAGTTCCCATCATTTGTGAGATAATACAACTATGAAAAAGTATGATCTATTTTATCTTTTTAATATTTTTCAAATAAGATTTAGTTATATATCTAAAACCTACATGGTTTCCCGCTTGGGATTTTTTTTAGAATATCTGAATATTTGATATGATTATTATTATAAATATTTAATATATTAAAAAATAAAAAAATATGGAAATAATAATATCATAAATTATAAGAAAATATTATGAAAAACATGAAAATACTTAACGGAATTAATCTATTCATCAAAAGTGTAATAGATTACTTGATACAAATATAGATGAATAATTTCTTCTTAGCCAATGAAATTGATGTTAGGGAGAATTGTGAACATATCGAACTTGTGCTTTAAAGCTTGTCTTTATGTTTAGTTTTTGCTCAACTTCAGTGGGTTAACATTCTATTTGTGTTTTTTTCACGATTCATTTTTATTATAAGTTGTTACAGTAGTTTGAATACAATACATAAAATAAGTTTACAGTAATTTCTATTTGTGTTTGAGTCCTATATTTTCTAAATTAAGTTTTCAATGATTGTTTGATTATAAATTATTTAAAACCTGCGAATAATCCTTAACCTTACGCCTTTAATATTCCTTTTATTTGGTTTTCTTGTGACTTACGAAATTAACAATCTCAGTGTTTTCTTAGCTAAACTTTTGTTCTATAAAAGTAAAGTATATTGTTGGTTCTGCCGACCAAATTCTTTTACTACATTGGAGTGTGCTTCGTGCACTAGAAACATGCATTGAAATTCCACATAAACTAAACCTAAAAATTGGCACTAGCTATTGCCGTTTACTAACTTGATACCTTGATTTTCACATATATTTTTTTAGGTGATGATCATAAATTACAATGATTGGCCAAAAGAGGATAAATATTGTTGTGGGGATAAAACGGTTAAGTATATAGTTCGGAGTCACCAAATGGGTCTTGGCCTAGTGGTTGAGTCTCCTTTAGGGGAGTTCAAGATCACTAGTTCAAACCACTTGGAAGAAGTGATTTACGCCTTTAACGTGGTATTATCAACGGCTGGCTCCGGACACCGGAAGAGATTAAGGGCCGAAGGTCCGGAACTCCTACGGTTTATCAAAAAAATAATATATATATATATATATATATATATAGTTCGGAGTTTGGAAGAAGTTTAGTTCGGTAACTAAATATTGATTCTTAGTTCGGATTTTAATGCTAGTAAAGGGGGTCGGAAATCTCGTTATGACAATCGTTGTTCGCTCAGTAAGTTCGATAGGTCTTCTAGCGAACTGTTTTTATATAACTAGAGATAGCAAAATGAAGATTACAACGGATGTCGAACATGACGTTAGCAAAGATGCCGAACAGAAAGTGAGGCAAAGGTGCCGAACAGAGAAGTTAGCAAATATGTCGAACGAAAAGTGAGGCAAAGGTGTCGAACAGAGAAGTTAGCAAATATGCCGAACATAAATGTCGAACAAAGATGTCGAACATAAATGCCGAACAAAGATGTCGAACATAAATGTCGAACAAAGATGTCGAACACAAAGATGGATAAAATATTATAGTTGTTTCTCTCTGTTAATGGGCTCAATTCTTATTGGGCCGCGATAACATCTTCTTGTTCGGTTCGGCGGGCTTGGCCCAATAAGCTTCTTAAATGGAGTAGGCTATGTTGGGCCTAGGCCCACCCATAACAAATATGAAGCGTATGTGGAACTACCTATTGATGAGAATTTGGTTACACATGAACAACAAGTGAAGTTGGAAGAGTTTTACAAAGAAAATCCAACCTAAACAAATAGAAAATTAGTCTCGTCTATTCCGATTAAATCTCGCATCGGGAAACGCTGGAAGAAAGAGAACTAAAATATGGTGAGATCATGGTAAATCATGAACTTAAGAAGTTAATATATTGGGTTCCACTTCTAATCATGGATGTTGTTTAACTATGCGAATATCAAATTTATCCATATTTTGAATTATTTAATTACATATCTTATTATATAAAAGTGAACGCGTTTAACGTGAGTTTGATACGTAGACAAATTATAACTCATCAGATCGTGACACGTGTCACAATTAATTTACGCGACATTATTAAAATAAGGAACCTTCTTAAAAAATAGGAAAAAAGAAGAATGAACACCTTAAAAATAGAAATCTTATAAATTAAACATTCATTCAATCATTAATTTATAAATTAATCACTTATAAACTAGGTAACTTATGGCGCGAGTTTATGTTTTTTGAAAAGTAATTTAAAAATGTTGAAGTAACTGATTTAGCTATTAAAAAAAATTAGTAAAGCCAAAATTATGATTATAGGTTTTCTAAAAATTATGATCGTAAATATTCATTGTTATAATTCATCATGTTATTGAAATATATAACCAAAATACGTGTAAAGAAAAGTGTATTAAAACCAAAATAATTGGTGTTCTGATAGCTTGCATATTTCACATGTTTTACCCTATTTTATGCATTAGAATTAATTTATTTATGCTGCATTTAGTATCATATAGGTTGCATTTTGGTGCGTTTCATGTATTTCAGGTTTCGGAGCGTTAAAACGACAAAAGACGAAGAATTCAAGCAAAAAAGAAGCGGAAACAGTTGCATCGGCCTGTTGTATCGGTTTGCTATGACCGATGTAGAAGAATTGCTTTTGCCGAGAGTTGTATCGACCTGTCGTATTGGTCACACCTGGTCGATACAAGCTAAGGAGAACCTGAAGACATTGTATCGACATGCTGTACCGGTTTGGAGTGGCCGGTACAGAGGAAAACAGGAAGAAGCACTTATATCGACTTGTTGTATCGGCTTGGCCTGGCTGATACGAAGGAAACGAAGCCGAAGCAAGGCTACCGACCAACACGTATCGACCAGCCTGTACCGGTTTCACTTGACCGATACAGGCTGCGAAAATAATAGAAAATCGATTTTGTGTTGTAAAAAGGAAAATTAATTCCTAAACTAAATTGGTTTTCCTTTGGTTTAATAATATATTAGGGGTTTCTTATGTTCGGACATTCTAGCCAGAGTTTGTTTTGTTTTTTTATCGTTTGTTTTTGCTTTGACATTAGAGATTCTTGGTGATTGCTTCTTGGCCACCTTTGTAATCTTCATCAATAAGATTTTCTTGAACCCTTATTCTCTTGTTTTTGTTTATGTTTATGCTTTCTTTGAATTTAATTGCTTTGAATTTCAATATGCTTAGTGAGTAGTTTCAAATAGACAATTGGGTTAGGGAAAAAGGGGTTGATTGAATCTAGGATAGATGATTGTCTAAAACTTAATTGATTATAAAACTTTTGTCTTTGGTAACAAACTTAAAGCCTTAATCGAGTTGGCCATTCGATTATTGAACCTAGGAAACTTTATGAATCGAGAGATTATAAAGGTTCCTGAACAATTACCTTAGAACTAAGCCTAGCTTAACCGAGAGATCTGTGTTAATAAGTTTAGTGGTTAAAATTGATTTGTTCTTAAAGTTTCTCGACGATTAAACTATCCAAGACATTGTTTTAGTTTAATTGTTGAGAAAAGGATCATTGCCACGAGAGTGGATTGATCTAAAATCGTTTTCAAAGCCTTAAAGTTATTTTTGTAAAATACAATTTGAAATCCGAAAGTTTAATCACCCTTTAAAACACCTTAACCTGATTGTTTAGCTTTTAATTAATCTTTTAAAAACTCTTAATTCGCGTTTTCGTTTGTTTAAATTTCGGTCACAAAATCATTTACCTACAACCTTCTTAAATACGCTTAAACTGAGTTCCTTTCACATAAATTCAAGTATATTGTTTGCTCCTGATTTGTTTGACATCTTAAGTACTACGATTAAGATATTAGATTTAACGGGGTAAAATCTCGTTTATCAAATTGGCGCCGTTGCCGATTCAGGAATTCGAACAATTATTAGAATTTTGAAACTACTTGGGATTAAATTTGATTAGTTCTTGTCACTAATTTGTTTTCTTTTCTTGTGGTTTTCGTTTCTTTAGGTGTATGCAAAGAAGAAGTCACCGACAAAGTGACAACTTGCTTTTCTTTGCGGACATCAAAGCACATGAAAGAGCTATCTCAAGAGAAAGAAGATCCAGCCATCACTCCGACTCATCTACATCAGAAACTTCGGATTCAGATTCAGAGATGGGTGATGCAAACAACGCACCCAACGTCACACGCACGATTGGAACAGATGATGTGCCTTCTAACATCACCAACCGTAGTGGCATCACACCACCAACCATCGCCAACAACAACTTCGAGATCAAGTCTAGTCTCATCAACATGGTGTCAAGCAACAAGTTCTATGGTTTGCCTAGTGAAGATCCCATTGGCCATCTTCATCAATTTGACATGCTATGCGACACAGTGAAGATCAATGGTATCAATGAGGACATGTTTAAGTTGCGCTTGTTCCCTTTCTCACTAGGGGACAAAGCACACCAATGGCAAAAGAACCTTGTCAAAGACTCCATTCAGACTTGGGACGCTTGCAAGAAGGCGTTTCAAACCAAGTTCTTCTCGGTGGCTAGAACCTCGAAGTTAAGGAACGAGATCTCAGGTTTCGCTCAACACGACCAATAAACGTTTAACGAAACCTGAGAACGGTTCAAGGGTTATACGGTGAGATGCCCACATCACGGTTTCTCGGGAGAAAGCTTATTCAACACATTCTACCGAGGTCTCAAGCCAAAGTTCAGAATGCTTCTCGATTCAGCTAGCCAAGGTAACTTCCTTGGGAAGACGGAGGCAGATGGACATCTTTTGGTAGAGAACTATGCGCTAAGCGATAGCAACTACGGCGAAGAATATGATCGCACAATCCGCAGCTCTGGGAATGATGAGCAATTCAAGAGAGAGATAAATGCGGTGAATGAGAAGCTCGATAAGCTACTCATGTCTCAACAAGTGGGGATTAACTTCTTAGGAAGTGGAGAAGATAAGGCGACCCCACTCGATGGAAATCAAGAGGAGGTGAACTACGTGGGTAATCAAAACGGTTGGCGTTACAACAACTATTCTCAAAATCCAAACATTTCCTACCGAAGCACCAATGTAGCTAACCCTCAAGATCAAGTCTATCCTCAAGCACAACAAGGAGGTTACCAAGGTAAACCTCAATACAACCAAGGAGGATATGCACCGAGACCACCACTTAATCCACCACCGGGTTACAACCATCCTCCCGCTTCTCAAGGAGTAGTTTCTTCACCACCTCCCAAGGTGATCAAACTACTCAACTCTTGAAGCAAATCTTAGACGGTCAAAACCGTAGCGCCATTGAGTTCAATTCCTTCAAGAAAGATATCAATGAAAGATTTGAGATTTTGTCTTCGCGTGTTCTCACCGTGGAAAATAAATTAGCTCAAATTGTTTTGAACTCAAAGACAAATGGTAATGAGATCTCCCCGAGTGAACCCAAGGCTAATCCGCAAGGTCATTGCAACATGATCACAAAAGATAGAGAAGAAGTTCACGTTTTGGAGGATGTTAGGAGTAACGAGGAACCTCAGTTAGAAGTCACAAGGAACGAGCCATGTGAGTATGAACCCAAACTTCCTTTTCCACGTCCGGTTTACACCAAGCATCAAAAGAAGGCGTTTTCAAAGTTCAAGAAGGACATTAGCGATTTAGGAATCAAGCTACCTTTTGTAAACACATTAACAAAGGTTCCAACACTTGTAAAGTTCATTACTAAGTTGCTTGCCAATAGACAAAAAGGTGGAAGATATATTGGGAATTCATGATCACTCGCCCAAATTGGTTCAACAATCCAAACTCCCCAAAGTTGAAGACCCCGGTGAGTTTGTTATCCCATGCACTCTAGGTGGTTTGAAATTTGATGAAGCTTTGTGTGATTCGGGATCTAGTGTGAATGTGATGTCAAAGTCCACCATGGAGAAGGTTGGTATCAAGGGAACGAAGCGCGCGTATCCCTTAGTGTTTGGCAACACATCTATAACCGAGCCACTTGGTATTGTTGAGGACTTTCCACTCAAAGTTGGTGAGTGCTTGATCCCGACCGATTTTGTTGTGATGGAAGGAATAGATGGTCGTGAAACTCCATTGATTCTTGGTACACCATTCTTAGCTACCGCGGGTGCAAGTATCAACTTCAAGAACAACTCGGTAACCCTCGTGAATGTTAATAGCCATTTCTCATATCCCATTAAGAAAGGTTCGGTTGAGTTTTGTGGAACGATCACAAGAACTTCCACAGAATTATGTGCTAAATTTGAGAAGAACCAATGGGATAATGAGATTGAGGAGCTCGAGAACCTTCTTTATGGGGACGAGCCAAGACCAAAGAAGGTAATAAGAGGTGATGTGGTGAAAGATGATGCATATACCAATGGAAGCAACCAATGGAGCGAAGAGATAGACGAGATGGAACGTCTTGTGTATGGAAAGGAGCCACCGAAGGTATTTGAAGCCAATGCCAAAAATTTTGAGGTTAAGGTTGTTGGTGCCCAAGATGTGAACGTTAAGGATAAAGCTAGCAATGGTAAGTCTAGCGGTGATGAGAATTCAAAAGAAGTCGTTAAGGGCCCTGATATTCTTCATAATGGTGTTGAATGCACGATCAAGTGCGAAGGAGTAACAAAAACTTCCTCGAGGGCAAGGATTGCTCGCTGCGAATCAAAGCGAAAGAAGCACAAAGATGAAGTCGAGTTTGTGGGGAACGGAGTAAAACTCAAGCCTCCCCTGATCCACGAAGGTGACGCCGAATGAGATTCCGCGTCTATTTCGAATCTAAACGTCGCCTAAAAGAAGGGGGTAAAGTCAAGCTAAGAGACTATAAACAAGCTCACTTGGGAGGAAGTCCCATGTCTATCCTTGTATATAAAATTTTAGTTTGCATTTAGATGTTAATTTACTTAGAATTTATGTCGTGTTTGATGGTTTCAGGTGAAAACGAAGTAGGAAAACGAATTTTGAAAGGGGTATCGACCTCTTATATCGGTTGCTGGACCGATATCGGGCAAGAGTATCGGTCTATTGAGACCGATACAGACGACTTTGACTCGCCACGTTATTACTACTGAGGTAACACCTGAACCATGTGCATACGCATTAGTTTTCATATTAGAGTCATTCATATATGCATTTAGGAACCTCCCTCGATACTTGTTTCACACGGAGACCGTGTGATTTAAGTTTGGGGGAGTAGTCATATTAGCTTCGCATAAAAAAAAAAACACAAAAAATATCGCATTAGGATTAGTTCATATGCATAGGGGATCTATGATGATGCTAACCTTGTAAAGCGACGCACTTAGTGTTTTGAACAGTATCTTAGGTGTAGTGTCTTCCGCAAACGAATTAGAACTAGCTGAAAATCTTGAAACCGCAACCCTAGACATTGATGTTTAAAAAGTCTATAGTATGGTTATGAAGCTTGGTAGTTCTAGGTTACCTTCGAAAATTATTTGAACTTAAACTTGACTTTTAATTAACATGATTGATGGTTTTCAAGAGAATTTCTATGGCTTTGTGATTTCTACGGATTGCGGCTTCCTAAACCGAAACACTTTAAGCGCAATCCGGTCATTCTCATTCTAAGGATGATTCCCCTCTCACCCCCTACGCCTAAACCCAAACACTTGTGAGAATTCTTTTCAATAAGTGATTGTTTGGTTTCGCAAAAACTTGAAAGTATAGGGAGCGACAAGAAAGGACATCCATTTGGCTAGGTTATTGTGGACTAGTACGTAGACGGGATAACGGGAAACACATCTTCAAAAAAATTTAAAAAAATCAGGAAATAAACACGAGTAAATGTAAAACGCCTAGGGGTAAAAGAATGGCTTTGAACAAAAAGAAAAAAAAACAGAAAAAAAAACAGAAAAAAAGAGAAGTATAGCCAAAAGAAAATCCCTAAGGTAGTTAAGAAAAAAAAAAGAGAAACTCGATGTTTAAATGCTTAAATGTTGAAAGAATGAGATGATGGGTTAGAGATTAGAGTTGTATAGGGATGGATGTCCGGACTTGTATTGCGCCTTGTCTTTCCCGGATTTGCTTAACCCTTTCACTCCCCGAGAGAAACCGCGCTACAACTAACCACATGCCTGAGTGTTAACCTCCTCGTTTGATTCGAAATTTCATTCTTACCTAGACAAATAGAAAAACTCTTGGAAATTTTTGATCATGTTTCATGCTTGATTGTGTTTAATTGAATGTGAAAGGTGCTTATACTAGACAAGTGGATCACATGCTTTGGGTAATAATAGCGGATTTAGACGGAGTTAAAGGTAGATAGAAATAAGTAGAACTAGCTCGGTCGCGAGAGGATACTATGTACTCGTTCATTACACTTCCCACGTTGCTTTTGGTTCTGAGGTCCCCGCCTCTGTACTTTCTCGAACTTTGATGTTAATTCTCTTACTTGAGGACAAGCAAATGATAAGTTTGGGGGAGTTGATAGCTTGCATATTTCACATGTTTTACCCTATTTTATGCATTAGAATTAACTCATTTAGGCTGCATTTAGTATCATATAGGTTGCATTTTGGTTTATTTCATGTATTTCAGGTTTCGGAGCGTTAAAACGGCAAAAGACGAAGAATCCAAGCAAAAAAGAAGCGGAAACAGTTGCATCGGCCTGTTGTATCGGTTTGCTATGACCGATGTAGAAGAATTGCTTTTGCCGAGAGTTGTATCGATCTGTCGTATCGGTCACACCTGGTCGATACAAGCTAAGGAGAACCTGAAGACATCGTATCGACATGCTGTATCGGTTTGGAGTGGCCGGTACAGTGGAAAAGAGGAAGAAGCACTTATATCGACTTGTTGTATCGGCTTGGGCTGGCCGATACGAAGGAAACGAAGCCGAAACAAGGCTACCGACTAGCACGTATCGACCAACCTGTACCGGTTTCACTTGACCGATATAGGCTGCGAAAATAATAGAAAATCGGTTTTGTGTTGTAAAAAGAAAAATTAATTCCTAATCCAAATTGGTTTTCCTTTGGTTTAATAATATATTAGGGTTTTCTTATGTTTGGACCATCTAGCTAGAGTTTGTTTTATTTTTCCATCGTTTGTTTTTGCTTTGACATTGGAGATTCTTGGTGATTGCTTCTTGGCCACCTTTGTAATCTTCATCATCATCAATAAGATTTTCTTGAACCCTTATTCTCTTGTTTTTATTTATGTTTATGCATTCTTTGAATTTAATTTCTTTGAATTTCAATATGCTTAGTGAGTAGTTCCAAATAGACAATTGGGTTAGGGAAAAAGGGGTTGATTGAATCTAGGATAGATGATTGTCTAAAACTTAATTGATTATAAAACTTTTGTCTTTGGTAACAAACTTAAAGCCTTAATCGAGTTGGTCATTCGATTATTGAACCTATGAAACTTTATGAATCGAGAGATTATAAAGGTTCCTGAACAATTACCTTAGAACTAAGCCTAGCTTAACCGAGAGATCTGTGTTAATAAGCTTAGTGGTTAAAATTGATTTGTTCTTAAAGTTTCTCGACGATTAAACTATCCAAGACATTGTTTTAGTTTAATTGTTGAGAAAAAGGATCATTGCCACGAGAGTGGATTGATCTAAAATTGTTTTCAAAACCTTAAAGTTATTTTTGTAAAAGACAATTTTAAATCCAAAAGTTTAATCACCCTTTAAAACACCTTAACCTAATTGTTTAGCTTTTAATTAATCTTTTAAAAACTCTTAATTCGCGTTTTCGTTTGTTTAAATTTCGGTCACAAAATCATTCACCTACAACCTTCTTAATTACGCTTAAACTGAGTTCGTTTCACATAAATTCAAGTATATTGTTTGCTCCTGATTTGGTTTGACATCTTAAGTACTACGATTAAGATATTAGATTTAACGGGGTAAAATCTCGTTTATCATGTTCATGAAACTATGAACAATTAAAAGAATATTTATAATTATGAGACCCTAAAGCTTAATTCTATTAAGCAAGTAAAAGAAGTGAATATTCAGAATTAAACATGACAAATCTTTTTGTTTGCTAAAAATTCTAGATTTTATATATATATAAATTTTCCTAAATTCATAATATCAACTTTCCGAATATTTTATTTAAATTAAAAGTTATTTCGCAAATTTTATATTTCAACCATATTTCTTAGCTAAAAAAGACGTGATGTTAAATGGGACGGATGAACAACTCCGTTAAACGATTTCACAGTCAACAAAAGTTTGTGATTAAAATAAAAAGTAAACAAAAGTTGAAATTTATTTTGACATTTTGCGCATTTTATTATTAAAATAATTTCTTGATGAAAATAGAATATTCATTAAAATAGTTTTTAAACAAAAAATAATTGAATATTTTTCATGTTATTTTTAAAATTTTCCACAAAAAATTATAAAAGATGAATATTCAAGTTTAATAGTCATTATTTAATTTTATAACTAATGTTTTGCAGATAGCTTTTATTAATGGGCTTTCGAAAGCCTTTTACGTTTTTTTAATGAAGTTGTTAATGTGGCTATTTGATTGATTGTTATTGTGTAAGCTTGCCATGTCACAATTAAATTGCTGAAACTCTATGTGGTGTCGACACATCAGTTTTTTCACAAAAATCACTTGGCAAATAATGTCTTAGGGATTAAAAAAATTAACATTAATTACAAATAATCTTATTATATAAAACTGAGCGCGTTTAAGGTAAGCTTGCCAAACATAATTATAACTCATGAGATCGTGACATTTGTAATGGTTAGTTCAAATCATGACATGTGTATTAAAATTAATACATAGACATCTTATAAAATGGAAACTTAACAATATTGAGAAAAAAACAGAAATAAGGAAAATAATCAAAAATAAAAAAATTAACATTAATTATCAAATAATTAGAAATAAAATAAATTAATCCGAAATATAGAAAAATTAGAAATAAGAAAAAATAAAAACGGAAAATTACTTGAAAAAATAAAGAAAATATTTATGTTAATTTATTTGTTATCTTCATGGATCCACTATCTAATTATTAATTTAAAATTAATGTTTTACATGTAAATAACAAAAGCAATGTAATAAAACAAAAATGTGTTATTTTTATGGGAGAATTACAAAACTACACCATTTGAATTACATTTCACAAAACTACACCATTTCAAAAATACTTCACAAAACTACATCTAAACACTCAAAATTAAATTCAATTAAACCCTACCCACACAATTCTACCCTCTTAATACTATACCCTAAACACTAATTAGCGAACCCAAATGAAAATATTTTAATTTTGGTGACTTTTTAAAGGGTAAATCAAGCTTTTAAAATTTTGAAAAAGGTTAAAATATGTGAAAAAATTAAATTAGGTGTAGTTTTGCGAAGGAGGGGTTGAAATGGTGTAGTTTTGTGAATTCCTCTATTTTTATTTCTTAATAAATGAAAAAAATAAAAATCAATTATTTATTATTATCATATATTGTTGTGTGTCTTTTATATTTATTTGTTGATAAAATAACGGTATAATATTAGTTTTCGTTTAAATCTAACTATAACTATACAAATTTACTAACAATATTAATATATAATTATAAATTGTTTTTATGTAATTTGTCTGCGTATTACGCGGGTTTTCATCTAGTGTATAATAAACAATGCTAAATATTTTATAAATAAATATTATGTAATATATATATATATAGAGGATTCACAAAACTACACCCTTTCATCCCTTTCTTTACAAAACTCTACCTAATTCAATTTTTTCACATATTTACATCTTTTCAAAAATTTAAAAGCTTGATTTACCCTTTAAAAATTACCCAAATTAAAATATTTTCATTTGGGTTCGCTAATTAGTGTTTAGGGTATATTATTAAGGGGGTATGATTGTGTGAATAAGGTTTATTTGGATTTAATTTTGAGTGTTTAGGTGTAATTTTGTGAAGTAATTTTGAAATGGTGTAGTTTTGTGAAATGTAATTCAAATGGTATAGTTTTGTAATTCTCCCATATATATATATATATATATATATGTATTTTTTAAATATAAAAATTCATGAATTATAAATTAAAATTTTATGATTGTATAGATCACTATTAGTTGTTTAATGTATCTTAATTTATTTATTTCCTTAATAATTCTGAATGATTTGGTTTTTATTATTTTTAGGTTTGATTTTTTCTTTTTTATGGGTACCTTACTAACCCGCGTATTCATTGATCCTTTTCCAGTATAAATATATAAAACTATTTAAAAACATAACTATGCAGTAGATTAAATCATAGTAATTAAAAGAATAAATGGTGAGAATCTCATGTTGGTTTGATATGGATATGTTATTTAGTTTTAGACGTCAAATATTTTTTTCTTTTTTAACAACAAAACGTCAAATCCTATATATAAAAGTTGAAGATATATAAAAGTTGAAGAGAGCTCTCCAATGATTGACACATAATCATTTCAAATTTATTACTAATTTATTTATCAAATTCATTAATTTTAAAAAATTTATGTCACAATTTAATTACTAATTCATAAATCATATTAAATTTCAACTTATTATTTAAAAATATTATTATATTACATTATCAAATGCATAAAAATACATAAAAGTTATTAATACATAAAAGTTTTTAAATATTTGTTTTTTTAAAAAAATATAGGGCTTTGAATAATTAAAATTATTTTTAACCCCTATATCTAAAACAACATCATATAAGTAACAAATAAAATAAAAATATACAAAATTTATAAAATTAGTTAGAAAACATGAAAGCAAAATAAAGAAAAAATAAAAAATACACAATTTAATAAAAAATAAAAAATACACAATTTAATAAAAAATAAAAAATACACAATTTAATAAAAAATAAAAAATACACAATTTGTCTTTATCTTACGAGATAAAAGAAAAAAGAAAAAGGAAAAAAGAAAATGGAAATAGGAAATCCCAAAAACCTATTGTATTTCTTATTTCCATTGTTCCATCTCGAAACAAATCTCAAAACAAAAAAGCTTCTTCGATTTTGAGATGACAAACTATCGAAGACCAAAATATAAGCAACAAGACGAAACAAAGTTTCTTGAGATGCGTCAACGAATAAAAGACACAATCAGACACAACACCCAAAGTGAAAACATTGTTGCTCCAAACACATATCAAATACAAAAACACTTTTGTTCCTTCTTTGGTCCTTCTCAGACTAGTATTGCTTCAAAAGTATTGAAAAAAACAAAGCCAATTTTAAGAGATGAGATTCTCTCTGCTAAAATCCTATATTATGTTCATACTTTTTCTAAAAGTAAAACCTCACGTTGATGATCTTGCTTTGTGTGTGTGTGATACGTGCAGAAGAAGATTTATTGTCCGTCGAGTGGTTATTTAATCGCTAAGAATCCAGAAAGGAGTGCGCGAGAACTTAATGAATCAAGAGACTACTCTTTCCTTTTCTCTGATGATGATGATGCTAAGCTTCCAAGCTCATCAACTACTACTAGTACGGTAAAACCTAAAATTCAAGAACCATTGACTTGTGGTACAAGCAAAAACATCGTAGAACAGATAAAAGAATCTCAACAACTCAAAAAGTCATCTAAGTATCCACCATTGAAGAAGCCTAATATTCAACTAAAGACAAACAAGAGGAAGTCTACAAAAGAGGATGAATTGGCATTGCGTATGGTTCGAAAGATGTGCAAGATTGATCGTTTTGCCGGGCGTAGTTTCTATGATTTTGATGATAAGAGCATGGAAACCAACTTTGAAGATATCATCAAGGAAGAGAAACGAAGGTAAATTTAGAAAAAATCTACATTCTTTTAACTAAATAAGTTTTTTGAAATTTACCGATATATTGTTCTTGTTTGTTTGTTACAGTGAAAAGCTTGCAAAGAAAGAAGACACCGAACAACTAATGTTGATAAAAGAAGAGAATAGGCGAGAAATAGCGAAAAAGGCGAAGAAACAAAAGCTCGACCATTAATCACTTATTGCATATCAAACACTTATATAATTGCATTATTTTGTTATGGCTTTTGTGTAACATAATATTAACCCCATAAGCTATGGTCATTCTTTATAAAAATTTGATGTTTAACTTAGTATTAATATAAAAACTTCATAGCTCAAAAAAGAGACACAAAATTGTAACAAAATTAATTACAAAGATAACAAATGGAATCTATAAATTAATTAACCTAAAAGTAAACGTTTGAATGATTCAAACGTGATATGCAAAACATGTTAACCAAGACCATGCATCTTATCTTTTTGTGATAACCAAGACATGGCTGCAACTACTATTGCATTAACTATAATCGGTGGACGTAGAAGAGACATCAGCAGAATGCGCCACACAAGATTCTAAGCTATGGGCGGTTGTGGATGCCTTGGCCTTGTTCACTCGATATGGCCGCTACATTCGCACTAATAGCTTCTTGGGGTTGAAAGCGAAAAGACATAAATAACCTTGTAGGAGTTGTGTATGTATGAGAGTGTATGTATTGAATAATGGTGTGTATATAGGGGGCTAACGATCTATTTCCCCACCGTAAGTATCATATAACACAAGATCCACACAAAGTTAATGGTTCGCTTTGTTTCCCCACAAAAATAAAGTTTTAAACTTATTTCCACATAAACTGAAAGTTTCAAACCCCAGACCACATAGACGTCGGTTTTATTGATTTACGACCTAGACCGAAACTAAACCACATAAATCGTATACCAAAACCGACTTGAAATCAGACTAACAAACAAACCCACCCAGTCCTTCGCAACTTCTTCTTCTTCACCCGATTAAAAAATCATCATTTTTCTCGTCCGTCATTACCAAGGTTTTAACTTCAACAATATCTTAAAAAGAGATACACAATTATATTTTTCCCATGAAATCAAAAATAAAAGTGGAACGATGGTAAAAAGGTGGATAATATAAATCGAATTATCTTCTCTCTCCTCGTTTTGCTTCAAGAGAAAGAAAGAAATCGCTTTGTTCAATTAAGTAGAGAAACTAGAGAAAAGATAAGATTTTGGTATATGGATTTTGAATCAGAGAGGAAAAAAGGATTTTGAATATAGATTAGAGAAGAAAAGTGCATCTTCATAGAGGACGGTGAAGAAGTCGGTTTGGTTATACTAAATTTAATTTCGGTTTAATAATAAATTTAGATGATTGTAATAAAAATTAAACCGAATAAAACTAGATTTATGGGGTTTTAAGTTACGAAGTTCGATTTTGTGTTAGGCATGGGCAATCGGGTATCCAATCGGGTTTCGGATCCACCCAATCGGGTTTCGGGTTTTTCGGTATACGGCAACATGATCCCAATCGGTATATTTTAAAAAATTCGGTTCGGTTCGGTTCGGATCTATTCGGGTTCGGGTCGGTTTTGTACTTCAATCAAAGATCCAATTAATACCGAATTACTCTTTGGTTATCAACGGTTCGGTTAATTTTGTACTCGAAATAACCGAACAAATGAAAAAAAATCGAGTATTTTTACCCAAAACCCGAAAAAATTATCCATTTACCCGAAAAATTACCCAAATACCCGAAAATTTTACAACATTATTAATTTTTTAAAATATATAATCTAAAAATTTAAGTGTTTGAGTATAAATAAATTTAATTTTAAGTTTTTACAAATAAATGCATTTAAGTTTAGGTAACAAATCTGAAAATTTTGGATATAAATGTATTTATAGTTTGATATTAGATATAATCATATATAGTATATGTAAAAATATAAGTAATAACGGGTACCCGTTTGGATATCGGGTTCGGTTCGGATTTACCCGATACTCACGGATCCATGACTTTAGGATCCAATAGGGTAATATTGTATTACCCGTACCCGACCCGAACCGATTTTTTTGGGTCGGTTTCGGTTCGGATTTTCGGGTTCGGGTATTTTGCCCAGCCCTATTTTGTGTTTTCCAGGGTTTTAAACTTTCAATTTAGGTGGAAATAGGTTTAATACTTTATTTTTGGGGGGGGGGAAACAAAATGAACCATTAAGTTTGTGTGGATCTGGTGCTATATGATAGTTATGGTGGGGAATTAGATTGTCAGCCCGTATATAGGAGCATTAAATGCGTTGCAGAGATCATTAATGACATGTTGACTTCTGTATTTTTTTGTATAAAAGCATTAACTGCTTTTCTCTCTTTTTCACTTTATTTATTTTTATTTAATCATGATTTCACTCGATTATATAGAAAAATCGTCTACTAGATGGTACAACGAAGGCTTGATTATCCACTGGATTGTATGGATGAAATATTATTTGTACAGACAATCATGTGTACATTCAAATATATAGTTCAATTGTCCACCGAAATGTATAATCAAATTGTCCACTAACTTATACATACAAATTTTATTTGTATGTACAATCATATTGTTCATTAGATTATACAAATTTTATCCACTAGAAAAATATCTTCAAGAGAAACATCCACCAGTGGACGGTATCCCACTAGAGAAAAATAGGAACATCCACTAGAGAAATATCCACTAGATATATATTCATTAGGGAAACATCCACTGGTGGATTATACGTTGTACAGTGGACGTTATCTGCTAGAGAAACATTCACTAGTAAAACATATATCGTACAATGGATGTTACCCACTAGATGAGTATCTACTAGAGAAAGAAAATGAGTGAGAGAGATAGAATGAGAGAGAGGGAGAGAAGGTGAAAGAGGGTGAGAGACATTATTTGTGTGAACAATCACAAAAATGGATATATTGAAAAAGAAAAACAAAAATTAAAAAGTCAAAAAACATTTAATGTAAAAAATTGTTTTTATCTCTCTTCTTCCCTGTTTCTAACTTTTGTCACTTTTCCCTAATCTTTGTCTCCTTCATTTTTCTATTTCTCGAAGAAAGTTCTTCATTTTTTCTTCTTTTTCTTTTTTTTCTGTCTCTTCTTTTTCTTTATTATTCTTTCTCTTATTCTTTCTATTTCTCTCTTCTTTCTCTTTCTTATTCTTTCTCTTATCAATTGTACATGCAAAATAAATACAAATAATAAAATGTACATTCGATAGACTTACAAAAATTAGTAAACAAATAAAAAAATAAATAAGAAAAAAAGAATACGAGAAAGAAAAATAGATATACAAAAAGATCGAAAAAAGAAAACAAGGAGAGAAGTAAAAGAGAGAAACGAACATATAAGAGGAGAAATATCAAAATTAGAAAAAAAGAAAAAAAGAATTGGATTTATGAAAAAGAAAATTGTTTGATTAAAAAAATGATATCAATAACAAGTTTGTAAATAACACAAACCAAATACCTATATTTGTCATTCGAAAAAACGTGCACAAATATGGGTCCTTTTTTAATTATTTTACAAAAAACTGTCCATTTTCATAAATATTTCTATAAATATTCCAAAAACAAAGGGTCTAAATGTAAAACATTAGCTAACACAACCTTGTAAATATGAGTTTTCTCTCTCCGAGGAGCAAACCTTTGCTCGAACATAACTCAAATGGTTTCTTCTTCTCCGTCTTTGTCTTTACATGCTTCGCTACCATGTCTCACCTCACTCAAATTTACAGTCAAACCTATGGCTACTCTCGCAAATCCCCTTAAAGATTCGATTCCGTACGAGCTGAAGAAGGGGCAGAACCGTCTTTTCCACAAGCTTCCTTCTGGTCTGAAAATAGAGGTAATCGAGCAGATCAAAGAGAGAGAGAAAGGAAGAAGAAGAAGGGAGAGAGAAAAGCCAACATTGGTGTTTGTACATGGAAGCTATCACGCAGCTTGGTGTTGGGCTGAGTATTGGTTGTCTTTCTTCTCTTCTTATGGGTTTGATTCTTATGCTATTAGCTTATTAGGTCAGGTAAATTTTAAAACAACTGTTTTCTCAATTCATATTTATATTGTTGTTTAACTCAGTCGGTTAAGCTCAGTCGTTGGTGATGTTCCTGAATTCGAACCGCGTTGGGAGCGATGATTTACGCCATTAATTGGTCAAAGACTGGTCGCGGTCTAGGGAGATTAAAAACTAAAACAATTTTTAAATTTTTTTAAGAATTTAAACTTTTAATTGGATTTAATATTTAATGTTTAATTTGAGTTTTGAAAGGGATATAATTTTGTTTTGAGGTTTTTATTATTAAATTTTGATGTTAATCTTGAAGGTTTCAAATTATTTTTAATTTCTATGGTGTTTTTTTAGCTAAAAGCCTTTTAGTGGTATTTTTGGATTCAAAACTTTTCTAAATGGCATTTTGGAAAATACACATTTTGGTTGTAGCCAATTTTGGGATGTGATTTGTTTGATATTGATTTCCTTCAGGGTGAAAGTGATGAACCTTCGGGACCAGTCGCCGGCACACTTGAGGTGCTTTATAAACTTAGACTAACCATTGCAATGTACAGTCTATTCTTGGATCCTCAAAAGTCTAACTATGTGTTTATGCGTGTGATAGACACACGCAAGTGATATCGCAGACTTCATCCAATCAAATCTCACCTCTTCCTCGCCTCCTGTTCTCGTCGGCCATTCTTTCGGAGGACTTATTGTTCAATATTACTTGGCAAATATTATGAACAAACAATCATTAGGTAAGGCCTAAGTTGTGTCCTTTTTTAGGATAAATTGTAATGATGTTTTAATAATAATCAGTGAGCTTGTTGTTTCAATTACAGGAACAAAGAATGCGTTTCCGGAACTTTCAGGGGCTGTATTGGTTTGCTCGGTGCCACCTTCTGGTAACAGGTAACTTCTCGAACCCGTATAACTTCCTTCTTGTTTTTATGAATTTTGAGACTCTCTTTCGCCTTCAGCGGGTTAGTGCTACGGTATCTCTTCTCTAAGCCTATAGCTGCTTTTAAGGTAAACTTGTCTTCCTGTCTCCAATCTTGTAAGGACGGTTTCTCTGTCGGGTTCTATTTGTTTTCATATATGTTGGTTCTTGGTTGTTTTCTTGAACTAGGTCACTCTTAGTTTAGCTGCTAAGCGTTTTCAGACATCGATCCCACTTTGTCGCGAAACATTCTTTTCTCCAGCCATGGATGATCAACTTGTGCAACGGTATATATACTACCAATGAGCTAGCTCATAAGAATCTAAATTTAAATTTTAAACTCTGTTTTTTTTCCGATTTAGTTACCAGAATCTTATGAAAGAAAGTTCGCGGATGCCGTTATTTGATCTGAGGAAGCTAAATGCATCACTTCCTGTACCAAAACCAATGGAAAATTCGACAAAAGTTCTTGTTTTAGGAGCTAAAGATGATTTCATTGTGGTAAGAAATAAACTAACCAAATTAAACCAGAAAGTTTTCAGTTTTGGTAATTGTATTAAACCGGAGTGGTTTACGGATTTGAAGGATGATGAAGGACTAAAGGAGACAGGACGGTTTTATGAGGTTGAACCGGTTTGTGTTGAAGGTGTTGCACATGACATGATGCTTGATTGTTCATGGCAGAAAGGTGCTCTTGTTCTTTTGGATTGGTTATCCGGTTTAGATAAACCAAAAAATTTATCTTCTGAATAGTAATAAGTGTAAAATAGACAACTTTTGATCTTTTTTTATGGACATTTAATTGAGTTTTTGACTTGCATTCTTTTCCATTTCTTAGTTAGATGAGAGAAATCTAAAATGTGAAAATTGAGTTATTGTGCTTGAATTTATAATTTCATTAAAATCCTACACTATTAATACATGGTTCGGGTTAGGGACCGAACACTGAAGGATTGAGATAGAGGCATGTCGAAAAACTCGTTAAGTGACAACTAGAGCGAACATGTTGAACCGAAGTGATTATAGGTAAAATGCTGAACTATAGAAAATAAGTCGAACATAAAGTGATTAGGAACTCGGAGTTCTTTATTGAATGATTAATCGTTTGTAACGATGTTTGATACAAAGATGACGATGTGAATAATATATTTTTAGGTTTTTCTCTCTGTAGATTCTCTCTCTAAAATTCAGATCCTTTCCTTCTGAACAGGAGTCTCCTATTTATAGTGGGGCTTCTTGGTCCTTGGCGGGCTTTTATTCCTCGGCGGGACTTCTTCGGCGCATGCCCGACATACGGAAAGTTGTGTTGTCGAACATGCTTTTGCATTAAATGCTATGCCGGCTTGTTCCCTGTTCGGCTGGCTTCTGCGAGCTGCAGGTTCGTACAGACGCCGCCTGTGTCAGTCCTGGCAGGTTCGTGCTGATGTCATCGTGTCGGCCATGATTCCTTTGTCCACGGGCCTCAGCTTCGGTGGGCCTTAACTTCGATGGGCCTTAACGCCGAACTGCAGATCGAGCCCACGAGGCTTTCTTCCTGGTGACTTCTCAAATGGGTCGGGCTTTTGGCTTTAGCCCACCCTTAACATACACCCAATAACAACACTTAGTTTATGGTTAGTAAACATAGGGTTATCGGTGTTACATTCTGCATACTTGGGTATTAACTATTAAGTTACTTGTATTTTTGTGTTGACGACTACGAAAAGAACATCGCATTGGTCTTATGATATTTATAGACTAGTTAAAGTCACTGATAATTGATAATTAGTGAGTTCATCTACTTTCTTCATTATATTAAGTTTATCTTTGTTTGTTTTATGTCTTGATAAACTTCATATTTTATAACTAGGTATAGACCCGCGTGTTGAGCCGGTTAATGATATAAATATATCTATATATATACAAGTTTCACTTTAAGATTTTCTAACAATTATTCAAACTTTAAAAATAAAAAAATTGTCACCCTATATGTTCACCAGTTTAAATTTTCATCAACAGTATTAGGAACTATCACAAATTAAAACCCGCATCTTACAAATGGAGAGCACATATAAAATACATTCAAGGTTAGCATTTGATATCAGCCCTTTTCGTCGTCACAACACTGCACACTCCTGCTTCAGCTCATAACCTTTCTCATCGATTCAACATTAGTTAAATATCTGTTACTATATTCAAAATACACATACGTCCCCACGCTTGCGCGGGGGGCTTCGCCCCTAGTAATTATAATGACTTATGATGAACGAGTTTTTACCCCCGTTAAATCTAATATCTTAATGTAGTACTTAAGATGTCAAACCAAATCAGAAGCAAACAATGTACTTGAATTTATAAGAAACAAACTCAGTTTAAGCTTAATAAAAAGGTTGTTTGTTGAGAATTTTTGTAACCGAATAGTAAACAAAACGAAAACGTGAATTAAGGGTTTTAAAAGATTAATAAAAAGCTAAACAATCAGGTTAAGGTATTTTAAAGGTGATTAAACTTTCAGATTTCAAATTGTCTTTTACAAAAATAACTTTAAGGTTTTGAAAACGATTTTAGATCAATCCACTCTCGTGGCAATGATCATTTTCTCAACAATTAAACTAAAACAATATCTTGGATAGTTTAATCGTCGAGAAACTTTAAGAAAAAATCAATTTTAACCACTAAGCTTATTAACACAGATCTCTCGGTTAAGCTAAGCTTAGTTCTAAGGTAATTGTTCAGGAACCTTTATAATCTTTCGATTCATAAAGTTTCCTAGGTTCAATAATCGAATGACCAACTCGATTAAGGCTTTAAACTTGTTACCTAAGACAAAAGTTTTATAATCTATTAAGTTTTAGACAATTATCAATCCTAAATTCAATCAACCCCTTTTTTCCCTAACCCAATTATCTATTTGAAACTACTCACTAAGCATGTTGAAATTCAAAGCAATTAAATTCAAAGATATCATAAACATAAACAAAAGCAAAGAGAATAAAGGTTCAAGAAAACTTTTATTGATGATGATGAAGATTACAAAGGTGGCCAAAAGAAGCAATCACCAAGAAATCTCCCAAGTCTGAAAAACTCAAAAAACCAAAACGATGGAAAAAAAACAAAAGATATAATGTCAAAAACAAAAGCCAAAACCCTAATATATGTTTAAACCAAAGGAATAAAGGAAAACCAATTTGGCTTAGGAATTGATTTTCCTTTTTACAACTTAAAACCGAATTTCTTATTATTTTCGCAGCCTGTACCGGTGAAGTGAAACCGGTACAGACTGGTCGATATGCGTTGATCAGTAGCCTTGCTTCAGCTTTGTTTCTTCCGTATCGGCCAGGCCAAGCCGATACAACATGTCGATATCGATCCTCAGGTCGATACCCATCAGTCCGTACAAGTGCTTTTTCTTCTTTTCCTCTGTACCGGCCACTCCAAACCGGTACAACATGTCGATATGATGTCTTCAGGTTCTCTTTTAGCTTGTATTGACCATGTGTGACCGATACGACAGGTCGATACAAGTCTCGGCAAAAATAATTCTCCTACATCGGCCACAACAAACCGATACAACAAGCCGATGCAACTGTTTCCGCTTCTTTTTGACTTGAATTCTTCGTCTTTTGCCGTTTTAACGCTCCGAAACCTGAAATACACAAAACAAACCAAAATGCAACCTATATGATACTAAATGCTGCCTAATTGAGTTAATTCTAATGCATAAAATAGGGTAAAATATGTAAAATATGCAAGTTATCAACTCCCCCAAACTTATCATTTGCTTGTCCTCAAGTACGAGAATTTTGCATCAAAGTTCAAGAAAGTGCAGAGGCGGGGACCTCAGAACCAAAAGCAATGTGGAAGTGTAATGAACAAGTATCCTAAACATAGTCCCCTCTCGCAACCGAGCTAGTTCTACTTATTTCTATCTACCTTTAACTCCGTCTAAATCCGCTATTATTACCAAAAGTATGTGATCCACTTGTCTAGTCTAAGCACCTTTCACATTCAATTAAACACAATAAAGCATGAAACATGATCAAAAAATTTCCAAGAGTTTTTCTATTTGTCTAGGTAAGAACGGGATTTCAAATCAAAAGAGGAGGCTAACACTCAGGCATGTGGTTAGTTGTAGCGCGGTTTCTCTCGGGGGAGTGAAAGGGTTAAGCAAAACCGGGAAAGACAAGGAACAATACGAGTCCGGACATCCATCCATATATAACTCTAATCTCTAACCCATCATCTCATTCTTTCAACACTTAAGCGTTTAAACATCGAGTTTTTTTTTTTTTTTTTTTCTTAACTACCTTAGGTGTTTTATTTTATGCTAAACTTCTCTTTTTCTTTTTCGATTTTTTTTTTTGTTTTTTTTTTAATTTTTTTTTTCTTAGCCATTCTTTACCCCTAGGCGTTTTACATTTTAACTCGTGTTTATTTTCTGAAATTTTTTAAGTTCAAAGATGTGTTTCCCGTTATCCCGTCTACAAACTAGCACATGATAACCTAGCCAAATGGATGTCCTTTCTTGTCGTTCCCTATACTTTCAAGTTTTTGGGAAAACAAACAATCACTTATTGAAAAGAATTCTCACATGTGTTTGGGTTTAGGCGTAGGGGGTGAGAGGGGAATCATCCTTAGAATGAGAATGACCGGATTGCGCTCAAAGTGTTTCGGTTTAGGAAGCCACAATCCGTAGAAATCACAAAGCCATAGAAATTCTCTTGAAAACTATCAATCATGCTAATTTAAAGTCAAGTTTAAGTTCAAATAATTTTTCGAAGGTGACTTAGAACTACCAAGCTTCATAACCACACAATTGACTTTTTAAACATCGTCGTTTTATTAGGCACAAAACGTCGTCGTTTTGTCCTTAAACGGAGACTTAAACCGCAGTTTAACGTCTGCCTAACAACGTTAACTAATCCGTCAAGTCAACGGTCAACGTGCCTAAATTCACGAGTCAACGAAAGTTTTGGATTTAATTTGGGAAGTCAACAAAAGTTTGTATTTAAATGGGCCTCGAAAAAGTTCAGGCTTTAAATTGAGTAAACCAATTAGTTGAGGATTTAAATAAGATTTTTCCCTAACTTAAAATAAAGTTTTACGCAATATGAGTGCTTCTAAGTGTCTAACTTAACTTTTTTACAAGTCTCACGAAGTTATGAAACCTCAAAAAAATGTGTATTCTAAGACTCGAACGTATATTTTATGCAATATAGGTGTGCTTAAGTTCCTAAATTAGATTTGTACAAGTTTCACGAACTTAAGAAACCTCTTATAACACTCGTTTTCTAGGGACTCAAACCCAAGGTTATGCAATATGAATATTTATAAGTGTCTAAATGTTCTTTGTACTAGTCTGACGAACTTATGAAACCTCAAAGAACAGGTTTTCTAGAGTAGAAGACTAAGTTTTATGCAATATGACACCTCTAACAACGCATATTCTAGGATCTAGACCTGTGTTTTATACAATATGAGTGCTTATAAGTGTCTAAGTGATATTTTTAGAAATTTCACGAATTTATGTAACTTGAAATAGCGTGTTTTAGGACTTAAACCCAAGTTTTATTCAATAAGAGTGCTAGTAACTTCCTAAAAGATCTTTCTACAAGTTTCATCAACTTACGTAACCTCAAATAACAAGTTTTTTGTAAAGTAAAGTTAAAGAAGAGTCAACAAACGTGGATGATGAGTAAGGTTTGCCTCATATGCATTAAGCACTCTCTCATATTCTTGCATAAATCAAAACGAAAATATTGATAGTCCATTTAGAACTTATCCTGAAATGGCACACACTTGTAAGTTGGTGGATTTTGAAATTTAGTAAACGAAAAGTAGTTTTGTAAAGTAAAAATCTCATGCACATTACACTTGGGAATTTGAAGAAAGATAGATTAATTTGTATGGAGGTCATAATCTTACCGAGATTGTTGTGGATGAAGATGCATAAAATCGCTTAACTAATCTAAATTACTTCTTCTCGTTCATGCACTCTTCAATGAGTACAACAACTTGGTCATTTTGTGCTTCAAATCAAGTACATAAAATGTAAAATAAGTTTTTAGAGAATGCAACAAAATGTTAAGGTGAAATTGAAATCTCAAATACCATGACTACATAACTCAAAGATGATGATTAATGGAAAATATGAGTCTCACATGGGTCGAAGGAGGATGCAATAACTGAGCCTTTGATCATGACTATATTTTCGGAATTACAATTATATGTATAACTTAAAGACCTCCATTTTTCACCCAATGGAGATAGTCTTAGTCTTGAGCCGGAGATGGTATTTTGTAAAAGCCTTGTTTGGTTTTATGAACTTGTACATGATTCTTCGATTAATGGGACACTATTCTTTGATTAATGGGCCACAATTCTTTGATTAATATTAAATCTTTTTATTCGAATTCCACAAATACAGTTTAGTCGCGAAAGGTTAATTTGAGTTAATGTATGTAGTAGATGCATGAAGCTTTGGTTTTTATATAAAATTTTGTGGGATTCTGGTCCAAATCTATAAGTGGGCCTGCGCAAAAGGAGAAAGGCCCATCATGTATTAGTGTTGGGCTTAGAATTGGGTAAGGCTTTTAAGGAGAAAGTTGTTAAGGTTGTTATAAAAGGAGAGAACAAACCTTATCTCCTTTAGTTAGTCTTTTATCGCCATTGTTAGAGGTGTTCTAAGGTTTCTGTGTAATCTGTAAACAAAGCAAGAGATAGTGAATTCCAGGCCCGATCTTGAAGAGAGATGTACCCGGTTTGGGGAACTCTATAAATCTTTTCTAGATCTTCTTCCGCGAATTTCCATCTCAATCTTGTGAGTTGCAAATCACCTGAAAGAGATAGAGAGAAACAGAGAGGTTAGAGAGAGAGAGAGAAAGAGGCAAATTATGTAACAATTGGTATCAGAGCAGAGGAGGATCTTGACGATCAAAGAAGACGATTATGCGGATAGAATATGCCATTGATACAAAAGAAACATACACGCAAGAATCGGGGAAGTCCTTGTTATCCATTCTATACCCTAATCAATAATTCTTCTCAAATTCTGCGTGTACTTCTTAATTTTCTCGTTGCTGGTTACTGTGGATTGCTTCTTCTTTTGTCCTGCAGGTTAAAGAAGAACACAACAGAGCAACCAAGATGGAACACACTCATGGGAAATTTGAGATGGAGAAATTTGATGGTAAATGGGATTTTCAGCTATGGAAGTACAAGATGATTGGACAATTAGAGATTCAATGATTGGTATCTGCTATCCAAGAAGAAGAGGAGTTATCTGTAGCAGATAAAGATGAGGGCAAAGGAAAGACAGAGGACACTAAGGAAGATCAGAAGAAAGCTGATCAAAAGAAGGCAACTAAATATCTAAGAGTAAGGAATCTGTTGGGTACATGTCTTAGTGATACTATCTTGAGGAAGGTCATGAATGAACAGACAACTCTTGGCATGTGGAAAGCACTTCAAAGAGACTACCAGACCAAGTCTTTACCAAACAGGATCTACCTAAAGTAGAATTTTGCTAGCTACAAGATGGAAGAGAACAAGTCAATAGAGGAAAATCTTGATGGGTTCTTAAGACTGATTGCAGATCTTGCTAGCTTAAAGATTACCATCAGCGAGGAAGATCAGGTTATTCAACTACTGTCAAGCCTACCAGCAGCGTATGAACCCCTTGTACATACACTGAAGTATGGTTCAGGGAAAGACACATTGACAGTGAGTGAAGTGACAAGTTCTGCCTATGCCAAAGAAGTTGAACTGAATCAGAAAGGTAGCCAGAACAAAGCAAAATCCTCAGCAGAAGCTTTGCAAGCTGAGGAAAGGGGAAGATCTTATCATAGGGGACTAAACAGAAGGGTTCAAGGAAGGTCTAAGAGCAGACACATGTCCAAATCCAGAACTAACACAAACAGCAAGGATTGTTGGATCTGTGGAGAAGAAGGACATTGGAAAAGGGATTGTCCTCAAAGGAAAACAGGGTATCAGCCCTCAAAAGTACACACTGCCAATTTAGCCTCTAAACCAACAACAGTAGCTCTAATGGCCAGTGTTATAGAGGTCTCTCCCCAGGATATTGCAGCTTTAACAGTTTGCCTAATGGCAACTGATGACAACTGGATATTGGACTCATGATGCACTTTTCACATGACTCCAAGGAGAGAATTGTTATCTGAGTTTTAGGAATATGAGGGCAGCAAGGTACTCATGGGGAACAACACATTATGTATGGTAAAAGGAGTTGGAAAAGTGACCATAGACAACCCAGATGGAACCTCAGTGACACTAAGCAACGTGAGATATATGCCAGAAATGGGAAGAAGCCTAATCTCCTACGTCCAATTAGAGATGTCAGGGTGCAGATATGAAGTAGAGAATTTCATAGTTAAGTTCTTCAAGGAAGGCACCACTGTACTAACAGGCAAGTATCATCAGGGGATGTATCATCTACAGGGACCAGCCAGGCACTCACAGGCCAATGCTGCTCAGCCAGAAACAAGTTTGACAAAGAGGTGGCATACAAGGCTGGCTCACATGAGTCAATCAGCCATGGAAGCCCTAGCTAGGAAAGGGTATCTCAAGAAGAAGGAAGTGAAAGACCTAAGATTTTGTGAGGACTGTGCAATGGGAAAGGCTCACAAACAGAGCTTTCCAAAGGCTCAACATAACACAAAAGGGATTCTGGACTATGTCCATTCAGATCTGTGGGGATCTCCTAATGTAACACCAAGCTTATCAGGAGCTCAGTACTTCATCACATTTATTGATGATTACTCCTGGAAGGTGTAGATCTACTTTCTGAAGAAGAAGGATGAAGCTTTTCAGAAATTTGCAGACTGGAAACTACTTGTTAAGAATCAGACAGGAAGGAAGTTAAAGTGTCTGAGAACAGACAATGGCCTAGAGTTTCAGTTTTGGGCAGAAGCAGCATCTACAACAATCTACATAATAAACAGATCCCCAGCCACAACTATAGAGTTTGAAATTCCAGAGGCAAAATGGACAGGAGGAAAGCCTACATTCAGTCACCTAAGGAGCTTTGGATGTTGTAGCTATGTTCATGTAATAAGAGACAAGATGAGTCCTAGGCAGCTAGGGGAATTTTCTTGGGTTACGCAAGTGGAACAAAGGGTTATAGAGTCTGGCTACTTGAGGAACAGAAGGTGGTAATCAGCAAAGATGTGGTATTCCAAAAAGAGAAAATATACAAAGACATGAAGACAAAAAAAGATACCGAAGAACCTGAAAAAACTCTAAGTCCTAAGAAGAAAGTCTCTTTCAAGACAGATCTTGTGGAAGTGTTTAATGACACAGATGATGATAATGAGACTCACATTCTAGGTGGAGAAACTTCATAAAGCCAGCTAGAGCAAACAGCAGGGTCAGAAAGTGAGTCTGAGGAAGAACAAAGTGAGTATTTGCTGGCAAGGGACCGTGTGAGAAGGAACATCAAGCCACCATCCAGATTTGAAGATGCTGACTATACTGCTTATGCAGTGTCAAGTGCTGAGAGCATAAGCATGGATGAACCTAAATCCTATACGGAGGCACAAGAGTCTAATGACTGGGAACTATGGGATGAAGGAATGGATAAGGAAATGGATTCTCACAAGAAGAATCAGACTTGGGAATTAGCAACCAGACCTAAAGACAAGAAAGTAATAGGCTGCAAGTGGGTCTATAAACTCAAGCCAGGAATTCCAGAGATAGAGAGGCCAACGCACAAGGCCAGGCTTGTGGCAAAGGGGTTTGCACAAGTAGAAGGGATAGACTACAATGAAATCTTTGCCCCAGTGGTAAAGCATGTGTCAATTAGGTTGCTACTTTCAGCTGTAGTGAACTATGACATGGAGCTGGAGCAGCTAGATGTAAAGACAACCTTTCTACATGGAATTCTAAAGGAGAAGATCTACATGGACCAACCAGAATGCTTCCGTTTAAATCTAACTATAACTATACAAATTTACTAACAATATTAATATATAATTATAAAATGTTTTTTATGTAATTTGTTCGCATATACGCGGGATTTCATCTAGTATAATATATAAACTACATTTTATTAGTATATAATAGGGACAATTACAAAATACACTATATGAATTGCATTTTACAAAATTACACCATTTCAAAATCATTTTTCAAAACTATATCTAAACACTCAAAATTAAATTCAATATAAATCATACCCACACAATCATACCTCTTTAAACTATACCCTAAACACTAGTTAGCGAACCAAAATGAAAAGATTTTAATTTTAGTAATTTTTAAAAGGTAAATCGATCATTTAAAAATTTGAAAATGTGTAAATATGTAAAAATATTGAATTAGATGTAGTTTTGTAAAGGAAGTGAAAAGGTGTAAATATTTAAAATATTGAATTATTTGTAGTTTTGTGAATTCCTATATATAATATGCATATAAATATTTATTGATCTTAGAGTAATTATTGCTCCCCACGACAAAAAATAAAGCGAAAACAAAAAAGTGGCTATGTGACTCCAAAAATACATCAAAGCATGATTGATGTAGACAAAACTAGTTGTGTACAAACTTCTACATCAATAACCAATCACCACCATTTTATTTATTGTATTTCTTTTTTTTTTAATAGTTCATCTTGTAAATTGAATTCGACTTAATTTACGAGTTCAAATATATGTGGGATCCCGTTGACTCGATTTTTATACTCGATTTTGTCTTGTTCTCCCTATGATGTTCTTGTCGGATCAAAATGTTTATTTGATCAAACTTATAAGTGGATCATATTTAATTAGTGCTATTGTTGGAATTTGGTTTTGACGAAATGGTTGTTTACCATTTTCCGGTGAGAGTTTTCGCTAAAGACGTTTATCAGAATGAGGATTTTATACACGATGTAATCGTTGGTGTGAACATTAGGTTATAGGATATTCACTTGTCAAAATCAGAGTTGCGGTGAATGAGAAATGGAGATAAAACATGAATAACCTGTAAAGCAAGAAAACTTTAGTGTTAAGAGTGTCACGTTATGATTTGGGTTTAAATTTGTTAATTAGTATTTTGAATAATGAACTTATACTCTTGGGTCATTTTAAAATGATAATATTCAAATAAAAAATATCTTCTCCGATAAATGGATGATTTAATCATCACAATTATGATAATTGATTTGTAGCGTAAATCTCTACATAAAAACATATATAGGTTTTATCTTTTGCAATGGCTACAAAAGGGTCACCACTCATTCTATCAATATATAGATCATTAACACAGACATTTCTTTAAGAGAAATATAAAACAATCTCTAACAAAAAGTTTTTTAGTCTTTTTATTTATTTGTGGGGAGTACATCACATTGTCCGGTTCGTTGAGGTCTACTCTTGGGTGCCGTGAGATAGACGAGTAGCAGCTTTAATTTATCCTGGGACTCTCATTACACGCAATCGTCGCATTACGAGGTAATTTTTTAGTTAAGGAAAAAGATTTCAGTCTCGACCTTGCTTACCCGGTTTTTTCTTAGTCAAAAATATCTCACACAAACAGAACAAAGTTGAATGAAAAGAGATTCAAAAACAAACACAAGAATTATTTGAGTGATTATTATATCAACGACGACGACCTAGGACAGCACCTACGACGATCAACAAACCACCTAAGACAGCACCTCCGACGATCAAGAAAGCGTCAAAGTAGGATTCGTTCTCTTTTATCATTTCCGTCACAATTGTATTTATTTCCTCGATCCTTGCATTTGTTTCTTGAACCTGTAGACAATATTACAAAATATTAGTTAAAGCGATACTAGTTTTCATATATGTATAAAGAAATACAATATTTGATACATCAAATGATTTCTAGGAGCCTAGTACTCAAATTTTGTAATCTCGCAAAAAAAAGAAGTATGCATCGACAAACTTCGTTTTATTTTATTTTCAACAGTCTTTTGGGGGTTTGAAAATAAAATAAAACGAAGTTTGTCGATACATACTTCTTTTTTTACCAAATATTTTCATCTGTTACGTTTTGTTTTTGTGAATCAATGTTTTTAATCTTCACTATTGATATTTGATAATTGCGGAATTGATTCTATGAGACACTTGAGATTTTGGTTACCCTGAGTTCACCGTAAATGGCTACGTCTCAGGGGCTGGCTCACGCCGGCGATGCACTAAACTTGGCCGGAAAAACCTCGGTCGTGGTTAATACACAAAGCTGATCTTTTATCCTCTTTGTTTAACACAGACGATGAAGACGACGAACCGGAATTAACCACCACGTCTTCTCCGTGAATTCCCTCCGGCGAATAACTCTTCTTCTCCGGTGAATTCTTTCTCTCTCTTTTCCGTGTATTCTCCTCTGTCTTTCTTTCCTCTGCTTTTTATTCTGATAAGTATTTGCTCAATACTTATTTGGACTTGGGCTTCTTCTATTTCAGGCCCATTACGTATTTGGCCCAAACGCAAAGGCCCAAACAGAATTAGGTCAATACATATAAACTCCACAATCTCCACCTTGTCTTGACCTAAACCTAAAAGCCGCCTCCGACACAGCAATCGCCTTTGGCGATTTTTCCTTTTCTTTTCCGACCAACTCCGATCTACTAACCCTCTGTCTTAGATCGGATCTTCACCTCTCTTCCTCACTTTTTTGTTCCCTTTCCTTTGCCATAATTTACTTGAAGCTTTTCTTAACCAAACTCTGATTCGTGACCTCAAAACTTGACCGAGACGACTGTTTCGACTCGAACGTTCACAGATCTGCAAACTCAACCATATATTTTGCTTCTTAAACAAAAGACCTTTCAGCTTTGTCATCAACCTGGTAAGATATCAAAACCCTAGCTTCTGGATCTTTTGAAAAAACTTTATATGAAAGCTAACCCCTTTTGTTTCTGTTTTGGATGTCTGAGATCGGAGATGAAGAACCTGTTAGAAGACCCTGTAGAAGACGGTGAACCTCCTCCACCTTTAGCTGATAAGTCTAACTCCACCTTGCTGATTAACCCTTTATTCTTTTAACACTAAACACCTTTGTTAAACTCTAACCTTGTGTTTGTGTTTTTCCTTGTGTGTGCGAGGTGATGAACAAAGAAGAACACCCCACAGACGTTGCATGCATCTTCAGTTCAGGATCTTGAGGGCATCAAGATGCCTCTCAAGCACGATTTCAGGTACGCTCTTACACTACAAGAAAACAGGGTAATTTCCTACCGCATTTCCGACCGTAAAGAAGTGGTATGGTATGGAACCAACCATTGCATACATAAGACAGCCAACAGCTCTAGCATATGGTATATTCACCATATGTTTAGACTCCTCCTTTAACTCCTTCTGAGTTAAACTCTTTAACTTGAACTGGTGAACAAGTGGTGTAACCACTGGTTTGCTGTCTAACATGTTGAAATTCCTTAGAACCTTTTCCAAGTATTTCCCTTGTGATAGCCTCAAAATACCCTTTACCCTGTCTCTTGTGATGTCCATTCCTAAGATTCTAGCTGCTGGGCCTAGATCTTTCATCTCAAACTCTTGGCTTAGACTTTGTTTGAGAGTAGTCACCTTCTTAGGATCCTTAGATGCAATTAGTATATCATCCACATAGAGTAGTAGGTATATCATGTTATGGACTTCAGTTCCCTTGATGTAAACACACGCATCACTTCTGCTTTGCTTGAAACCCTGTTCTTTCATGAAACTATCAAACCTTTTGTTCCACTGTCTTGGAGATTGTTTCAGTCCATACAGTGACTTTAGAAGTAGACAGACATCATCTTCTTTTCCTTTCTGTTTAAACCCCTCTGGCTGTTCCATGTAGATTTCTTCTAGTGTTCCATGCAGAAATGCAGTCTTAACATCTAGCTGGTCCAGTTCTAGGTCAAAGTTAACCACCAGTGATAACATTAACCTTATATAGACATGCTTCACTACTGGTGCAAAGACTTATGTGTAGTCTATTCCTTCTACTTGAGAGTATCCCTTAGCAACCAGTCTAGCTTCGTATCTAGAACTCTCCACAGTTGGAATTCCAGGTTTCCTGCAAACCAATGACCCTCTTCTTCTTTGGTGTCTTAGCTATATCCCACGTGTTATTTTTCTTAAGTGAAACCATTTCCTCCTTGCAAGCTTCTGTCCACTCATCTATGTCTATGCTCATCATTGCCTGAGCATAAGTTTCTGGTTCTTCAGCTTCTATGTCTTTGGCAGCAGACGTTGCATCAGCTGCAACATCAAAGTCATCATACTTTGATGGCATTTTCCTCTCCCTTCTGACTCTGTCTCTGGCTAGGACATAGTTGTCTAAGTCTTCCAAAACCTCATCATCTCTGTTTGTCTCAGCCTCCTCAATTTCTGCTTGAGCCTCTTGAGTCTGATATGATTCTAATTCTGGGGGGTGATCCTCTGATGTCTGAGCTGTTTCTGAAACTGATGAAGCTCCACCTTCATTTAGTGACCCTAAATCACTTGAATCAGATAAAGCTCCACCTTGACCTGAACTCTGTGAACTTTCTGAGGGACCTCTGATTAACTATTTGCTGAAAGTAACCTTTCTAGTTTTCTTTGCTTCTGGTTCCTTAGTAGAATCCTTTTCTGTTGTTTTTCCTTTTGTATCCTTGAAGACCTATTCTTCATGAAACACAACATTCCTACTGATCACAGACTTGAGATCTTTTGGTAACCAAACCTTGAACCCTTTTGTTCCCAGTGGATACCCAATGAAGTAGCTTTTTGCTGCTCTTGGATTGATCTTGGACTGTGTTACATGAACATAGGCTGCACAACCAAATCTTCTGAGGTGTGAGATGCTTGGTTTACTCCCTGACCATAACTCTTCTGGCACTTTAAACTCAATAGTTGAACTAGGTGATCTGTTTATCAGATAAACCGCAGTGGAAGCTTCTTCAGCCCAAAACTGCTCTTCCATTCCACTCTCAGCTAGCATACACCTAACCTTTTCCATGATTGTTCTATTCATTCTTTCTGAAACCCCATTTTGTTGGGGTGTGTAGACGCATGTTCTGTGTCTAGCAATTCCAGAGTCTTTACACAACTGGTCAAACTTGTTGTTGCAGAACTCAAGTCCATTGTCTTTCCTCAATGTCTTGATTCTCTTACATGTCTGATTCTCAACCAGAACATTCCACTCTGAAAAATTCTGAAATGCTTCATCCTTTGTTTTCTGGAAATAAATCCAAACCTTCCTTGAATAGTCATCTATGAATGTGATGAAGTATTGGTTCCGAGCTAGACTTGGTGTAATGTTTGGTGCTCCCCATAGATCTGAATGAATGTACTTTAGTACTTCTTTGGAGGTGTGTTTTGCTTTCTGAAAACTCTGCTTCTTGGACTTTCCCAATACACATTCTTCACAGAAATCCAAACTTTTTACATCCATCTTTGAAATATAATGATCCTGTATCAGTCTTTCCATGTTCTTCTTTCCCATATGGCCAAGTCTAGAATGCCATTTCCTTGCTGAGTGAACTGCAGACCTCACTGTGTTGACATCACCTTTTGGCACTGAACCTTCCAAGTAGTATAGTCCATCATCATACTTCCCTTACAGAACTTTTTCCCATTCTTGTTGAGCAGAAAGTTAACTCTGAAATCTTCACCTTCATATTTACATCCTGCTTTTTCTAGACAGTCATAGGAGATTAGGTTTCTGCCCATCTTTGGAATATACCTAACTCCTGTGAGGATCACACTTAGGCCTTCGTCAGTGATGATTCTAACTTTGCCTATTCCTTTTATCTCACTGAAAGTGTTGTTTCACATTAACACCTTACCACCTTTGAACTCCTCTAAGTCAAACAGTAGATCCTTGTTGTGGATAATGTGGTAGCTGCTCCCTGAGTCCAATACCCAATCATCCTCTGACTTCTGTATGCCTGTAGATAGGGTCATAGGTTCTGATCCTTCACACATATCCTCAGGCAGTTCTAACACCATGGACTTAGGAATCTTCATTGCCATGTTAACACTTCCTTGAGTTTTCCTTTCAGGACATTCTCTTTTCCAATGTCCTTCCTTTCCACAGACAAAGCAACCTTTGTCTTTCTTTCCTGGTCTGGGCCTGGACTTACTTCTAGAACGTCCTATGTTCTTGTTGAAACCATGTTGAAACTCTTTCTTTTCTGATATGCCTCTGCTGTTGGACACAAATAAACCTTCTGCTTGACCCTTAGAAGATTTACTGCTCTCTGTTATCTCTTTGTCCTTGGATTTAGCTGAACCAATCACCTCTTTGATGTTCAGTGTTTCCCTTCCATACTTGAGAGTTTCTTTGAGCTGATCAAACTTGCTAGGTAGAGAACTTAGCAATAGAATGGCATGTACTTCTTCTGAGATTATTAATCCAATGTTTCTCAAATCTGACACTAACTTCAGAAACTCATCAACATTGTGGTCAATGTTCTTTGACTCTTGCATCTTGAAGTTATAGAATCTTAGTTGTAGGTAGATTATGTTGGGCACAGTGCTTTCCAAGTACCAAATGTCCAACATCTTCCACATAGATGTTGCAGTGTCACAACCTATAATCTTCCTCAGTACATGATCACCCACATTTGGAATTATAATGTTCTTGGCCTTCTTTGACTTCTCAACTTTCTCTGGATCTTTAACCTTTGCAGTTATTGTTGTAGAATCTGTGTTTCCTTGATTACCTTATGTGGCAGATTCTTGTGGGTCTTGTGTTGTTGTTTTAGGTTCTTTCAGGAGCTCTTCATCAGTGAGTATGTCCTTGAGACCAAGCATACTGAAGTGAGCCATCATCCTCACTTTCCACAGAGAGAATTCCCCTGTGCCATCAAACCTGTCTATCTTGACCTTAACCCTCATCTCCTTGTCTTTACCCATGGAGCTTTCTTGCTTCAGAAGTTGCCTTGAAGATCAAGACTTGAGCAATACACACAGGACTTACAGATAAGTTTCGAACCTTATCTGATTTCCTTCTTGCTATGACTTAACCTTCCCTGATTGCTTCTTTGCCTCTGATCCTGAGCTGCTCTGATACCACTTGTTACGTTTTGTTCTTGTGAATTAATGTCTTTAATCTTGACTATTGATACTTGATAATTGCGGAATTGATTCTATGAGACACTTGAGATTTTGGTTACCCTGAGTTCACCATAAATGGATACGTCTCAGGGATTGGCTCACGCCGGCGATGCACTAAACTTGGCCAGAAAAACCCCGGTCGTGGTTAATACACAAAGCTGATCTTTTATCCTCTTTGTTTACAGGTGAAATCAACACAGACAATGAAGACGACGAACCAGACCCAAACAGAATTAGGTCAAGACATATAAACTCCACATCATCGACAAACAACGTTTTTTTATTTTACAATATCTCAAATTTTGTTATCTCTAAATAATTATATCTACCAATATCTCTACATTGTATTACAATTTTCCAATTCCAAGAATATAACAATGTTTTTTCTCTTATGGAACCATGCAAAAATAAAAATATTAAGCTTTCTTACCATTTTACCATCATATGAATGAGAGAAAATAATATACTTACAGTTTTTTCGCTGTTTTGGAGATCATGTTTTTGTTTACGCAAATCATTGAGTATTAAGTTTCCGATTTCTTTAGCCTCATGAATTTTTATTTGACCCTTTGTGATCATCTCTGTTGTTCGTTCCAAGCTCTCGTTTGATTTCATTAATCTTGCTCTTTGATAAGCTGATGTCTTACCTCAATAAAAAATAGATGAAAAATAATCTTACCAACAAAGGTCAATGCAAAACTAAAATGCAAAAAAATATAAAGTAGACAAAACTTGTAAGCGTATTCATGAGTCGTATACAATTTTCTCTGCATTTTCCACGTCAGACATTATCGCAGATATCACTTGCATCTTTTGTTCTGCAAATACATGAAATTATTATCAATGTGTAATATATTTCCATCAATGTATCTTTACCTATGATGACAAGTTCATGTGTTTCAAAAATACTACTCTTTTTGAAAAATAACATTGCTTGCTTTCTATTATAATTTTTTTTTTGTAATCATCGAATATATATAAATTAGATTATAATTGATACGTTAAATCATTTTTTGGGTCATTACTTTAAATTCATTTATCCGTCAATTTAGAGGAATTCACAAAACTACACAATTTCATTCCTTCATTTACAAAACTCTACCTAATTCAATTTTTTTCTCAAAATTACACCCTTTCAAAATTTTAAAAGGTTGGTTTATCCTTTAAAACTTTACCAAAATTAAAAAATTTCATTTGGGTTCGCTAATTAGTGTTTAGGGTATAGTGATTAATGGGTAGGGTTGTGTGGATAGGGTTAATTTGGATTTAATTTTATGTGTTTAGTTTAGGTGTAGTTTTGAAAGAAATTTTTAAAAGGTGTACTTTTGTGAAACGTAATTCAAAAAGTGTAGTTTTGTAATTCTCCCACCAATTTATAAAGTTTAACATGTTATTTATGAAAATAAAGAAAATATATGACCATTTATAAACTAAATTATAATATAGAGAAAATTTTTTCCCAAAACACATGAACCTGGTGATATGAAGGAAATTACTTAACCTAATATGATTTCGTAAAGTAATAATTTAAGAAACTTAAAGGTTTCCAAATCTTTTGGTTATCCATAAAAAAAAGTAAGAGATTTGTTACATCGACTTACCTTTTTTCGATGTAAGTGCTGAAGAACAGTTCTTTGAGATGTTTGTCAAGATCTTCAAATATTCCTCATCATATTTTTGTAATACATCATTACTCATTGTTGATAGCTAGCAAACACAAGAATTCTTCTAAAACTATCACATCCAAATCCGAAAAAACATATATTAACCAAACACATTCAAAACCAAAATGAGGAAAATAACAATTATATTGTATAATCAATACAATACATTCTAACATATTTTGTGATCGAAATGAAATAGAGAAAATCACCAATTACAAATAGTTGACTAAAATCCAGGTGATTAAAGATATGGAAGAGTATGCTAATGCACAAAGTTATTCAAGGACGCATGCAATTAGTTGTATTTAAATATTTATGATTCTCGAGTATACTTGTCAAGGTTATATGTAGGTAGTGCTAGAAATGTATTTGCACAAGGCACGAAATAAATTAGCCAAATTGGTGTATTTAAATATCTTGGGTGACTAAGCAAAGAATCCAAAACATTGAGGTATTAATTTTAATGTTTTTTATAAAAATCATGTGTTATTGGTTCTATGATTTACGAATACTTTTTAAAATCACCCCTTATTCAATATTGAAGATTTGGCTGTGGATTTGGCTATGGATTTGATTTCATCTTAGATTTGAATGGAATTGAATATATTTTTTACTTATAAATCCTTGGGTTCCACCTATTTATTTGGGTGGATTTGGAAGAAAACAATATTTTATCATATTTTTTAATCTCATCCGGTTAAAAAAACGTATGGCCGCATGTTGTATAACACTTTCTCATGCGGTTGCTTGTTGTATAGTAATGTTGAACAACAAAGTGAATAATACCTTCAAGCATTTCAATCATGAAAAAAACTGCTAATACAAAGATCATTAAACACCATCAGATAATAAAAATCAACAATACTAGAAAACAAAGAGAAGCTTTCGAAAACCAAATGAGACTAGACGAAAATTCTGGTCAAAATTTTTTAGCTCCGTATTGTGGTGTCAGATATCATCTACAAGAATATTCTGGTCAAAATTCACAACCAACGGATGCAAGAGTTGTTTAACCATCGTCACGCATCTTTAAGGAACGTGGTTGAAAGAGTATTTGGTATGTTTAAATCTCGATTTCTAATCTTTAAATATGCACCTCCTTTTCCTTATAAGACGCAGACAGAGATTGTACTTGCATGTATTGGTTTACATAATTTTCTTTGAAAGTTTTGTCGAATGGATAATTTTCTGGAAGAAGACCAAAGTGCATAAGAAGTTGTCGAAGAAATTAATGATAATAATGATGAAGTTCTTATGACCCAAGATCAACAGAGAGAATATGCCAATCAGTGGAGAGAAACAATAGCATCAAACATGTGGAGTGATTCAATTGAGAATTCATAGATCAGAACGTGACAGATTATTTCTTAAAGATTGTAATGTTTTAATTTTATAATCCTTTTGTATGAATTTCAAATATGCTTTATTTGACTTTCAAATCTACGGTGTTTGATTTTTAAAACAATGGATTCTGTGTGAATTTCCAAATGTTACTTGGATTTCCAAATCCATTCAAATCAATGATCCAATAACCCCCTTAGTAATTCAGGGGATTTGGAAGTATTTCAAAGTTAAAGATACAAACCTCAAATCCTAGCAAAAGACGAAAAATTCGAGCTTATAAGAGACGGGAACGACCATACCGGCTTGTTGTAGCGGTTTGTTGTGGTCGATATGCAAGAACTCTTGCCATGAGACTTGTACCGACTTGTTTTATCGGTCACAAGTGGCCGATGCAGAAGATGAGAAACCTGAAGATCAATATCGGTTTGTCATACCGTTTTAACCTGACCGATACGGAAGAAAAGAAGCCGAAGAACATGTACCGATCCGTTTGTACCGATCGGCAAGCCGATATCGGCCTGTCTGTACCGGTTTCACTTGACCGGTACAGAAACCGGTACAAGCTGTGAGAAATAAAAGGAAAACCGGTTTTCGAGCTAAAAAAAAGGAAAAGGAAGTCCTAAACCAAAAAGACGTTTTTTAGACTTATTTTCTATATATTTAGGGCTTCCATATCTTATTGTCGGGGGATGCTTATTTTTATTTTAAAACCTTTTACAAGCTTTTCACAGAGATTTGGATCTTGGATGCTTTGAGTTTTCTTCATTGATAAACAAAGTTTTTCTTATTCTCTATCTCTTTGTTTTTATTTATGCTTTCTTTAATTATGTTTGCTTTGATTTCGATTATGTTTAGCGAGTAGTTTCCCTTAGACAATTAGTTTGGGGGAAAAAGGGTTGATTGAACTTAGGATTATAATTGTCTAGAACTTAATCTTAAAACTTTTGTCTTTGGTAACAAACTTAAAGCCTTAATCGAGTTGGTCATTCGATTTCTGAACCTAAGAAACTTTATTAATCGAGAGGTTGTAAAGGTTCCTGACATATTACCCTAGAACTAAGCCTAGCTTAACAGAGAGATATGTGTTAATAAGCTTAGTAGTTGAATTGAATTGAACTTAACGTTTCTTAAGATTTAAACTATCCAAGATATTGTTTTAATTTAATTAATAAGAAAATGATCATTGTCACGAGAGTGGATTGATCTAAAAACGTTTTCAGAACCTTGAAGTTACCTTTGTTAAAAGACAATTTTAAATCTGAAGATTTGATCACCCGTTAAAGTACATCAACTTGGTTGTTTAGCTTTTTATTTGAATCTTTATATCTCTTAATTTTCGTTTTCGTTTATTCGCTACACGGTTACAAAACATCCAAACAAACAACTCTTTGATTCGCTTAAAGTAAGTTTATTTCTCATAAGTTTTAATACATTGATTGCTCCTAATTCGGATTGACACCTTATATACTACAATAAGACATTCGAAAAAACGAGTGTAAAATCTCGTTTATCAATTTGGCGTCGTTGCCGATTCAGGAACTCGATTAATTATTAGAACTTTGAAATCACTTGGGATTAAGTTTCAGTTCTTGTTACTAATCTTTTCTTTTCTTGTGTGGTTTTTCGTTTTCTAAGGTGTATGCAAAGAAGAAGTCACAGACAACGTACATCTTGCTTTTCTTTGCGGACATCAAAGCACACGAGTCTTCTTTCTCTTGAGATGACTCGTTCGTGTGCTTTGATGTCCGCAAAGAAACGCAAGCTGTAGAGACAATGTCACCAATGTCACCAATTACACCATTGACATTGGGGACACCATGTCACCAATGTCACCAACTACACCATTGACATTGACCAATTTTATATCTTTTCGGTTTGAGATTGGTGGATGACTTGAGACAACATGGATTTTGAATGTCGCAGACCGAAACGTTAACGAAGACAAAGACATGGTGGAGACAAAAGGCTTCCCATCATGAAGACGATAAGGATAAAGGACTCTATTGACTCTTAACAAAAAATCTAGGGTGCTTCCTATAAACTAAATATATTAGATGGTGAATAATGAATATATAAAGTGTTCAATATGGTCCGATAAATATTTTTTCTTAAAGGCCAATAAGAAAACAAACACCAATATAGCCATAGTGTTTCCTTTTGTCTGATAGGATTTTGTTTTCTTCTTCGTCGTCGGAAAATGAGTGAAATTATAAAGAAGAATGATTCAACTCCGGACTCTCACAACATTATTCGGGGAAATAATAATTAGTCTTTATGGTCAATAAACGACTTGGTAATCTTTATGGTCAATAAACAACTTGGTAATCTTTATGGAAATAATAATTAGTCTTTATGGTCAATAAACGACTTGGTAATAAAGGCAAATGACCATACTCATAATCTTTCAACAAAGGTTGTTTTATTTCGTCAACATATAAAACACCGCCACGCTTCCAAGTTAGGTTTCCAATTCAAATTGCTGCATATTTTCGCTATCACCCTTAACAAAACTACCGTGTTGTGATAAGCTTGAAGAAACAAACAAATCTATCTGGAGAATATTCAGGAGATATGTTTAGGGGATATCTAAACATTATATCATCTAGAGTTTTGTGTGATTATCTATTAAGAGAATATTTAGAGTATATTTGGTTTGTTTGTTTATATAAGGAGTTTTTGGGTTGTGGCAACCCTTATGAGATTAAACGAAAACAAAAATGTGGCTATGTGACTCCAAAAATACATCAAAGCATGATTGATGTAGACAAAACTAGTTGTGTACAAACTTCTACATCAATAACCAATCACGGCCATTTTATTTATTGTATTTCTTTTTTATTTAATAGTTCATCTTGTAAATTGAATTCGACTTAATTTACGAGTTCAAATATATGTGGGATCCCGTTGACTCGATTTTTATACTCGGTTTTTTCTTGTTCTCCTTATGATGTTCTTGTCGGATCAAAATGTTTATTTGATCAAACTTATAAGTGGATCATATTTAGTGCTAATTGTTGGAACTTGGTTTTGAAGAAATGGTTGTATACCATTTTCCGGTGAAAGTTTTCGCTAAAGACGTTTATCAGAATGGGGATTTTATACACGATGTAATCGTTGGTGTGAACACTATGTTATAGGATATTCACTTGTCAAAATCAGAGTTGCGGTGAATGAGAAATGGAGATAAAACGTGAATAACATGTAAAGCAAGAAAACTTTAGTGTTAGAGTGTCACGTTATGATTTGGGTTTAAATTTGTTAATTAGTATTTTGAATAATGAACTTATACTCTTGGATCATATTAAAATGATAATATTCAAAAAAAAAAATATCTTCTCCAATAAGTGGATATCGTGGTGGTGAAGGTGATTTAATCATTACATTTATGATAATTGATTTGCAACGTAAATCTCTACATAAAAGCATATATAGGTTATATCTTTTGCAATGGCTACAAAAGGGTCATCACTCATTCTATCAATATACATCATTAACACAAACATTTCTTTAAGGGAAATAGAAAACAATCTCTAACAAAAAGTTCTTTAATCTTTTTATTTATTTGTTGGGAATGCATCACATTGTCCGGTTTGTTGACGTCTACTCTTGAGTGTCGTGAGATAGACGAGTAGCAACTTTATCCTGGGACTCTAATTACCACGTAATCGTCGCACTACGGAGTAAGTTTTTAGTTAAAGAAAAATATTCCAGTCTCGACCCTGCTTACCCGGTTTTTTCTAAGTCAAATTAGTATTATAGTTCTTAGAAAATATAAATATTATTTGATAAATTTCACATTGTATTAGTTACCGTTTTCGGTGCCTATACTAAATCCATATACGACAACAAGCATCACACTAAGTAAAATCAATTCACATATTTGTACCATATATTAGGAAAACAAAATAAGTTTGTAAAAAGACAAAACATCTCACACAAACAGAACAAAGTTGAATGAAGAGAAATTCAAAAACAAACACAAGAATTATTTGAGTGATTATTATATCAACGACGACGACCTAGGACATCACCTACGACGATCAACAAACCACCTAAGACAGCACCTCCGAAGATCAACCCCGCATATTCTGGCGACTTCAAGAAAGCTTCAAAGTAGGATTCGTTCTCTTTTATCATTTCCGTCACAATTGTATTTTTTTTCTCGATCCTTGCATTTGTTTCTTGAACCTGTAGACAATGTTGCAAAATATTAGTTAAAGCGATACTAGTTTTCATATATGTATAAAGAAATACAATATTTGATACATCAAATGATTTTGTCATCTCGCAAAAAAAAAGAAGTATGCATCGACAAACTTCGTTTTATTTTATTTCAACAGTTTTTGGGGGTTTGAAAATAAAATAAAACGAAGTTTGTCGATGCATACTTCTTTTTTACCAAATATTTTCATCGACAAACAGCGTTTTTTTATTTTACAATATCTCAAATTTTGTTATCTCTAAATAATTATATCTACCAATATCTCTACATTGTATTACAATTTTCCAATTCCAAGAATATAACAATGTTTTTTTCTCTTATGGAACCATGCGAAAATAAAATATTAAGCTTTCTTACCATTTTACCATCATATGAATGAGAGAAAATAGTATACTTACAGTTTTTTCGTTGTTTTGGAGAGCATGTTTTTGTTTACGCAAATCATTGAGTATTAAGTTTCCGATTTCTTTAGTCTCATGAATTTTTATTTGACCATTTGTGATCATCTCTGTTGTTCGTTCCAAGCTCTCGTTTGATTTCATTAATCTTTCTCTGTGATACGCTAATGTCTTACCCCAACAAAAATAGATGAAAAATAATCTTACCAACAAAGGTCAATGCAAAACTAAAATGCAGAAAATATAAAGTAGACAAAACTTGTAAGCGTATTCATGAGTCGCATACAATTTTCTCTGCATTTTCCACGTCAGACATTATCGCAGATATCACTTGCATCTTTTGTTCTGCAAATACATGAAAATATTATCAATGTGTATTATATTTCCATCAATGTATCTTTACCTATGATGACAAGTTCATGTGTTTCAAAAATACTACTCTTTTTGAAAAATAACATTGCTTGCTTTCTATTATAATTTTTTTTTTGTAATCATCGAATATATATAAATTAGATTATAATTGATACGTTAAATCATTTTTTGGGTCATTACTTTAAATTCATTTATCCGTCAATTTAGAGGAATTCACAAAACTACACAATTTCATTCCTTCCTTTACAAAACTCTACCTAATTCAATTTTTTTCTCAAAATTACACCCTTTCAAAATTTTAAAAGGTTGGTTTATCCTTTAAAACTTTACCAAAATTAAAAAATTTCATTTGGGTTCGCTAATTAGTGTTTAGGGTATAGTGATTAAGGGGTAGGGTTGTGTGGGTAGGGTTAATTTGGATTTAATTTTATGTGTTTAGATGTAGTTTTGTGAAGAAATTTTTAAAAAGTGTAGTTTTGTGAAACGTAATTCAAAAGGTGTAGTTTTGTAATTCTGCCGCCAATTTATAAGGTTTAACATGTTATTTATGAAAATAAAGAAAATATATGACCATTTAAAAATTTAATTATAATATAGAGAAATTTTTTTCCCAAAACACATGAACTTGGTGATATGAAGGAAACTACTTAACCTATTATGATTTCCTAAAGTAATAATTTATGAAACTTAAAGGTTTCCAAATCTTTTGGTTATCCATAAAAAAAGTAAGAGATTTGTTACATCGACTTACCTTTTTTCGATGTAAGTGCTGAAGAATAGTTCTTTGAGATGTTTGTCAAGATCTTCAAATATTCCTCATCATATTTTTGTAATACATCATTACTCATTGTTGATAGCTAGCAAACACAAGAATTCTTCTAAAACTATCACATCCAAATCCGAAAAAAACATATATTAACCAAACACATTCAAAACCAAAATGAGGAAAATAACAATTATATTGTATAATCAATACAATACATTCTAACATATTTTGTGATCGAAATGATATAGAGAAAATCACCAATTACTAATAGTTGACTAAAATCCAGGTGATTAAAGATATGGAAGAGTATGCTAATGCACAAAGTTATTCAAGGACGCAATTAGTTGTATCTAAATATTAATGATTCTCAAGTTAACTTGTCAAGGTTATATGTAGGTAGTGCTAGAAATGTATTTGCACAAGGCACGAAATAAATTAGCCAAATTGGTGTATTTAAATATCTTGGGTGACTAAGCAAAGAACCCAAAATATTGATGTATTAACTCTAAAAAGAATCCACTAGGCATATCAATCTAGAGTCTAAATTTCAAATGTTTGATATTATTTTTGATATTTGTGAGCCAACAACACCCATTAATTTATTGATTAGATGATTTGTGTGGCCGTGAAAATCCTTTTTCATAAGTGAATTATACTCACTATGCTTCACAAAACTGTCATTTTAAAGTTTTGTACACAAATGGATAATATTATTTTTGGAGTTGTAATATGAACTTGTCTAAAAGCATTCATTTATTTAATCTAATTTCAATATTACTATGCTTTTGATAAAAATAAATCCTTATCTCGACTTTTATAAAATTTTCAAAAAGTGAGCTATTTTTATAAAAAAAGATGATTAAGTTCTATACGAGAAAAGACCATCTATACTATTAATTGGGAAGGGCAAATTTTGAGAAACTTTTAAATTTTTTTTTTAATTACATGTAATGCCATTGTATAAATTTTAATATAAAGTAATTTTAGATTAAAAACATTCATATTTAATAGGATTAAAAAAAACGAAAAAGATAAATATAAAACTATTCATAATTAATATGATTAAAATTAAAAACGAATTACAAATAAATAAGTAACAATAATGAAAAAAATAAAATATAATAAATATTTTAATTTTATGATAAACCATCGTACAATATTAATTATATATTTAAAGTTTAAAAAAATATTAAGTTTTAGAAAATTTTAATTATTTAAAAGAATTTTTTCTAAAATATTCAAATTGATTATTGATTTGAATGGATTTGGAAATCCAAGTAAAATCATGTGTTATTCAATCATTAATTTTGATTTTTTTTATAAAAATCATGTGTTATTGGTTCTATGATTTACAAATACTTTTTAAAATCACCCTTTATTCAATATTGAAGATTTGAGTATGGATTTGCCTTCATCTTAGATTTGAATGGAATTGAATATATGTTTTACTTATAAATAGAGTGATTGAAATCCTTGGGTTGTTGTAATAAAAAAAATGTTATTGGATCATTGATTTGAATGGATTTGGAAATCCAAGGAAAATCATGTGTTATTCAATCATTAATTTTAATTTTTTTTATAAAAATCATGTGTTATTGGTTCTATGATTTACAAATACTTTTTAAAATAATCCCTTATTCAATATTGAAGATTTGAGAATGGATTTGTCTTCATCTTAGATTTGAATGAAATTGAATATATGTTTTACTTATAAATAGAGTGATTGAAATCCTTGGGTTGTTGTAATAAAAAAAATCCTTGGGTTGTTGTAATAAAAAAAATCCTTGGATTCCACCTAGTTATTTGGGTGGATTTGGGAGAAAACAATATTTTATCATATTTAATCTGATCCGGTTAAAAAAACGTATGGTCGCATGTTGTATAACATTTTTATCGTGCGGTTGTTTGTTGTATAGTAATGTTTTGAACAACAAAGAGAATAACACCTTCAAACATAACAATCATGGAAAAAAAACTACTAATACAAAGATCATTAAACACCATCATATATTAAAAATCAACAATATTAGAAAACAAAGAGAAGCTTTCGAAAACCAAATGAGACTAGAAGAAAATTCCGGTCGAAATTTGTTAGCTCCGTATCGTGGTGTCAGATATCATCTACAAGAATATTCTGGTCAAAATTCACAACCAACGGATGCAAAAGAGTTGTTTAACCATCGTCATGCATCCTTAAGGAACGTGGTTGAAAGAATATTTGGTATTTTTAAATCTCGATTTCTAATCTTTAAATATGCACCTCCTTTTCCTTATAAGACGTAGACAGAGATTGTACTTGCATGTGTTGGTTTACATAATTTTCTTTGAAAGTTTTGTCGAATGGATAATTTTCTGGAAGAAGACCAAAGTGCATAAGAAGTTGTCGAAGAAATTAATGATAATAATGATGAAGTTCTTATGACCCAAGATCAACAGAGAGAATATGTCAATCAGTGGAGAGAAACAATAGCATCAAACATGTGGAGTGATTCAATTGAGAATTCATAGATCAGAACGTGACAGATTATTTCTTAAAGATTGTAATGTTTTAATTTTATAATCCTTTTGTATGAATTTCAAATATGCTTTATTTGACTTTCAAATCTACGGTGTTTGATTTTTAAAACAATGGATTCTGTGTGAATTTCCAAATTTCACTTGGATTTCCAAATCCATTCAAATCAATGATCCAATAACCCCCTTAGTAATTCAGGGGATTTGGAAGTATTTCAAAGTTAAAGATACAAACCTCAAATCCTAGCAAAAACCTTGTTATATCAAAATCAAAAATTTCCAAATTCCATTGGATTTATAAATCCATTAAAATTCATAAATGAATAACATCCCCTTACGAAAAGTTTGGGTAATGCAGGTAGTTCGGTTTAATTTAACAAATTTTGGCTTGGTTTGAATTCATTTCCGGGTTTTTGGGTGGTAACCAATCCAAGATTACAAATCTTTTGACACCACTGTGAAATTCAAGAATCGCCACTTTGAAACCCAATTTATTTATTGATGCAGGAGTAACAGTCAATGCAGTAATTAGACACATTTTATTTATGAAAAAATTATGAAATCATGTACATTTTTGAACCTTAGTTTGCAATAAGGTGATCTGTGTTTCAAAATTAGTAATTAGGTGATTTTTCTTCCTTCTGTTTTTTGTGACAGATATACCCCTCCGCACGTTCACATAGGTTCATGAATGTTCATAAGTTTTCTGTTTCAGATTTTTTCATGAATTGCTTAATCAGACTATGAATGTTCACAATGTTGTTATGCATGTTCATGAATATTCACACATGCTCAGATTGATAGTGTCACAATTATTTTAGAAGGAAAAACATGAATGTTCATGCGCTTACATGAATGTTCATGCATATACATAAATGTTCACACGACCTGACCAGAAAGTTCAGGGTTATTTTTGACTTTTTAACATAAAAAATCATCTAAATGCAAATACAAAAAAAATCACCCTATTGACAAATTAAAAAATAAAATGTACCTAGTTTACTAAATAACTCTTTATTTACCGATGTATGTCTAAATTGATATGATCGAAAAATTTGTGTAATAATTTGCATGATGTTCTTAGTTCATGTATCAATCGGCTACTGTTAGGCCTATGAACTCTATTTTTGATAATCATCGTAATATTGATTGCCATCATGTTATCATGCCTCTGATATTCTTCCTGATCATGGAAAATGTCTTGTTGATCTCTCCATCTCTGTTCACTTCAGTACTTACCTCCTTCCCGGACGAGGAACAAACAAGACATCACTCTTTTCTTCTTTACGTATGTAGATGTGTCAATTGGTTAGTCCACATGTTCATGGACACTATCTAGTCCAGTCCAATATATTGTAAACTTTCATAGACGTTCCGTAATGGACAATGGACAAAACATTGTCGAGTCCACTAAAGCCCATGTCTATCTGGAATTGTCCATGGACACCCAGTCGTTATAAATTAAATTGCAAATAACATAACCAACATTTCAAAATTAAAAAATACTACTAAAATATTTGTATATCAAAAAACCACTACAAAGCTATGTTACATTGTTAGGAGACTTTCACAACATGTAGCACTTGATGATTTGTAAGGTGTTGTACAAGTGCGTCACTTCAAAGCTATGTTACATTGTTAGGAGACTTTCACGAAACTCATTAAGGCACATACCTTGGTTTGATGTGAGTACACCATCACCAATATCTTTGATGGAATTATTTTTTGGGAGGCATCACAAGGTTTTTTTCTTAACCTTAGAACGTTTTGAATCTGATACCAACTGATAGAGTGCGAAAGCTAGAGTAGATAGGTCGAAAGTTAAATCAAATAGATTTTGTATATTGTTTAAGTTCAAAGAGTCCTCATTTCTGTGTTTTGCTAAGAAAGCCCTTTGGAGCTTTGCATAAATAGCGCTATGATAAACTTGAATTATGTCTTTTTGGTTTTTATTGATTTTTTAAAAACTTGAATGAAAAACAAGACTAGTATGACATCTATACTTATACTAAAGTTTAAGACTTGATTCCCTAATTAAAAAAGAAAAAAACGACTTCAAAAATAGAAAAGTAAAAGAAACCTTTAATTTGTTGAGTAAAAAAAGTCCAATTTTATTTAACAAAAAGGAGTGCGCTGCATCATCATTTAGTAAAACATAAAAACGGAATAAATCTTTCTTTATTACAACTTGAATATTTTTTGGTAATACCGTAATACACATTGTTATAAAAATTGTTCCTCGAGTACTTTTTCTTCAAATATTTTCTAAAACCAATCTACAAATTAGTCTCGTCTCTTCTAAATACATAGAAAGATCTTCAAAACAAATATCAGAAAAAAAAACTTTTTCAAAAAACTTACTTTTGCGTGTTCGTACAATAATGAGTTCTCGACTAAAAGGATTTCAAAAAAATAAAGATATTAAGATCATTATCATAGGAGATAGTGGGTAAGAGTTGAGTTTTGTACCTTTCCCAAGAACTTGGAATTTTTCTCTTCAATTTTCTCTATCATAAATCAAAAGATTAAGGAACTGCACTTCTTTATTGATTTAGAAAATTTAACACAAAAAGCTAAATTTCTTTTTCAAAGTCTTATTTTCGTTGTACCCTTACCCTTGTGATGTATCATAATTATTTGAAGATTCTTCCCCGCTTCCTCTCATGTTTATCTTTTTCTAACTCCTTATGCAGGGTAGGCAAAACTTCTTTGATAAACCGGTATCCTATATAGAATCTAGATTTTTTTTAAAAACTAGATTTTAAGTTTATTGAATGGTTGGTTTTGTTGCATCTTTGGTCTCTTTTCTCTCTTGTTTACTCTTTTTCTAAGGTATCTTAACTTTTAAGATAAGATATATTGACAAGGACTTTAAGAAGGTCTATAAAAATACATACGGATTTGATTACAAAACCAAGGAGCTTAGTATCGGAGATGAGGGAGTCACTTTAAATGTAACTAACCCAACAATTAAAAGAATCATTCTTAATTCTTTTGTTTATAAATCATTCCTAAGTCTTTTTTTAAAGTGTTCACATTTTATACACTAAACTACTTATGTTTGTAGATTTGGGATACTGCTGGACAAGAGAGATTCAAAAGTATTACACACAATTTTTATCGAGACGCAGATTGTTGTGTTCTTGTCTATGATGTTAATGTTCTCCAAACATTTAAATCTCTTGACAAATGGCATGATGAGTTCATCAAAGAGGTTAAATCTCTCGATAACCGACATGTTGAGTTACTTTAAATTATGCAAAAGTATGTTTTTAATTTATGCGGGAATATAATTTTGAAAGAATGTATAACTATTTCACCTATCAAATTAATAGGAAATCTAAAATGTTTTTCCGGTAATAGTTTTTATATTAAAAAAAAAAATATCGACAAAAGTATCGAATAACTTTTACATATGTCAGAAACTATATATTGTTAGGTGTCTAGTTTTCGCAAGAGATATTTTATAACTCTAATTCCATTATCTATAATTTTCACTATGTATGATAAGTCTATTTCAATTTGTTGAAAACTGTCAGGTCAATCCTTCAACATCCGGCAAGTTTCCCTTTGTTTTGGTGGGGAACAAAATTGATGTCAAAGAAGGACACTCCCGAGTTGTAGGCTTCAAATATCCCTTATGCATTTTTTCTTCGAATTGTACGCTTCAAACTTATTTATCTTTATGCAGGTTCCAAAGAAAAAAGCAAAAGAATGGTGCGAGTTAAACGGGAAAATAGATTACTTTGAGACATCGACAAAGGAAGATATCAATGTTGATGAAGCTTTTTTGATGATTGCTAAAAAAGCTTTGTCCAATGAGAATCATATTGATGAAGGGTAAGTCTCTTCGACTACAAGTAGCTATTTTTTAAAAAAAAAAACTCCCAAGTACCAATTCATCATTTATGTAAATTTAGCTAAATAAATATATTCATATATATACAAATTATATCGTTTCAAATGATTTATGTAAAATACACTTAGAAAATAATTGTTACTTTAGCTAATAAACAATTATAAATAAAATATTTAAAACTTAAAACCAAGTCAAATAACAAGTATACATAAAATATAAAGTACTTGATCGGGTCAAGTAACTTGCAAATTGTCCGATGTAAACGACTACTTGAAAATTCAAATACTTTTATGAAGTCAAGTATCAAAAACAATTTTACTAATACTTGACCAAGCCAAACCAAGTACCCAGCCTCCCTAAATTAGCATGTACTTGGCTTGTCCATAGTAATTTGTTGGTCTTTAGGTTAATCAAATACCATGGGTAATTTATCGAGGTTGCATTTGAGAAATTCAATATAAACAACTGTGTGAATCACAAAAAATGAATGAATACTTGAAATAAAATGAGACAATTATATATTTGTTTGTCAATATCGGTTCATACAAATACAACTATTTTCACTAATTTTTTTATGTTTGTCTATCAAGGGAGAGATATAACGGGGAAAATGCAATGCAACCAAACTTTACAACTACAAGCAGTTTGATGATTACTACTCATATTGATGAAGGGTAAGTCTATAAAAGTATGAGAACCTCATGACACTGTTATAACAAATAAGTAATCGGAAAACGCCGAGTCTAACGTTTAATCTTTATTAAAAACTTTTCACGATTGTCTTACAACAAAAACATTCCGTGAACTGAACATTACACAATAAACCCTATTGTCCTCAGACGTTTCTAATACCCTAAGCATTCGATCACAACCCTAACTAGCTAGATCGAAGAACACTCACCTTTTTCTTTTTACAAAAGCTCTCGGTGAAAAATGTGATTAAAGCGGCTAAGAGTGTTAACCAAACTCTAACGACTCTTTAGCCCTTAAATACACGCCGAAAACAAAAACCCTAACAACTAGAAATCTTCCAAATCTAATTGTTAGTAAATCTAGAGAATATTTTCATATCTTTTGTTTTGGAAATATTTTCCTAACCTTTTTCCATTTCGCCCAAAAGAATATATTTCTCATATATGTTTTCTTGCCATCCACTCCACGATATCTTGATGATTTCCTCAAATCTTCTTTTTCCGCGTCATATCTTCTAAAGAAACATCGAACCATCAGCTCTGATTCCAGCCTCCTGATGTTGCCTCAGTTCCAGATGTTCCTTAGCTACCAACTGCATCTTCAAAGTCTCTTCGACAAAAAGTAGCTATTTTAAAAAAACTGAGGCCTTTTCTTTTTTTTCGACAAAAAGTTCCGGATGTTCCTCATCTACCAGCTGCACAAGCCAAGTACCAATTCTTTTTTTAACGTGGCCTTTTCTACCGACTACTTGTTTTTTTAGTGAGCTGTTACATCATTTATGTAAATTTAGCTAAATAAATATATTCATGTATACAAAATATATCGTTTCAAATGATTTGTGTAAAATACACTTAGAAAATAATTATTACTTTAGCTAATAAACAATTACAAATAAAATATTTAAAACTTAAAACCAAGTCAAATAACAAGTATACATCATATAACAAGTACTCGATCGGGTCAAGTAACTTGCAAATCGTCCGATGTAAAACGACTACTTGAAAATTCAAATACTTTTGATCAAGTCAAATATAAAAAAAAACAATTTTACTAATACTTGACCAAGCCAAACATAGTACCTAGCCTCACTAAATTAGCAAGTACTTGGCTTGTGCCTAGTAATTTGTTGATCTTTGGGTTAATCAAATACCAAGGATAATTTCTCGAGGTTGCATTTGAGAAATTTAATATAAACAACTATGTTTGAATCACAAAAAATGAATGAATAGTTGGAATAAAATGAGACAACTACAAATTTGTTTGTCAATATCGGTTCATACAAATACAACTATTTTCACTAAATTTTTTTTATGTTTGTCTATCAAGGGAGAGATATAACGGGGAAAATGCAACGCAACCAAAATTTGCAACTACAAGCAGATGCGCTTGCTGAAATCGATTGAATATACATAATCATCAGTTGTAAATTGGTGTTTTCTTTTTTATATATTTTTATATCACAATCCTTAAATACTTAAAATTTTGTTTTGGTTTACAATAATTGATCTTATAACATTCTTGACTAGCGTATCCACTGCTTCTTTCAAAGATAGATTGTTAAAACAATCGCAAAATACTTAAAAAGGAAAATGCACCTGGAGCTAACCTGATAAACGAGATTTTACCCCGTTAAATCTAATATCTTAATTGTAGTACTTAAGATGTCAAACCAAATCAGGAGCAAACAATATACTTGAATTTATAAGAAACGAACTTAGTTTAAGCGTGATTAAAATGGTTGTTGGTGAATGTTTTTGTAACCGAAAATCAAACAAATAAAAACGCGAATTAAGAGTTTTGAAAGATTTATTAAAAAGCTAAACAATCAGGTTAAGGTGTTTTAAGGATGATTAAATTTTCAGATTTCAAATTGTCTTTTACAAAGATAACTTTAAGGTTTTGAAAACGATTTTAGATCAATCCACTCTCGTGGCAATGATCCTTTTCTCAACAATTAAACTAAAACAATATCTTGGATAGTTTAATCGTCGAGAAACTTTAAGAACAAATCAATTTTAACCACCAAGCTTATTAACACAGATCTCTCGGTTAAGCTAGGCTTGGTTCCAAGGTAATTGTTCAGGAATCTTTATAATCTCTCGATTCATAAAGTTTCCTAGGGTCAATAATCGAATGGCCAACTCGATTAAGGCTTTAAGTTTGTTACCAAAGACTAAAGTTTATGATCTATTAAGTCCTAGACAATTATTAATCTTAGATTCAATCAATCCCCTTTTACCCTAACCCAATTGTCTAAGGGAAACTACTCACTAAGCATGTTGAATCTTAAAACAATGGATATTGAAGAAAGCATAAACATAAACAAATCAAAGAGATAAAGGGTTCAAGAAAACTCTTATTGATGATGATGAAGATCACAAAGGTGGCCAAAGAAGCAATCACCAAGAAAATCTCCCAAGTCCAAAGCAAAAGAAACAAAGCGATGAAAAACTAAAACTAAAAGATAGAATGAATCCTCTAAACATAGAAAAACCCTAATATATTAAAAACCAAAGAAAATAAAGGAAACCAATTTGGTTTAGGAATTGGTTTTCCTTTTTACAACATAAAACCGAATTTCCATTAATTTTCGCGGCCTGTATCGGTCAATGCAAACCGATACAGGCTGACCGATATGCGCTTTCGGTAGCCTTCCTTCGGCTCTGTTTTCTTCGTATCGGCCAGGCTAAGCCGATACAACAAGTCGATACGCGTCCTTCGGGTCTTTTTCTCTCGTATCGGCCACTCCAAACCGATATGGTTGGCCGATACGAGCTTCGGCAAACTTTCTGTTTTCTATATCGGCCAATAGAAACCGATACAACATGCCGATGCAAGTGTATTTGCTTCTTTTTGGCTTAAATTCATCACTTTTGCCGTCTTTATGCTCCAAAACCCGAAATACACGAAACAAACCAAGATGCAACCTATATGACACTAAATGCAACCTAAATGAGTTAATTCTAATGCATAACATAAGGTAAAATGTGTAAAATATGCAAGTTATCAACTCCCCCAAACTTATCCTTTGCTTGTCCTCAAGTAAGAGAATTTGCATCAAAGTTCGAGAAAGTGCAGAGGCGGGGACCTCAGAACCAAAAGCAACGTGGATGTGTAATGAACAAGTATCCTAAACATAGTACCCTCTCGCAACCGAACTAGTTCTACTTATTTCTATCTACCTTTAACTCCGTCTAAGTCCGCTATTATTACCAAAAATATGTGATCCACTTGTCTAGTCTAAACACCTTTCACATTCAATTAAACACAATCAAGCATGAAACATGATCAAAAATTTCCAAGAGTTTTTCTATTTGTCTAGGTAAGAGCGGGATTTCGAATCAAATAAGGAGGCTAACACTCATGCATGTGGTTAGTTGTAGCGCGGTTTCTCTCGGGGAATGAAAGGGTTAAACAAAACCAAGAAAGACAAGAAGCAACTGATGCATACAAGTCCAGACATCCATCCCTACTCAAGACTATCCACTAACCCTTCGTCTTTCTTTTAAAGATTTAAACACTTAAACATCGAGTTTCTTTTCTTTTCTTAACTACCTTAGGGGATTTTCTTTTGGCTAAGTTTCTTTTCTTTTCTTTTTTTTCTTTTCGATTTTTCTCTCTTTTTTTTTTTTTTTTTTTTTTTTTTTTTTTACTTAGCCATTCTTTTACCCCCTAGGTGTTTTACAATTACTCGTGTTTATTTTCTTATTTTTCAAAACTCAAAGACGTGTCTCACCTAACCATTATTCCCTTCTAAATCACTAGTCCAAGAAAAACTAGCCCAATGGATGTCCTTTCTTGTCGCTCCCTATACTTTCAAGTTTTTGCGAAACCAAACAATCACTAAATGAAAAGAATTCTCACAAGTGTTTGGGTTTAGGTGTAGGGGGTGAGAGGGGAATCATCCTTATATTGAGAATGACCGGATTGCGCTTAAAGTGTTTCGGTTTAGGAAGCCGCAATCCGTAGAAATCAAAAAGCCATAGAAATTCTCTTGAAAACTATCAATCATGCTAATTAAAAGTCAGGTTTAAGTTCAGATAATTTTCGAAGGTAACTTAGAACTACCAAGCTTCATAACCACACTATTGGCTTTTTAAACATCAATGTCTAGGGTCGCGGTTTCAAGATTTTCAGCGAGTTCTAAGTCGTTTACGGAAGATACTACACCTAAGATACTCGTTCAAAACACTAAGTGCGTCGCTTTACAAGGTTAACATCATCATAGATCCCCTATGCATATGACCTAAATGCAATGAACTAATCCTAAATGCAATGAACTAATCCTAAATGCAATGAACTAATCCTAAATGCAATGAACTAAGGATGCTAATATGCGAAAGCTAATATGACTACTCCCCCAAACTTAAATCACACGGTCTCCGTGTGAAACAAGCATTGGAGAAGGTTCCTAAATGTAAAAACTATATGAAAACTAATGCGTATACACAAAGGTTTAGGAGTTACCTCGGATTGTCGGATTGTTCCTTCGCGCTCGTATCGACGTGATCAAGCCGATATGTCTTGTCGATATCGGTCTGAAGAGACCGATATCACATCCCGATATTGCACATGCGCGTTTTTCCAATCTTCGTTCCTCCTGAAAACCACTAGGCAAAAGAAAAACTAAAAGAATAAAAGTTGAAAACGAAAATAAAAGCATATGTACAAGGATAGACATGGGACTTCCTCCCAAGTGAGCTTGTTTATAGTCACTAAGCTTGACTTTACCCCTTGTTTAGGCGACGTTAGGATTCGAAAGAGACATTGAATCTCCTTCGGTGACAACTTCGTGGACCAGGGGTGGCTTGAGTTTTACTCCTTTCATCCCAAACTCGACTCCATCTTTGTGCTTCTTTTGCCTTGAGTCGCATCGAGCACTCCTTGCTCCTTCCTTGAAAGCTTTCTTCAAAAGTTTAACCTCGTTGACTAACTTTTTAATGACGCGGTTTTTAGACAAGTTCGAATGCGCCATTCTAAACTTTCTAGGAGGAGGTTGGTGTTCCACTTTTGGAGCTTTGGGTTTGCTCCTTGCATCATCACTAGTCTTACCATTGCTAGCATCTTTCTCTACTCCAATCACCAAAGCTTCACAAGGAACCGTCTCCGTAGGCTTTTTGACCACATCGTTGATGTTGTACCGTTGAACAAGGTCCTTCCCAAGGTGTAAGTCTATCTTTCCAACCTTCACATCTATGACGGCTCCAGCGGTTGCCAAGAAAGGTCTTCCAAAGATGAGTGGATTATCAGGTTCTTTGTCCATCTCCAAGACGACAAAATCTGTTGGAATGAAAACGTCTCCCAACTTTACCGGAATATCTTCTAAGATTCCAACGGGTACCTTCACGGATCTATCGGCCAGCACCAAAGAGATCTGAGTAGGTTGGAGAGAAGAAAGGCCAAGTCGTTTAGCCACAGACGAAGGCATAACGTTGACACTAGCCCCTAAATCGCATAGGCACTTTTCAAAGACCAAAGGACCAAGAGTGCAAGGCAAGGTAAAACTCCCTGGATCACCAAGTTTCTTAGGAGAATGGTTCTTTTGAATGATCGCGCTGCACTCTTGTGAAAGATTCACCGTGTCTTCCGAGTTTTTAAACTTGTTTTTGATGGTGTCTTTCAAGGATTTAGTTTCGTCAGGGACTAGCTTGAAAGCGTCAATAAGTGGCATGGGAACTTGTACCTCGTTTACTTGCTTCTCGAGCTTAGCTCTAAAGTACTCCTTCAAGAGATGCATCTTGGCTCGACCCGGAAAAGGAAGCTTAGGCACGTAAGAAGACGTCACGTAAACGGGTTTCTTCTTTTTCTCAGATTTTTCCTCTGTATCGGCCATGTTCTTGGCCGATGTAGGTGGTCGATATCGGTCAGCTGAAACCGATACACCTGGTCGATACGCGCTCCATGTCTCCTTCTCACTCGTATCGGCCTTGTTCCTGGCCGATACAGGTGGTCGATATCGACTAGATGTGGCCGATACACCTGGCCGATACAACTGTCCTGTATCTTCCTCGTTACCGCATGCGGTGTTTTCGTCGTCTAGGACTGTGGTCTCTGTGTCGTGTGACTGTTCCACCTCCCCGACCTGATCCGCATTGTCCTCAATGAGATCATGTGAAAGCATTTGTGTACCACTACGAAGTTCTATGGAGTTGACATACTCTCTATGATTGGCTTCAGGTTTACCCGGGAGTTGACCAATTGGTCGCTTAGAAGCCGAGGTAATTTGAGCCACTTGGTTGTCTAAAGCCTGCAAGTGTGAGTTCATGGATTCGATCTTGGCGTTGAGATCATTGTATGTAGAGTCCACCTTTGTCTTGATGGCATCGATTTCCATGAAGCTTCGGCTTTGACCTTCTAGAATTTGCTTCAACGAGTTGGTTAGTTTGGTCACCTTGGGGAGCTGGTGAAGAAACTTGGCCTTGAGCAGCGGAAGGATGGTTGTAACCTGGTGGTGGATTAAGTGGTGGTCTCGGTGCATATCCTCCTTGTTGTGCTTGGGGATAAATTTGATCTTGAGGATTAGCTACGTTGGTGCTTCGGTAGGAAAGGTTCGGGTTGTGTTTGTAGTTGTTGAAACGCCAATCACCTTGATTACCCACATAGTTTATCTCCTCATGAGTGCTGTGAAGTGGGGTCGCCTCTTCTTCTCTACTTCCTACGAAGTTGATTCCCGCTTGTTGAGACATGAGTAGCTTATCCAGCTTCTCATTCACTGCCTTTATCTCTCTCTTAAATTGCTCATCATTCCCAGAGCTGCGGATGGTGCGATCATATTCTTCCCCGTAGTTGCTATCACTTAGGGCGTAGTTTTCCACCAAAAGCTGTCCATCGGCTTCCGTCTTCCCAAGGAAATTTCCTTGGCTAGCTGAATCGAGAAGCATCCTAAACTTCGGTTTTAGACCGCGGTAGAACGTGCTGAGTAAGCTCTCTCCCGTGAAACCGTGGTGTGGACATCTCACCGTGTAACTCTTGAATCTTTCCCAAGACTCGCCGAACGTTTCTTGGTCTTTTTGTGCGAAAGCCGAGATCTCGATTCTTAGCTTTGCTCGTCCTCACCACCGAGAAGAACTTTGTGAGAAAAGCCGTCTTACACGCCTCCCAAGTCTGTATGGTGTCTTTCACAAGATTCTTCTGCCATATGTGTGCTTTGTCCCCGAGTGAGAAGGGGAACAAACGCAGCTTAAACATGTCCTCGTTGACACCATTGATCTTCACCGTGTCGCATAACATGTCAAATTGGTGAAGATGGTCAATGGGGTCTTCACTAGGCAGCCCATAGAACTTGTTGCTGGACACCATATTGATGAGACTAGACTTGATCTCGAAGTTGTTGTTGGTGATGGCTGGTGGCGTGATGCCACTACGGTTGGTGATGTTAGATGGCACATCGGCTGTTCCAATTGTGCGTGCAACGTTAGGCGCGTTGTTTGCATCACCCATCTCTAATTCCGAATCCGAACCCGAAGTTTCTGATGTAGATGAGTCGGAGTGATTGCTGGATCTTCTTTCTCTTGAGATAGCTCTTTCGTGTGCTTTGATGTCTGCGAAAAAGAGCAAGTTGTCACTTTGTCGGTGACTTCTTCTTTGCATACACCTAACAAAACGAAAATCACAAGAAAAGAAAACAAATTAGTAACAAGAACTGAAACTTAATCCCAAGTAGTTTCAAAATTCTAATAATTGTTCGAGTTCCTGAATCGGCAACGGCGCCAATTTGATAAACGAGATTTTACCCCGTTAAATCTAATATCTTAATTGTAGTACTTAAGATGTCAAACCAAATCGAGGAGCAAACAATATACTTGAATTTATAAGAAACGAACTTAGTTTAAGCGTGATTAAAATGGTTGTTGGTGAATGTTTTTGTAACCGAAAATCAAACAAATAAAAACGCGAATTAAGAGTTTTGAAAGATTTATTAAAAAGCTAAACAATCGAGGTTAAGGTGTTTTAAGGATGATTAAATTTTCAGATTTCAAATTGTCTTTTACAAAGATAACTTTAAGGTTTTGAAAACGATTTTAGATCAATCCACTCTCGTGGCAATGATCCTTTTCTCAACAATTAAACTAAAACAATATCTTGGATAGTTTAATCGTCGAGAAACTTTAAGAACAAATCAATTTTAACCACCAAGCTTATTAACACAGATCTCTCGGTTAAGCTAGGCTTGGTTCCAAGGTAATTGTTCGGGAATCTTTATAATCTCTCGATTCATAAAGTTTCCTAGGGTCAATAATCGAATGGCCAACTCGATTAAGGCTTTAAGTTTGTTACCAAAGACTAAAGTTTATGATCTATTAAGTCCTAGACAATTATTAATCTTAGATTCAATCAATCCCCTTTTACCCTAACCCAATTGTCTAAGGGAAACTACTCACTAAGCATGTTGAATCTTAAAACAATGGATATTGAAGAAAGCATAAACATAAACAAATCAAAGAGATAAAGGGTTCAAGAAAACTCTTATTGATGATGATGAAGATCACAAAGGTGGCCAAAGAAGCAATCACCAAGAAAATCTCCCAAGTCCAAAGCAAAAGAAACAAAGCGATGAAAAACTAAAACTAAAAGATAGAATGAATCCTCTAAACATAGAAAAACCCTAATATATTAAAAACCAAAGAAAATAAAGGAAACCAATTTGGTTTAGGAATTGGTTTTCCTTTTTACAACATAAAACCGAATTTCCATTAATTTTCGCGGCTCGTATCGGTCAATGCAAACCGATACGAGTCGACCGATATGCGCTTTCGGTAGCCTTCCTTCGGCTCTGTTTTCTTCGTATCGGCCGGGCTAAGCCGATACAACAAGTCGATACGCGTCCTTCGGGTCTTTTTCTCTCGTATCGGCCACTCCAAACCGATATGGTTGGCCGATACGAGCTTCGGCAAACTTTCTGTTTTCTATATCGGCCAATAAAAACCGATACAACATGCCGATGCAAGTGTATTTGCTTCTTTTTGGCTTAAATTCATCACTTTTGCCGTCTTTATGCTCCAAAACCTGAAATACACGAAACAAACCAAGATGCAACCTATATGACACTAAATGCAACCTAAATGAGTTAATTCTAATGCATAACATAAGGTAAAATGTGTAAAATATGCAAGTTATCATAACCATATAGACGTATGAAAAGTCTAAAGAACAAATGAAATTTGAAGAACATTTTTAAGTTGAAGTTGAGACCAAAGGACAAAGGGAGTCCGGTAATGTCCAGACGTTCGAAGGTAGAATAAGAAATATCGATAATAACAGTGTGTAGAATAAAATGATATACATTTGAATCTCATGTGACTCGCGTTAAACACGGAGTTTAAATTTTAATTATAAATATTATATATTTTAATATATATATATATACATAATATATTACTATTATATCTTGGTTTTTATAATTTTTTATTTACAAAAAATTATTACTATTACCATTTTGATACCATTGTCATTTCTATTTTAATATTTACCATTACGTAAAATTTACAATTTATCATTGAAGAACAATAACTACATAGTGTATTTAAACCAGAACATGACATGTTTAACAATGAACGGTTTGTCAATCCGACATGTATTTGTCATAAAGCTCGGACTATTAAAAACTCGGATATAACCGCTCAAATTTTGGGAACCGGTGGTTCAACCAATGATTCGTAAATTATGTGTTCAATTTTTGTCATTTGACATGAATTTTGGGTGTTAAATACAATTTTATAAAATAATATTGTTATTTGTAAATGAACAATATGTTTTATCATTATTTTGAACTTAATATGATATAATATACCACATAAATATTAGGGAGATTTATTAGAAATTATAAAATTGTGTTTCTTATGGATTTTTTAATATTATATTTTCTATATTTTATGGGTTTTCCAAAAAAAAATTAAATATATTATTCATTTATTATGTCAATTTAATAAATTTGGGTTTTTGTTTTGAAATTTTTGTTTTGGGATTTTATGAATTTTTAATAAATCTTTTAATTATGTGGAACCAGAATTGCTCATGTTATGACACGTATAATTTTCATACTCATTTTCTCTATTAATAATATAAGACGGGGTTTTTTAAATAATTTATGGACTTTTAAAATTTTCATTCAAATTTCAAAATGTATGCTCAATTAATATATTTAATATATATAGGATAACATAACCCATCATGAAGTAATATAAAAGATGGCGAAATGAAAAAAAAAACTAAGTTGTTGGTCCAAAGAAGGCTCTGCATTGTTGGTCCTCTCCATAACGGATGGACGGACCTTCTAAACAGGATACCTCCCACCAGAGGTAAGAAATACTATCTTTGGATGGTGACCATTTGGAAAGAAAGAAACAACAGACTGCACAACAACAACTCAACTCCCACAAACGTGATCATAATTCAGCTTGATAGAACTATTCGAGATATCCTCCTAGCCAGAAAGGATAGGAAGAACTTCACCAATCTTTTGCAAGATTGGTTTGCAAATACTTAACAGCCTACTACTTCACATCTTTTGTTCCCTTAGACTTTTTTATGTTTTTTGGAATCATAATGCACAATATTTCTTTCGTCTAAGTTTGTAACCCAAAACGTTCTTAGTTTTAATGAAATTTACATTTTATCAAAAAAAAAAAAAAAAAAACTAAGCTAGAGGTAAAACATACAAATTATCATCACTTCCTTTTCATTTTTTCAGAACAAAATGGTGTTCTCAAAAACTAAACTCTTTCTCTGAACAATGATATATCCACACATAGACATGACACAGACTTGAGTTTGTATTTACTGTCCACAAAAAGAATAATCTCTATAGCTACAACAATCAACTCACAGCATATAACTTGTATATATTATACATATAAAGATTGTACTCAACACACATCTGCACTGAATATGAATCTTCATCACCACACCTTACCCTTTACATAAAGTTAGGATATGGATTGTTGTTGTTGTAGCCTTGAACCGGACCACGCGGTTGGTGCTGATTACCGTTCACGACAAATGGATTACCAAATGGATTCATGCTCTGCTGCTGTTGCTGCTGGTAAGGCTGTTGTTGTTGTACAGGTCCCATCATCATTCCTGTGTTATGGTGCTGATACACGTACGTTTGGTTCGCCATATGACCTGTGTAGAATGGTTGTTGCATAATCATGGGAGGACCGTTACGTACTTGGTTTTGTTCCCATGGATTGTAGCTTCTCTGTTGTTGCTGTTGTTGATTCACTCTCATTGCATCCTCGTATAGGCTGTCAAGTGTCAGCTTGTCTAGTCCACCCGCCTTGACAAAGACAAAATTCATATGTTACCACAACTTCTTAAAGCTTAATGTAAGAGAGATAGAGAGAGAGAGACGAAGAGAGTGAAGTGCTAATTTTACCAATTTGCTATTAGCAGCGGCGACTTCATTTGAACTAGGGGCTGTCACTAGCGCCAATTCCCAGCCAGTAGAAGTAAAATCGGTTGTCACTGCCGGCTCAACTGTAAAAAAACAATTTATATATTTACTGGCTCAACGAAAATATTCATAGTGATATGAGATAACAAACTAAATACCGGTAACAGGGACAATAGCCAAAGCCAAAGCATTTTTATCTTCAAATTCAGAGGCCACTGGAGCATGATCATCCATAGACTAGAGGGAAAAATGTTCAAAATAAGTCGGTAACATGTTCCCAAAGAAATAAAAGTTACGGGTAGGGAATATGAGCAAAAGATACCAGTAAATCAGGTTGATTCTGTACAGGCTTTTCTGCTTCTTCTGCTTTAAGTGGTTGTTCAGGTGATGCCGGTTTCTCATCAACGACCTTTGTGGGCTTTTCGTACTCGATGGCCAGAATCTCTTTAGGAGCAGGAAGTCTCTCAAGTGCCTTGAAAATGTCGTAAAAAGTAAGTGTTATCGATGATCACTTTCTTCATACAAATGTCTTATGAGAAGATACTCTCTCATACCTGTTCTTTCTTGGCCCCTGCTGCTAACGGTGCGTCTTTCACATACTCTTCCATTGCTTGTAGAAAAGAAGTGGGAGGCTTCATACAACAAAACACTACGGTAAAGAAAAAAAGCGCACACGAATAAACCAATTAAATATTCACACTTGTGCGAAAATCCAACCTGCTCAATCTTTATAAACCTATCTCCGCGTCCCATGTAAACACTTTTGCAGACTTCGAAAAATTCTGAAAGCCTCTCTGCCTGAGAGAAAGACACCAATGTCACCAAACCAAAAAATCACATTAATAAGATGTTGTATTTACCTGTTTTACTGCTCTTCGGTACATATCCAATGCCTTGAGAGCATCGCTCCGTTGCATCTCAAAGAACTTTTCATCAATGAAAAATTGAAATGGAAAAGTCAGGGAAAGAAAACAAGTATATATCTGCATATGAAGAAAAGATGAAGCTTGTGTGTACCTTATCAACCAAATTGTCTATGCCATCTGTGAGTGCTTGATAGATTTTGGTGCTCTCAGACACAACCTAGTTCGCGAGAATTCGAATTTTAAAAAACCCGTAAATGAATCTTAACCTAATTAAACCGAGAAGGAGCAATACCATTGAGAGTGCTAATTGTATAATATGGTTTTGAACTGCTGCCCCTTCAGGCTGCAAAACATACACCAAGTTAATTAACGCGAAAAAATGATACCTTCTCCACAATATAAAAAACAGAACACAACAGAAGTAGAGTAGACATGCACCTGACAATCAAGAACACGGAAAAGAAGTTCTTGCAGAGCTGGAAGTTGTTCGAGCAAATCAGGTGTGTCCAAATCTTTGGTTTTCTGTATGCATACCACAAATCTTATAGACATATCTAAAATGTAACTAATAGCTTATATCAAAACCAAAGAGATGAGAACAGAAATACTTACTGGAGGGTCGATCTCAACATCGTACTTCAAAACATGGAAACACTCTAACCGCTCCTCTAAGAATAGAGCATAGAAACGAACCCACGCAGAGTAACCCCACGCTGAAAAATCCAAAAGTAAAAGAAAGATAAGTGAACCAAAGAGCTTCTTTGAATACAAGAGAGACTTAACGGAAAGTAAAAGCACGGGTAATACCATTTGGGCATGAATCATCTTTGAAATGAGACATATTAAGCATATGAGTCCTGCTTCTGCTATAATTAATAACTTCTTCGTGAAACGTCTGGTCCACTTCCCTCAGCGCACGGTGGATAACTATAAGTGTTTTCAGCGCAACCTGAAACAAAATGCGGAGAATCAACAGCAACTACTAACAGATAAAGTCGCAACTTTTATCCAACAAACATAGCGGCTTTATAGTGACTTCACAATATAACTTACAGATCTAACAAATACTAAGACAAGGTCCATAGACAAAAACCGCGGCTTTAAGAATCAGCGGACAAGTACTAAACATAAAAAGTCACAACCTTTATACTAATCTGATGATCTTACACAACTAACAAACTAAGACAAGGTCCAAAATAGCGGCAAGGCAAACAAGAAAGGCGATAAAAAAGACAGTACCGCCCAGTTATGTGTTCTTGATAACCTCCTAGACAAAGCATGGATGCAATACGCCACATCTGCGCGAGGCCTTGTCGCTGAAATAGCCATGAAAATAGCTGCACAAGGGACACAAACTAATAAGCCACTCACTATTTCAAAAACCAAGGCAAGTAACTTAAAGCTACCTATTGATTAAGGACTACACACCTCTTATGTATCTTTCTTTTGAAGGACTCTCCACATGATTTGTAGCTTTCACAATAGCAATATCCAATTCCTAACAAAAACCCATCACAAAGAATCAAAAAATAGTAATAAAAATTCGATTTTTTAGGGCATATCTTAATTACCTTGTAATCGCTATTGACTTTAGCTAAAGAAACAGTGGTTGTGTCCTTAATAGCACCAAGATACCTTCTTAAACTACTCTGTGTTCCTCTTCCTCCTGACATTTCGCTTTTATATAAACCCTAAAAAACATCAAAGATTCAAACTTTTTAATCTTTAATCACAAAACCCTTTTCGAATATTGTGTAATAGATTCACATAAGCCTAAATCTTGAATACTATCAAGAACCAAATCTTACAGAACAATGAAAATCGAGATTTGTAAGGAGAAAAAGACAAACCTGAAGAAGGTTTCTTTGGTAATAAGAACGAAATCAGAGGAAGAAGATTCAACGAATTCAAGAACCTTTCTTTTTTGAAAAAGGGGTTTGGTGAAAATGGAGAAAGACGTATAAGAATAAAAAGATGGAGAGAGAGAAAGTAAGAGAGAGAGAGAGAGAAGAAGAAGATGATGAGAGGTACAGAGTCTCTCTGGTTATACGTTGACGAAAATAAAATTAAAAAAGTCTTTATAGTTTATATAGCGAGAATGAGCTAAGAGCTAACGTGATTTGTTTGGCCGCCGACGCATAATATTCTATTTTTTTATTTATTTTGTTTTATTTTATTATTATTAAAGTTCATTTATCTCTCTTTTACCAAATTAATTAGAGGAATTCACGAAACTACACCCTTTCAACTCTTCTTTCATAAAACTACACCTAATTTAATTTTTTCACATATTTACACCCTTTCAAAATTTTAAAAGTTTGATTTACCCTTTAAAAAATTACCAAAATTAAAATATTTTCATTTGAGTTCGCTAATTAGTGTTTAAGGTATAGTATTAAAGGGGTATGATTGTGTGGGTAGGGTTTATTTGAATTTAATTTTTAGTGTTTAGGTGTAGTTTTGTGAAGTATTTCGGAAACGGTGTAGTTTTGTGAAATGTAATTCAAATAGTGTATTTCGGAAATGGTGTAGTTTTGTGAAATGTAATTCAAATGGTGTAGTTTTGTGAAATGTAATTCAAATGGTGTAATTCAAAAGGTGTAGTTTATCTAGAGGTGGGCATTTCACCCGAGATCCGAAATCCGACCCGAACCCGACCCGAAAAACCTGAACCGAAACCGAACCGTATTTCCAAAAAACCCGAACGGGTTTTAGAATTCTTTAATCCGGGTACCCGACCAAAACCCGAACCGAACCCGAACGGGTACCCGAATAAACCCGAATATATATGTTTATATAGTTTTAATAGGGAAATTGTGAATTTTCATAAGGTAGTTTGGATTTTAGTAGGCTATTTTGGTTTTTTTGTGGGTAATTTGGGGCTAATCCGAACCGAAATCCGAATAACCCGAAACCAGAACCCGAATTTCTCACGAAAAATCCAAAAACTACAAAAAATCCGAACCAAAACCCAAAAAACCCGAACCGAAACCCGAAAATTCCGAACCGAATAATATTTCGGTTCCTTGTCGGGTTTTGTTAAAAATGTGAAACCCGACCCGAACCCGAATTGATCCGAACCGAAACCGAACCGAATTTGTAAATAACCCGAACGGTTTTTATATAGTCGTACCCGAAAAACCCGAACCCGAATGAACCCGAACCCGAATGAACCCGACCCGAATCCGATCCGAAAACCGAATGTCCACCCCTAGGTTTATCTTTCATGTTATAAACATTTAATAGCGTGTTGGCAAATGCCAATTATTATCCACTAAATATTTAATACTTTGTTGGCAAATGGAATTTATTATTCAATAAAAGTTTATCTTTCATGTTACAAACATTTAAAGGACAATTAAAAAAGTACAATTTTTTTAATTGTATTTTAAAAACTACATCATTTTAATGTTATTTTTCAAAATTATACATAATCACTTAAAATTAAATTCAAATAAATCAAACTCATACAATTTTATCTTTTTAATATTATATCTTAAACATTAATTTGCAAACCCAAATGAAAATATTTTAATTTTGGTAATTTTCTAAAAGGTAACTCAACCATTTAAAATTTTAAAAAGGTGTAAATATGTAAAAATATTGAATTAAATATAATTTTGTGAAACATAAGTTGGGCAAAATACCCGGAACCGAAAAACCGGAACCGAAGAACCGAAAAAAACGGTTCCGGTTCCGGTTTCGGTTCCACCCTAAATACCTGATGGTTCCTAAACTTAAGAACCATGGGTATCGGGTAGGAACCGGAACCGAACCGAATACCCATGGGTAGAACCGAAAAACCGAAATATTTTTATATACTTTGAGTATTTTTATATTTTTGGGTATTTTTGGCTATTTTTCTAACTTCGGGTATTTTTTATTATCCTATTCCAGGTATTTTTTGTTTTTGGGTATTTTTTTTCAATTTTCGGGTTTTTTTCATAATTTTGAGTATTTTTATGAACTTTTTTTGGGTATATTTTATGTTTTCGGGTATTTTTTTCTATTTTTGATATGAAATACCCGGAACCGAACTGGAACCGAAATGGAACCGAAAATTTCGGGTATTTTTCGGTTCCTCAAACAAATAACCGAACCGAACCGAAACCGATAGGAACCGAACCGGAACCGAACCGAAATATTGAAAAGTAGTGATTGGGTAATAGATTCAAGAACCGAACCGAACCGGAACCGAAATTTCGGACCCGGAACCGAACCAAATACCCGAATACCCAAGCCTAAATGTATTTGCTTTTGTTATTAATCATCAGAACTATGTTCTAAAAATTGTTTATCATATTTTCTTAAATTTCATTTTGACTGGTTATACATAAGCGGTAAAAAAAAAAACAAGAGGGACCTTCTATAAGAATGTAGTTTTAGTGGAGTTCTTCTTGTAACGAACTCACCCGCGGTCCGTTACTTTTGAGAGTCTAATCCTTCATTAATATGATATTGTCCGCTTTGGATCTTAAGGTCCGCACGGTTTTGGTCTTGGTTTCCTTTCCAAAAGATCTCACATTAAATTGGGGTTAAACTCTCTCTTATATATTAGATTTGCATTCTTTATATATTATATTAGATTTAAGGAAGTTGATATGGTTTTGGGGTCGGAGTTATAGTTGTCGGTGAACTCGCCGCAAGAAAAGGTCGTAACGCACTCAAACTCAACAAGCTGTCCACCATATATCGTCTACAACTTGTCATTCTGTAAATCAAATCCGAAAAATTGTCCACCAAAAACCGTCCACACTTTGTCAATCTGTAAATCAAATCTCAGACCTTCATCAAAGGTCGTCCTCATAGATTAATCCTATAACCAATTCGAAACACACAAAATTCAAATCGGGATAAATAGGAAAAGACTCAGAAGAATGTAAGATGAAATATGATTTGTGAATATGTACAAAAAGCTTAAACAAGTCACAACAAAAGCAAATAAAGAGAGTGAGAGAGAGCTATGCAAATTGGTCTTGATAATATCTCTAGATTGTAAGAGAGATCTCAAATTATTAAGGTTTTTCGTGATAGAGAGAAGAAAAAAAAACAAGCAAAGGATATTTAGTGGTTTTGTTTTTATTTAATTATTAAATTTTTTAATTTTAATTTTAATTCGAAATTCAAATTTTTCTTTAATTAAAAATAGTGTCCGAAACCAACAAGACTTTATTTAATTTTTTTTTGTTGGAAAAGCTCAAGTTAGTTTGTAAGAAGAAAAATAGAAATTTTGTTACACATAAACAATGGACAAAACGGTCATAAACAAAATGTGTCTTATATTGTGATTACATCTCTTAAAAGTATCTTTGATCGTAAAAAACTCTTAATATTATCTATACTATTAACTTGGAAGGACAAATTTTGAGAGGGGAGAATTACAAAACTACACCATTTGAATTACATTTCACAAAACTACACCATTTCAAAATAACTTCACAAAACTACACTTAAACACTAAAAATTAAATTCAAATAAACTATACCACATAATTTTATCCCCTTAATACTATAATCTAAATACTAATTAGCGAACCCAAATGAAAAGATTTTAATTTTGATAATTTTTATAAGGGAAAAATGTCAATTAAATCATGAACTTTCAAAATTCACCGAAAAAAAACATGAACTTTCACGTGAACCATTTAAATCATGTATTTTTCGTTGACTAACGTTTTAAATCATGAATTTTTTTTTTCCGAACAAAAAGAGCACATCGTAAACAAAAAGAATTCAAGGTTAAGTCTATTAACGCAATAGTTTGATATTGTTTGAGATTTATTTGAAGAATTGAGCACTTCAATTGGCTGGAATTGAGCATACAGTCAAATTTTTCCGTTAACGGACTCAACTTTGTGCTTTTTTGTCTCAATAAAAAAAATTCATGATTTAAAACGCCAGTCAACGAAAAATATATGATTTAAATGGTTCACGTGAAAATTCATGTTTTTTTCGGTGAATTTTTATAGTTCATGATTTAATTGACATTTTTCCCATTTTTTAAAGGGTAAATCAAGTTTTTAAAATTTTGAAAGGGTTTAAATATGTGAAAAAATTGAATTAGGTAGAGTTTTGTAAAGAAATGAAAGAAATGGTGTAGTTTTGTGAATTCCTCTTTTGAGAAACCCTTCAAAATTCATTTTAATTACATGTAATGCCACTACATAAATTTTATTATAAAGTATTTTAGATTAAAAAATAAAAATATTCCTATTTAATAGGATTAAATAAGAAAACGAAAAATAAAAAAATAAATAAAAATTATTCCTATTTAATAGGATTAAAAATAAAAACACAATTAAAGAAAATAAAAATAAATATCAAATTATTTAATAGGTAACATAATGAAAAATTAAAGTATTATAAATATTTCAATTTTATGAAAATCATAAAATATTAAAAATATATTTAAAATTTTAAAATTATAGAAAAATTTAATTATTTAAAAGTATATATTTTTTTTATTTTAATTATGAATTTAATTTTAGATTTAAACATGGGTATAATTATAAATTTTAACATATAATTTGAATAATGATTATGACATCCACATATTTTAATTTAAAATTATCACAAATGGAATTTCAAATAACGAAAGATAATTGTTATGAAATTAAAATAAATTCATTTTCTATATAATATATATATAGTTTTGCAACGGGTCGAAAAATATCATACATAATTTATTACATATATAAAAATTATATTCGTAATATCAAAACATATATAAATGTGATTCCAAAATTTATCATGAATATGGATCAATAAAAAAATTACTAAATTGTATCAAATTAATATGTTTATAATTATTACACTTGTGCGTCTTGCAAAACATCATACATAATTTGTAATTTCTAAGTATAACCAAATTTTATTTGTAATATCAAAATATACATAAATATAATTCTAAAATTTGTATTCAATATATATTAATAAACATTACACCTAGTATTTACATTAATTAGCCACACTAAATGAAAATATTTTATTTGGTTATTTTAATTCTTATTGGGTTAATATAACCTTTTTGGTTTCTTATTGGGTTCATGTTGTTCCTTTTAGTTGAGTTTTATTTTTGGAAAAATGTCAATTAAATCATGAACTTTCAAAATTCATCGAAAAAAACATGAACTTTCGCGTGAACCATTTAAGTCTTATATTTTTCGTTGACTGACGTTTTAAATCCTGAATTTTTTATACTGAGACAAAAAAAGCACATAGTTGAATCCGTTAACGGAAAATTTGACAGTATATTCAATTCCAGCCAATTGAATTGCTCGGTTCTTCAAATAAACCTCAAACAGTGTCAAACTATTACGTTAATAGACTTAACATTGGACTCTTTTTGTTTACGTTGTGCTCTTTTTGTTCCGGTAAAAAAAAAAATTAAAACGTCAGTCTACGAAAAATACATGATTTAAATGGTTCACGTGAAAGTTCATGCTTTTTTTCGGTGAATTTTGAAAATTCATGATTTAATTGACATTTTTCCCGTTTTATTTTCTTTCATCTAGTAATGCTTTGTAAACAAATTTCTATTTGCCACTTTTAATTTAATGCAAAATCTGTATAATTTTGAAATTTAAAATTTTGAAAAACCTTTGTAAATCAATATTTAAAATTTTGAAAAAGTGTAAACATGTAAAAATATCTAATTATACGCAGTTTCGTGAACGATAGTTTTTCGAATTCATCTTTAAATAAACCAAAATCTCCAAGACCGAAATTAATGACCGAATTGAAAACCTAAACCGGAAATGTTGGGTAGGTATAAGTAATCTAAACCGGAAATCTCTTTCATGAAATAGACAGTTTTCTACTACCTTCTGGATTCTTCTCTCTCCTTCTTCTCTCTCCTTCATTCTTCTCTCTCCTCTCTCTTATTATACACGTCACTTCTTCCCTCTCTTCACCGATTAAACTTTTAAGAAAAAAGTAATTTCTGCTAAAAAAACAACAATGGCGGAGGAAGAGCGCTTATCGATGAAGAGGAAAGAAATTGACCGCGTCAACGACGAATTCTCCGATTTCTCTCTCTCTTCTCCTTCTAAGAAGATTCGTCGTCTGGTAATTTCTTGATTTTCATCGAAAACCCTAACTTTTCTCTCGTTAGTTGTTGTCTTCTTCTTCTTCTTCGGTTTTGATTTTTAATGAGATTTGTGGAATCAGGATTTGGATTTGCCACCGATTATGGAGGAAGAGGAAGTAGATATGGTTACTGTTAATGAAGAATTAGAGGATGTTACTGTTAACGAAGAGAGATCTATTGTTTTGTATAAGCCTCTTCTTCACTATCATTCTCCTTCTCCTTCTTCTGGGAATCTCTTTGTTGATACAGACTTGATTTCTGGGTTTAAGAGTAAGTGTTTAGAGTTTTATTATTATTATAAGATTTTTGATGCCTTTTGCTCATTAGTGTTGTTCATAGAGACTTTGATTTCTTACAAACTCTTTAAAATCCAGTTTTGTTATATTCAGAGTTATCTTGTCATTGAGCTAAAGCTAATGTGATTAGGTATAGTAATAATTGTTATTGAAGTGAATAAGATTTTCATGTGTTGTGTGCTCATTAGTTTTGTTCATAGGGAGAGAGACACTCGAGATTCGATTGTAGTGAGGATTTAGATGAATGAGGTTATGTAGTTTATTATGTTTCGAGTTAATATTTGTATGAACATTGTGTGAGGACTTGGACTATGTTCTTTTGTTAGTTGCTATTTGTTGTGCTACTTGCTATTTTGTCTTGTGATTTGGCTAAGTTTGTGAATGTTCATGCCCTTTTCTATGAATGTTATGAGATTTTGATGTTGTTGGGTCATTACTTCTTACATAAGCAGACACTCAAGATTCAATAGTATGTTGAGTTAATATTTGTATGATGATAAACATTATGAGAACTTCTATTATGTTTTTTTGTTTTGTGGCTAAGTTTGTGAATTTTACAGATAGATACCTTCGTGATGCGTCGATAGCTAATGATAACGAATATGAAGATGAGAAAACCAACAAGTGCCAAGCTGTTGTTTGCTGGAATCCTTCTCAGTCTCCTTACTCGCAATCCGTAGGAGCCTTTAAACAACCGCGCACGCTGGAGATTACCGAGTTAGACGAGTCAGGTGAGGATGCTGTAATGGATGACGTAGCAGCCATGAAGACAGAAGAAGAGGACACCGGTCTATCTTTTGTTCGACAAGAAGAGCCGAGTAATGGGTTTGGTTTGCATCAATGGCAGCGACAGCAACAACAACAACAGAACTTTATGATTCCACAGCTTCCTCAGGTCAGCACAACTCCCATCACTTGGTTCCGATGAACTTGCATCGCGTACGAAGATTTTTTAAGTAGAAGCGGCTTTTTATTTGGTAGATTTTGTTGTGCTTTTAGTATGTGTATACCCAAAACTAGACTCCCATCATCTACCCCAAGTGATATAAAATATGTTATGTTTATGGTTAGATTCCACATTTTCTTCTATGAGAATCGTAGTTTCTGAGCATCTATCATTTGGTTAGAGACCAAGAGACGGTTTATTTTTGTAATAGTGAGAAGTTGTTGGATTTGACTTAAATGTGATGATCTAAGAAATTGACTAATTACCAAAACTTAAGCATATTAGGTTTCAGATTCTCTCTTAAGGTTTGTTTTTAACAATTCAACGACAAAATTCTTTTTCATTTTAGTTTTTGATTAGAGTTAAGTTTGGTTTGAGTTTAGATTAAGCTAAAGATTAAAAACATACGAGGAAGTTGTCTTTCACCCAACAAAAAAAAATTGCCTTTCACCAAAATTTTTGCTCGAACCTCTTCTATTTCCACTTGAACTGAATGCCTATTAATTCTCCAAAATTTATTAAATTCTTAAATAGAGTAAAAAATGAATAAATAGGTTTTAATAACAAATTTAAAATATTCATGTGTTTTTTGATGTACATGTAGCTTTCATGTTTCCATTGATTTATCAATGTCTACACAATTTCATTCACATTTATTAAAAATATTAAAAAATCATACTTCAATTTGGAGTGTAAATATTAAATTTATTTTATGCAAGTAAAATATGATAAAATAATTGATTGAAATAATATATTTTTTGGGAAGTGACATTGGTGTAGTGGCAGTCATAAGTTCACATGAGGCATGTAGCACCATCTACCTGGGATCGATTCCTCGTGCTATGATTGGCTAATAGATCGGCCATTTGTGGCCAAACGTTGACAAAAAAATAAATAAATAATATATTTTAAAATAAATTGAAAACATTTATGAAATTGTACAAAAATTATGTCCACATAAAATGTATACACGGTTTTGTGTACGCGAACGGTAAAATTTTTAAAAAATAAATTGGAAAAAGTGTCTCATATTACAAAAGTGTTTTATGTCGATATAGAAGATGTCGATATAGAAGTGTTAAAAAATGCTCGATAGTGTAAATCGCTCAATGCGGATCAAATGTTAGTTAAAAATTAACAGATGACAATAGAAAAAGAGTTGCATTTTTTGTTGTTCTACTTGTGAATTACTTCATCTATTATAAATAGAGTGTCATTTTAGAGTTTTGTATATATTAAGAAGTTCTTGTTTTCATAAAATCATCATTTAATATGACTAAATCAACAAATATGAGATGCATCGTATATTTGATTAAAAAATCAAAACTCCTATACTTTGGAAATAAAAATAATTCTATAAAACTCCTATACATTTTTCGTGAAAAGGATAAATCATCTATACTATTAAATGGGAAGGACGAAATTTGAGAAACCCTTCAAAATTCTTTTTATTTACATGTAAATGCCATTATATAAATTTTAGTATAAGGTAATTTAGATTAAAAAAAACAAAACAAAAGTTATTCCTATTAAATAGGAACTTAAAAAATAAGTATCAAAAATAATTATAAAACTAAAAACGAAATTAATAAATAAAATACAAATAAATATCAAAAACTATTCCTATTTAATAGGATTAAAGGTAAAAAACAAAAAAAAACAAAAAATGAATATAAAAAAATATTCCTATTTAATAAGTAACATTATGAAAAAATAAAATATTATGAATAATTCAACTTTATGAAAATCATAGAATATTAAAAATATATTTAAAGTTCTTTTAAAAGTTTTTAAGTTAATAAGAGTTTAAATGCATATATTACTTTTAAAAAAGTAAAATAAATGTTACTTGCGGGTCTAAATTTAGATTTAAATGCAGCCATGATTTTTAGATTTTAGTATCTAATGTGATTAAAGATTATCTCCACATATTTTAATTTACGTAGCGGTCAATAAAGATCACAAATCAAATTTGATACAAAAATAAAAATTGTTATGAGATAAAATCAAATTATTTTTCTATAGAAAATATATGTGTAACTTTGCGACGGGTCGGAAAATATCATACATAATTTGTAAGATATAAAAAGTTATATTCGTAATATCAAAACATACATATATGATTCCTAAATTATCGGATTTAGAATAATCTCATATCGGATCTTCAATACAATAACTAAATTATCTAATTAAATTATACTTAAATAAATAAGATTTTATTTTTTATAATAAATTAGAAATTAGTTATAAAATTTTATAATAAATAAGATTTATTTTTTAATAAATATTACTCCCGGGTGGGACACCCGGGTACAAACCTAGTATATAATAAATAGCAATGAGTTTTGCCTACGTGTCGTCCAAAGAGAAAAATAAGGAAATTATTTTATATTTAATTATTTTAATATTTTTGAAAATTATTTGTAATTATCCTTTTATTTCTCATAATTTATTTTATCATATATTATTTATTAATATATTATTTTCGAAATTATAATAAATTTACTAAAAAGTGTACAATATCTTTTTGGTATTTTAATTTATATTATAATTTAAAATATTTAATTATTACTAATATATTGAAATTTACTGAAAAGTGTATAATGCCTTTTTGTTATTTTAATTTATATTATAATTTAAAATAATTACTTATTACTAGAGAAAATTAAGGAAATTGTTTTATATGTAATTAATTTAATATTTTCATATATAATAAATGACAAATAGTTTTGCCTACGTGTTGTCCAAAGAGAAAATTAAGAAAATTATTTTATACTTAATTAATTTAATATTTTCGAATATTGTTTGTAATTATCCATTTTATTTCACATAATTTATATTACCATATATTAATTATTAATATAATATATTCGAAATTTCAATAAATTTACTAAAAAGTGTATGTTATGTTTTTGGTATTTTAATTTATATTATGTATACAATAAATGACAAGTAATTATATTATATAGATGGTTTGACCATGCTGCGCTTAAATAAATTTCAAACAAAAATACCATATATACCAAAATTTTAAATTTATTATAAATTTTATTAGAAATATCATATATAATAAATGACAAGTAATTTGGCTTATGTGTCGCTCAAAGAGAAAATTAAGGATATATTTTAATATTTGAAGATGATTATCCATTTTATTTCTCAAAGGTTTATATTATCATATATTATTTATTAATTTAATATTTCCGAAATTTCGTTAATATTTTTTAAAATATTATCATATATTTTTTATTAATTTAATATTTTCGAAATTTCAATAATATCTTCTAAAAATTATATGATGTCAAGTTTTTGGATTTTAAATTATATTATAATTAAATATATTTACTTATCATTAATACTATTATAAATCATGCATAAAAAATATGAGTAATTTAGCTTATATATCGCGCCTAAAGAAAGTTAAGATAAAAAAAGTTATTGAAGATAAAAAACAAGACACTTAACACCAGATCTAAAAGGAAAAAACCAATTTTTGTTTTATAATGTGACTAAACCATATTAATGTCAATTCATAGTATAAGATTGAAACAAGAAAACTAAAAAAAATAAGCAAATGATTTCGAAAACTAATGAGACAAACTGAAAACACTTTTGAACAATAATAAAATCGATGAAATTTAAGTATCCATAATTACAAAAAAGAGTAACCAAACACAAGAATGTGTTTAATTATAAATAAGCGACTACATAGAGAATCTTAAAAGGAAAACTAAATCTAAATTATACAAAATCTATAAAAACATTAAAGTTCTCAAAATAACAGTATATGACCAAGATTATGAATTAATTAATAATAAATATGAAAGTAACACATACTTTTAAGAAATTAAATCATATAAGGAATGTTTCTACAAAAAAATAAATGTCAACAAAAAAATAGAATAATCACATAAAAAAAAATAACTTCTATAAAATCCGAGAATTGGTCTTCACGTGACAATTGAAATTTTGGGTAAATGATTTTTTAAAAACATTTAATTAGTTTTATGTATTATTATAGATAAGGGAGAAATAAAGGGAAAATAAAAAATACACTTATTAGTAATATTTTTTATTATTATTATTATAAATTATCTAATCCATTTTGCTTACATACACGATGATTCAAATTTGATCAACAATTTTCTAATATTTATGCAAATATTATAAATGTAACTTCTTTTAAATGTTTGATAACTATTAATTTATTCTTATAATATGTAAACTTATAATTTTTGACTTACATCATACAATTTTATATTTTTTGAAATCTAAAGCTATTATAATTTTTAACATCTTCATTAATGAGTTTTTATCTAATTCCCATAAAACTATTTTTGTTGAATATGTATTGTTTTTTATTATCCAAATTAATTTGTGGACATATATCTTTAGCGCCTTTTTAAGTGTCCAACATATTATTTCGTAGAATAAAAACATATGTGACAAACCTATGTTTTAATAGTACACATACATACGTTTTTAACAAATTTTCATTTTAATTGATGATTTTTATGTAAAATCTCTAATCAAGGCTATATTTCTTTAACAAAAACTCAAAACTATAAAAATTTTACAAATTTTGTATTTAAATAATATAAGTCCACCATAAAACACTAAACCACAATTTTTATATGTTTGTTCTTTTTCAAGTTTTCATTTTTTTATTGTTAATATATTACATTTGGTTTTATTTATCTCTCATTGTGATGTTAGCATAATTTAAGAAAAATATTATTTTTCATTAATATAACATTTGAATTTGTTTTATTTATTTTTTTAAAAATTATTTATATCCGCGCCATGCGCGCGGGTCAAACCACCTAGTTAAGTATAATATAAATGATGCAACTTAAGTAAAGTATATGTTGAATCATGAGGCTTATAGATACGGGAGAATTACAATACTACACTATTTGAATTACATTTCACAAAACTACACCATTTCAAAAATACTTCACAAAACTACACCTAAACATTCAAAATTAAATCCAAATAAATCATACACACAATCCTACATTCTTGATACTATACCCTAAACATTAATTAGCGAACCCAAATGAAAAGATTTTAATTTTGGTAATTTTTTTAAAGGGTAAATCAAGCTTTTAAATTTTTTAAAAAGTGTAAATATGTGAAAAAATTAAATTAGGTTTAATTTTGTGAATGAGGGGTTGAAATGGTGTAGTTTTGTGAATTTCTCTATGAATATTCTTATGTGTTTTCATATTTGAGCCTCAAAAAATGTGTTTGATGTAAGATTGCATTAATTAGTAAAAATCTAAAACTTAGAATTTTAGTCTCATGAAGGTGCTCTAATCCTAAACATATAGGTCACTGTTTTTCCAATGAATATTATTGACTATTGTGAAATTCTTGACCTATTAGAACTTATTCTTCTCCTATGTCCTCAAAAAAATTTTTATGCCCTTTTTATTTTATTTTTTTAATAAAAAAATTTAAAATTTACAAATCTAAACCTTAAACTAATCGAAGTGTCTTGGATTTGGATTTGCGAACCGAAATGGTTGAATTTTGATTTCTAAACCCTAAAACGTTTCAAAAATATTTTAAAATCGATTTTATAATCACATTTGGATGATTTTATCAAAAATATTTAAAATTTGATTTTCAATTTTTAAAATATTTTTATCAAATCCGTAAAATTAAATAAAAAATATTGGCGTTTCCAGATTTTAAAAATATATTTTTGTGGCGTATAAAAGTAAAAACACAAAAAATTGAAAATGATCATTTTTAGATTACACTTATAGATATATGAAGTTTGTAGGAGATAACTCTTGCCATGTTCCATATTTATCTTATTGATTTTTACCTTATAAAAGTTCGAGAAATTACAAAATGTTAAATAATGTAAAAAAGGAATAATTCCAAAACCTTGTTTTCTTTAAGATGATTTCTTGCGTGTGATTTATTAGACTTGTTTCGGTATCTTATATATAAAATTATGATCTCTAAATATAGAAATTTGTTGTAACATATATATATATATATATATATATATATATATATATATATATAAATAAAGGACTAACAAAATAAAGGGGGAAAATGTCAATTAAATCATGAACTACAAAAACTTACCGAAAAAAGCATCAATTTTCACGTGAACCATTTAAATCATATATTTTTCGTTGACTGACATTTTAAATCATGAATTTTTTTTGACTGAGACAAAAAGATCACAAAGTTAAATCCGTTAACGGGAAAATTTGACAGTATGCTCAATTCCAACCAATTGAAGTGCTCAATTCTTCAGATAAATGTCAAACAATGTCAAACTATTGCATTAATAGACTTAACTTTGGTCTCTTTTTGGTTACGTTGTGCTCTTTTTGTTCCGGTAAAAAAAGAATTCATGATTTAAAACGTCAGTCAACGAAAAATACATGATTTAAATGGTTCACTTGAAAATTCATGTTTTTTTCGGTGAATTTTGAAAATTCATGATTTAATTTACATTTTCCCCCAAAATAAAGGCTAAAACCCAAAGAATAGTGTTTCTAGTTTTTACGTTGGAAAGAGTGAAAGAGCGAAAGAGTGAAAAAACTAGTTTTTCTAAAAAATAGGAAATCCAATTTTACAAAAACTTGATTGGAGTCAAAAGTGGGTTTTACGTAAACTAAAACCAGAAACTGATTTAAAAACCACGGCCAATCAACCCCTTAGTTTCCTAAGGTACGCACAAGTTAGGTGGTACACACTAGTTTTATTAACACATAACCACTAAATAGTGAATCCCAATAATCTCTAAACAATAAATTCTCAACCTTCAAAACTATTGTGTAATTTTGTAAAATAGTCTTTTAAAATTTAAAAGTTGTAATTCTATTAAGTTCACTCATTCGCTTGTTCTTTGTATTAATTTTATGTTGGTATTGGTTAGTTTATTAACTTGAAGAAGACAACCACTGGATCCACCATGGTTAGGTTCTTGCATTTCCTTGTGGTTCGATTTCGACTCATACCACAACCATACTTGCCTTGTTCCGGTCTTCCGTTGGGACTTAAAATCTCCTATTAGGTCAGTACGATAACTACCTTTGGCAATCCACAAAAAGTAGTTTTGAAACATGCAGTTACTATATAAACAAAACCAAAATGACCCATCCACTTCATAGAAAAAGTACCCACCAAATAGATGGTGCACACAAAACAATTTAACCACATATCCTTAGTTTCTTCGACATAGCGGACCCAAAAACGAATATAATCCACTATTTTCCGACGAAAGAAGGGTTTAGAGATACTAGAGAAGATTATCTATCAGCAAGATCAGGATTGGAGGCAGAAGCCGAAGGCTCGGAGACTCTTGTCCTTTTCGAGGATTGGTCATAAAGTCCAGAGCCTCCAGGTCCAGGCATGTCTTGGTTATCATCTAGTTGCGATGGTTTACGATCACCCGGGGAGATCCATGCCACTGGATTAGCTGATCAAAACAAAGACAAACACATATGTTAGATAAGAACTCGGTTTTTTGAAGCAAAATGATATACGAAAACCATTCTTGTTCAATACTTCTTTGTACTTTACTAAATCGTTTTCTTATAGTGACCCGTAATAATATTTAGCCAAGAATGTGGTTTCTCTTTTATATTTCCCCTATAAGAACTCAACATTTGCTACCCAATATCTGATACTTGAGAAAGTACTATAGGAAATGAAACAACAAGATAATACCTTCAGTCGCAATAGGCGTGCTTGTATTATCATTGGATTCCATAGCTCGGACTGGGCGCTTCCTCACGTAGTTTTCCTCCAGTGGTTTTGGGATTTGGAACGAAAACTGTGATAGCTTCACCCCGGCTCTTACGTATTCAGGGTTTTCATCTAAGTACCTGCACGTCGAAAAACAAAGTCTTTAAGGGTCAAAAGAAGTTGTCTACATATTCATTATATAAACCAAATTGGTAATAACTTAAGTGCTCCAAGAAAGTATTAGTTAGTAAAGAAAACAAAAGCAAGGGTTTATGTATTTCGCATCACGACAAGACAGCACTTTAGATTCTTTTATGGTAAGACACGAATACATCGAGACCTCAACCTAATAATCATATTCAAATGTAACGCAAAAATCTTTAGGAAAACGACATAGAGAGAGATTAAATTCGTATGATTGAAATAGAAAGATTATAATATCAATCAATTTATCGGCTTTTTCTTTCTATACATTGAAGTTTATTGTTGTTAAAACCTAAAGTTGATGTTTACACTTACTTTTGAACCTCCACGTTGGACCGAAGCTTCTTTCCCGAAGGAGAAACATAGTACCTGAAAAAAATCATTAAAAGAAAATTATAAAAAATGTTTAGCTACATACAATGGTTTTACGACATGAATGAGCAACGAGACCATAAAGGGAAACTTACACATCAGCAAATTTGGTACCACCTTCAGCTCTAATACGCAATAGCCGTTGCCATCCAGCCGGTGGGCGAGCAATGTTAGGTTTATCGATAGCCCAAATACGTGTCCCATCCTGAGAGATATCAGCAGGAACTTCACAGGACATGTCAGGCTTCCACTCACACGCAGTTTCGCAGAAGAAAGGATCTTCAAGAAGCCTTTCCCTTATCTCTTCGTACTTCTCCATCGAAGGCATTAGCCTCCACTTGAAACAACTCGCGCATTGCACGGTAAACGCCCCAATGGAAGGACACTGCTGTCTCGACGAAGGAGGCTGAGATTGGTTAGGCATTGCATCTTCTCCGTAAAGAACCAGCTGGTTATTCTCGACATGCGAGGATTGATCAATGTCACCGGAGAAAGGAGCAACGCTTCTTCGATCAGTTATCACATTGTTGAATTCGTTTCCATAGCAAGATTGCGACATATTTCGATTTATCGAAACCTACCTGTAATAAATGTTTTATGTGAAATCAAAAGAGTTAACAAAGATGTTTTTCATTACTAATATACTACTAATACCAACAAAACATCATAGAAGGAAGATAAAAATCAGATTAATATTGAGCAACAAGAGATTATTATATGTAATCAAGCATGGATAATACCTAATTAAATAACCAAAGTAATTAACAAACTAAACAGTAGAAAACCCTTGAAAATCATTCAAAAATCATAATCAGCTCTCTCTCTTTCTCTCTCTCTACCTATTAAAGATCTGATTATGAGCAAAAATAAAAGATCTAAACAGATATGATTCAAAATATGAAGAAGACGAAGAAGCTAAAGCGAGAGTGTGTGTGTGCATATCATTACACGAAGAGATTCGGAGATCGGTGAGAGATTTGCTGATAGAAACCAACGAAGGAAGGCTCTACTTTATCGGTAGCGAAGAAAGGTTCTTAACTTTAATTTTATCGCATTTTTTTTTATTAACCCAAAATTGATTCAGACAAAAGCGTTTCTAGATCTGTTGTTGGGTATTGTTGTCGTCAAGACAGATATTAAGGGTGAAGATAGAAAAAGTGAATTTAATTATTTTTTTGCCAGTAAATATGTTGCCACAGAAATATTTTTCTATTTACATCTAGTCAACCTATACGATTAATTTTTTCCCAATTTTAAAATAGAGAAATCTATTATATAATAGCACAATACTCTCTCAATCTAAGGCATCCACATCATCAAAAATAATTAAGACAATTCAATTAAAAATTTATTTAATAAAATTCATTCAATATTAATAAAACAAATAAAAAAAATTCAATATAATATTTAACACTAATAAAAACATGTATATCAACTTTCTAAAATGAAAATACATAATTTTTTTTTCTTTTTTATACTAATTTTTCGGAATATATTACATATGTCCCATTATGTAAAATTTTCTATCTAAAAGCACAAAGTTTAAAAGTTATTTGTTTCTTTTTTATACTAATTTTCAGAATATATTACATATGTCCCATTATGTAAAATTTTATATCTAAAAGCATAAAGTTTAAAAGTTATAAATGATGTACTATTTTAACATTAATTCAAAACAATTAAAAATTAAGACTACATAATATTATTGGTCATAGTATAGTTAATAAATAAAAAAACATGGATATAAACTTGTGAAAATCAAATAAAATGAAACAAATCAAAAGACCTGAAACATCTAACAAAATGAGTTAGAGAGAGAATAATTTAAAAAATAAATAAATATAAATTTATAAAAGTTTAAATAACTATAATTTGGGATTGAAATACTCCATATATATACATACTTTCTAAATTCAAATGTTAATACCAAATATATGAAATAAACTTAAAATATCCACCGAGAAAATAAAACCTCATACAAAATAAACAATTACATATACAAATAATTCAGTAACGTTACAAAGAACATAAAATAAAATATGATCCAAATTAATTGACGTGTTAAGATCTCTACATAAAACAAAAGTAAACAACATGCGTACAATTAAAATTAGACAAGTTGAATGAGTACACAACAACAATTTTCTTTACATATTGATATTTCATTGGTTTCATAATAAACTAAAACATCCAAACATAAGTTGTTTGTAAACAAAATCATTTTCATTAACTTGGTAAAATATAAAATAGATGGGAAATATCTAAAGTTTAACCATATACCTATTACAAAAATTAAAAACTTCATAAAACAAACAAAAATCTTCGTAAACTCAATGTAAAATTATTTGAAATTACTATAAAAAGTAGTATATATTTCGCGCAACGCGCGGGTTCTTTCCTAGTTCTTTAAATTCCAGTGAAAAAAAAGAAAAGAAATTCTTTAAATTCCGTACTATTAAGCTTAACATATTATTATTGTGGTTTGACAATAAATAGCTTTCAATTTAAAATAGATAATGAAGAACTAATTTTGAGATTTTTGAATAAATTTAATTGATAAAATAGTGAAGAACAATATTTTTAAAAAATATTCTCCAAAAAACTGTAATTTAATCATCAATATAAAAATACAAAATAATTTATTAAATAATACAAATTAACAAAAATGTTTATGGTCAAAATGATATACGTAATATGTTATTACTAAAATAAAAACATAAAATTGTAAAAAAAACATATAAAGAGCAAATCTCACTTTAACAAAAAGTGAGCAAAATATGTTTTGTGAGCTTTTTATCATTATTTGTATTAAAAATTTGTAGATTGATAATTATAATAGCTTAAGACTTTTGTAAGGTGGAAAATTATGTAATGTAGTGAAAATAACTTTAAAGTCTACATATTTATAACATAAAATCCATAATTATATAAGACTTTTTAAAAAATTCAAGTATGTGGTAACTATTGTTCTTGAATTTAGATAAATATAATGCAACTAATTACTATTTAATAACTAATGATATCAACTTTATAATATTACTAAAAACTAGGGGAGGATCCGCATTACGCGCGGGTGTAGTTTTCATTTCGTTTTTCTATGCAATTTTCGAGAAAAATTTACGTTCGCGTAATATATTGTAAGATAACAAATTATAAGGAACACTGAAAAAAATCAATTGTACTGGAATTTAAAATATTAAGTTATACTTCATATGTTGTTTTGAATATTTTTTCTTTCTCTTTAAATGTAGTTTTAGTTTTTTTCAACATATTTTCTATATTATACCCCTTAATTTCATTGAAAAAAATAAAATTAATATAAATAATATAAATTAACGTCATTAAAGTCATTTTACAACCTTCTTTAATTTTTCTGAAAATCTTTAAAACACAATTTAATGTGAAACAAAAGGAGTATTTGTTATAATTTTATTGAGTATTTGTATTATTTTAAATTTAATTTTTTTATATATTTTTGCTTGTTAAATTAATATTTGAAAAGTTTTGATTGCTAACGCAATTCATAAATAAACATATTAGTATTTACTTGGGTTTGAGAAATTTTATGCCCTTGTAAAAATTCATTTTCCACTTTAGTTTAAGAATTAGCAATCTTTCTTTTCTTATTATAGAAAATATATGATATTTTACTTTTATAATATTTATAGTATTTAAAATGCGCCCAAAATTTAAAATGAATACAAAAACTCGTATTAAACTCGTTAAACTGTTAAAGTATGTTCTACATAACGTAACGATTTTGCATTCTGAATATCTTATCTAACTGGTTTGATTTGTTTGCCAAATAAAAATTATAGTTGTGTTCGTATATATAAAATGTTAACATTGAATTGCAAACACTTTAGAAAGGATGTTGTTAAGTGGAGGTCTAATCCTAATGAATAGGTATGTGCGCTGCGAATGAATTTCATTTTTCCTTAATATGGAAAATATAGTTCTCATTATACATCTATCTATTGAAAATTTATGTATCCAAATAATAAAATGTTTACGTAATCAATAAGGTGGTGTCCTTTTTATTCACTAAACTCTACCTATAATATAACTAATTAAAGTTAATCTAAATTATTAAACTAAATTCATAAAAACAATAAAAGTAGAAGAATACAAATCATGTATACATGATGAGTTTGATGTTCCTTTAGACTATGTTATTGAACGCTAAAGCTATATTTAAGCATTTTGTTTAAAAACTCTACGCGCCCACCCTAGAGGAATGCCCGCACTACTCGCATGTTTAAGATTTTTATATTTTATAATATTTTTAAACTTTTAAATGTTTTTATGGATTTGTATTTGTAAAGTGCTAAATAAACTTATTTTCTATTATTTTTTGTGAAAAATCAATTCTTCGCATATTTAATTTGAATTTTTTGGTTTACTACACCCGTAGCATATATTACGCATATATATTCATTTATTGATAAGGATCAGACCTACATGTTAAGTATGGAGTGCAATTGGTACTCCTTAAATAATAAGAATATATGTTTAAGAATAAGTACAAGAAAAATGAAACAACACATTTGGTTAAGTTCTCTATTACTAAAGTCTGTAACCTGAGTTCGAATCTTGTATGGGAGAAAGTTCTTCAACTTTTATAGTATATAGGGAAGACCCCGCGCTACGCGCAGGGAATGATACTAATTTATTTTTATGTTGTAGTTTTTAAATATAATTTTTTGAAAAGAATAAATATAAATTTATGTTCCAATTTTGTGTATGATTTTTATATTCATGAGGAATATATTGATTTGTGTATAGTTAGAATATAATATATTTAAAGTTATTTTAATTGAGGGATATATTTCACGACGATTATCAATAGGAAACCTTATATTAGATTTGTATACGTAATTTAAATTAATTTATAATTTAAATAATTCTTGCTTTCATTTTTCGGAGATTAGTTAGTTTGTGTTTTTCTCTTCTTTGTTATAACTAGGGGTGGGCATTCGGGTTTGCGGGTCGGGTTCGGGTTCGGTTCGGGTTTTACCGGGTTCGGGTCGGTTCGGGTTTCAAATTTAAGAACCGGTAAATACCCGGAAAAATCGGGTACCCAAAAATATCGGGTATTTTTACCCAAATACCCGATAAATTACCCAAATACCCGAAAATTACCCAAATACCCGAAAAATTACCCAAAAACCCGAAAATATTACTCAAATACCCAAAAATTTTATAAAAATATTAAAAAAAATATTAAATATATTAACAAAATATCAATTGTTTTACGTATAAATGAATTTAATTTCAAGTTTTCACAATAAATGTATTTAATTTTCGGTAATTAATTTAATATTATTTGGATATAAATATATTTAGTTTGATATTATATATAAATAAATATATATTATATGTATAAATGTATATAACTATGGATTATCGGGTACCCATTCGGGTATCGGGTTCGGTTCGGGTTTTACCCTATACCCGCGGGTCCATGACTCAAATACCCGATAGGGTAATTAACTAATACCCATACCCGTCGGTTCGGGTTTTTTCGGGTCGGGTTCGGTTCGGGTAACGGGTTTCGGGTATTATGCCCAGCCCTAGTTATAACATTAAAACTAACTAAAGTTTGAAGACTTATAAATTTTATGATTATATTGGTATTTATATTAAATTATATTTAAAACGTAAAATATCATTAAGTATTTTTACCTTTAAGTATTTTTAATTTGCTTTCTATAAATTTATTTGAACTAAATAAATGAGTTTTTATCAAAAAACTAAATAAATGAGCTAAAGGAGTGCCAAGTGTCGCAACCTGGAGAAAAGTAGCTCTCTAATTATAGTATAGATTTCATCAAATTCGGGATTGTGTGCGGAATATACTTGTTGTAATATTTTTTTCATCATACATGATATAAAGTTTTTTCTTAAAACGTTAAATTAGTAAAAAAAACAAAATTTTCTTAGCTTTTCGTATTTGTATTCTTGAATTTGGAATACTTCTAAATCCATTAATACATTTTTATCTAGTTTGAAAATACATTATATAGTAATATTTAACAATACGTAAAAATATATTCAAGTATAACAATACATTAAGAAACTAAATTGGCTTAATGATTTTACCCCAATGTCTCTTTTTTTCTATCTCTCTTTCTTTTATTTTTAAATTGTTTCTTTCTTTTTTATACACATCTCTTTTATATCTAAATAATCCGTTGAAATGTATGTACAATTACATTTCTACTATATCCATCAATCTATATTATATTATATACGATATTACGTCCATTGTATAGATCGCACGGTACTACGTCAATGTATAACTTGTTATAAGCTAATAACATATGTTCTACAATGTAATAAATGATTTTTACTTAATTTGACTATATAATCTAGTGGACAACATAATCATACATATAATTCAAATTCATTTATCTATAAAAAGGAAAAAGAAACAAATCAAGAGAGTAAGAGACAAGAAAAAGAAAAAGACAAAGACAAAAAGAGAAGGGAGAATTACAAAACTACACCATTTGAATTACATTTCACAAACTACACCATTTCAAAAATATTTAACAAAACTACATTTAAACACTCAAAATTAAATCCAAATAAACTCTACCCACACAATCTCATCCCCTTAATACTATACATTAAACACTAATTAGGGAAAACCCAAAAGAAAATATTTTAATTTTGGTAAATTTTAAAAAGATAAATCAAGTTTTTAAAATTTTGAAAGAATGTAAATATGCGAAAAAAATAAATTAGGTGTAGTTTTGTAAAGGAAAATGTGAAATTGTATAGTTTTGTAAATTCCTCAAAAAGAATATATACACATATCACGATTCCCCACCATGCAAGAATTTAATGCACATTTCTCTTGTTTTTACCTCAATACATAACACAAATACCATTTTTAGTATTTCTTAAATCCACTACAATTCTATTACATAACTTTTATCTCTATATCACAAAAAAATATTACACAGTTGGGTCCTATACACCTATTTTGACAATAATAAATAGTAAAATATCCAAAATTTATGTATATTTTAAAAATGTGAATTACTAAATTAACCAACTTTATCGTTTTATTACTAAACAAACTCTTTCGTATATAACACAAAAAATGGGCGTTATATTCCCATTTTATCCCGCTCCACTTGACAAAAAAAAATTCGATTTTGCCACTGTAATCTGCGTATAAAATCTACCTTATGTTTGAATGCAGATTTAATATTTGCGCATAGTTAAAAGGAATACTTTCGGAGAAAAAATGATTTGTTTTGCAGATTTATTAAGAAGTCGATTTACTATGCAAGTTTGTCTCTTTGTATGCAGATATATTTGTAGAGGTAGAGATATGGTGCAAACTTATACAATTGTGCAGATTTATTAGCATTTGCACGTATATTATGCAGAGTTATTGAAAAACACATATATATTTTGCAGATTAATGAATTGTGTTGATTTGTGTTGCAGAATAGTTTTCTCTCAGTGCAGATTTTCCGAAAAAGCAGTTTTGTTTTGCAAACTTGTTTTTGGGTTTATTTAAATTGCAAATATACCAATAAAAGCAGTTTTGTTTTGCAAACTTATTCTCAGGTTTATTTAAATTGCAGATATACCAATAAAAACAATTTTGTTTTGCAAACTTGTTCGTTGGTTTATTTAAATTGCAGATATACGGATGTATGGAAGATTTAATTTGTAGATTTTTCGAATAATTGCAGATTTATTTTGGTTACAACTTTTTGTTATGAAGATATTTTGGATGTTGAATATTTATTTTGCAGGTTTTTTAACTAGAAGATTTAATAGGTAAAGTTGTTTTGTGACGGTGCAAATATTACTTTATTGAACAACTATATGTGAAGATATTTATAACTTTGTTAGACGATTTAGCGTGCAGTTTTTATGGTTCGAGATTTCATATATTCACGTGGAAAAAATATGACAATAACGAAACAACAAATACATATTATTACAACAAGCGGAGTTGACTTACGATGACAAATATTACATTGAAAATAAACCTAAACCCCCAAATTGTATTAAGTTGCCGAATAATACAGAAAAACGTCGAACAATATTATAAAAATATTACACAGAGCCTAGTTTTTGTGTACTTAACAGATTCCGATGAAGACCATGAAGTAGTTCCAAGCGAAGCAATGATAACAAATATCAAGCGTTGTGACGTGGTTTAGGCCACATTGTGGGTAGAATCGATGAATTCTGAAAAAACAATGTTTACTAAAAAGTCCACGTGTAGGACTCTCCATACGTGCGATTTGGTTTTCCACTTTATTTGCTATGTTAACGGACTCTTGAACGTCACTCACCTTGTGTAAAAACACAGTTGTACCCATCACCCCTTCGTCTAACTTGCTGCAACAAATAAGAAAAATCTAAGCTGCAAAGCGAGAATGGAGGCTCTCTCGCGTCGATAAACATAACATTTATATGCCTTGTTGAGAAGAGTCAGTTTGAGCTAAAATTCGTAGTCCTTCGATGTATCGTGTCGTATTGTTATTGTAATGTACACATTCGAGAAATAAATGAAGGTATGGTGAACCTTCGTTGGCAAGCTCCGGTTGATTGAAAAACTGTTGAAGATCCACAACGCTTAAAACTTCGTCGGAGTAGACAATGTCTTTAAAGAACTTACCGACGGCAATGAATGAAGCAAGGTGTCGAAATCCCTTTCTACCAACGGTTTGAACAATGTCAACAATGAGAGGGTTCGGTATGAAAGTCATAATTTTAAGGGAAATAAAAGAAAAAATTAGTAGTGAACAAAGAAAAATGGAGTGGTTAGGGGAAAATAGACTATGTTATGGTTTATATTGCGATTTTAGGTGGATAAAAATGAAAGTGGTAGGTTTAGGACCATTAACTTGATTTGACGAGTCATTAATTAGAGTTACAACAAACTTGCAACATAAAGTTAGTTCGAAAAACCTTGCTTAATAAAGTGATACCAACAAACCTGCAACATAAAAGTAGTTCGAAAAACATGACACTTATCTTAACGAAACAATGTAATTGCTCTGACAACAACAATAAGTAAAACTAATTTGTTAAGAACTCCATTCATCGCCGATATATTTATATTTTTCTTCCCTTCTAATTGTCTAAGTTTCGCTTCATTGTCTTCAACATTCTGAATCATAAGCTTTTTGTAGTCATTCACAACTTCAACGAGGTTCTTTTGCTGCGCTTGGAGTAGTTTTATTTCGTCGAACAAAGCTTCATCCACCCATTTGAACACATAACATTCATCTTTTCGTTGCATATAAATAATCAAGTTTAAATCTCTTCAATTGCGAAAAAAATAAAATTTATTTGTATGAAAAAATGGACAAACCTGTGAAGCAAGCTCGCACCTGTAGAATATTCTACAAAGATTGTCATTTGTCTTTGAAACAAATGTCCTTATATGGACTCCACACCAACATTGGTTTGGAACCCTTTCGAAAGTATTAGTGGATGAGCGACGATTTGATGATGAAGAAGATGTTGGAGTCGACATTTTTGTAGTTAAACTCATCGATATAAAAGTGAACGGCGTGGTATTGCAAAGTTGATGAAGAAGATGTTTGGTTAGTTACTTTAAAACCTAATTTGCAACGTCGTATGCAGATTTATTTTGTAGACTTGTTTTGCAGATTTATTGTATGGCGAAAATGTAGGTGTTGTTCATTTAATTTTTTGCGATTTGGTGGGTAAAAAACATTAAATACCATTATCATTACAACCACCATCACCATTGTTGTTCATAATAACCGAAAATTTACAACCTAAAGAAAGGAATTAACACCAATCCAACATGGTGCAAATCGTTATGGTGACCGGTCAATGGGGATTTGATAAGAAAAGATGATTGTTTTTTGTCGCCACTCGACGTGGTAGTAGAGTTATAACTGCCAATAGGAAGATGAAGTTTCAAGATTTTGTGAGTTTGATAAAAGATGAGTATCAATTCAAAGAAGATATTGAGTTGAGTTATATGTTGTCTAAGAGGATATTGCAAGCTTTACCGCAAGATACACTTTCTGTGATTATAGTCAATGATCGTCAGTTTCAAGTTTTTTTGCAACAATGTGATAAAAATGCTTTGCGGTTATGTGTATCAGTCAACGAACCGCCAAAGTTACCAAACGATAAGGCGAATCCTCCGACATATGAATAAGTACGAAAGAAAAGTGTCATCGATGAGAATGGAGCCAATGGTTGTGAAAACAAAGAGGACGAGTCTGACGACGAAGGGCCTAGATTCGACTGTTGCGACGACTCAGATGGTGTAACTTCAGATGATCAAGATTACACAGTTTACGGAATGTCGGAGGTATTAGTCGATGACAAGCCAAAATCTCCTTTGAAGAAAAAAGGTTCACAAATGCATTTTCTTGTCCATGAGGATTTGGAAGGCTATCCGCGGCAATGTAAAAGGTGTTGAATTCGCCATTGATCTTTTCCTAAGCATATGTATGAATGAGTTGAGGTGTTGAACAAGAGGAAGAAATGAACATGACTTATGTGTAGACAAACTAAATAATAAGAACACATTAATATATAAATTAACTTACACATTTACCAAGCCAACCAAAGTTACCCTTCTCGCTAGGAGGCCAATTTTGTTTCAAAGTCATCATCCTCACAAAAATGAGTACTTGGAGCAAATGATCCTATAGGTGTCGAGATATAGTTCAAACAATTAGTTTTAAAAACAAACAACGGTTATTTCAAGACATATAAACTATAATGAGGAGTAAAACTTACTCTTCCTCGGCGATACGCTCCAACAATTATTTCGCTTTGATCTCGTTGTAAGGTCCAAAAGGATCATACAATGTCGGAGAAGCCACAACTCCTTACATGAACCGTTTCATTTTTGAGTCTCCTTGAAATGGAAATTTTTGAGAGGTCGCCATAAAAAAATTTCGTTTACCTTCACCAAGATTGCTCTCAACACGCTTGGTCATGACCTTTGTTTTCCCCGTTAGATTGTCCAATATAGATAATGATTCCTCAGAGTTAAACTTGCGCATTTCACATTCCGCGTTCAACACTTGCGCTTAAACATCCATGACATCATCCCAAACCGGTTATGCGGGCCGTTTGTTGTTGATAACAAAATCAACCGGGGTCCCATCTTGAGAAGAAGTCTTAGTCATTATCATCCAAGACTATAAAACAATGAAAATTTTAGAAATGACAATCACATTACGTAGCAAAAATATGAGAAATAATTTAACAAAACAAATATGCACAAATTGAATTTTTGAAATCATTTCTGTTTATTTTTTAAAAATCTGCAAAATTAAATATTTTTTTAAAAAAATACGACAACTTGTGATATATTGCATATTTAGCATGTTTTTACTTTGATTTTTGCATTAGAACTAACACATTTAGGTTGCATTTAGTATCATATAGGTTGCATTTGTGTTTGTTCATGCGTTTTCAGTGTTCGGGAGTGCTAAAGCGACAAAAAGGCGAGGAAAAGAGGTTTAAAGTAGAGAAACGACCATTATCGGCAAGTTTTGCCGATTAGCCGTGGTCGAGGCGCGAAGAAAAGGCGAAAAAGAGAAGAAGGAGTCAATATCGACCAGTTGTATCGACCAGATTCTGGTCGATATTGAGCCTAAACTCATATCGATCAGTAGTATCGACCAGAAACTGGTCGATATCGACCAAGAGTATCGACCGGAATCTGGTCGATATCGAGGGCGTAAAATAGAGAAAAGGAAAAGGCCCAAGACGTTTTTCAAAGGCCCAAGACGAATTTTTAGGTCAAAACATTGTTTTTGAGCAGTTTTTGTTTTTGATCTTTTATCATACTTTGTTCTTGAGTTGGTTCTTGTACTTGGGATTGGAGATTTGCTTGCTTGGATTTGTTTTGCAATCAAGATTCTTGTACACCTATTTCAATAACAGAGTTCTTCTTTCCCTTAATCTTGTTATTTTGCTTTTCATGTTGTTTTCAACCTTGATTGTTTTGGTATTCATAATGTTTAGTGAGTAATCTCCCTTAGGCAATTAGGTTGGGGAAAAAGGGTAAATCAACATTAGGATTGTAATTGTCTTGATCTTAAACTTTATAAAACTTTAATCTAGGGTAATGTCCTTAATGCTTTGATTGAATTGGCCATTCAATTGATAGAACCCAGGAAGCTTCACCTTTGGGAAAAGTGTGGAGTTCCTGAACAATTATCCTAAAACTAAACCTAGCTTAACCGAGGAATCTGTGTTAATAAGTTTAGTGGTTGAATTGATTTGAACTAAATGTTTTCTAAAACTTAAACTATCCAAGGCATTGTTTTAGTTTACTTGTTAGGAAAAGGATCATTGTCACGGGAGTGGATTGATCTAAATTACGTTTTCAAAACCTTAAAGTTACAATTGTTAAAAGACATTTAGAAATCTGGAAGTTGATCACCCGCTAAAGTACCCCAACCTGGTTGTTTTGTCTTAAATTTAATCTTAAAAACTTGTCAAATTAATCTTTTGTTTTCTTGCAAATTCACATCGGTTACAAAATAAAAACAACTCTTTTGCACTCGCTTAAACTGAGTATAGTTTCTCATAAGGTTTATTACATTAGTTGCTCCTGATTCGGATTGACACCTTAAATACTACAATAAGGCATTCGATTGAACGAGGGTAAAATCTCGTTTATCAACTTGTAATCCCTTTTTATTAATAACTGAGAAAACAAAATAAAAGTATTAACATAAAAATTCAAACACATTATTCTCAAATGAATGACACAAAATTGCAAGAAGTCGGTAGTGAATACTAACTATCAGAAATTAACTGAGACGAAGATCAGTACTAACCGGACGCTTGCTCTCTGCAGCATCATCAACAACATAATTAACCGGGTGTGTACTCTATGCACCATCATCCGCCATGGGGTTAACCGGGCGCTTGCTCTCTGCGCCATCTTCCGCCATGTGGTTTGTAGATTACACAACTTCTTTCTCCACACTTTTCTCAAAAGTCTTAACATTTTCAACTTCTTTACCTAAATTTTCAACCTTCCATTTTACTTTCAATGGAAGTCATCTTCTTCTCCATATCCCCTTTCAAATCAGTTATTTGTGATCCAATCTTCGTCTCCAACTTATTAATGTTGGTCGCAAGAGTTTCAAACAACGAAAACAATCCTTTCATGTCCATTTGTAGTTGGACATGACTGCTACCTTTAGCAACCTTAAACATAACACATTAATAAAGGGAAAAATGTTAATTAAATCATGAACTTTCAAAATTCACCGAAAAAAGCATGAACTTTCACGTGAACCATTTAAATCATATATTTTTCGTTGTCTGACGTTTTAAATCATGAATTTTTTTTGACTGAGACAAAAAGAACACAAAGTTGAGTCCGTTAACGGAAATTTTGACAGTATGCTCAATTCCAGCCAATTGAAGTGATCGATTCTTCAAATAAATCTCAAACAGTGTCAAACTATTGCGTTAATAAACTTAACCTTGGACTCTTTTTGTTTACGTTGTGTTTTTTTTGTTCCGGTAAAAGAGAATTCATGATTTAAAACGTCAGTCAACGAAAAATACATGATTTAAATGGTTCACGTGAAAATTCATGCTTTTTCGGTGAATTTTGAAAGTTCATGATTTAATTGACATTTTCCCCCATTAATAAACCAACATTAAGGGACTTTGTTTTCTCAAAATACAAAATAAACATATGTTTATTTTACTATGATACCTTAGTTGTTGTCTCCGCTTCTGTCTCCACTTCCTTTTCTTTATTTTTTGGAGATTCTCTTGACATCTGCTCCTCAAAGTCATCTCCACTTCCTCCATTATATACTCTTGCTTTTTTAACAACCTCATTATTTGGTGACTCTCTTGCCATATGCTCCTCGAAATCATCTCCACTTCCTCCATTATCAGCTCTTGATTTTTTAACAACCTTATTCTTTGGTGAATCTCCTGTCATCTCCTCCTCGAAGTCATCTTCACTTCCTCCTTTAGCAACTCTTGTTTTTTTTAACTTCTGGTCCCTTCTTCTTTCGTGGAAATTTCTTCTCCTCTTCTACAAAATTATCATCACTTCTACCTTTTACAACCTCATCAACGTTTCTCTTTTTCCCCATCTTCTTATTCGTCTTAGGAACTACCTTCCAAAAATCACTATCCAAAGTTTCTTCAAGTATATCACTAAGGAGCTTGTCCACTTTCTCATCTTCCTCTTCATCCGTCCAACTTGGAATAACCTCTTCTTCAGAGATTGAGAATATATGTTTCACTCTCACCTACACAAAATACAACAAACATTAAAGATCATAAAAAGTTGGAAAACATTCTACGTTCTAGAATAAAACACCACTTAAAAGCATTAATAAATTTAACTTTACCTTCCCATGTTTTTTTTGTCTTGAAAAAGAAGATCTTCAAGCTTTGTTCTTCTCCTAGAACCACGCCAAGCCAAGAATTGAACATCTTCTTTCTTACCTTCCACTTTCTCACCCAGAATAGTTATGGCCTCATAAGCCCATATCTGAAGAACATGAACAAACTCTGGGACACAATATGAATCACCAACAAATGCATAAACTTTTATCCCCTCTACCAAGTTCTCACAAGCTTTCCTACCCCACGGATACCTTTCAAAAGTGTCAACATCAATTACTCTTCTCGCCATGTCAAGAGAAATTCTACTACCACGATGCAACCCAAGAAGACCCACGACTATAACACACAAACAACCAACCAATCTTCGCTTCTCAAATGACCATGTCCAACATACAACTAATACATTCCTTAGCTGGTTCCAAGTTGGACCTTCCGAGATAGGAACTTCCACGTCACACCACAAATCCTTATGGTCACCCTCACAATCACCTGCAACCTCATAAGGATCTATGTTCATACTTGTGATGAAACAAAACTCAAGCAAAGACGACCTTATTGGTTGATCATCAACCAAACACCACATTTCTCTGGACATATTAGTCACTAGCTGGTGTGTGATGAGGTAGTGGACCGTCTTAGCTAACCATATAAAGTTGCTTTCTGCTAGTTTCACAATGCAACCAAGCGGAGAAGTTTCTAGATAAGCCCAAACATCATCACCTAAGTTCTCTTTCAACGACCCTATGTTAGCAAGCACACAATAGTGATTCATGCTTCTAACTTGCGCATATGATTTACCATCAGTATAGAGACGTGGAGGATTAACCATCATAAATATCCTACATCATAGAACAACAATTTTAAGCATTATGAATAACAAGTTTGCAATAACATACTATATCAAGTCAAAGTCTGCAATAACATCACAAAAAGTCTGCAATAACATAATATGTCATAAGTCTGCAATAACTTCATAAATATATTTTTCATCACAAAGTTTACACTAACATACTACAACAAGTCTTAAGTCTACAATAACATCACAAAATTCTGCAATAATATAACATGTCATAAATCTGCAATAACTTCACAGATAAATATTTCATCACAAATACTCCACTAACATACTATAGCAAATCATAAGTCATCACAAAAAATGAATAAACATAAAAATTAATAAGTCTACAATAACATCATAAAAAGTCTGCAATAACATAACACATCATAAGTCTGCAATAACATAACACATATATTTTTCATCACTAAGTGTGCACTAACATATTATAACAAGTCATAAGTCTGCAATAACATCACAAAAAATTGCATTAACATAAAAATTAATAAGTCTGGACTAACATCACAAACAGTCCGCAATGACATAACACGTCATAAGTCTGCAATAACTTCACACATATATTTTTCATCACAAAGTCTGCACTAACATACTATAGCAAGTCATAAGTCCGCAATAACATCACAAAAAACTGCATTAACAGAAATATTAATAAGTTTGCACTACCTTCACAAAAAGTCTGCAATAACATAACAAGTCATAAGTCTGCAATAACTTCACAAATATATTTTTCATCACAAAGTCTGCACTAACATACTATAGCAAGTCATAAGTCTGCAATAATAACATCACAAAAAGCTGCATTTACAGAAATATTAATAAGTCTGCACTAACTTCACAAAAAGTCTGCAGTAACATAACAAGTCATAAACAAATATATTTTTCATTAACAAAGTTGCAATCATTATATAACAAACTAAATGGGTAAATATTCAACACATAAAAACCTGCAACAAATATTTATCATAGTTCAAGTCAATAAAACTTTTGTAGTACACGATGAACATGGACAATTATTTGCATCATAATGTTGCTATAAAACTACACAAATCCGACCACAAAACTACATAACAAACACTATAGATATACAAAACTACAATTAATTTATCCCAAATCTGCGGATCGAACGAACAAATCTCGTTATAACTTAGTCAAAAAATTTACTTTTGAAAACCGTTTTTAAAGAGACCAAAAAAGAAAATCGGAGAGTAAATACATGTAAATCAAAGAAACAAATAAGAAATTGAACAATAGATCCAACTATAAAAATACACCATAAAAACCCATTTTTTAGATTTAGCGAAGTTTAAGTCTTGCAAAGATTTATCTTCAATCGGCGGCGGCGCCTCGAGTTTTCGGCGGTGGAGAGAAACGAGGGTTTCAGATTTCGGAGTTGCAATTGTTCGCCGCGGCAGAGGCTCGACTTTTCGCCATTTGGAGAAATACGAGGGTTTCTTGGATAGAGAGTGCGATTTTTGCGGTGAGAGAAAGAGAGAGAGAGAATTTCGTGGTGGGAGAAAGAGAGAGAATATGGCAGTGAGAGAGAAAGAAAATACGACGGTGAGAGAGAGATTTCGGCGGTCAGAGATAGATGTCTCTGGTGAGAGATTTCGCCGGTCGCCTTTCGCGCGTTAGAGAGAGAGGGGAAAGTCACGATTTCGGCTTTCACGGGTTTACATATAGAAATAGAAACTAATAACAAAAAAAAAAATTTGGGTTGATTTTTTTTTGGATTGATTTATTTTGTAGATTAATAAGTGTTTGAAAAAAAAAACCCGATGACAATATGGTAATAAAAAAATCATGGGTTGGGATATATGTCTTTTAACCAAAAAATATACCTATTGGAAAGTTTTTGGATTAGTTTAGTAATAAACAAATAAAGTTGGATTAGTTTAAATAATTCCCCTTTACAAAATTATCAAAAGGATTCACACTTAAATAGTTGGATAGATATAACCCGCCTGCTAAAAAGTCTAACCCATGTGAGTTGGATTACCCATTTTAACACTCTTAATAATAAGCTCTCATTCAAATCTTATTTTTCTTTTTCCTTCACATTTTGAGTTGTTTCTCTCCAATCTTGAGAGTTTTCAAGAAAGAAAACAAAATGTGTACTTTTCAAATTTTGAAAATCAAAAGAGTTTTCCACAAAAAAAAAAATCAAAATACTTACTATTCAAAATTCCCCTTTATGAAATGGATTAAAAAAAATTAAAAATAAGAAGATCTCATAAAACTATGCACTAGTAATTTTTTTATTATTAACATAAAAAGAATCAGAAAAAGTTTTAAAGTAGATTTCAGCTGGAATCAAAGCTTTGTTTGAGAGATGCCATATGGAGTCCAAACGAAAACGAGATAACTCGAAATTAAACATTTGGTTCAAGTAATCTTTAAATTCTATATATTCATACAAACCTACCATGATTTAATATATCAAAATTTCCAAAAAAAAACTCTCAAGAAATATCTTTTATAAATCCAAAACAATGAAACTTGTAATTCTATTTTTCATGTCCTTTTTAATTGTATCCTATTTTGGTTTGAACGAAGCAAAGTGCCATAAAAACACCGTAGCATTTCATAACAACCTTACTCTTAGTCATAGTATTCTCAAAATTCATTGCATAACTAGAAGCGATGATCTCGGCTACCATTTGTTGAAATTTAAAGATGTTGCATACAATTTTAGTTTTCATGATCATTTAATCCTTACGACGAGAATTCGATGTACCTTGTGGAAAGGGACCAATTTGGAATATCATAAAAAATTTATAGCATATGAAGGATATCAGAAAGATCCTCTTGGTAGATGTGGTGCGGTATACAATTGGGATGCAAGAGATGATGCTATTTACCTCTCAACAAAAGGTATAATTGAGAAGCTTATGTATAGTTGGATTAAAGATTATAACATTTAATTACATGTAAGTAAGCTAGTTCCAAAAAGCTATAAGTACTTAATATTTTATAAAAAAAATAAACTAAAATTGTTTCAAGACATTCCATTATCCGGTTGATCCAATTTTTATATCAAAATCCATCTTTTGTATAGAGAAATTCCTTAGAATACCATCAACATAAGTTTTTGTTTTAAAAATACAATTAAAAAGTTTTTATAACAAAAATACCTTTAAAATGTTTTTTATAACAAAAATACCATCAAAAAGTAGTAGTTTACAAAAATACCACAAACTCAAAAAACGAGTTTTAACATTTTTAGATTTTTATTTTTTTTATTTGGGTTCGCTATATAGTGTTTAGGGTATAGTTTAGAAGGGGTAGAGTATAGTTTTTTGGAGATTTTGGGTGTAATTTTGAAAATTTAAGATTTGTGGTATTTATGAGAAAAAAACTTTTTAATGGTATTTATAAAACTTTTCAAAATCTGTGCTAATTGTGTTATAAAAACTTTTTTTGGTGGTATTCATAAGAATTGCCCTTTTGTATAACCTCCTTCAAGAAGATCCATTCAACTCTATTATAAACCTTGATGTCGATGTCGGTTTTAAAAGAGTTTAAGCATTCTTTTTTGTTCTTTTAAGAGAATGTAATAGTTCATGCGCAGTTTTTAGAAACAATATGTTTTTATTTTAGGTTTTGGATCAGCTAGACTAATTAATTATAACCCCCAATAAACAAAAACTTTAAGATCGACTTTCATTTTCATTTTTCACTTTCATCAAAGTTATGCTTAGATTTTGGAATCTATTTTTATTCTCATGCAGACATTCTAGTGGATTAGTGCTTCATTTCGAAATCAAATGATAAGAAACGACGACCATAATCTTAAAGTGTTGGAATTCGTACCGGTTTATAACATATATAAATAATAATTACGAATTCTTTCCGTAGGATATGTGTAAATAATGAATCAAATCTATGTCATCAGTTTATAAATATACATGGATAGTTCGTAGCGGAAATCTGAACCAAGATATATCGAGATCTTGAAGCACTCCAAACGTCATGTCTCTACTGGTATCCACACGCACACATACTGGATCGATCGGGATGCTAGTGCCGTAGAGATATAATCTCAATCTCTTAGACAAACTATTTGTCTGTTATGTTTAGGGTTGTGTAGAATAGGTTAATCTTATCAAGCGTCATTGTGCCTCTTTATATCATAGGTTCTCATAACATAATTAATAACTTAATGGACTTATATGGCTAATGAACCAAACTCAATATGCACATCACGATGACTTGCCGTTTCACATGTGCATTAATATATATATATATCATATCTTATATAATAAGACAAGATGTTTTTTGTAACTTTCACTCACAAGACAACAAGTGTCACATTCATTTCTTGACATGTGTCTTTTCTTTGTTTATTTTCAACCAAAAATTGTTTCTATCTCTCTTAAAAGTCAAAAATAAATGCAATTTTTTTTTTGTGTTTCTTTTAATTTTTTACATATGATTCACATGAGTTTCATTTTTTTAATATATATATATATATATATAATTTTTAGTTCATCTTCAATAAAAAGTTTCATTTTACCTCTCTCGAAAATAAAAAATCAATGTCAACTTATTTTTATATGTTTCTTTTAATTTACGACAAATGATTTACATGACTTTTTATATAATATTGTTTTTAGATTTTATATCTAAATTTCGTAATCAATATATCCTATTATCCTCATATTTTTGCAACTTATTATCATTATCATATTTATATTTATATTTATGTGTTAAAAATAAATTAAATAATACGACCAAGAAATCATAACTTTTAAACCTTGGTAATTAGTTTATGTTGAAACAAATAAACAATAATCTATATATAATCAATATATCCTACCATCACTACATATAATTTAGTTTAGTCAAAGTGATGTAATTCTCATGTAATGGAAAATTAATCTGGTCCAAAGAAATAATAATAATTTTATGTTCAAACAAATAAACAATAATCTATGAGGAATTCACAAAACCACACCCTTTCATCCCTTCATTTACAAAACTCTACCTAATTCAATTTTTCACATATTTACATCTTTTCAAAATTTTAAAAGCTTTATTTACCCTTTAAAAAATTATAAATATTAAAAAATTTTCATTTGGGTTCGCTAATTAGTGTTTAGGGTATATTATTAAGGGGGTAGAATTGTGTGGGTATGGTTTATTTGAATTTAATTTTGAGTGTTTAGGTGTATTTTTGTGAAGTAATTTTGAAATGGTGTAGTTTTGTGAAATGTAATTCAAATGGTGTAGTTTTGTAATTCTCTCATAATCTATTTCTAAACAAACAAAAAATAGAAGAAATAACTTTTATATAATAAGTATCATTATTATGAATAAATGACACTACCATCACTACCTATATTTTATTTTGGTCAAAGTGATATAATTTTCATGTAATGGAGACTTAAATTTTGGTCAAATAAAACTTTTTTCTTAAATTAAATTAATAATTGATTTTATTACTCAATTGTGTAACCACCAAAATTTTACATAAAAATATATATTAAGTGAGTAATGATGATATTATGGATTACATAGTGAAACCAAAGACTCTTCATCTTTTTCTACTATATAAAGAGAATATATTCAACATCACTATATGACTAAATGACACCACCTTCATTACATTTATTTTATTTTGATCAAAGTGATATAATTCTCATGGGGTGAAAAATTAAATTTGGTATAAGAAAATAATAAATCTAACAATAAAAGAGTTAAAATTTGGTCAAATAAAAGTTTTCTTCTTAAGTGAATAATTGATTGTTTTAATCAATTGTGTAACCACCAAATTTGACTTAAATATATATGTTACGTGTGAGTAATGGTGGTATTATGGACTACATTATGAAACTAAAGACTTTTGCATTCTCTCCTCCTATATAAGGAGAAAATATATAACATCTTGTATATTCAACATTATTCATATATTTTCTGTCATAATTCTATTATTCCTTATGTGAAAATACAACACAAGGATAATGTTTAAAAATGTATGCTTTCGAGTGTTGCGAATCATAAGAATTATGCGGTTTTATCTTGGGATTCGAAACGACATGTAACCGTCACACTACGGAGCGTGTTCAGAATTAAGGTGTTATTGCCTATGCAAACTCACTTTATTTCGAAATTCTTTTCCTATTAAACTAATATTTTAGGTGGAGAAAAAAGAAGAACCGTTTGTTGGTTTAAAACATGGGAAGTTTTCTCTACTTTTAAAAAAATAAAGAGAAATTCACAAAACTACACCCTTTCAACCATCCCTTCACAAAACTACACCTAATTCAATATTTTCACAAGTTTACACCCTTTCAAAATTTTAAAAGCTTGATTTATCCTTTTAAAAATTACCAAAATTAAAATCTTTTCATTAGAGTTCGCTAATTAATGTTTAGGGTATAGTATTAAGGGGGTAAGATTGTTTGGGTAGGGTTTATTTGGATTTAATTTTGAATGTTTAGGTGTAGTTTTGTGAAGTATTTTGGAAATGGTGTAGTTTTGTGAAATGTAATTCAAATGGTGTAGTTTTATAATTCTCCCAAAAATAAATACGATTTCAACAATAGTCCGAATAAAAATATGTAAATTACTTATTAAACAAATTAATAATCTCGATAAACATATAATAAATATAATATTTTTAATTAGACTAGTGGATAGATATAACATTATATTACATGGTTAAATAATGTTTTTATCTATAATTTTAACTAATTTTTATAACCAAAAAATTTATAAACATTTTATATTTAATTTTCCCGTGAAACGCACGGGCCACAAAACTAGTATATATATAATATCTTATATCATTAAAGTGCACAAATATAAATATATGTATATCTAATATTACATATTATTATATTATAATCAAAATCCAACAAAATATATTAATCTAGTTTGCTTAGGTGTGTGACCATGTAGGATCGTATAATATTAGCAATGGACTTCTAAAATCGATCGATTATAGAAGGCTTCTAGCAAAACGTTATAACCATCTAATATTATCCGACTGTCAAACCTCGACAATACAACTTCACTAAAATAAGTACAATTGATTTCATGACATTCCCAACAATCTCCCACTTGTACTGGAATCATCTATTCCGATAATCCCTTCATCACTATATCTCGATCCTAGCATAAGGCAAGCAATAATGTCATCCTTATTAAGCTAGATCATGTTTATCGATTCCCAATTTATACTGATAAAAAAAATGATTGACTTTCACCTCGTTTGAGCACGTGATAACTTGCATATTTTACACATTTTACTTTAGGTTATGCATTAGAACTCATTCATTTAGGTTGCATTTAGTGTCATATAGGTTGCATTTAGTGTCATATAGGTTGCATTTAGTGTCATATAGGTTGCATAAAGACGGCGAAATTGATGAATTTAAGCCAAAAAGAAACTGATACACTTGCATCGGCATGTTGTATCGGTTTCGTTGGCCGATACTCCGACGAAGGTTTGCTCGAAGTCCGTATCGGCCAAGCATATCGGTTTCGGAGGCCGATATAGAAAAAAGAAGTTTCACCGAAGCTTGTATCGGCCAACCGTATCGGTTTGGAGTGACCGATACAAGAGAAGAAGACCCGAAGACACGTACCGACCTGTCGTATCGGCTTAGCCTGGCCGATACGAGGAAAACTGAGCCGAAGGAAGATTTGCCGAAGCGCGTATCGGCCAACCTGTATCGGTTTGCCTTGACCGATACAGGCTGCGAAATTTTATAAGATTTTTGGTTTTTAATGTGTAAAAAGGAAAACCAATTCCAATTTTCGGTTTCCTTTTATTTTATTTTTCGGTTTGGATTTTATATTAGGGCAGTAACTACACGACCACCATCATCTTGTTTTTGAATCTTAGTTTTGTTTTTGTTTTTGGAGACTTAGGAGATTTCTTGGTGATTGCTTCTTGGCCACCTTGTAATCTTCATCATCATCATTCAATAAGAGTTTTCTTTACCCTTTATTCTCCTTGTTTTTGTTTATGCTATTGATATCTATAAACCTAATTGCTATGAGTTTCAACATGATTTGTGAGTAGTTCTAAATAGACAATTGGGTTAGGGTAAAAGGGGTTTGATTGAATCTAGGATAGATAATTGTCTAAAACTTAATTGATTGAAAACTTTAGTCTTTGGTAACAGCCTTAAAGCTTTAATCGAGTTGGCCATTCGATTATCGAACCCAGGAAGCTTTATGAATCGAGAGATTATAAAGCCTCCTGAACAATTACCTTAGAACCAAGCCTAGCTTAACCGAGAGATCTGTGTTAATAAGCTTGGTGGTTAGAATTGATTTGTCCTTAAAGTTTCTCGACGATTAAACTATCCAAGACATTGTTTTAGTTTAATCGTTGAGGAAAGGATCATTGCCACGAGAGTGGATTGATCTAAAATCGTTTTCAAAACCTTAAAGTAAATTTTATAAAAGACAATGTGAAATCCGAAAGTTTAATCATCCTTTAAAACACCTTAACCTGATTGTTTAGCTTTTTATTAATCTTTCAAAACCTTTAATTCTCGTTTTTTCGTTTTGTTAAATCTTCGGTTACAAAAACATCAAACAAACAACCCCTTGATCACACTTAAACTGAGTTTGTTTCGCATAAATTCAAATACATTGTTTGCTCCTGATTTGGTTTGACATCTTAAATACTACATTAAGATATTAGATTAAGCGGGGTAAAATCTCGTTTATCAAATTGGCGCCGTTGCCGATTCGGGAACTCGAACAATTATTAGAATTTTGAAACTACTTGGGATTAAGTTTCAGTTTCGTTACTAACTTATTCTCTTTCCTTGTGATTTTCGTTTTGTAGGTGTATGCAAAGAAGAAGTCACCGACAAAGTGACAGACTTGCTCTTCTTCGCAGACATCAAAGCACACGAAAGAGCTATCTCACGAGAAAGAAGAACCAGCGTCCACTCCGACTCATCCACATCAGACACTTCGGGTTCGGAATCGAATTCGAGATGGGTGACGCAAACAACGCACCTAACGTTGCACGCACCATTGGTACAACGGATGTGCCATCAAACATCACCAACCGTAGTGGCATCACACCACCAGCTATCGCCAACAACAACTTTGAGATAAAGTCTAGTCTCATTAACATGGTGTCCAAGCAACAAGTTCTACGGGCTGCCTAGTGAAGACCCCATTGATCACCTTCACCAGTTTGACATGCTTTGCGACACGGTGAAGATCAATGGTGTCAATGAGGACATGTTTAAGCTGCGCTTGTTCCCCTTCTCACTCGGGGACAAAGCACACATATGGCGAGAAAAACCTTGTGAAGGACACCATACAGACTTGGGAAGCATGTAAAACGGCTTTTCTCACAAAGTTCTTCTCGGTGGTGAGGACATCAAAGCTGCGAAACGAGATCTCAGCGTTCGCACAAAAAGACCAAGAAACGTTCAGCGAATCTTGGGAACGATTCAAGGGTTACACAGTGAGATAGTGAGATGCCCGCACCACGGTTTCACGGGGGAGAGCCTACTCAGCACGTTCTATCGCGGCCTAAAACCGAAGTTCAGGATGCTTCTCGATTCAGCTAGCCAAGGAAATTTCCTTGGGAAGACGGAAGCCGATGGACAACTTCTGGTTGAGAACTACGCCCTTAGTGATAGCAACTACATAGAGGACTATGATCGCACCATCCGCAACTCAGGGAACGATGAGCAGTTCAAGAGAGAGATAAAGGCGGTGAATGAGAAGCTGGATAAGCTACTCATGTCCAACCAAGTGGGCATAAACTACGTTGGTAGTGGCGATGAACAAATACCCCCAACTGAGGGGAATCAAGAGGAGATTAACTACATGGGTAATCGAACGGCTGGCGTTTCAACAACTACTCGCAGGCACCCAAACCTCTCCTACCGCAACAATAACGTAGTCAATCCCCGGGACCGGGTCTATCCCCGGGCGCAACAAGGAGGTTACCAAGGTAAACCTCAATACAACCAGGGGGGATACGCACCGAGACCACCACCAAACCGTCCTCCGGGCTACAACAACCACACTGGTACTCAAGGAGCGGCCACATCACCAGCTCCCCAAGGTGATCAAACCGCTCAGCTGCTGAAGCAAATCCTCGACGGCCAAACCCGAAATCACTTGGAGTTTAGCACGTTCAAGAAGGAAATTCAGGCAAAGGTTGACAACTCGTACCACGATCTCAACGCGAAGTTTGAATCAATGAGCTCGCACTCGAAAGCTGCGGATAACCAAGTGGGGCAGATCACGTCATCCTCCAAACGACCAATGGGTCAACTCCCGGGGAAACCGGAAGCCAACCCGAAAGAGTATGTCAACGCTCTACATCTTCGTAGTGGCCGACAATTACCTTTCGGTGATCGCATCGAGGACGATGCGGAACAGGTGGGGGAGGTGGAACAATCCCACGAGGCGGATACCACGCTCTTGGATGAAGAAAGTGGAGAAGACGGTAAAGAGGAGGATACGGGACATCCGTATCGACCAGGGAGTATCGGCCACGGTTGGCCGATATCGGTCACCGATATCGGCCAAGGACAAGGCCGATACGAGCGATAAGGAGACGAGGACATTCGCATCGGCCAAGTGTATCGGTTTCGGAAGACCGATATCGACCACCTGTATCGGCCACAAACAAGGCCGATACAGAGGAGAAAACTGCCAAACCGAAAAAGCCGGCCTACGTTACGTCTCCTTACGTGCCTAAGCTACCTTTTCCGGGTTGAGCTAAGAAACAGCTGCTAGAGAAGTACAAAGCGCAGTTTGAAAAGCAAATGAAGGAAGTTCAAATTGCCATGCCACTCGTCGATGCCTTTAAACTCGTCCCTCACTATAGCAAGTTTCTAAAGGATGCGATCAAGAACAAGTTTCAGGACTTCGACGATACAGTAGTCCTCTCGCACGAGTGCAACGCAATCATCTAACGAAACTGCCTTAAAAAGCTGAGTGATCCAGGGAGTTTCACCATACCATGCGCCATCGGCCCCTTGGTTTTCGAAGGATGCTTGTGCGATTTAGGAGCTAGCGCCAGTCTTATGCCGCTGTCCATTGCCCGGAGACTTGGGTTTTCATCCTTCAAGCCAACTAGGATCTCCCTAGTACTCGCCGATAGGTCGGTAAGGATACCCGCGGGTGTGTTAGAGGACATTCCGGTCAAGCTAGGGAACGCTTTCATCCCCACTGATTTCATCGTCTTGGCGATGGATGAGGAACCTAAGGACCCTCTTATCCTCGGTAGGCCATTCCTAGCCACAGCCGGAGCGATTATAGATGTGAAGAAGGGTAAGATTGATCTGCATCTCGGAGAAGACCTAGTCCAAAGGTACGACATCAACGATACGATCAAGAAACCGACCATTGATGGGCAGATTTTCTACATCGACTTGATGGATGAACTCGCGGATGAATTCTTGGAGGAGTTAGCGACGGAAGACGAGCTTCAGCTTGCCATGACCACCTTAGAAGAAGGAGGCCGAACAACGAGAGGAGACGTGACGGCGAGTCCAGAAAAGAATCGACTCCCACCCCATCGATGTGGAAGCCGAGTTTCTTGTCCTGCCCGAGGCGGTTACATACGACGCCAAGGCGATGACGACGGACGACGATGCTAGCAATGGTAAGTCTAGCGATGACGACGATTGGAGCGAACTCAAAGCGCCAAAGGTAGAGTTAAAACCCCTTCCCAACGGGCTAAGGTACGTTTTCTTGGGGCCTAACTCCACCTACCCGATAATTATCAACGCTGCGCTTAGCGACGACGAGGTCAAAACTTTAACTCATGAGCTAAAAAAAATTTAGGAAGGCAATAGGTTATTCTCTAGATGATATCAAAGGGATTTCACCCTCTTTGTGCATGCACCGGATACATCTAGAGAACGAATCTATGTCCTCAATAGAACACCAACGTCGGCTGAACCCAAACCTCAAAGAAGTTGTTAAGAAAGAGATAATCAAGCTATTGGATGCGGGGATAATTTTCCCAATATCCGATAGCAATTGGATCTCTCCCGTTCATGTAGTACCGAAAAAGGGTGGAATTACCGTGGTTAAGAACGATAAAAACGAATTAATCCCAACTAGAACAATCACGGGTCATAGAGTTTGCATCGATTATCGAAAGCTAAACGCTGCAACTCGAAAAGACCATTTCCCCCTGCCCTTCATTGACCAAATGCTTGAACGCTTAGCCAACCATCCATACTATTGTTTTCTCGATGGGTATTCCGGATTTTTCCAAATACCCATCCACCCCCAGGACCAAGAGAAAACCACCTTTACATGTCCCTATGGTACTTTTGCGTATCGTAGAATGCCGTTTGGGTTGTGTAATGCACCCGCGACGTTCCAACGATGCATGATGTCCATATTTTTAGATTTAATCGAAAACATTGTTGAGGTTTTTATGGATGATTTTTCTGTCTACGGTTCTTCGTTTGCCTCGTGTTTGTCTAATCTTTGCAGGGTGCTTAAAAGGTGCGAGGAATGCCACTTGGTGCTGAATTGGGAGAAGTGCCACTTCATGGTAAGAGATGGCATCGTTTTGGGTCATCGGATTTCAGAAAAAGGTATTGAGGTTGATAAGGCAGAGATCGACGTTATGGCCAACCTCGGAGCTCCAAATTCAGTGAAGAGCATAAGGAGTTTTCTCGGTCACGCGGGTTTCTACAGGAGGTTCATCAAGGACTTCTCGAAGATAGCTAGACCGCTGACAAGATTGCTATGCAAGGACGTCGATTTTGTGTTCGACGACGAGTGTCTAAGCGCTTTCCACAAGATCAAGCAAGAGCTGATTAGCGCTCCTATTGTGCAGCCACCGGATTGGGATCTACCCTTTGAGATCATGTGCGATGCTAGTGACTACGCCGTTGGTGCGGTGTTGGGACAACGAAAGGAGAAGAAGCTCCACGTCATTTACTACGCTAGCAAGACGATGGACGATGCGCGATCAAAGTATGCGACCACGGAAAAGGAACTCCTAGCCATCGTGTTTGCTTTCGAGAAGTTTAGGTCATACTTGGTTGGCTCAAAGGTGATAGTCTACACCGATCACGCAGCATTGAGACATTTGCTCGCAAAGAAAGATGCGAAACCGCGGCCGCTACGGTGGATTCTGCTCGCTCCAAGAGTTTGACTTGGAAATCAAAGATAAGAAGGGCGTCGAGAATGGAGTCGCGGATCACTTGTCGCGGCTGCGCGTAGACGACCTACTGCCCATTGACGACTCATTCCCCGAGGAGCAGCTAATGACAGTCATGCTACAGAAATTCCGGGGAGAGCAAGAGTATGAGGTTGAAGAGCTCTTTGCCGCAGAAAAAGAACCTTGGTACGCGGACATCGTGAACTACCTGGCCACGGGAAGAGAACCGCATGACTTGGAGCGTCATCAAAAGAAGAAATTCTTCCACGACTTGAAACGGTTCTATTGGGACGAACCTTACCTCTACACCTTGTGCAAAGATGGATTATATCGGAGGTGTGTAGCGGATGAAGAGGTGAACGGCATTCTTACCCATTGCCACGGTTCTGCCTATGGGGGACATTTCGCGAGCTTTAAGACGGTCTCCAAGGTCTTACAAGCTGGTTTTTGGTGGCCCACGATGTTTAAGGACGCTCACGAGTTCGTTCAACGCTGCGATCCTTGCCAAAAGAAGGGCAATATAAGCAAGCGGAACGAGATGCCACAAAACCCTATCATGGAGGTTGAGATTTTTGATGTGTGGGGTATAGACTTCATGGGACCCTTCCCATCATCGTATGGCAAGAAGTACATCCTTGTGGCGGTAGACTATGTCTCCAAGTGGGTGGAAGCTGTAGCTTGCACAACGAGCGACTCAAAAGCCGTTGTTAGTCTTTTTAAGACGATAATCTTCCCTCGATTCGGAGTTCCCAGGGTTGTGATTAGTGACGGTGGATCCCATTTCATCAACAAGGTCTTTGAGAGTCTTCTCAAGAAGCACGGTGTTAAGCACAAGGTGGCAACACCTTATCATCCCCAAACAAGTGGCCAAGTTGAGGTTTCCAACCGACAAATCAAAGCCATCCTCGAGAAGACGGTCGGTGTAACGAGGAAAGATTGGTCCGTTAAACTAGACGACGCTCTTTGGGCGTACATGACAGCATTTAAGACGCCCTTGGGAACGACACCTTTCAACTTGCTGTATGGGAAAGCATGCCATTTACCGGTAGAGCTCGAGTACAAAGCCAGCTGGGCAATCAAGCTTCTCAACTTCGATATTAAGAGCGCGAAAGAGAAGAGGGAATTTCAGCTCGAGGAATTGGACGAAATACGCCAACACGCCTATGAGAGCTCGAGGATCTACAAAGAGCGGACCAAAGCCTTCCACGACAAGAAGATCATCAAGAAAGAGTTCAAGGTGAACGACTTGGTGCTGCTATTCAACTCGCGGCTTAGACTATTCCCGGGAAAGCTCGAAATCCCGTTGGTCCGGCCCTTTTAAGATCAAGGAGGTGAAACCACTCGGAGTTGTGGTGCTTTGGGACAAGCACGGAGGGGAGTTTGCAGTAAACGGTCAAAGACTCAAACCGTACTTCGCAAACGAAGCTGCAACCGGAGGAGACTCATTGTCTCTTTCGGATCCAAACGTTGCTTAAAACAAAGGGGTAAAGTCAAGCTACGTGACTATAAACAAGCTCACTTGGGAGGAAGTCCCATGTCTATCCTTGTACATAATCTTTGTTTTTAATTTAGCACTAGGATTTAACCCGTGGTATACCACGGGTTTATGTTTTTTATAAATAATTGTATATATATACAGTTAATTTAGAAGTTTGTAATATTTTTTCTGATTTTGTAAAATAAATAAAAATATTCAGAATTTCTAAAGAGTATTTTGTTCTTTTATTGTTTATGCAAATAAATATAGAGAAATTCACAAAACTACACCCTTTCAATCATTCCTTCACAAAACTACACCTAATTCAATATTTTCACAAATTTACACCCTTTCAAAATTTTAAAAGCTTGATTTACCTTTTCAAAATTACCAAAATTAAAATATTTTCATTTGTGTTCGCTAATTAGTGTTTAGAAATAGTATTAAGGGGTATGATTGTGTGGATAGAGTTTATTTGAATTTAATTTTGAGTGTTTAGGTGTAGTTTTGTGAAATATTTTTGAAACGGTGTAGTTTTGTGAAATGTAATTCAAATGGTGTAGTTTTGTGATTCTCCCATAAATATATAATGAGAATTATATTTTATATAGCAAAATCTTAATATAATTTGTAAGTGTGTTTATTCCAAACTATTATAAACTATAAAAATTAGGGATGGACAAAACTTCCGGATCCGAAATACCGAACCCAAACCAAACCGAAATCCCCAAATCAATACCGATTCTAAAAACAAATAACTCGAATGTATAGGGAAATTTACTACCATAATACCCGAAATCGAATTTGAACCGAACTCAATTTTGTAGAACTAAACTAAACTACTCTAACTACCCAAAAATTATTTAAAATAATAATAGTTATAATTATATTTGAAGTACATAATTGGAACCAAACGAAATTAAAGAACTGAAACCGTTCCAAAAATAAATAACCCGAACGAATTGAGAAATTTACTACCTGAAAACCCGAAGCTAAAACAAATTTCTAGATTTGAACCCGAATTACCCGAAATTTGTTTATGATAAAGTTTAATCATTATTTTCAAACTTCTTGTCATTTATCTAGAATTTTTCTAGAAACTGAACCCGTTAATAAATAATTGTTATGCTAGTGTTAATTGATTTAAACAAACTTTATCTATGTTCAATATAGATATCTATGTTCAATATAGATGTTTATTAACATCTAAAATATTAATATAAATAGAAAATTATAATATGGACAATGATTATATATAAAAACTAAACTATATACTTTTTTAAAAATATATATATTCTGAAATTTTTTATAGACCTCCGTAAGAAAAATAAAAAGATTATATCAAAAATATCATAAATATGAAATTAGTGGTTGATTTTATGTTAAAATCGGTTTTATTGTTTTTGTTGATATTTAAGTCAATTTTAAAAAAGTATATATATAGAATGAGATATGTTTGTGTGTAAGTTTCTTATAACTCTTTAAGTGAGTTTAAAACCAATGACATAGTATGTAGTTAAGTTAGTTTTTTTGGAAAAGTTCAAAAAAATACTTCAAAAATAATAATATATATATGTTTATTATATATTTCGTATAGCAAAAATTTAAGAGAAATTCACAAAACTACACCCTTTCAACTCTCCTTTCACAAAACTACACCTAATTCAATATTTTCACAAATTTACACTCTTTCAAAATTTTAAAAGCTTGATTTACCCTTTTAAAAATTACCAAAATTAAAAAAATTTCATTTGGGTTCGCTAATTAGTGTTTAGTGTATAGTATTAAGGAGATAAGATTGTGTGGGTAGGGTTTATTTGAATTTAATTTTGAGTGTTTAGGTGTAGTTTTGTGAAGTAATTTTGAAATGGTGTAGTTTTGTGAAATGTAATTCAAATGGTGTAGTTTTGTGATTCTCCCAATATTTAATATAATTTATAAGTTGATTAGACCAATAATTTATTATTTATTATATTTAGGATTCGAAAATACCCGAATTCAAAATACAAACCGAATCAAAATACACAAATCATATTATGCGATTTACCCAAATTTATTTAAAATTATAATTATTTTGATTATATATATAAATAATTGTTGTAAACATATTCTAAATATGTAATATAAGATTTAAATTTTAGTAGAATTGCAATTTCTTCTTTTTTGTTTATAATCGAACCGGAAATCAAACTCGTTAACAAACTATTTTGTTTTTTATTGTTTGATATTTTTAACAAAAAAAAATTTCAAATCGTTTTTAAATTCTTAATAATATTAATTAAACCTGTTTGTTTTGATTTAAATAAAATTTTAATGGTAGTTTTTATAAAAAAAACTATGTAATAATGTATTTATGTGAATTACATATGTTTATTTTGTTTTTCAAATATTTTTTACATAATTTCTTTAATATTTTTTATTTATTTTTGGAGAGAATTATAATATTTCCTTATTTGATTTTTCGTAATTAAATGTTCAAAAATATTTCCTTTTATGCCCAATGGCATAATGTGTAATTTAGTGTGATTTTTTGGAAAATTTCAAATTAGTACTTCAAAAATACTAATATAGATTCTCATATTCATAATTCTAACCATCTTCTTTGGTTACTTAGTAGTGTTTTTCCAGGTGAAAACGAGGAGAAATAACCAGGAGTTACGTATCGGCCAGCCATATCGGCAAGCTTTGGCCGATATCGACGAGACGTATCGGTCTGCTGGGACCGATACAAAGGGAAAAAGGTTCACGGAGTTTCGTATCGGGATGTTGTATCGGTCTGCTGGGACCGATACAAGGCAAAGAGAAGTGGAGCCATTAGCATCGGGATATTGTATCGGTCTGCTGGGACCGATACAAGGAAAACAGAAATTGGAGAAATTAATATCGGGATCCGATACAGGGAAAACAGAAGAAAAGCACGGATATCGGCATGTTGTATCGGTCTGCTGTGACCGATACAACGCGAAATAAGCCAACCTCGACCACACGCCGATACAGAAAACCGGATACAGTATCGTATCGGTTTGATTGTATCGGCCAGGTAACCGATACGCGCTAATTTTTTGGATATATCGGCTGAATATAAATAGTAACCTAGGGCTTTTGTCCTAAAACTCATAGCCGATATCGACCTCCCCTTTCTTGTTCTCCATTGTTGCGATTTTAAAACTTTGATTTCTCTCTTGTTTGTTGACGGAATTAGCTGATTTTTGGCTCATTCTCTTTGTCTCATCCATCTCTTTCAGGTCGTCTCAACCAATCAACCAATCCGAGCCTTCTCCAAAAACGCCCAAATTCACCATAAGAACACATGGGACCAAAGAGAGCTTCAAAGGCTGAGAAAGGAAAGGGCAAGGCAGTGGATGATGAACCACCGAGAAGAAGGACGAGATCGGACTCGGTGGTGATAAGGGAACCCACCGATGAGGTTCCAAGAGAGGTTCCAAGAGAGGAACCAAGAGAGGAACCAAGAGAGGAACCGAGGGAGGAGCCGCGAAAGAGCAAATCGCGAAAGAGCAACGCGAAAAAGAAGCGTGATGAACCCGCAGTCGTGAGAGAGGTTGATGCACCCGAAGTCGTGAGAGAAGGGGAAGACTACGACTTCGTATACGATTCCTACGACGAGGAAGAGTTAGCTCCGGCTCCGCGAGGTTTCACGTTCCCACCGAGGGCAAATGGAACGCCACTCGAACGCGACCCGAAGAAGCAACCGTCGCCCCGAGAACTCTATGATGCGCTAATGGAGATAACATTCGTTCCGTCGTGATTCCCGGATCCGGATACACTCAAGAAATTGGGTATCTACGACGAGGTAAAAGAGATTTTGCGCAACATGGGGCTAGAATGGGTTCTAGGGAGAGAGAAAATCGCATACAAGGAGGAAACGTGTCAGTTTCTAGCCACCCTATCCCTCGCATCCACTAGCAATGGAATCACATGCACATTCAAGGGAAACGACGGGAGTACCTACGGGGGACCGCTCGAAATCTGGGCAAGGATCCTCGGCATTCCGGGAGACGGTCAACCCGAGCTCAGCAACCAACCGGGAGAGAGCGCGCAGCTTTGGAACTTCATCGCCAACGGAGTCTACCAACCCGGGAGATCGAAAAGTGCGATGATCCGCCATCCGGCGATAAGGTACGTGCGAAACCGCTTTCGCACGTATTCTTTCCTAGACGCGAGGCGAGGGCAGGTGAACAACAACGAGATGATGTATCCGCAGCAGGGCTTGGTACCGATACTTCGACGCTCACGCCGCGATCCGAGCTTGTTCCCTACAACGGAAGAGCACTATCCGAGCGCGCTTAGGCTATTCATCAACGGCCTATTGGACTTAAAGCGTTGGGCTTGGACTCGCACCGACGCCACACCGAAGCTGAGCATAGGCGGATGGATTACGCCCTTTCTAAACCGATGGCGCATACCCTTATTGGGTAAGGCAGAGCATCCAACCCTCATGGATATGCCTTACTTGGCTAAGCAGCTTATGATCGTCGGAGAGTACGAGGGTAAGTATGGGTACTCGTTCAAGAAAAACGACGTCCAACGAATCGTCCTTCTCCCCAACCACGCAGCCACGAGCTTCAACGGAACCGGCGCGATACACTTCGAGCTTAGCTGGCACCAATTCCACGACGTCATTGCAGCCCCGTTGTCCTCGGTACGCGCTCCAAAAAGAACCCAAAGGCCAGCTGGACGGAGTACCTACGAGCCCAGCTCTACCGCGATACCCATCCACGGTCCCGAGCGATACTATCCAGGCCCCTCCTCCGCGCCTAGGCAGCCCGGTCCGCCGCAAGACATGTACATGGACGTACGGAGGATGGACCGCTGGAACCGCTTCCAAGACCGCACCATTAGGAAATTGGTGCGCGAGGTCAGGTCTTTGAAGAAGACCATCAAGAGAGGTTTGTCTTGCGCGAGCTGCGGTTCGAACCAAGACAGGCAGCTGGTAGTGCGTGATCCGCAGGTAGACGCACCTGCACCTAGGAGACGCAGCCGCACCGTCCGACGCCCATCAGTAGCTCTCTCGGACAACGAGTCCCCCACATTCTCCTCCGATGGAGAAGACGACGCCCCGGATAGCTACTACTATTGAGGTAACCCTCCACCCTTGTACATATGCTTTTTCACATTCATTGCATGTAGTTTTTAGGTTGTTTTTGCATATAGGATCTTCTCCAAATACTTTCTTCACACAGAGACTGTGTGATTTAAGTTTGGGGGAGTAGTCATATAGTTTCATATTAGTGACATATAAAAAAAAAAAAAAAACAAAAAACCCAAAAAACACAAAAAATGCATGTAGGATTAGTTAATCTCATTTAGGTCATATGCATAGGGGATCTATGAAGATTTTAGCCTTATAAAGCGACGCGTCTAGTGTTTTGAACGGTATCTTAAGTGTAGTGTCTTCCTCAAACGACTTAGAACTCGCCGAAAATCTTGAAATCTCGACCCTAGACATTGATGTTTAAAAAGCCAATAGTGTGGTTATGAAGCTTGATAGTTCTAGGTAGCCTTCAAAAATTATTTGAACCCAAACTTGACTTCTAATTAGCATGATTGAGAGTCTTTAAGAGTATTTCTATGGCTTTGTGATTTCTACGGATTGTGGCTTCCTAAACCGAAACACCTTAAGCGCAATCCGGTCATTCTCATTATAAGGATGATTCCCCTCTCACCCCCTACGCCTAAACCCAAACACTTGTGAGAATTCTTTTCATTTAGTGATTGTTTGGTTTCGCAAAAACTTGAAAGTATAGGGAGCGACAAGGAAGGACATCCATTTGGCTAGGTTATCATATGCTAGTTTGTAGACGGGATAACGGGAAACACATCTTTGAACTAAAACGTATTTTCAGAAAATAAACACGAGTTAAATTGTAAAACGCCTAGGGGTAAAGAATGGCTACTAAAAAAAAAAAAAAAAAAAAAAAAAAAAAAAAAAAACAGAAAAATTGAAAAAGAAAAAAAAAAGAGAAAGTTAGTCAAATAAAACCCCTAAGGTAGTTAAGAAAAAAAAAAAAAAAAAGAAAACTCGGTGTTTGAATGCTTAAGTGTGTAGAGAGTGAAAAGATGGGTTAGAGATTAGAATTGTATAGGGATGGATGTCCGGATTTGCATTGCTTCTTGTCTTTCCCGATTTTGCTTAACCCTTTCACTCCCCGAGAGAAACCGCGCTACAACTAACCACATGCCTGAGTGTTAGCCTCCTCGTATGATTCGAAATCCCGTTCTTACCTAGACAAATAGAAAAACTCTTGGAAATTCTTGATCATGTTTCATGTTTTGACTATGCTTAATTGAATGTGAAAGGTGCTTAGACTAGACAAGTGGATCACATGTTTTTGGTAATAATAACGGATTTAGACGGAGCTTGAGATGAATGGCAATAGGTAGAACTAGCTCGGTTGCGATAGGATACTATGTTTAGGATACTCGTTCACTACACTCTTCGCGTTACTTTTGGTTCTGAGGTCCCCGCCTCTATACCCTTTTAGACTTTGATGTTAGTTCTCTTGCTTGAGGACAAGCAAAGGATAAGTTTGGGGAAGTTGATAACTTGCATATTTTACACATTTTACTTTAGGTTATGCATTAGAACTCATTCATTTAGGTTGCATTTAGTGTCATATAGGTTGCATTTTGGTTTGTTTTGTGTATTTCAGGTTTTGGAGCATAAAGACGGCGAAATTGATGAATTTAAGCCAAAAAGAAACTGATACACTTGCATCGGCATGTTGTATCGGTTTCTGTTGGCCGATACTCCTGACAGAAGGTTTGCTGAAGTCCGTATCGGCCAAGCATATCGGTTTCTGGAGGCCGATATAGAAAAAAGAAGTTTCACCGAAGCTTGTATCGGCCAACCGTATCGGTTTGGAGTGACCGATACAAGAGAAGAAGACCCGAAGACACGTACCGACCTGTCGTATCGGCTTAGCCTGGCCGATACGAGGAAAACTGAGCCGAAGGAAGATTTGCCAAAGCGCGTATCGGCCAGCCTGTATCGGTTTGCCTTGACCGATACAGGCTGCGAAATTTTATAAGATTTTTGGTTTTTAATGTGTAAAAAGGAAAACCAATTCCAATTTTCGGTTTCCTTTTATTTTATTTTTCGGTTTGGATTTTATATTAGGGCAGAACTACACAGCCACCATCATCTTGTTTTTGAATCTTAGTTTTGTTTTTGTTTTTGAAGACTTAGGAGATTTCTTGGTGATTGCTTCTTGGCCACCTTGTAATCTTCATCATCATCATTCAATAAGAGTTTTCTTTACCCTTTATTCTCCTTGTTTTTGTTTATGCTATTGATATCTATAAACCTAATTGCTATGAGTTTCAACATGATTTGTGAGTAGTTCTAAATAGACAATTGGGTTACGGTAAAAGGGGTTAGATTGAATCTAGGATAGATAATTGTGTAAAACTTAATTGATTGAAAACTTTAGTCTTTGGTAACAGCCTTAAAGCTTTAATCGAGTTGGCCATTCGATTATCGAACCCAGGAAGCTTTATGAATCGAGAGATTATAAAGCCTCCTGAACAATTACCTTAGAACCAAGCCTAGCTTAACCGAGAGATCTGTGTTAATAAGCTTGGTGGTTAGAATTGATTTGTCCTTAAAGTTTCTCGACGATTAAACTATCCAAGACATTGTTTTAGTTTAATCGTTGAGGAAAGGATCATTGCCACGAGAGTGGATTGATCTAAAATCGTTTTCAAAACATTAAAGTAAATTTTATAAAAGACAATTTGAAATCCGAAAGTTTAATCATTCTTTAAAACACCTTAACCTGATTGTTTAGCTTTTTATTAATCTTTCAAAACCTTTAATTCTCGTTTTTTCGTTTTGTTAAATCTTCGGTTACAAAAACATCAAACAAACAACCCCTTAATCACACTTAAACTGAGTTTGTTTCGCATAAATTCAAATACATTGTTTGCTCCTGATTTGGTTTGACATCTTAAATACTACATTAAGATATTAGATTAAGCGGGGTAAAATCTCGTTTATCAGCACGACCATGCATTTTCTCAGTTATAAATGATCGATAGGCCCAGAGATATTTATCTCCCATTATATAGGAGGGACAAATCCCATCTTGTTATATCCATGTTTCTTACACAATTCATAATACGCCCAATCAATGTCTTTATAATCACCTGTTACGACTGAATTTTGACAAAGTCAAAGCGCACTAATCCATGTATAAGAAATCATGACAAACTCAGGTCAAATGACTATACTTTATAGTTGTAATTAAAAACTCGTATGACACTCATATAATATTCTTGTAGAGTTTTCATAGCGGGTCAGTCCAATATATATTGTGTTATCTAACACATACTTATGTGATTGACTTTAATACTACATATTAAATGACACCACGAAATTTAGTCATCAGTCACCTCAGTCACATCGCATACTAGTCATTTTGGTTACTAATGTCCCTTTTAATAACCTTGAATAGGGACCATAATAATGTATGTCATCTTTCACTCATAAGGTTTCATGATCAAGTCACGTACTTGATGACTTATAAGGATGATATAAACTATTTTGGGACAAATTATTTTATCATCCAATAATTATATAATACTGAAACAATTTCATTAATTTGAAAATAAAATCAAATGTTAGTAAACACGAACATCATATCATAAAAAAGTTTCTTTCTAGAAACAAAATCAAACGTTAAGAAACCTAATGCCTACAACAGCAATATGACTTTCATGCTTCGATCGAGGAAGAGGCTTAGTTAAATGATCTGGAACGTTTGCATCCGTAGGAACTCTGATAATCTTCACATCTCCTCTTTCGATAATGTCACGAATGAGGTGATATCGTCTTTGAATGTGTTTTGATTTCTGGTGCGATCTTGGTTCCTTCGCATGAGCGATGACTCCATTGTTGTCACAATAAAGATCCACCGGGCCAGAGATGCTAGGAACTACACCAAGCTCAGTGATGAACTTCCTAATCCAAACAACTTCTTTTGATGCTTCAGAAGCGGCAATATATTTTGATTCGGTTGTTGAGTCAGCCACGGTGCTTTGCTTGGAGCTTTTACAACTCATCGCTCCTCCATTAAGACAAAAGATAAATCCAGATTAAGATCGAAAATCATCTTTGTCTGTCTGAAAGCTGACATCAGTGTAACCACTCACAACAAGCTCATCACATCCTCCATAGACCAAGAACTTATCCTTAGTTTTTCTCAAATACTTAAGGATGTTCTTAACAACAGTCTAGTGACTCTCACCTGGATCAGATTGGTATCTACTCGTCATGCTTAAAGCACATGCCACATCAAGACGAGTACAAAGCATGGCATACATAATAGAACCTATAGGAGAAGCATAAGGAATTCTATTCATACGCTCTCGCTCATCATGTGTTGAAGGACAATGAGTCTTGCTGAGAGTTATCCCATGAGACATTGGTAGAAAGCCTTTCTTAGAATCATTCATACTGAACCTATGCAAGACCTTATCTATATAAAAGTCTTGACTTAGTCCAATCAATATGTTAGGTCTATCTCTATATATCCTTATTCCAAGTATTTATTCAGTTTCTCCTATGTCTTTCATTGAGAAACAACCTCCTAGCCAAGTCTTAACAAACGGAAGCAAACGAATATCATTTCCTAGGAGTAATATGTCATCGACATATAGCACAAGAAACACAATTGCGTTCCCACTAATCTTCTTGTAAACGCAAGGTTCTTCTTCGTTTCGAATAAAATCAAACTCTTTGATTGCCTCATTAAAACGAAGATTCCAACTCCGAGATGCTTGCTCCAACCTATATATAGAGCGATGAAACCTTCAAGTTGTGTCATGTACACATCCTCTTCCAAATTTCCATTAAGAAAAGATGTTTTCACATCCATTTGCCAAATCTCATAATCATAATGAGCTGCAATTGCTAGGAGAATTCGAATGGACTTAAACATCACGACTGGGGAATAAGTTTCATCATAGTCAATGCCATGAATCTACTTATAACCTTTAGCCACTAGTCTAGCTTTGTATATCGGTATATTACCATCCACATCCATTTTCTTCTTGAAAACTCATTTACACTCAATAGCTTTTACACCATCAGGTAAATCAACCAAAGTCCATACTTTGTTGGACAACATGGATCCTATTTCGGATTCAGTGGCTTCTACCCACTTTTCAAAGTCGGGGCCACCCATCATTGCTTCTTCATAGGACCTAGGTTCATCACTTTATATAATCAATAGATCATGATGGTCAGTCACCCAAACCCCATATCTATCAAGTTCATGAATGACCCTTTGTGATCTACGTACCTCAGGTTCCAAAGGTGTGGTATTTACGACTCTTCGTAAATCCAGTTGTTGCTCTTCCTGAATAGGTGGAGCAACCTCCTGTGGATCTCGAACTTCTTCGAGTTGTATTTTATTCCCATTGTTCCTTTTAGAAAGAAATTCTCTTTCTCAAAAGACATATTTTCGAACAACAAACACTTTGTTCTCAGCGGGGTTGTAAAAGTAATAACATTTGGTTTCTTTGGGATAACCAACGAAGTACCACTTATTAGATTTGGGTCCAAGCTTATCAGCAAGTAAACGTTTTACATAAGCCTCGCAACCCCAAATTTTTAGAAAAGACATAATAGGAACCTTTCTAGTCCATATCTCATATGGTGTCTTTTCGATTGATTTTGATGGACATTTGTTTAGCGTAAACGCAAACGTTTCTAGAGCATATCCCAAAAAGGATAATGGAAGATCTGTGTGACTAATCATAGATCGAACCATATCTAATAAAGTTCGATTTCTCCTTTCGAATACACCGTTCCATTGAGGTGTTCCGGGAGGAGTAAGTTGTGAAACAATTCCACACCAATATTTCTTCAATCTATCTCTGCAAACTCTATCTCTAAAATAATCAAAAAGTTTCTAAAACAATGTCTCGACCCCCCCCCCCCCCCCATTACATTCAATTCATGGAAAATCACAATTCAAACGTGGCTTCATCTTCCCGAGGATCTTAACTCCGTCCTAGAAGAACAACACCAATAACAAGGATCATCGAGCAAGTATCATGAAACTTCTGTAATTCATTGCCATGGATAGTCTGCATATAGCCAAAGTAATCTGCAACCAGAAATCGGTCTCTGCTCAACAACTAGTCAAAGTGACTCTCAAAATAGCGAATGCAACTACGGCCGAGCTTGGACGGAATGTCGGGATTAACGATTATATTAATTTTAAAAGCAAATTTTACTTATTTAGTTTAATAATATAAATTATATTAATATTAAAATATGTTCTTATTTGCATTCACTCTAAAATGAATTCCAACATGCTTCTTCTGAATAATGAGTTCTCTGTCTTTTCTTCGATCATCCAAACCCATTAGACTTGTTATTGCCCTTAGTACACATGGCTAATTTATGTCCAATACTTACCGATATCGACTTTAAGATTATAATCCATATTTTTAATGTGAAATTAATCTTTATAATTAAATTTTAGACATTGTTGTCCTTGGGTATGTGCCAAAGCTTTCTATCAAGGGACTGGTTTATAAAGAGGTTAATCGTCATGCCAACGGATTAGCTAAATCTTCTTTTTCTTTACCTTCAGGGTTGAACTTTTACGTTTCGGTGCCAACGAAGTTGTTAATTCTGTTTATGAGTCCCCGAGGTCAATTCTTCAATAAGTTTGTATTGCTTTCATTCTTGATAAAACTTTGAGAGAGTATAAACTCTCTCCTTACCAACATATGGGACACATGGTCCAACCCCTAATGTTTATCGAAAAGTCATGAAGATTAGTGAAATAATTTTCAATAGGCAGCAGTTCACTTGACTTCGATTTTCGAAAATTCTGGCGGTTTTGTTTGTGGTCATAACCAATCAATTATTATCCCTATTTTTCTTTTAGTTTAATTATCATTTGGCTTATCACCATTAGTTGTGTGAAGTTATAGACAAATTTTCTATGTCGTCGACTATGGGATTTTTGTTTCTAGTCCAGACACCACATGTTGTCTTAGAAAAGTCATGAAGTCACTAGAAAACATTTACTTTTACTAATCACAAAGAGAAAAACACCAAACTACTCAACATATAGCCCTATATATATACCTCACATCTTTATCCTTCTCAACCACAAGCAATAATCAAAACATGGCTTTCACAAAAATTTCCTTAGTCCTTTGCCTCTTAGGTTTATACTTTGTAACCGTCAAGTCTCAAAACCCAAGAGATGGTGGATCCGTTAGTAGCATTGTGACAAAACAATTCTTTGAAAATATTATCAAGAAAACCGGTAGTGGCTGCCCCGGAAAAACATTCTACACCCGTGACTCTTTCGTCAACGCTGCTAATACTTTCCCCGATTTTGGCAATTCCGTTACTAGACGTGAAATTGCTACTATGTTTGCTCATTTCACTCACGATACTGGACGTAAGACTTCTCTATAACTTTCTTCTCTACCTTTTTTTAATATATATCATACAAAGAAATTAATATTTTTGTATCTATATAGTCTTGATAGATTCAAAGTTTCAGTTAGCAACAAATAAATTAGTACATTATTCTCCAAATCTAAGGATTGGATATTTACAAACGTGTAAATTTAGAAATGGATATGTTATACTCCCTCCGTTTTTTATTATAGGATTTTCCAGCTTTTCAGATATAATAAACAAACGTATAAAAATATATTATTTTTTTGTGATTAATTCATAATTTCCAACTCTAAACCAATAATGTTTAGTTATTTTTTTTGAATTCTAAATTTATCATTAAAAATTGTATATAAAAAGTGAGAAAATCCATCTTTTTTAAACCAAATATTTTCAACAAAAATCCTATATTAAAAAACGGAGGGAGTAATTATTATTTGAAACAATCTTGGTTTACAACATATATAATAAGAGTAAACCCGTAAAAAGAGAATATTTGACTTGAAATCACTTTGTTTTTATGTACATCAATATGTCGTATAGACTTTTGCTTCAAAAAGAAAAGTTTTCCTCGTCGCCCCACGTGCGATATTGAACAAATCGAATGTGATCCGCCAGTCAAAGGCTACTTCGGCAGTGGTCAGCATCTCGGCATCGACCTTCTCCACCAGCCCGCCGAGCATGTGGGTAGCAACCCAACCGAAGGTTTCAAAACGAGTATGTTTTTTTGGATGAATAGTGTAAGGCCAGTACTTAACCAAGGATTTGGAGCCACCATAAAAACCATTAATGAAATGGAATGTAAAGGAGGGGATTCAGGTGCCGTCAATGAAAGGATTCGGTACTATAGAGAATATTGTGGACAACTTGGTGTGGACCCTGGTTCTAACCTTAGTTGCTGAAAAAGTTCTTGGAACATAAACTTTATGTGTCAATGATCACTCCACAACCAAACAATCATCCCGATCCAATTGCAAGAATATACCAAGATTACTCTCGGTTTAATCCTATCAATTAGTATTAAAATCCAAACTTTAAATAAAAGAGAAAGACTCAATCTCCTCATTTGATGGAACAAGTCTTTCTCGTTGTTTTTCCATATATGTTTGCAATTTGTTTCCTTGCTTGTAATGGTAATTCCATTTCCTTCCTTTATAATTAAAAAAACTCCATAAACATAAAGGTCGAGATATTTTGGTTGGAATTATTTGTGTTCTAGTCTTATTAATTTTATCAATAATTAATAGTGTAACGACCCGAATTGAGGCCATTTCGAAAAAATCGAAGCCATTAGTGGAAAATTCGAAAACCCACGAGGAGAAGTACTATGTTTTTCGTTGTTAATTCAACGTAAGTTTGTGACGATTTAACAACAAATTTACATCGCGAGAGACCATAACCTCGCTTTTTAGCTGAGAGTGGTTCTCACGCGTTTAACCAAATTTTAAAACACAAAATATCAATAAATATTTTTTAAATGTTTAAAATATTATATTATATAATAAAAAAAGTTAATTTGGTTTATGTGTCGTCCAAAGATAAAATTAAAAAAAAATGATTTTTAATTAATTTAATATTTATGAATTTGTTTATAATTATGAGAAATTCACAAAACTACACTCTTTTAACCCTTCCTTCACAAAACTACACCTAATTTAATATTTTTACATATTTACACCCTTTCAAAATTTTAAAACCTTGATTTACCCATTTAAAAATTACCAAAAATTAAAATATTTTCATTTGGGTTCGCTAATTAGTGTTTAGGGTATAGTATTAAGGTGGTAGGATTGTGTGGGTAGGGTTTATTTGGATTTAATTTTGAGTGTTTAGGTGTAGTTTTGTAAAGTAATTTTGAAATGGTGTAGTTTTGTGAAATGTAATTCAAATGATGTAGTTTTGTAATTCTCCCTATAATTATCCCTTTTATTTCTCATAGTTTATATGATCATATATTATTTATTATTATAATATTTTTGAAATTTCAATAAAATTTTCAAAAAATTATACAATGTCAGCTTTTGGGATTTTAATTTATATTATAATTTAAAATATTTACTATTATTAATATTATAATGATTATAAATAGTAATTAGCTGGAACCTCATCTAGGGGTGGACATTCGGGTTCGGTTCAGATATATTCAAGTTTAGGGTTTTTGGGTTGAGGATTATAGAGTCCATTCATGTATTTATATAAGTTTTCGGGTTCGGTTTGAGTTCGGTTCGGTTCCCTCGGATTTGGTTCAGGTTCGGGTAACCAAAATTATCAAAAAATAATAAAATATTTGAAAATATTCAAAAAATTATATGATTTACTATGATAATACAAATAAAATACAACTAAAGTTATCTATAACTATTTAAATCATACTAAACTACATGAAATAATAGAAAAAATGATATATTTTGAAATTTAAGTTATTACAAATATAAATTACTAATATTTATATATATATATTTAGTTAAAATCAGATTAGTTTGGGTACACGTTCCACTACAAGAATCTGCGCAGTTTATGACGAAAAATTTACAACGATTTATTCCGTCGATTTAGGACAAGATTACGAAGATTTAACAACGAATTTATATTGAGTTGTAAAATCGTCGTAAAAGCACAACGAATCGAGTCGTCGTTAAATCGTAGGCAATTTCCAACGAGTTTACGAGAATCAGCTTGAACCGAAAATATTGTAGTAAAATCGTCATTAATGTACAACGATTTAACAACTTATGTATTTTGGGACTTTTTAACAACGATTTTGCAAACATTATCTGGTAGTTGAAAACGTGTATATTTACTACTACACCTAATTTTTACTACTTTCATTTTAGTAGTTCAATCGTTGTAAATTCGTTGTAAATCCTTTGTTAAATGCAATAGTTGTAAATTAGTAGTTAAATTTCGTTGGTAAAAAGTTGGTAAGTTTTTAAAATTTCTATAATTACATCCTCACCACTCACCACTCACCACAAATCATATCTCTCTCTAAAGAAAAAAAACTCAATTTCTTTCCAAAAAATGTCCGGAGGCAATATTTACGAAATCCGGAATTGGATGTACATACATCGAGGCGATGACGGATCGGTGACAGGAGAGTTCCTCGACGGGGTGAAATATTCATGCAGCATGCCACAAATCTACCGGTCACTATTAAAACGGTAAGATGTTTTGTCCTTGTACGAAATGCGACAATAACGGTTCATTTTGGTTGAAAATGTTTGGAAGCATTTGTTAAATAGATGATTTACACCACAATATTTTATATGGTTTCAGCATGGGGAAGGTTATTGTGATAATGTTGCTAGCAGTAGTAGTAATTATCATCAGGAATTTGTAGATCATGATCAACATGAAGAAAATGAGTATGATTATTATAATTTTCATCATGATTATGGAAATGAACCGGATAGGATAAATGACATGGTTAGCGATGCATTTCGTCTTGAAGTTTACACTGTTGCATTCTCATCTGATGGAAATTTAGTCGAAGAACCTAACTTAGATGCTAAAAGATTGTACGACATGTTAAATGTTGCAAAGATTGTACGACATGTTAACCAATATATGATGATTTTAGAGAAGGGCACTCTAAATTTTCATTAGCTGCTAAAATGATGAATATTAAAACATACCATAACTTAGCTGAAGTGTGCATGGATGATTGGGTTACATTGTTAAAAGAATATTTACCCTCTCATAATTTAGCTGCTGAAACGTTTTATGAGGTTCAAAAATTGGTTATCAGTCTTGGTCTTCCGTATAAATCAATCGATGTCTGTGTAGACAATTGCATGATATATTGGAAAGACGACAACATTCTGGAGGAATGTCATTTTTGCAAAAAACCAAGATACATGCCAAAAGGAGTAGGTCAGAAGAGGGTACCGTACCAGAAGATGTGGTATATGCCTATAACAGACAGGCTTCAAAGAATGTATCAATCGGAGATGACAGTTTCTTCGATGAGGTGGCATGCAGACATCATCAAGGGATATTTCACGGAGTCGCATCACAACTGAAGCAAGACACCGGAGCACATCAAGAAGACGTGGTTCAAATGCTTCGCGGTAATGTTTTTTTAATCATTTAGTTAACTTTAATTTATTTATTATTTCTCGCGTAAAGTAATGATTTAATTACTCAACTTTTACAGCAAAAGTGGCATTGGGATGTCTCCATCAACGAGTCCGTGAAGACGGAGTTCAACAAGACGGCGAAGTTTCGTCTCGCCAACACCGTCTCTGACTGGAAGGAGAAGTGAAGGGTCGTCGGCGACGTGGGTAAGTCGTTATTCCTTTCGGTCGCGGTTTGGGTCGGCTTGAAGAAGGATTGGACGAATGACCACAACGCCAACGTAGCCGAGAAGTGTGTCATGTCCAGGAACGCTAAACTATCTGACGGGACGGAGAAACAGATGGCTCACACGTCGGGGCAGATCCCCTTCGCAGGTCGGATATACGACATGATACGTTTTTTATTTAATCTTAATAGAACTCTTAAACAAAATGAAAAGTTAATCTTCGTTAACGATGAATTCTGTTACAGAGTTGTTTATATACAACTAAACCGAACAATTAATAAATAAACCGGAAACTACATGTCCTCATACATGTTTTGATACATGTATTGACATACTCGTGATAAATATTTTCAAATTAATTAATTTATTTATTATTAATGTAAAATAATAATGTTTACCATTTAATTTTAAACCAAGCAGCTGGGCCACAAGCCCCTGTCAGTGTCGTATTCGAGAAGACGCACAAGACGAAGAACTGCGAGTTCGTTGACGTCCACTCGGAGCAAATTTTCACCGACTTGGAAGCTCGGAAAACGGAGATGGAAACTCAGCAATCTGAGAGATCCCCGGGAGCACTGAGCAACCTGGCGCGCCGCTTTCCACCGCCGAGCTCGATCAACTTTTTGACCAGCTCTTCTTCGGACGACACATCCTTACCGCCCGACCCAGGCTGGACCAAGCACCATCGATCCCGAGCACGCAACGCAGAACTACTTCGAGGACGATATTGATTTCAACTTACAGGATGAGCATCAAGACGCGGATCGTCTTTAGAATTTATATTTTTGAATTAATTTGAATTGTATAAAATTATTTTGTATATTTTTTTAATATAAAATATAAATTTTTAATATAAAATTTTTTTTATATAAAATACCGTCAATCGTCGTAAAATCGTCGTACCTAGACGACCACTTTACGACGATTATACGTCGACCCATTTACGATGATTAGACATCGAACAATAATGACGACTTAACAACAAATGATGTATTACAGAACTCGTATTTCACTTGTAAATTACCCACGAATTTACTACGTTTTAGCAACAAAGTTTTCATTGTAAATACGTTGTAAATGTACAACGATGTATCGATGTTAAGGAGTTGTAACTTTACAACGAATTTACAACGATTTGATATCAAGCATTTTAGGACGATTTCGTTTCGTCGCAAACTAAACTACAAATTTACGACAATTTGTTATTTACTTCGATTAGTTAACGAAGAATTGAAAGGGTGTCGTCGTAAATCGTCGTAATGGCCAAATAACTACGATTTAACAACGATTATCTTCGTTGTAAAAGAACAGTTTTCTTGTAGTGTGAGAAAGAAAGGTTGAAAGGGTGTAGTTTTGTGAATTAATCAAAGTTGAGTTTAGTAAAATCAATGATTTGCTCTATCATCGTAATTGGTTTTAATCCAAAACAATTTCAATTTCAATTGGCATTATACCGATTTGAAGTAATCAATTGAAAACGGGTTAAACTGGATTAATCGGTTGAAAACGGTTAAATTTTTTTTTTAATTTGTTATAAATAATTATATTTGCTTAAAATTAAAAAAAAATTGTGTTTTTTTATATTATATCTATATAGTTATAAATTTATACTTCGCGTTTGGCGCGGGTAAAAAATCTAGTATTTATATATAAAATAAACCCGAGTTCAATACAATATTAAACAATGTTCCAAAGGTATATCTGGTTCAATGTCCGGTCCGGTGTTAAAATCATCAGTAAATATCATAAACTAATATTGTGTACTTTAAGAAAAATATGATGGTTATCCTCTCTCTTCTCTCTAAAAAATATTTCAGAGAGAGAGAGGAGACTTCAGATCCGGTGAGTTTCACGGCAACTCACCACCAGCACCGTTGGCATCCATTGCAATGATGGTTGGCTTTGTTTCGGCAGCAGAGGCTCAATTTAGTTCCGTTTGGCTGCTATTGATTCGACATTGGAGATTCAACTTAGCTCCGTTTGGCCACTTTGCTTCTGTCAGCGATGGTTTCTTCAACCATGTTGTACAACCCTATCCGGTTACGATGTTTGGGATTCGAACCCAGTTACTCAGCCGATTAGAGAAATGCCACCATTGATGAAGTTTTATGGTAGTCAGACAAGAAGAAATGCTACCTCGACATAGAAGATGAAGGACAACCACCATTCCTCACAAGATAGGGAAGTAACTTAGCTTTCATGGTGGAATCGGTGGAGGTGGAAGTCTCTCCGGCAGAAGAAACCAGTGGTGTTAACTCCTGCTTCGACTGTTGTCGCGTGTTCATACCCAACCAGCATGATTGACATGCAACGTCACTTGTTACATCAAATCTTAGGGCATCTTTTCTATTTGGGTTTTGATGGGCTGAATTTGTGTTTATTGCTTTTTTTCGTTTTGGGCATATTAAGCCTCCTTGTTATGTACCAAAATTGTTTTAACCCATTAAGAAAGGTGATGTGTGGCGTTTTTAATGTTTTAAACATAAGATTTAGCCACTCAATATAATCTTTTTATGTGTCTTTAGTTTGATAAAAGGCATAGTGGCGTCCCAAGGCACTTAGGATGAAGTTATGGAGTTTTCGAGGCAAAAGAACGGAGAATGCTGAAGAAAGGAAACCGATCGATCGATCCCCATAGTGATCGATCGATCTCTTAATGCGCAAACTTACGGAGAATTTCTGGATCGACCAAGGGTCTAAACATGATCGATCTTCAAAGGGATCGATCGATCCCTTTGCCGATTGATCGATCGTCCTTCAGAAATACTTACGGAGAAAATTCATATCGACCAAAAGTCGAAAGACATATCGATCTTCAATCCGATCGATCGATCCCTCTTAGGATCGATCGATCCTTGCTCCGCATCAGAAGATTTAATTTCCTTTTATATTAGATTTTGTCAAGATATTTTCCTATTTTGTAATGGATTCGTCCAAAACCTATAAATACTTGTTTTAACCTCTTTTAGAGGTGTGCTTTGAAAATATAATTTTTTCAGAATTTATTAAAACATATTGAATTGTTTGATCATGAATATGTCTGAGTAGTTCTCTATTTAGGTTTCAGGGTTTCAAAGGAAATTAGGAATTGCTAAATTAGATTTATAGATAGAGAATTTATCTTAAGGTTCTTCATCTAGGTTGTTCGCATTGCTTGAACTTAATTGACGAATTATAGTTCATGATTTTAGGTTATTTAGGCGCAACGAGAGTTGGTTTAGAAATTTGATAGAACCTAGATGAGCAAAACGTCCTTAGCCTGCGAGAGTAGATGTTATTGCATTTTGTAAACATATCAGACTTAGACGAACTGCATACTAAGATTTATCGAACACAAACAAGAGTTTAGTTTTCATACTTGTTAGCATAGGGATTTGATACGCCCGAGAGGGGATCAATCTATAATTTGTACTCTGAGTTTAAGAACGATGTTTAATTACTTTCTCTATCATATATTTATTTAGTGATAATTATTTCTTGCGATAAATCCTGGTGCCTAGCGTTTTTAATATATTGTTTACAAACGTTTTCTGTCTGCTTTTACAAATTGCTTTCCAAACAAATTTTCTTGTGTCACTTAGCTCTATTTGAATTTAAGAGTTTTAGTGTAACCTTAGTCTATGTGGATTTAATCCCTAAATACTACACGAATTGATGTGCACTTGAAGTAGTTTATTTTAGGGTTAAAACTATGAGTATCAGAAGGATACAAAAGATTACAAAAGATGACAAAAAAAAAAGAAAAATATGATAGTTGTCTGATTGTTTATTCGTAATTCGACGCTTGTGTTCTTAAGCTAATTGACTAGATTCCAGACGCATCACATGGGACATGTAGTCAATCGATGTCTATCGAATAATTCAATTTAGTCAATCAATGTCTATCGAATAGTCACGAAGACTAGTAAACTAGTTTTTAACAAAACAAATTTTAATAATTCTTTAAAATATCATATAAACTATTTTGCCAAAAATATATTTACAATCTTTTTTTTAAAGTACTATTGAAAAACATTTTGACTACAAATATCAAATTCTAACACTTTATAATTCATTTATTTTTGTTTACATTCGTTATTCAGTGTTTAAAATTTAGTTATAAAACGGATAGGATTTAGTTTTGAAAATTTGAGGTTTTATTTTAACAGTTTTATATTAATTGTAAGTTTACGATATTTCTAATAAAAAAGGTGTTATTGGTATCGAAGGACTTGCCCAAATATCTTAGACAATTTACTTGACTTGAATTTTCCAAAAGTCCAGTGGTTTTGTCTGTGTTAACAACCAATTTATTGTTATCCCTATTTTTCTTCAAGTTTTCTGTACTTACAGCCAATTGTATGTCTTTGTCTATGGGTTTAATTTGTCTGTATTCCAGCCACCACATGTTGTGTATATACAAGAGTCATGAAGACATTTGTTTTCTACAAAGTCTTGGTCTTAACTCTCGCTCATATTTTCTTAAACTTAAATAAAAATATATTAACTTTTCCACTAGCTAATCGCAAAAAGCAAATGAACGTGAATTACTCAATGCTCTTTTAAAGTTTATATGATATTTTAAAGAATTATTAAAATTTGTTTTTTTAAAAACTAGTTTACTAGTCTTCGTGACTATTCGATAGACATCGATTGACTACATGTCCCATGTGATGCGTCTGGAATCTAGTCAATTAGCTTAAGAACACAAGCGTCGAATTACGAATAAACACAACATGTGGTGGCTGGAATACAGACAAATTAAACCGATAGACAACATGTGGTGGCTGGAATACAGACAAATTAAACCCATAGACAAAGACATACAATGTATAGTAAATTTTAAATTTTGGTTTAGTGTATAGTAAATTCTTAGGTTAACCCTCCTCTAATTTAATAAATGACCCATACTAATTTCAATTTAATAAAAATCCAATACATATTAAATATAAAAAATATTAATCTGATAAAATTTATGATACCCATGTAAAACTCTAATTCAATATAGGGATAATTACAAAACTACACTATTTGAATTACATTTCACAAAACTACACCATTTCTAAAATATTTCACAAAATTACACATAAACACTTAAAATTAAATCCAAATAAACTATATCCACACAATCTTATCCCTTAATATTATACCCTAAACACTAATTAGCGAACCCAAATGAAAATATTTTAATTTTGGTAATTTTTAAAAGGGTAAATCAAGCTTTTAAAATTTTGAAAGGGTGTAAATATGTGAAAAAAATAAATTAGGTGTAGTTTTGTGAAGAAGGGGTTGAAAGGGTGTAGTTTTGTGAATTCCTCTTCAATATATGATACCATTGCAAAAAATAAAAAACAAAATTCATGATAAATAATTTTAACACAAATGGCCTACTTTTTTCTCTGAGTTGGAGACGCTACGAGATCTGCAAGTGTTTTTCCCGGGTTTCTCACTACGGTTTGCAGCAAGGGAGAGAAACAAAAAAGCGGATCTACTTGCACGAAGTTCACGTGACAGAAAGGATTTCTTCCAATATATTGGTTCATCGCTTCCTATTTGGCTTTCAGCGGCGTTTGACGTTTTCGAAAGAGAATAGAAAGGATGTACTAGAGTGAAAAAAATTTTTAACACAAATGTGTTTATGAAAACAAATAAATCATAATTAATATTAATATCATTATACCACGAAATAAAATGTCTTACCTTTTGTCTTCTCTTTGTTTCTTAATTGAGAATTTTATAAAAGTGTTTTAATTTCTTAACTATATTTTTGTAAATTGCAAAAATTAGAGTTGTTAAAAGTTTACAACCGTATCGGTTTAGTTTGTTTTATGAAAAAATATTTTAAACTTATCAAAAAAAAATTGACCCCGTAAATTAAAATCATAGCTCCGCCGCTGATTCCAGCCACAACATGTTGTGTATATACAAGAGTCATGAAGCAATTTGTCTTCTACAAAGTCTTGGTCTTAACTCTCGCTCATATTTTCTTAAACTTAAATAAAAATATATTAACTTTTCCACTAGCTAATCGCAAAAGGCAAATGTGTTGGTCAAACATTATGTTTCGGTGAGTTGGTGATGATGAGTTGGTGAAGTTGACAAGGAAGTCAAATATGGTGGCAACGAGGTCAAAAATGAGGGGCTATACTTAGTCAATTGTTTTGTCTCACCAACCCTCCTCAGCTCCTATATATACCGAGGCAATATGAGTTTCATTTATCATCCATCAGAAAATCCCAAACAAGAAACAAAAACGAGAGAGAAAAAAAAAAAAAAACTTTTCTTTTGTGAGAAAATTAGGAGTGTAATTTTTCTCTGAGTGTTATCGAGGTTTTGGGTGTGAGTTGAGAGCATTGTAAAATTTCCCGGTTATTAATAAAAAGATCTGTAGCAGGTCCGGAGACGTAGGCTCAGTTGGCCGAACTCCGTTAACAAATTTGTGTGTTTTTTTCTCGGTCCCATAAATTCTGGTTTTCTAGGAAATTACTATTTCCTAACAACTGGTATCAGAGCTCAGGGTTGTGATAATCTCGGTCAAATTTTTTGCGAGGTTACTATTCACGGGTTTACTATTCACGTGAATAGTAAAAGTTGTCGGCGACATCGGTTTGTCGACGGAGGTGTTTTAATACACGGTAGTTCGCAAAAATTAATCAGAAACGATGGGAGGCGAAGATGGTTCAACACGTATCGGGAAGTTTGACGGTACAGATTATGCATTTTGGAGAATGCAAATAGAAGATTATCTGTACGGAAAGAAGCTTCATCAACCTCTGAGCAAGAAGCCTGAGAAGATGGATCAGGAAGAGTGGGATCTCCTCGATAGACAAGTTCTGGGTGTTATCAGGTTAACACTGTCGAAAAACGTTGCTCACAACGTTGCGAAGGAGAAGACCACGGAAGGGCTCAGGAAAGTTCTCTCAGACATGTATGAGAAACCTTCTGCTAATAATAAGGTGTTCCTCATGAAGAAGCTCTTCCACTTGAAGATGGAAGAATGTGGCCCTGTTGCAGCACATGTGAATGAGTTCAACACGATTGTCAACCAATTGACATCTGTTGAAATCGAGTTTGATGATGAAGTGCGAGCATTGATTTTGTTGGCATCTCCGCCAAATAGTCGGGAGCCAATGAGGGCGGCGGTTAGTAATTCTGTGGGTACTCAAAAGCTTAAATTCAATGATGTTCGAGATCGTATCCTCGCCGAAGAAGTTCGTAGGATAGACTGCGGCGAAGCATCAACGAGCACTTGCTTTCAACGTGGAAAACGAGGGGTAGAAACCAAGACAAAGACAACCGGAGCGAGAGGAGATCAAAGTCAAGAAATGGAAGAAGTCATTCCAAATTCAAGCGACCCACTGGATGTTGGAATTGTGGAAAGACAGGACACGTCCAAAAGAATTGTTGGGCACAACCAAAGAAGGAAGGCAACAAGGGAAGCGGAGCCAATGCAGTTACACATGAAATTGGCGATGCATTAGTATTGTCTGATAATTCCCCAAGAAAACGTGAAGCTCATGATGCAGCCACGAGCACCACCAAAGCATCGATCTCATATGTTGATAGCCCGATCGATTCATGGGTTCTTGACTCAGGAGCGTCATTCCACACGACACCACACCACAACATAATGGAGAATTACGTTGCTGGAAATTATGGGAAGGTATATCTAGGCGATGGTTTACCTTTGGATATAATTGGTATTGGAGATATCAATTTGAAGATGTCGGACGGTCGTTTGTGGAAGATAACAAAGGTTAGGCATGTGCCAAAGGCGATGCGAAACCTAATCTCGGTAGGACGACTCGATGATACTGGGCACGATGTCAACTTTGGTGGTGGAGCCTGGAAAGTGAAGAAGGGTTCTATGTTAGTTGCTCGAGGTCATAAAAGAGGCACTCTCTATATGACGACAAGTCATCAAGATATAATTGTCGTTGTCGAGAATGCCAAACAAACCAAGTTGTGGCATTGAATATTGGGACATATGAGTGAGAAAGGCATGAAGATTATGGTGGCAAATGGTGCACTCCTGGATCTAAAGACGGTGGATCATGAGATGTGTGAAAGTTGCATCCTTGGAAGACAGAAACGGGTTAGTTTCTCAAAAGGAGGAAGGGAGCCAAAATCTGAGAAGCTGGAGCTGGTACATACTGACGTATGGGGACCTGCTCCTGTTGCATCGCTAGGAGGTTCGTACTACTATGTGACCTTTATTGATGACTCCACAAGGAAGGTGTGGGTCTACTTCATGAAGAACAAGTATGAAGTGTTCTCGGTTTTCAAAAGATGGAATACCATGGTTGAGATTGAGACGAATCTCATGTTGAAGTGCTTAAGGTCTGATAATGGTGGAGAGTACATTAGCGAGGAGTTCAGAAGATATTGCGCTGATAATGGGATCAAGATGGTGAAGACTATTCCTGGAACGCCACAACAGAATGGAATAGCAGAAAGGATGAACCGGACCCTGAATGAACGTGCAAGGAGCATGAGGTTACATTGTGGGTTGCCCAAGACTTTCTGGGCAGATGCAATCTACATAGCGGCCTTCCTAATAAATAGAGGACCGTCTGTTCCATTGGGATTCAAGATCCCTGAAGAAGTTTAGAGCAGTAAGAAAGTAAATCTTTCTTTTCTGAAGGTGTTTGGTTGCTTAGCTTATGTTCACGTTGATAATGCTGCAAGAAGTAAACTTGATGCAAAATCAAAGAAGTGTTACTTTATTGGTTATGGTGACACCGAGTTTGGTTATCGGTTTTGGGATGACCAAAATCGGAAGATCATCCGCAGCAAGAATGTTGTGTTCAACGAAGAAGCGTTGTACAAGGATAAGCTAAAAGAAATCTTTGAAACGAAGGAGTCCAAGGTTGTTGATTTGGAAGATATCCTAGCACCGGAGTTGCATCAGGATACCACAACGACGGAAGATCAAATTTCTCAAGAAGAGAACAGTAAGGAGAATGAAAATGATGCCTCAGAAGTAATCCCACATACGCCAGTTACAGAGTTACGACGGTCAAGCAGAACCATCAAAGAACCTGTAAGATATTCTCCATCACTCAACTACATTCTGCTCACAGATAGAGGCGAGCCTGAATGTTATGAAGAAGCAATGCAAGTTGATGAATCGATCAAGTGGGAGCTTACAATGAAAGATGAGATGGACTCGTTGATGTCCAATCACACGTGGGAGTTAGCTGAATTGCCTAAGGAGAAAAAGGCATTGCATAACAAGTGGGTCTACCGGATAAAAGAAGAACACGATGGAAGCAAGCGTTTTAAAGCACGGCTTGTTGTGAAGGGGTTCCAACAAAAAGAAGGTATAGACTACACAGAGATATTTTCTCCTGTAGTAAAGTTGGTGACCATTAGAACTGTTATTGGGCTGGTGGCGAAGGAAGATTTGCATCTTCAACAAATGGATGTGAAAACCGCATTTCTTCACGGTGATTTGGATGAAGAGATCTACATGAAGCAACCCGAAGGCTTTGAGGTCAAAGGGAAGGAAAAGCTAGTTTGTAAGCTTCAAAGGAGCTTGTATGGCTTGAAACAAGCTCCAAGACAGTGGTATAAGAGGTTTGACAGCTTTATGAAAAAATTTGGGTTCTTGAGGTGCGAGGTCGACCACCGTTGTTTCTTCAAGAGGCTTGAAGAATCCTACTTGATCTTGCTTACGTATGTTGATGACATGCTTGGTAGTGGGAGCGGACTTGCATGAGATCAATAACTTGAAGACGAAGCTCTCGGAAGAATTCGCGATGAAAGACACGGGAGAAGCAAGACAAATTCTCGGGATGAGAATTAGTAGAAGCAAGGAAGGTCTCAAGTTATCACAAGAGGAGTATGTGAAGAAAGTCCTCAAGAGGTTTAACATGGATGACGCGAAGCCAGTCAGTACTCCCCTAGCAAGTCATTTTCGGTTATCCAGAGACCAGTCTCCAGTGACTGAAGACGAGATGGCATATATGGATAAAGTTCCATATGCTTTTGCTATTGGCAGCCTGATGTACGCGATGGTATGTACAAGGCCATACATTGCACATGCAGTGGGAGTCGTTAGCAGGTTTATGAGCAATCCGGGCAAAGAACATTGGGAAGGTCGTTAAGTGGATTCTCGGATATCCGAAGGGGAATCCAAGTTTATCGCTATGCTTCAGAAGTCGGACATTGGATTGCGGGGATATGTTGATGCCGACAATGGAGGTGACATCGACGGTAGGAAGAGCACAACCGGGTATGTTTACACTTTTGGTGGTACTGCAATTTGTTGGGCTTCAAAGTTGCGGAAGATCGTAGCTTTATCAAGTCGTGAAGGCGAGTATGTTGCTTGTGACGAGAGGCAACAAAGGAGATAATGTGGTTACAGTCATTTCTACAAGAACTAGGCATTAACCAAGAGAAAGGTGTATTGTATTGTGATAGTAAGAGTGCGATTGATTTGGCGAAGAACCCGGTATACCATGCTCGGACGAAGCATATACAAATTCGGTATCACTTCATCAGATCGGCTTTAGAAGATGGAGTGTTGATGCTTGAAAAGATCCCAGGAAGCAAGAATCCGACAGACATGTTAACAAAGGTCGTGCCGTATGATAAGCTGAGGTTGTGTGCAACCTCAGTTGGCTTGTTAGAGTAATAAGCTCGGAAGACCTGCTACATTGATCAAGGTGTGAAGACAGATTGAAATCAGTCTTCAAGTGGGAGATTGTTGGTCAAACATTATGTCTCGGTGGGTTGGTGATGATGAGTTGGTGAAGTTGATAAGGAAGTCAAATATGGTGGCAACGAGGTCAAAAATGAGGGGCTATACTTAGTCAATTGTTTTGTCTCACCAACCCTCCTCAGCTCCTATATATACCGAGGCAATATGAGTTTCATTTATCATCCATCAGAAAATCCCAAACAAGAAACAAAAACGAGAGAGAAAAAAAAAAAAAAAAAAACTTTTCTTTTGTGAGAAAATTAGGAGTGTAATTTTTCTCTGAGTGTTATCGGTTTTTGGGTGTGAGTTGAGAGCATTGTAAAATTTCCCGGTTATTAATAAAAAGATCTGTAGCAGGTCCGGAGACGTAGGCTCAGTTGGCCGAACTCCGTTAACAAATTTGTGTATTTTTTTCTCGGTCCCATAAATTCTGGTTTTCTAAGAAATTACTATTTCCTAACAAAATGAACGTGAATTACTCAATGCTCTTTGAATTTTTACGATTTTGTTGCAATTAAACTATGTATTTTTTGAAATCCCAAAAGCAAATCATCGTAGTGAATTGGTGGCTTTTATTTATAAACCTAAGATGGGTCCTACCATCATTATCAACTTAAAAAAAATAATTAAAAAATCTTAAATCTTTTATTTATTTATTTATTTATTTATTTATTTATTTATTTATTTATTTTTCTGATTAAAAAAAGAAATTAAAGAAAATTAAAAATCTCATTAACCGAGGGCCGCCGGTCCGTGGAGCTCGTGAACAGCGTGCAATTATATTTTTTTGTGGATCCATAGGTTAAGCTCCCTTAATAATCTTGCTATAAGAAAAAGCCGACACAAGTGTCAAGTGGTAGTAAAGTATAGTGACTAGGCCTAATAGTGACATGTTTTAAAATAGTTGACTCATTGACTTAGATGTTATGGCATGGGTCTAGAGAGGAAGAATCCACTTCATTCCAAAAAAAAAAAAAAAAAAGAGTATCGCATTCAATGTGGCTGTGAAATGAAATATGAAATTGTGTCGTCTCTTATAATTCAGTTCCCTGGAAAGTTTAATAAACACAAATAGCCTTTAAACCAACAACAAAAAAAACACATTTAAAACAAACTTTTGAGAAGCATGAAACAATTTCTTTTACTTTCTTTTGTTACTCTCATGCTACTCGAAGCACATGGTTTTACTTTGACCGATGAAACCGATCGGAATGCGTTGCTCGAATTCAAGTCTCAAGTTTCTGAGGAAAGAAGAGATATCTTGTCCGCATGGAATCACTCAGTCCCATTATGCGATTGGGACGGGGTTACATGTAGTGGCAAACACAAGAGAGTTACTAGTTTGGAGATCGGAGGTCTAAATTTAGGGGGAGTGATATCACCAGCAATAGGTAATCTTTCGTTTCTCATATCACTCGATCTCAGTAGTAACTCTTTCGATGGTTCTATTCCTCAAGAGTTGGGAAACTTGTTTAGACTTGAATACTTAGATATGGCCTTAAATTTTCTCGGAGGACGGATTCCGATTGGTTTGTATAACTGCACTAGATTGTTGGTCCTTCGATTAGATGATAACCAGCTTGAAGAAGGTATTTCTTCAAAAGTAGGTTCACTGACCAATCTAGTTATGTTAAATCTTTATAGCAACGATTTAAGTGGAAAGTTGCCTGCATCTCTAGGAAACTTGACATCTTTACAAAAACTTATATTTTCATCTAACCATTTACAAGGAGAAATTCCTAGTGATGTAGCTAAATTGACTCAAATATCGAGTATTCAATTATGGAAGAACAATTTCTCAGGTGTATTCCCTCCAGCTATCTACAATTTATCCTCACTTGAGCTTTTAGGTCTTGCTCATAATTATTTTTCGGGTAGTCTAAGACCTGATGTTGGTATTCTTTTACCAAAGCTTCAATCGTTTAATATGGGAAGTAATTATTTCACGGGATCTATTCCAACAACAGTTTCCAATATTTCTACTCTTCAAAGATTGGGAATGAATGAGAACAATTTCATAGGAAGTATTCCTACTTTCGGAAATTCGCCAAATTTGAAAAGATTATACCTAAATAACAATTATTTGGGAAGTAACTCTTCTAGAGATCTTGAATTTCTCAATTCTTTGACTAACTGCACCAAACTAGAGGAATTAGTGCTTGGTCGTAATAGGCTTGGTGGTGATTTCCCTATTTCTATTGCCAATATGTCCGCGAAACTCGTAATTTTAGACATTGGAAACACCCTCATATATGGAAGAATTCATCAAGACATTGGGAATCTTATTGGCCTACAGACACTTGAGTTATATCAAAATATGTTGATTGGACCACTCCCTACCTCTCTTGGGAAGCTTTTAAATCTAGGGGTTTTAAGACTATTTTCAAATAGATTATCAGAAGAGATACCGGCGTTTATAGGAAACATGACTATGTTAGAAACACTCGGTCTATCTAACAATAATTTTCAAGGCATTGTTCCTATAAGTCTTGGTAAATGTAGTAAGTTGCTACATTTACATGTTGGGTCTAACATGTTAAATGGGACTATACCTCGCGAAATTATGGAAATTCGACGCCTTGTCTTCTTAGACATGTCTGGTAATTCTTTGATCGGTTCTTTGCCGGAAGATATTGGACAACTAGAGAATCTTGATACATTGTCTTTTGCTCAAAACAAATTATCAGGGAAACTCCCACAAACAATGGGAAAATGTCTCACGATAAAATATCTTTATCTCGAAGGAAACTATTTCGATGGAGATATTCCAAATATAAAAGGGTTGGTCGATGTTAAAGAAGTTGATTTGTCCAACAATAACCTCTCTGGAAATATACCTAATTATTTTACAAATTTTTCCAAGCTCCAATATTTGAATCTATCTTTTAACAAGTTCGCGGGAATGGTGCCTATCGACGGAATATTTAGGAATACTACAATGGTTTATTTATTTGGAAACAAGAATCTCTGTGGAGGGATCAAAAAACTTCAACTAAATCCATGCCTCCGACAAGAACCACCGGTGGAGACAAAGCGTTCCTCTCGTTTTAAAAGAGTTGCAATTGGAGTTGGCTTAAGCATCGCTTTGCTTTTGATGTTTTTCGTAGCTTTGGTTTATTTGATTTGGTTCAGACAAAAAAAGAAGAACAATAATCAAACTTGTTCTACTTTGGAAGTCTTCCATGAGATAATAAGTTATGGATATCTTCGAAATGCGACAAATTGCTTCTCTTCAAGCAATATGGTTGGGTCAGGAAATTTTGGTACCGTGTTCAAGGCATTTTTACCGACAGAAAAAAAAGTTGTTGCCGTGAAAGTTCTAAACCTACAAAGACGTGGAGCGATGAAAAGTTTTATGGCAGAATGTATAACTTTGAAGGACATAAGGCATCGCAATCTTGTGAAATTGTTGACGACTTGTTCGAGTATTGATTTTCAAGGAAACGAATTTAGAGCTCTCATATATGAGTTCATGCCGAATGGAAGCTTGGATATTTGGCTACATCCCGAGGAAGTCGAAGAGATTCGTAGACCATCAAGAGCCTTGACACTTTTTGAAAGGCTCAACATTGCTATAGACATTGCTTCTGTTTTGGATTATCTTCACTTTCATTGTCACAACTTTGTAGCTCATTGTGATATCAAGCCAAGCAACGTCCTTCTAGATGATGATTTGATTGCCCATATTAGTGACTTTGGGCTCGCTCGTCTTCTTCACAAATTCGACAAGGAGTCTTTTTTCAACCAACTATGCTCAGCTGGCGTTAGTGGGACCATCGGCTATACTCCACCGGGTAAAATGATCATCATACATGCAAAATTTAATGAGAACTTATTTAGAATACCATCAAAATAAATTTTTGTTTTGAAAATAGCATTACAAAGTTTTTTATAACGAAAATACCATTAAAATGTTTTTTATAACAATAATACCATCAAAAAGTAGTAGTTTACAAAAATACCACAAATACAAAAAACGAGTTTTAACATTTTTAGATTTTAAATTTTTTTATTTGGGTTCGCTATATAGTGTTTAGGGTATAGTTTCGAAGGGATGGGGTATAGTTTTTTGGAGGTTTTGGATGAAATTTTGAAAATTTAAGATTTGTGGTATTTATGAGAAAATTTAAGATTTAATGGTATTTATAAAACTTTCCAAAATATGTGGTAATTGTTGTTAAAAAACATTTTTTAGCGGTATTCATAAGAATTGCCCAAATTTAAATGTTGAAAATTAGTGTAAAATAATTAATCCAATATTTGTTTGAAGAATTCACAAAACTACACTCTTTCATCTCTTCCTTTACAAAACTCTACCTAATTTAATTTTTTCACATAATTACACCCTTTTAAAATTTGAAAAGGTTGAGTTCTCCTTTGAAACTTCACCAAAATTAATTTTTTTCATTTGAGTTCGCTAATTAGTGTTTAGGGTATAGTGATTAAGGGGTAAGGTTGTATGGGTAGGCTTACTTTGAATTTAATTTTTGGTATTTAGGTGTAGTTTTGTGAAGAAATTTTTAAAATGTGTAGTTTTGTGAAATGTAATTCAAATGGTGTAGTTTTGTAATTCTCCAATATTTGTTTTGGTGAATTATGGTGCAGAGTATGGGATGGGAGGGCAACCATCAATACATGGTGACGCGTATAGCTTTGGGATTCTCGTTTTGGAAATGTTCACCGGAAAACGGCCTTCTAATGAGTTATATGGGGAAAACAAAACCCTACACAGCCACACCAAATCATCATTGCCGGAGAAAGTATTAGACATTGCAGACAAATCGATTCTCCACGACGGTCTCAGAATCGGTTTCCCTGTTGCTGAGTGCTTGACATTAGTTTTAAATGTTGGACTTAGGTGTGGTGAAGAATCCCCAATGAACCGTTTGGCAACGAGTGAAGCCGCAAAAGAGTTAGTTTCAATAAGAGACAAGTTTTTAAACGGTAGAAAAACATTCCGTTGAAGTGTATATTATTTTCTCTACAAACTTCAAAAGAGGCTTTAATATGAAGTCCTATATAACATCAACTTTCACAGTTTATGTTTTTCATGTAATGAACCATGCAGAATATTGTTTATGATTTTGCTTCTCTTACCAATGTTATAATTAATAAATCTTCCTCAATGTTCCCCTTTTTTGTGTGTGTGGATATTATCTGTTTTCTAACAAAGTTGTGATTTTTTTTTCTGGATTAGTAATAATGGTTTTGTACTCGGAGCTCAGATTTGGTTCGAATTTGGAGACGATTTTAACAACACCTGTCTTCAGTGGCGGACCCAAAAAATTAATTTTGAGGGGTCAAGTAATTTTTTTCTACAAAATTTAGTGGGTCAAATAATTTTTTTTCTACCAAATTTAGAGGTTAAACACTTGCCAATATACTAAATTACTATTATTTAAAAGCAAAAAATTATATTTTTCATATTTTTATTTTAGGGGTCAATTGCACCCCCTACTTGAAGTAGAGGTCCGCCACTGCATGTCTTATGGTATACCAACCAGTTCAACGTTCAAATATTATTTATTAAATGTTTATAATCCATAAATCTAACATAACTAAAATATCTTTTCTAAAATAAAATGAATAATTTTAGAAAATATATTTCAAATAAAAATGATGCAGCAAGATATTTTATCTTTTATTTATTTAATGGGAAAAATGTCAATTAAATCATGAACTTTCAAAACTCACCGAAAAAGCATGAATTTTCACGTGAACTATTTCAATCATGTATTTTTTCGTTGACTGACGTTTTAAATCATGAATTTTTTTTTACTAGAACAAAAAGAGCACAACGTAAATAAAAAGAGTCTAAGGTTAAGTCTATTAACACAATAGTTTGACACTGTTTGAGATTTATTTGAAAAATTGAGCACTTCAATTGGTTGGAATTGAGCATACTGTCAAATTTTTCCGTTAACGGACTCAACTTTGTGCTCTTTTTGTCCCAGTCAAAAAAAATTCATGATTTAAAACGTCAGTCAACGAAAATATATGATTTAAATGGTTCACTTGAAAGTTTATGCTTTTTTCGGTGAATTTTGAAAGTTCATGATTTAATTGACATTTTCCCCCTTATTTAATGTATTTTACTAGTTTTCATATATGTAAATTCTTAAAAAACAATGAAAAAAGTTCATTGTACAAAAATAACATTACAAGGTTTTTTGTTCTAGTGTACTATTAAAAAAATTCTTACCAAAATACTATAGACGCATAAAAATAAGTTTTATCACTTTAGAATATATTTATTTTCATTTGAGTTTGCTACATAGTGTTTAAGATTTAGTTTTAAAGCGGATAAAGTTTAATGTTTAGAGTTTTTAATTTAATTCTAAGGATTTAAAGTTTACAATATTTCGGTCCACAAAATTTTTAATGATATTTAAAAAAAAGACTTATCATGTTATCTTAGTCTAAATCTTTTTCATGGTAAGGTTAGAGCTTTCTATGATGTTAAGTTAACGGCTATGGAGAAAGTTTGAGGAAAGGACAATACATGTTGAAGCCGAAGAGAGTTAAGGCATAAACCAGTCATTGAAGCTCAGATCTGACAAGAAAAGAAGACAGAACACAAGTGTTAGTCTTTGGAATGCTAAGAAACTTAATGGTAAGGATAAAGGTAGCGGAAGTTCTTACTAGAGAAGATTCAAGGTTAAGGAGATCAGATCTGAGACGTGTGAACTTCACATAAGCGGTGAAGATCTCATGCAAGAAGAAGACACAAGATTCAATACAAGGTTTAGGTTCTACGACTACTCAAAATCAAGCTAAGGAAGAGAGGCGTGCCTGATGAGTTCTTCTGGGTTAAAGATCGTGAAGATCTTGATCCAAAGATTCGGCTAAGTTCAGACAAAGACGAATTGCCTTCATTCTCGCAAGGAGAGACCAAGATTAGGGTTCGGCGGATTTTTCGCGTGTTGGTCTGAAGCTAAGGTGGAGTTTGTGGATAATAGTTTTATACCTAATGGGTTCGCATGCCCATATGCGAATAAAAGAAGAAAAGACCCAAGTCTCGTGATATAAAAGGAGGACGACGACGTAATCATCATTATCGTTATACACAACAACATTCTGTTACAGAAAGTACACCAAGAAAAGAATCAAGAACATAGAGAAGGAAAGGAGATCGCCAGAGAGGTTGGTCGCATCCGTTGAAGCAGGAGGTTCCGCGAGTTGCTTCATCGCCGGAGACAGTCCCGATCAAGGCTGGACTGGATAGTTTCCTCCTAGATTCTTTAGTTATTGTATTTGGTACCTACACAAAGAGGTAGCCATTGTTAAGTAATTAAAGCTCGGTGATAGTGGATCATGGTGGTTTAGTTCCACTCCTAAACGTAGCGGTAACACGTGAATTGGGTAACCAAATCTAGCGTGTCTTTACGTTTATGCACAAACACAATCGAAGTTCAATCACTAATCAATCGGATAATAATCAGTCAAAGATCAAGATACATCAAAGAGTATATCATGATCTACATCAACAAAATGATGCACCGATATATTTTATCTTTTACTTATTTAATGTATTTTACTAGTATTATATGAGTAAATTCTTAAGAAACAATGAAAAAAGTTCATTGTACAAAAATAACATTACAAGATTTTTGGTTCTAATATATTATTAAAAAAATTCTTACCAAAATACCATAGACGCATAAAAACAAGTTTTTATCACTTTAAGATTTAGTTTTAAAGGGGATAGAGTTTAATGTTTAGGGTTTTTAATTTAATTCTGAGGAATTAAAATTTACAATATTTCGGTCCAAAAAACTTTTTAATGATATTTTAAAAAAGACTTATCATGTTATCTTAGTCTAAATCTTTTTCATGGTATTTATGCCAATAGCCCTTTTTGTTCTAAAAATTTAACCATGTACTTATGCTTAGGAGGCCTAAACAATATTTTTAAATAATGTAGCCTATAAGTACTGACATTTAAAATAGAGATGTCAACTATACTACAATGGTCTAGCCCAAAACAAAGCTGATAAAATGGACTAAACCCGTTGAACAATGGGCACGCCTATGGACAATTTTGAATGAAAAACTAAAATTTTATTACTAAAACCATTATTTATAGTTTCCCCACAAAAACCGTGAATAAACATATTTTCTCCTAAAACCGTAAATTATTGGAGTTCTCGCCATAACCCTAGATTATCATCTTTACAACAAAAAAGTAATTTATTGTTTTGGCCAAAATTGTAATTTAATGTTTTTTTGCCAAAACCGTAAATTATATTTTCCTATCTCTGTTCTAAAACTCCCCCGCTTAGCCGATTACTCCACCGAGGTTCCGCTACTCAATGGTCATCTGCGCCGATTAAGTTTTTGGCCGCGTAATATCAATGACTTGAGTACATCTGTCTAAATTCTATTAATTTTTGATTAATCCAATTATTTATTGATTATTTTCTTACTAATTCGATTATTTACAATTAAAATCAATAGAAAAATTAATAAATTATTAGTTGACAGCTTAATAGCAACATAAATGAAAAAAAAATTAATATAAAGAGAAAACATATAAAAATAAAAATATATCCAAAAATTAGTCCCATCCCTGATTAATCTTCGATTTTTTTGCTAGGCGCTAGCCCCAGTCGTCCGCACGCGTAGCGCTTACCGAGTTCTAGAACCTTGATCATAATTATAAATTATTTTTTGTACTAAAATCGTAATTGACGTTTTTTGCCAAAGTCGTAAATTTTCGTTTCCCCATCAAAACCTTAGATTATCGTTTTCACGCTGAAGTAGTAAATTATCGGATTTCCCGCAATAACAACAAATTCTTATTTTTAACCATTTTTAACTAAAGTAAAAAAAAAACAAAATTTGTAATTTAAAAGATTAGAGATATAAAAAAATATTGCATGGACAACAGGTGATCATTAATTGGTCCATTGTCTATACACTCCCTAAATCTTAGTAAAAGGAGTTTCTTCGAAAGGGATGTACACTTTCAATAATAAAAGAAGACTTTATGTCAAGTTAACGAGGGGATCGACCAATTCCTAACCAAATAAAAAACGATTATTTTTGGTCACGCCCATTAGTTATGGACATAAGTCCATATCCAATTGACACCTATACATGTCAATACCAAAGTTAAATCAAATATGATTACAAAAAAATAATTTTAAGATTTCTAAATTTATATTTTATTTAAATAAGTGAAGATAATTCGCATAAAACCAATACCAAAAATAAATGAATCAAATATAATAGTAGACTTTGTTGTAAAAAAGAAATAAACGAGATATTAATCAGTATCCCACGCCAAAATAACTACAAGAAACAAGTCTATTAGCAACGGAAAAAATCGTTGCTAAATCGTTGCAAAACAGGTATTGTAACGATTTAGTGACGAACGCAAAATCGTAGCTATCAGAGAAAAAGGGTTAAGGATTTAAGATATATTTTTTAAAAAATTTTGGTACAAAAACGGTGGTTTAGGTAAACCGAAAATTAAGACATTAATAAGCGTGATGGTAATTAGGTCAAATCGTACTTAAAATTGTGTTGAAATTACCTAAACTTTAATTATGCATCCAAAATCACCCATACGACAAATTAAATTTCAAAATGTACATGTTACACCTAGGGGTGGGCAAACGGGAATTCGGGACGGGATTTTTCGGGTCCGGGAATGGGACGGGATTTTGGGAACGTACAAAATTGTCCCATTCTTGTTCCATTTTATATTTGGGATGGAACGGGGCGGAACGAGAACGGATCGGAAATTCCCAAATATCTAGACATTCATAATTCATTTGTTAAAAATTTACAATCGTTGTTACTTATCAATTATCATGTTAAAATAATTTATATCACAATTCTTATACGATGACAATTTTTTTTATCAATGATATAAAAAATATATTTGGTCACACTTATTTAATAATCAAAAGTTCATAAAATCTAAACGAATAAAATCCAACTTTTGATTTTAATAAATTGTCATCGAAATAAAATTGTCATCGTATAAGAATTAGGTTTAGTAATATAACTTAAATCTTAAATATTTATATATCACATCACTAAAATTTATAAGTTAATTATATAAGGATAATTAATAAATATGTTATAAATAGATATTATTTTCTATTTCCCAAATGGGATTTCGGATATCCCGTTCCGTCCCGCCCCGTCCCGTTCCAAATTGGGAATTAAAATTTGTCCCATATCGGGACATTCGTCCTATTTGGGACGGGAATTTGGGACGGGAATTTGGGAACGGGACGAATCGGAACGGGATGGGAATTATGTCCACCCCTAGTTATACCAATTAACTCTAAATAATATAGTGAATAACTTTAAATTCGTAGTATCTTAACGCGTCTTCAACGTCCTTTAATATTGTTTCACTATCTTTAGTTTATTGACTCTTGGTTCATTGACTATGTCTCGACTACATGACCCAAAAGACGATTAATTACAAAACCCATTTCTCACGACATTACTTAGACATGCACTTTATATTGGTACCAAATCATTTTCCTCCTTTACTTCATTATCTTTGAAAAGTATGATGAAAGACGTGCCAAGTCAAGCTCTTTGCAAAAATGTTGTTATATAGAGATAAGAGTTGCTAGCAAAATATAAAAAAACACACTTCCCATTCTACCATTACAAATTTTCCTTTTCTCAAAATAAAAAATGGTCATGAGTAGAAACATGTCTTATTACTTTATTGGTATTATTACCTTCTATTTCTACATTTTTATTAGCTCATCACTAAACACCTTTGCTTCTCCCACACAACCGTTATGCCGCCGCGACCAAAGTGATGCTCTTTTGGAGCTAGAAAAGGAATTTCATATACCACCAACTTTCTGGAACAAGAGCCTTGACTGTTGTTTTTGGAATGGTGTCACATGTGATGATACATTAGGAGAGGTGATAAAACTCAAACATAGTTCCGTCGATGTCACCTCTTTAAAACGTAGAAGCGGTCTTTTCAAACTCCAACGTCTTACTCATTTGGACCTTTCATATTGCAATATACAAGGGGAGATTCCTTCTGCAATACGAAACCTTTCTCGTCTCGTATATCTCGATCTTTCTTTTAATCAATTAGGCGAGTTCCCGGTTGCAATAGGTAATCTAAACAATTTAGAATATGTGGATCTTCGGGCTAATGGTTTATTAGGTGAATTACCTTCTTCAATTGGTAACCTAAACCAACTAAGATACATGGATTTAGAGAGAAACGAGTTAAGAGGTAATATTCCTATTTCATTTGCTAACTTTACAAAGCTTTCTGAGATTCATCTTGCTCGAAATCAATTCACGGGTGGGGATATAGTATTCTCTAATTTAACTTCCTTGATCCATATAGATATCTCCTCAAATCGTTTTAAATCTTTCATCTCTTCTGAATTTAGCCGACTCACTAATTTAACGTGGTTTTGGGTGCACAACAACTCATTTTTTGGACCTTTTCCCACATTCTTGTTCGAGAATCCTTCGTTATACGAGATTGATTTGAGCCGAAATCAATTTACCGGACCTATTGATTTTGGGAATACATCTTCGATATCCAAACTTATAAAGTTAAATGCTGGCTACAACAATTTTGATGGGATTATTCCAAATTCTATATCTAAATTAGTCAATTTGAATAGTTTAGATCTTAGCCATAACAATTTCAGAGGAAAAGTCCCTAAATCTATATCTAAATTAGTATACAAGTATCTCACTAACCTTGATATTTCCTACAACATGTTGGAAGGTCAAATACCTCAATGTTTATGGAAAAATTTGGGGTTGTTGAATCATGTGGATCTTTCTAATAATTTGTTCAACACCTTCGGAAAATTTGTGGAAACTTCTGATACAAATATAAAGTAGATAGATCTTGGTTCAAATTTACTTCAAGGGCCAATTCCCGGATGGATATGCAACCTACCACATGTAGAGTTTATAGATTTGTCCAACAACTATTTCACCGGCTCAATTCCAAAATGTATAAAGAATCTCACTGAAATTAATACATTGAACCTACAAAACAACAATCTTAGTGGATTTTTGCCAGATTTATGCATCAATGACTCTATGTACCATAGTTTACGATCACTTGATGTGAGTCGCAACAATTTGGTGGGAAAACTTCCAAAATCTTTGAATAGTTGTGAAAACATAGAATTTTTAGATGTTGGAGGAAACAAGATCAGCGACTCGTTTCCTTTTTGGTTGGGCTCTCTGCAACGCTTAAACATTCTTGTGCTCAAGTCAAATGAATTCTATGGTCCAGTCTATAACTCTTCTACCTATTTAGGGTTTCCGAGTATGAAGATCATTGACATATCTAATAACAACTTTACTGGATCATTGCCACGAGATTATTTTGTTAGTTGGCAAGCAATGTCTTATGTTTGGAGTAATGAAGGAGGCAGTCCAGAGTCAGAGTACATGGGAGATTTAAATGGTTATGAAGACTCGATTGATTTTGTTTACAAAGGAGTATACACCGATTTTGATCGGATATTTCAAAACTTCAAAGCCATTGATTTTTCCGGAAACCTATTTTCTGGACATATCCCTGATTCTATTGGTCTACTGAGTGAATTACGTCTTCTTAACTTATCGGGCAACACATTTATGGGAAAAATCCCACCATCCTTGGAAAACATTACAAAGCTCGAGACGTTAGACCTATCGAGAAATAACTTATCCGGTGAAATTCCTGAAGGTATTGGGAAACTTTCGTTTCTGTCTAACATAAATTTCTCCTATAATTATCTTGAAGGATTGGTGCCACGAAGCACACAATTTGGAACTCAAAATTGTACATCTTTCGTGGGAAATATTGGACTCTATGGTTTCAAGGAAACTTGCGGAGAAATTCACCGTGTTCCCGTTTCTACATCTCAACAACCCGAGAAATCTTCAGAAGCGGAAGAGCAAGTGATTAACTGGGTGGCAGCGGCAATAACATTTGGACCTGGTGTGTTTTGTGGATTAGTTCTCGGGCATATCTTCATTTCATATAAACACGAGTGGTTCGTAGCTAGTTCAGCCCATTTCTCTCGCGGTTTTGTCAAGTTTGTTCTCAATAAGTAGTTAGCTAAGAGTTTTGTCCTTTGCAAATTTTCCATTATGTGATTTTCCTATAAATATTGTCATGTTTTTCCATGTAATGTTCTCACTATTGTATGCAATATGGTCCATATTAGTTAACTATGTTTCCGATTTATAATTATAAGTTAATACAATATCTCATAGCCATTCTTTTATCTCTAGTTTCGGTGTAAAAATCATTATCTTAGTTAATGCATGTATTTTACATAATTTACTATTATGCGGGAATTAGGAAAAACAAACACATATCTAGAGTCTTTATTTCTAAAATCATTCTATAACCATAATAGAGAACACTCTTTAATTTGATGATGTTCTTTATGATTGTGTAAATCATGAATTAAAATTGAGATTACACGGTATGAGTGTACCGAAAGCAAAAGAAAATCGATTAAATACTCGAAAACTATATATCTATTTTCCATATAAAATACAAACAAAATTGGAACTCTAAAATCTGTCATGGTCCGCACATAAAAGATTGTATTCTTTATTTCTTTACATTAGAAAATCATAATGATATTATAATGATATTAGAGTAATTCACAAAACTACACATTTTCTTCATTTCCTTTACAAAACTCTACATAATTCAATTTTTTCACATATTTACACTTTTTCAAAATTTTAAAAGCTTGATTTACCCTTTAAAAAATTATCAAAATTAAAAAAAAAATTATTTGGGTTCGCTAATTAGTGTTTAGGGTATAGTATTTAGGGGGTAGGATTGTGTGAATAGGGTTTAATTGGATTTATTTTTTAGTGTTTAGGTGTAGTTTTGTGAAATTATTTTAAAATGATTTAGTTTTGTGAAAAGTAATTCAAATGGTGTAGTTTTGTAATTCTCCCATTATATCATCGTATAGAAAAATCAAAGCTTGTATAGTTTTTGATGTTTACAAGGGTTTAGTGTTAGCATCAATAGGAACTCTAAACCCCAATATATATAACAGATTACTCTGTTAAAAAAATCGTTATATAACAATATATATATGTAATAACAATTCTTGATCTTGACCCAAAAATGTTATGACCTTAATGTTCATGTTCTCTCTTTGACTGTTTCCCACTTTGATTTTCCTAAGATGAAGAATTGTTGTGGAAACTTGAGCTATCATATTCATATTGTAGTTGTGTATCATTCATAATCTCCTGAAAATAAATAAAAAACAAGGGAGAATTACAAAACTACACCATATGAATTACATTTCACAAAACTACACCATTTCAAAAATATTTCACAAAACTACACTTAAACACTAGAAATTAAATTCAAATAAACCCTACCCACACAATCCTGCCCCCTTAATACTATACCCTAAACACTAATTAGCGAACCCAAATGAAAATATTTTAATTTTGATAATTTTTAAAAGGGTAAATCAAGCTTTTAAAATTTTGAAAGGGTGTAAATATGTGAAAAAATTAAATTAGGTGTAGTTTTGTGAAGGAAAGGTTGAAAGGGCGTAGTTTTGTGAATTCCCCAAAAAACAAAGGTATTATAATTTAAAAACATTCTTAGAATGTGTTTAATGGAATCATACTTGTAGTGTAGTTGTGGACACTTGACTTTGAATGTGGCTGCTCCTACTCGGCGAAGGTCGTTGGTTTCCACTAAAGTTAATGAATGACATGTTTTCCTCAGCTAGATCTCTGAGTTTGTTAAGCTCAGGCAAAACAACATTCCCTAAGTCAGGTCTGTCTTTGCGTCTTAACTCGGCGCATTGTAGACCAAGTTTGGCTGCAACCAAAGCCTCTTCGACCGGCCAATCGTGTACATTAGGGTCTAACATCTCAGCGAAAGTTCCTTTTTCGATTGCTCTCTCGACGTGATGAGTCAATCCCATTGGTGGTTTAGCCGTAAGTATTTGCAAAAGCATGATTCCGAACGAGTAAATATCCGATTTAGTACCTAACATACCGGTCTGTTGATACTCCGGATCAATGTAACAGAATGTTCCGGCGGTTGATGTCATTCTATATTGAGTCACCGTGTCAGCTACCGATGGAGGGACCAGCCTAGCCAAGCCGACATCCGAGATCTTGCTTACGAAATACTTGTCAAGCAAGATATTACCCGGTTTAAGGTCGCGGTGCACCAAAGGCTCTGGTTTCATCTGGTGTAGGAAATGAAGACCGGTCGCGATTTCAGCAGCTATGCGAAATCTTAGCTGCCAAGAAAGTATCGGAGAGTTTCCGCGTCTGAAAAGACAATCATCTAAGCTACCATTGGCCATGTATTCGTATACTAAACATCCGTATTCGGGACAAGCTCCAAGCAACAGAACCATGTTTGGATGTCTCATACATGTAAGTACTTCAACTTCTTGTTGGAACTGTGACCTTCCTTGTACCGCGTCGGGTCTTAATACTTTTATTGCCACTTGAGTATAATCTAATGTTCCTTTGTAAACAGGTCCATAGCCACCTTCTCCTATTTTTCGACTTGGCGAAAAATCTTCTGTGGCATCTTCAATCTCCTCAATTATGTATTTTCTGTACCCTAAAACAGATTTTACTATAGAATCCTTTGCTCTCTTGTTATCATCTTCAAGTTTTGCTATTCTCTGAGCTTCCGTTGCCGCTTCCATGGCAGCTTTGCTCTTCTCTTTCTCACTCTCTACCATTGCCATTGCTGTTTCCTTTGCAAGTCTCATCTCTTCTATCTTCTGTTCCTTCTCTACTTTCCATTTGTGTAACTCACTTGCCTGAGAAGATACGGCGAACTTTAGATTATAAGTTTTGTGAGAATATGATTAGTTTTCGAATATTTCGAACTCAAATATATATATATATACCGTTTTCTTTGCAGAGATTGCTTCCTTGCAAGCACTTCTATACATATCCATTGTATGCTTTAGCTCCAATTTCAGCCTCCTCATCTCCGCTTCGATTTCATCCTGTAACATTTTAGAGATAAATTAAGAAACATTTCTAACTTTGTAGGCAATTTTGTGTAGGGAAAATGCAAAAAAAATAGACCTTCAAGATTGTACTTTTTTAAAATACACCTACTTATAGTAAGATTTCACAAATACATCTAATTCCTAAATATTGAAGTTGTAAACACTAAACTTTCTCCCTTCGAAACTAAACCCTAAACACCAAATATTGAACCCAAAGAAAAACTAAAATTTGAGTGTGTTTTCAGGGGTATCATAATCATTTGAAATTTGAAAAAGATGTATATTTGAAAAAACTTAAAATGGGTGTATTTTTGTAAAATAGTGTTTAAAATATGTAGTTTTATTAGTTTCTCGTCGTTGTCCACGATTACGAATACTGGAAATGCGCGCTTACATGGCTTTGTATCGAATATGATGATTGTCTCCCACTTTCAGGTGAGCCTGAAGACAATGTTGGGGCGTATGAAGAGCCAAGATCTATAGATTGTTTCTCCGATGAACTTGTTGTAGCAAAGCTACATCGGTTTTCTTCATACTCGGAGTTAATTGAGAGCCGCGGAAAATCCGAATTATCGTAAAAAGAAGGAAAAAATTGATCCATGCTCGGTCTTCCGCTACTCACAAATGATATGTCAGAGTCTGTTATCGAAGGTTGGTATGTACCTTCATGTCCTCTTCTTAAAAAGGGAGACCTATTCAACATTTGTGGTACCATAAGTACAAAAATTATTTAATAAAAAAAAGAGTGAAACTAATTTATAAAGGTAGCAAAAACATACCTGAATTGGATCTCATCATGGGTTCGTTGCATTGTTTTTCTCCTTATTTCAACTATGATATGAAACACATTTGATCAGTTAAGGAAAAGTAGTTAACGGTGGTTTATTTTTGAAAGTTTTAAACGAATTAACGTTTTACTATATTTTGGAATAACATTTTAGTGGCATTCTTGGCCAAAACAACTTGTGACTGTATTTTCGGAACAAATATTCATAAAAGTGGATTTTTTAACAATTGCCATTAAATCTTTCGTCAATGTGATGTTAGTAAAAAAACTTGAATAAAATTTGTCATATATACCATTTTGATTGCTCGTATGGGTTTTTATATGCTGCCGCGTACTGGCTTTTGGAGGTGTACACGTAGCTGATCTCATGGACGATATTTTCGCTTTAGAGATTGCATAAATTGTACAAAAACTCGGTGCCTTTTTCATCACCGTGTTTGAAACATCGGACGCTTTGAACCTTTTTACCAAAAAAAAAGTAAATATATAAGCATACTCATGACTAATATTAATTAGGAGTAATCATTTGCCTAATTACCTCAAAATATTCGTCTTTGATGCACCAAGTACTAGAGTCTCGACCGCATTTTGTTTCACATAGTCAATTATTCCTTTAGCCGCGCTAAAATCCTCAGCAACAACATCTTCACATAAAATCTATTACAAGAAACAAGATACATGATAAGGTAAATAAAATGAAAAACTTGATAAAAATAGAGAGTAAAGCGCGAAGAAACCCACGTCTTTTCTAGCACAATAGCAACGGAATGGTAGAAACAAATCTGTTGCGTCATCGCTCGATTTATTCGGATTTGAACCTGCATTAACAACAACATTGGATCAACTTTATGTTGTTGTATCATATGATATAAATGACTTCATATAAGAGAACAAACAACTTTGGAGCAATTGCAAAACTATAGATTTAGAATTGTACTTTGCATAAATACATCGAGTTAAAGTCAATTATACCAAATACACCTAAACGGTAAAAATTAAACTCAAACTAACCCTAAACAATAAATCGTAAAGACTAACTTAAATCCGACAATAGTTTTAGGGGATAATTTAATCACTTAACACACTAAAAATGTGTATATTTTTAAAAAAAATTGAAATGGATGTAGTTTTGAAAAAAATAGCGCTTAAAATGATGCAATTTTGTCAGTTTATCAATAATATTAAGTTCTTTTTAATAGCAAGTTAACAGCCAACGCAAATGTAGAAATTAGCGTTTGTTCAAACGCAAATGTAGAAATTAGCGTTTGTTCAAACGCAAATGTAGAAATTAGCGTTTGTTCAAACGCAAAAAAAACGTTTAAAGCTAATACAAACCTGAATAAGGAAGAGAAGGAGGTTGTTTAATTTTGACATGAAGAAGAGTAAGTGTCTGGCCAGCGGTAAGAAGATTTTCGACGGTCCATTTCAACGCATTTTGGCTCTCTTTGTCTCTGTCGATGGCCAATGTAACGTTTTCTTCTCTTTTCTCGCCGCTTTTCATCATTTCCCACTCTTTTTTTTCTGCTTTGATTACGCAACAAACAAATAAACAATGAGTTTATATACTAATGAAACTATGTCGAAATTCGGTTAAAACGCGTTACAGTATGCTAATATTAGCAAACATATATCCCCAACTAAAACCTTCCAATCTTTTCTCTTTATAGAAACATCTTTTATAACTGATTTTATATAAACATATCTATTTTAAACTACACACATATAATTTAATACTTTTGTAAATCAGTTAATAATTACATAAGGTTTTGACACAATACATTTATTCTGTTACTCAATCTTTAGGTGGTGTGTGGCTAGCCACACTGGTACACAACAACCAATAAACGATAATGTATTAAAATACAACTACATAAAAGATACTAAGAGAAATTCCTTAGAATACCATCAATATAAGTTTTTGTTTTGAAAATACCATTACAAAGTTTTTTATAACAAAAATACCATTAAAATGTTTTTATATCAAAAATACCATCAAAAAGTCGTTGTTTACAAAAATACCACAAATACAAAAACGAGTTTTAACACTTTTAGATTTTAATTTTTTTTCATTTGGGTTCGCTATATAGTGTTTAGGGTATAGTTTTAAATGTATTGGGTGTAATTTTGAAAATTTAAAATTTGTGGTATTTATGAGAAAAAACTTTTTAATGGTATCTGTAAAACTTGCGAAAATGTGTGATAATTGTGTTAAAAAAACTTTTTTAGTGCTATTCATAAGAATTGCCCATAAAATAATGATTGAGTGTATATTTCATCTAGTTATATCAAATATTTGTAGTTATTTTTTTTTGCTAATTGGTCTAAAAAAACTTGTAAACATGTGGTTATTAGATAATCAAGTATCATTATCACTTAATTTTGACATTCTACAAAAGTTAAGTTTTACACCACGTATTTACGTTGTTATTGTTTTTTAGATAAATTCCTCAAAATACAACCAATTTTTTTCCTTCCAAAAGTACCATTTAGAAGTTTTTTATAACAAAACTACTATTAAAAAGTTTTTAATATCAACAATACTATTAAAAAGTTTATTTTAGAAAAAATACCAGAATTATAGAAAAGAGTTTATACATTTTAGAATTTAAACTTTTTCATTTGAACTCACTATTTAGTCTTTATGGTTTAGTAATGAAGAGAGTAGGGTTTAGTTTTGATGGTTTAGGATTCTAGGTTTAGGGTTTAGGCTAGTTTCTAAAGTCTTAAAGTTTTTAAAGTTTTGTGTTATTTTTTAGAAAAAAAAAATTCTTAGTGGTATTTCTAAAACTTTTCAGAATGTGCCCTTTTTTCTTAATCCAACAAACATGCTTATCAAAACATGTGGCTTAGCTCATAATGTTTCTCTATCAAACAAAAAATGGTAGCTTCATAATAATTGGTTTTTGTTTATTTTGGATGAGACATAAAACAACATAAAAAAAATAAACAGAGAGAATTTAGTATCAACCATTGTGTATGATGTAATCATAAAAGGTTATAACATGTCAGCAAATCAAGTTTAACCACAAACCTATAATTAGTAATGCTTTTGATGCAAAGCCTTCTCTTAACCATTCATCTCTTTCTTGTTTCTTCTTGCTGTGTCCTCCCAACTCAAAAGCTGTAAAACATCACATTCTCTTCCTCTATCTCCTTCTTTTCCTCGAGAAGGCGCTCCTCGCCTTTCAATGCAGGCACGTTCCTTGTATCCTACGACGCTATGGTGATGGTACCATTAGTGTCTCTCTTCCTCCTTTTCCTCTCCACATCCACTCATGGTCTTACGGAGTCGGAGGCTATCCTCAACTTCAAGAAATCGTTAGTTGTTGGTAAGGAAAATGCATTGGCCTCATGGGATGCTAAAACATCTCCTTGCACATGGTCCGGTGTTTTGTGCAATGGAGAATCTGTTTGGGGATTGCAAATGGAGAATTTGGACCTCTCTGGCTCTATAGACATTGAGGCATTGATGGGTTTGACGTCGTTGAGGACTATAAGCTTCATGAACAACAAATTTAGAGGGACATTTCCAGAGTTCAGGAAACTCTCTGCTCTCAAGTCGCTTTATTTATCAAACAATCATTTCGAAGGGAGTATATCGGGGGATGCTTTCGAAGGTATGGGATGGTTAAAAAAGTTGTATTTGGCAAATAATAAGTTTACCGGGGAAATACCGTTATCTTTAGCTAAATTGCCCAAAATTTTAGAAGTAAGACTTGACGGGAACCAATTCACTGGACAAATACCCGAGTTTGAACATAAGCTTTACATGTTAAACCTTTCAAACAATGCACTAACCGGTCTAATACCCGAGAGTCTCGGCATGATGGGTCCGAAAGTTTTTGAAGGTAACAAAGGCTTATGTGGAGAACCTCTTGAAACACAATGTGATTCTCTTATTAAAGAGCTTCCTCCACAACCCGAGGCACGCTCGGAATCAACTTCGAGGGTGCCTCTCATTATAACCGGAGTGGTCATCGTGGTAACGATACTAGTAACATTTGGAGTTATCATCTTGCTTAACCGCAACTCTCGGGATAAAAACCCACCTATGGTAACGGAAACAGGACCATCGAGCCTCCAGAAGAAAACCGGGATAAGAGAAGCCGAACAACGACAAACCGATCGTTGGAACGGCTCGGGAACTGCAAAGAGAATGTCTACACAAGGTGGAACAGAGACCACAAAGCTTTCGTTTTTGAGAGAAGATAGGGAGAGATTCGATTTGCAAGATTTGTTGAAGGCATCGGCTGAGATATTAGGGAGTGGATGTTTTGGAGCATCATACAAAGCAGTGATATCAAATGGGAAAATGATGGTTGTGAAGAGGTTTAAGCAAATGAACAATGCAGGGAGAGATGAGTTTCAAGAGCACATGAAAAGATTAGGGAGGTTAAGACACCAAAACCTACTCCCTATTGTTGCTTATTACTATAGAAAGGAGGAAAAGCTATTGGTATGTGATTTTGCTGAGAGAGGAAGCTTGGCTGTTAATCTTCATGGTAAGTTTTTTTTTTATCTTTGTTACACCTACAATTATTCTTATGTCACTAGCTATAAACTATAGATGTAGTTAATGAATAGTGACATATATTATGTAGCTATTTTAAAATGTCATATAAACTACGACAAAAACTAGATATAGTCACACATAAAACACTAAAAAATCACCAAAAAGCCATAGGTAGAGTTTGTAGTTTTCTCGTGGCTATAACCTAGTGACTTAATTTTTCTAGGTTTTTGGTGGCTTTTTCATGATTATTTTTATATATGGGTTAGTTTATTGTGATTTTCTCGTAACTCTTCATAATAGTCACGGAATATAAACAAAAATTTGGGGTAATTACAAAAATAAACTTTTAAGAATATTCTTCTTTGTGATTGACAAAAAAAAAAAAAAAAAGAATATTCTTCTTTGCAAAATACTATAATAATTCATTTCTATAAAAAAATAATATTCTTCTTTGCAAAATACTATAATAATTCATTTCTATAAGTGCACTTGAACACTTAGGGGGTGTTATTGGATGTAGATTTTTAAATGAACTCCATTGGATTTATAATATATCAGATTTATAAAATCTACTTCATTTTGAAATGATTTATTAGGGGGTGTTAGTGGATTGGTGTTTTAAATCAACTCCATTAGATTATAACTTCTGTAGGATTCTTCTAATATAAATCATTGTAAGATTCTTCTAATATAAATCATTTTAGAATGATTTTGTAATGATTTTAAATCTAAAAGGGTAGAGTTATCTTATATTTTAAAATACATAAACATATATTTACAAAATCAATATGCAATCACTTATAACTTTTATAGTGGAATTGAATTCTATGTCAAATGATTTTATTCAATACACTAATAATTAATGTATTCGTAAAATTCAACACACGATATATGTATAGTTTGAAAATCTTAAATAACAAATTTTGAAATGAATATTTATGAAAGCAAAAGAAATAGATAGAAACTATTAGAGACAAAGTCACTATAAAAGACCATATTAATGAACCTTTTTTTGTTAAAGATCATCAATAACTTAAAAACCTTGTATTTCAAAGAAAACAAAAATAAACCAGAAAAATGAAAATTTAAAGAGAAGAATTTGAACGTGAAAAAGAAAGAATAATATGGGAATGATTCTGTAAATTTTGAAATCAAAGGATATAAGGTTGGATTTCAACTTCAATGATTTACACGTGAAATCAATACCAAAATCACTTAAAACTCTTTTATGAGTCATTTCCATTGAGAATCTATGGATTATGAATAACACAAGAGTTTAATTAGTCTTTTAAAATATTTAATTGAATAACACTTGATTTCAAACTCTTTTGGTATAGATATTACAAATACATAAACCAATAACACAAGATTTTAAACTCATTTAATAAAGATATTTGAAATATTAGAACCAATAACACTAGATTTTAAAAGAATGATTAAAATCAACTATTGAATAACAATGGATTGTAGTTGGATTTGAAATCTATTAAAATCATGGATTGAATAACACCCCCTTAATGTTGAATCAAAAAAAAAATCTAAACACGTTTCAAAACTAAACCGTAAACACTACCTAAATAAAAATATTCAATTAAAAATTATTTGTATGGAGTATTTTAGACATTTGATCAACTAAAAAGATGTATATACGAAAGGAATTTTTATTAGTTGTAGTTTCGTAAAGTAGTGTTTAAAAAAAGGTGTAATTTTGACAAGTTCTCTAAAACTTTTAGTAGTATGCTTTTACATAATGTCAACATTGTTGATTAAGATTCTTTTGTTATATGTATTATTTAGGTCGTCAATTAGGAAAACCAAGTTTGGATTGGCCAACAAGATTGAAGATAGTGAAAGGAGTAGCTAAAGGGCTATTATATTTGCATGAAGACCTACCTAGCCTAATGGCTCCACATGGTCATCTAAAATCCTCTAATGTTCTTCTCACCGACGCATATGAGCCACTTCTCACAGACTATGGTTTAATTCCTGTGATCAACCAAGAAAAGGCACAAGATCACATGATGGCTTATAAATCTCCAGAGTATACGCAACACCGGCGTGTCACCAATAAAACCGATGTATGGGCGCTTGGTATACTCATCTTGGAGATTCTAACAGGAAGGTTCCCGGCTAATTTCTTACAAGGTGGTAAGAAAAGTGAGGAGGATCTAGTGACTTGGGTGAACTCAAACTTCAAAGGAGTATGGGCACAAGGTTTGTTTGATAAAGATATGAGCAAGACAAGCAATTGTGAAGGAAATATTCTCAAACTTTTGAGGATTGGATTGTGTTGTTGCGAACCGGATGTTGAGAAAAGGTTGGAGATTGGAGAGGCCGCGAAGAAGATCGAGGAGTTGAAAGATAGAGAAGGGGATGATGATGATTTCTACTCAACTTATGTGAGCGAAACTGATGGGAGGTCATCAAAAGGAGTGTCAAGTGAGAGTATCAATATTTCATGAGAAGAGACTAAGAGTTTGACATTTTGTGTGATGTATAAAATGAATTGAGAGTTTATGGTTATGTGGAAAATGTACTTGTGGAAGTGAAAACAAAGATTGAAAGATGGATATGTGTTTGTACCATATTATATATATATATATATAATGTATCTCCAATAAACATGATACACTAGTACATAAACTACAGTTGATTATTATTATTTATTTATTTTTGTCAACATTTGGGCCACAAATGACCGACCCATTAGTCAAACCTACAATCGTAGACGCGGGGAATCGATCTCGGGTGGGGTGGTGCTACTTGCCTCGTGTGGACTTATGACTGCCACTAGACCAATGTCACTCCCCTATTATTATTATTATTTACTTACTCATATATAAATAATATATATTCGCTAACTGATTGTTGAGTTACAAAATATGGATTATTATCGAAGGTTGTTAAATCATGTCGCCAAGATTAACTTTGTGTAAGTGACATAAGCGTTGATTCAATCTTTTAACGGATTTTTAGCGATGATATTAGTTGTGCAAAGTTTTCTAGTTCAGATTCATATAAAGAAAATTTTGAGAAAATCACCTTGGTCATATCTTTTTGATTAAATGTCTCTCCTAAAGAGCTCCTTTTTTGTAGCTTAAGCTTGAGCATGCCAAAGAACTCCACTTATTTTCTCTATTATATAGGGATACTTATTTTTTTTACCATCCCTTAATCACATGATTATAACAAAGGGTAAGTTTTGATTATTTTTTTTTCTTCTATTTTATTGGTATGTACTATAGTTTCACAAAAGGCATAAAGAAACAAAGAAGCCTATCTCTCAGTCCCTTACTACCAAGCACATTCACATATTCTCACTCATTTTGTATTATATATTAATAGAGTGGTCCTCTAAAGTTTGTATACCCCCAAGTTGCACAATAAATATCTCCTTCTTCTCTCCACAAAATTTCCTAAATTTCAGAGAAAGTATGAAGATCCTGGTCATATTTTTCCACAGCTTTCTTGAACTTTCTTTTTCATTTCCATTTTCTTCTTAAACACATTAGGAGAAAAAAACTTAAAATTCCTAACATTTTGTGAGGATAAAAAGAGAAGCTCAAGAAAGCTGTGGGAAAACATGACATTTCAGGGTTTTATGTTTCAAATATATTAATCGATCATAATTTGAAGGTATGTTTAACAATAACGCTTTATTCCTTTAATTTAGTTCTCAAGCATTTATTAGATACTTAAGACAATATGAACATTAGTATCTTTATCTATATACATTTAGTTAAGGTCAGTTTAATAGAATCATATATATAAAAAATGATGGGAACTCTCTTTGTGTTGACACCTCATCATTCTCGTTTAAATCATAAAATTTGTTTAACTTAAATTATTAAATATTATTACAAAACTAAATACATTTAAAAATCAACGCATGAATATCAATTAAATTTAAGTTTTAAATGTGTATTCTCAATATTTTTTTTGACTTTAAACAATTGAAAATAGTTTGATCATATATATAATATCACATTAAAAATAACAAATAAAATAAAAGGCATACAAAATTTATTAAAATAGTGAAAACATGCAAGTAAAATAAAGAGAAAGAATAAAATAAAATAAAACAAACAAAAAAATACAAACAAAAATTATACAAACTATATTTAAGATATAGAATAGACATTTACTAAAAAAAATATTGCAAACTTCATCTAAATGAACAAAAAAAATAAAAATACAAACTATTTAAGATAAGCGGAAAATATAAAAAAATATAGAATCGAGAAAGTAAAAAATATTTTATCATTATTTAGGTGCACAAGAACATAAATATTGCAAATGCAAGAAAATACTAAAATCATCAAGAAAAACTAAAACAAAATAATTTATAAAATAAAATTATTAATATTTACAAAATATATATTTCAAATATAGAAAAATTCAGCAGTATCCTAGTGTAAAGAAAAGATTATCTTTAACAGAAAAAATCATGTATTTCTCTGAAATCCAGGGTACCTAATAATATGGATATACACAATGTTTTCTTGAAAATATCTTATGGTCTTTCCTTATGGCCACTTTTCTTTCCAAATATTTTTGGTTATGTTTTGATCGCTAATAGAAATAATTTGTATAGTTAAATAACAAGGGAGAATTACAAAACTACACCATTTGAATTACATTTCACAAAACTACACCATTTCAAAATTACTTCACAAAACTACACCTAAACACTCAAAATTAAATCCAAATAACTCTATCCACACAATCCTACCCCTTAATATTATACCCTAAACACTAATTAACGAACCCAAATGAAAATATTTCAATTTTGATAATTTTTTAAAGGGTAAATCAAGCTTTTAAAATTTTGAAAATGTGTAAATATGTGAAAAATTGAATTAGGTAGAGTTTTGTAAAGGAATAAAAGAAAGGGTGTAGTTTTGTGAATTCCTCAAAAAACAATATAGCCACGGAGAAATTAGCCGCAGAACTATATATCCTGAAAAAGCCAAGGAAAAGTATATATATGATATATATTTCAAATAAATATTATGTATATATATATATCAATAAATGTGTATTATTCAAATTCTTTGCAGGATCTGCAAGTGAAAATGAGGTACGAAGGTTCTCTGACTCTTGAGTTACCAGTCCTGCATAAAGTGTAAAAAGTTATATATTAAACGTTCACTCTATGCTATATATTTACTCATGCATTATCAATGTGAATTGAAACTTTTGGTAGCCATTTTTTTGATAAAGGATATTCTATTAAAAAGCAAGAATTTACGGAACAACACAATCTAATACAATTTGGTAGAAAATGGGGACAAAAACAGAGGATCAAACCGACAATACAAACGTCCCCATGTGACAATTAAGTTTTATTTTACATATATTACATATTTTATTATATAAAGTTTGGTTTCAAAAATTACTAACTGACAAGATCGCGACATGTGTTAAGTTTGTCGTTAATTATTTATTAAATTAGTTATATTATTCAATATTTATTATAAAAAAAATTATTATATCGATTTAGACATCATCAAAAAATATAATATAACTTCAATCCTAAAAAGAAAAGTAAATTACAAATTAATAATATATAAATAATTGGGATTGCTCACAAATTTCACAACATCATTGGAGTTGCAATTACAATTAGAGATGACTCACAAGTTTCACAACAACAATGTAGTTGCAATTACAACTATAATATTCATATAACATTAAACGAAAGAAAAATAATTACTTATGCTGAACAAAAATTTGATGAAATACCGTTTGAAAAATTTGATTACAAAGTCACAAATATTTTGTTAAATTAACAAATACAACAAAATAATTATAAGGTACATTCATGAATTCTTATATATAGGTACCTTCATGAATTTCCTATATATATATATATATATATATATATATATATATATATATATTTTACAAAATATTTATCTATAAAATAATTAACATTGTTTATCATTCATATGTAACTAGATTATTTGACCCGCGCCAAGCGCATAGTTTTAAATTTTAAGTATATATTATATAAAATAAATTTAAAATTGTTGACAATCCATTTTTGTTATTTATCATGATGTTTATGAAAATTACCATTTTAAAATGTTTTTTGAACAATAATAGCATCATACAATCTTTTCCGTTGAAAACCACCGACATAATTTTATTAATGAAATACCATAAAATTTAAATATATATAAAACGGATATAAATTATTTACAATTTATAGCAATGATTTTATTTAGAATAAATTGGAAATATATTTCATTTGGTAAAATCCAATACTAACATAACATAAATTATGGGTTTTGTATCATTACGAGGTTATACTTGTAGACTTTTTATTATCATATTTTATGGGATTTTATTCGGTAAAATCGTCATGTAATTCCTCAACTTTCAAATTAAAGTCATTTTATTCATCAATTGTCATTTAAGTCATTTAATACTTCAACTTTTACGCACGAACTAATTAAATCTCTACTTTCGTTGACCAAACCATTTTAGACTCTACCAAAGTCAACTGTTAACTCGTCTTTTAACTTCGTTAAATATAGTTAGGGAATAATTTGGCTTAAATCAAAGTTCACACATTTTTTGGCCTCGCTTTGAAAGTTCAAGAATAATTTTGCATTTGATTTGAAAGTTGAGGAATATTTTGGTGTTTTTGTATATCTATATTATATAAAGATAAAATATTTTGATGATTGAATTTTAAAAAGTATTATTTTGGCCCGGTCTTGTATTTTTGTAGGCCTAATACGAAATGAAAATTCGAGGCCCATTATGCAAAAAATCTCCATTACAAATCAATTTTAATTCTTTTTTCAAGTAAAAAAAAAAAAATCGGAGGTCCAATATCAATGTTTCTTAGGTATTGGTCCAGACCCGGATTCTTATTAATTTATCGAAAATGGTTGATTTTTACATTGGTTCGAATTGGGACTGGAAGATTTAGTTTTACGAATCTGTAAAAAATATTTCAAAAAACAAAATTAAAATATTTTTTATAAAATCACCCAAATATGATTATAAAATCGATTTTAAAATGTTTTTTTGAATATTTTTATGGTATAGAAACTAAAATCTTACCATTTGGGTTCACAAACCCTAAACCAAGTCCCCTTGATTAGTTTAGGGTTTTAATTTGTGAATTTTCGAATTTTTTTATTACAAATAAAAAAAATGGTAGAGGAGATTTTTGGGGGTATAGAAGATTTTGGTTAAACCAAAATATTTTTTAATATTTTTTAATGTTTAGGTGTAATTATGTGAATTCCACGATGGAAGGACATCTAGTTTCTTAATAAACACTATTTTGTAATCCCCCACACAATAAAAAGATAGACAGATTATATTTTCAAATAAATTTTCAAAAAAGCGTTTGATATATATTTGGTTTTTAAAACTAAATTTATAATCTATCTATATATATATACAAATAGGTAATGGCCCAAAAAGATTTATCTTTCTATTAAATGGTCTATATTATTTATTTGCTTGGGGACCATATAGGATTAAATTTTTGAAGTTTATAGAAATGACTTACATTTTCGAAACTTGTTTAGTAACATAGTAAATAATTCATTAACAAAAAAAAACACAGTAAATAAATTATAACTGCAAAACAAAAAATTCATCTTAGTTAACTTATTTTCGAAAACAATTGTATGTCAATATTTTAAGGGTTTATATACTTCTAAATGGGATCGGGAGAATTACAAAACTACGCCTAAACATTAAAAATTAACTTCAAATCAAACTTTTAACACAAAATTTTATTATGTTTAACACTAAACCTTAATCATTAGTAATGAAACTAAATGAAAAAAATATTGTAAAGTCTTAAAGGGTAATTTAACTATTTAAAATTTGAAAAGAGTGTAAGTTTAGAAAGTATTTGAATTAGATATAGTTTTGCAAAGGATGGTTTGAAAAATGTAGTTTTCTAAATTCATAAATTGTATTTGTATACCTCATGGTATAGGTGTGATGGAAAACGCTTTCTAAAATAATGTATATGTGTATAATAATCGTACGTGTATGCATTTAAAAGTTACTGTATGCATGCACATGTGCATGTCGCGCAGAAAAAGAACAAATATGTACTTAATTTATCTTCTGTCTCGATTCGGTGAAATTTTTTCCCACAAAGTTGCATCATATTTCTCTTTTTGTAACTGCTTTGTTTTCCTAGTGGTGTCCATGCCTGAATTTGTCAATTCTTACTTGTTATACGTAAATTATATTTTATTTTAATATACTTATTAATGATTATTCATTTGCTGAAAACCTTGGATCAAAAATAATATAAACTGATAACAAAATGAAATTCAAACATAAAATGATAATTTATCATTTGAAAAACCTAGTAATAAATAGTAGCACACATTTGATTAGATTAAGAGAATCGGCTTCTAAAAATCTATTTAACACGACATACAATCTTTAATCCTTAATATCATTTTTTAAAAACTTTTAACAAAAAATGAATTATTCATTTAGAAAACTTAAATAATTAGAATAGTTATCTTATATCGCCAATAATACTTGCTTTTATAAGGGAAAAATACACGCTTAGAATTATTATTCACAAAACTACAACAATTATTATTCACAAAACTACAACAATTTAAACGTCCAATTTATAACTACACCTAAATATTCATGAAAAAAGTACACCTAAATATTAAATTTTAAATCGAAGTAAATTTTAAACAAAAAGCTCTACCCTCTTCATCATAACCCCTAAACACTAAATGGTTAATCCAATTAAAAATTTTAATTTGGTTTTTAAAGGGTATATATTAAACCATTAAAAATTGAAAAAATTTGTAAATCAGATTTTTAAAGAATCTAATTTGGCGAATTTCTCAACAAATTTCACTAAAACCTTTAAAAGGTTTGAAATATTTTTGCTAACTTAAACATGCATGAGCCATGAATATCAGTATAACCAACGACGGGTTGACTCAGTTGGTTAAGCGCAGTCGTTGGTGATGTTGTGCTCCTGAGTTCGAACCGCGTTGGGAGCGATGATTTACGCCATTAATTGGTATTATCAAAGGCTGATCGCAGGTCTAGGAGGATTATGAGATTCGGCCCAAAACCTCCTGATTTAACAAAAAAAAATATCGGTATAATTTTAAACAGTTACATCGTAGTTGATTCCGAAATTTTTTCTTACTTACACATTTATAAATAGTACTACTGAAAATAACTGACGAGACACATGATTTTTGCATAGTTACAAATTACAACCAATGATAATAATTAAATGCTTTTGCACTTTTTATTTATTTATCAAAAGATGGGAGGGTAATATTGCATTTTGTTGCTTTTGTGTTATTTACTATTGATACAAAAAACCTTATGATGCGGAAGTAATTTGGTTGGCTAAAACAATGGACAGAGAGAGAAGATGGCCAACGCTTTGAAAGTGGTGAAGCTTTTGTCAATTTATGATCAGAAACGATCCAATCGATTGTGGCTTCTTTCTTGGATCGATGTAAGCATACATTTTATTATTATTTTAATGAAATTTGGTATTTATATGGTCTCATAAATTAATTTCATAATTAGTTGTTTTTATATATTCTTTGGGATATGTGGGACCTATATTTATATTTTACTAGGTAAGTACCCCGCGCCTTGCGCGGGACAGGATATTCATAAATAATATTAAATTATATTATTGAATACCATGAATTGATCAATTTATGTTTGAACATTTAACCCAAGATTCGAAACACGAAACCGAATCGACATGAAAAATCCGGTTTGGTCCGGTTTCGATTCTATCCTATCGAGTTTTAATATTTTCTAACTCGGGTTTCCGTTCTAACCCGAACCGACCTTAGACCCGAATTGTACTCGAATAGACCCGAATATACACATGTATATAGTTTTGATAAGGTAAATTAGATTTTAGTAGGCTATTTAATTTTTTTGTGGGTTATATGAATAAGCCGAACCAAAATCCAAACCGAACCCGTATTACCCGAAATAAGATCGGATGTTCTTACCAAAATTATGTAAAACCTAAAAATTCGAACAAAAAAATCAAAAATCCCGAACCGAATAATATTTGGTTCCATGTTAGGGTTTGTTAAATATATGCAACTCGACCTGAACCCGAATAGATTCGAACCGAACAAAACTGTATTTGTAAATAATCCGAACGGATCCTATATCATTTAACCTGAAAAACCCGAACTCGAATGAACATGACCTGAAAACCGAATGCCGAGGCTCCAATCCACTAATCAAAGTTCTCGAAACATGTTGGCAATTTATGAGACATGCATCTATGAAAACCCATTATCGAAAGCCGAAATAACTAATCAATATTTGCAAGCTTATTCAAAAAAACAAACTCGCATTATGCATACTCCGGTAAATGAAGGTGTAATCCATTTACCGAAATTCGCAGACCCATTTGACGAAGACCCGCTTTAATGATTTTGTATGTGATAAAATCTTATTTATATTAGAAAATTTCTTATTTTGTTTCTTATTGTTTTCAATGTGGGATAAATTTAATTTTTAAAAGTTTTATATGTGGGCCTGAATTCGTTGGGCCTGAAATATAATTTATAGAATTCGCCGAACAAAAATTATTCAAATATATAAGGACTAAAACGCAAAAAAAAATAAAAAATCCTAAAAGCTCTCACGTCGCGACACGTAGGCGTTTTGTCTTCTCTTTTAATAGTATAGATACTTTAAATTGATTGTGTTATGCTTAAGTTTAATTGAAGATGTTTTAGACATGCTAACTTAAGAGCATGTTCAATGAGCATGTTCAATAGGAGAACTCCTTTTTATGGCTCTTTAATAAAAAATTAATATAAAAAAGGTTTAATCAGAAGTTTGGCTGGAGATGAAAGTGTGTCAGTGAATGATTGAGAGAAAGAAAATGAAGAATTTTTTAAGATCCAGATTCGAAGAGAGATACTTTGAAACGAATCTCTTAGAGCATATTCATTGGTGTTTCTTAAAGAGATCTTAGCAGGTGGGACCCATTAAATAGTTAAGATCTGGATCTTATATTTCCTATTTAAGATCCGGATCTTAACTATTTAGTGGGTCCTTTGAATACGTGGCGACCTATGATTGATGCGTTTTTAATTATTTTATTTTTCTTTTTTTTAAACCAACTGTTCATGGGTCCCAATGAATAGTTAAGAAATTTTGTGGGTTTCTCTGTTGAAGATGGTCTTACGTTTTTTAATTTTTTATATATTTTAATTGGGCTTTTCAAACTAAAACCCATTTACAATCCAACGATGCACATGGTCTAACGATCATAAACAAGATATCAAGAAATAATTCCATAAGAACCCACTCTAGTTACCTTTTGTTAATGATCATAAACAAAATAGGCTCTAGATACGTTTTTTACTTTACCTACCCAAAGACAATTTCTCAAATCTAGAAAACAAAGTGAAAGATGCAACAAACTACTTATCTAAGTGTCAATCTTTGTTGCTCCATTGATGGTTTTTTTATGGGATTCTAAAATTAAAAAAATAAATAAAAAAGAAAAAGAAAATAAGATGGGTTTCTAAAAATTAGTAATAATTGCATTAGACGATGTACATCAAAGGAGAATAATAAAAGATTCTTAAGAATATTTAATTAGTATTTGAGTGTATAATGTACAAAACAAAATATATAAGCATTTTAAATGTTTTATATAAGTACTTCAATAAATGCTTATATAAGTGTTTAAGTATACTTAAAACCTTTATTAAGGTGCTTCAATAAGGTTTTAAAAGTGTTTCAATAAGCATCCGTGCTTAATATATATATTGAATATTTATTTATTTTATAAACCTAAATACATATAATTATACTTAAGCAACTATTAAAATCGGACATACTCTAGAGTTACTACATTTGGGAACCATTGGATGAGTTTCTACATAGTCATAAATATAATAATGTTAAAATTATTAATATTATAATTGAGAACATTGTGTTTAGAAACCATCAATGGACATGCCCTTAAGTACCCTGCAGTGACCAGTTACCAAAAGATGATTGAGTGAACCGCCGAAAGTTTTGAAACTTCACACTAGTTTCAATTATTCCGCCAAAAAGAGCTCTACTATTCTTAAACCAATTCCTAAAAGCTCACGCCGATTAGACTTATTGAACCCTTTTATGTTCCAAAAAAAAATTATGGCGTATATGAGACAAAAAAATATTGGAGAGTGGGGGTTTTGCCCCTAAAACATGAGTCTTAACAAATTTTTTCTTCAGAAGTTGATCTTTAATCTTTTTTAGATTTTCTTGAGATTACTCTGGTGAAGATGTCATCCAGTTGAAGATTATCCTCTGCTTCTGACAACCGAGAGGAATCTGACGACTTAAAAGAGTCATCTGATGAGGAGTATAAGTTTCATCTAAAGACTCTTTCACTTTAGTGAAAACCGCAATACACTGCTTGATGAAAGACTCTATGGTGTTAGAGATAATCATAGTAGATTATTTGATGGGAGGAGGACGGTTAGGCTTCTTCCGAGACTGTGATTTACTTGGGAGGTTTTGTAGTCTTATGTAAACTTGGATTTCATCACCATCACTTGATCCTGATTATGAGGTATGATTCAGAGAAGTTTCTTGTTTCAGACATAATGTGCCCCACAAGTTAAGATATATATGAAAAATATTCTAGGGATCCAAAAAGACGGGGGATGGGTCATATTTGTGTATCCCAGAAAGTCTAGGTGGCGCTAAAAATAAAATCTTTAGTTATGTGCAATAACGGTTGAATGAAAGGATAAATGGCTGGACAACTAAATTCTTATCTCGAGGAGGCAAAGAAACACTGATCAAGTCGGTGGCCTTAGTCCTCCCCTTATATATTATGTCATGCTTCGAATTACCCCAGTCGTTAACGAAAAGTTAACTAGTGCGATAGCTAAATTCTGGTGGAGTTCCAATGGAAGAAAACACGGTCTCCATTGGGTGGCATATGAAAAATGTGTAAGTCCAACCACGATGGCGGGATGGGTTTTCGATCGTTACAAGACTTTAACAAGGCTTTGTTAGCGAAACAATATTGGCGGTTTGCACAATACCCTAATTCACTGGTAGCGCGAGTGTTTAAGGGAAGATATTTCTCGAGGGTGCATTCATTCTTGGCAAAGAAACCACAAGCTCCTTCATTCGGTTGGAGAAGTATTTTTTCGTCGAAAAAGTTCCTTTTGAGAGGAATGAGGAAAAATCCTAGCAAATTCAGCCAAGTGTCTGTTTGGGATGATGCTTGGATCCCTGACCGGATCCACGACCGGCACAGGGATGAGGTAGCGTATTGTTTCCTAATCTGAAGGTGAGAGATTTGATCAATCATAATACAATTGAATGAGATAGGGGGGCTCTAACTTCCTTAGTAAACTCGAGAGATAGAACATTGATTAGAGGCATTTCTATTAGTAGGCGAAGTGTTGAAGATGGATGGATTTGGCATTACTCTCAGTCAAGAAAGTACACGGTCAAATATGGATATCACCTTTTACAACAAATGAATAAAGAGATGGTGACGGCGGACCAATGAGGACCAAATATGAACGCATTAAAAGCAAAAACATGGGAAATGTAGTGCCCACATAAGTTTCAACACTTCCTCTGGCAGATTTTGTCGGGATATTTAGGAGTAAGGGAAAGGTTAAATTTCAGAGGTATACATTGTGACAGTGTGTGTCCGCGCTGTGAGGAAGATATTGAGACTATAAATCATGTGTTTTTTGAATGCTCGCATTCATTATACACATGGGGAGTGTCACCCGTCTCAATCACGCAGGAGTTTCCACAAGGAGGCACTTACACAAATTTGGATTACTTGTTCTCGACATTAAAAATAGAGGCTCAAGAACAAAACAAAGATTGTTTCCCTTGGATATTGTGGTACATATGGAAAACGCGATACCGCAAAGTGTTTGAAGGAATCAAGGAATCAAAAGCTTGGTCAGAAACGCAAACCATTGACGAGGAATCACAGGTCATTAGGAGCTTCAAGTTGATGGAAGAGACGCAAGGGCCTAGTTCAGGGCTAGTTTTTCAAATTGATGGGTCTTGGAAAAACACAAAAATGTATGCATGGTTAGGATGGATTTGTTTGAACGAAGATGGCTCAAGACACCTACTGGGAGCGAGGTGCTTGAGGAGTAGTTTATCCCCCTTACATGCGGAATTTGAAGCCCTCCTTTGGGCAATGGAAGTTATTCAAGCTCGTAACTTATATTGCCAGACGTACGAAACATACAGTGCGACATTGATGACAATCTTGCATAACCCTATTGAGTGGTATGCGTTCTCCACAATGTTAGAAAAGTTTGAAGCCTTGATCGAGTATTTCACAAACTTTCGAATCAAAACTATCCTCCGCACAAGAAATGAATAAGCGGATAAATTGGCACGAGGTGGAAGGACACTCTTATACCCATTCGAGTACGTGAGCGAATTCACTCCGAGCTGGATATCCAACACCAACGACTTTGTTTTAATTTTCAAATGATGTCACAAAAAAACATGGTTGGCATTGATATTTGAACTTTTTGTAAATTTTTCTTTTAATACTTCTAAATCCATTTACACTCAATCTAAAATCAAATCTAATTAATCTTATTTATTGAATAACACTCAATTGTTTTATGGATTTTAAAATTATATAACCAATAACACAAAATATGAATGTAGATTTTAAAATTAATAATTGAATAACACCTTTGGTTAGGATTTCTAAATTCTTTTAAAACTTGTAATGAATAATATCCCCAATGAATTAAAATTCATGTTATTTCAAAAACTATTTTTTTAGTTGTCATAAAAAAAAACTATTTTCAAATCTCCAAGATTTTGAAATCTCATAGGATTTGTAAATCAATTAAAAATACAAGATGTCAAGAACCAATAAACCCTCGTTAAATATTTGATGAATTTGTTCATCAAAATCACTTAAATAATTAAGTAAAGAGTAAATAGTTTGGACAATTACAATAAAATCTATTTTCAAATCTCCAAGATTTTGAAATCTCACAGGATTTGTAAATCAATTAAAATACAAGATGTCAAGAACCAATAAACTCTCGTTAAATATTTGATGATTTTGTTTATCAAAATCACTTAAATAATTAAGTAAAGAGTAAATAGTTTGGACAATTACAAGAATATATCTTTTAAATTGCATTTCACAAAACTACATCATTTTAAAATCGCTTTTCAAAACTATATTTAAACACGAAAAATTAAATCTAAATAAACCCCACACAATTATATCCCTTTAATATTATACGTTAAACACTAATTAACGAATTCAAAAATTTGGTAAATTTTTAAAAGATAAATCAATTTTTCGAAATTTTAAAAGAGTGTAAATATGTAAAAATATTAAAATCGAAATAGTTTTGTAAAATAAGGATCGAAAGAGTGTAATTTCGTTAATTCCTTTGAAATCTAAATGGTTTAAAAATATAAGAGGAATTCACAAAACTACACCCTTTCAAAATCTCCTTCACAAAACTCTACCTAATTTAATTTTTTACATATTTACACCCTTTCAAATTTTTAAAAGTTTGATTTACCTTTTTAAAAATTACCAAAATTAAAAATTTTTCATTTGGATTCGCTAACTACTGTTTAGAGTGTAGAATTGTGTGGATAAGGTTTATTTGAATTTAATTTTAAGTATTTATGTATAATTTTGTAAAATATTTTAAAAATAGTGTAATTTTGTGAAATGTATTTTGGAGTTTTGTAATTCTCTCAAAATATAATCCAATATTAACTGCCCAACTAGGCCCAATATCTTTTATCGACTCTATTTTTTCTCTCTCTCCTATCAGTTTGATTTATCTCTGCAAAGTGCATCTCCTCTTTCGCTTTATCTACGCTTCTTCATAAATTAGGGTTTTCTATTTTCCCCTAATTTCCCCAATAAAAATCTGTTGGGCTTAAAAAAATCGTATTTGAATCTTTTTCTTCTTCTTCTTCTTCCTTATGGATCCTCGAGATTCTTTATCTTCCGACGCCGTCTCAAGAGACTGCGAAGAAACCGTCGTCCTCTCCGTGACATCTGCACTCGCTAAAGACGCTCTCTCTTACTTTCAATCCTCCAGATTCGTTGACTGTATCGACATTCTTAATCAGCTCAAGCTCAAAAAACCAAACGATCCCAAGGTTTTATTTTACTTTGTTTAGATCTGTATTTGATTCTGCTTTTTTGATTCTACTGTGAAAGTTAAGAGTAGATAGGCTTTATTTAAACTCTTTGTTTCTTCAATTCAGATCTGTACTTGGAAGATATCATTACAGTATCATTTGACTTTTTGTTGGATTCTTGTTGTAATGGATCAAGCAGGTTCTTCACAATATTGCAATTGCAGATTACTTCAAGGATTGTTGCTCAACATCTCAGAATTTGCTCCGAGAGCTTAACCGCGTCAAGGTATCGTGTTTAAACCTTTCTATTTGGGCTATGTTTGTTAGTGTGTGTTTGTTTAGTTTATGTTAAATGGTTTCTTTGTTTCTTTAGAAACAAAGTGAAGAACTTTCTTCTGCAGCGAAAGAACAAGTGGAAGCTGTAAACCATGGAACTAACGTCTCCGTGTCGAAGGATCAGTTTGATAGTACATTAACAAGTCTAAACATTGTATGTTCCTATTTTGTTTTTCCCGTGTTTTTTGAAGTCTATGCTATGCTATTGATATTTGTGAAAGGTTAAGTAATATCGATGTTTTTTTATTTATTTTTTTGTAGGCGGTTATATGGTTTCATCTGCATCAGTATTCAAAATCTTTATCCATTTTAGAACCCTTGTTTGAAAACATGTTGCCTCTAGATGAGGTATGTATACATTTTGTTTATGTTTTTATTCCGTTACTATTGTCTCTGAACAGGCTACTTGCTACTTATATGCAGACAGTTGCACTTCAAATCTGCTTCTTGATGTTGGATAATGCGCTTGCTTGCCACGACGCTGTGAAATTTTTGGTAAGTATCGTGTGTACTGGTCTTGTTACTTGATTATAGTCCAGCTTTATCATTTTTTTCGGCAATATCCATAGATTTTTTGTGAAGTTTCTTTTGATGCAGTATAGTTTATTGTTTTCTTTACATTTTTCTTTTGTTCTGTGCGCCTTTGTCTCGGAATTTTAATCATGTCTGCAAGATTCTGTTCTTTCCTCTTGTCTTGGAAGGTTGATGTTTTTCTCGTTACATGCTTTTATGATCTGTCTTGAAATTCTGTTAAGAACCGCCATCAGAAATTGTATTATATAATGGCAAATCTTATTAGGAATGTTTCACTTTTGTTTTGTTGTGAGGATATGAATTTTCACTTCAATGATATGATGTGTAATATGTCACAGGACGTGTTTGACAAAATGGTCAAAAGCTTTGGTGTTGGTTTTGGAAGTCAAGAAGAAAATGGAAGCACAATGCAACTTTCTTCAAATCAGGTATCAAAAACGTCTTCTCTCCTGAGCGGCTCGATAGGCGCAGATACTTTGAAGTCTGAGTTAACCGCTGCGGAGAGTAGTTTGTGTGAGGAGAATCTAGACTATGACACTGTTCTAGCGGAAATTGAGGCTGAGAAACGAATGAAGCCGGTTGGCCATATTCCGGCGAATATTCTTCTTAAGACAATAGGCGAAAGGTCGATCTTGCCTGTTGATCTGAAGCTAGAGTTGCAGCTTTACAAGGTCCGGTTCTTGCTTCTTACCAGAAACTTGAAACTGGCAAAGCGTGAAGTCAAACATGCAATGAACATTGCTCAGAAAAGGGACTCCTCTATGGCTCTCCTCTTGAAATCTCAGCTTGAGTATGCTCATGGGAATCATCGCAAGGCTATAAAGCTTTTGTTGGCCTCCGGTATCCAAAAAGAAGCAGGGACTTCAACAATCTTCAACAACAACCTTGGTTGCATATACTATCAGCTAGGAAAATATCAAACTGCCTCCGTGCTATTTTCGAAAGCTCTAAGAAGTTGTTCATCACTTCGAAAGGAGAAACCGGTGAAGTTGTTTTCTCTCTCACAGGATAAGTCCTTGTTGATCACATACAACTGCGGTTTGCTTTATTTGGCTTGCGGGAAGCCTCTACTCGCTGCTCAATGCTTTCAGAAGGCAAGTCTTGCTTTCTGCAGACAACCACTTATTTGGCTACGTATAGCCGAATGTTGCATGATGGCTTCTCAAAAGGGTCTTTTGGAGGAAAGCAAAGCATCTTCTGATAATTCAGAAATCAGAATCCAAGTAATTGGTAAAGGGAAGTGGAGACAACTTATGTTGGAAGAAGAAAACGGTACGGAACTTGCTGTTACTGGCAGAACCCAATGGCCAAAGCTTTCGTTAACTCTAGCACGGATCTGTCTCTCGAATGGTTTATATTTGCTCAACGAGTCTCTCTCGAGTGAGTCTAAATCAGAACTTGAATCCATTGAGAACAATGAGAGCAAAGAAGCAGCATCATCTGATCAAGGGGAGGCTAGCTTGAACTCAGAGTCAAAAGGAGTAATGAACCAAGAGATATTCAAAAACTCCTTGTCCGCTTTCAAGAATATTTGCAGTAACGAGAATCACTTGATCAAGCAGGCTCTTCTCGCCAATACGGCGTACGTTGAACTCGAACTGGATAATCCGGTCAAAGCCTTGTCGGCTGCTAATTTGCTCTTGCAGCTTTCAGATTCTTCGAAGATTTACGCTTTCTTAGGCCACGTTTACGCAGCCGAAGCTCTATGCTTGCTCAACAGACCCGTTGAAGCGGGCAAGCATCTATCCGTCTTTCTACTCGGACAGGATGATTTCAAACTACCGTTTGCGCAAGAAGACTTTGACCAGTGGCGGATGAACATAAGCTCAGATTGCGAAGAGACATCGGATAATACTTCCACGGGAAATTCTCGGGACTCTGTTTTCCTCAAGCCAGAAGAAGCGCGTGGAGCGCTTTTGGCAGACCTTGCCGCCCTCCGAGCCGCGCAAGGACAGTATGAAGAGGCCAAACCGTTGATAGCACAGGCGCTAACTCTCTTACCAAACAATGTGCAAGCTACGGTTACAGCCGTCTACATCGATCTGATGTTGGGTAAGTCACAAGACGCTGTTTCTCGGTTAAAACAGTGTAGCCGTGTAAGCTTTGTTCAAGGCAGATTTGATGTGAGATCCTCGTAGGTGGTTTGTGTACTCTTAATTCGTATTTGCTTTTTTTCTTTTGAGAATCAAGTTGTTTAGAGTTTAGTTTGTTCTATAAATATCAGAGAAAATAAGTTTATTTTTGTACAATTTCTTTTCTATTGTTTCTTTCTCTTGTATTGGTGATGTGAAATGATATTTGCATTTGGTCATTTTAAAGGGCTAATTGATTTCTTGTTCAGGAACAAAATATTTTATGTGAACTAAACAAAAAAGTCTTTTGTTGTTTGTATAAAAAAAGAGTAATTCACAAAACTACACATTTTCATCTTTTTTTACAAAATTCTACCTAACTCAAATTTTTATCATAATTACACATTTTCAAAATTTTAAAAACTTGATTTACTCTTTAAAACTTCACCAAAATTAAAAATTTTTATTTGGGTTCGCTAATTACTGTTTAGGGTATAGTGATTAAGTCGGTAAGATTGTTTGGGTAGGCATAATTTGGATTTAATTTTTAGTGTTTAAGTGTAGTTTTGTGAAGAAATTTTAAAAAAGTGTAGTTTTGTAAAATGCAATAAAAAAGGCGTAGTATTGTAATTCTCCCTAAAAAAAATTCAGACTAAGACATAAATGAACTTGAAGAAATGAATATAGAGGAATATTATTACGTTACACGGCACCTCATGAGTACAATAGTTATTTTTTTTAAAGAAAGCAATTTATTTTGTATTATAATCTCGTTCGTAAGTGATGCCCCAACAAATATTATCAGGACACCTCCAATGGTGGTCTTTAACGGATTTTTTAAATTAAAACTGAATTAAAAAATAAGTAATAGGAGACAAAATTAAAAGAGGAATTCACAAAACTACACCATTTCATTTTTCTATTCTTTTACAAAACTTTATCTAATTCAATTTTTCACATATTTACACCTTTTCAAAATTTAAAAGTTTGATTTACTATTTAAAAAATTATCAAAATTAAAATATTTTCATTTGGATTAGTGTTTAGGGTATAATATTAAAAGAGTAGGATTATGTGAGTAGGATTTATTTGGATTTAATTTTGGGAGAATCATAAAACTACACCATTTGAATTACATTTCACAAAACTACACCATTTCCAAAATACTTCACAAAACCACACCTAAACACTCAAAATTAAATCCAAATAAACCCTACCCACACAATCCTACCCCCTTAATACTATACCCTAAACACTAATTAGCGAACCCAAATGAAAATATTTTAATTTTGGTAATTTTTTAAAGGGTAAATCAAGCTTTTAAAATTTTGAAAGGGTGTAAATATGTGAAAATATTGAATTAGGTGTAGTTTTGTGAAGGAAGGGTTAAAAGGGTGTAGTTTTGTGAATTTCTCTTTAATTTTTAGTATTTATGTGTAGTTTTGTGAAATTATTTTGAAATTGTGTAGTTTTGTAAAATATAATTCAAATGACTTAGTTTGTAATTCTCTCGTATTTTACCTATAACTATTTAGATGGTAATTTATCACGTGTTTTAATATCATTAGTCAGTTTTCTTTATTTTATTTAAAATAATTAAAGAGTATTTGAATAAATACTTTTTTATTTTATTACCAACTATCCATCGATCATAACGGATGGAAATGGTCTTACGGGCTTGATTGGTTTAGGTTGTAGCTTTAGATTTTTAGTTGTATATTTTTAGCTGTATATTTTGATGTATATTGGTTAGGTTTTATTTAGAAAAAATAGTTTTGGAGAGCAAAAAAAAGTTAAAAAAGAAATAAAGTGACTCTAAATTTTTTATAAAAGCAAAGTTTGATTGACTTATTTTGTGGCTGTAGAAAAATATTGGATTTTCAAAATTACAAAAGTCTATGTTCTAAAATTTTTTCTTTCTTGATTGAGCAAAATAAGAGTACTTTAATTAGTAAAAATGGAAACATAAAACCGTCTCCATTTATAGGTTTTAAGAGTTTCTTTGGATTAAAAATAAATAACAAAAACATAAATTTACAAATAGTGTTAAATCCGGGTCTTGTAGAAATTTTTTGGGAGGAGTTTAAAACCTCTACATGTCAATATATGAGAGGATTGATTTATTTATTTATTATTTTCTTTTGTCTCTTTTTTTTGTTATAAACAAAACAATCCTAATTTTCAATTTTTAAAATTTTATATATGTTTCATATTTTATCATAGAATAATTTAAAATATTAATAATTTCAAATGATTAAATTTATTTTTATATGTAAAATAATTTATTTTCATAAGATCGAGTGCTGTCTACCAATGGAACCAACATAAATTTAAAATCTTAAACTAAAAAAACACAATAATAAATTAAACTATTTGTCAGACACAGATAAAAAGAATCAAATAATATAATATCCTTTGACTAAAAGTCAAGAGCTATTATACATTTTGATAATTTTGATTTTTGTTTTGATTTTTATAAATTTCAAAATAAATCAATTTTATAAACCGAAAACGTGATTATTTTTTATTTAATTTTAAGAATTTGATAAAAATATTTTAAAACTAAAAAAATAAAAATAAATTGTTTTTAACAAAATCATCAAATAAAACAATTTTAAAATATATTTTTGTTGAATTTAAAGGTTTAGAAGTTAAATATTTCCATTTGGGTTAGCAATTCTAAACTTTGACTAAAAGTCAAGAGCTATTATACATTTTGATAATTTTGATTTTTGTTTTGATTTTTATAAATTTCAAAATAAATCAATTTTATAAACCGAAAACGTGATTATTTTTTATTTAATTTTAAGAATTTGATAAAAATATTTTAAAACTAAAAAAATAAAAATAAATTGTTTTTAACAAAATCATCAAATAAAACAATTTTAAAATATATTTTTGTTGAATTTAAAGGTTTAGAAGTTAAATATTTCCATTTGGGTTAGCAATTCTAAATCCAAAACACTTGTGATTAGTATAAGGTTTAGATTTGAAAATATTTGGTGTTTTATATTTTTGGTCAACGAAAATAGTCAAACGGTACGTAAACTATATTGTTTGGTATAATAGCTTTTTACCAAGCAATATAGTTAGAGCAATCTCATCCATGAGAACCTCATAGAATACCTTGAGAATAAAATAATATTATATATAATATATTTTAAGTTTAGAAACTCATATGGTATCTTAATAAAATATTACCTCCATTGGTAAGATATTCTATAAGATTTTTAACATTATATTATTATCATTAAAAATGTTTAAATTTTACTATTAAATTTTAAATTATATATTAATATATTTTGAGATATATCAAATTATACTATAAATATGTCTGAAATTTTCAAAAAAAAAAATAAAGTGTTATATCTTTATATTTATTTAAAAATATTAGTTTTCTAGTTTATTAATTTAATAGTATCAATTTAAAACTAGTATGAATATAGAACATAAAATTATACATAAGTGAGCTTGTTTTGTAGATAATTTTATTTTATGTTTTATAAAATATGTTGAAAACAAAAATATAATAGATAATGTATTTTAATTCATAATCTTAATTTTTATAAAAATTTGGATTAATAAAAATAATATTAACCATATATGAAAAAACATGTGGCTTGTAATGATGAGAGAGACTATCTAGTGGGTTTCTTTGGGAAGATACTTTGAGAGTGGAGTTCTCTAAGTAATGCAATAAAATAATAATTTATGAATCTTATATTATTAATACAAAAGACGGATAGAGAAAATCATTCTAAAATTACACGTGTCATCACCTCAGTATTTCTGGTCCCACATTATTAAAAATTCATAAAAACCCAAAACAAAAGCCCAAATTTAACACAAAATGACTTAAATTGACATAATAAATGGATAATATTAAAAAATGTTGAAAAATCCATAGAATATAATATTAAAAAATTCATAAAAAATACAATTTTATAAATTCTAATAGATCTCTTAATATTTATATATTATATTCTATTACATTGAGTTCAAAATAATAATAAAACATATTGTTCATTTACAAATAACAATATTATTTTGTAAAATTGTATTTAACACTAAAATTCATGTCAAATGAAAAACTTGAACATACAATTTATCCGACTCATCGGTTGAACCACCAGTTCCCAAACTTTGAACAAAGAATTTTCGGATAAGTTTAGACATGAAAAAGTGATTAAACTTTCCTAGAAAATATGTTTAAAATATTTAAAAAACTAATGAAAAACACAATTTTATAATTTTCTACTGTTTGTATGTTATATTCTCGCACAAAAGAATGATAAAATATATTATTCATTTATAAATAACAATATTATTTTGTAAAATTGTATTAAACATCAAAGTTCATGTCAAATGACAAAACTTGACCAGAAAATTGACTCGAGCCCCCGAAAATTCAGTGGTTTTATATATCTGAGGTTTTAATAGTCCGATTTTATGACAAATAGAGACTGGATTGACATACTTTTCATTGTTAAAAGAGTCATATCAAAGTTTAAAAACACTATGTAGTTATTGTTTTTAATAATAAATAGTAAATTATACGTAAAGGTAAATATTCAACATCGAAATGGCAATGATAATCTTTTTCGATGATAAATATTAAAATAGTAATAGTAATAAATTTTTGTAAATAAAACATTATAAAAACCAAAATACAATATATTTTCTATATATACTTCAAATTTAAACTCCGCGTTTAACGCGGATCACATGAGATACAAATTCTTTTTATTTCTTTTTATACTACACATTATTTTTACCAATTAACATTTTTTCTATTACGTAAATTTTTATACCGCGTTTGACGCGGATAAATTCCTAGTTTTATATATTATTTTTAGTGGAGGTTTCTAAACTAGAACGTCTTGTTAGAGATGTTCTTAGGACTTTTCAAAACCCGGAAGATATTAGAAGGCTCAACATCGCCACGTGGCTCTTAATCTTTCTCGGAGTGGCGGAAAGTTGTTTAATATTCGCAAAATCTACAATTCCTAAAGATTCGTTTTAATTCCCAAGAAAAAAACATCCTTCCAAATATTAAACACAGAGAACATATATATTAGAACTAAATGGAATTTTCGTATTTATATAAAAAGATCACTGCTTCATAAATTATTCATATATATGGAAGGTTGAGAAATAATTATAATAAAAACTGATAACTAATTCATAAATGAAAAGATCACGCCTCCATGAATAAAATATGAGAACTAAATGAATTTTCGTATTTAAATGAAAAGATAACTACTTCATAAATAATCCATAAGTATATATGTAAAGTTGAGAAATGTAAACAAAATTGGCAAGTTTTGTATGGGAGTAAAATATAGGGAGAATCGCAAAACTACATCATTTGAATTACATTTCACAAAACTATATCAGTTCAAAATAATTTCACAAAACTACACCTAAACACTAAAAATTAAATTCAAATAAATCCTACCCACACAATCCTACCCCTTTAATATTATATCCTAAACACTAATTAGCGAACCCACATGAAAAGATTTTAATTTTGTAATTTTTTAAAGTTTAAATCAAACTTTTAAAATTTTGAAAGGGTGTAAATATGTGAAAATATTAAATTAGGTGTAGTTTTGTTAAGGAGAGATTGAAAATGTGTAGTTTTGTTAATTCCTCTAAAATCTATCAAAATACCAAATTATATATTTTAAAATTCAAAATACATTTTACAAAAATACATTATTAACGTTTTCAATGTCGTTTTAATTGTTAAATGTTAAATTCAAAAATATTAATTTAATATTTTAAAATAGTTATTGGTTGAAAACTTAAAATTCATAGAAAATTATGCAATTCATAAAAAGATATATATAGAAATAATAATTATTGTGTTTTCTTAAAGTTTGTGAAAACTTTCAAATTCCTATAATATTTGACCGATGGAGTATACTTTTAAATTCAAAATACATTTTACAAAATTACACTATTTTAAATACTAAAATTTTACTTTTTAACACTAAATCTTAAACATGAACGTAAATAATAATAAAAAATAGTATTTTAAAAAAATTTGTTTGAATCTAAAATTTTAAAATAGAAAAAGATAAAGTTTTGTAAAAAAGAATTTGCGAAGGAGTAGTTTTTCAAATTTCTCAAAATAAAACATAAAATAAGTAATACAAAAAGAGTTTAATTGGTCATTTTTATTCGTGATTAATAATAACCTCAAAATAAAGAAGAAAAAAAGCAGAGTTTTTTGGTTTCTCTCTCGACAAGTCTATTCTCCAAATTTTCTTCTTCTTTCTTCTTTTCTTCTTCTCTCTACAATAATGGCGAATAACGAAGAAATCTCCGAAGATTCAAACTCTAATGGATTTGACTCCTTTGACGCCGTTAAACAAACCCTAAAACATCGTTCAAAGGTGGAATCTTCAGATTCGAATTTCATCCCAAATTTTTTTTAGCTAATAAGCCGATTTTAATCGTAATTTGTCTGTTTTGTTATTACAGAAAGTTGTTCAGACAAGAGAGCTATTGTCTAAACAAGCGGTGCAGACGCGAGAGATCTTATCCAAACAAGCCGTTAAGATTGCTAAACAAGCCGAAGAACACGAGAGATTCATCAATAAGGCATCTCCTTCTCCTTCTTCTTATATATTTTTTTTAATTAATTAATACTAATTTTATTAGAGGAATTCACAAGACTACACCATTTCAACATTTTTCACAAAATTACTTCAATAATTTTATATATTTACACCCTTTTAAAATTTTAAATGATTGATTTACCTTTCAAAAGCTTTTCATTTGGGTTCGCTAATTAGTATTTACGGTATAATATTAAAAGGATACGATTGTATAGGTAAGATTTATTTGAATTTAATTTTGTGTGTTTAAGTGTATTTTTGAAAAGTGGCTTTGAAATAGTGCAGTTTTATATAATGCAATTCAAATTATGTAGTTTTGTAATTCTTCAATTTTATTATTAGACGATATTTCTAGAGACCATTTAAAAATTCACTTGAAAGCTACAAGAATAATGTATATATGAATGTTGATTTCACTATTTAATTTATGATTATTAAGTAAATGTTTGTTATAATAAAGGTGACACATCTTGTTGGTGTGCTTGGATTTGGAGGTTTTTGTTTCTTGCTTGGAGCAAGTAAGCTTAAAATATATATACATAAATGTTACATAAGTCAATGTAATAAGAATCTTTGATTTTAAAAATTGAAATATTTGTTATGTTAATGTTCATGTTTTGTTTTGTTTTGTTTTGTTTCTTAGGGCCTCAAGATATTCCTCTTGTGTATTGTTTGTTCTATGTGATCTTTGTTCCGCTTCGATGGATTTATTACCGGTTTAAGAAATGGCATTACTATCTTCTGGTATAATTGTCTCTCTTACAATACTCCCTTTTTTGAGGTTTAAGAATCAAGAAAACCGCGATTTTTTATTATTCGTAAAAATCAATTGCGTAATTAGGACTTTTGCTACTATGCAAACACGATCTTCCTTGTTGATCTTCTTCTGTATCCTAAAAACGAAAAGCTATTCATGGTTTGCTTTTCTTTCGCGGAGGTATGTATGCTTTTAATTAGTCCATTTTTTCGTAACTACATATGTATTTGTGTATGTTGTGTATTAATTGTTTCTCGTGTGTTGTTTTGCAGGGACCGTTGGCGTGGGCAATTATCGTATGGCGTTGCAGTTTGGTGTTTAGTTCGCCTGATAAGATTGTTAGTGTCCTTATACATCTTTTACCTGGTGAGTTATATGGAACGGTTCTTCGTAGTATAGTGCCTTGGATAAGCTTTGATCATGTCTTTAGAAACCCATGAATAATGTAAATGGTGTATTTAAGAATACATTATCCAGAAATGGACAAAACTGCACTTTTAACACTATTTTGCAGAATTACATCCATTTTCTTTATAAAGGAGTCAAATGATTGAATCATCCTTAAAAAATACTTTCGAATCTAAATTTTTTATTTGAGTTCAATAATTAGTGTTTTACGGTTAGTTTTAAAGAGGACAAGGCTTAGAGTTAATGATTTATTTGGGTTAAGTATTATTGTTTAGGTGTTATTTTTGCAAAATACAATTTGAAAGGTGTGTGTTTTGCAATTCCCTCTATATTATTTGATGATCTTGCGATGCCATTTTGGTTTTAGGGCTTGTGTTCTTCACGATTAGGTGGTGGAACCCGGTGACATTCGCGGCTATGCACCCTGTAGGAACTGATCGTAGGGCTTCGTGGCCTTATGTAGAAGACAAAGCTTATCTTTTTACGTGGCTGTTTCTCGTCCCTTTGGTGGTTTATACTCTTTGGCAAGTACTCTATTTTCTGATAGTCAATGTACTGCGTAGGCAGAGACTCCTTAGAGATCCTGAAGTTATGACTTCTTACAGGTATTGCTCTCTCTTCTTTTGTATTTTCATTGCTAAGATTATATTGGTCTATGACATATTATGTGAATGTTTTAAGAGAAATTCCACAAAAAGCTAATTTTAACACAATAGTTTTATTTTGTTTCATTTAGGTTTAGTCTTTATTGTTTAGGGTTTTGTTTTAAGATTAAATTTTTGAAGGTTTTAGTCTTATTAAATTTTTATGGTCTCTTTGGCCAATAATCTTTGTATGGTTAGGCGAAAAAGATTTTTAATGGTAACTTTTGGCCTAAAAACTTAAGAATATAGTATTTTGGAAGAAATGTCCCAATGTCTAATGGTTTAAATCTTCAAAATAATGTTAATGTGTTTCTGTAATGTAAGACACCGAACCTGTCCTGATGAAATTATATGGTTTTGCGCAGAGAATTGTCGAAGAAAGCTCAGAAAGCAAACAATAAGTTGTGGGAAATAAGCGGTCTTCTAGGAGATCAGAACCGTATATGGATGTACATTCTCTTCCAAGCAATCTTCACGGTTGCGACAATGGCATTGACCGTACCAATCTTCATGTCTTATAGACTTCATGTGATATTCCAAATCTTAAAGATATCAGCGGCGGTGTGGAACGGAGGTAGCTTTTTACTTGAGGTGATGCCGCGGCAAGTTATACAGAAAGAGAACAAAAAGAAAACAGAGATGCATCCCATAGAGGAGCATCATGAGCCGGTATCGCCTCCTCCGGGTCAGGATGAGACAAAACTTAGTGAAACATGATGGTGGTGGTTATAAAACTAGAAAAGAAAAGGGTACTTGTAAAAATAAAAGTTTTTGTTTTCCTATTTGTGTTTTTTGATTTTTTTTTTACTTTTATGCAATGCAATGGATTTTTGTAACTTTGTTTTCCTTTGTTTGGTGTGTATACATCACTCTCTCTCTCTAAAAGAAGTGAATGGACTTGGTAATTTTCAACACCAATGTATAACTAGGACATGGTTTGTTTTTCTTTGGGTTCCTGTTCTCTTTGGTTTTTCTAATTTTCCTTTATTACTAATTAGAAAATATTTTTAGATCACCCGTAAAAGAAAATAAATTATGATTGAGAAGTTGATACATAACCACAAAACAGTAGTATCTTAGAGCATTTTCAACTGTGTATATTAAGGGTTTTTTAGGAGTTTCTTAATTGAATTTAATGTTTAATTTAAATAAAAAATGTGACTTAGCTAAAAAATCTCTACAAATGTTCATTAAAGAGGGGTTTTAGAAATATTAAACAACCCATACGTAGCTAGTCTTTATTGGTTGAGATTTTTATTAAAAAAAACTGAATATATTTTCTTTTTCTCTCTCTTCTTCCTCCCCTCCTTTTTGCATATTATAATTTGTGAAAGCTTACATATTGAAATTTATTTTTTTAAGAAATTCTTATGGGTTCTATTATTGGACCACAAAATAATGAAAAATACATAACAAATTTCGTAAAGCAAAATTAAAACAAAAACAAAAGAAAAATAGTTAAAAACCCCAAATAAAGAATCACCATTGGAGATCCTCTTATACCGCAAACTTTAAATACAATAATAATGCTTATTAAATTATACTTATTTCAATTTTATTTTAAACCAGGAGGAACCCGCGATAAATCGCGAATTTCTATTCAATATTACGTATATGTTTTAATATATTAAATAGAGGAATTCACAAAACTACACAATTTCAATCCCTCTTTCACAAAACTACACATAATTTAATGTTTTCACATATTTACACCCTTTCAAAATTTTAAAAGCTTGATTTAACCTTTAAAAAATTACCAAAATTAAAATATTTTCATTTTGGTTCGCTAATTAGTGTTTAAGGTATAGTATTAAGGGGCTAGGATTGTGTGGGTAGGGTTTATTTAGATTTAATTTTGAATGTTTAGGTGTAGTTTTGTGAAATGTAATTCAAATGGCGTAGTTTTGTAATTCTCCCTATTAAAAAATAGGTGTAATTTTGTGAAGGAAGGGTTGAAAGGGTGTAGTTTTGTGAATTCCTCTTTAATATATTATATTTTTGTTTTCATTCTAGTAATTTTATTATCAATATTTATATTCTTATTCACCTAATTAATGTTGCATTAATATTTACTTTCCAAATTATGTGGTTTTTGTATATTTTTCAGTAATCTTAAATAGTTTGTATGTTCTTTAGTTTTGTATTTTTCCTTCTTGTGTATTATGGGTTTTTTTTTACTTATATTGATATATTTTCTCATATATTTGCTCACCTAAATCAATGTTGTAATATCTGTTTTTTCAATGTCTAAATTGTATATTTTTGTATTCTTTTTCTTTATTTTTTTATACTGTTTTCAAACTAATTTTATAATTTTTCATATCTTTTATTTTATTTGTTACTTATGTGATGTGGTTTTACATATATCGAGTTTAAGTTACTTTTATATATTCAAAGCAAATTAGAAAAAAAATAGATTTAAAAGTTTTTATGACTTAGTAATTATAAATTGTCACATAGGTTTTAATGCATTTGATAGTGTAATATAATAATAATAATTAAAAAGTTAAGTTGGAATTTTATAACTCTTATGAATTTAGTAATTAAAATTATTACATATATTTTTAAAAATTATTAAATTTGATGAATTTTGACATAAGTTTGGAGCGACGATGTGTCAACAACACTAGGAGAGAGTTCCTATCACTCATTAATTTATATCTTCAAATGATAAATTATTTGCTAAAAGTTACCCGAATTTAGTATTTTATATAAATTTAATATTTAATTATTATTTTTAGTATTTATAGTTTACTAGGTAAGTAACCGCGTTTTGCGCGGGATAGGAACCATGAAGTGATCAATTTAGGGTTGAACATTTGACCCGAGATCCGAAACTCGAAACCGAATCGATCTAAAAAATCCGATTTGGTTCGGTTTCGGTTTTCATATTTTCCTATCGGGTTTTAATATTTTCTAACTCGGGTTTCAGTTCGAACCCGAACCGACATGAGGTCCGAATTGTACTTGAATAGACCCGAAGATATACACATGTATATAGTTTTGATAAGGTAATTTGGATTTTAGTAGGCTATTTCAATTATTTGTGGGTTATATAAATAAGTCGAACCAAAATCCGAACCGAAAATTACCTGAAATAAGACCGGAAATTCTTACAAAAAATATGTAAAACCTAAAAATTCGAACCAAAAATCAAAAAACCCGAACCGAATAATATTTGGTTCCTGGTTAGGTTTTGTTAAATATATGAAACTCGACCTGAACCCAAATATATTCGAACCAAACATAACTGTATTTGTAAATAACCCGAACGGATCCTATATCCTTTAACCCGAAAAACTCGAGCTCGAATAGCCTGACCTGAAAACTGAATGCCCAGGTTCCAATCCACTAATCAAAGTTCCCGATACCCGTTGGAAATTTATGAGCATGCATATATGAAATACCATTATCGAAAGCCGAAATAACTAATCAAACTTTGCAAGTTTATTCAAAGAAAAAGACTCGCATTATGCATACCCCGGTAAATGAATGCGCATTCCATTTACCGAAATTCGCAAGCCCATTAGACGAAGACCCGCTTTAATGATTTTGTATGTGATAAAGTCTTATTTATATTAGAAGATTTATTATTTTGTTTTTTATTGTTTTCAATGTGGGAAAAACTAATTCTTAAAAGTTTTATATGTGGGTATGAATTCGTTGAACCTGAAATATAATTTATAAAATTCGCTAAACAAAAATTATTCAAAAGTATAAGGACTAAAACGCAAAAAAATAAAAAATATCCTAAAAGCTCTCACGTCGCGACACGTAGACGTTTTGTCTTCTCTTTTAATAGTATAGATTCGAGTTTAATATTTAGTGTTTAGGTGTTTAGTGCCTAGCGCTTTCTGTAACACAGATAAATCATTTGTAACTCGGATATCTATACTATTAAAAGAGAAGACAAAATGTCTACGTGTCGCGACGTGAGAGTTTTTAAGAATTTTTTTTTTTTTGCCTTTTAATCCTTACATTTTTGAATAATTTTGTTCGGCGAATTCTATAAATTATATTTCAGACCCAACGAATTAAACCCACATATTAAATTTTTAAGAATTACATTTTTCCCACATTGAAAACAATAAGAAACAAAATAAGAAATCTTCTAATATACATAAGACTTTATCACATACAAAATCATTAAAGCGGGTCTTCGTCTAATGGGCCTGCGAATTTCGGTAAATGGATTGCGCCTTCATTTACCGGGGTATGCATAATGCAGGTCTTTTTCTTTGAATAGGCTTGCAAAGATTGATTAGTTATTTCGGCTTTCGATAAAGGTCTTTCATAGATGCATGTCTCATAAATTGTCAACGGGTATCGAAAATTTTGATTAGTGGATTGAAGTCTGGACATTCGGTTTTCAGGTCGGGCTCATTCGAGTTTGGGTTTTTTCGGTTTAAAGGATATAAGATCCGTTCGGATTATTTAGAAATACAGTTCTGTTCGGTTCGAATCTATTCGGGTTCATGTTGAGTTTCATATATTTAACAATACCTGACCTGGAACCAAATATTATTCAGTTAAGGTTTTTTGATTTTTTGGTTCGGATTTTTCGGTTTTACATATTTTTGGTAAGAATTTCGGATCTTATTTCGGATAATTCCGGTTCGGTTCGAATTTTTAGGTTTTACATATTTTTGGTAAGAATTTTGGGTCTTATTTCGGGTAATTCCGGTTCGGTTTGGGTTTTGGTTCGACTTATTCATATAAACCACAAAAGTTTGAAATAGCCTACTAAAATTCATATTACCCTATTAAAACTATATACATGTGTATTTTTTCGGATCTATTCGAATACAATTCGGGCTTCATGTCGGTTCGGGTTATAACGGAAACCCGAGTTAGAAAATATTAAAACCCGAAAGGATAATATGAGAAACGAAACCGGACCAAACCGGATTTTTCAGGTCGATTCGGTTTCGGGTTTCGGATCTCGGGTTAAATGTTTAGCCCTACCCTAAATTGATCAATTAATGGTCGTAGTATAACTTAATATTATTTATGAATATTCTGTCTTGCGCGGATATTTACCTAGTTCTTGTTGTAAAAAACAAACTCGGATATTATTTTTAGTTTCTGTAAAATAAAATAAGTTATATTATTTCTACACTTTTCTGAACCATTCTTTTCACCAAAACAAATAAGAAAAACAATGACTTGTTAATTGTTATTGGCCAGTCCACAAATTTCTTAAAGAAAACAAAAGATAAGCCTATCTAACGAATCACACTTCTAACCTCTAAACCCGCCACGTAGGACTCATACATATCTCTCCCCACTCCCTTCACATATGTTTCCTATAGCTTTTTTATTCTCAAAAGACCAAAACACACACTAACATTTCTTAAAAACAAAACTCACAAGAAACTCACAAACACATGGCTTCTTCTACTTCATCATTGGTCTTGATGATGATGCCACTTACACATAACCAATTCTCATCATCGAACAAAAGCGTTTCTTTCTTAAACAACCCATTGCCTAATTTGAAACCAACCAAACTCACTTTCTCACCAATCATGTCTTCACCAAAGTTTCAAGTGAAATCATCTTACAACATGAACATGGAGAAGGCCGTGAGTGGCTTAGCCGCTGCCGCTCTCACCGTTTCGATGGCGATCCCTGAGGTGGCTGAAGCCGCGGGGTCTGGTGTCTCTCCTTCTCTCAAGAACTTCTTGCTTAGCATAGCCGCGGGTGGCGTGGTTCTCACGGTTATTATCGGTGTTGTTGTTGGTGTCTCGAACTTTGATCCTGTCAAGAGAGGCTAAAGAAAAAAAAGAGAGATTTGATTTCTCTCATTGTTTGTAATGTGGTATTGATTATTTGTGAATTCATATGTAATGTTTTTTTTTTTTTAGCAAATGAACTTCTATATATTTGCCTTCTCCTTACATATCTTATGCTTTCTTCTTATATATAATATATTATGTGGCCTCATAAGATTTTTAAACATTTTTGGTTTTTAAAATTTAATATTTTATTATCATCTTGAAGATGCTTCTTTTCATCTTAAGATTGCATTCTTGAAATTATTCAAGTATATAGTTTTTATAAATCACTTATTTCTAAGAATTTGAAACTATTATATTTATTTATTTAACGAATATAGGAAGTGATGTTTACAAGAACAAATATAACCCTTTTTATACAAGGTCTCTTAGAGCATGTGCATTGGTAACTTTCTTAAACACGGTTTCCTAGAATTTTTTATATTATTTTTGTTTAAAAAAAAAATTAATAACACATCAGTCATGACCCGCCACGTGTAAGTAGGGCTCATGAACAGTGCAAAAGACGAATCGGAAATAAAAGAAAAAAAATCTGATAGAAACTTTTTAAGATCCTCCAATATTCATGGTCTTAGAGTCACAATATAAACAAGAAGTAGTAGTTAATCTTCTAATGGGATTTTGTGTTGCTTCTACTAACTACAATGGTTTAAAACACACAATATGTGTTTCAAGTATTAAGCTTTCAATACAAAGATGATGATGTTTTATTTCTCTTTCTAATCAAATCCTCATCGATGGAAGTCTTTTCCCATATACATTTTTGTTACAAAACAGTAAGGGTACAAAAATACATACTTGCTTACATTTTTTTCATATTGGCTTTTTTTGTGTTCCACACCAAAACATATATTTGCTTTTGAGTACACATTATAATGTATTAAACCCTCCTATAGCTTCTGAATAAAGGAAAGAACAAGATCTGTATGTACTGAGAAGAGTTGTGTATCCACAAATAGCTGGTCCAAAAATCATAACCATCAACAAAATTTGAGTACACTTTCTGAATATGAAGAAATGTAATGAGAATGCAACAATTGGGCTATTTTTACCTTCATGAATGACCGGTGACGGCTAGGAAATGAGTCAATGTAACTTTCTTTTATAAGAAGTGATACCTAAAAGAAACAAAACATGATGAATGTACTTACAAATTAAACATAATCTAAGGACACTCTTTTATTTTTTTTGCTTTTGTAATTTTATAGGCCACAAAAAAAAATTATTTTTAAAATCTGAAAGCGATAATATTTTTTATTTAGTTTTAAGAATTTGATAAAAAATATTTCAAAAATCAAAAAAAACAAATTTAAAATGTTTTTCCGAAAATCATCCAAATATGAGTATAAATTCGACTTTTTCAAAATTTTTACGGTGTAGAAACTAAAATCTTATCATTTGGGTTCGCAAACCCTAAACCAAGACCCCTGGATTAGTTTAGGTTTTAGATTTGTCAATTTTCGGTTTTTTTGAATTTTTTTTAATTAAAAAAATAAAAATGGGGCATAAGAAATTTTTGAGGGTATAGGAGATTTGAAATACAGAAAAAGAGGCATAAGAGAAGTTGCCTCCTTGCAAATCAACCTTACTAATAACAATACTTGATGAGGATAACAAGTATATAACAATATTGTTGGATTTTAAAAACAAACCTTATCGTTGTTGGACTGCACATTTGTTATAGTGTGTGATTGCAAATTAGAGCAAAGAGAGTCCAAATACAACCTTAGGACATCCATGAAACCTTTCGCGGCTTCCACCTTAGGGACAATAATAAAACAAAAGCGCGAAACATAGTTGATAACAAGTGTTTAGAAATAGCATGCGACACAGCGAAACTACACAAGAGAGAGAGAGAGTATATGATACCTGCACATCAGTACATTCATAGACCGGTCTTTTCTTTGCTAGATAGCTTTCACCAACGAGCTTCGAGTGATAAGGACTCAACGCATTGTATAAATCCCGATACTGAGGAAGCTGAGGTATACTTTGTGACTTTATCTGAAAATCCAAAACACAGAAAATATGGTATTGTGAAACAACTCTATGTCCTACTTAATAGCTCTATCGATAAAACCCAACACGTAGAAAAGGGGAGTGGATGATAATATGGAGTTTTCTTGTTACCAAGAACGTTGATCACTAAGCGCGATAAATCATTTCTACAGAAAGATAATGAGGGCAAAAAGAGATACTCACTTGGTTTTTAATAACATCAACGACGATAACATTTGTTAGTTTTGACTGAACTTCACTTGTTTTGTTCTTTAACCCAACCTAGAATGAGCATAGCTTTCTTAAGCAACGGAAAATATATATGATTCAGATCTTATAAAGTAAGAAAACCAGTTTAATAAACTCACAATGTAAGGCACCGGAGCATCCAAAAATTCAAGCATATCATCTGGCAAAACCTGGAAAATCAAGACAAGACACAGTCATTAGTCATATGTGGTGGGTTTTACCTACACATTCTCGATAATACCGGCATTAATAGGCTCTGCCATCGGAAGGGGCGGATTATTGGGATAATTGACAACACTGATGCAGCTAATACACCCTATTGTAATACAAACCGAATAATTATGTTAGGTACACGCAATATTTTCGGAATTAATGATGTAACAGACTAATATGGATTTTACCAAATTGGAGCAAATAAATACAATCTGTTTCTCAAGCAGTGCTCCTGCTATGATCATCAAGACCTGCAAAGAAAACAAATACGAATAATATATTACTATAAGTAAAATATAATTTGTGTTCTAATGAATTCACATCACAGAAACAGTATATGAAAAAGCAAGAAATTCACATTGTCAAGGCGTAGTGAACCACATAACCAAGCAACGGCCCATGTTGAAAGTGCAAAGGCTTCTTCCTCAGCCATAACCGCTGTGTGCGCCTGAAGACCAAACCATGGAAGATAATAAGTTACAAAAAAAGGTCTTCGGATGTTATAAAAATAAACAATACTATAATATGATAGCTAGATTTATACCTCGGCGATTTCTAGACTAATGTCAATCGCTGATCCAGGAGTATTCAACAAAGCCGCTTCATCGTGTCTGTGATATTTAACCGGATGGAGATGCTCCAGTGGATGAAATGTCACAGTCGAACCTCTTGCAGGGCATTTTAGTTGATAATACTCGCATAGTATCTGTAATGATCCGTTCTTTTTGGACTGAAAGATATTTGTTTTAAGTTCAAAATGTTAGGCTTTATAATAACGGCACAAACACAACACAAGAAACTTTTAAGATAGTAAAATATAAAAAGACAAACCTTTGCCCACTCAAGAATATCAAGATTACTGTTTGTATCATCTTGACCAGAAAAGGATGCTTCGTCTGTCTCATTACTATCATCTGCATTTGTCCTAAAATGCTTTGTCTCGAAAGGAACAGCCTGAGAGCTGCAAAAAACAAGAAGCAAGTTATATGCTTTGTAGACAGTTTCAAACAATACTGAATTTTTCGCAAACAAATAATGCATTCTTATTAAGGTCTCGGCTCTCATAATTCTTTTCGATCTACAGTCAATGCTTTGCAAATATGATTAACAATATCAAAGTGAAATTTTCAGTATTGATTTAACATTTGTAGATTTGGGTAGTTATATCGATTTTTATAAATGTATATAAACAACAGATAAAGAGATTTTGATGATTTACCGAGTGCTAGACTCAGAGGCTTCTTCCGAATAAGGACACCGAAGAAGAGGCTGAGGATCTTGTAAACAATTTTCCTCTCCTTGTTTAATAATCTGCAACGAAACATCAGCTTCGGCGACATGGTTGTTAGACTCTGTACAACACAGCTCAGTTACTTTCACAAGCGTTTCAACTTTCTTATTCGCCTCGGAAGTCGCATCACTGGTTTGTTCTTCTGTGTCCCGAGACTCTCCGTGTTCGGGTGATGTTTCATTCATGTTTTCTCCGTTGCCGAAATCTGTTAGGGGTTCTAAAGATGCACAACTGATGTGACTCATCAAATGCTCCAATCTTTCTTCCAAGAAGATACTAAATCAACAAGAAAGTATCAACGTAAGCACGACTCTAGAATAGCGAAAAACCTTCATAATGTGGATTTAGCCACAAGATATGTTGTTATGAATGCATAAACAAGGATAAAACATGTCTCACACTATAATATAGCATGAGTAGCAAATGAAGGGGGGGGCATACACACCTGTTTAAGACACCAAAATGTAGTTCGAAAAACGGTAGCCTTGTAAGGATGCAATAGCATCTACGAGTTGTAAGAACGTATCGGCTTAACGATGAGCAAGCAGGTTGTTTATCCAAAACCGTCGAAAGCAACCTTGACGGTTTGTTGACTATTTCTTCAACTAGTATACAACATCCATACAAAGTCGAGTTATCAGCGACCTGAAAGAGATAAACATTACAGAAAATGACTTATCCATATTCAAAATCTAGTAATGCGATAAACTCGATGATGCTTTACCTGTAATCTAAATACAAAGGAAAGGTCACTAGGTCTAAGATGCTCCTGCAAAAGTTAGCATCACCATTTTTTTTTTTATAAAATTAGTGTATGTTGATACAATGATGAAACCCAACAATACTTTCCAAAAAATCAATTAAAAATTAAAGTAAAGCAACAAAAGATAAATCATTACAAGAAACTAAAGTACCTGACTGAGAATGATCTCATTTAACTCACTCATGGAAGGAGTCCTCTCAACAGCATGGACCTGAAAAGTGAAAACCAATAATCATTATTAAGCATCAAACATAAATAAAACACAATAAGTATGGGAAAAATGTCAATTAAATCACGAACTACAAAAATTCACCGAAAAAAGCATGAATTTTCACGTAAACCATTTAAATCATATATTTTTCGTTGACTGACGTTTTAAATCATGAATTTTTTTTTGACTGAAACAAAAAGAGCACAAAATTGAATCCGTTAACGGAAAAATTTGGCAGTATGCTCAATTCCAGCTAATTGAAGTGCTCAATTCTTCGGATAAATGTCAAACAGTGTCAAACTATTGCGTTAATAGACTTAACATTGGTCTCTTTTTGGTTACTTTGTGCTCTTTTTGTTCCGGTAAAAAAGAATTCATGATTTAAAACGCCAGTCAACGAAAAATACATGATTTAAATGGTTCACGTGAAAGCTCATGATTTTTTTGGTGAATTTTGAAAGTTCATGATTTAATTGACATTTTTCCCCAATAAGTATATAAAAGTATGTAACTCTAACAAATGAACATGATTAATTATTTCATTAAAAGGATCATAAAGTGCACCAAAAATATTCAACCCTTTAAGAGAGAGAGAGAGAGATCTACTTGAATAGTGAATGACTCTAAAGCGTTCGGTGCATTCTATAGAATAATACGACGAGAACTAACCAAAACACCATGAGGTAATACTAGACAAAGATTTAAGACGATGTTTCGGCTCATAACTACGAGACACTCTCATTATACAAAGACAAACAAGATAAGTACCTCGATGCCGCCGGGGAAGCAAAATGATTGTAGATCCTTGTATTTAATGGGAGGCTGTTTATTAGGAGGGTACACAAGCAAGACCTGGAAAAATAATCTAAAATATTTAGCAGCTTGAATAAATACTATATCGAAAACTGATATATCGGTATCTAGACCTGAGGTTCGAGGCTAGGTTCTACACGGGAATGATGAGAGACCAGTGCACTACGTAGTCTCCCGGAAGAAGAGCCTTCGGAATTTCTCGCTACATATTGTCTCTCAAGCGCTTGTATATCACAGTTAGGATCAAGTCCTACCACAACAACGCTTTCAAAAACCGTTGACGGGTCTTTCAACGGTTTATGATCCTGTTGTAATACTTACATTTTTTTACTATTTTTTTCATTAAAGAGAAATATAGTTCGATTTTTTAAGGATATAACAACTATTTGGCACCTGGAATTTCGCCCATTGACGCTTTTGGCTAGTCAAAACCTCGGGGTTGTATACGATACTCTTCGTTTTGGGAGTTTCGTAGAAGCTTTTAACAGCTTTAGAAACCTGTCTCTGTAGCCTCTCGAGAGGGCTATCGCCGCCTTCTTCTTTAGACGAAAACACCACGGAAGGTCTTGGCGGGTTAATGGCAGAGGCTGCAGCAGCGAAAGCAGTCGCTACGTCTTCTGAAGTCTGCGTGAAAAACGAAGCGCCCCAGCTCGGACTTCCACTTCCTTCTTCATTATTGGCCATAGCTTTTACTACACTGATCAAATACAAGATAATGTTAATAACTTATTAATACAAAAAAAGAGAGATTGGTTCTTCTTGAACTGGTCAAGAATCATTATTATCTTTGCTTCTTATAGGCAAAACAAGATAGATACTTTATAACTTAAGATTATAATCAAAATTGAGGAAAAGTTAGTATTACCAAGTAAGATAAGACAGTGATGTGTAATGAAAAAAAGATACGTTTATAAATCTTGTAATAATTTAATGATAAATCATGAAACTTAAACCAAAACCAAAGTGCTGTTTTGTCTAAAGAATTAGCAAAATTATAATGGTCTCAAAAATTAGATTCATCTGCAAATCAAAACACACAAGTCAATTTCTGAAATTAAACCATGAAAAATCACAAAACAAACAAGACATGATTTATTAGTTGCAGAGGAGTGACATTCGTTGTTCTTCAGACAAGAAAAATCAATTAAATGAAACATAAAGAAGACAGTACGGCTCTGATAAAAGTTTAAGAAACTAATAAAAGGTCAAGCGAAAATTGAAAAAGTAAGAGAGAGAGAGAGAGAGAGAAACAAAAGAGTAATTAAGTCAAAATAGAACAATAAATATACAGAAGATGTCACTTACAAAAGACTTAAGAAGCAAACAAGAGAGCATCAATGGAAGAAGAAGAAGAAGAAACAGTTAGGGAAGGAAGAAGAAGGCTGCGGAGAGACAAAAGAGACCAAAACGACGGTCAGTTTCTTTCTTTCTTTCTTCTTTCTTCTTTCTTATTCTCAAACTTGTTGTCGTTTTGTTTTCGTCATCACTAATTACTTTGTAAAATATTATTTTTAATACCCAATTTGCCCCCTTTTATGTTTTTTTATTGGGCCATTTGCCTAAAAAAACTTTAAAAGTTTCGACTAGGTAGGCATGGGCAATCGGGTACCCAACCGGGTTTCGGATCCACCCAATCGGGTTTCGGGTTTTTCGGTGTAAGGCAACATGATCCCAATCGGTATATTTCAAAAAATTCGGTTCGGTTCGGTTCGGAGCTATTCGGGTTCGGGTCGGTTTTGTACTTCAATCAAAGATCCGATTAATACCGAATTACTCTTCGGTTATCAACAGTTCGGTTAATTTTGTAACCGAAGTACTAAAAGAACCGAATAAATACTCGAAATAACCGAACAAATGATAATTTTTCGAGTATTTTTACCCAAAACCCGAAAAAATTACCCATTTACCCGAAAAATTACCCAAATACCCGAAAATTTTACAACATTATTAATTTTTTAAAATATATAATCTAAAAATTCAAGTGTTTAAGTATAAATAAATTTAATTTTAAGTTTTTACAAATAAATGCATTTAAGTTTAGGTAACAAATCTATTTTTTTGGATATAAATGTATTTATAGTTTGATATTAGATATAATCATATATAGTATATGTAAAAATTGATGTAATAACGGGTACCCGTTTGGATATCGGGTTCGGTTCGGGTTTACCCGATACCCACGGATCCATGACTTTAAGATCCAATAGGGTAATATTGTATTACCCGACCCGAACCGGTTTTTTCGGGTCGGTTTCGGTTCGGGTTTTCGGGTTCGGGTATTTTGCCCAGCCCTACGACTAGGGGTGGGCGTTTCGGTACCATTCGGGTTCGGGTCGGGTTTATTCAGGTTTCTGATTTTCGGGTAGAGGATTATAGGATCCGTTTGGGTATTTCAATAATTTTTTCTGGTTCGGTTCGGGTTCGGTTCCTTTCGGGTTCGGTTTGGGTTCGGGTATCCGAAATTATTAAAAAAACTATAAAATTATAAATTTAAATATTGTAAATAATTCGAAAGTATATAACTTATTAGCATAGTCCGAATAATAAACAATTAAAACTATCCAAAATTACTTAAATTATACAAAATTACTCGAAATATTAGAAAAATGTTATAATATTGGGTGTAAAATTACTAACAAATATAAAATTACTAATATTTATATATATTTAGTTAAATTTTTTGGTAGTTCGGGTATCCATTTGGGTTTCTGGTTCGGATCCATTCGGGTTCGGGTTTTCGGATCTTGAAATATAAAACCCGTTCGGGTATTTGATCGGTTTCAATTCGGGTTGGAATCCTGTTTTTCGGGTCGGATTCGGTTCGGTTTTTTGCCCCCCCCCTAGTTTCGACACTAAAAAAATGTTTAAAATTAAAATACATATTTTTTTTTCAAGAAATATTATAAATACATATAAATGAAAATGATATTAAATTATTAAATTGGTTTGTATTTATTTATAAATAGATGACTATGTAGGACTTATATAATCAGTTGCTATGTAGAAATGATATTTTATATATGTGAAAATACTATACTATTTAGGAATTGGTACTATACAAATTTGTATTTATGAGGTGTATTAAAAGGATTCGCAATTATTCTAATTTTTAAGATATTCTCATATAAATAAGGGAAAATTACAAAACTACACCACTTGAAATACATTTCACAAAACAACACTATTTCAAAATTATTTCACAAAACTACACCTAAACACTAAAAATTAAATCCAAATAAACCCAATCCACACAATCATACCCCTTAATACTATACCCTAAACACTAATTAGCGAACCCAAATAAAAAGATTTTAAATTTGATAATTTTTAAAGGGTAAATCAAGCTATTAAAATTTTGAAAATGTGTAAATATGTGAAAAAATTGAATTAGGTAGAGTTTTGTAAAGGAAGACAAGAAAGGGTTCAGTTTTGTGAATTCCTCTATAAATAAATACAAATTTGTTTCTAGTGGATTTTGAGTCAATGGAGAAAATTGAAGAAATTGAAATTAGGACAAAGTTGTTAGGGCATCCACATCGGTCTATTCTCTTAAATTTTAATTTAGATGTTTTTTTAAAGATTTTAGAATCCATAATATAGAATAATGACCACGACAAAAAGACCAACTCGGAACTCAAGCTACACAAATGTTGTTTCCGGCCAAAAGCAACAAATATATGGCTTTAATTTCAACTAAATTCTTGATGTAAGTTCCCGCTTAACAACATGGTTCTTACGTATTTTAACGAGAAATTCCTTAAAATACCATCAAAATAAGTTTTTGTTTTGAAAATACCATTAAAAAGTTTTTTATAACAAAAATACCATTAAAATATTTTTTATAACAAAATACCATCAAAAAGTACTAGTTTACAAAAATACCACAAATTCAAAAAACGAGTTTTAACACTTTTAGATTTTAAATTTTTTCATTTGGGTTCGCTATATAGTGTATAGGGTATAGTTTAGAAGGGGTAGGGTATAGTTTTTTTGGAGGTTTTGGGTGTAATTTTGAAAATTTAAGATTTGTGGTATTTATGAAAAAAAAACTTTTTATTGGTATTTGTAAAACTTTTCAAAATCTGTGCTAATTGTGTTAAAAAAAACTTTTTTTGTGATATTCATAAGAATTGCCCTATTTTAAACTCCTCAATTAACCAATGTTGTCTGGTTTTTGTTGAAAAAATATATATCTTATAGTAAATGTTGGCTCTCAAAGTTCTAAATTCTGAAATAAGGATGGTAATATATTTGGCCTTTTGGGTAATCGGTTCGGTTAGGTTTAGGTTTTTTTCGAGTTTCAAGTTATTCCGTTCAAAGGGACAAAAAGAACAGTTTATGATATTGTTTAAATTAAGGTTTGGGACGAAGAAACTTTCAAATATGTGACAAACTCACTTCCTTCTTGAGCAAAAATTGCATCCCCAAAGACTTCTTTATTCCATTTCTTCAAAATGAGTTGAAGACTTGAAGTCTCCTTCCCGCGTACTCAAAAAATTGACATCTCAAGTAGGCTTTAATAGCTCTTTAAAACCTTCGTGTCGCAACTTCCGTCTTCCATCCTCTATCAGACTGTTACCAGTACCGTGCCTATTCAATGAAAAATGGGCCAATCGCTCCAGGTCACCACTTACATGCTCCAAAATTTAGGCCACAATGTACAAATATGTTTTTAGCTTATTTTGTTCATTTTCATGTTTAGTTTCTTTTGTTAATGTTTAGATAATTTATTACTACTCCCTCCGTTTTTTATTATAGGATTTTCTAGTTTTTCAGATATAATAAACAAACGTATAAAAATATATTATTTTTTGTGATCTATAATTTCCAACAACTCTAAACCAATAATGTTTAGTTATTTTTCTTGAATACAATAATTTATCATTAACAATTGTATATAAAAAGTGAGAAAATCCATGTTTTTTAAACCAAATATTTTCAACAAAAATCTTATATTAAAAAACGGAGGGAGTATCATTTTTGTCAAATTTTAAACTAATTTGAAAGATTGTATGTATTTATTACAATATTAAACTAATTTTTATCAAAATTTTCCAATGCTATTTTGGTAATTGTTTTTTTATTTAAAAATAAAGCCACAAATTTAAATTTAGCTATAGTCTCTCTGGTCAATAAGCACGGCACTAACTGTTACGCTGACAAAGAGTTGTACATATAGTGGGATGTAATCCGATGTCATGCATGAAAGGTAAATGAGTAACTATAACTTTATGTTATTTTAACCTAGCTTGTGGACAACACAAAAACCTGTCTACTCCTTGCTACAAAAAGTGTGCTTTCTTTCTTTCCTCTCTATTTTTCAAGTAAAAGCACTTAATTCCCTTGAAACCCAATTCTATCAAAGACAATTCATTAACCTACTACTAATATTTTTTTTCTTTTTTTTTGTCCACAAATAGCCGACCCATTAGCCAATCCTACACAGACGCTGAGAATCGATCCCGGGTGGAGTGGTACTACTAATATATTGTTTCATAGTTTCGCACGATAGTATTAAAATCTTCCCCCTACAAGAATCGGATTATCCAAAGTCCTGATGTATGTACTGATTAAAAGATCCCTTTGTAACAACCTGACCCAGCTGACTAAACACTGAATTCTACTTTATTCAAACTAAGTTTTCAAATGAAAAATATAAAATTCGAAAGTATGTTTATAGGATAATGTATCCATTTGATTTTTTTTTTAAATGTGTATATATATATATATATATATATAAAATAAAATAATTTAATTTCATAAAGTAGTGTTTAAAAAAGTGTGTAACTTTAAGTTGTTCATTTCATGAATCACAAGTGTAACTTTGTTAATTTCTCAAAAATATATGAATCACAAGACCCTTGTCCGTTTGGTAATAATTATTTTTATTACTCGTACTATATCCTTATTACTTATTATACAACTTGTTTTTTAAAGTACAATTAGTTAGGCTCATAATTTGGTATCATAATCTTCTCTTGTGGCCACACAAATTAAAAACTAATGAAAAATCTAGTTTTTCTACAAGTGGTGGGACATATATAGTTTTTGGTTGTGTAGATAATATTTACAAAAAAAACCATATGACCATTATCTTCACATATAAGAAGAAAAGGTGAGTGGAAAGATACCCAAGAAACTACAACAAAATAATTAATCCACTTTATTAATAAAACTATTTTAATGAATGATATCGTCGAATAGTCCATTTACCAAATTTTTATACACCAACAAAGTAATTTCTAAGCCTTATATTTGCAACTTGTGAATAGAGATAACACTTAACTTATATGATGACAAGAGACTGAGGTAGAAAACACATAGAGATTTATATGAATCTAAATCTTAAATTCGACAACATCTGCATCAAATAATATTATCTTCTATGTTATTAATAAGTGTAAAAAGAACAAAAAATAGAAGTTTAGTAGTAGTAGTAGTAATGTTTCAAAAAAATAACAATTGTAGTGTTACAAACAATGAATCCTATTGTTTACCCACTCTAATCATCCATGGCATTGTCTGAAACAAAACTCTCTTGGTTGAATTTGGACACATGATCAACATTTTTCAGACCATACCAAAGTAGTTTCCGTAGTTTCCGATTTGTCTCTTTGTATCCATTTTTCTCAATCTTTCCGCTTTTGGGAAGCTTCAAGACTCAAAAAAAATCGCAACCCTTGCTAACCGTAAAACTCAGCCTAATAAAATAATGTAGGAGAAGAAGACATTCTCCGTGTTTTTATATTCGTCGCATTGTACTATCTTCTTCGTCTTCTTCTGTGGTTTCACATATACACCCGGGAAGTGGATTCGCGTAAAAACTCTCTTCTAGCTTCGGAAACTCACCTGATTTTCTGTTATACGGAGCTCCGTTTCGGTCTTTGTGCAGCTTTTTCACTTTGGAACTGAATTTTTTCCAAGAGATTCTACCTTCATCCAATGCATCAACAAGTTTCACAAAATTCATCCTACATCGAAACAAAAAGAAGATTATGACTAAAGTAATAAACTTTATACGACAAACTAGTGGGCGGTCTAGAGGGGATATTTACTTGTCAGGGTTTATGGTCTTTTTGAAATCCTCGAATCGTCTATGACCTTGAACCGCTTTCGCCATGTTCCCATCGTACGTGTATAGAAACACTTCGCTCTGAAGCGCAACAATGTAATCCAAACCAGCCAACATGTTCTGATGATTATCGAAAGGACTAAGCTCTTCTTTCGTGGCGAGGTTCGAATGCGAAAAGATGTTTGGAAAGTCTGTGTAGAGAGGATCCATTGTTCCGTTACCATAAGCTTCGCCGGCTACAAGGTAGATCCGCGAGCTCGATGGGAACTCTAAACCTCTAAGAAGTAACGACGTTTCCCTCGGAGTCAAAGGACAACCGCCTTGTAATCTTCTCTCTGTGCCGTTTATTTCTTTTTCTTTCCAATGAGTAACCTCGTACCGCATCTGTCTTAATTCTTCGTCTTCTTCCGCTGTTAAACTATGACTACAGCCTGTAAAAGCAAGCATGTCCTTCTCGTACCTGTAAAGGATTATAGAACCTTTTTTTATAAACCAAACTTTATAGGAGAATACCTCAAAATACCATCTTTTCAAGGTTTTACGACTAAAGTACCATCACAAACTTATTTTGGCCTAGAGTAAATACCACAAAGCTTAAATTAGCTTTGACCCTTTCAAAAAACACGAAACATTGAACTCAAATGGAAAATTTAAATTTGAGTTTTTCTTAATGGGTATTTTAAATTTTTAATCATTTATAATTAAAAAAATGTGTATATTCGAAAGGAATTTGAAATGAGTTTAGCTTTGTAAAGTAGGATTTAAAAAACTGTTCTTTTGACAGTTCCTCATAAACAAATTAAAGTGTTAAAAACTAGTTTTTTGAATTTATGGTATTTTAGGCTAAAAAGATTGTAATGGTATTTTTGCACTAAGCTTTTTTTGGTGGTATGTTAATGAACTTCTCAATTCGATATATGCTAGATCAGTACCTGCATATAGTCAAATATCAAATAAATAAGATGTGATAGATAGACAACGCTACTTGCCTTAAATGAAGAGCAAGGTAAGGACCTCTGTCCTGTCTCATTCTCGATACTAGAACGTTTCCAAGTTCTTCAATAGGAGCCGAATATTTCAACGCCTTGTAATTTACTCGGCAACGAAGCTTTTGTACCGAGTCAGGCAGGTCATTGTTCGCTAGCCTGGAATCCGTGTGAGTTAAGTAAATTACGATATGCTGTTTTAACAGCGGAAGGACCTCTTTCTTGTAGTAACTAACCTGTACCAAGGGACAAAAGAGCTTTAGACCAAGGGACACACTAATAAGCAGCTATCAAGAGAAGCTATCTCGACCTTCGACCATGATATAGGTGTTTTAACAAAAGGCTCTATTCCGGCTAATTCTGTTGGTAGCGCCTCAACTATGTGAATATCATCCTTTAGCTCTTTGATGAAGTGTTGCCAATCAAATAGATCCTTAAATCCACTACACAAAGATGATGGAGCAAATAATAAGCTAAAGAGCAGACAATAAAGCTAACTAAAAGTCGCATATGATGTTAACATGGTAACTAAGAAGTAAGAACAAAGACACGATCTACAAGAATTAGATGAAATTTACGGAGTGGTTAACAAGTAATGTGGTTCTGCAAGAGTAAGCTAAAGAGCAGAAGACAATAAAACTAAATAAAAGTCACCTATCATAACTATGGTAGTGCTTTAATTTCTATTCTTTAACATGATAATTGATAAGAACAAAGATACAAGATGTTTAGCTAACAGTACTTTAGATAAATGAAATCACAGAGTGGTTAACAAGTTATGTGCTTCTGCAAACAACGTGTGAAGAATATAACAGTTTAATACAATTAAGTTAAAAACACCAACCTGTCATCAGCCCAATAAGAGCTGTGGTCAAGTGAGGGTAGAACTAACGTTGCCTTCATTATTTTAGCAACTGCAACCATATCACATATCTGCATTCTAAAGCAGTTAAAAACATCAGCCTAGAACTTGTTAAACAGAAGTAAACATGTAAGAAAAACATTGAGTAAACACACAAAAGCCTGACCCCAAATCTCATTTGATTTAGTCCTCCATTAGCATTTATGAGTATATAGCCATTCGTATTAGCAGCTAACTCTGCAAACAACGTATACTCACATGGTAAGAACTTAAAGCACAACAAAACAAAGGAAAAAAACTGCCACTAAAAGGACTAAGCATATATTCTGCAAAGTCCATACTCTTGCGTCTCCTTGAACTGTCAATGCACTGCGAGAAATTTCTACTCTCAGGTTTTGCCCAAACACCTGAATACTGAAAACAAGAATAACAAAGCAAGATTTCAAGATTCATACAACAATACCGAATGAATCAATAATCATAATCACCTAAGAAAGCTTGGGACCAATGAAACAGTAGAAGTAAGTAACCAGAACCACACTCTTTTGGTCCCAAAACCCATAATTATAATCGGAAAATCTGATACTCATATCTAAGACTTACTCCAACCAGTCTGTTATAGTCAAGAAACCATAATTATAATCCAAACTCAGACCAAAGACTTACTTCAATCACATTGTTTTGGTCAATAAACTCATAAATATAATCGAAAACTACGATACTCAGAGCTAAAAACTTACTCCAACAACACTATTTTGGTCAAAAAACCCATAAACCATAATCGAAAAACTCCGATACTCATAGACTTACTTCAAATACACTGTTCTGGTAAAAAAAAACCATAACCATAATAGAAAAACTCTGATACTGAGAGCTAAAGACTTACTTCAACAACACTGTTTTGATCAAAAAAATCATAATCATAATCCAAAACTCCAATACTCAGAGCTAAAGACTTACTCCAACCACACTGTTTTGGTCAAAAAACCCATAACCATAATCGAAAAACTCCCAATACTCATAGCTAAATACTTACTTCCACAACACTTTTTTGGTCACCAGACACACCAGAAGCAACCATAACCAAAGCTGGATCAACATCATTTCCTCCATCTTTATAGATATAATCATGTGAAGAGCTATGCTGCTCTAGTAAATCAACTCGGTTCGATAACTCCTGCGAAAAAATATCACCCAAAAGCTATATATAAATCAGATGTTTTCTTAATCTCCTTATCCACACACACAAAACATTCAAAAACCTGATCATCAATGGCAGATCCAAACCAACCAGTAGCACAAATCTTGAAAACTCCCATAAACAAACAAACACCACAGAAGAAGAAGAACATCCAGTGACCAATCTTCTTCTTCTCTCTCAAGCTAAGTTCCGTAACAACGGATCCCATAGGTTTCCTCAATAATCTCTCTCGTAACTTACCGTACGTTTGGTGCTTTCGATTTAGACCCGATTCGAAAACCGGATCCGGACCCGAACCGATCTCTGATCTTGGCGAGTTTAGATTTAGATCGATCTCGTGATGATGAACTCTCGACGTCGTGGATGCGGAGGTGGAGGAGGTGTTGTTGTTGTTGTTGTTATCTCCTCCGCCGGCGCCGGCGTTGTTGTTGTTGTTGATGATGATATTGCCGGAGCCGCCGCGTTTGAAGGATTGAGCACGGCGAGTCATTGGACCGGAGAATCGTGGACTATTTACGTGTTGAGGAACGCCGCCGTCGCCACCGTCGTTGTTGTGGTGGACGTGGTGGCCCATTTCTAGCTCTTCTTCGATTTTTGCTATCTTTGATTATTTTTATGAAGAAGACGAAGAAGAAGATGTTGCTTTATCTTCAGATTTTTGACAAATAAATTATAAAATTCTTTCAATTATTATGATTATCGGACTTGTTTTTGTTTCTATAAGCAATTTCTTCAGATTCAAGTGGGAAACTGAGATTTGAGAGTATTTTTATTTTATTTTTATATTTTGTTTTTCTTTTTTTTTTGTGGTTCGTTAGTATTACTAAAGAAGGGATGTATTTTTCTTTCTATTATTTTGGGTAATTTCCAAAATACAAAACTTTTTTAAAGATTTTTTTTGTTCAAATTACCATCACAAATATTTAGATCTATAATACCACTAAATTTTTTGGATAAAATACCATAAATTTGAAGTAGCTTAAAACTTTTTTTTTTTGTTAAAAAGTAGCTTAAAACTTAAAAAACCTTTAATTTTAAAACTTGAAAATTAAATTGCAAACACTAATAAATAGCAAATCCAAATGGATTTTTTAATTCTAAAATGTGAAATTTGTTAATTGTACTTTGACTATAAGTCACTTGTGACGCTGTTTGATTAAACAAATTTATGGCTAAATCCCAAAAAGACACCCTCTTTGAGTTTTCAAACAGAATATCTTAACAAGTTTTTAAGCCAAAAACGTCACTAAAAAGTTTTTTTTTTTGGCCGAAATACCTCTACAAAGTTTTTGGCCACAAATATAATAATCTTACAAATAATTAAAATTCTTCAAAATTATACCTTAATTAGAATCTCAAAACTAAATCTCACTTTTTCAAAATTAAACCGTAAGCCACTAAATATTAAATCTAAATAAAAATATTTAATTTTACATATTAAAACTTGTTTCTCTGTTCTATGGTATTTTTGGCAAAAAAATTCAAGTGGTAGTTTAGTATTAAAAGTTTTAATTTTTGAATGTATTTTCGGTTTAAGATGTTTTTGTGGTGTTTAGAAAATAATAATTTAATGATGTTTTAAGAAATTATTGTATTATTATCGAATAGAATTGACTTTTTTAAAAGAAAAATATTAAAAAATTGGTAAGACAAATAGCAATTGCCAAGTTGTCCCCAACAAGGAAAGAAAACGAGTATCAGGCTGTTCAAACATTTAAAGATATATATTTTTTGGTAAGATCACATTATATAAATATATAAATGTATATAGTTTTTTTATAAATTAGTTACTAAAAAATTAATTTGGCTACTCAAATTTTGTATTTTGTCCTTCTGGTCAACGCAAAGATTAATTTGGCTACTCAAATTTCATCAACAATGTATATATTAGGGATGGGCGTTGGGATTTCGGATTGGATTCGGATAATTCAGCTGCATGAATTCATTATTCGTTCGGATTATATGAATATTCGGATGGGTTCGGTTCGGATATGCATCGGATTCGGATTGGATTTAGTTAGGTTTTCGGATTAAAAAATTAGAAATTAATATAATTTTAATTAAAAAATCATATAATTTTAATTAAATTTGTTTGAATTTTGCACAAAATTATATAATTTAAAATAATTCAACAATTTTTTTGGATATTTAAATTACTTGCATATTTTTGTTATGTTAATATTTTTGTATGAGATATACACAATTTTAATTCAGGTTTTCGGATATATTGTTCGGTTTTCGAATCGGATCGGATTCGAATCAGATAATTCGGATGGAGAGATTGAAAATCCTTTCGGATTTTGCGATTTTTCCCTTTAGTTTTGTATCCGGGTTTTTCGGATCGGATTTCGAGTTTTTGCAAAGACCTACTATATATTATCACACCAACAGAAACCAATAGTCTTGGTTACAATATGTAGAAGAAGAATTGGTTTGTTACATACTATATTTTGAAAATATCGACCTCATACAATATGGTCTATTGAAAAGCGTATGTAAATTCTTTAAGTGCATTTCATTTATCAATGGGGTTGTGTAAATTGGTTTGTTACATACTAATGGATTGTGTTATGTTTAGAGTCGCGCCACTGGTAACATATGTTCATAAAATAAGTTCATAACTATACGTTTTCGATAAAAATGTTTAGAAGAACAAAGTATTTTTTATTAGAAGAAAAAACATTTCAAAGGTAAAAATCTAAAGAATATTTCGAATAAGGTATCTTGAAAGAAAGCAAAAAACAATATTCTTTAATTTTCTGTTAATTAATTGAACCTTTGTTTATATTTTTATTATTTAATAGATTTCTATACTATTAAAAGAGAAGACAACACACTTACGTGTCGCGACGAGAGCGATTATAGAATTTTTTTTTTGCGTTTATGCCTTTATAGTTTGGAATATTTTTTGGCGAATTCCACCAATTATATTTTAGACCCAACAAATTTAGACTCACATATAAAACTTTTAAACATTAAGTTTGTCACACATCGAAAACAATAAAAACAAAATATTTTTTTTACTATAAATAACATTACATCCCTTCGTTTAATGGGTCTGTGAATTTCGGTTAATTAATTGCGCCTTCATATATCACGGTATGCATAATGCATATATTTTTTTGAATGTGTTTGCAAAGTTTAATTAGTTATTTTTGCTTTTGATAATGGTCTTTCCTAGATACGGACTTCATATATTGGCCAACATGTATCGGAGATTTTGATTAGTGGATTGGATATTCAATTCATGGTCTTCCATAAATGCGGGCCTTTTTAAAATAAATTTTTTGACGAATTTCATAAATTATATTTTAGGCCAAACGAATTCATGTTAAATTAAGCATTAAGTTTCTGAATTAATTTTAACTAGATACGGCCCCGCACGTACATGCGGTTTAATTTTTTTGTAATTTTTAAATAATAAGATATATTTTCAAATTTATATATTTAAAATTATTTGGTAAATAATATATTAAAAAAACTGACATGATATTGATAGTCACTAGTCCTATAGTTGTCATGGTAAATAATACAAGAGCGTGGCAGAAATATTTCTTTAAGCGAAAAAAATGATATGTAGTTACTAAGTTTTGGAACGCTTTAAGAAATACGATAGACGTTTGGCTTGTGTTTCGAAAACATTAAATAGAATTTTTCGAGTTTTGTTGTAATCTGCTAGTCAATTAGCATCAACGGGTTTAAAGGATTAGAAACACATTTTTGGATACACTTAAAAAAGCAGAAAACAAGTCATATTGGTCATCATGTGTTTGAGTTGTCGGAATTGACTGTGTTTTCTTATAGTGTTAGTGGACGGAGTTAGATCTTCATGAAAACTTCTACAACGTTTTAATCATTTTCAAATCTTTCACGGCGTGTTCTTAGAATCGTTAGCGGGGAGGCAACAATTGTTTGTTATTGGTGGTTGGTTGATTCTTGACTAGAGAAATTAATTGGTTGGGTTATGGCGAAGAAAATTGTTAAGATTATGGGATTTCAATTCAATACAAATAAGCGATAAAGGCAGCGGCTCAAACCATCGATCAGCGGGTAGTAGTGGTAAAGATTGTGTTCATTTAAAGAAACAAATACAATGTCCGAAAAGTGAATAATCTGATACATAAGAGACAAACCATAAATTATAAGAAGATGAAAATTTGTCTTAAGGGAGGGGATCAGAAGGCTTGTAAGAGAAACCGTTGACCGTTGCGCCTCCGTCAACACAAATGGTCTGACCGGTTATATAAGAAGCTGCAGGTAGACTTAGAAACGCCACAAGCGACGATACTTCGTTTGCTTCTCCAACACGTCCCATTGCCGCCCTACTCTCTACTTCTTTTTTAAACTCTTCATTCCTCAGTATCTGCTCATTTATTATATGAAATTTTTATGAGGAATTCACAAAACTACACCCTTTCAACCACTCTTTCACAACACTACACCTAATTTAATTTTTTCACATATTTACACCCTTTCAAAATTTTAAAAGCTTGATTTACTCTTTTAAAAATTACCAAAATTAAAATCTTTTCATTTGGATTCGCTAATTAGTGTTTAGGGTATAGTATTAAGGGGTAGAATTGTGTGGGTAGGATTTATTTTGATTTAATTTTGAGTGTTTAGGTGTAGTTTTGTGAAGTATTTTGGAAATGGTGTAGTTTTGTGAAATGTAATTCAAATGGTGTAGTTTTGTGATTCTCCCAATTTTTATCCCACTTGAAAATTAATATTAACAAGTTCTAATATAGGAAAATTCCCCCAAAATACCATCTTTGAAAGTTTTTAATGTCTAAAGTACCATTAAAAGTTTTTTTTTGGCTAAAATACAAAAAAACTTTAGTTAGGTTAAAACCTTCAAGACTAAACTCACTCCTTTCAAAACTAAACATCAAACAATAAATATCGAACACAAATGAAAAATATTTTTAAAACGTGTTAGTTTTTTCTATTTGCGGTATTTTGAGCCAACAAAAAAAGTTTTTTGTTTTTTAACTTTAAAGTTTATTGGGAAATTTCCTAAAAATATCATGAAATAATATTTTTAGGACTAAAATAACATGATACTATTTTTCCTTGAATACCATTAAAAAAAATTTTAGACATAAATTAATACCGAAATACCAAAAAACTTAAATTATCTTAAAACCTTTAAAATTAAACCATAAACCTTCAAAACTAATTCATAAACAATAAATAGTGAATCCTAATGAGAAAATTTAAATTCGAAAATGTTATAACTTTTAAAAATGTTATAATGGTATTTGGATCCAAAAAGCTTTTTCATGGTATTGTAGGAAAAACAAACTTGTGAAGTTTTTTTTTGCCTAAAAACCTTTTTTCATGGTGTTTTAAGATATTTCCAAAAAACATTTTTCTTATAGTGTTTCAAAGAATTTATCTATAATATATATATATATGTAACTTTTATTTGTCGCCTTACATCGGTAACCAAAGGAGTGGCTATGAACCATGGACAGACAGAGTTAACCCTTATGTTGTCATTTGCCCACTCGCATGCCAAATTTCTTCCTAGCTGATTCATTGCGCCTAGACACACATGTACATTTACCTCATTAATAGTTTGAATTTATACCAATTGCAAAAATACCCTTTTAAAATTTAATTTGTAAAAATACGTCTACTTAAATTTATTTTCATAAATATACATAAACACTAAATATTGAATCTAAATAACCCTAAACTCTAAATTTAGTCTTTTCAAAATTAAACCGTAAATAGTAAATATTGAATCCAAATGAAAAATTTAATTTGGAAAGTATTTTAATCATTTGACCCCTAAACAAAATGTATATTTAAAAGAAATTTAAAACAAATATAAGTATTCAAAAATGCATAGTTTTCCAGTTTTATTTTTGTATATAAAGAAACAAGAAAACATGCATTTTTATATATTCCCTCCGTTTCAATTTAGTTGATGTTTAAGGTAATGACACACAAATTAAAAAAACTTATAAAATATATATTTTAACCTTATTATTTTCTTTATTCGTCATTAAATGAATTTTGACCACATGTTATCGTGCAATCATAAGGTCAAAACAAGAACATCACTTATTTTGAAATAAATTTTTTTCTCTTAAACATCAACTAAATTGAAACGGAGGTAGTACTATATTACAAAACTATTATTAAACCTTTTCACCCTCTAAACAAAATATATTTCTAAAAGAAATCTGAAAAGAGTGTAGTTTTGTAGATAGTATTTTAGTATGTGTAATTTTTTCGATATATATACCTTTTGTTGCTCCATAGATGGATGCACCATTGACATGGATGATTCCAGAAACGGATGAGATGAGAACAATACTTCCTGAACCAGAGGCTTTCAACAAAGGATGCGCGAGCTGTGAGAGATGAAAAGCCGACTCCAAATTCGTAGCCATCATAAATGAGAAATCTTCTGATGTATGCTTTAATGTCGGCTTGGCTATACACGTCCCCGCATTGTTTACCTTTATATATATATAGATCCAAACCAAACAATACATAAGAAAGTCACAATAAAATCACTTCATATAGAGATCACAGCTTATGTGTGTACATTACTAAAAATTATTTGTATAACCAAATATATTATTGACTAATTAAAATAAACTAAAAACTATAGAAACACTTATAGCGACGAAAACTTGATGAAAAACCCACAAAAATTTGTCATGATTGTAGCCTTGTTGCTAATTTTTTAATTAGCCATAAATATAGAGGAATTCACAAAACTACATCATTTCATCCTTTCCTTTACAAAACTCTACCTAATTCAATTTTTTCACATATTTACACATTTTCAAAATTTTAAAAGCTTGATTTACCTTTTTAAAAATTACCAAAATTAAAATATTTTCATTTGGATTCGCTAATTAGTTCTTAGGGTATAGTATTAAGGGGGTAAAATTGAGTGGGTAGGGTTTATTTGGATTTAATTTTGAGTGTTTATGTGTAGTTTTGTGAAGTATTTTTGAAATGGTATAGTTTTGTGAAAAATAATTCAAATGGTGTAGTTTTGTAATTCTCCCATAAATATATTCAGGGCTTTTACATAGCTAATTCGAGGTTGCGCTGATAATTTTTAGTAGTGATATAAACTTACGAGAATGTTGAGTTTTCCTTGGAAGAGAGAAGAAACGGTTTCCATGAGTTTCTCTCGTTGGTCACGACAAGAAACATCACAGACAGAAGTGGTGACTTGAAACCCTTTTGCTTGCCATTCAAGTAAGCGGTCTTGAAGCTCAGATTCGTCTCTAGCACAAGTGTGGACTCTTGCTCCCAACATAGCTAGTTCTTCCACCGTCGCTTCCCTACATCCACACATCCACACATCACGTAGCTGAGTTTTGAAAATTTTAGAATGTCCGCGGAAAAAATGGGTTGATTCTGCATATTTTCTGAAAATATTGACCGAATTTTGTAACATTTGTCCTACATCGGATATTTAGATTATGAAAATCTAATATATAAGGGAGAGTCTAACCCCAGTTTAATGTGAGACCTCTTGGGATGGAAACCAAGACCAAAACCGTCGGGTCTTAGACCATGATTATTGGGAGGATTTAAGTGGGTTTTTAGATGTAGGTCCACCAAAAATACAAGAGATCAACTCTTGGACTTCTTATTTCAGAACCGGTTCTTGCCCAATTTGCGGGTCCCACTGACACGTGCTGTCCTGCGATTGGTGTTGTTTTAATTTTATTTTTTTTTAAATCAAAAACAAAAAAAATTTCATAAGAGTTTGTGCCAAAATTTTTTACCACTAATCATACTTGCTTTGCTTTGCTTGTGCTCAAAAGTCAAAATCACGAACCTATCACTACTAGAAATTACTTAATTGTTAAAGAACCGATTATTTCCGTTTTTGGTTTCATTCCTAAACCAAACCCTATCAAGCTCAGTTTTTTCGGTTTTTAATTTTCTCTATATTTATCATCTTTTTTCTAGTTTTGTATATATTGAATCCGTTATTTTAAACCATTTTTTTACCAACAATTAATAAATGAAATAATGAGAGTTTAGATTAAATGAAACTATTTAAAATATAAAGGTATAAGAGAAGTGGGACTAACCCAATGCCTTTGGAGCCACCAGTGACAAGAGCGGTCATGGCTCCAAGACTCCATCTTGCTGTTTTCTCCATTCTCTGATTTAAGATCTCAGATCTGAATCTCTGATTAAAGAACATTCGTATGTATATACAACTTCTGCTTCTTAATGGGCTTTAGTTAAGGATTAGGCCCAATGACGTGGCATCGACACTTTTATTTGTGTGTAATTGCATTTGTGAAGTTGTAATATTTATATAAAAATATATTTAATCTAGAGAAATTCACAAAACTACACTCTTTCAATCCTCCCTTCACAAAACTACACCTAATTCAATATTTTCACAAGTTTACACCCTTTCAAAATTTTAAAAGCTTGATTTACCCTTTTAAAAATTATCAAAATTAAATTTTTTCATTTGGGTTCGCTAATTAGTGTTTAGGGTATAGTATTAAGGGGGTATAGTATTTGGATTTAATTTTGAGTGTTTAGGTGTAGTTTTGTTAAGTATTTTGAAAATGGTGTAGTTTTGTGAAATGTAATTCAAATGGTGTAGTTTTATAATTCTCCCTTTAATCTATCGATCTGCGGTCGATCCGGGTTGAACCAATGACCAGGAAGGAAATCCGGTTAGCTAGATTAAATTATTATTAAATTTTGAAATTAAACTCTTATCAATAGTATTATTTTGAAACTAAACTCATGAAATCATATATATATATATAAAAGATGAAGGAAACTCTCCTTGTGTTGATACCTTATCATTCTCATTTAAATCATCAAATTTATTTAACTTAAATTATTAAAAATTATTACAAAACTAAATACATTTAAAAATCAACACATGAAAATATCAATTAAGTATAAGTTTTAAACGTGTATTCTCAATATTTTTTTTGGACTTTGAGCAATTGAAAATAGTTTGATCCTATATATAATATCACATTAAAAAATAACACGTAAAATAAAAGGCATACAAAATTTATTAAAATAGTGAAAACATGACAAGTAAAATAAAGAAAAAGAATACAAAAAAAAATTATACAAACTATATTTAAGATATAGAATAGACATTTACTAAAAAAAATATTGCAAATTTTATCTAAATGAACAAAAAAATAAAAAATACAAACTATTTCAGATAAGCGAAAATATACAAAAATATAGAATTAAGAAAGTAACAAATATTGTATCATTGTTTAGGTGCACAAAAACATAAATATTGAAATTTCAAGAAAATACTAAAATCATCAAGAAAAACTATAAAAAATAATTTATAAAATAAAATTATTAATATTTAGAAAATATATATTTCAAATATAGAAAAATTTTGCGAGTATCGCGGGTTCCCACCTACTATATATAAAGAGTGAGGGGAGCTCTTCTAGTGTTGACACATCATCATTCAAAATCATATAAATCATTAAATTTATTTAATTTTTAAAAAGTCATTCTACAAATTTTATTATTAATGCATAATAAGTATTAAATTTCAACTTAATCTGTTAAATGTTTTAATATTAAAATCATACTTGCATTAAAAATATATACACATGAATATCAATCAATTTTAAGATTTAAATGTGTACTAGATTTTTACCCGTGCGGGACGCATGGGAGTAATATTTACAAAATATTAATTTGATATAAATTTAAATTATTTTTTGTTGGTGCATATTGAATATGTTGAATAATTTTTTTTAATCATATATATGTATGTTTTCTAATATTAAACTTTTTTGTACATATCATAAACTATGTATGAAATATATTGACCCGTCGCAAAATTGCGCATGACGTCACGCAAATGTACCTAAAATTATTAAAAGATTTTTGGGTACTTTTTATTTATTTACATCATCAATTTGAATACTCTAAAAAATACTTTTAAGTAATGAAATTTAAAATAATGAAATATTTTTAAATAATGAATATATAGTATTAATATTGTACCATGAATTTTTACCTATTTATTTTTATTTTTTTCGTTTTTCTAATATCAATCCTATGAATTAGGAATAATTTTTAATATTTATATTTGTTTGGTTTGTTTTTCGTTTTTCTTTTAATCCTATTAAATAGGAATGTTTTTTTAATTTTCTTTAATCAAAAATTACTTTATATTAAAATTTATACAATGGCATGATATGTAATTAAAAGAACATTTTAAGGATTTCTCAAAAATAGTCCTTCCCAATTAATAGTATAGATTCTCAATATTTGTTTAATTACAATATATATATATATATAATATCACATTACAAAAAATAAAACATAAAATAAAAGGTTTACAAAATTTATAAAATAGTGAAAAACATGAGTAAAATATAGAAAAATACAAAACAAAAATGTATCAAACTATTTAAGGTATTGAGTAAACATAAACCAAAAAATCGAGTACCCGTTCGGTTCGGGTATTTTTTCATTATTTTCGGGTATTTTCGGATATTTTCGGGTATTTTTGGATATTTTCGGGTATTTTCAGATATTTTCGTATATTTCGGATATTTTTCGGGTATATACGGATACATGGGTACCTATAAACATATGAAATATAATAAAGTTTCGGGTATTCGGGTACCCGTTCGGGTATCGGGTCGGTTCGGGTATTACCCGATACCCACTGGTACCAACTTTGAAGTAACTTTCGGATAAATGTCTAATACCCGAACCGGAACCGACCCGAAATTTTCGGTTCGGGTATCGGGTATCGGGTAATTTGCCCACCCCTAAATTTGTATCATAAAGTGAAAAAACAATAAGTTTTGAGAGATTTAACGTGAATTGGGATTTCTAGGTTTTAATACCATGATTTCAATGAACTTTTCTTCTTCATCGATCGTTTTCCGTTTTTCTTCATTGTATCTCTCTTCTTTGTATTGAATCGACTTACCACTTCCATCTCTTCTTACGTATTGCCTAACAAAACTACCGACGCATCGACGTATAAAACCATCTTTGCAAACCGACGTATTAAACATTATATATAAGATATCGAACATTGGTAGATAAACTTAAAATATTAATAGATTTATTTATAATCAAATTTAAATATAAAACAAATATTACATATTTATCTAAAATAAAAAATAAAGATATTATTATTAAATATATTATTTCGAGTTTAGATTTTAAAGATACAAAATTTAATTATATTTTTCGAATTTAAATATTATTTAATAATAATTAATTACTAATTTAATGTGGACAAAAAAGTCAAATACCATCTAAAAAGAGTTAGTTTCAAAAAAAAATAATAAAAGGTCTACTTTTCAAAATACAAAACACATAAGTGTCATTTTTCCAAAATTTCTCTATTTATAATTAAGAGACCATAAACTTAACTCTATTGAGCATAATAAAAAAAACATAAAAACCAAACATGAAACAACTAAGTAGATAAAATAGATAACTAAATTAGGTTGGTTTATACTTTATAATTTGCGGTTTGTGTACACGTAGAAAAAGGAATATATATATATATATATAGATATTATTTTCTATTTCCCAAATGGGACTTCGGGTATTCCCGATCCCGTCCCGTCCCGTTCCGTTCCAATTGGGAATTAAAATTTGTCCCATATCGGGACATTAGTCCTATGTGGAACGGGAATTTGGGAACGGAAACTGGACAGAACGGAACGGGAATTATGTCCACCCCTATTCGGAGCTATGGTTGAATCGGTATATCCGGCAACCCGCAAAGTAATCCGGTTCGAGTCTATTGATAAAAACCGCTACTTTAAAACCCACAAAAAACCGCTAATCTATTAACCCACGAGACGGTAGGCTGCGTGTCAACATCTTCTTTCAATGTAATAAAAATGTTATAAAACAAAATTTTAATGAGCGAAAATTCATTTTCTCCTAATCAATAATAAATTCTTTTTTCGAATTTTAAATCTACGAATACAACATTCTTTTGGGGAAGTGGCATTGGTGTAGTGGGCAGTCATAAGTCCACATGAGGCAGGTAGCACCACCCCACCCGGAATCGATTCCCCGCGCCTACGATAGTGTAGGTTTGGCTAATGGGCCGGCCATTTGTGGTCCAAATGTTGACAAAAAAAAAAAAAGAATACAACATTCTTTTCTCTTCTTTTTTTATTTTGTTTTCTTCATTGTGATTTTCTTTTCTAGTTGATCTATTACATATTCATGTTTACTTTTTGTTCTATAAATCGTTGTGCATGAACTTTTTATAATTAAATTAATAAATAATATGTGATGATATAAACTATCTATACTATTAAAATAGTAGAAAAACGCCTACGTATCGCGGCGGAAGAGTTTTTAGGATATTTTTTTAGTTTTGGCGTTTTAGTCGTTATACTTTGAACTAATTTTCTCATCCAATTTTAATATATTTTACTAATCTATCTATACTATTAAAAGAATCCATATAAAATATATTTTAGGTCTATTTAGCATCGATCTACGTATTGTAAAAATCGACAATACACAATTTTAAATATATTTTAGGCCCATTATTGGAATATATATTTTACATAGGTCACCCAATCATCCACATACATAATTTTTCGCGTTTATGTCCTTATATTTTATTTATTATGCATTTGTACACTTATATTTTTGAATAACTTTTTGTCTTCGATTTTATTTTTTATAGATAATATCGGATATATTATTTAGTTTTTGTTTATAGAAATATTGTTGGAATTTTTGTTTTCTTATCGATCAAATATTGTAGTCAAAGATATTAATATTGGTTTGTTTTTAAGAAATTAATTTTAACAATTTTATTTCGTTTTGTGTCTCTAAATCTACGAAATATTTTTATCCCGCTTCTATCTTTTTGCGATATTTGCGTGTCTAACATAATTACCTTAATATAAAATATCTTACGTTTTAAAATAGATTATGTTTTATTTTATACGATGATAAAAATATTTTATGAAATAAGGTATGTTATAACGTTTTAAGTTTTTCTAATTATTTTCAGAAAATTCCAACGACTATCACATTCTTTAATATTTTTGTATCTTTTCATTGTGATATTGGTATATATATGTGAATATGGTGATATATATAAAGTTTGAATAATTTGTTGTAAACACAGATTTATATTTATAGTTAAATAAGTATATATTTATATCTAAAATAAATTGTATTCGTTATATAATATTTATTTATTTTCTAAGATTAATTTAAAACATGAAATAAATTTTTTATTATATATGAATCTATTATATTATTAAGGATAATGAAAATTTGCCCCGCGTATAGCGCGGGGTCCACAACTAGTTAAAAAATAAAATAGATAATCATAAACAAAAGAATATTATATTGATAAAAAATTAAAAAAAAATCCTTATTACTTTTGGAGTACTAATTTGAACATGTCCAAAAAATTAATCAATATTACACATTATGCCATTGAGTATAAAAGGTAATAATTTTAAACATTTAATTACGAAAAACCAAATAAGGAAATATAACAATCCTCTCCAAAAATAAACTCAAAAATATCAAGGAAAATATGTAAAAGTCATTTGGAAAATAAAATAAGATATATGTTATTCACATAAATACAGTAATACATAGTTTTTTTATAAAAAAATACCATTAAAATTTTACTTAAATCAAAATACCATTATAAAGAGTTTTTTTAAGAGGAATTCACAAATCTACACCCTTTCAACCCCTTCTTCACAAAACTACTCCTAATTTAATATTTTCACATATTTACACCCTTTCAAATTTTTAAAAGCTTGATTTAACCTTTAAAAAATTACCAAAATTAAATTTTTTTTATTTGGGTTCGCTAATTAGTGTTTAGGGTATAGTATTAAGGGGGTAGGATTGTTTGGGTAGAGTTTATTTGAATTTAATTTTGAGTGTTTAGGTGTAGTTTTGTGAAGTATTTTGGAAATGGTGTAGTTTTGTGAAATGTAATTCAAATGGTGTAGTTTTGTGATTCTCCCTTTTTTTTAAAACCATAACATTATTTTTAACAAAAATAACATAGAAATTAAAAAGGAGTTTAATTAATATTATTAAGAATTTTAAAACGAGTTGAAACATATTTTTGTTAAAAATATCAAACAATAAAAAAATAGTTTGTAAACAGGTTCGGTTTCCGTTTCGATTCTAAAATTCAATTATATTAAAATTTAAATCTTCTATTACATATTCAAAATAATTATAATTTTAATTAAATTTGGGTAAATTGCATAGTTCGATTTGTGTATTTCGATTAGGTTTCGGTTTGTATTTTGAATCCGGGTTTTTTTCAAATAAATAATAAATTATAATAATTTGGTCTAATCAACTTACAAATTATATTAAAATTTCGCTATACGAAATATATAATAAAAATATTAAATAGTAATAACAAAAATCTCATTTCAACAATATTAATTGATCCTATTTTTTTAAAACAATGAAGATAAAATAATATTCAAAATTTCTAAATTAAATATATAACATCATTTAGAAAACATAAACCCATGGTTCACCACGGGTTAATTCCTAGTTTACCTTTTATTTTTAATATTTCCTATCAACATAATATTAACAAAATAGTTGTTTCCTTAATTTCAGGATGCACGGAACCCTAATTCAATATTTTTATAATATCTCTATATATACATTCACATACCTTTATTGCAAACATACGAATTGTCACAAAGCTTGAATCCAAAGAATAAACAAAACCTAAAAGATGGATCCGACAAAAGAGAAGAAACAAAAGCGTGGCTCATCCAAAATCAAAATTCCTTCTGATATCTCAACAATGGAGAAGAAGAAGCAAAAACTATCACACATCTCGAGCCCCTCTATGTCAAAAGATGAGTTGCAATTAGCCATGAAGAAGCAAAACGATGTAGCTATGGTCCTTACGGGTAAAATAATCAATTATTTAGCAAAAGAATCAAACTTCATCTTCTCTCCGGCCTCAATCAATGCTGCTGCCACTATGATGGCTGTTGCGACTTCTGGCACCATCAGCGACGAGGTTAAAGCAATCTACGGTGAGATTGCTAACCTAGTCTTTGCTGATGGAAGCAGCCGCGGTGGGCCCAAGATATCCGCGATTAACGGAGCTTGGGTAGAGAAATCGCAGCCGGTTGATTATGTGGTTAAAGATATCTTGGAGAATGTCTTTAAGGCTACTTACTCTCAGGTTGATTTTCGACACAAGGTAAATTTTGTAAAACGTTAATAGTACAAGTCGGTGATTCTTGTATTTGGGTGTTAGGGTTTTGCTTAGCAAACGTTTAGGTTACCAAAAAAATATGTATATGGTTTGGTTTTGAAGGTTTATATTGGATTTAATTTGGAAGGTTTTAAACTAACTTTAGTTTTGTAGAATTTATTGGCGAAAAAGATTTTTTTAATAGTATTCATCAAGAAAGAAAAATTGTGTGATGATAATTTAGCCCAAAAACAGATTTTTTGGGGATTGCTTGTAATTAAAATTGACTTGCATGGTTTTATTTTGGTGAAAACCCTTTTAATACTACTCAAGAAAGTAAAACTTTTGTGATTGTAATTTAGTAATTAAAATTGACTTACATGGTTTTATTATTCTTTTGTAGGCTAAGGAAGTACTTATAGAGCTGAATAAATGGGTTTTGGATCACACAAATGGTCTAATCAAAAACCTTCTTCCTCCAAATTCTATTAAAAGCGATACTTTAGTGGTTTATGGAAACGCATTATACTTCAAAGGAACATGGAAACAAAAATTCGACAAGTCTTTGACGGAAAAACATGATTTTCACCTTATTGAAGGCAAGCCAATACGTGTGCCTTTCATGAAAAGCTATAAAAAGCAATACGTAAAGGCTTACAATGGTTTCAAAGTCCTTAGATTACCATACAACCACGAAGAAGAAGACGACGATGATAAAAGCCCGAAATTCTCAATGAGTTTCTATCTTCCGGACAAGAAAGATGGATTGGATAGTCTTGCGAAAGAAATTACGTCGACGCCTGGATTCTTGGATAGTCATTGTCCCGAATACAAAGTCGTCGTTGGTGATTTAAGAATCCCAAAGTTTAAGATTGAGTTTTCCATTGAGGCTTCAAAGGCTTTAGATGGTCTCGAGGATATGTTCATGTACCATAAAGCATGTGTTGAGGTTGATGAAGACGGTGCTGAAGCTGCGGCTGCAACTTTTTTTGGATTTGGATGTAAACGTCCCTCTCCTCCGATAGATTTTGTGGCTGATCATCCTTTTCTTTTCTTGATTAGAGAAGACAAAACCGGAACCGTTTTGTTTGCTGGTCAAATCTACAATCCTAAGTAGGATTATTGTGTTTCTTGGTTGGTTGTTTTTGATTTTAGTTCTGTTTTTGGACTTTATTTTGAAAAAGTTATTTAAACGTTAACAAGTTAGTTTCAAAGCCTAGCTAGGTTGTGGATGTGGCTTTAATTATTTTTTTTTGGTAAAGGCTTTAAAATTAATAGAAACTTTAATTTTGTTCTAGTTAAAAAAAAAGAAAAATTTAAATGAATCTTGGCGTTGCCTTCATTTTTGCACTTTATATGAATCTTTTATCTATCCGATTAAAAAAGAAGACAAATCGCCTACGTGTCGCGACGAGAGAGGTTTTAGGATATTTTTTATTTTTTGCGTTTTAGTCCTTATAGTTTGAACTAATTTTCTCACCCAATTTTAGTATATTTTACTAATCTATCTATACTATTAAAAGAATTCATATAATATATATTTTAGGTCTATCTAGAATCTACGTATTGTAAAAATCAATAATACACAATTTTAAATATATTTTAGGCTCATTATTGGAATATATATTTTACATAGGCAACTCAATCATCGACATACACAATTTATTGCGTTTATATCTTTATATTTTATTTATTTTGCGTGTGTACCCTTATATTTTAGAATAACTTTTTGACTTCGATTTTATTTTATTTTTCATAGATAATTTCAGATATATTATATAATTTTTGTTTTTAAAAATATTGTTGGGTTTTGTTTTCTTATCGTGTCTATCTTTTCGCGTTTTTTGCGTGTCTAACTTAATTACCTTAATATAAAAATATCATAATTTTTAAAATAGATTATGTTTTATTTTATACGATAACAAAAATATTTTATGAAATAATGTATCTTATAACGTTAAAGTTCTTCTAATTATTTTCAGAAATTTCCAACGACTATCACATTATTTTTGAAGTGATTTTTTTGAAAATCCTAGGTGTCAACACCACAATGAGTTTCAACAAATTAATTGTGACAAGGTAAGAGAGATCTTTAATAACCAATCAAAAATGTGACATGGAAAAAACATTTATTAATATAAAAAATGAAAAAGACTTTTAAGGCCTAATAACTAGAATAAATTTCAAACATCATTTATGAAAAACAAATGAAATAAAAATACTTTATAGAATATAGAAAAATGTAATAAAATTTTATTGGTTTAAAAAGTCAAAACGCATTAAATTTTTAAATCAAAAATTAAAAAGAATAAACCGTTGGAATAAAAGAATTTTCTTAAAACCATATTTATTATGAAATGGATAAAACAATAAATCTCAGTATTAAAATTTTTAACGTCACCACAACCCTATAAATATATACTGCATATTAATGGTGAACCGAATCCATATATCCGTTTTTAAGATATCCGGATTCGCATATGCCTAAATCCGTAAAAAATGACTCGAATTCAGATCCATTAGACGAATATTCGGTCAGAGAATACATGTTGACCTTTGAAGGATATCCAAATCCGTTTATGTGAATACTTTTATAAATATATTTCTACAAAAACTGAGTGGAGTTAAAATAAAAAATTGAAATTTTTTATATCCAACACTAAAAGTAAATCAAATTAGAAATATTCTTATATTAAACCTTAAACATAATTATCCACTTTTACGTAAAGCTTTATTATTTTTAAAATTTATTCATCGCGCATGGCGCGAGAAATTACCTAGTTTTTTAATACTTTTATATCTTTCATTGTAGTATTGGTATATATATATATATATATATATGTGTGAATATGGTGATATATGAAATTTGGATAATTTGTCGTAACACATAGATTTATATTTATAGTTAAATAAGTAAATATTTATATCTAAAATAAATTGTATTCGTTAACAATATTTATTTATTTTCTAAGATTAATTTAAAACATGAAATATTTTTTTATTATATATGAGTCTAATTATATAATTAAGGATAATAAAACTTTGCCCCGCGTATAACGTGGGGTCCGCACCTAGTTTTGTTAAATAACTGAGTACGAAAGTTATAACTATCTATATTTCTATACTATCTATATTATTTAACGGAAATCATTTTTACAAAGAGGACAAAAAAATTTATATTTATAATGTTGTCATTCAATATAACCTATATTTTCTAATTTTTTTTAACAATTAACCCTAAAACAAATTAAGGAAATAAGAAAAAAAATAAATTACAACATTAAAACGGAAACAAATATGAAAATAATAATATTCGTTAAATATATTCACTAATTTTAAACTTAAAATTCGAAAAAATATTCTACAAAAACAAATAAACAAAAAATCAATTTAAATTTCAAGATTTATATAGGACATAATATGAAAACAGTAATAATCGTAAAATATCTCTAATAACCATTGATTTTAGTTTCAATATTAAAATTTTAGTAAATAAAATAAAATTTGATAAAAAATCATATTGAAATAAAAAAAACTTGAATTATTCGGAAAATAATATCTACAACGATCTAAATTTTTTTTTAACAATTAACCCTAAAACAAATTAAGGAAATAAGTAAAAAATTAAATTACGACATTAAAAACGGAAACAAATATGGAAACAAATATTCGTTCAATATCTTCACTAATTTACATATCATTTTAAATTACCTATATTAATTACATAATATCAACACAACACAAGAAAAAATTATATATTCGCTCTCGTATAATTATAATATTATTTTTATAAATATAATATTTATAAAAATTATTTACACCCCATTTATGTTATTATATGTTATATAATGTTATTATTTATATAATTTGTTCACATTGTTATCTCTATTATTATTTATTATGCATGACAATTATAGAAATATTTTTATGAATTATATATATTTTAATTATTTATGTTATTATAAAAGGCGTTGAAATATTATTTATTTAAATGTTACAAATCAGACGAAGCCCAAAACATATTTGCAGAGACCCAAAATATATTCATAAACCTGCCTATTTTAAAAATATTATAAAAATCGGTTTTAAAAAGAGTCAAAAATATAAGTACTAAAACGCAATAAAATTATAAAAATCGGTTTTAAAAAGAGTCAAAAATATAAGGACTAAAACGCAAAAAAATAAAAAATATACTAAAAGCTCTCACGTCGCGACACGTAGGCGTTTTGTCTTCTCTTTTAGGTGTTGATTGGTTTAGCCGCTACCACCCGCAAACGCTGCGTTTGCGGTTGGTAGCGATTTGGGGTTGTTGAAAAAATCGTTTAAATCGCTTTAAATCTCTATGTAACGTTTTAAACAACCTAAAATCAAAAGCTGTTTCCCACAAGCGTTTGCGTTTGCGGGCGATAGCGATTCATTTTTTTAAAAAAATTATATTAATAAAAAACTATAAAAAACATATAAAAAAGAGAAATTCACAAAACTACACCATTTCAATCATTCCTTCACAAAATTAGGTGTAAGGCTAATTTCGATTAATTTTTAGTAATTAGGTGTAGTTTTGTGAACTGATTTTAAAAGGTGTAATTTTGTGAAATTCAATTTAAAAGGTGTAGTTTTGTAATTCTCCCTATAAAAACCCTAGCACGTTTTATTAATCAAAATAGATAATCAAACCCTACTCACATTATTATATCTCCTATCTCTCATAATTATTATCTTCATCTCTTTTTCTCACTTTAGGAAAAGAAATATGGGATGCTCGTTAGCAAAATTTGTAGCAAAAATTATGTATGCAATTTTTTATTGACTAGTTTCGAAAATACCACTATTAGTTTATTGTTTTTTAAAATTTAAATTTTATAATAATAATAATATAATTTTGGTGTTCTTTAGTTTTCAAAATAATTTTGGTAATATTTAATCGCTATCGCAAGCGTTTGTCAACCAGTCGAAAATGTCCCGCAAACGCATAATTTTTAAACCACTATACCAGTCGTACAAACCGTTTAATAACACAACTAACTGTCATCTCCCGTTGCAGCAATCTCCCGCAACCGCAATCGCTATCGCTGCGTTTAAACCAGTCGAGCCCTTAATAGTATAGATATGCCAAACTAACCACTTAGATTCTCGAAAATAAAAGAACAAAAATATGTTTTCAAAAAAATTCCTAATAATTCTCTCATAAAATATCTTATGCATATTTTATGATATATGTAAAAGAAAAACACTTAAATTCTGTTGACTTGCACGTAAGCTAAATTCCAAAATTCATTCTTGGATTGACACGTATGCAAAATTATTTGTCATTTATGATATATGACGCACAATATTAGGAAAATACTAATTACTAGGAATTAACCCGTTGTTCACCACGCGTTTATATTTTTTAAATGATGTTATATATTTATATATTTAATTTAGAACGTATAAATGTTATTTTTTATATTTAGGACTGAAAAGAGACCCGGATTCAAATACAACCGAAACCTAGCTAATATAATATTTTTATCTTAGTTTATATTTTTAATATGAAACCCTTTTATCAAAAAAGTGACCCGAATACAAAACAAAACTGAATTACACAAATCGAATTATGCGAATTACCCAAATTTATTTAAAATATATTATAAATATTTTTTGTGAATATATTTAAAATATGTAATATTATATTTAATTTCATTATTATTTTAAATTTCTTGTGTTTTTTTAGAATCGAACCGAAAATCAAACCCGTTAACTAATGTTATGTTTTAACTATTTTAAATTTATAAAAAATTGTTTCAACTCATTTTAAAAAATTTAATCATATTAATTAAACTTGTATTTATTTTTTTTGTTATTTTTGTTAAAAAAAATTAATGGTTTTTGTTAAAAAAAATTTCTAATGGTATTTTGACATAAGTAAATTTTAATGGTATTTTTATAAAAAAACTATGTAATATGTATTTGTATGAATGACATATTTTCTTTAAAATTTGACATTTTAGGAAAATTTGGAATATCTCCTTATTTGTTTTTTTGTAATTAAATGTTTATATTTGTTTCTTTTTATGGACAATGGCATGAATTGTAAATAATTGTGATTTTTTGGACATATTAAAAATACTAATTCAAAAATAATAATATAGATAAGGATACATATAGTAATAGACGTCAAAAAAGGATAAATATAGTAATTGGAAAATAGATATAACATATGTGGATATCCTATATCGAAAATAATACCTCACGATCATTTTCTTTTTAGAAATAAATAATAATAATATATTAAAGTTAACTCATCGCCACATATATCTACAATAACAACTTACTATCCGTTTACCTTTTTACGCTAAATCTTATTATGGTTTCAAAACTTAGCTGGTGATTGGTAGAAGCTGTAGATTTATGTTTTTTTTTGTTAAAAGTAGATTTATGTTTTTGGTTGTAGAAATTTACATGTAGGTTTTCTTGTTGTAGATTTTAATTTAATTAGATTTTGGCTGTGAAAAGCTAGTTGTAGATTTTAAAAAAAAAATATCGATTGTCAAATATTATGATGTAGATTAATTATAAGTTTAATAAAAATATATTAAAAATAATAAATAAAATAATATGGACATTTATCAACACAAATAATTTCATTAAAACGTCCAAACTTCAAGATTTTAAATATATTGTGTTTCAGAATAAGAAAATGGTTACGTCATTGTATATAGGAAAATATATTAATTATATAATTCAATATTAATCTTCAAATAGTATTATAACAAGATTATAAAATTAAAAATATTCGTAAATCTAACAGTAACGGTCCTAAAAGAAAAAAATAAAATTACATAAATAATCGTAAATCTAAAGTTTTCAAAAAATAATTTAATGAAAAATAGTTCAATATTACATTAATTATATTATTTAATATTTATTATTTATTATAATAATAAATATTCTATCAAGTTTAACATTTTCAAAAATATAATATAATTTAAATCCTAAAAAGGAAAGGAAATTACATAAGTACTATTATATAAACAGTCGAGATTGCTTACAAGTTTCAACTAAACAATAAAGTGGCAATTACAACTATAAAACTTTAATCATAAGTTTCGAGATAAGATTAAATGAGAGAAGAATAATTATCTTTGTTTGAGAAAATTTTGGTCAAATAACTCTTAAAATTTTTTGATTATATGACCACAATGATTTTATTAAATTAGCATACATGACTAAAAAAGTTATAATGTACGTTCATGAATTTTTACATTTATAATATATATTTTATACAAAATGTTTTTCTATAATATATATAACATTTTTATCATATAATTAGATATATCAAAATTATGGAAAATTTATGTTCCTTTAGTGAAATTACATTCATGTTTATAAGGGTTAGTATTTAGGCGTACTTTTAAAAATGAACATATATATATATATATATATATATATATATTATTATATAAAAGTGAGTGCGTTAACGTGAACTCGACACGTAAACAAATTATAACTCACCAGATCGTGACACGTGTCACAATTAATTTAGATCGCGACATTTGTCATTATTAAAATAAGGAAAAAGAAGAATGAAAACGCCTTAAAAATAGAAATCTTATAAATTAAACACTCAATGTTTAATTTATAAATTAAACGCTTATAAATTAAAAAAATTAACATTAATTATCAAATAATATTATTATATAAAACTGAGTGCGTTTAAAATGAGCTTGACAAGCATAATTATAACTCACAAGATCGTCACATTTGTAATGTTTAGTTCAGATCGTGACAAGTGTATCAAAATTGATATGTAGACATCTTATAAAATGAAAACTTAACAATATCGAAGGAAAACATAAATAAGGAAAATAATCAAAATAAAAAAATAACATTAATTATCAAATAATTAGAAATAAAATAAATTAATCCAAAATATAGAAAACTAAAATAACCAGAAATAAGAAAAATAACATAGAAAAAGAAACATTTAAGAATATTTTAAGAAATAATCAATAAAAAAATTAGAGATAAGAAAAAATAAAAACGTAAAATTACTTGAAAATATAAAGAAAATCTCTATGATAACTTATTTGTTATCTTCATGGATCCACTATCTAATTATTAATATAAATAAATGTTTTTCATGTAAATAACAAAAGCAATGTAATAAAACAAAAAATGTTTTATTTTTATTTCTTAATAGATGAAAAAAGTAAAATCACTTATTTACTATTACCATATATTGTTGTGTAACGGGTATAATAGCGGTATATTATTAGTTTCCGTTTAAATCTAACTATAACTATACAAATTTACTAACAATATTAATATATAATTATAAAATGTTTTTATGTAATTTGTCCACATATTACGCGGGATTTCATCTAGTATATATATATATATATATATATATAGTTTATTAAGTCAATATGTACTTTCAACATATATATTTACATAAAAAAACAGTTTCAACTCTTAGTGCACTTTTTACCTATTAAAATGACTATCATATCCTTAAAAGAAAGCAACTAAACCCTTTCTTTTAGTTACAAACAAATGAAAAAAAATCTATTTTTTAAAATGAAACGATAATCTCAAAATAAAACGAAAAATAAATTAAAAATGAAAAAACATTAATCTCATTTTTTCCCTCAACCATTAAAGAAACTTTCTACAGCTTATCCACTATTTTTTTTATTTCGTTTTGTCTTCAACGATATAACATTTAATCTAATCTTTGACCAAAATCCATATACGCAAATGTAAAAGGTAACATATAATAACTCCTTGAAAATCTTTTGAATTTGTTAACGTATCCATATACATGTAAAGGAATATTTTTAATTTACACTAGGTAATTTCTCGCGCATGGCGCGATGAATAAATTTTGAAAATAATAAAAATTTACGTAAAAGTGGATAATTATATTTAAAGTTTAATATAAGAATATTTATAATTTGATTTACTTTTAGTTTTGGATATACAAATTTTCAATTTTTATTTTAACTCCACTTAGTTTTTGTAGAAATATATTTATAAGAGTATTCACATAAACGGATTCGGATATCCTTCAAAAGTCAACGGGTATTCTCTGACCGAATATTCGTCTAATGGATCTGAATTCAGGTCATTTTTTACGGATTTAGGCATATGCGAATCCAGATATATTAAAAAACGGATATCTGGATCCGGTTTACCATTAATATGCGGTATATATTTATAGGGTTGTGGTGACGTTAAACGTTTTAATACTGAGATTTATTGTTATATCCATTTCATAATAAATATGGTTTAAAAATTATTTTATTCCATCGGTTTATTCTTTTTAATTTTTGATTGAAAAATTTAATGCATTTTGATTTTTTTAACCAATAAAATTTTATTACATTTTTCTATATTTGTTGTACTCTATATATATATTTTTTAAAAAATTAGTATTTATATTCTAAAGTATTTTTATTTCATTTGTTTTTCCATAAATGATGCTTGAAATTTATAAATGTTATTAAGCCTTATAAGCCTTTTAAATTTTTTCTATTAATAAATGGTTTTTCCATGTCACATTTTTGATTGGTTATTAAAGATCCTTCTTGTCATGTCACAATTAATTTGTTGAAACTCATTGTGGTGTTGACACCTAGGATTTTTCACAAAAATCACTTCACAAATAATGTCTTAGGGATTACTCTCGTCGATATCTGATAACTTGCATATTTTACACATTTTACCTTAGTTTATGCATTAGAATTCATTCATTTAGGTTGCATTTAGTGTCATATAGGTTGCATTTTGGTTTGTTTCGTGTATTTCAGGTTTCGGAGCATAAAGACGGCGAAAGTGATGAATTTAAGCCAAAAAGAAGCGGATACACTTGCATCGGCATGTTGTATCGGTTTCAATTGGCCGATATAGAAGAAGAAGGTTTGCCGAAGCTTGTATCGACCAGTCATATCGGTTTGGAGTGGCCGATACAAGAGAAAAAGACCCGAAGACGCGTATCGACTTGTTGTATCGGCTTAGCCTGGCCGATACGAAGGAAACTGAGCTGAAGAAAGGCTACCGAAGCGCATATCGTCCAGCCTGTATCGGTTTGCTATGACCGATACAGGCTGCGAAATTTTATAAGGAAATTCGGTTTTTATGTTGTAAAAAGGAAAACCAATTCCTAAACCAATTGGGTTTTCCTTTATTTTTCTTTTGGTTTGATATTATATTAGGGTTTTCTTTTTGCTTTGGACTTGGGAGATTTGCTTGGTGATTGCTTCTTGGCCACATTTGTGATCTTCATCAATAAGATTTTCTTGAACCTTTTACTCTCTTGTCTTTGTTTATGTTTATGCTTTCTTTGAATTTAATTGCTTTGAATTTCAATATGCTTAGTGAGTAGTTTCCCATAGACAATTAGGTTGGGGGAAAAAGGGTGAATCAACTCTAGGGTTGATCGATGTCTAGAACTTGAAACCCGATAAAACTTTAATCTAGTGTAACAATCTTAATGCTTTAATTGACTCGATCAATCAATTGATAGAACCCAGAAAACTTCACAGTCGAGAGGTCCGTGAGGATTCCTGAACAATTACCCTAGAACTAAACCTAGCTTAACCGAGAGATATGTGTTAATAAGTTTAGTGGTTGAATTGATTTGAACTTTAATGTTTTCTAAAATTTAAACTATCCAAGATATTGTTTTAGTTTACTTGTTAGGAAAAGGATCTCTGTCACGAGAGTGAATTGATCTAAAATCGTTTTCAAAACCTTAAAATACTTTTATAAAAGACATCGAAAAACCTGAAAGTTGATGAACCCGTTAAAGTACCCTGACCTGGTTGTTTAGCTTTTTAATTTGAATCTTTACAACTTGCAATTTTGTTTTATTTCTTTGTTAATCTTTACAAAATCACATAAACAAAACCATCTTTTAAATCGCTTAGACTAAGATTGATTCCTTGCAAACTTTAGTAATTTAATTGCTCCTGATTCGGATTGACACCTCAAGTACTACAATTGAGACATTAGATTTAACGGGGTAAAATCTCGTTTATCAATATCTTATTATATAAAAGTAATCGTGTTTAACGTGAGCTCGATACGTAGGCAAATTACAAAACTTTAGAATTAGGGAAACAAAACAAAAAAAGCGTTAGAGAAAGGAAAGAAAACTAATAAGAAAAAGTAACAAAAACTATAAACGCCTTAAAAAGAACATTTAGTACTATTCAAAGAGGTAGAAATGAATTAAAAAAATTATCAGAAAAAGAAACGTTTATTTTTATTCGAATAAGGAAAAATGAACAAAAAGGCAAATTATATCATATCAGAAAGACTACATCTCTATATATATAGATATCTAAAATTATTAAATTTCAAACAACTCCAACTATCTAAGCGAAAAAATCAAAGCAATTGGATGGTAAAAAATAATTATTATTTATCTACATCTTAAAAGTTTGTTAGTTCCAATTAATTTTTATACTAATGAAGTTTTTTTGTTAAAAGATTATATACTAATAAAGTTAGTTTTTTAATATTTATAATATTAAATAAGATAGTGATAGATATTATTTTGATATAAAAAAATTTATTTATAATCACTGAGATAAGCATATACAATAAAGATCGTAAAATGAAGAACGTGAACAATATGTGTATTAGGATGAACAAACATTTATATTAAATTTAACTTTTAAGATATTACAATAAAAAATTTGTATCAGTACTCTTAATATTGTTTAAAATATTATTAAAATTGTTTTTTAGTTTTCTATTTTAATTTATACGAGTTTTGAAATATTGTATTACGATACGCGGGTAATTATAGTATTATATATGGAAAGGGAAAATTCGATAGACCAATATATTAGCCAACAAATCTTTCTTATTTACATACAAATTCATTACAATGATCATCTTTCCTTTACTTCGTACATTACTCTTTGTATAAATATATACCACCTCTCTCAATAACACATAATCACTTCATATTACAAAAATTAACCTTATATAGAGTTTCTCATTTTTCTTAAAACATGGTTAAAATTTCACCCTTTGTAACTCTTATCATTTTCATATTGGCATCATCCATCATGATCAACCATATTCTTCCCGTCGCAAGCGTGAAACAATGGTGTGTAGCGATGCAAACGGCTAAAGATGAGCAACTAGGTCAAGACATAACGTTTGCGTGTGCGAACAGTGTTGATTGTAGACCAATCCTACCAAGTGGAGCATGTTTTAATCCCAACACTACAATAAGCCATGCGTCTTATGTGATGAACGCTTATTACGCGAGAAATGACCGTACCACATTTTCATGCACAACTTTTTTTCCGAATAGTGCAACACTCACTACTATAGATCCTAGTTACAATCAATGCCATTACGCTTAGGATGCATCACTCGAGAGCTTAATGTTCTTATTATATTTTGTTACCCAAACTTTAGATTTCCCTTGATTTGATGCTTTTTTGAGAGATTATTGGCTATGATGTTCTAGAAAATAATGCAATAGATCTTTATGTTTTTGATAAATTTGTTAAATATATAACTCGTTGAGACAATGACCTAATTATCCTTAGAAGACACCTACGATGTCTAAAGATTAATCTAACAATACAAACTAGGGCTCGGAATTCTACCAAACTATACCAAAATTTCGGTTATCCGAAACCAAAAATTTCGGGTCGGTTCCGATTCGGGTAAATTGCGTATCCCTACTTCAGAGTGTTACATTCCCCGAAAACCATGAAGAGATAACTAAAACAATCCTACTTACCCAATGGAAAATGCAACAAAAAGCTAGCATTTGAACAATAAACAAACCCTTGATTAAAAACATTGGTTTTAATAAGACACTAGTAATATCTCTACTTGTCCCTAAAAAAATGATATGCTTATATAATTCAACTTAATTCAAAAATTCTCTTCAATGAAACAATAAACTTTATAGAGTTACACCTCAAAGTGATTTTGGCTAAAGGTCTCAGTGATTTGAGTTTTAACTGATCAAACAATGCAAAGAAAAATCCCCAAATATTTCAACTTTTTCGGGGCCAACCATATTCAGACAGAGAATCGGCTTCTTCTAGCATCGTCCTGCATGTAGACAAAACAATTCACTAAGCCACGTGAAGGGGAAAAACATGAACAAGAAAAAGAAGATTTGATTTAGGTTATATGGAGAAAAGTAATTACATGGTTAGAGAAAGATATCTTGTCGTTGACATCAAGTATCTCCTTCCACTTCTTCCCAATACCCATCTGTAAACAAACACGTAGTAATTTCATCGGATTAGATTCATAAAAACATATGTCTATTCACATATATAACGATCTTTAGTGAGCTACAAAAGGCCGGTTTATTAATTAAGACATATATCTTCGGAAAACTTTTTACTCTTTGATATATCTTAATCATCAGAAAAGCTAACAATACTCTCAAGTATAAAGACAACAATACTAGTTACTAATCAGATCAAGTTAAGCATCGATCAAAGTCATCGATTTTATCTCTATAAGGAGATGGTTTCCTAAGTGTTAGCAGTGTCAAAAGATTCCAAAGTTTTAGTCTTTTTGCTATGTACTATATATATAAGTAAGCAATCAAAAATCACACCAGCATCGATAAATCAATGTACATAATATAGAGAGGAGACAACAAAACAGATAATACCAGAACAGCTTCGTTTGATTTCGTCCTTGTCCACAACGAGAGCTTGTCTTGCTTTGGACGCACGCTAGCAACAACGCCACATATCTCATCGGCTTCATCAAACTGCTCTCCGATCAAAGCCATCAACTACAAAAAAAACCATTGATAAAGAGACATAGAATATAGCTAAAAATCAAACGTAAATCGTCTAAAAACACACGAAAGAAAGACACGAATTTTACAGTCTCAAGCCAAGCATTGTCAAGAGCTTTCTTGTTATTAGCAACGATCCAAGTCCATTTTCCGCCATTAGCACACACTGGATCTTCCCATTTTGGCTCAACACCATCTTTGAACAAGTGAATCTCACTACTCGCTGTCAATTTACTTGGCTTGAATATCGTCTCGTGTAAACTGCGAAAAATACCCAACAAAAATCAACACCAAAAAACATCTCAAAACACATAAAGGAGAAACTATACACACTTAACATCAAAAAACATCTCAAAACACATAAAGGGGAAACTATACACACTTAACATCAATAAACATCTCAAACACACATAAGGAGGAAACTAAACACACTTAACATCAAGAAAGATCTCAAACACACATAAAGTAGAAACTATACACAAATAACATCAAGAAAGATCTCATCAGAATTCAGCAAACAGCAAAGCATAATCTCAGATTCAAACAAGAGCTAAGCCAAAGACAATACATAGGCCTAAAAAAAAACCAAACATCATAGAGATTAGTTTTAGAGATTCATAGATCTAAAGACAAGAACCCCCAGAAATCTTGGACGGTGTCGAAAGTGGCGGCTTTGCGAAGAGAAGCGCCCCAAACGGCGCCTTGTTTAGGGTTAGATTGGTTATCGAACCAGAAACTCCACTTTCTATGTAACTTATGCGACGGCTGATTCTCTGTTTCTGTCGCCGGAAGTTCTGATGACGGAGGAGGAAGTGACTCGTTGGATTCGTCGGTGGTCATCGCCATATTGATTTCGCTGCTGTTTTTGTTTTGGACGGCTTCTTCTTTGTGGTGGCGTTTCAAGATTTTGCTTTTTAAGATCCAATTGGGTCAAATTTAGGGCCGGTTCGGTCTAGATCTTTTTTTAATTTATTTTTTGGTAATTTATTCACGGGACAATGGAATAATTTAAAAGACAAATCATTGGAGAATGAAATTGGGTTCTATAACCAAACAAGAATGAAATTGGATGAAAAAACAAAAAAGAGAAGAGAAGAATAATTTTTTGTCCCTAAATCAATCTAATTCGATAATAGTAATATATCTTTAAGACATTATTTGTAAAGTGATATTCACAAAAATGCTTAGGTGTCAGCACCACATTCAATTTCAGCAAAAGAATGATGACATAACTTTCACAAATAAATATAAACCAAATGGACCGACAATTTTTAAGCTTTGGGCCGACAATTTTTATATGTATAAATTTTTTTACATTTTTACATTTGCATGGCGCGAGAAGTTACATAGATAAAAATGTAAAAATTTAATTTTTCACAATGATAAAAGTTTAATAAAAAATGAAAAATTCACAATACTACACATTTTCAACCTTTCATTCATAAAACTACACATAATTCAATATTTTCACAAATTTACACCCTTTCAAAATTTTAAAAGATTGATTTACCTTTTTAAAAATTAACAAAATTGAAATCTTTTCATTTGGGTTCACTAAGTAGTGTTTAGGGTATAGTATTAAGGGGGTAGGATTGTGCGGGTAGGGTTTATTTGGATTTAATTTTGAGTGTTTAGGTGTAGTTTTGTGAAGTAATTTTGAAATGGTGTAGTTTTGTGAAATGTAATTCTTTTTAGTGTAGTTTTGTGATTCTCCCTAAAAAAATCAGGATTCTCTAATAAATTAATAAAATAAAGTTATTAATATTCTTTTTATTTTGATTACGAACATAGAACTCTTGCATGATATAAGTAAATTTATGAAGATCCAAAAAATAGTCCTTTTAACAAGAAATTTTTTTAGAAAATAGAACTCTTTAACACAAACGTTTTCGTTTGATAATATTCCGTTAACGAAGCAATCAAACATATTTCTTTCGAATTTATGAAGATCCGGAAAATAATAGGATCCCCATTTGTTTAAATTATATTCAAATAATGTTTACCAAAAAGAACTAAAAGATCGTATAATATCTTCTCATGTTATAAATAATAGAGGAATTCACAAAACTATTATCCCTTCCTTTACAAAACTCTACATAATTCAATTTTTTACATAATTACACCCGTTCAAAATTTTAAAATGTTTATTTATCTTTTAAAACTTCACCAAAATTAAAAAAAATTGATTTGGGTTCGCTAATTAGTGTTTAGGGTATAGTGATTAAAGGGGTAGTGTTGTATGGGTGAGCTTAATTTGGATATAATTTTATGTGTTTAGGTGTAGTTTTGTGAAGAAATTTTTAAAAGGTGCAGTTTTGTGAAACGTAATTCAAAAGATGAAGTTTTGTAATTCTCCCTAAATAATATTTATCAAAAAGAATTTTAACATACAAAGATATTTTAGGGTATGATGTAACTTTTAATTAGACAATAAAGCAACTTTCGTAATAACTTTTATTAAAAATAATATCCATATATTTGTTAGGAAAAAATCATATTTGATATAATTTTCCAAATTATTATACTTTAATTAAGGGAGTTTTGCGAACAAAATTTATTGTCAAATATTTAGTTTATAGAGCCGAATTAGCTAAATACATATTCACGGGCCATATAAATTTGTGGGGAATTACAAAAATACACCATCCGGATCATTTTTTACCTAATTTATCAAAATTATTTTTTTTATACTCAATGGCATAATGTGTAATATTGAGTGATTTTTTTGACATGTTCAAATTACTACTTCAAAATAATAATATAGATAAGAAGATATACATTTATTTGATGTGATCGTATAATTCCTAGATTATATTTTTCATAAAGATTATGATAATTTAATTTTTAACTTTTTCTATTTTCGAAAATTTTCATATAAATTTGTTCTTATTTCTCCTATAATCTAGGAGTTATCATATATAGTGTTAAAAATATTATATGAAGTACTTCTAACAAAGATTTTCGAGATTTTGGAAATATACTAATAACAAAGATTTTCGAGATTTTGGGAAAATACTATAACGAAGATTTTCGAGATTTTGAAAAAAATATTGTTTAAATTATACAAAATTATAATATTGCCCATGATACGAAAGTCTCGAGAAAATAGTTGTACTTCCTCGATCAAGTCTATATTGAAAACTAACATGGTTACGAGTAGACTAATTCACGACAAAAAATTACACTTTAAAACTGAATTTAATTTAGTAAAAAAAAATAGTATAAATTTTATAACCGAAACAAAAAATAAATCAAATTGTAAATGTTATTATAATAAACTTTAAACCTCATTATCATTATCCATCTCTACCTCAAACTATATTATTTTTAAAATTTATTCGTCGCGCCTGGCGCGAGAAGTCACCTAGTTTGTATTAAATAGATAGTTAAATGTACACTCATTTATGTAGAAGATTCATAGTCATCTATTTACCTTAAACCTTAAAACATAAATCTTATACACTAAACTTTAAACACTAAATCATAATCAATAAACCCTAAACCATCAACATAATCAATCAACACGAAAATAGATAACTATTCTTGAAACAATAAATGACTATTCGTAAAAATATAAAAATAATATAACCAACTATGAATATATAACAAATTTTAAAGAAAAAATAAATAACTACTTTTAAAGCATATATGAATATGTGTTAATTATTACTATGAAAATAACTATTATTTATATTAAACCAAATAACTATTGGAAAAAATGATAATAGGTACCTATTTTTAACAAGTTTGGTCCAATATCTTAATCCTCTCTATTTTCACAAATAAAGTGATTATAGATAGCTATTTTTGATACACGAGAGAGTGTGAGAATAATAGACAAAGAAAATGATTATAAATATCTACTTAAAAACTATTTAATATGAATTGATGTATATTTAATATGTGACGAATTTATGTGACTATTTAGTAGGAATAAATAAATATATATATATATATATAGCGGTATAATAGACATTAAGCATAAACTTAAAAGTTACTTTTTAAAAAACTAATTTTCTAAAAAATAATGTTATCCCACCCAATTTTCCCTAATTTGAATTGTTTTTCCCAAAGTTATACCCATAGAAAGTTACTTTTTAAAATTGCATTTAAATACTAAAAATTAAATTCAAATAAACAATATCCACACAATTCTACTTCTACCGTAAACAATAATTATCGAATCCAAATAAAAAGATTTTGATTTTGATAATTTTGTAAAAGGTAAATCAACCGGTGTTGGCTCAATCGGTTAAGCGCAGTCGTTGGTGATGTTGTGCTCCTGAGATCGAACCGCATTGGAAGCGATGATTTACGCCATTAATTAGTATTATCAAAGGTTGGTCACAGACCTAGGGGGATTATGGGCTTCGGCCCAGAATCGGGCTTCGGCCCAGAATCTCCCGGTTTAAAAAAAATAAAAAATAATAATAATAATGTAGTTTTGTGAATTATTTATTGTTTGTTAGATTTTTTTTTTTTGGTCAAATAAATTTATTAGAGGTGAATACAATAGTTGGAAATAACAACGAATCTTGGAACACACCAAACCACAATAACTAATAGAAGAATAAACTTAACAAATTGGAACTCACAACTTCAAACTTAGAACCAAGTGGTGGTATTTTAGTACTTTTTATTTTGGGCTATTCTTATGAATACAATTAAAAAAAGTTTTTTTTAACACAATTAGTATAGATTTTTGAAAATTTTACAAATACTATTAAAAAGTTTTTTCTCATAAATATCATAAATCTTAAATTTTCAAAATTACACCCAAAACCTTCAAAAAACTATATCATACCTCTTCAAAACTATACTCTAAACACTATATAGCGAACCCAAATAAATAAATAAAAATTTAAAAGTGTTAAACCTCGTTTTTTGTATTTGTGGTATTTTTGTAAACTATTATTTTTTATGATATTTTTGTTATAAAAACATTTTAATGGTATTTTTGTTATAAAAAACTTTGTAATAGTATTTTCAAAACAAAAATTTATTTTGATGTTATTCTAAAGAATTTCTCTTTTATTTTGGAGGACGAGTCTCTTTGGGTTTTTATTTTGATGCAAGTCGAAGATCATTTTCTCGTATGTGTAAAATTGGTAAACGTTTACCATTTCCCCTGCCAAAAAACAGTAAATTTGGTAAATGTAATATTTGACAGCATTGTCATGGTTACAGGTCCAAAATATAGAGGCCAAGTTTTAAAGAAAATTCCTTTAGCTCTACTGGTAATGTTTTTTTTTATTAAACTAAGAGGTTCTTGGTCGAAACTCTTAATCCCCTAGGCTCGCGATTAGCCTTTAATAATACCAATTAAATGCGTAAATCATCGCTCCCAATGCAGTTCGAAATCAGGAGCACAATATCACCAACGACCGACGATTTTCTGTCTTTTTATTATGATTTTTTCCTAATGATTATAATTTGGTCGGAACTTGGTGGAAAATATCTTGTGATTATTCCGATGTTCAAGATCGTCGAAAATTTACGTCGACTTACCTATGTCTTTTATTTTCGTCGGATAATGTCCGGTAAATTATCGGAAAACATTCCAACCAAAATTGTCGTCGGAAAAGTTTGCGGGAAATAGATTTTATTTCTTGTAGTGGTAACTAGGAAGCTACCCGCGCCAAGCGCGGGATAAAAGTTTACGTAATAGAAAAAGAAATGTTTATTGGTAAAAACAATGTGTAACATAAAATGAGATAAAAAGAATTTGGATCTCATGTGATCTGCGTTAAACGCGGAGTTTAAATTTGAAGTATATATACAAAATATAGGGAGAATTATAAAACTACACCATTTGAATTACATTTCACAAAACTACACCATTTCCAAAATACTTCACAAAACTACACCTAAACACTCAAAATTAAATCCAAATAAACCCTACCCAAACAATCCTACCCTCTTAATACTATACCCTAAACACTAATTAGCGAACCCAAATGAAAAGATTTTAATTTTGGTAATTTTTAAAATGGTAAATCAAGCATTTAAAATTTTGAGAGGGTGTAAACTTGTGAAAATATTGAATTAGGTGTAGTTTTGTGAAGGGATGGTTGAAAGGGTGTAGTTTTGTGAATTTCTCCAAAATATATTGTATTTTGGTTTTTATAATGTTTTATTTACAAAAATTTATTACTATTATTATTTTAATATTTATCATCGAACAAAATTATCATTGCGAGTTCGATGTTGAATATTTATCATTACGTATAATTTACTATTTATCATTAAAAAACAATAACTACATAGTGTTTTGAAACAATGATATGACTCGTTTAACAATGAAAAGTATGTCAATCCGGTCTCTATTTGTCATAAAACTCGGACTATTAAAACATCAGATAAAACCACTTAATTTTCGGGGGCTCAAGTCAATTTTGTGTTTAAGTTTTATCATTTGACTTGAACTTTGATATTTAATACAATTTTACAAAATAATTTTGTTATTTATAAATGAACAATATGTTTTATCATTCTTTTGTGCGAGAATATAACATACAAACATTAGGAAATCTATAAAATTGTGTTTTTCATAGACTTTTTAAATATTTTAAATATATTGTCTAAGAAGGTTTAATCACTCTTTCAAGACTAAACTTATCCGAAAATTATTTGCTCAAATTTTGGGAACTGGTTGTTCAACCGATGAGTCGGGTAAATTATGTGTTCAAGTTTTGTCATTTGACATGAATTTTGGTGTTGAATACAATTTTACAAAATAATATTGTTATTTGTAAATGAACAATATGTTTTATCATTATTTTGAACTCAATGTGATAGAATATAACATATAAATATTAAGGAGATCTATTAAAAATTATAAAATTGTATTTCTTATGAATTTTTTTAATATTATATTTTTTATATTTTATGAGTTTTTCAACATTTTTTAAATATATATTATCTTCTTATATTATTAATACAAAGGAATTTTTTAAAGTAATTGGGCACATTCCTCAATATTTTTTAACACATTCCTCAATATTATCCATTTATTATGTCAATTTAAGACACTTTTGTGATAAATTTGGACTTTTTGTTTTGGGCTTTTTATTTTGGACTTTTATGAATTTTTAATGAATTTTTTAATAATGTGAGATCAGAAGTGATCAGGTGATGACACGTGTAATTTTTACACTTATTTTCTTTCTATGTTTCCTCTATTCATAATATAAGATATTCTCTAGATTCTTTGCCCCCTACGTTTGAATTAAAGAAAATAGATTATGTGCGTTTTAATGTTTACCTAGGTTGTCACAACTGGTTAATAAGAAGGAAAAAGAATAAATATTCTTTATAATTTTTGATAAAAAAATAAGTGTTTTCTATAATTTTCTAAGAATAAAGGAATTGAGAAGAATTGTATAGAATAAATATTTTTTTGGAAATGATAAAATAAAATAAAGAATGTGTCAAATTCCTCAATATGCCCGACCCAATTACTTTTGGAGCCTAAAATATAAAGTAGGATACATGAAAGGAACCGACAGTTAAAACTTTTTTTTGTTAAAGATTTTGCATAAATTAAAACGGAGGCAAGTAGGGTCATAGTTTACAAAGACAATACTAATTAAACAATGGAATTAAAAGCCTACGTAAAAGAACAAACTTGAATCTTGAATAAAACATGCCCTTGAAAGTAACCCATAAGTGAGATTGGTGGATTAGTTGTTGTCGTCTATTAGAGACCCAATAGACGTAGAGAAGCCCATGTGTAGTTACGTTTCAAGTCAACACCCAAAAGAGATCGAATCCTTCGAACAAGAACCAGAGGTTTCTGAAGCTCTTGTTACTAACGAACTAGAGGTCAGATCCGAACCAGATTTGAAGAGCTCGACTGGCCTTGATCAGATTTATGTCTCTCCACGACGAGATCTTGTTTCTGATAAAACTTAAAACATCGTTAAAGAAACTAACTACTATACCGCAAATTATGTGTTTCAACCTCTTAAACCCCAAACTGACATTGTTCCTTAGATTTGTTGATCGCATTTAGTCCATCTTAGTCGCTTGTGATACGTGGTGGTTCACGATTGGTTTATTTTTTGAATTTTTTTTTAAAAATCAGACAAAAAAAAATTCTTAAGCTTTTTTTACCGATAATGATACTCTTAGAACCTAAATGATTTGCTTAGATTACTTACATTTGATCTTTGTACTTTTCCTTAAAATCTAAGCAGAAATTAAGGTAATGAAGCAAGTTTGGTTTGATTTTTTATGGATGTAAATTGCCTGGATCGAAGTCCAAACCCAAGATTCTCGAATTCTGGGAACCGAAACTCGGATCCCGGAAAAACGTGGTAATACATTCCTAATTCTCACTTAAGATTGGGTTTCATCCTTGTGGATGTTTGTGAATTTGATGTGAAGTCAAAATATATAAGTCACTTTTTTGCATTATATAAAAAAGTGCATTCCCTTTGCAAACTCATAGCAATCGAAATAGTCAAATATGAATATTTTTCCCCATCGTTTAAGTATTGAGTATTGAAATGCAATTCACTACATACAAATTTCTCAAAGTTATTATAATGCATATGCAAATATAAATATAAAAAATCCAAATTTTTAATTACAGTTGATACATTTATTTATTTTAACCTATGTAGAAAAGCACATAAAGAAGATAAAAGGCATAAATATGATATGTAATGGAAACCTTATCTAATGAATATGATAAAAGGAAACCTTATCTAATGAAGACCATAAATCATTTTCAGATAAAATAACATAAAATATTTTTAAAAAGTGAAACACAAATTCGTGCCACTCGTAGTGCACCCCTATCTCTTTGGCAAAAGCCATTTCACTCTTTTAAAAAAAAAAATTATTCTCTTATTTAAAAATTATTTCTCAATAGAAAGAAAAAAAAAAGATTCTAATACTTAGCCTTTTTTTCCTTCTCTTCATATTTGTCAACTCTCTCTTGCCATCTGTTGCAGCAAACACCAAAACTCTCTTCAAATCAAATAAGTCTTCTTCAAGTTAAGGTACATTCTCTGTTATGTCTTCATATTCTTTTTTAACTTTTCTTGCATTTGATCTGATCTTGTTTCTTGATTTTGAAACCCATTTGTTTGTTATTAAAGGATCTAAACAAAGATAAAACCTTGTAATAAAGTTAAACTCTGTCTTTAATTGCTTATTAAGCTTCATAAAAGTTGATTCAAGTAGATCTTGGGTCCACCACTTACTAATTAATCTAAAGTTACTCTTCTTTATTTATTTATTTTCAATTAATTTAACACAGATCATCACAACTTTTTGGTATTTTTAATGAATCTCTTTGTCTTTTTGGCCTTTAACTTATTGTATATTATGTTTAGTTTAATCAGTCTAGTCAAGAATCTTGCCGATTCATAATAAAAATCTCAATGCTATACTTATAACCTTGTAAATCTCCATTTTTCACTTTTCACAAATTTTAAATATGAAGATCTACTATTCATATATTCATTTTTTGAAGATGAAATTTTTTAATTATCATTTTTTCTTTTTTTCTTTAAATTATAGTTATACCTAATTTTGTATTATTATAATTTTTGTATAATTAAATTTAAATTAAAAGCAAGAATGAAAGTCTTTTGGATTTGATTAGGTATCCAAAAAAATGGCTCAAATCTTGGCGGCTTCGCCAACAACATGTCAAATGAGAGTGCCTAAACACTCTCATTTGATTGCATCATCAAAGTTATGGAGAAGCTCTGTTGTGTTGAAACAGAAGAAACAGAGAAACAATGTTAATAAATTTAGAGTGATGTCTCTACAATCTGATAATAGTACTGTCAATAGAGTTGAGACTCTTCTAAATCTTGACACTAAACCTTACACTGACCGTATCATAGCCGAATACATTTGGTATTATTTAAATATTTAATATATATATATATATGGTTTTAGTTACTATTTTTTGGATTTTTTTGAGGTTTTTAGTAACTTTTATTTGTGATATTTTTATAGGATTGGAGGATCTGGAATTGACCTTAGAAGCAAGTCAAGGGTAATGATATGATATTCTAAGTTGTATTGGATTTTATGTTAGGATCTAGGCTTGGACATTTTGGGAATTCAGTCAAGTTTGGTTCCATTCCGGTCCATCCGGATTCGGGTTTTCGGGAGTCTTTATGTTTATTAGAACACGTTCGGTTTGGTTCTTTTCGGTTTTGGATCGGTTCTTTTGCAATTATGTTGAGAACCAGTTCGAATGTCGCAATCTACCATAAAAGTATATGGACCCGAAAGTATTCGAATTACCCGAAAGTATTCGACATACCCAAAATTTGTACTTGCATCATCCGTATATACCTAAATCTAAACCAAAATACTTATATAACCCAAAATTATGATGAAGTTGTACACATATATGTATCATTAGTAATATTTTTGGGTATGTACTTATATTTCGGGTATGTGTACCCCTTCAATTTTCGGATTGAAGGGTTTTCGAATCTTGATGTTTAGAACCTATACTGGAATTTTCCTAATTCCATTTCGGTTTTGATATCCCAACGTTCTAAAGAACTATGATGCTTAATAAATCAATACATGGTTTTTGAAAATTTTATAGACTCTTGAAAAGCCTGTGGAAGATCCTTCTGAGTTACCCAAGTGGAACTATGATGGTTCAAGTACCGGACAAGCACCCGGTGAAGATAGTGAAGTGATTCTATAGTAAGATTTTTTTCAAATTTATATTCTCATTTCCTCTATTTTTTGTGTTTCACAAATTTTCATATTTTGTATACCGTTGTTGTTGTTTTTATTCAGTCCACAAGCTATCTTTAGAGATCCTTTCCGTGGTGGCAACAACATATTGGTATGTGACATTTAGTTTCATAGTATAAAAGCAACACTTTTCATAACACAATAATCATACATTGATTTTTTTTATCATGTGAAGGTTATATGTGATACTTACACACCTGCCGGTGAGCCGATTCCAACGAACAAACGTGCCAAAGCCGCTGAGATCTTCAATAACAAGAAGGTTGCGGAAGAAGTGACATGGTTTGTAATTACTCAAAATTTTCATTATAATCGATTAGTCGCAAAAAAATTTGAAGCTTATGTTTGAATACTTAATTATGTGTTTAAGGTTTGGTATTGAACAAGAGTACACTTTACTTCAACCAAATGTGAATTGGCCTTTGGGTTGGCCTGTTGGAGCATACCCTGGTCCTCAGGTTATTACCAAGCCAAGCCAAAAAACTTGTTATGTTTTGGTTTACAATGTAACTAACTTTGTTTAGTTTTTTTGTTTGTTGTTATAAGGGTCCTTACTATTGTGGAGTTGGAGCTGAGAAGTCGTGGGGGCGCGACATATCTGATGCACATTACAAAGCTTGTTTATATGCTGGAATCAACATTAGTGGTACTAATGGTGAAGTCATGCCAGGACAGGTTTGGAGTTTTAAGTAAAGAGAATTATGTTTATTCTAATGTTTTTAATCAGTTGCTAATCCTCTTTTTATGTTATGAAATATTTGTGTAGTGGGAATTCCAAGTTGGTCCGAGCATAGGGATCGAGGCTGGTGATCATGTTTGGTGTGCTAGATACCTTCTCGAGGTAATCAAAAGCGCTCTCATTTAACTAAAAAATCTATAAAATCTTTGGTAACTTAATAGTTTTACATTTTGATAAGATGAAAATGTTTTCAATTTAACCTCTATCATTACTTGTGTATCATGTAATTAAAAATACAAATTTGTATTATGTATCCACTCTAAACCCCGTACTAAGGCCTAGTGAATTTTTGAACACAAGTTTTAAATGTTGTTTTGTTTTGTTTTGGCAGAGAATCACAGAACAAGCTGGTGTTGTCCTAACACTTGATCCTAAACCGATAGAAGGTGACTGGAACGGTGCTGGTTGTCATACAAATTACAGTACAAAGAGCATGAGAGAAGAAGGAGGATTCAACGTGATTAAAAAGGCGATATTGAACCTTTCGCTTCGCCACAAAGAGCACATCAGTTCCTATGGTGAAGGAAATGAGAGAAGGTTGACAGGAAAACACGAGACAGCTAGTATTGACCAATTCTCATGGGTATGTAAATGGCTTATGCAATGATAATAATCTCAAAGATATCACATTTTTTTTAAAGTCTTTGTATTGTGCTATTTCTGATCATTTGATTATTAAACTTCAACTTGGCAGGGGGTGGCTAACCGTGGTTGCTCGATCCGTGTGGGTCGTGATACCGAGAAGAAAGGAAAAGGTATTTGATTGACTCTGAAATGGTAACAAATTTTTCGAAAATTTCCTTAAAACACCATTATAAAAAGTTCTACTTCCAAAATAACATCACAAACTTTTAAGTTCCAAAAATATCATTAACAAATATATGGACCAAAAATATTAATGTTCTATTTTATTCCTTTGGATTTAATATTTATTTCGTGTTTAGAGTTTAATTTAGTAAAAGGTAGGTTAATTTTAAACATTTTAAACTAGTTTAAGTTTTGATGTTATTTTTTGTTATAAATCTTTATAATTTTATTTTAGGTTTTAAAAGTTTTCATAAATTGCTAACATATGTTGTTGTGAATTGTAATATGTAGGTTACTTGGAAGATAGGCGTCCTTCATCAAACATGGATCCATACATTGTGACATCACTTTTGGCTGAGACCACACTTCTTTGGGAGCCAACACTTGAGGCTGAAGCTCTTGCGGCTAAAAAGCATTCCTTGAATGTCTAAAATTAGTCGAACCTGTCGTGAATCCGATCCCATGAATAATAATATGTATGAATTTCTATATGGTCTTGTTTTGATCATAAGGTTGCTTAAGACATTATTTGTTGTGTATTCATTTCCATTGTTGAAACTAAGTACTTTATGAGAAAATAATAATCTTTTTTTATTGGTTCTTTAAGAATTTTAGACCATTAATATGAGTGATTTTTCACCCGCCTCTTGCCTGTGCGCCCCTAAATTTAAGCAAGATGTTGTTCCAGAAACTCCAATATAAGAAGCACATTTTTGACTGTTGAGGGCCCACTGCCACGTGGTTGCCTTTGGTCCCAAAAAAAAAGTATCAGAAACCGCAGTATCGGGACATCTTGTAAATATATCCCAAGACGTTTCGAGTAAAATTGGGGACATTTAAAAGTTTCGAGGACATAACATTTGGAATGTGGAGACAATTTCAAAACGTTTTTGTTGGCTTCAAGCCTACAATAGATGTTTTGGTGTAGTAAACTAAAAATAAAAAGGGGAAAATAACTTTATGTTAGAGTTTTTAACGACATATTTTTATTACAAAAAAAATTAATTAAATAAAAACTTATACAGTAAACCCTCTATAAATTAATAATGTTGGGACTACGAAAATTTATTAATATATAGTGATATTAATTTATAGCGATATTTTACAAAAAATTAACATTTTATTAAAATTGAGATGTTATAAAAGTGTGTGTCGTATGAGTTTCGTGAGTATATTTTAAAAGCTTTTGAAGAACAATTTAAATCCTACGAAAAATATTGTTTGGGGTTTCATAAGTCCAAAAATTGTATAAAATTCATTTAACACTTATAAACACTAGTTTTATGTAAAAAAAGTTTTGAGATACTATTTATAATTAAAACTTTATGAAAATTTGTGTCTTTTGCGTATTTGTAAAATTTAATGCGCACGTAATCTTAAGAAAACAAACAATATATTAATCATATTTTACTAAATTCTCATAGCTATATATTATATGCATAAAAATACAATTATTAATTTACGATAGTATTAGGACCGTATTCATATATAGGAGTTTCACAAAAATTATTATCTTATTAATTTATCGAAATTGATCATTAATTACATTGGTCCGACTTGGGACCGGCATATTTTATTATTTTGGTTATTAATATATAGAGTATTGATTTATGAGAATTCTACTGTACATCATACATGCACCCATATAAACATACTAAATAGTAAATACAATAACTTTTGGCAACATTTAGAGCATGATTATTGGAGAAATCCTTTGCACAGTTTCCTAAGTAAGTATTTTAATTATTTTTCTTTTTTTCTTATTTAAAAAAAAATAAAAAACAGACCAATCGTGGGCCGCCACGTGTCAGCGGGGCCCACGATAAGTTTAAGAGTCGGTTCGCAATTAAGAGTTTAAAGAGGTGGTTTCTTGTGGTTTTCATGGGATCCATATGTTAAGAGCTCATTAAGAGCTTCCAATAATTATGGTTTTAGGAAACAAAAACTCTTGGAAACCCTCAAGATCCTCTTGGAAACACCATTCCTAAAAATATTAATTTGGAAACATGATAAAAACGTTCTTTATATTTTGGAAAATTATGAAAACTTGGAAGTTTTAGGAATAAACAAAGAAATTAAAAAGCTGCACCATGTAATGTTGTATATAGAATCCAGATGAAAAAGGGGTCAATGTCGAATCTTCTAATTTCGTTTTATGTATCTTTGTTTACTATTTTGAACAAATCTTGTAAACAATAATGATTCCAATATCTTTAATAATAACAAAAAAATGATTCCAATCATATGTGGAATGCTCAAGATGATCAATTCGATTATTTATGAAAATATTTGAGGCTCAAATTTCGAGTCTAACGATTTGTGGAAATGACCTGAACCAATGTATGATGTAGCTAAATAAAGTGAAAATCAAAAATATAGAATGTTCTAAACTTTGGTATTGAAACTAGGAATTCACAAAACTACACCCTTTTTTCCCTTCATTTATAAAACTCTACCTAATTCAATTTTTCACATATCTATACCCTTACAAAAATTTAAAAGCTTGATTTACCCTTTAAAAAATTATCAAAATTAAAATATTTTCATTTGAGTTTGCTAATTAGTGTTAAATGTATAGTATTAAGGGGATAATATTGTAGGATTGTTTGGATAGGTTTATTTGGATTTAATTTTTAGTGTTTAGGTGTAGTTTTGTGAAGTTATTTTTAAATTGTGTAGTTTTGTGAAATGTAATTCAAATGGTGTAGTTTTGTAATTCTCCCAACTTTCTGATTTTTATCTTTACTTAAGTTATTCAATATTAATGTATAAGATTTGCATTATTTACAATAGATTTAATATATTTCATAAGGAAAACGTGAACCATATACATGTAATTTATTCAAAATTAAATGACATAACGTGCATGACACTTTAAGCTTTGAGCTAGGGTTTGCATGGTAACAAAAAACCCTTATTTATTGTAGTTTACTTTTTGCACACTCTTACATTTTCTTACACATACTATTTCGTTTGTAGCTATTACCAAGATACTCATTTACTCTTCCCCACCTCACCATCCTCCACCACCGCCTCTCCATCCTCCACCACCGCCTCTCCATCCTCCACCGCCTCCCCAACCTCTTCCGCCACCACCCCATCCTCTTCCGCCCCCTCCCCATCCTCTTCCGCCCCTTCCCCATCCTCTTCCACCGCCTCCCCAACCTCTTCCTCTGCCACCCCAACCTCTTCCTCCTCTCCATCCTCCGCCTCCGTATCCTCTTCCTCCTCCGTATCCTCCGCCTCCTCCGTATCCTCTTCCTCCTCCGTATCCATAACCGTTTACATCATCATCCAAGTCATCATTTATCTCATTGGTGTTCATGTCTACACCTTGGCCATAACCTTGTTGATCGTAGTTGCTTTATTTATGTTCTTCAACATCGGTTTTTCCTTCTACGGTCGGTATATCTACTTGCGTATCACCTGTTTTTATAACATTCTCTAACGTATCATAAGTATTCTATAGAGAATTATAATAAAAAAACATATGAAAATATAGAATAGTAAGCACCTTCTTTCTTTTTCTTGACATCCACGGAAGCATCAGCTGCGACGGCGATGACTAGAGCTACTAACAAAAGAGACCATACGATAATCTTCTTTGTCTTCATCTTTACTTTACTATGAAACTTATGGTATACAAGCTTGGTGGATTACTTGTTGCTATTTATAGTAACAGTGTTTACGTAAGCAACAAGATATTAACCCTTTTAATACAATGTAGTAACTTAAGATACATTGTCACGATGGATTCAGACAAAAGAGAACACTTCATAGTTAGTTATAGAGAGAGAGTTTGACTTTAAGCTCTCTTCAAGCCTCTCAAGCTAACACGTACGATTTTATACTGCCACGTATTTTGCATTTAGGTGTTTGTAAATTGACAAGTGGATTCTTACGAGTTGACCAGTACTTTGCCTAGCGTAGGTTTCTTTGTAAAAGACGAACTAAATTTAAGTATAAGCTTCACGCGCGGTATTGTTACGTATTCACGTTAAAGATAGTGTAGAATAGTATGCATGGATTTCGAAAAAATAGTTTTAAGTTATTGAAAAACTCTGAAAATATAGATGAATCCATTGTATAGGGCTACTAATAACGAATTCTAATAGTTTATTTTGGATAAATTGTGGAAGTTTTGGACATTAAATTTATATTTTGTCTTTTAAAACTTTTAAACAAGTGGATCATAGCCTATATACATGAAATAATTATAATATTTAGTTTTGTTAGTAAATTTTTAAGGGTGAATTAACGTTTTGGACCATTTTTGACAAATAATTAAAAAGAAGACCATTTACTATTTACAATTGCAATTCAGACCGTAGGATCCACACAATTGCACTATTTACGTTGAGTCAAATTACAATAAAAGGTATATATTTCGCGTATATTACGCTTTTGCCATATATATTTCTCTTTTTTTCTCTTCTCTCTCCACACACGTTTCTTCTTCATTTTCTTCTTTGTTTTTTCTCACTTTCTTTATTTCTCTCACTTCTATATTTTTTGTTTCTCTCTCTTCTTTTTCTATCTATTCTTTTACACTTATCTCACATCTTATTTGATAAAAATCACAAATTGAATCAAGAGCTAAATTTATAAGGTTAGAGAGTGACTCAAAATATTGTACAATATTATTTACGGTGGATACTGAACTGTACAAACTAGGTATATACACCTTAATGTTATTCAATTGTACAGTCATGTTGTCCATTACAGTGGATAGTCAAATTATTCACTCGATAGTACAAACGAATAACACTGAGGTGTATATACATAGTTGTACAGTTCAGGATCCACCGTACAGAATGTACAAATCAATTGTAAAGTCATGTTGTCCATTACAGTGGATAGTCAAAATATCCACTGGATAATGCAAACGAATAACATTCAGGTGTACATACATAGTTGTACAATTCAGTATCCACCGTACAAAATGTACAAATCAATTGTACAATCATGTTGTCCATTACAGTGGAAAGTCAAATTATCCACTAGATAGTACAAACGAATAACATTAAATGTATATACATAGTTTGTACAGTTAAAAGATCCACCGTACAGAGTGTACAAATATTAACATAGACCAATCATCATTGACAACGATCATTCACTCGAAATCATTCACATATGAACATTAAATACAGATAACCATTCACGAGATTTAAACGTAAAATTGTAATTAAAATAGTCAAAATCACCTTATAGCAAACTAAAAGAAAACCGCTCAATTAGCAATTTTATGTCTTAAAATATACTTATTTCCCCAATTTTATGTTTATGTTTCAATGACTTATATCATCATATATTATTTATTAATTTAGTATTTTAAAATTTCAATAATATTTTCCTAAAAAGGTATATGATTTCAATATTTTGGGAATTTGATTTATATTATTATTTAATATAATTTATTATTATTATAAACGGTACTAGATGCAACCTCGTCTGGTTTTGCTTACATTTGTTATAATTCAATTTGATCCTTAGTTTTCTAATATTCATGTAAATATTATAAACTTAAATTCTTTTAAAATGATGAATAAATATTGTTTTATTGTTATAAATATGTAAATATAAAACTTTTTATACCATATCATACAACTCACCATCTATATTTTTTAAAAGCTTTTTTAATAGTAGAGATTTGTTTCATGTTTTGTAACTCACCCTCTATTCACTACCTTAAATGATTTATTTTAAAGATTTAGTTTGAAACGTTCTTGTAACTCAAACCAAATATGTTAATTAAACTTTGGAGTTCTATACAAAACAGTATAAATAATTTCTTAAAAGCATATTAGGTTTGTGTATATCATAAAAAAATTTAATTGTGTACATATTCAAACTCTATCAATTTATATAAAAAACTAAGAAACGACTTTTTCAAGTTCTGTATGTAATTGATTTATAAATTTTTTTTTCAATAGAAAATTATCAAATAAATAATAGAGATGAGATAATATCAACTTAAGTGGTTTCCCCCTGCAAAGCAGGGGCATAATACTAGATAGTTATATGGTAATGAATAAACTTTAAATTAAAGATTCCACACCAATTGACAATTTTTTAGTTCTCTCAAAATATTTGGGCAAAATATCTTCTCTTCACGCCACCAAAGCTCAAAGAACATGATAATAGTTGTTAGCGTTAATTGTGCTAACTCATCCACCAATATATTCACATTTATTTTTTTATTTTCTCAATAAACTTACTTTTAAAATAGTAATTCCAATAGATGGTTTATTAACATTGAAACATTGTGTTTAATTTAGTTTTTTGGATAATGAATTTTACCACTATACTCTATTTTATTACTATAAAATTGTTAGCGCGATATTTTTGGTTTTATCGCGTATATTTTTTTTGTTTTTGAATGTTTAGCTATATATGGAAAGTACATAGAGGAAAAAACTGAAAGAAATAAAACATGAAACACCATTACAAAGTCGATTCATAAGCAAAATTTTGTTTTTAGGAAAAAACATTTATACTATTATATTCTTGTTTTTTATAATATAAATGTTATCACGATATTTTAATTTGTTATCGCAGACATTTTTTTATTATTTTTTTATGACAACGCAAACATTTTATTTTGGTTTTACTCAAATAACCAATAAAAATATATTAAGTTATCGTGCTAATATTTTAGTTATTTGATAATAGTTATCATTATCAGGATTATTTAATATGTTTTTATCGTGGTAACATAATTGATATCGATTAACTTGTATATTATCATGAAAATTATACGATAAACATTCACTTATCGTATGAAACCATATTTACATACTTTAAATTAGTTAACTTATATCTTATAATATTTAGTTATCATGATAAGCTTAATGTTCAAAGTTAATTTATATTGTTATCATTGTATACGTTGTTAATCAAATTGTTATTCATACAATAAATCGAACAAAAAATGTGACAATAATCTTTATCGTTGACAATACCACTTTAGCAATTATGTAAGAAGATAAATAAGTTGTACGATGTTAATAAAGGAGAGAGAAGAAAAAAGAAAGAGGAAAGGAGAGGAGACGAGAGATAAATATATTTTGTTTTGAGAAAATCTCTGTCATAGGTGAGAATGAACGGTTTTTTCATATGGTCAGAGGAACATGTTAGTTTACAGGGTTGTATTGAATCCATGTTATAAAATTGGATGAAAATAAAAAAAGAAAGAGGAAAGGAGAGAATAGAGAAACGAAGGAGAAAAGAGGAAAAGATAAGAGAGAAAAACAAATCTGAAATCTAAACATATAAAAAATAAGTGTTGGGACGACAAACTAAGTCCCACATCGGAAGTTTGAAGAAAAAAGTTCTAATATATAAGGAGAGTCCAATCCCAATTAATATGAGGCATTTTGGGAAGAAACCCAATAAGAAAAACCGTGAGGGTTCGAGACATGAGTCCAAAGCGGACAATATCATATTAATTAGGAGTTGGACATGGGCCTCACCAGTTCTCAACATGGGTATCAGAGCCTAGTTTAAAGAAACAGACCTAGAGAAGTTGGGTGGTTCGATGTGGGAAGAACCCTCTAGATTACCTCAAGATTAAGACGGTACGAGATGTGTGCCAAGTTTCAAGAGGAGAAGTTAAGGACATGTGGTCCTTAGTTTGAGGGGGAGATTGTTGGGACGACAAACTAAGTCCCACATCGGAAGTTTGAAGAAAAAAGTTCTAATATATAAAGAGAGTTCAACCCTAATTAATATGAGACCTTTTGGGAAGAAGCCCAATAAGAAAAACCGTGAGGGTTCGAGACATGAGCCCAAAGCGGACAATATCATATTAATTAGGAGTTGGACATGGGCCTCACCAGTTCTCAACAATAAGTGTATATAGCAATAAAGTTAATATTGTCCTAATAGGGGTGCAAATATACCTTGAATAGTGGATATGTGAAAGAACTAATTTTAGGTTTACTTATTGCCATATATTACAATTATCCTTTTTTGTCTTCTTTGTAAGATTGTTTCCCAATTAATATATATGATCAAGTTGTGATTTTTAGATATTATTATTCAAATAATTTTTTGTTTCTTTTTTTTATTTTGAAATTAATACAGAGTGACATTGTATTGTAAGTATATTTTTTTGTCCGCGTTATAAAAATATTTTTCAATTAATACTATAGATTCAACATACGAAAAAGACTAATTATAGGTAAATAATGTCACGATAACTAACGAACACAGACACCAATAAATCTACATTGATTATTTTATGAATAACTTATGCGACTGGTATAACTAACAAAAAATGAGTTCTTGGACACCCATATGGATATGAGTTCTTGCTTTATGCCCATTAGAAAAACTGGAGAGGGCGTCTATCCATTGGTTTTCCTCTCCCATGAGATTAGTTTGGACCCTTCCATAGGTCTGAGATTACCCGTGAATTATCGTAACGACAAAAAATGTGATTTTGTCGTAATGACATTCACAAATCGACCAAAAATAAATAACACTACTCCAACCGCAAAAATGTTAGTGGTTATTAAATTGACCTAATTGTTGAGAAAAAAGTTATAGCCACATCATTTATTAACGTTTTTTCTTTACAATATTGTCAAAAGATACGTTTAAACACAAAAGACACAAATAAATATATTCTTGAGGTTTGTGATTTTGTCCTAATGACATTCACAAATCAACCAAAAATAAGTAACACCACTCCAAGGGCGAAAATGTTAGTGGTTATTAAATTGGCTTAATTGTTGAGAAAAAAATGATAAAATGATAAAGCCACATCATTTATCACGTCCTGGTTTGTGTCCCAACTCGGGGGAAACACATTCACATGTTCGTAGGGATTTGAGAAAAAACGTCCCATTCTCGCCAACTTGTGTGTTTCTTGTACGAGAAATATATTTGATTTGAAAGTCCGTGAAGTAAGCAAGCAATGTCTCAAAATCTTCTAACATCGTAGAGAAAGCACATGCCATTGGGAGGACATTTATTAATGTTTCTTCTTCTTTACATTAATGCGAAAGATACATTTAAACACAAAAGTCAGAAAGAACACGAAAGAGAGAATGCGCAAAGCTTCTAGATGAGAAAGAAGGTTTTAGCATCACTCTAAAGAAAGCTTAGCCAGAGTAAGAGAGAGTACTTTCACTCCATTAGCCATGTCTTCAAGAGATGAATATTCTTCAGGTTTATGACTATATCCTACAAAATAAATCACACAAACCAAAAAATAATAAGAATCAATGCGCGACGCGTTTTCGATTAAAAATTACAAACCTGAATAATATATTTGTTTACCTTTGTAGCATGGGATGAATATCATACCCATTGGAGATATCCTAGAAAAATTAACAAAAATATAACAAAAATGTTTAGTGTTTTAAATCAAGAGCAATGAAAGTATACTAATTGTGCTAGGCGTAATTGCTAAAAATACCACTTTTGAGTTTTATGTGCCAAAAATATCATCACAAGTTTTTGTGGCCAAAAATACCAGCAAAACATTTTTTCCTAAAATACCACAAAATATAGTATCCAAAACCAATAACATTGAATGTATACTAATAATTCTAAAGGTAATTGGAAAAATCCAGTTTTTAGTATTTTGTGCCAAAATAATCCTTTGTGTTTATTGTGCAAAAATACATTTTCGAGTTTCTTGTACCATAAACATCATCCCTAAGTTTTTTTACCACAAATATAACTAATAAGTTTTTTTCCATAAAAACAACACAAACTTATTAGTTATATTTGTAATATAAATTATATATATAATTTTCTAATAACCTAATTCTTCGATTAGAAAAATATTAATTCAAACTAAATTTTGTAATGCTATTAATTACGACTTTTTAATTAGTTATTGTTTGTTGCAATTTGAAATTTCTTATAATTTTTTTGTGTTAGTACAATACCTTGCCATGAAGAGAGAATCATGATAAGCTCTACTTATCATCAGCTTGTGTGATAAGTTCATCTCCTCCGCCGCTTCAGCCATTTTCTTGATTACTAGTTTGTCCGAGAGAGCGGGCGGATCTTGATTCACTATCTTGAATTCCGATAGCTTCACTTTTCGTCTCTTAGCTATCGTATTAGCGGATTCTTGGATCTTTTTGATCACGGTGTTTCTTCTAGCTTCATCGATGTCTCTCGTGTCTTTTTTGAAATAAAAAAACATACAATACCAATTTGACTGAAGTAACTCAATTTAATCGAACGAAATCTAAATGCTCGGAAAAAATGATTTTTATAGACTTTCCGCTATTAAGGTATTACCGATTTCAAGTCGAGATTTGCTCGGAATACTATTGATTGCTCCAGGATGTAACTCCAAAATTCCTTTTTAAAAAAACGCAAACGAATAATCTAACCGATATAAGTTCTGTTAAGTGCAAAATTTCTCATTCAAAAACCTTACCAACGGTTCCTACGGTATCTATAGATTCGGATTCTAATACATGTTTCTCCACGGCTAGAGCCAACTCCGCAGCCGCAAGCCCTGCGTCATTTCTAATTAAAAAAAACAATTAATCATTACTATTACATATTTATCATATGGTTTAAAGTCTTTATAATATGAGAATTTCGTTAAAATATCGTCAATAATTTTTTTTTTAGTTTAAAATACAATCACAAGTTTTTCCCTAAAAGAGTATTAAAAAGTTATTTAGCCAAAATACCACAAATACAGAAAACAAGTTTTAACACTCAAGTAATTAAATATTTAGTGTTTAGAGTTTAGTTTTGAACATATAGGGTTTAGAGTTTAATTTGTAAAATTTCAAACTACTTCAAAAAAAATTTTATTTTTGAAAATAAAACTTTTGAGTAGTATTTTAGGCCTGAAAACATTTTTGATTGTATTTTTGGGAATTTCCATTATAATTTAAGCTTACCTATATGGCATAAGCACAGCTCCGGCATGACCTCCACCTCCTTCAAATTCAACTTTTAAACTCGCCGGAGCAGCAATGGCGGTTACTACACCGATATCTAAACCTATAGTGAAACAATATACTGTATTTATTAAAATTGCAAACACAATGATATGTGGTAATCTTTTTTATATATTGTTATTTTCTATTTGTTAACAGGATATTAGTTTTTATTTAATCTAACATAGTGAATAACATTCTTAGATATATCACATGATTTCTAAATAATTTGAGCTGGTTTATCTCCAATATATAAAAAAACAGATTACTAACTTATCTAACCTTATTTCTATATATTTTTCGTCTCTATTATTCTAGAAATTTTGATTTTCCGCACCCGTCTTAGTGCTACTTTATATAGTAAAGCAAAAAACTGTTTGAATGGTGAAAACGAATAAAATCAAAACCGGACCTTCGTCTTCGAGTATAGGTCCTTGTTCGATATGCAACTCGATAAAAGCAAAGTAACTTCCTTTCTTCAAAAACACACTCGTAAAATCGTCATTTTCATCTTCACCATATCCGGCTGATCTAGCCGCTTCTGTAAACGACACATTTTGGCTATCAACGACTCTAGTTTTTAACGCTTCCGCTAGTTCTTTGCTTCCGGCGAGTAAACGACTAAATTAAGAACATCAAATAAATTGTAAAAAATAGTTGCTTTAATTCTATGTATGAGACTTTCCCTATATTTTATAGTACCTTCCTAAACAACTGATCCCAAATCGCGTAGGCTCTTCGGAAGTAAACAAGATTATCTCTAGCGATCTCTTCGGTTTAAACCCCGACCTAATCGAAAATAGAAAAACAAAAACATAGATCATATAAATAAAACAAATGATGCAAAAGACATTATTAATTAGAGAAACTTCTTAAAATACCACAAAAAAATATTTTATGCCCAAAAATACATGGTAAATTATTTTGGCTGAAAATACCACTAACTTTTTTTTTGCAAAAATACCGCAAATACAAAAATCAAATTATAAGACTTTCTGTTCTTATTTGAGTTCAGTATTGATTGTATAGTGTTTAGTTTTGCAAAGGATAAAATTTAGTTTTAAGGGTTGAAGTTTAATTTTGAAAGTTTAAAGCTAATTCAAGTTTTGTGATATTTTTTGGTCCAAAACGTTTTAGTGATATTTAGAACTTAAGATGGTGTTTTTGACCTAAACACTTAAAATATGGTATTTTTGAACAATTATTGTCTCACCTTTTCAATACATTGATAGCTTCTATTGCACCTAAAACGCCGACAACGCCATCATACTTTCCGGAAAATGGTATAGCATCAATGTGAGAACCAGTTGCTACACAAGGAAGATTTGGCTCTGAACCATTCCTATGTTATTAGATAACAATACACTTTTAAATACATAACATGAATCAAATAAAAACCAAACATAATAGCCAAAATTTAAAGTTTTTGATGAAACAAGGGACGGCTGCAAAAATACACCTTTAGGATTGTACCTTGTAAAAAGATAATTATTAGTGGTATTTTAGGTAAAACACTTATGATGGTGATTAATGAAAGTAGGAGAAATTGCAAAAATGCACCTTTAGTATAATTTTTTCAAAATACACTTTTAGGGATTATAATTTGCAAAAATACGCTAAATTGAAGCTCAATTTAATAAATACACTTAAACGCTAAATATTGAACATAACTAAACCATATACATTAGACAGTCTAGACCCCATTCAATTCAAAATTAAATCTTCTAAAACAAATATTGAACCCAAATGAAAAGTTTAAATTCGAAAATATTTTTATGTGCTAGTTTAATCATTTAACCCCTATAAAAATGTATAGTTAATAGAAATTTGAAATAGGTGTAGTTTTGTCAAGTATTGTTTAGAAAAGTGTAGTTTTGTCAATTTATCATGAACCATTCTCATCAAACAAAACCAAACAAAATACTCATCAAACAAAACCAAACATAAAGTTTATTTATAATCTAAAAGTGTTTAAATTGAAACAAACCATCTTCCAAATATGTTGCCAACAGCATCTTCTTTCACAGAAAGACCAGCAAGTGCCATTAAAGTCTTCACATAGCTTCAATATATCAACACAAAGACAAAAAAACATCATAATCTATTACATTAAAAAACTGGTAATAATAGTGGTAAAAGTGGTAATAATAGTGGTATTATATTAAAATTACCTTCTAGCTAAGACATCTTTGTCTGTATAAAGAACTCTTGTGACTGATGGAGAAGGAGAATCAGAGAAATTAGATAGCTCATCAATCTAAAAAATCCCACAAAACAAAAAATAAGATATTTACAATTAAAGATCAAAACTTTCTGAATCTACCAAAAAAACCCATTTTACAAGAACATAGAATTTCACCAAAACAAGATAATTACTATCAAAGATCAAAACTATATTGAATCTACTTAAAACCCCATTTGATTAAACATCAATTTTCGAAAACCCAAAATAACATTATTACAATCAAATCTATAAACTTTATGAATCTAACAAAAAAACCTCATTTCATAGAACCTCAATTTTCAGAAACCAAAAACAAGATATTACAATCAAAGCCCAAAACTTTACAAATCTACTTAAAACCCCATTTTAAAGAACATCAATTCTAAAAAAAAACCAAAACAGTATAATTACAATCAAAGCCCAAAACTTTACAAATCTACTTAAATAACCCATTTTAAAGAACATCTATTCTCAAACAACCAAAACAACATAATTACAATCAAAGCCCAAAACTTTATGAATCTATCAAAAAAACCATTTCATAGAACATCTTAAACCTGTTCTGTAATCACCAAAACAAGATAATCTCAATCAAAGCCAAAAATTTTATCAATCTATTAAAAAAACCCATTTCATATAAACCTGTTTCTGTAATAACCAAAACAATATAATTACAATCAAAGCCCAAAACTTTATGAATCTATCAAAAAAACCCATTTCATATAAACCTGTTTCTGTAATCACGAAAACAATATAATTACAGTCAAAGCCCAAAACTTTATGAATCTATCAAAAAACCCATTTCACAAGAATATCTTAAACCTGGTTTTGTAATCCTTGAGAATCGACAGAAAGTGAAGAAGCGAGATTTGTGGAGGAGAATTGACCCGGTTCGTGAATCGGATATCCGGAAAAATCTTCCATTGTTTTGATCGTTGGGATTTGTTCATATTGAGCTGAGTTTGAAGGTAGAAGAGAGAGAAGAAGAAGAAGAGAGAGAAGTGTTATTGAGAAGATTCGAGTCGATTCTAAATATTCCATTTTTAGTGTTTGATTTTGATTTTTTGAGAGAGAATGTATTATTGATACATATGTACATTTATTTATCCACTGTTTATATATTGAAACCTTATTTAAAAGACCACTACGAACAGCTTTTGTGGTAAATTTATAATCAATTAGTTTTGTTTTCAGAAATACTAATAAGAGTTATTTTCTAAAATTATTACAAAATCTAAGGGATAGTTTTTTTAATTTTTATTTGCATTTAATATTTAACTTTGAATAGAATCGAGTTTAAATATAAAAATATGATTAATTTTGAAAAAAATTAATTGATATAAGTTAAGTGTTATTTTTGAAAATAATGATATTTAAAAAAAAACTCAGAATACTGTATATTAAAAACAAAATAAAAAACATAAAAGTGGTATAATTGAACATTGTCCATATATGATTTGTGTATTGTTTCTCCAAAATAAAATAAAAGTATATTAAAACAAAATAAAAAAAAAAACATAAAAGTGGTATAATTGAACATTGTCCATGTATGATTTGTGTCTTGTTTCTCTGAAATAAAAGTTGGGACACTATTCTCCTAATTGTTTATAAAACTCAGTGAGAATCTGACACACTATTTTGTTGTAATCCATACCTCTAATCTCAACTTATTTATAATTTATTTACAAATGTTAAAGTATTATATGCTTTGGAATCTTTTCTTGGGATTGATTTGTCTCAATTTTGTCCCTTTCTAAAAGTAAAAGAAAAATATAGAGGTTGTGATTGGAAAACATGTGCGGTGCGGTTTTTAGATAAAAGCGGTGCGGTTTTTAGAAAGTTCACCAACCAACAAATTATGTTGTTGTTTGTAACTTATTACCGTTTTTTGTAAAAAAAAAATATGCACGAATCGTTTTGTAAACATACAAATCTCCAAAAGTGGTGTGGTTCAACTACGGTTTTCCACTACAGTATATGTATAATTATAATAACTTTATAAAATCTAAAATAAAAATATATATTAATTTCTTGTTTTGTAAAGAGTAATTGGGGTTAACGTACATAAGTCTTGATCTAATTAGGTAGATATTTTTATATTGTACAAGGGTTGTATAATTACTAACATATCCTTACTCGAAAGTTTTTTACTTTGACTTCAAAAATCATAAACAATACTTTTGAGATTTTATACCGACACAAATATATCATTTTGATTTTTTTAAAACTTTTCCTCTGACAGACGTCGAATTATTTCTCTTTTGCAACTGCCGTTTTTAAAATTTAAAATTTCATTTATCTGTCAAACTATTTCTCAAATTACCAGAGAAGAAAAGTTACAGAAGTATGGAGAGGAAGAAAGAGAAGACCAAAACACTGCGAAAACCAACCTCGCCGGAGAAGACAATCGGCGAGATGGCTTCCGATGTTGCTTCTAAAAAACGGCGATATCGGTAAGTACTTTTTATGTTTGTCGGCTGATTTTTTGGGTAACCGAACCATGCATTAGAGATTTAAGTTATAATCCAATTTTTTTGTTTTATGTTTCAAGATTCCATTTTGTTCATAGATTTGTTTCATAGATTGAGTTTCAAGTTTTCTTCGATTTAAATTTGAAGAGTATATTTTGTTCTTAGATTTGTTCCGGTAAACATTTCTGCATATTTTTCTTCTATAGATTTCGTAAATCTCGTTCATAGTTTCTCTTTTGCATAGTTTTGTTTCCTTAAATCTGAAAACTTTAATGTTTGTTTTTGATATTTCAGACAATCTGAGGCAACGGTTTTATTGCCATTGCGGATGTTTCTTCGTGGACAGGAACCGTGTATGAAAAAAGTGAACTCATATTTTAGTTTAAGTTATCTTGAAGTTGTTTAGAAAGCATTGTCTATATCGTTACATAGTCGTCTTCTTTTATATAACAATATTATAATTTAGTATTATACTTTACATAACGTATCTTGTTTTATGGTTTTCCATTGATTATTTTGTTTATATAGTTACATAGTCATCTACTTTTATATAACAATATTATGATCTATTATTCACTCATCCATAAACTATCCATCAATATGTTGAATAGGGTGATGTGATTTCAATAATGCCTGCTATAATCTGGAGAAGCTCCTACGGGTGAGTGATGCACCATACCTATTGGTTGACTATATGCTTACCCTGATACGCGCGAAACACAAGTTTACCCACCGATCATGGAGAGGAGTGGTGAGGGCTACTGATATAATAAACATTTACCCACTAAATGAGTATAATAGACGTCTATTTGCCTTTATTAAATGTCATTATTCTGTGGGTTAGTGTGGTTTAGAGTTTGAGGGTTTACATTATATGATTAGGGTTTAGGGTATAGTTAATAGGGTTTAGGTAATAGGGTGTTTAGGGTTTATGGTTTAGTGTAAGGTGGTGTAGGGTTTAGTATATTTTTTATTTATTTATTGATAATATAAGTCTATATATTTCAATATAACTGATTAAATGGGTATAATAGACGTCTATTTGCCTTTATTAAATGTCATTATTCTGTGGGTTAGTGTGGTTTAGGTTTTGAGGGTTTACATTATATGATTAGGGCTTAGGGTATAGTTTATAGTGTTTAGGTAATATGGTTGGTTTATGGTTTAGTGTTAGGGGGTGTAGGATTTATGGTTTAATATAATTTTTATTTATTTATTAATAATATATGTGTATTTTAATATAGATGAATATTCGTATATTTCCCGTAAAGGTATCTTGAAGTTGTCAAAAAAGCAGTGGAGGAGGACCAAATTCGTATTCTTCTTGATTCACAGTTTATTTTGGCTTATGATAGAATGTTATTTGTATATAATAATTGTCTATTTTTCATATTGATCTCAATTTTGATTCAAATAGATGCTTATTTTTGTTAAATAGTTAAAGTGACACAATATATCATGGTTGTGTATGTCTAATTCAAAACTCAAACTCACATTGATCGTATGTTTAGTTCACACATTACATTCACATTTGTCCACGTTAAATGATTTCAACAGTATATATCATTTGGAAAAATAGATGACTATTTCATGAATATACAATTGTATTAGATTCTGTAATATCAACATATTCGAAACTATTTTTTATTTGATAAAATAGTTAGCTATTTCATACCAAATATTTATTGTTGATTATTTAAAAAAAAATGATGTACTTACACTTTTAACAAAATAGATATAGGAATTAGTGTTTAGGACTTATGGGATATGTGCATTTATATAACAAATTTACTCACCACAATTATTTCAAATAGTCATATATTTTTGTTTGAGACATATGATTAAATGTGTATAATATACGTCGATTTGCCTTTATTAAATGTCATTATTTTGTGGGTTAGTGTGATTTAGGGTATAGGGGTTTACTTATATGATTTAGGGTTTCGGGTATAGTTAATAGGGTTTAGGTAATAGGGTGTCGGTAATAGGGATAAGGGGTTAGGGTTTAGTTTTTAGTGTATAAGGTTTATGGTTTAGGGTTCATGGGGTTTAGTGTCCAATTTATGAGGCATATATCTTTGAAAGACCAATATCGAAAGCCAAAATAACTAATCAAACTTTGCACGTCTATTCAAAGAAAAAGATTCGCATTATGCATACCCCGGAAAATGAAAGCGCAAATTTACCGAAATTCGCAGGCTCATTAAACTACGGTCCGCTTTAATGATTTTGTATGTTATAAATTCTTATTTATAATATAAGATTTCTTATTTCGTTTTTTATTGTTTTCAATGTGAGAGAAATTTAATTCTTAAAAGATGAAAGTGATTATAAAAGTGAACCCTTTCAAAAACTAATTTACAAAACAACACCTAATTCAAATTTTAAGGAATTCACAAAACTATACAATTTATTCCCTTACTTCAGAAAACTACATTTAATTCAATATTTTATATATTTACACCAAAATTAAAATCTTTCATTTTGATTCGTTAATTAGTGTTTACGGTTTAGTGATAAAAAGGGTAAAGTTGTTTGGGTAGGATTTCTTTGGATTTAAATTTTAGAATTTAAATGTAGTTTCGTGAAGTGATTTTGAAAATGTATAATTTTGTGAAATGTAATTTAAAAAATGTAGTTTTGCAATTTCCGATTCATAAGGATATTTCCTAAAACTTTTGTTGTGTAAAATTATTTTTTAGATATCCCCCTATGTATAACTAAAGAATGTTTCATAATGGTTTGTACTAAAACAGCCGAAAAATCAACAAACCATGACAAAATATACAATAAAGTGTTATTTTGTTTTTATAAACATATACAAATCGAAGCATATATTATGCGTCTTTTGTTTATTACAACTTTCACAACATTCATATTTTTCACACATAAATACACACATACATTGCATATTAGGATCCTTATTCCATATTGGTACACAAACATTTATATATAATAAAATATATTAAATTAGCCAACAGAAGGGGTTTGTGTGACAATGCCATCGTCATTAACACGAACAAATACTCTATCACATATAAAAACTGTAAATACTTTTGCTTTTTCATGTATGATCTTAGCCTTGACTTTTGTATTTTCTCTATCAATTATCTCTTTTGCTTCTTTACCACTTTTGCCTACCAATTCAGGCCAAATACTCTTCATGCCTTCACCTGAAATTTCTAAATAAATTGACAAAATTGGACATTGTTAAACAACACTTTACAAAACTACAATTAATTCAAATTATTGTTCAAAATACTACTTTTAAATAAATAATGAGCAAAATAGTATATAATTTTACTTTTGATTTTTTATTTAGATTTAATATTTAGTATTAAGTATATTTAAGAAAATAGTCTTTAAATGGAAGTACTTTTGCAAACCATAAGACTACATATGTATTTTTGCAATCCCCTATTATTAAATTATATTTCCAGATCCCACTTTTTTATCAAGAATGTTTGAAAATATTTGTAACCTCTTCAAAAAAAATTCAATGTCTATTTGATGTTTTAAAAGATTAATCTTTTAAAAGAGATGTTCTAACATATAAAAGAGTTCTATAATAATTTTTTAGAATAAATAAATGGCTCCCTAACCATTATAAAAAAATATGATTTGATATACCTTCGCATGTGTTCGACATTTCTATTGGTTTTTCTTGTTATTTTCGTTGGGAGTTTATGAAAAATTATAAAAGAAATATAACTACTATTTATAGAGTATTTTAAGGTGGCTATTCACTTTTTTACAATATTTATACAACATATTAGGGTGGCTATTCACGTTTTTGTGATATGTATCAAGAAAGAGATATCCATACGTTTTTGACCCGAGTCGGCGCGGTTTAATATTAAAAATATTGTTTTTAATAGGTATATATATATATATATATATAATCATAGTGTTCATATGAATATTTTGTGAATAATAAATATATGGGACTATGTTTATATACATGTGAAAGATGTATTATTAATACAGAAGACGCAGAGATAAAATCATTCTAAAATTACACGTGTCATCACCTGATCATTTATGGTCCACATTATTAAAAATTCATAAAAGTCCAAAATAAAAAACTCAAATTTAACACAAAATGACTTAAATTGACATAATAAATGGATAATATTAAAAAATGTTGAAAAACCCGTAAAATATAATATTAAAATATTGATAAGAAATACAATTTTATAATTTCTAATAGATATCTTAATATTTATGTATTATATTCTATTACATTGAGTTCAAAATAATGATAAAACATATTGTTCATTTACAAATAACAATATTATTTTGTAAAATTGTATTTAACGCCAAAAATTCATGTCAAATGAAAAAACATGAACACACAATTTACCCGACTCATCGGTTGAACCACCAGTTCCCAAACTTTGAACAAAGAATTTCCGGATAAGTTTAAACATGAAAGAGTGATTAAACCTTCCTAGAAAATATGTTTAAAATATTTAAAAACTAATAAAAAAACACAATTTTATAATTTTCTTAATGTTTGTATGTTATATTCTCGCACAAAAGAATGATAAAACATATTGTTCATTTATAAATAACAATATTATTTTGTAAAATTGTATTAAACATCAAAGTTCATGTCAAATGACAAAACTTGAGCAGAAAATTGACTCGAGCCCCCGAAAATTCAGTGGTTTTATATATCTGAGGTTTTAATAGTCCGATTTTATGACAAATAGAGACCGGATTGACATACTTTTCATTGTTAAACGAGTCATATCAAAGTTTCAAAACACTATGTAGTTATTGTTTTTTAATGATAAATAGTAAATTATACGTAAAGGTAAATATTCAACATTGAAATGACAATGATAATCTTTTTCGATGATAAATATTAAAATAGTAATAGTAATAAATTTTTGTAAATAAAACATTATAAAAACCATAATACAATATATTTTCTATATATACTTCAAATTTAAACTTCGTGTTTAACGTGGATCACATGAGATACAAATTCTTTTTATTTCATTTTATACTACACATTATTTTTACCAATAAACATTTTTTCTATAACATAAATTTTTATCCCGCGCTTGGCGCGGGTAAATTCCTAGTATCCCTTTTAACACTAAACCTATACCTAAACATTCAAAAATTAAATCCAAATAAATTATACTCACACATGTTGAAAACTATTGAGGCCCATGTCCAACTCTTAATTAATATGATATTGTCCGCTTTGAGCTTATGTCTCAAGCCCTCACGATTTTCCTTATTGGTTTTCTTTCCAAAATGCCTCATATTAATTGGGATTAGACTCTCCTTATATATTAGACATTACTCTTCTAAACTTCCAATGTGGGACTTAGTTTGTTATCCCAACATTCTCCCCCTCAATTTAAGGACCACATATCCTTAGCTTCTCCTCTCGAAACTTGGCACATATCTCGTACCGTCTTAATCTTGAGGTAATCTAGAGGGTTTTTCCCACATCGAACCACCCAACTTCTCTAGGTTCCGTTATTTAACCTAGGCTCTGATACCCATGTTGAGAACTGTTGAGGTCCATGTCCTAATTAATATGATATTGTCCGCTTTGGGCTTATGTCTCAAGCCCTCACGATTTTTCTTATTGGGTTCCTTCCCAAAAGGCCTCATATTAATTGGGATTGAACTCTCCTTATATATTAGACATTACTCGTCTAAACTTCCAATGTGGGATTTAGTTTGTTATCCCAACAACACAATCATACATCTTTAATACTATTAAACACTAATTAGCGAACCCAAATAAAAATATTTTAATTTTGGTAACTTTTTAAAGGGTAAATCAACCATTTAAAATTGTAAGAATTACAAAACTATACCATTTGAATTACATTTCACAAAACTACATCATTTCAAAATTACTTCACAAAAATATACCTAAACACTCAAAATTAAATCCAAATAAACCCTACCCACACAATCCTACCCACACAATCCTACCCCTTAATACTATACCCTAAACACTAATTAGCGAACCCAGATGAAAATATTTTAATTTTGGTAATTTTTTAAAGGGTAAATCAAACTTTTAAAATTTTGAAAAATATAAATATGTGAAAAAATTGAATTAGATAGACTTTTGTAAAGGAGGAGACGAAAATGTGCAGTTTTGTGAATTCCTCTTTAAAATTTTAAAATTTTGAAAATGTGTAAATATGTAAAACTATTGAATTAGGCGTGATTTATGAAAAAATGTTAAAAATGGATAGTTTTGTGAATTCCTCTAGATAATTAGCCTTCACTTCGAGATATTGACGTAACTAAACTTTATCCATATGGATATAATATATACATCCAAGTTGCTAAATAAAATATAAAAATTATATGTTAACTAAAATATTTATTTGTACAAATTAACTTAGTTTTGCAAATAAAAACCAAAAACGTGTTGTTGATTTATAATCTCTTAACTTTGCATTCCAAATGCCAAAGGTCTTCGATATATATACGTATGACATGAGAAAATTACACAACTACACCTTTTAAACACTACATTACAAAATTATACCCACTTTAAATATTTTGTAAATAAACACTTCTTCAAATTTAAAAGAACTAAATTACCTTTTTAAAAAAAAATATATAAACTGAAATTTTTCATTTGGATTCACTATTAGTACCCGAGGCACAACAATCCCTTACGTGTCTTTAAATCCAAAGAAGATGAAACCGTATGCACCGGATACAAGCTTGGCCTAATCGGACAAGCATTCAAATGTATAAAGTCGGAATGCGATTACTTCATACACAAGTCATGTTTCGGTCTACCTAGCAACGAATTCAGTCACATTTCTCACAAGAACCATCCTTTGATCTTGCTTTATTCCCCTCCAAAAGGTAAGTTCTATCTACATGTGTCACGCGTGTGACCAATATGGATCCATATTCGCATACCATTGCTCAAAATGTAAATACAATATCCATGTGGGATTTGCTTATCTCCCCGAAACAATAGAGCGCGAAGATCATGAACGTCCACTCATTCTACTTTATTGCACACCAAGTAAAGGTCATGAAGACACAATCTTTACTTGTAGTACTTGTGATGAAACTGTCTTAGAATATCTATGGGTTTATTATTGCAAAGAATGTGATTTATGGTACACGTGTACATTCTTGCGCGGTATAGGAAGATCGAGAATCTAGTGGAAGAGGAAGAGGAAGAGGAAGAAGAGGCGAGTTCATCGACTTCTAGGCTAAAGTCATTGACGAAAGCTAAAGATGAATTGGCGGCTTTAAAGATACAAACAAGAAATGAGAATGATGATAGGAATTTCACATTTGATCTTTGGTATGAACCAAACAGGAGAAACTATTGGTAAGGATCAAAGGCAAATGACAAGATTTATAATCTTATCACATTGAAAGTTTCTCAATAATTTTCAAGTTTTTTCTTTGTTTTCATTTTTTGTTATTGATAATTTATGAGTAAATCACAAAACTACACCATTTCTTCCCTTCTTTTACAAAACTCTACATAATTCAATTTTTTTACATATTTACATCCTTTCAAAATTTTACAAGCTTGATTTATCTTTTAAAAAACCACCAAAATTAAAATCTTTTCATTTGGGTTCGCTAATTAGTGTTTATGATAGTATTAAGGGGGCATGATTGTGTGGATAGGGTTTATTTGGATTTAAATTTTAGTGTTTAGGTGTAGTTTTGTGAAGTAATTTTGAAATGGTGTAGTTTTGTGAAATGTAATCCAAATTGTGTAGTTTTGTAATTCTCCCATAATTTAGGGAAAATTACAAAACTACACATTTTGAATTACGTTTCACAAAACTACACCTTTTAAAAATTTCTTCACAAAACTACACCTAAACACCAAAAATTAAATTTAAATTAAGCCTACCCATACAACTCTACCACCTTGATCACTATACCATAAACGCTAATTAATCAGCGAACCCAAATTAAAAAATTTAATTTTGGTTAAGTTTCAAAGGGTAAATCAACCTTTTCAAATTTTAAAATGGTGTAATTATGTGAAAAAATTAAATTAGGTAGAGTTTTGTAAAGGAAGGGATGAAAGGGTGTAGTTTTGTGAATTCTTCCATAATTTATTACATTTTCAATTTTGCTTTTATTTCGTTTTGATTTTCACGTAGTTTAAGAAAAATATTATTTTTTTATTAATGTAACACTTAATTTTTTTATAGTTATTTATGTCTTCGCCATGGAACGTATCAAACCACCTAATAATATAAAAATAATCTATTGACACTGAAAGTTTCTCAATAATTTTCAAGTTTTTTAAAGTTATGTAATATATTCTTAATCTATCCAAAATTTACTCCTAAAACCCTTTGATCCAAACAAAACTCCAATCCAAATTTGACCAATTTTGATATTAAATACCTAAATTATCCACAACAAATATCCACCATTTACCTAAAACAAAACATAGAGCTTGATTGTAACATACAAAATATAAATGTGTAAGAGAAGAAACTAGGAGTTGATGAAACACATGGCTTGAGCTTGAATGTAATAAGAGTCTCTATACTTTTTGCCACTTCCAACATGTATACCATTTTCCATCCATTCCTTTCTATGTATCCATGCCTCTCTCCCAAAATCTAACACTCCTAATATCTGTCTCCCAATTTTACCACTTTTTCAGTACTTCAAAAACATATCATCTTTAGAATACATCTCTAACATATTTCTACCGCCAAAAATACAATCACATGTTTTTGGATGAAATATACCATTCAATTACAAAAATACACCCACTTAAAGTCTATAATACACTTAGACACTAAATATATTGAATCGAAATAAACCATAAATACCAAACGTAAATGAATAATTTAAAATTCTAAAGAATTTTAAGATGTAATTGAATCATTAAACTCTTTGAAAAAGTGTACATTTTCAAAATTGGTTGTAGTTTTGTAAAATATTGTTTAAGATGAGGCGCCTTTTCTGTTATTTGAGACATTATAAGGCAATCTTTATAAGGTTTTGGGTATGGTTTTGAGGGTTTTATAAGCTAATTTAAACTTTGTGATATTTTCATGAACAAAACTTGTTAGTGGTATATTCAACCCGAAAAGTATTGATGGTATTTTGATGCAAATCTCAAAAAAAAGGATTGGTAGCAAATGAGTAACTACGTACCGCTCCTCCTTTCCAAGATACAAATGTTGGGTCCATTCTTGACGGCAAAACCTCCACTGTGTCAATGGCTTCTGTTGGTGGTATCGCATGCAAAACTCTAGAGAGCAACACAAAACTTTTATTTCTACGACGAAACAAACCGTAGATATTCTCAAAAATACCACATTTGTTAGTTTCTATTCCAAAATACCTCATAAGTTCTTTCCACAAAATACCCACTAAATTAAATGTTATTTTAAAGGAAAGAGAACAAAAACCTTTCTTCCACGGCAGAGACAAGACCTTTAGTCAAACCAACACCACCAATCTGAAAAGTACAACAAAACATTCCATAACTACCACACATTTCTAGTCATATCTTTCAATATACTTTCTTCAAAATATATTTTACCAACTGTATGCTTGAGAATAACTTCCTTTGAAGATCTATACGTCCTGAAACACTCAAAACAAGTACATAAATATGATTAGTTCGTTACGGTTTCGCCACACGTTCTAATAGTAAAAACCACAGGCAATTTTTGACTAAAATAACATATATTCTAAAAAGTTTAACAAATACAACTAAATTTTTTTATCAAAAAACACCACATAATTTTTTTATCAACTAATATTAGTTTAAACCCATAGAAACTAAACTCGTTATTTAATGCTTGATGTTTTGTACTTGTGGTATTTTTGGAAGAAAAACTTTTTTGGTGGTATAATAAGATTTTACATACCAGCAGAGAGGATGCTGCTAGAAATGGCATCGGCGAGACCGATCTTTTCTTCTTTCTTTGGTTTTAAAGGAGAAACCGCGAAACTGTCCCAAATAGGTAAGCCCATGTTATTACCATTACTACTTGCAAAGTCCATGTTCCATGTTTCTTCTAACATGTTCTCGTGGTCTTGGAACCTAATACATTATTCAAATGTTTAAAAATCTAGGTGAAGTCGCCAAAAATACCATTTACAATGTTTTGGGTCTAAAGACATTATGCACATGTTTTAAAACAAGGGGTAGAGTTCCTCAAAAGTTCTGGGAAATTCTTTACAAAAAACCACTAAAGAACTTTTTAGGCCCAAAATAACATCATAGTTTTTTATATCTAAAATACCATTAAACGAAAAATACATAACCTCAAACAAACAAGTTTTTACAGTTTACAGTTAAATTTACAAGGATTTAGGCTTACTAACTGTAAAGTATTTTTGGCTAAATACCATTTTGATGGAATTTTATGTATAGGAAAAACTAGTAATGATATGTTTGCACTAAAAATTTTAAATGATTGTATTGTTGGACCCTAAACATGAATACTAAACCCAAATGAAAAAAAATCGAAAATGTTAAAACTTTGTATGTGTGTACATTTAAGTTTTAACCAGAACAAAATTTTGTATGGTACTTCTGACTGAAAACTTTTTAGTGGTATTTAAGATATTTCTCAAAAGTCCCTCGGTTAAAAACAAAACCAAAGAAGAAGAAGAAAATAAATACGGTTATAAATAAAGATTTGACACTAACCATGTACGCGGAGGCTGAGGAAACACTTCAGGTACTAAAAGATTTGGATAAAACAAACCCATAGGAGGAACCTGAAAAATCAAAAAGATTAATTCAACACTTAAAAAAGACATTAAGACAACATTTAATTTTAAACTAATTAATAACTTTTTTGGTTTTGTTTTGTAATGCTTTTACGTTTAGGGATTTGAGATTTGTCTTGTGAGGCGTCGATGGTACATTGTCCTCGTATGAATGAACCGTTGCAACGGTTTCGAGTTCTCCTTCCTACGTATCGAAAAAAGTAAATTATTAGCTTCAAAAAAAAAGATAGAGAAATTCCTTTAAATACAATCATAAGTTTTTTCTTCTAAACTACCATAAATACAAAAATCAAATTTTAACATCTTAGAACTCAATTTTTTCATTTGGATTCAATATTCAAGGTTTAGTTTTTAGAGTTTAATTCTAAAGGTTTAACGAAAGTTAAAGTTTTGTGGTATTTTTGGCATAACAAACTCACTCTAATATCGCAATACGACTCTTTAAATTGATTAAGCATCATCATATCGATTGGATTCGCCAAAACGTCTGTGCGGATTTGTGGCCAGTTCTTGTAATGCCTTTGAATCCATAGAAGACATCTACTTATGTCCTGAAAAAGTACACAATTTAGCTAAAAACAGATAAAATGTAGTCGATTCCACAAATACCTCTTTTAAGTTTTCAGAAATACCACAATTTTTTCTTCGAGGAAATACCACAAAATTATTTATCATTTTTTTGAGTACATAATGTAGCTCAATAAAAAGTGAAAAGAAAAATATAGGACAATTCCCAAAAGTACAATTTATAATTGTTAAGCCAGTAAGCCACAAATTTTTAATTGTTAAGCCACAAAGTACTATCACATGTTTTTAAGCAAAAAAATACCATTACGAAGCCGTCTACAAACTATATTTGTATTTTGTGTCTACAAACTATAGGTTTTAATCTCACTAAAATATATATACTTACCTCTCCACCAAAAGGTAAAATCTTTTCAGTATTAGGCAATGAAACTCCATCCTATAAAACCCAAACAAAAACAAAAATATATATAATAAACATTTACAATAACAACTAAAAACCATTTTTTCGCTTATTCAGACAATACCTCGACACAAACAACTGTACTTGTCTGAGCTCCCAAATTCACAATACAAGCTGTCGATAATCCGTTGCCGAAAATAGCGGCCAAACCTTCTTGGTGAACCACGGCGGAGTTAAACCGTAGATCTCGAAGTACAATAGTTAACATCTCTTTTATTTCTGGTAAAAAAATATCGTAACGCCAAATCAAAATAGTTAGTTTAAACAAAAATTATTTAAAACACAACCAAAAAGAGCTTTTATTCCAAAAATACCACAACAAAACTTTTTGTGCCAAAACTACCATTAAAGAGTTCTATTAATAAAAATACAACAAAAAAGTATTGACTTAAAAAAATATGTTTTGAAAAACATTTGAAGTTCTAATTAAGTTCACAACTATTTTGAACAAGTAATTTCAAAAAAATTAAGTTTTGGTTTTAAAGAAAAAGCGTTTTAATAGTATTCATATAACTGTTGAGAATGTGTGCACTATTTTGGTAAAAAAGAAATTTGATTTAGTGCAATATATGAGTATTTTCCAAGTTTAAATCGGTTAAAAACATAATATAAACAGTGGTAAATAAGTAAAAAACAAAAGTTTACCGCGGCTGTCAAATGTTGAAGGGACTACAAGAACAGCGGAATAAGCGGTTTTATCCCTGTGACTTATATTAAGTTTATTTAATAAAACATAGTCCCAAATAGCGATCAAGTCCTCGCAAACCTAGACAAGAAGAAATCTCTAAAATTAGACTTGTTTATGCCAAAATTACATTGATTTTCACTAATACACTAATTTAAACCACTACAAACTACTCAAATTTGAACGAAAAATACCAAAATTTAACTGATGAACCTAGTTTTTAAATATATTAGACCGGTATATAAAACAATTAGAGAGGTTCTCACTAATACCTGAATTAAACCTAACCATTAATATCCAAATTTAACATATTTAAAACAATTATTTAAGTAAAAACTAAATTCGGTTTAATCAGAAGAGAAATTAACTGAGACCAAAAACTACCACAAAACTACTACAATAAGTACCTGTTGAGCCGAATAATGAGGAGAAACGTTGAAGTGACCTCTACGTAGAGGACGGCGTAAGACATAAGGCTCTTTTGGAGATATTCTCATAGCTTCTTCACCAAATATAATCTTCCTATACTTTCTCTTACTCTCAAAAGCATCCTTATTAGACTCAATAGTAACAGGAGCCGATGTTTCGCTTTTATCAGCCGAGGTTTCTGCGCAATTTGATGTGTGAATATAAACAAACATATACATTAACAAATAGACATATGCATATATTAATATAATTATGTGTAGTAAGACTAATTGTGAAACCAAGACAAGAGAAATCGTGTAAATAAAGAAATAAATGAGAATGAAACCTAACGTAGCAGGCGAACTAGGATCATCCTCGTACACATCAGTCCAAGTAAAAACCGTGGTAGTATCTTTCTTCTTCGTAGTAATAATTGTCGGTTGATTGTATCCGTCGATTCTCGCCATCTACAATTAATAGTTTTATATATTATATAACCAAACACAATACTCTTTGTAGGTAAGAGATATTCAAAGCCAAAAACATAAAACAAAACTTATCATCTGGACAAAAGTATATATATGTGTATAGAAAAACTTAAACCTTGCGTGACACAGAGCCGAAAGAAGAGGTTTCGTCTAAGAATGGTATCTTCAACAAAGACGCCGTCTTTCAAAACATAAAAAAACAAACACACACACTTTCAAAACATAAAAAAACAAACACACACAAAGTACTAAGAGAAAGCAAAAATAACCTAAATATCCGAAAAATTCTTAGTTAACCCAAACTTATTAAAATTAAACAATTTCTTCTTTTTCTTTTACTTACAGTATTGTAAGCTCTCTCGCGATCAAAGTGTTGACTAGTGTTGACCTGAGTATTAAGCATCTGAAATACTCTCACAGAACAAAAAAAACACAATCTATTACACTCCATTTATAATTTAAACTGACAAAATTACACATTTTAAAAAGCATCGTTTTACAAAACTACACTCTTTCCAAAAAAAACTAAAACATACAAATTGTTCACAAATTTTAAATTATTAAACTAGTCCTTACAAAATACTTTCAAATTTCATTCTTTTGAAAGGGTAGTGTTTGATATATTTAAGAAAATGAACTTTAAAAAGGGTGTATTTTTGCAAACATCAATCTTAAAAGTGTATTTTTTGCAATTTCTCAAAGAATCAAAACCTGGTCAATGACGCGAGGAGAATGTGGTTGTGAAGTGTGTCTAGCGATACAATGAGCGACATTGAAAGGAGAGTCTTGCTTTGCTAATCCTATCCTTACATTCGCAGATCCTAAAAACCGAAGAAGATAAGACTCTTTGTGATTAAAATTCGAACCGAAAAATCTGGTTTCTACCTGAATTACCCAAATCGAATCGAAATACACAAAGGTATATAAAATTTATATTCAAAAATATTAGCTATCTTTTAGTTATAATTATATACACAAAATAACTGAAATAACATAAATACCTGAATTTGTTATATTTTCTTCAAATTACACAATTTGTTTGCAAAACTAAACCAAATTATGTTAAAATTAAACTAATATTTTCATTTGAAATAAAACTTTATATCAAAAAGTATCGTTTCTTGTAATTACCCGAATATCATGAAATCAATATATATTCAAAAATATTAGTTATCTTTAGTTATAAAATTATAAACCCAAAAATAACATAAATACCCAAAAACTCATAATTATATTTTTGAAAATTACACAATTTTTTTTTTGCAAAATTTAACCAACTTTAATTAAACTTAAAACAACATTTTATCAAATTAAACTAATTTAATTTATTTAATTCCACCACAAACCAAACCAAACACCTAACCGAAACCAAATAATCATAAAACCCTAACGCGCATAATGATCTCTCCCATCCAAATAACCCAACAAAATCCGAACCGGTTTGACCCGAAAATCCGAACCGGTTCGACCCGTAAACCCGACCTGGGTTGATGATAACGAGATTGGAGCCACGTTCAGAGACAATCTGTGACGGCACCACCGATTTCAAGTAATCCTGTGATTGATTCTGCCATCAGAAAAAATTTGGGGAAAAATCAAATTCACGAGAGAAAGTTGAGAGGAGAAAGAGAAAAGTTCATTACCATTATTTTGATTTTTTTTTTTTATCTTTGGTTTCTTCGCTAGCGATTTTCGATTTTTAGGGTTTAGCAAAAAGAAGAGAGCTTGATGAAAGTGTTTGGGATATTTTCGAAATATTGTTAAAAGAGATATTTTCGAAATCAACCAATAAACAAAAAGTACTGCAAACTGGCCCTCGATTTTTTTTATTTTTATATAGTGCACACTTTGAACTTTAGAAACTTTTAAAAACAATATTTTTCTACAATTATAAAAATAAGGGTTAATTAGTTATATAACTCTTAATAAATTAGAAATTAGGTCTAGTTTTTTATTTATTAGTTTTCTGGAGAGAAATTTTTATTTCGACTTTTGTACCCCTAAATTTTCTAAATGTTATTGTGATAATTTTTTTTGTTATCGCAATTCTTATTTTTAGTTTTTAATCAAAGTAACACCATAAAGTTAAGGAGAATTTTGAAAAGTAACTCTTTTGAGTTTACAAATTTGAAAAATATACCTTCTTTTTATTTTTTGAAAACTAACTCTTTTTATATGTAATTTTATTTTTTTGTCCAATTTTTAGTTAAAAACTATATCTTTGAAAAAAAAAATATTTATTAAATATTTAAAATTTCGTTTTTTAAATTATAAATATTTTTTTATTTATTTTAAAATATAGATATTCTATTTCCTGAATATAAAAAATCCTAAAAACATCGTATCGATTCAAAATATACATTTAAATCAACAAAATTAACAATGGTTAAGTATGAACCATCATCATATCATAAAATGAAAAAAACGATAACTTTTGAGAGATTTAATGTGAATTGGGATTTCTAGATTTTAATTTGAACAATGATTTCAATTAATTTTCCTTTTTCATCGATTGTTTTCCGCTTTTTCTTCATCTTATCTTTCTTCTTTGTATTTAACCGACTTATCGCTTTCATCTCCTGTGACGTATTGATTAACGAAACCAACGACGCATCGACGTATTATACCATCTTCGTAACCCGACGTATTAAACATTATATATAGGATATCGAACATTGGTAAGAAAACTTAAAATATTAATAGATTTATTTATAATCAAATTTTAAATATAAAACATATATGAGAATTATAAAACTACACCATTTGAATTACATTTCACAAAACTACACCATTTCCAAAATACTTCACAAAACTACACCTAAACACTCAAAATTAAATCCAAATAAATCATACCCAAACAATTCTACCCACTTAATATTATACCCTAAACACTAATTAGCAAACCCAAATGAAAAGATTTTAATTTTGGTAATTTTTAAAAGGGTAAATCAAGCTTTTAAAATTTTGAAAGGGTGTAAACTTGTGAAAATATTGAATTATGTGTAGTTTTGTGAAGGGAAGGTTGAAATGGTGTAGTTTTGTGAATTCCTCTTACAAATTTATCTAAGATAAAAAAATAAAGATATTATTATTAAATATATCATTTTGAGTTTAGATTTTAAAGATATAAAATTTAAATATATTTTTCGGATTTAAATTTTATTCAATAATAGTTAATTATTAATTTAAATGTGGGCAAAAAGTCAAATGTCATCTAAAAAGAGTTAGTTTTCAAAAAAATAAATAAAAGATCTACTTTTCAAAATACAAAACATATATGAGTCATTTTTCCAAATTTTCTCTAAAATCAATTATAATTTAATTGTTACCAAATATTTTATATATTATCATGATAATTCATCAAATTTATAGTCATTTACTTATTTAAAAAAAAAGTTATTTCTCTAACAATAACGTGTAAAAATTAAGAACACAATAGTCAATATAAAAGTGGAAGAATTACAAAACTACACTATTTGAATTACATTTCACAAAACTACACCATTTCAAAATAACTTCACAAACGTACAGTTAAACACTCAAAATTAAATCCAAATAAACCCTACTTACACAATCCTACCCCTTTAATACTATACCCTAAACACTAATTAGCGAACCCAAATGAAAAGATTTTAATTTTGATAATTTTTTAAAAGGTAAATCAAGCTTTTAAAATTTTGAAAGGTGTTAAAATGTGAAAAAATTAAATTAGGTAGAGTTTTGTAAAGAAAGACAAAAAATGGTGTAGTTTTGTGAATTCTTCTGTAAAAATTTCTCTTACCTCAAAAGTCAAAACTAATGAAAAAGATAGACCTAATTTTTAAGTAATTTTTTAAGTTATTGAATGCTATCTAGTGGTAATATCTTAAAAATAAACAAATGAAACTTTGTCTTTAACAAATATGTCAGACATTTTATTTAACAAAGTCAATTTCTTCCTACTTGGATCACGGATACTTTAAACGTCTTTGTAATAGAATAGGATATGTCTTTAACAAAAAAAATAGAATAGGATATATGTATTGCAGTGACAAAAAAATAACAATTTTTCAATTTTTGAATAGCTGCATCAAAAAAATCTACAACCTAGATCCTACCCCAAAAAATTCAAAACTACAGTTAAAAGCCAAATATTAAGTCCCAAATTTTATTTGCAAACTTTTATTCATATAATATTCTCCTTAATTTGGCAGGTTCACACACTCCATTTAAAAGGAAATGTTTATACTTTATACATACAAAATATAAAACAAACCACATGCTTCTCTCATAGATAATGTAAGGTAACATTTTAACTACTAGGAACCTTTTGTGTGTGTGATTCAATAATGGATTTGGCAATCCACAAGAGACCAGGATCATTACGTTTCATTACCAAATATGGTTCTTCTTGTGTTCCTCCTCTGCCTTCCGATACCATCTCTTCGACAAAACCTACCACTGAAAGAATCTCTACCGCGGCCGCAAAGTTGTTGATGTTGCGATTTATTGCCGGATTTCCCTGAAAATTCGGCATACATGTATAGTTGATATATATTAACTCAAAGAAGGGAACAATGTATTGAAAGAGGAATTCTTTAAAGGAAAAATCTTATGAATACCACTAAAAAAAGTTTTTTTAACACGATTAGCACATATTTTCGAAAGTTTTACAAATACCAATAAAAAGTTTTTTTCTCATAAATACCACAAATCTTAAATTTTCAAAATTACACACAAAACCTTCAAAAAACTATTCCCTACCCCTTCAAAACTATACCCTAAACACTATAGAGCGAACCCAAATAAAAAATTTAAAATCTAAAACTGTTAAAACTCGTTTTTTTGTATTTGTGGTATTTTTGTAAGCTACTACTTTTTAATGGTATTTTTGTTAAAAAAAACATTTTAATGGTATTTTTGTTATAAAAAACTTTGTAATGGTATTTTCACAACAAAAAATTATTTTGATGGTATTCTAAGGAATTTCTCTTCTTTAAAACACCCCTAATATAATTTTTTGAAGGCAAAAATACCATTAGTCTAAAAAAATACCAATTAAAAAGCTTTCCTTTGACCAAAAATACCACATACACAAAAACAAATTTTGATATTTTAGAATTTATCTAATTTTCGGTATTTATGTTTACGAGTAAGTTTTGAAATAGGCATGTCTAAGTTTTAAAGGTTTTAAGCTATTTTTAAATTGTGTGGTATTTTTGGCTAAATAACTTTTTAGTGGTATTCTAGGCCTAAATAACTTGTGTTTGGCCTAACAACTTAAAAAAGATGGTATTTCTAAACAAAACAAGAGGTCTATTGAGTCCATTACCTTACGAAGCCTTTTGAATTTCATTTCATATGGTTGTTCAATGATGTTCCTACACCACAAAACAAAACAAAGTTATATATCTTCAATCACATAACAATGGACATACATACATACGCGGAAACGGTTTATAGAAATGCACCTCACTATTTTAAGAAGCATTTGTAGAACTTGACCGCGGCTAGCTTCATTATCCAAGGCACTTATAGCTTTCTCGATACGGTTAGAGACTATGCGGACAGAGTCTTGAATCCTCTGAATCTCGTGATCATCTGGATCGGGCTCACCGATCTCCATGATTGTTTCCCTTCTTTCCGTGACAACCGTGTCATTATCGGCACATGGCTCTGAATCATTAGGATCCTGCATAGTTTCGTCTACAACGGGTTGTCTCTTAGAACTCTCATCTGACACTACCACGGCGTCGATTGTTGTTTCCATATCTTCAACTTTTTCAATTCTTGTTTTTGTTGTTGTGTCTGTTTCCAAGTCGTCTGGTTCGGGTTCATCGTCATCTTCTGCAGGACAGGCAATATCACCACTCGACCCCAAGCGTTGGTCATGTGCACCTCTAAGATCTTCATTGGTATCGTCAGGATCAGGCTCGAACTCACTCGAAGAATCAGACCGTTTAATCTCATCAAAAACCAAGTCATTGTCATCAGGATCAGGCTCTTTGCCGGGTTTTGATGTATGGGAGAGACGGAGATAAGCAGCGGTAACAGATGATTCACGAGCGTTGTTTCCAAGATTATCAATTTGATTTCCACCAAGCCTATGAGATAGGTTTTCAGTTTCATTAAAGAATTCGTCTTCTTCATCGACATAGTCATTCATAAGTTTCGTCCCGTTTAGAGTGTGACCTCTTGATTTAGTCCAATCTAAGCTTTCAGCTTCTTTGTTCAACTGTCACACACAACAAACCAAAACAAACTAAGATTGAGAAATTTCTTATAATACCACCAAAAAATGTATTTAGGTCAAAAGTACCATTACAAAGTTTCTTGTCCTAAAGTTCCATTAATTATTCTTTTTGGTCAAAAAACTACAAAGACAAAAATACACATTAGAATTTAAACTTTTAGATTTGGGTTCGGTATTAAGCGTTTATGGTTTAATTTTGAAAGGGGTAGGGTCTAGATTTAAGAGTTTAGTGTTTAATATTAAATGTTTTAAGTCAATCTAAGTTTTGTGGTATTTTTGACCAAACCCTTGTTTTAGTTAACTTATGATGGTATTTTGGCCTAAAACTTAAAACATCGTATTTTAGGGAATTGATCGAAATAGAGACATATACTTTCACTGGTGCCTGTAAGTGTGTGTATATATATATATATATAATTATTACCTGACTATCAAGAGCATAAAATTTGTCATCATGGTCCGTATATACCATGTGTGCCTAAAGTTTTAATTTCAGAGAATATTAGCTCACAAAATAAATGGTTCAAATTTTTTGGTAGATATAACTGCAGAAGTAACTATCTTACAAGCTCATGCAATAGAGTCTTCTTGATGCTCGCGTACTTTCTGAATCCCTTGAGATCATCGGTCCGAAGACGTAAAGATATCTCTTCTCCTTGATTCTACATAAAGCCAATTGCATAATAATCCAAAAATATTCAAAAATAGACTATAGGACACAAGAAAGTCATTGTTGTCTTCTTATAAAACAAACCACATGTACCTTGTTAAAACCTAAAAGGCATCGCGGACTAACGCCAACATAACCAACCGGTGCTAGTTCCGTCATAATTCCTACTCTCCAACGATGCTACAATATATACAAACTAAATCAATTAGTACAATTTGCAAATTTACCGATTGGTTGCATAATAGCTTAGTTATTTCGTAATTGATATATAACAAACCTTGTTCATAACCGCGATAATGCCAGGGTCTGCCGCTAACATGTGCATTCTCTTTAAAGCCTCAGAAGCTGGAGGGTTTAGCTGCAATAATTACAATGGAAATTAAACACATAACTTCCTAGTAACTTTAGGGCACAAGAGAAGAAGTAGCAACAACATATGACATCACTAATGTCACATTACTTACTTGTATACCGGGGAGTTGAAGTGTGCGAAAACCACAGAAGATGTAACTGTAAGTACCCTGTGGAAGCTTGATCGAAGTGCTTGAGCGGCCGTACGATTTCTTTTGCCTAAGCCTTTTCTCTTCTTCTTCGAAACCGAGTATTCTCATGTCAGGCTTTGCATCTTTTAAAATACTGTGGACTTCTTCTTCGGATACACCCAACATTCTAATAGTTTTGTCCTAAAAACCGAGAAGATAATACTAATAAGACAAGATTTCAATGTATAAAACATCCTTTTGCAGTTTCAAACTAAGTGCCACTTAAGTTTTTTCCCAAGCATGTTACGATAACATATTAAAAATACGTATTTAAGATTGTACTTTTGCAACAATACACCCATTTAAACCAATGAGCAATTGCAAAAATACACCTTTAATATTGTATTATGCAAGACTACATGAAACACAAAAGTGAGTATTTACACACATAAACACAAAATATGGAATCCAAATAAACCCTATTCCCTCGAAAAATAAACCTTCAACACTAAATATTGAAAGTTCCAAAAAAAAGTTAAAAGAAATTGAAATGAGTGTAAATTTTGAAAATCAGTGTCGAAAGCGGATTCTTTTGGTCAATTTCTAATAAACCAAACACAACCGAAAACTAAAACACATTCAATTTTAGCCAAAGATTCAAACAATTGAAACACAGTAATGTGACGACAACAACAACAACAACATGAAAAGACACTAAACCATACCCTTTACAAAAGTGTGTATTTAAAAGAACAATGCCGTGTCAAGTGTAAGTTTATGAAGTAGTAATTAAAAAGGTGTAGTTTCGTCAATCTATAATAAACCAAACACAATCTGCAAGCTTAACACAAATACACTTTTAAAATTGCAATTTTCAAAAACACACCAAAGTAAACCAATGAGCAATTGCAAAAAATACACTTTTAAGATTTATTTTGCAAAACTAGACACACTTAAATCTCACTTTCATAAATACACAAAAATATGTAACCCAAATAAACTCTAACCTCTGTAACTTAAAAAAGAATTTGAAACGAGTGTGGTTTTGTATATTAGTGTTCAAAAAGGTGTAGTTTTGTCAATCTCTAATAAACCAAAACACAATCTACAAGCTTAACACAATCAATTTAGCCAAATGAATCAAACCATCCAACATTTCAAGAACCTAACCTTCATGTAAACAACAAACAAAAAACCAAAAAAAAGAAAAATTCCTTAGAATACCATCAAAATAAGTTTTTGTTTTGAAAATATCATTAAAATGTTTTTTATAACAAAAATATCATTAAAATGTTTTTTATAACAACAATATCATCAAAAAGTAGTAGTTTACAAAAATACCACAGATACAAAAAACGAGTTTTAACACTTTTAGATTTTATTTTTTTTCAATTGGGTTCGCCGTATAGTGTTGAGGGTATAGTTTTGAAAGGGTGGGTATAGTTTTGAAAGGGTAGGTATAGTTTTTTGCAGGTTTTGAAAATGAAGATTTGTGGTATTTATGAGAACAAAACTTTTTAACGGTATTTGTAAAACTTTCGAAAATATGTGTTAATTGTGTCAAAAAAAAACTTTTTTTAGTGTATTCACAAGAATTGCCCTTTCAAGAGCCTAACTTTTCATGTAAACAACAAACAAAAAACCAAAAAAAAAAATTGAGACAAAAAGACAGAACCTGAACAATGCAAGATTCTTGCAAGCTCAAGCTCGAGTGTTGATCGGAGAAAGGCAGAATCAATATCGATCCTTTCTGATTCAAACGAGGAACTATCAAACGGAGAGTTTCCGGTTTAACTCCGGTTATCTTTCTCAATTCAAATCCCAATTCCTTTAGATTCGATTCAGATCCCATCTCTACTTCGTATATGTTTCCTTTCCAAATCACAGAAACTACTACGATACTTCTTCTAGAATCTTCTTCTTTTTCTTCTTCCATCGAGAGATTATTCGATAATTTAAACCCTAAATTTGTAGAGAGATGTGATTCGATTCAATAAAAATTTCGAATTAATTCGAATTTCAGATGATTTTTGAACTTTTGATGGAGAAAGGTGAGATTTGTTAGTCGATAAGGTTTGGGTTTTTAAGACAGAACCGCGTGGAGATTGTTTGGTATGAATGTTTTGGACTTGCAGAAGAAGAAATGTTACTTTCTCTCTCTATTATATTTATTCGCGAGAGAAAGAGAGGGTCTGGGTGATTCTGGAAGGGAGAGAGGCTTTCTCTAAATTACTAGAAAGTTAAAAATTTACGGAATAAAAGAAGAAATATTTATTGGTAAAAACAATGTGTAGTATAAAATGAGATAAAAATAAATTTGGAAGTCATGTGATTCGCGTTAAACGCGAAGTTTAATTTTAAATTTATATATAAAATATATTGTATTTTGGTTTTTATAATATTTTATTCACAAAAAAATATTATTACTATTTTAATATTTATCATCGAAAAAGATTATCATTGCTATTACCATGTTGAATATTTACCAGTACGTATAATTTACTATTTATAATTGAAAAACAATAACTACATAGTGTTTTGAAACCATGATCTGACCCGTTTAAAAATGAAAAATATGTCAATCCGGTCTCTATTTGTCATAGAACTCGGATTATTAAAAATTCATATAAAACCACTGAACTTTCGGGTAGGGGTGGGCAAAAAATCCGGACCCGACGATCCGAACCATACCTGACCCGAAAAACCCGGTTCGGGTCGGGTTAGGGTAATATCTATTTATCTTTTTGGGTATGAAACTCTTAGACCCGTGGGTAACGGGTCGGGTCGGGTATTACCCGATACCCGATTGGGTTACCCGCAAACCCGATCATATACATATACATTAATATATAATAAATACATATACATATAATATATAATATATCCATATATAAATTATAATTTTTTATACATGATTTATGAAATGTTTTTTTCTCTATATATTCACTTTATTTTAGTGGATTTATTGATTTAAATGTTAAATTTGGATGTTGGCAATTTAGTTTAGACGTTAACTTTGCTTATTGTGAATTTATTTCATGATTATATGACATGTTTTATTTGTAGGTGTCGTGTAAATCAATACCATTTCGCGTATTAAAGTAATTCGGGTTTAAAATCCCCTTAACCCGACCCGTAACCGTTTGTAACGGGTATTTAATTTAAAATCCGAACCGACCCGAACCCGGTTAGACCCGAACCGTATCCGAACCGATATATTAAATTTATCCTAATGGGTCCTAAACCTCTATACCCGGTGTACCCGAACCCGACCGGGTCTTACCCGAACCCGATCGGGTTACCCGTTTGCCCACCCCTACTTTCGAGAATAGGTGGGTCAACTGATGGTCAAGTCAATTTTGTGTTCAAGTTTTGTCATTTGACATGGACTTTGATGCTTAATACAATTTTACAAAATAATATTGATATTTATGAATGAACAATATGTTTTATCATTGTTTTGTGCGAGAATATAAAATACAAACATTAGGAAAATTATAAAATTGTGTTTTTCATGGGTTTTTAAAATCATATTTTGTAGGCTTTTTAAATATTTTAAACATATTTTCTATGAATGTTTAATCACTCTTTCATGTATAAAGTTATCCGAAAATTCTTTGCTCAAATTTTGGGAACCGGTGGTTCAACCGATGAGTCGTAAATTATGTGTTCAAGTTTTGTCATTTGACATGAATTTTGGTGTTAAATACAATTTTACAAAATAATATTGTTATTTGTAAATGAACATTATGTTTTATCATTATTTTAAACATAATGTGATAAAATATAACATATAAATATAAGAGAAATCTATTTTTAATTATAAATTGTTTTTTTATGGATTTTTTAATATTATATTTTTTATATTTTAGGGGTTTTCGACATTTCTGAATATATTATCCATTTATTATGTTTGTTTAAGAGACTTTTGTGATAAATTTGGGCTTTTGTTTTGGACTTTTATGAATTTCTTATAAAATTTTTAATGATGTGGGGTCAGAATTACTCACGTGATGACACATAGGATTTTCACTCTCATTTTCTCTCTCCGTCTTCTGTATTAATATTAGATGTTAGGGTAATATCTATTTATCTTTTTGGGTATGAAACTCTTAGACCCGTGGGTAACGGGTCGGGTCGGGTATTACCCGATACCCGATCGGGTTACCCGCAAACCCGATCATATACATATACATTAATATATAATAAATACATATACATATAATATATAATATATCCATATATAAATTATAATTTTTTATACATGATTTATGAAATGTTTTTTTCTCTATATATTCACTTTATTTTAGTGGATTTATTGATTTAAATGTTAAATTTGGATGTTGGCAATTTAGTTTAGACGTTAACTTTGCTTATTGTGAATTTATTTCATGATTATATGACATGTTTTATTTGTAGGTGTCGTGTAAATCAATACCATTTCGCGTATTAAAGTAATTCGGGTTTAAAATCCCCTTAACCCGACCCGTAACCGTTTGTAACGGGTATTTAATTTAAAATCCGAACCGACCCGAACCCGGTTAGACCCGAACCGTATCCGAACCGATATATTAAATTTATCCTAACGGGTCTTAAACCTCTATACCCGGTGTACCCGAACCCGACCGGGTCTTACCCGAACCCGATCGGGTTACCCGTTTGCCCACCCCTACTTTCGGGAATAGGTGGGTCAACTGATGGTCAAGTCAATTTTGTGTTCAAGTTTTGTCATTTGACATGGATTTTGATGCTTAATACAATTTTACAAAATAATATTGATATTTATGAATGAACAATATGTTTTATCATTGTTTTGTGCGAGAATATAAAATACAAACATTAGGAAAATTATAAAATTGTGTTTTTCATGGGTTTTTAAAATCATATTTTGTAGGCTTTTTAAATATTTTAAACATATTTTCTATGAATGTTTAATCACTCTTTCATGTATAAAGTTATCCGAAAATTCTTTGCTCAAATTTTGGGAACCGGTGGTTCAACCGATGAGTCGTAAATTATGTGTTCAAGTTTTGTCATTTGACATGAATTTTGGTGTTAAATACAATTTTACAAAATAATATTGTTATTTGTAAATGAACATTATGTTTTATCATTATTTTAAACATAATGTGATAAAATATAACATATAAATATAAGAGAAATCTATTTTTAATTATAAATTGTTTTTTTATGGATTTTTTAATATTATATTTTTTATATTTTAGGGGTTTTCAACATTTCTGAATATATTATCCATTTATTATGTTTGTTTAAGAGACTTTTGTGATAAATTTGGGCTTTTGTTTTGGACTTTTATGAATTTCTTATAAATTTTTTAATGAAGTGGGGTCAGAATTACTCACGTGATGACACATAGGATTTTCACTCTCATTTTCTCTCTCCGTCTTCTGTATTAATATTATAAGATTTTGGTCTTGTTATGATGACGTATGCACATACGATTGTTGACATGAACATGAGATAATCAATTCCCAAAAATACCATGAAAAAATATTTGGACAAAAATATTATCATATGTTTTTTAAAAAAAATACCAAATAAAAATATCTTTTCGACAAAAATACCATAAACTTAAAATTAAAACTAATGAAATTAACTCGAAACTTTCAAAACTAAATCATGCACCTTCAATAATATAACATAAATAAACAATATACATATAACAAACTCAAATGAAAATTTTAGTTTTATAGTGTTAAAATTAGATCTTTTGTTTATAGTATTTAGTCCAAAAATATTTCAATGGTACTTAACGGAAAAAAACTTCTAAGGTTTTCTTGTCAAAAAACTTTTTTCATGCTATTTTTAGAAATTTCTCTAATATAATATGCCTTTTTGTTTAAAATAAAATTTTAAATAAAAGTGGGTATATCATTTTAATTTTAATGTCAATTAATTCCTTAAATTCCATGAAAAATTTAAATATTTTTTATCCTTGAGTATCTTTAAAAAGTTTTTGAATTAAAATACCATAAATACAAATATCTAGGTTTAACACTTTAAAATAAAATAAAATACCATTTGGATTCGCTATATAATGTTAGAGTATTATATTGAACGGTGTAGAATTTAGTTTTGAAATTTTATGGTGTAGTTTTGAAGGTTTTAAACTAATGTAAAGTGTATTATTTTGATTCAAAAAGCTTATGAAATTATTTTTGTTCTAAAAACTTTTTTCCATGGTGGTTTTTGGAATTGCCCTTTAATTTTTCTCTTGTTAGATTCTCGTGTTTAATTAGAAAGTTTATCATTTTTTACTACGTTGCCAAAAAAGTATAGATTATAGTACTAGGAATTTAGGATCCTTGTAATAATTTGGTAAAATATAAAGAAAAATACTTATGCATCCAAACAAAAGTCGATGACATTATTACCATGTTTCCACCATTGTTCAAAAATCAAAAAAATATCCCAAATATAAAAAATAAATAAAATAGGATCAATTGCTCCTTTCTTTCTTTCTTACTTTCTTTATGCAATCCAAAACTTTCAATGCTCAAAACTTCACCCAATAACCCAAAAAAAACAACAAAAAACAGAGAAAAAAGAAAAAAAACATTCAAACTCTTTTTTATGCATCTTTATTAATGTCACCATCATCAACCTCATCATCCTCCTCACCAATCAATTCTTGATCTTCCACGGCCGTGGGGCTCGACTCAGAACCTCCATCAATAGACAGATTCGATATTTCCCCAGCGACTGAATTCGCGTCGCCTTCATCGGTAGCATCTTCCGAGACAGTAGACTCTGTGTCTGATTGTTGCTGTAGGCTCCAGTACATTATGCTTGCCGCCAATATAAGCATCATCTTCTGGTTCACCTGTTGTGTAAATTAAACGACCACCAAGTAAACAAATCAAAATTCATAAACAATGCGCGTAAAAAACCGCATTCGAAAAAAGCTTGTTTCGATATGTATTTTGTATATCTCTTTTTTACCTCTATGATATCTTCAGGCAGCAAGAATATAGAGCATCCCAGCTTCCGCGCAACACTGATGATGTATGTCGCGTTCAACTTCTTCTCCTCCTCTGTTTTTGTCCCAAAACAAAACCAAACATAACTCATCTTCTTACACACACAATGAAGTTGAAAACATTAAAAAAATTTCTTTTACCTGTTTCTCCGTTGGTAACGAGGCTCCAGTTAACAACTCTTGGCTCAACCGAACTCAGAAGTTCAAGAAAGAACATTCCATTCGACAGGTTCTTGTCCTAATATCGGAAAAAAAAACAACCATAGAAACTGTTTATGTTTATCAAAGGATGGTGTCTCTGCATGAATCAGATCTGTAAAGAAACTTACCCTGAAGCTATCGGCCTGGCAAGTTCGGCCACCTCTTTTAACTTTCCTATTAGCCCAGTTTAGAATATCAGCATCCGTAATCTCTTTGCCTTGCGAATGAGATCTCAAGTTCCTCAGAAGTTGGAGCATTGTATATCTCATTAGTTGCCACAGAAAAGCTGCCAAAAAATCAACAATTGATGGTACCATAAAATTAAAATCGTTCTATCGATTAGAATTACATAAACAAACTTGTGATGTTATCATGTTGGCAAGAAACATGTTAAGGTGTAATGAAGTTAGTGTGCCATTTTAAGAGAGCACTCACCGAGAAGGAGTTTTTTATTGCCTTGGACAATGTCGTTACCAGCTACATTAACGAGGGAGAAGCGAAGTTCTTTTCCGATCTTTATAACTTCATTACAGTTCTCGACTTTTTTAAACGGCATTTTAATGGGAGGTTTGTTTGCGTGTTTCCAATTGACAGAGCCCGGCGAAACTTTGTCAAGCACTTCAAGAAGAACCCACCTGAATGAGACAGAGAGTTAGGTACAAGACTTACAAGTTACATTATAAAGATAATAATTCTCCAACCACAAAACTATATAGCTTATTACCCGTTCCTAAGATCCTCAAAAACATTGTTGACGTAAGTGGCAGTGCCGAGACTGTTGATCCAGAGACGGAAACATCTTTCTTCTCTTGAAGTTTCGATATCATCTGTCATCATCTCAGCAAACGATGTCTTTGAGGTGTCTACGGTCAATCCATTCCTGCAACAAAGGAAATAGCACTAGTAAAACACTCTCAAAACAATATCAAGACAAGAATACCACTTTGTAGTAAGATATTTACGGTGGAAGGAGTTTGCCTACTGACCTGTGTTGAAATATTTGGGCCACAAACGCAAGGTTAAGATTTGCTGAGCCGTCTACTATATCTTTAGGAGAGATGTATCTTTTACAATCAAGCTTCTCGGCCTGCTCAAGAACCTTCCTCGCTCTTTCCGTGGGGTCTTTGGTCTCTAACGCCACATGTGAACTGTGTTCTGGAGCAAGAGCATTAAGCAGGTACGCATATGCCTCACCGTCCTAAAACACACATATAATAGAAGCAACATTGTCAAGCTTGTAAAAATGTCGACGATGAGTCTAACAAAAGAGAATATATATATATGTTATTGGACAAGTTACCTTCACATCAGAGGAAAAATTTGTAACTTGCTTTTCGTAACCGGCTTTCTTGAGATGAAAATTCATCCATTTCAGCAATACTTTTTCAGGAGCCAATCCCATGAGCTCCTCCGCGTCCTGCAACATCAATGAAGGTTTCAATCTCTTGAAGATAGAAAGATATTTGGATCAGAGAGTTGAAAGATACTTACCTGAGTGTCGTCTACCAGCTCAAAAAGCGAAGGAGTTTTCTTGAAATTGAGATCAGCCAACAATTGAATCTGAATATATAGCAAAGATTTAACGATTTTGTAAGTAAATGATCATCTGAGACACCTTAGAAAGATATACACTTTAAGATGAGAGTACCTTTATAATCTGAGATATCAATCCAAGTACAAGATATGGCTGCATAAGAAAAAAAGGGATAGTAAGACTGATTAATAATCGAAATACCGAGCTAAAACCAGAGGAACAAAAAGATAGATATTACTAACTCTTCCTTCAGCAATGTCCTGTGTTCCGATGTTAACCACCGTGCATCCAATTGCTTTGGCAGAATTGAGACCAAGCGTAAGATTCTCGTTCCTCTCCCATGGGTTAAGCGTCTTCTTTGTGTTGATAGCTCGTTCATCGATGGTCCCAGGAACCGCAACATTTATAAGCTTACTGCAAAAAAAAAGAACAAGAAAAGTTCAAAAACAGACCATAGAAACCAAATACTAGTTAGGAAGAAAGGGCATGTCTACATATATATACCATAGAAGAACACCGTCTTTAACAAGATCAAAGAAAGCATTAGTAGCAGGATCTATAGGAAGATAGCTCTTCAAGAAAGGATCATCTCTCAAGTAACTATTGACATGCGAAACATAAGAAGCCTTCTCTGATTCATTGATAGCGTGGTGAACCGTCGTAGTACTAGTCTTGAGGAAAGAAGAAGAGCCTTTGGATCCTCCTGTTTTTTCGACCCCTCGTGCTTGAACACTCAAATAGGCCTATCAATTCAAAAAAACCATCAAACACATACATACATAAAAAAAGAAAACATCATAATCTCGAATTTTCAGACATCAAAAAACCCACCCGTAAAAAGGCCTCGAAATCGATTTCTTCTTCACCGGCATTGGGATGAGACTTCTCCAAAACAGATCTGATCTCATCCTCATCAATGGTTCCATTAAAAGCTTTCAACTTTGCGAAAACAGGCGGTAAATCGCCAATAGTGACACGGCCGGATTGCGTTTTGTTCGAATTAAACTAATCAAAACACAAGACAAAAGCTTCACAAAAAGTCAAAATCTAAACATTACACAGTACTAAATCATAAAGAGAAACCTATTATGAAAGGAATAAGAATCTTAAGGAACCTTTGATTTAAGAGTACGTAGCTCAACTTGTGTAAATTGGCTTTGTAACGATGGATCAGACAAAACAACACCAACATAACTCGACATTTTTTTGTCTCAAAGACAAGAGATTTGTTTAAGATCCAAAAGCAAATCCCTGTAAACATATAGTTTTATAAATATGCCCAAAATAAGATAAATCAATCAAATAGAAAGAGAAGATTATAAACGAATCCGACAACAAACAAACAAACAAACAAACAAAAGATAGATCGGATGTAATAGCGAATAACAAGATGTGTTATGTAATAATAATAAAAAAAGATATAAAGAGAAGAGAAGAGAAGAAGATGAATGATGAGAATTGACCTTATTTAGAGAAGAAGAGATTGAATGTGAATCGTGTTGTTCATTTATCTTCTTTTTTTTATGATTGATGAAGAAGAAAGTTCTTTTGGAGGCTTTTGAAATGGCGTCAAAAGAGAGATCAGCGAGAGAGAGAGAGACGATGAAACATGAAAGTTTTACGAGCGCACGTCATAGCGATGAAGAGTGGGCCCGTTAGGCTTTATTAAAGCCCAAATATAATATTAAATAGGCAAAATTTCATATTAATACACTAACTAAATTATTATTAGCTTTTTAATACACAAACTTTTTGATTGTCCAGAATAATACACCAACTATTTTATTTGTTCATTTTAAACCACGAACTATTTTACTTACTTATTTTAAATCACAAAATTAAATCATCTATCCATTTAACTAAATCACCGTTAGTTGACCGTTAGTTTATTTTTTAAAAAAATCTAAATTTTGTTATTTTAATAAAGAAATACTTTAAAATTTTGTAAAAAATTAGAAAAATTTAAGAATATATAAAAAGATTGTAACAAAAATAAAAGTTTCGAAAAATAATATTTTCACAATTTAAAATCATAAACAATTAAAAGATAGGAAAATAACAATTTTTAAATTTAATTTGTGAAAACATTTTCATTTTTATTCTTAAATTTTTTTATTTGGAACCTCTTGTATATTTCCGAATTTTATAGTTTTTGTTGGATTTTTTACATAATTTTAAAATATCCTTTTATTAAAATAGAAAAAAATATTTTTGTTTCAAAAAATTTGTAACGGTCAACTGACGGTCAACTAACGGTGATTTGGTTAAATGGATAGATGATTTGAGTTTGTGATTTAAAATAAGAAACTAAAATAGTTCGCGTATTAAAATGAACAAAATAAAATAGTTGGTGTATTATTCTGGGCAATCAAAAAGTTGGTGTATTAAAAAGCTAATAATAATTTAGTTGGTGTATTAATATGGAATTTTCCCTATTAAATAAATAATTAATTACTTGCCATGTAACTTCGTAAAAGTAAAAAATTATGTTTAAAGTTTATAATTTGGTTTAGTTTACTTTTTGTTTCGGTTATATAATTTTTTTATTTTTTATTTACTAAATTAAATTTAGTTTTACTGTATAATGTTTTGTCGTGAAATAGTTTATTCGGAACCATGTCATTATAGAAAAATTACAACTATTATCTCGAGATTTTCGTATCATGGACAATCCGAACAAAATTTTTATTTCTGTATAACGATCTATTTTCAATTTTTTAGTTCAACTTCATTCAGTTTTTGTATCGGATCCGGATCCTATAAATATTTTTTTTAAAATAAAAGTACATATTTTATTAAAAACCTAGATCCGGATCCATTTCAGTAAAAAAATATTATTCTTTTAACAAAATATATTTATAAAATATTCAAAAAATGGATTCATATATCTTTTAAAAGTCAACGGATGTTCGATGACTGGATTCATATATACTGAAATTTATTATTCCGTCCATTTTAGAATACATGTCGTTTTAAAGAGTTTTTTTATTCCATTTATTCCTTATTTTTAATTTCGACAGAAAAATTTAATGTGTTTTGATTTTTTTTAACTAATAAAAATTTATTATATTTTTTATATTGGTTGTACTCAATATTATTTTATACAAAAGTAGAATTTATGTTTTTAATTATTTACTATTTTATTTGTTCCTTTATAAATGATGTTTCAATATTTTTATTGTTATGTAATTATTGGGCTTTAAAAGTCTTTTTAAGTTATATTTCTTTTGAATAATGATTTTGTTTTGTTGTCTATTTGATTGATTGTTATCGAATCCTCATGTCTTGTCACCTTTAATTTGCTGAGAGTCGTTATCGGCTCGACATGTAGGATTTTTAACAAAAGTTAATTCGCAAATAATATCTTAGGGATTAGTTTTTCTTGTTAAAATTTTTTATTAAAAGTATTACTTCATTTAGATTTATTATTAAATATTTAAAATTTATTTCATTTCATTTTGAAAAATAATTTTAACATTATTAAAGAAAAAAGTAAAATATTGTTTTAGATCTAGAAACTTTTATACGGTATGTTTAGAAATTGGTCATATTTTTAAAAATCAAATATAATATCATAAGCTTTAAAATTATTAAAACATTTAAAAGCAAACTAACAAGACAAGCTTTAATATTTATTTCTTAAGAAATTCACAAAAATATACCATTTCGGTCTCAGTTACAAAATTACACCTAATTCAATTTTTTTATATCTACATTTTTTCCAAATTTTAAATGGCTCAATTACCCTCTAAAAAATTAACAAAATTTAAATATTTTTATTTGGGTTCTTTAATTTGTGTTTACGGCATAATATTAAAATTTATATATTAAAATTATAGTTTTGTGAATTCCTCTAAGAATATTGAATTATGTGTAATTTTGTGAAAGAAAGGTTGAACGACTGTAGTTTTGTGAATTCATCTTCAATATTTTTACCTATTTACACTCTTTCAAAATTTTAAATGATTGATTTATCTTTTAAAAAATTACCAAAATTAAACTTTTCTCATTTGGGCTCTAGCTTATTGTTCACCATTTCTAAATATTATCCTTCAAATGGTGTTGTTTTGTAATTCTTCTATATTAATTAAGGAGACACTTTTAGAATTTTGAATGAAAGTTTAAAAAATCCATAAAATAATATATTAAAAGGCCCATAAAATAAGATTTTAAAAAGCCCATAAAATATGAATAAAAAGCTCATAAAATATAAAATCTAAAAGTCCATATCATAAAATATTCAATTACTGAAAATTTTAATATGAAATTTCAAGCATAAAATCGAAAGTTTAAATCTCCCTAAATCTTCTTCAATAAGTAATATACATATGGAGTATACGAAAAAATCCGCCAAATTGTTATAAAAACTTACACAAAACAAATTAATTGAATAGTAATGTGATAAAATATCAAACTTCTTTTAAAATGCAAAAAAAAGTTTATGATACCGTTATTGTTATAAAAAAAATTAATTTTATTTTGATTATCCCTTAATAAATAATAAAACATGTTTGAAAACAATTTCAAATTTATTTTAAATAAATTTACATGTCAAAAATTAAAAATAATTTTGTATTTTTTATATATTATGTATATACTTATAAATTTAAACTTCGTGCTTGGCGTTGATCAAAAAATCTAGTTATTTATGATATAGTATAAATGGGTATAATTATATGGATATGATTTATTTGAATTTAATTTTGAATGTTTAGGTCTAGTTTTATAAAATACTTATTAAAATGGTTTAGTTGGGTGAAATGTAACTCAAAATGTCTAGTTTTGTAATTGTCCCTTAGTATTAAGGGGAATTTTGAAAAGTAACTCTTTTGAGTTTACAAATTTGAAAAATATACCTTCTTTTTATTTTTTGGAAACTAACTCTTTTTATATGTAATTTTACTTTTTTGTCCGATTTTTAGTTAAGAACTATATCTTTCGAAAAAAATATTTATTAAATATTTAAAATTTCTTTTTTAAATTATAAATATTTTATAATTATTTATTTTAAAATATAGATATTTTATTTCCTGAATATAAAACATTGGATCAATTCAAAATATACATTTAAATCAACCAAATTAATATTGGTTAAGTATGAACCATCATCATATCATAAAATGAAAAAGATGATAACTTTTGAGAGATTTAATGTGAATTGGGATTTCTAGGTTTTAATTTGAACCATGATTTCAATTAATTTTCCTTATTCATCGATTATTTTCTGCTTTTTCTTCATCTTATCCCTCTTCTTTGTATTTAACCGACTTACCGCTTTCATCTTCTGTGACGTATTGATTAACGAAACCAACGACGCATCGACGTATTATACCATCTTCGTAACCCGACATATTCAACATTATATATAGGATATCGAACTTTGGTAGGGAAACTTAAAATATTAATAGATTTATTTATAATCAAATTTTAAATATAAAACAAATATTACAAATTTATCTAAGATAAAAAATAAAGATATTATTATTAAATATATCATTTTAAGTTTATCTTTTAAAGATATAAAATTTAATTATATTTTTCTGATTTAAATTTTATTCAATAATAATTAATTATTAATTTAAATGTGGGCAAAAAAGTCAAATGTCATCTAAAAAGAGTTAATTTTCAAAAAAATAAATAAAAGGTCTACTTTTCAAAATACAAAACATAATATGAGTCATTTTTCCAAATTTAGGGATATGATTTTGTATATAAACTTCATTTTGATTTAATTTTTAGTAATTAGGTGTAGTTTTGTGCAGTGACTTTAAAATATTGTATTTTGTAAAATGCAAAATGTGTAGTTTTATAATTCTCCCTTAAATTTGAAAATATTTTGGGTTAATAAATTGTGGTATATTTATACTATTAATTGGGAAAGACAATTTTTGAGGAACCCTTAAAATTTTCTTTTAATTACATGTAATGTCATTGCATAAATTTTAATATAAGGTAATTTTAAATAAAAATTAAAAAAAACATTCATATTTAATAGGGCTAAAATAAAAACGAAATTAAATAAATATGTATCATAAAATAAAATTATTCCTAACTAATCGGATTTAAATGAAAAAACGAAAAAATAAAATAAATAGGTATTATAATGAAAAAAATAAAATATTATAAATATTTTAATTTTGTGATAATCCATCATATAATATTAAAAATATTTATTTATTTTAAAAAATAAGTTATAAAATTTTAAATTATTTAAAAGTATTTTCTTAGAATATTCGAATCGATAATGTAAATAAAAAACCAAAAGTATTCGAAAATATTTAAAAATCTAAATAATTAATAGAGAAATTCACAAAACTACACTCTTTCAACCCTCCCTTAACAAACTACACCTAATTCAATATTTTCACAAATTTACACCTTTCAAAATTTTAAAAGCTTGATTTACCCTTTAAAAAATTACCAAAATTAAAATCTTTTCATTTGGGTTCGCTAATTAGTATTTAGGGTATAGTATTAAGAGGGTAGGATTTTGTGGGTACGGTTAATTTGGATTTAATTTTGAGTGTTTAGGTGTAGTTTTGTGAAGTTATTTTGAAATGGTGTAGTTTTGTGAAATGTAATTCAAATGGTGTAGTTTTGTGATTCTCTCTAATTAATATTAGAGGAATTCACAAAACTACATTCTTTCATCTTTTCCTTTACAAAACTCTATCTAATTCAATTTTTTTCTCGTATTTACAAATTTTCAATATTTTAAAAGCTTGATTTACCCTTTTAAAAATTACCAAAATTAAAATCTTTTCATTTGGGTTCGCTAATTAGTATTTAGGGTATAATATTAAGAGGGTAGGGTTGTGTGGTTAGGGTTTATTTGGATTTAATTTTGAGTGTTTAGATGTAGTTTTGTGAAGTAATTTTGAAATTGTGTAGTTTTGTGAATCGTAATTCAAATGGTGTAGTTTTGTAATTCTCCTTTAATATTTTTGTATACCTTTGTGAGACGTCTTGCTAATTTGCGACGGATCAAAATATATCATACATAATTTATGATATATAAAAAATAATTTTTAATATCATAATATATATAAATATATGATTAAAAATTTATTATTCAACATGCATCCATAAAAAATAGGGAGAATCACAAAACTACACCATTTGAATTACATTTCACAAAACTACACCATTTGAATTACATTTCACAAAACTACACCATGTCAAAGTAACTTCACAAAACTACACCTAAACAGTAAAAATTAAATCCAAATAAATCATACCCACACAATCATATGCCATTTATACTATACCGTAAACACTAACTAGCGAACCCAAATGAAAATTTTTTAATTTTGGTAATTTTTAAAGGGTACATATGTGAAAATATTGAATTAAGTGTAATTTTGTGAAGAATGGTTGAAAGGGTGTAGTTTTGTGAATTCCTCTAAAAAATAATATCAAATTATATGAAATAAATTTTTGTAAATATTATTCTTGTTCGGGACACACGGGTAAAAATCTAGTTAAGCTTGGAAATGGTAATGTTATTTTTAGTCTAAACTATAAAAAATTGTTATTATGGAAATTATTTTTAGTTATTACAGGTAAACAAAAGGGCAATTTCCAAAAATACTATCAAAACTAGATTCATAAAATTATTGTACAAAAATAGATTCGTAAAAAAAAATTCTTTAAATACTATTAAAAAAAAGTTGGACAAAAATACCGTAAACTTAAAATTAACTTAAAACCTTCAACATTAACCTAAAACCATCAAAACTAAACTCTATCCTTTTAATAAGGGAGAATCACAAAACTACACCATTTGAATTACATTTCATAAAACTACACCATTTTAAAATTACTTCACAAAACTACACCTAAACACTCAAAATTAAATCCAAATAAACCCTACCCACACAATTTTACCCCCTTAATATTATACCTTAAACACTAATTAACGAACCCAAATGAAAAGATTTTAATTTTGGTAATTTTTTAAAGGATAAATCAAGTTTTTAAATTTTGAAAGAGTGTAAATTTGTGAAAATATTGAATTAGGTGTAGTTTTGTGAAAGGAAAGTTGAAAGGGTGTAGTTTTGTGAATTTCTCTTTTAATAATATACCTTAAACAAGATATAACGAATCCAAATGAAAATTTTTAAGTTTTAAAGTGTTAAAATTATATTTTTGTGTTTAAGGTATTTTAATTCAAAAAATATTTTAATAATATTTGAATAAAAAATAATTTGTAAAAGTTTTTTTGTCCAAAAAATCATTTTTCATAATATGCTATGATATTATCGTGAATTTCTCTGAACAAAAACAAAACAAAAAAAACAAAAGAAAGTAAAAAAGAAAAGAAACTTTTTTTTTTTTTTTTTTTTTTTGTCAAACAAAGAAAAGAAACTTAAAAAACGGAAATAGTGAGAGTTTTCTCTTAATCTACACTTCAATGCGCGTTGAAGAAGAAGAAGAAGATCTGCGACAAATCCTGAAGCTACCTTCTATGGTTTCAATAATCCACAAGAGCGAGATTCGCTTCCTCCTCTAGACATCTTAAACGATGATAGATTCTGGTCATGTTTGATAATCAATCAACAATCTCTTCAAGCAGTCCTCATCTTCGCAAATCCGGAAGCAGATCTGTCTTCATCGATCCTGGTAATACCAAAAATTTCTACGCCGCCATTAACGAATCTCAAGATGATTTCTTTTGATTTTTTTTTTTGGGTTTTTTTTTTAGATGTGAATGTTGTTATAGGAAGTAGTAGCAGTAGTGTATCAGACATGAGTGATGTGAAAAGCTTAAGCTCTCCTCTTCATATTACAACAATGGTTGTTTCTCCTTCTCCTACATTCATGTGGAGATTTAAGGTTTGGTTATATTTGTCTTTTTTTCTTTCTTTTTTTTTGTCAACTTTTGTCACAAATGGCCGACCCATTAGTCATTCATACACCGTCGTAGGCGTTGGGATTCGATCCCGGCTGGGTTGGTGTTACATGCCTCTTGTGGACTTATGTCTGCCACTAGGCCAAGACCACTTCTCCATTATGTATTGTGTGTAGAAGCTTTGATAACATTTTGTATAAATCTTTTTTTATTTACAGGTTGCTTTGTTCTTGTTTTGGGCTTTGTGTTGTTGCAAGGTACTGTTTGGTTAAAGTTTATTGAACTTTTTGATGACTTTAAGAATCGTTTTTTTTACGACGTTTTGTTTCGATAGATTGGATGGGATTCAGTCATGAGAATGAGTATCGACTTGCGAGATTTGTTCTTGTATGAAGTTTTTCTTTATTACAACCCTCTTCTTCTTGTGGTAAGTTTGTCATAGTGTGTACTCTCTCTTTTGATGGTTTTTTAGATCTCTGATTATATGTTCTTGCTTTTTTTGTTAATACTTTAAGACGATGATGGTTTGGCTTTGGGGTGTGAACTTATGGGTGTTCTCTCAAGGAAGTGTTAGTTATGCTAAAGTCTTTGATCTTGATCATACCCACCTTACTCATAGAGAGATGTGGAAGGTACTCAAAGTTCTATATGAGTGGTTGTTATTTTTATATTTGTGGGTTTTTCTTCTATGGATACTAAGACTGGCTTCATTACAATAGAGACGCTTCTCTGTTTCCATGTTGTGTTTATGTTTCATAATTTTTGGATGCAGTGTAGCATGTGGATGACAATCATTGTCCCAACTAGCATGACAGCTTATCTATATTTGTACTCTCACGGAGAAGTTTCTTTGGCTGCATCACAACCGGTTAGCATATGTTCACTATCTCTGTGTGCTTGTAATCTTTTATTGCAAATTTTATGTTTTGCTGTTTTGGTTTGTTTCTACTTTGTATGGTATGTCTAAGATTTATGTTTTCATTGATGCAGGTGCTCCTGTACATTGCGTTTGCTTTGGTTCTTATATTTCCCTTCGATATATTCTACCTGTCATCTCGATATTTTCTGTTGATAACACTCTGGAGGATAGTCTTTCCGCTTCAGGTAAAATGTTAATTGAAATAATAACTTTTCATAGTAGCTGTTAAGTGTTATGCTTGATTACGGTCGTGTGGGTTTTGAACAAAGTCTTACATTATATGGGACTTTCTGGATAAGTTCATTTAAGCTTGGAGATCTGATGCGAGTTTTGTGTGTCACAGGCAATTTCATTTCCAGACTTCTTTTTGGCAGATATTTTGACCTCCATGGTAAAGGTACGAAATTTTAAATAGTTCATTGCGCGAGCTTTCTAACGTCTAATGTTTATATGGCTAAGAAATAAGATGTTACTAGTGGGAGGCTTAATGTACTGTTTTCATCTGCCCAGCTAATGGAACTGGTTCCACATTTCTCATCTGCATTAGAAATTGTGTCGTGTCGATAACAATTTTGTGATATAATTATTGGGCTTCGAGGCCCAATAAACTAAGTTTTATTCTATCTTTCTAGCATATATAATAATGGTGAGTGAGGGAGGAGAGGTTTATCGAGAGTTTAACTTGATCAAGGGTTAGGGCGGTGGGAGGAGCCGATCAAAATCCTCGGGTTACGATCATAATCGGTTTCTATTATCTTTATAAAACTATTTCTATTTCTACACGTATCAAATTGGTATCAGAGCGAGTCGATTCGATGGGAGACGGTGACAGATATGTGGAGGTTCCGATCTTCTATGGGGATGAAGATCCAGAGAAGTGGATCGCTTGGGTCGAAGCTTATTTCATGGTTGAGGGATTCACAGAAGAGAATAAGATGGCTTTTACCTATGGATTCATGGAAGGTGAGGCTCTATTGTGGTTTGAGCAGCATGACGAGTTCACTAGGTGGTCAGAGATCAAAACGGGATTAGTGACGAGGTTTGGGACCGGAAAAGAGGCAGAGCGTCTCAGGGATTGGGCCGAGATCAGGCGAGTAATTGACCAGTTGAAGCTTACGCTCATTGCTTCGAAAAAGCTGTCCTCACATGAAGATCAAAGTCAGCTTGATGAAAACGTGGAGACAAATCCGGCTAAAGCAGATCTGCTTGTGCCCCGAGGAGTCGATACACTTGTGGTAGGATACGTGTGTGAGGAACACATTGAGCCAAATCCGGCTAATGGCGACAATGAAAATTATGCCCACCAAGTGTTTGATCAAATGTCTATTAGAGCAAAAAGAAACAAAAAGAAGAGAAAGAAGAAGAGATGGAGAGACATGGCGAGAGATGGTTGGATCCGGGTGTGGTTTTAAACTCAAGGGAGATATGGTTTTGGTGACTGCGCTAGAAAGAAAGATGAACCACGAGGAACAACATGGTGAGCTCAAAAAGAAAACATGTCTCAAGATGAAGACACATACCCACAAAGTGATTGATAAAAGGTTTATTCTAAGAAAAAGAGTTACAAATAAGAAGATGATTTACAACAAGTTTAGGCTCAAATACGGATGTAAGAGTTTGAACCGGATCAAACTGTTTCAAGCTCATAAGAAGAGGCCTAGGAATTGGAATTGTAAAACATGGACACGATGGTTTAGGTTTCACAAAGAGAAGAAAGGGAGAACAAAGAGGCAGCATGAGAGGGAGTGTATGAAGTCTAAAAATCAAAACATGAGTGTAATGAAGCTTTGTAAGAGACAAAACTACCAAGTGTGGTACTCTTTCCATGTTCTCAACAGAGGCTTTTGTTTGAGATGCTCAAAGGCTAAATATTTGTCTGAAGCGGAAGAAACGGCGAGGCCAAATATAACTACAAGAACAAGCACAAGGCTAGTTGCAAAGGACACATGTTCAGACATAAGCACACGAAGAAGTTCAGAAGTTTGTGTGATGTTGGGAGGGATCGGCTAAGCAAGAGACGTCATAAACGCGTTCTGAATTCATGGATACTCAAGTATAAGCCGAGACAATATTCTACGGCTATGAAGCAGCTCAAAGTAAAGCACAAGTGGAGATTTAAAGAGGGTTTTGACAACACTTTCTTCGGTTTAAGCTTGAGGACAAGCTTGGTTTATTGGGGGAAAGTATACACGCTGAGCTATTGTCTTTTGATGGATTTGATGATTTGCTTGCTTTCACACCATTTGTTTGATGATATGTGGCTGAGAACAATGTGGAGGAAACAGAGAGTTAAACACAAGTTTCGACATAAGCACAAGAAGAAGTTTGAAGGTGAAAACAATGGTGATTGTCCTTGGGGTTGCAGAACGTGGCTGCTGCGAGTTTCGCAAAGGAAAAAGGTTTTAAAGGAGAGAAACAAGGTTGCTGTTTCTAAGAGTTTTGATTGGAACTTAGTCTTGATGCTTGACATAGTGACATATGTTCTGGTGAAGCATGTGAAGCCTAGAAAACTCAAACAGAGGGGTAGCTTTTATCTCTATTTTGAGAATGAATTTGAGGATACACTTGGGATCAGTGATTGCAAAATCGGTCGGGGCTGGAGCGGATTCAGACAACACAACACAGCAAGCAACAACAAAGGCATGAAGATGTTGGTGGAAAGAAACAACTAGACAAAGACGTTCGTTCTAAGGAGTTCAAAGTTGTGCTTGCCAAACAATTTTCAAACTCCAACCTTGAGGACAAGGTTGATTTGAAAGGCGGGAGTATTGATATAATTATTGGGCTTCGAGGCCCAATAAACTAAGTTTTATTCTATCTTTCTAGCATATATAATAATGGTGAGTGAGGGAGGAGAGGTTTATCGAGAGTTTAACTTGATCAAGGGTTAGGGCAGTGGGAGGAGCTGATCAAAATCCTCAGGTTACGATCATAATCAGTTTCTATTATCTTTATAAAACTATTTCTATTTCTACACGTATCATTTTGCTTCTAATAGTTGATTCTCGTTCATGATTTACATTGGTAACTATATGCAGGTATTTTCTGACCTCGAGCGATCCGTCTGTCGGATGGTACATAGACAGGTACCTGGTTTTACTCAGCCCATTCATTTATCTGTGACATCTAATAGGTTAGAAATATCATATGTTTGAGGAACAATTTGATCGATCTTTAGCTACGAAAAGTTTATCCTCTGCAAATTGACCAATGCCGGGATGTGATATGATATATCAGCTAATTATCTGCTATATTAGTTTTTTTGATGAACGGATGCGATTGTTGTTGTCTGTTCGAACAAAACTGGTTTCATACCGTGTTACCTGTCTTGGACATTTCAGGTCGCGACAATTGCTTGGTTTGAAGCTGACGCTGTCTGTGGTAGTCATCAAATTGCAATCCCTTTGGTTCTTGTCTTCCCTTACATTTGCCGTCTTTTGCAATGTCTCCGACAATACAAAGACACAAAGGAAAAGTCGTCTCTTTTAAACGGTATAAGCATTGCATCTATGCTTAAATTGGTTCACACTTATAGATGGATCTCTGATTATTGTTTTTTTGCAGCTCTTAAGTATTCAACAGCGGTGCCTGTGATCTTCCTATCCGCGCTTAAATATCACGTGATGCCCGAGAGCTGGACATCGTTTTACCGACCTCTCTGGCTTTTCTCAAGTGTAATAAACTCACTTTACTCATTCTACTGGGACATAACTCGAGATTGGGACTTAAGGTAAACTAAATAGGCTCCAAAAAACTACAATCTTCCTAATCCACTAAAACAGTTTTGGTCTGAAAACACATGACACTTGTCTCTGTGTTTCACACAGCGGTTTCACAAAGATATTCAAGTTTAGCCGTCCAAGTAACATATCGAATCTGTTATATGGCCGTCAATGGGTTAGTTTCCGATGAAACGCCTCGTGCTTTTTCTTCGTAATGTAATGTTCGAAGCTGTCAACAAATACAACGTGGTTGTTCTTTTAGGTGTATTTTTGGGTGATTGGGAGCAATCTGGTGCTGAGATGTGCATGGACATACAAATTATCGGCGCATTTAAGACATAACTACATAACAGTGTTCTTAATTACTGTGTTGGAGATGTTGAGAAGGTTTCAATGGATATTTTTCAGAGTAGAAAATGAGTGGAATAAGATCACTAAGTCACATACAATGGGTGAGATTTCAATGGAAGAAGAGAAACTACTACTTGGTTCTTCTTCTACTACAACACATTTTGTTTAGAATTCATATATTTTCTTTTAATTTTTTATCACTAATCATATGCAACTTTCTTCGATTTTGTATCGGTCCATTCGATTCTAGACACTTTTTTTAGAATTATATTACTTTACACAATTTTAAGAATTTAACAAAATTTTAAGATTAATAGGAAGACGTTTCCTTGTGGTTATAATATTGGGACAATTTCAAAATAATAATATTTTTAGGATTGTATTTGCAAAAATACATTTATTTTACAATCATTTTCATAAGTACATCTAAAAAATACATAACGAACCAAAATAAAGCATAACACCATCTTTATCGGTTAAGCATTCTAAATGGTGCTTAATTTTTTTTTTTTCTGATTATAAAAAAAAATTAAAAAATCGACCAATCGCGGACCGTCATGTCTATGTGGACCGCAAACAATGCAAGAAGTGGTCAGAAAAGGGCTATTTGTTGAGATTCTTAATTTTTTGTGGGGGCCGATAATTATGTTCTAAAAGTTTATTTTTGTAATTGCCCTTACAATTCATTTTAGTCAAAGTTTACAATTGTACACTTTTTTGAATTGTGTGGCAAAGTTATGTTTTACATTACTATACACATATAATGTGCCCATATCAATGATGGGAACACATACTCAATGACGTTAACGACATATCTATATGTTTGTCACATAAATGTTATGAAAATTTACTATCATCACGTAGGACATTGCACAACTAAGTAAAAACTACAATTATATATGCAATCACACCATTCACTAATTATACATTTCTTTATCATTACACTCAATCTTTATAAGCTAAATCTTTAACATCTCCGACTCTCCGTTATCAAAAGCCAAATGAAGATTAGCATTTTTTCATAACAATTATCAAGAAAACCATATCACAAATATCATTTAATTATATAATCGTTGGAGAGTGAATATATATCTTTAGAGGCCGTGTTGTTTGGTTAGACCTAAAACCACTTCTTGTAATCCAAAGAACATATATAACCAAGTGATGATAGCATATTGTTTTTCATTTTAGAGGCTCATTAGAAAATTTGTCTGAATTTGATATTCTACGGTAGAATTTACCCTATAGAGAGAGAGAGATTGAATGTTTCAGCCTCCAACAATTCATAGCTTATCAAAAAAGGGATGGATGGGACGCGACCGGGGAATTTTTCGGGGTCTCGACTATCTACTACTTCCTCTACATTATTGGACCAAGGTTCCTAATGGAAAATGATAAGGGCATTTGCGTGTTTGGATTCTTTTTTTGAAAAACATGACATATATTTACAAAATAAAATAAATTTTATTTTAGTGAAGAATTTCAATATTTTAAAATGTTATATTTGATGTTTATGTAATTTTTTTCTCCCAAAAATAAAGATATAAACACCACATTTTTAAAATTTTGCCACAAGCCTCTATGGACTTTGGCACATGAGGGAACTACCGTGGTTGAACTTGGTTCGGTTCTTATAACTCTTTTGTATTAGGAATAAATATCCCACGACGGAAACTCAATGAGACTTAATGTTTTTCTACTTATTGTCAATTGATTTTAAGTTGGAAGTCCATAATCATAACATGGTATCAGAGCACGATTCGATCACATGTCTGACCCGATTGGTCCGTCTTTCTTGCCCAAACTATCCGAGACTAATGGTTAACGAGACCCATTGTCAATTGGTTTAAATATCCCACATCGGAAACTCAATGAGGTTTAAGCTAATATATAAAAGATATTAGATTTTTTACTCATTGTCAATTGATTTTAAGTTATAAGTTCATAATCCTAACATTTAGTGCTCTCTTTAACCTCCTTTGCTTGAAGACCAAATGCTTTAAGGATAGTTCTTTGATTTGGTTGATGTTTGTTATTGTTTGGATGATATTATCAATAAAATTAGATTTGAGACTACCCGAAAAAAATCGTTTTAAACAATATACTTTTGTAGGTTTTGGGTTAATCTACACATTTCATTAGAGAATTCCACAGTTTCCTTTCATTTTAACTTTGTTTCGCCATAAGACATTTAAATTGTTGAAACTAAAAACATTATAACAATATTAAGTTAACGTGGAAAAAGTTGAGAACTTTATTTGAAACTTGAGGATGAGCAACTTTTCAACTTTTAAATGAATCTAGGGCTGGGCAAAATACCCGAACCCGAAAATCCGAACCGAAACCGACCCGAAAAAACCGGTTCGGGTCGGGTACGGGTAATACAATATTACCCTATTGGATCCTAAAATCATGGATCCGTGGGTATCGGGTAAACCCGAACCGAACCCGATATCCAAACGGGTACCCGTTATTACATACATTTTTACATATACTATATATGATTATATCTAATATCAAACTATAAATACATTTATATCCAAAATTTTCAGATTTGTTACATAACCTTAAATGCATTTATTTGTAAAAACTTAAAATTAAATTTATTTATACTCAAACACTTGAATTTTTAGATTATATATTTTAAAAAATTAATAATGTTGTAAAATTTTCGGGTATTTGGGTAATTTTTCGGGTAAATGGGTAATTTTTTCGGGTTTTGGGTAAAAATACTCTAAAAATTATCATTTGTTCGGTTATTTCGAGTACTTATTCGGTTCTTTTAGTACTTCGGTTACAAAATTAACCGAACCGTTGATAACCGAAGAGTAATTCAGTATTAATCGGATCTTTGATTGAAGTACAAAACCGACCCGAACCCGAATAGTTCCGAACCGAACCGAACCGAATTTTTTGAAATATACCGATTGGGATCATGTTGCCTTACACCGAAAAACCCGAAACCCGATTGGGTGGATCCGAAACCCGGTTGGGTACCCGATTGCCCATGCCTAAATGAATCATTTAACCTTTAACTTTATGATTTACATTTTACTCTCTCCCTATCAATAAAATATGAATGTTTACCTAATCTTGAGAGTAAATTATGGAGTGCTAGCTATCGAATCAATACCTTTTGTTAATAAACAATTATTTCTTTACAAATACCAATATCTAAAATTAAAAAATATAGATGATAAAGAAGATGCACTAACAATTAAAAAAAGAAGCAAAAGCTCCAAGTTGTCCACTTGCAATCTCATCTCAACCAAATAATAAAAGTAGCCCATACTATGCTTCTCTCATAAAACACCCCAAAAAAAAGATAGAAGTAAACTTCACAAAGATCATCATACAAAGATGGCACATATGCTTTCCTTTCTCCGTCGCAGCCTTCGAAAGAGCCCACGTGTGGCTGACGATATTGACTCTGGCGCCGTCAACTTTGATGGTGCCAGAGCGAGAAGAGAACAAGGAGGGATTAACGACGTTATCATGAGATTACCATTCTTGATAATCTCATGTTTCGCGGTACCACGTGTCAAAGGGGCAGATGGATTGTGGTTGTCCGGAGATTATGCAAGTGTCTCGGAAGTTAACCATCTCATGGTTAGAGATGGCATGAGATATTCCATTTTGATGTAATAATAACTAAAACATGTTATTATTTTTAACTATAATACAATTTAACCGCTTTCTATTTGTAATGTTATTTGAGTTTAGTGTTAAATTTATGAGATGTAGAACAAGTTTTGTTCTTGTATATATTGAAGTTAGGCTTCTCATAGTTCTTTTATTTGCTTAATTTATTTTAGATTTCTTTTAATCAGTCATGGAAGACCTATTTCTCACTTTTTTTCTCTTTAGTTCCTACTTCATTTTCAAAAGTAAAGTTGTAAATTACACACTATTTCATGTTTAAATATTATTAAATTACAAAAGTCACTTACCTATTGGTGTTAAATGAAAATATAATAAAGCCAAAAAGTTGTCTTGTTATAACTTGGAGATTTTGAGCTAAAAACTTGAACTAATTCATCATGAGTCCTATAATAAAAAAATATTTAGAAATCATAATCATCATTAAAATAAAATTAAAAAATCTCATCAAGCTTAGCTCTTTCTAAATCCAAAATATTGTTACATTACTTCTAGGTGGTACATGCATCCAAACAAGTTGAAAAGTGTCACTGAATTTAATTAGTGCATTTTAGTATACATTAAACAAATATACAATGAATTGTAATGTATTGTAGCAAATTAACAATAGAATATCACTAAATTTCAGATTCTACTAAAATGTAATATTCAATAAAAAAAATCAGTGTGTTGATCTTAGGAAACTAAAAGTTGTTTCAAAATTACTTTGGGATTGATATGGAAGAAAAATATGGCATGCGAAATTGTGAAAATACTTTGGGTTTGATCATATGATGCAAATCTCTATATATGCAAAATATCAAGTGTAAAGGAAAATGATAAAAAAAAAGGAATTCTAAATTGATCAATTGAGATCTAAAAAGTTACTCAGATTTTGTTCGACCAATGACATATAGTTTAATAAGTTTAAGAATATTTATCTTTAGCTTATCTCAGCGTATAATGTGATATATATATGTTCTTAATAAGGTATCTTTCTTAGTTGTTTTGAATAAATATTTTTCCATTACCCTAATTGTGCATAATCATTTGTGACGTTAGTGCAAATTATCTACCAATCATAACGGCTAATTTTCTTGTAATCAATGGCATAGCCAAAATTATTCTTTTTTATCGAAATTAATTATAGAGCGAATTTGAATTGTGACTATTTTTTAGAAAAATATTTATTTATATCGACAAAACTTTATTGGGAGAATTACATAACTACATATTTGAATTACATTTCACAAAAGCATAACATTTCAAAGTTACTTTACAAAATTACACCTAAACATTCAAAATTAAATGCAAATAAACCCAACCTATACAATCTTATCTCTTTAATATTATATTTTAAGCATTAATTAGCGAACCCAAAAAAAAAATTTAATTTTGATAATTTTTTTAAAAGGTAAATCAACCATTTAAAATTTTGAAAAGATTAAATATACAAAATGTTGAATTAAGTAAAGTTATGTGGTTTTATTACATGACAACATTTTGTCTTTATTACATATTCATTTAACACCAATTGCTAAATGACTTTTGTAATTTAATTAGGTAAAGTTTTGTGATATGTTTTCTTAATAGTTGTGCAAAATCCTTAAACTACAACTAATATGAAACGGTAGGAGTGTAAAAGTATTAATAACTCCATAAACTAATATATATATATATATATATATATATATAACATAATGAATAAAATTGTATACATACATAAGCCTAAATAGTATCAAACCAAAACAAAAAAAAAGCCAAAACTGCATAAAAGTAAACCAACACAACAAGAATTTTTAGAACAAAAAAAAGTGAAAAACTAGGCCTCTTGGTGATGTGCTCCATTGGTGGTGGAAACACCATTAGAATACTTGTTCGAATGAGCCGGTGCAGCCACCGTGTTCCCGCCACGGCTCTTACGTCTAATCACAATGAACCAAGTAAGCGGTTCAAGAATCACAACACAAGCACCAAGAAATATCAATATACCGATATAAGCCCAACGCCATTTTTCTTCCGGGTCCAAAATATCAAACCCTTTAAAGATATTGACTATAGCCAAGACAATGGTAGTGTATCCCACGGTGTGATGGTACACGTTCCAATAAAACCGATATTTGTGGTCTGGCTTAGGCCTTAAGAGCAAGGCAAAGACTTGAAGCGTAGCGAATGTGAAGAGCGCAATGCCTAGGTTACGGTGAGTAGAGTAAGATGTGGTTGGTGTGTCGTTGCCTAGCTTGATCCCCGTGGCCCAACCGGCTACACCGATGACGTAACCGGAGACTTGAAAGGCAATGTGGAGATAGAACCATGTTGGATCGGTGAAGACTTTCATGTAACGAGCCATCATTGCACCCAATGGCATTAGTACTCCCCAGCTCACAGCATTTAATATTCCATGTGTCTGTTTTATCAAAAAAAATAATCGAAATGTTTATTTAATTGAGTTATAAATTTGAGTAATTGACATTAAAGTTCCATATTTTAAAGGGAAAATTCCATATTAATACACCAACTAAATTATTATTAGCTTTTTAATACATCAACTTTTTAATTGCCCAGAATAATACACCAACTATTTTATTTGTTCATTTTAAATCACGAACTATTTTACTTACTTATTTTAAATCACAAACTCGAATCATCTATCCATTTAACCAAATCACCGTTAGTTGACCGTCAGTTGATCGTTAGTTTATTTTTTTAAAAAAAATCTAAATTTTGTTATTTTAATAAAGAAATACTTTAAAATTATTTTAAAAAATTTAAGAATATATAAAAAGATTGTAACAAAAATAAAAGTTTCAAAAAATAATATTTTCACAATTTAAAATCATAAACAATTAAAAGATAGGAAAATAACAATATTTAAATTTAATTTGTGAAAACATTTTCCTTTTTATTTTTAAATTTTTTATTGTGAACCTCTTGTATATTTCCGAATTTTATAATTTTTGTTGGATTTTTTACATAATTTTAAAGTATCTTTTTATTAAAATAGAAAAAAATATTTTTATTTCGAAAAATATGTAACGGTCAACTGACGGTCAACTAACGGTGATTTAGTTAAATGAATAGATGATTTGAGTTTGTGATTTAAAATAAGTAAGTAAATTAGTTCGTGATTTAAAATGAACAAATAAAATAGTTTGTGTATTATTCTGGGCAATCAAAAAGTTGATGTATTAAAAAGCTAATAATAATTTAGTTGGTGTATTAATATGAAATTTTCCCTATTTTAAAATATTAATTTACAAAACTACAATAAATTTTTTAAGAATTAAATGATTTAACTATATTTTTAAATTTTACTTTTGGTTTAGATTAAATATTTAGTTTTTCTAGTTTAGTTTTAAATGCGGTAAAGTTTAATATTTAAGACTTAATTATCTGGATTCAATATTTAGTGTTTAGAGAAATTCACAAAACTACACCCTTTCAACCCTCCCTTCACAAAACTACACCTAATTCAATATTTTCACAAGTTTACACCTTTTCAAAATTTTGAAAGCTTGATTTACCCTTTTAAAAATTACCAAAATTAAAATATTTTCATTTGGGTTCACTAATTAGTGTTTAGGGTATAGTATTAAGGAGGTAGGATTGTTTGGGTAGGGTTTATTTGTATTTAATTTTGAGTGTTTAGGTGTAGTTTTGTGAAGTAATTTTAAAATGGTTTAGTTTTATAATTTTCCCTTATATTTAGAGAAATATAACTTTAACTGATTGTTTTTTTGTAAACTATAAGTCTATAATCATAAAAATATAGTAATTGGCAATTGCCCCTGATAAATTTTACATTTAAATAAATGAATAAAATTGAGAAATTTATTTCTTTATTAGTTTTTCTCTAAGTTAGTCAAATATATTAGCCTAATAACGTTTAATGGTTTTAAAGACTTTAAAAGAGATAAATTAGGACCCGTAGTTGAATTTTAATGAGTTTTAAATTTATGACTGTTCAAATATTAATTTTTATTATGAAAGTGGAAACAGATATTCGACTTTGGTAAAAGTGAACCCGTGACAAGAAACCCACTTTCTTTTTCAAAGAAAACCTACCAAATACGTCGTTTTTATTTGACTAATTAACTTACAGAAGAAAATTGTTTGACAAAAAAAACTTTTAGAAGAAAATAAAAAAATAATTTAGTTTTAATATTACTAGATTATTTATGATCTATAATGCAACATATAGATAATTATATGATTCAATCTATAATCACGAATTATTAAAGCAATCGAATTATTGGCTTAAGAATTCGCCATCATTTCATTTTCAGCGTGTTGACAAACACATCAATATCTGTTTTGTCTTTTTATTGCAACTCTCATTTTACAAAACTCTTTTTTCTAATCATAACTAAATTTTGTCATCCACAAGCTTTCATCATTATTCTTATGCATACTTATCTCATCATTATATATACTAGGAAAGACCCCGCGCGTTGCGCGGAATATCTATTAATTTTTATAGTAATTTCAAATAATTTTATATTGAGTTTACGAAGATTTTGGTTTGTTTTATGAAGTTTTTTATTTTTGTAATAGGTATATGGTTTAATTTTAGATATTTTTTCATCTATTTTATATTTTACCAAACTAATGAAAGTGATTTTGTTTACAAACCACTTATGTTTGGATGTTTGAGTTTATTATCAAACCGATGGAATATCAATATATAAAAAAAATTGTTGTTGTGCACCCATTCGAACTTCTCTAGTTTTAGTTGTACACATGTTGTGTACTTTTGTTTTACGTGGAGATCTTAACCCGTCGATTAATTTGGATCATATTTTGTTTTATTTTCTTTGTAACATTATTGGATTATTTGTATATGTAATTGTTTATTTTGTATGAGGTTTTTTTTTCTCGGTGGATATATTAAATTTATTTCATATATTTGATACTAACCTTTGGAGTTAGAAAGTATGTATATATATGGAGTATTTTCATCCCAAATTATAGTATTTAAACTTTTATAAATTTATATTTATTTATTTTTTAAACTATTCTCTCTCTAAACCATTTTGTTAGATGTTTTAGGTCTTTTAATTTGTTTCATTTTATTTGATTTTCACAAGGTTCAATCCATATTTTTTTTTTATTAACTATAGTATGACCAATAATATTATATAGTCTTAATTTTTAATTGTTTTGAATAAATGTTAAAATAGTACATCATTTATAACTTTTAATATTTTGTGGTTTTACATAGAAAATTTATATGATGGGACATATGTAATATATTCCAAAAAAATTAGTATAAAAGAGAAACAAATTTTATATATTTTCATTTTAGAAAATTGATATACATGATTTTATTAGTGTTAAATATTATATTGAATGTTTTTATTTGATTTTATTAATATTGAATGAGTTTTATTAAATGAATTTTTAATTAAATTATCTTAATTATTTTTGATGATGATGTGGATGTCTTAGATTGAGAGAGTATTGTGCTATTATATAATAGATTTTCAAATATGATTTTATTTCTAATAAAAAAAATATGATTTTATTAAACTAAAGAAATTCTATCTACATAGAACTTATTTCCACTAAATTCATTTACAAGTGGTTAATTAGTTATATTCTGCTAAATGTCTTTAAAGTCACGTAAGGAATATTAATTCCATGTCTAGATTCATTGAATAAAACAATTTAATTTATTTTCAACTTCCCAAAATACTATATAAAACCACCATCAAATTTTGACAAAAAAAAAAAACCACCATCAAATTTCTTATCAATTTTTTTATAAAAAAACATTCAATAAACTTAACGTTTATGGTAGTTCTAAATTATTGTAACTATATTTTGTAGTCATGGTAAGTTAAATTAAATTAATTCTTCTATATTTTTCATTAAGTAACTTATAATTAAACAAAACCAAAATAAGATAGAGATTTAGACTTACATTTCTCTTTTTTAGCCTATCACCAGCACTTCCTCCACCACCAGAAGACTGACCTGACCTGAAATCAATCCTACCAAGTGATCTCCCATTGTCTCCTCCCATCGGATGACTCGACGGCACGCCGTTAGTCACCGGCCCCACTTGCCACACTTGATTTGTCGCGACTAAATTCGCAGGCAATTCAAGTGTGGCAAAAATAGTAACTTCCCCGTTGACCTGAGTCGCAGAAACTCCGGTCACTGGGAAGCTAAGGTTCCCGGGTTGGAGTTGCGTGGCGTACCCCGTCACGGGAGTGGTGTGGAATATGAATTGGCCACTAGAGTTAGTGTACGCAACGATAGCTTGCGTACCTATCATCTGTTGCCCGCTTGGGTTGATTCCCCAAGCGACCCAAGAAGAAGAAGACGTGCCGGGGTGGCGATAAGCGATGGAAACGGTGTTGTTTTGTTCGGTGAATGTCCAGTGAAGGAAAGAGCCGAGAGACGGTAAGGGAGAGCAATCGGTGAAGGATATGTTGTTTGCGAATCTGTGTGTGTCGCAATTTGATTGGGCGTTTACGGTTAAGACAAGAAGTGTTGTCCACACGGCGAAAAGAGTTAGCTTTGTTCGAACCATTGTGTGTGTGTGTGTGTTGTTTTCTTCTTCTTTAGCTTTGTGTCTTTGTGTTTTTGTTTTTGAAGTGTTTGATGAGATTTGGGGTTTGTGAAGATATTTAAAGAGAAAAAGCAAACGCGTCTCTGCTTTTTAATGCCTACGGAAGTCGTAAGTTGTTCTTTGTTGACTTTAGCTTTTTATTGTTTTCCTCCTTTTTCTCAAATATGACGTAAGCGTAACGTTTAAATTTTGTCAAAATTAAGGGTTTTGTTTATATTTATATTTAATATGACACCATTTAAAAAAATAAATTTTATTGGGGATGGAGGAGGGTATTATGGAGAGACAAAACAAAAAAGTTATGACGTGATATAACAATAAATAAAGTTGAAAGCTATAGTGCAGTGCAGAAATTATTATGTTTAATTTCTTTAAGAATAAAATATCAGATAATAATACCATCGCACTTTTCTTGCCAAAATATTACTACTATTTCCATGTTTTTAACAAAAAAATAAAAGTTATTCACATGTATACTTCAAATACAGGAAATACATTTTTGACATATTATGACTAAATAGGGGTATAATGTTAAGAAAACGTTTAAATTGCTCTAACTAAGTAGAAATGATCAAAGATAAAATATGGTATAATATTATGTAATTTCGAGTCATCGTATAATATTTCATATTTGTTATATGCCTATATTCATAATACATTAAGAGAGTTTTTTCTTTTTTTAAACATGTTTATATTAAAAAGAAAATTCCAATTGAAAATCTAATCCGGAGTAGTACAAGTGTACAACTAACAACATAAACAAAAGTATTAAAATTCGGTGTTGAGCGAGCAAGACAATCTGCTTTAGTATTTTTCTTTCGTGAGATATGACGAATGTTGAACCGGGGAGTCTTTATTTTTAGCTCCAAAAACTCTTCTATCGATATATTGAAAGATGACCGGACATTAAGAGAGTTCTTACACAACAATTTTCATAAAGCCTTTTGTAGTCGTTATTATGCATTATATTGTAAAGTTAACACTTGATTCAAAAATATATATATACTAGGTTTGAACCCGTGCGTCCATGCACGGATGTAATGTTTATTAATATATATTGAATATAAATTTTATAATTATATTTATGTATATTTTGATATTACGAATAAAATTTGGTTATACTTATAAATTACAAATTATGTATGATGTTTTGCAGGACGCACGAGTGTAATTACTATAAACATATTAATTTGATACACTTTAATGATTTTTTATTGATCCATATTCATGATAAATTTTGGAATCACATTTATAAATGTTTTGATATTACGAATATAATTTTATATATGTAATAAATTATGTATGATATTTTTTGACCCGTTGCAAAACTACATATTATTTTGGAATCACATTTATATATGTTTAGATATTACGAATATAATTTTTATATATGTAATAAATTATGTATGATATTTTTTGACCCGTCGCAAAACTATATATATATATATATTATAGAAAATGAATTTAATTTAATTTCATAACAATTATCTTTTGTTATTTGAAATTCCATTTGTGATATTTAGTGGCCCGTTAACGTAAATATGTGGATGTCATAATCTTTATTCTAATTATATGTTAAAATCTATAATTATACCCACGTTTAAATCAAAAATTAAATTCATAATTATAATAATATATATATATAGTTTTAAATAACTAAATTTTTCTGTAGTTTTAAAAAATTTAAATATATTTTTAATATTTTATGATTTTCATAAAATAGGAATATTTTTATTTTTAATATAAAATACTTTATACTAAAATTTATGTAGTGACATTACATGTATAGACTAGATTTTTACCCGTGCGGGACACACGGGAGTAAGATTTACAAAATATTAATTTGATATAATTTTAAATTATTTTTTAATTGATGCTTGGTGAATAATAAACTTTTAATCATATATATATATATATGTTCTAATATTAACAATATTTTTTTTAGTATATCATAAATTATGTATGATATATTTTGATCCGTCGCAAAATTACGCAAGATATATCGCAAATGTATCTAAAATTATTACAAATTTAAATTTTTTTAAAGATTTTCGGTTATTTTCGGTTTTTATTTACATCATCGATTCAAATATTTTAGAAAAAATACTTTATAATAATTGAAATTTTCTATAACTTAATATTATTAATATCGTACGATGATTTATCATAAAATTGAAATATTTATAATATTTTATTTTTGTATTATTGTTACTTATTTAGTTTCAATTCCTCTTTTTATTTTAATCCTATTAATTAGGAATAATTTTTTATATTTATTTTTTTATTTTCGTTTTTCTTTAAATCCTAATAAATAGGAATATTTATTTTAATCTAAAATTACTTTATATTAAAATTAATACAATGACATTACATATAATTAAGAAAAAATTTAATGGTTTTTCAAAATTTGTCATTCCCAATAAAAAATATAGTTATATATAAAAGTTATATAAATAGAAAACTAAACATATGTTGACGCGGTCAATCTTTAGCTCTTAAACAAAGAAAAATGTTAAATTTAAAAGTGGATTAGTTAAAAATCATCGTCGACTTCGCACTCACGTGTTTGCATTATGATTTTATGTAAAGTAATTTAACAAATCTCACAAGAATTTTAAAGAAATATTTTAATTATCTTTAGGGAAAAAAACAAAAGATTGTTCTCGTTAGGTTTGGTGAAAAAGATAGTCAAAATCACAAATGTGTCGCAATACTCTGCGTGTTCCCACATGTGGTCATTAATTTATTTACATTTATATCTATTAAATTAGGAGTTTAAATTTAGTTATTCTCTATATATATACATGCTTGTAACTTTATTCTAAGGAGAGTATAAATATAATTTCTTTTAAACACTTTTGTGTTCTTATCAATATTATTACTCTCACCAATATATCACATGTGTTACACAAAATCTATAAAATAATTATTATTTTGGTATTACTAGTTTGCAAATAATCTATATAATTTTTAAGAAAATGTTTTAACGCATCAATTAGTTATAATTTTAAATTTCAATTAACAAGCAGTGGCGGAGTCAGAATATTTAATCATGAGTGTCAAAAAAATATATTGAAAAATGCATAAATTTTATTGAAAAAATTTACCAATACCGTTACGCAAAACTTTTTCACAAAATTTATGAATGAAAACATCTTTAAAAAATGCACCCTGCCACAAATAAAATCAAGCTAGAATCAAAATTTTAAGTCACTTAACATATTCCTAGATTAGTATATATAAAAAATGATTATAAGTTAAAATCTTATGAATATGATACCTTTTTATAAAAAATTCACAAAATTACACCATTTCAAAAAATTATCATAAATACCACATATTTTAAATTAGTTTAAAACTTTCCAAACTACACTCTAAATTTTCAAAATTATACACTACCCTTTTCAAAGCTATACATCAAACATTATATAACAAACTCAATTAAAAACAATGAAATGATAAAAAAATGTTTAAACTCGTCTTTCGTATTTGTGATATCTTGTAAACTACATAATACTTTTGATAGTATTTTTGATACAAAAAACATTTTAATAATATTGTTTTATAAAAAAAAAATTGTAATAGTATTTCATGCTATTTTAAGGAATTATCCAAATGATAAAAATTAAGAGAAAATCACACAAAGGAAGATGGAAAGCACTTTCCTATATAGACCAAAGACCGGAGTGACAAAGTGTGGTAAGACTCATTCAACAACACATACGCTTAAACCGCCGTTGCTATTAAGTTACATTCGCCTCCGGTTTTGGGACCCACCCAATAAAAAGAATCCTTCTAGAATATTTGCCTTTTTCTTGTTATTTTTTTAATTAAAAACTAAAACTCTTCTAACTCGTTTCTATGCATCAAGTATTAATTATTTAAGCCAATTAACATTTAAAATGTGTATGTTAAATTAATTAGCATAACATGACTATTTCACAAAATCACCTAATCTCCATCCAAATAGTGTTTGTCTATTATGTTTGGAGTTCAATATCTTTTGATATAGAAATATATATTTCTAACTAAAATATCAATATAATAAGGGAGAATCACAAAACTACACCATTTGAATTACATTTCACAAAACTACACTATTTTCAAAATACTTCACAAAACTACACCTAAACACTAAAAATTAAATTCAAATAAACCCTAACCACACAATCCTACCTCCTTAATACTATACCCTAAACATTAATTAGCGAACCCAAATAAAAATATTTTAATTTTGGTAATTTTTTAAAGGGTAAATCAAGCTTTAAAATTTTTGAAAGGATATAAATATGTGAAAATATTGAATTAGATGTAGTTTTGTGAAGAGAGGGTTGAAAGGGTGTAGTTTTGTGAATTCCTCATATAATAAAATGGGATGATTACAAAACTACGTCTTTTGAATTATATTTCACAAAACTACACCATTTCAAAATCACTTTTCAAAACTACACATAAACATTTAAAAACAAATCCACATAAATCATGCCACACAATCATACCCCTTTATTACTAACACTAATTAAGCCAACTCAAATAAAAAAAAATTACTTTTGGTAATTTTTGATAGGGTAAATCACCCATTTATTATTTTTAAAGGGTGTAAATATGTAAAAATATTGAATTATGTATAATTTTGTGAAGGAAATATTGAAAGGGTGTAGTTTTGTAATTTCGTGAGAAAAATCTTTTAATAACAAAAAACGTAGAAGATAAGTAAAATACAAATTACACAATAATGGAAAATAAGTAAAATTAATATTTAATTATTTATACACCCATCCATATGTTCATTTTGCAAATAGTAAACAAAAATATGGTTACTCTACAATTAATTGAATAAATAAAGTTAAAGACATTTAGTAGTCAACGCTTCACCAAACCTTTATATGTAAAGAGAAGTTTCAAAACAATGTGAAGATATGTTCTTCAGCTAAAATAATAATATTTTCACATCAATTAAAATAAAATAAAAGTTTGACAAAAATAACACAAAAAAAAAGTTGTGATTCAATCTTGCCTGGCGGTCTATATTCATTCAAGTATTCAACTTTCAACATTTACCAATAACAGAAATTTAGTCAAAGTCCACCCGGAAAAAACAGATCACCTATATGGTGTAGAGAAAATATGAGTGCTCACACATGTTTCAAATGTTTTACTGCAACACGTGTCATGCAAAATTGAGACAATTAATTTAGAGAATTTTTTTATAATACCACCGAAATAAGATTTTTATTTTGGTGTTTGAAAATACTATTATAAAGTTTTTTATAACAAAAATACTATTACAATGTATTTTATAACAAAAATACCATTAAAATGTTTTTTATATCAAAAATACCATTAAAATATGTTTTATATCAAAATATCATTAAAAGTAGTAGTTTACAAAAATACCCTCAAAAATAGTAGTTTACAAAAATACAACAAATACAAAAATTGAGTTTTAGCAATTTTAGATTTTAATTTTTTAATTTGGGTTCGTTATATAGTGTTTAGGGTATAGTTTTGAAGGGGTAAGGTATAGTTTTGAAGGTTTTAGGTAATTTTGAAAATTTAAGATTTGTGGTATTTATGAGAAAAAACTTTTTAATAGTATTTATAAGACTTTCGAAAATGTGTACTAATTGTGTCAAAAAACTTTATTTAATGCTATTAATGAGAATTACCCATTAATTTATGTATTAATTGTTTGTTTGTATCTATTTATCACGTTCATATATCAATTTGTTTCCATCATGAAGTACATAGTTTTTTGATGTTGTGAATAATTCATTATCATAAAAAATGTTATGAATAGTCTTTTTTGTTTGTTAGTTCATTTGTTGGATCAAATTTGATTTACTATTAAGTAAAAAAAATTATTTTCAAAAACTGGAAACACAAATATTTTTTAATTTAATTTAATGAATTTTATAAAAATATTTTAAAAATCAAAAAATGAATTTAAAATATTTTTATAAAAATCATCAAAATATAGAACAGAATATGTGATGAACAGAATCAAAGACGTGATGAACAGAGAATTTCAAAGAAATATAGTCGATTTCACACCAATTGATATATTAGAAATCACTTTAAATTAATCTTTACACAAGAAATAATCTAAACTGACTATTACACAATTCTACCCGATTGTCTGAGACGATTTCTAATATCCTATATGAATCAATCACTGCTCTGAACTAGCATGATCGATTCGGAACACTCACCAAGATCTCACATCTCTCTCGATGGTTCTATGATAAGCGGCTAAGAGTGTTGATGTTTTTCGTGCACCTTTACAACTCTTATATAGATACAACATGAAACTCTAACAATTAAATCTTCCTAAATCTTCTTGTTAGGAAAATATAATATTTCCATATTTTTCTCCAAAGAAGATTTTTCCTTATTTTTCTCTAAGTAATATTCCTTTCCTCCCTTTTCTTTCACGTCATGTCACAAAATAGGAATGTTTCCCTTTTTCTTTTTTTTGTTCGTCACGTTATATCAAAGTTATGAGTCTCGACACCTTGTTGAACATCCCTTCAGTCTTCTGTCCTCACTTCAGCCCTCTGATGTTCTCTGGATTCTAGATGAGCTTCAAGTCTTCAACGCCTTCACAGTTTTACCACCACTTGTTCACGTCATCCGCAATGCACGTGACCACCTCAGCTCTCGTGGTGCATCTCATGTAGCCACGTCTCACGATTATATCACTGGCATCTTCAATAATTACTAGTCAGATTATTTCTTTGGTTATAATTAAGTTTGCGTTTAAGAAAATGATTTAAACTAGAAACAATTTTTTGAAAGAAGATTAGGTAGGTGTACACGTGGGATTGTAATTAACATTTTTAAAATCTATAAAAGATTAAAAATGGAAATTTAACAAACAATTATAAATAATTAGTTTAGGTATAACGAATGTGCGGGTTTATAAGGTGTATTTTATAACCCGTAAAAACTAAAAAAATATAAATAAATTAATTCAACTAAAATTATCTGTGAATAAATGAAATAAAATATAGGGAGAATTAAAAAACTACACCATTTAAATTACATTTTACAAAACTACACCATTTCAAAATTAATTCATTAAACTACACTTAAACACTCAAAATTAAATCCAAATAAATCTTACCCACACAATCCTACCCTCTTAATACTATACCCTAAACACTAATTAGCGAACCCAAATAAAAAGATTTTAATTTTGATAATTTTTAAAGGGTAAATCAATGTTTTAAATTTTTGAAAAGTGTAAATATATATGTGAAAAAATTGAATTAGGTAGAGTTTTGTAAAGAAAATGATAAAATAATATAGTTTTGTGAATTCCTCTAAAATATATAAACTACTAATACTGATTTCTTCCGGTTAGTTAGTTATTTTAATTTTTTCTAATTAATTTGTCTCAGCTTTTTTCTATTTTTTATTTAGATCATATTTCAATATCATTATTATTGCTTATTTACTCATATGTAAATAATATGTGTTCCTAAATTGAATGCTAAGGAATATAACATAGTATATATTATGTATTTAAGATTGCTAAATCATATAGTCAAAATTAACTAAACAAATATCTTCATAGTTACAACTAATTCAATATCATTAAATCATTAGTTTTGAAGAAAAAGTTGAATAAATTATGATTAATTGTTTTAATATATTTGATCGTATTAGTAAAATATATGTTTCGAAAGACAATGAGTAAATTAAATTACACATCTAGTAAAATTTATCTTCCAATTGATAGCTGCATCAATTACAATTTTATTGTTTAAAAATACACAATATATAGTAAGCAAAAGAAAATAAAATTAGTTTAAAAATTAAATTTAGAAAACATACATTTCTAACAATAAAATAAAATAACTTTCTAAATGTGGATGTAGTTTCACTACGAACATCGAATTTACCCATATTTTGTATATATAATTACATATATGATAAACAATATTATATATATGTATATTTTTTAAAAAATGTAAGAATTCATGAATATCTTACAAATTTTTTGTCGTGTTTGCTAATTTAACAAATTATTGTGGTTTTGAAATGAAACGTTATTTGATCCAATTGTTGTCCCACATATAAGTAACTATTCGTTCTTATTTTAATCTTATCTGAAACTTATGATTGAAGATTTTTTTGTCTAATTGCAATTTTATTTTTGTTGTGAAACTTTTGACCAATCTCAATTGTTTATATATTGATAATTATGTAAATTTTTCATTTTATGATTGAAATTGTATTATAAATTTTTGATAATGTTAAACTTATTATAGTGTTATTGTTTGGATAAATCTCATAATATTTTTTTGTTTATTTATAAACTTACATGTTTATTTAATTTAAATATATTTGTTTAAATATGATTGGTTGAACTTCATACACGTGTAAAAAAAAATTAAAAGTAAATTTGACACGTGTCGTAATCCTGTGAATTTCTATGTTTTGAAACCAAATTTTATATGATAAGATATTAATACTACATTTATACAATTTTCATTCTGTAGAATAAATAATGCTCATGAATTGGGTTTTGTCGATCCAAATAACAAAACAAAATGTGTAACATTTTCATCTCTTTTTATCCTTTTTGTTAATATCTACTACCAAATTACCAATCTAACTATTTCTCACTAGCCTAAACAGATTTTTTTCATGCTATCATTTTGCAAATTAACACTCTTGATTGTAAAAAGTAAAAACAAGTTTAATATAGGCATTAATATAAACGGCATGCAGTTTAACTTCTAATACAGCGTGCCGTTTCCACCCACCATGCCGTTCTATTCATTTACCTTAAAACAGCGTGCCGTTTCTATTGATCTATCTTCCTCCTCTCAAGCTTCTCTCACTCTCATGGCGACGCGAAATCGCCTCTCACTTTCCGATCTATTTCGAGCTTTGTGATCTTCTCCAGATTCGTCTCGAAGAAGAAAAATGTCATCGAACAGTACACGAAGCTGTTCATCACGATCTAGACCTAACACACGAATCGCTTCACAGGTTCTCTCCGATGCAAAGCTCCACGGCGATTTCGAACAATCCGGTCGTTTATTCGATTACTCAGCTTCCATTAACCCGATCTCTTCTCGCGACGTTCCTTCTTCTTCCTCCGTCACGACCTACTTGCAGAAGATTCAGAGAGGTATGTTGATTCAGCCCTTTGGTTGTTTAATCGCCGTCGACGAAAAATCTCTCAAAGTCATTGCGTATAGTGAGAATACACAAGAGATGTTAGGTTTGAATCCACATACAGTGCCTAGTATCGAAGATCAGCAAAAGGAACCTCTTTGTATAGGAACAGATGTTGAATCTCTGTTTGATTCGTCGTCTCAAGGCTCTTCTTCTTCCTTGCGAAAAGCCGTTGGTTTCGGCGAAATCAGTGTTTTAAACCCTATAACACTTCATTGTAAGGCTTCGAATAAGCCCTTTTACGCGATTTTGCATCGGATCGAAGAAGGCCTTGTTATCGATTTGGAGCCGTTGTGTCAAGACGATGTGCCTGTGACCGCTGCTGGTGCGTTGAAATCGTATAAGCTCGCTGCGAAATCGATTTCGAGGATGCAAGCGTTGTCTAGTGGCGGCGATATGTTGTTGTTATGTGATGCTCTTGTTAAGGAAGTTAGTGAATTGACTGGTTACGATAGGGTTATGGTTTATAAGTTTCATGAAGATGGTCATGGTGAAGTGATTGCTGAGTGTTGTAGGCTAGGCATGGAACCTTATCTCGGTTTGCATTACTCCGCCACTGATATACCTCAAGCTTCTAGGTTTCTCTTTATGAGGAACAAGGTTAGGATGATCTGTGATTGTTCAGCAGTTCCGGTTAAAGTGGTTCAGGACAAGAGTTCCTCGCAGCCGATAAGTCTCTCTGGGTCTACTTTGAGAGCTCCTCATGGCTGTCACGCGCAGTATATGAGTAATATGGGCTCGGTGGCATCTCTTGTTATGTCCGTAACAATCAACGGCAGTGATAGTAGTGATGAGATGAACAGAGATTTACAGACAGGAAGAAGATTATGGGGATTAGTTGTTTGTCATCACGAAACTCCTAGGTTCGTTCCATTCCCGTTACGGTATGCTTGTGAGTTCTTGACTCAAGTATTTAGTGTGCAGATCAACAAGGAAGAGGAATCCTCTAACATGTTGAAAGAGAAGCGTATTCTGAAAACTCAGAGTATGCTATGCGACATGCTTTTTCGTAATGCGCCCATGGGTATAGTCACACAGTCGCCAAACATAATGGATCTTGTTAAATGTGATGGAGCAGCTCTATATTACAGAGACAAGCTCTGGTCTCTAGGGGTTACTCCCACAGAGACACAGATTAAAGATATAATTGAATGGGTACTCAAAACTCATGGAGGAAACACCAGCTTTACCACTGAGAGTCTAATGGAGTCTGGTTATCCGGATGCGTCTGTTCTTGGGGAGTCAATCTGCGGCATGGCTGTAGTGTATATCACCGATAAAGATTTCCTCTTCTGGTTTCGTTCTGGCACCGCAAAACAGATCAAGTGGGGTGGTGCGAGGCACGATCCTAACGACAGAGATGGTAAAAGGATGCATCCTAGATCATCGTTCAAGGCGTTTATGGAGATAGTCCGGTGGAAAAGTAAGCCTTGGGATGACATGGAAATGGATGCAATCAATTCTCTGCAGCTGATTATAAAAGGCTCATTGCAAGAAGAGCATTCAAAGACCGTGTTGGATGTCCCGTTTGTGGACAATAGGGTTAAGAAAGTGGACGAGTTGTGTGTTATTGTGAATGAAATGGTGCGCTTGATTGATACTGCCACTGTTCCTATCTTTGCGGTTGATTCCTCTGGCGTTATAAACGGTTGGAATTCAAAAGCGGCCGAAGTAACTGGATTGGCTGTTGAAAAAGCAATAGGCAAACCTGTGTTAGATCTTGTCGAGGAAGATTCCGCGGAAACCGTGAAGAATATGTTAGCATCGGCTCTGGAAGGTAAGCTTATTATTCTCCAATTTACTATGGAATCAAAGTATCCTTTTGTTGTTTCTGGCTCTGCTTTTATAGTTTCTTTTCGTCTTTTTTTAACTATTTTCGCAGATTTTCATCTGTGCATTGTGTCATAATACATAATAGGTAATGAAGAACGCGGTGCTGAGATCAAGATAAGATCATTTGGTCCTAAAAGGAAAAGCAGTCCAATTGTTTTAGTTGTCAACACTTGCTGTAGCAGAGACACGACGAACACTGTTCTCGGTGTATGCTTCATTGGACAAGACGTTACAGGACAAAAAACGCTTATCGAAAACTATAGCCGCGTGCAAGGAGATTATGCCAAGATCATGTGGAGCCCGTCTACACTCATTCCTCCTATTTTCATGACCGATGAGAACGGTGTATGCTCAGAATGGAACAACGCGATGCAGAATCTCTCTGGTGTAAAGAGAGAAGAAGCTGTCGATAAAATGCTTCTCGGTGAGGTTTTCACTTCAAAAAATGACTTTGGTTGCCGTCTTAAAGACGACACGTTAACAAAACTGAGAATAGCTTTAAATGCTATGAGCTCTAACCATAAGAACATAGATAAGCTTCCTTTCGGCTTCTACAGTTGTGAGGGTAGCTTCGTCGAGGCTTTGCTTTCTGCAAACACGAGAACTAATATCGAAGGAAAAGTTACGGGAGTGTTATGCTTCTTGCAAGTACCTAGTCCACAGCTACAATATGCTCTTCAGGTTCAGCGAATATCAGAGCGAGCCATCGACTGCGCTGTCAACAAATTGTCATATCTCCGACAAGAAGTGAAGTACCCGGAAAACGCGATATCCTTCCTTCAAGATTTGCTACACTCATCGGATTTAAACCAAGAGCAAAAGTCGTTATTGAGGACAAGCGTATTATGCAGAGAGCAGTTAGCTAAAGTAATAAGCGACTCAGACGTAGAAGGAATCGAAGAAGGGTACGATTCTTCTACCTCGGTTTACTAATTCTTGAATATCTCTTAATAACCGTGTTTGTGTGTTTTTTGTCAAAATCAGCTATGCGGAACTAGATTGCTGCGAGTTCAACCTACAAGAATCTCTAGAAGCAGTTATTAAACAAGTGATGGATCTAAGCATAGAACGTAAAGTGCAGATCATATGCGATTACCCTCAAGAAGTTTCGTCGATGAGACTATACGGAGACTACCTAAGACTCCAACAAATCCTCACAGAGACACTCTCTAACAGCTTACGGTTTACGCCTGCGTTGAAGGGACTTTGCGTCTCGTTCAAGGTAATAACGCGTGTAGAAGCTGTAGGCAAAAGAATGAAGAGAGTAGAGCTAGAGTTCAGGATAATACACCCGGCACCGGGCGTACCCGAGGATCTTGTAAGAGAGATGTTTCAGCCATTGAGGAAAGGAACAACAAGGGAAGGTTTAAGTTTGCATATGACACAAAAGCTTGTGAAGCTAATGGAGAGTGGAACTTTGAGATATCTTAGAGAATCTGAAATCTCAGCTTTTGTGATCATCACAGAGTTTCCATTGATTTGAAACACAAGAAGACTTAATTGTCTTCAAAATATGTTTGCTTTTACATAATGGTAATGTTTTTTTCGTTAATTGTAAAATAAATATAGAAAATTTATTTGATGTTTTTACTTAACCATCTGGTTTTGGATTTCCGTAAACATCCAAAACACAAAAGGCTCTTATTTTTGAGAATTGATGAAACATTCTCACTGGCCATATACTCCTTCCGTTTCGAAATAAAAGTCCCAAAATTTTCGTTGGTGTAAAATTAAATGATTTTGACTTTTTTGATCAATGATATTTTGTTGTATTTTCTGTTGGTAGAATTGATAGTATTAAATGATGTTTTTATAGAAGACATAAATTCCTTAATCGGAGTGTAAAACTCTAAATTGATACTTATTTTGAAATAGATGTAATATTTATTTGTATCCATTTACTACTTTTCTACTAATTATCTTACAAAATAAGTATTTTGATTCTGTTGTAAGTTACTCCATATATAAGATTTATATGACATAGTGGGTATAACCAACCACTTACGAGGTTTATAAAAATCTTTACATATATATGCAAATGATAGATATATTTAAGTGCACATGTTTTCGTCTTTTCGTCGCCATCTCTTCGTCTTCTCGTCTTCGTCTTGCCTTCTTTCTCTTGTCGTAGTTTTTCGTCGCAGTCTCTTCTTCGTTCTACAAAAGGTTATCTTTTCGTCTTCCGGTTTACATTTATTATTTACGAATCTCGTTTAGCGTTTCGTAGAGTTATCTCATTTTAAGTTAATATATTGCATATTTGTTATCCGATGCAGATTTGTCTTGCAGATTTTTGGTTATATGTATATTGAGGTTTGAAATCTTTCTTTTTTTGTTGGTATGTTATAGGAAAAAACGCATGTTGCACTTGTCCAAAAAGAAAAATATGAAAGTCATTATCCATTTGTAATGTGGTACAATAATGAAAATGTTATGTGGTGTATCTTGTGTAAACAAAATTTATTTTGATGGTTCGCATATTTAATGTTTAGTTATTTAGAATTGTTTTTGGGGTTCCTAGATTTGATTTTGTTTTTGAGAATGATTCTGCACATTTGTTTTTATGGTTAGATTTAATGTTCTGTTATATTATGTAGAATTATTTTGTGGGTTTGTATATTTAATGTTTTGTTTTGTAGAATTATTTTAGGTGTTCGTAGATTTGTGTTCTCTTTAGTAGAGTTATTTTGGGGTTCGTGGATTTAATGTTCTGTTTTGTAGAGTTATTTTGAGGGTTCGTAGATTTTATGTTCTGTTTTGTAGAGTTATTTTGAGGGTTCGTAAATTTAATTTTTTGTTTTGTAGAGTTATTTTGAGGAGGTTCGTAGATTTGATTTTGTAATTTGTATTTTTATTTTGGTGGTTCACAATTTAAATACACATTATTGTCTATTCGATTTAACAAAACACAAATATAATGTCACAACGACAATATCACAACAATTCACAACAAAAATACAAAACAAAACGATTTAATTAGTACACATCAAAGTGATTTATCCTGTTTGTAGGTTTGTTATGATTTCACAGAGTAATTTGAGTTGACTGTATTGTACATATATTTAGTGGTTCACATATTTATTCCATAATATTAAAATTTGGTTTTAAACTTAATTTCACCAATTACAAAATAGCATGTAAATATACAAAAACAAGAATACAATTCAACACATTTCTTCAAAACTACTAAGTAATACCAAGAAAAACAATATTCACATACCGTGAAAAAAGGATACAAAAATTGTCTTCACTAGACGGTAGAAAACTTATTATAAGAACACTAGATATTACAAAGAAGCATTGTAAGAAGAGACAATATTTAAACTCACCGAGGCTCTTTTAATTATGATATTTTTTAGAGGAATTCACAAAACTACACCCTTTCAACCCCTTCTTCATAAAACTACACCAAATTTAATTTTTTTACATATTTACACTCTTTCAAAATTTTAAAAGTTTGATTTACCCTTTTAAAATTTACCAAAATTAAAATCTTTTCATTTAGGTTCGCTAATTAGTGTTTAGGGTATACTATTAAGAGAGTATTATTGTGTGGGTAGTGTTTATTTGAATTTAATTTTGAGTGTTTAAGTGTAGTTTTATGAAGTATTTTTGAAATGATTTAGTTTTGTGAAATGTAATTGAAATGGTGTAGTTTTGTAATTCTCCCTATTTTTTACTTAATGCATGTGACCTTTAAGGATTAAGTTAGGTGTACGTACATATATTTTTACCACATACTTAGGTCGTAAATGGTTGGTTAGTTACCATACATAACTGCGTACCGTACGCAAACGGACCAAACAAAAAAAACTCAAAAATTTGGTACGCAATTAAATTGTACATGTCGGACCAAAATATTGCACTATTGTTCTACTTTTTATTGTACCCTTCAAAATACTAACGTACCAATAATATAATCAGAAAATTTATGTTTTGATACGTTCCAAATGTTAGTATGCAGTGTTATTACAAGATAAATTTGGTCTACTGTCCATATTTGAAGTGAAAATTGGTGGGCATGATTCATGCAAATTAATGTTTTCCTACCTACAAATGTTTATATTCCGACGAACTTGTGTGTATACAATGATAGATAAACACACTAAGTTGTATAGTATTGACTTAGTTAGTATAACTATTTTCTGGTATATATGGTAAATTTGTTAATACATAAATTAATAGAAAGTAGTGGTTTTGTTTATGAGCCGATGGACAATACTACTATTAATAGTTAGTGTTATTTCTGGCAATATAAGTTAAGGAAATTTTACAAAACTTTCAACTTTACAGTTTGTTATAAATCGCTTCATTAAGATAAGAGAGATGATACATAGTACCTTATATACAACCACAAAACAATAGACTAAACCAAGTAATAAACCAAGTCAATAACCAATAATAAACCGACTTTATATATAATCTAATATACACCTTATTTCAAAGTTCTCTTAAAGAAACATTTTTCAAATTTACATGATTAAGTTACTTTAAAAAAAATTATCATATTTAAAAAGGAGGAATTCACAAATCTACACCCTTTCAACCCCTTCTTCACAAAACTACTCATAATTTAATATTTTCACATATTTACACCATTTCAAAAGCTTGATTTAACCTTTAAAAAATTACCAACATTAAATTTTTTTCACTTGGGTTCGCTAATTAGTGTTTAGGGTATAGTATTAAGGGGGTATGATTGTTTGGGTAGAGTTTATTTGGATTTAATTTTGAGTGTTTAGGTGTAGTTTTATGAAGTATTTTGGAAATGGTGTAGTTTTGTGATTCTCCCTTTAAAAAAACTTCATTTTGATTTGCCGTTTAGTTTTGAAAGGAGGTAGGGTAAAGTGTTTAAGGTTTATTTGGAGTCATTATTTAATATTTAGATATATGTATAATAACGAATTTTAAATGAATGTATTTCTGTAAAGGATAATTTTAGATGTGCACAATGTACTTTTGTAATCTCTAAGGGGGTTTATTCAATCATGAGTTAAAATCTCAAATCATGTGTTATTCAAACAAGAATTTTAAAATGTCTTATAAAATCAAGTGTTATTGGAAGAGTGATTTGAAAAAGTATATTAAAATCCACTATTATTGATAAAAAAATTAAGTGATGGGTTTTAAGTGATTTCAATGTGTTTTAGGGGGGTGTATTCAAACAATGTTTTGAAGTGATTTAAGTTTTGATGAGTTTTAAATGATTTTGATTAATTATAGAATTTGTTATGATTTTTTATGAAAACACATTGAAATCCCACCTAATACCATGTGATTTGAGCCTTTACATTTTTAACTAAAAAAATACATTTAGGGGGGTTTATTCAATCAATGATTTTAAGTGATTTGAGTTAAAATCTCAAATCATATGTTATTCAAACATAAATTTTAAAATGTCTTATAAAATCCAGTGTTATCGGAAGAGTGATTTGAAAAAGTATCTTAGAATCCACTATTATTGATAAAAATTAAGTGATGGGTTTTAAGTGATTTTAAGTGATTTCAATGTGTTTTAATGTATTTTTTTAGTTAAAAATGTAAAACTCAAATCACATGGTATTAGGTGGGATTTCAATGTGTTTCATAAAAAATCATAACAAACTCTATAATTCATCAAAATCATTTAAAAACTTATGAAAACTCATCAAAACTTATGAAAACTCATCAAAACTTAAATCACTTCAAAACATTGTTTGAATACTTCAAAACATAGAAGGAAGATTCATTGGCAAAGCTGGGACAAAATGTGTCTGCCAAAAAACATGGGAGGGTTAGGTTTCAAGGATTTGGAATGTTTTAATCAAGCAATGCTTGCAAAACAAGCATGGAGACTCTCACAAAATCCAACATGTCTGGTAGCTTCTTTTCTAAAGAGTAGATATTTCAAAAAATCCTCTTTTTTTGAAGCTGGACCAGGTTCTAGACCTTCCTTCGCATGGAGAAGCATACTACATGGCCGTGATCTCCTAGTTCAAGGATTAAAGATTTCTGTTGGTAATGGTCACAACATTCATGTCTGGATAGACAAATGGTTAGAAGATGGTGTGTCAAGAGCTCCATGGATGAATAACCTACCCATAGACCTAGAGATAAGAGTCAAAGACCTCATAGACCTTGATAATAGATGCTGGAACTTGACAAAGCTAAAGAGTTTGTTTCTACCAAGAGATGTAGAGTTAATCCTAAAGATCAAACCAGCCATTCTACACAAAGATGCTTTGGCATGGAAATACAACAAGAGTGGAAGTTACACGGTAAAGTCTGGTTATTGGCTGGCCTCACAAAGGAAATTCAAAGATCTCATACAAGAAGCAAATACTCAACCATCACTCAACAACATAAAGGAAAAAGTTTGGAAAGTCAAGACAAGCCCAAAGCTAAAAAACTTCATGTGGAGAGCTCTAACAGGATCACTGTCTGTGGATGATAATGTAGCTGCAAAAGGACTCAAGACAGATGGAAGATGCCAACTTTGCGGTTGTGATGGAGAATCTGTGAACCATGTTCTATTTACTTGTCCCGTAGCAAGACAAGTTTGGGCTTTATCTGGATCACCTCATCCGCTGAATGGCTTTGATCAAGGTTCAATTTTCTGTAACTTTCACAACCTTTTCCACCTACAAAAGAAACGAGGCTGTTTAGAGGATGATATAAGGAAGTTCCCATGGGTTTTATGGTACTTGTGGAAGAATAGAAATGGCTTCATCTTTGAAAGTTTGAACTTTGATTTATTTAAGTTAGTGGGGAAAATCAATGAAGAAACAAACTCTTGGTTCTTGGCACAAAACATTGAATCGACAAATGAATCCCAAACTGATTCGATAGAGGTCAAAAGTACATGGAGGCCTCCACCACACTCTTGGCTGAAGTGTAACATCGGAGCAACATGGACAAAGAGAACAAAAATGGGAGGAGCAGCATGGGTTTTAAGAGACGATTCGGGTAATGTTTTAATGCATAGCAGAAGTTGTCTCAATTCATGTACAAGCTTGGAGGATGCTCAGCATAAAGCCACGCTATGGGCCGCGGTGGCAATGTATCACCATAAAGTTCAGAAGGTGGTTTTTGCATCGGAGGCTGCTTTTTCGGTTGGTATCATCAATAGGCCTCAAGAGTGGCCAAATTTCAGATTTCAGGGATCGGAAACGAGATATGCTTTCTCAAGAATACCAAGTTGGCGTTTTGACCTTGAAGTTTCCACAGCAAACAGAGGAGCTCATCTCATAGCACAAAGTGTAACGAATCAAAACCGTACTCAATCGTACGTGGCATCGGGACATCCTGGATGGTTGAATGATTTCTTTGTTAATGAGAGAGTTTTAATCCTCTGAAGTTTTTGTGGCTTTAGTTTTCGAATTTACCTCTTGATGTTGTATGTTTTACTCTGGTTTTCTTTGTTCTTTTTAGGTTCACCGGAGTTTATCTCGGTAGAAACTAAATAGAGAAAGCCGGAGTTCTTGTATCCCAACATTTCTATTTATAAATTATTCAGATGAAAAAAAAAAAGAATACTCCCCCTTAGTGTTTGATTTTAACAAAAAAATATCTAGTGTTTGAACTTTAGTTTTGAAAGTAGAATAATTTGTTGTTATAATTTATTTAAATTCAATATTTAATGTTTAAATATATTCATAAATCGAGCAAAAAGTATATTTTTACAATTTCTCCCATTATTTATTTAGTGTACAAGATTTTTTGTGTAGATTTTAGGCATGTACGAGTCTCCTCGTCAAAATAAGAAGATGGTCCCCATCTCTTGGTCTTGGGTTAAAGACATTCCTTTGGGACTTAAACGTTATTTCCTATGAATAATTTATTTATAATTTTTATTCAAAATTGGTTAATCAAGAAAATTGATTAGTAATTAAAGCTAATTAATCAATGGTTTCGAGGTGCTTTGTACCCAAAATTACAAACAAGTTGCTGCTTAGCTAAGTTCTATTGCAACTAGCCGACAAGTGGCACTTTTTTTTGTAACAAAGTTAATTTTGTGGATTTCTTTTCATTTTTCTGATGAAGTGTTCTTGATATTTTCGTCTTATTTTATTCAATTTATTATTTTAGTTTTGTATTTAACTATTTAGTTTTAAGGATCTTGAATATTTGGACCATTTAGATTTAGTTTTTGTTGATTTTTTTTATGTCTACTTGATCAGGGACACTTGAAACTGTTGGACATGTTGCCGTCATAAGCAAATATATATATATACTCTATCCGTCTCATTTTAGTTGATGTTTAAAGAAATTGCACACATATTAATAAAACTCTCTTTTACATAAAAACAATATTAATTATAACAAAATAGACCAATGATGAGATCGAAGTTTTACCTCAATCACAAACAACCCCAAGTGCAAGGCACATGACGTTGTAGTAATATAAGGATCGAATCCACAAGGAGATTGAACTAAGAGCAACAAGAATACAAGAAACTATCTTAGAATAGACCTAATAAGAAGGTTGTTTGGTAACAAAAACTATATCTAAAACAATAGTGCTTAAAGTCAACAAAAGTAAACTAAACAAGAAATAGCTAGAAATGTGCTTAAATAAGATAAATGTTGGATCTTGGGGTTTAAATCATTGGTTTTGGATAGATGGAATCAAGCTAATGATGTTAAAACTAATAAAGGAGACAACTTTCTAGAACAAGGATCACTAATCTAGATTAGATCACTTCCATGACTCAAATCCATTCCCTAATCATAAAAACCTCAAATCTTCCAATCGAGTCTAGATGATTAGGGATCATTAAGTATAAGTCCTTAAAAGTCCATCTTAAACCTTAGACATCAACTTCCATTGGCTAAGTATAAAAGACTAGCAAGAGATTGGACTAGACATTTCATCGAACACCTTCCGGCATGAAACATCCTATAAGTACTAAGCTAGGATAATTACTTCTACCTTAGTGTTAAGAACATCTAATGCTATAGATATCATAACCTAAACATCCTAAACATCATTAACCATCATCCATCATCCTAACCTAACTAAACCCCAAAACCCATAAGGTAACTACTCACTAATCATACCAAAACACATGCTAATAACAAAAGATAAAGACATGACAAGATAATAAAATAGATTTAAACTAGATAATCATAAGATTCAAACCACAATAAATGAACCTTTAGAGGTTTCACACAATGTGGCTATAGTTTTTGAGAGAGTATTAAAAACATAAGATAAGGTATTAATGATGAAAACCCTAGGAGTATTTATAGGGAAAAGTAAAAAGTGCACAAGCGCACAATCCCAGCGGTTTGGTCCAGGCGGTTTGGAGGCCGCCGGACCGGACATCCGCAACTTCTTAGCTTTGGTCTTCTCCGGCGGTCGAGCTCGGCGGTTTAGAGGCCGCCGGAATCGCACCCGCAAGCTTGCTTCTTTTGGCTTCGTCCGGCGGTCGGGCTCGGCGGCTTGGAGGCCGCCGGATGCTTCTTCTTCGAGACGTCGTGGTGCTCCGGCGGTTTCATTCCGGCGGTTTGGAGGCCGCTAGGAATTTCACCGCAACCTCGCCCGATTCCTCCTTCCTTGGCGGCTTGGCCTCGGCGGTTTACGAACCGCCGAGGCTCCTTTTCTTCTTCTTTGCCTCCAATGAGCTTCTCCTTGGCTCCCATCTCGCTTCCTATGAGCTCCCCATAGCTCCAAGTACCCGAAATGCACATGATGCAATGCAAAAGGGACCTAAACCTAACTAAGACTCTATCCTAGGCTACTAAGTGAAAATATGCTAAATTAGACTATAATCTATATGAAATATGCAACTAAGGTTCTAAAATGTTATGGAAATGCATGCCTAAAACAGCTAAAATACACACTTATCAACCAATAAAAAAAATCTATCAAAACACTATTGGTTGAAAAAATCAAATACATTTAATTTTGCATAGAAACTTGTAAAACATCGTCTAAATTGAAACAAAAAAATCACTCTAAAACTTCATCTAATATGGGACGGAGGGAGTATATATATATATTTATTGTAAATGCCATTATTGTAAGATTATAACCATCCCTAAGACATTAATTGTGAATTGATTTTGGTTTAAAATCTTACGTGTCAGCACAAAAATGATTTTCAACAAAAAAAATGTGACATGGCAGGAGATCATTAACAACTAATAGAAAATGTAACATAGAAAAAACATTTACTAAAATAAACATAACTAAAAAGGTTTTTAATCCCAATTATTACATATCAATAAAAAATTCGAAACATTATTTATAGAGGAACAAACGAAATAGTAAATATTTTCGAATATAAATTTTAATATTGAGTTCAAAGAATATAGAAAAATATAATAAAATTATATTGGTTGGAAAAGTCAAAATGAATTATTTTTTTAATTAAAAATTTAAAACAATAAATATATGGAATAAAAATCTCTTTAAAACCATATTTATTATGAAATGGATGGAATAAAAATTCTCAATATTAAATAGAAATGGATGTTAACGTCACCACAACCCTATAAATATATATCGCATTTTAGGGGTGAACATGATCCAAATAACCGGTTTTTAGCATATTCGGAACTGCATCTGCCCATATTCATAAAAAATGACCCGAATTCATATCTATTACCTGGATATTCGGTCAACGAATTTTTAAGGTTATCCGGATCCAATTTTTGAATATTTTTCTAAATATATTTTTACAAAAACTGAATGAAGTTGAACTAAAAAATGATTTTTTATAATCAAAATAAAAAGTAAATCAAATTATAAATACTTTTATATTAAACCTTAAATATAATTATCCACATTTACGTAAAATTCTTATATTTTAAAATTTTATTTATATCGCATGGCGCGAGAAGTTACCTAGTAGAATAGTGTAAGCCAAGTGATTGTGGTTTAGTGGTTCCCATATTAAAAATGATTTTGTTGGTTAAATGTTAGAGAACTTTGCCAAATGCATATTTGTAAAATTCTTTCACTTTGTCCATTAAAGATATTTAATGGTGTCCCGTTTTAGACTTATTAGAAAATCAGGTAAATAAATTATTCGACGGTTTTATTCACTCTAAAAATAGGATTATGGTGCAGGAAAATCCAAACATGTAGATTCATTCTTTAAAAGAGGTTAGGGAGAAAACTAAATAGATGAAATAAATAGTTCGTAAAACTTTATTCAAAAATAAGTACAAAAGAAGCTTAAGATTGTCTTCAAGATCAAAATGTTATTTGATTTGTGTTTTGGTGTCAAACATATTATTTCAAATTAGGATGTTCACGAATATTACACCCGCACACCCGCACCCCCGCACGGGTAAGATTCTAGTATTTATTGATTCGGATCATCGTTTTCATTCCACTGGTCCTTCATAATATTGATAATTTTTTTACTATTTATCGCCGAAAAATGAGCATGTTCAATTTTAGGGGACATAACCTCTAAAAAGTCTTGTTCTTTACTTCTCAATATTAGATTGTGATGAGAGAAGAACACATCTATACAGAATTATATTAGCTCTCGTAATAGTTCATCTTATAATCTTTAGATACATATATTTATACTAAAGAAGTAAAGATACTTCATAAACTAGATATATACAAATTAAATATGAATACCTTAATATTAATTACATCATTTATTAACTAATTGTATAATGGACCTCTTATATCCTTCTACACTCAATTCACATGCAAAAAAACATTATATGCATGTTTCTGGTCTTTGCAACAAGAATATACACATTTTATTCAATTAATCTTGTTGAATGCTTGATTATTCTATTATTTCTAAAGATTTACAATATACACAGTGATATACAATCCGAGTTTTGCTAATTGCGGTAATAATTTAATTAATTATCTCTTTGACAAAATGTTTATATGGCATCCTAAGTTGATCAGCTTGATACACTTGTTGGATAATTCCAAAGTGTTTTAGGAAATAAGATATCTCTTCTAGAATGTTGTCTAAAGAGATAATCACAAACAATAGTTAGATAAGGATTTGTGTATGGTTTTCCTAATTCAAATAGAATAAGGTGATGTCTTATTTCTACATATAAATACAAGTCTTTGGAGAATTGTTCTATAAGACCATAAGAGCTTAAGAGAGATTTAGTTTTGTGAAGTTTCTAAATCAATAAAGAAAAGTTGTTCTTTAAATCTTTTAAGTTCATAGTCTTTTGATTTGAATTGGTATCAGAGCTTGTGTTGAAGCTTTAAGATCGAGACCTATGCTCAATCAACCATGGCGGATGTGCAGAATCCTCCACCACGAACAAAGGACATTGGAGCTCCGACAATACAATGTCCGATGTTAACAACATCGAACTATACAGTTTGGGCAATAAGAATGAAGATTTTACTTTGCGTAAGTAATGTGTGGGATACAATTGATCCAGGAAACGTGGATCAAAAGAGAAACGATGTGGCGACGGCACTAATATTCCAATCTATTCCCGAAGCACTTATCTTACAAATAGGAGAGCAAAGTCTAGCTAAAAGCATATGGGATGCAATAAAATCTCGTCACCAGGGAGCAGACCGGGTGAAGGAAGCAAGACTCCAAACCCTAAAAGCTGAACTAGATCGGTTAACGATGGGAGATTCAGAGACAGTGGATGAATTTGCAGGGAAGATGTCAGGTCTAGCAGCGCAAGCGACCTCTCTAGGAGAAACCCTTGATGAAACAAAACTTGTTAAGATGTTTATGTCAGCACTTCCAGAGAAATTCATTCACATCGTAGCTTCTCTTGAACAAGTGCTTGATTTAAAAATTATCAGCTTTGAAGACATAGTAGGGAGAATCAAAGCTTATGAAGAACGTGTAAAGAAAAACACTCGGAGTGAATATCATGGAAAACTAATGTTCTCAAACACGAACAACAACCGTGGAGGATACGGTAACTTCCGAGGAGGCCCTAGAGGCAGAGGCGGAAGAGGTAGAGGTAGAGGGAGATCTAATAACCAAAACCAAGGAGGAGAAGCCTCAGAGAAAGACCAAAAGAACAAGGATCTTTCTAAGATAACGTGTTGGAGATGTGATAAACCAGGTCACTATGCAACAAAGTGTCCTACGAGGCCAATACAAAATCAAGAAACAAACCTAAACGAGACACATGAAGCTGGTGCACTATATGTTCATGAAGTGGTGTTCTTGAACGAAGATAAAGTGTTCCCAAGGAACTATGACACCAACAACAAAAGCGTTTGGTATCTAGACAATGGAGCGAGTAACCATATGTCCGGGAACAAGGATTTCTTCACAAGCATCGATAATTCCATCACGGGAAGAGTAAAATTTGGTGACGGCTCGTTCGTTAACATTATGGGAAAGGGTTCCATAACGTTTGTAGCTAAGACCGGTGAAAGAAGATCACTCAAAGAGATTTACTACATACCCGAATTAAAACACAACATCATCAGTCTTGGTCAAGCAACTGAGAATGGATGTGAAGTTAACATGAAAGGTGATACGTTGACACTAAAGGATCCAGCTGGAAGACTACTCTTGCAAGTCATAAGATCTTCTAATCGTCTTTACAAGATTCCTTTGAAGATTGAATATCCTAAGTGTTTACTTTCACAAGATGATAACACTACAGAAATATGGCATGCGAGATTGGGACATGTTAGTATTGGTGTTATGAACAATATGGTGAAGAAAGAGATGGTGGTCGGGATGCCACAAACATCACACGAGAAGAGTGTGTGTAGCGCTTGTTTAACTGGAAAGCAAATCAAACACTCGTTCCCGGCTAAAGCAACTTACCGTGCGACTCAAGCCTTGGAGTTAGTACACGGCGACTTGTGTGGACCAATCGCACCAGCGACACCAGCTAAGAACATATATGTGTTTGTTCTAATTGACGATTTCTCAAGATATATGTGGGTTATGCTGTTAAGGGAAAAGAGCGAGGCATTCGAACGCTTCAAAAGGTTTAAGGAGATAGTAGAAAACAGAACCGGAAAGAAGCTTCAAACCTTTCGCACCGATAGAGGAGGAAAATTTACCTCGAGTGAGTTCAACACGTTTTGTGAAGAAAACGGAGTTACAAGACACCTAACCGCACCATACACACCACAACAAAATGGTGTTGTAGAAAGGAGAAATCGAACACTTATGGAGATGACAAGAAGTTTGCTTAAAGCCATGAAGATACCGAATGATATATGGGGTGAAGCCGTACGTCATTCAACTTATTTGATCAACCGAGTCCCAACAAAGGCATTACAAGATCAGACACCGTATGAATGTCTCACGTTAAGAAAACCAAACCTTGAACACTTGAGAGTGTTTGGATGCGTCGCATTATCTTCATGTGAAGCTGAGTTTATGGCAGCTACAGAAGCCGCAAAGCAAGCTATATGGCTTAAAGAGTTAATGAAGGAAATTCTTAACAAAGACGAGAAGGTCGCGTTAAGGGTAGATAACAAGTCTGTCATTTCTCTCACCAAAAAACCAGTATTTCATGGAAGAAGTAAACATATACTTCGCAAATACCATTTCATTCGTGAGTGTGTGGAGAACGAGCAGGTCGTGGTGGAGCATGTCTCTGGCAAGGAGCAAAAGGCGGACATCCTTACTAAAGCGTTAGCAAGGATCAAGTTCAAAGAAATGAGAGAACTAATTGGAATTCAAGAAATCAAGTCTCCCCAAGTTCAAGTTGGAATTAAGGGGGTGAATGTTGGATAATTCCAAAGTGTCTTAGGAAATAAGATATCTTTTCTAGAATGTTGTCTAAAGAGATAATCACAAACAATAGTTAGATAAGGATTTGTGTATGGTTTTCCTAATTCAAATAGAATAAGGTGATGTCTTATCTCTACATATAAATACAAGTCTTTGGAGAGTTGTTCTATAAGACCATAAGAGCTTAAGAGAGATTTAGTTTTGTGAAGTTTCTAAATCAATAAAAAAAAGTTGTTCTTTAAATCTTTTAAGTTCATAGTCTTTTGATTTGAACACTGTACTCACTTTCACTAATTGAAATCTTAATTGTATATCAACGGTTATAGTTTAGAGGAATTCACAAATCTACATCATTTCAACCCCTTTCTTCACAAAACTACTTCTAATTTAATATTTTCACATATTTACACCTTTTCAAAATTTTAAAAGCTTGATTTAACCTTAAAAAATTACCAAAATTAAAAATTTTCATTTGGGTTCGCTAATTAGTGTTTAGGGTATATTATTAAAGGGGTAGGATTGTTTGGGTAGAGTTTATTTGAATTTAATTTTGAGTGTTTAGGTATAGTTTTGTGAAGTATTTTGGAAATGATGTAGTTTTGTGATTCTCCCTATAGTTTACTAGATGAAATCCCGCGTAATACGCGGACAAATACATAAAAACATTTAATAATTATAAATTAATATTGTTAGTAAATTTGTTATAAAACAACACATTTTTTGTTTTATTACATTGCTTTTGTTATTTACATGAAAAAAACATTTGTTTTAAATTAATAATTAGATAGTGGATCCATGAAGATAACAAATAAATTATCATAAAAATTTTATTTTTCACGTAATTTTACGTTTTTATTTTTTTTCTTATTTCTAATTTTTTATTGATTATTTCTTAAAATATTCTTAAATTTTTCTTTTTCTATGTTATTTTCCTTATTTCTGATTATTTTATTTTTCTATATTTCAGATTAAATTATTTTATTTCTAATTATTTGATAATTAATGTTAATTTTTTATATTTGATTATTTTCCTTATTTTTGTTTTTTCAATATTGTTAAGTTTCCATTTTATAAGACGTTTACGTATCAATTTTAATACACATGTCACGGTCTGAAGTAACCATTTTTGTTTTTCCTTTCTCTTTTCTTTCTTGTTTTTTTTTTTGCCTTTTTTCCTAAACGTTATCTTTTTTCTTCTTTTAAAATTATTAACATTTTTCCTAAACATTATTAACATTTTTACTAAAATTATTAACATTTTTCTTTTTACTAAAATTGTAACACGTGTTACGATCTGGTGAGTTATAATTAAACTCGCTCACTTTTATATAATAAGATATTATATGTAACATTTTGTTTTGTGATATATGATTATGTATGTACATAAGTTTAAAAGAATTGTTTTGACTACTTATGTTACCAAAATGTATGTATCTTTTTAGTCATTTGTTCTGGAAGAACTCTACGGTTAATCGTAACACACAAAAAATCGCATGATGATTTGTAGGATCGGTCAACAAGTCTTTACATATTTTTAGGCCGCCCATTACAAATTATTATTTGTGAATGGTAGAGAAAAAAAACCTAACCGACGCAACCATTCGAACCCTAAGACATGTAGGAGGCTGATAGATTTTTTCTTAAAAGCTAAATGAAACCATATTCTATATCATATTAGAGTTGATATGAGACACAAATACAAATTATGTTCTTAAGTTTTACATAAATGTATATACACTACTAAAAACATACTTGCATAGCCATAAATGAGACACAATATTTTTTTTGGGATAACTAATTAGTTAGGAATATGACAGAAAATCATATAAAAACTACGAAAATTAGCAACAAAGTTATAGTAACCAACAAAATTTTTGTTGGTATAGCTTATGATTAAATTTTGGGTTTTCTGCAAATAAACCCTCTAACTTTTTTTTCTCTGCAACTAAACCTTCCATGTGAGTCAACTCCAATTCAACCCTCAACGTCACGGTCAACCCGCAATATAGTATGCGTCGTGTATTGCCTGTTAAATGAGTAACTGAGAGCAAAACTCAACGTTTTGGTTTGTATAAGACCATTGTAAAAACAGGGTTCTTGTGTTCCTTCGATAAAATCGATTTGGGGATCGAAAATTAGGGTTCGATTTGGTGAAAAAACAGGTTAAAATTCATCGATTTGGTGAAAAAACACAAAAATTAGGGTTCTTGAAATCGTCGATTTGGGGTTTTTTGGTGAAATCATCCAAATCGATAGTTATGAGGTTAAGATTCTTTGATTCTTTTGATTTGATTACGTAATTGGTTTTGTTCTTTTGTTTAACAGCTTCGATCTTGTTCTTCTTCTTCTTAAAACAGCTTTGATCTTTTTCTCCGTGTCGGAGGTTATTGGTCCAAAGAAGACATCTACTTTGGTGGCGAAGCGCACGAGATGGGGACCGTGGAGAGTGAAGAATTTGGGATGCGTTATGTCACGGCGGCTTTGGTTGATAGGCTTTGCTATGATGAAAACATGAGTATGGTTTCTTGGTTTCCATCGGATTCTCCGACGAAGAAGGTAGACATAGTAGATGATATCACTTTAGGAAGAGCAGTTCATCATGGTATTGGAGCAGGAGCATTGACTTTATTCATTGTTAGAGTTGATGATGATATGAGAGGGTCTCGGCTGAATGATGATAATGATGATAATGATGATGAGAATGTGGGTACGGAAGAACAAGCAGATGATATTGGGTTAGAAGAACCAAATATTATTTGGGATGATGAAGAACAAAGTGATAGTAGTCACTCTGAACATAGAGAGCATGTTCTTATACAAACCAAAACGTTGAGTTTTGCTCTCAGTTACTCATTTAACGGGAAATACACGACGCAGACTATATTGCGGGTTGACCGTGACGTTGAGGGTTGAATTGGAGTTGACTCACATGGAGGGTTTAGTTGCAGAGAAAAAAAAGTTAGAGGGTTTATTTGCAGAAAACCCTTAAATTTTCATAGCTTCTTTATGAATTTTTGCAACCTTTTTGTGGTTTTTTTAAATAGCCACGAAATAATTTTAACTTCCGTTTGTTTTGTTGCAAAAATGAACTAGAATGAGTCATTGTTTTGGCTCCTCTTAAGCAAAAAAAACTGCAACTATTTGATAGCAAATAAATATTTTTGCTATTAAATGATATATAAGAGTTAGAAAATCACACATGAACCCTGGTCTTATTGTTAATGAATATAGAAATTTTCAAAGAAAGTATATTACTCTAATATGTGTATAATACAAGGAGTGGCCAACTTAATTAACTATTATAATTTTCAGTTTTACACTATTTGGGAGGGACCGGTTAGGGATGGAATTGTTGCTTCTCAAATCTCAATGCATAGAAAAAAATAATTATTATAATAATAAAAATCTTGTGCTTTTCAAGATAATGTAATCTCAATCTTTTTCTTCTTAATCTTCTATTTATAACCCATACTTAAATAGATTCATGTATAATAAACTTCTTTAGAGTATCTCATAATCTCTCTTTTCATTTTTTTTTAACATCAACCCTTATTACTATTTCAAGGGTTTTTGTTTTTGAAAAATATTTGGATTAAACAAACATCAATTTTTCCTCTATTTTCTAGGGCTTTAATTTTAATTTTTTTTTTTGAAAAGTATTTGGATCAAACATCATCTCTCTTTCTATATTTTCCAAGGGATAAAGAAAATGGTTGAATTCTTGTTTCTTTTATCTTTTTTAGTAGAACTACAAAGTAATTGCTTTCATATGAATCTTGAAACCATAACAAAGAAAGATTCATTACTTTTTAAGAAACCATTTGCATGGTTATCTTTTCTTGCTCCACCACTTCTTCACATAGTAGGACTCGGTTTTTCGAAAATCATCTTATTCTTGGCACTTTTGTTCTTCTCCTCTCTCTTCTTACCTATATCATCAATAGATTCCAAGGTTCAAGATCTTGGACAACAAGACTTTATTATAGTTCAAGATCTTGATGATATTGATGTAAGAAACAATTATGATGATGAAGAAGAAGAAGAAGACGGTATGATCCCTGACGATGAAAGCCTCATAGAGCTCTCTTTACCAAGTGGACACTATGTTGGACACCATTACATTACTATGAGTGAAAAACAAGATCATACAATCATATACAAGAATCATCAGATTCAAGATTTTAGGCTTATACAACTATCATCGGAGTTTGATGAAGATGATAATATGATTGAAATTGATATTTCTATTGGATCCATCAAGTGTTCTAGGCTCCATATCAAAGCATGATATACATATCTTTATATATATAATAATAGTAATTGTTGTATTTTTGCAGGTTACATGTGCTCTTTTGGTTGTTTGTTTGTTGTTCTAAATTTCAAACCTTATTACTATAAGAGCAAAACTAACATGATATTAAAACAAAAACACAAAATTAATAAATAAAAAATGCCTAGCGAGGTTAATAATTTGAAAAATCTGAATTAGATTTTGATGTTGAGTTTAAAACACCATGTCCCATCAAAGTGTAAACTAAGTAGTAAAATAAAAATGATAACAAAAACACCAATGACCAAACCAAAATAATGAATAATAATCAGAACGCAAAGGCACCAAAATATTTTGCTGATTTGATTTAGTTGGAGAGTTAGTGAGAATTTTCGCAACCTTTTTTAACTCTTGAAAGTCGCACTTCGGTTCCCGGAAGCTGGAAAGGCTTGACGCCGTTTCCCTTGCCCAAAATCCGACTGTTCAGGCGCAACAAACTCTTTCTTCTTATGACCTGTTGTTGCTTTCGAACCGGTTCCTTCTTGTCTTCCTTTATATCCTTCCCCAGATTTCACCTCTTTCCTCGCAGCTTCGTAATCAAACGGCTCTAACTCGGGCAGCTTCTGGGTCTTGTTGTTCTTATTCATTGAGTTAAAGCATTTCTGAAAGTTTGTGGACAGCTCCGAGAGAGACATTGCTTCGTCTTCCTCAGCTTCATCATTGTCTAACAGTATAACATTCTCTGCTTCAGACTCTGAAACTCTACCTGAACTACCAACGATATCTGCGGCGTTTTCTGAACCATCTTTAGACTCTGTCACACCATCTTGTTTGGAAACAGAGGCTGTCGTTGTAGTTGACACCAACACCTCTTCAGGCTTCTTATGGAGATTAAAAACACAATCTTTGTCGGTAAATGAATGGAATGGCAGGTTTACAGATGATCTTATCTGTTCGAGCTTCGTCTCTTCTTTCGCCTGAAAACGTTATTTATCAACCGATCTGAGCCAAAACCGTTTCTTGAGTTCTCAAATAAATAAACTCACCTTATCAGTACCGAATTTTCTCTTGGAGGCTGCACTTCCCAATAATGCTCCTAAACCGCTGCTTGGTTTCTTAGAGATCATAACAGAGCCAGAAACCTAATAAATAACGGATAAGTATTTGTGAGTCCGACCATTGTTAATAAATAAAAGAGGACCAAGCAAAAAACAACAAGAAGATGTCACCTTAGGAGAACCAAACAAGCCAGTTCCTAAACCTCTCGCTTCAATACTACTTTCTGCTACCGTGATTGGGCCCTTGATGATGGTACTCTCAGCTTGCAGAGAATTTCCCTTCAAACTCGGAGAGGCTACATCTTCTGTGTCAAGAGAGATTTCTTTACTCTCACTAATAGGTTCACTATTCATATCCATTACCTATAATAAGAGAAGTCTATAGTTAAAAGTTAAAACCAACATGGAGAATATAGCAACAGAGTAGAGACCAAGAGGCGCACATGCACTGTGAGTTCTAGCTATATTAATTAAGGTTTCAGAACTGAAAAATGTGGAATCACAATTATCGCTATACATTAAATCCTTCAACCTCTAGACTCTAGTTTCCACTGACCGAAAGCATACAGTTACAACTCTATAAACAGAGAGGGAAGAAAATAAATCAGTAGAGATATCTTACGGTTCCGGGAGAAGCATCTTTTAAAGACTGCGCAGCAGACTCGAATGCTGCTGAATTTTGCATAGATTGCCTGATGACACTAACCACTGAACCAACATTACGCTCGATATAAGGATGTGTTGACTTCAACATCCGGCGCAATTTTCCAACACTAACAGGCATCACCTTGGCTATTATGATATCAGCGTTACAGAAGGTTATGAATTACCAAAAAAAACTCGCTGGCGGTTGGTAAAATGAACTCTCAGATATATACCTATTTCAAGAAGAACTTTGTTGGGCAATACATAACCAGTGCTCTCGTCCTCTGCACGTGCAATGAAATCCCGCCATTCACAAAGCCCCTAGAAGAATTTGTTTTAAGTAAGCTTCACATAGTATAAGAAATGACAGAGTAAGAAAGCATAATTTGTTACATCAAACGAGGAAGCCGTACCGCAACAACTGCAAGTTGAGCTGCACTGAATCCCGCTGCCTGTAGCCTAACAAAAGGAAAGGATAATAATAGCATATGTGTTAAGTAACTTAAGCTTAAAAGAAATATGCTCTGAAGTGATTTTAGCTAATTTAACTACAAAACGTTTAACAGGTTTTATCAGCAAACGCATACACAGGAACAAAAGCCAAACAAAAATATGTACGTTCTCTCAAGAAAAGCAACACACCCGTATACGTGAAGGTATGAATTCTCTGTCAAAAGCTCTTTCTCATATAGTTGTGTGCACAAATCGTAACTGCGCTTGTAGACCTGTATGAAACAGTAAGTCGAAATGGTCAAAATTTTGGAGAAGCTAACAATGCAAAGGAGTTCCAAAAATATAAGGCCAAACAAAATTGTATGCATGATAAATCCCTCCTAAAGTTACTCTTAATAATGCACGAAAGTGCTGCAGACCTAGAAAATCAACAAGTTGAGATGGCTATTATATAATAAGAAAACTGAAAATTTAATCATCATATAGTACACAACAACCCACCAATTATGTTGTAATGACAAATGCCCCCCAAAGTTACTCTTATAACATCATAAGATTATTGAGAACCTATACTTACATACGGAAGCTTACGTACGATAAGAAAAGTGAAACCCCAACTAACCGACCAGACAACATAACCCAATAATATAAACTCAGCACACTTCCCATAAATCAATTTCCACAAAAGTTTTGAAGCTACACAAATGCCTACTTGGCTGGTGATTGAATCTAACAGAAAGTAATATTTAAGAACAAACACATATCAGACTATCTACACCAACATGCAGACAAATATTAGACTTGTCAGCATAATTTAGTGAAAAATACCTCAACCAGAGGTGAGTCAGCATGCTCGTCATCCTTTGCCATTTTTTGCAGTTCCAGTCTGATTATATCATATATGTACAAAAGATAGTGGGTATCTTCTCTTGCATATCTACAAGGAAAAGTAAAATGCGAGCTCAAGATACCTAATGTCAGAACAGTAGTGAAAAGACACGGGACAGAGAAGAACTAACCTTGTCATTTCCTCTGGAAGCGGTCGTATTCTCCAGTCTGCATTTTGGTATCTGCAGCAATAAACAAAGCAGAAGTTGAAAGAAGAATGAGAAGACGAGTGTAAAACAAATCAGATTGGACAAGTAGTAGTCTAGTACACACTCTTTATTTGCTGTAACTCCACAAAAATGCTGCAAAAGGAACTCCAGGCTATATCTCTCCAACTGTAGCACCCTTGAGGCCTGAAAGAATCAAAATGTGAATCAAAACATTCCTATAGAAGCAAAAAAACACTATGGAACTAAAATATCTTTCATTTTCTTTTTTGTCGCCGCGATATGAGCAAATCTTTGTAACTAAACCTATGGACTTGAGTCTTTAAAACATATCATAAGTTACTAACAGTAAGGAGGTTGTGATAAGTCACTGCTTAAAGGACAAGTCAAAATTCAGAATGTGCAAATTATTGCAAGTATCCCTTTGACGGTATAATTTACTAAACCACATTCTTAAACAAGTTTTCTATTTCCAGGCAGAGAGGAATAGAGAGGATGAATAAAATAAACCAATGCTGAAACAAATTTAAACCTGTCCCGTGTCAAAGAGATTGCAAACATATATGCCGAAGTCCCGTTGAAGCCAGATAATATCTCGATCTGCTCCATGCATTACCTAAATAAATTAAGAGATTTAAGTCTAGAACAGATATTTTGGACATGTTTACAACGGAAATTGATGTATCCAAGTATACTATAACCTTTTTCTTTTTTGGGTCTTTGAAAATCTCCCTTAGGTGAGGACCGATGTGAACACGAAGCTTGAATGTATCAACTATATAATCCTCTGTTCTGGTGGAAATTTGCATCAAGCATGTCAATCCTTGAAAAGAACGATACTGATTATGCTCCAGATCAACCTATACAAAGCAGAACAAAAAGAAGGGTAGAAGACGCATCATTGGAAACTCAAATTTCGGAGTTGTTATTGGCCTGTCTAATCAAACAGAGTATTTTAAGTTTAAGTAAACACACAATAACAGAAAATTTCTCTTCTCAAAATCAAAAACCGATACTGATTCTGTACAATTTTCAACAGCTGTGTAAACTCGATGACCACGTAACAAGTAATCACACAATAATGATAGAATTGTTAAGTTTCTTACTACTTCTACAAAGAGAGACATTATGATTAAACAGTGCACTGCACATTGATCTGAAAAAGACAATCGAAAAGAAACTTACCGCAAACTCTTCAACACTCCGCAATTTGGCAGCCAAGTCTTTTAGATCTTTCACTTCTTGAACAAGCTTGAATGGAGTATCTTCCAACGGAAGGGGCTTAACAGGTTCCATCTCGTTTACATCTTTATCAACAAAATCCATTACTGACAGTTTCTCCTGTACAGTGCAGTAATAAAAACATATAAAAAGTACAAAAACACCAAAAAAGGCCAAATCCACACAACCAATAACAAAGTCTAAAAATTTAGAGCATATCTAATTCTCAAGCAACTTTTTCATCAATTTAATTCAGTAAGCTTACAGAATCAACAGTCGATTAAGAGTACATATAGTTTTAACCAAAAGACTACATTAAATTGATGTTGCTTGAGTCAATTCAATTGTTATACGACAAAGAAATCTTCCTAGTTCATATGACTATCACATAAAGTCTTACACTTTTTCAGAAGTTCAAACAATAGTTAACAAACAGTCAAAATCACTGCCTATACAGAAATTCTCTGAATCGCAAAAGACTAACCAGTTAGATTTTTCATCATTTCAATACAGTAAGCTTAGAAGATCCACAGTCTAAACAAGTCAGCTAAAAATACAGATAGTCTAACCAAAAAACTACACCAAAAGTCTAGTCACATGATTAAATTGGTGTCGCTTGAGACAATCGACACGCGAAAAGTAATCTTCCTATGTCCATCATACAAAGTCTTAAACTTTTTCACACAATAGCTAACAAACATTCAAAACCACTCCCTATACCGAACATTCCAATAATCACAAAAACACTAACCGAAAAACTACACCAATCACAATCGACACACGAAAATACATCTTCCACATAAAGTCGTAAACTTTTTCACACAATAGTTAACAAACAGTCGAATCATTCAAGTGATTCCCTATAACGAAACATTCCGATAAATCGCAAAAACACTAACCAGTGGGTGCACAAACCTCAGACCATCCTCGCTCCTCTCTAACCAAACATGCTCAAAAGGTTGATTCACATTGTTAACAAGTATACTATACTCTTCTTGAGGCTTCTTTATAGTCGGTACATGAAAAGGAACTTTAGCTTTACCAGAAGATAAGTTCTTTTCTTTCTCAGCTACTTTAACATCAACAATGGAACAACATGTGACGTTGTTCTTGATTCCATTATAGACCGGTTTATTCTTCTTACCATAAACCATTTGAAACCCATCAGCATCACAATTAGCCACCAATGACCTACCAGTTTCCTCCTTACTCTTACGAATCTTACGAAACTCGTCAACGGAAACATCGAATCTCTCTATAAACTCGTCGTTGACGTTGCATAGCCATTCATCGGCATCGTCTTCGTCGATCTCCGCGGCGAAATCGAGCGATTTCTCCCAGATTTGGGAGGAATCGCCGATTTTCTCGAGAGAAGAGCGAGAGGTCGCGGCTATGGAATCAATAGGGTATTTGAATTCGTCGAAATTGTAATAGAAGTGGAAATCTCTGCTCGAAGGGATCGCGAGAGAAGAAGACGAGAGTTTCGAGAGAGTTTTCGAGAAGGAGCCGTCGATTAGTGATTCTAGGGATTTTGCTTTTGTTGAAAGAGGCGATTCTTCTTCGACGGCGGCGTCCATGTCGTAATCGTGGTGGCGAGAAGACGGAGAGAGAGATCAAATCGGAGAATTATAGCGGCGGTGTATGTCTTCTTTCTCTGATTTGTGTTTAGGGTTTTAGGAACACGCCATTGAAGAAGAAGGAGAAGAGATGTGGAGCTTTATTATTAGGCAAGAGATTAAATTGTTGTTGACTATACGATTAAAATCCTATATATATACACTTTAAAAAAAAAAAAAAATCACAAAACTACACCATTTCGACCTTTATTCACAAAACTGCTAATTCAATATTTTTCACATATTTACACCCTTTCAAAATTTTAAAAGCTTGATTTACCTTTAAAAAATTACCAAAATTAAAATCTTTTCATTTGGGTTCGCTAATTAGTGTTTAGAGTATAGTATTAACGGAGTAGAATTGTGTGGGTAGAGTTTATTTGGATTTAATTTTGAATGTTTAGATGTAGTTTTGTGAAGAAATTTTGAAATGGTGTATTTTTGTGAAATGTAATTCAAATGGTGAAGTTTTGTGATTCACCCAAAAAAAATTAAAATGAAAGTTTAAAAGCCATAAAATAATAGTTTAAAAGTCTCATAAAATAAGATTTTAAAAAACTCATAAAATATGAATAAAAAGTTCATAAAATCTAAAGGTCAATAACATAAAATATTCAATTACTGAAAATTATAATCTCAATTTTCAAACATAAAATACAAAGTTTAAATTTCACTATATCTTCTTCAATAAGTAATATACATAGGGAGTATACGAAAAATCCGCCAAATTATTATAAAAACTTGGGAGAATTATAAAACTACACCCTTTGAAATACATTCCACAAAACTACACCATTTCCAAAATACTTCACAAAACTACACCTAAACATTCAAAATTAAATCCAAATAAACCATATCCACTAATATTATACCCTAAACACTAATTAGCGAACCCAAATGAAAATATTTTAATTTTGATAATTTTTAAAAGGGTAAATCAAGCTTTTAAAATTTTGAAAGGGTGTAAATATGTGAAAACATTAAATTAGGAGTAGTTTTGTGAAGTAAGGGTTGAAAATGTGTAGTTTTATGAATTCCTCTAAAAACTTACACAAAACAAAAACAAAGAAAATTTATTATAAAAATTAATTGATTAGTAATGGTGATAAAATATCAAACTTCTTTTAATATGCAAAAAAAAATTATGATATAGTTATTGTTATAAAAAAAAATTTAATGGTATTTTGATTATTCCTTAATAAATAATAAAACATGTTTGAAAACAATTTCAAATAAATTTACATGTTGAAAATTAAAAGTAATTTTGTATTTTTATTTAGAGAAATTCCTTAGAATACCTTCAAAATAAGTTTTTGTTTTGAAAATATCATTAAAATGTTTTTTATAACAAAAATACCATCAAAAAGTAGAAGTTTACAAAAATACCACAAATACAAAAAAACGAGTTTAACACTTTCAGATTTTAAATTTTTTTCATTTGGGTTCGCTATATAGTGTTTAGGGTATAGTTTTGAAGGGTAGGGTATAGTTTTTTGAAGGTTTTGGGTGTTATTTTAAAATTTTAAGAATTGCGGTATTATGAGAAAAAAAAATTTTAATGGTATTTGTACAACTTTCAAAAATTTGTGTTAATTGTGTTAAAAAAAAAAATTTAGTGACATTCATAAGAATTTCCCTTTGATTTAAGGTTGCTATGGAAATAGTAAATTGTTGACTATTAATTAAAATTAAGAACAATTTCAAAACTACGCCTTTTGAATTGTATTTCATAAAATTATATCATTTCAAATTCATCCTCCAAATTACACCTAAACACTCAAAATTAAATACAAATAAACTCTACGGACATAATTATCCTCTTTAGTTATATACTTTAAACAGTAATTAACGAACTCAAATGATTTTTTTTTTAATTTTGCTTACTTTTTAAAAATGTAAATCAACCATTTAACATTTTGAAAATGTGTAAATATGTAAAAATATTGAATTAGATGTAGTTTTGTAAAACAATGGTTGAAATAATGTAGTTTTGTGAATTCTCTTAAAATTGAGCTTATTAATTTTTCGTAATTTAAAAAATGATATATTTGCTGTAAAAAAAAGAATATATGATTTTAACGAATTAATGTTCAAAATTTTGGGAAAAGTTTTGAACAATTACTTTTAAAAAAGTAACAGTACTTTTAAAAGCTAATTTGTCTTCATAAAAAGCTAACAGAGTCTGAACATTTACTTATATATTTCAAAAAGTAACAGTACTTTTAAAAAACTCTTTCTTGTACACAACTAGGCTTGGGCTTTCGGTTATTCGGTTCGGTTCCGGGTCCAAAAATTCAGTTCCGGTTCTTTCGGTTCTTAGGATTTATTACCCAATCGCTACTTTGGAATATTTCGGTTCGGTTTCGGTTCGGTTCTTGTTGGTTCCGGTTCGGTTCGGTTTTGTATAAGAGGAACCGATAAATACCCGAAGTTTTCGGTTCTTAATCGGTTCTTATTCGGTTTCGGTTATTTGAGAACCGAAATAATTTAAAATACCCGAAAATAGTTTAAAATACCCGAAAATAGTTTAAAATACCCGAAGTTTTCACTTCATCTTCTTTTTCACTTCCTGTTGACATATCATCAATGTTAGTGTCTTCTTCTTTGTTCATGTTTGGTTGATCATGAGTTGAATCCATTTGCATCACAAGAACATAACATAAGTTTAACAGTTTCTAATCAAACACTTAACAGTTAACACCAAAAGATGTTAAGTGTTTATGAAAACTGAGAATCGAAACATCAATTAAACCCTAAATCTAAAGTTAAACATACCTTTGATTGATTTTGATTCGCAGAAGATGAATCGGCCGACGAAAATTGACGGCTTAAGAGTGGCTCCTGAGATTCCAGATTTGCGAAGCGATTCTTTTCTCTCTCTCTGATTTTTGTGAATCGATGATGTTGTATTGTTGTTTTCGTCGCTCTGTAAAAACAAAAGAAAGGGAAAGGGAAAGTGTGAAAGTGTGATTTGTGAAAGTAATAAAACAATAAAACCCTAAGTCACTTGGGCCTTTAACAAATTAAACTGGACCGGCCCATATTATCACAAGAGGAAAAGTTTCGGTTCTTCGGTTCTGCATTTCGGTTCGCGGTTCGGAACCGGAACCGAACCGATACCCATGGTTCTTCATCTCAGGAACCATTGGGTATTCTGGTGGGAACCGGAACCGACCCAAATCATGTTTTTTTCGGTTCTTCGGTTCCGGTTTTTATGCCCAAGCCTATACACAACTAATTTGTCTTCATAAATGTATGTTTCAAAGCTCTTTCGATTTATTTTGATCGTGGCGGATGGTTTGGCAAAACAAGTTCTTAGATCGTTTGTTGTAAACCAACAATTTTAGTTTAAATGAAAGTTGGATTAACAAAAAAAAATAAAAAATGTAGCTACGAAAAACCAACACATGAGGGACCTGCATTCCACAAGAAGAGGAATTGAAATTAATTTTACAATTTCTATAAAGCATATATGCGAAGGGCATTGGGCTTTTAAAACACTTACATGTGACTCTCAGCGAGTCTATTCACAAGACCAAAGAAGGATATTGCTCTGTCGATACTCTTGGTTTCACTTTCAGATCCGTCAGCAACATCAAACAACCATTGCACTAGTTATACGTCGCTCAGCATCATCAATGTTATAAATTGTTGCTGGACTCTGACGTCTAATATCGAGGGCAACTAAGCATTGGTCAAACCACCAAGTTTGCATCTCCAGAACTAACAGCCTCATCATATATTCTTAGAAGAGGTTGCAGAGTGAGACGAACCTAAAAGAAAGGTTATTATTAAGATCACTAATACAAGCAGAAAATTCAGATTCGTATGTAAGTATGTAAAGAACTCACTCGTATTTTATCGGTAAGGAGACTCCTTATGGCATTTGCTTTGGACTTGAGATTCTTGTCGAAGTCAGAAACATATTCAAGATAATATTCCCAAGATGAGGATTTAGGATGTGATTAGAACAGACAACATAAACACATGTTCTTCGGTTGTTGTGTTTCCACCGCTCTTTGATGCAGATGATACTTTGCACGATTGATTTACCAAATTTGTCATGACGCAATGCACCAGTTGATCAATGCACCAGTTGTACAAAGACAGCTTGACGTAATTCTCATTGTTGATCGCCATATATTGCGAACATTGGTTCTATTCCATTGACCAACCATTCTTGTAGAAATAGTCCCTCTGTTTGCAACGGTAAAGACATTAGGTCCACCAGATTAAAATTGGCGTAACAGTTTTAGTTTGGTGGACCCAATGACAATACCGTTGCAAACAGAAGGATTATATCTGCAAGAATGGTTGGGTCATTAGAACAGAACCAATGATCGCAATATATGGCGATCCACAATCAGACTTACCCTTTACCTTATTTGATGGTACACGATACCATCAGTTCAGGTATGCAAGCTACCAGGAGCTAAGCCCACGGGAGGGTTCTGTTCTCCAAAGGCTGATCACTCGTGCACAGGGTGCAAATCGAGTTATAATTCAATACCTTTTTGTACCAGTCTAAACAATCTGCAAGAAAGGTATGTGGTGAGTAAAAACGATGATAAAGGTTTGATTTGTGAGCTTATGTTTGGTTTGAACTTATGAAACATGTTTGCTTTGAACTTATGTTTGGTTTGGTTATGTTTGGTTTGAACTTATGTTTAGTCTGATTATGTTTGGTTTGAACTTAAGATTGAGTTTATGATTTGAGAGTTTCTATTTTTTGAACAGTTTTAAATTTTACGTTCGTTGTTAAACAGATTGAGTTAATAGTTGCTACTAACTTTTAAAAATTAATTTATGATGATTGTTATGTCATTTTAAAAGTTTGATTTGATGCGATTATATGTGATTTTTTTATGTAAGTCATGTACGGGCAATGAATATATATATGATCTTATCATGTGTAATATATATATATATATTGAGCTACCTTCAATTTTTTTCATTGATGTCAAGAATCAAACAAAAATTAACTTTATTCCAAAATCAAATTTCGTGAAGAAAATTTCGTGAGCATAAAGAAAAGTCTTTTGCATGCAAGTGAAGAAGCCACGTAACGTACGTAAACCACCGTACTATTATTCTTTAGATATACCATATAATTATGCGACCTATCTCGAGTCTTCGCAAATGATCGACATGCAGCTTTTATTTTTAATTTTTATAACTAAAATATCTGATTTTTACTATAGATTTGAAGTTTTATTAAAACAACTTTTACACAATTAACTTAATTTTTTAAAATGTATCATAATGTCTTATTTGAATAATAATTTTGAAGGAGAAAAAGGTCATATAGTATGTGTAAGGGTAACCAATGTAACATCAAAACGAACATTTTTGTGATATTTCCAATTTTGTTTATAGTATGTTAATAAAAATTCGAAAGAAATTAATAATTGGTTGGGTAGTTTCCTCAGTTGAAACTAGTCATAATTATAAGTTTTTGGTAGGGGAATTAGCCATAATTTTAAGTTTTGAATTTTTAAAATTAAATAATTATAACTAGCCGTTGCCAAAAAAAAATAATAATTGTATCTAACAATAATTAAATATTGTTTAAATATTACTATGCTACTAAAAAAATGATGAATTTATATTAAAATTTAGGAAGAATTACAAAACTACACTATTTGAATTACATTTCACAAAACTACACCATTTCCAAAATACTTCACAAAATTACACCTAATTATTCAAAATTAAATCCAAATAAACCATACCCACACAATCCTACCCCCTTAATACTATAACCTACACACTAATTAGCGAACCCAGATGAAAAGATTTTAATTTTGGTAATTTTTAAAAAGGTAAATCAAACTTTTAAAATTTTGAAAGGGTGTAAATATGTGAAAAATTAAATTAGGTGTAGTTTTGTGAAAGAGGGGTTGAAAGGGTGTAGTTTTGTGAATTCCTCTAAAATTTATATCTCTTTGTGGCTTAGGAAATAGAAGGCGTAGTAATCATATATATAAAAGATGAGGGGAGTTCTCCATGGTTTGACATATCATTATTTCCAATTTACTAATAATTTATTTATTAAATTCATTAATTTTAAAAAACTTATGTCACAATTTAAGTATTAATTCATAAAACATATTAAATTTCAACTTAATATTTAAAAATATTATTATATTACAATATCAAATGCATAAAAATTATTAGTACATAATTTTTTAAAAATATATGTTTTTTTAAAAAAAATTATAGGGCTTTGAATAAATAAAATTATTTTAAACCCCTATATCTAAAACAACATCACATAAGTAACATATAAAATAAAAATAGGGAGAATTACAAAACTACACCATTTGAATTACATTTCACAAAACTACACCATTTCAAAATAACTTCACAAAACTACACCTAAACACTAAAAATTAAATCCAAATAAACCCTACCCACACAATCCTACCCCCTTAATATTATACCCTAAACACTAATTAGCGAACCCAAATGAAATTTTTTTAATTTTGATAATATTTTAAAGGGTAAATCAAGCTTTTAAAATTTTGAAAGGGTGTAAATATGTGAAAAAATTGAATTAGGTAGAGTTTTGTAAAGGAAGGGAAGAAATATTGTAGTTTTGTGAATTCCTCATAAAAATATACAAAATATATAAAATTTGTTAGAAAACATGAAAGCAAAGTAAAGAAAAAATAAAAATACACAATTTAAGACACTAAATAAACAAATAATATAAAACGTATATTAGAACACTCATTTAGATAAGCAAATATATGAAAATACATCAATATAAGTAAATAATATCATAATACACAAGAAAAAAATGTGATACAAAACTAACAAAAAATACAAAAACTAAAGAATATACAAATTATTTAAGATTAGTTAAAATAGATCAAAACATAGAATTCATAAAATAAAGAGAAATAGATCAAAACATAGAATTCATAAAATATATTAAAATTACAACGTTAGGCGGATCCTCGTCTAATCGATTAATGTTTGGGGGTATTTAGTAACTTTTAGGTATTTTTTGAAATAATTTTGGCTATTATTCGGTCTTCTTCTCCCTATAACCAAAAAGCCTATGCGAACCAAATGTATACCGAACCAAAACCAAATAAAACTGATTTAATTCCAAAATTGATACTCTATTTAACAACTTAAAGTACCAAACTGAAATCAAATATCCAAGAAAAGATTGTCCACAAAAGTTGCATAAAAATAAGAACTAATACATTATGTTATAGACACACAAAAGATTGTACATTGCAAGAATAAACTATATACATTATGTAGTGTAACCCCTCCTCTCTTTACCTGCAACTCTCAAAGAGAGATGCAATGCACATACTCGTCACGGCAGCCAACAAATATCCGGCCACCTATCATCACCGGTGAAGAGAAAATGTCTCCATGCAAGTCCAGCCTCGCGATTTCTTCTACTTTTGATTCTTCTGAATCTCCGCTGACATCGAGACTAACACAAAGGACACGGACTTTTCCTGAACTCGAGCACACAGACACCAACCTTGGTAAAAGACACGAAAAACACGAGGAGGCATGCAAGTATTATCATTGTCTCGGTGATGTGGAAATACATTCTTCATATGTGTGCTTATTTTTTGTATTTTTAGTACCTGTCCGATGCAAGCGGTTGACGCGATTCGAAATGCAGATTCTCATCGACGTATGCGGATGCTGTTACCGGATCCCCGATATTGTATTCCCACACTCGAGACCCGGATTCCTGAAGCGGGATTCAACAAAACAATCATGACTCGTGATGCTTAAGTTTTAAAACGAGTAGTAAGATTAACTGATACTAATGAATGGTCCCTATTATAAAGTTTTCTAATACGAAATCGAAAGCTGACACCTACCTTGAAGATGCATAGGGAGAGAACAATTTAAAATATACGTAGACAAGATAAATTTGTAATTGCTTCGAACTACGCCTATACAGGGAAAAAACCACATCTCACAAAATAAACAAGGGTAGACAGCAATAAGCAAACTCATTACCGGCTCTAGTGAGTAAACACTTCCATTTCTACAATACACGAGAACCTGCAACAAATAGACGTTTTAATCAGCTTTAGCGAGAAAACTTTACACAATAGTAAGGATCGCAGATGCTCGGGGGTAATAAGTGATGCACATGAATTAGGACAGATTTTTCCGATGGAACAACAAATATTACCTGAGAAGGAAGCACATGTGACATGCAAGCCCCGGCAAATATTGGTCCACCAGTCCTATACTGCATCAATGCAATAACTGAGTAATATGAGCAAAACAAAAGACGCCTAAAGCTCATATGACTACAACTAAATAGCGTAAAAATCCGGGTGAGTATAGACATTACTATATAACTCAAATGCACTGATATTAGCTCATACACATACCCTCCAAATAATAGTTCCAGATGGACTCATTGCAACAACTTGGCCATCAACTAAGCAGCAAATAACTGTGACAAAAATAGAGATTGGCACTGATACTGAAATCAAGGAAATGGAGAGAAATTAGAATAGGACTAAGTATACTGCTCTGGGTTCTCAGACTAATGCACAGGGAGCCAAATATCGGTGCCTCGAGTTCAAGTGCCCACAAGGTATGAAATGGAGAATCCTGCATTTGAATAATTTTTCTGAATAAACGAGATCGCATCTCCCATTTTAATCTATAAGCAACAAATAGTCATCTCCAGCCAAGTAAAATGTGATGCGGATAAGTTAAGCTAAACATCTCTAAAGAGTAAGACAAAACATGCGTGACATAATTTTGACCCAGATAAGCGGTATCGAACCATTTAACTTGTAAAGCTATGGTGCTTAGCTTAAGTTATAAAGAACACAAAAACTACATTCTAGATCTGACCTGCTTGGAATCTAAAAAAGAGGCAAATAAATTCACAAGTCCGACACATACATCATATTTAAATGACATTACAAAAGATATAAAAGCAACATAGGCTTTATGATTATGAATCAAAAGACACATACCTCTATAGATAAAGCTATCACGCGACCATTTGTAGAAGCCACATAAAGTGACTTACGACCCTGAATGAATCATCAAATAAGAATCAGGTGATAACAAGAGAATTACAGTAACGAAAAAATAACTTCGACCACAGATGATGCTCTTCTAGCTTTGGACAAACAACTATGGATAACTAAGTGAATAAACTAGCTTAAGCCTTCACCTCATCAATTACAGGTGAAGCAAATATGCTCCCACCACATTGCAGCTTATAAACACAGCATTGGCTTCTATAGTCAAGGGCATAAAGAGTTTGGTCATGTGATCCGCACCTGCATGAATGGTGCAAAAGTAAGCTTAGCAGGTCGGTGACTTTACAGAACTGTGGGAGATATATACTTAATGAAAGAAATATTCAGGTCCTCTCCAACTTAACAATATTATTAAAAAATTCAAAATGTGGTGTGGCATAAAAATCATCAAAATGATCACAGAACTACTCGTCTTTAACTCAATACAACAACTTGGTGTATATAAGAACAGAAAATTCAACACAATATTACCATATCAGTTGTGAAGATGTGTCCAGAACAGGTTGGCATTTTATCTTCACCGGAAAAAAGAAAACAAATTGTCTAAATCAGTCAGACATCTCAAAATAATGAGCAAATATGTAACATAGAAATTAATTTAGACAAACAATTTACAAATCAATGAGCATACCTCGCCACATGCTTGGAATGTCCAACATAAGCTTCCAGTTAAAAAATCTAGAAAATATAGTTTTCCTTTGTAGCATCCAATAACGACCTAGCACGAAGATGTCACTAAGAGTGTTAAAATAAAATTAGGAAGGATACAATGAGCAATAGAGATTGTTGAGAGGGCTAAACCTGAGAAAAATCACCAACTATTGTGGCTGAACCTTCAATCCTTCCGTCTAAAACGGTTTCCCAACAGATTAAGCCACTACTTATCACAATAGAGTGTATCCTTGTTAGAGAAGTCCAACCTATTACTAAAAAACTTAAACATAATCCTCTCATCTCATTTTAGACCCAAATCCAATAATCAGAAGTTCAAGAAAAACTTGTAGCTTCATATGCTTGATGATGAACCTCTTTAATAATATTAAATACATAAGATTAACAAAGAATACCTTTTGGCGTCGATGCAGACAAATTTATGTGAGTGAGACCCAATAAATAGATAAGTTTTTGAATGCTTCACCACAATTAGTGGAGAAGCATCTACACAAGACTCCATATGAACTTTCCATAGCTCTTTCATAGAGACCATTTGATTCCTCGGAAACCTCATTGAGCAGTTATCTTGGTTCTCCCCTTTATTACTACATGAGCTTGGATAGTATACCCTGTTGCACCGGCTTAAAGCACGATGTATTTGAGAAAATCCTCGATCCCATGATTCTTCAAAGCTCATTCTCTCGGAAGAAAACTTTTCTGAATCAGTTTTCAATCGCTTTGGTAAAATGTTATTCTCGTAATGCATTCTTGAAGGTGTTTGATGTGATGTTAGACGTGAATGAAGTGGAAGATTTATAATAACCAACTCATTACCATTTCGACTCTTTGTCTTGCGGTCTGGCTTTTGAGTGGTGTTGTGTTGTATATAGTCTTTTAACTTTCCTTCATTCTCTGACAGACATATCAAAAGCTTAGATGGACTTCGACATTGGTAAATCCATCTCATATCAATACCAAGACTATGAGAAAGATGGGCTGCGGCTAAAGAGTCTCCACCAATTGCAAAGAAATCATCATCGTCAGAAACTTCTTTCACCAGTAATGCATCACAAACAGCCTATATCAAAAGTAAAGAAATAACATAACTACTAATGTATAGTCAATTAGATTCCAAAGATGATATATAAACAAATAATATTATACACATTATTTTCGTAAGCATGACTCATAAACAAATATTGAGATTCTAAGTTCCTATTTTTCAGAAGTATATTTTTTTTTGGTGAACGAGAGTTTGTACAAACTACACTCGAACTTGCCGAGGACACGCAGATCCCCTAACATCATTATGAAAAATCAAATTAACTATCCCTGGAACAATGTCAAAAGTATCTTATATCAGTATTTCGACAAGTATAGCATATGCTCCTATTTTCCTTGCACCTCATGTTCTCTATCTCTTTTTGTTTACTCCCGGCTCGACATGATGACAAAAAAATCAGACAAAAATATCTTTAAACACTCCTAAACTATCACCATTATTATCAAATTCTTATGCACAACTTAGACTTTTCCGTTCGAATTCGATCCCACACAAACTAGCGGCGTCTAAAGGCTACCTAAAAAATATTATCAACGATTTTACTTCCTAACATGGTTAGAAGAGAAAGAAGCAATCAGATATCAAAACGGCATAACACATAAGAGGAATATGAAACACATAATCAAGCACCCCATGGAAATTGTACCTTTTTAATACGTTGCAGTAAACTACCAGTTCCATTACAAGGCACAATATGTTGTGTATGGGTTCCAGGAAATTTCAAGCTTGCTAGTGCTTCATAATCAACTTTTCCACTTGAAATACGTGGCAGTGACTCCATCAAAACAAAATGGTTAGGAATCATTACCGGAGGGAGTTTTCCGCTAATCCAATTTTTGATAGAATATATTATACCTTCATCGGAGCTGGTCTCCTTGTTCAGTACTAAAAAGGCCCCAAGTGAAGCAAGCTCTGTCTGGCCTCTGTTAAGCACAACGACAGCTTCAGTAACATCTGAGTTTAGTTCTAGAGTTGCTTCAATCTCTCCAAGGGCTATGCGTTGTCCATTGAGTTTAACAGTACGGTCCCTTCTTCCAATATAAATCAAATCACCACTAGCAATCTTTCGGCCGTAGTCACCAGTTCTATAATAAAGCTGGCTTCCACAATCTTCAGGTAAATGATTACAGACCGAGTTGTTATGTAGCTTCACATAGTCCTCAGACTCTACTGAGGAATTCAAGTATCCTTGCGAAAGACAGAGGCCACAAACACATATTTCTCCTTCATAAGGGTTATCCTCGTCACCCACAAGTACAACTTTGCAGTTGGAAATTGGCTTTCCAATAGGAACACTACTAATCTTCTCGGTCTTCAAGAGTTTTGGTAATCCGCTGCAGTCAAAATAAGTGCAGTCCCCTGATACCTAAACAAACGAAAGGCTAATCAGTAGACATTTAATTTCAAGAAACTACTGAAAAAGATACGAGAATGCAGAAAATATAATATAATAAATCTGACCAGCTACAACAAGTTAGACTAAACTTAAGGATCAAATCAGCAAAACCAAGATGTCGTCAGGTTAACAACTTCTTTCAAACCATAAACACAGGCCAACATCAACTAGCTGACACTGCTACTTCTCCCACAAACTTGCTAAGTATACCAGCTTAAGATCTCCCGAGTTTAAATAATAATAGGCATATTTACTAACCTCTGTGCTCCCATATAAGTTCAGAAAACATGTTTCAGGAAATAGGTTGTGAAGTGAATCCCACAGGCTCATAGGAAACGGTTCGCCACTTAAAACTACCAGCTTCAAACAACTTTGGAGCTTATTGTGTCCACGATGTTGTAGCGCAGGAAGAATAGCTCTGAACATTGATGGGACACCTGTGAGCCTACTGATAGAATACGCCTATCAAGATGGATACAATTTTGTATCCATTAATGAAATGAAACACAAAAGTAATAAAATAAAAGATAAAGCTGTTTTCCTCTAATGACAGGAACCTTAACTTAAGCAACCAACATGAGAAGCTATATATGTTCGTCATCATAATGAATTAATTGTTTCTTCATCGGTTCTCCAACTAACATACCTAGTCTCTCCATATGCTGTTCTTAAAGATTGATGTAAAATTTAGAAAAAAAACTAGAAAATTATCAATATGCAAGTAACAAGGCATCCAATCGATTTTTCATACCAAAGATAGAAGATGATACACCAGTACTTTATGCATTCCTAATAGCTTTAAGTTACACTTAATCCCTAATATGCAACCTAGTGAAAGATGCTTAAACCAATTTCTTGGTTATGAAATCAATATTTCAAAGCAATATAGGAACAAAAAATCAAGAACATCAAAGATATATATATATAGGCAACAAAAATACTTTGATTGGGAAAAATCTCAACAGCTTAACAAGGTGACACCGACAGAAGGTCGTTGTTATTTTCTGTTCAAACTCTTACCTCCAGAAAATCAATGATGGACAACATATTCTCTTTTAGGAGAGTAAATGGAGGGATGACTAATGGGGTGGAATTCAGAATAGCACCAAGAAACTCCTGCAGATGATCAATAAAACCAATTGAAGTCTTGAAAGCCAATTGTTGCTCTCCAATAACAGGATAGAGCTCTTGCATCCACAGGAAACGATTTAAAAGCCCTTCAGAAGCAAGGGAAAGGAATTTCAGATGTTATCACTTTGCATTAAAAAAAGAACAAACATGAAAATTCTATACCAATTCATTAAAGTTAGCTACTTGTATAAATCCCTAAAAGACACAATAAACACTTACAGTGAACAGAGAATAGCCTATAGAATAATTTATTGGAAGATTTAACTATACGTAAACAGCTAGAAGACAACCTTGAATCGAATCACAATGTATAAGTCAAGCCACATACATGTTATATAATCTGTTCCAATAAGATATTCAGATATTTCAAAGGGTCAATGTTTTCATGCAATTCCAAAGAGTTATATAACAATGATTACTAAGTACAATCAATTTTTTTGACATTACATGCTATATTTACACAGACAGAAGCTACCTACTTAGGCCAACCACGCGATCTATTAATCAATTCTAATTGCTATAAGCAAGTCCCTTTCTCGAAAGAAATCTTCAGAAAGAAATAAGAGAGACAGAACACTAATAAGACTTTCTAATTCCATTTACAGTAACAGCATAGACCGCTTCAAACAATTATATACCGAAAAGAAAAAAACATCCAAACCTTGCTCAGTGCCACAAACACCTTTTGGCTTCCCAGTAGATCCTGAAGTGTACATCACATAACAAAACTTCCTTTGCCTCTCTCTCACACAAGGCCAAACAAAGCTCGAGACCCCATTTTCTACGCTCAATCTTTCATTCATAGAAAAGAACAATACAGGGCAAACATTACTTTCCACAAGCCAATGCGATCTCTCGAGCGGTTCGCACCCGAATCCACCGAAAGAAGAGCCGCAAGCAATAACAAGAGAAACATTAGAAGAGGAGACAAGAGACAACACTCTTTCTCTTGGCCATGAATGATCTAAAGGTAAGAAAGCTTCTCCACATCTCAAAACAGAGAGCACACTGATTATGTATTCAACAGAAGGTGGCATATACAGAGCCAAAACCTTTGTATCTTCCTCAAAATCAAGCTTCTCTGCAAATGATTCAATAGCTAAACTCTCTATAAGATGAAATATAAAGAGAATTATTTAAAAAAGGGCAATTCTTATCAATACCACTAAAAAAAGTTTTTTTAACACAATTAGCACAGATTTTCGAAAGTTTTACAAATACCATTAAAAAGTATTTTTCTCATAAATACCACAAATCTTAAAATTTTCAAAACTACACCCAAATCTCCAAAAAACTATACTCTACCCTTCAAAACTATACCCTAAATACTATATAGCGAACCCAAATGAAAAAATTTAAAATCTAAAAGTGTGAAAACTCGTTTTTTGTATTTGTGGTATTTTTGTAAACTACTGCTTTTTGATGATATTTTTGTTATAAAAAACATTTTAATGTTATTTTTGTTTTAAAAAACTTTTTAATGGTATTTTAAAAATAAAATCTTATTTTGATGGTATTCTTAGGAATTTCTCTTAAAAAAATTAGGGTAAAACCTTGGAATCGTGGTTTAATAAGGTAAGGATCGTCGTGGCCAGGAAAATCGAGGATACGACGGAGACGAGTGGTCAAGGAATCGACGGACGATGAGATATCGGAGAACGTGAAAGTTTCGTCTCCGTCGTAAACAGGCGGCGTGCAAGACGGAGGAGGATCGGCTGATTCAGACCTAATCTTCGCCCCCCAGCCGGAGGCATGAATCACGGCGATTTTGTTAGGGTTTGCGGCGGCAGCGTCGGCGAATTTGTGAGAAATGCAGCAATTGAAGAAGACGGCAAGGTTTGTCTCCGACTTGATTGGGTTGCTTTGAATCATCTCTCGTCGTCGATTTTTTGTGGCGCGAGTTGTGTTTTAGGCTTTGTAGAGTTTTTTGTGTTCACTGAACGCAACCCAGTGACTGATTTTTTGTTTTGTATTTACTGACTTCGTTTTTCTATAGATTTTGACCAACGTTTACATCCCGGAAATTACAAAAAATTGTATTTTAAGAAACTATGTCTAGATACTCAAAATTAAATATAAATAAATTTTATTTATACAATCTTATTTGTTTAATATTATACATTAAACACTAACTAGTGATCTCGGATAAAAATATTTTAATTTTGATAACTTTTTAAAAGATAAATAAATCTTTTTAAAATTTAGAAAATGTGTAAATAATAATGTTCAAAAAAGTGTTCTAGGCGTCCGTCTAGGCGGCGCTACGCTCTTATATATCACTCCGACTTCCTTTTAATCCGCTTAAAATATTACGATTGTATAAAAAAGAACATAAAATAATTTTTTTTGATTTAGAAATTATTATATTTAGTATTTTATATTATAGAATAAAGATATCAATGCCATAAAATAATAATAAAAATGTTTTTAAAGATTTTATTATCTATAAACTATAATATTTTGTACATTCTATTATGTATATAATATATAGTATGATTTTCTAAACGTTTAAACCGCTTACAAAATTGATTAGGTTCCGACTAAGCGTTTTAGGCACTAGGATCTAGGTCACTGCCTTCTTGAACATCTAAATATAAATTAAATATTAAATTAAATAAAATTTTGTAAAAGAAAAAAGGGACAATCACAAAACTACACCTTTTGAAAGTGAATTCACAAAACTACACCTTCTGAAAGTGACTTTTTAATTCTACACCTCTTTCATAATCAAAAAGACAATATTACCCTATGTATTCTTCTTCTTCTTCTTCCTCTTTTTCTTCCTCTGTATTTTTCTTCTTCTTCCTCTGTATTATTCTTCTTCTTCTTCTTCTTTTTCTTCTTCTTCTTCTTCTTCTTCTTCTTCTCAATTTCTATCTCGATCTCGATTTCTCTATTGTTTCATCGTCGCCGTATCGATCTCGCCGTCTAGATCTGGATCTGGATCTCACATTAATAATCTAGATTTCGCCGTCTCTTCACCGTCGTCTAGATCTGGATCTCGCCTTCATAATCTAGATCTCGTCGTCTTCTTCATCGTCGTTTAGATATGGATCTCGCTTCAGCATGATTGATGTGTTTAATTGATTTTTTATTCTGTTATAAGAGTTAATTAGTGATACATAAGTGATTTCCCATTTAGTAATTGATGTGTTTTAATGGATTTTACTTTTTGGCAGATGAATGCAGATTTAGTTAATGAAAAACTAGATATCCTTATCAATATTGTTACCAATCTAACCATTAGGATTGATAACATCAATAATCTTTTGGAAGAGAGAAACAAGAAAGAGGTAAAAATGTTATAAATGTTATAAAGAGAATAATACCTTAAATTGATGATTTGTGTGTGTTAATGACTCAACTGTTTCACCAGCTAATATGTTACAACGTTTTAATGGCAAGTGTTATGAGTGTTATAAGTATTATAAAACACAAGTTGTATAAAATCAAATGTAACAGTATCATAAAGTATTAGTTATAAAGTGTAATTCTGAACCTAACTTGACTTAATGATTAAACTATATATGATAGTTATGATACATCACCGTATATAATAGTCATTGGTGACTTAATGATTCAATTGTTTCCACATATTTTTGGCAGATTGACTTAATGTATTTTTTTTTGTTTTTTGAATATGATAGGTTTGTCAGACAGATTCAAGAATTGTGTCCCTGAAGCTCTTGGAATGCATTGCTATGAGGATCTCTTACTTATTGAAGCTCAAGGATGCGAAGATATCGGAGTTGAAATCTCAACAATTGTTGATTTATAACACTTATAACACTTATAACATTTATCTGATATTTTTGAGAAGTTTGTTCTATAACACTTATTACAAAAAAACAACAAACGTTATAATATTTATAACACTTATAACACTTATAATAAATGGAGCCCATTTTAAAACGATAGAATGAATTATAACACTTATAATATTTATAATAAACAGAGCCCATATCGTAAAATATCAAAAGATCTAGAGTTTCTCTTCGACGACGGTTTCCTCTACAGATCCATCTCTTCTTACGAGTATCTTATGACAAGTCTTGCATTAAATAGGGCAACAAACATGTACACCTGGAAAGTAAAAGACAATAAGCTAATGGAATTTATAACATTTATTATAAGTGTTATAAGTGTTATAAAATCTGAATCATTTGGAAGTCTTACTAGTATCTTATGACAAGTCTTGCATTAAATAGGCACATAATCCTGCAAAAGGCACATAAACTCATTAAGCAATCCAGTAAATCTAATCCTGAAAGCTGGAGTTGGAATAAGTGGTAACATATGGGTGTGACAAGACTTGTAGCCCAACAAGTTCCTTTTGGAAATCCTCAAGCTTTGAGTAGACTGTTGGATGTGAGCTCGAAAGAAGTATATCATAATCCTGCCATGATATAAAAGGTAGGTAACAAACTATAGAAGGTTTAAAGTTAAGATAGCTTTAAGTGTTGAAGGAAGAAACTAATTACAGATAGTCAATCAACGATACGCTCTGGCAACCAAGACACACATGTCTTATCTGCATAAAATAACTCCATCAATTCCCACGCAGCCTTTAAAGAAGTTGGCTCTTCAGCAACCTGCATATGCATGAAAACCCATTAACAAAGCTTCCACATTCAAAGTTATAACTCACTCATTGAAGAGTTCATTTGTATAAGAAAAAGCTGGATTACAGTATCGCAAAGCTAAACAATGCCGACGAGAAAGACCTACATACCTTTATAACTGATCTCGGGTCTTCAATCAAAGGAGCCGGGGAAGATATCGAATTACAAAGGAGAGATTTTATATCCGTACTATATTCCATTACATATTCCCACCTAATAGCCAAGCATTATAACAATCACAAGAGTAAAATTTCAAAGCCTAATCATTCATATACAACTATAAGCCACAACACCAAGTTCATCACTGAATGTGTAAACAAAATCTGATAAATTTCCAAACAAACGATACCATAAGCATCCTTAAGCTAACATCTCTAAGTTATAGAAAGTTATAAATCAAATAAGAGTTTTTCAAGTTTCCTCACCAAGCAGATTGGTACATAGAGGATGAGCTCGTATCCATCTTATTCAAACTCAAAATCGAGTTTCTCCTACTCTGTAAAAGCGCGAAAGGAGAAACAGATCCATAAGCGATCCTCCGTCGCTGTGCATCACCGATTTCGCTATCCTCGCCGCCGAGTTTCACGTTTACCACTTCACCACCGACTTCTCCGTCGTCGTCATCGATTGATTCCGGATTCCGTAAAACCGTGACGCGGAGGTTGTTTCCTCATCCCCACGAGATCGAGAGCCTATGAACCGGAGATTTTAAGCCGTAGCGAAGAGGATACACCACGGGGGCTATTTCCTTCGCTGAGAACGGTGCTAATCCTGAAACTACTCCTAATTTTAAGAAGAAAATAAAAATAAGGGTAATGAGGTCTTTTTACAGAGGGAGGAGGTGTAATTTTGTGAAAATTTTAAATTGGGTGTAAAATTGTAAAAGAAGGGAGCTTTTGGTGTAGTTCTGTGAATTTCTCAAGAAAAAATGAAATAATTTTATTTTGTGATTTTTTTTCCATAGGTATGGATTAATAAGAAATATAAAAAAAATTCCAACATTCCACCTTATGAAAGACGTAGGAGTAACCACCGTCGTCCCAGGGAAAGATGGACTATGGAAGTATTGCTTAACTCCGCAATCTCCGACTCTCATTTGTTTTTATGTTATTTATCTTTAATGTGCAATTTTGTTGTTAGGGTCATGTTTGGAAAGAAAAAAGCTTGTATTGAAGACTAGAAACAAAAATTAGTTCAGGGTTTATGGGCTTTTGGTCAGAAAGTGCTTCATACATAACCAAACAAAACAATATGTTAGTCATTGGTAAGAAAGTGCTTGCATATAAGTGTATTTTTGCAAAGTACAATCCTAAAACTGTATTTTTGAAAATTGCTCCATTGGGGAAAATTGACAAAACAATGTATTTTTAAACACTATTTTACCAAACTAAATTTCTTTCACAAAATATTTAATCTATACATCTTTTTATTAGGTAAAATGACTAATCTACTCTTTAAAATTAGAGAAATTCCTTCAAATACCACAAAAATATCATTACAAAGTTTTTTTATAACAAAAATGTGTTTCATATTAAAAATACCATAAAAAAATAGTAATTTACAAAAATACCACAAATACAAAAAAACGAGTTTTTACACTTTTAGATTTTAATTTTTTTTATTTGGGTTCGCTATATAATGTTTCGGGTATATTTTTAAAGGGGTTAGGGTATAGTTTTAAAGGTTTTGGGTGTAATTCTGAAAATTTAAAATTTGTAGTATTTATGAAGAAAAAAAACTTTTTAATGGTATTTGTAAAATTTTCGAAATGTGTGCTATTTGTGTTAAAATTACTTCAAATTTTTCAACAATCATGTAAATGTGTGTTTTAGCAATTGTCTCATTATTTGATAGTTTGTTGTAAAATGCATATTTTTGCAAAAAGATATACTTGAAAGCAAAAGTCCATTTGCACTCAAAAACACACAGAAAGAGCCATCATTGTCCAATTACAAAAGCTGAGTGTTAGAAGTGTTATATAACAATGATATAAAAAAACTCTTTAACTTATTCAATTCCAATAACAGACATTAGAAAGCAAAGACTCTCACTGACTTGTGCAATATCTTCATTCTCATTCTCCGACAACATCGATGATGACGGCAACTTCACACCCGTAAACATGTAAAGCGCCTTCAATTCTTCTGTATACGATGTGCTCTTTGCGAGTTTGTATCCAAACATCTCTCTTAGCGCTTCCATCTTTGCCCATATCTGCTTCTCGCTATACAACACCTTCATCTAAATCAACCCATAAACACACTTCAATATTAGTAACACTACTTTGTACATTGTCATTGCCAAACAAAAACTACACAAGACAATGCAGGATCGCGATTATTTATATCAAGATCAATTGGGAAACAAAATAGAAGTTCTTAAAGAGTTATCGGCAAATACCCAACCTATGATCATTTCAAATCCATCCTTCGAAACCATGAAAAGAGTTTATAGACTCCAAAACAAATCAAGAAAAGCGTATCTAGTCGTGTGATTTATCGAACAACCACATATTTGGTTGACATATAAGATCATAACATCATCAAACCAACACAAGAAGCTTCACGAGAGATGATTTAACCTCAAAGATAATCCAAAATATGATTTAATGGAAAATATCTTAACCTCATTTGACGATTTTTCGGTATCCTTGCCTTTCGATGCTTTAGTAGTACTAGACTCAAGTTCCCCTTCCAAAAAATCATCATGAAGATACATTCATAAGCTCTTTTAAAACAATTCGCAAATTATAAAAACCCGTTAAGTCAACGCTAATATATATAAACCACCTTCATGTCTAGTCACCGATTCTTGCTTCTTTCTTGAAACATCTTCAAGTCGTGCTCTAACCTTATAGTTCTCCTCCTCTTGCAAACCATTTTTAGTGAGTACTCCTCTATCAAGCGATTGATTATTTCTATCCTCATCTCGAATACTCTCTAACAAGCTCTTTGACTCTATCATAATCTCCTCATCTTCATTGTTAATCACTCTCAAGTTTCTTCTCTCTATCGCAACACTTCCCTCTTCCTCATTATAAACAAGAACCGGCTTACGCATCATAGCCACGCGTGCTATACCATCACGATATATATCATCACCATAACCGATCTTGTTGGTCATTAATGGCATCATGTTATCATCATCATGATCATCATCATCACATCTTCCACTAAAAGAAGCATTAGTAGATGGAAGTAGTATTCTCATAAGCTTTTCGGTACAAACATAGCAAGCCAACAAAGCGCAATAAGGAAGAGACGAGATCATCGCGATAATGGTAGCAACAGCAAGTGGTGGAACAACAAATGGTGCTGAAGTTATTACAATACATGCTGTAAGAATCTTCTTTCCAAAACTAACACTTTTACTCCAAATCCAACCCATTGTTTTGCTCATACACTAGCTTTTGCTTAAAATTAGTAGCATTCACTGCATTACAAATACTAATCATTTCACAATTGTGATTAAACAAGCCATAACCAAAAAAATCTCCAAGTTTTTTTTATAATAATTCATGCAAGTAATTAACTAGATTGAAAGAAAATATGCCAAATAATTTTCCATAATATCTACACAATTTAGCAATTTCAAGAAAATATAACTAATAGGCATTAAATAAATATTCTTTTTCATAGAAATAGGAACAAACGTGTTCCTAGAAAAAGTCATTACCAGAAAAATCTCCCAAGTTTCTTTATAGATTATGCTACTCCATTGTGATAGGAAGTGAATAGCTAGATTGAAAGAAAATATAGCAAATAATTTATATGATATCTATACAATTTAGCCATTCGAAGAAAATATAAACTAATACCAGATTAATTAGGCCATAAATAAATATAAATTTTAATAGAAACTAAGTAAAATAGCCAAAGAAAACGTCTTCAAGTTTCTCAATAAAAATCTACACTACATTTCCGGTAACAAATCTTGTGATTAAACCAGTGAGAAAGATTTGACTAACCAAAACATATTAAAATTTTCAAGAAAATAGAAGATTAGTAATTAAACCTGATGAGGCGACAAGATCGAAGGTAAAAGAAACAAGAGAAAAGCATCAAAGAGTTGCAAAATTTGTATAAAAAAGACCAAATATAGAGAGAGAGTGACACGTGTTGAGATTGCATGGTTTTGGTTCCCTAACGTGGCTTCTCTCTCTCTCTCTCTATGACTCTATCCACTTTCTTTTAGACTTTTTATATGAAGACAATAGTAAATGCATGCAGACTCTGAAATAATAACATATTTGCTGTCGTGTAATTAAAGTATTATTTTATCAATCTATACTACTTCCACCGTTCCTTATTAACCGTAGTTTTAATGATTTTATGACAAATTAAGAAAGCAAGTAAAGCTACTTTAAAAGTAATTCACAAAACTACACATTTTCGTTTTTCTTTTTACAAAACTCTATCCAATTCAAATTTTTTTATAATTATACATTTTCAAAATTTTAAAAACTTGATTTACTCTTTAAAACTTCATCAAAATTAAAAAATTTCATTTGGGTTCGCTAATTAGTATTTAGGGTATAGTGATTAAGTGAATATGATTATTTGGATAGGCATAATTTAGATTTAATTTTTAGTGTTCAGGTGTAGTTTTGTGAAAATTTTTTTAAAAGGTGTAGTTTTGTGAAATGCAACTAAAAAGGTTAGTTTGTAATTCTCTCTTACTTTAATGACCTTAATTTATGATTTTATCTGAACAATATTTATATGACATCTATTTCATAACAATAAATGCTTATTCTTAGGAGTTTATTAGTTATCATCAAATACAGATTTAACCGAGTTGTTATTTTCTATGTACTAGGTATAAGTACCCCGCGCAAGGCGCGAAACATGATATTCATAAATAATATTAAGTTATATCATTGAAGATCATGAATTGATCAATTTAGGGTTGAACATTTAATTCAAGATCCGAAACCCAAAACCAAATCGACATGAAAAATCCGGTTTCGCTTCTCATATTATCGTATCGGGTTTATTATTTTCTAACTCGGATTTACGTTCTAACCCGAATCGACCTGAGGCCCGAACTGTACTCGAATAAACCCGAAGATATATACATGTATATAGTTTTGATAAGGTAGTTTGAATTTTAGTATGTTATTTTAATTTTTTGTGGGTTATATGAATAAGCCGAACCAAAACCCTAACCGAATCCGAATTACCCGAAATAAGACCCGAAATTCTTACCAAAAATATTTAAAACCTAAAAATTCGAACCAAAAAATCAAAAACCCGAACCGAATAATATTTGGTTCCAGGTTAGGTTTTGTTATATATATGAAACTCGACCTAAACCGAATAAATTCGAACCGAACATAACTGTATTTGTAAATAACCCGAACGAATCATATATCCTTTAACCCAAAAAACCCGAACTCGAATGAACCTGACCTAAAAACCGAATACCCTAGGCTTCAATCCACTAATCAAAGTCTCTGATACCCGCTAACAATTTATGAGACATGCATCTATGAAAGACCATTATCGAAAGACGAAATAACTAATCAAACCTTGCAAGCTTATTCAAAGAAAAAAACTCGCATTATGCATAGTAAATGAAGGCGCAATCCATTTACCGAAATTTGCAGGCTCATTTGACGAAAACCCGCTTTAATGATTTTGCAAGTGATAAAGTCTTATTTATATTAGAAAATTTCTTATTTTGTTTCTTATTGTTTTCAATGTGGGAGAAATTTAATACTAAAAAATTTTATATATGGGTCTGAATTCGTTGGGCCTAAAATATAATTTATAGAATTCGCCGAAAAAAAATTATTCAAAAATATAAGGATTAAAACGCAAAAAATAAAAAATATCCTAAAAGCTTTCACGTCGCGGCACATAGGCATTTTGTCTTTTCTTTTAATAGTATAGATAACAAATTTTAACAAAGAGTCAAAAACAACATTAAAACTTGGGAGAATCACAAAATTACACCATTTGAATTACATTTCGAAAAACTACACCATTTCAAAATTACTTCACAAAACTACACCTAAACACTCAAAATTAAATTCAAATAAACTCTACCCACACAATCCTACCCCCTTAATATTATACCCTAAACACTAATTAGCGAACCCAAATGAAAAGATTTTAATTTTGGTAATTTTTAAAAGGGTAAATCAAGCTTTTAAAATTTTGAAAGGGTGTAAATTTGTGAAAATATTGAATTAGGTGTAGTTTTGGGAAGAAAGGGTTGAAAGGGTGTAGTTTTGTGAATTTCTCTTAAAACTTCCATACCAAAATTCTAAACTTTTTAAATTGGAGCCACTACGAAAAGATGATCTAACTCTAACCACTAGATTTTATATAGATCTGATGAATACAAAAACACTACAATTTTCTTTCATGGTTTCTGATTTCAATCTTCCATTCCTAAATAATGATCATGAGTTTTCATTTGATTTGAACAAAACACCAACAAGAGAAGACGTTTTTGAAAGTGTGGATCATTAGTTTTCATTCGACTATTCCTAAAATCATTTTTTGTATATTGTCGATTTTTCATTCTCTTTTAAAATATTGTTGAATTTTGTTGAATTTTATTTCTTTCTTTGTTTATTTATTAGTGCTTTAGTAAGCAATAAAATCCAGAGCCATATATTTTAGCTTTAGAAATATATATTACTTTCTAAATCTTTCATATTTTGTCATGTTTTAATATTTTTAAAGTATTATTTATAATATTACGTAGAAATTTTAATTTATATGCATATTGTCAATACATATTATATAATATTTAATTATATAGCATACTTAATATATATTTTATTCGTATATATATTAGTAGTGTATATATATACATTGACATGATCATTTTTCTTATTTTGAAAATCAAGCTATTTAATTTTTTTGATGTTTAGACATTTTATATAAAATTATTTGTGTTGAACAAACTTTCCATTTAATTTTATAAATCTTCACTATTATTTTTTTTAATGTATTTTTATTAGAATTAATTAATATACAATTTTTCACCATAAAATAAAATAAAAATAATTATTATTTATGTAATTAATCTATAATTTTATAAATGTTCACTATTACTATTATTATTTTTAATGTATTTTTATTAGACTTATAATTATAAGTCAATTTTTTTTCTTCATGTTAAAACGTTTTATTGCTTATATTTGTGTTAGTTTATTTATTTATTTCTTCTTTTATATTTGTATAATTATAATTATTTTTTTATTGTATTGCATGATAAATTCAGAGCAATGATATTTGCAAACCAAGATTTTATTTTAAATTAAAAAGCTACAACCAAGATTTCTACAGCCAAAATTCTACAACAAAGCCACAACAATAAATCCTACAACCAACTTTCTACAACTAAAACCATAAAGTTACGGCAGCTACCAATCACCACCTTAATTTAGCGGACGAGTCACTCCATTTTCCCCAATACACTAGATTTATGTCAATTTAGACCATTTCTAATAGTTTGCTCTATTTTTGAATCAAAGGCTCATATGCCATTTGACCGAAAGTTGAATTCCCATATACCCTTTGACTTTCGGTCAAAGTTTATTATTTTCGTTTTGATTTATTTTTAAGTAAAAAAAAATTATTTTCAAAAAATGGAAACACCAATATTTTTAATTTAATTTAACGGAATTTATAAAAAAAATTAAAAATCAAAAAATAAATTTATAATGTTTTTATAAAAATAATCAAAATATGATTATAAAATCGATTTTAAAATTATATTTTGTGAATTTATAAGTTTAGAAGTTAATATATTATCATTTGGGTCCGCAAATCCAAATCCAAGACCCTTTAATTAGTTTAGAGTTTAGATTTTAAAATATTTAGTGTTTTAAGTTTTGGTCAACAAAAGTCAAAAAACATGTAGATTAAAGAAGGGTATGAGAGAATTTGACTTCCGGTCAAAGGGTATTTCAGCTCTTGGTCCCTATTTTTTCTAAAAAATAGAGATCTTTAAATATAAGATGAGTTTTGTTCTAATGGTTAACTTTATTTTACATTTTACTTTTTTAAAAGAAATTATATTTTTCACTTATTAGTTTCTTAATTAACCTATTTAATTTTTCTTATGTCAATTGTTTAACTTTAGTTTTATTGTTAAACTTTAGTTTTTAACCAACTAAATATTAATTTTAGTTTATATAGATTTAGAGCTTGAATGGTTTAGCCGTTATCATCCGCAAACGCAGCGATTGCGGTTGGTAGCGATTTGTGGTTGTTGAAACAATCATACAAATTATCTTAAATCTTTATGTAACGTTTCATACAATCTAAAATCAAAAGTTGTTTTCCGCAAGCGTTTGTGTTTGTTTGCGATAGCGATTGTTTTTTTTAAAATTATATTATATTTACTTAATAAAAAACAATAAAAACATATAAGAAACCTTATGCACGTTTTAATAATCAAAATAAATAATCAAACCATACTCACGTTATATTATCTTTTATCTATTATAACTATTTTCTTCATCTCTTTTTCCCAACAATTGTCTCACAAGAAGCACAAGAATCCCATGACACATCAAACGTAAATCTTATGTTTTTTACGTAAGAAATTTGAGTGAAAAAGGAAAACATAATGTTATTACAGAACTTAAGAAATAATTTCCATTGATCCAATTGGACAGAAGTAAAATTACTTCTAAAAAATAATTACTTCTGGTAAACACCGTGTTTTTTTCTAAAAATAAAGGAATGAATAATGTTTCTCCAAAGGAACAATACAAAACTACATTTTTTGAATTGCATTTCACAAAATTACACTTTTTGAATTGCTTTTCACAAAACTACATTTTTTGAATTGCATTTCACAAAACTACACTTTTTGAATTGCATTTCACAAAACTACACCGTTTTAAAATCATTTTTCAAAACTACACAAAAACATTCAAAATTAAATTCAAATAAACATTACCACACAAACTTATCCCTTTAATAATATACCATAAACATTAATTAGCAAACCCAAATAAAAGTATTTTAGTTTGGGTAACTTTTTAAAGGGTAAATCAACCATTTAAAATTTTGAAAAAATGTAAATATATAAAAATATTAAATTAGGTGTATTTTTGTGAAAGAATGGTTGAAATAGTGTATTTTGTGAATTTTTCTTCTCCCAAATACAGTAAAATACTATTTAGTTCTAATACCATTAGAGCTGATTTTTCTCTAAAACTGGAGATAAAAGACAAATATAGACTATTACTGGAAATGTACTGACTAAATGAATGGACGTTAATATCAAGTTTTATATCCATTTCAAAATATAGTGAATAGGCTATTGGAAGGTATAATTCATCTTAGAAAAAGATGAAAAATGTCCCTTATCAATTCTTCTTCACTTAAAAACCTATTCTTCTATAAATATGAAATTAAGAATTACAAAACTACACTATTTGAATTACATTTCACAAAACTATACCATTTCAAAATTACTTCACAAAACTACACCTAAACATTCAAAATTAAATCCAAATAAACCATATCCACACAATCCTACCCCCTTAATACTAAGTTAGCGACAAAAGTGAATCGTCGCAAATCGTCGCGTCGCAATATAATTGTCGCTAAATCGTCACTAAATTAGCGACGATTTTGTATTAACGATGAATTAGCCACGAATTGAAGAAGATACATTAACAATGATTTACCGACGATTTAGTGAAGAAAATAAAAAAATTATTTAACTAATTTATAAATCTATGAAGCACGCTGACGTCTCCCGCAAAATCATCGTTAAATTAGCGACAATTTAGCAACAACCATTCAAAATTCAAATCTAAATCGTCTGAAACATATCAACGATTTAGCGACGATTTGGAACATATCTATTTACGCTTACATACAATTCTAAGTAAAATACAATTGTAAATTTGTACTTTTCTAATTCTCTTTATTCTTTGATTCTATGTTGATCCAAAATATATCACAAAAACATTATGTGCACTTACAGAATATAAGGTAACAACCTATTAATGTAATCCTTCTCACCTACCATCATTTTCTTATTAACAAACGCTTATGACAAAGCTAGTTGGTTTGTTGAGTTTTGTGCACGTTAATTACATTACCTTTTATAAAGCAGAAATTAATCAAAACCAGTTTTTTTTACCCCAAACTCATGCACATATATAATTAAGAGAATCCTTGTAAACCCATAATACAAAACATTAAAGTAGAATAACCCTAAAAACACAAAAAAGCAAAGAAAAATGTATATGACAATCACATTCCTCTTCATTGTCCCCGCTCTTCTTACTTTCCTATGTCTTATAATAAAACATTTATCGAATTTATCTTATCCTAACCTTCCACCGGGAAAGCTAGGATTTCCTTTAGTCGGGGAGAGTCTCTCCTTTCTCTCTACCGGCCGTCAAGGCCGTCCAGAGAAGTTTATTACCGATCGTATCCGTAGATTCTCCTTAAGTGTCTTTAAGACCCATCTTTTTGGATCTCCCACGGTTGTGGTGACAGGTGCGTCCGGTAACAAGTTTCTATTCACTAATGAGAACAAATTGGTGGTGTCGTGGTGGCCGAAATCCGTTGACAAGATCTTCCCTTCTTCAAAGCTTTCGAATACAAAAGTCGAGGCCAAGAAGCTTAGGATGCTTCTTGTGCAGTTCATGAAGCCTGAGGCTTTAAGGAGGTATGTTTGTGTAATGGATGACATTACAAATAGACATTTTGAGAAGGAATGGGCCAATCATGATCAACTTCTTGTCTTCCCTCTCGCCAAAAAGTATGTAATCTCCATCTTATCTTTTTATATATATATAATTTTTAGCAAAAACTATTAGATATACCATTAAACCTTTTTAAAAAACTAGCAAAAAAACTTAAACTATTAAGGGAGAATTACAAAACTACACCATTTGAATTACATTTCACAAAACTACACCATTTCAAAATTACTTCACAAAACTACACCTAAATACTCAAAATTAAATCCAAATAAACCTTACACACACAATCTCACCCCCTTAATACTATACCCTAAACACTAATTAGCGAACCCAACGGAAAAAAATAATTTTGGTAATTTTTCAAAGGATAAATCAAGCTTTTAAATTTTTGAAAGGGCGTAAATATGTGAAAAAATTGAATTATGTATAGTTTTGCAAAGAGAGGGAAGAAAGTGTGTAGTTTTGTGAATTCCTTAACTATTAAACTTCTAAAACTAAACCATAAAATCTTCATAACTAAATGCTAAGCCTTTCAAACATAAACCCTAAACACACTAAATACTAAATCCAAATGAAAATGATAACCAAACAAGTTTGGCTTCCTCTAGAAGTATGTTATGTCTCATACCACTAAATTTTGATGACTAATAACACAAAGCAATTCTCAAATTTAGGTTCACATTTTCGATAGCATGCCGTTTGTTTCTAAGCATGGATGATCACGAAAGAGTAATAAAGCTTGAAGAGCCATTTAACACGGTCGCGATAGGCATCTTCTCAATACCAATAGATTTACCCGGAACTCGGTTTAACCGAGCCATCAAGGCATCAAAACTACTTAGAAAAGAGGTTTCCGCGATAATTAGGCAGAGAAAAGAAGAGATAAAAGCAGGGGAAGTATCAGAAGAGCAAGATATTTTGTCACAAATGTTAATGGATATTGGAGAGAGTATCAAAGACGAAGATTTGGCTGATAAGATTATTGGAGTGTTGATAGGTGGACATGACACTGCAAGTATTGTTTGTACTTTTATAGTTAACTATCTCGCGGAGTTTCCTCATGTATATGAACGTGTGCTACAAGGTATGTTTATCCTCCTTCTTTACCTCTTGTGTTACTCTTTGAAGTTTAGAAGTTAGAAATCGCATTAGGCCATCGTATAAGTTAGTAACTTTGAAACAAAAATTATATAATTAGTAAGATACTACAAAAAAACTTTGAACATAAAATTATGGGGGATTCTCAACAAAAACACTAATAACTTTTATGTCAAAATATCATCAAAAAGTTGTTTAGGCCTAAAATATCAGTAAAAGTTTTTTTTGGGAGAAAATACCATAAATTTTAAGTAGATTGCAACATTTTAATGTTAATGTCTAAAACCTCGATAAAAAATTATACCTCCTTTTAAACTAAACTATAAAGGGGAAGTGGTCTTGCTCTCGGGTAGCACCACCCCACCCGGGATCGATTTTCAGCGCCTACGTTTGTGTAAGATTGACTATTGGATCAACCATTTGTGACCCAAATATTGACAAAAAAAAACTAAACTACAAACACTAAATAAACAAAAAATCTAAAATGTTAAGACCTTAATTGTATGTATGGTAATTTTGGGGGGAAATTAATGGTACATGGGAATATAAAACGATGTTAGTTTGGGTCTTACACTTTGATAGCGGTGTTTTAAAGAATTTCTCTATAAATATTAGTGTTCCTAAAATATTAATTATTTTATTCATTTTCGACATTATATATTGATTAAGTGAACGTTGAAACTTTATATTTTCTTTACAAAATTTATAAAAAAATATAAAATATGAGAAAATGCAGAACAAAAGGAGATACTAAACGGATGTAAAGGAAAAGAAAGATTAAAGTGGGAGGATCTTGAGAAAATGAAATATTCATGGAATGTGGCATGTGAAGTAATGAGAATGGTTCCTCCTCTTTCTGGCACTTTTCGTGAGGCCATTGATCACTTCTCTTTTAAAGGTTTTAACATCCCAAAAGGATGGAAGGTAATAAAGACTATATATATATCTATTCCATGACTTCTAATGTAGAGAAATTTTACAAAATTGTACCATTTAAAGCATTAGTTTACAAAACTACACCTATTTCAATTTTCTTTTTAACATACACCCTTTTAAGGAGTTAAATGGTTAGATTACGTATGAAAATTAGTTTCGAATTTAATATTTTTATTTGATATAATATTTAGTGTTTAGAGTTTAGTAGTTATGACCGGAATAAGAATAGTGTTTAGGGTTTATCTAGGTTCAATATTTAGCGTTTTGAGTCTTTATGAAAATGTATTCTAATATAATTTTTTTTGGAAATTAATATACGCCTTTTTAAAGAGTTAAATTATTAGATTATTCATCTAAATTACTTTCAAATTCAATTTCTTTTTATTTGCTTTAGTATTTAATATTTAGTGTTTAGTTTTGAAAGGAATAATGAGTTATTTGGATTCGATATTTAGTTCTTAGATGTATGGTATGAAAAATAAAATTTAAATGGGTGTATTTTTGCAATTGCCTCTTAAATTCATTGGAATGCATATGTTTAATCTCATTTACTAAATCATATATATACTAATAATAAACATATATATAGTTATATTGGAGTGCTACCGCGACACATATGAACCCAAACTACTTTCCGGAACCAGAGAGATTCGAGCCAAACCGATTCGAAGGAAGTGTTCTGAAACCGTATACATATGTTCCATTCGGAGGAGGACCAAGGATGTGTCCAGGGAGAGAGTTTGCTCGTATAGAGATTCTTATCTTTATGCACAATCTTGTTAAGAGATTTAGGTGGGAGAAAATATTTAAAGAAGAAAATAAAGTAGTGGTTGATCCATTACCAATACCTGTCAAAGACTTACCTATTAGAGTTTTTCCACAATCTTGAGTACAAAAATTTAATGTAATTAAGTTGATGTATAGTTTCTTCATTGTAATGGTTCAAAAAGGATAATAAATAAGGATTTATAAGTTAATGTTCTTCACATATGAAAGTTTTTTTTTGGCATGACATATCATGAAATAAATTTCTTATCCAAAAAATACTATTACAATTCTTTAGGCCAAAATAGTACTAAAACGTGTTTACCCAATAATACATGACATATACAAATTTTTAAAAATTTAGTATTGTTTTTTATTCATTTGATTTAGTTTTTTTTTTGTTTACGGAATTAATTTTGAATGGAGTAGAATTAACTTTTGAGGTCGTAAGGTTTAATTTTTTTTCGGTTTTAAATTAACTTAAATTTGTTGCCAAATTTTCTTAAAAAATATTTTTGACCTATGAACTTGTGTTTGTATATTTAGCCTAAATTTGAAAATATGATATGTTTTGCATTTGCCCTTAAAATAATATCAACAAAATAATTAAATTAATTAAATTAATTCAATTTATTTTCAAGTAGCAAAACAATATATCCAAAGAAATAAATTTATGAGAAATCCCTTAAATTACCCATAAAAGTGTTCTATTCAAAATAACATCACAAGTTTTTTTCTCTAAAACATCATTATAAACTTTTTTGGATCAACATACAATAAACAGTAAAAAAACAAGTTTAAACATTTAGGAATTCACAAAACTACATCTTTTCATCTCTTCCTTTACAAAACTCTACCTAATTCAATTTTTCACATATTAACACCTTTTCAAATTTTAAAAACTTGATTTACCCTTTAAAAAATTACTAAAATTAAAATATTTTCATTTGGGTTCGCTAATTAGTGTTTAGGATTGTGTGGGTAGGGTTTATTTGGATTTAATTTTGAGTGTTTAGGTGTAGTTTTGTGAAGTAATTTTGAAATGATGTAGTTTTGTGAAATGAAATTCAAATGATATAGTTTTGTAATTCTCCCTTAAACATTTTAGTTTATTTATTTATTTGGGTTCACTACGTAGTGTTTACGTAAATAATTAAAGAGAAATTCACAAAACTACACCCTTTCAACCCTCCATTCAGAAAACTACACATAATTCAATATTTTCACAAAACTACACCCTTTCAAAATTTTAAAATCTTGATTTATCCTTTTAAAAATTACCAAAATTAAAAAAATTTCATTTGGGTTCGCTAATTAGTGTTTAAGGTATAATATTAAGGGGGTAGGATTGTGTGGGTAGGGTTTATTTGAATTTAATTTTGAGTATTTAAGTGTAGTTTTGTGAAATAATTTTGAAATGGTGTAGTTTTGTGAAATGTAATTCAAACGGCGTAGTTTTGTGATTCTCCCATAATTAAACCAACATAAAACGTCCATGTCCCCGGTAAACAATACCACCAGTCCACCACAATTTGCTTTGTCCCTCTATTCCTCAACATTACATGCATCATTCAATAGGCATGACCAACAAAGTTACTCAATGAAAAAGTCATGTTTGTCCACATAATCCACACTACATAACTCACAAACCCATAATCACAAATTAAAGAAAGCATTAATATAATAAAGTTATAGAAAATCAAATGTTATGTGAAAATGTGAAAATAATTTGATAGATTTAAGGTTGCAAAAGACCTTTGATTTATCTCAAGGTTCTTAAAATAATGAAAAATAAGAAATCTACTTTTGAATTATTACATGATTGTTCCATTTTGTTAAATTTTGTTGGGTATTGGATTTGAGTTTAAGACTTGTAGTGTAACTTAGTATTTGCATAAGTTGTTTGAAGCCATGCATCCCTTTAACTTTTGAAGATAATGTTGGATAATGTTGGTGGCGTTCGTTAGCGACCGCGACCATAGTCAGCGTTCAAATGTTGTTCGTTTGTCCCGTACTTCGCGACCTGTCGCGAGCTTTTACGACCTAAAATTTGGATCGCTGAAAAATTCAGCATTTCGACCAAAAAAATTGCGACAAGTCGCGGCGATCAATCGTGCGACAATGAAACGAACAACATCTGACAACATCTTGTTGCAGACGCTAGTCGCAGACTGACTCTGGTCGCGGTCGCTAGCGACATGCAAACGAACATCGCCAATATAGTGGCTTGATAAGTTTTAAGCAATGTTTATATATTTTCTTGGTATAATTTGTAAGGTATCTAAAATTTATATATGGATGAAGAAGATGAACTCCTTCCTTGTAACTAATTGTGTATTAACACAAAGAGTTTCTTTGTGATTAGAGATATTTGGTTTTGAAATGAAGTCCGATTACACATTAAAAGATTGGAAAATTTCACATAGTGATTTTTGTGAATTTCATTTCTTTAAATCATTCTTCCTTTGCTTTGTCACAACTCTGTATCATTCTTGGTAACACTAAATCGTAATTTTCCTGTGATCTTAGCTCGTAATCCTTTCAGTGACGAGATCATTTATTACATTCCAAATTTTCGGGTCGATTCGTGTAAGTTACTAGATTTTTACCATTGTTGGTACTAGTGGGTATCGGGTATGTTCTTCCTGGTATTACCCGATACTCGAATGGGTAAATGGGTACCCGAAAGTTTAGTGGTAGGTACCTTTTATACTTTGACCCTTCATATGTTTTATATGTATTTTATATATCTTCGGTTACCCAAATGTACCCGAAATACTCGAATTTACCCGTAAATATTGAAAAATACGCTAAAAATACTGGAAAAAATTATGAACCGAACATGTATCTAAATTTTTTTGGATATTTCTCGGGCCCTAACATCCCCTACCCGAACCCAAACCCGAACCGAGTGCCCACCCCACTATGACATGGTTACTACACAAGAAGAATGTCCTGAGGCAGTTCATAGAATGTATCTCTACAAGAAAAACTCGAACATCGACCTCGAAAACAGAGAGAAAAGAGTACACACACATATAGATATCATCAGACAAGACCAAAACACAGTAATACGAAACACGAACGACAAATCTCTTACGCGGTTTCGAGTAATAATAAACACAAAAAATGAACTTTGTTATACTCTTTTTTCTCTCTCTCTCTCTCTCTCTCTACAGCTTTTAACTAACTAGTGTGTTGAGAAACAAGAACAAGAAGTCCCTGAGGACCAACCAAGATCTCACTCAAGAAACTCACGAGCCCAAACCAAACCACAGGGCTCACATCTACACCGGCTAAAGGCGGAACCACTTTCCTCGTCAAGACAAGTATCGGTTCTGTAGGAGCGTAAGCCAAAACGTAAGGGAACTTGTCTACAGGCAGTTTCGGATACCAAGACATAACAATTCTCACTATGAAAAGAAACCCAAATGTTGATAAACAAGGACCTATGATACTAATAGCAATCTTAGCTGTTTCTGGTTCTATATCCGCTAGTGTTATGTTGTGTAATAAAACCTCACGAGTGTTGCTAAAGAGGCTTCTTATTGTTGTTGTTGTTGTTGTCTCTGTGTCTTCTATGTGACGGAGAGAGGCGGAGACGACGGGGAGAGACGGTGATAGAGATCGGAAATCGGAGAATTGTCGTCGCGATTTCGCCTGAAAAAAAATTCATCAATTCGATTGAGAGATGTTTTGTTGATGAGTGTGTTGTGTTGATTTTTGTCTTACCGGAAAAATCGCCGGAGATAAAGAGATGAGACCGGAGGATAATGTTGCTGCTGACGTCAGCATGATCTCTCTGTCTCTCTGCTTAGTGAAATAAAAAATGTGGATTTTGTCATATGTTTGTGTGAGTATATTATGTATGGTTGAGAGAGAATACAATGGAAACTCTTGGGTTATCGAGAGGATAAAATCTAGAGATATTCGTTAAAATCTTATTATATAAAATCACAATTAAAAAAAGTAAAATCTTAATAATGTTAATAATTTAAAGAAAAATCTTAATAATGTTTAGGAAAAATGTTAATAATTTTTAAAGAAAAAAAATGTAACGTTTAGGAAAAAAAACGAAACAAAAAATAAGAAAAAAAAGAAAGAAAAAAATAAAAATGGTTAGATAAGATCGTGACATGTGTATTAAAATTGATAAATAAACATCTTATAAAATTGAAACTTAACAATATTGAGAAAAAAAAACAGAAATAAAGAAAATAATCAAAAATAAAAAAGTTAACATTAATTATCAAATAATTTAAAATAATTTTTTTTTAATCCGAAATATAGAAAATAAAATAATCAGAAATATCTTATTATATAAAAGTGAGCGCGTTTAATTATAACTCACCAGATCGTGACACGTGTGACAATTAAAAAAAGAAAAAAAATGTTAATAATGTTTAGGAAAAATATTAATAATGTTTAGGAAAAATGTTAATAATTTTAAAAGAAGAAAAAAGCAACGTTTAGGAAAAAAGGCAAAACAAAAAACAAGAAAAAAAAAAGAAAAAAGAAAAAATGGTTAGATCAGATCGTGATATGTGTATTAAAATTGATACGTAAACATCTTATAAAATAGAAATAAGGAAAATAATCAAAAATAAAAAAGTTTACATTAATTATCAAATAATTAGAAATAAAATATTTTAATCAGAAATATAGAAAAATAAAATAATCAGAAATAAGGAAAATAACATAGAAAAAGAAAAATTTAAGAATATTTTAAGACATAATCAATAAAAAAAATTAGAAATAATAAAAAATAAAAACGTAAAATTACTTGAAAAAGAAAATCTTTATGATAATTTATTTGTTATCTTCATGGATCCACGCTATCTAATTATTAATTTAAAACAAATGTTTTTTCATGTAAATAACAAAAGCAATGTAATAAAACAAAAAATGTGTTATTTTTATAACAAATTTACTAACAATATTAATATATAATTATAAAATGTTTTTATGTAATTTGTCCGCGTATTACGCGGGATTTCATGTAGTATCATATAAAGTATATCATATATTTTTATTAATATTTTAATGAACATCTCTAGATTTTTATAAAATAAAATAGGTGATGACTCCACGCTATGCGTGAGAGGTTATGAAAAAATTATCATTTACATTAAAATTTTTATTTTTGGTTTTAAAAAATCATAAATACGAAAAAAATATCGTATAACAAACATAATTTTTTTTAGATATAGATATATATATGTACCATAAACACAATGAAATGATTAAAAAGTATTAAAGATTGTGATATTGGTTGAAATTTTCTGAAAATAATTAGAAAAACTTGAACGTTATAATATGTCTTATTTTATAAAATATTTTTTTATCTTCATATAAAATAAAACGTAATATATTTCATAATTATATAGTAACAATATTATTAATTTCAAATAAACTATTGTTTTGTATATTCCAGATATTTTTGTAATTTCGATGCGAAAAAGTTATGTTATAATTTTTTTTAAAATGTGTTAGTTTTCAAATAACATAAAATAATAATTAGTATCATTAATGTTGAAAATTTTATCTAAATAATAAAATTTGAATTATAAATTGAATAATTGTTATTATTTGTAAATTATAATAACCATCTAAAATAATAAAGAATGTCAAAAATAATAATAATTCTAGAATCTTTGTAATCAGACTAAAGTTTTTTGATTTTGGTTATTCAAAATGTGAAATCGTAAAATAAAATCGGCCATTAAAAAAAAAATAATCAAAAATATATTGGATCGCAATATATAAAAAATGGAAAATCGGAAATCGTAGTATATAAAAAAAGTCGAAAATAAATTGAGACAAAATTATATCGAGGCGAAACTATAAGGGCATAAACGTAAAAAAATAAAATATAGCCAAAATTTTAATTGAGGCTAAATATAAAGGCATAAATGTAAAAAATAGAAAATTTCTTCAAATCTCTCTGGTGGCGACACGTAGGCGTTTTGTCTTCTCTTTTTTTTGGTCGAAAAAAAAGTGAATTGGGTGAATAATAGAAAGTGGGTGTTCAATTGGGCCCTATAACTATGAGTTGTAGGAATTTGGTTAAGTAACAATGGCGGAAATCAAAATTTTCAATAATTCCTCTTTTAACCCTAACTAATCCCTCCACAGAAGATAAACCTCTCTGACATGATTAAACTAGTTTACGGCGACAAATAATTAAAACTAACTAAAAAACAGATGGTTATTTATACCTTCAGGGAGTTATGGTTTGCGGTCGAGTTCAAGGACTACCTACAGTGAATTTGTGGCTATGGTGAAGAATAAGTTATGTATGGATGGTCTGACGCAAAAGTTTCAATTGAGTTACCATTGAACACAATATATGTTAATGGATGATGGAAAAGATGTTTCTCTTGTCTCAGTTACTTTTGACTATTTCTCTGTTCTGTTCAGGCCGATATCCCCGCAACTTAACCTTTGCGTTATGATTGTGGAAGTTTCACATGGTCCTTATGAATGTTACAAATTTATATATGTTTTTGTTTGTAAGGTTAGTCGTTTATCTAATAAACAACTAAATTTATAATATATAAATAGTTGTAGAATCCAACGAGTTGCTCACGTTGGAGATGGTTGTTGAAAACGATGACGATATTGTACTATACAGGGGAGAGAAAGAAGTAGAGTCAACAAGTGGGGTGGGGGGGGGGTGAGTAAATCATTCAATGTTTAAAGATTTCAAAGAACCTCGTATTGCAATGTATGTACAAATTTTCAGCTACTTTAGGTGAAAGAGGAAGTATTGGGCCAGAAGATTTTGTAATGGGTATGAATTATAAACAATCAAATTTAACATTAGCAATGAAAATTTCAAAATATATATATTATACATTGTAAACATACTATGCGTATATCTCGGTAATAACCGCCTATTTCAATTACGATTACTCGTTACTAAATGAAATGCGTCATTTGAATATTCTGAAAATGACAATGTAATTCTTTATGAAATGAGGAAAAGTACTTCCCTAAGTAATTGAAAAGTATCAAAATAGACATTATATATCGTGTTAAATTCAGTCCTAAATGTATTAAATAGTTGTTTGCTTAAAAATATTTGTAATAAATGTTATGCGTTTAAAAATGGAAAAATTGCAAAAAAACCCAAGGTTTTAACATTTCAACAGAAAAAACCTGACAAATTTCCGGGTTTAAAAAAAACCTTGATTTTTTTATTTCACATTTTAAAACCTAAGGTTTGTTAGCAAAACGAACTCTACCCAAAAAATCGGTTAAATCTTAGCAGAGATAAACGACATATTTCACATAAAATTAAAACGGGTTTGTTTTATCATCGTATATCAAAGAGAATATGAAGAATAAACGAGAAAAGCAAAAAAAAAACACAAACAAAGATGATATTATTTGTCCTAAAATCCATAACTTCAGTCTTTGATAAAGTGTTCAAAATCACAAAACTTTTTTTCGTTTATCTCGTTTTTTTCTTATATCCCTTTTGTATACGATGGTGAAACAATCACATTTTCATTTAAGTGAAACGAATCATTTTTTCTCCGCTAAAATTTAACCGATTTTCGGTTAGGGTTTGTTTAGCTAAAAAACAAACCTTAGGTTTTAAAATGTGAAATAAAAAAGTTAAGGTTTTTTTTCAAACCTGAATATTTGTAAGGTTTTTCTGTCGAAAAGGTGAAACCTTGGTTTTTTTTTTTGCAATTTTTCGTTAAAAATACATAAATAGTTGTGTATCTAACTATTTGACTGTTTTGAAAATAATCGTCTAACTCTTTAAGAAATGTGTAAAAGTAGTTAACAAGTAAACGTTGACTTGTTTATTTTGTGTAAACGGATACATCACAACCTTTAAGAATACAATATAAAGATAAAAGAAAGGAAAACGTCGTTGAAGAAGATGTTGTCCAGACCAATGAATTTTTGCATATGCAAGATATTGAAAGTTTTAGAAAGGCATTGGAAATATCCAATATAAAAACTCTCCCAATAGGTTTCGAAATTGGATGTATCATCAACCTTCAAACCTATTTCATTTGACCATTAATTCATTGTAATGTCTTTCATGTAACTTATAAGTTCTTTTGTTTTCATTACAACAGAGGGAAGCAAAACAACATGTCCATTTGCTAAATCAAATTGGCAAACAGTCTTTGAAGAACTCGTAGGTATTTGTGTGCAAAGAAACATATTCTCTCGTCCATCAAAAGCACATACCAACCCGGATGACGCAAATGAAAACATTAAACCACCGAGGGAGGATGATGGTTCCCCAATAATTCTGGAGGAATATGGGGTTGACAATGATACAATCATGGGTAGTCCATTTGAGTTAACGTAGAGGCTAATAGTCGAAGAATTTGACCCAGTTGAACCTATGGTCTGGGAAAGTCCAGGCGAGCCTCAACATGACGAAGGTAAACTCAGAAAATGAATTTGGGATCAGTAACCGTATTTGTCGTAAATATTCATCTATTTTACAGATATACGAAAATAAAAAAGTAGATAACACGTTAATTTATGAAATATTTTTATCTCTTGCTGATAGGGGGTTCAACGTGGCAAAACCCGAACCGAACAAACTAATCCAAATAAACTGAACCGAAATTGGTTTTGGATACACCATATAAACTGTATGGATATCATTTTTCAAAAACCGTAGGATACGGATATGGTTTGGTAAATAACCGATTAAACCAAAAAACCGAAAAAATCCGATTATTGCAATCGGCGAGGCGTTGACGATTTTCCGACCAGTTTGGGTCGCATCGCTAACAATCGTTGATTGAGTTTCCGGTAATGCAAGAAGGTAAAACAATATAATGCATATTGGTTTTCTTTTTAAGCAACTCAAAATAGTAACCCTGAATGGGGAAAAATTTGATATATTTTCTCATGATTGCTTAGGTTTTGGAAATGGAGAAAAAAATATCAAAAAATTATAAGCAACCCATTTTTAGGGGCTTCGACGGTGATGGTCTAATATTTCTAAATTGATCAATCAATATATATATAATTAATAAATTTATTTTTGTTTTGAAATTATTAGTTTTTCAAAGAAAAAATATGTTTTTATAACTATAAATTTTGTTTGGAATAACATTGGAGAAAAAGTGAATTCATATTCAAAGCAATATTGTATTTTGTTTTTATTTTTATGGTATAAAATCGAACAAACCGATAACCGATACTATCCATACCAAACCAAACCATAGTTTACATGTTTCAATACGATAATAAATGTCACTTATTGTGTTACTTTAAATTCATTTGTAATAAAATTGAATATTTATTTATCTCACACTTCACAATATATATACATTTATATTTATTTTACAAAAATCGTTCTTTAGAAACAATCATTTAACCAAATAATAAATGAGTTAAAAATACTTTTAAATTTAGATACTCCTTCTTTAGAAAATTAACCACAATTTATTTATTTACATCCAAAATATATGAACAATTAATGCGAAAAATGTTTGGAAAATTCAAATAAGTATGTACATTTTATAAGAGGCATGCAAGAATATTTCAACCATTATCATAGAAGCGTATATCATAAAACAAAATAAAACTCTCAAAAGTTATTACAATATTAAATAACCAAAGATGAAAATAAATCATCAAAATAGGAAAAAACTATATAACAAAAAAAAGTTCAAATATATTATGCTACAATAAATAATTAAATAAAAAGAACTTTTACAAAGGATAAATCAATCTACAATACTTTTTAAATAAATAAATATAATGAAAATGTCGTCCTAAAGGCGGGCTACCCCTAGTACAAAACATAAAAGTAGAATAACCCTAAAAACAAAAAGCAAATAAAAATGTACATGACAATCACATTCCTCTTCATTGTCCCCACTCTTCTTACTTTCTTATGTCTTATAATAACTCAATGAAACACTCAATAAACATTGTTTATTGTTTTGATTTTTAAAATAAATCTTATGATATTCATAATAAAAATTTCAATATACAAAACATGTAATATATATAATAAAAAAATATAAATTTGTATATGAAAATTTTTGCGGCATAGCGCAAGTATTCACCTAATTGATTTTAATTTTAATATTCATTTTTAACATTATTCATTTTAAATAACCAAATAACCTAAATATCCGACAACTTTAAGTTATATTTGTCCAAATTATATATTTTCAAAATATAAGTAAAACTTAAGCAAATGTTATGAAAAATATAACAAGTTTTATCAAAAGTTAAAAGAAACATTTTTTTTCTTATCCGGAAATTGAATTGTACATGATCCGATTCTGATACATATCCGAGTTGAGTCGAAAATTCATAAAATCCGAACAATAATTTATCCGATTAAAAATCCAATTCCTAGTTTTAGCTTCTCTAAGATGATTCAACTTCTACATAATGTTTGGTTAACCTTCAAGAAATACAAAGGAAACCAAATGCATTGGATCGATTCATCTCTCAATTTAATTCGGCCAAAATGAGCATGATATAAAATATCTCTCAAATTTAGACTTTTGCTATTACTTAACCTAGATTTTGTTTGTACGGTGATTATCTACAAATTTTGGTGTTAGGGTATAAAATTTTGCTCTTAACAAAGTTCATGTTCACTATTAACATTTTACGGTATAACATTTGGTGTTTAGGGTTTAAAATTTTAAGTTTTAATGTTTGGATTCAATTTTTGCAATTTAGGATATAATTTTTGGTTGGTTGATATTTTGGAATGTAAGGCCTCCAGTAGTCGCGTTGTATCCTTCCCTATTGGAGATTAAACTCATTTATATTACTAATAATGTTTGTTTGACAAAGAAAGATATAATTTTTGGTGTTTATAGATTTTAACTTTTAATGTTTATGTTTACTATTTTGCAACTTACGGTATAATATTTGTTGTTTAGGTTTAGAAAGGTAAGTAAAATCATGATTCGAGGCAATGGAAGGGATTCATAAGAAACAAAGTTGAGATAACACATAAAATGATTTTTGAGTGATAACAGATAAAATGATTTTTGAGTTGAAGACGACCGGTGGTAGTAACCTAATTCACACAATCAAGCTCTATATTATTAGTGGAGGATCATGTAATAAGAGATTCTTATGGATAATTTGATGTGTTATGTGGTTGTATCTATAAGTATTATTAGCTAGTGTATTAGTGGTTATGTGAAATTTTAAGTTTTAATGTTTGAGTTTACTATTTTGCAAGTTATGATACAATTTTGTTTGTTTATGGTTTAAAATTTTAATTTTTAATGTTTTGGTTCATTATTTTGTAAATTAGGGTATAATATTTAGTTTCAAATATTAGAATTTTAATATTTTATGTTTGAGTTCCCTATTTTACAATTTAAGGTATACTTTTTGGTGTTTACGATCAAGAATTTAACTTTTAAAGTTTGCGTTCAACATTGTAAAATTTAGAATTATAACTTTAATGTTTAGATTCATTATTTTACAGTTTAGGGTATATTATTTGGCTCTCAATTTTCTATTTAAAATATGTACTTTACATTGATTTTTCATAAATTTCCTAAACGTTAACTTGACTAACATACATGGTTTACGGGGTTTAACGACTATGTTATTCGAGTTAACAGTAGGATGAATTCGGAAAAATCAACATAAAATTAATTTTTTGTAAAATACATAATTTCAATAGAAAATTTGAGAGTCATGATTAAAATGGAGAAAATTAGAAAGTTCGCGATTTTATGGCATTTTTCAATTGTATAACCTCAAGAAATAAGAAGAACATGGGTTAGTTTTTGACATATAAAAAAAGGATTTCACAAAACTACACCCTTTCAAATTATACTTTATAAAACTATCCTAATTCAAATTCATTTTATATCTACGTCCTTTTCAAATTTTAAAATGTTTTACCAAAATATTTTATCCTTTAAATATTTTACCAAAAGTATTTTTTTTTCATTTGTTAGTGTTTAGGGTTTAGTGTTATAAGGGTAGGGTTTTATGACTAGATTTATTTAGATTCATTTTATTACGTTTAGTTGTAGTTTTGTGAAGTAACTTTGAAAGAAAGTAGTTTTATGATATATAATTTAAAAAAGAATTTACAAAACCACACTTTTTCAATCTTTCTTTTACAAAACTACACATAATTCCATATTTTTACATATGTACACTATTTCAAAATTTTAAAAAGTTGATTATCCTTTAAAAAATTATCAAAATTAAAATATTTTCATTTGGATTCGCTAATTAGTGTTTAGGTATAATATTAAAGGAGTATAATTTTGTAGATATGATTTATTTGAATTTAATTTTGAGTGTTTAAGTATAGTTTTAAGAATTGACTTTGAAATGATGTAGTTGTGTAAAATGCAATGGTGTAGTTTTGTAATTGTCCCTAATTTAAAAGGTGTAATTTTGTAATGTATGTTAATTATTCAAAGATTAACTTTAGTAATCGGTTAGTATCATCATAATTTCTACCAAAATGTTCGTGGTCTTACCTCTAAAGATTCGAAAATAAAATTTGCAGATTCGGATTCAGTCAATATGAGTTCTGAACTTTGCTAGAATCAAAGAATATCAAAACTTGAGGTGTTTATTAATCTCAAAAAGATCAACCAATAATAACTCACAAAGTTTAAACCAGACAAAAACCTCTCATAATGGTCAAATATTACAAGACTTGTCATTATCATAAATAGAAATACATGTTTAATATAAAGTGTGACAAAAGAGAAACATTTAAAACATATCTCAAGTGTCGAAGTTGTCGATTTTCAGAGCAGTTATGTCGTCTGCGACTTTGAAACCTCCAACGACACGGGCAAAGAACACCATCTGTTGCTCCAACGTGTATTTGATGTTCTCCGCCTTTTTAAAACAATCAAACATTATAACTTTGTTATTATTAGGATCCTTTAAGACTTGTTGTTGTTGTTGTTTATTAATTAAAATGATCTAAAGCCTTACCTTGCGAAAACCGTGCTGTTCTCCTTCGTACTCGACAAGAGCTACAGGCAAACCATTTTCCTTCAATGCTTTATAGATTTTACGAGATTGGTCCGGAGTTACAACCTGTAAATAAGTTTGATATTTTTGTAACAATCGAAGACGATTTTAATATCCAAGGGAAAGAAGTAGTAATAAGTAAACAGAGAACCAAATTTCGGGATTATTAACTACACCAAGAATCTAGAAAATGGTGAATTTAACTAGAGCTGGGAATTAAAACCGAACCTAACCCGAAATTTTCCAAAAATATTTACCCAAAATCGAACTGAACTACCTAAAAACCGATTAAACGACCTGATTTGACCCGAAAACCCGAGTTTGCAGTATTCAAGAGAATTGTCATCTTGAGAATTGAGGAAGAGAACCTAAAAAGTTAGAAAGGAAAAGAAAAGAACCTTGTCTTCAAGTCCTTGGAAAAGGATGATGGGGCAAGAAAACTTATCGACAAAATTGATCGGCGATCTCTCGTAGAAATCCTTTTCATCTCCTGCAATTACATATTCAAGAATTTTAACGGCCGAGCAAAGATATAAATATACATTCTTCAATGAGTTTTTGACTTACCAACAAGATTGTCAATATAGCGGGATTCAAACTTGTGACCCTCCTCTTTCAACATTTTCAAGTCAGCCACCTACATTACGAAAAAATCCGACCAATATGAATTATTATCTGTTGCTTACAAGGACTTTGCACAATATAGTGGTGCGAAACCATGTCACAATAAGTAAGTCGGTAAAAGAGGAGGCTACATTCTACAAAAGTGAACCATGATTCAGAAAATAATCTCCTCAGAAAGAACCTTATCTAAAAGATCTTTCATAGCAATACTAATTGAACTGAACATATACATGTTCAAAGACTTTTCCATATCTCTATATGTTCAAGAGTTTTCAAGAACTTCAAATAAATAATGAATACTAAGACAGTCAAAAACCAGTAATTTAGTTAAATGATTACAGTAAATGCAAAAGTTATGTACTTACTCCGTATAAGGATGCTCCAGCTTTGAAGACATCTCTGAACGCCAACGATGCAAGAGTTGTGTAACCTCCTGCAGAACCACCCGATATACATAGCCGCTTAACATCTGCCTTTCCAGAGGACACCTGCACAGACCCCATAAATGTTTTGAAATTTTTATTATAAAGTCGTTTCACATAAAAAGGAATAGGCGAAGAAGAAAACATACCAAATATTGAGCGCAGCCACAACAGTCATCAACGTCGACAATCCCCCATTTCTGTAACAACCGTTCCCGATACTCACGGCCATAACCTTCAAAACAATTGTAAAATAAACAGACTTAACTATAATGATGAAGGAAAGCAACTGAACAAGTGTAACACGTAGCATTGGGGTTATCGAAATTTCGGTAAATGCAGAAGTGGTATCAACAATAAATTTGACACCGTATCAACAATAAATTTGACACCGTATCAACAATAAATTTGACACCGTATCAACAATAAATTTGACACCGTATCAACAAACCTGTGCTTCCACCATAATTGACATCAACAAATGCCCACCCTCGACTAGTCCAGTATTGGATATTCAGATTTAAGGATCCACGTGATTCAGCAGTAGGTCCTCCTGCAGATTCAGATATGTCGTCGAGAAAATGATAAATGTGTAGCTGATTGCAATATTTATAATGTGTCTAAAGCAAACATACATGAAATGGAATCATGATAATAACATGGGCAGTGTTGAAATTGAGAAAGCATTTTGATCAAGTTTTCAAAATATTGGGAAAGGTATTTTTAGCATACCATGACTCTTCACTAGCAACGGAGGTTTCTCTTCCGTGCTAGAATTGTAGAGCGGATTGGTTGGAGGATAATAGTAAGCATAAGCGTTCTGACCAGGAACCACTGTTGGAAATTCAATCAACTCTGGCACGCTGAAGAAAGTCTCGTACTTCAATACATCAGGGGAAGAAGACCAGACAATTTCAGAGCTGAGTGCTTTCTTCTTATGCTGATCCAGTGTTACCTGTTAATAGGAAAAATATATAAATTACTTCTACTACTTTCACCAGACAACTTATCCTCAGTTAGAAACTAAAACGGGTATCATTTTTACCCTGGCAACTGATGGCGGATGAACTGCTGATGCTCCTTCAACATAAAGGCATTCATTTCCTAGTGTCTGAAAGTGAAAATACATTTTTTTTACTAATTTAGATTGATTGGGAATGCAAGGCACAAGTTTTAGGAAACAACAAGAAAAGGTTTATTACAATGCTATCAAAATCAGTTAAGGGAATATCGAGTAGAGAACATGAACCCTGTGAATCATCCACAATGCCAAGATATGACTTCCCTTTCTGCCTGCATTCACAAGAAATAAAGTGTTACGAAAATAGAACACACAGTTTCCTAGCACTGCAGCACATATATAAAGAGAATATCATAGTGATCGAAAGTATTTGAAGTTTTGTCTCACAGAGTATTACCTATAGCTGCATGCAATTATGTTCTTCTCTTCAGAGCACTCGATTATCTCATAGGAATTTGTACCAAAAACCCATAGTGGTTTTGCAAACTCGCCATCGAGAGGATATACAGAAACCACCTCATTGTTACTTTCAATCTGTTACACATAGAGAATGAGGGAAGATGAATCTACATTTAAAGAGAATTTTCAAGAATTTGGCCAAATATCAGAGGGCTGAAACCTCTACCCTAAAATTCTAAGAGCTTAGCAATATATACAACTAACAAAACAAACATTATATCTAAAGGTTGGGACTCATATGGTACACCAACAAGGCGACAACCAAACTCGGTCAAACAGGATGTGTCTACGACAGTGTATGAGAGCACCATTTCATTCAAGCAAAAAATATTCAAATTTTGTAGTCTTAGACAACTTCGTAAAAAGCCAATGACAAACTTCTCCTCCAAACCTTTTTTCAGTGATTTAAAATTACTGTGTTTCATATCTAAAACAAGTTCTTAGCATAACACACAAAAAGGCGCACTATGAAACTATGTGTAGCTGTAACTGGAAAATGTGAAGGATGTTTACCCATTTATGAATATTCCAAAATCCGTTCTTTCTGTCAGATACAAAGAAGAGTTCTCCTGCATTGTACAGTCAGAGAGTCTAAGGTCAACAGAAGATTAAGAGAAATACCAAAGGTTGACAGACTGGAATATAATATGAGAAATATTAACTTATTTGCTACATGGTTATAAGAACATTCATGATTACATCCACTGAAAGACTAAAATTTCAACCAATACTTCCAAGGATGCTTAATTGCTAAAAGTAAAACTACACGAAGTTCAACACACATGAGTAGATCAAAATTTTTGAAATAAAAATCAGTATCCATGTTACTTGCTTCGAAGAAAAAAAGAATGCATAGAGTGGAGAGAACAAGAGAATATAGAAAATGAGAAAATCGTTTAATGCAGATGACCTTAATTTCATCGAAAACCGCTAAAACCTAATGAGAAACACATCTCTTAAAAGTGTAACAAAATATGAAGTCAGAAATCTAACTGTCAATATCAAGAAATTGCAGATTATTCTTTTCCCAGACGCTTACACATATCCTATTTAATTGAGTAGAGTATTTAACCTAATGCATATACCTCTTGCCGACCACTTTGGCTCAGTGGGTGATTCGACAATTTTGGGATCACCACCAGCAACACATACACGTTTATCAATATTTCTGCAGCAAAGGTATAGCTCTAGTTAATAAAATGCGAGTGGGAGAAGAAAGAAAACTATAAGCATGGAAACAAGTGGCTAAAAATCCGTGATAAAACTCTCAGCTTTACGATTCTTAATCCGATTACGATATTACATGCATTTGAAAATTTCTGCTCACCCGCTCTCGGAAATGTACCCAACCCACAGCTCTGATTTATCCCAAGGCATATTAGGATGGCTCCATTCTATCCACGCTAGTCGCTCACACTTGGGATCCAAACGTGGAAATGCATAAAAATCATTGCCACTCACGAGTACTTTCGGTTCTAGAATATCAAATATCAGAAAGGACACATATGAGTGTCAACAATCAGCTTTATTAACCAGTAAAAAGACAACTTAACATAACTCACATCCTCATAGGACCCTTTCACTGCAAGTAAAGATAAAAATTTGATAACAAAATTTACCTTCAAGTGTCTCTCCACTTAGATTAACCTCCACTATTGCCGTAATTGGGTTTGCCCTGTCCTTTTGACCATCTACAAATCCAACCAAACAACATAGTAAATATAACGGTTAACCAATACTAAACAATAGAGACATCACACTGCAACTACTAAACAGTAGAACCAAACCAAAAACCAACCTTCCCTAACAGTAATGTAACAGTTAACCAATACTAAACAGTAGAGACATCACACTGCAGCTACTAAACAGTAGAACCAAACCAAAACCAACCTTCCCTAACAGTAATGTAACAGTTAACAAATACTAAACAGTAGAGACATCACACTTCAACTACTAAACAGTAGAACCAAATAAAAAACCAACCTTCCCTAACAGTAATGTAACGGTTAACCAATACTAAACAGTAGAGACATCACACTGCAGCTACTAAACAGCAGAGACAAACCAAAAACAAACCTTCCCTAACAGTAATGTAGCAGTTAACCAATTCTAAACAGTAGAGACATCACACTGCAGCTACTAAACAGCAGAGACAAACCAAAAACCAACCTTCCCTAACAGTAACGTAACGGTTAAAGCGAGAATCAAAGACTCCATCTGCATAAGTAACAGCTGATGAACCATAATCCGGTGTAATCGGCCTCGGAGACGAACCTGAATGTCACCAAAATCCAAATAACTCCAACAAACTTTATGAATTAGAATCAATGAGTAAGGTTTTGTATTATATATATAATAATATAACCATTGTTAGCAACAATGTCTTGCTTGTAAAGTCTTTGATCTTTGTAATTAGAGAAAACAAGTGTATCATCATCTAATGAAATCTTAAAGGCACCACCACCATATTCTTGCGTTAGAGTCCTAACAGCGAAATCTTTAGGAGTAATATCGATTTCTTCTTCTTCTCCGTTTTCATCTCCACTTCTCACTAAAACGCCTCTCCTTCAAAAAAAAAAAAATCAAAAACACAACACAAGCTCGAAATAAAAAAATTAGGTCAAAATCGAAATCGGGAGGGGAAAAGAGATTTATAATACCCTGATTCGTTAGGACGAGACTCGAGCCAGATTAGACGGCCGCGAGAATCGACGGCGGTTCCGCCGAGACGCTTTGAAGCTCCGGAGACGGTGTCGGCGGTTATCGGAGATTTCCAGGTGCCGTAAGGAGCGGTGGCTGTTTCGCGAGAAGAAGAAGAAGAATGAGGAGGAGACGATGATGATGACGTCATGGTAAAGGAAGAGCGAGATTGTTTTATTGAGAAGAAGAGATTGAGTTTTTTGATTGAAGAGAGACGAGAGAGTGAGACGATGTGATGTTGGAGTGAGAAAGTCAACACTGCCATTTATTTTTTATTTTCTTTCTACTTTCTCCTTTTAATTGTTTTTCATCTCTTTTAAAAAGACTCGTTTGCTTCATTTATATTTATATATAACTAGTAGTTGTTATTAACTACCGTAAAACTTCGATAAATTAATAATGTTGAAATTAAGAAAATTTATTAATTTATAGTGATATTAATTTTCACTATAAATTAATATTTAAATTAATATTTAATAATTTATAGAGATATTTTTATAGAAAATATAACATTTTTACCAAATTTGAGATGTTATAAAAGTACGTGTTTTACGAGTTCCGTAAGTATATTTTAAAAGTTTTCAAAACACAACTTAAATTCTACGAAAATTATTGTTTGGGGTTTCATAAGTTCATAAAATTTGTATAAAGTCATTTAACAATTATAAACATTTATTTTATGTAAAACAAAGTTTTAAGATACTACTTATAATAGAAACGTTATGAAATTTTTTGTCCTTTACGTATTGATAAAATTGAATGTGTATGTAATCTTAAGAAAACAAACAAAACAAACAGTTGTAGTAATCATATTTTATTAAGTTGTCATAACTATATATTATATGTATAAAATTACAATTATTAATTTATGATATTATTGGGACCATATTTTTACATAAAAATTTCAAAAAATTATTATCTTATCAATTTATCGAAATTGATCATTTTTTACATTTCCCCGACTTGGGACCGAAATATTTTATTATTTTATAGTGGATATTAATTTATAGAGTATTAATTTATAGAGGTTCTACTGTAGGTGATTTGACACGCGCGCATGGCGCAGACAAAAACAATTTTTGGGAAAAAATAAATAAAACAAATTCAAATGTTATATTAATGAAATATATATATTTTTAAACTATGCTAACATCACAATGAGATAAATAAAACCAAAACCAAATGTAATATATTAACAATAAAAAATGAAAATGAACGAACATCTAAAAATTGTGGTTTTGTGTTTTATGGTGAACTTCTATTATTTAAATACAAAATTTGTTATATTTTTATAGTTTTGAGTTATGGTTAAAAAAGTATAGCCTTGTTTAGAGATTTTACATAAAAATCATCAATTAAAATGAAAATTTGTTAAAAACGTATGTATGTATGTATGTGTGCTATTAAAACATATGTTTGTTACGTATGTTTTTATTCTACGAAATAATATGTTTTTCACTTAAAATATTTGTCCATAAATTAATTTAGATAATATAAAACAAAACATATTCAACAAAAATAGTTTTATAAGAATTAGATAAAAATTTACTATTGAAGATGTTAAAAACTATAATAGCTTTAGATTTCAAAAATATAAAGGGAAAATTACAAAACTACACCATTTGAATTACATTTCACAAAACTACACCATTTCAAAAATACTTCACAAAACTACACCTAAAACTCAAAATTAAATCCAAATAAATCCTACCTACACAATCCTACCCCCTTAATACTATACCCTAAACACTAATTAGCGAATCCAAATTAAAAAAATTTAGTTTAGGTAATTTTGTAAAGGATAAATCATGCTTTTCAAATTTTGAAAGGGTGTAATTATGTAAAAATATTGAATATGGTGTAGTTTTGTGAAGGAATGGATAAAAAAGTGTAGTTTTTTGAATTCCTGAATATAAAATTGTATGATGTAGTACAAAAATTTTAAGTTTACATATTTATAAGAATAAATTAATAGTTATCAAACATTTAAAAGAAGTTACATTTATAGTATTTGCATAAATATTAGAAAATTGTTGATCAAACTTGAATCGTGTATATAAGCAAAATGGATTAGACCATTTATAATAATAATAATAATAATATATTTCTTAATAATAAGTGTATTTTTTATTTTCCTTTTATTTCTCCCTTATCTATAATAATACATAAAACTAAATATTTTTAAAAAATCATTTCCCAAAAATTTTACTTGTCACGTGAAGACCAATTCTCGAAATTTATAGAAGTTATATATTTTTTGTTCTATTTTTATTTATGTGATTGTTATATTTTTTTTGTTGGTGATAGTTCTTTTTTTGTAACAACATTCCTTATATGATTTAATTTTTTAAACGTCATGTTACTTCCATATTATTATTATTTATTTTATATTCTTGGTTATATTTTGTTATTTTGAGAACTTTAATCTTTTTTTATAGATTTTGCATAATTTAGATTTAGTTTTCTTTTTGAGATTCTTTTTGTAGTCGCTTATTTATAATTATTCGCATTCTTGTGTTTGATTACTCTTTTGTAATTATGGATACTAAAATTTTATCGATTTATTGTTGTTCGAAAGTTTTTTCAGTTTGTCTCATTAGTTTATGAAATCATTTGCTTATTTTTTTAGATTTCTTTACGCTGTTTCAATCTTTTACGTAATATGGTTTGGTCATTTTTTTACAAAAATTGGATTTTTCCTTTTAGATCTAGTGTTAGTTGTCTTGTTCTTTTTTTATATCTTAAATAATTTTTTTATCTTAACTTTCTTTTGGTGTGACACATAAGTCAAATTACTCATATTTGTTATGCATGATTTATAATAATATTATTAATGATAAGTAAATATATTTAATTATAATATAAATTAAAATCCAAAAACTTGACATCGTATAATTTTTTAGAAAATATTAATGCAATTTCGAAAATATTAAATTAATAAATAATCTATGATAATATAAACCTTTGAAAAATAAAAGGGATAATGATAAACAAATATTAATATATTTCTTTAATTTTATCTTTGTGCGACACATAAAGACAGATTACTTGTCATTTATTATATATGATTTGATATAATTAATTACCTAGGCATCCGTAATTTAAAATACTATGTTTTTTATCCGCGCGTAGCGCGGATTTGAGTTTATTGAAGTGTTTAATATATTTTTGTGTTTATTATTTCTTATTTAACTATAAAGTAAAATTCTATTCTGGTTTTTATCATTAAAATAAATTTTACTTTTATCTTGTTTTTTTGTTTGTTGATGTTTAATTTTCTTTTTACATAACTACTATTTTTAATTTTATTTCCAAAAGTGTAATTAAAACCAATAGGAAATAATAATACGTAACTTCTTTCTTTTATTAGAGTATGTAGCTTTTCTATTTTTTGAAATTAAAATATGTAACTTATTTTTATATGTTGTTCTTCTTTAGGTCTCGTGTTTGATCATAATGAGTATGAAGTTTCTATTAATTCGAAACATATTTTTTAAGTAAAATTATGTACGTGAATCAATTTCTTTGGTAACTTTTTTTCTTCCTTTTTTATTATAGACTATGTAGCTTTTTTTTACTTTTATGGCTTTTGCAAAACATATATGTTTTACATTTTTATAATTAACTTAGTTTCAATCTACTAAAATTAAGTATGTAGTTTTTTATTTAATTTATTCATGTTTACATGTATGTTTTACATTTTCGTAATTAACTTTCAAAAATTTTAAATTTGTATTTGACATAACTATTAATATATTTTTCTTTGATTGGTTTATTCACGTATTACACATGTATATTTTACATTTTTGTATATAACATTATTATAAATTAAAAAATTATACCTACATAATTTATATTTAACTCAGATGTTGATGTGTCAATTTTTTTTTGGTTGTTTAAAATCCTACGTGGACAACTTAAACATCAAATATCTTCAAATTTTATTAGTAATAGATTTAATTGTTTTAGGTTGTTAGTTGTTTGATTTTCATTTTTATATATCATCACATTATATAAAGATTGAACACTTATGCAAATTACACACAAAATTACAGTTTTAAACATAATCTTGTAACTTTTATGACTTCATTCAAAAATAAAAAATTCATGAAAAAATTGGTTCAAGACAAAAAGATATATTGGTTTCTCAACAAAGAAATATAAAATCATAGGTGACACAAGACATTATAGAAAAAACTCATAAAGAGTTGATTTATTATTATTCATGAGAAACATTAAAACGGAAAACAAAACATACTCCAAAAACTATTAAAGCGTAAGAATATGAAAGAAAAACAACAACATAGCAATATTGAGATTATCCAACCATGGGACGGTTAGAGACAGGACCGTTGGGACAATTGTCACTAGAGACCCAAAGCATGACACGGTTACAACAATTGATGATTGGTACATAATATTCACCTGCTGGTAATATAAAAGCTGTCACATGTGGATTATCTTTCTCTATAATTGCCTTTGCTACAACTGCACTCACTCCTCTCAACTCTGGCCACTCCACTTTCAATCCTACATACAAAGTGTTACACATATAGCTTTTGTTATTATTAGATATAGTATATGGTATAACTAATTAGTATTTTGTGTAAACATGTTTATATTAATTAACATTACCTCGAAAGCGACTTTGACATGATATACCTGTGCAGTCACATGTTTCACATATTGGACCCAAGATTGGACATTTCGGAGGCATTTTAGGTTTTTTTTCTCTTTTGTTAAAATTATATTTTTTGGGTTTTACGTTTTGATCAATATATATACCAAATGGGTTATGTTGCCTTCTCATATGTAGTCAACACAAGTACAATATTTTGTGATAAAATGGTAACAAATCTAAATTTTAATGACTCAACATTGACCCATACCTTATCATTATTATTTTTAATTAGTGATATGACTAACATTTTTTGTTTCTGGAATATTAGTTAGTGTTAAATCCCATATTTTATATGAAAACTTTTTGGTCAACAAATTGAATTGTTTATAAAGTTAATTCGTCACTATCCATTAAAATGGTTATGGAAACGTAATATCATATTCTATTTTTACCATTACTATTTAGGTATTATATCTTAATATTTTGACATAGACGAAATTTTATTATGACCATATTATAAATTCTGTATTTTAAAGAGGAATTCACAAAAATACACCACTTCAACCATTCCTTCACAAAATTACACATATTTAAAACAATTTCTATAACTACACCCTTTTCAAATTTTGAATGACTCAATTACCCTCTCATAATTTACCAAAACTAAAATATTTATATTTGGGTTTGCTAATTAGTGTTTACGGTTTAATGTTAAGGGGATAGAGTTTTGTGGGTAGGATTTATCTTTATTTAATTGTTAGTAATTAGGTGTAATTTTTGGAAGTGATTTTGAAATGGTGTAGTTTTTTAAAATGTTATCTAAAATGTGTAGTTTTCTAATTCTCCATATTTTAAATTCATATTCTATGTTTTATTTTCTGCAACTGTCAATAATATCCTAATTTTATATAATATTAGTGTTGTGATCCGTGTTTTGCACGAGCTAATTTAATTTTTAGTTGGTAACAATTAGTTGAATTTATAATTAAAAAAATATTATTTTACCATGTAGTATTTCATATACATACAAAGTTTAACTAAAAATCATATATTTACTATGTCAATTGAGATTTTTACTTTGTTTAATATCTATTTTACATATTTTTATTAGAACGGTTGTTAAACTCAAATTTATATGTATTCTTAAAAGATATTAGTTTGTTAGCGGTAGTATTATAAAATCGTATCGAACGCAGTAACTTTTTCAATAATTTATACAATGTATTATAAGTGATATTAGATGTACTAGGATTGAACCCGCGCGTTGCGCGGAATATTCGTTAATGTTTCATAGTAATTTCAAAATAAATTTTTACATTTATTTTATTATTTTAATATGTATTGTTATTTTAATTCCAATATATCCATTTTATATAGGGAAAATTACAAAACTACACATTTTAAATTACGTTTCGCAAAACTACACCATTTAAAAATTTATTCACAAAACTACACCTAAACACTAAAAATTAAATCTAATGCTATGATATCTAATTTTTTGAATGTTTTCATAAAACCAATTGAAGATTGCCATATATCCCTTTCAATTTATCTACTTAATTGATTTTTATGTTTTCGCAATACGTTTACTTCAGTTTTATTTAGAGATCTTAACCCGTCATTTAAATTGCATCATATTTTGTATTGTTTTTCTATGTAACATCATTGAAAGATTTATATGTTTTATAAGTTATTTTTGTATAAGGGTTTTTATTTGTGGTGGATATTCTTAACCTTTTTACATAAAATTAGTATTAACTTTAGGTTTTCAAAGATTATTGTGAACAATTTATGTATTATTTCAATAGATAAGTATAGAGTTTTTGCATCCCAAATTATAATTGTTGAACCTTTTATTTATTGCTAAAAGATTTAATAGCTATTTAAAATTGGTATACATATTATTTTTATTAATGTTAGACATTATATTGAATATTTTTTGAATTTTCTTAATACTAAATAAGTTTTATTTAAAATAATATATATTTTTTTTGTCAACGATTTGGGCCACAAATGGCCGACCCATTAGCCAATCCTACACAAACGTAGGCGCGGGGAATCGATCCCGGGTGGGGTGGTGCTACCTGCCTCTTGTGGACTTATGACTGTCACTAGACCAAGGCCACTTCCCCTTTAAAATAATATTTTAATTGTGTTGTCTTTATTATTTTTTTGTTTCTTAATTGAATTTTATTAGCATTAATGGTTTTATTACATTTTTTATTTTAATTTTGTTGTCTTAAATATTAAAGTTGATGAGGTGGAAAGCTTGTGGTGAGAGATTATTGTGCTATTATATAATAGACTAGGGGCGAAGCTCCGCGCAAGCGCGGGGACGTATGTGTATTTTAAATATGGTAACAAATATTTAACTAATGTTGAGAAAAGTTATGAGTTGAAGTAGGAGTATGCAGTGTTGTGACGACAAAAAGGGCTGATATCAAATGCTAACAATGGATATATTTTATATTTGTTCTTCATTTGTAAGAGGCAGATTTTAAATTGTAATAGTTTCTAATACTGTTGATGAAAATTTAAATTGGTGAACATATAGAGTGACAATTTTTTTATTTTTAAAGTTTGAATAATTGTTAGAAAAATTTGAAGAGAAACTTGTTCATAAATATAGACTGAGAAACATATGCACCCTAAATAGTGAATACGTTTTTATTTGTATATGCGAAGAGAAAACAGAAAACAGAAAATAAACTGAATACTTTAAAGAAAAAAGTGTTGTCATTAAAAAAACAAAAAAAGACGCAAGAACACAGACTGGACTTCATGGTGGGTTCAAAGTTTTAGTCACCTGAGATATCATGTTTAATGAAAGGAAGATAAAAGTAAACAAAGCAAAGCCAAACGACCACTATTAAGATAATAACACATTCCATGGCAAGGAGGACAAAAAATATCAAAGGAAGATATATTCGGTTAAGTTTGATACTTAGATGAAGAATGATGATAATGTTAGTGATAAGACAACACACACTTGCTCATCTTTTCTTACTTATTTCAAATATAAAGAATGTTTGAGTTACCACTAAACAACAACTTATTAGAGAAACCAATGGTGCTCATAGAACCAAATAAAGTTTACAAATTTCAAGACTTTACCTCCAAAAAGTTCGAGATTAACAGTGGTGACAAACATGACAGATTGTGTCCTATCACCCGACTTGAGGATGCCCCTAAAAACGGACGCAACATCATCCCACAAAGACAAGTAAACAACCATCCGATCGTTATGCCAATGATTTTCGTCAATTTCGAGTAAGACGTAATAATGTGTGATGCACTTAGTTTTCCTTTAAATAATTATTTTGAATTTAGTTATTACTAACTAAAACTAAAACTAAATATTTGTAACTTTAGTATCAGAAATTGTATATTTACATAATTGCTAATAAGAATTATAAACCATGATAAGTTGAAAAATTACTTATAAAATACTTTTTTGAATTTCATTTCAGTTAAATGTATAAAGTTAGAAAAATCCATCATTATTAGAAATGATTTGAAGGGTTTCTCTATAAAAGTTCTTCCCAATTAATGGTATAGATATACACAATTCACTTATATTTATTTTAATCTTTTTTTTAAATATTGATTGTCACCATATGAATTGTAAGATGTTTCTAGTTTTCTTGTTTTTTTATTTATACCTTTTGTAAGAAAAATCTATCATTATTAGAAAAGCTAATAAAAAAGAGTAGAAAATACTTTACGAGTTTTGGTCAAGGGCCACGACGTTGAAGATGACTTGAAGGGTTTTTCTATAAAAGTTCTTCCTAATTAATAGTATAAATATATACAATTCACTTATATTTATTTTACTTTGTTTTTTTAAATATTGATTGTGACCATATGAATTGTAAGATGTTTCTAGTTTTCTTGTTTTTTTGTTTATACCGTATGTAAGATGTATTTATGATTAGTTTTAATAACTATTTAAAATTGATATATGTATCTATATATATATAGATATTTATAAATGTTAAAAATTACATTAAATATTTCTTTTTCGGATTTTATTAATGTTAATGAGTTTTATCAAAAATATTTTAGTGATGTTGTTTATATTTTTTGACGTTTTATTTGAATTTTATTAGTATTAAATGGTTGTATTAATATTGTCAAAAAATTAGTTGTGTAAGAAAAATCCATCATTATAATAAAAGCTAATAAAAAAGAGAATAGATAATACTTTGACAGAGTTTTGGTCTAGGGCCTGAAGTTGTAGATGATTTGAAGGGTTTCTCTATTAAAGTTGTTCCCAATTAAGAGTATAAATATACACAATTCACTTAAATTCATTTTAATTTGGTTTTAAAAATATTGATTGTGACCATATGAATTGTAATATGTTTCTAGTTTTCTTGTGTTTTTATTTATATCGTTTGTATGATTTATTTATGATTAGTGTTAATAGTTATTTAAAATTGATACATGTATATATATATATATATATATATATATATTTTATAAATGTTAAAAATTACATTAAATATTTCTTTTTCGCATTTTATTAATATTAATGAGTTTTATCAAATATATTTCAGTGATGTTGTTTATATTTTTTTGGGGTTTTATTTGAATTTTATTAGTATTAAATGATTGTATCAATGTTGTCAAAAAATAGTTGTGTAAGAAAAATTCATCATTATTAGAAAAGCTAATAAAAAAGAGAGTAAAGAATATTTTGACAGAGTTTTGGTGAAGGGCCCTGAAGATGACTTTAAGGGTTTTTCTATAAAAATTATTCCCAATTAATAGTATAAATATACACAATTCACTTAAATTTTTTTAATTTGCTTTTTAAAATATTGATTGTTACCTTATGAATTGTTATATGTTTCTAGTTTTCTTGTTTTTTTGTTTATACCGTTTGTAAGATTTATTTATGATTAGTTTTAATAGCTATTTAAAATTGATATATGTATCTATATATATAGATATTTTATAAATGTTAAAAATTAAATTAAATATTTCTTTTTCGGATTTTATTAATGTTAATGAGTTTTATGAAAAATATTTCAGTGATGTTGTTTATATTTTTTGGAGGTTTTATTTGAATTTTATTAGTATTAAATGTTTGTATTAATGTTGTCAAAAAAATAGTTGTGTAAGAAAAATCCATCATTATTAGAAAAACTAATAAAAAAGAGAGTAGAGAATACTTTGACAGAGTTTTGGTCAAAGACCCTGAAATTAAAAATGATTTGAAGGGTTTCTCTATAAAAATTCTTCCCAATTAATAGTATAGATATACACAATTCACTTATATTTAATTTAATTTGTTTTTTTAAATATTGATTGTAATCATATGAATTGTAAGATGTTTCTAGTTTTCTTGTTTTTTGTTTATATCGTTTGTAAGATTTATTTATTATTAGTTTTAATAACTATTTAAAATTGATATACGTATATATATATAGATATTTTATAAAATATTTTTTTCGGATTTTATTAATGTTAAAGGGTTTTATAAAAAATATTTTAGTGATGTTGTTTATATTTTTGGGATTTTATTTGAATTTTATTAATATTAAATGGTTGTATTAATGTTTTCATAAAAAAATATTTATATTAAATAATTTTTTAAAATTTTATTTTCTTAAAGATCATGATGTGGCTTATTGTGGGAGAAGCAAAAAGTGCCTCATTATATAATAGATTTATAAAATATTTTTTTCGGATTTTATTAATGTTAATGGGTTTTATCAAAAATATTTTAGTGATGTTGTTTATATTTTTTGGGATTTTATTTGAATTTTATTAATATTAAATGGTTGTATTAATGTTTTCTTAAAAAATATTTATATTAAATAATTTTTTTAAATTTTATTTTCTTAAAGATGATGATGTGGCTTATTGTGGGAGAAGCAAAAAGTGTCTCATTATATAATAGATTAGCAAAAAAAATTAATTGATATGATACATATAACATATACGTAGGTATATATAATTTTAAATCTATACATATACCATATTACTAGGTGGTTTGACCCGCGCGCATGGCGCGGACATAAATAAATATCAAAAAAATTACATGAAAAAGAATTAATATTGACATTTTTGAATGAATTCAAATGGTACACTAATGATAATTCAAACTATACGTTAAGATCACGATGAGGTAAAACCAAAATAAAAATGTTATAAATTATCAATAAAAATGAAAACATGAAAATAACAAACTTCAAAAATGTGGCTTTGTGTTTTATGGTAGACTTATATGATTTAAAATACAAAATTTGTTTTATTTTTATAGTTTTCGCTTTTGAGAAACAATTATAATAGTGATAGGAGATTTTATATAAAATTAATCCATTCAATTGAAAAATTGTTACAAATGTAAGTTTGTATGCTACCAAAGCATATGTTTGTTACATATTCTCTTCTACAAAATAATAAGTTTGATACTTAAAGAGAAGTGAAAGTTGTATATATTTACAAACTAATTTGGTTAATAAAAATAAAGCGTATTCAAAAAAAATAGTTTTATAATAATCAAAGAAAAACTCATTAATGAAGATGTTAATAATTATAATGGCTTTGGATTACGAAAAATATAAAATTGTATGATGTAGTATAAAAAAAATTATATTAATATATTTATAACAATAAATCAATATTTATCTAACATTTTAAACGAAGTTAAGTTTATAATATTTACATAAATATTAGAAAACTAATGATCAACTTGAATCATAACGAATGTAAACAAAATGAGATGAGGTTGCATATAATACCATTTATAATAATAATAAATTATATTAAATTTTATATAAATTAAAATTCTTAAAATATTGACATCGTATATAACTTTAGGAAAATATTATTGATATTTTGAAATATTAAATTAATAAATAATATATACTGATAGAAACCATTGAAACATAAAAAGAAAATTGAGAAAACAAGTATATTTCAAGACATAAATCTACAAATTGAGTGATTTCTTTAATTTGCTATAATGTGATCTTGACTTTTTAAATTACAATTTTACCATTAACTTTAAAATTGTCAAATCTCGTGAATTGTTGTTTGTAAATGTTCATATGTGAATGATTTTGAATGAATAATCGTTTTGAATGATAATTAGTACGTATAATGTGAATGATAAATAATATATGTAGGCAAATTCTACAAATTTCCTACAAATTTCCTAAAAAAAAAAATCATTAATTTCCTACAAATTCTCTTCACTTGACACGTAGGCAAAACTTCTTGCTTTTTATTATATATGCCATAACGAATGTAAACAAAATCAGATGAGATTGCATATAATACCATTTATAATAATAATAAATTTTATTAAATTTTATATAAATTAAAATTCTTAAAATATTGACATCGTATATAACTTTAGGAAAAATTTTATTGATATTTTGAAATATTAAATTAATAAATAATATATACTGATAGAAACCATTGAAACATAAAAAGAAAATTGAGAAAACAAGTATATTTCAAGACATAAATCTACAAATTGAGTGATTTTTTTAATTTGCTATAATGTGATCTTGACTTTTTAAATTACAATTTTACCATTAACTTTAAAATTGTCAAATCTCGTGAATTGTTGTTTGTAAATGTTCATATGTGAATGATTTTGAGTGATTAATCGTTTTGAATGATAATTAGTACGTATAATGTGAATGATATATAATATATGTAGGCAAATTCTACAAATTTCCTACAAATTTCCTAAAAAATAAAAAAATCATTAATTTCCTACAAATTCTCTCCACTTGACACGTAGGCAAAACTCCTTGCTATTTATTATATATGATCTTTTAGGGCAAATTAGATAAACGAAATAAACTCAAATGTTTATAAGTTATACATATAACATATTATAAATTTATAAAATAAATATGAAATAATAACATATACATATAACAAAACATAGTATCCGATCAAGATATTAGGGAAATGTATAATAAAATAAATAAAAATTGATATTTTCATACAAACTTTCTCCATGTGACACGTAGGCAAAACTTCTTCTTATTTATTATATATGATTTCTCACTCTATGTGTGGATGTGGTTAGGGCCTAACCGTTAGGCAATGCCTGCATAATAAATGTTTTTAGGTTTGTTTTTAAGTGATAGATTTTTAAAAGCTGGAATATTTCTTTTAGAAAAGAAGAATTCACAAAATTAGATCAATTCAATTTTTCATTCACAAAATTACACCTAATTTAATATTTTACATATTTACATATTTTTAAAATTTTAAAAGATTGATTTACCTTTTAAAAAGTAACTAAAATTAAAATATTTTCATTTAGATTCGTTAATTAGCATTAATCTCTATATTAACATTTGAGGAGTATATTTTCTAAAATAACCTTGAAAGTGTAAAAGAATTACATGAAATGCCATTAAAATATAGAACAACCCAACAAAATTCATTAAGAGTAATTTGGTCAAAACAATAAAATATAATTTGTTTAAATTATATATAAATATTGATGATGTGAATCAAAATTAAAAATTGACGTTGGTAGAATGATTTGAGATATCATTACATGTGTAATAAGGTTTGGTGTTCGATTCCTCCAATGAGTTAGTTTTCAAACATTTAATTTTGTTATTACTAATCCAAATTTAAAAATCAATGAAAAAATTGAATTGCATTAATATATATAATTTGAATAATATCGCATCTAAAATGAATTAGTATATAAAGACTTGCATTAATATATATAATTTGAATAATTGTAAATAAAATAATATAAACACTTCAATAGATGTTATAAATTGTTTTATATTACTGTATAAGACTAAATTTTAAAAAATTTAATTTAAATTTAACAATAAAATAAATATTAACCACGCACACTAACGCGGGTCTAATCCTAGTATAATATTTTAGGATTATGATTTTGTTTGTCCTCTTGTTTTGTCCACGTAGTGTTCGTGGACTAAAGTTTTTCCACGGAAGATAAAGTCAAATTCGTCATTTGTTGTTTTCTCTTGTCTACGACACATTTATCTTGTACGTGTGGGATTTTCCGAAAAGTTTTTTAAATGGAAGTCAAAATAAGTTTATTAATTTTAATGGCATAGGGGTAATTTTTTCGTTAAAAAGGTATGAAACATTTATCATAAATATATAAACACTATAATTCAATTAATTACACTAAATAAATTGATATATTGGCGTTTTTTTACGTCCAAACACAAATCGAAAACAAAGAAAACAGTATGAACCATTTACCACACCAATCACAAATACTAACATTTCAATTAAACTAGTGTTACTAAGAAAGTAAGAAATGGATACACTAGAGTTTTAATGTCCAGAGGCAAAACGAATACGGACACAAAATAAGCCAAATATATAAATTATCGCAAAATAAGCTATAATTTGGTATTGATCCCACGTTTATTTATTATTTTTTTAGTTAAAATAAAAATAAAAAGTTGACGCAAACTTAACTTCCGTTAATTCGACAAGGTAAAATGGTTAACATTCAAAAGTTTGAGTACTAAATTGGAAGAAAAAATGATTTTGTGTATTGTTTTTGTCATTGAAAAAGTTTGTCTATTAAGTTTATTATCGAATATAAATTGGTGTTTTAAAATGAAAAATTCCCTTCTTATACAAACACAACTCAATAAATAAACCATATGGATCATTTATCACAAAAATACAAACATTTCAATTCAACTAATTACACTAACCAAATATATAGATACTAGATAAGGACGTACGTATACGCGCGATTGTAATACAATATTTCTAAACCCGTAAAATTCAAAATAGAAAATTATAAAAATATTTGAATTAATATTTTAAAAAATATTGACAATATCATTACAATTTTGGTATTAGAATAACTCTTTTTAAATGTAAGAATTCATGAATGTACCTTATAAATCTTTTGTCTTGTTTGCTAATTTAACAAAATCATTGTGGTTTCGGAATTTAAAAAATTCAAAGAGTATTTGACCAAATTTTTGTCCCATGGGGATAATTGTTTATCTCTCTTTAATCTTATATGAAACTTATGATTGAGAATTTTATAGTTGTAAGTGAGACTTTGTTATTGTTGTGAAACTTGAGAGCAATCTCAATTGTTTATATATTATTAATCATGTAACTTTCTTTTCTTTTTATGATTAAAATTATATTAAACTTTTGATAACGTTAACCTAATATAATATTTTATTTTAGATGATAAATATTGTATTATAATATGTAATTTTCTTTTGCTTTTATGGTCGTAATTGTATTATAATCTTGTTATAACTTTAAATTATTATTGTTTTTAAAATACATATTGAATAATATAATTAACTTCATTTTTTATTTATTTTTCGTTTTTATTTTAAATATAAACTTTTTAATTGTAATATTTCGCATTTATCTTAATGTATTTGTTTAAAAATTGAAATTTACATATTTGTTTAAACATTGATTGGTTAAAACAAAGTTATGTGTCAAAATGTTCACGGTAAATTTGAAACATGTCACGATCATATAAGTTACTATGTTTTGAAACCAAGATATATATAATATGATATTAACGTTTTACATAAAAACACAAACTGAAAAGAACAAAACAATATGAACCATTACAAACATTTTAATCCAACTAATGGATGGATACGTTAATATTTTATGCCCAAACACAAAACGAAAAACACAACAAAAGAAAAGAAGAAAGCAAACATATAAGAACACATGGTTTAAGAATAGCATATTTTTACCTAAAAAGCGACAATCGTAAACAAACTCTGGTTTAAGAAAATCATATTTTTACCTATACATGAAGACTTTACTATTATTATATAGCAATCTTGAAAACTTTGTGTTGAGAAATGTAGTTTCCAGTATTTAAAAGAGAAATTCCTTAGAATACCATCAAAATAAGTTTTTGTTTTAAAAATACCATTACAAAGTTTTTTTATAACAAAAATACTATTAAAATGTTTTTATAACAAAAATACCATCAAAAGTAGTAGTTTACAAAAATACCACAAATACGAAAAAACGAGTTTTAACATTTTTAGATTTTAAACTTTTTCATTTGGGTTCGCTATATAGTGTTTAGGGTATAGTTTTGAAAGGGCAGGGTATAGTTTTTTTAAGTTTTTGGGTGTAATTTTGAAAATTTAAGATTTGTGGTATTTACGAGAAAAAAAACTTTTTAATGGTATTTGTAAAACTTTCGAAAATTTCTGCTAATTATGCACTACTAAAAAAAAGTCATATAGTCACGGCCGTATCGGTGGCTATAGAAAAATTCCGTGGCTATTTAGCCACGGTTTGCCACGAAAATTTTTAGTCACGAGCATATAGCCACGGATTTAACGCTATAGCCACGGATACGGCCGTGGCTATATGAATTTTTTTTAGTAGTGATGTTAAAAAAACTTTTTTTAGTGGTATTCATAAGAATTGTCCTATTTAAAACATGAAACACTTGCGAAACTACCAACCTTAGAAAAAGCTTGAGGTTGATCGTTTTGTAAGTGTTTGTGTTCTGAATATTGGAAACTCTCATTCCTCAACACAAAATTTTCAAAATTGATTTCTTGAGAAGGGAGATCAATGAGTATAAATCTTTCGGTTATATATTGTATATATACAATAAATCTAATAAGATGTAAAAATAATATATATAAATAACCTTCCAAAATATCTCGTTGACCGTAAGTTATATTTGAATACATAAACTTTCAAAATATATCGTTGACGTAATTAAATATCCCTAAGTAAATATATTAATGGATTTTGCAAATCTTGGTATATAATTAAAATCTTGTTATTCTATATTCTAGAAATATATAAGGGGGTGTTATTAAACCAAGGTTTTTAATGGATTTTAAATTCAAATACAATCTCTTGTTATTCAATGGTTGATTTCAATTACTATTTTAAAATCTAGTGTTATTGGGTTTTGTATTTGAAATATCATTCAGAATTTAATTATAGTGTTATTGATTATTATAGTTTAAAAATCACTCATTAAATGAGTTTAAATCTAGTGTTATTGGTTTTCATATTTCCATAATTTATATTAAAAGAGTTTAAAGTCTATTGTTATTCAACTAAAGATTTGAAATGACTATCTAAAATCTTGTGTTATTCATTTTTGATGGATTTTCATTTGAAATGAATCATGAAAGAGTTTGAAGTCCTTTTGATGCTAATTTTATGTGTAAATTATAAGAAACAAAATCCAACCTTATACCCTAGATTTTTTTTTTTTTTTTTTTTGTCAACATTTGGACCACAAATGGCCGGCCTATTAGCCAAACCTACACTATCGTAGGCGCGGGGAATCGATCCCGGGTGGGGTGGTGCTACCTGCCTCCTGTGGACTTATGACTGCCACTAGACCAAGGTCACTTCCCATACCATAGATTTTTAAAATCTACAAATCCACGTCTATTCCTTTGAAACATAATAAGGTTACACTTTTTATCCTTTAAAACATAATAATGTTCATGTCATCTATTTTTTGGACTCATCAAACCTTTTTTTAATTTGAGCGAGTCCATTTTTTAATTCATCGAGTCCTTTTTGTTGATTTATCGAGTTTTTAATCATTTCTATGTCTTTTACTTTCATCGATAGTCATCTCAAAATGTGTTATACGAGATATTCAACCTATATGGATCTCGTTTTTTTTTATCTTACAAATACATTGAATTATAAATTTTCCATCTTACAATTAGAAAAATCATTTGATATAGAATTCAATTTCACTATAAAGTTATAAATGACTGCATATTGACTTTGTAAATATTTGACCATGTATTTTATATTTGGAATAACTCTCCATTTAAGATTGTAAAATCAATAAGAAATCAACCTAAAATCAATAATAAATCTTCTTAAAATCATTGGGTTTTACAAAATCTTATAAAATCCAAATCTATTGGAGTTGATTTAAATATCTACAACCAATAACACCCCCTAAATTGCAAAGAAAAATATTATATCTTTTTATCAAAAGTGTTACTATTATTTATATATACTAGAAGAGAACCCGCGATTCTCATGAATTTATTTAAAATAAAATGTTTTTGGATGATTACAAAACTACACTAATCCAATTCACTAAACTACACCCTTTAAAATTCACATGACAAACCTACAAAATCTACCCCTTTAATGCTAAACCGTAATAAACAGTGAACCCAAACAATTTTTTCTCCCCTCTCTTTTTCATATATCTGTCTCTCTATCTCTTATCTTTCTTCATATATCTCCTCTTATTGTCTCTTTTCCCCTCTTTTATTTCTATGTTTACTCCTTTTCCCTTTTCTCCTTATATATATATATCTATCTTTGTAAATTAGTTCTATCAAAACTCTTATTTCACATGTACTTAAAGTTTTTATGCATAATTGATAGCGCGATAGTTTTGTTGTTATCACGAATATATTGAGTTATCGTGATAATATATAAAATATTTGATATCAATATATGATAATATTTTATCATGAGTCATCATTATCTCTAACATCTCTAACAAACTCAAAAGAGAAACAAAGCAAGAAGAGAGAAGAAAGAGATCTCAAGCTAAGGGAGATTGCAACCGATAGAAGCTGAAGGTTGTGATGTGTGGCGTTTTTAACGTTTTAAACATAGGATTTAGCCACATAATAGAGTGATTTTATGTGTTTTTAGTTTTTTTACAGGTGATAAAAGGCATAGTGGCGACCCAAGGCACTTAGGATGGACTCATGGAGTTTAGGAATGCAAGGACGAAAAAGAAGGAGAATTCAGACAAAAAGCTTCAAAAAGACACTCGTTGAAAGAGTTCCCACCAATGGATCTTTATGATATTTTACCACTGGATGGAGACGGATGTTAGCTTTGGTTTGGCGGTAGTTTGAGGTGATTCAAACGGTTAGATCGCAAGTTATGCCAGTTTTGGTGACACAAGGTCAATCTGCCGAACAAAAGAAATTTTAATTTCTTTTTATTTTAGATTTGCCAAGATACTTTCCTATTTTATAAGGGAAACGCCCCAAACCTATTTAAACCTCTTTTTAACCTCTAAACACTAATTAGCGAACCAAAAGTGAACTATTGGCGCGAGAAGTTACCTAGGATTTCCAAAAAATAGTAATTTGAACATGTCCAAAAAATCATTCAATATTACACATTATGCCATTGAGTATAAAAGAAAATAATTTTGATAAATTAGGTAAAAAAAAGATTCGGATGGTGTATTTTTGTAATTCCCCACAAATTTATATGGCCCGTGAATATGTTTTTACCTAATTCGGCTCTATAAACTAAATATTTGACAATAAATTTTGTTAGCAAAACTCCTTTAATTAACGGATAATAATTTGGAAAATCATATCAAATATGATTTTTTTCCTAACAAATATATGGATATTATTTTTAGTAAAAGTTATCACGAAAATTGCTTTATTGTCTAATTAAAAGTTACATCCTACCTTAAAATATCTTTTTATGTTAAAATTCTTTTTGATAAATATTATTTAGGGAGAATTACAAAACTACATCTTTTGAATTACGTTTCACAAAACTACACCTTTTAAAAATTTCTTCACAAAACTATACTTAAACACATAAAATTATATCCAAATTAAGCTCACCCATACAACCCTACCCCTTTAATCACTATACCTTAAACACTAATTAGCGAACCCAAATGAAATTTTTTAATTTTAAAGAAGTTTTAAAGGGTAAATCAACCTTTTAAAATTTTGTAAGGGTGTAATTATGTAAAAAAATTGAATTAGGTAGAGTTTTGTAAATGAAGGGATAATAGTTTTGTGAATTCCTCTATTATTTATAACATGGGAAGATATTATACGATCTTTTAGTTCTTTTTGGTAAACATTATTTGAATATAATTTAAACAAATGGGGAGATATTTTTTACATCAAAGTTTAATCCTACTATTTTCTGGATCTTCATAAATTCGAAAGAAATATGTTTGATTGCTTCATTAAAGGAATATTATCAAACGAAAACGTTTGTGTTAAAGAGTTCGATTTTCTAACAATTTTCTTGTTAAAGGACTATTTTTTGGATCTTCATAAATTTACTTATATCATGCAAGAGTTCTATGTTCGTAATCAAAATAAAAAGAATATTAATAACTTTATTTTATTGATTTATTAGAGAATCCTGATTTTTTTATTAAAAGTTTAATTTTTCACAATGATAAAAGTTTAATAAAAAAATCAGGATTCTCTAATAAATCAATAAAATAAAGTTATTAATATTCTTTTTATTTTGATTACGAACATAGAACTTTTGCATGATATAAGTAATTCTTTTTCATGGTTTTTTGTATGTAAGTCTAATAAAAAAAACATAATAATTTTGTTAGTAAAATAAGGTAGAAACACTATAAACTCCTTTTGTTTCTCCTTTTCTTCACTCACTATGGATCCCTCCTTCCCCTCCCTCTCTTTCCCTCTTTCTCTTTTCCTCTCTCTCTTCCCCCCTCTCTCTCATCCGAATTACACATATATGTTTTGCTAATTAAAAAAATTGTAATCCTAACCTACCAATATTTTTATAATGGGCTTTTGAATTTTGGTTTAAGAATTATAAGTAATTAAATGACGAGGTATATTATTTGTTGTAATTTGATTGGATTTGATTTTCAATGTCTTTTCAACTTTATATAACACAAAATCTATTATATAATAACACAATACTCTATCAATCTAATGCATCCACATCATCATCAAAAATAATAAAGATAATTCAATTAAAAAACATTTAATAAAACTCATTCAATATTAATAAAATTCAAATATTAAAAAATTCAATATAATTATTAACACTAATAAAATACATGTATATCAACTTTCTAAAATGAAAATATATAAAATTTGTTTCTCTTTTATAATAAATTTTTCGGAATATATTACATATGTCCCATTATGTAAATTTTTCTATCTAAAATCACAAAATTTAAAAGCTATAAATGATAGAAATATTTTAACATTTATTCAAAACAATTAAAAATTAAGACTACATAATACTATTGGTCATACTATAGTTAATAAATAAAAAATATGGATAGAAACTTGTGAAAATCAAATAAAATGAAACAAATCAAAAGAACTAAAACAATCTAACAAAATGGGTTTGAGAGAGAATAGTTTCAAAAATAAATAAATAAAAATTTATCAAAGTTTATATACCTATAATTTGGAATGAAATACTCCATATATACATACTTTCTAAATCCAAATGTTAATACCAAATATATGAAATAAACTTAAAATATCCACCGAGAAAACAAAACCTCATATAAAATAAACAATTACATATACAAATAATCCAATAACGTTACAGAGAAAAACAAAATAAAATATGATCCAAATTAATTGACGGATTAAGATCTCCACGTAAAACCAAAGTAAACAACATGCGTACAATTAAAATTAGAGAACTTGAATGGTGTACACAACAACAATTTTATTTACATATTGATATTCCATCGGTGTGATAATAAACTAAAACATCAAAACATAAACAACTTATGTTTGTAAACAAAATCATTTTCGTTAGTTTGGTAAAATATAAAATAGATGTAAAATATCTAAAGTTAAACTATATACCTATTACAAAAATAAAAAACTTCATAAAACAAACCAAAATATTCATAAACTCAAAACGTAAAATTATTTGAAATTACTATAAAAATCAGTAAATATTCCGCGCGTTTTTGAAATTACTATAAAAATCAGTAAATATTCCGCGCAACGCGCGGGTTCTTTCCTAGTATGTTTATATGGCACAATGGGAGAGACTCATTTTGATTCCATAGTATGTGATTTTCTTTCTCTTATTTATTCTTTCTTTTATCATCAAACATGTTTTATCCACTATTAAATAAAAGATACAATAAATATAAACATAAACAAAATACCAAAATTTAAAAGAAAAATTTGTTTGTAGTTTTAATTTAGAAATTAACCATATAATACATTTCTACAAATCTATTTTAAGTTGGGCATATGAATGCCAGCCTATCTATTAAGATTTGCTTATTGTGCGCACTTGACTCTTCGAGAGTTTTTTATGTATTAGATTGTGAATAATAATGTGATCAACATATCACATTGAGGAGAAAGATTTTTTCATATTTTATTATATATTTTATTAAATTCTTAACAATACATTTAGAATTAAGAAATATTTATTAACTTTGAGAAATAAACATATATAGGAGAATTAACTTTAAATTAATACTCAGCATAGCAACAACACATATTGATCTTACCTAAATCTTTTCTACATATTCCATTGTCATATTTTCTTTGTATGCATGATTTATTGCATTGCGGTGTGTCGGTACATTTAGGAAGACAATACTCAAAACCTGTTTGGTTGAAAAATAACACATTAACAAGATTACAACTATGATCAATATAATTGCTTTAATAGGAAAAAAAAACAAGAGAAATTCCTTAGAATACCATCAAAATAAGTTTTTGTTTTAAAAATACCATTAAAAAGTTTTTTATAACAAAAATACCATTAAAATGTTTTTATAACAAAAATACCATCAAAAAGTAGTAGTTTACAAAAATACCACAAACTCAAAAAACGAGTTTTAACACTTTTAGATTTTAAATTTTTTCATTTGGGTTCGCTATATAGTGTTTAGGGTATAGTTTAGAAGGGGTAGGGTATAGTTTTTTGGAGATTTTGGGTGTAATTTTGAAAATTTAAGATTTGTGGTATTTATGAGAAAAAAACTTTTTAATGGTATTTGTAAAACTTTTCAAAATCTGTGCTATTTGTGTTATAAAAACTTTTTTTGGTGGTATTTATAAGAATTGCCCAAAAAACAATGATCAATTTAACTACAACGTAAATTGTAAAAATAAATACGTAAAATAGTTTTTCTTTGTGATTTTAATTCAACGAATAAAAAAAATATACTTTTGGAGTTCTTTGAATTCAAACAAATCATTTTTAATAAGAGAAAACATAAATTTATTACCTGAAGTTATGGGTAAAAGGACAAGAACAAAAACCATTAGAGAAGGTAATAGAAGAGATGAAAATTTATTGGTTTTCATTTTTATTATGCCCGAAACTGAATGACTTGATATTAGATATAGATATTTATATATACAAACATCTTCATATATATAGGGCAGACCTTTAACATAAGTCATCTAAGTTTAGGTTTAGGACCCCTAAACTTTCTACGGGCCACACTTTTTTAAGAAATTTTTTATATATAGGCATATTCTTAAAACTCACCTATTTTTAAACTAATTATTGTTTTAGTTTTTCTATTTTTAACTAGGTTACTTAGTTTTCTCTCTTCATAATGATTATGAAGAATTTTGTTTTCTTTTTACATTTTCTAATGTAATTTTCAAGAATAATTAACTTAAATAAAAAGGAAATATAAATCTATCAATAAAAATCCTTGACAATCATTCTTTTGCATCATCTTGTTTAAGAAAGAAATAAAAAGGAAATATATTTCTGGTCAAAGATATATAAGTAAGGAAGAAAATATAAATGATTAGAAAATATATATTTAGTATGTTCGAAGTTTTTTAATTAATTTTAGATCATAGTCAAACTAACATAGAAAAGAATGATATCTGTGGATTTTGATTTTTGGTGTAAACCGACGATCTTGCCATTTGACTCAAAACAAAGAATATAACTGTATTTTGAAAAAAACTAACAAATCACATATTTATTAACAATAAAATAACCAAAATACACAAGATTTATTGAAAAAACAAAATATCTATACTATTAAATGGGAATGACAAATTTTGAGAAACCTTTCAAAAAATGTTTTAATTACATGTAATGCCATTACATAAATTTTAGTATAAGGTAATTTTGGATTTTAAAAATAGCGAAAAATCTTCCTATTTGATAGGAACAAAAATAAAAAACGAAAATAAGAAAGAAAAAAAAAATCAAAATTATTCATATTTAATAGATAAGATAATGAAAAATTGAAATAGTGTGAATATTTCATTTTTATGAAAAGCATACAATATTAAATATATATTTAAAGTTTTTTTATATAATTTTTTTATTATTTAAAATTATATATTAAATTTATAAATGTAAGATAAATTTTACTTGTGGGTGTAATTTTAAATTTTAATGTAAGTAAAATCGTATATTTTAACATCCAATTTTAATAAATATGATGATTTTCTCATATTTTAGTTTGTAACGTGTCATTGAATATCACATATCGAATTTCAAATTACGAATGATAATTGATATGAGGTTAAATTATAGTCATGTTATGTATAATATGTATATATATGTGTAATTTTGCAACGTGTAAGAAAATATCATACATAATATATAAGGTATAAGCAAAATTATATTAGTAATATCAAAACATAGATAAATATGGTTCCCAATATTATCAATATATATCAAAAATAGTATTGTATCAAAATAACATGTTTGCAAACATTAAACCAGGGCGTCCCGCGCGGGTTCCAATCTAGTATATATAAGATATACTCACGCCAATATCATAAGTTATTAAAGTAGGCGTTATACACTTTCAAATTTTAATAAGCTTGAGAGCAAAAGTTACGAAGCTTTGATTGATTTTGAATATGTGTTTTCTCTCTTTCTTTGTTGTTGTTATGTTAATGGACCTTGTTGAAGTGGTGAAAGTACTAAGTATAATTATCGAGGTGTATGTTAAGGTGAAAATAAAATATGGAATGTGGGTCGGAAATCTCATTAATAAACAACTCGCGAGGTGATTTGTCAAAGTGAGTCTCAAGCTCGATTTATTATTTTCACCTCAATTCAAAGATGGATACATCACGGGAGACAGGACGAAGTATATTCTGCCCAAGTTCTTCTTCACACACGATCTACAGAAAACTGGCGAAGTTGCAGTGGTGCAGCTTCGATCATGTGAGAACTCAGCGGACTTATTCACCAAGTCACTACCAACTTGTACGTTCAAGAAGCAAATACATCATATCGGGATGCGTCGACTCAAAGACCTCAAGGCTGATCCGAAACAGGGGGAGTAGCTACGTGTTGTACGCTTTTTCCTTCACCACGGTTTTATCCCACTTGATTTTCCTGGTAAGGTTTTAATGAGGCAACATCCAAAGCGTACTACGAACTCTACGGTTACTTCATTCAAGGAGGAGTGTTGTGAACCATTCGGTTCAAAACAAGTGAATGGACGAACCGTTGGGCCCTAAAGCCCAAGAGAGATTTCGGCTCATCCTTATATCTATTAGGGTTTTATGATATATTGTATTTCTTATAAAAGGACCCTTGACTTAATGAATAAACACACAACTTTCATTCATCAGTTTACAACAAGAAAATCTGTATGATGACTTATTTGTTATCTTCATGGATCCAATATCTAATTATTACTTTAAAATAAATGTTTATTCATGTTAATAACAAAAACAATGTAATAAAACAAAAAATGTGTTATTTTTATTTCTTAATTGATGAAAAAAGTAAAAATCACTTATTTACTATTACCATATATTGTTGTGTGTCTTTATATTTATTTGTTAATAAAATAACGGGTATAATAGTTGATAAAAAATAATGCGTATAATAGTTGATAAAAAATAACGGGTATAATATTAGTTTCCGTTTAAATCTAACTATAACTATACAAATTTACTAACAATATTAATATATAATTATAAAAAAAAATTATTTAATTTGTCCGCGTATTACACGGTATTTCATCTAGTAATATAATAAATAACAATTTACATAGTGTAAAATTCATGTAACCCATGAAATTTTGTTCAGTTTTACAAATTTAGATTATTTAGATTTGGTTCCAGGTTTTCGGGTAGTAATTTTCTTTACCAGTTCAAGTTATTTATTTTATGAATTAGTTTCGGTTCAAATATTCAAGTTTGGTTTCGATACGTTAATTTAGAGCCGAGTATTTTGTCCACCTTAAAATATAATTAATAACATTTCTATAGTGTAAATATTTTGGAATAAATGACCTTATAAATTATGATAAAAATTTACTATATAGAATATGTACTACAAAATATTGTATAGTAGCAAACAAATTTACTTCAATAACTTTTAACATTTAAAAAAATTGGGTCATTCGGTTCTATTTCAAAAATTGTTTCGTTTCAGATTTCGATTACGGGTTTTCAGTTAGTAAAAAAAATTTTCCGTTCGAGATATTTATTTTATGGATTCGTTTCAACTTGGATATTTTAGTTATGTTCCGGTTTAGTATTTTAAATACGGGTAATTAGATAATATATAGTAACAAAAAAAATCATAACAATTTTTAGTATTAAATGATTAAATTATTATTTGTTTGTAAAATGATAAAAAAAACTATAATAAAATAAAAAACTTCTAAATAGTTTTATATATTCTTTAAAAATAAAAAAATGTATCGCTAGTTTCTAAATTAAAGTTATAGACATATAAAACGATTTCAAAATATATAGATTTGTGGTGTACCACGGGTTAAATCCTAGTAAATATATCTATATTATTAAAAGAGAAGACAGAACGCCTGCGTGTCGCAACCATAGAGATTTGAGGAAATTTTCTATTTTTTGCGTTTATGCCTTATATTTTATCCTCAATTAAAATTTTGCACATATTTTACCTTTTTACGTTTACGTCCTTATATTTTGCCTCAACAAAATTTTTGTCTCAATTTATTTCCGACTTTTTTTATATGATCCAATTTCCGATTTTTTTTTCATTTTTTATATATTGCGATTCAATATATTTTTGATTATTTCTATTTTAATGACCGATTTTACTTTACGATTTCACATTTTGAATAACCAAAATAAAAAAAACTTTAGCCCAGTTACTGATATTCTAGAATTATTATTTTTTACATTCTTTATTATTTTAGACAATTATTAATATAATTTACAAATAATAACAATTATTCAATTAATAATTCAAATTTTATTATTTAGATATATCTTTCTACTTTAATAATTCTAATTATTATTTTATGTTATTTGAAAACTAACCCACTTTTTAAAAATTTAGAACATAACTTTTTCGCATCCAAATTACAGAAATCCGGAATATACAAAATAATAGTTTGTTTGAATTTAATAATATTGTTACTATATAATTATGAAATATATTACGTTTTATTTTATACGACGATAAAAAAAATATTTTATAAAATAAGACATGTTATAACGTTCAAGTTTTTCTAATTATTTTCGGAAAATATTTCAACCAATATCACAATCTTTAATATTTTTTAATCATTTCATTTTGCTACTGGTACATATACATATATATATATATATATATATATATATATATATATGAATATATTGATATGTATAAATTTTGGATAATTTTTCATAAACAAAGAGTTATACTTTTAGCAAGATAAATATATATTTATATCTGAAATAAATTATGTTCGTTATACAATATTCATTTGGTTTATATGATATATTTAAAACCAGAAATAAAAAAATTTAATGTAAATGATTAATTTTGAATAACCTCCCCGCGCATGGCGTGGGGTCATCATCTAGTATATATATATATATATATGCAAACGATTTTGTTTCTTCTGGCCCGGGATCTCAAATTTTTAAATATTTAGGAGACTTCAATAATGTAACTACCGTAAACAATGAATTGATTTAAGTGATGTTACATGTTACCTACGATTTTGTTAATCAATGATACTTAAGATCTTGTCGTTTGCGTAGCATCTAGGTGAGACAGAGATATGTGTGTTAAAAAAAGACAGCAAGAGAAAGTAGCCCTTCAAGTACTTTTTTCTTATAATGAATATAGATATAATGTTTGTCTTCTAGTACTCTCTATTGACTTGATATTTCATGCCCTTATTTTTATCCCTCGTCTCTTCATCTACGTGTTATATTCTCCTTCACAAGATTCTTCATATTTTCAAAAATGCATCTTCTCAATATAATGATGATGAAGATATGAATGTGAATGGGTAGTGTTTTTTTGGTAATTCTTTAAATATGTAAACAACTAGCAGAAAAAAAACAAAATTTAGTGGGATCATTAGAGCATCTCCAACCCGTTTCCATTTCCATCTTTAATTACGACAATGGAGTCAAAATTCCTCCAATCGAACTCCAATTTTGTGTTTAAAACAGTGATTTCCATTTTTTTTCTTTTATATTTTGATACAAAAATTGATAATTTCCATTGTTTTCCATTTTGTAATTTAAATTTTTGAAGATGAAAATAGAATTCGGTTTAAGAAAAAACGGAGAATGAAAAGGAGTTGCTCAAAAATAAAAAAATAAATAAATGAAGTTTTCGGTTGGAGATGTATTATATATAATAACGCAAAGTCCAAACAATACTTTGGTTTTTCTTGTAGATTCCAACGTGTCTGTAAGAGATGCTTTAGCATCTTTGCCAACAACTAGATCGTGACAACCAAAAAAATAACGGGAGAATTATAAAACTACACCATTTGAATTACATTTCACAAAATTATACTATTTCCAAAATACTTCACAAAATTACACCTAAAGACTCAAAATTAAATCCAAATAAACTCTACCCAAACAATCATACCCCCTTAATACTATACCCTAAACACTAATTAGCGAACTCAAATGAAAAATTTTAATTTTGGTAATTTTTAAAAGGGTAACTAAATCAAGCTTTTAAAATTTTGAAAGGGTGTAAACTTGTGAAAATATTGAATTAGGTGTAGTTTTGTGAAGAGAGGGTTGAAAGGGTGTAGTTTTGTGAATTTCTCAAAAATAACAGAACAATTAAACTTATTATTTTTTAGTTTTAAGTACACCATATCCTTACAACGCATATTCGGAAATATTATACATAAATTAAAATATATTTTTTTAATGTAAGTTAGATAAATTTCGTATCATTGGGAAATTAATTTCTTATATAAGATGAAAGAAAAATTATAAGAATCATTAGAAACAGTTATAGAGATGAAAACACTAGAAAATTTGATGATCTTAACACTTGAAACCGTAACTTAAAAAAACTCTCTCACCGTTTGTGATTAAATCAGTCTTGCCCCAACGTAATAGAAACATATAATACCTCAATAATTTTATATACTACAAAAAAAACAATACTCATACTCATATATCATACTATAAAATAATACACGGATTGTTTTGTCGTTTGGGTATCTAACACGTAAAAATGTAATAACTTAGCAAGGAAACCACGAGACGTTTTTAAAGTTTAAACATATTAATCTCCTAAACATTATTTGTGCAGTCAGTTTTTAAGAAACGCTTATGTGTCGTTCTCATTGCAAAAAAATGTGACATGACACAATTTTAATATGACATGACTTTAGAAAAATATGACATGGCATTTAGAAGATCCGTTTAGGAAATTATGTCATATTTATTATATAAATCATTTTAGAAACTTAAAACACATTATAGAAATTATTGAAATATACATTTATGGAAAATTTTGAAATATATAATATATAACATAAGCAATTATTATTGTTCAAGAATATATAATAACAAAAAGATTTATGTATTACGAATTATATATTTGGTTTTTCGTTTTGATATTTTGGATCTCGACTTTAGTATTAATTCAATTCTTTTTTTAAAAACTTATGTGTTGCAGAAAGACATTTATAAAAGCAATTAATTTAAATATAATCACGAAATTTTAACCACGAAAAATCTTAAGAGATTCTTAATAAAGAACCGGTTCTTAGCTTATTCCTCTAAAATAATAGTTTTTAGTAGTTTTGATTAATATTCACGGTGAACTAGATACTCATATCTCAATGAAAGTACTCTTAGGATCTATTTGGAAAAACAAAAAATTAGTTTTTGTTTGATTTTGCATTTTTGGCTAAACTAGATATATATACCCCATTGGAAGTACTCTTAGAATCCACTTGGAAAATTAAAAAAAAAATGGTTTGTGTTCGATTCTGTATTTTTGGTTCGATTTCGGGTAGTTTGGTTGATTTTTACCACATATTTACATTTTAAACTTTCTAAACTTGATTATATAAATTTGGTTATATTAAATACGTCAGATACAATTAAAAAATTTTAAACTATAAACTTATAATAAATTACATGACATAGAAACTTATAATATATTATCATATTTTAAAATAAAAATATTTAAAATTATATTTTCGGCGTATAACGCGGGAGAACCCCTAGTAAATTAATAAATGGGGAAAATGTCAAAATATGCTCAATTTTCAAAATATGCTCAAATTATAAAACTGCAAATACTCGAAAACATGATTATTTTTTAAAGGTAACATTTTAAAAAAAATTCCTATTTATAAATATAGGGCACTACTTTGAAAATATATTGAAAAGAGAAAAAATGTTGTCTCTTCTCTCTATTGTCTTAACCATTATTGCTCTTACTTTCATCCCTTTTCTCTTCTTTAGTTTTTTCAAAACTGCACCTTCCCAACACAATGATAAAGAAGAGAGTAACAAGAAACGGTACGTAGTGTGCTTCCATTAATCATAGTTTCTAATATTTATGTAAAAAGAAAATGGAATCATTTAAAACTTTGTTCTTGGTTAGTCGAAATTGGTGACATGCTTACGATACATCTCAAAACCCAATAATGGATTTATTCAAAAATAACACTCTCTCTATATATATTTTCTCTGTATTTAAACAAGTAATCCCTCCATTTTGAAATAAATTACATTCTTTTTTGTTGTGATTTTACTATCTTAATGTAAAAATTAAACGAATTCGATTTTTTAACACATAAAATTTTATAGTATTTTTTATTATTGGTTGGTTTAATAATATTTAGCAGTGTTCCAAAGCGCTAGACGCTAAGCGACCGGTTATCTAGAGCCTAGTGCCTCAAACACATAGTCGGAGTCTAGGCGAATTTGTAGGCGGTCTAAGCGTTTAAAAAAACCATACAATATATTATATATACATAATAGAATGTACAATATATCATAGCTTATAGATAATAAAATCTTTAAAATATTTTTATTATTATATAGGGTTGATATTTAGTATTTTATAAATATAAAATACTAAATATCATAATTTATAAATAATAAAATTATATTATGTGTTTTTAAAACATCATAATATTCTAAGTGGGTTAAAAGGTAGTCGGGCGGTCTATAAAAGTCTAGCGCCTAAGCGTCGCCTAGAACGCTTTCTTGAACACTGATATTCAGTGATGTGTTTATGGAAAACATAAATATCTTAATATGTGTGTAAGATTCTAGAATGCCTGAGTACTTAATTAAAATAAAGAGAGAGACTATATATATTGTTACCTTTACAAGATCTTGTTATATAGAAGTTTATTTTTGTTATATATAAGTTACAAGCTTTCATTGTTCTTTGCTTATTTGTGCTAGTGGAATCGGTGAGGAAGAGAAACTAGGGAAAGTACCAAATCATGTGGCGATTATATTAGACGGAAACAGAAGATGGGCAAAGAAACATGGACTCACTGTATCGGAAGGCCATGAAGCCGGAGGCAAAAGAGTCATAGAACTTTCTATGGACTTTTTCGCTTTAGGGATAAACACCGTCTCGCTCTTTGCTTTCTCCACTGAAAATTGGGGAAGACCTAAGGTGATTATATTTAAATAATAATTTTTTAACTAGGCGATGATCCCACGCCATGCGCAGAGAGGTTATTAAAAAATAATCATTTACATTAAATTTTTTATTTATGGTTTTAAAAAAAATCATAAAAACGAAATAAATATTGTATAACGAACATAATTTAGTTTAGATATAGATATATATTATCTTGCTAAAAGTATAACTCTTTTTTACGACAAATTATCCAAAATTTATACATATATATGTACCAGTAACACAATGAAATAATTTAAAAGTATTAAAGATTGTGATATTGGTTGAAATTTTCTGAAAATAATCAGAAGAACTTGAACGTTAAAACATGTCTTATTTTATAAAATAATTTTTTATCGTCATATAAAATAAAACGTAATATATTTCATAATTATATATTAACAATATTATTAATTTCAAGCAAACTATTATTTTGTATATTCCGGATATTTTTGTAATTTCGATGCAAAAAATTTCTGTTATAAATTTATAAAAAGTGGGTTAGTTTTCAAATAACATAAAATAATAATTACTATTATTAATGTAGAAAAATGTATCTAAATAATAAAATTTGAATTATAAATTGAATAATTGTTATTATTTGTAAATTATAATAATCAACTAAAATAATAAAGAATGTAAAAAAGTATAATAATTCTAGAATATTAGTAATTGGGCTAAAGTTTTTTTGATTTTGGTTATTCAAAATGTGAAATCGTAAAGTAAAATCAGTCATTAAAAAAGAAACAATCAAAAATATATTGAATCGCAATATATAAAAAAATGGAAAAATCGGAAATCGGAATATATAAAACAAAGTCATAAATAAATTGATACAAAATTTTATTGAGGCAAAAATATAAAGGCATAAACGCAAAAAAGTAAAATATAGGAAAAATTTTAATTGAGGCTAAAATATAAGGGCATAAACACAAAAAATAGAAAATTTCTTCAAATCTTTCTGGTCGCGACACGTATGCATTTTGTCTTCTCTTTTAATAGTATAGATAACAATTTAAAATTCTTACGTACCAACGACAAGTTGGCCCAACTGATTAAGCGCAATTGTTGCTGATGTTATGCTGATGGATTCAATTCTCGTTTTCATTTATGATATTATCAAAGATTGGTCGCTGACGGAAGTGAATTATTTGTTTCAACCTAAAACTTTCTGATTTATTAGTAAAAAAGATAATTTAAGACTCTTTTCTATATATTTCCATTGTTTTGGTTTTGTTAATTTTATTTTATTGGATCAGGACGAAATTGACTTCTTGATGAAGTTATTTGAGAGAAGATTATTTTCGGACATACCATTCTTTCGAAGGTAATCACCATTTCACGTTGGATCTAAATTGTAACCATATATATGAAGAACAAAATAAATAAGAGGAAAAATAATATTTTATTAATTTTCAAATTTGTTAAGGAACATTTTTTCTATAATTCATTCTAAATGTTAAAAGAAACAAAGAATAATCAGGAATGTACTATTTCTCTATATTCATTTTTCTCAAATATGATCACTATTGAAAACCTTTGATTATATTTTGAAGCATTATATGTTAATTTTTTTTTTTAATTCTTTATAGAAATAAAATCAAGGTCTCGGTTATGGGGAACCGAAGGAAAATCCCCGAATCGCTTCTTAATTCAATACAAAAGACAGAAGAAGCTACACAGAGCTTTAAAGATAAGAATATCATTCTGGCTATAGACTATAGTGGAAAGTATGATATCTTGCATGCATGCAAAAATCTTGCCGAGAAGGCGAAAAACGGACAAATCAATGTCGATGATATCGATGATAAGCTTATGGAGGAAGAGTTATTGACAAATTGTTGCGAATTCCCAAATCCCGACCTATTGATAAGAACGAGCGGAGAGCAAAGGATCAGTAACTTCTTTTTATGGCAATCGGCATACACTGAGCTATATTTTCCTAGTGTTCTATGGCCAGATTTCGACAAGAACATGTACCTCGAGGCCATAAATTGGTACCAAAAGAGGCAGAGGCGATTTGGTGGAACAGTTTAAGCTTTTGAATTTGATTTCTCATGAATAAAGTTCAATTATTTGAACATGTGTGTTTAGTTTCATGTATGTTGCTTTCAGTTTGTTTCTTTTTAAAATATCTATTAAATTTTTGTAATTTGGCAATCGAAATTTGCAACTTTTTGTTATATATATGAATCAAATTGTGTTGGTTGTTTTTAGTAAAAAAAATTGTTATGTAACGTATATACTATGAAATAATTACTTTAACTCGATTATAGAAACAAATATAATTTCATGTGTTTCTGTCTTCAAATCAATTGATACTGACCGGAGTGGAGTAGTTCTTCATGTAGGTTAACATATTACTAATCAAGATTCAATAAAAAAAATAAACAATAAAAATAGGAATGTTTAGTGAGTTTTAATCCATGTTTATTAGGGCCAATAAGAATTTTTTTTTTTCATTAAAGCTTTTTGAAAAACCAGCAACACATTTAATATTTAGGTAAATTTTTCTGTGAAAGTTTTGTATTTATTTATGTCTTCATTGAATATTTAGAAATAGAATATTCCTTACTCCGTTCACAAAAAAAATATATATATATATATATATATATATATTCCTTACTCAAATTGAATTATCTTTATCCTCAAAAATATGTAGTGATTAAGTATATTTCGTTTTTATTAATTATGTGTATCGTAACTATTAAAAGATAAACATTTTTGTAAAAAGGACAACAAAAAAATTCTATTTACAATGTTGTCACTCAATATAACCTATGGTTATGTTTAAATTCAAAGAAAACAAAAAAATGATAACATATTAATTTCAACATTAAAATAGGAAACAAAAAAATAAAAAAAATTATTCAAAAAAGAAAAGGAAAATATTATTAATATCAAAATAAAAAATAAACATTTTCAATTTCAAAAGGTTAAAAATAATAAATGAATAATAATATCTAAAAAATTAATTACAAAATAATTTATTAATAAAGTAAGACAATTTTTACGAATTAATTTCAGAATTGAATCTAGGGATAATCGTAGATTTTAAATTTTTAACATCAAATATGAATAACAATTATAATCTTCGCATATTTTAATTTTTGTAACGGGTAATTAAAAATCACAAATTAAAATTGAAATCACGAATAATAATTGTTATGAGACTAAAGTCAATTTTAATTTATGTATAATATATATGTGTAGTTTTTGTGACAGGTTGGAAAATATCAAACATATTTTATGGGATAGATTATATAATCAAAGATATCACAAACATATAATTCATGTCATCATCATAAGAACGTAAAAATTTACAATATATTCATTTATTTTATGACACAAGATACCACAAACATATAATTAAAATTGACATTTTTAATATATGATTTACCAAATAACTTTAAATATATAAATTTGTCAATATATCTTATTATTTAAAAATTACAAAAAATAAACCGCACGTACGTACGGGTCCGTATCTTCCGTATCTAGTATATTTTAAACTAAAACCATTGTCATATACTATATTTAGGAGAATATAATCTATGATTACAATGACAATTTATGTAAATACTCCAGTTAAAGTAAGGATATTTTTAGTATGACTCTGAAAATCTTTCTAGTGATGACATCTAAACAATGGAATTTTGGTTAATCACATGTAAATCTAAAGTTTTTTTTTAAAACATTTCCCAATTAATATATATGGGTCTCCCTCACAGTCGTGCTTCAATTATAGCAAATGAAACATTCGCTTATTGCATCCATTTTCTAAAAAAAATTAATAGTCTATATTTCTATTATTAATAGTAATAGTATTAGTAATAATATATGATACTTATGAGTAATGGACTTAATAAAATATGGACCACATGATATGATTTATTACTTAAATATTAAACAAACATTCATAAAATAGAAAACTGAAAAATTTAAGCGAGATTAAGCGCCATTAAAAGAGAATTTCTTATGAATATTAATTTTGAAAAATTGGTTAATGACTTTGTGGAAAGAAAAACAACAAACATTTTGTTTTAAAATGCTTAATTTGTTATTGTGATTTTTGGCTTTTGTCATGGTGTTTGAATATTTTTAATTAATTGGGCATAAAAAATTTAATCGCTTATGAACGAAAATATTGGTGGCACGGCTCTGGTCTCCTTCGTGGAAGAACGAGAATAACCCATGTAGATATGATTAATATAACAAAAAAGTATATTGAAAGACGACATCATGCACATGTATTATGTGTATTAATTAATTTTAAAACTCCATAGCATCAAACAGTTTCATTGTGTTATCCATGACCGGACTAGTGATATGTATGAGGGATTTTCCTTCGATTGAGGGCTCCTTGGCAAAAAGTTTGTTGCTACTAATCCATACCAGTACGTATATTTGTCAACCGTATTAAATGAACTGAACAAATATTGGTACGAATCAGTAAGCAACAAACTTTTTGCAAGGTTCCAAGTTCCGAGGCTAAGTTAAAAGAAGCCACATAAAGTAAAAGCTAGAAAGTTATGGAAAATACAGTTTTAGAGTAACTCAAAGACACGTTTTTATAGTGATGCATGAGGGATTTTCCTTCGATTGAGCGCTCTTTGGCAAAACGTTTGTTGCTACTAATCCATACCAGTATATTTGTCAACCGTGTTAAATGAACTGAACAAATACTGGTATGAATCAGTTAGCAACAAACTTTTTGCAAGGTTCTAAGTTCCGGGACTAAATTAAAAAAGGCCACCGAAAGTAAAGGATAGAAAATTATGGAAAATACAATTTTACAGTAACTCAAAGACATGTTATATAGTGATGTAAAATGTGTAGAGTTCACATTTCAAATATGCAAGATTTTGGAGGCTAAAATCTTTAAGGGAATATAGGCAAAATAGATTTTAAAGGATAAAGATATTCATATATTTAAACTTGATACAAAGAAAGTGCATGCACAGAAAGATACGCTAGAGATTGTAAAATTATAACGTGAGAAGGAAGAGAATCAATGGTCAGTGTTTAGATTTTTTCCTTTAATTAGGGATTTGGTAAAGAATTTTTTTTTTATTAAATACTGTATGAGATTGTATGAACATATAGTATGTTCACATTTGAATAGCGAGTATTATACATGAATAACCTAAGATTTTTTTTGTTTTTTAAAACATTTAAATAAAAATAATTTTAAATAAAAACATTTAAATAAATTTTTATGTGGATTCAATCCTAAAGCTCGATAGAAAAAATACACATTTAAATAAATAAAAACATTTAAATAAATTTTTATGTGGTTTCAATCTAAAGCTCGATAGCAAAAATACACAAAAATCATATTTGGTGATCCAAACAAATGATATCACCATCTGTTAGAGTTTTATTTTATTTTATAACACGCTAATTTAAAATATGTTTGGTTATTTATAAAAGTTGTTGACAAAAAACACACACTAATTGAGGACATTTTTTATGTATAGAGAGAGATGTTTTAGTTTTTATCTATTATTCATAATTTTTTACATATTTTAAAAATATATATGAAACGAATCTAGTGACAAAAAATATGGAACAAATCCAAATCTGATTGTGTTACTTAAATTTTAAATTAAAATACATGGACCCTAAAATTTGAAGTATAGTAAAACCTCGATAAATTAATAATGTTAGGATTATGAATTATTAGTTTTGTGAATTCCTCTAATATTTATTAGTTTAATCATTTCAAAATTTGATTAACATTATCTATCTTATATCTCATTAGTTTATATTATAATATATTAATAATCATCGTAAAAAAACAATGTCAATTTTATAGTGATCTGAAATTATATTATTATTCAATATAATAATTTACAGTAATGATGATTAACATTACCCACAATATACAAATATTTTTACAAATATGATAACTTAACTTTCTTAAAAAAGTCTATTTTTTGTGTAAACCCAAATAATTTTATACCACATCAAACAATTTAATACCGTTAAAAATCCAAAAGTAATTTAGTTATCAACATCTTCATTGAATGGTTTTTTGCCATTTTTGTTAACTTTGCATGAGGTGTTGACACGTGTCTCTCTTCTAGCGGTGTAATTTTTCAATGTGCTTTACCTCCCATCTCTTCCACTGTTTAAAATGGCAAATTGTATGCCAAAATTGAAATCATCTTCTCCAGCTTAAGTTTTTTTCTCCTAATATCTACGAAAGTTGCAAAAAGGTCATCATCGTTCCAAAATAAGGTTAACATAGAATCTTACGTTTTGCGATCTTTTACGGTGACGACGAGCACAATTTCAAACCAAACACAATCGTCTCAACTCTCTTGCTTCTAAACAAGCAAAACCCAATCAAACAGTGGAAAACTGACGGAGCGGAAGTATCCGTAGTAACCGATAACGCAAAGATAACGTTGAATTCTGAGAATACCCGTTAACCAAGCCTTCTTAAATCTGTTGAATTCTCAAAGAATGCCCAGAAAGTAAGGTTTCAAGAGTTGTTTAAACACAAAGCTCTAGTTTTATAAATCAATAATCAAAAGTTGTATCTCTCACAAAGCCGAGATGATATTATATATAAGTAAAATAAAACCCTAAACAAGAGAGATTAGACCAAGTAGTCCTTATCCCAAAATAAAAAGGAATAAACAAAAAGAAAAGGAAATAAGAAAACCAAAACGCAATAGGATTACGATGTATGCTACATCAGGTCCCCCCCCTCACGGACGATTCGTCCACGAATCCGGACATGGTAGCATCATCTGGCTCATACTTGAACAAGTGCTTAACATTAAAAACGTCGGCAGTCTGGATGTGAGGAGGCGAAGCAAGGCGATATGCATTAGCATTGATTTTCTCTATAATTTCCACCGGACCAATCTTGCGAGACTTGAGTTTGTTGTATTGTCCTGTTGCAAATCGTTCTTTTATTAAGACTGCCCACACGTGATCTCCGACTTCAAAATGGACCTCTCGCCGATGTTTATCCGCTGCAATCTTATACTGGTTCGTCGAGACCACCAAGTTATCGTAGGCTAGCGCCTGGACGTGTGCAAGCTCGGAAATAAGCTCTACTGCACGCCCATGGAACTCCGCCGGATTAGGAAGAGTTGTTAGAGCTATAGGACTGCGCGGAACATAGCCATAGACAACTTTGAAGGGACTGAACCCAAGACTCCTATTATGAGCATGATTATGAGCGAACTCTGCTTGACACAAACAAGAATCCCATGAACGAATGTTGTCTCCCACCAAACAGCGTAACATATTACCCAATGATCGATTGACTACTTCAGTTTGTCCGTCAGATTGTGGGTGATACGCTGAACTCATGTTCAAACTGGTTTTGAGAAGCTTCCAAAGAGAACGCCAAAAGTGGCTGATGAAACGAGAATCTCGATCAGAAACAATAGACGTTGGTAGGCCATGAAGACGATAAACCTCACGAAAGAATAAAACAGCAACTTGAACCGCATCTGTTGACTTCTTACACGGGATAAAATGTACCATCTTTGAAAACCGATCCACAACCACAAAAATCGAGTCATTGCCTCGTTGTGTTCGTGGAAGTCCTAGCACGAAGTCCATGCTTAAATCACTCCATGGTTGAGTCGGCACCGGCAAAGGTAAATAAAGTCCAGCATTAGACGCTTGACCCTTTGCTTTTTGACATGTCGTGCAACGAGTCACAAACCTCTCCACATCTCGTCGTAGCGTAGGCCAAAAATAAGAGTCAGTGACTAGTTTCAAGGTTCTATCCCGACCAACATGTCCCTCGTTATGAAGTTCCTTAATGATTTGTAAACGCAAGCTACTATCAGGAATGCACAAACGATTACCGTGAAAGATGAACTTGTCCACGAGGGAGTACTCGGAAACGATATTGTTCGCCAAGTCTGCCCATATGGGCGCGAAGAAAATATCTGTAGAGTATAACTCCGACATACACTCAAAGCCCGGAACAGAAACATGCAATGTTGCCACGAGAGAATGTCGGCGACTTAAGGCATCAGCGACCTTGTTTAACTTTCCTGATTGATGTTTAATGACGAAAGTAAACTGCTGAAGATACGCCGTCCAAGATGCATGCCTTGCGGAGATCTTGTCTTGCGCCCCTAAATACTTTAAGGCAACATGGTCCGTGTACAATATAAACTCCTTGTGTGCCAAATAGTGACGCCAATGTTTAATAGCCTGCACTATTGCATAGAACTCGATGTCGTACGTGCTATATCGAACTCGTGCGCCAGCCGTCTTTTCACTGTAAAAGGCAATAGGTCTGCTGTGTTGGCTTAAAACTGCTCCAATCCCAAGTTTACTAGCATCACAGTGTAACTCAAAAGGCAACTCAAAATCAGGAAGCACGAGAAGAGGGGCGGACGTAAGTTTGGTTTTAATAAGCTCAAACGCGCGAGACGCCTCTAGCGTCCAAGAAAACGAAGTCTGCTTCATACAATCGGTAATAGGCGCCATGATTGAACTGAAGTTGTGAACGAACCTTCTGTAAAAAGAAGCTAATCCATGGAAGCTTCGCACCTCCGTGAGATTCGTCGGCGTGGGCCAAGAAGACACTGCTATCACCTTTTGTGGATCGACACGAAGTCCTGAGGCTGAAACGACGTAACCGAGAAACAGAACCTCTGGCACTCCAAAATCACACTTGTGTAGGGCAATAAAAAGCTTTTCTCGCCGCAACACGAGTAAAACCTCTCGAAGATGGTGCATATGATCTCCCAGCGTAGAGCTGAAGATAAGAATGTCATCAAAGTAGACGACAACAAACTTACCAATGAAAGGTCGAAGAGCTTGATTCATAACTCTCATAAACGTGCTCGGGGCGTTTGATAACCCAAACGGCATTACCAACCACTCGAATAAACCTTCACGTGTTTTAAAAGCCGTTTTCCACTCGTCACCTGGACGTATGCGAATTTGATGGTACCCACTCTTCAAGTCCAATTTGGTGAACACAGAAGCTTTACCGATCTGATCAAGAAGATCATCTAACCTGGGGATTGGAAATCTGTATCTAGTCGTAATTTTGTTTATTGCACGACTATCTACACACATCCTCCACGTTTTATCTTTTTTTGGAATGAGTAAGGCCGGAACTGCACACGGGCTCATGCTTTCCCGGACGTAGCCCTTAGAGAGTAAGTCTTCAACTTGACGTCGTAACTCCTCATGTTCCTCTGGACTCATACGGTAGTGTGCACGATTGGGTAAGGCTGCATTCGGGACAAGATCAATGTGGTGTTGAATGTCTCGGAGTGGAGGTAAACCTGGTGGTAATTCTTCTGGAAACAAGTCGTTAAACTCCTGAATGATCGAGACAAAGGCTGGTGGCGTTGTCTCTTTGCGCACTGGTGTCGGATCGATAGCAATCAAGGCGTAGAGAGGACCCGCCTCACGAAGTTCCTCTTCAAATTGTGCTCTCGAGACAATGATTAAGCTCTGGTTGAGTGAATATTGTTCTTTTGAGTTCGGTAGGTCCGCTTCAGGAGACGGAAGTAAAGTGATTTTCCGTCCTTCGAACATGAATGAATGGGTGTTTAATTTCCCATTATGAACCACATCTCTATCGTATTGCCACGGACGACCCAATATAATGTGAGACACATCCATAGGAGCAATGTCACAATAAATGGTATCTTTATAGAAAGACCCGATCGATAATGACAAAAGGGTCCGCTTAGAAACATGAACCTCAGGCCCCGTTTGCATCCAAAGAAGACGGTAAGGATGTGGATGCGCTTCTGTGGAAAGGGACAACTTGCGTACAACCTCTTCTGAAACGACGTTGGCTGAGCACCCTGAGTCAATAACGAAACGACAAACCTTTCCTTTAACCGTACACGTAGAGTGAAACAGTGCGGTTCGTTGCACTTCCTCACTTGTTTTTGGTGCCAAACAGTTTCGACGTAACATTAGTAGTGTTCCGGTGTCACCGTTTACTTCTTCCTCTTCGACATCAGTTTCTGTATCATAGATAGGTTCATCGGTAAGCTCTTTCTCCTTAGCAAGCAAACCCCGTCGACCATGTGTTGGACATGCAGTTTGGATGTGACCTCGCTCTCCGCAAGAAAAGCAACGTAAGGCGTTGGGGCGAGATGGTCGTCCCTCTGCGACCGGAGCATGTGTAGTAGAACGAGTCGTTGTTTGTGTTCCTGTTGCTGTTTCAAGAGTGTTGATGTCGTCGGTGGTGGTTGTTGAGTTTCGTTTGGCGCCAGACCATTGATTAGTATTAAAACGAGATTGTTGCTCAACCAATAGGGCTCGTTGACGTGCTTCTGAAACCGAGCACGGGTCAAATTGGTGCAACATCGTTTGTAGTTGAGGTCGCAGTCCTGCGATGAACCGAGCCACCAATTGATCTTCTGAGTCGTGAATGTCTACTCGTGTCATCATCTGATAAAATTCAGTCGAGTAGTCTTCCACCGAACGTGTACCCTGACGGATATTATGAAATTTTTGAAATAACAAGCGTTCAAAGTTATACGGAATAAAGGTTTTCCGCATGTGCTTCTTGAGCTTGTCCCACGAGCTAATCTTTTCTTTTCCCCGGCGAGTACGAGAAATTTTGAGTTGATTCCACCAAGAGGCGGCATGAGCGCGGAATCGAGTAGCCACAAGAGGGACTTGTTTATTGGCTGGTACGTCCTTGAACTCAATGAATTCGTCGACTGAAACGAACCAATCAAGGAGGTCCTCGGGTTTAGCTCCTCCATGAAATTCGGGTAGTTCCACTTTGATGCCCGAAATCCAACGAGTATCATCACCGTTTCTGTGTTGTTGAGCACGAGCTTGTTGTTGATTACGTTGCTGGCGCTGATTGTGAATATTATTGCCGAATGGGTTATCTCCATCGGTGCCATCATCATCATCAAACAGAGGATTGTAGCGAGGGTTTTCGCGATTAAGTGGTTCTGCGTTGCCAACGTTTGTCGCGTTAGCTGAAAAAGCGGCTTGAACTCCGGCCTGAACTCCACTCTGAATTGCATCAGCCATTGTTCTTCGAAGATTGTCTTGAAAATTTTCTTGGAAATCCTCCAAGAATTGTTGGAATTGAACCCAGTCATTGGCTGGTTCTTTCCCCGGTCGGGGAGCCATCACAAGATCGACACAACGATGAGAATCGAAGGTTGAAGTCTCTGATACCAACTGACGAAGCGGAAGTATCCGTAGTAACCGATAACGCAAAGATAACGTTGAATTCTGAGAATACCCGTTAACCAAGCCTTCTTAAATCTGTTGAATTCTCAAAGAATGCCCAGAAAGTAAGGTTTCAAGAGTTGTTTAAACACAAAGCTCTAGTTTTATAAATCAATAATCAAAAGTTGTATCTCTCACAAAGCCGAGATGATACTATATATAAGTAAAATAAAACCCTAAACAAGAGAGATTAGACCAAGTAGTCCTTATCCCAAAATAAAAAGGAATAAACAAAAAGAAAAGGAAATAAGAAAACCAAAACGCAATAGGATTACGATGTATGCTACATCAAAAACTCCCTATACTTTTCATGTGATGTAGAATTAAAATTGGTCAAAGAAAATAATAATTTTCATGATAAAAATAATTAAATTTTGGTCATATAATAATCTTCTTCTTAATTTGAATTAATAAATTATTTTATTATTCAATTGTGTAACCACCAAGTTTGACATAAAGTTATATGTTAAATGTGAGTCTTAGTGGTGTTATAGACTATATGGTGAAACCAAATAGTCTTGCATCATCTTCTATATAAGCAGCAAAATCCAGCATTTTTTAACCAACGATGCAAAATAAATTTGTATGTAATTGATCATTACATATATTTTATTTTGGTCAAGTGAAATATTTTTCATGTGATGGAGAATTAAAATTGGTCAAAGAAAATAATAATTCTCATGATCAAAAAAATTAAGTTTTGGTCAAATAAAAATCTTCTTCTTAAATTAAATTAAAAAATGATTTTATTTTTCAATGGTGTACCACCAAGTTTGACATTAGATTATATGTTAAATGTGAGTATTGGTGATGAAACCAAAAAGTTGCACCATCTTCTATATAAACAGCAAAATCCATCATTTTTTAACCAATGATGCAAAATAAATCTTTACGTAATTGATCATCTTATATAATAAGACAAGGGTTTTTTAAGTTTCAATGTGGTAGTGACACATGTTTCTCTCTTCTCATGACATGTGTTCTTCTCATGACTTCACAATAAACTTATTCACATAATTGACATAAAATCTAAAATTAATAATATTTTACCTCTTTCAAAAATTAATAATATTTTACCTCTTTCAAAAATTAATAATAAATGTCAAATTATCTTCTTTTTTTCATCATAGTCTAGTGTCTAAGTAGTTCTCTCCCAACTGAGAGCGGTGAGGTTCGAACCCCGGGTTATGCGATTAGATGCAGAGGTGATTACCATTGGACCACTTGCTCATCCGCAAATGTCAAATTATCTTCTATTTTTATTTTAATTTAATACAAATAATTCACATTACTTTTATATAATATTACATTCAAATTTTATTTTATATTAATACTACAATTTTAATGTTCTCATTTTCTATAAAGTTTTCTTCTCAAAATAAATTTAGTCAAATGAAATTTATTTCTCACAATATTGACCAAGAATAACTCCCATATTCAATTGGAAATTAATTTTGAAAAAGAATTTTTGTAACCTCCACCATAATGGCTTGTGAGTAGTAGAACAATATGTGCTTATAAAAGCCACAATAAGTTTTTCTACAAAATCAAACAAAAAAACTAATATTTACTCTAGCATATTCTTTCTTCAAACAACAAAACTAAGAATATGGATGATTCTTTTCATCTTATTTTATTTGTTCTACTTTTGTTTGTGTTCTTGAGATCACAAAAAAATAGTGTTCACTTTACCAAATTATTTCTTCATGAAAATAACAAAAACTAAACATATGAATATTCTTTTCATCTTCCTTTATTTTTTTCTATTTTTGGTTTGTGTTCTTGAGAGCACAACACAAAAAAGATTTCATGGTTAATGATTTTTGGAACGTCGAAAAAGCGTCACGTTTCAAAAACTATGAAAAGAGTTTTCCCTTCGTAAATACATGTTAGTTCTAATTTTTGTATTGGTGTCATGTTAAAAGATTTCATTTATTTATTCTCTTTTACAAATATCAAATATCTAATTTTTGTATTGGTGTCGTAACAATGGAGTTATTATAAGTTTTTTAAAGAGTGTTTGAAGATCTTCCATTATTTTTTGAAAGTTATTATTAATGGATATGTTATTTGACTTAATTCAAAAACATGTTCATTTAACTAAAAAAACACATAAGTCGTAACTAAAGATGATAGTCAAATCAAAAACTAATTGAAAATTTACCCGTGCATCGCCTCAACCTAGTTTCTTATATTTTTCAATATTATATGCTTCACATTTAAAAACTGCTAATAAATTATGGATTTTATGTTATAAATACCTTAATCTTTGAATTTCATACCACATCATACAATTTTCTACGTATCTAAATTTAAGTTGTTATAGTGATCAATTAACAATTTCTTATTCCAGATAAGGATAAGAAATCTCATAAAAATATTATAAATACTATGTACAAAAAATATTTCAAAACATATCTTGACAACTTTTTGTTAAAGTGAATTGTTGTTTTTAAATTTTAGATCTTTTCTTAATAGCATATTATGTTTTCGTTTTTGGCTTTAAACAGTTTTTGTCATTCTTTATAATTTGATATATTTTTATTTGTTTTGTATTTTGAATATATTGATGTTTATACATTTTTATTCCAAATTCGCATATAATTTAAAGGGTCAATTAAATATATGGACACCGTAAACTTGTAAATTAGTTTTTTGCTATTTAATACACTTTCTTTAAGTCTCGATCCCATCAATTTTATATATGAACGAAAGTACCCCTATGATATAGCCGTAAAAAGAGAAGGTAGGGGACAATGTACTGTTTATTGCAGAGTAAGAAGATTCAGAAAATATCCAACCACTTGCAGCATTTAATGCTTTGATTTGGGCGGAAGGTTACTAAATCCGGTGTTGATAATGTTATCCGCTAATAATACTATTAACGATAACAATTTAGTTAGCGCTAACCAAGTTGGTTGCGCTAATAATTTTGTTACCGTCAAAAAATAAAATTTGACCCATTAGAATTATGAGTGGATTTTTGCTAGATTATGCTAGATTTTTGTTAGATTATGACTAGATTTTTGCATAAACAAAAAATATGATTGAATTTTTGCTACAATATTCTTTCATACTGAATAACTTGTCATGATAACTTCACATATAAATAGCGAATAACTTGTCATGAAAGAATAATGATTGTTACCGATAACAATTTAGTTAGCGCTAACAAAGTTGGTGGCGCTAATAATTTTGTTACCGCTAATACGATATTTTTTATATAATGTAATTGTTAATACGATATTAAATATTGGTTTACTCAAATAAATAGTGAAAATATGTTAATTTATTATGATAATATTTATGTTACTTGATAATAATTATCATTACCACAATCACTTATGTGTTTTTATCGTATTAACTTAATTGAAATCAATTAATTTAAATTTTATCACGAAAATTACGTGATAAACATTTACTTATCGTGTATTCGTGTTAAATTATTATTTATATAATTTGTATTAGCTAACTTATAGTTCGCATATTTAATTATCATAATAAATTTATTAAACATCGGTAATGTATATGTCATCATTGTATACATTTTAAATCAAATTGTTATGGTGATAAAGGCGGATTTAGAAGATATGTACCCTTAACATGTAACATATAAAATAACATGTAAGAATTACAGTAACATATAACATCAACATATGCATACACTATAACATCAACATATGCATACACTATAACATCAAAGCAACTCTTCACCATAACCAATAACACCAAACAATTCTTCACCATAAATCCATATCTCATGTTTCTTTTTGACATTCAACATACGGACTAGTAAAAACAAGGCGAAGCTAGTGGACCAAGCATGTTTGGTGTGTATCTCAAGAAACATACCAAGAAGGGAATTTTTAATATAACCCCTCTCAAATAGGTCAAGAGAATCGATGATCATACGCAACCTCTCATATTTGTGATAGACATTGATCCTATCACCTAGCAGCTCTTCTCCAAAAGAAATAATCCTATAGAAATTCTTGGTCGGTCATCTATATATCATGGTAACTAAACATTTAGTGGCTATTAAATAGAATATAAGATAAAATATTATAAGATAGCAATCAGATTACCAAGTCCTATAACAGTGTAATGGGTATATTATCTGATAACAAGATTAACAAACTACCTAAAAACAGAGAATTGCAAAAACTATTACCCAAAAACCTTTGCTTGAATCAATATCTTATTACATCAAGGGAACTCAATCTATATCACAAATCAACTAACGTAATACCCATCATTTGAAATTAACTAGAGCTATACACATAAATATCATTACTAAACGTATTATTTGAAACAGACCCAAAATAACCCCCAAACATCGATTATGGTTTTATCAAAGACAGAGCAACAAGATTTGAATATAATAGTCAATATATGTTAAAAATTAGTGACTAACTCTGATTCAGTGAGATTGTAGAAAAATCCTTATGAAATTTACACACATTACTAAAGTACACTTTTATTCACCAATGAACATACCTGCAAATTCGCCGTTAACTACGGTTGTGTATTTAGTATCGTCTCTTCCACTAACGAGTCGTCGTTTACTCCGACTGAATATTTGCTAAGTAAAATCGAAAAAGAGGAATAAATATGGTTAGATCCAAGAAGAAACAAGAAGAAAAAAGAAGAAACACAGAAAGCTTATGTTTTTACTAATAATCTGTTGACATCTTGATACGTTTGGAAGAGAGAAACAAAGATATTTATTAAAATAGTATTAAAATAAAATAAAAAATGGTGCGCCGAATTTGTGTACAGTTGTGTCAGACGACACTAACATAGGGACAAAAGGGTCACATCAGTGGTGAATAGTACCATCTACAGAGACACATTTTTCAGGCCTAATTATCGATTCCTCTGAGGCCATATTGTATAATTATCCTAATTTAAATCATCAATATAATGGAAAATAGGCTAAGAATATTTAAACTTGTTACTTTATCACTCGAAATCAGTAAGAAAATGTTAAAAATAATTATGTTAAATTTGAAACATATTTATATGGCGCATATCAAACCATCTAGAATAGAAAAACTGAATTATGATTTCATTTTGATAATTAAATTTTTGATCTTGATTTAATAAAAAAGGACGATTGAATTGCCTGTCATTAGGTTAAACTCACGATTACTTGGTCAGTTCCTTTTTTATTATTGAAGTTAATGCACCCTAATTAAAACAACTTATACGTTAATAACATTTGGATTTTCCTATTTGAGTTTAGAAAAACAATAAGCTGATTTTTAATTAATTTTTCCTAAAGGAAATCCTATTACTATTTAGTATTTACCCAAACAATATATTATTTTTCTATATATATAGGTATTAACATCTCATATTCTCCTTTAACAAAACAAAACTTCTCATTAATCATATATTCTCATAACTAAACCTTTCTTAAAAGCGTTTATTTTCACCAAGGAAGCGAAACAATGTCTGTCCAAGACATAAACTCGAAATTCAGGTGCTATCCTAATGTGTTCATTGTTTGGTTTAGCTCTTCAAGGTGGCGAAAAGCTTCAAAGTGGTAAGAACCCTACATAAATATAGTGTACTTAGCTTATACGGTAATGCTTTAGTTTCTTGTTTAAGTATATAAATATATGTCTTTTCTTGCAGCAAACGTCATGTTCAGAATCTACTATGTTCTATCAAAATACATAGGCGACGAAGAGAGTCTATGCTTAGACATACTAAATCCGATATTGCTCAACTTCTTCCCGATTTTCGATTTTCTGAAGCATTTCCTAAAGTATGTAATAATCTCAATAACCATGTAAATAATACTTAACTAAATACAAATCTCAAAAATGTTTATTAATTTTTAATTTTTTATGATTTGCATAGGCGAAGCAATTTTACGAAGACGAAAGAAGGTTATCGGCTTACGATCAAGTCGAATATTTATGCACATCTTTATAGGAGAATTTTAATCATTTAGAATATCAAAGGTAAGTTTGTTTCTTGATGACTTGTGACACACGGTGACTACGAAACTTAAAACCTAATTTTGTTTTGTTTCTTTCTTTTTTCTAGTGATGTTATTTTCTTGCCTGGAGAAACTCAAGCAATAATGGCTGGACTTATCTTTGCTGCATCAAGAATCGGAGAGCTTAAGGAGCTTCGACACATAAGGAGCTTGTTCGTAGAAAGATACGGTCATGTGTTTGACAAGGAATGTGTTGATTTGGGACTAGGACACCATGTGAGTCCAAAAATAATTGAGATTCTAGAAAAGAAAATGCCGCGAGAAGTGATCGATATAGAGATTGTGAAGGAGAAATCGAAGTTTCTACATTTGAATCTTGTAGAGAGTCAAGGAAGAGATGAATCATTGCTCATGAGATAGAAAGTTTGTTTGAGATTAATGTTATTTGGTTTAATTAGATGTTTCACTAAAGTTTGACAAAAAAAAAAAGATGTTTCACTAAAGTATTAAGCCATATTGTTGTAAAAATTACCAATTCTTGTTTTATTGGTATGGGATATATTCAGAAATTCTATTAAAAGCCATCGTCATTGCCCTACAAAAATATTCGTTAGAAAAATGTATATATATAGTATAGATTTAATTTCCTTTTTTGTCAAAAAAACATCCAACTATATATTATTACTAGGATTTAACCCTTGCTACACCACGAGTCTATATATTTCAAATGATTTAATATATTTATATATTTAATTTAGAAGTTTGTGATATATTTTTTTGTTCTATAGAATAAATAGAAATATTTATAAATTTTAAATATTATTATTGTATATACAAATAAGTAGACTAATTTGATCATGTCGTATCCAAATAACCCGGTTTTGTAATACCAAACCCGAACATAACCAAAATATTCATATTGAAACCAATCAAAAAATATATGCCTCAAATGGGTAGAAAAATTACCAACCGAAAATCCGGAACGAAATCCGAATTGAAACAAATTTTATGGAATCAAACCGAATTACCCATTAATTATTTAAAATACTACTAATTTTAATATTAAAAGTTGTTGAAATGAGTGTAAGGTGATTTTTTCGAATTATTTTAAACTATGAAAACTGTTATTTTTATATCATCGAGGTGGACAAATATCCGGATACAAATTACTGAATTAAAACCAAATTGAAATATTTGAACCAAAATTGATCCAAAAAATTAAATAACCCGAACTGGTAGAGAAATTGATTACTCGATAATCCGGAATCGAATCGAACTGAAATGTTGTGGAACATAACTGAATTACACGAAATTTATTTAAAATATTAATAATTTTTATTATAGATATGAATAATATTTATAATATGTTCAAAATATATAATATTAGATCAAACTAATTATTATCTTAAACTTTTTGTGAATATTTTCTGAACCGAACCCATTAAAATAATTATTGATTTTTAGTGGTTGGTTTTGTTCTTAATTTTATGAAGATAATAATGGTAAATGTATATGTTTGTGTGTAAGGATAACATAAAACTTATTTAAAATTGTTATCCTAGGTAAGAATAGGATTATCAATATAGATTTTGTTAGACTAAATACAAATGACGGATTTACTCTTAATGAATTTTTCATCATATGTTAAAATATTGACATGGGTTGTAAATAAGTGTGTTTTTGGAAAAGTTAAAATGAGTACTTCAAAAATCATAATATAGAGATTAAAGATGCAAGATAGAGATAAATCTGGGTGAAGTGGGAGTTTATAAGATTGGGATTATTGTTTCATACAAATAAAAGAAAATGACAAAAAAACAGAACATATATATGTATTTATCTTTAAGAGTATAATGTATACAACAAAGAATGAATAGTTGTTACTTGTCTATGTAAATTACATGACCACAAAAGCCAAATCACATACACAAAAAAGGATCAAAATGAATCAAATAATCAAACCCAACAATCTCCTTTTTTTTAGTAAAACTATGAAGTAAGATAATATAAAACCGAAATTAGTATCGAAAATAACGTTACAATCATTCCGTTAATCACCGAAGAATCCGATATGAGATTATCTGCTTCTAGATCATAAGCTGGTCCTGTTCCATCTTTTACTTTGATGCTTGACGAACCTTAAAAACAAAAAAAAAAACAATATGATTTAATGTCTTTTTCGATACATTGTGATCTAAACTAGTTTTTTCGGTTTTTGTATACTTACAATTATGGTCTGTCCATCCAATAACCTCATTCTCGAGATCGTATACTACTAACTTGTTCGATAGCACCAAATCTACATATCAAAGAAACCAAATGTCAAACAAATTTTCCGATACGGCCAAAACATGTGTAACATTTCATTTTGTAGCTAACTTGAAAAGGTAAAACAGAACATAAGAACAAGAAATGATAGTGTTTTAAAGCATTAAATCGCGTTGTAAAACATGTTTAAGGTCTACATAAGATCTACTTAATAGTAATGATTTGAAATGTTACCTCCTAAAAGGATTACATCGGAACCGTCCTGAGTTGTCATACCACCAGATTGCCAACCAAAGCAATACATGTCTTCCTGTTTTCGACAATCGAGAAATGTAAGTTTATGGAAGAGACAAAGTCTAAAAATAAAAAACAATGTTTAGCTATGGTTTCTTGAATCCATTGATCATATACTAAGTTAAATTAAATACTTTTGTGTTGGTATAAATATGTGGAAATGGGAAGAATATGGATATATATATATATATTTGACTTACGCGAAGTGAGAAGAGATAGTCGTGCGGATAAACAATAAGTTTGAGTGAATCCTCGAAATGAAGATTGACTACCGGAAACGCTTTATCTGTGCTGCAAATGTACAAAGGGAAACTATTTTAGCACATCCCACCAAAGAAAAAACAAAAATCTCATGCCAAACAATATTTAACTTGGTGGGAGAAATTGGAAAAATGCACTTTTAGGATTGTATTTTGCAAAAATACACTATGTAAAAGTCTATTTTCATTAGTAGGCATAATCACTAAATATTGAATCTGTATGAGAAATTTAAATTCGAAAGTAATTTGAAAGGGTAATTTAATCCTTTGACCCTTTACAAAAGTGTATATTTGAAAAGAATTTTTTCAAAATTAAGGCAGTTTTTGTAAATTAATGTTTAATAAGTTATCTTACTTTGAAGTGAAACTGAAACAAGCAAAAGTCTCTTGTACCATATGCAATTTCACCGGTTGCTTCTTAATAATCTATACAAAACAAACAAAACAATGTCAAAATTGTGATCATTACACAAACTTAGAAACAAAAAAAAAAGAGGAATTCACAAAACTACACCATTTCTTCCTTTCCTTTACAAAATTCTACCTAATTCAATTTTTTTACATATTTACACCTTTTCAAAATTTTAAAAACTGGATATACCTTTTAAAAAATTATCAAAATTAAAATCTTTTCATTTGGGTTCGCTAATTAGTGTTTAGGGTATAGTATTAAGAGGGTATGATTGTGTGGGTAGGTTTATTTGGATTTAATTTTTAGTGTTTAAGTGTAGTTTTGTGAAGTTATTTTGAAATGGTGTAGTTTTGTGAAATGTAATTCAAATGATGTAGTTTTGTAATTCTCCCAAAAAAAAAGAGTGACAAAATTAGAAAATTTTCACCTTTTCGATTAGTGAGTTGTAGAGAGTCTCTGGTAAATAAGCTAAAGTGGTACCACTGTCAATAATGGTTCCTCCGTGACCGCTTGAACTAGCTAAGCTTGGTGGAAGGGCCACAGGTTCACCATCTACATCTATTCCTTTCAATATTACATTGTAATGTACCCTACAAAATAGTTCGATAAAGTTAAAAAGGGCAATTCTTATAAATAGCACTAAAAAAAGTTTTTTTAACACAATTAGCACACATTTTCGAAAGTTTTACAAATACCATTAAAAAATTTTCTCATAAATACCACAACTCTAAAATTTTAAAAAATTATAGCACACGTTTTATACACAATTATACACAATTAGCACACGTTTTCGAAAGTTTTACAAATACCATTAAAAAGTTTTTCTCATAAATACCACAACTCTTAAATATTTCAAAATTATACCCTAACCTCTTCAAAATTGTACCCTAAACACTATATAGCGAACCCAAATGAAAATTTAAAATCTAAAAGTGTTAAAAACTCATTTTTTGTTTTTGTGGTATTTTTGTAAATTACTACTTTTTGATGATATTTTTGATATAAAAAAACATTTTAATGTTTTAATGGTATTTTTGTTATAAAAAACTTTGTAATGGTATTTTCAAAACAAAACTTATTTTTGATGATATTATAAAGAATTTCTCTAAAAGTTAATTACAAGACACAATATAAGCAAACAAAAAAAAGAGAAGAAGCTATGAATGGTTTGTTTAACTTACTGATTAGGCACCAAAGGAGTTGTTTTCACTACTGGAGATTCAACTTCACCAACAGCGAATATCCCGCCTCCGTTCTTATTGTCCAAGCAATGCGAAAACACTCTCTTCGCGTTCCCCGCTGCAGCTAGCTGCGATATGATGGATGTGTTTGCTTGTCCGAACCCCATAATTCCATCAACGGCTGAGTCGGTTTGCCCAAGCTGCCCTGATTGATTACTTCCACACCTGTCTCAACATAACAAAAATACACTTTTTGAATTGTTCTGTACAAAAATACACCTACCTAAATTCAACTTTTATAAACACATACTGAACTCAATTAAACGTTAAACACACACTCTCTACCCCATTTAAAACTAAATCCGAAACACTAAAATATTGAATTTCTTAAATATTTTCAAGGACCTTATAATTAAAATCACTAAACTCTTTGAAAAGGTGTATATTTGTATATTATTTCAAGTGTGTGTAGTTTTGTAAAATATTGTTTAAAACTCTGAAGTTTTGTAAACTTTTCAAAAATCATTATGACCATATCACATGGTCACAAGACATGACTCACACAGACACACACTCTAAGGATGTCACATATGTAGTAGCTAAGTGCTTACCCGAATACAATTTCTTGCGCGAGTGGTGCGGTACGGAGATTACCCGTGACTTGATCCAATGTAATGTTATCCCTAACGAAATCACCGTCACTTGTACTTCCATCTCCATACACCATATGGTAACTACACGGCATCTTCTTCGCCTCGCAAGTTCCTGTTTGCGTAATGAATCCACAAAATTCATCCTCACACCCGACTTTAACCGACGTCGTTGAAGCTTTCGAGTCGTACAACGATAAAGGTATCTTCAAAAACAAAAACAAACAAAACATATACCAATTAGACACAATCTACATTGAAGAGAGCGAGATGAAACCTACGCTTTTGACCCCCTTATGATTAAATTGTTTATGGCCCCCATAAATCTCAAGCCCGACTATAACATAAGAATATCGAAAATGTGGACATGGGGGCACAATTGACCCAATGTATATCACTTCATGTACACAACTAATACATGTTTGAACCTGAGGAAAGCTGAGATGAAACCTACGTTTTCGACCCAACCAATACTAATATTTCTATCAAATCGTTTACGTCTCCATAAATCTCAGGACTGACCATGATATGAGATTATCCAAAATGCCGGTATACTAAGTTTCCAAACATACACCAAGAGGACATGGGGCACAATTGACCCAAAATAATATCATTTTCTGTACACAACTAAGATAACCTGAGGAGAGGGAGATGAAACCTATGTTTTTGACTCCACAAAACTTAAAACCAATTGGCAATGAGTGGAGAGGCTCATCTCCTTTATATATTAGTGTTTGTCCCTATGAGTTTCCGATGTGGGACATTTATCCCTAATAGTTTACACCCCACAATTCTAAGGAAATGGGGGCACAATTGCCCCAATGTATATCAGTTTATACAACTAAGATATGGTTGAACTCTAGATGAAACCCATAATCTCCCTAGACTCGTGACCACTATTTGATAATACTATTTAATGGCGTAAATCACCGCTGCTGCCAACATGGTTCGAATTCAGGAACACAACATCACCAACAACTGCGATTAACCAACTTCGTTGGTCACGAATATTAATTTTTCAATTAAATTATTTACGCCCCCATGAACCAAGCGTAAGCTGAATCAAATTTTGGATTTTAAAAAAGATTAAAAACATACACCAAGATCAGTTTTGACAGGGCATTTCGGACATGGGGCACAATTGACCCAAAGTATATCACTTCCTGTATCAACTTGAACAAAATATTCCTTCGGTGGTGACCCAAGCTTAATCTTCGTGAAATATAATCTAAAACCAAAAAAAATAAAAATATATGTAATTATATATACAAAAATGTGAAAAATTAAAGAGAAATTCCTTAGAATACCACCAAAATAAGTTTTTATTTTGAAAATATCATTACAATATTTTTTTTAAACAAAAATACTATTAAATTATTTTTTATAATACCATCTAGTTTACAAAAATACCACAAATACAAAAAACGAGTTTTAAATTTTTTCATTTGGGTTCGTTATATAATGTTTAGAATATATGTTTGAAGGGTAGGTATAGTTTTGAAGATTTTGGGTGTAATTTTGAAAATTTAATATTTGTGATATTTATTAGAAAAAAAAATTTCAAAGGTATTTGTAAAATTTTTAAGAATGTGTGATAATTGTGTTAAAAAACTTTATTTAGTGTTGTTAATGAGAATTGCCCAAAATTAAATGGAAATATTTTTTAAAAATAAGAGATCTGATAATAAGAGAGAAGGAAACCCTATGGAATCAGCTCGGCTATCTCCGCCGAGAGGAAGATCGACGTTGGCGAGCATACGACCGTGACGGAAACTGTCGTGAGATTTTAGGTCGGAGAGCTGTTTCTCTTTTCCGGCGAACTTGTGCGTCACGTTGAACACGAAATTGGCGGAGGCGAATTGGATCGCCACCGTCGTGAAAATCGCCACAATGTGTAAGATTCGACGCAGATCCATCTTCGCCGCCGTCCGTTAATTTAATCCTGGATTAATCTCCGTTTCGATTTCACGGCGAGGTAAAAAAATGTCGAGAAAATAAGATTTGTTTTGGATTTTGAATTGAAATTGAAATGAATAAAATTGAAAATTTTTATTTGTTTTTTGAGTTTTGAAGAATGAAATTGAGATTCAAAGATATACCAAAGGAAGAGAGGAAGACATGGGGAACTAGAAGAGAGGGAAACGAAGAGAAACCGACGCGTTTTCAACGGTGGATTTATTAGCAATTTTATTATTATTATTATTAAACTATTTTGCTTAATAAATTAATTATTTACCTTTTTTCTTTTGGTCAAATCAATTATTAACTAGAAACTATTTTTTTTTGACAACCTAGAAACTATTTTATAAATATTATAAAGTGTGAAAAAGAAAATAACGGAACGAGGAATCGATTACTTCATGTCATTTTCACGTTTCCTACACTTTCCCACAATTATTTCAGATAAAACTACTTTAACAAATTCAAGATATGTTCTAAGTTAAATATTTAGAAATAACACGAAAATATTGTTTATGTTTACAAAATAGTATAATAAGTTTTCTTTTTTAAATATCACTAATATTGTGAACCGAACCAAATAGACTTTTCTAAAGAGATACTAAGATAAACCGTAAAGAAAATTAGTTTAGTTTGGTTCTTAGTTTGTTCGTTTTAAATTTATAAATAATTTTACAAAATTCTACTAATTTTACTAAATTCATTCTAGTTTTTTGAGTGATTAATTTATTTTTTTAACACCAAAAAAGAAAAGTAATTAATTAATTTTTTTAAAAATAGAAATCGGGAAAAGAAATCATACCTAAATTAGTATAATTAATTTGAACTTTAACTGATTCTGAATAAAAAAAAGTCGAACGTTCCAATTCAGTTCGGTTCCGGTGTACAATCGATTCCGATCCCTAATTTAACCATAATTTAATAATAATAAAAAAAGAAGAGAAAATATTTTATAAAAAAATAATTAATTTTTAAAAAAATATTCCCTTAAAATGTCAAGAGAAATTTATTAGAATACCATTGAAAGTAATAGTCACAAAATAACACAAATACAAAAAATAGGTTTTGAAAAATGACGTTGGTCTAGTGGCAGTCATACGTTTATGTAAGATTGACTAATAAATCGATCATTTGTTTCCCAATTGTTTCCCAAATGTTGGTTGGAAAAAAACAGGTTTTAACAATTTTAAATTTTAATTTTTTTCATTTTAGTTCTATATATATTGTTTAAAGTATATTTTTTGAAAAGGTAAGTTACAGTTTTGAAAATTTTGGATTTAGTTTTGAAAATCTAAGATTTGTGGTATTTATATAAAAAAAAAAATTAATTGTATTCATAAAACTTCAAAAATATGCGTTAATTGTGCTAGAAAAACATTATTCTGCGATATTCACACAGAATTGCCCAAATGCAATGTTTTCATTACCGACCCGGGAATCAAACCGGATTATGTTCCGGGTCACCGGGTTTCTGGGTCGACCGCGGTTCAACCGCGGGTCAATAAATTGATGATTATATATATATATATATATATTATATATATAATTTATTATAAACCCAATTCAAATTTTTCGGTAAGTTATACAATTTGAGTATAAAATTTATTATAAAAAACATGAAAAAATAATAATGTCTCACAATAATAATAAAAAATCATTATTTAAAAACTAAATTAACTCAACTTATGCTAGGATAAAATCATAAATTGATAAAAGTAAATAGCTAATATTAAAAAGAAATCAAACATTATTAATTATTTTAACCAATCTTCATTCTCCCTTTCTTAATTTTCGGCATTTCACAAACCACATACGTTAGTCACTTATAAGCATAAATAATATAACTAAAAATCTTTATTTGAATATTACCATCATATTTTTCTAGATTCTCCTCTTCATCATCTTTGGGATATTTTTCAGCAAGACTCTTCTCTAAATCATCATAGTCAAGTTCACCTGGTTCATCTTCTTCGACGATCCAAAACTCTGTTTTATCAATACTCTTCTCTAAATCATCATAGTAAAGTCTCAAAACAAATTTATATATATATATATAAAATATATTACTTTGACCCGTAGCTTCCGGTTCGCCCAGGGTCTCGGGTTTATGCCGATTTTTTTCCGGCTCAATCCGGATTTCAACCTAGCAAATTTAACAATCATACCCGAACCGGATTGTTTGTCGGTCACCGGTTTTACCGGCCGGACCGCGGGTCCGGGTCGGGTATGAAAACAATTGCCCAAATGTTAATTCACCGACTTGAAATAAATATTTCTCGCCGGAAACAATCTTAAAGCTCTCATCGCCGCCGATGAAACTTCACTGATCTTCCTTAATCACGATTATGATTTCTCTACCCTCTTCATCGCTTCCTCTTCCTAATTTACGCCTCCGCGATTCATCTCGCCGTTACGCCGTAGACTCCACCGTCGCAGCCACGACGTGTGGTTTTAGGTTATTCGATAATAAGCATAGCAACGTTGTTCGCTATTGCATAGCTTCCCCGAGAAACTTAAACAACCATAGATCCTTCACCAAATTCGCTGTATCATCAGATTTGCTTCCTCTTCCGAGTTTCCGCCTCCGTGATTCATCCCGCCGCTACGGCGGAGAATCCACCGTCTCGGCCATGAAAAGCTTTAGTCTGTTCGATAAGCAGAGGAGCGCCGTCGTAAGCTGTTGCGTAGCCTCTCCGAGAAACTTAAACAACGATGGCTTCTCCGCCGCCAAATCCACTGTATCTGCTTCCTTCTTGTTCCTTTTTAATTTACCAAATTAGTTTCACAGATTAGCTTATTTAATAGCCATTGATTTGATTTAGTTCTCTTGTGCAAGTAAATTGTTGCTCATATATGATACTGAGAAATTCGATTTTTGTTTGCAGAATCTCTCCAATTTAAGAGATAACCATCAAGAAGTAGCGCATGAGAGTGGCAATGATGTGCTTATAGAGTGCAAAGATGTTTATAAATCATTTGGGGAGAAGCATATCTTGAAAGGTGTTAGCTTTAAGGTGCTTCTTCTTTCGTCGAAAACCTGTCTATATGATTTTTGATATGACATTCTTAAGAAGCTTTACTCGCCCGCTTTATCGTTATGCAGATTAGACACGGCGAAGCTGTTGGAGTTATTGGTCCTTCAGGGACTGGGAAATCGACGATTTTAAAGATCATTGCTGGTCTTCTTGCTCCAGACAAGGTCTAACAATGCGTCTCTCTCATGATCTGTGATATTTGGTTTCTTTGTCTTGACTGTTATATCTTTGTTAGATTATAGATTGTTTATGAACCTTGGTAAGCAGGGAGAGGTTTATATAAGAGGTAAAAAGCGTGTTGGTCTTATAAGTGATGAGGAGATATCCGGTCTTCGTATTGGCTTGGTAGGTACCGGTTTTCGTTGTTCGTTCTTTGTTGTTTTGGTGATTTTATCTTAACTACTCTTTTATTGGAACTTAACAGGTGTTTCAGAGTGCAGCTCTCTTTGATTCATTAACTGTTCGCGAAAACGTCGGTTTCCTTTTGTAAGATTCTATCCCTTAACTTCCTTTGTAGTTTGTACATACATGGCAGATGCTTTTTTATTTCATATCAGGTAAAAGTTTTTTGTGTGTTTATTGATCTCAGATATGAAAGATCCAAGATGTCTGAGACTCGAATATCTGAGCTTGTGACAGAGACCTTGGCATCTGTTGGTTTGAAGGTATCTTGAAACACTACATTAGTAACTAAGTTTGTGTTTCTTATGGTAAACTAGTTTAAATTAGATTAATCATTGGTTTGTAATAAAATCAGGGGGTTGAGAATCGGCTACCTTCAGAGCTATCCGGTGGGATGAAGAAACGTGTTGCTTTAGCCCGTTCAATAATTTTCGATACAACAAAAGAGGACATAGAGCCCGAGGTAATCTCAACATAAACCCACTCGTGAACGCGCTTTTCTCTATAGTTTCTTGACTTGCGATAGTATAATTCTTAATGAGACCTAAAATATGATGGAATTAGGAAGTTATCAGTAGATTTTGATGTCCATTAATCAAATTTCTTAAAGTTTAGCTCTCCCTTTGCTGCTTCTTTTCATCTTCGTGTCGGTTTTCAGGTGGTCTTGTATGATGAGCCAACAGCTGGACTCGATCCTATTGCCTCGACGGTAGTTGAAGATCTTATCCGCTCTGTACACATGACGGGCGAGGATGCAGTGGGTAAACCCGGGAATATTGCATCTTATGTGGTAGTTACTCATCAACATAGCACCATCCAAAGAGCAGTAGACAGGTTTCTGCTTTAACTCTGTATAATCTGGTGCTGTACATTTGTAAATCTAATCGGTAAGGAACTCTTGTGAAAGTAGTTTCTGTTCTATGTTAAGGTTATTGTTTCTATACGAGGGAAAGATCGTTTGGCAAGGAATGACACACGAGTTTACGACATCAACAAATCCAATAGTTCAACAGGTACTTTTGCTTTACATTCTTACATATATTTGTCTTATAATAGAACATTGCACTGCATACCGGTGAAGGTATATATATGGTTTTGATTGTTCTCATCTTTCATCTATGTCTTTTCGGTTTACATTTTCGACTTTCTTGTAATGTAGAATGGCAAAAGCTTGAGCTTCTTCTACGTAAACATGTTTCAATAGTATAATTTGAATGATGTTTGACTCACATTTCTTCTTGTTCCATGTATATCTCAGTTTGCATCAGGCAGCCTCAATGGACCAATCAGATACTAAGACACAACCACATGGAGAAATGTGTGTCGAAATGGTGGTGAGGTATGATGAGATTTAGCATTATACATATAGTTTCGATTGAACAATAGTTTTACTTGTTGGGTCCATATGTTTAAGAATATAAGAGTTGATTAAGTTTATGCATTAGGTAGAAGAAACTAATTGTGTAGTTACCTCCCATTATTCTCAAGTGGTCGATAAGTTTCAAATAGAACATGTTTTAGAGTTACCTTATTTTAGAATGAATATAGAAAGTTACATTGGCCTTAAAATAAGCTTTGCCATAACAGGCAGTTTTATGAGTTTCCACACATTGGTCGTTGCGACGCCTTTACTTGGTTATTATACATTAGCTGTTTTCGGGGACAGAAAATCCGAAATCTTGCTAGTGTAGAAATCAGGTTGAATCTTGTTCTCAGGGCTTTCCAACATGGGGATTGTAGTAACCCCTTGAAAAAATGAATAGAAATTTTGATTATACAAACAGGATTTGTGTTAGATAGGTATATGTATTTTGTTTCATGGGTTAGTAGTTTATTTATTACCTGAAAGGACAAGGAGAGTTTTACAGCCACCGTTCTGTCCGAACAAAATGTCAGTGTCTAATCTATCACCAACCATGCATATCTGTGACTTTTGTATTCCAAATCTGTTAACATTTTTAGGTGACAATGCACAGTAATATTAGTGAATAGTGGTTAACATTTTTATTGCAGAAACACACTCATGCTTTTAAAAGAGTTAATGGTGGACACACAAACACACTATTCTGGCAAGCAATCTTACTCATATTTGAATATTTTAAAATTTTATGGTAGATGATCAAAAAACGTTTAGAGAAATTTCTTAAAAATTGTTTGTCACAAAAATAACATCACAAGGTTTTTGACAGAAAAGTATATCATTAAAAAAAAAATTCCCCACAAATACAAAATTAAGTTTCAACACCCTAGAATATATATATATTTTTTATTTGGGATTTCGGTTTTAAAGGAGATAAAGTTTAACTTCAGGGTTTAATTGGGATTTAAAGCTAATTAAGTTTTGTGGAAAATTTAGACAAAAACTGGTGATGGTATTTTGACCCAAATACTCAAAAAGTTGTAGTTTTGGGTATAACATTAACTTGGGAGTTGATAAACCAAATGCAGAGTGCATAGGAGAAGTAGTCTTACTTGGTAGCTAAATAGTCCATCATAAAAGTAGAAGGTTTTCCGACGACAAGAGGCTCGCGTTGAGTCGATCCAACAAGAGCACCAACCATAGAGCCACCACCTAAGATACCAAGCCATGGTTCAAGGTTTAAATAAATGGCAATTCTTATGAATACCACTAAAAAAATGTTTTTTTAACACAATTAGCACAAATTTTCTAAAGTTTTACAAATACCATTAAAAAGTTTTTTCTCATAAATACCACAAATCTTAAATTTTCAAAATTACACTCAAAACCTTCAAAAAACTATACCCTACCCTTCAAAACTATACCCTACCCTTCAAAACTTCAAAAAAAATTTTCACATATTGATTATCCAAATGCTCAAACATATAAATCAAACCTGCCCATTCTTGAGCATCAGTAAGGTGAGTGACAGCATCTCTGTTTGTTGCAATAAAAAGACATCCCGGGTTTTCTCGGATACATAATGTTCCATACCTTTTTAAAATATAAGAGAGAGAGAGAGAGAGACTTATTAAAATTCATCAATAATTAAACAAGCAAGAATACCATTTCTTGAAGTGCCTACTTTGTTTAGTGGTATATGTGAAAGAAAACACACACAAATCATTACAAAAAGAACTTACTGAATTTTGTAGTAGTTGAAATAGCGGTCAAATCCAACCACAACAGCTCCTACCTGAAATAAGCATTTTCATGCTACATTACGATTTAAAAATATAACTAAATCGAATTTATATAAAAATGAAGCTATACATTATGATCATGCTCCATTAGAAATCCAGGCTTTAATTCGATCTGCTTTTTACCATCCTCCTGTATTTTAAGAATTTTAAAGAAAGATGAGAATATATCTACAATTTTGCATAATGTAAAGTTACTATCTACACAAGAAACAAAATCATGTAACACATAGTACTCCCTATGTATCAATTTAATTTAAGGACAATTCTCGTGAATAGCATTAAATAAATAAAAAATTAACAAAATTAGCATACATTTTCGAAAGTTATACAAATACCATTAAAAAAAAAATTCTCATAAATACCCCGAATCTTAAATTTTCAAAATTACACCCTAAACCTTCAAAACTATATCCTACCCCCTCCAAAACTATACCTTAAACAATATATAGCGAACCCAAATGAAAAAATTAAAAGGTAAAAGTGTTAAAACTCGTTTTTTGTATTTGTGGTATTTTTGTAAACTACTACTTTTTATGGAGTTTTTGTATTAAACACATTTTAATGGTATTTTTGTTATAAAAAACTTTATCATGGTATTTTTGTTATAAAAACTTTATAATGGTATTTTCGAAACAAAAACTTATTTTGGTGGTATTCTAAGGAATTTATCTTTAATTAAGGTTTTATAATCCACCGTTATTCATAACATGATTTTGAATTCTTTTTAAAAATCCAGTGTTATTGGATATAAGATTTATAAAATCATTTTCCATTGATGTTAAAGTTTGGTGTTATTCAGTGTAGATGTTTAAATGAATTTTAGAAATCCAGTGTTATTCAACTTTCATAGATTTTGAATTCTTATTCATTTGAAATGATTAGCGGTGGAGTTCTATTAGTAATTTGTTAGTAAATGGTTGGATTTCAAATCCAATGGATATTGCAGAGATTTTAAAAATCTATTGTAAAGATTTTAAGAATATATTGCAGAAGTTTTAAAATCTATTAAAATCAACTCTATTAAATTTCAAATACTAATGATTTCAAAACAAATAGAGTTGATTTCAAATCATTGATTCAATAACACCCCCTTAGTTTTTTATTGTTTCAATAACACTATTAATTTTCAATAACAAAACAAATCAACCACGATTTAAAAAAACCACATAATCTAAATAGTCAAAACAATATAAATACATTTGTTTTTGCATTGAAAACATCACTTCATTTGAAACATACAAAAAACTCTAAAACATCACTTCAAAATAATACTCCATCTTCTCTATATAATACTCCCTCCGTTCCAAAGTACATGTAATTTAAGGGTTTTTAAGAAATTACTTCCTCTGTTTCAAAAAACATGTAGTTTTAGAGAACAAAAAATTGTTTCAAAATAGTTGTAGTTTTCAATTTTAAATGCAAAATTTATTGTTGTTTTGTTTATTTTGATCAATAGTATTATGTAGAAATTTTTTCTATTGGTTGTAAAATATATTAGGTAGATACTAAATGATGTTTTTGTATTAAAACACACAAAATTTAATAATTTCTTAAACATTGTGCACAAACCTTAAACTAAATGTAAATTGGAACGGACGGAGTATTAAATTTGGTGTGTTTCAATATAAAAACATCATTTAGTATCTACCTAATATATTTTACAACCAATAGAAAAATTCTCTACATAACACTATTGGTAAAAAAACAAAACAACAATAAATTTTGCATTGAAAATTGAAAACTAATTTTTCCTCTAAAACTACATGTTTTTGGAACGGACGGAGTATTAAATTTGGTGTGTTTCAATATAAAAACATCATTTAGTATCTACCTAATATATTTTACAACCAATAGAAAAATTCTCTACATAACACTATTGGTAAAAAAACAAAACAACAATAAATTTTGCATTGAAAATTGAAAACTAATTTTTCCTCTAAAACTACATGTTTTTGGAACGGAGGGTGTAGATGTATTAGGTTTAAAATTTGTTTTTTTTAATTGATGTTTTAGGTTTTCAATGTGTTTTTAATTTTTTTATTGCAAATTGTAGATTTCAATTAGTTAAGAAAGTTTGAGTTTACTAAAATACTATTGGCTTAAAATTATAGGAAATTGTTTAGTTCAAAAACCAAAGTAACAATTAATGTGTCTAATATGTGCGAAAAAATTATAACATACCGGACCTCCAAGGTATTGAAAACCAGCAAGCTCAAGCTCTTTCAAGATTCCCTCCTCACCAATCACATAGACCTTAATAAATATATAAACAACAAACTCTTCAATTATGTGATTAGGACATCAAAAATGAGACATGATTTATTACACACATACAAGTATCGTATATTTTTAAGGGAGAATTACAAAAAACTACATCATTTGAATTACATTTCATAAAACTACGTCATTTCAAAATAACTTCACAAAACTACACCTAAACATTAAAAATTAAATCTAAATAAACCCTACCTACACAGTTTTACCCCTTTAATATTTTTTTTTTTTGATAAATATTAAATAATCATATAAATATGTAAGGCCTTTTGAATGCACAACATCTATTAAAACTTAGACCATCGTACCAGAATATCAGCCTTGTCTTACTCTCGGCAACGTTACCCCTTTAATATTATACTCTAAACACTAATTAGCGAACTCAAATGAAAAGATTTTAATTTTGATAATTTTTTAAAAGGTGAATCAAGCTTTTAAAATTTTGAAAGGGTGTAAATATGTAAAAAAATTGAATTAGGTTGAGTTTTGTAAAAAAGGAGAAAAAAGAATATAGTTTTGTGAATTCTATTTTTAAGCTATAGAAAGTTATAGGCCGAAGCTTATAATACCCTAGATCCGAGACCAAAACATATTATATAGTATTGTCTCAAGTGCTATTTTCCAATAGAATTAACAACAAAAAAACCTGAAAATTGGAGACTTGGCTAAATAGATTTTGACTTTTAATTGACTTGTACCTTCTTATCTTTTGGAAAATCAATAGACTGTAAGTATGCAGCTGTAGCAAATGAAGAAGCAAATATCTCCTCCTATAGATTATTAATAAATAAATAAAAAAGAATTATAGACTTTGAGAGAAGCATAGAGTAAAGCTAAGATTGTGAATAAAGTCACAAACCTCATTAACATTAAGGCCAAGAGTCTCAAACTTTTTGCCATATTGTTTCCTTGACTTTGTTGAGTTGTTTGTCACAAATACTAACCTCTTTCCCTAAAAAAGAATATAAATGAACAATGTGGTTAAAATACCAAGCAAAGCAAATGATGCAAATCAAAAGGACAATATAAAGGGGTGATTTTAGCTAAAAAAGGTAGCTAATAAAACTATTTTAATCTTGTACTACATGTGGATCCGCACATACGTGCGGTTTTAAATTTGTTGTAATTTTTATGTAAGAAAATATGTTTCCAAATTATTGGCAAAAAATATGTTTCCAAATTTAAGTATTAAAAATTATTTGGTAAATAATATATTAAAAAAATATTATGATGACGATTTGGATTATATTTTTGTGATATCTTAAATTATATGGTTATATCTCATGAACTATGTTTGATATTTTATGATCTGTCGCAAAAATATATTATATGTAAACGAAATTATCATTCGTCATTTCAAACTCGATTTGTGATTTTTAATGACCTGTTACAAAAATTAAAATATGTGGAGATCATAATTGTTATTCAAATTGGATTTTAAAAACATAAAATCTACGACTATACCTAGATTTAAATTTGAAATTATTTCAGAAAAAATCATCTTATTTTATGAATAATTAATTCGTAAAATCTACGATTACATTGTAAATACAATTTTTTGGCTCTTTGTAAAAATGTTTCCCAATTAATAGATAAAATCAAGTTATGGTTTTTTAGATATTATTATTGAATTAGTTTTTTTCTTTTTTTGCTTTGAAATTAAAAACGTTTTCTTGAGGAATTCATAAAACTACACCATTTCGATCATTCTTTCACAAAACTACACATAATTTAATATTTTTATATATATAATCAGTGGCGGATCTAGACCCAAAATTTATCGGGGGCAAAATGAAATTTTGTTGATTTTATAGGGGGCAAAAACTATATTTTATCAATTAAAATAACAATTCTTTACCAAAATAATGAAATTTCAAAATTTTACATATTTACACCCTTTCAAAATTTTACAAGGTTGATTTACCCTTTAAAAATTACCAATATTAAAATATTTTCATTTTGGTTCGCTAATTAGTGTTTAGGGTATAATATTAAAGAGGTAAGATTGTTTGGGTAGGATTTATTTGATTGGAATTTTGAATATTTATGTGTAATTTTGAAAATGCAATTCAAATGGCGAAGTTTTGTAATTTCCTCTAAAATCTAGTGGTCTATATTTTGCTTTTTTATGGACAACAACCGTAAGAGGTCCTTTTATTTAGTTGTTTACTCTTAAAACATGTGTGGTCATATATTTATGTTGATATATAACTTTGTGTTCAGGTGTATATATTTGTAGAAAATAAACATGTTTGATAATAAATATTGAATTGCATTTTAGTATTTTACAAAACAGGTCATCAATTATTTTCTTGTCTTTTTTGAAAAAATGTTTTCCTTTTATTCTATATTATTATTTTTTTGAAGTATTATTTTAAACTTTTCCAAAAAATATCACTTATTTACACCCAATACCGCTACTTTTAACACATGATAAGAAAAATTTATTAAATATTAAACCGTCATTTATTCTTATCAAAACAAAATCTAAAATGATAATCATATTCGGATAACAATGTAAAATAAGATTTATGTTATATATACACACAAACATAAACATTTACGATTATTATCTTCCTAAATAATTAATTTGAATTAATAATCAAAATCAATAAAAACGGTTTTCAACAACTTTTAATATTAAAAATTTGTTATACGGATTATGTACTACAAAATTAAAATATGAATTAATAATCAAAATCAATAAAATCTCATTTCGACAGCTTTTAATATTAAAAATTTTCTATACGGATTATGTACTACAAAAATAAAATTATTAATCAAAATCAGTAAAATCTCATTTCAACAACTTATAACACTAAAATTATTAATATTATAAAAAATTATTGTGTAATTCGGTTCAATTCCATAAAATTTGTTTCATTTCACATTTCGTTCCGGGTTTTCGTATAAACACTAACAATATTGAAAACTTTTAAATATTACTATTTATTATATAAAGAAATATATCACAAACTTCTATATTAAATATATAGATATATAAAATCTTTTGAAAATACCACGGATTAAATCCTAGTAGTATAATAATTTGATATCAAGAGATTGCTTACCAACCTTGGCTCGAAGCATATCAAGAGTTTCAGGAACTCCTTCAATCAATTTATCTCCCTTCCAAATTACTCCTACAAAAGAAATTACAATTATTCTACTTTATAAATTCCTTCAATCAATCTACTTTTTTAATCTCAAATTTGGTACAATTAATATTTCCTACAAGGTAATATCTATATAAATTAACAAAATATCCTTAGACATATTAGTTTATAGAATTTTTTTTATTATAGTATCTCTTTCTTAATAACCTTTAAGACTCAAATAATCATTACAACATTTCTTTCTCAGTTTAACCTATCAAATATTACAACACCTAAACACACAATTAGTACTTATCAAAATCACATTGTTGTGGATTATATATATACTAACCGTCACAATCGAATATAAAAGTTTCGACAGAATCTATAAGCTGATCAGCGTTCTCTAGCTGCGTGGCCATAGCTCGAGGACTCATATTGTGCCTTGTGGTCATTCTCAAAGCCTTATGTTTGAATTGATGTCGAATAATAGTCGAAGAGCGAAACACCGATAAGCTTTTGTCGGCGAAAAAGGCGTTAGGGAAGTAGGAAGAAGAAGAAGAAGAAGAGACATGAGAAACAGCAGAAGCAACTGATCTACTTAGCATTGTTTTTTTTTCTCTTCTCTTGTTTTTGAATTTTTTTTATTAAAATTTTTAAAAATATTTCTTCTTCTTTAAATTATTTTTGTTATATGAGTATTGACAGTGGATGTTGCTGACCTGTTAAATTGGGTGGACGTTGTATAAGATATTATCTTAACGTTTCATAGCCAAACAAATTGGATTAGCAAATTTTGGACACACATTGTTATTGTGTATACACATTAAAATGGTTCACGAGTTTTAAATGGTTACATCCTTTATATTATAAAGCACAAGTTGCCAATCAAATTTTGTCAAGTGGCTTGTGCTTTTAATTTTAATTTTTAATCAATTTAATTTGTGTGAAAAAAGTTTCAAAGTAAAAAATGTCACGATTAACTTAACAAAAAAATAATTAATATCAACTCACTAACCATTTTTCTAGGGATTTTATCCATGAATTTTAATAACTTCTACATTTTCATCTCATAAACTTCTCTCACCCATTTTTATCTTTCATATATAAATTCTCATTCACACTATTATCATCATCACCAATTGTTAGTTTCAAAGAGCAAGGTACCTTTTTCATCTCCTAATTCTCTGGTTTTTTGTGTGTAAAAATATTTATGTTTCTCACTGTCTTTTATCCTTCATACATGCGTCTGAAGGTTATTTTTCTATAAATTTTATTATGAATTTTTTTCTGTTAGATCCAAATTTTTCTATTTTCCAAAACCAGTGCATAATTTTCAACATTAAATCTAAACTTTTACTTAAAATGTTAATATGAACCTTTTTTACCGAATTTTATTTTCAACACCAATGTTTAAAATGATATTTTATTCACATTTAAAAATAAAATAATGCAATTTACATTCAACAAATTATATGCAAATTCTAGTATTATTAGAATTCACAAGCTTGTCTTATAAAATACTTTAAAATTAAATCCCTTGATCTCTCATTTTTTTATTCATAAAATGTATCAAGACTAATGTTTTGTGGCAAAAAATGATGGTCTTTTATGTGTTACATAACGACGGGTAAAAACTTATACCCTTTGACCACCAAAAATCGAGATCTCTCGTACCTTATGTAGTATACATTTCCGTTGACTTTCGTTGACTAAAGTGATAAAAATATCTAAAACACTAAATATTTTCAAATCTAAACCCTAAATTAATCTTAAGTGTATTGAATTTGGAATTGCGAACCTAAAATTCAACAAAAAAAAATTTAAATCGTTTTTACATCGTATTTTGATGATTTTATTAGAAACATTTTAATTTTTTACGATTTTTAAAATGCTTTTATCAAATTCGTTAAATTAAATAAAAATAAAAAAAATAATTGTGTTTTCAGTTTATAAAACTAATTAATTTTAATTTAAAAATAATTCAAATAGAAAATCAAAATTATTAAAGGACATAATAACTCTTGACTTTAAATCAAAGTATATTATAGCATCCTATAATAACATAACATAAAAAATAAGAGATATTCTTTAAATTAGAATATGATAACCGTAGCTAACACTTATCATAATTTTGACAAAAAAAGAAGGCCATCTATGTGCGTCATAATTAACATGTAAAAATAAATTAAAACACATGAATTATTAATACCGTCAATATAAAGTGTGACAAAAATAATCATATAACTCTCACATTACAAGCTAAAATAAACCACAAAAAATATATATTTAAACAAAAACAAAACACAAAAATTTAAAGCTTAAGTTGAAAAGGGTAAGAAGGCCAATCTTTTAAACCTTCTTCTTGCCTCTGAAACTTTTCATCATCATTATCATCTAAATAATCATTATACTTTAACAAAAAAGCCAAAACAAGAACAAACCACTCCAAACAAAACATCAACACACACAAACCTCCACATAGTTTAAGTATCACTTCACCATCTTCTTCTCTTACATAAGACTTCAAGAACCTAAGAAAATCCTCTGTTCTTGTAAACGCAAGAACAGAGACAGCTCCTTGAAAAATAGCCGTGAGCACGGTCGCAACCATGTGCGCACCGTATAGTCTATCGCTAGTTGTGGCGGAGGAGGAGGAGGAGGAGGAGAAGATGGAGCAGCCGGAGACGGCGGTGATGATGGTGAGAGTGTGGAGGAGGATGAGAGAGAGAGAGGAGAGAGAAGGGAAGAGACGGAGAGAGATTGTGAGGAAGATGCAGCTTGATGATGAGCCTAAGAGGATGTAATTGCATAAGAGAAAAATGTTTTGTGTGTTTCCTTTTGATTTTGGTATTCCCATTTTTTTTTTGTTTTAATATTTGTTGTGTGTTTGGTTTTCTTGATGTTTCTTTGATTATTAGGTTACTTTGTTTTAGGGTTTTTATAGATATATATGTATAAGAATTAAAAAATTGAGAAACGATAGAGATGAGATTTTGTTGGGATTAACGGTCGTTTTTTTTTTTTTTGAAAATATGACCATTGCTATGACTTAAGTGAGAAGACAAGATCCAACGGCTACTAAACTTTTTTAATGCTTTGTTCTTTATAAAAAAAATTTAAATTCTTTAAAGCATTACTGAAATTTTTTAGCGAAATATAACATCAAAAGTTTTTTATACCCATAATTAATTTAAATTTTCTTTTGCCAAAAAAACTTAATTCAATATTTTAGAACTATTTTTCTAATTCAGTATTTAGTATTTATGATTAAATTTTTAGTGTGGTGGAGTATAATTTAGGGAATAATTATAAAGGCTTTATTATTAATTTATGGTATTTTTGACCAGAATTCATTTTTTGTATGGTATTATTAATCCTGTAAAAAAATTTAGTCTAAAAACGTTAAAAGATCTTATATTTGTAAACAACCTTTGTTTTTAGAAAGTAATTGTAATAATAATTGTTAATTGGCTTTAAGGTTTTAAAAGACAACCGTAGGTCATGCATGGCCCACCTCTTAAAAGTAAGGGAGAATCACAAACTACACCATTTGAATTACATTTCACAAAACTACACCATTTCAAAATTATTTCACAAAACTAAACCTAAACACTCAAAATTAAATTCAAATAAACCCTACCCACACAATTTAATAATATACCCTAAACACTAATTATCAAACCCAAATGAAAAGATTTTAATTTTGGTAATTTTTTAAAGTGTAAATCAAGCTTTTAAAATTTTGAAAGGATGTAAATTTGTAAAAATATTGAATTGGGTGTAGTTTTGTGAAGGGAGGGTTGAAATGGTGTAGTTTTGTGAATTTCTCATAAAAGTAATATATTTTGTATTATGATATTTAAGTGATAAGACCAAAAAACCCTTGACGTTTTGTTTTTTGTTTTAAAAAAAAAAAAAAAATTGGACCAATTGCGGGTCGCCACGTGTCAGTGGAACCCGCGAATAGTGTTAGTATTGGTAAGGATTATAAGGGATAGTTCTTATTAATTATGCGGGTCCCACAGGGTTTAAGAGACCGATAATCATATTCTAAGTTGCTTGAAATCTCTTTGTATAACTTTTGTGTAAAACTTCTTTTACGAATAAAATTTACCGTGATAAAAAAAATCAGTTTGTCTACCTAGTTCTTCTTCCAACTTAACATTATTTCATGTTTTCGAAACAATAAGACCATAATTAACTTCTCACAACACAAGAAAATATCTTGAGATGATTGTAATGTTGAGACAAACTTAATTTAGTACCAAAGCTTGACAATAAATATAAGTTATATGAAGCTAAAAAGGCGACATCATAGTCTTGGAGATCCCGGAGGATGACCTTTTGATGGCCCTCTTCGCGAGCCGCTCGGGTTCACTCTTACTTTCCTTTCAAATACAAATTGTTTCACACCATCTATTTGTCCTTCTGCAATTCATAAACCATCAATTATAATGAGAGAGTTATACTAACTTCTTGGAACAATCTCAAAAAAGATTATAAATTTTCATTAGTACTTACACCAAACTTGATGAGGACAATGTAACATTAGTAGGATTATTTTTATGATTAATTAGGAGAATTTATATGATGAATTTTGTCGTAGTGAAACATGACTCTAGTTAAACTATACATTGACAAAAGATGATAGTCTATTACTTTCTCTGTTTCATAAAGTGTCGCTTTATAAAGTTTTTTTTTGTTTCATAAAAGTGTCGTTTTCGATTTTTTATCTTAGAAATTAAATAAGTTTTGAGGTTTTTGATCAATAATAATATAAAGTCATTGTTTCTATTGGTTGATTTTATTATATTTAATGTTGTTGTTTTTTTTACAATCCTTAATATGTGTGCAAAACTCTAGAATAACATGTTTTATGAAACGAGGGGAGTAGTTTCTACTTGGTGGATGATTAGTTTTAATTATTGGTATAGGTTAATGGTTAATTGCAAAATTATTAATTTTCTACTTTTAACCAATAAAAAGATAGCGTCACGCTCCAACAAGACACCAAAATCCACACCAAAAATAAAGTTTGTGATTAGGATCACACCAAATTTGGTGCAACCCTATTCATAAATCACCAAATATTTAATAATATAAAACAATATAAAAAATCTTATATAACTAATCAAAATTAAAAACAAGCGAAAATAATTTGGTATTAGTATTCGAGATGAAAAAAGTTTTTAACACCAAATTTGGTGTAATTTTCTCAGAAAACCAATGGAAACATAACATAAATTTCACATGTTTAGTCACAAACATGATTTTAAACAAAATAAGTAGAGTATATACATAGAAACTCACTGATTTTTCGATGTGATGTTAATCTAATAGAGAAAGCTTGTGATTTGGTGAGAAATACTATAGAAGAGAGGAGAAGGAAAGTAATTAGAATAGTAGAGACTTGTGATTTGTTTAGCCCCATGCTTCTCTATTCACAAAATATGCTTCTCTTCATCATCTTTAGCTAAGCTTCATTGATATATAAATATAAATCCACCAACTTGTTTATTTAGTGATTTTTAATGGTTGGTGGAAACATGGGTGGGTTGGTCTCAATCTATTATATATCTTCATTCAATTTAAAATTAAAGCATGACTAGAATTAAAAAATAAGCTTGACTTTATATAGGGTTTGATTGGTTAGGTTGTAGCTTTGATTTTTTTGATGTAGGATTTAAACCGTAGATTTTGTGGCCGTAGATTTTTTTAGCTCCGACTTTTAAAAAAATGAAAGCTTGTTTTTTTTTGTTTTAGAAAAAATGGTTATGCAGAGCCAAAATAAATTAAAAAGTAAATAAAATGTCTCTGGAAATTATTTTAAAGATAAAACATGATTTGGTTTTTTTTGTGGTTATAGAAAAATAATGGTTTCACAAAGTTTCTAAAACCCATATCAATCACCCAGTAGTCTCTTTTATTTGCGGATAATAATTTTAACGCATTATGAACCTATGATCTACATCGTTTTTTACTTAAAAAATGAAAGTAAATTACATTTGATTTGATTAAGAAATTGAACTGATTATTTATAAGACAATTACAAAGCTACACAATTTAGAATGCATTTACAAAACTACACAATTTATTTTTCAAAACTACAACGGATTCAATTTTTTTACACATTAGTGATTAAAATATGAAATGAACGTGTTGAAGACTACTTTTTTGGCATGTGGCCGACAGTTTTGACTTCTTTTAAAACGTTCACTATATATGATTACGTATTTCATGACAATTACTTATATGGAAAATTACTAAACTACACATTTATAACTAATATTTTACAAAATTACACTTTTAAAATTCTATTTTGATAACTTCTAAATGCTAAATATTTTCAATCGTAATAAACACTAAACTTTATCATCTTCAAAATTAAAGTAAATTCAAATGAAAAAAAAAAGATTATCCAAAATTTATTTCGGATAAATTTAAGGCTTAATTTGATAATTTAAACTTTGAAAAATGTATCTTTAAAAGAATTTTTGATAGTAAAATAATGCTTAAAATAGTGTAGTTTTGTAAATCCTTGTACTAATAAGCAAATTGTAGCACCAATCCAAAATTTATTTATAGCAAGTATAAAGTTCTAGAACAAAAATAAGTAATCATTGAAATTAATATGAGTGGGTTTTGACTTTTGAGCCACCTTTAAGAAATGAATTGTGGTTTCGTTTTCCTTTAAAAATACAATTCAAGTATGTAATTTGTTACTCCATACGTTTTTTAACGTAGAATTTTCTAGAATTAAATCATAAATTAACAAGTTTTTTAAAATAATTTTTATAACCTCATTTATTATTGTTATTATGATTAATAAAATATAAATGTGATAAACCATAAATGTATAAGTAAAGACATAATAGAAAAATATGTGTCAATTATTCTAGAAAATCCTACCTTTTAAAACAATTTTTTTCTAGAAAATTCTACATTAAAAAACGGACAGAGGGAGTAGTTTATAGGGAGAATTATAAAACTACACCATTTGAATTACATTTTACAAAACTACACCATTTCCAAAATACTTCACAAAACTACTTCTAAACACTCAAAATTAAATTCAAATAAACCCTACCCAAACAATCTTACCCCTTAATACTATACCCTAAACACTAATTAGCGAACCCAAATGAAAAGATTTTAATTTTGGTAATTTTTAAAAGGGTAAATCAAACTTTTAAAATTTTGAAAGGGTGTAAACTTGTGAAAATATTGAATTAGGTGTAATTTTGTGAATGAATGGTTGAAAGGGTGTAGTTTTGTGAATTTCTCTAGTTTATATTAGTTTCATTACTTATTGTTAAACCCTAACAAAATAGATATTTCTGAAAACCAAAACAAAGGTTTCTCTTATGCCATGTCTAATAAACTCATGAAACTGTAAAAAAACCTTTTTATTGCAAAACACAAAGAATAAGTCCACTCTTGTTTCAGGTTAATCTTTCACCAATTTCTCAATAAGACACATAAAAAGAAACAGACACAGAGATGAACAAAACTCCAAATACTCTCTATCATTGATTGGCACATATATGATTATTAGAACAAGTTTCTTCACACATCAGAAAGTTCAATAAGCTGATCAACTACACTAGGATCCGCGAGTGTGCTTATATCACCAAGCTCTTCTAGTTGCCTTGAAGCTATCTTTCTCAAGATTCTCCTCATTATCTTCCCGCTTCTCGTCTTTGGCAACCCCGGTGCCCAGTGAATCCTATCCGGTGACGCAAATGCCCCAATCTACAAATACACAACATACATTACACAATCAAGGTGTGCATTTACACTTCTTTGGAATAATCTACTATTCGGTTTTGGCTTTTACCTGGTTTCGGACCATGAGTACAAGGCTCTTTCGAAGCTCTTCGCTGTAAGGAACACCTTCCACAAGCGTCACAAAAGCATAGATTCCTTGGCCTTTTACCTGATATACAAGCAATAGTCTTGCCCTTTAGTTCATGTAGTATTTGATAAAGACCAAAATGGTTTACAAAGTACGACGCTAAATGAAGAACAAAACCAAACCGATGAACCAAGAAGTATTTCTAGGTTGGTACAGAGAAGAACAAGGAGACTGTATGTATCTGCCTTCATTAGGCCATATAACTAGTACTAATAACTCGACACCATAACCATCATAAGCCTCTTTCTGGTTATATACTCAATGACTTAACTAGGTGATGTAGAATTACATATAAACTATAAACAGAGCCACATTGTACTTCATAACTCAGCTAGTTATGCAAAATCAGTCTGCATTACCTCATGGTCTACGCCTACAACAGCTGCTTCTGCACATTGGGGATGTGAAGCTAGAGCAGACTCCACTTCAGCAGTTCCAATTCGATGGCCACTGCGCATTATAAAAGATTCAAACATAAGTATAAATCTGAACGGTAAGAAGAATATTGGAAGTTAAGGGAATGTAATGACTTCATTTTTAAGATTGTTTGTTCTACCTGACATTGATAACATCGTCAACTCTCCCTGTAAGCCAGTAGTAACCATCCTTGTCTCTGGAACACAAAATCAAAACTTGCATAAATAGCATGTACAATATGGTATTTTTGACAAAAGAAAACAGCTAAATGAATATGCCACCTGCTGCAACCATCACCACTGAAATAGTATCCGGCGAAAGGTTTAAAGTATGTGGTTTCATATCTTTCATGATCCCCGAACAGAGTTCTAAACGCTCCGGGCCATGAGCCTTTCACACAAAGATAACCGCTACACTCTCCTTCGAATTCATTGCCTTTTTCATCAACTATAGCAGGCTGCAGAAGACACATAGAGAGATAGAGATAAGCAGAATATATACAGAAAGAAGCAACATACTAAATATAAATTAGCACTACAAATAACACTGACCTGAACACCAAAGAAAGGGAAAGTAGCTGAACCAGGCTTTTGCGCCCAAGCACCTGGTAATGGGGTAATCTGAAATGCAATTTGATGCACATAAGAGAGAGAGAGAGAGCATTCAAGAAGTATCAAAAGAAATATATAGAGAGAAAAAGAGACCATGAAGCCACCAGTTTCCGTTTGCCACCACGTATCTGAAATGGGACACCTTGAATCACCGACTAAATTAAAGAACCATCTGCATCAAATAGTTTGTAAAGAATCCAATAAGCTTCCCATTCAACTAATTGTATGAACAATAGACTAAAGATATAAGAATTCAAACCTCCAGGCACTGGGATTAATGGGCTCACCCACACTTCCAAGGACCCTTAGAGATTTACGAGAATGACTTGTTACAAACTACAATAATCAAAATAAGTTGAGAACAAAAAAATTTGTAACCGATTTAGATGCCTAATTATCTCCCACGTAAGGATTTAAGTACTCTACAAAATTTAGAATGTAGATCAATACAATGTTCATTACTATTTTCACCACAACCGAAAGATTGCATATATCTTACCTTATCGTCGTCACGCATGAGAGACCTCACTAATGTTGGGGCAGTGTAAAAAATGGAAATCTTGTACTTGTCAACAATTTCCCAACATCGTCCAGAATCAGGGTAGTTTGGAGCCTGTTCAAATCCAGAAGATAATATCATAACTAACGATTCAATTGAAATAAATGAGATGAAATGTAGATCTCAATTGCGAATGTTCATACACTTAAATGCTGATAGCTTTATAAGCAAAATAACATACTATAGTGGGAGAAGAACCTATAGTCTGTTATTGATTCAAAGCATCTATTGATAGAAAATCTTACATCAATAAACACAGCTACATTAATTCAAATGTATTACCCCTTCATAGACAACAACAGTGGCTCCATTGAGCATTGGTCCATAAGTAACATAGCTGTGGCCAGTTATCCAACCACAATCTGCTGTACACCTTTATGTTACAAAAACAACGTGATTAGCACTTTGTCGCGTAGCTTTCAAAAGAAACTTTTTAACAGTCATGAAAAGTGTCTTTACATACCAGTATACGTCTGTTGATTTGTAGTCAAATGCGTATTTAAAAGTTGTAGCAGTGTAGACCATATATCCTCCAGTTGTGTGTAGTACACCCTTCAAAGAACGAATATTAAAGGGAGAACAGAGAAACGGACAAAGGTTATAAGATTCAAATCTAACAAAGGACCAAAGTTACCTTTGGCTTCCCGGTACTTCCACTGGTGTAGAGCAAAAACAGAGGATCTTCCGCATCAACCCATTCGACATCACACGATGTTGGAAATTGAGGAATGACATCCTAAACATAGATCACCACCAATCACAGCAGACTTTAAGAACCGTTGAAGAAAAGATATGAATGCAATGTTTTGATTCTTGAACACTCCGGTGATTACCTGCCACCACACATCTCTTCCTTTTTTCCATTTAGTGTCTTCCCTTGTTGTCGCTGATGAGTTTTCATAGGTCAAGCATATTCCTGGTAGTACGGAGGCAAGAGACACACGAGCCAGAAAATCAATTATTATGAATCCATCAAACCAACAAGCAACGTTTGTTACTTATAACTTATACTAAAGAGTAAATAGAGGGGAACAAACGACTGTAAAGGAAGCCAAGAAGAGAGAGAGTACCAGAAAGTGGTAATTAGAAGCAAAAATAGAGGACAAATAGGAACCAAAATTCAGGTGAACTAACCTACAGAGACTCCATCTTTGGAGGATAAGTCAAGTGCAGCATCAACAATAGCTTTAAGGTTTATAGTCTTAGGGCCTCTTTTAACAGCGTTGCAAGTCAGTACTACTTTTGGCTTGCAATCAATGATTCTTTGGGAAAGAGAGTCAGCAGAGAACCCAGCAAAAACAACCTGAGGAAGAATCGAATTAATTTTCTCACAGCGGACTTGTGGTAATGAGTTAGGTAAATGTTGCATTGTAGACAAATAGACACTTTTCACAGGTTACCGAATGAACAGCTCCGATCCGTGCACATGCAAGCATAGCGATGGGAAGTTCCATCAACATTGGTAAATAAACTACGACAGCGTCTCCCTTCTTCACACCAATATCTTTCAAATAATTAGCAAGCTGCAACACAGGGAGAAGGCAAATACAGTCCAAGAAAATCAATGAAAAGAGAAGAGTTCTCAAGGTGGTTAGAGAAGATGAACAAAAGTGATTTATACCTGGCAAACTCGTTGGAGCAACTCAGAATAAGTCAAGGAATCACCAACACCGCGTTCGTTTCCTTCCCAGTATATCGCAGTTTTGTCACCTAAACCAGCTTCAACATTTTTGTCCAAGCAGTTGTATGAAATGTTGGTGATTCCTCCCTTGAACCACTGCTCGCACAAGATCACAAACATGTCATTTTCACAACGAAAAACATTTGCTGAAAATAGAGCGAAACAAGTGATAATAAGAAAGTAAAAAATCCACCTCAATGCAAATAGGACCCTTCCTGACATCTAGATTTTCGGAAAAAACTTTGTCACCCCATTTCTTCTTCCAGTAAAACTCAGACGCAATGTCAGACCAAAAACCAGCAGGGTCATCGATCGATCTTTTATGCATTTCCATGTACTGCAACACAATAACAAGAAGATAGACAAATTACATATCATAAGATGCAAGCAGAGAAGATGAGATGTGTCGGTTAATGATATATAAGAGAAAAGACAGGCCTGTTGTGGAGAGGAAACAAGAGCCTTGTCTGAGAAATCCTTGCTGGGAAAGATGAGATCGTTCTCCTCGGATGCAAGGGATTCCCCTAAAACAACGGCGCTTAAGGAGGAGATCTTGCCCGCGCCTGATGGTTGCAGGGACATGGAATCAACATGCCTTAGTCCATGTGAAGACATTTTCCAACGACGGAGGAGATTCTCTGATAGAGATGATCTGATACACTTACACAGTTATAACTTCCACCGCACAGAGCACTTGAACCAAAATGAAAAAAACGGTTTGATATATATATCGAGATAAAACTATCAGGATACTAATCGAAAGTTCTATATAGATCAATCACCAAATAACTAATATCATCCGAAAATCCAATATACATGTAAGAACTCAATTATTGGAGAACTCGGTATAATATAAACCAGAACCAGAGTTTGTATACATTATGATGATCTACACTTTGCTCAGTGTAGTCTCTACGCTATAACTTTTCTTCAAACAATGTTCTTACACTAATCAACGAAGACATAAACAAGGCTCAAACAAATGAACAATTACTCTAAAGAAGGACTGCTTAGACCATAAATGATATAAGCTAAACAAAACAAAAAGTCCAAAATCAAGAAAATAACACTAAAAGTCCAAGCATTAACATTCTCATGGCCGAAAAATCGCTATGTTCATTCATTATCGATAACCAAAAATGCGGTTCAAAGTGTATGGTATCATTACTAAAATCAATAAGAAAAAAAACCCCATCAAGGCATACAACACATCAAACAATTTCATGGCAAATATGACCAAAACATATCTAACAAATTCATCATTTTTAAGAAACCTTAAACCCTTAACAATTAACCATTGATCATTGTTATCATCATAAAGTAAAAACACTAACCTTTGAGTAGCAGGAAGGATTCGAGATCCAAGTGATCCGCTAATTTTCGGATCCTGAGAACAAAAGAAAAGTCTAATAAAATCATCAAATAGACAAAAAAGACTGAAACTTTCGTAAAACCCAGAAACTAAAACATCGTAACAAAGATCATGTCTGAAGAAAAAACCTAATATTTTAAAATCCGATCAGGAGAAAAATGATGACTTTACGGGTCGTAATCGAAGAGAGAGAGAAAGAGACAAAAAGGGTTTTGAGATTCGCAAAAGAGAGAGAGAGATATGTTTATAAAAAGTCAAACTTTACCGATGCGTGAAGTGTAGAGCCTGAGCTGGAGACAACGGTGAGAATCGAGGAAGACGAAGAAGAAGAAGATGAATAAGCTATTTTCATTTTTTTTAATTTTCTTCTTAATTAAGGGATTTTATTCCCTTCTCTCTCTCTCTTTGTTTTTTTTTTAATATTAATTGTTCTAAAACATTAATCAATCTTTTTTACGCCCACCTACTTATATGACTCGTGTGCATATATAATTATATATACACAAAATATACATTATTATATATACAGCATTATCAGTAACGTTGAACAAAAAAAATTGATAATTGTAAATAAAAATTGTTTTGGATTTCGACTAATAAAATAAATTCAAACCTACTAAAATAAATTCAAACAGCTATTTCCAGCTATTTCACTTAACAAATTAGGAAATTTTTTGGAGAATACCGTTTCGGCGATGGTTTAGAATTTTTTTTACAAAACTACACCTTTTTAAATATTATTTTATAAATTCCATTTAGTTCAGTTTTTTCAAAAAAATACTTTTTAATTTTTTTTTAAATGCTTAATAGTCCCTTGGAAATTTACCCAAATTTATTTGGATTAACTATGTAGTGTTAAGTTTTGAAGAACTTAATTTAGTTTTTACAATTTATTTGGGTTCAATATATAATATTAGGAAATTACAAAACCATATTTTTCAAAAAGTTGTCAAGTACAATTACAAAAGTGCATTTTTGTAAATCTCCTAAAAAAATTTTAGTATCAAATTTTTGAATTGAATTTATAAAATAATTTAATTGAAATTTAGTATCATATTCATATCTATGGATCTCACCGGTTAGTTTAGGATTGATCCCGTTCGACGCTAAGATCAACTTCATCAATCAAAACACTCACATCTCTTATTTTTAATTTTAAAAATATTTTTAATGTATTTTTATGTATAAGAGATTGTGGCGTTTACGCTAGGTCCATCGGTAGACACTGCGGTGTTTTAATTTTATTCATATTGAAAAAATGTGCAACATACATAGAAATACAAAACGAGTGAAATTTTTGAAAATTGGTGAAATCGCCGTCTTTCTTAAAACCAAAACGAACAAAATATGAGAGAGTCACGATGATTAAAAATAAAAATAAAAAAAGTCTAAAAAACTCACACATCGACACGTGTCGTTCTTATTTGAGTTTCTATTAGCCTAAAATAAGACCCAAGTTTTATTATATTCTCCTCTATCTCTATTTTTTCTCATTAATTAAATAATAAGACGCATCAAAAATTAAAATAAAACCCCCCTTAGAGTTGGTCTAAAGTATTAAGTAATTTTTAGACATTTTCAGATTTTTTAAATTAATTTTTAGACATTTTAAGTTTTTTTAAAATTTAGAGTTTGTAATAAAAATAAAAATTTAGAGTTGACTTCCAAAACTTCATTCTTGTTATTTTTGGGTTATTTTGGATTAATCTTATCTTCATGTCACTCCCTTTGACTTGCGCATTTATTATTTTATTATTTTAAACTAATATTTTGAATTCTAGTGGTTGCAAGTTCTTTTACACAAAACGATTTTAGAACAAATGAAATTGTAAACACAATAAATATATCGCAGCAAATAATTGTAGAATATTAGTATTTTCTTTAATGTATACCAATTAATACATTATGAAATTTGTCAGGATATTGTTGGGGATAGAAACATATAAATAAAGCTTTGCACATGTTTTATACTTTCCTTATTTTACCGAACTCCATTGTCTTATCTTCTTTCTTTCTTTTTTTAACATCCAAAATCTTTCAGAATCCAGGAAAAACAACCCCATAATACAAAAGTACATTCATAATTTGATAAAAATGCATATTGTTGTTTATATAATCTTAACGAAAACAAGATATTATTACCATTTAATACTACCGTGATCAACCATTATTAAAAAATTTAAATCATTATAGGAAGACTCATACTCTAATCTCTACTTATATGAGTTATGACTAATCATTCAACTACTTAATTATTAGTATGAATTTGTACTTGTACGTATCCATCACTAATGTTAACTTACAAAAAAATTAATTGTGACTAAATTTAAAAATTATATAATTATGCAGAAAATATAATTCGAAATAAAAAAAGAAAGTTATGCAAAAAAGAATCTAAGAATCATACAAAAAAAAAAGAATCTAAGAAAAGAAAAGATCTATGTTAATGGAAAAACACAACATGAGATTTTTGACCAATTAAAGTAAATATAAAAATGAAAGTTTGGTGCCACATGGGGCCTCAAAAACTTAAACTTGCCTCTTTCTTTATTTTGTTGGAGCATGTGTTACATTTATTTTGGGGTTAACGAGTTTTTTACCCCTCAGTAACTATTCACACTGAATTTCTTTAAACTCTCAATCTCTACATATAAACCTCTGAACTTATAAAATTTTCTGATTGTCTAATCGAACTCATTAAAATCTAACTAATTTCACATTTGGTCAAAATTGCAATTAATATATTAATTAATTATGTTCAAACAAACCCAATTATGATTTGAATCTTGTCCGGTTACGATCCAAAAACGCGATCTAACCCGCAAAAAGTATATAAGTCTTAGATTCGCATTTTTGAATCGTAATCAGACAAAATTCAATCATAATTGAGTTTGTTTGAACATAATTAACAAAAATATTAATTGCAATTTTGGTCAAATGTGGAATTAGTTAGATTTTAATGAATTCGGGTGGACAATCAAATTTTTTTATAAGTTCAGAAGTTTATATATAGAAGTTGAGAATTCATGGGATTCAGTGTGGGTAGCTACTATTGAGTGGTAAAAAAATTGTTAACTCTTTATTTTGTTGACCAAAAACATGTGACCAAACAACATCACATTAATCATTTTGAGTTTGAAACCAAAGAAAAGTCCGTTGTAATGGTTTTCATCTATTTGGTAACAAAGTTATAAAATCACAACACAAATTCACTTTAATCAAAGTGATACCTTTAGTTTTCATTTCCCTCTCTTACATTTTTCATTCTTTTTTACCTTTATCGCCTTCGTCGCCTTTCAGAAACTTCATGAACCAATAAGCAGAAGATTTCGGGTGACGGGTTAGGCCATTCTTGTAGTCAACATATACCAAACCAAATCTCTTTGTGAACCCTTGCGCCCACTCGAAGTTGTCTAGCAATGACCACGCAAAGTATCCCTTTATGTCCACACCGTCTCTGTTTCAATTTTCGCCATTAAACAAAACACTCTAAGCCGTTACCTTACTGTAAAATGTGAATGTATATGTTTAGTGAAGAGAGAAAAAAATGTTGGTTACGTACTTGATGGCCTCAGCAACATTGGCTAAGTAACTCTTGAAATAGGCAACTCTACGCTTATCATCGAGCATGTCATGGATAGAAGCAGATCCATCATCTTCATCATCCATACCTGTCATGTTGGACCAAGAGATCTTAATAACAATACTATTCTGCTCCTCTTTGACATTGTAAGATATTACCATTCTCTGTAATATATATTGGAGGGTGGTTGTATTTTTCGCTAATGTAATTCAAAGTCTTTCGGATTCCCCAAGGCACAACATAAAGCCAATCCGAAGCAGCCTGTAAATCGACACAGATTGTTTAGTTGAAATGTTAATAGAGTCATTAGATTGACCAGAGACTGAGAAGAGAGTTATTACCCTTTCACCTATCAGCTCTCCATTTTCCCGTTCAACTAAATGCACATAACAGAAAAGAAGAAAAATGATTACATATAAGCAAATGTTAGTAGGACGAGAAATTTCGGTGTTTGCGTGTTTTTTTTTTTACCAATCCTCTCCAATTCTTGTGCCTGGTAAAAGTCACTCTCAGCTTCTATGTTGGAGACATGAGCAATCAACCTTGAAGTGTAGTGGTTTAGGCCAAGAAAGTCCCATGAGTTTTGAAGCATAAAGTCCTTTTCTTCGGGCGTAAATCTAGGAAGATTATCTCCGAGTTTCTGGCGCATACTTGGAGGATAGTCTCCATAAAACAAAGGATCCAAGAACCTACAAAAAACTCTTCCCTTTTAGCTATGGATAGCGAACTTTTGAAAAAAAACTATCATTTACTCCCTCATAAGCAAACCAACTTCATAATGTATTTGATATTATCATCTTTCTCGATCACAAAACTGGCATTTATACACCTTAACATATGAAAAGCCTACTCCACAGGGGTTTTCAGGAAATAACAAAGGGGAGATTGCACGCAAAGTGACAAGACTCGAGACTACTTAGGATTATACAGCACCTTTTAGAAACAGCATAAAGTAGACAACCAGAACTCATAAATTCATTTAACACAGATTCTTCCATGATTAAAACAGCTATGGTGCCACCATGGGCACAAGCTACAGAAAAGTCATATTTAAAACCCAACACATACTCAATTACATATCTTACTTACCATCCAAGTTGAAAGTCAATTCGCCTACCAGCAGCAATTTTGTCGTCCACTTTCTCTGAGTTTGGCTCTGCCCACTCACAATCAACCGACAAACCGATTTGTCCACCTTGTATTTCCTAAATTTAACATAAGTAAATCATAAACAGTGGTAAATAAAAAGAGATTGAAATGCATGGACAAAAGTACTAGGGAAACAATGGATGCATCTCTCCGTAGCAAAAGATGCAAGCAAAATAAAAGATATAACGTTCTTTAACCACAAATGAAACTTTATACTAGAATACGAAACGATATGCGAATATGTTAGTGATTCTACCTTGTACTTGCTTCTATATATGGAAACAGCAGTTGCATGGGCCAAGACTTGATGGTGTGAGACCAAGTATGGTTCAATCAAAGGCTTTTCCTTTCTTCCAGGAGCAAATATCCCAATACAATGTCCATTAACAGAGGTCTGAAGAGGTTCATTTAGTGTGATCCAGTGCTTTACTCTATCGCCAAAACTGGCAAAACAAGCATCTGCATAGAGACCAAAATAATCTCTGCAAGTGAAGAAAAGTTTTGATGTAAAAACCTGAATGATGCCCACTTAATCTTGCATAAGAATGGGATCATACCAAAAACTAAAAAATTAAATGTACGTATCTATGGTTTCCGAGATTTTACATACAAATTGAAATAAGGCTAATAAAGTTTGCTACTTACACGATTTTCCGATTTGTCCAACCTCCGATTGTTTCCTGGAGATGTGATGGGAGATCCCAATGGTACAGAGTTACATACGGTTGAATACCTGCAATAGTAATCATCTTGTTAAAGTATCATCGACACAAAGAGGAATAAGCTAAATTCAGTTGAGAGTAAATACCATTTTCAAGAAGTGTATTGATGATATTGTTGTAGAAAGCCACACCTTCTTCATTGACTTCAGTTCCTAAGCCATCTAGAACAAATGTAAAATAAAGAAAAATGTCACTCAACCGGTAAATGTTTACATTTTCGCACATTTCAGGAAGGCTAGACAAAAAGAAAAAATAGTGCTTTTTATTTCGATATATGGCCACAAGAATCAATGCTAAAAGAACTCAAGATTTCATATTTTAAAAAGAAACCTCACTGTCATGAAAAATCAATATCATGTTCTTCTGACCTTGGCTTAGATATCGTGGTTAAACAATTATCCATCATTTCGAAGATAAAGACGCAGACTAAATGCAGCCCCAGGATTAGAGATCAAATAATCAAGATTCTAAAGAAAAAGTCATTAATTACTATATGGCCTACACAATGTTGTGGAACAATATAAGTCTACAAAATGAAATCACCAGTCACCACCACACAGATATAGAGATTTTTAAGTACAAAAAGAGAGATGATTATTAAACTGCATAACACACAAAAAGGGGAAAACAAGTTTCAACTAAATAAAAACAGATGAGAGGTAACATGACAGTAAAGTATCATATCTTAAATGAAAATATAGTCAGAACATACCAGGGAAAATGCGAGACCAGGATATGGAAAATCTGTAAGCACTGAATCCTAATTTCCGTATAAGTTCAATGTCTTCCTGCAAACAAAATTACAGGAGAAAAACAATATTGTAAGCAGACAATAGGAAGATCTTCATATATCAATACTTTACTCCAAGCTTTTATTAACCTTGTATCTATGGTAATGATCAACAGCTACATCGCCGTTGCTTCCATCAATAACTTTTCCTAACAAAGAATACACAAACAAACATACAAACAAACAGTCAAACTAACTTAACCGTAATCGATTAACATGTGCTTTTAGCTTGAGAAGGAACCAACAAAAACCTTCTAAGTGAGTGAACTTGTCCCATATACTTGGTCCTTTTTTGCCTTCATTCCAGCCTCCTTCAATCTACAAAACCAATCCAATCAACACTTAGAACAATAAAGACTACTAAACACATAACATTGATGGTAGTAACTTACACAGTTACACAACACAAATCATGTGAGAAATCAAAGTTTCAATACAATGTTGATAAGACAAAAAGACAACAACACTTCTTCAAGAACCCTAAAAAGTTTTCATCTTTTAGCTAATAATTATTATTATCAACACAACAAAGCCCCCATGTAAGACATAAAAGCTTCAACATAATGTTTATTGCTAAGACTTTTGATACACAAAATTTCAAAATCACATTCCAGAAACGCCTAAAAAGTTCTCATCTTTAAGCTCTATTTCTCACTAAATCGACATTTCGAGAGAAACCCAAGTAAATTAAGAAGATGGGTTTGTTTTAATTGACTTCGAAAACGCCATAGAAGACGAAGAAGAAGCTATAAAGAAGAAGAAAACTTCAGATACTTCAGATCTCGAAGCAAGAGAGAGAGAGAGAGACCTGGTAAGCGGAGGGGAAACTAGAGCGGCGGATATCGAGAGAGACGGCGAGATCAGCGTCGTTAAGCTTGTGCGCCATTTTTATCCGATGAGATCCGATAGAACTCACGGAAGAAGTGTGCGTAGTAATAAACATAATCAAATAATTAAACCAAAAACATATCAAAAATAGTATTAAAAGCATGAACTAACCAAACACATCATTTAATATTTTTACATATTTACATGTTTTAAAAATTTTAAATAGTTGATTTACCTTTTAAAAAGTTACCAAAATTAAAAAAAAAAATATTTTGATTCGCTAATCAGTGTTTAGGGTATAATATTAAATATGTAAAATTGCGTAGAGATATTTCATTTTGATTTAATTGTGAGTGTTTATGTATAGTTTTAAAAACTTACTTTAAAATGATGTAGTTTTATGAAATGAAATTCAAAAGTTTTAGTTTTGGAACCATCTTTTAAAAGATAGAAAATTATTGAAATAGAGGCAAAATGCAAATAATGCAAATAATGCTCACATCAACTTTAAACTACTCTATACTCCGTTTTATAATCTAAATTCACATTAAATATTTTCAAATTCTAATAGAGGGTTCATCAATCAATTAAAAGAAAAAACAACTCAAAATTCTATTTTTAAATGAACATACACACAACACACAGTGTAACAAAATAAAATAAGCAAATTATATACGACTAAAAACAGATTATGAATGAAGTAAAGAATAAGAATATTGAAATTTATATGCGATTGAGTTATTGACGTCAAACAAATGAATTATAGTTTTAAGATTTTTCAATCCCTAACACATTATTCACGAAGTAAGTTTAATTAAAAATTATACATGTCAGGACCATAAAGAATTTTGGCTAAAAAATATGTCATGGAATAAGAGATCATTGACAACCAATAAAAAATATGAAATAAAAAATCGTTGACCTCAAAACGTTTAAAAACCCAAACATAAGATCGCCGTGGAAGCCCTATGTGTAAAATCATGTTAAATAAGTGGTCATATTTAACATAGATGAATTCCTCTTTAAATTTTATATACGTTCTTATTTTCTTCTATCTTCATATAATGTACGAGTTACCATATATAGTGTTAAAATATTATATGGAATACATATATATAACAAAGATTTTCTCAAGAGTTTATTTGGAATATTCATTTCGAGATATTTGCTCAAGAGTTTAGTTTTAGGGTCTTTGGGTTATAAATATATCTCACAAGTGACAAGAGAATCGTGCAAACTCTATAAACCCAAAGAATTTAATTATATCCAATGATGTTTTGTTGGAAATGAAATATTGGTAATCGGTCTGAATAACTTCAAATCATCATTTATGGAAGAACAAATGAAATAGTAAATATTTTAGAATATAAATTTTCATTTTTTATAAAATAATATTGAGTACAACCAAATCAACCAATATAAACGCATTAAAAGTTTCCCATCAAAAATTAAAAACAATACTCAAACTGAAATAAAAAAGCTCCTTAAAATGACACTTATTATAAAATGGATGAAATAATATATTTCGAGTTGAAAATTCTGATAATAGTGAATTCACCTTTCCATACCCCAAAAGTCCGCTCACGCAAAGAAGAATGACGTTTGTTAAACATTTCATTCTCATTTGTAGAAGCTCCTTGTTGTCATTGATGCGAATGATAACGAATTCTGCGATGTGGAGCAAGGTATCGTTTTCTGTTAGAATATTCTGAATCAACGAGAAAATATTTTTTTAATCCTAAATCAACGAGAAAATATTTTTCTTATCTTGAATCAACGAGAAAATATTTTCCTTTTAGTGGAGTTGGAAGATATTCTTTGTTTTGCGCATAGTATGTAAATATCTTTGCATCATGTGCTCTTCTTGGTGTTCCCACATATATTTATATGAACTCCATGTTGAAATTACATATCGCAAGCACGTTCATTGTAGGATGTTGCTTCCTTAAATTCCAATACTTATCCTTTTTATCACTTCCTACTCGCAATGACACATGTGTTCCATCTAGAGTTGCGATGCAACCACTCAAAACATGATAATATCTTCTATCTGAAGACAAAATGGAGTCCACTTGTCGAAGTTCATTTTCTCTACGATTTATGATATTCTGAGACATAAGGATAAGGGCATTCAAAACTTCATGAAATATTCACGGTCTCTTGATTGCGTTGATAATGTGTTGCAATTTTTCGTTGCACCGCATCATGCGCAACAGTTTCAAGAAATATGGCAACACTCTATTGTAATCTACACTCGTGCGACTCTCGTAGCCCATAATCATTTTTCAAAGTAACACATAAATGCCGAAAAGTTTCTTGATGCATCCTTAGAGTTTCATAACACTCTTGATCATGACCATTTAACAATGCATAGTATGACGCCATCCACGATCTATGTCGATTCTCATTAATCTTCTATCACGATTTGGATCCAAACATTCATCATCAATCAACAATACAAGTAGTTTAAGCAAGTTTTGATTGTATTAAATAGGTAATACCTAAAATATAAAAGAACAAAGAGTTAGTATTTAAATAAAAATAAATACATCGACTAAAAAACGTATAATATCAACAAAAGTTCAACAAAATTGAAAACAACATATGTTAAAACATATTAATAGCAACAATAAACATTAACGTAAAAAAATATTAAGTAATTATTCTTTATTTATTTTTTAAAATCCAAGAAATAAATTAAAACACCAAAAATAAAAAATGAAAACATATTTATTGGAAAATAATATAAAAAGATTATTCAAAAACAAAGAAAAAACTCTGAAATTAAAATGAGTTGTTCTTTGGAAAAGGATATTAGAGATGAAAAATTGTGTGTGTGTTTAGACTTTTTTAAAGGGATAATTACAAAACTACACCATTTGAATTGCATTTTACAAAACTTCACCATTTGAATTGCATTTTACAAAACTACATCATTTTAAAGTCAATTTTTAAAACTACACCTAAATAATCATAATTAAATCCAAATAAATCATATCCACACAATTCTACCCCTTTAATACTATATCTTAAACAATAATTAGCGAACACCAATGAAAAATTAATTTTAGTAACTTTTTAAAAGATAAATCTCCGTTTAAAATTTTGAAAGGGTGTAAATATGTAAACATATTGAACGAGATGATAGCAGCTAAACCAATCAAACTCTAAATCTAAAAGTTGGCTTTTGTAATTTTCCCTATATTATTATTTCGTATGAAACACCAAATATCTGTATAATGAGTCTTCGCAAGGAAAATATCAACGTAGAAAAGTCTTTGTACATATGTCAAATTCAAAAGATAAAAAGTTTTTATTTTGATAAAAAACCAAAGATAAAGTTGTTGGGATAACAAACTAAGTCCCAGATTGGAAGTTTAGACGAGTAATGTCTAATATAAGGAAAATCCAACCACAATTAATATAAGGCCTTTTGGGAAGAAACTCAATAAAAAAAACCGTGAGGGTTCGAAATATGAGCCCAAAACGGACAATATCATATTAATTAGAAGTTGGACATGGGCCTCACCAGTTCTCAACAATCCAAGTCCGAGTTCTCAAAAAAGTTAGACCGCGTAATTTAATAAAAAATGAAGAAGTATAGACCATGTTTGAATATTTAAGTAAACTAGTTGGTAATATATATTGTATTCTCATTGTTGTTTTATTTTCTATATATATTATAGTGAGAGGGTTTCTTTGTTTTTGCAATGTGACAAAGTTGACCAAAATGGCTACTACAAAGAAATCACATTTAGTTTCTCTTCTTCTCTCTTTGGTTCTTATGATTTTATTTATCTCTTCCCAATTTGGCCTCACAGAAGCCAGACGCAATCAACGTTAGTATACCATATTTAATACTAATTTTTACTTTTGAGTTCTTTGGTTTTTTAACAAGAAACATACGTTTTGCTAATTACAAAATATCATATCTTATTTGATTGTAATACTTCTGTTAAATTTCTATAATTTTTCAATAAGTTTAGATATACATATGATATCTTACATAAAAACCTACTCCCTCCGTTTTTTAATATACGATTTTCTAGAGAAAAAAAATTGTTTGTAAATGTAGGATTTTCTAAAATAATTGATACATATTTTTCCTATTAGGTATTTACTTATACATTTATGGTTTATCATGTTTATATTTTATCAATCATAACATCAATAATAAATTAGGTTATAAAATCCTACTTTGAAAAAATGAGGGAGTAGTATTCTTTTATATATAGTTTTCCTATATTTTATGAATTGTACTTACCATTCTATAAATCTATTTGAAGAGTAGCTTAATCAAGAAACAGAAACAAAACACAAATATTTACTTGATTAGACGTGTGCTATTTTTGGACATAAATTTTAGACACACCTTATTTAGTTATTTATCTTCTCTTCTGTTTTTTATATTTAATTTATTATTGAATGAAGAAACTAAAAAAACATTTTTTTCAATATTGTGATTTGTGAATAGGTAAATGGTCACCGTCTCAACTTACCACACCACCTCCGCCTTCCCCGCCTCCTCCGCCTTTCACGCCTCCTCCGCCTTTTAGGCCACCGCCGCCTCAATTTTATGTGCCTCCTTCGAAATCAAGAAGAGGAAAAGGCTCATAATTAAGGGTGCATGTATCATTAATAATTGATCAATTTTATTATATGATTCTATTACATGTTTTTGAGACAAGTTGTCTCTAAAAATTGTAGAAAAATATTACAAGTTGATTCTATTATTAAAACAAGAATAATTAATGAATTATTAATTTGATTGATGATGTTTTTATATTATATATGAGTAGTTAGGTTTTTGTAAGGTCTTACTATATGTGAAACGAACCAATATGTAGATGTTTCATACATCAATGGTTAAAGTCAACGCAAATGTTAATGTCTTTTGGTGATTTAATTACTGCTAGTGTTTAATAATCCATTAATTACTCTTGTTTATTAGATATTTAACGCTAGTGATTAATGATTACTCGTGTTTAAGTCAACACAAATGTATCAAATTGGATTATAACAATTAAAATAATTAACGTGCTTAGTGATATAAATATGCACGTTGACGAATAACGATAAATTCATTGGTGGAGCAAATATATATATTCGTCGGGGGTTTTAAATCGTAAGACTATGGTTATCGGATCGCGTAAGGGGTGCTTAACCATGAGACCCACATAATTATTATAAATAAAACACAAATAACGAATAACTCTTAGCTAAGCAATTTTTCTTGCACTGCTCGCGGACTCCACTGACACGTGGCGACCCGCAATTGATCATTTTTATTTTTTATTTTTTAATTATACAAAATATATAAAAAATTAAAAATTAAATTTTTTTTTTGTCATCTTGATTATATTAAAAAAAAAACCAAAAGGTATTACAAGGTGAGATGCATTTTTGAAATACGAAGACGACTATCAAAACTCGAAAGACTAAACCGAGAAGATGCCAAAGCCAAAAGCCCAAACAACGGTGCCAAAAGAGAGAACAATACTACGAGTCCAATTCCAAAAAAACCAAAAAAACTACTAAGGAGCACCGATGCGATGGTATCTTGAAGCATTAACACAAAGTCGATAAACAAACCGAGAGCTCTCGACAAACACCGGGAGATGCCAAGGCTGAGCCAAAGAACAAGAAAAACGAGGTGGTTCCGAGTTTCATCCCTACTAGAGGCATCGGAAACAGAATCTAACCTCCTCAACTAGCAACAACAATGACAACGTGACCGTATGATTGCATAAGAACAGAGCAAAGGAACCTGCACAAACTCGACACTAGAATACTCAAAGAGGTCTAAAAAGTGACTAAGAACCCAACAAAGAACACACCCTTAATAATCAAAGGCTCCAAAAATAGGAAGATGATTTGAATGGCTAAAGACTATAACTAACTCAAAACAGTGATTCAGACATCATAAACCTACAAGCAAACCCGGATAGAGCCAAATACACCATAACGTCGAAGAGATGTGTCTTATGCCTACAAATCATCTCTCAAAACTCATATCTAAACCCGAGAAATCCACCGCTCCACTAACCAAACAACAAGCAAACATATGAAAATATTGAGCTCGACCGATTAACCCAATCGCTCTTTTCCTCTTTTCAAAAGCGACAATAATCGATCCAAAATATTTTTTTACCATTTTAAAAAGTTGGAATGTTTTACTCATATTTTTAAATATAAATAGTTCAACCAATAATATCACAAAATTTTACTGAATTTACCGAATTTTTCCTAAAAAAATTCGAATTTATATTTAGTGGGTTTTAACATTTAACATTTAACATTTAACATTTAACATTGTACAATCCTAAACAGAAAAATTCTCGAGTCATTGATCTTCAGAACCTATTAACCTAAACCGAAAGTAAACCGGTCGGTACAAACCGGTTAACAAACTCTGTTTAATAAAAATAACCTAGCCGCTTAAACCCCCAAAAATGCAGTAAACACTCCTCAAGAAAAATGTTGCTCCGGTCATGCCGCACCGTCGAGCGCCTCCGCCGAATCTCAACTTCTCCGATCATTTCTCAATATCTAACTTCTCCTCTTTCCTCTTCACAACGAAGCAACGGAGTAGTAACCACAGAGAATCATTTCTCTACACACACCAACTCGAACGAGAATCGGCACACGATTGCTTCGTCTCCTGCTCAAAAACGGCGGATCAGCGTCAGAAACATGTCGCGGCTTAGAAACGCGATTAAAGAGCCGCGAAAGTCGCGTCCACGGGCGGTTGCGATAGCGGCGGATGCGGTTCAATTGGCTCTTGACTCGGTGGTTAAGATATTCACTGTTTCGACTAGCCCGAGTTACTTTCTTCCATGGCAGAATAAGCCACAGAGAGAATCAATGGGCTCTGGTATAATTACTCAATAATATTCAATTGAATTTAGTAAAAAAAAAATACATTTATCAAACAAATTAATTTAGCATTTTAGAATTTGTGGGAATATTATGTTATTTTTGTAGCTATTTTAGGAGATTTTTGAGTGTTATTAGTGACGAATTGTATGGTTATTTTGTCTAGAAATTCCTTAAATACCATCAGAAAAAAAGTTTAGGCCTAATTTACCATCACTAGTTTTTTCTTCTGAAATACCATTAAGAGTTTTTCTTGGTCCAAAATGTCACAAAACTCAATAAACTCAAATGATTTTAGTCTATACATTCTCAAAAGCTACATTTATGTAACAAATTAGTATAGCACTATAAAATTCGTGGACCCGATATGTTATTTTTGGAGCTTATTAGTAACTTTTTCGAGTGTTATATTGTGTCAGGAATTTTATGGTTAGTTTGTTATGTATATATTACTTGGTATCGTTTTAAATATAATTTAAGTTTATGGTATTTCTTGTCAAAAAACTAATTTAAGTTTGTGGTATATTAGGCCTTTTTAATGGTGTTTTAAGGAAAAATATTTGTGATGGTATTCTAAGCCAAAAAAACTTTTAAAAATTGTATTTTGGAGAACTACCCCATTTTTGTTTTGTTGATTTTTCTTGGTACTGTTTTGAGTTGAATTCTTTGTTTGGCATGGATGTTAGGATTTGTGATTTCAGGGAGAAAGATTATAACAAACGCTCACGTGGTGGCTGATCAATCGTTCGTGCTCGTTAGAAAGCACGGATCGCCGAGAAAACACAGAGCAGAAGTAGAAGCGGTTAGCCATGAATGTGATTTGGCAATATTGTCAGTTCATAGCCAATCTTTTTGGGAAGGTATGAACTCGTTAGAGCTTGGAGATATACCGTTTCTCCAAGAAAAAGTCTCTGTGGTTGGTTATCCTCAAGGTACTATGATGATGATACTTTAAATAACTTCGTGCATATCCATTAGTCAATAGCTCTAATGGTGGAGACATCATAGTCTGGTTATGTAATGAAACCTTCTCTGTTATCTACAATCTAAATATGTTTCGTGATGTAGTGATGAGAAAGTTTATTATACTTTTTGGATGTTAAGTTTATGCGAATCGTGTTAGGCTTAGTGTGTTTGTGAGGGCTTCACATTCATAGAGTTTCTTTCATGGAGACGAAAAATACTTGAAATGTGACATTACCCTGAGAGAATAATACTTGTGAACTATTATGTATGGTATAAGAGTTCTATTTATTTAGTTTAAGACTATTTGTAGGAAGTAAAAAGTATGGCTTTGAGTTTTATTGTTGTAAGCTCTATTTCAGGTGGTGATAATATCTCTGTTACAACCGGTGTTGTGTCACGAGTTGAACAAACGCAGTACGTTCACGGGGCTACACAGCTTATGGCTATACAGATAGATGCAGCGATTAACCCTGGAAACAGCGGTGGTCCTGCAATCATGGGGAACAAAGTAGCCGGTGTTGCGTTTCAAAATCTTTCAGGTGCTGAAAACATGGGGTGAGTCATGAACTGTAATTCTAGATAACTTTTTAGCTGAACAAGTTAAGTGATCGGAAAGAGAGAGAAACAAAATTTCTGAATAAAAACTAATAGGAAACTAATATACCACCATAAAAAAATTTATTCCAAAAATACCACATATACAATAAACCAGTTCTAACACTTAAAGATCTATTTGTTTTCATTTGGGTTTAATATTTGATGTTTATGGTTTAGTTTTATAGGGGTAAGGTTTAGTTTTGAAGGTTTAGAGTTTAGTTCAAAGGTTTTAAGCTAATTTAAGTCTTGTGGTATATTTGACAAAAATGCTTTTTATCGGTAATTGTAAAAACTCTCAAAAACTTGAAGCTTATAATGATTGAAGTAGATGTATATGTCTTTATAAATTATAACAATGGTTTAACCTACCATTTTGTTTTTGTGGTTTCAAAATCTGCAGATATATAATCCCAACGCCGGTTATTAAGCATTTTATAACCGGTGTTGAAGAAAGCGGTAAACACATTGGTTTCTGCTCAATGGGTGTATCATGTCAGTCTATGGAGAACGGTCAAATGCGTAAACATTTCAAGATGGGTTCCGATACGACAGGTGTTATCGTAAACAAAATAAACCCTTTATCGAACACACGCGAGATTCTAAAGAAAGATGATGTTATTCTTGCGTTCGATGGTGTTCCTATAGCGAATGATGGAACAGGTATATAGTTTTGTTCTTCTACTTTCTGTGAACCTCATTGCAAAGTTTTACGCCAATTTTTGGTCGTGTTAAGTGTGTGTTTTCATTGTATACGTTAGTTCCTCTACGGAACAGAGAGCGGATCACTTTCGATCATTTGGTTTCAATGAAGAAACCGAATGAAACAGCTTTGGTTAAAGTCTTGAGAGAAGGACAAGAACATGAGTTTAGTATCACTCTAAAACCTGTAAGTCTTATTGTCTTATGTTTCGAGTTTCGACAATGGCCTGAGCTTAAGAGATTCTTTTGTTGCTTTTACTTGCAGCCGCAACCGCTGGTTCCAGTGCATCAATTTGATCAGCTTCCAAGCTATTACATTTTTGCGGGTTTCGTATTTATACCTCTCACACAGCCTTACCTTCATGAATATGGTGAAGATTGGTACAACACTTCTCCTCGCAACTTGTGTGTTCGTGCCTTAAAAGAATTGCCCAAAATCGCCGATCAACAACTCGTCATCATCTCTCAGGTAGTATACCTTCCTTTTCTCCGCCTAGACAATTTCCTTAAGTCTAGGGTTTCAACATTTTAGTGTCGCGACAGTACTCTTAATTCGTTTTAACCACTAACTCATTTTTACCACTACGCACCAAACTGATAACTCGTTTTCTGGTTGATTTAGGTGTTAGTGGATGATATCAACACAGGATACGAGCGTTACTGCGAGTTACAGGTAATTAAAAAATTAAAGAAATTCCTTAAAATACCACAAATGCAGGAAGTAAATTTTAATACTTTACAATATAGAAGTTTCATTTGGGTTCAATATTTAGTTCTCAGGGTTTAGTTTTGAATGGTTAGGGTTTAGTTTTGAATGTTTAAAGCTAATTTAAGGTTTGTGGTTTTTTTTTACAAAGAGAACTTGGTTTAGTTTTGAATGGTTAGGGTTTAGTTTTGAATGTTTAAAGCTAATTTAAGGTTTGTGGTTTTTTTTTACAAAGAGAACTTTTTGGTGGTAATTGTAAAACTTTCGGAGAATGTATGTTATTTTTGTCGAAGAAACTTGATGTAGTGCTTATATATAAGAACTTCCCTTAAAGATAAATAGATACTATTGCGAATGCATTAACAATGTTGTGTGGCATGGCATCATCATATGATTAATTGGTTTTGTATCAACATTTCATAAATCTTGAGATATCATATGATTAATCTAACAACGCAAAATAAGAAACCGTTTTTTTCTTCTTCTTGTGATTCAAAAAAAAACAGGTCAAGAAAGTGAACGAAGTAGAAGTGAATAATCTGAGACATTTATATCAGCTCATAGAGAGCTGCGACACGGAGCATCTAAGGATCGATTTAGACGACGGTAGAGTCATCATATTAGACTACCAATCAGCGAAAACCGCCACTTCCATGATATTGAAACGGCACAGAGTAGCGTCTGCGGTTTCAAGCGATTTGATTACCCAAGAGAAGAATCAAGAAACTAAACTTGCTTCTTGTTCCGCGGTTTGAGATTTTGTTTAATATTTGTAAACCAAAAAGAGATTGTTGTATTCTTTCTCGTTAACATTTAGGATTCGAAAAATCGGCTTTTGAAGAGACTGAGTTTTTTAGAGGCAAATAAAACTGTGGTTAAGTTATATGATTACAGCTTTGTAGACACTTTCTTGAATTCGTTATTTGTTAGAAAATAAAACTATCTTGAGGAAACATTTTTGTGAAATTTGAATGAAATTTTAAAAAGCCCAAAATATGAAATCTAAAAATCTGTAATATTAATTCTATAATTATTGAGAACTAAATGCCCATATTAAGATTAAAAGCATAATGTTAATTGAAAATTTAAAATTTTCAACAAGTAATATATAAGGAATATACCAATATCCGTCAAATTGTTATGAACAACTTATACAAAACAAAAATGTTAATTATATAAATTAATTGAATAGTAATTGACTAATTGTGATAAAATATCAAACTTCTTTTAATATACAAAAAATAAGGATCATTTTCCAATTGACGAAAATTAAAGATAATTTTGTATTTTTTATATAATACGTATATACCTATAAATTTAAACTCGCGCCCGCGAGTCAAAAAATCTAATTTATATAGAATTTAAGTAAGTTTTAATTTTACACAAATATACCATAAGTTTTTAGAGGCAAATAAAATTGAGATTAAGTTATATGGGTAGACCACTTACCTATTCACACACTTTGAATTCGTTATTTTTGTAGAATATAAAACTATTCATATATACTACAATTTAAGTAAGTTCTACTTTTACAAGGTGATAATTTAAGGGCTTGTTTAGTTCAAACATGTAGTTCCATTTTGCATCTGACGTTACTGATTAATAATTATTATCGAAAAAAATTAGGGAGAATTACAAAACTACACCATTTGAATTACATTTCACAAAACTACACCATTTCAAAATAACTTCACAAAACTACACCTAAACACTAAAAATTAAATCCAAATAAATCATATCCCCTTAATAATATACCCTAAACACTAATTAGCGAACCCAAATAAAAATATTTTAATTTTGATAATTTTTTTAAGAGTAAATCAAATTTTTAAAATTTTGAAAAGGTGTAAATACGTGAAAAATTGAATTAGGTGTAAGTTTATGAAAGGAGGGTTGAAAGGAAAGGGTGTAGTTTTGTGAATTTCTCAAAAAATTATAACGTTGGATTTACCAAGTTTGACACATAAAATCGGTACAAAAATCAACTTTTTAGAAACAAAGTCAACTAGTTAAAATACCATGAAAAGAAAAGTTTGGTCTAATTTTTTTATGTTTTGGAACTTTACCAAAAAGACGTTTTTATGGTATTTTAGTCATAAAAACATTCATATTATTTTGGGATTTGTCCAACTATTAGTGTCAGAAATAAATTATTTTTTTAAACTATACTAATTACTTTAAAAACTAATTTGAAATCATCAAATGAATCGTTTATATATCTAAATTTAAATACATGTAATTTATGTATTTAATTGAGAAATTCACAAAACCACATCTTTTCGTCATTTCCTTTATAAAACTCTACATAATTCAATTTTTTCATATATTTATACTTTTCAAAATTTTAAAATCATGATTTACCCTTTTAAAAATTATCAAAATTAAAATATTTTCATATGTGTTCGCTAATTAGTGTTTAGGGTTTAATTTTATTTGGATTTAATTTTGAATGTTTAGGTGTAGTTTTAAGAAGTAATTTTAAAATTGTGTAGTTTTGTGAAATGTAATTATAGTTTCGTAATTCTCGTGGTTCGCTTTTTAATTTCATTAATTCACTCAAATCCAACAAAAAGACACAACCACTTCACTTTAGTTGTGTTGTTTATCGAATATCTCTCTCTGTCTCATCAATTTCGGGTAAAATCTTCAGGACACATTTACTTCTCCAAGCAAACCTTTCGATTCCACATTGTTTTTCTCAGAATAATTTATCTTTGAACAACCAATTCGGATTCTGCGATGAGAACAAGAAGATTGTTTTCTGGAATCATAGTTACAGTTGGTTTAGTTCTTCTTCTTCTTCTTGTTCAATGTCTTGATCTTCTTTGTCTGAACGATTTTTGCTTGTCTCAAGTTAAAGTTTCAAGCGTTACTGTTTCCAATGAGGTCTTTGTGGTTAAAACAGAGATTAATCACACAAATCTCTCTAATCTCAGTGATGTGGCAGCAATAGGCAAGAAGATCAAGATAGAACTTAATGTATCATTGGAGAAGCCTAAGATTTTGTTGAAAAGTATAGATGCAAACATTGGTTTAGTTAGTGGTAATAATGATAGTAGAGAGAGTGATGTTTTTTTGTCTATGAGACTTAAGCAAAGAGGAGCTTATTATGTTTCGATATCTCAAATGAACTCGCTTTTGATCAATAGTCTTTCTTCATCACATTCCCCTGTAAGGATTTTGATAGTTGATTTTTCTGATTTTGGGGGTTTAAGATAAAATGCAATGAGATCTCACTATGGCTGTTTTTTGTTGCAGAAGCCTAGGTGGTCGTCTTCTCGTGACTCCGAAATGGTCTCTGCGAGAGCCGAGATCGAGAAAGCCTATGTTGTGCAGAACTTTCTTGGACTTGATGCTTCTGTTTATCGAAATATCTCCAAGTTTCAAAGGTAAAAATGTTCATAGGTAATCTTTGTTTGCGCCACTCGTATAACTATTTTGATTTAAGGCATGAGAATTTAGGTCTTAGAGATTGTTGGTTTACTAAAGTTTGAGACTTTTTGGACTTCATTATTCGGTTTATCGAAATATCTCCAAGTTTCATAGGTAGTGATTGTTTTCGCCGCTCGTAAATCTATTTGTCATAAGGCATGAGAAATTGAGAATTTCGAGTCTTAGAGACTATTTGGTTTGCTAAAGTTTGATACTTTTAGAATGTTTTGGAGTAGGAATGTTGATATGTCACGACACGATGTGTTTGTTTTGTTTTGTTTTAGGAGTTACGACTTGATGGAGAGGAAACTCAAAGTGTATGTGTACAAAGACGGAACAAAACCGATATTCCATAGCCCAAAGACACGAGGAATCTACGCCTCGGAAGGTTGGTTCATGAAACTAATGGAAAGCAACAAAAAGTTTATAGTAAAAGAACCGAAGAAGGCTCATTTGTTTTACATACCCGTAAGCATACAAGCTCTCAGGACCTCTCTGGGACAGGATTTTCAGACACCGAAGAGCCTCGCGGACCATTTGAAAGAATACATTGATTTGATAGCATGGAAGTATAAGTTCTGGAACCGAACTAGTGGAGCGGATCATTTTCTTGTTGCTTGCCATGATTGGGTAACTATAAGTTTCTTTATAAGTATACCCTCTTTGAAAATATTAAAGAGAAACTTTTTTAAATACCATCAAGATATGTTTCTTAGGCCAAATTAAACTTGTGAAGTATTTTGGCCAAAAATACCACAAATACAAAAAATAAGTTTTAACACGTTGGGGTTTTATTTTTTCATTTGGATTAAATATTTAGTGTTTAGCTTTGAATGTTTTAAACTTGTTTAAGTTTTGTGGTATTTTGGCCAAAATTTTTAGTATTATTTTTGGCCAACAAAAATTCTTAAAAGTATTTTAGACGTAAAAAATTGGATGGTATTTTTGCCTAAATACTTTATAAAATATTAATATGGTATTTTTGATCATCAGCCCAAATCTTAGATAACCTATTGGTATTATGTTACTACTTTTTCAGGGCAACAAACTGACGAAAAACCACATGAAGAACAGCGTCCGAGCGCTTTGCAACTCGAATGTAGCCCAAGGGTTTAGAATTGGGACCGATACAGCTTTACCAGTCACATACATACGCTCTGCACAGTCCCCGCTCGAGTACCTCGGAGGCAAAACTGCATCCGAAAGGAAGATTCTTGCGTTCTTTGCTGGAAGCATGCACGGGTATCTCCGTCCTGTCCTTGTGAGGCTTTGGGAGAGCAAAGAACCCGACATGAAGATCTTCGGTCCCTTGCCTCGTGACCCTGAGAGCAAGAGAAAATACCGCGAATACATGAAGAGCAGCAGGTACCTAAAACCAAACTGGATTTTAGACTTTTGTGTTGTTTTTGCTTCATTTCTACTATAAAACAGAGAACACTGAGAAATGTGAGCAAAATACCACTTTAATGTTTTTTTCAAAGAGACCACAAACCTTAAATTAGCTGAAAATGCTTAAAATTAAACCCTAAACCCTCAAAACTAAACCCCAATGAAAATTTTAAATTCTTAGCGTTAAAACTTGTTTTTCTATTTGTGGTACTTTTTGAAAAAACTTTTTAGTGGTACTTTTGACACAAAAACTCGACAAGTGGTATTTCGAGGAATTTCTAAAATAGAAAACAGTAAACCATATAGCTTAAACACTAAACCCAAATGAAAAAACTTATTTTTTGTATTTGTGGTATTTCTGGAAAAATAACTTTTTAGTGGCATTGTAGCCAGTAAAATTTATGATAAGTATCTTTGACACAAAATCTCAAAAAGTGGTATTTAAAGAACTTCTAATAGAAGACAGTAAACCATATAGCTTACCACAACAAAGATACTTCTTATACTGTTTTAATTCTTAGAAGTTAAGCTCTCATTTCAACAACAGGTATTGTATATGCGCGAGAGGCTATGAAGTTCACACACCTAGAGTCGTCGAGGCCATCATCAACGAATGTGTTCCCGTTATCATCGCAGATAACTACGTGCCACCCTTCTTCGAGGTATTAAACTGGGAAGAGTTCGCGGTGTTTGTCGAGGAGAAAGACATACCCAACCTACGGAACATTCTGTTGTCGATACCGGAACATAAGTATGTTAGAATGCAGGCAAGTGTTAGAATGGTTCAACAACATTTCCTATGGCACAAAAAGCCGGTTAAGTTCGATCTTTTTCATATGGTTTTGCATTCGGTTTGGTATAACCGAGTTTATAGTGTTAAAACAAGGTGAGAGAGTCTATGTCAAAGACAAGTTTTTTTAACTCTATTGAACTTTGGTCCTAAAGATTCCACACACAAAAAAAGATATATTACTTATCTAACCTGCTCTAGCTAGCACATAGCGGACAACTTCGCGCAAAATATCTGTCTTTCGCTGTAGACATTCGTTTTCGGCGGCTTGTAATGACTTCAACTTTCCTTTGACTCTCTTCTTATCTTCGATCGGGGATTGGCTCACTTTCCTTTTCAAGTGCTTTTCATTTACACCGAGCCTCACAACAAACGTTTCGACAACAAAACCGTTCTCCTCGAGCAAATCATGTTCCGGAGATTCCACATCGCTTTCTTGAATCGAAACTTTAGTATTATCATCTTCAACTTTTTTACTATTAGACGAAGGAGAAGGCGATTCTTGCTTCAAAAAGCCGACTTTCTCACTCTTTCCCCATATAAGCTTCGACAATTCAAAACACTTCTTCTCGTGATCTATTAAGGAAGACGGATCCATACCGTTCTTTGTTTCGAGTAGGAATCTCTTCCTCAAGCGCCTTACCTTTCCCTTAAACTGCATCTTACTAGCTTTAAAGGTAATGGCTTTCTTCACAGATTCGTAAAGCCCTTCTTTACTCCAAGAATCGGTTTCGAAATCGACCATTGCTTTTAAGACAGCAATCTCGTCTCCATTGCTCCAAACTCTCCGAAGCAACAACGGTTTCGATTCCACATTAGCCTTAAAATCATACCTTTTTCGAACAATGGCATTCCTTTCTTCTTGTTTTCCCCAAATAAGTTTCGACAATGCGAAACACTTCTTCTCGTGAGCTCTCGAAAAAGACGAATCTTTCACAATCTTCTCTTCTTTGCTTTGGTATCTTCTCTTCAAGCCTCTGATTTTGTCTTTGAGCTGCTTCAAAGTAACTTTAAAGCTTATCGATTTCTTCACGGCTTCGAAAAACCCTTCTTTCTGCCACGAATCGGTTTCGAAATCGATCATACCTTTAAGCAATTCGATTTCGTCTTCTTCGCTCCACACTCTCTTAGAATTTGGGGTTTTTATTCGCTTTGGTTCCGATTCCGTTGAGATCGTAGCTTCACAAGGCCGCTTCTTCGTTACCGATTTCACGGCTAAATTATACGGCGGAGACTCGCCGGAACCGGAATCTTCCATAGTGATTGGTTCTTCGTCTTCTTCTTCTTCTTCTTCTTCGACACTCTTTGGATCTGATTCCGTTAAGAGCGTAGCTTCACAGGGCCGTTTGGTTCCAGATTTCACGGCTCGATTAGACGGCGGACACTCGCCGGAATTCGCGGCGGCGATTCGTTCTTCAGATACTGGAATCAGACGAACTTTAGATCCAGACTCGTCTCTCTTATAATCAACGCTCCTTGAGATTTTCATTGCTTGAGAAGGCGGCGGAGATTCGCCGGAGTTCGCGGCGGTGATTGGTTTTTCAGTGTTTTCCGATTTCGTTACCCGAGAAGACGGCGGATCTTCGCCGGAGTTCGCGGCGGTGATCGGTTCTTCTTCAGATTCCAGAATCGGACTATCTTCTGCTCTATGTTCGTCTTCTTCTTCGTCTCTCTTAGAATCCGAGCTCTTCGAATTTTCAGAGTTCATCGCCGGAGCATACGGCATAGATTCGCCGGAGAAAATAGGCGTCTCTTCCTTCGCCGGTGGTTCGTCTTCTTCGTCGTCGGAAGAAAATATGGTTTTTTCGTTTTCGTCAAATTCGAAATCGTCGTCGTCTTCATCGAACAAAAAGTCCATTGATGAATCTTCAGAAGAAAGCATGAGATTATTATTATTATTCGCCATAGCAATATTTGATTGTATGTTTGTGTGGAGACGAAAGGGTTTTAGGTTATTGTGTAAGGAGGCAAGTTCCAGAGTTTTTATAGTTAATAATAATAACTCTTTGATGTTTCTCAATTAGGGATTTTACCTTTTTTGTCGTAAATGGAAAAGGATTTTTTAGTTATGTTAAGACTTGAGACCAATATTTATAGTTGACTAAAAGAATAAAGTTTGTACTTTCTTAAAATAATAAAGTTTCCTCAGATAAGTAAATCAGTTTTAAACTCTTAAATTCTTAATATATTAAAATGATTTAAGTTATTGCTGGTTGGGAAAAATAATAAATTGTTCTCGTTCATAAAAGTATTGTATACATAAAATAAGGTTAGAAAAAGGTCTATTTCCAAAAATACCATAAAAATTGCTTTTTGAATAAAAATAGCTTCATAATTTTTTTTAAAAAAGTTTTTTGGACAAAAATACCAAAAACTTAAAATTAATTTTACTAAATTTTACTCGTTCAATACTATATCCTAAAAAGTATATAGCGAACCCAAATAAAAAAAATTAAGTTTTAAAATGTTCAAATTATATTTTTTTGTTTAAGGTATTTTAATTCAAAAAACATTTTAATGGTATTTGAGGAAAAAATAACTTGTAAGATTTTTCTTGTCTAAAAGATATTTTAATGCCATTTTGAATAATTTCTCAAAAAAATAACATTTTTTATTATAAGAAAAAGTAACGGTTTTTATTGGAAGAAAAAATATTTAAAGTAAAAACGTAAAGGGAAAAAAGTAAAAACGTAAAGAATATTTTAAACAAGTACTTTGAAAGAAAGCAAAAAAAGTAATCTTCTTTAATTTTAATTTTTTGTTAACTAAATGAACGTTTGTTTTAATTATTTAATAGATATTAAAATTGAAAAGACCTATGTTTGATTGTATAACTTATACTTTACTTTTCTTAATTACGACAAAGTTTCCAACATGTAAACTAATATATATACGAAAGTGACCTTGGTCTATTGGCAGTCATAAGCCCACAGGAGGCAGGTACCAACACTCCATCCGGAATCGATTCCCCGCGCCTACGATAGTGTAGGTTTGCCTAATGGACTGGCCATTTATGGCACATATGTCGACAAAAAAAAAAAAAAAACTAATATATATATATATACTTGTTCTAAATTAAAAAAAGATAATGAAATATATGCTCTTAAGTTTTCCAAAAAAAATATGCCTTAGACGAATGTCTGCACTATACCACGGTTTTGCTCCTCCCTTTCATTTTATAAGATTTTTTTTTGTGATGAAAAAAAAAATTATAAGATTTTTTGTCTACGAGTATAAAGATTAAAGAGTATAAATAATTTAGGGTTAATTACTAGAATAGCTTTGGAAATCAATGTATTTATTATTTTAACATTCCAGAATGAGGTCTTACTAGAATAGCTTTGGAAAGTTGGTAAAAGTCTATGAAGGGTTTGCCAATTTCTGTAATTACAAAAATGCCATTATCAAAAATAAATCAAACAAAATTAATTATATCTCTAATTAAAAAACCCTAACTCTATAATTATCTAATTCTAAACCTAACTCTCTCACTCACTACACCTAACTCTCTCACTGACGGCGCCTCTCCACGATCTCTCCCTCTACGGCGTTTCCATCTCCACGGCGTCTCCCTCTACGACGTCTTTCTCTCCACGGCGTCTCCTCTCCACGGCGTCTCCCTCTCCACGGCGTCTCCCTCTCCACGGCATCTCCCTCTCCACGGCGTCTCCCTCCACGGCGGATCTCTCCGCGGCTGAAGCTCTCCACGGCTGAAGCTATCTCATCGGCGTCTTTCTCTCCACGGCGGATCTCTCTCCACGGCGGATCCCTCTCCACGACGTTTCTCTCCACGGCGGATTCTCTCGACGGCGGAAGCTCTTTCCACGACGTCTCTCTCCCAAACCACCAGTGAAACCACAACTGTCTTTGTTCTCTTGTCTCTCAGAGGTAAGTTTGTTTTGTCTTTGTCTTTGTTGAGGATGTTTATGATGTTGGTTAATCTATGAAATTAGGAAGGTTATGATGTTTATGTGAAAGAGATTTAGTAGATTTTTATGTTGTTCTCTAAGTTACATTATGCTTTGACTGTTCTCTGAGTTACATTAGTCTTGTTAATACATGTTTGTAAATCTTGTGATGTTGTTGATTTAGTACTCTTTGTTTATGTATTTGATTTAGTACTCTATGTTTTAAAAGATTAGTTTGGTAAACTGTTTATTAGTTAGATATATTTGATTGATTTGTATTGTTTTGTGTATGTAGGAATGTCACACTATAACAATGAGATTAACAGGTATCCTCCTAGGCTTTATCCTCTAGGAAATTCACACTTTCAAAAAAGAAGCATGAAGTGGAACCAACAGTGGGTCCTAATTGGTATGAGCTATGATATGTTTCTGAGATTGTAGTGTGTTTGTATTTTGTAGCCTTGGATAGCAATGATGAAGACAAGTTCAGAAGATGGGTTTCCTATATCTTGTGCTGTTAGGAACCCAAGAGCTTCCTCAAAATCACTCCGTAGCATTTGGCTTCGGCAATGCATATGCTTCGGAAACGCTCGCAAATATCTCCTTCCCCGTACAACGAAAGGATTGCATTTCTTGACCCATGGTTTGTCAACCAATGAAGATTTGACTATGAGAGCTTTCTAAAAAATGAGAAGAAATGGAAATTCCCCTCTACTTTTGATGTTGTATTCAACGGAGAATCTCCAAAATTGACAATGACGCATAAAATGCCTTCAATTAGAGCAAAACTTGGCGCAAAGTTGTATGAAGAGGTCTCAGACATGGATTGTTTCGTTGATATTAAAATAGACATATTTGTTTTTAGAAACATGTGTGTTAGAGTTTATGTTGTTTTGTTAGAGTTATACTCTGTTTGTTAATCCTTTTGTAAGGCAGGGATAAACTAATGATGATTTGAATGGCAGAGTTAAACTCTGTTTTTTGTCGGCACAAAAATTCAGATATGACATAAATAGGTATAGTTTTATTATTTTAAGATTGTCAGAATGTGTGATAAATGTGTGATTGGACATAAATTGTTTAACTTTGATGGTTTTAGATTGTCGGAAAGTCGGATTTTTGACGAGAAAACACAAAACAAAAGTTACTTTCGGACGGCAAGTACAAATTAAAAGTCAGATGTTATAGTATTTAATGTTAATTTCGGACAGCAAGTACAAAACAAGTTAATTTCGCGTAGGGTTTAGCATAGGATTTCACATAGGGTTTCGCATAGGGTTTGGGTTTGAAAAGTTTATAGGGTTTAATGTTATAGTATAGGGTTTGGATAATGTTATAGTTTGATTAATGTTATAGTTTGAATAATGTTATAGTTTGATTAATGTTCATTGTTAGATTCTGTTTAGTGGACATAAATAGGGTTTAATGTTACTTTCGGACAGCAAGTACAAATTAAAAGTCAGATGTTATAGTATTTTATGTTAATTTCGGACAGCAAGTACAAAACAAGTTAATTTCGCGTAGGGTTTAGCATAGGATTTCACATAGGGTTTCGCATAGGGTTTGGGTTTGAAAAGTTTATAGGGTTTAATGTTATAGTATAGGGTTTGGATAATGTTATAGTTCTTCTTCCAGATCTCCTTCTTCTATATCTTCGTCGTCAAATAGAGGACCACTATGTTCCTCTTCTTTGTCCCGATAGGTTTTTTTCTCAGTGCGTTTGCTCGGACCTGCTTCCGTGTCGCAATTACCCTTTACCGATGGCTTTTCCTTTCGTAAACTTTTTATCTCGACGCATAGACGCTTTGATTCCGTTTTACATCGACGAAGAAAACTCTCCAATTGTCTTTCATTACACACCAACACAGGAGGCACATCCAACGGAAGCTTGCTACGTACCTTATTAGCTAGGTTATAGCTCAACTTCACTTCATAATTACTTCGGTTTAATTCGAAATCTTCATAAACCATAGTAATCAAATCCCCAAAAGATGTTCTTCGATCTACACACAAGATCCGAGTTCCAAGATTTTCGTCAACATTAAACCACCAACGTTTCTTCTCAAAAAACCACTTACCACTCACTAAAATTATCTCCTCCACCTTCAAAACATCCATTGATTTCACAAAATCACACTTGCAATCATTATTTTTCGAGGGAGATCCAAATACATTAACTTGGGAAAAGCCCTAAAATTATCACGGTGCCACGTCATAAATCTAACTCGTGAATGCTATTTTAGTAATTAATGATCTGGCAAAATGAGAACAATGAAGCGGTAGACTTAGGTTTCACTCATAAGTCTGCCACCAAAGATATTAGATTTTCAGGATAGATATATATGCCATTAACTCCACCGTTAGACTCTACGCTCTAACGTTAGAGTCCAACATTAGACTGATAGACACTATTGATCTATCGTTAGACTCTATTGCTGAATCGTTAGACTGCTAGACTCTATTGGTCTATCGTTAGACTCTATTTGTCTATCGTTAGACTCTTGTAAGTCTGTCATCAAGTGATTTAACTCTAACGTTTAAATCTAATATCGCAATATCTCTAACGGTCTAACCAATAATTCTGTAGTCACTAAAATAAATCTAACAGTCTAACGACTAAGTCTATGTCTTGTCATAAATCTGCCGTCAAGTAAAGTAAATCTAATGTTAGACTCTACTGTATAACTAGTACGTGTAACACAAACATTAAAATATAACTCTAATGAATAAGTCTCCCGCCATTGGAGGCACCAAGGCGGGAAATTTTGGCGCCAGTTTTTTTTTTTTTGCGCTTTATTTTACTCAAAGAGCCAAGGGCTTTTTCGTATTAAAAAAAATTGTTCCGAATGTCAGATGTTCCATTACATTTAAATAATTATGATACTTTCCAAAGCTATTTTAGCCATCCACCCAATAATTTATTATGTTGACATTTACTAAAGATTTTAACCGATAGAAATTAAGTTGACAAATTACTATTGGTCATAGCATATTAAATTAATCATAAAACATACATTAAATGTTGTGAAAATCAAATATTAATGAATATTTTAGATGAAATATTATTCAAATTATTTATTTGTATATACTAATTCAATTCAGACCACTACACCAAAGTCAATTTTTAGTTAAGATTCTCAAAATCTGTATTTATAATATAATTAAAACTGAATTTTGCTTTATTGTTTTGACCTTTAATAAAAAATTTATATTGTTAATAACACTATCAAAGTAATTCTCCAAAATGTATCTTCAAATTTTAATATAAAAATGACTTACAAAAGAAACCAAACCACTAGTTGCTACTCTGCAACCAATAATGGTTAAACAAACACATTACTGATTATTACATTGTAACTGCAACAACACGACTTGTTGTTGTTGTTGTTGTCGGAATAACATCTTTGTCTGAAGAAGAATCAAAAAGAGCCACTCTTTTACTTCCAATTCCACCACCATTCTTCTTTAACGGATCAAACTCTTGATCCACACACAAATCAAGTTCTTTGTTGTTCGATTTTACACACATTCGATCACGCGATTCAGCTGAGTTCGGTTCCCACGAAGAAGAAGAAGAAGAAGAAGCCGATAAGTATCCTTGTCGCCGCTGCTTCACCACACAACTACTTGCAATGAAACCATTGCTTCCCGACGATTCTTCCTCTTCCATTTCCTCCAAGGAAGTAGAACAACCTCTCTTAACAGTCACATACTTCTCAAAACTCGGCTCCATTAGATCCGTTTTCTTCTCTATTCTTTCCTGTTGATTCTTCGTACTTTCCTTTGAAACCGACGAGCTCGTGGCGTTGACATTGACACTCTTTTGGTGGAAGTTATGGATGTCCTGTAATAGCAAAGCTGTGTAAGATGGTAATGCCGATGCTGCCGCTACCGGATTGTTGTTGTTGTTGTTGTTGTTTGAGAGCAATGCTTCCGGATCGAAATCGAAATCGCGGGACTTCCTCAACGATCTGCTACGGCTTACGAATTGAGGCTTGGCCAATTCAATTCCACATGACAACATTACCTTACACTCTTCCACTATCTTCTCTTGCTCTTTGGTGGCTCGTTGATTCGGGCTTGCGGCTCTGCGGATAGGACCTTGAGAAGCGGATTTGCTGTTCATCTTCTGCAAACACAATAAAACACACCATAAGCTCTTTAATACATCACAAAGAGATTTGATTCTCAAAACATTAGCAAGAGATTATAAGTACCTGAGAATCATTGTCTATGTTGTCGTTGCGATTCGCTATCGAGTTTGTATCAATCTTTACCAGTGGGTTCCTTTTGTAAGGTGAATACTCAGTTTTGCGGCTGGGTTTCGACGGCGGCGAAGGCATAGCCACCGTTCTCGCCGGCGACTGTGATCTCGGAGAAGCAGCTTTGCCTATGTTTCTCTTCACGGAGATACGATTTATAGATGAATCTCCATTGTTGTTGCTCTTCTCCGTTATAACCAAAGAGGATTTATCAGTTGCTGGAACAGAGACGAACTTACATTGTTTATTGTTGTTGCTTGAATTTACAGAATTGCCACTGGCGGCGCTTGAATTAGGGTTAGTGTTAGGGTTTGTCTCCGATCTTCTTATCGGAGATCTGCTTACACGTCGACTACCACCGCCGCCACAACCGCCGCCGCCGCCGCTGTTTCCGATTCCAGAACGATTTTCCCTTTCTCTACTCGGAGTTCGTCTTCTCCTCCGCTCACGAGGCGATTCTTCACCACGGCGATGACGGTTTCGATGAATCCGCCGCTCGATTTCTTCTTCTTCTTCTCCTCCGTCTTCTACGTCGGCCTCCTCCGCGTCGTCTCCGATCCCGTCGAAATCGAAACTCCTCTTAGATCCAGAGAATCTCCGTGTTTTCGCGGCGGCTGAGTTGCTCCTGCTTAATTTACCGCACTGAATCAATATAGCATCAACGTCTCCGGTTGATTTCTCATCGGAGACAGGAGATTCGTCTGGATCCTTCGTCTTCTCCGATCTCTCGTGGCTTATACGATGTTTTATCACGAAGACTTCTTTCCTTGGCTTGACTTTCCCTTGTATTGACTCTACTTCGTTATTATTTGGCTTAGATTCTTCAAATTCGAGCTTCTCCTTTGGTTTCAGAGGTTTATCAATGGCGGTTTTGTTCGGATCTGGATGATTCTTCTTGCTGAAACAGCAACCCATTTTATGAAGAAGAAAGTGAAGGAGACGCAGAAATTGAATTTGGATAGAGAGAGAGAGAAGAGAGAATAAAAAGACAAAAACAAATTCAAAAATTCAAATTCGGAGGAGAAATTAGATACAAGTCCCTTTTATTTCATTAATATTCCAGATATGGCTACTTACTTTCTTTATTTACATATTGGTCCCTGAATAAGACATTAGTGAAGGCACACGATTTCGGATGAAATTAGCGAAAGATAACTAAATTTGATGTTATCAAATTTGAAACTAATTCAAAAAATAAATATCTAGAACGGGAAAAAAAATTTCGTAACCAAAAATCCGAAATCGAAATCTGAAACGAAGCAATTTTTTGAAGTAAAACCGAATTATCCAAAAATATTTAAATATTAAAAGTTATTGAAGTAATTTTTATTATTATTTGTAGTGCATATTCTATATAATAAATTTTTAACATAATTTATAAGGTTATTTATTCAAAACTATTTTACATTATAGAAATTGTTATTTATTATAATTTTAGGTAGACAAAATATTCGGATCTAAATTAACGTATAGATCCAAACTGAAATATTCGAAGCGAAACCGATTCATAAAATAAATAACTTGAACGGATAAAGAAATTTACCACCCGAAAACCCGTAACCAAATCTGAATAACCTAAATTTGTAAAACTATACCGACTTTTCAGGGTTACCCAAATTTTATACTATGGAAATTGTTATTTATTATATTATTATAAATGTATACAAAATATTTGGATCCAAATTAACATATCAAAACAAAATTAAAATATTCGAACCGAAATCAATCCAAAAAAGTAATTCGAACGAATAGAGAATTTTACTACCCGAAAACCTGGAATCGAATCCGAATTGAACCTAAATTTTTAAAATTTAACCGAACTATCGTATTTACCCAAAAATTATTTAAAATAAAAATAATTTTAATTATAGATACAAATAATTTATTTTAATATATAGATAATATATAATATTAGTAGTTGGTTTTTGTGTTGAAAATAATTATTTTTTTACTTCTTGTTATTAATTCAAATTTTAACTAAATTTTAAGAATATAATAATTTTAATAATATATGTTTGTAGATATGTTTAATATAAAAATTGTTTTGAAATTGTTATTAAAGTTAAGGATAAGATTATCCTTGTTTGGAAAGCATAAATTATGGTTTTATCCTTAAAGAATTTTTTCCATGTTTAAACTCAATGACATAGTGTGTAAATAAGTGAGTTTTTGTGTGTATATAATGTAAACAGTATATTTATGTGTATAGTGTTTGAGAGAATTCTAGAGAGATAAAACTAGAGAGATAAATTGTTTCTGATTTATAATTTTGTTTTACGTTATGAACATATTTATAGTAAAAAGTTTACTTTAAAATGAAGAAGCTTATATAAATATCTTACTATATAATATGATATTATTTTACTTCAACATGAAAAACTTATAAATATCTGAATAAATAATATATAATATAATTTATCGTTATCCATATATTAAGTATCTGATCAAATACTTAGGGGTGTTATTCATTCATGGATTTTAAATTCAATGTATTTTATTGAGATTTTATAAGTCAAACACATGAATTCTCTTTGATCAATGATTTAAAATCATTTCTAATAGAAATCAAGTCTTTGGATTTTAAAATATCATTAAAACATCTTGGATTTTGAATATCACATTTTATTCATAAAACTCTATGTCAAATGATTTGAAATGAGTTAAAATCCATTGATTTTAGAAATCATTAGAGCGTTGAATAACACTAGATTTTAAAAAATAATTTATAATCATTAATTTAATAACACTAGAAGTTAAAATCCATTGAAACATGATTTACAAATATTATATTCAATAACACTAGATTTTAATAAGGGGTGAATAATAGAAAGTAGTGGGTTAATTTGCAAAAATAAAGGCGGAGAGAGAGTGTAGTGGAAAATTTCTTTTTTACCCCTAAATATCTTCTTCTCTCCCTTCTTTTTCTTTCTCTTTCTCATCTTCTTCTACTTTTTTTTTTCTCATATTCTTCTCTCATTTCATTTTATCTTCTTTTTTCATATTATTTTCACTATCTTCTTTTTCTCATCTTTTATTCTTATTCAATTTTGATAATGAATGTCATCTATGGAAACTTCATTATATTATCTATCTATTTTCCGAATGTCAGAAAATAATATGTTTGTGATATATTCAGAAACAAACGATATATGTGATTTTTTTAGAAATATAATACGTGTCTAAGATTATAATAGATAATTATTTTGAGAATAAATAATGATTATGAGATAAAAATTTATGATATAGGGTTAAGTGTTTAGGGTTTTAGAGTAAATGTAAAGGTATATGGTTTAGGGTTTAGTGTTTAGGGTTTATGACGTAGGGTTAAGTGTTTAGGATTTTAGGGTTTAGAGTTAAGTGTATAAAGTTTATGATATATTCGGAAATAGATGATAAATGTGATTTTTTTAGATAATATATGTATATTTTACAGATAATATACGTCTATTGAAGATAATATACGTCTATTTTCAATTGGATAATAGACGTTTGTTTGTTGACTCAATAAATAGTTTTCAATAGATGACTTTTTTTATTATAGAGCGATAAAGGGTAAAACTGGAATTAAAAAAAACTTTTGTCATTTTGGCAAATTTATACTTGTTTTTGTTATTTTTGCAAATTAACTCTCCACTTTATAATATTCATCAAATTCACCCTTTTAATAAAAGATTTAAAAACATCATTTGAATAACCGATTGAATTTCAAATCTATTAAAATCCATGATTGAATCTCAAATAAAAGTTTACAATGGAGATGCTCTATTTTGGTAATGATAGTTTCTAAATTTTAAATTTAGGCATTAAATTAATAATATACGACTTACTACACAGATCACCTTTGACCATATTTCAACGAGGAAAGATCCAACAAAAACATTTTTGTATTATTAAAAATATAATTATTTCAATAAAACTAATTATGGGAGTATTTTGGGTTTCATTCATCAACGGATGGAGAGAAATATATATATTAAATAATTTAATAAAATGAATAAATTACAACGCTAACATTTATGACAACTCTATCTCACTCCCTCTCTTCTTCAAAATACAATAAAAATAATTCAATGTCCTTTTCATCGAATCCAAGAGCAAGAAAATAATTAAATAAATAAATAAATAAATATTTATATAAATAAATAAATATTTATATAAATAAATAAATATTTATATAAATAACAAACAATTAATGTTATTTCGTACGGTGAAGATCTGAAGATAATAATCCAACGGTTAAAATGAGGTGGCTCTATTACTGACACACCCACCTCATAATTCTCGTTAGTGGGACCCACTCTTCTTCCTCTTTTTTCTTCCCACTGTTCTCAGGTTTGGTTCGGTTCGGTTTGGTTTAAACCGGTTTGGTTCGGTTTAAACCGGCTTGATTCGGTTTAAACCGGTTTGATTCGGTTTCTCAGTTCGGTTCTTTTGAAATAAGAGCAAAACCACTTAACTTTTGCTCTCTCTCTCCCTATCAACCACACGCACTCTCTTCTTTCTCTCTCTGACACATATCTTTTTCTCTCTCTACCTCTTCTCTTCTCTCTCCTTGTGCTGTTTGAGAGCTAAAGTGTCTCTCTTTTAGACAGTGATGGAACTTGCTTCAAGAGATTTAATAACAAGAGAAGAAGCCAAGTGAAGAGTTTTGTCTCTGTCTTTGTCTTCTTCCCCCCTTTTTACTTCTTCACTAAGATCTCACTTTCAGAAACAAGGGTTTTTCTTTCTTTCTTACAAGGTCCCGGTTCTTTTAGCTTTAGTTTCTTGTAGTGTTTCTTGATGATGAGAAGAAGAAGAAGAAATGGTGTTTACTCTGTTTCTTGAGTTTTATGGCTTCTATGAAAGATACTATTTCAGAGATTTCTTTGAGTCTTATAGTGAAGAGGAAATGGTGTGAATTTGAAAGAAGAAGAAGATGGAGAAAGATAAGCTTGTTCTTCCTGAACTAAAGAGTTATAGTTGTTGTAGTATCTGGAAGTGAAGTCAATTTTTAGATTTGTACGGATATAAAAATTAGGGTTTGTTAAAAAAAAAAAGAAGTTTAGTACTTTTTGTTTTGTTATTTCTCAAAGTTTATAAGAAAATATATATATTCAGACATGAAGCTGTCAACATCTGGAATGGGTCAACAGAGTCATGAAGGTTCTTGTCTTAATTTTTTTTTTTAGATATATAATCTCTGATTTCATTACATTACTTTGAAACTACAAGTTGTGTCCCCTTAGTTTTTTTCTTTTCTTTGTGTTTATAAAAACAGGAGAAAAATGTCTGAACTCTGAGCTATGGCATGCTTGTGCTGGTCCATTAGTCTCTCTTCCATCTTCAGGAACCAGAGTTGTTTACTTCCCACAAGGTCACAGTGAACAGGTTTTAGTTTTAGTCTCTTCTTCAATAACAATTAGTATTAGTTTATATTTTCTTCTTCTTTGCAAAGTAGTAGTTTTAAAGGTATGGAGGTTTTGATACATTTACTTTTTTATAAAGTTTTGTTTTTTTTTTAAGAGAGAGAGAGAGAGAGAGAGATATTATTTGGGTATTTTCCATATAAATTGAAGTGTACTTGTAGGTAGCTGCTACAACTAATAAGGAAGTTGATTGTCACATACCAAATTACCCAAGCCTACCACCACAATTGATATGCCAGCTCCATAATGTTACAATGCATGTGCGTATTTTTAGTTAGTTCCCTGTCCTTTTCTCTCTTTCACCTTCAATTTTAGTTTGCTTTGTAAGTATTGGTGTTTTTTCTTTTTTTTTTAATTTCAGGCAGATGTGGAGACTGATGAAGTCTATGCCCAAATGACACTACAACCATTAACACCGGTAGATAACATGAAGAGGGTTTTGTTTTTTCGTTTAGTCGAGTGTGTGAGTAAGTTAATTAAAGGCTTAGGATTTGGTGTTTGTTGTTGTTGTTGTTGTAGGAGGAGCAGAAGGAAACGTTTGTACCGATTGAGTTGGGGATACCGAGTAAGCAACCTAGTAACTATTTCTGTAAGACGCTCACGGCTAGTGATACTAGTACTCATGGTGGTTTCTCTGTTCCTAGACGCGCTGCTGAGAAAGTGTTTCCTACATTGGTATAACACTTTTTTTTCTTTTGTTTAGTGTGAATGGTTATGTAACTTTTTATTGATCTCTTGCCTCTTCTTTTGTTGTTGTAGGATTACTCTTTGCAGCCACCAGCTCAAGAATTGATTGCAAGGGATCTCCATGATGCTGAATGGAAATTTAGGCATATCTTTCGAGGTATGTTTTCTTCTTTTTCGGTTTCAAAATTATCCCTTTGATAGCAAATATATTTGTCCCATCGGTCCTTAAAACTACATTCTTGTTTGCTTGTTATCGCGGGTGCCGCCCGCAGTTATGTTATTAAGTAGGATTCTTGTTTTGTTATGCTATGAAGCAGCTTTGTAGTATACGGAAGCTTCATGATGTTTTGTTATCTCATTGATTGCATATGTATACCCCATTTCTGTTTGTTTAATCCGTTAACGACATTCCTATATGCTTGTAATCACGGTATCAAAATTACGGAATTAACTAGGAGGATTGTTTCATAATGTCCTGAAGCTGTAATCCTCTTTTTCTCCACTATGGTTTTACGGTTACTATATGTTATTGTTGCTGTATATCATACATTGGAATCATGACTTGTAAATGACTTGAATTGGCTTCTTCTCTTCGTGTTGCATTACCGATGGCTTACATTTTTCTTCTGTGATATTGCAGGACAGCCGAAACGGCATCTCCTAACTACTGGATGGAGTGTCTTTGTCAGTGCCAAGCGTCTAGTAGCTGGAGATTCCGTCATTTTCATCAGGTTTAAATTCTATCCTTCTACGTTCATTTCGTGAACTGTGGTTTAACACTATTATTTGTTATTAGGAATGAAAAGAATCAACTCTTTTTGGGAATCCGGCGTGCCATTCGGCCACAAACTATCGTACCATCATCTGTTTTATCTAGCGATAGCATGCATATCGGACTCCTTGCTGCTGCAGCGCATGCTTCTGCAACTAACAGCTGTTTCACTGTCTTCTTTCACCCAAGGTTTACAAAAAAACCTCTTCATCTTTATTCTCTTAGCGGTATATACGTTGTTATATACTACTAATGATATGATCTTCCTTGTTCAGGGCTAGTCCGTCTGAGTTTGTGATACAACTTTCCAAGTACATTAAAGCCGTTTTCCACACGCGTATTTCAGTTGGGATGCGTTTCCGCATGCTCTTCGAGACAGAAGAGTCCAGTGTCCGCAGGTGATTACGCCAATGATTCAAGCCGATTAAAAACAATGTCATTACATTAACATATTTTACTTCCAACATGTGTTCTGACATAAGTAGGTGACAATTTTCAGGTACATGGGTACTATAACTGGTATCAGCGATCTTGATTCTGTTCGTTGGTCAAACTCTCACTGGAGATCTGTTAAGGTATATAGCACTATATGTTGTAAGTAGATAGTTCTCTGAAAGTCGGGTCAACATTTGAATATTCGGACGTAATTGGTGTATAGGTCGGTTGGGATGAATCGACAGCGGGTGAAAGACAGCCAAGGGTGTCTTTATGGGAGATTGAGCCTCTTACTACCTTCCCTATGTATCCATCTCTGTTTCCTCTCAGGCTTAAACGTCCTTGGCACGCCGGCACATCCTCACTACACGGTATCCACAATTTGTCTCTTCTCCTATCTCTTGACCTCTACTTTATTATGTGTGTTTTCTTAAGACTTCTCCTATCTCTTGGTCTCTAGTGTATCAAGTATGTTTCCTTAAAGAGTATTTGTTGGATGTTATAGATGGAAGAGGCGAATTAGGAAGCGGTCTAACATGGCTAAGAGGAGGAGGAGGTGGAGAGCAGCCAGGGATGCTTCCTTTAAACTATCCGTCCGTTGGTATGTTTCCGTGGATGCAACAAAGGCTGGATCTCACTCAACTCGGGACCGATAATAATCAGCAATACCAAGCAATGTTAGCCGCTGGATTGCAGAACATCGGCGGCGGTGGAGATCCTTTAAGACAACAACAGTTTGTTCAGCTACAAGATCCTCACCACCAATATCTTCAACAATCGGCTTCTCACAACTCGGATCTAATGCTTCAACAGCAGCAACAAGCGTCGCGTCATCTCTTGCACGCCCAAACTCAGATTATGAGTGAGCAGAATATGCCACAAGAAGTTAGTAACCAACCCGCCGTGCAGCAACATCAGATACAACATTCAGACCAAAACGCGTATCTTAATGCTTTCAAAATGCAAAACGGACATCTTCAACAGTGGCAGCAACACTCGGATTTCACCGACCCGAGCAACAAATTCGCCGCAACTCCTAGTCCCATGCAGCAACAAAACAACTCGGCCTCTCCGGTTTCTACAGACGGTAACAATCTGTTGAACTTCTCTATAACCGGACATTCCATACTCCCTGAGCCGTTGACAACAGAAGGTTGGTCTACGAAAGCATCATCAAATGCAGGGTTCTCTGAACCGTTGTCGCTTCCTCAAGCTTATCCCGGAAAAAATCTTGCTGTACCACCCGGAAACTCAGCCTCTCTTTTCGGGGTTGATTCTGACTCCGGGCTTTTCTTACCTAGTACGGTCCCCGGGTTTGCTTCTGCATCAGGAGATGCCGAAGCTTCTCCTATGTCGTTAACGGATTCCGGATTTCAGAACTCGTTGTACGGCTGCATGCAAGACACAACTCATGAGTTGTTGCATGGAGCCGGACAAATTAACCCGTCCTCCCAAACCAAGAACTTTGTAAAGGTAAACTTGTCGGTTCTAGGCTCATCGACAAAAAAAATTGATTCCTTTACTAATATATATATATATATAAAAAAATGCAATGTAGGTTTATAAATCAGGTTCGGTAGGGCGATCACTAGACATCTCCCGGTTCAGCAGCTACCACGAGCTGCGTGAAGAGCTAGGGAAGATGTTTGCTATCGAAGGGTTGTTGGAAGACCCCTTTAGATCAGGCTGGCAGCTTGTATTCGTTGACAAGGAAAATGATATTCTTCTCCTTGGCGATGACCCGTGGGAGTAAGTTTACAAAACACTACTACTATCTATTTGTGTGTATATTCAAGATTTGATTTTTTGAGATCATTTGTATGTGTCATTTGCAGGTCATTTGTGAATAATGTTTGGTACATAAAGATACTATCTCCGGAAGATGTGCAACAAATGGGAGATGATCAAGGAGAAGAAGGCAGTGGAGGAGGAGGAGATGGGTCTTTCCCGCAAAACCCGACACATATCTAGAAAAGCCCTCGGTGTTAGTACACGATCCCTCTGTCTTTGCTCTAATGCCGGGAAGAGACTTTGTTTCGATATGGAAGTCGGTTTATTATTGATCTTTTTTTATGTGCCAATGTTATATCTCTCTATCGTTTTGATGATGTTTTTAGGAAGAAACATAAAATGTGGTAATTGTTGTGAGTGTGTCCCCTGAAACGTTAGGGTGTGTACTTAGTAGCTTTGTATTAGACAATCTATGGGTCATAAAGACGAGAACTTTTGTTAGTTTCCTTTTTAGTTAACTTGAGCTCTATTATTTTGGTTTGGAAAATGGATAAAAGTGCCCCCAAAATTACATTTTTTTTGATATGGACATAAAACTTGTCACTCGTTTTGATCAACTATTCCTCAAATATTTTATGCGATATGAACTTATTAAATTAAGTGTATCTATTATTGCTAACCAGATTCGGACAAGTGCAATATATATCTTACTAGATGAAAACCCGCGTAATACGCAGACAAATTACATAAATTTTTTTTATAATTATATATTAATATTGTTAGTAAATTTGTATAGTTATAGTTAGATTTAAGCGAAAACTAATATTATATCCGTTATTTTATTAACAAATAAATATAAAAGACACACAACAATATATGATAATAGTAAATAAGTGATTTTTACTTTTTTCATCTATTAAGAAATAAAAATAACACATTTTTTATTTTATTACATTGCTTTTGTTATTTACATAAAATTTTAAATTAATAATTAGATAGTGGATTCATGATGATAAGAAATAAGTTATCATAAAGATTTTCTTTATTTTCTCAAGTAATTTTACGTTTTTATTTTTTATTTTTTCTTATTTCTATTTTTTTATTTATTATTTCTTAAAATATTCTTAAATTTTTCTTTTTCTATGTTATTTTCCTAATTTTTGGTTATTTTATTTTTCTATATTTCGGATTAATTTATTTTATTTATAATTATTTGATAATTAATGTTAATTTTTTAATTTATAAGTGTTTAATTTATAAATTAAACATTGAGTGTTTAATTTATAAGTTTTTCATTTTAAGGTGTTTTCATTCTTCTTTTTTTCCTATTTTTTAAGAAGATTCTTTATTTTAATAATGACAAATGTCGCGTTCTAAATTAATTGTCATGTGTCATGATCTGGTGAGCTATAATTTTTTTCCTACGCGTCGAGCTCACGTTAAACACTCTCACTTTTATATAATTGATTTAGTGTGAAGTAAGATTGTTGACTTTTAAAAACTATGAAACTCATCTTTATCTCTGTTTGAGTTAAAAAAAATTAATAATAGTAAATAGCACAAAGAGGATAGCACAATGAAATTTAATGATTCTAGATATGTATATATAGATGTAGTGAACACTTTTCGTTTGATTACTTTTTTCCTTTTTTTGTTTTTCCTTTCTCTTTTTTTCTTATTTTTTGTTTTGTTTTTTTCTCAAACGTTACATTTTTCTTCTTTTAAAATTATTAACATTTTTCCTAAACATTATTAACATTTTTCCTACACATTATTAACATTTTTACAAAAAATTATTAACATTTTTCTTCTTTTTTTCCTAAACATTATTAACATTTTTCCTTTCTTTTTTTTCTTCTTTTATAATTTTTTTTTCTTAAACATTATTCTAACAACATTGAGTGTTTAATTTATAAGATTTCCATTTTTTAAAAGTGTTTTCATTCTTCTTTTTTCCTATTTTTTAAAAAAGATTCATTATTTTAATAATGACAAATGTCGCGATCTAAATTAATTGTGACACGTGTCACGATCTGGTGAGTTATAATTAAACACGCTCACTTTTATATAATAAGATTATATAAAATTGAATGCGTTTAACGAGAGATTGACAAGTGGATAAATTCTAACTCGAAAGATCGTGACACGCGTCACACATAATTTAGATGGACATATTTATTAAAAATAATCATATTTGTGGAATATTCAAAAAATACAATATAATTTTGATAAAAACAAAAAATTTGTCAAAGTACAAGATAATTTTGGTAAAAGAATTTAATAAGTTAATTTTGACAAAAGGGAATTTATAAGTAATAAATATCTCTACGTTATAATAATAGAAGAAATAGCATGTCAAAAACGAAAATATTCTCAAAACAAACTCATACAAAAACAACAAACAACTAAATTTAAATAATAGGTAAAAGGTATTACAAATATCTCTACGTTATAATAATAGAAGAAATAGCATGTCAAAAACGAAAATATTCCCAAAACAAACTCATACAAAAACAACAAACAACTAAATTTAAACTTTTTTGAAATAATACTTAGGAAATAAGTAAATTAATAGATCGTGTGTGTGAGACTATGCGGTTGCAAATCTCCAAATTGTTGCGGGGAGTTTCAACGTAGTCAATCATCTTGGAGAAATCACTTTGGAACGAGTACATAATCTTATTATAACTTTAAAATTATTATTGCTTTTTAAAATAAATATTGAATAATATAATAAATGTCATGTTACCTATTTATTTATTTTTCGGTTTTTATTTAAAATATAAATTTTTTAATTGTATTTTTCGCGTTTATTTTAATTTATTTGCTTAAAGATTGAAATTTACATGTTTATCTAAATATATTTGTTTAAACATTATGTGCCAAAATCTTAACCGTAAACTTGACACATGTCACAATTATATGAGTTATTAAGTTTTGAAACCAAACTTTATATAATAAGATATTAAGTTCTGAACTAAACTTTATATAATAAGATAATCTCAATTTTTGAGTTATATTTATAAAAAAATAACTTGTTTGTAAATTTAATTATAAAATTTAAATGGTTATTTTGAAAATTAAAAATAGTTTTGTGTTTAAAACACAAAAAAAAATGATATTTTATATATTTTAGTTGTAGTTTATATAAAAGAGATAAATTAAATGACTATTATGTAAATTAAAAAGTTTATCTCTATTATAAAAAAAAATATAACATTCCTCAGGAAAAAATAGTAATATCTATTATAGAGAAAGTTTGCCTCTTCGGTCTTTTCTCGTTGCTGATACGGTCTTTTCTCGTTGCTGATGCTTGGTGAGGTCTCTGTTTCGGATGCCTATATGGGATCGAATTTAGAACCACCTCTATTACCTTGTTCTTTGGCTCAGTATCGACTTACCCAGTGTTTGTAGCGAGTTCATGGTTTGTTTTGGTTCAGCGGTTTATTGTGGAGATCCGAAGCCTTATGTTTCCATTAGTAGTTATCTCTTCTCCGTAGGATTTTAAACCTTTTGTTTCTTCTTTTGACTCCCATGTGTGGGCTTTTGTTTGCGATCTCTACCCGTGTTCCATTATCAAGGTAGTTAGTCGTCTTTTGTGTTCCAAAAACGAGTTCCAAAAACGTATTTCATCCTTGTAATTCGAAAGTTTCTAATATATTTAAGACGACAAAAAAATCTATTATAGAGAAAGAAATAAAGGTGGATTGGGGAGCAAATTTTACTCTATAATAGAGATTAAAAACAATTATAAAGTCTAAGAAAAATTAGTAATTGTCTTTTTCTTATTTATGAATTTACTAATATTCACTTATTAAAACTGGCGTTGAAAATATAGTTTAGAATCTCAAACTAAATAATCCAAACCCAATCAAAAACTATAAAAGATCCAACCCAAAATCAAATTTGACCACAACATAAAAATTTGATATACAAGAGTACTACTATCTAAAACCTTACCATGTCCTAACAACCTTGTATACTTAGGCAAATTTAGCTCACTATATTGTGTGTTGTAAAAAAAAAAAAATCATTATATTGTGTCACTTCCCATATCACATGTGAAAGTCTAATGTAATAAGAAATCAAATACTTTAGATTTTGGTTATTATTACAACAAGAAGCCGCCAAAATGATGTCCACTTAAAAGGAATTTAGGTGCTTAGACCGTCTCCAATGTATTTCTCCATTTTCAACTCCAAAATGGAGTATCTTCAAAATGGAGATGGATTTTACTCCAATGTATTTCTCTATTTTCTACTCCATAATAGAATATTTTAGGGAGAATCACAAAACTACATCATTTGAATTACATTTCACAAAACTACACCATTTCCAAAATACTTCACAAAACTACACCTAAACACTCAAAATTAAATCCAAATAAACCTTACCCAAACAATCTTACCCTTTAATACTATACCCTAAACACTAATTAGCGAACCCAAATGAAAATTTTTTAATTTTGGTAATTTTTTAAAGGTTAAATCAAACTTTTAAAATTTTGAAAGGGTGTAAATTTGTGAAAATATTAAATTAGGAGTAGTTTTGTGAAGAAGGGGTTAAAAGGGTATAAATTTGTGAATTACTCAATATTTTAAGTATATTCTTTTTTTCACTTTCTTATTAATTACAAATATTGCCTCCAATTTCTATAATTTAAAATTTAACTTTATTTATTTATCTTCTATAAAATTAATAGAAATTATAATATTATTTTAATAAAAACATGTAATTAAAACTACATTACATCATAAAATAAAACATAGATATTGTTTGGGCAAAAGTTAGCGATCCGTTAGAAGAACCACGAAATTCGATAACGGTTAATACTACTAGAATCAGTTTGAATTGGATGTTTTATTAATCGATCAAAGAATACAAGAAAAGAGGAATATGATTCAAGATCTAGACTTAAAACAATCTAAAGCTTATAATCGAATATTCTCTCTAGAAACAAGTGTTTATGTCGAAAAGTGTATGTGAAAGTCGATATTCGTGAATGTCGATATGAATGAATGAATCCTCTAGGTCTTCTAGCTTCTTCTCTTTATATAGAGGTCTTTAGGTCAATGAACTTCCTTTTCCTTTTATGAATAGGAATTGACATATTTCCTTTTATTAACCTTTTTCCTTTTATTTAGATATTTCCCTAGATTCTCTCTTTTATGAATATTCAAGAGAATCTAGTAATATATCTTTTCCATTTTACCTTATGCCGATAATTAAGCCCAAATAAAGCCCAATATCAACTAAAGGAGGCCGGTTCCGATATTGTCGCTGATTCCGGTTTAACTGGTCCGATCTGCCGTCAATCCGGTCTGATTCTGCCGCTGGTTAAACCTTAACCGGGATGGTTAAATTTATCCCCCAGCTTTGCTCTTCTTTGACTCCGGGTAAAAAGGGGAAAGTAGTTTGTCGAAGCATAAATTTCTTGAGCTCGCCTTTGATTTCGTCGTGGATTGATTTAGTCATACGCCGAATAGCAATGTTGAGTCGACCTCACTTGGAAGAGATATTCATGGATGCGCTGGGGATGTTGCCTCGTTAAAAACCTTACCAGGAAAACCCAGTGGGAAAAACCATGGTTAAGGGGAAAAGAGTGCAACACGCATTGTCTCCTCCTCGTTTGATCGACTCGTTTGATCGACTCGCTTGAGTAGGGTTCACTTGAACTTGCATTATGACTTCTTTCCATGCTTCAAAAACAACATATCTCGCCAATCTTGAAGTTGCATCATGATTTGATGGTCCTTTTGCGCGGCTTCGTGAAGTGATGACTTTCTGGTGTTTTTTCCGCCGAGAGGATGATCGTCTCATTATCCTCGACGAGAATTTTGAATGTTTTCCTCGCGGTCGTCACGTATACATGAATAGTTAAGATCTAGATCTTAAATAAAAAATATAAGATTCAGATCTTAACTATTTAGGTGGCTCCACATGCTAAGATCACGTTAAAAAACACCATTGGACTTGCTCTAATATTATTTATTAAATATTTAAATTATGATGACTTTTTCAGTTTTTTCTTACAAGGAATCAAAAAGGTAGCGTGTGAAAAAAGGGTAAAGAGAAAAATTATAAAATAAATTTGGACCATATGGTACCCACACGTTGCCTCACGTTATAACATTTTTAAAATTCGTATTTTCTTGACTAATGCTCAATTTTACATTAATCATATATAGTCATATAATTATGACAAATGATAACATCACACATGTAGGATTCTCATGAAAAATGTCGACATAATATGTTCAAATAGTATATACAAATGAAAAAGAGTGCAATACTAACCATATTCATATCTTTGATATGAATCTAAAATATAAACAAATCATATAGTAAAGTCAACAATGTCCCTTGGGGGCTTTGATTTATGAGTTTCAATAATAATAAATTTATATTTGTAGTACTTACTACCTATTTCCCCCACATATTATAATATTTGTAGAACAAATACAAGTTAAAGAGAAAAATCACAAGTTTACATTAAAATTATTACACAACCATTATGGTATTAATATCAATATCTTGTTAATAACATATGGTTACTACTTTTATGTGATCTTGCTCCTTTTCTTTAAAACAAAAAAAAACATTTCACAATGAGTTCCGACAACATAAACAATGATGATGTTTTAGATTCCGACCGTACGTTTTGGCAGAACACAACATCTTATCATGGTAGTAGCAAGATCTTACTAGTCTCTAGTAGAAAAAACCATACTAATTATTTAGTGAAAAAACGAAACTAATTACTTATTCAAAATGAATATAACAATTTAGGCATGTGAAGTGTCATCTTCGGTTCATTGATCACAACTTATTTATCTTAAATTAATTATAAAAAAAAATCGAGTTCCATTAACAATATTTTCTTGGAAATCGCGGGGAAGTGGCCTTGGTATAGTGGCAGTCATAAGTCCACAGAATACAGGTAGCACCACCCCATCCGGGATCGATTCCCCGCGACTACGTTTGTGTAGGATTGGCTAATGGGTCGGCCATTTGTGGCCCAAACGTTGACAAAAAAAAAAATTTTCTTGGAAATTGTTGAAACTTTAAAATCATTTCCAAAGTCTCCTTAAACCTTTCGCCTTCTAATTATTCCTTTTTAAATAGACCAAACTCAAAGTAAAGAATTACTCCAAAATTGCTTTCTTCATAAAATAACACATATTCTTCTCTTGCCTTGTAAGTCAAGTTACGACTTAAACTCAAAGTTCTCTTTATTATATTGCTAATCTTTAATCATTTTACAGAAAATGCAAAGTATTATGGAGAGGAATGATAAAACAAGTCTAGTAGATAAAGTATTTTCTTGGTCTATCAAAGATATTCTCAACAAAGATCTTCACAAAAACAAGGTTATAATACAATTTCTTTTAAACCCTAATATCATCAATAACTTGTAATCTTTGTTTCGTATACTAATTAGGGGTGGGCAAATTATCCGTTATATCCGATCCGATTCGATATTTGCTTCGATCCGATTCGTAAAATCCGGATATCCGAGATAATTCAAAGCAAAGCAAATACTAAAATTTAATATCCGCAAAAAACAAAGCAAATAACAAATATTAATTATTAGAAGGTCGGATATCCGATCCGCTCCGTACCTTCGTATATTACATAATATATTACAAATATGTATATTAGGTAACAAATATATAATATTTATTATATATTTTCATATTTTGAAGTCAAGGAAAATAAGTTAAACTTATACATACAAAATAATTTAAATTAGGGAGAATCACAAAACTACGCCATTTGAATTACATTTCACAAAATTACACCATTTCCAAAATACTTCACAAAACTACACCTAAACACTCAAAATTAAATTCAAATAAACTCTACCCAAACAATCATATCCCCTTAATACTATACCCTAAACACTAATTAGCGAATCCAAATGAAATTTTTTTAATTTTGGTAATTTTTTAAAGGTTAAATCAAGCTTTTAAAATTTTGAAAGGGTGTAAATATGTGAAAATATTAAATTAGGAGTAGTTTTGTGAAGAAGGGATTGAAAGAGTGTAGATTTGTGAATTCCTCTTTAAATTATAATGGGATTAATTTTTATATTAGTTATCCTTATATTTAACGTTTTTTCTTCTATTTTAGTTTAAAATTAGTTGATTTTACTTATTTTTTTATGTGTTTAATCATTTTAACAAAAGCTAGAGTATTTTTGTATAAAATTTATTAGTATTTTCGGCTTTATGTAGTATCGAAATAAGTGATCCGAATATCCGCAAATATCCGCAAATACTCGTAAAATTTTCGAATATCCGAGTATCCGGATATCCGTATCTTTCCGGAGCAAAGCAAATCACAAAATTAGATATCCGTAGATACCAAAGCAAATAACAAATACTAGAATTTTTAGCGGTATCCGCTCCGCGCCCACCCCTAATACTAATGGTGTAATTTTTGCAACAGATAAAGACAATACCAAACAAGTTTAGATCAACGGATGAATACTTGCAATGTTTTGTTCCTCATCTACTCGAAGAAACACGAACCGAGTTATCGTCTAGCTTCAAATCTCTATCAAGATCACCTGTTTTTCAAGTACGTTCTATAGATACAAGGACTAAAGAAACAAGTGGTAGCTCATCAAACAGATCTTCACATGATATAACACTAATGGCTGTCGAAAACAGCGCAAAGTATCAGCCAAAATGTGGTGATCTTATTGCTTTGGCTAGAGAAAGACCGAGAAGAATCGATGATTTGAACCCTTTGCTTCTTGCATATGTGTTTAAAGCTGATGGTGAACTTAGAATCTCTGTTCTTTCTTCTACTTCGATGCCTTATCTTGCGGCATACTCTATCCGTTACGGTGTTTTTCTCATGACTTTGACTACTAACACTCGGATTTGGAATGCTTTGCACAATGATGCTTCAACTTCTAGTCTTATCCAAAGTGTGCTTCAAGGAAATACTTTAGTAAGTGCTTAAAAACTAGTCATCTTTTTATTAGTTTTGTTACATATATTTTTTCATTTAAATAGATATTTTGTGTATATTTAGTATATTTCTCAATAGCAAATACTTTGCTAAGTTTTGTAAACTAACCATCTTTGTCACTAAATTTTCATTTATATATTTCTTTGTATTTTGACGAAAACTAATTTCTTTTTGTCTATCTTCCATCTAAATACATATCTTTAAACCATTTTTTGACAAAAAAGCATATTAATATATACATTTTTATCCAATTTATAACACATCTAGTTTTATAAATATGACTTTGTAACATTAAAACATAATTTTATGGTTTTTTGGTTATGTTTCATTTAAGTACATACATTTGTACAAACATTTCTTCACTTAGATAGCTATTTTATTGTAGTACATTTTTCTCTTTGCTTAATTATATATAAATTTATTAATGTTACAAATGAAAAATTTGTGGTTTTTGGTTATGTTTCAGGCAACAGAACAGTGTGTTGCTTGTGGGTATGATGTGGATGATTCTCACCGTGTTTTGGATATAATCCGATCTTCGAAATTGAACTCTTCTCAAGAAAATGCTATCTTGGGATGTCTTAAGACAAGAAACTGTCTTCATAAGAACAGTGTGAAGCTTATATGGGGACCTCCTGGGACAGGAAAAACAAAGACCGTCGCGACGCTTCTCTCTGCTCTTCTTAAGCTTGAATGCAAAACTGTTGTGTGTGCTCCTACAAACACGGCTATTGTAGAAGTAGCATCAAGGCTATTGTCTTTGTTTAAAGAAACTTCTCCATCAGAAAATGGTACTTATAGGCTTGGGAGTCTAGTTTTGTCTGGAAACAAAGATCGAATGGGTCTAAACAAGAATGATCATCCACTTCTTGATGTGTTTCTTGATCATCGTATGAGTTGTCTTCGTGATCTGTTTTCGCCTTTCTCTGGTTGGACCCAGAGGCTTAAGTTTCTCATAGACTTTCTTGGGAGCACAGAGGATAAGTATGATCGACATGTACGCGAGTTAGAACTCGAAAGGTTGGCGAAAGAAGCTGAAAATCGGATGCAGGACAAGCAAGAAGTCGTAGTCGTAAACATTCCTACATTTGGTGAGTTTGTGAAAAAGAAGTTCAATGACCTTAGTGAAAAATTGGAGAAAGACATGGTTGATTTGGACACTCATCTTCCTAAGTCTTTCGTTTCAAACGAAGATGTCAAGCAAATGATCGTAGCCAGAGATTCTCTTGAACGTGTTAGATATTTCTTGCAGAAGAATGCTTTGAGAGATGATTTCACAATGGATTGTTTCAACAGAATCGTCGGTGTTGATTGCCTCGGAAAACTAAGTTTGCTACCAAAACGTTTTGAGATTCCGGTGTTGCTTGATAACGAAGAAACCAAGAAGTTTTGTCTTCAAAACGCGGCTATTATCTTGTGTACCGCCTCTGGTGCGGCTGATATGAACGCGGTAAGGACAGGACCTATCGATCTTCTTGTGGTAGATGAGGCTGCTCAGCTTAAAGAGTGTGAATCTGTTACTTCATTGCAACTTTTTGGACTTAAGCATGCTGTTTTAATAGGTGATGAGTATCAATTACCTGCCATGGTTCATAGTGATGTTTGCGAAAAGGCGAAATTCGGAAGAAGTTTGTTTGAGAGGTTGGTTTTGCTTGGTCATGACAAGCACTTGCTTGATGTGCAATATAGGATGCATCCATTGATAAGTAGGTTTCCTAATATAGAGTTTTATGATGGGAGAATCAAAGATGCTGAGATTGTGAAACAAAGCATGTATCAAAAGAGGTTTCTTGAAGGAGACATGTTTGGTCCTTTCTCTTTTATAAATGTGAGTGGTGGCAAAGAAGAGTTTAGTGATGGACGTAGTCCCAAGAACATGGTAGAAGTTGCTGTTATTCTTGAAATCATAGCTAATCTCTTCAAAGGTAAACTAATATTTTCTTGATTTTTTGAAGTTAATATTAATCTCTTTTTTACTTGAAAAATATATATCTAAATGTGTTCAAGAATTTATTTTATTTTTTTCAATTAATACTTTATTTCTATATCTATATTTTTATGTTGCTATGATTCTTGAAATCATATCTAATATCTTTAAAGGTATAATAATCTTCTCCTGAATTGTGAAAGTTATTTTAATCTGTTTTTATATAAAATATATCTATATTTCTTCCAATATTTATTATAATTTTTTCAATAGTTATTCTAATTTTTTCAATCTAATTTTTTGAATATTTATGTCCATATATCTAATTTAATTTATATAAATCACACCTAATATTTTTGTGATTCTTGAATTCAAATATAATAGTATTTTTAACTATTTTTATCTTTATATCTATTTTCAATTTATTTAGTAACTTCTTGAAAGGAAATTTTTTTGGAAATAAATTATATTAATTCTTGAATTAAAATCTATCTTTTGATTATTCTTAATTGTTTTATAATATTTGAGAACAGTTTCTAGGGAGAGAAGTATTAAGATGAGTGTTGGTGTCGTTTCACCGTACAAAGGACAAGTAAGAGCAATACAAGACAAAATGGGTGATAAGTACACTTCCTTATCAGATCAGCTTTTCACTTTAAATGTTCGGTCCGTAGATGGTTTTCAAGGTGGTGAAGAAGACATTATCATAATCTCTACCGTTAGAAGTAACGGTCACGGTAAAGTTGGATTCTTAAGCAACCGTCAAAGAGCTAACGTGGCATTGACTCGTGCAAAACATTGTTTATGGGTTATTGGTAATGAGACTACTTTGGCTTTAAGTGGTTCGATATGGTCAAAACTGATCAATGAGACGAGGACACGTGGATGTTTCTACGAAGCTGTTGATGAGAAGAATCTAAGAGATGCAATTAATGAAGCTTTGCCTGAAGATGTGTCTTCTAGTCTTGGATCTCTTTCTATTAGGAGTGGTGGCAGAAGAAGAAATGTTTCGTGATCTTTTATTTTATGAGTTTTAATTAAAAAAAAAAATTGTGTTTTTCTATGGTTTTTATATGATTTTATTTACTATGAAAACTTTGTTTGGGATTTATTATGTTTTTCTATGGTATTTTATGGTTTGCAATTAACATTTGAATTTTTGGATTCACTGTTAGTTTGTGATATTGGTTTTCTCTATTGTTTCTTAAGATATTGTTTATCGTTTTATTCACAAAAGTAAATCGAATGAACAATTGCAAACACAAGGAATAAGTAGAGTTAATAAAATATTCAAGTTTCAATATGAAATAGTAATTTTTTATCTTATTTTTCGTTGGATTTTTTAAAATAGTTTGATCAACAATTTCATAAATTCTCATAGACTATGACAATATCTTAACAACTTTACCATTATATAAGAGTTCAATTCATTAATAAATGACAAGTAATTAGATTTATGTTCGTGATAGTTTCAGAATTTGGCTTACGCCTTATTTGGAGAGAAAGTTTATGAATTTTTTTAAAAAATGTTAAAAAAATAAAAAAATTGTGTTTCTTGTTATTTATTTGTCATATATAATAATATAAAAATTATAAACATCACGTTTTGCACACAACAGTAATTTGATGAGAGTTTTATTGATATTATAGATCAATATAGTTAAATATTGAATAGTAATTAATGTAATTAATGAGTGAAGTTGGTATGTGTTGGAAGTGTTTACTTTTTATATATAACATATTAATATATATATATATATAAATTATACTATATTAAAAGATCTTTGAATGTATAATATTTCAATAAGTTTACAAAACTCAGCATAAATAATTAAATCATATGATTCAAATAATATATATAACTCAATGTATGCATTTTTATTTTTTCAAATTTTTATCTAATAAATTCATATAAAACACTATACTATACTCTGAGAACAATTATTATCAAACGAAATTTTGTCGAAATATCATTAGGCTAAAAGAAAACTAATCAATTTAGTATATACATATAAAATAATTTCAAAATAATTTTTTATATAATTAAAAAAAATTAGTGATTACAATACGAAATATTTGTACAGAGAGGGATAAGGGGAGGTATGTGTAAAGACACCATGTAATTATTTTTTTCTTTTAAGTTTTTTTACTATTTTTCATATTTACACATTTTCAAAATTTTAAAACCTTGATTTACCCTTTAAAAATTTACCAAAATTAATTTTTTTTCTTTTGGATTCGTTAATTAGTGTTTAGGGTATATTATTAAGGGTAGGATTGTGTGGATAAAATTTATTTGGATATAATTTTGAGTGTTCAAGTGTAGTTTTGTGAATTAATTTTGAAATGGTGTAGTTTTGTGAAATGTAATTCAAATGGTGTAGTTTTGTAATTTTCCCTTTTAAAATTGACATCCATCAAATATTCATTATTGGTAATTTAATAAAGATAAATTCCTTAAAATATCATCAAAATAAGTTTTTGTTTTGAAAATACCATTACAATATTTTTTATAAAAAATACTATTAAAATGTTTTTATAACAAAAATACCATCAAAAAGTAATAGTTTACAAAAAACGAGTTTTAAAACTTTTAGATTTTAATTTTTTCATTTGGGTTCGCTATATAGTGTTTAGGGTATAGTTTTGAAAGGGTAGGGTATAGTTTTTTGAAGGTTTTGGATGTAATTTTGAAAATTTAAGATTTGTGGTATTTATGAGAAAAAACTTTTTAATGGTATTTGTAAAACTTTCGAAAATATGTGCTAATTGTATTAATTTTTTTTTGTGGTATTCATAGAATTGCCGTTTAATAAATTATAGTGACATCATCATATGAGTCTAGTTAATTTTAATATAAAAACATAAAAATAATTGAAAGACAAATATTTATTTTTACCAAGTTTTGAAATTTCACATTACAGGTTTACCACTCAATCACTCATAAACTAAGGCGCTTTCATATTTTTTTTAAACCGCAATTAGTTGTTTAGGACAGCATGTGGAAAATAATTAAATCAATAGATACTAATTTGGTTACATTCTTTAGTGGACATATATAGTTTATTTTGGATTAAATTTAATTATTACATCAAAACCACCTAATTGGCAAATCATATTTTAAAGGGAGAATTACAAAACTACACCATTTGAATTACATTTCACAAAACTACACCTTTTCTAAAATACTTCACAAAACTACACCTAAACATTCAAAATTAAATCCAAATAAACCCTACCCACACAATCTTACCCCCTTAATATTATACCCTAAATACTAATTAGCGAAACCAAAAGAAAATATTTTAATTTTGGTAATTTTTTAAAAGTTAAATCAAGCTTTTAAAATTTTGAAAGGGTGTAAATATGTGAAAAAATTGAATTATGAGTAATTTTGTGAAGGAGAGATTGAAAGGGTGTAGTTTTGTGAATTCCTCTATTTTTTAAAATATACCCAAATTACTAATTATCTCTAAAAATGAACATATCTAACATCTTAACATTCTTTAAGATATGGCATATATATAAAACGATTAGCGTTAATTACATGATTAAAACCAACACATATGATACATTGGAGCATCGATTTTAGGTCACATAAATGAACTAAAAATCGATGCATTTAGAAGTCCAACGACTTAAGAAATTACATTTCATATAATCATATGTAAAATTTTAAAAATACCAAAAAAAACATAATAAATCATAAAAATCCAATACATAGTTTTCTCAAGGAAAAAAACAAACATAAAATTAAGATTAAAATTAAAAAGCAAAACCTACCAACCATTTCTTCTCCCATTATTATTAGTGATCCAAAAAGATCCAAACCTTGAAGAAACATCCTTAACCAAAGCATTATTCATAACATATCTCAAGCTTTTATCATCTTTAGCATCATAGAAACATCCACGTGTCCTCGTCTCATTGATCAGTTTTGACCATATCGAACCACTTAAAGCCAAAGTCGTCTCATTACCAATAACCCATAAACAATGTTTTGCACGAGTCAATGCCACGTTGGCTCTTTGACGGTTGCTTAAGAATCCAATGTTACCGTTACCGTTACTTCTAACGGTGGAGATTATGATAACGTCTTCTTCTCCTCCTTGAAACCCATCTACTGACTGAACGTTTAAAGTGAAAAGCTGACCTGATGATGATAAGGGACCGTACTTATCACCTACCTTATCTTGTATTGCTTTTACTTGTCCTTTGTACGGTGATATCACTCCAACACTTATCTTCATCCATTTTTCACTTGAAACTGTTTCATATATTAAGCAAATATAAGAACAATCAAACATTATATTTATTTCAAGAATTCTATAAATTATTTCAAGAATAAAATTTTTATAATTTTTGTTTTTTGTTCAGAAAAATCTTCATGAGCATTGTAAATATGAGCTTTTAAAGCTTTTTAACATAAGAAACTACCAACAAAGTGATTAAGCTAAAAAAATATTATAAATTATTTAAAAATTAACTATAAACAGTAAACTCATTCAAGAAAACAATAATATTAGAATTTTTTTTTAAAATAAATATAATATTTTTCAATAAATTTGGATATACTTTGTATTAAAAACAAGATTAATATTAAAAAAACTTCAAAAATAAAGAAAATATTAGTTTACCTTTGAAAAGTTTAGATATGATTTCAAGAATAACAGCAACTTCAACCATGTTCTTGGGACTATGTCCATCACTAAACTCTTCTTTGCCACCACTCACATTTATAAAAGAGAAAGGACCAAACATGTCTCCTTCAAGAAACCTCTTTTGATAAACACTCTTTTGAACATTCTCAGCATCTTTGATTCTCCCATCATAGAACTCTATATTAGGAAACCTACTTATCAAAGGATGCATCCTATATTGCACATCAAGCAAGTGCTTATCATGACCAAGCAAAACCAATCTCTCAAACAAACTTCTTCCGAATTTCGCCTTTTCGCAAACATCACTATGCACCATGGCCGGTAACTGATACTCATCACCTATTAAAACAGCATGCTTAAGACCCAAAAGTTGCAATGAAGCAACAGATTCACATTCTTTAAGCTGAGCAGCCTCATCTACCACGAGAAGATCGATAGGTCCTGTCCTTACCGCGTTCATATCCGCGGCACCAGAGGCTGTGCAGAAGATTATATCAGCATTTTGTAGACAAAATCTTCTAATATCTTCATAGACAACAAAGCTTGGAGTCCCAAAACATTTTGGAAGTAGACATAGAGACTCTAGTGCATCTACACTGATGAATGTTTTGAAGCAATTGAATCTGAAACTGCCTTTCTTGAAATCATCTCTACAAGAATTGTCTTGCAAGAAACATCTTACACGACCAAGAGCTTTTCGGGCTTCGATCATTTTCTTAACGTCTTTTGATGTAATGAAAGACTTAGGTAGATGAGTGTAAGCATCAACCATATAGTTCTCTAACTTTTCAATCAAGCCATTGAAAGTCTTCTTCACAAACTCACCCAATGTTGGAATTTTCACAACTACTTTCTCCTTCGTCTTTTCGACTTCTTCCTTCTTCTTTTCATCATCTTTGTCCTTCTTACTTTCATCTTCTTGCTCCTTCTTTTCGGCTTCTTGCTCCTTCTTTCCGGCTTCTTGCTTCTTCTTTTCGGCTTCTTGCTCCTTCTTTTCGGCTTCTTGCTTCTTCTTTTCGGCTTCTTGATCCTTCTTTTCGGCTTCTTGCTTCTCCTTTTCGGCTTCTTCTAGTTCATGTACATGTTGCTCATACTTAGCCTCTGAGTTCTCAAGAAGATCTATGATTGACTCCAAACTCTTCTCCCAACCAGAAGATGTCGAAAACAACTCACGGAGTTTCGTAACTCGGTCATTAAAAAACACATCAAGGAGAGTTTTATTCTTCTTAATACCCATCCTCTCGCGGTTACCAGATAAAATTATGCCCCCCATACCATAAGTGGTATGCTCTATTGTAGAAATTTCCTTGAATAAAGAAGGGAACGTCTTTGCAACTTCGACAATAGCCGGGTTTCTTGGGGAACACACAACTTTTTCTTTAGATAAAGACAATAGCCTTGATGCAACTTCTACAACAGCATTGTTTGTAGGAGCACACACAATAGTTTTGCATTTGAGTTTGAGAAGAGCAGAGAGAAGTGTCGCGACAAGCTTTGTTTTGCCTGTACCAGGAGGTCCCCATATCAGTTTCACACTCTTCTTGTGATTACATTTCCTTGTCTTAAGACAACCTAAGATTGCATCTTCTTGAGAAGAGTTCAATTTCGCAGACCGGATAATGTCGAAAACACCATCAAAATCAGAACCAACAACATCATTTCCACAAGAAACACATTGTTCTGTGTCCTGCAACTTAACCAAAACAACAAAATCACATACTTGGAAGCATATAAAAAGAGAGATAATTCGATGAAATAAGAAATGACAAAGAAGAGACATAAAGATAGTAAAATCATACAAATATAGAGAATCTTGTGCATATTTGCATTGAAACAACATGCTTAAGAGAAGCCAAGAAGATGATATCACAACACTTACTAGAGTATTTTCTTGAAGAACACTCTTAATTAGAGTGGTACTTGCATCTTCGTCACGCAACGCGTTCCAAACTCGATTGTTTGTGGTTAAAGTCATGAGGAAAACTCCGAAATGAAACAAACCTTTCTCAATATTAGATATGGTTCTAGACAAATGAACAGAGATATTGAAACCACCAGAAACAGAGATAACTTGTGCCAGAAGTAAAGGGTTTAAGTCATCGATTCGGCTAGGGTTTTCTTCTGCCGTACTAAGAGCAATAATATCTCCACACTTTGGCTCATACTTTTCCCTTTCTTCCTCAGTAAACACTAATCTTATGTCGTGTATCGACTTTTTCGGTGAGCTTCCACTTGATTCCTCTGACCTAGAATCCAAATAATATGAGTTGTTGAACATAAACTTGTTAGATGATCTTCTTCTCTTTTGTTTCTCTGGTCTTGTCTTAATAGAAATTATTTCAAACAAAGGTGCTTGAGATAAAGATTTGAAGCTAGAGAGCAACTCGGTTCGTGTTTCTTCGAGTAAATGAGGAACAAAACATTGCAAGTATTCATCAATGGAACTAAATCTGTCTGGTATTGTCTTTATCTGTTACAAAAAATCACACTAAATTTATGAGTAAATACAATATTTTGTTTTAAAAGTAAACAATATTGTATATAAAAAGAGATTCAAAGACCTTGTCCGTGTAGAGATCTGTGTTGAGAATATCTTTTATAGACCAAGAAGATATTTTATCGAACAGAGTTGTTTTCTCTTTTTCTTCAAAGAGACTTTGCATGTCCATAGAATCAACTTTGAGAAATTACTTGTGTTACAAGAAAAGAAAGTCCTGTAGAGAAAAAAACAAATATGGTCGTACTTAAAAAGGAAGAAGAAGAATGCCAAAGGACCAAACGGACTTTGGAAAAGATTTTAATTACAACATTTTTCCAAGAAAATCTTGTTTAATGTAATTTAATTTTCTTTTTTTGTTTATTTATTTAGGTTATAATTACGTAGTGATTAATCAAAGTAAGAAGACACTTCGCATGCCTAAAGTGTTATTTTATTTATTTTAGATCATTAAATTCCTTTTTTTGTACAAGAAATTAATAGTAGTAATAATTTAAATCTCAAGACTCCTCTCTTTACTACTTCCTCTATATGTGTGGTTTTGTAAGCTTTGTAGTGTATTCTCAATTTGTACGAATTAAATGATTGAAAATATGTATTTCGTCACATTTTTCGTAATATATCTCCTGTTACAAAAGTCATGAATTGGCGTAGAAGAGTGAATATGGAGCCCATGCATATTTATATCAAATAGTTTTCATTGTCGGTAAATTCCTCCTATATATATGTTGATGTATCATTGTAAAAGAACATAACACAAAATATACAATATCACCTACAATAATATTATCCTCTCAAACGTATGCTTCTTATCTTCATATATATACACTATATACTTTATGTTATATATATATCGTCTCATTTATTTCTATATTATAACATACGTATTATATATAATCAACGACTTCATTAGTTCATTATATCTTTGGTAAATTTATGAATATTATAACACGTTATCAGCACGATCGTTTCTACAGTATTTTATTATTTACTAGATGAAATCCCGCGTATACGCGGACAAATTACATAAAAACATTTTATAATTATATATTAATATTGTTATTAAATTTGTACAGTTGTACTTAGATTTAAACGGAAATTAATATTATATCCGCTATTTTATTAACAAATAAATATAAAAGACACACAACAATATATGGTAATAGTAAATAAGTGATTTTTACTTTTTATCTATTAAAAAATAAAAATAACACATTTTTTGTTTTATTACATTGCTTTTGTTATTTACATGTAAAAACATTTGTTTTAAATTAATAATTCTATGAAGATAACAAATAAGTTATCATAAATTTTTTTATTTTTTCAAGTAATTTTACGTTTTTATTTTTTCTTATTTCTAATTTTTTATTGATTATTTCTTAAAATATTCTTAAATTTTATTTTTTATGTTATTTTTCTTATTTCTGATTATTTTATTTTTCTATATTTCGGATTAATTTATTTTATTTCTAATTATTTGATAATTAATGTTAATTTTTTTTTGATTATTTTCTTTATTTCTGTTTTATTCTCAATATTGTTAAGTTTCCATTTTATAATTTATTTGCGTATCAATTTTAATACACATGTGACGATCTGAACTAATCATTACAAATGTTACGATCTCTTTAGTTATAATTATGTTTGTCAAGCTCACCTTAAACGCGCTCAGTTTTATAATAATATTATTTGATAATTATGTGACTTTTCGTTTGATTACTTTTTTTTTTTTTCTTATTTTTTTGTTTTGTCCTTTTTCCTTATTTTTTGTTTTGCCTTTTTTCCTGAAAGTTACATTTTTTCTTCTTTTAAAATTATTAACATTTTTCCTAAACATTATTAACATTATTCCTAAAATTATTAACATTTTCTTAATTATGTTAATTTTTTTTTTTATTATTATTTTTTTTGATTATTTTCCTTTTTCATGTTTTTTCTCAATATTGTTAATTTTCCATTTTATAAGATGTTTACGTATCAATTTTAATACACATGTCACGATCTAATACGCGGACAAATTACATAAAAACATTTTATGATTATATATTAATAATTTTAATTAAATTTGTATAGTTATAGTTAGATTTAAACGGAAACTAATATTATACCCGTTATTTTATTAACAAATAATATGAAAGACACACAACAAAATATCAGATAATAGAAAATAATTGATTTTTACTTTTCCAACGATTTATAATTAAAATAACACATTTTTTGTTTTATTACTTTGCTTTTGTTATTACATGAATTTTTTTATTTTAAATTAATAATTAGATAGTGGATCCATGAAGATAACAAATAAGTTATCATAGAGATTTTCTTTATTTTTCAAGTAATTTTACGTTTTTATTTTTTCTTATTTCTAATTATTTTGTTTTTATTGATTATTTTTTAAAATATTGTTAAATTTTTCTTTTTCTATTTTATTTTCCTTATTTGTAATTATTTTATTTTTAATTATTTGATAATTAATGTTAAGTTTTTATTTTTGATTAATTTCCTTATTTCTGTTTTATCTCAATATTGTTAAATTTCCATTTTATAAAATGTATAGGTATCAAATTTAATTCACATGTCACGACTCAACTAACCGTTACAAATGTTAAGATCTGATAACTAACCATTACGCGTATTTCGTTCTTCCTTATACGTCACAATATAACCAATTGCATCTGCATAAAATTAAAATTTTATCTTACCTTATAAGTCATCGGTCATGTCCAACCTTTTGATGAGGTTTTGATATGTTAAAATTCTAAATTTCTGTAATGGAATTTTGTAGATTTCTTGACCAACTTGTAATTTTTGTCGTTTCTGTAAACCTGATAAAAGATTGATGGTCTGAGACTTTGTATTTTTTGTATTAGCAGATTGAACGTTGAAATCACATATTTCAATGATGTTTCCTACCATTAGTTGATTTCCACACGTTTGAATCATTGAGTGATGCACGAATCCTTGAATTGTATTTTCCTTTAAAAAATAATGATTATTGTTAAATTACATAAACAATAGATATTGTATTGAGAGTATTTTTTCTAATATATACATTTTCATCAATTAGTAGTATTTCGACTCTCATAAGAACGTTATTTGCTTTATGATTTCTAGCTTCCCACTTTCGAATAACACGAACTATCGTACGACGGTAAGGATGATTTCGATCTAATTGATATAGTGTGAAGTACGATTTTTGGCTTTTAGAAACTATGAAATTCATCTTTTGCTTTGTTTGAGTTAAAAAAAAAATTAATAATAGTAAATAAAACAAAGAGGAGAGCACACTAAAATTTAGTGATTTTAGTACGTATATATAGATGTAGTGAAGACTTTTCGTTTGATTATTTTTTTCCTTTTTTTTGGTTTTTCCTTCTTTTTTCTTATTTTTGTTTTGCCTTTTTCTAAACGTTACTTTTTATTCTTTTAAAATTATTAACATTATTAGCATTTTTTCATAAACATTATTAACATTATATTTATATTAAAAATTGAACTTAACACGTGTTTTGCACAACTTATTCCTTCCCAATTATTAACATTATTATATATATTCTACATTATTAACATTATATCTTAACACATGTTTCTATTTATATTTCTTCCCAATTATTAACCCAATTATTAACATTATTATATCTATTCTACATTATTAACATTATTAATTAACATGTGTTTCTATTTATATTTCTTCCCAATTATTAACATTATATTTATTCAATATTGACACGTGTCACGATCTTGTGAGTTATATTGTGACACGTGTCACGATCTGGTGAGTTATAATTTTACGCGCTCTCTTTTATATAATAAGATGACATAGTTGCTTTAAGAACCATAATTTATTCGTACGCGGATTACCGTATCGATATTAATTTATGGTTATATTTCTATGGTTGTTTAAACGCACCATAATTTATTTATTATTATATTTTTATGGTTGTTTAAACGCACCATAATTTATTTATTATTATATTTTTATGGTTGTTTAAACGCATCATAATTTATTTATTGTTATATTTGTAAGGTTGTTTAAACGCACCATCATTTATTTATTGTTATATTTCTATGGTTGTTTAAACGCACCATAATTTATTTATATTTTTATGGTTGTTTAAATGCACCATAATTTATTTATTGTTATATTTCTATGGTTGTTTAAACACACCATAATTTATTTATTGTTATATTTTTATGGTTGTTTAAAGAGAAATTCACAAAACTACACCCTTTCAACCCTCCATTCACAAAACTACACCTAATTCAATATTTTCATAAGTTTACACCCTTTCAAAATTTTAAAAGTTTGATTTACCCTTTTAAAAATTACCAAAATTAAAATATTTTCATTTGGGTTCGCTAATTAGTGTTTAGGGTATAGTATTAAGGGGGTAGAATTGTTTGAGTAGGGTTTATTTAGATTTAATTTTGAGTGTTTAGGTGTAGTTTTGTGAAGTATTTTGGAAATGGTGTAGTTTTGTGAAATGTAATTCAAATGGTGTAGTTTTATAATTCTCCCTTGTTTAAACACACCATAATTTATTTTTAATTTAATTTACAAATTTTATGGATGACTTTTTATCACCATAATTTATTTATTGTCTTAATATATACTAATGTGATATATAATCTTTTTATTACTTCCTTCCTAAAATAAATTTAAAGATTATTATAAATGATATATTTATTCACTAATACACAATAAAATTAAAATTTACATAATATATTTAATTGATCGCAAAATATTAAAAAATTAGTTTTAATACTAACGGTCACAAAGAAAAAAAAATTTCAAAATTTTTCACTTTTACAACGGTTATGAACAGTAATTTTCGATCTATAAATACACTCACTTTTTAATATATTTTCCATTCACATATTTCATTTTCTCCAAAATCTCTTTCTAAAAATATTTTAAAAGTTCTTAAAAATGTTTCGATTATTGTTAATCATTATGTTTTTGATAATCATTATGTTTTTGATAATCATTGCTTGTATTTACGGAATTATTATCGGAGATTCTACTCATGAACAATATGTCTTAAATATAGTTTTATTTTTTTATGCTTTGTTTTTCTTTGTAATCGCTTTTATTATTAATGTAAACACGTCGTCTTAAAATTATTCTAATAAAATTTATTATGTTTTAGATATAAAAATGGCAAACATCGAGAAACTCCAGTTTCCGGCTCTAGAAATCACTGGTGCAAATTTTATATCGTGGACCACTAACGTTGAATTGCACCTTGAATCTCTTGGGTTATCAGAAACCATCAAAGAGATAAATACTTCAACAACCCAAGAAAAGGCAAAATCGGTGATCTTCCTTAGGAGACACCTTGATGAAAGCATCATTTATGATTATGCTCATATGAGGGATCCTAAAGAACTCTGGAAGAGTTTAAAGGATCGTTTTGATCACCAAAAGGACATAACTCTCCCGCTTGCTCGAGATGAGTGGCAAAGTCTGAGGTTTCAAGACTTTGATAAAGTCATGAATTACAATTTCGTTGTTTTAGGAATTGTGGCTAAGTTGAGGTATTGTGGTGAAACCATAACTGAATCCCACATGTTGGAGAAAACATATACCACATTTCACAAAAATCACATTACCCTACAACAACAGTATAAGATGCGTGGGTACACCAAGTTTTCAGACTTGATTGTGGCTCTCCTAATAGCCGAGAAGAACAATGAGCTTCTCATTAAGAATCATATGACTCGACCTTCGGGGTCCAAAACATTTCCTGAAGTGAATGCATTGGACGTTAAAAAACCGATAAGGGAAAACAAATCCTTTCGGAGTCGTGGCCGCCAAAACTATCGCGGACGTGGGAGAAACTTTAACCCCCAGAGAAAATCATTGCAATGCATTCGTCCAGAGCAATCTCCAAAGGGGAAAGAAGTCCAAGGAAGCACCTCCAAGAAACATGAGAACACTTGCTTCCGTTGCGGTACTAAGGGACATTGGTTCAAAGTATGTTGCACTCCTGCGCATCTTTGTGCTTTGTACAAAGAATCTGCGAAAGGCAAGGAGGTGAACCTCGCAGAGCACTCTGAGGATACCACACACCTCGATGCCTCTGACTTTGTGAATGATTTTGACGAGGCCACCGTCACCGAAAACTGAGGATATGACTCTTAAACTATGATGCATGTGCCATAAATAATGAATGTTTGTGTGAACTATTTAAAATAATGTATAATTATGTAACATATTGTGTGATGCATACATATGTATTATTAATATATAAAATTCTACTTTTATGTATAATTATTGAATGATATTTGCTTTTGTGAACTACTATTTAGTATTCTTATTTATTGGTTCTCAGAAATGAATTACAATATGAATGAAACAACATCCAAGAAGATGGGAGAGATATTTGTATACCAGATAGTGGAACAACGCACACTATCCTTAAACATAGAAAATATTTCTCAAATTTAAAACTGACAAAAGTTATTGTCAATACAATATCAGGTCCTACAGACTTGATTGAGGGGATTGGTAAAGCAAATTTTGCATTACCTAATGGAACAATGTTCTCTATTAATAATGCATTATTTTCTCCAAATTCAAAAAGGAATTTGTTGAGTTTTAAGGATATATATCTTCAGGGATTTGATACTCAATCTGCAACTGAAGATGGAAAGAAATACATGTATATAACTTCTGAAAAGTCGGGAAAAATACATGTCCTAGAAAAGTTACCAAAATCTCTTCTGGTTTGCATCATACGTATATCAATACGGTAGAATCACACCTTGTGATCAAAAGAAATCATGATGATTTCACTCTATGGCATGAGCGTCTTGGTCATCCGGGCACATCTATGATGAGAAAGATCATAGAAACCTCACATGGTCATTCACTAAAAATCCAAGAGATTTATCAGGGGAATAAAAAGACATGTACTGCATGTTCTTTAGGAAAATTGATTATAAGACCATCACCTAGTAAAATCGATAAAGAGTTACCAAATTCCTTGAACGTATTCAAGGCGATATTTGTGGACCTATACATCCACCATGTGGATCATTCTATTATTTTATGGTAATGATTGACGCGTCAAGTAGATGGTCACATGTTTGTCTATTATCATCTCGCAATGTGGCATTTGCGAGATTTCTAACTCAGATTATCAAACTAAGAACTCAGTTTCCGGATAATCCAATAAAAGGAGTTAGATTAGATAACGCTGGAGAATTCACATCCCAAGCGTTTTATGACTATTGTATGGTAACTGGAATCGATGTTGAACATCCGGTAGCACATGTGCATACACAAAACGGTTTGGCTGAATCACTAATTAAACGTCTGCAACTAATTGCAAGGCCATTGATTATGAGATCTAAACTCCCACCTTCTGTATGGGGACATGCTATTTTGCATGCAGAAATACTTATTCGGATTAGGCCAAGTGCGTACCATAAATTCTCTCCACTACAATTATCATTTGGTAGAGAACCAAATATTTCTCATCTAAATATTTTTGGTTGTGCGGTATATGTGCCTATAGCACCACCACAACGTACAAAGATGGGACCACAAAGGAGATTAGGTATATATGTTGGTTGTGATTCACCATCAATTATTCGGTTCCTAGAACCACAAACTGGTGATGTCTTTACTGCACGTTTTGCTGATTGTCACTTTGACGAGAAAGAGTTCCCTGTTCTAGGGGGAGAAAACAAACAAAAAGGAAAGGATATTAAGTGGTGTGTACCATCCTTGTTACACCTTGATCCTCCTACAAAGCAGTCAGAACTAGAAGTTCGACGAATTATGCATTTGCAAAGTATTGCAAATCAGCTTCCTGATGCATTTGCAGATACTAAGACGGTAATTAAATCACATATACCGGCTGCAAATGCCCCCACTCACCTTGCAATGCCACAAGAACGTGATAGAGCGGATGATACTCGTGAATCTAAAACACGCTTGAAGCGTGGCAGACCTATAGGTTCCAAGGATAAAAATCCTAGAAAACGAAAAGAAATTGAAATACAAAATTCTCCCAATATAACTGATATTGTGGAAGAAAATGAGCATGGTGTTGAACAACCCGAGCCCGATGAAAATCATGAGATTTCTATAAATTACATTCATACCAAAAGGATATGGAATCGAAACAAAATCTCTGATATTGATGATATTTTCTCGTACTTCGTGTCAAAAGAAATAAACGAAGAAAACGATGATCCAGAACCAATTTCTCTATCAGAATGTCAAAAGAGACATGATTGGTTCAAATGGAAAGAGGCGATACAAGTAGAACTTGATTCGCTTAATAAACGAGAGGTTTTCGGACCTATCGTACTTATCCCTAAAGATGTTAAACCAGTCGGATACAAATGGGTTTTCCTTCGGAAGAGAAACGAGAAAAATGAGATAATGAGATTCAAAGCTCGTTTAGTGGCTCAAGGATTTTCTCAAAGACCAGGAATTGATTACGAGGAAACATATTCTACCGTAATGGATGCAATAACATTTAGATTTTTGATGAGCCTAGCGGCTTACGAAATCTAGAGATGCGTCTCATGAATGTCGTTACGGCATATCTCTATGGATCATTAGATACTGATATCTATATGAGAATCCCCGATGGGTTTAAAATGCCAGAAACATTGAAATCAAAACCGAAAGAGTTATGTGCAATAAAACTGCAAAGATCATTATATGGGTTAAAACAATCTGGACGTATGTGGTACAATCGTCTCAGTGAACATTTAACTAAAGAATGATATGTAAATGATCCTATATGCCCATGTGTTTTCATCAAGAAAACATCATCCGGATTTGTGATAATCGCGGTGTATGTTGATGATCTAAATATTATTGGAACTCATGAAGAAATTCAAAAAGCGACAAATTATTTAAAAGGAGAGTTTGAGATGAAGGATCTCGGACAAACGAAATTTTGTCTCGGATTACAAATTGAGCATTGTGAAAAGGATATATTTGTTCATCAATCCACATACACCAAAAAGGTGTTAAAACGCTTTAATATGGATAAAGTTACTCCACTCAGTACTCCTATGGTTGTCAGGTCACTTAATGTCGAAAATGATCCGTTCCGACCACCTGACGAAAATGAAAAGGTACTTGGTCCTGAAGTACCATATATGAGTGCTATTGGAGCTCTTATGTACCTTGCAAATTGTACTCGACCTGATATATCATTTGCAATCAATCTTTTGACAAGATTCAGTTCATCTCCCACACAAAGACATTGGAATGGCATTAAACATGTTTTTCGCTATCTTCAAGGGACGATTGATTTAGGATTACTTTTTCCTAAAAATACAAATGGGCAAATGATTGGTTTTGCAGATGCTGGATATTTATCTGACCCTCACAAAGCTCGGTCGGAGACTGGATATGTTTTTACAATTGGTGGCACCGCCATATCATGGCGATCTCAGAAACAAACACTTGTAGCCACATCTTCAAACCATGCTGAAATCATTACACTCCATGAAGCAAGCAGAGAATGTGTATGGTTGAGATCAATAACTCAACACATCAAATCAAGTAGTGGATTCAAAGACAGCTCAGAACCGACTATTTTATATGAAGATAATGCTGCATGTGTAGCTCAAACGAAAGAGGGATATATCAAAAGCGACAAAACCAAGCATATCCCACCAAAGTTTTTTTCATACACCCAAGAGCTTGAAAAGAATAAGGAGATTGAAGTGAAATATGTTCGGTCATGTGACAACTCTGCAGATCTCTTCACAAAGTCACTACCCACGTCAACGTTCAGAAAACATGTCTATAACATTGGAATGCGTAATCAACAAGACCTCTAAAGGGTTATTCTAATCTTTCAAGGGGGAGTGTTGTACTCTTTTATCCTACCCTGATTTTTCCACTAAGTTTTTCATGGAAATGTTTTTAACGAGGCAACATAAAACAAAACGCAAGAGATATAAATGACAATGGACTCCAAGGGGGAGTGTTACAAAAGTCATGAATTGGCGTAGAAGAGTGAATATGGAACCCATGCATATTTATATCAAATAGTTTTCATTGTCGGTAAATTCCTCCTATATATATGTTGATGTATCATTGTAAAAGAACATAACACAATAAACCAAAATATACAACATCACCTACAATAATATTATCCTCTCAAACGTATCCTTCTTATCTTCATATATATACACTATATACTTTATGTTATATATATACACTATATACTTTATGTTATATATATATCGTCTCATTTATTTCTATATTATAACATACGTATTATATATAATCAACGACTTCATTAGTTCATTATATCTTTGGTAAATTTATGAATATTATAACATCTCCTTTATTTTCCTTTGTTTTGTGCACTTTTTTTCACAAATTTAAATTTAACATTCGATTCCCTTGGTTGAAGTCAAACAAGCAAATGTTTTTGAAACCCAATCCGACCTGGAAAATTAAGTATGAAACCTAAACCAATAAAATAATTGGTTTTTAAAAACTGAACTTGAATGAATCCCAACCCAAAATCCGAGTACTAGAAAATTTAAGTGGAGAAGTGACTTGATCTAGTGGTAGTCATAAGTCCACATGAAACATGTATCACCACCCAACCCGTGATCGATTTCCAGCGCCTACGATAGTGTATGTTTGGCTAATAGGTCTAATTGTGGTCTAAATGTTGACAAAAATTTTTTTTAAGTAAATATATAAAAGTATTATTAGTTTTATACTTTTACTAAATTAAATATCCAATAAGGCAATAACACTTTTTCTAATATTTTAGGTAGTTTTGTATAGTTCACAAGTAATTTCGATACTTTTGGATAATTTTAGATGTCTAATTATTTAGTAAATCATAAACTTTTAAATATTTTTATTTTTGAGTGGCATATTTTCTCTACAATGTTAGAAGCGTTTGAAGCTTTAATCGAGTACTTCACAAACTTTTAAATTAAAACTATTCTCCGCATAAGAAATAGACACAGGACGGTCACTCACATTTCCATACTAGTACGTGAATGAATTCTTTTCGAGATGTGTATCCAACACCGACTAAGTTTATTAGTTTTTATTTTTAAATGATGTCAAAAAAAAATTTTAGTTCCTAGTTTTAGAATATTTTTTGGATAATTTTAGGTATTCGAATGCGAAACCAAAAAGGAACCGACACAAAATTGAACAAATTGTAGAAATATCCCCAGCGAAAAATATAATCCTGAACTACTTTTTTTATTGGGTATTATGAATACCACTAAAATAAGTTTTTTTAACATAATTAGCACAGATTTTCGAAAGTTTTATAAATATCATTAAAAAATTGTTTTTCATAAATACCATAAATCTTAAATTTTCAAAATTACACCTAAAACTTTCAAAAAATTACCCTACTCCTTTAAAATTATACCTTAAACATTATATAGCGAACCAAAATGAAAAAATTTAAAATCTAAAAATGTTAAAACTCGTTTTTTGTATTTGTGATATTTTTGTAAACTACTATTTTTTGATGATATTTTTGTTATAAAATATTTTGTAACGGAATTTTTTTTAAAAAAAACATATTTTGATCGTATTCTAAAAAATATCTCTTTTTTATTTACTTTTTTGTTGATATCTCAATTAATATGTCACCGACTCACTTTGGACGACACTGTTTCACGCCACTTGAAAAGAGGTGACCTTCCTAAAACGACATCGTTTCACGCCACTTGAAAAATGACGACCTTCCTAAAACGACATCGTTTCACACCATTTAGAGGAGAGGCTAAAGCATTTAAAGCTCTGCTTCGTCGTCTTAAGCAAGTTTCGAGGACTTATTAGACATTGACATTGTCAACGAGATCTGAGTTTTCTTCCTTCTTCATAAGCAAAAAAAAAAAAGCTCTCTAACCATGGCGTTGACTGATTTTCTTCCAAAAGAGTACGGATACGTAGTCATCGTCCTCGTCTTCTACTGTTTCCTCAATTTCTGGATGGGTTTCCAAGTCGGTGGAGCTCGCAAGAGGTTTTGTTTCGAAATCTCTCTTTATAGATCCTTAGAAAATCACTGCTTAAATCTTACTCTTCTTTGTATTAATCGATTTCGTCTTGATCTGTGTGTGTATTGCTTGTTGGATTCAAATCTAGATCTGATGTTGATTTTTTTGGTGTTTTGGCCTTATTTGATATTAAAAAAATTGAACATATCCTTCGAAATCGCTCCTTATAGTATCGATTTCGTGTTTATCTTCGTGTAGTTGATAAAAATGCAAACAGATCCTACGAAATCACTCTTTATAGTATCGATTTCGTGTTTATCTCTGTGTATTTGGTAAAAAATGCAAACAGATCCTTCGAAATCACTGCTTATAGTATCGATTTCGTGTTTTCTCTGTGTATTTGATAGAAAAATCGAACAGATCCTTCGAAATCACTCTTTATAGTATCGATTTTGTGTTTATCTGTGTATTTGATAAAAGATCGAAACAATCCTTCGAAATCACTCTTTGTAGTATCGATTTCGTGTTTATCTCTGTGTATTTGATAAAAATGCAAACAGATCCTTCGAAATCACTGCTTATAGTATCGATTTCGTGTTTATCTGTGTGTATTTGATGGAAAAATCGAATAGTTCCTACGAAATCACTCTTTGTAGTATCGATTTCGTGTTTATCTCTGTGTATTTGATAAAAATTGAACAGATCCTTCAAAATCACTGCTTATAGTATCGATTTGGTGTTTATCTGTGTGTATTTGATAGAAAAATCGAATAGTTCCTACGAAATCACTCTTTATAGTATCGATTTGGTGTTTATCTTTATGTATTTGGTAAAAAATGCAAACAGATTTTTCGAAATCACTGCTTATAGCATCGATTTCGTGTTTATCTGTGTGTATTTGATAGAAAAATCGAATAGTTCCTACGAAATCACTCTTTATAGTATCGATTTGGTGTTTATCTTTGTGTATTTGGTAAAAAATGCAAACAGATCCTTCGAAATCACTGCTTATAGTATCGATTTCCAGTTTTTCTCTGTGTGTATTTGATAAAAAAAAAATCAAACAGATCCTTCAAAATCACTCTTTATAGTATCGATTTGGTGTTTATCTCTGTGTATTTGATAAAAGATCGAAACGATCCTTCGAAATCACTACTTAACCGGGTTTATCTGTGTGTATTGCTTGTTGGATTCATGTTCGATCCAGATTTGAGTTTCTATTTTTGGATAAAAACCTGTTTTTAAAAGATTTTGATTCTGTTGTCGACAGGTACAAAGTTTCTTATCCAACACTATACGCTATAGAATCAGAGAACAAAGATGCTAAGCTCTTTAACTGTGTTCAGGTTTAACACATTTCTGATTCTATCTATCTTCCTTTGTTTTTCGATGTGTGAGATTTGAACTGTAACGAACTGAGTTTTTTTTGGGTTTTTGCAGAGAGGTCATCAGAACTCGTTAGAGATGATGCCAATGTACTTTATACTCATGATCCTTGGTGGTATGAAGCATCCTTGCTTGTGTACAGGACTTGGCTTGCTTTACAATGTTAGCAGATTCTTCTACTTCAAAGGCTATGCTACTGGAGACCCTGGAAAACGTCTCACCATCGGGTACGTTTCTTCTTCTTCTTCTTCTTCTTCTTCTTCTTCGACTTTGTTTTTGTTATAATGTTTTATCAAGTTATCGGGATTCAAAAAAGTGTATCTTTACATGTTTTGAAGTATAAAACATAGTAGAAAGTAGAAACATAACTGCAGAATCTTTCTTAGTTTGATTTCTCTTTATACTTTACTTAAGGATACAAAAACTGCATAATCTTTGCATGTGTAGAAGTTGAGAGTCCATAGGCCTGTGTGATTGTAGTTATTCTCTATGACGTGGCATGCATGATCACTTGTTTTTTTATAGAGAAATTCCTTGGAATACCATCAAAATAAGATTTTGTTTTGAAAATACCATTAAAATGTTTTTTATAACAAAATACCATTAAAATGTTTTTTATAACAAAAATACCATCAAAAAGTAGTAGTTTACAAAAATACCACAAATAAAAAAATGAGTTTTAACACTTTTAGATTTTAATTTTTTTCATTTGGGTTCGCTATATAGTGTTTAGGGTATAGTTTTGAAGGGGTAGGGTATAGTTTTTTGGAGGTTTTTGGTGTAATTTTGAAAATTTAAGATTTGTGGTATTTATGAGAAAATTTTTTTTTAATGGTATTTGTAAAACTTTCGAAAATCTGTGCTAATTGTGTTAATTTTTTTTTTTTATTGGTATTCATAAGAATTGCCATTTTTTATATGCACCTTACTGAGATTCTGTTACACTTATTGCTTTATCTCATAGAAACATTGAGTCTTACTCTTACACCACTTTCTGTCACTAGATTGACATGTCTACTTATTGGTATGAAAGCCACAGATTTACAAAGTCTTTGTGGTTTGATATATAATAATAGATTAATGGTAAGCCTTTTTTCTTGCAGCAAATTTGGGTTTATACTTATAGGACTATTAGGTCTTATGGTATGCACAATCTCATTTGCCATTACACTGATTCGCGGATAAAGACTAATCAGTCATTAGTGAGTTTTATTACTCACTAAATCCTTGTTTCGAATAGTGTTTGTTGTTTGGTTTTTCTTTTAGTTACACAATAAAGTTTGTTTTATTTTCTTGTATGTAACCTCTGTGACATAACTGTTTGTATACTTTCTCTCTACATAATAATAATAATAATGGTTTTAGTGTGATTGTTACTTTGTTGGTCTTCTTGATCAATGGAAATTACAAATTCAAAAGTGTTTGTGTAATTGAGTATTATATTGTTAATACTCTTTTTTTTTTTTTGTCAAACAAAAAGAAGGAAACAAACACAAAAAGAGAATTATATTGTTAATACTCAAAAACTTTAAAATTCTCAAATATTTGAATTTGTGTAACTATATAACACGAACTATGTTATTAAACAGTCAAATAAAGAGAACCAACATTTTCAGAACTAATTTTGAGTAAAGGGTTACACAACATAAAGTATGTGGCAACCACACTAAAGTAACAAAAAAAGTAGGGCTTACAAAAGGGTTTTAACCATTTAGTTTGGCTACAACCAAAAGTTTTACGAAGCACCATAACGTTACTACTTTAAAACCACGAAACAAAACACATAGGCAAAAATCATCTTCTTAAGGTTTTGTTTGTCAAGCTTTTAGTTTGCTTGGCTGTCTGGGACACAATCTACCGCAGGGAGATCATCGTCGTATACATCGGGTAGCGATTGAGATGCTCTCAGTTTCGCCATCTTGAAACTTTTCGAGCTTCTCAAGATATCTTGTAAGCTCCCTGAAAGCCTGTTCACACGCGACAACGGCGAAATAAGTTTAATGAACCATAAGTCTATGTAATAAAAAAAAATTGAATAACCGGTCACTTACCCGTTTGTTCCTCCAGAGACATTGTTTTCTGTTGAAAAAAATCAACAATGGAGATTTAGCATATCTAGTTAGAGAAAAAGGATATGGTCTATTAAGATATTTGGTTTTGATTAAAATTTACTTACCTTGCTTCCTAGAGATAGAAGTCACATCGCTGTCGTCGTCACTATCATCGCCTGATGAACTATCTGATGGAGCTTTGGTGGATACACCTGAAGCCGGTAGCGTCTTCTTTGATTCGTCGTCTGTAGAATCCCACTCAGAATCTTTGAAGAAACTCATCGTCCCCTTCTTTACTGCGGCCGAGTTAGAGCTTTTCTTCAATGCTTCATTCTTGTTGTTGACAGCGACTTTCTTTGAAGCAACGGATCGGTCAAGTTTTGATACGTTGCGATCATACTTAACACTTGACTGCAAACTAGCCGGCTGAACTTTACCTTTCCTCTCTTTCGGTTTCATTGAGCTCAAAGAACCATCGATGGAACCACCTGGATGCAAATCACGGCTTTTCTTCGCCTTTATGGATTTAGTTTCACCAGTCACTTGATCTTGCTTCTCATCACCACCGGTAATAGTTTCCTTCTGGCTAGAGCCGAAATTGTCGCCAATATCAACGTTTTCCTTTACAATCTGCTTGGAAGGGCTATTATCCTCGGCCTTATCGTTATGCTTTTTAAGAAAGCTCGTGGTATCTTTCTTAGCAGGCGTGAATAATGATGCATCAGTGTCTTTTGTGTTGCTGATGAGAGGAACCTCCTTCTGTGCAGTGTTGTTTACTTCAACAGACAAAACTTGTGCATCAACATTGTTCAAAGAGTCGTTCTTCTTTGATTTCTTGCTTGATTTCTTGGCGCTTTTGTTCAGATTTTCCTCGGTTTCGTTCTTTTTTATAAGATTCTTAGGCTCTTCTCCGTCTACAGCTTTGATGATAGGTTCAACATTCTGTGCACCAGAAGCGACCAGAGTATCATCTTTAGCTGGGGTCTTGGATTTTCTGGAACTTTTCTTCTTTAAAGACTTCACAGATTTAGCCTCACCAGCGTCTATCTCACTGTTGATGTCCTTAGCAACCTCATGTTCACGGCTTATGTTTTCATCATTAAGTTTCCCGACTTCACAGACCGGGGTGCTTTCGAAAACAGCAACTTGTTGATTGTCCGTCATTTCATTTTCTACAGAAGAAATCACCAGTTATGAATTAGCTTGAAAGAAACTTTTAACTTAAAAATTGTAGTAGAGAAGAGATTAATTCAACTAAGAATCAGAATTTACCAGTTTCTATTGCGTTTACAAGAGTATCTGCTCGCTTTTCAGCTCCAGAATCGGATGCAACGCGGTCTATGCTTCTAGATACCTTTTCCCTCTCATTCACTTTTGAAATTGTAGTATCAGCAGTAGATTGAGTGGTTTTCTCCTTTGTCGACTTCTTATGCTTTCTCTTCTTCTCTATAGCTGGACCAGCTGCCAAAACACTGCTACCCTCCATCTTATTTACCGGGTCGCTCACAAAAGTATCGGTCTGGACAATATCTGCAGCAGTTGGTATAGCTTTTTCACTTCCCATATCACCATCCATCTTCTCACCCGTCTCATTATCTACACAAATGTTACATACTATGAGTTGATAGAAAAACCAAACAATGAAGAAGCAATAACATTACGAGTTAACTAAACTCCCTGAGATCTAAGTGTAGAAGAAACCTAGATTCAGTTTAAGAACTGATGTTACCTTGCTGTCTTTCTTCTGCAATGGGATTGCCAAGTTTTCCTCTTTTTGAGATTGGAAAAGATTCAGGAAGTGCATCAACATGATCTACGTTTTCAGGTACTCTGTTTATCTCATTCATGGTTTCTTTTGAAGTAGTAGTAGGAACAGAAGAAGATTGATTGATGTGATCTTTAGAGCTCTTCTTTCGCTTTTTCTTCTTCTCTGTAACTGGACTGATTGTCATCCCACTGTTAGTTTCCAAATCTTTGACAGATTTCTCACCCATCTCCTTTTCTACACACATGATCAACAATAACCTTATGAATTGGTAAATATAAGCTTCCTTAAATCTCAGTGTAGAGGCTGACTAAATTAAACGAAACACTGCAATTACCCTTTTGTATTGCTTCTACAGGAAGATTTTCAAGAGTTTCTTTTCTCAAGATTGGATCAGTGTTAACAATGTCACTTGCAGCTGTAATAACAGGATCTGCAGATTGATCGATGTGATCTTTTGAGCTCTTCTTTTTCTTTTTCTTCTTTTCGGTAGCTTGACCAGTTGTCAAATTACTGCTGGTCTCCAACTGGTTTTCCGAGTAAGTGATCAAGTCAACACTTTGAAGGTTAGCTGCAGCACTTGGAGCCAATCTGCTTCCTTCGCCTATTTCGTTGTCTACGAAATGGTCAGATTTTTGTCAAAGGTTAATGTACCGAAACTACACAAGAAGCATCTGAAAATGAAAAATCAAAGAAGCTCACCTTTTTCTATAACTCCTGAAACCAAACCATCTAGTTTTTCGTGACTGCCATTCACGTCATCTCTTGCAGTAACCAAAGTAGTCATAATATTCTTCTCTTGGTCCATCTTGACCAGCTCGGTAGTTTCTTCTCCTTTTTCAACATCTATTTCACATTATAAATCAATGGTAAGCATAACATAGCTCTCTGTAACAGCTAATAAGATCACAAATTCATCTGCAGTTAACTTAACTTTTACCTATATTAACTCCCTTAAGACCATCTAGCTCTTCTATTGGTATTTTTCCACATGATTCAAGAGTTTGATTGCCTTCCAAATCTTTTACCTCACCCCTGGAATGCCCATCTACATGCTCTGAATTAACGGAGATAAATTTCTCTTGGCATGGCTTGTCTGCTTCAGAAGTTTGCTGATTCTCTTCCATACTAATATCGTTCTTCTTCTCCCTTTCAATGTCTACAAAACATCAGACATTATAACTAAAGTTAAATTCACTGACTTTCTCCAATAACGACTGATAAAAAAAAAGATTCAGTATGTTCCATGACCATAACAAGTAAAAGAGAGATTACCTTCACATATCGCTCCCATAATAATATCATCCGGTTTCTCTCTAGATGAAACCTCGCAAGATTGAGAAGCATCCACTTCAACAGAAGAACGATTGACATCAACAGCACGTTTCTTTCGACCTCTTTTCCCATCGGAACTTTCCATTTTCCTCTTCTTTGTTTTCTTAACTACGGTTTTCGCATCTTCTTCTTCAAGACTCGGATCCTCGGTATGCCAAGTGACGAGTATCGAATCACTCCCAGGCTCCTTCTTTTCGTCAAGCAAGTCAGGGTCAGAGCAGTTTTGGTCAACATCCATTATACCAATTATTTCATCCTCATTAACAACTACAACATCAACATGTAAATCCCAGTCTGTCTCCACACCGTCAAATGCCAAACCCATCCTCATAGAATCAATCAAGCTATAAAACTGTTCACGATGCTTAACCTGTTTATGTAAAAAGAAGACCAATCACTTACTTGTTAACAAAAATACAACTTTAACATTATTATGAACCAAGGAGCAAAAAAAAGCATACCTTCACTGCAGAAACTCTGATCTTTCCAACTTCTGAGAAACAATTTTGATGCTCCTCGCAAAACTTGACTACAATAGAAAACCCACAAAGCATACATACGGTTTATTTTCAAAAGATATTCAAAAACAAGCATCACGAAGATAACTACGGAGATTTAAGCATAAATAAACCATAAATAATCAGAAAAATCAGTAACAAAAATAAATACCGATAAGCTTAGAAGACGATTCAAAAGAGTATGTAGTGATCTAATAAGTTAAAAATCGTTTATCTTTCTCACCTTTGAAATCGGAGATGCGATCATCGTTACGAACGGCGAGAAGGAGATGTGTGTCGAGATTGGTATCGACGAAGACCGTGTGTAAATCCTCCGACGAAGAAGATCCTCCGTGATTAGCCATCACACACGGCGAGTATTGGAGACGAAGAAGACGAAGTTTCTGGAAATCGAAAAGGTTTTTAGGGTTTTTTTAACACTTAAGAAGTGAAGCGTTTCTTCTCTGTAATTTATGGTGAGATTTTTTTTAATCAAAAGAATAAATAAAATGTACACGTGGCAGTCCGGTTAATTAATCAATTCCGGTTTGATTTTTCCGGTTTAGAAGGATTTGAACATTTATAAGAACCGTCTATGAAGAAAATCCATTTTTCCTGAGAATCAAAGCAGAGATTTTCTCGGGAAAATGACAGAAGAAGAATCCGATTCCGCGAAATTAACCATGGCAGAAGCTTCGAATCTCGCGGAAAAAGCCATGGATATACTTATAACGAAAGAAAGCCACGAAGGATTAGAACTTACAGTGAAACATCTCTTCACGCGTCAAGAAACCGAAGAACACAAATCAGCCAAGGCTCTTTTCGATTTCTGCGTCGTCAAGCTCGAGATTCACTTGATTATAAAGCTTCTCAAGGTCTACATATCTTCCTCCAATGGCGTAATCAGGTTCCAATCGTTACATCTCCTCTCCGAAACTATCATCAAACTAAGAAATCGAAACTTCGAGCTCTCTCTAGATGCTCTCAACGTAATAAAGCCCCTTTTGATTTCGTGCTTAACGATGGAAGAAACCAAAGAATCTGATGTCAGAATCTTCCGTAGTGTCGTCTCTTTCGTAGCTTACGAAATCGTTAGGTTAGTGGATAATAAAGGATGGGACGAGCTCAGTGATTGTATACTCTCGCTTGCGGATAAAGAACCTGTCAAGGCTTTTCATGTTGTTATCGATTTGCCTTTGGTCTATGGGAGATTCGTCTCCAAGTTTATGGAGAGAGTTACAGAGAAAGCCGAGAAAGTGTTGCTTAAATTGTCTCCAAAGGCCAAAGATTGGTGTTTGGCTTTACAAACTATGGCGAAAATCGGTGTTTTGGTATCGGATACAGAGACGAGATCGAGATTGATCAAAGTTGTTGTGGAGTCAGTCAATAAGCTTGTGGAGAAAGGGCTTTTGAAGAAAGGGATTGTGGAGAGAGGGCTTGAAGATCTCAAGAAGTTCTTGGCGCGAGACGCGAAGCTGAGTAAGTATAGTAAGGATCGAGTTTTTTATGTGGGGAAGTTAGCTTTTGAGATAGCAGCTAGTTATAGAACCATAGAACAGGGCAAAAATGTTGCTAGGGAGGTTATAGACATTGTTAAGAGGCCTGAAAAGTATAAGCTTGATGTCGATGATCGTAGAGCAAGGTTTGATAGGGACTGGTATGCCCATTTGAAGAATTTGTCTACACTAGAAGTGTTGAGGATCTTTGCGTCTACCGATCTTGAAGTTAGGTCTAGAGAATTGGCTATAAGAAGACTCAACGTCGTACTCTCTGATCATACTGCTTACACTTTAGGCGGCTCGCCCCCTGATCACACTTCATCCCGGAGTGAACACCAGCCATTGCTCATCTCTTGCCTTAACGAAAAAAGACTTTCAGAGAGCATGTTCAAGGTCCTAGGTGAAGTGGTGGACCACGTTAGATACGATATGTATCTATGGAAAGATGCAACATGGTACGGTCTACGTGACCATCTTGCATCACGAAACGGAACAGAGTTCAAAAGAGTGGTTTACGTCTTCCAGTGCCTGAATGTGCATAGCGAAGAAGAAACCGAGTTTGTGATCCCTATCATGGAGAGTCTCCTACCAGAGATAAAGATAAAGCTAACCTCACAAACAGAGTTTCTTGCAGACGAAAGTAGCTGGGTTTTGGCGTTTACAGGTGCTTTCTGTGCCGTTGTGCGGTTGATAGAGTATTACGCTGATGAAGTCAAGGAGATAGCATATAACATGATATTTTCAGTGGAAGAGATTGTAGGGAGAGGTAAGGAAGTAGGGCTTGTGATGAGAGCTTTCAGAGATGTAGAAAGCCTTGTGAAGAAACAATGGGAAGGTTACGGTACGTGCGAATACAAGTTCTTAAAAGGTATGCTATGGAGATTGTATGGAATCAAAGGAATGAAATGGGAAAGCAAGATAGTGTTGTGGAGAATCAATGTGATTTTGGAGACAAGTGTTGATGAAGAGACAAAAGAGCTACCAAAGAGTGAGTTTGATTGGATAAACTCTGAAGGGTAATTAGGAGACTTGTGTATGAATCATATGTATATTTGGTAGGAGAAATTGAAATGTAAAGGAATAGTTGGAGTTTAATTCACAAAACACTTTAGTCAAGGCTTTACCATTTTTCAGTTTTTGGAAATGTAACACATATATATATCTAAAGATCCAAAATGTGAATTGGTGGAAATAACATTGTGATACAGTTAATCTTATATGGAAGTATAATACTAATGAATCGAATCATAAACTTGGCGGTAATAGGAACTTGTAAATAATAGAAAGAGAATCCTATTTTACAAAAGAATGAAGTATATTAATATTTAGTTGGTAATTGTAAACAACAGATCCGCTGTAGCGCAAAGGTTAATTTCAAATGATGAAAATCCGGGTTCGAAGCCCGGCAGCGGAAAATCATTTTTAATCTTATTCCTTTCATTTTGAATTCTAGTCGTTAACCGGAATAAACCAAACTATTTAATTGGTTATTAAATTCCGGTTTATTAAACCCAATCTCACATTTTTTTGCCAGCGAGAAGGATAACATATTAAGTTATTAACATAAATTTAATATTTAATTAACTTTAAAATAAAAAAAGGAAATAACCAAACGAGAAAAAAGGAAATATATAACAAACGGTCATAATAGAAAAATGGAAATTATCAAAATCAGAATCTATTATATAAACGCGTCAATCACCACCTGAAAAAAATCATTATATTACTCATACTTTCTCTCCAAGTTTCATAAATCTTCTTCTTCTTCTTCTCAAAATCCAAAAACTAGGGTTTCGAATATGAGTTCTTCTTTTGCATCAACAATGGAAGTCAAAATCGTAAAGAGAAGCGATCTTCCTCCAACTTCACGATTCGTAAACACAATATTCATAAATCTAAACGGTCAAGTCAACGAATTCGTCGAAGACCAAAACGGCATCGTAACACAAACAGGATCGTACCCAATTCCTCCACTTCACTTTCCTCCTCTTATAAAACTCTATCCACGTGACTTCACACCACGAAACATATATCGTCTCCTTCTTCAGAACTTTGAACAGCCTTGTACTCTGATTTGCGAGACTATTGCTAATAGAATCGCTTACGAGTGTGATTGTCTTCTTCCTACTGGTCCTTTCGGATTGTGTTTCGATGTTACTTTGACGAGAGATGTTCGGATTATGTTACCTTCTATTACTACCTCTCTTTCTGAAGTTGCTTCGGAACATGTGTTACAAAGATTGTCCGAAGAACAGAGAGTTGATTCCTTGGAAAAAGACGAGACGTGTTCGATTTGTATGGAAGATTATGTGTATGAATCATCATCGGATAAGATCATCATTAGGATGCCTAATTGCACACATATGTTTCATCAAGATTGTATCTTTGAGTGGCTTAAGCGTCGAAACCCGTGTCCTTTGTGTAGAAAAGTGCCGTACGAGGAAGAGGAGGAACAAGAAACAGAGTGAAGCTTTAACAGAGAATTGGAAAAGATTGGTCTAGCTAGGGTTTGATTAGTGTTTGATGGTTATCTGTCTTTGTTTTTAATTTTTCATTTAGAAATAATCTTGTATGAATTTTGGATGGTAAATTTTTAGTATAAGAGGGTATATTCTTATGTCTTGAATTCATGTTATATTTCACATAAACAAACAAAACAAAATTGGTTTTATGGATTAAATAAGTATACAGATGCGTTATATGTTTACATAACAATGATTAGTGGTATGTGTGAACATAAGTTCAATGTATATTTAAATATATTTTTTTTGACTTATGTGAATTATCTAACATCAATACTTGCTCCTGCCCTTATGCAAGTTCCAAGTTATCACTCTCAAGAGCGTCTATTAGGCTAAATCTCTGATTTCTTCACTTGTTGTGTTTAGTCAAGTATTGATTATATTTACTATAACAGAGCAACAAGAGAAAGAGATTGTGAGACCACAAGTGTTGGACCTGATCTAGAGCTATTTATCTTTATGGTAAATTGGTTAAATTAATAACTCTTGATTCACTAGATTAAATCTAATTGTGGTGTTGGTAATTTAATTGTTTTAGTAAAACCAATTTAGAATCTTATGTATGTACCTGCAAAAACCATAGCTAAAGGAATCATAGCTAAATAATAGACCGTGTTTCCGAGTCTAGCTTTTTGGCATCTTAGACCATAAACAATGCAGTCTCTTAATAAGAATTTTAAGAGAAAAGTATATTAAAAGTAATTAAAATTAATAAAAAAAATCTAAGAGATTAACTCCAGAAACTCTTATGTCGAAACCGGTTCTAGTTTGAAGAAAGCATTTTATTTATGAGATCCACTACAAATAAAAACAAAATTATTAATTAATATTAATTTTTTCCCATAAAAACCGAAAAAGGGTTCTGCGTTGATTATGCTCTTATGAAGTTCGGAAAAAGAGTTGTACTCACCAACTATAAAACAGTTTGTCCAAAGAGCCTTTAGGTTTTGTTTGGTCTCTACTTATTCTATAGCTCATGCTCCTATCAAAACTCAATCATGTTAGAATATTGTAACTATTATTGGATCAAATCTCTATCCCAATTAAGTGTTAAAAATCAATTCATACTAGTAACCAAAGTATATACTTATGTATATTATCATCTATATATGATATGTGTAAGCATATCAAGTTGTTTTTGTTGGAAAGTTTTTGGATTAAGAGTTGGAGTTGTATATAATTTAAGTTAGAAAGTGAAATTTAACGAAATCGATTCACAAAACACTTTCCAACAAAAACAACTTTTAAGTTGTTGGAAATGTAACAAAACATTTTTTAACCTTACCTTGCTTACTTGGAAATTTGAATTTGTAGAAATAATACTGAGACATTTAAATCTACAAGTATACCACTAATCTTATATAATAAGACAATATGTTTTTTGTAACTTTCACTCACAAGACAACAAGTGTCACATTCATTTCTTGACATGTGTCTTTTTTAATTTATTTTCAACCAAAAATTGTTTATATCTCTCTTAAAAGTCAAAAATAAAGGTAAAAAATGACTTGTGTTTCTTTTTATTTTTTACATATGATTCACATGAGTTTCATTTTTTTAATATATATATACATAATTTTTAGTTAATCTTCAATAAAAAAATTTCATTTTACCTCTCTCAAAAATCAAAAATAAATGTCAACTTATTTTTGTATGTTTCTTTTAATTTACGACAAATGTTTTATGACTTTTTTTTATCTTGACAAAAATAAATAAATATATATCCTATTATCCTCATATTTTTGCAACTTATTATCATTATCATAATTATATTTATATTTATGTGTTAAAAATAAATTAAATAATACGACCAAGAAATCATAACTTTTAAACCTTGGTAATTAGTTTATGTTGAAACAAATAAATAATAATCTATATCTAATCAATATATCCTACCATCACTACATGTAATTATTTTAGTCAAAGTGATGTAATTCGCATGTAATGGAGAATTAATTTGGTCTAAAAAAATAATAATTTTATGTTCAAACAAATAAACAATAGTCTATTTCTAAAGAAACAAAAAAAACAAGAAATGACTTTTATATAATAAATATCATTATTATGAATAAATGACAGTACCATCACTACATATCTTTTATTTTGGTCAAAGTGATATAATTTTTTTATGTAATGGAGAATTAAATTTTGGTCAAATAAATTTTTTTTCTTAAATCGAATTAATAATTGATTTTATTACTCAATTGTGTAACCACCAAATTTTACGTAAATATAAATATTAAGTGAGTAATGATGATGTTATGGATTACATGGTGAAACCAAAGACTCTTGATTCTTCTCTACTATATAAAGATAAAATATTCAACATCACTTTATGAATAAATGACACCACATTCATTATATTTATTTTATTTTGATCAAAGTGATATAATTTTCAAGGGATTAAAAAATAAATTTGGTCTAAGAAAATAATAAATCTAACAATAAAAAAAGTTAAAATTTGGTCAAATGAAAATTTTCTTCTTAAGTGAATAATTGATTGTATTAATAAATTGTGTAACCTTCAAATTTGACTTAATATATGTTAAATGTGAGTAATGATGGTATTATGGACTACACTATGAAACTAAAGACTCTTGCATTCTCTCCTCCTATATAAGGAGAAAATATCCAACATCTTGTATATTCAACATTTTCTATATATTTTCTGTCATAATTGTATTCTTCCTTGTGTGAAAATACAACACAAAGATAATGTTCAAAAGTATATGCTTCAACGACTTCAACGACAATGATCGAAGAGTTTGAGACGAAACTAGAATACTTCAACGACTTCAGAATCAAATTCACCCCAAGAGACAGAAACTCAAGAGCAGACAAGTTGGCACGATCGGGAAGAGTGTATTCGCTTGTATCAGTGCATGTGAGCGAGTCACTTCCTAGTTGGGTCAGCGATGAAGCAATTTAACTCGTTTTCCATACTAATGTAATAAAAAAAAGAAAAAAAGTATATGCTTTCGAGTGTTGCGAATCATAAGAATTATGCGGTTTTATCTTGGGATTCGAAACGTCATGTAACCGTCACAATATGGGAAGTTTTCAGAATTAAGGTGTTATTGGCATCTGCAAACTCACTTTTTAAACTGATATTTTAGGTGGAGAAAAAAAGAAGAACCACTTATTGGTTGAAAACGTGAGAAGTTTTATCTACTTTAAAAAAAAATACGAGTTCAACAATAGTCCGAATAAAAATATGTAAATTACTTAATAAAAAAATTAATAATCTCGATAGACATGTAGTAAATATAATACTTTTAATTAGCTTTGTGAATAGATATAACATTACATAGTTAAATAATGTTTTTTCTCTATAATTTTAAATAATTTTTACAACCAAAAAATTTATAAACATTTCAATTAAATTTTCCCGTGGAACGCACGGACCACAAAAGTAGTATATCATAAAAGAAAATAATGTGAAGTATATAATACTAATGAATCATATAAAGTAGTAGTAGGAAACATGTAGGGAGAGAATCCTATTTTCTAAAGAGTGAAGTATATTAATATTTAGTTGGTAATTATGAACAACAAATCCGCTGTAGCACAAAGGTTAATTTCTAAAAGCAAATTACTGAAATCCGGGTTCGAAGCCCGGCAGCGGAATAATCTTTTTACTTATTTTTTTAACTCATGTTAAAACCGAATGAAATAGGTTAATAAAATCCGGTTAATCAACAACCCAATCTCAGATTTTGCCACCAAGGAAAATAACCAATGAGTCTCGGTTTAATTAAAAAAGAAAAACATGAATTTAATATATATTTTTAATAGGAAATTTTTTTTGCTAAAAACCCTTAAAATAAATTCTAACTAGATGAGGACTCGTACGTATGTGCGGAATTTAATATGTTTTTAAATTTATACTAGATGCGGACTCGCACATACGTGCAGTTTTTAATTTGTTGTAATTTTAATATAATAAAATATGTTTTATTAATATATTTTAAATTTTTTGGTAAAAAATGTATTCAAAAAATTTCTACATTGAATTGGATTATATGTTTTGGTCTTATATTTCACATAATACATGAATATATTGTAATTTTTATTATTTTCTTATAGTGATGAAAATATACAATTTCTTTATTTATATAGATTTTGATTTTACAAATATGATTTGGTTAATAAAATATATCCTTTATATTATAAATCACAAGTCACTTTTGGCCAATCAAATTCTGCCAAGTGGCTTGTGCCTCATAAATTAACAAAATAAAATTTTAATAAAAAAAAAATTATGTGCTGATAAAAACTGTAAAATAGTTTTTCACCCACAACCCACGCTCTCGATAATTTCTCTTCCCATGATCTCTCATATTTCACATAAAGTTTTTCTTATATAAACTAGGTAGAAATAAATTATTTTAATTGAACAAGGCATTAAAAAGATTAATTGTGTAAATCTGGCAAGTTGAGAGCAGACACCAACACAAATAGAGGGAAAACATGATAGTGGAAAGGTAAGATTCATCACTTTTTTTGTCAAATATTCATCACTTTTATTTACTTATTTCATTGAAAATTGTAATTGTTTTACAAGTTTACAACAAACATACATGAGGCATATTTTCATTATGTATTTCACGACCATTTTTTTGTAGAGACATCATAAAACCTGAAACAAAAACTATAAAGCAAAATCCAAATAGTACATATGCTTATTGACAAAGTTTTTGGCGAAGACGCATTATAAGATCGGTAACTTCTTAAAACAATGTTATGTTCGTAGTTTTTATTTACTAATTACCACATGTCTCATCACTATTTATCATTGATTGTTTTATAAATTTTTAAAATGTACAACCGCAAAATATCTGAGTTTTCAAAATTACAATAACCAAAGAGATCTACTTTTCAAACCACATGTTTAATTTAACAATTATGATAGAAAACATTAAGCTTTCTAACAGAAACTAAAGATATACTACTTACTGTCCTTTTATTCTCATGTTCTCTGATTTTCTTCTTGATTTTGTATTGATTTTATGTAATATAGGTTTAAGTAGGGATGTTAATAATGGGTAAAACCCGGATGGGTACTTGGGACCTGTCATTATTATGAAACCCGGTACCTGCCTGTATCATAAAAAAAGTCACATGTTTTTAATGGGCAGGTACCCGTCAAGAAATTTTTTATACCGGTTTGTTCTAGCAGGTAACGGATACCTGCCGGGTTCAAGTCTTGCTTTGTCTTAGAAACTGGCTTAGGGGTTTTGCTGAGTTTGAAGGTAAGAAAATGCTTCATAAATGGTTTATATTTTCTGTTATTAATTATTTTTGTTTGGTTGATATGAGTTTAAAATTTTAGGTGATATTAAAGACTATTTTGATGATGAAGTCGAGGATACTACAACAATGACAAATAGTAGCTCAAGAATGTGAAGTAGTAGTAGCTTTTATTGGATTTAAGTGTTTTTTGTGTTAAAACATAAGAATGTAAAAGATGGTATTTTTGACTTTGGATTTTTGCAATTATATTATAATGATGACTTTTGTATTTTTTTAAATTAAATTATGAGATGATTTTGGCAATTGATTATACTTTTATTTAATTAAATTATGAATAATATGGATCTCAAGTAACTTTTACAGAATCCCACGGGTTGACCTGTATCTAACAGGTTCTTCACAGGTATACCCACGAAATACCTGAAACTCATACGAGTTTTTTCTCACATGCCTACCACAGGCTGGGTAGTTACAGGTACAGGCCAGGCCAGGTAAAAAAACTTACGACAACATCCCTAGGTTTAAGTATCATATACGAGCTTTGACGAACAACCATTCCGTGCGTAGCACGGGCTGAAATACTAGTTTGATATATTCCGACATTCGGAAAAATTATACATATATGTTATATATAAACTAAATTTGATTTAGTCTCATAACAACTGTCAATAGTGATTTTTAATAAACCGTTACAAAAATTAAAATATGTGGAGATCATTTTTATTCAAATTGGATGTTAAAAAGTTAAAATCTACGATTATACATAGATTTAAATATGAATCTGATCCGTAAAAAAATAAATTTATTAATAAATTAGTATTTATTAAAAAATTAACTTTGTAATAAATTAACTTTATTAATAAATTTTAAAAATAACTTTATTAATAAAATAAAAAAATAACATTGTAATTATAATTCTAATGGGCTCCATCTGATTAAACCGGTAGGTAATATTCTACGTCGAAAACATGCTTGTATAATTGTATCCATAACAATTATTATTTGTGATTTCAATTTCGATATGTGATTTTTAATGGCCCGTTACAAAAATTAAAATATGTGGAGATCATAATTGTTATTAATAATTGATGTTAAAAATTTAAAATTTACCATTATACCTAGATTCAATTCTAAAATTTAATCCGTAAAAAATTGTCTTACTTTATTAATAAATTATTCTGTAATTACTTTTTAGATATTATTATCCGATTTATTATTATTAACCTTTTGAAATTGAAAATAGTTATTTTTTATTTTGATATTAATAATAATTTTTCTTTCCTTTTTTGAATATTTTTGTTTCATATTTTAATGTTTAAATTAATATGTTTTCCTTTTTTGTTTTCTTTGATTTTAAACATAACCATAAGTTATATTGAGTGACAATATTGTAAATAGAATTTTTTTGTCCTTTTTACAAAAATGTTTCTCTATTAATAGTTAAGATATTTAAAATTATTTGGTAAAAAATATTTATTAAAATTTTCTATTTGGATTATATAATTATATGTATATAGTCTATTATTTCATAAAATATATTAAATAAAATTCGTACATTGTGCGGGATAGCAAACAAATTATGGTTTAACGTGGAATTGATCCTCGTATTAGAAATATTTAAAAAATTTACCCGTGGCATACCTTCCAAGATGTCGTGATACAAATTAAAAAAATTGTTTATTGAATAATATTTAATACTAGATGAAATCCCGCGTAATACGCGGACAATTTACATAATTTTTTTTTTATAATTATATATTAATATTGTTAGTAAATTTGTATAGCTATAGTTAGATTTAAACGTAAACTAATATTATACCCGTTATTTTATTAACAAATAAATATAAAAGACACACAACAATATTGTAATAGTAAATAAGTGATTTTTACTTTTTCATCTATTAAGAAATAAAAATAACAAATTTTTTATTTTATTACATTAATGTAATAAAATAAAAAATGTGTTATTTTTATGAGTCAACACTGGTGTAAGTCATTCTAAAGAATGTATCTGTAACCCGTTTTAACATGAATTCTAAGTACATCAACATCATTAAGCGAAACGTTGTCAAGGTAGGTTCTCCTTAAGGTTGTTAGTATATATATACACTTATAAGTACAAACTAAAATATTTTTTGAAACAGATAATTGGGGCTAGTTCGATGATCGCTGGGTACGAACCAACTGTAACATCTACACCAGATGAAGCAGATGAAGGAACAACTGGTTACGAGTACGAAATAGTTCCTGAATCAGACGTCGCGTTCAACACCGAACTCTTTATGTCGCTTTAATATTTACTATTTTCCTTCCATCTTTTGTACGCGTTTAAAATAAAGTTGTTATGTAATGTGATATTTTATTATATGAGTAATGAATAATAACGTTTAACAAATAACGCGTTATAATATGTTTATAAATGTAACAAACCTAAAAAATAGTGAACAAACTCATGAAAATAGTGAACAAACTCATGAAAATAGTGAACAAAAACATATTAATATTGGGTTTTTAGGTACACGCGAAGAAATTAGTGTTTATAGTGTTTTTCACGCTACCCACGAAAATTTTCGTGGGTATTTCGTGGGTTTCAAGCTACCCACGAAAATTTGCGTGGGTAGTCGTGGGTAGCACGATACCCACGAAAATTTTCGTGGCTATTTCGTGGGTAGCACGATACCTACGAAAATTTTCGTGGCTATTTCGTGGGTAGCACGAAAAAGCCACGAAATTTTTCGTGGGTAGTCTGTTACTGTTCATCGTGGCTTTTCGTGGCATTTCGTGGCTTTTACCCCATACCCACGAAAATTTTCGTGGCTTTTTCGTGGGTATGGGCATTTTTTTTTACTAGTGATTGCTTTTGTTATTTACATGAAAAAACAATTATTTTAAATTAATAATTAGATAGTAGATCCATGATGATAACAAATAAGTTATCATAAAGATTTTCTTTATTTTCTCAAGTAATTTTACGTTTTTATTTTTTCTTATTCTATTTTTTTATTGATTATTTCTTAAAATATTCTTAAATTTTTTTTCTATGTTATTTTCCTAATTTTTAATTATCTTATTTTTCTATACTTCGGATTAATTTATTTCATTTCTAATTATTTGATAATTAATGTTAATTTTTTTAATTTATAAGTGTTTAATTTATATATTTTCATTTTTAAGGTGTCTTCATTTAAAAAATGTTAATAATTTTTAGGAAAATGAGTAATTTAATTATTAACATTATTTCTTAAACATTATTAACATTATTAACATTTTTATAAATATTATTAACATTTTTCCTAAATTTTATTAACATTTTTCTTCTTTTATTCTAAACATTATTAACATTTTTCTTTTCTTTTTTTCTTCTTTTAAAATTATTTTTTCTTAAACATTATTCTAACAACATTAAGTGTTTAATTTATAAGATTTTCATTTTTAAGGTGATTTCATTATGCTTTATTTTCTATTTTTTAAGAAGATTCCTTATTTTAATAATGACAAATGTCGCGATCTAAATTAATTGTGACACGTGTCACGATCTGGTGAGTTATAATTAAACATGTTCATTTTTATATAATAAGATAAAGTTCAAAACTATACTATGTATATTTTAATATTAAGAATATTAGTTACATCTTATAGATTATCTAGGCTATTTTCGACATGTTGCAAAAATTACATATATATATATATATATAAATTGAATTCGATTTAATTTCATAACAATTATTATATGTTTGTAACTATTATTGGATCAAATCTCTATCCCATTAGAAAATAGGGATAACGATTTTTTTTACCCTTTAAGAGTATATGGGAATTCAGTGTATGTAGCTATGTGAAGTACAATACTAATGAATCCTATTTTAAACATATGAGGAACATGTAATAGTTAGAGAATCCTATTTTCTAATGAAAAAAATATATTAATCTTTAAGTTGTAAATATGTACAACATATCCGCTGTAGCAGAAAGGTTAATTTCAAAAACAAATTACTGAAATCCGGGTTCGAAGCCCGGCAGCGGAATAATATTTTTGGTTTTTTTTCTTCAACAGAGAATATGATATCACCATTTTTGTTCAGCCTTTGAGAGACGTTTTAATGTTTTATTATCATCAATATTTTTAGACTCAACAATGTTTATTACATTCCTTTGTGGTTTGATTAACAATGAGATAATAATATTTAATTCAACAAAAACCAACAGACTCCTTAACCGGTTTCTATTATTCTTACATTTTAGATTGAAAACCCGGTTTAGACACAATCCTCATCTCCCTTTGCTTCTCAAACTTTTCTTTAGCTCCAAAAAGTGTCTTATGAACCATTTCAAAGTGTGGCATTGTCGCCTTTTTAGTATTCTCAATCCATTCTTCGACTTTCTTATGCGGACTTAGCAATCTAACACGATCTTTCTCCTCCAAAAGCTATCAAAAAACATAGCCAAAGAATCAAACACAAGAGCCAAAAAATATGGTTTTGTATATGTATGTTACCTGTAATTGCATAAGTTCGCATACGAGGCTTAGATCAGCTATTGATGGTTGGTTGCTTCCTACCAAGAATTTGCCATTTCCCTTTAGCCAAAATGTCTCTAAAACTAACAGAGACTTTGTTAGTACCTTCTCGGCTTCAGAAGCTGCTTTCGAGTTCAGAGGAAGACCGAGAAACGGAGCAAGAACGCTATTCAATACATATCCAGCTGAAAAATAGATAAAAAATGACAATAATCAAAAGAAAAACATGAAGCTGAACATTCTAATTACACTCTATAACATCGATATTGATACAAATATTAGTGGTAATTGCAAAAATACACTATTAGGATTACACCCACTTAAAATTCCATTTAAAAGAATACACTTAAACACTAAATATTGAACCCAAAAGTAAAATTTTAAATTCCAAAGTATTTTTAAACAGTGGTTTAATCATTTAACCCCTTAAAAATACATGTATTAAAATGAATTTGAAACAAGTGCAGTTTTGTAAAGTAATATTTTTGAAAAGGTGTAGTTTTGTCACTTTTCTTAAAAGATTAATGTGGTAAAAAGCACCTGCACCGGGGCGTAAATTGGTGTGATGCCAATCCAAAACAGAGTGGATCTTGGCTCTCTTCGAAAGATCATTTGGGTACCTTTAAAGCAAAACAAAAGTAGAAATGAATCACACTTTTGTATCAAGAACATTCCTTTTAGAAGAAAAATAAACAAAAATACCACTTACCAATGATCAGCTACACTTGGAAACGACGAGGCGAGATAAATAAGAATGGCGTGACTGTAATCAACAAGAATTATCGGTATTGAAAGATTCGTAAAACAACGGTTAAATAATAATAATAATAAAAAAAGAGAAGCAAGAGTTGTTTTGTAACCTCTCAAAGAGCTTAAGTTTGCCATCAACAATAGCTGGAACTTTTCCTAATGGGTTAATCTCTGAGAAAACAAGACAACAATTTCGATCAAATCTTACGCGTTTTTTCTTAATGTAAAGATCAAATCAAGACAACCGTATCGGTTTCAAGATGTGTAGATTCATATTCTTGTGAAAAAACTCAGTCACAAGGATAAAAAAGTGAAGCTTTATTCAGTAAAGTATACATTTTTGAACATTTTTTCCAAGATTTTTACTAAGAAGTATAAGTATAGCCTTACTCTCTATACCATCACCATGTAAGTTTCCCCCTTACACACATCAAGAAATAATGAAAATATGGTAAATGTGAGGTCATGATAACTTGAAGCTCAAGTCTGAGTTTCTAATTTCAAAGTCAATAACCATTGTGCCTAACCATGGTCTAATGTATGTTAACTATGGGTGGGTATGGGCTGGAAAAGCTGGATTGTCTGGTGGTACAATCAGAACCTGCAACCTCGTGCATTGTTCTATCATAAGGCAGAGTTGTACGGTTTGTTGCAGAGCTCATTGTCTACAATTGGAGCATGTCTTGTTTGTCTTGTTTTGACACAGAAAAAGTGGCTGCACAAGGGTTTGGCTTGCACACTACACATTGACCTAAAGGAGCTTACACTATATAAGAAGAAGCTGTGGTAAAGGTGAAGTTAAGAGAGAGAGAGAGGTGAAGTTAATCAAAGGAGAAAGAAGCTGAAACTAGTCTAAGTCTTTGACATTGTTTCTTAGGTTGATAAGTGGATCTTGTAGCTAAGTATATAGTTTATAGATCAAGCACTTGTAACCTTGTATTCTCTTTGATTCTAGTGGATTCCGAGGTTGCCTCGGCGAGACGTAGCGTCCAAGTTTATGGACGTGAACTCGTTAAATCTCTGTGTGCTCCTAACACTCTAAACTCATCTCTCAAACAAACACAACACACTTCAAAACTTTTACTCTGTTTTTCAGAAATACACTAAAACACATAAACTTTCTGTTTTTCCTATTTTTGCTAAGTATCTGTGTGAACTAAGTGCATAGAAGTCGACTCTATTGTTGCTTAATTCCTAACAGATTGGTATCAGAGCCACGTTCGTTGGTGGTGGTGGTTCAGGCAAGGTTCTTTCACAACCGTGAACCATGTCTTCTGCAAGGATAGAAGTTGAGAAGTTTGATGGCCGTGGTGACTACACTCTGTGGAAAGAGAAACTCATGGCTCACTTGGAAATATTGGGCCTGAGTGTTGCGTTGAAGGAAGCTGAAGCTTCAACAGAAGAGTCCACAGATCTGGAGAAAACAGTAGAAGAAGAAAAAGATTTGAAGGAGAAGGAAGAAGCCCTTGAGGAAAAAAGGAAGAAGGCAAGGAGCACTATTGTGCTAAGTGTTTCAGACCAAGTTCTCAGGAAGATCATAAAGGAGAAGTCTGCTGCCTCTATGCTTCAAGCTTTGGACAAGCTGTACATGTCTAAAGCCTTGCCAAACAGGATCTACCTGAAGCAGAAGCTATACAGCTTCAAGATGTCTGAAACTCAGACTATAGAAGGAAATATTGATGACTTCCTTCACCTAATAGCTGATCTGGAGAACACAAATGTTACTGTCTCAGATGAAGATCAAGCTATCTTGTTGCTCATGTCTCTTCCTAGACAGTTTGACCAACTTAGAGACACTTTGAAGTATGGTACAGGAAGAACTATTCTCAGTCTTGATGATGTAGTTTCAGCCATTTATGCTAAGGAGTTGGAGTTTGGGTCAAATAAGAAAAGCATAAAAGGACAAGCTGAAGGTCTCTACGTTAAAGACAGGCCTGAGTCAAGAGGAAGAACTGACCGCAGAGACAAGAACAACAAGAGCAACAGAACCAGATCCAAGTCCAAGAGTAAACGAGGTTGTTGGATCCGTGGAGATGATGGTCATTTCAAGAACTCATGCCCAAACGAGAACACATCCCATGTCAGAACTAAAGAAGCTCACAACAAACCAGAGAGTGCAACAGCTAAAGCAAACTCAGTTGAAGCCACAGCTTTGTATGTGTTGGAAGCTCTGTCCTCAGAAGATGTTCATCTTGAGAATGAGTGGATCATGGATACTGGTTGCGGCTACCACATGACCCACAAGAAAGAATGGTTTGAAACTCGAATGAGGATGCTTGAAGGTTTGGTGCGGATGGGGAACAAAACTGTTTCAAAAGTCAGAGGAGTGGGAACCATCAGGCTAGTGAATGAAGATGGTCTCAATGTTTTACTCACTGATGTCAGGTATATTCCAGAAATGGACAGAAACCTGCTATCTCTTGGAACCTTTGAGAAAGATGGATTCAAGTTTGAATCAGAGAATGGAGTCTTAAGCATCAAGGCAGGTGATGATGTTTTACTCAAAGGCAGAAGATATGAAACTTTGTACCTGCTCCAGTGGAAAAGTATGCATGGTGAATCTCTAGCCACTGAAAAGAAGCTTGATGATACCGTCTCGTGGCACCGGAGACTTGGCCATATGAGCCGGAAGAATATGAATGTATTGTTGAGAAATGGGTCTCTTGACAGAAAGAAAGTCTCCAAGTTTGATACATGTGAAGCTTGTATCTTTGGTAAAGCTAAAAGAGTTGGATTCAACATTGCTCAACATGATACTAAAGAAGTTCTAGAGTATGTCCATTCAGACCTTTGGGGGGCACCATATGTGCCATTCTCTCTGGGAAAGTGTCAATACTTCATCTCATTCATTGATGACTACTCAAGAAAGGTGTGGGTTTACTTCTTGAAGACTAAAGATGAAGCTTTTGAAAGATTCAGAGATTGGTGTATTTTGGCAGAAAATCAAAGTGGTAAAAAGGTTAAAACTCTCAGGACAGACAATGGCCTTGAGTTTTGTAACAGGCTGTTTGGAGATTATTGTGCATCTAAGGGAATCCTAAGACACAGGACATGTGCCTATACGCCTCAGCAGAACGGAGTTGCAGAGAGGATGAATAGAACTCTAATGGAGAAGGTGAGAAGCTTGTTGAGTGACTCAGGTTTGCCAAAGAAGTTTTGGGCTGAAGCTACTCACACTGCAGCTACGTTGATCAACAAAACCCCTTCCTCTGCTCTGAACTTTGACATCCCAGACAAGAAATGGTCTGGCAAGCCTCCTGTCTACAGTTACCTAAGAAGATTTGGATGCTTGGCCTTTGTGCATACTGATGATGGAAAGTTAAGTCCGAGAGCTAAGAAAGGAGTTCTTACAGGTTATCCAGAAGGAGTTAAAGGATACAGAATATGGCTAATTGAGGAGAAGAAGTGTGTCATTAGTAGAAATGTCATATTTCAAGAGAATGCTGTCTACAAGGATTTGTTGCAACAATCTGAGGGTGCCATTGAAGAAACTGAAGATCCTTTGAGGTCATGTCTTGACCTGGACATAGAACCGGAGACAGAATTCAGTTCAGGTGGAGATTCTGAGGAGACAACAACTTCCCATGAGTCCATTGATGTTGTACAAGGTTCTCCTACATCTCACACACATGAAGGAGCTGACATTGGACATGAACCTAGTCCTCTAAGCTATCACTTGGCTAGGGACAGAGACAGAAGGGAGGTTAGACCTCCAAGAAGATTTGATGATGAAGATTACTATGGAGAAGCTCTCTACACTACTGAAGACGGTGACACCATTGAACCTGCTGATTATGCTTGAAGCTAAAAGAGATCGAAGCTGGATCAAGTGGAGTGGTGCAATGGATGAAGAGATGGCTTCACAAAAGAAGAATCATTCATGGACTGTTGTCAACCGACCCTTAAATCAGAGGATCATTGGAAGTAGATGGATCTACAAGTATAAACTTGGGATACCTGGAGTTGAAAAGACTAGATTCAAGGCAAGGCTTGTAGCTAAAGGTTATGCTCAAAGAGAAGGAGTTGATTATCATGAGATTTTTGCTCCGGTGGTAAAACATGTATCCATTAGGATATTACTTACAATTGTGGTGCAAGAGAACCTTGAGCTGGAACAGCTGGACGTCAAAACAGCTTTCCTACATGGAGAACTAAAAGAAAAAATCTACATGTCTCCTCCAGAGGGTTATAAGTCTATGTTTAAAGAGAATCAAGTGTGTCTTCTGAACAAAGCTCTCTATGGGCTTAAACAAGCACCTAGGCAATGGAATGAAAAGTTTGACATGTATATGTCGGAAATTGGATTTGTGAGAAGTGACTATGATAGGCTGCGCTTACATCAAGGTCTTGAGTGATGGATCAAGAATGTATTTGTCGCTTTATGTTGATGACATGCTAGTTGCTGCCAAGAACTCTGCTGAGATTGCCAAGCTCAAGCAAGACTCGAGTCGCAAGTTTGAGATGAAGGACTTAGGTCCCGCAAAGAGAATTCTCGGCATGGAAATAGCCGGAGACAGAGTTAATGGTGCACTGCGGCTATCACAAGAAGGATACTCGCGCGAGTCTTAGAGACATATGGCATGGAAGACCGCAAACAAGTGACAACACCTCTTGGAGCTCACCCGAAGATGTGTGCTTGCTACGGATGAGAATCGGCCGGAGATGAGGATTACATGAAGTCGGTACCTTACTCCAATGCTGTAGGGAGTATTATGTACTCAATGATTGGAACTAGGCCTGACTTAGCCTACCCTGTTGGAATTATCAGCCGCTACATGAGCAAACCAATCAAAGATCATTGGACTCGGTGTGAAGTGGGTGATGAGATACATCAAAGGAACTTTGGGTATGAAGGCTGTGTTATAAGAAGAATTCGATTTCAAGATAGTGGGGTATTGTGATGCTGATTTTGCTGCTCGATCCGGACAAGAGAAGGTCTATTACGGGCCTAGTGTTCACTCTAGGAGGAAACACTATCAGCTGGAAATCTGGACTGCAAAGGGTAGTGGCTCTGTCTACAACTGAATCAGAATATATGTCACTTACAGAAGCAGTGAAAGAAGCAGTGTGGTTAAAGGGGTTGGTTCAAGAATTTGGCTACACTCAATCAAGTGTTGACATTCACTGTGATTCTCAAAGTGCAATAGCACTTTCAAAGAACAATGTGCATCATGAAAGGACAAAGCACATTGATGTCAAATATCACTATATCCGAGAAGTTATTGCTAATGGTGATGTTGAAGTGGTGAAGATTTCTACAGAGAAGAATCCGGCTGATATCTTCACCAAGGTTCTGGCTACAAGCAAGTTCAGGGATGCATTGAGCTTGCTACAAGTCAAAGATGAGTAGACTCATGTTCCGAGGCAGGAATCCAAGAAAACTAGAAGAAGGCTCTCTCTCTACAAGTGTGTAAGGTGGTGTGATCTTGATCTTCATATTCTCAGGTGGAGATTTGTGAGGTCATGATAACTTGAAGCTCAAGTCTGAGTTTCTAATTTCAAAGTCAATAACCATTGTGCCTAACCATGGTCTAATGTATGTTAACTATGGGTGGGTATGGGCTGGAAAAGCTGGATTGTCTGGTGGTACAATCAGAACCTGCAACCTCGTGCATTGTTCTATCATAAGGCAGAGTTGTACGGTTTGTTGCAGAGCTCATTGTCTACAATTGGAGCATGTCTTGTTTGTCTTGTTTTGACACAGAAAAAGTGGCTGCACAAGGGTTTGGCTTGCACACTACACATTGACCTAAAGGAGCTTACACTATATAAGAAGAAGCTGTGGTAAAGGTGAAGTTAAGAGAGAGAGAGAGGTGAAGTTAATCAAAGGAGAAAGAAGCTGAAACTAGTCTAAGTCTTTGACATTGTTTCTTAGGTTGATAAGTGGATCTTGTAGCTAAGTATATAGTTTATAGATCAAGCACTTGTAACCTTGTATTCTCTTTGATTCTAGTGGATTCCGAGGTTGCCTCGGCGAGACGTAGCGTCCAAGTTTATGGACGTGAACTCGTTAAATCTCTGTGTGCTCCTAACACTCTAAACTCATCTCTCAAACAAACACAACACACTTCAAAACTTTTACTCTGTTTTTCAGAAATACACTAAAACACATAAACTTTCTGTTTTTCCTATTTTTGCTAAGTATCTGTGTGAACTAAGTGCATAGAAGTCGACTCTATTGTTGCTTAATTCCTAACAGTAAATTGTAAAAATACACTTTTACGATTATACTTTCCAAAAATACATCTACTTGTCTATTTTCATAAATACACCTAAACACTAATAATGAACACAAATAAATTATAAACGTTAAATCAAATCTCCTTCAAACTTAATTAGACCCTAAAGGCCTAAATACTAACCCTAAATGTAAAATTTAAATTCAAAAGGTATAATTTTTTTTTAAAATGGAAATATGTGTAGTTCTGTAAAGTTTAAAAAGGTGTAGTTCTGTAAATTAATATGTATATATAAAAAAAACGAACCTTTGAAATCAGGGGAAAATTGATGACGTTTAGCCAAGTTAATCAAAATCTCATCGAATTGTATTCTATTAACCCTTTAGAAACAAAACAAAAAAATTCAAAAATTTAAAGAAAAATATAATTTAATTATTATCTCATCGATAATTTAAAAGAGGAAGAAGAAATTACTTGCAGAATAAAATGATAGCACGAGAAGGTTGTGACATTCGATCTCCATACACTTTCAGCTTCATCTTCTTCCTTCTTCTTCTTCTTCTTCTTCTTTTTGATTTTGTGGATCAGAATGTTTCAGAGCACTGGACGGTGTGACAATTTGACTCACAAAGAAACTTCTTTGATGTTTCTGTAATTTAGTCTAAGACGGTATGCCGTTTCTTGGAGAAATAAACTACACGCAGTTTCTGTAGCATATCAATTTTTTTTTTTTCGCAATGGTATTTTTTTTTTGGTAATTTTTTTTTTGGTGTGGTATCTTATATTGAATCTGTAGCATATCAATTACATACTATTTTTCAATTTTTCTGTTAGTCATTGTACAAAATGGTAAATATTAGCTGATGAATTCACAAAACTACACTATTTCAACCTTTTATATTTACATCTTTCAAAATTTTAAATAGTTGATTTACCTTGTAAAAAGTTATTAAAATTAAATTTTTTTTATTTGGGTTCGCTAATTAGTGTTTAGAGTATACGCATGAACATCTATAGATAATATTGTATACATTAATAATCAGTATAAAATAATAATATATGTTGGTCCCAAGTCGGACTAATGTAAAAATTGAACAATATCGATAAATTAATAAGATAATAATTTTTTAGAAACTCTAATGTAAAAATATGGTCTCAATAATATTATAAATTAATAATTGTAGGTTTATACATATAATACATAACTATGACAACTTAGTAAAATATAATAACTATAATTATTTGTTTTCTTAAGATTACGTGCACATTAAATTTTACAAATACGTAAAAGATACAAATATTCATATCGTTTTAATTATAAGTAGGATCTCAAGACATTGTTTTACATAAAATAAGTGTTTACTAGTGTTAAATGAATTTTATACAAATTTATGGATTTATGAAACCCCAAACAGTTTGACAAAAAAATAAAACCTGAAACAATATTTTATTCTTCAGATTTAATCGTGTTTTTGAAAAAAAAAATTATATATACTTACAAAACTCGCAAGATACACACTTTTATAAAATCTTAACTTTAGTAAAATATTATTTTTCATGTAAAAATATCTCTATAAATTAATAAATATTAAGTTAAATTATAAATTAATAATTTTTAATATTTTTAGATACCAAACATATTATTATTTAGTTTGCAAGTTATAACAACAGATCCGCTGTAGCACAAAGGTTAATCTTTATCAATTGATGAATTCCGGGTTCGAAGCCCGGCAGCGGAATAACTTTATAATTTTTTTTGGTGTGTTTAACTTACATTTTAAATTCGCCTAATAAAGTGGAAAGACCAAACTATTTTATTGGTAAACTAGATGAAATCCCGCGTATTACGCGGACAAATTACATAAAAACATTTTATAATTATATATTAATAATTTTATTAAATTTGTATAGTTATAGTTAGATTTAAACGGAAACTAATATTATACCATTTATTTTATTAACAAATAATATAAAAGACACAACAACATATCAGGTGTAAATAATTGATTTCTACTTTTTTCCAACAATTAAGAAATAAAATAACACATTTTTTTTATTACATTGTTTTTGTTATTACATGAAAAAATATATTTTAAATTAATAATTAGATAGTGGATCCATGAAGATAACAAATAAGTTATCATAGAGATTTTCTTTATTTTTCAAGTAATTTTACGTTTTATTTTTTTCTTATTTCTAATTATTTTGTTTTTATTGATTATTTTTTAAAATATTGTTATATTTTTCTTTTTCTATGTTATTTTCCTTCTTTGTGATTATTTTATTTTTAATTATTTGATAATTAATGTTAAGTTTTTTATTTTTGATTATTTTCCTTATTTCTGTTTTTTCTCAATATTGTTAAGTTTTCATTTTATAAAATGTATAGGTATCAAATTTAATATACATGTCACGATCTCAACTAACCATTACAAATGTTACGATCTGGTGAATTATATTTTTGCATACGTGTCGAGCTCATGTTAAACGCACTCACTTTTATATAATAAGATTTCCGGTCGACGCGGGTCCTCGCGTAATCACGGCGAAGGATTTTTTTTTTTAATATATTTCTTTTTTATATACAAAACGAATTAGAGGAATGTGTTTTAGTTGCTTTTTTATATACTAAACTAATTAGAAATTGATTAGTTTTTTTTTTCTCCTTTCTAAAAATAATGAGTTTTATTTTATTAAATTTCATTTTTAAGGTCTTTTCCTTCTTCTTTTTTCTTTTAAAATTATTTAAATTTTCCATTTTTAATTTTTTAAATTTTCCATTTTTTAAATTTTCCATTTTTCCTTCTTCTTTTATTCCTTTTTTTTAAGAAGATTACTTATTTTAAAAATGATAAATGTCACGATCTAAATTAAATTCTGACACGTGTCACGATCTGGTGAATTATAATTTTACGCGCTCTCTTTAGATTATCAGGTTTATTAACGCAATCTCGTTTCTTGCCAGCGAAGGGAACAACAAAGAACAAAAACACTTAGAAAAAGCAAATATTAATACTTAGAAAAATGGAAATTAACAAAAACACTAAAAATACTTAACGGGAGAATTACAAAACTACGTCATTTGAATTATATTTCACAAAACTACACCATTTCCAAAATACTTCACAAAATTACACTTAGACACTAAAAATTAAATTCAAATAAAGTCTATCCACACAATCTTACCCTCTTAATATTATACCCTAAACACTAATTAACGAATCCAAATGAAAAGATTTTAATTTTGGTGATTTTTTAAAGTGTAAATCAAGTTTTTAAAATTTTGAAAGAGTGTATTAATTATGTAAAAATATTGAATTATGCGTAGTTCTGTGAAAAAAGGGATAAAAGAGCGTAGTTTTGTGAATTCTTCATACTTAATCACCACATGAAAAATTAAAATACATTACTCACTTACACTTTCTCTCCAAGTTTCATTCATCGTATTTCTCTCAAAAATCCAAAAATTAGGGCTTAAGATATGAGTTCTTCTTCTTCTTCTTCTTTGTGGGATTGTTGGCTGATAAGATCGCATACGAATGTTCTTGACAAGGAAGAAGACAAGAACTTCTTGTCTTCTTCCTTGTCCTTTTGGATTGTGTTTTGATGTTACTTTGACGAGAGAGATGTTCGGATTATGTTCCCGTCTGTTGTTGTTACAAAGATTGTCGGAAGAACAAAGAGTTGATTTGGTGGAAAAAGACAAATTAGAAGAAGTGATGACGTGTTCGATTTTGTATGGATGATTATATGTCGGAATCATCATTGTTCACATATGTTTCATCATGATTGTATCTTCAAGTGGCTTAAGCATCGAAATTCATGTCCTTTGTGTCGGAAAGTGCCGTACCAAAAAATTAACATTTAAATTTCAAGATCTTAGTTGAATATTCGTAGACAATTTATTTTGAACATAAAAAAACCAAAATTAAAAAAATAGAAACATCGTGAAAGGCCAGTATTAATTTAGAGAGAAAATTGAAAAATAGATTAACCACATGAAAATACACAAAACATAAACATAACTTGCAAAAAGTTTGCGATTGTTGTATGTAAGACTAAGAAATATATCAAATGTTGATAATTTTTGAGTTTTATTGAATGGTATTATTATGATGTAATACAACATGTTTTCTCGTATCTAAAGACAAAACATAATAAGGAACAATATTTATAAGTTTTAATAAGTAATGTCGCAACAACAAAATCCAAGAACGCATCTTCCAGCCAAGTAATTCGTTGACTTACAATGTTTATTACACTCATTACTTCTAAATTTAATAGTACACAGCAAGTCAAAGCACACTGCACATAAACACATACACATTATATGTATCATCTAAATATAGTCAAATAATCATAAATACACACACGAAATATTTTCAGTTTTGTTGATATACAAATTAAAATATACATACCTGATTCTCCAATCGTAGGGCCTTCGCTCGGCACTGAAACTACGGATATTAATTTATAGTGATTAATAATTTATAGAAACATATTACACAAAAAACAGTTTTGAGACCGAAATTTTTTTATTATCGTATAAACGTATTAACGAATCAAATATTAAATTATAGTGATTAATAATTTATAGAAACAAATTACACAAAAACAATTTTGAGACCGAAAAAGTTTATTATTGTATAAACGTTATAAACGTATTAACGAATCAAATATTAATTTATAGAATTCTTATTATATTTTCAATTTTATTTATATACCAATTAAAAATATATATACCTGATTCTCCACCCATAGCGTTTTGGCTGGACGCTGAAACAACCAAGATTACTAAAATAATAATTGACAATAAGATTTTTGTAGAACCCATTTTATAATATATTGGTTAAAACTTTATTGAAGAAACAGAATATGTAGTGTGTAATTTTACATAACTTACATAAGTCTTATTTATAGATATTTGAATGGAGAAGAAGTTCAAAAATCTTATTCGTTTATTTCTTGAATAATTGTACAATTAATTACATTTTATATTGGTCAACATCATATTTTTCAAAAAAACAATTATGGTTCTTTATAAAAAAAAGTTATGGTATTGAAAATATAATGTTAACTAATATAAAGACAATTTTGTTGTAAATTAATAAAGAAATATAGAAAAAAAACTATTTATCCTTCTATGATACCTTTGACCATATATTTATTTGGCAAGACCTTTAACTATATAGTACAACTATCCAAGAATTCAGATGGTCGAAATCTTTGACCATATATTTAAATGAGTTTTCCATGAATATATGTTATTAAAAAATGTGAAAGGTAATTGTACAAAACAATAAAAGAAAAATCTATACTATAAAAGTAGAAGGGGATTTCTCCTGGTGATGACACGTGGACACTTCTAAATTGATTGATTCTGTAAAAAAATTTAAGAATTCAAATTGTCATAGAGAGGATTCGAACTCGGGTTAGAGACTTCAGTGACAGAGAACTTAACCAAATGTAATGTTTCATTTTTCTTGTAATTATTCTTAAACATATATTATTATTATTTAAGGAGTGCCAATTGCACACCCTACTTAACATGTAGTTCTGATCTTTAATTATTAGTAACACATTTTATACTATACACAAACAATAAACATTTTAAATTATCTAATTATGAATAAATGTATCATTCAAGAAAATCATCTGGAAATATGATAAGTTTGATCTAACTGACAAAGTTTGAAGGATATATATGTTTAATATTGATGTATTTTTAACCTCACATGCATTTAAACTAGCTTGGAAAGCTAAGTCAATCATCGGTTAAAAATAAACTATCATAAAATAATAATAATAATAATAATAATAATAATAACATTCCCATTCATGATAGAAGTCAAATTGTCATATCACAAGAAACAAACAACTATATCTTTAAAGAAATTAGAAAATAAGTAAAATAAGTAAATAATGATGTAAAGTGTTATATAAACCATAAAGAGAAGTGAATTATTGATCAATGACTACTCATATGAGAAATATGTAAAAATGAAATGATGTCATAATAGTATAAACAAAGAATAAGTAATACAAATGAACTACCATTTCGAAAAATTCTTTGTTAGTCGCAACCTCACTTTACCTTCCGGTTTTGTCTCTTTATCATGTTAACCGAATAACATACTAAATCAGCGTTTAAACATTAAGAACGTTATGTATGATATTTTCTTACAAAGAAATGAATAAATATGCGTAATATATGTCACATGTTTAGTAAACCAAAAAATTCAAATTAAATATGCGAAGAATTTATTTTTCACAAAAAATAATAGAAAATAAGTTTATTTAGCAATTTACAAATACAAATCCATACAAAAATATTTAAAAGTTTAAAAATATTATAAAAATATAAAAATCTTAAACATGCGAGTAGCGCGGGCACTCCTCGAGGGTGTGCGCATATAGTTTTGAACAAAATGCTTAAATATAGCTATAACATTCAGTAACATAATCTAAAGAAACATAAAACTCATCATGTGTACATGATATGTATTCTTCTACTTTTATTGTTTTTAGGAATTCGGTTTAATAATTTAGATTAATTTTAATTAGTTATACTATGCTTAGAGTTTAGTGAATAAAAAGGACATCATCTTATAGATTACGTAAACATTTTATTATTTGGATACATAAATTTTTAATAGATAGAGGTATAATGAGAACTATATTTTCCATATTAAGGAAAAATGAAATTCATTCGCAACGCACATACCTTCTCATTAGGATTGGACCTCCACTTAACAACATTCTTCCTAATTAAAGTGTTTGCAGTTCAAAGTTAACATTTTATACATACGAGCACAACTATAATTTTTATTTGGCAAACGAATCAAACCAGTTAGATAATACATTCAAAATGCAAAATCGTTAGGTTATGTACAAAATAATTTAACAACTTATCGAGTCTATTCATTTTAAATGTAGCGCTCATTTCAAATACTAAAAATACTTAAAAAGCTAAAATATCATATATTTGCTACAATAAGAAAAGAAAGATTGCTCAATTCTTAAACAGAAGTAGAAAATGGATTTTTATAAGGGCATAAATTATACTACTTGCTAAAACTTTATCTAAGTTCAATTAGATTAACATCATAAATTTCTCAAACCCAAATAAATACTAATATTTTATTTATCAATTGCATTAGCAAACAAAACTTTTAAAATATTAATTTAACAAAGCGAAAATATAAAAGAAATTAAATTTATAATAATTTTAATTTACACTTAATACAAATAGTCAATAAAATTATAAAAAATACCACATTAAATTGCGTTTTAAAGATTTTCACAAAAATTAAGGAATGTTGTAAAATGACTTTAATGAAATTAATTTATATTTTTTTATGAAATTAAGGGGTATAATATAGAAAATATGATGAAAAAACTAAAATTACATTTAAAGAGGAACAAAAAAATATTTTAAAATAACATGTAATAAGGAACATATGGAGTATGACAATATTTTTAAATTTCCAGTACACTTCAGTTTTTTAGAGTGTGTCTTATAATGTGTTATCTTACAATATATTACGCGAACGTAAATTTTTTATAAAAAAATGCATAAAAAAACGAAATGATAACTACACCCGCGCGTAGCGCGGGTTCTCCTCTAGTTAAGAGTAATTATATGTCACAAAACTACACCATTTCTTCATTTCCTTCATAAAACTCTACCTAATTCAATTTTTTACATATTTACATTCTTTCAAAATTTTACAAGCTTGATTTATCTTTTAAAAAATTATCAAAATTAAAATCTTTTCATTTGGGTTCGGTAATTAGTGTTTAGAGTATAAAGTATAGTATTAAAGGGGTAGAATTGTGTAGGTAGGTTTTATTTGAATTTAATTTTGAGTGTTTAGGTGTAGTTTTGTGAAGTAATTTTGAAATGGTGTAGTTTTGTGAAATGTCATTCAAATGGTGTAATTTTGTAATTCTCCCAAAAATTAATGGGTTTTTAAAACTAAAGTTTTTGTGCAACACTTCGAAAATTATATAAATTTTTTTAGACATTATTAGAATGGTAAAGAATATTCAAAAATACAGATTCTAATTACCATGATTTTTATAAAATATAAATTAAAAAAACTGAAGTTAATTTTGAATATTACTCCAATTAAACTTTAATATGAATGTGTAATAAAAAGCTTAGATGCCATAATTTATTGAGAATGGATGTGGTGATCACACTTCACCAAATCACTTCATAATAGTGTCCAGCAATTGATATATTAAAAAATTATACATTTGAAGTTTTATAGAAATTTTTCTAAGTTTACAACATAAAAGGTTAAAGGGTATTTTTTAAGTTTAAAAACTAAGTTATACAAAAAAATTTAAAAAACTAAAAATAATTATTCAACCAATTTTCTCTTTTTAATTTATTAAATTAGTACATAGAACTATAGAAAAAACATTTCTTTTTTTTGACAACTTTTGGGCCACAAATGGCCGGCCCATTAACCATTCCTACGCTGTCGTATGCGATGGAATTCGATTCCGGATGGGATAGTGTTACATGCCTCATGTGGATTTATGTATGTCTGCTATTATGCCAGAACACTTCCCCTAGAAGAAACGTTACTAGAAGAAACGTTACTAGGAATACATATTCTGATACAACATGACACAACTTTTAATTAGACCTTAATCTCATTTAACCCTCTTTCAAGAATAGAGGATTTAAAAGTCTTGAGAGACTCCACAAAATCATCACACAACTTGTGAGGATCAGGAATAACCGCTGGATCAGCCGATATCGATATTATGATTTTTTCCGCATAGCTTTGGAAATGTAGAATAAGTCCCTTCATTTAAATTCACATAACATAATTTTTTTTAAAAAAAGCTATGATTCTATAAATAAAATTGTATACTTGGATACTTACATGTGGGTAGCCAAAAGCATTAGGGGCTATGTAAGATAATGGGTGGCCATAGAAAGTTACTTCTTCCTTTGGACCAAGCACATTTGAAAATGTGAATGTTGTGTTACATATCACTTTCTTTATAAGACCTACACTTGCCTGTATATTCGCGAAATACCATCACAAGTTTTAATGTATAAAATACTATCACAAGTGTTTAGATATAAAATATCATCACAAGTTTTTTTTCCCTTTTAAATATCATTAAAAGGTTTTTAAATTAAGTACAAATTAGCTTAAACGAAATACCTTTTAAACTAAACCTTACTCCCCAAAATTAAACTCTAAATATTAAGTCCAAACAAAAAGTAAATAATTCTATGTGTTTTGTAATATTTTGAGCCAATTTTTTTTGGTGGTGTCGTAGGAAAAAAATCGTAATACTATTTAAATCTAAAAACGTTTTTGATGGTATTTTAAGAAATTTCTCACAAACGAAAGTAAATGATTAATGTTAAATACACTTATATACCTTAAACCCAAGAACTTTTTGTGTTAATTTAAAGAAGACCAAGGAGAAAACAGCCTCAAGGGAATGTTTTTTGCGATCGATCGTAACTTTAGCTTGTCTCATACATTCTAAAGGATCGTTCTCTAGCCCCATAGAGATCGGTAACAGAACGTAACCAAAGTTATTTCCCCATCTACATTTCGATTTCTTGGCCATCATATCCGCTAAAGCCTTATATCAAACAATAATGAAACCAAACATTGTTTTACAAAATATATGCAATTTGTTTTTAAATGAAACAAGTTTAAAAGATTTACATAACTATACCTCAATTCCTGTGTTTGGTCTTAAGTTAACCATAATCGCGGAACGAAGTCGAATTCTCCTCATCAAATCTATTGGTTTCAATGTTGCTTCTTGATCTATTTTATAACAAATAATTAAGCATATTAACAAATGTCCCACATCGTAAACTTATAAAGATAATGAGTAATATATTAGAGATATTGATCAATCTGAGTTATATAGATTTTGAGTTTGAATCCCATAATCCTAACAAATAAACTTCTTTTACCGAAGGTGAATACTAAGTTACTATGCAATGTATATTGTATGAACAAATTTTACCATATCTTTGACTAAGATACCGTGAAAGTCCAGCTTGTGTTACTCCAAGAAGAACATCGTTCACGGTCTAACAAAGTATGATTAAAAGGTTTATAATTTACACAATTCAAGATCTTCAAAGGAAACATAGCAAAACAATTATTTCTTACCATTTTCATCGCATTTTTCACTAGCTTAACATCATCAAAGCTGATAATCCGGTGTACGAGCCTCCTAGGGTTAAGTTCACTACCGGGTTTAGCCAAGAGAGGAGTCTTTGTATCTCTCAAGAAACATATCGTTAGACCAAACATGAATACATCAACAAAAGTGTTGAAGAACAATGTTAGTATAAACCAAAACCCTACGAAAAACCACCAAATCTTGTTGAAAAAACCGTTGTAACAACTCGGTCCAAATCTTTTTTTCTGAACCGGGAATGTAGGCAAGGCCTCAGGGTCCGATGTTTTCCGAGTACACGCGAGGAAAAGAGACATAAGAGACATCCCATCACCTAAAGAATGATGAATCTTGAGAAGGCCAATGGATTCCGCGTTAGATGTTTTGAGGCATAGAATGTGTAGTTCCCATAATGGTTTAGACAAATCCATAGGAATAGTTGTTAACTTGGAGGTATAATCTTCGAGATATTGGTTAGGATCATCAATGTTGGGATCTATGTCTGGAATAATCACATGCTCTTCTACTCTAACTTTGGTCGGAACCCAACTCCGTTTCCCATTCTTCCCATTGGTCATCTACTTGATTCATTTGTGACAATAAAATCATAAATCTATGCCAAGGATTTTGGAAAAAAATCTTTAAAACACTACTTTTTATATTATTCATGTGAGTTTAATATTCAGTATTTAAGGTTTTAGTTTTGAATGAAGAAAAATTTAGTTTAAAGGTTTTAAGATATAACTTTGAAGGTTTTTAAGTTTTTCGACCAAAAAAGGTTTTAAGTTTTATTTTCAGTGTTTATGGTACTTTTAGCCTAAAACATTAGAGGTATTTTATAGGTTTGCAAAAGCTTGAGGATATGTTTGGTATTTTGCCTATGATTTTGTATTATTTGGTTTTTGTTGATGAATAATATTCAAAAATATATATTAAAAGAACTAATGACTTGTAACTAAAATCATGTTCTAAATTCAATGACACAAACAAAGTTTAAAATGCATGCATGAATCAAGTGATTATATATGATTTCGTTACTGTGGTGTGCATATATACAAAAATTGTGAAATTTTTTCTTCTAATAATAAAGAAATTATGTGTATGAGTTTTTTTTGTATATCACGAAGTTTTAGCCCGAAACTCATAATTTCTTTAGATCAAAACATGTTAATCTACATTTAAAAAGTGCCAATACCTTCCTAACAAGAATTGAACCCAAGATCTCAAGTACTGTTCACGCAACCTAATACACTAGACCAAGATATTGTTGGTGTGTGTGTGTGAGTTTTTGGACTTACTAAAATGCTAGAGAAGCGAGGATGATTAACGAGGGTGTGTTTAAGACCATCAATAATAACAGATGTGTTTGCTTTGACTTTAACCCCTATGGTCAACATTATGGCCGTGTTAAAGTCCGGCGAGTGAAACAACCGTGAACATGGGCTTAGTGGCTCCTCCTCCTCCGTTTCCGCAGTCTCCCATGTCTTATCTCCACCCATTCTTGTACTCCTTTGTGTTTTTTTTGTCTAAGTTTAGGTGATTTTTTCACTCATAGTAGTAACTTCACTATATATTATTTTTATAAATATATGAATACATAATTTAATTTATTTGCGGACTCATGGCCCCTTTGTTTACCTACACCATGTCCCTATATTTATGGTTTATAAATGATTGTAACCGTTGTGTTAGAAAATATGAATAAAAGAGGAATTCACAAAACTATACAATTTCAACCATTCATTCACAAAAGTACACTTAATTTAATATTTTTACATATTTATACTCTTTCAAAAAATTAAATGATTGATTTTTAAAAAAAATTACAAAAATTAAAATATTTTTATTTGGATTCGCTAATTAGTGTTTATGGTATAATAGTAAAGAGGTGAGATTGTGTGGGTATGATTTATTTGAATTTCATTTTGAGTGTTTAGGTGTAGTTTTGAAAATTAATTTTGAAATGGTGTAGTTATGTGAAATGCAATTCAAAATGTATAGTTTTGTAATTGTCCCATAAATAAAATGTTAATTTTATCCCAAATTGTGGTAAAAAATGTGTGTGGGTATGATTTATTTGGATTTAATTTTGAGGGTATAGATGTAGTTTTGAAAAGTGACTTTCAAATGATGTAGTTTTGTGAAATGCAATTCAAAATGTGTAGTTTTGTAATTATCCCATATATAATGTTAATTTTATCCTAAATGATGTCAAAAGTGTAAAAATTAAAATGTACATGTAGAGGGGAAGTGACATTAGTCTAATGACAATCATAAATCTACTTGAGTAACATAACATCACCCCACCCGGAATCGATTCCCAGCATTTTCGATAATGTGGGAATGGTTAATAGGCCTGTCATTTGTAACCCAATTGTTGACAAAAAAAAACGTACATGTAGACAAATCCAGCTTTTCAGGGAAGTTCATCAAACAAGAAGTTTCAAAACTATTAAGATTTAGCAATTGTTTTCAAATGTTTGTTGGTATAGTGGTGTAGTTATTGGAGGTGGAGCACTATAGTTCAAGTTCAAACTACACGGGTAAATGTTCTTTTGTTTACCCACAAAAAAACGTGTTAAACAAAAAAGAAACAAGTAAAAAAGATAGTACTTATCTTTCTCGTTTTTTTTTTTTTTTTTTTTTTTTTTTTTCATCGTAGTCTAGTGTCTAAGTAGTTCTCTCACAACTGAGAGCGGCGAGGTTCGAACCCCGGATTATGCGATTAGATGCAGAGGTGACTACCATTAGGCCACTTGCTCATCCGCATCTTTCTCGTTTTAAATATTTATATTTTGTGTTTAATTAACACAATCATTTTTGTATCCAAAATAATTCACTTAATGGAAAAAAGCAACCCATTTTTTTCTTTGCTTGTGGTTTACTATGAAAATAATTTATCAACTTTTTGTGATTTGTAAATGTAAGGACAGGTTTTAGAGTTTATGTATGATATGAAAATAGTTTAAAAAAAAGAATTGTGTTCCCAAAATCGTCATAATACACTATTTTTACAAAATATATTCTACCACATTTACTCATAACAATTATGCATAAAGTAGGTTTCTAGGCATTGAATTCACGTGTCATGCTTGGTCGGTTTCTAGAAATCATATTCATATCTAACACATATATTTGACTAACATAGTTTGACCTATCTCTAACTCTATATTATTATGTGATAAGTACATTTTTAGAAATAAATTTAAATATGTAAACAATTACATGAAACTAGAAATTTATAATTATATATATATATATATATATATATATAAATACACATAAATATTTTTAATTTTTGGTATATAACTATTTAAAATAAATTTGAAATTATTTTTAAACCGCTTTCAAACGATTAATCCATTTTAACTCATTTTCAACCGATTAACACTTCAAATTGGTACAATACCAAATAAAATTTAAATTATTATGGATTAATGTCAATTATGATTATAGAAAAAATTATAGATTTTACTAAACTCATATAACTCTTTTCAAAATACTTTTTATAGGTAGTGTTTGACATAACATATACTTTTCACTATTAATATGAGATTTTTTCAAAAAAATCATTTTAACAACGTTATCGGCTTTTTCGTTCATATTTTATCGGCTTTTAAATTTTTTCATTCAAAATTCAAAAGTGTTTCCTCAATTAATATATACTAGATTTTTTTTATCTGCGCCAAACGCGGAATATAAATTTATAAATATATATTATATATAAATAGACATAAATATTTTTATTTTTCAGCATATAATCATTTAAAATAAATCTGAAATTGATTTTAACCTGTCTTCAACCGATTAATCTATTTTAACCCGTTTTCAATCAATTAATCCCTCAAATCGACACAATCTCAATTGAAATTTAAATTGTTATGGGTCAAAGTCAATTACGATGATAGAAGAAATAAGTCATTTTACTAAATTCATTTAACTCTGCACAAACGACTTATTTATAGATAATGTTTCAACTAACATGTAGTTTGTATTATCTTTTGTCAATGTTATGAGTTTTTCTAATTCATATTTTATGGGCTTTTTTAAATTTTTATTCAAATTTCAAAAGTGTCTCCTCAATTAATATATGTAAGATAAGATGCCATCAAAATATACAACAATCCAACAAAATTCATTAAAGGTAATTTGGTCAAAAAATAAATTAGAAATTCGTTTAATTATATTATAGATATTAATAATGGGAATAAAAATCAAAAAGTGACTTTGGTGTATTGGTTTGAAGATATCATTACATATTAATGAGGTTTAGTTTTCAAATCCTTCTAATGTATTATTTTACAAATTAAACCTTTATTTTTGTAATTAACAACCCAATTCAAAATCCAATAAAAAAAGTTGAATCAAATTAGTATATATACATAAATAATTTGAACAGTATCGCATCTACAATATTCATTAATAATATTTGATTGTTATTATTTTGGTAAACAAAATATGTTTTTATCAAATATAACTAAAACACGGGTTATGTAATACATAAATTGTTTTTAAATATATTTATATACCAAAAATAGATATACTAAATGGTCAAACTATGTTGAATTATATTTTATACAATATTTAGAGAACATTTAAAATACTAATTATTGGCTAAAATTTTTTGTGTTTATTTAATTATAAATAAAATAATAAAAATTTCAAGATATGTTATAAATTGTTTTATATTATTATAAGACTAACTTTTTATAAATTTAATTTAATTTGACAATTAAATAAAGATTATAGCGCGGATGAAATCCTAGTTAATATGTCATTTTAAGGCCATTTTAGCCGCAAAAAGTACTAGAAGTGATAGGTTTTAAACTAAATGAAAACATTGAAAAAGTGTGAAAATATTAAACCCCCAAAAACAAAGTAATAGTTCTTAGTTCTTACTCAGTATATGAAGCTAAAGAGCCTAAGGTTCAAGGATTTCCTCTCGTAAATCGGGTTTGCAGCTAAAAATCGTAAATATAATCATCAATTTTTGAGATACTATTTCAAATCCTCTTATATATATACGTACATACATATAATAAAATGTATATGCGACCAACCATATAGCATTTAATAACAAATTTAATACAGTAGGTAGTAGCAACCAACAATAATTGTTCATAAATATTTTTTTTTGTAACATTTTATGGTTCGTGGACCAAAATAATATGAGACACGTAACATAAATATTTGATATTCATTCAACAATAAATAATGGTATATAACAAAAAAAAAACAATAAATATTGGGGTTTGATTTAAACCGTACCATTAATTCACTATATAAATGTGTGGTCTGATGCGTGACATCAAATTATTAATATTGGAAATAAGAATTAATTTTAGACTTGTAAAGAGGTTTTTTTTTTTTTTTTTTTTTTTTGATAACCTGGTGTCCTGACCCTCACCAAAGTGAGTACAGACTAGTCAGTTGGGTCCGAGGCGCGCAACGGTCCACACGTCCTGTCGGCACAGGGGACACGTGGTCCAAGGACAGCTCCAAACTGTCGTTCCAGGGACGCTGCAGCCCGTATGTGAATACCGCAGTGGTCGGGGTTCGAACCCAGGTAGCGGAACTCACAGCCGTGAGCCCTTTACCAAATGAGCTAGAAGCCCCGGTTAAAGAGGTTTTGCAAACCCACAACCAAAAAAACCCTATTAAACGAATGCTACGTACAAAATATTTTTTTTTTGTTAAACTAGGAGGTTCCGAAGCCGAACCCCACTGTATTTATACTCGTCGTTGGTACAAAGTATTTTTTGTGTTTATAAAATAATGTTTTGGAGAAATTTCATCATTATAAACTTGGGATGAAATACAAAGAGAGACGTAGAAACAACTTTTCAGACAACTAGTCTTCTCTGACCAGATTAGCCGATAGGATTTATTAAAAATTTCAGTATTTTATATATTAGCAATTTTCAAATGATTTGCATGTTATCAATCCGGTTATGGTTTTGGTTCATATAGATAGATCATGTTATAGGAAAAACATATGTTGGCTATATTGGTTTAATTGCATTTACCTTTTCGGTTTAGTTTTATTTTAGTAACTCAGTTTGTTGGTTAAGCAAACACTATACGTAACCTTTTAGCCATTTTGGGCAAAAGAATCAAAATAAACATTTATCTTCTTATTCCCTAATCTCTCTCCATCATCATCATGATCATCAAATTTATTAATGAACTTATGAAGCCATTTTGATTTCAATTTCATTATGAGATCTAAAAAGTGTCAAGATTCGCGCTTATTCTGACCGTTGACAACAACATAATTGTTTTTAAACAACAACTTCAATTTCAAACAAAAGAATAAATGGATATATAAAATAGAAAAAATTAGGCGTTATACTTTTAAAAATTAAAACCTTTCGAAAATGCCACTAAAATTAAAACCTTTCGAAAATGCCACTAAAATCAAACTTTTCGAAAATGCCACACGTGGACGAAAAAAAACGATAAATGACGAATTTAACCTTGTTTTTTGTGGACAAGTTTTAGTATACGAACACCAAATGGACAAAACACGATGGCAAATTCGTCATTCGTCGTCTTTTTTGGTCCACGTGGACATTTTTATGTCCACATTTCCCGAAATATGTTTTTAATGGAATTTTGCAAGAGTTTTTTTTTAATGGCATTTCAAAAAATAATTCATAAAAAATATGTACTAGCAATAAGGACAACAACAACCTTCTTTTTAATTAGTTGATTGTTTATTATAATGTATAGAGAAAAAATTAGGTGTTATGCCATTAAAAATAAAACTTTTCGAAAAACGCCACTAAAATAAAACATTTCAAAAGATGTCACACATGGATGAAAGGAGACGACTAATGACGAATTACAAAACTACACATTTTGAATCGCATTTTACAAAATTACACCATTTCAAAGTCAATTTTCAAAACACATTCAAAATTAAATCTAAATAAACTACCTACACAATCCTATGGTAAGATTCCTACCCCTTTAATATTTTATCGTAAACACTAACTACTGTATCCAAATGAAAAGATTTTAATTTTGAAAACTTTTAGAGGGTAAATATAACTTTTAATTTTTTGAAGGGATGTAACTATATATATACAAATATTGAATTAGATATAGTTTTGTGAAGGAAGAGTTGAAAGTGTGTAGTTTTTTGAAATCCTCTTAATCTTTTTGATGTTCACCACTAATTAATTAAAAAGATAGAAAATCCATTTTTATGGAACAACAACAAAAACCAAAAACTTAAGTTTCAGAAAGAATTATTATTCCACAAAGAAAATCATTTTAACCCTTTTGATTATTATAGTGGGAAAATCATTTTTGGTTCAATTTAGTGGATAACTATTATATTTTTGAGGAATTCACAAAACTACACCCTTTCAACCCTTCCTTCACAACATTACACCTAATTTAATTTTTTCACATATTTACACCCTTTCAAAATTTTAAAAGCTTGATTTACCCTTTTAAAAATTACCAAAATTAAAACATTTTCATTTGGATTCGCTAATTAGTGTTTATGGTATAGTATTAAGGGTGTAGGATTGTGTGGGTAGGATTTATTTGAATTTAATTTTGAGTGTTTAGGTGTAGTTTTGTGAAGTATTTTGGAAATGGTGTAGTTTTGTGAAATGTAATTCAAATGGTGTAGTTTTGTGATTCTCCCTATATTTTATTTCATAAACAAACTAATATTGTAAGACCTCATGCTTCTAAGTTTTATGATATATGGATGTGAATACATTCAAGTATGAAAACGTTTGTGTTAACAATAAAAATGAAATAATTAATAGAGCTGATTAGTTAGTTAGATTTTTTTGTGTTAACAAATTAGTTAGTTAGATTTTTTTGTGTTAACAAATTAGTTAGTTAGTTAGTTAGTCTAGGCTTCTAGTAAAATGAAAAAATAACAAAATAAAAACAAGAATAATCGATATTGTGCCTCCATGATTCCTCTAAAACCCTAAATTTAATTAATGAAGACAAAAAATAATTTTCCTAGTCTTTGTTTTATTTTTAAAAAAATAACTCGGGTGAATTTTCTTGGCAATAATTTATACAAAATCAATACTAACACGGGTTACATAATATATGAAAATTGTAAATATACTCATATAATAAAAATAGTTAGACTAATTTCTAATTTTACTATACCATGTCTTGTGTTGTGTTAGGACATTCACATTACATGTGTTTATGTTTTGTGTCCAATGTCTCTTTTTGCTTTCTAATAAAACACAAAGGGAAAAGTTTATATGTGTTTGCCCTCCCCAAGTGTATGCAAGTATGTTCATCTTGTTTCATTATGGTGTATAAATAATAAACTTGTTCCGTGTTTATCCAATTGTATTTGATTCGTATCACAATTGGTTTCTTTAAGAAAAAAAATATACTTTTCATGGGAATAACAAAATAAGAAAGAAAAAAACTACTACTATTAGAGTATTTTAGTATTGGACTTGTATAAGTAAAAAAAAACAAACAAGCAAAGAGAACACTTCTATAAGATCAAAACAGTAAAAAGTAAAAACCATTGGCTTACCTATAACCAGAGAGTAAAAAGATATGAGTAGTTTAATGGAGTGAAGAATCTTCGTATTTACTCGCACTTGATGGAGCGGTAAATGTGACGGACAAAGAAAAGGGATGCGCGGAATCCTATTGTCCCGAGCATGAGGAAGAATCCGTAGCAGATACATGCCATGTACCCAAAGAAGAATGATGTCTGCATGAAACCTGACATATCCGACCGTGCATAGTAATAGTACAAGCAATACGCGTATATGAATACGCCTGTTGATCCACCGCACAACAACGATCTTCACATCCAAATAAGATGCAATAACAGAGTCAGATGCACAGAAACATAACCAATTTATTAACAAACTCAAATGTAGGCTTCATCGATCTTCACGGTCATGGAACCACAAGTTGAATAATGGAAGCAGAAGTTAAAAGTAAAGAGAGAGAGAGAGAGAGAAGGAAAACAGTACCTCCACCACCACTCGTGGTCTTCGGCAGCAAGTTGGAAGTAAGTCAAAGCAACAGTGATGAAAGCAGTGACGATAACGAGGATAAGGAAGACGATAGAGAGAATACTATAGATGGTGTATATCCTGTGACCCCAAACACTTGCAAATATGTAGTATAGCTCGATGTAGATGGCACTGAACGGCAAAAAGCCAGCCATAGCCATCTGCGGGAGTGTTCTACGGTACCAGCGCATTGGTGGGATCTCTCTTGGGTATTTTGTGGTGCGGCAAGGAGCTTGAAACTCGGATTTTCTGTTCTTCCCTGCTATACCTCCCAGTATTAACAACGGCGAAGTGACAAGTGCCCATATGAGGAAAATGACAACAATTGTCCCGAATGGTAAAGCTGCAGTGGCTTGGTAAGCAATAGCGACAGTGTTAAGGAAGGAGAAAGTGAGTAAAAGAGGTCCACAGAAGAGGCTTCCAGTCAGCATAACATTCCTGACCTGTCAAAACAATCAGTGTTCATCTTTCTTAATCAATTTATTAAGCAGTAAAACTGTTTATTCGACTTGCATAAGGACATCTGTCTGGAATATACAATTTCAAAACAATATTAAACAAAAATCTAAACAGGGTAGAAAGAGTGCATATGAAAACAAGAAACAAATGATGATCGCACTGCTAAAAAAGAATGTTCAGAACTGTGAGCTGAAACCGATCATGCATAAATACTTTGGAAACTGAAATACCTCAAGCTCACGTATTTGCAAAGTATAAGAGAGAGTCAGTAAATGAACTCATAATAACATTTGGCATCATCGGATAAGCCCAGCAATCAGCATGCATAACGCAAAGTTGGTGAAGATTACTTTACATCAATTACATCACTTCATCACTGTAGGCAGCCACTTACAATCAAATGCGCACAGAAACTATACCATATGATTTTACTAAATGCTCTCACCGTGGAAGACTTTTGACTAACTACAGAGATATGATCAAAGAAAATACATACAACAACAAACCCAGAAACTATCATCTGTACTTAGTACTTACCCAATTAGTTCCTTCCAGCTGGCAATAGAAAGACGAAGCTGTGTATCCGGCAATCCCTGAAGTAAGTGCATATATGACAACCAATGCAGTAAACAATGCTCCACGGTTATAGGGATAAAAGACACCGACCAACGCCAGCATAAAGATGAAAACAGCTCTGCATACAAGGAATATAGTAACTCTTAAGTGTCACCGAGTGAAAAGATAAAAGCATACCAGGAAGCGCACAACAAGTCTACGCAAAAACATACAGAGTAAAAAGTTGTGTGCCAGAACCAAGGGCTGCAGCCAGCAAAGATTTGTGTTTCGGGAACCTAAATACATCACCATGGATCAATTTCCACCCAGTCTCTTCTTGGTCATCAACTGCCTCTTCATCATGTGCATACCTATCATATACAAAAGCCTATAGGGTAAGATACTATCCTACAAGTGTATTAAAAGTCACAGATTCAATTATGCTATGCAGTTTAGCTAATATCTTACTTGACGAAATCATTCTTCAAAACTCGCATGAGAATTGTTGCAAGGAAACCAGTCAAGAGAAGAACTGTGACACAAGAGTTAATAATCGAGAACCAGTGGATTTCCAAGTGATGTGGCATCGAGGAAGCCAGTGAGTATTTCTCCATCCTCTTCTCGAATGGAATTTCTGTTTCCTTCCATCGAACTGTGTACGTGAAATCAACTTCGGTTTCCTTGTCCTCAGTCAACTCCACAAGGAAGTTCTGGTCGGTTCTCACAACAATTTCGATTACACGGTCTTTATTATAGAAAATTTCAAACTGCAGGTGATTGAAGAGATAATATTTGTACTCGGACGGGTCAGATATGCCATCCTTGACAACTTTTCCAAGGAATCCCCAGATGGGCAAGTCATCATAATACATCTGAAAGTAGTAGTCTTTGGAGATCACATTTCGAAACTTCGCAACGTCTTCTCTACTCAACCTCTTTCTGCAAGCAACTTCAGAGTTCTTCTCACCCAAAAACTCCAGTCTATAGGGTGCAGTGACTAACCGGTCTCCATTGAGAACTTCCCCGAGCGCTTCCTTCTTCTCCTTAACAGGAGCTGCAAAAGATATTGTATAAAATTACAAAATAAAAAACGACCCATAAACTAAGCAATTGACCACCCTTTACATACCTGATGAACAAAACGGGAGATCAAAATATCGGTAAGTTTCACTGCGAAACATAGAAAACCACTAATGATTAGCTCAAGAAATTACATAAAGCTTGAAAAACCAAAACTTCCTGAACAAAATCACTGTTGTTTGTCTCCCAATACGTTTGAAACCAAAATGGGAGATAGAAACAGTTCAAAATAACACAACAGAGCTAGTCGATAAGCCGCTTATCATTAGCCTCATAAACATGGATTGTTTTGTTTCACTTAATATCAAGTCATTAGATCATGCTTATCATACACTACTTCACCATTATAGCATCATTATATCAAAACATAAGAGGTTTAATCTACACTAAAATGCAAACCACAATCACTACTTCACCATTATAGCATCATTAGATCAAAAACATAAGAGGCTTAATATACACTAACAACAAATCACAATCAGTACTTAGCCTTTCCTTTTTTTTCTTTCAAAGAGGAGTAAGTAACGATACAGAAGACATTCATATAAACCTACAAAAACTCCATTAATACAAACAAAATCCTCTAACAAATCAAAATCCGAATCGAAAAATCGAATCACAAACCCGAAGCTAAGAGAGATCAATCACGATTCAATAGATAACGAAAACTCAGATCTGAATAGATCTGCACAGACCTTGGATTGTGAAACGGGCCAACTTTGTTGGCGTAGAGAGGAACATCGTCGCCGACATTGTAACGGTGATCGGAGCCGTCGGATATAACCGGAGAGACGCCGTAGAAGAAGAAGATTAGTAGAAGAAGAAGAGACGGCATCGAAGAAAGTACGAGACGCGACGGTGGCTTCTCCTCCTCCATGGATTTTGAAATTAGCGATAAGAGAAAAAGAGAAAAAGAGAAGAAGAAGAAGAAGAAGAAAAGAGAGAGAGAGAGATTTTAAGCGGTTGAATCGATGATTAATGGATTCATGATTTAACTTTTATTTATGAGTGAGAGAGTGATTTTGGCTTCTCCGCGATGATAGTCTCATTGTAATTACTTCTTTTTTTTTTTGTCAAAAGCCATTGTAATTACTTTTTAACACAGTTTTGAAACGAAACAACCTTTTGTCATTTTCATTTATTTTTATTTTAGAGAAATTCCTTAGAATAACATCAAAATAAGTTTTTGTTTTGAAAATACCATTAAAATGTTTTTTATAACAAAAATACCTTCAAAAAGTAGTAGTTTACAAAAATACTACAAATACAAAAAACGAGTTTAACACTTTTAAATTTTAAATTTTTTCATTTGGGTTCGCTATATATTGTTTAGGGTATAGTTTTGAAGGGGTAGGATATAGTTTTTTGGAGGTTTTGGGTGTAATTTTTAAAATTTAAGATTTGTGGTATTTATGAGAAAATAAACTTTTTAATGTTATTTGTAAAACTTTCGAAAATTTGTGCTAATTGTGTTAAAAAAAACTTTTTGTGGTATTCATAAGAATTGCCCTTTATTTTATTGGTATGATCATTTTCATTTATTTATGTTTTAAGCACTTCTCAAAAACACAAAATTACACCCTTTCAACCTTTACTTTCACAAAACTACACCTATGTTTAATATTTATACATATTTACATCCTTTCAAATTTTAAACGGTTGATTTACTTTTTAAAAAGTTACCAAAATTATTTTTTTTATTTGGGTTCGCTAATTAGTGTTTAGGGTATAATATTAAAAGGGTAATATTGTATGGATAAGGTTTATTTGAATTTAATTTTGAGTGTTTTGGTGTAGTTTTGAAAATTAACTTTGAAATGGTGTAGTTTTGTGAAATGAAATTCAGATGGTATAGTTTTGTAATTGTATAATATCACATATTTTTGTTAATATCATATTTGGGCAATTTCTAAAAATACCATAAAAACTGTTTTTAGAACAAAATTAACATTATAAGTTTTTTCTCCTTGAATACCATTAAAAAGTTTATTAAATTGAAATACCATAAATTTTAAATTAACTTAGAACCTTCAAAAATGAATTGTAAACCTTCAAAACTAAATTTTATCCATGCAATATTATACCATAAATACTAAATAGCAAATACAAATGAAAATTTTTAAAGTGTTAACAATGATTTCGTTGTGTATGGTATTTTACTCCAAAAAACTTTTTAGGGAGAATCACAAAACTACGCCATTTGAATTACATTTCACAAAACTACACCATTTCCAAAATACTTCATAAAACTACACCTAAACACTCAAAATTAAATCCAAATAAACCTTACTCAAACAATCCTACCCCCTTAATACTATACCCTAAACACTAATTAGCGAACCCAAATGAAATTTTTTTAATTTTGGTAATTTTTTAAAGGTTAAATCAAGCTTTTAAAATTTTGAAAGGGTGTAAATATGTGAAAATATTAAATTAGGAGTAGTTTTGTGAAGAAGGGGTTGAAAGGGTGTAGATTTGTGAATTCCTCAACTTTCTTTTTAATGTTTTTGGCCAAAATTTTATTTGAGGAATTCACAAAACTACACCCTTTTATCCCTTCTTTCACAAAACTACACCCAATTCAATATTTTTACATAATTACACCATTTCAAAATTTTAAAAACTTGATTTACTCTTTAAAAAATCACCAAAATTTGGGTTCGCTAATTAGTGTTTAGGGTATAGTATTAAAGGGTATGATTGTGTGGGTAGAGTTTATTTGGATTTAATTTTGAGTGTTTAGGTGTAGTTTTGTAAAATAATTTTGAAATGGTATAGTTTTGTGAAATGTAATTCAAATTGTGTAGTTTTATAATTCTCCCTTTTTATTTTCTACAAGCATCACAAAATTTAAATCCGTTTAAGTTCTTCAAACCCGAATTTTAAATCGTCAAAGCTATGTCTAGTATCTTTTTGGGAGAATCACAAAACTACACCATTTGAATTACATTTCACAAAACTACACCATTTCCAAAATACTTCACAAAACTACACCTAAACACTCAAAATTAAATTCAAATAAACTCTACCCAAACAACCCTACCCCCTTAATACTATACCCTAAACACTAATTAGCGAACCCAAATGAAATTTTTTTTTTAATTTTGGTAATTTTTTAAAGGTTAAATCAAGCTTTTAAAATTTTGAAAGGGTGTAAATATGTGAAAATATTAAATTATGAGTAATTTTGTGAAGAAGGGGTTGAAAGAATGTAGATTTGTGAATTCCTCTATCTTTTTTGTCAATCAGCTATGTTTGGTACCTTAAAAACTAAATATTATGTTGAAATAGAAAATGTTATAATATGTTAAAAATTGTATTGTTGTATTTGCGTAAACCATTTTTTACTGATATTTTTTGCAAAAAATCTTTGATGGTGTTTCTTAGAGCATGATTATCTCTTCGGACTAAAAAAATACTTAAGATTTTTTATTTTTTTCAAAAAAATAAATAAATTAATAATCAGACCAATCGCGGACCGGCACGTGTCAGTGGCCCGCGAAAAGTCTAAAAATTGGTCTTAAGAAATGATTTTAAATTGTGAACCTTAAAATTATCGTGGGACCCACGGGTTAAGGACCACCCTTAAAACTCCGATAATCATGGTCTTAGAAAAAAATGTGTGGCATTTTTTATTCATTATTTGTGGACATTATTAGCTAATAGCTAGGTCGTTATAAAATGAATGTGGTAGTTTTGTAAGCAAAACTTTATTTGTGTTATTTATGAGAATTGCTCATTTATTAAACAAAGGATATGAATATGATATTCCTAAGTTGAGATTAGTTGTTGGGATTAGAGGAAATTTGGAGTAAAGGTCACTCTTTTTTTGTGAAGTTACAACTTAGTAACTTACATTACTTATGTAGTTACGTGTAAGTTAATAAATCACTAAATATAACGACATACAAATATATTTCATGAGCTGGTTTAAAATTTCGGTTTTTGGTCGTATGTCAATGGCAAATTCTTTCTATTCCAAAATTTAATATATATCATAAATAATGAATGTAAAGTCCCAACTAATTTTTTGTAACATTCGAAAATAAATTAAGAGCTTCAAGAAAAATGTATGTAAACCTACAATAAACAGTTTTATCCACACTACAAAAGTGCATAGATCAAGAAACCTACATTTTGTGTAGTTTGTTTTAACTTTTTTTAGTTTATGGTTTTATCAATTTTATACAAACTACAATTTTATGGTTTTATTAATTTTATACAAACTACAATTTTATCAATTTTATGGTTTTAACTTAGGTTTAATTGGGGAAGTGACATTGGTCTATTGCATTTATAAGTCCACATGAGACAGGTAGAACCACCCCACTTGGAATCGATTCGCCACGCCTATGATTGCGTAGATTTGGCTAATGAACCAGCCATTTGTGGTCCAAATGTTGACAAAAAAAAACTAGTTTAACTAATTAAAATTTTGAATTGATTTGTCCATGTTTGAAAACTAATTAACATTATCATTGACAATTAACTAAACATATACTCCGTCCGTTTTTTGATATATGATTTTTGTTGAAAATATTTGGTTTAAAAAAATGGATTTTCTCACTTTTCTATATATAATTGTTAATGATAAATTATAGAATTCAAAAAAATAACTAAACATTAATGATTTAGAGTTGTTAGAAATTATAAATCACAAAAAATAATATATTTTAATATGTTTGTTTATTATATCTGAAAAACTAGAAAATCCTATATTAAAAACAGAGAGAGTATCAAACTATCATTAAACACTAATCAGATATTTTAGATGCATAATTTAGCACTTAAACTAATATAATTTGTTACAAAATAAAAGTCAAAAACTTGAGAAAAAAGTAAAACAATTTGCTCTTTAATTCTTTGAGGTGCTTAAAAATGTTACAACAAAACACAACACAAACATAACAAATCTTGTCCCAAAACACAGACCAAACTTCTCTGGTTTTAACAAAAACATGAAAGTGTTTAAGGTAACTTAGTGGTCTCTGTGGATTCATAAGCAGCATCAGCAGAAGAAGTATCAATATCATTAAGACCCAACTCTTCATTTTGCTCCCATGATCTCTCATACTCTTCAACTATTGTTTCAAACACATTACATCATTTTCTTAATTTAAAAAAACCATAACAAATGTGTTGTAATAATCAAGAAAAAGAATGATATGAAACTTACATGTGAGCTGATGATCATCTTTCATATCATCTGTCACCGGCGAAACAAAGGAGTTTGCTAATTCATCATCAAGAATCAGTGTCCATGGTTGCTCTAAGCTTAGAAGCTGCGATAAGAGACGATAAAAGATACCAAATATTATGGCTTTGCACATCAAGAACAAGAAAAGGCTAAGTACTTAAACAGAGATTGGATGATAATTTCCCTACCTTTGTAAGCCTTGATCCAAATTGTACCCAATTGTTCTTCTTATTCTCATCTAAACTATCACCAAAAGTGAATCCGTGGATTCTCGCTAGGCCTACAACAATCATTATAGCCGATAAAAGCTTTGTAATGAATAACTTTGTAACTTAGACAAGGATTATGTTTTCACTTGTTGAAAAGGTAATACTCACTTTCTCTGATCTGTGTGACCAACCCTTCCACTGTTGTTACCATTCCACCGAGTGTACCACCGACTAGCTCTAGATCAAGTTCCGGGATCTTCACTCCTGCAGTGTCCGACTAATACGTGCAATATAAAACAAACTTCACCATTAAATGTCTTACTTTTATACCAAAGGCTCACAAGATGAAACAAGCTTGTTCTATATCTATATTATATGCCAATACCACATACTTGGAAATATACAAGTATGAATGTACAGAACCAAATGAAATTTATCGCTGAGATAGATTTACAGTCAAACTTTTACCAAACTTACACTACATATATTCTACTAAAAGTTCAATCTACGGATTTTTCGAGGGCAATTAATGTAACTATCCGTGATATTCTTCTTCGCTACTTTAGATGCACATAACGATAAGGAGGAAACATTCCTTGTATGCTAATCGAGCAGCCAAGAGGTTACTGGTGCAATACTACAGAAAACAAATAAACCGAAGCAAGAAAGCTAACCTTGATAACGTCTCTACTAAGGTCAGCGACGTTCCTCACAGAGAGAGTGATTTTCTTTCCCTTATCAGGAATTGCACCACCAGGCTTTAGCTGCTCATTATTACCCCCACAAAAAAGTTAATAACCTAAAGACAAGGCTATATTTCTATCATGATTCAAACCAACATAACCAAACCTCAGAATTGCGGTAGCCACATTCCTCACATGTTGATGCCATGACAATAACCTCTTGAAAGTACGGGATTTCTATTTCATGTCAAGGAGTAAACAACATCTAGGAGTTCACCTATACGTAAACTTGTTGCAGATACAAAAGTTTAAAAGGATACTAGTCACAAACATCCTTGTCTCACACGGCTTCGTACACGCTCCACAAGTTGAAGGGAAAGTCATCACCTGTTAGAATTTAGGAACATTAACATCATATGCTATATCTTAACAACCTTTGAAAACGTTACTTTTTCTCAAGTGGGTCATAACCTTTGAACATTCAACAAAACTATTCCAAAAGTTACCTCTTCAGGAGCAGTGTATCTGAACAAGTTATCAGATATATCGGTGCTGTTACTTTGAGCAATGGCCCGATGACCACCTGTAGCTCCGATGGTTCCATGAGGTATATAACCGGTCCTTTGAGCAGATGGCGCAACAAGGCCTCCTTCTGGCTGTCCAGACTGAGATGGGTTAGCCAGATATCCAAGTGTTGCTTGTTGTTCCGGTGTTCGCTCATAGAATTTGATGGTTAAAGAAGGATCCGGTGATGGAGCATGCCTGACACACGTTGTAAACTTGTCATAAACGAATAAAACAAATAAAGCTTCATTGCTTTTCTTTTGGTATTTTCCTAGTTGAATATCCTTACGGGTTCTCGATGAAACTGTTTCCAGCAGGATCGTCTAAAATGAAGGTGAAGGGTGTCTCTGCTTTAGCACAAACTCTCAGTTTTGACAAGAATTGGTCTATGGCTTCAGCAGTATTGGGGTCCACTTTCTGTGTGAAACGAAATCTACATTTTAAGATTCTTGGCTGTACAAAAACCAAACTTGGCATATTAAACAGTAAAGATTTACCCTGCGTTCTTCTTGGAGGGCACTTAGTTCATCGGCAGCACGTGCTAATATACCTTCAACCTGGAAATTAAACACAAAGGGGAGCCATTGACAATAAGAAAACCAAAAATCTTACTTGAAGTTGCATGTCAGATTTCAGACTCCACAAAAACAATAGTTAACAAAGCGAAGATATTTTACCAACTGCTAAAACCAGGTTGAATCTAACAATATGGTAAAGTTAGAGAGCTCCTACGACTATTTTCATTGTAGTACTCACTGCTCAAGTGAACAAGCTTATTATTAAATTCAACACTAATGAGTAGATCAATGATTTTTTTTACGCTGTTATAAGATATAAGTGCCCCCCCCCCCAAGAATGAATTTAGTTCATATCAAATATGGTTAAGAAGAAATTAAAGACTTACCGTAGACAAACTTCCACGTTGCGCCTCTGGTGGTATCTCAAAATCCAATTCAGGAATCTGAATGCATATATTCATTCAAGCAAATATCAGTTTACAGTTTTTAAGAAGATCAGAGGAAGGGGTTTCTCATTAATATGCAAAAGATGACCAGAGTTTGTAAATAAGAGTATTTTGATACGGAACGAGCAATGGCATTCCCAAGATTAACAAAACTACTCACCTTAATAGTGGCTGATTCAGATTTTACAACCTGCCGGTCAAATATCTGCAGTCAGACATAAAAGAAGAATGTATGATTTAGCTTAGGGAGTGCAATAATTAGAAGCATATATTGTCCGTTTCCTGTAATAAGAACAGATGTCTACATTCTACCCCAGGGAAGTGCTTTTCCAAGTTACAAACAAACGAAATCAATTTAAAAGAACACAAATTTAGATTTAAAATTAATGTATAAACCTTCACATCCCCAGCTACAACTTCTAGGTGGTAAGTGCATCCACGAGGTTGAATCTCTCCAGCAAACTGAACTTCATTATTCCTATAAAATTAGATCAGAGACAAAATAAAAGGCCTTCTCTTCTTTATTGACAAACAAACAGTACTTCGTGATTTCGTTTAAAAAAAGTTCACTAAAGCATCTCAAAATCATTGAAAATTTGTACCTTTCTCCACAATGAGGACATTCAAACGCGGATATTAAGACCTGTAGCAAAAAGTATGTTAGCAAGAAGCTTTGTAAGCTAAATAAAACGTAGAAACAAAGAAAACGCTTTCCCTTCGAAACAAATAAGAAACATTAGTGGATTTTTTTAATGCTCTAGAATGTGGTCAATTCACGGATAGTAAAGTATGAAAACTCGGTATTTTTTTCGAAAATTAAGAAGGAAAAATACTACTATACAAAAACAGAATACGACATTACCTTTCTGAAGTGAGGAATTAAGGTCAATAAAAATCTCGTTGTTCCCTGGACAAGAAATAAGAAGCTATATTATGCACGGAAGAAGGATAAAAGAAAAAGACCGGAAAAATCTCAAACGACAGAATCTTTACAGCTGAAGAAAATAAATTCAGCTAAAATACACTATTAGCTGAACGTTGACAATACAAAGTTTCTCCAATTGATTTCAACAAAACTAAAATATCAATATATAGCCAAAAAAATAGCAAAATTAAATCTCTTACGCAACTATGTTTCTTAGAACTATATCTCATAACAAAGACCTGTGACAATGGAAAGTGACTACATAAAGAAACTATGTAAGAGTTCCTCTCTCGAAGATTCAATCTCGCAAAAACACTTTATCGACCTTTTCCCATCTTAAATTGAATATCAGGCCATTAGGCCAATGACTACAAAACTTCTAAAAGGCGAAAAATAAGCAGATAAGTTCTGAGTCTGTTTTTCAACAATAGTTAGTCTCTTTTTCATAGAAATACACATACAAACATCTAGCCAAATGTATGTATGACCTAGGTTTAAAAAAGCGCGCCTAAAGCACGCCTCAGATCGCCTAGGCGTAAGGCGCAAGGCAGAGATATCGTCGCCTAGCGCCCTTTAAACCAAGTGTGTGACATCTATCCAAATGTATACAGATAGAGAGAGGGAGAGAGAGAGAAGGAGACGTACATTCTCCTCGCAGCGCATACACATGCTCTCAACAACGTAGAGTGGAGCACCAAAGGAATGGTCTGCAGAAACAGCTTCAACCACCGATCTAACATCCATTTGTTGTTCATTATTCCCATTCTCCATCCTTCTCCTAAACAATCCTTAAGCACTTCAAAAAAACCCTTAAAGCATGAAACTTTGCTTAGGCAATGAACAGAACATAACTATACAATGTTCAAGAAACTATCTACAAAACCAAGAATCTAATAAGATCTCTTTAAAAGCTAAGAGCAGAGTGCTTAGATACATACCCACCAAACAAAAGCTTGGATTTTTAAGAGTCAATAATCACATAGTATGAAAAATAAGACAATTTGGTCGAAACCCAACAACACCCACCAATCACAGAATCAAAATAACCCAAAAAAATCAGGAAAAAAAGGAGTTCGATTTCGTCAATTTCATAAGAAACAATAATGAAAAAGCATGAAACTTTAAGGCACGTGTATCAATGGAGGTGGTGGGTATATTACTGATGAACAGAGATATATACCTTTTCGATGTTATGCAAAACTGTGGTGTGGAGGAGAGATTTACCGCCGCTAAAAAACTTAAAACACCATTAAAAGAAAGAAAAAGGTCTAGAAACGGCGAGAAAGTTGAAGAAGAGAGATCCCCCACGTGAGCATCACGTGTTTTTGTATGTGTCTCTTTGGGCTTTTAAGTCATTTGGGCCATTTATGATATCTATATGGGCTCAAAAAGTTATAAATTACATTTGTAATTTTATTGGGCAAGTTAATACTATATGTTCTTGGAGAATTACAAAACTGGAGAATTACGTTTCACAAAACTACATCATTTCAAAATAACTTCACAAAACTATAGATAAACACTAAAAATTAAATCCAAATAAACCCTACTCACAGAATCATATCCCTTTAATACTATACCCTAAATACTAATTAGCGAATCCAAATAAAAAAACTTTAATTTTGATAATTTTTTAAAGGGTAAATCAAACTTTTAAAATTTTGAAAGGGTGTAAATATGTGAAAAAATTGAATTAGGTAGAGTTTTATAAAAGAATGGAAGAAATGGTGTAGTTTTGTTAATTCCTCATATGTTTTTACATTTTTCGTGATTATTACTATAACAAAATAATAGTAACAGTTATATTATGAAATTACTTTAGTTTTTTATCAGAATAAAATCTGTGAATATATAAACAAAATATTTATACTTTAAAGCACATTTAATCTAGGCTCGTCTTAAAAATATAGTTCTCAACTATATAATCGTATAGAGATAAATGATAATCAAATAATGATTTATTATATAATTTAAGTTCAAGAATAAAATAAGGCACAATTACAAAACTATACCTCTTGAATTATATTTTACAAACTGTACAATTTCAAAGTTTTTTTCAAAAATACAGTTAAACACTTAAAATTAAATTCAAGTAATTTATACTCCAACAATCATGTCCCTTTAATTTTGGTAACATTTTTAAAGATTCATTTAAAATTGGAATGATGTAAATATGTAAAATTATTGAATTAGATGTGGTTTCACGAAGAAAATGTTGTAATGTTGTAATGATGTTTTGTGAATTCCTCCTAAAATAACAAATTAATAATTTATTTTAAAGAATTAGTCGAGGCTTTACTAATAGAAAACATTTTAACATTTTAATCAAAAAAAAAGTTCTTTCTTTCTCTTTTTGTTTGACTCAATAAAATTATCTATCCATAAGTTTGCGACTGTGACATGTTCACTTCACCTACTTATTCTGATTTTGATTTCTTACTTACTTTGAATATATAATGTTATACGCATTAACAAAATAAACTATATTGACAACAAAATACACTTGTCTGAATATCTTTTTTTTAGTTATTTTTTAAAAAGAAATTTCAAAAGTAATTACTACGTATTAAATTTAAATACTTGTGAAATATTAAATGAAAAATTTGTCACAACTGGCTTTTATTAAGGAGGATATTTGATTTTTAACAAAATAAAACAAAGAAAATAAATATGGTAAATGTCTTCCAAAGGAAAAATATCTTATCAAAGTTATGTTTATAAACCAAAAAAAAAATCTATAAGATTCATAATTGAAGTAAATACCAACCGAATTAAAAATGGCTTTCTTGATCTCAAAGAGAAAGCCAACAACACCAAAAAAGACAGAAGATAAAAGGATCTTATGTTTAAATCTTGGTCTCTATCGAATTCATCTCGCAATTGCTTTACTATTTCTTCTCTATCTTTGGTTACCTTCAACAATTATCATCTTTTGGAAGAAAGTCAACTATTCAAGTGTTGTTCTTCATAAAGATGGAGAAATTGCTATTCAAAAGAACGATAACTTCACCGAAAATATAGTTCTCGAAAAACCAAAGAGCGAATCCGAAGACGAGCAATACAAATACATCAAGCCTAAGAGTGAAGAAGAGGGTTACGCATTAAGGGCAGTGATAAAGTATCTTAAGGTACAAAGATCTTGGACTTCGGCTAGGGAAAAAAGCGAAAATCCAAGGTCTTGTGAAAGAAAAGGAGTTTATGTTTATGATTTACCGTCTAAATTCAACAAAGATTTATTGGTAAATTGCGTTGATATGATCCCTTGGACTAATATGTGCAAGTATTTCAAGAATGAAGGTTTTGGAGAAGCAATTGAGAATTTAGGTCAAGGTTGGTTTAGGACTCATCAATATGCTCTTGAACCTATTTTACATTCTAGGGTTTTAAAGCATCCTTGTAGGGTTTACAACGAAAGCCAAGCTAAGATCTTTTATGTCCCTTTCTATGGCGGTTTTGATGTATTGAGATGGCATTTCAAGAATGTTTCGGGGGATGTGAAAGATCGGTTAGGTGTTGAGGTTTTAAAATGGCTTGGATCGAAAGAATCATGGAAACGAAATTCCGGAAAAGATCATGTTTTTGTCCTTGGAAAGATTTCTTGGGATTTTAGAAGAAGGAATATTCCTTGGGGCTCAAGGTTCCTTGATTTACAAGAAATGCAAAACCCTACAAAGCTTCTCATTGAAAGACATCCATGGGAAGTCAACGACATCGCGATACCACATCCGACATATTTCCATCCGAAAACGGACAACGATATTTCAACATGGCAAACCAAAATGGCTAGCAAAAACCGCAAAAATTTAGTTAGTTTCGCCGGTGGTGCAAGACCTAGTAACCCTAATTGTATCCGGGCAACGCTAATCGGACAATGTACATCATTTTCCGACCAATGTAAGTTCTTGAATTGTTCTAATGGAAGTTGTGACAAGCCTGAGAATGTCATAAAGCTTTTTAAAGACTCAGAGTTTTGTCTACAACCACCAGGAGATAGTCCAACAAGAAAATCGGTTTTCGACTCACTAATATCCGGTTGCATTCCGGTTATCTTTGACCCATACACCGCATATTATCAATACACATGGCATCTACCAGAGGATCATAAGAGATACTCAGTGTATATAAACCAAGAAGATGTGAAGGAGAAGAGAGTAAATGTTATTGAGATATTAATGGCAAAGACTCTAAAGGAAAGAGAGGATATGAGAAGATACATTGTTTATGAGCTTTTGCCTGGTTTGGTTTATGGAGATTCTAATGCTAAGTTTGAAAGGTTTAGAGATGCTTTTGATATTACTTTTGATAATTTACTTGAAAAAATCAATAAGGTAGTATAGATTTGTTGTAATTTGTACTCTCTCAAGGAAGCCACATAGTTAGCATCTTGAGTTGTTTAGTGACAATAATGTCTAATTACAACAACAAATAATATGTAGATTTGTTTAGGTAGATTTGGGATAATGTTTGTAGTTTTTTTTCTATGCCAACTTCATGATTGTTTTCAACTAATTAGATCTTTTGTTCAAAATTTTACTATAGACACTTTATATTTGTTTATCCGTGTGTTTATCTTGGGAGAATTACAAAACTACACCATTTGAATTACATTTCACAAAACTACACCATTTCCAAAATACTTCACAAAACTACACCTAAACACTCAAAATTAAATTCAAATAAACCTTACCCATACAATACTACCACCTTAATACTATACCTAAACACTAATTAACGAACTCAAATGAAAATATTTTAATTTTTGGAAATTTTTAAAAGAGTAAATCAAGCTTTTAAATTTTTGAAATGGTGTAAATATGTGAAAATTTTTAATTATGTGTAATTTTGTGAAGGAATGGTTGAAAGGGTATAGTTATCTGAATTCCTCTTCTTTTAATGGAGGCATGTTTAAATATTTTAAACTAGGTGTTGACCCGCGCGCATGGCGCGGGTATAATATTGTTCGAACAATGTTTTAAAATAAGGTTTTTTGTTCAATTTTTATTTTTAGTACTACAATACTGAAATTCTGAATATTTTTTAGTGACTTTTAGTGTTATATCTATATTATTATTTTTGAAGTAGTATTTTGAATATGTCCAAAAAATCACAATTATTTACAATCAATGTCATTGTCCATAAAAAGAAACAAATATAAACATTTAATTACAAAAAAACAAATAAGGAGATATTCCAAATTTTCCTAAAATGTCAAATTTTAAGGAAAATATGCCATTCATACAAATACATATTACATAGTTTTTTTTATAAAATACCATTAAAATTTACTTATGTCAAAATACCATTATAAATTTTTTTTAACAAAAACCATTTATTTTTTTTAACAAAAATAACAAAAAAATAAATACGAGTTTAATTAATATGATTAAATTTTTTTAATGGGCTCACCATGGACATCTTGAAAAGGTAACATCATAGTAGTTAAATGTATATTGTATTTAAATTGTGCATCTAAAAACATAAAGAATATAAAAGAAACTCAGAGTCATTAATTTTAACAATTGTCATTTGATAAACTATGTTTTGTAAAAACAACAATTTATTGTATAGTAATATTTAAGGAATAAAATACAACATTCGAACTTTATCTGTATCAGAGACAATAAAACATAAACACCTCAGAGGATATTTGAAAGACGATATTGAGATGAAATCACATCCACAAGAGCAGCACGATTGGTTGAATCCAACACATAAATCTCTGCGTTTGAAATTAGGGTCGGTTCACTAACAAATAGTTTTTATATAATAAAAGGAAAAAAGTACCATAAAGATTCATCCACGGGTTGACTAAAACATCTAGAGATATTGTTCCAATACCTCGTAAAATAAATATAAAGTATGAGATAACTCAATACATACAATAATCAAAACAAAAAAAAATTATAAATATATTGTTTAATAAAGAGAATAACCGTTTATCGGGGGATTAACAATCCAAGCAAACATATTACCGATAAACTTAAATATTAAATTGAATATCTTTTATATTAACTCAAATAAACTTAATTATTAAATCGAATATCTTTTATATTAATTCAAATGATTGAAAAAAAAAATTAAAAAATTAAGTTTCCTACAAAAGCTCTCCATACGACACGTAGGCGAAAATCCTTCCTATTTATTATATATGATTAGTTTCACATATGATGTAATGTCTAGCTCATGACAACAATTTCAGTTTGAAAAATAACACTATTGTATTTCTAATGAAAAATGAGATTTAAAATACAGTTTCAAAATTGCGCTTGACAAAACCATATCTATCAAAAAGCAATATTTATAAGTACACTTAAATATTGAATTGAAGTATATCCTAAACACTAAATTATACACTCTTTAATATTAAACAACAAACACGAAATAATAAACCTAAATGAAAAAAAAAAATAATATACGAAAGAATAGTTTAACCATTTTAAATTAAATTGAGAAATTCACAAAACTACGCCCTTTCAACCCTCCCTTCACAAAACTACACCTAATTCAATATTTTCACAAGTTTACACCCTTTCAAGAATTTAAAAGCTTGATTTACCCTTTTAAAAATTACCAAAATTAAAATATTTTCATTTGGGTTCGCTAATTAGTGTTTAGGGTATAATATTAAGGGGGTAGGATTGTTTGGGTAGGGTTTATTTGGATTTAATTTTGAGTGTTTAGGTGTAGTTTTGTGAAGTATTTTGGAAATGGTGTAGTTTTGTGAAATGTAATTCAAATGGTGTAGTTTTATAATTCTCCCTTTTAAATTTGGAAAATGTGTAATTTTAAAAAAATGAATTTTTTGTAAAGCATTGGTTAAAAGAGTGTACTTTTGAAATTATATTTGTAACCGCATAAAAATGTAATAGAAATTATCTTAAATAAAAATAATAATAGTGTGATGTACTATACAAACTGCGTGTAGTTATTTATCGTTAGAAACGGCACACAGTTTTTCAGTATATTACAGAAACAGCAAAAACAAAACCAGAATGACGTTCGAATCATACTTTATTACAAAAATGGCTCCAATCTTTTTTTTATTACTCAAATAAATGTCATACCGAAAATGCCCTTATACCCTTTGACTACAAAAACGGTAATTACGGAAATTGCCATTAATGAAATCTGTGGCAGTTTTTTCCGCATGTAAAGCATTGTTATGGCAAACTTTCGGACGATGAAGAAGGGTGCCACAGTTTATTTTGTGCCACGAGTTTTTAGTTGGTTTTTAAAAAACTCGTGGTCGACATTCTAAATTTTATATGTCCTAATGTGACGACGGATATTAAAAACCGCGACGAGTTTTTAAAGTAGTGACGATTTTAATTTCAATTTGTTGTCGCTTGACGACGTATTTGACAGAACCGACAAATTCGACACAAATTCTGGTCTTTGTCGGTCACGTTATGACGGATTTTTGAATCTACTTTTTAAAAGCTGCCACGGATTTTAAAACGTACCTCGGATATAGAAAATGCGTGACGGACTTTATTTTAAATGACAGTTTTCCAGAGTTATATAGTGACAGGTTTCGTTATTCTTTGGTAGCAATTTATTGGAAATGATAGTTTTTTGTGTCTTTACAGCAGACTTTATAGACATCTTTTTAATGACTAGAATGACACCATAAATTTGAGTTATTATTAAAATAACATCCCTTGACGACAGGTTTTCTGTGTCATTAATGAAAACAACAACTAACATGTTAATTTATGGTTAGTGTTTATGGTTTATTTTAATTTGTTTCCAATTTTTTTAATTTAAGTTTATGAAAATTAAAAAACATGTTAATTTAGGGTTAGTGTTTAGGGTTTATTTTAATTTGTTTCCAATTTTCTTAATTTAGGTTTATGAATTAAATAATTTTAAATTAATAATAAAAAACCGTAAACACTAAACCCTAAATCCTATACTTAAACTTATAACTTATACCCTAAACCCAAAAACCCTAAATACTAAACCTTAAACCCTAAACACTAAAACCAAAACACTAAACAATAAACCTTAAATACTAAGCCCTTTACCCTAAACGTTATACCTTAAACACTAACCCCTAAACCATTTCATTTATCTCTCATAATATTACATATCCATTTTATTTAATTTTAATTAGTGTATAAATGAAACACTAAACCCAAAACACTAAACACTTAACCCCATACCCTAAATCCTAAATCTTAAACATTAACCCCTAAACCTTTTCACTCATCTCCTCTTAATTTTACATATTCATGTTATTTATTTTAATTTGTTTCCAATTTTCTTAATTTAAGTTTATGAAAATTAAAAAACATGTTAATTTAGGGTTAGTGTTTAGGGTTTATTTTAATTTCTTTCCAATTTTCTTAATTTAGGTTTATAAATCAAATAATTTTAAATTAATAATAAAAAACCGTAAACACTAAACCCTAAATCTTATACTTAAACTTATAACTTATACCCTAAATCCAAAAACCCTAAATACTAAACCTTAAACCTTATACCTTATATACATTATACCCTAAATCCAAAAACCTTAAACACTAAACAATAAATCCTAAAATCAAAACACTAAACAATAAACCTTAAATACTAAGCCCTATATCCTAAACGCTATACCTTAAACACTAACCCTTAAACCATTTTATCTCTCTTAATTTTACATATCCATTTTATTTATTTTTAATTAGTGTATAAATGAAACCCTAAACACTTAACCCAAAACACTAAACACTTAACTTTATACCCTAGATCCTAAATCTTAAACATTAACTCCTAAACTTTTTTACTCATCTCCTCTTAATTTTACATATTCGTTTTATTTATTTTTTAATTAGTGTATAAATGAAACCCTTAACACTAAACATTTAACCCTAAACATTAACCCCTAAACCTTTTCACTCATCTCCTCTTAGTTGAGAAACATATATTATATTTACATATATTATATTTTCATCTTTTAGTGCGATTTGAAAAGTTATTAAAAGAGTGTATATTTGCAAGAGTGAATGCTACAACAAAACACGTACACATAGAACAACAATACCATTTATTCAAGTGTAAAAGTGGATCTTATGAACAAATATGAAGTTCTTTAACTCTAACCACACTAGAATAGCCCACTCTCTAATGTGGCTCATTCAGAGCATCGTTGTCGTCTGTAAAAAACAAGATTACAACAACTTAGCATGGACGAAACAAGTAAAAGTCTCATGCTCATATATTAGGACCTTGCAACTTCTACTTCGCTGTCGAACAGCCCAAGGTATATATACCTGCAATCCAACCATCTTAAATCACCATTGCTAAGCATTTTCTTTTGTTTTCAGCTTATAACATCATTTCCTAAATCCCATTTCATAGAAACTCTTTTCTATAATTTGAAAGTGTCATATCAAAGACAAAGTTCCTCACTTTTTACCAAGAAACTACCCCATCCTAGCCTCCCATCTTCGGACACGGTTCGACACTTTCTGTGCATGTCTCTTCACCATTTTTACTCTTTTCCTCTTTCAAAACTTTTCCCTACAAAACCAACAAAATCATAGAGAAGTGTTTTAGAGAATAGAATGAAAAGATCTTTGTTCCTTTTAAGGCAAAGATATGATGATAACATAAACTTATAGTATACCAAGTTCTTGGGAAACTTTTCATCTTCGTCCTCGTCTTCATCATCATCTTCATTACCCATACTCTCCGGGATGTTTTTGTACTTCTCTATATCGTCTCTCGAGTAGACCTTCATCCCAGGTGCTCCTGGCAAACCCTGTAGCAAACGAAAAATAACGGTAAATCACAAAACAGACATAAAAAACATTCCACCACCAAACAAACCCACAAGGCTAAACAACCTGCAAAGTTCAAAACTTTACCCAAAGCCAAAGTTCAAATCAACCAAAATAAAGTGCTACTTCTGCCCAAAATAGCATATAACATAGTGATCCTTTGGCTTCTTTCTGCTAACTAAATACAAACCCCCCAAGCATGCAAAGTTCAAAACTTTACCCAAGCCAGTAAATCCGAAGATAGACAACCGAATCCAAACCGGCGTGATCGATAAGCTCATCCTCAGGCATCTTAAGAGCCTCTGGCATCTAATGGAAGAACTTTAAGTAAGACCTCAAGTCCAAGTTGACAAATCTCTGCACAAAGGCACCAGCACGAGCAGGGCTGCTTCTTATCCTCTTGAGATACCATTTCGAGAAGTAGACTCTGTCGTTAAAGGGCTGTAGCCTCAGGACAGCAAAGATTATGAAGAAAATGAAAGCACTTAGTATGTTTATCCCTGTTGATACACCAATATCCTCTAGTGTAGCCATCTCTTATTATCCCTTTTATAACCTAAAATCTAAACCTGTGAAATCAACAACAACAACAAAAAGCATCAAACTTTGTAAATCTCACAGATCAAAGCTACAAAACAAAGCTCATGTTATCTTCTAAAAAGACTAAAACTATAAGAACCAAATCTAAAATCTCTACTACTAAACCCAAAATCTCGTGTTATAGGCTTTGGATAAAAAACCCAAGAAGAAAGCGTCTTTATTATCCGATGAATCGATGGGTTTCTTGTAAACGACCCTTCCACCACCGTCGCGACTCGCCGTGAATCGATGGGTTTGCGCCGCCGATGAATCGATGGGTTTGCGCCGCCGTACAGAGCAATGGCTTTGGAGTCAAATGTTGTGTTTTTACCAAAGATTGTGGAGGAGGAAAATGGGTTGGCTTGAGAAATCGAGATTGTGGTGGAGAAGAGTGAGATAAGTAGAAAGATGAGTGAGCTTGATCGAGAGAGGATCTAAACTGAGAAACTCCAAATCGCAAACTAGAGAGAAAATTAGGGTTTAGGTTAGATTTTAGGTTTTTATACTTAATCAATTAGGTTTAGATTTTTTTTTATCCATGGCACTTTGGTAATAAATTGAGGGAAGTTTATCCATACGGTAAATTGTCAACTTTTCAGTGTCATTCTAGTAAACTTTTGTCCGGAGCGTCATTCTGGTAAAAACCACCAGTTATGGTGTCATTCTAGTAAACCACCCTAAAAAAAAAACAAATATCTTTTTTCAGTGTCTCTGAACATTCTGATCCACAAAATAAAAAAGAAGAAGGAAGAAGATGAAGCTAAAAGTGTATGGAGATCGAATGTCACAACCTTCTCGTGCTATCATTTTATTCTGCAAGTAATTTCTTCCTCTTTTTAAATTATCGATGAGATAATAATTAAATTATATTTTTCTTTAAATTTTTGAATTTTTTTGTTTTGTTTCTAAAGGGTTAATAGAATACAATTCGATGAGATTTTGATTAACTTGGCTAAACGTCATCAATTTTCCCCTGATTTCAAAGGTTCGTTTTTTTTTATATATACATATTAATTTACAGAACTACACCTTTTTAAACTTTACAGAACTACACATATTTCCATTTTAAAAAAAAATTATACCTTTTGAATTTAAATTTTACATTTAGGGTTAGTATTTAGGCCTTTAGGGTCTAATTAAGTTTGAAGGAGATTTGATTTAACGTTTATAATTTATTTGTGTTCATTATTAGTGTTTAGGTGTATTTATGAAAATAGACAAGTAGATGTATTTTTGGAAAGTATAATCGTAAAAGTGTATTTTTACAATTTACCATATTTTCATTATTTCTTGATGTGTGTAAGGGGGAAACTTACATGGTGATGGTATAGAGAGTAAGGCTATACTTATACTTCTTAGTAAAAATCTTGGAAAAAATGTTCAAAAATGTATACTTTACTGAATAAAGCTTCACTTTTTTATCCTTGTGACTGAGTTTTTTCACTAGAATATGAATCTACACATCTTGAAACCGATACGGTTGTCTTGATTTGATCTTTACATTAAGAAAAAACGCGTAAGATTTGATCGAAATTGTTGTCTTGTTTTCTCAGAGATTAACCCATTAGGAAAAGTTCCAGCTATTGTTGATGGCAAACTTAAGCTCTTTGAGAGGTTACAAAACAACTCTTGCTTCTCTTTTTTTTTATTATTATTATTTAACCGTTGTTTTACGAATCTTTCAATACCGATAATTCTTGTTGATTACAGTCACGCCATTCTTATTTATCTCGCCTCGTCGTTTCCAAGTGTATCTGATCATTGGTAAGTGGTATTTTTGTTTATTTTTCTTCTAAAAGGAATTTTCTTGATACAAAAGTGTGATTCATTTCTACTTTTGTTTTGCTTTAAAGGTACCCAAATGATCTTTCGAAGAGAGCCAAGATCCACTCTGTTTTGGATTGGCATCACACCAATTTACGCCCCGGTGCAGGTGCTTTTTACCACATTAATCTTTTAAGAAAAGTGACAAAACTACACCTTTTCAAAAATATTACTTTACAAAACTGCACTTGTTTCAAATTCATTTTAATACATGTATTTTTAAGGGGTTAAATGATTAAACCACTGTTTAAAAATACTTTGGAATTTAAAATTGAGAAATTCACAAAACTACACCCTTTCAACCCTCCTTTCACAAAACTACATCTAATTCAATATTTTCACAAATTTACTCTCTTTCAAAATTTTAAAAGCTTGATTTACCCTTTTAAAAATTACCAAAATTAAATTTTTTTCATTTGGGTTCGCTAATTAGTGTTTAGGGTATAGTATTAAAGGGGTAGGATTGTTTCGATAGGGTTTATTTGGATTTAACTTTGAGTGTTTAGGTGTAATTTTGTGAAGTATTTTGGAAATGGTGTAGTTTTGTGAAATGTAATTCAAATGGTGTAGTTTTATAATTCTCCCTTTAAAATTTTGCTTTTGGGTTCAATATTTAGTGTTTAAGTGTATTCTTTTAGATGGATTTTAAGTGGGTGTAAATCTAATAGTGTATTTTTGCAATTACCACTAATATTTGTATCAATATCGATGTTATAGAGTGTAATTAGAATGATCAGCTTCATGTTTTTATTCTGATTATTGTTATTGGTTTAACTATTACTCAGCTGGATATGTATTGAATAGCGTTCTTGCTCCGTTTCTCGGACTTCCTCTAAACTCAAAAGCAGCTTCTGAAGCCGAGAAGGTACTAACAAAGTCTCTGTTAGTTTTAGAGACATTTTGGCTAAAGGGAAATGGCAAATTCTTGGTAGGAAGCAACCAACCATCAATAGCTGATCTAAGCCTCGTATGCGAACTTATGCAATTACAGGTAACATACATATACAAAACCATATCAAAAACATTGTGTTTGATTCTTTGGCTTTGTCTTTTGATAGCTTTTGGATGAGAAAGATCGTGTTAGATTGCTAAGTCCGCATAAGAAAGTCGAAGAATGGATTGAGAATACTAAAAAGGCGACAATGCCACACTTTGAAATGGTTCATAAGACACTTTTTGGAGCTAAAGAAAAGTTTGAGAAGCAAAGAGAGATGGGGATTGTGTCTAAAATGTAAGAATAATAGAAAACTTTGTTTTAAAACCGGTTAAGGAGTCTGTTGGTTTTGTTGAATCAAACCACAAAGGAATGTAATAAACATTGTTGAGTCAAAAATATTGATGATAATACAGTGAGATAGCTACTGAGATTCTTTGTTGAAGAAAAAAATCAAAAATAATAAAAAAAGATTATTCCGCTGCCGGGCTTCGAACCCGGATTTTCATCATTTGAAATTAACCTTTGTGCTACAGCGGATCTGTTGTTCACAATTACCAACTAAATACTTTATTACGTGCAATGTAGTAACAAACCCATAAAACCTTTATACTAATCTCCTAAATGCTTCACGCGGTTTCGTTTTCTTCCTCATACGGCACTTTCCGACACATAGGAAAAGAGTTTCGACATAAGAATATAACATGAATTCAAGACATAAGAATATACCCTCTTATACTAAAAATTTACCATCCAAAATTCATACAAGATTATTTCTAAATGAAAAATTAAAAACAAAGACAGATAACCATCAAACACTAATCAAACTCTAGCTAGACCAATCTTGTCCAATTCTCTGTTAAAGCTTCACTCTGTTTCTTCCTCTTCCTCGTACGGCACTTTCCTACACAAAGGACACGAGTTTCGATGCTTAAGCCACTCAAAGATACAATCTTGATGAAACATATGTGTGCAATTAGGCATCCTAATGATGATCTTCTCCGATGATGATTCATACACATAATCTTCCATACAAATCGAACACGTCTCGTCTTTTTCCAAGGAATCAACTCTCTGTTCTTCGGACAATCTTTGTAACACATGTTCCGAAGCAACTTCAGAAAGAGAGGTAGTAATAGAAGGTAACATAATCCGAACATCTCTCGTCAAAGTAACATCGAAACACAATCCGAAAGGACCAGTAGGAAGAAGACAATCGCACTCGTAAGCGATCCTATTAGCAATAGTCTCGCAAATCAGAGTACAAGGCTGATCAAAGTTCTGAAGAAGGAGACGATAGATGTTTTGTGGTGTGAAGTCACGTGGATAGAGTTTTATAAGAGGAGGAAAGTGATGTGGAGGAATTGTGTACGATCCTGTTTGTGTTACGATGCCGTTTTGGTCTTCGACGAATTCGTTGACTTGACCGTTTATATGTATGAATATTGTGTTTACGAATCGTGAAGTTGGAGGAAGATCGCTTCTCTTTACGATTTTGACTTCCATTGTTGATGCAAAAGAAGAACTCATATTCGAAACCCTAGTTTTTGGATTTTTGAGAAGAAGAAGAAGAAGAAGAAGATTTATGAAACTTGGAGAGAAAGTATGAGTAATATAATGATTTTTTTCAGGTGGTGATTGACGCGTTTATATAATAGATTCTGATTTTGATAATTTCCATTTTTCTATTATGACCGTTTGTTATATATTTCCTTTTTTCTAGTTTGGTTATTTCCTTTTTTATTTTAAAGTTAATTAAATATTAAATTTATGTTAATAACTTAATATGTTATCCTTCTCGCTGATAACCAATTAAATAGTTTGGTTTATTCCGGTTAACGACTCGAATTCAAAATGAAAGGAATAAGATTAAAAATGATTTTCCGCTGCCGGGTTTCGAACCCGGATTTTCATCATTTGAAATTAACCTTTGTGCTACAGCGGATCTGTTGTTTATATTTACAACCTAAACATAAATATACTTCATTCTTTTGGAAAATAGGATTCTCCACCAAATACATGTTTCCTACTACTACATACTTCTATGATATATTAGTGGTATATTTGTAGATATATACACTAGAACTTCTATAAATTAATAACCATTATAAAATAATAAAATATGTCGGTCCCAAGTTGGGCAAATGTAAAAAACGATTAATTTCGATTAATTAATAAAATAATTTTTTTTTAGAAACTACTATGTAAAAATATGGTCCCAATAATATCATAAATTAATAATTATAGTTTTATGCACATAATATATAGTTATGACAACTGAGTAAAAATATGATTAATATAATTGTTTGTTTTCTTAAGATCACGTATACATTAAATTTTACGAATACGTTAAAGAGTAATAGATTTATGGTTTAAATAACTGAAAAATTAAACCTAAAAGTTAAGATGTTTGTAGATTTAAATTTTTGTTAAAAATTTTCTTTTTATACATAACTTGTGCGTATATATGAGTTAAATTTTTATCAGAATTCATAAAAGGATCATTTTGCTCATAATCTGTGTTGAAATGATCATAAAATTGAAATTTCGTTTTGTACATAACTCGTACAAAAATGATATAAATACAAAAATTCTGAAAATAAGTTATATGCGTAATATGTACAAAAGAAATTTGTAAGAATTTCAAAAAGAATAAAGATTGGTTTTTTAAGATTTTGATAAAACCATAATGGATTTATTATATAATAATTTGCAATTGAATACCATAATTATTAAGTAAATTTGGATATGTTTTGTTGTGTAATATTGGAGCCACCCACATGTAGTATGTTGCAACGACTTAGGATCTCTCATCGCCGACCTTCTTATCAACTTTCAAGTCAATCTCAAAGCTGTCGACCGTAAGGGGATGACGACCCTCCATTTTGCTTCCAAATTTTGCTCACTAGATACTCTATGCACTCACTTGCTCACTAAACCAGACCTGAACATCACGGATCATGATGGAAATATGGTAAGTGTTCTTATCTCTTTATCTTTTTTTCTTCATTATATATAACTATGATTTTGTTTTCGTTTTTTTCAAAGCCTCTCAACATTGCTACAAGTAGATTCACAGACGACCATGAAACTCCAACGAATCAGATTTCTATAGTGGAAGCGTTGATAAACGCTGACTCCGACTGAGATAGCTTCATGTATTGAAGTTCGTAACATGTTACCTTGACGAAGATTGAACATATTGATTTTGTGTTGTTGTGTTTTAAGATCAAGTTTCAGAGGACTTTGTTTTCTTTCAAACTGTTTTCTTTCAAATCAAGTTTCTGTCTTTTGAGTTTGTGTAATTTTTTCTTGTGACAGCCTAAGTGATTATGGAATTGGATTTTTAAGGAAACGCAACTTTAAGATGTTTGGAATTTTATTTTGGTTCGATAAACAATGTAAGCAAAAATAGCTTGAACTTTCAACCTTATCTCCTTAAATATTTGGTGCGTTGCTTTCCCCACAAGTTGCAAAATGGCTACGATTAATCTGTATTAATCTGATTTATAGTGATTATAAACATATTTATAAGATTAAGACATTATTTGTTTTCATATATACTAATTTGTATTAGATATGGGCAAAACCAGATAGTTGTCAGAACTAAAGTTTATTGAGTTAGTGTTCGAAAACTAATTTTGGGTTTATTGATGTCATATAACTAATTCATCCTTTAATAAACCGGATTATGTTAATCCATCAAATAAGTAAAAAGATTTTTCCGTTGCCAGGATTCGAACCCGGGTTACTTCAATTTTAAAATTAGCCTATGTGCTACAACGGATTTGTTATTCATACTTGCGAAACAAATATTAATATATTTTAACTCATTATCCACTTATTACACGTTCTACGGCTAACGAGTTTAACACTTCTAGTGTAGATAAGTTGTTCAAATGCTACTAATTTCATACCATTCCCTATCAAATCTTGGCTCTACGATCATCGCCACCATCAACGCCCTAGCAACATTCTTGCCCTGTTCTATCTCAAAAGCTAACCTCCCGGCATAAACAACCTTGATCCTTACTACACTTACACATATCCGCGTCTCGTGCCACGAACTTCTTGAGATCTTTCAAGCCCTCTCTCCACAAGCCCTTTCTTCGCAAGATAAGTAAGCTTTGAAATGTGTTGCGAATTAAGTACACCTATAAACAAAAACTCTTTTATCTATATATCTATTTCTTTACATTTTTCTTCTCTATAACCCAAACTAAACTATATATCAAAAGCCATATACTTGAGAGTATATATATATATACAAATCCTAATTATCCTCATCATAATCATCCTCATCCTCATGTTGGTTTCTCCAATCAAATTCAAACTTTGGTAGCTCTTTCTTTTCTTCATCAACACTTGTCTCCAATATCACATTGATTCTCCACAACACAATCTTGCTTTCCCATTTCATTCCTTTGATTGCATATAGCCTCCATAGCATACCTTTTATGAACTTGTAATGGCTCGTACCGTACCGTTCCAATTGTTTCTTCATGATGCTTTCGACATCTCTGAAAACTCTTCTAACAAGCCCTACTTCCCTTCCTCTTCTTACAAGTGCTTTCACTGAATATATCATGTTATATGCAATCTCATTGACGTAAGCAGCGTGGCTAGGAATCTCTATCAAGTGAATGATGGCACAGAAAGCACCAGTATACGCCAAAACCCAGATATCTTCAAAGAGCTCTGTTGGTGGGTTTAGCCTTGATCTTATCTCTGGGAGGAGAGTCTCCATGATAGGAATCACAAAATTGTTATCATCAAGCGACATTGTAGTTAAGCACCGGAAGATATAAACCGATCTCTGGAAATTTGTTTTGCTCTGAGATACAATGAAGTGACGTAGACCGTACCATATTTCGTTTCTCCGGACCAACATCACAACATTAACATAGTTCACCACCTCGCATAAGACACTGAACATGCTCTCAGAGAGTCCTTCTTCCACAAGGCAAGAGATAAGCAATGGCTGGAGTTTTCTCATCGCTGAAACACGACGAGATAAGCCTAATGTGTCATACTCAGAGAGTACAACTTTGAGTCTTCTTATAGCCAATTCTCTAGACCTATCTTCAAGATCGGTAGACGCAAAGATCCTCAACACTTCTAGTGGAGATAAGCTCTTCAAATAGTCATACCATTCCCTATCAAACCTTACTCTACGACCATCGTCATCATCATCACCATCATCGAGTTTATACTTTTCAGGCCTCTTAACAATGTCTATAACCTCCCTAGCAACATTCTTGCCATGTTCTATGGTTTGATAACTAGCTGCTATCGAAAAAGCTAACTTCCCAGCATAAAAAGCTTGATCTTTACTATACTTACACGGATTCGCGTCTCTCGCCAAGAACTTCTTGAGATCTTCAAGCCCTTTATCCACAAGCACTCTCTCCACAAGACCTTTATTCACAAGCTTATCGACCGACTTCAGGACAAGCTTGATTGACCTAGCTCTGTTCCCTGCACTACATTCTTCTGTAACACCGATTTTTGTAATTGCTTGTAAAGCTAAACTCCAGGCTTGCTTCTCCTCCTTAGGATTCAACAATATTTTCTTGACTTCTTTAACGATTCTCTTCAAAAACAAGGCAAGCTTCTCGAGATTCTCTAAGAGCAATGGCAAATCTATGAAGACATAAAGAGACTTTATAGGCTCAAGAGAGAGTATACAATCACTGAGCTCTTCCCATCTTTTACTATCCACTAACCTAACGATATCGTAAGCTACGAAAGAGACGACTCTACGGAGGATTCTGATGTTAGATTCTTTGGTTTCTACCATCGTTAAGCACGAAATCAAAAGGTGATTGATTACGTTGAGAGTTTCGAGAGAGATCTCGAAGTTTCGATTTCTTATTTTGATGATAGTTTCGGAGAGGAGATGTAACGATTGGAACCTGATTACGCCATTGGAGGAAGATCTATAGACATTGAGAAGTTTTACGATCAAGTAGATCTCGAGATTATCGACGCAGAAATCGAAAAGAGACTTGGCTGATTTGTATTCTTCGGATTCTTTGCGCGTGAAGAGGTGTTTCACTGTAATGTCTGATACTTCGTGGCTTTGAGACGAGAAGAGAATATCTATGGCTCTTTTTGAGAGATTCGAAGATTCCGGCGCCGTCGCGTCGTCTTCCCCGGAATCATCGGAGTCTTCTTCTTCTTCTGTCATTTTCCCGAGAAAATTTCGGTTTCTTTTTGGAATCTTTTTTCTCTGAGAAAAAATTGATTCTTTTAGACGGTTATAATTTGAAAACTTGAATTAAACCGAACGGTATACATAAAACTTGAATTAAACCAATGACGCTTCTCTAGTAATGTCTATTGTTTAGTTTAGACACAATTCATGATGGCGCAATTGTCGTTAATAGCACTAAATAAAGTTTTTTTTAACCCAATTACCGCACATTTTCAAAAGCTTTACAAATTCCAGTGCAAAAAAAATTATTTTGGTGGTATTTTAGGGAATTTATCTTCATAATAACACATAAACATACAACATGCCAATGTTTTTGTTTTGTTGCACTGGAATTTGAGTGTTTTATTGCACTTGAATTTGAGCTATTGATGGCTAATCTCAATGAAAAATGGCATTTTAGATGCATTAAGGAGATAACTTGCAGTACTTTGACAATTTATCAGTTATATACTAAATCTTATGTGTTATTTGAAATGCAAGCAAAGAGACTAGAAGAGCTTATGATCACCAACATCTACTATTGCTTCATAGTGCTTATTCTTGTCCTTAAAGCCAAACACTGAACATGTCCCTTGAGTGTTTTGTCTGTTCAAGCCATCTCTCTTAAAGCAGAACACAAGTAAAATAATCCCATCTCAATAGAGAGTTTGGTTCTTTTGAAACCGAGTTAAAGGAGTCAAAGGATCATTCACTTAAACTCCATTGGTCTAGAGACTTGACTTTGTCACAAGCATCATTGGTCTCTCTGACAAAGAACAGTGAGACCAAGATTTTGAAACAAGCTTTTAAGTAAGCAAAAGTTGTACAAACCCGAATTAAGCAAATTATAGAGCAGGACCATCACCACCAAAATCCAGATTATCTTCATCATCATCTTTGATCTTAACATCGGCGTCTTCTCCAAATTGTATACATACGTCGATTTGCGACAGTACATATTGAATGCTGCCCATACAAAAACACAATGTTACTATTCAAATTTTGGTATTTTAAAGAAAGGAAAATATATGTTATATGCCATTTACAGAGGTTTTTGTCCAAAAATATCATTACATTTTTTGATACAAAAATACCACAAAGAGATACATTAGCTTAAAACCCTTGAAATATATTAGCTTAAAACCCTTCAGATTAAACCTTAAAACTAAACCCTATGCCCGTCAAAACATAGCCATAACTACTAAATACTAAAACCGAAATGAAACGATTTAAATTCTAAAACGTTAAAATTGTTTTTCGTATTTGTGGTATTTTGGTTAGCAAAAACTTCCTAGTACTAGTTTCAGTCAAACAAAATTGTCATCGTATTTTGGCCTAAAAATACTTTTAAGGCTATTTTTAAGGAATCAAATTACTCTAAAAGAAAATTAGAGAAGAAACTTAAAAAGTAAAATAGGGTACATACCTCCTTTCTTTCCTCAAGTCAAGTGGTATGAAATCCACCATAGCAAACTCTCCTACCTATTGCAATTATCAAATCAACACGTATAGTTGCAAGAATACCATTATAATCATATATACAAATCATATATACCATCTCGATCAAGGCTTTGTTCAGTTTTGCGAATTGAGGACCCATGCTTTGGTTTAACTCTGCTAGCAACGTGCGAGGTTCCGGATTCAAGTAGCTAAAAAAGTCATTTATTTATATCAGAAACCGCAACAAAAAGAAGGAAATAAACAACAAGGGAGAATAAGAAGAAGAAAAAACATACTCTTTGATGTTGCTTTTATCGTGCAAAAGATCCATCTTCGAGAGAATGTTAACATGAGGTAACTCGAGCTGTATCATCGCAGAGAGAGACGACATACAACCACTGATAAACTTGGTCACGTCTGTAATGAACTGATTCAACAACAAAACAAAACGGTTAATTACATAACAAGAGTAAGGTAGCTGTAAGAAGAACAAAGAACTTGAATGTACTAAACCTGTGAATCAAGCAGATAAACAACACAGACGTTAAATCCCTTTTGTTTCAAATGCTCCACAAAGTTCTTTAGCACAGGGACATGCGTAAACAGCTCTATCTGGCCTACACACAAGAACACATTTCACAGAATTCAGACAACAGACCAGACAATTTATCAAAGTATAAAAAACACATAGCATAGATCATGTCTGAACCTGGACAATCAAATATAAGGTAATCGTCTTCTCTGTAATTCTCCAATTCTTCATCTACCCAATCATGTAAGCTATCCTCAAGGTACCTAAAGATTAAAAGTTAAGGCTATTCCAATTTTTTCAACCAATACATCATTTGTGAACAAATCATATATACCGATTCTTTTGTTTTCGCATATAAAGTTAACAATTTTAAGACCAAGTTGTGCAAAAATAAAGAAAGGATACTCCATGCAATACATGAGACCACCGTTAGGACCAAGTTTAAGCTCCTCCATTACATCTTCCAAAGAGACAAGCTCTCTAATATCTGCATTCACCAAAAAGTAGTTAATTCAGTGAAAATTAAGAAAGAGAAAGGAACTCTCAAAACCACTCATAAGGGATAGAAAACTCATAGTCAATACTAACCCATAGCAACAGGATAGTTAAAGATTTCAGCGGCAGGATCCAAGTTAACAACATGCATTGTCCGGCCAATGGTTTCGCAGTGTTCATATAAAGAAGAGCAATACGTTGACTGATCCAAAAAAGAACTGTTAGTAAAAATGAAAGATCACTGATAGAGACCACTTCATAGACTAAAAAATCGACACAGTGACTATATATATAAACCTTTCCGCTTCCTGCAGGACCGATAACAAGCTGTGCATAACCCATTTGTATGTATTGTAACAAAGCAAAGCCCTCCCTCCACAAACTCTTAAAGAGAACAGAGAGAGTGAAAGATCCTAAAAGACGCAAAGATCGTTACGGTTATATAAGCAATGCACCAGACAGCTAAACCGAACAAAACTCCTAATATGTTGTCGCAGGAACCCATAAACTAAAGATCAAGCAATATACACATTTCTCAAGCACCTGATAAGACAAAAGTGAAACAAAAATGTGAATGTTTCAGACCAAAGCAAGTAGATAGATAAAGCCTATTAAACGAAAAAAGATGAAACCTTTGAATAGTATTTCTTAGAACAAGTGTTGGGTTTTCTACAGATTCTTCTGCACAATAAAAGAAAGTATCAAAAACAATTAAAAACAAAGGCGGCGCATGATAGTCAAGTGTCAAGACCAATCATCTCCATCATTATACTACACAACCCAAATCAAATCACGAACTCAAAACCATAAAAGGAGATCGATTTCTTCAAACCCAGAAGAGAAAAAGTGTAATTTTGAAAACAATTTTCATAAGAAAGCGGCGAGAAATCAAAGTTCGAGTTTTTGTTATTAGATTAGGGTTAAGACAATCAACAACATATAGCGATGGGACTTAGTTTTAGAGAAGCTAATCACAAAAATCGAAAGAAGTTAAGAGGAGAAATTGACCTGAAAAGCTCTGAGAATTAATTTTCAGGGTTTCGAAGTCGAGGAAGATGATAAACGGCGACTCTGTTGTATAAGACCTTTAAAATTACAAATATACCCTCATATTATTATATATCGGGAGAATTACAAAACTACGCCTTTTAAAATCACTTCACAAAACTACACTTAATTACTAAAAATTAAATCAAAATTAGCCTTACCTACAAAACTTTACACCTTCAATATATATCATAAACACTAATTAGCGAACCCAAATGAAAATATTTTAATTTTGATAAATTTTTAGAGCATAATTGAACCATTTAAAATTTGAAAATGGTGTAAAAGTAAGAAAAAATTAATTAAGTGTAATTTTTGGAATGAAAGATTGAAATGACGTAGTTTTGTGAATTTCTCTTATATATTTACACTAATAAGACTTTTACAAATATGCCCCGTATTGTTACATATTTACACTAATAAGACCTTTAGAAATATGTCTTCGTATTGTTCCATTACTTGTGTGTATTATTACCTCCAAACCAAAATCAAACCAACAGAAACAAAGATGACAAAATTTATATACAACATTAGTGTGCTCATCAAACAAAGCAACTTTGATATATGAAATAAACAAATAATGCCTTTTATTTTCAACTTTAAATTATGAACAATACTTTTTCTAAAAATTCACAAAAAAACAGACAAACTAGTTTTCCTTGTACAAAAAGAAAAAGGGTATGTTGCATATTTCAGAGATGATATCTCCTCAATGTCTATGATTAGCATATCATTGGCATGACTAGGGGTGGGCATATGGATATCGGTTCGGTTCTTTCGGATATTGGTTCCTTTCGGCTCTTGGCTATAGGATCTGTATAGGAACCAAAGAAATTCGGTTCGGATCCGGTTCGATTCCTTTTCGGTTCGGATAGTTGTATTAAAAACCAAAATATTTCGGGTATTTTTGGTACAAGTTATAAAATAACCAAATAACCGAAAATATCCAAAAAATCTAAACAAATACCCAAAATTTTCCCAAAAATACTCAATAGATCCAAAAAGAACCAAAAAATTAGAAATTTCGGGTATCCATTTTGTTTTCGAGTACTTCGGGTACTCATTCGATTCCGGGTAATACACGAACCGATATCTATTGGATCCGAAGAATAGGAACCATTCGGTTCTGAGCTAGGATCCCGAACCGAACAACCGATTTCGGTTTGGTTCGGTTCCATGTGGTTCGGTTACTTTGCCCAGGCCTAAGCATAACTATGAGTTTTTAATAAATTACAAATATCCAAAACCTTGAAGACAAGGGAACAAGTATCATCATCATCTTGTACGCATATATTCCATCACCACAAGCCCTGCAAATATAATAACAATAACATAATACTTGTTTTTCAACATAGGAAAAGATTCATCACAAAACACTTATAAAAAAAGTTATGCTAAGCAAATAGAAGACAATACCGAGAGATCGAAGCATGTCGAGATCAAATATATGAGCTAGTTCTTCTCCGTGGCCACTTGTTTTGGCTCGTTGAATGGATAGCTTCTTTAAGCTTACGATCAAATCCTGGCAATGCAAAAGCTATAACATGTGATATTTAATCAAAAACAACAAAAAAAAAAGCCAAGTAAAATCTTAAGATATGGTAGTTATGTATGAAAATGTGGAAAAGTAAACACTATGTTTTGATTTGGTTGATGAAAAACATATGTATGAATGGTATAGTGTGTAGGTAAAACCTGTGATTAACTTGGAAATGGCCTATCTAGTTTAGTAAAAAGCGGTGACTAGTTAGTCATCATAGCGCTTTCTTTAAAACCCATCGTGTAGAATTGGTCTCACATAGGTCATTCATCACCTGCACCAAAAAAAACACACACATTTTGATCATAAGAGGGTAACATGATGATATCACAAAAGATGAGACGACCTTTTTGTATTCGTTATCTAAGTCCTTGACAAATTGTCTCGTAGCTACACACAAACCATATCCACATGAAAAAACCAATAATCTGAAAACTACACAAGTGTATAACAGTAGTTGATAAGAATCTTTACCTGCAAACTTTGTGAGCTTGAAACACTTTTTTCAAGAACTTTGGTATCATCTTCTGACATTTGTTGTCCAGGACCAACAGGGCATCGTATTTCTTGAACTTCCTCTTTTGTCAGAGACTGTTATTGGGATCTCCGGTTTCATTACTACTAAAAGGACTTTCGACCTCAACATCTTTCTTTTCCGGGTCTACTTTTTCCTCCTTGGGTTGTTATCATTTTCTTAAGCTCCCCTTCCACTTCCTCCCACAAAAGGTTTTGCTCCTTAACAATCTTCGTGTAAGGTTTTAATGAAGGAAACATCAGTGGACTCTTTGAACTTCCAATTAGATAGAAGAGGCCTTTCGTTAGCAAATACACTCAACATGGTTTCCATCATGTCCCTAACTTAGGAGCAGCATCACTTAGCGCATGCACTCATTGATAAAATATAATACCGCTACAAACCTGGCATAGCAACTTTCGAAGAGGTTCTTCAAGCGGTATAGAGAATAAGCTCCTGAAAGCAGAAGACTTATATCTCTTTAACAAACACGTAAGAAACTGTACAAATGTTGAAGCAATGACACACGAGACCAGACATTTGGTAAGTCTAAGTAAAGGGAAACCTATATACATATTAAAAATATGAAGCACTGCACCTTTTAGACAAGTCTTTTATATCGGAATTTCGGCCACTTTCACCACCACGGCACAGTGAGTTGATATAAGCAACTCCGAGTCGTAGTTGCTTGAACAAATATCCATAGACAAATCAATTTCAACTTGTGAAGTAGAAGGATTCACTCTAACCTTAAACACACACAAATTACAACAAACAAGAATAGTTAAAACAAAATCTGCAGAATGGTAAGTAAGGTAAGACTCACTTCTTCGCATCGTTCATCCATTTCGTAAGGACGCCAAGACGGTATTAGCGGATATTGGATTTACAATTTCTTCCTTCATTAGATTAACTATACATTTACAAAAAAAACTAGACTTTACACAACTTCATGTCTATACACTCATCAATCTCAATCTCAGGCATCTCTTTATCTTCTTCAGCAACATCTCTCTCCAAAAAAGCATTGATTCTCCACAACACAATCCTACTCTCAATTCTCATTCCTTCTATTGCATACAATCTCCATAACATACTCTTTATAAACTTGTATTCTTCAGGACCGTACCATTTCAACTGTTTCTTCACAATGCTTTCGACGTCTCTAAAGCCTCTCCTCACAGACCCTACTTCCTTTCCTCTCCCCACAAGCTCTTTCACCGAATCTACCATCTTGTTTGCTATCTCCTTTACGGATTCAGCCTGGCTCGGTGTATCTGCCAAGTGAATCGCTGCACAAAAGGCACCCGTAAAAGCTAAAACCCAATCTACGTACACCTCCTTTGTTGGGTTTAGCCTTGTGATTATCTCTGGGAGGAGATCCTTTACCATATCTATCACAACCTTGACGTCCTCAAGCGGCATTGTTAAGCAGCTGAAGATGTAAACCGCTCTCTGGAACTCTGATTTACATGTTGATGCGATGTAATTTTGAAGAGCCAACCATGTACTATTGACGTTGAACATCTCATATGCGACATGGTACACAACTTCCCCTAAGACTTTGAACATGCTGTCTGAGATTCCTTTCTTCGAAAGACAAGATATCAACAACGGCTGGAGTTGCGTCATCACCGAAACATCTATCTTCGCTACATTCAAAGTGTGATCAGAGAGCAAAACATTAACCCGTCTTATCGCAATCTCTCGTGTCTTATCTTCAAGATCAGTAGATGCAAAGATTCTCAACACTTCAAGAGAAGAATAGTTCATCAAATGCTCACACCAAAGCCGACCAAACTCTAACTCAAGCTTCTTAACATCTTCTTGCAGTTGCATCTGTATGATGTCTGGATCAAGACGAGACTTAACCAACCGATTAATCCTCCTAACGACCTCCTTTGTGTGTTTCGCTACTCCTTCGATCTTGATCACAAGAGACGAAACGAAACAGCGTTGAGCCTTACTGTAACCATTAAGATTCATGTCTCTAGACAAGAACATCTCTAAACACTCAAGCCCTCTTACAAGAAACCCATTCATCCCTTTCTCCATTACATTCCTCGCCGACTTCACAATAACCGAAAGAAGATACTTAACCAAATCAAAACCCTCCTTCTCCTCCTCCTCCTCCTCTGAATCAAGAACCTGTAAACCCAATTTAACAACAGTCTCTAAACACAAACTCCACTTCTCTACACTACATTCCTCAGGGCAAATCAAAACATTCTCTGCCTTCTCCAAGATCCTAAACCTAAACCGGTCAATGAAATCACAGTAAACCGGTGGCAAATCGACGAAAACATGAAAAGCCTTAACAGAATCTTCACCAGCGAGAGAGAAGATACATTCGCTAAGCTCGTCCCAACCTTCGTTATCCAAAATCATAACGTCGTAAGCGACACAAGAGACGATTCCACGGAGGATTTCGAAATCGGAATCTCCGTTTCCTTCCATCTTCAAGCACGAGATAAGACTAGGCTTGATTTCGTTAAGAGCAACGAGAGAGAGCTCGAAACTGCGAGATCTGAGATCGGAGAGGGTTTTGGAGAGGAGATGGATAGATTTGAATCTAACGACGATGTCTTGAGAGCATTGGTAGACTTTGAGAAGCTTTAGGGTTAAACAATTTGGGAAGGTGGAGACGATGAAGCCGTAGAGAGAGAGAGCCGTTTTGTATTCGATGGTTTCTTGACGCATAGAGAGATGGTAGATAATTATCTCGAGACCTTCGTGGCTTTGTGTCGCGAGAATCTCTCTCGAATTTGTCATGTGATTCGAAGATGAAGATGATGATGATGGAGATTCTTCCGCCATTTTTTTTTATTTTTCCCGAGAAAATGTTTTTGGAGTCTTCTTCTTCTTCTTCTTCTTCTTCTTCTTCGTCTCGGAATCTTTTTGTAGAAGTTTGCGTTTGTTTTATTCCTTAACCGATATGGAAAGTAAACCAAAATGAATCGGATATTACTTCGGTCTGAATTTTAGTTAATTATTGGATGAACTATAAGACAATCTTCGACCGAGAAACCAATAAAATTTCTTAACTATTCATTCAGACCCATGAACAGTTGGTTTTAAAAAAAAAAAAATAATAATTAAAAACGCATCAATCATAGGTCGTCACGTATTCAAAGGACCCACTAAATAATTAAGATCCAGATCTTAAATAGGAAATATAAGATCAAGATCTTAACTATTTAATGGGTCCCACCTGCTAAGATCTTGTTATGGGTGGCGCGAAAGCGCAATACGACTGCGCCCATTGAGAAGCTCGATATGATAAAACCCACCGGCCGAATGAATAGGTCAAAAGCCCGAATCGGAATCGGGCCGTTAAGCAAGCTGCAAGACCACGTCATCTCCGACGGAGCATTTATGGAGCGGCGAACGGCGTTCGACGAACATTAATGGAGCGCCGAACCAGAACGACCCCGCAATAAGCACACCGTTACGCGGTATGGGGGTCCGTACGGAGATCGCGCACCAAAAGAATATGCCAGAAGGGCATTTATTATAAATAGCGAGAGATCTTGCTCGGAGAAAGAGGTCCGCATTCTAGAGAGAAATCTACGACGAGAAACAAAGATTTAAAACCTACTTATCTTTTTAGTTCGACGTTATCGACTGTATTTACGTTCGGCATATCTACCTACATTTCGTTCGGCACCTCTGCCTGTATTCTGTTCGGCATCTTTGCCACACTACGTTCGCTATCTTTAACATTATAAAAAGCGTTCGCTATCTCTAGCGAACAATAATTCCGAACCATAGTTGTCATAACGAGAATTCCGACCCTTCTTCGTATACAAATTCCGAACCAACTTCGTTATAGCAATCCGAACAATCCATCTACTTTATACCTTGACCGTTTTACCCCTACAACATTTGGCGCCCACCGTGGGGCCTATCAGGAAATTCTCTCACGCTAACGACAACTCAACAGCACCCCGAAGCTACAATCAAACGCTCATCTTCATTCAATGGCGAGCCAACAAGACAATCAAGCACACATTCCGATCGTTCTGCAAGAAGCCCTTGCAACCGAACGAGCGATTCCGACAGTGGGACTCCCAGCAATGACCCCCGAATCAGGTCCCCAGGCCACACCTTCGGTCCAAACAATTGTACAGGAAATACCCCTAGTTCGCACGAACAATCGGACCCCCGAGTCCAGAATCACGAATGAGACTGCCAACGTCTCGCCGCAGACAAACATAATCACCCCTGGGGCCGAAGTAGCTCAACCCGACATTATCGAACTCCTCGCAAGCCTGGTCAGTAAGGTGGATTCTCTCACCCAATCGACGAACGCGAGATTCGAAGCGCTCACCACGCAAGGGCCGCAGTTACAACGAACCAACGAGCTCACTCCGGGCGTACAGCGAAACCTGTTCGGAGAAACCTCGCAGCCAACGCGAACCGACGGTCATGAAATCCCGCCTCCCATGAGCGCCAGCCCGTTTGGACTTCCTTACGGAGCCCACAACCCAACAACGGTTTACGGAACCCCACCGTTCGCACATCCAACCGCCGCGATGAATTTTTCTGTTCCGAGCGGATATCAACAAGATAACCAGAATCATAATCTCTGGCGAACGGCAAACGATGCCAGGGCATACAACGCTCAAGCAACGCCGACCGCCAGAGACTATGAGTTCGAGCGAATGAGGCAAGAAATGAACGATATGAGCTCTCGAGTTCATGAAGCAATCAGCGCAGCACCCGAGATCGGACGCGTGCTACGAGAAGCACAGAGCGTCCCCTTCACGACGGACATCACTCGGTTTTACATCCCGCACCCGGGAAAAATCACCATCCCAAAATACAACGGGACGACGGACCCAGTCCAACACGTCACGGCATTCACAATATCGATGGGCAGAGCCCAGATCGCCCCCGAACTGCGAGACGCAGGATACTGTCAGTTGTTCGTCGAGAACTTGACAGGAGCGGCACAAAGATGGTTTAATCGACTGGCACCTAATTCGATCGGCAACTTCCATCAGCTCCAGACCGTGTTCCTGAAGCACTATTCCATGTATATCCACAAGGAAAAGTCGATCGCCGATCTATGGGGCATGACCCAGGGAGAAGGAGAAACCTTGAGGAAGTACGTCGAAAGGTTCAAGGAGATCGCCTCCAAAATCAAAGTACCAGACGACGTAGCCATCCAAGCTCTCCGCAACGGGCTATGGTTCGAGTCACAGTTCCGCGACGAACTCACGACGAACGAACCCAGAGCTTTAGAGGACGCGTTACACAAGGCAACCGCGTACATCAAACTGGAAGAAGAGAAAGCCGCTTTGATCAAGAAGCATGCGTCCCTTAAAACACGCTCGAAGGAAAAAGAAAGGGTGAAAGAGGAGCACCGCGAACCGCGACAACATTACGACGCGGAGTACAAAAGCAAAAAACGAAGCCTGGAACAGCCGAAGGTCAAAACAACGAGAATGGAAGGAACGAAGACAAAGACGAAGACGAAGGCAAAAAAAAAAAAAAAAAAAAAAAAAAACGGACTCAACACGAGTCCGAACCATTGTAATAATCGAACTACGACTGGCTTGATCCCCTTTGGGGTACGTAGGCAGCCTTTCACAAGGCACAGCTATAAAATAATAAAAAAAAATCTTTTCATCTTAAAATCCACGAGCTCCGCACTCAAGACTTCACGAGCTCAACGCTCCGTCACACAAGCCCTGTGCTTATAACTAACGAGCCCATCGCTCAGATCGTCCGCCGATCTATACTTGGCTACTTAGCAAAAAGAACTAACGAACGAAAGTCGCGCTCTGTAAGTTAGTCACTTAGCAAAAAGCGCTCGAAGACTCAAAGCCGGTCCGAACCGCGATCGACCACTTTCAAAGGTGCAAAGTATGTTAGCCACTCCGCAAGAGTGCGGTGGACCGATCATCCACCTTTGCAGGGTAAGGCTCGTCCCTGCAGTGGCCCAATCCGAAACCACGAAAGCCGAGTTCCTCGCACCTCCGAACAAAATTCCACCATATTCCGGACCAAGTGGAAAACAATTAAGAAAGCGAAGAAAATCAAGAACGGAAAAGCTATTTCATTAATATTAAGTACGAACTAAAAAGGAGCGATTACATTAATACGAGCTACAAGGTCGACCCCAACAGTCGACCAAAAATAAAAATTACAAGAAATTGGGACTAATTTTGGCCCGAGGATTGACCATCAGCGCCAGTCTGGCCAGTACCCGCAGCGATTTGCTCATTCGCCCCCTGAGCTTCGTCTTCAAGCCGCTCGTTCGCCCCCTGAGCTTCGTCTTCGAGTTGCTCGTCATCCTCATCATACACGGACAGCTCGGGAACAGAGTCAATTCCCAAATCCCCGGGGAGCTCGAAGTCAGAGGCCGAGTACGTCACTGTCGGCCTCTCGTCCAACCAAGATTTAAGCTTCTCTTTCCTGGCGCGAAGAGTATCGACGAAATCACTCGGGGGAACCAACTGATACCTATCTTGGATCATCGCCAAGGTATCGAAAATACCTTTCAACTGGTTCCAAAGCAAGAAGTTATCGCGAACGAACTCCTCTTCGGCAAGAAATTCCCTTAGCCGACCAAGACGTGCCTCAGATGCCTCACGGAATTTGGCGAACTGCTCCCTGGCCGCCTCCACATACTCCAGACGAGAACTCCGAAGCCTTCCAACCTCTTGGTTGTTATACGCGATCAGCTCGCTATACCTCGCCTTATAGGCCTCAAGTTCGGAAGAAACCTCGTCCGCAGTCTTTTGAAGCAACTCCAGCTCCGACCTCTTAGCTTCTGACGAAGAAGTCACTGCCTCAAGGTCCGCCTTCAAACGAACGTTGTCAGCCTCGGATTTCGCGAGCTGTTCCCTCAACGTCTTCACCGTTTTCTCCCTCTTGGCATGACAAAGCTTTTTCTTGAGCTCTACGACCTCGGCCCGAGCCTCATCCCTCTCCTTCTCTACCAGCGACTTGGCATCCTCCGCCAGCTTGGCCCTCGATCGTTCAGCGACAAGGAGATTCTCATAGTCGTACGAGAGCTTCGTCCGCTTATAAGCGACCTAAAACGAAAACCAGAATTAAATCATAAGGAAAAAGGTAATAGCGCCGACCCAAATTAAGCCAAACTCACCCTTTGTTCGAGACGAGCCAGCGCAGCAATCTCGTCCTCAAAAACTAGCGAGCTCGGCGGACATTCCTCCTCGTGCGATTCGAAGAGCATATGTTTAAAACCAGCACAAGCCTCGCCATTGTTAAGAAAGGGGGAATCCCCTTCGTAGACGAACTCAAACTCGTAGGGTTTATCCTTGCCGAGACGGAAGGCGAAGTCACCTCCCTTAAAAAGGGGCAGACTAGACGAAGTAAAAACATCGCTGTCCCCCTCTTGAGGAATCACCGGGTCAGTCGAACCAACCCCCGGCTCTTCAAACGCATGACCGTCACCACTTGTCGGAACCCCCGCGACCACCTCGTTGGTGACAGCCGGAATCGCTTGATCCGCTCCACCAGTTCCACCTACTTCGCCGACCGGGCGACCCTCGGTTCGCCCCCCAACCTCGGAGGCCACATTAGGATCCGAGGCCGCAACGACAGGATCCCCGCCGGAGATAACCTCACGAACCTCCGACCTATCCCCGACCGGAGCGATCGACCCACCGGTACGCACCCTCTTGACGCGAAGGTTGGACTGGCTATCTCCCAACACATCTCGAGCTCGCGTGGCCCGAGTTTCCGAAAGCATAACAGCTTCGGGGTTAGCCGGTGGATCAGGGACCGGTTCACCAAAAAGAGACGGGAGACTACGGGAGTTCATCATCTCAAATCCTTTTTTGCGTTCGTCTTCTTGATCGAACTCGTCAGAAGAATCTTCGAGGTTGTCTTAAGCGTCGAGCGACCACGACTCTAAAAAATGGCCGAACAAAATAAGCAAAGTGGAGAATAATGTATATAAATATATGTACATATGTCGAACAAATCTTACCCTTCAGTGATGCCCAGTAACGACTCTTCTGTTCGAGTACTTCGGTCCAAGGGATTTCGGTTCGGCGCCTCAACTGGTCCTTGTACGTATTGTAATCCTCTGGAAAAGGGACGATCGGAAGATGACGATCTGAAACAACAAAAAGAAAAGGTTAGCCAAAAGCGTACGATAAAAGAAGAGACTCAGACACCTACCAATAACGATGGCCCATTTCGTTCGGTACTCCCTATCAACGTCAAGAACGGAGGCCGAACTGATCTTGACGAAGAAATACTTTTTCCACCAGCCCGTGAACTTGACGTGGCGATCCGAAGTGAGCCGATACCCTTTTCGCCAGCAGATCGAATAAGTACCCGGAAGCGAAGCATTCGCCTGCGTCGTCGTTATCTCATCGAAACACGCAGGCGTCATCTCAAACCCGAGTTCCTTGGCTGCCAAAACCGCAGCCACCAAGTTCCGGAGGCACGGCGCGGTCAGCTGAGAGATGGTCATTCCTCTCCGCTCGCAGTAAGCGATCAGAAGCCGAGGCAAGGGAAACCACATTCCCGCCTCGGTAAAAGCCGCTTCGCCAGCTCCGGAGACATCCTGAATCGAACCAAGCCCATCGTCGAACCGACTCGTTGACGAAGCAAACGAATTGATTCTCCGCGGCCTCTTTGGCCTCTTAGCTCCAGCCTTGGGAGACGTTCGAGTTCCCCCTGCATTATCCCGCCGAACCAAAGGCGGATGAGTAATCTCTTCATCTATGAGATGAGGAACTTCTATCCGCTCGCGAGGAGGCGTCCGCGCCATCGGATCGATGACAAATCCACCAGGTACCGAAGTAACCTGTTCCGAAGAACGGTCGCAAGCAGAGTCTGGGCGAGGGAGCAGCCGAGAGTTCTCCCGACTCACTTCGGCGCTGGGAGATCCCCTCTCTAACGCTTCTAGGCGCCGAAGGTGTTCGGGAGACAAAGAATCCCCCGAACTCATAGACGACGAACCCGAAGACGAAGAATCCGACGACGAAGAAGACATTTTGTGCTAAAGAAAATCTAGAGAGAGGAAGAGTTCGAAGAGAGAGAAAATACCTGAATTCGCGCGGAGAAATAAGAAATGAAAATAGTGAACCCAGAAGAGAACTATTTAAGGGGAAGCGATGAAAGACGAAAAGACACCATCGAAACATGCGAAGGAACATCATCATTACAAAATTACGATGACGTGGCACCCAACGATACGGCCAAAAACGACGCGAGACTTCTCAAACACGCCAAAGTCAAAAAAAAAACACGAATCGTTTCACCTTCTCTGAAACGAACCGGGGAGGGACTAATGTTATGGGTGGGCCTGAAAGGCCCAACATGACCGGGCCCATTTGAGAAGCCCGATATGATAAAACCCACCGGGCCGAATGAATAGGTCAAAAGCCCAAATCGGAATCGGGCCCGTTAAGCAAGCCGCGAACCACGTCATCTCTGACAGAGCATTTATGGAGCGCCGAACGGCGCTCTGACAGAACATTAATGGAGCGCCGAACCGAACGACCCCCGCAATAGCACACTGTTCTGCGGTATGGGGGTCTGTACGGAGATCGCGCACCAAAAGAATATGCCAAGAAGGGCATTTATTATAAATAGCGAGAGATCTTGCTCGGAGAAAGAGGTCCGCATTCTAGAGAGAGAAATCTACAGCGAGAAACAAAGATTTAAAACCTACTATCTTTTTAGTTCGACGTTATCGACTGTATTTACGTTCGGCATATCTACCTACATTTCGTTCGGCACCTCTGCCTGTATTCTGTTCGGCATCTTTGCCACACTCTGTTCGCTATCTTTAACATTATAAAAAGCGTTCGCTATCTCTAGCGAACAATAATTCCGAACCATAGTTGTCATAACGAGAATTCCGACCCTTCTTCGTATACAAATTCCGAACCAACTTCGTTATAGCAATCCGAACAATCCATCTACTTTATACCTTGACCGTTTTACCCCTACAACAGATCTCTTTAAGAAACACCAATGGAGATTCTCTAAAAGTAAGTTATTCCAAAACGGATAATTACAAAACTACACCGTTTGAATTACATTTCACAAAACTACACCTTTTCAAAACTACTCATAAACACTCAAAATTAAATCCAAATAAACTATATCCACATAATCTTATCCCCTTAATATTATATCTTAAACATTAATTAGTGAACCCAAATGAAGAGATTTTAATTTTGGTAATTTTTAAAAGGATAAATTAAGCTTTTAAAATTTTGAAAATGTGTAAATATGTGAAAAATTAAATTAGATGTAGTTTTGTGAAAGAGGGGTTGAAAATGTGTAGTTTTGTGAATTTCTCGTTCCAAAAATACTTTCACAAAACTACGTCTAAATACTAATGATTAAATTAAAATAAATTTTATCCACTAAACCTATCATTTTTAATACTAAATCCTAAACGATAATTAGTGAACTCAAATGAAATTTTTTAATTTTGGTAAATTTTTAAAGAGTAAATTGATAATTTAAAATTTGAAAAAGGTGTAGCTACGTAAAGAATTTAAATTAGGTGTAATTTTTTGAATGAGGGTTAAAAGAAACTTATTTACTTATTTTCATATTTTTTTGGGAGAATTACAAAACTACACCATTTTAATTACATTTCACAAAACTACACAATTTCAAAATTACTTCACAAAACTACACTTAAACACTCAAAATTAAATATAAATAAACCTTATTCACACAATCCTACCCCTTTAATACTATACCCTAAACACTAATTAGCGAACCCAAACGAAAAGATTTTAATTTTAGTAATTTTTTAAAAGGTAAATCAAGCTTTTAAAATTTTGAAAATGTGTAAATATGTGAAAAATTGAATTAGGTAGAGTTTTGTAAAGGAAGGGATGAAAGGGTGTAGTTTTGTGAATTCATCTATTTTTTTAGAAACCTATATTTAATTTTTAGAAATTAAAATATTTACTTTTTAACGGATTAAATTACCTAACTAATATTCATTAGAATTTCAATATTTTTTTTATTAAGAATTTAGATTTAATAATGTATTTACAAAAATAATTTTTAATTGGGTGTATTTTGGCAAAATAAAATTCTAAAATGTGTAATTTTATAGTCGTCCAACTTTGTAAATATATTTTCTTCTAAGATACACCACATAGAGCTCTGAAGCTGCATGTTAAGTAAACCAGACAATGAAAAAAAATAGGAAAAACCAGTTTTAGGAGTTACATAACCTCAAATGTTTGTTTGTTTTTTTTGTGGTTTATTAGGACCAATGTGTTTGTTATATGGAAGTGTAGTAGTTGTTAAAGAGCAATATAAGTCTAGGAAGGTTCTCAAGAGCAGTAGTGAAGATGCCACCAAGAACAAACATCAAGACAATTGCAACAAATATTCTCCCCATGTATCTCATACTCTTGTCTCCTCCTCCTCCTTCTACTTCTTCTCTCGAATCCCATGTCGACTTTGATTCTTCTTTTGAACCCTGCAACACAAACATCGCAAAAAAACGCTTAAGCATCTTATAAAGGATATTAGATAAACAGAATATAACATACCAAAAAAGGACATAAACTTGGAGAAGTTATAGGCTATTTAACTGTCTTACTAGTAGTTGTAGTTTTTTCGGTTATGTGGTTAGAAAGAGTTCATGATTCTCTAAACTAGCGCGTATAGTCATATGGCTATACCTCTATGGTTCTAGTTTTCATTTACTCTGCTTGAGATTTGACAATGAAGCTACAAACTAAAGGGTTGATCATAACGGCGTAAAGTTCTCATACTATAATTTACGAACACTTACCGTTGATGATACAGAAGGAAACTGACGCGGTAGATGCCTCCGGGGAACATCTTTTTTCTCAGTTCCTACATCAGAACAAACAAAAGATAGGAAACAAATTATTACAAGAAAATGTACACCAACGAGACTGTTACTTTTCATTCGAAAAAGCTGATACCAAAATTTTCTTTTTGATACTTTCTCTCCTTACATATACTCAAAAAAGTTCGAAAAATAAGCCTAAGATTCTAAGAAGCTAAATTTGTTAATACTATTGTCACTATGATACTAAACTATAGAGCTCATACACTGCGAAAATTACGCTTTATGTATCAAGAATTTAATAAATTATAGTATGGAAGCATATTTAACCACAAATCATGTAAGTTTTTCACTAAAATTGACCAAAAGACGAGAACACGTTATCGAATCTAAAATCCTGAAACAGAACAAAAGTTTTAAAATTACCCGTAAAATCAGAATCAACGACTGTCTTTAACTTCCAAGCAACTCCATAACTCACAAGAAAAGCATCGTCCCCAAAACTTATCGGCTCTTCGCCTTTCTTCACCGCTTCTATGTAAACGACTTTCGATTTCAACGAACCGAGCTTCCTATTGATCACAGAGACCGCAAACTCGGCTTTTGTACCACTAGTGAATCTATAGTTCTTGCCAGAAACCTCACAAAACACCTCCAGAAACTAGTATTCCACACATCAACACAAATGTTTCAACTAAACAGATATCGAAAAACAACACATAAATCTTAAAAAAAATACAAAACAAGATAACTTACGAGCGGTGGCGAAGCTATAGGAGATGTGTTATCAGCCATTGAGCAAATACTATGACTCAAATCTAGTACTTTGTTTATCTATAAATTTGAATATTTTGATTAGCAATATGTATATATAACATCGAATTATTGGGATTAATGTGAAAGTAACAATATAAGAAACAAAAAGCCTTATATTCATATAAGAAGACAATAATGTGATTAATAAAAAAAAAGACAAGAACAGTACTAAGCATCAAAGATAATTTGAAGCTTCAAAAAAAAAGTCAAACATGTGATATACTTTTCTCTAAAAAAACAAACAAAAAAGTCAAACATGTAATATACTTTCTCTTCAGATAACAAACAAACAAACAAACAGAGTCTCCCTATAGCGAATCAATTGATCAGAAAACAAAATTGAAATCAAATCTGTAAGAACAATTACAAAACCCTAACTGATGTGTAATCACAGAAACTATATATGTTGAGAGAAAGAGAGAGAGAGATTAGACTCAGAGAAAGCTTACGGAGATTTGTGAATGTGATCGATGGAGGAAGAAGGTCAACGAGAGGAGACGATGTTACGGTGTTTTTTGTGAGAGAGAAACTGTGTTTGTTTGTGTTTATTAGAGAGAGAGACAAAGAGAGAGAGATAAAGAGGTCAAACCGAACTAAACCGGATTGTAATAATTGATTAATCAACCACGGTGGTTATCTCAAAAGTCAAAAAAGTCAAATTCATTCATTAGAGTAAGAGAAATTATTAAAACTACAGTCTTTCGTCGTTTCATTTACCGAACTCTACTTAATTCAAATTTTTCTTATGATTACACATTTTTCAAAATTTTAAAAACTTGATTTACTCTTTAAAACTTCACCAAAATTTAAAAATTCCATTTATGTTCGCTAATTAATGTTTAGGGTATAGTGATTTAGTGGTAGGTTTGTTTGGATAAGTATAATTTGGATTTAATTTTTAGTGTTTAGATATAGTTTTGTGAAAATAAAATTAAAAGGTTTAGTTTTGTGAAATACAATTAAAAAAGTGTAGTTTTGTAATTCACCCAATTAATTATATATAAAAAATATAAATAAATCATAACAAAAAAAGTGGTGCAAAATACTCGGACACGAAAATCAGAATGTAAATAAACCCAAAAATCTAATCCAAAAATTCAACTGAAAATTAATCTAATATCCAAAAATTTGGAAGCTAATGTGAATCAAATTTTGTCAATGAAATTAAGAAATTCGCATGATGCTTATACTAAGCGAAAATGTGGAAGTACGCGGAAGTGTTCGGAATCGTATTGGAAGCATCGATTCCAATTTGGAAGCGCGATATAGATAAAAATAGAAGCGTCATTTTTGAATTTTAGTTCTTTTTCAAATTAACCAAATCTTATTTATATTAAAATAAGTAATATAAAAACGATTGAAAACTTTAATCTCAACATCTATATTATTTTTGTCAAAAATCAAAAGAATTGGTGACTCATGAAAAAAAAAACAATGGTGCTAACATATGCGATTTCAAATATTATATTTTATGTTTACTTGATTTTGAGTTGTTATTTAATATTATGTATTGCATTTTTGGTTTTAAACATTTTTAAGTTTTATTATTAGTTATATATAAGAATACATATATATATATGCACACACTTGCAACACGTACCCGCTTCCTAAAAACATTTTAAAGCTCCCTTCTATGTTATCTTACTAATTTCGCGTATCCGCTTCCGATTCAATGTTACCTAGTATATAAATATCTCATTTAAAAAAAAAAACTGATTTAATTATACTTAAATATATATAATACATATGAAAATAGAGGAATTCACAAAACTACGCTCTTTCAATTCTTTATTCACAAAATTACACCTAATTTAATATTTTTACATATTTGTTTCAAAAATTTAAATGGTTGATTTATCTTTTAAAAAGTTATCAAAATTAAAATCTTTTTATTTGGGTTAGCTAATTAGTGCTTAGGGTATAGTATTAATGCGGTAGGATTGTGTGGAAACAGTTTATTTGGATTTAATTTTGAGTGTTTAGGGAACAATCCATGCTTTGAAAATTGACTTTAAAATAATGTAATTTTGTGAAATGCAATTCAAGATGCGTAGTTTTGTGAACGAACATTTTTTTTTAAAAAACATGGATTGTTCATGACACCTATAACCAAATTATCCGAGACTCCAAAAATCCGATCCAAAATAATTGATTCGATTACCGAAATGCCAAAGAATCAAGAAATAATAAAATAAAAACACATCAAAATTTCAGATGAATATGTGTTATAATATATGATATGATATATTAATGTTTTTATAAATTTTAGGAAGTCTATATCTTCGGCCAATAATCTTTTTTAGTACAAATATGATTGGTGAATATACTAGTTGAGAATTTTGTTATTTTGTAGGAATTTGGATAAGAGATGGTAAAAAGAAAACTGTTTCTTGAACTAAAAATAGAAAAATATCATTTACAAGTTAAACACGTTTTAAAATAATACATCTACCCATTCCATAACTAATCACAAAAGTCAAAAATAAATGAAAAAGCTAAATATCATCCAATTACATAAAAAGAAATGGGGTAAAAAAAGGACACTATAAATTATTTATTAAAAAAGGTACATCACAAAAATTATCTCTTACATTTATAGTATGCACTATGCACAACTTAAATACATTGCATAAAATGTATAGATAAGCGTGGGAAATTCTCATTGACCAACTTGATTAAGAAAATAGTTTGGTGTCCAATTATGGTTAAATCCATATAGTAAAAAATCATTTTCTAGATTTTTCATAAACCACTTAGCATATATGCTTTATTTGACTATTTTAATTGCAATAAACCAACTAAACCAAAAACCGATTTTTTTTTACTTTTTTTTTACTTTTTTTTTTACTTTTTTTTTCGGTTGTGGACTCGATGACCATTGTAACTAAACTACAAATATGTGAGGATGAAATTCAAGTGTAGTACTTAAACATAACTTACAAATATGTTTATTATCTTTGAATTTATTTTGTAACCGTTATTAACAATATCTTATAACATTTAATGTGTGGTTAAAATTCTTGATCTATTTTTTACATGTGTTTTTTTACAATTTTTTTACATGTGTTTATATAAGATAATTAAGTCCTTACATTCATTAATTTAAACAATCTTTTTAAATACGATTCAGTGTTCTGAAATACGATTTATGCAGTCTCCCGTATCTCAGAACTTTTGTATCCTCCAAATCTTCGATATTTAATTTTTTTGATATTTGTCTTTTCATATCCAAAACGGAATGTCATTTCCCACCATGGAACAACTACACAGTTTCCATGTCCGAGACAGAGAGATTTTCTCTAAATTAGTCTTAAATTTCTCAAGACCACCGGCTGAGTCGCTTCTTGTCATGGCGACTTGGCTTTGGCTTGAAGATTTCGGCTTTGGTCACATCTTACCAACCATCATGACTCTCTCAGATCCACTGATTTCGGCTTTCGCTAAGGAAGCCGTCTTTTGCTTTGAGTGTCTTGCTTCTCCCAATCCACCAAATGGCTTCACAAGGATCCCTCTCACTGCGACATTCGCTACAAAAGAAATATCGCTTCAAATAATCTACAAACACAGATACACTGCCATCACGGGAATCAAGAACTTCTTGAAAACGGTTTGTTCTAGAATCTTTTCTGATATCCTTCAACGAGTTCTTTTGTCTCCTATGTCATCTTCTTTTACTAATAGTTTCAACCACCCACTTACCATCCCCGGTTTTCCACATCCGATTTTCGGGAACATCAATGTGATATTGCCTAATGTTGTTAATGTTAATGAGAATAATAATAATCTCTTTAGCAACAACTTGATGATTTTTCCTAATGGTATTTGGGGTTGGCACCCTAATTTCACCGCGAATGAGAATGAAAGAACATTGTTTCTAACGTTTTCTCGTGGATTTCCCGTGTCGCAATGGGAGGTGAAAGATCTATTCACGCAAAGATATGGGGAGAATTGTGTTAAAGGCGTTTACATGCAAGAAGATATGAGAAAATCTCTCAACACAAATGATAGTAGGTATGGTCAACAACAATCACTATATGCTAGGCTTGTTATGGATTCAGTGATTACCGTGGATCGCATACTCGAAGACCAAAATCTCCGAAAATTTCAGATTAATCGGAAGGACATTTGGGCTCGTAAGTACGAGGATAGACCTTAAATCTTGTTTTTTTTTTGTTTGTTTGTGTTTTCTACATTTGATTATGTCAAAGTCTTTGAACTTTTGTTGTGGTTTTAATAATTAGAAAAAGCATATGTAACGCCTAGGCCACGGTTGCTTTTTCACTTTGAAAGGAATTATATGTTTTCACATAATTTTATGGTTTGATTGTTGAAGGTCACTTTAGATGTTCAATAAGTGTGAAAAAATATTTTTGTGAATGAGAACATATCGTTTTTAATTTGTGTTTTTAAATTAATAATAAAACACTCATTTATGTAGATCTTTGATAAAGATAATTATCCACAATTTCTAGTGATAATTACTAATTAGAAAGGATGAATTCATTACAATCAAATTTGTTGAAGTGGTAAAAGTGCTAGGGGTCGAGCTGTAATCGGACGAGGTGGTTAGGTATCGAGGTGAGAAGAGTGTCGAAGTGATTAAAGAGAATGTGGGTTGGAAATCTCGTTATAGACAACTCGCGAAGTTAATTGTCGAGCTGAGACTCGAGCTCGATTATTTTATTAATACGAGGTGTTTACAAGGATATCGAACTGCTATTGCGAGCTGTAAAATCGATAAATACAATGAATTATTTCTCTCTGTAAGTTCTCTATAAAATTTGGATCCCATTCTATGAATCACAACTCTCTATTTATAGTGGAATTTGGCGCGTTCGCATCGCGCCTAGTTCGTACTCCCGACCAGCTCCAGCGGAAAACAAGCTTACATGTTTTCCGCATGTAGGTCATACGGTCTGTGCGACGAACTTCCCTGCGACCTACATAGTGCGTACTGGCGAAACTGTGTCGGGCACGCGTTTGGCGGATTTTAACGGGTCTTAAGCAAATGGGCCGCGAGGTGGGCTCCTTCTTTTAGGCACGTCGGTGATTGAATTTCTCGGGTGGGACGGGACTTGTTGGGCTTGATCCCACCCCTAACAAACTTTTAAATTCATCATCAAAATTATGTGAGATTTATATCTAAATAAAAAACGGATAATTACAAAATTACACTTTTTGAATTGCATTTCACAAAATTATACAATTTCAAAGTTATTTTCAAAACTACACCCAAACACTCAAAATTAAATCTGAATAAACCTTATCTACACAATCCTACCACTTTAATATTATATCTTAAACAATAATTAGCGAACTCAAATGAAAATATTTTAATTTTGGTAATTTTTTAAAGGATAAATCAACCGTTTAAAATTTCCAAAAGATGTAAATATGTAAAAGTATTGAATATGTGCAGTTTTGTGAAAAAGGGATGAAAGTGTGTAATTTTGTGAATTCCTCTTAAAAAATTTGGTAAATTAAACATGTTTTACAATTATTTAATTTTCTTTCTTCAACCAGATTTTTATATATTGTAAGATTATTTTCCTTTTAACCAATTTTTTGCAGATATAAAATTTAATAATTGACGTTAACGCGATTTCGCGATTTCGACGTTAATGCGATTTTGCGATTTCGAAGTTAAAGCGATTTTGCGATTTTGACGTTAACGTGATTTAGCGATTTCGACGTTAATGCGATTTTGCGATTTCGAAGTTAAAGCGATTTTGCGATTTTGACGTTAACGCGATTTAGCGATTTCGACGTTAATGCGATTTTGCGATTTCTACGTTAAAGCGATTTCACGATTTTTGATTGGTTTTTTGTTGTTGTGTAATTAGATTTAAATTGATTAATTAAATTTGATGGGTCAAATGGGTCAACCAAATGACCCATGAACCCATTTGAATATGACCCATGTTGACCCAACCCATTTTACCCATCAACCCATATGACCCATGAACCCATTTGGTTCAAATAAATTGACTCATTTGGGTTGATGGGTTGGGTTGAATCGAGTCAACCCATTTATTTTGACCCATTTTGACACCCCTAAGTATGACAAATCTCAAAAGTAGCATTGCATTTGTTCATTTTGTTGACCGGGGCTATAGAAAACAATCTAATTCAATTTCATTTTTATCCCTTTTACTCTTAGTAAAAATCTATGTTCTAAAACTTGCTCGCTTAGCCGATTATTCTCCCGAGTTTCTGCTACTCAGTGGTCGTCCGCGTCGATTAAGTTTTTGGCCGCGTAAATTTAAAGATCTAAATAACGACGTCTAATTCTATAAAATTTGACTATTTTCTGACTAATTTGATCATTTAGATTTAAATTTTATAATTTTTTTGATAAATTATTAGTTTTAGAGGTTAATAACATTATAAATGATAATAAAAAATCAATATAAAGTGAAAAATATATAAAGATATAAATTTATCCTAAAATTACTCCCCGATTAATCCCAGAAAAATCTCCGATTTTTTCGCTAGGCGATAGACCCTTGTTGCCCGCACGCGTAACGCCTAGCGAATTCTAGAACATTGGTAAATTCAACCAAATTTTTGTAATAAAAAATATACAAGTTTCTGTCCAAAAATCAGGGTTCGTAAAATTTTTTTAGGGATTATTTTTGGAAATACCATTAAAAACATCTTGTGGGCGTACATCATTTTTCGAAATGTTTTAATTTCTAATTGCATAATGCCTATTTTTTTCTTTTTCTATCATTCAGTAACCAACCTTAACGAACAAAACATCCAATTTAATGATTTTTGTCTTTCCTTGAAAAAGTCAATCGTCAAAGTTTATATTTATCAACAGCTCCCAAATTAGACCTAACAATATATACATTCCTCTCTTCCTCGTCTAACTTTGACCAATAACGTTCCAAAAAATCGTATAAATATAACTAAAAATATTTAATCTCTAAAACCCAAAAAAATCATTAGTAGTCCAATTTAAACCAAATCTTTACAAAAAATGGGTCTTTTGTGGAAAATGAGAATACGTGGAGGAGCTAACAAAAAAGTGAAAACTCCGATGATAATAAACTGGTCGGAATCTGAACCGGAGATAACAATTCCGCCGGAGTTTCAATGTCCGATCACAATCGATATAATGAAAGATCCGGTGATTATTTCCACAGGCATAACCTACGATCGAAAAAGCATCGAGAAATGGATTGAATCAGGAAACAACACGTGTCCCGTCACGAACACGGTATTAACCACACTGGATCAAATCCCAAACCACACGATCCGTAAAATGATTCAAGTATGGTGCGTGGAGAGAGGATCGCCGTTGATTGAGAGGATTCCAACGCCACGTGTCCCATTGATGCCGCATGAGGTCTACGAGATCTGTCGTAAGTTATCCTCTGCGACGCGGCGTGGAGATTACGACAAGTGTATGGAGATTATCGAGAGGGTTAAAGAATTAGAGAAAGAGAGTGAGAGAAATCGAATATGTATCAAACAAAACGGCATCGGATTGGCTCTTTGTGAGTGTTTCGAGAAATTCTCGGGAGACGAGAAATTAAATTATTTATTGAAGGAGATTCTAATTTTGCTGACGTGGATGATTCCTATTGGTTCAGAGGGTATCGGGAAACTTGCGACTACGACGTCGTTTCGTTGCGTCGCGGGGTTTTTGAAGAGCGGTGACGAATCAGTTCGCGAAAACGCTGCGTTTTGGATGAAGGAGATTTTATCGCTTGGCGAAACGCGAGTTCACGCGTTTGCGGAGGAGAACAAAATCGCGGCAGCGTTAACGAAGCTGATTCGCGATTCGGTTTCTTCTAAAGCGACGAAGTATTCGTTGACGGCGATTTACGAAATGGTGTCGCGAAAGCCGGAGATCGCGTCGGAGTTTCTCGACGTCGGTCTTGTGAATCTAACGGTGGAGATGATAATCGATTCGGAAAATAGCGTTTGCGAAAAAGCGTTAGCGGTTCTAGACGCGATTTGCGATACGAGCAAAGGGTTAGAGGAAGTGATGAGAAACGCGTTGGTGATGCCGCTTTTAGTGAAGAAGATACCGAAAGTCTCCGAATTAGCGACGAGGAGGTCACTGTCTGTGATTTTGAAGCTTTGTAAAACAGTGGACGCGTTTGCGGTTGAAGAAGCGGTGCGTTTGGGTGCGTTTGAGAAAGTGTTTTTGGTTTTACAAGTTGGGTTTGGAGAAGAGACGAAGGAGAAAGCGACAGAGTTGTTGAAAGTAATGAACACACAGATGAAATCGATGGGTATTGATTCTTTAATGGAGTTTAAATATCTCAAGAAACCATTTTTAATGTTTTAAGGATAAAGAGAGAAATTGAAAAGTAGATTAGATTTTTTATTACACTAAATAGATAGATTTTTGATTTGAGAATTGTAGAAAAGCATGTAGTTAAAAACCACATTCTTTTGCAAAAACACACCTATATGTGAAGATGACAACAAATATTGTGTTTATTTTGAACAAAAAGATGATCATGTATTTGTGGACAAATTAAACTGGCTAATTATCTTGGAAGAATTACCGAAATACACTTTTAAAATTGTATTTTACCAAACTGCAATGAAATTTCTATAAATTAATAATGTGGGGATTACATTATAGGGAGAACTATAAAACTACACCTTTTGAATTACATTTCACAAAACTACGCCATTTCAAAAATTCTTCACAAAACTACACCTAAACACTCAAAATTAAATCCAAATAAATCCTACCCAAACAATCTTATCCCCTTAATACTATACCCTAAACACTAATTAGCGAACACAATTGAAAAAATTTTAATTTTGGTAATTTTTAAAAGGGTAAATCAAGCTTCTAAAATTTTGAAAGGGTGTAAACTTGTGAAAATATTGAATTAGGTGTAGTTTTGTGAAGTGATGGTTGAAAGGGTGTAGTTTTGTGAATTTCTCTACATTATATTGAATTTTTTTTTATTAATTCATGATAATTATTCATTTATCGAGAGAAAAATTACACTAAAAACAAATTTGAGACCGGAAAAATTATTATCTTAGAAAATTATTAACGAATCGAATATTAATTTAAAGAGAGCCTCTTTAAATTAATATTCGATTCGTTAATAATTTTCTTCTTCACAATACATTTGTATAAGTACACTTAGATAATAAATATTAAATCCAAATAAATCTTAAATACTACCTCTTCAAAAGTAAATCATAAACACTAATTAGTGAAACTCAAATATTTGTTTTTAATATGGATAGACATTTTAAAGGGTAATTTAACAATTTTACATTTGAAAAAGGTATAAAATGAAAAAGAATTAGAACTATATGAAGTTTTGTAATATAATGTTTGAAAAAGTGTACTTTTGTAAATTTCTAAAATTATCTTCAAGAACGACAAAATAGATTTCAACCAATAAAGCAAAACTTTAAAAAAGATATTTGAATCTTGATGATTACGCCAATAATTTCTGTTATAATTCTTGGTGACCAAGTCTCTTCACACTAATATATAAACTCACTTATCTTCTCTTAAACCTCTTCATCTCATCAACTTTTTTCTCCACAATCTCTCACAAAGATTGCTTTCTTTTACATCTAAAAACATTTCAAGATTTCACTATAAACTATATTAATGGATCAAGTTAATTCCGACTTTTATTCGAGTATTCCTCTTATCGGATGCGTCGTAGAAATTCTTGTTCAACTATTTATGTCATCTAAATCATCCGATAGTAGCGATTTAGGCGAAAAAGTTGTTGTTACCGATAATATCGTAGCTCAGAAAAGTTTTAAACAACTACAATGTATTAAGTTTGGTTAATATTTGACCGCGTAAAAATAGATTTCTACTCATACACGACCCGTACCAGCAACAGCCCAATCAATCCTATATTCGAACAATAAGTGCTTAATGTGTAATAATAATGTCAAATATATATTGTACATAAGCTTGTAATATATTTATATGAAGTACATTTCTCTTTTGTAATAAGAAGAATCTACATTCATACATATATGTATTATTTTGTGCAAAAAATGCCTCTATAAGACCAAATGATCGAATTTTTTTTTGAAGATTTTGGTTTTGGTTTGATCAATTATGTTTGATCAGTGCTATGACTTATCAAATACAATTTTTGTCCATCATTGATCATATCAATGTCCGTGATACGACCTTCGTCTTCTGATAATAATACAAATGATGGTAAGGCTCTATCGAATAGCTCGAGCTCTTTCGCAGCGGTTTCCACGAGTTTCTTGATATCGCTTTGAATCCAAACCACTGCTCCATATTTTCTATTACTTTCCTCTTTTGCTTCACGCGGGTGGAAAGGAAACACGGTGCATTTTCGTCTCTCGACTTTCTCCTCTGTTTTCAACATCAAATTTATTGATTACATGATTTGTTTTTTTTTAGGTGTATTGTGTTTAAGAAGATTATTCGGAGTACCTTGTAGCTCAAGGAAGCTTGGCGGGTAGGTTAATGACAGAGCGGGCTTCGCATTTTCAAGTAAGCTAATAAGTTTCTTGTTTCCGCACATCCGAGCTTCATCAAGCGGAGAATTTCCCCATCTTCAAAGATAATTAAAATTTATGAAGTCACTAAAGCTTGAGAAATTGAAACATCATTATAAAAAACTACACCAAATTTAATTATTTTGAAAATGTATTTTTTAAAGAGTTCTAAACTTCAAATGAAAAAATATTTTCCAAATTTAAACTTTTTAAATGAGTTTAGTATTTAGTGTTTATGGATTAGCTTTGAAGAAGGTAGGGTTTAGTGTTTAGAGTTTAGCGTTTAGAGGGTTCAATATTTAGTGTTTATGTGTATTTCAGAAAAAAAACTTTAAGTGAATGTATTTTTGCAAAGTTCAATCGTAAAAGTGTATTTTTGAGCTTTACATTGTAGTTGTCTAAAGCTTTTTTGAGCTACCACATTTATGCAATTGCCCCTTAAGTTTTTTTGCATATTGAACGATCGTAAAAGTGTAATTTTGCAATTACCCCTTAGAGTTTTAACATTAAAATGATTTTGAATGATTGTTTTTGTATGTTATGGTTTACCTGTCTTTCGCAACGACGCTAGCTCTAGCTTCAACAAGCATTTTAGCCATCAAGTATAAACCTTCAGAAGCCGCGACATGTAGCGGGGTTCTGTGATCGTAATCTTCGGTGTTTGGGTTCATACCGCTTGCGAGCAATCTCTTGAGAAAGTCAGAGTCTCCTTTCACAACTGTCGTGCAAAGGAAGTTACCTGAATCATCTAGGTCAAAAGAAGCTCCTTCTTCCACAAGTAACCTAATCACTCCGTCTTGCCCTGCTTTCACTGCCTCTAACAATGGTGTGTTTCCGAATTTATCTGCAAAAATATTTATATGACCAAACTATAAACATTAGACAATGTAATGTTTCCCATTAAAAAGGAAAATCAATTTAAATTCTGGACAAAAAATATCATCACAAACTTTTTCCCCTAAAATACCAGTAAATCTTTTTTCAAAATACCACAAAACTTAAATTTAAAACCTTCAAAATTAAACTACAAATCCTTAAAAATATGTTGTAACCCCATTCAAAAATAAACCCTAGACTCAACATATCAAATCCAAAATTTCAAATCTAAACCGAAATATTTTTTTTTGTATTTGTGGTATTTTGAAGAAAGTTAGTTGTATTTTCGAAATAAGAACTTGTTATAGTATTTTCGGCACAAAATTTTTTTTAATAAGTAATTTAAAAAATTTATCTTTTCATTTTTGTACCTTTTATATTAATATCAATGCCTTCTTGAATAAGTAACAATGTAATGTCTTCATAGCCTCTACAAGCTGCAAGATGCTACACACACATATGAAGAAGACATTCAACATATTAAAAAAACAAAACATTCCGCGAATAAAGAAAGATCGAAAAAAACGTACAAGAGGCGATCTTCCATCGTAATCTGTTATGTTAGGATCTGCACCAGATCTTATTAAGCTCTTAAGCTGATAAATATCTCCTTGAGAAGCTGCGCTATTTAATTTTAAAGCAAGTTCTGCTTCTTGTTGCCCTATGTGAATCTTTACGTCGGATTCAAGCTGCTTTATCCGTTCATTCGACTCTCTACCCTGCGAAAAACCGCGATATTTTTGTTAAAGATATAGTTTAAAACTCTTTAAGAGATTAAAAACAGGGCAATTCCCCAAAACACCATCAAAAAATGTTTGTAAGACTGAAATACCATCACAATTTATTTAGACCAAAATACCACAAAAATGAAATTAACTTACAATCTTCAAATTTAAACTCTAAACCCTCAAAACTAAACCCTACCTTCGTCACAACTAACCGTGAACACTAAATAGAAAACACCAATGAAAAGATAAAATTAGTAAGTATCAATATTGTAATTTGGCTAGAAAGAACTTTTTAATGGTATTTTAGGGGGAAAACTTGTGATTGTATATTAGTCCTATAAACAGTTTGTGATGGTATTTTTTTGGAATTTCTCGTAAAATAAGAGTGCACATATACCTCAATTAGGTTGTTCAAGATTCTACGCCCGTCATGAAAATATATCTCGATGATGTTGGAGAAAGATTGTTTATCGAGGCGTAAAAGATGGCATAGCTCACAAACCCTAACGGTGAAAGGTTGTGGAATGTTACAAATGATGGAAATATCTCCAAAGGAAGTGTGTGGACCAAGTAAGGTTACACTCTCTTCTGTTCCATCTGTTCTTGTCACAAGTGCTTCCTATAAAAATAACCAACAGAAAATTATAAAATACTACATAACTTTTAGTACTAGTCATTGTTGTTTGGGCAATTCTCATGAAGAAACACTAAATAAAAAAATTCTTACAAAATTACCACACATTCTTGAAAGTTTTACAAATACCATTTATTAATGTTTTCCGCCATAAATTGCGGGAATTTTGGACTTTCGGCCTATAATCTCTTAATTATAACGAATATAATCGTAATTATTAGCCGCGGTTGTTGGATTCTATCGCTAGCGACTAACAAACAAGTGATTCTACACACACATAAAACATTAATGAGATTAATTTTAACGTACCAGTAAGCCTTCGCAGACGAAATATAGTTGATCAACGACGTTGCCTTGCTCTGTGATTATTTCTCCCGGAAGAAAATACTCTTCATGGAGCCTTATAACTATTTGATTTATAAACTCCGGCGAACATCCTTTGAAGAGAGGGATTTTCTTTATGTATGGCATGTACAAAGTTTGAGCTATCTGCACAGATAAATATTTTTAAAAAAGTCAAAATTGATCTTACTAATTTTTATTAGAAAGTAGCAAAACTTGGTTTCTAAACTTAATATATATACAATGTAAAAAAAACTTAATATATATAGAATATACCTAAAAATTTAAGATGATAGACTATAATTGACAATATTAGAAAAATATCAATGTTATTAATTTTTTTAAAAGTAAAGTTAACTATTTTTGTTTATTTTAGTTTAGTCCATTGTATAGTTTATTGAGTAATTGACAAAACTAAACCTTTTAAACAATATTCTTACAAAATTACACCAAATTAAAAATATAGATAAATATTTAAGCTAAATGCTAATTTCATAAACTAATCACCCTATTTCCAAATTAAGGATTAAAAATGTTCCTGATTACCCAATTTTTTCAATATTTAAGGGGTTGAATGATTAAAATACTCTTTAAAGTACTTTTGAATTTAAATTTTTCATTTGGATTCAACATTTAATGTTTGGGATTTAGGTTTAAACAGGACATGGTTTAGTGTTAAGAGTTTATCAGGATCAATTATCAATGGTAAAGTGTATTTATGAAATGAACTTCAAATGAGTGTATTTTTGCAAAGTACAATCGTAAAAATGTATTTTTGCAATTTAATTTTAGTAAAAAAAGAAACTTTATTACAAAACATACCTTGGCCCGTATCGAGGCAGGTATATCTTGAAGCATGACAGAGTCCATGTAGTTATTGTCGTATTGCAACCTCACATGTCGCGTTATCTGACTACGAATGTCTCTCCCGAGTTTTTTACGGTTCATAAAACTTATCAGATCATTCATTTTATCTCTGAATCTCTCTGTGTTTGATCCTTTAACAATCAATGCAGTTATGTTACCGATTAAGTACGCGCCGAGAACCATATCGAATGAAACATATATCATTACAAATATCATTTCTCTTAGGTTCACCGCGTGTATGTCTCCATAACCTAAATGACCAATACAAAAGAAAATCAGTCTCTTTGTAACAATTTAGTCAATCAAATAAGGACAATTCCTCAAACTACCATCAAAAAAAGATTTTACGCCAAAAATAACACCACTAAAAAGTTTTCTTGAATCAAAATACCATAAGACTATCGAAAATTAAACTCTAAACTCTCAAAACTAAATCCTACTTCGTCAAAAAAATAAATCCTATATAGCATTTATAATGAGTTTTTTTATAAAATACTAAGTTTGTTTTTCGATTTTGTGGTATTCTAGGCTAAAACTAATTTAAGTCAAAAAGACTTTTTCTTGATGGTATTTTAACAAATTTCTCATCATAAGTAGTCATCAAAACTTGAATTTGTTTTCTTACCGACAGTGGCCATAGTGACAATGGCGAAGTAAAGAGAGGTTATGTAACGTTTCCAAAGATCGATACTTCGGAAATTTTCATAGCTATAATCACCAAGCTTTAAGCTACCGATCCAAGTGTAACCTTCGTTCTCTGGAGGAAGAGTGGTGGCAAGGTAATAGAATATGCAAGCAGCTGTGTGTGTGCAATAAACTTCGACGAACAAGAGTTTCAAGATTCTTGTGAAGAGATAGTTGATTCTTGTGTCTTTCTCTAGTCTTGAAAAGAAATCAACCACTCTACGGACACGAAACAGCCTTATCCACAGTATGTACCTAACTAACTCGTGTTTCCCTGACGCCTACAACACACAAAAAATGTTTGACATACGAATTTTTATTAACAATACTTTACAGAATTACACTCATGATTTGGATTCACTTTTAACAATCAAATGATTAAATGATCTCTTAAATATATACACTTTTAAAATATCTAATGACTAAATGATCTTTTTAAAAATATCTATGAATTTAAATTTTCGTTTGGATTCAATATTTAGAGTTTAGTTTTGATAGGATTTAGTTTTTAGGGTTTATTTGGATTCAATATTTAGTGTTTAGGTTTATTTATGAATATGGTTTTTTAAATGGATGTATTTTTGCAAAATACAAAGTATAATCTTAGTTTTTGTATAAACAATATGTGAAATTGTATTAGGTATATATAAGGGAGATTCTTAAAATATCAAATTTTAAGTATTTAATAACAAAACATCATTAGATTTTCAAGAATACAATATTGTATTTTCCAAAAATACCATAAACATCATTAGCATTCTCTTATGTTTTAAATCTCTCTAAACTCTAAAATCCGTTTGTGAAAATTAATTTTTCTTTGTTGCAATAAAGTTTGACATTAGAACAAAAAGAAATACCATAAAACTAAAAATAAACTCTAAACACATGAGTCCACATGAGACAGGTAATACCATTCCACCCGGGATCAAATCCCAGCGCCTACGACAGTGCAGGAATGGCTAATAGGCCGGCCATTTGTGGCTCAAATGTTGACAAAAAAAAAACTCTAAACATGCAAAACTAACAATAAGCCCCCAAACCAAAACTTAATATGTGATATTTTAGGATGTTCTCTATATGTAATTAGGTAAGTAACTACTTTTTAAAACGACTAACCAAACCAAATTGCATAAAACTATGCCAAAATTTGGTTTATTTGGCAGCCAAATCAACCAAAATTCATTAGACTTAATTTTGTATTTAATTTTCTTTAAAAATTGTTTGTAGTTATAAAACCAAAACTGTATAAAATAAAACCGGTAATGTAACAAAAACCAGAAAACAATTTAAAAGTTAAAAAAAAAATAATAATCATAGCAACTAAGATCCTTGTAGATATATATACCTTGTAGATAAGATCCCAAGGGAAGCAACTAACTAAATCCATGAGAAAATGAGACTTCAAGTACCTTTAGAAAAACATGATTTACAAAAACAAAACTTAATCTAACTAAAAGATATATAAAATGACAAATAATATATTAACGGTTAAAATCCATATATAAAGTGTAACTAACCGTAGAGCAATATGTGTTGGTTTATAGTCTGTCCGGTGAGTATGGCTATCGCGGAATGCGACGAAAAACTGAAGAACAATATCGACTAAAAACGCGATTTGACCAACAATGTCAAGTACAAAGAGATTCGAAGGCAGACCGCGAAAAAATCCAAACTCCATTGGAGTGAACAAAGAAGAGTATATTGCCCATAACAATATAAACACTTCCCATGCCTTATACCACCTATTCATTTTTTTACCCCACAACTTCTTATTAGTTTTTGGTCTATTCAAAAGTTTTTTTTTTAAAGAAGTTTTGTATACTTAGTTATATATTAATCTACTTTAATATCATGACGTAATAGTGAGTTGATAGTGAAGTAAAAAAAACAACGTCTAAATTTTTAGTTTTGCTAGCTGTTTTGACATATATTTAATTAAATTATGATGTTGATATATTATTGGATTTATAAAAAAAGAATCAAGTGGATGATTTTTTCACGTGTAGCCTCTGGTTACGGCAACTTTGATATTAATAAAAACAACAATTATAATAAGTGCCAAAATAAATAGATATAAGCAAATATAGTGAATGGGCAATTGCAAAAACTAAGTTTATGATTAAATTTTTTTAAAATACACTGATTTAAATTCGTATTTATAAAAACATATAAAATATTAAATACTAGGGAAAAACCCGGGCGTTGCGCCGGTTAATGATATAAAACATGTATATATATATAGAAATTTTATTACCACAACATGAAAAATTAAATATTTGTGAGTAAAACTTTGGTAATTAAATTAAAATGACAAAAACTACGATACAAAAATTAGGAAAATAAGTGTGGGTTTGCGAAGGCGAATAACATTCTTTCCTTACTTCTCGAAATGTCACTTAGTGTGACATGAAGTTCTGAATCGCAAGATACAACCACATAATTCATATGATTCAAATCTTTCGAAAGCATAATCTCTCGATCTCTATATTTGTGTTATATTCTCACACAAAGATAAAAATAAAAATAAAAGAATAGATAGAAAATATGTGTAAAATAGTATCTAAAAAATGATGAATTTTTCTCCTTATATAGGAGAGGATGCGTTTCACCATGTAGTCCATAACACCGTCAATACTCACATTTAACATATAATTTAATTTCAAACTTGGTGGTTACACCATTGAATAATAAAATCATTTATTAATTCAATTTAAGAAGAAGATTTTTATTTGACTAAAACTTAATTCTTTTGATCATGAGAATTATTATTTTCTTTGACCAATTTTAATTCTCCATCACATGAAAAATATTCCACTTGACCAAAATAAAATATATGTAATGATCAATTACATAAAGATTTATTTTGCATCGTTAGTTAAAAAATGCTGGATTTTGCTGCTTATATAGAAGATGATGCAAGACTATTTGGTTTCACTATATAGTCTATAACACCACTAAGACTCACATTTAACATATAACTTTATGTCAAAGTTGGTGGTTACACAATTGAACGATAAAATCATTTATTAATTCAATTTAAGAAGAAGATTTTTATATGACCAAAATTTAATTATTTTTTTACCATGTGAATTATTTTTTTACCATGAGAATTATTTTTTTTTTGACCAATTTTAATTGGGAGAATCACAAAACTACATCATTTGAATTACATTTCACAAAACTACACCATTTCCAAAATACTTCACAAAACTACGCTTAAACACTCAAAATTAAATCCAAATAAACCCTACCCAAACAATCATACCCCCTTAACACTATACCCTAAACACTAATTAGCGAACACAAATGAAAAGATTTTAATTTTGGTAATTTTTAAAAGGATAAATCAAGCTTTTAAAATTTGGAAATGGTGTAAATATGTGAAAAAATTAAATTAGGTGTAGTTTTGTGAAGGAGGGGTTGAAAGGGTGTAGTTTTGTGAATTCCTCATTTTAATTCTACATTACATGAAAAGTATATCACTTGACAAAATTAAAATATATGTAATGATCAATTACATAAATATTTATTTTGCATCATTGGTTATTGAGTCATAGCTTAACATATTTTTCAAAACACAATGATATATTTACAACTTAAAATAAAAAATAGGAAAAAACAATACAATATTTGTTTACCTATAATATATAATAAAACTATATTATATGGCACAAAATTATTACTAAATAACATTTTGATACGAAAATAATAATACGAAAATAATAAGTTTTGACAATTATAGTTGATTTTGACTTATGAGTAAAATTAATCATAATTGTAACATAAATTGATTGTATTTTATTTATAAGCTTAACATGTTATTTTGAATTATTTACCAAAAAAAATTCTTTGAAGTAATTAAAAATGAGTAAACACAAAGACAAATGTCAAAATTTTAGGTGGACACTTGTCACCATGAGAATGCAAGTTAAAAAACTTCTTGTCGTATTATATAAGATTAAAATTATGAGACAATTACAAAACTTCACCTTTTAAATTACATTTTACACAATTACTTCATTTCAAAGTTACTTTTCAAAATTACACCCAAAAACTCAAAATTAAATTCAAATTAATTCTACTCAAATAATAGTATCCTTTTAATATTATACCCTAAACACTAATTAGGGAACCCAAATAAAAATATTTTCATTTTGGTAAATTTTTAAAGGTAAATCAATCACTTAAAATTTTATAAAAAATATTGAATTATGTGTAGTTTTGTGAAAAAAGATTGAAAGAGTGTAGTTTTGTGAAATCCTCTAAAATTGTTTCAGTTTTAACTACTGAATTTTCTTATTTTAAAATTTAAATAATAAACCTAATTGAAATTTTAAAAATTCAAAAATATTTTTAAAGGATATAGTTTTTTAAAAACTATTATTTAAGTAGTGTAGTTTTGTCAAATTTCTATAGTGGAAGTGCAATGGTCAATGGTAATTAAGAAAATGATATGATTAAAAAAATTGAGTTTTATTTCTTTACGTTTATCATCCAGTAGAAATTCAATAAGTGTGTGAATTAATATTTAAAAAATAATTTAAAAAAACACAAAATATTAGTATCTTTTTAGAGAGAGAGGAGAGAGAAGAGAGAGAGAAGAGAGAACCTATTTTTGGGATGAATAATGAATCTGTGTTCTCTATGCACATCGGAATCAATGATATTCCGATGCTCGGAGGAATCTAGCCACCGAAAAGTATCTACCCAACTGAATATTCCTCCTTTCGATGAAACGTCGTCGTTTAATTCTTCGTCTTCTTCGTCTATACTCTCTTGCCTTCTCCTTATTCGCCTCCCCATCCTCTTAATTTAACCGATCCGGTTCGATCTCGGATCCGATTTGATAACGATTCGGATACGTTTTTTGTTGTTGAAGATCTCGACGAAAAGGCGGGAAAATCACGAGGAGCTGCTTCTCTATCTATCTCTCTCTCTGTGTTTTTTCTGGTTTTTTTTTTTGCCGGTCACGATAAAGCTTGGATTTGATTTTTGTTAATTTGTAGAGAAGAAGCGTTTAAGAAGAAACTGATGAGTTTATTATTTCCTTTATTATTATTATTAAATTTTAAGGTGGTAGTATGTAACATAAGAATCGTATCTTTATATAAGTCATCCGAACATTATAAAACATTTAATTTGATTTTTTCTATTTTGGTCACCACATTTAATTTTTTATAAAATTATATGATTAGTCTTGTCTAAATTTTATTTAATAAATTTGTGACATTCATTCCTCCACGTAGAAAGTATAGACAAATAATGTGTAACTAGATTTTTTTTACCACAAATTTATAAGTATATTTATTATATAAAAATACATAAATATTTTTAATTTTTGGCATATAATTATTTAAAATAAATGTGAAATTGTTTTTTAACTTTTTTTCAAACATTTAATCAATTTTAACATGTTTTCAATAGATTATCCCTCACATCGTATAATGTCAACTGAAATTTAAACTATTGTGGGTTAAACTCAATTATGATTATAGAACTAATCATTGATTTTACTAAATTCATTTAATTTTTCAAAACACAAATGCCTTATTTATATCTAGTGTTTCAACTAACATGTAGTTTTACTATCAATTTGAGACTTTTTTCAAAAAAAAAAAAATTTTACCTATTTTATGGGCTTTTTAATTCATATTTTAAGGGGTTTTAAAATTTCATACAAATTTTCAAAAGTGTCTCATCAATTAATATATATATATAGAATATTAGAATATATAACAGAGAATTTGACCACAATTTAACTTAAAAATTTTGGGAAAAAAATAAATGTAAAGATATGCGACATTTATGGTCCAAAACGAACAAATATTACAATTGGAGGATATTCAATCCCTCGAACGAATCTCTCGAACTCTCTCGGTTGAATCTTTTTCGGATCTATCTCGTCGGAAGTTTCTCGGATCTCTCTCTGATCGAATGTTTTTTCGGTCGAATCTCTTTTTCGACCGGATTTTTTTCGATCGACGGATATCTCTTGTTATCATGATATTTTTTTGTTATCGCATTTTTTTCTTTTTGTTTTCGCGATTTGTTTTGTTATTGGGATATTATTTTTGTTATCGCAATACTATTTTTGTTGTCGATTTGTTTTTTGATAACTCACTTATCATATAAATGATATCGTCTAAATTATATATTATCATAATAACTCTATAAATAGCGGTATTTACTTAATTTAAAATTATATAATAATTTTGCAATAACAACAAAAATTTTCGATAACATTTGCACATAAAACATATGGGTATAATGGTCAAAAAATATTCTATTTCCTATCACCTAAATTATCTTTCCTTCCGCGTAGTTTTGAAGTTATTGGTGTTCATATATTTAATTGACCATACCAAAAATAACACCGGAAAATATTTTATTTCTAAAATTTATTTGAGTATAAGTGTATAACAATCATATCAAACCAATTAAAATATAATTGGTCGAGAGGGTACTTTTTAGTATTCTAATTTGCTAGAAGGTAGTTTTTGTTTTTTAATTGTTAAATTGGTAATTTTCATAAATTAAAAGACAATTATAACTTTTAGGTTATTTTTTAGGTTTATTCGTGATGAATGGTGAATCGAATACGTGAATGGTGAATCTAATACGTGAATGGTGAATAACACTGATAAATAATGAATACATATGATAAACGATGAATAATGATAGGTGAAAGGTAAATGTCAAATGATGAATGATGAAGGTAAATGTCAAATGATGAATGATGAATATCGATTGGTGAATAGTAAATAGCATGGGTGAATGGAGAATACCGGTTGGTGAATAATAAATAACGTTGGTGAATAATAAATAACGTTGGTGAATGGTGAATATCGATTGGTGAATGGTGAATAATGGTTGGTGAATAGTGAATAGATTTTGTTAAATACTAAAAGATAAAACAGTCTTTTCGCATACTCTGAAAATTAAAATTACCTATTTTCCTAATTAGAAAACTTAAACTACCTTATTCACAATTACAAAACAAAAAGTAAATAATCTACTAAATTTCCCTAAATTGATCATGTCTGCCTGTAATATATAGGATTGGATTAATAATAACGAATACTAACACGTAGTGATGTTAAAACGGGCCAACCCGGCCCGTTTAGGCCCTGCCCGTTTACTGTCAGGCCCGTTTACAACCCGTTTAACTGCAACCCTTTTAAACCCAACTCGTTTAGGCCCGTTTAAAGTTGAGTCCGCAAATACCCATCCGATCCGTTTAGGCCCGTTTAACCATTTAAATATAACAAATTTGTTTATGTTTTTTTTTCCGGAACATACACAAATCACTTTTACAATATGTTACTTTATATCACTTTTACAATATGTTACTTTATGTCATTTTTGTTTAAAATACGTTTTTTTACAAAATAACACATATTTTGAAAGTTTTACAATTACCATTAAAATGTTTTTTATTAAAAATACCATAAACCTCAAATTAGCTTAAAACCTTCAAAACTAAACTTTAAACCGCAAAACTAAACCATGTCACCTTTAAAACTAATCCATAAATATTAATTATTGAATCCAAATTAAAAAGATTCTAAAAGTGTTAAAAACTCGTTTTTTGAATTTATAGGATTTTTGTAAAAGAAATTTTTTTAATGGAATTTTGGATATTAAAAAAATTCTAATGGTATTTTTCAAATGAAAATATTTTTATTGTATTTTAAGGAATTATTTTTAAAAATTATGGGTTTAACATATTTTGGAAAAGGGATTAAACGGGTCAACCCATTAATATATGGGTTTGCCCGCGAAACCCGCGGGCCTAAACGGGTTGACCCGTTTAAAACCCGTTTATTTTTTGTGTTAAATGGACGGGTCACGGGCTTAAATTTGTATGTGTGACCCGTTTAGGCCCATTTTAACATCCCTAGTAACACGTAAACCCAAACACAAATTATAAAAATAGAAACTAGAAAACCATTACAACATAATTATTGATAATCATTTTTTTGTCTTATCTAAAAGACTAATTTAAATTGACGATGTTGAGATGTTAAACAGTCATAATATTTAAGGTTATATTATATTATTCTCTTTCCCTAAACCACAAAAAGTTTAAATGTTGTTGACAAAAGAGAAGTTGACATAGGAACATGATTTGATGAAACGGTTCAAAAACTGTAAGATCAAAGTTTGGGATATATTATGATATTGTACAATTATTAGTTTTTCCAACATATTATAAAAACAAAATTCATTTGTCATGTTATTGGGGGAAAATGTCAACTAAATGGTGAACTTTCAAAATTCATCGAAAAAAACATGAACTTTCACGTGAACCATTAAAATCATATATTTTTTGTTGACTGACGTTTTAAATCATGAATTTTTTTTTACTTAGACAAAAAGAGCACAAAGTTGAGTCCGTTAACGGAAAAATTTGACAGTATGCTCAATTACACCCAATTGAAGTGCTCAATACTCAATTTTTCAGATAAATCTCAAACAGTGCCAAACTATTGCGTTAATAGACTTAACCTTGAACTTTTTTTGTTTACGGTATGCTCTTTTTGTTCCAGTAAAAAAGAATTCATGATTTAAAAAGTCAGTCAGCGAAAAATACATGATTTAAATGATTCACGTGAAAGTTCATACTTTTTTCGGTGAATTTTGAAAGTTCATAATTTAATTGACATTTTCCCCCATGTTTTTGTGTTAGGTTTTATGTTTTACTAAATGTTTTTTTGGCCCATTTTCACTTTAAATTCTTATTTTTGCCTTTCATTTTTTTAACTTGCTTACAACTTTTAATGAGTAATTATTTAAAATACCATAAAAGAGTTTTTGTCAAAAAAACATCATAAGTTTATGTTTTTACCAATAAAAAGCTTTTTGAACTAAAATACATAAACATAATATCCATATTTGACACTTCAGAATTATTTTTTTTCATTTGATTTCGTTATTTACTACTTAGGGTATAATATTAAACGTGTATGATTAATTTTTAGATTTAGGATTTAATTTTAAAAGTTTTAAGCTAATTTAATATTTTTTTCAAACCACTTTTAAATGGTATTGAAGGAATATTTTTATGATGTTATTTTTGTCTCAATGTTTTTGTTTGTATGGTATTTTTGGGAATTTCCTACTTTTAAATTTTAATCAAACTCCCATAAATGATTAAAAAACTTATTTCTTGGTTTTAATATAAGTTCGAAAAAAGAATATCATAAAAGCCCAAAACTAACATCTTAATCAAAGCCCATAAAGCCCAAACTTTGTTGCTACACAAAAACAACAAAATCGAGATAGAAAAAACAAACCACGCATAGAAGAAGAAGAAGAAGAAGAAGAAGAAGAAGAAGAAGAAGAAGAGGAAGAGGATACAGATCCACGACGCCATGGGATTAGGAATCTTAGCTTCACGAACAATCCGATCATCTTCTCGTCTCCTTCACCATCATCATCCACAAGCATCTTCTTTCTTCCTCCGCACAATCGTCTCCAAACCAGAGCTCCAATCTCCCGATTCCGCCGCCGCCGCCGTATCTCATCCCGAGCCGCCGAATCAGATTCTCCCTCCGAGAAACCCCGTCGCCGGAGCTCGCGTTCATTTCTCGAATCCGGAGGACGCGATCGAGGTTTTCGTCGATGGTCACGCGGTCAAAATCCCTAAAGGCTTCACCGTACTCCAAGCCTGTGAAGTCGCCGGAGTCGATATCCCGAGATTCTGTTACCATTCTCGTTTATCTATTGCCGGAAATTGCAGGATGTGTCTCGTCGAGGTCGAGAAATCTCCTAAGCCTGTAGCATCTTGTGCCATGCCTGCTCTTCCCGGTTTGTCATATAAACCGGATCTAAATCGTTTGTTTGCTTCTGTGATGCATTGTGTTGTGTATTGTGTAGTATATTGCACTGTTATAGCTTTTTAAGAGTGTTTTGTGTTGCTCTGTGATGCTTTGTGTTGTGTATTGTGTAGTATATTTTGATTTGCTATAGCTTAGGTTATGCTTAGTATTGTGTATTGTGTAGTATATTGCATTGTTATAGCTTTTTAAGAGTGTTTTGTGTTGCTCTGTGATGCTTTGTATTGTATAGTTTATTGCTTTGTTATAGCTTAGGTTATGCTTAGTGTTGTGTATTGTGTAGTATATTGCATTGTTATAGCTTGTTAAGTGTGTTTTTTGTTGTGAATTGTTTAGTTTATTGCTTTGTTATAGCTTAGGTTATGCTTAGTGTTGGGTATTGTGTAATATATTGCATTGTTATAGCTTGTTAAGACTTAAGAGTGTTTTGTGTTGCTCTGTGATGCTTTGTGTTGTGTATTGTGTAGTTTATTGCTTTGTTATAGCTTAGGTTATGCTTTGTGTTGTGTATTGTGTAATATATTGCATTGTTATAGCTTGTTAGGAGTGTTTTGTGTTGCTCTGTGATGCTTTGTGTTGTGTATTGTGTAGTGTATTGCTTTTTTATAGCTTAGGTTATGCTTTGTTTGTGTTGTGTATTGTGTATTGTGTAGTATATTGCATTGCTATAGCTTCTTATGAGTGATTTGTGTTGCTCTGTTATTTCTTTGTTATAGCTTACGTTATGCTTTGTGTTGTGTATTGTGTAGTATATTGCATTGTTCTAGCTTTTTAAGAGTGTTTTGTGTTGCTCTGTGATGCTTTGTGTTGTGTATTGTGTAGTTTATTGCTTTGTTATAGCTTTTTAAGAGTGTTTTTTGTAACAGGGATGAAGATTAAGACAGATACACCAATAGCGAAGAAGGCGAGAGAAGGAGTGATGGAGTTTTTGTTGATGAATCATCCTCTTGATTGTCCAATATGTGACCAAGGAGGAGAGTGTGATCTTCAAGACCAATCTATGGCCTTTGGATCCGATAGAGGACGATTCACCGAGATGAAAAGATCTGTTGTTGACAAAAACCTTGGTCCTCTTGTGAAGACTGTTATGACTCGGTGTATCCAATGCACAAGGTTAACTTAAATACTTTAGTTTCAATGTATGATTTGATTAATTAAATGTGGCTATTCTATTCATATTAGGTTCTGTTTTTTCTCTAATGTGTTTTTAGGTGTGTGAGATTTGCTTCGGAAGTTGCTGGAGTTGAGGATCTTGGCATGTTAGGTCGTGGTAGCGGAGAAGAAATCGGAACTTATGTTGAGAAGCTTATGACCAGTGAGCTCTCTGGAAATGTTATTGACATTTGTCCTGTAGGAGCGTTGACCTCGAAGCCCTTTGCTTTTAAAGCGAGAAACTGGGAGTTGAAAGGAACAGAGACCATTGATGTTAGTGACGCTGTTGGTTCAAACATCCGTGTTGATAGTAGAGGACCTGAGGTGATGCGTATCACTCCACGCCTTAACGAGGTATGTGCTATTTGCCTTGAGTAACATTATTGTAAAAGTATTTTGCTGGATGTTGAACTTGTGGTTGTTCTTATTCAGGATATAAATGAAGAATGGATATCTGACAAAACCCGGTTCTGTTATGACGGCTTGAAAAGACAGAGACTGAGCGACCCTATGATTCGAGATTCTGATGGACGGTTCAAAGCAGTGAGCTGGCGTGACGCCTTGGCTGTTGTTGGTGATATTGTTCAACAAGTGAAGCCAGACGAGATTGTTGGAATAGCTGGTCAGCTGTCTGATGCAGAATCAATGATGGTATTGAAAGACTTTGTTAACAGAATGGGTTCAGACAATGTCTGGTGTGAAGGAACAGCTGTTGGTGTCGATGCTGATTTTAGGTATAGATACCTAATGAACAGTAGCATCAGTGGACTTGAGAATGCCGATCTTTTCCTTCTCGTTGGCACACAGGTGAGTTGTTCTCTATATCTGAAAACCGAGAGGAACAAAGAGATAAGCTCTCCCTATAAAGTTTCAAAAGCATTGTCTCTTTGTTTCTTTCGGGTTATGATAGGTTGTTCCACATTTTAGACACTGATTCTCACGTCTAAATCCCTATCCCTCTTTAGCAATTGAGCTCATAGGCGAACCCTAATATCGAATAAGAATACAAATAGCTAGTTTTAGCAACTAGAATTAGAGGGAAATGAAACTAATTTAAAACCCAACATGAAGCTAATGATGATCTCTAACAATATCTCTTTGTAGGACTCAACTAGTATTAGATGAGACTGACACACAAATTAAAACAAATATTGTAGTCTAGTTTAGTATTGTGGCGAAAGGTTTTGTGCATACTAAGTTATTAACATAGGGAATAGAGCAATTTAAGCCTCTAAAGCCAGATTAGATGATTTGGTTTGAGATTTCGTTGACTTGATCGTCCTGAGCTACATCAATGCTAGAGATATTCATGGATACGGTTTCTCATAGGCAAAACATTAAATATATATACCTGGTGAATGTTTTTTTGTGTGTGGTAAATTCACATGCTTCTTTCTACTTTTACCAGCCTAGGGTTGAAGCTGCAATGGTGAATGCTAGGATCTGCAAGACAGTCCGTGCATCAAACGCCAAGGTTGCATACATCGGTCCACCTTCAGATTTCAACTACGACTGCAAACACCTCGGGACTGGTCCCGATACCCTCAAAGAAATCGCCCAAGGGAGCCACCCGTTCTGTGCATCTCTCAAGAACGCCAAAAACCCGGCCATCATCGTCGGCGCAGGTCTTTTCAACAGAACTGACAAAGACGCTATCCTCTCTGCGATCGAGTCCATTGCACAAAAAAACAACGTCGTAAGACCAGACTGGAACGGTCTCAACTTCCTCCTTTTATATGCTGCTCAAGCCGCTTCTCTTGATCTTGGTCTTGTTCAACGGTCTGATAAAGCCCTCGAGTCTGCGAAATTCGTCTACTTGATGGGAGCAGACGATGTAGACGTCGACAAGATCCCTAAAGACGCGTTTGTTGTTTACCAAGGACACCACGGAGACAAAGCGGTTTACCGTGCAAACGTGATCCTCCCTGCGTCGGCTTTCACGGAGAAAGAAGGCACGTACGAGAACACGGAAGGGTTTACGCAACAGACCGTTCCCGCTGTTCCCACCGTCGGCGACGCAAGAGACGACTGGAAAATCGTAAGAGCCTTATCCGAAGTCTCGGGTGTGAAACTTCCGTATAACTCTATCGAAGGGGTTAGATCGAGAATCAAGAGCGTCGCACCGAACCTGATCCACACGGACGAGAGAGAGCCAGCTTCTTTCGGGCCTTCGTTGAAGCCCGAGTGCAAGGAGACGATGAGCAAAACACCGTTTCAAACCGCGGTGGAGAATTTCTACATGACGAACTCGATCACGAGAGCGTCGAAGATCATGGCTCAGTGCAGTGCTTTGCTTTTGAAGAAGTGAAGAGAGCTCTGTTTTCAGTAATTTTTTATCTTATCTGTTTTTCGCGAAAAATAAAGGTACTGATTCTTCGTTATTACCAATCTTTTTTTGTTTAAAGCTGAGTATTCAATGGATTCTCGGTTTTTTTGGCTTTGCGGTGAAATGTATAAGCAAGTTTGCAATAATGCCACATTGTTAGATGCCAAAAAACTTATGCATTGTTGATTTGGATGCTTTTGTGTGGCATTCTTGTGTTTGTTCTTTTTATGATTAATTATTATGTCTATGATATGTGTAAGGTTTTAAAACTAAGATCAAGCAGTAAAAAACAGAGTCTGAGTCACTTTCACAATCTAATAAACTTGAGAGATTTACAAGGATCTCTCCCCCTTACCAATGATCAAGTTTTCTTAACAAAACAAGTGATAGTCATTCCTTTTCTCATGTCCTCTCTTAAATAGAAACAAACAACTTGGTACTCACACAAAACATGTGAGACCTAAACGCAGAGTATTATTTATTAAGCCTCTTAACTAGGCCACATCTTTTCCAAGCCCAATGTCTTCCTTCTCTCCATGCCCAGGCCCCTTTCCCTTACTTGTCTTCTTCCTGCGATACTGGTAAAGGATTGGAGGATGCTCTGCTGCGTATATATCAGTCTACAATGTTGCTTTTGGATCCATGAATTTCGAGCATATGATGTTATATATAAATAATTAGTTTTGACTACTTATGTTGCATAAGAGTAAGGTAATTTAAGCTTCAACTTTGTGATTGGCAACAAATTTCTAAATATAACTTTTTTGTATTGTTACTTTTGGCTGTTCTCTAGAAACATAGAGAGGCTTAACAGTGACATAATTTATCTACAAATGTAAAGAGAAAATCACCAATTGTGAACTTAAGAAAAAGTCATCAATGTAGTAGAACACAAATTTAATTATTAAAAAATTTAGACATTTTGAGTGATTTTATAAGAGTAAAATTTGATAAGCTATTTTAATAAAAAAAATTACAACGTTAAAATCATACCTAAACTAATGAGATTCTTATAAGTTATAATAGTATTTGCAAGGACAATTAAGAAATTACGCTTTTTGAATTGCATTTTACACAACTATACTATTTTAAAATCAATTTTCAAAACTACACCTAAACACTTAAACTTAAATTTAAATAAGCCCTACCATACAAGTTTTACCATTTAAAATTATGTCATAGATTCTAATTAGCGAATCTAAATAAAAAGATTTTAATTTCAGTAAATTTTTTTTTCGTTGGCGGAGGTTCGGCCTCCTAACAATTATTAATAAAAAAAATCGAACTACAAAAGAATTAGTCTTGGGATAACATTTTCATTATTATCTTCCATGAAAATTAAATTAACAATTTCTAGTACTGAATCATAAAAATGAATACCTAACGACAACAAGAAATCATAGTTTGTTAATCCGTCGGCAAAACGATTAGTTTCCCTATAAATGATGTGTGTAATCCAGATTATCCAGTCCCTTGAAATAAAGCCTCGGCACAAGCGTATCAGGAAAGACAGCGGGTGAACATCTTTAACACTGAGCACAAAAACTCCACTACTAATTTCGAATCAACTTCCATCACCACCTTTCGATGCCCTTTACCCACGCAAAGAATAAACCGTAGTAGACTCCCCAAAGTTCCGCCAGAGACGCCGAACATATACCAATTTTAGTAATTTTTTAAAGAGTAAATCAATCATTTAAAATTTTAAAAGGGCGTAAATATAAAAAAATATTGAATTCAATTTAGTTTTGAAAAAGAAAAGTTGAAATGTCGTAATTTTGCGAATTCCTCTGTTTGCAATAGACAAACCCTAAACCCTTTTCACAAAAACTCTCTTCAATCCTCGCCGGAGTCAAAATAAACTTTCAATTTCTTGAAACTATTCACAAAACTATCTTTTAAATTCAAAAAAGAAAAAAAAAGTTCTTACTACGAATCAATCTTCAAGAAGAAATCAAAACGGCCATGGAAGAGAAACTCAAATATCTAACTCTCGTCGGCGCCGGAGCTTTAATCGGATCCTTCTCCACCGTCGCTCTCCTTAAACTTCTCTCCAGGCAAAACAAAAAACCCCCCAAAAAATCCGCCGATTTCGAAAATTTTCTTAAAATCTGATTTTGAACTTTTTTGTCTTGGTGTGTTATATGTCACATTGCAGGAGCTCAGTGAAGCAGAAGCAAGATGATCAAAACCCAGAACCTAAGCTTATAGGTATATTACATACTTGTGTGATTATGCAAAGAGAGAGACTTTGTTAGAATACCATCAAAATAGGTTTTTTGTTTTGAAAATACCATTAAAAAGTTTTTTATAACAAAAATTCCATTAAAATGTTTTTTATAACAAAAATACCATAAAAAATAGTAGTTTACAAAAATACCATAAATACAAAAAACGAGTTTTAACACTTTTAGATTTTAAATTTTTCATTTGGTTTCGTTATATAGTGTTTAGGGTATTATTTTGAAGGGGTAAGGTATAGTTTTGAGGAGGTTTTGGTTGTAATTTAGAAAATTTAAGATTTGTGGTATTTATGAGAAAAAAACTTTTTAATGGTATTTGTAAAACTTTCGAAAATTTGTGCTAATTGTGTTAAAAAAAACTTTTTTTAGGCCCTTGTTTGTATAGATTATGTGTTGTAATGAAACTACATTTTTTGGTGAAGTGCAGAGAATGGTATTGAAACTAGAACAGCATTAATTGGTCAAGATCTCTTGAATGATGAGATTGTCTCTGAACATTTAACCAGGTACCCTTTTTTTTATCTTACGCCATGTTCGCTTCACAGTAGCCACTAGTAGCTATGTGTCTTGTTGTTCGTTTCGTAGTCACTACGAGTAAGCACGAAACAACCCAAGATTGAGTCACTATAGATATGTCTTTGTTGTTCTTTTTCGTAGTCACTAGGAAGCACGAAACAAACCAAGATTGAGTCACTATAGAGATATGTCTTGTTGTTCATTTCGTAGACACTAGTTAGCACTAAAAAACCAAGATTTAGTCACTAGAGATATATTTTTGTTGTTCGTTTCGTAGTAATTAGTAAGCACAGAACGAACATGATTGAGTCACTATATAGATATGTCTTTGTTGTTCGTTTCGCAGTCACTAGGAAGCATTAAACAAACCAAGATTTAGTCACTAGAGACATGTCTTTGTTGTTCGTTTCGTAGTAATTAGTAAGCACAAAACGAACATGATTGAGTCACTATAGCGATATGTCTTTGTTGTTCGTTTTCGTAGTCACTAGTAAGCACGAAACAAACAAGATTAGGTCAGTTGTTCGTTTCATAGTTATTAGTAAGCACAAAACTAAGAAGATTTAGTCACTAGAGATATGTCTTGTTGTTCGTTTCGTAGTCACTGCTGAGCGAGATACTAACAACATTTAGTCACTAGAGATATGTCTTGTTGTTCGTTTCGTTTCGGAGTCACTAGTGAGCGAGAAACAATCAAGATTTAGTTATTAGTTGCTACCACTATCGATTGTGAAACAATCATTGCCTTATAATAGCAATGGAGTGATTGTTTTGTATAAGTTTGAGTAAGTGGCTAGGGGATAAACCAATTTTCTTGAAAATCAATGTAAAGCTATGCTAAAGAGACACAAGCTATGATCTTTTCTTTCTTGGTAATAAGTGGCGAGCAAAAAGACTCGTAAAGAAATCTTTTTTTCGTCTTTGTTAAGTCAACTATGTTGAAGTTTAACCATATATATTACCTGATGATGCTATTTCGATTCTAAATTTTATGTGTCTCTTTCAGGAATATCCAGTTTTTCGATATTGAATCTCAGAGAAAAGTAACAGGATCATATGTTGTAGTCATCGGACTCGGAGGTGTAGGGAGCCATGCTGCTTCTATGCTCTTGAGGTCAGGTGTTGGCAAGCTCCTCCTCGTCGACTTTGACCAGGTATCATCATCAAATATTTATATCTTTTATTACACGAATGCACCGTCTGTTTTTGGCCCACTTACACTTGTTCTTTAATTACATGAGAAGGTGTCGCTTTCATCATTGAATAGACACGCTGTTGCAACACGAGCTGATGTTGGTATATCGAAAGCTACATGTCTAAAGAAGCATTTCTCTTTGATCTTCCCTGAATGTAATGTAGAGGCCAAGGCGATGCTTTACGACTCGTCATCCGAAGAAGAGATACTTTCAGGGAACCCTGATTTCGTTTTGGACTGCATTGACAACATCGATACAAAGGTATCATTCCACAGAGCTACAAGCATTGCCTTGTTATATTATATAGCATCTCTGGTTTTTAAGACACATGTGATGCACACTGATACATAAGCTTTTCTCATTCAAAAACAATATTAGGTGGGGCTTTTGGCTGCGTGTGTTAAGAGGGGTTTGAAAGTTCTGTCTGCAACTGGTGCGGGAGCTAGAGCTGACCCGACAAGAATCAGAGTGGCTGACATACGAGAGTCCACAATAGACCCATTGTCTCGATCCGTAACACTTCTTACTCTTTCCTATACAAAGGCCTTTGTTTAAGCTGTCATCAAATGATAAGTATACATAGTAAACTACTACGAGTCATTTATAATCTCCTACGTGGCTCTTGATTTTTCAGGTAAGACACCGATTGAGGAGAGAACATGGCATTGAAGGAGGCATCCCTGTTGTGTTTTCTTTGGAGAAACCAAAAGCAAAGCTGCTTCCTTTTAAAGGACCAAACGGGGAAGACGAGAATCCATCAGATTATCAAGTAAAGTAATTGGGGTTTCTTGAAGAACTCTGAACATTTTACATTAGTCATTGATCTTATTATAGCTTGTGTGTTGATTTTTTTCAGGTAGTTCCTGGCTTTCGTGTTCGGATAATCCCTGTTCTTGGAACCATACCTGCTATTTTCGGACAAATCATGGCTTCCTATGTTATTACACAGCTTGCGGGCTTCCAAGTTCAGATGGAACCTATCGTAAATCTAGATTTGGATCATTACAGAACGCTTCATCAACGTCTTATTGAGCACGAGGAGGCAGTTTACGGCACATCTGAAGAAGTCCAGGTATTCAGATTTTATCTCCGCAGCGATATATTGCTCTGGTTTTAAAGGAAAAAGACATAGATAGAGAAGGTCATAACCGTGACAGTATGTGAAGCTTATTTACTTAGAAACTTATAAGCGAAACTTGATATAGGTAGATGTAGAGGAAGTGAAGTACATAGTGAAAGAGTTGTGGCATGGAAGAAGTGTTAGAGATAATTCTCCTAAAGATGTCGGTAGAGCAATGTGGCGAGCCATGAACGAATTGATGCTAGTCAGGTATGTATGTTTTTCATATATCGAAAATAGTATTGTTTTTTTAAGTTTTATATAATGTGAAACTTATGATTAATTAAAATCAGATGGGATGCAAAGAAGCCAGCATCAGTCTCAAACTTGATTCTATTGAAGTTTAAAGAGGTAATCTATCGACTATCGGAACTTGATTTCATTCGGATTGGTTTTGTGTTTGTGTTTACATTTTCGAGGTATGGTTTGTGTGTTGTAATAGGCTGATGAACATGAGGCTAATAAGACTATTGAGGAAGTGAAGGAAAGAGAAGTTGAGTTCTTTGAGAAAGTTTCATTTGTGTTAAAGAAGGCAGAGATTGATTTCTATGGCTAAGTAGAAGACAAGACAAGAACTCACTGAATAGTGTAATCATATAAAAGAGTTTGGGTTTTGTTTTCACATTGAGATGGTTTGTGTTTATTAGTGTTTAGTATTAATGGTGGTTAGAGTTAAGTTTTGTTGTGTTTTAGAATTAAACAAACTTGTTTACGATATTTTGGAACAAAAACTCAAAAAATGATACTTTTACCTTTAAAAGGATATGCTAGGGGTGGACGTTCGGGTACCGTTCCGGTTCATATCGACTCTATTCGGGTTTCGGGTAAAGGATTATAGGACCCGTTCGGGTATTTTCTAATTTTTTGGGATTGGTTCGGATTCCGGTCGGGTTTTTTCGGGTTAGGATTCGGGTACCGTAATTATTTTAAAACGGTGAAATTATAAAAATTAAATATTTTAAAATATTCAAAAATACATAATTTATTAGGATAATACAAATAAAAGATAATTAAAATTATACAAAAGTATTTAAAAGTACTCAAATTATACAAAATTATTCGAAATATAAGAAAAAATGTTATAATTTTGGATATATAAGTTACTACATATATAAAATTACTAATATATTTATATATTCAATTAATTTTCGGATAGTTCGGGTATCTATTCGGGTTTAGGGTTCGGATCCATTCGGGTATTGAACTGTAAAACCCGTTTGGATATTTGGCCGAGTTCGGTTCGGTTCTTTATTTTCGGGTCAGGTTCGGGTTTTTTGCCCACCCCTAGGATATGCCATGGTTTTCTTATAAACATATAACAATATGTCAAATGGAGAATTACAAAACTACACCATTTGAATTACATTTCACAAAACTACACCATTTCAAAATTACTTCACAAAACTACACTTAAACACTCAAAATTAAATCCAAATAAACCCTACCCACACAATCTTACCCTTTAATATTATACCCTAAACACTAATTAGCGAACCCAAATGAAAATATTTTAATTTTGGTAATTTTTAAAAGGATAAATTAAGCTTTTAAAATTGAAAGGGTGTAAATATGTCAAATTTATTAAAATATTGCATAGAGAAGTAAATGGTATTACTATTTGATATGAAGATAAAATATTGTTGTCTTCATTTTGTTACCAAACATTATGAGAAAGAAATAGACATTTTGGGGATTATGTAAAAAAATTATATACTAATCAACACTTATCATTTAGTCCATGAAACTTATGGTCATAATTATGTTTAGATTTAACCCAAAAAATATCAATAAAACTTTTAAGACCCTCTTAGAGCATCTCCAACCCACCTCTATATTTGTCTTTAATCTCTATTATAGAGCAACATTTGCTCCAACTCATCTCTATTTTCTCCTCTAAAATAGAGATTGCTATATTTTCCTCTATATATAGAGGAATGCTATATTTTCCTCTATAATAGAGGCAAACTTTTTTATTTGCATAATAGTCCTTTAATTTATCTCTTTTATGTAAACTATAATTAAAATATATAAAGATGTCATTTTCTTTTATGTTTTAAATTCAAAAATGTTTTAAATTTTAAAAATAATCATTTAAATTTTATAATTATAATTAAAACCAAATTATAAATATTAACTCAAAAATTTAGATTATTATTTACAAAAAAATAAATTATATAAAGTTTTATAAAAAGACATATAAACTTATGTAAATATTTTTATTCATTCCATAATAGTTTTTTGTATTGTGTAATGTATTATTATATATAATAATTTTTTACACTTAAATAATATAATAATTTTATAAAGATTTTGCGAAAATTAAACTTAATTGGATTAATTTGTAACTTTTAATAAATAGAAGATGTTATAGTAACATGTAAATATAATCTTTTATAGAATATTCTTGTTTAGAGATAGAGATAGAAAAATACATTGGAGAATAATAGAGAAAAATAGACCTCTATTATAGAGTTCCTCTATTTTAGAGATAGAGATAGGGAAATACATTGGAGATGGTCTTATCCGATTCATGTCTCTTTCTATCACACCTTTCTGTAAAATACATTAATCCTAAAAAAAATAAAAGTTTGCCACGTAGCACATTTTAATGACTATGACCACTAACTAATTCCAAAATATGACAATCATAAAAATAAAGTTAAAAGGTCAAATTAAGACACAAAACAAAAGTATAACTGCCATGACAATGAATGTTTTAAAACTAGGTTACAAATTTTAATAAATGCACGGTTTTGTGTTTCATAAAACAACGACACTACGATCTTAAAGATTTATAGTATACAAATTATAAACGTGAACGTTTATCTAACTATATATATATGTGTGTGACAAAAGATGACGATTTTAAAGATTTTGAAGATTTTAAAGTATAAAAATAAATAACGTGATCGTGTAACTGTGTATTATACACAGTGTATATGTCGAAAGATTTAATCCACAAGTTCTTGTCGATCGGGTAATTGTTTTTTTTTTTTTTTTGCTTCTCACCATATTTCTCTTATGCGAATTTTACATCAATTTAATTTTACATCAATTTAACTTTTTAACTTTTTATAATTAGATCACGGAATTTTTCTATATTTATAATATATATTTTGTAAATATTAATAATTTTATTTTATAAATTATTTTATTATCGTTTTTCTTGATGATTTTAAGTACGAGGAATTCACAAAACTACACCTTTTCAACCTCTTCTTCACAAAACTACACCTAATTTAATTTTTCACATATTTACACTTTTTCAAAATTTTAAAAGTTTGATTTACCCTTTAAAAAATTATCAAAATTAAAATATTTTTATTTGGGTTCGCTAATTAGTGTTTATGGTATAGTATTAAGGGGGTAGGATTGTGTGGGTAGGGTTTATTTGGATTTAATTTTGAGTGTTTAGGTGTAGTTTTGTGAAGTATTTTGGAAATGGTGTAGTTTTGTGAAATGTAATTCAAATGGTGTAGTTTTGTAATTCTCCCTTTTAGTATTTTCTTGCATTTTCAATATTTATGTTCTTGTGCACCTAAACAATGATACAATATTTGTTACTTTCTCAATTCTATATTTTGTATATTTTCCGCCTATCTTAAATAGTTTGTATTTTTTTTTTTTTTTGTTCATTTAGATGAAGTTTGTAATATTTTTTTAGTAAATGTCTATTCTATATCTTAAATATAGTTTGTATAATTTTTGTTTGTATTCTTTTTCTTTATTTTATTTGTCATGTTTTCACTTTATTAAATAGTTTGTATTTTGTTTTGTTCATTTAGATGAAGTTTGCAATATTTTTTTAGTAGATGTATATTCTATATCTTAAATATAGTTTGTATAATTTTTGTTTGTATTTTTTTCTTTATTTTACTTGTCATGTTTTCACTATTTTAATAAATTTTGTATGTCTTTTATTTTATATGTTATTTTAACGTGATATTATATATAGGATCAAACAACAATTGAAAATCCAAAAAAATATCGAGAATACACATTTTAAACTTATACTTAATTGATATTCATTTGTTGATTTTTAAATGTATTTAGTTTTGTAATAATATTTCATAATTTAAGTTAAATAAATTTGATGATTTAAATGAAAATGCGTTATTAGTTGTAAAGACGTTATTTTTATGCATGAAATGAAAAGATTAATGGATAAGTGGCCTTGTTTTATAGGAAAAAGCAATGTTAATGATTTTAATTTATTTAGAAAAAGGATATTAACAGAATCTTCCCCTCATTTTATGACCAATTCTTATGTTAAAAAAAATTGAAAAGGAGCACAGAATATAAACTTTTATAAATCCTATTTATCTTCTCCATCCATTTTTATATAAGTTTAAAGTTAGTGAAAGTTTCTATAAAATAAAAAAGAAAGTTAAATGAGTCAATACCCTTTTATAATTGTTTATTTTGAAGATATGATTATATATTTTCCCTCTTTAAGAACAAAAAAAATAGTAATGGGCGGTCCAAATATAAGTTGATGCCAACGAAGCTTTCAACGTCACATTTATTTTATAAGTCATATATAAGAGTTTCTTATTATTGATGAGATTTCAACAAGATGGTATAAGGATCACAAAGAATCTCAAAAGAGATAAAAGAGACAAAAGCTTAAAAATAACTATTTGATTTCTTCTGCATACGGTGATACAATGTTTATAATGTTAAGCTTTTATAGTGAGATAGGAACATTCCGGATTTAGGTTAAGACAAGCGTGTCAAAGATCACCGTATCTCGTTCATACGTGTGAGGGCGGACCAAATCTCCATTCGTACGATCACACTTTTTCTTCTCCAACATCCTCTCGTTTCTTCACGTGCTTTTGTCGATGTTTGTGACTTGATATTGGGCACTGTTTGTGATTCCGGAATTGAACTTGGGCCTAATGTCTTGTTTGCACTTACATTCCCCCTCAAGCCGATGTTTGGTGGAAGACAAACACCCGGTTTGGCTCGCAAGGCAATAAAAGACTGTCTTGGTAACGACTTTGTAAATATATCGGCCAATTGAAGATAATTTGGAATGTGTCTCGTTTCTATGAGACCTAACGCCACTTTCTCCCTTATAAAGTGATAGTCAACATCAACATGCTTAGTTCTACTATGAAACTTTGGATTGGTCGACAAGTGAACCGCCGATAAATTGTCACATAGTAGAAGAGCTGGTTTGACTTGAATTATACCAAGATCTCTGAGCACAAACGATATCCAAGTGAGTTCAGCTGCGGTTTCAGCTAAGGCACGATACTCTGCCTCGGTGGAGGATCGTGAAACTGTTGGCTGCTTCTTAGCGGACCAAGATATCAGCTGATTCCCAAGCATTGTACAATAGCCTGTTGTTGATCTTCTTGTAGTTTTACAACCGGCATAATCACTATCACAAAAAGCCATTAAAGACAGATTACTATCTCTTGACAAGTTTATACCAAGAGTACTTGTACCGCGAAGATACCGTAATACCCTTTTTAGCATCGTGAAATCACTCACAGTTGGTGCGTGCATCCGTTGACATACGAAGTTTACAGCAAATTGTAAATCTGGTCTAGTGATGGTCAAATATTGCAGTTTACCTGCTAAACTGCGAAAGTAAGTAGGCTCAGAGAACAAAGAATCTCCATTTGACACTTGGTCTAGTTGTAATGGAAGTGGTGTAGGAAGTGGATTACGGGAGGCCATTCCCGCGGCTTGTAAAATCTCCTCGGCATACTTAGCTTGATTAAGGAACAACCCCGAGTCATGAAAATGAGCTTGGATACCAAGGAAGTAATGTAACGCACCAAGATCTTTCATCATGAACTTAGTGCTAACGGAGCTTACAAAATTCTTTAGAAGATTAGTGCAACTTCCAGTAAGAATTATATCGTCAACATAAAGCAACAACACCATTGTTTTGTTGTGAAAGTGATATACAAACAGAGAGGGGTCAGCTCTGCTGCATTTAAACCCATAATCAAGAAGAAATGAGTCTGAACTTGTCGAACCAAGCCCGTGGAGCCTGTTTCAGCCCATACGAGAGATTTGCGGAGTTTACAAACATGATTAGGATAAAGTGGATTTACAAAACCAGGAGGTTGAACCATGTAAACAGTCTCTTGAAGATCACCATGTAAGAAAGCGTTTTTGACATCTAGTTGAGTTATTGACCATTGTTTTGCTGTAGCAAGATCGAAGCACAAGTCCGATAGTGGAAGTTTTAATAACGAGGACTATAAGTTTCAATAAAGTCCACACCCTCTTCTTGTTCAAAACCCTTAGCTACTAGTCTAGCTTTCAACTTATCAAGTGCGCCATTAGCTTGTAACTTTACACGAAAAACCCATTTACATCCGAGTACATTCATACCAGGAATGAAAGGAGTTAGATCCCAAGTATGTGCTTCTATTTGAGAGTCTATTTCTTCATGCATTGCGTTATTCCATCCAGGATGTTTTAGGGCAGAGACAATTGATTTTGGCTCTTCAGGTAGTGTCTTGCTAGTGAGAAGAATATATCTTGTATTTGGCTTTTTGATTCCATCTTTTAATCTTGTAACCATTTTATGGTCATTAACAGGAGCTTCCATTGAAACTGAATCTTTGTCAAAGGTTGAAGAGCCGCTGTCGCCAATAGGAACAAGTTTTTGACTTGCCGTACGCTCAGGACAGTTCTCAACCAAGACAAAAGATTCAGTACGAGAGCCTGTAACCATGTTGGGAGATTCAGCTGGGGTAGTTTTCGATGATTTTGAAGCAGAAGCATGGTCTAAAATTGATCGAGAGGGTCGTACCTGAGGTACATACCAAGTAGAAGATCCTTTTTGCCAAGACTGAAGCAAACTTGTGTTATAAATGGGGAGAGAAGATTTGTATCTTTGTTGATATGGGAAGCAAGTTTCATCAAAGACCACATGTCTATTGATAAAAACTTTTCCTGTAGGAGGATAATAGCACCGATATCCCTTGTATTGTGTATGGTAGCCAAGAAATACACATTGCAATGAACGTGGGTCAAACTTGTGGTGTGAATATGACCTAAGATATGGATAACAAGCACATCCAAATGTCCTTAGGGATGTGTAGACAGGTTGAACTTTGAACAAAGCTTCATGAGGGCTGCAGTTTTCTGAAAGTACTGATGAAGGCAAAAGATTAATCAAAAAATTTGCAGTGTAGAATGCATCAACCCAGTGAGTGAGAGGAACTTTACTGTTGAATAACATTGCTAGACCAAGCTCAGTAATATGTTTATGCTTCCTCTCAGCTAGACCATTCTGTTGAGGAGTAAATGGACAAGACATTAAGTGTTGAATACCATTTGCAGCAAAGTGTTGTTTCAGTTGATTATTGACAAATTCTCCACCACCATCACTTTGAAACACTTTGATTTTCTTGTCAAACATATTTTCAACTAGTCTTTGAAATCCAATAAATACAGAGTAAAAATCTGATTTCATTTTAAGGGGATAAAACCAACCATAGCGAGAGTAATTGTCGACAAACACCGCATAATACTTAAAACCTTGAACTGAGTCAAAAGGAGAGGGACCCCATAAATCACAATGGATCCTTTCAAGTGGTTCTAATGCATGAAAATTAGAGTTTGAAAAAGACAATCTTGAACTTTTTCCCATTTGACAAGGCTCGCAGACTGAAATAGAATTGTTATTATTGCTTGAAATTAACTTTTTGCTCTTCAGTTGTTGGAGAATCTGTCGGTTTGGATGCCCCAACCGTTGGTGCCAGACATCATCAGGTGCAATTTGATGGCGCGAAGAGAAAAACGCCATGACACTTGGATTCTCCAACCTATAAAGGTTGTTAAGCCTTCTTCCCTTTATCAACACTTTCTGAGTTTGCTTATCCAAGATACACACATGATTAGAATCAAAGTAAACTCCACAAGGATAATCATCACATAGTTTAGATACTGATAACAATGGTTTTTGAATAGATGGACATACAAGAACATCGTTCAATGGTATCTTACCTGAAGTTGTTGACAGAGAAGTTGATCCAACATGAGTGATTGGTAGAAAATTACCATCGGCAACCATCACATTCTCTGAGCCAGAGTAAGACGTTGTGTCCTGGAGATGCTCAGTAGTGTTTGTGATGTGTGAGGTTGCTCCAGAGTCGGGATACCACTGTTGAGGTGAAGATATATGCATTGCAGCAAGTGCTTGAGGTATATCTTCACTCTGATATGCATTATCAAACCTGTTCCAACACTTAAGAGCTATATGTCCAATGCGTCCACATATCTGACATGTTGGACGACCATACTGTTGAGTGTTATGTGGATTGTTATTGTTCCACTGTGGGCTAGGTAAAGAGACTTGTTGTGGAAATCCACGACCACGAGTAGAGAAACCTCCACGACCTCTAAAGTTTCCTCTATTACCTCTTCCTCTCGTTGAAATAGTAAGTATTTCCACCGAGTTTTTAACTCTTGTGGACTGGTTTGTTGTTGAACTTGAAATGCAAGGTGAGGATTCACAGACTGAACAATGGGAGAGTATGACTTGATGCGGTTATCAAAGCCCTGGAGTTGAGAAACAACATCAGCATACGTTGGTGCCGGAGGCCTGTGCATAGAGGCTTGCATCACAGTGGCGAAAGACTCATATTCTCTTCCAAGACCCTGAAGAAGACGAAATATCTTCATAGGTTCTGAGACAGGTTTTCCAATAGAACTCAGTTTGTCACACAGATCCTTAAACTCCTTGAGATAATCAGCTAAAACACGATCTCCTTTGGTGATTAGTTGCAAAGATGTGAGGAGATCAAACTCACGAGATATTGAACACCTATTAAAGTTTTCAGCCAACGCATACCACACATCGTAAGACGTTTTCACATCATGAACATACCCTAACACTTCCTCAGACAACGTACTAAACAACCATGACCTGACTAGTTGATCACTTTGAAACCAAGATTCATAGTCCGGGTTACTTACCTCCGTGACTTTTCCTTCAAACTTCATACGCACAACTTCTTTTGGTGATTTTTCTTTACCAGTTACAAACCCTAGCAACCTTTGACTTGACAACAATGACTCAACTTGAGTTTTCCACAATAGATAGTTCTGATCAGTTAACTTGATCGTAACAAAACTTGAGACACTAACTTTCATCGGAAAGGGATAAAGATCAAGAGAACCCTCTGTGCGCTCTGATACCATGATGAGATTTCAACAAGATGGTATAAGGATCACAAAGAATCTCAAAAGAGATAAAAGAGACAAAAGCTTAAAAATAACTATTTGATTTCTTCTTGTACAGTGATACAATGTTTATAATGTTAAGCTTTTATAGTGAGATAGGAACATTCCAGATTTAGGTTAAGACAAGCGTGTCAAAGATCACCGTATCTCGTTCATACGTGTGAGGGGCAGACCAAATCTCCATTCGTACGATCACACTTTTTCTTCTCCAACATCCTCTGTTTCTTCACGTGCTTTTGTCTGATGTTTGTGACTTGATATTGGGCCTGTTTGTGATTCTGGAATTGAACTTGGGCCTAATGTCTTGTTTGCACTTACAATTATATTCTCAACGTCACTATACAAACGAATCCTCCACTATTTTACTTACACTATTTCAAGTCATGCGGCGGAGACAATGATGTTCACAAATACCACCATGCGTATACATTGCACCCATATAAATATATATATAAATATCACATAATTTACATATATGTATTTTGAGAAATTTTTGGCATCACATATTAAATCATGCAAATCTTTTAGTATCATTTGCTTACAAGATCGTTTATTATCGTGTTCAAGTGGAAAAAAAAATATGAAACCAATTAATATATAACGTTATATTTGAAAAATTAGTTTTTGAGGTTTAGATAGTTATTATTTATATAACTAATTAAGAGTTGGTTCAAAAGAGAATACATAAGTTTTTTTTAATTTGGGTCCATGGTGCGTTAGGTGTTCTTTCTTTAGGGATACTTAAACTTGTGTTCAATAGTATTGGTGTAAGAAAAAAATCAAAATAATTATATATTCAAAAGTAACACAAACTTTTTAACAACAAAATACAACAACAACAAAGCTGATCTCCGAATAAGAAAATAATTTTTGAGGCCATAATTGCATTAACAAACGTTTACATCAACGCGTCATATATTCTCATCTATCTACAATATTACATGATTAAAGTTATATAAATATTGAAAAACATTTTTAGGTATATCTGTTAAGGGTGGGGCCTAAGCCCACTCAGGCCTGGCCCATTCCAGAAGTTACCGTAAGAACCCAGTGGGCCCTATTCGGCCCATCGAAGACGAAGCCCAGCCGAAGTCAAAAGCCCATTTGAAGGAAGCATGCGCGACAGTGACATCGGTACGGACCTGCCATGACTGACACAGGTGACGTTTGTACGGCGATTCGGCACAGTCGGCAGAGGTGTCCGTACGGATCTGCAAGGCGCAGAAGTCAGCCGAACGGGCATTAAATGCAGGAGCATGCTCGACAACCACATTAAATGCAAAGACATGTTCGACAAAACAGCTTTCCGTATGTCGAGCATGCGCCGAAGAGATCCCGCCAAGGAGCAAAACCCCGCCAAGTCTCCAAAGTCTTCACTATAAATAGAGAGTTCCGGCTCATAAACAAAGGATCCGGATTTTTGAGAGAGAATATATAGAGAGAAACAGCTAGAAATATACACTTTCACTTCGACATTGTATCAGACAATCATTCAATCAATAAACAAACGAACTCCGAGTTCTTAATCATATTTTCTGTTCGGCATTTTATAGTTTCACTTCGGCATTATCTGTTCGTCCCCATTATCACTTAACGAGTTTTCCGACCCCACTTCTATAACAATCATCTCAGTTCGGTATCCTACCCGAATCCTGTTTTAACATTTGGCGCCGTCTGAGGGGACACTTCAGGAAAAACTCTCACGCTTACGATAATTCACGAACAGCCCGAAGTCAAGAAGAATATCAACATTTCCAGCTACAATGACAAACCAAACAGAGAACGCTTCACACACACCAATCGTCCTACAAGCTGCACTAGCCGAGGCACAGACATCGGCGATCCCAGTCGATCACACACCAATGGTCGCAGAATCAGAGCCCCACACGCCGACGGCAGTTCGTACAACTCTTGTCGAACCAACCCGCGAACCAAGAGTCACCATAGCCATACCGAGTGCTGAGCCGACATTGGTTGCCGAAGCCAGTCGCAACAGCCAAGACGGCCGATCAGAAATCGCCGAACTCCTCATCGGCCTAATGGACAAGGTGGACACCCTCACCAGGTCCACAAACGAACGGTTCGAGGCGCTTTCGAGCGAAAGATCTCAAAACCCAAGACCAGTTGCCAACTTTTCGCCGAACATTCAGAGAAACTTGTTCGGAGGACCCTCCACAGACGCGACTCAATTCGCGGCACAGCAAAATCAGAACCATCAGTTTCTCAGCCCGCTGACAGGACATCTTTACGGGACTCATGACCCGACGTCAATCTACAACACCCCGCAATTCGCCCACCAAACTGCCGGACATAACACTCAGCAGCGAACCCCGCAGTTCGCCAACCCCCAGGCTGCCGCGAACAACCATCTCTTCCAAGACGCACCAACATTCGCCCAAACCGGGAGAGATTACGAGCTGGAAAGAATGCGCCAAGAGCTGGCCGAGATGAACTCTCGAGTTCACGAAGCGACAAGCGCGGCACCTGAGATCGGCCGCGTCTTAAGAGAAGCGCAAAATGTCCCCTTCACATCGGACATCACGCGTTTCCGTATTCCGCATCCCGGGAAAATCACTATCCCGAAGTACGACGGGACGAAGGATCCCGTGCAACACGTTACCTCATTCACCATATCGATGGGAAGAGCACAGTTCGCACCCGAACTGAGAGACGCCGGCTATTGTCAGCTTTTCGTCGAAAACCTGACAGGAGGAGCACAACGATGGTTCAACAGGCTCATGCCGAACTCCATCAGGAACTTTCACGAGCTCCAAACAGTCTTCCTCAAACACTACTCTATGTACATCCACAAGGAGTTGTCCATCGCTGACCTGTGGAAGATGACGCAGGCGGAAGGAGAATCACTTCGACTGTACGTCGAAAGATTCAAAGAGGTCGCCTCCAAAATAAAAGTGCCCGACGATGTCGCCATCGAAGCACTGCGCAACGGAGTCTGGACCGAATCTCAATTCTTCCTCGAACTCACAACAAACTTGCCGAAGACTTTGGAAGACGCGTTGCATAAGGCGACAGCGTATATCAAACTGGAGGAAGATATTGCCAGTTTTAAGAAAAAACGAACGGCGAAGACCGTCCCAAAAGAAAAGGAGAAACAAGAGGAACACCGGGAACCGCGACAGCACTATGACGCAGAATACAAAAGCCGACACCCCAGAGTCCACTCAATCGAGGATGTCGAGGAACAGATAGTTTACAACGTCAACCGTCCCGAGTATAACCGGACGGGGAACGGTTCGGGATATCCGAACAGAGGGAACTACCAAGAGAGGAGTAGTTCAGGAGGATATCGCAACAGGCCGCAGGGTGACAACCCGAACAGAGGCTCATCGAGCCAACAAAACAATGACCAGCAAGGAAGACACGATGCGTCCAAACATTGCAGCTTCCACGGTCAAGACGGCCACTCTAACGAAGAGTGCAGGCATCTGAGGAGCCTGCTGATGCGCGAATACATGGCCGGGCAGGTCAAACTACCAACGGCGGAAGAGATAAAAGCCGCATACACGTACAACCGAACCCAACCAGCGGCACACGGGCAAGCCGAACGAAATCAGACGCGAAACCAAGACTCGTCTGACAAAAAAGAACGGGAAGAACTCCTTGGCCCGCCCAAAGTCGCTCGCAAAAAGATCGGAATGATCATGGGAGGCCTCGTTGACTGCAACGATTCAATCCGATCAATCAAGAGGGCCGAACGCGGAGCTGTAGCCGCGGTCAAATGGGCACCCACAGCCGATGTACCGGCAAACGCGGCGAAAGAAATAACCTTCACCGAACGCGACACGACCAGCGTCGCTTTCCCTCACAACGACCCCTTGGTTTTGGAGCTACTCATCGCAGACTGCGAAGTAGCCAAGGTTATGATCGACACCGGCAGTTCGGTCGATCTCATTTTCTACGACACTGCTGCGACGAATGGAGTTGAAGGATTACACGATCGAGCGAGAATCGGAAGCCTTTGACCGCCTTCAATGGCGAGACAACCATGTCACTAGGGACCATCAAGCTCCCAGTGCACATCGGAGGAGTGACCAAGCTGGTCAAATTCGATGTCATCGACACTCCGGCTATCTACAACGCCATCATGGGAACTCCATGGATCCATGCGATGGAGGCCATCCCGTCCACCTACCACCAATGCCTGAAGTTCCCAGGCCCAACGGGAACGGTAACGGTCCGAGGAAACCAGCGCATAGCGCGAAGCTGTTTTATCGCCGAACTCAAAATCAGAAAGTCCTGCGCGATAACTCAGCCAGAGGATGAAGAAATGTTTGAAGCCTTTCAGTCAAAGGTAAACATCGCGCCATCCGATCCATCAACATCCACTTCGGCAACACAATACGAAGAAACAACGAACGAAGAAGCCCCGAAGTTGGACAAGTTATTGCAAGTCAACATCGACTTGAGCGATATCACGCGATGTGTCGGCATCGGCGCCAACCTCGAGCAAACGTTGCAGGACAAGCTGATCGAGTTCTTAAAGGAGAACTATAAAACGTTCGCATGGTGTACCGAAGACATGCCTGGCATCGACCCGAACATCACCTGCCACGAACTCAACGTGGACCCAACTTTCAAGCCGATCAAGCAGAAGAGAAGAAAGTTGGGACCAGACGACGAAGTCGAACGACTCGTAAATGCTGGGTCAATCGACGAAGTGAGATACCCAGACTGGTTGGCCAACCCCGTGGTCGTAAAGAAGAAGAACGGCAAGTGGAGAGTTTGCGTCGACTTCACCGATCTCAACAAAGCTTGTCCGAAGGATAGCTACCCATTACCCCACATCGATCGAATCGTCGAGGCAACGGCGGGGAACGAGCTCTTATCCTTCATGGACGCTTTCTCGGGCTACAATCAGATCATGATGCATGCCGAAGACAGAGAAAAGACTTCGTTCATCACCGATCGGGGCACTTATTGCTATAAGGTCATGCCGTTCGGCCTAAAGAACGCCGGGGCAACATACCAACGACTGGTGAACCGCATGTTCGCCGACCAACTAGGCGAGACGATGGAAGTGTACATCGACGACATGCTGGTCAAGTCGTTGGCCGCCAAAGATCACGTTGATCACCTCGCCACCTCGCTTCGCAACACTCAATCAATACGGGATGAAGTTGAATCCCGCAAAGTGCACGTTCGGCGTGACTTCAGGCGAATTTCTTGGATACATCGTCACTCAACGGGGCATCGAAGCAAACCCGAAGCAGATCGCAGCCATCAGGGACCTTCCCTCACCCCGAACAACTAGGGAAGTCCAAAGACTGACAGGAAGAATTGCCGCACTCAACCGGTTCATATCGCGATCTTCGGACAAATGTTTACCCTTTTACCAGCTCCTAAAGGGTAACAAACGCTTCGAGTGGGATGAAAAATGCGAAGAGGCATTCGCACAGCTCAAGGAATACCTCTCCACATCACCGATCCTCGCCAAACCAGTCGACCAAGAGACCCTGTACCTCTACATCGCCGTATCAACTTCGGCAGTAAGCAGCGTACTGGTCAAAGAAGACCGCGGTGATCAGCAACCTATCTTCTACACGAGCAAAGCCCTCGACGGTGCGGAAAGCAGATATCCGACCTTGGAGAAGTTAGCTTTGGCAGTGGTCAGTTCGGCCAGAAAGCTCCGACCATACTTCCAATCCCACTCCATAGTCATCCTCACGAATCGGCCCGCCGCGAACCATCCCGCACGGTCCAACACGGTCGGGCCGAATCGCCAAGTGGGCAGTCGAACTCAGCGAGTATGACATCGAATATAAGGCGAGAACCAGCGCGAAATCGCAAGTCCTTGCCGACTTCCTAATCGAACTACCACCAGAGATGACAATGGCATCAGAGAAGAGCACTTGGACACTTCACGCCGACGGGTCTTCTAGCCAACATGGATCCGGCATCGGCATCACGCTCAAGTCGCCAACTGACGAAGTCCTCGAACAGTCATTCAGACTGGGCTTCAAGGCCTCAAACAACGAGGCAGAGTACGAGGCAATGATAGCCGGCATGCGCCTCGCGATCGAACTCGGAGCAAAGGAGCTCGACGCATTCTGCGACTCTCAGCTCGTCACCAGCCAGTTCAGCGGCGAGTTCGATGCTAAAAACGAAAGGATGGAGGCATACCTCCAAGTCGTCAAGGAACTAGCCAAAAAACTCCAGCACTTCACCATCACCAAAATACCGAGGGCAGAAAACACCTCGGCAGACGCACTCGCAGCCTTAGCTTCGACGTCAGACCCGACCCTCCGGAGGACGATCCCCATTGAGTGCATCGAGAATCCGAGCATAGCCCTTCCAAAAGGCGTATGCATAATCAATCGAGACGTCGAAGAAACAGATGAGTTCGACGAAGACCTTCGTACGCCGGACTCACCGCTAAGAGAAGACCGTTGCACTCAAACCCCTGAAAGACCAAACGATTGGCGGCAAGAAATAATTCGATATCTGCTGACCGGCGAATTACCCGAAGGAAAGTGGGAAGGCCGAAGACTCAAATGCAGAGCGGCCCGCAATACCCTCCTCGACGACTGCCTCTATCGTTGGAGCGCATCGGGAGCCCTCCTATTATGCATAACGGGCGACGAAGTCGACCGGGTTATGCGAGAAGCCCATGAAGGAGCAGCGGGTAATCATTCCGGAGGACGCGCATTAGTCCTCCAAGTGAAAAACCACGGTTTCTATTGGCCGACGATGCAAAAGGACTGCGCCGACTTCGCCCAAAAATGCGAGAAGTGCCAAAGACACGGGGACTTCATCAACGCTCCGACACAACTTCTGAGTTCGGCAACCGCGCCTTATCCTTTCATGAGATGGGCTATGGACATCGTCGGACCCTTGCCATCGTCAAGACAGCGGAAATACCTCTTGATCGTCACCGATTACTTCACGAAATGGGTAGAAGCGAAGGCATACGCGAAGATCGATGCAACGAAGGTCCAGAACTTCGTCTGGAAATACATCATCTGCCGCCACGGACTCCCATACGAGATCGTCACTGACAACGGAACCCAGTTCACGTCGGCTAAATTCGAAGGGTTCTGCGCAAGATGGAACATCCGGCTAAACAAATCAACTCCAAGGTATCCTCAAGGGAACGGACAAGCTGAAGCAACGAACAAGACGATCATAGACGGTATTAAAAAACGACTCGAGGAGAGGAAAGGATTCTGGGCCGACGAACTCGAAGGCGTCCTCTCGGTCACACCGAACAAGTCCACGCGAGTTCAACGGGGCGAACACCTTTTTCACTTTCCCATGGAATGGAGGCCATGTCTCCCGCCGAAGTCAACGTCCCCGGCATACGCGAACGATGCCGACCCGAGCACCCACCGACGAACGAACGGATGATCATCGATCAACTAGATCATGCCGAAGAACAACGACACCATGCCCTACTCCGCATTCAGAACTATCAACACCAAGCGGCAAGATATTACAACAAGAAGGTGAAGGGAAGACATTTCGAAGAAGGCGATCCGGTCCTCGCGAAAAGTGTTCGAAAATACAAGCAGAAAGGCCGATCACGAAACTCGGAGCAAAGTGGGAGGGTCCATACCTCGTTTCAAAAGTCGTTCGACCCGGCGTCTTCGAACTCATGGAGATGTGCGGCAAACCGATCCCAAGGTCCTGGAACGCGATGCACCTCAAAAGGTTCTACCACTAGAAGAAATAGCGCCGGAGATCGTCAACACCGAAGACTATAAATGCCGAAGATAATCAACATAGAAGACAACAAAAGCCGAAGATCGACCACAACGGCTTCAAAAAAAAAAAATAACGAACTCCGAGTTCTTATTCAAAAAAAAAAAAAAAAAAAAAAAACACAATGTAAACCGAACTACGAATGGCTTGATCCCTTATTGGGTACGTAGGCAGCCTTCCAAAAGGCGCAGCTATGATAATAAAAAAAAAAAATTTCCTTAATACGAGTCCCGAACTCAGGAAACACGAGCTCAGCGCTCAGACAAAAAAGAACTCCGAGTTCGGTCACACAAGCTCTTCGCTTATACTAAAACGGGCTCCGCGCTCTCATTTTTAAGCCGGTCTATTCCGCAAACTAATTAGCCACAATCTTAAAGTGCAGTGGACTGATCACCCACTTTTTTGCAAGGAAGATATCTACGAACTCATGTTCAACACTTGCAGTGGCCCAATCCGAAACCACAAAAGCCGAGTACCTCGCAATCTCGAAAAACGGTTTGTATCGTTTGCGAACTATGAAAGAAGACTCTGTACAAAAAATAATATGAGTTCGGCATACGAGTACGAAGACGAACCATCAAGTATCGAAAAAAGCCGAACCTAAATATCGACCCGAAGAAAGAAGAGATGTACGAACAAGAAAAGTACGATAAGAGAAGGAAGATAAAGACGTATTTTATTAATGGAGAAAATGACAAAGCCGATCCCAACAATCGGTCAACAAAGATTACAAATATAAAAAAAAACAACAACAAAAGAAGACCGATCACAACGATCGGCCAAAAAATCCTTAACCCTACTCTTCGGGCAAGTCAGTATCTCCGGCCACTTCATCTCTGGCCACGTCAACTCGGGTCACTTCATCCACGACCTCTTCATCTACGGCTACCTCAACTTCGGCCGTCTCCCCTTCGACAACCTCTTCATTGGTTCGGCCGCCACAGCCTTGGGCGTCATCCGCGCGCTCGTCCGACTCTTCCACCATGAAGTCAATAAGGGAGTCAAGCTCGAGATCGGCAGGAAGCTCGAAGTCCGAAGCCTCGTAAGAGAGTTGCGGCCTTTCCTCGAGCCAACGCTCAAGCTTTCCCTCTCTCTCGCGACATTGACGCTCGAAGATAGGCGGGATCTTGATCGCGTACTTTTTCTCCAACCGCTCCAGGGTATCGAAGACCCCCTTCATCTGAATGTAGAAGGCAGAGTACTCCTCGGCGAACTTTTGCTCTTCGAGGTAGGCCTTGAGTTTGCCGAGCCGGGCCTCAGAAGCAACACGGAGCGCATCGAACCGCTGCTTCGCCACGACGAGACGCTCACGAAAGCACTTGACCTCCAAGGCGCCGACCTCAGAAAGCTGGTCATAGTCAGCCTTGAGTTCGGCGAGCTCCTTTGCTCCAGCATCTTCGGCTTCGCGAGACGACTTCAGAGCCAACTCGCGGAGTTCGAGTGCCTTCTCAAGGACGTCCTTCTCAGACTCCATCCTCCTCAGCTCCTCCTTTAGGCCGATCTTCACAGACTCCGCCATCTCTGCTTTTCTCCTGAGAACGGTCTTCTCGGCCTCAGACTCTGCCAGCTTCTTCTTGAGTTCGGCATTTTCAGCTTCGGCTTTGTCAAGCTGCTTCTTCAGCTTCCTCGACCTCCCGCTTTTCTTAACCAAAGCCAAGCTCGATTCAAGCTCCTTGACTTTGGCTACAGCCGCATCCCTCTCCTCTTCAACAGCGACGAGGCGTGTCCGAGCCGAACCCTTCTCTTCGGCCAAGAGCTTCTCATAGGAGAAGTTGAGACGGGTCCTCTTATACGCAACCTGGACAGGAAAAGTTAGGTAAGGACCAAAGGAAACAAATCGGCAAAAACAGGGAATTCAAACCATAAGACTTACCCTCTGCTCCAACCTCGCCAACTCGGCTACTTCGGCAGCAAGGACAAGTTCAGAGGGAGCCTCTTCGCCATGAAGGGCCGAATAGAGAGCCCGCTGAAAACCACCGCTGGCCTCCTTATGGTTAAGGAAGGGGACCAGGCCATCGTAGGAAAAGCAGAAGCCGTGCTCATTCCCCTCGTCAAGCGAAAAGCCGAACTCATCCTTCCCAGTCGACCCATCGGCATTTCCCTGGGTGGGGTCAACGTCAGTCGCGGCCTGAACCGCCTCCTCGGGACCAAACTGAGTAGTTTGATCTCCTCGCTCCTCAACCAACGGAGACTTCATTCCCTCCCCATCCGTCTGGGAAGGATCGGCATCCATCGCGGATCGCATCCCCTCTTCGGATCCAAGCTCAACAGCTTGATCCCTGACAACCACCGGTTCACCAGAACCAGCCTGAATCTCCATCGGCGCTTCTTCAGTTCGACGCCTCGTCACCCGAAGAGGAACCGCCGAAGGCCCGCTCACTCCTTCGTGAGCCCTCTTCACACCAGTCGTTGGCATGACTTCGGGTGAGGCGTGCTGGCCCTCAGAAGCCGCATCCGCAGGAGTCGACGGTAGTGGTGGGGGAACGTCCGAAGGAGGACTACCCGCCGGCAGCGGCAGATCGGCCGTCACGGGAGGCAACGAACCCCCCCCGAACAGAAGGAGAACCATCCTCCTCATCTGTCTCCCTTCCTTCTGCCTCCTCTTCGGCGAGAAACTCCTCCTCCCTTTCATCATCGAAGAGACCCCTGAAATCGGCGAGTCTCCTCATCCTATCTACGCCACTTGGATTTTGTGGCGCAAGTTTAAACGAACCTGCGAATGACGAAGAAAAATTAAAAAAAAAAAAAAAAATATATATATATATAAAAGCCGAACTCACCTCCCAACGACGCAAAATAAATCTTCTGCTGCCGAAGTACCTCGGTCCACGGCACCTCCTCCCTTTTAATTAACCGATCCTTGAACGGCTGATACTCTTGCGGAAAAGGATAAATCGGCGGAGGTTTGACTGCGAAAAAACAAAGGAAAATATGTTAGAAAAAATAATAAAGTATGAAAAGAAGTCGGCTTTCCTACCGATGAATGACGACCATTTGGTCTGGTAAACCCTATCGACATCCAGAACGGATGCCGAGTTCACTCTGACGAAGAAATACTTCTCCCACCAGAGAGGCAACTTCACCGACGTATCCGACGTCAGTTTGAAGCCGGGCTTCCAGCAAATCGACCAGGTCCCAGCCAGGGAGTGGTTCGCACTGATGCGCGTAATCTCCTCGAATAGCCGAAGAGACATCTCAAGACCCATCTCTTCGGCCGCCACGATCGCCGCGACCGGGTTCCGAATGCGGGGAACCGTCAACCGGGAGATAGCCACCTCCCTCGCTTCGGCGAAAGGAGACGAGAAGCCGGGGCGAGGGGAACCACAACCCCGCTCGGGTAAACATATGCTCGTACAAGCATATGTAACCGGGGGGCGGTCCCAAGGCCTCTCGGTTCGGCGGCGGAACCATCGGCTCCAACTCTTCGCCGGACGCCGCGAAGGAACGTATCCTGCCGAGGGTCCCTTCAAGCCTACTCCTGAGACGAAGTGAAAGCATGGACCGGCTTCGGCGTCTTCGGCTTCGTCCTCTTAGGAGCCGTCGGCGTCTTCTCCGCCATAACGGGCTTCACGACACTCCTTGCCGATACTTTGGTTCGCTTCGGAGGAGGACCCATCCGAACGAGGATCCTTTGAACCGGCAGAAGACTTCGGCATCCTGGCCGAAGGAAGATCGCCGGCACGATCGATAGCCGAACCTCGCCGCGAGAGATAATCTATCGTCACTTCGGCGTAATCGTTCGTTCGGCGCGGACGAACGACCAACCTTTTTCGTGACGAGACGCGATGTCGAACCGAAGGAACCGAACTCTTTGATGAAGACATAACTAAACGAAAATTCTAGAGAGAAGGAAGAGAAAAGCTAGAGAGAGAAAGTACCTCAATTTTCGGCGAGAGAATGAAATGAAGAAATGAAGTTGGAAGAGATCATTTTATAGAGAAATATGGGAAGCGAAGAGGCGCCATCGAAGGGCGCGAAACGAACCGTCATCATTACGATGACGTGGCATCCCGTTATTCGCCTGAAAAAAACGGTGCAGCTTCGACGACACGACTCCGGAATACGAAGCGATGGGAACTCATCATTACAATGACGTGGCATCCGGCGATTCGCCGAGGGCGGCGCGCGCCCCCCAATGCGCCGCCGAAAAACTTTAGATAATTACACGATTTGATGACGTGGCAACCACTAACTTGGCGAAAAATAATGCGCCTCTATGACCTGGCATTCAACAAATCAACGTGGCATCCCCGAAGCGATCAACCGCCGAAGACAATCAAATCGCCGATGGTAACTCCTCGAATGCGCCTAAGGCCGATCTCTTTAGTTCGCCTCTCATAAAAAGCCGAACTGGGGGAGGGACTAATGTTAAGGGTGGGCCTAAGCCCACTCAGGCCTGGCCCATTCCAGAAGTTACCATAAGAACCCAGTGGGCCCTATTCGGCCCATCGAAGACGAAGCCCAGCCGAAGTCAAAAGCCCATTTGAAGGAAGCATGCGCGACAGTGACATCGGTACGGACCGCCGCATGACCGACACGGGTGACGTTTGTACGGCGATTCGGCACGATCGGCGAGAGGTGTCGGTACGGATGCGCAAGGCGCGAAGTCGGCCGAACGGGCATTAAATGCGGGGAGCATGCTCGACAACCACATTAAATGCAAAGACATGTTCGACAAAACGACTTTCCGTATGTCGAGCATGCGCCGAAGAGATCCCGCCAAGGAGCAAAACCCCGCCAAGTCTCCAAAGTCTTCACTATAAATAGAGAGTTCCGGCTCATAAACAAAGGATCCGGATTTTTGAGAGAGAATATATAGAGAGAAACAGCTAGAAATATACACTTTCACTTCGACATTGTATCAGACAATCATTCAATCAATAAACAAACGAACTCCGAGTTCTTAATCATATTTTCTGTTCGGCATTTTATAGTTTCACTTCGGCATTATCTGTTCGTCCCCATTATCACTTAACGAGTTTTCCGACCCCACTTCTATAACAATCATCTCAGTTCGGTATCCTACCCGAACCCTGTTTTAACAATATCCAAAAAAAAATTATGATATTTTAGTCAATTACTTTTAAGATAAATAGTATGAAGAAAATTGTTTAATAGATAGTTTCTAGAAGAAGGTAAATTCCTTTGAAATAAGATAAAATAGCTAAATAAATTAGAAAAATGATAAATTGAACTTAAATTATACGTATAACATTACGTCTTTGTTTTCTAAAGTACTGTTTAAAATTTTAACATAAATTTTATTTTTAAAATCTACATATCACATTAACCATTACATTACTTTACTTTAACATAAATTTTTTAGCCAGTACGAGAAATTTTGTTTTTTCGAATCTCCATGTAAATTGACTCTAAAACAGTATGAACAATCTAAAAGTTAAAAAAGAAAAGGTAATTTATTTAAAAATAAAATATTTAAGAGAAATTCACAAAACTACATCCTTTCAACTCTTCCTTCACAAAACTACACCTAATTCAATATTTTCACAAATTTACATCCTTTCAAAATTTTAAAAGCTTGATTTACCCTTTTAAAAATCACCAAAATTAAAATATTTTCATTTTGGTTCGCTAATTAGTGTTTATGGTATAATATTAAGGGGGTATGATTGTGTAGGTAGGGTTTATTTGGATTTAATTTTTAGTGTTTAGGTGTAGTTTTGTGAAATAATTTTGAAATAGTATAGTTTTGTGAAATGTAATTGAAATGGTGTAGTTTTATGATTCTCACAATATTTAATATCACGAAAACCTAAAAAAAGACAAAGACAAAAAAATTGTCTGAAATAGAAGAGAGAAAACGCGTCCAACAAATTCGCTTTATTTCGCCGTCAAAATATATCTGTGGTCTTTCCTTTTATGCCTTTGACTTACGTGTCAACTGCTTCATGTCTCTTTTTAATTTTATTTTTATCACGTCGGTATATTATAATAACCAAACAAAACTGATGATGACCAAAATATTCATCAACGACGACAATATTATTTTATTTTTGTATATCAAACTAATTAACGTGTAAAAGAAGCAAGAAAAAACCACTTAACGTAACTATATAAAAATTATATCGAGTTTTTGGTTAATATTTAATCATTTGATATGATTCGTAACCACATAATATTGTTTCTAGTTATTACACTAAAAAAATAGAAATTAATTGAACGTACGTTCGTTTGTTTATTACCAATCATACATATGAGTCTTAAACCTAACTTAACTACGTTTCAAATTAAAACCTAAATAAACAAAATAAAAATAATTAATTTATACTAGTAATATGTTTTTGCCTGAAAAAAAAAGAAATGTGTTTTCTTATAAGGGAGATCTTGGAATTTTTATTGATAATTATGTGTACTAGGATGGAACCCGCGCGTTGCGCGAGATGTTTGCTTCATAGTAATTTCAAAAAATATTTACAGTGAATTTTTCATTGTAATATGTATTATTATTGTTATTCGAATATACGCAATTTATATTTTACCAAATCAATGAAAATTAGTTTGTTTGCGTATACATTTTGTCTACATTGTTTATTTTATTATCAAATTGTGGGGATATTAATATGCTAAGAAATCTAATTTTTCAAACGTTTTTTAAAAAAATATTGAAGATTGTCGTGCATCCCTTTCAATTTTTTGACTTTCAATTGATTTTTATGTTTCTGTAATATGTTTACTACGATTTTATTTAGAGATTTTAACCCATTTTTTAAATTGTATCATATTTTGTATTGTTTTTCTATGTAACATTATTAAAATATTTATATATGTTATTGTTTATTTTGTATAAGAGTTCTTTTTCGCAGTGGATATTTTTAATCTTCTCACGTAAAATTGGTATTAACTTTATGTTTTAAAAGATTATTGTGAATAATTTATGTATTTTTTATTATAAATATAGAATATTTGCATCCCAGGTTAGAATTGATGAACTTTTTATTTATTGATAAAAATATTTTTTCTTGACCATTTTTAATAATTATTTAAATTGATATACATATTATTTTATTATGTTAGAAATTACAATGAATATCTTTTTTGATTTTTATTAATATTAAAGAGAGAATTACAAAACTACACCATTTGAATTACATTTCACAAAACTACACCATTTGAATTATATTTCACAAAACTACACCATTTCAAAAATTATTTTACAAAACTACACCTAAATACTCAAAATTAAATCCAAACAAACTTTACCCACACAATCCTACCCCCTTAATACTATACAATAAACACTAATTAGCGAACCCAAATGAAAATTTTTAATTTTGATAATTTTTTAAAAGGTAAATGAAGCTTTTAAAATTTTGAAAAGGTGTAAATATGAGAAAAATTGAATTAGGTAGAGTTTTGCAAATGAAAGGTTAAAAAAGTGTAGTTTTGTGAATTCCTCAATATTAAATTAATTGTATTGTCTTTATTATCTGTGTTTTTTAATTAAGTTTATTTGTATTTTTGATGATGATTTGTCACTTATATGGAGAGAGTTCTTCACTTCTTCTTTTATAGTATAGATTTTAAATTAAAACCTAATCCTAGGCCATTGAGATTAAATTTTAAACACACATAGGACGTTGAGCTTAAACCTCTTAATTGGCATCTAATCACCTAATTATTTGTCATAACCCAAAAACAAAATTGTTATATTACCCTAGCCTTATCCATTGTTATATCATAAACTATGTAAGATATGTTTTGACATGTCACAAAATTGCGCAGACGTCACGCAAAGATATCTAAAAGTATTAAAAATTTAATTTTTGTAAAGATTTATGGATGCTTTTGGTTTTTTATTTACATCATCTATTTGAATATTCAAAAAAAGATACTTTTAAATAATGAAAATTTTAAATAATGAAAATATTTAGAAATAATGAAAATATATTATTAATATTGTACGATGGTTTATCATAAAATTGAAAAATTTATAATATTTTATATTCTTATTATGTTACCTATTTATTTTTATTTTTTCGTTTTTGATTGTAATCCTATTAATTATGAATATTATTTATATTTATATTATTTATTTTTAATTTCGTTTTTCTTTTAATCCTATTAAATAGGAATGTTTTTAATCAAAAATTACCTTATAATAAAAAGAGGAATTCACAAAACTACATCATTTCAACCCCTCATTCACATACTCCACCTAATTTATTTTTTTCACATATTTACATCCTTTCAAAATTTCAAAAGCTTGATTTACCCTTTAAAAAATTACCAAAATTAAAAAAAATTCATTTATGTTCTCTTATAAGTGTTTAAGGTATAATATTAAGGAGGTAGGATTGTGTGGTAGGGTTTATTTGGATTTAATTTTTATTGTTTATGTGTAGTTTTGTGAAGTATTTTGGAAATGGTGTAGTTTTGTGAAATGTAATTCAAATGGTCTAATAAAATTTAGGGAGAATTACAAAACTACACCATTTGAATTACATTTCACAAAACTACACCATTTCCAAAATACTTCACAAAACTACACCTAAACACTAAAAATTAAATTCAAATAAACCCTACCCACACAATCCTACATCATTAATATTATACCTTAAACACTAATTAGCGAACTCAAATATAAAGATTTTAATTTTGATAATTTTTTAAAGAGTTTCTCAAAATTTGTCATTCCCAATTAATAGTATAGATGACTTAAAATAACCATTAGCTAGCTAACCACTTTTTTAATTAGCTCCACAATCTCCTTTCTTATAATATTTGTACGCGTGTGTTATCTCTCTCTCTCTATATATATATATAGACTCTTCCATATCAAACTCTCTCTCTCTCCTCACTCACTCTCACTCTTCAAAAAAAATGTCTCTCTTCTTAACACTTCTTCTCTATATTCTCCTCTCCAACACAATCTCTCTCTCATCTTCCTCTTTCTCTCTCCACCTTCCTCTAACATCTCTCCGCCTAACAACAAACTCTTTTTCTTCTTCTTCTTCTTCTTCTTCTTTTACACAAACATCCCTCGCCGTCTCTCGCCGGAACTCATCTCCTCCTCCGTACACTTTCCGATCAAACGTTAAATATTCAATGGCTTTGATTCTCTCTCTCCCCATAGGAACACCGTCCCAGTCACAAGAGCTTGTTCTTGACACCGGAAGCCAACTTTCTTGGATCCAATGTAACCCCAAGATCAAGAAAATCAAGAAACCTAATAGGACGTCGTTTGATCCTTCTCTGTCTTCTTCCTTCTCTGACTTGTCTTGTTCTCATCCTCTTTGTAAACCTCGAATTCCCGATTTTACCCTTCCCACTTCCTGCGACTCTAACCGTTTATGTCACTACTCTTACTTTTACGCGGACGGGACCTTCGCCGAGGGTAATCTCGTCAGAGAAAAATTATCTTTCTCAAATTCCCAAATTACCCCTCCTTTGATCCTCGGCTGCGCTAAAGAATCGGATGAAGATAGGGGTATTTTGGGAATGAATCTCGGTCGTCTTTCTTTCGTATCCCAAGCGAAGATAACCAAATTCTCTTATTGTATCCCTACAAAAACGAACCGGCCCGGTTTAGTTTCGACCGGTTCGTTTTATTTGGGTGAAAACCCGAATTCTCGCGGGTTTAGATACGTGTCGCTGTTGACTTTTCCTCAGAGTCAACGCATGCCGAATCTTGACCCTTTAGCTTACACGTTGCCTTTGCAAGGGATTCGAATAGGACAAAAGAGATTAAACATACCAGGTTCGGTTTTTAGACCCGATGCTGGAGGTTCGGGTCAAACCATGATCGATTCCGGTTCGGAATTTACTCATTTAGTCGACGTGGCGTATGATAAAGTGAAAGAGGAGATAGTGAGGCTCGTGGGACCCAACAAATTAAAGAGAGGCTACGTGTACGGTTCTACTGCTGACACGTGTTTCGATTCTAACGGTGCGATGAAGATCGGACGGTCGATAGGAGATCTCGTTTTTGAATTCGGGAACGGCGTTGAGATTATCGTTGAAAAGGAAAGGGTTTTAATTGACGTGGGAAGTGGGGTCCACTGCGTTGGGATCGGACGGTCGAGTATGTTGGGAGCAGCTAGTAATATAATCGGGAACGTTCATCAGCAGAATCTTTGGGTCGAATTTGATGTGACCAATAGGAGAGTGGGTTTCAGTAGAGCTGAATGTAGCGGATTATTGCCTTGAGAAAAAGTTGTTAATATTCGTCTACGGTCGTGTGCATGGTGTTAAAGTTGTGAACGTCGTTGGATGAGGAGTTGAACGGACGGTGTATATTATAACGGGATTTGTGGGTACTTTTTACAAGGACATGTGTATGAAGCATATACTTCTCATTTTTATTAGTGGATATGTGATTAAATGGTTTCATTTCATGTATGTGTAAATAACTGTCGTTTTTGTATATTTTTATGGTCAATTAATAACTTGTTATTTACCAAAATTCCTCGAGCTTTTTATGGGTTTAAAAACATATTTTCGTTGTTTAAAGATAAATTCTTTAGAATACCATCAATGTAAGTTTTTGTTTTGAAAATACCATTACAAAGTTTTTTATAACAAAAATACCATTAAAATGTTTTTTATATCAAAAATATCATCAAAAAGTAGTAGTTTACAAAAATACCACAAATACAAAAACTGAGTTTTAAAACTTTTGGATTTTAATTTTTTTCATTTGGATTCGCTATATAGTGTTTGGGGTATAATTTTGAAGGGAGTATGATATATTTTTGAATGTATTGGATGTAATTTTAAAATTTTAAAATTTGTGATATTCATGGAAAAAAACCTTTTAAGGGTATTTGTAAAATTTTCGAAAATTTGTGATAATTGTGTTAAAAAATAATAATTTAGTGCTATTCATAAAAATTGTCTTTGTTTAAACTAAATAGAAAATAAAAAAGCAGCAAAGTAATTAATTTTAACATTTGAATACGTTTTTTTGTGAAGGAAACATATAGTAGAATCATAATAGACTTAACTACAATATTGAAGGATTCGGAAATTTCATAATTAATATGTTTTGAACCTCAAGCCAGATAGTTACGAAAATTCCATTGAAGTCAACATATTCTTATTGTATCATATAATAGTATGAAGATTAAGGTTTATTGCACCCCTTAAATATCATATAATAAATTATTTTGTAGTAAATATTTTGTGGGGAGAAATAAAAAAGATGCAGGGCACTTAACTAGAAATCGAAAATGAATTAAAACACATAAGTTTAATCAAAATATTGTGTAAATTTACGCTAATAAGGTATTAGTGTTAGATTGTAAAAAAAAAAGAAGGTATTAGTGTTCGTTGATCTAAACTTTTATATTCTATATAATTTATGCTGGACTATTTTTGCGATTAGTAAGATAAATAATAATATTTTTATTCCACCCTAAATCTTTCCTTTACTATGAGAGTTTGTTTATAAGAAACTCCATGTAAAGCGTAAACTAATTAACTAAGAGTTTTTTTTGAAATGCCATTAAAATTAATGAATTATTCTTGCTTACCATTAGACAACATTTCGGGAAATGTCACATAGACAAAACAAATATTTCATGGACAAGAAGAGATGACAAATAACGAATTTTCTCTCGTATTTTATCGACGCAATGTTCGTGGACTAAAGTCTGTTCACGAAAAACATGATCAAATTCGTCATTAGTCATATTTTCTTGTCCACGAAACATTTGTTTTGTCCATAACTGGTATTTCCTAAAAAGTTTTTAATGGCATGGAGGAAAAGTTTATTAATTTTAATGGTATAATGGATAATTTTGTCTTAACTAAACGGTTTAGTCTAAAACTATATACGTATGCTTTTTTTGCAAAAACACATGTGTTCATATATTGGTTTTAGACTTTTAGTAATACACTATTCCTTTTACATTTTATTTTCGAATAAAAAACAAAACTTTGAGATAGAAAATGAAAAGACGTACAAGAATGCTTTTGCTTGTGTGTCCTCGTCTATTGTATTGTCGATGTTTCCTAATAATTAATAAGACAAACCGAAATAGATAGATATTGAAACAAATAATAGAGATTACATAAGATGATGATGATATAAAGTGGTGGGCATTTAATAGAAGTAAAAAAGAGTAATAGATATATACAAGTGATGGATTTTAAATTTTAAGGAGAGATGCAATGTATGAGCCAACAAAAACATATGATACATAATTAAGACAATGACACATGAATCATGATTATGAAAAAATCCATTAGAACTCTACTAATCAATTACCACTGAGATACGGCAAGTCGGCAACGTCATCTTTTTATTTAGGGTGAATTACAAAACTACATCATTTGAATTATTTCACAAAACTACACCTAAACATTCAAAATCAAATCCAAATAAAGCCTACTCACACAATTCTACCACCCTTAATACTATACCCTAAACACTAATTAGCTAACCCAAATAAAAAAAAATTAATTTTGGTAATTTCTTAAAGGGTAAATCAAGCATTTAAAAATTTGAAAAGATGTAAATATGTGAAAAAATTGAATTAGATAGAGTTTTGTAAATGAAGAGATGAAATGGTGTACATTTGGGAATTCCTCTTTTATTTATTTTCTTTACTATTTTGTGTCGTTTTTATTATGGCAACTCCAATATAACATCAAAACATCAAATAAGGTGCAAAACTTGTTCAAGTAGAACACCAAAACTTGCAACAACGAAAACATTTGGTGTTTTGTGTATAGTTTCACACCAATTTGGTGAGATACAATTTACAAAACCCAAAATTTAATAATAATAATAATAAAATATTATTACAACTAATTAATTTTTTTATCAACTATGAAATAAATGAAAAAATTAGTTTTATTAATAAAATAGAGAATAATATTTTAGTGTATAATTTGGTAAAACTTTTGGAGATCAAATTTTTTTCTAGAGTCACAACACGCATAAACAAACTTACTGGTCACATGATAACACCATGCTTTGTCTAAGTATTTAGAAAGGCCTTGATCTTTACGTTTATAATTGACGATTTTTTATCAAACTAAATTTAATTTTCTTAAACTCTCATTTTCTTCACGTAAACCCTTTAAGTCGTCAAATTAAATGATTGTCAACACAAATTCATTAAAATCTAACTAATTTTACATTAGACCAAACTTATAAATTAATTGCATTTACATTGAACCAATTATGATCCAAATCTTATACGATTACGTTCTAAAACCGCATATCTAACCTGTAAAATATATATAAGTCTTAGATCCATAGTTTTGGATCATTATCAGACTAGATTCGGATTAAAATCCGATCTATTTTATCACAATTAATTAATAAGCTAATTACAAATTCGACATAATGTAAAATTACTTAGATTTTATTGAAATTGTGTGGATAAACGAATAATTTCACTCTAAAGATTTACGTGTAGAGGCTGAAAGTTTAGAGAGATTTAATGTGGGGTTGATACTCTTTAAAAAAATTGTCAACCCTTAAATTTAACCCCACATCAAAACAAAATCAAGACATAGTGAACTAGTAACCTTATTTTTTTGACAATCAAATATACATATTATCATTATGTGTTTTGTTTAATTTTTCAAAAATTATCTTTGTAGAGGAGTTCGAGTGAAAAGTTAAGAAGGTGGGACCCAAAAGATGAGCTCGAAAGATTTTGGTGATTAGCCGATAGCTTAGTTCCAAGTCTTTAGCCGAACTCAACTTCATTTTGGTTTTTTAGTTCTCTTTAATCTTTGTCAATGACCATTTTTCATATTTTCTTTTTTTTTTGTTCACCTATTGATTTTTTTTTCTTTTTTATTTAGTTGCATTTTCATATTGATGCCTAATTATTATGATTTATGAGTATGTATGATTATTGTAGTAGTTGCTTTTTTGTGCACCTATTGTGGTAGTTGCTATTATCATTGATTAATTTTTTAAACTCATGTTACATAAAAAGTCAGTACCAACGATGGGTTGGCTCAGTCGGTATATACATATCAGGGAGCATAATTAGGTAAATAAATTAGGGGTTTCTAGTCATGGTATAATGACCAAATTACCCCTCTCAAAAATAGTCGACTATTTTAGTCTCGAGTGTCCTTCTTTATAATAGTTTTAGTAAATTTAAATAGTCATCTATTTACCTAACAAATATATATCTATTTTACTCACACGAAAAATTGGAGGATTATGAAATTATGGATTAGGGATTAGGGTTTAGAGAGTAGGGTTTAAGGATTAGGGATTAGGGTATAGGGCTTATGGTTTAGGGTTCATGGTTTAATTGTTTGTGAATATGGTTTAGGGTTTACGTAGGATGTTTTGGAATTTGGATTAGGTTTTCGATCTCTCTCGCCCTCTATTATCTCAAACTCTTCTTTTCTAAACATTTGTTCATACATATTTTCAAAAATAGTTATCTATTTACTTCTTCAAACTTGTTATATCTTCGTAGTTGGTTATATTGTACATACAATTCTACAAATAGTCGCTTATTGTCTCACGAATAATTATCTATTTTCCTAAAAATAGTTATCTATAATGAATAAGATGTTATATATTTATAGTTTTGTTTTATGTTTTAAGTTGTAAAGGATAATATTTTTTGTAAATGTAAATTAATTACTTATTTAATGCAAATAGGTAACTATTATAGATTAGTGTACATGTAATTTACCTATTTAATTGAAATATATAACTATTGCTGAAATAGATAGATCTAAGGGCAAAAATGGAAAAAATATTTATTTCTCTTACTTTTTGTTATTTCAGTAAATTAATTTAAACTTTTGTTATTTTAACAAATTTTCATCCACCATTTGTATATTTAGCAAATTCACCCAAAATAAAAAGCCTATGCTACAATTAAATTGAAAAACATTTTTATACAATATTTAGATAAATTTTGCTACAATTAAAATTTTAAAATTAGCACTATCTTTTTTTCTATCGTATAAATAGGTTAGTGATTCATAAATAGGTGAATGACTCCACGTCTATTTGGGACCATACTATATAGGTTTACGTGTGTATAACATATCAGGTTTTAACTGGTGCATAGTATATGTGATGTGAACTGCTGTGTTAAATAGTCAAAAGTGAGATTCTCGTGCTATAGGACGCCAGGGCACAAAACTCCATGTAAAGTAGAAAAAAATCCATAAGTGCAGCTTTCTATTTAATGATGATATTATGGTCAAAATTGCCAGTTGTAATTATCCCATTAATTCATAAAATTTAATGAATAAATCATAACTCCCCTTCATTGAATTTCTTGCTTAATTTTTGGTGAAGCTAAGCTAGTCATCTACTGACTAATTTATATCCCATGTAAATTAGATTTATTTATTGTATGGGAGTGTTTAAGACACCATTAGATAAAATTTAATCAAAAGAAAAGAAGGAATATTAATATTATTTTTATTTTTTAGTCAATAAAAATTTATTTACTCACATAAAATTAATTTTTATGCAATCAGATACATAATGCAAAAAAACATGTCATATTTTCTTTTTATTTCATTTTTATAATTTTTGTTCATTCTTTTTTTTTGTAATTGCAATGAAGAGATTAAACATCTTTGCTAACCGATGTGTTTATAATTTTAATAGCACATAAATGATGTAAAGAATGAAATACAGTATAATTAATGACTATCAAGAAACTAATATATTTCTCAGATTTATGTTTTATCTCTCGCTAATAATATAAACAACACGTAAAATTGGTTTCTATATTTCTTAGATTTATAATTTTAATAGCACATATGGTATTTGCATTCCAAGACAATATAAACAACACGTAAAATTGGGCTTAATTCCGATTAAAGGCCCATTCATTTCTTAACTTTGTATTTTGTCACTTATCCTCTCTAGGTAAGTACCCGCGCTTTCTGCGGGACATGATATTCATAAATAATATTAAGTTATATTATGGAAGACCATGAATTGATGGGTGGACATTTAATCCGAGATCCGAAACCCGAAACCGAATCGACCTGAAAAATTCGGTTTGGTCCGGTTTCGGTTCTCATATTATCCTATCGTGTTTTAATATTTTCTAACTCGGGTTTCCGTTCTAAACCGAATCGACCTGAGGCCTGAATTGTACTCGAACAGACCCGAAGATATACACATGTATATAGTTTTGATAAGGTAATTTGGATTTTAGTAGGTTATTTCAATTTTTTGTGGGTTATATGAATAACCCGAAGCGAACCCAAATTACCCAAAAATATGTAAAACCTGAAAATTCGAACCAAAAAATAAAAAAACTCAAACCGAATAATATATGGTTCAAGGTAAGGTTTTGTTAAATATATGAAACTCGACCTGAACCCGAATAACCCGAATAGATTCGAACCGAACAGAACTGTATTTGTAAATAACCCGAACGAACCATATATCTTTTAACCCGAAAAACCCGAACTCGAATGAGTCTAACTTGAAAACTAAATGCCCGGGCTCCAATCCACTAATCAAAGTTCCCGATATCCGTTGACAATTTATGAGGCATGCATCTATGAAAGACCATTATCGAAAACCGAAATAACTTATCAAACTTTGCAAGTTTATTGAAAGAAAAAGACCCGCATTATGCATACGCCGGTAAATGAAGGCGCAATTCATTTACCGAAATTCGCAGGCCCATTAGACGAAGACCCGCTTTAATGATTTTGTATGTGATAAAGTTTTATTTATATTAGAAGATTTCTTATTTTGTTTCTTATTGTTTTCAATGTGAGAGAAATTTAATTCTAAAAGTTTTATATGTGGACCTGAATTCGTTGGACCTTAAATATAATTTATAGAATTCGCCAAACAAAAATTATTCAAAAATATAAGGACTAAAACGCAAAAAAATAAAAAATATTCTAAAAGCTCTCACGTCGCGACACGAACGCGTTTTGTCTTCTTTTTTAATAGTATATATAGCTTTTTGAACATAATTTAGCAAAATATGAGATTCCAAGTTATATATTTCAAGACTACATATATATATATATATATATATATATATATATATATATATATATATATATAACCTTGAAACTACATATTATTCCACATTTGGTAAGATTTGATCAATAAAACTATACAACAATATCCACAACCTTCACCAATATTATAATTTTTTTATCAAAGAAAAAATATAGTAAAGAAATTGCTCCTTTATTAATAATTTTTTCCCCAAATATTAGCAAAATAAACTTATTAAACCATACCAAGCTTACTTACATAAAAAAAACAAAAACCCTTTTAGCATACAAATGTGGAAAACACATATTTTTAACCTCAGTACCCTAAACCCCAATAGTTATAGATTATTGACCCTCTTTGGTCTAACCTTTAATGTTCTTGGTCCTAACCTATGAGCCCCAAGATCCACGTCATCTCTTCTTCCACAAGACGGTCTTGGAGCCATCATAATCATTCCTCTCCACAAATTTATCATACTTACTTTCACCTTCTTACTATCATCATATTCAACTTTCTTTTGTAACAAACCATGATCATAATAATGATGATCATGTCCCAAAACATTGTGTAAAGAACCTTCATCAATCCTCTTGGAGATACTCTTAATCTCATAAGGATCAAGAAGAGTACTACTAGATACTTTAGTTTCTTGATCCCCACGAAACAAGTGTTTATTATCATTATGTGATTTAGAAACCCTAGTCTTGGACAAGACCATCATCATGTTCTTGTTGGCTTCAAGCTTGTACCTTGAAGGTAGAAGAGTTCTTGATGTTCTTGTCGTGAGATCAAACTCTCTCATCATTGGTTTTCCTTCGTTTCTTTGATACCAAGCCCACGCGGCAGCTTTCACCGTCGCTAGCTCATCTACGCCGCCGCCACCACCTCCTCCTCGTCCTCCGGTGAAAAGTGTCGGTGTCCATATCTTGTTTAGTCTATTGTTGTGGTTGGTCATGGTGTTTGTTTTCTTGGGAATAGTTGGTGTTGAAATGTAGTAGTTGGGAAATGGAATCATTATTGTTTTGTAGATTATAGTTTTTTTTTTTTTTGGGTATGTGAAGTTTAGAGTATACACGTTAATAGAGGCTAAGAAAAAAACAAAAGATATGAATCATATATAATTAATAAATACGCGTTTGTGAAAAATAATTAATAAAAATGGGAAAAGGAGTTGTAGTTGTTGGTTTTTTTGCTTTTGGGTCCATTATTGGAAACAATAAATAATCATATAATTTGGGTTATATGTAGAAACAAGCTACAATAAAGAAACGATTTCGAAATTATATTAATTTAGTATTTTCAATATATTGTTATTGGAAAAACGTCAATTAGTTCCCAAGTTATTAAAATTGGTAATTTTATTACCAACTTCACATTACACCAATTAATTTCCCAAATGAAGTTGACCAAACCAATTTAGACTCCGATTTAGTCAATGTTAAACTGAAGTTAATGACGGTAATAACACCGTGAATAATTGACTAAATCGGTATCTAAATTGGGGAATAAAATGACATATTTTGATAAATTGGAGAATAAAATGACATATTTTGACAACTTTTCAAAATTGATAAATTCCTTAATTTTTAATTGAAAATTACACCATTTCATCCTTTCATTTACAAAACTCTACCTAATTCAACTTTTTCTCATATTTACATTCTTTCAAATTTTATAAGATTGATTTACCCTTAAAAAACTTCACCAAAATTTTTAAAATATCATTTTGGTTCGCTAATTAGTGTTTAGGGTATAATGATAATGGGATAGGGTTGTGTGATTATGGTTAATTTGCATTTAATTTTTAGTGTTTAGATGTAGTTTTGTGAAGAAATTTTAAATGGTGTAATTTTATATATCTATATATTTTTAAATGTTACACCACGAGTTTATGTTTTTTCAAATGATTATATATATATATATATATAATTTAGAAAACAATGGTGTTATGCAAATCAAAACGATGAGTTTTGATCTCAGTTACTCATTTAACAGACAACACGGCGCAGGCTATATTGCGGGTTGACCATGACGTTGAAGGTTGACTTGGAGTTTAATCATATAGAGGGTTTAGTTCCAGGGAAAATAAAGATAGAGGGTTAATTTGCAGAAAACCCTATATTTTTTTGTTTTATAGAACAAATTGAAATAATTAAAGTTTTCAATATTATTGTTTATACAAACAAATAAGATAATTTGATTATTTCATATCCAAATAACCCGAATTTGAAATATCAAACTCAAACATAAGCGAAATATCAAAATTGAAATCGATCAAAAAATAAATACCTCAAACATGTTCACTAATCGAAACCAAATTAAATGAAACAAATTTTATATAATCGGACCGAATTACTCAATAATTATTTAAAATAATAATAATTTTAATATCAAAGGTTAAAAACACATGCTATAGCTGTTTTATATTAACCCAATTTTTTTTTTCAGCTTAAGAACATACTTGTTATAGTTGTGGTATAAGTAATTTTAATTTCGTACACAATTTTTTTTTTGTATATGTATTTAAATAGTTTCAGTGCTTATTTTTTTATTTACTAGTTATCACTTTTTAATATTTTGTTATATTTTATTTTTAATAATTAAAGGAAAACAAAATTAAAAATATGTTTGGTTGTAAGTTTAAAATACCATTACGTATTCATCGTATATACATACTAGTTTTGTGGCCCGTGCGTTCCACGGGAAAATTTAATCTAAAATGCTTATAAATTTTTTGGTTGTAAAAATTAGTTAAAATTATACATAAGAAAACATTATTCAACCATGTAATGTTATATCTATCCACAAAGCTAATTAAAAATATTATATTTACTATATGTCTATCGAGATTATTAATTTGTTTAATAAGTAATTTACATATTTTTATTCGGACTATTGTTGAACTCGTATTTTTTTTAAAGTAGAGAAAACTTCTTAAGTTTTCAACCAACAAGTGGTTCTTCTTTTTTCTCCACCTAAAATATTAGCTTCATAGGAAAAGAATTTCGAAATAAAATGAGTTTGCAGACCAATAACACCTTAATTCTGAAAGCTCCCCGTAATGTGACGGTTACATGACGTTTTGAATCCCAAGATAAAACCGCATAATTCTTATTATTCACAACACTCGAAAACATACACTTTTGAACCTTATCCTTGTGTTGTATTTTCACATAAGGAAGAATATAATTATGACAGAAAATATACGAAAAATGTTGAATATACAAGATGTTGGATATTTTCTCCTTATATAAGAGGAGAGAATACAAGAGTCTTTAGTTTCATACTGTAGTTCATATTACCACCATTACTCACAGTTAGCATATATATTTAAGTCAAATTTGGTGGTTACACAATTGATTAATACAATCAATTATTCATTTAAATAGAAAACTTTTATTTGACCAAATTTTAACTCTTTTTATTGTTAGATTTATTATTTTCTTATACCAAATTTAATTTTTCATCCCATGAAAATTAAATCACTTTGATCAAAATAAATTAAATGTAACGAATGTGGTGTCATTTATTCATAAAGTGATGTTGAATATTTTCTCTTTATATAGTAGAGAAAGAAGAAGAGTCTTTGGTTTCACCATGTAATCCATAACATCATTCTTACTCACATAATATATATCTTTATGTAAAATTTGGTGGTTATACAATTGAGTAATAAAATCAATTATTAATTCAATTTAAGAAAAAAATTTTATTTGACCAAAATTTACTTCTCCATTACATGAAAATTATATCACTTTAACCAAAATAAAATATAGGGAGTGATGGTAGTGTCATTTATTCATAATAATGATACTTATTATATAAAAGTTATTTCTTGTCTTTTTTGTTTGTTTAGAAATATATTATTGTTTATTTGTTTGAACATAAAATTATTATTATTCTTTTGACCAGTTAATTCTCCATTACATTGAGAATTATATCACTTTAAAATAAATTATATGTAGTGATGGTAGGATATATTGATTAGATATAGATTATTGTTTATTTTTTTCAACATAAACTAATTACCAATGTTTAAAAGTTATGATTTATTGGTTATATTATTTAATTTATTTTTAACACATAAATATAATTATAATTATGATAATGATAACAAAACAAGTTGCAAAAATATGAGGATAATAGGATATATTGATTACAAAATTTATATATAAAATCTAAAAACAATATTATATAAAAAGTCATGTAAATCATTTGTCGTAAATTAAAAGAAACATACAAAAATAAGTTGACATTTATTTTTGTTTTTTGAGAGAGGTAAAACGAAACTTTTTATTGGATATGAAACTCATGTGAATAATATGTAAAAAATTAAAAGAAACACTATAAATTTTTTGCATTTATTTTTTTACTTTTAAGAGAGATAAAAACAAATTTTGGTTGAAAATAAATTAAGAAAAAACACATGTCCAAAAATGAACGTGACACTTGTTGTCTTGTGAGTGAAAATTACAAAAAACATCTTGTCTTATATAATAAGACATGAGTTCATCTTAAACTCAAGTTCATACCTTTGTAAGATTTTTTTTTTTTTTTTTGTCAAACCTTTGTAAGATTTTTTTGTTATATATTTGTAACATTATTTTACGTATTTAATTGATATATATATATATATATATGTTTTCTTTTCACTTTACACTGCAATAAGCCTATGGATTCAAACAAACTCATGAACAAAAAAAATAAAAAATGATCTCTTAAGACAGAATCAAAACTATAGTGACATATCTAACTTTAATGGTTTTGGCTTGAAAGTCTTGCTAAGTTAAGCAAAGTCTTCCAGTAAAACCGATTTTAGTGTTTACTGACTTATCGAGCTTCGGCCGCAAATCTTTCTAATCCCGTTCTCCTTCATTTTATCCCTAAGCCTAGCCACATCGTTCCATCGACCTAAACCCGCATAAATATTCGACAAAAGCACATAGCTACCACCACTTCTCGGCTCAATCTCAAAGAGCCGCCTTGCAGCTACCTCTGCTATCTCTGTATTACCATGTATATCACAACCTCTCAAAACTGAACCCCAAGCACTAGCATGAGGCTCGACGGGCATTGATTCAATAACCTCATTAGCCTCTTTAAGCTTCCCGGATTGGCTTAAAAGACTCACAACGCACGAGTAATGATCAGGAGAGGGTATGATGGCGTATTTGTTAAGCATTAACTCGAAATACTTTAACCCTTCTTCGACAAGTTTGGCTTGAACACAAACTTTGAGTATTACAGTGAATGCAACTTTATCAGGAACAATACTTTCATCAACTAACATTCTCTCGAAAAGCCGAACAGCTTCGTCTCCACGTCCATGTATACACATTCCTTCCAACATCAAAGAGTACGAAACAATATCTCGTCGAGGCATATCTTCAAACAACTTGGCTGCTCTGTCAATTCTGCCACACTTAGCATTCATGTCTATTAAAGACGGTACAACGTAAGGGCTTGAGAATTTATCAGTCTTTTCGTGTAGATACAAATCTACTTGTTCACATAGCTTAACGCTACCTATTTGAGCACAAGCCGAGATCAAACCCACCATTATAAACTCATCGGGTTCAATATTTTTCTCGCACATCATATCAAAAGCATCTACGGCTTCCTGTGGCTTCCCGTTCTGTACATAACCCGATATCAAAGCTGACCATGCCCGAGCATCGACGACGACGCCATCACCACTCGCTTGCTCAAAAACACACTGCGCTGTCTTCATATCTCCGGTTTTAGCATACCCATCGATCATCGAAGTATAAGAAACAACGTCTTTCTTAGGCATTTCATCGAACATCTTCCGGGCATTAATTAAATCTCCGGATTTCACAAACCCATCAATCAAAGCGTTCCAAGATCCGATATTTCGATCCGGCATAAGATCGAACATCTTCTTCGCTTGCTCTAACTCTCCAGATCTCACATAAGCTACAATCAAAGCTGTCCAAGTAACAACGTTTCTCTCAGGCATTTCACCGAACACCTTGCGTGCACTATACAAGTCTTTGCATTTACCGTAGAAATCAACAAAGCTTGTACCAACAAACAAATCTTTAGCAAACCCAAGTCTTAAAACTAACCCATGAACCGATAAACCGACACGAACCTGTGTTTCGTTAGAACATAGTTTCACGACCAAAGGGAAAGTAGATTCGTCGGGTTTAGCTAAGCTTGTTCTCATCATACGAACGAGAATCGAGATCGTTTCAAAGAAGAGAGACCTTTTCGAGTGTACATTGATGAATCGGTTCCATAGAAACGTGCAAGGACGATGAACACGGTCGAAAACAGAGCAAGAGTAAGACAGAGAAGAAGAAAAAGAAGAAGAGAGAAAGACAGAGACGAGATGTTGGTCTTGTTCAAGACCTTGACGGATGATTCGGGCATGGATTTGATTAAGCTGTATCTCAGATTTGCAGAGATTCAAGAGGGTTTCTAGTGAAGGTAAAGAAGAAAAAGATGGTCTTTTGATCATTCTGCTCGCATCAGGAAATATAACTTATCATTACACAGAACTTTTTGGTGGATTTTGTCGCAGATTCTGACAAGAATTACTTTTATTGCAGAACAGATTATAGTGGAAAGTGTTTGGAGAAGAGGGTTTAGGGTTTTACAAAGGCCAAATAATTAGTATTTTTTGTGATAAATTAGTGTTTACGAGGTTAAACAAATTCTTGTAGAACATATAATGAGGTTTATAATGACTTTATACGGATTAGATGTTTATAGTTTAAATTGATACTAGGAATTTACATGCGCCAAGCGCGGAATAAAAATTTACGTAATAGAAAAAAATGTTTATTAGTAAAAACAAAATGTAGTATATAATAAAATAAAAAGAATTTGTATCTAATGTGATCCGTGTTAAACGCGGAGTTTAAATTTGAAGTATATATAGAATATATATTGTATTTTGGTTTTTATAATGTTTTATTTACAAAATTTATTATTATTACTATTTTATTTATCATCGAAAAAGATTATCATTGTCATTTCGATGTTGAATATTTACCTTTACGTATAATTTGCTATTTATCATTTAAAAACAATAACTACATAGTGTTTTGAAACTTTGATATAACTCGTTTAACAATGAAAAGTATGTCAATCCGATCTTTATTTGTCATAAAATCGGACTATTAAAACCTCGGATATATAAAACCACTGAATTTTCGAGGGGTCGAGTCAATTTTTTGCTCAAGTTTTGTCATTTGACATGAATTTTGATGTTTAATACAAAATAATATTGTTATTTATAAATGAACAATATGTTTTATCATTCTTTTGTGCGAGAATATAACATACAAACATTAGGAAAATTATAAAATTGTGTTTTTCATTAGTTTTTAAATATTTTAAACATATTTTCTAGAAAGGTTTAATCACTCTTTCATGTCTAAACTTATCCGAAAATTATTTGTTCAAAGTTTGGGAACTAGTGGTTCAACCGATGAGTCGGGTAAATTGTGTGTTCAAGTTTTTTCATTTGACATGAATTTTGGTGTTAAATACAATTTTACAAAATAATATTGTTATTTGTAAATGAACAATATGTTTTATCATTATTTTGAACTCAATGTAATTGAATATAATATATAAATATTAAGAGTTCTATTATAAATTATAAAATTGTATTTCTTATGAATTTTTTAATATTATATTTTATGGGGTTTTCAACATTTTTAATATTATCCATTTATTATGTCAATTTAAGTCATTTTGTGTTAAATTTGGGTTTTTTGTTTTGGATTTTTCTTTTGGGTTTTTATGAATTTTTAATAATGTGGGACCAAAAATGTCCAGGTGATGACACATGTAATTTTAGAATGATTTTTTCTCTCCGTCTTCTGTATTAATAATATAAGATATGATAAGATAGGATATGATAGGATTAAAACCAAACATTTTTATGAATATTTTAAAAACCAATTATTTTAATAAAACACTGAGTATAATTTTATAATTTAGTTATAACAAATGTAACTTCATAAGAAATGTAACAAATGTAACAATTATTTTAATAAAACACTGAGTATAATTTTATAAAAAATGTAACTTCATAAAAAAATAAATATTCAGTATGATTTTATAATTTAGTTATAACTATAATTATTTTAATCTCATCAAACGATAAATATCTCACATTAATCAAATATTTTCGATGATTCGTAAAATAAAATAATTTTCACAACAATTTTTTTAAATACAAAATACTCATCAACTTTAATTTTATACTAAAAAGTATCATAATTCTCCTAACAAAAGGTTATAATGTATAAAAATACTCATCAATTTTCTTTTTTTGTTGATTTCCTCAGCATATTCATCAAAGAGTGTGCATGATAGCCTAGTATCCCTGGTATATGACAATAATTTGACAACAACTCAGCTACAACACTTAGTAATGAATCATTAAATAGACATAAACTTACTCGAAATTTCTAAGCTCTACTACGATTCTCTTCTTTTTCTCACCACAATTATTATCATATGGAATAATTTCACCAATTGTTACAATTTGGCCAATTATGTCTACAAAAAAAATTAATTACTACATCAGTATTTTAGAAATAAGCTAATCTTTAGAATTTACTATACTCACCAACCAAGTACTCGATGCCTAACTTCCCTTCCATAATGTCTTCAAATTTAGCAAATGACCAAGCTGTTAACTCACTTGGCAATTGTTCACAGGATTGAACCACCGTAGTTTGGTAGAAAGAAATCTTGCACGAATGATCAGTTGCTTTGTAAGCAGCCATGGGTTGTCCAACCGCAAAAGTCCTTATTATCCTCGTCTCCCCTTCAATGAGAAAGGTTTGAAACTGAAGTATGAATTGTTTCTTTATTGTTGCCCCAATCTTTTGTCCCTGAAATATGTAATACATATTTGTCAGTTTGGTTATCTTATTATTATTCACATGTTAACTTTTTAGTATATGATATTATATTAATTAATAACATGTACTTACAGTTGTATGTTGTGACTTGTCTAAAAGCACTCAATATTTTAGCCTGAATCTTTCATGACGTTTTAAACGGTTTGAGTTCGGATATCATATTGAAAGAAGTCATTTAAAGTTATTGTTGTGCTTTTTCAATGTTAAAAAGGAAGAGATTTAGGCGTGTGGTTGGTGTTTGTTTGTGTGTGTATTTATATGATTAATATCCGGTGTGTGGTACTTTAGGGTTTTAGAAAGCGAATGAATATACATTCACAAAATATGGTAATTGTTATTGATTTTTATTTGATTGTGTATCATGTTTAGTAGTAAACATTGATGATTAGCAAAATTTAGATAGTAATATCTAACGTGATAATATATGATTTCCTAAAAACTAATAAATTTTTATACTTGCGTAGGAAGCAAGATAAATCATCAATTATGGGAGATATTAATTAAAAAGGGTTAGATATAGAAATAAGATAAAGGTCGTGATATTGTATTATTTGCTTATCAATTATGGGTTCTTGATAGTGAATATAGATTCACAAAATATGGTAATTGTTATTGATTTTTATTTGATTGTGTATCATATTTAGTAGTAAACATTGATGATTAGCAAAATTTAGATAATAGCATATGATATGATAATATATGATTTCCTAAAAACAAATAAATTTTTTCTACTTGTGCAGAAAGCAAGAAAAATCATCAATTATGGGAGATATTAATTATGTGAGATATTAATGAATAAGTGTTAGAAAAAGAAATTGTTCTTTTCGTGAGATATTGTTTTGAATCTAGGAAGTTGGCCTAAACTTTTCGTGAAACAATCTCTTATAAAATTTGGGCCTTTTATAATTTTTCATAAGTGGGCCACAATCGCTCTGGTAATGACACATCAGTTTTTTCGCTGATTTTCTCTCTCCGTCTTCTGTATTAATAATATAAGATACTTTTTGGTATCATAATATAAATGTTGTTTAAATTTTCTTGGGAGAATTACAAAACTACACCATTTCAATTACATTTTACAAAACAACACTATTTCAAAATTATTTCACAAAAATACACCTAAACACTCAAAATTAAATCAAAATAAAATTCACACAATCCTACCCCTTAATATTAGAGAAATTCACAAAACTACACCCTTTCAACCTTTTTCACAAAATTACACCTAATTCAATATTTTCACAAAACTACACCCGTTCAAAATTTTAAAAGCTTGATTTATCCTTTAAAAAATTACCAAAATTAAAAAAAATTCATTTGGATTCGCTAATTAGTGTTTAGGGTATAGTATTAAGGGGGTAAGATTGTGTTGGTAGAGTTTATTTGGATTTAATTTTGAGTGTTTAGGTGTAGTTTTGTGAAGTAATTTTGAAAAGGTGTAGTTTTGTGAAATGTAATTCAAATGGTGTAGTTTTGTGATTCTCCCTTAATATTATACATTAAACACTACTTAGCGAACCTAAATGAAATTTTTTTAATTTTTGGTAATTTTTAAAAATTCTAAAATTTTGAAAATGTGTAAATATGTGAAAAATTGAATTATGTAGAGTTTTATAAAGAAGTGATGAAAGAATGTAGTTTTGTGAATTCCTCAATTTTCTTTAGATATTTTTAAAAAAAAATTCAATTTGGGTTATTATTGGTATCTTTTTAATTAATTTTGAAATTGATATACCTATTTAATACCAAAAATACACATCAAACATTTTTTGTTTATTTCGTTATCAAAAATATTTTTTCATTGTGTTATTTCACTAATATAATAACATAATATTTTGTTAACGTGAGATTTGGTATTTAAATATTATAAAATAAATTTATAACATTAAACTTATTTCACTAAATTTTGTAATTTGAGTCGACAAGATATGTATACTACACAAACACACAACATAAAGGGCATTGCAATCGAAATCCAAATCAATATCCGGTTTAGTATGGTTTAGTCCGGTTCGGTAAACCAAAAAAATGAGGAAAATCCTATTTAAACAAGTAAACATTAGAAACCAAATCTTGATCATCTCTCCACCACTGATGTATCCCATGAGCATCTTTATAATCTTCAGAACCGGTCCGGTTTACTATAAGCTTCGCAGACGGTATAACATGAACCGGTTCTTCCATACCAACCGCGTTACTCACTCCCATAGCATCCATCAACAAACCACCAAAAGAATGTTGCATAGCCATCCTCTCTACGATCCCGGCTCCATAACCAAACTGTTCCATCGCTCCTCGGTGCTCGAAGAAACCGATGTACTCCGAACATAGATGGTCCCCCGGGTTAACATATACCTCGGGGACCCACGAAGACAACGCTTCAAGCACGTTTTCTTCTTCAGACAAGTTTCGTGGTTGAAGTTGTTGTTGTTGTGGAGTAGGTTGTTGTTGTTGTGGAGTAGGTTGTTGTTGTGCTTGTTTGATGGTTCTAGAGAGAGCTAACCCCGCGGTTATAAGACTTCCAGCGATTCTTATCCCGCTCTTGACCCGTTCGTTAGCTATCCTCTCTATCGGAGGTGACACGAACGGTGGGTTAAAAAGGAGAGATTTTACATAAACACCGGTTTTCGCCAACGTTTTGCCGGCTAGCAACGCCATAGCCGCGCCCATAGAGTGTCCCGTAACCCATAAGTTAGTATCGGCCATGCTTCTCACGGCTTGCATAGCGATTTCGAACCGGGTCGTCTTGTGCAAACCGTTTCGAAGAATGTGTATGTCTAACTCGAAGTCACGGGAAATAGAGTCCGGTTTCGTCAACGTACCTCGAAAGGCTATAATGTAACGAGGAGCGGATGAGTCGGGTTTCGAAGACGGTTTGTATTCGTATATACCGCCAAAGATCGAGAAATCCGCGTCGTCTATCAAGTTACGGATTAGCTTGAACCCAAACGTGGACCACCACGGAGACGCGAGGGCTTCGTCGTGGCCTTGGCGTTTTAGCTGACGGTCACGCTCTACAATGTAGATGCCTTGTACTAAACAAGATGCTACACAACGTTGGTGATTTTCTTTTGTCCTAATTAAATAAAACAGACAACAAAACGACAAGAATCTTTCAAGAAACCGTTTTTTTGATAATTAAGATTTCAATTAAAAGATAAGTAGCATTATTACATATGAGATTAAGAGACATACCAATCAAGATCTGTGAGATGTGTGGGTCCACAGAGACTAAAGTCTTCTCTGTCGGAAGCCATTTTGATTACAACTATTACAAAGAGAGATTACATAAAGTGAGTTTTCAAGATCGTAATTCACAAATTAACAAAAAAAAATATCAAATAATTGAGATCTTTATATGAATCGAGACAAAGATCTTGTAAGAATCAAAAACTTACTGTTAAATAATAGATTTTGATTGAAAAGATCGAAGCAATTCACCCAAAAATTGTATCGAGAGACAATATTGTAATACCAAAAATTGGTGATGAAGCAAAAAATGTTAGAGAAGGAGTCTCTACATGATTTGACACCGAAACGACAACGTATAGCTTCTGTGATTAAAATGTGTTTTGATTGAATAAGTTACAGCGTTTGGGGGATGTGAAAACGACGTCGTTCCTAGCTTCTTCTCAAAATCTTTGACTTTTACTTTTGGAAGCCGACGATGTGTGTTATTTTTGACAAACAAATATTTTATGTTTAAAATACTACCACTAAAAGATTTATTTGTCAAAAATACCATAAAAATTGATATCATGTTAGTGCTGAGTTTAAATCCAACAAGCTACGTAGTTTCCACGTTATCTGAGTCAAAAAGGCCCGAAGCCCATTAAACAATCGAGTTCGACTTCACGGTCCATTTAGCCCGAAACCCATTAAAAAATCGAGCTCGACTTCACGGTCCATTTAGCCCGAAGCCTATCAAAACTTGTCAAGAGGATGCCTAACATAGTGACGCCAGTACAGACTCCGTAAGCCACATAATAGATCGCAGAAAGGATCTTACGACCTTTAATTAGGAAACATGTTAGCATTTTTTCCGCTAGAGATTAACCGATAGTACGATCTAAGCGTGCTGTGAATGCGTCAAACCCATACAAAGCTAATAAGACTTTTGAAAGAGAGAATTTACAGAAAAAAATAATTAACAATATTTATCTATCTTTTATATCGCAAATTTATATACTTAAAATTTCACAATTGTCAATAAACGAGATTTCTGGCTCACACGTTACTCTGTTTCGACCTAACACTTATTCATTTCCCACTTCAACATATCACTTGAAACTTTCAAAATTAAAATCTTTAAAACTCTTAATTCTATCAAAAACAACAAGCCCATTGTTATATCATCCATCGAGATTTTTCTGAAATCTTAAAACAAACTTCATAGAATAAACACCAAAATGAGAACACAAAATGTGTTTTAACTAATAAAATAAAACAAAATTCTTTTTCATAGAAATAAAAAACCATAGCAAATCCTCAAGGGATGAACATTTTATGGTCAAATCTCTAATCTTCCAAGAATCATAGATGAAATCTCTAATTTTCCACATGCAGGTCTTCTCCGGGAGAACAAATCATGGTCAAGCTGAAACAAGACAAAGATATATTTACAATTCAACAAATGTATCACAAATCAAAAAAAAAATCACCATATTATAGAACAACATTTACCTCAATGACTGAAAAATCCACAATAACACCTACTCCTCTAGCAACATATATAAATCCATTTTTACCAAAAAATGGACCTTGAGTGTGTTGTAATTGAAAGTATTCATTATGGACTCCTGTGAGAAGGAGTGAATGCATGTCGATTTTCTTCTTTTCGCCATTTTCGTCAATCTTGTAACCAAGATTTCCATCCTTAAGCTCTTGAGGTGTTGGAGTGTATAATAACTATACAAAAAGTGCACAAGATCGTAAAATTTAGTGAAAAAACCATTATAACAACGAGAAATTCCTTAGAATACTAGTAAAATAAGTTTTTGTTTTGAAAATAGCATTACAACGTTTTTTATAACAAAAATACTATTAAAATATTTTTTATAACAAAAATATCATCAAAATATAGTAGTTTACAAAAATACAAAAAACGAGTTTTAACATTTTTAGATTTTAATTTTTTTTCATTTGGGTTCGCTATATAGTGTTTAGGGTATAGTTTTGAAGGGATAGGGTATAGTTTTGAAGATTTTGGGTGTAATTTTGAAAATTTAAGATTTGTGGTATTTATGAAATAAAAACTTTTTAATGGTATTTGTAAAACTTTCGAAAATGTGATAATTGCTATTCATGAGAATTGCCCTTGGAACAATTAGAAAAAAATTAGAAAGACATTAAAACTTACGCCGGGCTCCATTCTCTTGTAGCTATCATGAACAAAGATAGAACACGCCAAAGGATTCGACGCAAAATGCTCAATCATTAGGCTCTCAAACGTTTCAGTCGTTTGAAAATCTTTGCCATGAAAAACATCAAGCGAATCAACATAGTACCTTTGAGGATATTCTCCTCCCTAATGAAAAAAAACCAAACAAATTTTCAAACTACAATCACTAAAAAATGATAATAATTTAGATAATTAAATAGTAGAAGGTTTACATTGACGAGGACTGCTCCATCATATCTGAGTGCATGTTCCATCTGTTTTATATAGCCATCTTTGTTGACGCCTTTCTCGCTCATGTTTGCAATAAACTCTTCGACAGACAACTCCTCGCCCGGTAACAAGTAACCATTAATCTTCAAAACGGCATCAAACATTCTAATGAGAGCTTCTGCCCAACAATCATCTACATCAACATCACGCGGAAAAAGTAAGTTTAAAGAAACCATAGTTTACAAAAAAGACACGGATCAAAGAATGTTACTTTTCTTTTGATGTGTAACAACATCAAGGAGAACGGGTGGGTTTTCTATAGTTGCCCAAGACTGGCACATCTGCAAAGTGAAAAAACCAAGAAAACTATTATTTGAAAATTAGTCGATAAAAAGAATTTGCGAATATAGAGAACTTACATTGTTATACACAAAATCACTAGACAAAGATTTCTTTAGAGATTTCTTCTCTTGACTCAACTTCTTACTCAATAGTTTTTCGAACTCTTTCTTGACTTTTTTCTTAACTTGTTGCTTCAAATCCTTTTTGATGGAATCCATTGGACTACAATAAATAAAGAATAGAGAAAGTTAAGAAAAGCTTGCATGGTTTTGAGTAAAAAAAAACCTAAAATTCAGGAATTGAGTTTTGTAAACGACTCTAGAGGATCTCACAGATTCGTAAACACTATAGATCTCAAATTTACAAATTAAATCGATAAAAACAGATTTCTAAAAAAAGGTTACATGTGACCCAAGAGATTGCGAAGGCAGAAGCACAAGACAAAAAAGAGAGCGACACTAATATTATTATGAACTTAGGTTATTTATCTTGTTGAAGAAACCAACACCAAATCAAACCACCGGTTTATTAAATACTACAAATTATTTAGAGAAAATTTGGAATAATGACTTTTTTGTGTTTTAAAATTTTGAAAGTATACCTTCTTTTTTATTTCTTTTGAAAACTAACTCTTTTTACATGTAAGTTGACTTTTTTGTCCAAATTTTAATATAAAATTATATTATTACTAGTTAAATTTTAATTTCAAAATAATTTTATTAGAAATAATATCATTAGTTATAATTTCTTTAATTTTTTATTTTACATAAAGAGATGTGTTATTTGTTTTATATTTTAGATTTGCTTAGATATATCTATGATCATTAAATATTTTAAATTTATATACCAATATTTGATATTCTATATATAATGTTTTTTAACTCATATAGACCAGTGGTATGTTGATAAACGAGATTTTACCCTCGTTAAGTCGAATGCCTTATCGTAGTATATAAGGTGTCAATCCGAATCAGGAGCAATCAATATATTAGAACTTATGAGAAACTACACTTAGTCTAAGCAAATCAAAAAGTTGTTTGTTTGGATGTTTTGTAACCGTGTAGCGAATAAACGAAAACGTAACTAAAGAGTTTTAAAGATTCAAATTAAAGTTAAACAACTAGGTCGAGGTACTTTAACGGGTGATCAAACTTTCAAATTTTAAATTGTCTTTTAACAAAGGTAACTTCAAGGTTTTGAAAACGATTTTAGATCAATCCACTCTCGTGGCAATGATCATTTTCCCAATAATTAAACTAAAACAATGTCTTGGATAGTTTAATTATCGAGAAACTTTAAGATCAAATCAATTTTAACCACTAAGCTTATTAACACAGATCTCTCGGTTAAGCTAGGCTTAGTTCTAAGGTAATTGTTCAGGAACCTTTATAATCTCTCGATTCATAAAGTTTCCTAGGTTCAATAATCGAATGGCCAACTCGATTAAGGCTTTAAACTTGTTACCAAAGACAAAAGTTTTATAAACAATTAAGTTCTAGACAATCATCAATCCTAGATTCAATCAACCCCTTTCACCCTAACCCAATTGTCTACGGGAAACTACTCGCTAAGCATAATGAAAATCAAAGCAATTGTGATTGAAGAAAGCATAAATAAAATCAAAGAGAGATAGGGATAGAAGAAACTCTGTGTAATAACGAAGAAAAACTCAAAAGCTCCAAGATCCAATCTCCAGGGAAAAGCAAGAACAATGTATATTAAGAGATGATAAAAGATGATCAAAAAGATGAGTTATAAAACCTAATAATAAGTCTAATATATAGAAAAACGAGTATTGGGTCTTCAGAAAACGTCCTAAGTGGGCTTAGACTTTCTTTTTCTTTTTCCGATATGAAACCGAATTTTCCATTTATTTTCGCAACTGATTGATCTGTCGTCAGTAAAACTGACATAACTTTAGATCTAACCGTTTAAATCATCTCAAACCACCTCCTAATGAAAGATAACATTCGTGGATATCTTGTGGTAAAATTTCATAAAGATCCAACGGTGGGAACGTCTTCAACGAGTGTCTTTTTGACGCTTTTTGTCTCAATTCTCTGTCTTTTCCATTTTTGCACTCCTAAACCTGAAAAACATGAAACAAACCAAAATGCAACCTATATGATACTAAATGCAGCTTAAATGAGTTAATTCTAATGTATAAAATAAGGTAAAATATGTAAAATATGCAAGTTATCATATGTCCGGTTTGAGTTTTATAAAAACCCATAATTTTCATTGACGAACAAAATCCAACAAAAATTCGACAAAAATCCAAGAACTTCGACTTCGTAAAAACCCGTTTTTAATCAATTATTTTATTATTTCAATAGAATATTATTATTATTTAGCGATATAAATTATTTTCTACTATTTCATTAGTTTTTTTTGTAAATGTTATGAAAATATCTCATTGGATAATATATTTATTCATTTATGTTTGTAAATTTATGCTCTCTTTAAAAAATATGTATTTAAATCAATTTAATTTTATAAAAAAATTGTTAGAGCTATATATATATATGTATAACTGTTTTTAAGTATAGCTAGATATATTTGTATATTCTATGTAAATAATTTGATCATTAATATCGAAAAAGCTATATATTTATATGTTAAAGTTATGTTTCGTCATAATTTTGTATGATATATTTTTATGAACCAAAACGTTTTTAAACATTTGAATATTTTACAAAAAGGCAAAAATAAGCCTAAAAACAAAAGCCAATATAGTTTAATAAGAAATTAAGTAAGCAAACCTTTAATCCAATATAGTTTAAAGAAACATGTGTATAAATACAAAGAAAGGTTTCAATAGATGGTAAAACACAAGAAAAAAGCAGAGCAAATCTTTGCTCCTAAGACATAAGCTTGATAAAAACACACACAAACGTTGTTGAATCTTTGCAAGAAGAAACCAAATTGACTTGTAAAATGCAAAGATTATCTTGATCAAGGACTCCAAAGGATTGTGGTCTCTGCAATCATGGAAGTTACAATGTAAGGATCCATGTTCGAAGCCGGCCTTCTGTCTTCAAAGTATCCTTTCCCTTCTTTCTCAGTGTCGCGTCCTACACGGATCGATGCTCCACGGTTTGCAACACCCTATTTCAAACATTCCAAAAGTCAGTTCGGACATATTATCCATGTTAATAATATTTAAAAAAACGATGTTATTCGGTTTTTAGAGTTCCATAAATTCCTTAATGTACCACCCAAAAAAGTTTTCATTACAAAATTACCATTACAAAGTTTTTTTGTAACAAAATTACATGAGAAAGTTTTTAACAAAATACCATACATATAAAAAACGAGTTAAAACATTTAGAATTTTTTTTTTGGTTTGGATTCACTATTTAGTGTTTAAAGTTTCGTTTAGTTTTGAAAGTTTATTTCACGTTTTGTGGTATTTCTGAAACAAATAGTTTAAAATACTCTCGAGAATGTATGCTATTTTTGTGAAAAAAAAACTATATCTAATGATATGAGATTTTTTCCCTTTTAATTAATCGAAAAACCGCAAAAGTATTTAGTTACCCATAGGAAAGTGTTGATATCAGCAGTCTCATGGTGACCAGTGAGACGACGCTCATTGCCTTCACCGTAAGCCGCGATGTGCTCTTTGTGTCTTAATCCGAGTTTATCGATTGCTTTCAAGATAATCTCATAACCCCCATCTTCCCTCATTGACTTAGTACTAAACAAACGATACACATTTTTAGTTCAATAAATAAACTAAAAAACTTCATTAGCCAAAACATGTAAAATAATATAGATTCTTGATATGTTACCTGTAATTGCAATGAGCACCAGCACCATTCCAATCACCAGGAATAGGTTTCGGGTCGAAAGATACGACCACACCAGCAATCTCTGTGATCCTCTGTTTTGAAAAACAGAGTATTTATAAACCGAAATATACGGAGCATAATATCGAAGTTTTTTGAATGTTTAAATAGTTTAGTTTACCTCCAAAATGTAACGAGCGATCCAGATTTCATCAGCGGCCGAGATACCAACCGCAGGACCGACTTGGAACTCCCACTGTTTATCAATGCAAAAAACATTTGGTAGCTATTAGTTTATGCAAAATATTTATCATTCATTAAGGTCATAATTGCATATCAAAAAGTGAAATAGATTGAATCTTTATGCAAAGGATTTGATCTTTGGATTGTAAAAAAAGATAAAAACCTTAATGGTATATATATGTTTTTAAGGTCATAACATCATAATCAAGAGAAAAGGATTTGAATTTTTATACAAAAGATTTAAAATTTATAAGGTTTATAATTGGACATAATGGTTGCGGAAACTACCTGACCAGGCATGACTTCTCCATTAATACCACTAATGTTGATTCCTGCATACAAGCAAGCCTTGTAATGAGAATCAACAATGTCTCTCCCAAAAGATTTGTCTGCTCCAACACCACAATAGTATGGTCCCTAGAAATATATTTTCACCTCAAAATGTTAGAAAAATCGTATAGCGAAAAAATGTTTTTAAAATCCAATTTAGCTATCTTTGTTTCACCTGAGGACCGGGGAAACCGCCAATAGGCCAACCAACAGGCCAATTCACATCTTTCTGAAGTAAAGTGTATTCTTGCTCAATACCATACCTTAATATTTTCAAAAAGAACACATCAACACAATAACTACGCGTTTTACGGGTAAATAGATATCGAATATCGACTCACCATGGAACTTCGGATACAACATCAGGGTGGCTAAAGACCTTAGCCGCGGCGTGTCTTTTGTTTGTCGGTATAGGTTCACCCGCGGGCGTGTAAGCATCACACATGACCTAAATTAAAAAACCATTAGCTTATGATAAAAAAATCAATATAAAGTATTGGTTATACAACAAGAAAATATCAAGAACTCACAAGAATGTTATTGCCTCTACGGAAAGGATCTTTGAATATGGCTTGTGGGCTATAAAATAGACATATACAAACACACAAAAAATGATTAGAAAAATAAACATTGAAAAATACAATAAAGGTTTTTAAATTTTTTTAGTATTTTTAAAAAGAGAGAATATTAACTATAAGATGACTTCACTGTCTTCACCAGGAGCTTGTCCTGTGCTTGAACCATCATAGTTCCATTTTGGTAATTTTGAAGGATCACTCACTGGTCCAGGTAGAGTCTAAAATTTATAAAAAAATATTAATATAAATCACTTTTTAATGGGAGAATTATAAAACTAGTCCATTTGAATTACATTTCACAAAACTACATTATTTCCAAAATACTTCACAAAACTACACCTAAACACTCAAAATTAAATCCAAAAAACACTACCCACACAATCTTACCCCCTTAATATTATACCCTAAACACTAATTAGCGAACCCAAATGAAAAAAATTTAATTTTGGTGATTTTTAAAAGGTAAATCAAACTTTTAAAATTTTGAAAAGGTGTAAATTTGTGAAAACATTGAATTAGGTGTAGTTTTGTGAAGGGAGGGTTGAAAGGGTGTAGTTTTGTGAATTCCTCCTATTTAATTTAAACTAAAAACTAGAAAATGAAAAAATGTTATTTTTATTGAGAAAAATATTACCCTGGCTTTGCTTCTCATGTCCATACCAGAACCACCAACCCTGATTTGGTAATAAAATAATACCAAAAGAAAAATTAATCATTTCATAAACTAAAAATTCTTTAGATTTTAAAGAACAAAGCCAAAAACAGAGCACATATAGTTTTAGTATTAACAAATTCAGGAAAATAATAAAAAAAACTACACAAAGATCTCAACAATAAACAACATAAAATTTTGACAGAAATAACAATAGACAAAAAAATAATTAATACTAAAGCAAAAAAACACAAATATAAACATTGTGAATCTATGAATCCATACAAACCATTATATAAATAAACATTAAATCCATATTAATCCATATTGATATGAAAAAGTATACATAAAATAAACTACATATATAAATAAACATTAAATCCAAAAAAAAATGTATATATAAACAAACAAAAAAAAACAGAAGACGAACCATATGTATTCAGCAATGATTTTGTCAGTGGATTCTGATAGGTCAAGGTTAATGAGATCTGTAATAAGACTCATTGTTACAAAAACAAATGTTTATTGATAATAACAATATAATCAGAAATTTGATCTGTCTTTGGTTTATGTTTTGAGATTGGTCAAGAGTGTGTTTATATAGAAGGAAAGGATAGTGCAGAGATCGAGAAGAGAAGGTGACGTGAAGACCTAAAAGACTAATTAACTAAATAACAAAAAAAACAAATTAAGTTTGATATTAGGAAATAAAATAAAAAGATTCTTTTGTGGCCCAATGGAATCTTATTTATTATATTTAGCAATAAATATTGGGAATAATTTTGTGATAACTACTGATAAGGTATTGAAAATGTGAAATAGAATATAATTTTTTTTTTAATGGTAAAACAAGTTTCTGTATATCTTGACATACAAGTTGGGAGAATCTGTTTCAAATTTGACCAATTAAATGTGTTTTTCAGTATTATCTTCTGAATAGAAAATTTATTTATTTATTTTAAATATCGTCCACACAAATCTCTTAACAATACATATATTTTGATAAGTTTATTAGTTTCGTATAATTTGTTTACATTTATTGACTATATAATATGAGGAATTCACAAAACTATATCCTTTCATCCCTTTCTTTACAAAATTCTATCTAATTCAATTTTTTCACATATTTACACCCTTTCAAAATTTTAAAAGTTTGATTTACCCTTTAAAAAATTACCAAAATTAAAATCTTTTCATTTGGGTTCGCTAATTAGTATTTAGGGTATAATATTAAGGGGGTAAGATTGTGTGGGTAGGGTTTATTTAGATTTAATTTTGAGTGTTTAGGTATAGTTTTGTGAAGTATTTTAGAAATGGTGTAGTTTTGTAATTCTCCCATATAATATTATAATTTTGATAATAATTCAAAAATTTGAGCTAATTATATTTTGTGTATTTCTCAAAAATAATATAAAAAGATTTTTTTGGTCAAAAATATCATCATAAGTTTTTTTTCCCCGTAAATACTATTAAAAGGTTTTTTTGTACAAAAACATCATAAACTTAAAATTAACCTTGAAACCTTCAAAACTAAACCCTATCTCTCTTCAATATTATGTTGTAAATAGTGTATAGCTAAACCAAGTGAATATTTTTAAATTTAAAGTGTTAAAATTAGATTTTTGTGTTTATTGTATTTTAATCCAAAAAGATTTTATTGTTACTTTAAGAAAAAAAATTAGTAGGATTTTTTTGTCCAAAAACCTTTTTCATGCTATTTTCTTAATTTTTAAAATTATTATTAAATAATATTTCCTCCATATCAAATAAATTAATGTTTGAAGTTTTTTATTTGTATCAAAAATTAGTATTTTATGTTTTCAATGTACAATTTATTGAAAATTTGTAAAATTCAAAAAAAATTTTTGAGAAAAATGAAGTTTGAATTGTTATTAGTTGATTGCAGTGTTCGAGAAAGCGATAGGTGCTAAACGGACAGTTATCTAGAGTCTAGTGCCTAGAACGTTTAGTCGGAACCTATGCGGTCTTAGCGTTTAAAAATCATACAATATATTATATATACATAATTGAATATTGTACAAAATATCATAGCTTATAGATGATAAAATCTTTAAAATATTTTTATTATTATTATTTTTTTGTTGTTTAAAGGGTATTCAATTTTTATTATTTTTATATAGCGTTGATATTTTTATTTTATAAATATAAAATAGTAAATATCATAATTTATAAATAATAAAATTATATTATGTGCTTTAATATAACATCATAATATTCTAGGCGGATTGTAAGGTAGTCGGGACAGTCTATAAGAGCCTAGCGCCACCTATGCGGACGTCTAAAACGCTTTCTTGAACATTGGTTAATTGATATAGAAATTGTGTATTATGTTAAATCAATATATTTATGAACATATATTTATTGTTTTAATATACCCGAAATCTCAAAATCATCAAAAAAAATTTATACGGAGAGGGAGTATGTATTTAGTATTATAAAATTTATATTGTTAAAAAAAATATTAATCTCAAAAAAAGAAAATTCCTTAAACATTATTAAATAAAAATTATGAACACTACAAGTTTTAGACCCTAAGTTATTTTAAGCAGACAATATTCTCATACTCAAAAAATATATTATAACTTATGTGTTAAGTTATATGAGTTTTGAGGTTAATCATGTTTTTCAACACGTATCAAAAGATACAAAACTCAAGTTCGTTGAAACAAATACAAACTACATACAGCTGTTAATTTTGTTTTTTTCACGTGTTTAGTGATTAAATTTTTTTATTAGCTGTCAAAAAAAAACAAAGTGTGTGATAACATTGAGTACTCTGTACAGATCCGACCCTTGTTTTACTTGCTATACTATTAGCTCGAGCAATATCAATAAGTATTATATATACTAATATTCTTGACAAACAAACGATCTAATTTTTATTTCATTTTAGGGAATTATAAAACTGCACATAAACACTATATAATATATAAATAAAAACCTTGTCCACAAAACTTATACTCCCTCCGTCCCATTTTGATTGAAGTTTTGAAGGATTTTTTATGTTTCAATTTATCTGATGTTTTTCAAATTTCTATGCATAAATTAAATGCATTTGATTTTTTTGACCAATTGAGTTGTGTCATATTTTTTTCTATTGGTTGATTTTGTTTTATTTAATGATGTTTTGATGATAAAAATAGATGTTTTAAATAACGTACAAAGCTCCAAAACTTCAATTAAAATGAGACAGAGGGAGTATATTTTTTAGTATTAAATTAGACGAGGATCCGCACGTACGTGCGGAATTTAATATGTTTTTATATTTAAAATTATTTAGTAAAAAATATATATATATATTTCCTAATTTGGATTATATATTTATATGTATATAGCCTATTATTTCATAAAGTATATTAACTAAATTTCGTATATTGTGCGGGGTAACAAATAAATTATGATTTAACGCGGAATTATCCGCGTATTATAAATATTTAAAAACTTTATCCGTGACATACCTTCCAAGATGTCTAGATACAAATTTAAAAAATTGTTTATTGAATTATATTTAATATAAAGTTCAAAACTATACTTATGTATATTTTAATATTATGAATATGAGTTACATCTTATAAATTATTTATGCTATTTTCCGACCTGTTGCAAAAATTTCGCATATATATATATATATATATATATATATATTTATACATAAATTGAATTCGATTTAATTTCATATCAATTATCATTCGTTTCAAATTCGTTTTGATCTTTAACGACCCGTAACGAAAATTAAAATATATATTTTTGTTATTATTTTCTTTATTTATGTCTTAATTAGCTATATATGAATTTAAAATAAAGAAAATTTAGATTGTTGTAGATATTATTTTTCGAATAATTCAAGTTTTTTATTTCGATATGAATTTTTTTTTATCAAATTTTTTTTTATTTGCTAAAAATTTTAATGTTGAAACTAAAATTAGTAGTTATTAAAGATATTTCACGATTATTATTGTTTTCATATTTTATCATATATAAATGTTGAAATTTAAATTGATTTTTTTATTTTTATTTTTCTAATTTTAAGTTTAAAATTAGTGAAGATATTTAACGAATATTATTGTTTCCATATTTGTTTCCGTTTTTAATGTTGTAATTTTTTTTTCTTATTTCTTTTATTTTTTTTAGAGTTAATAATTAAAAATATTAGAAACCATAGCTTATATTGAATGACAACATTGCATTTAATATTTGTTTTTTGTCCTCTTTCATAAAATGTTTTCCTTTTAATAGTTTAGATCATAAACAATAATTAGTGAATCCAAATGAAAGATTTAATTTATTAAAAAATTAAAGATTAAATTAGTGATTTAATATTGAAAAAGTGTAGATATGAAAATAATTTTAATCATGTAAAATTTTCTGAAATGGAGTTTAAAAGGGTGTAGTTTTGTAAATTTCTCATCATTTTTTTAAAGACATTTTAAATATAGTTTTACACTATTTTCTCATGTTTTTTTGTAAATAATTACATCAAATTAATTTGATATATATTCTTATTAATGTATACTCCCAATATTTGTAAATATTATTGAGGAATTCACAAAACTACACCCTTTCAACCCTCCCTTCACAAAACTACACCTAATTCAATATTTTCACATATTTACACTCTTTCAAAAATTTTAAAGCTTGATTTACCCTTTAAAAAATTACCAAAATTAAAATATTTTCATTTGGGTTCGCTAATTAGTGTTTAGGGTATAGTATTAAGGGGGTAGGATTGTGTGGGTAGGTTTTATTTGAATTTAATTTTTAGTATTTAGGTGTAGTTTTGTGAAGTATTTTGGAAATGGTGTAGTTTTGTGAAATGTAATTCAAATAGTGTAGTTTTGTGATTCTCCCTTAGTATTATCTTAACATTGAGCAATCACATAATTAAATTAGCTTAGTTTTATGTTTTAAAATGTGAACACACTTTGATCATTACTTTTAAAAGAGATTCGTTATTTTTATTAATTTATTACTTATAAGATAAAAAAAACCATTAGCCACACATATTCGATAGCTCTCTTGTCATTTTAATTGGTTATGAATTTTGATAAATTCTCAAAAATAAGAATCAAGTGAGAAAATAGATGAAAATATCAATGGTGTCATATCGACATCACATGGTCATTGATGTCTCATGTATATGGAATCTTCGATCTAATTATAATTGAATCTATTCTAAATTTTGTCCATAGTGACTTTTCAACCTAAATTATTGTACTTAATCGACAAAAAAAACTAAAGTATCAAAGGAACCATAGATGCTCTTAAACTCATATAAATTCCAACAAAAATATTTTAATTGGCTTCTTAAAGCAATTGCAAAAAATACTAATTTCAAAGTTGCCGAAAATACCAACACAAATTGTTGTTGGCTAAAAATATGGGAGAATTACAAAACTACACCATTTGAATTACATTTCACAAAACTACTTCATTTCAAAATTAATTCACAAAACTACATCTAAATACTCAAAATTAAATCTAAATAAACTCTATTCACACAATCCTACTCCCTTAATATTATACCCTAAACACTAATTATCGAACCCAAATGAAAAGATTTTAATTTTGATAATTTTTTAAAGGGTAAATCAAGCTTTTAAAATTTTGAAAATGTGCAAATATAAGAAAAAATTGAATTAGGTAGAGTTTTATAAAGAAAATGATGAAAGAGTGTAGTTTTGTGAATTCCTCTAAAAATATCACTAATATTTTTTTTTCTAAAATGCAACAAAACTTAAATTAACATAAAACTTTCAAAATGAAACCCTAAACTCTCCGAACTAAAAATCCAACCACCTTCAAAACTAAATAATAATCAGTAAACTCTAATTCTGCTCAATAAAAATAATACTTTAAAGTGTTGAATTTTCTTTTCTTTTTTTAGTATTTTAAAAAAATATTTTTGGCACCAAACATTTTATTGATATTTTCTGAAAATATCCTTTCTTTGCGTTTTATGTGGTATATATTGAACTTGGGTAAGATAATGAAATGAAAATATTTGATCATATTTTTAAAAGAAGATTCTAGAGGAATTCACAAAACTACACTATTTTATCCATTCATTTACAAAACTCTACATAATTCAATTTTTTCACATATTTACATTTTTTCAAAATTTTAAAAGCTTGATTTATCCTTTTAAAAATTACCAAAATTAAAATCTTTTCATTTGGATTCGCTAATTAGTGTTTAGAGTATAATATTAAGGGGTAAAATTGTGTGGGTAGAATTTATTTGAATTTAATTTTGAGTGTTTATGTGTAATTTTGTGAAATAATTTTGAAATGGTGTACTTTTGTGAAATGTAATTCAAATGGTGTAGTTTTGTAATTCTTCCAAAATTCTTTTATATTTCAACTATGAAATGAAAAGGTTGAATTGAATTTTTTTAGAGCATGTAAGTGGCCGTTCATGACCGGCATGGTTGAGTTGAAAAATATGTGTTGGAAGTTTAATTAAATTCGTTGACTTTTATATTTTAATTTCTGAAAAAATCTTTGTTTGATTAATATTATGTGTCATCACTTCTAAAGAAAATGTGTATTTATTACTTATAAGGAAACGAGTAAATTAACCGAATTATGTATGAAATTATACAAGTTAGAGATGTAAAACTTAAACAAAAATTTTCTGGAGTATATTATTTTGGTCGTTTCATTAAAGTATAAAAATGGATTTGAATATTTAAACAAAATAATATATTCTTAAACAAAAAAATTCTGGAGTATATTATTTTGGTCGTTTCATTAAAGTATAAAAATGGATTTGAATATTTAAACAAAATAATATGTTCAAACAAAATTATTGGTATGTACTATATAAGCATGATTAAACAATATTTTGAATAAAATATAATCCCATAAATTAGAACGAAAAGTTAATAGAATATTTTGGTCGATCGTTGATTATAACTTTTGATAAAAATTCTTTATAACAAAAATAACTCTCCATCTACCAGTATCTCTCATCCGTGGTGTTTAAATTTCATATGTATTTTTATAAAAAAAATCATATTATATTTATATAAAATATATATGTATTCCAAAAATCTTTTTAGTATATTTAAAAGACCCGAAATATTTGGACTTAAAAGATTTAAATATCTAAATTCATATTAAAACCTTTTAGATATTTGAACTTTGGAAGCTATTTCGAATCCTAATATTTTGTCAACTCTTACATGTGCCTCCAATCTATATATTATTTTTGAAGTACTAATTTGAACATGTCCAAAAAAACACACTTATTTACACATTATGCCATTGAGCATAAAAGGAAATATTTTTGAACATTTAATTACGAAAAAACCAAATAAGGAAATATTACAATCCTCTTCAAAAATAAATAAAAAATATTAAGGAAATTATATAAAAAATATTTTAAAAACAAAATAAAAATATGTAATTCACATAAATACATTATTACATAGTTTTTTATAAAAACTACCATTAAAATTGTATTTAAATCAAAACAAGTTTAATTAATATTATTAAGAATTTAAAAACGAATTGAAACAATTTTTTGTTAAAAATATCAAACAATAAAAAATAATTATTTATTAACGGGTTTGATTTCTGGAAAAATTCTAGATAAATGACAAGAAATTTGAAAATAATGATTAAATTTTATCATAAACAAATTTCGGGTAATTCGGATTCAAATCTAGAAATTTGTTTTGGCTCCGGGTGTTCAGGTAGTAAATTTCTCAATTCGTTCGGGTTATTTATTTTTGGAACAGTTTCGGTTCTTTAATTTCGGTTTGGTTCCAATTATGTATTTCAAATATAATTATAATTATAATTATTTTAAATAATTTTTGGGTAGTTAGAGTAGTTTAGTTTAGTTCTAAAAAATTGAGTTCGGTTCGGATTCGATTTCGGATATTATGGTAGTAAATTTCCCTATACATTCGAGTTATTTGTTTTTAGGATCGGTATTGATTTGGGGATTTCGGTTTGATTTGGGTTCGGTATTTCGGATTCGAAAGTTTTGTACATCCCTAATTTTTATAGTTTATAATAGTTTGGAATAAACCAACTTACAAATTATATTAAGATTTTGCTATATAAAATCTAATTCTCATTATATATTTATTTGCATAAACAATAAAAAAACAAAATACTCTTTAGAAATTCTGAATATTTTTATTTATTTTACAAAAACAGATAAAATATTACAAACTTATAAATTAACTGTATATATATAAAGCTATTTGTAAAAAACATAAACCCGTGGTACACCACGGGTTAAATCCTAGTGTTATATTGAATTTTCTTCCAAAATATCAGATTTATCAATAAACTTGGAAGTATTTAATAGTTTCAAAGTAGTAAGACTTTTTTGTCAGACAAAAAGAGATAGACTTTATGGAAATGTTTATGTCTTTGACTTAATTTGTGTTAGGTAACACTTTCGTAACAACAAATATATACTCCCTCCATTTTCTATTAATACAGTTTTTAAAATTTGTTTCTAAATAAAAGATTTTCTACATTTTTATGTATTATAATGCGCAAATTGTAGATTAATTTACACAAAACAATTATTAATTATAGGTATGATTTTACTAATCAAATAAATCAAAAGTGTTATATCAGTTGCTAATCGACGACGTGCAAAGAACTATAAAATAATCATAGTATATAATGCGGGCCAACTGATTATTCTCTTTTAAATAAAATGTTAATGATAGGGTAGTATTATTGTATCAAATCATGTTTAATACTCACATTTTATAGCTCATTAATAAACAATATACAATTTATATGAGACAAAAACTTAATTTTTATTTATGACAACAAAAACTCTAATTAACAACCGTAATTAAGAACTAGACGAAGAATACGTGCGGAGTTTAACATATTTTTATATTTGTTTATTTAAAATTATTTATTGAAAATATATATTAAATATTTCTAACTTAGATTATATGTATATAGTCTTTTATTTCATAAAATACATTAAATAAAATCTATACATTGTGTGGGGTAACAAATAATTATGGGCTAACCCGGGATTGATCAGCGTATAAGAAATATTTAAAAATTGTTTAATGAACTATATATCATATAAAGTTCAAAACTATGCTTATGTATATTTTAATATTATGAATATAATTTAGTTATATCTTATCAATTATTTATGTTATTTTTGACCCGTCACAAATTATAATTATACATAAATTGAATTCAATTTAATCTCATAACAATTATCATTTGTTTCAAATTCGCTTTGTGATTATTTTAACGACCCATAAAGAAAATTAAAATATGTATTTCAAATTTTGTCTTATATAAATGTTGAAATTTTAAATCGGTTTTTTGTTTATTTTATTTATTTGTTTTTGTACAATATTTTTTGAATTTAAAGTTTAAAATTAGTGAAGATTAAAATTTGAATTATTTTAGGTCTTTGTGTGGTCTTAAAATTGTAATTTGCAAAGACAATCAAAAATATAAGTTATGTTAAAAAAATGTAGTGGCATTACACTGTTAGGATTTTTTAATATATATTTTTCATTAAATATATTTAAATATATAAATTTAAAAACATGTTAAATTCCGCATATACGTGTATATCCTCGTCTAGTTAGATAATTAACCGAAGAGTTTGATGTCCACACTCCTCTTTGTTCATTAAATATTTTGTATACGACAATTCTATTTCTGTATATAGTTTTTGTGTGTTTTTATATATGTCAAAACTGTAAAAATTTAAAAAGAAAGGGAAGTGATCTTGGTGTAGTGGGAGTCATAAGTCCACACGAGACATGTAACACCATCCCACCCGAGATCGATTTTCCGTGGTACGATAGTTAGTTTGGTTATTGGGCCGGGCCCAAAGACAATTTTTGAAAAAATAATAACAATATCAAAAATAATTTTTGGTTATTGGGCCGGCCAAAGACAATTTTTTAAAAAATAATAACAAAATTTTCCCGCCTAAGACAATTTTTGAACGATTGAAACAACAATATCTTTTAGGGATCCCTATTTTTTAACCAAAAAAATAAAGAAATAACAAAATATCTAAAATATCGCTCTTCTTTTTTTTCCCTCAAATACCAAACTCTCACTCTTAGGAAAAAAAACTCACATATTCACAAAAATCGCGAATTCGAAGAAATCACCAACAAACAATCTGGGTTTTCTCTGCGAAGATGGGAGAAGAATCACCAATCGCAAACGCAAACGCAGATCGACATCTGAACCAGAGAATCGCGAAGATCCTTAACGAGACTCGCACTTCGTACGCTACTCATAACCGGAAGCTTAAAGAGCTCGCCGGAATCCGATCAAAACTATCCTCTCCAGATTCCGACGAGCCGTCTCTCCTCCGCCGTCGATTCTCTTCGGCGTTTTTCAAAACCCTAACCCCTCTTTTCGTTTCTGCTCAACGGAGAACCGCCGCGTCGGAGCGCGTGGTGAGATTCGCGGCGGAATTCGCCTGCCTCCGCAGCGATTCAGACGGAGATTCGGTGTGCGACGAGTTTCTCGAGGAGTTTCTCAAGTTTTTGATGGTTGGGTCTGTGGCTGCGAATCGAAACGCTAGATTCAGGGCTTGTCAGATAATCTCTGAGGTATAAGCAGATTTCAATTTACTAATTTGTGTGTTTTGAGTTTAAATAACTCTTTGGTATTGACTTATTGCCTTTAGATTTGATTTTACTTGGTGTTAATGTTGTTATGATACCTTTAGATGTTAATGACATTATAGTTTCTATAAGTTTGTATAGATGTTTTGATGGGTCTTTAGCTTTCTTTTAGCTTTGCACTTATGATATGTAATTGTGTTTCTTTGATTCGGTTTTGTAAGTTGTATAGATGTTTTGATGGGTCTTTAGCTTTCTTTTAGCTTTGCACTTATGATGTGTAATTGTGTTTCTTCGATTCGGTTTTGTAAGTTTGTATAGATGTTTTGATGGGTCTTTAGCTTTTTTACGCTGTTCCACTTATGATGAGCATTGTGTTTCTTCGATTTGTTTATTTAAGTTTTGTATTGATGTTTTATGGGTCTTTATCGGTTTTCATCTTTTCACAGTTCCACTTAGGATGTGCATTGTGTTTCTTCGATTTGTTTCTTTAAGTTTTGTATAAACGTTTTGATGGGTCTTTAGCTTTTTTTATCTCTTCTTTCCACTTATAGATGTTTTGGTGGTCTTTAGCTTTTTTCGCAATTCCACTTATCATGTGCACTGTGTTTCTATAATTTGTATAGATACTGTGTTGGGTCTTTCTCGTACTTGTGTTATTAGTTGTGCTGGGTTTCTTCGATTTGTTTCTAGAGAATGTATAGATGTTTTTATGGGTCTTTCAATGTTTTTTTCGTCTTTTTCGTTTATTCTGTGTGTTGTGTTCTGTGTAGATCATACTGCGCCTGCCAGATGAAGTGGAAGTGGCGGATGAACTATGGGATGATGTAATAGATTGTATGATGGTGCGTGTTCGGGACAAAGTTCCTGTCATACGTACTTTTGCTGTCAGGTCTCTTTCACGCTTTGTGAATGATCCTGAAAATACTGACATTCTTGATTTGCTCCTTGAGGTGCTTCCTCAGGAACAGAACCCGGTAAAGTTTCTATCTTGTACCATTTCTGGTTTGTGATAAAAGTATGGACATCTTTAGTTACTTATTGCTCAGCTTTTTAATGTTTCCAGGAGGTACGCAAAACCATTGTCCTGTCTCTGCCTCCATCAAATGCAACCACCCAAGCAATTATTGATTGCACTCTCGATGTTAATGAATCAGTACGCAAAGCAGCATATTCTGTTCTGGCAAATAAAGTTCCTCTTCAGAGTTTGAGGTGAAATCAGTCTCTTTATTTCTTTCTATATCATTTACATTGTCATAGCCAGCCTAGAGCTTAGGTCCCTTATATCGTTTCCTTTATCAAAAATCCTATCTGAATAGGATTTTAATGCTATTGGTTTTAATGTTCTACACTTAGAGATGTTGAATATGATGTTCTTCTTCCATACTGTGATTCTCTTTCTCCCTGACTGGTATATCTTTTGTTTTCCTGCTTTAGCATCAAGCTTAGGACCACAATTCTTCAAAGAGGGCTCGCTGACCGTGCTGTAAATGTTTCAAAGGAATGTTTGAATCTTATGAAAGATCAATGGCTATCTAATTGTTGTCAAGGAGATCCTATCGAGTTTCTTAAATACCTTGACGTTGAAAGCTATGAAGCTGTAGCAGAATCTGCATTGGAGGTTCTGTTAAGTGAAGGATTGATAATGCCCACCGATGACAAAAGCATCCAGCAATACATAACGTCCGCAGACGGTGAAGCTAGAGGTTTGTTGAAGTCTGGACTATATATGCATAAGTTTTTAGTTTCAATGTGTGCTTATACGTATATTCTTATATATGTGTTAGATGAGAGTTCATGTTCAACACCCACCATCCAACTTATGGAGCCAGAGATTGCTCTTTACTGGAGGACTATATGCAGGAAATTACACAAATGTGCTCAAGTAAGTTTGCAACTCACCAACTACTCACTATTAGGTACTTTGATGCCCCAAACAATATTTTTGGGATCCTACAAAATTCTGAAAATGTAACTATTTAACTGGATGATTATGTGCTTAAAACGGGTTTACAAATGCCCTCGATGAATTTCCTAACTCATTGATTTGCCTGAACTCATTTAAAATCCTGTTATATATAGTTGTCTGCTACACATGCTGGAATGTGAGATACAATTCTTGGTGTAGGTTTTGTATATATGACATGCTAAATGATGAGACTGTTTTACACAGGCAAAGGGATCTGATGCTGCTACTTCGATGGGAGCTGAGGCAGCCGTTTATGCTGCTGAAGCTTCAGATGCCAATGATTTTCTGGAAAGAGTTCTCCCTGCGACAGTTTCTGATTATGTTGATCTTGTTAAAGCTCACATAGAAGCTGGTGAGTCCAGAAATGTCTGTTAATACTAAAACTTAGTCGTTTTTAGGAGATACCCTCTGCTTATATATAATTTTCAGGACCGGATCACCACTTTGCCTCGAGGCAGCTTTTATTACTGGGCACACTGCTTGATTTCTCTGACGCTATGCTCCACAAAACTGCAAGTTCGTTTGTCCAGGAACTACTCCACAGACCTTTTGAGCAAGAACTAGATGAAGATGGGAACAACATTGTGATTGGAGATGGTATAAACCTTGGCGGTGATAAAGATTGGGCTGATGCAGTGTCCAAACTAGCTAAGAAAGTCCATGCTGCCCCAGGAGAATATGAAGAAGTTATACTTGTTGTTGTTGAAGAACTAGCGAGACCATGTAGAGAAAGGACTGCTGATTTCTTGCAGTGGATGCACGTTCTTTCTCTGACAAGTCTTCTCTTGGAAAATGGGAAGTCTTTACATTCACTACAAGGGACGGCTATTGAACCAGAAGAGATACTACATGCTTTGTTGCTTCCAGGGGTATATTTCCTACTCTCCTCTGTTTATTTATGTTCATATATCACTGCTTTATGTGCCACTTCTTTTATTTTTCCTTTGGAACTTTGACTATTGAAAATATTTGGAACAGATAAATTTGTTGTGACTTTGAGTTCTTCTTACATGTCATCAAGCAGCTTATCTGTTGGTACCTGTTGTTTTACTGGAAAATTGTGTGTTAACAGTTTTAAGAATTGGTAGTAACAGCTTATTTTTGCAAACCGACACTCTTTCTAATATGTTTCGTGCAATGCAGGCAAAACACACTCACTTGGATGTGCAGAGAATTGCTATAAAGTGCCTTGGTCTTTTTGGTTTTCTAGAGAAGAAACCTAGCGAAGCGCTAGTAAGGCAGCTACGGGCAGCATATTGTAGAAGCCCTCCACCGATTAGTATTATGGCTTCCAAGGCACTATTGGATCTTGTGATGTGGCACAGTCCGACAGAAGTTGACAAAGCGATGGGGGAAGAAGATCTCTTGTCACAGTTTGAAGATGTGGGCATTGATTTTGCACCCATCGATTTGTCCAGTGCCGAAGAAGATTTGAACTTTAAAACGCTAGATCTATTGTATGCTGGACTTGTAAGTGATGATTGGAGAGCATGCATAGAGAGCACTGAGAATGAATCCGTCAAAGCAACTGTTGGGGAAGGATTCGCAAAGCTTCTTCTCCTAGGAGAGAAGTATCCAAATTTGCCTTCATCTTTTTATCCTTTGGTGTTAGGCAAGCTGATTGCATTATACTTCAGTGAGGAATCAAAAGAGCAACTAAGGTATAGTGATTTTCTTCCTTTCGATTACTAGCTTCTGTCATGAATATCCACTAATTATTTGTCCTTCGTAATTATTGTCCCAGGTTCAAACAGTGTTTATCTGTCTTTTTTGAGCACTATGCTTCCCTGTCTGAGAAGCATAAGGTAACGAAAACCTTGATGTCTTTACAAGCATTAAGTGTTTGTTTATATGTTGGTTTAGTTTTATATAGCTGAATGATTTGTCATGTGATGTAGGGATATGTGTCAAAGGCTTTTGTTCCTCTTATACGCTCAATGTGGCCTGGAATTGATGGAAGCTCTAAAAGTTCATCATATGTTGTCTCAATTCAACGCAAGCGCGCAGTGCAAGCATCCAGATTTATCCTACAGATGATGCAAACCCCTTTATACAATACATCAGCAGAAGGTTCAGTCAAGTGTCCACTAGACTGTACACAAGAAGGGTTAGCTATACGCATAGCTGTCGAGGTTAGTTGCATTTCTTTTGGCTGCTATATCATATTGTCCTCAAGATCGAAAAAGTTTAGTTGAAAGTGAAGACATTATAATCTGACCAAGATTCACTTGCCCATTGAATCTGTCTCATGATTATGAACTCTTTAACATCCCACTTATGTAAACTGTTTGGTTGATATTGTTTGTTGTAGATGGTGAGCTTCAAGGCGAAGAAGACCGCTGCTGAGAAAGCGTATGTCGCGGCACTATGCAAAACACTTGTCCTGCTCCATCTGAAACCATCAGAACAAAATGTGATAAAGCTGATGAAAAAGCTTTTAAGCCAAGCCGCGGACTCTGTATGCTCGGAGAAGGAACTTCTTAAGGAAGTAAAACCGATGCTCGAACATCTAAAGTCTTTGGATTCTTGTCCGAACGAGGAGCTTTCGCAATTACAAGCAGACTCCATCTTTGGTACATTGATCTTTACAGTTTGGTTTTAATTAGACAGTGCAAAGTTATTGTCTTTTTGTCCTAAATGTCTTATGTTTTGTTACTTATGGCTATATAACAGAAACACTAGGAGTAAGTTACAACATGGACATGACTGCACCTGCAACAGTGCCACAGACACCAGCTCCTTGCTCAACAAGACCAGCTAGGTCAAGAAGACGAGTAAGGACTGCTCAAGAAACATCGTTTGACGAAGAAGAAGAAGAAACACCATCTCCTCCAGGTTCTGCTATGCCTTCTGCTCCTAATACTTTGATGGTTAGATCACATAGGGCAAGTAAAGCTGCTGCTTTAGCTAAGATAATGACAAGCAGAGCGAAAGTGAGCGATGAGGAAGACGAAGAAGAAGGTTTGTCTGATGTTACAGCAGAGGATTCAGATGAATCTGATGAATGAATCTGATATTATTATAAGAGACAATGAGAGTTTAGGTTCTTTTGTTGTTATTTAAGTATGTTAGTTACTTTAGAGATTCTATGCATTTTCAGGTGTTTTGTTAATGTTTGGGTTATGTGTTGATTGTTGGTAAGATTTATAGACTGAGATCTCATCTTGTGAGAATGTCTTCACATTTTGTTCCAACGATAATTTGATTTTTAACTAATTTTATTGTTTTTCACATTGATTTTAAGTGGACAACATGAGTAAGCTACATACATAAAAGCTTTGAGAGTTTTTTGTTTTGGATATGAGTAATCTTTAATGTTGTGTTGGTGATGGACTGATGGGTTTGTGATCTTATTAAGACCAGGCCCAAAATATTTATTAGCCTAAATAATATATATACTAGGATTTAACCCGTGGCACACCACGGATCTATGTTTTATAAACTGAATAAATGTATTTATCTATAATTTAACAATTTATAATTTGGGAGAATTATAAAACTACACCATTTGAATTACATTTCACAAAACTACACTTGAGCTAAAAGAAGACCTGTTGCATGTGTGAGGCTGAAAACCTCAATAAACCGCCATTCATTTTCGGTGATTAGGTTTGCATATCGCAAAACCAAATCTTTTTTTATGGATGCATGAATTTTTGATCCCTGTATGATAAAGCAAAAAATAAATAATGTTTTAAAAACTGTTGAAAAACATTTATACGTATTATATGTTACCCACAAAACATAAATGTGGTAATTCTTACACTTGTATCGAACAGAACCATCTCTAGCGTCTCTCCCGACTTTGCAGTGTATTGTACGGGCGCAGATCACGAAGGAGTGCAAAGGTAGCTGCTATTGTTATTATGAAGTTTATCGTTGAGTTGTAGTTGTTAATGGGTTTGTGATGGTATCGAATAGGTAGGATATCCTATATATAGGTGACATATTACATAGCTAAAGTTTAGGTTTTTCTATATTTGGTGACCAAGAGTATTACACAATATACAAATTCTTCATCTCAATTTTATTTTTTTAATTAATAACATTCCTTTTTTATTTTTTCGTAAAGATTTATAAAATTTCGCATCAAGTTTTGCCATTATTGGTAATACGTTTTTCCTTGTTTAAAAATTTGCAATGAATAAATGCACTTTTTGTATTTTTTAATTAATAACATTCTTTTTTTATTTTTTCGTAAAGATTTATAAAATTTCGCATCAAGTTTTGTCATTATTGGTAATACGTTTTTCCTTGTTTAAAAATCTGCATTGAATAAATGCCCTTTTTGTATTTTAATATAAATCAATACCATATTTTGAATATAAGGTATTAATTGTCTCATGTTTATGGTAACACACCATGATTACTAATTGGTAAATAAAATAAGTCTAGCATAAGTCATGTCATAAATACACAAACTATTGGTTTCGATTTTATTTTTTTAGTTATTAACATTCCTTTTTTATTTTTTCGTAACATTTTGTTTCATTTTGTTAAGAAGATTTATAAAATTTGGCATCAAGTTTTGCCATTATTGGTAATACGTTTTTCATTTTTTAAAAGGCTGCATTGAATAAATGTCTTTTTGTATTTTAATATAAATTAATACCACATTTTGAATATATGGTATTAATTTTCACATGTTTATGGTAACACGTCATGATTACTAATGGTAAATAAGTTCAGTCTAGCATAAGTCATGTCATAGATACACAAATTATTGGTATCGATTTTATTTTTTTAGTTAATAACATTCTTTTTTTATTTTTTGGTAGCATTTTAGAATATACATGGCATATTTTTTTTAATATATGGTATCATAATTCATATGTAATAAAATATTATATGGAATACATGTCATAGAAATTAGAAGTTATAAGCATCTATGGCATAAAATTCGGTATAAAAAGTTAATATACTTAATTATGTTTAATCTAGAAATTACTTCTAAGATTTTTTAATAACATGGTATATTGTATTTTTAATAAAATATTATTCTATACAAATTTATAAATGAAAAACGAATTATATAATATGTTTCTCTACAAATTTATTGGTAATACGTTTTTCATTTTTTAAAAGGCTGCATTGAATAAATGCCTTTTTGTATTTTAATATAAATCAATACCACATTTTGAATATATGGTATTAATTTTCACATGTTTATGGTAACACGCCATGATTACTAATGGTAAATAAGTTCAGTCTAGCATAAGTCATGTCATAGATACACAAATTATTGGTATCGATTTTATTTTTTTAGTTAATAACATTTCTTTTTTATTTTTTCGTAGCATTTTAGAATATACATGGCATATTTTTTTAATATATGGTATCATAATTCATATGTAATAAAATATTATACGGAATACATGTCATAGAATTAGAAGTTATAAGCATCTATAGCATAAAATTCGGTATAAAAAGTTAATATACTTAATTATGTTTAATCTAGAAATTACTTCTAAGATTTTTTAATAACATGGTATATTGTATTTTTAATAAAATATTATTCTATACAAATTTATAAATGAAAAACGAATTATATAATATGTTTCTCTACAAATTTATAAATGAAAAACGAATTATATAATATGTTTCTCTACAAATTTATAAATGGAAAACGAAAATATATACTATGTTTCTCTACAAATTTATAAATGAATTTACACTTGTTTGCTTGTAGGTGTAGTGTTATTACCTTTTATGATTGTATTATGTAAGTTATTGTTTTGCCCTTTATTAAAATTTTGAACATATGTTAAAGCAATGGCATTGGTTGTAATTTAATATGATTTTTGGAAAATTTCATATTAGTACTTCAAAAATACTAATATAGATATATATATAAATATTTTTTTATGACAACATTTTATTTTTATTTATTAAATTAGGCTTATTTAAAATTTTTATAAAAGTATGGACCATTTTTGGGCTCTATTCACTTTTTAAAAATAATTGGTCTTCCTAATTAGTACTTACTCCCTCCATTTTTGATTGTAGGATTTTCTAGAAAAAAATCATAAATTAACAAATTATTTAAAATGATTTTTTTAACCTTATTTATTATTGTTATTATGATTGATAAAATATAAACGTAATAAATTATAAAGATATAAGTAAGGACATAATAGGAACATATGTGTCAATTATTCTAGAAAATCTTATATTTCAAAACAAATTTTTTTTCTAAAAAATCTTATTTTAAAAAACCGAGGAGTATTAAGTAGAGAGGGAAAAATAGTCTTTTGCATGCAGTTTCTTTTTAAAATAAGCAAAAGCCTATGGATCGTTACAAGCTTCGTTGATAAAACAAATGGACGGCCACGATCCTTTCCTTTACAAAATTCTACCTAATTCAATTTTTTCACATATTTACACATTTTGAAAATTTTAAAAGCTTGATTTACCTTTTAAAAAATTACCAAAATTAAAATATTTTCATTTGAGTTCGCTAATTAGTGTTTAGGGTATAGTATTAAGGGGGTAGGATTGTGTGGGTAGGGTTTATTTGGATTTAATTTTGAATATTTAGGTGTAGTTTTGTAAAGTAATTTTGAAATGGTGTAGTTTTGTGAAATGTATTTGAAATGGTGTAGTTTTGTAATTCTCCCAATTTAATTTTAGTTAGGGAAAACGTCAATTAATTCTCCAAGTTATCAAAATAGGTCATTTTATTCCCCAACTTCACATTAGGCTAATTAATTCCCCAAGTGAAGTTGACCAAACCAATTTAGACACCGATTTAGTCAACGTGAAACTGAAGTTAACGGCGGTAATAACACCGTGAACAATTGACTAAATTGGTTCTAAATTGGGGAATAAAATGACATATTTTGGTAATTTGGAGAATAAAATGACATATTTTGGTAACTTAGAGAATAAAATGACATATTTTGGTAACTCGGTGAATAAAATGACATATTTTGACAACTTTTCAAAATTGATAAATTACTTAATTTTTAATTGAAAATTACACCCTTTTATCCTTTCATTTACAAAACTTTACATAATTCAATTTTTTTGTATTTACATTTCACAAAACTACACCTAAACACTAAAAATTAAATCCAAATAAATCCTACCCACACAATTCTACCCCTTTAATACTATACTCTAAACACTAATTAGCGAACCCAGATGAAAAGATTTTAATTTTGATAATTTTTTAAAGGATAAATCAAACTTTTAAAATTTTGAAAGGGTGTAAATATGTGAACCCAAATGATATTTTTTAAATTTTGGTGAAGTTTTTTCAAGATAAATCAACCTTATAAAATTTTGAAAGGATATAAATATGATAAATAGTTGAATTAGGTAGAATTTTGTAAATGAAAGGATGAAAGGGTGTAATTTTCAATTAAAAATTTAGGAATTTATCAATTTTGAAAAGTTGTCGAAATATGTCATTTTATTCTCCGAGTTACCAAAATATGTCATTTTATTCTTTAAGTTACCAAAATATGTCATTTTATTCTCTAAATTACCAAAATATGTCATTTTATTCTCCAATTTAGACATCGATTTAGTCAACTGTTCACGATGTTATTACCGCCGTTAACTTCAGTTTAACGTTGACTAAATCGGTGTCTAAATTGGTTTGGTCAACTTCACTTGGAGAATTAATTGGCCTAATGTGAAGTTGGGGAATAAAATAACATATTTTGGTAACTTGGGGAATTAATTGACGTTTTTCCCATTTTAATTATATAACACAAACTTTTTTTTTTGATAAAACATATAACACAAACTTTTTTTTTTGATAAAACATATAACACAAACTTTATAAAGTCAATAAAATTAAATGAAATGGTAGGATGGTTCCTTATAGAGCAAGCAATGAATATCCTAAAAAGATGAAATTGAAAACTCGATGAGTGTGATCGTAGAAAGTAGAGAGCTGTGTGTTTTCGTTCGAAAAAGGTTTCTTTTTTCTTTAAAATTAATAATTTAGAAAAACAAATATGAAATAAAGCTAAAAGAAATATTCAGCTTTGAGAATTATTAGCAAAAAAGAAATATTAAAGCTCACTTACCATTATACCAACTCCTCTCTTTGAGAACTATTAGCAAAAACAGAATATTCAGCTTTCCAATTTGATATTCTTTTGTTATGAAAACAAAAATAATAATTTTTCATTATCATAAAATAAAGGGGAATTATAAAACTAAGGTTCAATTCACAAAAGGGAGAATTACAAAACTATACCATTTGAATTACATTTCACAAAATTACACCATTTCAAAATTACTTCACAAAACTAGCTAAACTTAAACACTAAAAATTAAATCCAAATAAATCCTATCCACGCAATCCTACCCTCTTAATACTATATCCTAAACACTAATTAGCGAACCCAAATGGAAAAAAATTAATTTTGATAATTTTTTAAAGGGTAATTAATCAAACTTTTGAAATTTTGAAAGGGTGTAAATATGTGAAAAAATTGAATTAGATAGAGTTTTATAAAAGAAGGAAAGAAAGGGTGTAGTTTTGTGAATTCCTCTTCACAAAATTATACTAATTAAATATGCATTTCACAAAACTTCATATAAACACTAAATTTTAACATTAAACACAAAATTTTACGCTTTCTAACACTAAAACTTAAACATGAACCCAAATGAATTAGGGAGAATTACAAAACTACACCTTTTAAATTGCATTTCACAAAACTACACTTTTTAAAAAATCACTTCACAAAACTACATCTAATTACTAAAAATTAAATTGAAATTAGTCTTACCCACAAAACCTTACACCTTCAATATTATACCATAAAGACTATTTAGCAAATTATAGGGGGAATTATAAAACTAAGGTTCAATTCACATAATTATACTAATTAAATATGCATTTAAAAAACTTCATATAAACACAAAATTTAAACATTAAACACAAAACTTTACCCTTTTTAACACTAAAACCTAAACATCAAATGGTGAACCCAAATGAATTATTTGTAGTTTTGTAAAGAAAAGTTTAAAACGGTGTAGTTTTTTAAAAATTCTCAAATACAAATTCATAACAATATTTTAGGACCATTTCATAAAATGTGTTGTTTCAAAATTATTTAAAATGTCAAAATTTACATCCAAAACCGGAATTTAAAATTTCAGTTTTACATGTTTTTCTTTTGCAAATATAAGTGTTGCAAGCTAGTGTGATTATTTAAGAATATTGTTATTATGTATTAGATATTGTAAACTTGGGATCTCAATTTTTAACAAAAAAAAAGATTTGGGATCTCAACGTTTGGATGCCTTGCACTACGCCCTTAAAAGTTATGTTTTCAGATACGTATGTTAAAGTATAATTTTCTATTATAACTTTGTAAGTATAATTTTCTATTATAACTTTGTAAGTATAATTTTCTATTATAACTTTGTAAGTATAATTTTCCCAACGTTATTTTAATAAATGGATTACTTTTGTTGCATGGCTGCCTACTTTATGAAAAGGTTAAAACTTTAGTCAAGCTTTAGAGCATAATTATAGGTAGAAAGCTTAAGTTTTTATTTTATTTATTTTTTAATTTTTTTGTCTGATTTAAAAAATAAAAAATGCACAAATCGTGAAACTCCAAGTGTCAGTAACCCCACGAACAGTTGAAAAGACGCCTTTTAGAGAAGAAAGAGCGTAGGAAACGAACGAATCTGAATGTTTGTGGGGCTGAGAAAACCCCATCGTTTTAGCAAAAAAAAAAAAAAAAAATTGTTTGGTCCGGATGACCAACTCCAGTGGAGTGTTTTATTTTACTTTTTGGTGGGTCTAGTTTGTAAATTTAAATAAATAAATGCATAAATATTGAAAATATATAAGACCCATGTCTTATTTTAGACAAATATGAACCGTGTCTTGAACCGTGTCTAGAACGACACGTGTCGTAATTTTAGAGTTTTGCAATTTTTTTTTTTATGATTTGCAATTTCAATTATTTATAATTTTTTTAATAAAAACAAATTCTTATTTTCTAGAGTTTTGGTGAAGTTTTAAAGAGTAAATCAAGCTTTCAAAATTTTGAAAATGTATAATTATGAGAAAAATTTGAATTAAATAGAGTTTTGTAAAGGAAAGAATGAAATGGTGTAGTTTTGTGAATTATTCTTTTGCAATTTCAATTATTTATAATTTTAGAGTTTTGCAATTTAAGTTATTTATAATTTTTTTAGTTAAAACATTGTAGTGTTTATCAATGGACGCTGCGTAAACATCAGAGTGTCTTATGCATAAAATACATTAAAAATATTCTTAAAAATAAAAATAAGACATTTGAATATCTTGGTTGATGGAGTTGCTCTTAGTGAAAATTTAATAGATACTTATACACCTATTAAATTTTGAAAAGCATATCTATTCACTACTATTCTATTATGGGAGAATCACAAAACTACACCATTTGAATTACATTTCACAAAACTACACAATTTCAAAAATACTTTACAAAACTACACCTAAACACTCAAAATTAAATCCAAATAAACCCTACCCACACAATCCTACCCCCTTAATACTATACCCTAAACACTAATTAGCGAACCCAAATGAAAATATTTTAATTTTGGTAATTTTTAAAAGGATAAATCAAGCTTTTAAAATTTTGAAAGAGTGTAAATATGTGAAAATTTTAAATTAGGTGTAGTTTTGTGAAGGAGGGATTGAAAGGGTGTAGTTTTGTGAATTCCTCTTCTATTATTATCTTTAGAATAAAACATAATTTTTGTATGTCATATTTTTCTTTCACTTTTAAATGACATAAAACATTCGTGTTTACAAAACGCTTATGTATTAACTTATTCCATCACCAAGTAGTAATGAACAGAAATGATTTTTTTATTTATAATTCTTATGTTTTATTATTAAACTTGATTTTCACACTATTTATATTATTTTTACATAATTTCCCATGACTACTTAAAACATGCAAATTTACGAATGATTTTCTTGTATATATAATTAAAACAAACTTTTTCTTAAGATTGAATCACCGATTATAAAATTAAATATTGTATTTGATAATGGCTTTTCTGCCAAATCACGCTAGTTATAGTTGCCTTAAATATGCAAAAATAACATTTTTTATAAACATGCAAAAATAACTTAACATGTATAAATAGGTATTCATTTTTTTCATTGCTAATGTCTTCCTCTCCATTTTTTTTTATCAATGGCAAAACTAACTAATATTCTCTTCCTCTTCTTATTCTTCTCTCTCCTCGCCGCAACCGCGCCTTCCTTTTCCTCGGCCACCTCCTCCACCGACTCTTTCGTCTACGGTGGCTGCTCCCAACAAAAATACTCACCAAACTCACCTTATGAATCAAACCTAAACTCTCTCCTAACTTCACTAGTAAACTCAGCCACATACTCTTCTTACAACAACTTCACCATAATGGGCACTTCCTCTTCCGACACATCTCGTGGCCTCTTCCAATGCCGCGGAGACCTCTCCATGCCCGATTGCGCCACTTGTGTGGCACGTGCCGTATCCCAAGTGACCCCACTTTGTCCCAACACTTGTGGTGGTGCCTTACAACTTAGTGGTTGTTACATAAAATATGATAACATAACATTTCTAGGTCAAGAAGACAAGACCATTGTTTTGAAAAAGTGTGGGCCCTCTCAAGGCTATAACACCGATGGGATTGGTCGGAGAGACGCCGTGCTCACCGGACTTTTAAGCGGTGGTGGTGGCTATTTTAGAGCCGGTGGCTCCGGTGATGTACAAGGTATGGGACAGTGTGTTGGAGACTTAACTGTTTTGGAGTGTCAAGATTGTTTAGGGTTTGCTATTGGACGGCTTAAAAGTGATTGTGGCACGGCCGTTTTTGGAGATATGTTTTTGGCTAAGTGTTATGTTAGATATTCTACTAATGGCGGTGGTGCACAAAACACTTATGCCAAGGATCATAAATGTAAATATTCTTTTACTTACTATAATATTATAATAAAAGTATATATATTTTATATTTTGTTAATATAAAAATCAGAAAAAAACTACTAAAAGAAAATAGATTGGTAAAATTTTAGAGAGGTGGTATATTTATATTAAATGATTTAGAAAATATTATTTTTGAACGATTTTAGAAAATCTTAATTTTTTGTTAGTAATATACTTTTTTTATATCCACCCAAAAATTTCATTTATTTGTAAATACGGTGTATTAAAATATTGTATGTTATAGTATTTTATTATTATCTCGATCATATTTTAACTTATATATATTTGAGAGGAAGTGATGTTAGGAACTCAAATTATATATTTCATAAGTTACAATGTTTGTATAGTACTTTTGTAGTCTCTATCAAAACTAGCATATTTTTTTAGCATGTGTTGTTTCTTTAGATTTTGAAAATAGTAAATTTTAAACAAATTATAAATATTGTAATTTTTTGTTGATTAATAAAAGATAAAACAAATTACGGAGGAGAAAGGACGTTCGCGATCATAATAGGATTACTAGCTGCGGTTGTTCTTCTAATTATATTTCTTCTTTTCCTCAGAGGAGTTTGTAGTCGTGGAGGTAATTAATTTCTATTTTTTGGTTACATATTAATCATTTTAAAAAAATAATTATATGATATATTCCACAATATACATGCATAATTGCATATAGATATAGGCCTTATAGGTAAAATACTTAGTCATCAAACTTTAATATATAATGAATGTTATGAAATATACTTGCACGTGCATAGTACAATATTTATTCAATTAGGTGAATCGAATATTAAGATTTATTATTAGGGATATTCAAAGTTTTAGGTTTGTAGCGTTTGTTTATAAGAATTTTGAATGTTTCAGGTAAATAAATGTCAAATGTTGTGAATTTGCAAGAGCTTGGATAGCTTCGGATTCTGCCGACTTTATTTCTTTTTAATTACTTTTTCAGCATTATTGTTAATTATTTTGTTTCGATTGTTGTTACATAATACTTGTTGTGATAATAATTATTTTAAATGAAAAAGAGCTAAAGAAAAGAAGGTATTAAGAGCATCATTATAGGTAGAGTCTTTGTAAAGACTCTTACAAATTTCTTTTATTTTTTTTTTAATTTTTTTTTTCAAAAATAAAATAAAAAATAAAAAAAAATAATTAATTGACCAATTGCGGGCAGCCACGTGTCGGTGGGGCCCGCAAAATAGTCAAGAGCCAACTCTTAGATAAGAGTTTTAAGCTTGGGCTTTTAATTAATTTGTGGGGCCCACAGGTTAAAAGCCCTCCCTGGAGCCCCTATAAAGATGGTCTAAGAAATGAATTTTAAAGGCTTTATTGCATATACGAAGAAAAGATTAGCTAAAGCAATAAAGTAAAAAAGCATAACTAAAAGAAAGATGTCCAAAAAAGCAATTTTTTTTTTTTGCGAAATGATATTATATTATTAATGAAACTTAAATCTTACAAACCCGCTTGGAACAATATATAGATCGAGTATATAAACTCCGATAATATAAAGTTCTAAACTTTTCGGTAATAAAAACTAAAGATATAAACTAACATCGTAAACTTTTGAAAAACATAAACCCGCAGAGATCGTCTATAAAAGTCTGAAAACATTCTCAGAAGACACAAGCCAGCAGATTCCTAGCAAAGGAGCTAGAAAGTCTGAGGAGACAATCCAAAAAGCAAAAGTTTATGCCCATCTTTATTTGTCAAATGGCATATATTCGTTTTTGAAGATACCTAAATTTATTAATATTCTTTTAAAATGTAAATGTTTCATTCTTTCCAAAGTTTATGTTTCTTTTGACAAATCAAAAAAATATTGTTGGAATTTTTAGGGTAATTTCCTAAAATACCATAAATTCTTTTTATATAAAATAACTTGATAAAAAATTTTAGAATACCATTAAAACAATTGACTTGAAATACCATAAAATTAAAGTTTGATTAAAACATTCAAAAATAAACCTTAAATCATGTTTTATTCAAAATTAAACCCAAAACACTAATTAGCTAACTCTTTAACAAGAAAATACTAAATAGCTAATCCAAACAAAAAGATCAAATTATAAAGTGTTAATTTTTGGTTTTTTTTTATTAAATATAACACCATTTAAAAACCAATCTTGTGAAATCTACCACATTTGGATTATTGAGTTTCAAAATTGATTTTGTGTGGTAGTTGTGGTAGGATTTTTACAATTTTAAACCCAATGGAAATGTCAGTGACGTGCACAAAAACGACAGAAGATGAATGGCATGCATTTTATGCGGACGTGAGTTAAATAATGTTTCAAAAACAATAATTTTGCTTTTATTTTTCCACCTCTATGTATTATTGAAAACAAAATTCATTTTATTAAAAAAGGAATTAAGAAGAAATGATATACACCAACATTTAGTGAAACATCATAAAAATTGCATATATGATGGACAATATGGCATTGAACAAAATAATGTTAGTAATTGATATATACGAGAATTTAATAATTATAAAACGTATATACGATGAACAATATGCCGGTAAACGAATAATGATAGTAATTTGATATACACGAACATTTAGTAATAAAATGTGTATATGAAGAACAATATGTACACTTCAAAAACATAAAAAATACTCTATCCGTTTTTTAATGTTCTTTAAAATGACTTTTATAACCTTTTTATTATTGTTATTATGATTGATAAAATATAAATGTGATAAACCATAAAGGTATAAGTAAGGACATAATAAAAAAAAATATGTGTCAATTATTCTAGAAAATTATACATTTCAAAACAATTTTTTTTATAAATCCTAGATTAAAAAACTAGGCAGTATAATAATAAAAAGGGCATAAGTTACCTTCAAAAAAGTCGCATCATTGCAGAAAATTGCAGTACATGCTAAAGGCAAAAACGTCATTATAAAGACCAAAATCGATTTTGAAATCGATTTAAATCGATGTGATAAATTTCACAAAGTAATAAATTAATTATGGTAGATTTCACAATTTCCCATTACTTTTTTTTCTTTTTGGTTCTGAAAACTTTTTAAAAAAACTTGTAATGTATTTTTGGGCAATTTGTATTTTTATTATATTTTAAAAATTACTCTTAATTTATTCTTACACATTTAATATGAGTAGATATTAATTAGAAAGTACTACTATATTTTTTTAAGAAAAACAGTAAGGTGGAATTTGCCACCTAAAACCTATATTTTAATCTTGATTTTACCTACTAAACATTTAAAGTCCAAATGAAAAATATTTAAATATAAAATATTTATTGTATATTTGTTGTAATTTTAGCTAACTCAACAAATCTAATGGTATTTTTGAGAAAAATAGTTGGTATCTTTTAGCCAAAATTTTTAATAGTTTCCTAAATATGTGGTGCTTAGAGTTTTTAATTAGTATTTGAATGTATTTGTGTTTTTGTTTCAACTCCAATACTTAATTTTTTTTTTAATCCACCAACCAACAATTAACACGTAAGGGTGCTTGATGGGTTTCAAAAACCCTTGCCTAAGCATCGGTCTTATGTATTTTATTCTTTTCTTATTTATTTAATTAGTCCAAATACAATAATTATACCTTAAGCAACTCTTAAAGAGCGTAGATGGAGCTGCTCTTATGTAAAAAATAAAAAATTACACGAAAACTTAAAAAGTAAAAACACATTAAATTCGATTTTATTGTATATCGACAGGGTATAACAAGGAGGACATTAAAGTACAAATCGAAGACACGGGACATCGCAACACGAGGGTCGTTTAATGCACACGGGACTACAGAGAAATTGATTGCTTGGTCCAAACCAGAAGTCGGATGGGTGAAAGTCAACACTAATGGAGCCTCACGGGGTAACCCAGGTCTCGCAACAGCGGGAGGAGTCGTGAGAACTGAGCTAGGTGAGTGGAACGTTGAATTCGCGTTGAACATCGGCGTGTGTACGGCATGTGTACGGCGCCTGTTGCTGAGTTATGGGCTTTGTATTACGGTTTATATTTGGCTTGGGAAAGGGGATTTCGACGTGTAGTGGTGGAATTGGATTCAAAGATGGTGGTAAATTTTTTCAAACAAGGATCGCGAGTTCGCATCCCTTGTCGTTTCTGGTACGTCTGTGCCAAGGCTTTATCTCGAGGAACTGGTCAGTCCGAATTGTTCACGTGTATAGGGAAGCGAACCGTCTTGCGGATGGATTAGCCAACTATGCGTTTTTCATTTTTTCAATAATATACCTGAAGTGGTTAGTTCTGTTTTGATGGAGGACATGGAAGGCATAACACTGCCTAGAATGTTTCGTTTGTAATTTCTTTTATATAATAAATAAAGGGGGATTTTCCCCTGTTTCACACCAAAAAAAAAAGTACAAATCGAAGAAGGAAACATATTAAGCATAAAAGCAGAAGGATTAAAAGAAGAGAGAGACAAGAGAGAGAATCTTGTGTGGCACGTGGCGGAGAGAGACGGTTTCGCCGGTAAAGGAGAGTTTCTCCGGCGTATAGAGTTACCGGAGAATGTGAAAGTTGACCAGGTCAAAGCTTACGTGGAGAATGGTGTCCTAACTATTATTGTGCCAAAAGACACGTCATCTAAATCATTTAAGACAAGGAACATAAATATCACTAGCAAGTTAGGATTCTTACACGATTTTCATCAAAGTTGTTTATAGTATTTTTAGAGTGTTTATATTTTTTTTTGTGTATTTGATTATTAAATAAAATCAAAACATGATTTAATACTAACCATTGCCACAAAGAAATACTTAATTAAGCATTTTTTGCATTCTCTAAACTCTCTTACGTGTCGCTATGTGATTGGTCAAAATAAAAACAAATCTTCTTCTTTTGCGATTTCTCTCCTGCGATTTTTCGGCGATTCTTCTTCTTTTTTGACCTCCACGGCGATTCTTCTATGTCAGTCTTCTTCTATGGCGATTGTTCTTCCTCTATGAAGATTCTTCTTCTTTCTATCTCCTTTTTTTTTCTTCTTCTAGATTTTTTTTTCTGATTTTTCGCATCAGTGGTTTGAATCTGATTTTTCGCATTAGTGGTAAGGATAGAACAAAACATGAACAACTAAAAGTGGATTTGGTCGAAAATTTGGAACAAATTAAGATTATAAACGAAATCTTTGTAATATAATGTCAATGTATGTTTTAATTATATATTATGTGAAATATGTTTGTAAGTTTAAATTATATATTATGTGAAATATGTTTAATATAATGTTGAATTTTTAAAAAACTTTAAACACATTTTTTTAGTCTCGCTTAATAAAGGACAAATTTTAATTAAACATTTAAGAATGCTTATGTATTTTGTTTTGTACAAATACACACAAATACTAATTAAATACTCTTAAACAACCTTCATTTAGTCTCCTTTGATAAATATGCTCTTAGTGCATCTTCAATGGAATTTTTTGGAGGGATCTTAGCCGGTAGGGTCTACAAAATAGTTAAGAAACCGACTCTTAAATTCATAAGATCTGATCTTAGAGAGATCTTGCATTGTTCATGGATCCCACTTGATACGTGACGACCCATGATTGATGCATTATTAAATTTTTTATTTTTATTTTTTTAAATTACAATGTTCATGCGTTCTATTGAATAGTTAAAAAACTTTGTCGGTTTCTCTATTAGAAATGGTCTTAAACCGGTTTATGTAAAGCTTGTTGTTGTTTTGTCAAACATGCATGAAAACAATAAATCAATAATTAATTAATTATATTCACAAAAGTGAGATATTTCGAAGTATTTCTTTGTAAACAAGATTATATGATAAAAAATAAAATTTAAGTAATCAAGTATAGTATCTTTGACAAAAAAATGTAACTAGCCAATATAATTAGATTTTGATTCTTTTAATTATATCATTATAAAATATAAGGTTGAACGTCTTTGGCCATTAGAATTTATTTTTTCACCACATGCATAATTTTAAGATGTTTTGGTTTTTGATTATGAAATAATCAGATTTCGGATTAATTTAATCTTTTATATTCAGTAAAAGTATTCCTACTCGGTTTGGTACAATATTTTACATTGATTTTGTTTTTCGTTATTGATAATTTATGAGGCTTTAGACTTAACAACATCAATTCAAAATTTTATTTACTTTTTAACCACAACAATATACAGTATAGACGTAAATGAATATAAAAAACCATCACTATCATTACACAAATAAGCAAGTACACATACTTATTTTCATTGTTATTGTCCTGATAATTACACCAAGAACACCAAATATGATTAATTACACAACGAGTTACTTAAAAATGAGATTGGCATAGTACTTTTAAATTATACAAAATTATTCTAATTAATTATTGGGAGATGGAGAAGGAGAAGGAGAAGAAGAGAGAAGTGAAGAGAAAAGACGATCGGCTAGGATTTGATTAGCGGAATCCGACGGATGAAATGCGTCCCAAAAGACAAAATCTTTACGGTTTTTACACATTTTGGAGTTTGGAAGACAAAGACCACCAACGCTTGTGTCCACATTGCAACAAGACGTGTTCGCCACTTTAAACCCTGCATTTTATCGTAAAAATAGCGTTTGCGTTACCGAACAAAACGCAAAACTAAGAGTCTAAGACTAGCAACACATCAAAGAAACATAATCCAAATTAGGTTTTGTACATTTCGGGACATTTATCTGAAAAACAATCACTCTCTTTGTTTGATTTTATAGTTTTTTTCATGCAAATTAATAAAATAACTAGTCATAAAATGATTTGAACAATTTTCAATACTTTTTAGTCTATAGTATTTCCAAATTATCAATTAATATACTTTAAAACTATGAACTCACAAAAATCAATAGATAAAACCACACTGATATATTTATAAAAATCAAACATTTTAAAACAATTTTTTTTTCCGTAAAACGTCAAACATAAAAACCGGAGGAGTATAATTCATCTCAACTACTCCCTAATATTCATTTTTGATTTATATTTAGTCTTTTAAAATATTGTAACACAAACGACATTGGACTAAAAAAATCATAAAACTGAGTGAGACAAATTTGTGAATTATAAAACTAAAGATCGACACTTGAATACAAAATTAACTAAATATTTTTTTATAACTATCTAGACTCTAAATATTTTTTATAATTTTCCCAGCAAAAAATAAAAACAATAAATAGATGGGATAAAAAAATGATATCAAATTATATCAAATTAATTTTTGATATAATTTTGATTCAACATGCATCAATAAAAAATCATATCAAATTAATTTTTGTAAATATTATTTCGGTAAAAATCTAGTTGGACTAAAAAATCATAAAACTGAGTGAGACAAATTTGTGAATTATAAAATTAAAGACACTTGAATACAAAATTAACTAAATATTTTTTATAACTATCTAGACTCTAGTAACTATATATTATATCTATCTATATAGAACACTAATTAATATATAGTTTTAATTTCAATCAAAATGATTAGTTTTAATTTAATTACCATAACGAGTGGGATTGTTAATGAGATCAAGAACATGAGGATAAGTATCAGCAAAGGCGAATTTAGCTTCTGGAAGGCTTTTGTTGAGATCTTCTAAAACATTCTTTGTTCTTATGTTGAAATTCATTACCCATTCGTTGACACGTTTTAGGCACGTGCCTGACTTTGACTTCACTCTCTGCGATGGGATACAACCCAATGGTCCTAACCCATGAAATATTACTTTCCTTGCTCCCAATTTGTATATTATCTGATTTCTCTCAAAACATTTCATGTGTTAATTATCACAAGTAGGTAGTGACAAAATAAAAAAAAAATATTTAACAGAAGTAGGAAAATAGTATGTACATTAGGTGCTTAAATATAGTTAAAGATATGTAATTATTATTATAGTGACAAAAGCGAGGCCTAGGTTTTGTAAACATAATATGTTATATTTGTTTTTTTTTGTTAAAGGGTATAAATATGTTATTTGTTTCTACGGTATATTATTCATTTATGGGTTTAAAACTACTAATTAATTGTTTTTTGGGTTTTTCAAATGTCATGCAAATATATAAAAAAATTAACATGTGTGTTGATATTTCGCTAGTAATATATTCCCTCCGTTCTTTCATGTTTGGTGTTTTAGAAAAAAAAATTGTTTTTAATTGTTTGATTTTCACAAATATCAATGTAGTTTTATCTATGAATATATGAGAATTGTAACTTTAAAGATATATTAATTGAAAATTTTGCAACACTATTGGTCCAAAAATATTGAAAATTGTTAAATACTAGTAATTTATGTCTTCTTAATTTGTGTGAAAAACCTATAAAATTAAACAAAAAAGAATGGAGTGAGTATATATTTTTCCCACTAGTAATTTAATAAAAAGATGATATCCCAAAATAACACGTTAATGGTCGTTAAGAAAAGAGTTGGCCAAAAACTCCTCAAAGAATCGTAGTAATTTTTCGATTTTTCACTTGGTTATATATATATATATATATATATATAGAAGTAAACTAACATAGTCATTTTCAATTTAACAAAAAAATAAATAATCAAAGTTTAATGTAAATATATACCGTAAGTTGATTGTGTAGAGTTGATGTCAAGAGTTCAACAAAGTCATCATGTGTATATTGTTGCCCATCTGCCATAAATGGCTGCAAGAAATTGTTTACATAATCGTTGCTTCCTATTTTAAAAAAATACAAATATTAATCACAATATAATTATTGTGATCATACTTAATTAGTACCATGCACTTCTCAAACAAATGAAAGAAATTAGAAGACAAGATATATAAAGACACTTAAGTAATCAAAGTTTTTTTTAACTTGTAAATTAATTACCCAATCCAATGAAGTACATGGCATCATTAACATGTTTGTTGGTAGCTTTATTTCCAATTTTCGCCCTAATAACTTCTTTAGTTTTCTTAAAACAATTTATTTGATCATCGAAGGTCAACCTTTGAATCTACTCGATCAATAACATTATTAGCAAAATATAATATTAAATTTTAAATCAGTTAAAAGTACAATTATATACTAAAACTTAATTAACGAAAAAGTATATAATAATTAAGAAGTACGAATGTATTACGAAGTAAAGGCCAGTTTCGTTTAGGATTCCAGCTCCTCCTGATGCGTAATTGATACCGTCGAGAAATGCGTCGTCGTTTCGGGATAATGATAGATATGGTGGTGGTGATTTAATCCCAAGTTTTGTTGCTATAATAATACATATAACAATATATTTTGAATGGTGTTAGAGTACTATATATAGAGTTTGTATATAAAATTAATATTTTCGTTAATAAACTAAAATAATCCTAATTGAAACCTAAATTAGAGTACATATACTAGCTAGTTATATCAAATCAATTTGAAATTACTTAAAATCTAAGTTTAAATTTTTTTTGAAATTAATTAAGTTGTATCTAGTGAACGCACATGTATTTATAATTTAAGTAATGTTTTTGAGGGTAGTTTAAAAGGTTGTAATTTTGTGAATTTCTAATGTTTTAATTAGAAATTACACTAATAATATATACATAGCCCACAGTTAACATAAATTTTATTTATATATTATTTTTTAATTTATATATGCATATGTATTGGTACACCAAAAAAAGGAAAGGGAGAATTAAGAACATATAAAGTATACATATAATATCGCCGATGGTCCGACCATTTGTGAATCTTCCGGTAGCTTGGCCACCGGAAAAATCGACACCGTACCATGGAAAATCTGATCTTGCTAGCGAATATTTCAAATAATTGTTGTTACCAACTTCTGTTAACGAGTCACCAAATATATATGTTACAAGCGGCGGCGGCGTTGAGGCTGATTGTGCGGCGGCTACGTAGGCGGAGATAACGGATGCGATAGCCAGCCTTATGATCATCATTGTGTGTGTTTCACTCTTTCTTGGCTTACTTAATATAAACTCTAATTTTGGAGAGAATATATGTGTGCAAGTGTTGAAAATATATAGTGTTAAATGATGGTATATGGGTTCAATTTGTATTTATGGTTACATATTGGTGATCACATGCCTATTAAAGCAAGTTTGTAAATATTAGGTGATTATATTCTTAACTATAGAAGTTTCTTGATGTTTACACTCATATTATTTATGGGCCGAGGAAAAAATTGTATATTCTAGAAAAAAATTAAATATGATGGTTGAGAAAAAGATGTAATAGATATCTATAATCTATCTTAGGTTAGACTTCCCAACTTTTTGAGAATAAAATTTGGGAAAATCTACGCAACTAAAATGGGTTAATTTAGGTTCGTAGAAAAGTTGTAAGATAATTTAACCTTTGGGTTTTGATGTAGATTTTATAAAAATTAATAATGGAAAAAGTCACAAAAATAAATGATTTCAAACTCTCATTCACAAAATTACTATGTTTAATTCAGTTTCTTTCTAAATTTATAAAAAAAAATTAAAATAAATGTTTAAATTATTTTATTAAAATTTACCAAAATTAAAATTTTTATTTGGGTTATATATTTAGTGTTTTAGCGTAAAACGAGATAGAATTTTATGTTTATAATCTATTTGGATTTAATATTTAGTATTTAAATGTAATTTTGTGAAATTCGTATTGAAAGTGTAGCTATTATATATATATGTAATAATTATCCTAATAATATAATATCTATATATATTAAGGATAAAAAATTTAGTGAATTTTGAAGTTAACAGTTTGACAACACAATCTTTTTTTTTTTGTTAAAACACTCAAAAAATTATTCCGTTTGGTTTTTTTCTCTAGTTAATTTCTTTCGAGATCAATTAATATGGCACACCATCACACGTAACTTATGGTCCAAGCATGAAAATAGTATTATGATTACTTACATATGAAGCATACATGCAGGCATGGGTTCTTACAAGTTTTGAATTTAGATGTTTATTAGAAGTAGTTGACCAACTAACGTCATGCGAAGTCAAGTGTGGTTAGATTTGTTTGGTTTAATTAGCTATCTATTTTTTTACCACTCACTTTAAGTAATAACGTAAGAGCCACTAAGCAACTCAAGAGTACATGTCGGACGCTAGCCACATGATTGTGTTTACAATCTAGTTTTAAGAGTTGAACGATTACAAAAGTACACATTTTGAATTGCATTCCACAAAACTACATCATTTCAGAATCATTTTTCAAAACTATGCATAAACATTCAAAATTAAATCTAAATAAACCATACTAAATATTATTCATAAATGACTATGTCATTTTAATACCCTAAAAAAGTCAACCGCTATCTCTGCGGTTATTATTCATTAAAATCTTTCATTATATCGACAAAAACCCGGCCCCAAATCAAACATAAGAACCCTACAAATCTATTATCTCTTTTCAATTTCTTCTCCTTGATTTCTTCTGCTCTTACGATGAACTCAAATTCGAGTTCGAACAGTGCTGGATTTAAGACTACAACTACGACTCTCAAACGTGGCTTTCTGGCCAAATATCTATGTGGAAAAGAAGTGCATATATATACTAACCGCAAAACTCAAGATAATCCGGTCGTCCGATTTTCAGATGTTGTACTAGAAGAGATGTAAGTGATTCTTCAATTGATGTTTAAGATGTTTGATATTGCAACTAATGTCAATTTTGATATTATTAGGACCATTTATTCAAATAGATTAAAGAAGCAATGTTGGAAGAGCTTGAAGATGTCATTTTTTTGGTTGCACTGCTTGAATCAGATGATTCAGATATTGTTGAAGGTAAGGGTAAGGTGTTCGAGTTACAATGTCAGATTGATGAATTGAAAGATGACTTTTTGATGCTTAAAAGAGAAGTGAAGAACCGTGGAAGATACAAAAAGGGTGTAATGGTGTTTATGTGTGTAATGGGAATGGTCATTGGTTATGGATTAGCAAAATAGTATGTTTTGAATAACTATGAATGTACGTTTCAACCTCTATTAATGTATGTTTGAATCTCTATCAATGTATTTTTGAACCTCTTTCAATGTTTGTTTACTTACATATGAAAATTTCTTCTTATTTCTTGTGATTGATTCTCAGTTTCTTTGATTTGTTGATTTCTTCTTACTTGGTTCCTTGGATTTCTGCTTGGTTCTCTGTTTCTGTGGTTTGTTGTGTTAATTTTCTAGATTCTTTGTATACATTTGCATATGAAAATTGCTTCTTTGTATATTCTTTGATATATACATTTCTGTTTATTTCTGTTTTGATTCCTTTCCTAGTTTATATAATAAATGATTCCAAGATCCAGAGAAGGAAACAGAAAGGTAAATGAGCCTAATGATTACTAATAAACTTATATTAAGCATAAGTGTAAAACAATCTAGAATAAAGACATGAAAAACGTTGGGTAGTTTTAAACGTAAGTTTCTTTTTAAAACAAAAAGAAAACACCAAAGAGTTGATTAGTTGGGTAGAAAGAGCTTCATCTTCTTCTTCTCCTTCTCCGCCTCCTCCTCCTCCTCTGCTTTACGGATCTTGTTGGGGAAAAGTGCTGAAATGGTACACACACTGTGTAGTTAGATAGAAACAAAAGAAAGAATAAAAAAAAAACCAAGAAGAGGGGAGGAATTATGAATTACGAGGGCTGCCGCGGCGGCTGCAGATGGGTACATCAATTCTTTGACGAGCATAAGGAGAACGGACGTGTATTTTGAATCCTCCCATGACAGTTCCATTAAGTTGCAAAGCCTTTTCAAAAGAGCCTTGTCCGAATATAAAAACAATAACAAAGTTGTCTGTTTTATTAACAGAAATGTCCATAACCTCTCCACATGATGAGAAATGTTTCGTAACCTTCTTCTTGATTTTATAAGCATAAAGACTTGGGTCGTATCCCCTTACCACAACCACTTTGCTACTGAAAAACATATATATATAAGTGTTATTTTTTTAAAAAAAGGGAGAATTACAAAACTACGCTATTTCAAAAATACTTCACAAAACTACACCTAAACACTCAAAATTAAATCCAAATAAACCCTAAACCCACACAATTCTACCCTTTATAACTAATTAGCGAGAAATTTAATTACCGGGCCATTTTTTGGCGTTCGTCAGTAACATCACAATCCTTTCGAGGAGAGCGTATAAACTCAACAAAAACAGTCCATCCTCCAACGTCGGTACCGCTGAGTGCCATAACCTTTTCTTTCACTTGTTCTGCTTCTTCTTTTATGTGAATGATTGCACGTTCCCCGAGAGGAGGATTCGGTGCGCCGTTTGCATATATTTTGTAAACGTACACATGTATGATCTCACAACATCCTGAAAAGTGTCTCCACAATGCTTTCCTTACATCTTCTTCTTTATCTAAGTAAGTGTCGTATCCCTTTACGGAAATAAAAGTGCATCTGCATCAAATCAATTAACAAAATCTCAACTAAACACAAACACCTATCCAATATTATTATTATTATTTTTTTAAAAAACAAAAACAAAAACAAAAAAACAATCTTTGTTCAAATTAATTACTTGTTTAGTCGTTTCATTAACGCTACCCTGCTTTCCACATCCTAACAAAAAAACAAAATAAAAATCATTCAGAAAAAGATAATCCCTATCTACTTTGAAGAAGAAGAAGAAGAAGAAGAGAAGCTTACTCCGTCCATGGAGAATATTGAGAGAGAAGAGAGGAAGCTGGTTCTAAGGTTTTTAGATGGTTCTAGGGTTTTTATACAGACACTATTTAAACTTCCCTTTACGGTTTAGGCCTCTATTGTTTAACGGCCCAATAGTACCTTAATTAAAGCCCATATACTATAATTTACACATTACATTTTATGGTGCTATATATAACTGTAAAAAAAATTAAATTAATGATAGAACATAAATACATTAAAACTAGATGAGTTTAACATGTTTTTAAATGTATAAATTTAAAATTATTTAGAAAAATATATATTAAAAATTTCTAACTAGGATTATATGTATATAGTCTATTATTTTATATAGTACATTAAATAAAATCTATACATTGTGCGGGATCACAAATAAATTATGGGAACCCGAAATTGATCTGCCTATAAGAAATATTTAAAAAATTGTTTATTGAACTATGTTTAATATAAAGTTCAAAATTATACTTATGTATATTATGAATATAATTTAGTTATATATTATCAATTACTTGTGTTATTTTTTGACCCGTCGCAAATTATAATTATACATAAATTGAATTTGATTTAATCTCGTAACAATTATCATTCGTTTCAAATTTGTTTTGTGATTCTTTTAAAAACCCGTAAAAAAATTAAAATATGTATTTACAATCAAATATAACATTTTCATACTGAAATTCTTCATTAATATACAAATTTGTCTATTGTGTAATGTAATGAACTAATGTGTTTTCAAGAAAGAAGTCCAAACACAATATTAAAAAAGGTCCAAACACAATACTAAATCTATTTTTAATGATTAGTAGCCTTAATAATTTCCTAATTTAATTAACTAATCACAAATATAGAAAAACTTTTTGTCTAAAATACAGAAAAACTTTTTAAGAAGCGGCGGAATTATTTATTTCCTCATTATTATTATTTCGGTAATGCATTTGACAAAAATGTGTTTAATTATAAATAAGCGATTACATATAAAATCTAAAAAGGAAAACTAAATCTAAATTATACAAAATCTATAAAAACATTAAAGTTCTCAAAATAACAATTTATAACCAGATTATAAAATAAATTAATAATAAATAAGGAAGTAACACATACATTTAAGAAATTAAATCATATAAGGAACGTTGCTACAAAAAAATAATTGTCAACAAAAAAATACAACAATCACATAAATAAAAACAAAACAAAAAATATATAACTTGTATAGCACACATACATACGTAGAATAAAAACATATTAGCACACATATTATTTTTAAGTGTCAAACATATTATTTCGTAGAATAAAAACATACGTAACAAACACATGTTTTAATAGCAAACATACATACGTTTTAACAAATTTTCATTTTAATTGATGATGTATATGTAAAATCTCTAACCAAGGCTATATTTCTTTAACAAAAACTCAAAACTATAAAAATCTTACAAATTTTGTATTTAATTAATATAAGTCCACCATAAAACACAAAACCACAATTTTTATATGTTTGTTCTTTTTCAAGTTTTCATTTTTTATTGTTAATATATTACATTTGGTTTTATTTATCTCATTGTGATGTTAGCATAATTTAAGAAAAATATTATTTTCATTAATATAACATTTGAATTTGTTTTATTTATTTTTTCTAAAAATTATTTATACACGTGCCATGCGCGCGGATCAAACCACCTAGTTATTATTATTTCGGTAATGCATTTGACCGAATCATTTAATTAATAACAATTAAAAAAAGATTTGTTAGGAAATGACATAAAATATGGTGAATGGGCTATTAATTTTATGAACAATAATTGGATTCACCTATAGCTGAACTTTTCATTCACCTCTTGTATTATTAGTCAATCGAATCATGTAATGTAATTTTTTTTCTAAATCCAAGTAATATAATGAACTAAGTAAATTTAAATTAAATAACAAAAAATTGGATTATGGAAAATTAAATACTAAACTAAATAAATTTAACCCTAAACACTAGTAAATACTAAACTTTAAACCCTAAATCTTATACCTAAACACTAAACCCTAAACCCTAAATTGTATGATTTGTCTCTTTTTGTAAACTCTTTCTTTTAACTTCATTTTGTTCTTGATATAGATGATTGTTGGGCACAAGCTCTTATCCGTATGTTTGATGCCATTTTGAAGATCAATGGTATTTTGTTACTTGGCGAAGAGCTGTGTGTCGACGAGTTCGTTTCACACATGAGTAAGTATGTCGGCAATGAAGAGGTTGGAAAATGCAGCTTTTACACTTCGTAATATTGGAGCAACCCTTGTCAATGTAAAACATTACTATTTAATTATCTAACTTTTTGTTGTCTTTTGAGTTGCTATAGTTTGATTTTTGTTTCTTGTTTCAAAGGTAGCGTGTCGAAGGGATAATGATCCAGAAGTTCAATCTTATTGCATGTATTATATTTTTCCATGACATCTACACGTGTATAGAGCTCGGTGTAAGTTTTAATGTCTTTGAATTACATTACTAATAGTTTTAATTTACTAACTTGTTCTTTGTGCTTTCTATTTTCAGGATCTATACACTCCCACGCCACAAGAGAAAGAGGATGCAACGTTTGGATACAAGATGAATGAAAATGGTAAATTTGAGACTATCTCCTTGCATTCACTCTTCAAATTTAGTATCTTTGTACCTTCATTTCTTACTTATGTGTATTAGGCCAAGATATACATAAATTTAGTATCTTTGTACCTTCATTTCTTACATAACTCAACCAATCTAACCACATGCTAGGAAAATTTGCACAGAAAATGTACAATTATGAAAAGATAAGAAACTCAAAAATCAACATAAATTTGTTGATAAGTTATAACACAACTTTGTTGAATCCACATAATCTACTTTCTTATTCTTTAAACATTGTTGTTGTGAAACTTGTGAGTAATCTCGATTGTTTATATATTAGTAATTGTTGTTGTGAAACTTGTGAGTAATCTCGATTGTTTATATATTAGTAATTATGTAATTTTATGAAACTTTTGATAATGATGCACTTGATATAATATTTTTTTTTGATGATAACTATTGAAATATATAACTAAAGTAATATTCCACTATTTTGCTTTTAGGAACATAATTGTATCATTATCTTATTATAACTCTAAAAATTATTATTGTGTTTTTAAAATAAATTTTGTATAATATAAATATTGAAAATAATTTATTGTTCTAAAACAACAATAAGAAGAGAAAAAACTTGAAAGAAGATTTTTCCCCTCTAAGATAAAATTTCTTCTTTTAGTGTTTTTGAAACAACAATAAGTAAATTCTTCAAGTTTACCCCCACTCATTGTCTTTTTTAGAAAAAAACTTGAAAGAAGGAGAACATTTTGTTTCCAAAAGTGTTTTTATTTCTTAACTCGATTGTTAAAAACGAGAGGGGAAATGAAGTATTTATAGCGTCCAAATTACAAAATATCTAGAATATTATAATTCTAAATCTAGAGAATTCTTCTATTATTTTATCAAAAATATCTAAAATTTTCTAGACATTTGTAATTCTCTAGAATGTTTTACGGAGGTGAAGAATTTAAATATTTCTAAAGAAGTTCTAGAACTTTGATTAAGATTTTGGGTTTCACCACTAAGTGATAATTGGATCGATGATCCAATAATTAAACTTGATCCAAAATCAAGTTTAATTTTCAACACCCCTTTTAAACTTGATTTTGCTACTCCAAGAAAATTCTTCATCTTGATAAAGTCTTAACTTTAAGGGGTTTGGTAAATATATCCGCTACTTGATCATGCGTCTTTATATACTCCAATGTGAATTGCACATCTTCTTTACAACACATTTTCTAATATAGGGATAACGAGTGTTAATGTGTTTACTTTGATCATGGAAGACGAGGATTTTCGCCAAAGCAATGAATGACTTGTTATCCACAAAAATCTCTGTTGACTCCACTCGTGGCAAACTTAACTCTTTCATAAGGTTGTTTAACCAAGTAGCATGAAAAACCCATCAAGTGGTTGCTACAAACTCCGCTTCACACACAAGTTGAGAGGATAATTGTTGGTTGCTTCTTTGACATCCATGTGAAAGTTATATATGCAATAGAGAACACAAAAAAATTATGGTTTTTAGTCATTTATGTCTCCTCCCCAATCAATCTCTCTATATCCAACAAGTTGTAATAGAGTAATAGAGTAAATGCACGCCAAACTCGATTGTAACTTTTATATAACGAAATTCTCTTAATTGCTTTAAAATGAGTTTTTGTTAGATTCTCCATGTATCGATTCAAAACTCTAAATATATATAAGACATTATGTCTTGTACATGTTAAGTAACACAAGCTTCCAACCAAGTTCTTGAAGAGTGTTCGATCCACATTATCTACTTTTTTGTTCTTTGATACATTGGCTTCACATTCCATTGGTGTCCTAAATGGATTAAAGTCATCCATCTTGATTTTTTAAAGTACCTCCTTCGCATATCTTTCTTGAGTAATGATGATTACTTTATCGTTTCACTTCAATTTTAAAATAGTAAGACATCAATCCAATATCAGTCATGTCGAACTCGCTCGTTATCTATTTCTTAAATTCCTCGGAAATGTCTGGATTACTATCAGTGAATATCAAGTTATATACATACAAGCATGCAATCAATATACCATTGTTTTGAATTTTGAAATAGTGTGCATGCTCATATGGACAATTGATGAAGTTTTTCTCTTTGAAGTAATTGTTAATTCGAGTATTCGCTTTTGGAATTTGTTTTCTTTAATCTCAAAACTTTATTATCTTCTCCCTTGACTATGTAACTTTGTGGTTGTTCAATGTAAACTTTTTCTTCGAGATCTCCATTTAAGAAGACTGATTTGACATCCATGTGATGTATCTTCAACTTTTTTTGAGCTGTCAATGAAATAATTAGTCTAACCATTTCTAGACAATCAACTAGAGTGAACACCTCTTCATATTCGATTTCGACTATTTGACCATAACCTTTTGCCACCTATCTTGCTTTGTATCTTTGCACTTCTCTCTTAGAATTTCTCTTCACTTTGTATACGCACTTCACACCAATCGTCTTATGCTAATTTGGAAGTAAAGCTAACTTTCATGTGTCAAACTTTTGTATCGCTTTGATTTCTTCATCCATAGCGTTTATCCATATCTTCTCTTTTAAACTTTCTTGAAAACTCATGGGCTCGTAATCCGCAAATTAACAAAATAAAGTAAGTTTGTTTTAATCCGAAAGATATGGGATTTTCGTAAATACCAAAAGACGTGGGGATTTTTTTGTAAATACCAAGAAATGTGGGGCTTTTTTGGTAAATAACAAAAAATGTGGGGCATTTTGATAAATACCAAAGATATGGGGCTTTATCGTAATACCAAAAGATGTAGAGTTTTCCCGTAAAATGTCAGATGCTGATTTTTTTGTAAATAACGAAAGATGTGGGGTTTCTCGTAAATACCGAAAGATTTGGGATTTTTTGTGAATATCGAAATATTTGATTTTTTTGTAAATATCGAAAAATAAGAGATCTTTTGGAAATATCAAAAGATTATGTTTGTTGTAAATACGAAAAAATAAGGGACCTTTCGTAAATATCAAAAGATACATGGCTTTTCGTAAATACAGAAAGATGTGGGGTTTTTGTAAATACATAAATATATGGGTTTTTCGTAAATCATAAAAATATAAGGCTCTTTCGTGAATATGTAAAGATAAGAAGATTTTTTTAAGGGGAAATTAGGTGTAGTGTCATTTTTTGAAAGTTAATTAAGTAAATAAATGGGATGTTCTATTTATAGGTAGAATTATTTTTGGGCCCCCAATCTAACAAAATGTGTTTTGATTGCAAATTATTTTGTTTATGGGGTTACTTTGAATTTTCTAACACAAGACCTCTCTCTCTCTCCTGTCAAGTCACTTTTGACGATTACACCTAATTATTATAGTTACAAATATATCATACGGAATATTTCTAAAATAGTCATCTATTTATTATAGTTACAAATATATCATATGAACTAGTCACCTAAATAGTCACATATAAACAAATTGTTACCTATAAATAGTCACCTATAAATAAATAATAGTTTGTTTATAAATACTCACCTATTTATTATAGTTACAAATATATCATATGAAATATTTCTAAAATAGTCATCTATTTATTATAGTTACAAATATATCATATGAACTAGTCACCTATAATTCCACACCGTTTTCCTTTTGTTTTAACATTCACATGAAATTTCCCTTTGTGAAATTTGTGGTTTATAAATAGTCACCTATAAATAAATAATAGTTTGTTTATAAATACTCACCTATTTATTATAGTTACAAATATATCATATGAAATATTTCTAAAATAGCCATCTATTTATTATAGTTACAAATATATCATGTGAACTAGTCTATCTTATTATATAAAAGAGAGCGCGTAAAATTATAACTCACCAGATCGTGACACGTGTCACATTTAATTTAGATCGTGACATTTGTCATTTTTAAAATAAGTAATCTTCTTTTAAAAAAAAAAATAAGAAGGAAAAATGGAAAATTAAATAAAAAATGGAAAATTTAAAATATGAAAAATCGAAAATTTAAATAATTTTAAAAGAAGAAAAAAGAAGAAGGAAAAAACCTTACAAATTGAAATTTAATAAAATGAAACTCATTATTTTTAGAAAGGAAAAAAAGAAACTAATCAATCTCTAATTAGTTTAGTATATAAATAAACAACTAAAACACATTACTCTAATTCGTTTTTTATATAAAAAGGAAACATATTAAAAAAAAATAATCCTTCGCCGTAATTACGCGAGAATCCGCGTCAATCGGGAATCTTATTATATAAAAGTGAACGCGTTTAACGTGAGTTCGACACGTATGCAAAACTATAACTCACCATATCGTAAACACATTACTCTAATTCGTTTTGTATATAAAAAGAAAACATATTAAAAAAAAATAATCATTCGCCGTAATTACGCGAGAATCCGCGTCATAGGTGACTATTTATAAACCACAATTTTGAGCTAAATAGGTGATTATTATTTTTAAAAGGTAAACCCAAAACCAAAAACCTAAACCCTAAACTCTAAACCCTAAAACCTAAAACCTAAACCCTAAACCCTATACCATATACAATATACCCTAAACCCTTTACCCTATACGGTTGAAATAAATGACTATTTTAGAATTATTTCATATGATATATTTGTAACTATAATAAATAAATGACTATTTTAGAAATATTTCATATGATATATTTGTAACTATAATAAATAGGTGAGTATTTATAAACAAACTATTATTTATTTATAGGTTACTATTTATAAACCACAATTTTGAACGGAAATTTATTTATGACTAGATGAAATCCCGCGTATTAAGCGGACAAATTACATAAAAACATTTTATAATTATATATTAATAATTTTATTAAATTTGTATAGTTATAGTTAGATTTAAACGAAAACTAATATTATACCCGTTATTTTATTAATAAATAATATAAAAGACACACAACAACATATCAGATAATAGTAAATAATTGATTTTTACTTTTTCCAACAATTAAGAAATAAAATAACACATTTTTTATTTTATTACATTGCTTTTGTTATTAAATGAAAAAAATTATTTTAAATAAATAATTAGATAATGGATCCATGAAGATAACAAATAAGTTATCATAGAGATTTTCTTTATTTTTCAAGGAATTTTACGTTTTTAATTTTTCTTATTTCTAATTATTTTGTTTTTATTGATTATTTTAAAAAATATTGTTAAATTTTTTTTTTCTATGTTATTTTCCTTATTTGTGATTATTTTATTTTTAATTATTTGATAATTAATGTTAAGTTTTTTATTTTTGATTATTTTCCTTATTTCTGTTTTTCTCAATATTGTTAAGTTTTCATTTTATAAAATGTATAGATATCAAATTTAATACACATGTCACGATCTCAACTAACCATTACAAATATTACGATATGGTGCGGACAAATTACATAAAAACATTTTATAATTATATATTAATAATTTTATTAAATTTGTATAGTTATAGTTAGATTTAAACGAAAACTAATATTATACCCGTTATTTTATTAATAAATAATATAAAAGACACACAACAACATATCAGATAATAGTAAATAATTGATTTTTACTTTTTCCAACAATTAAGAAATAAAATAACACATTTTTTATTTTATTACATTGCTTTTGTTATTACATGAAAAAAAATTATTTTAAATTAATAATTAGATAATGGATCCATGAAGATAACAAATAAGTTATCATAGAGATTTTCTTTATTTTTCAAGGAATTTTACGTTTTTATTTTTTCTTATTTCTAATTATTTTGTTTTTATTTATTATTTTTTTAAATATTGTTAAATTTTTCTTTTTCTATGTTATTTTCCTTATTTATGATTATTTTATTTTTAATTATTTGATAATTAATGTTAAGTTTTTTATTTTTGATTATTTTCCTTATTTCTGTTTTTTCTCAATATTGTTAAGTTTCCATTTTATAAAATGTATATGTATCAAATTTAATACACATGTCACCTCAACTAACCATTACAAATGTTACGATCTGGTGAGTTATAATTTTGCATACGTGTCGAGCTCACGTTAAACGCGCTCACTTTTATATAATAAGATTTCCGGTTGACGCGGGTCCTCGTGTAATCACGGCGAAAGATTATTTTTTTAATATGTTTCCTTTTTTATATACAAAACGAATTAGAGTAATGTGTTTTAATTGCCTTTGTTATATACTAAATTAATTAGAGATTGGTTAGTTTCTTTTTTTCTCCTTTCTAAAAATAAGAGTTTCATTTTATTAAATTTCATTTTTTAAGGTTTTTTCCTTCTTTTAAAATTATTTAAATTTTCCATTTTTCATTTTTTAAATTTTCCATTTTTAAAATTTTCCATTTTTCCTTCTTCTTTTATTCATTTTTTAAGATTACTTATTTTAAAAATGACAAATGTCACGATCTAAATTAAATGTGACACGTGTCACGATCTGGTGAGTTGTAATTTTACGCGCTCTCTTTTATATAATAAGATACGACAATGTTCTATTTCTGTATATAGTTTTTGTGTGTTTTTATATATGTCAAAACTGTAAAAATTTATAAACTAAAAATCAAAAAACGAAAGGGGAAGTGATCTTGGTCTAGTGGGAGTCATAAGTCCACATAAATCAGATAGCACCATCCTACCCGGGATCGATTTTCCGTGCTACGATTACGATAGCTAGGTTTGGTTATTGGGCCGAAGACAATTTTTGAAAACATAATAACAATATCAAAAATAATTTTTGGTTATTGGGCGCCGGCCCAAGACAATTTTTTTAAAAATAATAACAAAATTTTCCCGCCCAGACAATTTTTGAACGATTGAAACAACAATATCTTTTAACCAAAAAAATAAAGAAATAACAAATATCTAAAATATCGCTCTTCTTTTTTTTCCCTAAAAAACCAAACTCTCACACTCTTAGGAAAAAAAACTCACATATTCACAAAAATCGCGAATTCGAAGAAATCACCAACAAATTTGGGTTTTCTCTGCGAAGATGGGAGAAGAATCACCAATCGCAATCGCTAACGCTAACGCAAACGCAGATCGACATCTGAATCAGAGAATCGCGAAGATCCTTAACGAGACTCGCACTTCGTACGCTACTCATAACCGGAAGCTTAAAGAGCTCGCCGGAATCCGATCGAAACTATCCTCTCCCAATTCCGACGAGCCGTCTCTCCTCCGCCGTCGATTCTCTTCGGCGTTTTTCAAAACCCTAACCCCTCTTTTTGTTTCTGCTCAACGGAGAACCGCCGCGTCGGAGCGCGTGGTGCGATTCGCGGCGGAATTTGCCTGCCTCCGCAGCGATTCAGACGGAGATTCGGTGTGCGACAAGTTTCTCGAGGAGTTTCTCAAGTTTTTGATGGTTGGGTCTGTTGCTGCAAATCGAAACGCTAGATTCAGATCTTGTCAGATAATCTCTGAGGTATAATCTCAGAGATTTTAAATTTATTCTCTGTGTGTGTTTTTAGTTTAATCAAAATGTTGAGTATTTTGATTTATTATTGCCTTTGGATTTGATTAAATTTGGTGTTAATAGTGATTATGATACCTTTAGATGTTAATGTGATTATGGTCTGTATAAAAGTTTGTATAGATGTTTTGATGGGTCTTTAGCTTTCTTTTAGCTTTGCACTTATGATATGTAATTGTGTTTCTTCGATTTGGTTTTGTAAGTTGTATAGATGTTTTGATGGGTCTTTAGCTTTTTTACGCTGTTCCACTTATGATGGGTCTATAGGGTTTAGGGTTTAGGTTTTAGGTTTTAGGGTTTAGAGTTTAGGGTTTAGGTTTTTGGTTTTGGGTTTACCTTTTAAAAATAATAATCATCTATTTAGTTCAAAAATTGTGGTTTATAAATAGTCACCTATAAATAAATAATAGTTTGTTTATAAATAATCACTTATTTATTATAGTTAGAAAGATATCATATGAAATATTTCTAAAATCGTCATCAATCACTATCAATTTTTAAAATCTGGTTTTTAAATAGTCACATAAACGTTAAATAGTTGGTTTATAAATAGTCACCTATATTGTTCTAAATAGTCGTTTATCAAACTGCTTATGCTAAGTTTATTGGGAATAATTTATCAAGTTAATAATTTATCAAGTTAATAGATAAATATTATCAATTTATCAAATAACCAATATCTACTAGCTGTATTTTTCAGATTTTCGAATCTTTTCATTGACAAGATAGATTGAGGGTAGTTTGGTATTAAAAAAAAATTATACTTTCTCTCTTACTATTTCACCTAATTAATCTACTACTTTGTCATTCCACCCAATTTTTACCTCAAAAGTTAATATTCACTAAATCGTCCTTTTTTTAATTACTGGGAGATGTGGGTTTTTCGTAAATAACGAAAGATTTGAGATTTTTTTGTAAATATCAAAAGATATGTGGTCTTTTACAAATATCAAAAGATATGGGGTTTTTTACATATAGAAAGATATGGACCTTTTTCGTAAATATAAAAATATATGGATTTTCTATAAATACCGAAAGGTATGGGTTTTTTATAAATACCAAAAGATATGGGGATTTTCTCATGAATACTGAAAGGTTTTCTCTCAAAATTTGGATCTTTTTTTTTAATATCGAAAGATTTGGGGGATTTGTAAATACCAAAAGATACGGTTTCTTTTTTAAATATAGAAAGATCTGTTGCATTATTGTAACTAGGGGCGAAACCCCGCGCAAGCGCGGGGACGTATGTGTATTTTAAATATGGTAACAAATATTTAACTAATGTTGAATCGACGAGAAAAGTTATGAGTTGAAGTAGGAGTGTGCGGTGTTGTGACGACAAAAGGGCGATATCAAATGCTTAGCAGTGGATGTATTTTATATTTGTTCTTCATTTGTAAGAGGCAGATTTTAAATTGTGATAGTTTCTAATACTTGTTGATGAAAATTTAAATTGGTGAACATATAGGGTGACAATTTTTTTTATTTTTAAAGTTTGAATAATTGTTAGAAAAATTTAAAGTGAAACTTGTTCATAAATATAGATCGAGAAACCTATGCACTCTAAAAAGTGAATACGTTTTTATTTGTATATGCGAAAAGAAAACGAGAAAACGGAGAACAAACCGAATACTTTAAAGAAAAAAGCGTTGCCGAGACGCAAGAACACGAACTTGACTTCATGGTGGGTTCAAAGTTTTAGTCACCTGAGATACCAGGTTTAATGAAATGAAGATATAAGTAAACAAAGCAAAGTCAAACGACCACTATTAAGATAATAACACATTCCATGACAAGGAGGACAAAAAATATAAAAGGAAGATATATTCGGTTAAGTTTGATACTTAGATGAAGAATGATGATAATGTTAGTGATAAGACAACACACACTTGCGCTCATCTTTTCTTACTTATTTCAAATATAAAGAATGTTTGAGTTACCAATGAACAACAACTTATTAGAGAAACCAATGATGCTTCATAGAAACAATTAAAGTTTACAAATTTCAAGACTTTACCTCCAAAAAGTTCGAGATTAACGGTGGTGACAAACATGTCGGATTGTGTCCTATCACCCGACTTGAGGATGCCCCTAAAAACGGACGCAACATCATCCCACAAAGACAAGTAAACAACCACACGATCGTTATGCCAATGATTGTCGTCAATTTCGATAAGACGTAATAATGTGTGATGCACTTAGTTTTCCTTTAAATAATTATTTTGAATTTAGTTATTAGTAACTAAAACTAAAACTAAATATTTGTAACTTTAGTATCAGAAATTGTATATTTACATAATTGCTAATAAGAATTATAAACCATGATAAGTTGAAAAATTACTTATAAAATACTTTTTTGAATTTCATTTCAGTTAAATGTATAAAGTTAGAAAAATCCATCATTATTAGAAAAGCTCATCAAATAGAGAATAGAGAATACTTCGACAAAATTTTGGTTAAAGACCCTTAAGTTGAAGATGATTTGAAGGGTTTCTCGATAAAAGTTCTTCCCAATTAATAGTATAGATATACACAATTCACTTATATTTATTTTAATCTGTGTTTTAAATATTGATTGTGATCATATGAATTGTAAGATGTTTCTAGTTTTCTTGTTTTTTTATTTATACCTTTTGTAAGAAAAATCTATCATTATTAGAAAAGCTAATAAAAAAGAGTAGAAAATACTTTACAGAGTTTTGGTCAAGGGCCCTGACGTTGAAAATGACTTGAAAAGTTTTTCTATAAAAGTTTTTCCTAATTAATAGTATAAATATATACAATTCACTTATATTTATTTTACTTTGTTTTTTTAAATATTGATTGTGACCATATGAATTGTAAGATGTTTCTAGTTTTCTTGTTTTTTTGTTTATACCGTATGTAATATGTATTTATGATTAGTTTTAATAACTATTTAAAATTGATATGTATCTATATATATAGATATTTATAAATGTTGAAAATTACATTAACTATTTCTTTTTCGGATTTTATTAATGTTAATGAGTTTTATCAAAAATATTTTAGTGATGTTGTTTATACTTTTGACGTTTTATTAGAATTTTATTAGTATTAAATGGTTGTATTAATATTGTCAAGAAAATAGTTGTGTAAGAAAAATCCATCATTTTAATAAAAGCTAATAAAAAAGAGAATAGAGAATACTTTGATGAGTTTTGGTCTAGGACTCGAAGTTGTAGATGATTTGAAGAGTTTCTCTATTAAAGTTGTTCCCAATTAATAGTATAAATATACACAATTCACTTTAATTTATTTTAATTTGGGTTTTAAAATATTGATTGTGACCATGTAATATGTTTCTAGTTTTCTTGTTTTTTTATTTATATCGTTTGTAAGATTTATTTATGATTAGTGTTAATAGTTATTTAAAATTGATATATGTATCTATATATATATATTTTATAAATGTTAAAAATTACATTAAATATTTCTTTTTCGCATTTTATTAATATTAATGAGTTTTATCAAATATATTTCAGTGATGTTGTTTATATTTTTTTGGGGTTTTATTTGAATTTTATTAGTATTAAGTGATTGTATTAATGTTGTCAAAAAAATAGTTGTGTAAGAAAAATTCATCATTATTAGAAAAGCTAATAAAAAAGAGAGGAGAAAATATTTTGACGAGTTTTGGTGAAGGGCACAGAAGATGACTTTAAGGGTTTTTCTATAAAAATTCTTCCCAATTAATAGTATAAATATACACAATTCACTTAAATTTATTTTAATTTGCTTTTTAAAATATTGATTATTACCGTATGAATTGTTATATGTTTCTAGTTTTCTTGTTTTTTTGTTTATACCGTTTGTAAGATTTATTTATGATTAGTTTTAATAGCTATTTAAAATTGATATATGTATCTATATATATAGATATTTTATAAATGTTAAAAATTAAATTAAATATTTCTTTTTCGGATTTTATTAATGTTAATGAGTTTTATGAAAAATATTTCATCGATGTTGTTTATATTTTTTGGAGGTTTTATTTGAATTTTATTAGTATTAAATGGTTGTATTAATGTTGTCAAAAAATAGTTGTGTAAGAAAAATCCGTCATTATTAGAAAAGTTAAAAAAAACAGAGTAGAGAATACTTTGATGAGTTTTGGTCGAGGACCTCGAAATTAAAGATGATTTGAAGGGTTTCTCTATAAAAATTATTCCCAATTAATAGTATATATATACACAATTCACTTATATTTAATTTAATTTGTTTTTTTAAATATTGATTGTAATCATATGAATTGTAAGATGTTTCTAGTTTTCTTGTTTTTTGTTTATATCGTTTGTAAGATTTATTTATTATTAGTTTTAATAGCTATTTAAAATTGATATACATATATATATATATATAGATATTTTATAAAATATATTTTTCGGATTTTATTAATGTTAATGAGTTTTATGAAAAATATTTTAGTGATGTTGTTTATATTTTTTGGGATTTTATTTGAATTTTATTAATATTAAATGGTTGTATTAATGTTTTCATAAAAGCATATTTATATTAAATAATTTTTTAAAATTTTATTTTTTAAAGATGATGATGTGGCTTATTGTGGGAGAAGCAAAAAGTGCCTCATTATATAATAGATTCAGTAATTATAGAAGGTAATTATAACAAATAAGTAAATAAATAAAATAAAAAATACCCTGAAAAATAGTGAAAGAATGCTTTCTTTGTTTGTAATCCGAATAAGCATCAAAATAATTCATTATTCATCACAAAACCAACTTGTAACAACAACAACTATAAAACAAAATTAAAAATATGTGCAATACTAAACGAAAAGTCATGTTTTTCAATTCTTTATTTTTTTGTGCCACCTGTCACTATCAAAAAACACAGAACCGATCTCTCTTTCTCTTATCTGTCTTTTACTTAGCTGGTCTCTTCTTCTTCTTCCTTATCACCTTTTTTGTTCAATAAATCTCTTTTAAAATCCCTTTAAAAATCCCAATTCTTCAAATTAACCCCAAAAACTTTTCTAATTTCAACAACCCCCCCCCAAAAAAAATCTAACCTTTACACAACACAAAATCTAAACCATGTCCGTAGCTTGTGGACTAGAATGTGTGCTATGTGTCGGATTCAGCAGATGGGCATGGAAACGATGCACACACGTGGGCTCAGACGATACCGACACGTGGACATCAGCGACATACGAAGAATTCGAACCAATCCCAAGAATCTCCCGAGTGATCTTAGCCGTATACGAGCCAGATCTCAGAAACCCAAAGATCTCTCCTTCGCAAGGAAGTTTCGATCTAAACCCAGATTGGGTTATCAAAAGAGTAACACATGAAGAAACCCAAGGCAGATCTCCACCGTACATTATCTATGTTGATCATAGCCACCGTGAGATCGTCGTCGCGATACGTGGCTTGAATTTAGCTAAAGAGAGCGATTACAAGATCCTTATGGATAATAAATTGGGTAATTCTATTTAATACCATTGAATAAAGTTTTTTTTAAATAAAATTGGCACATGTTTTCTAAAATTTTATACAATTAAAAGTTTTTTTTCATAAATACTATAAATCTTAAATTTTCAAAATTACATTCAAAACCTTTAAAACTAATTTTTTTCATCTTCAAAAGTATACGCTAAATACTATATATCGAATCTAATTGAAAAAAATTAAAAATCTAAAAATGTTAAAACTTGTTTTGTGTATTTGTGGTTTTTTGTAAACTATTATTTTTAATTGTATTTTTGATATAAAAAATATTTTAATGATATTTTTTTTACTAAAAACTTTTTAGTAGTATTTTCAAAATAAAAAGTTATTTTCGTAGTATTCAAAGAAATTTTTCTAATAAAAGGCAATTCTCATGAATAAACTAAATAATTAAAAAAAAAAATTAGTACATATTTTTGAAATTTTTACAAATACCGTTATAAATCTTACATTTTCAAAATTACACCAAAAACTTTTAAAAATAAGTCGTATCCCCTACAAAACTATATCCTAAACACTATATAACGAATTTAAATGAAAAAATTAATTATAAAAATGTTAAAACTCGTTCCGTGAATTTAAGGTATTTTCGTAAACTACTGTAATGGTATTTTTATATAAAAATATTTTAATGGTATTTTTGTTAATTTTCAAAACAAAAACTTATTTTGGTGGTATCTTAAGAAATTTGTCTAATAAATCAGGGAAAGAGATGTTTGGCGGTGGCTATGTGCATCATGGACTTTTGAAATCTGCGGCTTGGGTATTGAATAGAGAATCTGAGACGATTCGTAGGGTTTGGGAAGAGAATATGAGAGAGTATGATTTGGTTTTCGCTGGGCATTCTTTGGGATCTGGCGTGGCGGCGCTCATGGCGGTTTTGGTTGTTAATACTCCGACGATGATCGGTGGTTTTCCGAGGAGTAAAATACGGTGTTTCGCTTTGGCTCCGGCGAGATGTATGTCGCTTAATCTCGCCGTTAAATATGCTGACGTCATCTTCTCCGTTATTTTGCAGGTTAGTTTGGTTATTAAGCTAACAAATGATTTAAGATACATTGTAAATTAATGTAAAATGTATGTGGTTAGATATTTTAAATTTTAGGGAAAATTGCGCAAATTTAGTTGATATATTTAGAAACTTTGTATAGCAAAATGTTAAATGGAATAATAAAGAGAAATTACTTATAATACCATCAAAATAAGTTTTTGTTTTGAAAATATTATTACAAAGTTTTGTATAACAAAAATACCATTAAAATGTTTTTTATAACAAAAATAGTAGTTTACAAAAATACCACAAATACAAAAAACGAGTTTTAAAACTTTTAGATTTTAATTTTTTTTCATTTGGGTTCGCTATATAGTGTTTAAGGTATAGTTTTGAAGGGGTAGGGTATAGTTTTTTGAAGGTTTTGGGTGTAATTTTGAAAATTTAAGATTTGTGGTATTTATGAGAAAAAAACTTTTTAATGGTATTTGTAAAACTTTCGAAAATCTGTGCTAGTTGTGTTACAAAAAAAAATTTAGTGGTATTCATAAGAATTGTCCAATATTAAATCTCTCAAAATAATGAAAATGGAAATTTTTCGATATTTTACCGGTTAGTTTTGTGAAAACTGAGTTATTTTTTTTGTTAATAAGGTAATGTTAAGTAAATGATTCAAGAGACATCATAGATGAATGTGAATGTATGTGGTTAGATATTTTAGTTTTGATTTATTGTGTTGAAATGGTAGAAAAATCAGTGAGTTTTCTTTTAGTTTTTATAATTATTATTATTATTTTTGTTTGAAGAGTTCATATGGTTCAGATTTTTAAATTATTACTTTAATTAGTTTGTGAAAAATTGGAATCATTCTTTGATGTTGATATAAAATTGTTTTTGGTAACAAACTCATTTAGATAGTGGTAGTTGGTACATTGTTGACTCAAAAGCATTGTCATAATCATCTACAAGTTAAGAATATGCTTTTGAGGAAGAATTAAAATTTCATTTTCCTTCTAGAGTTTGGTCAGAATATTATGTTCAAATTTATACTAATTTAGGAACTTTATTTGATTATTAAGAAAGGTATCTAAAAATTCTTAAAGAGTAAAATAACTATGTGCTAAGTTGTTTTTTTTTTTTTTGCGAAATTGTAGGATGATTTTTTACCAAGAACCGCGACACCATTAGAGGATATTTTCAAATCCGTATTCTGGTTAGTGATTTGTAATGTTCATATTTTACTTACAAGTTACAAAAATGCTTATGGTAACTTTGTTGGTATGAATTTATGTAATAAATTAATTATTAGAAACAATTTTGTGTTTATTGTTTTGGACAGCTTGCCTTGCTTATTGTTCTTAGTATGCTTGAGAGATACATTTATACCAGAAGGTCGAAAACTAAGAGATCCTCGGAGACTCTATGCTCCTGGTCGGATTTATCATATCGTCGAGCGAAAATTTTGCAGGTAATATAATATAGAAAAATTCCTTAAAATACCATCAAAATAAGATTTTGTTTTGAAAATACCATTACAATGTTTTTTATAACAAAAATACTATTAAAATGTTTTTTATAACAAAATACCATCAAAAAATAGTGGTTTACAAAAATACCTCAAAAAACGAGTTTAACACTTTTAGATTTTAAATTTTTTCATTTGGGTTCGCTATATAGTATTTAGGGTATAGTTTTGAAGGGGTAGGATATAGTTTTTTGAAATTTTTGGGTGTAATTTTGAAAATTTAAGATTTGTGGTATTTATGAGAACAAAACTTTTGAATGGTATTTATAAAACTTTCGAAAATATATGCTAATTGTGTTAAAAAAACTTTTTTTAGTGGTATTGCCCTATAATATATCAAAGTTAAATGTCATTTTTTAATCTTTTGTGGTTGTTTTATGAGTATTTTTTTGTTTATATTTTAGATGTGGAAGGTTTCCTCCGGAAGTGAGGACCGCGATCCCCGTGGATGGTAGATTTGAACATATTGTATTATCATCAAATGCGACATCTGATCATGCGATTCTATGGATAGAAAGAGAAGCCGAAAAGGCGTTGCAGGTAACATTTGTTTTCTTATGTAGAGCTAATATCCCACAAGAATGCCATAAAACCAAAATATGGGATAGGGAGAATTATAAAACTACATCATTTAGATTACATTTCACAATATTACACCATTTGAAAGTCAGTTCACAAAACTGCAACTAATTACTAAAAATTAAATCAAAATAAACTCTACCCATAAAACTTTACCCCCTTAATACTAAAACCTAAACACTAATTAGCGAGCCAAATGAAAAGATTTAATTTTGATAAATGTTTAGAGGGTAATTGAACCATTTAAAAGTTGGAAAGGGTTTAGGTATAGAAAAAATATAATTATGTGTAATTTTGTGAAGGAATGGTCGAAATGGTTTAGTTTTGTGAATTCCTCTAAAAATACCACTTAAATTTTTTTATGTATAAGACTTATGTCATTTAGGACTTTAAAATACCATTAAAATAAGTTTTTCGAGTTTTGCTAAATAGACAATTGTGTGTTTTTTGTGATATGTGTGGTTTGCAGATATTGAGAGAGCAGAGTTCAGAGACAGTGGTAACAATGGCACCAAAAGAGAAGAGAATGGAGAGGTTAAACACTTTAGAGAAAGAGCACAAAGACGCGTTAGAGAGAGCCGTGAGCCTAAATATCCCACACGCAGTATCCGCCGCAGAAGAAGAAGAAATCGAAATCAAAGTCGAAGAAGAATGTGAAAATGTAGAAGAAACATCAGAGCCAAAACCTAAGAATAAGAAGAATTGGGACCAAGTAGTAGAGAAGTTGTTCCATAGAAGTAATTCTGGTGAATTTGTTCTCAAAGAGAATGTTGTTTCTAAAACTTGAGAGACATAAAGTGTTTGGTTTTGATTGAGTTGGTTTTTTACTTTTATTTTGTTACATTTTTTTTAACTTAACAAATTTATAATATTAAACAAATGGTTTGGCTAACTAATAACTCAACTAAAATAGTAAAGTTTATAGAGAAATTTAGAAAACTTCACTTTCTCAAACTCTTTTTCTGAAAACTATATCTAATTCAAATGGTTAATTTATCTCTTAAAATTTTACAAAACTATTTTTTTAAAAAATTAAATGGTTAAATTATCTTTACAAAATTACCCAACTAATTGTTTTTTGTTTGGATTCACTATTTAGTGTTTAAGATATAATGTTAAAGGGAGTCGAACTTTTTTATTGTTTATTTAGATTTCAATTTTATTGTTTGTCTAGTTAAGGAAATGCATTTTGAAATGTGTAGTTTTTTAATTAGTTATTTTACATGTTAGTTTATTCGTTAGTCTTAGAGCATGATTATCAATAAGTGGTGAAAAAAACCTCTAAATTTTTTATTTTTTTTTATTTTTTTTAAAAAAATAGAAAATAGACCAATCGCGAGCCGCCACATGGCAGTGGGGCTCGCAAACAGTCAAAGATATGCCTCTTATATTGGATTTTGGAACCGCATCTTGCTTAAATTTGTGAAAAAGCACCCATATTAATGGTCTTAGTATGTTTGAGAGAAATACTTATATTAGGTCGGAAACAAAGAGATCCTAGTAGGCTTTAGCAAGAGATTCAACCATCGTAGCCACCATAACTCAGTATGGTACCATTGATTTAGCTTCATTATTTCAAAGTGTTTATCAAAGCATGATTCATTATTTATTTCTCTTATAATTTAATTTGGAAGTTATGTATGTGTTTAGTCCCTAAGACCATCTCCAACCGAAAACTCCATTTTTTATTCATTTTTGAGCAACTCCATTTTTTTCTTCATTTTTACTCCAACCGAAAACTCCATTTCTATCTCCATTTTCTTTCTACTTTTTACTAATATCAAATTTATCCTTTTAAGTTTTCATATTTACAAATTTCACCCATTATGTAATTTTAACAAATAAAAATGATTAACTATTTCATAACTAAAATTTTATTATAGAAAAAAATAATACATTTTTAGACATAAATACAAACATAAAATAGAAATAAATTAATACATTTTTTAAATACCCATAGAATATTTATTCCATAAATGATCAATTAAAGCATTACGAAGTCCAAAATGAGCTTCTTTATCCCTAATTTTTCTATGTCGAACAAATATGAATGTTTGTTATGTATGATGTTCTTTTTAAATTTGAATGTTTGTTATGTATTTTAATTTTATATTTAGTTATCTTATTTTGTATTTTAGTTTTATCTTTAATTATGTCATTTTGTATTTTATTTTATTTTTAGTTATAATATCATGAATTTTAATTTGATCTTTAGTTATGTTATTATTGCATTTAAAAATAATAATTGATTTTCTAACTAGTTTTGTATATATATTTTTGTTTTAATGTAAAATAATAGTTCATATTTTTTTTTAAGTTTAAAATAAATATATGGTTAAATTAATTTTGGAGTTGATTTGCAAATAAAAAAGTTTAAGGATTGATTTGCAAATAAAAAACTTGATCTCCATAAAATGGAGTTGAAAATGAAGATCTCCAAATTTGGAGAATAAAATGGAGATCTCCATTTTGGAGATGGATTTGGAGTTCGGATGAAGCATATTTGGCTCCATTTTCACAAATGGAGGTGAATATGGAGTTCGGTTGGAGATGCCCTAAGTTCTTTTCTTTATGAAAACGACTTGTCAAACTTTCTCATGTAAGGACCAAGAAAGATCAATATCTATTTTGTCCTTTCTGAAAGAGAGATTTTTACCATACCTTTCCCTCTTTTAAAAAGGAGATTTTCTTTCATAAATTAGTACGAACCGATAGAAGCGATGAAACTCATTCCGGTAAGAACCGAGGTCTTGATATGTTGTGTCAAATCATATTCTAATGGGACTATTTTTGTAATGACTCTGATCCGGACATCCGTTACTTTTGAGAGTAAAATCTGATGTGGGATGAATGTTACAATTCACCTTCACTCAAAGGTGCAACGTTCTCGTTGCGCACCAGGCCACCAACCGATTGACCATTTAGGTCAGCACTATAGTGGCTACTCGCTCTGATACCACTTGTAACGACCCCTACATGGGCGTCCGTTACTTTTGAGAGTCTAACCTTTCATTTATGTGATATTGTCCGCTTTGGGACCTAAGACCCGCACAATTTTAGTCTTGGTTTCTTTCCCAAGAGGTCTCACATTAAATTGGGTTAGTCTTTCCCTATATATTAAATTTCCATTATCTAATATCCGAGGTGGAACAAATGTTTCAATTTTTAACTTCGATGAAAAATGGAACTTTGAGTCTTGCAAGGATTTGTTAGAAATTTTCTCTAACGGTTTATCAAGCTTGTGTTTTATTTGAATATATATCTATCTGTCTTATGATGTTCGGTTATCTGGTTATGAATATTTTTTTGTAATCAATTAATTAAGAATGAATCAAATGGTTAATCACAAAAAGCAACATTTGTAAAAATATAGATTTGGGTGTAAACGGTTTAAGAAATCCATGGTTACTATTTAGTTAATTAACTGTATATATATATAGAAATTCTGAAAAATCTAATGCAATTGGCTTGTTAGCTCAAATGTGATTCAGATAGATGAGTGGAATCTCTTCTCAAGCTAATCCACTAATTCAAATTAATTAATATTTTTATAAGAAATTTTACATTAAATTGTGATGGAGAATTTAGTGAAAGCGTAGGTTTACATATTAAATTTACCATGCAAGTAACGGCAGCTTAAGAAAATATAATAAATGAATGGTTCTATCTACACCACATTTACTATAAACAAGTCTTTTCAACAATCAAGATCAGGACAGAACATTTTGAAATTTCAATAAACATTACATCGACTTTTGGGAAATTTTAATTTTTTTTAAATATATATTTGGGACGATTATAAAACTACATTTTTTAACTGCATTTTACACAATTACACTTTTTTAGTATGCAGTTAACATAACTACATCTAACCACTCAAAATTAAATTTAAATAAATCCTACTAAAATATTCTTGTCTTTTTTATATAGTTTGTTGAATTTGTTTATTAAAATAGTTTTTTGAAAAGTGTCAAGAAATATAGTTTGTTGAATTTGTTTATTCAATAAAAATAGTTCGGCAAAAAAAATTATTCCAACAAAACAAACATGTATTAGACAAAATTTAAAGTGAAAAAGAAACCATAATCATTTTCCTAAACAATAGATAGCTAAATTAAATGAAAATATTTTAATTTTGGTGATATACATATTATTTTTGATATTATTTAAGATTATATACTAATGAAATTCGTTTTTAATAGTTATAATATTAAATAAAATGGTGACATACATATTATTTGATATAAAAGTTTTATTTGTAATCACTATGATAAAGTATATATAATAAAGATTTTAAAAGAAAGAAGGTGAACAATATATGTATTAAGATGAACAAACATTTATATTATGTTTAAGATATTACAATAAAAAATTTGTATCAATATTCTTAGTAATGCTTAAAATATTATTTAACTTTTGTTTTAGTTTTTTATTTTGATTTATATGAGTTTTGAAATATTGTATTACGATGGACTGGCGTATACACTAGTAATATATACACTAGCCTTTGTGTTATAGTCTGAGAGTAAGAATAAAATAAAAAGAGTGTTGACTTGAATTTTGGCCGTGGCATGTGCCGTAATTAAATTGCTTTCTTCACGAGATAATTGATTATCTTGGTCAATCAAACACAACAACTATTATTTAAAATATGAGGTTATTACCCATAAACATTGACTCATCTTAGTTAACAAAACAAAAAAAAATGACTCATCACCTACTGTGAATAAAATACATTTATATAATTTTATAGAAAATAATATTTATTTTTTTCTGTCCTTTCTCAAGTATCTCAATTTAATTTGCAGTCTTGACCAAAAAAACACTTGAGTTTTATAAAAAAGAATAACACTTTAGTTTTTTTTGTTCTTCTTATTTCTATGCCAAAAAACACTTGAGTTTAGGTTACCCATTAATCTACCGGTAATTTCCGAAAATATTATGAAAAATAGTTTTTGGACAAAAATACCATCAGAAGTTTTTTTCCTTAAATACCATTAAAAAAAAAATTTGGACAAAAATACATAAACTTAAAATTAAGTTAAAACCTTCAAAATTAACATGAAACACTCAAAACTAAACCCTACCACTTCAATACTATACCATAAACAATATATAGCGAACCCAAACGAAAAAATTTAAGTTTTAAAGCGTTAAAATTAGATTTTTGTGTTTATAGTATTTTAGTCCAAAAAACATTTTAAAGGTATTTGAGAAAAAAAACTTGTAATGTTTTTTTTGTCAAAAAACATTTTTTCATGCTATTTTGAGGAATTTTTCTTAATCTACGCTATTAAAAGAAAAACATTATTATAAAGAAAACAAAAAAAATTGTATTTACGATATTATCACTCAATATAACATATGTTTATGTTTAAATACAAAGAAAACATAAAAGAAAAATATTTTTATTTCAACACTAAAATAGGAAACAAAAAAAACAATATTTGAATAGAAATATTCAAAAAAGGAAAATATTATTAATTTTAAAAATAGATTTTTTATGGAAAAATAAAACAAAAATATTAATTTTAAAAATATTATTAAAAAAATAATAATTCGAATAATAATATCTAAAAAATCATTACGGAAAAAATTATTAATAAAGTAAATTACCTTTTTAAAGATTAATTTCAGAAAATCTATGTATAATCATATATTTTAGAGAAATTCACAAGACTACACCATTTGCTCCCTTCCTTCACAACTTTACATCTAATTTAAAATATTCACAAAACTACACCTCCTTCCTCTGTAAAAAGACCTTACTACCCTCATTTAATTAGGGTTCTCTTCTTCTTTTCTTCTTTTGCCGATACAGAACACGAAGAAGCTGGAGAAGGAGAAGGAGACAGCCGATAATCGCCGATATTCAGACGACGATCTCGAAATCTGGAAGCATCTTCTCCGTCGCAGTCGTCGGTATCAGCTTCTCCGATCACGAATTCGTCTTCTTCTTATACATCTGAAACTATTTTCACATACGAAGATCTTATAGATCTTATAGATAGAGAAGACAAATAAGCCTAAGAAGAAGAAGAGTTTCACATACGACGATCTAAGATCTGAAGCTATTTTCTCAGATTTATAATTAAAGGTAATTACTCCTCCTTTTCATGGATTCTCCATGTTAATGAAATTGATTGAATAATTAAGAAATTGATAATTAAGAGATTAGGCGTATGAGCAGAAGCTTGGATTAGGTTCAAGAGCATTTGCTGTCATACCTTTTTGATATATTATAAATTTCACAATCTACTATTATAAGTATTATAAGTTGAACCATTGTTTGATGTTGATAAGTAGTATTATAAGTATTATTGTTGATGCTGAACCATTATTCTCTACAGGGCACATGCTTTAAAACGAAGATAGAGAAGACGAAGCTTCAAATACAACAATCTCTAAGATTTGAAAGTAGCTTCTCAAATTTATAATTAAAGGTAATTACTCATCTTTTTCACGGTTTCTCCATGTGAATGAAATAGATTGAATAATTAAGAGATTAGGAGTATGAGCAGAAGCTTAGATTAGGTTCAAGAGCATTTTGTTGTCATACCTTTTTGATATATTATAAATTTCACAATCCTACTATTATAAGTATTATAAGTTGAACTATTGTTTGATGTTGATAAGTAGTATTATAAGCTTAACCATTGTTTGATGTTGATAAGTAGTATTATAAGTATTATTGTTGATGTTGAACCATTATTCTCTACAAGGCAGATGCTTGATCTCTACTGTGTTTGTGGGTAGTGGAAGTCAACAAATTCTTCTTGGGAATATGTTATTGATGTTGATAGATGTGGTTCTCTTACCTCCATCAGCCAAGATATGTCTTATGGAGACTACTTGTGTAGCTGCAATTTGATTTATTTTCACCATTTATGTGGTTTCATTCAATTTTTAATGCAAGACTTATCATAAGATACTAGTAAGACTTCCAAATGATTCAGATGTTATAACACTTATAATAAATGTTATAAATTCTATTAGTTTACTGTCTTTTACTTTCCACGTGTACATGTTTGTTACCCTATTTAATGCAAGACTTGTCATAAGATACTAGTAAGACTTCCAAATGATTCAGATTTTATAACACTTATAACACTTATAATAAATGTTATAAATTCCTTAGCTTACTGTCTTTTACTTTCCACGTGTACATGTTTGTTGCCCTATTTAAGAAGAGATGAATCTGTAGAGGAAACCGCCGTCGAAGAGAAACTCTAGATCTTTTGATATTTTACGATATGGGCTCCGTTTATTATAAATATTATAAGTGTTATAATTCATTCTATCGTTTTAAAATGGGCTCTGTTTATTATAAGTGTTATAAGTGTTATAAATATTATAACGTTTGTTGTTTTTTTGTAATAAGTGTTATAGAACAAACTTCTCAAAAATATCAGATAAATGTTATAAGTGTTATAAGTGTTATAAACCAACAGTTGTTGAGATTTCAAAAAAGTGCAGACCTAATCAAGAAGAGAAAGCTCAGACATCAGATAAATGTTAAGATTTCAGCAAAGATATCTGATGCTAGTTTCTTCCTCAACTATGATATCTTCGCATCCTTGAGCTTTAGTAAGTAAGAGATCCTCATAGCAATGCATTCCAAGAGCTTCAGGGACACAATTCCTGAATCTGTCTGATAAACCTATCATATTAAAAAAAAATACATTAAGTCAATCTGCCAAAAATATGTGGAAACAGTGGAATCATTAAGTCACCAATGACTATTATATACGGTGATTTATCATAACTATCATATACAGTTTAATCATTAAGTCAAGTTAGGTTCATAATTACACTTTATAATTAATACTTTATGATACTGTTACACTTGATTCTATACAACTTGTGCTTTATAATACTTATAACACTCATAACACTTGCCATTAAAACGTTGTAACATATTAGTTGGTGAAACAGTTGAGTCATTAACACACACAAACCATCAATTTAAGGTATTATTCTCTTTATAACATTTATAACATTTTTACCTCTTTTTTGTTTTTCTCTTCCAAAAGATTCTAGATGTTATCAATCCTAATGGTTAGAGTCGGTAACAATATTGATAAGGATATCTAGTTTTTCATTGACTAAATCTGCATTTATCTGCCAAAAAGTAAAATCCATTAAAACACATCAATCACTAAATGGGAAATCAATTATGTATCACTAATAACTCTTATAATTGTATGAAAAATCCATTAAACACATCAATTATTACCTTGAAACGGCGTGATGCTGAAGCGAGATCGAGAAGATGAAGCTAAAGCGAGATCTAGACGATGTAGCTACGGCGAGATCTAGATTATGAAGGCGAGATCCAGATCTAGAAGACGATGAAGAGACGGCGAGATCTAGATTATGAAGGCGAGATCCAGATCTAGACCAGATCTAGACGGCGAGATCGAGATCGATACGATACAGCGACGATGAAACGATGGAGAAATCGAGATCGAGATTGAGATTCAGAGGAAGAAGAAGAAAAAAAAGAAGAAGAAGCGGAAGAAGAAAAAGAAGAAAAAGAAGAAAAAAAAAGAAGAAGAAAAAGAAGAAAAAAAATACAGAGGATAATATTGTCTTTTTGGTTATAAAAGAGGTGTAGAATTAAAAAGTCACTTTCAGAAGGTGTATTTTTGTGAATTCACTTTCACAAGGTGTAGTTTTGTGATTGTCCTTATATTTTAAGTTTTTAACATCCAATTTGAATAACAATTACGGTCTCCGCTTATTTTAATTTTTGTAACGCTGTGTAAAAATCAACAATCGAATTTGAAATCGTGAATGGTTATTGTTATGAGACTAAATCATGTTTAGTTTATGTATAATTTTTTGTATATACGTGTAATTTTATGTATATAAGCGTAATTTTGTGACTGGTCAAAAAATATCAAACATAATTTACGAGACTGTATGATCTAAAATAACATAAACATATAATTCATGTCGTCATCGTAAAAAATAAGAAAATTTACATATGAATATGGTTTGAAAATGTTTAGTTTCATGAATTCCTCGTAAAATAAATTATGTGGTTAGAGAAAGTAAAGAATTTTATTTTTAGTAGTTAGACAAAAAAATCGTTAATATATCTGTGAATATAATAAATTGCATTTGTGTACCCGTTAACAATTATTTTTGATACACATCACTTTCACCGGCTACTCCTTTGAATCTATTATACAAATTACACTATTTCTTCACAACTAATTACACTATTTCTTCAAAACTAATTACACAATTTACACTATATAACAAGTAATCATGCGATTATTTTTCATGACCTGGTCTCATATAAATTTTTGGAATATGTGTCATTTTTTAGGATCAAATGCTATAATACTCTTTGATTAAACGTCAACGGCTATTATACCACCGATAATTTTGATTTTTGTTTTGATTTTTTTAAAAGTAAAAATAAATAAATTTTATAAACTGAAAACATGATTATTTTTTATTTAATTTAAAAATTTTGATAAAAAATATTTTTAAAATCTTTAAAAAACTTAATATATTTTTAACAAAATCATTAAAATATGATATAAAAACGATTTTAAAATATTATTTTGTTAAATTTAAAGGTTTAGAAGTTAAATATTTCCATTGGGGTTGCAGTTCCAAATCCAAGACATTTATGATTAGTTTAGGATTTAGAATTGAAAAGATTTAGCGTTTTAATTTTTTTATGAGGAATTCACAAAACTACATGACCCTTTCAACCCCTCATTCACAAAACTACACTTAATTTAATTGTTTCACATATTTACACTCTTTCAAAATTTTAAAAGCTTGATTTACCCTTTTAAATTACCAAAATTAAAATATTTTCATTCGGGTTCGCTAATTAGTGTTTAGGGTATAGTATTAAGGGGTAGGATTGTGTGGATAAGATTTTTTTAGATTTAATTTTGAGTGTTTAGACGTAGTTTTGTGAAGTATTTTAGAAATAGTGTAGTTTTGTGAAATGTAATTCAAAATGCGTAGTTTGGTAATTCTCTCTTTTTTTATTGGTCAACGAAAATACGAGAGAAGGGATATTATAGCATTTTACCCCATTTTATACGGGAAAATGGTAATTTAATTCCCGAACTTTCAAATTAAAGTCATTTAATGTCTCAACTCCCATTTAAGTCATTTTATACCTCAACTTTTTGGCGCGAACTAATTAAATTTCTACTTTCGTTGACCAAGTCATTTTAGACCGGAAAAAGTCATCTGTTAACTCATCAGTTGACGTCGTTAAATAGTTGGGGAATAATTTGGCCTAAATCAAAGTTCGGATATTTTTTTGCTTCGATTTGAAAATTAAAGAATAATTTGGCTCAAATGAAAGTTCAGATCTATTTCTGGATTTGATTTGAAAATTAAGGAATATTTTTGCGTTTATCTCTCTAATATTATTTGGGAAATCCATTAAGAAAAATTTACAAAACTACATCAAAACACTCAAAATTAAATACAAATAAACATTACCCACACAATTTTACCCCTTTAATACTATACCCCAAACACTAATTAGCGAACCCAAATGAAAAGATTTTAATTTTGGTAATTTTTAAAAGGGTAAATCAAGCTTTTAAAATTTTGAAAGGGTGTAAATATGTGAAAAAATTAAATTATGTATAGTTTTGTGAAGGATGGGTTGAAAGAGTGTAGTTTTGTGAATTCCTCAAAATATTACATGCAATGCGACTATAAATTTTATAAAAAATTAAAATAAAAAATGATGTAATTGTCGTTATGATATTTTTGATAAGACCTTTCTTTAACAACAAAATATATTTTAGATTAGTTTTTACTAAATTAAAGTATGAACCAAAATTGTTATCATAAGATTATATTAGTGTATATATTATCAAAAATAATTTTGTATATAGTTTTCCATTATTCAAATAACAATGGAAAAATATCATAACGACAATTACATCCTTTCTTATTTTAATTTTTCATACGGTTATTTTCTTAAGGGCTTCCCAAATAATATTATAGAGATAAACGCTAAAATATTCCTTAATTTTCAAATCAAATCCAGAAAAATATCTGAAATTTCATTTGAGCCAAATTATTCTTTAACTTTCAAATCGAAGCCAAAAAATGTCTAAACTTTGATTTAGATCAAATTATTCTCCAACTATTTAACGACGTCAACTGATGAGTTAACGTTTGACTTTTTCTGGTCTAAAATGGCTTGGTCAACGAAAGTAGAGATTTAATTAATTCGCGCCAAAAAGTTGAGGTATAAAATGACTTAAATGGGAATTGAAACATTAAACGGCTTTAATTTAAAAGTTCGAGAATTAAATTACCCTTTCCCCATTTTTTACTTAATTTGTTTTTCGTGGGACCAATACGACTTTTTAGTCCATTAAAAAGGTCAGAGATGGCTCGAGATAGAAATAAATAATAAAAATATATATATTTCCATTGAAAAATGATAAAATAAAAAACACGCGCAAAGACTTCTCAGTTATTAGGACACGCCGTAATAAACCTACTTTAATTTCTATTTATTTTTTTTGCAATTTTTATCAGAAAAAAAAACAAAAAATATGTCGATGGAGAATCTGATGGGTCTTTTGAGAATTCATGTGAAGAGAGGCGTGAATTTAGCCATTAGAGATATCTCTAGCAGCGATCCATACGTCGTCGTTCAATCAGCCAAACAGGTATTAATAATTAATAATAATAATAAATAAATAAATAAGACAAAAACCCATCAAAATCTCAGATCTTGTCTTTGATATTTGGTGTTTTATTGTTAAAAATCCTTTGATTATAAATCTGAAACAAACTCTTAACAGTGTGTTAATTGATTAAATATGTTGTAGATCTAAACCTTAATCACTTAGTAAATGGTGTTTATGATTGAATCAGGACAATATGTTACCACTTTGTTTAGTTTCAAAGCACTTTAAATTTGAGTTTTGGTGTATTCTTCATAGAGTTATATACTTGTTAAATTTTTGTATATAATTAAATAGAGAAAAAAGATTTATGATTAATAATTTTCATAAATTCTCGCTAAAGTTTTTTTTTGTTGTTAAAGAAATTCTTGCTAGAGTTATAACTAATAATTTTGTGTACAAATTAGTTGGAGAAAAGGACTTGTGATTATTATTTTATCATATATTCTTGGTAGAGTTATATAATTGATAATTTTTGGTATACAAATTGATTCAGAAAAAAGACTTGTAATTATTATTTTTGTATATTCTTGGTAGAGTTTGTATTATTGATTATTTTTCTATCCAAATTAAATTGATGAAAAAGACTTGTTATTATTATTTCATATATCCTTGCTAGAGTTATATAATTGATAAATATTTTGTATATAATTTCTTTGGGTCAAATTTTGTATATAAATTAATTAACCAAAAAGACTTGTGATTATAATTTTTCATATATTCTTGCTAGAGTTATATAATTGATAATTTCTGTATATATTCTTGCTAGAGTTAATAATTGATCATTTTTGTATACAAATTAAATGGAGAAGAAGACTTATGGTAATTATACATATATTCAATATTTGTGGGTCCTTGTGAAACTATTATGTTTGTTATTTCTTACCATAAGCCACAAATCTCTGAATCAATTAAGTTAATTATAATGTTGACTTGTTTGTCTCCTTTTGACTTAGTAACCTTAAGATCAATTCAAAACCATTTTCAATAGATCTTAATCCCTTTTATAACTCTGATTTAGTCTCATATGTTTTCGGTTTATGTTTAATTTGTTGCAGAAGCTGAAGACGCGAGTGGTGAAACATAGCGTAAACCCGGAGTGGAATGATTTATTGACACTCTCTGTGACTGATCCTAATCTCCCTATTAAACTTGTAAGTTTATCCTTCACATTATCTCATGTAGCCATGAATCTTTACTAAGTTTTGTGGTATTTGCGACAAAAAAAAAATTACACATTTTCAAACACTAATTTACAAAAAGAGAATAAACGGTAATTGACAAACTACACATTTCCTAACATTATTTTACAAAACTACACTTGTTTCAATTTCTTTTTTTAACATACACTTTTTAAAAGGGTCAAATGATTGAAATACCACTTAAAAAATAGTTTTGAAATCAATCTTTTCATTTAAATTCAATATTTAGTGTACAGCGTTTAGTTTTAAAGGGGGGTGGTTTAGTGTTTTGGGTGTATTTGGATTCAATATTTAGTGTTGAGCGTAGTTTTTCAAAGTAATGTGTGTTTTTGTAATTTCCCTTAAAAAGGTTTTCAAAATTGAACTGTTCTAGATTGTGCGTTTTTATATGGCATACAGTTTACGACTATGATTCAGATTAGATATTTAGTGTTGTAAATATATCTATGAAAATGTACCTTAGTTGAGTGTAGTTTTGCAAAGTACGGTGTATCTTTGTAATTGCCTTTACAACGGTTTTCAAAATTAAACCATTCTTGATTATGTGTCTTTTATATGACAGATGTTTTACGACTATGATTTGAACTCAATATTTATTGTTTAGTTACTTTAGTATATATTTACCAAAATGTACTTTAGTTGAGGGTATTTCTACAAAATGTGGTGTATTTTTGTAATTTCCCTTTAAATGGTTTTCAAAACTGAACCATTCTTGATTGTGTTTGTTTTATATGACAGACGGTTTACGACTATGATTTAAACTCAATATTTATTGTTTTAAAGTATAGATATTTACGAAAATATAATTTATTTGAGTGTATTATTGCAAACTAGGGTCCAATTTTGTAATGTCCTTAAAACTGGTTTTCAAAATCAAACCATTCTTGATTGTGTGTGTGTTCTTTTATATAACAGACGGTTTACGACTACGACTTATTCTCCGCGGATGACAAGATGGGACAAGCTGTGTTTCACATCGGTCCGTATCTCGAAGCTATCAAAATCCGCAACCAACTCTCGGGCGGTCTACCTAACGGCACAATCATAATGAAAGTGCAACCAAACCGAGAAAACTGTTTGTCCGAAGAGAGCCACATTGTGTGGAACCAAGGCAAGATTGTTCAGAACATGTTCCTTAGACTACAACAAGTCGAGTGCGGCGAGGTCGAGATACAGCTCGAGTGGGTCGATGTTCCCGGGTCAAGGGGTATTTAGGTCATTTTACGTCGATGTGATTTGTTTTTTCTTATGAATGCTTTTAAGTTTCATTGTGCATATTATAAACTGGTCAATGAAAGAATCTATTAAAGTGGCTTTGTGTAATAAAACCAATTTTAGTTTTTATTGGTTTTAAAATGTGTGCAATATTGATGGAGTATAATGTAATATTTGAATCTCTCCATTAATACCATTATCTCGTTTGTTTCAAAAGTTAAGAGATTATTGATCTATTTTTGACGTACTGTTGTAGGTGTAAAACGGTCAGGTATGATGTTTGGAGTGAAGTAGATGGATTGTTTGGATTTGTGTAACGAAGTTGGTTCGGAATTTGTATGCAAAGAGGGGTCGGAATTCTCGTTATGACAACTATGGTTCGGAATGATGGTTCGCTAGGTTTTCTGGCGAACAATTTTTAATAATGCTAAAGATAGCGAACAGAAAGTGGGCAGAGATGCCGAACAGAATACATGCAGAGATGCCGAACGTAAAATACAGATAATGATGTCGAACTAAAAGATAGTGGAATAGATGCTCTTGTTTCTCTCTGTAGGTTTTTCTCTCTAAAATCCGGATCCTTTTCTCTGAGCAGGATGTCTGTCATTTATAGTAAATGCTCTCCTCCTTTGGCGGGGTTCCTCGGTGCGCGATCGCCATACCGCAGAACAGTGTTAAGTCATAGGGTTGTTCGGTTCGGCGCCTCATAAATGCTCTGTCAGAACTGTCGTTCGGCGCTCATAAATGCTGTCAGACTATCGTTCGGCGCGGCGGAACTGTACTGTCAGACGTGACGTGGCGCCGTTTGCTCAGTTCTGGGCCTCTTTCTAATTGGGCCGTGATCTGATATTTGGGGTTTGGTGGGCTCGTCGTGGCGGGCTTCTTTAACAGGCCTGGTCATGTTGGGCCTGGTAGGCCCACCCATAACACATACCATCATTATTATAGTAGTACAACAATACCACTGTAGTTGGTTAAAAATATCACTCACTAGTAAAAGTTTTTAAATCCATAATTTCAAAGATATATGTGATAAGTATTCACCGGACAAAATTTGTAAGTAAGAGAAGTTCCTTAAAATACCTCTAAAATATTCTTTCATTATTAAAATACCATTACAAATACATATCAAAGATATCATTAAAATGTTTTCTATCAAAAATACCACTAAAATACCACAAATACAAAAAAGAGTTTTAACACTTTTAAAATTTAATTTTTTTCATTTGAGTTCGCTATATAGTGATTAAAATATAATAGGTAATAAGGTATAGTTTTGAAGGCTCAGAATGTAGTTTTAAACTAATTTAAGATTTGTGATATTTTTGAAAAAAAACTTTTTAATGGTAATTTAAAAACCTTTGAAAACGTTTGCTAATTATGTAAAAAAAACTTTATCCGGTGGTATTCATGATAATTGTCCTTTACATTATTAGTTTTAACCTAAAAATTTACAATGAAATACCAAATATATAGTATAGTAAGAAGAGATTATTTGACGAATTTGGTTTCGTGTTTTGTCCACTTGGTGTTCGTGGACTAATGTTTGTCCACAGAAAGATTAAATTTGTTATTTGTCATCTCGAACGTTTCTTGTCCACGTGTGGCATTTTTCGAAATTTTTTATTTTAATTGCATATTTCGAAATGTTTTAATTTTGAATGACATAACCCCTAAACTTTTCTAGTAACAAACTTTATAGTTATAAAATAAATGATTAATTCAAACCAACACAAACGAAATTAAAAGAGATCGAAAACCTCTTAATCATCTAACCCACAGATTATACAAAACCTAGAAGAAAAATTATAAAAAAAAACCTAATACGAATCTTCACCGTCGAAAACACATCTCATCAGTATCAACGTCTGAGATTGAGCCACGTCATGGTCCACCATTGTTATTCATCATCTTCTTAAACTCTTCGAAATTCACACATCCATCGCCGTCGATATCAACTTTTCCGATCATCTTCTTACAATCTTGAACAGAGCATTTCTCGCCGAGATTCTTCATCACCGAATGTAACTCCTTCGCCGATATCCTTCCGTTTCCGTCTAAATCGTATAGCTCGAAAGCTTCTTTCAGATCTCGCGAATCGTTTCCGTTATCGTTGTTTAGGGTTCCGATTTGAAACAGAGAGACGAATTCGTCCATGTCTATGAATCCGTTACCGTCTAGATCCAACTGTTTCATCATTTTCACCGTTTCCTCCGGCGACGATGAAGGGCTTAGGGCACGGATCACTTCTTTGAGCTCGTCGACGGAGATTTTTCCGTCGCCGTTTCTGTCGAAACGCTGGAATACTTTGCGGATATCTTCCGTTGATCCTAAACTGCTTCGAGATCCGTTCTTCTTCGACATCGCAAACGCAAAACGAAATCTGAATCGCGTTTAGAGAGAGAGAGAGAGAGAGAAAAAAAGCGTTTTAGAGAAAACGTGAGTGCGGAGAAGACGAGTGTTTGTTGTGAAGTGTTGTTATAAATAAGCGATTCAGCGAGTGATGAAATAACGCGTTTTTTTGGAAAACGCGTTTTTATTTAAGATTGCGTGCGTGAGCTGGCGAGTTAATTAAATGATATATTTAAATGGTTAATTTAATTATAATTACATATTTTTTTTTTGACATCAATTATAATTACATTTAAAGCAACGCGTGGTGTTGTAAATTGTATTATAAGACATGGTCCAAAATGTATTAAATTTTTGGAAAATATTTTTGAACTGTTTTTTATTTTATTTTTTCCTACTATATAAGTCAATAGGTGGTCATGAAAATCAATGGAGTATGAAGTTTGTTTTGTTAAGAAAAATAATAATCTTACAAAATAGTTAGTGTATCTAAATGTTTCTATTAATTATATATATATATATATATTATTTTTTTGACACCAATTTTTATTAATTATATGGAAGTGAATACATGAGAGTTTAACATGTGATACAATTATATTAAATGGATTAAGGTACATATAAATTTGTGGATTAGATTAATATAATAACTAATATGTTTAGATTTTGTTTAGTTTATAAGTTTACATTTTGATATTAACATCATATTTTGTAACGAATTAACATCATAAATTAAGATATTTTAAATGTGGTATTAATATTTTGGAAAATAGAGTTCGGCTTACTTAAAAATATTTTATTATATGTCATCCCCACACGCCAATATTAAATACCAACCAAACTTGTGTTTTATTACATGTGTCATCTTCTTATTTGTCTACCATTAAATTCAACTTTCGTATCCACATAGAAAATTGAAAATAAGACATTTTTAAAAATACTTTATACGGTGGTGGTGACCAAAAAGGTACTTTATACGGTTGATAAAAGAAAAATAGGCAATTTTTACAAAAAAAAATATTTTTTCCATCACTTTATTTTTCGGTTGAAGAAAATTATGAATATGATTGGACAAACATTTATAAGTAGCTTAACCGCAAATCATTTTTCGGATTATTGATAGACGTGGATGCAAGATAACTCATAAATATTAGGGGTGGCCACGGAGCAAATACTATGCATATTTGCAGTATCCGAGATCCGCTCCGCCCAATTCGGATATTTGATTTTTCGATCCGCTCCGATCCGAACATTTTCGGATATCTGAAATCTCGGATATCCGTCATTTGTTAGATATCCACAAATATCCGCTCCGATCCGTTCAAAATAACAAAATAATTCAAACATATATTTTCAAAATAAGTTTTAATCTAACAATTATAAAATCATGATAAATTATAACATAATACGCAACTACTAACAAATCCGTAACGAGCAAACAAATCCCAAAAATATTGAAGTGTTCATTTTGAAGACCAACCCAAAAACAACGATCAAATTTTAGAGAATATGATTTTTTTTCAAACTCAACCTACAATAATATTATGTTAATTATTATATCCTCTCTATAATAAGAATAAGAATGAGCCTTGAAGTTTTAAAATTCATCTCTAATACGAGAATTTATTGATATATATATTTATACTTTTTATATTATGTATATGCCATATAAATATATATACTAATGTGTCATGTACGTATAATATTATTATACGGATCGGATCGGATATTCGGTTTAGAAAAAAATGATATTTGTTATTTGCTTTGTTTCTAACGGATAACATATTTTAATATTTGCTTTGTTTTAAAACGTAACGGATATCCGGTTTTTTCGAATCGAATCAAAGCGGATAACGGATCGGATCGGATATCTCGGATATTTTGCCCACCAGATTAAAGGGAGAATCACAAAACTACACCATTTCAAAATTATTTCACAAAACTACACTTAAACACTCAAAATTATATCCAAATAAACCTTACCCACACTATACCCTAAACACTAATTAGCGAACCCAAATGAAAAGATTTTAATTTTGGTAAATTTTTAAAAGGTAAATCAAGCTTTTAAAATTTTAAAGGGTGTAAATTTGTGAAAATATTGAATTAAGTGTAATTTTGTGAAGAGAGAGTTGAAAGGGTGTAGCTTCACAATTTTTTAAAAACACATAAATCTATAATATAACTCTTTTCATATGAGTGACACCTCATCATTTTATATATTTAACACAATATAATTAAAATAAAACTATAATAAATAAAATCATTAATACTAATAAACTTAATTAAAAAACACAAATACAACACAACTAAACCCTTTCAATCCCTCCTTCATAAAACTATACCTAATTTAATTTTTTCACATATTTATACCTTTCAAAAATTTAAAAACTTGATTTACCCTTTTAAGAATTACCAAAATTAAAAAAATTTCATTTGGGTTCGCTAATTAATGTTTAGGATATAGTATTAAGGGGATAGGATTGCGTGGGTATGATTTATTTGGATTTAATTTTGAGTGTTTAGGTGTAGTTTTGGGAAGTATTTTTGAAATGGTGTAATTTTGTGAAATGTAATTCAAATGGTGTAGTTTTGTAATTCCCCCTAATTTAATAGTGAAAAATTCACAAAACTACACCCTTTCAACCATTCATTTACAAAACTCTATCTACATCAATTTTTCACATATTTACACCCTTTCAAAATTTTAAAAGCTTGATTTACCCTTTAAAAATTATCAAAATTAAAAGGGAGAATTACAAAACTACTCCATTTGAATTACATTTCACAAAACTACACCATTTCAAAATAATTTCACAAAACTACACTTAAACACTCAAAATTAAATCCAAATAAATCATACCCACACAATCCTACCCCCTTAATACTATACCCTAAACACTAATTAGCGAACCCAAATGAAAAGATTTTAATTTTGATAATTTTTTAAAGGGTAAATCAAACTTTAAAAATTTTGAAAGAGTGTAAATATGTGAAAATATTAAATTAGGTGTAGTTTTATGAAGGAAAGGTTGAAAAAGTGTAGTTTTGTGAATTCCTCAAATTAAAATATTTTCATTTGAGTTTCTTAATTAGTGTTTATGGTATAATATTAAGGGAGTAGGATTGTGTGGGTAAGATTTATTTGGATTTAATTTTGAGTGTTTATGTGTAGTTTTGTGAAGTAATTTTGAAATGGTGTAGTTTTGTGAAATATAATTCAGATGGTGTAGTTTTGTAATTCTCCTTTTAATTTGTATTATAAAAGAAGAAAGATTTATCTTCATGGAGTGACACATCATCATCAAAAATATCAAACACATAAATAAAATTATCTATATTATAAAAGAAGAAGAATTTCTCTCCATGGAGTGACACATCATCATCAAAAATATTAAACACATAAATAAAATCAAAATGTGATGAAATTCATTTAATATTAATAAAAATCAAATGAGAAACTATTAAAGACATAAATTTATTTAATAATAATATAAAACATTACATTATATACAATAACAAATATATAAAAAAAAAATTCAAACTTAAATATATATATAGATAAAAAAAAGTTTAAACATTATCAATTTAAGATTCAAATACTCCATAACTACATATATAAATAATACATAAATTGTTCTCAATAATCTTCTTAAATCAAATGTTAATAATCACTAAAATTATCCACCGAAAACATAACCGCATATAAAATAAACAAAAACACTTTTAAAGTTTCTAAAAACATCAAAGAAAAGAAAACAATTAGTGATACAATTTAAAAAACGGGTTAAAATCTCCACCCAAAACAGATTTAAATGTATTGTGAACAAAAATAAATGATTAATAGTAAAAAACTAAAAAGGGTACACAACAGTCTTTTGTTTCTCTTTAATTAAAAAATTTTGTAAAATTAAATTTCATCACATATTGATATCCTAATAGTTTTAATAATAAATTAAACTATCCATTCAAAAAATAAGCATGAACAATTTTATTTTGATTAATTTGGTAAAATAAAATGGGTTATTTTCATCTATTACAATAATAAAATGTTTTTACAAAATCAACCTCAAACCGCTATAAACAAAACATAAATATTTTTTTAAAGTTACGATAAATTATTGACGGATTTATCCTAGTGACTAATAGTAATTACATAACTTTTTTGTTTCAACCAATAGTATCTACATATATTCAATTAATATTCTTTGAAACGTACAATTTAATAATATTAATAGACAAAACTACATTGAAATTTATGAAAAATCAATCTTTTTGATACAATTTTTTTTCCTAAAACATCAATCAATCATATTGATATGGAGGGAATAATACACTTTCCTTAATATCACCAAACAAATAACACTTCCAACACTCATTGTCATGCAATTCTCAAAATACAAATCCCAAAAATATTGAAAAACTGAAAAACCAAACCAGAGAATCAACTTTCTCTCCATAACCAAACCGGAAAATTAAAAACCTAGACCGGTTTTCCCCCAAAGTAAAAAAAAAACAAAAGAAAAATGTACACACATCAACCAACAAATTCACTTGGTTCAAACTCTACAAACTCTGTTTCCAAATTTTGCATAAATACCCCTATTTACACACTTTTTCATCATCATTTCTTTATAAAACATTCTTTTAATCGATCACCTCCCATACAAATGATCATCACCTTCAAACTCGGTTACACCGAGCATCGCGAGATCAAGATGACATTTCATCTCCGATTTTGTCTGTTGCAATTGCGTATAAGCGTCGATTATACCACCAATATTCGTGTTTTTTCCGCTCGAGTGTGTTTTTGTCTCTAATCCTTCTTCTTCTTTGCCTTTCAAAATTAACACGATTTCTTCCATGCCGGGTCTTCTAGACTCTTCATTGATCACACAAGACGCCGCGGCACGGATCATACGGTCCATTTGGGCCGAGTTCTTCCTCGTGCATTTTATCCTCGGATCAAGCAATTCATGTATAGCTTCCGTGCCTTTATCCAACAACAGTTTCGCCTGTTAAAAATACCGCGTTGTGATTAAATACTATTTGAATTATTGAAATTGCGAAGAAAAAAGAAAAAAAAAATTTTAAACCAAAAAAAATAAAGAAATTGCGAAAATTTTGAAAAGTAGTAGAGAGATTATATGACATACCCAAACAACTAAATTTTCTTCACCAGATGATCTTCTTGGTTCGATTGGTTTACGACCGGTTAATAGCTCAAGCAAGACTACACCAAAGGCGTAAACATCGGTCTTGTCGGATATTTTACCATGTTGAAAATACTCAGGAGCTAGATAGCTGCATAAAAGTTTTCTATTAAGTAATGAAACCATGATAAAATTTCATAAAATACCACTAAAGGAGTTTTTGTGCTAAAAATTATTATCGGTCTTGGCACAAAAATACTACTAAGAAGTATTTTTTCTCAAAGTACCAAAAATACAACAACAAAAAATAATTCTAAAGTAATCAAATCATATGATATATTCCATAAAATACCACTAAAAGGGGGTTTTGTGATAAATTCTTTAGTAATCAAATCATGATAAATTCCACAAAATACCTCATCTTTTCCATAAATACCACATCTATTCTATAAATACCACAAATACAAAAAACTATATTTAAGGTTTTAAATTTTAGATTTAAAATTTCTGGGACTCGATTTAAATTTTTTTTAACATAAACTCAAAAATGTGGTACTTTTGGAAATTTCCCTTAAACCATTACGAGTTGGATATAGAAGGGGACAGAAGAATTTCGATCAATACCCGAATGTGCCTTTAACGGTCTTGCATAGGAAAGGAACAGAAGGTGCCGCGGTCCAAGTAGCTAATCCGAAATCACACAGCTAAAGAAAACAAAAGTTTTAAAACAATTATCAATTTTTGCGAATCGATTATCGAATATACCCCAAAAAGAAGTATAAAGTATTTAGATTTTACCTTTGGTACTTTCTTTGAAGAAAGAAGGATATTAGATGGCTTAATATCTCTATGAACAACACATTGTTCTGTTCCATTGTGCAAATAAGTAATGGCATTAGCTATGCCTATCGCGACTTTGTACCTTGCTGACCAAGGCAAACCAAACGCGGCTTTCACACCTTTCTTCTTCTTCTTATCTATTTAACAAAAAATAAACACGAAAAAAAATCGAAATCTTGATCAGTTTTTTGGAGAAATTGACAAAACTACACCTTTTTAAACACTCTTTTACAAAACTAAACCCATTTTTTAACATATACGCTTTTTAGAGGTTGAAATACCCCTTAAAAATACTTTTGAAATTTAAAATTTTCATTTGGGTTCAATATTTCGTGTTAAGAGTTTAGTTTTGAAAGTGCTAGAGTTTAGTTTTGCAAAGTACAATCCTAGAGATGTATGTATTTTTGCAATATGACCAATGTATTTGCAAGGTTAAATTAGCTTTTATTGGATGTATTTTTTGCAAAATACAATCCTAAAAGTGTATTTTTGAAAAATATGACCCTAAAAGTGTATTTTTGCAATTTCCCATAGTCTTTTAAGTATGGTTTTAATCAAGACAACACAAAAGAGATGAAAAAGGGTTCTTATCTTACCGTGTAAATAGTGTTCAAGACTACCACCGGAGACATACTTGTAAACCAAGAACAAGCCTTGTTCGGGATCGATACAAAAGCCAAGAAGAGGCACAATGTTTGTGCTGTGAAGAGAGCTTGCTATCATCAATTCTCTGCAGAATGATTTTGGAGATTCTTTGTCTTCTTTGTCAAGTCTTTTTATCGCTAAAGCCGTACGCCAAATTCCGATTTTGCCCCTGAACACATAGCTACAAGCTCCTCTTCCCAAAACTCTCCCTACAAAAAGTTATATACATACATAGAAAAAAGTCAACGATTTTGATATCAATTCTTTGATATCAATTTTGATATCAATTCAATTCATAAGATTTCTTAACGGATCTTATCCAATTTCATAACCGCTCTTAATTTTATGGTTCAGTGTATGTATTAATTTCATATGAACAGTTTAAATACATTTTTTTAAAATAAATACAGTTTTATACATTGTAAGTTTCTAACGGCTAAAAATGGGTTAAAAAATGTGGGATTTTGTGTTTGAATTCATATAAAATTTGTATCAAGTTTGTGATTTTTTGGTTCAAAAATACCACCGACAGTTTTTGTTATTTAAAATATCATTAATTTTTTCAAAATTATCATAAAATTAAAATTTAATTGAAAAGACTTCAAATCTCATCTTAAACCCATAAAACTAAACTATAAATCTTTCAAAAATAAACCGTAAACACTAAATCCATAAATTATAAATTCTAAAGCCTTACAAATTACCACCAAAATATTTGTGGTATTTTTGAAAAATCTTATAATGACAAAAGGAAATTTGTGATGGTATTTTGATAATTTCACTACACATCTCAATAATTACCCAATATATTTTTTTCAAGAGAAAATTCTTAAAAAGACCATCCCGAAAAAAAACATTTCTTCATGGTATTTTTGGAAATTTCCTTGTTTCAAATTGCAGAGTTTTTTCTTCTTCTTTTACCTTTGGAGAAATTACGAGTGGCAGCAACAATCTCTCCGTAACTAAACCGAACCAAAGTATTAGCCACCGGAGAAATACTCTTCTCCAAAGATTTAGCTCTCTTCCATCTAAAATCATCCGTTTTCTCTTTAACTCCATTCTCCAGATTCACCATCAGAACCGTCGCTGATCCGACACCAGACACCGTCAGATTCCGACAAGAAGACGAAGCAGACAAAGACGAATGTCCTTCTTCCCCTTTCATCTTCTCCAGCTCGATTTGTGAACAGAGACTGAATCTAAACGATGAGTGAACAGAGTGTGGGTCTTGGTTAATATTCTCCGGCGCCGTTTCAGCTAAAAGCCACGCCTTGTTGTTTTCTCCTCCTCCGCTTCCGCCGCCGCCGCCATTGTTTCCGGAGGCGGATCTAGACGGAGGTGGAAGGAAACAAGAGAAACCCAGATCAAAAATCATTTTTTTCAATAGGGTTTTGATTCCTTTGTCTTCTTCTTCTTCTTCTTCTTCTACTTCGAGATCTGTTAGTATTGGTATGTTTGTTTCTGAGTTTTTTGGATGAACAGAGGCTCCTTCATAAAAACCCATTTTTTGTTATTTTCTCGGGAAAATAAAAGTGGGAAAGTGAGAGAAAGCAAAAAAGTAGATTCTCTCTTTTTGAGAAGAAAGAGAAAAAAACTAGTGAAAGGTTGGTTCTTTGAAGCTTTGCTTGATGAAAGAGAAAGAGAGATTATATAATTATTATTTTAAAATTTTGTTTTTTCTGTTTGGAGTTTTTTTGTTTTATAGAGAAGATTAATTGAATTAATTTAATTGACAATTTTTATTAATACTACTAAAAAAAAGTTTTTTTTAACACAATTAGCATAGATTTTCGAAAGTTTTAAATACCATTAAAAAAAAATTCTCATAAATATCACACATATTAAATTTTCAAAATTACACCCTCAGCCTTCAAAAAATTATACCCAGCTTTCAAAACTATACCCTAAACACTATATAGCGAACCCAAATGAAAAAATTTAAAATATAAAAGTGTTAAAACTCGTTTTTTGTATTTGTGGTATTTTTGTAAACTATTATTTTTTGACGGTATTTTTGTTATAAAAATATTTTAATGGTATTTTTGTTATAAAAACTTTGTAATGATATTTTTAAAACAAAAACTTATTTAAATGGTATTCTAAAGAATTTATCTTAATATATTGATTAGTGGTAGCAGGTGGGAAGGTGGAAATATTTTTTTAATTTTAAATTCTAATTTTTGTATATATATACCGTTAAGTTGTTGAGATCTTGAGCAAGAAAAAACAGCAATAGGGGGAAATAATTAGTATGATTAGTGGAATTTTTGAATAATTGAGTTTATAATAATTGAGAACGTTACAAAACCAACCCAACCAAGAGAAGAAAAAATAGTAATAATTTAAATATTTGGTTATATGGGTAAAAGCTGTTTGGTCACATTTTTTAAATGAGGACAAAAGCTGAGCCCACGAGAAGTAAGAGAGAGTGGTAATAATAACAAGTTATATATTTTAGTAAATGTTACCATTGAAATAAAAATTTTAATTGAAATAAAAATTTTAAATTTTTAAGTATACAAATTTTTTATATTGTTGTGCAGAAATATTCGGTTCTTTTCATTTAAATATTGACAGTAAGAACTTTTAAAATTATGCTTTACAAAATTACATTCATTCAAAATTTATTTTTATAAATATATATATATATAAACACTAAACATAAAATTCAAATAAATTCCAACACTAAACTTTTTTAGTCAAATCACGAAACCCTAAACACTAAATAGTAAACTCAAACAAATTTTTAAAGTGTAATTTAATCATTTAAAATTGAAATATGATGTATAATTAAAAAGAATTTGAATGAAGTGTAATTTGTTAAAATATAGTTTGAAAGGGTATAATTTAAATTTCCTATAAATAATAATATCAAACAAATTGAAACCTCTTCTTCAACAAATCTGGACTTGATTTCATGGAAAGAATTATGCATATATGGTGGGGGAAATATTTCTTAAAATAAAAAGGGAGAATTACAAAACTACACCATTTTACAAAACTACGCCATTTCAAAATTTCTTCACAAAACTACACCTAAGCACACAAAATTAAATTCAAATAAATCCTACTCACACAATCCTACTCCCTTTAGTACTATACTCTAAACACTAATTAGCGAACCCAAATAAAAAAATTTTAATTTTGGTAATTTTTTTAAGGGTAAATCAAACTTTTAAAATTTTGAAAAAGTGTAAATATGTGAAAAAATAAATTAGGTAGAGTTTTGTAAAGGAAGGAATGAAAGGGTGTAGTTTTGTGAATTCCTCAAATAAAAATAAAGTATATTTTGCTATAATAATTATTAAGAGTTTACGAAATATTTCAAGAGAGGAAAAGAAATTAAGTCATGAATATTCAGAATTTTTTTAGATGATTAAACATCAAAGCTTAAATTATTGTGGTGATAGGTGCTTCTACGGATGGAGAATATATCAAATTAGGTGTATATTTGGTGAAGGATTTTGAAAAGAACAAAAAGAAAGTGATGCTATTAATGTTATAACGTTATTCACTCTTGAACTTCGTTATAGTAAAAATGGGATGCTCACAAATAGTTGACACGTGTGGGATAAAAGGTTTAATTATAGTAAAGCAAAATTGAATTTAAATCGAAGTTTAAATATTGCGGACTCAAATGTGGCTCTGCGACCTTGGTCTAATGGTAGTTATAAGTCCACATGAGGCATGTAGCACCACCATACCCGGGATCGATTCCCAACACCTACGTTTATGTAGGATTTGGCTAATGGATCGGTCATTTGTGACCCAAACGTTGACAAAAAAATGTGGTTCTGCCATTAATAGTGTCATAACGTTAGAATATGTTTTGTGAAGTTTTTGGGGTTAAAAGGCAACTATTTAGTCGGTTAAATGCAGTCGTTTGTGATGTTATAATCCTAAGTTCGAACCGTGATGAAAACCGTGTTGAGAGCGATGATTTACGCCATTAATTGGTATTATCAAAGACTGTTCGCAGGTTTAGGGGTCGTAGGATTCGACCCAGAACTTTCCTGATCTAAGAAAAGAAAAGAAAAAGAAAATGAAACTATTTATATCAAACAAAGAAATTTTATGAAAGGTTGTTCCACGATTAAAGCATAAAGAAAGTCGATAATGCCATACTAGTGACAAAAATATATTAAGAAACAACAAAAGGATTTTTTTAGTTTTATTTTAAAAAGTTTTTCTAGAAGTTCCAAATAGTATAAACAAAAGTAATATATATATATATATATATATATATATATATATTCAACTTTTGATAATAAATAAATGAAAAACGTATAGGATAAATGTAACTATATTACCTAATTGACTAGTTTGTGATGTAATGTGGTCAAAGATTCTTGATTTCATCATAGTCTAGATCAATTTTATGAATCCTTCATATTTAATTATTTACCAAACCACATGTGTCTAAATGGAACTAGCAAAGAATTAAATATAATGTTGGAGTAAAGACATTGGCAATGAATCTATGATAATAGTCATGAACCTAGAAGATTAAAATTTAATGAATTTTCCATTATCTATACTTAGATATTTATCATTTACAAGTTAAGTGATTAGAAAGTTTTACCAACCAAACCTAATCATAAAGTTACTCAGTAAGTTTTATAAGACTTTTAGCATATATATTATAAAATTATTATGGACGACACTCGGTAACAAATGTAAACAAAATGTACAAAAAGTCCATATATAGTTATGGATAAGAAAAAAATGTAGTATATCAGAGATTTAAATATTTTCTTTATAAAAAAGAGATATAAATATTTTGGAACATTGATTAACCAATTAAAAATAGAAGAAGAAATCACAGAACTACACTATTTCAACATTTTCTTCATAAAACTACACTAATTTAATATTTTTACATATTTACATTCTTTTAAAATTTTAAATGATTGATTTATCTTTTAAAATGTTACGAAAAATAAAAATCTTTTTATTTGGATTCGCTAAATAGTAACTAGGGTTCGCTAATTAGTGTTGAGTGTATAATATTAAAGGGATATGATTGTGTGGATAGAGTTTATTTGGATTTAATTTTGAATGTTTAAGTATAGTTTTAAAAAGGACTTTAAAATATTGTAGTTTGTGAAATGCAATAAAAATGTGTAGTTTTGTAATTTGGTTACACGCTATAAAAATAGGTTCATTTTTTGTTATTACCTTTTTCTCTTTTTATTACCTTTTTCTCTTTTTATTACCTTTTTCTCTTGTTGTTCAACTTTGTAAATATTTTTTTCTTGTTGTAATAAATTTAGTAATTCAACAAAAGATGTTTTTTGTGATTATGTATTCTAATTAATGCAAAAATGTCACAGGAAAGGAATGTTTTCCTGACATTTGTTTCTTACCCGTAGAAATAATAAATTTCACATAGTGAGTAATTTTCACATTTAATACATCACATATTAAGGGATATCCTCCAATACAACTAGAAGGTTCACAAAAGGGGTTAGAAAAGCCCACTCCGAATAAGGTAAAGCCCAACAATGGAACAATGCAGAAGCCCAACGAAGTCATCATCATCAACAACCTGCAACGGTCTGCATCAGAAAACGACGAAGAGGATCTTCACGCAGAACGTCACGCACCTGCCATGGTTCGTACAGGTCTTGGTCAAGATTATAAAATCGAGACAAGTAACCGTTATGACCTCCTAGGATCTAGCGATAGCACCACCCTCTGCCAGATGTCAGCAGATTAGAATAATTAGGTTAAGAGGTCTTGTATTGAATCTTTGTATAAATACACCTCCTTGTAACAAGAACTTGATAAGCTTGAATAATCAATAAAACAGAGAAATCTTCATATTTGCAGTTTCGTTTATGGTATCAGAGCCATGGATTCATCCGTGGAACTCTATACTGGTCCAAAACTAAACATTACAAATTGTGTCACTATAAAACTTACAGAGCGTAACTATCTCTTATGGAAGAATCAATTTGAGAGTTTTCTCTCCGGTCAAGGACTGTTGGGTTTCATCAATGGAGCCAACCCACCACCAGCTGCTACTCTACCGGTTCCAAACATCAACGGAACTACTGCCGAGACGACAAATCCCGATTTCCAAAGCTGGTTGCGCCTAGATCAAGTTGTGAAATCTTGGTCGCTTGGTTCGTTTTCGAAGATATTCTAACCGTTGTTGGTTCTGCTACAACCTCTCAAGAAGTCTGGACAAGTCTGTCTAAGCATTTTAACAGAGTATCGTCGTCACGTCTTTTTGAGCTCCAAAGGAGACTCCAGACCATCTCCAAAGGTGATAAGACGATGACCGAATATCCGAGGGAGATAAAGAATGTCCGTGACCTCGCTTGCATCTATTGGGAGTCCTGTTAATGAGAAGATGAAGATCTTTGCAGCGTTACACGGACTAGGTAAAGACTATGAACCAATCAAAACAAGCATTGAAGGCTCAATGGATCTTCTACCTTCTCCTATCTTTGAAGATGTAATACCAAGACTAACAAGCTATGAGGACAGAGTTCAGGGCTATACCACAGATTCTACGGTATCTCCACATCTAGCATTCAACACCATGAGAGCTGAAGCACCCTTCTCTTATTACAACAATAGAGGAAGAGGTAACTCCTATAGCAGAGGTTCTTACAACAGAGGACGAAGTGGCTACTCTACTAGAGGCAGGGGTTTTCACCAACAAATCTCTGCTCCACCTAGCTCAACAAACTCTTTTGGTAATGACAACAGACCTACCTGCCAAATCTGCGGCAAACCAGGACATCCAGCTTTGCGTTGTTGGCACAGGTTTAATAACAGTTATCAACCCGAAGATTTGCCAAGTGCACTTACTGCTATGAGAATCACAGACATTTCTGACCAACAAGGCCAAGAGTGGTACCCAGATACTGGAGCTTCTGCACATGTCACCAGTTCTCCTCATAACCTCCAACACTCCCAACCTTATACAGGCAACGATGCGGTAATGGTGGGAGATGGTAATTTTCTCCCAATAACTCACACTGGTTCTACATCCCTACCAACATCGTCAGGTAATCTTCCTCTAAAAGATGTTCTAGTCTGTCCTAAAATTGCTAAGTCACTACTTTCTGTTTCTAAGCTCACTAAAGATTACCCATGTTCTTTTGAATTTGATTGTGATGGGGTTCGTGTGAATGATAAGGAAACAAAGAAATTGTTGGTTCTGGGAAGCAACCGTGACGGCTTGTATCTGTTGGAGGATCCAAATTTCAAATTTCTTTTTGCTTCGCGCCAAGCCTCAACAAGCGATGAGGTATGGCATCGACGATTAGGACACCCCAATTCACATGTCCTTCAACAGTTAGTGTCAAGTAACTCTATCAAAATCAATAAAAGTCTCAATAATTTCTGCGAACCATGTCAACTTGGAAAAAGCTCTAGACTACCTTTCTCTCCTTCTCTTTTTGTTGCAACTAGAGCATTAGAAAAGATACATTGTGATTTGTGGGGACCTTCACCAATAATTTCTAATCAAGGTTTTCGGTATTATGTTATCTTGATTGATCATTACACACGATTATGTTGGTTTTATCCTTTGAAGGCAAAATCAGATTTCTTTTCTGTGTTTATCAACTTCCAAGCCTTTGTTGAAAATCAGTTTCAATGCAAGATTGGTTCTTTTCAATGCGATGGGGGAGGAGAGTTTACAAGCAATAAATTTGTCAATCATCTTCAACAATGTGGGATAAAACAACAAATTTCTTGCCCATACACGCCTCAACAAAACGGGTTAGCGGAAAGAAAACATAGGCACATCACAGAACTAGCCTTGTCGATGATGTTTCAAGCAAAAGTACCACAAAAATTCTGGGTAGAAGCTTTTTATACTGCAAATTTTCTGATAAATCTCTTACCATCTACAGTAGATGATGGCCATCAAAGTCCGTATCAGAAATTAACGGGAAGACAACCAGATTATCAGTCTTTGAGAGTTTTTGGGTGTGCGTGTTACCCGACCTTAAGAGATTATGCGTCTACCAAGCTGGATCCAAGGTCTCTTAAGTGTATATTTCTTGGATATAATGATAAATACAAAGGCTATAGGTGTTACCTACCTACTAATGGCAGAGTATATCTTAGCAGACACGTCATCTTCGATGAAATGAGCTTCCCCTTTGGAGACATCTACCAACAACTTCATACAAGGTCTGCTTCTTCTTTATTTTCTGTCTGGCAACAAAGCTGGTTCCGGTCTTCATCTATTCCTAAATCCACACCAATAAGACATGATTTTAGTCCTATCAGGAGCGCAGAAACAATATCAACTGCACAGGAAGGAACACCTGTGTCTACTACAGAGGCTGAGGTAAGTCCTGGGTGTACGGCAAACTTTGATTCTGTTCCTATAGGCAACAGCTTATCCTCACCTCTTGCTAGGACAGACAGTGCTAGTGTTCCGTCTTCTCCTGTGTTGTTACCGTCTTCTGGACCATTAACGAGTCCACCTGCTGATCTCCACTCTCCTCCAGTTTTTGTTCAACAAGAAGTTGCTCCTCATGTTTCTCTTCCTGGTCATCAGATGATAACAAGGGCCAAAGTGGGAACATTTAAACCAAATCCAAGATACTGTCTACATCTACAGAAAATTTCTTACCCTCTTCCAAGAACAGTGGCTTCTGCTTTAAAACATGAAGGCTGGACAAATGCCATGAAAGAAGAATATGGCAATTGTATAGAAGCAAACACATGGTCCTTGGTACCATACACTGCAGACATGCTGGTTCTGGGAAATAAGTGGGTTTTCACACCTAAACTTAATGCAAATGGCACTCTAGAAAGGTTAAAAGCCCGGATAGTTGCGAAAGGATATGACCAATCCGAAGGTATTGACTACCTTGAGACGTATAGTCCGGTGGTAAGAACAGCAACAGTGAGGATAGTTCTACATGTAGCTACTATCATGGAATGGAATGTTAAACAAATGGATGTTAAAAACGCATTCCTTCATGGAGATTTGCTGGAGACTGTCTACATGAAACAACCGGCTGGATTTGTAGATTCAACCAAACCAGATCATGTTTGCCTTCTACATAAAGCTCTCTATGGCCTAAAACAGTCTCCGAGAGCATGGTTTGACAAATTTAGCAATTTCCTTCTAGAATATGGTTTCATATGCAACAAATCAGATCCTTCATTGTTCGTATATCAAAAGGGAAAAGACATAATTATGCTGTTGCTATACGTGGATGACATGCTCATCACAGGAAATAATTCAATCACATTAGAGAATCTGTACAAAGAGCTAAATACAAGGTTTCAAATGAAGGATCTTGGAAGACTGCACTATTTCTTGGGTATCCAAGCTCAATTCACAGAACAAGGTCTGTTCCTGTCTCAACAAAAATACGCCGAGGATCTTCTTGCCGTGGCGGCGATGAGTAACTGCACGCCAGTTGCAACTCCATTACCTTTGCAGCTTAACAGGTTACCGGAAGATTCTGAATTATTCTCCAATCCAACCTACTTTCGCAGCTTGGCAGGAAAACTTCAGTATCTCACTCTAACAAGACCGGATATTCAATACGCAGTCAATTATGCTTGCCAAAAGATGCACGCCCCAACAATGGCAGACTTCACATTGCTAAAAAGAATTATCCGATACATCAAAGGCACTACTACTTTGGGAATCTCTTTTGTTAAGGACACGGATTGCACACTTCGGGCATATAATGATAGTGATTTCGCAGGCTGTGGAACAACAAGAAGATCTACTGGTGGATACTGCACTTTTCTGGGAAGAAACATCATCTCTTGGTCTTCAGCAAAACAACCTACAATGTCAAGAAGTAGTACCGAGGCTGAATATAGAGCACTATCGGAGGTTGCTTCAGAAATAAAGTGGATAAGCAATGTCTTAAAAGAGATTGAGATTACTCTGCATCAAACACCAGAGTTATATGGCGACAACAAATCCTCTGTCCAGCTCTCTGCAAATCCTTCTTATCACAAAAGAACAAAGCACTTTGAATTGGATTATCATTATGTACGAGAGAAGGTGGCTTTTGGTTCTTTAATTGTCAAACACGTTCCGGCTGAACAACAACTAGCTGATATTTTTACGAAGTCTCTACCAGCTGCACCTTTCATGGATCTCCGGTTCAAACTTGGCGTTCACGCACCACCCACGCCAAGTTTGAGGGGGACTATTAAGGGAGATCCTCCAATACAACTAGAAGGTTCACAAAAGGGGTTAGAAAAGCCCACTCCGAATAAGGTAAAGCCCAACAATGGAACAATGCAGAAGCCCAACGAAGTCATCATCATCAACAACCTGCAACGGTCTGCATCAGAAAACGACGAAGAGGATCTTCACGCAGAACGTCACGCACCTGCCATGGTTCGTACATGTCTTGGTCAAGATTATAAAATCGAGACAAGTAACCGTTATGACCTCCTAGGATCTAGCGATAGCACCACCCTCTGCCAGATGTCAGCAGATTAGAATAATTAGGTTAAGAGGTCTTGTATTGAATCTTTGTATAAATACACCTCCTTGTAACAAGAACTTGATAAGCTTGAATAATCAATAAAACAGAGAAATCTTCATATTTGCAGTTTCGTTTATCACATACGTGTACATTTTTTTATAGAATTTTTCTTATATAAGATTGCATTGGCCTACGAGGAATCAACACGTCAAAAGACCACAAATACAATATTTTAGATGATACATATATGTACGTAAAAATATTATTTAATTAAGGTAATATAAACATACTAATTTATTAACCATGCATACAATATATAGGAAAAATATCCTTTGGGTATAATAAAATTATTTTCTTAGACACAAAATAAATTTCATATATTCATGGTATAGTATTAAACTAATTAACCTTAATATCAAAAGTAATATATTAATGTTTGAATAATAACTACTTGCCTAGAATGATGCACTTAACTTACATAATATAAACGAAGGAAAGTTGGAAATAACTACATAGTCTACATATGAAATAACATAAACGTAAATTTATTTAATTGAAAAGTTTAAAATTTTCAATTCTCATTTCAAATCCTACGGAGAAATATTTAATTAGTATGTAGATTAGTGGTGACCTAACCATCGATTTCATTTAAAGTCACATTGAGAGATGTAGAAAAGTAGGTGAACGGATAAGGTGTCGGTTTAGTCAAATTATCACTTTCAAATATTAAAATCGTTTACACGTTAATCATCATTAACAAGTTAAATTACTTTTCATTTTTTGGTAAAATCAGTACTCTAGCTACGCACGTGTGGAAGACTTTGTTTTTTTTTTTTTTTTTTTTGATAATCCTGGTGTCCTGATCCTCACCGAAGTGAGTTCAGACTATTTTCAGGAACGCTGCAGCCCGCATGTTAATTCCGCAGTGGCCGAGGTTCGAACCCAGGAGGCGGAACTCACAGCTGTGAGCCTTTTACCGCCTGAGCTAGAAGCCCCGGTTTTTTTTTTTTTTTTATAATCCTGGTGTCCTGATCCTCACCGAAGTGAGTAGAAGACGTTGTTTTCTTAACTAAAATAATAAACATGATGTATATGTATTTTTTTTTGTTAAAGAATATATATATTTTTTCTAACCACGTCATTAACTACACGATGGTTTTTAACTATACGTTAACAACGACAACAAAAACTCCTGACTTCGAATCGCGTTGGAATCGATGATCTACACTATTAATTGATATTATCAAAGGTTAGTCGCGGATCTAGAGAGATTATGGATTTCGGTCCAAAACCTCCTTGTTTAACACAAAAAAACAACAACAACAAAAACTTAGACGAATTATTGATAGAAAATTTAATTTATTTAGATTATAATGTATAACATAATCAATTTCATATACTTTGTAACATATCATTATGCATGTATGTTGTAATATGCATGCATGTTTTTAATCATTTGGAAGTATTTTATCATTTAACAAGAGTCGTTGTAGTATAGTGGTAAGTATTTTATCATTTATGGATATTAGAGGAAATGCTTGTTTTATTTTAATCAATAAATTAATGGTTAAATTAAAATCTAATGAAATACAAAGCAAACAAAAAAATCTCTATATATATATAATAACCTTCTCACGACTATATATATAATAACCTTCTCATACAATAAAAAGTATAAAATTAAAAAGAGTACTAAATAATAACCTTCTCACGACTATAAGGTAACCAAAAAATTTCGTTGATCCAACTTTTCTTACTTTCCCTACTTTGTTTTTGAATATATAGTCATTTTCTTGATTGTTAAACTATCTTTCAAAAACTAATATTAACCTAACCATATACTTTAAGATAATAATAATTACACCTATTTCTCAACAAAAGAAAGTTAAACCTATATCAATATATATATATTTTAATAATATACATATTTTACAATGTGGAATTATTAGATTATAGGTTGTAATAATTAGAAGCAGGCATGCATGGACGTGAGACAGAGAGGAAGAAACATATCAAAGTCCATTTATTTATATAAATGTCTTCTGTTTGGTGCTAACATTACATCTCCATTATTTTCATATGCGTTGAGATGTCCCTTTCTCTTTCCCATATTTTTATATAAAAAAAAATAAACACAATGGGTCTTTGTTAAAGTAATTATATGTAGAGAAAATTACATCATCACACATTTTTTAAAACACAAATTACACTTTAGAGCATTTTTTGACATAAAGGCATTTTATTGTTATAAAAGACTAAATTACCCTTCAATTCATTTATTCTACATAAATTTCACAATCATTTTCTTTCTCATTTTTCTATTTTGCATTCTAATTTTAATTTTCTAGGGTAACATAAAATAATTTATTTTCGTATATTGATTTATAAAATTTTAATATATATATTTTGATATCCACTTTTATATATTTTATTTATGAATGAATCAATATTTGTGGACAACTAGTCAATATCTAATTTTTTTATATATGTCCACATAGAATTGTACAAATGTTCAAAGTATAATGGACGAGTTTAAATTTTATTCCAATGAGTTTATATATCATAGACAATTCATATGATGATTTGTGTTCAAGTTTAAATAAATTATAATTGTAGTTAAAATTATATGATGGTTCATGTTCAAAAATGAATAAATAGGTTTTAATAATGAATTTAAAACATTTATATGTTTTGATGTACATGTAATTTTCATGTTTTCACTTATTAATATCAACATGTTTTATTCACATTTATTAAGAATATTACAAAAACATATGAGAGTGTAAATATTAAATATAAATTACTTATGTAAATAGATACATGATAAACAAAAAAATATTGAAATAATATATTTTACAATAAATTAAAATACATTTACGAAATTGTACAAAAGTATGTCCACATAACATAAAACGTATCAACAACTTTCTGTACACAACGTTGTGTATCAACAACTTTCTGTACACAACGTTGTGTATCCACAACTTTCTGTACACAACGTTGTGTATCCACAACTTTCTGTACACAACGTTGTGTATCCACAACTTTCTGTACACAACGTTGTGTATCCACAACTTTATGTACACAACTTTTGTGTATCCACAACTTTATGTACACAACTTTTGTGTACACGAAGGGTAAAACTGTATTTAAAAAAATAAAAAGTGTAAAAAGTGTCTCATATCACAAAAGTGTCTTATTTTGATATGCAAGTGTTAAAAAGTGTTCCATTGTTTCGAGCTTGTTAATTTTATTTTCCATAAAGTTTTCCCTAATTTTATTATAATTATTGTCTTAATCAAGTGTCGTGTGAAATGCTTGTAAAGGGTTTAAATATCACCTTTTAAGTGGAACAAGAGAACAAAATATTACTTTTTTTTATAACAATAATTAGCCTAAATATATATCAATTTACTATTAGATATTATTATGTGGTATAGCTACGAACCAATTAAAGATTTTCCATGGCTATTTTTAAAAAGACACGCCAAAACCACGAAAAATTAATATAGCCACATATAAAACTAGTCATTAAGGTATAATAACATATTTTTCGTGGCTATAGATTTTGTAATTAACTTTTTCGTGGTTTCGCTATATCTTTTTTTTAAAGTAGTTACAAAAAATCTATGGCTAGTTTGTAAATATATGAATAGTTCTTAGAGCTATCGATGTGGCATGCATACCAACGATATATATATTTTATTTAATTTGATAAAAGTTGTATACTGAAAGCTGCAATATATAAGTTAATGAACTACAACAAAAGAATCAAGTTTAAACAATAAGAGAAAACTAGTGATACAACATATGATGTTAAACTATATGGCCTTAAAACCATATTATTGTAATCTTTATGTTTGCATTTTAATTGAAAACCCTTTTAACAAAAAAAAATAACATAGGATGTTAAAGAGATATAAAAAGACTCGAATAGTCCCAAACACACTAAAATTTCTAAAAAGAATGTTCAAAATTAATATAAATATTTTGCATGGTTGTCTAAAATCTTTTGAGCAGACCCTCATTTTTTTTATCAATTTTCTCATGAACTAAAAAAATATCCAGAATGCAAATTAATTAATCAAAACAGCCGTATTAATTTTAATTAAACTTTTGAAAAATAACCAAATCTATTATATACTTAATAAAAGTATTTATGAAAGTAGGCTGTTTCTTGTCGTTCTCATATTGTTTCTGTCTAGTTAAATTGAGGATGGTCGTATTTTTTAACATTAATTTACGTCAAGAGGGTTTATAAAAATAGTTTTGAAATAGTTAAAATATTACAATTTTTTTTATTATTACAACGTTAAAATATTACAAATTATTGGAGAAATATCTCATAACACCTCTGCAAATCGGAATATTCAAGACCAGCAGCACCATGCACGGAGGAGCATGTGACAAATTTTACGTATTATAACATATCATTTTATATTAAATCTGTCAAAAAATTTATGTTTAATTTGAAAAGCTTTTCTATATTTATAGACAAACAAAAGATGCTCCTATTTTCCAATAATTGTTACATTTTAACTTAAAACGCAATAATAATAAGTTTAATTATCATTAGTCCCTATGTTAACCATACATTACACAATTCAACAATTTTTAAAATATCAAACAATATTGTCATATATATGAGAAATAGATTACAACCGTTTACAACGGCGCAAATAAAATCAGTTTTTTTTTTATATAAAAGTACTATTTTTCTTGTATATACTAAAAACAATTACACTTACAGTGAATGAAAAAATTCTTATCATATACAAAATGTTATGAAAACATATGTACATATACCAACGACGGGTTGGTTCACTCGGTTAAGCGCAGTCGTTGGTGATGTTGTGCTCCTGAGTTCGAACCGCGTTGGAGAGCGATGATTTACGCCATTAATTGGTATTATCAAAGGCTGGTCGCGGGCCTAGGGGGATTATGGACTTCGGCCCAGAACCTCCTGGTTTAACAAAAAAAAAAAAAAAAAAAAAACATCTGTACATATATACGAGGCTTATAATACCTGAAATTTAGTTCTATACATAAATATCCAAAAATTTAATACATTGTTCAACTAGTTGATAAGTATAGTTTCAATAATAGTTTTGTTTATTGTCATAAAAAATAATAGTTTTGTTTTTTATTCATTAGGTTAGTTATATTATTCGGTTAACCAGAAATGAGAGGAGACCACAAGCACATGGTGCATTAATTGTCTGATAATTATTTTCAATCAAGATTTGGTGAAAGCAAACTCTTCGACCAAAAGGATTTATTTAAATTAAAAAATTTCAATATAATAGATGAATATATTGATATCCAAATATGAATAATTATTTAAATTATAATTAAACGAAAAAATAATTATTCAAATTATAATGATGCTAATCTATATTTAATGATTTTTAGCCAGGTTAAAATAATAATGTTCACATGTTAAAATGATTTGAACAGATCACAGCGTCCAAGTAAATATTTTAACTCAGAAAAAATGGTGGTAGCTAGAAAGTGTAAACTTGCCAAGTATAAGAAAGTTTATAGGTAATTAGCATGGAAAATTAGTGGTATTTAGGAATAAAATGATGTTGGCAAACGAACTATTTTATGGGTTTCTTTGGAAAGAGTTTTTTTATGGTTTTACTATTTGTTTGGTTTAGTTTGCTTGAAATAAATTTGGGAGAATTACAAAATTACACCTTCTAAATTGCATTTCATAAAACTACGTCTTTTTAAAATCACTTCACAAAACTACACCTAATTACTAAAAATTAAATCGAAATTAGCCTTATCCACAAAACCCTACACCTTCAATATTATACCCTAAACACTAATTAGCGAACCCAAATGAAAATATTTTAATTTTGGTAATTTTTTAAAGCATAATTGAACCATTTAAATTTTGAAAAAGGCGTAAAAGTAGGAAAAAATTGAATTATGTGTAATTTTGTGAAAGAAAGATTGAAATGGTGTAGTTTTGTGAATTTCTCAATAAATCTCAAGTTTATGTTAAAATAGTATAATATTTGTTCCTAGCTATATCAAATAATTAAAATAACAGATTATAAAAAATCAGTGTTAGGAAAAGAAGCATATTATAAAAAATAATAATTATGTAATAGTTAAATGAAAGGTAAGATCGTATATAATATAAGTTCTTTGCTTTTTTATATTTATTTTAGTATCTTATTAGAATCTATAATATAAAAGAAGAAGAAATTTCTCCATATGAGTGACACATCATCATCAAAAATATTTAACACAACATAATTAAAATAAAAATATAATAAAATTATTAATACTAATAAACTTAATTAAAAAACACAAATAATAAAGACAACACAATTAATTTAATATTGAGGAATTCACAAAACTACACTCTTTCAACCCTTCATTTGCAATACACTACCTAATTCAATTTTTTTATCATATTTACACATTTTAAAAATTTTAAAAGATTAATTTACCTTTTAAAAAATTACCAAAATTAAAAAATTTCATTTGAGTTCGCTAATTAGTGTTTATGTTATAGTATAAAGGGGTAGGATTGTGTGGATATGGTTTGTTTAGATTTAATTTTGAGTGTTTAGGTGTAGTTTTGTAAAATAATTTTGAAATGGTGTAGTTTTGTAATTCTCCCTTTAATATTAATAAAATTCAAAAAAAAATATTCAATGTAATTTCTAACATTAATAAAATAATATGTATAACAATTTAAATAATTATTAAAAATGGTCAAGAAAAAATCTTTTTATCAATAAATAAAAAGTTCATCGATTCTAACTTGGGATGCAAATATTATATATTTATACATAGAAAACATACATAAATTATTCACAATAATCTTTTAAAATATAAAGTTAATACCAATTTTACGTGAGAAGATTAAAAATATCCACCGCGAAAAAGAACTCTTATACAAAATAAACAATAACATATATAAATATTTTAATAATGTTACATAGAAAAACAATACAAAATATGATACAATTTAAAAAATGGGTTAAAATCTCTAAATAAAATCGTAGTCAACATATTACATATTACAGAAAGATAAAAATCAATTAAAAGTCAAGAAATTGAAAGGGATGCACGGCAATCTTCAATATTTTTTAAGAAAACGTTTGAAAAATTAGATTTCTTAGCATATTAATATCCCGACAATATGATAATAAACGAAATGATGTAGACAAAATTTATACGCAAACAAACTAATTTTCATTGATTTGGTAAAATATAAACTGCGTATATTCGAATAAAAATAATAACACATATTACAATGAAAAATTCACTGTAAATATTTTTTGAAATTACTATGAAGCGGATATCCCGCGCAACGCGCGGGTTCCATCCTAGTTCCTACTAATTATCGTACACTATTTTATCCATTTTTACCAAAATCTAATAGTATAGAAACAATAAACAAGGCGTGACAATATATAAACAAGAGAAAAAAACAAAAAAAATCCACTTTAGGTATTAAAACCACATAATGAACAATTAACGGAAACATATATGCCAAATGAATAGATTTAAAACCGTATCTCTAGTACATTATATATCAAAAAACTAGATTATATATATGATAAAATTATTGGATAGAATATGACTAATGTTTCGTCTTTTTCAATTTAAAGGCTTAATACCTCTACATCATTAAACCAAACTATGTACTATATAAATATAAATATATGGTATTGTGATGTTAAGAGCCACAAGTTAGTGACATGAAGATTTGTGTTCCACAATTTGAGAGAATTTAATTATTGAAAACTACTACTTAACCAACGTAAACATAACTTCCCCACATTTTAAATTTTTTCTAAGTTCTAATATATATTATATTTGCGTTTGGTTCAATAACGAACCTAACGTTTTATTATATACCTTGTCTAAGTAAAGTTATCATAATCAACAAAAAGGCTAGACAAGTTTATCGGTGAAAAAAAGAAATTGATAAGCATTCTTAAACAATGTGAGTCTTAAGCTAATTACACTTCCTAGTTCAAATTTCAACTTTTGGTTAATCGACGATAGTGATATATTTATTATTAAACTCGATGAATATGTTTTTTTCGATTATATCATCTACAAGAAAAATTAAGTATTTTTTGCCTAATCTCTTTTGAGCTTAACAAAATAAATATTTGCTTGATCATAAAAACATCAATTGTAAGATAAATCACAAATTTTATGTCTTGAAGGTAGTGTTATACTTATAAATAACACCAACATATTAAAGTTAATTAGGTTTTGGTCTAACACGACCTCAAAGTCTTTAATTAGCTTGATAATTGACACCCATATATTAAAAGTTAGGTTTTGTTGTGTGTTAGATTAAAAAAAAAGTTAGATTGTTGTAAACTGATGAATGAAAGTTGTGTTATTATTCATTAAGTCAAAGAGTCTTTATATAGGAATACAAAATACATTGTGAAACCCTAATAGATATAACAAATGGGCCGATGAACTCTATTTGGCTTTAAGGCCCAACGGTTCGTCCATTCTTGTATTGAACCGAATGATTCACAACACTCCCCCTTGAATGAAGTAACCGTAGAGTTCGTAGTACGCTTTGGATGTTGCCTCATTAAAACCTTACCAGGAAAACCCAGTGGGATAAAACCGTGGTGAAGGAAAAAGAGTACAACACGTAGCTACTCCCCCTGTTTTGGATCAGCCTTGAGGTCTTTGAGTCGACGCATCCCGATCTGATGTATGAGCTTCTTGAACGTACAAGTTGGTAGTGACTTGGTGAATAAGTCCGCTGAGTTCTCACTTGACCGAACCTGCACCACTGCAACTTCGCCAGCTTTCTGTAGATCGTGTGTGAAAATAACTTGGGCAGAATATGCTTCGTCCTGTCTCCCTTGATGTATCCATCTTTGAGTTGAACTATGCACGCTGCATTGTCTTCATAAAGGATCGTCGGCTGTAACTTCCCCTCGGCAATTCCACTATCGTTTTGGATGTGGTTGGTCATGGATCGTAGCCACACGCATTCCCGGCTTACCTCGTGAATGGCTAAAATCTCGGCATGATTAGATGATGTGGTTGTTATTGTCTGTTTCATGGATCTCCAAGAAATTGTCGTTCCATCATGTGTAAAGACATAACCAGTTTGTGAACGGGCGTTGTGCGGATCCGAGAGGTATCCTGCATCAGCAAAACGAACAAGCGAGTCTTTGGACTCATTAGTGTAAAACAGACCCAGTTCTTTCGTCCCTTGAAGGTAACGAAGGATGTGTTTGATCCCATTCCAGTGCCTCTGGGTTGAACAAGAACTAAATCTTGAGAGCAAGTTCACGGCGAAACTGATGTCTGGACGCGTATGCGTTGCCAGATATAGTAATGCTCTTATGGCACTGAGGTATGGCATTTCCGGACTGAATGGATCATTATCCAATCTGAGGCTTTTCACCACCATTGGGCCTGGTCAATGGGCGGGCCCTGTCTTTATTAAATTTCCTTGAGTACTCTTTTAGTGTATGCCATTTGATGCACAAGGATTCTATTATTCATGTACTCAGGTTGTAATCCCAAACAGAACTTAATTATTGCCTAGGTCTTTCATTTCAGATTCTTTCTTTAGATATACTAAACTGTTTGGTTGATTACCCAGAGATTTAAATCATTCATATACACTGCTATGATTACAAATCCTTTGTTTGCAAACTTCTTTATAAAAATACATGGACTGATGGGATCATTTGTAACTCATATGTCCACTTAATCTAAGTCCATGAAAGGATTTGTCCAGCCTTACGCAGTGCTGTTCTCGAGAATCTTTCGTAGCTTTGAGCTCAATAATCTCTGGTAATCTCATATATTATCCAGTGGACTTGTATAAATATGCAGGCATTACATCCATTAGCCGCAAATAAAGTTTTTCTCTTTTATATAGCCAGACTTAGCAAAAATTTAAATGTCTTAGCATCCACCACAGGGGAGTATATCTCCTCTATTTATGGTCTTTGTGTGAATCCTTGTGCTTCAAGTCGTGTCTGATATATCACGCTTTCTCTATGTTTATTTCACACAATCACAAAGACTCATTTGTCCCACTGGCTTTACTTAATGATTCTTAGCTCCACGTTTTATGGTATTGTACCATTTTAATCAATCATGTATTTGAGTGCACTCTAGTATAGACGTGGGCTCTTGATCCTCATTCATTTCAATTGCTACTTTGTGCGCAAATATATTATCATTGATGTCGACATTTTTTCGTTCCATTGTATTCTAGACATGATATAGTTTATAGAGATCTCTTTATACATTCAGGACCTTGAGGTTTGGCGTCCCAAACCTCATTGATTGGTACCTTCAGGTTATGTCTATTTGCCGGCCATGTCTATGGTTTCTTGAACCTTCTCGGTTTCCCTTGCACCTTTCTTTGATTTTCGAGGTTCTTGTCTTTGGAACTTTTTGGGTCTACCACGTTTCTTACGTGTTGTAGCCTCTGTAGCAATTTAATTGTGTTCCTTGTGAACATCAATATGTACTGGTGCATTACAAGCTGGCATGTACGATTTTATTACTTTCTTTGGGTCATTAAAGGAATCTGGCAATTTATTAGCTAGCTTTTGTAAATGTATAGTCTTTTGGATCTCTGATGGAGTCCGAGGATCTTGCCATGTGAAGGATGTTTGATTCCATAATGTTTATTTAACCAGCTTGTTAGTCTCTCCACCCATTGTTGGGAAAACGAATTCATTGAGATGACAATCCTTGTATCTGGCCTTTGGCTCGAGATACTTAATGATGGTGGGAGAATTATTTTCAATGTATATTCCCATCCTCTTTTGAGGTCCCATCTTTGTTTTTTGTGGTGGTGCAATGGGTACATAAACGGCACACCCAAATGTCTTTAGATGAGATATGTCTGGCTCATGACCCTGAGTAATTGGGATGGTGAATATCTATGCTCACTAGATGGCCTGATGCGAATAAGCTCCGATGCATGAAATATTGTGTGTCCCTAAACAGCTACTGTGAGTTCAAGTATGGACATGTGCCATGGGGTATACTACTCTCCCCCTCATGGACATAATGTAGCCATAAAACGCTTGAGACATAATTTACCAGTATTAGCTAGACATATAGTCTTAAGTATGTGGGCTCACAGACTATGGTCTGGGCCAGCAATCTAGCAAACACCAAGTTTCTAGTTGCTTTGACTGGTAATGACCTTAGTATGAGTTTCCTTTGTGTACGTGTTATACACGTGAGGTCCTTAAGGATTGTGCCTTTTCATTTATTTTAATATCAACTTAACGCATCATGTTAGAACCAGGCTGGCCAAGCCGGCCATGCCATTAGTAAATTTCTCAGTAAACCTTTTTGTTTACTGTATTAGCCTCTATCATATTAACCTTGGCATAGTAAAGGTTTATGACGCGGGTATAGTCTCTAAGACCTTCTCATGGTCTTGGGTGCTCCTTAGTAATATGTGGAAATCCTTTGTTCCCTTCACCCTTAGTTTCAATGTGGAAACCATTCAAACACATTTCTTTGAAACTCAATAAGCCTCTTTGAGCTGGGTGAATATGAAGCATCTGAGGATGCGTGCCCTTGGGAATATGGGCATGGCCGTAGCCTTTAATAAATTTAGCTAGACCCGCAATTTGGCTAATGAACCATGTCTTTAGATATTTCGTTTATTGAATTCTCATAACTCATAAATCAATCAAGAACACTTAGATGCCGAAAACAATTAAGCCGCTTTTAGGCAATCCAAAGTCTCATAGTCATCTATCTCATGGTCGAAAACTTCTTCACCATCGTGATGTACTAAATGAGCTTCTAAATTCTTTTCAAACTCTCTTGAAAAAGATCAACGAGATGCTTATGTGTTCTGCACGTCTTAGTCCAATGGTTTCCCCATTCCTCATTAGTGGCAAAAAAGTTTATATGAGTGTTGTGGTTTGGGTATACCACGGCCTCTACCTCGATTACGACCAAAGTCGGATCGGTGGCCTTAACCATATGAATGGTTTCCTTTATCATATAGATTATAATTGTCACTTCTACCACGTCCATTCCTTTTACCATAAATGTGGCCATGATACTTATATCTTTGGACGTGGTTAGACTATTTAGTCTCTTTAGGCTTTTTTAAGTTTTTGAGTCTAATGAGCTTCTGGTAATGGGGTAAGACTAGGATGTCTTATTTCACTATTCATAATTTATTGTTTTGCTCAGCAAGCAGCAAAACAAGAGTTTAGACTTGCATATGTGGTAAAAACCTTTTCGCGATATTGTTGATGAGGCAATATATTGTTTGTGTGGATTTTTAGACTAATCCATGCGGTATTTAAGACCGAACCATGAATCGATTTTTATTTAAAGATTTGACTTTCCTTTTTTGCTTATGATTAAGTTTCCTCTTTTAGTTAGGATCTGGAATTTTCCTATTTTGATTAGGATTTAGAATTTCCTAATTATTATTATTATTATTTATTTATTTTTTATTTTATTTATTTATTTATTTATTTTTTTTTTTGTTTTTTTTTTTTATTTATTTTTTTTTTTTTTTAATGAAAATATTTTATTTACACAATTTGTAAAATATATATTTCTTTGATGAAAAAAAACAAATTTGAAACTTTATTAAGTATCACACTTTTAAAATTTATTTTTACAATATTTTGTTTAATATACAAAATTGTGTGATAAGTAAAATGTATTTTTATTTTGTATTTTAAACTTTAAACTTTAATGGATGTAATGCCTGCATATTTATACAAGTCCACTGGATAATATATGAGATTACCAGAGATATAGTTTTATTAGATTTTATTTATTTAAATATATGAAACAATTTCGTTTTAAAATTTATTTATTGTTTTTTTTTTTTTAAGATATAGTTTTATTAGATTTTATTTTAAGATATATTTTATTTTAAGATATATTAGATTTTATTTTATTAGATTTTATAAAGTGTATTATAGTTTAGATAATATATAATATATATCTAATAGTTTTTTTTTTTTTTTTTTAGATTAGAAATATATTATAAAATTAGATCTATATAAAATACTTATTAATCAATATATAGTACGAGTAATATGTTATATGGTGGTAACGTGATAACGTGATAATATTTTCATAAAATATAGATTTAGATTAAAACATGTACAAATCCGGTTATATGCATATCAAGGTATGAGCAAAATAAAGAGAGATCAAAGGGTTAACAAAACTTATCTGATTTTAATGCCCAAACGACGCAAGAGAATAAATTCGGTGTCGGCTCATAAATTTCGGCATAGATCTCACGCTCATATTAGCTTAGACGATTGTAATTTCCTCAATTATTTTTTGATCTGAATCGAGATGCTTTAACATGAAAACAAAACCAAAGACTTAGAGATTAAAAACATTATAATCATCGTTATATATTTTAGTTATGTCATAACCATAACATCTCAAAATCACATCAAATAAATTCTTATTAAAAGAACAAAAACTTATCTCGATTGGTGAGTTTGAATATTGGCAATGGTGATATCTTCTTATCAAGTGATTTTAATAGATATTAGGGTTATGCAACGTTGCTCAAACGGTTAGGGTTTCGTGCTGATAACGTGTTGTAAACTGATGAATGAAAGTTGTGTTATTATTCATTAAGTCAAAGAGTCTTTATATAGGAATACAAAATACATTGTGAAACCCTAATAGATATAACAAATGGGCCGATGAACTCTATTTGGCTTTAAGGCCCAACGGTTCGTCCATTCTTGTATTGAACCGAATGATTCACAACATAGATGTAATTTTGTAAACTCTTATGAATGATGTGCAAATTTATGGTCAAGTTATAGGAAAGCCCACTTAAAGCCTATTGGGTAGGTTTGTTTTATATGTGCAATGATAATTTGATAAGAAACACTAACACAAGTTTAAACAATTTATGACAAGTTCTAATATTAGTATTCTCCAACATTTATTAAATTAACATATTATTAGATTGTGTCTAAATAGTTAGGCTCGGCCCAAATGAATAAATCAATAAGATATGGATGTGATTGTTCATATTTCAAATTTGTTTTTATTTTTCTTGGGTGAAGCTTACAAAATGGTTTAATTAGTGAGAAATTCACAAAACTACACCATTTCAACCTTTCTTTCACAAAATTACACCTAATTCAATATTTTCACAAATTTACACATTTTCAAAATTTTAAAAGCTTGATTTACCCTTTAAAAAATTACCAAAATTAAAATCTTTTCGTTTGGGTTCGCTAATTAGTGTTTAGGGTATAGTATTAAGGGGTAGGATTGTGTGGGTAGAGTTTATTTGGATTTAATTTTGAGTATTTAGGTGTAGTTTTGTGAAGTAATTTTGAAATGGTGTAGTTTTGTGAAATGTAATTCAAATGGTGTAGTTTTGTGATTCTCCCTTAATTAGTACCTCTTTTCTTAACATTCATTAGTTTATTTGAGAAATACAAGAATAAATCTTTGTTTTGTTCAATTTTCAAGTCTATAATTAATTTTAACAAATGGATGTAAACTAATTGATAAATCATGTAAGTTGCATAATTCGAGAGCACTCGTTAAATTAAATATTATAATTAAACACTAAAGTAATTACTAGCTCTGTTCCAAATTACATATATCTATTGGAAAAATTTTGTTTCAAAATAGTTGTAATTTTCAATTTTCAATGCAAAATTTATCGTTGTTTTGTTTATTTTGACCAATAATATTATGTAATTTTTTTTTCTATTGGCGGTAAGATATATTAGATAGATATTAAATGATGTTTTTGTATTGAAACACACAAAATTTAATAATTTTTTAAACATTGTGCACAAACCTTAAACTACATATAAATTGGAACGGAGGAAGTAAAAGTTTATTGAATGTCATGCGACTTGGTCTTATGTCCAAGAAAATTTCGAAATGACAAAAACTAATGTGAGAATTACTATTTTTGAATACAACATGGGGGAATTACAAAACTACACCATTTGAATTACATTTCACAAAACTACACCATTTCAAAAATACTTCACAAAACTACACCTAAACACTCACAATTAAATCCAAATGAATTCTACCCACACAATTTTACCCCCTTAATTTGATAATTTTTTAAAGGGTAAATCAAGCTTTTAAAATTTTGAAAGGGTGAAAATATGTAAAAAAATTAAATTAAATGTAGTTTTGTGAAGTAGGAGTTGAAAGGGTGTAGTTTTGTGAATTCCTCGATATTTCAAAAATAGCATTGTGATACTTTACAAATACCACTACTATAACTAGCTTATAATTATACTTTAACAAAAAAACTAGCTATAAACGTTACATTATTTGATTGATTTAAGCGTCTAAAAAAAATCAACTACGATTATAATTAAATATTCAAATAAAATATGCTTAGTTATTATTAAATTTATCACTCCGTTTTTTTTTTCTTTTTTCAGAAAAGATTCCATCATTCAATTCTCTCAAATTAATGGGAATATAAACGTCGTGAAGATTAGCGGAAGATACGGCGATGATTTTGCTTCTTTTGTTCATTCAATCTTTAATTTTCTATTTCTGTTAATTTATTTATGTTTTACAAGTCCATTAATTTCACCACTGCCAGCTAACAATCCCAATGAGAGATCATAACTAAATTAATTATTGTAATTAATAAACTTGGAATTACATTCATTAATTGCTTATATACATCATCATCATCATCATTAATTCATTATCATCATGGATTAATACTTAAAAATTAAAATAGTGTATCACTCATCGATCCATGCTTATGATTTGAAAAATAATTGTGAGGTTGTATTTTATCCCAACTTGTTATATTAACAAAACCAAATTAATAGATAGAATTAAAACAAGGGCAATTCTTATAAATATCACCAAAAAAAAATTATAACACAATTAGCACAAATTTTGAAAAGTTTTACAAATATCATTAAAAAGTTTTTTTTTTCATAAATACCACAAATCTTAAATTTTCAAAATTACACTCAAAATCTCCAAAAAACTATACTCTACCCCTTATAAACTATACCCTAAACACTATGTAGCGAACCCAAATGAAAAAATTTAAAATCTAAAAGTGTTAAAACTCGTTTTTTGAGTTTGTGGTATTTTTGTAAACTACTACTTTTTGATGGTATTTTTGTTATAAAAAACATTTTAATGATATTTTTGTTATAAAAATCTTTTTAATGGTATTTTTAAAACAAAAACTTATTTTGAAGGTATTCTAAGGAATTTCTCTTAAAACAATTTAAACAAACAGGCTAATCTATTATTTTAGAATCAACTTTGACCTAACTCAAACTGGTTTTAGTGTAATAAATATGTTGGAATTTAATATTGTATATAAAATTAAGAGGAATTCACAAATCTACACCATTTCAACCCCTTCTTTACAAAATTACTCATAATTTAATATTTTCACATATTTACACCATTTCAAAATTTTAAAAGCTTGATTTAACCTTTAAAAAATTACCAAAATTAATTTTTTTTCATTTGGATTCGCTAATTAGTGTTTAGGGTATAGTATTAAGGGGTAGGATTGTTTGGGTAAAGTTTATTTGGATTTAATTTTGTGTGTTTAGGTGTAGTTTTGTGAAGTATTTTGGAAATGGTGTAGTTTTGTTAAATGTAATTCAAATGGTGTAGTTTTGTGATTCTCCCTGAAATTAATGCATACATGGGCTTGCTAATATAATCTGACAACAAAAAGTTTTTCTTTTGCAATATCAATTATGAACTTTCAATTTAAAACCAATCACCAATGAATTGAGAGGTCATATATATTATATATTAGCTTGCGTTCTTTAATGTTTTCGTTGTGGAATATTTATTCCTAATACGCACCCTCGAGATAATGAATTTCGTTAACCATTAATTTCGGGTAATTTGGACAAAAGAGACGGACCAGTCAGATTATAATTATAATCGGATCGGGTTCTGATACGATCTTAGAATTATATATTTTCAACTTAAAATCAATTGACAATGAATGAAGAGACCTATATCCATTATAGCTTACGTTGTTTAATGTTTTCAATGTAGGAGATTTATCCCTAATAGAAATTAGTACTTAAGGTGGATACTCATGTCTTACGGTTATTTTACAAAATTCTTTTATAGCTACTCTTATACATTGAAATAATCTCTAAATGGTTGTAAAAAAAAATTCAGCTTCCACATGTTGAATAAATTTCAAATTTCATTACCAAGTTTTTTTTTGCATAAAGTGTCATATTAGAATATTTTGTGTCGTAGTGAGTAATTATTTTCCTTGTGTAAGTACGTTGATGTTTTTTTTATCATAAATGATAAGCTTAATTAAAAATTCGTATGCAGTTATTTTAATGCTACTACGAACTAATGTTTCTGGATAAAATTATATTTACCTCTAATTATTTACATTAAAATTTTAATAACTAAAATAAATAGTACAAATAAAACAAGAATTTAGTCAATTTGCATCGAAATTGTTAAGCGATACTTATTATGAAAAAAAAATTAAGATATGTTAATTAACTATAATAAATCTCTCTATTTTGATAAAATAATAAGTTGCACTTGCATGTGGACATATAGTAAATCAATATTCATAATTACTTCGAAGCTTCCATCGACTGATAAGATTAATGAACTCAAAAAATATATTTTTTTGATCTCATGCCAGCTTCTTCTTTTAATCATTTTTACTTAAAACATTATTAAAAATTTATCTAAATGTCATCATCTTTTTATTTCTTTTTTAAAAGAAACGCTTATATAAACCTTAATGATAAACATACCTACACAAGACAAAACATTGTCTCTCTTTGCTTACCTATCTACAACTTTAAAAGCATTTATCATCCTTTTTTTATTCTCAAATCTTCATAACCTACCAAAATAAAACCGAACACACACACAAAAAAAAACTTTATATATCTCACTATAATATAAACCCTACACTTATAGTAGCAATGTCACTCATTAATGACCATTCAAATGAGGCTAATTACATCTCTAAACCAAATTCTTCAGAAGATCATTCTTCACAAGAGAATTGTGGATTAGAAGGAGGAGCTAATTCGGCTTCAAGTAGTAGCACGATGAACTCGGATCATCAACAACATGATCATAATCAAGGGTTTATGTTTAATTACCCTTCTAATGAAACCATTGAAGATCATCATAACTCTTTGATGGATTTCAACACTTCATCACTCTTCAACTTTGATCATCATCATCATCATAACCAAAATTTTACGCCTCCCACGACTAATAGTGGCGCGTTTTCGGTCTTGGATGGGAACTTAAGCTATGGTCACACAAGTTGGAGTCATCATACATTGGATACTATGAGCCCTAGGTTCATCAAAACTCCAAATTTCTTTGAAACAACAAGTAACTTTGGTTTAACTTCAAATTCCACTAGTAAACCGGACTTAAACCATGGAAGTGGAGATTGGTTATATTCGGATTCAAGGCATGAGATTGCATCCCCTAAACCGGCCGGAAATAAACGTCCTTGCGCGGTAAATTAGTCACTCCAAAATTAAAATTAATGATTGATATGTCGTCTCATATAGGTTAAAATTACTTGAATATCTTAAATCTTTATCCTTTAATCATCTATAGGGAGAGATCATTCAAGCTTCAAAGAAGCCATGTAAGGCTAAACCTAAGGCAACAACTTCACCTAAAGATCCACAAAGCCTTGCAGCCAAGGTTTGCTATATTTTCTTCATCATCATATATCACCATGGTGCAATTTTTGAATTTGTGTTAAATATACTAAGTAGAGAAATGTGTGTTAATTAAGTGTATGGAAGTGTAATTAACCAATGTGAAAACATGTTTAATGTCTAGAACCGAAGAGAAAGGATAAGCGAACGCCTCAAAGTATTACAAGAACTTGTACCTAATGGCACCAAGGTAAAATAAAATATATAATTCATTTCTATATATAGTAACATTTGAATTTCAAATCTAGAGTAATATATATTTTTTGGGACAATTGCAAAACTACACCTTTTGAATTGCATTTCAAAAAATTACTTTTCAAAACTACACTAAACAACAAAAATTAAATCCAAATAAATGTAACCACACAATCTACTCCTTTAATACTATATCATAAACACTAATTAGCGAACCAAAATAAAAATATTTTAATTTTGGTAACTTTGTAAGGGGTAAATCAATTATTTATATTTTTGAAAGAGTGTAAATATGTAAAAATATTAAATTATGTGTAATTTTGTGTAAAACGGTTAAAAATGTGTAGTTTTGTGAATTCCTCTATTTTTTCATGTTCTAATCAATGATTCTGATTTTTTTTTTGTGCAACTATTTTTAATTTCATAATTAGCCCGTTACATAAAATCATTTTTGTTATTTTATTTTGATTGGTTTATTTTCATGTAGGTTGATTTGGTGACTATGCTAGAGAAAGCAATTGGCTATGTAAAGTTTCTTCAATTACAAGTTAAGGTAAACTATATTCTTAACAAACATTCCATTGATTATATCATAAGCTATATCTTATATAATTAGGGTTTTAAATAATTTCAACTATCATTTATGTATTGATATAAATAAAACTAATTTAATTTTTTTTTATAGGTACTTGCGGCCGATGAGTTTTGGCCGGCACAAGGAGGAAAAGCACCGGACATATCTCAAGTCAAAGAAGCCATTGATGCAATCCTCTCATCAACACAAAGAGATAGGAACTCAAACTAAAAATGAAGAATAATTAATTAATTATTAAAAAAATTAATACGCATTAATTATGTTGTCTACGGCTCATTACTTTTTTTTAAAAAAAAAAATGTTTCAAAAAATAGTTAATAAGTTATGTGCAAATCGATAAGTTGTTGATTCGTTTTAACACGTAAGACCAAACACATTAAAGTCATTGTTGATCTTTGGTCCACACGAGGAGGGAATCTTTATACTAATAAAGATAGTGTAGTTAGGTTTCTATTTTTGTATTGTTGTAGTTCTCAAAAAATACTACAAAATATGATTCTCGAGATTTCTTGATTTTTTAAAATTTTAGTTTGAGAGAATCTTTATGTATTTAAGTGTTTTGTTTTTTTTTCATAATGTGCTATGTTCCTTTTATCTTTCCCCTAAATGAATATATATATATATATATATATATATATATATATTTTTTAATAAATTACAATTTCAGTTAACTGATTGGATAGTTTTAAGATCTCAGTCATCATGCCAAAGTCAACGCTTGTACTTTGTGAAAGATTAGGAATACGTGCTCGACATATATTAAAATTTAAAACGATTTAATTATTTATAAATGAAGCTAAAGAATACGTACATTTCATATTAAATAACCACATGATTAGCTACGTAGCCACCCTCTCATTAATCGTTGTACTTGCATTAGTTGTGTACTTATTTATTTTGATATTACGAAATAATTGATTATATACAAAATAGTATTGTCTTGATTTCAAAATAAATGACATTGTAACTTTCTTTTCTTGTTACAAAATAAATAGTATTGTAATATTTCAATGTAAATGCATTTGACTTTTTTTAACTAATAATGTTTTAAAATATTATTTTATATTGGTTGATTTAATCCAATTTAATAATATTTATAAAGAACATAATTTTTTAATATATGTGTAAAACTCTAGAATGCCATTTATTTTAAAATGGAGGGAGTATACATATTTACTGATTATGAATGATAAGTTTTCAAGTATATTTTACTACTAAAATGTTTTGATTTTTTTGTTTACTTTGAACTTTTGGCCATTATTTGGATTATGATCTACATGGTAGAACATACAATAATGATCATTAAAATTAATTGCCTTAAGTTGATGATCAGTGACATATGTTTGGTGTATTTAGATAAGTTCATGAAGATCAAATTTCAAACATTTTTTGCAATTTTAATGTCTTAATTGAATACTTTAGTATAGATGATAGAAAATATCTATATGATATTATATATGTCAAATTTGTATCTACAATTTGGATTTATATAAATCATTTTAAGTGAATTATATACATGTTGATAAATAAAGACTAATAACTGTTTTGGAATCTAATTATATGTTATAACTCAATTAGTTTTGTGGATATTCTTTTGAAGATTCTCTTATTTGATTGGTTGGTAATTTTTCAATATATATGTTTATATGTATTGATAATCAGAGACAAATAAAATTTAATATGTTTTTCATACGTATTTCATTGTCAGATCCCTTGAGTAAAGTATATAGTATAATTATTTACAGGATAATTTATTTGCAATATATTAGTTTCCTGCCATTTCTTATATTACTTTTTTGCGTTCCAATTATTTTGTAGTATTATTGTCAAAATATAAAAACCTTGAATAAGTTTTTGGTAATGATACTCTTAATTAACAGTTGTTGTCACGTGGCTTATTTTGTTGGTTGACTATAGAAAAGTGTTGGATTAAAGTTGCATTTTTGTTAATCAAGAAGTTTATATTATATGCTATCATCTCTTAATATAGTCATCTTCTATTAACAAATCAACATATAACTTTATGTTTACTTCTTTTTAACTTTTACTAATCGTTCTTTAATACATTTTTATTATTATATAATTTTTTTTATAGAAGGTCGAGATTAAAAATCTTATCATTAATCAGCATGTAGACCATTTATTTTTAATAATTATCAAGATGAAATGTATATTATAAACAGTTTAAGACTCATATGACAATTATGTAAAATAGAATGACCCACTATTATACATAATGAACACATACATACATATATATATATACATATATATATATATATATATATATGAGAAAAATAAATATTTATTAAAAGAAAAATATGCACACATGAACGTCCTCAAGTCTAACCTACATATCGAATCAAATACATGTCATTGAGAGAATGGCAGGCCGCAAGTACATACTAATACTTTATGATATCATTACATACTGATTATTATTAATCATGACATAATACCTCTTGAATAGTAAACCTTCCACGTCCACGTGCATGCATATTTGATTAAAACGTAGTCTCCGAGACAAAAAAGTTATTAATTAACGTACAATTTCCAAATCACATTATTCTTTTTAAATTTCGTTAATTTGATATATATATATATTATATATATATTATATATATATATTATACCTTACTAGGAAGGAATCCGATACTCGCGAGTTTTTTTATATTATTTGTTTTTGTTTTTTATGATTCAAATAATATTTATTTTTACAGTTTATATTCTTAACTACCTATATAATGTTACATTAATTTTTATTTTCTGAATTGTCTGTTTTTGATATATTTTCACTAATCTTAAATAGTTTGTATATTCTTTAGTTTTTGTATTTTTTGTTGGTTTTGTATCACATTTTTTTCTTGTGTATTATGATACTATTTACTTATATTGATGTATTTTCATATATTTACTTATCTAAATGAGTGTCCTAATATATGCTTTATATTATTTGTTTATTTAGTGTCTTAAATTGTGTATTTTTTATTTTTTCTTTATTTTGCTTTCATGTTTTCTAACTAATTTTATAAATTTTGTATATTTTTATTTTATATCTTATTTATGTGATGTTGTTTTAGATATAGGGGTTTAAAATAATTTTATTTATTCAAACCCCTATAATTTTTTTAATAACATATATTTAAAAACTTTTATGTATTAATAACTTTTATGCATTTGATATTGTAATATAATAATATTTTTAAATATTAAGTTGAAATTTAATATGTTTTATGAATTAGTAATTAAATTATGACATAAGTTTTTTAAAATTAATGAATTTGATAAATAAATTAGTAATAAATTTGAAATGACGATGTGTCAATCATTGAAGAGCTTTTTATTTTCTGAATTCTCTGTTTTTGATATATTTTCATTAATCTTAAATAGTTTGTATATTCTTTAGTTTTTGTATTTTTGTATTTTTTGTTAGTTTTGTATCACATGTTTTTTTTATTGTGTATTATGATACTATTTACTTATATTGATGTATTTGCTTATCTAAATGAGTGTCCTAATATATGTTTTATATTATTTGTTTATTTAGTGTCTTAAATTGTGTATTTTTATTTTTATTTTTATTTTGCTTTCATGTTTTCTAACTAATTTTATAAATTTTGTATATTTTTATTTTATATGTTACTTATGTGATGTTGTTTTAGATATATGGGGTTAAAATAATTTTATTTATTCAAAGCCCTATAATTTTTTTTACAAAAACATATATTTAAAAACTTTTATGTATTAATAATTTTTATGCATTTGATATTGTAATATAATAATATATTTAAATATTAAGTTGACATTTAATATGTTTTATGTATTAGTAATTAAATTGTGACATAAGTTTTTTTTAAATTAATGAATTTGATAAATAAATTAGTAATAAATTTGAAATGATGATGTGTCAATCATTGGAGAACTCCCTTCAACTTTGATATATAGGATTTTGTGTTTCTCTACTTAATTCTTATACTGTAACTAGTTTTCATTTAATTTAACAAACACAAAAAACTAGTTTTTATTTAATATATATATTGATGTGAATGGTCCAAACTATTTTATGTTATGTTATTTTTACTTACAAGTATAATAGTCGATAATGATCACATATCTATGGAGGGAATACAAAACTACACATTTCAAAAGTTCATCTCACAAAATTGTAACATTATAAAATACATTTCACAAAAGTACGCTTAAATATAAAAATCTAGATCGAAATAAATTTTAAAGACCTACTTCCTTTAACACTTAATAGTAAATACTGAACTCATATGAATTTTTTTAAATGTATAAGGATATAAATACATTGAATTATGTATAGTTCTGTGAACTTCTATGGATATATCTGTATACAATATTATGGGTTAATTAGTTATCTAGCATTGGATAATTTCAAAATTATGTGTAGTTTTGTTATTTAGTTTAGTGCAGAAAGAAATATTTTGTTTTACTATTATATCCCTAAACTTTTACATGTAACGCAATATTTTTTTTGTTACCGCGTATATTTTTCTAGTTTTTATAAAGAATTATTAGCGATAACAAAAAGATATCACGATAACAATTACATATAAAACTCAGGGACTATAATGATCAAACAAAACATATTTCTTTCCACAAAACTAAATGAAAAAACTACACGTAGTTAGTAATATCCAAATATTATCTGCTAATTCAATTAGAAGAAAATCTGACCAGCCCAAGCTTTTGTGGTTTTAGCTAAATTTATGGTGTTGTTTGTAAATTTTTCATCCAATTTGTGCAGCTAATTTAGGAATATCTATATTAACATAACAATTATTTGATAAATTATTAATTATAATGAATTAAGGATTAACCTGCGCGCATGACTTGGATATAAATAAAATTAATTTTGACATGTTTGAATGAATTCAAGTGACAAAAAGAAAACGAACGTAGAAATATAATTTAATAGGATTAAAAGAAAAACGAAATGAAAAATATAAATATAAAAAGTATTCCTAGTTAATAGGATTAAAATTAAAAACAAAAATAAGAATAAATAGGTAACATAATAAAAATATAAAATATTATAATTTTTTTAATTGTTGATAATCCATCCTACAATATTAATAAGAGAAATTCACAAAACTACACCCTTTCAACCCTCCCTTCACAAAACTACACCTAATTCAATTTTTTACATATTTACACCTTTTTCAAAATTTTAAAAGCTTGATTTACCTTTTTAAAAATTACCAAAATTAAAATCTTTTCATTTGGATTCGCTAATTAGTGTTTAGGGTATCGTATTAAGGGGGTAGGATTGTGTGAGTAGGGTTTATTTGGATTTAATTTTGAGTGTTTAGGTGTAGTTTTGTGAAGTAATTTTGAAATGGTGTAGTTTTGTGAAATGTAATTCAAATGGTGTAGTTTTGTAATTCTCCCTATTAATAATATATTTAATTTTTTACAAAAATTAAGGTATAGAAAATTTTAATTATTTAAAAGTAGTTTTTTTAAGAATATTCGAATCGATGATGTAAATAAAAGACCAAAAGTATCACAAAATCTTTAATAAATCTAAAGTCTTAGTATTTTTAGATACATTTGCGAGACGTCTTGCGTAATTTTACGACGGGTCAAAATATATCATACTTAATTTATGATATATATAAAAAATATTTTTAATATTGATTAAAAGTTTATTATACAACATGTATTAATTTAAAATTATATCAAATTAATATTTTGTAAATAATTCTCCCGTGCGGGATGCACATGTAAGAAGCTAGTATAATATTAAAGTGGTAGGATTGTGTGGGCAGAGTTTATTTAGATTCAATATTGAGTGTTTAATTGTAGTTTTGAAAAGTGACTTTGAAATGGTGTAGTTTTGTGAAATGCAATTCAAAAGGTGTAGTTTTGTAATTTTTCCTTGTTTTAACGGTATTTTTTATGGGTCAAAATCTATTATACCCCTCAACCAAAAATTATAATCTTCCATACCCTTATTGAGTCTTCATACCCTTTGACTTTCGTTGACCAAAAACATAAAACACTAAATATTTTCAAATCTAAACCCTAAACTAATCACAAGTGTCTTGGATTTGGAATTGCGAACCCAAATGGAAACCCTAAACTACTAAACCTTTAAATTCAACAAAAAAAATATTTTAAAATCGTTTTTATATCATATTTTGACGATTTTGTTAAAAACATTTTATTTTTATTTTTTTTGTTTTAAAATATTTTTATCAAATTCTTAAAATTAAATAAAAAATAATCACGTTTTCAGTTTATAAAATTGATTTATTTTGAAATTTATAAAAATCAAAACAAAAATCAAAATTATCAAAGGGTATAATTGCTCTTGACTTTTAGTCAAAGGGTATTATAGCATTTGATTTTTATTTTTTATGTTAAAAATTGTTTTAACAACATTGACATATCTTATCCACGCTTATAATGTGAATAACTATCTAGTTTGATTTTATATTTTACTATTAATAAAATTTATTAAGTTAAAATAGTAGCAAGTTTGTCATATTGACAACTTATATAGTTAAAAGTTTTCCTAAAAAAATGCATTTAACAGGTTTAAATAATTCGTTAATAGAAACATATTAATAACCCATACAAACATCGATGGAACTCTATATTTAACAACTTAATTATAACAGATTAAATCGTAACCTCTCTTTTACCCAATTTCCACATAACATCTAAGCAATGATTCTATTTTTGATATATTACATCCAATAACAGATATTCCAAGTCATCACTAGATTAAATCTAATCTTTATAATTGTTGTTTTAACTAATTTTAAGTTTCACATGTATAAAAACTCCCACTCTCTAAATGCGCAAACCACAAAACTTTCACATTATCTTTTTCCTCAAACAGAATAAAACCTCTCTTTAATTACTTCAATTTGGGAAAATATTTTTTTAGATATTTTCTTTCAATTTTATTAGAGGAAAATGACTTCCCATGTTGAAGAAATTGAAGAAGAGCAAATATCAAGAATTGAGAAAGGTAAAGGCAAAGATTGTCATGGAGGAATAGAGACAGTCATATGTACATCTCCTAGCATTGTTTGTCTCACACAAAAGGTAATTAAAATTAAAAACATAATATAACCATTATTACAAAGTATTTTTATAGTTGGACCTAAACAATTGTTTGTATGTTTCATTTTAGAGATTTATCTACACTCTTTTAGATACTACTTTACAATACTAAACCTATTGTGATTGAATTTTTTATTCGATTTTGTTTACTATTTATTTAGCGCTTATGTATATTTATAAAAACGAACTTTAAGAAGATATAGTTTAATAAAGTACAATTTTAAAGATAGTTTTTTTGTAATTTCTATATTTTTGATTTCACAGTTGATAGCGGAGATGATTGGAACATATTTCATTATATTTTCCGGATGCGCCGTGGTGGTAGTGAATGTTTTGTATGGCGGAAAAGTAACATTTCCAGGGATATGTGTGACTTGGGGTCTCATTGTTATGGTCATGATTTACTCTACCGGTCATATCTCTGGTGCACATTTTAATCCTGCCGTCACCGTTACTTTCGCCGTCTTTAGACGGTTCCCTTGGTATCAGGTCATTATCTATTTTATACCTATTATTTGAATAAGATCTATGTTGTTTTAAAAAAAATTATATCAAAAATGAGAAGGAAAAACAAACTAGGATTTTAAGATAATTAAATATATTTTACACATAAAGAACCTTCCCTATTTCATGGATTTTTGTTTGTGTAAATTGCAAAAATCTATAAGAAAATGGCAGAAAATCAGTATCTATTTACTGGCACTATATAATTTGCTAAACAAAATTAGTGGATAAGCAAAATACATGCATATAAAGATATCAAATCAAAGCCATTTTTTTTTGTTTTAATGTGAAGAAGATAAGCCAAGTTGTTATTGATTTTCTTACTTCAATTGTTTTTTTATCTAAAATTTCTTACTTAAATTGTTCAAAATTCTCTTTGACCCTCGGCCATACATTTTTTGTTGAGAATTAAGTCAAACCATTGCAAACTTGGAATATATTTACAACAAATTTTGAACATAATTTTTTATGATAAACCAAATTTCTATAGCAAATTTAATTGATTTCTAAACCAAGTATCTAATAAAAAGTTTATTGCAAACTACACATTGGAATTTCTGTTTAGTAATTAGAATTAATTAATAAACCATAAACACATTAAAAATGTCAGAAATTACAAACGAACTATAGAAAATTTGAATTATTAGTAATTGTATTTGATAAATGAGGAAATAAATAAAAATGTGTATAATATTTTTGGACAGGTACCATGGTATATATGTGCACAACTTGCTGGATCATTACTAGCAAGTTTAACATTAAAGTTAATGTTCGATATAACACCGGAAGCTTTCTTTGGAACAGCTCCGGCTGATTCGCCGGCACGAGCCCTCGTCGCGGAGATAATTATCTCATTCCTCCTTATGTTTGTTATCTCCGGCATTGCCACCGATAATCGCGCGGTTAGTGTTTTTCTTAATCACTCTCTAATTTTTTATAACATTGATATATCACATCGTATATTAATTAATTAGAAGTATTTGATCTAATCATATATTGGCACATCTTTATAATTAAAAAATATACATTCATGGTTTAAAGTATTTTATGTTGCAACCCTTTGCTCCTAGACATATTGTTTTTTTTTTGTTAAGGAAAAGAAATTATATTTTACAAAATTAAACTAAAACAAACGGTTAGATTTTGTTGGTAATAATTGTTGTACACTTGTACTAGCCTCTAAACAACATAACTAATATATTTATGCAAAATGAATTAAGAAATTAATTACTACGTGAATAAAAGTTGGTTTAAATACAAATGGTTTAAAGGATCTAATTATTTTTTTTTCATGAAAGGATCTAATTTTTTTATAACAAAATATGTTGTTATATTTATTTGAACAAAAAACCATAGTTAAAAAAATGCAATTAGAGGTTTTCTCATATTATTAGATTTTTAATGTTTTTGTAACAGATTGGAGAATTAGCTGGACTTGCCGTGGGAATGACTATAATGTTGAATGTCTTTGTGGCTGGGTAATTTTTTTTTCCATTTTACAAACAACAAAAAAACTAACAACTATATATATGTGCTAATAATATATGAACAATCACAAAACTACACCATTTGAATTGTATTTTACAAAATTACACCATTTTAAAGTTATTTTTCAAAACTACACCTAAATACTCAAAATTAAATTCAAATAAACTCTACCCAAACAATTCTACCACTTTAATACTATATCGTATATATAGTTGTTAGTTTTTTGATGTATATTTGAATACTATATCCTACATTTAAATACTATATATGCTAATTAACTAACCCAAATGAAAATATTATAATTTTGGTAATTTTTTAAACGGTAAATTAATCATTTAAAATTTCAAAAGGGTGTAAATATAGAAAATATTGAATTATGTGTAGTATTGTGAATGAAGAGTTAAAAGAGAGTAGTTTTGTGAATTTCTCAATAATATATAAATATATATTGGGAGAATCACAAAACTACACCATTTGAATTACATTTCACAAAACTACACCATTTCCAAAATACTTCACAAAACTACACCTAAACACTCAAAATTAAATCCAAATAAACTCTACCCAAACAATTCTACCCCTTTAATACTATACCCCAAACACTAATTAGCGAACCCAAATGAAAAAAAAATAATTTTGGTAATTTTTTAAAAGTTAAATCAAGCTTTTAAAATTTTGAAAGGGTGTAAATATGTGAAAATATTAAATTATGAGTAGTTTTGTGAAGAGGGGTTTGAAAGGGTGTAGATTTGTGAATTCCTCATATATATATATATATATATATATATATATATATATATATATATATTTCTTTTAATTAATTTTGTTATTATAATTATTATTTATTAGGCCTATATCAGGAGCATCAATGAATCCAGCAAGAAGTTTAGGACCAGCAATAGTGTTGAGACAATATAAAGGAATATGGGTTTACATTGTTGGTCCATTTATTGGTATAATGGCAGGTGGTTTTGTTTATAATTTTATCAGATTTACTGATAAGCCACTTAGAGAACTTACTAGGTCTGGTTCTTTCCTTCGTACTGTTTCTCTTCCTAACAAAATTAATGCTTCTCCTTCTAAGAATTAATCTCTTTGTATTTTTTTATATTAATTTATTGTTGTTACTACTTGTTGAATATATTGTGTTTAAGAAGAACAACAAAAATATTTTTAAACAAAACAAATTATATTTTGTAAAATATTTATAGATAATTCCTTTAGAAACATAATATTTTTAATCAATAGTTAAGTGTAAAATAGACAATTACAACTTTAAACAACTAGGGGCGAAGTCCCGCGCAATCGCGGGGACGTATGTGATTTTAAATATGGTAACATATATTTAACTAATGTTGAATCGATGAGAAATGTTATGAGCTGAAGTAGGAGTGAGTAGTGTTGTGACGACGAAAAGGGTTGATATCAAATGCTAACAGTGAATGTATTTTATATTTGCTCTCCATTTGTAAGAGGCATGTTTTAAATTGTGATAGTTCCTAATATTGTTGATGAAAATTTAAACTGGTGAACATATATGGTGACAATTTTTTATTTGTAAAGTTTGAATAATTGTTAGAAAATCTTAAAGTGAAACTTGTTCATAAATATAGACTGAGAAACATATGCACCCTAAAGAGTGAATACGTTTTTATTTGTATATGCAAAGAGAAAACAGAAAACAGAGAACAAACTGAATGCCTTAGAAAAAAGTGTTGTCATTAAAAAAACAAAAAGATACGCAAGAACACAGACTTGACTTCAAGATGGGTACAAAGTTTTACTCACCTGAGATACCAGGTTTAATGAAAGAAAGATAAAAGTAAACAATGCAAAGCCAAACGACCACTATTAAGATAATAGCACATTCCATGGCAAGGAAGACAAAAAATATTAAAGGAAGATACATTCGGTTAAGTTTGATACTTAGATGAAGAATGATGATAATGTTAGTGATAAACAACACATTTGCTCATATTTTCTTACTTATTTCAAATATAAAAAATGTTTGAGTTAACACTGAACAACAACTTATTAGAGAAACCAATGGTACTCATAGAACCAATTAAAGTTTACAAATTTCAAGACTTTATCTCCAAAAAGTTCGGGATTAACAGTGGTGTCAAACATGACAGATTGTGTTCTATCGCCCGACTTGAGGATGCCCCTAAAAACAGACGCAACATCATCCCACAAATACAAGCAAACAACCACCTGACTGTTATGCCAATGATTGTCGTCAATTTCAGTAAGACGTAATAATGTGTGATGAACTTAGTTTTCCTTTAAATAATTATTTTGAATTTAGTTATTACTAACTAAAACTACATATTTGTAACTTTAGTATCAGAAATTGTATATTTACATAATTGCTAATAAGAATTATAAACCATGATAAGTTGAAAAATTACTTATAAAATACTTTTTTGAATTTCATTTCAGTTAAATGTATATAGTTAGAAAAATCCATCATTATTAGAAAAACTAATAAAAAGAGAGTATAGAATACTTTGACAGAGTTTTGGTTAAGACCTTTAAGTTGAAGATGATTTGAAGGGTTTCTCTATAAAAGTTCTTCCCAATTAATAGTATAGATATACACAATTCACTTATATTTATTTTAATTTGTTTTTTTAATATTGATTGTGACCATATGAATTGTAAGATGTTTCTACTTTTCTTGTTTTTTTTTATTTATACCTTTTGTAAGAAAAATCTATCATTATTAGAAAAGCTAATAAAAAAGATAGTAGAAAATACTTTGACAGAGTTTTGGTCAAGGACCCTGAAGTTGAAGATGACATGAAGGGTTTTTCTATAAAAGTTATTCCCAATTAATATTATAAATATACACAATTCACGTATATTTATTTTAATTTGCTTTTTAAAATATTGATTGTGACCTTATGAATTGTAAGATGTTTCTAGTTTTCTTGTTTTTTTGTTTATACCGTATGTAAGATGTATTTATGATTAGTTTTAATAACTATTTAAAATTGATATATGTATATATATATATATATTTTATAAATGTTAAAAATTACATTAAATATTTTTTTTTCGGATTTTATTAATGTTAATGAGTTTTATCAAAAATATTTTAGTGATGTTGTTTATATTTTTTGGCGTTTTATTTGAATTTTATTAGTATTAAATGGTTGTATTAATATTGTCAAAAAATAGTTGTGTAAGAAAAATTCAACATTATTAGAAAAACTGCTAAAAAAAAGAGTGAATAATACTTTGACAGAGTTTTGGTCTAGGACCCTGAAGTTGTAGATGATTTGAAGGGTTTCTCTATAAAAGTTCTTCCCAATTAATAGTATAGATATACACAATTCACTTAAATTTATTTTAATTTGCTTTTTAAAATATTGATTGTGACCATATGAATTGTAATATGTTTCTAGTTTTTTTTTTGTTTATACCGTTTGTAAGATTTATTTATGATTAGTTTTAATAACTATTTAAAATTGATATATGTATCTATATGTATATATAGATATTTTATAAATGTTAAAAATTACATTAAATATTTCTTTTTCGGATTTTATTAATGTTAATGAGTTTTATCAAAAATATTTCAGTGATGTTGTTTATATTTTTTTGGGGTTTTATTTGAATTTTATTAGTATTAAATGGTTGTATTAATGTTGTCAAAAAATAGTTGTGTAAGAAAAATCAATCATTATTAGAAAAACTAATAAAAAAGAGATTAGATCATACTTTGACAGAATTTTGGTCAAGGGCCCTGAAGATGACTTGAAGGGTTTTTCTATAAAAGTTCTTCCCAATTAATAGTATAAATATACACAATTCACTTAAATTTATTTTAATTTGCTTTTTAAAATATTGATTGTGACCATATGAATTGTAATATGTTTCTAGTTTTTTTGTTTTTTTGTTTATACTGTTTGTAAGATTTATTTATGATTAGTTTTAATTAATAGCTATTTAAAATTGATATATGTATATATATATATTGATATTTTATAAATGTTAAAAATAACATTAAATATTTCTTTTTCGGATTTTATTAATGTTAATGAGTTTTATCAAAAATATTTCAGTGATGTTGTTTATATTTTTTGGGGTTTTATTTGAATTTTATTAGTATTAAATGGTTGTATTAATATTGTCAAAAAAAATAGTTGTGTAAGAAAAATCCATCATTATTAGAAAAACTAATAAAAAAGAGAATAGATAATACTTTGACATAGTTTTGGTCAAGGACCCTGAAGTTGAAGATCATTTGAAGGGTTTCTCTATAAAAGTTCTTCTCAATTAATAGTATATATATACACAATTCACTTATATTTATTGTAATTGGAGAATTACAAAAATACACCATTTGAATTACATTTCACAAAACTACACCATTTCAAAATTACTTCACAAAACTACATCTAAACACTCAAAATTAAATCTAAATAAACCCTACCCACACAATCCTACCCCCTTTAATACTATACCCTAAACACTAATTAGCGAATCCAAATGAAATTTTTTAATTTTAGTAATTTTTAAAAAGGTAAATCATGCTTTTAAAATTTTGAAAGGGTGTAAATATGCGAAAATATTGAATTAAGTGTAATTTTGTGAAAGGAGGTTTGAAAGGGTGTAGTTTTGTGAATTTCTCTATTTTAATTTATTTTTTAAAATATTGATTGTGATCATATGAATTGTAAGATGTTTCTAGTTTTTTTGTTTATATCGTTTGTAAGATTTATTTATTATTAGTTTAATAGCTATTTAAAACTTGATATACGTATATATATAGATATTTTATAAAATATTTTTTCGGATTTTATTAATGTTATTAGGTTTTATCAAAAATATTTTAGTAATGTTGTTTATATTTTTTTGGGATTTTATTTGAATTTTATTAATATTAAATGATTGTATTAATGTTGTCATAAAAAATAGTTGTATTAAATAATTTATTTTAATTGTATTATTTTAAGGGTGATGATGTGGCTTCTTGTGGTGAGAGGCAAAAGTGCCTCATTATATGCATGATTAGTTAAGTAAAATCAACAACATATCTAAAAAAGTATTGACTTTATTGCTGTTAATTACGACAAAATCAGCTGAAAATCTAGATAAATATGTTATAGCATTGAATTTAAGAACATATTATAAAAATATCTCTATGTTTTTATATCTAATTTTTACAAACATGTTGGTTTGTTTCATCTTTTTTTTAATTTAAATATGAAAAACATATAATTTTATAACAATTATAAGAGAATATATTACAATTAAATCCAAATAAACTCTACCCACACAATTTTACCCCCTTAATATTATACCCTAAACACTAATTAGCGAACCCAAATGAAAAGATTTTAATTTTGGTAATTTTTTAAGGGGTAAATCAAGCTTTCTAAATTTTGAAAATGTGTAAATATGTGAAAAATTGAATTATGTAGAGTTTTGTAAAGGACTGGATGAAATGATGTAGTTTGTGAATTCCTCTAAAAAATATCTCTATGTTTTTATATCTAATTTTACAAACATGTTGGTTTGTTTCATTTATTTTTTATTTAAATATGAAAAACATATAATTTTATGGGAGTATTATAAAACTACACCATTTGAATTACATTTCACAAAACTACACCATTTCAAAATTACTTTACAAAACTACACCTAAAAACTCAAAATTAAATCTAAATAAACCCTACCCAAACAATCATACCCCTTAATACTATACCCTAAACACTAATTAGCGAACCCAAATGAAATTTTTTTAATTTTGGTAATTTTTAATAGGGTAAATCAAGCTTTTAAAATTTTGAAAGGATGTAAACTTGTGAAAATATCGAATTAGGTGTAGTTTTGTGAAGGATGGTTGAAAGGGTGTAGTTTTGTGAATTTCTCTAATTTTATAACAATTATAAGAGAATATATTACAATCATATACGGAGTATTCTACATCAAATTTGTGTTAAACTAAAACTAATGATAAATCATTAATTTTAGAAAATAAAAACATTGTTAAATCCTAGTGTTCATTCTATTTTAAAACACATAACATAATGATGTATCAATATACTATACCCATTAATTTACCATACCATCACTTCCTTTATTAAACAAAGACAGTATTTCAAAGCAGTGATCCAAAGTAATGTTTGTACTTTATTCAATGTCTGAATCATTACAGAACAAACATAAATTACATAAACATCAACTTACAATTTATTCACCACAATTACCTCTTGTCCTAAACCAATATTATCTGATCCTTATTTCACTTAAAAATGGCCCACAATCTCCAAAGAATCTTTTTCTAAAGAGACAACAAAATAAAACACTCATAAAAACACTAATCAGATGTTGTCTGAAACTGAATAAGTAAACGATAAGGGAACTTACAAAGCAGAGACTGAGTCGTTTTTTTAAACGATTGAACCGTAACCGCCACCACCGGGTGTAAGAATCTGTAGGATATCACCGGCTTCTACGTGTACAGTGTTCTTACCTCCAAGATATACTCTACGTTTGTCTTTGGTTATGAGATAGTTTGCTCCACGAGCTCCGTTTTCGCCACCGTTTAGTCCACGTGGCGAATGAACTCGTCTCTCTGAGAGTATACTCACAACCACAGGCTTTCGAAACTCTATCTCTCTCACTAAACCATCTCCTCCTCTGTGTAACCCGTTGCCTCCGCTTTTCTCTCTCAATCCGAATCTATGCAATAGAACCGGATACCTGATAAAAAAAATGATAAATTCATTGAAAAAACAATCAGAAAAAAATTTAATGCCACAAATACCATCCCATTTTTATGCCAAAATACCACTAAAATGATTTTTGGTCAAAAATATCACAAATTCTAAGTACGTTTTAACATTTTGGAGTGTAGTTTTTTCATTTGGGTTCGATATTTAGGTGTTAATCATAAGCGATTAGTTTTGAAGGGTTAGAGTTTAGTTACGAGACTTTATTATTTGATTGTGAGAGTTTTAAGCTAATTTCAGTTTTGTGTTGAAAGTTTTGAAAATTTTTATAGGATTTCATTTTCAAAATTTTGTGGTATTTTTGGCCTAAAAACTAGTAAATAAAGTTGTTGTTCTGCATTTTATGTTTTGTTGTGTGTTTTAAAGTTTTGTGGTATTTTAGGCCAAAAAACTTGTGATGGTATTATTGGCTAAAAAACTAATAAATTAGTATTTCTGGGAATTTCCCTAAATAAAATTCCCTTATGTTAGTGGTCTATTTAAAAAAACCGGTCTTGACTAGTACCAAAGTTTATTTCAGTTCAATTTTGAAAACTTTTGGTCGGTTAAAAGGTAGTTTTCGAAGTACCTCTGCTCGAAGATCTCTGGATCAGTCATCCGCGTGTTGGTCATATGGCACTGGATTCCGCTTGTACCGTCCCATGTAGGTCCTGCTCCGCATCCTCCTCCTATGGTCTCGTAGTACCCGAACGTGTCGTCTCCGAATGTGAGATTGTTCATGCATCCTTGTGAGCATGCACAAGCTTGGAAAGCTGTTAGCACAACATCTGTAACTCTCTGAGATGTTAGAACGTTACCTCCAACAACAGCTGCTTTCTCGCTCGGAGACAAGAACGAACCAGCGGGTATGCTGATCTTAACCGGAGCTAAACATCCTTGGTTTAGCGGAATATCGACGTTAACAAGACAACGCAGACAATATATAACCGCTGCAGATGTAACCGCTTCTGGTGCGTTCCAGTTACCGTAGACTTCAGGGCTTGTGCCTGTGAAGTCGAAGAATGCTTCTCCTTTATCAGCGTCAATAGTGAGCTTTAAGCGAATCACCGATCCATCGTCCATGTAATCCTCTTCTTCGATGGTCACGGTATGACCAATTCTTGATTTAGGCGTTTCCGAGGAAACTCTAATAGCAACAGATTTTAACATTTCTCTCACTGCTTCTTCAGCGTTAAGCTGCACGTATATCATGTAGGCCTGAACCGTTACAAGTCCGTATTGCTCGATAAGCTCTTTAATTAGAGAGATTCCTCTCTGGTTTGCAGCGATTTGAGCTCGAAGATCCGAGAGATTGTCCTGAATCCTTCTGGTTCCGGGAATCTTAGCTGTTGTCTCATCAGAACAAGGGAATTGAAGAAGCTTAACGATTCCTTCTTCTTGGAAAACACCTTTTTCGACAACTTTAAACGCTTTTATGGCGGCGCCTTCTTCCCATATAGCCTTTGAGAAAGGAGGCATGCTTCCTGGAGTTATGCCTCCAACTTCTGCATGGTGACCTCTGCTAGCAACGAAGAAGACGAGCTTACCGTTGTCGAAAACAGGCGTGATAACGGTTATATCAGGCAAATGGCTACCACCTGCACATGGATGATTAGTCACCAAAACATCTCCTTCGTTGAGATTTTCGCCCCAATGTTGTAGCTGCCAACGAACTGTGCTCGACATGGCACCCAAATGAACCGGAACATGTGGCGCATTAGCAACTAAACCGCCATCAGGACTAAACAGGGCACAAGAAAAATCCAACCTTTCTTTGATATTTGTCGATATAGAAGTACGTTGCAGAGTTCTTCCCATTTGCTCAGCTATACCCATGAACCTGTGATTAAAAATAGACAGCTGAACAACATCTGCAACGTTCTCCGCAAGCTTCACAATGCTCGTTGCAGACTCTACCTCTATTTTAATGTTCCCATATTTTGTGATGATGGCTTTGCACTGGGGCTCTACAATAACTGTACTGTTTCCATTCATGATGATGGCAGGGCCAGGCATCTCATGGCCAAAACCTATATTTTCTAACTTGAACAACGGTGTTTCGTGCCATCCGCTTTCAAAGTAAACCTTGAAGTGGCTTTCAACCTTGGGACTACCTGGAGTAGCGGTTTCGACTGCCCGTGGTTTTAATATACTAGTCACTCCAATTCCTCGAACTCGAACATCACATATAACAAGGTTTCTATTTTGAAGTTTAAATCCATACTCTTGCTCGAAAAGCTTGAGAAACTCTGCAGCGTAATCGAATCCCAACCCATCTCCAGTTTTTTTACCCTTTACCATGATCGCTGTATCTGTGCCGTCATATCTTAAATTCAAGTATGTCTCAGTGGAGATATTTTCATCACCAAAACCCTGCTCCTGGAGCTTCTCTTTCACTTCTCTCAGTAAAAGAGTTTCTCTTCTAAAGACTTCTGAAAGAGACTCAGGGCTATAAACAGCTGAATATGGCTCTTGTGCATCTTCAATGACATCAGCCAAACCCATTCCATAAGCACTCAAAATTCCACAATATCTGTGAACAAGAACTTCTTTCATGCCCAGAGACCTAGCTATTGCACAAGCATGTTGCGGTCCAGCGCCTCCAAAACACGCGAGCGCGTGGTTCTTTGTTTCATGACCTTTCATCTCCGTTAGTTGCCGTATGGGACGGCACATTGTCTCATTAGCAACACTAACAAACCCCATTGCTATTTCCTCCACTGTCATATCGTTTGCAGATGGATCTTGACTCTTTCTATATGAATTTATCTGTGCCGCAAGCTTTTCAAATGCTTCTCTTGTTGCTGCTATATCTAAGGGTTGATCTTCATTGGGCCCAAATATGGACGGAAAGTAATCAGGAATAACAAAACCCAAAACAAGGTTTGCATCCGTAACTGCCAACTCTCCTCCTTTCCGGTAACAAATTGGACCTGGGTGAGCACCTACGGAATCAGGTCCCACTCGAAAAGCACCAAACTGAAACTTTAGTTTCGACCCACCTCCAGCAGCCACAGTGTTTATGTCGAGCTGTGGAGCTTGTATGATTGTTCCAGCAATCTGGGTTTCTATAACCTGCTCATAACTTCCATCGTAGCGGCTAACATCTGTTGACGTCCCACCCATATCGAATCCAATAAGCGGTTTTTCAGTTTCAAGACCAAAGAGTGTCTGTGAGTAACCAACAACTCCTCCTGCTGGACCTGATAAAACAGCCTTGTGGCCTGAAAACCTACTTTCTGGTGCTAGACCTCCATCAGATTGCATGAACAGAACATTCACCTTGCCAAGATCATCATCAAATTTAGAGATGAAACCCGATAAATACTCTTTGATCACAGGTGTCAGATAAGCATCCACTGTCGCAGTAAGACCCCGAGGAACAGCTCGAACCATTGGAGTCAAAGCAGAAGACAGCGAGACATGTCTAAAGCCCAACTCTAAAGCCAACTTCTCCACCGCCATCTCATGCTTTGGATAAGTATACGAATGCATCAGGACAACAGCCAAACAACTTATCCCTTTATCAAGCAGACCCTTCAACAGTGGTTTCAAAGCTTCTTCATCAAAAGGCTTCACAACCTTAAGAAGCTCGCCGGATACTCCCTTGATCAACGACCCTTCACTTCCTTCATCCTTCTCAAGCGCAAGCTCGACTCTCTCATCAACCTCTACCACCTCTTCGTAAAGATTAGTAGGTTTCGCAACAGTAAGATCGAAAATATCAGGACGAGCTTGATTACCTATCTGCAACAAATCTCGAAACCCTTTGGTAACACACAAAGCTATCCTTTCGCCTTTCCTCTCCAACAAAGCATTAGTTGCAACAGTAGTACCCATCCTTATCCACTGGATCTTATCCGTTGGTATCTTACAAGTCCTCGGGATCTTCTCTCCCGTGTACTCCTCGAGTATCCTCCTGATTCCTTCGACAGGAGCATCGTCGTAGTTCGATGGATCAACCGATAAAAGCTTCAACACACGGCCATCAGAACTCCCTGGGATCTCGGCGTAAACATCAGTGAAAGTGCCTCCTCTATCAATACAAAACCTTAGTTTCCCTTCAATAACAGTGCCCATCTCACTCAATCTCTCTCTCACTGCATAAATCAAAACTCAAGCAAATAAGACTCAACACTAAACACTAACCAAAAACATAAACATAGTAACAACGAAGAAAATAGATATGAAGCTAATCAAAATCAAGAATCAATCAAACAATCTCTCTTTCCCTGCGAATTAGATTCACATATAAACACTAACAAAAAGATAATCATAGTCACAGAGAAGAAACAAGATATGAAGCTCTAATCAAAAATCGCGAATCAACAAATCAAAATCGTTATTAACCTAACTACGTAAGAGATCGCAACTTCGAATCGCAACATAGATACATGAGATCAAGATCGGTAAAATCGAAATCGAGATATCGCCGTGAAAATACCTTTTCACTGGTAGAGAAATTTTAGTCGCCGGAGAAGAAGCTCGAAGATTGAGTTTTAGAAAAGAGTCTAAGTCAACACTCTTTAGCTTATGAAGAAGATGATGACGATGAGAGAAAGCGATGTACTATAATGAAGAAGAAGAAGAAGAATCGCTCAGGTTCTATTTTTGATTTTCTGGTTTTTATTTAACCGGTTCGGTTTTCCGTCGGTTAGAACTTAACCGGATGATAAAATTATTAGAAAGATTGGCGTTTTGTTGATAAAGTTTTATTAAGAGTTTCATTGTTTTAGCCGTTAAAATTTGTAGTTGTTAACATAATCATACAAATCGCCATAAATCTTAAGTAACGTTTCAAACAACCTAAAATGAAAAATTGTTTTCCGTTTGCGTTTGTAGACGATAGCAATTGATTTTTAAAAAATATATATTATATTTACTTAATAAAACACAATAAAATGTGTCAATAAATAAATAAATAAATAAAATGTGTTATATTATCTTCTATCTATAACTACTAGATGCGGACCCCGCCCTATACGCGGAGCAAAATTTTATTATCCTTAATAATATAATTAGATACATATACAATAAAAAAATATTTCATGTTTTAAATTAATTTTAAAAAATAAATAAATATCGTATAATGAATACAATTTATTTTAGACATAAATATATACTTATTTAACTATAAATATAAATCTATGTTTACGACAAATTATCCAAACTTTATATATATCACCATATTCACATATATATATATACTAATACCACAATGAAACAAATGTGATAATAGTTGTAATTTTCTGAAATAATTAGAAGAACTTGAAACGTTATAACATACTTTATTTCATAAAATATTTTATCATCGTATAAAATAAAACATAATTTATTTTTAAAATAATATTATTTTTTATATTAAGGTAATTAAGTTAGACATGCAAAAACGCAAAAAGATAAACACGTGATAAAAATATTTCGTAGATTTAAAGCGACACAGTGGTCCGTTAAAGGAAAATTTGACAGTATGCTCAATTCCAGCCAATTGAAATGCGTAATTCTTCAGATAAATCTCAAACAGTGTCAAACTATTGCGTTAATAGACTTAACCATTGACTTTTTTGTTTACGTTGTGTTGTTTTTGTTCCGGTAAAAAAGAATTCATGATTTAAAATGTCAATCAACGAAAATACATGATTTAAATGGTTTACGTGAAAGTTCATGTTTTTTTCGGTGAATTTTGAAAGTTCATGATTTAATTGACATTTTCCCCCTTTTAAAACTACCTTACCCATGTAATAAAAAAACTACCTTACCCCTTTTCAATATTAAACTCTAATTAGTTTTCAATATTAAACTATAAATACTATATATTGAATTCAAATGAAAAAGATTTAAATTTAAATTATTAATATCTGATTTTGTGTTTATGTTATTTTTGTCTAAATAATCTCTAATGGTGCTAGAGAAAAAAAATTGTGACTTTTTGGCTAAAAAAACTTCCACAACATCTAACTTTGAAAAACAAAAGGAGTATAAACAAAAAACTAAACAAAAAGTCGTCTTTATACCAGCCATGTTATGGGGTAAAACGGTTAATTAGTAGTTCAGATTTAAGGTAGTAGTCTGGATTTAAGGTAATGTTTAGTTCGGATAAGAGGTAAAAAGGGAGATCAGAAATCTCGTTGTTGACAACTGTAAATTGTATGCGATGAGCGAGCTAGGAAGCCTAGCGAGGTGTTTGATTTTGCTAAAAATAGCGAGTTGAAAGTCACCCAGGTAACGAGGTTACAAAAAGTGTCGAACTAAGATGTAGATAAGCGACCTAAAAGATAGACGAAATACAGTTGATACTTTCTCTCTGTAGCTTTCTCTCTCTAAAAATTTTCTCCCTTCCTTCTGAATAGGAATTCTCTATTTATAGTGAGTTTCTTGGCGCGTTTTCGACACGCTCGGTCTGTACTGCCGGACTAGTCCCTCGCGGAAAACACAATGGCGTGTCTTCTGGCGCTAGGTCGTACAGTCCTTTTACGACCTAGCTCGCGAGCCGGTAGTTCCATACCGACGTCATCTTGCCGAGTGATACTCTTTTTCGGGCTTTTGCCTAATGGACTGCGAGGTTGGACCCAAATTCTTTACGGACTTGGGGTTCAAGCGTTGACTCCGACATCGCCTATTATCGTTTTGACTTCTCTAATGGACCAGACCCTCTTGGACTTAAGTCCACCATCAACAAGCCAACAAACCAAAAGTTTAATAAACTTGCTTAAACTCATTGATGCAAATTATAACTCCCAAGATTTTATCATATCCTAAGATTATAACACGTTTTACAATTTACATAAAATATTTGAAAATTTAATTGTTAAGAGATTTGTTTTGAACCCCTGATATATACCCTCAAAGTGTATAATCTACTAATCACTAAATCGTGGACCAAGAGTTGATATACTTTTTGACCAAAAGTCAAATTCTCTCGTACCTTTTGTAATTTATATATCCTTTGACTTTAGTTGACCAAAGCTTAAAACACTAAATATTTTCAAATCTAAACCCTAAACTAATCAAAAGGTCTTGTATTTGGATTTGTGAACCCAAATGGTAATATTTTAACTTCTAAACCTATAAATTCACAAATTATGATTTTAAAATCGATTTTATAATCATATTTTAATGATTTTTATACAAACATTTTAAATTCATTTTTTTATTTTTAAAATATTTTTATAAAATTCTTTAAATTAAATTAAAAATATTGGTGTTTCCAGTTTTTGAAAATAATTGTTTTTACTTAATAATAAATCAAAACGAAAATAATAGCTTTTGACCTTGGTCAAAAGATATATGGGAATTTGACTTTCGGTCAAAGGGTATATGAGCTTTGATCCCTAAATGGTTAGCCCTCTTTAAAAACCGGTTCTTATTTAATTATGATGTTTTGATTTTTTGTTTTTTATATTACTCCTTAAGAAACTCATTAAAACCCCTAATGGAGATGGAAACTAGTATTAGGTCACCACCATTTTGTTACATAGGTGATAGGCTAACCTAACAAACGCTCGATAATCTATATTATTAAAAGAGAAGACAAAACGTCTACGTGTCGCGACCAGAGATATTTAAAGAAATTTTCTATTTTTTCGTTTATGTTATTATATTTTAGGTCTCAATTAAAATTTTGCATATATTTTACCTTTTTGCGTTTATACCCTTATATTTTGTCTCAATAAAAATTTTGTCTCAATTTAAGTTTTTTTATATACTCCGATTTCTGATTTTTTCAATTTTTATATATTGCGATTCAATATATTTTTGATTATTTCTTTTTAATGGTCGATTTTACTTTACGATTTCACATTTTGAATAACCAAAATAAAATAAAAACTTTAGCCCAATTACTAATATTCTATAATTATTATTCTTTTTGACATTTTTTATTATTTTAGACGATTATTATAATTTACAAATAATAACAATTATTCAATTTATAATTCAAATTTTATTATTTAGATACATTTTTCTACTTTAATAACACTAATTATTATTTTATGTTGTTTGAAAACTAACCCACTTTTTAAAAATTTATAAAATAACTTTTTCGCATCGAAATTATAAAATTTCTGAAATATACAAAACAATAGTTTGTTTGAATTTGATAATATTGTTACTATGTAATTATGAAATATATTACGTTTTATTTTATACAACAATAAAAAAAATAATTTATAAAATAAGACATGTTATAATGTTCAAGTTTTTCTAAATATTTTCAGAAAATTTCAACCAATATCATAATCTTTAATATTTTTTAATCATTTCATTGTGCCACTGGTACATATATATGTATGAATATATTGATATGTATAAATTTTGGATAATTTGTCGTAAACAAAGAGTTATACTTTTAACAAGATAATATATATTTATATCTAAAATAAATTATGTTCGTTATACAATATTCATTTCGTTTCTATGATTATTTAAAACCATAAATAAAAAATTAATATAAATGATTATTTTTGAATAACCTCTCGCGGATGGTGTGGGATCATCACCTAGTTTAAGAAAACTCAATTAATATTTTTGTAAATTACTAAATTAATCACTGACTTGCAAATAGAACGAGTCGTAAGATTATAATGATTTTCATTTTCCCGTATACATATATTAAAAGATAGATCCGTATACAAATACGTGAAAACATTTGCTCACAATAATGTGGAGAGCACTACTAATTAGTTCATTGTTTATGACTCCATCAAGTTTTTAACTCTGATCTTGCAACAATTTGGCAAAAAATAAATAAATTAAGTAATAGATTTACTTTTAAAAATGTGAGGCTAATTTTTAATTAGTGTAGAAACTCAGTGCACCTCCACTAGAAATTTATCTCATAATTTTTAAAATGTTAGATAATATCGGTTGTAATTATCCATTGTGGTAATTATCCATTTGGATAAATATATGGATAAAGATGAACTATATTATATATTATATATTCAGATATTTATAAGTTTCTTCATGTTGAAGTAAACTTATATTATATTATATAGTTAGATATTTATATAAGTTTCTTCATGTTGAAGTAAACTTTTTACTATAAATAGGTTCATAACGTTAAACAAAATCATAATGAAAAACCAGTTCATCTCTCTAGCTTTATCTCTCTAGAATTCTCTTAAACATTATATACACATAAAGATACGATCTATATACTTGATTGTTTTATAACACGTTATCAGCACGAACGTCTCTGCTTATACGAGGTAATCGTTGGATGAGCTTCTATATACCCGATTAAATATTATCCAGGTAATTTTAAATTATATTGTTATGTTTATAAACATAATGGAAAAATTCTGTTTCAAACCTATGACAGAATTTATATCCTAAAATGTTTAAATTATGATTTTACTATATAAAAAAACTCTGGCAAAATTTAAATTAATATAGTTTAAAATTTAAGAGAAACTCTATCAAAATAATTTTTTCCAAAAGTATAAAGCTAATAAATCTAAAAGAAACTCTGGCAAAATTTTAACTAGTATAGTATTAAAAATCTAAATGAAACTTTGCCAAAATTTAGTCGATAAAAATTATTGATATTTATAAACTTAAATTTTTATATTGGAGCGGAAAGTTTTGTCTCCAAAAATATATAATAGAATATGCATCTTTGATCAAATAGAAGACTATGATTCATAAATCAAATAGAAGACTATGTCTCTTTGATTATATGAAAATATATGTCATTAATCAAATTGAAGATAAAGTCTCTTTGATTATATTGAGGTTTTTGTCTCTTTGATTACATGAAATGCTATATCTATTTCATTATACGGTAAGTTAAAATACAAAATATATGAAAATTTTGCATATTGCAAAATAATTAAATGTTTTAAAAGAATAAAATATTTTATGAAAATAAAAATGCTAAAGAGCTAAAAGCCTCATGAAAAATTTAAATGCTCATGAAGAGCTTAAAGGCTCATGAAGAGTTTAAAGGCTCACGAAGAGCTTAAACGCTCAGGAAGAGCTTAAACGCTCAGAAAGAGCTTAGAGGCTCATGAAGAGCTTAGAGGCTCATGAAGAGCTTAGAGGCTCATGAATAGCTTAGAGGCTCATGAAGAGCTTAGAGGCTCATGAAGAGCTTAGAGGCTCATGAAGAGCTTAGAGGCTCATGAAGAGCTTAGAGGCTCATGAAGAGCTTAGAGGCTCATGAAGAGCTTAGAGGCTCATGAAGAGCTTAAAGGCTCATGAAGAGCTTAGAGGCTCATGAAGAGCTTATATGCTCATGAAAAGATTAAACGCTCATGAAGAGATTAAACGCTCATGAAGAGCTTAAACGCTCATGAAGAGCTTAAATGCTCATGGAGAGCTTAAATGATCATGGAGAGCTTAAATGCTCATGAAGAGCTTAAACGTTCATGAAAGAATATACGCTCATGAAGAGCTTAACTCCCGAAGAGTTAAAAGTATTTTAAAAAGAGCGAAAACGCTCTAAACGAGCGAAAGAAAAGTTAAACGCTCTAAAAGAAAACATGATGACGACATGCAATATGTATAAAAATGGCAAAAGATGTATATGAAAGCAAACCTGAAGTTTACTGATTGATTAAAGTTTAATATATCCGGTTAAGCCATCCGGGAGTATTAATGATTGGAGATCATTAAAATTTGTTGGAAAAACAAGAAGTTTTTCAACTTATGCATGTTTTAAAGAAAAGAAGAATCAAAGTCATCATGTGAAAAAAAAAATGAAAATCACCATTTTTGGGTTGAAAGAACTCATTGAGTATAATGGTTGATTTCTTTAACAGACCCCCCGTATTATACTCTTAATATGACCGATCTCAAAGTGAAAATTGGTCTAAAATAAACGAGCATGTATAGTCGTTACCTTGAGAAAGAGAGTAATATGAATCATATATTAAAAGTTAAAAGGATCCAATATAAAACACATGATCCAAGATGGATATGTTGTTGATCCTACAAAGGGATTCATTTCGAGATGAATAATCTAGAAGAATTATTATCTCGAGGGGGAGAATTAAAGAATCCCACAATTACATTAAGTTGATAGTTTTGGTGGATTGATATCCAAAACTAATATTTATCATGTCGAATGAGATAAGTGAAACATCTAGAAGATGTTGTGACATGAGATAAGTGATACATCTAGAAGATGATATTCACAATCAATGAGTTTTAAAGAATTTATTGTAAAACAATGGTGATATTTCCCAGTTGGAAATTTGTGGATGTGTGATATATATTATGAATGCTCCTCCACACCACATAAAAATGACATCCAAGAGGATGAAATATATGAGCTGGAAATGAAGAGTTGCTCTAAAAAGCCATCATTGGAGATGTGCTTATTGTAAGATTTGCAATCATAATTTTGATGATAAAATTTCTCTAAGGGAGAGAATTATGGAATATTTAGAATCCTTGAACAAAAGGATTATGAACCAGAAGTTCAAAAGTTCAAAGGATCATTATTCAAATTTATTGCAAATCAAATGATGGATGAGATTTCATGAAATGAATTATCATTATAAGATCCTCATACGAAAGAAAATGGACTTGAAGTTCATAAGATAATTCAAGGTGATGAAAAGAAATCTCTCTCCATATGAAAATGCTCCAATACAAAATATATGTGTTTATGAAGGATGACACATAAAGTCTATGTAAGACTACTTTGGTTCCGAAAATTAAGAAATGATAAAGGAGCAAATATTTATTAATCTCTTCAAAAGGAAAAGAGGAGTAATGAGTCATGATAAGAAATCCCAGGAGGATTAGATCCCTGAAGGATCAAAGATGAAATCAAGTACTTGAACAAAATCATTGATAATGATTAAGAGATCTCGATGGATCATGACATCAAAGAAAATATGGAACCAAAGTTGAAATGAATGTCGACTATAATAGTAACATAACGCGCGATGTTATAAATGAGGATCAGAATCTCCGCTCTGTGAATTAGCGTTGAGAGGTAATATTGGCCAATACATAAAAGAGACAATCAAGTCTATATTAAACTCGTTTGAGTAACAAGAGTTTTGGACCAGAAGTCCAAATATGAAAAGAGTATTAAGATATATAAAACAAAATGCATATGAAATATGGTTTTGTAAAAATACTCAGTATTGAGAAATATATTTGAGAGACTTGAATTGCGTCTCATGAGAAAAATGCATGCAAAGTTTGAATTCCTGAAGAATAAATGATATCATAGTAATGTTCTCGAGAACTAAGATCGATCAAACTCTAAAGAGTTATAAACAAAGTAAAAGACCTTGGAAAGACCAGAAGTCTTCAGACATTAAGTTAAACATCTAATGAAAAAGATGTTATATATGTTAAGAACTTCTAGAAGAAGTTGAATATATATATATGGTCATAGAGGACCATACTTATATGTTGTTAAACATTCATAGATTTTGCAAATTATGCATAGAATTTGCTATTATATATGTAGGATATAAATCATCCCTTATGCGCATATTGGGATGGGATAATCTATGATTAACTTGGGGTTATTAGAAATCCCAAATTGGTATAAGTTGTTTTGCGGATATTTATATGATCGCAAAACAACAAGATTGTGGTATTTCACACGAGGCTTCCAGGTGAGAGCGAAAGAAGAAAACATGTTCTTTTTAAAAGCATATTTGCAAAAGCGCTTACTTCGGAAGATGAAGCTCCCAGGGGGAGCAACAGAAGAAAACTCATTCGTTCAAAGACCTATTTGAAAAGGTGTTTATTTGTGAAGATGAGATTTCGAGGGAAGTCATAATTATGCGCGTGATTGCACTCTTTTTCCCTCATCATGGTTTTTGTCCCAACGGGTTTTCCATGGTAAGGTTTTTAACGAGACAACAAGAACGTGTCAAAAGGTAAACATTTGTGGAAGAAGAAAATGTGTTCTCCCAAATAACTCTTTACGAAAGACGTTTATTCCAGAAGATGATGATTTCAGGGGGAGAAATGATGAAATACGTGGTTGCACTCTTTTTCCCTTATCACGGTTTTTATCCCATTGGGTTTTTCCGTGAAAAGGTTTTTAATGAGGCAACAATAACAAAACACGTAAAAGAAAAAACTAAAATGGATAATTAAAGGGGAGTGTTAGATAATATCGGTTGTAATTATCCATTGTGGTAATTATCCATTTGGATAAATATATGGATAAAGATGAACTATATTATATATTATATAGTTAGATATTTATAAGTTTCTTCATGTTGAAGTAAACTTTTTACTATAAATAGGTTCATAACGTTAAACAAAATCATAATGAAAAACCAGTTCATCTCTCTAACTTTATCTCTCTAGAATTCTCTTAAACATTATATACACATAAAGATACAGTCTATATACTTGATTGTTTTATAACATAAAAATATATATAGGAGAAGAAGAGATAGAATGAGAAGTAGTACCCTAATTAGAACTTTGAAACATATATGAAAACCCATGATACATTTTGCTCAATTTTTTCATTAAATTAGTTATAATTAAAAACATAAGATAACAAAAAATATTTTGTTTTAAAAGGACCTTGATGGAGTGGGTATGCTTTTAAAATGTTAAATATATTAGAATATCTTCATAACTAATTAGTCTTCTTTAGGTTTATAAACAATTAAAAAATAAAATTATTATTAAATTGTATTAGTTTCTTGGATAGTAACATGTCCATAAAAATGAGAACTCTGAAATGAGAACCTGGTTGTAAAAAATAACATTACCATCAAAATAAGTTTTTATTTTGAAAATAACATTACCAAAATTTTTATAACAAAAATATCTTTAAAATAATTTTATATCAAAAATACAATAAAAAAATAATAGTTTACAAAAATGTCAACAATACAAAAAAACGAGTTTTAACACTTTTAGATTTCAAAATTTTTCATTTGGGTTCGTTATATCGTATTTAGGGTATAGTTTTAAAAGGGTAGATTAAAGTTTCAAAGGTTTTTCGTGTAATTTTGAAAATTTAAGATTTGTGGCATTTATGAGAAAAAAATTTTTAATTGTATTTGTAAATTTTTTGAAAATGTATGCTAATTATGTTAAAAACTTTATTCATTGCCATATAAGAACACCTCTTTAATGGTTATTAGAAAATTCATCCAATACAATACTCCTTCCGTTTTAAATTAGTTGTTTTCACACAAATTAAGAAAACAATTGCATTTTCTATTTTACCTCTAATTAATGTATTATTTTGTTTGAAATAGTTAATTAATAGGGTCAAAAGTTAGGGATAAAAGTGTAAAAATTAACAATAAATACACTTTGAAAATACAAAACGACAAGTATTATAAAACGGAGGGAGTAATATTTAACTTACGAAATTCAAAAAAAAAAAAAAAATTCAATAATCGAGATGCTATGAATATTCCAGAGTAGTTGAGTTACATACAGTCTCTTAATTGATCGTTGACTTTTTTTATTGGGGACAACCTGGCTGTAACATTGAAACTGTCTCCTACATATTGTTATTACACACAATATACATAATCATCATTCAAAACACAGAAACACACACAAAAAAAGTTAATACTTAATTACATTGCTCATATCAAGATGTTAGATAGAGATAAAGAGAGTAAGCTTAGATCACTCATTGGTCAACTACGATCTGCTCATAACACAGATTCGGAGATCATACACATCGTTACTCAAATAATCTCACTCGTTAACTCCGTGGATTCGGATTCACATTCGAAGCTTATGTCGCTAGTTACTGACACAATCAATGTCTTTAACTCAATGGATCTTGATTCTGTGTCGAAACCGTTGTCCGAACTCATGTCTTTCATATCCGAGAAAATCTATTTCGTTAACAAGGAGAAGAAAGAGTCCAAGTTAATGTCGCTCTTTGGCGAAATTCGTAGTCTTTACCCGGAGCTAGAGATTGTATCACTCGTCGATCAAATATTCTTCCATGTTGTCTCTACTGATGTAGATGAGGAGTTTGATCAGGATCTGGATCCGGAGCAGGATCCTGAACCTGATCAGGAAAAAGGGTTGGAGTCGAAACTCACATCCCTCGTTAGCCTTTTGATTTATGGAGACTACGATACGGATCCTGGTTGGGAATGTTGGGAGTTCATATCAGTTATTACTCAAATAACATCTCTCGCGAGGTCAATGGATTTAGATTCTCAACCAAAGCCGGAGTCGAAGCTTATGTCACTCGTTACTCGAACGATATCTATATTCAACTCGATGGATCTAAATTCCCTGCCAAAGCCGTTGTCTAAGCTTATATCGCACATTACTAGACTTGTCAACTCTTTAGAGTCGCGTATGACCGCAACGGAGTTCATTGCACTGGTTGAAGAAACATTGTGTCATGAGCCGGAGACGGAGTTTATATCACTCATCTATCAAATACTTTCGCTAGTCAACTCTTTGACTTTTAAATGGGAAAAGCTTGTTTCCTTGTGTCCTCAAGTGCAAGTAACACTAGAAAAAGAAAAGTTTCATGTGGATGAGGAAGACCTTGTAAACAAAAACAACAAGTGGGATTGTTTCCCGGTTAGGTGGGAAAAATTTAAGTTAAATGGAGGCGACGACGCTACCCATTTTCTTTGCCGATTTTGCCATGGCAAGAACCATAACGGTTATAGCAAGGCTCCGGATAAGATCAAGCACCCTCTTCATCAAAAACATTCTCTTCAACTTGCCGTGTCGAGCGATCGAGAGAAAATTACAAGAAAATGCTATTGTTGTGACGATGATCTGATCGAGGTATTCTATTATTGCTATGTTTGCGATTACGCTATGAATATAGTTTGTGTGGAGAAAGCACCACTCTTGACTTTAGAGCATCAGAAGAAGTGGCATGAGCATACTCTTAATCTATTTCCGAGAAAAGCTTCCTTAACTTGTGACCTATGTGCATTGGACAATACAAGTTGTCCTTTCTACATATGTCCACCTTGTGACTTTTTGGTCCATAAAAGTTGCATCGGCTTACCACATGTCATAAAGATATCTCGACATTCTCATCGTATCTCTTTTACTCTTTCTTTCGACCAAGGAGATTGGTCTTGTGGCATTTGTCAAAGAAAGATCGACAATGATTACGGGGGTTATTCTTGCATCAAAGATAATTGTTCATATGCAGCTCATTCTATATGTGCAACACAGAGCAATGTGTGGGATGGCGTAGAACTCGAGGAAGTGCTAGAAGAAAACGAAGAAGAAATTGCGCCGTTTGTGAGGATAAGCGATGGAGTTATACAACATTTCAGTCATCAAGAACATCATTTGAGACTTGATGAGAACACGCGCAGAAACTACGATGAAAATAAGGAGTGTCAAGCATGTGTCATGCCAATCTATTGCGGTAACTTCTATTCTTGTGCGGAATGTGATTTCATTCTACATGAAAAATGTGCAAATCTTCCTCGCAAAATAGATCACCCTATACATCCACACGTGCTAACTTTAGTGGCGAATTACGATGGTGAGAAATCGGATCCTATTGTGTGCATAGCTTGTCCTTGGTGGTGCACATCTTCTTTCTTCTATCAATGTTGTAAAGGAGGATGTGATTTTCTTGTACACGTACAATGTGCCACGGTTTCAGAGCCATTAGTCCATGAAAGTCATACGCGTCCTTTATTTCTAACATCGAAGCTAAACGAGAGGAGAACATGCTCTATATGCAAAGCGCCAAAACCTCCGGTATTTTATCCAAGATTACATTCCACAGATGAAACATTCAATTGTATTGAGTGTGATTTTGCTTTGTGTTTTGGATGTGCTACTTTACCTCACAAATTGAGGTATAAGCATGATAAACATATGCTCGCGCTTTCTTATGGGAATGAGACGAGTACAATGGCGTCTTGGTGTGAAATTTGCGAGGAGAAAATAGATCCAAAGGAACGGTTCTACACGTGCGATGAGTATTGTTGTGTCACTTTACACGTTACATGTATGATGGGTGATGACTTATACATGAAGATGGGCTCTTCTTGGTACTTCATGCAACACAAAGTAGATGTTCTACACAACAATCAACAAATGTTTCGGCCTGTTTGCTACGTTTGTAAGAGACGTTGTCCACATAAAGTAGCGTTTCGGATGTCTGGATACATATTAATTTTGTTCAACAAATTGTATACGCCGTGGTTATTTAATGGCCATGGCTTAGTGTTTGTCCACAAAAGTAATGTATTCAAGTGTGTTGTATTAATATTTTGTATTGATTTTCTTAGATTTAGTATTGCATGACCATATCAAACTAGTGAATTATCAAAAACTAACCATTACATTAAATTGCTAGATTCTAATGTACACTTTTTGTGATAAAAAAACATGTTATATTGTCGCAATGAAAAACCAATAACAACAATAGATTAGATTCAGACAATGAGATAGACCCAATAAGTTTGGTGGAAAACCCAAAAGACAAAAAGAGATAATGAAGACCATATATGACAACTAATATGTTTTGATCTTCTTCACAACTTTCTTAATTTACTTTTTATCAACCTTGTTGATACATATCTTCAAGTCGAAGAATTGATGTCCGCGCAAGATAAAAGAGGGAATGAACATAAAGTCTTCTTCAGGGATTCGGGAACTCAATGTCCGAACTCTCTTGACCCTCGGAAATTCATATGTAATACTACAACTTTTGTCAAGAGCGGTGATAACACATGAGAACTCGCCAACTATCGGAGAAGAAGGAGCAATACAACTCATAGTCACATAAACACCATGCGACTCTCTAAAACTTTGAACAACAAACAATAGACCTTCTTTACGTTCCGCCATAACAACTGGCTTATACTTGGACGCTCCAAAGTACACAAGTTTCTTAACAAAATTACCACAAGAAAACGGATGCGTATATCCAAGAAGAGAATGAAGTATGTGATCATCATAATGCTTGTACAGATCCTTATACGGGCCGGTGTAATTGCATTCTTCTTCGGGACAAGAACATGAAGAGAAGACACATTCATCCTCATGAGCTAATTTTTGGTCGTAAGAGAAAGTCTTACTACAACCAATCTTAGCATTTGGACACGGTACAATGATTGATTTGATAATACTTTCCATTACTCTATTGCGAATCCGACCAGTGGGAAGTTTACAAACTGCACATTTGTTTGTTAGTTTTGGACAACATGTAGAGCATGCTATGTGTCCATTTTCACACTAAAATTCCAAAAAAAGAAGTTAGTACTAATTAAGTATTACAAAATTTTTATTTTAAAAATTGTAAGAAAAGGGCAACTCCCAAAAATACCATGAAAAATAGTTTTTCGGAAAAAATAGTATAAACTTTAAATTTGCTTAAATCTTTCAAAATTGAACCCTAAACCTACCCCTTCAATATTCTACCCTAAATATTATATACGAATTTGAAATAAAAAATTTCAAGTTTAAAGTGTTCAATTTATGTGTTTATAGTATTTTAGTCCAAAATTGTTTTTAATGGTATATGACGGAAAAAAAACTCTTATAAATTCAAACATCATTATATTCTATTAAAATTTTAATATCCAAGAATCAAGATCTTGGTATTTTAATCAAACAAGACAATGCTCAAAAATACTGTAAATACTCTTTTTAAAAATATATATATATATATATATATAGGCACAACCCAAAATCGAAATCGAAATTTGGATAGATTATGAATTTTTTTATAAAAACAGTAATATGAAAAGATTCAGACAAGAGAACCTGGAAGATATAACTCTTCAATGGTTCGAAGCAAATAGGACAATCAAGAATACTCATATCCGTTAGTGTCGCCGCCGAGAGTTTTGTACCATCTGAATCATCATCTTCAACTTTCCATATGGAATCTCCAAACATTGATGGAGATAAGAGATTACTAATAATCGGAGAAGAAATTTGCTCTAAACCCTAAATCCTTTTTTTCTGTTGTGTGTTTGTTTTTTAAACTTCATCGTATATATATAGGTTTTCTTTATTGGGCTTAAAGATATTTTTAATTAGATTTGGCTCATTTAGTTATTGGGCTATCAATATTTTTGTAACAAGAACATGTATAACGTTTTTGCATTTTTGAATATCTATACCATTAAAAGAGAAGACAAAACGCCTACGTGTCGCGACGTGAGAGATTTTAAGATTTTTTTATTTTTTTGCGTTTTAGTCCTTATAATTTTGAATAATTTTTGTTCGGCGAATTCTATAAATTATATTTCAGGTACAACGAATTCATGTCCAGATATAAAACTTTTAAAAATTAAATTTGTCCCACATTGAAAACAATAAGTTACAAAATAAGAAATTTTCTAATATAAATAAGACTTTATCACATACAAAATCATTAAAGCGGGTCTTCGTCAAATGGATCTGCGAATTTCGGTAAATGAATTGCACCTTCATTTACCGGAGTATGCATAATGCGGGTTTTTTTTTTAATAAACTTGCAAAGTTTGATTAGTTATTTCGGCTTTCGATAATGGTCTTTCATAGATGCATGTCTCATAAATTACCAACATGTATCGGGAACTTTGATTAGTGGATTGGAGCCTAGGCATTCGGTTTTCAGGTCATGTTCATTCGAGTTCGGGTTTTTCGGGTTAAATGATATAGATTTGTTCGGATTATTTACAAATACAGTTTTGTTCGGTTCGAATATATTCGGGTTCATATTTAACAAACCCTAACATGGAACCAAATATTATTCGGTTCGGGATTTTTAATTTCTTGGTTTGAATTTTTAGGTTTTACATAATTTTGGTAAGAACTTCCGATCTTATTTCGGGTAATACGGGTTCGGTTCGGGTTTTGGTTCGACTTATTTATATAACCCACAAAAAATTGAAATAGCCTACTAAAATCTAATTTACCTTATCAAAACTATATACATGTGTATATTCGGGTCTATTCGAGTACAATTCGGGTCTCAGATCGGTTCAAGTTAGAACGGAAACCCGAGTTAGAAAATATTAAAACTCGATAGGATAATATGAGAACCGAAACCGGACGAAACCGGATTTTTTATGTCGATCTGGTTTCGTTTTACGGATCTCGGGTTAAATGTTCAAACATAAATTGATCAATTCATGGTTTTCAATAATATAATTTAATATTATTTATGAATATTTTGTCCCGCGCAAGACGCGGGGTACTTACCTAGTTGTATGTATATCGGTTACTTCTCCGTTTTTTAATGTAGGATTTTCTAGAAAAAATAACAAAATTAACGAGTTGTTTAAAATGACTTCTATAACCTTATTAACCATAAATGTGAAAGTAAGGACATAATAAGAAAAATAATATGTGTCAATTATTCTAGAAAATCCTACATTTCAAAATAAATTTTTTAATTGAAAATCCTACATTAAAAAACGGAAGGAGTATGGATTTTGGAAAATACTAAAACAAAATCAAATAAATTAGTAGAGATGAGAAATTTTGCATTAGTTTACTAAAAGTGGATTTCCCCTGCAAAGACTAGAAATTACATTTATAAACCGAACATGGGGTTGGTTTTTGGTTCATATTTGATTTAAGTTTTCGGTTTTGTGGATATAAATACTCTATTGAGAAATGGTTTGATTTTTGAATAATTTATCCCGGTTTGGTGGATTAGACTGAATTAACATTCATAGAACATCATTAATCATTTTATTATTTCACCTTTCAAAAACAATAATATATTTTTTTCTAGACCATCTACGGTTCAAAATGGGTTCCTATGAATTCTTTTATGACAAAAAGTTTTAGAAACTAAAATAAATCATAAAAAATATCTTTTAGTACCTTTAATATGTTTTTTGGATAGAAATACCATGAAATTTAAATTCGATAGTCTTGTAAAATTAAACTCTAAACCCTAGAAAGTAAACTTTATCGCTTCAAAAAACACCTTAAAACTATATAGCTAAGCCAAATAAAAACTTGTTTTTATGTGCTATGGTATTTTAGTGTAAAATTTTGTTTTCACTCAAATTCCTTCGTTGAATAACATTATTAGTCAAAGTGTATTAAATTTTCTACTTTCAATGTTGGTAAGACCATATTCAATGGTAGAACCCACCAAACACAAACTCCAAGATGTTTTTTAATTTTTTTTTTTTTTTTAATTTAAAAAAAAAAAAATTAACAACCACACCACTCATGGGTCGCCACGTGTTAGTGGGGCCCATGAACAGTTCGAGATGCGGATCTGAAATAAGAGTCAGTAGGATTGAACTCTTGGCCTTTTTGTGGGCCCATACTCTTAGAACTCTCTTAAAACTGTGCGTTGCACATGCTCTAAGTACTTGATATGTGGTCTTGAGTATTTTAACAAAATTTGGTAAAAAAGAATTTTTTACTTAAAAGGAAACGTTAATCTTAGAGCATTATTAGACCATCTCCATCGGAGGGTCTTGAAGTGTTCTTATAGTTGTCTTGACATTAAAATAAAATAAAAATAATTAGAAAAATGGGGAACATGAAAGACACGGGTCTTCGGCAAGTCTTTTTGGACCCAGGTTAAAACTCCCACGTGTCACCTTGAGAATAGTTTTATTTTTTAATTTAGTTTTTAATTTTTTTTTCTTTTCATTTGTAGCTAAAAAGTTGAAAAGAGAAATCGATGGCCAAGCCTCTCCATGGCGATCAGTTCTTCACAGTGACTCCGACTAATCTTCAGGTAGAAATCGGTGGATTATTCAAAAGGGAAATACTCAACTACTCAATTACTGGTAACTAGTCCAATTAACTTAAATCTTTATTTGATGAAAGCAATTTTCATTTGGGAATTTTCTGCCATTTAGTGTAATGGATTTGGTGTAGTCATTCATACCTTCTTCACCAATTTAATTTGTATTGTCTGCCAATAATTTATTGGGTTCTTGTGATTTGGGTCATATAATGATTATTGAGTTGTTGACATGCTCAATAATTAGTGGCATTGTGTAAGGTATTTGGCCCATGTTCACCGGTTTGCTAGGGACTGGAGCAGTATGGAATCTCTGAAAGCTATGTGAGATTGGAGGTTGACTTGTGTTCCAACCGCTACAGATTAACCTATGGTTGGTGTTCATTATCAATCAGGTGAGAAGCTAGAAGAGTGAAAAACCCATCTAATAAACATGGTGATTGTGCCTGAATGCATAAAGGTAATCTCTACATTTACAGGTTAAAATTTGATAAGTTTTCATAATTAATGTGTTGGTTGGTTCTTTCTTGCATTAATGGTGTTATTACATCTGATTTGATTTACAACTACATTATCTATCTTTAATGGTTTGTCTGGTTTAATGGATGGTTTGGTAGTTGTTAAGTATCATTAAGTTCGTAGGAAAATCTTGTTTATAACCAAAGCAAACCATGTGTAAATGATAAACTAGTTTATCCTTTAATCTCTAAACCTAAAATGGATTTTTATTCTCAAAACACAAGTTACACTGATTTACTTAATAATCAACAAGAAACCCATATCCATATGGGTTTCAATGGTGAGAGTTTTGGACTTGATCCATCTCAAGTCCAAAAGAGTAGTGAGGTTGTTGTTGATAGGAGAAATCCGGCTCTTTATTGGGATAAGGTAAAAATTGGAAAAATTATGCGAGCATGTATCATACTCCACAATATGATTGTTGAAGACGAACGCGAAGGATACACTCATTTTAATCTATCGGAATTCGGCCACGGAGAAGGAAATAGTACTGCACATATAGACTATACGCTTTCAACTGATATGCCTACAAACCTACACAATCTGATGGCCAATCGACATCGCGTTCGAGATCAAATAATGCATGAACAATTGAAAGTTGATTTGGTAGAGCATATATGGAACAATTTCGGCTCAAACTAAAAATAATGTTACGCTTTTTTATTTCGGTTTAAATTTCCAAAAGTTGTTTCACATGTTTTGTATTTCTATGTATGTTTTAAATTTTCTCAATACGAATAATTTCAATTATGAATAATTTTTTTTTTAATAATTTTTTTTTTTTAAATACGATAGTGTCTACCAATGGACGCAATATAAACATCACAGTGTCTTATACATAAAAAAAACATTAGAAATATTCATAATATTATAAATAAGACATTGGAATGTCTTCATGGTTGGAGATGCTCTTATAACAGGATCTTTTACTATCCAAAAATTATTCCCAAGAGGCACCTCTTATATAAATTGCGGGCTCCACTGACACGTGGCAACCCGCAATTGGTCCGATTATTATTATTATTTTTTATTTATTTTTTAAACAAAAATAAAGAATTTTTTTAAGAAACTTTTATGGATAAAGATGGTCTTATATATGTATTTTATACAAGTTTGGTAAAACATCTTTGTGACTTTTTATCTATTTGATAATATTTGATAAAATTTAAATAAATCAAATACCATTTGTCACATCCATGTATAAAAAGGATTCTACAATTTATCATATACCATCATTAATATCTTCAACATCTAAAAGTGCTACAAAAAAATCTTTGACATCTAATACAATGGAAAAAGTATCAATGAAATTTGTTGTCTCTATCTTCTTAGTTATTATCTCTAGTAAGTTTCATATATTTTATACGTAAATGAGAAAATATTACATGCATATTTATAATTGTATTTATATATATATTAATTTTATACAAGTTTGGTAAAACATCTTTGTGACTTACATCTATTTGATAATATTTGACTAAATCAAATACCATTTTTTCCCATCCATACATGTATAAAAAGGATTCTACAATTTATCATATACCATCATTATCTTCAACATCTAAAAGTGCTACAAAAAAAAACTCTTTGACATCTAATTCAATGGAAAAAGTATCAATGAAATTTGCTTTCTCTATCTTCTTAGTTATTATCTCTAGTAAGTTTCATATATTTTAGACGTAAATGCGAAAATATTACATGCATATTTATAATTGTATTTATATACATATATGGTTTTGTGTTGTAGTGATGAGTAACGCAACATTTCGAAATGTTGATGCAAAACGGTTATTAGCTGAAGAAAATGATAAAATTGTGTTACACTTACCTCATGAAGAAGGCTCGCAGAAAGTTGTAACTCCACAAAATATCCAATGTAATAAAGGGTGTATTATCAAATGTATACCCAACCCATTTATTATTGAATGTTATTGTCAATGTTGATAATAATTAATAACTAAATCTAATCTAATATATATATTAAAAATGTCTTAATTGTCATTTGTTGCTCATCTTACCGAAAATTCAATGCATAAACTTAAACTTAAACAATCAAACAATTAGGCTCCTCCTATTAACGAAGAGTTTTTAAAAAAATATATGAACCTAGACATTAATTAACTCAGATGATGATATTATAAATCTCTTGGGAAGTTGCTACTTTAAGTGGTTGTTTAAAGTTCCAAAAAGTTTTCTTTTTGGAATACCTTAAAACGAGGGATGTGAAGAAAAGCATTATAAAAAAATCAAAAATTTTAGTTTATCATTCGATTTGTTTTTTTTGTTAACATTTGGACCATAAATAGCCGACCCATTAGTTAAACTTACACTATCGTATGCGCGGGGAATCGATCCCAGGTGGGGAGGTGTTATCTGACTCATTCGATTTGTTTAGTCATTACAGTTTTAAAAGTAATTTAAAAAAATTATTGAATCAAATAATAATGATTTTGTTGGGGATATGAATTTAAGTGTGACACACTTATTGTCCTACCGACCATATGGACTCCGGAGAGATTAACGATTTTGGTTAATATAAATTCAATGTCTATCATTCCTGTATAACTATTTAGTTTTTATAACGAAATTTCATATAACCAAAAGTAAACAATTATTATCTAAGACAAACTTTAGGATAATTGCCTTAATTTTCATGCGTTAAAAATTTCCAAAAAAAACATTCAAACACTAAAATATCAAATTTTTGAAAAATAAAAACCAAAAACTACAATAGATATGATTCATATGACATAATAAGTTTGACAAGGAAACAATAAGCCAAAAGACATAGGAGAGATAGAATCAAACCAAAAACTACAATATTTTCTAAGCTTTCTTATCCAACTTGCTGATACATATACTCAACTTCGACAAACGGTTTTCAAGCAAGGCATAGGAGGGGATAAACATATAATCCTCTTTGTGGAATTGTAAACTAAGTTTCCGAACTATCTTCACCTCCGGGAACTCGAATGTCATTTTACACTTTTCCCCATCAATAATGATTCGACTCGAGAACTCGCCAACTATCAGAGAAGAAGGAGCAATACAACTCACTGTCACATAAACACCATGTGACCCTCTAAAAAACAGAACAACAAACAAAATAGTATCATCAAGTTCCTTCAAAACAACATAAGTGTACCTCAACCATCTAAAGTTCACGGTCATCGCAACAAGATCACCATAAGAAATCGGACGACTAGGTACTAAATTATCCATGTGACCAAGAAAATGCTTGAATAGATCCTTATATGAGCCTTTGTAATTACAATCCAATGTAGGGCAGTAACATGGGGAGAAAACACATTCCTTGTCATGCGTTGATCCTTGGCTATAAGATAAACTCTTTGTGCAACCAAAACTAGCATTAGGACATGGTACAATGATAGCTTTCATAACCCTCTCCATTACTCGATTGCGAATTTTACCGATGGGGAGATCGCAAAGAGTACATTTGTTTTTGAGTTTGGTACAACATGTGGAGCATGCTATGTGTCCATTTTCACACTAAAATTTAAAAACAAAGAGACATTTTAGTATCATTTAATATGACTAAAAATATCATTAAAATCTCACTATATTACAATATTTATATATTTATTTTTTTCAAAATCTTCTGTAAACATTAAATTTTATTTATTTTTTCAACTTTTGCAAGAAATATGGCCTTTTTATCTAAAATTTTCCCTTAATCTTTGAAAAAATTATAACTATTGGCCCTTAACATTTGTCCAATTTTCATATTGAAATTCAAAACTTAGAAAAATTCCAACTTATTAAATAATCGATATTGAAAAATATTATAAAACATAACTATATTCCATTATGTATTAACGTCTCATATTATTTTTTTTTTGTCAAAATATTAACGTTTCATATTAAAAAACACTTTGTCATTTTAATCCAACAACACAATATATCATATTTTAGTTGTAATTCTGAAATAGTAATAATAAAGTTAGAAAACAAAAAACCTGAAAAATATTTTCAGACAAGACATCACAGCACACGGGACAATGAAAAGCTTCGAGATCAATCAGTGTCGCGGAGACATTGTTATCGTCGCTTTCACCATTCAAAGATCCACAAGATAAACTAATTTGATTTTCAGTGGATAGTATATTTTGACTCGTTGAGTTTCCAAGTTCAGCCATGTCTAAGAAAAGGTAAGAATGTGATATTGAAACAATAATTAAGAGATAAGTATATAAATAAATACACTTTTAGGCTCCTATTAACGAAGAGTTTTTTTTGTATTAAAGAGGAAGAATTTATTTTATGGAGAATTACAAAACTACGCCTTTTTTTATTGCATTTCACAAAACTACACATTTTAAAAAACTCTTCAGATAACTACACTTAAACACTAAAAATTATATCTAAATTATGTCTACCCAAACAATTCTATCCACTTAATCACTATACCCTAAACACTAATTAAAAAACCCAAATAAAATTTTTAAATTTTGGTGAAGTTTTAAAAAGTAAATCAAGCTTTTAAAATTTTGAAAATGTGTAATTATGAGAAAAATTTGAATTAGATAGAGTTTTGTAAATAAATTGATAAAAGGACGTAGTTTTGTGAATTACTCTTTATTTTAACATGAATGTAGACATTAATTAACAAGGTCGATGATATCATAAAATACATTGGGAAGTTGCTACTTGAAATTGAGTGTATAGTTCCAAAAAGTCCCTTCTTTTTGAACGGCCATAAAACTAAGACCAACTCCAACGGGGGGTTTTCTTTTCATTTTTGATGTGTCCTATCATTTAATTAATGAGAAAAAATAGAGATAGAGAAGAAAATAATAAGACTTGAATCTTTTTTAAGATTAATAGGAACCCAAATAAGAACCGACACGTGTCGACGTGTGAATTTTTTGGACTTTTTTTTTATTTTTTAATTTTAATCATTGTGACTCTCTCTATTATTTTGTTCATTTTTGTTTTAGGAAAGACAGCGATTTCACCAATTTTAAAAAAATTTACTCGTTTTGTATTTCTATATTTGTTGCTCATTTTCTCAATATGAATAATTTTAATTATTTATATTTTTTTAATAAAAAAATTAAAACACCGCAGTGTTTACCAATGGACCGAACGTAAACGTCACAGTGTCTTATACATAAAAATATATTAAAAATATTTTTAAAATTAAAAATAAGACATGTGAGTGTTTTGATTGATGGAGTTGGTGTAAAAAGATAAAATTGGATAAAAAGCTATTATTATATTTTTTGACCGAAAGTCAAAATCTCTCGCACTTTTGTAATTTGTATAGTCTATATATCCTTTGATTTTCGTTGACCAAAATAATTAAAAACCTAAAACACTAAATAATTTTAAATCTAAACCCTAAACTAATCACAATTGTTTTGAATTTGAAATTGCGAACCCAAATGGAACATTTAACTTATAAACCTTTAAATTCAGCAAAAAAATATTTTAAAATCGTTTTTATATCATATTTTGATGGTTTTGTTAAAAAACATTTTATTTTTATTTTTTGGTTTTAAAATTAAATAAAAAATAATCACGTTTTCAGTTTATAAAATTGATTTATAAGAAATAACCCAAAAAAAAAAAAAATCAGCAACATATAATCACAATTTAAAAGCGAGATTATACTTTATCATATAATAAAAAAATCTTCTTCTATATATAAAAAACATACAATATCATAAAATTCAATATATGACACATCTACTATATATGTTATATTTATTGTTCATTTCAAATGTATATAGTAAACCATATATAATCAGTGTACATATAATTAACACTTATAATGTTACTTTTGTAATTTAATAATAATTTTCTTAGTTAAATCGACTTAGATCAAAATTCAACGTATATTGGTTCGTTTTGGATCCACATAAGATTATGGTCCAAATTTTAGGGAAATTTTTAAATAAAACATTCTTAAACCATGGCGATCGATCGATATCTCTGTGAATTTCCAGCAACTTTGATCGATCGATCATATCTTTTTTTGTCCATATCAATGCGATTTCATCCACGATCCGCCTTGCTGGTTCTTTTAAGCTATTTGGACGTCTTATATTTGTTTATAACCTGAAATGACTTTAAATATTCGATTGTGTGGCCTAAAAGACAGATTAAAAACATTAAAATAGCCACACATCACTAGGCAAGTCAATGATTAGGGCATCAAAATTTTAGGGAATTTTTTAAATAAAACATTCTTAAATTTTTTATGTTAAAAAGTATATTAGGCCTCTATGTGTATAAAGGGTCGTTTAGTAAAATAGACTTTAACTTATGAATATTATATAAAAAATATGATTTTTAGTAATAATATTTATTTTTCAGGTCAAGAATGAAACAAAAAAACTATAATAATTTGATATTCAATATTGTAGGTGATTGTACAATTTTCTAGTCGAAAATATATATATATATATATTTTTTTATCAGCGTAAATTTTATTCGCAAAAAAAGTTTGACACAAAGATTATACAAAAAGTTTTTAAGCAAAAGCATAAACTTATTATATAAGTCGAAAATATATTAGACATAGTTTTTTGTTATTTCCATGGCCTTTTTTAAGCTATTATAGGGTCTGTTTTTTACTAATATAGGTAATGCAATTTAAAACAAGAATCAACCAAAAGCTGAGGTAATGCAATTTATTCTTCTATTTTGGGAATTAAACCAAATGGCAAGAAGAAACAAATCAAATACCAAATGTACAGTTTTCTACAAATAGTAGTCACCTCATAGACATAATATATTTGTTAAGTGGACGCAAAAATGTTGTAATGTAGTCGCAAAAACGTAATGTCTACTTAGCGACTATAAAACAATAAGTTGTTTTCTGAGTTTTAGTCGTCACATAGTCGTAATATAGTCACTAAAGTGTTAGACCATTTCCAATGTATTTCTCCATTTTCTACTCCAAAATGGAGTATCTTCAAAATGGAGATGAATTTTACTCCAATGTATTTCTCCATTTTCTACTCCATAAAAGAATATTCTAAATATATTATTTTTCTCACATTCTTATTAATTACAAATATTGCATCCAACTTCTATAATTTAAAAATTAACCTTATTTATTTATCTTCTACAAAATTAATAGAAATTATAATATTATTTTAATAAAATCATGTAATTAAAACTACATTACATCATAAAATAAAACATAGTTATTCAATTTTTTCCATTAGTAGATTTTTAACTTATCTTTTTTTGTTAAATCTTTGTTTTGGTTTCTTGTTGTTGTATTTTAAAAATCAATTTTTTATGTTTATTTTGTGTTATTATTGTATTTTGAAATTTAAAATTAGTTAAATATTTATTTGCAAAAAAAATATTTTTTTCATATTTTTTAGTTTACTAATAACAAACACTTGATTTAAAACATAAATTAATAACAAAACAAATGAATATAAATTTTGAAGGACTATTGTGCAATTAAAATAGTTCATCACCTTATGGAGTAGAGATTAAAAATTCTCCATAAATAGAGTAGAAAAATTGTTTTCTTCATTTTGGAGTAGAAAATGGAGTGGTTTGGAGAAGATTTTTTCTCCAAAATGGAGATGTACTCCAAAATGGAGAAGTACTCCAAAATGGAGAAGGGTTGGAGATGCTCTTAGCGACTATTTTGCTACTACCTTAAAGATATATCCAGTTATCGTAAGACAATCGTAAAAGACTCGCTACATATTATGACTACATTGCGACTACTACTTTATTCATGTGTATTTATCGTAAACTAGTCATTGCGTTGTCGAGAGGTGAGACTCATGTGCGACTATTTTACGACCCATGCCAATAACCAGTGCCGTGCCAAGAGTCATTGTGGCTTGGGGCGAATTAAAAAAAATGTGGCTCTTATTAGAATAATAAAAGTGTATAAACTGACCGATAGATAATTAGATATATATAACAAAATTTCCATTTTATTTGTAGTTTTTCTTTTTTTTGAAGTGTGGCCGATTGAGAAAATATTTTTTTTTCCATTATTAATTCAACTAATATGTATTATTAATGTAGTATTATTTACTTTAATTATAATTATAGTGTTATGGGCTTCTAATTTTTTGAAAATTGTGGCCTTTTAACTAACAATATTTTGGTGGCCTAGGGCAAATGCCCTTTTCATATCTCTATAGGCACGCTACTGCCAATAACCGACTATATTTACAACTGTTGATTTTAGCGACTAAGGATTTCCGCAAAAGGTCATGTAACAACTACTAAGCGATTAATATTACATTAGGAAAATCCATGTTTTCTTGTAGTGGTAAGAGATAAATAATTTTGAAGTGAAACCAAAAGTAGTAGTCGAAATAATTATGACAACAAATATGTTTTGAACTTCCCCACAACATTCTTACTCTTTCTTTGACTTGTCGATACAAAACCTTAAATCAATCGATTGATAACTTCCTAAGACATAGGACGGAATCAACATATAATCCTCCTTGGGAATCTCAAAACTCAGTTTGCGAACAATCTTTACCTTTGGATATTCAAATGTAATACTACAATTTTCAGCAACGGCCAAGATACGACAAGAGAACTCGCCAACGATGAGAGAAGAAGGAGCAATACAACTCATAGTCACATAAACTCCATGCTCCTCTTTGAAACATTGAGCAACAAACATTAGACGATACTCACCTTCCTCCAAAACAAGTGAAATATACTTTTCAACTCCAAAGTGCAAACATATATTAATGAAATGAACATAAAAAAATAAATAATTATCTTCTGAATCATCCCAATGATCATCATAATGCTTGTATAGATCCTTATAATAACCGGTGTAATTGCACTTCGGGTAAGGACAGGAGCATGGAGAGAATTTACATTCTTTGTCATGAGCTACTTCTTGCCCATAAGAGAAAGTTTTGGTGCAACCAAACTTGGCATTAGGACATGTTAAAATAACTGATTTGATAACCCTCTCCATTATTCGATTGCGAATTTTACCGATGGGGAGAGGACAAAGTGTACATTTGTTCTTGAGTTTTGTACAACATGTAGAGCATGCTATGTGTCCATTTTCACACTAATATTCCAAAAGACAAAAAAAAAATATTACTACTAACAAATTAAACTATCCTAAAAAATATTATCAAACATAACTATATACTATTTAAACAATTGTATATTATATATGATAAAACTTATCTAGACCAAGGTTACAATGAATCAACCTAGCAAAATTTAATATATATATATATATTATTGACTATAAATTTATATATTTTTGTAGTAAATTATAAGATGTTAATAAAGTTAGAAACAAAAACCTGGAAAATACTTTCAGACAAGACATCACAGCACAAGGGACAATGAAAAGCTTCTAGATCAATCAGTGTAGCAGAGATATTCTTATCATTGCTACTAATTTGATTTTCAATGGATAGTATATTTTGACTTGTTGAATTTTCAAGTCCAACCATGTTTAGTGGAAATGTAAGAATCTGAGATTACTATATGAGACAAAATATATAAAAGATAATTATATATAAGTAAGAGAGGTGGCTATACCATACGCATGCAGGCTTTAACGAAGAGTTTAAAAAAAAAAAATTGAAAGTAGACAATAAATCTCTTGGGAGTGGCTACTTAAAGTGTGTGTAGAGTTCCAAAGAGTTACTTTTTTGAACGGCCATAAAAAACTAGAGGCGTAAAAAGAGAAAATCTAAGCTATATACAATTTAAAAAACAGTTTTTCTTGTATAAACAACATACATTATACTCATTTAAATGATGACACATCTACTATGATACATGTAATTTTCATTTTTAATTTTATATTTTAAGTATATATTTTATATAAAATAAATTTAAAATTGTTTACAATCTATTTTTTTATTATTTTTCGTGATGTATTTGGAAAATAACATTTTAAAATGTTTTTTGAACAATAATAGCATCATAAGAATTTTTCCGTTAAAAACTACAACCATAATTTTATCAACCAAAATAACAAAACTTTAAATTATATAAAACGAATAAAATTATCTACAATTTGTAGCAATGATTTTGATAACCGGTGGTTCAACCGATGAGTCGGATAAATTATGTGTTCAAGTTTGGTCATTTAACATGAATTTAGATGTTAAATACAATTTTACAAAATAAATACAAAATAAAATATTGTTATTTGTAAATGAACAATATGTTTTATCATTATTTTGAATTCAATGTGATAGAATATAACATAAAAATATTAAGGAGATCTACTAGAAATAATAAAATTGTGTTTCTTATAGATTTTTTAATATTATATTTTCTATATTTTATAGGTTTTTCAACATTTTCTAAATATAGTATCCATTTATTATGTCAATTTAGGAGACTTTGTGATAAATTTGAGCTTTTATTTTGTGTTTTTATGAATTTTTAATGAATTTTTTAATTATGTGAGATCAAAATTACTCATGTTATGAGACGTAGGATTTTCACACTCATTTTGTGTCTCCGTCTTCTCTGTTCATAATATAAGACATGATAGGATTTTTTTGGTAGTAAGAAATTACATTTATGTAACCGAGTGGCCTAATCTTTTTGCATTGTTAGACCATCTCCAATGTATTTCCCTATCTCTATCTCTAAAATAGAGAACTCTATAATAGAGGTCCATTTTCCTATATTCTTCTCCAATGTATTTCTCTATCTCTATCTCTATAAAAGAATATCCTATAAAAGATTCTATTTACATTTTACTATAACACCTTTTATTTATAAAAGTTGCAAATTAACTCAATTAAGTTTAATTTTCGCAAGATATTCATAAAATTATTATATTATTTAAGTTTAAAACTTTATTATAAAAATAGTACATTACCCAATACAAAAAATATTATAGCTTATTTAACTATCACCGCTAGAGTATTTTTCCCATAAATAATTGATTATGTCTTATTATAAAATTTTATATGATTTAACTTTTATAAATAATAATTTCAATTTTGAGTTAATATTTATAATTTATTTGTAATTATAATAACAATATTTAAATGATTCTTTTGAAAATTAAAACAATTTTGATTTTAAAACATAAAAGAAAATGACAATTTTATATATTTTAGTTATAGTTAATATAAAAGAGAAAGTAAAGGACTAGTATGCAATTAAAAAAGTATGTCTCTATTTATAGAGGAAAAAATAACATTTCTGTATATATAGAGGAAAAAATAACAATCTCTATTTTAGAGGAAGAAATAGAGATGAGTTGTAGCAAATGTTGCTTTATAATAGAAATTAAAGGCAAATATAGAGGTGGGTTGGAGATGCTCTTAGCAAGTTGGTCAAGCTATACCATATTTGGCTTTGCCATGGCACTTGGTTTGTGGCCATCTTCAAAATATATTTTTAATATGTGGTCATGATTCTCTTGTATGTTTTGTAATGTTTCATTGTTTTTATTCAATATGTCTTTTTATTTGTGTCGTTATAATTTTAATTGTTTGTCTTGTTTCATTGATGTTCTGCCATATATATATACTAGGTAAGTACCCCGCGCCTTGCGCGGAACATGATATTCATAAATAATATTAAATTATATTATTGAAAACCATGAATTGAATTGATCAATTTATGGTTGAGATTTTACCCGAGATCCGAAACCCGAAACCGAATCGACATGAAAAATCCGGTTTGGTCCGGTTTCGGTTCTCATATTATCCTATCGGGTTTTAATATTTTCTAACTCAAGATTCAGTTCGAACCCGAACCGACCTGATGACCGAATTGTACTCGAATAGACCCGAAGATATACATATATAGTTTTGATAAGGTAAATTGGATTTTAGTAGTCTATTACAATTTTTTTGTGGTTATATGAATAAGTCGAATCAAAACCCGAACAACCCGTATTACCCGAAGTAAGATCAGAAGTTATTACCAAAAATTATGTAAAACCTGAAAATTCGAACAAAAAAATCAAAAATCCCGAACCGAATAATATTTGGTTACATGTTAGGTTTTGTTAAACATATAAAACACGACCTGAACCCGAATAGATTCGAACCAAACAGAAATATATTTGTAAATAATCCGAACGGATCCTATCCGAATGAACATGACCTGAAATCCGAATGCACAGACTCTAATCCACTAATCAAAATTCCCGATACCCGTTGGCAATTTATGAGACATGCATATATGAAAGACAATTATCAAAAGCCGAAATAACTAATCAAACTTTGCACGCTTATTCAAAGAAAAAGACATGCATTATGCATACTCCGGTAAATGAAGGCGCAATCCATTTACCAAAAATCGCAACCCCCTTTGACGAAGGTCGGCTTTAATGATTTTGTATGTGATAAAGTCTTATTTATATTAGAAGATTTCTTATTTTGTTTCTTATTGTTTTCAATGTGAGAGAAATTTAATTCTTAAAAGTTTTATATGTGGGCATGAATTCGTTTGGTCTGAAATATAATTTATAGAATTCGCCGAACAAAAATTATTCAAAAATATAAAGACTAAAACGCAAAAAAATAAAAATATCCTAAAAGCTCTCACGTCGCGACACGTAGGCGTTTTGTCTTATCTTTTAATAGTATAGATATGAGATTCAAAAAATAAAAGACAACCCTAATTAAAACCCCTAATTAGAGGGTAACAACATAAAAAATTTGCAGCCACGATAATCTTTATATTATTACATAAAAATTTTATATAATATACTGACATATGTATTATAGTATTTCGATATTATATTTGGTAATTATATAATTGATCTTATATATATGAATATTGTATATCGCCTCCTTAACAAACAAAACGCCTACGTGTCGCGACGTGAGAGCTTCTAGGAATTTTTTAATTTTTTTTGCGTTTTAATCCTTATATTATTGCCTCTTTTTAAAATCGATTTTTATATTTTTTGCGTTTTAGTCCTTATATTTTTGCCTCTTTTTTAAAACGATTTGTTGTTTTGAATGATGCGGTCTCCCTAAAACAGAGAGAAAAATATTGTTAGTACATAAAGAGTGGGTAAAAAAATTGGAGTAGTGAATATACCTCTTCATCAACAAAAATCATCTCCAATGTTTCAATACCACGAAAAGTATTTTTTCCACAAACGGATTATAGCAACTCGAATCTTAAACAAAAAGGTAGATTGATCTAGATCTTTGAGGAGTGTAAAAGGGGCGGACGGACGTTTATTACGTAAGTGCGACATGATTGAGTTTGACTAAATTAGATGTTGAATGAATGTGTTTGGAGAAGAGGTATCATCTATATTTATATAGATATTAATTTAAGCCCGTATGGTGAGATAAGCTTGTATCTTTATCGAATTATATGAGATTACAAAAATAAAAGGCAACCCTGAGATAAACTTGTATCTTTATCGAATTATATGAGATTACAAAAATAAAAGGTAACCCTAATTAAAAGCCCTAATTTTTATATAATATACGACATAAAAATTATAGTATGATATTATATTTGGTAATTATATAATTGATCTTATATATATATATATATATGAATATTGTATATAATATTTATAAATAATCAAAACCCCACGTCTGATAAGATTCTTATATTAGTTATATACCCTGCGGTGTTACGGTGTATATGAAAGCCTACAACTACAATTAGGTATTATTGATCTTATCATAATCAATATAATATTTCATGCATAACCTAATATTACATGGCGACTTTGTCAGCTAAATACATGGAATATTATATATACGATAAATTGTAAATTATATATATGATATTATATGTTATTAAATTCGTTTTTAAAAAGAGGCAAAAATATAAGGACTAAAACGCAAAAAAATATAAAACTCGGTTTTAAAAAAAGGCAAAAATATAAGGACTAAAACGATTTTTTTTTTATAAAAATCGGTTTTAAAAAGAGGCAAAAATATAAGGATTAAAACGCAAAAAATTAAAAAATTCCTAGAATCTCTCACGTCGCGACACGTAGGCGATTTGTCTTGTCTTTTAATAGTATAGATTTACTGATCAAAGTTATATTAAAACATTGCAATTTAAAACAATGATAATATTCATGATCTTAGATGAAATATAGATAATTTTGATGAGAAGTTTCAACATAGATGAAGAAAATAACAAAAATATTTGTGGGATAACATAAACTTTCTTACTCCTTGTTTATTAAAATCAAAAATTAATAAAGAAAAAAAACAGAGTAGTTCTTGATCACAACTTTCTTACTCCTTGTTCAACTTTCTTATTCTTGGTCTAACTTTGTGAAACATATCGTCAACTTCAAAGATTGATGTCCGCGCGTGATATAAGAAGGAATGAACATAAAGTCTTCTTTAGGGGTTTCAAAACTAAATACAGACACTCTCTTGACCTTTGGAAATTCAAATGCCATACTATACGGTCCAACAAAGGCGAATACAAGACTCGAGAAACCACCAACTACCAGAGAGGAAGGAGCAATACAACTCATTGTCACATAAACACCAACTTTCTCTGTGAAGGACTCAGCAACAAAACATAGACCATCACTACGTTTCATCCTAACAACTGATAAGCCCTTGCGCAAATCAACGTATATCTCCGCAATTTTGTTGATATAAAGGTTATAACTACATCCAAGCTCACCCTTGTGACCATCAAAATGCTTGTATATATCCTTATAAGAGCCGGTGTATTTGCAATCCGGTACAAGGCAAGAGCATAGTGAGAATTTACATTTCTTCTTGTGAGTTATTTCTTGGCCATAATAGAAACTTTCGGTGCAACCAAGTTTAGCATTTGGACATGGTACAATCATTGCATTGATAATTTTCTCCATTGCTCGACAGCGAATTAGACCAATGGGAAGATGGCAAACCGGACATTCATTCTCCATTTTAGTACAACATGTAGAGCATGCTATGTGTCCATTTTCACACTGGAATTCATAAAAACCAACAAAAAAAAAAACTACTATAAATTAAATTTGGAGTGAAAATGTTTTAAAAAAACCTACTAAGAAATGCAATGTTACATGATTCATTTTAAGACCAATAATGCAATGTTCCTTTTCGTTATAACCAGAAATGCAATGCTCAAAATAACAGGTCACTCTATGAATAATATTTTTATTTTGTTGGTGTACTACAAAGTTTTAAATGAATACAATATTAAAATTTTCATTTTTGTGAAAGAATATGATTAATTTTGTCTTTATTTGTTTAGTTAAGTTAGAAACAAAACCTGGAAGATACTTTGACTTAGTGGTTCGTAACAAATAGGACAATGAAGAAGGTCTAAATCAACCAGCCTCCCGTAACCATTCTTATCTTTGTCTTCAACACTCAACGATAAGTTACTTTGAATTTGAAGACCAGACATGTTTATTTTATGAGAAAGTTGTGATCATTAGAGATATATAAATATTAAAAGAGAGATTACTAATTAAGCCCTAACGCTATAATTAGGCTCTTATTACCGAAGAGTTTTTTTAATTATATATTTGAATTTAGACATGTAGTTAGATCATACCTTAAAACCTCTTCGGAAGAGTTTTAGCCTACTTGAATTTGGGTTTAGAGTTCCCAAGAGTTTATCTTTTTTTTCTAACGCCTTAAATCAAAATACAACCAGAAGTTATTATTTTTGCATCATTTAACAAATACAATCATATTAATAATTTGAATAATAATTTTTTTATACTTACCTTGATTAAGTACAATTTGAACACCTCACGACTATTGTTTTGTTAAAAACCCTTCTATTAAACAAATAATCATCGTCTAATGCCTAATGGATCTTGGGAAAGTTGCAAAAAAAACAAAGGTTTACCATTTCAACCGAAAAAATCTGACATATTTTCGAGTTTAAAAAAAAAACCTTAATTTTTTTATTTCACATTTTAAAACATAAGGTTTGTTTTTTTAGCAAAACGAATTCTAGCCGAAAAATCGACTAAATTTTAGCATAGATAAACGACAAATTTCATGTAGAATTAAAACGGAATTGTGTTATCATCGTCTACCCAAGAAAATATGAGAAGAAAAAAAACGAGAAAGACAAAAAAACACAAACAAAGAAAATATTATATACCCTTAATAATAGAACATCATTGTAATTGAATTTTATGTGCTCATTTTAGAAAAAAAGTTTTGGCTAATCAAATCTTAGCTTTCATGGATATTAAAAGTATTTAGAATGACATAAATAAACAAAAAGTTTCGAAAAATATTGGACAATGAAGCTCTTGCATGGGTTATAAGCAGAGGAATCTATAGTATTAACTTTATTATTGACATAGAATCATTGTAGTGGTTGTACAATTTTTCTAGTTAAATTTGTATTATAAGACCGTAATTTAAAACAATAAGGTAACCAAAATCTACAATAGATATACACGATTCAAGTCTTAGATAAGATTTAGAAATAAGTTTGATGAAATACAAAAAAGCTTAAAGATATCTAAAGTACATAACACTCCTAATCTTTGGTCAACTTATTGATGCATATACTAAACATCAACCCTCGACGTCCACTAAAAATGTATGAAGGAATCAACACAAAATCCTCTTCAGGGGTCTCGAAACTCAATTTCCGAACTATCTTGATCTTTGGCAATTCATATGTAATACCATATTTGCCGACAACCGTAGAGATACGACACGAGAACTCGCCAATTACTTTAGAAGGAGCAATACAACTCAGAGTCAGATAATAACCATGTGACTTTTTGAAAGACTGACCAATAATCAATATATTATCATTAGTTTCCTTCATATAAAATGAAACATAATCCCATGGATGGAGCCACGATTATCCGAGAAGAATGGCCAAAAGTAAACCGATATGTTAACCAGCATTGATATTCGTCGTGATCATCAATATGATTGTATATATCCATATAAGTGCCGCTGTAATCACAATCCTCATTAGGGCAGTGGCATGGAGAGAAAAAAAACATTCGTTGTCATGAGCTAATTCTTGGCCGTTAGAGAAAGTCTTGGGGCAACCAAACTTGGCGTTAGGACATGGGACTATGACTATTTGATAACCTTCTCCATTACTCGATTGCGAATTTTACCAATGGGAAGATCACAAAGTGTACATTTGTTTTCCGGGGTGTTATTGGTTCCATATTTTCAAATCAACTCCAATAGATTTAGATTTAGTTAGATTCTTTAAAACCAATGTATTTTGAACAGATTTCCTACTGATTTTAGGTTAATCTAAACTTGATTTAAAATCTAAAGTGCATAATTATCTTTTAAATGCATCAATGTAGATTTAAAAAGTAGATATGATTTCATTTCGTCTCACATTAGATTTGTGGAACTATTTATTAAACTTTGACCATCAATTTTTTTATCTCATGTGTTCTTATTTGAATTGGCTTTGATGTGTCAGTCAAATTTTATCATCTTCATATAAATTTTTGTGTCATCACTAAAACCCTATAAAGATCCAATATCAATACATACAGAAAACAAATCTTACTAGTTTCAATAGAAAACAAAAACTTAAAAAGGGAAGTAAAAAATAATAATGATATGGAGAAGAAAGAAGATCATACGAGAAAAGATGATGTAGGTGGAGGTTATAAATTTATCAGTATATGATTAAAAAATATTTTTAATTTAATTATGAAATTCACAATGGATTCTTAAAATATGAGGGCATAAGGTTGGATTTTGCTTGGCACCATTTACACGTAAAATTAATATCAAAATGATTTGAAACTCTTTGATGATTCATTTTAATTAAAATCTATCAACCATGAATAACACAAGATTTTAGTTTATCATTTTGAATCCTTAGTTGAATAACAATAGAATTTAAACTCTTTTAATATAGATTTTACAAATACAAGAACCAATAACATTAGATTTAAACTCTATTAGTGAATGACATTATAAATATTAGAACCAATAACACTAGATTTTTAAAAAGTAATTGAAATCCATTATTGAATAACACTAGATTGTACTTAGATTTAGAATCTATTAAAAACCATGATTCAATAACACCCCTTCGAGTTTGGTACAACATGTACGGCATGCTATGTGTCCATTTCCACACTAATATTCCATAAATAAAACGAAAAAAGATATGGATTGAAAATATTAAAATTTTGGAAATATTATTAGAACCGAATAATAACACAATGCATAGTTCAAAGTTTCCTTTCACTATAAAATATTGTGTGTGGTTCTTGTAATAGTACAAAATTAAATTCAATAAAAAAAATATACTTAAGTTAGTAATTATGTTTTTCATGTTAAAGAATATGAATAAGTAAAAAACAAACAATAACCTGGAAGATACTTTGAGTCAGTGTGTCGGAGCAAACGGGACAATGAAGAATGTTTAGATCAACAAACATCGCGGAACCATTCTCATCGTTGTCTTCACCATTGTGTGATCCATTAGATAAGTTACTTTCAACTTCAATACCAGTCATTGTTAAGGATGGGCCTAAGCCCACTCAGGCCTAACCCATTTCAGAAGTTACCAAAAGAATTCGTTGGGCCATATTCGAAGTTCGGCCCAAGGGGCCGCCGAAGCCAAGGCCCACCCGAAGTCAAAGCCCATTTGAAGGAGGCATGCGCGACACAGTGACATCGGTACGGACCTGCCAGGACTGACACAGGTGACGTCTGTACGGCGCCGTGGCTCAGTCAACAGAGGTGTCAGTACGGACCTGCAAGATACAGATGCCAGCCGAACGGGCATTTAATGCAAAGGCACGCTCGACAACCGCATTTAATTGCAAAGGCATGTTCGACAAAACAGCTTTCCGTATGTCGAGCATGCGCCAAAGTGATCCCGCCAAGGAGCAAAACCCCCCCAAGGACCAAAGATCTTCACTATAAATAGAGGGTTCCGGCTCAGAAGTAAAAGATCCGAATTTTAGAGAGAGAATCTACAGAGAGAAACTGCTATAAACACATCATTTCACTTCGTCATTGTATCAAACAATCTATCTCTTAATAAACGAACTCCGAGTTCTTAATCACTTTTCTAATCGGCATATATCTTTAGTTCGGCACTTTATCGTTCACCTCTATTTCCACTTCGGTCCTATATGTTCGTCTCAATTATCACTTAACGAGTTTTCTGACCCTTTTCTATCTTAATCATCTCAGTTCGGTCCCGAGACCGAACCCTGTTTTAATAGTCATGACTTTTGAAAGGTAATATGTTTTGAGATTATAATGAGTTTCAATAGTGTTATATAAAACACTTTTAGACTCCTATTAACGAAGAGTTTTTGACTTGTTTTTTTTTTTTGAAACTAGACATTAATTAACATAGTTGATGATATTACTAAAGTGGGGTGAAGAGTTCCAAAGAATCTTGTTCACTAAACTTGTTTTTTAGATTTAAACACTAAAATATAAAATTAAAAGTAAATTTAAATTCAAGTCTATTTTAATAAGCAAATTAATCCTTTGAAATTAGAAAATATATATGTATGGGATGATTGTAGTTTTATGTTTTTGGCCGTAGAAATCTGGCCGTAGATTTTATAAAATGTTTGAAAAGGTAATTTTAGATTCTGCAACATAATGCTAACAATAATTTAATGAGTGATATATTACCATATCGCAGTTTAAAACAAAAACAATGAAGAAACAAATTTTATTAAAAAAGAAAACTGAAGAAATAAAAAATACAATAGATTGGATTAAAATCTTAGATAAGAAGCTTAAACACATATAACTGGGAATTAAAAGATAAAACCATAAGTTTGTTTTTTCCTCACTACTTTAATACTACTCTATGTTCAACTTTGTGAAACATATCTTCAACTTCAAAGATTGATGTTCCCGCGTAATATAAGAAGGAATGAACATAAAGTCTTCTTTAGGGGTTTCAAAACTCAATATCGACACTCTCTTGACCTTTGGAAATTCAAATGTCATACAATACGTTCCGACAACAACGGATACATGACTCGAGAAATCTCCAACAATCATGGAAGAGGAAGGAGCAAAGTAAACCATGGTCACATAAACACCAACTTCATTTGTGAAGGACTGAGCAATAAAAAGTAGACCATCACTACGTTTCATCTTAATAATTGATAAGTACTTACGCAAATCGACGTATATCTCCGCACATTCGTTGATAGAAAGTTGATAACTACATCCAAACTTACCCTTGTGACCATCAAAATGCTTGTATACATCCTTATAAGAGCCGGTGTATTTGCAATCCGGTATAATGCAAAAGCATAGTGAGAATTTGCATTTCTTCTCGTGAGTTATTTCTTGGCCATAAGAGAAACGTTCGGTGCAACCAAGTTTAGCATTTGGACATGGTACAATCATTGCTTTGATAATTTTCTCCAATGCTCGACAACGGATTAAACCAATGGGAAGATCGCAAACCGGACATTCATTCTCCATTTTAGTACAACATGTAGAGCATGCTATGTGTCCATTTTCACACTGGAATTCATAAAACAGCAAAATGTTACTATTAAAAAAGGTACTAGGAAATGATACATAATTTCAAATTAAAATGTCTAGAAATATATTAATGACCAATAAGGCAATGCTTATTTTTTTGTTATAACCAACAATAAAAGTTCAAAATATCAAATAATATATCATTCCACTAAGAATACAAGGAATATTGTATTTCGTCATTGTAATACATTAAGTAAAAAAAATATTCAAAAATTATAATAGTTTGTTTTGTGGATGAATATGAATAAATCTTGATTTTTTTTTTGTTGTTGTATTAATTAATTTGAAGTTAGAAATAAATAACCTGGAAGATATTTTCACTCAATGCATCGAAACAAATGGGACAATGAAGAACGTTTATATCAACCAACTTCATGACCGAACCATTCTTATCATTGTCTTCATCACAATCCGATGAATCATTAGATAAGTTACTTTGAATCTGAAGACCAACCATTTTTATCAAAAGGTGGTAACAATTTTTTTGAGATAACAATGAGAATCAATATATATATATATATATATATATATATATATAAGGATAACAATGAGAATCAATATACTCTTATTAACGAAGAGTTTTTTTTAAAAAAAAATCTACATGTAGATATGATATTATCAATCACTTGGGAAGTTGCTATTTGAAGTTGGTGTAGAGTTCCAAAGACCTTTTTGAAAGGCCTTAATTAATTAATTAATATTAAGGGTGTAAAGAAAAACATATCATACTTTATTTAAATATTTGGGTTACATTCCATTGGTTTAGTTATTAAAGTTACTAAAAATAATTTAGAAACCAAATTAATTCCTCGAGTTGGTTTGCCATTTCAATAAAGGATATAGTTGAAAACTAAATTAGATTTATTGGCATAATTAACAAAATGTTTTTAGATGAATTTATAAAACTACACTATTTCATCTATTCCTTTATAAAATTCTACCTAATTCAATTTTTTCACATATTTACACCCTTTCAAAATTTTATATGGGTGATTTAACCTTTAAAAAATTACCAAAATTAAAATCTTTTCATTTTGGGTTTGCTAATTAGTGTTTAGGGTATAATATTAAGGGGTAAAATTGTGTGAGTAGGGTTTATTTGGATTTAATTTTGAGTGTTTACGCGTAGTTTTGTGAAGTAATTTTGAAATGGTATAATTTTGTGAAATGTAATTCAAATGGTGTAGTTTTGTAATTCTCTCATATTTTTATTGTGACAAACCTACTTTGTCATATGTCATATGTATGTCTTTTTAAAAAAATTCTATAATAAACATATAAAAACTTGTTTCTATTTCAAATTCAATATACGGTTAGACCATCTCCAATGTATTTCCCTATCTCTATCTCTAAAATAGAGAAACTCTATAATTGAAGTGCATTTTTCTCTATTCTTCTCCAATGTATTTATTTATCTCTATCTCTAAACAAGAATATTCTATAAAAGATTCTATTTACATTTTACTATAACACATTTTATTTATTAAAAGTTACAAAATAACCCAATTAAGTTTAATTTTTGTAAAATCTTTATAAAATTATTATATTATTTAAGTGTAAAAAATTATTATATATAATAATACATTACACAATACAAAAAACTATTATGGAATGAATAAAAATATTTACATAAGTTTATATGTCTTTTTATAAAACTTTATATAATTTATTTTTTGTAAATAATAATCTAAATTTTTGAGTTAATATTCATAACTTGTTTTTAATTATAATTATAAAATTTAAATGATTATTTTGAAAATTAAAAACAGTTTTGAATTTAAAACATAAAAGAAAATGACATTTTTATATATTTTAGTTATAATTTATATAGAATAAATAATTTAAAGGACTACAATGCAAATAAAAAAGTTTGTCTCTATTATAGAGGAAAAGATAACATTTCTCTATATATAGAGAAAAAATAGCAATGGATTGGAGCAAATGTTGCTCTATAATAGAGATTAAAGACAAATATAGAAGTGGGTTGGAGATGCTCTTATCGATAATTCTATATAGAGAAAACTATACAAACCGAATCATCAAAGTAAAGTACATATATTCCCTCCGTTTCATAATAGTTGATGTTTTAGATAATTTTTTTTGTTTCAAATTAGTAGATGTTTTCAATATAAAATTAATTGGTATTTTGTGTTTTCCAATGATTTTTTTGTCAACATTTGGACCACAAATGGCCGGCCCATTAGCCAAACCTACACTATCGTAGGCGCGGAAAATCTATCCCGGGTGGGGTGGTGCTACCTATCTCTTGTGGACTTATGACTGCCACTAGACCAAAATCACTTCCCGTTTTCCAATGATTTATATTATGAATAATGTGTTTTTATTGGTTGAATTATTTTAAATAAGAAGTTAAATGATGTTTGTACACACAAAATAATAAAATTAAATGATTTGGTAATCTGAACATGATGTAATATGAATATGAAACGGAAGGAGTACATTTTAGCAAGATGGTAATTATTGCCATTATTAATTGAGTAACATGGTCAATTTTATCAATTGACTAGCATTAATGCAAAGATGCATGTTCTGTACATCTCAAACTGGTCTAGCTATACTCCCTACATCGAAGATTCAATTATGATTCTACTTAACATTGTTCTTACACATACTATGTCTTCCACAACAAGTAATGATCCTAAAACATCGTTTCATAAAAAAACAATATTAAGAGAATCTAAACCATATACTAACCAAATGTGTCAGTAACCACCCAACAAGACCTGATCAGGTATGAACAAAGAAGCGGCCACGTCCAATAGAAATCTGCAAACTTAAGCACTCATTTCCAGACAACAAATAAGAAGGTACCAACATAAACCCATCTCGGGGCTGTTCGTTCTTCGCTTCCCGAATGTTCTTCACAACTAATCCTTGCTTCAATAAGCTATCGTTTGTTACGTTGACCAGGCTACACGAGTAGCTGCCCGTTTCGTATACCAAAGGCGCAATACAGCTCACGCTAACATAGGCACCGTGGGAGCTTCTGAAAACTTGAAGGATGATCACTTCCCCGTCGTTAACTTCTTGGAGAACCGCTGTCTTCTTGTTGAGGTCTAAGCTTATGGTTAAACCGACGCTAAAAATGAACGGGATTAGTTCTTCTCTGTGTTTAGCACGGACGTGGTTGTTGAGATCCTTGTGATAGCCGGTGTAGTTACAGTTTGGTATCGGGCATGTGCACGGGGCGTAAACGCAGAGCTTCTCGTGGCTAAACCGGTTACAGTACGAAGTTTTCTCTTTACAACCGTATTTGGCGTTTGGGCATGAGACTCTGGATGCTTCTATAACCTTCTCCATGGCTCTGCAACGGATGTAACCGATGGGTAATGTGCAAGATGGGCATCTGTTTCGCACTTTATTGCAGCACGCAGAACAAGCTAGATGACCGTTATCACACTGACCACAAAACAAAACCCGAAGATTTATTGCAAAATGATAATGTTCAACAATTAGACCATTAATTTGCAATTAGAGAGCAAAAGGAGAAGTTGTTCTTCAATAAAAGAGCCTAAAGAGCTTTAACATCAGTGAAACTCTATGGCCTATATAAATGTTATAGAACATCGAAAACTCAAATCACAAAACACATGAAAACACTCTTTACATGTAAAGCTATTTACAGTGTTTCTTAATCTCTGCAATAATACTTTTAAGGACAATTCTTATGAATACCACTAAAAAAAGTTTTTAACACAATTAGCATAAATTTTCCAAAGTTTTACAAATACCATTAAAATTTTTTTTCTCATAAATACCACAAATCTTAAATTTTCAAAATTACACCCAAAACCTTCAAAAAACTATACCCTAAACACTACATATCGAACCCAAATGAAAAAATTTAAAATCTAAAAGTGTTAAAACTCGTTTTTTGTATTTGTGATATTTTTGATGGTATTTTTGTAATAAAAAACATTTTAATGGTATTTTTGTTATAAAAAAGTTTGTAAGGGTATTTTCAAAACAAAAACTTATTTTGATGGTATTCTAAAAAATTTTCAACTTTTAATTTTACCATTAAAGCAAAATGTAAAGCTGACCTAAAGAACTTAACAACAATGCTACACAAAAAACCTCAAAAATCAAAAATCGCAGCAGAGATCGAAAACCGATGAATCTCATTTCCTCTAACATCTCTATCATCATCATCATCATCTTCTTCACAGTGATGAATCTTAAAACCTAAAAAAAATGAGAGAAGAAGAAGCAAAACCTGAAAGATAGGAATCTTTAACGGCTCGCAGCAAATTGGACAATCAAGCACATCTGAATCTAAAAGCGTCACCGAAATCGCCGAATCTTTGCTCGAAGATCTCTGATTTTCCGTCGATGCCACTTCACGATCGTTACCTTTTTCGTCGTCGGATTCTGTTATCAGTTGTTGACAGGTATCTTCTTCGGGAAGGAGAATCTGTGTTTCTTCTTCTTCTTCTTCTTCGACGGAATCTTCATCGGCGTCGTCTTCTTCGTCTATAGAAGGAAGTCGTTGTCGTTTCGGAGATCGATGATCGCTAGGTCCTTCTCCGTCGTCTCCTCCACGAACAGAGAATCTCACCATCGCATATAGGAATCGAATTTTTGAGATGTACGATTTTGAAGAAGAAAGGTTTTGGTGGAGTTTGTTTAAAAATCGAAATACAACTGTTTCTAAAATGAAACGAATTTTTGTAAATAAAAATTAGGACTTTAGGATGATATTTGGGATTTTAGATAATTTCTAAAATTTAGGATCTTTGTTCTTACCAAATATAGCTTTGCACAAATTTTCTTTTAACAATTTTTGGTGGAGGAGACGACGGAGAAGGACCTAGCGATCATCGATCTCCGATCATCTTACCCAAACAACCCTACCCACTTAATTACTATACCTTAAATACTAATTAGCGAACCCAAATGAAAAATTTTAATTTTGGTGAAGTTTTAAAGAGTAAATCAAGCTTTTAAAATTTTGAAAAGATGTAATTATGAGAAAAATTTGAATTAGGTAAAGTTTTGTAAAAGAAGGGACGAAAGTGTGTAGTTTTGTGAATTACTCTTTAAAATTTTGAAAGAGTATGCATATGTAGAAATATTTAATTATGTGTACTTTTGTGAAAGAAATAGTTGAAATGGTATAGTTTTGTAAGTTCCTCTAATACATACTTATTACGGAAAAATTGCAAAAAAACCCAAGGTTTCACATTTTCGACAGAAAAAAACTGACAAATATTCAAGTTTAAAAAAATCCTTAACTTTTTTATTTCACATTTTAAAACCTAAGGTTTGTTTTTTTAGCAAAACAAACCCTAGCCGAAAATCGGTTAAATTTTAGCGGAAAAAAATGATTCATTTCACTTAAATGAAAATGTGATTGTTTTACCATCGTATACAAAAGGATATAAGAAAAAAACGAGATAAACGAAAAATTTTTTTGTGATTTTAAACACTTTATCAAAGACTGAAGTTATGGATTTTACGACAAATAATATCATCTTTGTTTGTGTTTTTTTTTGTTTTTGTCATTTTTTCTTCATATTCTCTTTGATAAACGATGATAAAAAAAACCCGTTTTAATTTTATGTGAAATATGTCGTTTATCTCTACTAAGATTTAACCGATTTTTCGGGTACGGTTCGTTTTGCTAAAAGAACAAACCTTAGGTTTTAAAATGTAAAATAAAAAAATCAAAGTTTTTTTTTAAACCCAGAAATTTGTCAGTTTTTTTGTGTTGAAATGTTAAAACCTTCGTTTTTTTTGCAATTTTTCCTACTTATTACATAGTTTTAATTAATTCTAGCTACCTAATAATCCAACATTTATTGATCTAAAATGGGCCATTTTGAGCATAAATCCTCGCAGCCCATGAAGCTCAAAAGGGGAAACGTTTCTTCCCCAAATCGAATCGAACACAAACCCTAATAATCTCCACAGATTTTTCGATTTTGATCACACAATCCAATGATTTTAGCTCTTCTTTCAAATTTCAAAACTCGATTAAGAAGATGAACAATCACAACGAAGAAGAGCCAATCATCGCACCAGAGCCTAATCGCTGGTATAACATCACCTTAGGACCATCACTCCTCACTACCAATCACCACTCTTACACCCCCAGATTCTGCACTTTACCATGTTAGTCTTCAAATTTCTCTCGATTCTATTCATGGGTTTTGCGAAACTCGCCTTCTTTATGCGCGTGTGTTGTGTGTTGTGTGTGTGCGCGTGTGTGTGTTGTGTGCGTGCGCGTGTGTGTGTTGTGTGCGTGCGCGTGTGTAGTAACACTTTCGTCACGATTCCCGTTATGGGTTTCTCGAAATTCGACATCTTCGTGTGTGTGTTGTGTGCGTGCGTGTGTGTTGTGTGCGTGTGTGTGTGTGTGTGTGTTGTGTGCGTGTGTGTGTGTGTGTTGTGTGCGTGTGTGTGTGTGTTGTGTGCGTGTGTGTGTGTGGTTGTAGTAACACTTTCGTCACGATTCTCGTTATGGGTTTCGCGAAATTCGACATCTTTGTGTGTGTGTGTGTTGCGTGTGTGTGTGTGGTTGTAGTAACACTTTCGTCACGATTCTCGTTATGGATTTCGCGAAATTCGACATCTTTGTGTGTGTGTGTGTGTGTGTGTGTGTTGTGTGTGTGTAGGAACACTTTCTTCACGATTCTCGTTATGGGTTTTTCGAAATTCGACATCTGTGTGTTGTGTGTGTTGTGTATGCTGTGTGTGTTTGTTATCTTCTTCAATTATGTCTTGTTTTGAATTTTTGTCCTGCAGATGAGTTTAAACCGGCATCGATTGATTACACAAAACCAGGATCGTTTCATAAGAGCAAAGACAATAAAGTTACGTTGGAGTTTCAGAACAATCAAGCAAATGGTAAACCAAATGTTAGATTCGATGGTGTTAGTGAAGATTACAATGACAATGATAAAGATGCCATTCTCTTGTTTGATGGTGAGAGTTTTCGAATGGAGAAGCTTCATAGATCGATTAAGCGTCTAAAGTACTTACGGGTTCACGATGAATCTTCGAGTAGAGCAATAGAAGATGTTCCTTTAGTTGTGAAACCGGTATGTGTACTTTTACCTATCACACTCAAGCTGCTTGGTTTTTTCGGCATGTTAATGGTAAGAGATTTTTATGTGTTTGTTGTTGTTCAATGATGCAGGTTCAAGTGGTAGAGATTGATATCAACAGTCCTGTTAGCTTAGGTATGTAGTTAAAATCATTCACATTATTGTTTCTTATGTATTCGTGTATGTGTGTGCGTAGATTCTTTACATAGCTAATAGACATACATGTGTGTGTGTGTGTAAGTATGTGTGTGTGTGTGAGTATGAGTCTATGTGTGTGTGTGTGTGTGTGTGTGAGAGAGAGAGAGAGAGAGTGAGTCTACGTGTGTGTGTACTTGCTTGTGCGTGTGTTCTAGTGTAGCTATGCATGTATGTCCATATATTATGTATGTAGTATGTATGTTTTGAAGTTAATTGATTATCGTCTACTTGTTACAGATCATGAGAATGAAGAGTATCCATATGTATCTTCTTCTCCTAACCCTATTGTCTATGAATCTGACGAGGATGTCAACATTGATGATGATGATGAAGATGACGTTGGTGATGTCCAAGAAACAGCGAGAAAAGAAACTTTATCGACAACGGAGTTTCGAACCGGTGGACTTGACATAGACATTAATCTTCCTCATCCTGGTGAGATGGAGGAGGATGAGATCGCAGATGTAGACATCAATGACGATGAATCATTCAAAGGCCTTAACGCAGCAGAAGCACTCAGAGCTCAAGTAAACGCAGAAGCAAAAGAGGAGTCTCACAAGAGTTCAAGTTCAAGCAGCGGTAAAGAAAGCGAGAGCAGCGAAAGTGGTAGCGGAAGTAGCAGAAGCAGCCAAAGCAGAAGCAGCGGTAGTGAAAGCGGAAGTGGAAGCCGTGCTTAGCGCAAGAGTAGACACAAGATCATCATAGGTATGTTATATTTTGTATCTTCAAGTGTTTTCCGACATTTGAATATATGTCTTGTGAACTAAATAGTTTTAAGTTAGATTCAATTCGACGCCTTAGGCCTTAGCTTAGGGGTTTAGAAAATTTGCCTTCAGGGCATTGTAAATATAGTTACTCATCTTGTAACTAAGTTAATGTTCAGACGTCTTATTAGATCTATGTTTGTAATAACATATTTGAAACACAATTAAACAAGTAAAAAACGATAAAACCCCCAAACAAAATATAGAAAAAAACTCTTATAGACAATGTTGGTATGAAACTTTTGCAGATTATAAGTCCTTTGATACCTTAGGGATTTGTGATGCATTCCCGGTCACGGCGGATAAGCATCTTAATGTATAATATCCCAGTGGTAGGCAACAGATAGGAAGGAATCAACACGAAACCGTCTCGAGGCTGTTCACTACTCAGTTTTTGAATTTTCTTCACAGCAAATCTCTGTCTGAGTTTGTTAGGAAATGATCTTAGCTCCAAGGTGCAATAGAATCTTCCCTTTCCCGGTTCAAGTGCGAAAGGCGCAATGCAGCTCACGGTTAAAACCGCACCACCGTTAAAACATTGCATTACAATCAAATCGCCATCTTTCTCTTCTTTCAATACCATAATCTCATCACAAAGTGTGAACTTAATGACTATAGTAGTGCCGTACGCAAAGAGTTTCAAGTCTTGATTGTGTTTATTAACATTTAGATGGTTCTTGAGACCATTGTATGAGCCTGCGTAGTCGCAGCCACCACGGCGAAAAGGGCAAGAGAAGGGCGCGAAAATACACGTCTTTTCGTGGCTTGATTGATTCCCATATGAGATGTTGTTCTCCTTGCATCCGTATTCGGCATTTGGGCAAGAGACTCTTGATGATTCGATGACTTTTTACATGGCTCTGCAACGGTTGTAGCCAATAGGTAATGTGCATGAAGGGCATATGTTGTTAACTTTGTTGCAGCACAAAGAACAAGATAGATGACCATTATCACACTGCAAAGTCGTAACACAAATATTAATATGAGTATCATGTCATGTATACAAATACGTTAAAACCTCTATAAATTAATAATGTTGGGACTATGGAAATTTATTAATTTATAGTGATATTAATTTATAGAGATAATTCTACAAAAAAAGAAAATTATTTTGTTCAATCTATTGTCGATTTTAAGTTTTTTACTTTCTTTTGTTTAAAGTTAGAACTATTCTTTAAATTTTAGCGTTTACATATTTCACATTATGTTAATATTAGTATATATATATATATTTAATTTTGACACTTTACATGAACCATAAAAAATAACTTTTCATCGAAAAGACATTGCGAAAGCAAACATGACTAATCATTTACACAAAGAATTAGAACATTGTTATATAATGTATGCATGAAATTGAAATTATTAATTTATGGTATGATTAGGACCATATTTTTACATAGAAATATTTTGAAAAGTATTATCTTATTAATTATCGAAGTTTGTTGATTTTATCATTGGCCCGAATTGTGACCGGAAGATTTTATTAATTTATAGTGGTTATTAATTTATAGAGTATTAATTATAGATGTTCTACTGTATTCATTGTATTTGATGAAAGTGTTTTAACATGTGATTTTTCTGACTAATAACCAACATTTCTTGATGCTATATTTAACACTTTAACATGTTTTTTTAGAACAAAAAAATCTATAACAAAGAAAATATATAACCTCTATCAATAGAAATTCGATAAATTAATATCTTTTTCGGATTTTATATATTGATTATATATCTACCAATTAATATATTAACTTAATAAAGTATAATATATAGTCTTTATTAGTTTATAAATGTTTTACTATACAAAATTACGTTCTCCGCTAAAAACATAAAATCATGTTTTCCAACCGAAAACGCAAATTCGCGGTTTACTCGCCAAATACGTAGAAACTCTTTTTCTCGCTAAACCCTTAAAATCGTGTTACCGCAAAATCATGTTTTCATGACAAAACCGCATTATTGTGTTTTTCCGTCAAAACCATGTTCTCCTACTTAAGTTGTAAATTTAACTAAACAAAAAATTACCAAAATTATTTTTTTTTCATTTGGTTCGGTAATTAGTGTTTATGGTATAATATTAAAGGGGTATGATTGTGTGGGTAGGGTTTATTTGAATTTAATTTTGAGTGTTTAGGTGTATTTTTGTGAAGTAATTTTGAAATGGTGTAGTTTTGTGAAATGTAATTCAAATGGTGTAGTTTTGTAATTCTCCCTATTTCATATGTCAAAACGAACAACATCTAGATGAAACATTCATCTAAATTATGTTTTATCTTATAGACTTATAATATATCCTTGCCACGACCAATATTTGTTCCATTTTATCAATGAAACATTTTAAGTGACGAAACCACAAAAACTTTGCCTAGAGCCTTAATTTTTGGTTGAGCAAGATATAGCCAATAAATGAATTCATTGAGAGAGAAAAAAAAAAAAAAAGACTAATAAGACCTGAAATATAGGAATCTTCAAGGGTTCATAACAAATTGGACAGTCAAGAACATCTTGATCCAACAATGTCACAGAAACATGTGAATCTTTGGTGGTACATTCATTGACAAATTCTTCTCGGACGGCTTTTACGCCATTTTCCTTCACCGTTGCCACTTCCAAGGCTGATTGTAGCTGGAATAATATACTTGTCAACGTTGGTCTACGCTTAACTACATTAAAAACCAAAAATAAAACACACATATATAAAATAACATGAAGTTAGAAGACATTAGATCATAAGTATAATGTTTACACAAAAGTATATATACACAAGAAGAGACACTCACTCATTGGGATTTATTTTGGGATTTTATCGCGCAACGACTTTAAAAGTTTTGAGAATTATAACTTTAGACGAAGATAGTATTTTTTCTAAGACGTGTTTATAGTCATTTTGGACCATGACTTTTCTCAGTACTTGGAACCAGTCTTTAGTTTATTCCGATTTAAAGAATAAAATCTCTAAGCACGAAGGAGAGTTAATTAGGAATAATTCAAGGAGTATTCCTTACAACCTCTCAACTTACTAAGCTCACGACATGTTTAAAATAAGTGATATTGACCAAGTGAAAATGAGAATAATAATATATCGTGAAAATGCTATATATTTAAAAGATAAATTGTGAATATTAAACATTACTCCTACTCCTTAGACCATCTCCAATGGTTTTCTCTATTTTATTTTTTCTCTAAAAATAGAGATGGGTTTTGCTTCCATGGTTAACTCTATTTTTCTAAAACAATATCTTTTATTTATTTTTCATTTATTAGTTTCTTAAATCATCTCTTACTTTTAAAATGTACAAAATCAACCTTCAATTTTTCTTATGTCAATTATTTAACTTTCTACAATTTTTTTATTAAAATTAAATGTTCCTTTCAAAACAAACATTTACTACACCACACAAATGTAAAAACAATTAGTACATATTTTTAAGCATTATTAAGATATTTTCCACATAATTTTAAGCATTATTTATTAAGATATTTTCCCATAAAAAACTAATACATATTTCTAGTTTAATATACTTTATTGTTAAACTTTAAATTTTAATCAAATAAACATTAATTTTAGTTTCTTTTTTTTTGTCGTCTATTAGATTTCTTCATTTCATAAGTTCAGTACATAAGCCAGCGGAAAATGTTGATATCCCCGGAATCAAAAACCCAAAAAAGGGAAACACAAGCCCTAACAAGGGAAACGAGAATCTTAAAATATCAGTATCAAGAACCAAAAAGACATAAACAAAACCGGAGGCTGCAATGAAGAAGCTGACTAGAGTCTCTGATGAACGAAGCTGATACACACTATGTTGCCTTATTCGTCACAAGGGTTGTCGGATGACGAGCTCTGCCACGAGCGTAAGATATCAACCAAAACAAAACCCAAAACCTGTTAAATCGCCATTGTTTAAAACTAGGTTTTTGGCAACAACGGACCCGGAGACTCCACTGAGACCGGTTTAATCTTGATCACGAGAACTGACCAACTAGACACTAGAGTGAAGAAACCGAATGTGAAAGCAGCTATGCCGCACCGTCAACAAGCCGAAACTTGTACATCTGGCGCTAGACGCTTCAACCAAACCAGAACCAATGGTAAGAACCCAACTAGTGACCTCTCAAAAACCATGAAGCAAATCAAACTACACCACCGTCACCGTCACTCGATGCAGAAAGTCTAAAAGGCTAAGATAACTACAGATCTACTATTCCTAAGCCTCCTCACAACCAAAATCGACCCTAACTGTTGACCCTTTTAGATCTAACCCTCGACAAAACAAATTCCAACCTAACCACAAACCGATCTCACCAATCTCAATACAAACTTGACCCATATTATCAAGGAAAGGATAAAACTTGTTTTGGATCCAAAGAAAACACACAGATCTGCTCGATTGAGCAACAAAGGGTCCGGTAAACAGGGACCAACGGAGGAGGAGACCACACCTTCTCAGCTTGAACCTCGCCAACAAACCACCGGAGACACGCCGTGACGAGCCCAAGAGATATTGCAAGGCTCGAACTAGAAGAGGAGAAGGAGACTACGCTGAAAAGCTAAGGAAATGACCGATGATTGAAGCAGAAGACGAGACCTTGGCGACGCCGGCGAGAGCCGACGTCGCCGAAGAAGGACGAGCTCTTGAGCGGCTACTTTAATTTTAGTTTTATTGTAGTTTCTATATTGTAGTTTCTATATTGTAGTTTTAGTTTCTATATTGTAGTTTTATTTAGGTGTAAAATAAATTTTTATCATTACTTTTATACATAGTTGAAAGAGGAATTCACAAAACTACACATTTTCAACACTTCCTTCACAAAACTATACCTAATTCAAAATTTTTACATATTTACACCTTTTCAAAATTTTAAAAGCTTTATTTACCCTTAAAAAAATTACCAAAATTAAAATATTTTCATTTGGGTTCGCTAATTAGTGTTTAGGGTATAGTATTAACAGGGTAGGATTATGTGGGTAGGGTTTATTTGAATTTAATTTTGAGTGTTTAGGTGTAGTTTTGTGAAGTATTTTTGAAATGGTGTAGTTTTGTGAAATGTAATTCAAATGGTGTAGTTTTGTGATTCTCCCTAGTTGAAAATGTATCAAAATAAAATGATAACTTTGAAATTAAAAAAGTTTCTCTAAAAATAGAGAAATGAATAGTGTTTCATCAAATATAGAGAAATATTATTCATTATTCTATTTTAGAAAAAATTGAGTACTATTGGAGATCATTTTCTCTAAAATAGAGAAAAGAAACAGATATAGAGTACCAATGGAGAAAAACTTGAACTTCATTATTTGATAGAGCTCTCCTCTCTCTCTTCTCTCCTCAAAATCTTTCAGAGAGAGAGAGTGAAACTCATCCTCCACCGCCTCGTTCTTCGTTGACAAGGACGGGTGACTATCTCATGACATCCTCCGGCTTTTTTAGCGGTGGTTTGGTCATTTAGGCTTCAGAATCTCTAGTTTAGGGATGTCTGTTTTGGTTTCTGGTATCGTTGGCTTTTCGCGACGGTGGTTGGCTCTTGTCTCTGGCATCGTTTGGCTCTTCGCGACGGTGGCCGATTTTTCTGGCATCGATTGATGCAGCGTCGATGGCCATCTATCTCCGGTTTCGCTTTTTCGAATGTGAGATCTTCCTTCGTTTATACATTGATCTCGATTACGGTAGTGACAAGTTTCAGTGGGAGAGTTGGCGGCGTCTTGGCAGTGAAAATTCGATGGACTTACCGGAATCTGACCGGATTTTTTTACTGCGGCAGCTGCCCCTCTTTTGATTAGATCTAGGGTTTTATTTGTGTGGGCCTTAATGGGCCTCGTTTTATGTTTTAAATTCATGAGTTTGGTTTGTGTTGGATTTTAATATTTGGCTTATTGGGCTTTTGTAACACCCATATTTTATTTAATGGAAGGACTCACTAGACGACAAAAAAAAAGAGTACCATTGGAGATGCCCTTAAGCATCAATGCTCCTATAAATATCCCTCGGATTTATTTGTTTAGTTTTCAAGGTTTTTCACACATATTAATAAAATGAACAATTACAAAGCTATACCTTTTGAATTACGTTTTACACAACTACACCATTTCAAAACCAATTTTCAAAACTACATCTAAACACTCAAAATTAAATCCAAATAAACTCTACCTACACAATCTTACCTCTTTAATATTATATTTTAAACACTAATTAGCGAGAAAAGATTTTAATTTTGGTTATTTTTTAGGGAGAATTACAAAACTACACCATTTGAATTACATTTCACAAAACTACACCATTTCAAAAATACTTCACAAAACTATACCTAAACACTCAAAATTTTCTCAAAATAAACCCTACCTACACAATCCTATCCCCTTAATACTATACTCTAAACATTAATTAGCGAACCCAAATAATTTTTTTTTTTAATTTTGGTAATTTTTAAAAGGGTAAATCAAGTAGTTATAATTTTGAATGAGTGTAAATAAGTGAAATAATTAAAGAGAAAATCACAAAACTACACCCTTTCAACCCTCCATTCACAAAACTACACCTAATTCAATGTTTTCACAAGTTTACACCTTTCAAAATTTTAAAAGCTTGATTTACCCTTTAAAAAATTACCAAAATTAAAATATTTTTATTTGGATTCGCTAATTACTGTTTAGGGTATAGTATTAACGGGGTAGGATTGTTTGGGTCGGGTTTATTTGGATTTAATTTTGAGTGTTTAGGTGTAGTTTTGCATGTGAAGTATTTTGGAAATGGTGTAGTTTTGTGAAATGTAATTCAAATGGTGTAGTTTTATAATTTTCCCTTAATTAAATTATGTGTATTTTTGTGAAGGAGGGGTTGAAATGGTGTAGTTTTGTGAATTTCTTTATTTTTTAAAGGGTAAATCAAACATTTAAAATTTTGAAAGGTATAAACATTGTAATTATAGAAAAATTTAAAATTAGATAGAGTTTTTTAAAAGAACGGATGAAACGGCGTAATTTCGTGAATGATTTTTTATTTTTTAGTAGCTTTGATTGAAAAAATTAGTTATCAAATAAACCACGGTTTTCAGTTCAGTCCGATTCTTTAAATATTTTAAGTTTTGTAATTTTTTAAAGAGTTAATCAACATTTGGGATTATAAAAACATTGTAATTATAGAGTTTTGTAAATTAAATAAAGTTTTGTAAAAGAACGGAAGCGCGTAATTTCGTGAATGACTTCGTTCGTTAGAAGCTTGGATTGGAATAATTAGTTATCAAATAAACCACTGTTTTTTTTCGATTCGGTTCGGTTCGGTTCTTTAAATATTGGGTTTATTAAATGGGATATTTCTCTATTTTCTTCGGTTCCTTCCTCCATTGTTTGTACGGAAAACGATGATGATGAAGAAGATGACCGGTCAAGCTTTACAGGTTTCTTCTGTTTTCTCAATCTCCAAAACCCTAATTCACCGTCACAATCTCCATACCTCAAAAATTCCGATCCAAAACTCGCGACGGTGCGTCTTAACCAAACGAATCCGATGCATAGCTTCTTCTTCTTCTTCTTCCTCCGACGAAGATGGAAACAAAATCTTGAGAACTTGTAAAAGCTGCAAAACCCAATTCGATCCTCTCTTTAACCATTCTCGAGCTTGTAGATTCCACACTGCTCATTTCGGAGGTAAATTTCGAATCAAAATCGATTCTCTGATTTTTGGAAATTTAGGGGTTTTTTTGAGAAATTTCTTAAAATACCATAAAAAATATTTTTGTTTTGAAAACACCAAGTTTTTCATAACAAAATAGCATCAAAATGTTTTTTAATATCAAACATACCATAAAAAAGTTTTAGTTTACAAAAATACTACAAATACAAAAACTTTTAGAATTTAAATTTTATTCATTTGGGTTCTTTATATAGTGTGTAGAGTGTAGTTTCGAAGAGGGTAAAGTTTATTTTTTTTATTTTTTTTGTTTAAAGGGTATTCATATTAAAAACAGAAAATAAAATGTTAGAGCACGATTATTGCGGGATTTAAAAGAGGATTTAAAGAGTGGATCCCACAAAAAATTAAGAATTCGTATCTAATAGTTCCAAAATAAGAGTCGAATTTTAATATTGTTGTTCTTAAGAATTGGCGTTCTTTTATTATTATTATTTTTTAATCAGAAAAAAGTAAAAACTGCATAGAAGATTGTGTATTTCGTCCCAAAGGGTTAGATGTAAAGTTTAAATTTGAGTGTTTAGGGTTTTAGTTTTGGAAGTTTTAAGTTAGTTCAAGATTTGTGGTATTTTGAATTTTTTTTAAAAAAATGGTATTTGTAAATTTTTTAAAAATGCGTGATAATTGTGAAACAAAAACTTTATTTAGTGCTATTAATGACAATTACCCCTTTATTTGGGGAGATTTGTGGTATTTCTGAAAAAAGCTTTTTAATGGTATTTGTAAACTTTAAAAAATGTATGGTAATTGTGAAAGAAAAACTCTATTTAGTGCTATTAATGAAAATTACCCCTTTTTCTCAAAAGTTTTGGTTTTTTTCTAATTTTTTCTCTAAAAGGTGAGACGAAGAGGAAGTTCGAGAGTGTGTACACAGGTGGCACAATGGAGACAGTAGGCTCAGGGAGAGTATTACATTATTGGCATTGTTGTGGCTCTGAAGATCCTTTTGATTCTGGGTGTACTTCTTCTCCACATTCTACTTATGATGATTGATTTTTGATTCTTTACATGGAAAGACAATTCTCCCCCAAAAATACCATCTTTTTATGTTTAGTGCCAAATATACCATCAATGTTTAAAGTACCACACAATTTAAATACCATCAAAATACAATTTTTATGCAATGTTTTTTGCCTAAGAATACCACAAAATTTAGTACCTTTAAAACCTTCTAAATTAAATAGTGTAAAAACTTTTTATTTTTGTATTCGTGGTATTTTTGGTCTAAAAGCTTGGTATTTTTTTTGTCTTAAAGTCTACTTATGATGATTGATTCTGTACATGGAGCAATTCTCCCAAAATACCATCTTTTTATGTTTAGCTAAAAATATCATCAATGTTTAAAGCACCCCCAAAATTTAACTACCATCAAAAAACAATTTTTATGCAAACAATACCACCAATGTTTTTGGCCTAAAAATACCACAAAATTTAGTATCTTTAAACCTTCAGAATTAAAACCTTAATTATAGTGTTTAAAACTTGTTATTCTGTATTTGTGGAGTTTTTGGTCTAATAACTTTTAGTGGTATTTTCAAACAAACAGTACAAGAAGAAGAACATTATAAAACGGCGAAGAATATGTTGTACAAAGGTTTTTGATTCAGGACAGTTTTTATATTTAAAACTTGTTACATTTGTATTTGTGGTATTTTTCGTCTAAAAACTTCTAGTGGTATTTTTGACATACAATGTGATGGTATCTTGGTTCAAGAAATTGTTTCTTTAATGGTATTTTGCTCTTGATTAATCATATTTATTTTTTCAAGCCAATGATACAAGAAGAAGAACATTATGAAAAGGGCAAAGAATATGCTTTACATAGGTTATTGATTCAGGACAAAGTTAAAACATAAGTAAACTAGTTTTCTTGCAGAGAATCAGAATCTTATTTACATTAACTCTCCCTAATAACATTATCTCCATGTACACACAACTAACTTTCTTACTTTGCTTCTCAAGTTTCCTTTTGCTTGTTTATCTTATAGTTCTTCTCTTGTGCTTTCATGTTTCTTTGTTCATCGTCTGATCATTAAAGAGGTTAGCTTCAGGTGGTTTAGACCATTTTGTGTATTATATTGTTGTGAGCTATTTTTGTGTGTTCTGGTGGTGAGAATTAAGATGGGAGATCATTTAGTATTAGTTGTTGATGATCGTTTAACAAGTGATTCTTATGGTATTTCGACGGTAAAACAAACAGAGGATGTTTGCGAGATAAAACTTGTTCAGTGTAGGATTTGTCATGAAGAAGACGAAGAAGATTCAAGCATGGATACACCTTGTTCTTGTTCAGGAACATTAAAGGTTATGTCTTTTTTCGTCTAGTTTCTCCAATAAGAGGATCATGTCCTGAATAATTATGTCATCTATCGTGACAGTTTGCGCATCGTAGTTGCGTCCAGAGATGGTGCAACGAGAAAGGTGATACCGTATGTGAAATATGTCGTCAGGTATATGTTCTATAGTCCCTCACAACATAATCATAATGTTTCTTGTTCGACGTATATGAATTAATCTCACGAAACCTTGTCTATATCGCAGCAATATAAACCCGGTTACACAGCTCCGCGACAATTGTTTCACTACACAGGCATTTCGACAAACTTCAGGTAACATTTTTGTTGCCCTTGTCCTGTCTTGTCTCGATATCTTCTTCTACTAGAGAAATCATATTCTTTTTTCCGTAGGAACGATTGGGGGCTCGAGGGACTAGATCTTCGTAATCCTTATTTCTTAACATGGGATGTAGCCGATGATCACGAGCTTTATTCGTTTCATAGCCCCACAAGCTTGATTTGTTGTCGCGTAATTGCCTTAGTTGTAAGTTTTCTAACGTAATTGCCTTTCTTGTAAGTCTCTTGAGAAGTTAGAGAGATTTCAAGATGGTATTATCGTCTTTTTGTTGCAGTTCATTGTTCTGCTGTTCTTGCGACATTCTCTTCCCGTCTTTTTAGGTGGATTCGGAGATTTCTCATTAACTATCTTTACGGTAAACTCGATCATCAACTAATTGAACATGCATAGTTCCTTTATTTCCTCAAATTAGTGATATATTTTGTTGTCGTGTTTGCGCAGATACCACTATTAAGAACACTGGGAATCTTGTTGGTTGCTTATTTCTTTATCAAAACATTAACTCATGTTCTACGTTGCCTGCAAGAAAGGGTAAGAAACATTGTTTTGAATTCCAATATATGATTCTTGAGGAGATTTTGAAAGGCTAAAACATTGGTTTTAATTCTTTGTATGTTGCGCGTATTAGGACACGAGTATCTCGGGTTTCTCTTCTGATGAAGAAACTTTGTCGCCTCGGATTGTGATGGCATTGTCCCAATGATGTGAACTTCATGTTCCTTTAAACAGAGACAATGGACAACAAGACAATAATTTGTTCTTATGTGGTTTACTTTGTATAATGAACAATAATATAATGCACAACTTATACCCACTAAGAAAATGTGGCTATGTATTTGAGTATTTAGGAGCAGATACCACGAAATATTTAGCGAGAATCACAAAACTACACCATTTGAATTACATTTTACAAAACTACACCATTTCAAAAATACTTCTCAAAGCTACACCAAAACATTCAAAATTAAATCCAAATAAACCCTACACAAACAATCATACCCCTTAATATTATACCCTAAACACTAATTAGCGAACCCAAATGAAAAAATTTTAATTTTGGTAATATTTAAAAGGGTAAATCAAGCTTTAAAATTTTTGAAAGGGTGTAAATTTGTGAAAATATTGAATTAGGTGTAGTTTTGTGAAGAGAGGATTGAAAGGGTGTAGTTTTGTGAATTTCTCAAATATTTAAAGATCAAATAGTTTTTTTCTGTTAAATCGGGAGGTTTTGGGACGAACCCATAATCCCTTTAGGTCCGCGACCAACATTTGATAATATCATTTACTAGGTGATGACCCCACGCCATGCGCGGGGAGGTTATTCAAAAATAATAATCATTTACATTAAATTTTTTATTTCTGGTTTTAAAAAACTATAAAAACGAAATAAATATTGTATAACGAACATAATTTATTTTAGATATAGATATATATTTATCTTGCTAAAAGTATAACTCTTTTTTTACGACAAATTATCCAAAATTTATACATATCACCATATTCATACATATATATATGTACCAGTAACACAATGAAATGATTAAAAAGTATTAAAGATTGTGATATTGTTTGAAATTTTCTGAAAATAATTAGAAGAACTTGAACATTATAACATGTCTTATTTTATAAAATATTTTTTGATCGTCATATAAAATAAAACGTAATATATTTCATAATTATATAGTAACAATATTATTAATTTCAAACAAACTATTGTTTTGTATATTCCGGATATTTTTGTAATTTTGATGCGAAAAAGTTCTGTTATAATTTTTTTAAAAGTGGGTTAGTTTTCAAATAACATAAAATAATAATTAGTATTATTAATGTAGAAAAATGTATCTAAATATTAAAATCTGAATTATAAATTAAATAATTGTTATTATTTGTAAATTATAATAATCATCTAAAATAATAACGAATGTCAAAAAGAATAATAATTCTAGAATATTAGTAATTGGGCTAAAGTTATTTTGATTTTGGTTATTCAAAATGTGAAATCGTAAAGTAAAATCGGTCATTAAAAAAGAAATAATCAAAATATATTGAATCGCAATATATAAAAAAATGGAAAATCGATAATCGGAGTATATAAAAAAAAGTTGGAAATAAATTGAGACAAAATTTTATTGAGACTAAAAATATAAGGGGTTAAACGCAAAAAAGTAAAATATATGTAAAATTTTAATTGAAGATAAAATATAAAGGCATAATCGCAAAAAATAGAAAATTTCCTCGAATCTCTTTGGTCGTGACATGTAGGCGTTTTGTAAAACACAAAAAAACAAGTATTATATAACATTAACTCACTTTTTGTTGTCAACTTACTATGCAAGAATATTATGCTATTGCAAAAACTTCCAACTAATAATTAATTTAGAAAAATATTTCTAGACAATGGTTTTGACTAATTAAGAATTTATTCAAATTTTCATCTTCACGAAATGTTTGTAACGAAAATTTTGGTAACAAGAATCATTCAAATTTTAATCTTCACTAATTTTAAATTTTAAAATGTTGTTTTTTCAAAAATACCACAAATCTTAAATTATTTTAGCTTTCAAAATTACACCATAAACCTTCAAAATTACACCATAAACCTTCAAAATTATACCTTATCTCTTCCAAAACTATACCTTAAACGCTATATAGCGAAACCAAATGAAAAATATTAAATTCTAAAATTGTTAAAACTCGTTTTTGTATTTGTGGTATTTTTGTAAGCTACTACTTTTTAATGGCATTTTTGATATAAAATCATTTTAGTAGTATTTTTGTTATAAAAAATTTTGTAGTTTAATTTTTAGACCTCTTAAAACATTGTTGACAAACATTTTTTTTTTTGACATCTCATAAACAAACATTTCATTGTTATCGATTTTGATTTTCATTTCCTCTTCCCTCCTTTTATTTTTTGGCTTTAACACTCTCCCGCCGAACTATTTAACCGGCTATTACCGGTTTACAAGCCTTAATATGACCGGTTAAAATAAATCCCCCAAATTAAAAACCTTTCACAATAATCATCAAAATTCGCCGGCGATTCCACTTCCTTCTTCTTCTTCTTCTTCTACTAAACCCTAATTTCGCACCTACTTAAGATTCAATCTCTTTGCTTTGCGTCTCTTCAGATCTCTGATAAAGTCTATATAATCTAGGGTTTGTCGATAAACCATTTCAATCTTAGTTTTTTTTCTTAGGGTTTTGAAGCTTTTCTGGCGATTTCGATAATGAGCTCCATAAACATCACTAACGTCGCCGTTTTGGATAATCCGGCGCCGTTTATCAACCCTTTTCAGTTCGAGATCTCTTACGAGTGCTTGGCCTCTCTCAAAGACGGTGCCTTTTCTTATAACTTATTACATCCTTTGATGTTGATTTTGTGTTCTATAGTGTTAAAGTTGTTTGGTTGATTCGTGGAAGATCGTGTAGTGCTTTCGATTTATTGTCTTTTTAGCTATTTGGGTTTGTTTATGAAGTGTTAATCTACAGATTTGCAACTTATGTGGGTTTTAAGCTAAGCTTTCTATAGCTTATTAACTTGACTATGTAACGATGTAGTTGTGTTTTGTAATGGTTAAGTTGTTTGGTTGGTGACTTGGTTCATGGAACATTGTGTATTGCTTTCGATTTATTACATTTTAGCTATTTGGGTTTGTTTATGAAGTGTTAATCTACAGATTTTGAGCTTATAGGGTTTCAAACTAAGCTTTGATAGATTATTAACTTGACTATGTAATGATGTGGTTGTGTATTGATAAGCTATGTAATGATGAGCTATAAAAGCTTTGTGCTTGTGTAGAAGCCATAAGAGGATGGATTTTGGGCTTAGTATTCTCTTTTGTGGATCCATTATCTGCAAATATTCTTGTTCAACATTTTAGTTTTGTTTATTAGGTGGCTTACCCTTGACTTTGTTATGGCTTATTAACTTGATTTCATGACTCGGTTTTACGATGTCCTTGCACTTGTATATAAGCTCTAACGAAGCTATGTGCTAGAATAGAGGCCATAAGAGACTGGATCTCGAGCTTATTACTCTCGTTTTGGATCCGTTATCTACAAACTTTCTTGTTCAACATTGTAGTTTTGGTATTGGGAGGCTTACATTGACTGTGTTGCGATGTACTTGCATATGTATATAGGCTCTAACAATGCTATGTGCTAGAAGAGAGGCCTTTTTACAGGGGTGGATCTCGAGCTTAGTACTCTCTCTTTAGATCCATATATGCATTAATTCTCTTATTCTACATTGTAGTTTTTGTATTAGGAGGCTTAACTAGTCTGATCTTTGCCATGTTTCTTGTTAGTATGTGAGGATGTTTTACTGTGAATAATGTTTTTGGAGGTGTTGGCTCTTTAAGTGTTAATTTATGTTCTCTGGCTCTGTACGTCATTGATTTCACTAGTTTTTCGCAGTTATATAAGAGAATAGCTGTTCTAGATTCGTGTCTTGTTGTTGTTGCTTATCCTTCTTCAGTATTGAAATGTAGTATCGGAAAATTTGCCTGATATCAATCTCTGTCCTTTGTTTTTTTTTTTTATTACAACTCCTTTGTTTTTTTTGTGTGCTTGTTATGTTAGTAATAGCTAATCCATAGTTGCATTCTTGTAAGTATGCCGCCTAAGATGGTGTTTCTTTGCTTGTTTGTGCAGATTTAGAATGGAAGCTTATCTACGTCGGTTCAGCTGAAGATGAAACATATGATCAAGTTCTAGAGAGTGTTCTTGTCGGTCCTGTTAATGTTGGAAACTACCGATTTGTATTACAGGTATTGTATGTTCCGTTTCATGTTCAGTCTTAACTTCTGTTCAATGTTCTTATAACTTATTGATTTGTTTTCTTTATAAATTTATAGGCAGACTCTCCAGATCCATCAAAGATCCGTGAGGAGGACATTATCGGTGTAACCGTGTTATTGTTGACTTGCTCATACATGGATCAAGAGTTTATAAGAGTTGGCTATTACGTGAACAACGACTACGAGGACGAACAGCTTAGAGAAGAGCCTCCAAGCAAGGTTTTGATAGATAAGGTACAAAGGAACATACTTACAGACAAGCCTAGAGTAACTAAGTTCCCTATCAACTTTCATCCCGAGGACGATGAGCAGACAGGTGGTGGCGATGTGCCTGATGAGCATACCGGTGGCGATGTGCCTCCTCCTCCTGCTGAACCATTTGATGGTGGTTCTGATGTAACCGGAGAAGCTATACATTTGCCCGAGGAGACACAACAGCAGCTTCAGGAGACATGATTCGATGTTGACTTGTGTCTGAATCGGAGCTTTGATAAGAAACTATCTCATTCTGAATCTGTCATTTTGTGATCTTTATCTAAAACTTTAACTACAAATTGTGTTATTGTTTGTAGAAATTTAAGTCTATTTTTGCAAAATCTCTACAATGTGCTTATTGTTCAGAGATCTTTGTTCTCATTATTCTGCAAAGGAACATACTTCTATGAAGTGTAGATTCTATTGGGACTTATGTCCAAATTTGAGGTTTCTTTTTATTACAACACTCTTACAAAAGATGTCAAGTACTTACATGACAGAACTCAACAATGCATTATTTGTGATTTTTCTAAGTATTATGTACAGAATGTAAACCTATTGGTCTGACATATATCATATTAAAACATTGTTAATAAGAAAAAGTTGTTATACATATATTCAATTGATTCAATTTATTTATGAGGAATAAACAAAACTACGCCCTTTCAACTCCTCTTTCACAAAAATACACCTAATTTAATTTTTTCACATATTTACACCCTTTCAAAAAGCTTGATTTACTCTTTTAAAATTTTTTTATTTGGGTTCGCTAATTAGTGTTTATGATATAGTATTAAGGGGTAAGATTGTGTGGATATGGTTTATTTGGATTTAATTTTGAGTGTTTAGGTGTAGTTTTGTGAAATGTAATTCAAATGGTGTAGTTTTGTAATTCTCTCTATTTATTTATTTATTTATATTTTGACTTAGTACTTATATCACTTAAAAGATCATATACATATATTTCCACAAGTTACATGTGAATATAGATAGTATTAGGTGACTCCTCTTCATGTTTTTTCCTCCTTCTTTCAAAGTTTCAACTTAAGTCTCTTTAGATGAGTAGCTTTCATCAGAACCATCTTCATTGCAGGATCCAAAATCACATGTACAATCCTACCATTTACATCAATCAAATGTTACTATAAAATCTCTTCAAAAATCGAAACTACCATAAAAACAAGTTATGACCATATATCATCTTAATTAGTACATCTCAATCTATAATATTTGTAAATATAATGCTAGTGTATTTGATGTGATTGTTGTGTGTGTGTGGATAGAAGTTTTTAAAGAACACTTACATGAGCAACACAGTTTAGATCAAACCCTTTATCATTACCGATCACGCGCTCGGATATCAGATTCTCCTGGTTATGTTGCAAGTGCGATAAACGAACAAAGACACCTAATTTAGTATCAAATCAAACTGTTAATAGCAACAAAAAAAAAGCGTATACCGACTTACTTACCTTCTCAATCTCGTTCATATCGATTGGTATCAGATTCTCCTTGTTTTGCTCTGCCTTATAAGACACAAAACAAAGACATTTTAACTTAGTAGTTAGTACTATATCGCATGTTTTGAGTTTAGGTAATACAAAAGTTTAAAACATATAAGAGGATCTACCTCCTCAATCTCCTCCATATCGATTGGTACATTCATGTCCGGTAACATCATTTCACAAGAAGTTGCCACTGCCACACTCTGAAGAAGAAAAAAATTAGCATATAAAACAGTATATGCTTAGTGAAACATATCATTACATAGGGAGAAGAAAAGCTTAAGCTAAACCTGATGGATGGGACAGTCCGGTTCATAAGGATCAAGATCGGTAATGAAACCAAAAACTTTCGATTTTCTAGCAGCCATGAAGATATCACAGCTATGGATTGTCTTACGGCTGCATGATTGCGTATGATTCCAAGCTCGTAACGTTAGCTCTAAGATTAAGTATTCACAGGCTTTCGAAAACACAGCAGGAGTGTCCCAGCTTATCATCTGCAAAAAAAAAAATAGTCAAAAATACACATTTATTATATACAAATCTATGACAATAATATACTTTAGATCATAATGTTATGTAATTTTTTAGATACCTTGACTTCAGGATCAGACTTTAAGATCCTTCTGAGCCGAGCTAGCGGCAAATTAGTTTGGCGATTAAACGCTGTGAGGTGAACAAAAACAAGTCAATGAATTCTCAGTAGTCGAAAAAAGCGGAAATAAACTTTTTTTTAAACATGGTAGTCTGTAAATAGCTCATAATATAAGTTACTTGAGAAGTATTGTAGTTGTTCCCTTTGATTATCCCAAAACATCTTCAGAACTGTCTCCAACGAAGGAACCTCTTCGATCTTGTCCTAATCACAAAGTTGTAAACAAGTTCAGACCAAAATGTTTAAAGAGACAAGACAAGGAAAAGAGTTCAAGCAGAAAAGAGATCTAAAAAAGGACTAAAATGAACCAACTTACCTTGCTAGTAGCACGACGATGAGGAGCCACTAGGTTGTCTGAAGACGGCACAACAGGTTCCGTCCTAATGCGAGAAGCTTTGAAAGATGCATTTGGAACAAAGGGAGAGTTTGACGGTATCGGCCTCTTCATGTCTTTTCTTCCACAGGACAAGATGAGACACTAGGCGGGGATGTAGCGGATGAAGAGAGCACGAGGTTTCTATATAGCGAGGTAGAATCATAACGTAATAATCTTCATTTAAGACACTACCAATGAGATTGAGATTCCTTTTAAAGATTAGAGAGCTTTTTTTGGCTTAAAGAAGGAAAAAAATTTAATACTAAAGTTTCGAGCACGGTTATACCTCGTGGAGCTCGTAAGGCTTAACATATGGAAAGAACCATTCGCGGAACTTTACCCGTGAAGTCCACGCGCTACCTAGAAGATACCTTGTAACCAATAACGTATATGTAAACTCATCACGCAACTACGTGTCACACAATGCTTGTATGAGTTCCAATTCAATTACTAGAAAACAATACTCAATTGTTCTTTAAAATAAGTGTGCATACATCTTCGACAATATGCTCTTTGCGAATATGAATCTGCTCATCAAAAACTTGTGATTGATATAAGTCATCAAACTAAGTTTACATGTATAGAACAAAAGCTACATATAGTTATCGAGTTCTAACTTCAACAAATGTTACAAGTCCCATGGTCTCAAAAAAGGACATCCAAACTACGAAAATGGCGTTAAAGAGCATAACAAGTTCGATAGATACAACATTGACAAGCTAAAATCTCATTCTCTACCATAAAAACAAGTAAATGATTTTTGCATAACATTCAGATTAGTACAAAAGAACAATCGTATCGCTTTATTAGTCTAATAGACTATCAATGTTAAGAAACCAATGTGCAATTACCAAAACCTATTTAAGACTAAAAGTACAATCTATCTTTCAGCTACAAAGTAGACAAAGGCATTTTTTGTTTTTGTTAAACCCATAATCCCCTAGGCATGCGACCAGCCTTTGATAATACCAATTAATGGCGTAAATCATCGCTCCCAACGCGGTTCGAACTCAGGAGCACAACATCACCAACGACTGCGCTTAACCGACTGAGCCAACCCGTCGTTGGTTATAGGCATTTGATAGTGTTTTTCACTATGGTAAGCTACTTCGAATCTAAAAAACGATTTGTCTACACATCGGAACCACGAAACCGACAAAAATGTTGATGACATAAACCATATAACTATATACTAAACACATTGTCAAAAAAAAACAGCATCACATATGAACATACACACATAACACATTTCAATTTATAAACTCTTAGTTCTATTTTTACTACATTTTTGAAAGTATCAAAGGATCTAACTTGAATTGTTACAAAATGGTTTTCACAAAAACCAAAGTTTTAAGACAAATAGAACAGACCCATGAACCCAAAAATCAGCAAAATTAATAATACAGTTTTCAAGTTATTAAAGAATGTAAATTGACAATAAAAATTCAATCTTTATTCTAAACACATCTTAGCTCTTGAGAGATTCATAATCAATAATATGTAATTAAATGGGCAAGAAACTTACAGGTGATTGAGATTTTACATGAAGAGAGAGAGAGAGAGTGAGAGAGAGCTTGTGAGAGAAACAAAAGAATAAACAGATAGAAGGGGAAACGATTTGTAGAGAGAATATTTAAATTTGATATCATTTTTGATTTTTATTTTCTTAAAATTTTAAAAGTTAGATTATATAAATATTTGTTAAAATTCTAACAATAAGTCTGGGTGGTGTAGTCGGTTATCACGCTAGTCTCACACACTAGAGGTCCCCGGTTCGAACCCGGGCTCAGACACTTTTTTAGTCTTTTATGAATTCATGAAAAAAATGAATTAGAAAAAATGATTTTATAATAATGGTTGTGTGTTTAGAAAGCAAATGACTTCGTGATTTAATAGTGTCAAACTATTCCGAACGTTGTGTTCTAATTATATCAGTAAAAAATATGATAATAATATGATTTTATAAGTTGTAATAAAAAAAAAAATATGATTTTATAACGAGGAATTCACAAAACTACATCCTTTCAACATTTCATTCACAAAACTATACCTAATTTAATATTTTTATATATTTATACCATTTCAAAAATTTTAAAACTTAATTTACCTTTTAAAAAATTACCAAAATTAAAATATTTTCATTTGGGTTCGCTAATTAGTGTTTAGGGTATAGTATTAAGGGGTAGGATTGTGTGGGTATAATTTATTTGGATTTAATTTTGAGTGTTTAGGTGTAGTTTTGTGAAGTATTTTGAAATGGTGTAGTTTAGTGAAATGTAATTCAAACGGTGTAGTTTTGTGAAATGTAATTCAAACGGTGTAGTTTTGTAATTCTCCCTTTTATAATAATGATTGTGTGTTTAAAGTGCAAATGACTTCGTTTAACTAAATGGAAAAATAAAATGTTGATTTAATAGTGTCAAACTATTCCGTTAACAGATTTAACATTATGTTCTAATTGTTTCAGTAAAAAAATTATGATTTAAAACGTTGCTTAACAAAAAATAAAATATATGATTAAAATGATACACATAAAATTTATATTTTTCGGTGAATTTTGAAAGTTTAGGATTTAATTAACATTTTGATAGTCAATATGATGGCGTCCATATAAGTGGCCTTCCAATTCCACGTGGCATAATCTATTTTTTTGACTCACATATATAACTAAATATACATTTAATTATACATTTAATTCATAGTTAATGATCGACATTTTCGTATTAAAATTTGGGAGAATTACAAAACTACACCATTTGAATTACATTTCACAAAACTACACAATTTCAAAATTACTTTACAAAACTACACATAAACATTCAAAATTAAATCTAAATAAATCTTACCCACATAATTTTATCCTCTTAATATTATACCCTAAACACTAATTAGCGAACCCGTATGAAAATATTTTAATTTTGGTAATTTTTAAAAGGATAAATCAAACTTTTAAAATTTTGAATGAGTGTAAATAGTTGAAAATATTGAATTAGATGTAGTTTTGTGAAGAGAGAATTGAAAGGGTTTAGTTTTGTGAATTTCTCTTAAAATTATAATCTTTATTTTTCCTTTTAGCACTCATCTGAAAATATAATCTTTTTCAAAATATTGATAATTATCTGAGTTTTTTTATTTCACTAAAATAATGTCGTATATTCCAGATTTTTTGTTTTGGTTTTTTAGGTTTTTTAAGTGACATCAGAATATATCTTAGAAATATAATAGATTGACGATAGTTTTTTCCATTTTCACAACATGAAAATGTGGCAATCTTATCGTATCATCGTTATTATCAAATATATTTAATTATTAAATAGTATTTTTAGGGGATTACAAGTCTATATCATTTAAATTGTATTATACAAATTATACTATTTCATAGTTACTTTTCAAAACTAAATAAAATCCAAACAAATTATACACAAACAATCATATTCTTTAATACTATATCCTAAACGCTAATAAGCGAATCCAAATAAAAATATTTTAATTTTTGTAATTTTTTAAATAAAAAATCAACTTTTAAATATTTTGAAAAAGTGTACGTATCTAAAAATATTAAATAAGGTATAGTTTTGTGAATTATTATGTCTCTCTCTTTTCTGAAATGATTGTATTTTTGAAAGTCCAATAGTACACATAAATAACGGAAAATTTGGATATTTACTTAATTAAGTATTAATTAAACCACAAAGCAAATTATGAATGTCGAATATTAATGACTAAGAGTGGGGTATGTGAATTAACTACATTGGGACACTCAAATATTTAGATTTGATCTGAGGAAGTTGTTAACCAGACACAACTTATGTGACTTTTGTTCATTACCTCTTTTAACTCTTCAATTTAAAATTGATAAATGACCAAATAAAAGATATTTATTACTCAAAACAATTTAATTTGAATGCATTGATATCTCATATCTCATTCAATGGTTGATCCTTGACCAGAAACACACTTTACTAGAAAAAAACATTTGTAAGTCAAAACTTAAAAGTACTAAAAAAAACTTTTTTTCTTCCAAAAGTTCCATAAAGATAAAAACAATTATTAATACTTTAGAATTTATTTTTGCATTAGATTTAGAGATTTATGGAACTCTTTTTTTCATTTTAACTTTTACAGAATTTTGAAATGATTTTAAAGGTATTTTTGACCAAACACTAATGGTTGATAATTTTGAAATAAAAACCAAAAAATAAAGAGGGATTTACAAAACTACATCATTTCAACACTTCTTTCACAAAATAAATTTAATTTAATATTTTTACGTATTTCTTCCTTTCAAAATTTTAAATAGTTGATTTACCATTTTAAAAGTACCAAAATTAAAAAAAAAGATTATTTGGGTTCGTTAATTATTAATGTATAGTATGAAAGATATATGATTGTTTAGATAGAGTTTATTTGAATTTAATTTTGAATATTTATGTGTAATTTTGAAAACTAACTATGAGATGATGTAGTTTTGTAAAATATAATTCAAATGGTGTAGTTTTGTAATTCCCTAAAGATAAATATTTTTTAAATATTTCCTTAAATATTTTTTAAATATTTCCTTAAATATTTTTTAAATATTTCCTTAAATATTTACAAATATTGGATATAGATTATCAAAAAAGCTAGTCACCACCAGCTTAACCCTAATAACTCTGTTTCCTTCTGTATATTATTTTCTTCAAATCCCAACGAAGAAAAAAAAAAAAAAATAACCGTAAAAACAAAATTTATAATTAAAAATCTGAAAAAGCAATACTAAAATAAATAAATTAATGAAAATTAAAAAGAAATAAAATCCAAGTCGGCTTTAGCCTCTTCCTCTACTATAAATTCGCCTTTGGCTTCTCTCTTCCTCTCTCACAAACAAAAAAAAAAGAGAAAATAAATAACTCTTTTTTTCTAACGTCACATCGGATCTACACAGAAACTATTTTCCTCATAAATTATAATTTTTCTGTGTAAACAAAAAAAAATGGGAACAATCGATTTTATTGATAACAACACAAAGATGAACGATCTCTCACAAATCCTGCCACGTGTCCTCGTCGTCTCTCGAAGAACCGTTCGTAAAAACAAATTCGTCGACTTCGTTGGTACGATCTCTCTCTCTCTGCTCTGTTTTTTCATTGCATGGCTCTGTTTTTTCAAAAACTAAAAAATCAAAACTTTTGATAATTTAATTAGTGGGTTCTCTCCATAATCATGTTTTGTTTAATGGGTTCTCTTCAAAATTGTGTTTTATTTGATGGGTTCTCTTCAAAATTGTGTTTTATTTGATGTGTTCTGTTTTAAAATTGTGTGTATTTTTGTTTGCAGGTGAATACCATCTAGATTTGATCGTACGTTATGGATGTGTACCAGTGATTGTGCCACGTGTAACAGGTGTTCACATGTTGCTAGAGAGCTTTAAACCAATACATGGAGTTCTTCTATGTGAAGGAGAAGATATTGATCCTTCTCTTTATGAATCTGAGATCTCTTCTCTCTCACCGGAAGAGCTTCAAGAGATTAGAGAAACACATGCTAGTGACACTTCTATTGATAAAGAGAAAGATTCTATTGAGTTGGGTCTTGCTAAGCTTTGTCTTGAACAGAACATTCCTTACTTAGGAATCTGCAGAGGATCACAAGTAAATACAAACAAAACACACATTGTCTCTTTTTGATGTTTATGTCTTAATTTAAACATTTTAATAAAAAAATATTTAATAACTTTTGTTTTGTGTTTGTTTTGTGGTGTAGATATTGAATGTTGCTTGTGGAGGGTCTCTTTATCTAGATTTAGAGAAAGAGCTTACTAATAAGTTACCCGAAGAAAGACGAACAAAGCATATAAACTATGATGATTATGATGGTCATAGACATGTTGTTAGGATTGTAGAGAACAGTCCACTACATTCTTGGTTTAAAGACTCATTAGATGAAGAGAAAATGGAGATTTTAGTCAATAGCTATCATCACCAAGGTGTTAAGAGACTAGCACAAAGGTTTGTTCCCATGGCTTTTGCTCCTGATGGGCTAATGGAGGGTTTTTACGATCCGGACGCTTATAACCCCGAAGAAGGGAAGTTTATAATGGGTTTACAATTTCATCCGGAGCGAATGAGACAACAAGATCTTGATGAGTTTGATTATCCTGGTTGTCCTGCTGCTTATCAGGTATTGTGTGTTTTTAAAGATTGTTGTTAGAGAGTTTGAGAATTTGAGTTTTTTTTATAATGTTTTTGGTTTGATTTTGGTAGGAATTCGCAAAGGCGGTGATTGCTTATCAGAAGAAGCTAAATAGCACAATGTCTATGCCAAAGACATTGAAGCTCGATAAAGAAATGGAGAGTAAAAGAAAGATACTTGTTCGAAGTTTTTCGCTTGCGAAGTATATGTATACTAAAGGAGAGCCTGATAAGAACACATCTAAAGAATCAGAGCTCGAAGTCGGAGCCGAGTTTCTCGAGGTAAATAACATCAAATATTTCTAGTAAATTTTACATAATATTTACCACTGATTTATTTCTAGAAGTTAAATGGTTCAAAAGGATTTATTTGGCCTTTCATTGTCCTAAGGGTTACATAGTACTAAAAGCCAAAAAAAATTGAAGTATGGTCATGCATTTCAATATTCATATTAGTGGAAGCATTAATGATGTTTATGGTTGTTGTGATGGGCAAAAGTGACCCTGGCTTGACCAACCCGGTACATGCATGAGACATTTTGAGTCCACATGATATCGGTTTTAATGTTGTCTTGCGGGACTTAAACATCCATGTGTGGGTACCTGATAAACGAGATTTTACCCCGCTTAATCTAATATCTTAATGTAGTATTTAAGATGTCAAACCAAATCAGGAGCAAACAATGTATTCGAATTTATGCGAAACAAACTCGGTTTAAGTGTGATCAAAAGGGTTGTTTGAGTGATGTTTTTGTGACCGGAAATTTAACAAAACGAAAAACGAGAATTAAAGGTTTTGAAAGATTATTAAAAAGCTAAACAATCGAGGTTAAGGTGTTTTAAAGGATGATTAAACTTTCGGATTTCAAATTGTCTTTTATAAAATTTACTTTAAGGTTTTGAAAACGATTTTAGATCAATCCACTCTCGTGGCAATGATCCTTTTCTCAACGATTGAACTAACACAATGTCTTGGATAGTTTAATCGTCGAGAAACTTTAAGGACAAATCAATTCTAACCACCAAGTTTATTAACACGGATCTCTCGGTTAAGCTAGGCTTGGTTCTAAGGTAATTGTTCGGGAGGCTTTATAATCTCTCGATTCATAAAGCTTCTCGGGTTCGATAATCGAATGGCCAACTCGATTAAAGCTTTAAGGTTGTTACCAAAGACTAAAGTTTTCAATCAATTAAGTTTTAGACAATTTTCATTCCTAGATTCAATCAAACCCCTTTTACCCTAACCCAATTGTCTATTTAGAACTACTCACAAATCATATTGAAAATCATAGCAATTTGATTCAAAGAAACCATAAGCATAAACAAAATAAACAAAGAGAATAAAAAGGGTAAAGAAAACTCTTATTCAATGATGATGATGAAGATTACAAGGTGGCAAGAAGCAATCACCAAGAAAATCTCCTCAAAGTCTCAATCTCCCAAAAAACAAAAAACTAAGATAATCCACTGGTGGCTGTGTTTTTACCCTAATAAACGAGTCTAAACCGAAAATAAAACAAAGGAAAACCAAAAATCAAACCGGTTTTCCTTTTTTACATAGCGAAAAACCAAATCTCATAAAAATTCGCAGCCTGTATCGGTCAAAGCAAACCGATACAGGCTGGCCGATACGCGCTTCGGCAAATCTTCCTTCGGCTCTGTTTTCTTCGTATCGGCCGAGGCTAAGCCGATACGACGAGTCGATACGTGTCTTCGGGTCTTCTTCTCTTGTATCGGTCACTCCAAACCGATACGGTTGACCGATACAAGCTTCGGCAAATCTCTGTTTTCAATATCGGCCACGGAAACCGATACGGTTGACCGATACAGACTTCGGCACACTCTCTGTCTTCTGTATCGGCCAACTGAAACCGATACAACATGCCGATTCAAGTGTATCAGTTTCTTTTTGGCTCAAATTCATCAATTTCGCCGTCTTTATGCTCCAAAACCTGAAATACACAAAACAAACCAAAATGCAACCAATATGCAACCTATATGACACTAAATGCAACCTAAATGAATGAGTTCTAATGCATAAACTAAAGTAAAATGTGTAAAATATGCAAGTTATCAACTCCCCCAAACTTATCCTTTGCTTGTCCTCAAGCAAGAGAACTAACATCAAAGTTTAAAAGGGTATAGAGGCGGGGACCTCAGAACCAAAAGTAACGCGAAGAGTGTAGTGAACGAGTATCCTAAACATAGTATCCTGTCGCAACCGAGCTAGTTCTACCTATTTCCATTCATCTCAAACTCCGTCTAAATTCGTTATTATTACCAAAAGCATGTGATCCACTTGTCTAGTCTAAGCACCTTTCACATTCAATTAAGCATAGTCGAAGCATGAAACATGATCAAGAATTTTCAAGAGTTTTTCTATTTGTCTAGGTAAGAACGGGATTTCGAATCAAACGAGGAGGCTAACACTCAGGCATGTGGTTAGTTGTAGCGCGGTTTCTCTCGGGGAGTGAAAGGGTTAAGCAAAATCGGGAAAGACGAAGCAATGCAAATCCGGACATCCATCCCTATACAATTCTAATCTCTAACCCATCTTTTCACTCTCTACACACTTAAGCATTCAAACACCGAGTTTTCTTTCATTTTTTTTTTTTTTTTTTTTTTAAATACCTTAGGGGTTTTATTTGGCTAACTTTCTTTTCTTTTTTTTTTTTTTGATTTTTCTGTTTTTTTTTTTTTTTTTTTTTTTTTTTTTTTTTTTTTTTTTTTTTTTAGTAGCCATTCTTTACCCCTAGGAGTTTTACAATTCAACTCGTGTTTATTTTCTGAAAATACGTTTTAGTTCAAAGATGTGTTTCCCGTTATCCCGTCTACAAACTAGCATATGATAACCTAGCCAAATGGATGTCCTTCCTTGTCGCTCCCTATACTTTCAAGTTTTTGCGAAACCAAACAATCACTAAATGAAAAGAATTCTCACAAGTGTTTGGGTTTAGGCGAAGGGGGTGAGAGGGGAATCATCCTTATAATGAGAATGACCGGATTGCGCTTAAGGTGTTTCGGTTTAGGAAGCCACAATCCGTAGAAATCACAAAGCCATAGAAATACTCTTAAAAACTCTCAATCATGCTAATTAGAAGTCAAGTTTAGGTTCAAATAATTTTTGAAGGCTACCTAGAACTATCAAGCTTCATAACCACACTATTGGCTTTTTAAACATCAATGTCTAGGGTCGAGATTTCAAGATTTTCGGCGAGTTCTAAGTCGTTTGAGGAAGACACTACACCTAAGATACCGTTCAAAACACTAGACGCGTCGCTTTATAAGGCTAAAATCATCATAGATCCCCTATGCATATGACCTAAATGAACTAATCCTAAATGCATTTTTTTTTGTGTTTTTGGGTTTTTTCGTTTTTTTTTTTTTTTTTTTATGTCACTAATATGAAACTATATGACGACTCCCCCAAACCGAAATCACACGGTCTCGTGTGAAGAAAGTATTTGGAGAAGATCCTATATGCAAAAACGGCCTAAAAGCTACATGCAATGAATGTGAAAAAGCATATGTACAAGGGTGGAGGGTTACCTCAGTAGTAGTTGGTGTCCGGGTCAGGGCCTTCTCCATCGGAGGAGAAAGTGGGAGACTCGTTGTCCGAGAAGACCGTGGGTGGGCGGTTGTGAAAGCGGTAGGGTCTCCTAGGCTGCCTAGGTGCGTCCGTCCGCGGATCGCGCACTACCGGCTGCCTGTCTTGGTTCGAACTGCGGCTCGCGCGGGACAAACCCCTCTTGATGGTCTTCTTCGGCGACTTGACCTCGCGCACCAACTTCCTTATGGTTCGGTCTTGGAAGAGGTTCCACCGGCTCATCTTCTGCATATCCAAGTACAAGTCCCGCAAAGGACCGAGGCTGTCTAGGCGCGGTGGAGGGACCGAGGTAGTAGCGCTCGGGTCCGTAGGTAGGCGGCGTCGATGTGCTGAACTCGTACCTACTCGGTCCGGCAGGTCGGTGGAATTTTCTCGGACCGCGGACGAGAGGAGAGAGGGGCGGCTGTGACATCGTGTAAGTGGCTCCCGTCGAGGTCGAAGTGAACCGCGGCGTTGCCGCTGAAACTTGTGCGAGGCTGGTTTGGGAAGGAGGACGATGCTTTGAATGGTGTTTAACTTGAACGAGTACGCGTACTTACCCTCGCATTCGCCGACAATCATTAGTCTGCTTTGCCAAGTATGGCATGTCCATGAAGGTCGGATGTTCTTTTCTTCCCAATAGGGGTACCCGCCGGCTGGTTAGAAAAGGTGTGACCCATCCGCCTATGCTCGGCTTTGGCGTGGCATCGGTGCGAGTCCAAGCCCAACGTTTGATGTCCATGAAACCGTTGATGAGCAGCCGAAGAACGCTCGGGAAGTGTTCCTCTGTCGTGGGGAACAAATCGGGGTCGCGGAGTGAGCGTCGAAGTATCGGAGCTAGACCTTGCTGCAAGTACATCATCTCGTTGTTGTTTACTTGCCCCGCCTCGCGTCTAGGGAAGAACACGTGCGAAAGAAGTTTCTGCACATATCTTATCGGCTGGATGGCGAATCATCGCGCTCTTCGATCTCCCGGGCTGGTAGACCCCGTTGGCAATAAAGTTCCAAAGCTGTGCGCTTTCGCCTATCTCGTTCGTTGAGCTCAACTTGCCCGTTTGCTGGAATTCCGAGCATTTTTTCCCAAGTTTGGAGAGTTCCGGAGTATTTTCTCCCGTTGCTAGCTTGTGAACGAGATTTCCATCACTTCATCCTTGTATGTGATCGCGAGGGTGGCTAGAAGCCGACAAGTCTCCTCCTTGTAGGCTATTTCCTTCTTCCCTAAAACCCAATCAAGCCTCATGTGGCGCAAAATTTCCTTTACCTCATCGTAGATCCCTAATTTCCTGAGCGTATCCGTGTCGGGGGAAACGCGATGGGGTGAATGGGATCTCCATTAGTGCGTCGTACAACTCCCGGGCCGTCGGTTGCTTCTTCGGATCGCGTGTGATGGGAGAATTGCTTGTCCTTGGTGGGAAGGGGAATGTGGGCGCTACGCCACCTCCTCCTCGTCGTAGGAGTCGTATACGAACTCGAAATCCCCCTCTTCCACGATAGCGGGTTCAGTATGCTTCTTTTTCGCGCTAACCTTTCGCGATTTGCTCTTTCGCGGCTCCTCCCTCGGTTCCTCTCTTGGAACCTCTCTTGGAACCTCATCCGTGGGTTCCCTTATCACCACCGAACCCGACCTAGTCCTTCTTCTCGGTGGTTCTTCCTCTATTGCCTTGCCTTTCCCTTTTTCAGCCCTTGATGCTCTCTTAGGACCCATTGGCTATTATGGTGAATTTGGGCGTTTTTGGAGAGGGCTCAGATCGTTTGAATGGTTGAGATGACCTGAAAGAGAAGGAGGAGACAAAGAGAATGAGCCAAAAATCAGTTGATTTCGACAACAAACGAAGGAGATATCAAGTTTTTAAAATTTTCAACAATGGTGGAACAAGAGGGGGCGATATCGGTCGTGTTGATTTAAGAGAAAAACCCTAGGATTATATTTATACTCGACCGATATTAACAAAAATTCAGCGCGTATCGGTTACCTGGCCGATACGGTTTAACCGATACGATACTGTATCGGGTATTCTGTATCGGCGTGTAGTCGAGGTTGGCCTATTTTGCGTTGTATCGGTCACATCAGACCGATACAACATACCGATACTAGTGTTTCCTCTTTCTGTCTTCCTTGTATCGGTCCCGACGGACCGATACAACATCCCGATACGCAAGTCTCCACTTTCTGTTTGCTTGTATCGGTCCCAGCAGACCGATACAACATCCCGATAGGAACGTCTCCCCTTCTCTTTGCCTTGTATCGGTCCCAGCAGACCGATACGTCTCGTCGATATCGGCCAAAGCTTGCCGATATGGCTGGCCGATACGTAACTCCTGGTTGTTTCTCCTCGTTTTTCACCTGGAAAACACTACTAAGTAACCCAAGAAGATGATTAGAACTATGAATATGAGAATGCTAAATGAAAAACAAAGAATATGTACAAGGATAGACATGGGACTTCCTCCCAAGTGAGCTTGTTTATAGTCACGTAGCTTGACTTTACCCCTTTGTTTTAAGCAACGTTTGGATCCGAAAGAGACAATGAGTCTCCTCCGGTTGCAGCTTCGTTTGCGAAGTACGGTTTGAGTCTTTGACCGTTCACTGCAAACTCCCCTCCGTGCTTGTCCCAAAGCACCACAACTCCGAGTGGTTTGACCTCCTTGATCTTGAAAGGGCCGGACCAACGGGATTTCAGCTTTCCCGGGAATAGTCTAAGCCGCGAGTTGAATAGCAGCACCAAGTCGTTCACCTTGAACTCTTTCTTGATGATCTTCTTGTCGTGGAAGGCTTTGGTCCGCTCTTTGTAGATCCTCGAGCTCTCATAGGCGTGTTGGCGTATTTCGTCCAATTCCTCGAGCTGAAATTCCCTCTTCTCTTTCGCGCTCCTAATATCGAAGTTTAGAAGCTTGATTGCCCAGCTGGCTTTGTACTCGAGCTCTACCGGTAGATGGCATGCTTTCCCATACAGCAAGTTGAAAGGTGTCGTTCCCAAGGGCGTTTTAAACGCGGTTCTATACGCCCAAAGCGCGTCGTCGAGCTTGACGGACCAATCCTTCCTCGTTACACCAACCGTCTTCTCGAGGATGGCTTTGATTTGTCGGTTGGAAACCTCAACTTGGCCACTTGTTTGGGGATGATAAGGTGTTGCCACCTTGTGCTTAACACCGTGCTTCTTGAGAAGACTCTCAAAGACCTTGTTGATGAAATGGGATCCACCGTCACTAATCACAACCACGGGAACTCCGAATCGAGGGAAGATTATCGTCTTAAAAAGACTAACAACGGCTTTTGAGTCGCTCGTTGTGCAAGCTACAGCTTCTACCCACTTGGAGACATAGTCTACCGCCACAAGGATGTACTTCTTGCCATACGACGATGGGAAGGGTCCCATGAAGTCTATACCCCACACATCAAAAATCTCAACCTCCATGATAGGGTTTTGTGGCATCTCGTTCCGCTTGCTTATATTGCCCTTCCTTTGGCAAGGATCGCAGCGTTGAACGAACTCGTGAGCGTCCTTAAACATCGTGGGCCACCAAAAACCAGCTTGTAAGACCTTGGAGACCGTCTTAAAGCTCGCGAAATGTCCCCCATAGGCTGAACCGTGGCAATGGGTAAGAATGCCGTTCACCTCTTCATCTGCTACACACCTCCGATATAATCCATCTTTGCACAAGGTGTAGAGGTAAGGTTCGTCCCAATAGAACCGTTTCAAGTCGTGGAAGAATTTCTTCTTTTGATGACGCTCCAAGTCATGCGGTTCTCTTCCCGTGGCCAGGTAGTTCACGATGTCCGCGTACCATGGCTCTTTTTCTGCGGCAAAGAGCTCTTCAACCTCGTACTCTTGCTCTCCCCGGAATCTCCGTAGCATGACTCGTCATTAGCTGCTCCTCGGGGAATGAGTCGTCGATGGGCAGTAGGTCGTCTACGCGCAGCCGCGACAAGTGATCCGCGACTCCATTCTCGACGCCCTTCTTATCTTTGATTTCCAAGTCAAACTCTTGGAGCAGCGAGAATCCACCGTAGCGGCCGCGGTTTCGCATCTTTCTTTGCGAGCAAATGTCTCAATGCTGCGTGATCGGTGTAGACTATCACCTTTGAGCCAACCAAGTATTGCCTAAACTTCTCGAAAGCAAACACGATGGCTAGGAGTTCCTTTTCCGTGGTTGCATACTTTGATCGCGCATCGTCCATCGTCTTACTAGCGTAGTAAATGACGTGGAGCTTCTTCTCCTTTCTTTGTCCCAACACCGCACCAACGGCGTAGTCACCGGCATCGCACATGATCTCAAAGGGTAGATCCCAATCCGGTGGCTGCACAATAGGAGCGCTAATCGGCTCTTGCTTGATCTTGTGGAAAGCGCTTAGACACTCGTCGTCGAACACAAAATCGACGTCCTTGCATAGCAATCTCGTCGGCGGTCTAGCTATCTTCGAGAAGTCCTTGATGAACCTCCTGTAGAAACCCGCGTGACCGAGAAAACTCCTTATGCTCTTCACCGAATTTGGAGCTCCGAGGTTGGCCATAACGTCGATCTTTGCCTTATCAACCTCAATACCTTTCTCTGAAATCCGATGACCCAAAACGATGCCATCTCTTACCATGAAGTGGCACTTCTCCCAATTCAGCACCAAGTGGCATTCCTCGCACCTTTTAAGCACCCCGCAAAGATTAGACAAACACGAGGCAAACGAAGAACCGTAGACAGAAAAATCATCCATAAAAACCTCAACAATGTTTTCGATTAAATCTGAAAATATGGACATCATGCATCGTTGGAACGTCGCGGGTGCATTACACAACCCAAACGGCATTTTACGATACGCAAACGTACCATAGGGACATGTAAAGGTGGTTTTCTCTTGGTCTCGGGGGTGGATGGGTATTTGGAAAAATCCGGAATACCCATCGAGAAAACAATAGTATGGATGGTTTGCTAAGCGTTCAAGCATTTGGTCAATGAAGGGCGAGGGGGAAGTGGTCTTTTCGAGTTGCGGCGTTTAGCTTTCGATAATCGATGCAAACTCTATGACCCGTGATTGTTCTAGTTGGGATTAATTCGTTTTTATCATTCTTAACCACGGTAATTCCACCCTTTTTCGGTACTACATGAACGGGAGAGATCCAATTGCTATCGGATATTGGGAAAATTATCCCTGCATCCAATAGCTTGATTATCTCTTTCTTAACAACTTCTTTGAGGTTTGGGTTCAGCCGACGTTGGTGTTCTATTGAGGACATAGATTCGTTCTCTAGATGTATCCGGTGCATGCACAAAGAGGGTGAAATCCCTTTGATATCATCTAGAGAATAACCTATTGCCTTCCTAAATTTTTTTAGCTCATGAGTTAAAGTTTTAACCTCGTCGTCGCTAAGCGCAGCGTTTATAATTATCGGGTAGGTGGAGTTAGGCCCCAAGAAAACGTACCTTAGCCCGTTGGGAAGGGGTTTTAACTCTACCTTTGGCGCTTTGAGTTCGCTCCAATCGTTGTCATCGCTAGACTTACCATTGCTAGCATCGTCGTCCATCGTCATCGCCTTTGCGTCGTATGTAACCGCCTCGGGCAGGACAAGAAACTCGGCTTCCACATCGATGGGGTGGGAGTCGATTCTTTTCGGACTGCCATCACGTCGCCTCTCGTTGTTCGGCCTCCTTCTTCTAAGGTGGTCATGGCAAGCTGAAGCTCGTCTTCCGTCGCTAACTCCTCCAAGAATTCGTCCGCGAGTTCATCCATCAAGTCGATGTAGAAAATCTGCCCATCAATGGTCGGTTTCTTGATCGTATCGTTGATGTCGTACCTTTGGACTAGGTCTTCTCCGAGATGCGGATCAATCTTACCCTTTTTCACATCTATAATCGCTCCGGCTGTGGCTAGGAACGGCCTACCGAGGATAAGAGGGTCCTTAGGTTCTTCATCCATTGCCAAGACGATGAAATCAGTGGGGATGAAAGCGTTCCCTAGCTTGACCGGAATGTCCTCTAACACACCCGCGGGTATCCTTACCGATCTATCGGCAAGCACAAGGGAGATCCTGGTTGGCTTGAAGGATGAGAACCCAAGTCTCCGGGCAATGGACAGCGGCATGAGACTAGCGCTAGCTCCTAAATCGCACAAGCATCCTTCGAAAACCAAGGGGCCGATGGCACATGGTATGGTGAAACTCCCCGGATCACTCGGCTTCTTAGGGCGGTTTCGTTGGATGATTGCGCCGCACTCGTGCGAGAGGACTACTGTATCGTCGAAGTCCCGAAACTTGTTCTTGATCGCATCCTTTAGAAACTTGCTATAGTGAGGGACGAGTTTAAAGGCATCGACGAGTGGCATGGCAATTTGAACTTCCTTCATTTGCTTTTCAAACTGCGCTTTGTACTTCTCTAGCGAGCTGTTTCTTAGCTCGACCCGGAAAAGGTAGCTTAGGCACGTAAGGGGACGTAACGTAAGCCGGCTTTTTCGGTTTGGCGGTTTTCTCCTCCGTATCGGCCTTGTTTGTGGCCGATACGGGTGGTCGATATCGGTCTTCCGAAACCGATACACCCGGCCGATGCGAGTGTCCTGTCTCCTTATCGCTCGTATCGGCCTTGTCTTTGGCCGATACCGGTGGCCGATATCGGCCGGCCGTGGCCGATACTCGCTGGTCGATACGGATGTCCCGTATCCTCCTCTTTACCGTCTTCTCCACTTTCTTCGTCCGGGAGCGTGGTATCCGCCTCGTGGGATCGTTCCACCTCCCCCACCTGTTCCGCATCGTCCTCGATGCGATCACCGAAGGTAATTGTCGTCCACTACGAAGATGTAGAGCGTTGACATACTCTTTCGGGTTAGCTTCTGGTTTCCCAGGGAGTTGACCCATTGGTCGTTTGGAGGATGACGTGATCCGCCCCACTTGGTTATCCAGAGCTTTCAGGTGCGAGCTCATTGATTCGAACTTCGCGTTGAGGTCGTGGTACGAGTTGTCAACCTTTGCCTGAATTTCCTTCTTGAACGTGCTAAACTCCAAGTGATTTCGGGTTTGGCCGTCGAGGATTTGCTTCGAGCGGTCGAGCGGTTTGATCACCTTGGGGAGCTGGTGATGCGGCCGCTCCTTGAGTACCGGGGTGGTTGTTGTAGCCCGGAGGACGATTTGGTGGTGGTCTCGGTGCGTATCCTCCCTGGTTGTATTGAGGTTTACCTTGGTAACCTCCTTGTTGCGTCCGGGGATAGACACTGATCACTAGGGTTAGCGACGTTGTTGTTGCGGTAGGAGAGATTTGGGTGTTGAGAGTAATTGTTGAAGCGCCAACCGTTCGATTCCCCATGTAGTTTATCTCCTCCCTGATTTCCCTCGATTGGGGGCAAGCTGTTCCTCTCCGCTTCCCACAAAGTTGATCCCCACTTGTTGAGACATGATCGGCTTGTCAAGCTTCTCGTTCACCGCTTTTATCTCTCGCTTGAATTGCTCATCATTACCAGAGCTACGGATGTTGCGATCGTAATCCTCGCCATAGTTGCTATCACTCAATGCATAGTTCTCCACCAACAGCTGCCCATCCGCTTCCGTCTTCCCAAGAAAGTTACCTTGGCTAGCCGAATCTAGAAGCATTCCGAACTTGGGTTTTAAGCCTCGGTAGAATGTGCCGAGCAAACTTTCTCCCGAGAACCCGTGGTGTGGACATCTCAGCGTATAGCCTTTGAATCTTTCCCAAGCTTCGCTAAATGTTTCATGGTCCTTTTGAGCGAAAGCCGAGATTTCATTCCTTAGCTTTGATGTCCGAACCACGGAGAAGAACTTTGTTAGGAAAGCCTTCTTGCAAGCTTCCCAAGTCTGGATGGTGTCCTTGACAAGGTTCTTTTGCCATAGGTGTGCTTTGTCCCCTAGTGAGAAAGGGAACAATCGCAGCTTGAACATGTCCTCGTTGACACCGTTGATCTTCACCGTATCGCATAGCATATCGAATTGGTGAAGGTGGTCAATCGGGTCTTCACTAGGCAAACCGTAGAACTTGTTGCCCGAGATCATGTTGATGAGACTGGACTTGATCTCGAAGTTGTTGTTGGCGATGGCCGGTGGCGCAATACCACTACGGTAGGTGACGTTAGAAGGCACGTCGTCGGTTCCAATCGTGCGTGCAACGTTAGCCGCGTTGTTTGCGTTAGGTGCGTCACCCATCTCGAATTCGATTCCGAACCCGAAGTGTCCGATGTGGATGAGTCGGAGTGGACGCTGGTTCTTCTTTCTCGTGAGATAGCTCTTTCGTGTGCTTTGATGTCCGCGAAGAAGAGCAAGTCTGTCACTTTGTCGGTGACTTCTTCTTTGCATACACCTACAAAACGAAAATCACAAGGAAAGAGAACAAGTTAGTATCTAAACTGAAACTTAATCCCAAGTAGTTCCAAAATTCTAATAATTGTTCGAGTTCCTGAATCGGCAACGGCGCCAATTTGATAAACGAGATTTTACCCCGCTTAATCTAATATCTTAATGTAGTATTTAAGATGTCAAACCAAATCGAGAGCAAACAATGTATTCGAATTTATGCGAAACAAACTCGGTTTAAGTGTGATCAAAAGGGTTGTTTGAGTGATGTTTTTGTGACCGGAAATTTAACAAAACGAAAAACGAGAATTAAAGGTTTTGAAAGATTATTAAAAAGCTAAACAATCAGAGTTAAGGTGTTTTAAAGGATGATTAAACTTTCGGATTTCAAATTGTCTTTTATAAAATTTACTTTAAGGTTTTGAAAACGATTTTAGATCAATCCACTCTCGTGGCAATGATCCTTTTCTCAACGATTGAACTAACACAATGTCTTGGATAGTTTAATCGTCGAGAAACTTTAAGGACAAATCAATTCTAACCACCAAGTTTATTAACACAGATCTCTCGGTTAAGCTAGGCTTGGTTCTAAGGTAATTGTTCGGGAGGCTTTATAATCTCTCGATTCATAAAGCTTCTCGGGTTCGATAATCGAATGGCCAACTCGATTAAAGCTTTAAGGTTGTTACCAAAGACTAAAGTTTTCAATCAATTAAGTTTTAGACAATTTTCATTCCTAGATTCAATCAAACCCCTTTTACCCTAACCCAATTGTCTATTTAGAACTACTCACAAATCATATTGAAAATCATAGCAATTTGATTCAAAGAAACCATAAGCATAAACAAAATAAACAAAGAGAATAAAAAGGGTAAAGAAAACTCTTATTCAATGATGATGATGAAGATTACAAGGTGGCCAAGAAGCAATCACCAAGAAAATCTCCTCAAAGTCTCAATCTCCCAAAAAACAAAAAACTAAGATAATCCACTGGTGGCTGTGTTTTTACCCTAATAAACGAGTCTAAACCGAAAATAAAACAAAGGAAAACCAAAAATCAAACCGGTTTTCCTTTTTTACATAGCGAAAAACCAAATCTCATAAAAATTCGCGACTCGTATCGGTCAAAGCAAACCGATACAGTGCTGGCCGATACGCGCTTCGGCAAATCTTCCTTCGGCTCTGTTTTCTTCGTATCGGCCGAGGCTAAGCCGATACGACAGGTCGATACGTGTCTTCGGGTCTTCTTCTCTTGTATCGGTCACTCCAAACCGATACGGTTGACCGATACAAGCTTCGGCAAATCTCTGTTTTCAATATCGGCCACGGAAACCGATACGGTTGACCGATACGGACTTCGGCACACTCTCTCGTCTTCCGTATCGGCCAACTGAAACCGATACAACATGCCGATTCAAGTGTATCAGTTTCTTTTTGGCTCAAATTCATCAATTTCGCCGTCTTTATGCTCCAAAACCTGAAATACACAAAACAAACCAAAATGCAACCAATATGCAACCTATATGACACTAAATGCAACCTAAATGAATGAGTTCTAATGCATAAACTAAAGTAAAATGTGTAAAATATGCAAGTTATCAGTACCATGAAAAACAAAAGCCAGATATAAGCTTTGGAGTCCCGACATGTGACCAACTAACACATGTCGGGACTCTTAGGATCAACTTTAAAAGAAAATAGAAAATGGACCCGCATGTGGGTCTATTTAAAACCATCCCAACAGGATTTTGGTCCACCACAACTACTCTTCTTTTGTACATGGATTTTAAAAACAAAGCATATTTGGAGTCCCGACGTATCTAGTGTGTGACCGGTTCATACCTAAACATTTCGGGACTTTTATGACATGTTTTAAAGAAAATGGAAAACTGACCCACATGTGGGTCAATAGTAAGGCATGGCCCCCGCCACGGGCTTTTGGCCCACCACAACTACTATGTAGTTTTCTTGATACATGCATGTTTTATCATATTATAACTTAGTATACTATTTCTCTATTTCTAGTGACTTAGTTATTAAAGTGTGTATAATTCGCGTCGTTGCAGTCAAACACGGCGCTAAGCGTGGAGCAACAAACGAGGCTAAAGGAAATGGGGGCGACGGTAAGGAACGGAGGATCATACATGAAAAAGTTGAAAGTAGACGAAGAGAAGCAAAGGATGGCAAGGAGCATGATGAACAAGATGAACATAGAGCAACTTTCAGAACTTATGGCATTTTATCATTTGATGGGTAATATATGTGGTGAAGTTTTAGAGAGAAAGCTTCATGGCAATAATGTCAATGAATGTTAAAAAAGATATGTGAGTTTCACATGGAAACACACACAAATGATGCTTTTTTAAAGAAAATAACAAAAGGCAACTTTGTTTATGTGGATTTGCCTTTTTATATATTTATAAAAAATTTTGGTCAAAAGATGGGTAAAATCAAGCCTAAAAGGTAATGTGTGTTAGTATTGTGATCAAATTTAATGGTATCTAAAATTTTATGATAATTCTTGTTCGTCTATTAATTTGATGATTTGTTAATTTGTTAAATTTATTTACATGATTTTACTTGGGTAGTGTTCATGCAAATCTAATGGTTATTTAAAAAAATTGTGGAACTACCACATTTATTAACCAAGTGGACCTTGGCCTAGTGGGTGGTTGAGTCTCTTTTAGTAGAGTTTAAAGCCAGTACTAATTCAACCCACTTGGGAGGAGTGATTTACGCTTTTAACGTGGTATTATCAACGTCTGACTCTAGGCATCGGAGGAGATTAAGGGTCGAAGCTCCGGAATTCCTACGGTTTATCAAAAAAAAAAAATACCACATTTACTAGAAATTATATGGATACCATATACAAAATCGTTAGGACATGAAGAGGTAGTCCGTGAAACTATTGTACAAGTGTCTCGTGAAAAGTAACAAACAAAAAGTATAATAACATCTTTATTTATTTTTTGAACGATCTTTGACACCAACCATTAGACAAACTCCATAATACTAAGATTTTTGGTTGATAATATTTTTTTTTTTAAGTTTCGAAATTAAAATAGAGATAAAAGAGTATTTGCTGACAATTATAATTAATGAACTCGTTTGTGAGTTAAGTAAGTGGCAAGCGTATTTTGTGACTAAAAAAACATAGTATTTTGAACAAAAAAAAGAAACACAAACCGGGGCTTCTAGCTCAGGCGGTAAAGGGCTCACAGCTGTGAGTTCCGCCTCCTGGGTTCGAACCTCGGCCACTGCGGAATTAACATACGGGCTGCAGCGTTCCTGGAAATAGTCTGGACTTACTTCGGTAAGGATCAGGACACCAGGATTACCAAAAAAAAAAAAAAGAAACATAGTATCTACTTTAACTTTTAACAAATTAAAAAATGTGTACTTACGTATGCCTAATAAGTCTATGTAAGTAGTAGATATGCCCATATCCATACCCATACATATATGTAACATAATAACTAAATTATCTAGAGTGATTTACACAATAGAGCACTTTTTAACACTTGCATATCAAAATAAGACATTTTTGTGATATGAGACACTTTTTACACTTTTTATTTTATTAAATACAGTTTTACCCTTCGTGTACATAAAAGTTGTGTACAGAAAGTTGTGGATACACAACGTTGTGGATACACAACGTTGTGTACAGAAAGTTGTGGATACACAACGTTGTGTACAGAAAGTTGTGGATACACAACGTTGTGTACATAAAGTTGTGGATACACAACGTTGTGTACAGAAAGTTGTGGATACGTTTTATGTTATGTGGACATACTTTTGTACAATTTTGTAAATGTATTTTAATTTATTATAAAATATATTATATCTAATTTATATTTAGTATTTACACTCCCATATGTTTTTGTAATATTCTTAATAAATGGGAATGAAACATGTTGATATTAATAAGTGAAAACATGAAAATTACATGTACATCAAAAACAAATAAATTTTTAAATTCATTATTAAAACATATTTATTTATTTTTGAACATGAACCATAATATAATTTTAACTACAAAATTTATTTAAACTTGAACACAAATCATCATATGAATTGTCTATGATATATAAACTTATTGGAATAAAATTTAAACTCGTTCATTCTACCTTGAACATTTGTACAATTCTATGTGGACATATATAAAAACATTAGATATTGAATAGTTGTCCACAAATGTTAATTCATTCATAAATAAAATATATAAAAGTGGATATCAAAATATAGATATTAAAATTTTATAAATCAATATACGAAAATAAATTATTTTATATTACCCTAGAAAATTAAAATTATAATGCAAAATAGAAAAATGAGAAAGAAAATGATTGTGAAATTTATGTAGAATAAATGAATTGATGAATAATTTAGTCTTTTATAACAATAAAGTGCCTCTATGTCAAAAAGTGCTCTAAAATGTAATTCATGTTTTAAAAAGTGTGTCATGATGTAATTTTCTCAATTATCTATATAGATTCTAAAAATATATCACTATTTTCATAAAATGAGAGATTTTACGATTAGAAGAAAGAAACACGTACAATAGTACACTATTTTCACTATTAATAAATATTCGATTCGCTAATAACTCTTTAAAATAATATTTTTTATTTTGTCTCTCGATAAATTAATGATTTTTTTATCAATTTTGTTTAGTCCCGACATTATTAATTTATAGATATTTCAATCGTATGTATATGATGTGCATACAAAAGAACATGAAATAGTAACACACTCATACATGTAAGGAGCCGAATAGCATTTTCCGAGTAGCATTTCCGAGTAGCAAATGCCTTTAGTCTAATCACATAATCAGTAATCAGTATAGTCCCGACACTATTAATCTTATATAATATGATAAGATGTTTTTGTAACTTTTACTTTCAAGCCAACAAGTGTCTTTCTATTATTTTGACATGTGTTCTTTTTCAATTTATTTTCAACTAACATTTTATTTTATTTATCTCAAGAATCAAATATAAATGTCAAACTTATTTTCATATTATTATAACACATATGAATCACATGACTTTTATATAATATTGATTTTAGATCTTATATATAACTTTTATTTATTTTCAATCAAAAGTTTTAATACAATTGTTTTAAAATAATTTTAATATTATTTTTTAAAAAGAATTTGATACAATTTAATAACATCTACATGAGACAAACATTTATGTTACACATTTTTGTATAATTGTTGTAATACTTAAATGTATATGAATCATTTTTGTGCTACACAATTTTTATAACTTTAAACCAATATTTTTTTAACAATTCATACATTTCAATTTAATACATATCATTTTAAAAGAAAAAATCATGGACTTAAAACCACATATATCATAAATTTTTTATTTATTCGAAATTGATTTTATTGATAAACCTCATGAACTTAATATTGTTAACAAAATATCTCCAAGAAATTGTCATTCAATAACATTTAATTGTAATCAATTTTGTAACATAATGGTGACAATTATTATAAAAATAACTTCTCATTATACCACTTTATAACTCCTAAATGAGTGGGGCTATATATCGATTTTCTTCTAATTTTTATGTACACATTTTTTATATCTCTAACCAATATTTATTAAACAAATCATATTTTTCTAATTTGATATGTTTCAATTTTAAAGAAAAACATAAGTTGTGTTTAACAAGTTCTAAAAACTTGACACATGACCTATCTTTAACTAATATTATTTTCATTATATTTAATTTAACTAACTTAGTATTTAAATATATATGCATCATTTTTGTGCTACACAAGTTCTTAGAACTTTAAACCAATAATTAATTAACATTCATATATTTTCAATTTAATACGTTTCATTTTTTAGAAGAAAACATCATGGACTTAAACCCAAATATATAATGAACTTTTAATTTATTTGAAATTAATTATATTTAAAACATCATGCACTTCAAATTGTCAACAAAATATTTTTTAGAAATTGTGATTCAACAAAATTAAATTGTAATCAATTTTGTAACATAATAATGACAATTATTATCAAAATAAATTCTCATTTACCACTTTGTAACTCCTATGTGAGTGAAACTATATAGGAAAACTTTTTTCTTTTCATTTTTATGTTACAATTTTTTTTTATAACTCTTACCAATATTTATTTAAGAAATTATGTATTTCTAATTTGATATGTATCATTTTTTAAGAAAACATAAGTATTGGTTAACACATGTTCTCTCTTTAACTAGTATTCTATTCATTATTATAATTAACTAATTGTAGTACTTAAATATATTTGCATCATTTTGGTGCTACGCAATTTTTTATAATTTTAAACCAATATTTATTTAACAATTCACATATTTTCAAATTAATCCATATCATTTTTATAAGAATACATCATGGACTTAAACCCACATATATCATAAAATTTTAATTTATTTGAAATAAACTATATTGAAATGAGAGAATTAGAAAACTACACCATTTGAATTACATTTCACAAAACTACACCATTTCAAAATAACTTCACAAAACTACACCTAAACACTAATTAAAGGGAGAATTACAAAACTACACCATTTGAATTACATTTCACAAAACTACACTATTTCAAAATAACTTCACAAAACTACACCTAAACACTAAAAATTAAATCCAAATAAACCCTACCCACACAATCCTACCCCTTTAATAATATTATACCCTAAACACTAATTAGCGAACCCAAATGAAAAAAAATATAATTTTGGTAATTTTTTTTTAATTTTGGTAATTTTTAAAAGGGTAAAACAAGCTTTTAAAATTTTGAAAGGGTGTAAATATGTGAAAAAATTAAATTAGGTGTAGTTTTGTGAAGGAAGGGTTGAAAAAGTGTAGTTTTGTGAATTTCTCAAAATTAAATTCAAATAAACCCTACTCATACAATCCTACTCCTTTAATACTATACCCTAAACACTAATTAGCGAACCCAAATGAAAAGATTTTAATTTTGATAATTTTGAAAGGGTAAATCAAGCTTTTAAAATTTTGAAAGGGTGTAAATATGTGAAAAATTGAATTAAGTAGAGTTTTGTAAAAGAGAGTAAGAAATAGTGTATTTTTGTGAATTCCTCTATTGAAAATCATCGTAGACTTAAAACTGTCAACAAAATATCTCCTACAAATTGACATTCAACAAAATTAAATTGTAATATAACGGTGACAATTAAATTATGATGAGAATAAATTTTTAGTATACCACTTTGTAACTCCTTTGTGAGTGGGGCTATATAAGAAAGTCATTTTTTCTCATTTTGATATACATTGTAACATAGACACAAAACAAAAAGAACAATCTTTCACGTATTTTCTTATTGTTTTTCATGAGAGTACATCACAATATTAGGTTCGCAAACGTATGATTTGGGTGATGCGAATTATAAGAACCATGTTGTAGTATCTTGGATTTTTTGGACGTAGTGTAATAGTCACGATACGAACATTTAAAGAATGAAAGAAATAGTGTTTGCCACTGCGCAAAACATTTTTCCTTCATATGATTTTGGTATCATCTTTTGTATTTTTATTATGTTTTTATCGATACAATTCACATTTATTCATTTCGTCATATTGTCAAAATATATATATATATATATATATATATATATATATATATATATATATCCTATAATCTTTTTTTTGTAACCAAAAATGGAAGTAAAAGTTAAAATAAAAAAGATGAAAAAATATAAATGCGTATAAATAAAATTATATAAAATATCTTACATTTTTCACAATACACGTTAGTATGAATATACGATATATATGCAATAGTTGTAAACAAAAGCCACAATTATTTCTATTAAATAACACATTGAATATGTCTAATTTATTTTAAACTAACTTAATTTCACAAAGTATATGTGCAATAGTTGTAACATAAATTAAATATAAATTTTATATATACTATATAGATATATACATATATAGATATATACATATATAGATATATACATATATAGATATATACATATATATATTTTTTTATATCACTTACATATAATACACAATAAACTAACAACATAACCGGCGCAACGGGCGGACCTAACTCTAGTTTATAATAGGAAGAACATGAAACAATAAGACACTCGTGCATGTAAGGATACATTCTTATTGGCACATTTAATATACAAATATAAGAAAAACAAAAACCACCTCCTAAAAATCTTATTTAAGAGGCACATCTATTACTATTCGTGGGTCCCACTACTACGTGGCGGCTCGCGATTGGTCCCTTTTATTTTATTTTTTTAAAAATCATAGAAATAATAAAAAAAAAAATTAAGAGGTGTTTTTTTTAAAACGAGCGATATTAATGCTCTAAGTTTTTCTTATACGTTAACAAGTTTTTTTGAATTTAGGCCCGTTACTATATACAAATATAAGTTTTTCTTATACGTTAACAAGTTTTTTTACTGAAAGTGAAATTTTTTGTATAAGAGAAGAAAAGTCTAGTAAAGTCAACAAAACAAAGACGTGTGATTAAATATTTTTGGATGTTTTATTTACATACCTGTCCTTTTCATTCTTGACTTGGTCTCCACTTGATATTTTCTTTTTGTTATGTTCTGTTTTTTTTCTTTAATATTTAATAATCAAATTATTATCTCCTCTGCTCAACACAAACCATTCCACAGAAAGAAAAAAAAGAAGCTTCAATCATGCTCTTCACTACTAATCCCACTTCTTGTCTGCTCTTACTCTTCTTCTTGTCCTATTTCCACCATCTTTCTTGTACTCCAAGTCATCGCGAACAGCCGTTATGCGATGTTCTGTTTCGCAGTGGGAATATCACAGCTGGTTATCCTTTCTGGGGTGCGTCGAGAATAGAGCCTTGTGGTCATCAGTCTCTGTTGCTTCACTGTAATAACGACACAAACACAACTTATTATGTCAGCTCAGATCAGATGTACATAGTTCATCATATAGATAACTTGACTAACACTCTTAGACTCGCGAGGCAAGACTACTCTAGCAATGAATCATTCTGCGCTGCTACATTCGCCGGCACAACCTTGAATCCTGATCTCTTTGAGCTTTCACCAGAGTACAAGACACTCTTTGTTTACTATCTATGCGGCCCTGGTACACGCTATCACTCGAGTTTCTTGTGTTTAAAGATCGGTGAAGCCTCGTTGCATCTAACCGATGAAAATCGTGACAACTGTGGCAAGGTTTTCAATGTTACGGTTCCCGAGAGATATGTTCCAGAGGAGGGAGATTTGGATTTGACGCGTTTAGGCACTGTCCTGAGAGAAGGATTCAATGTGAGCCTGAAGATCGATGAGAGACCGTGTCTAAAATGTAAATCTGGAGGTGAAATCTGCGTCTACGATGTCGACAGTCCAGTTTGCTGCAAGACAAACATTTCTAGAGAATCAGTACTCAGCTGCAAGCGAATGAATACATCGCGATCTAATGGTAATCTTCTGAACTAAAGTTTCTTATGCATAGCATCGCATATCCGTTTTCGCCTAGCCAAGTTTTACTACAATGCAACCAAAAGGCCAAAAACCGCAGCTCATACTTTAATCTTAAGTTCCACTATAACACTTACCACAAACTATTACATATTAATCACCAGGAAACACATTTCATACCAAATCTATTTATCCAAAGCTTCCTATGTGTGTGTTTAGGAGTGTTAAGACATACCTTGTGCTCCCTAGTTAGCTAATGAGAGAAGGTAGAAACATGAGTGGTCTTAAAAGTCTTGTCCTGTCTCCAGAAACTTTGGCCTACATAATTTCCCCATCAACTCAAGTCACTTTCATGGTATTTTAAAATTAATCATCTTTACCACAAAATTCTGTCTCCTTTTCCTTTTATCAACATCTTCTAGTTTCTGTGGTATATACTAAAGACTTGAAGAGTCCCTTATCTTGTTCCACTCTTCATTGACCAAGAAAATGGAGGGCAAAAGTAGGGTCATTAGTCTATTTTTGTCATTTTTTCTACTTTTGCTTGACTTTTCCAAGTAAAGATAAAGCACTTGCACCGGCACTTGGTTTTGTTTTTTTAATAAGTCGTCCTACAAAAACAAAAGAAGTCAATTGTTAATATTTTATTGACAACCAAACAAAATAAAATATTTTTAAAATTATTTAATAATTCCAATTGTGTGCCCAGTCTAGTCGAAGACTTTGTCTTCCTAACTCACCTAATTCCAAAGAAATTTCCAAGAAAACAATAAAGAAACATTAGTCTTCTTTCTTTCTGATACAAAACCAAGAAACAATCCAAGTCTTCCTCATCTTTCTTTTACCTCTCTTCTTTCTTCTTCTTAATCTTCAGAGAAAATTTACAGTAGAGAGAACCATGATCAGTGGTTCTTTGTCTATGACAAAGTCATGGTCCTATATACTCATATGGATGCTCTTTGTGATCCCTTCTTGTGTTTTATCAGTTGATGAGGATCACAAACTCTGCTTTCCTCCGTTTACATGCGGCTCTCAGACAATAATTCTCAGTTATCCATTTTGGACACCTGAAAGAAAAGGGTGCGGTCACCCGGATTTCGAGGTCAGTTGCAGCGGAGAATTCGCAGAATTCAAGATATCCTCTGTCAAGTTCAGAGTCCTTGAGATGAACTTTAACTCTAGCATTGTAAGACTTGCGAGAACGGATTATCACAACGATCCTTGTCCTCACAAACCTGAGAACGCAACGATCAACCAACGAGTCCTTCCATTTCTTAAAGACACCGAGCTTGTAACTCTTTATTATGACTGCCCTTATCCCAATGATTACATAAAACACTTTGAGTGTCAGAATGATAACAATGTAGAAAGTTGCTATGTTTTGCCTCTTCCGCATTCTACGAATAGAAATATCTTAGATGGGCTAAGTGAATCGTGTGGAAGAATCGTCAATATTCCAGTCTCTCGATCTGCCTTGGAGACTGCAGATAAAGATTGGAGTCTAGAGGCTGTGAAGAAGGCTTTTAATGAGGGTTTCAAGCTCAGATTTAACAGAGAATGTTCGCAATGCCAAGCATCCAAGGGTGCTTGCGGATATGACGAGATCTCCAAAGAATTCGTATGCTATTGTGTAAATGAGCCTCATAAGCGTACTTGTCGAAATGGTAATGATTTCTTTTGCTCTGTTTCTCTGAATATCTCGAATGATCTAAGTTAAATGCGAATCTTAGTTCTCCCTTCCACCTACCGACCTGGCCTTTTAACTTGAACTAGTTTGGCTAACATCAGAATGATTTACATTCAGAGAAAACTGCCTTCACTTTCGAGCATTGTTTCAGTCACGATTCTGCGTTATGTCTTGAGTTTGAACTGACATTTTTCACATATTTTGTTCCTGCAGGTCTCTCCAAAGCAGCAAAAATAGGTAGGTGTCAACTATTTTCTTCTCAAGGAATCTAATCTTAGTAAAACATACCTAAGAATCAGCATCGCCTTACGAAACTCTTGCTTTTTTGTTCTGTCTCTAGGCATCGGATTCTCTTGTGGATTCTTGGGTGCCACTCTTATCGGAATACTCTGCTTCATCATCTGGAGAAGGAAGAAGAAACTGGAAGCTCAATACACAAGCAAAGGCTTACCAACATCATCAACTTATTCAAGCAACACAATGTCAATGACTCCAACTTCCACAACAATCTCCAACAGCCATCACTCCCTTGTGAACTCAATGTCTAACCTTGCAAACCCAAGCGACTACGACGGAGTTCAAGTTTTCAGCTACGAAGAGCTCGAGGAAGCCACAGATAATTTCTCTAAAGAGCTTGGAGATGGAGGCTTTGGTACTGTCTACTACGGTAAGAACAATGAAAAATAAACTCAATTCTATACCATTTAAGCTTCGAACTCTTGAAGCTTCTAAAAGCTTATTCAATTCTTGAAGGCGTACTAAAAGACGGACGACCTGTGGCTGTAAAAAGACTCTTCGAGAGGTCAATCAAACGCGTGGAGCAGTTCAAGAACGAGATCGAAATCCTGAAATCACTCAAGCATCCAAACCTAGTGATCCTATACGGATGCACTACGAGACACAGCAGAGAGCTGCTCCTAGTTTACGAATACATTTCAAACGGCACAGTCGCTGATCATCTCCATGGAAACCAAGCAGTATCTCGGCCTATTTGCTGGCCCGGCCGTCTCAAAATCGCCATTGAAACCGCTAGTGCCTTGTCTTTCCTACACACCTCAGGTAATAACACACACACACACACACAAAATTGAAAAAATCAAATACACACGCACAAAATTGAAAAATCAAACACACACAATCTTACACACACACACACACAAATCTTACACACACACACAATTGAACAAATCAAACACACACACACACAATCTTACACACACGCAATTGAAAAAATCAAACACACACACACAAATATTACACACACACAAAATTAAACAAATCAAACACACACACACACAAGATAGAACAAATCAAACACACATACACACACACACAAGTCTCACACACACTGACACACACACACACACAAAATTGAACAAATCAAACACACACACACACACACACAAATCTTACACACACACATCTTATACACACACACAATGAGATTCCTAATAGCTTGTAATGAAATTTTTTCTTGATTTTGCAGGGATCATACATAGAGATGTAAAGACAACAAACATTCTTCTAGACATCAATTACCAAGTGAAAGTGGCTGATTTCGGGCTCTCGCGGTTGTTTCCGACGGATCAAACACACATCTCGACGGCGCCACAAGGGACACCTGGCTACGTAGATCCAGAGTATTACCAATGTTACCGTCTCAACGAGAAGAGCGACGTGTACAGCTTCGGCGTCGTCCTCTCCGAGCTTATCTCATCTAAAGAAGCCGTCGACATCACGAGGCATCGACACGACATCAATCTCGCGAACATGGCGATCTCTAGGATCCAAAACGACGCCGTTCACGAGCTCGCGGATCTGTCTCTCGGATTCGCGAGGGATCCCGCGGTTAAGAGGATGATGATGTCCGTCGCTGAGCTGGCTTTCCGTTGTTTGCAGCAGGAGAGAGACGTGAGGCCGTCTATGGAGGAGATCGTCGAGGTTTTGAGAGGGATTGAGACGGCGGGAGGGGTTGGAGATTCGCCGGATCTGGTGGAGATTGATGTTTGCGGAGGAGATGAGGTTGGGTTGTTGAATCACGGTGTTCCTCCGCCGTTATCGCCGGCGACTGATAAAGAGACGACGAGTAATAGTTCGAATACGACGGCGAGTTCGTTTTAGTGTGTGTGTGCGAAGTAGTAGGAGACTCTGAATCTAAAAGAGGGTTTCGTATATAAACCACTGTTACTTTCACCTATTTGTGTTTTTTGTTCATGAAGTCAACCTTTTGACTATTTTGTGATTTAGCATTTTAGCTTTCTTTTGCTTAAACGAACCAATAATATGATCCACTTACATAATTACGTTTTGCTTCGATGCGACTTCCGTAATGCCCTATTTGTGTACTTAAATATCTTATACCCTCAAAAATTTCCTATGCCTTTTTTTTATTTTTTTAACTAAAAAAAATTCAAAAAAATCGAAAATTGACAAATCTAAAACCTAAACTAATCGAGGGGTTTTGGTTTAAGGTTTGCGAACCCAAATGGTAAGATTTTAGTTTCTAAACCCTAAAAAATTTGAAAAAATCGAATTTATAATCATATTTTGATGATTTTCGGAAAAACTTTTTAAATTTGTTTTTTGATTTTTGAAATATTTTTATAAAATTCTTAAAACTAAATAAAAAATATTGTCGTTTTCAGATTTTAAAAATAGTTTTTTTGTGGCCTATAAAATTAAAAAACCAAAAAAACTAAAAAATGTCTTTATTAGATTAGAAGTAAGAGATAGAGGCTTTTGAAAAGATGTTTCTTTTGCTTCACTGTGTTTAATTATTTATGTAACACACTAAAATAATAATAATATTATGGTAAAAATATGAATTTAAATTTGAGGTTTTTTTAGGAAAAAAACACATGAACCTTAAAAATAAGGTTTCTTTTTGAAAATGTTGTTTATGTTTTAACGAAATCTTCCATGGTTAATTTATTTATGATTTTTTGGAAGAGGAGTGGTCTAGTGACAGTCATAAGTCCACAAGAGTCAAATAGCACTATCTCACCCGTGATCGATTTATCGCGCCTATAATAATATAGATTTAACTAATGGACCGACCATTTGTGGTCAAATGTTTACTAAACAAATTAAATGACTAATTAGTAATTACCGTTTGATTAATCGATGACGGTCCCACATTCCCCAAAATAAGACCGTTACACGTAAGAAAAAGGAAAAGGGCAAAATAGTCAACACAATAATAACATCCCAAAAGAGTATCTCCACTGATTTTATTTAGACCGTTGCAATGTTACCAACAAAAAAGCCATTAAACCCCCTTTCATATACACATTAAATAAAGCCTCCTGCTAATAACAAAACTCATCTTTTAACGAAGAAGAAGAAGAAGAAGTTTGATTAGAGATCTGTACATTAATGGCGGATACGATCTCAAACCCAACCATGGAGCCTCTGTTTTTCTCTGTAGATCCAATATCTCTAATTCTCTCTCAAAACACGGACACGCATAACCTTAAACTCTTGTTAAACGGTCTTAACGGATTCGAGAGAGGACCAAACTACGACGAATACTCGAGATTACGCGAATCTAAGCTTGTAATGAAACGAGACTTTCATAAATTCCTCGAAGAAGAAGAAGAAGAAGAAGAAGAAGAAACACAGAGGAAGAAACAAGTGAGATCCAAGGGTATTTCGGTCATTTCACATGAAGAAGAAGAAACACAGAGAAAGAAACAAGTGAGATCCAAGGGTATTTCGGTCATTTCACATGAAGCAGAAGAAGAAGAAAAAACAGCAAGGAAACAACAAGTGCGATTCGAGGGTATTTCTGTCATTTCACATAAAGCGGAAGAAGATGAATTACAGAGGAAAAATCAAGTGAGGTTCGAGGGTATTTCGGTAATTTCACATGAGGATAAGTTTTGTTCGCCGGAGAAGGTGAAGAAGAAAGTTGTGCAGACGCGATTTGGGTTTTCTCCGAGGAGAGATCCTCCGTCTTCTTCTTTGGCACAATCGGTGCCTGATTTCTCCGCCGTGATGCGTAAAGAGAATCGTCGTCCGGTAAATTTCAACGCGACTCCGCCTCCTCCGTCGGTTTCTAAGGGAAGAAACGGCGGTGTTTTGATGGGGTCTGGTTCTTCTACTTATTCTTCTTCCGCCGCCGCGAGAGGGAGCAAGTCGGCGAGTGCAGGGGAGATGAAGATCAAGAGTAAAGGGTTTATGGGTATGGCGCGTAAAAGCTACGCGAGCGTCGAGGATCTCAAGAAAATATCGGTGGCTGCCGCTTCTGCCATTAACAACGGCGGCGGAGGAGGTGGAGGAGGAGGGAGAAAAGCCGGTGGTGGTGGTGGTGGCCGGACCATTTTCGGTTATAGACAAATTTACTGATTAAAAAGCTTTGATTTTTTTACACGTTTTATTCTATTTTTTGGTTGATTTTAATTTTCTTTGTTGTATTTTTGTTGATTTTATTTTTTTGTGGTTATTTTTATTTTTATTGTTTGTTTATTTTTGTGTGTGTTGGTGATTGATTTGTTTGCAACAAATAAAGATACATTCTTAATATTTAAAATTTTAAACATGTGTGATTTTTATCAAAAATAAAAATGAAAAAATTTGTGTGATTCACCCAAACTAAACATATCAATCCAATCATAATGTTAACATCTTTTAACAACAAAAAAATGTTAACATCTGTTTATCTACAAATTATTGTCACTAATATCGAAAGGTCAATTCTTATGAATACCACTAAAAAAAAATTTTATAACACAATTAGCACAGATTTTGAAAAGTTTTACAAATACCATTAAAAAGTTTTTTCTCATAAATATCACAAATTTTAAATTTTCAAAATTACACCCAAAATCTCCAAAAAACTATACCCTATCCCTTCTAAACTATATCATAAACACTATATAGTGAACCCAAATAAAAAATTTTAAAATCTAAAAGTGTTAAAACTCGTTTTTTGAGTTTGTGGTATTTTTGTAAACAACTACTTTTTGATGGTATTTTTGTTATAAAAAACATTTTAATGGTATTTTTAAAACAAAAACTTATTTTGATGGTATTCTAAAGAATTTTTTATATCGAAACAAATAGCAGATTAGATGTTATCTTAAAAAATTATTTATCAATTTTTAGATGGCACCAAATAGATGTTACCAAAAACCTGAAAATTGGAGATTGATCAACAGAAATAAAGCAGAAGAAACAAGCACACAAAAAACAAGCAAAATTTTTTTTTTCAAATTTTCCGAAAAGTTCAAAAGAGAAACTTGTATGATGGATATTAATACGGTTTGATTGTGGAAAATTCGAAAACACAAAAGCCAAAAAAAAGTTATTTGAGCACAAGTCCATTCGGACAACGACAACTAGGCATCCGACCGTACAATCCATGTCCATCGAATAGTTCAAAAGGGAAACCGGTAGGATGGATATTAGTTAAGTTTGATCGTGGAAAATTCGAAAAAACTCGAGCAAAAAAAAGTTATCCAAACACAACACTACAAGAAATCATAGAGTTTACAACGAACAAATTCGATGGTAACAAGCGTTTATATCGAGTTTACGTCGAAAACCAATTCGTCGTTAACCGATTGTCGCTAGCATATTCGTCGTAGTTCAAAAAGTATGTTAGGGAAATAGTAATTTTATATATCATCCTTTACAAGCTTTTTAGGGAAATAGTAATTTAGATATATTTGAAAATATTAAAACTAGGTTGTCATGTCCTTTATATTTTTAAAAAAATATGTAAGATCGTCATAATTTTTTTGCCATGTCCGGATGGACCATCCGGACATGGATGGTACGGTCGGATGCATAGTGGTCGTTGCCCGGATGGATTTGTGCTCGGATAACTTTTTTTGGCTCGAGTTTTTTCGAATTTCCACGATCAAACTTTATTAATATTCATCCTACATGTTTTCTTTTTGAACTTGATGGTACGATCGGATGCCTAGTTGTCGTTGCCCGGATGCACTTGTGCTCGGATAACTTTTTTTTTGCTTGAGTTTTTTCGAATTTTCCACGATCAAACTTTATTAATATCCATTCTACACGTTTCACTTTTGAACTTTTCCATTATACACTAATTCGGATCATACTTTTACAAAGTTGTTATAGTAAAAGTATGTTAAAATGAATTATTTACCTTCATTCGCTTATTTTTCTTTTCAGCATTAAGCTCCTTGTGAATCTCATTTTGTTGGTCAATAAAATTAGGATGTATATGTCTCAATTTTATATTACCGTTAAGCAACGTTACGCTCTATTTCTAAAACATTTACAGAAATAAATAAATTATATTATTTACATTTTTCTGATAAATATTTATGTTGAAATAAATTACATTCTTTACATTAGATCTTTTTTTAATTTAGTTTTCTTTATTTTTAATAGGAAGTATGAACCTTGAGAGTTTGACCAAAACAAGAAACTCCTTGAGCAAAATAGTCAAAACGAAACTGTTAATTAATGCATGAGAGCATGTACATACATGGATTATTATTATAAGTTAATTAAATATTATAAAAATGATGACAGAGAAAATAGAATCACTTCCTGAAATTTTATATTTAGGATAGATTCTTTTACGATTATTAGATATTTTCTTGTAAAAATAAATTAAATAATTAGATTAAATAAAAATATCAATTTTTTATTGTATAAAACCTAAAAAATAGAACTACACCGATGGAGTTGCCCTCAGAGTCTACGTACACACATGAGAAATATTACATTATTTTGTTTTAAATAAGTGTCATTTTAGAATTGTGCACTCAGATTAATATCATGCATTGTTTTCCATAAAAACATCATTTAATAAGAATAAATCAACAAATAAAAAATACAACAAACAACTATTGGTTAGAAAAGTCAAAATCGTTAAATTTTCACATGAAAAACTAAAAATAAATTTGGCTAAAGTGACACTTATTTTGAAACCGAGGAGTATTACATTAAGACAAAAGAAACGCTCCAAAACCATTAACTAATGCTAGATTTTTCACATTACAACTTAATATTATATAAACAATGGCTTCACGTTCATTCTCTTTGTCATCTATATACTTTTTTAACTTTCCATATTTTCTTTTAAATTTTGATTCTTCTTTCTTCTGTTAAAAATTATTTCTTAGATTCTCTTTACTAGATCTTATACATTTATTAAATTTTACTTTTTCCTTGTTTTTGTGTTTGGTTCGTTGCTCTTACCATTATACTTTTTGGAACTCTTTTGGTAGAAAAATCTCATACGTGTGTATCTATTTCAACACATTTAAATACAAGTTTGATCTTATATTACTTAGCGTTATAAAGCACTATATGCAACTTTATAAAATGAGTGTAAATTCGTGGATGCTATGAAGAGAGCTAAAGTAACTTCGGTTTACGAAGGTAAAGATACCAATAGATCAATCAAAGGAGAGGAAGCACGAAAGAATCGTTCAAAACACGCGAGAATGACCGCGAAAGCTCGTATGAACGTTCACAAAGAAAGCATGAAACCTTTGCCTAAACATAATAAACCTATGATGATCATGAAGGCAATGAGAAAGAACGATGATGAAGAGGCGAAAAACGATCAAAACATTGTTCTTTCTAGGATCGTCGAAAAGGAAAATAAGGTCGAGGCAAAAAGCGCGGTGGAGAATATAGAGGTAAAGATGGAAAGTCCCTTTCGCGGGTGGGTCGAGGAGGAGTGGCCACACACGTTGACTTATGAAGAAGAGTGGACTTGGTTAGCGTTTGCGTTTGGATGGGAGTGGTGGTTGCGTTATGATGCGGTTATGAATGGTGGTGCATGAGAGTTGGTTTCACCAAGTATTAATTAAGATCAAAAGTTTTGTTACAATTTTATGTTTTGGTTTGTGTTATATATATTTATAATTAATTGAAAGAGTCTAATATTATATTTTAGAGGGTTTGGTTTCATTTTATAGATGTTCAAAGTTCTCATAATATATATTTTGAGCATTTGTCATTGTTTACTTGGTGTTTTAATTTGCAAATGAAATCTTAATATCTTGGTGGAATTAATTTACATAGTCATTAACTCATATTTCTATAATTTTGTTTCTAGTGATACAATATTTTTTAGGTGGTTTTTCGCGCAAATTAAGAAAAAAAACTAAAACTACAATTATGGGTGGTTGCGGGAGAACCAATCAAGCTCGTAAATTTTCATTTGGTAGCTTAATAGATGACGATTTCTTGTGTTTTATTGAGTCGATACACTTCAAAAAAAAAAAAAATTGGTCAAAACACTTCAAAATTATTTAATGTCAAAACTCTAATAGAAGATATGACATAAAGAAAATTATGGTAGGAGGTTATTTCTATTATCCACAAGGTTATCTTATGTATGACACCGACAACAAATGTGTCTACCACAAATTTCAAGTGGACCAACCTTTCCTTGAAGGTACTAACTCTATGTGTGAAATTCACAAACATATTATTATGATATATATATATTCATAACTAATACTAGTATATATATCTACATATATATTCAAAAATTGTCATGTATAACTTATACACTAATGATAGGTAACAATAGTATTTAAGTATAATTGTATAAGTATAAAAGTATCACATAAGACATAACAAAGTTTGAAAAATCAAACGATGAGATTGTCTATATAAAACATAACAATTAAAGTTTAATATAATTCAACATAAAACCGTCTATGGTGATGTCTAACATTTAAACATAAATTATAAGAATTTAATTTCTTTTATGAACCTAATTTGATATATGAACACAAACATTGCATAAAATCAAAGTTGTAAGATGTCTAAATTTTATGATGTAGTTGTCTTAATTATCTTAGTAATATATATATATATATACCACTAAAGCACTAACAATATCAAACACTACGTTCATTTCATAAGTTTTTTCCTGTTTTGTAATCCTAATAAATTTTCTAAACCTAATTGTAAACATTCGGAAATAATAAAGAAGAAAGGATGTAAAAATTACATAACTCATAAATCAGATATTTGAATCATCCAATAGAAAATGTTTCGAAAACACAACTTCATGAGAAAAACATAAACTCGAAAACGATATGAGAAAGAGATAATTATATGAATGTTTAAGGGAAGATAATTAATTAAGCATCGGTGAAGCTTGGTGGCTTGTAGGCGATGAAACTGATGCATTGGACTTGACGAGTGTTGTCGAATCCGATGATTCTAATGAATGCACCAGGGTACTCTTTCTTGCACTCTTCTACTTCCTTCAACACTTGAGCAGAGTCAGTGCATCCGAACAATGGAAGCTTCCACATTGTCCAGTACCGTCCATCGTAGTATCCGGGGGTGTTTCCGTGTTCACGGTAAACAAATCCGTGCTATACAACATGAAAGAAAAAAAAACATTCAAGATTATGATAAAAATATATACTTCATTGTACACAAATTTGTGTTATAGAAGCTCATTGTGTGTGTCTAATTTTTATTACCTCTAACTCGAATTCGACACAAGGAATCCATTTGTTGCGGATAAGGTAGTCAACTTCTTTAGCCAATTCGACATCGGTAAGGTCAGGTAAGTAAGATAGTGTCTCAAACTTCTTCTTTCCAATAGGAGGCCACACCTATATTATAGAAATATATCCATTTCCAATTCGTAAATAGAATTTCTCTTTAGGATATAAATTTTGTTATAATTACACATTTTATCAATACTATGTATATGAATTCATTTCAATGTATTTGTAATGCCTATAACATAAATTTAGTTTGATATATATATGGTTTTGTTAAAAAAAGTTATTACTAAAACTATGATTTTTTCGAATTGTAATAAAAAATAGTTTTATGAATCGATTTTCCTTTATGGTATTTAGAATATAAAATGGTCACTAGTTCACTCGTAAATAGTGATTTACGTTTTAAATGTGGTACAGTAAAACCTCTATAAATTAATAATGTTGGAACTATGAAAATTTATTAGTTTATTTTGTTTAAAGTTAGAACTATTGTTTGAATTTTAGCGTTTACATATTTCACATTATGTTAATATTAATATAAATATATATATATATATTTAATTTTGACACTTTACATGAACCATAAAATAAGACTTTTCATCGAAAAGACGTTGCGAAAACAACCATGACTGATCATGTATACACAAAATTACGACATTGTTATATAATGTATGCATGAAATTGAAATTATTAATTTATGGCATGATTGATACCATATATTTACATAGAAATATTTTAAAAAGTATTATTTTATTAATTTATCGAAATTGGTTGATTTTTACATTGATCCGAATAGGGACCAGAAGATTTTATTAATTTATAGAGTATTACCATTTAGCTCCAAACACTAAGAAAAGATTATAGACCAAAGATCGGAAACTTTTACAAAATATAAATTAATGTAAAAGCCTATTTGATATAATGTGGTATATACCTGCATGCAGTTAACTCTTCCGCCGTTGCTTGCGAAGGAAGTAATGCCGTTGTTGGCCTTTCGGGTGACGGGGAAGGCAGCGGATGACTTCAAGCCGGTGAATGGAGCGACCATTGTGGCTTGAGCCGGTGAGGTAACCACAGCGACGGAGGAAAGCATAGATGAAGCCATTTGCTACTAACTTTCTTTACTTACTTTTTCTTTGTGTTTTGTTTATTGCTTTTTGGTTGTGTTTATTATAATATATAAGTGAGAAACGTTGTTTAATTGCCACATGATTTAAGGAAAGGTGTTGACACACCCTTATCAATAAGGACCATTAGGATAAAGACACGTGGAGGGAGAGTCCATTATCTTATCTTTATTTTGTTTGTGAGGAAATGAGTGAATGAATGTGTATGGGTCTCCACTTGTGCCTATGGCTTTTTGGCTCTTTCCTTTTTGTTGGACTAATTACTTTTTAAAAAAAGAAATGTTTTTGGACCTTATAAGTGTTTGTTAATAAATTAATAACTTTTCTTAGAAAAACAAAATCTGAGAGTAATTTATATATATATGGTCATAAAATTCATAAATTTATCAGTACCTTTGGTTTAATCTACTAATAATAACAAAATGAAAAAAAGACTCAAGGAGTGTGTGTTTGGGTGTGATGAGGTGTGTTATGTAAAAGTGTCTTTATAAAATTGTATTCATTCGTTGTAAATGTGTCTTTATAAAGTTGTATTTTTTCGTTTATTTACATAACCGTTTTACAAAAGTCATGTCTTTTAATCGTGACTTTTGATCATGTCTTTAAATCGTGACTTTTGATCATGTCTTTTGATTATTATAAATAGAGATTTGTTGAGATTTCTTTGTTGAAATTTCGTAGGGGTGTGTTCCGTAAAGTTGTCTTTACAAACTCGTAAATATGTCTTTACAAATTCGTAAATGTGTCTTTACAAACTCGTAAATGTGTCTTTACAAACTCGTAAAGGTATCTTTACAAACTCGTAAAAGTGTCTTTACAAACTCGTGTGGTTTCGTCGAAAAGGTGTCTTCCACAAGGTGTCTTTTGATTTATATATATGTCGTATGACTACTTCCAAATCATTTTTTTAAGTTTCTAAAATTTTAAAGACGAAGAAGAAAACCTTACGGTATGATCTTAAACCTCATTTAGTATATTTATTTCTCGTTTTTCATTATTGTTTGTAGATTATTATTTATCCTTTTTTATTTTCTTTATTTCGATTTCTTGATTTATTACTTATCATTATTTTTTTGGTAGTGTGATGTGTATTTTATTTGTTAGATTTAGTTTTGTGACCTTAGAATTAAGTTTAAGAAATTTTGAGCTAATTTAATATTTATGGTATTTTTGTAACTACTTCCAAATCATTTTTTTAAGTTTCTAAAATTTTAAAGACGAAGAAGAAAACCTTATGATATGATCTTAAACCTCATTTTGTATATTTATTTTTCGTTTTTCACTATTGTTTGTAGATTATTATTTATCTTTTTTTATTTTCCTTATTTCGATTTCTTGATTTGTTACTTATCATTATTTTTTTGGGAGTGTGGTGTGTATTTTATTTGTAAGATTTAGTTTTTAGACTTTAGAATTTAGTTTAAGAAATAATAAGTTAATTTAATAATTATGGTATTTTTGTAAAAAGAGTATTTTCAACAATGTTCAAAGAAAAAAAAACAATGAATCATGTTAGTTTATTAGTGAAATAAAATTTGATTACAATTTAATTAATTGCCCAACTTTTAATGTGTGTTCCGTTAAATGGTGGTCTAACTTAAGGTAATGAAAAATAAAAACATCTTATCTTTTTTTTTTTGGTAAGCGAGAGTCTTGCTCTCTTAGTTTATTAAATGAAAGAAGACTACAAACGGACTAGCCGTGGGTGCGCAGACCCGACGGCATCATCCTCTAAAAACACACCAATCTCATTAGGACTAACATCAAACCAATGTATCCCTAACGGAAGAGAAAAAGCATAGTTCGCTAAACCGTCAGCTACACGATTTGCTTCCCTATACACGTGAGAGATCCGGACAAGCCAGTCTCTCGAGATAAAGCCTTGGCACATACGTACCAGGAAGGACAAAGGATGCACATCATTGATCCCTGTCTTTAGGAAGCCCACCACTATCTCCGAATCAACTTCAAGCATGATACGTCTAAACCCGTTCTCCCACGCAAAGTAAAGGCCGTAATAAACTCCCCATAGTTCTGCTAACGGAGCCGAGCATATCCCTATGTTAAGCACAAAACCTCCACGCCAATTCCCCCTCTCATCCCGTATGGCCCCTCCTGCTGTAGCCAGACCCGGGTTGCCTCTCGATGCGCCATCTGTATTAAGTTTGACCCAACTAGTCTCCGGTTTAGACCAAGCGATTAGCTTTTCTACTTTCTCTTTGTCATATGGTTTCATTGTCTCCCTTTTATATGCCACGAGCACTTCCCCAACAATCTTGCGAATGAAGCTAACTCTATCCCGACATTTGCTTATCTCACCAAACACATTTCCACATCGCCATTTCCATCCCCACCACACACCCATCGCAAAGGTTGTCGGCCATGCATTTCGTTCCGCTCCACTCTCCTCCGCCAGGTTACTATATACCCACTCAAAGATTTTCTGCGAGAAGAAAAGTGCACGTCTCCTCTCCGGCACAAGGCGCAACCATATTCCTTCCATCGCGGGGCAGTCACGTAGTACATGCAAGATCGATTCTGTTGCACCTTTGCATACTTGGCATAACTCCGTTCCACACAGGTGACGTCGATGTCTTTCTTGATTAGTCATAATCACTTGTCTCATCACCGACCATAAGAACATTCGTACACGTTCAGGTGCAATCACCTTCCAAATCCGCGTGTACGACTTCTCCATACAGGGTCGCGGCGTATTGTCGCGACATAGTATGGAGTAAGCCGATTTAACCGTAAATTCTCCATTTACGGTCCCGGTCCAAGACATTCGATCAACCACTCCCAAGCTCCCGCCAATTACTATTGACATTAATCTCAATCTTGTTTCCTCCGAAACATATGGACCAATCTTTGTGAAGTCCCAACCCACACCCATTCTCCAAAAATCTTTGACGTACTTGTTCTTATCCTCATCCGGGATCGGTGCCATGGTCATCTCAAGTAGCGGAGATTCTAATAACCATTTATCCTCCCAAAACCGAATCTTTCTCCCATCACCCGGTACCCAACCAACACCTTTGACTATCACATCTTTAAAACCAACCATTACACTCTGCCATGTAGACGACCATGTGCCGTTATTCCTCCACCTAGAGATGTTGCCTACCTCTTCAAAGTTATATTTCGCACGAAGAACTCTAGCCCATAAACTCTCCTTCTCTTCCGATAGTCTCCATCCTAGCTTGGCGATGAGTGATTTGTTCATTTGTTGGGCCTTTCTCGAGCCAAGCCCACCTTCACTCTTAGGCCTGCATACGTTGCTCCATGATACTAAGTGATGTTTTCTCTTCTCTGGTGAACTACCCCATAGGAAATACTTGGCCAATCTATCTAACCGATCCAACGTAGTTTGTGGCATTAGGACCGCACTCATCGTGTGAGTCGGGAGAGATGATAATACCGATTTAGTTAACGTTAACCTTCCGACTAGGCTCAACGTTTTACTCCTCCATCCAGCCTAAGCGTGATGACGCTCTCTCAAGAATGTCCCCAAATGTATCCTTATTTATCCTCTTTTGGAGAATAGGTATACCCAAATATTTTCCAAGATCACAAGTAACCCCAATACCAGCTGCCATGCTTATAATACGACCAAGTTCTCGATTAACGTTCTTCGAGAAAAATATCTTTGACTTTTCGAGGCTCACCTTTTGACCTGAAGCTACACAAAACTTCTCAAGCACTCGACGTATGGTGCGTATTTGCGCTACAGAGGCCTCCGCGAATAGTATAATATCATCCGCGAAACATATATGAGAGATCAATGGACCTCCGCGCGATAACCTGATGGGTTTCCACTCCCCATTCTCAATCGACGTATCAACTAGGTGGCATAGTCGTTCAAGGCATAATACAAACAAGTAAGGCGATAGAGGGTCGCCTTGTCGTAGTCCTCGCAATGGCTTAAAAGCTTCTGTTTTCTCTCCATTCCATAATAAGCTCATAGATGGATTCGTAACACACTCCATGATCCACCTTCTCCACTTCTCCGATAACCCTGCGACTTCCAGTGTATCTTGCAAGAAGTCCCACCTTACCCGGTCATAAGCTTTCTCTAAATCCAGTTTGAGCATCATCCATCCTTTCTTCCCCTTTTTTCTCCTCATGGAATGTACTGCTTCTTGAACGACAACTATATTATCCACACTCAACCTTCCTGGGATAAAGCTCGCTTGTGCTGGCCCAACGAGTTTAGAGATTACACCCTTCAATCTCGTCACAAGAACCTTAGTAATAGTTTTAAATAAAACATTACACAGACTGATGGGTCGAAACTGATCATAACTATTTTTCTTAATCAATTTAGACTAATAAACTAAATTTATTTATACCTCTCTAACATATTAGAAAATTAATCAGATAAATTTTATCATAAAAAATTTAAAGTAAAATTCCAATAAATGTAACAAAACTTAATAATTTTGTTGACAATTACCAAAAATACGATTAAAAATTATTTTCTATAGATGTATTCACATATAGAGTATTAATATAAAAAGGTTTTATTTTAGTTTAAAATTTTAAAAATTAAACCCTAAATCCTCAAAAGTAAATCTTACCTATTTCAAAATTAAATTTTAAACGCTAAATAGTTAAACCAAATGAAAAATGACCGTCGTCTTGTTTGTTTTGTTGAAAACGGAGATTTTTGATATCTTACTAACGTAGGATTTTAATTTTTAAAAAAATTGTGAAAACATTTTTGAAGTTAAAAATATTGTTACGAGGTTTGTAAGTTTGTGATTGAGTTTTGAAAAATGATGTAGGATTTTAATTTTTTTTTTAATTGTGACAACATTTTTGAAGTTAAAAATATTGTTACGAGGTTTGTAAGTTTGTGATTGAGTTTTATTTAAATCTAATTGCAAGTTTTACACTTTTAAAATAACTAATGTATATAGAATATTAAAATTATAATGATTATGAATTATCTAATATATAAGAATAAATATACTAATTAGTTTAGATTTCTGAATTTTAAAACTTACGAGGTTTGTAAGTTTGTGATTGAGTTTTATTTAAATCTAATTGCAAGTTTTACACTTTTAAAATAACTAATGTATATATAATATTAAAATTATAATGATTATGAATTATCTAATATATAAGAATAAATATACTAATTAGTTTAGATTTATGAATTTTAAAAAAATATTTTACGTATTCTAGCTCCCATGCGATATCAGCTCCCGTGCGATATCGCACGGATACTTACCTAGTTATATATCATTATCATTTTAATTTACTTTTATGAAATTTAGGAAAAATGTTTATATTTAGATTATATCGTTTATTTATACATTGACAAGTTTATTTTTCCATTAATAACGTAAGAGATTCATAAATGTTGACTTCAGTTTCAGAGTTGACTCTAATTAAGCAAATCTCTGATGAAAATGGATTAATTAAGTATAGAACTAGTAGTACATTCAGTTAAAGGCATAACTACTAATTAAGTACTAACAAATTTGGTAAAGTATATATTTCATACTTATAATCTCTACGTCAAAAAGAGTCCTACATCACAGTAACAAATTACAATTTATAGCCATTGAAATATCTACCAACATTTATGACCAACACAACAACCAAGTCTTGTGTAGTGATAAACCACCGGTTTGTAATAACCGGTTCTGTATAACTCAATTATGATCTATCAAAGAAGAAGAAACCAAAATAAAAACAGAGTTAAACAACCTGTCTCAAGAGTTATGTAGTTTGTCTTAAAATGCTCAGATTCGTTTCTTCTCTTTATCCGCGGACCTGAAACGACTCGACAAAGTCCATTGCGTATAGTTTGTGTATATCGCAAACGCAACAAAGTACGAGAAACATAGAATCATGATCAGTGCATCGAACAAGAAAGGATACTTTCGAGGAGGTTGAATTATGAGGTAAAGAGCATGAAGAACTAAAGATAAGAAGAAATGGGTTCTAAGTAAGAAAGTATAACCCGGGAAGTTTGTAAAGGAGAACGTCGAAGGTTTAGAATCCCGTGTCGCTTGGTGATTCCCCGAGGGTGAATGATAAATGACGGTAAAGAGTATAGATAGTGTTATGTAAGGTAACAAGAGTTTGTCGCGGCAGAGAAGAGGGAACATTGAGAAGAGAGCGTAATAGGTTAAGTGATTGAGATGGTTTGGGATTTTCAGACATAATAGCGTCGCCGATAGAAAAGGCATCAGGATTGATTTCTCATGTACTGCAGAATTCAAACACACATGAATGTTAGATACTAATTGATGGATGGTAATAAAAAAATGACGAAATTTAGTGTTACGACTAAAGATCAATTTGAAATACCACCAAAAATACCATCGCACGTTTTTAGGCCTAAAAGACAACAAACACAAAAAACAAGTTTTAACACTCAACGAGACTAAATATTTTCATTTTAGAAGTGAGTAGGGTTTAGTTTAGAGGGTTTAAGGTTTACTTTTGAAAGTTTTAAGCTAATTTAAGTTCCGAGATAGTTTTGGCCAAAAAAGTTCTTAGTGGTATTTTAGGCCAAACAGTTGTAATGGTATTTTTGGCCTAAAACCTTAAAAATATGGTATTTTGGGAATTTCCCATATATATATATATATATATGATACCTTGGAAGGAAAACATGTAGAAAGCCATTGAACTGTTGAGCAATCCATATAGGAAACCTTCGTTGCTCGGTGATAAGATTTGTTGAATCATTGAAGGGAGAGAAGCCAATACGGTTGCAGCTAAGCTTAACGTCCTGAGTGATTGTGTCGTGAACAGTTTCTTCCATTTTATGAGAATGGAAGTGGTGCACCAGAAATTTGCGACGTAATCCTCGTATATTCCTCTCTCAAATGGAGCAAGACGAGACAGAACCTGCATCATCAACAATGAGTCAAAACCGAATGAGACCGATCAGTTATGTGAAACTTACATTAGAGGAAGAAACAATAAGTAACATTTGTTTGTTACTAGAGAAAATAGCTTAAAATATAAATGTCAAAAACATATTTACCATTAATAAGTCGTCTACAGAACGCAAATATGGCCACCAAACGATAACAAATGTCACTATGACCGCAATTCCAAGCTTTAGCAAAGCAAGAATCGGGTTTTTTCGTCTTAGGGATTTACCAAGTAAATGGCTGAAAAAGGCAGGAGCAAAGTATGCACTCATCTACAACATGAAACAGTATAATAACCAACATGTTATCACGAGGTATACTCATAAAACAAGGGACATATCAAGAACCACTTAAGATAAATGATATGGTATGTATAGAACATTGTAACAAAAATACAATGATGGGGCAGAACATATGACTATAAACGCCACTACAACCTCAACAAATTAGACATTTTTACATGACAGTAGTAACTACTTCCTATTTTCAAAGGAACTGAAACCGTTTAGTTTTTAAACTATGAAATTCGTAGAACCCATTACTTCTCAGATTATCTACAAACAACAACACTAGCTTAAAGAAATAGAGCAGAGTATACCAACATTCTACTAGCGAAACATAAGAATACATGAATATAATCCCAAGCTCACTTGTTTATGGCTGAGAGCTAGACTGAACAAAACACAAGTGAGAATCTCGCTCTCACATAACACCGCAGCAATAGCACCCAACGTAAGTCCCAAGCTGATACAGTTGTACTAAAACAAAAACCAAAAACTCTAATGAGAATCATCATCACAACATGGCACATAACATCAATACTAATAAATATCGGTTAAAAGGGTCAACACAAACCTGAAAATGACCATGATCAATGAGTATCAAACAAGGGTTCAACAAAATCATAGCTATATGCCATGCCACTTCACTCTTATCACTCTTACTTCTGTTCCTATGATACACCAACACGAAGAAGAGAGCAGCTGGGAAGAATATGAGAGCATCTGAAGACAAAACTGTCCATCTCATCAACAATTTTCTGCAAAATTAAACCCAAAAACAATGAAGGTTCTCTATAAAACACTTACGATTCTCTTCATACACTTCTACACAGGACATGTAGATATCTATGAACACATGAAAGATCTCTATGAAACACTTAAGATTCTCTCTTCATACTCTTCTTCACAGGATATGTAGATCTCTATGAACACATGAAAGATCTTCATAAACACTTAAGATTCTCTACTCATACTCTTCTACACAGAACATGTAGATATCTATGAAACACATGAAGATTCTCTATAAAACACTTAAGATTCACTTGATACTCTTCTACACAGGTTATGTAGATCTCTATGTACACTTAAGATTCTCTAATTCATACTCTTCTACACAGGACATGTAGATCTCTATAAAGCACTTAAGATTCTCTATTCGTACTCTTCTACACAGAACATTCAGATCTCTATGAACACATGAAAGATCTCTACAAACACTGACGATTCTCTATTCATACTCTTCTACACAAGACATGTAGATCTCTATGAACACGTGAAAGATCTCTATGAACTTAATTATCTTCTACACAGGACATGTAGATCTCTATGAACATATGAATGATCTCTATAAAACACTTAAGATTCTCTCTTAATACTCTTCTAAACAGGAGACATAGATCTCTATGAACACATGAAAGATCTCTATAAACACTTAAGATTCACTTCATACTCTTCTACACAACATATCGAAGATCTCTATGAACACTTTCTCTTCATACTCTTCTACACAACACATCGAAGATCTCTATGAACACTTAAGATTCTCTTCATACTCTTCTACACAACACATGAAAGATCTCTATGAACACTTAAGTTTCACTTCATACTCTTCTACACAACACATGAAAGATCTCTATGAACACTTAAGATACTCTTATACACAACACTTGAAAGATCTCTATGAACACTTAAGATACTCTTCTACACGACACATGAAAGATCTCTATGAACACTTAAGATACTGTTCTACACAACACATGAAAGATCTCTATGAACACTTAAGATTCTCTTCTACACAGGACATGTAGATCTCTATGAACACATGAAGAATCTCTATAAACACTTAAGATTCTCTACATGGAGATAAGATGAGAAAAATCTGTAGATCTAAAGAGTACTTACCCAAGATAAGACTCGTGACCACGAGAAGTAAGAAGAGAAACAGAGTCAGGATTGAATATTCGGAGGATGATTCCATGGAAATAGCTTTGGTAAGCCGTTAATGGAGGATAATCAAGTCCCCAATAACTTAGATCGTTGCGAGTTCCGTTTCTATACCAATCTATAACCTTGAGATTCGTCGTTATCTCCATCCAATGTCTCTGAGCTTCGAAATCGCCGAATCTAGGAGGAGTTCCGGCGCCGGAGTACAGATACAAAGACACGGCGGATCTGATCAATAATGCGAAGAGGGAGATGCAGAGGAAAGACGTGGTTGTTCCTTTGTGTGTTAGCCACCGCCAAGTATCGATCGGAGATTCGGATTGTGTTGAGATCGGAGAGACGTTGTTTTCGTCGCCGGAAAATTTCGCCGGCGTCTTTTTCGGCATCTCTGGTTTCGCTTCGTCTCCGTTTGTTTTTTGATCGGCGCAAAAATCGACGATTTTGGTTTGGTGTGTGAAATAATTACGGTTTGGTTTTCGTTTAAAGTAATTCTCCGATTTTAATTTGGTTTTGTGTAATTCCGGTTTAGTTCGGTCTATTTTTCATTAATCAAGCCCCAAACGCAAAATTTAAATTTATAAATATACACATATTATATAAAAAAATACAAAATATTTTGAGTTTAAATTTATAAGTATAAACGTATTATATAAAAAATATTTTAAATTTTCGACATATACATTTATTTAAAAGAAATTTGAAATTTGTTTCAACATGTTTTATTATTTACTATATTTAGTAAAGCAATTTTCAAAATATCATTAAAAAAAGACTTTGATGTTTTTTATCATCGGTACTATTCATTATTATAAATAAATTTTCTAAAGTTTTTCATAACTATGTTTACGTATACTCCTTATATATATTACTCATTAAAAAGATATAATAGACTTTAAACTTTCAATTCACATTATGTTTTAGCTTTAAGATTAAAATTTTCAATGTTATGTGTATTTTAGATTTCTTATTTTAGACTTTTTTAATTGTCTTTCAAAATTTTAAAAATGTTTCCTCAATTAATATATATATAGGATTTTACAAAGATAAAAAAGTAGTGAAATTGATATTATGGTTAGGGCAATTTTCAAAAAAAATTCACAAAAAAATTTGGGGTCTAAATTAAAATTTACTTAAAATTTGGCCAACTAATCAAAGATAATTTGTGAAAATACAAAACAAGAAAGTCAATTATTACTTTTGTATGTAGGAAACTAGGAATTTGACTTTTTAAAAAATCTCTTGGTGATGTATGGGTGATGTTTGTAATTAAAATGATTTTGTGAAAAAAAATTATCATACAAATCACACAAAAATTTAGTGTTCGTGATAATTTAGAAAAAATGTTAGGGGAATTTTAGAATAAAGTGTGTGAAATGAAGAATAAATAATAATAATGGAATTTATAAAAAAATAATAATAATGGAATTTTAAAGAAAAAACTAATGAATTTATTAAAAAGTTAATGATGTATTTGTGGAAAAATCTAATTGAAGAGTGTTTCTCATAAAAAAAAACCCCAACTAGAACGTAACAAAAAAAAAACACATAGAGAAAGAAGTAAAGTCGCATTTCTTCTTCACTCCGGCTGAAGGCGCGTCGTCGCGAATTTGTGAGAGGAGGGGAAGATAAAAGATTTCCTTTGTTCTTAGAGTACTATTGTTTCCATCGGTATTGAGATGAGACATCACCTCATTTATCCCTATTTAACATTACTATAATTTCTTATACTTCCATTAATCTCCTATACCCCTCTTAATTTGAAAAGACAAAATTACCCTTTTAAAAAAAAAAAAAAAAAAAGAATATTGAAATATATTAGTTTGGTTTTTGGTTTTTGGTTAATGATTTGGTTGGGTTAATTAATTTTGGTTTTATTTTTAAAATTAAACAAAAAATTAAAATTCAAAAAAAAAAATTCTTTGTCATCGTAGATCGCTTCTTCTTCCTCGCCGCGCCGTCACGCCTCTACGTCATCTTCCTATGAGCCTCCGCGCTTTCTCTGCTTCGTCTTCTTCGTAGAGTCCTTCTCCGGCGACGTCAACATCACTGTTTCTGCGTCCTTCTCCGGCGACCAATCCTCCATCTTCCGGGTTCGGTGAGTTAGGAATTTAGGGTTTTTAAAATTGGTTTTGAATATCATTCATTAGATCTAATGTATCACTCATAATGTGGTTGATTGAATTGTATTATGCAGAGAATAGAATAGAATCTCTGTTTCGATTTGGTTTATTCGTAGCCAAAACTGATAATTGTAATATATTATGTGTAAAACTTTGTATAACTAGTAGAATTGATAATTGTAATATATTATGTAAAACTTAGTATAACTTTAAATAATTAGGTAGAACTGAGAAGAAATGGTTTAACCAAAACTTTATATTGTTGTTTTTGCAGATACAATGGTGGAACACGTGAGCGTATATTTCAAATATAAAGATTGCATGTATAATGTAATCTTGAAGACATTAGTTGAGGATATAAATTTGACAATGATTGAAGAAAGGTTGTATAAAAGGTTGTATGTATAGTATAACCTTCAAGACAAAAATGGAGGATACAAGTGAATGAATTTATGTAAAATTATGATCGTGTTGTTGCATTTCTGTAAAACTATGATTTTGGTTTTGGCTTATGTAAAACTATTGAATACAACAATTTACTAGTATGTGTGGATTTTTACGTTAGTTCATTGATTGAGTATTTGTATTTAATATTCAACTTTCAATATAACACACTCTTACGCCTAAACGACATCGACGTAAAAATCTCATATTCAAAATAACATGTACTAAAAATAACGCATTCATTGTTTCAGAATTTCTCTTTTACATTCCATGTCTTTCCAAGAACACTTTCATAATTATAACAATTTCTAAAAGAATATTATACAAAACGATGATTTCAAACATATTATTGCAATAATCACTTATACTTACATGATAATGCCGAAATCTAAAAAGTAAAACAACATAAACAAATTAATATTATAGGTAAAACTAAAAATATTTGAAATCACGAAAAATAAAACTATGAAGAACTTTGGTAAAACCATAAACTTCTGTAAAACTAAGTGTAATTTTTTGGAGGGAAAGTGAAATTTCGTTTTGGCGCCTAAACGAAAAAAAATAAAATATATCCCTTTTTGGGTCAAAAGCAGTTTCCGACAGCTTTTTATCCATCGAATTTCGTGTCCTGTCCTATCTTCACATCTATAAATTTCTCTTTATTAATCATCACCTTTCATCTCACTTTTCATTCACATAATTTTTTCTCTTTCATCTTTTTATCTACTTAGTCTCTCCAATTTTTGTTTTCTTTGGTTTCATGGATCTGTGGGTGGAGAAACACGAGAGATATGAAATGAAAAAGTAAAAACAAAGCATATGTACTTCACGTGCAACACCTACAAGGTAATTGTTGTTTTAATTTCACGTTTGTGTAAAACTGCGTTGAACTGCGTAAAACTGTGTGAAACTAAATGCGTAAAACTGCGTAGAACAGTGTTATATTGAGATAAACTATGTTGATTGTTCAAGATGATGGACTGCACTATCGTCAATCATGGATTTTTGATGTTAAGGAGGAAGTTTGAAAGTTAAGGAGGGAGGTGATTGATATGGCTGAAGAGATTGTCAAGCTCAAAAGACTTATTGCTCGACCTCTTCCATGATAGATTTTTCATTTCACTTAGTTGTGTTGTTTGTTAGTTGTTGTGTTGAAACTTATGTTATGATATCTTATGAGCTCTTATGTTGTCTTATGATTTATGTCTTTCTTATTTTTATGTGTTTTTATCTAGTTTTCAATACAAATATCCCAAAACAATCAAGACACATATTACACGAAATGTTACTAATGATATTAAACAATAATCAAAAGTTTTACTAGTATAACACCAATGTTTCTAAATATATTACCCAGTAATCCTAAGTTTTACTAGTATAACACCAATGTTTCTAAACTTAATTCTACATCGTCTGATTCAAATTCAGATGGGTTTTGATCCTCGTCATTAACATCGTTTTCTTCTACTTCTTCTTCTTCCTCTTGTTCTTCTCTTTTTCAATGTTTTATTCTTCGACAACTTCTTCTCCTTTTTTTCCTATTTTACCTTTTTCGTTCGTCTCATCCGAAATTGTTTTCTCCTAATCGTTTTCTACATCACATGCAGTCGGTTCAACATCGGCGGCGGAAGCTTCGGAAGCCGCGGGAGCTGCGGACAGGCGGAAACGACGAAACAACAATCTTCTCGTTCGTGTTCGTCGTCGCCATCTTCTTTTTCCCCTTCTTCGCCTTTTATAAACTTTTCGTGTAGTGAATCATCAATATATCGTCATCATTTGGAAAATTCTCTTCAATTTTACCCTGCCTCGTTTGCATTATAACTTAATCGTTTGATTTTGATTTCGATTTTGTGAAGAATTCGAATTAGGGTTCTTGAAAAATTGAGAAAAAGGGAAAACTAAGTAAAAGTGAATTAGAGTTTGACATATATGTTTTAATTTCACAAAATTCGGTTTTGATTTGGAATAACCAAAAATTTCGGTTTTGATTTGGTATAAAACTCGGTTGGGGTTAATTATCGGATCTTTGGTCGGGTATGTGGGTCGGGTGGGTAATACCCAGGTAAAACTCGTAAATAACTAAACTTCATAATAATTTTTGGTCTTTTCATAATTATTTTTATTTCTATAAATTTTATAAAAATGCCTTGTCCTTTTTAGATTAGAGTTTATAAGAAAGGGGCATGGGAGAAGATGCCTCTGTTGAGATAGGTGATTGTTCTGAGAGTTCTTAAATCGGTTTTTTGATTTTCAGATCTGGATGTGATGCCTTCACTTGCGGTGGTCCTGGTCTCGATGGTGGTTTACTGTTGATATCCGGCTGCTACGGAGAGGTTGTCGAAATTGTTGTGGATCTGGATCTTTGGTCAACGTGTACAAATCTGGTTTATGGGAGATCATTGGAGAGGGTGGTGGGTGCCAGATTCGTGTGTCGATCAACGGATTTTATCGTTGACAGGTTATCGCCCAGATCCGGTTTTGATGGCTCTTTATTTCTTCGTTTTTGATATCGGTGGCTTCCTAAGCACCGGTGATCGGCTTTTGTCTTGACAAATGAGGTTTCTTTAACTCTTTTGGTCGCTTCTGGTTTTAGCGTCGACTGCTTCTTTAGATTCGGCGGCTGCTTTTGTCTTCTGCTTGGCAGGTTTCGGTTTATCAGATTTGGTGATTTTCAATGGTGGATTTGTAGTTTTCAGTACCGACGCGATTCCTTTGGTGACGGTGATGGGTTTTGTGTCCGAGATCGTCTTGTTATTCCGACGAAGACTTGGATCTTCATAGTTTTAGCTTATTGGATCGTTAATTTCATTGAGATGTTAAATGTTATTGGATCATGTTTTTACTTGTTATATCCTATTTATATTAGGTTCATCGGAGTTAATGATCGGTAGAAACTAATTGGAAAAACTTGTAATTTGCGCTGGGTTTCAAAGTTTTAATATATAATTCAAATGAAAAAAGAGTGTTTCTCATAAAAAAGATTAATGCCAGTAACCTTTGTTTGTTAATGACTTAATTGTAGTGTGATATAAAATCTGACTCACACAGACCTCAAAAGCGGTCTCTCTTTATACACTTTGCCTCTCTCTCTCTCTCTCTCTCTCTCTCTCTCTCTCTCTCTCTCTCTCTCTCTCTCTCTCTCTCTCTCTCTCTCTCTCTCTCTAAACTTTCTCTTCTTCTTCTTCAAGATTTCTCTCTAAACGATGAAGATTTTTGTAAAAACTCTCAAGGGAACGAACTTCGAGATCGAAGTAAAACCTTCCGATTCGGTAAACCTAATCCTCCGAATCTTCTTCTTCTTCTTCTTCTTCTTCTTCTCTATTGCGATAAATGTTCGTTTAGGTCTGATTTCGCCGAATTAGGTCAAGTTAGTGAATCTCACGAGTCTCTGATCTGTGATTCTTTGTCAAGATTCGTGGCTCTCTTCATGGCGCAAACATTTAGAACTTGAATTAGGGTTATTGTTAGTATAGTGATTATCTATGGATTCACTGTTTGTTGAACTGTATAATATCATTTTATAGATCCAAATCTGAGCTTAATCTTTGTGAAAATCTTCGTTGATATGTTTAGGTATGTCTCTTTGACTGGTTTTGTGTCATTGGAGACGTGTTTTTCCGTCATGAATCGAACTATCTTGAATCTAAGACCATGTTATTGATAAGAATTGGGTTTCTTCTGTATCATTTTTTCATCAGATTCTCTATATAAGCGTAGCTATGTTCGCTTAACCTTTTTGTGACTGTTTCATTGATATTCTTCATGGGCTCTTGTTTAGATATGTCTCTTTGTTTGCTTTCGTTAGAGACGCGTTTGCTTCTCATTAGAGGCGCGTTTACTTCTTGTAAGTTAAGCTTTATGTAAGGCGTGACTGTATGTTTCATATATCGTTGAGAGGCATATTAGCTTTTTTGGTGGTCTATCTTGACCAAAACTGGGCTCAATCTTTGTGAAATCTTCATTGTTTCACTGCTAGTCTGTTTACGGATGTTTCTTTGACTGGTATTATGTCATTGGAGACGTGCTTTTCATCATGAATCGATCAATTTTGATGAACGAGTCCCTATAGGTTCATCTGTATAAGTTTACATTGGATTCACAATATAAAAGTCACTATGCTTGCTTAATCTTTGTGTGACTGTTTCATTGCTATTCTCATATGCTCTTGTTTAGGGATGTTTCTTTGATTGGTTGGTTGTCATTAGAGACGTGTTTACTTCTTGTTGGTTAAGCTTTACGTAATGTGTGACTGTATGTTTCATATGTCGTTGAGAGGCGTATTAACATTTTTTGGTGATCTGTCTCAGGTATCTGATGTTAAAAAAGCTATAGAAACTACTCATGGCGCAATTTACCCAGCTCCTCAGCAGATGTTGATCTACCAGGGGAAGGTTCTCATCAATGAGACTACATTAGAAGAGAACAGCGTTGTCGAGAACAGTTTCATTGTTATCATGTTGTCTAAGGTGATTTTTTCTTTCTTTATGGATGTTTTGGTTCCACAGTTTTGTGTTTGTGTTAGTATTAGTAACTTGTTATACCAATATGCCGTTACATTATCTTGGTGAAAAATAGGGCAAGGTCTCTTCAAGCGGCCCATCAACAGCATCTGCGCCTGCACAAGCTCCAGCACCTGCGCCTGCACAAGCTCCAGCACCTGCGCCTGCACAAGCTCCAGCACCAGCCCCTAGTGCTACTCAGGTTAATAAAGTTTTTATTTTCAGGGCTTTTTATTTACTCTATATTTACAGTTTTCGTTAGTCTAACTGAATTGCTTGGATTCTTAGGCACAGACAGTAACTACACCTCAGGTTTCTGCTCCAACTGTCTCAGTGTGAGTTACAGTGCTTCCTCTCACATTAGTTTACTTCAATTTGAAAGAGTCTTTTTCATCTTCTTCTGTATATATGCCCCTTTGTTAATTTGATATACTTTTGCTAACGTTTTACAGTTCAGCGCCTACATGTGGAACTGCGACCGATACAGCTCCTGCTGCTGTTTCGTAAGCAAATTTTTAGAATTGTTAAATACTAGTTGTCGAATTTCATCTTGCTCTGAGTAAACGTTTAATAATAATTTCTTACTTTTTTCTTGTGACAGGGCTGAAACATATGTTTATGGTGAAACAGCGTCCATCCATATACCGGTAGATAATCTAGAATCCACTGTTCAGCAAATTCTTGACATGGGTGGAGGTAGTTGGGACCGTAACACTGTTAATCGTGCTCTGAGAGCCGCCTACAACAATCCTGAAAGAGCCGTTGAATATTTGTATTCAGTATGATTTCTTCCCACCTCTTAATTATTGTTTTGTATTCGCCTTTGATTATACCATTACTGAAGGTATCTTTTGCTATGTATATTGAACTTTTTGTTTGATACTTTTCAGGGGATCCCTGCTCAAGCTGAAATCCCGTTGCTCCCTCAAGCCCCATCCACTGGTGGTCCTAACGCAAATCCTCTAGCGCCGCCCCAACAAGAAGCTCCAGCGGCTGCAACTGGTGGTCCTAACGCAAATCCGTTAAACTTGTTCCCCCAGGTAGGATTTTTTCTTCACAAAAAAAACATATTATTGACATATTTTCATTTATCTATTTACCCGTACTTGTGAATTTTCTTATGATATCCTCTCTTATCTGTTTGCGCTCAGGGCATGCCCGCTGCAGATGCTGGTGCTGGAGCTGGTAATCTTGATTTCCTGCGTAACAGTCAACAGGTATGAATGATATTCAAAACTCTTATCCATTCGAAAAAAGAAATGTTTGGTTCTTCCCTCTTATGAACTTTGCAAATCTTTTTGCCTTTTCTTAGTTCCAAGCCTTGCGAGCTATGGTACAAGCAAACCCTCAAATTCTACAGGTAAACAAATTATTAGCAACAACCTCTTGATTTCTTCTTCCTATATAACATTGATTTTTCATCTAGAATGTTACTTTGCTGCAGCCTATGCTTCAGGAGCTCGGTAAACAAAACCCGCAGCTTGTACGACTAATTCAAGAGCACCAGGCCGACTTCTTACGTTTGATAAATGAACCTGTCGAGGGAGAAGAGTGAGTTTCTATGTAATTTTCAAGTTTTCTTCTTTCTTTTAACAATTACTTGTAAGCTGATATATATATCATTTCCTTACCAATGGTTTCCAGGAATGTAGTTGAACAGTTGGAAGGCGCAATGCCAGAAGCTGTTACGGTCACACCTGAAGAGCGTGAAGCCATTGAGAGGGTTTGTTCCTTACTCTTTTATATCTTTGCAATTTGTGGATATTGTGAAGCAAATGTTGTCATTAGATATTTGTTAAACTGTTTTGTTGTGTGTTTGGTTTGATATGCACACAGCTTGAAGCCATGGGATTCGACAGTGCGATGGTGTTGGAAGTGTTCTTTGCGTGTAACAAGAACGAAGAACTCGCAGCTAACTATCTGCTAGATCACATGCACGAGTTCGAAGATCAACAATAATCAATGAACAAACCCCATTTCTCTCTCTCTCTCTCCTTCCTAAACTCAATAGACTTTTTCTTTTCTTTGATGGTAATATTTCTCTCCACCAAACAAAAAATGGCATCTTATTACAGTTTCATGTTACATTTAAAAACAAACCATCATAGCTTACCTTGGTTTCAATTTGCTTTGGTTTTCAACAATATAGCCTCAAAATGGTAAAAATGAAAAAACCAACAAAACTTTTGAGGATTAAAACCCAGAATGTGGGAAGTGGTCTTGGCCTAATGGCAGACATAAGTCCACATGAGGCAGGTAACATTACCTAACCTGGGATCGCAGCGTCTATGAATAGCTAATGTGCCGGCCATTTGTGGTCCAAATGTTGACAAAAAAAAAAAAAAAATGTGTAAACAATCTGATATACTTGTTGTTTAACTATATAACAACTCAAATCCAACCTCCACCATATAACACACACACACACACGCACAAGTTTCTTTATATAAATTTGAACATAACACTTAGATGAGAGAGTAGACCACATCATCGTACGTTGGGAACTCTAATGGTCCATCCACAAGTAGTAGCAGACAAGTCATTATCACCGCGACAAAGACTATGAACACCAGAAACGATTTACATGGATCACCGCTGTTCTGTTTCTCTGGTCCGATCGTCACGGCACCTTCTTGCCTTTCACTTCCGCTTTTGAGTTGAAACACAGGACATGTGAAGAATCCGTATAGAGTCCCGACTATCAGTGCTCCAAGATTCGTCCTGTCATGACTCATACGTTAGAAACCAAAACACGTAGTAAGCTCGATAAGATGATCTTGACGAAGTTTCGTGCAGTAACTAGCCTTAGACCTTACTTGTGTTTAAATTTATCTCTAATGGACCAAACTTAAGAGGAAAACTAATTAGATTAGGTGATGTTTATGATCTTACGGCTTTTTAGACCAAACACCATAGATGAAAACTATAGGATTTATCTCTAATGAACCAAACTTAAGGGGAAGCTAACTAGATTAGGTGATGCCAAACACGAAAGATAAGGTAAAGAAGAAGAAATATTTGATGGATATTAGAAGCTTACCAGTCATCAATAGGACCGAAATGGCTTAATATAAGACCAAGCCCTGACATTATAATGGCTTTTTGAAACAAATCCTCATATTCATCTGTTTTTACCATCTCCTTGTTCTGACTTTGGTCAACAAGCCAAGCTCCTATCAGTGCAAACGCTGGTCCCTATATACAACAGCAAATAAGAGTTAAGGATACAGTAAAATTTGGTAAATATCGCATGAGAAGAATTCATTTTAACTTACAGTTCCTCCAACAGTAGGATCTGGTGTGTGAAGAAAGCTCAAGAAATTACCAGAGACTCCTCCGAGTATGTAAATGAGACAGAACGTAAATAGTCCATAGTCACGGCAGACTTTTGGTCCGAAAGTAAGCAGAGCCCACGAGCTAAGAGCTACATGCGGAATCCCAGAGTGCTACATATGCAAAATCATAGTGTTTCAGAGGCAAAAGGGCATAGAAACCAGGGTATGTAATGAGAACAAAACAAAACAGACTATGACTTTGATAATATTGTTGTCGGGTAGTTTTAATCTTTGGTTGTTTCGGTTTAGTGTGTTTTGGAAACAGTAAAGAATGGGAGAACAGACCCAATATGTTGGTCTTGTACCAGAAACATGGGCGTGACTAGCCTCCACCACTCGCCAGCCATTATTAGATGGTTTATCTTTGCTCCGTACAATAGAGGAAGAGACAAGAGTCCCATATCGTTGTTTCTAATTGGACTTGCTGCTTCGAAGAGACACACTCCGACATTTATGGACGCTAATACGCTCCTGCATTTACAAAAAATGGGTTTTTTAAGTATCAATAAGAACAAGGTTACTTAGATCTAAAGGCGAAGAAGAGGTGATTAAGAGGTCTTACACAGTGTAAAAGTTCAATATATCTTCTTCTTCTTCAGATTGATCATCATCGTCATCAAGCATACTGTTACTTTTCATATCAGCCTTTCTCAAGTTGCTTGCCACTAAACTATCTTCTGATTTTGCCGAGTCCAAGATGGACGGGACTAAACCTTTCTTTTTGGTGTTTTCATCTAACAACACCCAAATAAGTAAGCATTAACAAGACTTAAGCCCGAGAGTTCAAGCAATAAGACACCGCAATTCGATTCTTATTACCTTTTTGGAGTTTGTCAAGATAAACGCTCAAAGATTGCAACTCCTCCTCTGCACTAAGTTCAGCTTCTTGATTGATTTCATCTTCCACTGTCTTCTCATCGTCGTCGCTTGATAGTTTCCCAAAGTAAGAATCTAACAGTTTAATTCTCTTCTTGATAGTCTTGGTCTCCGATGCTGCTCTCACTAAACATAGCTTCCCTCTTGATGAAAGACAACACGGTATCGATTTTCTTTGACTCTTCATCCTATAATCACATCCCAAAGCTTTTGCTTCTAACATTGTTCTATGATGTTTCAGATTATTACTGCTACTGCTAGTAATCTCTGCCTTTGTTAACACATAGAAAGCCGGACACGGGAAGATTCTTGAACCAAACAATACTTCTCTTCTGTTTTGTTTAGTTAAAGTTTTGTTCTGTAACACATGATCTTTACAGGGGAACTCATGGTGAAGAGGAAACATCGCCATTTACAAAAGCTCGAAACTACACATTAAAGAGTATACACATCTCATCATCATATTATCTCTTAATTCAATAAACCCTTCAAGAGAACTATGATATAGTTACATAAAAATGGTGAATATTGACCCAAAAATGAGAAAAGAATAGATTTTTATGGCAAAAATAGCATCAAAAATCGCAGAAGAGACTAAAAGTATTCACTATAACTATTAAAGAACAAAGCAGAGACAAGGTTTCATTGAATAATCTCAGTGAAGCATTAAATCAAACACCATAAGGGCATGAACAAAGAACAAAGCAGATACAAGGTTTTCATTGAATAATCTCATAGAGGCATTTAATCGAACACCTTTAGGGCATGACTATGATCTTCGAACAAAGATTTGTCTTAACAATCAAAACAACGAAACGAGAGCAAAACCCAGTTCTTAGATTTTGAGAAATAAGAATCAAAATCAGAGAAAGTGATTAAATTTTGTACCTTTGGTGAAGAAAACTAATCTTATCTTTGAGAAAAAGATGAAGATTGTGGTTTCGAAGAGGATTAAGACAATGAGCTTTTATGTTTTGGAAACAGAGCTTCAAAAAGAGACAAATAAATTCCAATTAATGGTTTTAAAAAACTTTTGTTCGTTTAGGATATTTTATTCTTTGAACGAAATTGACTTACGAGTCACAAGTCATTAGTCTTTTGTTTAAATTTCAAACGTAATTTAAACTAATCTGAAAAAATTATTAAAATTCAGACTTTTGTTATTGAAAACGTCTACAAATGAATAATCAATTTCATGATGTAAAATTGTTTCTAAAATAGTTAAAAAGTGTATTCTATGGCAAAATTTTTTAAAAATAATGGTTTTAAATGGAAATAGTACAACGAAATTGATAAAAGGTGATCTGAATTATTATAATTCACTTGATATTATTAAAAAAAGTTAGAGGGAATGAGTTATTTATTTTAGATTCCAGTGACAAAACTTTATACACTCAAAACCATATAAATTAATAATGTCAAAAATGTGATACTTTATTTCTTATTAAATGTTAATTTATGATTGGGTAAATTTATAAATTTAATGAAATAATTATTTTATCAAATACTACTATATATTTTCTAAAAAAATTATGGGCAATTCTTATGAATACCACCAAAACAAGTTTTTATAACACAAATAACACATATTTTGAAAAGTTTTACAAATACCATTAAAAAGTTTTTTTCTCATAAATACCACAAATCTTAAATTTTCAAAATTACACCCAAAATCTCCAAAAAACTAAACCCTACCCCTTCTAAACTATACCCTAAACACTATATAGCGAACCCAAATGAAAAAATTTAAAATCTAAAAGTGTTAAAACTCGTTTTTTGAGTTTGTGGTATTTTTGTAAACTACTACTTTTTGATGGTATTTTTGTTATAAAAAACATTTTAATGGTATTTTTGTTATAAAAAACTTTTTAATGGTATTTTTAAAACAAAAACTTATTTTGATGGTATTTTAAGGAATTTCTCAAAAATTATATTACACGTAGAATGATGAATATAGGCATTCAAAATCTTGCTTAACAACAACTAAACACAGATTTAGTCTAAATATCACAATCAAATTTTCTAATAACAATATTTGTGACACACTGACATCCATTGAGAATCTAGTTAGATATGTTTCTTATCTTCACCAACTATTTATCAAACGCCACGTGGACACTGAAACCATCAGATACCTGTTTTTGTCCTAAACGTCCGCGTATTAACTATAATCCGGTTTAGTTTTATTTTCATCAAAACCGGAAAAAACCGGTTTACTCCACTTATCTGTAAACCGGTTTGTACCAAACCGAAACAAGAAGATATCTCTCTAAAAATCAAATTAAACAAAAAAAAAAGATAACTAAAGAGAGGATGAGATCTCTCACATGGACGTGTCTCCCTCCTCCGCCACCGTCAACGGCGGCGATATCGACGGTTAATTTACGGCGGATTAGTTTCAGGAGAAATCAATTCTGTTTTAGAGCTACTACGTCTTCGTCGTCGTCGTCGGGAGCGGCGGTTTACGGCGGCGGAGGAGTGGCGGAGGCGGTGGAATTGGGAGAGATCGGAGAGAGAAGTAAGAAATGGAAGTGGAAAGGAGAATATTCGATTAATTACTTCGTGAAGAGTTCGCCGGAGGAAATAACTCCGGCGAGTCAGATTGTTCTTTTGGTTCATGGCTTTGGTGCTTCTATTCCTCATTGGAGAAGGTATAAATTTATAATATTTGATGATAGTTTTTTTTTCAAAAATACCACTAAAGGCTATTTTTTATTAGTTTAGAAATAAATTGGTGGCAAAAATTTCAAAATACCACTATTTGTTTATTAGTTTATTAAGAAATTGATGGTAAAATTTTCAAAATACAACTTAAACATTTTTTGCGACAAAAATGCAATGGCAAGTATTTTCTTGTAGAAATATCACTAAAGAGTTTATCCGAAAAATACCACAACACATTGAATATAACTTTTAAGGTTTTAGAATTTAAAATTTTTCATTGTGAGTTTTGAAGGTAGTGTTTAAGGTTTAATTTTGAAATAGTTGAAATTTTAGTTGTGAGGGTTTAAAAGATTTAATTTTGAGTTTTAAGATAATTTAACTTTTATGGTAATTTTGAAAAAACGATTTTAGAGGTACTTTGGAACAAAAATCTGTCACAATATTCTATCAATTTTTGAGAATTGTCCTGTTTCAATATTTAGGAATATTATTTAAACTGAACACCTAACTTAGGATTAGAAAAAAAAAACAATGGGAGAATCATAAAACTACACCATTTGAATTAAATTTCACAAAACTACATCATTTCAAAAATACTTCACAAAACTACACATAAACACTCAAAATTAAATCCAAATAAACCCTACCCACACAATCCTATCCCCTTAATATTATACCCTAAACACTAATTAGCGAACCTAAATGAAAAGATTTTAATTTTGGTAATTTTTAATAGGGTAAATCAAGCTTTAAAATTTTTGAAAGGGTGTAGTTTTGTGAAAAAATTAAATTAGGTGTAGTTTTGTGAAGGAGGGGTTGAAAGGGTGTAGTTTTGTGAATTTATTTATTAAAATATTAATTTATGCATAGTTTTTGGTTGAGGAATTCACAAAACTACATCATTTCATCATTTCCTCTACAAAACTCTACCTAATTTATTTTTTTCACATAATTACACCCTTTTAAAATTTGAAAAGATTGATTTACCCTTTGAAACTTCACCAAAATTAAATTTTTTCATTGGGTTCGCTAATTAGTGTTTAGGGTATAGTGATTAAGGGGTAGGGTTGTATGTGTAGGCTTAATTTGAATTTAATTTTTGGTGTTTAGGTGTAGTTTTGGGAAGAAATTTTTAAAAGGTGTAGTTTTGTGAAACGTAGTTCAAAAGGCGTAGTTTTGTAATTCTCACTTTTTTGGTTAAAACTTAAAAGTCCAAATAATTGTTGTATATGTGGAAAGATTTTGTGTATATGCATTGCTTTTACAAAAAACAAAATGAACATTTTTTATTTCTTGTCAGGAACATAAACGAATTGTCCAAAAAACACACAGTATATGCAATTGATCTTATTGGCTTTGGTGCTTCAGACAAACCACTTGGTTTTAGCTATACTATGGAATCATGGGCTGAAGTAAAAAACATCTTTGGAAATACTCTACAAATTTTTCGATTTAAATAAGTGTCATTTTTGGCATATTTGTTTCATTGACATTTTTATGTTGTTGTTATAGTTAATACTCAACTTCTTGGAGGAAGTTGTTCAAAAACCGACTATTTTGATTGGTAACTCTGTTGGAAGCCTTGCTTGTGTCATTGCTGCCTCAGGTAAATTCCGTAATTAACACTTTTTCGCCTTACTTGAATGTGTTTAAAGAATTAAAGTAGTGGTAAATATGGTACAATACATGTTGATATTGTGACACAAGAGCTTGCTTTTGTTAGGTATATATTGAGGTTTATGTTTCTTCATATCTTTTGCCTTTCATATAAAGATTAGCATAGTGATGCATCTATGGTGTTTTATATCACAAACAGATCCACAACAAGATCTTGTGAAAGGACTTGTTCTACTAAACTGTGCCGGTGGTATGAACAACAAAGCCGTGTTTGACGACTGGAGAATCAAGCTTTTGATGCCGTTGCTTTTGCTTATCGACTTCTTACTTAAACAAAGAGGCATTGCTTCCGCACTCTTCAACCGCGTTAAAGAAAGGCATGTCGATATAATTTCACTCTCATTACCTAGTTACGATATTACCTTTGGTAATTTACCAAAAATACCTTTTTTGAGTTTTATGCCAAAAGTATCATAACAAAGTTACATTTAGGTAAAAATACTACTACAAAATTATTAGGGCAAAATTACCATAAACTGTGACAATTTTTGAGGTAAAATAATAACTGTCATAATTCCCTAAAATATCATTTTTTGAGTTTTGTGCCAAAAGTATCATCAAAAGCTTTTAGATCAAAAATACCACTAAACGTTTTGTAGGGAAAAATACCATAAAACTTACATTAGCTTTAAACCCTCAAAACTTAACTTTAAATCCTCAAAAGTAAACCCTGATCTCTTTAAAACTAAACCATACACCGTAAATACTAAACCTAAAAATTTGATTTGTAAAGCCTCAAAATTGTTTGTCGTTTTTTGTGGTATTTTGGAAAATTAACGTTTAAATGTTATTTTTGGCCTAGATGTTTTATTACTGTTATTTTAAGGAATGAAATGATTTAATTACATATGATGGATAATCGAAAAAACAGGGATAATCTCAAGAACATCTTGACAAATGTTTATGGAAACAAAGACAATGTAGATGATACACTTGTAGAGGTATTATCCTTTTATATAGGTGTATTTTTGCAAAATGCAATCCAAAATGTGTATTCTTTTTGGTAATTTTTCCTACTTTTTTTATGTTCAAGATTATCGCCGGACCAGCAAATAGCGAAGGTGCACTAGATGCATTTGTTTCGATATTAACCGGTCCACCGGGACCAAACCCGATAAACCTGATTCCGAACATAACCAAACCGGTACTTGCCTTGTGGGGAGACCAAGATGGACTAACACCACTTGATGGTCCTGTCGGTAAGTACTTCTTGTCCTTACCTAATCAGTTACCTAATTTCAGTCTATATGTATTACAAGGTGTTGGTCATTGTCCACAAGATGATCGTCCTGATCTTGTTCATGAACGTCTCCTTCCTTGGCTTTCTCAACTTTCTTAGGATATTGGTTTTGTCTTCACTATATGTTTATAAATGTTTTAAATTGTGTATTATGTTTAACTTTGTTGGTAAAAAAATGGTTTCAAAATGGTAATTGATTCGTGGTAGAGCGTAGAGATTAATTATTTCTTTATATATTTTGTGGTGTCTAAAATGTAATTAAGGAAAGATTTTTTATTAATTACTTTGTATGTTTAATGCTCCATCCGTTCTTTTTTATTTAAATTTAAAGGGTTTTCACACAAATTAAGAAGACACATAAATAACTATTAATAAATGTGTGTTTAACAATTTTCAATACTTTTGCACTAATAGTGTTGCAAAAATTTGAATGAATATATCTTGAAAGCTACAATTCACAAATATCCATAGATAAAACTACATTGATATTTGTGATAATTAAACAATTAAAAACAATTTTTTTCTAAAACATCAAATATAAAAGATCAGAAAGAGTATCATTTTAGAGTTTTACACACGATTTATGTTTTCTATAAAACATCTTGTAGGTATAACTAACAATATATTGCGTAATGTCGTTGGTTATAAAAAGTCACTCATTTAATTTTGACGTAGAAAATTGAGTATAAATAACTTTGTAAAAGAAACTTTCATAAGCTAAAAGGTTAATATAAATACAAGGTAAGGTATTACATAGGATAATTTAGTCAAAGCCCAATGTAATTAAGGTGTACTAGGTTTGAACCCGTCCGTCCCGTACGGGTGTAAAGTTTATTAATATATATTAAGTATAAATTTTAGAATTATATTTGGGAGAATCACAAAACTACACCATTTGAATTACATTTCACAAAACTACACCATTTCAAAATTACTTCACAAAACTACACCTAAACACTAAAAATTAAATCCAAATAAATCCTATCCACACAATCTTACCCCCTTATTACTATACCCTAAACACTAATTAGCGAACCCAAATGAAAAGATTTTAATTTTGATAATTTTTTAAAGGGTAAATCAAGCTTTTAAAATTTTGAAAGGGTGTAGTTTTGTGAAAATATTGAATTAGATGTAGTTTTGTGAAAGGAGGGTTGAAAGGGTGTAGTTTTGTGAAATTCTCATTATATTTTGATATTACGAATATAATTTGGTTATACTTAGAAATTATAAATTATATATGATGTTTTGCAGAACGCACGAGTGTAATAATTATAAACATATTAATTTGATACAATTTAATTAATTTTTTTATTGAGCTATATTCAAGAAAATTTTTGGAATCACATTTATATATGTTTTTATATTAATACAAATATAATTTTTTATATATGTAACAAATTATGTATGATATTTTCCGACATGTCACAAAACTACATATATATATTATGTAGAAAATGAATTTATTTTAATTTCATAACAATTATCCTTTGTTATTTGAAATTCCACTTGTGATATTTAGTGACCGTTACGTAAATTAAAATATGTGGATATCATAATCTTTATTCAAATTATATGTTAAAATCTATAACTATACCCATGTTTAAATCTAAAATTAAATTCATAAATAATATAAAAAATAAATATATATTTTTAAATAATTAAAATTTTTAATATTTTTAATATTTTATGATTTTCATAAAATTGAAATATTAATAATACTTTAATTTCTCATTATGTTACCTATTAAATAGTTTGATATTTATTTTTAATTTATTTAATTTTGTTTTTATTTTTAAGAGGAATTCACAAATCTACACCCTTTCAACCCTTTCTTCACAAAACTACTCCTAATTTAATATTTTCACATATTTACACCCTTTCAAAATTTTAAAAGCTTGATTTAACCTTTAAAAAATTACCAAAATTATTTTTTTTTCATTTGGGTTCGCTAATTAGTGTTTAGGGTATAGTATTAAGGGGGTATGATTGTTTGGGTAGAGTTTATTTGGATTTAATTTTGAGTGTTTAGGTGTAGTTTTGTGAAGTATTTTGGAAATGGTGTAGTTTTGTGAAATGTAATTCAAATGGTGTAGTTTTGTGATTCTCCCTTATCATATTCGTATGTTCATTTATTTGTTTATAGACTAGGAGAAAAATTGTAATCTTGTTGGTAAAGACTTAAAGTGATAGTTTTTCCTTAATCCTATACAATAAATTAAAATGTGACAACAAATTGATTGACCAAACCAAAAGAAATACATTGACAAAATTAATTATAGAAATGCAAACGAGTAATTTTTGGCCTAAGAATATTTAGTAGTATATTTCTAAAAAGCTTTTGATAGAAAATGGCTACTTGGTGAATATTTTTTTTTGTCGCCACAAATGGCCGATCCATTAGCCAATCCTAAAAACTTAGGCGCGGGGAATCGATCCCGGGTGGGGTGGTGCTACCTGCCTTTTGTGAACCTATGATTATCATTAGAGGAAGACCACTTCCCCGCTTGGTGAATATTAAATATCTCTTTTTTGGTAGATTAGGAGTAAAGACACATTCCATGGCATAAGCCACAAATCTATTTGTACTTTTATGATGGTACTAGTAACTAATTTTAGCCACAATAACTTTATTTTTTGGTTGTTGAATAATTAATATGACATTAATGTTGCAATTTTATCATAAAGAAGTATCTACTAAATCGAAATAGGAGTAATAGTAATACAAACACATCATTCATAACAGCTAGTTTTGTTATTAACTACTAAAATGTTTTAGCACAAATATTATTTTATGAATCGTCGAAGAAAATGAGAAAGAAAAAGACAGTGTAGAAAGAGATATGTTCTTTATATATAAAAAGGATATGTTCATCAACGGAAATGGAAAAGTAAAAAAAAGTATTTTAGAAGAGTCAACAATATTGAATTTGAAAAGGATAGTGTATAATTTTGAAAGTTTGTTTATTTGAAAGTTATAAGAGGAATTTACAAAACTATATCCTTTCAATCCTCTATTCGTAAAATTACATGTAATTCAATATTTTTACATATTTACGTCTTTTCAAAATTTTAAATAGTTGATTTACCTTTTAAAAAATTACCAAAATTAAAATATTTTCATTTAAGTTCGCTAATTAGTATTTGAGGTATACTATTAAGAGGAATTCACAAAACTACACCATTTCAACCCTTCCTTCACAAAACTACACCTAATTCAATATTTTCACATATTTACACCCTTTCAAAATTTTTAAAGCTTGATTTACCCTTTTAAAAATTACCAAAATTAAAATATTTTTATTTGGGTTCGCTGATTAGTGTTTAGGGTATAGTATTAAAGGGGTAGGATTGTGTGGGTAGGGTTTATTTGAATTTAATTTGTAATGTTTAGGTGTAGTTTTGTGAAATATTTTGGAAATAGTGTAGTTTTGTGAAATGTAATTCAAATGGTGTAGTTTTGTGATTCTCCCTACTATTAAAAGGACATGATTGTTTGGATATGATTTGTTTGGATTTAATTTAGACGTAGTTTTGAAAATTGACTATGAAATGAAGTAGTTTTGTAAAATGTAATTTAAATGGTGTAGTTTTGTAATTCTTCCAAGTTATAAACAAATTTAATATTTGGAATATTAATAAAAAGTAATGTTTTGAAAAGATATTTGTAAAACTTTTAAAAATGTGTATAATTTTATAAGAATTTTTTTTTATTTAATGTTATTCATGAGAATTCCTTGTAATAAAATATGTTTTTACAATAAAAAAATATGTTCATCAATGATAATGAAAAAGAAAATTCTTTTACAAGAGACAACAATATTGAAATAATGAAAAGGCAAATTCTTTTAGATAGATATATAGTTTTTAGCTAAAGAGAAATTCACAAAACTACACCATTTCAACATTTTCTTAACAAAATTACACCTAATCCCATAGTTTTACGTATTTTCACTTTTCCAAAATTTTAAATTTTAAATAGCTTATTTATCCTTTAATTTTGTTTCCTTAACAAAACTACATCTGATTATATATTTTTACATATGTACACTCTTTCAAAATTTTAAATTGTTGATTTATTTTTTAACAGAATACCAAAATTAAAATCTTTTTTTTGAATCGTTAATTAGTGTTTACGGTATAATATTAAAAAGATAAAATTGTGTGAGTTAATTTAATTTACTTTTGAATATTTAGCTATAATTTTTAAAAATAATTTTGAAATGATATATTTTTGTAAAATAAATTTTAAAAAGTGTAGTTTTGTAATTGTCCTTTAGCTAAAATATCTTTGACGCAAAAAATATTACGACAAGAGAAATTATTTTTGTATGTAGTTTGACCAAAATTATTAACTTTATTACCTAGATATGTGTATAAGATTTACTTGTAATCGAGTGATATAATATTTACTCCTGCGTGTAACACGTGGATACATTTACTTTTAAACATCTGTATTTTAAAATATCATATTGTGTAATTTATTATTGTATACAAGATAAAACCAAAAATTCAATAATTCATGTCGTTTTTATTTTTCACAAAAGTATAACATTATTATAAAACATATATGTTTCTTAATGATTTAAAATAATTTGAAATCTTCAAAGATAAAATCTTCAAAGTACAATTTTTTCACCTCTTTCAGTACAAAAGTATAACATTATTATAAAACATATATGTTTCCTAATGATTTAAAATAATTGAAAAAAAAAATAGTATTGAAATGATTATTTGTCGTTGGGTGCAATTAAAGTCTTGTTTAGATAATCTTCACCGATCTCAAACACTCATTTCTCATAGTTCTTCAAAACTTTGTTCCAAAAAAATGGCTTCTCACTTACTTTCTTATCCAAACCCAATGACCAAATCAATCTCTACTAAAACTTTCATTAAAGGTAAAAATTAACTTTTAATTGTTTGTCTTTTTTGGGTTTTAATTCTTGTTTTGAGATCTATTATTTTTTTTTTTAATTTTTTGATTAGGTGATTGTAATGACTTAATAACCTTTAAACTAAACTTAAACCAAACAAGAAAGGTTTCAAATGGGTTTAGCTTAAGAGCAAAAGCATCTTTAAGGTCTAATCACAAATCATCTTCAAATGTTGAGATACCAAAACAATGGTACAATCTTGTAGCAGATCTTAATGTTAAGCCACCACCACCATTGCATCCAAAGACATTCCAACCGATAAAACCCGAAGATTTGTCACATCTTTTCCCTAATGAATTGATTAAGCAAGAATCAACATTAGAGAGGTTTATTGATATTCCTCAAGAAGTTATTGAGATTTATAAACTTTGGCGTCCTACTCCTCTCATCAGGTTCTTGATTTTTATTTATTTATTTATTTATTTAGACTATTTTATTTTTTTAAATGGATAAATCATGGATATATACTTAAGTAATGTATAAATAATGATTTTTTTTAAAAAAATGGATGCATATATATATATATATACTTAATGATTGATATATATGCATCAAGATAGTGATGGATGAGTTTAGATCTTTTTGTAGTGTATGATTAAAAGATAGTAAAGACCAGGCATCTACTTTTTCAAAATTTAAAAAGACGGTCAATTCTTATAAATAGCACTAAAAAAAGTTTTTTTTATCACAATTACCACACATTTTCGAAAGTTTTACAAATACTATTAAAAAGTTTTTTCTCATAAATACCACAAATCTTAAATTTTCAAAATCACACCCAAAACATTCAAAACTATACCCTATACCCCCTTCAAAATTATTCCCTAAACACTATATAGCAAACACAAATGAAAAAAATTAAAATCTAAAAGTGTTAAAACTCGTTTTTTGTATTTGTGGTATTTTTGTAAACTACTACTTTTTGATGGTATTTTTGATATAAAAACATTTTAATGGTATTTTTGTTATAAAAAACTTTTTGATGGTATTTTCAAAACAAAAACTTATTTTGATGGTATTTTAAGAAATTTCTGATATTGTTTTTCCTATCTTTGATCTTATTTCAACAAACTAAATATTCTCAAACATGTAATTATTTGAAAATGGACACAACTAGTAAATAGAGTTACTTTTTACTCATCATAGACTATAGTTTCTAGATTCAGAATATATATATATATATATTATAGTATATATATATATTATAGTATCACTCTTTAGTCTAGAAGAAGAACATATATAAAAACTTATCGCGTGTTTTGAGGTTTTGAGCCGGAACTCATAATTATATGTGTCATGTGGCTTCCGTCCCAAATGCTACTAAACAAACTTTGTGATTTCTAGACTATGTCTTGGATTTTTTTTTTCTCAAGTAGAACTAACTAACAACACTTGGTTATATTGTATTTTGATTGTGATTTTAAGAGCAAAGAGATTGGAGAAGCTTCTCGAGACACCGGCAAGGATATACTTCAAGTATGAAGGTGGTAGCCCTGCTGGTTCACACAAACCAAACACAGCAATTCCACAAGCTTATTACAATGCTCAAGAAGGTGTCAAGAACGTTGTCACCGAAACCGGCGCAGGACAATGGGGAAGTTCTTTGGCCTTTGCTTCTAGTCTCTTTGGCCTTGACTGTGAAGTAAGCGTATATATATATCATATAAAGAAGGACAATTGCTAAAATACCATGTTTTAAATGATTTTAAGTAAAAATTACTATCACAAGTTTTCTTAGACCAAAAATAGCACTTACAAGATTTTTTTGCCAAAAGTACCTCTAAAAGTATTTTTTTAGTCAAAAATTCCACAAATCTTAAATTAGTTTAAAATCTTCAAAATTAAACCCAAAAAATTTAAAAATAAATCCTACTTCTTTCAAAACTATACCCAAAACATTAAAGTAATAAACCCAAATGAAAAACGGAGAATTACAAAACTACACCAATTGAATTACATTTCACAAAATTACACCATTTCAAAATTACTTCACAAAACTACACCTAAACACTCAAAATTGAATCCAAATATTACCCACACAATCATACCCCTTAATACTATACCCTAAACACTAATTAGCGAACCAAAATGAAAATATTTTAATTTTGGTAATTTTTAAAAGAGTAAATCAAGTTTTTAAAATTTTGAAAAGGTGTAAATATGTGAAAAAATTGAATTAGATAGAGTTTTGTAAAGGAAAGGATGAAATGGTGTAGTTTTGTGAAATCCTCAATGAAAAATAAATATTAAAACTTTTTTAAAAGTTAAAACTACCATCACAAGTTCCCTAGGCCAAAAACTAAAATGTTTTTTGCCAAAAGTATCACAAACGTTTAATTAGCTTAAAATTTTCAAGATTAGACCTCAAAACTTCGATACTAAACTCTACTTCATTCGAAACTAAATCCTAAACACTAAATATTAAACACAAATGAAAAAATGTTCAAAAATAGATTTTTGTATTTGTTGTATATTTTCGCCTAAAATCTTATAATGTTATATTTGGCCTAAAATCTTTTTTTTTAAATTAATTTATCTATACATAATAGTCTCTTGCAATGATATATATGAAACTTTGTTATGCTTAATACATATATGTTATTCAAAACATTATAGGTATGGCAAGTAGCCAACTCCTACCATCAAAAGCCATATCGCCGGCTAATGATGCAAACTTGGGGTGCAAAAGTTCATCCATCGCCTTCTGATCTCACCGAGGCAGGTCGAAGAATCCTAAAATCCGACCCATCAAGCCCCGGAAGCTTAGGCATTGCGATTTCCGAAGCTGTTGAAGTTGCTTCAAGAAACAATGACACTAAATACTGCCTAGGAAGTGTATTGAACCATGTGTTGTTGCATCAGACCGTTATCGGAGAAGAATGTATAAAGCAAATGGAAAATTTTGGCGAAACGCCTGATGTGATTATTGGTTGTACCGGTGGTGGATCAAATTTTGCGGGTTTGAGTTTTCCTTTTATAAGGGAGAAACTTAAAGGGAAGATTGATCCTGTTATAAGAGCCGTTGAGCCATCGGCTTGTCCTTCGTTGACGAAAGGTGTTTATGCTTATGATTTTGGCGATACGGCTGGATTGACTCCTTTGATGAAGATGCATACTTTAGGACATGACTTCATTCCTGATCCTATCCATGCCGGTAATGAAATAATAAAACCCTCAAGATCTTAAACACACTAAACCTAAGGCTTATCTAGCTCTTTGCATTTTTGATTCTTATGTTCTTGATTTCTTGGTTCTTGGTTCTTGATTGTTTTGATAAATGTTTCTTGATACTTTTACTTGTTTTCTTGATTTTTGATCCTTGGTTCTTGATTGATTTTATTATTGATTTCTTGATTATTATATTCTTGATTTCTTGGTTCTTGATTCTTGATAGTTCTTGCTTCTTGATTGTTGCGGTTATTGATTTCTCGATTATCGATCATTGGTTCTTGTTTCTTCAATTCTTAGTTCTTGATTCTTGTTTGTGTTTGATTTCTTGATGCTTGATCATTAGATCTTGATTGTTTTGATTTCTTGATCCTTGGTTCTTGATTCTTCAACCCATAGTTCTTGATTCCGATTTTTATGGGCTAATTTATTATTTTGTCTATAATTTTTGGGCAGGTGGATTAAGATACCATGGAATGGCACCATTGATCTCACATGTCTATGAACAAGGCTTCATGGAAGCAATCTCAATCCCGCAAATCGAATGTTTCGAAAGTGATTTCTTCACCCCCAAGTCTCAATTCCTCAATTATTTTTAATCAATTTCTACATATTCTTTGACCAAAAAAAAGATTTATACATATTATCATACAATATTTTGCATATTGGACTATTATTAATAACAAACTTTCTTGTCTAATTTTCTTTTTAGGTGCTATTAAATTTGCAAGAACAGAAGGGATAATACCGGCGCCGGAGCCTACTCATGCAATAGCTGCTACCATAAGAGAAGCTATCCATTGCAGAGAGACAGGAGAAGCTAAAGTGATACTAATGGCTATGTGTGGACATGGACACTTTGATCTTACTTCTTATGATAAGTATTTAAAAGGTGAATTGGTGGATTTATCATTTAGTGAAGACAAGATAAGAGAGTCTTTGTCCAAGGTTCCTCTTGTTGTTTAGTCAAAATAAGACTTGTGAAAGAAGTTAGGGTTTTTTAATGGATTTTGAAATAAATAGTGAGTGAGACAAAGATTGAGAGGACAACTTTAATAATGGAACACAAATGTCTCATATTTAGATTGAAATAAATGGGTATTTAAAGAGAAAAATGTTTTTTTTATTTGTATATATAATTAATAATGTCGGGAGTGGGACTACACCCGCTCGATAAAAAGTTATTAATTTATGGTGATTATTAATTTATCGAGAGATAAACTACACTAAAATGCGATTTTGGGACCGAAAAATTTATTATTTTAGAGAGATATTAACGAATCGAATATTAATTTATAGAGGTTATACTGTATTGTTTTCCAATTGCTTACAAATACTTCCTAAATAATTTTTCAAAGGACATTTTGCAAATATACCATTTTCTAAAGTTTTTAAGTAAAAAATACCAGCACAAGTTTTGTAAGACTAAAATACCACAAAAAGTATTTTGGCCAAAATGCCATAAATTTAAGACAACTAAAACCTTCAAAGTTAAATCCTAAAACCTTAAAATTAAATCTTATTCCTTGTCAAAAAATAAACTTTAAACACTAAATCCAAATGGAAAAATAAAACTTGTTTTTTCTTGTGTTTGTGGTATTTTTTTGTCGAAAATCCTTTTTAGTGCAATTTTGAAAGGGAGAATTACAAAACTACACCATTTGAATTACATTTCACAAAAATACATTATTTCTAAAATACTTCACAAAACTATACCTAAACACTCAAAATTAAATCCAAATAAACCCTATCCACACAATTCTACCGCCTTAATACTATACCATAAACACTAATTAGCGAACCAAATGAAGAGATTTTAATTTTAGTAATTTTTAAATGGGTAAATCAAGCTTTTAAAATTTTTGAAAGTGTGTAAATATGTGAAAAAATTAAATTAGGTGTAGTTTTGCGAAGGAGGGGTTGAAATGTGTAGTTTTGTGATGTTATATTTGAACTAAAAGCTTTTTCTAAAATAATTTCTCTTTCTCCAATTCTTGTATAGCTTTCCTACGCATACTCTAAAAGAATATTTGTGTTGCCATCAAAATTCTCCATAAAAAGTTTCATGTTTTATCTGACTTATTTACATCTTATAGAGAAAAAGGGGATTTAAAGGTGGTCTAATATGTTTTAATAAATAAAAGAGCATATTTAGGGAGAAAACATGCGCACAAAGTTTCAAATACACCATAATTAGCGTGCACATGTTTTCACTTTTTACTTTTTTCCTTTGTAATTTGTCACTAGGAGTATTATTTTCCACTCATTCCTAGTGAAAATAAGAATCTTTCTTAAATAAAGTATTGGGAGAATTACAAAACTACATCATTTGAATTACTTTTCACAAAACTATACCATTTCAAAAATATTTCACAAAACTACATCTAAACACTCAAAATTAAATCCAAATAAACTCTATCCACACAATCATACCCCCTTAATACTATACCCTAAACTCTAATTAGTGAACCCAAATGAAAAGATTTTAATTTTGATAATTTTTTAAAGGGTATATCAAGCTTTTAAAATTTTGAAAGGGTGTAATTTTGTGAAAAAATTAAATTAGATGTAGTTTTGTGAAGAAGAGGTTGAAAGGGTTTAGTTTTGTGAATTCCTCTAAAGTATTTGACCTCTTATTTTTCTTAGAAGATGCTTTAGTTCAATTTTGTATTTCTCTTTCACATAATTAAACCAATTTTATTTTATTTTTTTGTCACTAAATTAATCCAATTTATTTGAATTTAGTGAAAATATCTATATTTTTTTCGAATGCGAAAATATTATATCTTTGCGTGAAATATAAGATAAACAAATGTAAATTTATGTGTTCAAAAAAGCGGGGTAGGCGATCCGGTGATATTAGACAGTGATTAGATTTTGGCAAAATAAACTGTCATTGATTAAACGATCATTAAGCATTCTATGTGAAATTAAATGAATTTAATTTGAGGAGAATTACAAAACAACACAATTTGAATTACATTTCACAAAATTACATCATTTCTAAATTACTTCACAAAATTACACCTAAACACTCAAAATTAAATTCAAATAAACCTTACCTACACAATCCTACCCCCTTGATACTATACCCTAAACACTAATTAGCGAATCCAAATGAAAAAAAATTAATTTTGGTAATTTTTTAAAGCGTAAATCAAACTTTTAAAATTTTGAAAATGTCTAAATATGTGAATATATTGAATTATGTGTAGTTTTGTGAAGGGAAGCTCGAAAGAGTGTAGTTTTGTGAATTTCTCTTTAATTTGTTTGAAGTGTTTTAAAAAGATATTAAAAACTATGTATAAAAATATTTATATTTCTTATAAATTTTTTAGTTATATTAAGTGTATATTTATTTTAAATAATCTGAAATTTAAATGTTTTTGTAACATAATTTTGTAATTAACATATAATAGTATATAAATATATAATCTTGTCTTTTAAAACCGCCTAAACACTAAAATATTAAAGGGAGAATCAGAAAACTACACCATTTGAATTACATTTCACAAAACTACGACATTTCAAAAACATTATCCACACAATCCTACCCTTTAATACTATACTATAAACACTAATTAGCGAACCCAAATGAAAAGATTTTAATTTTGGTAATTTCTTAAAGGGTATATCAAGCTTTTAAAATTTTGAAAGGGTGTAATTTTGTGAAAAAATTAAATTAGATGTAGTTTTGTGAAGAAAAAATGGAAAAAATTTAGTTTTGTGAATTTCTCAAATTTTAATGGTAATGATGTGATAATAATTCGATTTAATTGCGAATTTAGAAGTCAATGGACAAAAATACTAAAATTAAACCCTTTTTCGCACATGCCTGACATTTTCTCTCTATATTCCTCTCTCTCTCTCTTCGTAAATCTCTCTGTCAAAATCTCTGACCAGAAATACAGAGTTGCCTCCACGTTTCTCCAGCAAATCTCACGCTCTCTTCTCTCTTTTCGCACACATTCATCGTTCTCTTCACTAAAGCTTTCCTCTTTCTCCTTCTCGAATCTTCGCAGTGAACAAATAAGATTCTACAGTTTTGTTCATCTGGGTCTACTCTGAATCTCGATTTTATATGATTTTAAGCTCAATTTTGGTTCAAAGCTTTGATTTTTCCTTGTGGGTATTCGATTTCTAGGTTAGATTCATGGAGATTGTGGTTTGACTTCGTCTAGATCTTCACATTTTGTAGAAATTAGGGTTTGTTTGACTTTCATTAAAATGGTTAGATAAAAGAAAAGATTTTTTGATTTTTTTTAGATTTAAAGCAATGAGTTTGATTCCTCCGTTACCGATTTTATCGCCACCGGCGTCGAATTCTTCAACTACCGCTTCTCCACCGTCACCGTCACAATCCACCACCACTCCTTCTGCTCCACCTCCGGTAACTCCACCTCCTTCTCCGCCGCAATCTCCACCACCGTTAGTTTCTTCTTCACCGCCACCACCAACAACACCAACGGTTGTTTCTTCACCTCCTCCGTCTTCTCCGCCGCCGTCTCCTCCTTCTCCGGTCGTATCATCACCTCCTCCCACCGTCTCCGCTTCTCCTCCTCCGTCTCCTGTGGTGGTTTCTTCTCCTCCTCCTCCAGAGACAACACCACCGTCTCCTCCGCAAATCGTCTCTCCTCCGGAATCTTCTCCGGCGACAACAACATCTCCTCCTCCTCCTTCACCGCCTGTAGATACACCTTCACCGCCTAAACCATCTCCATCAACACCAGAAACCGATTCTTCTCCTCCACCACCACCACAAGCAGTCTCTTCTCCTCCTCCTCCTCCTCCTCCATCATCTTCACGCCCTACGGATCCTTCTACATTAGCTCCTCCTCCAACGCCATTACCCGTTGTTCCTAGAGAGAAACCGATAGCTAAACCAACAGGACCAGCTTCGAACAATGGTAACAACAACACTTTGAGTTCCGATTTATCCCGAGGCGGCAACAACGGTGTTGGTCCTGGTGGTCTTGCGGCTATTGGAGTGATTGCTGGATTGGTTCTGCTTAGTCTTTTTGTGTTGGCTTTGTGGTTAACGCGGAAACGGAAGAGGAAAGATCCTGGCGCCTTTGTTGGTTATACTATGCCTTCTGGTTATTCATCGCCTCAAGGCTCAGGTAATAATATGTAATATGAATAAGAACATTGTGTAGTTGAGTAAATAGTGATCTATTAGCATTTAGACTATGGTCTTAGAACCTGTTGAGAGAAATGTATCTCATAGTATAGTTTAGTTAGCTTCTGATAGTGTGTTTATGTGTCTTGTCTGTACAATGTTGTTGTTTATACTTGTCTTGTCTGTGTAGTATAAGACCATTTTTCGATTAAATTCGTAGTTCTCTGTACAATGTTGTGGCTTATACTTGTCTTGTTGAGTTGATTAGTAACTTAAAAACTCGATTTTGACAGATGTAGCGCTAGTCAACTCGAATTCTTCAGCTCCTAAAATGAGAAGCCGCTCTGGTAGCGACTACATGTACGGTTCGACAGATTCAAGCATGGTAAATAGCAACCAAAGATCATGGTTTTCATACGACGAATTAGCTCAAGTTACAAACGGGTTCTCCGAGAGGAATCTTCTCGGGGAAGGAGGATTTGGCTGTGTATACAAAGGCGTTCTTGGAGACGGAAGAGAAGTAGCCGTTAAACATTTGAAGATTGGTGGGAGTCAAGGAGAGAGAGAGTTCAAAGCCGAAGTTGAGATCATTTCTCGTGTTCATCACCGACATTTGGTTACACTTGTCGGTTATTGCATCTCGGAGCAACATAGGCTGCTTGTGTATGATTATGTGCCCAACAACACACTCCATTACCATCTTCATGGTACATACATTGTCTTCTTTAAACCATAAAAGTCGTCTTTTTGAAACTATATAGAGGTTAAAGTCTGAGTCTTTGCAGCTCCTGGAAGACCGGTTATGACTTGGGCTACTCGGGTCAAGGTCGCTGCTGGTGCTGCTCGTGGAATCGCCTATTTGCATGAAGACTGTATGTTTTTTACTTATTTCTGATATTTGTTTCTCTCAGTATTGTTTCCATATCTTCTTTTTTCGGCAGGTCATCCTCGCATTATTCACCGTGACATTAAATCTTCTAACATACTTCTAGATAACAGCTTCGAAGCCTTGGTAATATCATTATTAATGTCACTCTAGTCACTATAACGGTCTTTGATTCCCCATACTAAACCGCCTGAGAATGTTTTCTTGTAGGTTGCGGATTTTGGTTTGGCGAAAATAGCACAAGAACTGGATTTAAACACACACGTTTCAACACGAGTCATGGGAACATTCGGGTATGTGTTTATGCATTTTTATTGTGCGAAAATCAACAAGAAAGAAGCTGTTTATAACCGTTTTGTCTTTTGTCTCTTAGGTATATGGCTCCCGAATATGCAACAAGTGGGAAGCTGTCGGAAAAGGCAGATGTTTATTCCTATGGTGTAATACTATTGGAGCTTATAACTGGTCGCAAACCTGTAGATACGTCGCAGCCACTTGGTGACGAAAGCCTTGTTGAATGGGTAAGTACTAATTTAGAGTTTGCAATTCAACACTATAACACCAACTTTTTTACAGCATCCTTTAATCGTAATATCCGATTTTGAAGGAAGAATTGCTTGAAGAGCTCTTATTATTCACCATAGTTCTTTGGATCAATGAGCTTTTTATGCCAAAAACACCACTAAATTAATTTCTGGGCTCAATATTTTGTGTTACACCTTTTCAAAAACTACACCTTTTCAAAAACACCCCTTTTATCCCTTCCTTCACAAAACTACACCTAATTCAATATTTTCACATAATTACACCTTTTAAAAATTTTAAAAGGTTGATTTACCTTTTAAAAAATCACCAAAACTAAAATATTTTCATTTGGGTTCGCTAATTAGTGTTTAGGGTATAGTATTAAGGGGTAGGATTGTGTGGGTAGAGTTTATTTGGATTTAATTTTGAGTGTTTAGGTGTAGTTTTGTGAAGTATTTTTGAAATGGTGTAGTTTTGTGAAATGTAATTCAAATGGTGTAGTTTTGTAATTCTCCCTTAGTTTTAAGCGTTTACGGTTTAATATTAAGTTTAAAAGCTAATATAAAATTTGTGGTATTTTTGGCTAAACAACTTTTTAGAAGTATTTTCGACAAAAAAAAACTTGTGATATGTATCATTTGGATTAATGAGTGTCCTTTAAACTCTTTTTACCAGGCAAGGCCTTTGCTGAATCAAGCAATAGAAACCGAAAAATTCGACGAGCTAGTAGATCCAATGCTAGGCACCAACTTCATCCCGGGAGAGATGTTCAGAATGGTAGAAGCAGCAGCGGCCTGCGTGCGTCACTCTGCTGTTAAAAGACCGAAGATGAGCCAAGTGGTTAGAGCATTAGACACGCTCGAAGAAGCAACGGACATAACAAACGGTATGAGACCAGGACAGAGCCAAGTTTTCGACACCAGACAACAGTCTGCGGAGATAAGATTGTTTCAGAGAATGGCTTTTGGAAGTAAAGATTATAGTTCTGATTTGTTTGATGATCGTTCACAGTCACATAGTAGCTGGGGAAGCCGTGATCAGTCTAGATTTGTACCTTAGTTTTTTAATTCCTTATTATTTTTTATTTGTATCTTCAACTTTTTATTGTATATTCTTTTGCATGATGTAATGTATTTTTAATATATAGATACATAGTTATAAATTTGGTAGATTTTTGGAAGAATTGTTTTTTTACATAAACTAAAGACAATAGCCTAATGGATTTTTTTTATTAAAGACTTGTTAAGAAAAAAATAATAGCATATCCATTGATATTTCTTAAAGAGATCTTAGCATGTGGGTCCATTAAATAGTTAAGATCTGAATCTTAGAGCAAGTCCAATGGTGTTTTTTAACGGGATCTTAGCATGTGGAGCCCACCTAAATAGTTAAGATCTGAATCTTATATTTTTTATTTAAGATCCAGATCTTAACTATTCATGCATACGTGGCGGCCCATGATTGGTCCGTTTTTATTTTTTATTTTTTTATTTTGTTTTAAACCAACTGTTCATGGACCCTACTGAATAGTTAAGAGCATCTTTAATCCTCCTTTTCCATTTTGGAGTAGATCTTCATTTTGGAAAAAAATCATCTCCAATCCTACTCCATTTCCTACTCCAAAATGGAGAAAACAATTTTTCTACTCCATTTATTGAGAATTTTTAATTTCTACTCCATAATAGAGATGAACTATTTTAATTGCACAATAGTCCTTCAAAATTTATATTCATTTGTTTTGTTATTAATTTATGTTTTAAATCAAGTGTTTGTTATTAGTAAACTAAAAAATATGAAATAATATTTTTTTTTGCAAATAAATATTTAACTAAATTTAAATTTCAAAATACAACAATAACACAAAATAAACATAAAAAATTGATTTTTAAAATACAACAACAATAAACCAAAACAAAGATTTAACAAAAAAGATAAGTTAAAAATCCACTAATGGAAATAATTGAATAATATCTATGTTTTATTTTATGATGTAATGTAGTTTTAATTACTTGGTTTTATTAAAATAATATTATAATTTCTATAATTTTGTAGAAAATAAATAAATAAAGTTAATTTTTAAATTATAAAGTTGGAGACAATATTTGTAATTAATAAGAAAATGAGAAAAATAATATACTTAGAATATTCTCTTATGGAGTAGAAAATAGATAAATACATTGGAGTAAAATCCATCTCCATTTTTGAAGATACTCCATTTTGGAGTAGAAAATGGAGAAATACATTGGAGATAGTCTTATATTTCCTATTTAAGATCTGGATATTAACTATTTGGTGGCCCTTTTGGATACGTGGCGATCTGTTATTGATGCGTTTTTAATTATTATTATTATTATTATTTTAAAACCAACTGTTCATGGATCCCAATGAATAGTTAAAAAATTTTGTGGGTTTCTCTGTTAGGAACTTAATTAGTAGTTATCCTTAACGATGGAGCGATATATTTGAAATATTTCAGTATTATATTATTTAGTGATTAGCTTTCTTTTGTGATTTTTTATTTTTTTATAAGTTTTCCTATTTATTTTTTTGAAACTATGAGATATCCCTACGACATTATTTGTAAAGTGATTTTCGTCAAAATCTTAAGTGTCAACGTCACAATGAGTTTCAACTCATTAAATGTGACATGGAAAGGTAAACCAATAAGAAACAACATAATTTACAACATAAAAAATAAATTTAATATCAACAAAAAAACAAAAAAAGTTTTAAAAGCCCAACAATTTAAAATCAGAAAAACCCTGCCTAAAAACATAACAATTTAAAATTTGATAAGAGGAATTCATAAAACTACACCCTTTCAATCTCTCCTTCACAAAACTACACCTAATTTATTTTTTTCACATATTTACACCATTTCAAAATTTTAAAAGCTTGATTTACCCTTTTAAAAATTACCAAAGTTAAAATATTTTCATTTGGGTTCGCTAATTAGTGTTTAGGGTATAGAATTAAGGGGTATGATTGTGTGGGTAGGGTTTATTTGGATTTAATTTTGAGTGTTTATGTGTAGTTTTGTGAAGTATTTTTGAAATGGTGTAGTTTTGTGAAATGTAATTCAAATGGTGTAGTTTTGTGATTCTCCCATTTGATAAACCATACTTGAATTTACATGTTAAGTACGAGAGATCTTTGTAAGTCTACAATCATTCACAAAAAAACCTATTATACCTTCCAAAATGGAGGAATTACAAACTACATCATTTGAATTGTGTTTCACAAAACTACATCATTTTAAAACACTTAACAAAAATTAAATCTAAACACTCAAAATTAAATTCAAATAAATCCTACCCACACAATCATATCCCTTTAATACTATACAATAAACACTAATTGACAAACTCAAATGAAAATATTTTAATTTTGATAATTTTTAAAGGGTAAACAAACCATTTAAAATTATGAAACTCTGTAAATATAAAAAATAGTGGATTATGTAGAGTTTTTTTAAAGAAAGAATGAAATGGTGTAGTTTTGTGAATTTTTTTCTAAAATTATATTCATAACAGAAACATAACGAAAAAAACTTTTAATGCCTAATGATTATACATCAATTAAAAATTCGAAGAATCATTTATGGAGTAACAAATGAAATAGTAAATATTTTATAATATAAATTCTTAATTTTATAATTTTATTGGTTACAAAAGTCAAAACGCGTTAAATTTTTCAATCAAAAATTAAATGAATGGAATACAAAATTCTTTAAAACCACATTATTATGAAATTTATGGAATAGTAAATCTCATTATTAAATAAGAATGAACGTTAAACATCACCACAACTCTATAAATATATACCCCATATTAGGGGTGAACATGATCCATATATTCAGTTTTTTAGGATATCCGGATCTGCATTTGCCATGATCCGTAAAAAATGACCTGAATTCTGATTCATTACCCGAATATTTGGTCAGCGAATACCCGTTGACTTTTGAAGGATATCCGGATCCATTTTTTTAATATTTTTAGAAATATATTTTTTACAAAAACTGAATAGAGTTGAACTAAAAAAGTGAAAATTTTTGTAACCGAAACAAAAAAGTAAATCAAATTATAAATATTTTTATATTAAATCTTAAACATAATTATTCACTTTTACGTAAAATTCTATTATTTTAAAAATTTATTTATCGCGAACTTACCTAGTTATGTAAATTAAATTTGACGGCCGTATAGTAGGTTGATTAGGTTCACAATAAGAACGGTGCACTCCACAACACTTGATTATTACCTTCTTCTTCTTCCTCCGAATTAAATTAAGCCTCTCTTCTCTGAATCTCACAGATCTATCTCCATTTTTGTCGTCTTCCCTCAAGCTTCTTCAGGTAAAATAGTCTCAAATGATTCTTCATCTTCTTCGTGATTAGATTCCTTAATTTTCGAATTTGATTAAGATTAAGCTCTGTTCACTATCGTTGTTAAGATAATCGAACCCTAAGCTTAAGCAAATGGTTTCGCGATTTCTGATACTTTTTTTGATTTCTTATCACAGGAAAATTTTTTTTCTATGTGTTGTTTAGTGAGATTTGTTTAAGAGAGTATAAGAAACACATGGAAACTGATGATGTGCTTGACTTACCAGTTTCAATCAATTCTTGTGTTGAAACACATAACAATGTTCTTGAATCTGTGCAAAATTCATCACCTGAGGCTAATACTTTAGTTTTGGAGAATGGTTTGGACCTATTGGAAGAGAATCTGAGAGATGTGGATACATTAGCAGAGAAGGTTAGTCATGTTTTTGATGATGGTGTTGTGAAAACACATAAGAATGGTCTTGAATCTGGGAAAAAGTCATCACCTGAGGCTAAGAATTTGATTGGTAATGAGGAGAATATGAAAAGAGATGTAGTTTTGGAGAAAGATTTGGATGTATTTGATGAGAATTTGAGAGCTGTGGGTACATTAGAAGAGAAGGTTAGTCATGTTTTTGATGATGGTGTCGAAAGCAGCGTCGCGGTTGATGAGAAAGTTGGGCTCAGAGAGGAGACAGTGAGTCATAAAGATGCTTTGGATGTTGGTTGTATCCTTCTTTGATATTATATGTTGAAGGTTTCTTACATGGTTGTTGAATATCTATCTGATTGTTATGGCACTTTTGATGTTGTTCGGTTGAGTATTGTCTGCGATTATGTTGTTGTTTTTCCATTATTCTTCGCCATGACAGCTAAATCAGGTGTTAAAAGACCTCGGACAATGTCTGAAGAAGAGCAACCTACAGTCCATGTTGCTTATAAGAATTTAACAAGGTATGATGAAAAAAGCAGTCATAACTCAATTTCATGTATACGCAAGTTTCGTAACTTATTTAATTTTATGTGATTATTTTTCAGAGCTAGTAAGCAGAAGCTGGAAAACTTATTGCAGCAATGGTCAGAATGGGAAGCGGAATGTGCTTCATTGGCTCAGGTATCTCTTAATGGAGAAGGTCATTTTTACTCCCTTCTAGTTACTTATTTGTAGAGAATATAACAGTGAGTTTTATCGTTTTTCAACATTTGATTAATTAAGATTGTGGTTAAGATATTACTTATCAAGGGAAGGAAATGCACAATAATGTTGTACTAGATACTCATTAAATACTTACAGTTTGCTATGTGATGCACGTTAAAGCAGTACTAGAATTTACTGAATTATAATCTTTCTAATGGGGAATTTATTTGTTGACTTTGTTTTTATTAGAAGAAATAGATTTGTACATCATTTATGGAACTTTAAGTTAGAATCTTTTCATTAACATATGCTCAGGATCAAGAGCAAACATTAGAATCTGGTGAGATGACATATTTTCCCGCCTTACGAGTTGGATTGAAGAAGACTTCTTCTGTGGTGAGTGAAAATATTTTCAACGCTATTAAAATATATTAGTGTTTTATGTCAAAATCTTTACGACATCTCAAATGGTGCATTCTTGCTTTTGCAGTCATTCTGGATGGACAATCAAACTGGTTCTAAGCTGTTGGAAGAGTCTGTTCGAGTTGAAAGTAGCTCCACTCCTCTTTATGACCGTACATTTTCAATTGGTTTAAATTTAGCAGATGGCTCAAATAACTTGGAAGGGTAAATTGAATCTAGATTCATACAAATGTTATTTCTCATGTTTCTATCTTTATATTCCACAGAATGTTATGCTTATGATCCTTTATTCGGCTTTAGTTACTTTATAAAGCTAAACAACTGAGCATGTTAATCTTGTGCTTGGTGCATTCTTGTAACATATAATGTACTTTTTGTTTCAGGGGACTGGAGATTATTGATGATCCTCCACGTTGTTTCAATTGTGGCGGCTATAGTCATTCCTTGAAAGATTGTCCAAAGCCTTTTGATCGATCAGCGGTTAACAGTGCCCGGAAGCATCACAAATCCAAAAGAAATCAGGCCACTAGTGGGCCTCGCCTACCATCTCGATACCATTCAAAACCTCAAAGTGGAAAGTATGATGGCTTGAAACCCGGCACACTTGATGCGGAGACACGTCAGCTTCTGAATCTTGGGGTAATAGTGAACCTAAGTTTCTTTTTGTGTAGTTCTACCAATAACCTGTGTTTCAGGTTTAAAAATATATTTTTGTTTAATCAAGTTGTTTCCTCTTGTGCAGGAACTAGACCCTCCTCCATGGCTTAACAGAATGCGAGAGATTGGGTACCCACCAGGATACTTGGGTAAGTGTTCGTACTCTTTCTTATTATCGTGCATGGACATTCAATAGAACTTAGAGAAGACATTCAGCTTTCTTAACCTGGTTCCATCGATTTTTAAGGTTTTGAAAAACTTACACTGAACACTAGCATCCAATTGTTTTCTTGATTCGGTCTGGTTGAAATATTTCGGTGCGGTTTGGTTTTGGATAGTAGTATTTTATTGTTAAATGTACTTTTGCTATATTCTAAGTACAGTACAAGTAAAAGTTTTAATGAATTTTGGTTTTGTTTTGTTTGGTTGCACAAAATTTTGGTTTCGCTAAGTTTTGGTTTTGTGTGGTTTGGTTGCACTAAGAATGGTTTTGGTTTGTCCTGACACTCTTGTATAATATTATTGTTTACCTATCGGTTTAAACATAAAGCCTGGTTTGGTTCGGGTCTGAGCAATTTCAGTCTGGTTCATTCGGTTTTCATGTCTACATCTAGGAACAAATTGAATTTCCCTGGTTATCACCACATTAGTTAAACGTTATCAAATATTCACGCGCCTTCTTTCGTGTCTGTTGCTTCCTGTGTAGCTCCAGAAGATGATTTGTCTGGAATCACTATATTCGGAGAAGAGCTAGATCCCCTGGAAGGAATAGAGAGCGAAGACGGCGAAATCTTAGAAAAAGCAAACTCTCCAGAGCCACAAATGAAAATGACAGTCGAGTTCCCTGGTATTAATGCGCCTCTCCCAGAAAACGCAGACGAGTGGCTTTGGGAAGCCGCACCTTCACATAGAAACAGCAGCAGCAGCGGCAGCAGACGGTGGGAGCAGAGAATAAGCAGAGGACAAGATCACCACAGATCAGCCCAACCTCGAGATTACAGAGACGACGATGATCGTCTTGGTGCTGAATCGTCGAGTTATCCTCCAAGGTATGGAAGTAGATATGATTACGGGTATGGTTTGAAAGATTATAGGTCTAGATCAAGAAGTCCGGGCATAGATAGATCGTTATCCGAAAGAAGTAAGAGGGATTATTCTTCTTACGATACTGATAGGGACCGAGATAGAGACAGGAACAGAGATAGAGACCGGGAAAGGGAAAGGGACGATCGTGATTGGTCGTATAGATTAAGCAGTAGAAGATGATTCTTGAGATTGTATGTTTTAGGTTTTAGGACTTTTCATTCTCTCTCTCTCTCTAAGTTAGCTTTGTTGTTCTTGTTGTTGTTGTAACATACCAAGTAGTTGCATTCTGCAAGTTGTTTCAATGAAGTTTGGGTTTCAATACTTTATACTTTATGGTTTAAAACTTTTAATGAAGTTTTGGTTTCAAACAAGAGATCTTGCAATGTCATCATAACCTACATACATGGCTACATGTTCTAATTCAAGTTTTCTTGGCTATTTTGTGGTGTACTTAGTATATCTTTATAATCCGCAATCAAAGCGAAGACACCATTAGAGTTAGGCCATGTTCGTTTATCAGGCTCTAGTGGCCAGTGGTAGCGGCCATAATTGTATTCGTTTGCCAGCCGCTAGCAGGTTGGCAAACGAAAATGGCCTTACATTGGAAAGCTGATATGTGTAAGGTTTTAAAACACAGATCAAGCAGTAAAAACAGATTTGATAGTCTTTAAACAATGTCTTGATAAACAAACTTGAGAGATTTATAAGGATCTCTCCCCCTTACCAAATGATCAACTTTCTTAGCAAAGTATTTGATAACCTTCTCTCTCATCTTTCCTCTCCCTTTTATTACAGAAAGAAACATGTGCTCACACAAAATATGTGAGTCACCAAAACACAACGTTTAACCCCTTATGCTGAAGTCTCTCCTGGCCCAATGGGTCTCCTTTCTCTTGCACTAACCTTCTTCACTTTCTTCCTTCTATAGTGGTAGTGTATTGGAGGGTGAGACATGTCATACGTATCAATACCCCTCCCTTTCAAATCAACCTTGTCCTCAAGGTTGAAATTTGAGTATTGTGTGACCACTAGCTTTGAACCCCTTAGAACTTCTTGGTCTAGCTGCTTCTTTCCACCAACAACTTCATGCCTTTGTTGTTGCTTGTATCTCCATTTGTGCTTTACTCGGAATCTCAACAAACATGCAAGCATGTCTGGATGGACCAACTTCTCAGCTTGATCTTTTTCTGCTTTACCGAGAACGTCAAGACGCCACAAAGAATCTGGCTCATATTGAGATGTGTCTCTCTTCTTCCTTAGTGTCTCATGAATAATAGAGCAAGAAGAGTTATTGGAAGTGAAGTTTCTGTTATGCTGCACTTTGTCTCTCATATTCATGACTTGTATAAACAAATACAACATCAACTTCAGCCTACCATATGTGTACCTCTTTTCGACAAAGTTTTTATAGCTGAACATCCCAACGAGGTTTAAGAGTAACTTAACTTGTGGCTGCCAAGAAGTGAATAGAAACAGTCTTCTTCCCTTATGTTCCCAATCATGTCGAGCAGATTTTTCGTCAAACAGCACCATGTACTCATCACGCAGCGAGTTCTTCCACACTTGTAACCACCACCGTGTGGTCTGCCCTGCTTTTATGGTCTTGAGAACAAACCAAAAGACCGTCAAGCACTTGTACGAAAGCAAGCAAATCATCACATCCATCACAAAAAATTTACCCAACCCTCTATTGTATACTTTCTCCCAAGAAAATAAGCTTGTCCTCAAGGTTGAACCGAAGAAAGGATTGTCAACGCTCTTATGAAGAGATATATGTGGCTGCAATGCTTTCTTGCAGGTTGTCAAGTGTTCGTTCTTCTCAATTGCCTTCTTCTTGTGTTTATGTCTGAACTTGTGTCTCTTTCCATTTGTCCAAGACATCTTCGTTGGAGTTGTTTCAACTCTTGTTCTTGGTGTACCAATGATCCCTTGGAGAGTTTGGCTTTGCTGTTTCGTTACACGCAACACAACCCACAATATCACCTTCTTCGCTAAGTCCAAAGGAAATACTTGGTCAGCCCTTCGTAAAGCACTCTTATTCTTCATGTGATACGAGCCCTTTAGCCTATGTGATTCTCCCGATGACAATGTGTTGGCACCACTCCACTTTTTCATCTTCAAAATTTGAAATAGCTTTTCTTTGTTGAGCTTAGAATTTGGAAGCCCGAGTTTAGCGAAAAAGGGCGGTGTGGTATGAATAATCATACTTATCACTCAAAACACAGAGAGGAAAGCACTCTACATCGAAACCCTAAATGTAATTAAAAACAGAGAGTATGTATGAGAACCTAAACCCTAAAAAATCTAAAAGCTAATCATCAAAAGCTCTAATCTCATATATATGAGCTAGCAAATAGGTTCAAAATCAAATAGGATCAATGTAATCGTCATTTGCGACGGCGGCTGCTCGTCGTCAGGCTTTGTAACAAATCTCATACTTCTTCAGTTCTTCTTAAATCAATTTTCGACGAAAAACGGTCACATTCTATATTTTAATATATTTATATATATCTTAGGCTTTTTAGTTTTTATCCTTTATTTTCTAGTTATTACAATAAGACACTATAAACTTTAATAATTGAACCAACTTTTCCGATACCCCTATTGCTTTAATGAGATATAGAAACCCGATTTTATCCTTTTCTATTATTCGAAATTTCAAAAAAATTCAAAATTAAAATTTAAAATTCCATATGATTTTATATTATTGATTGTAGTTATACCAAGTGTTACTGAGTTGTATTTATAATGAATACTACTGAATATTATTGGATGCAATTATATTTAGTTGTACAGAGTTATATTTCGCACTCGGTAATACTATTCAGTATTACTAAGTGTAATTTTACCAAATTTTACTAAGTTATACCGTTACTGAGTAATACTAAAATCAATTATACATAGTATTACCGAGTATAGTATTACCATGTACAGTTATATACTGAGTATTACTAAGTGCATTTATACTGAGCTAGTGCAGTTATACAAAGTTTTATTGAGTTATATATACTGAATACTATTGAGTTGTACTGAATACTAAAAGCTAGATCTATAAAAATAAAAAAATATTAATCATACAAAAACTCAGTATTTCTTTTACAACCGTATATCAAAAACTCAAAACAATAAAACTTTACAACCATCCTTGTGAGATTTCTCTCTGATTTGCTGCAACACGGACATGTTACTTGTAGATCGTTGTACAATCCACATAAAATTAATTGAGAGTCACGATTTAACCTCAAACAACTAGAATAAACGAATAAGAAGAAGAGGATGATAAAATAAAAAGACTTAAAAACGTTGAGATCCAAATCGTAATTGAAATTCGCGTTCTACATTTGCCTCCTCGGCGATTTCAGCTTTGAGGAAGAAAAAGAGAAACGATGATGAGAGAAGAAGAGAAAGAAACCGAAAGAGAAACAAAAATGAGAGGGAGAGAGACATAAACGAAAATTAGAGAGGGGTTGATATCAAAAGAGTTAAGAGTAATATCTTCATTTTGTTTAATTTTCGTAATAAAAATAAGAGTGATTTACATAAAAAGGCACTTTATACTTTCAACTATTGGTGTACTTTGGAGTGCTTTTGATAATATTTGTGACGAAATTGCCTATGAAGTGATTTTCGGTTTAGTTTCTTTAGTTGCATCTCACAGTGGGTTGTGATGGAAAAGTAGGGTTATTGTGAACCATTGATATTCTTTTCTCTTTATGAATCTAATGAATCAGATTTAAAATAATTATTATAATATTTGTGTGGTTTAGTTTGTGTTTCTTTTTTTGGACATTAACTTTCACATTTATTTTGTCAGTGAGAAAGATCATAGTTATTCTTTTTTTTCTTTGTGACAGATGATGGTGGACGAAAGTGATCGTGGACGACCATGCGATGGTAAACTTGTCCATTCATATTTTGTCAACATCCACATGAGTTTATCCATACATACTAATTTAACTTGTCTATTCATATTAGTTTAGCAACGTTTAGTCCATGATATCTAATCCACATGTTCGAATCCATCATGATTTAGGGTTTAATGTAGTATTTGTAGAGTTTTAGTGTAAAAAAACTCAACACAAACATAATCCAATTAAACTCCTAAATTTAAATGCAATGCATAAAAAGGTTGCTGAGTAGCACAATTCTTATGGAGACTCGTAAAAAATAGAATAGACAACACAACGTCCACAAACAAATCCTCCATGAATAAATCGTCCACAAATAAGACTAATTAGTTACACATGTTATTTTGAATATTATCCATGAGATTTCACACTAAATTAAAAAATTTCAGCACTAAATTAAAAAATGAGATTCAACAAGTTTTATTTTTTAATTCAAAATCTAAATAAAGTGTCATTATTACAATGTGTTAGTGTATTAAATGTTTGTGGAAATTTCAGCACTAAAAAATCTCGTTAGGTTTCTCATGTTAAGGTTAAAACTGTCTTTTTAGTTTGTAAAAGTATGTCACAAATTCTATGTACTTTTAGAAGGTGCTTTTAAGTGTAATAAACTCTAAAAAATAATTCAAAAAATATTAATATTAGATAGTGTCCTCTAAAGATTATCTTCTTTCATATAGGGATTTTTGAGGAGTTGTCGCTTAATAATTCAGCTTCTTTCAACATAGTTTTACTTATAAGACCCAATTTATTTTTATTATATGGAATTGACATCTAATTTCTTTCAATTGCATGGTAAATTATAAAAATAAAATACATTATTCTTACTCAATCCCTTACACTAATAAGCAAATCCTCACAGGAATTTGCTGATTTTTAACAAATCACAATTACCATTGTAACCTCCAGCAAAACAATCTAATCTAATATATAAAATAAATATGGTTTTTTTTTTTTGTTAAAAAAAATAAAAAATAAAATAAAATAAATATGGTTGTGGTTATATTTTGGGCCCGCCTAACGTTTCAAAAATTTAGCCATCCAAATTAAAATAATTATGGGTTGTGGCTATAGAGGAGCAATTATGGTCATTATTACTTGCAATAAACAACGACAATTGATGCCAATTAACTCATACCAGACTGCAAAAAGGAACTGAAGCAAGAGTTTCAGCTCCCATCTAAAATATTATAAATACTAAACTCATCTACTTACCTACACACAATCGTCCTAACATCAAAACACAACAAATTATAAAATTACAAATGTCATCTCCAAAATCACTAAACAGAATCATCGAAGACCTCCCAAGGGGCATGCTCTCCCTTATCATGTCCAGGGAAGATATTCAGACCTGCATATTGTCGTGTCCGGAACTTGCCGATGCGGTGAATGAATTTCAGGTCTTCCGCACGATGAACCTCGATGACATTGTTATAGCTCCTTTGCTTGTCGTCACCACGTATTGACAACTGATGGCGAAGTGCTTGGCTCACTCCAACCCCTCAGCACAATACATAGCCGGTGTGCTTGAGGTCTACGATGTCATAGGACAAGGCGGTTGGTTCTACATTTCGTGTCCACGATTCCAAAACAGAAAGATCATATCCGAAGTCGTACTATTGTGCGCGAATGAATCATGTTATACCGAGGTACATAAAAAACATAATTAGTACCGAAGAAAATTCAGGATAAACAAAACCAAATGTTGTATCCAGGTTTCGTTTTGAGCTGGTGGTTCGTGACAGCACCGGGACAACCACGTTCACGGTTACAGACTGTCTAGGACAGAGACTTGCATGAGTTTCGGCAACAAATTTGGCCGGGCATATAATTGACGAAAGCGGCAGGACACACAACAAACTTTGCTTGTTGTCATCGGCGACCAATACACTTTCCAAATAAGAGTAAGTCCGGATCCGATAGATATTGGAAGTCAAACCGTAGCGGTCACACAACCGTATAGTGAGGGAAGCTTGTTTTGGCCAATAAAATGTCCTCAAAAATAACCCAATGAGTTTTTTCAAGATCAAACTGGGATTCGATTCCATAACTTTGAGTCACATTTAAGTTTATACTTTTCAGAGTTCACTGCCAATTGTTAATAACATATTGCGTATAAGATTTTCAATTCCAACATATAGTGTCATTTTGTAAAATTTAAGGTTTATCATTTCTGATGGTGTTGTTACAGTATTGTTGACACATCTTTAGATAAGTATTATTATTTAATAATTTAGAATACACTTTATTTAACAACAAAAAAGAAAAATATTTATTATGATTTTGAGTTCAAAAACGATTAATACATGGCGCAAGTCAATCAAATTTAACTAATTTAAATACGCTGTGCACAAATGCACCACAAAATTTTGGTGGCTATACTTCAATGTTTACGGGTATTTCTTGTTCCTTATTATATCCCAATATCAATACACAAACTCTGAAAAACGAATTAAGAGAACAATCTAGACAAACCGGCCCATAGAAATCAAAGTAGCGCGGATTTCCCCTAGTATATATAACGAGTCTTAAAAATGAACATTTAACCATAGAATTTTGAGAGAGATTTTTGTATCAATTTCAAATGAGACGAGAGAGAAAAATAAGAGAACAAGTCTTTACTCAATACAACAACACAGACAAGAAAGGCAAAAAAACATCACTCCTGATTATCGATATAACTTCCCGGAGAGGCGGTTGATGAATCGCGCTCTTCACAGAGTACAAAAACAAAACCAAAAAAGGTTTCTAACAAAAACATGTCTCTAAGGCAAACAACAACAAAAATGGAACCGGTTACTCAAAGGTAAAAGAAGCGGGTAAGGGAGAGGCAGTGCCGGTAATTATTCTATGTGGTGTTGTGACAAGAAGAGCCTGAGCTAGAAGAAGAAGAAGAAGAAAAAGAAGAAGAGCTTTCACCTTTGATAAGGGCAAAAATTGGTGTGGAGTAAGAGCTTTTGTTTTAGACGAGTGCGTGTTCTTTCTGATACTCTCTAACAATGACAGGCACACTTGTAGGTGGTACCTGTAAGAAACAACGACAAATGTAAGTAACATTGCTAGTGTTTCAATGTTTGATGTTCAGAATCAATGAACTAAACCGTGTTCTTGAACTTCATAAAGAGAATAAAACCAGCATTAAACTTATGATTTCTTTTTACGAGATGGCGATTCATTTTTACCATGCCATAGTCTGTGATTATCATGGAAATGTAATCCGACGGTGTAGCATCATACCTGTCGTTGGTATAATCACATAACCCGGGTTTAGCAGCAGAGAAAGAATAGCAATAAATGAACATAGGCAAAGCTTACATCAAGTTCAGAAACTGCATGTTTGCGTTGTTGGTCACACCATCTAAGTAGTTTATGTCTTCTCTTCCCCGAACTTTTGGAATAGCATTCGGATCACCTAAAGGGAGAAGAAAAACAAGAAATCAAATGATAGACGAAATAAACTCGGAGGTGTAGCCGTGTAGTAAAGAGATGATGATACATACCGAGCTCATTGGAGCATATGGAATCTAGTTGCACCCTCTCATGGAACTTGTAGGCTTCGCAACATACAAGCACAGGAACACGGAAAGCATTTGCAACCATCGCCACAGAAGCAGTACCTACCCTTGAGTAAACTGTTCCATTCGACAAAACCGAAGAAGCGCCTAGAAACACTTTGGTGACTTCGTGCATGATGTATGAAATGGCGTTTATATGAGTGTATGTACAGCTAACGCCTTGTTTGATCAGTCTACGAAGAAGTAGCTGCCCTTCGAGCTTTGGACGAGAATCAACAACCAAGACACGGAACTGTCTACCGAGTTCATGTGCGTGTAATAACACCATCTCGACAGCAGTTGATGATCCATATGTAAGAAGGACATCGCCGTCTCTTATTTTACTAACAGCGTGTTTGACTATCACCTTATCCGCCATTATGATCTTCTCGTTAATAAACAGTTCGATATCTGACTGAACAGAAGCCTTTGCTTCGGATTCTGAAAGCGTTATAGGAAGCTTTGCGATCCTGTTTTTCACGAATCTGATTCCGTTCCCCATGCTAATCGAAAGCGGACGGCATTCTATGAGGAAAGAGACGTAGCTGCTTATTTTCGCTGTCATGTCCCTATTAAAAGTTTTCTCAGACGGCGTTGAATAGTCTTTAACAACTTCTTGGAATGCTTGGAGCATTGCAATACACCTCGCGTTGCCACCAGATATATCTCCAGATAGATACTGAAGACCAACCTGATAACAACAGTAACTGATACTCATTCAGGACACAAGTAACACTCATCTTAAGGAATACAGAGTAACCATTCATCAGAACAAATGGTTCTTCGTTTCAACTAAGTGATCATGAAAAGTTCAATAAGACAAGTAACATTCATCTAAATGAAACACTATCAACCATTCCTCAGAACACAACGGTTCCTCGTTTTAATTAAGAGATCATCAATAGGGCAATGAAACAAGCACAAACCGAAATAAAATCAAGAGAAAGCAAGTACCTTGTACACAGCGGGATGCATAGGGTCAAGCTGAAAGAACTTTGTCTCAAGATCAGGAAGCTGAGTGCCATGCTCGTACTGAGGCAAATGCCTAAACAGCTCGACCCTGTTTTTAGCCTCTGTCTGTTTTACTACAGCGCGTCTCTTTGCCTTCACAACTCTGCTTTCGTCATCGTATTGCATGCGTGGATGAGGCGCATCTTTCTTTCTATCTTTCTCAGACGGGCCACCTTTCTTCTCAGTTTGTCCAGTAGCAACTGTGCCGTCGTTTTTCTGAGAAGATGGCTTCGCGGGTTTAGCAGATTTCACATTTGTCGAAGCTACAGACCCTGAGGTCATAGGTGGCGCTTTCCCACCTTCCGCTAATATAACAAAGTATTGCAAGAAGATAACACAATATACCAAACAATTACATTCGGATAACATTCTCTGCATAGAGAAGGAAACAAATTTGTGTCGAAAAACGAACCTTTCGAAGCTGCTTTAGCGGCTCTTTGAGCTTCTTGAAGAGCTCGTCTCTCGGCTTTTGTGGGTTTCTCTTTCAATGGCTTAGAGTTCTTCTTATTGTCACTCTTCACATCAATTCCACTAGCCTTCTCTGCAATTCACAGAAACAGGAACAAAAACATAGTGATTCCATTATAGATAAATAACCAATTCACCAATCTCAGTGACTCTACACAAGCAAATGTATGATTCAAAGTCTATACAATAAAGTTCAAGAAAGAGACAGTACCAGAGAAACCATGAGGAATATTCACGACGGAGACAGTGGTTAAGCCACTAGCCGGAACGCTACTAGATTTAGCCGCAGCCATAGAATCTAACCCTATACCAGGAAGCGAAGAAGCGGCTGGGAAATGCGATTTACCGAAACCGCCTCGAGAAACGCGTCCTGGAGACGCAGTCGCCGAGCCGTCTGCCGCGAAATCGCGGCGGCTAGAGTAAGAGAACGAAGAGGGAGATAAAGCCGATGCGGCGGCGGCGGCGGAGGAGGAGCGTAGAGGGAAGGTGTTATCGGAGGAGATGTGACGTGGCGGAGGAATCATGACGGGGGAGAGTGAGTTACCGGCGGGAGAAATCGTTGAAACGAGAGGAGGAGGAGGAGGAGAAGAGACGATCGGGTCGGGTTGTTGAGTCGGATCGGGTTGCGATGTGAAGAAGCCTACTTGTCTGACTTTTGGCTTTGGATCGATGACGGCGCGTGGGTTCCGACGAGAATCCATCGCGTGGTGAAGCTTGGGTGTTGGATTTTCTCGGGAATAATTTGGCTGAATTTTCTCGGGAAAATTTGGATTTGGGATCGAATTTTCTTTTTATCTTCTTTGATACGAATAAAAAACGGGGAATAGGGTTTTTTTCTTTTTTTAAAAATATTTTTTATTTTACGTGATAAGTTTTTTTTTTTGTTTTCACTTCTCAGATTATTCAGAGACGAAAGCTGATATTGACAACAGTCGACTGGGTCCATTACACCACTTACTTAAACAGTGTTAAGAAATTTATGAAATCACTTTAATTAAAATACTATTTTAATTTTATATATAGTAATATTTAATATTTATGTGTCTTTTATAAAAGAATTTTAGTGGATATGTCCTTGCAAAAGTACAATTTTAAAGAAACTGTATTCTGTCATTGTCCTAAACAACCTTACTTTTCTAAGTTTAAATTTAAGATGAACTAAAACTACATCATTTGAATTGTATTTTACGAAACTACACTATTTTATAGTTATTTTTTAAAACTACACATAAATACTCAAAATTAAAATCAAATAAATCTTATCCAAACAATTTTACTCTTTTAATATTATACATTAAACACTAATTAGCGAAACCAAATATTTTTTTTTTAATGTTGGTAATTTTTTTAAGGTAAATCAAACATTTAAATTTTTGAAAAAATGTAAATATGAAAAAATGTAAATATGGAAAAATATTAAATTATGCGTAGTTTTATGAAAATAATGTTGAAACGGTGAAGTTTTGTGAATTCCTCTTAATTTAAAATGGAGTAATTTTTAAATTAAAATATTAATATATATTCTGTAACTTTAAAAACTGTATTTAAAATGGATCAATTTTTTCAAAACGTTTTAATTTAATAATGAATATGTTGTGTAAAAATAAAATAATATTTGTTATATAGTATATATGATTATACATAATTGATATACAAGAGAAATAAATAACATTGACCATTGTCTATATTGAAGAGGTAGATCAAGAAGAAGTTACGTTAGAGATCAGTCTTACTTCATACATATTCTCACTTTCTCCTTTACCTTCAAACAAACCAAAATTAAAAAAAAACAACAATTCATTTTTTATACATACCTCATGAATCATAAATATCGATTTAATAAAACCAATAACAATAAATTTATATTAAAAACCAAACATAAGAAAATGGTAAATTAATGAACTGTACTTACCAACTTCTGCAATGATGTCTGGTCCAAAAAAGGAAGTGAATTTAGCCTATCAAAAAATAAACAAGTTTTTGTAAGGGCAATTTTTGTAAGCGCTAAATAAAGTTTTTCTTACAAAATTAGCACACATTCTTGAATGTTTTATAAATACCATTGAATAGTTTTTTCTCAAAAATACCACAAATCTTAAATTTGTTTAAAACTTTCAAAACTACACCCTAAATCTTCAAAACTACACCATAAATCTTCAAAACTACACTCTAACCCATTCAAAACTATATCCTAAACAATATATATCGAATGGAAAATTTAAATTTTAAAAGTGTTAAAATCTTGTTTTTTGTATTTGTAGTATTTTGTAAATTACTACTTTTTGATGGTATTTTTGATATAAAAAACATTTCATTGTATTTTATGTTATAAAAAACATTTCATTGTATTTTATGTTATAAAAAACATTTCATTGTATTTTATGTTATAAAAAACGTTGTAATGATATTTTGAAAAACAAACTTATTTTTGTGGTATTTTAAGGAATTTCTCTTTTTGTAATGCTTTTAATGGATTAGTTTCAGCTTTTCTATATTTCTGATAAGACTACATTTAATTAAAAACCATATTTAGCACATAGCTTTGTAAGTTTATGAAACCAAAACACTTACTTGTCTTTTCTCGAAATCTGCCAACTTTAGAGATTTAGCCTCAAACACAAGGGCAAGGCAATAACGACCATCCGTTAAGACCTACAAAGACACAAATCATCGAGAAAAATGAGATGGGTAAGTTTAGTTTCATCTTCAAAAATGTCATATAGACATAAATTATCAAAAAAATTAAATGGATAAAGTTTAGTTTCATCTTCAAAATGTCATATAGATACAAATTATCGAAAAAATGAGACGGGTAAGTTTAGTTCCATCTTCAAAAATGTCATATAGACACAAAATATTAAAAAAAATGAGATGGGCTAGTTTAGTTTCATCTTCAAAAATGTCATATACACACAAATTAAATTATCGAATATTATGATGTAAGTTATGTACATGAAGAAAGTTACCTCTTCTCTTATCATTGTTAAGGTAGGTGCACTACGTCTCGGGATTCCAGCGCCCTAATCCCCGAAAAATTGTTGAAGCGGCGGAAGTATAAAAGGTGAATGTTTTGTTTGATATTGTTTCAATATATATGAGCTTACCAGTCCGTATTGAAAGATTCGTTTAAGAGCTTCTTCCAAATGTTGTTCGTCTCCATAACGGTATCTCGTGACATCATTTCTAACCTATCAAAAGAAACAAGAAGCTCGATAGAATTAGGAGTTCACAAAAAATAAGTTATGTAACATCATCTTGTGCAATGGCTTTGCCGCAAAAGACTATATTTTCACGCATACAACAGGCGAAAGAGAGCCTACTACACCATCATAAAGCTAGCTTTTAGATTCAATTTCCACTTTTAACACCCTCTCCTTTCATTATATGTTAACACTTCTACGATATTTGATCAGATTCAATCAGAAACATAAAAAAGTTATAGAAAATTTCTATTATAGAAACGAGACGAAGAAATAACTATAATCACTGTGAAGGTACTCTTGAAAATACCGAGAGTAGCCAGAACTACAAAAGTACCTGCGTTAAAATAGGAGTAGCAGAGACTTCCCTAACCTTTACGGCATCTGAGTAACTCAAACAAGGAACTGGCTTAAGTTCTGCGTACTGCAAAGACCAGCAAAAAAGCGCCCAAGGGACTAAACAATTAAGCCTTCTAATGCACAATTCAACTTTCTCAGTAAAGTTACAGCTATTTAAAACATTTTATTTTCTAAATGACATGAAAGTGAGAAAGATAACACCAGCGAGAAAAGAAAAGACCGTGTTGATCAAATGTTGCAAACAAAGAGATGGTATACCTTGAGTGCCATTCCGATGATAGCCAGGGGAAAGCCATACGTTAGCATTATCGCAGACCATTCAGATCCAGGAAGGATATTAAAGTAAGCACCGAAACCATATCTGTGAGATTTAAACACATCGAATAATGAGAAACCACACATATAAATAATAACAACAAAGATAAGACATGGAAGAAAAAAGAAACTCACGAGAGGAGCGAAACCCCGAGACTTAGCCCAATAACACCAAACGAAATCTGCAATGCAAAACCATGAGAGAAATTTCGGATTGTTCCAACACACAATCTTCTGAGGTTTTCAACAGAGACAACAAGTTTAATAGCAATAAAACTAGATTTGCCTTCGATTCTTATACCTAAACCTACGATTCCACAACACAATGTGTATTCTGTATGATTATGCACATATCTATAGTTTCATGTCCTAATCGTCACACATGCCCCTATAGTTGAGACACAAATTGCCCGTTCTCTTTAATTTGCATAGACTAATCATCAATTTCAGACCACTTACTCTATAGAGATACAAAACAGAGATGGTAAACAACAAAAGCAAAGTTTCTAAAAACGGATACCGCCACAAATCAAATTTTGATAGCAATGAAACTAGAATTTCCCTTCAATTCTTCCGCTACACGACCCTAATCGTCACACATGCCTATAGTTGAGAAAAAAACCAGCCCTGTCTCCTTAAGTTCCATACATCAAATCTTGCCTAGTTCTCGGTCTTTGACCACTGCCTCTCAAAATCAAAACCATGTATGCTTATCCACATGCATGTAGTTTTATGTTACTAATCGTCACACATGGTTATAGTTAAGACACAAACCAGCCCTGTCTCATTAACTTCCATACATCAAATCTCTTGCCTAATTCTAAATCTCAGAACACTATCTCTCTCAAAATCAAACCATGAATGACTAATAATGTAACGACCCCGACCCGTACGTCCGTTACCTTTGAAAGTCTAACATCTCCTTAATGTGATATTGTCCGCTTTGGACCCTAAGGTCCACACGGTTTTGGTCTTGGTTTCCTTCCCAAAAGGCCTCACATTAAATTGAGTTTAGACTCTCACTTATATATTAGATTTTCATTCTCTAAATATCCGGTGACGAATGTTACAAATAAATTCACAATAAATCTAAAACACTATACAAAAATTCTACAAGGCAGAGATTGTAAACCTTTGCTAGAGTAAATTCATCGTCAGGGACTAAGGTTTTATCACCAGAAGCAACAGAAGATGAAGAAGAGCTCGTCGAATCAGCAGCTCCGGCGATAAACCTTAGCTTTAGAACCTCTCTTTTCAGCTTCGTCTCCGAGACGTGGAGCCATCGTTGCCGTGAAATCAGCGGTGGTCGCGAAGACGAAACGACGACGGAGAGATTCTCGTGGAGACGATCGTTTAGACCTAATCTACGGAGATTATAGGATAAGACGGTGGTTCCATGAGCTGCCGATATAGATCCCATCTTCTTCTTCTTCTTCGTCTTCTTCTTCGTCTCTGTGTTGTGTGTATCTATGGGAAGAGAGTAATGTAATGTGAGGCTGAGGCAAAAGTGTGTGATGGACCGGTTTAGCTTGGCCACGATTTCACTATTCTCGGTTTACGATAACCGGGTCAAGTTCTTAATGGTTAACCGGTTTTTGGCTCGGTTTCTTTATTATTTTGAGTTGGGTTCGATATATGAGAAATTTATTGGCTTAATTTCTACACCCTTTTCTCTTGTGTGGATCCTAGATCCCAACACTTCAAATTTGATAGTAAGATTTGTTGGTTAAAATTTCTTATAAAACAAACATAAAATCATTTAGAGAAAATTAGCATAAATTTTTACGAAGACAATTAACAATAGAAGTTATTGTTTTAGTATATACTACGAATTTATCCGCGCCAAGCGCGAGATAAAAAATTACGTAATAGAAAAAAATGTTTATTGGTAAAAACAATATGTAGTATAAAATGAAATCAAAAGAATTTGTATCTCATGTGATCCGCGTTAAACGCGGAGTTTAAATTTGAAATATATATAGAAAATATATTGTATTTTGGTTTTTATAATGTTTTATTTACAAAAATTTATTACTATTACTATTTTAATATTTATCATCGAAAAAGATTATCATTGCCATTTCGATGTTGAATATTTACTTTTACGTATAATTTGCTATTTATCATTAAAAACAATAACTACATAGTGTTTTGAAAATTTGATATGACTCGTTTAACAATGAAAAGTATGTTAATCCGGTCTCTATTTGTCATAAAATCGGACTATTAAAACTTTTGAGGGTTCGAGTCAATTTTATGCTCAAGTTTTGTCATTTGACATTAATTTTGATGTTTAATACAAAATAATATTGTTATTTATAAATGAAAAATATGTTTTATCATTCTTTTGTGCGAGAATATAACATACAAACATTAGAAAAATTATAAAATTATGTTTTTCATTATTTTTTTTAAATATTTTAAACATATTTTCTAGAAAGGTTTAATCACTCTTTCATGTCTAAACTTATCCGAAAATTATTTGTTCAAAATTTGGGAACTGGTGGTTCAACCGATGAGTCGGGTAAATTGTGTGTTCAAGTTTTTTCATTTGACATGAATTTTGGTGTTAAATACAATTTTACAAAATAATATTGTTATTTGTAAATGAACAATATGTTTTATCATTATTTTGAACTCAATGTAATTGAATATAATATATAAATATTAAGAGATCTATTAGAAATTATAAAATTGTATTTCTTATGTATTTTTTAATATTTTATTTTATGAGTTTTTCAATATTTTTAATATTATTCATTTATTATGTCAATTTAAGTCATTTTATGTTAAATTTGGGTTTTTTGTTTTGGACTTTTTGTTTTGGGCTTTTATGAATTTTTAATAATGTGGGAGCAGAAATATTCACGTGATGACACGTGTAATTCTTAGAATGATTTTCTCTCTCCGTGTTCTGTATTAATAATATAAGATTTTTGTAGAAAATGTATTTGATTACATAAAAAGCGATAAAAGAAAAAGAGTTTATCGTTGCACAAAAAAAAAAGAAAAAGAGTTTATCATTTGTAAGAGAAGTTAATGTTTGGTGAAAAGTATTTATATTATTATTTTTGAAGTGGTAAGTTGAACATGTCCAAAAAATTATTCAAAATTACACATTGTATCATTTAATCGCAAAACTAATATAAGGAAACATTAAAAATTTTCAAATATAGGATTTAATTATTAAAATATTTATGTAAAAATAATTGGGAAAATCAAATAAGAAAATATGTAATTCACTTATAAACATTATTACATAGTTTTTTAGAACAAAAATATCATTAAAAATTTATTTAACATCACAAAACCATTAGAAAAGATTTTTAACAAAAAAAATAGATTGTTTTAACGAAAATAACCCAAAATTTAAAAACATGTTTAACTAATATTTAGTTTTATTTTCGATTACAACTTTTTATTTGATTTCGCTATTTAGTGTATAAAGATTTAGTTTAAAAGTTTTAAACTAATTTCATATTTCTTATAATTTAATTTAGTTTTAAATATATCTATAATATTCTATAAAAAAAATTTACACAAAATTCTAAATTAAATATGAAAATATATAAACTTTAAAGAAAACATAAATTCGTGGTATACCACGGGTTAAATCCTAGTAATGTTGTAAAAATGGCAATTCTCGTTAATAGCACTAAATAAAGTTTTTTTAACACAATTATCACATATTTTTGAAAATTATATAAATATCATGAAAAAGTTTTTTTTTATAAATACCACAAATCTTAAATTTTCAAAATTACACTCAAAAACATCAAAACTATACCCTACCCTTTCAAAATTGTACATTAAACAATATATAACGAACCCAAATAAAAAATTAAAATCTAAAAGTGTTAAAACCAGTTTTCTAAAAAGCGGCCTAGGCGCTTGTCTAGGCGGCGCTTAGGCGCTAGGCGGAACTTAACCGATTGAATTTTAGTGTAATCGGTAGTATTAAGCGGATGAGTAAATTTGGCGGATTAAGCGGACTAGGCGTTGACTATGCAGATTTAGGCGGGCCAGACGGAATTAAATATATCTCATATTTTTTTGAAATTTTTAAAAAATATAGTAAAAATTATGTATAAAAATATTTATACTTCCTACAATTTTTTTTACTTATGTTAAGTATAGATTTATTTGTAAAATTTAAAATTTGATATTTTTTATAATGTAATTTTTTCATATCATATACTTAAAATATATAATGTTTTTTAAAAAATCGTCTAAACCGCCTAAAAACGCCTAGGCTCCGACTAGGCATTCTAGGCGCTAGGCGGAGGATCACCGCCCGACTACCGCCTAGCGCTTTCTTGAACTTGTTTTTTGTATTTGTGGTATTTTTGTAAACTACATATTTTTATAGTATTTTTTATTTAAAAAATATTTTAATGATATTTTTGTTATAAAAAACTTTGTAATGGTATTTTCAAAACAAAAACTAAAGAATTTCTCTTGTAAAAATGTTGAAGCCCCCATTCCTATAGTTTTTTACTCGAAAAATAATTCCAAAAATTGATCAAAGAACATGGACTAACTTGATACACAAGTGATTCAAATCTTTGATCATCTCACATGAATTCATGAATTGATTCATAAATTAATATCTTATAATGCAAGTCAGAAATATCACTTTAACTACTAGTGAACAAGATATAAATATCCATATAAAGTTATAAACTTAGATTCCGACATTACAAAGTACAAAAATAAACTAGAATTTCTTCACTTCCCAGACATATTTGAAACATCCTTACAATAGAATCACAATTACCATTTTTCAATACTGTTTTTAACACACAAACAAAGCTTTGGAATTGTTTACAAAATGTAGTTACCAAAAATACCACAGTGCGATTCTGAAATCACATGTCAAAAGAGTTTTTGAGTCTTGTCTTTCTTACACTTTAAGAACATTGCTTGCATCCTTCGGAGTTCGAAGCCGTTTAATCCTACAAAACATATGATTCAAAATGCTAAATCTACAACTAAAGTGAAGCATCAACTACTTTCACTGTCTTAACACAAACTAGCATTATAAACTTCCATGAGCTAGAAAGAGAGTAAAATGGTTCCACCTTATGTAAGAGATGTACTTGTCTATATCTGGTTTTTGCTCAGAGCTAAAGGCAAACCATTTCTCATGTTCACATACTTCACTAAACCTTCCTAAATCTGCACACACAAAAAAAACAGAACATACTAAAACTACTTTACACTTCTTGTCAAGACAAACAATTGAGTTTTGTACATTATCATACCTTGAAGTAGAATGTTTTCTTCTTCATTGTAAGACTTTAATCTCCAGAACACAAGACCCTTATCATCTGATTCGACCGGGTTGGTTCTAACAGCATCATTGTTTCTTTGACTATCTGCATACACGATACAAAACGGTTTAAGCCTCTTAAGCATGATCGTGGAACTATAGAGAATCAAAAGGAGTGGTTCTAGATTCGTACTTTTAGACAACATGTCTATAGCGATTTGCATTTCGGAACGAGCTTCTTTAGTTTCTTGGTTTATTCGAGATACAATCGCATCGTGTTCTGCGATCGATAATGGTATCCCTTTTTTCTTGGTCACTGCTTCAGCTACCTGGTCTTGCAGCTTCTGCTTCAATTGTTTCTCCTACAATAACAAAAAATGAGTTTTAGAATGAATCTAAGTGTTCTCGAACTTAAACCGTAAAGACTTGGTGGATAGTATTGTTACTTTATCTTTTGCTGCACTGATCTTCTCTCTAGCCTCCTTTCTTCTTTCGATAGATTCGAGATTTTGCTTGTCAATGCAATTTCTCAATGCCCTGGAACTTATTTTCTCATAAGCATCAAAAAGTCAAGAGAACAAATGATTCAGTACATGAATATCTTACTATTTACTTACAAAGTGCCAAGAGTTTCATCGCATAAGAAGTTCAAAAGCTTGAGCCTTTTTGATGAATCAAACTTCTCATACTCAGAAACGCCTTTTTCAAACATTTCGGGAGGGAAACAATCGAGCTGAACTTCTGATTCCGAAAGACATTCCCCAATAGCAGTGAACCAACTACCATCAGTTGCGCTCAGACAAACCTCCCTATGTGATTTTAAATTGAAAAATGAATCAGACATGCATCAATATTCAGTTGTAAAAGCTAATAGAGAATATCAAGAAGACAACTCTTACGTTTCTCCTTTATCTTCCAGTATCACAGTGAGTAATTGGATTATCATTTGGGTGAGAGTAGAATGTTGTTGTCTTCTTTTGCTTCTCCCTGATAAGAGCTCGCGTATAACACATTCGGCTTGTCCTTTCCTCAAATCAAGAGCCTATCATAAACATCATAGGAAGCCGTTAAGAGCCATTACTAAACATCGTTGAAAAGTACATACTGATTATCAAAACTGTGTAAACACATAGATAATACCTTCCCAAAAGCTGAACAAAACTCCAGAAACTGAAGTGCATTACCAACATCTTCAGGGGGCAATTCAAAGCCAGAAACTGTTATTGAAGTGGTGCCCTGAGGTAGTTTAACCTCAACAAAGAGAGGCTCCTCTTTCTTTTGGAGAACGGGTTTGATTTTCGCTATCTTATCCGCTATGTTGTTTCCCTTGATATCTCTAGCAGCAACAATCTCTGCATTACAAATATTCATGTGTTAGTCTCTTATGAACATTCTCAAAAACAATCAAGTCAAAATCTATCTTACTCTTAATTTTTCCTTCTGCTAATACTTTCTTGGTAATATCCGTGGAATCAGAAACTTTTAACCTTTTCAGACTGCTCTTTTCCTCTGCAGTATTCACCTCGCTAGAGACATTATTTATATCCTTACGTTTAGTTTTCTTTGTTTTTTTAATGACAACATTGTTTTGTTCATTAGCATTCTCCTGCCCAAGTTTCTGTGATGAAACTACGAGAGCGTTTTCCTGCAGATACCATATAACCAAAAACATAGGCACAAATTAAGACTCGAAGCAAAGATACACAATACAATAATTAAGCTGAAACAAAGCACATACCGCAGTATCTTCACGTTTAGTTTTTCTTGACTTTTTAATGACAAGATGGTTTTGTTCATTAGTATTCTCCTGCCCAAGTTTCTGTGGTGAAACCAAGACAGCATTTTCCTGTAGATACAATATTACCAAAACACGGGCACAAAGTAAGACTCAAAGCTAAGGTACGCAATCCAAGGATCAAACTGAAACACATCACATACCGATTTCACTTTCTTCTTATAAACATATTGTTCGGAACCATTAGATTTAAGAAGCTCAGATACCGAAGAGAATCCCGTTGCTTTAGCTGTATGTACTAATATTCCTGTAGGGCTTTGGCCTCGTTTCTTCCTGAGAAAAAAACAAACGATTCACAACAACCATACAAACGTAAGCTTTATAACACCAACAACATAAAACATAAGCACATTCAATGTAATGGATGATTTTATATTACATGCAACAGCTACAATTGCAATTGCCTCTACACTTGGGACAAGTCCAATCATTCTTCAATGCAACTTCTTCTAACTTCTCGCCGTACCTATAATTCAAGTAAAAGAATCATAAGCTTATATACATTCATCTATAGATAAAATTTCTCAAAGCATCAAAAATACCAAACCTGTTCAATAAGCACTTGGTACAATACTTAATAGGACATGTCTTGTCTCGCTTCTTGGTCACACAAGCTCCAACAATATCGATTCTCTTCTGCCGACACTACACCACAATGACAAATGATTCGTAAATAAAATCCGATAATGCAATAGATCTCTCTATATACATGAAAACACTTTAAAAACCCCCAATTTGACATATACCCATGTTTCAATATCAAGAAAACCCAGATCTCGAAAAATTTCAAAATCTATAGTGCAATAGATCTCTCCATCTACACTTACAAAAACCCAATTTGACATATACCCATGTTTCAATTTCATCGCAATTTCAAGAAAACCCAGACAAATATAAACCCAGATCTCAAAAAAAATTCGAAATCTATAGGGAACCATGAAAAAACTTAAATCGCCATGTTAAAGTTTAACCATGATTTCAAAAAAAAACCCAGAAAAAATCTAACCCTAAATTGAAGTATATCACAGAGATTCTATCAACGACCCATTGATTCAAAGCAATAAATCGAATCTGTAGAGTAATATTCACTATTGGGAAACGATGAACACAACGAATCGAATCTATTAGGTCAAACAAAATTTACAAATCTCTAAATCGCGACGAAACTGTACAATCGTAAATCGAATGTTTTACCTGGTGACAAGTTTTGGTAACGGTGGTATCTTCGTTCTTTGATTCAGAGACAGTAATGGTAGGGTTTGGTGTGTTTTTGCTCAAAACCGCCATAACTAGAAGCTTTCGCGAAGGAGATGATAAGTTTTTGTGAGTATCTGAGATTTTGTTGTCTCGATTATGAAGGAAGAGTGGGAAATTTTCGGCGAATTTTTGATTTTCCCTCGCGATACGAAATTTTTGGAGGGGGAGTAATGGCGGGCTAGGGTTTTCGATTTGTTTTTTAGTTTTAACGTTTTCTTTTATGGTGTCGTCTTGTTTATTTCATGGGAAGATTTTATGGGACAATTACAAAATTAAACATTTTGAATCGTATTTTATAACGAGGAATTCATTAAACTACGCTATTTTATTATTTCCTTTACAAAAATCTACCTAATTCAATATTTTCTTATATTTACACATTTTTAAAATTTTAAAAGGTTGATTTACCTTTTCAAAATTTACCAAAATTAAAAATTTTCATTTGGGTTCGCTAATTAGTGTTTTAGGTTTAGTAAAATGGCGGTAGGATTATGTGGGTAGACTTAATTAGGGTTTAATTTTTAGTGTTTGGGTGTAATTTTGTGAAGAAATTTTTAAATGGTGTAGTTTTGTGAAATGTAATTCAAAAGGTATAGTTTTGTAATTCCCCATTTTATAAAAATACACCATTTCAAAATTAATTTTCAAAAATATATCTAAACTTTCAAAATTAAATCTCAATAAATCATATTCATAGAACTCTACCCTTTAATATTATATCTTAAACACTAATTATCGAACTCAAATAAAAAGATTTTAATTTTGTTAACTTTTTGAAAAGTAAATTAACCATTTAAAATTTTGAAATATTGTAAATATGTTAAAATATTGAATTAAATGTAGTTTTGTGAAAAAATTGTTGAAAATGTTTAGTTTTGTGAGTCCCTTTAATAATTTTTACTTTCAAAAAATTATAAAGGAGAATTACAAAACTACACCATTTGAATTACATTTCACAAAACTACACTATTTCAAAATAACTTCACAAAACTACACCAAACACTAAAAATTAAATCAAAATAAATCCTACCACACAATCCTACCCCGTAATAATATACCAAACACTAATTAGCGAGCCCAAATGAAAAGATTTTAATTTTGATAATTTTTTAAGAGAAATTCACAAAACTACACCCTTTCAACCCTCCTTTCACAAAACTACACCTAATTTAATATTTTCACAAATTTACGCCCTTTCAAAATTTTAAAAGCTTGATTTACCCTTTTAAAAATTACCAAAATTAATTTTTTTTGTTTTTGGGTTCGCTAATTAGTGTTTAGGGTATAGTATTAAAGGGGTAAGAATGTGTGGGTAGGGTTTATTTGAATTTAATTTTGAGTGTTTAGGTGTAGTTTTGTGAAGTAATTTTGAAATGGTGTAGTTTTGTGAAATGTAATTCAAAAGGTGTAGTTTTGTGATTCTCCCATTTTTTAAAGGGTAAAACAAGCTTTTAAAATTTTGAAAGGATGAAAATATATGAAAAAATTGAATAAGGTAAAGTTTTATAAAGGAGAGAAGAAAGAGTGTAGTTTTGTGAATTCCTCAAAGGATGAAAATATATGAAAAAATTGAATAAGGTAAAGTTTTGTAAAAGAAAGGAGGAAAAGCCATAGTTTTTTGAATTCCTTAAAAAAAATTTGGTCTCAAAAAATCTCTCATGTTTTAAACCACCACTAAACAACGTCTTAAGACCAAAAATAACATTATAATTTGAGGAATTCACAAAACTACACTCTTTCTTCTCTCCTTTATAAAACTCTACCTAATTCAATTTTTTCACATATTTACATTCTTTCAAAATTTTAAAAGTTTGATTTACCCTTTAAAATATTATCAAAATTAAAATCTTTTCATTTGATTTCGCTAATTAGTGTTTAGAGTATAGTATTAAGAGGGTAGGATTGTGTGGGTATGGTTTATTTGGATTTAATTTTTAGTGTTTAGGTGTAGTTTTGTGAAGTTATTTTGAAATGGTGTAGTTTTGTGAAGTTATTTTGAAATGGTGTAGTTTTGTGAAATGTAATTCAAATGGTGTAGTTTTGTGAAATGTAATTCAAATAGTGTAGTTTTGTAATTCTCCCATTTTTTATTTTTTTTAAAATATAGTTGTACACTTTTTCATAACAAAAATAATATTAAAAATAATATTATATAAAAAAATCACTTGAAAATTATAGTTTACAAAAATCTACAAATAAAATCGAGTTTTAAAACTTTGGAATTTTTTTTATTATTATTTGTGTTCGCTATATAATATTTACGGTATAGTTTTGGAAAAAATAAAGCTTAATTTTGAAAGATTAAGGTTTAAATTTGAAAATTCTAAACTTATTTAATATTTGTAATATTTTTGAGAGAAAAACGTTTTAAAAGTATTTGTAAAATTTTCAAGAAAATTATTTACAGTTGTTTATAAGAATTGCCCAAAACACAATTTCTAGCTATTTTTTAACTTTATAATACCAGGATTTTTTTAACTATAGAGTAATAGTGTTTCCAGTATTATGTGATACATATATATAGCATTCAATATTTTTAGTTTTTCCACTCTGTTGACACTCAACATCTTTAAAAGATCGATTTCAAAATTTCATCTAATCTTAAAAGTGACAAAAACATTCTTTTGTTTAGTAAGAGCTTGAAATTGTCAATTACAAAATTTGATAATAATAATAATAAAACACAATCATGCATCATGATATTGCACACTCCTAAGCTTCATCACAAAGCTCATTGTGAGTTATTTGCTTAGTAAGGCTTAAACTTACGAGCAGCACGAAGCTGTTGTATCCTCTTCTTGTCTTGTTCAAACTTACTCTGTAGCTCCATCAGTTCTGTCCACATAACAATACAAAACCAATAAATCAGAATTCTATAACACAAAACCGACAAAAAAAACGCTACAAGTTACAAAGATTGAAGCTTTTTGCGAAGCCGAGACTTACCGTTGCGTTGGGCTTCTCGCCTTTGGAAACGGTAGAAACCAGGAGCGACGATCTGGCTCTGTTTCTTCTTAGCTAATTGATCCTCCAAAGCGGCTTGAGAGACAGACCCAACAGCTGTTCCGGATTCGGTTTCCGTTGTCTTTTTCCTTCCTTTGTGATGCACGACAACGGTCCATCCACCTTCTGCGGCTTTAGCTTCACGGTTTTGCTTCTCCTGTTCAACATACATAATGTAAAAAAAACCGACAAAAATAACACAATCTAGTAAGTAGACAATAGACATGAAATGTTTCAATATGTAATAGACATTTTAAAAGAAGGGCAATTCTCATGTATAGATTAGCACTAAATCAAGTTTCTTGGACAAAAATAACATACATTCAATAAAGTTTTACAAATACCATTAAAAAGTATTTTTTTCAAACACAACACTAAACTTAAATTAGCATAAACCTTTGAAACTAAGCTCTAAACCTTCAAAACTAATCCCTAAACATTAAATTTTGAACCCAAATGAATACATTTAAATTTTAAAAGTATTACAAATGGGATAGTAACTTTTAGTTGTGTTTTTGGTCTAAAAAATACTCTTGTGTTTATTTGTCAGAAACCGACTAAAAACACTCTAGGAAGTAGACAATAGACATCAATATATTTCATTATGTAGAAGACACGAGAGAGAACCTGTTCAAGATGTTCTTCATGAGCAGTGATATAGTCGTCGATTCTCTTTTGCAGCACGTCGAAACCTGGTCTACTCTCATAGTAATCAGTAACCCAACCTGCAGATTTTTCTCAGAGAACTCATCAATTCAAGAAACAAGAGCATACAGGCTAATCTAATCATCGACGACTTAATTATGTTTTGTTCATACATTTCATTCCCTTTGAGCAATCCTCATCGCCCGAAGAAATTTCATAAACATCTTCATCCTCTTCTTTCTCCTTTGTAGAGGTCAGGTCCATCTTTTTCTTCTTATTTGATTTCTTAGACTTGCCTAAAGAGAACACACAAAGTAGTCTATTAAACAACAACACATGACCGAACCAAGACTACATAACATAACGAATAGTTCATGTGAAGGCAAAGAAGCTCTGAACTTACGGTTTCTTGTCACTGCCTCATCAACTTCACCTGTTAAACATAACAAAAATTTGAGGCTAATATGATACGACACAATGTTCAAATAGACATACCAAGTAGATTAACATGGTAACGAACTCTTTACCTTGTTTTTTCGGTTGATCATCTTCCTCTTCACCGACCAAAGTGGTGCTTATTTCTTCGGCTTTTCTTTTATTCTTTTTCGTGTTCGTTTTGTTGCCCTTCTTTCCTTTAGCTTTCTCATTCGAATTAGCTGCAATAACAAGAAACAATGATACTAGACTCTATACCGGAAAAATCTAAAAAAATCCGCGAAACACACAAAAGAAAGAAAGTTTCACCTTCATGGCTCGGTGGTTGAGATTGTTTGATTATTCTATCGACATGGCCTACTTTCACTTTCCTCTTCTTCTTCTTCATGTTAACATCAACAACAGGAGGAGAGATAGTTATTTCCTCGGTTTTAGTTTTACTCTTCTGCATCATCTTCTTCTTCTTCTTCACCAATTCAACATTCTTTGCTTTCGGTTTCTCACTTGAAATAGCTGTAAATAAACAAATACAATACTAAGCTCAACACCACAACACACCTTACTTATAACACAAACTAACTATGCTTTGTTCGAAACAATTATCGAAAAAAAATCAATCAAAACCAAAAATTTAACATTAGAGAGCTAATTCAAAAACTTAAAAACCATACAACATATTCTCTGAGCAAGATAAACCCTTTTACAATTAAGCTCTTACAAATCGAATTAAGAACACAAATCTAGTTTTCACATAGGTTATGTAATGAAAACCTAATTACTACAACGAACTAATTTGGGCAAAAATACCACAATATCTAACGATTTATATCAAAATCAAAATTAAACCGAGAGAGAGAGCTTAGATTCACCTTCGTGTGAATCTCTCTTCTTTATCTTCTTCGTGTCTTTCATCTTTCAAACCTCTCGTGAGAATCGGGAACGGTGACGGCGAGTTACGACGGCGACGATCTCCGAGAGATTTTAGTATTTGTCACGGCGACGATATAAAATTAGGGTTTTGTTTTGCTTTTGAAGGTTTTTGACTGAAGCACAATCACATAGGGGTAATATTGTAAATATACCCAAGATGAGATTAAACTGGCACGTTAAATCAATTGCGTTTCGGTTAATTAAACCGGTTTGGTTTAATTTAAAACCGGTTTAAGACCTTCTTCAACATTGTCGCTTACTTACACGATTCTCCTTCTCTCTCTCTCTCTCTCTGTTACAACAATGGTGAATTTGGCGTTAGCGAATCGAGAAACACTGATCGCACAAAGCATATGTGGAGCAATTTTGAAAGGAAACTGGAGAAACATACTAAAACCCAAAATCGATTCTGGGTTATTAACATCGTCGATAACAACAAAGGTAATCTCCGAGCTTTCTCTCTTCTCTAGCTATGGCGGATCTTCTCTTTCATTGAGTTTCTTCACATGGTCTGATTCTTACCATAGCTGCAAACATAGCTTACAATCATCGTTTAAAATGGTTTTGATTCTGACGAAACACAAACATTTCAAAACCGCACACCAACTGCTCGACAAATTGTCTCAAAGAGAGCTTTTGTCTTCTCCTCTAGTTTTGAGATCTTTGTTCGTTGGTTTTTCAGAAGACCCAGAAGTTTCGTCTCACGTGTTAAGCTGGTTGATTATATCTTATGCTAAATCGGGTTTGGTCCATGACTCGATTCAAGTGTTTGAGCAAGTTATTAGCTTTGCATTGAAACCACACTTGCAAGCTTGTACTGTGCTTTTGAACTGCTTGGTGAAGCAGAGATTAACCGATACTGTGTGGAAGATATACAAGAAGATGTGTAAGTTAGGTGTTGTGGCTAACATTCATTTGTATAATGTATTGGTTCACGCTTGTTCTAAGTCCGGTGATCACGACAAAGCCGAGAACTTGTTGTCCGAGATGGAAGCAAAAGGCGTGTTTCCCGATCTTTTCACTTATAACACTTTGATCTCTGTGTATTGCAAAAAGGGTATGCATTACGAGGCTTTATCGGTGCAAAATAGGATGGAGAGAAGCGGGATTGTCCCCGATATAGTCACGTATAACTCGTTAATACATGGGTTTAGTAGAGAAGGTAGAATGAGAGAAGCCACGAGGCTGTTCCGTGAGATCAAAGGCGTTGTTACAGCGAATAGTGTCACTTATACCACTTTGATTGATGGGTATTGTAGAATGAACGATATAGACGAAGCTTTGAGGCTACGTGAGGTAATGGAGTCGAGAGGGTTTACACCCGGTGTTGTGACTTATAATTCGATTCTACGTAAGCTATGTGAAGATGGGAGGATAAGAGAAGCTAACCGTCTTTTGACCGAGATGAGTGGGAAAAAGATAGAGCCTGATAACATCACTTGCAACACTTTGATCAACGCGTATTGTAAAGTCGGAGACATGGTATCTGCGGTGAAAGTGAAGAAGAAGATGGTTGATTCAGGGCTAAAACTCGATATGTATTCATACAAGGCGTTGATTCACGGGTTTTGTAAAGCTTCGGATACGGACAACGCCAAGGAAGAGCTCTTCTCTATGTTAGAGAAAGGCTTATCTCCAGGATATGCGACTTACTCGTGGCTAGTAGATGGGTTCTATAACCAGAACAAGCAAGAGGAGATCGCGAAACTACCCGAGGAGATTGAAAAGAGAGGTCTTTGTACCGATGTTGCTTTGTACAGAGGATTGATAAGAAGGGTTTGTAAGTTAGGACACGTTGATTACGCGAAAGCCTTGTGTGAAGCAATGGAGAAGAAGGGTTTAAAGGGAGATAGTGTTATATACACAACCATGGCTTATGGGTATTGGAGAACAGGGAAGGTAAGTGAAGCTTCTGCATTGTTCGATTTGATGTATAATCGAAGGTTGATGGTGAATTTGAAACTGTATAAATCTATGAGTGGGTCTTATGGTGGTGATGATAAAGAAGTGTTGAGATTCTTTTGGAGTCATGTAGGTGATAGATGTCTTATATCAAAGAGTATATTAAAGGAAATGAACAGAAGTGATGATGTATTGTTGAAAACTGAAAAGTTAATAGTTGTGTAATAAGTTTAGTATTTGATCAATGACCAATTTTGAAATTTGAAATATTCAACTAGAGTTTTGAATTTTCTCTAATTTTGTTTAGAAGAATTAAACACAAATTATCAATGATGTTAAGAGAGTTTTGAGTTTCCTTTGTGGATTCATATAGTTTTTAATCAAATTTACAAAAGAATTTGCATATAGTTTTTAATCATATTTTATTATCATGTAAACCATAACATATATATAAAGAGTTTAGTTTAGTAATTTGCATTGCTAAAGATATTTTTTAAAAATATATATATTTTAATTAATCATAAAACTTGCAACCCTTGTAAATAAAAAAGGCTAAAATATTCAGATTTTTTAAAAAAACTATTAAAGACATCACATCATTACAAATTAGATATCTCTACTAATTTTTCATTGTCTATTTTTCTTCATTTTTTAGAAAAATTTACTCCAATATTGCTTGTTATTCATTTGAGCTAAATATATCCAACAAATGAGTCAAATCTCCCATATAACTCTGATCTAAACTAATTATGGATTAGTCACAAATTAAGTGTGGAACAAGCCTAAGAATAATTAAAACCATGTTTCTACACTTTATTGACACGTGTCAAGCACATCGAAAACATAGGCATGTCAAATTATTAGAGCTTCATGAGAGCTTTAGTATAAATTTATGAAACATTTGGAGGAATATGTCTTAAACTCAATTAAATCCCATAATAATAATCACTTGGATTTAAAAACTAATCTTTTTTTATTACAAAATGTCAAGCAACTCACAAAACATAAGCTTTCAAGCCGGTCAAGCCAAAGGCCAAACTCAGGTATTCTAATCTTAATTTATTATTGTATTTAGTTATCAAAAATTTATTATTGTATTTCCAAGATAATTATAGATTTTAAGGGGAAAATTTTGTTTATATATTAATTGAACATTACCCTCTTCAAAACTAAAACATAAATACTAAATAATAAAAGTGTTAAAAATCACTAAATAATAAATCCAAATGAAAACTTAAACTCAAAAATGTGAAACTTATTATTTTGCGTGGTGGTGTTTTTTCCATGTTAACTTAAAAATTAATCCTAAATACTCAAAAATAAGTTTTAATCATTTCAAGATTAAACTTCAAACATTAAATATTAAACTAAAATCCATAGTTCAAATTCTAAAAATTGTGTTATGTATTTTGGAAGTTTTCTTTTAATTAATTAGTTGATTGTGATTAGGAGAAAGCAAGCACTATAATGGACAAAGCTGGTAACGCTGCACAATCTGCAAAGGAGTCTCTCCATGAGGTTAATTAAATAAGATTAATCATAATTAACTCGTTGATTAATCATAATTAACTCGTAATTAAATTATTTTCACATGTAAATTAATATTGGTGTAGACTGGCCAACAAATAAAGGAGAAAGCATTAGGAGCTACCGAATCAGTCAAGAATGCGACCGGCATGAACAAATAAAGACCATATCTTATAATTCTAGTGATTATATTTTAATATTTTTCTACAATAAAACAATATTTTATTTCTAAAAAAATGATTTTAACAGTTTTTTAATAAAATTTTATTACTTCTTTATTGTGTTTTGTTTTTGTTTGTTATTACATGGTGAGCATTGTATGATCAATATTAGACTTTCCTCATAAAAATTGAATTTATGGATTATCAAATTTTACCAACCAATGTCGGAATCAAAAATAGTTATTACTTTGACAAAAAATGAAATTTTGAAAGGTAATTTGTAATACCATTAATTAATCATAATTAAAGAATCTAAACTTGGTAAGTATTAAGGTCAATGCACAAAACGACACCACCTTATCTACACAAATGAAACAATCCAATCAAGCCCAACAAGAGAAGCCCATCAAGACTCAAACTTATCCTCAACGGTCACAAGGTGACATGGCTGAAGACAAAATAAGAAAAGGTGCAGAAGGAGGAAACGAGAAACCTGTGCTGAGGAAGAAGACAAACCGACTCATAGTCAAGCAATGATTTGAATGCCTAGGATCTCCCACCCGCACTCGATGATTACACTTGTCGAAGATTAGGCAAGAATGCTATTAGGGTTTAGCTCTTTATATACTCTAATCATTGTATGCTATCAAAATAAGATAAATTAATAACAAAAGAAACTTTCTTTATCTTCATTTTACTCTGTTTTCTTTCTACTTTCATGGTATCAGAGCCATGGAGGAATCCACGGATCTCTATGCTCACCCTAAACTAAACATCACTAATTGTGTCACTGTTAAACTCACTGAAAGAAATTACCTCTTGTGGAAGACACAATTTGAGTCCTTTCTTTCTGGCCAGCAGCTTCTAGGATTTGTCACTGGCGCTATCACCAAACCAGTTCCTACTCTGACTATTCCCACCATTGGAGGACAAGAAAATCCAGACTTTACACTATGGCAACGCTCAGATCAAGTTGTCATGTCCTGGATCCTTGGTTCCCTCTCTGAAGACATCCTCTCTGTTGTGGTTGGTCTTCAAACATCTCAGGAGGTATGGGTTACTCTGGCAAAACACTTCAATAGAATATCTTCTGCTAGACTATTTGAACTACAAAGAAAACTTCAAACTGTTACTAAGAAAGATAGAACAATGGCTGTCTATCTTAGAGATATTAAAGACTTATGTGATCAATTAGCATCCATAGGTAGTCCTGTATCTGAAAAGATGAAGATATTTGCTGCTATTCATGGCTTAGGAAGGGATTATGAATCTGTCATAACCTCTATTGAAAGTTCCATGGATGGTACCTCTCTTACCTACGAGGATGTAGTGTACAGGCTGATCAGCTTTGATGAAAGAATCCAAAGTTATGCAGTAACACCAGACGTCTCTCCTCACCTAGCTTTCCATGTCTCCAACAACTCTGGATACTATCAACGAGGAAGAGGATACCACAGAGCAAGAGGTAGAAGTCGTATCTTCTCTTCTAGAGGCAGAGGATTTCATCAACAGTTTTCCCCACGTCCACCTCATCCAACAGAACAAGGAGATAGACCTATCTGTCAGATCTGCGGAAGGAAAGGTCATCCTGCTCTAGGTTGTTGGTACAGGTTTGATAGTTCATACCAACAAGAGGATCTTCCAACAGCTCTTGCAGCTATGCGTGTCACTGATGTTACAGATCACTCTGGTCAAGAATGGTTTCCTGACACTGGGGCTACAGCTCATGTTACTAACTCCACACAGAGACTTCATCAAGCTCATCCCTACTATGGTTCAGACTCTGTGATGGTAGGTGATGGTAACTTCCTTCCCATAACTCATGTTGGTTCTGCAAATCTTCCATCAAACTCAGGTAATTTACCTCTAAATGATGTTCTTGTATGTCCAGACATTGCAAAATCCTTGTTATCAGTGTCTAAACTCACCTCTGATTATCCATGCTCCTTTACGTTTGATTCTGATGATGTTATTGTTAAGGACAAATCAACTCAGAAGATCTTGACTCTGGGAAGAAACAATAATGGACTATACAAGCTAGAGAATCCTCAAATAAAGGTCTTCTACTCTACTAGGCAAATCCCCACAACGGATGAAGTCTGGCACAGAAGATTAGGCCACCCTAATAATCAGATTCTCCAGCTCTTATCTACAAAGAAAGCAGTTCAGATCAATAAAGTCACTAATTCAGTCTGTGAGGCATGCAGATTAGGCAAAAACACAAAACTACCTTTTTCTCATTCTAGTTTTATATCAACTAAACCTCTTCAGAGAATTCACTGTGATCTCTGGGGTCCTTCGCCTATTCTGTCTTTTCAAGGGTTTAATTACTATGTAATCTTCATAGACAATTACTCAAGATTTTGCTGGTTTTTCCCTTTGAAAAAGAAATCAGACTTCTACTCTACCTTTGTCAACTTTCAGTGCTATGTTGAAAATCAATTGAATTCAAAGATTATTACCTTCCAATGTGATGGTGGAGGAGAGTTCATGAGCACTAAGTTTCTTGATCTGCTAAAAGCCTCAGGGATTCAACAGCTCATCTCCTGTCCATATACACCTCAGCAGAATGGTCTTGCTGAGCGAAAACACAGACACATCACAGAGCTGGGACTCTCTATGATGTTTCATAGCAAAATACCTCAAAAATACTGGGTAGAAGCTTTCTTCACAGCAAACTTCTTGATAAACCTTCTGCCTTCTTCAGTTCTTCATGATAGTATGAGTCCTTATGAGAAACTTTGGGGTCAAACTCCTGATTACACTTCACTGAGGACATTTGGTTGTGCTTGTTATCCAACTCTCCGTGATTACTCTGCCACAAAGTTTGATCCAAGATCACTCAAATGTGTCTTCCTTGGTTATAATGAGAAATACAAAGGATATAGATGTCTGTTTCCTCCTACAGGAAGGGTTTACATAAGCAGACATGTAATTTTTGATGAAGGTACCTTTCCCTTTTCAGATGCATACCTACACTTGCAGAGAAAAGAAGGTACTCCACTCATGAAAGCATGGCAAGCTAGCTTTCAGCCACCCACTCATCCTGCACAAGATGATAATCCTCATGAGTTCAGACAATACGAAACAATGATTCCTCTACAGACTGCTGGCTCTACAGATACTCCATTAAGCCTACCTGCTGTGTCACCTGCTCCAGTCACTGACCAAGATTTGCCTTCTCTATCTTCAAGTGAGATTCCAGAGTTGTCTACTGAGGTTCATGTGGAGAGTCTTGTGTGTACGGCAAGCTCTGATCTTGTTCCTATTGGCAACAACTCTTCCACAGTTCCTGTCAGGACAGACACTCAAGGAACTGCTTCTGCTTCACCTGCAACAACGACAAATCAGACAAATCAAGTCAGTGAACCTACAATGACACAATCCAATCATCCAATGATTACAAGAGCTAAAGCAGGTACATTTAAACCAAATCAAAGGTATGTTCTGCTAGCACACAAAGTCTCCTATCCTGAACCTAAAACTGTTGCTGCTGCACTAAAAGATGAAGGATGGACTGATGCTATGAAAGAGGAAATAGGTAACTGCAAAGAGGCCATGACTTGGTCTTTAGTTCCTTACACAGAAAACATGAATGTTTTAGGTTGCAAATGGGTTTTTAGGACAAAACTCAATGCTGATGGATCTTTGGATAAACTCAAAGCTCGTATAACTGCAAAAGGATTCAACCAAGAAGAAGGTATTGACTACCTAGAAACATATAGCCCGGTTGTCAGAACTGCTACAGTCCGTATAGTCCTCCATTTAGCCACTATCCTAAAATGGAACATCAAGCAAATGGATGTGAAAAACGCCTTCTTACATGGTGATCTAACTGAGACAGTATACATGAAGCAACCTACAGGTTTTGTAGATCCAGACAAACCTGATTATGTCTGCTTGCTGCATAAGTCCCTATATGGTTTAAAACAAGCTCCTCGGGCATGGTTTGACAAATTCAGCAACTTTTTGCTTGAGTTTGGTTTTGTGTGCAGTAAGAAAGATCCGTCTCTATTCATCTGCAACACAAACAAGGATATCATTATCTTGTTGTTATATGTTGATGACATGATTATTACAGGAAATAACTCTACCCTACTCACTGATCTTCTTTCTCAACTTAATAGCAGTTTCAGAATGAAGGATATGGGTCAATTATCATACTTCCTTGGAATTCAAGCTCAATTCCACCCAGAGGGACTATTTCTTTCACAGCAGAAATACGCAGAAGATTTACTGGTTGTTTCAGCTATGAGTGATTGTGCTCCTGTCTCCACGCCTCTTCCAGTCCAGCCGCACAAAGTTCCTGATCAGATGAAATTGTTTCCCAATCCGTCTTACTTCAGAAGCCTTGCAGGAAAGTTACAATACCTAACTCTCACAAGACCTGATCTTCAATACGCAGTAAACTTTGTCTGTCAGAAGATGCATGCTCCGACTGTATCAGACTTTTCACTGTTAAAGCGCATTCTCCGATATATCAAAGGCACAATCACCATGGGTATTTCCTTCAACAAAAACACAGACTGTACCCTTAGATCTTATAGTGACAGTGATTATGCTGGATGTAAATCTGGGAGACGCTCAACGGGAGGTTACTGTACCTTTCTTGGACAAAATATCATCTCTTGGTCCTCCAAAAAGCAAGACACTGTTGCAAAAAGTTCAACAGAGGCAGAATACAGAGCTCTGTCTGAATTGGCTTCTGAACTAACATGGATTGGTCATGTAATGAGAGAATTAGGAATCCCATGTCCTAAGATTCCTGAAGTCTTCTGTGACAACCTCTCTGCTGTGTATCTCACCTTCAATCCTGGTTATCACACGAGAACTAAACACTTCGAAACACATTACCACTATGTTCGTGAACGTGTAGCTCTCGGTCTTCTCGAAATCAACCATGTCCCAGCTCATTATCAGCTTGCGGACATATTCACCAAACCGTTACCAGGACCTGCGTTTATCTCTCTACGGTACAAACTTGGTGTCTCTGTTCCACCGACACCTAGTTTGAGAGGGACTATTAAGGTCAATGCACAAAACGACACCACCTTATCTACACAAATGAAACAATCCAATCAAGCCCAACAAGAGAAGCCCATCAAGACTCAAACTTATCCTCAACGGTCACAAGGTGACATGGCTGAAGACAAAATAAGAAAAGGTGCAGAAGGAGGAAACGAGAAACCTGTGCTGAGGAAGAAGACAAACCAGCTCATAGTCAGCAACAGATTTGAATGCCTAGGATCTCCCACCTGCACCTGATGATTACACTTGTCAGAAGATTAGGCAAGAATGCTATTAGGGTTTAGCTCTTTATATACTCTAATCATTGTATGCTATCAAAATAAGATAAATTAATAACAAAAGAAACTTTCTTTATCTTCATTTTACTCTGTTTTCTTTCTACTTTCAGTAAGCAAAGACAGACAAAGTATCTTGTCAGTGTTCAAGAAAGAATAATATCCTTTTTTATACAAAATCTCATAAGCTAAACTTTGCATCTAAATAAAGTAAAAAAAAACTCTCTTTTTCATAAAACTATATATATACTAAACTCACAATGTGGTATTTATAAAACATCAAATTTGAAAACCAACATACAAGGCAATTATGAGTATGATTAGTGATTCGATGGTACCAATTAATCCTAAATTAGAGAATTTAAACTCTGCAATATTCTCAAAGATTTGTGCATGGGGTGTAATGTTGGGGCTCGTCGCGGTTTCATTGATCTCCATTGCTTATGCTTGCTATGATCATCACAAGATAACCACTTCGAATTTGATTAATGAAGAGCAAGAAAAAAAGAATATAATGTTGAAGCCATTAGATATGGAACCAAAGATTGTTGTTATAATGGCTGGTAATGAAAACCCTACCTTCTTTGCCAAGCCAAGTAATATCAAATTAATGTATCATTAATTAATTTGTTTATAAAATTAAGTCCATATATTGATTAGTGATTTTTTTTTTCTTCTTTGTGATATAATTTGTGGGTTAATTCGTGGGAAATTATAATGTATATTCTTGACTAATATTTTGTTGATTTGTTTTAAATATGCTTTTATTGATTCAATGTATTTGGTAGTTTATTATTGTTTAACTCGTCTTGAAGATACTATTAAAACGTGTTTAGGATCAAATATACCACTAACTTTTTTGTCATTTTTTTCTTATAAATAGTATAAACACTTTAGAATTTTATATTTTTATTCGTGGTTAATATTTATTGTTTTGAATTTAGTTTTGAAGAGGATATAATTTAGTTTTGAGGTTTATAGATGATATATAAGTTTCATGGAATTTTTGACAAAAAGGTGGCACTAAAAATGTTTTAGGCTAAAATAACTACAATTACAAACAACATTAATATTTTTTAGAAAAAAAATTAAGTGTTCATGTAACGTCTTCTATATTGTTCATTGTTGTTACAACAACCTTGGATTTTATACATCTACATAATATATATATTTTTGTCAATATTGAACTTAAATTATCATAATACCAACCAATAATTATAACAAAGACAAAAAAGGACACCGACTTATCATCCCCTTAAAGAGACAAACTAATGCAAACAAATATAGCACACAATGTCACATATGTCGTAAGTCATCTTTAATTTTTTGTCAAACTAATTTTTAAATCTTTAATTTTTAAATCTCAAACCCATATTAAATTTCGTGGTTTCAATTATTATTCTTACGTTAATATTAAATTATGTGTGTCTATCTTTCTATTGCTGAAAGCAGTGCCGTGCCTACACTGATAGGAAAGGGGCGACCGCCCCATACCACCAAAAATATCATATAATTTAAGACCACATTTTGGTAAAACAATAAATTATATGTGTTTAGATAGAATGATATATAATATATTTTTCTAATAGAGAATTTTAATGAAAAATAAGATGTCAATTTATACCAACGAATTAATGGAGACTCATATTGTAAAAGCGCATTTTTAATAGTATATAACAACAAATAGAAAGTATATTAAAATACAGAATAACTAACAATATATCTAGAAAAATAAACTATATAAAATTTAATACTATTTACTTTCAATATGTATATTTTCTTTCTATAATTTTTAAAAATATATATATATTATGAAAGCCACAAATTTTAAATTGTTGTAGGCCTCCGCAAATGTAAGCACGACACCAAAAGCAAAGCCGCATATATATAGGTTTACACGAACGCATATTTAGTCAAATACAATTTGGATTAGGTTCATACTTTTATGTTATGTATAACATTACTAGGTGATGTGATATAATATAATTGTAAATAGATATGTAAATAGAAACAGAGGAATAACCCAAAATACCACACAGAAAGAGTTATTACAATCAAAAAATTTGGGGTTGTTTATCAACAACAAGAAAAAGAGTTAATTAACAACAAAAAACAACAACAAAAAGAGTTATTTTTATATTTTTTTGAACACTACTACAAAGTTTATGTTAAAAAAGAGTTCTTAAAAGATAAAAATAATATCCCTATTGTAGATATCATATTTAATTATTTAGCACCTCATCTTTAATTAATTTTCAGTAATATTCGGATTATGTGATTGCAAACGATTTATCAATAACTAAAACATTTTGGACAACAATTATTCTTAGTTGAGAATAGTCTATGTACAATTAAACCTCTATCGTGACTACACTAGTTACAAAAAATATTAATTAATCGTCAATATTAATTTATCGCCATACAAATTACACCAAAAATCAAATATTATTATTTTAAATAGATATTTACGAATCGAATATTAATTTAAAGAGGTTAAATCAAATATTATTATTTTTTATACATTTTTACAAAAAAATGTGATAACGTAAACTAAAAAAAGAAGAAAATAAAAGGGCAATATCCTATAAGGCTATAACATGTTATAGAACATGGGTTTGATCAGAAAGACAGAACCTAACAACAATCTACATGAAGTTTCGTGTTTGGTTCGTTACATATAATTCTAATTATGTGTCAAAGATACATTCCCTCGTGCTAATGTAAAATAAAATGCCTCACCCTCTTTAATTTAAATATCAATAAAAGTAGTTAGTAGTATAACCTAATTATTATCTTTTTGTCTAATCCGAAAAGCTATACCATTTTTTAGGTTTTCCATAAATATAATCACGAGATTTCAAATAAATATCACTAATTTTTTTATTAAAAAATGTCATAAAAATCTCAAAACTAATTACTAATCTTAGAAAAATGTCAAAAATAAGCAATAAACACAAGCTTAGTATTCTAGTTTTGAAGAAAAAAAAAATCTTTAGCATTTGTTATTTTTTTATAGAATTTTTTGTGACAGCTTTGAAAAAGCTTGTAATGATGTTATTGGCAAGAACAATATTAATCGTATTTCAAGTATTATTTTTTTTTAATTTATAAAGAGTCGCAATATATATGAAGGAAAGGAAACATGGATTACTAAATAATAGTTTCATCAACTACCATAGTGTTGGTGAACCTACTTAATCAATCCATAATTAATTAAGAAAAGACAAACACATAAACATTAAGAAAATAAAAACATGAAATAACAATTATTCTTTATCGGATCATGTCGGATATATAGTAGCTTTAAAAGCTGTACTTAACACAATAAAACTAATTAATCAAAACATACAAGTAGCCCTTTATTCAATAGCACATGTACATAAATACACACAAAACCATATTATAGAAAATACACAAATACAACTCTAAACACACAAAACAAACCTTTAATTTCTCTCCTTTTTTATAGGTTTCTTGATGGATAAAGAAGAATGTAGTAGTAGTGAATCAGGATGGACTACTTATATTTCTTCGCCGATAAAATCATATGATGATGATTATGATGTTATGTATGATAATTATCATCATCATGAAGGTTATAGTAACAATTATAGTTATTTTAGGAAAGAAGAAAACGAAGAAGAAGAGAAGAACAAAGATAGCGATGATTCGATGGCCTCGGATGCTTCGTCTAGGCCAACTTATCATCGCTATCATCAAAAGAATAACAAAGGTAGAGGAAGAGAGGCATTGGATTTAAAGAAATGTGAAAATGAAGGTATTAGTAAGGGTAATTATAATAATCATGATGATAAGAAAACATGTAATTTATTCAAGAAAAAAGAAAAGAAAAAGAGAGGAAGTAAGAGTAGCTATATAAAATGAAGTCATTGATATTTGTATATTCATGTTTTTATATGTTTTGGGATTCTTAGGTTATAGTTATGAACTTATGATAATTAGTTTTTGTAATTTTGTTTATTTCATTTTATGTGAGATGTGTTTCGATTGATGTTTGTAATGTTGTTCTTGATCTTTGCTTTGTAAAACATAAGATATATAAAAATTAAACCAAAACTACAACTTTAAGAAATAAGGAATTCACAAAACTACACCCTTTCAACTATTTCTTCACAAAACTTCCATAATTCAATATTTTACATATTTATTTACCCTTTACAAAATTACCGAAATTAAAATATTTTCATTTGGGTTTGCTAATTAATATTTAGTGTATAATATTAAAGAGGTAGGATTGTGTGGATAGGGTTTATTTAAATTTAATTTTGAGTGACTTTGAAATGGTGTAGTTTTGTGAAATGCAATTAAAAAAATGTAGTTTTGCAATTTTTCCTTAAAAAATCTCAAAGTTTTTTTTTTGGTAAAAAAAAATCTTAAAGTTTATTAAACTAAAACATATCACTAGGTAAGTAGGTATACTCATGTTTTTTAAAAAATGAAAGAGACTTAAAGAAAGTTAATGGTGATTATTGTGCAATTAAGTTGTTAAACTATATGCACATATGAAAAGAGAAGATAAATCTTGTTTAGTGAGATGTGTTTCTAGAGACAAGTTCAATTATCATCTTTGTGTTGTGGCTTTATGTTTTTACCCAAAACTCTTTAAAATATTTCTAATGAGAATAGTTTTGGGTGTAAACAATAAAGAGAAAAGGATACACCACATACACATGCAAAACAACATGTTAATTCTCCCCACACATACTCAATATTAAATTATTATATTATGACAACTTTATACTCTTACCTTGTCTCACTTTCAAAGAGAACCTTAAACTTACAAAATTGAAACCAAAAATCAATTTCAATAATTTTAAAACCAATGGTATAACCCAAAGGTAAACAAACCAATATCCAATGTAATAAACTATCACAATTTCAACATAATTGTCATCTCACAGTCAGTATAAAAATACAGAAAACAGCAACAAGTGTCTATGAGAAGTCACTAACACAACTCCTAGTTGTGTTCATATAAGTCTAAAAAAACAAAGGCTTTAAAGAAGAACAAGAACAAGATTAAGACAAGAAGTGTAGGCTTTGACTTTTGATTAGTTTAACTAATGTCTCCATGTCTTTTGTCTTCTTCTTTATTCTCAATTGCTGCTAGAATTAGCCTGTGAAGGAAAACATGGTCTCCACACAGTTTCGTTACCAATATCCATTAATGCTATACCTTTCATTGTTAACTCTGCTCTTATCTCATCACTTTTCTCAAACTCTTTGTTCTTCCTCGCCGTTATCCTCTCTTCTATCTTCTTCGATATCTCTTCTTCGCTCAGCTCTGCTCTTGATAGTGTCTTCTGTTTCATTTCTTTCAGAATCTCCGCGTAGCTTAGGCTAGTCAGCAAACCAAGTACATCGAGAACTTCCCTCGCTGCTTTCTCAACCTCCACGAGGGATACAAGCTGCGACATACGCTGCTTCTTCTGCATTTTCTGAAACCATGACAAGATGCAGACAAGTTTGGTACAGACATTATCATTGGTAATAAAGAGAAGAAGAAAGGAAGAGAGACAGGAAACCTTGAGTTTGCCGAGAGACGCGTTGATGAATTTCAACGAATCTTGGTAAGCACCGGTGAGTATATGTGCGGTACTCAAATCGTCTAACATCTTTAATTCAAACTCTGTTTTCATCTTGTTAATGATTTCTTTGGCTTCTTGTGTCGGTTCAGCTTTTTGGACTTCTTCAGACGTTATTGCTTCTCGGTATGGTAAGAGAGCTTCATCAAGGTCTTGTAATGTCTAATCAAACATAGATGACAGAGGTTACTATACAGTCATATTAACTATTGCAGTTTATTGAATAAGCCTAAGCAGTGTTACCTGATAAATATAGTATATAGCTTCTGAAGAACTCTCGAGCTGCGCCTTTGTGTAACTCAGAGGAGAACGATACTGTGCACTCATCAAGAAATGTCTCAGAGCCAATGGATGGTACCTTTCTGTTACCTACACAGACAAAAAATGAAAACATGTTAGCAAATCTGCGCTTAGCCTTGTGAAGGCACCCAAACAAAGTAGAGGAATTCGCTAAAATACCACCCAAAAAAATTATAGGGACTTGCCCAGGAAAGTTTGGGTTTATTATATTTTGAAAGCAGAAATAAGAACCATACTTCTCTGATGGTTTTGAAGTTGAACTTTGATTTAGCCATCTTCTCGTTATCGATAGTGACATGACCGTTATGCAACCAGTAGTTCACACCGCTATCCTCGCACGCGGCACACGTCTGCGCGATCTCGTTCTCGTGATGAGGGAATATCAGATCAGCACCACCGCCGTGAATGTCGAACTTAGGAGATAGATAATGAGCACTCATCGCGCTGCACTCGATGTGCCATCCTGGTCTTCCTTTACCCCACGGGCTATCCCAGCTCGGCTCATCAGGTTTTGCAGCCTGTTTAAAATTCATATATAAACGTCACTTCATGCTTAAATTAGGGAAATTACTTAAAACACCATCAAAGTTTTCAGGCCAAAAATACCACAAATACAACAAACAAGTTTTTTTTTTTTTAATTTGGGTTTAGTTTAGAAAGGGTTAAAGTTTTGTTTTGAGACTTTATGGTTTAGTTTTGAAGGTTTTAAGGTAATTGGGATATTTTAGCCAAAAAACTCTCAAGTAGTATTTTTGGCCTACAAACTTAAAAATATGGTATTTTGGGGGAATTTCCACAAACTCCAAGCCTCAATTTTCCTGACTCGGGAGATGAGAGTAATAAAAAACGATTTTGATTCTCAAACCTTCCATAATGCAAAATCAGCAGTGTTACGCTTCCTAGAATCAACAGCAGCAACACGACCACCTCCCCCAGATCGTACATGTTCCAGATTCTGCCCAGACAATTCACCATAGTTTGGTGATTTTTCGACGGAAAAGAACACATCACCTTCAACTACATACCCACAATCTTTCTCAATGATCTGTATCAGCAGGTCAAAAACATATGGATCATACACCGTACTGATAATTTGAACCAACATCGTTTAAATGAGAGTAAAACAAGAAAATAAAGGACAAAGAAAAGGAAGTGAGATTGTATTTATTATCAAAGCCAAGAAATACCTTTTCAATCATCTTTATGATATGGTCCATATGGTCGCTGACACGAGGCTGGTGTGTTGGAAGAAGGCACTGCAGAGCACCCATATCCACCAAATATTCCTCACAGAATCGGTTACTCAAGTCTAAAGGGTTCTCTCCGTTCTCATTAGCTCGTTTGATGATCTAACAAAAATCCAAAAACTCATGAGTCTAACAATAACAAATGTTAACCTCAAGAAAGTGAAAAAACAGCAAAGATAAATGGTTAACTAGCTTCTGCCTAAATAGTTTAGAGCATCTCAATCGTAATAAGATGATCATCGGTTAATGTTAACCAGATTCGTCACAACATTTTGCACATTTCGATGACGCATATGAACGAAGGTGCTCTCTACCTAACTGAACTATACCCCTTCGTGTTTGTGATACACAATTTTTTTTATCTTATCATGTAGAAAATCTCTTGTCACGGTTATTATATAATCGAACATGACCTATGTTCACTACAAAGTACTACATAAACGGCTTAAAACCCGCATAAAAACAAGACGATTACACACTAAAAACCAAGCTAGCTTCAGAGCAGCTTTGTGAACGTAGACATATCGAAAACGTTAAGCCTATACACATTTTTTTATCTTATAATGTAGATATACAATCTCTTGCCACGGTTATAATAATCGAACATGACCCTATGTTCACTTCAAAGCAATGCATATTTGGCTCAAAACCCGCATAAAACAAGACGATTCTACACTAAAATCCATGATGTTTCAGAGAAAATTGTGAACTTTTATAAGCTGAATCTACACTAGCCATATCCAAAAAAGCTGTTATAAAAGACAAATATACCTTATCATCAACATCTGTGAAGTTCCTTACAAAATTAACTTCATAACCCAAATGCTTCAAGTATCTGCAAAATACATAATAACAAAGTGGAGATAATCAAAAGCCAGATCTAAGAACACTCTTTTTGAATCAAAGTATCTAAAACCTCATAGATCTCATAGAAGAAGGAGAAGGAGAGAGAGAGAGAAGGACCTGAAGAGGACATCGAAGGAGACGGCGGCGCGTGCGTGGCCGATGTGGCTGAAATCGTAGGCGGTGATGCCACATACGTATAATCCGATGTGACCTGGCTTGATCGGAACCAACACTTCTTTCTGTTTCGTCATCGTGTTGTATAGCTTTAGCTCCATCTCCTTCTCCTTCTCCGTAGAGAAAATCCACCACTAGAAGAAGAGGCTTTTATTAGACGGCGAAGCAAAAATAAAATTTTGAAGAAACCCTTTCTTTTTGTTCTTTGGCTTATTCTTTTTTTTGTAACTTTTATTACGGTTTTTTTTACTGCCACGTGTTATATATTTTAAGAGGAATTCACATAATTACACCGTTTCAATTTTTCTTGAGGAATTCACAAACTTGTACCGTTTTTTATTTTTTTTTACAAAACTTTACATAATTCAATTTTTCACATAAATACATTTTTTCAAAATTTTAAAAACTTGATTTACCCTTTAAAAAATTATCAAAATTAAAATATTTTCATTTCGGTTCGCTAATTAGTGTTTAGGGTATAATATTAAGAGATAAGATTGTGTGAGTATGGTTTATTTAGATTTAATTTTGAGTGTTTAGGTATAATTTTGTGAAGTAATTTTGAAATGATATAGTTTTGTGAAATATAATTCAATTGATGTAGTTTTGTAATTCTCCCATTTTTCTTTCATAAAACTACACATAATTCAATATTATTACATATTTATATTTACGCTATTTCAAAATTTTAAATAATTGATTTACCATTTTATTTTATTTTCATTTGGATTCGTTAATTAGTATTTACAATATAATATTAAAAGGGTAAAATTGTGTGGATAAAATTTATTTAAATTTAATTTTAAATATTTTGGTGTAATTTTGAAAAATGTTATTAAAATGGTGTTGTTTTGTAATTTGTGCCTTTTTAAACTCATATTTAACAATACTTTATTACTTTTTTTTTGGGTCAACAATACTCTCGTTAGTCGTTACTTTAGGTTATGTAATTAATGTTTTGATTAAATTTTATGGGTCAAGGCCCATATCTAGGCCCATTCGTCTTCGACCTATAAACATATGTATAGACATTTTCAGAAAAAAATAATATACACATACTATGGTCACAAACTCACAATACATGACTAAATATGTTAGTTGTCACTAACATTTGTTATATTTTGATGTTTGTTTAGTAATCGCTAATTTCAAAAAAACATATACTTAAGTGCAAGCAGAGTACTTTTCTTTATTATTTCACTCTTTATGTATACATGAATGTCATATAACACAACATATAATAGTGTATATTCTCAACCAAGTATCTTGGTGTGTATACATATTTATGATATTCGTGTTTTCGGCTAAGGAAGTTGTTTGTTTGTTGAAGAATACGAGGCGGGAGGAGGGCCAGGGCTACGTGGTGGTGGAAAGAACGGTAATGGAGGAAAAGGAAGAATCGACGATGGTGGAGGAGGAGGTGGTGGCGGCGGCGGTGGTGGTGGTGGAAATAGACCCGGAAAGAGCGGTGGTAATGGAGGAAAGATAGACATTGGTGGAGAGGGACTAGGAAGAGATGGAGGTGGACGAGGCTGAAATGGGTTTGGAGGGAATATAGAAGGAGGAGGAAGTGGTGGAGCTTGAGGAGGAGGAGGTTGGGGAAAGAACGGAGGAAATATCGATGGAGGAGGAGCGGGAGGAGGAGGTTGAGGAAATAATGGAGGAAATATCGAAGGAGGAGGAGCACGAGGAGGTTGAGGAAATAACGGAGGAAATATCGAAGGAGGAGGAGCAGGAGGAGGTTGAAATGGGAGAGGAGGAAATAGAGAAGGCGGTGGTGGTTGGAATGGGTTTGGAGGGAAAATCGACGGTGGTGATGGTTGAAATGGATTAGGTGGAAAAATCGACGGTGGTGGTACAAATGGGTTTGGTGGAAGAAACCAAGGTGGTGGGAAAAACAACTTCTTGTCTTTTGCTCTATCTTTCAAATATCTTGATTGTCTCTTCTTCTTCTTGTGAACATGAATTTCTTGTATAGATTTGCTCTCTTTATGCTTCTTTGCGACGAATAAGATACGGTTTTTTCTGTTTCTTGAACATTTCTTGATTCTCTTGACACATTTTAACTTAGTCAAAGGACACAACACTTGAACTTCCTTGTGATGAACTTTTGTCTCTTGTATAGATGAGTCTGCACATAGAAGAAGACAAAACTTATCAAGACAGAGAGAGAGAAGAGTTTTACAATAACTAAACTAGTATGTGTGTGTTTGATGATACCTGAAACTGAGAATAGCTTGTTTTTGTTGCAATGGATAGTGTCAGTGATTCTTGCAGGTAGATTAGTAGCTTTTGAATTAGTGAATGTTGTTATGGTTAACACAATGTAGATGAAGATGTAAAGAAGAGAAGACATTTTTGTTTTTGTTTTTGAAAGTTGAAAGTAGTTTTTGTTTTGTTATAAGACCAAAAAAAAAAACAAGATTAGATTCCCTTTTTGCAATAAGTTACTTTTGTTGTTTTCTGTCTCGTGATTCAACTTTTGTATTTTCAGTTTATGACAAAGACAAAAAAACAAAAAACAGAAGACTTCACAAACGCAGAAGAAAACCACTAATAAAAAATCACAAACGCAGAAGAAGAAAACCAATAATAAAAAAATCAAACAAAAACACAGAGTTTTTAGGAGAAATGATATTAAATAAAAGCCTGAAGAAGAACTAATAAATGACAAACACAAAAAAGTAATATGAGAGAATACTAATAAGTTTTTACCAATTTTTCTTTACAAATTTTGGCCACTGACCTGACTTTTTCTTACAAAGGCAAATCTGCTGCTGCTGCTGTTGTCTGATGCAAACCGCGTTTTGTATTTAAACAAACGTTTTTTCACAATGATTCTTTGTCGTAAAAGGCGAGAAGCTGTTTAACATGGTTCTGCCACGCCGCAACGTTTTGACCATCGACAGCTACCCAATCCACAACCGCTGATGCTGGCTGTTCCCACCATTCATCAAGCTGCCATTTTTTCGTTATCGTATCAAATAAGCTATATCGATAAAAACAACGACAATAATAACAAAAAAACACATATATTCTTGTAATTTCATATATTCAAATGCAATCCTAAATTTTTCATATGCAAAAACTAGATTTACGGTAAGGTAAGCTTAAAGAGCAACAACCATAAGAAGGATCCTAAATCCAAGAAACGAAAAAAAACACGTAAAAACACTGCAACTTAAGAAAGTCGACATAGAGACACAATAAGATGGTCACAATGTTTAACATAGAGATACGTCTTCTAACCATAGAGTTAAAACATGGCTGCTTCTACTACACATCCATCGTTACTACAAATAACCCTATCAAGCTAGCGTATTAACCACAAGAAAGAGAAGAACTATACGGTAAAAAAAGTAGTTAGTTCCCTTACCAAACCCCGGACGTATTTGCAGTGCTCGAAAGAGTCTTGAGCTTCCAGAACTGATGTCTTAAGTTCAGGTAACCACTGCTCTGATATTGTATTCTCTTGTTCAGAAGCGAGATCTAAGCAATAGTTAGTTGTTCTGCGTACAACGATTAACATAGCGCGAACACACAACAAAAAAGTTAGTACAATGAACATTTAAGCGTGATAATCGTGGCTTGTGTATACCCATAGTTTCGGATGAAAACATGCTTTTTACCTTTCGTATTTTTGCTGGGAGCGAAAAGCGTTTTCTAAAAGAGTATGTCCACTTTCAACTAGATCTTTTCTTATATGCACCAAATTGATAGCCTTTGCTAAATCTTCTAACACACAAGCTTCAGAGCCACGAGCCCTTAAGCAGAACTCAAGAGACTCTAAAACTGAGGCCAAACTTGCATCTGAACCCTCGAGACCTACTCAAGAAGGAACAATATTTGATTATCAGCAATTCCTACAAAGAAGCCATTAAGAAGACCTATGCATCTAATCTAAAGCTGGTCTACTTTCTATAGTTGAAACTTGAAACCTGAAGACGATCCAAACTGTGGTTATAACATGCAATGATTAAGCTTTGGCTATTCTAGCATACCGTAATCTAGATTGTAAGCAGATGATGCCAAGGATATTCTTTGTATGTTTGTTTCATTTCGTTTAATTCATGAAGTAGTGAACAATGGTTTTCACTAGGAAGCAGATCTTAAAGAACAGAAGAGAATCTCACCCGCAGGATATTGAAGGGCAGCAGAAACACGACATATAGATGGAATTGCTGATGGATCTCTTGCACCAGCTCTTGCAGTTAATAGAGCTGCATTTTTCTCTGCGTAGGCAACAGCTTCAGGTCCCGTTGATCCATTAGCTCCCATAGACTCCAGAAGTCCCTGATTAAGAAAATGTTTAAATAAATGAGCACAATCGAGGATCCAAGTTCGCTAAAACTTAAGAAAATGCAGTCTTATAATTGCACATTTCGTTACAGCGACGAGACCAGCAAAAATGTTGCTCGAATATCATTCTTTGATTCATCTTTTATAGTGATATATATCTTAGAAAAACTGAAAACTTACACACCTGGGGGGTTGCCGGGAGCATATATAGAGTGTTATCAGGACTTTGAAAGAAGGCAGACACTTCTCTCTCAATGAAATCTTTTGCATTGTTTGATATGTCTACAACAACTTCACTAGCTGGAATTACAGTGGATGCTGCAAATTCCCTTGCGGCTAATGGTTGCTGATTCCAGAATGCAACAGCATCCTATATTAAAAAGGTGATTGTACAGAGCAAGGTCAATGGTAATTATCACTATTAGTTCTAAGACATTGTAGTTATGATATTACCATATTGGCCTTGAGAAGAGTTGTGTATATCGTTTCAAGTTCGGACCTGCGAGCATCAAATTCCTCGATTTTTTTCCACTTCTTTTTCAAAGAATCTTCAGCTTCTTTCCTTTCAGCACATAATTTGTTCAGACGTTGTATTTCAGATTTTAACGTGTTTAAGCTAGCCCTCAAACCAGCAGCTTCTCTTTCCTTTCCCCATAAATCCAACTGCAAATGAAAAACTTGATAGCTTGTTTAAGCAAGTATATCATCACGCACATTAAACATACAATGGACATTCATGAAAACTGAGAATCAGTAATCCAGTGTCAACTACATGGAATGCAGTAACCTCAAAGGAAGCCCAAAATTACAGTGTTTTGATTGTAAGATATGTGCAAGACGAGTATTAAAACGAATTGAGCGAAAGGAAGAAAACTTTCAGGAAATCTTGCATTTACCTCATATTTCTTAATATTGCCAACGTTTTGTGTTGTGCCTCCAGCAAGGGAATTCGAAGAAGCTGCATCAGCTCTTCCATGCAAACGGTTTATAAATTTTTGACATAAATCACGAGCTTCAGCAGCTTTGTTTAGTGCATCTTCAGTAGCCAAAAATTGCTGAACATGCGCTTTCTGTATAAAATAACATGAGTAAAATAAGTTAAACATACCATAAACATATGGATATACAGTGCAACATGTTCAAATGAAGCACAAGATGACCGAACTAAATATATCTGTCAGAAATAAACATTGCTAAACACGAATCATAAATCTCCTTCCTCTATATGTCCAAATTAACAAGAAACCAGCAAAACTAGATAAAGGAAGCAACCTGCCGTTCAAGGAGCTGGTTGTTAGATCCTTGGGAATGAGTGTCTGTGCTCATCTTCCCATTACCATTAAACTGATAACTTAAAGGCGAGCTCACATCAGAAGAAGAATTGTCTGTAACCCGGTTGTTCTCATACTTGAACCTGTAAAAAAATTGAGATTCAATATCTTATATTAGCCTAGAGAAACAATCATCGATCATCATTAATCAAGATTTTTTAAAGAAACTACATAAACACTTCATATCAGCCAGATCAAACACATTTGAATAGAATCTAGTCACGGCAAACTCTGAATGGGTACCAAGTTGCAAGATGAGTTTCAAAATCTGACATTTCAGTGTGTTACGAAATTTAGCAAAATAGCATAGAAGATGCATTTTGAGTGATCCACACCCAGCAGAAGGAGGAGGGCACAATAACAGAGACTGGCATAAGAAGGTAAATCAGGAGATACCTTAGCGTTTCAGCATCAGCTCTGACATCAATCTTCTCCATCTCTCTCGATATCATGGTCTTAATGCGTAAAGTGTATGCAGCAATAGCCTGAAGCAGTATAGGAGGACCCCTAAGGGAATTTATTATAACAGTTTTCATATCATTCGATATTTCTCCATCATATTCAAAACCTAGCTTGGTGGTTTCAAGCTCAGGATGTGAACAAATTCCATTTCCTTCGTAAGCAGGGAAAGAGTTACGTATACTTTCAATCATACGCGATGCAAGCAAATCACAAACCGTCCTGATATTTCGTTCTCGGGCAGTTTCTATGAGAATGGAATCATCTGCAGACTTGATTCCCTTAACAGTGGAATAAATAGCTTCTCTCTCACTATTAACACTGAGACTGCTTGAAATTTCACTCGATGAATCGACAGACCGTTGTGCATTTCTTGCTTGAGTAACATAGACGTGTAGCCTTTTGTGATACTCTGCAAATACTCTTGTTGCTTCATCGCATTGCTGATCATAAGCTTCCAACAATGCTTGCTTGTGTCTGGAAAAAGGAAAGGAGTCACTATTTTATGAAAAATCTACTATAAATAACAGAACCCACGACTGCCACATTGCCACTATTGTCGTAGCAATACAACCAATGCATTTCATCAGAGCAAGTTTCCTAAATGCATTTTATCTAACTATATAATCATTGTACATGTGGATACTAAGCTTATAGCAGTTTGGTTGAGGACGAAACACTAATGATACCAAACCAAAATCACAACATGAGAAAGCATTACATGAATTTTAGCAAACTGGTAATTTCTACTTTATTCTGTCACAAGTGAGAAGCAAAGTGTTGAAGATAGTGGCATGCTAAACTAAGATTCAAAACCAAACCTGTAACTTGCTCTTTCGTCAAGCATCCGCTTCCGTTCTGCTTCTTCTCTAGAGACTTCCAACATTCTAGCCTTCAATTCTTTCCTCTGCCTCCTAACCATGTTCCTCAATCTCTCCACCTCCTTCGCCGCTACTTCCCTCTCCTGCAATGCAGCCTCTCTACTTTCTCCGTAAGTCGAACTCTCACCACTCACTTCCTTCTCCTTCCTCCTTCCTTTGCCTTTACTCTCATCTTTCTTACCAATGCTAGCAACATTGCTGCTTCCTCCATGAACAGTAATATTCCTCCTAATCCTCTCCACTGTCTTCTCCGATTTCGCTCGGTTAATCAAAAAACTCCAAAGGGGAATCATGTTTCCTCTGCAAATCTTCCTTATAGCATCAATGGAAGGGACATGAGATTTGCTTGAGCCACTATACGGACCTAATTGCCTGTAACCCATTTCTTTCTGTAGCCATTCCAAGATTTTCTCCGGCGACGGAGCCGAGCTACTAGACACACTCTGCATTTCTCTACCAAAAATCTTCAAGGAAATTTTCTGAATCTAACAAATTTTCAGATCCAAAAATCGAATCAGAACATGAAGCGTTAACGAAAAACCCTAAGATTACTCGAAAAGCAATACATACACATCTCTAGATATACGAACCTGTGAAGATTAAGAGAGGATTCAAATCTCGCAGAAATCTCCAATCATTTTTCGTGAAGAGAGCAAAAATCGAGAAATTGATACTCAAAAATTAACAAAGCGGCATGAGAAAGTAGTAAAAGACGAACACAGATCTAGAAATCTCGAAGACTAATCTCACCGATTCCGGCGACGGCGACGGAGACGGCGAGAGAATAAAAATGCGACGGAGAGAGAGAAGATTTCGAAAAGAAGGTCCCGCTTGTTTGTTGGATTTTGCAATCAACTCTGAGATTTTTTTTGTTTTTAGTGTGGAGACTGTTCATAGATCTGAATAAACTTAACCGGGTTGAGTATTTGGTTGAACCGGGTTCGGGTATCAGGTAAAACCGGGTTTAAATTTGTTAATAAAAATAGAAAAAATTCTTTAAAATATCATTAAAAAAATGTTTATTAATCTTTAAAATACAATACTTTTAGAGGAATTCACAAACTACACGATTTTTACCATATTTTCACAAAACTACACATAATTAAATATTTTTAAATATTTATACTTTTTTAAAATTTTAAATGGTTGGTTTATCTTTTAAAACCTTACAAAAATTAAAATATTTTCATTCGAGTTCGTTAATTAGTATTTATGATATAATATTAAAGAAAGAGGAATTCACAAAACTACACCCTTTCTTTCATTCATTTACAAAATTCTACCTAATTCAATTTTTTCACATATTACACACTTTCAAAATTTTAAAAGTTTGATTTACCCTTAAATGAAGAATTCACAAAACTACACCATTTCATCCATTTCTTTACAAAACTTTACCTCATTCAATTTTTTCACATATTTACACCTATTCAAAATTTTAAAAGTTTGATTTACCCTTTAAAAAATTACAAAAATTAAAATATTTTCATTTGGGTTCGCTAATTATGGTATAATATTAAGGGGTAGGATTGTGTAGATATGGTTTATTTATATTTAATTTTGAGTGTTTAAGTGTAGTTTTGTGAAGTAATTTTGAAATGGTGTAGTTTTGTGAAATGTAATTCAAATGGTGTAGTTTTTTAATTCTCCCAAGATTTATTTGGATTTAATTTTGTGTGTTTAGATGTAATTTAAAAAGTTACTTTGAAATAGTCTAGTTTGTGAAATGCAAGCCAGAAGGTGTAGTTTTGTAATTGTCTCATATTTTTATACCATTATTTTTTTAGAAATTCACAAAACTACACCCTTTCAATTATTCATTTACAAAACTACATTTAATTCAATATATATTTGCATATTTACACTTTTTCAAAATTTTAAATGATTGATTTAGAATTTAGCCTTTAAAAAGTCATCAAAATTAAAATATTTTTAGTTTTGTTCGCTAATTAGTGTTAGGATATAGTATTAAAAGGATATGATTGTGTGAATAAGGTTTATTTGGATTTAATTTTGAGTGTTTAGATGTAGTTTTGAAAAATGAATTTAAAATATTTTAATTTTGTGAAATTCAATTCAAAAGTTGTAGTCTTATAATTGTCCCTTATTTTTAAAATATCAAAAATAACACTAAACAATTATCTTTAACAAAAGGGAGAATTACAAAACTACGACATTTGAATTACATTTCACAAAACTACACTATTTCAAAATTACTTCACAAAACTACACCTAAACACTCAAAATTAAATTCAAATAAATCATATTCACACAATCCTACCCCCTTAATAATATACCCTAAACACTAATTAGCGAACCCAAATGAAAATATTTTAATTTTGGTAATTTTTTAAAGGGTAAATCAAGCTTTTAAAATTTGAAAAGGGTATAAATATGTGAAAATATTAAATTAGGTGTAGTTTTGTGAAGGAATGGTTGAAAGAGTGTAGTTTTGTGAATTCCTCTTAACAAAAAGGATAAAACAAATACAAAAAATGAATTTTAGGACCTTTAGAATTTATTTATTTTATTTGAGTTAAGTATTTACAGGGGTGTATTGAAACATGAATTTTGGAAGATTTTAATATTTTTGTAAATCCCTTATTATTCAACTAAGAATTTCTAAATCTCTTCCCAAATCTTATGTTATTGAACTTAACATTTGTTCAAAATCACTCAAAACACTTTACAATCTCATGTTATTCAATCCGTGCTTTATAAAAGCTATATCAAATCCCCTGTTATTCAAAAATTAGAAATCCCAACAAAAAATGGATTTAGAGAGACTTTTGATATCTTTTTAGTTAAAAACAAATATCAAAAGGCCATCACCTTACACGATGGAATTTGAAGTGATTTCAATCACAAGCTAATTTTTTCATCAATATCAACTTTTTTATTTTTCTCGTCGGCATCTCTTATTCAGACATCGTTCTTGACCAAAATCAAAGAGTTTTCGGTCACCCCTCTCTCTTTCCTATGTTCATTGTTTGCTAATGTTGTTGGTTGTAGAATGTTCGGTCGCTTACGTCGACATCGATCCTTCATGTTCTTCATTGTTTGATGAATATAACATAAACATAAACTCTGATGATACTTTTGGGAAGATGAGTTTAGTAAATGTTTTAGCTGCATGTAATTTTGACTTAGAATTTATATATGTTTTTAGCGGATGGGAAGGTTCAGCTCATGATGCAAAATTATTAAATGACGCTTTAACGAGAAATACAAATAGGTTCAAAGTTTCAGAAGGTATGTTTCTTATTATGAAAATATTTTTGCATTAATATATTTGAATTTTATCTTATTTATATATATTACTTTTAAATGACGCTGAAACCATGTGGGCGGATGCTTTGGATATGAGACTTTGATTCAACAACAAATTTTCTTTATTTGATTTGTAGTTTTTCTTATTTTTACTTATGTTTTTTTATTATACATGAACCTCGCATGAAGATTATATTAATAATAGTATTTTTATTTTTATTTTTATTTTTATTTTTATTTTTATTTTTATTTTTATTTTTATTTTTATTTTTATTTTTATTTTTATTTTTATTTTTATTTTTATTTTTATTTTTATTTTTATTTTTATTTTTATTTTTATTTTTATTTTTATTTTTATTTTTATTTTTATTTTTATTTTTATTTTTATTTTTATTTTTATTTTTATTTTTATTTTTATTTTAGACGTTCTTTTGAACTTACACATTCTCAAATCACCTAAAATACAAAAATGATTTAAGAAGAAAATCTTATCAAATCACCAACATAATTTCTTTTTTTATAAATTCTATCACAATCACATTGTTTTTCCTTCATAATTTTCCTAAATCTCACCTAAAATCAAATCCACCAAACTAATTAAAATCCTTCATCCAATACACCCCCCTTAATGTTTTAGGATTTATGTGGATTTTGTAGTATTTAAAAAAAAAACTTTCTATAGGTGCTATTTTCCCAAAAAAAATCTTGATTTAATGATATAAGAGAATTGTCCCTTAAAATAACATATGGGCCCAAATCAAAAATATCATAATCTAATAATCAAAACTTTTACGGCTAAATACGAATAAATGTAAAATTAAAGGGACGGTATCTGAAAATTTATGTTTGCCTAATCAAATCAAAAGGTAGAAGAAGAAGACGACAGAGACGAGAAAGAGAGAGAGGATCGCTGATTGCTTTAATTTCCGGGAAAATCATTTTGCCGGAAAATTTTCGAGAATAATATATTTTCTCATAGATTCTCTCCTTCGTCGTTTCTCTTATCTCAAAGGTGATCTCCGATTTCTCTGATTTTGATTTTTATAAAAAAAAACTGTATTTGATTTATCATCGGAGATTATTTTGTATGCGTTATGATCGTTTATTGAATAATTAAGTTTTCGTTTTTATCTCATAAAACTACAAAAATCCTATAAAAAATTAGATTTTGAAAAACCCTAATAAAAGCTATATGATCAAGAATGTGATTTGTCTTAATTTGTATTCATAGGTTTATTAGTAATATATAAAATAATAGTATATGATTATTCTCTTACAGGTGATTTCAAGTCTATGAACAAAAGATAGAGACAGAGAGGAGATCCTGTCTCTCTCTCTCTCTCTCTTCTGTTGAATTTTGATAATTGATTTTTGGAGGAAGAAGAAGGGGTTTTTTTTGGATGATGGGTGCTCTATGTTGTTGTTTCCAAGTTGATATCTTTGAGAGTAGTTATGTGAATCCAAACAGTTCCATTGTTACTAGGCACTGTCCTTGCCTTAATTGCTTCCTCCATAGCTTCATGGATATGGTATGTTATATTCGCCTTTTTCGTCATAATCATGTGCTCCTTGTAGGGTTATTTAGCCAATGAATATGCGCATTCACAATTTCGCGGAAAAAAATTGCATCAAAAACATTGATTTAAGACTAGAAAAAATGCACCATCCGTAACCGACTCTAAGCCTTTTTCGACTAATCCAATAGGCCACTATACCAACATGTACATAAGGACAAGCATAAGTTCTTCTCATGCATCTTGAATATTGCAATTTTTTTTGGAAATAAGCTTATTAGCTTGTTTTATTGTTTATACCGATATTTTGTAGTATGCATCGTTATACGGTTTCGACTAATCCATTGGCTAGACAAACCGACCAAACATGTTAATTTAATTAGGCCAAATCACCATATCCGACGCGACCTAGCTTAACCATTGCTTCCCGAAATGCTCATGATGTTGTTTCTAGTGGATTCAAAAGCTAGAAGTGGACATAAGTTCTTCTCATGCATGTTGAATATTGCAAATTTTTGGAGATAAGCTATTGTATCTTGTTTAATTTTTATATATCGTTATTTTGTAGTATGCATCGTTATTTAACAGAAGGGGAATGCATCCAATACCTTCATCTGTCGAGACTACTACGGTTATGAGTCCCACAACAACAACTGCACTTGATGACTCCTTGTCTAGTGTGTATCATTCTCCTCCTAGACCGTTGCCTTACGATGTTGATCCTAGGCACTTTCGTTTCCCTAAAGGGTCAAACCGTACGGGTGAAGAAACAGAACCGTTAAGAGGTGATACCGAAATGAGTTCTGAAGCTTTAGGTGGTAGTGGAGCTAGCAAATGGAGTAAGACTGGTTTTGAAGATGGCTTCAAAGAAGTGTCCGATGCAAAGTCCAAGACGAAGGCAGGGTTTGAAATTTCTTACTCGGATTCGGACGATGAGGATATTTGCCCAACATGCCTTGATGGTAAAACTGAAAACTTATTTTGATGCTATATTTTCAGATGTTGACGCTTTATCTGCTTAATGTTGCATGATAAAGAGTGTGTTAGGTTACTAGAAGATCTCTATAAGTAGCTTTCTTCTTGTTCTATGTTTTCATTCACAAATTGTTGTCATTCACAAAGCAATTAGGCCATCAATAGTGTTTGTTCTTAGTATAGTTTACGTCTAATTTTCGTAGAATGAAACTATGTAGATACTCTCAAGAGGCCGTATGTTGTAGAAGAGGTCTTTTAAGCTGTTGCTTTAACACAATGCAATCTCTAGTGATATATGAAGTAGAGGATTATGTTTCTTATGGTCTGTCTCATGTAGTTTGTGTTGAATGTGGAGAGCTAAACTCATAATGGACTATTTGTGACTACTTTTGCGGTTATGTTTGATTCTTAAGTAATCTTTGGTTTCGCGAAATGCGCAGATTACACGGAAGAGAATCCGAAGATAATCACAAAGTGTAATCACCATTTTCACCTAAGCTGTATCTATGAATGGATGGAGAGAAGTGAAACATGTCCTGTCTGTGGAAAGGTATAAAGTCTTTTTGCCTTTTTTTCGATATGGTCTCCTTCATAGATAGTGAAGTTTTTGCTCTATAAATGTCATAGAAGAGAGAAAACATTGCATAATGCATCCTTACCACATTTTGAATCTAATCTTTTCAGGTAATGGCATTTGATGAAACTTAAAAGTGTATTGTTGTTGTAAAGATTTGGAGTCAAAAGAGGCAATGAAGTGAGTTCTTGCTTTTTAATAAAATAAACAGAGAGAAGAAGAAGATCACTTGTATATATATAAAAACTTCTGTGAATATTGAGATGCCTTAAACAGTAAATATGAGAAACTGTGATGTCTTCTTAATTTTATAGACTCATATATCTAAATATATATTTAAATCTTTATGATGATTATTGGAACGAAAAATGTATTGAATCTTCAGACTCAAAATAGATAGACTCATATATCACAATGTATTAAGAAATATATGTTGTTATGGGTGGGCTAAAGCCCAACATAGCCCGGCCATTTGAGAAGTCGCCAGGAAGAAGGCCTCACGGGTTCGACCTACAGTTCGGCCTTGAGGCCCGTCGAAGTTAAGGCCCGTTGACAAAGGAGTCGTGGCCGACACGATGACGTCAGTACAAACCTGCCAGGACTGACACAGGTGACGTCTATACGGCGTCGTGGTTCGCATGACCGACAGTGGTGTCAGTACGAACCTGCAGCTCGCAGGAGCAGGCCGAACAGGGGAACACGCCGGCGTAGCATTTAATGCGAAAGCATGTTTGACAAGGCAGCTTTCCGTATGTCGAGCATGCGCCGAAAAAGTCCCGACAAGGAACAAAAGCCCGCCAAGGACCGAAAAGCTCCACTATAAATAGGAGACTCCTGTTCAGAAGGAGAAGATCTGTATTTTAGAGAGAGAGTCCATAGAGAGAAACAACTAAAACACATTATTCACATCGTCATCTTTGTACTAAACATTATCATAAACAATCAATCAATAAAGAACTCCGAACCGGGGCTTCTAGCTCAGGCGGTAAAGGGCTCACAGCTGTGAGTTCCGCCTCCTGGGTTCGAACCTCGGCCACTGCGGAATTAACATACGGGCTGCAGCGTTCCTGGAAATAGTCTGGACTTACTTCGGTAAGGATCAGGACACCAGGATTACCAAAAAAAAAAAAAAAAAAAAAAAAAAATAAAGAACTCCGAGTTCCCATTCACTTTCTGTTCGGCTTATATTTTACAGTTCGGCATTTCACCCTAAGTTCGTCCTTACACTTCGGTTTCATTTGTTCGTTCTATTTGTCACTTAAAGAGTTTTCCGATCTGCCTCTATCTTATCTTTCAGTTCGGTCCCTAACCCGATCCGTGTATTAACATGTGTTAACAATAAAAAAAACTAATTAAGTAAATAGGCTATGATAACCAATTACTTCTTTGAACAAAATATATAATAAAAAAAACTAATTTAGTATAATGTTACTAGAAATTCACAAAACTACATCTTTCAACCTTTCATTCACAAAACTACACCTAATTCAATATTTTTACAGATTTACACATTTTTAAAATTTTAAACTCTTGATTTACCTTTAAAAAATTACCAAAATTAAAAAAAAATTATTTGGGTCCGCTAATTATTGTTAGGCTATATGGATGTTACAAACTAGTATATATAAAAATAAAATTGTGTTTACTTTATTTACTGAATTGGAAACTTCTATGTTCAATTATTTGTCTGCTTAAATAAAAGTATGTGTTTTGACCAAAAATAAAAATAGAGGAATTCACAAAACTACACTCTTTTAACCATTCTTCACAAAACTACACCTAATTTAATTTTTCACATATTTACACCCTTTTAAAATTTTAAAATCTTGATTTACCCTTTAAAAAATTACCAAAAGTAAAATCTTTTCATTTAGGTTCGCTAATTAGTGTTTATGGTATAGTATTAAGGGGTAGGATTGTGTGATAGGGTTTCTTTGGATTTAATTTTGAGTGTTTAGGTGTAATTTTGTAAACTATTTTTGAAATGGTGTAGTTTTGTGAAATGTAATTTAAATGGTGTAGTTTTGTAATTCTTCCATAAAAATAAAAGTATGAGCCAAAATTAAATATTCAGCAACATCACTAGATGCATTATCTTAATTCCAAATTTATGGGAGGGTCGGACTAATATCCCGTGGAGAATAAAACCTATGGATAAATGCATTTTCCAGTTTTTCTAATGGGCCGAAAGCAAATGTTCATATCCATATGGGTGTTCAGATAAATGTGACTTAGTTTTACATAGCCGGAAGATCGAATTTAAAACGACAAACACCTGGACGACATTGTCTTTTTTAAAATTCTTAACATCGATTTAGATTTGGTTATATACACACTTTCATACAATCGTGGCTACTAACTTGAAGAAATATTCAGACAAAAATAATAGTTTCATATTTAACATTTGGTTGAGTCAAATAATATGAAATATATACTAATGGTAAGTTGAGGGTATTATATATAATCATAAAAGACATTTTGTGTAACTTGGCTTTAACATCCAAATTAATATATTTGGCCATGAAAAGTCTCTCCATTTTTTCAATTATATTTAATATCCAAATTAATAATTTTCATTTTAAATATCAATTGGATAATTATCATTTGAAAATAAAAAAATAGTTTATACTTTCTTATTTTATTTTATGCCATTGAAATATTACCACCATAAACATGGTGTGTTAAGGGAACATGATCTTAAGTCTAAACACATTTTTTTAACTAATTCAAACTTCTAATTCATATATTTTAAATTTTAATTGGTTTTATAAGGGTATATACATTTATATGGACTATTTCAAAACAACATTTCATGTATAAATAGAGCTCAAATGACTCATAAGTTTCTCACATCTCCAATAAAAATCATATTCAAAAAACAAAAACCATTATCTTCTTAATTTCAAGAATCCATTTAGCTAATAATATAAATGGCCATGAAGAGTCTCTCCATTAATCTTGCAATTATGTCTCTCTTGGCTTTAACATTTTCATTAGCCATTGCTTCGGATCCAAACCCGCTTCAAGACTTTTGTGTCGCTGTCAACACCCCGGTAAATGGTGGTATGTATTTAGGCATATGTCATTAGTGTATTTGCATAAAGTTTTTGATAAAAAAAGTTGGTGTATTTTAGGGTCTAGTTTTAAAAAAAAATATTTAAACGTAATTAGAATCTATATTTCAAATTATGCACTAGACCATTTTTGCATTTTTTAAGCCGGCATATGATTAATTTTTTACTGATTTGTTACACTCTTTTTATTTGGTAGTTTTTGTGAATGGAAAGTTCTGCAAAGACCCAAAGCTTGCAACCGCGGATGACTTCTTTTTCGGAGGGCTTGATAAGCCAAGAGCCGTAACAAATGCAGTCGGATCAAACGTGACACCCGTCAATGTTAACCAAATCCCGGGGCTAAACACTCTTGGGATATCAATTGTACGTATAGACTTTGGAGTCAACGGACAAAACCCTCCTCACACCCACCCGCGTGCCACGGAGATTTTGGTCGTCGAACATGGAACACTTTTAGTAGGGTTTGTCACCTCAAACGGAGACGGAAACCGCCTTTTCACCAAAACGCTTAAAGTGGGTGATGCGTTTGTGTTTCCAGAAGGACTTATTCATTTTCAAACTAATGTGGGACGAGGCCCAGCGGTTGCATTCGCCGCTTTAAGTAGCCAAAACCCGGGTGTTGTTACTATTGCTAACACCGTGTTTGGGTCTAACCCGCCTATAAACCCTAATGTTCTCGCTAAGGCATTCCAATTGAATCCTAAAATTGTCATGGATCTACAAGCCAAGTTCTGATATATGAAATAACAAAAAATTTATTGCTAATTTTTTTTTTGAATTTATGTATTTGTTTGAATAAATGTATTGTGTGTTCATTGTAATGTGAGACGGTGTTGAAAGTTGCTTTTACTCTTTTATCAATAAATTAATCTTTTATATATAATCAACAATAATTATGGACGTGAATATCTATTATAAGATTAGCATAACACAATTATGCATCTATTAAGATTAGTTTATAAAAATGTAGGCATGTATATATATATATAGAAAATAGGAAATTATGTATAGAAAATTAATATAATTTTATTTATTCTAAAAGTTATGCATCATATATATGACTTTTTATATGTGGATCATGAAATAACAACAATATTGTATAAAAACATAAGGCTAGATTGGTAACACGTACTTGTTGAGCGGAGTTTCAGTATCACCACCAATCAAGATTATTAAATATATATTATTATTTTTTGTTAATTAAATATATATATATTTTTTAAATATGAAATCATTATTTTAAAAACTAGCGTTATATATGTCCAAGCGCTTGTGATCAAGTGGTTGGAGATGGGTTCTAGACGCTGCCACGTTTCAAGTTTGATCTTCCGGCTATGCGAAACTAAGTCACATTTATTTGGACACCCGCATGGATATGGACCATTGCTTTCGGCCCATTAGAAAAACTGGAGAAGCGTCTATCCATAGACTTTCTTCTTCCCAGAAGATTAGTCCGGCTTCTTCCATATGTCTGAAATTACCCATGAGTTATATAAAAAAAACAACTAGCATTATAACGTTTACATATGAAATGCTACAAAGAAAACTTTTGATATAAAATATTCTAGTTTAATTGTAAAAGTTAATTTAAAATAGGTTTGTGAGATTTTTTTTGTTTAATGTTAGAAAAAAATATGTAACATAATTTCTGAATTTTAAAGCTTTTATTCTGTTAAATATGATAATTAATCCGTTATTTTGAGTTTTCGATCCAAAAAGATATCAACCCAAGCTTTCTATTTTAAGTCGTAAAACGAATATTTCCAATTTTGTTGATATTAATTACACGTTAATTAAAGCATAAGAACTTGTGCAAAAAACAAAATCATAATCTATGTAAGTAAAGCGGATGAGCAAGTATGTAAGTAAAGCGGATGAGCAAGTGGCCCAATGGTAGTCACCTCTGCATCTAATCGCATAACCCGGGGTTCGAACCTCGCCGCTCTCAGTTGGGAGAGAACTACTTAGACACTAGACTATGATGAAAAAAAAAAAAAATCTATGTAAGTAAACAAAGTCGTTTTGCTCTCTCCATTCATGTAAAAACACATTTCTATGAGCTAAATTTTTCATCCACAAGTATTCTTTTTTAAAAACACAATTAATAGAATAGATTTTTAAGTTTTATGAAGGTTTTTAATGAAATTGAAATGTTTCTACCAAAATGACACCAAAAAAACTAAGAATTGATCATTTACAAATTCTTGTTGAAATTCTATTAAGTTCATTTCAAATAATTTTGACAAAAATGATATATAATATTGAATAACATTTGAATTTAGTAGAATTAAAATTCCAATGAATTGAATGACACCATATTTTTTTTAAAAAAGTATCATATTGAATAACACAAGAAAGTAATAGAATCTTTAATTGTAAATTCTTTTGTTGAATAACACCCCTAATTGTCCATCAACATATTGTTATTTAAAAATAATTGTTAGACGATCAATTAAAGTAATTAATAAGAACAAATAATACTCAAAAATATGGTTAACATACAATATAACAAAGAAATAAAACATATTTCAAAAAATATTCATCAAAGCAATAAAACGTTGAAATTATTTTCCCAACAATTCCACTAACTTGTTAATCAAGGCGTGCCCCCATACCCCATACCCCAAGCCCCCACCCTAGGAAAAAAATAGAGTATGTGGTTATATAGAAAGTCAAATCTTGAGGCTTTCCTCAAACCCTATGTGCTTCATTTTCATATTAGTAATTGAATTTTAAGGATTTTTCAAACTTTAGTAATTAATTATTTTAAAAACTTTAGTAATTAATTATTTCAAAAAATATAGTAATTCATATTAGGGAGAATTACAAAACTACACCATTTGAATTACATTTCACAAAACTACACTATTTCAAAAATATTTCACAAAACTACACCTAAACATTCAAAATTAAATCCAAATAAACCCTACCCACACAATCCTACCAATTAATATTATACCATAAACACTAATTAGCGAACCCAAATAAAAAGATTTTAATTTTGGTAATTTTTAAAAGGGTAAATCAAGCTTTTAAAATTTTGAAAGGGTGTAAATATGTGAAAAAATTAAATTAAGTGTAGTTTTGTGAAAGAGGGGTTGAAAGAGTGTAGTTTTGTGAATTCCTCTTCATATTATTGGAAAGTTAGTGAAAATGAATTTACATGTAGATAATTTTAGAGTTTGAGAAACCTATGTCGCATAGAAACTGAAACGGAAAGGCGTAGCGAAACGTGCGAAATGTAATTTTTAGAAAAAGTTATATATGGAAACGTTTTGAAAACGTGTATATATGTATACATATTTATGTATATATGAATTTACATATTTATCTTATATATATTATGTTTGGTAAAATATTGAACCTCTATCATACAAAAAATATTGAAACTCTTACAATAATTAAATATATCATATATCAACTAAAAATAAAATATAATGTTCAAAATAAAAATAAAAATATATGATATACTTTTCATTTTCTTCAAATGAATTCTATAAAATGTATAGAAACGCGTGAAAATTAGAAAATATCTCTATACTCTTTTAATGTAGAAATATTACATTTTTGAATAGATAAATGGAAATGTCGAGATGTTTCCAAATGTCGAGATGTTACCAACGACAGGTTGGCTCAGTCGGTTAAGCGCAGTCGTTGGTGATGTTGTGCTCCTGAGTTCGAACCGCGTTGGGAGCGATGATTTACGCCATTAATTGGTATTATCAAAGGCTGGTCGCGGGTCTAGGAAGATTATGAGTTTCGGCCCAGAACCTCCTGGTTTAACAAAAAAAAAAAAAAAGATTTTTAGGGAATCGGACGTTGAACGGAGTTTCCAAACAACCTAGTGAAAAACAAACTACTTACATGGTAGATGTTTTGTGTATTTCCCAAAGTTTGAGCTATAAATCATTAAAATTCAATATATATCAATTGTAGCTTTATTTTATGAATAAATTATCAATATAATATAACTTTTGATAGAGAAAAGTGGATGCAAAATTATCAAACAAACAATTTTCATCCCATCAATTTTCATCCTTGCGTATATACGTTTTTTCTTCTTAATATTAAATTTTAAATTTATTATTCATTTTTCAACTTTTCAATTAATAAGTTAATTCTAATATATAAAATAATTATTTATTAATAGTACCTAACTTCATCTATATAAATAGGGCTCTATGTTACCAAAAACCAATTCAAGAAGAAGAAGAAAAAACATTTTGTTACTCTCTTCTAAAATTTGCTACAAACTAATTTAATTAATGCCAATGAAGAGTCTCTCCTTTCTTGCAATTATATCTCTTTTGGCTTTAGCAATTTCATTAGCCATTGCTTCTGATCCAACTCCTCTTCAAGACATTTGTGTTGGTGTAAACACTCCTGCAGATGGTGGTATGTAACATAATGACACACTAATCATTATTTAAAACTCTTTAACATTTCATTAATTTACACTATTTTTTTTACTAATTATATGGGTTATTATTATGTTTAGTGTATGTGAATGGAAAGTTTTGCAAAGACCCAAAACTTGCAACAATAAATGATTTTTCTTTTAGCGGACTTCAAAACGCGCAACCAGTGAATAATCCAACTAGAACCGGGGTGCTACTCGTAACCGCGGATACCCTTCCGGGACTAAACACCCTTGGACTATCATTTGCACGTGCGGATTTCGCAGTGAATGGCACTATAGCACCACACACGCATCCACGTGCTAGCGAAATCTTGGCCGTCCAACAAGGATCGGTTTTGGTAGGTTTTGTCACTGAAGAACAAAGCGGAAACCGTCTTTTCACCAAAACCCTAAACGCGGGCGACCTAATTTTGTTTCCGCAAGGACTCATCCATTTCGCATCTAACGTGGGACGAGTCCCGGCGGTTGCATTCGCTGCATTGAACAGCCAAAACCCTGGGATAGTCTTTGTTCCTAACACCGTGTTTGGTTCTAACCCGCCCATAGACGTAAACGTTCTTTCCGAGTCATTTAACTTGCCACCTAGCATTATCATGAGTCTACAAGCATACTTCTAATTAAAACATGAAATAAATTAAAATAAAAAATGTTAATGAGCATTTTATTGCTCTTTTTATGTAACTTTTATCTAAATAAGGATCTATGTATTGTCCATCTTTTTATAAATAATGTCCTAATCCTTGTCCTTTACCATGCATTGAACGACGTTTTCAATGAGATAATGTAGAGCGCGAGTCTTATGTCACTTTTCCAGAAAAAATAATCTGGTCTGACACTCAATGATCTCTATGCCACTCTTTTTTTGATATTTCAAAAATATCATATAAAAAATTCAAAATTTACAAATCTAAACCCTAAACTAATCGAAATGTCTTGGATTTGGATTTGCGAACCCAAGGGGTTGAATTTTGATTTCTAAACCCTAAAACTTTTCAAAAAAATATTTTAAAATCGATTTTATAATCATATTTGGAAGATTTTATCAAAAACATTGAAAATTTGTTTTTCAATTTTTAAATACTTTTATAAAATCCGTAAAATTAAATAAAAAATATTGACGTTTTCAGATTTAAAAAACAATTTTTTTTGAATGGATTTTTTGATCTTTTCAAATCCAGAATAATAAAGGTGGCAAATAAGCCAAACATTTTTGAGAAAGCGGCAAATAAGCCATTGATATGATAATGTATTGTTTTAAGTTATATACAAAAAAATGTTTTATCTTCTTTTGTCAACTATGGATTAATACTTGCAAAGTTATTTTTGCAATTCACTTAACATGAATGAATTATTAAACGAGTCAGATATCTTATATAGTAAATGACAAGAAGTTTTGCTTATGTGTCATGTGGAGAGAAAATTAAAGATTTGACAATTTTAAAGTTAATGATAAAATTGTAATTTAAAAAGTCAAGATCACCTTATAGCAAATTAAAAGAAAATCACTCAATTAATAAATTTATGTCTTGAAATATACTTATTTTCTCAAAAAATTTTATGTTTCTATGGTTTATATCATTATATATTATTTATTAATTTAATATTTCAAAATATCAATAATATTTTCCTAAAATATATACGATGTCAATATTTTGGGAATTTTAATTTATATAATAATTTAATATAATTTATTATTATTATAAATGGTATTACATGCAACCTCATCTGATTTTGTTTACATTCGTTAATTATGATTCAAATTGATCCTTAATTTTCTAATATTTATGTAGATATTATAAACTTAACTTCGTTTAAAATGTTAGATAAATATTGATTTATTATTATAAATATGGCAATTTAAAACTTTTTATACCACATCATACAATTTTATACTTTTCGTAATCCAGAGCCATTATAATTATTAACATCTTCATTAATGAGTTTTTCTTTAATTATTATAAAACTAATTTTGTTGAATATGCTTTATTTTTTATTATTCAAATTAGTTTGTGAACATATACCTTTGACGTCTCTTTAAGTATCAAACTTATTAATTTGTAGAAGAGAATATGTAACAAACATATGCTTTGGTAGCATACAAACTTACATTTGTAACAATTTTTCAATTTAATGGGTTAATTTTATGTAAAATTTCCTATCAATATTATAATTGTTTTTCAAAAGAGAAAAAACTATAAAAATAAAACAAATTTTGTATTTTAAATCATATAAGCCTACCGTAAAACAAAAAGCCACATTTTTGAAGTTTGTTATATTCATGTTTTCATTTTTTATGAATAATTTATCACATTTTTATTTTGGTTTTACCTCATCGTTATCTTAACGTATAATTTGAATTATCATTAATTTACCATTTGAATTCATTTAAAAATGTCAATATTAATTATTTTTCATGTAATTTTTTTGAAATTATTTATGTCCGCAGATCAAACCATCTAGTATACAAATAAAATAAGGGTGAGAAACATTAAAGAAAAATAAAGATTGACATCTATGTATATTTTTTTCAATATGCGACATTGCGGATTTTTATATATTTTAATTTAGTAAAATATAACTTTTGTAAAAGTGGATGTAAAGTCTATCAAAAAGAGAATTTTCGTTCCATCATTTTCTTCCAATATAAAGTCAAACATATGTTTTTTTGTTAAAAGCCAAACATATGTTATGAAATTTTAAAATGTATTATCATTCTCTTTTTAACTTTTCAACTTTTAAAGTCTCTAAAAACCTAACCTAATTCATCTATAAAAAGGGCTCTATGTCACATAAGTTTCTTACCTCACCATAAAATCCTAATTCAAGGAGAAAATAAAATATTAAATCCTCTATTTGCTTTAACTAATATTATGCCAATGAAGAGTCTCTCCTTTCTTGCAATTATATCTCTTTTGGCTTTAGCAATTTCATTAGCCATTGCTTCTGATCCAACTCCTCTCCAAGACATTTGTGTTGGTGTAAACACTCCTGCAGATGGTGGTATGTAACATAATGACACACTAATCATTATTTAAAACTCTTTAACATTTCATTAATTTACACTATTTTTTTACTAATTATATGGGTTATTATTATGTTTAGTGTATGTGAATGGAAAGTTTTGCAAAGACCCAAAACTTGCAACAATAAATGATTTTATTTTCACTGGACTTCAAAATGCACAACCTGTGACTAGCCCAACTGGTTTAGGAGTAATACTAGTCACCGCGGATAATCTTCCGGGGCTAAACACCCTTGGACTGTCCTTTGCCCGTGGGGATTTTGCGGTGAATGGGACTATCGCACCTCACATTCATCCTCGTGCTACCGAGGTTTTGGTTGTCCAGCAAGGAACACTTTTGGTAGGTTTTGTCACTTCTGACCAAGACGGAAACCGCCTCTTCACCAAAACCCTAAACATGGGTGATGCAATCGTGTTTCCGCAAGGACTCGTACATTTCGCATCTAACGTGGGACGTGGGCCAGCGGTTGCATTCGCTGCTTTGAACAGCCAAAACCCCGGGATTATCACTATTCCTAACACGGTGTTTGGGTCTAACCCGCCGATAAATGTCAACGTTCTTGCCAAATCATTCCATCTGCCTCCTAGTATTGTCATGAATCTACAAGCCTACTTCTAAAATATGAAATAAAATTGAAAAAATATATTAATGAGCATTTTATTGCTCTTATTTTGTATACTTTTTTTATCTAAATAAGGATCATGTATTATCCATCTTTTTATAAATAATGTGACATGCATGATGCTACTAGTCTCAATTAGATCATGTATTATTTTGAGTTATATAAAAAATAAAAAAAAATGTTTCTAGGAATTTCATTCAAACATAAACCAATCACATTCGTTTCTACGAAAATTTTGTTTATTTTCATAATTAAAAATTAGTTGTTAAATGTTCTACAAACTTATGGGAGATTCATGTTTTTTTTGTTAAAAGAGATGTGTTCTTAATCATAAGAAACAAGCAATGATTTGGGACTTGTGAAGATACTGGTGAAGAAGTTTTAGTTCTAGCCCTTTGCCTAACTAATTGTTGGAGGTCCCTTATTTATGTATATAAACTAATTAAATTTAAAGCTAATAATTATCTATTTTACTAGATAAAGACCCGCGTATACACGTGATTGTAACACAATATTTCTAAACCCGTAAATTCAAAATAGAAAATTAGAAAAACATTTGAAATAATATTTTAAACAAATGGATATAGTTTAAACATTTTATTGTATAAATTTTATCCCATTAATTAAAATAACCCTTTTAAGAATGGATATCGTTTCACTATAAGGAAACTAAACTTATATATATTTTAATATATATAATTATATATGTATGATAAACAATGCCTATAACCTATAAATTTTAGAGGAATTCACAAAACTACACCCTTTCAACCCCTCCTTCACAAAACTACACCTAATTTAATTTTTTTCACATATTTACACCCTTTCAAAATTTTAAAAGCTTGATTTACCCTTTAAAAAATTATCAAAATTAAAATCTTTTCATTTGGGTTCGCTAATTAGTGTTTAGAGTATAGTATTAAGGGGGTAAGATTGTGTGGGTAGGGTTTATTTAGATTTAATTTTGAGTGTTTATATGTAGTTTTGTGAAGTATTTTGGAAATGGTGTAGTTTTGAGAAATGTAATTCAAATGGTGTAGTTTTGTAATTCTCCTTAAATTTTAAATGTAAGAATTCAGAAATGTGGCTTATAAATATTTTGTCATGTATGTTTGCTAATTTAACAAAATCATTTTGGTTCTCAGATTAAAATATTACAAACAATATTTCCCCAAATTTTTGTACCATGGAGGTAATTATTCATTAACTTATGATTGAAGATTTTATAGTTGTAAGTGCACTGTTGTGAAACTTTTGGGCAATATCGATTGTTTATATATTAGTATTTATGTAACTTTATTTTCCTTTAGGATTGAAATTATATTAAACTTCTGATAATGTTAAACTTGATATAATATTTTATTTTTGATGACAAATATTGAATAATATAACTAAAGTTATATTCAACTATTTTTCGTAAAATTATTTTTTAATAACATTAGACTTAAGATTAAATTATAATATGTTCTTTTGCTTTTATGATCGTACATATATTATAACTTCAAGATTATTATTGTTTTGAAAATAAATATTGAATAATATAATTAATTTTATGTTAATGTTTTCCTATTTATTTATTTTTCGTTTTTATTTTAATATAGTTTTTATTATATTTTATGCCTTTATCTTGATGTATTTGTTTAAATATTCAAAATTACATATTTATCTAAAATATTTGTTTAAACATAATTGGTTGAAAAAATATTATGTGTGTTAAAATCTTAACGGTTAACATGACAAATGTCACAATCATCTGAGTTACTAAGATTTGAAACCAAACTTATATAATAAGATAGTTAGTTAATCTTTAACTAGGGTTTGTTATTTGTTATGGCTAAATGATATATTAGCTCTTTTATAAATAAATGTTATTAATTTTGTTTGGCTTGGGACCTCATAAGATTAGGCATTGGATTTGAATTTGATATAAATTTTTTTATCTATAGCCTCTAGAAGGTTATAGAAGTCATGTGTCACCCGAGTGGGAGCTATATTTTTTTGTTTATTGGGGTCAAAACAAATTACAAATATTTTCTACGATCACTCATAACTTGAAATTTTTGTATGGCAATTTCATTTTTTACATCTTCAAATAATTTTATTTCGATAAAACAAACGAGACAATCATTCGCTAGTACGCTTTGGTAATAACCTTTCGACGCGGTTGCAACAGGCAAAGTAAAGTTAAATTCAAAAGCCTATAGAGTAAAGGATGAAGTAGATGTTTTATGGTTACTGCCAGAATCCGTGTTAGGTCTCTAATATTTTTCAAAACGACAAATTGTTCATCTTCTCGGATATTATATACTTGCGTTATCCCCTTTGCTTAATAGTCATTCTTTGTACAACAAAATTATATATATATATATATATTAATTTGAGAAAACGGAGAGAGGAAATTAGTGAAAAAAATCAAAAATAAAACCCAAAATATAAAATTAAAAATCCCATAACATTGAATCTCTAATTTTTCGAAAATTAATCTTCACTAAATCTTATATTTAAGGCATGATGTTATTTGAAAGTTTAAGCCCCAATAGATCGTATATGATAGTTTAATTTGGTGATGATGGTTAAAACTCCAAAATGATATACGTAACAAATTGGGAGAATTACAAAACTACATCATTTGAATTACATTAATTTCACAAAATTACACCATTTTAAAATTACTTCACAAAAATACATCTAAACACTCAAAATTAAATCTAAATAAACCATACCCACACAATCATACCCCTTAATACTATACCCTAAACATTAATTAGCGAACCCAAATGAAAAGATTTTAATTTTGGTAATTTCTTAAAGGGTAAATCAAACTTTTAAAAATTTGAAAATAAGTAAATATGTGAAAAAATTGAATTAGGTGTAGTTTTGTGAAAGGAGGGTTGAAAATGTGTAGTTTTGTGAATTTCTCTAACAAATTTTAAAATGGTTCGAATTTTAAAAAAAATTTCCTGTTTTAAATTTGAAGAAACATCGTTCCAAATATTTTAAAGTTTAATTTCAATTTTTTTTTGTTTATGTTTACATCGCACACTATAAAATTATAATTTTAAACACCAAATTTATAGCATTAAGTTATGTGTTATAAATTTGGATGTTTCACATAACCATGTCCGGCTCAATGATAAACGAGATTTTCACTCTCGTTATTTCGAATGTCTTATTGTAGTATTTAAGGTGTCAATCCGAATAAGGAGCAACTAATGTAATAAACCTTATGAGAAACTACACTCAGTTTAAGCGAATTAAAAGAGTTGTTTTGATTTTGTAACCGATGGTGAATTAACAAGAAAACAAAAGATTAATTTGACAAGTTTTTAAGACTAAATTTAAGGCAAAACAACCAGGTTGGGGTACTTTAACGGGTGATCAACTTTCATATTTCTAATTGTCTTTTAACAAAGATAACTTTAAGGTTTTGAAAACGTTTGATTAGATCAATCCACTCACGTGGTAATGATCATTTTCCTATTAGTTAAACTAAAACAATACCTTGAATAGTTTAAATTTTAGAAAACATTAAGCGCAATTCAATTCAACCACTAAACTTATTAACACAGATTCCTCGGTTAAGCTAGGTTTAGTTTTAGGATAATTGTTCATGAACCCCACACTTTTCCCAAAGGTGAAGCTTCCTGGTTTCTATCAATCGAATGACCAATTCGATCAAAGCATTAAGAATATTAACCTAGATTAAAGTTTTATAAAATTTAAGATCAAGACAATTACAATCCTAGTGTTGATTTACCCTTTTTCCCCAACCTAATTGCCTAAGAGAGATTACTCACTAAGCATTATGAATACCAAAACAATCAAGATTAAAAACAACATGAAAAGCAAAATAACAAGATTAAGGGAAAGAAGAACTCTGTTATTGAAATTAAGGTGTACAAGAATCTTGATGCAAAACAAAATCCAAGCAAGCAATATCCAATCCAAAAACAAGAAGAAAACTATCAAGAACCAAGTATGATCCGATGAAAAACAAAGTCTGCTCAAAACATAATGTTTTTGACCTAAAAAATCGTCTTGGGCTTTTTAAAAAAACGTCTTGGGCCTTTTTTCCTTTGTTTTTTTGCAGCCAATATCGACCAGAATTTGGTCGATACACTTGGTCGATATCGACCAGATTTGGTCGATACGACAAATCGGTATTCCGCAGCAGATTGACCCGTCTTCAGTAAAACTCACATAACTTTTGATCTAACCGTTGAAATCATCTCAAACCACCTTTAAATGAAATCTAACATCTGTGGCTATCATGTGCCAAAATTTCATAAAGATCCAACGGTGGGAACGTCTTGAACGATTGTATTTTTGAAGCTTTTTGTCTGTCTTCAGTATCGACCAAACTCCATCGATACCATAGGTCGGTATGAGTTTCCTCCCAATATCGACCAGTTATTGGTCGATACCATAGGTCGATATGACCTTCTTTTCCTCTTCTTCGCCTTTTCTTCGCGTCTCGACCACATCTAATCGGTACAAGTCACTGATATGGTCGTTTTTGCCACTTTAAGCCCTTATTTCTCGTCTTTTCGTCATTTTGGCACTCCTGAACCTGAAAACACATGAACAAGCACAAATGCAACCTATATGACACTAAATGCAACCTAAATGTGTTAGTTCTAATGCATAAATCAATATAAAAACATGCAAAATATACAAGATATCACTCAACTATAACTTGGCCGTCATGTGCTCAATTAAATAAAATGGTTTTTTTGTTTTGGATTTATATGTAAAACTTAGAAATAATGGAGCTTTTGTGCAAAAATTTGATGAACCAAAGTCTATAATTTCTATAAATTCAACAGTTTTGTATAAAGTCAAACTTCTGGAAATTTATGTCAACATCAGAATTATCATTTATATGTCCACCTAACACTTTTAAACACAACTGGACCTAGATAAATCAATAGTCTCTTTAAATTCTACATACAGTAAAATCTCTATAACTTAATTATATAAATTAATAATCACAAATATGTCGGTCCCAAATCGGGGCAATGTAAAAATGATCAATTTCGATAAATTAATAAGATAATATTTTCTTAGAAACTCTTATGTAAAATTATGGTCCGGAAATTATCATAAATTAATAATTGTAGTTTTAGGCATATAATATATAGCTATGAAAACTTAGTAAAATATGGTTATTATAATTTTTTGTTTTTTTAAGATTGCATACACGTTAAATTTCACAAATACGTAAAGATAACAAATTTTCATAAACGTTTTAATTATAAGTAGTATCTCAAAACTTTGTTTTACATAAAATAAGTTTTCACTAGTGTTAAATAAAATTTATACAAATTTTAGAGATTTATGAAACCCAAAAAATATTTGTTCGTATGATTTAAATTGTGTTTTGAAAACTTTTAAAATATACTTAAGAAATTCGTAAAACACACATTTTTATGACATCTCAACTTTAGTAAAATGTTACCTTTTATGTAAAAAATATTTCTATAAATTAATAAATATTAATTTAAACTATAAATTAATAACTACTTATATTGTAAAATGTTATTAATTTATAGTATAATGTATAATGTAAAATGTTATTAATTTAGTAAAATTTATAGTATAATGTAAAATGTTATTAATTTAGTAAAATGTATAGTATAATGTATAATGTAAAATGTTATCAATTTAGTAAAATGTTATTAATTTATAATAACACTATAAATTAATAAATTATTGTAGTTTCGACATTATTAATTTATAGAAGTTTTACTGTAATAAAAATAAACTATCCACATTTTTTACATTAAAATATATAAACAAACAGTCAATATTTTAACAAAAAAATAGAAAACAGTCAACATTTTTCAAAAAATTGCAGTATCATTTTCTGCGTTTTATTCATATTCAATTTAATTTTCTATTTTACAATCGCAAGCTGTACATGAAAACGACATGGTATTAAACTATTGACCCTACCATATAGAAATTTCATAGAAACTATTCATTCTTTTGCTTGACTTGAAAAAAAATATGATTTACAAGTCAACGATTTAAAACCATAGACTAAAAGTCACTACCTTATATTATACACTCCAAAAAATATCTCTCTTTATCTTTCTACCAATAATTCAATTATTTCCCCTCCTCCTTCTTCAACTATCATCTCAATGATCATTCACAGTTTGTTAATCCTCTCCCTTTTCGTTTCCGCGGCCGTGACGGCAAAAGCCGCAACGGCTGCGGCGTACAATCCCACCGATGTTTTTCTATTCAACTGCGGCGATACTTCTTCGAATAGTATCGACAACAACGGCCGCAATTGGACGTCCGAGCAACGGAGGATTTTGCCTTCGAATTTAGATGACTCTTCCTTTGTTTCGAACGCGTTAACGCAAGGCTCGGCTCCTCGTGTACCGTACATGACTTCTCGGATTTTTCGATCTGCTTTTGGCTATATTTTCCCGGTTAGTCCCGGTTCGAAATTTATACGGTTATATTTTTACCCGACCCGGTACGTTACCGAGTTTGACGCCGTTAGTTCTTATTTCTCTGTTACCGTTAACGGTTTCACTCTCTTGAAGAACTTTAGCGCTTATTTAACGGCTAACGCTTCGAATTCCGAGTTCTTCGTCAAAGAGTTTATAGTTGATGGAAACATGACGTCGCTTAATCTCACGTTTACGCCGTCTCCGAGCTCGTTAGCTTTCGTTAATGGAATCGAGATCGTTTCCATGCCTGATCGGTTTTACTCGAAAGGCGGATTCGACGAGAAGATAATGACCGTAGGTAGCGATATCGATTACGTGATCGCCAATTCAACGGCTTTGGAGAGCGTTTACCGGTTAAACGTCGGCGGGAATACGATAGGCGATGTAAGCGATTCGGGAATGTTCCGTAATTGGGTTTCGGATGATGAGTTCTTACTCGGAAACTTGGGTATCGTACCGAACATTCCGGGAGTAAAGATAAGTTATAGTGACGAAACTCCGGCCTATGTTGCGCCAGAGGATGTCTACGCCACTTCTCGTAGCATGGGGAACCCAAAAAATGTTAAACTCAATTTGCAGTATAACCTCACATGGATTTTTCAAGTAGACTCGGGGTTTAGTTATCTCCTTAGGCTTCATTTCTGCGAGACTTTACCCGATGTGACCCTACCGGGCCAACGTATCTTCTCAATCTTTATCGGAAATCAAACAGCTAAGTCCGAGACGGATATTATCCACTTAAGCGGCGGTTCTAAGATACCGGTCTATTTAGATTTCAATATTTATGTGGAAGCCGAGGGCGGAATTAGTGAGAGACGAGATCTTCGACTTGAATTGCATCCTTTCCAAGAATCGACTCCAAGGTATTTCGACGCTATTCTCAATGGTGTTGAGGTTCTCAAGCAGAGTGATCCCGAGGGTAACCTCGCCGGACCGAATCCAAATCCTTTGTTAACACCGGACCTAACACGAACCCCGGTAACTTCTCTTCCAAGAAAACGTAATAGTAAGTCGCATGTTTTGGCGATAGTAGTTTCTTTGATTGGTTCCGCGATCGTGCTATCGATATTTGTTGTTGTCATGTTCTTGTTTATGAAGAGAAAGAAGAAGATTAAGAAGAGTAGTGACTATAGTGCACATACCAAGAGCAAAGCTACGACGGACTCGTGGGCTCCACTTCCGACAGGCTCTACGCAGACAAGATCGACCATATCTCTTCCTTCTGATCTCTGTCGTCGATTCTCAATCCTCGAAATCAAAACCGCAACGAACAACTTCGAGGAAAAGCTAATCGTCGGGGTAGGCGGGTTCGGTCCGGTCTACAAAGGGCGGATCGACAACGGCGCCACGCTCGTAGCGGTAAAACGGCTAGAAATCACGTCGAGCCAGGGCTCGAAAGAGTTCGAAACGGAGCTTGAAATGCTCTCAATGTTAAGACACAAGCACCTGGTCTCTCTCATCGGATACTGCGACGACGAGAACGAGATGGTGCTCGTGTACGAGTACATGCAACACGGCACGGTGAGAGACCATCTCTACAAGAGAAACAAAGGCTCACACCCTCCGCTCACGTGGAAACAGAGGCTAGAGATATGCATCGGAGCGGCCCGTGGAATACAATATCTCCACACGGGCACGAAACACACGATCATCCACCGAGACATCAAGACAACAAACATCCTTCTCGACGAGAACTACGTGGCGAAAGTATCCGACTTTGGTCTCTCCAGAGTCGGTCCCACGAGCGCCTCGCAGTCTCACGTCGAAACCGCCGTTAAAGGGACGTTCGGTTACTTAGACCCGGAATACTATCGCCGTCAAGTCTTAACGGAGAAATCCGACGTGTACTCTTTCGGTGTAGTTTTGTTCGAAGTCATGTGTTGTAGACCGGTCAACGTACAAAACGTGCCACGTGACGAAACGGATTTAGTCCGTTGGGTTAAGTTAAACTGCGAGAGAGGAAGCGTTGACCAGATCGTTGACTCGGATCTAACGGCTGATATTACGAAGCCGTCTTTGGAGAAGTTTTGTGAAGTAGCTGTGAGTTGTGTAAGAGAACGTGGGAACAAAAGACCGTCGATGAACGACGTCGTTTGGACGCTTGAGTTTGTGCTTCAGTTACACGTGGCGGCTATGAAGAAGAATAACGATGACGTGGAGTCAATGGGTTTGACCAGGAGAGCTAATGAGAATGTGACACGTGGTGTTGAGGTTGGTATGACGACTGATGAAGATGAATTGTTTAGTAGGAGTGTTACGGGACACGTGGCGAAATCTAGCACGACCGATGAGGATTGTTCTCCATTTGTTGGTGGGGAAAAGAGTGGATCTAGTTGGGGTGTGTTTTCTGAGATTAATGAACCAAAAGCACGTTAAATTATTTTTATAGTTATATATATATATATCTATCAAAAATCCAAATGTATTGTGTTATGTTTATGCTGTCTATATTGAAATATGTATGATCGTTGAATAAAAAGTTTTGTTATATATAGGCTATGTTTTAAAATTCTCTCGCCTAGCCGATTACTCCTCCGCGTTTCTGCTATTCAGTAGTCGTCCGTGTCGATTAAGTTTTTGACCGCGTAAATTTAATGAGTTGAATAACGGCGTCTAATTTTATAAAATTTCGCATGATCCAGTTAATTTTTGACTATTTTTTGACTAATTTGATCATTTACATTTAAATTTTATAAATTTTTTGATAAGTTATTAGTTTTATTAAGTTAATAACAATATAAATGAAATAAAAAATCAATATAAAATGAAAAAATATATATGAAAATATAAATTTATCCAAAAATTATTCTTCGATTAATCTCCGATTTTTTCGTCAGGCGCTAGACCCTTGCTGCCCGCACACGTAACACTTAGCGAATTCTAGAAACTTGTATATAGGTAATATATATGTCTAGGCAAAACTTACCGATTCGCTTGAAAAACTACGAAAACATGATATATGTTGAAGTCGCTTGATTTACTAATGAATAAAAATAGTATGATCCAATATAAAAGTAAACGATATAGTGCATATGACATGTTAACTAAATGACAAAAAAATATTCAATAATATATTTAAAGAATAGTTTGAATACTATTTTGAAACGGGAAAATGTCAATTAAATCATGAACTTTCAAAATTCATCGAAAAAAGCATGAACTTTCACGTGAACCATTTAAATCATGTATTTTTCGTTGACTGACGTTTTAAATCATGAATTCTTTTTTACCGGGACAAAAAGAGCACAACGTAAACAAAAAAAGTCCAATATTAAGTCTAATAACGCAATAGTTTGATACTATTTGAGATTTATCTGAAGAATTGAGCTTCAATTGAATGGAATTTAGCATACTGTCAAATTTTTCCGTTAATGGACTCAACTTTGTGCTTTTTTGTCTCAGTCAAAAAAAATTCATGATTTAAAATGTTAGTCAACGAAAAATATATGATTTACATGGTTCACGTGAAAGTTCATGATTTTTTCGATGAATTTTTGTACTTCATGATTTAATTAACATTTTTCCCTCTTGAAACCGAAGAAGATTATTGAGAACACCTCACGGGCAACATACCATAGGTGTAAACATCTAACTTATGAGAGATATTGCCATACATTCTTGAGAACACCTCAAGGGGCAATGTAGCCTATGGTTCCTCTTGTGTCTATCAATGATACAATGCTTTCTCTTTTCTCACATAGCTTAGCGAGACCAAAATCCGAGACTTTCGGATATAGATTTTCATCTAACAAAATATTTTGTGGTTTGATGTCGAAGTGCACGATTCTTGTTTTGCATCCGTAATGCAAGTATTCTAATCCTCGAGCAACGCCAAGTGCGATTCCATATAGCACTGTCACATCCAATTTCAATGACTTCTTTCGAGAGATGAAGTTATCCAAAGATCCATTCTCCAAAAATTCATATACAATTGCTCTTTTGTTACCTTCGTAGCAAAAGCCAAGGAGGCAAACAATGTTCACGTGTGATGTTTGACTCATGCTAGCGACTTCATTGATGAAATCTTCACCGTTCCACTCGAATCCTTCAAGACTTTTACTGCAACTTTACAACCATTACATAGGTTTCCTCCATAAACTATTCCATATCCTATTAGGGATAAATGTCCCACATCGGAAACTCATAGGGACAAACACTAATATATAAAGGAGATGGGCCTCTCCACTCATTGCCAATTGATTTTAAGTTGGAAGCCCATAATCCTAACATGGTATCAGAGCCCGATCCGATCACAGGCCTGACCCGACTGGTCCGCCTCTCTTGTCCAAACTACCTGAGATTAATGGTTAACGAGACCCATTATCTCGAGGGGGCGTATTAGGGATAAATGTCCCACATCGGAAACTCATAGGGACAAACACTAATATATAAAGGAGATGGACCTCTCCACTCATTGCCAATTGATTTTAAGTTGGAAGCCCATAATCCTAACATATCCTCCTTTTCCAATTACATGTGAAAATGACTTTGTAATTTTCTTTACTCCTGCATAAGTAATTAAGTATAGTGTTTTAGTAGTATCTTGGACATAACAACAATCTTGTCTTTATTATTGATTAATTGTAATTGATTAATTAAAATTATAAAAATAATTTAATATAGTTTTATACCTTTATATATTTATTCATCTTCAAACTTATAAATCATATTGATTAATAATTATAAGAAAAAAAAATGTACAAATAAAAAAAAATAATCCAAAATATAAATAACCTAATTAACATGTGAAAAAAATAAAATAATAAGTGAATTTATTTTAAAAGTTCTCAACATTCTATATTTTTAGTTTTTTTTAGTGTTGTGAGCTTATAAAATCTAACAACTACATTTTTAATAATAAAAAATTATGCTAACTAACTTCAAACAACTTATTGTTCAAACAACTTACGGAACAAATGATTATTAAACAATCAAATTCATAGTTATTGAATATTCGAAATAGAAATTATTCTTCATAACGTTAAATCAATATTGAAAATGAGATCCAAAACCATGATCACACATATAATGTTAAATCAATACTGAAAATGAGATCCAAAACCATGATCATACATAACAAAATATCACGAATCACTTATTGAAACATGAATTGATCCTAAAAAATGATAATATGAGTCATATAAAACTTCCAAAAGTCAATCACACAAAACTAAAACATAAATGAATCATCGAATTGGTTGTGTTTTTCCATTGCTTTTACCAATTATATCTATAAAATTTTAGTGAGTAGTACATAGATTTTTACATAAATGATATATTAATTAAAGGGTAGATTTTGTGTAGGTAGAATTTATTTAGATTTAATTTTGAGTGTTTAGATGTAGTTTTTGAAAATAACTTTGAAATGACGTATTTTGTAAAACGCAATTCAAATGATGTAGTTTTATAATTCTCATTTTAGTTTTTGTAACGGGTCGTTAAAAGATCACAAAACAAATTTAAACGAATGAGAATGGTTATGGAATTAAATCGAATTCAGCATAAATAATTCATAATATATAACTAAATTATATTAGAAATATAAAATTATACATAAATATAATTTTGAACTTTATATTAAATATAATTCAGTAAACTATTTTTAAATTTGTATCAAGACATCTTGGAAGGTATATCCCGGGGTAAAAAAATTAAATATTTCTAATACACGGATGAATCTCGCGTTAAACCATACCTCGTACAATCTACATGTTTTATTTAATGTATTTTGTGAAATAAGAGACTATCTAAATATAATCTAAGTCGGTGAAATTTTTTTAATATATATATTTTTACTAAATAATTATAAATATATAAAACTAAAAACTATATTAATTTCCTCACATACGTGCGGGTCCTCATCTAGTTATAATTTAAAATAAATTTGTATAGCAACCATGTGAAACAATATCTCAAAAGGCCACATATAAAAGGTGTCGGTTACTTAGAATTTTCTATTATTAAAAATAATGAACGCGATGGATACAAAAATATGTACTTCAAACATGCCCTAAAAGTCTAAAACTATTTATATTGGAAACTCATTTCATAAAAGACAAACAATCAATATCTAGAAATTCAATTTTTAAATAGTATAATGAAATACATATAAGTTATATATCCAATAATTTCGTGCGAAGCGCGGGTTCAATCCTAATATCGAAAAAAAAAGAAATTAAAGAAATTAGACCGAAAAACAACACATATTTTTTTCTATCTAAACAGTAAACACCCTACTGCGGAGGATGGTTTTTGCGGAACTTTGGGTGGATCATATTATGATGTGTGTGAACTCAGTTTCATACAGTGTTCTTACAAATGGGTCACCAAGAGGGAAGATTCAACCCTCGAGAGGGTTAAGACAAGGTGATCCATTATCCCCTTATCTATTTATACTTTGTACGGAGGTTCTAATATCACAACTTCAGCGCGCGGAACAGAAACAAACCTTAACGGGCATCAAGGTGGCTTATAGAAGTCCCTCAGTTTCACACCTACTTTTTGCGGATGGTAGTCTTTTTTATGCAAATCAGATTTGCAGCGGTGTACTGAGGTACTAGGAATCCTAAACGCCTATGGGAAAGCGTCCGGACAATGTATAAATTTTGACAAATCCGCGACAATTTTTGGGAAAGATGTGGACAATAATAAACGTTAGGATATTAAGTCACGATTGGGAATCACGATAGAGGGGGGAATGGGGAAGTATTTGGATATCCCGGAGAAAATGAAGGGATCGAAACATCAAATTTTCTCTTATGTTCGTGACAGACTCCACCAACGAATAAATGGTTGGAACGCAAAGTTTCTCTCGAAAGGCGGGAAGGAAATTATGATAAAGTCGGTAGCCCAGGCAATACCAACTTATGTTATGTCATGTTTTTTCCTACCTAAAAAACTCTGTAACCAGTTGACAAGTGCTGTGGCAAATTTCTGGTGGAGAGGAAATGAAAATTCTAAAGGAATTCATTGGTTATCTTGGAAAAAGATGTGCATCCTAAAGGAAAAAGGTGGGTTGGGTTTTAAATCATTCGAAGATTTTAATAAAGCTCTCCTTGCAAAGCAATTATGGCAACTCCAACAATTCCCAAACTCGTTGGCGGCAAAGGTTCTTAAGGGTAGGTATTTCAGAAACCAACACCCGTTTGAGGCTAGGAAGCCAAATAGACCATCATATGGATGAAGGAGTATATGGTCAGCAAGAGATCTATTACGGATAGGGATACGAAGGATAATTGGTTCTGGTGAACAAACATCAGTCTGGCACGATAATAGGATACCCGACAGTCGCCCGAGACCTGCAATGGGCCCAGGAGCACAATATTATCCACACCTGAGGGTTTCGGAGTTAAGGGAATCAGGACAAAGGGGCTGGAATTAAGGGATTATAGGAATCGATCAATCACATGCTCTTTGAGTGCCCCCAGGCGGTACAGACTTGGGCTTTGGCGGGGTATCTGTCGGGTAATATTCGATTTCCAACAAATAGTTTGGGAAGAAATATGGACTTCCTATTCTCGAGAGGTTGTCACTGTCAACAAGGGGTCCAGGCGTATCCATGGGTGGCATGATATATAGGGAAAGCGAGGAATGATAAGCTGTTTCGGGGTTTCAGTCGAAGCCCAATGGAAAGTATGCTGATGGCCACTGGGAAGCTGAATCGTGGACTAGAGCCCAAGAGCTAGCTCTAAAGCAGATACCGGTGTTAGGGTCGGATCGAAGGGTTACGGCGGCTAACAATCATGGAGAGATATCAGAAATAGCCTGCTACACGGATGGAGCGTGGAAGGGAGGAGAGCTCACCAGCGGGGGTGGGGTGGGTGTTACAGTCAAGAGACGGCGTTTCAGAAAAATTGAGTCTTAAAGGAATCAGAAGGAGTTTATCTCCCCTCCAAACAGAGCTACTCGGTCTCAGTCTCAGTTTTGCTATGGATAGCCTAAAGGATGACGTCGGCAGGTGTAAGGTATTCTACACGGATTGCATGGATCTAGTGAAGATGGTGTCCGAGCCAATTTTATGGTCGGCTTTCACTGTGGAGTTAGAAGCGCTACGTGATCTGGAAATATTCTTTCCGGGTTTCACACTTCGGTTTGTACCAAGGGAAAGCAATGCGAAAGCGGATCTTCTAGCACGGAGTGCACGTGGCAGGAATATTGAATTCCAATCTATCAGTTCTTCTCTTCTTACTTGGATTTCTGATACGTCCAACGTATTTGTAATAGAATAGGGAAAAATAACAAGGGAAAAAAAAATCTAAACAGTAAACACCACTAAAAACTTTTTTATACCAAAATAACATAAACACACAAAAATAATAAGGTTTTAATAATTTGATACTTTTAATATTGTATTAATATAAGTTGTTTTATATTTTTTTAGACAATGCAAAACACTAACGAATGAATTTTTCCTAAATGCACTATAAATCTTATTTTTGGTTTAGTATAGATTTTTTTTTGTGCAACCCTTTCATTTCATAATTAAGCAATTACACAAACGAAACACATAATCGGACAAACCCGATATGTTACTTTTAAAACTAAATCATTAGCAAAGTAGATAGAATGAAAAGAGGATAGATTATATATCATGTTTTATACTCTTTACGTTTCATGAAGAGAATTTTTCTGAAAATTTCACATTGTTCCCATGAAGAGAATTAGGTGTAGGTTTGTGAAAGAGAGGTTAAAAGGGTATAGTTTTGTGAATTCCTCGTTATAAAATTGTATATTATAAATTTATAATCCACGTTCTAAAAATGGTTGGCATAGCCAATTACTCCTTCTCGTTTCCCCTAATCAATAGTCATATGCGTCGATTAAGTTTTGCTCTCGTTAAAAGTGAGTGATTTGATTAGTACCCATCTAATTCGAATAATTTTCACCTAATCTGGTTAAAATTCGTTGTCATGATTTATACCAAATCAGTGTAAAATGTGGAAAGATTCAGCAACAATTTCTTTCTAAATATAATGCTTCAAAACCATATATTTTTTTCTAAATCTATCATACATTACATACGTAAAAACTGCAAGATTAACATAATAATAACAAAGTAAAAAGACAAAATAATAAGAAAAATGAGTTATTAGGTCAAAAGATAGCAATATCCCAAAGGTGGAGACAAAGATATAGGATTGTCTTTTACCATTCATTAAAAGAAAAACATAACAAAAATTAGCAAAGCGTACATTCTACCACAACTATTCGACCACGATGTACAATTTGTAAATTTGTATATATATTCGACATTTTGTATATAATATGTTTATTTTTATACTAAACTAGTCCTCGAATAATTCCGTTTAATCTTCGATTTATCCGCTATGCGTTACACAACATTTATGTCCAAAGTATATGACTATATAAATGATAAAAGTTGAGCAAATGACATGTCAACCAGAAAGTGAAGAAGATTCACCAATATACCTCATAGTATTTGAATTATCTTTTGAAATCGAAGAAGATTCATCGAAAGGCCTTACAGAAACATTCATTGAAGGCTTAGGAGGAACCTCTAAATCATCCAAACTTCCTTCCATCATCTCAACCACTTTGTTCATCGGTGGACGATCCGACGGATATGGTTGAACACACCATAGAGCCACCAATATCATCTTCTTTGCAATATCTTTTTCTTCTATGGTTATCTCATCACCAAATATCTTTGCATGTTCTCCAATTTCAAGATCTTTGTAGATCCAATCCGGAAAGTAAGCCGAACTAGCATTGGTTGCAGCGGTTTCCGCTATATCATTGTTCTTTGCCCCAATCATCTCTAGGACCAACATTCCGTAGCTATAAACATCTGACTTGTGAGAGATATTTCCGTACATTCTTGAGAAAACCTCGGGCGCAATGTAACCTATAGTTCCTCTTGTGTTTATCAACGACACAATGCTTTCTCTTTTCTCACATAGTTTAGCGAGACCAAAATCCGAGACTTTCGGACATAGATTTTCATCTAACAAAATATTTTGTGGTTTGATGTCAAAGTGCACGATTCTTGTTTTGCATCCGTAATGCAAGTATTCTAATCCTCGAGCAACGCCAAGTGCGATTCCATATAGCACTGTCACATCCAATTTCAATGACTTCTTTCGAGAGATGAAGTTATCCAAAGATCCATTCTCCAAAAATTCATATACAATTGCTCTTTTGTTACCTTCGTAGCAAAAGCCAAGGAGGCAAACAATGTTCACGTGTGATGTTTGACTCATGCTAGCGACTTCATTGATGAAATCTTCACCGTTTCCACTCGAATCCTTCAAGACTTTTACCGCAACTTTACGACCATTACATAGGTTTCCTCCATAAACTATTCCAAATCCTCCTTTCCCAATTACATTTGAAAATGACTTTGTAATTTTCTTTACTTCCGCATAAGTATAGTGTTTCAATAGTACCTTGAACATGACAACATTATTGTCTTTCTTATTCTTCTTTTTCTTCTCCAAATGATGCAGCAACAACATGAGTACAACAATGAAAGTCACCAACCCAATGGTAGACCCAACAATTGTGAGGGTTATCTTCAAAGTATGTGACATATCGCCCGTCCTTTTTGAATTACGGTTAGTGAGATTACTCTCAAGGTCATTAATATTATGAAGATTGGTTCCAGCGAGATTACCATAAAAATCACTAAGCTTGAGAATTTCGACACCGTTGAGAATAGAGTCGTAATACTTTATAGCAAGTTGAGGTAAAGGATACAAGTCAAGTTGAAGATCTTGTCTCTCACTAGTTCCATTGATATATATGTTGAAATCTAAATACATCGGAATACGCAAACCACCACTTAGTTGAATAACGTCTGTGTGACGCTTGGCTGTATGGTTATTGATGGAGATGGAGAAGACGCGTTGGCCTGGTTTGATCACTTCTTCTTCTAAATACTCACAAAATAGAAGCCTAACAAGATAGTTAAACCCTGCATCCACTTTAAAAACCCATGTGAGGTTGAAATTTAAGTTGACTTTAGGGTTCGCGGGGTTTCCCATTGCACGAGATGTGGCGTAAACATCCTTGGGAGCAACGTAAGCCGGAGTTTTTTCATTGTAGTTAATCTTTACCCCCGAATTGTTCGCCTCAATACCTAACTTTTTCCCGAAATAGAAAAATTCATCTCGAAGCCATTGTCGAAACATTCCTGAATCGCCAATATTCCCGATCGTTTGTCCGCCGACGTTTAGTCGATAAACGGTCTCAAAAGCCGTCAAATTACTTATTAGGTAATCGACGGAGCTACCTACGGTTGTTATGACTTTGTCGAAACCGCCTTTCGAGTAAAAGTGATCAGGCATGGACACGATCTCGATTCCGTTAACAAAAGCTAACGAGCTCGGTGACGACGGCGTGAACGTGAGATTAAGCAACGACGACGACGTACTGCCTACATCAAACACCGGAACTATAAACTCTTTGACGAAGAACTCGGAATTCGAATCTTTTGCAGTTAAATCGGCACTGAAGTTCTTCAAGAGAGTGAAACCGTTGACCGTGACGGAGAAGAATGAAGTAACGGCGTTAAAATCGGATCCGTACCGGGTCGGGTGAAAGTATAGTGATAGCTTGCATATTTTACACATTCTACATTTGTTTATGCATTAGAATTAACTCATTTAGGCTGCATTTAGTGTCATATAGGTTGCATATTGGTTTGTTTCGTGTATTTCAGGTTTTGGAGCATAAAGACGGCGAAAGTGATGAATTTAAGCCAAAAAGAAGCAGATACACTTGCATCGGCATGTTGTATCGGTTTCTATTGGCCGATATAGAAAACAGAAAGTTTGCCGAAGCTTGTATCGACCAACCATATCGGTTTGGAGTGGCCGATACAAGAGAAAAAGAACCTGAAGATGCATATCGACATGCTGTATCGGTTTGGAGTGGCCGATACAGAGGAAAAGAGGAAGAAGCACTTATATCGACTTGTGGTATCGGCTTGGCCTGGCCGATACGAAGGAAACGAAGCCGAAGCAAGGCTACCGACCAGTACGTATCGACCAGACTGTATCGGTTTGCTATGACCGATACAGGCTGCGAAAAATAAATAGAAAGTCGGTTTTATGTTGTAAAAAGGAAAACCAATTCCTAAACCAAATTGGTTTCCTTTATTTTCTTTGGTTTAAACATATATTAGGGTTTTGGCTTTTGTTTTTGACATTCTATCTTTTGTTTTAGTTTTTTCATCGATTGTTTTTGTTCTTGGACTTGGAGAATCCTTGGTGTTTGCCTTGGCCACCTTTGTGATCTTCATCAATAAGATTTTCTTGAACTTTACTCTTTTGTCTTTGTTTTTGTTTATGCTTTCTTTTAATTTAATTGCTTTGAATTTCAATATGTTTAGTGAGTAGTTTCCCATAGACAATTAGGTTGGGGGAAAAAGGGTGAATCAACTCTAGGGTTGATCGATGTCTAGAACTTAATTGATTATAAAACTTTAATCTAGTGTAACAATCTTAATGCTTTAATTGACCTGATCAATCAATTGATAGAACCCAGGAAACTTCACAGCCGAGAGGTCTGTGAGGATTCCTGAACAATTACCCTAGAACTAAACCTAGCTTAACCGAGAGATCTGTGTTAATAAGTTTAGTGGTTGAATTGATTTGAACTTTAATGTTTTCTAAAATTTAAACTATCCAAGATATTGTTTTAGTTTATTTGTTAGAAAAAGGATCTCTGTCACGAGAGTGGATTGATCTAAAATCGTTTTCAAAACCTTAAAGTACTTTTATAAAAGACATCGAAAAACCTGAAAGTTGATGAACCCGTTAAAGTACCCTGACCTGGTTGTTTAGCTTTTTAATTTAAATCTTTACAACTTGCAATTTCGTTTTATTTCTTTGTTAGTCTTTACAATAAACAAAACCATCTTTTAAATTGCTTAGACTAAGATTGATTCCTTGCAAACTCTAGTAATTTAATTGCTCCTGATTCGGATTGACCTCAAGTACTACAATTGAGACATTCGATTAAACGGGGTAAAATCTCGTTTATCAAATTGGCGCCGTTGCCGATTCAGGAACTCGATTAAATATTAGAGTTTTGGAATTACTTGGGACTAAGTTTTAGTTACCGGATACTAATTTTTTCTTTTCTTTTGTGACTTTTCGTGCTCTCAGGTGTATGCAAAGAAGAAGTCACGGACAAAGTGATAGCTTGCTCTTCTACGCCGACATCAAAGCACACGAACGAGCCATCTCTAAGGAAAAGAGACTGGATCACCACTCCGACTCCGAACCACCTGCACTCGACACTTCAGACTCGGAAACGGAGATGGCAAACAACACCGCACGCGCGATCGGGGACGCCGATGTGCCATCAAACATCACCAACCGTAGTGGCATCATACCACCAGCCATCGCCAACAACAACTTTGAGATCAAGTCTAGTCTCATCAATATGGTGTCCAGCAACAAGTTCTATGGGCTGCCTAGTGAAGACCCCATTGATCATCTTCACCAATTTGACATGCTATGCGACACGGTGAAGATCAATGGTGTCAACGAGGACATGTTTAAGCTGCGTTTGTTCCCCTTCTCACTCGGGGACAAAGCACACATATGGCAGAAGAATCTTGTGAAAGACACCATACGGACTTGGGAGGCGTGTAAGACGGCCTTTCTCACAAAGTTCTTCTCGGTGGTGAGGACATCAAAGCCGCGAAACGAGATCTCGGCTTTCGCACAAAAAGACCAAGAAACGTTCGGCGAATCTTGGGAACGATTCAAGGGCTACACGGTGAGATGCCCGCACCACGGTTTCACGGGAGAGAGCTTACTCAGCACGTTCTATCGCGGCCTAAAACCGAAGTTCAGGATGCTTCTCGATTCAGCTAGCCAAGGAAACTTCCTTGGGAAGACGGAAGCCGATGGACAGCTTTTGGTGGAGAACTACGCCCTAAGCGATAGCAACTACGGAGAAGATTATGATCGCACCATCCGCAGCTCATGGAACGATGAGCAATTTAAGAGAGAGATAAAGGCGGTGAATGAGAAGCTGGATAAGCTACTCATGTCCAACCAAGTGGGGATTAACTACGTTGGAAGCGGAGATGAACAATTACCCCCAACCGAGGGAAATCAGGAGGATATCAACTACATGGGAAATCAGAATGATGGGCGTTTCAACAACTATTCTCAACACCCAAACCTCTCCTACCGAAACAACAACGTAGCCAACCCCCAAGACCAGGTCTATCCCCATGCGCAACAAGGAGGTTACCAAGGTAAACCTCAATACAACCAAGGCGGATACATACCGAGACCACCACCTAATCGTCCTCCAGGTTACAACAACCCCCCTACTGCTCAAGGAGTGGTTGCATCACCAGCTCCCCAAGGTGATCAAACCATTCAGATGCTAAAACAGATTCTAGACGGCCAAACCCGAAGTCAAATGGAGTTCACCACGTTCAAGAAAGAAATTCAGGCAAAGGTTGACAACTCTTACCATGATCTCAACGCCAAGTTTGAAACCTTGAGTACTCACTTGAAAGCCTTGGATAATCAAGTGGCTCAAATTACTTCGGCTTCTAAGCGACCAATGGGCCAACTTCCGGGTAAACCTGAAGCCAATCCTAGAGAGTATGTCAACTCAATAGAACTTCGTAGTGGTACACAAACGCTTTCAAGCGATCTCATTGAGGACAATGCGAAACAAGGTGAGGGGGTGGACCACTGGTTTGAGCCGGAAGACACAGTTGTTAACGACGGGAACCCTGAGATAGTGGCAAAGGAGGAAATCGGTGATGAGAAAGATACAGGACACCTGTATCGGCCAGGCGTATCGGCCACAACTGGCCGATATCGACCACTCGTGTCGGCTAAGGACAAGGCCGATACGAGCGAAAAGGAGACAGGACACTCGCATCGGCCAGGAGTATCGGTTTCAGATGACCGATATCGACCACCTACATCGGCCAAGAACATGGCCGATACAGAAGAAAAATCCGAGAAAAAGAAGAAGCCCGTTTATGTGACATCTCCTTATAAAGATAAGCTACCTTTTCCGGGTCGAGCCAAGATGCATCTCTTGAAGGAGTACTTTAGAGCTAAGCTCGAGAAGCAAATAAACGAGGTGCAAACCCCCATGCCTCTTGTTGACGCTTTCAAGCAAGTCCCTCACTCCACCAAATCTTTGAAAGACACCATCAAAAACAAGTTCAAAAACTCGGAAGACACGGTGAATCTTTCACAAGAGTGCAGCGTGATCATTCAAAAGAGCCATTCTCCTAAGAAACTTGGTGATCCAGGGAGTTTTACTTTGCCTTGCACTCTTGGTCCTTTGGTCTTCGAAAAGTGCCTATGCGATTTAGGGGCTAGTGTCAACATTATGCCTTCGTCTGTGGCTAAACAACTTGGCTTTTCTTCTTTCCAACCTACTAAGATCTCTTTGGTGCTGGCCGATAGATCCGTGAAGGTACCCGTTGGAATCTTAGAAGATATTCCGGTAAAGTTGGGAGACGTTTTTATTCCAACAGATTTTGTCGTCTTGGAGATAGACAAAGAGCTTAATAACCCACTCATCTTTGGAAGACCTTTCTTGGCAACCGCTGGAGCCGTCATAGATGTGAAGGTTGGTAAGATAGATTTGCACCTTGGGAAGGACCTTGTTCAGCGGTACAACATCAACGATGTAGTCAAGAAGCCTACGGAGATGGTCCCTTGTGAAGCTTTGGTGATTGGAGTGGAGGAAGATGCTAGCAATGGTAAGTCTAGTGATAATGCAAGGAGCAAACCCAAATCTCCAAAAGTGGAACACCAATCCCCTCCTAGGAAGTTCAGAAAGGCGCATTGGAACATGTCTCAAAACCGCGTCATTAGAAGGTTAATCAACGAGGTTAAATCTTTGAAGAAAGCTTTCAAGAAAGAAGCAAGGAGTGCTCGCTGCGACTCTGATAAAGGCAAACACAAGGATGGAGGCGAGTTTGGTGTGAAAAGAGTAAAACTCAAGCCACCCCTGGACCACAAAGTTGTCACCGAAGGAGATTCGACATCTCTTTCAAACCCCAATGTCGCCTAAAAAGAAGGGGGTAAAGTCAAGCTAAGAGACTATAAACAAGCTCACTTGGGAGGAAGTCCCATGTCTATCCTTGTATATAAAATTTTAGTTTGCATTTAGATGATAGTTTACTTAGAATTTATGTCATGTTTAATGGTTTCAGGTGAAATCGAAGTAGGAAAACGATTTCTGAAGGGCGAATCGGCCCGTTATATCGGTTGCTGGACCGATATCGGGCAAGAGTATCGGTTTGCTGTGACCGATACAGACGACTTCGACTCGACGCGTTAGTACTACTGAGGTAAATCCTGAACCATATGCATACGCATTAGTTTTTCATATTAGAGTCATTCATTCATGCATTTAGGAACCTCTTTCGATACTTGTTTCACACGGAGACCGTGTGATTTAAGTTTGGGGGAGTAGTCATATTAGTTTTCGCATATTAACATTCATAAAAAAAAAAAAAAACAAAAAAAAAAAAATCTGCATATAGGATTAGTTCATGGCATTTAGAGCATATGCATAGGGGATCTATGATGATGTTAACCTTGTAAAGCGACGCACTTTGTGTTTTGAACAGTATCTTAGGTGTAGTATCTTCCGTAAACGAATTAGAACTCGCTGAAAATCTTAAAACCGCAACTCTAGACTTTGATGTTTAAAAAGCCAATTGTGTGGTTATGAAGCTTGGTAGTTCTAAGTCACCTTCGAAAAATTATCCGAACTTAAACTTGACTTTTAATTAGCATGATTGATAGTTTTCAAGAGAATTTCTATGGCTTTGTGATTTCTACGGATTGTGGCTTCCTAAACCGAAACACTTAAAGCGCAATCCGGTCATTCTCATTCTAAGGATGATTCCCCTCTCACCCCCTAAACCTTAACCCAAACACTTGTGAGAATTCTTTTCATTTAGTGATTGTTTGGTTTCGCAAAAACTTGAAAGTATAGGGAGCGACAAGAAAGGACATCCATTGGGCTAGTTTTTCGTAGACTAGTGAATTAGAAAGGGATAACGGTTTGGTGAGACACGTCTTTGAATTTTGAAAAATAAGAAAATAAACACGAGTAATTGTAAAACACCTAGGGGGTAAAAGAATGGCTAAGTAAAAAAAAAAAAATATAGAAAAATCGAAAAAAAAAAGAAAAGGAAAAGAAAAGAAAGAAAAAGAATTCGATTAAGAAATAAAAAGAAAAAAAAAAAAGAAAAAACTTAGCCAAAATAAAATCCCCTAAGGTTGTTAAGAAAAGAAAATAAACTCGATGTTTAGGTGTTTAAATGTTTAAAAGAAAGACGATGGATTAGTGGATAGTCTTGAGTAGGGATGGATGTCCGGACTTGTATGCATCAGTTGCTTCTTGTCTTTCCTGGTTTTGTTTAACCCTTTCACTCCCCGAGAGAAACCGCGCTACAACTAACCACATGCCTGAGTGTTAGCCTCCTTGTTTGATTCGAAATCCCGTTCTTACCTAGACAAATAGAAAAACTCTTGGAAATTTTTAATCATGTTTCATGCTTGATTGTGTTTAATTGAATGTGAAAGGTGTTTAGACTAGACAAGTGGATCACATACTTTTGGTAATAATAGCGGATTTAGACGGAGTTAAAGGTAGATAGAAATAGGTAGAACTAGTTCGGTTGCGAGAGGGTACTATGTTTAGGATACTTGTTCATTACACATCCCACGTTGCTTTTGGTTCCGAGGTCCCCGCCTCGCACTTTCTCGAACTTTGATGCAAATTTTCTTACTTGAGGACAAGCAAAGGATAAGTTTGGGGGAGTTGATAGCTTGCATATTTTACACATTCTACCTTTGTTTATGCATTAGAATTAACTCATTTAGGCCGCATTTAGTGTCATATAGGTTGCATATTGGTTTGTTTCGTGTATTTCGGGTTTTGGAGCATAAAGACGGCGAAAGTGATGAATTTAAGCCAAAAAGAAGCGGATACACTTGCATCGGCATGTTGTATCGGTTTCTATTGGCCGATATAGAAAACAGAAAGTTTGCCGAAGCTTGTATCGACCAACCATATCGGTTTGGAGTGGCCGATACAAGAGAAAAAGAACTCCGAAGATGCATATCGACATGCTCGTATCGGTTTGGAGTGGCCGATACAGAGGAAAAGAGGAAGAAGCACTTATATCGACTTGTGGTATCGGCTTGGCCTCGGCCGATACGAAGGAAACGAAGCCGAAGCAAGGCTACCGACCAAGACGTATCGACCGGATCGTATCGGTTTGCTATGACCGATACAGGCCGCGAAAAATAAATAGAAAGTCGGTTTTATGTTGTAAAAAGGAAAACCAATTCCTAAACCAAATTGGTTTCCTTTATTTTCTTTGGTTTAAACATATATTAGGGTTTTGGCTTTTGTTTTTGACATTCTATCTTTTGTTTTAGTTTTTTCATCGATTGTTTTTGTTTCTTGGACTTGGAGAATCCTTGGTGTTTGCCTTGGCCACCTTTGTGATCTTCATCAATAAGATTTTCTTGAACTTTACTCTCTTTGTCTTTGTTTTTGTTTATGCTTTCTTTTAATTTAATTGCTTTGAATTTCAATATGTTTAGTGAGTAGTTTCCCATGGACAATTAGGTTGGGGGAAAAAGGGTGAATCAACTCTAGGGTTGATCGATGTCTAGAACTTAATTGATTATAAAACTTTAATCTAGTGTAACAATCTTAATGCTTTAATTGACTTCGATCAATCAATTGATAGAACCCAGGAAACTTCACGACACGAGAGGTCCGTGAGGATTCCCGAACAATTACCCTAGAACTAAACCTAGCTTAACCGAGAGATCCGTGTTAATAAGTTTAGTGGTTGAATTGATTTGAACTTTAATGTTTTCTAAAATTTAAACTATCCAAGATATTGTTTTAGTTTATTTGTTAGAAAAAGGATCTCTGTCACGAGAGTGGATTGATCTAAAATCGTTTTCAAAACCTTAAAGTACTTTTATAAAAGACATCGAAAAACCCGAAAGTTGATGAACCCGTTAAAGTACTCTCGACCTGGTTGTTTAGCTTTTTAATTTAAATCTTTACAACTCTGCAATTTCGTTTTATTTCTTTGTTACTCTTTACAATAAACAAAACCATCTTTTAAATTCGCTTAGACTAAGATTGATTCCTTGCAAACTCTAGTAATTTAATTGCTCCTGATTCGGATTGACCTCAAGTACTACAATTGAGACATTCGATTAAACGGGGTAAAATCTCGTTTATCATATAGCCTGAGGAATTTCGAACCAGGAGAGACCGGGAAATTGTAGGTGAAATCAGAACGGAAAATTCGAGCTTTCATGTAAGGCACACGAGGAGCAGATATTTGGTTTAAAGCATTGGAAGAGAACGAAGAGTGGATTGAGTTCGTAGGCAAGATCTCAGACGTCCAATACCGACCGCTAGCATCGGTGTTGTTAGAAGGATCGCCGCAATTGAAGAGAAAAACATCGGTGGGATTGTAAGCAGACGACGTTGTTACGGTGGCGGAGGCGGAAACGAGAACATAGAGAGTTAAAAAAGATTTGAAGATCATTGTAAAATTTATTTAAGAAAAAGAGAGAATGATTAAGAAGATAAGAGATATTTGAGTGAGTGAGTGAGTGAATGAGGGAAAATCAAAAGAGTTTCGGAGGAAAGTGATTATATGAGTGACGAGACACTTGTTGTTGACTTACGCACGTCAACGAAAAGCAGCACAATTCTCGTGAAATAAAGTTTTTTTTTGACACAATTATCAACATTTCCAAAGTTTTACAAATACAATTAATTTTTTTTCCTTTCTCATAATACCACAAGTTTTTAATTTTCAAAATTACACTCAAAACCTTCTAAAAACTACATTCTACCCCTTTAAAACTATATATAAACACTATCTAGCGAACCCAAATGAAAAAATTTAAAATCTAAAAGTGTTAAAACTCATTTTTTGTATTTGTAGTATTTTTGTAAACTACTATTTTTATGATATTTTTGATATAAAAACATTTTAATGGTATTTTTGTTATAAAAAATTGGTAATGGTATTTTCAAAACAAAAACTTATTTTGGTGGTATTCTAATGAATTTCTCTAAAATAATAGATTACTAAAATATACATTTAAATTTTCAATTTTCGAAAATAATTACTCCCTCCGTTAATTGAATTTGTATTTTATCACTTTTTATTTTGTTTTACAAAGATAAAAGTTTTAGATAAATTTATTGATTCGTTGTTGAGTTTAAGAAAAAATTAAATGAGGAAATTTGAATTCTTTAAATATTATGAGGAATTCACAAAACTACGTCATTTCAACCTCTCTTTCACAAAACTATACATAATTTAATTTTTCACATATTTACACCCTTACAAAATTTTAAAAGCTTGATTTACCCTTTTAAAAATTATCAAAATTAAAATCTTTTCATTTGAGTTCGCTAATTAATGTTTAGGGTATAGTATTAAAGTGATAGGATTGTGTGAGTAGGGTTTATTTGGATTTAATTTTGAGTGTTTAGGTGTAGTTTTGTGAAGTAATTTTAAAATGGTGTAGTTTTGTAATTTCCCCTTTTATAATTAATTTTGTTCTAATAAATTGAAACTTTTATCAACTAATAATATTGAAATTACATTAATTATTAATTTATAAAAAATATGAAGAATTCACGAAACTACACCCTTTCATCATCTCCTTCACAAAATTACACCTAATTTATTTTTTTCACATATTTACACTATTTCAAAATTTTAAAAGCTTGATTCACCCTTTTAAAAATTATCAAAATTAAAATATTTTCATATACGTTTGCTAATTAGTGTTTAAGGTATAATATTAAAGGGTATGATTGTGTGGGTATGATTTATTTGAATTTAATTTTGAGTGTTTAGATGTAGTTTTGTGAAGTATTTTTGAAATATTGTAGTTTTGTGAAATGTAATTCAAATGATGTCGTTTTGTAATTCTCCCCAAAAATATTAATTTATCGAGAAACAAAACACTAAAAGTTAAATTTATGATAGGAGAAAATTATTATCCTAAAAAAATATTAATTTAAAGAGGTTATTCCATTAATATCGATGTTTTTCACCTACTGCGACCCACAAATTTAACCAAAAAATGGTTCGAAAAAATCCAATAGAGACCTTGACAAAAAAAAAAAATATCCAATAGAGACACATTTTTTACTGTTCGCGGACCTCCACTTGATGGTCCGAGATCGTTCAATTTTTTATGCTTCAAAAAAAGTAATGGCTTTTCACTTTTTTAAATTTAATAAAAGTGAAATATGACGTCTTTCTTTTGGGAAAACAATATGACGTGTAAGTAATGGGCACCTTAAACTAAATTTGATTTCAGAAAAAATCGTGAGAGAGTCAGAGAGAGACATGGCTAGAAAAATCAGATCCTTTTAAAGATTCTTAGAGAGGAGAGAAAAAAAAACAATTTTACTTTTTTTTTTTTTGAGATTTGGTAGAGATGGGTAACAAGAAACTGTTGACTGGTGACTCAAGCAGTAGTAAAAGCTACAGAGATCCTCTCTTACAAAATCAGGTCTGTTTTCTTTTTTTTTTTGTAAATTTTCATGATTCAATGTAAAGTTTGATACTTTAATCACACTCTAGTTTCTTGGATCTTGACTCAATTTTTCAGAAAAATTTCTTAATTTTGTCACTATCTATGTGTTTGAAATTGTGGGGTTTTTAAAGAGTAATATGAAGAGAAAGTGGTGGTAGTCTAATAGTAGTTTCTATTTGGTAGAAAGATTTGTTAGTGATTGAAATTGCTAGATTTCTAAATACCCTAAATGAGAGATTAAGGGTGTTTAGATTTGCAATTTTCCCTAGTTTTAGCTAAAAATAACCAATAATTTGTATTTCATTCACAAAACTACACCTAATTCAATATTTTTACATATTTACACTCTTTCAAAATTTTAAATGGTTGATTTACCATTTAAAAGAATTACCAAAATTAAAATCTTTTTATTTTGGTTCGCTAATTATTGTTAAGGGTATAATACTAAAGGGTAGGATTGTCTGGGTATGGTTTATTTGGATTTAATTTGGAGTGTTTAGGTGTAATTTTGAAAATTGAGTAGCTTTGTAAAATGAAATTTAAAAGGTGTAGTTTTGTAGTTGTCCCTAATTTCAATGAGTACATGGTTCGTTTTCTTGAAACAATAGAGTGGTATTTCCGCGAAAAGAAAAAACCGAATTTTTCCAATGGTTAGTTTTTTTTTTACTTGTTGTAGTTTACCATTTGTGTATAGGATAAATCGAAAGAGAATGGAGAGCAAACAAGCGAAAACGGTCCTAATGATCTCGAGAACGGTGTTGTTGAGGCAGCAAATGTCGGATTCGGAAGAGTCTTTGCCCTTGTGAGCAATTCTTGGTTATTAAAATATCGTATATACAAAATGTTGATACTCAAAATATTGATGTTTGCATTTGCAGGCAAAGCCGGATGCGGGGAAGCTAGTGATTGGTACCATTGCTTTGTTAATAGCTTCAACAACTAATCTCCTTGTGGTATGTTGTTATCATATTTTTCAACTTCCAAGCTATTATATCGCCGTTTTTCAAGAGTTATAAGTTTTTGAACTTGGTTAGTTATACTATTTTTTACATTAGAATTATGAAAAGTTGTTAATTTTTATTTGGGTTTATGCAGCCAAAGTTTGGTGGGATGATTATAGACATTGTGTCGAGAGATGTCAAGACGCCTGAAGAGCAATCGGATTCCATTCGCGCTGTTAGAAACGCAGTTGTTGTCATTTTGCTTATTGTTGTAATCGGGTAATTACAAATCTTTCGACATTTTTCTTCTTTAGTCATGTCTTTGTTTTGACTAGCTTATACTATTTTTGCGGTTCTTTAGGTCGTTGTGCACGGCTTTGCGAGCGTGGCTGTTTAATTCTGCAAGCGAAAGAGTTGTTGCTCGGTTGAGAAAAGATTTGTTCAGACACCTAATGCATCAGGTAAAGAACTTATACTCAACACATTTCTCAAGATTCTTATTGTTTTCTTTACATAAATTGCCAAATTTACCATCACAAATTTCTTAGGCCAAAAATATCACTAATTGTTTGTTGGGGCAAAAAATACCACATTTTAAATCAGCTTTAAACCCTTGAAATTAAACCATCAAAACTAAACTCTAAGAGCATATCCAATGGTGGATCTTGTGTAAATTGCTTAAACAATTTTTTAATTATATTTTAATTAAACTTTGTACACTTAAGAAACTTTGATTGTATTTATTGTAATTGACTTCCAATGGTGGATCTTAATTTATGGATCTTAATAAAATATAAAAAAAAAAATTATTACAAATTATTAAAAAGAAAAAGACATTACATTTTTATTCAAAGATATTTAAACAAAACAAATATGAAAGCAAAGACATATTTAGTTTATTTGGTCACAAATACCACTTAACTTTTGAGTCACATAGACAAATCAAAGCAAAGACATATTTAGTTTAACTTTAAGTCACAAATACCACTTACATTGTTAAGAAGACAACATCCTCCACTCACATTGTCTCTTTAAGTCACAAATACCACCGTCTTGCATCCTCCACTCACATTGTCTCTTCCTGCAAACAAGACATCAAACAACAAGAAGACAACATTAGAACAGAAACAGCATTAGAACAACATAACATTTAACCAAAAGCAAATACAACAAGACAACATTAGAACAGAAAAGCTTATCATTAAACAAAAACATAACAAAATACAACAATAGATTAAGACAGCAAACATAACAAAAAGACACAAAAGCAAATCCAACATTACAAGATGAGAAACATAATCAACATTACAAGATGAGAAACATAATCAACATTACACAACATTACATAGGATTACATAGACATAGAATCAAATTAACTACACCTATCAACCAAACCAATAAACTAAACTATGTTCAAACCGATGGTCACAAGGAAGAAGTAAAAACGTACCAGGATTTGAGCTATTTGGAAAGATCAATTGAACTACCATGGAACAACCTTCTCATCATTGTAACCTACAATGAAAATACAATGATCAAAACACTAGTCAATAACAGAATAAATATTAATAATCAATGACTAATCTAAAGCTAACATGAATCACAAGCTAAAAACAATCAATCAATAGTTCATATTACAAGCTAAACAAAATCAAGTAAACGATTCACAAAGATAAATATATAAACACACAATCACTAATCTAAAGCTAACTGAATCACACAAGAGTTATACCTTCAAAAAATACAACATGCAATCACTAATCTAAACCTAACTCGAATCGATCTTAACTTAGAACAAGAGTTTATACCTTCCAAAAAAATTTCCCCCCAATTTCATCGATATGATAAAACCCTAGCCACCAATCCACACGATTATCGCTTCAATCAAACCCATAAGATGATCTCCTACGCCTCACCGTCGCACGTCTTTACTCCTCCGACGATTTCACCGATGAAATCTCCGGCAATCTCGAAATCGCCATTTTCAAGTCGCGTCCGAGAGAGGATTTTTTTTTGTCTGTGAATTTATGACTTTACAAAAGCGAATGCCAATTAGTAAGCGACACGTGTCGATCTTGCAGAGATCTTAAACATCCTATATTGGATCGATCTTAGTTTGGCTTGTATTAAATATTTTTCTTTTGGGCCAAATACAATTTTAATACACCTAAGATCCATGGAAGAAACCCCAATGGACTTGGTCTAAATACTCAATACTAAAGCCAAACCCAAAAACTTGAATATTTAAGATGTAAAAGTTATTTTCGTATTTGTTCTAGTTTTGTAAAAAACAAAATTCTAGTGGTATTTTTGGCTTAAAATACTTGTGAGTTGTGATGATATTTTTGACATCAAAACTTTTTAGTGGTATTTTTGAGGATTATTTGTTTCCATGCTTTACTTAGTTCATTTTATTCGTCTTTCATACATTTTTCCGTGACTTTTGTTGTCCAATGAATTTGATTGACTTTTATAAGAGAAAATCTGAAACAATGTTTCTTTTGTTGTTCTCTGTTAATTAGGAAATAGCATTTTATGATGTCACAAAAACCGGAGAACTCTTGAGTAGATTATCCGAAGACACACAAATCATTAAAAACGCCGCTACTACGAATCTCTCCGAAGCTCTTCGTAATGTGACAACATCGTTTATTGGCGTCGGGTTCATGTTCACGTCGTCTTGGAAACTAACATGTAAGAACTAAATAACCTTTTCACTAATTTTTTCGGATTATATACTAATTTTAGATGTAATAAAAGGAACTGACTTGTCTTCTTGTTCATTAAATCAATGTTTTAATTAGTGTTGGCGCTAGTGGTGGTTCCGGTAATATCAGTTGCGGTGAAACAGTTTGGTCGGTATATACGCGAACTTTCACACAAAACTCAAGCAGCTGCTGCTGTTGCTGCTTCTATCGCCGAGGTATTGTTTTAATTTTTCAATGTTTTCTACAGAAATTGCAAAAATACACTTTAAAGATTATATTTTGCAAAAATACACCTACTTAAATTCAATTTTCATTATTAAATCTAAACACTGATAACTGAACACAAATAAACTCTACCATTTCCAAAACTAAACACTTAATATAGAGTCCAAAAGAAAAGTTTGCATTCGAAAGTATTTTATGGAGTAATTTAATCATTTTGACTCCAAACAAAAGGTGTATATTTAATAAAAGTTTTGAAATGAGTGTAGTTATGTAAAATAGCGTTTGAAAAGGTATACTTTTGTCAATTTCTCATGTTTTTTTTTGTTAATAAATATTTGAAATTGACAAGATCAATCTATAGGAATCATTTGGTGCAATACGAACGGTTAGATCTTTCGCTAAAGAAAGTTATATGGTATCAGAATACTCCAAGAAAGTCGATGAGACTCTCAAGTTAGGACTTAAACAAGCTGTGAGTCTTTTTTCTGCATAAATAAATCATTTCATATGATATGGTTTTGTCTGAAACTAAAACTTATGATGTTTCTTTGTGATGATATGTCGGGTTTTTTGGTGGTTTTAGGTACTCGTGGGGCTGTTTTTCGGAGGACTAAATGCGGCTTTCACGTTATCGGTTATAACGGTTGTTAGTTATGGAGCTTACTTAACAATAACCGGTTCCATGACCGTTGGTGCACTCACTTCTTTCATTCTTTACAGTCTCACAGGTTACCATTCTCATTCATATTTTTCGATATGGAATTTTTAAACAATTTTTGTATTAAACAAAAGAGTAATTTCCAAAAATACCATCTTTTTAAGAACTCATGCCATGTACTCTATCACAAGTTTTTCGGTTTAAAATACCACTAAAAAGTTTTGTTGACCAAAAAGACCATAAAACTTAATGAGCTTAAAATCATCAGAATTAAACCATAAAACTTCAAACTAAACCATAAACACTAAATACTATAACCAAATGATTCTTTTTCTAATTTTATAGTGTTAAAACTTGTTTTTGTATTTGTGGTATTTTAGGCCTAAGAAAAACATTTTAGAAGTAATTTAGGCGTAAGGAATTTTGTGATGGACTATTTGTGAGTTAAAAAATTTGTGTGGTATTTGAAGAAACGTCTCACAAACAAATACATTGTTGTTTTTAACAGTTGGTTCATCGGTATCTTCTTTATCGAGTTTATACACAACGGCAATGAAAGCCGCGGGTGCTAGCAGACGTGTATTTCAGATCTTGGACCGTGTTTCTAGCATGAAAAACTCAGGAGACAAGTGCCCCGTCGGGTAATATTTCCTCTCCTAATTTTTTTACTAAATGTGTTTTTTTTTTCAAATTATCATAAGAAACATTTTTCCGAGCTTATAACTCGGGATATTATGCAGTGATCCTGATGGAGATGTTGAATTAAATGACGTTTGGTTTGCTTATCCTTCTCGTCCTAGTCACATGATACTTAAGGTAAACACGAAACCTTCTTCTCTATCTATTATAAGTTTTTTCTTCTTCTTCTAATTTTCATTACTCAATAGTTACAAGAATAGCACATTCTTGATCCCGTGATGTCTTAAAAGAAAATGTTTGAGCGGTGCAGGGAATATCGTTGAGGTTGTCACCGGGTTCAAAAGTTGCGCTTGTGGGACCAAGTGGTGGTGGAAAAGTAAGTTCAAAAACTATTACGGTTTCTCCATCTATGCAATTTTAGAATGTCAAGAGAAATTTCTTCAAATAAAACGTCCTTTCCATATATACCACAATACAAAACTGTTTTTAACACTAGAATATATTTTTTTCCTTTGGGCTTACTTACATATTTAGTGTGTAAGGTTTAGTTTTGAAAAAGTTATATTTTTTCGTTTTGGAGGGTTTAATTTTGAAGGTTGTTAGTTATTTCTAATTTTGTGGTATTTTTGACTAAAAAACTTATGATTATATTTTTGACACACAATATAAAATGTGGCATTTTTGAAAATTTTCCTAATCTAAATGGAATTTAAATACTGTTTGTTTTATACGTTTTGGGTTTGCTTTTTTATATAATAAGTGTATTAATGTTCATATTTTCAATATGCAGACGACAATAGCAAACTTGATAGAGAGATTCTATGATCCACAAAAGGGAAAGATTTTGCTTAATGGAGTTTCTTTAATGGAAATATCCCATCAATACCTTCACAAACAAGTAACTCTTTCCTCTACTTCTTCGCTCATTTCATTTCGATATTAACTCGTAATCTTAATTTTTTTTGTTTCTTGTCGCGGATTATTTCGTTTTAGATAAGCATTGTAAGCCAAGAACCGATTCTTTTCAACTGTTCGATAGAAGAAAACATCGCTTATGGTTTTGACGGTGAAGCAAGTGTTTCCGACGTAGAAAACGCCGCTGTAAGTACTTTATGTTGTCTCTTTTGTACATGATTGTTGGCGGATAGACTAAACCGATCCAAAAAGCAAAATTAGACCCTTTTATATTAATAAATTTCTAGGGGGCAGTTGCGAAATTCTCTAATTATACTTTGCAAAAACACACTCTCTACTTCATAGATACACTTGTACACATAATAAACATTAAATATTGCACTCAAATAAACCTTAAATGTTAAACTTAACCTCTTTCAAAACCAAACTATAATAACTAAATATTGAACACAAAATTCAAATTTGAAAGTAGTTTTAAGAGGTAATTTTATCATTTAACCTCTTAAAATTGTATTTTTTAAATGAAAATATGCAGTTTCTGTCAATTTATTTTTTTCTTTATTACCAGAAGTATAAGCATATGTCTTGATGGTCTTGTTTAAAAATTGTAATGTTTTGTGGACAGAAAATGGCGAATGCGCACGAGTTCATAGAGACATTCCCGGATAAATATAAAACCATTGTTGGAGAACGTGGATTACGTCTCTCAGGAGGACAGAAACAGAGGATTGCTATCGCGAGGGCGCTTCTAACAAACCCGAGAGTGTTGCTACTCGATGAAGCAACAAGTGCACTTGACGCCGAAAGCGAATATCTTGTTCAGGTAATTAAACAACAAAAATTTGCAATCAAAACTTATATAAGAAAAAATAAATTCCTTTAACTACAATCAAATCAAGGTTTTATGCCTAAAATACCATCATAAGTTTTTTTCCCTTAAATACCACTATAAATCTTTATAGACCAAAATAAATACAAAACACCAGTTTAACACTTTAGAATTTAGTGTTTAGGATTTAGTTTTGAAATGGGGTATGGTTTAGTTTTGAGGGTGATAAACGAGATTTTACCCCGTTAAATCTAATATCTTAATTGTAGTACTTAAGATGTCAAACCAAATCAGGAGCAAACAATATACTTGAATTTATAAGAAACGAACTTAGTTTAAGCGTGATTAAAATGGTTGTTGGTGAATGTTTTTGTAACCGAAAATCAAACAAATAAAAACGCGAATTAAGAGTTTTGAAAGATTTATTAAAAAGTTAAACAATCAGAGTTAAGGTGTTTTAAGGATGATTAAATTTTCGGATTTCAAATTGTCTTTTACAAAGATAACTTTAAGGTTTTGAAAACGATTTTAGATCAATCCACTCTCGTAGCAATGATCCTTTTCTCAACAATTAAACTAAAACAATATCTTGGATAGTTTAATCGTCGAGAAACTTTAAGAAGCAAATCAATTCTAACCACCAAGCTTATTAACACGGATCTCTCGGTTAAGCTAGGCTTGGTTCTAAGGTAATTGTTCGGGAACCTTTATAATCTCTCGATTCATAAAGTTTCCTGGGTTCAATAATCGAATGGCCAACTCGATTAAGGCTTTAAGATTGTTACCAAAGACTAAAGTTTATGATCTATTAAGTCCTAGACAATTATTAATCTTAGATTCAATCAATCCCCTTTTACCCTAACCCAATTGTCTATTTAGAACTACTCACAAAGCATATTGAAATTCAAAACAATTAGATTTAAAGATATCATAAGCATAAACAAAAGCAAAGAGAATAAAGGGTAAAGAAATCTCTTATTGATGATGATGAAGATTCAAAGGTGGCCAAGTAGCAAACACCAAGAAAATCTCCCAAGTCCAAAGCAAAAGAAACAAAGCGATGAGAAACCAAAAACTAAAAGATGAAAAAGAAAAACTAAGATAGGGTGGCTGTCAAAACATCCCAACCCTAATATAATATCAAAACCAAAATAAAATAAAGGAAACACAATTGGTTTAGGAATTGGTTTTCCTTTTTACAACATAAAACCGATTTCCTTATAAATTTCGCAGCTTGTATCGGTCATAGCAAACCGATACAATCCGGTCGATACGCGCCGGTCGGTAGCCTTGCTTCGACTCGGTTTCCTTCGTATCGGCCGGAGCCAAGCCGATACAACAAGTCGATACGCGTCTTCGGGTTTTTTTTCCTCTTGTATCGGCCACTTCAAACCGGTACAACAAACCGATACGAAGTAAAATTGGAATAACTTTAGATCTAACCGTTGAAATCATCTCAAACCACCGCCAAATGAAAGCTAACATCCGTGGCTATCTTGTGGTAAAATTTCATAAAGATCCAACGGCGGGAACGTCTTAAACGAGTGTCTTTTTGACGCTTTTCGTCACACTTCTCTGTTTTTTCCATAATCGCACTCTTAAACCCGAAAACCACGAAAGAACATGCAAATGCAACCTATATGATACTAAATGCAACCTAAATGAGTTAATTCTAATGCATAACATAAGGTAAAATGTGTAAAATATGCAAGTTATCAACTCCCCCAAACTTATCCTTTGCTTCGTCCTCAAGTAAGAGAATTTCGCATCAAAGTTTAAGAAGGTGTGGAGGCGGGGACCTCGGAACCAAAAGCAACACGGAAGTGTAATGAACAAGTATCCTAAACATAGTACTCTCTCGCAACCGAACTAGTTCCACTTATTTCTATCTACCTTAACTCCGTCTAAATCGCTATTATTACCAAAAGTATGTGATCCACTTGTCTAGTCTAAACACCTTTCACATTCAATTAAACACAATCAAGCATGAAACATGATTAAAAATTTCTAAGAGTTTTTCTATTTGTCTAGGTAAGAACGGGATTTCGAATCAAACGAGGAGGCTAACACTCAGGCATGTGGTTAGTTGTAGCGCGGTTTCTCTCGGGGAGTGAAAGGGTTAAGCAAAATCGGGAAAGACAATGAGCAATACAAGTCCGGACATCCATCCCTATACAACTCTATCCACTAACCCATCGTCTTTCTTTTAAACATTTAAACACCTAAACATCGAGTTTCTTAACAACCTTAGGGGAATTTATTTTGGCTAAGTCTCTTTTTTTTTTTTTTTTCTTAATCGAATTCTTTTTCTTTCTTTTCTTTTCTTTTTTTTTTCGATTTTTCTATTTTTTTTTTTTATACTTAGCCATTCTTTTACCCCTTAGGTGTTTTACAATCACTCGTGTTTATTTTCTTAATTTTCAAAACTCAAAGACGTGTTTTACCTAGCCATTATTCCCTTCTAAATCACTAGCCCAATGGATGTCCTTTCTTGTCGCTCCCTATACTTTCAAGTTTTTGCGAAACCAAACAATCACTAAATGAAAAGAATTCTCACAAGTGTTTGGGTTTAGGCGTAGGGGGTGAGAGGGGAATCATCCTTATAATGAGAATGACCGGATTGCGCTTAAAGTGTTTCGGTTTAGGAAGCCGCAATCCGTAGAAATCGAAAAGTCATAGAAATTCTCTTGAAAACTATCAATCATGCTAATTAAAAGTCAAGTTTAAGTTCAGATAATTTTTCGAAGGTGACTTAGAACTACCAAGCTTCATAACAACACAATTGGCTTTTTAAACATCAATGTCTAGAGTTGCGGTTTTAAGATTTTCGACGAGTTCTAATTCGTTTACGGAAGATACTACACCTAAGATTTCAAAACACAAAGTGCGTCGCTTTACAAGGTTAACATCATCATAGATCCCCTATGCATATGCTCTAAATGCCATGAACTAATCCTATATGCGTATTTTTTTTTTTTTTTTTTTTTTTTTTTTTTTTTTTATGAATGCTAATATGCGAAAACTAATATGACTACTCCCCAAACTTAAATCACACGTGTCTCCGTGTGAAACAAGCATTGGAGAAGGTTCCTAAATGTATGTATGAATGACTCTAATATGAAAAACTAATGGGTATGCACATGGTTCGTGTGTTACCTCGGTAGTACTAACACGACGAGTCGAAGTCGTCCGTATCGGTCCCGACAGACCGATACTCTTGCCCGATATCGGTCCAAAGAACCGATATAACGAGCCGATATATACCCCTTTCGAATTCGTCTTCCTACTTCGTTTTCACTCGAAACCATCAAACATGACATATATTCTAAGTAAATTATCATCTAAATGCAAACTAAAATTTTATATACAAGGATAGACATGGGACTTCCTCCCAAGTGAGCTTGTTTATAGTCTCTTAGCTTGACTTTACCCCCTTCTTTTTAGGTGACATTGGGGATTGAAAAAGATGTCGAATCTCTTTCGGTGACAACTTCGTGTACCGTGGGCGGCTCGAGTTTTACTCGTTCACCACAAACTCGACTCTATCGTTGTGCTTGCTTTGTTTTGACTCGCAGCCGAGCACTCCTTGCTCCTTCCTTGAAAGCTTTCTTCAAAAGTTTAACCTCGTTGACTAACTTTCTAATGACGCGGTTTTTAGACAAGTTCGAATGCGCCATTCTAAACTTTCTAGGAGGATGTTGGTGTTCCACTTTTGGAGCTTTGGGTTTGCTCCTTGCATCATCACTAGTCTTACCATTGCTAGCATCTTTCTTTACTCCAATCACCAAAGCTTCACAAGGAACCGTCTCCGTAGGCTTTTTGACCACATCGTTGATATTGTACCGTTGAACAAGGTCCTTCCCAAGGTGTAAGTCTATCTTTCCAACCTTCACATCTATGACGGCTCCAGCGGTTGCCAAGAAAGGTCTTCCAAAGATGAGTGGACTATTAGGTTCTTTGTCTATCTCCAAGACGACAAAATCTGTCGGAATGAAAACGTCTCCCAACTTTACCGGAATATCTTCTAAGATTCCAACGGGTACCTTCACGGATCTATCGGCCAGCACCAAAGAGATCTGAGTAGGTTTGAAAGAAGAAAGGCCAAGTCGTTTAGCCACAGACGAAGGCATAACGTTGACACCGGCCCCTAAATCGCATAGGCACTTTTCAAAGACCAAAGGACCAAGAGTGCAAGGCAAAGTAAAACTCCCCGGATCACCAAGTTTCTTAGGAGAATGGTTCTTTTGAATGATCGCGTCGCACTCTCGTGAAAGATTCACCGTGTCTTCCAAGTTTTTAAACTTGTTTTTGATGGTGTCTTTCAAGGATTTAGTGTCGTCAGGGACTAGCTTGAAAGCGTCAATAAGTGGCATGGGAACTTGTACCTCGTTTACTTGCTTCTCGAGCTTAGCTCTAAAGTACTCCTTCAAGTGTTGCATCTTAGCTCGACCCGGAAAAGGTAGCTTAGGCACGTAAGAAGACGTCACGTAGACGGGCTTCTTCTTTTTCTCGGATTTTTCCTCCGTATCGGCCATGTTCTTGGCCGATGTAGGTGGTCGATATCGGTCATCCGAAACCGATATGACAGGCCGATACGAGTCCCCTGTCTCCTTATCACTCGTATCGGCCTTGTTCCTGGCCGATACGGTGGTCGATATCGACCGGATGTGGACGATACGACCGGCCGATACAACCGTTCGTATCTTCCTCGTTACCGCATGCGGTGTTCTCGTCGTCTCAGGACCGTGGTCTCCGAGTCGTGTGATCGTTCCACCTCCCCGACCCGATCCGCATTGTCCTCGATGAGATCGTGTGAAAGCATTTGTGTATCACCTGCTAAGTTCTATGGAGTTGACATACTCTCTAGGATTGGCTTCGAGTTTACCCGAAGTCGACCAATTGGTCGCTTAGAAGCCGAGGTAATTTGAGCCACTTGGTTGTCTAAAGCCTTCAAGTGTGAGTTCATGGATTCGATCTTGGCGTTGAGATCATTGTAAGTAGAGTCCACCTTTGTCTTGATGGCATCGATTTCCATGAAGCTTCGGCTTTGACCTTCTAGAATTTGCTTCAACAGTTGGTTAGTTTGGTCACCTTGGGGAGCCGGTGAAGAAACTTGGCCTTGAGCGACGGGAGGATGGTTGTAACCCGGTGGTGTATTAAGTGGTGGTCTCGGTGCATATCCTCCTTGTTGTGCTTCGAGGATAGACTTGATCTTGAGGGTTAGCTACGTTGGTGCTTCGGTAGGAAAGGTTCGGGTTGTGTTTGTAGTTGTTGAAACGCCAATCACCTTGATTACCCACATAGTTTATCTCCTCATGAGTTCCGTGAAGTGGGGTCGCCTCTTCTTCTCTACTTCCTACGAAGTTGATTCCCGCTTGTTGAGACATGAGTAGCTTATCCAGCCTTCTCATTAACCGCCTTTATCTCTATCTTAAATTGCTCATCATTCCCCGAGCCGCGGATGGTGCGATCATAATCTTCCCCGTAGTTGCTATCGCTTATTGCGTAGTTTTCCACCAAAAGTCGTCCATCGGCTTCCGTCTTCCCAAGGAAATTTCCTTGGCTAGCCGAATCGAGAAGCATCCTAAACTTCGGTTTTAGCACCGCGGTAGAACGTGCTCGAGTAAGCTCTCTCCCGTGAAACCGTGGTGTGGACATCTCACCGTGTAACTCTTGAATCTTTCCCAAGACTCGCCGAACGTTTCTTGGTCTTTTTGTGCGAAGGTCGAGATCTCGATTCTTAGCTTTGTCGTCCTCACCACCGAGAAGAACTTTGTGAGAAAAGCCGTCTTACACGCCTCCCAAGTCCGTATGGTGTCTTTCACAAGATTCTTCTGCCATATGTGTGCTTTGTCCCCGAGTGAGAAGGGGAACAAACGCAGCCTTAAACATGTCTTCATTGACACCATTGATCTTCACCGTGTCGCAAAGCATGTCAAATCGGTGAAGGTGATCAATGGGGTCTTCACTAAGCGGCACCGTAGAACTTGTTGCTTGGACACCATGTTAATGAGACTAGACTTTATCTCGAAGTTGTTGTTGGCGATAGCCGGTGGTGTGATGCCACTACGGTTGGTGATGTTTGATGGCACATCCGCCGTACCAATGGTGCGTGCAACGTTAGGTGCGTTGTTTGCATCACCCATCTCGAATTCGATTCCGAGCCCGAAGTGTCCGATGTGGATGAGTCGGAGTGGAGGCCGGTTCTTCTTTCTCGTGAGATAGCTCTTTCGTGTGCTTTGATGTCCGCGAAGAAGAGCAAGTCGTCACTTTGTCGGTGACTTCTTCTTTGCATACACCTACAAAACGAAAATCACAAGGAAAGAGAACAAGTTAGTAACGAAACCGAAACTTAATCCCAAGTAGTTTCAAAATTCTAATAATTGTTCGAGTTCCCGAATCAAGCAACGGCGCCAATTTGATAAACGAGATTTTACCCCGTTAAATCTAATATCTTAATTGTAGTACTTAAGATGTCAAACCAAATCGGGAGCGAAACAATATACTTGAATTTATAAGAAACGAACTTAGTTTAAGCGTGATTAAAATGGTTGTTGGTGAATGTTTTTGTAACCGAAAATCAAACAAATAAAAACGCGAATTAAGAGTTTTGAAAGATTTATTAAAAAGCTAAACAATCGAGTTAAGGTGTTTTAAGGATGATTAAATTTTCGGATTTCAAATTGTCTTTTACAAAGATAACTTTAAGGTTTTGAAAACGATTTTAGATCAATCCACTCTCGTGGCAATGATCCTTTTCTCAACAATTAAACTAAAACAATATCTTGGATAGTTTAATCGTCGAGAAACTTTAAGAGCAAATCAATTCTAACCACCAAGCTTATTAACACGGATCTCTGCTAAGCTAGGCTTGGTTCTAAGGTAATTGTTCGGGAACCTTTATAATCTCTCGATTCATAAAGTTTCCGGGTTCAATAATCGAATGGCCAACTCGATTAAGGCTTTAAGATTGTTACCAAAGACTAAAGTTTATGATCTATTAAGTCCTAGACAATTATTAATCTTAGATTCAATCAATCCCCTTTTACCCTAACCCAATTGTCTATTTAGAACTACTCACAAAGCATATTGAAATTCAAAACAATTAGATTTAAAGATATCATAAGCATAAACAAAAGCAAAGAGAATAAAGGGTAAAGAAATCTCTTATTGATGATGATGAAGATTCAAAGGTGGCAAGTAAGAAACACCAAGAAAATCTCCCAAGTCCAAAGCAAAAGAAACAAAGCGATGAGAAACCAAAAACTAAAAGATGAAAAAGAAAAACTAAGATAGGGTGGCTGTCAAAACATCCCAACCCTAATATAATATCAAAACCAAAATAAAATAAAGGAAACCCAATTGGTTTAGGAATTGGTTTTCCTTTTTACAACATAAAACCGATTTCCTTATAAATTTCGCAGCTTGTATCGGTCATAGCAAACCGATACAATCCGGTCGATACGCGCCGGTCGGTAGCCTTGCTTCGACTCGGTTTCCTTCGTATCGGCCGAGCCAAGCCGATACAACAAGTCGATACGCGTCTTCGGGTTTTTTTCCTCTTGTATCGGCCACTTCAAACCGGTACAACAAACCGATACGAAGTAAAATTGGAATAACTTTAGATCTAACCGTTGAAATCATCTCAAACCACCGCCAAATGAAAGCTAACATCTGTGGCTATCTTGTGGTAAAATTTCATAAAGATCCAACGGCGGGAACGTCTTAAACGAGTGTCTTTTTGACGCTTTTCGTCACACTTCTCTGTTTTTTCCATAATTGCACTCTTAAACCTGAAAACCACGAAAGAACATGCAAATGCAACCTATATGATACTAAATGCAACCTAAATGAGTTAATTCTAATGCATAACATAAGGTAAAATGTGTAAAATATGCAAGTTATCAGAGGGTTTAGGATGTAATTGTGATGGTTCTAGACTAATTTAAGTTTTCTTGTATTTTTTCCAATGCTTTTTAATGATATTCTAGAGAATAAAAACTTTTGGTGGTATTTTAGTCCTCGAGAGATATTTTGATGGTATATTAGTCATAAAAACATTTTCATATGGTATTTTTGGGTTTGGGCAACTAAAAATGTGTTCTAATGTTATTAAATATCCTCCTAATGTTCGAAACTATATTGGTTCAAAAAAATTTAAATGGAATTTTATGATGGTATGTTAGTCTTAAAATAAAAAATGTATGGTGTATTAGTGATAAAAACATTTTATGGTATTTTTGGGATGTGGCCAACTAAAAATACGTTCAAATGTTATGAACTTCATATCCTACTAATGTGATCTAAAACATGTTCGTTTTTGTAGGATGCAATGGACTCGTTGATGACGGGAAGAACGGTTTTGGTGATAGCTCATCGGTTATCGACAGTTAAGACAGCGGATTGTGTCGCGGTTATATCAGAAGGTCAGGTTGCTGAGAAAGGAACTCATGATGAGCTTCTTAGCTTTAATGGTATTTATACTAATCTTGTTAAGAGGCAGCTTCAGAGTTCTTCCTCTGTAACAACAACCACCACATTGTGAGATATTTAATGTTATTATTATTCTTGAAACAAGAAAAGACAAGTTATAATATCAGATTTGATTTTTAAGACTATTATGTTTTGTAATATTTTTGAGTTTGATTCTACATGAGCTTACAAAGTTACAATTATTCTCTGAAATTGGATAAGATAATTCTGAAAACTACACTTTTTAAAATTTAATTCACGAAACTACACCTAATTATAAACTTTAGAAGAATTTATAAAACTACAACATTTCATGCCTTCGTGAAGTCTACCTAATTCAATATTTTTCTATATTTATACCCTTTCAAAATTTTCTATATTTATACCCTTTCAAAATTTTCTATATTTATACCCTTTCAAAATTTTAAATGGTTGATTTACCTTTGAAATATTTTTTGTAACTAAAATATTTTTGTTTGATTTCCTAATTAGTGTTTAGAATATAATATTAAAGTGACATGATTTTGTAGGTAGAGTTTATTTATATTTAATTATGAATGTTTAGATGTACGTCTTTGTGAAATGAACTTTGAAATAATGTAGTTTTGAGAAATAAAATTCAAATGGTGTAATTTTGTAATTCCCCTAAAACTTTACACTTCTTGAATAGTTAAATTACACAATTTTTTTTTTTTTTTTTTTGTTAAATCTGTAAATATAAATTACACAATTTTAAAATATCTTATTTCACAAAACTACACCGAATTAAAAACTTTACCAATTTATTTCACAAAACTTTACTATTTAGTGTTTAGGAAAACAATCATTTTTTTTGTTTAGGATTTATTTAAATTTAAGCTTTAGTGTTTACATGTAGTAATAAAAACAGACTACACAACAATGTAATTTTGTAAACTGTAATTCTAAAACTGTGATTTTGTAATTCCTCATATAATAACTGGTATAGGATTTAGTTTGTAAATAAGTGAGAAAAAGTTCTAATGAGAATTTTTGATCCCATAAAAATGTGACCCATAGATTGGTTCAATTTTTAATGTAAAGTAGTTATAAAATTTGATTTATATTAAATAAATTTAATACTTATCAAATTACACACTTCTAGGCAGAGGATATGTTGGCTTATGTGTACTTTTGATTAGCTACTCTGAATCTGTTACCATTTAAATTGTGCATTTAATTCGATGTCTGAATATTTGCGTACAAAGTTGTTTCAGATACATAAAGTTAAAAATAACAAACGTTATTTAAAATTAAAAGTAAAGAAAAATAGTATAAGGAATAGTCCTCTTTTCTTCTTATTGACAATATCAAATCCAATTTTGTTTCTAATTCAAAGTATTTGACGAAAATGGAAAAATCCAAATTTGCCACGAAGTCTAATTTTGAGGATGACTTTTCTATTAGTCGCGTCTATGTCTCTATTAATTTATAACACATTATTTTCATATTTCATATCTTTTAAAAATATATAAAATAATACTTTTTCTTGATATTTTAGAACCTCATCTTTTCTTTTTTCATTTTTTTTATAATTTTAATTTTTTTGGTCACCGATAATTTTAATTTAATTTCCTCTAGTATAATATGATGAGTAGTCTATAATACTTCTATTTCAAAACGGTATTTTACTATAAAATTTTGTTACAAAATAAGGGAGAATCACAAAACTACACCATTTGAATTACATTTCACAAAATTACATCATTTCAAAATAACTTCACAAAACTACACCTAAATACTAAAAATTAAATACAAATAAACATTACCCACACAATTTTACCCCCTTAATACTATATCCTCTAATTAGCGAACTCAAATGAAAATATTTTAATTTTGATAATTTTTTAAAGGGTAAATCAAACTTTTAATATTTTGAAAGGCTGTAAATATGTGAAAAAATTAAATTATGTAGAGTTTTGTAAAGGAATGAAAGAAAGGGCGTAGTTTTATGAATTCTTCTAAAAACATTATGATATATACTAGGATTTTAGTCGACAATTAATTAGGTATTCTTTCTTCATGCATGCATCGTTTTATTAAGATAAATGAAAAATAATTCTAAAAATATATTGATTTGATATTAACAAACGTAAAAGATGAAGTGAAAATTACAAAACCTAACGTTATATTTTTAATATTTTTTTGTAAGAAATAACTTATTTATGTAAAATTGTTAAGTAAAAATATTTTGCATTAAAATTATTTTTTGCATTTTAACAATTAACCAAATATATAGAATAAAAATTATAAAACCAAAAACCATATAAATTTACCATTCAATTTTTTAGAAAAAAAAATATATTGCCAAAAAAAAAACTTAGAAATTAAAAACTAAAATCTAAAACACCATGCAAACAATCCTAGCCTAAGTTTGTTTTTTATAGTATATAAGATCTTTGGCAATTTCACAATAAATTGAATTTTCTCTTTAATTTAACTTTTGACTTTAACTTGAAGTTCATCATATATTTATTTTAATCTTATAGATTAATGGGAGAATTATAAAACTACACTATTTGAATTACATTTCACAAAACTACACCATTTCCAAAATACTTCACAAAACTACACCTAAACACTCAAAATTAAATCCAAATAAACCCTACCCAAACAATACTACCCCTTAATACTATACCCTAAACACTAATTAGCGAACCCAAATGAAAAGATTTTAATTTTGGTAATTTTTAAAAAGGTAAATTAAGCTTTTAAAATTTTGAAAGGGTGTATACTTGTGAAAATATTGAATTAGGTGTAGTTTTGTGAAGGGAGGGTTGAAAGGGTGTAGTTTTGTGAATTTCTCTAGATTAATTTTGTATATATATAATACTATTATAGATTTTGATAATCTATAATTGATTAATTATAATTAATTATTAACAAATAAAACCCTAACACTAGTATATATATACACGAAGTTTATTAGTAATTATAATCATCACCACCAAAAAAATGGCTTCTTCTTCTTCATCAATTGAAATCATCGACGTGGCACAAATCGAACCATCAAACACTGACTCGTCCGAGTCACAGACTCTCTCACTCACTTTCTTCGACCTTCTCTGGCTCAAAATCCACCCCGTCCAACGAGTCATCTTCCACCGAGTCACAAACATAACTCGCTCTTACTTCGACTCAGTCATCGTTCCTAATCTCAAATCCTCTCTCTCCTCTTCTCTCTCTCTCTACCTTCCTCTCGCCGGAAAAATCCTCTGGAACTCTACCGATTCAAAACCTAAAATCGTTTACACAGAAAACGACGCCGTTTTGTTTACCGTCGCTGAATCAAACGCGGATCTGTCAAGTTTAACCGGAAACGCACCGTTTCGATCGATAGAGTTATATTCGTTATTACCCGAGTTACGAGTATGCCACGTGTCAGCGAACATCGTGTCGTTTCAAATCACGCTGTTTCCAAATCAAGGGTTTTGCATCGGTGTTAACGCACATCATGCCGTTTTAGATGGGAAAACGACAACCATGTTTTTAAAAACCTGGGCCCACATATGCAAACAGCAACAACTTGAAGAGGAGGATAAAACCGTAAAATCATATTTACCGCAGGATCTAATCCCGATTTTTGATCGTACGGTTATAAATCCTCCTATTGATTTAGATACACAGATTTTGGACACGTGGAACTCTTTCGAGAAATTATTCTCCGGCGGTGAAGAACCGGAGAATCCCAAGAGCTTGAAGCTGATTCCGTCGCCGGAGATAACTTCCGATGTGTATAGATACACTCACAATCTCTCTCGAGAAGACATACAAACGCTTCGCGAACGGCTCAAAAGAGAATCCGAATCAGAATCGGAATACTCCGCCTCTGCTTCGCCGTCGTCGCCGCCGTCGAAGGAGCTTCGATTATCGACGTTCGTGATAACTTACGCGTACGCTTTAACGTGTGTGATCAGATCTCGCGGCGGAGATCCGAATCGACCCGTCGGGTACGCGTTCGCGGTGGATTGTCGTAGCCTCCTAGATCCGCCGATTCCAGCGAACTATTTCGGAAACTGCGTCTCCGCCACGTTTAATTTATCGTTAACGGCGGAGAAGTTTCTCGGCGAGGGAGGTTTTTTAGCGGCGGCGAGATTAGTTAGCGATTCCGTTGAGAGTTTAGAGGAGAATGTGGCGTGGAAGATTCCAGAGCTTTTGGCTGCGTTTTATAGTGTGCCACGTGGAACACAGGTTTTGTCAGTTGCCGGGTCGACCCGGTTTCGAGTATACGGGTTAGATTTCGGGTGGGGCAAACCGGAGAGAGTGGTGATTGTGTCTATAGATCAAGGCGAAGCGATTTCGATGGCGGAGAGTAGAGAAGGTAACGGTGGTGTTGAGATTGGCTTCTCTCTCAAAAAACATGAAATCGATGTATTAATTGATTTGTTACATAAAGGGCTAAAATAGTAAAATCTATTTTTTGAAAAGGAGTTAAACAAGTATAAGAGATAAAAAAATTTGTCAATTAAATATATGGAAATGGATAATATCAAAATTAGACACCGTCTTTTTATTTAGTTGAGATGAGAATATTTATTTTTGACATTATATCGATATTTTTTTCAATGAAAATGTTATCGGATATTTTTGTTGTTATCGCAGACTTATTTTATAGTTTTAAATCAAATAAATATCAATATTTAATTGAGTTATTATGATAATATATAAGTTTAACAATATCAATTATACGATAATTGAGTAATAAAAAAAAATTGTGATTAAAAAAAAAATATCGCGATAACAAAAAGAATATATTGATAACAAAAAAGCTATCGCGAAAACAAAAAGAAAAAATGCGATAACAAAAAATTATCGCGATAATAAAAACATTGTGATAACAAGAGATATATCCGACTGAGAGACCCAAAAAAGATCCGCCCGAAAAAAATTCCGGCCGAGAAACATCCACCCGACAGAGATCCGAGAGACATATGACCTAGAGATATCGAGAGGAATTCGACCGAAAGATATCGAGAAATTCGGCCGAGAGATTCGACCGAGAGATCGAAAGAGATTCAATCAAGAGAGGTTCGAATGAAAGAGATTGACCGGGAGAGATATTCAAAAAGAAAAATAGATATCAAAGAGAGATATATCCAAAATTGAGAAAAAAATATTAAAAAATAGATCATGGAAGGAAGAGCGAAAACAAGAGAAATTGAGAAAAAAAAAGATTGGAAAAGAAGGAGAGAATAATATTACCCCATGTTCTAAAATCCCCGCCTAGCTCTGATTACTCTCGGCCTAGGCGCTAGACGATGGTCGTCCGTCCCGATTAACATCTAAGCCTCCTAAAAATTCTTGTTCTAATTATTTCCCGTCTAATCCGATTAATCTCCGCCTATTCCGATTTACCTCCGTCTAATCCGATTAATCTCCGCCTAATTCGATTATTTTTCGTCTTAATTCGATTATTTACAAGAACAAATATCTCATTTATTAGTTTAATAAATTAAAATAATTATATTATAACCACTTAAAATCAATAAAAACTTATTAATTTTATTTTTAGATAAATTTTAGTTATAATTTCTTTCACTATTGTGTATTAGGAAAAAATATATGATATAATATTTAAAATATGATGTTAATCTGTTTATTATATTGTTTATAGTTATATTAATAAAAGTTTTATATATGTATTTAATAGATTTAAATAAAATATCTTAAATATATGATGAATAATTGTACTAATAATACAAAAACTAGTTCCCGATTAATCTTCGAATTTTTCGCCAGGCGCTAGACCTACCTCAACCACCCGATTAGCGCCTAGCGATTTTTTGAACATTGATATTACCCTATTCAATCTCTCTCTTATCACCTAATAAATATATGTGACTAAATATTTCGTTGATTTCCATCATTTTTGTGATTATATATGTTTTCGTGATTTTTCTATTATTATTTGTGACTATACAAATAATTTTTAATAGTATTTCATTTTGGTTCATGTTTTTTTTATGTGGACCATGCGGCATTGATTGATATAATTATCGTTACGTACGTTGCGTGATTTTTACTACTTTTTTTTTTTTTGTCAACGTGATTTTTACTACTTAAAGGTTACTGTTTTTAACACTTTTAAAGGTTAATATTTCTTAACACTTGTTTTCTTTAGAAACATTAATGATTGAGAAAGGTTGCTATTACTAACAAATTAAGAGAGAGTGGTCTAATAATGTAATAAAAAAAGAGAGAGTGGTCTAATATTGGTTTTTACTTTAAGAGAATTCTTCATTGTAAAACTATTAAATCATTGATCTTTGATCCGTCAAAAATAATATCTATTAGAAAACCGGATGAATAAACTATAAAGTATTCACTGGTTTTACTCACTTTGGTTAAATATATATAAAAAGATTGTTATTTCTTTATAAAAAAAAAGATTGTTATTTTTTATAATTAATAACTATGTAAACATTGAATCTGAATTTTAATTTCGAATCACTCCGTTGTATTTGTCAACTACATATTTGTTATTTAACTTAAGATACATGAAAAAGTTTTGATACACATGAAAATGCTAGGTTTACTTTAACTTTATATATATTTTATTGGGTCTTAATTTGGATAATGTTACTGCGATATATTTAGAATAAAAACAAATTCAAACATCGAAAGTTTAGATGAAAATTGTTTAACATGCAAGTCAAGTCTAACTAAATTTCGTATTGGGAGAAAATTTCAAAAAGAAAATGTGAAGGTTTAAACATTTTAATAGAAGAAGTCAAGAAAAAGCCACTCTTACATCTAAACATATTACACATACTTAAGTATACTACATATTTTGTTTGTACGAACAAATTTGTAACCATCAGTTATCTTTGAGAGTCTAATCCCTTTTTAATGTAATATTGTCCGTTTTGGGTCCTAAGGTCCGCACGGTTTTGGTATTAGTTTCCTTCCCAAAAGACCTCACACTAAATTGGGGTTAAACTTTCTCTTATATATATTAGATTTTCATTCTCTAAATATCCGATGTGTGACGAATGTTACAATTCACCTCATTCAAAGGTGCAACGTCCTCGTTGCACATCTGGCGCCAGGAAATCGGTCATCTAGGTCTGAACTAGAGTGACAACTCGCTCTGATACAACTTGTAACGATCCGGACCCGGACGTCCGTTACCTGTGAGAGTCTAACCCTTTCTTAATGTGATATTATCCGTTTTGGGCCCTAAGGTCCACACGATTTTGGTCTTGGTTTCCTTTCCAAAAACTCTCACACTAAATTGAGGTTAAACTCTCTCTTATATATTAGATTTTCATTATCTAAATATCCGATGAGGGACGAATGTTACAAAATTTCAACATGTTTCTAAACAATATGTTTATAAAATTTTGAGATAAATTCTATTCACATATTGTATTTACAATGTTCAATGTTTCTTCACCATAGTATTAAGGGATACGTACAAATATACAGTTTTATAAAACTACACCCATTTAAAATTTATTATTTCAAATAAAATAAATAATAAATATTAAATTCAAATAAACCTTAAACACTAAATTCTATCCCTTCAAATGATTTTTTTGAAATTAATATAGTTTTACAAATCAATGTTTAAAAGATTATAGTTATTTTGTAAATTTCTCTAGTATTAAATATATCACTAAAATTTTGGACAAAGTATACCATTTGAGGCCCTAAAATTTATAAGGAGGTGGGTCGGTCTCAAGTTTCAAAGACATTTTTTTAAAATACACCTAAATACTCAAAATTAAATCTAAATAAATCTTATCTACACAATTATACCGTTTAATATTATACCATAACACTAATTCGCTAACCCAAATAAAAAGATTTTAATTTTGATAACTTTTTAAAGGGTAAATCAACTATAAAATTTTTTGAAAATGAATAAATATGTAAAAATATCGAATTTTGTTGTAGTTTTGTGAAAAAGGTTGAAAGAATGTAGTTTTGTGAATTTTTCTTATTATTTTTAATTTAAATATTTTTTTACCACACTCCTCAAATTATATGTTTGACACCCATAAAATATATATTCAATTATAGTCCAATAATTTAATAAAATTATTTTATTAACTCAATTAATTTTATCAAAATTATATTAATTAATAAAATAGGCTCATAAAAGTATGTTAATACAAAATCTAATTAACAAAGCAACTAACTATTTTACTATATTTTGGGGGAAATTACAAAAATACACATTAAGAATTGTGATTTATAAAACAACACAAATATAAAACTGTTTTTATAAATACACTTAAATACTAAATTCAAATAAATTCTAAACATTAAAACTTTATCCCCCTTTATAACTAAATAGTGAAAATTTATCTCCTTCAAAACTGAACATTAAATAGCAAACCCATTTTTTTTTTAATTTTAGTAAATTTTAAAAGGATAATGTGATCATGTAAAATTAAAACAAGTCTATCTGTAATTCTTTTTATATAGTTTTACAAACTAATGTAACAGGTATTTTTGTAAAAAAAAATTTGTTGCGTTATTATTTCCTCAAATGAAATAGTGATAGATAATTTTATAGTTATATGTGATCAGATGTTTTTAGTAAATTTTAGAGGAATTCACAAAACTATATATTTTCTTTCTTTTCTTTACAAAAATCTATCTAATTCAATTTTTTCATATATTTACACCCTTTCAAAATTTAAAAAGCTTGATTTATCCTTTAAAAAATTATCAAAATTAAAATCTTTTCATTTGGGTTCGGTAATTAGTGTTTAAGATATAATATTAAGGGGGTAAGATTGTGTGAATAAAGTTTATTTGAATTTAATTTTGAGTGTTTAGATGTAATTTTGTGATGTAATTTTGAAATGGTATAGTTTTGTGAAATATAATTCAAATAGTGTAGTTTTGTAATTCTTCCTAAATTTTATGTATATTTATTTTAAAAAAAGATTTTGACGTGACTAACTATGCTGGCTCGGCCACTGATTATAATGCCATGTCGCACTTCTTGTTATGTTATCTTTATGACAAAGCAAATCGTCCACAAGAACGTACCTTGGCCAGGAAACGGCACGTGAAGAAATTGACACGTGGGTCCACTTTTATGTCTTTTCATAGTTAATTTATGTACGTTGAATATTCTTTTTATGTTTCAAATGTTCACATTTCTTATACAAAAACTACATCTATTTAAAATTTTATATTTATAAATATATTTAAGCGTTAAATTTAAATAAACTTTAAACATTAAACTTTATTTCTTTAAATTTAAACCATAAATAGTAAATAATAATCTAAATTTTTGTTTGGAAAAATTCTGAGAAAATACTTTTTAACATTTAAAATTTCAAATTATATATATTTTTGAGAAATTCACAAAATTATATCCTTTCAAATATTTTTTTACCAAACTATTCAAATTGTTTCCAATTTTACATTGAGAAACCTCGAAAAAATTATCTATATTACTATTATTTTATTTGGATTCACTAGTTAGTGTTTATGATTAGTGTTTAGGATTTAAAGAAAATAGAGTTTTATGGAAAATTTAACGTTTAGTTGTAATTTTATGAGATATATATTGAAACGGTGTAGTTTTATAATCTCTTATATCTATATTATTATTTTTGAAGTACTCTTTTGAATTTTTCCAAAAAAACTCAATTATTTACACATTATGCCATTCGGTTTAAATATGGGAAAAAAATTATTAAGGATAAAACCATAATTTTGGTTTACCAAACAAAATCTATAAGAATAATCATATCCTTAACTTTGATAACAATTTCCAAAAAAGTTTTATATTAAAAATACAAACATATATCATTAACATTATTATATTCTTAAAATTTATTTAAAATTTGTATTAATAACAAGAAATCAATAAAAACAATTATTTTCAACACAATAACCAACCAATAATATTATATATTATGAATATATTTAAATAAATTATTTGTATCTATAACTAAAATTATTTCTATTATAAATAAATTTTGGGTAAATTCGGTTAAATTTTAAAAATTTAACTTCGATTCGGTTTCGGGTTTACGGGTAGTAAAATTCTCTATCCATTCGAATATTTCAATTTTGTTTTGATATGTTAATTTGAATCCGAATATTTTGTCCACCCTTATAATATAATAAATAACAATTTCTATAGTATAAAATTCGGGTAACCCTGAAAATTCGGTTCAGTATTACAAAGTTAGGTTATTTAAATTTTGTTATGAGTTTTCGGGTCGTAAATTTCTTTACACGTTCAAGTTATTTATTTTATGAATCGGTTTCGGTATGAATATTTCAGTTTGGTTTCTATGCGTTAATTTAGATCCGAGTATTTTGTCAACTTTATAATATAATAACTAACAATTTATATAGTGTAAAATAGTTTGAAATACATAACCTTATAAATTATGTTAAAATATACTATATAGAATATGTACTACAAAATATTATATAGTAACAAAAAATTTCACTTCAATAACTTTTAATATATAAATAACTTTGGGTCATTCGGTTCTATTTAAAAATATTTTTTCGTTTCAGATTTCGATTTCGGGTTTTGGTTAGTAAATATTTTCTTCCCGTTCGAGATATTTTTTTTATTAGTTTCAACTTGAATATTTTAGTTATGTTCCGGTTTAATATTTTAAATCCGGATAATTTGGATAATATATAGTAACAAAAAAAATTATAACAACTTTTTTTTATAAAATGATTAAATTATTATTTGTTTGTAAAATCATAAAATAAAAACTTCTAAATATTTTATATATTCCTTAAAAACAAAAGATGTATCACTAATTAATAAATTAAATTTATAGACATATAAAACGATTTCAAAATATCTAGACCCGTGGTGAACCACGGGTTAAATCCTAGTCTACATTATAAAAGAAGAAGAATTATCTCCATATGAGCGACACATCATCAAAAATATTAAATACATATATAAAATAAAAATTTGATAAATTATATTTATTATTACTAAAAGTCAAATAAGAAACCATTAAAGACATAAAGTCATTTAATAATAAAATAAAAAACATTACACTATATAAAATAATAAATATATACAAATTCAAACTTAAATATATGTAGATAAATAAAGTTTCAACATTATAAATTTAAGACTCCATGACTACAAATATAAATAAGACATAAATCGTTCTCAATAATGTTATTAAACCAAATGTTAATAATCACTAAAAATATTCACCGAAAACATCACCGTCATATAAAATAAATAAAAAACAAATATAAATGTTCTAATAACATTAAAGAAAAAAACAAACTATGAAGCAATATAAAAAACGGGTTAAAATCTCCTTGTAAAACAAAAATAATGTATTATGGACAAAAATAAATAATTAATAGTAAAGAAATTAAAAAGAATACACAACAATTTTTACTTCTCTTTAAATTAAAAGGTTTGTAAAGCTAGATTTCATCACATATTGATTTTCTAATAGTTTTTTAATAAACTAAAATATTCATTCAAAAGTTACGCATAAACAATTTTATTTTCATTAATTTGGTAAAATAAAATGGGTTGTTTGTATCTAATGTCAAACCAAATACCTATTACAATAATAATTTTTTTTTAATATATCAACCTCAAACAGCCATAAATAAAATATAAATATTTTTAAAAATTATTATAAAATATTGACAGATATCCGCGCGGATTCTATCCAATTTTTAAAAAAAGTTATTTCGATGAAAATAAGATCCACATACCCAAGAGAGGAACGTACAACCATATCTTTTAGTGACTTTGTCCACGTAGAAAATTCTCAAAACTCATAAATGAGACATATGCAAGAATTGATATTTTTTTATATATATTAAGCTAAGATTTTTCGTTATACTTACACATAAAGGAAGAGAGAGTTTGGTAGACACTATCTTTCACCAAATTTATACAAAATGGCTATAAAAGTTATCAAAACCTTACGAGTCAAACCATCTACAAACTCTTCCAATGAAGACAAAACGTTGATGAATCTTCCTTTAACATTCTTTGACTTACTTTGGCTTAGGTTCCATCCTAACCAACGAGTCATATTCTACAAACTCACCGAGTCTTCATCATCACACGACTCGTTTTACTCTTTTATCCTCCCGAAACTCGAATCTTCTCTCTCCCTTGTCCTAAACCACTACCTTCCTCTTGCGGGTCGCATCACGTGGGACCCGCAAGACCCTAATCCATGCCTCGTGGTTTCAAACCACGACGACGCTGTCTCTCTCACCGTGGCAGAGACAGACGCCGATTTTTTCTTTTTGTCCGGCGACGGGCTGCGTCCAGCCGCCAGGTTACATCCTCTTTTGCCGGAGTTAGCCGTCTCCGAAGACTCGGCGACGGTGATATCTTTGCAAATCACTTTGTTTCCGGGCCAAGGCTTTTGCATAGGCGTAACATCTCACCATGCGGTCATCGACGGTAAATCTTCGACCATGTTTTTAAAATCATGGGCTCATATTTGCATGTTGCAAGAAAATAATGAAATCGTGGATTGTCTAAGTTTACCGGACGATCTAACTCCAAGTTTTGATCGTACGGTCATCAACGTTCCACGTAGACTTGATGAGAAAATGATCGAGACGTTGATGTATTTCGCAAAGGAAAAAGACAACAATAGGAGCTTGAAGTTAATCCCCATGGGACATGCAGGCCCTGATGTTGTACGTGTCACGCTCCAGTTAACTCTTGAGGACATAGAGAAGCTCAGAGAGCGAGTCAAGAAAGACTTGACTCCCTCTCTATATGATGAGCTTCACTTGTCGACATTTGTCATCGCGTATGCTTATGCGTGGACATGTTTGGTGAAAATGCGTGGTGGGGACGCGAATAGAACGGTACATTTTCTATATGCGGCTGATATGCGACTTAGGTTAAACCCGTCGGCACCGGCCACATACTTCGGGAATTGCGTGTTTCCGCAAAGTTGGTTCGAATACGAAGCGGGGACGTTTTTGGAAGAGGAAGGGTTTTTTAGGATGGTCAAGATCCTTAGCGATTCGGTTAAAGGTTTAGGTTCAAAAGGGATAGAGTCAATATTTGAGGACTACTTGGAAGGAGTTAAAAAAATGAAATGGGGTTCACAGTTTGGGTCAGTAGCCGGGTCAACCCGGTTAGGTGTTTACGGGTCAGATTTCGGGTGGGGAAGACCGGTTAAGACCGAAGTTGTGTCTATTGACCGCAACGAAGCGGTGTCTATGTCGGAAAGGAGGGATGAGAAAGGTGGTGTGGAGATGGGAGTATGCTTAAACAAAAGTGAAATGGATACTTTTCTATCTTTGTTTAAAAATGGACTAAACGATTAATTAAGTTTAAATAATTGTTCTAATATTTCTTTACGAATAATATATGTATCTAAAATGTTTGAAGTTGAATAAGTACTCGTTATTCATAATTGTACTAGGTGACTTCTCGCGCCATGCGCAACGAATAAATTTTAAAAATAATAGAGTTTGAAATAGAGATGAATAATGATAATGAGGTTTAAGGTTTATTATAATAATATTTACAATTTGATTTATTTTTTGTTTCAGTTATAAAATTTATACTATTTTTTTATTTACTAAATTAAATTCAGTTTTAAAGTGTAAATTTTTGTAACCATGTTAGTTTTCAATATAGACTTGATCGAGGAAGTACAACTATTATCTCGAGACTTTCGTATCATGGGCAATATTATAATTTTTTTATAATTTAAACAATATTTTTTTCAAAATCTCGAAAGACTTTGTTATAGTATTTTCCCAAAATCTCGAAAAACTACATATTTTGAATTACGTTTCACAAAACTACACCTTTTAATTTTTTTTCACAAAACTACACCTAAACACATAAAATTATATCCAAATTAAGCTCACCCATACAACCCTACTCCTTTAATCACTATACCCTAAACACTAATTAGCGAACCCAAAGTAAATTTTTTAATTTTGGTGAAGTTTTAAAGGGTAAATCAACCTTTTAAAATTTTGAAAGGGTGTAATTATGTAAAAAAATTGAATTATGTAGAGTTTTGTAAAGGAAGGGATAATAGTTTTGTGAATTCCTCTATTATTTATAACATGAGAAGATATTATACGATCTTTTAGTTCTTTTTGGTAAATATTATTTGAATATAATTTAAACAAATGGGGAGATATTTTTTACATCAAAGTTTAATCCTACTATTTTCTGGATCTTCATAAATTCGAAATAAATATGTTTGATTGCTTCGTTAAAGGAATATTATCAGACGAAAATGTTTGTGTTAAAGAGTTCTATTTTCTAACAATTTTCTTGTTAAGGGACTATTTTTTGGATCTTCATAAATTTACTTATATCATGCAAAAGTTATATGTTCGTAATCAAAATAAAAAGAATATTAATAACTTTATTTTATTGATTTATTAGAGAATCCTGATTTTTTTTATTAAACTTTTATCATTGTGAAAAATTAAATTTTCATCATTGTGAAAAATTAAATTTTCGAAAACAAATCATTTCATGAATAAAAAGTGGTCATATTTAACATGATATTTCACATAGCGTTTTCACATAGATCTTATATTTGGGCCTTAAAAGATGTTTAGTGATTTTAAATAAAATGATTAATGATTTCTTTATGTTGTATATTCTATTGGTTGTTAATTATTCCTTCTGTCATGTCACCATTTATTTGCCGAAACTCATTTTGATGTCGACACGTAGGATTTTTAAGGAAAATCACTTCCCAAATAATGTCTTAGGGATGGATCTTTTGATTTTCAAAAAATCAAAATTAAATGGTATCCCAAATCTTTCTAATGATTCTAACTACGAATAATCATAATCTTTGTTTCAAATACTGAAGTGAAAGTTTCATAATTTCATACATATAGTGAGAGTTATCATGATGATTGTATTATGTTTTGCTAAGTTTGTTCTGTTTTTATCAAGAAAAGCGGAAATCCAAAATTTTAATATAAGACACTTTTCAAATAACACATTTGCTTTTTTTTAAAAGGTACTATAAAACTTAGGTTTAAGGAGGATTCAATAATTATTTATTGCCTATTCCTAAGTTTGTTGTGTTTTTGGAGTGTTGGATTTTGGTGGTAATTTGATAAAAAAATATAAAATTACAACTTTTGAGGATGGTCATACATTTTATCTTTCTAATTAACGACTCTTATTGACTTGATTATGTAGCAATGCTGACAATAAGGAAATGTTAGACTAAATCAATACAAATATATATATATATATATATATATATATTTGTAAGAAAAATAAAATAAATTAATATCAAATTAGGTGAAACGACTTTATTTTTATTATGTATAAACATTTTTCCTTAGTATTACATTTTTTTTTTGGGTGGAATTTCCTTAGTATTACATCATATCTTGACTTTTGCGATGGGAAACTTGGCCTCAAGACCTAAACAACATGGACAAAAAAATTGTGACTAAAACAATAGATGATTAGTTTAGTCAATGTTAAATTATAGATAATGTTGATGAAAAAGATTATATAATGATGATATTTTTGAGAATTTATTTATTTTCATCCTTCTAACAACTATTTAAAACTTAACTAGGTACCGACCAATGGATTTTATACTAACAATAAAAATTGTTTTAGTAAATAAATCAATATAAGAAAAGTAAATTATTAATATTCAAATATCAAATTAGGTGAACAACACCACTTTTTATTTTAATAAGTTCATAGTATTACATTATCATTTAATTGTTACAATGTCTTTAGAGACTTATACTCATTTCTTTGCAAACTTGGCCTCAAGGTCCTTGACAACATTTGCGTCTAATTGAAATGCTTGAGCCAAAACTTCCGGATTAATTGGAGGGTTCGACCCAAAAACAGTGTTTGCGATTGTGATGACACCAGCGTTTTGACTACTCAACCCCGCAAACGCAACCGCCGGGGTTTTCCCGATATTCACTTGAAAATGAATCATTCCTATGGGAAACACGAAAACATCACCGGGGTGCAAAACTTTTGCGAATAGACGATTATTGTCTTGATTTGAAGAGACAAAGCCGACATATAATGTTCCCTCGATAAGGACAAGGATCTCCGTAGCGCGAGGGTGCGTGTGAGGCGGGTTTTGACCATATGGTGCATAGTCTATGCGAACCAAGGATATTCCCATAGTGTTTAACCCCGGAATTTGATCGACATTGACCGTTGTCACGTTGGATTTGACGTCATTATTGGTGGTTCCAGCTTTGTCGAGGCCTGAGTAGAAGAAATCTTCGGCCTTCACTTGCTTAGGATCCATACAAAACTTACCATTCACAAAAACTGCAAGGTAGAAATATTAGTTGATATTAATAATAATGGGAAATTCCCCAAAATACCATAAAAAATTAGGTGTAAAATATCCTTAAAAATTTTGGCCCAAAATATCATGTATTTTAAATAAACTTAAAATTTTAAAATTAAATTATGAACCATCAAAAGTTAATCCTATATGTTCAAAACTAGACTCTAAACATTAAATATTGAACCTAAATAAAAAAATATTCTAAAATGGTAAAACTTGTTTTTGTGTTTGTTGTATATTAAGCCAAGAAAAAAATTAAACACAACATTATTTTAGGTAATAATTAAGACCGGTGATGGTATTTTAGGCCTAATAATTTTTCTCATTGTATTTTAAAGAATTTCTCAAATAGTATTATACGTACATAGTAAGAAAACTAATGTAGTGATAGTAAATTAGGACAATATAAGTAAAGAACTAAAAAAACATATTTATATTTTGTTCATACCACCATTTTTGAGGTTACCAACGGCCACACAAAAGTCTTGTAGTGGACTTGGATCATAAGCATTAGTAAGGGACATGACCAATGCCATAGTGATAATAGATATCAAAGACTTTGAAAACTTCATTTTGAAAGAGAAAGGTTATGCTATTGATGAATTTTCAAGGTTTGTTACTTTGTTGTATGTGTGTGTGTGTGTGTTATTTGTGAAGCATGCATGGGCACATACTATTTATAGGGCAAGAGGAGGATGTCAAGCTTGACGTGGTCTAAAGTTAATTCTATATAATTTTGTATATATATAATATTTAAAGAGGCAGGTGAAATGTTTAACAAGTCTACTAATAACTTTTATTATATGAATTGGTTTGTAATAATATCTAGAAGAATCCCCTTTATATTAATTTGATAAAAATTTTAAATTAAAAAATTAACCTTGCATTCATGTGTGATTAACAAAAATGTCATTGTTATGATTATTGCATAACTAGCAAACATCATTTCTAAAAATTACTAAATTATTATGTTAACAATATGGTTGCTATTTAAGAGGAATAAATTTGGGGGAAATCATGTGTTCCTTTATGTTCCTCCATTTTTGTACCATTTGATTTTTTATACTTTTTAACATCATAATACATATACTTTTTTGTTAAACAATTTTCAATATTTTCAACCATTAATATTGTGATCATTTCACTTATATGTCTTGAAAATAACAATTCACTAATATTTATAAATAAAAATGCATTGATATTACAAAACATCAAATATTTAGAAACAAAAAAAAACTTAAAACATCAAATATAAAAAACTGATGGAGTATATTCCAATATTATTCTATTGAGTAATTCTTCTATACTTGTAACAACTCTTAAAGACCTGGTTAGGTATCAATTAGAATTTAATTACGTAGACATCATTTCTAGAATGTAAGATTAATTATTCTCTATAGTATAAAGAAAACTCGGTATTAGAATATTGAAATTAGGTGAATAACACCATGTCATATTTTATTAAACAAACCTTATTTTTCTTATTATTACATCATCAATTAAGCAAACACATTCTTAATTAACGTCTTAATTTCAATTAGTCCATGGGACCAAACTTATCCTGAAGTTCTTTGACAATATTTGGATCCAATTGAAACGCCCTAGCCAAAACCTCTACAGAAATCGGAGGATTTGATCCAAAAACAGCGTTTGCGATTGTGATGACACCGGGGTTTTGGCTACTCAACCCTGCAAACGCAACCGCTGGTATTTTCGCGATATTAAATTGAAAATGTATCATTCCTATAGGAAAAACAAAAACGTCTCCCCGGTGCAATACTTTGGTGAATAGACGATTGTTATCTTGATTTGAAGAGACAAAACCGACGTATAATGTTCCTTGGACTACTACAAGAATCTCCGACCCACGAGGATGCGTGTGAGGCGGGTTTTGACCATACGGTGCATAGTCTATACGAACCAACGATATCCCCATGGTGTTTAGCCCCGGGATTTGGTCAACATTAACCGTAGTCACGTTCGAACCAACTTGATTATCGGTGTTTCCTGGAATGTTGAGGCCGGAGAAGAAAAAATCATTTGCATTGACTTGTGCCGGGTCTTTACAAAACCTACCATTCACAAACACTACAAGTAGCAAAAAAAAATGTTACATAGATTATATATATTTTTACAACATCAAACCTTAAAATCATAAAATAGAGAAATAAATATACGCATTTTTCGATGGTTTAAATTTCAAGGGTTTACAAAAAAGAAAAGAATTTTCCGGTACCGCCATTTAGATCATCGATGGCGACGCAAAAGTCTTGGAGTGGACTTGGATCATAAGCCTTAGCAAATGAAATTACAAATGCCAATATGATAATTATATGAATGAGAAACTTAGAAACTCTCATTGTAATTAAGGTTGATTTGTTATGTTTTATTCTCTCTTAAATTTTTAAAAGTGAAGAATGAATGACTTAATATATATAGGAGAAGAGAATAATTAGTCATATTCGACATGCATGGTATTAATATATTTATATTAATTTGTATTTTAATATTCTTGTAATTGACAATTGATGATACTAAAATTTAGTGGAATTTCACTAAGTAATTAATGCGATTACACGAAGTTAAGTAGACTTTTAGGTATATAAGATACTTTTTATTTATAGTATAGACCGGTGGTTGGGTTTTCATCTATGAGCATTAGCCATACATTTTGATGTTTAATTAGTGTAAAATTATAACGTTAGGAGAGAGTCCCACTATAGTTAAATGTTTCTCTATGTATAATAAAACAAAATATTTAGGGTTTTGTATTGAGAGTTTTAATTACCACCAATTTTTTACAAAAATTTATAAAATTAAAATAAGATAATATTGGGATTTCTGCTCAAATATCAACGTAGCTATTTTTAAACCTTCAACTATGAAAAAAATTCTTTTAACTAAAAACTTCAAAGACATTAATTAGTGCTAGTTAATGAGAATGTATTTTTTTAACTATGTTTATCAATTAAACTAAATTAAACGATACCATAATTTTAAGGTTTTAAACAACTTTTGTTTTCAACAAAAACAATTGTTATAGATAGTTAATTTAAATGTATTTTGGTATCTCACAACAATAAACTATACACAAATATGGTAAAATTCGGTGATTTTGCCTACATACAAGTATGTTGTTGATTGTTAATAGCACGATTATATACCATTTGAAATTGATACAAATTAGTTAACAATTATCTATCGAATCTTTTCGATATTTTAAATACTCCAAACAATTTTTCAGTTTTCTTCACAATTGACAACTCTATATATGCATACAGAAAAATATTAGATATTAAGAGATTAAATTAATTTGCATCATCTTTTAAGGAGAAAATTTTAGTTTGCATTGTTTTTCGAAATGCTTAATCTATGCATACATTTTTGCAAAATACACTTGTTCTATATATTTATGTCCTTAATTAACTTGTATATGGAACCAAAAATTGTAGCATTAATTTTATATGAATGTTGATTTTAGATATATTCGCTCTTGTATCCACATATAAATTTGTCGTGTCGAAAAATTTACCATAGATATATAAAATGATAGTTTCTTAGTCATGAGTTTTGAACCTAATTAAAAACTCTAGACACATCTATGCAATTTTTTTGATTAAATCCATTTATATATAAGCTTGTAATTCAAATATAAAGTCTAATTTAGGGGAAAAAAACAAATATGTCCTTTTAAGTTTTATATATAATACCTTAACATAGTTATAAAATTAAATTATTTGTTTCCTATTTATAGTTTGTTAAAATGTTTATAAAAATATTATTTTTTGGTTCATAACTAGAAGTTTTAGACCATGACATGAGTATGTTATATGGTCTCGTACTAAATGATAGTCGAACATGTAACTTCTAGATTTCTCTCTTAATAATATTTAAAAAAAAAAAAATCATTTTTTTATCCATCAAGACATTAATTATATATAAGATTACATAGTATCCATATTTTATTATATGGGATAATCAGTAATCACATTGTTTAATGTCAATGATGACCTAATAAGTATAATTAACTTGACAAAGATAAATAAACTCAGTTTTTAGCAGAAAAACAGAACAAACAAGAAAGCCAACCACCACCATTGCCCGATTTCGGATTATTCGAAGATAAACTTGACATTTCAGTTTTACCACTTCTACTATTCATGTTAAATTGTGTCTTTCGATCTTGTTGGTGCTCTGGTAATCTACAAAAGTAAACCAATTTATTAAAAACCGGTTTGGTGTAATCCATGACCGTCACAAACTATGTATAAATCATTTTGACAATTTTAATAAAACCATGTATAAATGTGATAAATTTGACTTTAAAAGTATAGGCATCAATTTTTAAAATTGTTCTTATGGAATTTTTTTTTCCTGAAAATATATAAAATTTGATAAAATAACTTTTAAAAAGTTATAGGCCTCAATATCTAAATGTGTTTTTTTGTAGTTCTTAAACGATAAAAGATCTACAAATTAATACTCGATAAATTAATATCTCGATATATAAATTAAAATTTTGGGTTGTTAAAATTGATTTTTTATGCTGTTGGTACATCTACAAATTAATATCTTCAAAAAATATAGTAATTCCAACGTTCTTAATTTATAGAAATTTTAACGTAGTTTAAAAAATCGGGAGAAGAACTTACATGGGAAATGCGAAAGACGCCGTGCTGTTATTACTATTGTCGGAGTGATAAGACTTGGTAGGAGAAATCGGAATTTGTGGTGTCGGATCCGGTTTAGAAACAACGGTTAAGCTATCCAAGTTAGCGGCTTTTGAACCGGTTTCGACATTAACTTCTTTGGTTCCAACTTGGGTCAAATTGGTTTTATTATCATTAGTATTGTTGTTGGTAATATATGAATTAGGAGTATAGTCGAAATTCGATAATTCTCCGGATTTATACATTTTAGAGAAACTTTGATCAGCCATGTGAATACTAAACAAAGATTCATTAGATTGAACACTCCATTCTTGTTTAGATGTCATCGTGGTTGCGAAAACCGAAGGAGGAATCCGATCCGGTTCATATTCGGTCTTTGTTTCTTGGTTCATGTTTTGTATTCTTTTCTTCAAAGAGTTTATTAGAGATTAATGTATGTAAATTGAGAATTTTTGTAAACAAAAGAAGAGGTTTAATATCTAATAAAAGTTCAAGTTGTGAATTGTTCAAATAGTGATTATTTTTTTCGTTATTGATAACTAATATAACTAAACTAGCTAACTAATATCTACAAGAGAGCTAATTATAGTTTTCAAAGGAAAAAGGTTTAGACTTCTGGTATTAAGTTATAACCAAATCGTTGTAGTCATTAATAATTATGACTATTTATATCTAACTCAACTAATTAACTAAACAGTCTCCCATGTATATTATAAAGACAACAAGTTCGGATTTCAGTTATAATAAAAAATTAGGATAAATTTTACCAAGAAATTTTGTGACAGATTTTGAAGGAAAAGAATTTAATTCGGAGCTGTAATTAATTTATTATTATGCAACAAGAAGTGTTTTAGCTATTTTTGTCTCATCATGAGCGATTCTTTTAATTCTTCGGTTGTTTTTTTGCTAGTTAACTATGTATACTATTAAAAGAGAAGACGAAACGCTTATGTGTCGCTACCAGAGATATTTGAAGAAATTTTCTAATTTTTGCGTTTATGCCCTTATATGTGTACCTCAATTAAAATTTTGCCTATATTTTACTTTTTTGCGTTTATGCCCTTATATTTTCGGTTCAATAAAATTTTGTCTCAATTTATTTCCGACTTTTTTTTATATACTCCGATTTCCGATTTTTCCATTTTTTTTATATATTGCGATTCTATATATTTTTGATTATTTCTTTTTTAATGGTCGATTTTACTTTACGATTTCACATTTTGAATAACCAAAATCAAAAAAAATTTAGACCAATTACTAATATTCTAGAATTATTATTTTTTTTATATTATTTATTATTTTAGACGATTATTATAATTTAAAAATAATAACAATTATTCAATTTGTAATTCAAATTTTATTATTTAGATACATTTTTCTACTTTAATAATACTAATTATTATTTTATGTTATTTGAAAACTAACCCACTTTTTAAAAATTTATAACATAACTTTTTCGCATCGAAATTACAAAAATATCTGGAATATACAAAACAATAGTTTGCTTGAATTTAATAATATTGTTACGATGTAATTATGAAATATATTACGTTTTATTTTATAAGACGATAAAATTTTTTTTATAAAATAAGACATATTATAACGTTCAAGTTTTTTTCTAATTATTTCATAAAATTTCAACCAATATCAAAATCTTTAATACTTTTTAATCATTTCATTGTGCTACTGGTACATATATATGTACGAATATATTGATATGTATAAATTTTGGATAATTTGTCGTAAACAAAAAGTTATACTTTTAGCAAGATAAATATATATCTATATCTAAAATAAAGTATGTTCGTTATGCAATATTCATTTCGTTTCTATGATTATTTCAAACCAGAAATAAAAAAATTAATGTAAATGATTATTTTTGAATAACTTCCCCGCGCATGGCGTGGGGTATCACCTAGTTATATATATACAATAACTCTATTTGTAAATTAATATTTTTTTAAAAAAATACAATAAATCTAATGACTAACGTAGCAGGATGTCAATCCATTTCAATCCATGACCCTAATGGGTTCGGTGTTAATGAGTCCTGGGTTGACCCAACCCATATAACTAATGAGTTAGGTTAACCCATCACCAATCTAATTTAGTTGGTTAAGTGGGTAAATGCGTTGCCCAATATTGACCCATGTAATTATATATGATAAAATTAAAATATATGATTCTTACGTTTTTCACGGAAAAAATGAATTTATACAATATTTATTTACCGATTTCGACGATAACCTGATTTAACGATTCCGACGAAAACGCGATTTCACGATTTCAACGTTAATTTGATTTAACAATTTCGACGTTAACTTGATATAACGATTTCGACGTTAATGCGATTTCGACGATAACACGATTTCGATTATAACACGATTTCACTATTTCGACGTTAACGTGATTTCACAATTTTGTTAACACGATTTCACGATTTCGACGTTAACTTAATTTAACGATTTCGACGTTAACTTGATTTAACAATATCGACGTTAACGCGATTTCACGATTTCGACGATAACACGATTTCACGATTTTTTTAACGCGATTTCACGATTTTGTTAATGCGATTTCACGATTTCGATGTTAACGCGATTTCACGATTTCGATTTTGTTGTGTAATTAGATTTAAATTGATTAATTAAATTTGATTTGTCAACCAAATGACCTGTGAACCCATTTGAATTTGATTCATGTTGACCCAACTCATTTGACTCATCGACCCATTTGACCCATAAACCCATTTGGGTTGATGGGTTGTTTAGATCGGGTCAACCATTAATTTTGACTCATTTTGACATCCATAATAACAGTATACTAATTAATAATTTTTGCTAAGTTAATACAGTTGTCCTTTATAAATATACTAGATTCTTGCACGGACGCACGAGAGTATTATTTACAAAATATTAGTTTGATATAATTTCCAATTATTTTTTTGTTGGTGCATGTTGAATAATTTTTTTAATCATATATATATATATATATATATATATATATATATTCTAATATTAAAAATAATTTTTTTATATATTATAAATTATGTATGATATATTTTGACCCGTCGCAAAATTGAGCAGGACGTCACGCAAATGTATCTAAAATAGTAAAAGTATTAAAAATTTAATTTTTTTAAGATTTTTGGATGCTTCTGATTTTTTATTAACATTATCGATTTCAATATTCTAAAAAAATACTTTTAAATAATGAAAAAAATTTAAATAATAAAAATATATTATTTATATTGTACGATGGATTATCATAAAATTGAAATATTTATAATATTTTATATTTTCATTATGTTAACTATTTATTTTATATTCTTTTGAATTGTAATCCTATTAATTAGGATTTTTTATATTTATATTTATTTATTTGTTTTAATTTCGTTTTTCTTTTAATCCTAATAAATAAGAGTGTTTTTATTATTTTTTTAATCAATAATTACCTTATACGTAAATTTTTACAATGACATTATATGTAATTAAAAGAAATTTGTAAGGGCTTCTCAAAATTTGTCATTCCCAATTAATAGTATATATATATATAAGAATTTATGTGATTCTAAAAATATCCCTCATTAAAAATAGAGAAATTCCTCAAAATATAATGTTATTTGGACAAAAACAAATTACAAGTTTTTTCCTCAAATACCATTAAAATATTTTTTGGACAAAAATACCATAAACACAAAAATCTAATTTTAACACTTTAAAACTTAATTTTTTCATTTGGGTTCACTATATATTGTTTATGGTATAATATTGAAGGGGGTAGGGTTTAATTTTGAGAGTTTCATGTTTTTTTTGTCAACATTTGGGCCACAAATAGCCGTCCCAATAGTCATTCCTACACTGTCGTAGGCGCTGGGAATCGATCTTGGGTGGGGTGGTGTTACCTGCCTCATGTGAACTTATACCTGCCACTAGGCGAATGCCACTTTTCCGAGGGTTTCATGTTAATTTTGAAGGTTTTAACTTAATTTTAAGTTAATGATATTTTGTCCAAAAAAAATTTTTAATGATATTTAAGGAAAAAAAAAATTTTGATGATATTTTTGTCAAAAAAACTAATTTCCATGGTATTTTCGGAAATTTCCCTTAAAAATAAATAATATTAAGTAAACATAACTAAGATAAATATACAAAAATTATATTTTCGAACGTTATCATATATTACTTTGTTCTTTCTAGTTTAGGAATTTTATCCCTATGACATTATTTGTGAAGTTCTTTTTGTGAAAAATTCTAGGTGTCAACACAACAATGAGTTTCAACAAATTAATTGTGACATGTCAAAAGGGATCTTTAATAATCAATCAAAAATGTGACATGGAAAAAACATTTAATAATAGAAAAAATGAAAAAAACTTTTAAGACCTAATAACTAGAATAAATTTCAAGCATCATTTATGGAAAACAAATGAAATAAAAAATACTTTAGAATATAAATTCTAATTTTTTAAAAAATATATATAGAGTACAACAAATATAGAAAAATGTAATAAAATTTTATTGGTTAAAAAAGTCAAAACGCATTAAATTTTTCAATCAAAAATTAAAAAGAATAAACCGATGGAATAAAATATTTTTTAAACCATATTTATTATGAAATGGATATAACAATAAATCTCAGTATTAAAACGTTTAACGTGACCACAACCCTATAAATAATACCGCATATTAATGGTGAACCGGATCCAAATATCCGTTTTTTAAGATATCCGGATTCGCATATGCCTAAATCCGTAAAAAATGACTCAAATTCAGATCCATTAGACGAATATTCGGTCAGAGAATACCCGTTGACTTTTGAAGGATATTCGGATCCGTTTATGTGAATACTTTTATAAATATATTTTTACAAAAACTGACTGAAATTCAAATAAAAATTGAAATTTTTTATATCCAAAACTAAAAGTAAATCAAATTATAAATATTCTTATATTAAACCTTAAACATAATTATCCACTTTTACGTAAAACTTTATTATTTTCAAAATTTATTCATTGTGCGAGAAATTACCTAATTAAATGTTATGTAGTGAGTATTTGTAGTCAAAAGTCAAAACTTTGGAGTGTATCATATTGATTATTTATACACAAGGCTTTTAAATGTTATTGACTTCATTTTTATTTCCATAATCATTAAGTACTATAAAAAAATCTTTACATAATTACTGTAATCAATTCTTTCTCCAACGTTATACATTCTAAACAATATCAATCTCCAAACAAAACCAAGTAAAACATATCATTAGTTTGAAATTCATAGAAAAAATGATATATACACAAGTTTTTATGATAATAATGTCGATAGTGTTCGTGCCCGTGAGCTATGGTCATGGAGCCAACACACCCGGGTCCGACCCTTCGGTAACCAATGGACTCGACATGGCTTGGTATGACGCACGAGCCACATTTTATGGCGACATCCATGGTGGAGAAACTCAAAGTAAGTTCATATTTATACAAGGAAATAATTCCTTAAAATACCATCAAAATAAGTTTTTGTTTTGAAAATACCATTAACAAGTTTTTTATAACAAAAATACCATTAAAATGTTTTTTATAACAAAAATACCATTAAAATATTTTTTATAACAAAAATACCATAAAAAAATAGTAGTTTACAAAAATACCACAAATACAAAAAATGAGTTTTAACACTTTTAGATTTTAATTTTTTTCATTTGGGTTCGCTATATAGTGTTTATGGTATAGTTTTGAAGGGGTAGGGTATATAGTTTTTTGAAGGTTTTGAGTGTATTTTTGAAAATTTAAGATTTGTGGTATTTATGAGAAATTTTTTTTTTTAATTGTATTTGTAAAACTTTCGAAAATCTGTGCTAATTGTGTTAAAAAAATATTTTAGCGGTATTCATAACAATTACCGAAATAACTATTTTAAAATAGTGTCTTCTAACATATTAATAGACTAAAAACAACATATACACTAAAAAGTATCTTGAGTAACATTATAACATATAGAAGCAAAATGAAAACAAAAATCAAAACCATAGAATTAATTATATATTAATTATTACATACTCACTTTTTCTATTATATTTTCAATAGAGGGAGCTTGTGGATATGGAGATCTCTTTAGACAAGGCTATGGTTTAGCCACGGCGGCATTGAGCACAGCGCTTTTCAACAACGGGTTCACATGTGGGGCTTGTTTCGAGATCATGTGTGTGAATGATCCACAATGGTGTTGGCCCGGAACCATTAAAATCACGGCTACTAATTTTTGCGATCCGAATTATAGAAAAACCAAAGACATTTGGTGCAACCCGCCGCAAAAACATTTTGATCTTTCTCTACTGATGTTCCTAAAGATCGCAAAGTATAAAGCCGGGGTTGTCCCGGTTAAGTATAGACGTGTTCCTTGCAGGAAGATCGGGGGTGTTAGGTTCGAAACCAAAGGAAACCCTAATTTTTTAATGATCCTCGCGTACAATGTAGGAGGCGCCGGGGATATAAAAGGTATGCAAATTAAAGGAAATAGGACCGGATGGATAACAATGTCGAAGAATTGGGGAACAAATTGGGTGACGAATGTCGTGTTGACAGGACAAGGTTTATCGTTTAGGATTACGACAAGCGATGGAATTATTAAAGAGTTTTTGAATGTGGCTCCCAAGAATTGGGGCTTTAAACAAACTTTTGATGGAAGGATTAATTTTTAGTAGAATGATATTGAGTTCTTGTTAGGTATGACATCAAGTAATTGAAGTAACCCATGCACCACTTTTTGATATTTATTATACCTATTAATAATTAAAGACTAAAAATACATGAGATTTTGTTTTTGAATGATGAAGATTGTCTTTTTCATACTATATATTACCTTCACCACTCTTTTGGATGAGTTTATAAGGCCTTGTTGGTGATATGGTAATGTACAATTACAGAAAGCAAGACTTTACGACGAATAATTTGTGATTTAAAACGAACAAATAAAATAGTTATAACATACAAAAGATAGTGTATTAATACATATATATAATCATCATTATTTAGATTTTTCTCCTTGAATACTTACCACAAAATATCTAAATGCGATTGAATAGTTAAAAAAAAAATTGTAGGCATCCATGTAGTTAAAAAGAACTAAATATCTACAAATTATTTCTTGAAAAATTAATTTGCGTCATGAACTCTACAACTATATCAATGTTAATTACTTGCACAAATTTGTAATTAGGTTTAGGTCCATAACTTCTTAGAGCATGATTAATGGTAGAACCCAAATTTGAGTTCTTAGCCAAAAATTAATATTAAAAAAAAATTAAGAGATTTTTTTTTTTTTGTCAAAAAAAAAAAAAAAAAAAATTAAGAGATTTAATAGTGTTATTATTGAAAACAAAATATCATTTTATATATTATTATTGTATATAAATATTGTAACTATCAATCGTAGTACATGTAGTAGTGCTTCGTTTACTTGGAAGCTATATAGCTAACAAGAACATAAATCATTCTAATGAAAATTAGTCTTTCCAATAAAAGTTTGATTAAATCCCCAATTCTTTGGAGCCACATTCCAAAAATCTTTTGTAATCCCATCGCTTGTCGTAATCCTAAACGATAAACCTTGTCCGGTCATCACAACATCGGTTACCCAATTTTGCCCCCAATTCTTCTTCATTGTTAGCCATCCGGTTTTGTTTCCTTTGATTTGCATAGCTCTAATATCTCCGGCGCCTCCTACATTGTACACTAAAACCATCAAGAAATAAGGGTTTCCTTTGGTTTCAAACCTCACATTCCCGATTTTCCTACAAGGAACACGCCTATATTTAACCGGGACAACTCCGGCTTTGTACTTAGCGATCTTTAGGAACATTGGTAGAGAAAGGTCAAAATGTTTTTGCGGCGGGTTGCACCAAATGTCTACGGTTTTTGTGTAATTCGCTGGACACAAATTTGTAGCCGTGATTTTAATGGTTCCGCGCAAACACCATTGTGGATCATTCACACACATGATCTCGAAACAAGCCCCACATGTGTATCCCTTGTTGAAAAGCGCCATGCTCAATGCCGCCGTGTTTAGACCGTAGCCTTGTCTAAAGAGATCTCCATATCCACAAGCTCCCTCTATTTAACATATAAATGAAAAAGTTAGAATGTAATCATCATTTTAAAATACTATATGGTTTTCATTGTAATTGAGAAAACATTTAGTTTTTATGTTCTACTTCTAAATAGTAGAATATGTATATGTTTCATTACTAATTAATTAGTTAAGAGATTAGCGATAAAAATTAAAAACTATCAAAACTTGCAATGAAAATGCAAAACGACGACACTCAGTTTTTTTTAGTTTCATAGCGATAGTTATGAAACCGAGGGAGTATATAAATAATTTCAAAATCAAAACATATTATTAATTATAATAGCTATTAAAAGTATATTATATATATATGAACTTACTTTGAGTTGCACCACCATGTATGTCACCATAAAATGTGGCTCGTGCGCTATGCCAAGCAGTGTCGAGCCCATCGGTTTCCGATCTGTCGGAGCCAGGTCCTTCGGCTACATCGATCATTGGTGCTACGGCTTCATGACCATAAATTATGGACACAAACCATATAGCCATTATCATCATGACCACTTTTGTATAATTCATTTTTTCTAAGAGTTTCATGATTTTAATTTATCTTAAAATTGTTATACTTTTACTTTTTATTTATTTATTTGATGGTTGATATAGTTTAGAATGTTAATATATATAGGTAGATAAATGGAACTGATTATAACAATTATGTAAACTTCTTTTTTTGTTAACTAAATCTTTTCAAAATGTTGTTGACTGAATTAATAAATGAAAATAAATTAGTCTTTTTGACTTTGTTTTGTTATACATTGTTTCATGAAATGAAAATGAGTCAATAAATATTCCTCCTAATTTATTTTCCATTTTTCATTGATGCCAGACAAAGTAGTCTTGTGTATAAAATAATATGATACATTGGAAAGTTTGACTACAAAACATTTAAATACAATTATTAGTTTGGTCAAAAGTTTTAAGGTTACTACAATATTAGGTTATTGGAGTTCAAATTCTAAGTATCAAATTTTCGTTTGTAATCAATACTTATGGATCTATTCATCATATTCACATATATGTTGTATGTAGTCATCACAACAAAATTATTTTAAAAAAAAATTAAAGTTATGATATTATCAGCATTACAAAAACATTTAAATACAATTACAAAAAGTAGAAAGAAAAGCGTAGTGTGAAATAAAAACGTTAAGAAACATCATAAACAATATTTTAATATGATATCTAAAAAATTAAAAATTTTGGTTTTTTTTTATAAAAAACAATGTTAAATTTTGTTATGAACTTATTTTTAGCAATGGAAATATTACGTTAATCATTTAGTGGAAATGCCTATGCTTAGAGTTACGATTTTCGATTGTGCCACAACTAATATCAAGTTAACAATTTATTTTGGTATTAAATTTGAAAGATTATTTCTCTCTATCTTTATAATTCATAATCACTGGTAGAAATTATTTTATTTTTAATAAAATGGTGTAGTTTGTACATTATTAATTTAGTAGTGTCAAAAATGCATATCAATTAACAGAGCTAGAGCAACAACAACAAAAATTAGCCACCAACAATATGTGTTAAATTAATTACCATATTAATCTTGTAACCAACATATTACGTAGTTACATACCTATTGAGTATATTCAAATTTAGCTATTGTAGCTTGGATAATAACAAACCAATAACCATATTAATTTTTAAAAAAAAATTAATGGCTATGAAAATAACAAACGCATAATTAATGATAAATTTATCTTCAACAATAAGGAATCGCTAAAAATCAAATGAACTGAATATAAACAGAAACCTCATTTTAAATCTACTAAACATGAATAACATCAAATATTTAATAGATAATTTTTAATCTTTAATTGAATAACATTGGATTTTAATTTTTTTTTTAAATAGACATTATAAATGTGAGAATCAATAGCATTTGATTTTAAACCTTATTAATAAAGATAATATAAATGTAAGAACCTATAACATTTGATTTAAGTAAAATATTAGAAATCAATTAATAAATAACATTAGATTTGTATTAGAGTTAATGACTACTTAAGTTCACTATCCAATAACACCACACATTATTCATAGTTACAATGAAAGTATAGTTATGTCAAAATAGATAAGCTCTCTTTAATGTATAATATATTAGCCTTTAAGCCTTATTATCATCCACAACTTATTATGTGTACAAGACTCTTTTTAGTTTTGCAAGCCATATAATATAGCTTTCTTCATACTTTTAATGATTAACATTTTAAGAAAGAAGAAAGATCAAGATTCTACTTATTTAAGAGCATCTTTATTGGGAGGTTCTAAACAAATTTTCTTGGTAAAATATCGAAAATAACAAAAAGTAAGAAATACAATAGGAAAAATATCTCAAATGAGAGATAGTGAGAAACTACTTAAAAACCCATTCTAACACTTGTCATTAGTTAATTGATTTAATTTATTTTTATATATTTAAATCTGACTATATAATCAAATTCTATTAGAGTATTAATATTTTTCTAAGAATTTTAAAGAATTTTTCATTGCTAGAGATGTTTTAATATTTTTACATCCCCTTCAAAACTAACTGCTACCGATAGATATATAATAGAAGAGAGAGAGTTTCATAACCCTAAATTTAAAATGAACGTTGGCTACATTTTAGGAACTCTAAAAATGGGATTGTGTCAATGTTCATCAATTTCTTCTATGAACTCTTTTTCGGAATTTCGATAAAATAAAACATTCTCTTTAGGTTTTTTTTTCGATTTTTGTTTCATCTAAAGACGTTTTCTTCTTTCTCGGGTTCCCAATTTCCGGGAACCTGAAAAATCGTTTTCCTCCACTTTTTGATCAAATCCTTCAAGGTAAAAGAAACCTTTAAAACCTCGAATCAACATAACTATTCTTTTCTTTTTTAAAACTTTCTTGCAACCTACGTTACCTATAACCTAAATACACAACTTTTTTTATTTTCTTCTAGAATGGGTCTCAAGCTTTCAAAAAGTTCAAGAAAAGAGAAAAAAACTCTTGAACTAACCAAGGTTCACATTTTAACATACCTAACCACAAATTCTTACCTTCGTAACTTGGTATCCAAGAAAAGAAGACGATTAATCATCGGTGGATACGATCTCGACATGTCTTACATCTCTGATAAATTATTGGCAATGTCTTTTCCCGCCGAAAGAATGAGAGCGGTTTATCGAAACCCTCTTTGGCAAGTCAAGTCCGTGCTCGATATGAGACATTATGATCACTACAAGGTTTTCAAAAATTCTTGCGAATCTTCACAATGAAATATTATATTTTTCGATCTTCTCTATCTCCCAATAATGATTGATTAAATATTAACCCGATTTTTGTATATTTATAGGTTTATAATCTATGCATAGAAGAATGTTATGATCCACAAAACTTTTATGGAAGAGTGGAGAGATATCCATTTGATGACAATCATGTCCCATCTCTTAAAATGATTCAAATTTTCTGCGAAAACGTTCATGCTTGGCTCTCATTAGACCCCAAGAACATCGCCGTGGTCCATTGCATGGTATATGATATTAATAAATTAAGAAAATGACAATTCTTATGAATACCACTAAAAATAGTTTTTTTTAACACAATGAGCACAGATTTTCGAAAGTTTTACAAATATTATTAAAAGTTTTTTTCTCATAAATACCACAAAACCTTCAAAAAACCATACCCTAAACACTATATAGCAAACCCAAATGAAAAAAATTTAAAACCTAAAATTGTTAAAACTTGTTTTTTGTATTTGTGGTATTTTTGTAAACTACTACTTTTTGATGGTATTTTTGTTATAAAAAACATTTTAATGTTATTTTTGTTATAAAAAAACTTTTTAATGGTATTTTCAAAACAAAAACTTATTTTGATGGTATTCTAAGGAATTTCTCTAAAAAACACCGAAAAATACGGTTTCTAACACATTAATTATTGTTGTAACATTAGATTATAAATATGTAATGTAATTTGTGTAGGCAGGAAAAGGTAGAACAGGTTTAATGGTATCAGCATATCTTGTTTATGGAGGAATGTCACCTGAAGAAGCTCTTGAGATGTATGCAAGTAGAAGAACAACAAACAATAATGGTGTAAGTTTATTAATTATTAAGCTTCAAATTAATGAAAAAAATTAAGATAATAGACTCAAATTACTTCATAATTTATGGGCAATCTCAAAACATATAGTTTTGAGTTTTTGTTCCAAAAATATTATCATTAGTTTTTTTTCTCTTTAAATACCACTTACTTTTGTGTTTTTTAAATACCACAAAAATTTATTAATTGAAAATTTCAATATTAAACTATAAATCCCCAAAACTATACCATACTCCCTTGAAAACGTCATAAACACTAAACTATAGTAATATATATTAGAGTTTGAGAAATTCACAAAACTACACTCTTTCAACCCTCCCTTCACAAAACTACACCTAATTCAATATTTTCACAAGTTTACACCCTTTCAAAATTTTAAAAACTTGATTTACCCTTTTAAAAATTACCAAAATTAAAAAAAAATCATTTGGGTTCGCTAATTACTGTTTAGGGTATAGTATTAAGGGGGTAGAATTGTTTGGGTAAGGTTTATTTGGATTTAATTTTGAGTGTTTAGGTGTAGTTTTGTGAAGTATTTTGGAAATGGTGTAGTTTTGTGAAATGTAATTCAAATGGTGTAGTTTTATAATTCTCCCTATTAGTTTCTTATTTTCGTAGAAAAAGAATTATTAAGATTTTTGAGGTTTTGTTCGGAAAATAACACCGATTTTTTCACAAAATATAACAATGCTTAAATTAGTTTTAAAACTCTCAAAAATAAACTCTAGATCCTCAAAACCAAACTCTAAACACTTCAAAAATAAACCCAAAATACTAAATAGTAAATCCAAAAGTTTAAATCATAAAGTAATATTGTTGTGGTATTTCTGAATAAAAATGTAGTGGTATATATGTAAGAAAAAACTTATAATTTTTTAAATACCACAAAAATTTATTAATTGAAAATTTCAATATTATTAAACTATAAACCCCCAAAACTATACCATTCTCCCTTGAGAACATCATAAACACTAATTATAATATATATATTATATTTTCTTATTTTCGTATAAAAAAATTATTAAGATTTTGAGGTTTTGTTCGAAAAATACCACCAATATTTTTTCAAAATAAAACAATACTTAAATTAATTTGAAACTCTAAAAAACAAACTTTAGATCCACAAAACCAAGCTCTAAACACTTCAAAAATAAACACAAAATACTAAATCCAAAAGTTGTAAACATAAAGTAATATTGTTGTGGTATTTCTGAATAAAAATAGTAGTGGTATATATGTAAGAAAAAACTTATAATTTTTTTTCTCTAGTGGTCTTAATTTCTTGAGTAATGCTTTTAACAGGTTTCAATACCAAGCCAACGTCGTTATGTGAAATATTGGTCAGATTTACTTTTATTTCACAAAGGAATTGGTAATGGACCTCCTGAGGTTAAATTGCCTCAAGAAAATAGCCGAGAGTTGCTTAGAATTCGACTTTACGACACAGTAAATGTCGATTCGGTCTTTTTCGTGGTCTCAGAACTTCAAGAGGTAAAATAATATTTACTATTTGTATACATTCAAAAATGTGTTTACTAATGACTCATATAAGCCTATCTTAAATTATATTCGTTGTAAACTGTTAGGATTATAGATTTTCAATTCAAACCATTTTAAATCATATTATGTTTTTTGAATGTTAGGTACCAAATGAAATGTATACACCATCAGTAGAACTTGTAAGAGGATGTTGTAGAAAGTTCAAGAAAGGTTATTGTAGAAGCTTGAGTCCAAGGTATTACATATCTCATGTGAAATGTGATTCAGAAGACGACGAGGATGTAAGAAAAGGCGAAGAAGAAGAAGAAGAAGAAGAAGAAGAAGAAGAGGCGCGTCTTGTTGTACAAATGGATACAGAAAGTTCCATTATCGACGAAAAAACATGTCTTGATTTCTACTTTGACAAGCCTGTGAGAGTAAGTCACACACATAAAACAAGAAACATCTTTATACAATATTTTTTATTAGATAGTTGAATAAGTATATGATTCTTGGAGAAATTGCAAAAATACACCTTTATAATTTTATTTAGCAAAAATGCATCTATTTAAAGTCATTTTTCTTAAATACACATAAACATTAATTATTGAAACCAAACAAACCCTAAATACTAAATCCTGATCCTTCAAAAAACTAAATCCTAAACCCTAAATATTGAACCCAAGTAAAATTTTTTAATTTAATGTATTTTAAGTCAATCATGTATATTTAAAAGACATTTGAACCGAGTGTAATTTTGTAAAATGATGTTAAAAAATGTGAATTTTTATTCAATTTCTCGTGATTTTTAATGGATAGGTAAGTGGAGATATACGCATCACATTCTATCAGAAAATGATCGGAAATCGCCTCTTTTACACTTGTTTCAACACAGCTTTTATAACTAATGGCTTACTTCAGGTAATAACAAATTCTCATGAGCCTCTCAAGTCATAATTACTATATATATACTTATTGACATACTTATTAATAAAAATTTCATATTCTTTGGACAGTTTTCAATAAGAGAGTTAGATAAAGTTGGTATTAATGGAAGATCGATATCCGGTCCTGATTTTAGCTTGGAGTTACTATTTGGTCCATCTAGTTCAAAATCGCGATGAATTTACGTTTGTCAAATTTTGGTAAATGATAGACAATAATAATGTGATTGTTGTGGACTCTCTTGAAATCCATTATTTTTTTGTCACAAGGATGGTTTGTAACTAGTTTAACATTACTTAATAAAGTTATGTTTTTTCATCTTACACACTTTTGAATACATACACACTAGGTGATGACCTCGCGCCATGCGTGGAGAGGTTATTCAAAAATAATCATTTACATTAAGTTTTTTATTTATGGTTTTAAATAATCATAGAAACGAAATGAATATTGTATAACGAACATAATTTATTTTAGATATAGATATATATTTATCTTGCTAAAAGTATAACTCTTTGTTTACGACAAATTATCCAAAATTTATACATATCAATATATTCATACATATATATATATATGTATCAGTATCACAATGAAATGATTAAAAAGTATTAAAGATTGTGATATTGGATGAAATTTTCTAAAAATAATTAGAAAAACTTGAACGTTATAACATGTCTTATTTTATAAAATATTCTTTTATCGTCGTATAAAATAAAACATAATATATTTAATAATTACATTGTAACAATATTATTAAATACAAACAAACTATTGTGTTGTATATTCCGGATACTTTGTAATTTTGATGCGAAAAAGTTGTGTTATAAATTTTTAAAAAGTGGGTTAGCTTTCAAATAATATAATTGTATAATTGTTATTATTTGTAAATTATAATAATCGTCTAAAATAATAAAGAATGTCAAAAAAAAAAAAAAATCTAGAATATTAGTAATTGGACTAAAGTTTGTTTTTGGTTATTCAAAATGTGAAATAGTAAAGTAAAATCGGCAATTAAAAAAAATAATCAAAAATATATTGAATCGCAATATATAAAAAGGGAAAAAATCGGAAATCGGAGTATATAAAAAAAGTCAGAAATAAATTGAGGCAAAAATTTTATCGAGGCAAAATATATAAGCATAAACGCAAAAAAAAGTAAAATATATGCAAAATTTTAATTGATGCTAAAAATAACGGCATAAACGCAAAAAAATAGAAAATTTCCTCAAATCTCTCTCCTCGCGACACGTAGGCGTTTTGTTTTCTTTTTTAATAATATAGATCTCTAAACTAATAAGTTAATGGATTTTTTTTCTATTTAATTACAAAATTAATTAGTGTCTTGTGAAGCTTGAAGCACAAGATATTTAGATTAAGAAGCATAACTAAATTTGTCTAAAGAAAGGAGAGTTTTTATTTTAATTTATGATTATTTAAATTTATTTCATACAATGTAAAGAGACTAAACCCGAAACCATATTTTAGTCCATTCTGATTTATGTTGTAACCTATATTGATAATTTGAAAACCCTAAACACACATTCTACTAGACTTATTTTTTTGGGACTTATAGATTACTAAATAATAAAAAAAGAATGTACATTTCTTTTTAAATTTGTATAAATTAAGTTCCTTTAAACTGAAAAAGACACTTTAAAGTAATGCACTTGACCAATAATTATCATTCTACAACTTTATTCAACTTTATTATTTAACCCTACCTTCTAGTCTTTTTTGTAGAAATACCCTTTTGGTAGAGCTTGTAGTTTTGTGCATAGAATATATTGTGTATGTGCTAAATGATGATATTTCTTACAAGAGATATATTTATGTTAAGACATTTCAACAACTTGGGATAGATTAACTAACTAATCCACCTTAATTGTTTTTTAGCTTTTTAACATTTTCTGTTAGGTCTTCTCCATCATCAACAGATTTGACTTTTTTTTTCCTTTCTCTCTCTCACATATGTGACAGAAACAAAACATGGTAAAAGTGACAAAGCTAAATATATCTTTTTTTTTTCTCTTCTTTTTTCAGACAAAATAAAAGATTAGTACCCAATTTTGGTCCCACAAGTCTCTCTATCTTGCTTGTTTATGTGGTTGTGTTTTTGTAGCTTCCTTTACCTCTCTTTCATAAGAAATATTCAAACAACAACAAAAAAAAACTTTTTTTTTCTTTTATTAATTTTCTCATGTGATTTTCATTTTTCTTTCCCTCCTTTTTCATAATTTTCTTCTTTGTTCTTTCTGCAATCCCATTTATTTTTTTGGCCTAATGTGGGGTTAATTAATTAAATTAACCCCATATTAGACCGCATAAAAAAAACATTCCATAACAAAAAAAATGGGTTGCATAAGCTCGAAAAATGCATCATGCCTAATGGACCAGGATGATACACCGGTCCAGGCCAATCCAAAAGAAGAACACGCGAACAGCCAAAACCGAGTTCTTGATTATTCATTGGAGGCGAGTACTAGACATTCAAGAAAATCATCAAGAAGAGTATTGTTATTAGGAGGTTCTGAGTCGAGTCTCATATCAGGAGGATTGTCACATTATAATAGGAACATAGAGGCAGAGCAGGCGGCGGCTGGTTGGCCGGCTTGGCTATGTTCAGCGGCTTCCGAGGCGGTTCGTGGTTGGGTTCCTTTAAAGGCAGAGGCGTTTCAGAAGCTGGAGAAGGTAAGAAAATGAACATATTTGGTTTTCTTGTAATGGAAGCTAAGTCATTATTAATAGAAAAAGGGGTTTTTTGTTGTTGAGAAATTGCAGAAAATACCACTTATTGAGTTTTGCGTCAAAATAAAAGTACTATTTTTTGGAAAAAATACAACTAAGATGTTTTTCCAAAAGTTTCACTAATACACAACCTTTTATAGTTTTGTGTGCCCAATATATCATTACAAGTTTTTCGATAAAAAAATACCACTAATTTTTTGCACAAGTATCACTAATACGCAAAATTTTCTAATTTGTGTACCAAAACTACCACAAAACTTAATTAGTTTTATATAGCTCAAAACAAAACTCTAAGCCCTTAAAACTAAACACTATCCTAAAAACTAAATTATAAATACTAAATCCAAAAGAACAAAAATAAATTAAAAAGCATTAAACATGTTTTTGTATTAGTGGTATATTTGGTAAAATGTCCTAATAGTATTTTTACCAAAAAAGTGTGATGACATTGTTGGTGCAAAATTATTTTTTGTGGTATTTAAAGATTTTTGTGTTGTGTGTGTTTTAGATTGGACAAGGAACATATAGTAGTGTGTTTCGCGCAAGAGAAGTAGAAACCGGAAAAATGGTAGCTTTGAAAAAAGTAAAGTTTGATAATCTTCAACAAGAGAGCATAAGATTCATGGCAAGAGAGATTCTTATTCTACGAAGACTCGATCATCCAAACATCATGAAACTCGAGGGTATTGTTACATCTCGAGCATCAAGTAGCATTTACCTCGTTTTCGAGTATATGGAACATGATCTCGCGGGTTTATCCTCTAATCCCGACATTAATTTCACCGAGTCGCAGGTACAAAAAAAAACAGAGAGAAATTGAAAAAAAATTACACCTTTTAAATGCTATTTTACGAAACTACAACTATTTAAATATATATTTTTTTAAAAAATATACACTTTCTAAAGGGTCATATGATTAAGTTACTTCTTAAAAATACTTGCAATATATTTGAAATGGTAATATTTTTGCAAAGTACAATAAAAAAATGGGGAAGTATTTTTGTAATTTTCCTAAACCCCCGAAAATTTACGATCTTTCGCTATGATTATAGATAAAATGTTACATGAAGCAACTACTATGGGGACTAGAGCATTGTCATATGAGAGGAGTGATACATAGAGACATTAAAGCATCAAACATTTTGGTGAATAACAAAGGAGTTTTAAAGCTTGGAGACTTTGGTCTAGCAAATGTTGTAACACCTAAGAACAAAAATCAATTAACAAGCCGTGTGGTTACATTGTGGTATAGAGCTCCTGAGCTTCTTATGGGATCTACAAGTTATGGTGTATCCATTGATCTTTGGAGTGTTGGGTGTGTTTTTGCTGAAATTCTCATGGGTAAACCAATTCTTAAAGGCAGAACCGAGGTATATCAAAAACCGCGCTTTTTAAATATCGATTTATAAAAATTTATATCAATTTTTTTAGGGTATTTTTGATCCGCTCCGTTTGATCTATATTGATATTTTCTCAATAGTATACTAGGTGCAGTCCCGCGCTATATACGGGCAAAATTTTAGAGGAATTCACAAATCTACACCCTTTCAATCCCTTCTTCACAAAACTACTCCTAATTTAATATTTTCACATATTTACACCCTTTTAAAATTTTAAAAGCTTGATTTAACCTTTAAAAAATTACCAAAATTAATTTTTTTTCATTTGGGTTCGCTAATTAGTGTTTAGGGTATAGTATTAAGGGGGTAGGATTGTTTGGGTAGAGTTTAATTGAATTTAATTTTGAGTTTTTAAGTGTAGTTTTGTGAAGTATTTTGGAAATGGTGTAGTTTTGTGAAATGTAATTCAAATGGTGTAGTTTTGTGATTCTCCCAAAATTTTATTATCTTTTAATAATATAATTAGATTTATATATAATAAAAAAATTATTTTATGTTTTAAATTAATCTTAGAAAATAAATAATTATTGTATAACGAATACAATTTATTTTAGATATAAATATATATTTATTGAACTATAAATATAAATCTATGTTTCCGACAAATTATTTAAACTTTATATATATCACCATATTCATATATATACCAATACCACAATCAAATAAAAATTAGTTCAAACTATAAGGATTAAAACGCAAAAAAATAAAAAATATCATAAAAGCTCTCTGGTCGCGACACATAGACGTTTTGTCATGTCTTTTAATAGTATAGATAATTTTACGTATATGTTGAAAGTATGTGAAATTTTGAAATAGAGTATCCAATAGGACCAATACTCTATGCAATTATTATTTAAAAAATGATATTTATGCTTAGATTTTATAGTTAATTATATTTATAATTAAATTAATGAAAAATTAATATATATATATATATAATATTGATTTCTCAATTGGTAAATTAAAATAAAATACAATTTATGGAGCCATTTTTTGTCAACATAATTTTCATTATATAATATCAATAGAGCAAAACGGTTTTGTATGATTTTAAATTTTATTATTTGTTTTATTACCTAAACTTAACTATTTCAAACCCGATATTTTGACTAATATAACTTATACATTACTTAAATATTGATGTCTTTTTTTTACTGATTTTTCTTGTTTATATATATATTTATTTTGTTAATATATGTAGATTGAGCAATTACATAAGATATACAAATTATGTGGATCACCACAAGATAGTTTTTGGAAAAAAACAAAGCTTATTCATGCAACAACATCATTTAAGCCAACACATACTTATGAAGCCACTTTAAGAGAAAGATGCAAAGATTTATCAACAACAAGTCTTTTCTTATTAGAAACATTACTCTCTATGGAACCTTATAAACGTGGGACTGCTTCTTCTGCACTTCACTCAGAGGTTATTTATTTTATTTTTTTTAATTTTTCAATATAATTATTAGTTTACAAAAAAAAAATTTGGTTATGTCTTTAATATTTTGGTTTTATACATATAGTATTTCTTGACGAGGCCTTATGCTTGTGATCCTTCTTCATTGCCTAAATATCCACCAAACAAAGAAATGGATGCTAAATATCGCGACGATATGCGAAGGTTAGTATCTCTTTTTTTTATTTTATATACATTTTTTTTTTTTTTTCAAATTTAAAATTTTAAACTTCTTCCAAGTTTTTAGCTCATTACTTTGAGATTTTAGATATATGAGAATTTAAGCAGCAAAATAAATGAAAAACTATAGTAAATAAGTTTAGAGAAATTCACAAAACTACACCCTTTCAACCCTCCCTTCACAAAACTACATCTAATTCAATATTTTCACAAGTTTACACCCTTATAAAATTTTAAAAGTTTGATTTACCCTTTTAAAAATTATCAAAATTAAAATTTTTTCATTTGGGTTCGCTAATTAGTGTTTAGGGTATAATATTAATTAAGGGGGTATGATTGTTTGGGTAGGGTTTATTTGGATTTAATTTTGAGTGTTTAGGTGTAGTTTTGTGAAATATTTTTGAAATGGTGTAGTTTTGTGAAATGTAATTCAAATGGTGTACTTTTGTAATTCTCCCATAAGTTTATATTCAATAATGAAGAAATGAATAGTATTGCCTTTTAATAATGCAACACTATTCATTTTCAAGCAAGAAATACAATATTTTGGAATATTTTTTGGGAGAATTACAAAAGTACACCATTTGAATTATATTTCACAAAACTACACCATTTCAAAAATATTTTACAAAACACTCAAAATTAAATCCAAATAAACCATATTCACACAATCATACCCCTTAATATTATACCCTAAACACTAATAAGCGAACCCAAATGATTTAAAGGGTAAATCAAACTTTTAAAATTTTGAAAAAATGTAAATATGAGAAAAATTTGAATTAGGTAGAGTTTTGTAACGAAAGGGTGTAGTTTTGTGAATTCCTCGTATTTTTCTACAAATAAGGTAAACATTTTAAGAAATGAAATACCATAGAATATGGTCTCATCAGAAAATAAGATCAAAAGATAGACAAGAGGCTAGTGAAAATGGAGAAATAAAATCACCAAAACTCATGTCTTCTTCTGAGATAATATGTCTCAAAAAACTAATAATTAGTGAATATATATATATGATTTTGCAGGAAAAGAGCAAACCTAAAGCTTAGAGATTCTGGAGTTAGCAGAAAACACAAAAGACCACATAGAACAGAACATGATCCAAAGACTTATGCTAAGCTACCTATAAGACAGGTCTTATTTTCTCTCCATCTATTCTTTTTTATTACGACTACGAGTTTTTAGGCATGCGGTCCATACATTCGCTAAGGCAAGTCCCAAAATATTCAAAATAACCCTTCTTCGGCCCATACATTCGCTAGGGCAAGTCCCAAAATATTCAAAATAACTCTTCTTCGGCCCATACATTCGCTAGGGCAAGTTCCAAAATATTCAAAATAACTCTTCTTCGGCCCATACATTCGCTAGGGCAAGTCCCAAAATATTCAAAATAACTCTTCTTCGGCCCATACATTCGCTAGGGCAAGTCCCAAAATATTCAAAATAACTCTTCTTCGGCCCATACATTCGCTAGGGCAAGTTCCAAAATATTCAAAATAACTCTTCTTCGGCCCATACATTCGCTAGGGCAAGTCCCAAAATATTCAAAATAACTCTTTTTCGGCCCATACATTCGCTCCCAAAATATTCAAAATAGTGTCGAGTATGGAAAGATTATGAGTTTCGGTCTATAACTTCGTAGTTATCATAAGCCTCTTTCAAAATGATTTCTTGAGCCTCAAGTAACCATTTTGACTTGCAGGACACGTTTGAGGATAAAAATATACCAAATGAGACATATAGAGAAACCGCAAAAACACATGAAAATTACTACAAACTCTCTGACATCCCAATGACCACGGGACCAGCGAGCGGATACGCATGGGCAGTGAAAAGACGAAAAGATCCCGATAGTATCTCAACTCTTACCTACATTCAACCTAGCTCAAGGAGCCAATTGAGCGAAACAAGCGTCGCGTTTGCTAAAAACACTTTCGGCTTGAACCTAAAATCGGACAAAGACTCGGTATGGGAGATTCAAGAAAGCGACTATGATCATGTTTTGGAGGAAATTCCTAGAGAGATAAAGCTTAGCCGGATCGGTGAAAGGCATGGTTCATTTGATGGTTGTGGTTTGGATTTTAGCCAAAGAGAGGAGGATTCTCCAAAGAATAATTTAGTAAGTTCTTTTTCCTTTTTTTAAAAATCATTTTTCTAATAGTATGATTCTCCAAAGATTAGTTTTAACTAAGAAATTATAACATTTTAAGTAAAATGAAAAAATAATTATATATATATCTCATTTTTTTCAATTATCATTTTTAAAATCCATTTTATAAAAATTTCATGATTTGTGTACCAAAACTAACACATTTTTTCCAAAACTACCACAAAACTTTATGATTTAGATCGCTCAAAACTAAGTTTTTAAACCTTTAAACTAAACACTATCACTAAAAACTAAAGTCTAAATACTAAATCCAAAAGAACAAATTAAAGTGTATTTTTATCATTAATTAGAGATACCAATTATTAACTTATTATATTTTTGATCATAGCTTATACGTTTTTAAATTGATTTGTGTATAGATAGTTGCATACCTTATATGAATGCTTGTGATTATTATTTTTTTGTGGTAAATAATGTTTTGTGATTGTTGGTTATATAGAAACATATACAAGGCGGGAAACAAAGCATATCAGGGCCACTGATTTTTAAATCAGGAAAGATTGAAGAAATTTTGAAAATGAATGAAAGTAATATTCGACAAGCTGTCAGAAAATCACACTTTCAAAGAGGTAGGAATAAGATAAAAGGGAAATTAAAAAACTACAACTTTTAAATTGCATTTCACAAAATTACAATTAAACGTTAAAAAATTTAAAAATATTAGAGAAATTCACAAAACTACACTTTTTTAATCTTTCCTTCAAAAAATTACACTTAATTCAATATTTTTACATATTAACACCCTTTTAAAATTTTAAATGATTGATTTTCCCTTTAAAAAATTATCAAAATTAGTTTTTTTCATTTGGTTTCGCTAATTAGTGTTAAGGGTATAATATTAAAGGGATATGATTGTGTGAGTAGGGTTTATTTGGATTTAATTTTTAGTGTTTAGGTATTGTTTTGAAAATTGGATTTGAAATGGTGTAGTTGTGTAAAACGCAATTCAAAAGGTGTAGTTTCGTAGCTGTCCCAAAAATTTAAATAAAACCTAAACAAAAAATCATAATTCTTTTAACACTAAATTCTAAACACTAAATAGTGAACTCAAATGAAAATATATAGTTTGGATAACTATTTTTTAAAAAGAAACTAACCATTTAAAAATTGAAAATGATGTAAATTTAGAAAGAATATGAATTATGTACGGTTTGTGAAAGAGGATTTGAAAAAGTACAGTTTGTGAGTTTCTTTAAGATAAATATAAGTTAACAGAGAATAAACAACAACTTACCAAGTTTGTTCTTAATTATTAAACCAACTTTGTTTTTTTTTTACAGAAAAAGATGAAAAACAAACCAGAGTCTAACAATAGTTGAGAAGACAAAATCACTTTTCTTCGTTGATAGATAAATGAGAAAAAAGTAGAAACATATTAACAAAAAAAAAACAATTGTGAATGTGTAAATTGTTTCTTTGTATTATAATGTAATAGAGGAAGTATCACGTACATAACAAATTGTGTTTAATTTTTTTAGAGGAATCTAAAATATATATATCAAATAAAATGTTTTTCCCTCCCTTAAGTGGGGTTTTTGAAGATAATTATCAGAATTATTTAAGTTACTACAATTTCTAAAAAGAAATAGTTCAATCAACTATTGAGCTTTAAATATTTTAAGATAGTTAATAATTTTGAGCAACAAAAATCCGATTTAAGTGTTGGAACTTGATTTTGACAAGTGATTTTTATCACTTTTTCGGTGGCTTTTCTGGTAAGATTGTAACTGAAAAATTCAACTAATTACCAAAGTCCCACGTTGAAAACTTAGAAAGTTTTGGAGTAATATATATACTATCCAACTCTTACAAAGTTTCAAAAAGTTTAGAAGGTAGCGAGAGGTGGAACACCACGCGCGCGCCCGGCCTAGCCCAGTCGCGGGTTCTTGGGTTCTTGCCCAAATTTTGGGCCCATTAAATCGAACAGAACTTAAATCGAACTGTTGCGTCTCTAACTCGGTTCTATAAAACCAGAGCCTTCACCTTCGTTTTCTTTTACATTCTCATCGCTCAAAAACAGCAACTACTATGAAACGGAGGGAGTATATATTTAGAACACATCTTAGATTCTTAATAATAATGTTGATCTCCTAATCACAAGCTTTTGTGTAAATAGGCCTAATTATATATTTGTATGTATCTAAAAAGGCCCATATAACGGCCCATTTAAGTCTCTCTCTCAGAGAACACGCACGGTGATTCTCCGATCTCCATTAACGTTCAAAGAAGAAGAAGAATCTACGTTTCTGGTGATTCATAAGAAACAACAAGGATCTGATCTCAAAATCGAGTTTTCATGCGTTTCGGGCTCGAAACCTTCACCATTGTCTTCTTAACATTGTATAGCTTCTTCTTCTTCTTCTTCGTTTAACACAAACCGCCATTGAAACCAAGTTCAAAAAACCTTAGATCTCATTTTCGCTGTATCTCTGTGTCTATAAGGTACAATAAATCTCGATTCACTTCTTTATAAGGGTTTTTTTTGCTGTTTATTGTCGTTAATAAGCTTGATTAGATCTGAAATTTTTGTGTATGTTGACATCTTCTATGAATAAATCATAAGCTGTTTTGATGAATTTTGTTAGTGTAGACTTGTTTCTAAGCTTTGAACTATGTGCAGACCTACATGCTTCATGTGTGTGTTTAATTGCTTCCTTTGAAACTGTGTTTAGCTCTCAAGATTTCATGGGTTTTTGTTGTTTAATGTCGTTAATGAGCTTGATTAGACCTGGATTTTGTGTATGTTGGCATCTTCTATGAAGAAATCATAAGAATTTTGTTAGTGTAGACTTGTTTCTAAACTTTTTTTTGAACTATGTGCAGACCTACATGGTTCATGTGTGTTTTGGTGCTTGAGTGAGACAAGAAGAAGCTTTGGAGAAGGACAAGTATGGTGTATCACTATCAGGATCAACCTTCAGGAAGCAACTCTTTCCATGGAGAGAAGATCAAGAGCAAACCCACCAAGGGCGTTGTGGCATCTATGATTAACTCCGAGATTGGTGCTGTTTTGGCTGTGATGAGGAGAAATGTGCGTTGGGGTGTTCGTTATACCGCTGATGATGATGATGATCAGTTAGAGCATTCTCTTATCCATTCATTGAAAGAATTGCGTAAGAAGATTTTTTCTTGGCGTAGCGATTGGGTCAACGTTGATCCGAGGTTGTACATACAGCCGTTTTTGGATGTTATACTGTCAGATGAAACAGGGGCTCCTATTACGGGTGTTGCCTTGTCTTCTGTTTACAAGATCTTGACCCTTGAGATTCTAACACTTGATACCGTGAACGTTGGAGATGCGATGCATATGATAGTGGATGCTGTGAAAAGCTGCCGTTTCGAGGTGACTGATCCGGCTTCGGAGGAAGTTGTTCTGATGAAGATACTTCAAGTACTTCTTGCTTGTATGAAAAGTAAAGCATCTAATGGCTTGAGCAATCAAGATATATGCACCATCGTCAACACTTGTTTGCGTGTTGTTCATCAGTCTAGCTCCAAGAGTGAACTGTTGCAGCGTATAGCTCGACACACGATGCATGAGTTGGTTAGGTGTGTCTTCTCTCAGCTTCCTGATATCAGCCCGTTGCCTAATGAAAGCGAATTACGTGTTGGAGATAAGGTAAATTCAAATAAACCTTTGATTGAGACTATTTAACATATGTGAGTGTTGTGTAATAATTTAGTTGTATTTGTATTGGTTTACTTGTCTGTCCACTATTGATAGACTATTTAGCATACTTCAGTATTGTGTAATGATTTAGTTGCTAAGCGTATCACACTGTTTGTTGTTCGCAAGCTTCTTACGGTATTCTTTCTTATTTAGGTTGGAGCAGTGAACATTGTTGAAAATGGAAATATTGGTAGTGTATCTGATACTCTCGGGACAGACAAAGATACTCCAAGTTCTGAGATGGTTATTACAGAAGCAGAACTTAACAAAGATGAAAAGAAAACTGAGGTTAGTGATGATTTGAATGTTGCTACAAATGGTGAAAATGCAATGATGGAGGAGCCTTTTGGTATACCATGCATGGTAGAGATTTTTCATTTCTTGTGTACTTTGTTGAACGTTGGAGAGAACGGTGAAGCCAATTCCAGATCCAACCCTATAGCGTTTGAAGAAGACGTTCCTCTTTTCGCTCTGGGTTTGATTAATTCGGCTATAGAACTCGGAAGTTCTTCTTTCCGTGAGCATCCTAAGTTGTTGGCTTTGATTCAGGACGAGTTGTTTGGTAACTTGATGCAGTTTGGTATGTCGATGAGCCCTCTGATTCTCTCTACGGTTTGCAGCATCGTTCTTAATCTCTACTTGAATCTCCGTACCGAGCTTAAAGTACAGCTTGAAGCTTTCTTTTCATGTGTGCTTCTGAGGATCGCACAGAGCAAACACGGCTCTTCTTACCAGCAACAGGAGGTTGCTATGGAGGCTCTTGTTGATCTTTGCAGACAACATACTTTCATGTCTGAAGTGTTTGCAAATTTCGATTGTGATTTAACCTGTAGTAATGTCTTCGAAGAAGTCTCAAACCTGCTTTCGAAGAGCGCATTCCCGGTTAATGGGCCTTTATCGGCTATGCATATACTGTCATTGGACGGATTAATTTCGATGGTTCAGGGAATGGCTGAAAGGGTTGGTGAGGAATTGTCGGCTTCGAATGATCCTACATTTGAAGAAAGATATGAACCGTTCTGGACAGTGAGATGTGAGAGTTATGTAGATCCTAAGTTTTGGGTTCCTTTTGTCAGAAAGACAAAGCACTTAAAGAAAAAGTTGATGCTTGGTGCCGATCATTTTAACCGTGATCCTAAGAAAGGCCTACAGTATCTCCAAGGGATGCACTTGTTACCTGAGGAACTCGATCCAAAGAGTGTGGCGTGTTTCTTCAGGTATACATGTGGGTTAGATAAGATTCTTATAGGCGATTTTCTAGGCAACCATGACCAGTTCTGTGTTCATGTGCTTAGTGAATTCGCCAAGACGTTCGACTTCAAAAACATGACTCTCGACACTGCCCTGCGACTCTTTGTTGGTACTTTTAGATTACCTGGCGAGTCGCAGAAGATACAGAGAGTGCTCGAGGCGTTTTCCGAGAGATACTATGAGCAGTCACCGCAGATACTTACCGATAAAGACGCTGCGTTATTGTTATCTTACTCGATCATCTTGCTTAACACGGATCACCACAACACGCAGGTCAAGAAAAAGATGACCGAAGAAGATTTTATCCGTAACAACAGGTGTATAAACGGAGGCGCGGATCTTCCTAGAGAGTATTTATCCGAGCTTTATCATTCGATCTGCGACAGTGAGATTCAGATGATCTCGGATCAAGGAACCGGGTCCCAAACCATGACATCTAGTCGATGGATCAGCGTGATTTACAAATCCAAAGAAACGAGTCCTTACATCATATGCGACACTGCATCACATCTAGACCGTGACATGTTTTATATTGTGTCTGGTCCAACTATTGCAGCAACGTCGGTGGTTTTCGAGCAAGCAGAGCAAGAAGATGTGTTACAAAGATGTGTTGATGGGTTATTAGCAATCGCGAAACTTTCAGCGTATTATCATTTGAACAGTGTTTTGGATGATCTGGTCGTTTCTCTCTGCAAATTCACGCCTTTCTTCGCCTCGTTATCTGTCGACGAAGTCGTTCTTGCACTCGTGGAAGATGCCAAAGCAAGAATAGCTACCGAAACAGTGTTCTTGATTGCTAATAAATACGGCGACTACATCGATTCGGGATGGGAAAACATACTAGAATGTGTACTGAGCCTCCATAAGCTCCAGATTTTACCGGCTAATATAGCTAGAGATGATCTCGAGACGTCACAAGAAGCAAAACCTGTTTCAGTAGTATCATCATCATCATCATCCATGCCTCATCGAAAATCGTCTAGCTTTATCGGTCGGTTTAGCCAGCTTTTGTATTTCGATACTGAAGAGACTAAACCGTTACCGTCCAAGGAAGAACTCGCGGCTTATAAACAAGCTCGTGAGATAGCGAGAGATTGTAACGTGGACAGCCTATTCTCAGACAGCAAGTTCTTACAAGCCGAGTCTCTTCAGAAACTCGTTAACTCTCTCATAAAAGCATCCGAGAAAGACGACGAAGCTAGTGCCGTCTTTTGCCTCGAGCTTCTCATCGCGGTAACTCTCAACAACCGAGACAGAATCTTACTGATTTGGCAAAGGGTTTACTTGCACATCTCGGGTATAGTTCAATCTACGTCGACGCCGTGCCCACTCGTTGAAAAAGCGGTTTTTGGCGTATTGAAGATATGTCAGAGATTGTTACCGTACAAGGAAACCTTAACCGACGAGCTTCTCAAGTCGCTACAGCTCGTTCTCAAGCTCGATGCAAGAGTAGCGGACGCATACTGTGAACCCATCACACAAGAAGTTGCCCGTCTTGTCAAAGCGAACGCGTCTCACGTTAGATCTCATACCGGTTGGAGAACGATCGTATCTCTGATATCGATCACGGCTCGGCACCCGGAAGCTTCCGATGCAGGCTTCGAAGCCTTACGGTTTATAATGTCCGAAGGAGCTTACTTGTTACCGTCGAACTACATCCTCTGTCTAGACGCGGCAAGGCAGTTCGCCGAGTCACGTGTCCGAGAAACCGACCGGTCTATCTCAGCCATCGATTTGATGTCGAACTCAGTGTTATGTCTTGTGAGATGGTCTCAAGAGGCGAAAAACTCGGATTTAGAAGAAGAAGAAGCTATAAGGAAAGACATCGGAGAAATGTGGCTACGCCTTGTGAACAACCTCAAGAGAGTATGTCTCGACCAACGAGACCAAGTGAGAAACCACGCCATCTCGATGCTACAACAGTCAATATCCGGCGCAGACGGGCTCGCACTACCGCAACCGTTCTGGTTCCAATGCTTCGACAACACGATCTTCCCTTTACTCGACGAAACTCTTGCCGTCACAGTATCAAACTCGAAGAAGAGTTTCAAGGAAACTCACGAAGAAACACTCGTCCTCGCCACGAAGCTAATGTCGAAAGCTTTCTTACAATCGTTACAATCCGTATCGAAGCAACCGTCTTTCTGTAAACTATGGCTCGGCGTGTTGAACCGTATGGAGGCTTACACGACGTGTAGATTCAGAGGTAAACGGAGCGAGAAAGTGCATGAACTCGTACCGGAACTGCTTAAGAACACTTTGCTTGTAATGAAAACCACAGGGGTTTTATTACAAGGAGATGATGTAGGAAGTGATAGTTTTTGGCAACTTACTTGGCTTCAAGTTGATAAGATTTCGCCTTCTTTGAAATCGGAAGTGTTTAGTCAAGAAGAGATTGATCAGTTTCAGAGACGAAATGCGAAAACAGACGAGATTCCGGTGCCGGAAAATGAAGCTTGAAACAGAGACATGAAGCTTTAAACAGAGACAAAGTTTGTTTTTTATACAGAAGATGGTTAACAAAAAACATTATTGGACCAGCTTTTGGAAACTGTTTTGAAATATTTGTTGAAGTATAGCATTCTTATTTTATTTGATTTTTTTTTAATATAGCTGAGAAATTATAATACCATTTGAGAGTTTTTTTTTTGGATTATAATAACTTGAAAACATAAAAATTACTTTTCAACAAATTGAGATCTAAATCTTGTTTTTGTTGTCTATATCATATCAAGAGCTACAATATACAAAGACATTAATTGCTATATACATATATATATATATATATGTATATATATTAAATAACTAGGTATGTATTCTTCTTTCATTCTTGAACTTGCTATAATCATTAACCAAGCTCTCAATAACCATATGCTTCATGTTCTCCACTAAACCATTCAAAATCTATAGAAGAAAACAAAAACAAAAAAACAAATCAAAAGCATATATTAAAAGTCGAAAAAATCGCATTTTTAGTTTGCAAAAGGCATATATAAACACAAAGTTTTCTAACCGCATTGGCCATGTTTCTCCTAACATCTTCGGGTACAAGCGCGAGAACGGAAGGTAGCACGATGCTAATGTTCGTCTCTAATCGACCTTTAAGCCTTGTGTGCCTTCCACGACGGTCCGGATACAATGCTCCTTGGACTCCGAGAATGAAATCAGACGGTCTCATTACTCGGTCAAGCCCTTTAAGCTCCCATTTCGTCTTATAAACCGCGCGGTATTTCAAAAATGTAAGCATAGATATATGTTAAAGCATATGGTTAATGATGTGGTTAATTAATAATTAATTTACCATGCTTAGTTCAAGAACTTTGGTTGTGTCTAGTGGCACGTGCGAAGGGTAATCTTGACCGTTGGATTTGCATCTAAGCCGCATAACCACCACAGGCCAAGCTGTTAGGAATAAAAATCTTATTGGTAACATTTGGATTCTCCACTCTTCCTACACAAAATTATTTCATCACAAGATAATATGACAAAAAAGAGAATTAGTTTCTTTTCAAAATCAAAAACAAAATTATAGAGATTTTGTCAATTATTGATTAGCTACCTCTTGACTTTTAAATTTTTAGAGATTTTATTGATGCTTTTTATGAACTATATTTGGTTTTACTTTAAAATAAATAAAAAAACAAACAAAAATATGTATATATATGGATATATTTGAGTTTAATGCACACTTTTGAGTATAAATGGATTTACGTAGTTTTGACTTTTGATATAAGATTTATATGTTCGGAATTTACACCAAAAAAACTTTAAAATTCTTATCGTGTATTTTAAAATCATTAAATTGAATATAAATAAATTTTATTGAGGATAAAATTTTGGACAAAACTTAAGTAAATATGATTTTATATACCATTTGGAAATATATATATTAAAATATGATTTTGCTATAGTATTCTTTTACGATGGAGAACATTTTATGTTTCACGTTTTCAGAATAATTTCGCTGTAAATATAATCTTAAAAACATAGTTAAATGATTATTTGAATATATTTCTAATTAATACCTCATTAAGCCTATGGTTTTTGGGTTTATCAGGAAACATTGCTTCAAAAACTCTCGATCTATCCTCTAAATACTCATCAAACAAAGCCTACAAAAATAAAAATCACCAAAAACATTATTATATACTTCACATTAAAAACTAATCAACACATATAATATAAAAAACCATATATTATATATAATCAGAATTAATTACAAGACCTGAGGAGACTCATGCAGACGAATATCCGTAGAGATTCTAGATGAATACGTGGCAGGTTTTAACGGTGACAAGTGGCACTTCACACTCCACCACCGTCTTGATCTCATCTCCGTCGTCTTCACCGGCCGGTAACAACCGTACATCGCCGTCGTTAAAACCGCATGATAACTCACCGACATTTTTCACCACCAATATTGAATATATATATTTTTTTTTGTTAAAGATTTTCTATTTAAATATTTGATTCTTTAACACATTCTCTCTCTTTTATGTATACGAAAAAAGATTGCGTATTGGTTTCTCTCTAATACGTTTTTGAGACTTTTTTTGAGTTTTGATAAAAGAGACTAGAGAGAGTTTAAATCGTCACGTTAGAGATTTTGGAAGAAAAATACAATAATAATTGTTTAACAAAAAAATTAATACAATAAATAATAATAGTATATTATGGAATTATATGTACACGTGGCGTAAATGTAAAGTCAAATCTTATCACGCATTTTGATCGGTCGTAGATGAGACTGACACGACAAACTTCGATAGTTCATTATTAGCTTCGGTCTCATAGAGAGGCTTTGGTATGGATTCTTTTAAGTAACAAATTAACAATTTTAAAAATGGATTACACAAAAAAGGTTATGTACAAAGTTTGTATAATTATATATTTATATTGGTTTTATGATAAATTATATATATAACTATATATAATCATCAATTTATTGACCCGCGGTTGAACTATGGTCGATCCGAAGACCCGGTGACCCGACACATCATCCGGTTTGATTTCCGGGTCGGTTGTGAAAACATTGGTACAAATTTAATTAATTGAATTTATAATATAAGTGCCTTTCTTTGATTATAATTTTATTTGTTAGAATCATTTTAATCCCAACTTTTTATATTTGGTAGCGTTCTATATTTAATTGGGTAGAAGAAAGTTTATTCGAACAAGGGTCTACTATTGTTTTTGTTAAAAATTCTTTATATTTTAGGCCCAACTTTTTATATGTTATAATTCTATAATTTTTGGTGATATAAATTGTGTTAAAGAAAGTTTATTTACACAGGGCCCAGTTTTTAAATGGGAAAAATGCTAAAAAAAATCATCTTAGGTTATCTTTTAATTATCAACTTTCAATTTTTTTTTAAACCATTAACTTTGCATTTACTTTTTATAAAAATCTCAAACATACGTTGAATTATATGAATTGGTCTCAACGTTGACTCTACTAACATAGTTGACTAACGACTCCGTTAGTCGAGTCAACGTTGTGACCAATTCGAATGACTCAACATAAGTTTGAAATTTTTATGAAAAATTAACGCAAAATTAATGATTTTAATAGAAAATTGAAAGTTATGATTTAAATAGAGATTTTTTGAAAGTTTTGACATTTTTCTGCAAACGATTTAGTTAAACAGTCTAACTTAATTTCCGGTTTAGATCTGTCGGCAACCGGTTCGATCCAATTACGCCACGTGTCGCATCTTCCCGCATCGTAGTGGTCGCCATGTAAAGAGCAGTAACATGTGGGTCCCACACCACAAATAATCACTTACCAAAATTCAAAAACGCAGCGTTTTACAACCCATCTTCGTCTCCTTCCTCGTCGTATATAAACATCTCCTTACATCAAAAGAGAACAAATCAGCAAAATTTCGCAACAAAACGATGCCGTATTACACAAGAGACGACGATGACGTCGACGATTTCGACGAATTCGATCCAACGCCGTACAGCGGCGGATACGACATCACGGTGATCTACGGCCGTCCGATTCCGCCTTCCGACGAGACATGTTACCCTCTCTCCTCCGCCGCCGACGGAGATTTCGAGTACGAGAGACCAGAATTCACGTCGATCCACGAGCCATCCGCTTACGGAGACGAAGCTCTCACGACGGAGTATAGCAGCTACTCGCGGCCAAAGCCACGGCCATCGTTTCGTCCTGATTCAGGAGGCGAGAGACCTAATCCCGGTTACGGATCTGGATCCGGTTATGGTCGTAAACCGGAATCTGGATACGGTGGAGAAACGGAGGTTGAATATGGTCGGAGACCTCAGCAGAGTTACGGCGGATCTGGATACGGTGGTAGATCGGAGAATGAATCGGAGTATGGATCTGGTGGAAGAACGGAGGTTGAATATGGTCGGAGACCTGAATCGGGGCTTGGATCTGGTTACGGTGGCAGATCGGAAAATGAGTATGAGAAGAAACCTAGCTATGGAAGATCTGATGAACATGAAGAAGGTTACAGGAAGCCAAGCTATGGAAGATCAGAGGAAGAAGAAGAAGGTTACAGGAAGCCTAGCTATGGAAGATCTGATGAACAAGAAGAAGGTTATAGGAAGCCAAGCTATGGAAGATCAGAGGAAGAAGAAGAAGGTTACAAGAAGCCAAGCTATGGAAGATCTGAGGAAGATAATGAAGAAGGTTATAGGAAGCCTAGCTATGGCAGATCTGAGGAAGATGATGAAGGAGGTTATAGGAAGCCTAGCTATGGTGGAAGATCTGAGGAACAGGTAGAGAGTTACATAAAGCCGAGCTATGGCCGTCGCAATGATGACGATGATGATGATGATGATAGGCAGCGTAGGAACCGATCGGGTTCTGGTGATGATGAGGAAGGAGGAAGCTATGGCCGCAAGAAACATGTAAGCTCAAGAAACTAAACATTTAGCTTAGTGTCCCATAGGTTGTGTAGTGATGATGAGGAAAGGAAAGGTAGATTGTGTGGTAAATTAGCTTTGATTGGTTAGAACTCTTTTGTTGTGTAGTGATGATGAAGAAAGGAAAGGTAGATTGTGTGGTAAATTAGCTTTGATTGATTGGTTAGAAATTAGAACTCTTTGTTGATTATAAATGTGTAGTAAATTAGTGTTATCTCTCTATATTGAACTAAAGTGTATAGCTTTTAGTGATGGTTCATGTTTTAAAGTCTCTGTCTTGATACATATAAACAACCCTGAAGTGGGTTTTTGCTGGATTATAGGTCGAATCGTGTCGAAAGCTTTGTCATGTACGAAAGAATATGGTTTATCGCTTAAACACTCATCGTATATGTAAACAATTTGCAGGGTGGAAATGACTCCGATGATGATAAAGAGAAGAAGCATCACCGTTACAAGCATCACCACCAGAAGCGTCGCGATGAAGACGATGATTAAAAACACACTCTCAATGCTAGAGTGTTAAGTGAGAAAGAAAGTGAGTTTATTAACTTACCTTCTATAATATATCTCTTACTAAAATAAAGAGCCAAGTCGTTTATTAATTTTTCAAAAGTTTGTTGTGTGTTTGTCTGAATCTTTATATAGATTCAGAAGAGTTTGTGTCAGTTCTGTGTTTTGAGTTTGTGTTGTGGTGTTTTATAATAAGTGGTATATTGGTGTCACCATGTAAACTCTCTTGCTACTATGTTTTCTTTTGTGTTTATGATAACTTTTTGATTGGGAAATTCTCAGATTGAATAGTACTAGATAATGTTCGTTTAACGCAATTAGCACACATTTTCGAAAGTTTTATAAATACCATTAAAAAAAAAAAATTCAGATAAATACCACAAATCTTAAAATTTCAAAATTACACCAAAAACTTTCAAAAATATACCATACCCCTTCAAAACTATACCCTAAACACTATATAGCAAACCCAAATGAAAAAAATTAAAATCTAAAAGTGTTAAAACCCGTTTTTTGTATGTGGTATTTTTATAAACTACTACTTTTGATGGTATTTTAAGGAAATTCTCTTTTTGATTCCTTTCTAAATAATTATTTATGATATTTATGTTTACGCACAATAAGTTAAGTGGTTTAGTTTTGTGCTTAAATCTAAATTACCATTAGATGCTATGTTGCTTCTATGAAGTGTGATGATAGATTATGAGCCAATGAGATATGCTTTAACCATAACAAAGGAAAAAATACGAATCTATATATGTCCAAAACCCGGAAAAACAGAAAACCCTAAGCTTGAGACACACTTATCATGTTGTGTAATGAGAAGCAATCTTAGATTATAACAAAGCTTGAGACACATACCGAGTTGTGTAATGATAACAAACACAGCATCATTACTTCTTTTCTTCTGCTTTTCTTGGCTACAAAAACAACAAAAAAAACAGACATAAAACATCAGTAAAATACTATATTTCTCTAATGGAGCAATTCCCAGTAATACCACCCAAATTGGTCAAAAATACCATCACAAGAGTTTTTGGCTTAACATACCACTAAAAGTGTTTACAACAAAATTTAAATTAGCGCTCAAAATTATTGAGCCCAAATGATAAAAGAGGAATTCCCAAAAGTACACCCTTCCAACCCTTCATTCACAAAACTACACCTAATTTAATATTTTTACATATTTACACCCTTTCAAAATTTTAAATGGTTGATTTACCCTTTAAAAAGTTACCAAAATTAAAATCTTTTCATTTGGGTTCGCTAATTAGTGTTTAGGGTATAGTATTAAGGGGCAGGATTGTGTGGGTAGGCTTAATTTGAATTTAATTTTTAGAATTTAGGTGTAGTTTTGTGAAGAAATTTTTAAAATGTGTAGTTTTGTAAAATGTAATTCAAATGGTGTAGTTTTGTAATTCTCCCATGATAAAATTAGAAAATCCTAAATTGTTAGAACTATTTTTTTGTATTTGTGGTATTTCAGCCAAAGTAATGTTATTTTTAGCCTTAGTGACCTTTTTTGGTGGTATTTTAAACAAGAAAGTGCTTTCTTTTATAAGCTTAATTTCACACCCTACTTATAAAATTTCCTCCTTTTATTAAAAAACACAATTGTTACAAATAATAAACAAACATTTACCTTAACACCGGGAGCTTGTTGATGAATCTCAGCATCAGGTATAATCACAGGCCATTGTTCACCGGCTTCACGAAACATCTGCTCCGTCTCTAAATACTGTCCTTTATCAAGTATCATCTTCCTTATCGTCTGCGCCGAAGTCTCTGCCGCCTCGAACGCTTCTTCTACGCCGTTAACAAACGTTACGCTGATCTGAGGCGGGTGATCGTCTGTTCTGCGTTTCACGGTGATCAGGCAGTTCGGGTTTGATTCTTTGGCTTTTCTCGCGTTGCATTGAGCCAAGAACTCGACGCAAGACGCGAGCCTAGGGTCTAATGTGTTGTATTCGATTCGCACTTTCGATAGAAACTTCAACATCTAACAAACAAACAAACAAAAACACAATGCACACAAAAGTGTTTGTTAAAATGTTTTTGAGTATGAGATTATTTTGAGGGGCAATTATCAACAACTGTACTAAATCAAGTATCTTCGGCAAAAGTAACATACATTTTCAAAAGTTTCAAAAATACCAATAATTATTTTTTTTAATACCACAAAACTTAAATTAGATTAAAAAATTTACGAAACTAAACCCAAAACCTTCTAAACTAAACTCTAAACACTAGAAATTGAACACAAACAAAGAAATAAATTAAAGTGTTAAGAAAATGTATTAATGAAATTTCGGAATAAGAACTTTTTAGTGGTATTTTGGAACAAAATTTTCGTTAACGATAAGTTTTTCAAATCGAAGAAGAGAACCAAAACGATTCCAAATCAACAAAATCGTGAAGAGGTCTTTCAGATTCCTTAAGAAAATTAGAGATCTGAAAATTCAATTTCATCAAAATCTGAGCATAGAAATAATAAAGCTAAGAAAGTTTTTCTAAATTAATAAATGGATTAGATCGGAAAGTAAGGCGGAGATCTCTGAGTTACCGTATACACGGTGGCTCTCCGGTTGCGATCCGCCGGCGAGAATTGACGAAGGAGAAGGAGAAGAAGAAGAGAGAGAGCTCGAGGAAGACGGAGAGTGAAGAAGAAAGGGTTTTGTAATATTTAAATGACGATATTACCCTTACTCTTTAATTTGATTCGATTCGGTTTTGGTTTTTTAGCGTGATTGAAACCGGTTTAGATGGTTAAGATTGGTTTGGTTTATTGGAACCAAAATTATTATACTCCATTTTATGATTTTTTAAATTACCTTAATTCATTGAGACATTTCAAAATATATTAATTGAAGTTATTTATTACTATTAGTCGAAAATTTTAAAATTTTGAAATACAAAAATCTATGTATTTAATACTGAATACTAATTTTTTTTTTTTAATATGTGTGAAAAATTTAGAAAATTAAACGATAAAAAACAGAAAGTAGAGGAGATGTATTTGCAATTAATACTTGAGGAATTCACAAAACTACACCTTTTTATCCCTCCTTCACAAAATTACACATAATTTAATGTTTTCACATATTTACACCATTTCAAAAATTTAAAAGTTTGATTTACCATTTAAAAAATTATCAAAATTAAAATATTTTCATTTGGGTTCGCTAATTAGTGTTTATGGTATAGTATTAAGGAGGTAGAATTGTGTTGGTAGGATTTATTTGGATTTAATTTTGAGTGATTATGTGTAGTTTTGTAAAGTATTTTTGAAATGGTGTAGTTTTGTGAAATGTAATTCAAATGGTGCAGTTTTGTAATTCTCCCTTAATACTTTTGATTTTCATTTTATATTAGCTGTCAAATTTAAATATTATGTATTTTAAAATGTAAGATGAGAGCATAAACATCGGGGTATTTAATCAATCTCTTACAAGGTAGGGCCCATCAAAATAACTGGAACTGGTCTCTTTTGGCTCTTATTTCGGAGTTGGTTCTTAGACAAATCGCGGGTCCCACGGACACGTGGCTATCCGCGATTGGTTCTCGTTTTAATTTTTTTTTTTTAATTTTTTTAAATCTGAATTTTTTATAAAAAAATACAAAAAGTGCATAGGAGAATGTGCATAATACTCCTTGCATTGAACATGGTCTGACGCATGGTTGGTTTTTTGACATATTTAAAAAATAGTTATGATTATTCTAATGTTAATCACACATGTTTATTTTGATGTAGCCGAAAGCTTTTAAATTTATTAAAAAGAATTTTTTCAATTTGAAATTTATTGAATATAAAACATTTATATGTAAATTGATTTTCTTAAAATTCTAGGAATATCAAAAACGTAAGTTGGATATGATCTTGTAATGGCTTTTGGTTACGACCAAGTTTGAGATTCGTATAATGTGGAATCACATTCAAAATAATTAAGATTCATATCATATTTTAGAAATATATGATTTTTTTTTGTATCAATAACTTTATAATCATATTTTAGGTGAAAATTAGGATGATCACCTCTAAATATATTCAAAACTTGTCTTTGACCATATCAATAAAATATTTCAAACTTTGTAATTATATTCATAAAGACATAAAGTCTTTTAATATCATCTCTTCATATTTTGGTTGGTGGCCTAACACATTATTCTTAAACACAATTCGTCGTATAAGAAGAAGAACAGTAAACAAATTTGGTTTCTAACTACTCGATCTATCTTTACATATTTATAATATATTTTATATAAATGATAAAATGAGATGTTAAAACAAAGTCTAATGGAGTCGATTTATGAGCAAAAATATCATAAAATTGCTTAAATTTTTTTTACTTTAATATGTTATATAACAGAAAATATTTATTTAATTTAGTATCAAACTATTTCATTGGAAGTATTTCAAATATATTTTAAAAAATAATAAATAATTCTACATAGCAATAGAACCCTACTTTTCTAGCAATATTTTTACTCCTTTTTCACTAAATGTCACGAGAATCTTAATTCACAACACAAGAAAACACACATCACTACATTACAAGACACTTTACAACATAAAATTTAAATTAAAAACTTTATAAATTCCAAAAGCAATCCAATTCTTCTGTCACCGTTTGATCATATGATTTACCATTGATTTTGGGTTTCTTGACCATCAAGAAACATCTTCATTAACGAATAATTATCTTGTAAAAACATAGGATCAGAGTAAAACATAGAAGAATCATAACAATCTTTAGTAGAATCTTCTTGTAAAAGTCTTTTGTCTTCGGTTACTTGGTCGGAGAAGCAGGACACGTGTGTGGACGAACCGGGAAAAGAAGAATCTATTTGAGAATAATCCATCAATGAAGGTAAACCGGTCGGTTCAATTCGGTTATTGTGAGAATCAATCCTTATTAAACCGGTTATTGGAATCTTTGTACCGTCCGTACGTTTCTTGAAAATACGGCAAATAACCCATTCGTTCTACATTCACAAAACAAGAAAATAAAATTCATACTAAATTTCCTTAAAATATAGTCAAAAATAAGTTTTAAATATCCTAAAAACATCATTTAAATGTTTTTTTTACAAAAAAGTACCGCAAATACAAAATATATTTTTCAATATTTAGTGATATTTAGTTTTTAGAGTTTAATTTTGAAAGTTGTAAGACAAAAATTAAGTTTTGTGATATTTAGGCCCCAAAAAATTTAGTGGTATTTTAGGAAATTATACCCTAAATCAATTTTAAATTCCACGAAAAAAATAAAAACTAGAGAATTTATTTTTATTTACCTTAGCCGTTTGGGGGAGATTTTCAATTGAAAATTTGCCTTCTAATCGATATTCATGCATAACCCAATTGCTTTTTACACCTTTAGGAGCTCTTCCTTCATAGAAAACAAGTGTTTTCTTCATACCAACAAGTGATTTTCCTTTCAAAATCTCTTTATCTTTACCGGTTGCTTTCCAATAACCGGCTTTTGTTGCCCGGTTTGTCCTTAAACCGGTCGGGTATTTTCGGTCTCTTACACAAAAGAAATACCATTCTTTTTCTCCCATTTTAGCTTTATCTAATATTCCATCAAAACCAAAAAAAATTATCAGAAAAAAATAAGAGCTTAGAAAATTAATTAGTCTTGATTTCAATATTACATGAAAAATAGGGTTGAAAAAAACAAAAAATCAATAAACTATTGGGTTAATAAAATAATTTATATAAAACAAACTTGGGATTTCAAAAAAAATATATCTTAAGGTGGTTAAACTTACATGGTAAGTCCCAAGGCTCAATTTTGTTGAGATCAACTTCACCAATGGCAAAAGCAGAGAAGAAAGTGTTGAATACTTTTGGTTTGAGATAATGAGTTATGAGTTCTTCATCACTTGGATGAAATCTAAATCCTGGTGGTAAATCAATTATTTCTTGATGATCATCTTCTACTATTTCTCCTATTCTTGATGCATCATAAACCATTTTTAACCTAATCTTGATTCTAGAAAAAAATTACTTATAAGTTTTTAATCTTTTTTTGTATAGTTTTTTTTTGGAGATAAAAAGATAAGAAAGAAAGTTTTGGGGTTTTAAGAGAAAAGGAAAGGGTTTGAGAAGCAAAGGTCCTCTCTATATACTAGTTTTTCGTCAAAGAAATTAGAATAAAATAATATTATTGCTAATATTGACCAATAATTGGTCAATTTTTTGTAGTGGTTCTTAATTATTAATTTCAAGAGTTTTTTTTACCTACTATGGAGAATATATATGTACGAGGAATTCACAAAACTACATCATTTCAATCTTTCTTTCACAAAATTATATCTAATTTAATATTTTTACATATTTATTTTTTTGAAATTTTAAATGGTTGATTTAGCCTTTAAAAAGTTACCAAAATTAAAATATTTCTATTTGAGTTCGCTAATTAGTGTTTAGGGTATAATATTAAAAGAATATGATTGTGTGGGTAGAGTTTATTTAGATTTAATTTTGAATGTTTATGTGTAAGTTCGAAAAATGACTTTGAAATTGTATAGTTTTGTAAAATGTAATTCAAAATGTGTAGTTTTGTAATTGTCTCTATATATATGCGTGAATTAAATTATTTTTATTTATATAAATGGATATTTCAAGTTTAAATATCGTACAACAATCAAATCATATTGTAATTAATGAGAATGGTGAATAAGAGATATATTACTATATTTAGTTTAGTTAGTAGGATAATAAAATCATAAAAGAAAGAGAATAAAGATGCGTATATTGTTAGGCAACTTAAGATGTGTATTTATCAAAATCATTTTCATTAAAATTAAACCTTTCTATTTCAAGAACTTTAATATTTCCAAGTTTCAATTTGACCAGAAACACTTCACCTATATCTCCCTGTCCCTATTTTAGTTCATGTGATAAGAACAATCTTATCACATTAAATCGTGATGTTTTTGTCCATTCTTTAAATAATTATTACTATAGAATATATATATATATATATGGAATTATAATTTTTGTAATATTATCTAAGGTAAATATATGTATCTTATAATACTTTTGTTTGAGTAGTTGAAACATGACAAATTTAAAAATTACTATTATTAATTTATTACGGTATGTTGGTATGGGTCACTATTATTGGTGTTCATGTTTAGGATAACTATGAAGAAAAAAGTTCAAATTGTTAGATATTATTTGTTTTATGTGCTTAACAAATGTTTATCCATCTCTCATGAAAAAAGTGTGCATGCATGAACCTTGGAAAGTTGATGTTTAATAATATTAAAGGAACTGTTTCTTATTGTCATTTTCCACTAGTGTTTACCGTTATAAAAAAATATAATATTAAAATTTTAAATTTAATGAAAAATTCAAGTAGAGAAACGATTTACATGTGAAGATGGTAATGATGATGAATATATGAGGATAGTGATGATGAAAATCTGTTAGAATGTGAATACATTTTTGAACAACTTTAACAATATTAATTTAAAATAAATTAAAGTATTTGCTTTTGATGAACGAATCACGTGTTGTATGCATACGAGGTTGTTATTTTCCCTTATAAATATATATATATATATATATATATATATATATATATTTTCATTTATATATAAGATATCATGAATATATACATATTGTCATTGGCCACATGTAAATGTTTTAATTAGAAAAACTATATTATTATGAGTCTTGAGAATTATAATTTTGGTACACAATGAGATCAACTATAAAAAATGAAAATATAGTTATACTAATAGAAAGATGCATAAACTCAAAAGTCGTTATTTATCATTATTGATTTAGCTAATTAAGTCATAATCATATGAAAAAACTACACTAAAACTAAATTAATGTAGCAACAACACCCTCACAAACAGTTATGTATATATAGATTATTTTTCATCTTGGTTATAATTAAAAATATTTTAAGAAATTTAGTACTAATTAATGTATATATACTTTGGTAGAGCATCTAATAATCTCGTATATTATTTAAGAAATTAAAGTCTACTAAGTTTTGTTCTAGTTGATCCACATATACATATATATATATATATATGTATATTATACACATCATTAATATAGTTAGGCAGTATAATTTGATTTATTTACACATTTTATCTCTATATTTAATTATTTGTATAACAATCTTGCTTTGATCATTGATAAACGAGATTTCACCCCGCTTAATCTAATATCTTATTGTAGTATTTAAGATGTCAAACCAAATCAGGAGCAAACAATGTATTTGAATTTATGCGAAACAAACTCAGTTTAAGTGTGATCAAAAGGGTTGTTTGTGTGATGTTTTTGTAACCGAAGATTTAACAAAACGAAAAACTAGAATTAAAGGTTTTGAAAGATTATTAAAAGGCTAAACAATCAGGTTAAGGTGTTTTAAAAGGATGATTAAACTTTCGGATTTCAAATTGTCTTTTATAAAATTTACTTTAAGGTTTTGAAAACGATTTTAGATCAATCCACTCTCGTAGCAATGATCCTTTTCTCAACGATTAAACTAACACAATGTCTTGGATAGTTTAATCGTCGAGAAACCTTAAGCACAAATCAATTCTAACCACCAAGCTTATTAACACGGATCTCTCGGTTAAGCTAGGCTGGTTCTAAGGTAATTGTTCGGGAGGCTTTATAATCTCTCGATTCATAAAGCTTCCGGGTTCGATAATCGAATGGCCAACTCGATTAAAGCTTTAAGGTCGTTACCAAAGACTAAAGTTTTCAATCAATTAAGTTTTAGACAATTATCTATCCTAGATTCAATCAAACCCCTTTTACCCTAACCCAATTGTCTATTTAGAACTACTCACAAATCATGATGAGATTCATAACAATTTGATTCAAATAAACCATAAGCATAAACAAATAAACAAAGAGAACAAGGGGTAAAGAAAACTCTTATTCAATGATGATGATGAAGATTACAAGGTGGCAAGAAGCAATCACCAAGAAAATCTCCTCAAAGTCTCAATCTCAAAAACAAAAAAAAACTAAGATCGTCGATGATAGAAGGGTGGTCGTCTCCTTTTACCCTAATAAAAAGTCTAAACCGATAAATAAAATAAAGGAAACCAAAAATCAAACCGGTTTTCCTTTTTACATAGCAAAAACCAAATCTTATTTAAAATTTCGCAGCCTGTATCGGTCAAACAAACCGATACAGAGCTGGCCGATACGCGCTTCGGCAAATCTTCCTTCGGCTCGGTTTTCCTCGTATCGGCCGAGGCTAAGCCGATACGACAGGTCGGTACGTGTCTTCGGTCTTCTTCTCTTGTATCGGTCACTCCAAACCGATACGGTTGGCCGATACAAGCTTCGGCAAATCTCCGTTTTCAATATCGGCCACGGAAACCGATATGCTTGGCCGATACGGACTTCGGCACACTCTCTCGTCTTCCGTATCGGCCAACCGAAACCGATACAACATGCCGATGCAAGTGTATCGGTTTCTTTTTGGCTTAAATTCATCGCTTTCGCCGTCTTTATGCTCCAAAACCCGAAATACACGAAACAAACCAAAATGCAACCTATATGCAACTAAATGCAACCTAAATGAATGAGTTCTAATGCATAACCTAAAGTAAAATGTGTAAAATATGCAAGTTATCAACTCCCCCAAACTTATCCTTTGCTTGTCCTCAAGCAAGAGAATTTCGCATCAAAGTTTAGGAAGGTGTGGAGGCGGGGACCTCGGAACCAAAAGTAACGCGAAGAGTGTAGTGAACGAGTATCCTAAACATAGTATCCTATCGCAACCGAGCTAGTTCTACCTATTGCCATTCATCTCAAACTCCGTCTAAATCCGTTATTATTACCAAAAGCATGTGATCCACTTGTCTAGTCTAAGCACCTTTCACATTCAATTAAGCATAGTCGAAACATGAAACATGATCAAGAATTTTCAAGAGTTTTTCTATTTGTCTAGGTAAGAACGGGATTTCGAATCAAACGAGGAGGCTAACACTCAGGCATGTGGTTAGTTGTAGCGCGGTTTCTCTCGGGGAGTGAAAGGGTTAAGCAAAATCGGGAAAGACAAGAAGCAATGCAAATCCGGACATCCATCCCTATACAATTCTAATCTCTAACCCAACTTTTCACTCTCTACACACTTAAGCATTCAAACACCGAGTTTTCTTTCATTTTTTTTTTTTTTTTTTTTAACTACCTTAGGGGTTTTATTTGGCTAACTTTCTCTTTTTTTTTTTTTTTTTTTTTTTTTTGGGTTTTTTTTTTTTTTTTTTTTTTTTTTTTTTTTTTTTTTTTTTTTTTTTTTTTAAGTAGCCATTCTTTACCCCTAGGAGTTTTACAATTTAACTCGTGTTTATTTTCTGAAAATACGTTTTATTTCAAAGATGTGTTTCCCGTTATCCCGTCTACAAACTAACATATGATAACCTAGCCAAATGGATGTCCTTCCTTGTCGCTCCCTATACTTTCAAGTTTTTGCGAAACCAAACAATCACTAAATGAAAAGAATTCTCACAAGTGTTTGGGTTTAGGCGAAGGGGGTGAGAGGGGAATCATCCTTATAATGAGAATGACCGGATTGCGCTTAAGGTGTTTCGGTTTAGTAAGCCACAATCCGTAGAAATCACAAAGCCATAGAAATACTCTTAAAAACTCTCAATCATGCTAATTAGAAGTCAAGTTTAGGTTCAAATAGTTTTTGAAGGCTACCTAGAACTATCAAGCTTCATAACCACACTATTGGCTTTTTAAACATCAATGTCTAGGGTCGAGATTTCAAGATTTTCGGCGAGTTCTAAGTCGTTTGAGGAAGACACTACACCTAAGATACCGTTCAAAACACTAGACGCGTCGCTTTATAAGGCTAAAATCATCATAGATCCCCTATGCATATGACCTAAATGAACTAATCCTAAATGCATTTTTTTTTTTTTTTGTGTTTTTGGGTTTTTTCGTTTTTTTTTTTATGTCACTAATATGAAACTATATGACTACTCCCCCAAACTTAAATCACACGGTCTCCGTGTGAAACAAGTATCGAAAGAGGTTCCTAAATGCATGTATAAATGACTCTAATATGAAAAACTAATGCGTATGCATATGGTTCAGGATTTACCTCAGTAGTACTAACGCGTCGAGTCGAAGTCGTCCGTATCGGTCTCGACGGACCGATACTCTTGCCCGATATCGGTCCAACAACCGATGCTCTTGCCCGATATCGGTCCAGCAACCGATATAACGGGCCGATACGCCCTTCAGAAATCGTTTTCCTACTTCGATTTCACCTGAAACCATCAAACATGACATAAATTCTAAGTAAACTATCATCTAAATGCAAACTAAAATTTTATATACAAGGATAGACATGGGACTTCCTCCCAAGTGAGCTTGTTTATAGTCTCTTAGCTTGACTTTACCCCCTTCTTTTTAGGCGACATTGGGGTTTGAAAGAGATGTCGAATCTCCTTCGGTGACAACTTCGTGTACCAGGGGCGGCTTGAGATTTACTCCTTTCACACCAAACTCGCCTCCATCTTTGTGCTTCTCTTGCCTTGAGTCGCAGCGAGCACTCCTTGCTTCTTTCTTGAAAGCTTTCTTCAAAGATTTAACCTCGTTGATTAACTTTCTAATGACGCGGTTTTGAGACATGTTCCAATGCGCCTTTCGAACTTCCTAGGAGGGGATTGGTGTTCCACTTTTGGAGCTTTGGGTTTGCTCCTTGCATCATCACTAGACTTACCATTGCTAGCATATTTTTCCACTCCAATCACCAAAGCTTCACAAGGGACCATCTCCGTAGGCTTCTTGACTACATCGTTGATGTTGTACCGCCGAACAAGGTCCTTCCCAAGGTGCAAATCTATCTTACCAACCTTCACATCTATGACGGCTCCAGCGGTTGCCAAGAAAGGTCTTCCAAAGATGAGTGGATTATTAAGCTCTTTGTCAATCTCCAAGACGACAAAATCTGTTGGAATGAAAACGTCCCCCAATTTTACAGGAATGTCTTCCAAGATTCCAACGGGTACCTTCACGGATCTATCGGCCAGCACCAAAGAGATCTTAGTAGGTTGGAAAGAAGAAAGACCAAGTCGTTTAGCAACAGATAGAGGCATAACGTTGACACTAGCCCCTAGATCGCACAAGCACTTTTCGAAGACCAAAGGACCAAGAGTGCAAGGCAAAGTAAAACTCCCTGGATCACCAAGTTTCTTAGGAGAATGGTTCTTTTGAATGATCGCGCTGCACTCTTGTGAAAGCTTCACCGTGTCTTCCAAGTTTTTGGACTTGTTTTTGATGGTGTCTTTCAAGGATTTGGTGGAGTGAGGGACTTGGTTGAAAGCGTCAACAAGAGGCATGGGAGTTTGCACCTCGTTTATTTGCTTCTCGAGCTTAGCTCTAAAGTACTCCTTCAAGAGATGCATCTTGGCTCGACCCGGAAAAGGTAGCTTATCTTTATAAGGAGATGTCACATAAACGGGCTTCTTCTTTTTCTCGGATTTTTCTTCTGTATCGGCCATGTTCTTGGCCGATGTGGGTGGTCGATATCGGTCATCTGAAACCGATACTCCTGGCCGATGCGAGTGTCCTGTCTCCTCGTTCGCTCGTATCGGCCTTGTCCTTGGCCGGCACGGGTGGTCGATATCGGCCGGTTGTGGCCGATACGCTCGGCCGATACGGGTGTCCTGTATCTTCCTCTTTACCGTCTCCTCCACTTTCTTCGTCCAAGAGCGTGGTATCTGCCTCGTGGGACTGTTCCACCTCCCCGACCTGATCCGCATTGTCCTCAATGAGATCGCTTGAAAGAATTTGTGTACCACTACGAAGTTCTATTGAGTTGACATACTCTCTAGGATTGGCTTCAGGTTTACCCGGAGTTGGCCCATTGGTCGCTTAGAAGCTGAGGTAATTTGAGCCACTTGATTGTCCGGAGCTTTCAAGTGAGATGTCATTGATTCAAACTTGGCGTTGAGATCATTGTAGGAGTTATCAACCTTTGCGTTTATCTCTTTCTTGAACGTGTTGAACTCCATTTGACTCCGGGTTTGGCCGTCTAGAATCTGTTTTAACATCCGAATGGTTTGATCACCCGGGGGAGCTGGTGATGCAACCACTCCTTGAGCAGACAGGAGGGTTGTTGTACCCTGGAGGACGATTAGGTGGTGGTCTCGGTACGTATCCGCCTTGGTTGTATTGAGGTTTACCTTGGTAACCTCCTTGTTGCGCATGGGGATAGACCTGGTCTTGGGGGTTGGCTACGTTGTTGTTTCGGTAGGAGAGATTTGGGTGTTGAGAATAGTTGTTGAAACGCCCGCCGTTCGATTACCCATGTAGTTAATCTCCTCTTGATTCCCCTCTCGTTGGGGGGTATTTGTTCATCGCCACTACCAACGTAGTTTATGCTCACTTGGTTGGACATGAGTAGCTTATCCAGCTTCTCATTCACCGCCTTTATCTCTCTCTTGAACTCGCTCATCGTTCCCCGAGTTGCGGATGGTGCGATCATAGTCCTCTCCGTAGTTACTATCGCTAAGGGCGTAGTTCTCCACCGAAGCTGTCCATCGGCTTCCGTCTTCCCAAGGAAATTTCCTTGGCTAGCCGAATCGAGAAGCATCCCGAACTTCGGTTTTAGGCCCCGATAGAACGTGCTTGAGTAGGCTTTCTCCCGTGAAACCGTGGTGTGGGCATCTCACCGTGTAACCCTTGAAACGTTCCCAAGATTCGCCGAACGTTTCTTGGTCTTTTTGTGCGAAAGCGGAGATCTCGTTTCGCAGCTTTGATGTCCTCACCACCGAGAAAAACTTTGTGAGAAAAGCCGTCTTACATGCTTCCCAAGTCCGTATGGTGTCCTTCACAAGGTTTTTCTCGCCATATGTGTGCTTTGTCCCCGAGTGAGAAGGGGAACAAGCGCAGCTTAAACATGTCCTCATTGACACCATTGATCTTCACCGTGTCGCAAAGCATGTCAAACTGGTGAAGGTGATCAATGGGGTCTTCACTAAGCAGCCCGTAGAACTTGTTGCTGGACACCATGTTAATGAGACTAGACTTTATCTCAAAGTTATTGTTGGCGATGGCTGGTGGTGTGATGCCACTACGGTTTGTGATGTTTGATGGCACATCCGCTGTACCAATTGTGCGTGCAACGTTAGGTACGTTGTTTGCGTTAGGTGCGTCACCCATCTCGAATTCTGATTCTGAACCCGAAGTGTCTGATGTGGATGAGTCGGAGTGGAGGCTGGTTCTTCTTTCACGTGATATAGCTCTTTCGTGTGCTTTGATGTCTGCGAAGAAGAGCAAGCTGTCACTTTGTCGGTGACTTCTTCTTTGCATACACCTACAAAACGAAAATCACAAGGAAAGAGAACAAGTTAGTAACGAAACTGAAACTTAATCCCAAGTGGTTTCAAAATTCTAATAATTGTTCGAGTTCCTGAATCGGCAACGGCGCCAATTTGATAAACGAGATTTCACCCCGCTTAATCTAATATCTTATTGTAGTATTTAAGATGTCAAACCAAATCAGGAGCAAACAATGTATTTGAATTTATGCGAAACAAACTCAGTTTAAGTGTGATCAAAAGGGTTGTTTGTGTGATGTTTTTGTAACCGAAGATTTAACAAAACGAAAAACTAGAATTAAAGGTTTTGAAAGATTATTAAAAGGCTAAACAATCAGGTTAAGGTGTTTTAAAAGGATGATTAAACTTTCGGATTTCAAATTGTCTTTTATAAAATTTACTTTAAGGTTTTGAAAACGATTTTAGATCAATCCACTCTCGTGGCAATGATCCTTTTCTCAACGATTAAACTAACACAATGTCTTGGATAGTTTAATCGTCGAGAAACCTTAAGCACAAATCAATTCTAACCACCAAGCTTATTAACACGGATCTCTCGGTTAAGCTAGGCTTGGTTCTAAGGTAATTGTTCGGGGAGGCTTTATAATCTCTCGATTCATAAAGCTTCACGGGTTCGATAATCGAATGGCCAACTCGATTAAAGCTTTAAGGTCTGTTACCAAAGACTAAAGTTTTCAATCAATTAAGTTTTAGACAATTATCTATCCTAGATTCAATCAAACCCCTTTTACCCTAACCCAATTGTCTATTTAGAACTACTCACAAATCATGATGAGATTCATAACAATTTGATTCAAATAAACCATAAGCATAAACAAATAAACAAAGAGAACAAGGGGTAAAGAAAACTCTTATTCAATGATGATGATGAAGATTACAAGGTGGCCAAGAAGCAATCACCAAGAAAATCTCCTCAAAGTCTCAATCTCAAAAACAAAAAAAACTAAGATCGTCGATGATAGAAGGGTGGCTGTCTCCTTTTACCCTAATAAAAAGTCTAAACCGATAAATAAAATAAAGGAAACCAAAAATCAAACCGGTTTTCCTTTTTACATAGCAAAAACCAAATCTTATTTAAAATTTCGCGACTGTATCGGTCAAACAAACCGATACTGAGCTGGCCGATACGCGCTTCGGCAAATCTTCCTTCGGCTCGGTTTTCCTCGTATCGGCCAAGGCTAAGCCGATACGACAGGTCGGTACGTGTCTTCAGGTCTTCTTCTCTTGTATCGGTCACTCCAAACCGATACGGTTGGCCGATACAAGCTTCGGCAAATCTCCGTTTTCAATATCGGCCACGGAAACCGATATGCTTGGCCGATACGGACTTCGGCACACTCTCTCGTCTTCGTATCGGCCAGCCGAAACCGATACAACATGCCGATGCAAGTGTATCGGTTCTTTTTGGCTTAAATTCATCGCTTTCGCCGTCTTTATGCTTCCAAAACGCGAAATACACGAAACAAACCAAAATGCAACCTATATGCAACTAAATGCAACCTAAATGAATGAGTTCTAATGCATAACCTAAAGTAAAATGTGTAAAATATGCAAGTTATCAATCATTGGGAGGTTACACTTTGTGTTTAACTTGTTTGCTTGTCATATCACACATTCTTTTTTTTTCTTTCAAAAATCACACATTCATAACCATATATTATATATCTTTATTGTCAATCACATGTTTAGTCATGGACCTTATGTTATATTCTTCTTATTCAAAATTTGTTGAAAGAATATTCTCGTGAATGGAGAGGGATCGTGACTTAGTGAAGCATACGAGACTATTTTTTAGTGTTGGCGTTTTCTATTTATTAGTTTGAGTTTATGTTTATCCAAAAATAGAGTTCTACTTTTGTTTTAATTTCTAATTTTTTTGGTTGTTTCTCAAGGATAAGGACCTAGTCAAGATTCCTTTTATAGTTTTAGATTCTTATACATATAAGTCATTTTTTAGTTTGTTATTTTTAGTTTAATAATTATGAAGAAAAATCAAAGTGAACTTTTGAAATAAACTCTTCTTTTTGGACATGTCTTTCAAGATTTTAACATAACTAAAATTATTCCACCAAGATGCGAACCCAAATTGTTTTGAAATGGTAGAATTTTAGGTCATCATCAAACAAATATATATATGAAATAGCGGAAAATATATTAAATAAACCACATATGTATACATTTGACATTTTTGAAAAGCTTAATTTGCATGAAAAGTATTCTTTATAAAAAGTAATTTATATAAAAAAGAAATTTATATAAAAAAAGAATGGTTTTCTTTTATTTATGAAAATTTTGGTTTGAAATGATATAAGAATCATAAACTTATTAAAATCATGTGGCTGCTAAAAAAATGAAACATCTTGTATAAAATCATGTGATGTAGATGGGAGATCAAGGGTATTTTGGGAAAATTAAAAGGAATTATTAAAATCTTTGGAATATCAATTTATCAATTAGATATTTTTATACTATTAGCTACTAAATAATAATTTACTTTAATAATTGTTAATGAAATCGATAATACAAAAGCTAATATTTTCCTTTTTCTTACTTTAGCAGTCCTTTCCTTTTCAGGAAATAAAATAAAAATTTCTAAAAATATCTTAGGTTTTGGTGAGCCAAAAAAGCACACGTGTCGATTTGTTGTTTGAAGCGATAAGAGTTTGAATCGTATTGGTAATGCCTAGGGGTGGGCAAATTATCCGTTATATCCGATCCGATTCGATATTTGCTTCGATCCGATTCGTAAAATCCGGATATCCGGGATAATTCAAAGCAAAGCAAATATTAAAATTTAATATCCGTGGAGAACAAAGCAAATAACAAATAATAATTATTAGAAGGTCGGATATCCGATCCGCTCCGTACTTTCGTATATTACATAATATATTACAAATATGTATATTAGGTAACAAATATATAATATTTATTATATATTTTCATATTTTCAAGTCAAGGAAAATAAGTTAAACTTATACATACAAAATAATTTAAATTATAATGGGATGAGTTTTTATCTTAGTTATCCTTATTTTTAACGTTTTGTCTTCTATTTTAGTTTAAAATTAGTTGATTTTACTTATTTTTTATGTGTTTGATCATTTTAACAAAAGTTAGAGTATTTTTGTATAAAATTTATTAGTATTTTCGGCTTTATGTAGTATCGAAATGAGTGATCCGAATATCCGCAAATATCCGCAAATATTCGTAAAATTTCCGGATATCCGAGCATCCGGATATCCGTATTTTTCCGGAGCAAAGCAAATCACAAAATTAGATATCCGTAGATACCAAAGCAAATCACAAATACTGGAATTTTTAGTACTATCCGCTCCGCGCCCACCCCTAGTAATGCCTATCTTTCTTTTTGACACGTCACACGTATTACCAAATCCACAACGAACACGTGCTTAATTATGAAAACTCTATTATCTTTAATAACTAAACTTTTGAAAAGAGCTAATTTTAGTTAATTAGTTATTTAAATGGGTTAGTTATTTAATTACTTAAATACTAGGATTTAAAGTTTGACCAATGCTTCCTAGATTGAAACATTACGAAAAAAACATATTCACTTAGTTAATCCATATTAATGAAACAAAGATGATAATCTAAATTATGTTTATTATTAAGTTAGGCAATATTCAATGTCAACAAAAGTTAGGCGATCCAGTTTTATAAGTATTTTATTAAATAAAGTTGAATACATTTAAAAATTAAAAATGAATGCAAAACATAGAGATTTACAAAATTTTGACTCGTGTTACCATTATTATAGTGTTTGGGCTAATTTAATTTACAATATTGAGTTTGGGCTAATTTAATGGACTCTTACTCTTAAGTTTTAACATTTAATGGACTCTTACTCTTAAGTTTTAACCCATTAAACCCGTATGTGATATAATATGTTTTATATTGTGACAACAAAATATGTTTTAGATTTTTTTGTGTTTCCTAATATAATACTATATGTTTCTAAATCATTAGTTAATTTGTCAAAAAAAAATTTTGGTTTTAATTTTTCAATGATAGTTATAGGCTTTGTAGGTTAAACGGTATACTAATGATTAATTTATAGAAGTACTAACTACACCGAAAAATTAATTTGAACGCATGAAAAAATAATGATTTATTGAAGCTGTGATCTAATACTTTATTAATTCAGTAGTTTATTGAAGTTGCATTATAATACTTTTTTAATTCAGTATACTTTTCTTAATGGCCGGTATTGTTCGTAGTGCGCTTCTTCTTTCGGACAATTACAAAACAAAATCTTTTGAATTGCATTTTATTAAACTATACAATTTCAAAATTATTTTTTATAATTGCATTTTGTGAAAGTAATGTTTTTGTATATCTCTTTCAATAAGTTACAGCAGCATATATATACATGTCGTATGACATATTCATAGAATATTCTAGAGATCACAACTAGTTTAAGGATATTAACAAGAGTGCTAAATATATTGACGAGAATATCTCTTAATATCCTAACACGCCCCCTCAAGATGGAGCACCGGAGGTGATGCCAATCTTGTCTGCTAGTTGTTGAAATCTTCTCCGCGGCAGTGGTTTGGTAAGTGCGTCGGCAAGTTGATCTGTGGAGGAGATATGTGTGACACGGAGGGTTCCATTTTGAATTTGTTCACGTACAAAATGGTAGTCTAAGGCAATGTGCTTCATGCGAGAGTGAAATACTGGATTTGCGCAGAGATATGTAGCTCCAATGTTATCACAAAATATTGTTGGAATGGACGGAAGTTTGATACCGAGTTCAGTCAATAAGGACATGAGCCATTTTACTTCAGAAGCGGCAAGAGCTACAGTCCGATATTCAGCCTCTGTTGATGACCTTGCAACACCTTTTTGTTTCTTTGATGACCATGATATTGGATTCTTGCCAAGGTAGATAATGTAGGCTCCTGTTGATGTAAAATCATCACGATCCCCTGCCCAATCTGCATCGGAGAAGCCGTGAAGTGATAATGGAGATGAGGCTGAGAGGAAGATGCCTTTATTTGCTGTCCCAACTAGATAACGAAGGACGCGTTTTACCGCTTCCCAGTGCGTTGTAGTCGGGCAGTGCATAAATTGAGAAAGGCGGTTCACAGCAAATGCGATATCCGGACGTGTGAATGCCAAGTATTGTAGACTTCCCACCGTAGCTCGATATTCTGTTGGGTCGTCTAGCTTTGGGCCAGCCTGAATGAGAGACTGAGTGGAACACATCGGAGTAGCAACAGGCTTTGCTTGAGTCATGTTTGTTCGTGCTAAGAGATCGGTGGTGTACTTTTGTTGCGTGAGGTTTAGACCAGCACGTGACCGAGTAACCTCAATGCCAAGAAAGTAGGATAGTTCACCAAGATCCTTGAGTGAAAAGCGTGTCGAGAGAAGGTTGATCGCTTTGTTGACCGCATTTTTACAACTTCCTGTAACAACTATATCATCAACATATATGAGGATATATATGAGAATGGTACCGGTGTTGAGAATAAAGAGAGATGCATCCGCAAGAGAATTTTTGAAGCCTATGGACACAAGAAATGAGCGTAGCTCATTGTACCATGCGCGTGGTGCTTGTTTGAGTCCGTATATAGGCTTGCGTAGACGACATACATGTGTTGGTTTGTCTTTGTCGACAAATCCTGGTGGTTGCATCATGTACACCTCCTCTTCAAGATGTCCTTGCAGGAATGCATTGTTGACATCAAGTTGGCGTAAGTCCCATCCACGAGCAACTGCAACATCAAGAACTACCCGAATACTTGCATGTTTAATTACCGGGCTAAACGTCTCAAGAAAGTCAATTCCAGGTCGTTGGTGAAAGCCTTTAGCAACGAGTCTCGCCTTGTGCCTGTCAATAAGACCATTAGGTAAACGTTTAATTCGAAAAATCCACTTGCATCCCACAATATTGTGGGCTTGCGACGCGGGAACCAAGTCAAACGTTCCATTTCGGACTATCGCATTAAACTCCGTGCCACATGCTTCACGCCATTGTTTTTGTTGCAAGGCTTGTGTGATTGATGTAGGCTCAATTTCTGTCAGAACTGTAAGGAGCGCATATTTGAGATTAGGCTTCTTGATGTTGTTCATTGAGCGAGTGGTCATTCGAGTTGAGGTCGCTGGTTGTGACTCGCTGATCTGCGTCTCTTGCGTTATCTCTTGTTCGGCGTTTGAGTTAGAAGAACTCTCTGTGCCAGTTTGTTCCGTTGTTGGTGAGAGAACGAAGTCTAGTGAAGTTTCACACGCCGAGGGCAACGTCGCTAGCTGTGGAATGAGTGGCGGATGATGAATGGGAACAAAGGAGGCTGAGGACATAGATGTGAAGGTAGGTTCATTAGAGGACGATGATGATGTGTATGGTGAGCTTTTTATTAAAAGAATGGAAATTGAGATTCTTGAAACTCAACATGACGAGAAATATATATGCGATGTGTAGAGACGTTAAGACATAAGTAAGCACTTTGAGTTAGCGAATAGCCTAGAAAAACACAAGGGGTAGATCGGGGACTTAGCTTATTTTGAGAATATGGTCGAAGCCAAGGATAACATAGACAACCGAAGATGCGGAGTTTGAGATAGTTTGGTTCATCTTGAAAGAGAGCTTTGAAGGGAGAGATGTGAGAGAGGACCATTGAGGGCATTCGGTTAATGAGGTATACGGCTGCGGTAAAAGAATATGACCAATAAGATGTAGGTACGCCTGCGTGTGTGAGTAATGCGAGTCCAGTCTCAACAACATGCCGATGTTTTCTTTCGGCAATTCCATTGTGCTCCGGAGTGTGTGGTGGTGAGGTGTGATGTGATATGCCATTTGTTGAGAGATAGCTTGCTAGGCCAAGGAATTCTCCACCATTGTCGGAGTAGAGTGTTGTTATACGTCTTTTGAACCGATTCTCTACAAGGTTTTTGAATGGTGGGAAAATGGTGAGCACATCGGATTTGCGTTTGATGGGGTATAGCCACGTGTATCGTGTAAAGTGATCCACAAATAAGACGTAGTACTTGTACCCATCAACCGAATGAATTGGTGAGGTCCAGACATCACTGAAAATTAAGTCCAATGGACCAGAGGAGTGCATAGAAGATATAGAAAATGGAAGCTTATGACTTTTATTAGTAAAACACGAGTTGCAAGGAGCGATAGATGAAGAGTTTGAAACAGGTAATAAAAACTTAGAGATGAGATGATTAAGAATCTTAAGAGAAGGATGTCCAAGTCGCGAATGCCACTCGGTGATGGTAGATTTGGCTGAGGAAAGAGTGGAACTGAAAGCTTGAATGGAGGGTGTCATCGGCCACTCATATAGTCCATCTCTAGCTGGTCCGTGTATTAACGTTGCCCCCGATGTTAGATCCTTCACCTGAAACTCAGACGGACAAAGTTGCACCATAACATTGTTAGTTTTGCATAACTGGTTAACAGAGATTAAATTCTTCTTAATCTTAGGCACACAAAGAACATCAGTAAGAGATAAATCGCGAGAATGCGAGGGTAAGGATGTGGAACCAGTATGTGTAATTGGAAGCCCTGTGCCATCACCAATGAGAACATCTTCTCCTCCTTGGTATGGTGAATGAAGCGAAAGGTTGTTCAAGTCTGATGCTATGTGATGCGATGCGCCGCTGTCAAGTAACCATGGGAATGACTGGTGTGGCGTGGAGGTGGTATGATGAGCTTGTGGCTGCCATTGTTGCGGCGGTATCGGTGGTTGATTGGCCTGCCATGGGGTTGGACCACGATGAGGCGGTGTTTGAGATTGTTGTTGGTATGTAGTGAGCTGATAGCATCTCCTTGCACTGTGTCCTTGGACACCACATATTTGACACTTTCCTTGGTAGCCACGACCAGCTTGAGGACGAAAGCCACCACGACCAGAATAAGGCGGACGGTAGGATGGGCGTGGGTTTTGGAACTGTGCAGCATTGGCTGTGATTGGAAGTGTGGTGTTGTTTGTGACGTTCGTCATGGCGAGAGTGTTTTCGCGATTCAGTAACTTCTCATGGAGTTCTTCAAGCGAAATTGGAACATCACGTCCGTTAACCATCTCTACTATAGCACGATATTCTTCTCCAAGTCCATCAGTTATGATGTCAAGTAAGTCTTCGTGATCTATAGGTTTACCAAGGAGGGCTATTTGATCAGATTTAGTAATGATGTCACGCATGTACTCTGTGACTGATTTTGTTCCTTTGAGGTTGTGTTTTAGTTGTTGTTTTAGTTGCTTGATGTGGCCACGTGATGGTTTTCCATAGGTGCTTGCAAGGGTTTGCCACACTTCTTTTGTTGTTGTGGCGCGAGTGACAAGTGATTGAACGTTAAGTGAGAGGGATCCAAGGATTGCGCTGTAGAGCATGCGATCTTGACGTTTCCATACGACAAGGGCTGGATTCGGCTGAACGACTCCTTCAGTTGTTATCGTCGCTGTTGGTGTTTGATCCTCATCATCGATGAAGGGATGAAGCTCGTGAGCTTCAAAGAGAGCGCGGACTTGAAGACGCCATGTGAGATAGTTACTTGGCGTAAGTTTTGTGACTCCTTTCATGTTGATGGAGATGAGAGCGTTTTGATTTGTGTTGTTATAGATGGGAACGACTTCAACGTTGTTGATGGTGTTTGCCATGATGATTTTGTGAAAAAAAAAAAAATTATAATCGATGAGAAAAAAAAAAAAAAAAGTTTATGATCGATGAAGCTCTGATACCATGTGAAAGTAATGTTTTTGTATATCTCTTTCAATAAGTTAGAGCAGCATATATATACATGTCGTATGACATATTCATAGAATATTCTAGAGATCACAACTAGTTTAAGGATATTAACAAGAGTGCTAAATATATTGACGAGAATATCTCTTAATATCCTAACACATTTAACATTTAAAATTAAATCCAAATATATATTACCTAAATAATTTTATCTCTTTAATATTATACCGATATTCAGAGGCGGAGCCAGGATTTCAAGTGACGAAGGTTAAAGTAATTTATTTATTTTGGGTTAAATAGTCAAAAATATTGTTTTTTACCTAAAATCTATAAAAAGCATTACAAATGTCTTTGCAATTGAATATTTTAAAAAATATTGGATGTTTATACTATAGAATCATTTTATCACTGGTCGAATCTGTTTTTTTCATAAAATAAATTACACAATCGCGTAAAAATTCAATATCAATACGAGTGTAAATAATTCTAAACTTAGTAATTCACCAAAAAAATATCAAAGAATTGATGCATTTTCATAAAAACAAGGTTTTATTTTGTTGTTTCATGCGATATAATTAGATTCTATTAGTTTTAGTTTACTTATTTTTTTTGTTACAAGTTATTTGTCATGAATTTTATTAAATTAACATTTTGATATTTAATATGTTATACAGTTTTAGTTGAATTAGATTTGGCATGGGTCAATTATTAATTTTTAGGAGGGTCAACCTAAAAATATATATATACATTATACTAATTTTTTTAGTTTCACATGGGTCAATTGACCCCCCCCCCCTAATTGTAAGCTCCCTCCGCCACTGGATACACTAATTAGCGAACTCAAATGAAAATATATTTATTTTGGTAAATTTTTATAGTGTAACTCCACCGTTTAAAATTTTAAAAGGGAGTAAATATATAAAATATTGAATTAAATGTAATTTTGTAAAGGAAGATATAAAAGGGTGTAGTTTTGGGAATTTCTCTTCGTTATATTGTATAGTAGTATGTCTTAATTATTTTCGTTTTAATTTGTGTTTCTTAATTGGTGTTTTTTGTAATTATAGTAGTAATCTTCATTTTTATTTTCTTTGTAATTTCCATATTTTATGTAAACTCTTTGTAATTTGAATAATTTTATGTAAACTCCTTGATTACAAATCTCCTCGTTGATCAGAATATTATAATTAACTGATAATGAAAGTTCGAAAATTGAACCATCATGAAAATAAGAGATTTTGAATAATAGGCTCATTTGGTTACCATTTAGTTTTTTTTTAAAAGGGTTTAAGCAATATTTCTTCCAAACAAAAATTTACACTAATTAACGTGTTAATTAAACAACTGAAACTTCATGTTGAAAACTAGTTTCCATGCAGTAACAAAGAAGACTTAATCATATATTGACCAAAACAAACAACCAATGAAAAAAACATTATTATGATTCTAATAAAACAAACAATAACAAAGTTTGTAAAAAATATTCCAAAAGAAAATAAAGTCACTCGCACATCATTTCCAGGAAATTACTAAAGAGATTATTAATTAGCAGTTGTGACATTAATTAGTGTTTTGTCTTTTCCATGGCCTTTATTTAATACCTAATAAGAACATGAATTAGTCATCATTTAATTTTTTTTTTTAATGTTTGGTCAAACAAGTCACGGATCATAGTGCGAAAACAATCAGTATTACTAGTTTCTTTCTTGTGAAGAGTAAACTATTTTTTTTGTTGAAATACAGTAACAATACTCCCTCTGTTTTTTTCTATTTTTTGAAGAATATTTTTTTAAAAAATGTTTTATTTTTTTAAACTCACAAAACTACACCCTTTCAACTCTTTCTTCACAAAACTAAACCTAATTTAATTTTTTCACATATTTACACTCTTTCAAAATTTTAAAAGCTTGATTTTCTCTTTTAAAAATTATCAAAATTAAAATATTTTCATTTGAGTTCGCTAATCAGTGTTTATGGTATAGTATTAAGGGGTAGAATTGTGTGGGTAAGATTTATTTGGATTTAATTTTGAGTGTTTAGGTGTAGTTTTGTAAAATATTTTGGAAATGGTGTAATTTTGTGAAATGTAATTCAAATGATGTAATTTTATAATTCTCCCTTTTAATTATTGATATTACTGAATTATTAGTTTTAATGTATATTAATTGACAATTTATAACACCATTGGTTGAAAAATATTGAAAGTTGTTCAACACAAAATACGTAATTAATAGTATTAGTTATAATTATGTATTTTTTTAATCTATGTGAAACCCTAAAAAAACAAAGTTTTAAGAAGAAATGGAGTATTTTGTTAGTAAACTATTAAAATACAATTTTTATAACTTAATACTCCATGGATTAATAAGTCAAAATTTTAATATTTTTCAAAAATTATGTTTTCGGTTATAAATACTTCTATAAATTAAGAGGAAATCACAAAACTATACAATTTCAACCCATTTTTTACAAAACTACACCGAATACAATATTTTTACATATTTACATCTTTTTAAATTTTTAAATGGTTGATTTACTCTTTAAAAAAATATCAAAATTATTTTTTTTCATTTGGATTTGCTAATTAATATTTAGGGTATAATATTAATTAATAAAATATCACAATCCCAATATTATTAATTATAAATGTTATACTTAATTAGTTCCTGAAGTTATCTATATATGAGCTTTCTTTATGTCTTTTAAAAAAAATGTTGTGACAAAAAAAAAGAAACTAGGAAAATTATACTATCTCTCCCTTGGAGAAATGTAGTCTCAATCATCATTATCAATCATAACTTTAAAAATTATAAAATTTTGTAAAACAACTAAACAAATAAAATACAACACCCACCAAATGCTTTAGAAGAAATTTCCTCTTAATTGACTTCTTTTATTTTTTCTTAAACTAATAAGTTTCTTTGTAAGTTTCCACTTTTACTTTCATTTTCTTAGCCTCTTCCTTCTCATTGCACCTTCCTCTCTTTTGCCTCTCCAAAGAATATTTTGTCCATAACAACTTATATAAATATAAACCCATAAACACAAAACCCAAATCTCACACATCTTCTCCAAAACATTTATTACTTACTAAATCATTTCATTAATTTGCTAATTTTTTGAGCTCTAAGTAACAAAACAACAAACAAAAGTTATGAATGTTAACCACTTATACAACTTTGTAACTATGGAGAAGAGTTCCTTAACTAAATCCAAACACTCTTCTTCTTCTACTTCTTCTTTGCCTTTGTTTGGTCTAATCGAAATCTTATTCATCGGTTTTTTCAAATGGGTTTCTTTTGCACATATCTTTTTCTCAAGATTCTTGCCTATTCTTCAACACCAACAACAAAAATGTGTTTCCGACAAGATCAAGAACAAAGATCTTGACCTCTTAAGAGATGATGTAGAGATGGTAATGAAAAGCTTAGGACTTTACACCAAACAAGAGAGCGACGAACAATACAATTTCGAGGAGCTTTCGAATATTTTCGAAGAGAAAGAGCCAAGCTTAGAAGAAGTGAAGCAAGCTTTTGATGTGTTTGATGAGAACAGAGATGGTTTTATTGATCCTATAGAATTACAGAGAGTTATGACTATCCTTGGTTTAAAACAAGGATCTAAACTTGAGAATTGTAAGAGAATGATAAGATCTTTCGACGGAAACAAAGACGAAAGAATCGATTTTAATGGATTTGTTAAGTTCATGGAGAATAGCTTCTGCTGAAAACTGATAGTTTTTGTTATAGTGACAAACTATCTATTAGGTTATGTATGTTCTTTGCTTTGAGATTGTTGTCTCACAAGCTCCTTGTGAAAAATTATCAAACTTAAATATCAAGATAAATATGAAAAACTCCAATTCTAAAAACATTTATTTAGAAACAAAAAAAAACAAATTAGTTAAAGAAGAGGTGAATATATATTTTCATGAATATCAAATTAATAAAAAAATTATGCAATCAAATGACAAATATTGATCTTAATAAGATATATAAAACTGTTAGTATCATTTTTGGATGCATAAAAATTTAGTTTTACATATAATACAATTATTATTTATGAGATTAGGAAATGTGATTTTTTTAAAAAAATATATAGGCTAAATCTCAACAAATACAAACTATCAAAAAATTGAAACCAATAAAACAATGATTTGTGACTTACAATAATTAAACCTCATGAAGGCTCTGAAATCTTTTCACCAATAATCACAACAAGAACATTCACCATCTCTAAAATGATGAAACCGGTTCGCGTCTCTAACCACGATTAACCGGTTCGTGAGCTTCGATATAAGCTTAACCGCAACGTGACAGTCATCACATATCCTAAGGTTCTTAGTCACATACAACGGCGAGTTCTCGGGCGTTTTCAAAAGACCATAAGCCACGGCTAGCTTCTCGCTGTGATAACAAAGGTTGTCTTCTCTCTGTTCTTCTTCAATATCGTGGCAAACTCCCCCGGAGACGTCAGGAGAGTAGCCCAAGGGTTTGATTTTCGATAAAATTTCTTTGACTTTAGTGTAAATAAGCGTAATCTCGGGGTGTTGATTCTCTTCCGCGAGAAACACGTGTGTTCTGTTTCGTATACTTATCCAGCTAACACCGGGCTCTTTCTTAACATGTCGCGTCTTCATCAAAGACCGGACTTTAGCCACACTTTCCCATTCTCTCGACTTTGCGTGTATATTCGATAACAATACGTACATGCCCGGATCGTTCGGATGCTTTTCGATTGCAAATTCGGCTACTTTTTTGCCTAGTTCGTAGTTACGGCGTACGTAACAAGCGTTAAGCAGAGTTCTCCATGCGACTACGTCCCATTCGATATGAGACGACGATGTTCTCATGAACTTCTCGGCCTCGTCGAATAAACATGCTCTGCTTAAAAGGCCGACTATGCACGTGTAATGTCGTAGATCGGGTTCGACGCGATGCTCTTTCATTACCTTGTTGAAAAAATAAAGACCTTTGTTTACGAAACCAGCGTGGCTACAAGCTTGTAAAACGCCGATAAACGTTATGCGGTTCGGGCACTCTCCTGCCTCGGCAGCTTCGACCGTCATTTTTTCGAACGATTCTAAGGCTTCGTTGCCTAACCCGTGATGCGAGAATCCACATATCATCGTGTTCCAAGTTACAACGTCTTTTAAACCCATCTCTGAGAAAGTTTTCCTCGAATCTTCGATGCTACCGGATTTTGCGTACATGTTAACCAACGCGTTTCCGACCATTACGTGGCTCTTAAAACCCGATTTCAAAGCTAGCCCGTGTACGAGATCGCCGTGTTTTAGTAGAGAAAGCTCGGCTATTGAGTTCAACGAAATAGCGAACGTGTACTCGTTAGGAGCTTCCGTCTTTGCAAAGAGATTCAAAGCTTCTTCGAAAGACTTATCTTGAAAGTAAGCATCCATTATAGATGTACACAACACAATGTTACGATCTCGATCACAATGTGCATTATCGAAAACTCTCCGCGCGTAAAGGGCGTTACCGCATTTACCATACATATTGATTAGCCCACCTTTTGCTTCGTCGTAACAATCGAAACCAACTCTAACCATTTGATTATGAATCTGCTTCGCTAAACCCAACTCCTTAAGACAAGAACAAAGCCTAAGACAAGACATAAACGTGACATTGTTCAACACAAAGTCTTCATTAGCCAACTTTCTCAACACATAAAGAGCTTCTTTTAACAAACCATTGTCTAAATAACCACTAAGAGCAGAACTAAAAGCCGAAAGATCGATACTTTCAAGTTCATCTAAAACCCTTATAGCTTCTTCTCCTTTGTCCGAACAAGAAGAATACATGTAGACAAGAGTGTTCCTTACATAATCATGTGACAACAAACCATGTTTAATGAAACACCCATGACATTGCTTACCTTCTTCAAGCCTCTTTAAGCTTGAACAAGACTTAAAAACCAGAGTAGCTATGTACTCATTAGGCAGCAGAGACTGCCCTGAAGAACAAGAACCCATGTTTTTAAAGAGCTTTAAAACCTCTGAATCAAACAGAGTGTCTTGATAACCTTTCATCATAGCAGAGAAAGACACAACGTTTCTCTCAGGCATTGTGTCGAACACCTTGCGTGCAATAACGGTTTCTCTGCATTTACCGTAGAGATTGATCAGAGAATTGGTCTGAAACAAGTCTTGTGGTCTTGAAGATTGGTTTGTGACGATGAGATGAGAGTGAATCGATTCTCCGAGACGAAGATTGTTTGTGTTTGCACAGAGTTTCAAGAGATCGTTGAGATGGTTTATGGGTAGAAGAGGTTTGATTGGTTTGTGTAATAAAGAAGAGATCTTGTTCCAATGTGTGAGTGTTTGTTCGATTCGAGACAAAGCGGACATGGCGCCAAAGTTTTGTCCTTCGGAAGAAGAAGAAGAAGAAGAATTTATGCGTCATCACAGTCACGCTTCTTTGACGTTGACCTAATTAAATTTAAGAAATTAAATAAGTATAATAAGAATTAATATAGTAGAACTCTATAAATTAATACTATATAAATTAATAACCACTATAAATTAATAAAATCATTCGTTCACAATTCGGGTCAATGTAAAAATCAACCAATTTCGATAAATTAATAAGATAATATTTTTTTATAATATTGTTATATAAAAATATGATATCAATCATACTATAAATTAATAATTTCAATTTCATTGTCGTAATTCTTTATGATAAGTCATGGTTACTTTGGGAATGTTTCTTCGATGAAAAATAATTTTTATGGTTCATGTAAAGTGTCAAATTAAATATATATATTAGTATTAACATAATGTGAAATATATAAACGCTAAAAATTAAAGAATAGTTCTAATTTTAAACAAAAGAAAGTAAAAAATAAAAAATCGACAATAGGTTAAACAAAATAATTTTATTTTTTTGTAGAATTATCTCTATAAATTAATAATCATTAATTTGTAATGTAAATTAATAATTTATAGTGTAAATTAATATCATTATAAATTAATAAATTTTCATAGTCCCAACATTATTAATTTATAGAAATTTTACTGTACATTTTCATACATATAAAAATAATAATTAATATGGCAAGAAATCAAGAATTAATAAGGTTGCTATAAATGTATTATTTGCCGAGAAATTTTTAAAAGTATATTCTTTTAAAAATATAATTTATAAAAAAAATTCTAGATGGCTAAAGTATTTCAAAAAAAATTAGGGAGAATTACAAAACTACACCATTTGAATTACATTTCACAAAACTACACCATTTCAAAAATACTTCACAAAACTACACCTAAATATTCAAAATTAAATCCAAATAAACCATATCAATACGATCTTACCCCTTTAATAATATACCCTAAATACTAATTAGCGCACCCAAATGAAAATATTTTAATTTTGGTAATTTTTAAAAGGATAAATCAAACTTTTAAAATTTTGAAAGGATGTAAATATGTGAAAAATTAAATTAGGTGTAGTTTTGTGAAGGAGGAATTGAAAGGGTGTAGTTTTGTGAATTCCTCAAAAAAATTATATTCATTTAATAATTTATAGAATTAATTTGAAAGGTATAATTTTATAATTTTCCCTTATTTATTTATTATAAATCGATCAATCATGCAAAATTGTGACTTATTAGTGATTTAACAAGTAAATGAATATTTATTGTTTGATCAATAACTTGTTATGAATATTCAGAAAATTTTACAATGCTATTTTTATGAAAAACACCGTTAATATTTTATAGAATAATAGAGAGTAGACCATATCTATCGTGTCACATTATTAAAAAAAACAACTCTATAGAGTTAGATTTTTTTTTTTCACTTAAAGATCATCTTTATTATAAAAACATAGCGGATTACAATGGTAGGATACGAGTTTGGAATACGGTTCTGGAACACAAAACATAAGTCAAAAGACGGCTATCTAAACCCTTGTTGATTTTCGAGTAGATACCGTAGACACAAGCCCAAACAAGGGAGACACTTAAACTAAGATAGAACCAATCCAAATCCAAAAGAGAGCAACGCCTGCTAAGGATCATCATTGCGTTTGGATCTTGAAGCATAAGGTAAAGAGCCAAGAGGCAAACCATAAGTTCTCCACAAACACCGGGAGACGCCGAAGTTGAACCAAAGACCAAGAGAAGCGAGGTGGTTCCGAGTTTCATCCCTACTAGAGGCATCGGAAACAGAATCTAACCTCAACCGGTTACAACAACGGCAACGAGACCGTAGGGATGCGGAAAAGCAGAGCGAAAGAGACTCCGCAAAGACTCGACACTAGACTACTACAAGAGGTCTAGAATTTGCCTAAGAACCCAAATACGAAAAATAACCTCAACAAGGAAAGGCTCCATAAACGGGAGAGAAAAACGACTGATCTAACTTACAAACACAAACCAAACAATCATAAAAACTTAAAGAACTTAACTTTTTTTTTTTGACAACAACTTAAAGAACTTAACTAACAGAGACAATTCTAAACTTTTCCCATGGAACTTGAAAGATACCCACCATTAAGATACAACCACACGCTTAACACAAACTTAAATTCAACCGCTCACCTAAAAGACCAAAACAGAGCCGAGCAAAGAATATAGGAACATCACCACAAGCTGCGACTTTGGATTGAACCTAGGCGAGGACAAGAAACATAGCGAATAGGAGCTCAGGAGCAAAAACAAAGTTCAGATCGGAGAAAAATCAACACAAACGAGCAGATCTGACCACCTTCAGAGGCCACCAGAGCAACCAGCTCGAAAAGACACCGTAGAGTACGCTCAATCCGACGAAGAAGAAATCCAAAATCGAGCCTAGAAATCGGAGAACGTGAGCCAGAAGAGGTAACAAGGGATAAAATTTAAGGTGGACGCGACGTCGGCGAAAGGCCGACGTCGCCGGAGACGGAGAAATTAGCTTTCCTCGAAACCTGTGCTTGGGAGAGAAACGCGGCTAGGGTTTTTTGAATGTATTGAATTAGATATGTATTGAATTATTTGCCGACATGTAAAAAATTACAAAACAAAAAAAAGACTTTCACAAAAAGTTAAAGCTAAAGGTTGTCGTAAGAGAATCATTGGCACGTGTGACTTATGTTGGACCCGTTTTAATAATTCATCGTTACGTGTTAGTTTTATATTTCTTACCATTATATACCCCAATTACACTATGATTAATCAGAACTATAATTAAACAAAAAAAACTTTATTAAACAAACACAAAGAAAATTAAAAAAAAATGAGTAGCTCTGGTCTTAATCTTCACAATATATTTGTGTATGGTAGCTTTCAAGATCATGATGTGCTTAATGTTATGCTTGACCATACACCTGATCTTGTCTCTGCAACACTCCCTGGCTTGTATGTCTCTCGACAATCACTTTCTTGATTTTATTATTATCCTCTTTGTATATTTAAGAATTGTTGAATATTTTTGGGTATTTTTTTTTACTATTTTATTTATTTTTACACTTTCTTGATTTGTTTTTTTTTATATTTTTTTTACTAATTTTTTTCAGTGAGAGGTTTAGGCTTAAAGGACGTTTGTATCCATGTATTGTACCTTCTGAAAAAGGAGAAGTCAATGGAAAGGTTTCATTTTTGATTTTTTTTTTTTGAATTTTTTTTTGTGGGATATTTTTGTTTAATTTATGTGTAAATTGTAATTTTTTTTTGGTATTAGGTATTAATTGGATTAACAGGTGAGGAACTTGAGACTTTAGATATAATTGAAGGTAATGAATATGAGAGAGTGACTGTTGGAGTTGTAAGAAATGTAAGTTTCAAGATTTTGATTATTTCATCTAAAATACATAATTCTAAAAAAAAATAGAAAAATTATATATTTTTTTGTAGTTTTCATGAAATTAAGACAAGTTGATAAATCATTAACCAACAAATTTTACTGCAAAATACTTTGAATTATAAGATTTATACTAGAAATCAATTTTGATATATTACATGTTAGTGTGTTACTATAATGGAGCCTATATGAGTTTTGATTTTGAATATGTTAGGATGATTCAGAGAAGATGACAGTGAAAACATATATATGGATCAACAAAGATGATCTTGATATTGGTGGAGAATGGGATTTTGAGGTTAATTTGATTAATTAAAACAAATTTATATTTTATTTTAGTACATTATGAATAAGATTCATATTAAAATGTGTGGTTTTGGGTTATTATTAATTTTTATTAGGAGTGGAAACAATTACACAAGAAGAAATTTATAGAGACATTCAAAGAAATCATGGAGTGGAAAAAGAATCCTAAAGGAAAGGGAAGAGATGATTTTAATCATATATTACTGGAAAATACCGATAATGTTTAATCATCTTAAATGGATTTTGTGTTCAAGAGTATATACTATATGATCTTTGTTTCTAAATAAAGCTTGTATTGTATAAAGATCAAATGAAAAAATGGTATATAATGTTATGTGTTATTGTAAGATTATAGTATGAAAGAATATCTATTTTTAAATAAAATACACTTTAATGCTAAATATTGTAAATAAAATATCCTAAAGAATTAACTACTTTTCTAACATGAAGCAAACACTAACATGGATATTATTGAACAAAACAATAAATTTAGTTTAAGATAATTTACATACTTTGAAAAATATGTATGTTTAAAAAGATAAAATGAATAATTCTATAAATTCATATTTTAAAAGCGTACTTTTGTTATGGGAAATTCCCAAAAATACCATAAATTTTTTTTGGAAAAATTAGCATCATCATTTTTTCCGTTAAATATCATTAAAAAGTTTTTTGGACAAAAATAACATAAACTTTAAATTAGCTTCAAAATTTTTAAATTAAATCTGAAACCCTTAAAACTATTTTTCAATATTATACCTTAAACACTATATAGCGAATGCAAATGAAAAATTATAAGTTTTAAAATTGGAATTCTGTGTTTATGATATTTTAGTCAAAAAACAATTTAGTAGTATTTATGAAAAAAACTTATAATTTTTTTTTATACTAAAAACCTTTTTTCATGTTTATTTTTAGGAATTTCTCTTTTGGTTAATTTATTATTTTATTTTAAAGATTTTCAAAAAATAAAAACACAATTTTGTTTTTGACAAACACAATTTTGATTCGTCTTTTAATTTTTAATTTTTTTTCTTTTTTAAATTAAAAAGAAAAAGAAAAACTTTGTGTAAGAAACCGTGCACGGGTTCTGAAGAATGATTATGGTCTAATCAAGCGGATTAAAAACCAGCTTATATTTTGACAAAAAAAAAACCAGCTTATAACACAAAGGGGCATTTACGGTATTTAAAACATCTCCTTCTTCTTCTTCCTTACAAAATCGTTTGGTCTCAGTTACTTGTTGATAATAAAATTAGTTTGGTCCGTAAAGAAGAAAGATGCAACAAGTAATAATACCATCTTTCTCTCTGAAACCTAATCCAATCATAAATCCACACTACAATAATAATAATAATGATTTCGTTGGTCGAAGACAGCTTCTCTCCTCCGCTTGTTCCAGAATCTCCCAAAACGACACCGTTTCTTCACCAAAGTAACCATTTTTTTTTGTCCAACTTCAATGAAATTTCTGAATTTTTTGTCTGAAAAATTGTTACTTTCGATTTGGGTTTCTTGAAAAATGATTAATTTTTATGTTTTTCGAGGCTATTAACAATGGTGTTACGTGTGGTAAAGCTTTTAGCTTTTTGTAACAATCTTTTAAGGACAATTCTTATGTATAGCACTAAATCAAGCTTTTCCGAAAAAAATAAATTACACTCTCAATAGTTTTCCAAATACCACTAAAAAACTTTAAATGTAAACCCTAAATTATCAAAACAAAATTCTACCCCTTCCAAACCTAAACCCTAAACACTAAATGTTGAACCCAAATGAAAAAAAAAATTAAATGCTAAAGTTTTAAACTTCTTTTTTTGAATATGTGGTATTTTTGTAAAAATCTTCTAGTGGTATCTTTGAATCAAAACTTTTTTGGTGGTAATTTTAGGAATTTCTTATCTTTCTTTCTTTCAAATTGTGTTTCTTTATAAGTGTGTTTCTTTCTGTTGTAATAATGTGTGTTTTGATGTTATGTAAAGCTCTTTGGTTGTTTGTATTTGGTAAGGATTAGTGAAGATTGGAAGTCGAATTTGCGCGAATTAGCCATGAAAAGTGTTCCTTCGACGACAAGGCGCGTATTATTAACAAGTTTATTCATGAATCTTTGCTATAATCCTCCTTCAAGGTACTTATCAGGTCTGCATCTTGTTCAGCTAACATCTTATCTTCTTTAGTATCTATAGTGAGAAGCTTAATTGTTATAATCATTACATTGTAGAGACCGTTGATCATAATTAATACCGGTTCTTGTCTTAATACTTTCGGCTTCGTAGCGATATCATGTGATTATTGAGTATGTTATGTGATATTTGTGTTGAAATATTATTATAGCTTTAGCGCTTGGAGATCCGTCTGTTACGGCTGTTGAAGTTGTTACGCCGACTGTTTACCCTTCTGGACCTCTTTTCCCTACCGAGGTTAGTTTCTTTGACGAGGATAAAAATGGTATTTTTGAAGTTTTTACGATGAGAAGAAGCGTATAAGTATCTTTTCTTATTGTTTCAGGGGAGGATTGTACAATTGTTTGAGAAGAATACTTATTCCGTTGTCAACATATTCGACGTTACTTTAAGGCCGCAGCTTAAAATGACGGGTGTGGTTGAGGTAAATGTATTATCTATACCACTTTTGTGTGATTTATCCCCAAAATACCACCCAATTTAGTGGTGTTTTTAGACAAAAAAATTGTTATGATATATTTGGGCACAAACACATTTTCTAAGGGCGTTTTATAGAATTTCTCTTTATGTTATTATCGAATGTTTTTGACTTAAGGTTCCTATCAAATTCGATTGTAGATACCACATTTACGTTACGGAAATTTCCAAAATAGCACTTTTTGTGTTTGTGTCAAAAATACGACAGGCCAATTTAGTGGTGTTTTAAAGAAGTTCTCTTTATGTTATTTATCGATTGTTTTTTTTACTTGAAGTTTCTCTCAAATTCATTTGTAGATACCCGAAGGAAACGGCTCGGGAGTAGTATGGGATGAACAAGGATACATTGTAACCAATTATCACGGTAAGTTTATCGAAATAGGCTTATAGATTGTATATGAGTATGCTATTTGTAATTTTAGCTTTATTCTTCTTATATTGTAAATTTGTAATTAGTTATTGGCAATGCCCTTTCGAGGAATCCTAATCCCGGCGATGTGGTTGGCCGCGTGAATATTTTAACATCTGATGGGTGAGAGAGATTTTCTACATGATGAATCTTATCAGTCTCTTTTTAGTTATGTTCTTATGTTTCTTCTTTTTATGTGAAAATCTTGAAGGGTACAGAAAAATTTCGAAGGAAAACTAGTCGGTGCTGACCGTGCTAAGGATCTTGCTGTCTTGAAGGTATGTTATAGAAAATCTCCTTAAAATACCACTAAGAAGTTTTTTTTACAAAAATACCACTAAAAAGCTTCTTTCCAAAAATACCACAAATACAGTAAACAATTTTAAAGCTTTAGATTTTAAAGTTTGGGTTTGAGTTTGGTTTTATATGGCTTAGTTTCTGAAGGTGTTAGAGATTGGGTTTGAGGGTTCCAAGTTAAATTAAGTTTTATAGTATTTTTGGAAAAATGTGATGGTATTTTGGGAACAAAAACTCAAAAGTGGTATTTTTAAAAAGTTCCGTATGGTATATATGTTTTGTAATATTTTTCTAACAGAAATATGCTTATACTGTCATACTACCACACATAAAAATAATCAGGTGGAAGCTCCTGAAACTCTATTAAAACCGATCAAAGTCGGACAATCAAACTCTCTAAAAGTTGGGCAACAATGTTTAGCTATCGGAAACCCGTTTGGTTTCGACCACACGCTTACGGTTGGTGTAATCAGCGGTCTTAACCGCGACATATTTAGTCAAACCGGAGTTACTATTGGTGGTGGGATTCAAACTGATGCAGCCATTAACCCAGGAAATAGGTACTACTTGTATCTTTGTAAGAAAGCGGAATTATATTTGAGAAATTTCTTGAAATACCACTATCCTTAGGTTTTTAAACCAAAAGTACCATTTTTTACCGCAACCAAAAATACCATCAAAATGTAACCATAAATACAAAAATGACAGAAGATTTTTTTTTTTGCATTTGAATTTAGTTTTGGGGTTTGTATAATTTAATTGCAAAGGTTTAAGCTAACTTTAAGTTTTGTGGTCTTTCTGGAAAATACAACTTTTTAGGCCAAAAGCTTGTGATGGTACTTTTAGCACAAAAAATCGATAGTGGTACTTTTTCTGTTTTATAATTTAGTTGCAAACGTTTTACGCTAATTTTAAGGTCTGTGGTATACTTTTTAAACCGAAAACTTGTGATGGTAATTTTAAGCACAAAAAGTAAAAAACTCAATAGTGGTATTTTTGGCAAAAAACCTTGATAGTGGTATTTTTGGTAATTTCCTACTATATTTGCCATGTAAAAACCCTTTCCTTCTATGTGTGTTTATTGAGCTTTAATGTATTTAAATAACTTGGCAGCGGAGGTCCTCTGCTGGATTCAAAAGGGAACTTAATTGGTATCAACACCGCCATTTTCACGCAGACGGGTTTGACTTTCTCCAGCGTCTTTCTTTATCGAAGAAACACTTTCTTGCGAAAAACTGAACACTCTTCTTTGGTTGTGTCTTCCCACAGGAACATCTGCTGGTGTCGGGTTTGCGATCCCTTCAACTACTGTTTTGAAGATTGTTCCTCAACTTATCGAGTTTAGCAAAGTAAGTAGTCACAAAGTCCATTGTTTTTGTTTTCTTAATGATTCATTTTTAAGGATAATTTCCAAAAATACCACTTTCTGAGTTAACGATAAGACTAAAAAGTTCAAAATTACCACAGAAATTAAAATTAATAAACCACAAGACATAATTTAGAAAGTCTTGGAATATTTTTTTCTTGGTATTGTGGCCAATGATGGTATTTTTGTCCTAACAACATTTATAGTGGTATTTAAAGAAATTTCTCTGTATTTTTAAATTGCTTAATGCTGTTACTGAATCATAACTGCAAGTCCATAAGCTGGTTTTAACATAGAACTACCCACATAATCAGTAGCTAATCAACTCAATGTTCAAAAATGTTCTTGTGTGGTATTTTTGGCTTACAAACCAATTTTAGTGGTAATTTAAGGACTTTCTTTATTCCTTTTTTTTTGTTTTTGAATACCTTGATGCTGTTATTGAATTCAAAATCTATATAGGTACTTAGAGCTGGTATTAACATAGAACTAGCACCAGATTCAGTAGCTAATCAACTCAATGTTCGCAACGGAGCTCTTGTCCTTCAGGTTATATCGCGAAAAAACCTCGAAAGAAAAAACCGTTATTTTCTTTTTCTTCTTGTTTATGATCTTCTTGTGAAATTTGTAAGGTACCGGGAAATAGCCTCGCGGAAAAAGCAGGATTACATCCGACTTCGCGGGGTTTTGCTGGTAATATAGTACTTGGAGATGTCATTGTTGAAGTTGATGACAAACCTGTAAGCTCTCAAGGTTTCATGTTTTTGTTTTGTTTTTTTCTTCTCAAAATATTTTATAAAGTGAGGAATTTTGAGTGTTTGATTTTACAGGTGAAGAACAAAGGTGAGCTTATGAAGATATTGGATGAGTATAGTGTTGGTGATAATGTGAAGCTTAAGATTATGAGAGGAAGTCAAGATTTGGTGTTAAAGATTTCTTTGGAAGAGAAGACTTCATGACAAAACATTTCTTTCTTGTTGTTGTCATGAGAATTAGCAAATGACTTTGAATATATATATATGTATGTATTGTATGCAATCAATATTTTAATTCAAAATTTCAAACAAAACATGGACTTCGAAGTTATTTTTAGTTTTTGCAAAAAAATGGTATTTCACGTTTAAGTTAACACACTTATGGAAACAATTTTTTTTATAGCAACAATGTGTAAAAATCAGTGTTCTAAAACGCGCTAGGCGGTGAGTGAGGGCCTATCGCCTAATTATAGATTTATTTGATCTAAAATAAACTTGTATTTTAGAACTAGCAAAAACCTAAAATAAATAAATAAATATATAATTATTCAAAAAATATTTAAACTAATTCATAGTGGAAACTTGATATGGATACGAGACAAGACCGTCCCAAAATAAACATGTCATTTATATTCTAAACTTTAAGGTATCCACCTTTCCTAAATTTTCAAGAATATTTAAAAAAGTAGTGTAATAATATCATAAAATAACTTCTTTACTCACAACTAAAACCAGCCGTTGGAAAAGAGCAAACAGCCCATAGAAAAATATTTCAAATTATATAAAAAAATAGCCCATGGTTTCTTTTTATTATATATACTTCTCTATTCACACACACAAATACAAATACAAAAAAAAAAACATATCTTCTACTTTTAATATCTCATATCCATTTTTTCATAGAATCCTTCTCTTTTTCTCTAACACCTACCACATCGTTATTACCAAAACTCTTCTTCTTTGATAATTTCATTTACATATTTACGATAAACTCATATTCAAAATTTATATTTTTCTTGAATAAATCTCTCAAATCACATCTTGTGGTTAAATGGTTTTAAAAAAGTTTTGGCTTTTTTAATCAAATTTTCTTATTTATTTATTTTAAAATATGGGAGCTGGAAGAGGTGTGACTAGAAGAGTAACTAAAGATGTATGTGAAGATCGTTCAAATTCACATAAGAAGATACAAAGAAGAAGCAAGAAACATAAAGTTTGTTATGTTCAAAAACTATTTGATACTTGCAAGAAAGTGTTCTCTAATGTCAAATCAGGATCCATACCATCTCTAGATAACATCAAGATGCTTCAAAACGTTATGGGTATTTAAAATATCGTAAATTAATCCTTTTGTATATTATAAATTCCATAAATTATTATTCCATAGAATGATATTTTAAAAAATCAGTAAATTTCAGTTTTAGTTATTTAAAATATTATAAATTAATATATTTATGTAAACTACAAATTGTATCAATTAATATTGGATAGACTAATATTTTTATTATTCTATGGAACATTAATTTATGGAATTTATAATATACAAATATTATAAATTGATCCTTTTGTAGATTTATAAATTCTATAAATTAATATTCGATAGAATGATAAATTAAAAAATCAATAAATTTATGTTTTATGTAATTAAAATATTATAAATTAATATTTATGTAAACTATAAATTGTATAAATTAATATTGGATAGACTAATATTTTTATAAAACTTATAAAAAATATTTTCTAACATATTTGATAAATTAGTAAACACTATAAAATTAAAATAATAATTTTTACTAAAAATATTGTAGTCTTGATATTATTAATTTATTGAGGTATAAAGTTTGAAATCTTTGGAGCTTATCATCCACAAAATTAAGCTCCCACATTGTTTTATTTTGTTTTTCTTTTTTTACTTGTTTAGATGAAATCAAGCCTGAAGATGTTGATGTAAGCCCTAAAATGTCATGTTTTCGATCTAAAGTTATGGGAAAATCTCCTTTAGTGACATATCTTCACATCTATAAATGCGATAGATTCTCGGTATATTTATTGACTTTTTTAATCTCATTTTAATTTATATTATAAACCATGTATTTGTTTTGTGTTCTCATGTATTGTTTTTTTTGTTTTGTTTTGTTTTGTTATTGTGTATGTTTACAAGATTGGTATATTTTGTTTACCACCAAATGGTGTGATCCCATTACACAATCACCCGGAGATGACAGTGTTTAGTAAGCTCTTGTTTGGTACAATGCACATCAAATCATATGATTGGGTAGCTGATTATCCTCGTAAGTTTATATATTTATATGATAAGTTTTCTATCACCAAATTACCATTAAACTTTAATTTTGACCCAAATTACCATTAAAAATTAGTTTTGGTCCAAATTACTATTAACATCACAAGTTCTTTAGGACCAAATTACAATTGAAAAAATTGCCACAAAGCCACAAACAACAAATTTTAGCAACTTTTATTATTATTATTATATTGGTTTACCATTTACCGTTTTTTTTTTTTTTTTTTTTTTTTGTCAAGAATTTACCATTTACCGTTTAGGATTTAGTTTGTTAAAGTAAATTAGACTAGAAGTTTTATGGTTTAATTTTGAAAATTTTAAGCTAATTTTAATTTTTGTGGTAGTTTTTTGGAAAATTATTTTTTAGTGATATCTAGACTTTAAAACATGTGATGATATTTTTTAGAGGAATTCACAAAACTACACACTTTCTTCATTTCCTTTACAAAACTCTATTCAATATAATTTTTTCACTTATTTACACCCTTTCAAAATTTTAAAAGTTTGATTTACCTTAAAAAAATTATCAAAATTAAAATCTTTTCATTTGGTTTCGCTAATTAGTGTTTAGGGTATAGTATTAAGGGGGTAGGATTGTGTGGGTAGAGTTTATTTGGATTTAATTTTGAGTGTTTAGGTGTAGTTTTGTGAAGTATTTTGGAAATGGTGTAGTTTTGTAATTATCCCTATTTTTTATCTAATTTTTTTTAAAAGATACTAGTTTAGGGAATTGTCCTATAAATATTATTTAACAAATATTTTGTTTTTTTTGTGAATTATTGTATTTTTGATGTGATTGTATTGTTTTTTCTTCTTCTTGGGATTTGAATGTAGAACCAAGTTTGGATACTCGTTTAGCCAAAGTAAAAGTAAATTCAGAATTTACAGCACCTTGTGACACATCTATACTATATCCAAATAATGGAGGCAATATGCATTGCTTCACTGCGATAACGGCTTGCGCGGTTCTTGATGTAATTGGTCCTCCTTACTCTGATCCTGCTGGTCGCCATTGTACTTACTATTTCGATTATCCCTTCTCAAGGTTTTCAGGTACTAATTTTGGAAATTTTGTTTATGGTTTTTTTTTTGTGTTTAGTATTTTAGTAGTATAATATTGAACTTGGAAACTATATTCAAATATGATGTTCATATCGATGTATTATGCGTCTTTGCATTTTAACATTTTTACGTTATATTTGACACCACTATATAAACCAACTTATTTTTGATTTTACAATATATAATTTTTCGCGAAAAAAAAGAGAGAAGAATTTTATTATACATTATTATACATTTTTATCGGATTTATTTAGTTGATGGAGTTGCGATTTCGGAAGAGGAGAAAGAAGGTTATGGATGGTTAAAGAAGAGGGAAGAAGAGCCAGAGGATTTAGAAGTTATGGCTATGATGTATAGTGGACCAACCATCAAAGAATAAATCTAACAAAAAAAATAGTAAACCCAAAACATAAAAATGGACCTCTCTTTTCTTTTCTTTTTTTTACTTTTTTTTACTTTTTTTACCTTTTATGAGATTATGTTGGGTTTTTTGGTTGTGTATATAAAAGAATCTTTAAAAGTAGATAACAAGTACAACGGTTTTGAGTTTAGATATACTTATTACTTAGTAAGTATAACAAGTACACCTTTGTCGGAATGTTTTGTCTCTCTTTTTAGCCAACATCAGGATCCTTAAATTAGTAAACTCTTGTCTTGTCATGTATTTATGTTTGGTCTTGATTTAGTAATTTTAAATAATTTTGCTATCATAAGGATTTAACTATCTTGAAAAGGGGATCTAGTGTGAGATAATCCAAACTATGGATTTATGTTCTGTTCTAAAAGAGCTTATTAAGAAATCTAAAACATGAAAATGAAATAGCTTATTAAAGTTTTATTTAGAGAAAGAAGACTTGTGTTTGTCACCAAAAACACATAAATCTTATAATAATCTTATAATATAGAAAGAGAGGAGAATTGCTATGAACAACTCTCAAGTTTACATTGAAATGTTCTCGTAAGAACATAATTCATACTACTCTACTTGTGGAAACCCTAAACACAATGGACATCATATTGGGCTTGATATTGTGAATATTGTAGTCTCTAATATCTAGTTGAGATTGTAGAGTTTAATTTGCACAATTTTTTGCACTATTTAAGAAAAAGCCACATTAATTTGAAATTAGATTAGAGGGACCCCTCCCATTCAAAAATTTTGCGGTTCCACACTCTAAATTTCAAACAAATTAAAGAACAAAATTTAAAATTAAAATTTATAAATTTATAAATTTTGTTTCAATCGCTAAGTTTTATTTTAAAAAATATTTACCCAATATTCTAATTTATTATATACTAGTGGTAACCCGCCATTCGGGCGGGATTTGTATAATTTATTTTAGACAATAACTTTATGTGAAGTGATAATATTTGATTACACAATCATTAGAATTTTTGGTACTATTTTTAACGTCTCAACTACTATTTTAGTGAATTTCTACATCATTTTTCACCCCAAAAACTTTATTCTTGTGTGACGCTTGATACAATTTCCTAACAACTCTTTGCAAGTGATTACATATTATTTTAAAATTTTGTTCTCAGTCATATGATATCTTAAATCATTTTATGATAGGTCATATATCTTAAAACTATTCCTACTCAACGATTAATTGTCGATTAAGTTCATTGAATATGATCAAGCAAAGATAAAAGTGAATTTTGGTGTCATATATAAGTAATAAACATATAAGTCCTAATATTTTTTTCAATGTAAGTAATAAACTTATAGGTAAATATAATGAACAATAGGCAAATGTGTATAAGGTAAATTAAATAGTAAATCTTTACATTTACGGAGATTAAAACATGTCCAATACTTTTTAATAATTATATACTAACTATTTATAAATTAGTGAATTTGTTTTTGAAGCTTAATTATAATAATTTTAAAAAATATAATTTTTTCACCGTAAAACTAACTTTGCTAAAAGTAAAATCATAAATTTTTTTCAAAAATAACCTTGAATTTTACTCGATCTTTAAAGAAATATAGACGATGTAGGTTATATGTTTTTTCTCTTCAATGACACTTTCTTTTCTAATCCAGCACAACTTCTCTTTTCTTAATATATTCCTTCAAAATTCAATTTCCCAAATTTTCTTAGCTTGCTCTCGTATAAGATTTTGAACATAGTTGAATGCAAAAATCAATATATACCATTAATTTTGCCTCCAAACGATAAAAGTATGATTCCTTTCAAATCCAACAAACCCAAAAAGTTTCGATATATGCGCTTAATTTTGCCTCCAACGCTAGTTTTCCTAATTAAATTTCTATAAATGTTATATCTTCTAATCATAAGTCTTTATAACTACACATAGAAAAATTGTGCATATTATATTAGTATTTATATTATGAAACTAAATTTATAAATTAGTGAAATGAAGCAAAAATTTTATGTTTTACTAAATATATATTTTCCTAATAAGATTGAATAATGTTAAAACAAAATTGTTATAAAGAATTATAATTTATAAACGTATATTCAATAGATTAAAAATGTCTTTTCACCGTAAAACTAACTTTGCTAAAAGTAAAATCATAATTAAATGTTACTTTATTGTAATAATTAAATTATAAAAATATTTTACAAAATATTTTTGAAATTAACAAATATGTTGATGATGTGTCACAATTTAAAAATATATGTTGATGATGTGTCTTCATAAGAAGAGAACACATTCTTCTTTATATATATATATTTTTGGAATTCCCAATAAAGTTATTAAAATTGAAAAGCATTTCTACAAAAATACTTATTCAACCATTGAGTTGAGAAAGGTCTAATATGTCAAATAAGAAAATGTAAAATTGATAGATTATTAAACCTATTCCAAATAAAAAGATGATCAAATTTTTGTATTCTATTTCATGTTTTAGTTTTTTTTATGGGACTTGAAAAAAAACTAATTATAAATTTGGGATATATTTTTATTACACGTAAATTTTTTTGTTAGAAGCATAAAGAACAATTTGGAAGTAATTTGACAGAATTGGGTTTAGCTCAATTTCACAAATACATGGAACATTTATTTCATCAAAATGCAAAAACATCACAATAGCAAATTAAACACAACAACAACATTACTTTAGAATGAAAATGTGATCAAATTAAGACTTGAAATAACAAAAACATTATTATAAGCATTACAAGCGTCTAAAGACATATGGGATCTACGACCAATAAGTAGATAAATTCCTTGAGCTTTCCGTCGCGGTTGTTGAATGCATCATCATCGGCATCGCATATAACATCCATTGCGCGACTAAAGTTAAGGTATTGTAGAATGATTCGGCGTGGCATTGTGTTGGTTATCTTAAGACATTCTTCATTTACATTCTTGTTGATGTCTTTTAGCATCTTCTTAAGTTCTATAATTGCTTCTTCTTTTGTACTTTCGTGTTCTTTCATGTAATAGAGGATTGCATTTGCACAATATCCTTTGTTCGTGTCCTCCTAATCATATTTCCAAAACTTTCAATGCCAAATAAATTGTGCCAATACATATTGACAAAAAAAAAGATTATGTTTTGATTGGTTTTGAATCAAAACATTTATTTATTTTTTTCGATTCGAAAAGAAAAACGAATCGAAAGTACGAAATCTTCTTTAATACTAACTAGCTAACTAGAACAATAAAATACAATAGTATATGTATCTTAGTACGAACCTCAAAGTCGACAATGTCGTCCAAGATACGGGTCTTTGCACCTAATGCCCTGACTAGCTTTGGTCTTGACATTAGCCAATCAAAAGCTTCCTCCCCTCCAATCTCTCCAAGTCCCAAGAAGGAAGATGCTATAGATAGGTTCGCAGCAACTTCGTCGGCACCTACCTTGACATACTCATCAAAACTAGTCACATGACCGCCTCGTGCCCAATTGATAAGATTAACATTAGCCCTCGCGACCATCTTCATCTTCTCGCAACAAAAAAAATACAAAAATAAATTACACATGTTGGTCTTCTGGGGTTTGTATGTTTTAACTTTAAATCTCTTTAGGTTTCCGATGTGGGATAATTATCCCTGATATTATATTTTACGTATATCACCTCTTCTATCATCTTCTCCACTTGGAATAATCTTCCTTGTGGCCTCAAAATATCTTCAATCTCTTTAAAAACATACATATTAAATTTAAAGGCTGTCTTCATGTGACTTTGTAGATTTCCCATATAATCAGGATCCCATCTGTTCATATATGTATAAAAAATGTATAAGATGGTTATAGAATCCTTATAGTTAAGCTAGTTATTGTGATAAATATATAGCATATATAGGCACCTTTCAAGACAATCAGCCAAACTTGTAACTTGAGGAATCGAACCATAAATATCGCAAACATCATCCAAAAAGGTGACTAGTATGGATAACTTAGTAAACATAACTCTTCCAAGTGAAAATTGTGGCTCAAAGAACATTATCAATGCCAAAAACCAATTCTCAAAAATTCGTTCTCTCAATTCCGCTGGAAAGTTATGTGTGAAGTCTAGTTCTCTCCACCATCTACACCAAGAAGATATAAAAGATGAATATTGAATGCTCACAAAAAAAAAACAATTGTTCTAAAATACGCATTTTTAACTATATACCATAAAAACAGTACAGTATATACGGTCGTATAGAATATATTTTAGTACATTGCAAAAAACTGAAGTAAAACTCTTTTAGAGGAAAACTAAAGATCATTTTCACTTACATGGTGATAGTTTTTAACTCTTGCATGTAATGAAGTTGCAAATAATTGAAGTTGAGCTTGGCCAGCATGAGCAATGTTTCATCATGGTCCTCTTCTTGTTCATAGAATGAAATATACTCCCTTGCAACGATTACTTGGCTGTTACGGTGATGAGGTAGGCGAAAAGCCATTTGTATGAGCTTTAAAACATGCGGTGGACTCACTTTGCGACCTGAAGCTAGTTCTTCCATGTGGTTCATTGTGAAGCTCGACGCTTCATCCAATATATGATCCATGGTGGTCCTGAAGTCAACAGCTTCATGAAAGCTTAGCATACCCTCAAGATCTTCTTTTAGTTTTTCTTCGAACTTTCCGTCTTTTCCTTTGAATCTTTTGAAAACATCTAAGTGCAAAGAAAGGATCATCTTTCAATAAATTAATGATTGTTAAATTCATTTTCCATACAAATTGTCATGTCACATTTAATTTTTGACATGGTAGGTTAAAATTTTGTCATGTCACATGATTTGGTGAGATTGATAGTAAAAACGATAAATAAGCAATATTTTTAAAACTGATTTCACAGATAATGTTTAGGGGATTACGTATAGAAATCTATATATAAACTCAATTATAAAAGAATCTTACCAGAAGACATATGGTGACCATATGTTCTAAAAACCTGGAACATGATGGATATAGTGTACAAATCATCTTCACTACTAACGATTAAATCGTCTATCTTCTCGAATGCATCCTTAAGGGTCTCTTCGATCTCGTTTTCGAAATGATAAGAGAGGCCAAGCCTTTCCAGAAGGTGAATGAGATGAATTATCTTCTTCATTGCGTTATTGTGATCTCCGGAAGACAACTTCACTATTTGCTCTCTCACTTTAGGCTTCAATGCTTCAATCTCTTTTGCGAGTACATCATACTCCTAAAAACACACAAAGGAACAAATATAAATTTAGACAATTATCTCATATCGGAAACATAAATAGACATAAACTAATATGTAAGAGATATTGACCAGTCCAGTTATCCCCAATTGATTTTTTAAGTTTGAAACCCGTAATCCTAACAAAAATCATATCAGTGACAAAATGTCTGAGTTGATTCTCATATAATTTTACACTAGGTCTTTGTTATGAACACACATTATTTATGACAACGTTGGTTATAATATGGCCAATCATACTTTTGAAAATCAACATATACATATAGATGTGTTATTTCTTGATGTATGCCAAATATATATATATATATATATATATATATATATATATCACTTACCGAGTCATGGATGGTTAAATTAATGAAATGATCAGCCCATTGAGAAGATTGCAGTTTCAAAAAGTCGAAAAAGCTTTCCTTACCAACTCCTACCATATTGAAGATATTTGAGTTGGAGATTTAGAGATAATGAGATGACAAATATATAGTGGTGGAGAACTTGCAAGAAGGCTAACAATATTTATAGTTAAAGAATTAATGAGAAATTACGAAAATACACGTTTTAAATGCATTTCACAACGCTACGCTTTTTCAAATCATTTTATAAAACTACTTCTAAAAACTAAAAATTAAAAGTAAACTTTACCCACAAAATCATACTCTTTTTAACATTAAATCTTAAAAAATAATTAGTGAACCTATATGAAAGATTTTAATTTGCGTATTTTTTTTGGAAGAGTTAATTATCCAATTGAAATTTGGAAATGATGTAAATGCAGAAAAAAAAAAAAAACTTGGATTAAGTATAGTTTTGTGAAATGATATTTAACCGGTGTAGTTTTGTGAATTCCTTAAAAGTTAATACAATTTTTTAATCAATGGTCTTAGTAATAGTATATATATTAATGTTTCAAGTTTATTTAAATATTTAATCGCGAGTACGGGTTGTATTTGCTTTAACTAAATCCCAATTGTCTTAGATTTAGTTTAATTTATTTTTAACAATAAACTTTTATACAAAAAATATTATTTAGTAATTTTTAAACAGAGGTTGTTGAAACTTTCTGTCATTGCATCGTCAAAGTCATTTGATGTGTTTATTTCTTCTTTTATTTGTCAACATTTGGGCCACAAATGATCGACCCATTAGCCAATCCTACACAAACGTATGCGCTGGGAATCGATTCCAGGTGGGGTGGTGTTACCTGTCTCATGTAGACTTATAACTGTCACTAGACCAATGTCATAATATTTTGTGTGTGACAAACACTACTAAAAAAAAGTCATATAGCCACGGCCGCATCGGTGGCTATAGCAAAAATCCGTGGCTATTTAGTCACGATTTGCCACGAAATTTTTTAGCCACGAGCATATAGCCACGGATTTAACGCTATAGCCACCGATACGGCCGTGGCTATATGAATTTTTTTTAGTAGTGAAAAAACCATAATATTTTAAATAAGTTTATGAGTAACTTCAAAATCTTCTCAACCTCAAAAATTTGGAGTTCTACAATTTTACCAACACTAAATTTCAATACAAGTTAAGGAACAAAATTTATAATTTATTTCAGTTGTTATAAAAATCAGTAACAAAATCTCTTTACAATAATATTCTATAGTGACCATTTAATTATTTTCTTAACATTAGCTAACAAGAAAACTAAAAAGGATTTGGAAATTCAACAAAAGAATAATTCAAACCTACAAAACAAACTTCTGAAAGTTCTTGTACTGCAAATTTCTCTAATTAAGCTATCACTGTTTTTGCTAATTCTAATAAAAAAAAATTAAAAAAAAATAATGAAGAAATTAAACAAATTCTAACAAGAAATACATTGAAACAAATCAATGTCTAACCAAACAAGATACTTTAGGCTTTACCACACCTATAGATTGTCCTCTAACATTGATGCATTCAACAGAAGGATGATTATTATGGTCATGACTATTCGACGATTTATGATATTTTTCTTCGTCTTCTTCTTCTTCTTCGTATTCGTCGTGAATGTTAATATCATTCATGAAAATATCTTTACATGGGACTGATTTGCTGCATAGGAGTTGCACATAAGGTTTCTTTATTGATGTTCCATGTATGTGATTGTATATTACATTCTTTATCTCCACACCTTCTGTCTATACAAATTAATTAAACATCACATATATTAAAAGCTATCAAATATATTATGATTTTTATATATAAAATTAAATATTCATTCAAAAACATGTAACTATGAAATTATGTGGACTTGTTCTATAAAAATTTGTAATATGACAGAACTCAAGCTATAATACGTTTCGCAAAACATTATATAGAGATATTATATACTACGTATACTTCATAAAAAGTAATACTTTAGACATTTGCACACGGATTAATAATTCTTCATTTTTTCGTAAAAATAACATTAAATGTGATTAAATCCATCAATAGAAAAAGACTTCTATTGATCAAAAAAATCAAACTTAAATCAATTTTTGCATTAAACAACATTTTTTACGAAACAAAAAAAAATCGCTCTAAAACGATATTTTTTTATGAAACGGAGGGATTATGTTTCTAAAGTATAAATGCAATTAATTAATAATAGACAATTATTAGATAAAGATTTGAAAAAGTGACTTACATGATTTTTGCATTGTGTGTGAGGACAATAAAATTGGTCGATAATGATAGGTCTTGTTGCACCATAAAGTTTTATATGTTCAAATAAAACATTTCGAACATGCCCTTTTCCTCCCTAAACAGTAAAAATAAATATTGGCAACAAAATAAAAAAAAAATAATATTGCCATCAATAATCAAATTTTGTGAGAATAATATAAATATAAATTATTAATTTTACCTGCCATGTCTTGATTCTAACCCCATTAGTTGTTTCTCTGAAAGTACAATTTTGAACAACAACATTTTCAACCTTTTCTTTGGCTCCATCTCGACCTAAGCTTCCAATACTTGTTTAAAAAAAATTAAATTTTACTATAATTTGATTACAAGATTTAAACTATATTAATTCAAGTTAATATATATATATATATACCTTATTCCATGACCCGGACCACATGAGATTCTTGATATATTAATATACTTTGAACCATCACCAATTGATATACAATCATCACCTACAAATATCACTCATGAATAAATGGTCAATTGGTTTCAACTTTCATTTATTGGAATTTAAATAATTTTTTGTGTATTCTAACTAACCAAAATTTAGTGAATTTCAAGTCATTTTTATATATACTCACAAACCAAATTTTATCAGAAAATAATAATGGAATTAACTAAGAATATATATATTTTTTATTATTACATAATTAACTAAGAATATTTACAAAGCCAACCTGTATAATAGGATTAAGATACCCTGGAAAAATTCCAAAAATGTTACATGATCGAATGGTCGCAAGTAAATTATTAAAGGTTGGTCCGGGTCTAAATCTACACAAATTTTATAGTTTGATTGTACTATATAATGTAAGTCACTTTGAAAATATTTGGAAGTAGACATACATTTTGATAACATTTTAGACATGTCTAAATAATAATTTTGATAGTCTAAATATGAGTAATGAAAATTTTACCTGTGCCAATATTACTATCATATACTAAAACATTTTGAGAACGTTGAATGTGAATTCCATCGGTGTTAGGACTATCACCATCCGCGATAATGGTTAGGTTCTTCGCAGTAACCCATGTCGAATCTTCGAATGAAATTTGAAAATTTGGACTGTCCTTAACCATAATATCGCTTATATGCACATTACTAGAATGTGATATAATCAAACCCTAATAAAAAAATCAATGCATCAATGCATATATATAGTTCAATTATTTGTTATGTGTAACATAAACTATAGTATATGTTACATAACATACCCTTGGTCTTCTTTGACATGCCTAGAGGAAAACAAAATTTATTATGAGATTATTTGAAAACAATAATTGTAAAAATATGGAATATGTAAATTAGCAACAATTAATTAACAAAAAAATAGTAAATATTTTTTTTTAAAAAAAATTGGGCTTACATTTTTATACTTTTTGCAATCAATAGACCACCATTTTGGTCCTTGGCCATCAAAAGTGCCATAACCATCGATATAAAGTCCATTAATATGTGCAAATTCGATCCATGTATGACAATTATTTGTCTTACATATCCATTGACGTGGAGTTTTAGGAGCAGTCAAGTTTCCATCTATCTACAAATATATAAATAAATAAAAATAGAGTATAATATTGTATTCATATATAATTGTTTCTTTTTTGAGATTTACATACCTTTTTTTGTCAAAAATTGAGATTTACATACCTTGAAAATGATTTTATTGGATTTACAAGGGCCATGAAATTCAATAGGTTGAACAAAAAATGTTCTCCCTTGAGGAATTTGCATGGTTGATTGATATCCCATGTGGTTGCATGCATCTTCCCATGCATATTTGAATGCCTAATAACATTATTAAAATAACACCAATTATATAAAACTTTATAAAACAAAACAACAATTATATATTTTTAGTCCATTATATATTGAACCATCTTAAAAATATGATCAAACAACATGATACGAATGATTTATGCTTTAAACATAATATTAAATTAAAAAAAAATCAAATAATTAATCAAAATCAAGAACAAGATATATTTTCGATATTTATGAAGTAATTTTATTATGAAAAACAAACCTTAGTATCATCAGAAAATCCATCTCCGATTGCTCCATGATTAAGAACATTGAAATTTTTATTAATATGAAGTAGAGAATAATCAGAGTGAATAATTGATTGAGATTTGTGGATTAGAGCTAGAGAAAGAAGACAAGTTATTATGAGCAATAAGTCCATGGCCATTTTCTTCTTCTCTATCAACTTTTACAAAATTTGCAAATTAAAATCTACTTATATATATATATATATATTATCCCAATTAATTAAGATCTCTTACAAAAAAAATCTAAACCTTCGAGATTTTATTCTTAGTTTAAGATTTCTTTTTTTTTCCTCATTTGATAAATACTATACATACATCAACAAAAATGCCGCCACTAAACATTCACATATCTTTTTAAAATCCAATAATTGTTTTGTTTTACAAAAAATCCGCATCATGTGTATATATATATATAATAAAGTTATAAACTATCTCAATTAGTTTTGTTTACGAAATATTTATATTTCATATTTTATAGGAGATTTTTTTCTCAAATGGTACCTTTAAAATTTAGTTCATCTTAAGATTATATACTAGATATATATACTATATCACATAAAAATATTCAGTTGTTGTATCAGATAAGTTTGGATTTTATATACTAGAAAAATATTCCAAATAACAATCTTTTGACAGAAAAATAATAATTCAATAATTAAAAAAACACATATTTGACGCATGTAAGTAAAACCATAACTCCGAAGAAATTGCATTAGGTATTGTGGTTTACAACAATAATAATAATGTTTATTAAGCTTTAAAAAAAACCCTAATGCTTCTTTTGCTTCACTTACGTTTCTTGCTCTTCAAGTTTCGTTCCATGTCAAAGTCCCCATGACCAATATCTTGCTTGGCAAATCCGAAATCGATGGAGACATATATGTGATTATCTCTTCACCAATATCAACTTTTGTAATACACACAAATCCAGCAACAATGCTACAAAATTACCACATTTTCTTCAATTTTTTAAACATTTTCACCATCCATATATATATAGCATTAGTTTAGTACTAATATATATAAAGTTATGTGTAGTTATTACCTTGAGATGATTTGGTTAGGTTTTTTTGCATAAGAGATAGCAAGAACATTGTTCACAAGATGTTCACCAATTTCAACAAATGTGATCTTCATAGGGGTTTTTCCTCTTGGTGTAGCTGATCTTGAACTAGTACTCTCTTCAAACTCGCCGATTCGATAAACTTCTATATCATTGAACTTTGCGGTTTTCGTGTAGACCGTAAGATCGTTGGTGGCTCCACAAAAGTACTTCTGCGAAAAAGCAAATTAAAAGCCTTTAGATTTAATCAAACGTAACATTCAATATGCATCCGTCTAGGCGGCGCTAGGTTCTAAGACCAACATTATCGGGCCTTAAGGGGAGTCCTTACCTTTTGGGCCCCACATAATTGATTAGAGCCGTTCTCAAAACTCTCACTGTAAAGTCCGATTCTTCAACTTTTCGCGGGCCCCACTGACACGTGGCGGCCCGCGATTGGTGAATTTTTTTTTTTTTTAATTTGTTTTTTCAAAAAAAAAGAAATTAAAAAAATCGGTAAGGGTTTTTTTTTACCCTTACCGATAATTATGCTCTAAGAGGTCGTGTGGATTTACCTTCCATAGCCTTCTAAAATATTATGGAGTTATGACGATAAAATTATCTACACTTTTTATTTATAAATCATGGTGTATTATGTTATAAAATAACGATACTATGATATAACAAATACTCCATACTCCATCCATTTCAAAATAAATGACAATCTAGTATATTTTTGTTACAAAGTAAATGAAATTTTAAGATTTCATTGCAAAAAATAAACGAAATGGACTTTTTAAACCAAACAATATGTTATAGTCTATTTTTTCTATTGGTTGGTATAATTATATTTAATGATATTTTTATGAAAAATATAAATTTCTTAAATATGTGTAAAACTCTAGAATGCAAGTATATGCTAAGTGATTTATTATCAATAAATCATAGTATATATTTACTATCTATATGTAAGAAATTGTGTTATCTTTTAGATTGTTTACAAAATCGCATAGCCTCAACTAAACGTTTTAGGCACAAGCTTGGTCATCGTTTGCTTATTTGTTTAGCGCTTTCTTGAACACTAATCAAACCTAATAAATGAAATTCATCGTCAAAAACGAATTAAAACTCTTTACCTTGATATTACTGTTCCTCAAAGTTCGACGAAAACTAGTGCTCCTAGAGAAAACACTAGATGACTTCTCAAGATTCAAGACTTGTACATTCCTACCGAATTTAAACGCTTTCTTGAGCTTAATCAAGAGTTCTTCTTCCTACAAAAGTGACAAGAGATGCACATATTTTAGGTTTCTTGATTTTAAGTACAAGACCAAAGAAGATAGTTTTGGTACATTACTTGACCAAGAACAATAACTAAAGACGCATTAAACTTCCTTATTGCATGAACAAGAAGCTGCAAAATTAAAGCAAGATAGCAAATTATGGTTCATTTTAGCTAACATAAACCAAAGAAGTTTTGAACCAAAAAAGCTGATATTTATTACCTCATAACCAACATTATCAACCCATCCCATTGTGTCAATCACCATACCGGAATGTCGATATTTAGCATTTCCAGCAAATTCTTGTTCTAATTCTTGAGCAAGATCTTCCACATGAGTTTTGTACAATCTCATGTTGTTACTAAGAGTACAAGAGAGGAAACTTTTAGTTTTACGCTATAATGTTTAAAGTGAATTTTGAAGTTAATTACGTTGGTGTAGTGTGACCAAAGTAGTGCACAATGGCCTTATCAAGAGGAAACCCTTCAACAGGATCCACCGGGGTTTCGATAGGCGTAGCAGCGACAGTTCCCGGTATAGTTATCGAGCTTTGACCAATGTTAAGGTCAACAAATATCGGTTTAGAACCATCTTTTGCTGCCCAACTAAGTAGCATCTTAGCTAATGTGGTCTTACCAGAGTCACTATCACCTACAATAATAACTCTTGGTCCCTACACCAAGCGAAAAACCGTTATCAAAGACCCGTAAATTCGAGTTTATACATTTATATAAAAACGATTTTTTAGTAATTAAGAGAAGTACTTGTGAATGACTTGTTGGTGAAGTAGTAGCGCGGTGTCTTTGTACTTGTAGAGTGTTGTGCAAGTTAAGATAGCTCATCATCATAGGTGCCTACAACATTATACATAGTTATAGTCAAAAACAAAGATATATTTTAATATATTATATGAATTTTGTTTACCTCATAAGATGTATAATCAGTTTCTGCATCACCATCTATATCGATTGTTGCACCATACCATGAGAAAACCTATAGAGTGAGTCACAATAAATAAGTATATTAAATTTATTTAAGCATCAAAATTTACAAATATTGTATATGTAACCAACTCAACAATGCAAAACCACGAGGCCATAAGATGAAATAGACACAAAGCTTAAGAACTCATCACTTAAGCTATAAAGCATCATATGATTATTACTAACTACAACAAAACCTCTATACTTTAATAACGTATAGAGATTACACTATATCTTACTAAAAAAATTTATTAATTTAATGTTATTATTAATTTATAGAGACACAAAATACACCAAAAATCAAAATTATGACCGAAGAAATTGCTACTTTAATTTTAAAAAATATTAGTCTATTTAGTATTAATTTATAGAAAATTTATTACGTAAAAACCAAACTCAAACATTTTTTTTAACATTATTCAATACTAAAATACACCATAGTAGAAACAAAGCTTTTATTTAGCACACATGACCATAAAATTAGATCTTTAAGTACACACTTTAACCAAAACAAAGTAGAAATTAACAAGAACGTACCGAGAATATCATGAGCGGTGGCATTGTGAGCCAAACATCTAGTGGAAGCTCATAGCCGAAAATCTCGGCGTTGCCATCGACTAATCGTAGCTTAAGAGACAAAGTTTTTCGCACTTGTATGCTTATTTCACTTTGTCTCTTCAACATGACTTGTCTTATTGTATGATTAGGACCAAACTTAGAATTAACGTACATCATGTTTTTTTTTTTTTGTTTGATTCTCAAAAAAAGACAACACAAGACAAGAAACAACTTTGATATAAAAGAGTTTGAGAATGTTCTATCTATTGTATATAAAGAATCTCACTTTCTGATGTGGAAGACGAAAAGTTTGTAACTATTTTTCCCATATTTCTATGTATTAAAGAAATATGAAACGTCAAAAAATCATAATATATAGCGTTGAAGTCGTTTTAGCTTATTTCAAAATAGGCTTATTACGCAACGGCGTCGTTTTAATTTATTCGCTTATTTATTTTAGCTATTTTTAAAACGACGACGTTTTAATATAATTAAAACGACTGTGTACTATCTTATTACAAAAACGACGACGTTTAATGATTATTAATTATCTTCATCAACCCACCATCGTTGCTTCTTCTTAAAACTCAGAACTGTGAAAAAGGGGGTTTTGCTTAAGAATTTGATTTTTTTTTAATTTCGAAATCGCTAATTAGAATCAATTTTAGTGAAAAAAGCTGTAAACTTTGTGGTGATAATGAACTTGAATTTATCAAAACCTATATGGGTTCCTGTAAAATCATTGTTATGTAGAACAAGCAGAAGAATCTTCACAACAACAACCACTGCTTCTATCAACAATTTCTCCGACAAGGTAACATCATTGTTGTTTTTCTTCTTTTTCTGTTTGTTTGTTTTTTTGTCTGAATTTTTTTGTTACAATGAAAAAGGATGATAAGGAGGTATTGGTTGTTGTTGGAGGAGGAGCAGCTGGTGTTTATGGAGCTTTAAGGGCTAAAAATATTTCACCTGATTTGAGAGTTTTGGTTATCGAAAAAGGAAGGTTTCTCTCTAAGGTTTATAAGCTCTAAGCCTTGTTCTTCTTCTTCTCTCAATTTAAGTGTAAAAGTGGTAAAAATGGTGACTTTTTGTTGATTTTGTTTTGTTGGTTTTTGTAATTTGTAGGTGAAGATTTCTGGTGGTGGTAGATGTAATGTGACAAATGGGCATGTTACCGATACGATTGTGAGTGTTTTTTTCACATGGAAAGTTTCAATCCTTAAGTTTGAGAATTTGCATATTCTTGATGATTCTCATGAAGGTTTCTTTCTAGTGTTATTGTTGGGAAGTGTATTGGGTTTAGCTTTCTTCTTGCTTTTGTTAGTTTACTATAGATATTTAGGCAGAGCAATAAAACGATACTATTGTGTATATGTTTGTTCACTTACAGAACCGTGAAGCTTTCTTGTAGTTTTCTCTTTAATCTTGTGGGAATCATATCAGTTTAGTTTGATTTACAATTTTTCTAGATTAATTTCATATGCAGAGATTAGCAGAGAGTTATCCTCGAGGTAATAAAGAGCTTAAAGGTTCTTTCTTTTACACGCATGGTCCTACCGATACCATGTCATGGTTCTCTGATCACGGAGTTCCACTTAAGGTTATAAGTTATAACTTTACATCAAATGTTTACTCTTAAACCACATTTATTTGTTTTTTACGCCTAACTCTTAAAGTATTTAACAGGTCGAAGACGATGGAAGAGTATTCCCCGTAAGCGATAACTCGTGTTCTGTAATTGATTGTCTCTTAAATGAAGCAAATACTAAAGGGGGTAATAATATAAACACATTTCTCTAGAGTAACCATTTTTCTACCTTTATTTGTTATGTCTTTGTGTTTATATATCGAACGTTTTTATTTTTTTTGTTAAGTATAGTTAGGCTTGAGAGAGGCAAAACAGTGTTGACCGCTTCTGTTATAGAAGATGGGAAGTTTCTTGTAAAATTTGGGAAGCAAAGTTCTGCCATTTATGAATCTATCGAAGCTTCGTACCTTATGATTGCAACAGGAAGTAGCCCACAGGTTATATTAAATCTCATTTTCAAGAACATGGATTCTATTTTTCACAAAGATGTTTTGTAATCATAATAGGAATTTCTTTAAATACCACTAAGAAAGTTTTATAGCCAAAATACCCAAACTACGAAACTTTTTACGGCTTTTAAATTTAGTGTTTAGGGTTTCGTTTTTTTGTGGGTTTATAGATTAGTTTTGAGGGTTTAATTATTAAGTGTTGTTGTACTTCTTAGTGGTATTTTTGGCCTAAAAACGCAAAAATGTGATATTTTGTGAATTTCCCCTATAATAACAGTTGTCATGTTTTCTTACAATGTTATTTCGGTTTTGTTTTATTGTGTTACAGGGTCACTCTTTAGCCACTCAATTCGGTCATTCTATCGTAGATCCAGTACCGAGCTTATTCACTTTCAAGATCAATGATCCTTTGTTGGCTGAGTTAGCCGGAGTAATAAATCATAATAATATTCCTCAATTTACTAATATACTTTCTTTGATTGAAAAAGTGGTATGAGCTTTATATATGACATTGTTTTATTTCTATCTAACTCAGATTAGTTTCTCCAAAGTTCAAGCCAAATTGAAATTAGATATTCCACACCCGGATTTGTCGAACCTCCTGCAGGTATGCATATATCTCTCTCTCTCTCTCTTCCCTTTGATGTTTGTAGTTGGAAAATTGCCAAAATACCATCTTTTTGAGTCTTTAGGCCAAAAATACCACTGAAAGATTTGTGGCTAAAAATATCACAAAATTTAAATGTCTTAAATCCCTTAAAATTAATCCTTAAACCATCAAAACTAAACATTTAAACCATAGATACTAAACTCAAACCGTATTTGTAACATTTTTAGCCAAAGAACTTGTTGCGCCTAGTGGTATTTTAAAGAACTTCTCTTATCTATTTTTTTTTATTTATCACTAGTATAAGTTCAAAATTAATTTTTTTAAATAGGTTGGTCCAATGCTAGTGACACATTGGGGACTAAGTGGACCTGTTATTCTCCGTCTCTCTGCTTGGGGCGCACGCCACCTCTTCACTTCCGAATACAAAGGTCTAATCTTTACTTCACTTATGTTTTAAAACCCATCTTTGTTTGTTGTTAAAATAGTTTGATATGGTGTTTGGTTACAGGGCATCTCTTTGTCGACTTCATACCGGATATTAACATTGAAGCAGCTAAATCTATGCTTAAACAACACAAACTGCAATTTTCAGTTAATAAAGTTTAATATTTTTCGCTCTTCTGTTTCTTGTCTTTTGTGTGTTTAAATAGTTTTTGAACATTTGTTTTTATAATTTGCAGAAGCATAAAGTATCTAATTCGTTTCCTCCTCAGTTCGGTCTTGTTAATAGATTTTGGAGATACATTCTACACCGCGAGGTTATTAACCTTTTCTTTTTTTGTAGCTTTTTTCGGTTATTGTTAAAACCATTTAAAATCTTATAATGTTTTATGTATTTTTGATTGTTTTTAGGGATCTTCAAGTGATACCTTGTGGGCTTCGTTATCGAATAACTCGTTGAGTTCTATCTCTGATCTTCTTAAACGTTGTACGTTTCAAGTCATTGGAAAGGTAATAATGTTAGATATTAAACCTTAAACACTAAACCGTAAAAAATTATGACATTGTGTGTTTTGTTATGTTGGTGTAAAAGGGTCAACACAAAGATGAGTTTGTGACTGCAGGAGGAGTTCCTTTATCAGAGGTTTGCTTCATAAATTTAAAAAATGAATATTTTGTTTCGGTTTATTACTAAATATGTGTTTACATTCTCTTGATTTTTTTTTCAAGATTTCTTTGAAAACAATGGAGAGCAAATTGGTCCCAAATCTTTTCTTTGCAGGAGAGGTAAACATTTAGTTGTGTATTTATACCAAAGCATGTATTTTAGAATCGTATCATTTCTTATATTTTGTTTCATCAGGTTCTAAATGTTGATGGTATTACTGGAGGCTTCAATTTTCAGGTGAAAAATACACAATGTCTACTTCCTTAATTTCGGTATATTATTGTACAAAAGATAAGAAATTTTAAATGATGAAGAATACTAATTTGATATAAGTATTGTTTTTTGTTTATGAAGAATGCTTGGTCAGGTGGATATATAGCAGGCACACACATTGGCAACTTAGCAGCCAGAAATATAAATTCTATAGAAAGAAAAGTAATTGGATTATAGTTTTTTTAAAAAAAGTAGACAATTTTGTGTAATATTGTAATTGTCATTTATCTATGCCAGACCAAACATTTTCAGTTAATAACTAAACTCTTTCTCTAGTTTAGTTTCACTTGTCATCTCTCTTTTGTCTTTGTTTATTTTTCTCTCCTTTATTCTTTTGTTTATTTATGGTTTTGTTCTTTACAATAATTTGTAAAAAAATAAATTAATACTAAAAACAGGTTTTACTATAAAAAGAAGTTTCAAAAAATGGTCCATTTTTTCTCTGTGGTTTATGGTCTTATAAAATATAGGACATGGTTTTGTTAGAATTGCATATTACCATTTTTTGTCATTTCAAATTTACTAACAATGCTTCAGCTTCTGTTTCATTGGATTGATTGTGTGATACTTTAAAGAAATGTTTATATTTGATTGTTATTTGATAAGGTATGAAGAAAGACAGAGATCCTGAAATCAATGTTTGGTATAGCATCTTTTTTCCAAGTCAACAATAATTTTTGTTCCAATCCAATAATTTAATCTACATTATTTTATTGGCAATTTAAACCAATTTGTACATTAGAATTAATTAAAGATTCTCCTAGTTGTCTAAGTCTCCATATAATTTTAAAAGTATATTTTATCTTTCAAGCTTATGTTCTTCTCTTTGATTTCTTGGTAAGATCTCTACTTCTATGAAATCCCCATAAATTATTTTACATCATTTTCTTTAAAAATATTTTCAATTAATCGATTATTTCGAGCTTTCTATAGATCTTAAAAGTATTGTTCAAAGCTCAAAAACAACCATTTTGTTAGTTGTTAAAAAAAATGGAATCTATATACTCAATATCATTATTACTTTCTTCTCTTTTCTTGGTTCTTATTACCAAACAATCTTTGTCACATCCATTATGTAATGATTTGAGTATGTCTCTTTTTCTTCTTTCTTGAAACTATTATTAGTAACTTTTGTGCTTTGTGTTTTTTGTTTCCTAATCTTTTTGTAATTGTTTTTTTTTTTTGGTTTAGCTACGCCGATTAGGCTTAAACAACCACTTGCTTTTTGTGGATTTAATGAAAGTGTATGTTGTGACTCCATAGAGGATTTGAAGTTACAAAGGCAGTTTAAAGCATTAGTTAATGTATCTCAAAGTTGTTCTCCTCTCCTCAAATCATTACTTTGCACCGTAAGTCCCTTTTATTACACAAATGTTTGTTATGTGATTAAATTATATAATATGTTTATGTGCAATTTTTTTTTAAATAATTTTAAGATTGTAATGTTGATTAAAATGCTAATTAATTGTATCGATAAGTTAATTTAGGACGAGAAAAATAGATTAATGTATTAATTGTAACTAAAATTGAAAACAATATAAAATACTTTTTATAACACAACTTTACAAAAGTACATTAATTCAATTTTCTTTTAAATATACACATTTTCAAGGGTTCAAATGATTAAATTATTAAACTACCCTTTAAAAAATACTTTCGAATTTAATTTTTTTTATTTGAGTTCAATATATAATGTTTATGATTTAGTTTCGTACGGCTCGGTTTTAGCGTTTAAGATTTATATGAATTCAATATTTAGTGTGTATGTGTATTTATGAACTTGACTTTAGATAGATGTATTTTTGCAAAGTACAATCCTAAAAGTATATTTTTTTGCAATTTCTCCTTGATGTTTTCTTTTTATGGTTGTAGAAATGTGATCCTTTTGCAGCAGAGCTATTCCGCGTTGAGTCAGAAACTAGACGAGTACCCGTGCTATGCAACTCCACGGTTTCTTCTAATAAATCTACACAATCACTCGGCGACATTGATTTTTGCGGTATATTTTGGAGTAAATGCAAAAATCTCTCTTTAACCAACAACACTCCTTTTGCATCAAATAGTAGTGTTACTTCCACTTCCACTTCCACAATATCTCAAACATGGAAAACAAGCAATGAATTTTGCAAAAGTTTCGGTGGAGCTTCTGATGAATCCGCCGTGTGTTTAAATGGCCACGCGGTTTCATTTAACATTTCAAAAGCTATAACTAGTCCTTCACCTTTAGGTGTATGCCTAGAGAAGCTTGTAAATGAGTCTTATCTTAACATGGTACCATATCCGGATAGTTCAAATCGCGTCTTTTTGTCTAACCAAGCCGGGTTAATTTACTTGGCGAAAATTTCCGATGAAGGATCTAGAGAAATTATGGGGATAGACGAAAATAACTTGTTTCTTGATCTTACTAAAGAAGTGCATTTTGATGGTGAGTTTGGTCTACTTGGAATAGCGGTCCATCCCGAGTTCTTGAAGAACGGTAGATTCTTCGTTTCTTTTAACTGCGATAGAGTTAAATGGCCCGAATGTTCGGGTAGATGCGCATGCAACTCGGATATCGATTGTGATCCTTCAAAGCTAGATTCTGATGATGGATCAAACCCATGTCAATACCATAGTGTTATATCGGAGTTTTTTACTAATGGTATTTAATCTCATCTAGGTCTATATATGTTTTTAGAGAAATTGACAAAACTAAATTTTTAAAAATACTATATTATAAAATTACATTCATTCAATTTTTTAAAAAATTTAAAAATAGTATTTTATAAAAATATTTTTTAAATGAAAACCTACTTCTTCAAAATAATTTCTTCATTCGGATTTAACATTTAATATATAGAGTTTCCTTTTGAAGTGACCATTGATTTAGTGTTTAGGATTTACTATTTAGTATTTAAGATTTACTATTTAGTATTTAAGTATGTTTATGAAAATAGACTTAGTAGATGTATTTTTCCCAAATTACAATCCAAAAGGTGTATTTTTGCAATTCTCCTATAATTTTTTTACCCCTTGTATAGTTGTATTGATGATGCTAAGACGGTTTTGATATGTTTTAGGGACTTATGTTAAACCGGTAGAGGTAAGAAGGATCTTTACAATGGGTCTTCCTTTTACGACGCATCACGGTGGACAAATCTTGTTTGGACCAAAAGATGGTTACTTGTATTTCATGATGGGAGATGGGGGAAGCAAAGGAGATCCATACAACTTTGCACAAAACAAGAAATCATTGCTCGGGAAGATCATGAGACTCAATGTCGATAATGTCCTTGGTAAATAATAGTATATACCATATAGTAGTAGAAACATTTTCACAATGAAACATGGGATTTGATTATCTTGCATGGTTCTTGATTCTTATCGGCTTTTTTAGACGAAAATGCAATGAGTGAGTTTGATCTATGGGGAAACTATTCTATACCAAAAGACAATCCATTTTCGCAAGATAAGAATCTTTTGCCTGAAATATGGGCAATGGGAGTTCGAAATCCATGGCGTTGTAGTTTCGATTCAAAGAGACCTTCTTATTTCTTATGCGCCGATGTTGGAGAGGTAAACACAAACGGATCAAATAGGAGTTTGTTGTCCTTATTTTTATCATAAAAATCTTAGTATTAAAACGGTCGATTTATAATGAAAATATGCGAAAAATACTATTTTTGTTCGATTTTGCGGTTTTTTAAAACTTAGGACTGACATATAAAACATTAAACCAACATCTTACATGTAACTTCATTAGATTCTTGATCTATGACTATGAGTTTTGTAGGACGAATACGAAGAAGTTGATATGATCACAAAGGGAGGAAACTACGGTTGGCCATATTATGAAGGAAATTTACCGTTTAATCCCGAGAGTTCTTCTAATATTAGCAACTCCAAAAAGGTCGAAAATCCGATATTTCCGGTAATGTGGTACAATCATTCGGACATAAACAAAGAAGGAGGATCGGCATCAATCACCGGGGGATACTTTTATCGCTCTTTAACCGATCCATGCTTATATGGAACGTAAGTACAATATAACATTTATAAATTAATCTTCGATAGACTAATAACTCTATAAATTAATAAATTTTTCTAGTCTCGGAATTGATAATTGTTGTTAGTTATTAGTCACTTTATAAATCAGTAATCACTATAAATTAATATGTTTTTAATTATAATGGTGTAGTCTTGTCGTTATTAATTTATATACGTTTTAATTACTATACTTCACTAAACGATCTATTCCGACTTTTTGATCATGCTTGCTATGTTTTTTAGGTATCTTTTCGCGGATTTATACGCCGGAGTTTTACATGGAGGAGTTGAAACTCCAATAGGTAGAGGAAAATTCACTAGCTTTAATATTCCGTTACAATGCGCATCGGATTCGCCTTTTCCTTGCTCATTTGATACAAAGCCTACTTCAACACTTGGCTTTGTTTTCTCATTTGGACAAGACAACAACAAAGACATTTATTTATTGACAAGCACTGGTGTTTACCGAATTGTTCGTCCTAGCCGTTGTAACTTACATTGTCCTCTTGAAAACATAACTTCTTTTGCTCCTTCGCGGCAGCCTGATCCATCTTCTCCACGCTCTCCATCGTCGAGTAAACGATTACACAACTTTAATTTTGTTGTTATAAATTTGTTAGCTTTGTGTTTTGTTTTGTTTGTTATATAGAAAGAATGAACATGTTTAAAGATGAGTACTTGAATGAATCATACATTATATATAGAAAAGTTTTTTAAAATAAGACTAAAAATGTTTGTGCCTAAATACCATCACAACGTTTTGGTCAAAATACCACTAAATACTTTTTTTCGAAAATGCCACTACAAAAAATATAAAATGTGAGAATTTTGGTTTAGCATTTAACGTTTAATTTAGCGGCTTGGTTTTCTGAGTTTCGGGTCTAATAATTTCAGGTAATGCTATTCAATTTCATATAATTTGGTTTGTTCTTTGGAGCTTTTACTTATTTAAAAAGAATTTTATCGTAGATATTTAAATTTTTGATATAGTTGCATTTTTTTCTAAAAATAGTCATCATTCTATTAAAAGCCTTACCGGTATAAGCTTAAAATTTTCGGAAAGAAAGATAAGAATAATTCAATGTGATTTGATGATTTCTCTTAAATTAGTTGTTTAGATATTTAACCTTTTTTAAATATAGACAAGGTTTTTAATAGAAATTAAAGAGAAAGAAACTACTATATATATATCATATTTAGCCTTTGACAATAATGGATAGATTTTTTACTATATATAGAAAGTGAAAAAGCTATAAATCATTTATCTATTGGTTAACAAAAAAAAATCAATCTCTCAACAAAAAAAAATGAAATCCAAGAGATCGTCTTCTACTCCTTTGATTTTGGCTACTATCATGATCATGTTCATCATTTATGGTTAGTCCTTGCCTTTATTAAATAATCATGTTGATATATATTATGTTCATACTTAAACGAAATTTTGATCAAAATATGTGTTTTAAATGATAAATTTTTGAAGATATTTACTTAATATATATTACTACATGCTTCGTTTCATTCTAAATTTTAGAGTAATATACCTACATACTACTATGAACAAATTGAAAAAAAAATATGAATTTATGAGTTGGATACATATTCAAATAATTAAATTATTTGACTAACTTAAATCAAATATCTAAAATATTTGGAACGAGTTATAACATGCGTGCATGCATAAATACTAATCTAATTTTAATTGATGAGTACTTTACTAATTTTCAATATTATAATGGGAGAATCACAAAACTACATTATTTGAATTACATTTCACAAAACTACACCATTTCAAAATTACTTCACAAAACTACACCTAAACACTCAAAATTAAATCCAAATAAACCCTACCCACACAATCCTACCCCCTTAATACTATACCCTATACACTAATTAGCGAACCCAAAAGAAAAGATTTTAATTTTGATAATTTTTTAAAAGTTAAATCAAGCTATTAAAATTTTGAAAGGATGTAGTTTTGTGAAAATATTGAATTAGGTGTAGTTTTGTGAAAGAAGGGTTGAAAGGGTGTAGTTTTGTGAATTTCTCTATTATAATTCACTTTCTTGTTGCCTAAAACATTTATTTTGCATAAATAAATCTTTTAATGAACACTTTTATTATTACAGGACCAAAATGCATGGATGCAAAAATTGCAAGCTGTAAACATCCTGTCGGGCCATACACAGACTCATGCTTTAATGATTGTGTAACTGGCAAATATGGATTCAAATATGAATCTGCTTTTTGTAGACGTGACAAGACAGGAACTTGTAAAATATGTTGTTGTGAGAAAATCAACGAATAAATTTAATTGTATTGTTTTTAGGATTAATAACTATACTAGATTTGGAAAGTATAATATTTACTTAATTAATCTCTTACCAAGCAAAATTTACTATAATAGTCTTGAAAAGTTTTGAAATAAAATATTAACCTTAGTTTTGTGTTTAATAACGAAAATGTCATTATTATTTTTTTAATTTCAAAAAATAAAAATAAAAACTCTTTCTTTCTCTCTTTCTATCTCTCTTTCTCTCTCTCTCTTTCTCTCCTCAAGCTCCATAGCCATTGTTGTGACCATCTTCTAGGTTCTAACCATCTTTTTTCTCATGCAAGTTTCTTTATTCGTCTTCTTAAGTTAAACAAGGTTCTCACTCTTCATTATCTCCGTTAACCTATGTTATCTCTTTTTTTTTCCAGATTCGAATCTTATATCTCTTTCTGTAATGGCGAGAATAACTTAGATCTCTTACTCACTACATATATCGCCGCCGTCTCCGCCGAGATTCGTCGAGATCTCTTGAATCCGTCGAGATTCGTCGAGATCTGTAACAATCTCGACTCCACCCAGATCCGAGATTCGTCGGATCTGTAAAGTTGTGGTAGGTTTGTTTTGTTATGTATTATGTGATTAGTTTGTTTAGTTTATTTTAAATCATATGTAGTAGATTTGTTTTACTTTAACGTTAGATTAAGTGGTAGACTTATTTGTCAATTTTTTAGTTCATAATTGGTTGTGGTAGACTTTTCTCGTTATCTTTATTTTGTGCATAACTTGATGTGGTAGACTTATTTTGTGCTTCACGACGACGAGGCTTCACGGCGGATTCTGACGACGACGCAAATATGTTTTTAGGAGGTTTGTGACGTTCTTGGTCGGCGAAGTGTCTATCTCGTGGCAACATATTTTTTGTTTCTTTGTCGCAACGGAATTTTTCAACACTAACGATGAGAAATGTTCAGATCTGGTTTTTTTAATGTGGTAGATTTCTTTGGGTTATAGTGTTTGTTCTTATTTTGACAGATTTTTTTTATTGTAAGGTTTTATGGTAGATTTATTTATGTAAAATGGTAGATTTGTTTATGTATAAGGGTAAATTCGTTGTTGGTTGATTCATTTGGGTTTGATAATTCATATTGTTGTAAATATTAGTTGTAAATGTATTACATTGGCAATAACAATTTTTAAAAACGGAAATTATTACCAAATGCAATAAAACAAAACTTAAATTTATTTTTATTCTTTATAGTGTTAGTGGTTCTTTCAATTACAACATATAAAAGTCGTATTGTTTTCCAATTGTTGTAAAAACAATTAAATTGCCTTGAATTTAAAATAAATTCTCAAAACTCTACTCTCCACAAACCAAATGACTTGGTTCATGTTTTAAGATAACTATTTTTTGTAAATGAATGAAAAATCTAAATCCAAAGATCAAATAGGAGGAGGATGCAAATGAAAATAAGTGTTTTCAAAAGGTTTTCTTATAAATGGCGCGGTCAAGCCTAGGTGAAAATAGAAGAAAGATGTTTTTATGAAATTGTGTGCATAGTTAAAGACATAGAAATACTACACGTTTTGATATATTAAAAAGTCTACCGTAACAAATATCTAAAGTCCACCACGATGTATTTTCAATTAAATCTAAAAAAAATAAGTCTACCACAAACTATCATCTTCTTCCCTTAAATATTTATGTTTTCCATATAAGTCATAATCCGAGTTTGCACCATCCGTATCATCACAGTAATCAAATATGAATTCGTCGTCGTCATCTTCTTCATTGTTTTGTACATTTTCATCTTCAACTAAACCTTTCACTACAAGAATCTGCACATTTAGCAACGACCAAAATCGTTGCTAAATCGTTGCTAAACGCGTTTAGCAACGATTTAGCGACGATTACATTTTCGTCGCTAATCGCTCGTCGCTATTTCGAAATCGTCGCTAATTCGTTGCTAAATTAGCGACGACTCGAAATCGTTGCTAATTCGTTGCCAAATATTCGTTGCTAATTCGTTGCTATTTTAGCGACGAATTAGCAACGAATTTGCAAGGTTATTTTAGCTTCGAAATAGCAACGATTTAGCGTCGAATTTTAAAAAATTATTTTTCGATTTTCAGAATTTAAAAACTTATGAAATTGCTGCAAACGTCGCTAATTCGTTGCTAATTTAGCAACGAATTGGCAACGATTCTTTATACAAATCGTTGCTAATTCGTTGCTAAATTAGCAACGAATTAGCGACGATTTGATGAAATCGTTGCCAAATCGTTGCTAAATTAGCAACGAATTAGCGACGATTTTTAAAAAAAAAATTTTAAAAAAATTTTTTAAAAAAATTTAAAATAAAAATAAAATAAAATTATTATAATTAAAATTTAAAATTCAAATTACATTTTTAAAAAACTAAACTAGGGATCAAAATCATTAATCCCGACATTCCGTCCCAGTTCTTGAGCTGCGGCTTCAGCCTCGTCTGGAGCAACCTCAGATCCGCTACCAGAACGATTACGGATGAAATTAAAATAATGGTTTGGACGAGGAGGCATTTTTGTAAAAAGGTTTAGTGTTTTGAAAAGAAATTGTGATGTTTTTATAGAGAGATTGTAGAGAGATAAAATGTAGAGAGATGGTTGTGTGAAAAAAATGAAAGAATTTGGCCATATTTATAGATTTTGTGATCGTTGCTAAATCGTTGCTAATTAGCAACGATTCAGCAACGAATAGTTTTTGTAATCTTTTCGTTTTCCCACCAGAGGGAAAACGAAAATTTAGCGACGATTTAGCAACGAATCGTTGCTAAATCGTCGCTATTTTTTGTTTAGCCACGAATTAGCAACGATTCCAACATTTCGTTGCTAATTCGTTGCTAAACCCTAACATGTATTACGCCAAGTACAAGACCTATGACGGATACAGTGTACGTTGCTAAATCGTTGCTAAATAATTGATCGGACACATAAGCTACATTCTATGTATCAGAGTACGAAGTTAAATGTCAAAAACATTAGCAACGATTTAGCAACGATTCGTTGTAATCGTCGCTAAATCGTTGCTATTTAATATTTAGCAACGATTTAGCAACGAATCGTTGCTAAACTCAAACCCTATTTTTAGGGTTTCAACCCCTAAAACGGTTTGCTATGCTATAATACATACTTCATATGTAATTATAGATTATAAGATTGAGAATAACACTTCAAAATATGATATTTACTAAAAAGCTGAAAATTTTCCGTATTATAAACTTTATGTTAGTAAAACCTATAAGTTAACGGTAAGTTAATACACATTAAGTATAATATTGTAATCAATTTTTTTTTTGATTTATACAATTGTTTTCACCTTTGTTTACACTTTTTAAGTTAACACTAATTCTTAAAAACCTTTATTTTAGGGTGGTTTTAGGGTTTAAAGATTTGTATAGTGCAAAAATTAGCAACGATTTAGCAACGATTCGTCGCTAAATCGTCGCTAAATAGCAACGAATTAGCGACGAATCGTTGCTAAATCGTTGCTAATTGCAACGATTTAGCAATGATATGTAAAACATATTAGTCCAACAAATTTAAACCCCTAAAAGTACTAATCGTTGATAAATCGTTGATAAATCGTTGCTAAATCGTTGCTAAATTACTGATTAGACTAATATGTCATTCTATGTATCAGAAGTACGAGGTTAAATGTCAGAAACATTAGCAACGATTTAGCAACGATTCGTTGTAATCGTTGCTAAATCGTTGCTATTTAATATTTAGCAACGATTTAGCAACGATTCGTTGCTAAATCGTTGCTAAACCCAAACCCTATTTTTAGGGTTTCAACCCCTAAAACGGTTTGCTATGCTATAATACATACTTCATATGTAATTATAGATTATAAGATTGAGAATAACACTTCAAATTATGATATTTACTAAAAAACTGAAAATATTCTGTATTATAAACTTTATGTTAGTAAAACATATAAGTTAACGGTAAGTTAATACACGTTAAGTATAATATTGTAATCAATTTTTTTTTATTGATTTATACAATTGTTTTCACCTTTGTTTACACTTTTTAAGTTAACACTAATTCTTAAAAACCTTTATTTTGGGGTGGTTTAAGGGTTTAAAGATTTGTATATTGCAAAAATTAGCAACGATTTAGCAACGATTCGTCGCTAAATCGTCGCTAAATAGCAACGAATTAGCGACGAATCGTTGCTAAATCGTTGCTAAATATCAAATAGCAACGATTTTGCAACGACAATTTAAACCCCTAAAATTACTAAACTTATGAATTCGTTGCTAAATCGTGGCAAACTTTGTAAATTCGTTGCAAATTCGTTGCAAATTCGTTGATAATTTGCAAAAAAAATTAAAAAAAAATTAAAATTGCAAATACAAGTTACAAATTTATTCATTATTGTCGGAATCAAATGATTCGATATCGCTAACTTCATCGAATTCTTCATTTTCTTCTGTGGATCCTTCGTTTTCATCATCCACAATATCTTCAGCTACTTGATTATCAGGATCAACAAGAAATACATCTTCGGTCGATTGATTTGTTTGTATAATTGTCCCACCAACGAATATTTTTACCAATGAATTACCAACGATTTTGAGAGGAAATTGCAACGAATAATTCGTCGCCAAATACCGGTGGAGCTCAATGAAAACGTGTTCACCAACCTAGCAATATTCCTTGCAAATTCGTCGCTATTTCGTAGCTTTTTAGCGACGAAATAGCGACGAATAGTTTCGTTGCTATTTGGCGACGAATTAGCGACGAAATTTAGTGTCGTCGCTAATTCCTCGCTAATTCCTCACAAATCCGTTGCTAAATTAATTCCTCGCTAATTCCTTGCTAAAATTCGTTGCTATTTGCCCAGTTTCTTGTAGTGTTTCTCTTTTGACAAAAAAAAAACTAAACCTTTCTCTTTACGAGAAATTTCTCCATCGCGTTTTGTGGGTGCTTGAAAACCTTTTTTTTCCAATGCTTGTAATTGTTGTGCATAACCAAAGGCATAAAATAATTAAAACGTTTTATATATTAGAAAGTCTACCGTAACCTAACATAAATTTTATTTTTCTTATTTTACGTTTTCAAATAAATATACCGAAAACTAATAAGTCTCCCTTGAGAAGACTATTATAGTAACCTTTGCAAAGATTAGCAAAACTCTACCATCAACAAAAATAAATCTACCAACATATAACAAATCTACCACCAAAGAAATAAATCTACTACCAAGACGGGAAATGAAAACTGGTACAATTAGTCTACCGCAACAATGGTTACGTCTATCTAATTTTACAAAATTTACCACTACATGAACAAGTCTACCACCACACACAAAGACAAATAACAATATTAAACCTACCAAATCAGTAAATAAACCTACCAAAAAACATAAAAAATCTACCATCATATAAAACAAATCTACCGATTTAGTCAACGAAAAATCCTAAAAAGTCAAATGTGAGCTTCCAAGGTTTAAAAATCTATCAAACGTATTTAACTCTACCGTGTCTGTTGAACAAATCTACCAATGTTGATAAAAGTCTACCACACCCAAACAAATCTACTATGTCAGAAATATAAGTCTACCGGATTTAACGAAATAACTCTACCAACCATTTTTATAAGTCTACCATCGTTTTTAAATCTACCGTTCCAAAATATAAATCTACCGTTCCAAAATATAAATCTACCGTTCCAAAATATAAATCTACCGTTCCAAAATATAAATCTACCGTTCTAATAAGTCTGCCGTAACATCAGCGCGCTGGTTTTTTCGTAATAAACGCAAAAGCGCAGAAAAATAGTATTGGCATTTTACGTAATTACGTTTTTTGTTGTCAAAGGATAAAAGGGTAAAAAAGTCAGCAAAAATATTCTAGTAATAAAAAAAGTTTTAGATTATCCTAGTAATAATCATATTTTTCAAGTCTAGTATTGTCTTTCACCCTTGTTTTTATCCCAAAAAAGCTAATGATGAATTTTTTTTTTTGTAAAACAAGCTAATGATCAATAAAGTAAAATATTTCTACTAATTAAAAGTCTTTTGATTATATAGCAGAATTTAGTGATATTTTTTTACCATAAACGTAAAAATCTAATTTTAACATTTTAAAACTTAAAATTTTCTATTTGAGTTCGTCATATACTGTTTAAGATATAATATTGAAGGGAATAAGACCATCTTCAATGGTGTATCTTAGAGAGATCTTAGTCATGTGAGACCTACTAAATAGTTAAGATATGAATCTTATATTTTTTATTTAAAATTCGGATCTTGCACTATTCATAGGTCCCACTGTATATGTGGCGAATCATGGTTGGTGCGTTTTCATAGAATAAAATAAAATCCAGAAAAACTAAAACAAATGAAATAATTATTGTGTGGGAAACTTTGGTTTTGAAAATATAAAAATAAATGTTAGTGACGATGAGATAAACAAAATTCAACTTACTCTTTCTTATTTTCATCATTCATAAATGTATAGTTCCGACTTAACCGAAAGAGAGATTTTTCTCATGTGGCTATTTGTTGGAAAGCGACTTATCACCGCAATGGAAAAAGCTATAAGCTTTAGATTACATTCACAATGAGTACACATACATGATATATAATTATATTAGTTTTTAGCACATTAGCAACACGAGGTTTTACGTATAACATGCTCAAATATTATCCATATAAATTTAATTATGTCTTTAAAATATTACGAACAAAAAAATTATATCTCAAATTTATGATAAGTTCTGCCTCCTAAATTTTTACAAATCCTTTTCAAAATTTTAAAAACTTGATTTACCTTTTTAAAAATTACCAAAATTAAAATCTTTTTATTTGGATTCGCTAATTAGTGTTTAGGGTATAGTATTAAGGGGGTATGATTGTGTGAGTAAGGTTTATTTGGATTTAATTTTGAGTGTTTAGGTGTAGTTTTGTGAAGTATTTTTGAAATTGTGTAGTTTTGTGAAATGTAATTCAAATGGTGTAATTTTGTAATTCTCCCAATATTTTATTATAACAAAAACGTTTATAAAGAGCAAAAATGTTTATAAATAGTTAAAACGCTCACGAAAATCTAAAACGATTATAAAAAACTAAAGCGTTCATAAAGAGTAACCAAACCATTTTAGACTCGACGAAAATCAACCGTTAACTCATCATTTAACGTCGTAAAATAGTTGGAGAATAATTTGGCTTAAATCGAAGTTTCAAGTATTTTTTGAATTAGATTTGAAAGATAATGAATAATTTGGCTCAAATGAAAATTCGGATCTTTTTGGATTTGATTTGAAAGCCGAGGATGGATTCAATTTGTTCTTTTTTATATCAATCAAAGAGTGAGAATAAAATATTTTAAATCATACAAAAGAGAAAAACAGGAAATGTAATATTTGTTTATTTACATTGTCAAATTTTTATACTCCCTCTATTTTTAATTGTTTGATTTTCTAGACTTTTCACACATTATGAAAGTAAATTAATGTTCAATATTAGATAAATGGTTTTATGTATTTCACAATTTTCTAAAATTTTCAACCAATAGTAATTCAATAACTTCAATTAATATATCTTGGAATGTACAATTCACTATTCTCAATGAACTAAAATATTTAAAACACCAAAAAATCAATCTTTAAAAAACAATAAAAAATTCTAAAAATCCTTTTAAGAAAGGAGGGAATATTGTTTAAATTACAATATGTTTGATATCTAAAATGTTTAAATTACATCACAATAGTTTACGTGAAATATAGATGCATTGAGTTTAGTCATCACAATAGTTTTTTCTTTTATAATATAGATAAGAGGAATTCACAAAACTACATCATTTCATCCCTTAATTTACAAAACTCTACCTAATTCAATATTTTTCTATTTTTATACCCTTTTAATATTATTATTCCTTCTTCATTGTTTAAGATAGAAAAATTTGATTATTCAATATTTATTTCTTTTTTATAACAATATTAATTTTTTGAATTGAGATTTTTTGTTATGTTTATTATTCTGTAGTCTATATTCCATATGAGATTACACCAGAATTTTAATATAACTTGTAAGTTGATTAAACAAAACTACTATAAATTTGTTATATATTATGATAATTAGATACATATAAGAGGAATTCATAAAACTACACATTTTCGACATTTCCTTCAAAAAAACTAAACCTAATTTAATATTATTACATATTTACACTCTTTCAAAATTTTAAAAGGTTATTTACCATTTAAAAATTATCAAAATTAAAATATTTTCATTTGGGTTCTAATTAGTGTTTAAGGTATAATATTAAAGGGGTATGATTGTTTATGTAGAGTTTATTTGAATTTAATTTTGAGTATTAATGTGTAGTTTTGTAAAATGCAATTCAAATTGTGTAATTTTGTAATTCCCTATACATATAAACGCCAAAATATTACTGAACTTTCAAATCAAATCCGAAAAAATCTGAATTTTCATTTGAGCCAAATTATTCCCCAACTTTTAGATCGAAGCCAAAAAATGCATGAACTTTAATTTAAACAAATTTTTCCCAACTATTTAGCAACGTTGAGTGATGAGTTAACGGTTGACTTTCGTCGAGTTTAAATTGGTTTGGTTAACGAAAGTAGAGATTTGATTGGTTCATGCGTAAAAATTGATCAGGTATTAAATGACTTAAATGAAAGTTGGGGAATAAAATGATTTTTATTTGAAAGTTGGAAAATTAAATGTAGATTTCATAAAAAAAAATCCAAATTAATTTTCTTATCATAAACTATACTAGTAGATTTTGTAACTTAAACTACATTTATTTGTTTGACAAAAAACTACATTAATTTACATAATATCGACTTTAGTAGATTGTGTCTTTATCAAGTATATGAAAATGGAACATGAAAATCGTAACTTTTACGTTATGTTAAAACGTATGTTTCATAATCAAGTAGCCATATGTCAACACAATATCAAAATTTAATGCCACGTATGGAATTTCACTAGAGAATTGTTTCTTTATAAGACCAAAACATAATGCCACGAGATAGTTGTGTCTTGGTCAAAAATAAAAGTTAATGCCACTTTATTAGTAACTGATGCAATAAATCCAAATTATAGTAAGTTATTAATGAGTTGAAATATAAATGTTGAACAAAAAAGAATTAGTGGAAGGATTTTGATTATATATATGTAGCAACTGAATGCAAAACTAATTATCTTATCTTAGTAACAACAAAAAAAAAGATGAAATCTACCAAATCATATTCCTCTCCTTTGTTTTTGATTACCTTCATGATCATCCTCATGATTATTACTGGTTAGTCTTTGTAATTTTTCAATATCCATGTTGATATATTATATTAGTTTTGTTTTATACTAGTTCTTTTTTTTTGGTAATATCATACTAATTCTTTTTGAGCATTTGTTGTTTCAATATATATTGTTTGTGTATGGTTAGTGTGAAGTATTGATATAATAGTGAACAAATTAAAACTAGTTACATAAGCTAATTTTACAGACTAATGAAAAAACTAAATACGACTATATAATTCTGAATTTTGAATTTTTTTAGAAAAGTCGGAATTTACAGAGAAAAAAAATAGTCAATATTACATAATTTCAGAGAAAATAGTCACTTTCAAATTATTTGTTTAAACGAAAACACCGCAAAATATCTCTGTAAAAAAAAAAATTTGAAATCAAAATTTAATATTGTAAATAATATAGTTACCATTTTTAAAGACAAATAATTTAATACTCCCTCTTTTTTAATTGTTTGATTTTCTACTCTTTTCGCATAAATTAATAAAAAAAATATAAATAATAGACACTAATTACATATTTTTCTTGTGATAAACAATTTTTTATAATTTTTTACCATCAATTAATTATTTAATATGTCTTGAAATTAGCAACTAACTACTTTCAAATTTCAATAAACAAAAATGCATTGATATTAAAAAAAGAAAAATATAAAACATCACAAACATAAAAAAATACGGAGAAAGTATCATTTAATGATATTTTTGACTTGTCCAATATTTGGTACGAGGAATTCACAAAACTACATCCTTCATCCATTCATTTACAAAACTCTACCTAATTTAATTTTTTTTCACATATTTACACTTTTTCAAAATTTTAAAAGCTTGATTTACTCTTTAATAAATTATCAAAATTAAATTTTTTTCATTTGGATTCACTAATTAGTGTTTAGGGTATAGTATTAAGGGGGTAGGATTGTGTGGGTAGAATTTATCTATATTTAGTTTTGAATGTTTAAGTGTAATTTTGTGAAGTAATTTTGAAATGGTGTAGTTTTATGAAATGTAATTCAAATGGTGTAGTTTTGTAATTCTCACATTTTACATACAACGCATTATTTGGAAAAAAATCACTTACACGCATGAATATATTTTTTTAACAATTGTGTTATTACAGGACCAAAGTGCATGGATGCAAAAATTGCAAGCTGTCCACATCCCGTAGGACCGTACACAGACTCATGCTTTAATGATTGTGTAACTGGCAAATACGGATTCGAATATGAATCTGCTTTTTGTAGACGTGACGAGACAGGAACTTGTGTTATATGTTGTTGTGAGAAAATCAACGAATAAAAGTGTATGCAACAATAATTTACCGAAGTAAATTCTTAGGTGCAAAATAATTACTTATTGTAAAACCCAAAAGCTCAATATCCAAAACATATTATATGCAACATTACATATAATATCTCGTTTTTATATGTTTGATTTTTTAGGTTTTTTACACAAATTAAAAAAGAGAAATTCACAAAACTACACCCTTTCAACCCTCCCTTCACAAAACTACACTTAATTCAATATTTTCACAAGTTTACACCCTTTCAAAATTTTAAAAGCTTGATTTACCCTTTTAAAAATTACCAAAATTAAAATCTTTTCATTTGTGTTCGCTAATTAGTGTTTATGATATATTATTAAGGAGGTAGGATTGTTTGGGTAGGATTTATTTGGATTTAATTTTGAGTGTTTAGGTGTAGTTTTGTGAAGTATTTTGGAAATGGTGTAGTTTTGTGAAATGTAATTCAAATGGTGTAGTTTTATAATTCTCCCATTAAAAAAACATATAAATGACTAGTAATAAATATATGTATTTTTGTGTTAAACAATTTTCAATACATTTCTACCACTAATATTTTTGATAATTTTATTTAGTATGTTTTGAAAATAACAATTAACTAATATTTATAGAAAAAATGCATTGATATTACAAAACATCACATATTTAGAAACGAAAACAAAATCTAAAACATCAAATATAAAAAAAATCTAGGGAGTATTATTATTGTCTATATAATTTATTATTGTCTAGGCATTATATATTTGAAGATGAAACAAAACATTTCAAGAAAAATAAATAGGTTCTTATAAAAGTCTTAACCGTTTGAGCAAGATTAAGACTTACATTTAATCCGCCTAAAATACTAAGATGTATAAAAAAGAACATAATATAATTTTATTATTTATAAATTGTTATATTTAGTATTTTATATTATAGAATAAATATATCAATGATATCAAATAATTTTAAAAATGTTTTAAAAGATTTTATTATCTATAAACTATGATATTTTGTACATTCTATTATGTATATATATAATATATTGTATGATTTTCTAAACGTTTAGAGCGCCCACAAAATCGTCTAGGCTCCAACTAAACGTTCTAGACACTAGGCTCTAGGTCACCGTCCGTTTAACATCTAGCGTTTTCTTGAACACTGATTAGGCCATAGATTATTTTTTCCTTTTTTGGTCTTAGATTATTCATAATTTATGCTTTTCTCATTATTAATAATATTTCTATTTGGGTTATTAGACAACATATGTATAATTTTGCTAATTATGAAACTATAAGCATGTGGCATAGATCCTTAATAAATGGTTTCCTTAAATTCAAGGACAAGGTTTGTTGTTGTGACCATCTTATGTGATATGTGTAACTAGCAAAGGTGATTGCTCAGAAGAAGAAACACTTTTGTTTGCATCCTCTCTTGCTTTGCCCCAAATCACAGTGTAGAATCCAAAGCACAATATCATTGATCCTATCACACTGTCCACAACACATACATTTCAATAATTATATATTGGTTATTAATTTCCCAAAATGAATATTGATCACTACAACCTCTACGAATTAATAACTTAAGACAATTACTATTTTATAAAAGTATTACACTATTGAATATTAAATTGTTTCTCAAACTATAAAATAACTCAAAAGAAATTAACTATATACATGCTAAGTAGTATTAGTAACCTAAGAAGAGTTATATATGTTTCTTATAAGTATTTGACAAAATCTTCTCATAAAGCGCGGTAAAAAGTACGAAAAAAATGAAAAGGATGGTACCTTCCAAGGTGAAGTGCGTCGCCGAGGAATATAGCACCCATGGCTACTGCAATAGCTATAGACAATGGCCTGAACAAGGATACGTATACCGGACCTTTCATATGAAGACCCCATGTGTGTGTAAGCGCGCTGAACAATGAAACCAATACACCCTACAACAAAAGTGTTAAATTTTCTGTGTTTCTAAGAAAACATTGTCATTACTTACAAACAAAATTACAAGAGCTTGATTCTCCTTACCGAGTATATGACCGAGACGAGGGAAATATCCGGTTTAAGGACCCAAGAAGTCAAGTTTCTTTCCGCGGATAGACATACTGGTACCGAGATTAGTGTTGCAAATAAGTTGTAGAAAAACACCACAGTTATTTCTTCAGGGTATATCTCCATGACCCGAGTCTAAAACCATACGAGAAATTACAAAACTACACATTTAAAATTGCATTTCACAAAGCGAAACATTTTTATATGTACAATTAATTAAAGTATTATGAGTGTTTATATACCTGAAGAATATACCAAACTGATAAAAGAAAATATTGTGTAGCAAGCAAGAGTCCTCCTATTATCCACCTTGACTCTAATGAAGATAAATGTAGTTGGTCATCCGAACCGGAAAGTAATGTAGGATCGAATACTTTCGGTCCTTTGTATAAGACAACAACAAGAGCACCGGATATAGAGAGTATCGCGCCTATTATTTTAGCTTGACTTGTAGAGCTTCTTAACGCTAAATGTTCCATCCTTTACAAATTATCCAAAGAAGTAAAACAAATAAGATATTGTTACGATTATGGACTTCCAATTTAAAATCAATTTATTGGCTGATATCTTTCATCATATTTTTGATGCGAGATATTTCTCACAAATATTAATAAGATTTATATTAACAAAAAAACCAAACCTTAATATATCCACCCAAGTTATCTAAAGAAGGAATATGCAAGGACTAAAATGGTTGTACTTGTACTTGAGCGACTCTTATGTGACCACAAAGATAAAGAGAGAGGTATATATAAACCTGAAGATAACGGCGAGTGTGAATGTGAAAGCTGGTGTGAGATTGCTTATAGCAGATGCAAGTGTTGGTGAACTATATTCAATACCTTTGCAACCAACTATTTGCGACATGAACCTATTTTTCTTCGAGTTAAAACATATAGAGAGAAACTCTTTAAAATACCACTAAAAAATGTTTTATGCGACAAAAATAATTAACATCGCAAGATTCAAAAATATCACAATACTAACCCCAAAATGAAAAGTTTAAACTCTTTGTATTTATGGTATTTTGAAAATTTCCCAAAGACAAAGATACCGATAATTAATCGAGAAAAATGAGTAGGAAAAAAAAAACATTACCCAATAATCCCAAGCAAGAACATCTTGAAGAAGAGAGGAGACTTTGATGAAGGTAATTTTCTTGACCTTATATATGTAAAAGTCAAACTTATAATAAGTTCATATATTTCAAGAAAAGTTTTGCACACAAAGGCAAAGAAAAAAGAGATTAATGAATTTAATTAGTTACCTTCCAAAGATTAAAGAAAGTGGAAGAAGTAAAAGTGTTGAAACAACATAAGAGTAGAAAACAAACACATAGAAGTTAAGCCCTCTTGAAGAAGCAATCTTGTACAATGTGTTTGAACCAACCGTTGTACACTCCACAACAAACATAGCAACAAAAGGAATAACATCTTTTCTAAACAAACTCAAATTTGCCACTCTCTTTACTTCTTCTTCTTCTTCTTGTCTCATCATAAGAAAAGATTTATGAAACAAAAGTGGGTTTAGTTAGATCCAAATATCCAAACATATGGGTGTTTGGTGGTATTATTGCTAAATGATCATATATTTTATGTGGACCAAGACAATAATGGAGAATATACAATCTTTCTTTTTCTATTAAAAATATACCAACTTGGCTAATTCGTGACATTACAAGCAACCTTTTTTAATATTCAAAAGGACATAAGCTTAAATAAAAAAAAGACTAAAAATGTGACCGTCGTAATGTTTACAATTTGCATAAAGATTAATCAAAAGAAATAATCCAAATACTCCGTCACAGTTATGTCTGACTACTAAACAAAACTCTCCATCACCACCTGATGACAAGAATTAAAAATATGTGAATTAGAACACATAAGTTAATTAGTGTAAGTTAATTAGTGAAAACAAGATCATAAACCCTTGAGAATGATCGAATAAACCCATAAGAGATATATACTTAAGCTCCAAATTCCCGTTTTTTCAACAAAAACACTTCACACAATATCAGTTTTCGTTAGTGTCTTAAAACAAAAACGAAAATTTACAGAATTAAGATTGTAGGAACGCAATTTCTACAAAGGGCAAACTGATTATTTGTGAATAAAATATGTAACTAAATTACAACAATACAATAAAAAATACCGATACAAGAATTTGGAAAGACGGATTGCACAATCATGATCGAAATCACTTTCTTTAATTCTGTAAATGCCCTGTAGTGTGACGGTTGCATGGCATTCTGAATCCCAGGATAAAACTGCACTGATACTTATGTCTCGCATCACCCGAGATCATTGGCGGAGACAATGTGTTGTGAGGGGGGTCATTTGACCCAGGTCAAATTTATAAAATTAGTTTATAGTAATTTTTTTTTTTGTAAGATTGACCCATGTTAAAAATAATTTTTGACCCATGTGCATTTTACATTTAGTTAAAGCCCATAATATCAAGTTAATTAAAGAAAAAGCCCACTAAAATTAACAAAACCTAATATTTTTATTAATAGTCTTCTTCTCCCACAAAAATTTCCACCGAAATCTTTTTACTTTTTTTCTTAGATATTGGTATTCTTTAAGTTTTTTGTGGTGAGTTCATATTTTTTTTTTTATAAATTGTTCTTTTATAAATGAAGAGGTAAATAACATTAATAAACTATTTAGAGAGAAAAATAACTATGATATGTTCAAACTCAAAATACTATAAACGCCATGTTTTATTTATTTAGGATCTTAAGAATAGTTTCTTAGTTTATTAGAATTATTGTTATTAAACTGAAATATTGTATTATTCTAATATCAATTTTGTTTTTGTTTCTATGTAGATAACATCTATAGCAATGGAACGATACTTTTCTTTGAAAAGAAAAGATCCACCATCTAATATCGATTTGGATGATTTGCCCCTTGATCCAGCTAAGCGAAAAAGCATCCAAGATTATCATCCTAATCAACGAGATGAGGTACGACGAAAATATTGGCTTAGAGGACCTTATCAACCTCGTGCTCATACTTTTAAGCAAATACCAATAGGAAATATATTTCGACGTTTCAATCCGCATTGGTTTGATATGTATCCTGATTGGTTAGAGTACGAGTGTGGAGAAAGAAAAAGCGTTTTGTTTATGTTGTTATTTGTTTAGAGTTCAAGTTGGAAAGCAAAGTGGAAGTGATGCTTTTGTATCGACCGGATATTCTGCTTGGAATAAGGCTGATAGTTTGGTTAAGCATGTAGGTGATCATACTAGTTTTCACAGCATTGCGAAAAACAAATGCGAGGATTTGATTAGACAAAGTCAGTCTATCAAACATGCTTTACATAAGCAAACCGATGTTGTGAAAAATGATTATCGAATCCGCTTGACTGCTTCTATTGATGTTGCTAGACACTTGTTACACCAAGGATTACCTTTTCGTGGTCATGATGAGAAAGAAGATTCATCAAATAAAGGGAATTTCTTAGAACTTTTGAAATATACGGCTACTCAGAATGAGGTTGCTAGAAAAGTTGTGTTGAACAATGCTCCTAAAAATAATCAGTTGACATCTCCTCCGATACAGAAGGATATTGTGAACTGCTTTGCGGAAGAAGTGACTAAATATGTTATCCAAGAGATTGATAATGATGTATTTGGTTTATTGGTAGATGAATCTGTCGATGTTTCAGATAAAGAGCAGATGGCTGTGGTTTTCCGCTTTGTAGATAAACTTGGGATGGTAAAAGAAAGATTTATCGGCATTAGTCACGTGAAAGAGACATCGTCTTTATCACGTGAAAGAAAGATTTATCGGCATTAGTCACGTGAAAGATTCTTCCCGTAGCGACCGTAACCGTTGAAAGATGCTTCTCTGCAATGAATATAGTGAAATCGACACCGCGTAATAGTATTGGTGATGGATTTTTAAATGATTGTCTCGTTTGTTTTATTGAAAAGGAGGTGTTTGATACCGTGACTAACGAAACAGTGATAACTCGGTTTCAAAATATGAGTGAACGTCGGGTAGTTCTTTGATATACATTTGTAATTTTTTTTTATTGTTTATGCAAACTTTTAAATTAATAAATTATTATGACCCTGGTGGATTTTAATCCTGCCTCCGCCACTGCCCGAGATCATAACCTTCCGAATCTAGAAACTGTGTTGTACTCTCTATAAAAACAACTAAGAAGAGAATGTGAAGGATTGTTTCTTGTTTATGTATTTCAATATGATTTATATATCTAGAAATGAGAAAGATATGGCTTTCTTATATAGCCAAGCTCCCATAGGAGTTACAAAGTGGAGTTATGAGAATTAATTCTCACCATAAAGATATTTTGACGTGAAGAGTTTTGTAACATACAAAATTCAAGTCAAGAATTGAATTATAATTTTGACTATCTTTATAAATCAATTCAATGGATATTATATATGTTGATTTATTCAACAACATATCAACAAATGAGTTTGACCACAAGAATAATCTTTGGGCCATTTATCCATTTCCAAATCTCAAAACCCAAAAAATTTGAAGTCTGAATTGATTATCTCTTTATTCTAATACACCAAAGTGTATCCAAAGATTTTAAACATTATTAAAATCTCTCCACATTATATATTAGAGAATTTCATATCTAACTTTTAAAGTAGTACATTTGCTAGTTTTTACACTTAGCCAAATTTAGAAACTTTACTATCTTTCTAATCACTCACTTTGAACTTACATTTCTCATTCAAACCAACTCCGATTTTGACATATTAATACACTACCTCATAGTGCTCACGGTGACGATTACATCGTGTCCATAATCCGTTCATTCCGCTAACTATATTAGCCGGAAACTTAAACGGAAACTTGGCCTAAGTCACTTGTCAAAAACGAGTTCCAGCAGTTAGTCTTTGTAATTTTTCAATACCCATGTTGATATATTATATTAGTTTTGTTTTATAACTAGTTCTTTTTTTTGGTAATATCATACTAGTTCTTTTTGAGTATTTGTTGTTTCAATATATTGTTTGTTTATGGTCAGTGTGAAGTATTGATATTATTGTGAACAAATTAAAACTAGTTACATAAGCTAATTTTACAGACTAATGAAAAAACTAAATACGACTAATTCTGAATTTTGAAAATTTTAGAAAAGTCCAATTTACAGAGAGAAAAAAAAGAATCAATATTACATATTTTCAGAGAAAATAGTCACTTTTAAATTATTAGTTTAAACGAAAACACCGCAAAATATCTCTGTAAATACACAAAATATTTGAAATCAAAATTTAATATTGTAATAAAATAGTTACCATTTTAAAAGACAAATAATTTAATACTCTTTTTTATTGTTTGATTTTCTACTCATTTCACATAAATTAATAAAACATATAAATAATTGACACTAATTACATATTTTTCTTGTGATAAACAATTTTTTTTATTTTTTTACCATCACTATTCAATTAATTATTTAATATGCCTTGAAATTAACAACTCACTACTTTCAAATTTCAATAAACAAAAATGCATTGATATTAGAAAAAAATATATAAAACATCACAAACATAAAAAAAATACGTAGAAAGTATGATTTAATGATATCTTTGACTTGTCCAAGATTTAGTATTCACTTTTTTGTCCATACAACATATTATTTGGAAAAAGTCACTTACACGCATGAATATCTTTATTTTAACAATTGTGTTATTACGGGACCAAAATGCATGGATGCAAAAATTGCAAGTTGTCCACATCCCGTAGGACTATACACGGACTCATGCTTTAATGATTGTGTAACTGGCAAATATGGATTCAAATATGGATTCAAATATGAATCTGCTTTTTGTAGACGTGACAAGACATGAACTTGTGTTATATGTTTTTTTTTTTTGTTAAAGTCTTGTGTTATATGTTGTTGTGAGAAAAATTAACAAATAAAAGTGTATGCAAAAATAAATCACCAAAGTAAATTCTTAGGTCCAAAATAATTACTTATTGTAAAACCCAAAAGCTCAATATCCAAAACATATTATATGTAACATTACATATTGGAAAAATATATTATACCCAAAAGCTCACCTAATTACCAATTTTGAAAAACAAATCACCTTATTGCAAATTAAGTTCCAAAAATGTATATGATTTCATAATTTTTTCACATGAAACATATATAAATTAATATTCAGTAAACTATACAATTTTCTTAAATTAATAACCCTCTAAAGTATATATGGTTTTAGTAAAATAGTGGTTTTACTATACATTGTTTTAGTTGTTTCATGGCGGTTTCTTTGTTTGCGTTGGCTCGTGAAAACGTTGAAACGAAGAAAATCTTAGAATATGTATCCAAGGAGATACATTTGCTTATGGACATTGTTAAATCGCGTATCCAAGATTCAAAGGTGAAGCTTGAGAAGGAAGATATAGATGAGGCTAATGGCTTATTGGAGTTAAATCCAGAAATGGAAAGTTTTAAAAGGGGCGGTTGCTTTGTTTGCGATTGCTCGAAAAAACGTTGAGAAGAAAATGGAATGTTTAGCTAAAGAAAAGGGGGAGTCATCATCAGATATAACCTCAGCATCAAATGTATCTGATGAGATACTTTTGCTTATGGAGAATCTTAAGATAGAAATTAGAGAAATTCCTTAGAATACCATCAAAATAAGTTTTTGTTTTGAAAATATCGTTACAAAGATTTTTATAACAAAAATATCATTAAAATGTATATATATATATATATATATATAATATTGTATGATTTTCTAAACGTTTAGAACGCCTACAAAATCGTCTAGGCTCCAACTAAACGTTCTAGACACTTGGCTCTAGGTCACCGCCCGCTTAACGTCTAGCGTTTTCTTGAACACTAGTTAGGCCATAGATTATTTTTTCTTTTTGGTCTTAGATTATTCATAATTTCTGCTTTCCCCATTATTAATAATATTTCTATTTGGGTTATTAGACAACATATGTATAACTTTGCTAATTATGAAACTATAAGCATGTGGCATAGATCCTTAATAAATGGTTTCCTTAAATTCAAGGACAAGGTTTGTGTTGTGTACTAGAGGTTGTTGTTGTGACCATCTTATGTGATATGTGTAACTAGCAAAGGTGATTGGTCAGAAGAAGCAACACTTTTGTTTGCATCCTCTCTTGCTTTGCCCCAAATCACAGTGTAGAATCCAAAGCACAATATCATTGATCCTATCACACTGTCCACAACACATACATTTCACAAAATTACATATTGGTTATTAATTTCCGACAATGTATATTCACTGAAACCTCTATGAATTAGTAACTTAAGACAATTACTATTTTATAAAAGTATTACACTATTGAATATTAATCTATAGAAGTTACACTGTTGTAGACTTAATTGTTTATCAAACTATAAAATAACTCAAAAGAAACTATATACATGCTAAATAGTATTAGTAACCTAAGAAGAGTTATATATGTTTCTTATTAAGTATTTGACAAAAAAATCTTCTCATTAAGCGCGGTAAAAAGTACGAAAAAATGAAAAGGATGGTACCTTCCAAGGTAAAGTGCGTCGCCGAGGAATATAGCACCCATGGCTACTGCAATAGCTATGGACAATGGCCTGAACAAGGATACGTATACCGGACCTTTCATATGAATACCCCATGTGTGTGTAAGCGCGCTGAACAACGAAACCAATACACCCTACAACAAAAGTGTTGAATTTTATGAGTTTCTAAGAAAACATTGTCATTACTTAGAAACAAAATTACAAGAGTTTGATTCTCCTTACCGAGTATATGACCGAGACGAGGGAAATATCCGGTTTAAGGACCCAAGAAGTCAAGTTTCTTTCCGCGGATAGACATACTGGTACCGAGATTAGTGTTGCAAATAAGTTGTAGAAAAACACCACAGTTATTTCTTCAGGGTATATCTCCATGACCAGAGTCTAAAACCATACGAGAAATTACAAAACTACACATTTAAAACTGCAATTCACAAAACTAAACATTTTTATATGTACATGCATCTATTAAAGTATTCCGAGTTTTTAACCTGAAGAATATGCCAAACTGATATAAGAAAATAGTGTGTAGCAAGCAAGAGTCCTCCTATTATCCACCTTGATTCTAATGAAGACAAACTTGTAATACTTTGGTCATCAAGACCGGAAAGTAATGTAGGATCGAATACTTTGGGGCCTTTGTATAAGACAACAACAAGAGCACCGGATATAGAGAGTATCGTGCCTATTATTTTAGCTTGACTTGTAGAGCTTCTTAACACTAAATGTTCCATCCTTTACAAATTATCCGAACAAGTAAAACAAATAAGATATTGTTACGATTATGGACTTCCAATTTAAAACCAATTTATTGGCTGATATCTTTCATCATATTTTTGATGCGAGATATTTCTCACAAATATTAATAAGATTTATAGTAACAAAAAACCAAACCTTATTATATCCACCAAAGTTATCTAAAGAAGGAATATGCAAGGACTAAAATGGTTGTACTTGTACTTGAGTGACTCTTATGTGACCAGAAAGATAAAGAGAGAGAGAGAGAGGTATATATAAACCTGAAGATAACGGCGAGTGTGAATGTGAAAGCTGGTGTGAGATTGCTTATAGCAGATGCAAGTGTTGGTGAACTATATTCAATACCTTTACAAGCAACTATTTGCGACATGAACCTATTTTTCTTCGAGTTAAAACATATAGAGAGAAACTCTTTAAAATACCACTAAAAAATGTTTTATGCGACAAAAATAACATGGAAAGATTCAAAAATATCACAATACTAACCCCAAAATGAAAAGTTTAAACTCTTTGTATTTATAGTACTTTTTTGAAAAAACATTTTAATGGTGTTTTGGTTGAAAAAACATGATGATATTTTGAAAAGAGAAATTCCTCAAAATAGCATGAAAAAATGTTTTTTTTGTCACAAGTTTTTTTTCCTCAAATACCATTAAAATGTTTTTTTGGACAAAAATACAATAAACACAAAAATCTAATTTTAACACTTTAAAACTTAATTTTTTCATTTGGGTTCGTTATATACTGTTTAGGGTATAGTATTGAAGGGGGTAGGGTTCAGTTTTAAGGGTTCCATGTTAATTTTGAAGGTTTTAACTTAATTTTAAGTTTATGATATTTTTGTCCAAAAAACTTTTAAATGGTATTTAAGGGAAAAAAAACTTATGATGGTATTTTTCTCCAAAAAACTATTTTTCATGGTATTTCCGGAAATTGCTCTTTTGAAAATTTCCCAAAGACAAAGATACCGATAATTAATCGAGAAAAATGAGTAGGAAAAAAAAACATTACCCAATAATCCCAAGCAAGAACATCTTGAAGAAGAGAGGAGACTTTGATGAAGGTAATTTTCTTGACCTTATATATGTAAAAGTCAAACTTATAATAAGTTCATATATTTCAAGAAAAGTTTTGCACACAAAGGCAAAGAAAAAAGAGATTAATGAATTTAATTAGTTACCTTCCAAAGATTAAAAAAAGTGGAAGAAGTAAAAGTGTTGAAACAAGATGAGAGTAGAAAACAAACACATAGAAGTTAAGACCTCTTGAAGAAGCAATCTTGTACAATGTGTTTGAACCAACCGTTGTACACTCCACAACAAACATAGCAACAAAAGGAATAACATCTTTTCTATAAAAACTCAAATTTGCCACTCTCTTTACTTCTTGTTGTTCTTCTTGTCTCATCATAGATATTCTTGATCATAAGAAAAGATTTATGAATTTAAAAGTGGGTTTAGTTAGATCCAAATATCATGGTATTATTGCTAAATGATCATATATTTTATGTGGACCAAAACAAATTATCATTACTACAATAAGTCAATAATGGAGAATATAAAATCTTTCTTTTTCTTTGAAAAAATATCCCAACTTGGCTAAGTCGTGACATTACAAGCAACCTTTTTTAATATTCGAAAGGACGTAAGCTTAAATAAAAGAGAAATTTTTTTTAATATCACCAAAATAAGTTTTTGTTTTGAAAATACCGTTACAAAAAAAAATTATAACCAAAATACCATTAAAATGTTTTTTTATATCAAAAATACCATCAAAAATTAGTAGTTTACAAAAATTCCACAAATACAAAAAACAAGTTATAACAATTTTAAATTTTTTATTTGGGTTCACTATATAGTGTTTAGGGTATATTTTGAAGGGTAGGGTATAGTTTTTTTGAAAGTTTTGAGTGTAATTTTGAAAATTAAAAGTTGGTATTTATGAGAAAAAAAATTTAATGGTATTTGTAAAACTTCTGAAATGTGTGTTAATTGTGTTAAAAAAACTTTAATTAGCGCTCTTAACGAAAATTGCCCTAAATAAAAAGATTAAAAATGTGACCGTCGTAATGTTCATAATATGTTTTTTCTTTTGTTACCAAAAAAAGGTTTTCTTATGTTGTTGATGATAAATTAAAAAGCTTTGTATTTGAAAAACTTGACATTTTAATAAAAAAATCAAAAACCCAAACTATTATAGTGTTTTAAGATCTGGCCCATTACAAGAGGAATTAATTATTTTATAACAAACTTTTTATTAATTAATGTGGACTTCCTAGCAAAAATCGATTGAAATAAAGCTCAATTTGTCTCTATTATTTGTAACTAGATGGAATCCCGCGTAATACGCGGACAAATTACATAAAACATTTTATAATTATATATTAATATTGTTAATATATTTGTATAGTTATAGTACTTAGTTTTAAACAGAACTAATATGAGACCCGCTATTTTTTTAACAAATAAATATAAAAGACACAACAATATATGGTAATAGTATATAAGTGATTTTTACTTTTTTCATCTATTAAGAAATATAAATAACACATTTTTTGTTTTATTACATTGCTTTTATTATTTACATGAAAAAACATTTATTTTAAATTAATAATTAGATAGTGGATCCATGAAGATAACAAATATGTTATCATAAATATTTTTTTTTATTTTTTCAAGTAATTTTACGTTTTTATTTTTTCTTATTTCTAATTTTTTTATAGATTATTTCTTAAAATATCCTTAAATTTTTCTTTTTCTATGTTATTTTTCTTATTTCAGATTTTTTTTCTATATTTCGGATTAATTTATTTTATTTCTAATTATTTGATACTTACTGTTAATTTTTTATTTTTGATTATTTTATTTATTTATGTTTTTTTCTCAATATTATTAAGTTTATATTTTATAAGATGTCTACGTATTAATTTTAATACACATGTCACAATCTAAAATAACTTTTACAAATATGATGTAGTGAAGACTTTTTTTTTGGTTACTTTTTCATTTTTTTTTGTTTTTCCTTTTTTTCTTATTTTTTGTTTTGTCTTTTTTTCCTAAACGTTACATTTTTTCTTCTTTTAAAATTATTAACATTTTAATCAATTAGTAGTATTTCGACTCCCATAAGAACATTATTTGCTTTAGGATTTCTAGCTTCCCACTTTCGAATAACACGAACTATCGTATGACGGTAAGGACGATTTCGATCTAACTGATTTAGTGTGAAAAAAGATTTTTGGCTTTTAGAAACTAAGGAATTCATCTTTTTCTCTGTTTGAGTTAAAAAAAAAATTAATAATAGTAAATACAACAAAGAGAAGAGCACAATGAAATTTTTAGTGATTTTAGATATGTATATATAGATGTAGTGAATACTTTTCGTTTGGTTATTTTTTCCTTTTTTTGGTTTTTCTTTTTTTCTTATTTTTGTTTTGCCTTTTTTTCCTAAACATTACCTTTTTTCTTTTTTTAATTATTAACATTTTTTATAAACATTATTAACATTATTAACATTTTTTCATAAATATTATTGACATTATATTTATATTAAAAATTGAACTTAACACGTGTTTTGCACAACTTATTTCTTCCCAATTATTAACATTATTATATCTATTCTACGTTATTAACATTATATCTTAACACGTGTTTCTATTTATATTTCTTCCCAATTATTAACCCAATTATTAACATTATTATATAATATTCTACATTATTAACATTATTAATTAACACGTGTTTCTATTTATATTTTTTCCCAATTATTAACATTATTAACATTATATCTATTCTATATATTTTATATTGACACATGTCACAATCTGGTAAGTTATATTGTGACACGTGTCACGATCTGGTGAGTTATAATTTTACGCGCTCTCTTTTATATAATAAGATACTCTTTTATGTTGCGCAACAGAAATTTTTTCGAAATATTATAAAAAGAAATAAAAAAAAATTATGGCGGCTTAACCGGAATTGCTATGCTAAACCGGTTAAAATATTTTAATTAAATTTATTAAACCGGATCCGGTATATTCTATTCTGCATGTGTTTGTTGTGAATTATACTGTTGGTGGCATTTTCGTAATTACGTAAAAAAGTAAGCCCTACGTAAGTCATTTCCGTAACAGAATTCTGACGTGGCGTGTAACAACTAGTACGGACGTAACGGAAAACTTTATAATATAACGTAATTACTTTTTCTATTAAAATATTAAATTTAGTAAATAGATCAAATGAAAAGTAATGATCAAGCAAATTTTGAAATTATATGAAAATAAAATGATTAATATTGCTGTTTTTATCGTTAGATGATAGGATAATCATATAGCTATCACTTCTAAATAAAATTGATTATATTTTTTTTGAGAATATTACATTCTTCTTGTATAAAACCGATTACTCTATATTTTTCTTGGAGAATAAGATATTGCCTTAAATACGATATTTAATTATTCTGTATTAAGATAAAATCTTTTGGTCAAAAAGTAAATTAAATGTTACGGATAATTCCAAAAACCAAAAAAAAAAACGAGGAGAGTGATTCGCAAGCCGTATTAACAGTTTTGGATAATTCCAAAAACGAAAAAAAAAAAGATGTTTCAATTTCTTTTCGAAAAATACGTATTAAAAATCGCATTAAATTATCGTTGAATAAGCCATAAAGTCAATAAACAAAAAAAAAGTAAAATAAATACACATAATCGTAATTATCCGTTAATTTTTAAAAAAATTAAAGTGGAACGAGATCGTAACAAACTAAATTTGATTTGAACAACAAAAGATTCTTTTTTAAAAAAAATTAAAAATATAAAAAATTATCCCAAAAGTATAGGGAAAAAAAAGATATTGACTGCTTGACTAAATTACGTCTCTCTCTATATATATATAATTAACAATAAACCTAAACACACATAATAAACGCACAATTAAAAAAATAATCCCAAAACGCTCTCTCTCTCTCTCGCTTAGGTTTTCTTATACACTTCGTCTTCTTCTTCTTCTTCACAAAAATCTCTCTGTTTCTTCGATTTTAAACAATGGTTGATGCTAAGAATGCTCGTTTCATCGTCGGAGTCATCGGTAATAACGACGAATCTCTCTTTTACAATCGATTTCGTTTTTTTTTTATTTCATGGATTTTTTGAAAATCGATCTATCGCTAATGTTATTACTTTAATTGTGTGTTTAATCTCAGATTATCGTTAATTAATTAGATCTACGATATATATATATATATATATATATATATATATATATATATGTTGGTCGTCGTTAAATATGTTTTAATCGTGTAGTTTGTTTTGTATATTATTGAGATTAGAGATTGATTAGCGATGTTTAATTTGTTAATTACTCTCTTAACTAATTACTTTTGTTATTTGCAGGGAATATTATTTCCTTTGGACTATTCGCTGCACCACTGTAACATTCCTTAAACCTTTATTTTTGTCATAATAATAATAATAGTAATTAATAATGATATTTATGTGTGTGTATGTCTATGGATTTGTGTGCTTGATTAAGATTTTAAAATCATCTATTTACATTCATAATCGTATGTTTAACCTTTTATAGCGTCTGTGTAGTGTTAATACTTATTAGTGATTTACATTGTATGTGTGTTTATGGTCTTATACAAATACATAAAAGCTTATTAATATACTTAAATAATCTTAGATTATAGTCTTTGAGTTGACAAAAAAAAAGATTATAGTCTTTGTGTTAGCTTAATCTATAAATATTTTGTATTATTGTAGCCAATATTTATAATGACTTTAGTAATGTGTGTTATTTTAGCCAATATTTATAATTATTTATCAATGTTGTTTTTGTGATTTGTGTTTTTATTATATATGGTTGATTTTTTAGGATTATTGTATCTAATAATATTGGTTATTAATTTCCCAAAATGAATATTCACTGAAACTTGTATGAATTAATAACTTAAGACAATTACTATTTTATAAAAACATTACACTATCAAATATTAATTTATAGAGGTTCTCTCAAACTAAAATAGCTTTAATAATGACTTAGTAACGTGTGTTATTTTGTATATAAAGAGTTTAATTATAATAATTTGCTAATGTGTTAGTTTATATTTTTTTTTTAAGGATTAATTGTATAGCTAATAAAAAAAGATTAAATTAAAAAATGAATATATATACAGGAGGACGTTTTATAGGATATACAAGAAGAAATCAGTGGAAGAGTTTCAGTACGTACCGTACATAACAACGATAATGAATTGTATGTTATGGGTTTTCTACGGTCTCCCTGTCGTCCACAAAGACAGCATCCTCGTTTCAACTATCAACGGTATCGGTCTCGTTATCGAAGCCATTTACTTGGCTGTCTACTTTCTCTACTGTGGTCACAAGAAGAACGCTCGCGTATGTATAATAATAACCCCATTTTTTTTATTTTTTTTAATCAATATTTGATTAATTAATGTGTTTTTTTTTTGTGTAGAGGAACATATTGGGATTTTTAGCACTTGAGATTGTGTGTGTTTTGGCTATTGTTTTGATTACGATATTCGCGATAAAAGACGAGTTTGTTAAACAAACATTCGTTGGTGTTATCTGCGATGTTTTCAACATTGCTATGTATGCTTCTCCTATGTTAGTCATCGTAAGTTCTTTTTTTTTTAATTTAATTTTTTCTCTAATTATTATTAGTGAATAAAATTTTAAGAAATTGATTAAAATATTGTGATCGCAGGGTAAAGTGGTGAAAACAAAGAGTGTAAAGTATATGCCATTTTTGTTGTCATTTGTTGGGTTTGTGAATGCTTGTATATGGACTAGCTATGCACTTATCTACAAAGTCGATCTCTACGTCCTCGTATGTTTTTTTTTATTATTATTATTTGAATAATAATAATAATCATTAATTATCATTTTTATTATGTTATTATAATTAGTTAATTAATGAATTAAATTGTTAATTTGGCAGGTGAGTAATGGGGTTGGGACTTTGTTTGGATTGGTGCAATTAATAACGTATGCTTGTTATTGTAAAGCAACGCCACTTGAGAAAACTGTTAAGCCTTCTTCTGAAGTTGAGATTTCCGAGAGAGTTTGAATTTATTTTATTTTTTTAAATAATTTTTAGACTTTTTTTTTTTGGTTTTGGATTTTGAGGAGATTATGGATTTGTCATGAATCTTTTCCTTGTTTTTTTTCTAGTTTTAATTGTTTTTTGCCACAATGTTAAAAATGTTTCTCCCTTTTTTAAAAACAATATTTGCCTTTGTCAAATTTATGATTCTATTTTTATTAACTTGTTAGGTGAAGAGTTAGATAAAATCATGTACAAATATTGGGTTAATAATTAGTAACAAAAACTGTGTAAATTTTTTTAAAAAAATATAAGTTTCTATTTAAATAATAAGTTGACGAAAAGAATATTGATAAATTATAATTAAAGTCAGTGACTAGTTAGGGCAAATTTCACAGAAACAATCTTTGACCATTATTTTAATAAATTCTAAAAGTGGCCCACTGAATTGTTACTGGGATGCACAAGTCCCCATTAATTAAATAAATAATAATTCGTGAAAACGGAGAAATTTGAGGCAAATTCGTAAAATTCGAAAAGATTTGGTGCAATTGCGTTAATACATAAAGAATTACGGGGGTGAAATCATGAATTAATGTGTGGCCAATATAGTAATTGCAATTTTTAGCCCCGCGAGTTTTGAAATTGCTTCGCGAACACAAAAGATACTGTAGAAATTACCAATTTGCCCATTACTTTTATTATTCACAAAACAAGTCTGTTTCTGTCGTCTTCTTCCCCATTGACCATAAACAATGAAAATGGAGGAGGAAGAAGAAGAAGGAGACAAGGAAGAGATCTAAGAAGAAGAAGAAGAAGAACACAGAGATGTCATCAAGATCTTCGCTGCACACAATACCACCAGATTCACCAGCCACCGTGTCAGTATCTTCAATTCCCGATAGCCACGGATCTTCACCGCACACAATCATCCCTACACCTCCTCCTTCTATCGCCGCCGCGAAATCCGATCCAGAGACGACGGAGACGCCTTTTAGGGTTACTAATTTAGAATTACCAGAGCAGAAAATCGGCGATAGCAGGCGGAGATTGAGAACTAGTAGCTTCGCCGCAGCTTCTGCTACTGAAACGTCGTCGAAACGTGGAGGTTTGGTTAGGAAGGCTTTGCTTGGATTTAGGGTTTGTGCTTTCGTGACGTGTCTAGTATCGTTCTCTGTAATGGTTGCTGATAGAGATAAAGGATGGGCTCTTGATTCTTTCTACAGATACAAAGAGTTCAGGTTTTTGCATTAAACCCCTTATTCTTCTTCTTCTTCTTCTTTACTCTCTTTAAGCTTTAGCTTTCACTATTACATTGTGTAGAAGAAGAAGAAGAAGAAGAAGAAGAAGTAGTAGCTTAGTGTTTTTGCATTAAGCCCTTCTTCTTCTCTCTTGGTTTTAGCTTGTACTATTACATTGAGTATGTGAAGAGTGTGTAGAAGAAGAAGAAGAAAAAGAAGAAGTAGCTTAGTGTTTTGCTTCTTAAATTAGTTGACTATGATTTGGTCTAGTCAAATATTTGGAATTTAGAAGTTTTTGGTATTGAAATTGGCTGTGAAATGTGATTATCTTGCTCTCTAGCTTCACAATACATGTGGGTTTTAAGTATATGAAGAGTGTTTAGAAGTAGAATTAGCTTATGCTTTGTTGTTTAGTTGACTCTGATTTGGTCTAATCACTATTTGGAATATTGAAATTAGTCCTGTGACATGATTTTTTTCTGCAAATGCATATAGTTTAGCTTAGTGTTGTGCGGCTTGTGCCTCTTAAATTAGTTGACTTTGATTTTGTCTAGTCAATATTTGGAACCTGAAGTTTTCCTTTTGAATTTAGCCATGGAAATGTGATTCTTTCTGCATAAATATATAGTTTAGGTGAAATTTTCTTGATCACTAGCTTTAGTCTACACTATAGCATTTGAAGATGATGTATATGAAGAGTGTGTAGGAGGATAGTTAGCTTAGTGTTGTGTTCTTAGATTGCTCTTGTTTGGTCTAATCACTATTTGGAATCTGGAGTTCTTTCTTGATATTAGTCTTGGAATGTGATTCTTTCTGCATAATGTAGTTTCGGTGAAGTTTTTTTGCTCTCTAGCTTCACTATAACACTTTTGAAGGTCATGTATATGAAGAGTGTGTAGAAGGATAGTTAGCTTAGTGTTGTGTTCTTAGACTACTCTTGTTTGGTATAGTCAATATTTGGAATCTGAAGTTTTCTCTTGAAATTGGCCGTGGAATGTGATTATCTCGCTCTCTAGCTTCACACTACATTTGAATTTGAAGTATAAGGAGAGTATCTAGAAGGAGAATGAGCTTAGGTGTTGTCCTTAGATTACTGTGATTTGGTCTAATCACTAGTTAGAATATTGAAGTTTTTGTCTTCAAATTGGCCTTGGAATGTGATTCTTATTGCAAAATACAATTAGCTTAGGCTTTGTTATTACTTTACTCTGATTTGGTCTAATCACACTATTTGGATTCTTGAATTAGCCCTGTAACATGATTCATGTGAATTTTTGAAGTATGTGAAGATTTGTTTAGGAGTTCCGAGATTCATATGTTACTACGATTAAAACTAAACCTAGGTTTGGATTTGATCATCATTGTTAAGTTTCTCACATTTTGGTATTTTTGGTTTGCAGGTTCTGTTTTGCTGTGAATGTGATTGGTTTTGTCTACTCAGCTTTTCAAATATGTGATCTCCTCTTCCTATTATCCACTAACATCCGAAGATCACGACATAACTTGCGATATTTCTTGGAATTTGCTCTTGATCAAGTATGTTTCTTCTCCTTTCTCTTTGATTGAAAACTCTGTTTTTCTTGTTATCATAACAAATGGTAGTAACCTTGAAGATTTTGAATATACTAATAAAGAAAGAAACATAAAGTTTTGAACTTGATGCTATTTTTGGAGTCATAAATGCTTGGTTTTTGATTTTTGCAGGTGATAGCGTATCTACTGGCATCGGCATCAACATCAGCTTCGATCCGTGTAGACGATTGGCTATCGAATTGGGGTTCAGACAAGTTCCCTGACTTGGCTAGAGCATCTGTCTCACTGTCTTTCGTCTCCTTTGTCTCGTTCGCCTTTTGCTCCTTAGCTTCTGGTTATACACTCTGTTCGCTCCGGTCAATCTAAATCGAAACAAGCTCGAGCTCGAGACAATCAAAGCCCATTTTGTGGTAATTTTGTATCTTTCAACTTATTGGTTTTTCAGAAGAAACTTGACCCTTAATGGTGACTAAATAAAGGTTGCTTATGACTATTTAATTAGTATTTGTACAAAACAAAATACATAAGCATTTTTAAATGTTTAATTAAAATTTGTCTCCATTAAGGGAGACTAAAAAAAAGTGTTTAAATTTTTTTAAAAACTCAAAACATACATATTTCACAAAAGCAATCAGCACAAGCACACCAAATCTGAACTAAACTAAGTCAGTCTCTAAACTAATCACTTCTTTTTGGATCTTTCTGAACTTTCTCACCCTCTGATCAGCTGTTTGAAACTTTTCAACCGCAAATCTTGCTTCTTTCTCTTTTCAGAGAGATTCAACTGCAACCTAAACATAAAACATAAGCGAATTTAGACAATCAGGGAAAACATAAATGAATTAGACACAAGTTACTAGTCTTACCAGTTTCTCTGCTTGTTCTTTGGCAAGTTGCACCTGAACAGAGGAAAAGTTCTTCCTCAGTTCCTTGATAACCATGTTCAGCTCCACTTCCTTCTCTTTCAAACTAACCTCTGCGACCAAACACATAGAATATGAGTCTTGTAAAATCAAAACTGTTTGTAAGAAGAGCCAGCAACTTAAACCCTCAGGTTTAATCAAAATCTGATACACACCTAAACCCGCGCAATGTTCTCGTTCAACTCCATCGCGTTCTTCAACTTTTCTTGCTCAAAGGCGTAATCTAACACTCGAGTTCTTGAAACCATCTAATGCAAAGTCTAAGCCTTTTCACATAGTCCATTGTATTCTCTCATCTCTCCTTTAAAAAATAGAAACAAACATAAATCCAGCTTCCATAACTAAGATCATCAATTACAAAAGGGAGTAGAGAGAGAGAGAGAGAGAAGTGGAGAGAGAGACCTTGCAATGAAAGAGACCTTGCAATGAAAGAGACCTCACCACTTCAAATCAACACCTCTCATCGCAGTTACAGAGTTATATCATAGAAATAGGAGGTCGAAATCGAAAGAAGAAGGTTGAAATCGAAGATGCAGAGAGAAATCGAATCCACAAGAAGAAGAATCGCCGAAGAATCGTGTGAGGAAAGAGAAACCAATTTTTAGGGTGTCTAGTCTCTGATTTTTATCTTTATAACAAAAACACTTTTTTATTTTATGTAGTGGGGGAATTATTTGCTATATAAGTATATCATGTTTCGGAATATTCCATCTGGTTTAGAGATCACTTATTTATTTACTTTTGAGTTTTGGATTTTTGACTCTTTTTCTAAACAAAAACTATATGTTAAATGATTGATTTTTGTTCATCATAATCGCAAAAAAGTAATATAGTTAAGAAAAACGTTTGATTTTGGACTAACAAACATTTATTTTTAGATTCTTATAATATCTAATATTAGTCATTACCAATTTTACCAACATAATCATTAATAAATACAAGTAAAGTTGTAACATTTTATTCTTAAATTTTATAAATCATCGTTATTTGATCTTAAACTATATTATACTCAAAATCAAGCCCAATGATATAACTTATATTTTTCAAGAAATTGAGTCCAAACACAAACAATAATAGTTTGATCGTGAAAGGTGAAGCAAACACATACCCATAATCTTTATATTATAAAGCACAAGTCATTTGGCCAATCAAATTTTGTCAAGTGGCTTGTGCTTTTAATTTTAATTTTTAATCAATTTAATTTGTGTGAAAAAAGTTTCAAAGTAAAAAAAAATCACGATTAACTTGACAAAAAAATAATTAATATCAACCCACTAACCATATTTTAGGGATTTTATCCATGAATTTTAATAACTTCTACATTTTCATCTTATAAACTTCTTTCACCCATTTTTATCTTTCCTATGTAAATTCTCATTCACACTATTATCATCATCACCAATTGTTAGTTTCAAAGAGCAATGTACATTTTTCATCTCCTAATTCTCTGTTTTTTTTGTGTGTAAAAATATTTATGTTTCTCAATGTCTTTCATGTTTCATACATGCGTCAAAATGTTATTTTTCTGTAAATTTTATTATGAATTTTTTCTCTTAGATCCAAAATTTTCTATTTTCCAAAACCATTGCATAATTTTCAACATTAAATCTAAACTTTTACTTAAAATGTTAATATGAACCTTTTTTACCGAATTTTATTTTCAACACCAATGTTTAAAATGATATTTTTATTCACATTTAAAAATAAAATAATGCAATTTACATTCAACAAATTATATCCCGTGCGTAGCACGAGTGCAAATTCCAGTATTTATTATAACATTCAAACACAAGAATCCGACATAACAACAAAACATTTCAGACAAGAACTTAACTTTGACAACAAAAACAAAAGTTCACATTTTTATTACTCAAACCCTTGTTTTGTCTTCTTTTAATTCATTAAACAAAAAGATTATGCTCTTATTAAGCAGCAGAAGTGGTCGCAGCTACAGCTCCAGCTTCGGTTAACATAGGAACCAACTTTCCGCTACTGTGCAAGTTCATCGCCGCTACAAAACAAACAAAACACTTGGTTAAGCAAACGAAAAAAGACAAACCCGAGAAACCGAATTGCTCTGTTTTCTTTTGTTGGTTTTTTTGCTTACAGTCGCAGCCGCCGATGTGTTTGCCTCCGATGAAGACATTAGGCACAGTGCGTTGTCCTGTCCATTCCGCAAGCGCTGATTGAACTTGGCTACCATCACCTAAATGAATTGTTCGTTAAAAAGAACCGTAGAGTAAAGATTGTGTGTTTGGATTCTATGGTGAGATCAATGTAAATACACAACATAGTTTCACTACGGGTAAATGATGATACGTTCTTATAGCAAATAGAACACTACATCATAATGAGATCTTACCACGATCAAAGACATTTTTCGAACGATGAATAAATCATAAATCTATACAGAAAGCAGAGAAATTTGAAGTTCCATCGAAAAACCCGAAACTCAAAATCTAAAGAGGAATACATAAGGCTTTCATGAACATAAAAAACGAATACTTGGATCTCCGCATAGACGTTTTCGACAGTAAAACTTCTATGAAACAATGAAAACATGAATATGATATGCTACTATTTGACGAAAAAACCAACTCAAGAGACCATAATCATTCATAACATGAATCTCAAGATGACAACAGTATACGAAAAAGAGAGACTATGATGAAGAAAGTAAGAAGAGGAGTGTTTACTTTCGTTGTCGAGCTCAATGAGTTTGAAATTAGCTCCCAGTTGTTGAAGAAGATTCTTAATCTTCACACAATACGGACAATACGTTTTGCTACAACAACAATAATCCCAAAAAGCAAAATCATATCATTCTCTACTCAAAATTCAAAGCACAGAGAAACCAACACACACATACATACATAATCACAAACACATAGAGAAGAGGGAGACTCCTTATGTACATAGAAAGCTTCTAGATTCATCACATAGCCAAAATAAAATCAGATCAATCGCGGAGAAACAAGACACATATAGATACAGAGTCACAAACACATAGAGATATACTCCTTATGTACAAAGAAGCGTCTAGATTCATCCCCATAGCCGAAACAAAATCAGATCATTCGCTACTCATAGTTCAACAAAATCTCAACAGCACAGAGATACAAAGTCACAACACAGAGAGATACTCTTTATCAGTGTTCAAGAAAGCGGCCTATTAGGCGGTGGATTTTTTTAAAAGCGGTGGTATTAGGCGGTGGTAAAAATTTGGCGGACTATTCCGCTAATAAGCGGATTAGGCATTGACTAAGCGGATTTAGGCGTTGACCAGAAGGATTTAGGCGGGTCAGGCGGAATTAAATATATCTTATATTTTTTTGAATTTTTTAAAAAATATAATAAAAATTATGTATAAAAATATATATACTTTTTACTTATGTTAAGTATAGATTTATTTTTAAAATTTAAAATTTGATATTTTTTTATAATGTAATTTTGTCATACGATATATTATGTATAGAAATATATAATGTTTTTTAAATAATCGCCTAAACCGCCTAGGCTCCGACTAGGCGTTCTAGGCGGAGGGTCACCACCGACTACCGTCTAGCGCTTTCTTGAACACTGCTCTTTATGTACACAAAAGCGTCTAGATTCATCACCATAGGCAAAACAAAGAGCATGGCTACGCAAAATTCAACAAAATCTCAACACAACACATACAGAGTCACAAACACATATATATATATATATATATAGAGAGAGAGAGACTCCTTTTGTACACAGAAGCGTCTAGATTCATCACCACATAGCCAAAACCAAAACTAGATCTGCATCGCAACACATAGATACACTACTATATACGAATCACAAATCTCCATACAAAGTCTCCTTATGTACATAAACGCGTCTAGATACATCCATTGATGATTAATCGTACAATCAGAGAAGAATCGTTACCTGAAGACAACTACGGCGTTTTTAGAGACGATCTCTTTAGCTTTCTCCATCGCCATTTTCTTCCTTCAAGAGATTTGTGAAAACCCTACTTTTTTACGCTTTGAATCTGATTTGTTTTTCAGATCTATGCTTTTGCTTTATTATATAGAGAAACGCGAATTTATTGTTGACTCAAAATCGAACGTTCATTAGAATAAGATTACTCGATCTTAGCCGTCGATTTTTAATTACTAATCTTTTTTTTATTTATTTTTCTCTTTTATAAGGTTTTGTTTTATTGGGTTTTTGTTGGGCCTTCGTTATATTTGATTCCTCGTTGTCGTCAGGTTTAGTGAATGTCTTGCACGTGTAAAATTTAATTTTTAAACGGCAATTTTTAAGTTTATTTTAAAAAGAGAAGTTCACATAACTATACTCTTTTATTTCACAAAACTATACATAATTCAATATTTTTACTTAATTACATTCTTTCATAATTTTAAAAGCTTGATTTACCCTTTAAAAAATTACCAAAATTAAAATATTTTTATTTGGTGACGCTAATTAGTGTTTAGAGTATAATATTAAAAAGATAGATCGTGTGGATAAGGTTTATTTACGGGTGTATTAAAATAAGTATTTGAAATAATTTGATTTGGAGTGAGTTTTTTGGAGATTTGAATGAATTTGAAAGTTGCAGAGATTTGTTTTTAAAATTCTCTACAATCCCACCTAAAACCATGACATTTAATTCTTTGTATTTTTAACTAAGAAATCCCAGATGATTTCATAAAATCACTTGAAATCCAATGTTTTAATTTTTTTCAATAACAGTGGATTTGATTATGGATTTTTAAATCACTCTTTCAATAACAACATATTTTAATAGACTTTTATAAATGGTACGGTGTAGTTTTGCAATTTTGAGTGTTTAAATATTGTTTGTGAAGTAATTTTGAAATGACTTAGTTTTGCGAAATGTAATTAAAATAGTACGGTGTAGTTTTGTAATTCTCTTTTTTAAAATTTACAGTTTTTATTTATTTATATTTATATTATGTAATTCATAAAATTGCGAAATAGCGAGTATCCTCCATTACTGTTTGGTCTTATGAAGCGAGTATCCTCCATTAACCAATCTTCTCTTCTCAAGCTTTCTTCTTCTTCTTCTTCTTCTTCGTCGTTGCAATTGCTTCCACGATGTGACAATACACCAAAGCCAATCTTAAATCCTCTATACAATCTCCTTCCTCACACTCAAAACCCTAATCACATCGTCGACGTCATCGCCACCGCACTCAAACGCCGCGATTTCGTTTCATCTATCCTTATCGAAGAGGTAAAGCCACTGATTCCTCATCTGAATCATCGCGAGATCTCTAGGGTTTTGCTTAGGTTTCAATCGGATGCTTCTCGTGCTATCTCTTTCTTCGATTTTGTTAGATCCGATCTCTGTAAGAGACATAATGTTAGTAACTACTGTTTGTTGATTCATATACTTGCTTTCTCTAAGAAGTTTTCATTAGCTATGCAATTTCTCTCTGAATTGATTCAATTATTAGAATCTAAGGAAGAAGAAGAAGAAGAAGATGTGTTTAGTGTGTTGGTTTCTGCTAGTGAAGAATGTAATTGGGATCCTTTAGTTTTCGATATGCTTGTAAAGTGTTATCTCAAGCTTGGTTTGATACAAGAAGGGTTTTCGGCTTTTCGAAAAGTGATTGATTCGGGTTTTCGTGTTAGCGTTGTGACTTGTAACCATCTCTTGAACGGGCTATCGAAGAAGCTTGATTCGATGGATGAAGAAGATGATGATTGTTGTTGGAGAGTTTATTGTGCCATGTGTAGAGTCGGGATCTATCCCAACACGCACACGTTCAACATCCTCACGAATGTGTTCTGTAACGGTTTCGATATCCGTGGTGTCGACGAGTTCTTGGAGATGATGGAAGAAGAAGAAGGGTTTGTGCCCGATTTGGTGACTTACAACACTCTTGTTAGTAGCTATTGTAAGAGAGGGAAGCTGAAAGAAGCTTTTTACTTGTACAAGATCATGTATAGGCGTCGTGTCGTGCCTGATTTGGTTACTTATACGTCGCTTGTTAAAGGTCTTTGTAGAGAAGGGAGAGTCAAAGAAGGTCATCAGACTTTCCATAGGATGATAGACAGAGGGATAACGCCGGATTGCGTCTCTTACAATACTCTTATCTACGCTTATTGCAAAGAAGGAAACGTTGAACAGTCGAAGAAGCTCTTGCACGAAATGCTCGGGAACAAAGTTGTTCCCGATAGGTTTACTTGTAAGGTTATAGTCGAAGGATACGTCAGAGAAGGAAGGTTACTCGCTGCTGTTAACTTTATGGTCGAGCTTACAAGGTTAAGAGTCGTTATCCCTTTCGAAGTTTGCGAATTTCTTATAGAGAGATTATGTAAAGAAGGTAAACCGTTCGCAGCAAAGCATCTATTTGAAAGAGTCATCGAAGAAGAAGGCCACGACAAAGCTAAACCGAAGACTTACAATAACTTAATCGAGTCTTTATCCCGTTGCGATGCTATCAAAGATGCACTGCTTTTAAAAGAGAAACTCACAAGCAAGAACCAACCGCTCGATGCCAAGGCATATAAAGCTCTTATAGTCTCCTTGTGTAAGATCGGTAAGAACCGTGAAGCCGAGTCTTTGATGGTCGAAATGATTGGTTTCGAAATGAAACCGGATACTTTTATATGCGCGGCTCTTGTTAATGGATACTGTAAAGGATTGGATTTTGAGAAAGCAGAGAGTTTGTTGAGTATATTTGCTATGGAGTTTAGGGTTTTCGACATTGAGAGTTACAATTCGCTTGTGAAGGCGATGATATGTGTAAAGGGAAGTGGATATGAGAGTGTGTTGAAGCTTCAGGACAGGATGCAGAGAGTTGGGTTTGTTCCGGACCGGTTAAGTTGTAAGTATTTGATCCATGGTTTGGTTAAGCAAGACGGTTTAATGTTGGGAGTTTAAACCGGTAAGTTTTGTAATACCGGTTTTGAAAGTTTTGTAACCTCTAAATCTTTTATAATTTTAGTGGTATTTAAGAAAATACTTTCGTCTTTACACAATTACACCTTTTATGTAGAACTTGCCCAAACTAAAGAATCTTATTTTGATGACAAATGTCTCATCACTGATCGCTTCTATAACCTCCTGCGTCTCCATTTCTCTCTGCCGTTCACTTCATTGCAAAGCAATAAAGACAGTGACTTATCGCCATGGATTCATCGGAGACCTGCTCGTTAGATCTTACTTAAGAACTGGTCACGTAAACTATGCACAGAAACTGTTCGACGAAATGCCTGTGAGAGATTTACTCTCATGGAACTCTCTAATCTCTGGCTATTCATTGATAGGTAACTTGAAATCATGTCTTAAGTCATTATCTACGATGATGATGATGAGATCTGAGATGGGTTTTAGACCCAATGAAGTTACGTTTTTGTCGGTTATCTCTGCTTGTGTTCATGCTAAAGGTAGAGAAGAAGGAATTTGTGTTCATGGGTTAGTGATGAAGTGTGGTTTGCTTGAGGAAGTTAAAGTTGTGAATGCTCTTATCAATTTTTATGGAAAGGTCGAAGATTTGGTTTCGTCCTGTAAATTGTTTGAGGAACTAAGTGTAAAGAGTTTGGTTTCGTGGAACACGATGATAGCGATTCACTTGTGTAACGGTTTAGCTGAGGAAGGTCTTGTTTACTTCAACATGAGTAGAAGAGTTGGGTGTAATAAGCCTGACCAAGCCGCGTTTTTGGCTGTTCTACGTGTATGTGAAGCTATCGGTGTAGTGAAACTAACAAAAGGAGTTCACGGGCTAATCTTGCTTTGCGGGTTTAGTGAGAACAAGTGTGTGGCCACGGCATTGTTAGACTTGTATGCAAAACTCGGAAGGCTTGAGTATGCTTCCACGGTGTTTCTGGAAATGAGTTCACCGGATAGCTTGGCGTGGACAGCGATGCTTGCTGCTTACGCCACTCACGGGTATGGAAGAGACGCGATCAAGCATTTCGAGCTCATGGTTAGCCACTACGGTGTTAGCCCCGATCACGTAACCTTCACTCACTTGTTGAATGCTTGCAGTCACTCCGGTCTTGTCAGAGAAGGTAAGTTTTATTTCGAAACAATGTCGAAAAGATACAAAATCGAGCCAAGGCTAGATCACTACTCATGTATGGTTGATCTCATGGGTCGATCCGGGCTTCTCCAGGACGCTTATAGACTAATCAAAGAGATGCCGATGGAGCCTAGTTCCGGTGTTTGGGGAGCTTTGCTCGGTGCTTGTAGAGTCCACGGAGATACCAAACTCGGTAAAGAAGCCGCGGAGAGATTGTTCGAGCTAGAGCCTTATGATGGTAGAAGCTACATAATGCTATCAAACATATACTCAGCTTCTGGTCAATGGAAAGATGCTTCAAGGACAAGGAACCTTATGAAACAGAGAGGTCTTGTAAGAGAAACAGGGTGTAGCTACATTGAACATGGTAATAAGATACACAAGTTTGTTGTGGGAGATTGGTCTCATCCTGAATCAGAGAGGATACAAGAGAAGATGAGAGAGATTAGAGAGAAGATGAAGGTAGACTTGGGATACAAGGCAAGAACAGAGTTTGTGTTACATGATGTTGATGAAGATGTGAAAGAAGAGATGATTAGTCAACATAGTGAGAAGATTGCAATGGCTTATGGGGTTTTGGTGATTAGTAGAGAAGAAGTTATAGTTATAAGGAAGAATCTAAGGATATGTGGAGATTGTCATGAGACAGCAAAAGCAATATCTTTGATTGAGAAAAGGAGAATTGTTATTAGAGATTCAAAGAGGTTTCATCATTTTGATGAAGGATCTTGCTCTTGTAGAGATTATTGGTAATTTCTCTAATATTATTTGGTTATGAAACTTTTTGAACTCAATATAAGATATAGAATTCTTTGTAATTATTGAACATTCAAATATTTATTACAACAACAACACACACATAACTGATTCTTGATTTTTTCTCAAAAAGAAAAACACTTTTTTTTTGTCAACAAAGAAAAACACTTAAACCAACATATTGAAGGAAAAAGAAACATCAAAGTGAAATTACGTAACTACCCTTTGTCTCATTTCAAGCAGCAGCAGTCCTCTGTGTCTCATGACCTTTAGGGCTCGACTGGTTTAAACGCAGCGGTAGCGATTGCGGTTGCGGGAGATTGCTGCAGCGGGAGATGGCGGTTAGTTGTGTTATTAAGCGGTTTGTACGACTGGTATAGTGGTTTAAAAATTATGCGTTTGCGGGACATTTTCGACCTGGTTGACAAACGTCTGCGATTGCAATTAAATATTACCAAAATTATTTTGAAAACTAAAGAACACCAAAACTATATTATTATTATTATAAAATTTAAATTTAAAAAAACAATAAACTAATAGTGGTATTTTCGAAACTAGTCAATAAAAAGTTGCATACAAATATAAACATATAACTAGGCATGTCAATAAAAAGTTGCATACAAATATAAAAAAAACCCTACACCTTCAATATTATACCCTAAACACTAATTAGCAAACCCAAATGAAAATATTTTAATTTTCGTAATTTTTAGAGCATAATTGAACCATTTAAAATTTAAAAAGGATGTAAAAGTAGGAAAAAATTGAATTAGGTTTACTTTTGTGAAGGAATGATTGAAATGTTGTAGTTTTGTGAATTTCTTTTTTTTATACGTTTTTTGTAGTTTTTTATTAATATAATTTTTTTAAAAAATGAATCGCTATCGCCTGCAAACGCAAACGCTTGCGGGAAACAACTTTTGATTTTATGTTGTTTGAAGCGTTACATAGAGATTTAAAGCGATTTGAACGATTTTTTCAACAACCACAAATCGCTACCAACCGCAAACGCAGCGTTTGCGGGTGGTAGCGGCTAAACCAATCAACACCTTAGTAGTAGTAGTAGCATCATGTCCCTTAGTAGTAGAAGAAGTATCAAAGGCCTTAGTAGTATCATACTGTTTAACTTCATGGGCCCTGTTTTGCACATGTTGGCCCATTTCTTTGCCTTTTTGTCCTGCATAGCCCACAGCATCAGCCATTCTTCTCTTGGCATACTCTAACTGCTCAGGCACACTCTGCCTTGTCCCTCTTAGATAGTTCATGACCCACGATATCGAGCTTAGCCCGGTTAAACCGAACATGCCCGAGGCTAGGAAGCCTGTCACTGCAAGCCCGATTGTTATAGCCGCCGGGACTATAACCGGGCTGAAGAGGAGAAAAAGCGGTATGGAGATTAATAAACCTATAACCGAACCGGCTAGGAGTAAACCGGCTATTGCGAGTAGCGAACCGACCACAGGGACCCCGACCAAAAGGGACAACACCTTAACGAAAAAGTGATGTTTTGATTAGTGCATAATTATCATATTACAACAAAAAAAAATAGGTTGTAAACACATCCGTTGTTAAAAAAATTATATACATCCATGACATAGCAAAAACCATATTTAAATTACAAAAAGATATACGCATTTTTAATATAAAAAATGTTTAATTACAAGACTAATTAAGTGAAAGTACTACATGCATGTGACCACATATATGGACCAACTTTTTAGGTGATATTTCAAAAGCTAATTAATTTGGTTAACAATTAAAACCATATTATCAAGGTGAATAAAAACATGTGGAATATAGACCATATTAATTGAAGTTGCAAACAATGATCCCATTAAGGCATTAATTATCACAAAAATAAATTAAAAGTAAAGATATATAAGCACAAAACCATATTAATGGGACCATTTTTTGTGATCTTACATGTGAAAGTCGTATTTAGTTACCAACCAAAATAATAATAATAAGACTAAGGAGAGGTAATATGCATGCAACTTTATTACAACAGTAAATTTAAGAAAAAATTAATCATCAAAAACTAAAAATGTATAAAGACATATATTACTTGGGTGCTAGATGGTCCACTTTCAGACATCATGCTTTTGTAACCACCACCATAACCACCGCCAAAACTCATACCACCACCGCCTTCGCGCTGAATGTTGACTAGGCCGCCTTCGTACGGCGACTGAAATTGCAAGTGCCTATCTGTACGGTCGACTCTATGTGTATCCGCCATTGAGATTATATATAAAATTTGTATTGTTTTTGATCTTTTTATTTCTTGATTTGTAATAAAAATTAGAAATGTTTGGAGAAGGTTTATTTATAGAAGGATTTTGAGTGATGAGAAGAAGACACATAAGATGGTGAGATGTTATTGAAGTAGAGGTGTGGCTTTGCATGGTTTCCAAGTTTCAACTTTTTACTTCTTTTTTTTTTGTCAAGAATATATATATATATATATTTATATTTATTTTTATTTTGAGATTTTAAAGATGTTTTCGCTAAATCTGCTGACAAAAATTTACAAAAAGACAAAAAGAAGACTTACTCATGCATGTACTTTAAATTTCGAAGTTGTTTATGTTTTTAAATATTTTACTACCTTGTGGAATAAGGAATTAAAAATACACATGTTAAAGAGTTACACAAATTTAGTTTCTAAAGCATGCAATTTTCAAACATTTTTGCTTAATTTTGTTTATATATATGTAATATGTAAAATTTCAGATTACTCTATCAGGTGTGTAAAGATTTTCAATTTGTCTTGCTATTCGTATAAGAAAACAAATTATATTTTTCGAAGATTTCACAAAACTATATTTTTAACCATTTTTTTACAAAACTATATCTAATTTAATATTTTTACATATTTACATTCTTTCATAATTTTAAATGATTGAAAGTTTATTAAAATTAAAATCTTTTTGTTTGGGTTCGTTAATCAGTATTTAATATATATTATTAAAGGAGTAAGATTGTATGAGTACAATTTATTTGGATTTAATTTGAAGTGTTTAGATATAGTGTTGAAAAATGACTTTAAAATAATATATTTTTGTGAAATGCAATTTAGATGTCGACGCTTTTTATAGAGAAATATGAGTGAATATTAGAAAGTTATGGGTTAATTTGCAAAAATAAAAGAGGAAAGAGAGTAAATGAAAATGTCTTTTTTACCCCCAACTATTTTCTTCTTTCTCTTTCTAAGTGTGATTTTTTTAGAAATAGAATACGTGTCTAAGTTTATGATGTAGGGTTAAGTGTTAAGGGTTTTAGGATAAAGGTAAAAGTGTAAGGTTTAGGGTTTAGTGTTTAGGGTTTATGACGTATAAAGATAAGTGTTTAAGGTTTTAGGGTTAAGTGTAAAGTTTATGATATATTCGGAAACAGACGCTAAATGTGATTTTTTAGATAATATACGTCTATTTTACGGATAATATACGTCTGTTGAAGATAATATACGTCTATTTTCAATTGGATAATGGACGTATGTTTGTTGACTCAATGAATAATTTTCAATAGATGACTATTTTCATTATAGAGAGATAAAAGTAAAACTAAGATTAAAAAAAAACCCTTGTCATTTTATCAAATTTATACATGTTTTTGTTATTTTTGCAAATTAACCCCCAACTTTCTAATATTTCACCAAATTCATCCCTTTTTATATCAAACACCACCGATTACTTTATTTATTTATTTTTAAAATAAGTATAAGAACTAGCAAAAATACAATTAAAGTATTTTTTCTTTTTGTGACATGTCTAATTTAATCTAGTAAACACTTTTGTGTAAGATCATTTCCAATAATCTTTTTAGGCTATTATTTTGAGATTTTGAATGCTAGTAGTGAATATGGGGGAAATAGTTTTTTAAAGCAATATATGCCTTTTAACATTTTTTTTGATGATGATTTATTCTATGTATAAATATATGAAAAAATTAGGAAAGCAATATTTGAACTTTAATTTGCAATAAGGTAATTTGTGTTTCAAAATTAGTAATTATGTGATTTTTTTCCTTCTGTTTTTTTTTTGTGACATATATACCCCTCCACGCGTTCACACAGATTCATGAATGTTCATAAGTTTTTTGTTTCAGATTTTTTCATGAATTACTTAATCGGACTATGAATGTTTACAATGTTGTTATGAATATTCACATGACTATTCACACATACTCATATTGACAGTGTTACGATTATTTTAGAATGTTCATGCATATACATGACTGTTCACACGGCCTAACCAGAAAAATCAGGGTTATTTTTGACTTTCAACATAAAAAATAATCTAAATGCAAATACAAAAAAAAATCACCCTATTGACAAATTAAAAAATAAAATGTATCTAGTTTACTAAATAACTCTAAATATATTTATCGAAGATCTTTTTTTAAACACCTTCGGTATATTTAGAATCTTTTTGCGAGAGTTTAATTATTTTAATTTTTACAAAAAATGTTTATTTATGAAAAAGAATTTAAATATATATAGTTTTACAAAATGTGTAGTTTTCTTAAAAAATTATATTTTTAGAGATCTTAACAAACAAATAATCTTATATTATTAATACAGAAGACGGAGAGAGAAAATCATTCTAAAATTACACGTGTCATCACCTGAGCATTTGTGGTCCCACATTATTAAAAATTCATAAAAGCCCAAAACAAAAAGCTCAAAACAAAAGCCGAAATTTAATACAAAATGACTTAAATTGACATAATAAATGTATAATATTAAAAAATGTTGAAAAACCCATAAAATATAATATTAAAAAATTCATAAAAAATACAATTTTATAATTTCTAATAGATCTCTTAATATTTATATATTATATTCTATTACATTGATTTCAAAATAATGATAAAACATATTGTTCATTTACAAATAACAATATTATTTTGTAAAATTGTATTTAACACCAAAATTCATGTCAAATGAAAAACTTGAACACACAATTTACCCGACTCATTAGTTGAACCATCAGTTCCCAAATTTTGAACAAATAATTTTCGGATAAGTTTAGACATGAAAGAGTGATTAAACTTTCCTATAAAATATGTTTAAAATATTTAAAAAACTAATGAAAAACACAATTTTATAATTTTTCTAATGTTTGTATGTTATATTCTCGCACAAAAGAATGATAAAACATATTGTTCATTTATAAATAACAATATTATTTTGTAAAATTGTATTAAACATCAAAGTTCATTTCAAATGACAAAACTTGAGCAGAAAATTGACTCGAGCCCCCGAAAATTCAGTGGTTTTATATATCCGAGGTTTTAATAGTCCGATTTTATGACAAATAGAGACTAGATTGACATACTTTTCATTGTTAAACGAGTCATATCAAAGTTTCAAAACACTATGTAGTTATTGTTTTTAATGATAAATAGTAAATTATACGTAAAGGTAAATATTCAACATCGAAATGGCAATGATAATCTTTTTCGATGATAAATATTAAAATAGTAATAGTAATAAATTTTTGTAAATAAAACATTATAAAAATCAAAATACAATAGATTTTCTATATATACTTCAAATTTAAACTCCGCATTTAACGCGAATCACATGAGATACAAATTCTTTTTATTTCATTTTATACTACACATTGTTTTTACCAATAAATATTTTTTCTATTACGTAAATTAAGCGCGTGTAAATTCCTAGTGTCATGTATTCTAAGCACAAGCCCGTAAAAATGAAGATGAGTTTAGGCCCATTCTCGTTTCCGTATTAAAATATAGACACCGTGCCGTTTTACTATACATAAAAACGGCACGTAGTTTATCTCTCAGATCTCAGAACGACACAGCGTTACGGTTTGGGTGGCTTCTTTAAGAGAGAAACGTTTGGGTTGGGTTTATCTTCTTCTTCCACATCTCTTAAGGAGAAACACTTTCAATAGCGAAAAAGGGTTAATCATAAAGCAACAAACTTTGAGTAACACAGTAAGTTTATTTCTGCATATATTAACTTTAATTCAAAAGAATTATATATATATTTCAATAAAGATTTAGCTTGTTTTCTTCTGGGTTTTCAACTTGGATTTGTAATTGTTTGATTTCTTCACAAATTTGAGATTTTTTGTGCTTATATGTAACTGTTATGATTAGTGAATCATGAAAATTTAGTCGAATTTGATCTGATTCTTTAAAGGGTATTAACAAAAATTGAAATTAATTAGTGTAAAAGAGGAAACTTTGGTTTTTTTTTTGTTCAATGTTTAGTAAGTAAAGTTATCATCTTTATAGACTAATAAGATTAGTTTCTTCTTACATAGAAAAGTTGACGTTTTTTCTTACATTGACTCTTGTCTTTGTCACATGTTGTTAAAAGGGTTTTGTAATGGCTGCATTGGAGGAGCTAAAGAAGAAGCTTTCTCCATTGTTTGATGCTGAGAAAGGTTTCTCTTCGTCTTCTTCGTTAGACCCAAACGATTCGTATTTAGTAAGTTTCTCTGTGTTTTTCATAGTGAAGAAGCTATATCTATGTTTGAACCTTATGTTTCGTGTTTTAATTATCTTTTTTGTTGTTGTTTGTGAAGTTATCAGATGGTGGAACTGTTAATTTGCTAAGTAGATCATATGGTGTTTACAATTTCAACGAGCTCGGTTTACAAAAATGCACTTCATCATCCTCTTCCTCTTCTCATGTGGATGAGTTAGAGACTTGTGAGACGACGTATCAATGTGCTTCACATGAGATGCATGTTTTTGGAGCTATAGGAAGCGGAGCTAGTAGCGTAGTTCAACGAGCTATTCATATACCGAAACACCGAGTTTTAGCTTTGAAGAAAATCAATATCTTCGAAAGGGTAAACAATAATGAATAATCTTCACTCTTTTTCTTGATATAGTTTAGTATGTGTTTTTTGTCGAGTAGTTTATACCAAACACTAAAAAGCTTTATAATTAAATTTATATGCTGAAAATAACACTAGAAAGTTTGTTTTTTGGCCAAAAATACCACAAATACAGGAAAAACTTTATTGGGTTTGCCTTAAATATTTAGTTTTGAAGGGGTTAGAGTTTACTTATGAGGACTTACTATTTAGGGATTTTATCCTAAATCCAGTCTTGTGGTATTTTTGAAAAAACAGCAGTGTGTTTGCTTAAAAACTCAAAAATGATATTTTTGGAAATGCCCTTTCAATTTTTGGTGTTTCTCTTCTAATTCGTCTGTCTTAATGCAAGATGCTTTTTCGATACATTTACTACTATGTGTTTTTGTCTGAGTAATTTTATCAAACTTTTGTGTGTGTAGGAGAAGAGACAACAACTTCTTACAGAGATACGGACATTGTGTGAAGCTCCTTGTCATGAAGGACTTGTTGATTTTCACGGCGCGTTCTATAGTCCTGACTCGGGACAAATAAGCATAGCACTTGAGTATATGGACGGTGGATCTCTTGCGGATATACTGAAAGTAACAAAGAAGATACCCGAGCCGGTTCTTTCGTCCATGTTCCATAAACTTTTGCAAGTAAAGATACTTTAAACTCTCTCTCTCTCCGCAACATTTTTTTCGAAAATTAAAGTTGTAAGCTTTTGTGTTCTCTCTCTCTCCGCAACATGAGAAATTTCCGTAAAACACCTCTAAAAAAAGTTTTGAGACTGAAAATAACATCACGAGTTTTTTGGCCAATGTACCAATAAAATGTTTCTTGGTCAAAAATACCACAAAAAACACAAGTTTTAACATTTTGGACTCTATTTTTTTCGTTTGGGTTTAGTATTTGAAGTTTAATTTTTAGAAGGGTAGATCTATTTTGAGGTTTTAGGGTTTAGTTTTGAAGGTTTTAAGCTATATAAAAACTTTGTGGTATTTGTTATGGCGCTTTTGGCCTAAAAAACTACTTGTATATACATTCTAGGGTCTAAACTACTTGCACGAAGTCCGACATCTTGTCCATAGAGACATCAAACCCGCGAATCTGCTTGTAAATCTCAAAGGAGAACCAAAGATAACCGACTTTGGCATAAGTGCTGGCCTCGAAAACTCAATGGCTATGGTTAGTCATACAAAATCTTTAAATCTTATAGATCCAATAGTTTTATTTTGAGTTTCCTAACTTATATTGTCTGAAAAATGGTGGGTTGTAAAGTGTGCTACTTTTGTTGGCACGGTGACATACATGTCACCGGAGAGGATAAGGAACGAGAGTTATTCGTATCCGGCTGATATATGGAGTCTTGGTCTTGCTCTTTTTGAATGCGGCACCGGAGAGTTTCCTTATATAGCTAACGAAGGACCTGTTAATCTTATGTTGCAGGTGAATTCAACTTTTGTCCCAAATATAGTTTTTTACGCGCATTTGTGATTTACAGTTAAAAGTTTTAATCTTTTGTGGTATGGCGATTTTGAAAGATTTTGGATGATCCATCACCAACACCGCGGAAACAAGAGTTTTCAAAAGAGTTTTGTTCATTTATTGATGCTTGTCTCCAGAAAGATCCAGAAGCTAGACCAACAGCTGATCAGGTTTGTCCATTGTAATGACCTTTACAAGTTTGATATTTTACAGAAAAAAAACTATGATTGGTTAAATTTGAGATATCTTTTATAATACCATCACAAACTTTTAAGCCAAAAATACCGTTAAAATTTGTTTTGGTTCAAATTACCGCAGAAAGATAGGAAGAGCTACTCTATGAGGTTTAGTTGTTTATTTGGCTACAAATACCACAAATACGAAAAACATTTTTAAGCTTCAAAGTTTGATTTTTTGGGTTTTGAGTTTAGGATTTAGTGTTTACGGTTTAGTTTTAAAGGGGTTAGAGTTTAGTTATGAGGATTTTTAGTGTTAAATTTAAGGATTTTAAGTTAATTTAAGTTTTGTGATATTTTAGCTTAAAAAGGTCAAAAGTGGTATTTATGGAGATTTCCCTTAAGAATTTGGTGTTTTTCTTTTGTATTAGTCTGTTTTGATGCAAGATTTTGGTTAAAAAAATTTGGTCCTTTTTTGTCTTTGTATCTTGTCTGCAACTAAGATTCTGATGTTTGTTTCTTCTGTTTCTTGATCAGCTTCTGTCACATCCTTTTATTACAAAACACAAAAAGGAAAGTGTAGATTTGTCTGCTTTTGTACAAAGCATATTTGATCCAACTCAGAGATTAAAAGATATAGCTGATGTAAGTAAATATGATGGTTTAATACTCTGCTTAGTTTGGGGATTATTACCAAAATTAAATTAAACACTTTTGACACTAATGATATTTATTTGGAGTGTCTTATGTTCAGATGCTTACTATACATTATTATTCACTCTTTGATGGGTTTAATGATCTTTGGCTCCATGCGAAATCGCTTTACACCGAAACCACTTCTGTTTTCAGGTAACCAAAACATCCCAAAATCTTCAATGTTTTTGTAACAAATGTACCAGCTCAAGTTTTTTTCCCCAAATACCACTATTTTCAGAAATACCACATTTACGGAAAACATTTTTTAGCGCTTCAAAATTTCGAGTTAGTATTTAATGCTTAGCTATGAATAGGATAGGGTTAGTTTCGAGGGTTTAGGCTCAATTTTGAAGTTTCAGGATACTTTAAATGTTGTGCATATTTGAAAAAGTGGTATTTTTGAAAAAAAAACGATAATGGTATTTTTGAAAATTGTCCGATATAGAAATCAGTTTTGGTTAATTCTTGTTTATATATTTTATGTTTATTACAGTTTCTCAGGGAAACAACACAGAGGATCAACAGAGATATTCAAAGCATTAACAAACATACGCAACACATTATCAGGACAGTCTCCATCCGACAAACTAGTTCATGTCGTAGAAAAGCTTCAATGCAAGCCACACGACAATGGTGGCATCATGATTCGCGCCACGGGATCTTTCATTGTCGGAAACCAGTTCTTGATATGTGGCGACGGAGTTCAAGCAGAAGGGCTTCCGAGTTTCAAAGATCTCGGCTTTGATGTTGGAAGTAGGCGTGTTGGTCGGTTTCAAGAACAGTTTGTTGTCGAAAATGGTGGTATTATAGGTCAGTATGTTATTGTTAAACAAGAGCTTTATATTACTAACTGATAAAGATTGTGTTATTTGAGAAAACACTACACATTAGTGTTAAAACTGTTTTTTGCATGTGTGGTATTTCTGTAAAAAAAACTTGTGATGGTGTTCTCATGCAAAAACAGTGTTAGTGTTATGAAACTAATGAATAATGTATTCTAAGAACTCAACTCTGTTTTTTTTTAAAACTCTAGTGAGTTATTTCGATTGAATTTCTTATGGCAAAAAGACCACAAAATCTATAATCATCTCAAAAAACCAATCAAAATAATAATAAAATCTGTAATCATCACAACAAACCAATCAATACAATAACAAACAAATATAATAAACCACACCAACTTATTCAAAAAAGCCAAATAACCCCACAATAAGCTCTGTAATATTCACAAGAAAAACCAATCAAAACAATAACAAACCAATAGAAAATGTTTTTGACTTTTTTTTTAATTTCCTTTTATCATTTTGGTGAAGTAGGCTTTGTTGTGTGAGAAGAAGATTTGCCAGTGAGTACTTTCTTAACCTTTGAAATAGAATGTTTTACCTTTGAACCAACACCAGATAATATGCCTTGTGATTTCTTTGGCTGTGTTTTGATTATACTCACTGTACTATCTTTAGCTTCTTCAACCATCACTAAGGAATCTGAACTTGTTTTATCCTCTTCTTCTTCTTCTTCCTTTGTTTTAGTCTTTTCTTCGATACGAGTTTCTGTTGTTTCAGCTTCTACACTCTTGCTTGTTCCTTTCACTTTCTCGTTGAGGTCGGATAGCGACTTTCTTGATGGCTCTTTAGCCTCTTCTTCTTCTTTAATAGTCTTTAAAGTTTCATTACTTGATGGTTCTTTAGTCTCTTCTTGCTGCAACAATTAAGATATGACTTACTTGTGACTTTGAAAGTTATGTAAGTAACTTTTACCTTTGATATGTCTTGTGTTTTGCTAACAGAAGACAAGCTTTCCTTCTCCTGAATCTCAGTTTGTGTTTTGTCTTTCGTATCATCGATGTTTTTCATAGTTTTGAAGCACTCCTCTGTTGTTTCCTTCTGCAAACAAACAAACTAAATTCAGTTTAGCTCTTAATCACTGTTAAGACAAAAACATAAGCTGCTGAGTAATGTTTTCACTTTCAGACCTCTTCTTCTTGACTAGTAGTTACTGTCTCTGTTTGCTTACTCTCCTCTTCATAGATCTCTTTTGTCGCTTCTCCGTCAAACTTTTCAGACTCATTTTTCTTCTGCATTGCCAATAATACCACATTATAAATACCATATGAATCTAAATTTAAACTTTATATTTCTTGTCTTTAAATCTTACCTCGTCTATGGAAAGTCCATGTTTGATTGTATCCTCGTGCTTGTTTATGAGATCATTCGACTTCTTCTCTTGTGTATATGTATCTTCATCTGTCACAGAAGCTTCATAGTCCTTGGACTGATCTTGCACTTGCACATTTTCGTTCGATAATTCTACAGATGAGATATGGATTTGCTTGACGGGTGCTTCTTTTGTGAGAGATTTATCAGCAATAACCTCTTCTCTATGGTCCTTTGGTGCTTCTTCTCTAAGCTCACTTTCATTATCTTCTTGATCCTTCTTCACTTTTGATGTAAGTTTTTCTTCGTTTTCTCTTGTGGCAGAAATACCACCAAGCTTCTCATCTTGTACATCTTCACTCTTCTTTACCTCTTTGATATCATCAATTTGATCTTCTTCTTTAATAGTCTCATGACTTGCATCTTGTTGTGCCTTGCTTTCTTCTTGCTTCTTCTCTGCAATCTCTTTAGCTTCTTCTTCTTCTTCTACTTGTACAAACTCTCTGCTTATGCTATCTTGTACCTTTAGATCTTCTTTGTCTTCTTCCTCTTTCAAGTTTAGCACTTCTATTGGAAGAATTATACCCGTAAGACCGTTTTCTTCCTGGATTTTTTTGGTTTCTTCTCTTTCGTTTTGTTGTAACATGTTTGCTTCTATGATCTCCTCAGCAGCAGAAACTTTTTCATTTGATTCAGTCTCAACATCACTTGTCTTTTCTTCACTTTCTGTTGGCTCCACTGTAACGCTTTTTCCCGGCGATTTAAGATCATTGATTGCTCTCTCACTCTCTAATGTCGTTTGGAGTCCTTTCAAGATGTCAACAACGGGAAGTGTTGAGATACTCTCATCTCCATGTTCTGTACTAGTTTCATCTTCTACCTTTGTGAGCTTAGCTTCTGTTCTGTCTCCTTTTGGTTCTGTTTCTGCAGAAACATGTTCTTCCTTTGTTTCTTTTTCATGAATCTCAAGAACTTCTTGGCTCTTGTCTTCTTTTGACTCCTCTTCTTGATTGGTTTCATCTTGTACCTTTGTGGCTTTAGTTTCAAGCTCTTGTATGTCCGTTTCCGAGGACAATAAGGAGGATGAAGCTGATAAGAAATCACCTGATTCTCTTGGTTCTGTTTCTGGTTCTGTTTCTGCTGAAACATGTTCTTCCTCTGGTGTTTCATTTGTGTCCTCTTTCGGAGTCACTGGTTCGTGTTCCCCGGAAGCCAACAACATGGAAACTAGAACTTCATTGACTGATTCTTTTTGAACAGATTTGTTAAGGATGTCTTGTTCTTCTTCTTGTAACATTTGTGGTTCCTCCTTTGTTTCTTCCTCATGAGTCTCCTCAACTTTCTTCGGAATCTGATCACCGGCTGCTTCCATTGCTTCGACATTCTCAGTAATCTTCTTGCCCTTTTCTTCTTGTAACAGAACGGTTTCGGTTGGGAAGATTTCTTCTTCTTGTAACTTTTGTGCTTCTTCCTTTGTTTCTACCTCATGAATCTCCTCAACTTTCTTTGGAATCTGGTCATCTTGCTCTAAAACTATTTCCGAGGATCGAGTCTGTTCTTCTTGTATTGTTTTAAGAGTAAGAGACTGGTCACTGGTAGATTTTATTGCTTTAGTGGCCTCGGACAATTCTTGGCTCTTGTCTTCTTCTGATTCCTCTACCTTTGAAGCTTCTTGATTAGTACATACATGTTTTGATGTCTTTGAGGCGCATGAACTGTCTAAATCCACTGTTATCTCTTCATCTACTTTACTTGCAATCTCAAGACCTTTCTCGCGTATATATCCCATCGGTTCTGCTTCTGTCACTTCTTTGTCTTCTGTCTTGTTGGTTTCAGCAACAGTCACATGTTTTTGCTCATCTGAAGATGATAGCAATGAACTATGTGGTTCTGTTATTTCAAAACTCCCAACACTTGTATGGATCTTATCTGCAACTTGTTCTTCCTCATGCTTCTCTATTTGCTCTATCGGTAACTTTGTTTCCCGTTCTTCTTCGCGCAGTAGGCATGATTGTTTTGTATCTGATCCATAGGAACTTTCTTGATCCGGTGTTACTTCTTCGATCTTCTCATCTACGGTTTTGCTTGTTTCTTCTGATATTTCACAAGGAGACTCAAGAGATGGCTTATGTATCTTCTTAGATGATTCTGCATCCACAAGAGTTTGGTTGTTTGTGGTCTTATCTAACCCATCTTCTTCAACACCAACAAGCTTTTCAACTAGAATTTCCTCTCCTTCATCGGTTATGTCTTGATCATTGAACTCTAGACCTCTTGGTTCTTCTGGTAGCTTATGTGATTCCTTTGTTTCTTCTCCATGTGTCTCCTCAAGAGTCTGATCACTCTTAGCTTCTGTGGCTTTGGAGGTTTCAATAGTTTCCTTTCTCTTTTCTTCTTCTTGGGCAGTTTCGGTTGGGATGATTTCTTCTTCTTGTAACTTGTGTGCTTCCTTTGCTTCTTCTTCAAGAATCTCCACACCTTTTCTTGGAACTAATTCAGATAATGTAGACTGTTCTGATTGTATTGTTTCAATGGGAAGAGTCTGGTCATTGGTAGATTTTGTTGCTTTGGTTGTCGCGGGTATTTCTTGGCTCTTTACTTCTTTTGATTCCTCTAGCTTTGGAGCTTCAAGATTCTCATACTCTTCTTGATTAGTACATACATTTTCTAATGGCTTCGAGACGAATGAACTGTCTAAACCCATTGTTGTCTCTTCATCTACTTTATTTGCAATCTCAAGACCTTTCTCACTAATATCTCCCTTTGGTTCTGCCTCTGTTACTTCTTCGTCTTCGGTCTTCTTGGCTTCAGCAATCTTCTCATGTTCTTTCTCATCTGAAGATAATGGCAATGAACTTTGAGTTTCTGCTACTTCAAAACTCTCAAGACTTGTATGGATCTTGTCTGCTACTTGTTCTTCTTCATTCCCTTTTATGTCTTTGATCTTTTCGGATTCAGCAATGGTCTCACCTTCACTTTCTTCAGAAGGCAATGCAGACAAAACTTGTATGACTTCATCAGACTTTTCTTCCACAAGACTTTGTTGTGCATGAAGAACTTCTTCTTTTGTTGGTTCATGCTTCTCTTCTTCGATCAGCGGGTATGAATCTTCTTCCTTGGCTTTATCTACAAGCTCACTACTATCTTGTACAAGAACTGTTTCTTGTTTTGTGTCTAATACATAGGAACCTTCCTCTTGTTTGTTGTCTTGATACTTCTCTGATTCTCCAGATTGTACATCAAGCAGATTCTCATCTTTTTCAGCGCTTTCGTCTTTAACATTCTCCTTAGATTTGATCTCAACAGAAACTTCTCTTCCTTGACTTTCATCTTTGATCTCTGAGCTACAAAGTTCACCAAGTTCTTCTTCTTGAGCATTATCTTGATGAGAAGATCTCACCTATTGATTGAAAAAACAAACTTTTAAGGTTTTGAATAGAATCCAAAGATCAAAAAATGTGAAAAGGTAGACAACTTTTTAGTGTACCATATGAAGTTTATATTGTTAGAAACTTGTAAAGTAAACTTGAGTTAGCTATGTAGTGACAAAACTAGTTTTGGCCTTAAAAAAAGGTAATAAACTTATTAGTAACTTCCAGATTTAAGGTTCTTCCTAGTGTTTCATTGTGTCTTAGTTCTCTAACTACAATATCTATGGAGATTATATATATATATATATATATATATATATATATATATCTCTTTACCTCATTGGTAAGAATGACACTTTTTACTGTCTCTTCTTCCTTTTGATTTTTATCCTCTTTCAGGTTCAGACTTGTTTCTTTGTCTTCTTTTGTCTCTTGGAGTGTTGAAGTATCTATAGTCTCAGTTTCAAGTGTCTCACAATCTGTTATGTCTCTCTCCAACACATGTACATGTTCCTCTGTAGCCTTTGAGCTTTGATCAACATCTTCTTTGAGTTCTATTGAGGCTTTTGACTCGGTTTCCTCTTCTTGTAATATCGGTGTTTCGATTACTCTAGGACTTTCTTGCATCTGCACAGATAATGACAAAAAATAGTGTTGAGGAAAGTTGTTTCAAACATGTTTTGTTACATATTTGAAAGGATTAAGACAAATCCTCTTGTGGTTTTTGATTTATGTCCTCTTTCTTTTCTTTGTATCCATAATGATCATCATCTACCTTGAAGCTTTCAGATTCTTGTAATGAGCCAATCCCTCTTGTCTGATCTTCTTGAACAACCGTTGTTTCATCGGTCTCTACATGTTCTTTCTCCTCTAAAGATGATGGAGAGGAACTATGTGGTTCAACAACAATTTCAATATTCTTCTTGATCTTGTCTTCTTCTTCTTCTTCTTCTTCTTCTTCTTCTTCTTCCTCGTTCTCCTTTATGTCTTCGACAACGGTCTCACCTTCTAGTTCCTTTGAAGGTGATGCAGATGAAACTTCTAAAACTTGAACTTCTTGAGGCAATGTTACTTCTGGTTTTTCTTCGATCTTTTCATCTACGGTTTTGCTTGTTTCTCCTGACACTTGAGAAGGAGACTCAAGAGATGGCTTCTCCATATGTGCAACTGATTCAACATCAGGAAGAGAAACTATGATGTCTTCTTGTTTTTCCGCTTCAAGTGCTCTTTTTGTAGTGTCAACATCATGTAATGACTCACCACCATTTGTTGCAGTTTCTTCCTTTGCATCATTCTTGGAGGATGCTTCTTTGACTTGTTCGTCGCGGTGAGGCTGATCCACATTGCAGTTTTCAGTCAAAGAAGTTACAATCTCTCTTGGCTGCTCTTCTTGGACAACCTTTGTTTCTTCTGTCTCTACGGCCTTAGAAATATCATCTTGTCTCTCTTGGCTTTTTGTTTGGACCATCGGTTCTTCCTCTATAGCTTTTTCTTCTGTTGTCTTCTCGGAAATTGTCTTATGTTCTTTGTATTCCTCAAGACTCTTCTTGATCTTGTCTTCTTCTTCTTCTTCTTCTTCTTCACTTGCTTTTACTTGTTCGATCTTTTCAGCTTCGACAACGGTCTCACCTTTTATAACTTGTTCACTTGTTGGTGCATGCTTATCTGTTTGTTCTTGCAGTAACATTTTTTCCTTTTCTTGCACGTTTGGTAATGAAACTTGACCTTCTTGTTGCAGTGTTACTTCTTCGATCTTTTCTTCTACGGTTTTGCTTGTTTCTTCTGACACTTGAGAAGGAGACTCAAGAGATAGCTTTTCCATATGCTCAACTGATTCGACACCGGGAAGAACAACAAGCTTTTCAGCTATGTTTTTCTCGGTTTCATCGGTTCTGTTTTGACCTATTTGCTCTGTCTCTGGCTCATTTGAGTCTAAGGCTCTATGTTCCTCCATAGTTTGAGTTACATCAACTTCTTCATAAGTCTCTGGGATCTCTCTGTTGTCTCGATACTTGTCTGTTTCAGTAGATTGTACATGAAGAAGACTCTCATGCTTCTCCTCCTCAGTGATATCATCTTGAACTTTCTCCTTAAGTTCAACATATTCTTGCCTTCCATGGCTCTCAGTCTTTACTTTCTCTGTTTCCTCTGTTTCTTTATCCTCTTTTAGGCCGAGAATATTTTCCGCGTCTTCTTTGGCCTCTTGGCCTTCTTCTTCTTGAACCTGCACCAAGAAATATAATTAGTAATTTACTCAAGATTTCTCTCAATGTGTGTGATTAAGACCAAACCTCTTTCTTTTCTATGTCTGCAGCCACTTCATTTGAGATTTTCTCAGCATCGCCGGAGTTTTTGATTGCTTCCACTGGTTCATTAACTGTAGTTTCTTCATTATTGACAATCTTAGAGTCTTCTATTACTGTCTTTAATGTCTCTGTCTCCACTTCTTTTATCGGATTCAGACTCGGTTCTGCATCTATCTTTCTCTCTACTTCTTTATCCGCCTCAATAAGATCGCTTTTTCTAGTTTCAGTATCATGTTTTGATTCACCATTTGTCGCGGTTTCTTCTTCTTCTATAGTTGTTTCATTGACAATATTCTCACTATTTCTTGAATCTTTTACTTCATCGTTCTTTATCGGTGTCTCTTCATAGGCCTACGATAGAGTACAAATTTATTAGCTCCGGGGATAGAAAGCATGGAAACACACAAGAGTAACACATAAATCGGAAAAAAACATACCAAAACTTGAGATACTTTAGGTATCTCCTCTTCTTGTTTTGCTTCTGTTTGGTCTTCTTCTTTTACCGGTTTTTCGACACTTACCTATTCATACCATAACTTACAAAATATTTACTATCTTATATCAAATTCATTGCTTGAACTTTGAAGTAAAACTAAACAAAGTTACTATGTACCTCTTCTTCTTCTTTCTCCTTCTTCAAAACCACATCACTTGAGATTGCTTTCTCATCTTCTTTCTTTGTGTTTAAGCATTCAAGTTCATATTTTTCGTCTTCGCTTTCTTGATTACCTGAATCATTTACAATCTTTGCATCTTTTGGAAGAATATCGGTTTTTCGATTGCGGCTTGTGATATCATCATCAAGAAAAGTACTACTCAAGAGTCTCTTATCAACTTCCATGGATGTGTGATCAAGTACTACTCCTTCAAGATCTTCTTTAACATGTATCTATTTGTATAAGAAACATGTTAGTATTCTCAAAACATACTACTTCTTGTAAGATCTTTCTTTTTATATGTGTTTTGGGTTAAAAAGAGTTTTAAAATACAGAGTTTTTTTTTGCTAGGGAATAAAACAGATAATATATTTTATGAAATCTAATTTTCAAGATCTATATAACCTGATAACATTAAAAATAAAATAAAAAGATATATAACATGATTATAAAGTTTTCAATCATCATACTGCATAAAAAGAAAACAAAAGGTATGTATATATAAAAAAAAAGAAATATACTAATTCAATATTAACTAAAACTCACTGATCACCCACTTACAAAATCAAAATATTATAAAGATATAGTTTATATACACACACACACATATATATATATATATACATAATCATAATCATACCTTTGTAGAAACTGGTTCTTGAATAACCACAGCTTTAGATTCCATCTTTCATTAAGAAAAACAATGATTTTGAAGGTTTTAGGGTTTGAAGAGTTGTTTTATTTGCAAGAAACCTATTATAAGTTATGATTCTAAATCACTTAAGATCACAAGATATGTGATAATAAATTGATATATATATAAAAAAGGATTTGAAGTCAGTGAGAAGACAGATAGATTGAAATGTATAGTGACAAAACTAAGCACATTTTTAGTTGGCTTTTATTTTATTTTTAGATTAATCTTTTTTTTTGTGGGTCTTTTTTAAAAAAATTGATCATACCACATGCAAATTGGTAGGTTCCACATTATTTACAGCTTTATTATTCTCTAAACGACAATCACAAAAATAGAACTAAATCATCAAATATCTTTTTTGAAGGGAAAGAAATATCATAATTTGCATTTAAGTATTGTAGGACAAAATAAAATCATATAATAGCATTTTGAGAAAAATTGTCATAAATAGCATAGTAAGTAGTAACTAATATAAAATATATATATTATATACAGTATATATTAAATTAGGTAAATACTGAATATTACCCTTTCGATTTCATAAAATGATTTTCTTCCCTTTATTTTTGATTCACTAAAATTATTTTATTAAGTCACTACATTTAATTTTGAGACACAAATTAATATTGTGATGTATTATTGTGACTTATTATTGTGATGAAATTTGACATATTATATGTATAATATTACTACAAATAACTATAATAAAATTTGTATAAGTTAATAACATCGTGTTTATATCTTTTTGTCAAAATGTATTAATTTATGGTGATTATTAATTTATAAAGAAAAAATAACATAAGAAAATAAATGTACGATTAAACAAATTATTTTTTAGAGAACATAAGTTTATCAAATTAATATTAATTTACAGAAGTTATATTATGATTATAGGTTTTCATAAAGAACCAACTACTTATAGTTTATATTACATAAAGTGATTAAGAAAATGGTTTATATTACATTCGAAATCAATACTGATATATTTCTAAACACTATTATTTTTCAATAAAATAAAAACATTAACAGTGAAAACGTTTCACAAACTTTTAAAAGATTGATTACTCTATGCACAGCAAAGATGCATACCTAATTAATATAAGTTAAAATCACATTATCATCATTGATCATAATATTAGTGGAATCTTCTGCAAATGCTAATACGACATATAATATCGTTTCATTTCAATTTCAAAAAAAGCTGGCCGCCATTAGGAAGACCGACCAATCATCTTTCTCCTTTATATTATATATTTTTTTTCACTAATTGTCTTTTCATTTAATACATATTTCAAGAATTTTTTTAATTTTGAGGATGGCTCATCTTTAACAATGAAGGCTTTAGTGTATTTTCCAATTATATAGTTTAGTTCTCACAAATTTTATGTAATATATTTAGGGAGAATCACAAAACTACATCATTTGAATTACATTTCACAAAACTACACCATTTCAAAATTATTTCACAAAACTACACCTAACCACTCAAAATTAAATACAAATAAACCCTACCCACACAATCCTACCCCCTTAATACTATACCTTAAACACTAATTAGCGAACCCAAATGAAATTTTTTTAATTTTGGTAATTTTTAAAAAGGGTAAATCAAGCTTTTAAAATTTTAAAAGGGTGTAAATTTGTGAAAATATTGAATTAGGTGTAATTTTGTGAAAGAGGGTTGAAAGGGTGTAGTTTTGTGAATTTATCATATATTTACAATTATCATGAAAGATAAGTCTAAATTTCAAAAACCTTGCTGCATTATAATGAAGTATCATAAAATTAATTCATTTTGTAACCGTTAAATAAATTAAACTATAAAACCGTCTAAATTATCAATATTCAATTTTATTTATTAGAAATAAAATATGCTTGTTAATTTCTTGAATATCACTTTTTAATTGTCATAAAGTGTGAATACGTTTTAGTTTATAAGTTAATTATTTGGACTGTTGTTAAATTGGTGATTTGGCTAATTGGCTCAGGACACTTAATTAAGAATGTTGATCTACAAAAATGTTTATTTTTGTCATTTTGTGTTTGTTTTGTAAGTACCCAATAATTGCTTTTATTAAAGTAGTGCCACTAGAATTATAATTTTGTTTTGGCAACGCAACAAAGTTAATAATAGTTGTAACTTTATTACCTTTTTCATAATTTTTTTTTGTGTAAACCTTTTTCATAATTAACATAACCATAGTAGCAATTCTGACTTTTTGGGTGCAAACATTTAGTATTTATACAATTATACTGTATTTTCAACAAAACACAAACAAAAAGGAAACTACCAAAACGTGCATAAATTTATTTTGAGATTAACTTTGTTTAAATCCTCCATAAATTTATTTAGTGTGAACTTTATATATTTAATACTGTGAATACAAAGAAAAATATGAAAATAAAATGGGCATTATATAAAACTGTTATATATTTTAGGAACAATTACAAAACTACACTTTTCAAATTGCATTTCACAAAAGACCCCATTTTAAAAAGTCACTTTTCAAAACTACAAATAATTACTCAAAATTAAATTCAAATAAATCATATCCACATAATCATATTTATTTAATATTATACCCTAAATACTAATTAACGAACCTAAATAAAAAGATTTTATTTTTGTTAACTTTTTAATGGGTAAATCAACCATTTAAATTTGAGGAATTCACAAATCTATACCCTTTCAATCCCTTATTCACAAAACTACTCCTAATTTAATATTTTCACATATTTATACCCTTTCAAAATTTTAAAAGCTTGATTTAACCTTTAAAAAATTATCAAAATTATTTTTTTTTTCATTTGGGCTCGCTAATTAGTGTTTAGGGTATAGTATTAAGGGGGTAGAATTGTTTGGATAGAGTTTATTTGAATTTAATTTTGAGTGTTTAGGTGTAGTTTTGTGAAGTATTTTGGAAATGGTGTAGTTTTGTGAAATGTAATTCAAATGGTGTAGTTTTGTGATTCTCCCTTTAAATTTTGTTTTAAATGTAAATATAAAAAAATATTGAAATATAAAAAAATATTGAATTAGGTTTACTTTTGTGAATTCCTCTATATTTCATTCATTTACACACAAGCGTAATAATATGCATAACCATATATTATCTAGTATTATTTTCAAAATCTTTATTAATTAACGCATAAATATTCATTGTCTTTGCATATACTTAATTAGTTCTCTTAACAAAATTATTTTGTTTTAATGAACTAATCGGTGCATGTGAACATCATTGTGGGACTACTTTGTTTTGTGATAAAAACAGAGAGGATTTAATCAAACCGACCAAACCTAAAAAAATTGTTATCCTAATTATGTCACCATCCCAAAGTTAATTTTCGAAGATAATTCCATTTTTGCTTATATGATAATAATTTGGATAATAAAAGCAAATTATTATACAATGGATTATGCTTTGGTGCGATGTATCTATCTTTTCGTATGAACTAATTGCATAAACGATTTGATCACTTTTGAGTTTTGAGTGTAATAAAATGATAAATTTACGAACTACACATTTGAAAAACTTTTATTCATAAATTAAATTTAATTCCATTTTTTCTAAGCTTTAACTTTCATTAAATAAATGATAAGATTAATCTTATAAAAAGAGGAATTCACAAAACTACAAACTTAGACCTTCTTTATCAAGGTTATCTTTATCAAGGTTCTTAAAGGGGCTTTTGTGGCCCAAAAAAAATTAAAAAAATTAAGAAAATAAAAAAAAGTTTGGAGGCGGACTTGCAAACCCTTAGGTAAGTGTCGACTTCTCCTCTTTCTCTTTCTTCCGCCACCAAGATTCTCTCCTTCCATCTTTTTCTTTCTCATCAATCCTCTTCCTTCTTTCTCATCAATCCGACGATTTCGGGTTTCTCTCCGGCGAATTCGGCGTTCTCTCTCCGACATCGGTCTCCTCATCGACGAATCCGCGTTTTTTCCGACGAATCCGGTGTTCTCTCTCTGAAAGGTTTGATCTTCATCTTTCTTCTTTTTTTCTTCTTTTCTTCTTCTTTTGAAGACATGCATGTGTAGAATAATCATATGAAAGTCTTTCTAGATCATTTTGCTTCTTTGTGGTTTGATTAGGTCTTTTTTGTTATGATTGTTCATGTGGTTTTTGATTAGATCTTGCTTGTTATATGGTTTCAATTGATTATGATTGTTCAACTCATTTATCTAAGTTATTTGCTTATCTCTAAGTAGAAATATGTGGGTGTGTGTGTTTGTAATATGTGGCTAGGTTCATTTACCTAAGTTTCAATTGATTATGAATGTAATCTGTGGGTGTCTGTTTTACTTCTCTATATTTGTATGTTTTTTGCAAGATGGTGGTGTGAAAGCTTGCTGACTAAATAGATAAGGGTTGGCTCTTGTGTGGGATCCATTATACTTTACTTTCATTTTCCATTTTTAAAATTATTTATGATTATTTTTATTCATTTTTCTGAAGCTAGGAATAACTTTTTGATAGTTTTTTAATTATTCTTTTTGTATACCGAATATTTTAAAATCTATTTATGAAATTTCACCGAAAAAGAATAATCTAGGAATAATATATGGGAGAATCACAAAACTACACCGTTTGAATTACATTTCACAAAACTATACCATTTCAAAAATATTTCACAAAACTACATCTAAACACTCAAAATTAAATTCAAATAAATCTTACCACATAATCCTACCCCCTTAATACTATACCCTAAATACTAATTAGCGAACCCAAATGAAAAAATTTTAATTTTGATAATTTTTAATAGGGTAAATCAAGCTTTAAAATTTTTGAAAGAGTGTAGTTTTGTGAAGGAGGGTTGAAAATGTGTAGTTTTGTGAATTCCTCTTAATTCTATTTATTTGAATAAACAAATAACCGAAATTATTTTATAAATCTAAAAGGGATGTATTAAAAGCAACGTTTGAAATGTTTTAATTTTTAGTGAGTTCTGCTATTTTATTACATTATATGAATTAGAAAATTGTACTGATTTGTTACTGAATTATTTTTTACAATCTCATGATTTGATTCTTTATATTTTAAAATGGATTAATTGTTTCTTAATATTTTCGTTGTATTTTCCTTTCATTTCTTTATATTTTCCAAGTGAAGAGGGTTGTGTGTATTAAAAAATTGAACCAAACATGAAGATATATAACATAGCATGACCATAAATTATAAAAATCAAACAATAAAGAAAAGTAAGAATGTTCATGTTTTCGATGGATTAAATATTGTAACATTTTGGAGCTTTATTATAAAAAAAGGAAATGTAACTAATATTTTATATTGTCATCAAGAATAAAAAGATTCAAGATTGGTATTCCCTAAAATTGAAGGATGAAAGATTAAATATCTCTCAAATGATAAAAAATAATAATTTCATTACATTACATGAATATATATATATATACAAAAATACATTTGTTGGAAACATTAAACCCCATAGATATTCTTTGACATTTCACTAAATGTTAAAACATCATTTTGAGCTTTAATTCTTTATGTAAATATATTTTATAAAAACAAAAAATTAGAACAAGAATCTTAATATCCTTGTACGATAAGTTTATTAGATTGATCAGTAGAGTTTAAATAGGCAAATAATAAATAATAAAGAGGAATTCTCAAAACTACATTCTTTCATCCATTCATTCACAAAACTCTACCTAATTCAATTTTTCACATATTTACACCTTTTCAAAATTTTAAAAGTTTGATTTATCATTTAAAAAATTATTAAAATTAAATTTTTTTCATTTGGGTTCGCTAATTAGTGTTTAGGGTACAATATTAAGGGGGTAGGATTGTGTGGGTATAATTTATTTGGATTTAATTTTGAGTGTTTAAATGTATTTTTGTGAAGTAATTTTGAAATGGTATAGTTTTGTGAAATGTAATTCAAATGTTGTAGTTTTGTAATTCTCCCAATAATAAACACAAGTTTATAGACAAACATGTCCTCTATGAATCTTGAACAGTTTATTCTTCATGTTGCATGTATTGTACATTTCATATTTTGGTATTTTATATATTGGTGTTGGTGTGTGTATAATATACTATATAGAGGAATATAATGGTTCAGGTTAATATGTCCATGACTAGTTATCATGATATGTGGATAGAACATATTATTAATCGATTTTGCATTAATTCAATACAATTTTTCAATAGACACAAACATAATAACAATTAAACATGAAGTGTACAATCAAACCCCCTAATAATCTTATATAGTAACAAATCATATTATTACCATTTTATTCATATTATATACACTTAAATATACTACTTAACATTCAAATTTCTTATGTGTGTGGCATTAAAAATCTCTTATCCAAACAAACACTAATCAAAGATTAGCAAGAAACAACAACTTCAATAAACTTACTCTTAGCCCATTTCATTGCATCTTCTGTGATTTGATTCTCTCCAACAACAATCTTCTTCAAACATTGTGACTTCATTACAAATTCTTCCACTTCATAACCTCGAATCTTTCGACAACCAACAATGTCTAGATTCTTCATCTTCACACAACTTTTGTTCAAAGAAACCAACACCAAACCACTCAAGCTCTTACACCCTCTCAAACTCAAATCAACCAAACCGTCGCAAGAAGCTAACATCGAAACAACTTCTTTATCCGATAACCATTCGTTATACGGCAATTCAAGCTTCTTTAACCTCCTCAAATGTTGTCCTAACGTAGCCAACAAACCGGGTTCTCTCTCAACGGCGTCGCAGCTAAGCAAACAAAGCTCTTCAAGACTCATACTTAAGCTTAAAGCCAACATCTTTAGACTAAAACCAGTCACAAAGTAACAACTTTTGAGCCTAAGAGTCGATAAAGATCCGAAATTCGAAGCTAGAGAGACGATATGTTGGTCGGATAGATCCATAGGTAGGCGTAAATCGAGTGTTTTCAAAGTATCATTGCATCTAGCATTGTTCATGAAATGAACCAAACCATCTTCGTTGCCACCATCATAGATCAAAAGAGACTTAAGAGAGACACAAATCTCAGATATTTTCAACAGAACAACATCAACTATGTTCCTACATGTCCTAATCTCAATCACTTGAAGATTCTTAAGACACAAACCGAAAAACTCTGTTTCTTCTCCTACGGTTTCACAAGACCTAAGACTCAAAGTCTTGAGCTTTCTACATCTTCTCCACAGCCAGGTTAAACCGGCATCTTCGGTTTGGATTCCGGTTAAGGAAACCGATTCTAAACCCAATTCGACGATAACCGGATCCGGGTTTGACCCGGTTTCGAAATCGGATCCGGTTCTTGAGCAAACATCGATAGTCAAGTCCTTGAGAGACGGAAACAGAGAGACCCATGTGAAGGAAACTGGTCTGAGCAATCTTAGAGAGAGAGAAGTGAGAGACGACGATAAAGACGATGTAGAGAGAGAAAGCAGAGAAGAAGGAGAAACAGGACTGATTAAGAAACAGAGAGATTTCAGATTGAAACAGGAAGGAGAAGAAGAGATGATTGAGATGAGAGAATAATCGTTGAAATTCGAAATTGGGTTCGGAGTCTCGACGAGGTCAACGACGAAACAGAGGAGAGAGAGGGAAGAGAGAGAAGGATGGTTGTTGAGGATAGAGGGCAAAAGGGTAATTACAGAAGTGTCGAAAGGATTGATTTTTAAGGACAAGGAAGTCTTGGAAGCTCTGTAGAGACGAAGCCATCGCTTGGAGACAAGAGGAACCGATTCGAAACAAGGCAAATAATAAGAAGACGATGAAGATGAAGATGAAGAAGACGATGGCAATTTCGTAAATATCTCTTGTAGAATCTCATCGAACAAAACTTCCTCCATTGAAAAATGAAGAGACAGAGAAGAGGTTTCGATGTTGTTGTTGTGTCGTGTCTTTGGCTTTGGTCTTTGATTTCTTTCGGTGACGGAAGAGTCACAAAAGAAATTACAGAATTTTTTTGAGTTTGTGTTGTCATGTCGTATGAAATTCTCACATATAATAGTAATGTAATTAAATAATTACGTTTTATAAATAACATTCGTAAAGCTTTATATTCGAATTAAACGGAATATTTATGGTTTTCATTTATGAGAGTCCTAATTATTTTATTTTTGTAATTTTCATGAAAAATATTGTTTTAGTTCGTAGCATAGTTTATAAATTGATTTTGTGTGTTCAAAATATTTGAAATAAACTTATGAAATAAATCTTTAAAATAAACTGTACAATAATAATCTACTTTTTTCTTTACGAAAAATTAGGTAAGAGGTGAAAGAGGAGTAGGTGTTTCTTGTCGTTAATTAAAGATAAAACTAAAATTGTGTAAAATAAAATATTAACGACACCTTTTAGGAGAATCACAAAACTACACGGTCTACATCATTTGAATTACATTTCACAAAACTAAACTATTTCAAAAATACTTCACAAAACTACACATAAACACTCAAAATTAAATCCAAATAAACTCTACCCACACAATCCTACCCCTTAATATTATACTCTAAACACTAATTAGAGAATCCAAATGAAAAGATTTTAATTTTAGTAATTTTTAAAAGGGTAAATCAAGTTTTTAAAATTTTGAAAATGTGTAAATATGTGGAAAAAAAATTGAATTAGATAGAATTTTGTAAAGAAATGGATGAAAGGGTGTAGTTTTGTGAATTCCTCTAAATAAAATATATAAACTCATTTATTGATGAGAAAATTACATCATCACACACTTTTTAAAACACAAATTACACTTTAGAGCATTTTTTGACATAGAGACACTTTATTGTTATAAAAGACTAAATTACCCATCAATTCATTTATTCTACATAAATTTCACAATCATTTTCTTTCTCATTTTTCTATTTTGCATTCTAATTTTAATTTTCTAGGTAACATAAAATAATTTATTTTCGTATATTGATTTATAAAATTTTAATATCTATATTTTGATATCCACTTTTATATATTTTATTTATGAATGGATCAACATTTGTGAACAACTAATCAATATCTAATTTTTTATATATGTCCACATAGAATTGTACAAATGTTCAAAGTATAATGGACGAGTTTAAATTTTATTCCAATGAGTTTATATATCATAGACAATTCATATGATGATTTGTGTTCAAGTTTAAATAAATTATAATTGTAGTTAAAATTATATGATGGTTCATGTTCAAAAATGAATAAATAGGTTTTAATAATGAATTTAAAACATTTATATGTTTTGATGTACATGTAATTTTCATGTTTTCGCTTATTAATATCAACATGTTTCACTCACATTTATTAAGAATATTACAAAAACATATGAGAGTGTAAATACTAAATATAAATTACTTATAGATATATGATAAACAAAAAAATTATTGAAATAATATATTTTAGAATAAATTAAGATACATTTACGAAATTGTACAAAAATATGTCCACATAACATAAAACGTATCCACAACTTTCTGTACACAACGTTGTGTATCCACAACTTTCTGTACACAACGTTGTGTATCCACAACTTTCTGTACATAACGTTGTGTATCCAACAACTTTCTGTACACAACGTTGTGTATCCAACAACTTTCTGTACACAACGTTGTGTATCCACAACTTTCTGTACACAACTTTTGTGTACACGAAGGGTAAAACTGTATTTAAAAAAATAAAAAGTGTAAAAAGTGTCTCATATCACAAAAGTGTCTTATTTTGATATGCAAGTGTTAAAAAGTGCTCTATTATGTAAATCACTCCAATTCATATGATGATTTGTGTTCAAGTTTAAATAAATTTTGTAGTTAAAATTATATGATGGTTCATGTTCAAAAATGAATAAATAGGTTTTAATAATGAATTTAAAAATTTATATGTTTTGATGTACATGTAATTTTCATGTTTTCACTTATTAATATCAACATGTTTCATTCACATTTATTAAGAATATTACAAAAACATATGGAGTGTAAATACTAAATATAAATTACTTATGTAAGTAGATATATGATAAACAAAAAAATTATTGAAATAATATATTTTTGAATAAATTAAAATATATTTACAAAATTGTATAAAAGTATGTCCACATAACATAAAACGTATCCACAACTTTCTGTACACAACTTTTATGTACACGAAGGGTAAAACTGTATTTAAAAAAATAAAAAGTGTAAAAAGTGTCTCATACCACAAAAGTGTCTTATTTTGATATGCAAGTGTTAAAAAGTACTCTATTGTGTAAATCACTCTTTATTGATTAAGAAACTTCAAGTGTTGATTAACAAACGTTTAATTAGTGTAATGATGTAAACTTCAAATAATAAACAAATCATGATAATAAAATATTACTGAGGTGTATTGTGGCTTATTATAGATCTTTTAACAAATAATTGGGCTCAAACATAAAAGCCCAATAAACTTTTAGTTCATAGCCCAAAAGATCTTCTTCTTCTTCACTACCTTGTAAAATAAACTAAAACCTAAACGCAGAGAGAAAGAAGACGACGATGACGACGAAGACGGCGAGAGCCATGAAAGTAGTAGAAGAAAGTGCAAGCAAAAGCAGAAAAAGAAAGAGACAACGAAACCCTAAACCTCCTAAAGAACAAGAAGAAGAAGAAGAAGAAGCTATTAAGAAGATCCCTGACGACAATAAGCGACAAAAACAGACCAATCTGCAGATTCATAACGACAATAAGCGACAGAAACAGACCAATCTCCATCAACAACATAAAGGATCTTCATCGAAACCAAACAAACCCACCAATTTTCTCGACACGGTTCTCTCTCTCTCTCTCTCTCTCTCTCTCTCTCTCTCTCTCCCTCTCTTTCTCTCTCTTACATTGAATTGGATTATGATTGAATTTTTGAATTCATTATTTGCAGCTTAGAGAGAGATTATCAGGTGGGCATTTCAGAATGCTCAATGAAAAGCTCTACACTTGCTCGTAAGCTTTTTAAATCTTTTCAATTTTGGTTTCTTCATATTTTTTCAATAAAGCTTAAACCTTTATTACAATGAGCTTTGTTTTTACAGTGGAAAAGAAGCTTTAGATTACTTTAAAGAAGACCCAAACTTGTTTGATATGGTAATAACACATACATAATATTTAGCTTCAGGACAAGAGTTTATATGTTGTAATGTTGCCTTTTAAAGGATTGTTTCTGTTTCTTTGTTTGTGTGTTGAAAGTATCATACAGGTTATCAACAACAAATGTCTAATTGGCCTGAGCTTCCTGTTAACTCCATTATTAATTGGATTTTATCTCGTAGCTCTTCTTTAGTCGTCGCTGATTTCGGCTGTGGTAAGTGAGAGTGTGTGAGAGAGAGAGATAGAGCTTCTTTATCACTATTTTTTATCGCCTTGTGTACTGACATTGTGATAAATTCGATTAAGGTGATGCGAGGATAGCCAAGAGTGTGAAGAACAAAGTTTTCTCCTTTGATCTTGTCTCAAAGAACCCTTCCGTTATCGCCTGCGATATGGCTAATGTACATTCAAGATCTTTTAAGTGTTATCCATGTCTTTGTTTGTTGTGTTGCTTACACTTGATGTGTTTTGTTGTTGGTAGACACCGCTTGAGTCTACATCGGTGGATGTTGCTGTTTTCTGTCTTTCATTAATGGGAACAAACTATTCTAGTTTCATCAAAGAAGCACATCGAGTTCTTCGTCCAAGGTTTCTGCCTTTTTGCTCTGAACTTCTTTCGTAAGCTTATGTCGTGATTATTCTGAATTAGGAGTCTTCTTTAAACAGCGGTTGGCTTCTTATAGCGGAAGTAAAAAGCCGGTTTGATCCAAACAATGGAGGAGCAGATCCAAAAGACTTTGTGAAAGCGGTTTGCGACCTTGGATTCACTTCGGTTCTAAAGGTAGAATCTTTTTTGGATCTCTCTACACTCTTTCCACTTCCTATATCTTAATCTCTCTCTACTATAATGGGTTTCTTTTGGCTGCAGGACTTTTCGAATAAGATGTTCATCTTATTCCATTTCAAGAAAAAGGTTAGCGAAACAAATGCTTCCTCCTCTAAGTTAAGTTAGTCTAATAGGAACCATATTTTTATCGATAACATTGTTGTTACTTGTGTGATTGTATAGGATAAGAATAGTTCAAGTAAGAAGAAAATCGAATGGCCCGAATTAAAAGCATGTTTATATAAACGTCGATGATGAATCGAAGATCACACATTACTACTCTTCATCTTCTTCAATGTGTGTGTACTACTTTGTTTGCTTTGAAGAGTAAGTATTACAAAAAGTAGTTACTACTCTTCATAATCTTCACATTGGTCTCTGATTTTTTTTGTTAAAGATAAGTGTTTTATGCTTTGTTATTTGGTTAACTATATAACACACTAAACTCACTCTATAAAAACACAAACAATTATTATACACTTTTTTAAGTATCATGAAAGCAAAGACATTAAAGACTTTGGTGAAGAAGACCAAACAAGAAGATTAAACAATGTTTCTTTCTCTTCTTTGTCTTCTTCTTCTTCCTCTTCTCTACACATTTCTTCTGCAACTTCACATACCTTTGACACGTTTTGGATTATCCCTTCTCTTGCTTCTTCCTGTAACAACACAACAATCAGTTATTGACATAAAGGAAGAGACTTTCTTCGAGTCAAAAGCTAGTTTACCATTGAAAAAAGCTCGTCGAGAAGAGAAGAAGACGTAGACAAAGAAGAAGCTTTCTCTATAATCTGCTCTTGAGCTTTAATTAATGAGGACGACGAAGAAGAAGAAGGCTCTGAAAGCGACGTCGTTTCATGAATATGAGAAAGTTTTGATTTTTCTCGCAATGCACACAAGGTGTTCGACAGAATCTCCCAACGAACAATCTCTTTCTTATACTTTCTCTTGAGCTTAACTAGTATTTTCCTCTTGCCCTCTTCTCTATTTCTCTCTTCCTCCGGCGGATTTGGTGATTCTCCGGCGACAGTTTCCTCGCTGACGCGTCGACGTTTCCTTCGTTTGTATACAAACCCATCATCGCGGCAACTCTCCCAATCTTCGTCGGAGATTCCGAATCTCGCCGGCGCCGATAATTCTGGGTCCATTTCTCGCCGGAGATAACGGAGGAGCGGAGTGGTTTTCGATTTGTTTTTGAATTTTTTGAAAATTTACAGAATCTGTAAGAGCATAAATATTGGTAGAACTTAAATTTAGGTTCTTAGCCAAAAATTAATATTAAAAAAAGTTAAGAAACTTAATAATGATATTAATGAAATGTAGGTATTATTGGTAGAACTCAACAATGATTCTCAAAAAAAATTACAAAATAAAATTATAATTTTTTTAAAACATAATTTTAGCAATCATATTAATCTTAGACTAAACATTAAAAAACATATCACATGTAGGTCGAATACAAAGCCTTCTATGCATCTCACCAAAATCACTTTTCTCTCGAACATGAATACAATAACCGGAGCTAAAGGCCGGTTCAACAAAAGCTTCAACCACTTCTAACTCTTTCTAACTCTTCCCTGAATAACAAACACATTCACAACAACAAAAAAGGATCAAACTTTAACATTTCATCAAAAAACTCTTTCTACAAAACATTTTTTAAAAATACCTTCTACCAGGATGGCCAATGTGAACCACCAAGCTGATAACGCCGACAATGTTGTATCCGAAACAGTGATTATTGATTTGTTTCCACCTGGTAGATATCCAAAATTGAATGCAACCATCCTAATCATATCATCAAACTTCAAACTTTTAGGCAAGTCTTAAAGCAGATAGCAAAATTGTTTCCTTAAGGAGTCAACAAAGTGTTTACATTGTATCTCATAGTGGAGATTTCAGGGACAATCTCTTCCATCTTACTATGACATATGTTAAAAAGTTTGGCATGTTGCTTCTGCATTTCTTCATCAAAAAAAGAAACAAGACTGATATATTAGTAACAGGGTATGAACATTGTAACCGAACTTTGGTTAATCCATTTTACCTCTTTGAAACCAAGGGTTTGATCTAGCAAAGAAGAAGTGTTCTCAATGGCTTCTTTTTGAATGTCTAATGCATAAACGTAGCCATCATCACAATCATCAAATTCATCATCCGTAACCATCTTCAACATTGCTAGAGTATCGTTCCCGTTTCCACAGGTAGCATCAATGACTATATCCCCTTTTGGATTAACTGTTTGTTCTCATACACCGAAAGGTAACAATTAGCAGTAACATTGTAAACAAGGTTCTATGTAGCTTTTAAAGCATCAATAATAAAGGCTAAAGCTTCAAAATTTTCGGACATACAAAAAAATTTCAATCTGAAAAAACAAAGAAACTTAAACGATTCCTATAAACCTGAAATCGAACAATATAAGCCTAAAATCAACGATCACAAACCCAGATTTTGAAGGAGATTCTCGTCGTCGATTCACACTTTATTTCACCGGAGGAAATGAATCAACTCTGGAGAGGAAGAATTTTTTTTTATCGTGACTCTGGTTTCTATGAATAGAAAGAGGAAGAAATTTTTTTTTTTTTTTTAGAACCGCATCTGAAAGAAGGGTTAGAAGAGTTGGGTTCTAAGGTTTAATTAATTTTTGAATTAAATTAATGGGCCTTTTTACTTAAAACCCAACACTAGAACCCCCATTAATCATGGTCTAAGTCAAACAAAACAATAGAAGTTATCTTCCAACGTTTATTGGGCTTACTTAAAGCCCATATCTGTATTTTTTATTTAAAACCCAATAAAACATATACAAGTTTTATTTAATTAAGCATTTTTCGTTACACTTAAAAATAAGAGGAATTCACATAACTACATTTATTTCAATATTTTCGTTACACTTAAAAACTAACAATTTAAAAATTATGGTTTAACAAATAAAAAACACTTTAAAAATTAATAAATAATTCGGTTTAAATGAAAATTTTAGTTTTTTTTACTTCATTTTGAACGTTGGAAATATTTTGGCCGTTTTTCCTTTCATAAACACATAAATACTATAATTATAACGAAAACAATAACGGGAAAATGTCCGGTGGAGGAGCTGAATAAAATGGTAGCAGATCTGTGGGTGGAAGGAATTGGGTGGGATATGAGAAACATTACACCGTTCGTACAAGAGCATGTGTATTTGCGACTTGGAGCTGTTGTTTTAAATGGTTACTTTGGCGACAAGGACTCTTTATCATGGGTTGGTAATAAAGATGGTACCTTCTCAGTCAAATCAGCTTATGCCTTGTTGTGTCGAGGTGAAGAGCCACGTCCATGTTCGGGTAAGTTATGGAATCGTATTTGGAAAATAGTAGCACCGGAACGTGTTCGGACCTTTCTTTGGCTAGCGGTGAAACAAGCTTTAATGACCAATCATGAGAGGAAAAGAAGACATATGGCAGAGAGTGATTGTTGTCAAGTGTGTAGAGGGGCAAGCGAAACGATTCTTCATGTTATACGAGATTGCCCCGCCATGACGGGTATTTGGTCGAGATTAATCTCTGTACGGAGAAGAAGAGAATTCTTTACAATGCCTTTGTTAGAGTGGATTTATGACAATCTCAACTCGTCATAAAGAGACGCAGACGGAAATGTTTGGTCGACTACGTTTGCGATTTCCGTGTGGTGGGGTTGGAAATGGAGATGTATGAACGTGTTCGGGTCATCGGAGAAATGCCGGGATAGAATCAGGTTTATACGGGACAAGGCTAGTGATATAACCAAGGCACACGATAACTTGAGAGTGAGCAATCATGCACAACAAAGAGTTGAGAGGATGATCACATGGGTAAGACCGGAGGATGATTGGGTGAAAATTAACACCGATGGTGCTTCAAGGGGGCACCTCGAGCATGCAGCTGCTGGGGGCGTTTTACAAGACGGCGATGGAGTGTGGCGTGGAGGTTTTGCTCTTAACATAGGGATTTGTACGACGCCATTAACCGAACTCTGGGGAGTTTATTATGGATTATTCATAGCATGGGATCGAGGGTTCAGAAAGGTGGTATTGGAGATTGATTCGTCGATCGTGGTAGGTTTTCTTCAGACAGGGATTAGTGATGCTCATTCGTTGTCTTTCCTGGTACGCTTGTGCCAAGGCTTCTTCACAAGGGACTGGTTAGTCCGGGTTACTCATGTGTATAGAGAGGCGAACCGTCTAGAGAGGCGAACCGTCTAGCTGACGACTTAGCTAACTATGCGTTTTCCTTACCGTTGGGTTTACATTTGTTTGATTTAGCTCATAACGTGGTTAGTTCTATTGTAGTTGACGATGCCGAAGGGTCTGCGTACCCAAGGCTAGTTCGATTGTAGTCTTTTTTTTTATTTAATAAAGCGAAAAATAACGAGAAAATGTCAAAAAAAATCAAAAATTATAACCGAACTGATTCAGAATTAAAAACTCAATTTTAGTTCAGTTTAGTTCCCTAAACCAAACAAAAATCATTACAAATTTAAAAACCGAACTGTTTTTACTCAATAAACTAATGAAATCTTCCGCTCAAGATCTCTCGCGGCGACTCTATAGAAGCTCCTCCGCTTTCACAAATCCTCCTTCTCGTATCGATGCTCGAATCATCAAAACCGGTTTCAACACCGACACGTGTCGCTCCAATTTCATCCTCGAAGACTATCTCCGTAAAGGCCAAGTTTCTTATGCACGCAAGGTGTATGATGAAATGCCTCACAAAAACACAGTCTCTACAAACACTATGATCTCAGGTTATATAAACACAGGCGATATTTCTTCGGCTAAAGAGCTCTTTGATTCGATGTTTGATGACAAAACCGTTGTTACTTGGACTATATTGATTGGTTGGTACGCAAGAAACAATCTTTTCGAACAAGCTTTCGAGCTTTTCAGACAAATGTGTAGGTCTTTTACTTTGCCTGATCATGTCACGTTAACTACGGTTTTACCCGGATGCGATGACGCGGTTGCTTTGGCTCAAGTTCATGCCTTTGTTGTTAAGTTAGGATTTGATACGAACCCGTTTCTTACTGTCTGTAATGCGTTGGTAAAGTCTTATTGCGAGATCAAAAGGCTCGATTTGGCGCGTTGTGTGTTTGATGAAATCACAGAGAAAGACTCTGTAACGTTTAATACGCTTATTACAGGGTATGAGAAGTATGGTTTGTATGTAGAAGCGGTTTGTGTCTTTGTCGAAATGTTGTCTTCGGGTCATAAGCCTTCGGATTTCACCTTCTCTGGGGTGTTTAAAGCGGTCGTTGGGCTACATTGCGATTACGTTCTTGGTACGCAGCTACATTGTCTTGCGGTATTGACCGGTTTTTCGAAGGATGTGGCCGTCGGAAATCAGATTCTTGATTTCTACTCAAAATACAACCGTGTTCTCGAAACGAGGAAGTTTTTCGATGAGATGAACGAGGTTGATTTCGTTTCTTACAACGTCGTCATCTCGAGCTATTCGCAGGCCGAAGAGTACGACGAATCGTTGAGATTGTTTGTAGAAATGCAAAAGATGGATTTTTATAGGAGAAACTTCCCTTTCGCAACGGTTCTTAGCATCGCGGCTAATTTATCGTCGTTGAAGATTGGTGAACAAGTTCACTGCCAGGCCATCGTGGCGACGGCTGATTCGATCCCTCACGTAGGGAACTCATTAGTAGATATGTATGCGAAATGTGAGATGTTCGATGAAGCCGAGTTTATATTTGAGAGATTAACTCAACAGAGCACTGTTTCGTGGACCGCTTTGATCTCGGGTTATGTTCAGAAAGGTCTTCACGAAGACGCGCTTAAGCTCTTCGTTAAGATGAGAGGTCAAGATTTAAAAGCAGACCAATCGACTTTTGCTACTGTGTTAAGAGCTTCGGCTGGTTTCGCGTCTTTGTCGCTCGGGAAGCAGCTTCACGCGTTCGTGATCCGATCGGGGAATTCGGAGAATGTCTTTTCCGGGTGTGGACTCGTCGATACGTATGCTAAATGCGGTTCGATGAGAGACGCGGTCCAAGTATTCGAAGAGATGCCCGAGAGAAACGGAGTTTCATGGAACGCTTTGATCTCTGCGTATGCCGATAACAGCGACGGAGAAGCCGCCATCAGCGCGTTTAGCTATATGATCCGCTCGGGTATCAAACCAGATTCGGTCAGCGTCTTGGCCGTTTTGACCGCGTGTAGTCACTGCGGATACGTCGAACGAGGAACAGAGTATTTTGAGTCAATGTCTCGGATCCACGGAATAACTCCGGGGAAGAAACACTACGCTTGCATGCTCGATCTCCTGGGGAGAAACGGGAGATTCGAAGAAGCAGAGAAGTTAATCACCGAAATGCCGTTCGAGCCGGACGAGATCATGTGGTCTTCCGTGTTGAACTCGTGCCGGATCCACAAGAACCAAGCCCTCGCGGAGAGAGCCGCGGAGAAACTCTTCGCCATGGATAACCTCAGAGACGCCGCGGCTTACGTGACCATGTCCAACATCTATGCAACGGCCGGGGAATGGGATAGCGTAAGCCACGTAAAGAGAGCGATGCGTTCACGAGGGATCAAGAAAGTTACGGGTTGTAGCTGGGTCGAAATCAACCACAAGATCCACGAGTTTTCGTCTAACGACACTTCAAATCCCGAGATCGTTAGAAAGATCGAAGAATTAACGGCCGAGATCGAAAGAGAAGAAGGGTACAAGCCCGACACGAGCTGGGTTGTGCAAGACGTAGACGAAAAGACAAAGATCGAGTCGCTTAAGTATCACAGCGAGCGTTTAGCCGTGGCGTTCGCTCTCATGATGAGTACGCCGCAAGGGACACCGATCGTCGTGATGAAGAACTTGAGAGCGTGTAGGGATTGCCACGAGGCGATAAAACTGATAGCGAAGATCGAAAAGAGAGAGATTACTATAAGAGATTCGAGTAGGTTCCATCACTTTAAAGATGGGTTGTGTTCTTGTGGAGATTACTGGTAATGAAACAGACACACACACATGTAATTACAAATTAGTGCTAGATTGGATTGTTTTAACAGTCATAAGAACAAGAAGTAGGTTAGAAATCTCAGACAAAAGTCATAGGCTTTGGCTTGTTGAATCAACTCTATGTGCAATGCACACATGGGTAATGATAAAATTGTTGAGATGTGGTAAAAGTGACAGTTAGATTTAGGTGTTATAAGAATTTTACTCCTTGATATTTATACCTCTGTTTGATAAGGATACGTATTTTTTTAGGAATTCACAAAACTACTCATTTTCCACTTTCCTTCACAAAACTACAAATAATTTACTATTTTTACATATCTACACCATTTTAAAAGGTTAATTTACCCTTTAAAAATTTACCAAAATTAAAATATTTTCATTTGGGTTACTAATTAATGTTTAAGGTTTAGTATTAAAAGGGTATGATTGTTTAAGTAGGGTTTATTTGATTTTAATTTTGACTATGCATGTGTAGTTTTGAAAATTGACGATGAAATTGTGTAGTTTTGTAAAAATCAATTTAAATGGTGTAGTTTTGTAATTCACCATTTTTGTTGAAATGTTAAAATTTATAGAATCAACAAATTGAAAAGAATGTTATGTACAAGCTTGAAATTACATAATTAATGTAAAATGATAAAATATTTCATGCAACATTTGATAGAAATTGATCTATGGTTTACACTTTCGACAAAATTTCATATCCAAAAGAAAACCATTAACATATACAACAATTTTAGTCTAAATATAAATTAATAAACAACAAATGTTGAGAAAAAAACGTCTGTTTATAATAGTAGAATCAATTAACATGATATATTTTAGGGTTGGGCATAATACCCGAAACCCGTTATCCGAACCGAACCCGACCCGAAAAAACCCGAACCGACGGGTATGGGTATTAGTTAATTACCCTATCGGGTATTTGAATCATGGATCCGCGGGTATAGGGTAAAACCCGAACCGAACCCGATACCTGAACGGGAATCCAATTATCCATAGTTATATACATTTATACATATAATATATATTATTTATTTATATATAATATCAAACTAAATAGATTTATATCCAAATTAAATTAATTACCGAAAATTAAATACATTTATTGTGAAAACTTGGAATTAAATTCATTTATACGTAAAACAATTGATATTTTGTTAATATATTTAATATTTTTATAAAATTTTCGGGTATTTGGGTAATATTTTCGGGTTTTTGGATAATTTTTCGGGTATTTGGGTAATTTTTTGGGTATTTGGGTAAAAATACCCTATATTTTCGGTACCGATTTTTCCGGGTATTTACCGGTTCTTATATTTGAAACCCGAACCGACCCGAACCCGGTAAAACCCGAACCGAACACGAACCGAAATTTTAAAATACCCTATTGGGTCCTAAACTTTTCTACCCGAAATACCCGAAGAATGCCCACCCCTAATATATTTCATATTAATTAGAGTTCTCATGCACTTTAAGGACTTAAGTTTTATGCATTTTTGCTATGATTTAAGCAAAACAAAATCGTTATAATTGTTTTTAAGATTAATAGAATTCAAATCTATATATTATAACAAAAGGTTGTCTTTATTACTTTATCGACCCACGTGGGTTGATATCATAAAGTATAACCAAAACCGGTCTTCTCCACATCATAAAGTAAACTTCAAGAGACATCTTTAGTGGCAAATAATAATATGAATATAAAAGATTTTATTCACCTAACTAACACACAAAATCCACATACTTTACTATGATATATGACATAAATTATAAGTTTAGAAAGTGTATGCAAAGTTGTGAAAGTTACGTTTTTCCTTCAACAACGAATTACTATAAGAAATTAAGAATATATTTTTTTGGGTCGAATATACTAAAATGAATTGAGAAAGGTATCATTTACGTTATATTTTATGAGTTAAAAGTTGAAACTTATAAAAACCCAAGTTCATTAGATATTAAAAAAGTAATAATTGCCAAAAAAAATATTAATTAGATTACCACATAAAAGAGATTTTGGTAGCCATCATTTTTTCTTAGAAATTTTTTATTAGGTTGTGGACATTAAGAGTTGTTCTTGATCATAATGATGTAATAGACTGAAAACCAATCATAAAGATATATGACTCCTGAATTACAATAAAACTATATTGTTTGTCAAAAATGATCAAAGAGAGAAAAAATCAAATTAATGATAATCAAACTCCGGAAAATAAAATAATCTTGAAGAATCATGAGGAATTCACAAAACTACACCCTTTCAAACTCTCCTTCACAAAACTACACCTAATTTAATTTTTTCACATATTTACACCCAAAATTTTAAAAGCTTGATTTACCCTTTTAAAAATTACCAAAATTAAAATATTTTCATTTGGGTTCGCTAATTAGTGTTTAGGGTATAATATTAAGGGGGTAGGATTGTGTGGGTATGATTTATTTAGATTTAATTTTGAGTGTTTAGGTGTAGTTTTGTGAATTATTTTTGAAATGATGTAGTTTTGTGAAATGTAATTCAAATGATGTAGTTTTGTGATTCTCCCAAGAATCATTAGACCTTTCTACAAAAAATGACGTTTTGTATGTGAGTATATATGTCTTTCTTTTTTGCATTTATTTTGAGAAAAATTATTTAAAAACAAAAAAGTTGAATTGCTGATCTTTTAGCTAGGTATACAAGAATAAAAAATAGCTCATAACTAATATATCGAATATAGTTTACTATGAATAAAATTGTGAAATGCATATTGCTATAGATGTAACATTGTAATTATTTTTTCATAGTTTTCTTTCAACTTTTAGGCTGTGGAAAAAGGAAATGTTGAACAAAAGAAGATAAAAGATGAATAAAAAGGAATGAAGCCCTAAAAATAGGAGAGAACCACTAAGGAATAAGAGCACTATTTATTTTTAATATTAAAAAGTGAATATACACTCTAATATTCTTAGTTTATTTTATAAACTTTATACAAAAATGATTACTTTATATTTTTAAAATATTTTTTTTAGGAATATACACTCTACTATTCTTTATTTGTTTACTTTTGCTAATTAGTATGGTTTTTTAAAAATAGTTATTTAACAACTTGTGTACCAAACCTTGTTTTCTATAAGTATAAGCCACCACACATATATATCTCTCTCTCTCTTTCTTTTTCTTACAAACATCACAAATAAAAACACAATAATATGGGAAAGTTAATAGCAAAGAGGTTTTGCATTGGGTTTGTGTGTGGAAGAATTGGGACATGCAACAAAACACCAACACCAACATCATCATCATCATCATCATCATCATCATCATGTAACAACATAAAATGGGAGATGAGGCCTGGAGGGATGTTAGTACAAAAGAGATCAGAAGAATCCAACACTCATGAAGATTTATTAATAAGACTTAAAGTCTCTACTGTTTCACAGCTTTCTTATGAAATCTCCATTGATGCTAACTCCACTTTTGGTAATTAATTTACACATCTTTCTCATAACATTTGATGAAAGCACATATTTTACATTTATATATGGGAGAATTACAAAACTACACCTTTTGAATTACATTTCACAAAACTACACCTTTTAAAAATTTCTTCACAAAACTACACATAAATTCTAAAAATTAAATCCAAATTAAGCCTACCCACCCAATCATACCCCTTTAATACTATACCCTAAACACTAATTAGCGAACCCAAATGAAAATATTTTAATTTTGATAATTTTTTAAAAGGTAAATCAAACTTTTAAAATTTGAAAATGGTGTAAAAATAGGAAAAAATTGAATTAGGTGTAATTTTGTGAAGGAAGGATATTGAAATGGTGTAGTTTTGTGAATTTCTCTTTATATATTTGAAAACTAATAATATTGTATTATTAGTATAGATTGATATATATATATATATATTTGTAATGTTTTTTTTAATTAATTGAGATCATATAAACTAAGTAATCATTCAGTAGTATATTCCCTGGTAATTATTTATAAATTTAGTTTTAGTTTTCTTTATTTTTTTTATACCGTTAAATAGTATTTTAAAAGTTTTTTACTTTCAAAGAAATATTAATATAATTTTGATGTAACTTTACTATATATGAATTATATTCTCTAAATAGCTGGCTAATATTAGAAAGTGTATGCAAGTGAATATATTACAAATTTTATAATAATATGTATCAATGTATTTATATGTATCAGACTCTTTATTGTGATATAATAATATTTTAACTATTTAAATAAATTAGTGTATAGTTTTGTTTGTAGTTCATTCAAGCTAGCCTTCTAGGATATAGATATTTAATCATTTTAGAATAAAGAAGTAATATTTATTCTAGTTTGGTTAGTTAAATTACAAGACAACTTAATTATATTTGCATTAATTTAAAATTACAAGACAACTTGATTATATTTGCATTAATACAAAACGATCACTTATAATTATTTATATATATATATATATACTAATAATTCTTTATTAATTTAATACATATTTAGGTGAGTTGAAAATGATGATAGCAATAGTGAGTGGAATAAAGACAAAAGAGCAAAGACTATTGTTCAAAGGGAAGGAAAGAGAAGACAAAGAATACTTACACATGATTGGTGTTGGAGATGGAGATAAAGTCTTTTGTTTTTAAACAACTCTAAAACATATTTATCTCTTAATTATTGTCTAATTTAGTTTCTTACTTTTATTTAGTGATTAATTAGCTTTTAATCCATCCTCATAAACTCTTGTAAAAGTGGTATAAGTGCTTGATTTTGTATGAGCATATAATTGGTTGTTAATTTGTTGAATTTATTTTGCATTTTATGGAGTTTAAAATGAGTGATTATAATTTATAACTTGCATTGCACTGATTTTACTAGTTAAAGTTTAGTTGGTCGGATTTTAATATTTTATGAATGTATAGTTAATATGTATCATTTTTCACCCAAAAAGGTTATAATATTGTATATGATGCTTTTTTGAATTCTAGTTATGATTTAAATGTAAGACTTCTAGTAATGTATATACCAATTTTTTATTAAAAAAAACATGCCATGTTTAGAGTTTACACTTAGTTACAATCTACAAATAGATTTGGTGCACTTTGTAGTTCTTCAGACATTGATTTAGGGGAGGTTGAATCTTTTGAAGAAGCAGTATTTGAAATTGCTACCCCTTTTTCTAGTCCTTTAACTGAAGTATCTAAACTAGACTCTTCAAGTTTTTCAACCCAAAGTTCTGCCAGCTTGGAAGCACTAGAAGAGGTAAACAATTCAAATTTTACTTTTGTCGCCACTTCATCAGGAACAGAAGCTGCGCATCTTGAAGACACTTTTGGAGGCTTTAAAAGAGGCATTCTTTTTGATGATGAGGATCCTAGACTAACATCTCGAAGAGGTAGACCCATAAAAATGTCTCAAAAAGCAAAAGAATCCGAGTGGACAACAGTTGTAAGGAAAGAAAGACGAGGTCGAGGAGGACCTAGCTGAGGCTCTTCTCATTAAGGATCTTTAATTAGGATCTTTGCCTCTACCCTTTCATCTTTGTTCTTTGTCTATTTATCCATCTATTGGGTTTCATGGTTTCTTCTGCAAATCTTCTACTCTTCTATCATCTTTTTATATCTCTGTTTTGTTATCTTTTTATTTTTTGGTACAAGAAGTGTATTTTTGTATTAAACATTTGCAATTTAAATAGAATACCCTTTAACAAAAAAAAAAAAAAAAAAAAAAAAAAAAAAAAAAAACTTTTATGTTATAAATCATTTGTCCTTTTTATCGTTACAATAATATGGTTAAAAACTTGAAATAAAGTTAACGGTATCGCGCGCACGCGTGCAACCCGACAATACAAAAGCAAGTTGTGTTTTTTTAAAGTGGTCGTTGTAAGTACAAAAATAATATATTATTTATATATTTTAAATCTCAGTTTTGAAAGAGATATATTAAAATACTAACTGTAAAGTGAGAAAAGTAAAACTAACTCTGGTAAAGTTTCATAGAATTTTCGTAGGATATCGATCACATATATTCCGATTATTTTAACAGAAAATTTGGAAAAATGACTATTTTGTGTTTTAAAATTTGAAACGTATACTTTCTTTTTATTTTTTTTGAAAACTAACTCTTTTTAAATGTAAGTTGACTTTTTGTCCAAATTTTAATATAAAATTATATTATTACTAGTTAAATTTTAATTTCGAAATAATTTTATTAGAAATAATATCATTAGTTATAATTTCTTTAATTTGTTTTTACATAAAGATGTGTTATTTGTTTTATATTTTAGATTTGCTTAGATATATAAATATTTTAAATTTATATACCAATATTTGATATTCTATATATAATGTTTTTTCTCAATACGATCAAATCATTCAATCGACAATTCAATTATATAATTTTTTAAGTTAATATGATGTTTTATTGATTTTCATGTTTTCAAGTTTATACGATGTTTTATTGATTTTCAAGTTTTTAAGTTTATATGATGTTTTATTAATTATCATGTTTTATTTTATTTTTCGAGTTTGTATGCGGTTAAGATTTTTTTATATAGTAATGAAATAGAATATATATATATATATACTTATTAAAATAAATGATAATGAAATATTTTTAGTTTCAAAAACGAAATTTAGTTATTAAATATATATTCTTAACTAAAAATTGGATAAAAAAGTAAAAATACATATAAAAAGAGTTAGTTTTCAAAAAATAAAAAATAAGGTGTATTTTTCAAATTTATAAACTCAAAAGAGTTACTTTTCAAAATTCCCCTTATTTTAACCACTGATTTTATGGAGGCCTGTTTGGATAAATAAACTAATAGTAAAAAGTAAGCTATGAAATATATAAATAATATACTTAGTTAAACTATGAAATACTATTATACTCGATTCTTACCCGTGCGTTCCGCACTGGAATAATATTTTCAAAATTTAATTTGATATAATTTGATATTACTTTTTAATTGATGCATGTTGAATAATAATTTTCAATCATATATTTATATATGTTCTAATATTAAAATTATTTTTTTTATATATCATAAATTATGTATGTACATTTTGAATCGTCGCAAAATTAGTTGGACGTCTCACAAAGGTATATAAAAATATTAATTATTTAGAATATTTGAATATTTTTGGATACTTTTGGTTTTTTATTTAAATCATCGATTAGAGTATTCTAAAAAAATACTATTAAATAATAAAATTTTCTACAACTATTTTTTTTTAAATCAATATTTTTAATATTGTATGATGGATTATCATAAAATTGAAATATTTTTAATATTTTTTTTCATTATGATGCATATTTATTTTATTTTTTGTTTTTCATTTTAATCCTATTAATTAGGAATAAACTTTTATATTTAATTTCACTTTTATTTTGATCCTATTAAATAGGAATTTAAAAAAAAACATATATATTTAAAATTACCTTATATTAAAATTTATACAATGACATTACATGTAATTAGAAGAAAATTTTTAATATTTTTTTCATTATGATGCATATTTTCTTTTATTTTTCGTTTTTCATTTTTCATTTTAATCCTATTAATTATGAATAAACTTAATATTTAATTTCATTTTTATTTTGATCCTATTAAATAGGAATTTTTAAAAAATATATATTTAAAATTACCTTATATTAAAATTTATACAATGACATTACATGTAATTAGAAAAAAAGTTTCCTCGAAAATTATCTTTCCAATTAATAATGTATATATATATGATCCGAATGGTGATGTTGGAATGAATAATATATAGGTGTAATTCCATTAGAAAATGATAATATATGTCTCATAAACTATATAGTATTAGTGTACTTTTTTGTACTAAATTTTATGAAACGAGTATAAATATCTATTTTTTTTATCTGATAGTACGTGTCATCTTAAATAGACTTCTCAAAATTTAAATTCTTTATGTAAAATATTAATGTGTTCATAACTCTTTTGTACACGTAGGTTGCATGGTTTGCTAAATAATGAACACTTCAAATTTGTTGAACAAAACAATGTATGTATTTTGCCAACAATCCATTCCATTCGATTATTTGTTGGGGGCAATTATAAAAAAATACAAATTTTAAATTTTGCACTTTAGAAAATTAAACCTACATTTTCATGAATACACGTAAATTAAATATAAAATGTTGAAACCTAAATAAAGTCTAAACATCAAATTGTTAACACACCCTAAAAATAAAGGAGGAATTCACAAAACTACACTCTTTCAATCATTCCTTCACAAAACTACACATAATTCAATATTTTCACATATTTACACTCTTTCAAAATTTTAAAAGCTTGATTTACCCATTAAAAAATTACCAAAATTAAAATCTTTTCATTTATGTTCGCTAATTAGTGTTTAGCGTATAATATTAAGGGGGTATGATTGTGTGGGTAGGGTTTATTTGGATTTTATTTTGAGTGTTTAAGTATAGTTTTGTGAAATAATTTTGAAATGGTGTAGTTTTGTGAAATGTAATTCAAATGGTGTACTTTTGTAATTCTACCAAAATAAAGAGGAATTCACAAAACTACGCCATTTCATTCATTCTTTTACAAAATTCTACATAATTTAATTTTTCACATAATTACACCCTTTTAAAATTTGAAAATGTTGATTTATCCTTTGAAATTTAACCAAAATTAATTTTTTTTTATTTGGGTTCGCTAATTAGTGTTTAGGGTATAGTGATTAAGGGGGTAGTGTTGTATGGATAGGCTTCATTTGAATTTAATTTTTGGTGTTTAGATGTAGTTTTGTGAAAAAAAATTAAAAGGTGTAGTTTTGTGAAACGTAATTCAAAAGGTGTAGTTTTGTAATTCTCCCAAAAATAAAGGAAGAATTACAAAACTACACCATTTGAATTACATTTCACAAAACTACATCATTTCAAAATAACTTCACAAAACTACACTTAAACACTAAAAATTAAATCTAAATAAATCCTACCCACTCAATCCTACCCCCTTAATACTATACCCTAAACCCTAATTAGCGAACCCAAAAAAAGATTTTAATTTTGATAATTTTTTAAAGGATAAATCAAGCTTTTAAAATTTTGAAAAGGTGTAAATATGTGAAAAATTGAATTAGGTAGAATTTTGTAAATGAATGAAAGAAATGACGTAGTTTGTGATTTCTCAAAAATAAACACCAAACTCAAATAAATTTTAAATACTAAAGTTTTATCACCTTCAAAACTATATTCTAAAAAGTAAAAACTAAAAAACCCAAATAAAAAATTTAAAATCTTTTTTTTTGTCACGCAAATTCTTAAATATTTTTATGACTAAATTAAATCTATAATTTTTTCGGAAAAACTATATTTAAAATGAATTTGAATTAAATATAATTTTTTTTTAAATGTGTAGTTGCATAAGTTTCTTTAATTTATGTGTAATAATTTAAGGATTTTAACGTTACAATATAAATTTTTTTTTGTCAAAGTATAATGCTTTGTTTCAGAATTAACGTAAACAAAAATATTAAAATGTTGTAACAATAAAAAGAAAATAAATTATAAAAACCAATAAATTAATAATATAATTAGAATGAAATAGTATTAAATAGGAAAGAGATAATAAAAAAATAAAAAGAATAAAAGAGGAAGACGAAAGGAGAAAGCATAGAGCAAATCGCCCAAACATGGCGGAGAATTGATAATACTCTGATTCTTATATATCAAAACACGTGTCCTTCCTCTCTTCGTCCACGTGTCTTTTCTCCTTATTCCTTGCGAAAACTCCCTTCTTCTCTCTCTCTCTCTATATCTTCATCTTCTTCTTCCTTCCTCTCTCTAGTTTCTCATCATCGTCTCTCTCCGCCGCTTCAATGTCTCCTGTTCTCGAGAAATATCTCAACGGAAACGGCGAATCTCGCGACGGTGGAGATTCGAAATCTAGGGTTACGATCATCGGAAGCGGAAATTGGGGAAGCGTCGCGGCTAAACTCATTGCTTCTAACGCCTTTAAGCTTCCTTCCTTTCATGGTAACATAACGAAACGATTCTTGTTTTTGGTTTTTGAATCTCTCAATAGATATGTTTCAATTTCAAATATTTGGGCAAAATCTCTGACATTGTTAGAGATAGAGACGAATGTGATTCGATTTTTCAGATGAAGTTATGATGATGATGATGATGAAGATGATGATGAAGATGATGATAAGTTTTGTCCTGTGTCATTGTGTGATCTTAAGGCTTATTTGTTTGTTTGTTTGTTCTTCTTGTGTGTTTGAATATGAAGACATTGTGGTGGGGGAATAATATATTTGCATGTTACAGAGACAAAATGTCCGATTTCGCATTTCGAAAATGGTTGTTGTGATATGCCAATTTTCTTACAGATGAAGTGAGGATGTGGGTGTTTGAAGAGATTCTACCTAATGGAGAGAAACTCACTGATGTTATCAACAAGACCAATGTAAGAGACTTATGTTCTTTCTTGATTCAAGATTCTTAAAGCTGTTTTCTTTTACTTTGGTTTCTTGTGTAGGAGAATGTCAAGTACCTTCCTGGTATCAAGTTAGGAAGAAACGTTGTCGCAGATCCTGACCTTGAAAATGCAGGTTCGGTTTCTCTCATGAGCTTTTTCTTCCTTACTTTTTAGGTTCTTAGAATTTTGATGGGGAGGTTTCGTTGATGTAGTGAAGGTAGCGAACATGTTGGTTTTTGTTACACCGCATCAATTCATGGACGATATTACCAAGAAACTAAGTGGAAAGATAAAAGGAGATGTCGAGGCTATATCTCTTGTTAAAGGTATGGAAGTGAAGAAGGAAGGTCCTTGTATGATATCAAGTCTCATCTCTAAGCAACTTGGTATCAATTGTTGTGTTCTTATGGGCGCAAACATCGCAAACGAGGTCTTTTAAACAAACTCCGTTTCGACTCTTCTTTTTTTCTTTTGGGGGGTATGTTTCTGTTTTCTTACATCGCTGCTACTATAAACCGTAATTTCAGATCGCTGTGGAGAAGTTTAGCGAAGCAACGGTTGGGTATAGAGGGAGCAGAGAAATAGCTGACACATGGGTTCAGCTATTTAGTACTCCGTACTTTATGGTCACAGCGGTAAGAATCATTCATGCTTCTTGTAAGGTGTTGACATATAGAGATCTTTGGTGAATAAAGAGTAAGGCTTGTGTTTGATCATTAGGTTGATGATGTAGAAGGAGTAGAGTTGTGTGGGACCTTGAAGAATGTAGTGGCTATTGCAGCGGGTTTTGTAGACGGTTTAGAGATGGGTAATAACACAAAGGTAAAGAAGCTATGTTGAATTGTGTATAATTGTTTCCTTTTTCAAGAGAGGCTCAAGTAGTTTTAGAACAACATATCTAGGCTGCGATAATGAGGATTGGTCTAAGAGAGATGAAAGCGCTCTCGAAGCTTATGTTTCCGTCTGTTAAAGACAGTACGTTCTTCGAAAGCTGCGGTGTAGCAGATGTCATAACAACTTGCTGTAAGGACTGAACAAAACACGCTCTTGCTATAAAAGATGATTATCTTTTTGACCTTTTTTGTTTTTTTCGATGAATATTACAGTAGGAGGAAGAAACCGAAGAGTTGCAGAAGCATTTGCCCAAAGCGGAGGCAAAAGGTTAAGCTTCTGTTATGCAAATCAAAGCCCGGTTCGCTGACTTTGAATTCATAAGTTAGTGTTTTTATGTGTAAATGTGACAGGTCTTTTGATGAGCTTGAAGCAGAGATGCTACAAGGGCAAAAGCTACAGGTAAAAGTAAACAGAACATGTCTTAAGAAGGAAGGACCTACACTTTAGTTTTATCGCCGGAAAGAACCTAATACTCTTTGTTATGTTTTGTTTAACCCTAAACCTGAAAGTGTGTATTCTCTGTTGTATGTATTATTAAAGGGTGTGTCGACGGCGAGAGAGGTTTACGAGGTTCTGAACTATAGTGGATGGGGAGAGATGTTTCCGCTGTTTTCGACGGTTCATAAAATCTGCAAAGGCGATCTTAAACCCGAAGCTATTGTCCATTACCGCGAAAGCCTGAGTTATAGTTATGGTCTCAAGTCATTTGCAAAGATTTAAAAGTCTTTGTTGGATTGGATTTTGATGTTAATGTAATGGAACACATTTTCACATTTTGGTATCTGTTATTAAAATTTACAAATCATTATTATCCTTAAAGTTTTAAGTATGTTAGGATATAAACTATGCAGTTCAATAAAACATATGCAAATATTTTAAGGCACAATTATAAAACTACGCCAATTGAATTGTATTTCACAAAACTATACCATTTTAAAATAACGTTTCAAAACTATACGTAAATATTCAAAATTAAATTCAAATAAATTCTAGTCATAAAATCATATCCTTTTAATATCACACCATAAATACTAGTTAGCGAATCCAAAAAAAATATTTTAATTTTGATGACATTTTGAAGAGTAAATTAGCTATTTAAAATTTTGAAAAAATATATATGTAAAAATATTGAATTATGTGTAATTTTGTAAAATAATGGTTGAGAAGGTAGTTTTGTGAATTCTTCATATTTTAATTTTGTGAATTCTTCATATTTTAATTGTTTCGGATTAAATTGTAAATTTTAACTTAAATGTTAATAAAAACTAAAAAGTGATAAAACCTCTGAATCGCTAAGAGTGTTTCGAAAATAGCAATATGAATAAAATATGAACTTAGCCCATAAAATTGGAAACATTCATTTAAAAAAGACTCATTAATTCATCACCATCACATTGTTTTAATAATCACCGTTAGATCTTATAATATTCAACACTCAAAGCCACCAGATCATGACACGTCACCATCTTCATCACGGACCCATATTATTTTTTGCAACTGCTTTTCTTTTCTCTTCTCTCAAAATTTTTCGTCAAACTCCCAAAAAAAAAAAAAAATGGCGTCGTGGAATTCGATAGCAATGGAGATCTCTTACGAAATCGTAGGATGGATCGCTTTCGCTTCATGGTCTATTAGCTTCTATCCACAGCTTCTTCTCAATTTCCAAAGAAAATCGTAATTTTCCCCCCCACTTTTTCGCGAGATTTTTGTGATTTTGATTTTCTGGGTTTTTGTGAATTTTGAAATCGAAGCTAATAGCATCTTTCTGTTTTTTTTCTTTTGGGTAAAAAAAAGTGTGGTGGGATTGAATTTCGATTTCGTGATGTTGAATATGACGAAACACACGTCGTATATGATATACAATGTTTGCCTCTACTTTAGCCCTTTTATTCAAAAGCAATACTTTGATACCTATGGCGATCATGAGGTATAATAATATCATTCTTTGTTCATAAACTATATACTATCAAACACTGTTTTATAACAATTTTGAATGAGTTTGGTCTGCAATTAGTATTGAAATCCTGCAAATTTAGGCTTTTTTGGTTTTGAAAATGAGCTGATTTTTAGAGTTGTCTTCATGGGTTTTAAAAAGGGTTCTTCTTGCTTCCCTATAGGTTTTAGCTAATCAAGTCGAAAATAACACTTTTTGAATTCGATATCGATAGAGGGGTGGTTTGCAATTAGTATGAATATCCTGCAAATTAGAGTTATTTTTTTTGTTTATGTAGTTTGCGCGTATTGTTGTTGTTAGTGAGCTGTGTTTTTAGAGTTATCTTCATGGGTTTTAAAAGGGAAAGTATGTCCCTTTAGGTAAGTTTGCGCGTATTGTTGTTATTAGTGAGCTGAGTTTTTAGATTTATCTTCATGGGTCCATCTTTGGATTATGTGACAGACATGACATACTCAAATTACAATCTAAAAGCGGAACTTTTAACAGCTAAGCGTACTATTCTTAATGAGTCGTTTTGTTCTTGTGTTGTTCATCTTGTTTCAGATGATACCGGTGGCTCTAAATGATGTTGCGTTCTCAATCCACGCAGTTGTAATGACAGCTCTAACACTGTTTCAGATCTTTATCTATGAAGTCAGTAACTACTACTATATATTCTCTTTATATCGAAAATATCTTGCCTTTGTATGTATCTTTATCCTTTGGTTCTGACTTCTGATAGTTTATAGTGACTTAACTTTACTCTCAGCGTGGACCTCAAAAAGTATCTAGACTTGCTTCAGCTATTGTTATTATCGTGTGGGCGTTTGCAGCTATTTGTTTCTTCGTAGCATTACCTACACAATCTTGGCTCTGGCTCATTACCATCTTCAAGTAAGTTGTTCTGTTACGCCCTTGACTCGGCTCTTTTGTTGGCTATGACTAATCTAACACCTTTTGATGATAATGTATCGTATGGTTCGTTGTTATAGCTCGATTCAGGTCTTCATGACATGTGTTAAGTACATTCCACAGGTGAGAAACTGATCCTAAACCATTTAAATTTTGTCACAATGATTTAATATGTATAACTCGGATTCATGTGTTTTTACAGGCGAAGATGAACTTCACGAGGAAGAGCACAGTTGGGTGGAGTATCGGTAACATTCTACTCGATTTTGCTGGAGGACTCGCTAACTATCTGCAAATGGTTATACAATCTATTGACCAAAGTAAAACAATCTCTACTTCTTCTCCATCTCTGCAAATGACTATTGTAGGTTCTGACACGGAAATTAAACATTATCTTCTTTATCCTCTCTCTCAGATTCTTGGGTGAATTTCTATGGAAACATCGGAAAGACTCTCCTCTCACTCGTAAGAACCCTTTCGAGTTCTTATCTTTACAATTCATACTTTTGAATGTTCTGTCTCTAATAAACTTTACTCTGTACATTTGTGTAGATATCAGTATTTTTCGATATCCTCTTCATGTTTCAACACTATGTGTTATATCCGGAGAAGAAGAAAGCTTTGAAATCAAAGGAAACCGGTGAGGAATCGAACGAACCACTCATTGATTCTTCACATGAACATGTTTAAAAAGATTGATAGGATTCTCAGGAGATTTAAAGTTAGAACAAAGGAAAATCATTCCTTTTGTTTCAGTGTTGTTACTCTCTGTGTATAGTAAAACCACAAAAAAAAACTTGTTGTTGTTGTTGTCGTCGTCGTCTTAATGTCAGTTTCATGTATCATTATCATAGACATATCAAAATGTATACTACAACATTAGTCAATCTTGTGTTGTAAGAACAAGATGAATTTAATGGTTTTGCACATTTTTTTATTAGAGTTCATTTAATTTATTCATTCTATTTAAATTTGGTTAAAAAATATTTCAAAACATTTATAAAGTTTAAAACTTTCAAAATTACACTGTAAAACTTTAAAGCTAAATTTTGCTACTAGTCAAAAGTAAACCTTCAACATTTAATATTAAATCCGAAAAAAAAAATGAATTCTAGACGTTAAAACTTGTGTTTGGGTGATATTTTCGACCAAAAAAATAACTTTTGATTAGTATTTTTGAGCTTAAAACTTTTAATGTTATTTTTGGACTAAGCCCTTTATAGTGGTGTTTATAAAATTTTATTTAGATATTTTATTAGTTAATTAGACTGCTAATACTAAAAGGTTGTACAAGCGTGTAGAATGGCTCTTTTTTTATGTATTTAATGCAAAGGGATAACAAAGAAGAAAATTCCAATAATTGTTAAGCGGTAGTTATCTACACAACTCAACTAAACTGATTTGGTCCACAAGCTACACACTTTATTATATAATATAATATTCTCTTTTTTTTTACCTTTTAAAACTATTCCTTGTCCCACAAGTAATATTCTTATTAAGTTCCTCTCTTTTCTTATATTACAAGCAACCTTTTATATCATTACACACAATCCTTTCTTTCTCTTCTTCTTATCAAGGATCTTATCAAATCAACGGCTAAGATGAAGCGAGAAGGCAAACAACACGGCATGGTCAGAACATACCGTACTCTGCCTCCTTCTCTGAATCCAAGACCTGACTCAACAAAGCTGGTCAACGCGTTGACTTGCCGAGCAACGGCCGGGCTATTTACGAAAGTGCCATCGAAACCGACAAACCATTCAAAGTTCACAGGGAAATGTGGACAGGCAAGGTGTCTTGAGTGCCATATGCATCCTGTAACCAAGTCCAAGTCCAAAACCAAAGGCTCTTCTAAGGTTAGATTCAATAATGATGTGACGTGGCTAGTTGGTTCAAAAAAGATAACCGGTTTATCGGCTACGGGGATTCTTGATATTATGGATGATAATCATGGTTATGGTTATGATTCTTATGAAGAAGAACAAGTAGTAGTAGTAGAAGAAGAAGAATATGAAGAAAGTGTTGTTGTTATTGACGAAATTGTGAATATACATAGTGATGTTAATGATGTTAATGATGTTAATGATGATGATGATGGAAGAATAATGGGTTATTGTGATGTGGAGATGATGATGGTTATGATGATGGATCATGTAGAAGAATTTGATGAAGAAGGATGGTGTTTGGTTGAACAAGAAATTATTACTTAATTAATTGATTGATTATTATTATTAATCCCCCAAAATAATTTGTGTGTTTTCTTTTGATTTTTGTAAATGTTTAAATAACTTTTGGGGGATGATGATTATGAATGAATGATTGATTATTATATCTATGTAAATGTAATTTGATTCTTAAATCAAAAACTATGATTTTTATAATTGTAATAAACTATAAAAAAAAAAGTTTGAAGCTTTTGACCCAACATTATTATCCATTTCAACAACTAAATGTTAACTACAAAACTACACAATTTTTAAACAATAAGTATACAAAACTACACTCATATGTAAAGTTTCCACCTTTTTACTAAGCAAACTCTCTCAAGAAGATTCTATATTGCAAAGTGTTTCAGAGATTCTTCCTCTGTGTTTCTGTTTCGTCGAACATCTCAGGTTTGAAGCAAAGACATAAAGATAGTTTGTTCGGTTTCTTATCCGCTTTTCGCTGAAAGGAAACAAAGCAAAAAACAAAGCTAGTTTATGTCTTAAGATTACTACAAAAATGAGAAAGAAAGATCCAAAATATCGAAACAACCTTACCTTGTTTCTTGTCGTGTTTAGATCTCGAGTTTTAGTGTTCTTTCCAATCAAACATCTACATCATAAGAGCAGTATATGATCAGTACAAGAAACATCAAAATTTCAAATGAGAAATTAAACATATATGTGCCTTACCTCAAGAAACGGAATCTCTTACAAATCTGTTTTTCACCTTTCGTCATCGACATATTCGTAACCTTTCTTTCTCTGCAAAAAAAAATTACATTACAAAACAATCATATGAATAAAAAATTAGTGAAGAGAAAAATTATGTTTACCTTATTTTCGGACAAAGCTCGGTTGCTTTGTCCGAAACTTCTAAAATTGTTGATTTCTCCATAATCACCGATGAGTTTGTGGTTACGAAACTTGTCTCTTCTTCATTTTCGACAACAAAACCGCTCTTCTTCAATAACTCTTTATCATCAAGAACAATAGTATTGTCGTCTTCTTGCTCCGAAGCCATATCTACAACAACGGGTTTATCCACGGCTACATCTTCTTCTTCTTCTTCTTGTTCCAAAACCGCAACAACAACACTCTTTATTTCGGCTTCTTCATCTTCTTCATTAACTTCTCCTTTAGTAAATGTATCCAACGTGTTGAGCAACACTGCGACACTCTCCTCCGATTCATATGAAGCTTTTGGTTTCTTGGCGGCATCAGCTATTCGCTTGTAATAAGCATCGAAGAAAGCTTTCTTCTGAGCAACAGAACCAGGCTGAGAGAATTTCTCGGCTTCATCGACATACTTGTTATGCGAGAAACTTGACCATTTACCCCATTCTAGATTCTCTGTCATAAACCTACCAAATGATACTGATTCGCTAAGCGCATGTATCGCATTGTCCTGTAAATACCCAACAAATCAAAAAAAATCAAAACTTGATTGTGAATAAAAACTGTTTCTAAATCAAACCCGTTTCAGATATAGTTTCTGTGAATCAATCAAAGATTAAAGTTTAGAACTTTCATTAAATTTTCTTGGAGAAATTGCAAACTGTGACCAAACAAACAAACTCTATGGTGAATCAAACTGTTTCTAAACAAACCCTTTTCATAAAGTTATAAACTTTCATCCCAAAACCCAACAAATTTTCTCAAAGAAAAAAATCAAAATCAACCAAAATTTAGAAACTTTATGGTGAATTTGAGAAAATCCAACTGTTCTATATATATTTTACAATTATATACAAATATATTCATGAATTCATCAGAAAATAGCTAACCCTAAAGTTATAAACTTTTATAAACACAAATGAATTTTAGTGGGAAAATCAAATAGAGATTGTAAGGAAACTAACCTGATGACGAGAGAGAGGAGCTGCTAAAGAATATGAATGAAACAGAACACTTGATTCACCCATTGCCCCCAAAACCCTCAAAATCTTTGTAATAACTAAATTATTATCTAATTAAGCTTTTCTTTTTCTTCTCTGAAACGGCTAATATAATTCGAATATTGAAAATTTACAGAGCAGTTTTAAACTTTTCTTTTCTTTTTTTTCATGAAACGTTTCTTTTCTTGCAAAGCTAAACACATGTTTTTATCTCAAGGTTTGGTCCCACAAAAGAGATTTTTATTTGAAACTAAAACAGATTTAAAAAAAAACAAAACAAATAAAGAAACTGTGAAGATAATATGAATCCAACGAGTTTAACAAATAAACAAGAAATTTTTGACAAAAAAAAAAATAAACAAGAATTATTAATTGTTTCTGTTGATATGCAGAGGCTGAAAATTTAAACAAAACGATAACTAAATGGTTATTAATATAAATACAAAAATGCAAATGTGGATAAAAAAAAACCCTAAACATTGTGTAATCAATACTAAATAATAATTGTTAACAATTTTTAGATATATTAACGCGTTTAAAAATCAGTTTTAGTTAATTTTGTTTCAAGTTAAAAAGATTGAATTTAGTTTTTTTTTTTTGAATATTATTGATTTTTCTTTAAAAACACAGGAGGAGTATTACACTGCTAAACATTGTGTTTCATTATAAGCATAACAAAAAAAAAAGACAGATTTATTTGTAAATATATCTCAAAGAAAATGAAGCATAACTCAAAAGAGTCAACAAATAGTGTTTCGTCACAAAACAGAAGAGCATGTTTACCATTTTGATTCAATAACCAATTAAGAACATTGACCATTTCAAATCTTAACCTGCACATATACAACAAAGACATAAAAAATATTCAGACAACAAAAACAATGACCAAAAGATCAAAGATTCAGATTTCGCATACCATTTTGTAACTGATGAAAGATCAACGGTTAAGTGCAAAGAGCATGCTTTGTCCACCGGGTAAGTAAGCAACATTAGGAGACCTAGCAAGCGTAGCTGCAACTTCCCTCGAAGCTTCGATCCTCCTAAGCTCGATAAGTCCCATACCTGCTTTAGCCGTAGCGTCAGATATCAGCTGTGCAGCTTCGCTCTCGCCTTCCGCTCTTATAACCGCGGCTCTCCTCTCTTGGTCAGCTTTCATCACCACAAACTTTGACCTCTCTGCCTCCTGTTGAGCCACTTGTTTCTGCTCGACCGCTCTTGAGAACTCTACGCCGTAAGATAAGTGTGTGATGGCTACGTCGTCTAGCTGGATGTTGAAGTCCTTGGCACGTGAGATTAGGGATTCGCGGACTAGAGCTGAGACGTGTGGACGCTCTGTGAGGAGCTGGTCGGCGTTGAACTGCGCGACCACGGCTTTTAAAACCTCGTTTCCGATAGAAGGAAGAACTTTCTCGTCATACTCTAGACCCAATGTTTGGAATATAGTAGGGAGACGCGACACCTTTAACAATGATTTTACATTCATATAATATAAACTCAGTACTTAAAGATGATTAAACCATGAAACTATACTAAGTGATTGCCCAAAAGATCTTTACAATATTAATCTTTACATGTGATTAAACATTCATATAAACAAGCTCATTACTCACAAATCACAGATGACTAAAGCCACTTACTAAAGCATGAAACTTTACTTAGTGGGTAGCTCAAAAGATCTTTCTTCAACAGTATTGGAGCTTCACAATGATTTAACATTCATATAAACAAGATTATTACTCACAAATCACAGATAAATAATGCATAATCATATACTAAACCATGAAACTATACTTAGTGGTCTTCAGAATTGAGCATCAACAATGATTTAGCATTCATATATAAAAGCTCATAACTCAAAATCTCAGATGATTACACCATAATCAGATACTGTAACTAAACCACGAAACTATACTTAGTGATTGCTCAAAAGATCTTTCTTCTACAATATTGAGCTTTTAACATTCATATAAACAAGCTTATTACTCACAAACCACAGATAATTAAAGCCTAATCAGATACTAAATCATGAAATTAATGCTTAGTGTTTGCTCATAACATCTTTCTTCTACAATATTGAGAGCTTAAGCATAACATTGATCACATAGTAAAGACCATAAGAACCCTAAATCCAATTTCGAATTCCGATTTCGAGATTTCGACATACCTCGGGACGAGAAAGAACACGAAGAGTGAGATTAACCATCTGGAGATCTTTCGTGCCAGAAATCGAAGAGAAAGTGTGAGGTTTAGTGCGTATATCGAAGATGTAAGGTCTCTGTAGCCATGGTATCAAAAAATGAGTTCCTTCTCCTACCGTCTGATCCATAACTCCTCTGAATCGATCGAAGAGTACGGCTCTTTCTCCGCCGTCGACGGTGAATAGCGAGGAGTTAAGCACCGTCGCCGCCGTTCCTAAACCGAAAGCAGCTTTTGCTATGTTCGAAAGAAACGAAACCGCCGCTTGTTGGCTTCCCATGGTTATAGCTTGAAAACGAAAGAGGAAGATAGAGAGAAATTTGAGAAGAAGACGATGATGAATTGTTTTTTTTAGGGTTTATGAAATCAAATTTGTTGAAAATTAATATTAATGGGCCTATGTGTAAAGCCCATTTAAATTAGATGTCGCTTACTAAGAGCCCATCGTAGCTTTTTTAGGGTTTAGGGCTAAATAAAGTTTTTTTAACTTAACACACATTTTAAAAAGTTTTCAATTACCATTAAAATGTTCTTTTCATAAATACCATAAATATTAATTTTTCAAAATTACACCCAAAACCTTCAAAACTTTACTGTACCCCATTCAAAACTCTACCGTACCCCTTTAAAACTATATCATAAACACTATATAGCGAACCCAAATGAAAAAAATTAAAATTTATAAGTGTTAAAACTTGTTTTTGTATTTGTGTTATTTTTGTAAATTATTACTTATTGATAGTATTTTGATATAAAAAAAAATTAAATATTATTTTTTGTTATACAAAACTTTGTGATAGTATTTTCAAAACAAGCACTTATTTTGGTGGTATTCTAAGGAATTTTTCATTTTTTAACTCTTGAATATTTGTTTTCAAAATTATGAAATTTGGCAGTTAAGCTTCGGTAATTTTATTTGATAATGTGAGAAAAAAATGTGAAATTAATTTGATCATATTTACTGACTAGTTTATATATTTAGGTAGAGACAAATTGAACACAATAATTAGAGAAGTAAATTTACTATTAAGAAAATTAATTTAGGTTAGAAAGAATTGGTAACCGAAATGCTTAATATATATAGTTGTTGTTTTTGATAATCACTCGGTTGATTTATTATATTTGAACTAAACAGATCCATATTCTACATTAGATTACTAACAACTTGGTTTTGATATTATTATTTTGAATTTATGTTATATGCGTAACGTGTTATAATTAAGTTTTAAATTAATATGAAGAAATGTTCTCAACGTATGGTGTGGTTTCTCCTACAAAACTTTTTAAAAAGAAAAATCGGCCGGCCAAAATATTCGTGCAAAGCAATAACATATGCGAAAAGGTAATTATTAATTATCATTTTCATATTACATATATATGAATTAGCTAATTAATTACCTTTTCATATGTTTATTCATATAGCAATCAATAACTAGAGAAGATTTGCATCATTTTTTTAGAATATGGGAACTTGCTTTTCAGTGATGGGTAAATCTCGGTATCGACCATTGAAAAAGAAAGACGATCACTTGCTTACGGTGGCTAAATCGCCGGAGATGGTGGAGGAGAACGGTGGTGATGCGGGGCAACTTAGTGTTGCGTCGTCTTCTTCTAATAAGATAATTTCTGGTAATAATTAATTAGTTTTCTTTTGTCTTAAAAATGTTTTTTTTACCAAAGATAACACAAACCACATTTTTAGCATTTTCGAAAGAAAAAAAATCATTTAGATTTAGTATTTAACCTAAAACCTTATAAAAATGCTATATTTGGAAAGTCTCCATTTACTAATTTATAATGCAATATGCTACACTTTATAGTTTTTATTAGTAAGGGTTTTTTTCACTTTTTCTATTTAAATTATATGAGAATAAAAGTTTTACAAGAATTAATATTTAATTCGCTTAATGAAAATGAACCATATGAAATTACATTGCATGATATAAAAACATTGCACGTATTATGTGTTGAATTATAATGTAATATCAGAATCTCCGGTGACGGAGACTTTGACTCCGGCGGCTACTCCCACGGCGACAATGATTAACGGTGTAACTCAAGTGAAACCTCGTTGGTCGTTTTCTTCTTCTAAAAAAAGCATCGGTAATAATTATTATAATCTTTTTTTTTTCACCTCTTAATTTGATTATATATTAGATCTAAATCTAATTGTTAATCAGTCTTTAGTTAATTGATTTTCTCATAATGGAGCGCCTAATAAGATGAATTCAATTAAGTTAACTAGTCTTTAATTAATTGATTTTCTTTCCATTAATAGATAATTATAGAGTTTAGTCAATCATTGGTGATTCCTGTCGAATTATATATATATATATATATATATAGATTCCTAATTGGATTTCTCCCACTAATGGATGCTTAAATAGTAATTAGTGACTCAATAGTATTTAATTAGGTTTGATATGATTTTCTTACTCTTTTTTTTTTTTTAATATATTTGGGGTGTTACATTGTTTCCGAATTTTTATTTGATGGGTTCTAGAAAAATTCATTTATTTTGCTCAATGAATTGGAGAATTCATAGTGGCAAAAGATTTGTGTTTAAAGGTGAAAAAGCTTACTTTATACAATGTTTCTATCTAATGAAATCTTGAAAATATATATATGTTAAAATATTTTTGTTTCAATGTAACAGGAAGTAGCAAAGATGAAACGTTTTTCGAATCATATCAATGGTTACAATCCGATTCAGAAGACGATTTCCACAGCGTTAAGGGCGGTTAGTTACGCTAATTAAACACTCTAATTAATAACTATGATTGCATAGTAATTAGTTCTAATTATGTAATAATATTAAACATCCAAGATTTGAGTTATTGCATGCATTGTTAATTTTGTTGTTGTATGTGTAGAGTTCACTCCAAGTCCATCATATGGTAACACACCAAAATGTAGTTTGACAGAGAAGGTTCCGCGTTTTCAAAACCCTTTGTTCGAAGAAGAGAAGCGTCGAGTAACTTTTGCGGTTAGTCCAAAACCGCGGAGGAAGAAACTAGGAGAGCTTTTTAGAGATAGTATAAGAGAAGAAGAAGAAAGAGGTAATCATCATCATGATCATGATGATGTGATATTGGAAGAGTCATTAGACAATACTATTCAAAGTCATGAAGATAGTACCAAGAAGAAGAATGTTAAATCTAGTGATTATCATCATAGGTGTCTTCCTAGGTTCTCTTTATGGAGAAGATCAGCAAGAAGAAAAATCATTTGGTAAAATCTACAAGTTACAAAGGCATATGTCAAAGTATTTTTCTTTTTGTAATAACTTTTTTTTTTAAAATACATTCATTACAACAAGCTTGAAATTCACTAGGTTGAGTTATTTATTGGACTCACTAAATCACTAACACATTGCATATAATTAATATGGGTTCAAATACTAACAACTACTTTCCAGATTTTACATGGAGAAGATGTGACATTCTCTTATATTAATATACGTAGACTATATATATATATATATATATATGTATACATTATTTCATAGAATGATGTGACCAAAAGCTAATATACCATTCGACCGAAAGTCAAATTCTCTCATATTTAGTCTATATATTTTTTGATTTTCCTTGACCAAAATAGAAAAAAACTTAAAACACTAAATATTTTCAAATCTAAACCCTAAACTAATTAAAGGGTCTTCGACTTGGATTTGCGAACCCAAATGGTAATATTTTAATTTTTAAACCTATAAAATCCACAAAATATGATTTTAAAATCGATTTTATAATCATATTTTGATGATTTTTATAAAAACATTTTAAATTCATTTTTATATTTTTAAAATATTTTTATAAAATTTGTTAAATTAAATGAAAAATATTGGTGTTTCCAGTTTTTGCAAATATTTTTTTTACTTAAAAATAAATCAAAACGAAAATAATAGCATTTGACCGAAAGTCAAAGGTATATGAGAATTTGACTTTCGGTTAAAGGGCATATAAGTCTTTGATCCTTCTCACGTACTTTACTTCTTTTTTTAAAAATACTCTCATTTAGTATAATTTATATATTTTTCAAGTATTAAAAAATGAAAAACAAACAATTATTGTATATTTGATTACCTAAACCATGTACTGTATTATTTTTGCAAAAATATGGAGTATATATGTATAAGAACACAAAATTTAAACATTGTTTTAAGATAATAATTTCAAAGGAATCTATACTATTAAAAGAGAAGAAAAAACGCCTACGTGTCGCGACGAGAGAGTTTTTAGATATTTTTTATTTTTTGCGTTTTAGTCCTTATACTTTGAACTAATTTTTTCATCCAATTTTAATATATTTTACTAATCTAATTATTTTCAAATAATTCCAACTACTATCACATTTTTTGATATTTTTGTATCTTTTTATTGTGATATTGGTGTATATATGTGAATATGGTGATATATATAAAGTTTGGATAATTTGTTGTAAGAATAGATTTATATTTATAGTTAAATAACTATATATTTATATATAATATAAATTGTATTCGTTATACAATATTTATTTATTTTCTAAGATTACATAAAACATGAAATAATATTTTTATTATATATGAATTTAATTAATGAAATTTTGTAGCGTAGCCAATCCATGGTATCATGCCACTAGATGCTTATTGGGCCTAGTAAAGCCCATAAGGCCTATTAAATCATAATATTTCCAGGAGATAAAACACGATATTGCTTCTAGAGAGAGAAGCCAAGAGAGAAAGAGAGAGAGAAATTGAATTTGAGATGGACGATTCAGGCGCGATTCTATGTCAAATCTCCGTTTACAAGGACATGCTTGATCAGGTTCTACTCTTCTTCTTCTTCTTCGTATCTGTTTAAGTTTCTCTTCGTTTAGCTTTGATCATGATCGGTTTCTATTAGGTCAATTTGGAAATCGAAGCAAACTATAAAGTGACGAGAGAGATCGAATCAGAGATCGGAGCTTGTTCTGAGATCGAATCTTCTCTATCTTCTAAGGAATCAGATCTCACTAGATCTTTCATGGCTTCTCAGTTCGAAATCAGCGGCTTAACCTCCGTTACAGGTTTCTCTTGCCACCGATTCGATTTTCAAATTCGCCTTTGTCGATTTATTTCTCCATGAATTTGAGTTTCTTTTGGTTTTTGATTTTTCCTTTTTTTGAAAGCCGATTCGAGACGCTCTCTGAAGCTATTGGAAGATGAGATTAGTCGTATGGCAAGTGAACGGTGCGAGATACTCAAGAGGCTAACGGATAAACGGTACGTGTTTGGTTCGCATTGTACACAGCGTTTCGCAGTCGCTAGCGATAGGTATTTTGACATTTCGTTATGTAGTCGCTAGCGATCAGAGATGATTAGCTGCAGTGATTAAAATCTTGTTTGTTTCGTTGTCACATTTTTAAACTGAGATTGTAGGTCATGAAGCGTTTTGCAGTTTATGCCGTAGTAGCCACCAAAAATAGCGATAGGTTTTGTTATCCGTTTTGTAGCCCGCTAGCCACTGTGAAACGAACATGGCATGTAATAATCATTGGAGAAACGGTAAGTGTTTGATTCGTGTTGTGAACAGAGATTGAGGTCAATAGCGTTTCGTAATCGCTAGAGATCAGAGATTAGCTGCAGTGGTTAAATCTTGTTTGTTTCGTGGTAGCATTGTAAACTGATGTTGTAGGTCCTGAGTGTTTTGAAGTCGATGATGTAGGGACCAAAAATAGCGATTAGCGATAAGTTTTTGTTATTCATTTATGAAGTCACTAGCAATCAGAGATTTAGTTGCAGCGACTAAATCTTGTTTGTATCATAGTTGTTAGTTCAATGATATATTTCTGCGACCAAAATAGCGATAGGTTTTGTTATGTGTCTTTTAGCCGCTAGCCACTGTCGAACGAATATGGCATGTTTGTTGTGAAATTTTGACTATTTCAAGTTTTTAATAAGCGCTTGCTTTTGAATTTGTAAACAGCGAAGGGTTTGTGAAGACGTGCTTTGAGTTCCAAAGAGAGATTGAAGACAGTGAATCAAAGAGTTTGTTGTCGGAGAAAGAGCGTCTTGAAAAAGAAGTTGGATTGTTAGAGGAGAGGAACATAACTGTGAAGAACTCGATCTCGGCTTTCATGGAGGATGAAATGATGATTCTCTTGTCTGATGAGTTTCTCTAATAACAAAAGTCAAGCCATTGGATTGCGATGTAAGTACTTACTCACTTGAATCATAAGAGAGAAAAAAAAAATCAAAATCAAAACCACTTGAAATTAATGAGACAACAGATTAGTGTTTTACAAAGATGTATAAACCACAAAACTTAATAAAAAGATAAAAAACATAATTATAAAAAAAAACAGAACAATGTTGTCATGTTTGTCATAGAGAGGAAGAAACTCTCTCTCTCTCTCTCTCTCTCTTTATGCATACATCACACAACAGTTAATGATGAAATGGCTGAACCGAACACGACCGTGACCACGGATATTAGAGCATCATTATAGGAAGAGGTGTTTATTGGCTCTTAGCTAATTTTTAAATAATAAAATGTTGATTAAGAGATTTGTGTAGATTTATAATGAAAAAGAGTGATTATAGGTAGAACCCATACATTGGTTCCTTAAAACATGATGACCACATTTTATATAGTTTTCAAAAACAATGGACACAATTATTAAAAAAAAAGTCTGCAAATATCCTAATGCTTATAATTCCTTAACCATCCATATTACACAATCTAACCATGAACCTCTAAAACCAAGTCAAGCCATAGCGCCGCAACCTCCCCCACCACCGGTCTGATGGAGCATGGCATCACTGATCAATTTGAGTTTCAAACATCATAAATACCACATCGAAACTACTTAAAATAAACATTGATCAAATATCATCAACACATGTTGGTCTATAAAAAATTCATATAAAGATGGTCTTATATCATTAACAGCGGGTCTTCCCCGAGTACAGTATATAATACATGTATATAAATTTATTACATAAGGTTCTGGTCGAAAGGGTAAGGATTCAAATACCACTGTCAACATTTTATTTTCTTTTATTGCTGACGTGTACACGTCTTATCGTCAATGTAGGACCCAAACAATTGATGACGTGGAATTTTACTGGTCACTTATCGAAACGATAAGGAGAATCTTCTTTCTGCTTCTTCCTCTTCGTCGTCACAAAAACCCTAATTTCTCTGAGAGGTTTCGACTTTTGTAAGCAAATGGCGATTGCAACATCTACGAGTTTGAATCTAATCGGTGCATTCAAAGGCTTATCTCTCTCTTCAACATCTTCGTTTCTTAGAGGCGATTTGAATCTATGCCTTAAAACCTCTTTCGCGACGACGGTGACGATGCCTATGGAGAATCTGCAAGCTCCGATTCCGTTGACGATAGAATCTGCGCATAAGAAAGGAGCAGGTAGTACAAAGAACGGTCGCGATTCTCCGGGTCAAAGATTAGGAGTCAAAATCTACGGTGACCAAGTCGCTAAACCTGGCGCCATCATCGTTCGTCAACGTGGCACTAAGGTAACATTTACATTAGATCTCTGTGAAGGAGAAGGCTCTTTGATTTCGAAAATCTCGCTTTGGTTTTTTTTTACTTTGTATGGGTTTTTGATTGGTTTTATATTCAGTACTGTAACGTTTCTATGATATGCTTGTGTTTGATGTGATTGATTCATGAGTGATTTTGTTGAGAATTTTTCGGAATGTAGAATATCTCGAGCTCGTAGATATGATTCAAGGCTTCAAGCTGTGATATTTCTGGGTTTTGCTTGTGTTTAGGATTAAAGTATGAATCTTTATGTTGAACACGAAACCGACAAAGTTAAAAGCTCTGGGAGAGCTCTTAATTCTGCTTACATTCTCTAATAATTGACTAGTTCTTGTTAGTGTTTAGGATGAAACTGTTTTGTTTGGGAAGAATCTTGATTTGTCACAAGAAACCGTCGAATTCAGAAGCTCACGAGCTCTTTTTCGGATTCAATTCTCTGTTAAGCTTGTGTTTGTGATGAAACTATTTTTGTATGAGGAGACTGATACATGAATGGTTTTTAAAATGAGATTAGCTCATCGATGTTGTTCAAAATGAGATTAGCTCATGAAATGTTGTTTTAAATCTCGAAACTGCCTATGTTAGAAGCTTGCGGGCTTTTATTACAGATCCATTTAACTGTTGTTACTGTGTTTATTCTTGTGTTTAGGATGAAACTATTTCTTTTTTTGAGAGATTAATTCATGGATAATGATGTAAACCACCGGTACTTAGAAGCTATCAATCACGTATTACAAATTCGATTCACTGATATTACTATGTTTAGGATGAAACTATGTTTGTATGAGGAGATTTTGATTCATCAGTAAAATAATGTTTGATGCAGTTCCATGCCGGTAAAAACGTTGGGATAGGTAAAGATCATACAATCTTCTCTTTAATCGACGGATTAGTCAAGTTTGAGAAATTTGGTCCCGACAGGAAGAAGGTAACATAACATCTATAGTCTTTTCTGATTAAAGTTTTATTAGTGTTGTTGGATATTTATTTTTATAAAAAATGTGATTCTTTTGGTTATTGTTCAGATAAGTGTGTACCCAAGAGAGATAGTGCCAGAGAATCCAAACAGTTACAGAGCAAGAAAGAGAGAGTCTTTTAGATTGCAAAGAGAGAAGAAGAAGGCGAGACGCGAGAACTACACTTACACTATCCCTTCTCCTGAGCTAGTTCTTGCTTCTTCCGCTATCGATGACGCCGAAACCAATCCTGACTGCTAAAAAAAGTAAATCAAAATGTGAAAGTCTTACACATGTCTTTGTTATGTTTTTTTTAGTTTTGGTTCATCATAAAACAATAATTTCGATTTGTTAATTACAAGAAGCTTAAGCTATGTGTACAATCCAATTTCAGGCCAAACCTTGTGTTTTTTTTTACTCAGTCTAGTCAAATGGGTAAAATTAAAATCTTGTGGTAAAAATGAAAAAAAAATTATTTTTTGGTGATTTTATTATTTAGAAGTTAAACCTTATTGATGGTTAACAATAAATCACAATTCTTCATATTTGTCTTTTTCATAATTTGTTAACTTTGATTTTATACTTTTTTTAATCTCCAATACCACATGGCTACCTGCTGTATAACTATAGATAAAGTTAAATTGAAATTGAAGCTAAAGTTTAAAACTTCAAAAATTAAAAGTATTTGCAATTATACCACCGCTTCTTAAAGAGAAAGGCGTAGGCTTTTTTTGAGTTTTGTTTATACACTTGAATGGCGGATTGGGCTCCGGTTTTGGTCGGCGTAGTATTGTTCGTGATGCTATCTCCGGGACTTCTCTTCTCTTTGCCTGGAAACCACCGTACTCTCGAATTCGGCGGCATGAAAACCAACGGCAAAGCCATCGCCGTTCACACTCTCATCTTCTTCGCCGCTTACACCATCTTGATCCTCGCCGTCAATCTCCACATCACCACCGGTTGATTTCAAAGTTTCCTTTTTTAATTCTGGGTTTTACTTTTCCGGCGAAATAAAGGTAAACCCTTTTCCTATAATATAGATCGAACAGAGAAAAAATGTATTCATCTGTTAAAGCTTGTATTGTATAATTGTTACAATGGTAACTTAAAAATTAAACCTTTTTTATTAATTAGAGGTTAATCTCATTTGATATGTGATTAGATCGAATTGTGGTATAACAGCAACTACATATTATTAAGGTAAAAATGCAAACTTTGAATTCAAAAAAGAAGTTTTGGGTATTGATAAAGATTGAGTAACAAATGGGATCAGAAATGGATGTGAATTTGAATGGCTATGATAAGTATAGTAAGTATACAAAAGTAAACAATGGCATGGACCAATATCGAAATGCCGCTAGTGCTCATGTTACCAAACTCCATGACTCTTGTCCTTGCTGGTAGCTGAAATAGCAATCCTGGTGATAGTATTATGAACAAAGCCACTGCTACTATCACCGGTCCCCAATCCGCGCTCATGATATCGCCTCAAAGCTTCTTTTCTACGACTTGCAGGTTCTTGTTCTTGGTGTTGGGTATGGGAAGATGAAAGCTTGAGAATGTTGAAGATTGTGATGTTTATGTAAAGAGAGAGAGAGTTGGCTATATGGGGGTTTCTTAGTGGCTAAGTAGATGCTAAGCTTTGTGAAGGATACAAAGGAAAGGTATTGTATCCTTGAAGTGGGTTTTGTGTAATTTTTGGAGCTTTCTTTATTCTTCAAAAGAGTTGCTTTACAGAACCTTCTTGCTATGTCTTTTCTTCTTTTGTTACACAAAAAAGTAGATGAGTGTGTAAAAGATTATATGAATAGTTGGTTGCTTCTATTTTAAGGTTATATTATATACTTTGATAGCTTACTTTATAGATGTGGATTTAGCTAAATGCTTGTGTACTAATGTAAAAGAAGACTAAATGCAAACACTTTTAAAGTTTTTAACTTCACTAACATAACATAACTTTCAAAAGTAGAGCTAGAACATAAACAAAAGTACTAAAAGAACATCTTCAAGTAGGATTCTAAGCTTAATCTTCAGGATCATAGGGTCTGTTATCGAAATCCTCTCTATCTTCAGCTAATTCAGGGCAATACCTTTCAGACAATATCTCGACTTGTTCTGCAAATGTCTTGCTTCCCGGTATGCCGATATGCTGCACCATCTGGTTCCACCGCTTTCTACAAGCTTCTCCGTCTCTGTTCTCCAAGAGATTATCCCACTCCACATCGTCGATACAAGCAGCGTCAAGCTTCATGAGCTCTTCCAATAGCCTATAGTCATCAACATTGGCCCATATTCCCTTAGCAACCATCGGCGACACCAACTGATCATACCATTTCAAGCAGCAGACAGAGTGATTCCTTGTCCCGAGCTCGTCGCTTATAGCCATCCAAGGGATGTTATCACGGAGCATCCCGTGTTTGGAGTGCTTCTCTTTGAATGCTTTCATCTTAATGTCTTTGTTGACAAGATCAAAGAGAGATTGGTACTCTTCTCTTGACCAATGCCCTTTGTTCATGTTCAATCTTATCCTCCTCCACGCGTCTTTCACATGGATCCTGTGCTTACCCATTGCATCAGCGAGTGTTCTCCAATCATTCCCGTGTTTCTTTTGAAACTCTTTAACGAGTTCCAAATCCTCTTCAGTCCATACACCTTTGGATCCTGCTTCGAATACGGTGTGTGCACGGTAATAGATGCTTGTGTATGGTCTCCAAGGTATAGCAGATGCAATCTCTTTCCAACATCCTTTGAGTTTTGGGTGTGCTTTGCAATGAAGAACCATTTGTAAACCTTCATCTCCTAAAGCATGGTTATCTATGTATTGTAACACAGCTTGCTTTAGCAATGCGTCTTCTTCTTTTGTGAACCTCTTACCCCTAACAAGCCCAGCTGCTTCTTCTACTTCTTCTTCTTCTTCATCATCATTTGTTTCATCCTCGCTAGGAAAAATTTCCACTTTATCGGAGAACTTGACCTTTTTAGAGCTTTTACTTGATGGGGTTGTCACATCTTTATCACTCTCGCATAACTTTTGCTTCTTCTTCTTTTTCTTATTCGCATCTTCTTCAACCTCTGAATCTTTACTTCGCTTCTTCTTCTTCTTTGCATCTTTTTCAACCTCTGAATCTTCACTTTGCTTCTTCTTCTTCTTCTTCTTTGCGTCTTTTGTAGAGTTCAAGTCCTTCTCTTCAGCCTCTGAATCCTCCATTTGTTTCTTCTTCTTCTTCTTCTCCCTGTTAGCATCTTTAGTAGAGTCCTTGTTGTTCTCTTCAACCTCTGAATCTTCACTTTGCTTCTTCTTTTTTGCGTCTTTTGTAGAGTTCAAGTCCTTCTCTTCAGCCTCTATATCATCCATTTGTTTCATCTTCTTCTTCTCCTTGTTTGCATCTTTGGTAAAGTCATTGTTATTCTTTTCAACCTCTGAATCTTCACTCTCCATCTCCTTGTTTTCCTCTTTTGTAGAGTTCAAGTCCTTCTCTTCAGCCTTTGAATCATCACTTAGTTCCTTCTTCTTCTTCTTTTTCTCTTTCCTTTTCTTATTAGAATCTAAAGCAGGGCTGCTCAAGCTACTTTCTTCAACCTCTAAATCAACACTTGGTTTCTTCTTCTTCTTCTTATGACTCTTTCTCTCATCAGTTTCAGCTCCCAAATCATCATCATCATTATCGTCACGCTTTCTCTTGCCCTTTTCTCTGTTAGAATCAATTTTCTTCTTCTTCTTCTTAACATCCACAGAAACAACACCCATCGTCTTATGCTTCTTTTTCGATTTCTTCTTAAAAACGCCGTCTTCGCAAAGTTTATCACTTTCAACAGCAGCTATGTCACCATAATCTCCAACAACAGAAGAAACCTATTCAAAATCAATAACCAACAAAAAAAAAATTGAATCCAAAACAGAAGAAAGCAGAAACCCTAAGAAATCAAAAGAGAGGAAGCGATTGATTTGAAAACCTTATCCTTTTCGATGTCATCGAATTCGTTGAAATCATCGTCCGCCATTGAAGCTGATTTTAAGAATCACTCTCTCTCTTCTTCTTCTTCTCCGAAAAACCCTAAATAATCTTTTTGTGTATAATTGAAAAGACGAAGATGCGTTAATGTCTGATAAATAAAATTGCCCAATTTACTTAAACCGACTCGGGACATTTTTGTTTAAAGCCCAATTTTAGGCCCACGCAAGATAACAAAATTGATAGGCTTTCGTGTTTTAAAAAATGAGAAATTCACAAAACTGCGGCATTTCAACCCTTCTTTCACAAAACTGCGGCATTTCAACACTTCTTTCACAAAACTATACATAATTCAATATTTTCACAAGTTTACACCCTTTCAAAATTTTAAAAGCTTGATTTATCCTTTTAAAAATTATCAAAATTAAAATCTTTTCATTTGGGTTCACTAATTAGTGTTTAGGGTATAGTATTAATGGTAGGATTGTTTGAGTAGGGTTTATTTGGATTTAATTTTGAGTGTTTAGGTGTAGTTTTGTGAAGTATTTTTGAAATGGTGTAGTTTTGTGAAATGTAATTCAAATGGTGTAGTTTTATAATTCTGCCTTAACAAATTAATGAGAAATTATAAAAATACACTATTTAAATTGTATTTCATAATAATAAGCCATTTTAAAATTATTTCACAAACTAAACCTAAAAATCTAAATAAACCATATTCACACGATCATAATCCTTTAATATTATACTTTAAACACTAATTACCAAATCTAAATGAAAATATTTTAATTTTAATTATTTTTTTGTAAAAAAGAGATGAAATGCGTATAGTTTTATGAATTCCTCAAAAATAAACAAATTATTCGAATTTAAGATTTTTTGTCTTGTAAAATATATCTCGTTCAAGAATGAAATTGTTTTAGTTTAGTTTTAAGAAAAGAAAAAAGCGAACAAAGATAGAATCTTGATCAATGAGATTTCAGCGTAGACCAAAACACTCAATTATAATTTATAAAGTTACATTATGAATAATTGAGATTTTTAGTTTAGCTTGATAAAGATCTGCATTGTCAAAAAAAATGTACAAAATCATAAGAAACCTCCTTTGACATAAATTAGCATATTAATATTCTAGAAACCTTATAAATAAAAATTCTTTTTCTTGACAAATTTCCATAACCAATTTCCGAAAATGTGTCATTTTGCATGTGTATTTGATTGAAGTTTCCTTAGAGAATAATGCATGATATCATCAAAAGTGATTTAAAATATATATATAAAAAACATAAATGAGAAAGAGAAATAAAATCTAAGAAGAAGTAATCCAAAAATTGGGAGACCAACTCTCAACTACTTTAAGAAACACATTAGTGTTTGTTGTGTTAGGTCATTTATTCAGTCACCTAACCCTAACAATAAAAATATATATGAAATAATACGTTAAAACACACATATATATAATTTTTTAAAAAATTAAAAAGAAGTCAATATAACTCTAACGAAAAAAATACATTTTAAAATCAATTCCGTCCAAGTATTATCTTTCACATATTTTTTCTCACAACAAGACAATATTTTTGTGAGCTTTTGTAGGTCCAACCATAATATTCATTGATTTACCCTTTATATATATCTCATGATAATTCAACTCCACTTCATAACATTTCACACATTTCTTAAACCCACACAAAAACAATTTTCACAAAACCCAAAAATGGTTTGTGTTAAATAGTACTTTTTCATAATTATATTCTTGTTTTACAAAGTCTTTAAACATATGTTTAGTTATATATATATATATACTCACTCTTATTTTGTTTCTTTTAGGTTGCTGAGAATAATAACAACAACAAAGAAGTTACACTCTCTACACCAATGGACAACAACAACAAGAATATCAACAAAGAAGCTAAAGTTAATCTTGAAGTTATTCAAAAGGAACTATCTTTGGTCAAACCCGAAACCGAAACACAAAAGGGTCTTTACTTCTTATCGAATCTCGATCAAAACATCGCTGTGATCGTTCGTACAATCTACTGTTTCAAATCTCAAGAGAGAGGTAACCAAGAAGCTGTTCAAGTGATCAAGAAAGCTTTGAGTCAAGTTCTTGTTCATTACTATCCTCTTGCAGGAAGACTCACCATTAGTCCTGAAGGTATTAATTAATCGATTGCCCGAAACCCGGTTCATGAAATAGCATCATTGTACATGTCTTTTAAATGGTTTCTGATTCACAGGTAAGCTCACAGTGGACTGCACTGAAGAAGGAGTTGTGTTTCTTGAGGCAGAAGCTAACTGTGATATGGATGAGATTGGTGATATTACTACATTAGGGAAACTTGTATATGATGTTGTAGAGGCCAAGAACATTCTTGAGATACCTCCAGTTACTGCTCAGGTTTTCATTTTTTCACTTTACGTCCTTCTCAAGCAATCTTTTTCGATTTTTAGGGCTTTTTTGTAGGGTTTTAAAAAAAACTGATTTTGAGTTTTAACAGGTGACTAAGTTTAAATGTGGAGGGTTTGTTCTTGGACTATGTATGAATCATTGTATGTTTGATGGTATTGGAGCTATGGAGTTTGTTAACTCATGGGGTCAAATAGCTAGAGGCTTACCATTAACAACTCCTCCTTTCTCAGACAGAACCATTCTCACCGCTCGAAACCCTACAAAGATTGAGAATCTTCACCAAGAATTCGAAGAGATCGAAGATAGATCCAATATCAATGCCCTTTACAACAAAGAGCCAACTCTCTATAGATCATTCTGCTTTGATCCTGAGAAAATCAAGAAACTTAAGCTCCAAGCAACAGAAGATAGTGAATCTACTCTAGGTCAAAACTGCACAACTTTTGAAGCTTTGTCTGCTTTTGTGTGGAGAGCAAGGACCAAGTCATTAAAGATGTTGCCTGATCAGAAAACAAAGCTTCTCTTCGCGGTTGATGGTAGAGAAAAGTTTGAGCCTAAACTACCAAAAGGGTATTTTGGAAATGGTATTGTTCTCACAAACTCTATCTGTGAAGCTGGAGAGCTTATCGAAAAACCGCTGAGTTTCGCTGTTGGGTTAGTGAGAGAAGCTATTAAGATGGTAAGTGATGGATACATGAGATCAGCCATTGATTACTTTGAAGTAACAAGAGCAAGACCATCTCTTTCTTCAACACTTTTGATCACTACTTGGTCAAGATTAGGGTTTCATACCACAGATTTCGGTTGGGGAGAACCGGTTTTGTCCGGTCCGGTAGCTTTGCCTGAGAAAGAAGTAACTCTGTTCTTGTCTCATGGAGAACAGAGAAGAAGCATCAATGTCCTTCTTGGACTTCCTGTTTCAGCCATGGATGTGTTTCAAGAAGACTTCTTACAAATCTAATATTGAACAAATAAACAAACAAAAATACCACAAATATCTGCCAATTATTGTTTTCCCTTTTGAATTTATGCTGAAAAATTATTATTATTGTTTATCTTTATATTTTAAACTTTGTTTGTATCTTGAATCAAATTACATCCATAAATTTATATTATTGTTACAATATTTTAATATATTTTCTGTTATTTTAATACAAACTAAAATAATATGTATAAACAAAGTCCAAAAATAAAGAACAGAGGAGAAGACAGAACAGAGTAAACCCACAGTTTATTACTCTGTTACTTGCCACACAAGTCAAGATTCTTTTGTAAAGGTTTAAAGTTCAAAGCAGCAAAGCCATAGACACAGAGATTAGACCTAATAGACTTAAACACGATCTGATCCGTCGTAGTTCTATAGCCAAAAACATTGCAAGAATCCGAAGAGCTACCGATTAAACTTGCTTGACAAGTAGCCATAAGAGAATTCTCGCCTTCTTCTTTTTCTTCTTCTGCACAAGCAACACCTTCCAAAGAAGTTATGTCTAGCTTGTAGAGTCCAAGCTTATCCGTGGTTCGATTTGCAGAGAATGTTAACATCTCTCTAGTACTCGACGAAGCTGCATTGAATCTGCAGACTATACTCACTTCCACACCTGTTTTTTCAAACAAAGAGTAATAAGAGAGACCATTTCAACTTTTGAGGAATGTTTGGTTTCATTACCAGACATGAAGTAGCTATGTGTTGAGAAAGTGTTGTTGGAGCAGACATCACAATAGACAAGACCCATTACAGTGATATTTGCATTTGAAGAATGTTTTAGAGGAAGAGAGTTTAAAGACAAAAGTTGCAGAAGAAGTAACATAAGCATTATTATCAGTTTCTTTTCCATGTCCACAAGCTTGACAACTTTCTTCATCTATTGGATAATAAAACACTTTGGTTTTAAGTAAGAGATTAGGTTTCTTTTTTGTATGTGGTTGATGTAAGAAACAGACAAAACAATGGGCCAATAAGGTAGTAAAAAGACAAAAAAGAACAAACTAAAGATTAGAGACAAGAAGAAGAAGAAGTGATAGAAACTCCATTGAAACACAGCTTCAAGATTTGTCTATCTTTATACACAGAGAAAGAAGTTTCTAGAGTAGATGTTATGAAATGAATGTGTGAGCGAGAAACAGAGAGGTTGGTTTGTAATTTTAATAGTTTAAAAATGGCGAAATCTGTTAAAGAGAGTGGAGAAGGTAAAGCCACTTATGTGTGTCTAATGTATGGACCATTGAAGCAAAAGTGTAACAGTCATCATCATCATCATCATAATAATAACTAATAAAGTGGTCTCAAGAAAAATTGGCTCTATAGAAAATCAATACAAGAAGCCAAAATTATGATATTTTCCCGGTTTAGTTTCGATTTTGTCTGAAATCCTAAAGAACATGTATTGGTTTGCAAAACCAAAGCTTTGAAATGATGAAAGATGAATCTTGTAAGGCTTTAAACTTTCTCTCTCTCTCTCTCACTATACCTAAGAAAACATAAGTATATAGTGAAGCATCTAAATAAGACAAAATGATAGGGAGATATGACTTGATGCAAATTAAAGAAACCAGAAGAAGAAAGACAAAACTTATCAACTATGTTATGTCTTTATACACAACATCTGCAACTATGAAAAATTCGGTTCTTCGCTACCCGAAACAGAGATAGGACATGTTTTGGTATACACTAGAGATCTCTCTCTGTTCCCTAAGCTTAAGTATACAAGTAAACAAACGCGTCTTACTTGTACTTGTCCATGATTTTCTTTGCTTCTTCAAGTGGATCATCCATAGGCTTTGAACCAGAGCTATTGCTTTCTCCTCTTTGCTTAGGCGCCTCGTCTTTGTTTAAGGCTATGAATAAGAAATACGCAAATCCCATTGTACCCTGCAAGCAAACACTCTCATTATAACCACACTTCTATCTCATACATATAAACAAAGAGACTAGATAGTACATACCAATACAAAGAAAGCTGTTGATAAAAATGACTTGATAACAAACAAGGAAACCGCCAAAGCCGCTGTTGTGACTGAGATTCTAGCAACTGGTCTCGGCACAGACACCTTTACAAAAAAGCAAAAAAAATGATCGAAAAATATAACCAAAAAGTGTGACTAAAACCCATTTCATGTAGTGAAGACAAAGAGAGTGAGAAGAGAACACACAGGTACAAGGTTGGTTCCGGCTTCGATTCCATCTTTACCGATACTCCAAGCCGTTCTAAGAACTGTTACGATAAAAAAACCCGACACAAACACATAAGCAAGACACATGTCTTATGATCAAGTGCACACAAAATCAGCAATGAACAAAACCATTTTGCAACTAATTGTCAAAAATCATACAAAGATAACTTCTTTATCTTCTAAAGAACTTTTCAATAAAAAAAAAACATAAGCAAGACACAGTCTTATTGTGCGACAAGCACTTTCAAGTGCATAACACAATCAACTTATTCTATCAACAATGTTCCACACACAACACAATAATGAGCAAAACCACTTGAAATTCAAATTAACAACATCACAAATCATACCGAAAAATTCGATCTTTGGAGATAATTCAGTGACCCATTTGCTTAAATTTGACAATGAAATCCACTAATTGGAACTAAAAGAGAGAGAGAGAGAGAGAGAGAGAGAGAGAGAGAGAGAGAGAGAGAGAGAGAGAGAGAGAGAGAGAGAGAAAAAGAAGAAGAAACCTTTGAAGAAACTTGACTGGGCAGAACAAACCAAAGTTTTGGAGATAGCTCGTCGTTGAGGAACTATTCGAAATCTCAAAGATGAAACAGAACATGGAGTTGGGTTTTGTAAGAATCTTGGACAAGGATTCGGACAAGGAAACAAAGATAGAGAAGAAGCCATTAGATGCGAATAATTGAGAGAGAGAGAGAGAGCTTGGACTTTGTGGTGATTCCATGGCGGATATGAGAAACGACGTCGTTATAAATTTAGTTTAAGGCTTTAAAAGCCTTATAAAAACTAAATACTCTTTATGTTTGTTTGGGCTTTTATACCTCAAACTATTTTAATTTTTTTTTGTTGATGAGTAACCTTTTTTTTTTTAATATGTTGTTTGGTTAATTGGTTGGTCGTATTTATTATATATATATATAAATGTATAATCAAAATTGTTCTTTCATAAACAGAAAAATAATAATACCTACAATAAATTTGAAATGCAAGAGGAAGAAATTGAAAATTCAATAATAGGGGGAACAAAATTGAGCAACCGGTGTTAATTTTTGCTTAAATATTTCTTAACTTTTCCCTTAAATTTTACAATAGTTATCATGGGAAATTATCACTTTTGTCTTATAAGCCTAGATCTATGTTTTTGATTATATTATGATAAAATAATTTGCATGAGTATATATCTTACGTAGCAATTTGATTAAAGAAGAGGAATTCACGAAACTACACCTAATTCAATATTTTCACATATTTATACATTTTCAAAATTTTAAAAGCTTGATTTACCATTTAAAAAATTATCAAAATTAAAATATTTTCATTTGGGTTCGCTAATTAGTGTTTAGGGCAGTGGCGGACCCATACCACTTTTTTATCGGGTTCAAACACAAATATATATATCAAATATGACTATGAACTGGTTCAAAAAAATTATAACAATATATTATTAGGAGAAAATTAAAATATATGGGGTGTCACTTGAACCTCCTTTGTTATACGTAGGTCCGTCACTGGTTTAGGGTATAGTATTAAGGGGGTAGAATTGTGTGGATAAGGTTTATTTGAATTTATTTTTAGTGTTTACGTATAGTTTTGTGAAGTATTTTTGGAAATGGTGTAGTTTTGTGAAATGTAATTCAAATTGTGTAGTTTTGTTGTTCTCCGTTAAAGAAACATATATACGTAAATAGCTAGGTTGTGTACGTAGTGTGTGATTAACATTCTTGCATCAAAGTATAATACCATTCTTCCTATATTTATTTTGGACACCACATAACATAAGACACAAGCATGTTAAAACATAGAAAAACTTTCTTAGACAAATATAATGTAGTTACTAGTTAATTACTTTTGATTAATCCAACATATATATATATATATATATATATGTTACAAATATTCTCATCTTCTATCAAAAAGAAATATTCTCCTCTTTGGGGTTGTCTTATAATAACAAGCATATATTATAAGTTATGACAATGTTCCTATTCCATTTTTAATCTGTGATAATGAAAAATATATTAAGTGTGAAACTAGTAAATAAACATGGAAATTTATTTGTCATAAAAATGAATAGTAGTAATTAGTTTAATAAACTTACCAAAACACAACAATGGAATTCAATAAGGGCACAAACAACCCAAACTACACAATTGAGAAGTTGGCAAGTGAGAGCGAAAACGACATGTAATTAACAAAAATTTAGGTATTAGCTAGAGGCTGCTAGTTCACAATTAGTGATATTAATGGAGTAATATTACATTAGTGTCAATAGTGAACATTTGAACAAATTTTTAGATAAAACTGCTAATTAATGCAGTAACCTTCTTATTTCACTAAACCTTCTTCTCCAATTAAACATTTATGTAGGGGAAGACGAGGACAAGTGATGCATTGCATTGGTCTCCTTACATAATATAAATTATAACATATTAACCTTGTCATGTTTAGGTAACTCAATAATTATCTCAAAAATACTATATAATTAGTTTATGTTTCAACTATGATGCTTAATTACGACAATGATGGAGACCAAAGAGAGACATAATAATGAGAATTTTCCTTAAATTTTGCTTATATTTTCCTTAAAAACGGCATGTACTTCACGCTTTTGATCATTATCACTTTACTATGTTTAATTCACAACAACATTTTTACATAACTAAAACCATTATATAAAATCATGGGAGAATCACAAAACTACACCATTTGAATTACATTTCACAAAACTACACCATTTTCAAAATACTTCACAAAACTTCACCTAAACACTAAAAATTAAATTCAAATAAATCCTACCCAAACAATCCTACCCATTAATAATATACCCTACACACTAATTAGCGAACCCAAATGAAAATATTTTAATTTTGGTAATTTTTAAAAAGGTAAATCAAGCTTTTAAAATTTTGAAAGGGTGTAAACTTGTAAAAATATTGAATTAGGTGTAGTTTTGTGAAGGGAGGGTTGAAAGGGTGTAGTTTTGTGAATTTCTCTAAAATTATTTGTTTAAAGAAACCATAACTATTTTTTCTCAAAACTTACCATGACATGCATCAAAAATCTTTTGGACCAGGAGAGAGTATCTTATAACTTATATATTTTAAAGGCTTATTTCATTATAAGAAAGACATCCTATATATATTAATCGATGATATATTTTTCAGAATTTGAATGAAAAATTTAAAATTTAAAATAATATTAAATCTAGAAAGCCCATAACATTGAAGTTTTAATTATTGAAAATTTTACTTTTAAATTTAAGGTACAATTTTAATGGAAAATTTGAGGCTATCAAATCTTCTTTTACATGTAAAATATTATATCAATATATCTTTTTCAACGAATAATATATAGAGAATATGCACCCCCAAATTGTTATCGAAAACCAATACAAAATAAAGAAAATTACTTATATAAATTATAAACATAGTGAATAATAACGATAATAAAATATAAAAAAAAATAATTAGAAAAAAGTTTATGATATCATTATTGTTTTAATTTTGTTTATAATGATACTTTGGAGAATTGTCATAATATATAATAAAAAAGTTTGAAAAAAATTTTAAATTTATTTTAAATAAAATAATATGTCGAAAATTAAAAAGAATTATGTATTTCTTTCATATAATATACATATACTTAAAAAATCTAGTTTTTATATTGTTTTAGTTAAGCATAAGGCCCAAAATGTGAACCAACATGGCCTGCTAACTATCTGTTGGCCCGTAACAAACTACTAATATATTACCAAAAAAAGATAGTCATATGATTGGTTGAGAAATTTGAAAAAAGTGTATTTTTGGTTTTAGCAAATAATAACTTTTATAAGTTGCAGAAAATCTCACATCACATGTTTGGTGGATCTGACACATACACATGCCGATAATAATAATAAAAGCTTACGGATAGATTTTGCATTATCACACGTCAGCCTTTCGTGGATCAAATGTTTTTATATGTCATTTAGATAATATCATTTATTCTGTTTGACAAAAAAGATAATATCATTTATTTCTTTTTTTTCTAAAAACCAAAAAAACTAGTCCAACATTGCATTTAGTTATTACTTATTAGTTATTAGTTTATTACAAATGGTTGTGCACTGTCATTGCATTTTTTTTTTTTTTGTCAACATTTGAGCATAAATGACGTACCATTACCCAAATCTACACTATCGTAGGCATGGGGAATCGATCCGGTGAGGTAGTATTCACTGCATTCATGAACTTATGATCGCTACTGTACTAAGCGCCACTTCCCCGTCATTGCATTTTTTCCAATATAACTTTTTTAAGAAAATTATGGTCACCATTAATAATGACCCTAGATAATTATGAAGAAAAATGTTTAATAATTTTCTAGTAAAATATGTCAGAAAAACATGTGAATAAAACCTTCAAAAAATAATTCATAAAAAATTAAACATTATCCTCTTTTTTAAAATACAAAAAAATACATTTTTTGTCATTTTCTAAGTGAGATTTAAAAGAATTTGTGTAAAATTATCTTTTATAAAATGAGTAGATGCGGCGACGAGAAAAAGGAATATTCGAATCTTTACAACGCAAAAAAACGCGGGAAGAAACAAACACACTGCTGACGTGGAATCGAATATTCGAATATTTAGATCCATCTTCCCTTTTTCTTAATATAAATACATATAACTTTTAATTCTTCACAAATCAAATAAGAAAAATAAAAATAAAAAACACAGAAACCTTCACAGAGAGAATCTCTTTATCTCTCTAATGGCTATTAGAACAGCTCTCGTCTCCGACGCGCCTTCTCTCCCTGATTCTCTCTATGGATTATCCCAAGGTAATGCTTCTCTCTCTCTCTCTCTTCTCACGACTCTATGTAGTCGTCGTCTTCTTCTTCGTTGCTCTGATTTTTTCTGATTTTTTTTAGGTTTAGATTTGGGCAAAACGACACCGTTTAAGCTTCCTGGATTCTCTGTGATCGGACACAGAGGAAACGGCATGAATGTGTTGCAATCATCAGATCGGAGAACGAGAGGTCACAAGGAGAACTCTATGCTCTCTTTTAACTCCGCCGCTAAATTCCCCATTGATTTCATCGAATTCGATGTTCAGGTGTGTGTTCTCAGAAATTGTGGCTAAGTGTTTTAATTAATCATCCCTGTGGATTTTGATAGGCTAATGTTAGGGTTTAGTTTATGGATTTAGGATTTGTTGTAATAAGAAGCTGATTTAGATCTGTTTTTTCTTTGGTTACTTGGGTTTGTTTTGTGGAAGAAGATGATGATGCTATGTTAATAGTTATTGATGTGAAGATTGAAGAGAAAAAAGAGAGAGACAAGGGATATAAAAGCATAAGCTTTTTGTGTTGGTGTTTTTGTCTTGTTTCTTTGTAGGTGACAAAAGATGATTGTCCTGTTATTTTCCATGATGACTTTATCTACTCTCAAGATAATGTGAGTCTTACATTTTACTTCTTCTCTTTGATCTTTCTTTTGATCTTTTTTGGCTGATGAATCTTGTTTTGTTTCAGGGTGTTGTTAATGAGAGGAGAGTCACTGATTTGACTCTCTCTGAGTTCCTTCTCTATGGACCACAGAAGGAAACTGGCAAAATAGGAAAGACTCTTATGAGGAAATCGAAAGAAGGGAAGGTTTTGAGTTGGGAAGTTGATTTGGATGATTCACTTTGCACTTTACAAGAAGCATTCCAAGGAGTTGAGCAAACTCTTGGGTTCAATGTCGAGTTGAAATTCGACGATCACAGAGTATATGAACGAGAGTTTCTTGTCCATGTCCTCACAGAAGTCCTGAAGGTATGTACAATACACTCCCCACTTTCGCATGTTTTGCCTATATCTTTAGTTTCAGAACTAAACAGTAAGTGAAATAGAAAGTGATCTTTTTTTTACCATAAATGAGGTTATATGTGTAGTAAAAGTGTATCTAGATGGATCAAGATATGCAATTTTAGGACATCAAAATCTGTTTTAAGACTTTCTTTGTTGATATGTTATAAACATTTTTGTTTCCATTTGCTTATGTGTGTGTGTGGCTAAAACAACAGGTTGTATATGAATATGGTAAAGACAGACCATTGATCTTCTCAAGTTTCCAGCCAGATGCAGCACAGCTTCTAAGGGAATTGCAGAGCACTTACCCTGTACGTATGCTCACATTCTCTTTTGAATTTCATCAATACATTCATCACTTACATAAGAACTTAGGCAATAATGAATGTGAGATTTTATTTGATGCTAATTTATACAATTTTGGTGAAATGAAACCAGGTGTTCTTTCTGACTGATGCGGGGAACGAGATTCACAAAGACGAGAGAAGAAACTCGCTTGAAGAAGCCATTAAAGTATGCATAGAAGGAGATCTTCATGGCATAGTTTCAGAGGTTAAAGGAGTGTTTAGAAACCCATCAGCCATTACAAAGATGAAAGAATCTAACCTCTCTCTCCTCACATACGGCAAACTAAAGTAAAGCCAAAGCTTCTTCTTCACTTTTATAGTATTGTTTTGATTCCTATCATAGATTTAGATTATTGATCGTAATTTTGTGATTATATACGATTGTTGTAGCAATGTGGGAGAGGCAGTGTACATGCAATACATGATGGGCATTGAAGGAGTTATTGTAGATTTTGTTGAGGAGATTACAGAGACTGTGACACTCATGATGATAAGACCACCATCACCATTACAAGAAGATGATGATGCCATTATAACAAGACCTGAGTTTTCAGACAAGGAGATGGCTTTTCTTCTCAAGCTTCTCTCTCAGTTTATACAACATTGACATCATCTTTTTTTAATTATTTAGTTTCTTCTTCTTCATGTAAATAATTCTGTTATTTTTTCATACTTGCAATTTTAATTTATACAAGAGCTAATTTACTAATGACATGTCTGCAAGATATGTTAGGCAAAAAACAAGACTTTGAAACTGTAATGAAAAATACAGAGAGAAAGTGTCCTTTTTGTGTTTGATATATCAAAGTCACTTGCAAGAAAACAATTGTAAAGTTGTCCAAATAACTCAGCTAGTTAAACCATATAGACCTGCCTTGTTGTCCAAGGTTTTCCGGAAAACCCAATTCACTAAACCTCTCTAGTAAGTAGGCAACATGTTAAATCCCAAGAGACAAACAAAGACGTGTTTAGTGTACATTTTCTAAAGAGTGGTATTAGGTATCGTCAAGAATCAAGTCAATATCAGTATGGTTATTGTCAAAAACCAAACTACAACACTAAAACCAAACTATGTCAATGTTAAAAAAAAAAAAAAAACTCTTGTATATACCTTGTTGGATTGGACACTATTTTTAGGATAGTGTCCAATCCAACAACGCGGATAAGAGCGCGATAAACACCGAAAAAAATAACAAAAGACATGTTAAATGTACACATTTTCTAAAGATCATAAAGAAGAGAAAGAGTATCATCGTTAAGTTCAAAGTCAAAATCAGCGAGACTGTTATCGCTTCTCGACTCCATTGATCTACTACTTCCATCATAACTTCCTGTCATAGCAGCTGCTTCTGGTGGCGTCAATGGTTTCACACCCACACCTAAACACAACAACAACAACATTAGAAACCAGACTAGTCAATGTTTAAAACAAGCAATCTTGTAATACAAAGATAAACATCACAAAGCAACCATAAAACCCCCCAAACCTTAAACAAAACAGAACATAACCAAGCTACTTAAACAATACAAGAGAGAGAGAGATCAAAAGCCTAAACTCAAATCCCATTATCCTAATCACAAAGATTAACAACAAGAGCAAGGCCCTAATCTAACAAACAATCATTACGATTAAAAACAAAAACAGAACCAACCAAGCTTCTTGACTCAAAACTATAATATCCTAATCACAAAGATTAACAAAAAGAGCAAGGCCTAAAGCAAGATTCTTTAAATTAATAGTATACATATAAGAGAGAGTTAGTAAAGTAATTAGGTATAGTGTGTGTGTTACCTTGTTGAGCAAGAAGCTGTAACTTGCCTGATCCTTTAGGTCTTCCTCTACCTCTTTTAGGAAGAGGAGGAGACACTGAGACCACGTTGTTATTAACAGACACGTGTTGCTTCCTTGGACGTCCAAGTTTCTTCTTGATCAACGGCGTAGGAGGAAGAGGAGGCTTACTATTATCAGAGATTGTGCATGAGGAGGAGGAGGACGTGGCAGACTCTGAAGAGAGACCATTATTATTATCAGTCACCTTCTTCTTCCTTGGCCTTCCAAGTTTCTTCTTAATCACCGACGGAGGAGGAAGAGGAGGAGACGGCGAATAAGAAGAAGAAGAAGGCATGAAGCCAATGTCATATAACGGTGAAGGAGACGGCGTTTGCATAAACGGAGAAGAAGAAGAAGAAGAAGGCATGATGCCAATGTCATATAACGGAAGAGGAGACGGATTTTGCATAGACGGCGATTGCATAGACGGAGAAGAAGAAGAAGAAGAAGACATGAAGCCAATGTCGTACATGGCTTGGCTGAAACATTGATAATTCCAATCCTCTCCCAACGGAGAAAGATTCGAAGAAGAAAAGGGAGAATCTTGACGCCGCGTGTAATCGCCGGAGTTTGAAAGAGGATGCACCATACCAGGCGGAGCGTGGAAGTCACTCGCGTATTGAGAATCTGCGAAGGATGTAAAAGCTTCTCCGGGGAAACAGTAACGAGGAGGAGGAAGAGGAGGAAGATGAGATCCTCCTAAGAATGCCATTGCTTCACAACTTTCTCGTTGAATCTGAAGAAGAAACCCTAATTTATAAAATCAATTTGGGGAAGATTAAGAAGAAGAAGACCTAAAATTACTTTTGATTGAATCTGAATGAAAAAAAAACCTAATTTATAATTTGGGGGAATAAAAAGCCCTAATCCGAGTATAACATGGAGAACACGTAGGCCCATTTTATGAGCTTCCTTTTATAAATTATATAAAAAGGGCCCAACCGGGATCGAACCGGTGACCTCTCGATCTGCAGTCGAATGCTCTACCACTGAGCTATGGACCCACTTGTTTTTATTATTTTATTATAAAATATATTATTATATTATATTATTATAAAGAGAAATTCATAAAACTATGCCCTTTCAACCCTCCCTTCACAAAATTACACATAATTCAATATTTTCACAAGTTTACACCCTTTCAAAATTTTAAAAGTTTGATTTACCTTTTTAAAAATTACCAAAATTAAAATATTTTTATTTGGGTTCGCTAATTAGTGTTTAGGGTATAGTATTAAGGGGTAGGATTATTGGGTAGGGTTTATTTGGATTTAATTTTGAGTGTTTAGGTGTAGTTTTGTGAAGTATTTTGAAAATGATGTAGTTTTGTGAAATGTAATTCAAATGGCGTAGTTTTATAATTCTCCCTATTATAAACATATGATTAGCATTTGCTATGAGTTTCTTATAATCGGGTCTATGACGAGTTTCGGTTGCTTTGAACTTTGAAGCGTTGGAATCGATCATAATCTCTTTCTTCAAGTTTTCAGTTTTAGCCTTTTAGGTTTCATTTCTTATGGGATTTGAGTTATTTATAGGGTCTCTGAAAAAAAAGGTTAAAACCGAAAACGAGATCGATTTTAACTTATTGGTGCACAAGAAATGAGCCTAACCAGACCCAATAAAGGCTCTCTGCACTCTTTTGTCCTACCAACATGGACCCTTTCGGCATCAGATCACCCACTCGCAGTAACATGAGACCGCTTCATCAAGGTAATTGGTATTTACATACATTCTTCGTTAAGTCGCTACCTAGGTTTGCTTGGTGATCAAAGCTTGATGCTTAGTTCAATTAGATGGATATATACCACCACGGCTACGACTTTGCCAAACCTCAATACACTGTTTATCCTTTCTGGTCACAAACATTCTGTTTCCTCCAAACGCCATTCCACTTATCTTGTTTTCTCCCGAATCCTCTGATTTCGCATACAAATTCTTCCTAAAGGCCCTCTCTTCCAATACATCCCTGCTGGCATTCCCTACCAAACCCGTTATCACTTCAGACCAAAGCTCCATCTTGCTTCCTTTACTACTGAACACATGATTCCCATAGCTCTCTATCTTACACCCAACTCCTTCTCTTCTCTCCTTCAAGCTTCTCTTCCTCTCTTCCCCAAGACAAATCCACGGATCTGTTGTTCCCAAACTTCTCAAATCGTTGTAGAAAACCTCACCCGAACTCATCCCGACCTTGAAAACCGCAGAGAGATTATCCGAGACAGTAACATCAGAGAAACAATCTTGTGTCTCCTTAATCTCCCAAACCATATTCTTTGACCTGACATCCCAAAACCTTATGTGACCATTCACACCAGAAGGACTTGTATGAGAGCCAGAAACCATCAACAAGTTAACACTCTGAATCCATCTCAGCTTAGTCGATGGGATCGCGGAATCGATATCAGGACCATACATATCACAGTGGTCGATCTCAGACACAGGCAACAAGGTAGAGAGATCATACACCATAATCGAATTCGAGTTTCTTCTGCTAGATTCAAAGCTAGTGAACAAATACTCAGAGGAAGAGCCTATGGCTTGAACCGTGGAAGAGCTAGACCTACTAAGATTTTCCCAGTTCAGAGTTGTACGGACGGATCCGCCGTTTTCGAGATCTACGATTTGCAAACCTGAGAAATCGGTGGCTCCGGCAGCTAAAACTCCCGGAGATATCTCAAGAAGAGAATCCACGGCGGAGAAACTCGTCAGCACCGTTGATTTTCGCCTCAACGACCAATCGAACGAAGTGATTTTGCTCCCGTGAGCCACGTGGAGGCCACCGCCGTTTCCCGTCGGTGCGATCGTAGACGGTGAATCACGACCGTTCAAAGTAAGAATCGTGGATCTACGGAGATCGAACGCCTCGAACTGCGACGGATTCGAGAGAGAATCTACGAGGAAAGACTCGATTCCGTAGTATTTTGATTCGTCGATGAGATCTCGAACATCGAAAGAGCGAGATCTCGCAGGTAAGTTCCCCGTGCGGAGTATATAGAGAAGAGCAGAAAACAAATCTGGATCTCTATCTACGAAACGAGTCGACTCGTTAGCGAGTCGTGAGAGAAGAGAATCGGATCCGGCTAATGTTAAGGTCTCCTTCGTCGTCAGGAAGATTCGTCCGCCTACGTTGACGGAGACTACGTTCGATTCGTGAGGAGTCGCCGGAATATTCATCGGAGCAAAATCGTGAGAAAATCACAACATATCTTTTTTTTTGCAGTGTGAAACAAAAACGGAGAGAAGAAGAAGAGGATTTTGAGTAAACCGGTATAACACACTTATTATTCGGTTCGGTTTAATAATGTACATAAAAGTCCGGTTTAGTCCGGTAAATAAAACATGTTAAAAGAAACAAACACAACAAAGGATATGGTTTTAATCAATTTTATCATTCATATACAAGGATCTGGTTAGCCTGCAACATCATCATCATCATCATCATCATCATCGTCACCATAATCATCATCTTCTTCACTTATGTCTTCATCACTGGAATTATCCTCTGCACCATCCCCTGGTTTAGCATACTTCTCACAGTATTCTGAAACCGATCAAAAACCAAACCCATTCAAGCTTTTTCTTGAAAAAATGTTGCCACAAAAACTCAAAAAGACTTTCTTTAGTAGTATTATATGAGAACAAGTTTAATCCGTCTACATGCCTAAAACTTAATGACCATAGTCTTTATCTGCATCATGAGATTCTATTGACCAAATAAACAACGGGTTATCTATCGAGATTAAGCTCTACACTTGACTCTATTACCAAAGAAACTACAAATGATTGAAAAATTGAACATTTTAGTCTCAATAAGAATGGATGGTAAATCTCTTGTGAAAATCATCTTAATGAGTTTAGTTTACCTTTAACACGCTGTTCATAAGCGGGGCGATCACGCATCATCAAAGCAGCAGCGTCTCCATTCAATGGATCTGATGGGTTTGGATACAGTAGTAGCTGTGGCAGAAACGTCTCAAACACGTTCACAAGATCTGTAGAAAGAACAAAACCTTTTCAAAGTTCAAAAAATCATATCTTCAGGACAACAACAACAACAACAACAAATCGTTTGATTTAGGTGCCCTTACCGAACATAGGACTCCAAGTCTGGTTAATGACATCTAAACAAACAGAACCAGAAAGTTCATCGACATTAGGGTGATAGATCTTAGTAATGAAACCAACAGAAGGAGATTTGTAAGGATAAGCATCAGGAAGCTCTACTCTTATCTTCCACACTCCTCCTTCATACAAACCTATCATTCCAAACATTTGTACATTAAAGAAAAAAACCCACAACTAAAAGAGACAGACATATCTTTACATTAAACAAAGAGCTATATTGGTCCAAACACTCAAGTGTTTGATGGCACGGTGGAATCGAACACGAATCCACCTTGAGCGTCACCACACACAAGGAACCACATAGCCCAAGTAGATGACACTCAAGTCAAGTCAAGTGTGTTTGGTGGCTTGGTGGAAATCGAAAACGAATCCACCTTATGTGCCACCACACTTAAAAAGAGTGTATAACATGAACCAAACCCTAAGAAATTCATCAATAATAAGTTGCAAAAAAAGGCTTTATAATCATCATTCATAAGAAGCAGGAATCAAAGAGCAACAGTGTTTAATTAAAGACAAGGATTATATCTAAATCTGGGATTTTTGAAAGTGATGACGATGATTTTTTTTTTGTTTGTAATGATTTAAATAAAAACATGAAATTGAAAAGTCTTACTGTCTTTGGGGCCATTGAAATCAACAAAGAACTCTTGCATACCATCGTTGATCGTCTCCACTTTGTAATCGCTCATCATCCTCCAAAAAAAACCCAAAATCAAAATCAACAGAAAAAAAAATCATAAACTATAATCGAAATTAAGAAAAGTAATTACAGTTTCATCATATCCATTTCTCTGCGTTTGCTTGGCGAAGACATCTTTATTTTATGGGATTCGAGTGGAGATTAAGAGAAAATTGATGGGTTTCTTCTTTTCTTTTATTTTTTTAAGTTTCACGTACAACAATGATGGAGTGAAGCCAAAACCGTAAATAATTTATATATATAATATATAAATATTATTCATTGATTGTTACAAAGATCTTTTCTATCTATAAAATTTTGTGAATTAATTAATTTAGTTTCTGCTTTTTAAAATTTACTTTTCCCAAAGTAGGATCACATTTTTCTTCATTTTAATAAATTAGCTTAACGTCTTTTTATTATGTAATAAATAAATATCGCATTAATTAAAATAAAATATCTCATATAACATATTCAGTTTTTTAATTAATGTATTAATTACATTATAAGAAGACAGTGTACTTATTAATTAAAGGTACAAATTTTGTTTTAACATATTCAGTTTAATTAATGTGATAAACTGATAATTACAAAATTGCTACTATTCCCGCAATTTTATGATTTTATTCATTTCTGATATTTTATTCATTAAATATATCTTTTGTCAAAATAATAATTAATTAAATAAATCTAAGCAAAATTGTTGTAAAAAAAAAACATTTTAAGAAATAATATGACTGATATTACACCTCACGGGGCTTTAAAAGCCCATATTACCAACAAAAAGCCCATAATTAAGTAAGGCCTAATTAAAACCTACTTTTTGACCGTTTAATTTTTATTATCAATAAAATTCCACTTTTTCTTCGCTAACGTTTGAGAGCTATTAATGGTAAAAGTTTTAAGCACAAATTCTTATGTATTAATTATTTTTTTTTATTTAAAAAAAAAAAATATTAAAACAACACCAATCGCGGCCATACGCGTGTCAATGCATGGAAATCAGTATAAGAGTTAGATCCCAAATAAGAGCTACAAGAGTTAATCTCTTATATTTTTGGTTGACCTACATCTAAAAACCCACTTAAATCCCCAATAATAATGGTCTAAACCAAACCAGTCATCGACTCTCAGAATCCAATTCTGAATCTGCGACGGCGATTTTTCTCGCTTCTCCGATTCCACGTCTCCGTCGTGTAATCAGGCGGCGATTTTCGTCTTCACGATCGATTGTTTTTGATTAACATCGGTGGAAAAATATAACAGTTAGTGTCTGAATCGATTCGACCTAGAGATCAATATGGGTCACGGTATAATTATCGATTTTAGTGATTTTCATTGTGGGTTTTTCGAATTATCGCAGAAAGATAAATGCTTTATTGGTAATATTCTGGGGATTTTTATTGTTTGGATTTCAGGAGAAAGAGGAGGAAGACCTAATAAGAAGATTAAGTATGGTGGCAAGGTTCGTTGCTTAGCTCTCTGATTTATATTTTGTTATTTGATCTTCACTGTTTAATTACTTGATTTCACTATTTTATTCATTTACCAAAAAATCTCAGGATGATCAAAAGATGAAGAACATCCATAACGAAGATTTCGACTTTGGTGATGATCCTGATGACGATTCTCGTGATGGTAATTGATTTTTTTGATTCTATGTATTTGTGTTTTTTGTGGTTTTGATTATATTGATACATTATATAATGGGGGGGGGGGGTTTGGTAGGTGAAGGAGATGAGAAGAAGAGGGATTTCACCAAATTGGAATTGAAACCAGATCATGTGAATAGGCCTTTGTGGGCATGTGCTGATGGAAGGATTTTCTTGGAGACTTTTTCTCCTCTCTACAAACAAGCTTACGATTTTCTCATCGCCATTGCTGAACCCGTCTGCAGGTGCCTTGTATATCTTAGTTTTGCATTCATCAAAGGTGTTTAGTTACAAGTTGAAGGGCTTACTTATATACTATAATCTTTGGTGTTAAGTTTCTTCGTTTCTTTTGATTTTTTGTTTTATGGGTTATTACTTCAGGCCAGAGTCGATGCACGAGTATAACTTAACCCCTCACTCTTTGTATGCTGCTGTTTCCGTTGGTCTTGAGACAGAAACTATCATTTCTGTTTTGAATAAACTGTCTAAGACTAAGTTACCCAAGGAGATGATTGATTTCATCCATGGATCTACTGCTAATTATGGAAAAGTTAAGTTGGTACTGAAGAAGAATCGGTATTTTATTGAATCCCCGTTTCAGGATGTAAGTTCACCATGCTTATCCTCTTTCTTTGGTCTTGTACATTTGGTTATTGATTGCATATATCAATTGATTTTGCAAAATATTACCAATCCCAGGTGTTGAAAAGGCTTCTTAGTGACGACGTTATAAACCGAGCTAGATTTTTTTCTGAGGTGTGTTGAATCCCCCCCACTCTGTTTATTACATTATATTTGCTTTGCCTAGTTTCTTAAATTTATTTGGATATAAACTCCATGGTTTGCTTTTCTGAGTTTGTTTGTTACACTTTTGTCACTAATGTGGCAGAGATTTGGCCTATATTTTCTAAGGTTCTTTGAAACTATGTTTTTCAGTTAGTATCTAGAGTTCATTATCCTTCTTCGTAGGCCCCCAAATTCATTGAACACATCAGTCATCTGTCTAATACCATTGTGTTCTTCACAATATGCAGAACCAACTAACTTAGTTTAACGATTTTGCTAGCCTTATCGTGATAGTGATAGATTCACAATCGGCACAACTAGTGGTGAACTTGAAGCTGGACCTAGTGAGCTGTTGAATGAAGCAGAACTGGCAGCAGCAGCTGAAGAGAAAGAAACTCACTCATTTGAAATAGATCCAGCACAGGTAGAATCCCTCAAATCGTATAAATGTTTTTGGAAAATAATAGTGTTAATGAGTTTGGTGATTGTTCTATGATATTTTACTGTAACTCGTATTGTCATGTTGTTGTTTTATTTGTATGCAGGTGGAGAATGTGAAGCAGCGTTGCTTACCAAATGCCTTGAATTACCCTATGTTAGAAGAATATGACTTCAGGAACGATAATGTGAGAGACACTTCAGGCAAAATTTTACTTACCAGATGATACATTGTTCATGTTCAGGTTTGTTAACAATTTGGTTTGCTCCGTCAGGTCAATCCTGATCTTGACATGGAGCTCAAACCCCATGCACAACCAAGGCCATACCAGGAAAAAAGTCTGAGCAAAATGTTTGGGAACGGTATTACTACCTCTGTCCACATTTTTTTTAATCTTTGTATTTCACTAACTGCTCAAAGATCAGTATCTTTTTAAATACTGACTGATAAGATGCTTGATTTTGCAGGAAGAGCAAGATCTGGGATTATAGTGTTGCCGTGTGGTGCTGGTAAATCTCTAGTTGGTGTTTCTGCAGCAGCCCGTATCAAAAAGAGTTGTCTCTGTTTGGCGACAAATGCTGTCTCAGTGGATCAGTGGGCTTTCCAGTTTAAGTTGTGGTCTACTATAAGAGATGACCAGATATGTCGTTTTACTTCTGATAGTAAAGAACGATTCCGTGGAAATGCTGGTGTTGTTGTGACAACCTATAACATGGTTGCCTTTGGTGGCAAACGGTCTGAGGAATCAGAGAAGATTATAGAAGAAATGAGAAACAGAGAGTGGGGGTTGCTGCTCATGGACGAGGTAATCAAATAGTTCTTGATGGGATTAGTGTCTCGGAACTTAACCTAATAGTGTTTAGTATTATATTTATATATGTGGTCCATACAATGTGTGAATTTTTCAAGAGTTATGTCTTTCTACAGGTGCATGTGGTTCCAGCCCATATGTTTAGGAAAGTTATCAGTATCACAAAATCTCACTGCAAGCTTGGACTTACAGGTATATTTAAGTGTTCATTTCATCTATCTTTATTATACTACTTCAATTTCTGTTGAAGCTAAGTCTCTGTTTTGGTCTTTTATGCAGCCACCCTTGTGAGAGAAGACGATAGGATTACAGATTTGAACTTCCTCATTGGCCCGAAACTATATGAAGCCAATTGGCTAGATTTAGTGAAAGGCGGCTTTATTGCAAATGTTCAATGTGCTGAAGTATGGTGTCCTATGACCAAAGAATTTTTCGCAGAATATCTGAAGAAAGAGAACTCCAAGAAGAAACAGGTTCACTAATATAAGCTTTTTTCACATAGATCTTCATCTTCTCTTTAGTTGTTCTGACATGTACATATCTTGTCATCTTGTATCTGCAGGCACTTTATGTCATGAACCCTACCAAGTTTAGAGCCTGTGAGTTTCTGATACGTTTCCATGAACAACAACGTGGGGATAAAATCATTGTCTTTGCGGACAATCTTTTTGCACTTACAGAATATGCAATGAAGCTCCGGAAACCGATGATCTATGGTGCAACCAGGTTCGTATTTCTAGCAAGCATTTTTGTCTTTTCAGTCAGTTTTCAATCTGAAAATCCTCCTTATGATTAATCTGTAGCCATATCGAACGAACCAAGATTCTCGAAGCATTTAAGACCAGTAAAGACGTAAACACTGTCTTCTTGTCAAAGGTATTACCATTGTTTCCTTTCTATTTATAGAATTTGTTTGTTCCATGTGAAACTTAGTAACGGATTGGGTTGGTTTCTTATTGACTATAGGTTGGTGATAACTCCATAGATATCCCTGAAGCTAATGTGATTATTCAGATATCTTCACATGCTGGTTCTAGACGTCAAGAGGCTCAGCGTTTGGGTCGTATTCTTAGAGCCAAGGTTTGATTTTCTCAATATTATCCCTACTCATCACGTTATGTCTCTCTTAGTCCCGCTTGTTTGTTGGACTCGGTAAGTGTTTTTAATGTCTCCATTGATTTGAAAAAAACAGGGTAAGCTTGAAGATAGAATGGCTGGTGGAAAAGAAGAGTACAATGCATTCTTCTACTCACTTGTTTCTACCGATACACAGGTACGTCTCTGCGCTAAATTTTATTCAACCGAAACAAATTTAACAAGAACCCGAAAGATAGACAAGTCCTAAAACCAGTTTATCGGAACCTGGTCTCGCTATCTAATACCCGGGGACTATTTTTAAAACCGGAGTAACGAGCACTCGTGCCTAAAAGGCTATGGTGAATGGTTAGTTAGGAGATAATGAATGTTGAAAATTTGCAGGAGATGTATTATTCAACGAAAAGACAACAGTTCTTGATAGACCAAGGTTATAGCTTCAAGGTAATAACAAGCCTACCACCACCTGACGCTGGTTCGAGCTTGAGTTACCATAGCCAAGAAGAACAGCTAACTCTTCTCGCAAAGGTGTTGAACGCTGGAGACGAACTGGTTGGTCTTGAGCAACTCGAAGAAGACACAGACGGTATGGCTCTGGCAAAGGCTAGAAGAAGCATGGGATCGATGAGTGCAATGTCCGGTGCGAAAGGAATGGTATACATGGAATACAACTCTGGTCGCCACAAATCGTCGGGTCAACAATCAAAGAAACCTAAGGATCCTACCAAACGACACCAACTCTTCAAGAAACGTTTCGTGTGAGGCAAAGAAAAGGTTCTTCCAGCTTGTTCGCTGGCGATGAGTTTTATATGTTTCTGATGTTGATTTTCGTAGAAACATAGAAAAATCGGGTGTGAAAGTTATAAGAAGTTGAGAAACATAGGTCTAAAGATCTTCAGAGTTTTGACAGTTTACTAAGTTTGCATACAAAGTTGTTGTGGTTTGGTCAAGAAATTAAACAATGTAAACGCTTCCAAGAGAAGAATATTATCACATTATGCAAGTTTTGCTTGGGTTCAAAATCACATGCAAGATTGTTTTTTTTTTGTTAAAAACACATGCAAGATTGTTTTAGAGAACTTTTGGATGTATTGTATTTTTTAAGTTTTAAAGTTTTTTCAATGTCAAAGATATATATATATAAGTTATACAAGTTACAAAGAAAAAATGTGAAACATATCGAAAGGAAACTGCATCATTTACAATTAAGTTGCTACTTTTTTATGAAATAAATTTTTTGTATTACAAAACTCGAAAATGTTTATTGTTTTCGGTTCAAGTTAGCTAGTTACTACTTATATTTCGGTTCAAACTCGAAAATGTTTAGTGTTTATTTGTTGACAGAGAAAAAGTGTGATGTATGTTTGTCTTTTGAGGCTAGCTAGTTGGTAAGAAGAAGATACCAAAATGATGAATTAAAATAAAATTGAGTATTAAGATTGGTCCCACGTTGGAGGAATTTTTTACATGTGTATTAACTTTTAATTTTATAATCTAAAGACCTTCAAAAAGGTATTTGTAGGTAGGCATTTTGACCACTTTTTCAACGACATATTATTAAAATTTATGTCTACATTTTATTTTTTTGGTTAAAAAGTTTATTTATGCCTACATTTAGTCTTAATTTGAATTATACTTCGACACGCTTTTATGATTGCGAATCTTTAAAATGCCAACTGTTCATTGGTTGCAAAGAATCCACCAAAAAAAGTTTAGGAATTCACAAAACTACACTTTTTCATCCATTCATTTAAGAAACTTTATCTAATTTAATTTTTTCACATAACTACATCCTTTTAAAAATTTAAAATGTGTAGTTTTGTGAAACGTAATTCAAAGGCGTAGTTTTATAATTAGAGAAATTCACAAAACTACACCCTTTCAACCCTTCCTTCACAAAACTACACCTAATTCAATATTTTCACAAGTTTACACCTTTTCAAAATTTTAAAAGCTTGATTTACCCTTTTAAAAATTACCAAAATTAAAATCTTTTCATTTGGGTTCGCTAATTAGTGTTTAGGGTATAATATTAAGGGGGTAGGATTGTTTGGGTAGAGTTTATTTGGATTTAATTTTGAGTGTTTAGGTGTAGTTTTGTGAAGTATTTTGGAAATGGTGTAGTTTTGTGAAATGTAATTCAAATGGTGTAGTTTTATAATTCTCCCTAATTAGAGAAAAAGTAATTTATTCACTGATTAATCAATGGAAATTAACATTAGGAAGCATAGATATAAAGGTGAGATTTGTTCTTTCGTAATGTTTTTAGGAATTACAAAACCACACTTTTAAAAATTACACTCATTCAAATCATTTATAATTAAGTATAACTAAACACTAAATCTTAAATCCAAATAAACTCTAAACACTAAATCTTATTTCCTTTATCATTAAATTTTAAAACTATATAGTGAACCCTAAATAAACTTTTTAATTTGGGTTGTTTAACCTTTTACAATTCGAAAAAACAAAATTATAAATAATTTAAATTAGGTATAGTTTTTTGACGTAGTGTATTAAAAGGATACTTGTTATAAATCGCTCTTTGTTTTTTTAATAACAGATAAATGTAATCTCTTAAAACGTGTGAAAAATCTACAAAACATTTAATAACTGAAAATTATTTCTTTATTTTGACTAAAAATATATCTCTAATTAAAAAGTAGAGGCATGAAATAAAAAAGGTTTATTAAATACTAAGCTAATTAAGGACATCTATATATAGGAGGAACATGACGCCCAATACTTGATTTTTTTCAAGTTTCTTAGTGTGTTAAGTCATGATTAATAAAAGGGTATATTTGCCGAATGGGCAGTTTTTTGAAACTAACCAAAATTTTGGACACTTCACTATTTATAATTGTAAAATAGCCCTGTAGGACACATATTGTGTAATAGAGTGTGAGGAGAGAGATAAGAGATAGAAAATGAGATATAATGGTAAATGACAAAAATGGGTATTTGTATAATGTTATATATATACATTGTGAAAGAGAATTGCATTAAATGCACTTTTCATCAACATTAAATGCTCTTTATTTCTCTCCCTCTCTCCTTTCTTTTCTTTTTTCTCACGGTTTTTTTTTGTCTCTCTTTTTTTTTCTTTTCTTTTCTTCTCTTTTTTCTGCATTTTTTTTAACTTAATTCTTCCTCTTTACAAAATTTCCAAATTGAATCCTAAAGTCAAATTTGTAAGTTTAGATATTGGTTTAAAATTTTCAAATTTGAAAGTTTAGATAGTGGATTCGAGTTTTGTACAATTTTGTTTGTATAACTTTATATGGTAGATACAGATTTTTGCAACTCTGTATATGCAGATGAATATTATTCATTTGCACAATCCAGTATCTAGTGGATGATATAATGTACTTGGTATTGTACAGTGTACGGTGTACTTAACTCAACAAGACAACTCGTCTGTACAGTGTACAGAAAAAGATTTGCATGAAACAATTGTACGGTTGCTCGACCACAATATGACTTATATGTACGGTGTACATGACTCACTGAGACATTTTGTCTGTACAGCGTACAGAGTACAGACGAAGATTTGCATGAAGAATTTGTGCAGTTGTTGTAACGACCGATTCATATCATTTGTACAGTGTACATGACTGACTTATAAACACAAATGGAAATGTTAATGGTTAATATTAGTTTATGTAGTAAAATAATTGTTTGTATAATCTGGTGGATAATCAAGAAAAAGAAAGAAACAATTTAAAGAAGAAGATGAAAGAGACTAAGAAAGAAGAAAATGAAAGAGAACAAAAAAAAAGAAGATAAAAAAATAATATAAAAAGAAAGAGATAATAATTTAAAAAGAAAAGAAACAAAATTTAAATGGCATTACTGTAATATATTATAACATTGTACCCAATATAGTAAATTAACTTTTGTGTGAATAGTATATTTTGATGAGACCCATCGATGGAAAGAGAAAATTGTCCAATTTGCAATCCTTTTCAAAAAAGTGTCTAAATTGACAATTAACCCTTAATAAAATTACTACTAGCATATATTTTTATTACTCCTATTGTTGTTGTTGTTTTATAATTACTTGTCACGAACTAAAATTTGCTATTGGATTTGACATCACATAATTTGCATTACCCTTCAAGTTAAATATACCAAAATTATCAAAAACATAAACAAAATATATGAATAAATAAATGAATGAATCTTTCTTGAAAGTGCTATTTTCAGTCTATTTGATATTTTATCCTCCACAATACAATACAAAAAAGAAATGATTTTAAAATAGAACCAAAAACACAATTGTGAGCTTCTCCGTTGCTGCTTTTGATGATCAGTCAAATTACCAATTATGTTAAAAGGTATATTTCCGTAAGTGTTTGTTAATGGCAACAGTCGCATTATTGTTTTTTTTTGCTTAATACTTAAATTATACTATAGGTTAAATTTTAAGCTTTTGTCTCATCATTTCTGGTTTTTCCTAGATATATATATATATATATAATTTAGCACTATTGTTTTTATTTGATATATATATAATTTAGCACTATTGTTTTTATTTGATAGATATGAAAAAGTGATATTTATTCGATATATAACCAAATTTCCCCACGTGCTTAATGTAAAAATTCAATGTAACGCATAATTAGAGACAAATAGTCAACGCCTATATGCATTGTATGCTATAGTTTTATTATACGGCCAGTTATAAATAAATAAATAAAACCATTTTCCCTAAACTTTAATTTTTTGTAATAATTTGGACACAATGATAATGTTAGAAGAAATAATCAGGCTACGTGTTTTGGTTTGTCGATGTTTGTATTCAGTGGCTCATTATTTGACTTAAGCAAATTAATTTAAAATGTAAATATTTTTCGTGCACTAAAGAGTATCTTGATCCACTATGATTCGGATTATTATATAATACTAGGGTGAACGCGCTTGCGGGGACGTATGTGTATTTTAAATAAGGTAACAAATATTTAACTAATGTTGAATCGATGAGAAAAGTTTTGAGCTGAAGTAGGAGTGTGCAGTGTTGTGACGACGAAAAGGGCTGATATCAAATGCTAACAGTGGATGTATTTTATATTTGCTCTCCATTTGTAAGAGACATGTTTTAAATTGTGATAGTTCCTAATATTGTTGATGAAAATTTAAATTGGTGAACATATAAGGTGATAATTTTTTTATTTTTAAAGTTTGAATAATTGTTAGAAAATTTTAAAGTGAAACTTGTTCATAAATATAGACTGAGAAACCTATGCACCCTCAAGAGTGAATACATTTTTATTTGTATATGAGAAGAGAAAACAAAAAACAGAGAACAAACTGAATGCTTTAAAGAAAAAAAGCGTTGTCATTAAAAAACAAAAAGAGACGCAAGAACGTACAGACTTGACTTCAGGGTGGGTTCAAAGTTTTAGTCACCTAAGATATCAGGTTTAATAAAAGGAAGATAAAAGTTAACAAAGCAAAGCCAAACGACCACTATTAAGATAATAGCACATTCCATGGCAAGAAGGACAAAAAATATCAAAGGAAGATACATTCGGTTAAGTTTGATACTTAGATGAAGAATGATGATAATGTTAGTGATAAAGCAACACACACTTGCTCATCTTTTCTTATTTATTTCAAATATAAAGAATGTTTGAGTTAACATTGAACAACAACTTATTAGAGAAACCAAAGGTGCTCATAGAACCAATTAAAGTTTACAAATTTCAAGACTTTACCTCCAAAAAGTTCGGGATTAACAGTGGTGACAAACATGACAGATTGTGTCCTATCACCCGACTTGAGGATGCCCCTAAAAACAGACGCAACATCATCCCACAAAGACAAGTAAACAACCACCTGATTGTTATGCCAATGATTGTCGTCAATTTCAGTAAGACGTAATAATGTGTGATGCACTTAGTTTTCCTTTAAATAATTATTTTGAATTTAGTTATTACTAACTAAAACTAAAACTAAATATTTGTAACTTTAGTATCAGAAATTGTATATTTACATAATTGCTAATAAAAATTATAAACCATGATAAGTTGAAAAATTACTTATAAAATACTTTTTTGAATTTCATTTCAGTTAAATGTATAAAGTTAGAAAAATCCATCATTATTAGAAAAGCTAATAAAAAAGAGAATAGAGAATACTTTGACAGAGTTTTGGTTAAAGACCCTTAAGTTGAAGATGATTTGAAGGGTTTCTCTATAAAAGTTCTTCCCAATTAATAGTATAGATATACACAATTCACTTATATTTATTTTAATCTGTTTTTTTAAATATTGTTTGTGACCATATGAATTGTAAGATGTTTCTAGTTTTCTTGTTTTTTTTATTTATACTTTTTGTAATAAAAATCTATCATTAGTAGAAAAGCTAATAAAAAAGAGAGTAGAGAATATTTTGACAGAGTTTTGGTCAAGGGCCCTCACGTTGAAGATGACTTGAAGGGTTTTTCTATAAAAGTTCTTCCCAATTAATAGTATAAATATACACAATTCACTTATATTTATTTTAATTTGTTTTTTAAATATTGATTGTGACCATATGAATTGTAAGAGATTTCTAGTTTTCTTGTTTTTTTGTTTATACCGTATGTAAGATGTATTTATGATTAGTTTTAATAACTATTTAAAATTGATATATGTATCCATATATATATATATATATATATATATATATATATATATATTTTATAAATGTTAAAAATAAAATTAAATATTTCTTTTTCGGATTTTATTAATCTTAATGAGTTTTATCAAAAATATTTTAGTGATGTTGTTTATATATTTTTGGCGTTTTATTTGAATTTTATTAATATTAAATGGTTGTATTAATATTGTCAAAAAATAGTTGTATAAGAAAAATCCATCATTATTAGAAAAACTAATAAAAAGAGAATAGAGAATACTTTGACAGAGTTTTGGTCTAGGGCCCTGAAGTTGTAGATGATTTGAAGAGTTTCTCTATAAAAGTTATTCTCAATTAATAATATAGATATACACAATTCACTTAAATTTATTTTAATTTGCTTTTTAAAATATTGATTGTGACCATATGAATTGTAATATGTTTCTAGTTTTTTTTTTTATATCGTTTGTAAGATTTATTTATGATTAGTTTTAATAGGTATTTAAAATTGATATATGTATCTATATATATAGATATTTTATAAATGTTAAAAATTACATTAAATATTTCTTTTTCGCATTTTATTAATGTTAATGAGTTTTATCAAAAATATTTAAGTGATGTTGTTTATATTTTTTTGGGATTTTAGTTGAATTTTATTAGTATTAAATGATTGTATTAATGTTGTCAAAAAAATAGTTGTGTAAGAAAAAGCCATCATTATTAGAAAAGCTAATAAAAAAGAGAGTAGAAAATATTTTGACAGAGTTTTGGTCAAGAGCCCTGAAGATGACTTGAAGGGTTTTTCTATAAAAGTTATTCCCAATAAATAGTATAAATATACACAATTCACTTAAATTTATTTTAATTTGCTTTTTAAAATATTGATTATGACCATATGAATTGTAATATGTTTCTAGTTTTCTTGTTTTTTTGTTTATACCGTTTGTAAGATTTATTTCTGATTAGTTTTAATAGTTATTTAAAATTGATATATGTATCTATATATATAGATATTTTATAAATGTTAAAATTACATTAAATATTTCTTTTTCGCATTTTATTAATGTTAATGAGTTTATCAAAAATATTTAAGTGATGTTGTCTATATTTTTTTGGGGTTTTATTTGAATTTTATTAGTATTAAATGATTGTATTAATGTTGTCAAAAAAATAGTTGTTTAAGAAAAATCCTTCATTATTAGAAAAGCTAATAAAAAAGAGAGTAGAGAATATTTTGACAGAGTTTTGGTCAATGGCCCTAAAGATGACTTGAAGGGTTTTTCTATAAAAGTTATTCTCAATTAATAGTATAAATATACACAATTCACTTAAATTTATTTTAATTTGCTTTTTAAAATATTGATTGTGACCTTATGAATTGTAATATGTTTCTAGTTTTCTTGTTTTTTGTTTATACCGTTTGTAAGATTTATTTATGATTAGTTTTAATAGCTATTTAAAATTGATATATGTATCTATATATAGATATTTTATAAATGTTAAAAATTACATTAAATATTTCTTTTTCGGATTTTATTAATGTTAATGAGTTTTATGAAAAATATTTCAGTGATGTTGTTTATATTTTTTTGGGGTTTTATTTGAATTTTATTAGTATTAAATGGTTGTATTAATGTTGTCAAAAAATAGTTGTGTAAGAAAAATTCATCATTATTAGAAAAGCTAATAAAAAAGAGAGTAGAGAATACTTTGACAGAGTTTTGGTCAAGGACCCTGAAGTTGAAGATGATTTGAAGGGTTTCTCTATAAAAAAATTTCCCAATTAATAGTATAGATATACACAATTAACTTATATTTATTGTAATTTGTTTTTTTAAATATTGATTGTGATCATATGAATTGTAAGATGTTTCTAGTTTTCTTGTTTTTTTGTTTATATCGTTTGTAAGATTTATTTATTATTAGTTTTAATAGCTATTTAAAATTGATATACGTATATATATAGATATTTTATAAAATATTTTTTTCGGATTTTATTAATGTTAATGGGTTTTATCAAAAATATTTTAGTGATGTTGTTTATATTTTTTGGGATTTTATTTGAATTTTATTAGTATTAAATGGTTGTATTAATATTGTCATAAAAAAATAGTTGTATTAAATATTTTTTTTTAATTTTATTTTCTTAAAGATGATGATGTGGCTTCTTGTGGTGAGAGACAAAAGTGTCTCATTATATATATGATTATATTTTCATGATAAAGAGCTTTATAAATCAAATGTTACACTCCACTAAGCATTTTCTTATAAAATTAACATTATGTTAAAGAATCTTCTTCCCAAGTCAAGGATTTGTGCACACGTTTTAAAATTAAATTCTTAAAATTTCATACATTCATATAGAAAAATGAGACAAACGATTTTCAATACTAAAATATTACAATGAAATTTATTAAAATTTACACTCTACTAAAATATATCTATTTTATAATTATTTTCGATGTGACTCTATGGCTTGATTAATTTAACAATTTATAAACTTCTTCTTCTTCTTTAACTATTTCCAAGGGAAAATTTAAAATATTGGACCCTATATATATCACCAGAAAGAAGAAAAAGAAGAGTGTTGCACCATAAAAGCTTCATCTTCCTCATGCAACCCATCCATTTTCTGTCCACCATTTATTTTTACAACACATAAGAGATCGTTAATTATTGATTATAAGACGTATTTAACATCTAAAATATAAGTACTAAAATATTAAGATACACGCAAAATTACTTTTTTCAAAAAATGTATAAGAAAATGTTACTATATATATCTACAAGCTATGCTATTCACAGTGGTAGTATATATTTTTGGAGCAAAACTTAAAAATAGAGTGTTCCTGATGAGTATAGTTCTTAATTATTTGTAAATCTTGTTATAGCTCAAAAATAATAAAATAAAATAAGGTATAGATTTATGAATATTGAATTACACAAATTAGGTCATTGTCGTCAAAAGTTGGAATTTCAACAATTTCATCGTTGCGTGCAAATCTGCCACGTATGCGATGTCTACTATCTGCCAATGTTTTCCTGCATGCATACTTTTTTTTTTGTTCCCATTAATAATAAGAAAAGGCTTTATAAATACATGTAATTAATCCCAAAAGTTTTTATGCTAAAACGTATCACTAAAATATACTCATAACACTTATATATATTTTTGACTTTAGTCAAATATATTTAACATTTCAAGATTTTGTGTTTATTCAATTGAATTTACTATTAATTAGTGTTTATGATGTATTTTTTGAGGGCTTTAACCCTTTTTATATAAATTCTGTGATACTTTTACATTTAAAAATTCACTGATCTTTTATAGTAAATTTATTTTTTGTAAGAAAAATTGTTACCTTAATAGTTTTGGTAAAGTTTCTATGGTTACGTTTAGCTCTATACTTTGATATTTTCACTTTACGTTCTTCTGCACTGTAACGTCCCACTTTATATCTCTGTTCGCCGGAAAATTTCTCCGACGAGTTCTCCGATGATCTCTGCTCGGCCAAGTTCTTACTTAGACTCTGAAACCCAATTACAAAAATCAAAACTTTAAGCTAATTTATAACAAATACACGATACCGAAAACAAAAAAAACAGAGCAAAATCGAAAAAACAGAGACCTGCAAATCTCCGGTGCTATAGCCTCGCCGCATCTGACCGTGAAAGAAGTCACTTTCTGGAGATTTCATCACTGGAATGTTGAACGGAACCTGATTTGGTTTACCGTCGACTGAATTGCTGCTAAAGCTTCTCTGCATATATCTCCCTGAGTTCTCTATCGCGCCGTAGCTTCGCGCCGTTAATCCACCGTCGCCGCCGTCGCCGACGTAAGAGAAGAACCTTTCCGATTTAACGGCGTCGGAGATTTGAGAATCTGAGAAAGTTAGGGTTCCGAGAAGATCGCTTGGAGGAGATGAAGAGAGGACGTGAGGGGTAAAATGGTCAAAAGAGTAAAGCTGGTTGTTACAGAACATATCTGTAGTTGTTGTTGTTGTTTTTGTGTAAATTGAAGAAGATAATGAAGAAGAAGACATGTCAAAGATGTAAAGATCTGAAGAAGCCATTGTTGAAGATGAACAAAAGCAAAAATTGAGGTTATCTTGTGTCTTACGTTAGGGTTTCAATGTTTCACAGACAACAAGACATGATAAGTCAAGTGTCTTTTTATCAGGTGGGAGTTGTGTATTTATAACGGTGGAAATTTAATTTTATAGTAATTGATAATTCTCAAAACTAACAAATTTTAAGTTTTGAGGTCAAAAATATCCCCACAAGTTTTTTAACCAAAATTACCTCACAACTTAAAATAGCTTAAAAAGTTTAAAATTAAAACTAAAGACCTCAAAATAAATCTTAACTGTTATTTAAATAAATCTGAAACACTAAATACTACAACACTCAAATGAAAACAAATCTAAAATATTAAAAAATTGCGGTATAAAAACTTTTTAATCGTATTTAAAACATTTGTCATGTTCTTAAACAAAAAAAAACATTTGTCATGTTACTTTTTGCCTTTTTTAGTGGTGGTTTAGAACATTTTCTCTTTATAAATATGTCCTTATAATTTGTTTATTTTATGGAATTAGCCCATAGAGTTTATGTTAATTCATTTTTAACCAAAATGCTTAAGTCCAAATTAAATAGTTTATTTTTATATGTAATTGGTATCTCTATCTTTTTGTTGCATGATGTGAGCAAAAGCTTCTTTTAATGGTTATATTACTATTCAAATTCTACGTTTTGGAATCTAATTCCTTCACTTGCATTGCTGTTAAAAATGTATTTTTAGGTTATATAAATATAATTTAGGGTGTAAGGTATAGTTGAGAATATTCGAGAGTTTACTACTAACCTTTTGTTTATTTTCTGTTAATTTTTTATAAAAACTTACATTAGCTTACAAAAAAATATTGAATGATTAAAAGAATGCATACCATCTCATAAAATTTTAACAATTATTATTGTCTTTAGCTTTCTAACAATGTGTTTTCATGTTTGAAAAGGATTAAATTGTAAAATGAATTACTATTTTTTGGTCAAAGTAAAATGAATATATATTATTCTGAAATTTCGGCATTTCCAATGGGTCAAAGTGTTCTTTTAGCTCAACCAATAAAAACATGAGAAGAGCGAAATTCAAGTCCAAACAGTAAATTTTAAAATATATAATTACAAAGAATTTCAAAAGAACAAAAAATCGTAAATTTTCTGCATTGTTTCCAAATCAAGAAAAATAAAAACTTGAATGTTTAGCGCGTGAAACGCTATTTGAATTCAATACTATATTTGAACTTCTCTCATATTAATTTGCAATTTTTCTATAAAAAAACACATTCTTTGTTTTTTTTTGAAAAAATCGAGATTTGTGTTACTATTTGTTGGTTAATATTTATCAAGAAAACATGGCAAGGTCACAAGATAAGCTTGATAAGATGCAACTCCGGCAAAGTTACCGGAATTTATGGCACTCCGATCTCATGAGTACCGTCACTGCCGATACTCCTTGTAATTAATATTATTTATCCTTTATTTATTAAAAGCATTTTATGTTGATTTTTTGGTGAATATGATCAATAATTTAGTTTATTCTCTTTTTTGGCAGATTGTTTCTTCTCGTGTTTGTGGTAAGTGGTTAATATTATATGTTATTTAGTATATGATCTTTTTAGACATATATTTGATCTCTTTTTGTATTTTAATAAGTTTATGTTTCATATTAATGTTTTATTAAAAACTTGATTGGTATGTATATATATAATATTATTGCATTTTTAATGAATGTTTCATTAGCATCCCTTTGTCAATTAAAAAAATTAAAATAGTGTACTATTAAAAAAATCATGAACCCAAATGATGATCAATTTTTTTGTGTTAAACGATTCTTTTTTTTTACTAATTCTAATATACAAAAACATTTGATGATAAATATATAAATGTACATATTTGTTAGTGAAAATGATTGTATGTTTTTGATTCTTATATCTAAAAGTGTGCCATATATACAACTTGTAGTGGACCTTGTGTTTCATACATGCTTCGAAAGAGAGCTCTTTACAATGACATGTCAAGGTATTGAATTCTTTTATTACACATAATGAGTTTTACAAAACAATGGTTTGTTTTCTTAAGTGTTTTCTCTTAATTATGGTTTTGTTTTTGTGAAGGTATACATGTTGTGGTGGTTATATGCCTTGTAGTGGTAAGTGTGGAGAAAGCAAATGTCCCCAATTTTGTCTTGCCACTGAGGTACAAAATCAATATAATTTTGTTAAACATTTTTGTATCTTTTTTTAATTTTGATATTGTTAAATGATTTTTTTTAATCAGGTGTTTATATGTTTTGGAAACTCTGTTGCATCTACGAGATTTATGTTGCAAGATGAATTCAACATCCATACAACAAAATGTGACAATTGCATTATTGTAAAATTTCTCTCTATTTTTTTCACTTAACCTTATAAGTATATATATATAGTAACAATTTTCACATATTTTTCGTTGTTTTTTTTGGGTAGGGATTTATGTTTTGTCTGAACCAAATTGCGTGCATATTCTCATTAGTGGCTTGCATTGTTGGAAGTGATGAACTCTCTGAAGCTTCTCAGTTACTTTCTTGCTTGGCTGATATGGTCTATTGCACGTATGTATATATATATATATAAAATCTTTTTTTTATCAAATTTAGTCACAATTAATACTTATCGCAAATATATATTAAAATGTTGCTTATTCTCTAACTTTGTCATGATTTTTTGTAGGGTTTGCGCGTGTATGCAGGTACTATATATGCTACAATAACCTCTATAAAATAATATTCAATCAACTAATACTTCTATAAATCAATAATTTTAGATGGTTTTAAATTTGATTTTTTTTATGTAATATGTCTCTCTATTTAAATTAATAATTACTATAAATCAATATTATTTTAGTAAAATAGTATAGTGCTAACGTTATTAATTTATAGATAGTGTTTTTAATATATATATATATATATGACCAAAGTTCAATCTATACTGATTGCTTGTAGACACAACACAAGATAGAGATGGACAAAAGAGATGGTGTGTTTGGTTCTCAACCAATGTCGGTGCCACCGGCTCAACAAATGTCTCGCATTGATCAACCATTTCCTCCTTATGCCGGTTACCCTCCAGCCACTGGTTATCCTCAGCCTTACTATCCACCTCAAGGACATGGTTACCCTCCTGCACCGGGCTATCCACCGCCTGGTCATGGTTACCCTCCTACACCGGGTTATCCCTCAAAGTAAGAATTTGACCAATATAATGTCAATCTTCTACGTAGAAGATTACTTTAAAGTTGTATTAATGTTATACTTCAAAGTTGTATTAATGTTATCATGATTGGTATGTTGTGATTACTTTACAAATAGTTTTGTTAATTGGTTTTAGGCCATGGAAACTTTATACCATTTCCGTTTGTTGTTTCATTAGTTTTCTGTTTTATTCTTGTTTATTGTTAACTATTAACTTTACAAAAATCCATAATGTAAAGTTAATAGTTAATAGTTTTCTGTTTTATTCTTGTCTTTTTTACTCTTAGTTTCATGTATCCAATTTAACTAGTAACTTTACAAAAATCCATAATGATTTTCTGTTTTAAAAAAATTGGTTTGCAAGTATCTACCAACCGGTTACCGTATACCCAGGCCTGGTTCTGGCCCATGGCAAGGTGGGCCAATGCCCAAAAAAAATTTTGTACAAAATGGTAAAAAAGAAAGAGCCCAAAATTTAAAAAATGATAATTTTTAGTAGAAAAATGCCCAAATTTTTTTTTTACTAAAGCTTTGAAAAAATTTAAGACGGCCCTGCCTGTACGAAAGCAGGTTAAGTTATTACTTTTTGTTTTAATTTTTCATTCCTAATTAATTAGTAGTAATATGATTGGTCAATGTTTATGATAAAAGTATTATGTAGATAAAACTATGCATGGGTCTAATTTAATTGTGTAATATTGTGAATATCTTTAATCTCTAAGCATCCATTATATTGTTAATGCTTATTGTGAATATCATATGTGTTTGTGTTCTTTATTCTCTATGATAATGTTTATTGTGAATACGATAATGCATAATCACATGGAAAGATCGGTTCAATATTAAAAAAAACCCAAAAATTTAAAGCATCTATCTATAAACCTAATTAACAAACAGTAATTTAAGGATAAGATGATACTTAGATTTATTGATACGTAATCTTACTATTGTAATTAATGTGAGATGCTATAAGATTACTTGCAACACAAGTTATCTATAAGAACATTGAATAGTTAGAGCAACAAGTAAAGAACTTTGCATGTACACAACTTTAACAAGTATAAATATTAAACCATGATTAACAAAAAAAATAATGCAAAACTTCATGTATATTGTCTTGATACGTTTCAACCATTTTCTCAAATTCTCCACCAAAAAAAAAAATAACAAAAACTTGAATTATAACAATTATGGCCAATATGGTCAATGTTATGATGAGTACAATTCTGGTTAATACAAATCTCATTGTCAAAATCAAAACTCCACGTTTACAACATTCATCATCAAGGTTCATTAATAATGCATTAATCAAGAATCATGGTTCAAGAAGAAATGTGATTAGCTATAGCACTTATAATAATAAGTATGCTTCAAGGATGTCATCATCGTGTTTAAATAATGGAGACGATTCAAGATCAAATAAAGTCTCTGGATATGACATTGTTATGAAGTTTTATTCATCTATTAATGAGAAGAATCATTATCTATTGAGTAGTTGCATCTCTAAAGATTGCTTTATTGATGATTTCTCCTTCTCTAAACCTTTCCTAGGCAAAAATGTAATATTAATTTATTTTCTATCAAAATTCATTTGGATATTAAGTCTTAGAATTTGGTTCAAGATTTGGAATTATATATTGATGAATATTTGAGAAATAATAAGAATCTATATAATTTATTGTTTTGTAGGAAGCTTTGAAGTTTTTTGAAGAATTGGGGAAGAGTATGGGACAAAATGTTAAGTTTTGTGTTGAAAATGTATGTGAAGGAGATGGATACAATGCTGCTGCTGTTAATTGGCATCTTGGTATGAAATTATGAAATACTACATAATTATTTATCCACTAATTAATGCCTTGTTAGAATACTTAATGAAATTAATGGGAAAAAAAAACTTAGTAAAGTTACAATTGATATATATACAGTACATGGCTTTTAATTTTTTTTTGAAACATTTTCGGATTCTATTGGTATTTGTTATATCAAATATTAATTTCTTGGTAAATTCAGGGTTATTAGTTCATTGAAAATACTATGTTGTTTCTAAAAGGTTAGTTGTCATTGTATTTAAATTTACAAGGGTTTTATAACAATAATAATTACAAAATATTCAATATTTTAATTTTTTTTTTTAAATCCATCTTTTTGTGTGTATTGTTGTAAAGAATGGAAAGGACGTAAAATACCGTTTACAAGAGGATGTAGCTTCTATGAATTTACTCAAGAAGGTAGAAGTTTGGTTATAAGGTAAATACTATTTTTTTGGTATATTATTATACATAAAGCTCTCATAATTATTTTCTTAGTGAAATATTACATCAACTTTTTGGACAAAAATAAACCTTAATTTATCAAAACCAATAAACGTGAACAAAAATATTTCAGAAACGCAAAGATTTTGATTGAATCACCAATTAAACCTGGAGGAATCGCATTGGTAAAATTGTTTTATCTCATGTTTTCTTTGTGATAAAATTGAAATGAAAATATATTTATTGTACATTTATGATTAATTGATTTTATTTTGGTTATCATTGAATAATATTTTCAGACTCTTTTAAAGAACATAACGTTCTTGTTCGATGAGTTCCCACAAATAGCTGAATGTAAGTTTTTATTTACAAATTTTATAAAAATTGTTATGTTTTCTTAAAAATGTTTTCAAACAATATTTTGTAGGGTTTTTTGAGAAGCCTTATACTATAATCGTATTAATGTTGAGAATGTATGGTTTGTTATTGGCGCCGATCATAAGCCATATAATGAAAAGCTACTTGAAGCTATTAAACAATATGGTTGAGTTTTTATTGTTGGTTTTTAAGATTATTATTAAAATTCGAAGTTTCTTCTCCAAATAAGAATACACAAATACTTTCTTTTTAATCCATTGTGATTAATTAATTGTATATGAAAATAAATAAAAAACATATTAACAATATCAATACATCAGTAGTTCCCATTGTTAATACCATTATCTTTTTTTTACTAAAATATTAATGAAATATGGCTTTTTTCCAAGAAAATACAAATTCAAACTCAAATTGAAACCTTCTATATAAATGGTAGTTATATGATGTAACCACTTAATAAAGATTTATCATAAGTGTAAGTTGTAGATTGAATCCCTTCCAATGCAATGGTAAGAGAGCAACCAAATATGGACTTGGCTTCACTACTATAATAACTACATCAACTACTCTTTTTAAAAAGCCAGTTTATTAGCAAATTAGGTGATTTTTATTTTTTTAATTTGTCAATACGGTAAAAAAAATTTTGCATTTAGTTGATTTTTTAAGTTGAAAAGACAAATATAATCCTTATTTTGCGTTTAAGAGATTTTTTTGATTATTAATGGTCACACATGAATTTTCGTGACTACATGCGAGTATTCATGACACATCATGAATATTTATAGTATTTATGTCTGCAGTTAAAACGCTATTTTTTTTACCACAATACTTGTTCGTAAATCAGTGTGAAATACACAACACTAGTATATGACTTGACCAACTGATAATAGAAAATGTGAACATTTATTTAAGTTATTAACATTCATTTCAGATAATGAACACTCACGATACTATGTTTTAGGGAGAATTACAAAACTACACGCCATTTGAATTACATTTCACAAAACTACACTATTTCAAAAATACTTCACAAAACTACATCTAAACACTCAAAATTAAATCCAAATAAACCCTACCCACACAATCCTACCCCTTAATATTATACCATAAACACTAATTAGCGAACCCAAATGAAAAGATTTTAATTTTGGTGATTTTTAACAGGGTAAATCAAACTTTTAAAATTCTGAAAGGGCGTAAATATGTGAAAATAAATTAAATTAGGTGTAGTTTTGTGAAGGAGGGGTTGAAAGGTGTAGTTTTGTGAATTTCTCTATGTTTTAAACCAATAGACGAAAGGATATATCGATCATATAATTGCATAAATCACTTAAGTGCCTAATTTAAAACACAAATCATCGTATTAGCAAATTAGTGCAAAGTACTTGTTGCTCAATTTTTTTCTATAATAAATGTTATCAGTTCTAGTTTATATAATTCTAATATAAACATTTTGAACTATTCCAAATAAAACATGTACATTTGTATTCACAGAAAAGTATATATTATTCAGCCATAATCCTAATCCCAACCAAAAATAATTAAACTTTTATGGGAAACTTGAACGTGTTTGTAAAGTAAAATGTGGGGTGATATAAATTCATGAGTAAAGTTAAAATATTCTTAACTACTACAACGATAATAATATACATGATGAATTAAATAACTATAGTTTATTTATTTATTGTGGGTAATTTATGATGGGATAATTTTTGAGGAATTCACAAATCTACATCCTTTCATCCCTTCTTTTACGACACTCTACTTAATTCAATTTTTCACATATTTACATATTTTCAAAATTTTAAAAATTTGATTACCCTTTAAAAAAATTATCAAAATTAAAATCTTTTCATTTGGGTTCGCTAATTAGTATTTAGGGTATAATATTAACGGGATATGATTGTGTATGTAAGGTTTATTTATATTTAATTTTAAGTATTTAGATGTAGTTTTGTGAAGTAATTTTGAAATGATATAGTTTTGTAATTCTCTAATAATTTTTTTGGATGGTGTTGTCGATTTGATGGGGGTAGATGCGTTGTAGGCGTGGCAAGGCTATATCATATATGTTGCAATGAAACTTAATTAACACATACACACATGGAATATATAAATTATAATGCGATGTCTTCATGAATACATATAATGTTTTATTTTCGTTAAATTGTGAATCGTGAGTTCTTAATATATTAGATGTACAATGTTGTTGTAAAAAAAATTAGATATACAATGTGATGAATGTTATATAATAGACAAACTTATATGCAATTTTTTGATGGTCTTGCACCCCGCGCTGTCCAAACTCATTATTCTTATTATAAAACACCCAAAAATATTAATATAATTTCCTAATTAGGAGTAACACTAATTAATTTCCTTAGGAGAAAATTAAACAGATAGGAAAAATCTATCTATATAATAGAAAGCTTTTAGAGCTCAATTTGATGTCCACGTAAGCAATATAGAGTGTCTACAATTCAGGCACGTCATCTCTTTGATTTTTTAATGAGAGTTTGTCATTAATGTTACGTTTCGTCTCACCATCTCTCCTCAAGATCTTTATTGAATTTTCCCCAAAGATCATCGATTCGTCTTCTTCGTTATGAGCGATCCAACTTCTTCGTCATAATAGATATTAATTAGCTCATAATTCTTTCCCCTCCTTTTATAGATCTCTTCTCCCCAGAAGCTCAAATCGGGTTTCTCTACATTTTATGCCGTTCAGGAGCTTCACGTTACCATCTTCGAAGGATTTTCATTCTCATGGATGAACCTAACATCTTCGTCGACGATTCCGCTCAAAATCGGGATATACTACTTGAAAAAACTCTTTCAAAGTTTACTACAATGATATCGATCTCTGCAACAATGCTTTAACTGCGTTTTACCAGCGGGAGAAGAATGTAATGGTGGTTAAAACGGTAACAAGCGCTAGGAAAAAGGATATGCCTACAACTGAAAGCGCCTGCAGTGAATGTCAAGGTCGGTTCCGTTAACACGTGGACGATCGTCGTTAAGGTAAAACTACAATGTAGCAGTCAGTGGATTAACTAGCGTTTATGCGGAGCAGATTCATTTAGATTTTACTAATATTATCTTATCATACTCTTATTGATGTGTTTCTTTAACATCGTTTTAATTCTCTTTGATGATTTGTTACGTATAGGTTCGAAGGCTTTGGATTTTTTTTCTTGAAGCCGATGAATATTAGGAGTGATGATGAAATAAGATTACCATCAAACTTTGAGAGATTCAAATATGACCTTGCGGTTTTGTTTAAATAGACGTCCATTTGAATATGGTTGATTAATAATGAAATAGATGTCCACCACTTTTTAGACATAGATGTAAATATTTGTCTAATAAATTTTTATGATATAGATGTATTGAAAATCATACTATCACCAAAACTACTTGGTCGTACATTCATATGCAAAACATATTTTTATTACAAAAAAAAACATCAAACAACTATTTAATGGTTCACATGATCCATTTGCTTTACTACTAGGCGTGCAAGCTATGTGATCCTGAGAAAGAGAAGTGTTCAATGCTATTACAAAGAAGTTACTGTTGAGTCTCTAACTTCGACGCTCTCCCCTACCAGCGCTTAGATGTGAAGATTGGTTCGATGATGTGGTTGCATGGATTCTGAGGATGTGGTTCATATAGGGGACGACGGTAGTAATGATGTATGTGGAGCTAGAGATAGGTTGTGACGTCTGGCTTTGGGGAAGTGAAGTTACTTCATTTGAACACGTAAACATATCGCTCTGGTTTCAGTCAAATATCTCAAGAGCTAAAGTCATGTGCAAGTTAAATTGTGCGTGTGTGTGTTTTGTTTTGAAGGTTGCTCAACGGATAGAGTATGGAGCAAAGCATATGAGAGATGCGGTTCAGACATGTCCCAGTTTCATTTTTCGATTTTAGGAGTTTTGTACATTTCGATGTCTCTTTTGAGGAGTATATAATATGTGTTATAACTTATAAGATCCCTCTAAACATTTTTTATTTTGCGTATTATGTAAATTATATTAAACGGACATATTTTTATAAGAAATATGATGCATGCATATGGAGAAATTAATTCTTACTAGAAAAAAGAAGTTTATTTTATTTTCAGTTTTAATAAAATGTGTTCGTTTTTAAGGTCATAACTCTACTAAAAGATCAGCTTGTGACTTTTCAATCCCTCTAAATTGTTCGTCCGTCCGTTTATTAAGGAATTTATCTTTCAAGTTTGATTCATCTTCTCCAAGACTCTATTCTCAAAGACCAACCTATGTTGATAAGAGGTTTAAGATGAATAATTTAAGAAGTAAAAAACATGGTGTTAGTTATTTAGTGATAAATATTAAAAGGAAAAGAGAATGATATGCAACTTGAGAAACAATGTGTGGGATGAAGAAAATAATACACCAACCAAAGATGATATAATGAAAATATATTTAAATTTACAACAATGTAAATTAATAAATTAAAAAAAAAAAATTCCGACGATTTAAAAAAATCAAAACAATAACTATTGTAGATGTTGAAAGGAGGGACAAGGAAAGAATAGCAACTAAGAGTATAAAGATAAAAGCACATTAATTATTATAAACAAAAGAGTACATACTTTTTTTCCAAATTTCTACGCACAAATGATGTTTACTTTGGTTGTAATAAAAAAAAATGATGTTTACTTTGTACAGCAATTAAATTAGATTATTTTATTTTTGCATAAAACTAATGTACCATCAGTTTTTCTATTGATAATCGCAGACAAACATAAATTCAAACTATGTTTCCAAAATTTAACAGTTGATGTCTAAAAAAAAATCAAGGTAGTAAAAATTTTCACCAATACGAAACACAATTATTAATTAAGATACATACAAAATAAAATACAATTATATTCTAATAGTTTTACAAAAAAATATTTTCATTTTTGAAAATTACAATATAAGAAAGATTAGAGAAACTTCCCCGCGCGTAGCGCGGGAACATCCCTAGTATATAATAACAATATTGAATACACATGCAAGGAACTAAAAGGCAGTTGAACAGAAAATTAGGTGAATTTAGTTGGCCTCAATATATTTTCTATTTTTTTACTCTTTACTTCTTCTTACAATCCCAAAACATTACGTACACATCTATAATACATATAGTCTATATGCGTACGTAATAGAGAAAGATGACTTGTATATGGATCAATGGATAAAGAAGACAAGATAAATCACATGTTTATAATTAGCCTACATGAAGATCATGTCTTCGACAACAACAACAACAACACCTTTTCTTCTTCTTTTGTCGACAAACAAACCCTAATGGCGATGCAAGCTCCTTTAACATTTTCAAACGAAGCAAAACCTTCTTCTTCTTCTTCTTGGTATCCACAAAGCTTTCATGGACATGAGAATAATAATGATCAAATAGAAGCGAAAAAGAAAGAGAATGTTCCAAGGATAGCTTTTCATACAAGAAGTGATGATGATGATGTTCTTGATGATGGCTATCGTTGGAGAAAGTATGGTCAAAAATCTGTCAAGAACAATGCTCATGCTAGGTACATATATATATATACTTCATCACTATAGATAAGATGCTTTTTTAACAAATTTGTGTATAATACATACATATTTACATGCATACATACATGGATCTATGACATGAATTGAATTAAAGATATTTAAATAAGGTATGCATGCATGTATCGACCAAAAGAAACATTTTATGGCTAAAAAACATTAGCTTAACAACCGCCACTATCTAGTTGCCTCTTTGCCATTAATTAGACAATACTTCTTAAAATGTATGGACCGATAAATAAATAATATGGTAAGTATTTAATTAGTTGTTTAATTAGCATCCACTTCACAAGCATCGGAATATAATCTCAGAAGCCCCATTTTCGGTAATAGAAAAAGCCATTTACTTGAGGGTAGGAATTACATTGAAGTTGTTCTCCCAACCAGGTCAGTGCGGAGTCAAGATGCGGAGCATTCTGCAGATCCATTCTTTTTGGTTTCTGATAAACGAGATTTTACCTTCGTTAAGTCGAATACTTTATCGTAGTATATAAGGTGTCAATCCGAATCAGGAGCAATCAATATATTAGAACTTACGAGAAACTACACTTAGTCTAAGGAAATTAAAGAATGGTTTGTTTTGTGAATAATAAAAAGACTAACGAGAAAACGAAAAAGCAATTTAACAAGATTAAAGATTCAATTCAAGGCTAAACAACCAGGTTGAGGTACTTAATCGGGTGATTAAACTTTCGGATTTTAAATTGTCTTTTTACGAAGGTAACTTCAAGGTTTTGAAAACGATTTTAGATCAATCCACTCTCGTGGCAATGATCCTTTTCTCAACAATTAAACTAAAACAATATCTTGGATAGTTTAATCGTCGAGAAACTTTAAGAACAAAACAATTTTAACCACTAAGCTTATTAACACAGATCTCTCGGTTAAGCTAGGCTTAGTTCTAAGGTAATTGTTCAGGAACCTTTATAATCTCTCGATTCATAAAGTTTCCTAGGTTCAGTAATCGAATGGCCAACTCGATTAAGACTTTAAACTTGTTACCTAAGACAAAAGTTTTATAATCTATTAAGTGCTAAACAATTATCAATCCTAATATTGATTCACCCTTTATCCCCCAACCTAATTGTCTAAGGTAAACTACTCACTAAGCATAATGAATATCAAAGCAATTGAGATTAAAGAAAGCATAAACAAATTAAAGAGATAAGGGATAAGAAAAAATTTTGATTATCGAAACCGAAGATTCCAAGAATTCTCTGGGATGCAAAAGTCTTCAAAAACTTATATTATAAAAGTACACCTCTAAAAGAGGTTAAAAACAGATATTTATAGGTTTTAACGTTTCCCTTACAAAATAGAAAAATATCTTCGCAAATCTAAAATAAAAGGAAATTAAAACTTCTCTTGCTGGCAGATTGACCCGTCGTCAGTAAAACTGGCATAACTTCAGATCTAACCGTTTAAAACATCTCAAATCACAGCTAACATCCGTCCCCTTCCAGTGGTAAAATATCATAAAGATCCATTGGTGGGAACTCTTTCAACGAGTGTCTTTTTGAAGCTTTTCGTCTCAATTCTCCTTCTTTTCCGTCCTTGCATTCCTAAACTCCATAAGTCCATCCTAAATGCCTTGGGACGCCACTATGCCTTTTATCACCTGTAAAACAACTAAAAACACATAAAAACACCCTATTGTGTGGCTAAGTCCTATGTTTAAAACGTTAAAAACGCCACACATCAGTTTCTCATAGGAAAGGTGGTCGCAAGGCCACTGCTTCCCTTTAATCCTTTTTTATGTCGATGTTTTTTGTGTGGAACGTCCGAGGTTTAAATAGTTCGGCTCGGCAGGAGATGACTAAGGCTTGGATTTTGTCTAAGAAGCCTCTTTTTGGTGCGTTCGTAGAAACGCATATACAACCTACAAATTCAAGGAGAATAGAGAATGCAGTTCCGCGTGGCTGGAAATGGCAAAGTAACTACGCATCAGGAGGTTCAGCAAGGATTATTGTGGTTTGGGATCCAAGAGTGGTTGTTGTTGTGTACAAGGAGTCTCCTCAGGCCTCTACTTGTGGTTTTTTCTTGGAAGCGATGAATGTCAATTTTTCGGTCTCTTTTATATATGGTTTTAACAGAGTGGATCAAAGAAATGAGTTATGGAATGAACTTGTTTGGCTAAGCTCAGCCACCCCCCCCTCTCTTCACACCCTTGGTCAGTTGTGGGAGACTTTAACCAAGTGTTACGGTCATCTCAACACTCACATTATCATTTAGACGCGGTGGATGCCTCGGGTATTGATGATTTTAATCTTGCTATCCAAGACGCGGATTTGTTTGAAGCTCCTTCTCGCGGCCTTCCTTTCTCATGGTGGAACAATCAGGAGGACAATCCCATATCCAAGAGGATAGACCATGCTTTAATAAATGAAGAATGGATGAGAAAATTCCCAGATGCTTATTCGGAACTTCTTGAGCCATTACAGTCTGACCACTCTCCGATTTTGTTCACAATTCCGTCTCTTTCCAGTTTCACGGTCAAGCCATTTAAGTTCTTCAATCATGTCGTGGACCACCCTAAGTTCGCCGAGGACTTGGCAGCAAATTGGAATGTTGATTCTATCATGGGTTCTGACCAGTTTAAGTTATTTAAATCGTTGAAAGGTTTAAAGCCTATCCTGAAGCGACTAAATAAGACTCACTTTAGTGGTATCACTCAGAGAGTTAAAGAGCAGGGAGAGAAAGTTCAAGAGCTTCAACGATGTATTTTGTCGGCTTTGTCCTAGGCAACAGTCAGAATTGAGCATTTGGAGCGAGAACGATGGTGGGTACTTATAAAGGCGGAGGAAAAGTTTTTCAAACAGAAATCAAGAGTTAAATGGTTGCATCTTGGGGATAGAAACACATCTTACTTCCACAGATCAGCTGCTCAAAGGTTGCTCAAAAATCATATTTATTTTTTAGAGGATACTGATGGAAGGAAAATTGTCGCAACCGCAGAGTTGAAAAACCATGCAACTAGTTATTTTGAGTCTATTCTTGGTTCTACTATGATGCCGCGATCTCCGTGTTCTATTCAGTTCTTAGAAGACCTCATGTCGTTTCGTTGCTCACCGGTTCAGGCAGAATGCTTGCAAAGGCAAGTTTCTCAAGAAGAAGTAGTCAAGACGATTTTCTCTTTACCTTTGGATAAGTGTCCAGGACCAGACGGGTACCCGGTTGAATTTTTTCGCGCAGCCTGGCCTGAGATCGGAGGGGTCGTAGTTGCTGCGGTTATGGAATTTTTCAGAAATGGGAGACTTCTTAAAGACTTCAACACTACTTATCTTGCTTTAATCCCCAAAACGTCGGAAGCTTCAATGTTAAATGATTTCAGACCGCTAAGTTGTTGTAATCTTGTTTATAAGGTCATTGCGAAGATAATTGCAAACCGGTTGAGGCCAATACTCTCAGTGTGTGTATCCTCCAACCAAGCAGCATTTCAAAAAGGACGCAGTCTAGGTGAAAATGTGCTTCTTGCTCTTGAGCTGATCCGAAAATATGATAAGGCGAATAGTCCTCGTGCCTCGATGCTTAAAGTGGATATTCGTAAGGCATTTGACTCGGTCTGTTGGGACTTTGTTGACAAACTTCTTCTCGCGCAACAGTTTCCATCGCGGTTTAGGAATTGGATAAATCAGTGTGTTACCACTACTAGATTTTCGGTGGCTATAAATGGGGAGCTTGCGGGTTTCTTCCCGGGGAAAAAAGGCCTTAGGCAGGGAGATCCTTTATCTCCTTACCTTTTCATATTGGTAATGGAGCCATTAACAAAGCTGCTTGATGGGGCTGTTCAAAGAGGTGAGATTGGGTTACACCATAACTGCAATCAACCACAAATCTCCAGTTTGTTATTTGCTGATGATTTGTTGGTATTTACGGATGGCACAAGACGCTCTCTTGATGGTGTGGATGCTGTCTTGGATGTTTTTTCGGGAATCTCTGGTTTGGAAATGAACCCGACAAAATCTGAACTTTTCCTCAGTGGATACTCGGTCATTGATAAGGAAGCTATTAGTGTGGAGTTGGGTTTGAAGCTTGGCTCTTTTCCTTGCGGATACCTTGGTCTTCCACTTCATACAAAGAGCCTTTCTATGGCGGGTTTGCAACCTTTTTTGGAAAGAATCACCGCGAAAATACATACATGGACTTCTAAATGCCTTTCGTTCGCGGGAAAAATTAAACTCATTGCTTCGGTTGTTTATGGGAAGGTGAACTTTTGGTCACGGGTCTTCACGTTGCCTGTTGGTTTTTATTCCAAAGTGGACAAACTTTGTGCGGCTTATCTTTGGAAAAACTCAACTCAATCCGCGACAGGGGCGAAAGTGACTTGGGATGCAATGTGTAAGCCCAAAGAAGAGGGGGGCTTGGGTATTCGTAAGTTAGAAGAATTTCAAAAAGTTTTTGGGCTTAAGCAAGTGTGGAATATTTTCTCTAACTCAGGTTCGCTCTGGGTCGCATGGGTCAAGCCAAATGTTTTTCGTAACTCTACCTTTTGGGAAGCGGAAGACTCTCCTCTCTACTCGTGGACAATCAGAAACATGCTCAGGTTAAGACCACTTTTAAGACAGTTTATGAGATGTGATGTTAAGAATGGGGTAATAGCGTCTTTTTGGTTTGACTCTTGGACTATTTTCGGGCCACTTATCGAATTTATCGGCGAAGGAGGTCCGTCTTTGCTACAGATCAGATCTAGCGCTAGTGTCGCTGATGCGGCACGTGATGATCAATGGCTATTACCGGGTGCCAGATCAGATAATGCACAACAACTTCTTATTTATCTTACGGGTTTGGAGCCACCATCTATTCATCTCGGAGACGATGTTTATCTATGGAAAAGAGGACCAGATGTTTTCACAACTACTTTCTCCTCTAAGCGTACTTGGGAACTATTGCGGAATCCAGTACCAATTGTGCCTTGGTCAAAGGTTGTATGGTTCAAAGAGGCAATTCCAAGGGCGAGTTTCTCACTATGGTTGGTTATTTTGAAACGAATTTCTACCAGAGATAGGCTACGAAGATGGGGTCTCTTGGTCCCGGAAACTTGTGTACTTTGTTCTGGGGGAATCGAGTCACATTCTCATCTCTTCTTCGAATGTCCATTCGCCGCTTCAGTTTGGTCTCCGTTTGCTACCAGGATCAATGGAACACTCTCAAATTCTTACTCGGATGTCATCTCTTTGTATTAGCTACAATTTGCACCTCAAACGGCTCAAATTTCATCTATTACAAAGCTTTTACTTCAGGTCACGGTCTACGCTATATGGACGGAGCGAAATGCGAGGATCTCCGGCAAGTCTGTGCTTCCTCATTGATCGTCAAATGCGAAATCGACTTATCTCCTTTCCGGCAAAATCTGGAACTGCATATTCTCTCCTTGAATTGTATTTTGGTTGTATTACTCTCCCTTTTATTTAATTTATAGGGTTGTTCCACTATCTTATTTCACAAATAAGCTAGTTCTTATATATTACTGTAACTTTGTAATCGTGTGTGTTTATTAATAAAGCTTAACATTAAAACCAAAAAAAAAAAAAAGTATTTAATTAGTTCAAAATATCAGTTTACTTATTAATTTTTCTATAAGTTTCTTTAGAAAAATACAACAACAACTTTTAAGTTTATAAAATGTATATTTTTGGATTTGAATTTAGTAACTAGTACTTATGATGAAGGAGGTTATATTTAAGAAAAGAATAATGCAGGAGCTATTATAGATGTACGTACCAAACATGCAACGTGAAGAAACAAGTTCAGAGATTGGCTAAAGATCGAAACGTCGTCGTAACGACTTACGAAGGGATTCACAATCATCCTTGTGAGAAGCTCATGGAGTCTCTTAATCCTCTCCTCAGGCAACTCCAATTTCTCTCAAATTTCACTAATATTCTTTGATTTTCTATATAAATACTTAATCATGTAATTTAAAGCTTATTAAGGTGTTTAATCACTCTCTTGTGAGACAAATGTATAGAACACATTAGAAAACGAATGTAACAGTTTGCAACTTTCACATATTTAAAGCATGATTAATGGTAAAAGTGCTGACACAGATTCCTAGGCAATATTTTTTTTCTTTTTCATTTTTTCTGTTTAAAAAAATAATAATAAAAAAAAATATTAAAACACCGATCGCGGGCCGCCACGTGTCAGTGGGGCCCGCGAAATATATAAGAATCGGATCCGAAAGAAGGAAGGAAAGAGATGATCTCTACCAATTTAGTGAGACTACCAGATTAAAACTCTTTAAAAGCCAACAATAATCTTGGTCTTATGCCCTCATTTTTATTTCTCATCTGTTTTTATGTTGAATTTAAGTGTCAAACACACTTGAAAGTGAAAAAGTATGGTACCCAAGACACTAATGACAACACACAATTTTCCGGAAAACGTCGAGTCCAACGCTTATCTTTATTAAAAAAAATTCAAATTTATCTTACAAGAAGATCAAATTCGAATTGGCTCGTACATAATTCACCCTGATTGTCCCGAGACGATTTAAATAATTTAAGTTATTCGATTACAACTAAAACTCTTTGTGATTCTCTCGTTATAAACGGCTAAGAGTAATACGTCTACAACCCTTATACACACGAAATCAACCAACACTGACAAACTAAATTTTCTAAATCTTCTTGTTAGGAAAATAAATAATATTTCCATATTTTTCTCGAAGAAATATTCTCTATTATATATTCTTTTTCCAAAAACGCCAAAGAGAATATTTTTTGTGATTTCCCTTCAGCTCTACGTCTTCATTATAATCAAAAAATTCCTCTTAGATTACATTTTTTGTGTTCTTAACAATTCTGATCAAGTTAAGCGCACGTAACATTTATTTATATGATTTATGGAAGATTTTCGAATTTAAGTTTTAACTAGGCATTTAATTACCAACCTAAGTTTTTCAATCTTACTCTTGTGAAATTTCTTTTTGCAACCGCAAAAATAGAGTTTAAGGAGCCAACTAATATAAGAAAAAACAATACATGGAACAATAAGCACAAACAAACTTATTGTAATTAAGAGAATATTTGGTCTAACAACAAAACCAAAGCCATGGCTAAACCGGTATCAAAACCGACACTTACAACCAAATCAAAAACATCAGAACCGAACCGGACTCCTTTAGCATTAACCTCTTTTCTTTTGATCTCAACCACTGTCCGGTTCGATGGAACATGCATTACCTTACACGATTTACATCTATAAGATCCTTTGATTACATAATTATAACTCTTCTTATCGAACGGTACGGAAAACACATAGGCCAAAATGTCGGATTTGGTGCTAAGAATATTCATCTTTAAGTTCTTCCTCATGTACAAGATTGGGCACTTTTGTACTTTTTCTTCAATATGTGTATCCTTTGCTTCATATATTCCCCAATTATCTACTAGTGTAATTTTCTGAACAATATTATAAACAAATTTCACCATGATACTACTATATATATATTCGTTGTTAAAATACTATTATATATTAGACGTCGTTATGTGTACAATTATACGATAATATAGATAGGCTAAAGTCAAAAAAGTTGTGCTCGATAGAATTAAATTGTAGATATATATATTCCCAAAATGAATAATTGAATATGACGGGTTATACGAAATTCATGCAAAAAGAATTGTCCACATGCAGAATATTTTGTGTACTTTTGACGTGACCGCTCGTGGACGGTGTTGTTGTAGACTTGTAGTTGGTCCCACCGAATCTTAAATTATAATTATACATATATTTTTAATAAAAAAGTATATTATATTGTATTATGCATTACAATAATATCTTCGTTCGGCTAATTAAAAACAAACCGCCCTTTAAATATCCACCTAAACTCGTTATCAACAAAAAAATAAAAGAATATAGTACTCTACTTTGGGAGTATTATTCTACAAAAGTTGTATTCAATTGACTATTAGGAATAAGTTTGATAAATTTATAGATCTTATGTATGAATTTATAAAAGTTTCTAAGGTTTTTTAAACACTCATAAACAAAAATTTGACTATTAAGTCTATTATACGTTAACAAAAAAAATTATATTTGGGTTGTGCGTTATAATAAGATAATTTTCAAAAAAAAATATTGAAAAAAACCAAATCTTCCATTTATTATACTATGTAACAAATAGAAGGTTTAAGCTAAATTAATGTGATATTACAAATCACTAGCTAGTAACAGTATAGAGATGCGAAAACAAATAATGTGCTATTAGTAAAAGATCGTTGCAAATACTCTACTATATATTTGATTATTTTCTAACAGAAGCAAGTACTAATTAACTTATATCATAATTAACAATCTAAATTTATAATATAAGTAAATGATATTTGAGTCTTGAAGGAGGATATATATATGGGAGAATCACAAAACTACACCATTTGAATTACATTTCACAAAACTACACCATTTTCAAAATACTTCACAAAACTACACCTAAACACTCAAAATCAAATCCAAATAAACTTTACCCAAACAATCCTACCCCTTTAATAATATACCCTAAACACTAATTAGCGAGCCCAAATGAAAAATTTTTAATTTTGGTAATATTTTAAAGGTTAAATCAAGCTTTTAAAATTTTGAAAGGGTGTAAATATGTGAAAATATTAAATTATGAGTAGTTTTGTGAAGAAGTGGTTGAAAGGGTGTAGATTTGTGAATTCCTCTATATATATATGAGCTTAATAATTAAGTTACAATTCGTATTCATATATGAAATATAACTCGAACTAATGTATATATGGTAATAATTAATATATACTCCTATAAAAAAGCATGGAATATATATACCTTGGTACGTTGCATGAAAAAGAGGGAGTTACCATCTTTATCCATTAGGATAAGTTTATCGGGTCGGGTTCGGGCATAAGTATCGACCCGGTATATCAAATCTCCCTTTGAATCTATCACCGTAAAACCTTCACAACTCACCAGAAGCGATTTTCTCCACACCGTCAGTGTCGTAGATGCTCCTCCTCCTCCTCCGGTCTCCACGGCGACCCTAAGCTCCGATGACGACGATGGAGAATCATCGCCGTGTACCGACCTAGATCGATGCTTCATGAAAGGGAACATTATTATTTTTTTGGTAAACTAATATTTTAAGAGTTTGCTTAATTACAATATCTAATTAACTCTCTCTCAAGACAAATATGGTAAGGTTAGGTGTATGAATGATATTATATAGATATAAAATGTCTCTGTGGATTGTGAGAGATATTAATTATTCTTTGTTTTATTAATATTGTAAAGTTTTAGTTTTTTTATATCCCATTTTATATTGTCTCTTATTAGATATTTGTTGCAACTTGCAAGGGTTTTTACATATTTAACCTAGACTTGACCAGTATAGGAATATATGACCAAATAACAAAAAATATTAATGAAATAATTATCAACTTTAAATTTTGAGAGTTTTTATTTATTTGAAGAATGTGTATTAGTGTAAATACTAAATAGTATGACTTACTGAATGCAGTTTAACAAAAAAAAAGTATTGTTATTGTTAGAAGAACATTTGACCATATTATAATGTGTACGTATTTTTCTTTTTATTGTAAAAAGTTTGGTGGTATATTCTTTTGTCGAAAATGACGTGGCTAATTAATAATGGTTGGTGAATGATTTTGCAGGTAATCAGATTTAGATTTAGCACACATGACATGCATGGTTGTATTAGGTAATAACTTTTGAATTATGCAACGGTCTTAATTAAGCCACGTAATCTATGTCGACACACTGTCATAAATTTTTGTGGTCTTCAAGAATCTCTACCCTATTTAAAAAAAATTAATATATATATATATATATGTTATTTTGCTTCTCGAAATTTCTCTTCCACACGAAAAAATAAGTTATTTATACAAAAACAGTTGAATTTCAACACTAGAGTTAAATCTTTTGTAATAATACACATCCTCGGTAACATTTTTCAGCTGTATTATCTACCTGTTTCAAACGATTATTCAAATTATAACAATAATTTCTGAATACTCATATATATATTGGACATTTAAATAAACAAATAAATAGATAAATAAGGTTTCATTTTCATAGTTGATTTTGTTGATCTTTTTTGGTTTGAGTGGTGTACACACAATGGGAGCACATGTTTGAACACGTGTCACAGCTTAGCAGCAAAACACATGTCCCACTGAAATTAAAGTTAGATCTTCATGCCAACAAAGACTCAAAAGTCAAAAGTAACAGTCCGTGATATCATCAAAACGCTACGTTTTCGTGTATTGACTTGCCAATAAATCTCGAGGCTTAATTTACTAAACTAGGATTGAACGGAGAGTTATTGAACATATATAAATTATACTATAATATTTATAATTTGAAATCCTAGTTATTCATCGTAAGCCTTATATGAAATAAGTAAGTTCTAATGTTAATAGTTTTAATATGTTGATTAAACACTTTTAAATTGCAATGGTAACTATTTTTATATGTGGTCTCACATGGGTTTAGTTTTATTTTAAATTGTAGTGAAATTAATTTTTATTTAATGTGTTTGTTGTTAATCAATATCATATATGAAAAAATCTTTTTACTATTCATTTAGATTTCATAGATATAATTGGTAAAATGCAATAGTAAAAACACAACCGATTTTTATGATCTAATTTTCATTTGAATTGTGTATCTCATTTTTAGAAGTTTTATATAACTCAAATTTATTGAGAGTATTGATCCAACAGGCCTTGAGGAAAAACTCATATCAAATAACACAATAGAAAAGCCCAAGAGGGAGATAAAGATAGTCGTTAGAGAAGATCCAGCTCATCCACTCCAAGACAAGAAACCTGCAAAAGAGAAAGCTGTGAGTCAAGGTACAAGAATCAAACAACCAATCACAATACAAAACAGATATGAAGCTCTTGGATCTCTCGCCTCTACATGATCCTAACATGTGGCAGAGACAACCTAAACCTAGTAATTTAGACTTTGCTATAAATACTTCTTATGTAATCATTGGAACCTTAAGCATGAAATAAAAGAAAGAATATCTTGTATATTTCTGCAAGTTCATTAATCTCTTCATGGTATCAAAGCCATGGAGCTTTACACATTTCCCAAATTAAGTATTACAAATTGTGTCACAATCAAGCTCACAAAACAAAACTATATTTTGTGGAAGACACAGTTTGAATCTTTTCTGTGTGGCCAAGGTTTATTAGGCTTCATCAATGGAGCCTCCATTAAACCAATCTCAACCATATTTATACCTGGCATCGATGGTGGAGAACGAACTGCATCCAACCCTGAATACGAAGCATGGATCCGGGTTGATCAAGTAGTGCAGGCGTGGCTGATGGGATCTCTCACAGAAGATATTCTCAGCATTGTTATCAACTCAAAAACAGTTTAAGAGGTTTGGACTTCTCTTGCTAATCACTTTAATAGAGTATCATCTTCTAGGTTGTTTGAGCTCCAAAGAAAGCTACAAACTGTTGCAAAAGAGGGAAAAACAATGAGTGAATATCTTAGGAACATTAAGAATCTATGTGACCAGCTTACCTCTATAGGGAGTCTTGTCAGTGAAAAGATGAAGATCTTTGCTGCTCTTCATGGTCTTGGCCGTGAATATGAGCCCATTAAGACAAGCATTGAAGGATCTATGGACAACACACCTAACCCTACCTTTGAAGAAGTTTCTCCTAGATTGACCAGCTTTGAACATCGCATCCAAAGCTATAGCTCAGACACAACCATCACACCTCACCTTGCCTTCACCATGGAAAGATCTGGTGGTCCAAGACCTTACTACAACAGCTACAACAGAGGACGTGGAAACTCCTATGGTAGATTTGGAAACAGAGGCAGAGGTTCCTTCTCAACAAGAGGCAGAGGATTCCATCAAAAAATATCGCCATCCAGCTCTGCTAGTTCCTATGGAAATGGGAGTGAAAGTGACAACAGGCCTTTGTGTCAAATCTGTGGCAGACCTGGACATCAGGCTTTAAAATGCTGGCATAGGTTCAATAACAGTTACCAGAGTGAGGACTTACCAAGTGCTATGACAGCAATGAGAATAACAGATGTGACTGAGCATGCTGGTCAAGAATGGTACCCAAATTCTGGTGCAACAGCTCATGTGACCAGCTCTCAACATAACCTACAACAATCACAGCCATACACAAGATCAAATTCAGTCATGATAGGTGATGGTAACTTCTTACCAATCAGTCACACTGGATCAACAAATCTAGCCTCTCCCTCAGGTAATCTGCCACTCAAAGATGTGTTAGTGTGTCCAGATATAACTAAATCTCTTCTATCTGTATCTAAACTTACAAAAGATTATCCATGCTCTTTTGAGTTTGACTGTGATGGTGTGCGTATTAATGACAAGGCAACAAAGAAGCTTCTCATTCTGGGAAGCACCCGTGAAGGACTTTATCTCTTGGAAAACCAGAAGCTCAACATTCAGGCCTTCTACTCTTCCAGACAGCAAACTGCAAGTTATGAAGTCTGGCATAGAAGACTTGGTCATCCTCACAACAATGTTCTCCACCTGTTATCAGAGACTAAAGCCATCACCATTAATAAAAGTTCCAAGAAAGATTGTGAAGCTTGTCATCTTGGAAAAAGTTCAAGATTACCTTTTTCTGCTTCTTCTTTTATTGCTTCAAAACCTTTGGAAAGGATTCATTGTGATCTTTGGGGTCCCTCTCCAATAGTTTCTTCTCAGGGTTTTCGCTACTATGTGGTTCTCATTGACAATTTTTCCAGATATTGTTGGTTTTACCCTATGAAGTTGAAATCTGATTTCTTATCTATCTTCATCACGTTTCAAAATCTGGTGCAAAATCAGTTTAATACTACTATTAAATCCTTTCAGTGTGATGGTGGAGGTGAATTCATCAGTACCATGTTTCTCAAACATCTGCAAAACTCAGACATCCAACAGCTTGTGTCATGTCCTCATACACCTCAACAAAACGGAGTATCAGAACGAAAACACAAACATATTACAGAATTGGGACTATCAATGTTGTTTCAAAGCAAGGTACCTCACAATTACTGGGTAGAAGCTTTCTTTACCTCCAGCTTCCTTATCAATCTCCTGCCATCATCAGTCAATGATAGTCATAAGAGCCCTTATGAAGTTATGCATGGCTCAACACCTGATTATACTTCACTAAGAGTATTTGGAAGTGCATGTTATCCTACACTACGAGATTATGCTACTAACAAGTTTGACCCAAGATCACTGAAATGTGTTTTTCTTGGGTACAATGAAAAGTACAAAGGTTATAGGTGCTTACTTCCCACTACTGGCCGTGTATATATAAGCAGACATGTAGTCTTTGATGAGTCCATGTTCCCTTTTTCAGATGTATACATACATCTTCTTCCCAAGCAAACCTCTCCTCTGCTTTCAGCTTGGTACAAGAGTCTTCCTCCTAAAATATCAGATCAAAAAGAGAAGAATAAGTCTACAGATGAAGCATCAGGTGATCATTTTCATTTTTCAGCTGAGAAACAACCAAATTTATTCTCTTCTTCAGTACAACAAGATTTGCCTCTATTAGCACTATTGCCTCCTTCTCCCAGCCCTACCATTGAATATGAAAATCAAGGTCTGTCTAGTCAAGATACAAATGCAGAAGAGTTTAATGATATGACTACTAGTAATGAGAGGGAGAATTTTGAGTGTATGACAGGCTTAGATCCTGATCCTATAGGCAACAGTTCTACCTCTCCATTACCTAGGACAGTCATAACTACCACAACTCAAGCAAGACCAGCTCAGATGTCTCAAGCTACTCATGCCATGACAACAAGAGCTAAAGCTGGCATATTCAAACCAAACACAAGATATGTGCTATTCACACAACGTGTAGCTTACCCAGAGCCAAAAACAGTTACTACTGCTATGAAAGACGCTGGTTGGAATAAAGCTATGGGTGAAGAATATGGCAACTGCAAGGAAGCAAACACATGGACTTTAGTCCCTTACACATCTGATATGCATGTCCTTGGAAGTAAATGGGTATTCAGGACCAAACTAAATGCTGATGGATCCTTAGATAAACTAAAAGCAAGAATAGTGGCAAAAGGATTCAATCAAGAGGAAAGAATAGACTATTTAGAAACATATAGCCCAGTGGTAAGGACATCAACAGTGAGGCTAGTTCTCCATATTGCAACAATCATGGGGTGGAACATAAAACAAATGGATGTGAAAAATGCATTCTTACATGGTGATTTGACAGAAATTGTGTACATGAAGCAACCAGCAGGTTTTGTTGATCCTGCTAAACCTGACCATGTTTGCCTTCTTCATAAAGCTCTCTATGGTCTAAAGCAGGCCCCTCGAGCTTGGTTTGACAAATTCAGCTCCTTCTTGATTGAATTTGGTTTTGTTTGTAGCAAGAAAGACCCATCCTTATTTGTCTACAACAAAGGCAAAGATACAATCATGCTTCTTCTATACGTAGATGACATGGTTATTACTGGAAACAGTTCAAATGCTCTTGAGATATTACTTACTCAACTTAACTCTCTGTTTCGTATGAAGGACCTTGGCAAGTTACATTACTTCCTTGGAATTCAAGCTCACTTTCATCAAGGGCGGCTCTTTCTATCACAATACAAGTATGCTGAAGATCTACTTGCAATCGCTGGAATGAGTAACTGCAATGAAGCTCCCACACCACTTCCGCTGCAGCTGCATAAATCAATAAACCAACAAGAGTTATTCCCAAATCCTACATACTTCAGAAGCCTTGCGGGTAAATTACAATATCTTACTCTTACAAGACCAGATATCCAATTTGTTGTGAATTATGTCTGTCAGAAGATGCACGCACCATCCGTGTCAGACTACAATCATCTTAAGAGAATTCTTAGATATATAAAAGGAACAATCAACATGGGAATTTCATTTAGCTCTAAAACAGATTGTACACTACGAGCTTACAGCGATAGTGATTACGGTGGATGCCATCTAACACGCCGTTCTACAACAGGTTACTGCACTTTTCTCGGCAACAACATCATCTCCTGGTCATCAAAGAAGCAGCAGACAATATCCAGAAGCACCACAGAAGCCGAGTACAGAGCATTGTCCGAGACCGCCTCTGAAATTGCTTGGATGGCTATGGTCCTGCGAGAATTAGGAATACCACTGTTAACTACACCGCAACTACTTGGAGACAATCTATCTTCTGTATGTCTTTCAGCCAATCCAACGAACCATGCAAGATCGAAGCATTTTGAAATTGACTACCATTTTGTTTGGGAAAGAGTAACTCTAGGAGCTTTGGTTGTTAAACATGTACCTGCCCATCATCAGCTCGCATACATTTTCACGAAATCTTTACCTCAAGCTCCATTTACAAGTCTTCGATTCAAACTTGGTGTAGATTATCCACCTACACTAAGTTTGAGGGGGGCTATTGAGAGTATTGATCCAACAGGCCTTGAGGAAAAGCCCATATCAAATAACACAATAGAAAAGCCCAAGAGGGAGATAAAGATAGCCGTTAGAGAAGATCCAGCTCATCCACTCCAAGACAAGAAACCTGCAAAAGAGAAAGCTGTGAGTCAAGGTACAAGAATCAAACAACCAATCACAATACAAAACATATATGAAGCTCTTGGATCTCTCGCCTCTACATGATCCTGACATGTGGCAGAGACAACCTAAACCTAGTAATTTAGACTTTGCTATAAATACCTCTTATGTAATCATTGGAACCTTAAGCATGAAATAAAAGAAAGAATATCTTGTGTATTTCTGCAGGTTCATTAATCTCTTCAAAATTATCATTTTCTTTTATCAATTCAAGTTTAAAACTAAGTTTTTCGTGATTTTTTTTATGCAGAACTATGGTATTGAATTTCATTTTCTATCTTGATTTAATATTACGAAACAAATTTTCTCTTTTGAATATTATATAACATATAAATTTGAATGTTTAATCATTCGATCAATAAATAAGTTGTATGAAGTTTGTTAGCACATTTTAAAATTTAAGATTGTAGTTATTAGATTTCATAAGTTTATCACTCTAAAACAAAAATTTTTTTATAAAATATTGATAGCTTTTAAAATAAATTTACTTGGTATTTTATCCCTTTTAACATGTTAATTCAATTATTTATAATATGTAATATTCTTTTGATTTATTTGTATGTTTTTATCTTGTTGTTATTAATAAATATGATTTATATATTTTGAAGATGAATAAATATGTAATAAGTTACAAATTTATGTTAAATATACACATTCGACCCAAACCAAAATGGTTATGGGCCTAGGCCTTTGGAAGGCCCAATATTTAGTGGATCCTAACTAACGGAGACGTTATCGGAAGCTTTAACGACTGTTATCTAACAACACTCGCATTGATTAACATCCGTTAGTTACGTGGCAACAATATGTAACATCTGCCACAAACCAACGGACTAGATCGAGTTACACAAATCAACGGATGCGATTAAATAATCCGTACACGCTCTTCTTCTGTCATTTATCTCACACTGACTCTCACTCTTTAACAAGTCAAAAAAAAAAAGTTGTTAGGGTTTTTGTGGGAAGCTTCGAGAATCAACAAGTAACAACAATGGTGGAAGATCACAAGCACGATGAATCAATCTTGGAGAAGATCGTCGAAAAAATCCATGGACATGGTGGTGACTCATCTTCTTCTCCGTACGATTCCGATGACGATAAGAGATCTTCGTCGTCTTCCTTCAAGTCAAAGATCTATCGGCTTTTCGGAAGAGAGAAACCTGTTCATAAGGTTCTCGGCGGCGGAAAACGTACGGATCTCTATTCTCTCTCTCTCTCTTACTTTGTAATTTTTTTTCCGAGCTCTCTCTTCTGTGTTCTTCGATTTAGAGATTTTAGCTATGATTCGAAGCTTTAGATTTTATGTGGTAGATCACTGATTTTGGTCAATAGTATTCAAAATATCATGTTTAGATTCAGATAGTGAAAGCCATTTTGAATTGAATCTGAGACTACATATGATTTCTCACTTTGTGACATTTTGTTGAATTTGAGCTACATTGTTGTAATGTAATGAAGCTGCTGATATATTTCTATGGAGGAACAAGAAGGTATCAGGTGGAGTATTTGGTGCTGTTACTTGTTTATGGATTGTATTCGAGTTGTTCGAATATCATCTCCTCACTTTCCTTTGCCATTTCTCTATTCTTGCTCTTGCTTCTCTCTTCTTGTGGTCTAATGCTTCTACCTTCATCCACAAGTAAGTGTTTTTTTCTTCTAAAGAATGTCACTTACATGTTGAGTGTGAGATGAGATATTGATGAATCAGCTGCCTCTCTCTCAGGGCAACTCCTAAAATCCCGGATGTTCACATCCCCGAGGATCCTCTTCTCCAGCTTGCTTCTGCATTAAGGATTGAACTCAACCATGCCTTTACTGTTCTTAAAAACATTGCTTCAGGAAGGGATCTTAAGAAATTTGTATTGGTATTGCTCCCTGTTGTGTACTACTCAGTGCAATACATTGTTTCTCGTAATCACTCACTTTCTCGCTTGCTTTCATATCTTCTAGGTAATTGCTGGCTTGTGGGTACTGTCTATTATTGGCAGCTGCTGCAACTTCATGACCTTGTTCTATATTGGTAACGAGATCCATATACGCTTACTCACTCACTCACTTCACACAGTTGTTCTATATTGTATTGTTTGGGTAACAAAACCTTCTTTGTGTTGTGTTACAGCTACCGTTCTAGTCTTCACGGTTCCTGTGATTTACGAAAAGTATGAGGACAAAGTAGATGCGTTTGGGGAGAAGGCGATGAAGGAGATAAAGAAGCAATACGCAGTACTAGATGACAAGGTTTTAAGTAAGGTCATTAGCAAGATCCCAAGAGGAGCCCTAAACAAGAAGAATCATTAAGGAAAGCTATAAGCTACTCTCTCACTGATGGGGTTGATAAACCCTTTGTGTGTCTCTATGTTATTATCTTTAGTTTAAATTTGGGGTTTAACCATAATATAATATTGTATGTGTGTGAGGAGCATTTAAACGAGTTGTTAAGAGTATTGTTGTTGGTTCTATAAGAGTAAGATGAAATTTTGTAACAGGTTTTCATGATGATAATGAACGTATTAAATTGTTTGATAATTTATATTTATAAATTATAATAGAATAAGTAAACACCAAGTCAGGATGGCCGAGTGGTCCAAGGCGCCAGACTCAAGTTCTGGTCCTCGTAAGAGGGCGTGGGTTCAAATCCCACTTCTGACACTATATTTTTATTACTTTTATAAAATCAACAGCACAAGAGTACCATGTTTTAACATAATACACATACAGTAAAAAAGTCGTTTAATCGGTTAATCAACTTTTTTTTTTATTAATTCGTAAAAAACTCAATATTGACAACAAACTTCACAAATTTTAAAATAAGCAAAAAAGCTAAACTCAATCCAATAACTCAAAAGAAAAGAAACACTGAGAGGTAAACTGTGAGTAGCAAGTAACAAATGACTTAGTCCTCTTTGTCTCTGGGCTTATGCTCACTACTGGTTTCCCCTTGAGGAGGGAGACCACTAGTGGTCTGATCTGGTCTTTGGCGGACCGGACCAGGCTCGTCCACTTGGCCAAGGCTTCGTAGCATCATAATGACAGCAACCAAGAAGACAATGACATACACTGACCTAATCCCTATCATTGAGTTTATAAATCCCATCAAAGATGGTCCTTTTATTCTCTTCTTCTCTGTTCTTCCTTGTCTGTATCCCTCTAGAAACCGCGACACTTGAGTCAAATGATCTTCCTCTTCGCTAATGCTCTCTACCCCCTTCACCTAAATACAACATACATTGGTGATAAGAATATTTCAAAAAATGTAATAATTCTGCAGTTTTATTTACCTCATCATATTCTTCATCACCATCCCAAACAACAATCCTAGGCAACTTTATCTTCTTGTCTGCGTGAAACGTGTCTGCAAATTCTTCAAACTGCTCCACGCCTACGTATCCAAAAACAAGGTCACGGTTTGCGTGAGCAGCTGCTCTCAATGCTTTGATTAGTTTCCCCATGCTTTCATGAGTTTCATCTTCTACAATTGTCAACACCATCTTCCTATCATCTTCTTTCAGAAGCTTCAGCGTCTCCTGGTTAATTGGCAGTATTAAAGGAAGGAAATTTTGCTTCACAAATTCCTCCACAAACCCATCTACAAACCAAATATATAAGATTTCATAGACAGTGACATTCTCTATTATAAGATATTCAACAAAATTAGGAGACTGACCTTCAAAAGGTCCATAGAAGACGCTACGCTCATGGTAAGTAGGATGTTTGGCGATTAAAGCAGGAGCCTTGGCGAAATCAAAGGAAAGCATAAGATCATCAGAGACATCCTTTGAAACAGCAAACCATGCTTTCTTCTTATACTTTGCGCCCAAAGACGATATCAAAGATTCATCCAAACCAAAACCGATAAAGACAGGGAAGAAACTGCCAGCATCAGTGACGAAATCGTTGACGGCAGAGTCGGAGTGAAGAAGGGTAACATCAGGAGCAACAAACTTCTTCAAGTAACGGACAAGCAAATCAGCTTTCCTTGGTCCATAATACTCCATGGGAACTCCATGGTTATACAGCATCAGTGTCGGAAACGCACTACATGAGTAGAAGAAACATTTACAATTAAAAAAAAAAAAAGAGGAGAAACACTAAAACACAATTACTTGATAGACATATTACTCGATGTCAAGGTTTCGAGCAAGACGAGAATATTTGTCAGCGTTGAGCTTAGCAATGATGATAGGCTGTTTAAGTTTAGAAAGAATAGGAGCAGCTGCGTCTAACTGCACATATGTAAAGTAATATATCAGTAAGAGATCAAAACAATTAGGGACATGGTGGATAGAGTACCTCGGGGTTGAGTCGTTTGCAGTGACCACACCACGGAGCGTAGAAATCCACAAATATGCAATCGAATTTTGAAATCGCAGAGTCGAAATTTGAATCGGTGAGCTCAATCACTGTACCGTCTACGTTGAACTGTTGTTCATCATCCGAAGAAGCAGAGAGTGATAAAAATGATAAAGCCACTAACGAGATCCACCGTATCCATATCCCCCGCGAACTCATCTCTCGAGATCTATTTCTCAGAACTGGGTTGTTTTTTTTTACAGGTCTCTCTCTCTCTCTCTAGGGGTTTTAACGTCCCAGATCTGATCTTGTGATATTAATCAATCACCTACGGACACGATTTTAAGTTGTTACGGCCTTGTTGGGCTACATACAATTATTAAAGCCCATATACGACTCTTTTTACAGGGTTCTTCTTGTGGGCTTTCTTTAGGCCCAATTAGTTTATTGCTTATCTCATAGTTAAACCGAAACCGTACGTGTTAACCAATTAAACCAAAACCGAACCGGTCTCTTATCTCTCTACTCATCAGGTGAAACCAGATCCGGAGCAGTTCCGATGCCATTGTACTGAGTCATCACCTCAAAAGCCCTTATTTGGTAGGGGAGTAATCTCTTATACCCAATATAATCTCCTATACCCCTTTCAATATTAAATTACGAAATTACCCTTATTATAAATAAATAAATTAAATAAAAAAAGAAATTACAGATTTTGGTTTGGGTTAGTTTTTGATTTGGTATAATGTTTTTTGTTTTGGTTTTGGTTTTGGTTTGAATTAAAAAAAAAAAAAAAAAAAAAAAAATCACCATCGTCGTCTTTCTTCGGAGCTCGTCTCCTCGTCGCCGCCATCTTCATCGTGCATCGCGGCCTCCATCGCGGCTCTTCCTTCTTCCATCTTTTCCGGCGACGATTGTGCAGGGCAAGCCGGCGACCTTCTCCCTCTCTTCCCTGCTGTAATTCGTCATCAAGGTAGTCATATTAAGTTTTTAAAATTCGATTTTGATGTATACAGATTGTAACACTTAGTATAACTTTAGATAAGTAGGTAAAACTGTGACGACGTGGTTTAACTAGAACTTTATGTTGTTGTTTTTGCAGGATACAATGGCGAAACACGTGATCGTATACTTCAAATATAAAGACTGCATGTATTGTGTAATATTGAAGACAGCGGTTGAGGATATAAGTTTGACAATGATTGAAGAAAGGTTGTATAAAAAGATTGCGTTGGATGAAAGCAAAGTAAAATTGTCACTGACAACGCGGGTAAGAAGGACAACGGAATGAGACGAATATGGATGGTGATAAGTATGATGGGGAACCAATCGTAGAACAATGCGATCGGTTTATAGAGGAATGGGATGATGGATTAGGTTTGGTCGACCTTCAAGATTTTCCAAACAAGAAGGCAATTCAAGAGTTGGTGGATAGAAGCTGCATTTGTTTTGAACGAGGAATATCCGGGACATGGTCGATTGGAATGTACCGGATTACATCAAAGTACGACTGGTTTTACCAAAAGATCGCGTTAAGACGAAGGGAAACAAACAAGATAAGAGGAAGCCATCAGTTGGAGAACGACGCAAAACGACACAAAACAAAAGGCGACCGATGCAAAATTTTGGTTTCAATTGGTTGTTGTTTGGAACAGATTGTTATCCGAGTAAATGATTGTGTTGTCAACTTCTGGAATACTATGATTGTAGGGGATTACTTCTGTAAAATTATGATTGTGTTGTCAACTTTTGTAAACTATGGATTACTATTTTGTTTGGATATTATTTATGTTAATTCATTGATTTAGGTCTTTAATATTAATTTTATTAATGTTTGTGCATTGGTTTAGTGTTTGAGTATTGATTTTATCTCTTTATGTTATGGCAACAATTAATATATTCAAAAAAATTATACTTTGTTTACGAAAAACTCTTGTACATTCCAAGTTCTTTTAAAGAACACTTTCTATGTAAACAGAACTTGTAAAAGGACTTTTTTACAAAACGATGATTTCGAACGTATTATTGCAAAAATAATGTATGCCTACATAATTAACACGAAATCTAAAAAGTAAAACAACATAAACAAATTAATATTATAGGTAAAACTAAAAATATTTGAAATCACGAAAAGTAGAACTATGAAGAACTTTGGTAAAACCATAAACTTCTGTAAAACTAAGTGTAATTTTTTGGAGGGAAAGTGAAATTTCGTTTTGGCGCCTAAACGAAAATAATAAAAAATATCCCTTTTTGGGTCAAAAACAGTTTCCGACAGCTTTTTATCCCTCGAATTTCGTGTCATGTCCTATCTTCACATTTATAAATTCATTTTTATTAATCATCACCTTTCATTTCACTTTTCATTCACACAATCTTTTCTTTTTCAACTTTTTATCTAATTATTCTCTCCAAAATTTCTTTTTTTCTTTGGTTTCATGGATCTGTGGGTGGAGAATCACGAGAGACATGAAATGAAAAAGTCAAAACAAAGCATATGTACTTCACGTGCAAGACCTACAAGGTGATTATTGTTTTAATTTCACGTTTGTGTAAAACTGCGTTGAACTGCGTAAAACTGTGTGAAACTAAATGCGTAGAACAATGTTATATTGAGAGAAACTATGTTGATTGTTCAAGATGATGGACTGCACTATCGTCAGTCGTGGATTTTTGATGTTAAGGAGGAAGTTTGAAAGTTAAGGAGGGAGGTGATTGATATGTTTGGTTTGATGTTAAGTGATGAACTTTTGTTTTCATCATTCCTCTCTCTTGTTCTACTATTTCCTTCTCTCTTGTTCAACTTTATCCTTCTCTCTTGTTATTGTCTTTTCGGATCATTGTTTGGTTTGATGTTAAGTGATGAACTTTTGTTTTTCGGATTGGGTTTTATGTTTAATCTTGAAAATTACCTTAAAAAATTCCAAAAGTAACATAAATATCTATAAGTACCATAATCATCCAAAAATACCATAAAAATCCAAAAGTAACACAAACATCCGAAAATACCATAAAAACATCCAAAGTAACACAAACATCTGAAATACAATAAAACATCCAAAAGTACTATTACAATTCCGAAAAGTAACATCAAAAAACAAAAACACAACATATTGCCTCAGGATCATGCAAAACAATAAAATACACTTCATAACATTAACACATTAATCTTCAATAATCCTAAGTTTTCCTATCACTGCACCAAATGTTACTCAATGTTTTACCCAATAATCCCAAGTTTTACTTAGTATTACACGGAATGTTATCAAATTTATTCTCCATTAATCCCTAGTTTTACTAGTGTAACACCAAATTCTCCTAAATGTATTGTCCAATATTCCTTAGTTTTCCTAGTCTCACCAACTTCTTCAACCTTTTCTTCGTCTTTTTCTTTCTCACCTTCGTCTTGCATCTCTTCATCGGAGATTGTTTTTTTCCCGATTCATGACTATCTACATCACATGCACTAGAGCTCAACCGATTTATCCAAGTGATACTCTTGTTTCACCGTCAAATGGCTCTGCAATTATCGGCTCGGATATATCGACGGGATAGCGGTCTTCTCCGTCGCGGTGGCCGTCGCAGTCAAAGACGAAGATGAGATCATTCTTACAAATTAAACATGCTTTGTTATCTTCCTCCTTTTCTTCTTCTTCTTCTCCTCACTAATTTTGTAATGAGTCATCAATGTATCTTCATCTAAAGCTAAAGAGATCTCGGAAAAGGATTTCTTTTATCCCGTTTATCTTTTTTATTCCGTTTTTCTTTTTCATCTTTTAGATCTTTGTTTTTCTTTCCATCCCTCGTTTTCACCATAATTTACAAATTTCGATTTTGAGATGCAATAGATGATTACAATTTGAGAGAATTAGGGTTTTTGTTCTTCGTCGCGACGATTTTTGAGAAGAAAGAATAAATTTTTGGGATTTTGTCGAGACAATAGTTTTACGGTTTTACTTAGTTTTACGGTTTTACTTAGGTTTGGTTCGATTTAGTTTTGGTTTACGTTAATCGGTTAATTCGGTATATACTTAACCGATTTGGTTTATAAATTAAGCGGGTCGGAGTCGGGGGTTGTCGGATCGGGCGGATATTACCGGGTTTGACTCGTAATTATCGAAGTCAACAACCCCTTTTTGGTCATTGATTAAAAAAAAACATTAAAAAAAAAATCAAAAAGAAAATTGAAAATTAAGTGTCTTTCTTAGATTTTAGTTTAAGAGATAGGGATAATAGAGACGATGCCTCTGATTCAACCGAAACCGAACCGGTCTCTTATCTCTCTACTCATCAGGTGAAACCAGATCCGGAGCAGTTCCGATGCCATTGTACTGTTGAATCACCAGAACCGATGCTCTCGTCGTTGACTCCGTCGATATCAACAAGCTCCCTACTGGTCCTAGCTCTGGGCACTCACTGTTTTCTCTTATAGCCAATGCTATCTCTCCACCTGGCACTCTTCCCACCAAGAACAGATTGCTTCGTCGCATCTCCTCTATCGCCGATCTCACATCCTCCGCCGCGTTCTCCACTCTCTTCTCCACTAACACAATCGATTCATCTTCCGATGCCTTCTTCGTTATCTCAGTCACAACGATCTCATCTTCCGATATCAGGTTCGTCCTCTCGTTGTTGTTGACGTCGACGAGAGTCGTCTCTCCGATTCTCTCCGGCGATAACACGAATCTGAAAATCGTTAATGTGATTCCCGGATGCTCCGCCATGCGTAATCCATACGCTAAAGCTTCACGATCATCGCGGCCACCGAAGAACAATACCACGACGGAGTAAGACACGTCCTGAGCTGATACTTGGCTTGAGCCACCGAGTCCACGGTCAACGAATATCCCAACGGAGCAAGGAGCTTCAAGCAATACTCTCCTGTTAATCCACCTGTAATCTCCTCGCGTCGTCTCTAAAGACCCATCTACCTGTTGGTGTTTGTGGAATGGTAGAATCACAATGGCTGCTCTCTTTCTCGACGACGTTGTGCAGATGTCTTCGTGGATATCAGACATCGATGATATCGCTGTCATTGGTCTGACATTGACTCTGCTCAGCTGCTGAAACGCTTGGAATGCTACGACCACTTGGTCTGCGTCTGCGTTGATACCTCTTCTGTTCCAGAAAGGCATACCGTTCTTGCGCACTTTGTGAACCATTAGAATAGCCGATGATCTCTCTGATAGTTCCCGAAGGTGCATTGCGTACACGCACAGTCCTTCTCCTTTCTCTATCCCTCTCGAGGCTTCCAGCAGGTTTATCATTGAAGGAATGCTTCCTGCTCCATGGAAACATGTGAGGATCCGAAGCTGTGTGTTTGTGTTCTCTCGTTCTACCGTCCTGTGTTTGTACTCTCCTTCTTTCTTCGCCCTTCTCGCCGGTTTGTACACTGCCATCACTATCGGTGTGGTTATGAAAGTTGTGAAGAGAGCCATTAGAACCATTATGGCAAATGTTTGGTCATTGAGAACCTGATGGAAAACCCGTAAGAGAAAGTTATAATCTTTGGTTCTTTCTTTGATACATTAAATGTGTGTTACTGATTGAAAGAAGTTTGTACCTTTCGATCTTTTCCGATGTTGAGGACAATGAGTTCGACCAATCCTTTAGTGTTCATGAGGAACCCTAATGCTAAAGCTTCTCGCATAGGAATCTTGAAGGCGAGGGAAACACCGAGTGTGCCAACAATCTTACCAAAACAGGCTGTGAAGATAACTAGAACTAGAAGACCCCAAGACTGAGCTCCTTTAATCGTGGCCACGTTAGTTTTCAGACCACTCGCAACAAAGTAAAGCGGCAAGAACAGACCGGATACAAGATCCTCCACCTTCTCGACGAGTGCACCAGCAAAAGGTCCTTCCTTTGGGATCAAAACACCCACCACAAAAGCACCAAACATGGAGTGGATTCCAATGGCATCGGTAATGAATCCACAGACAAGAACTACGGCTAAAGTGGCGCAGATGTAGGTTTCTTCGATGGGTTCTCCCTCATGGCACCTCCGGGAAATCCATTTAAAGATTGGAGGAATAATGAAAGCAGCACCGATGACAAAACCACACCCAGAAAGGAAAACCCAAAGAGAGACAAGAGGAGAGGTGCCGGTTCCGGACAGAGCAATAGCCAAAGCAAGGAGAATCCAAGCTGCAACGTCATTAACAGCGGCCGCTGACATGGCAAGTCGTCCTATCTCAGTGGTAAGAAGCTTAAGCTCAGCTAAGATACGGGCCAAAACAGGGAAGGCAGTGATGGAGAGGGCCACACCCATGAAGATGAGGAAGGCGGAACTGTCTACTCCTTTGTTGATTGTTGCTCTGAGAACAAATGAAGTTCCAATACCAAGAGCAAACGGAAGAGAGATCCCGGCAAGAGCAATCCCTAAAGCCTTTTTACCAGTGTGACGAAGGGATTTGGTATCAATCTCTAAACCAGCAAGGAAAAGGAAGAACATAAGGCCAAGGTTAGCAAGAGTTTCTAAAACAGTGAGGCTTTTCTTTGGGAAAACAGCATCAAGAAAAGGTTTTGAACGGCCAAGAAGAGAGGGTCCAAGCATAATCCCACCCTGCAGAGGCAAACAATCAGTCATAAGCTGATAAGCTTTAATCCTAAATACATAGTAATCAAGAGAGAAACTGACAATGACTTCGGCGATGACACGGGGTTGTCTGAGAGGTCTTAGAAGGTAAGCAAGAACACGAGTAAGCACGACAACGATGACAATCTGGAGAATGGCGAGAGGCAAAGCAAAGTCAATAGGGTTGTCTCCTTGGAAAACACCATTAGAGGCTGCTTTCATAAAAGCAGGACAAGCTTTCTCATGTGATGAATTTGTAGCCATTCTTGTAATTTGCAGATCAAAATCCCCCTAAGCATTAAATAAAAAGACAGCAGATCATGAAGGGCTTTGATCTTAAAAAAAAACCCATAGCAAAAACTTACTAATAGTACTAATCAACAGTAAAGCTATATAAAATAATAAACAAAAAGCCATATAAATTAAATAAGTTAGTATCTAAATTTGTTGTTATGAATCACAGATTCTCAACAAAACAAATAACAATGCACAAAACCATGGAATCGCAATACTGTAGTTGCACCAATATATATATATATATATAAGAATATACGATCGGCGAAATTAGATTCCTAAATTACTTTGTAAAATTAACACAGAGAAACGAAGAAACAAAGCATACGATCGCGAGAAACATAGAGATTCCATTAAACTAACCTATGAATCAACGCATTGCGTAGAGAGATTCAAAGAGAGAGAGAATACCTTGAAGAAGAAGAAGAAGAAGACGATCTGATGTTAAGTTTCAACAGTGAAGGAAGAGGGCTTTGTTTGTTTGTTTGTTTGTTTGTTTATGCACCCAAAGTAGCCGACATATTGACGAGTGGAAGAAGACGACGACGACGATGAAATTATTCGCAGAAATAAATAAAATAAAAGGAGAAATTGGATCGATTTTATTATTTGACTTGAAATATTTTTACAGAATTTTAAATAGAGAGAGAGAGAGAGAGTTTGTGTGTGCGTGAGTCCATAAACGAAGATCAATCTCTCTTAATTAATTAATTGAGTCAGTCATCATCTTAATTAATTTCTTTTTACGGTATTTGTTAGTCCAATTTTTTTTTGGGTCTTCTCATTTTAATAGTTGCTTAAGTATAATTATATGTATTTAGATTTATAAAATAAATAAATAATTAGTATTTATATTAATCAATGCTTATTGAAGCACTTTTAAAAGTAATTAAGCAACTATGTTTATTGAGGCTTTTAAAAGCATTTTTTTAGTCTCCTTTAATGAAGGACAAATTTATATAAAACTTTTAAAATGATTATATATTTTGTTTTGTACATTATACACACAAATAATAATTAAATATAATAATTAAATATTCTTAAGCACCTTTTATTATTTTCCTTTGATGTACATGGTCTGCTTTCTTTTGTTTAACAAATCCGAAAAGGGAAAAAAGGAATCTGATAAAGTAAACTTTTGTCTATCACTCAATTTAATACTTTTTATGATGTTTTGTCACCGATATAAAACCATAATATTTTTTTAAGTGTTAGTGGTTATCACTTTTTTCAGTATTGTGTGGGTTATGTATGTATGTACTTGTGTGATTACAGTTAATTTAGTTTACTAAACTGTGTGTTTATTTTGTGTGACAAGTTAACACGTTATGCTATTTGGATTATAAAGACTTTATAGATTTGGGTAACACGCTATCATCCCATTAGTTAATTCATATTTGCTACCAATTATTATTACTTTTACAGCTGTTACATGTAACAATCATTAACTATTGTACGAATATTTAACTAATATAGTACTATTTCAATGATGCAACGCACAATCTACGAACAAGTCAAGTTATGTCATGCTATGCACATATGTCTTACTATGTCAAATAAATATATTTATATAAAAAACAATAAAAGCAAATCATTAAGATGATAATTTATAAATTGGTACGTAGTAGTGATGTGTGTGACTACGTTTACAATTACAACGATCATGGGTGAAAATCTACACATACGAATATGTGAATTGAATCTTCCGAATATTCCTTTTCAAAAAATCGAAAGATTAAAGAACTGCACTTGTTTATTGATTTAGAAAACTTAACACAAAAACTAAATCTCTCTTTCAAAGTCTTATGGAACAACTCTCCATAGACTTCATATATATAGGATTAAGCTTCTCTTTAACCTATTAAGATTTCCATAAATTATATTTAGACAATTCCCTTCTTTTAAACTATTTCTATTTCTCTACACTTTACTTATTCTTGAGATAACTTGTTCATCAAGTTTCTGGAATTATCTAACATTCTCCCCCGTAATTTCAGCTTGAATTCCATGGGATTCAATTGCTTGTACTCCGATCAAGTTCCTCATCTCTTTGAACTTGATTCGAGCTAATGACTTTGTAAGTATGTCTGCCTTTTGTTCCACGCCAGGGACATGCTCCACCACGACCTGCTCGTTCTCCACTTTAGACATGTTCATGTTTGACTCCATTGGTACATGAGTTATATTGCATGAACCCATCTTAGTATCAACTAGGATTCCCTTAGCATAGCCTTCTTGTTTTATCCGTATTCCAGCTGCTCCTTGAATCACTTATATACCAAGATAGTATGTCAACTTTCCAAGATCAGACATCTCGAATTCTCTTGACCTATCTTTCTTAAACTGATCAATGACGTTTCTTGATGTTCCTGTCACGAACAGATCATCGACATAGATCGCCACGATGAGATAGTCTTTCTCATCCTTCTTTAAATAAACAGTCGGTTCCTTAACGCATCTCTTAAAGGTCATCTTCTTCAAGACACGATTGAGCTTTACATTCCAAGCTCTAGGAGCTTGACGTAGGCCATACAAAGCTTTATGAAGTATGTATACCTTAGTCTCTTCTCCTTTCTTTTCAAATCCTTCTGGTTGGCTTACATACACTACCTCGTTAAGATCTCCATTCAGGAAGGTTGTCTTGACGTCTAAGTGATGTATCTCCCAACCTCTTGATGCTGTCAGGGCTATTAGAAAACGTATGGTTTCGATCCGTGCCACGGGTGCAAACACTTCTTCGAAATCAATGCCTTGTTGTTGAACATAGCCTTTCGCCACAAGCCTCGCCTTATACTTATTCACCGAGCCGTCTGCTTTTCTCTTGATCTTACAGATCCATTTTAATCCTATGGGTTTTACCCCATCAGGTTTATCAACAAGTTCCCATGTTTTGTTTTTCATGATGGAGTCAAGCTCAGCTATCATAGCTTCGACCCATTCTCGCAAATTCATAGCCTCATAGTAGTTCTCTGGTTCTCCATCAATGGTTAACAAGAGTTTCTCGCCTTCTATCTCAGCTAACAGAATGTAATCATCGAGATACTTCGGCATGTTGATAACACGACCATACCTTGTCACGATTTGTTGATTTTCTGCTGCTCCGCCATTGTCAACTTCATTTTCTTCTTCGTGTTGGTTTATAGGTTCAGGATCTTCTTGATGATCATCGTTGATGTTATGATCATCACCATGTTCGTTTCCATCCTCTATAAGACCACCGTGTGACAATTTAAATTTGCCAGGCTCTCCATAAGTTTGTGATGATGTAGAAGACCACTCCCAATCTTTCTTCTCATCGAATATGACATCTCTACTTACAATTATCTTTCTCGTGTTTGGATCATAGAGACGGTATGTCTTGGAACCTTCCTCTGTTCCAAGATGGACTACACACCTTGATCTGTCATCTAACTTTTTTAGATGAGGTGTCGTGTTCTTTGCATAAGCAACACAACCAAAAACCCTTAAGTGTTCAATGTTTGGTTTCTTGGCTTTGAAACATTCATACGGTGTTTGACCGTTTAATGCATCACATACATTCTTCTCTGGTTGGATCCGGGGCATTCCAATAACCATATTCTTTATCACCATGTTGCTTAGAATACCATCGCTTATATGACCTAGTCGTGCATGCCAAGTCGTTGCATCTTCATCGTTTTGTATTTGTAAACACTTCGGAAAGCTGACTTCCATTAGTGTTTTGTAGAGACGGTTTGGTGATCTCACAACTCGTACCAGCAACTTGCCTCGTGGATCTCTTAACGTCAAAGTTGCTCCTTTCATGTTAACTTCACATCCATACTCTGTTGCTTGTCCGAGATTGATGATATTGTGTTTCAAATCTGGTATGTAGTAGATGTCTTTGAGGGCTTTCTTTTCACCGGTCTTGCCAACAAAAACAATTGTACCTTTTCCCACAATATCCACATTAGATCCATCACCAAACTTCACTTTTCCTTGTTTTCCAACAAAAACAATTGTACCTTTAGCTTGTCGAGCTCTACCATGAGAGTTTGTAATCTCGCTTCCTTTACTCGGTCTGCTCCCTGATGACGAGATTTGATAGCATCCCATATGCCTTTTGCAGAGTTTTGCTCTCCTACTTGCAACACAAGTGATTCCGGAATAGATTGGAACAATAGTGTTGTCGCCACATCGTTCTTCTTTTGATCCTTAGAACCTAGATCAATTGTTTCCCATACATCACTTACTCGAAGAGTAATCTTCATCCTTATCGACCAAACTGTGTAGTTTGTCGATGTTAGCATAGGACAACGGATAGATGGAACTCCAAGGTCCTTTGCTCGCTGCGGTGAATCATATTCGTCCCCCATGGCTTAGTTACGAAATTCACAACACTAGCTCTGATACCAATTCAAGAAATCGAAAGATTAAATAACTGCATTTCTTTATTGATTTAGAAAACTTAACACAAAAACTAAATCTCTCTTTCAAAGTCTTATGGAACAACTCTCCATAGACCTCATATATATAGGATTAAGCTTCTCCTTAACCTATTAAGATTTCCATAAATTATATTTGGACAATTCCCTTTTTTAAACTATTTCTATTTCTCTAGACTTTACTTATTCTTGAGATAACTTGTTCATCAAGTTTCTGGAATTATCCAACACCTTTGTAGTAATTAAGATGATTTTTAATGATATCACTCACTTTAGAATAATTTATTTATTTTCTTTTTGTATAAGAGAGAAGATCAACATTTCTCCTTCTAGTTACTTCATCATGACAATTCAACATTATATTATTTATTCAAGTTAAATATTATAAATTTTGTATAAAATGTCTAGGTTCATGATTCATGATTCCGACTTTGTCCCTCTGACTTTGAGGGTAGCTTACTAATAATTTAAATTAATTAAAACTTGTTGTTTTCTAATAAACATAAATTTAGAAGGCTGATTTGGTCGGCAAAGAAAGTAAAGTTGTTGAATTATTGAGTTTCTTACTATTTCATTGAGACAGTTTAGACTAGAGGCCCATAAAGGCTTAATGTGCCAAATAATAAATAAATTTGGTTTTATTAGGTAATTGCTTTCTAATGTAAATTAAAGAGATAATTGACTCAGAATGTACTTTTTAGTTTTCTAATTTGTTAGAAGATAGTTTTTGTTTTTTAATTGTTAAATGAATAATTTTCATAAGCTAAAAGATAATTATAATATTTAGGTTATTTTTTATGTTTATTCGTGATGAAAGGTGAATCGAATACGTGAATGGTGAATCGATTACGTGAATGGTGAATCTAATACGTGAATGGTGAATAACACCGATAAATGATGAATACATATGATGAACGATGAATAATAATAGGTGAATGATAAATGTCAAATGATGAATATTGATTAGTGAATAGTAAATAGCGTTGTTGAATGGGGAATACCGATTGGTGAATACTGAATAACGTTGGTGAATGGTGAATATCGGTTGGTGAATGGTACTGAATAACGGTTGGTGAATAGTAAATAGATTTTGTTAAATACTAAAAAAATAAAACAGTTTTTTTGCATGCTCTGAAAATTAAAATGACTTATTTTCCTAAATAAAAAACTTAAATTACCTTACTCACAATTACAAAACAAAAAGTATCTAATCTACTAAATTTTCATATATTATAAATTAAAGAGAAATTCACAAAACTACACCCTTTCAACCCTCCCTTCACAAAACTACACATAATTCAATATTTTCACAAGTTTACACCCTTTTAAAATTTTAAAAGCTTGATTTACCTTTTTAAAAATTATCAAAATTAAAATATTTTCATTTGGGTTCGCTAATTAGTGTTTAGGGTATAGAATTAAGGGGGTAGAATTGTTTGGATAGGGTTTATTTGGATTTAATTTTGAGTGTTTAGGTGTAGTTTTGTGAAGTATTTTGAAAATGGTGTAGTTTTGTGAAATGTAATTCAAATGGTGTAGTTTTATAATTCTCCCTAAATTAAAATGTACTAATAATGTAGTGAAAGTGACATATTCATTTTTCAAAATCGTGTTTGAAAGTGACAAGAACCATTAAAGTGGACTTAATGGAGTTTTAGTGCTACTTGGTAGTTGTTGAGGAGTTGACTTATGTTCTTGGTCAGCATTTTTACAATACTGCCCCCAAGCTTTGCAACATTTTTACTTTTAGCCCCACGATTCTTATTTATGTTTTTTATGAAGTGGGGTTGATTGTTAAGTCTGGGGACCATAATATGTTTATAGTTGGTTACAAGCAAATGTAACAAAATTGGGCACCGAATCTTAAATGTTGGAAATTATCAGTGCATTTTGATCTAGTGCTTGTTTACTTTAAATATTTAAAAATGTACGTCTCAATTTATAGTATTACATATATATATATATATATATATATATATATAAACATCACACTAACATATATACAAGTATATATACTTGTATAGAAATTGATAGTATACCAGCATTTGATAGTAGTAGAATGTTTTCCTTTACTAAAATAGTTTATAATAAATCTAATTATATAGTTCGATAAACATTAATGTTTTAAAAAACTACCATGATGCACATTAAGAAATTAATGATCTTAGGTTATAACCTTATAAATGGGAGTGTTTGGAGACTGTTACTCGCTAGTATTGGACCACTTAATGACCTGATAATATCATATGGGACTGCGTTACCAAATGGTGATAGTGGGTATCTATCAAGTGCTACTTATTTGAAATTTTTGATCTAAACATTAATTCCTATAACCAACCAAATACATATTATTAAGCTACATTTATAAATAGTACGTATAATATTATTCACGAAAATAGGAAAAATTCACACTTGCATGTTAATTACAATTAAAGAACAACGAGTAAACAACTAAGAATATGTATATATATAGACAGACGATATCATAAAGATGATTGTATTAAGATATATAGTCACCTATATTTGGCATACATGATACAATGGTATGCTTTAAAATAGCATCATATTTCTTTAATTAATATAAGAACGTATATCTTATTCTTACCTATAAATATATAGACACATATATAAATGTTTTTTTTATTTTTAAGTTTAGCTTATTAATTAAAACTATTTTTGGTATTCGGTGGAGATGTGGCATCATTACAAGAATCTAAGCATATATTTAGTTTCATGGATTATATGATCATAACATTGATCATTTCAAAATAATTCTTGTAGATATTATTTGTAAAGAAGGATTCTTTTCACAAAAGGAATTAAGAGTTTAAAGTTATTAATAATCACAATGAAAAAAGTAGATGAAATCAATTTGTAGATCAATGCATGATGATGAATGTTGATGCCACTTCTCAACAAATGTCAATCTTTATGTACCATTTTGCCCTCGTAAGAATAGTTGAGGGTAGTTTAATCATTAATTAATTAAAGGGCATTATATTTTCCAAGCATGAATTACGAAGACATTTCTAGGAACTTGGTTTTGTTTTTGATAAATATATAAATCTAGGAACTTGTTGCAATTAAAAAGAGGTCAAAACCCAATGTCATTTTGTCGTTGAATTTGTTACTTTACATCCCATCTTAGGTTTTTTTCTTTCTTTCTTTCAAAACCCTAATTATTATTCGAACACATGTAAAGAGACTGTTTTTGTATATTTCTTATTTTCTGATTTTACATTTGGATCAATTTATGAGCTTGGAGTAGAGTATGATAGGTTAAACTATTTACAAGTAAATTACCTTTAATTGAGCGAAAGCTAGCTAGATATATATATATATATATATATATACAAATGTTTTACATAAAATACAAAAGAACATTTTACATAAAATACAAAAATCTTGGAAGATTATTATTACTAGAAAGTATATATATACATGGCAACTAATTAATTACAAAAATGTAAACAGAAATTCTTCACCGTTTTGACTTGAAGTTGATCGGGGAGGTCCATGACTGAATCCTACAAAAGCATAAAGACTAATATAAGAGTCTTAATTATAGTATTCCTTAATGTGGAACTATATACAATTAAATAAAATTAATGAAGAAAGGGAGCTCCCTTCAGTCCAAACATGTAGACGTGAAGATTCAATTTTGTCTCTCGCATCATTCATTCATGTACCACAAATGCAATCTTATATTCATTTTATAGTATTTGGATGAATGAGTCGAGAGTCAATTAAATCTCACAATATTACTTCATGAGTGGACCAAAGAAAGCTCTCTTCCTATATAAATATATACATTAATTAATAAAAATTTATATTTATTACTATATGGTATATATAAGCAAATTTAAATAACTTGAATATAATATCTACAACATAAAAAAACAACAACAATAAAGTAAAATTGTCCATGTTTTTGATTCAAGGATCTTCTTTTGTGAGTGCATGTATGCTATAGAATCAACCTTGATCTTCAAACTAAACCCTAGATTACCATATATAGACTTCTTTATGGCACATTATAGATTTATATAAGAAAGAGTTTATGTGAGAAAACATAATTAACAGAGAAAAAGAGAAGAAAGATGAGAGAGGAAGAGATGTATAAAAAGCAAGAAGCATTGTCTTTATATAGCAAAAAACTAAGGTAACACATAAACCGGCAAAACCCCACAAATATATGTTTTGTGCATTTTTATTTTGTTGCACTAACAATTTAAAAACATATATATATATATATATAGATATATCGTGTTTATTAAATAAGTGGATGGGAAATGTTTTCTCCACGTTTTTGTTTGTTTTTTATCTTTTTTCATTTCTGATATATATATTAATTAGAGTCAAAACTTTTTTTCTCTCTAGTTTGGATAATAAATCGAAGTATTTTTTTATGACGGGAAATCTTATAGGAAGAATTAAATATGTACGTGTATTTGCTTCTTATGACGCTCGAAATTTTAAGGTAAGTGCCTACAAAATCTTTGTCACATATATATAGGCCTTCTTTCATAGCATTTTCTCCATTATAAGGCTCATATATGATGTATGTATGTACATAACAACGCGGTTCGAACTCAGAATCACAAAATTACCAACGACTGCGCTTAACCGATTGAGTCAACCCGTCGTTAGTAGATTATAATATTTAACTCATGTGTACTTAAATTAGAAGTTTCAGAAGGAGCAAATTCTTGTTTAGAACATGCATCTTCGTACACATAACCATGCATGTATAGACATCTACAAGTTTAACATCATTGAGAAAATTAGCTTTTATACATTCCACGTGAAAGGCTTAATCCATTTGAATTATGAATAAAATAAAGCACACTTAACGTGCATGAGTGGAAGATTAATTATTTGTCCAATGTAGGAACATCAAATTAATCAATTCCAACATGTTAATCTAATATTTCATAATACTAATTAATGTTAATATACTCAATTAATTTATGTAAGCTAGATCAAATATATAGTTGTTGCTGATTTATGTAATTAATCTTGGATGTTGGTATGTTTTGCTTGTCTGGCCCCATGATTGTTAAGTAAAAAGCAAACAAGTTAAAAGCCACATGAATAGTACAGCCCAAATGTTAATACTAATAAATAACTATGTGTTATACATTACTAATTCGTGTGATTTGTTCGAGAATGAAGAGAAGCTAGAGCGTTGTTATGTGAACAAAGGAATAAGGAAAGGAATAAGGAAAGGAATAAGGAAGAAGAAGAAGGAAGAAGAGAGAGAGAGAGCAAATGGCTAGTCGTTGGTTACTTTGTGGCAATTCTACTCACAGTTCTTACGAGCTCTAAGAGCATGTTTATCAAAGGTGCTTATGTAGAGTGCTTGTGTATTTTTTTGTGTATTTGAGTATTAAATTAAATCAAAACATGTATTATTAATAAACGACTTCTACAAAAGGGGAGGCTTAAAATGCTTAATTAAGCATTTTTCATTATAGAGTCCTTATTAATAATACATGTTTTGATTTAATTTAATACTCAAATACACAAAAAATACACAAACACTCTACATAAGCACCTTTGATAAACATGGTCTAAGAGTATAAACATTGGATGGATTTAAAGAGTTCTTAGTGTGTGGGCCCCACACAAAATCTAAGAGTTTTGAACTTATGTCTCTTATTTCAGAACCGATTTTTGTGCAGTACGTGGGCCCCACTTACACGTGGCGGCCCACGATTGGTCATGTTTTTAATTTTTTTTTTTTTTTTAAAATGAAAATAAAAATAAAAACTTACATAAGAGACGGGTGCGTTGCACATGGTCTAAGGTTTTTCCTATCAATTTTTTACTCTCTTTTCTAATTATTGATATTGAATCTGCCATTGCCCTTTCCCTTGCCATTCCACTCTAAAGCAAGTTATCGTTGAAGAAGCTGATGTCAAGACTCTAAGACCATCTCTAACATAGAAACCGACAAAATTTCTTAACTATTCAATGGATCCATGAATAGTGTAATTTAAAAAAAGAAAAAATAATAATAATTTAATAACGCATCAATCATGGACCGCCACATATCCAGTAGATCCATGAACAGTGCAAGATCCATCTAAGATCGAATCTTAGATAAGGAATGTAAGAGTCGATTTTTTAACTATTTAGTGGACCCATCTAAGAAACTTGTTGGAGGTGCTCTAAAACAACTTCACGTTGAAGAAGAAAAGACGGATTCTTGATTTCAAAAGAGTGGATGCAAAAGTTTAGTTAGTTGTCAATAATAAACTCTGTCTTGAGCCTAATGTAGAAAAAGCAAGCATTTGTTGCTAGTAAATGAACCTACTCAATGATCTTTCTTCTTCAACTGTATGACACGTGGCATGGAAGGAGTGGTTATTGAACCCACCAATCACATCCTTTAACAAAAATATAAATATATATATATATATATATAATGTAGAGAGAGTATGAATTGGGTTGGTTACATTCGTAATTATAGGCAAACGCTAATGGCATTTAAATAGGCCAAAGTAGTGCCAAATTTTGCATTCTCTCTCTCTCTCTATTTCTGTATGAAGCCAAAAAGAGAGCCCTTTTACTTTTCATAATTGAGATTTTTAAAATTCTCCCTTTTTTAGCGATCAAAAAGAAGAGCGCGCACACACACACAACCTCTCGTTTTATCTAATTTTAATCATTATCTTTTTGATAATTTTTAAAGTGAAAAAGCAACAATATTAGACAGCTTTTTTAGAGTTTATTTGTTTATAATAATAGGGAATGGTTGTGTTTTATAAATTAAAATTGAAATAAATGGTGTGTGTGTGTGTTTTGAAATAGACGTAATATATCAACCGTCAACTTCGCCGTGGGGTCTCTCTCTCTCTCTCAATGACCACAAAAAATCCTATTACATTAAATTACAAGTAATTATTTCTCTACCATTTATTTATGATCATTTAGGTTTACACATGCATGCATTTCCTCTCTGGGACCCTAATGATTCTTTCTGCACAAGGAATTTTCCCACTCTAAATCCTTAAGACACAAAAAGATTAATTTGAAAGCTTCCTTGGGACAAAAGCTTCCTATGCATTGAACTCTTATGATTATGTTATTATATGTTTTGCTTACTTCCATGCCAAGTTAAAAGATTACTACTTTGGTTTTGTTTCTTTCGGTTAAGCCCACAAAAAAAAACAAATTAAAATACATTAAAAAATGGAGGAGGCCAAAGCAGGTAAAACAATATGTTCATGAGAGCAATGTCATCTTTGACATTTATTGTTAAAATTTTTACGTAAGATCTTTGGTAAGTTGTTGCAGAAATGGAGAAGAAGGTATCTCTGCTTTTAAAATTCATACAAAACAAAAACAACATCCCAAAGGCTACAAAGAAGGAGCTTCTTGTGATTGTCAATAATCTCAACGACCATTTTCATTTGCTTTGCTCTCTTTCCTTTCAACAAAGAATATTGGATTCTCGTAACGTCGAAACCAAAGGAAAATCATGTACTAATAGTACTTCCTCTTTGTCGGATTTGGAGTATTATTCTTCAGAAGAAACAGATATGATCAACAACAAAAACAACAACAGCGCGGCTGGTGAAGGATTGAGCTCAGATTACTACGCGGTCATGGTGAGAAAGCTTCAAGAATCAGACCTACGAAACGAAGATTATAAGAGACAAGTGAGCAATCTCAAACAAGAAACAGAGTTTTTACGCGATCAAAACATGGAATTGGCTGGTGATATCGGCGGTAAGAGAAGAGAAGACAAACAACAACATCTCAAGGGTAATTTCATTACAAAAGGCGAAGCTACATTGTTGCTTAACCAGAGAAAGGAGTTAGAGATGGAGATAGACCAAAAGACCAAACAAGTTTCAGAGACTTGGATGCAGCTTAAGCGTATGGAAGAAGAAACAGAGGAAAGGGCTAAAACCGAATTAAAAATTGTCGAAGAAAAGAAAGACTTGTGGAACAAGGTACAGAAACTTGAAAGCCAAGTTATTGGTCAACAAAAACTTGCTAAAGAACAAAAACAAACCATTGATAAGCTCACAGAAGATCAGAAGCTAATGAAACGATGGTCTTTCGGTTCGAAACCGATAAACACAAATCTTATAGAAAAGAAAATGGAAGAGTTAGCACAAGATTACAAGATGAAAGTGGAAGATCATTTGCGAATACTATACAGAAGAATTCATGTAGCCGAACAAATACACTTGGAGAGCAAGAACAACACACAAGAAAACAGAGGAAACAGAGGAGATGATGATCATGTCTCTGAGAGACAATTCAAGAAGATTCAAGAAATGGTGGAAGAAGGGTTTGTGGAGCCTGAAAAGGCGATAAAGAAGCTGCAAGAAGGCAACGAGTTAGCACAGAGAGTCACAAAGCTAGCGAACGAGGTTGGATCAGCAAGAAAATGGGTGAAAGAGAAGAAGAGCGAGACGGAGACGCTAGAAGCGAAACTAGAATGCAGAGAAGCGCAAGAGAGACTGTTGAAGGAGAAGCTGTCGAAGCTAGAGAGGAAGCTTGGAGAAGAAGGGAAAGGGAAGATGAGTGTGGAGAAAGCAATGAGAAGGATAAAGAAGTTGGAGATGGAAGCAAAGGAGAAAGAGTATGAGATGTTGAGTATAAGTGAAGGGAAAAGAGAAGCTATAAGACAACTATGTGTGTTGTTGGATTATCAACGTTGTAGATATGATCATCTCAAGACTTCTATTTGCAAACTTGCTCTTCAAGCTTAATTTTGTATATTCTTCTTGCTCATTTTGGGTGTACAATTTGTAAAAAAAAAAAAAAATGTCATTTTTTGTAAATATTTGTTTGATTTTTGTATGTACATAATAATAATAATATACTTTTTTGAGTTTATGATTTAGATACGTTAGGTAATGGTAAGAAGCATTTTATTAAAATTATAGTAATGATAACAAAATTGAAGATAAGAATATGGATAAGAGAAGTGCATGGATGGCATGTAATTAGGATTAGGACATACTGTAATAAAGGAGTTAATCAAGTCAAAATACATTAAATTAGGTGCAAGGAAAAAAAAAAACAAAAAAAGTGAAAATGGCAAAAGGGTAATAATAAGGGATGTATGACCAGAATGGGAGCGCAAGGCTTAAATGCCACTTTGGCTGGAAAAAAAATCAGGCGTGCCACCCTATAATCACATTGCCACTCATATAAGGAAAATCCATTACTACCCTTAATGTATATTGATTTAAATTAAAGCATAAATAAAAAGAAAAGAAAAAGAAAACAAAATAAAAAAGGAAAACGAAAAAAACAAATCTCGTCGTCGCTCTTCTTCCTTCTTCTTCCTCCTCCATTCTTCGATTCTTCGAGGTCATCCTCCTCCATCTTCATCTCGAGCATCTGTGAAATTGAGATTGCGGGTCGAAACTATTAGTCTTCATCGACATTTCATCTGCATTCATTGGTTTGTTCTTCACTTTTCATTTTGATTCAAGCTTTTTGTTGTTTTTTTGAAGAATCGTAAATGTAGAGATTTGTAATGAAATCGATTGGTTAATTAAGTCCACATTTGTTTGTTAACCATCTTGTGTGTATACGCATTGCTAATTTAGCGAATGTAGGTGATGAATCGTGTGAATTTTAGTTTAATTATAGGATCCCCTAATCGATTGGATCTTCATTTCAATTCAGATCGAGTGCAATTGGTTCAAATGGTACATCTGTTATAAATCTTCATAATCATTATAATTGGTTCAACTAGTACAATTGTCGTTGTCGATATAATCGGTATAATTGGTTCAAATAGTACAAATGTGGTTATACTTGTTACGTATCGGATAGTTCAATTGAGGATTATATGTTGTTTCTTTGCGGGGAGGCGATGAAGAACAAACACACAAACATACATTTTGATTATGGAGGGTACTATTCCGAACATCATGAGTGGAATTCCGGAAAAGCCGTGTATGCTATATCTCTTAAGACGTGTTCCGTGGAAGATATCACTTACTCAATGTTAGTTGATAAGATCTACAAAAAGACGCCGAGTAATGAAAGCAAAGAAAAGCTCAAGCCGAGTTATAGTTTATCTAAAAGTCGGAGAGAATCATATATTCTAGATAACGAGGACGTGTATGTGTATCTAACATCACTTGATACGAGAGGGGCTTAAACTCGTATTGCATGTTGAGGTAATCGAAACTTTGGAAACAAACCAGAGAGTAGAGCAATATTCAAGAGCAGAGTTAGAAAGTTCATTTGGTGTGAACTATGAGGAACTTGGTTCGGGTAACGGAGTTGGTGATGTAGATAATGGTCGTATGTGGGATATAGTGAACGTTCCGATTAATGAAGAGGTGATGGTGGATGTTATAAATGATAATCTTGTTACTGACGGGCTTAACGAATCGGCTGCAACGGTGGATAGCCCGGTGGATAACCATGTTGATGAAGATTTTGATATGAGGCATGAATATGTTGAAAATGTAGGTCCTGTGAAACAAATTCAGAGTGTTGGTGAATGGGATGATGGTACAAATATGGAAATAGAACAAGAATTTAGTTCTAAAGAGGCCGTGCAAGATTTAGTTTCCCGAGCTGCAAACAAGAACTGCTATGAGGTTGTAACAGTGAAGTCGGACACGAATCGACTTATGCTACGCTGTCGACAAGCTACGGTAGGTTGTAAATGGTATGTAAGAGCTGCGAAGACTAAGGCGTCATCTTTTTGGACCATCAGAGTGCACAAAAAGATGCACACGTGTTCTCGCCTTGATTCGGCTGCAAGTAGTAGTACCGGTTGTCAGAGAGGTACACGGAGATTAGTTGCGTCAATGTTACATGAAGATTATCCAGGTTTATATGATACACCCGTTCCGAAGACAATTATTAGTATTGCACAACGTCGACTTGGTGTGCAGATGTCGTACTCTACCGCTCTGAGAGGAAAGAAACAACATGTTACCGATGTAAGGGGTAGCCTCGAAAGAGGCTACAAGATTTTGTTTTCTTATCTGCACATGTTAGAAAAGGTTAATCTTGGAACAAAGACGTATGTGGAATTGGCCGAAGGTAATAGGTTCAAGTATCTATTCATCGCATTAGGTCAGAGCATCGAAGGGTTTAGAGCAATGAGAAAAGTTATTGTCGTGGATGCAACATTTTTGAAGACTATATACGGAGGTATGTTAGTTTTTGCTACAGCTCGGGATCCTAATCATCATCATTATCCTATTGCTTTTGGTGTCATTGATCGCGAGAAAGATGTCAGTTGGGCATGGTTTTTTGAGAAGCTTAAAACCGTTATACCCGATGATCCTCAATTGGTTTTTATTAGTGACAAAAATTCAAGCATCATCAAATCGATCATGGAGGTGTACCCTAAAGCAAAACATGGACATTGTATTTGGCATTTGTGTCAAAATGTTAGAGGACATGAGAAGAAAGACAAAGATGAACTTGCAAAGAAATTCGGGGAATGCGCTCATGCTTATACGAAGCCCGAGTTTGATAGACAATATGCTTGAGTTGAAGTGTAGATTTCCCAAAGCTGGTGTCTATCTAGACAATAGTATAGGACTTGAGAAATGGACAAGGGCGTATTTTGAAGGAGACAAATACAACATAGACACTAGCAACTCGGCGGAATCAATGAATAGTGTGTTTTTGAAAGCAAGGAAGTACCATCTAATTAGTATGATTGATGCGATTTTGGAGAAATTTTCCGAGTGGTTCAACAAACACGGAAAAGAATCTGGGACTGCAATAGACAAGCAACTAGTGCCTTTTGTGGAGAATGAATTGCATGATCGATGTGTAATCGCAGACAAAATTGTTGGTAGTTGAGCTAAATAGTTTTCATCTTGAGTACAACGTAAGAGGACGGTCAGGGAAGATGTATGTGGTGAATTTGAAGGAGAAAACTTGTTCTTGCAAATGTTTTGATATAGACAAGTATCCGTGCGTTCATGCAATAGCCGCGAGTGAGGGTCTTCATGAGAAAAGAAGGGAGAAGAATGAATATCCAAATCCACGATCTATGTTCCGAATATTACTTAATGCATTCTTGGGTTTTGGCATATTCCAGGACCCTTTATTTGGTGCCACATGAATCCAATTGGACCATTCCCGATGATATTCTAAAGTTGTACGCTTTGCCGCCGGAGTACACTCCTAAGCCCGGAAGAAATCAAGAAACTCGATTCCCATCGACCGGAGAACGGAGGAGAAAGAAGTCAAACAAGCGTACCGCTGGAATAAATTTGGAGCAATGGTTACAACCCGAAGAAGAAGAAGAAGATGAAGAACATGAAGACTGATCATGTGTTCGTTTGGTTAATGGGTTTTGTTTGTCTTGTATTATTACGTTTATGTACCTATCACATTTGGACAACTTTGTCAACTTGGTACAACTTCTGTTTATTTGTTCACTTTATTTGGTTTTTATATAATTATGTTTTAAGACGTGAAAAGAACATTTTTGGCATTAAAACAACGATATAATCAAGAAATAAACTATTTAAACGAAAAAAAAGCAATTAAATTCAATTTCCACCGAACATGTGTTAGACTTCATCTAAAAACCCCTTGTAGTATAGGGAAGTTAAGGTAATTGATGAACTTATGCACAACAAAATTTTGAATAATGAGATAACATGAAAATTATATTGTCCCACCCTCTTAAATGGTAAATAATATTGGAAAATGAGTTGGACAACTAGAATTTATCTTACAAACCTAAGGTCCAACTAAAATTTGTTCCAAATCATATAAAGTACAATCTGTTTATATGAAAGTACAACTGTACATTTACGTACAACTATTCCAAAATGTTGCACGTGTGGTTTTTTGAAGTGGACCCGACTTTGAAATAAAAAATAAAAAATAAAAAATTCGAACTGACACGGAGTGACTCGACTGAAACCTAAACCTAACCTAACTTTGTCTATATATATAGGAACTCATATATATATGAGTTTCCTATATATATGCTTATACTCACTTTCTCTCTCATTCATCCCCAATTGAAAACCCTAGACGGCGGCCCAGTCTCCTTCCTCTTCAATTGAAAATCCTAGACGACGACCTCCACCTCCGACGATGCCAATTAGTTACACGAACTCCGGTTCTTCCGAAGCAAGTTTTTCCAGCGGTCGCAACCGAGCGGACGGTGATTACGGGGTGCCGGATATATGTTGGTGTGGTCAGATTATGAAAATTGTAGGGAGTACGAAGGTGGAAGATCATGGTAGACGATACTTCAAATGTCCAGCAACTGCGGTGAGTTGTAATTAGTCAAGATCTTATAATTTTTAGTCAAGATCTTATAATTTTTAGTCAAGATCTTGTAATTTTTAGTCAAGATCTTATAAGTTTTAGTCAAGATCTTATAATTTTTAGTCAAGATCTTGTAATTTTTAGTCAAGATCTTGTAAGTTTTAGTCAAGATCTTATAATTTTTAGTCAAGATCTTGTAATATTTGTATTGATTTATGCACGGGATGGTGGTGGAGATGGAAAAGACCACAAACGGAAATGGTGGGATCACGCTATTGATGAAGAACTCAAGAAGATGAAAACCCGAGATGAGGAGCTTCATTCTTTCATTAACGAGAGAGGTAACCGGATTGTGGAGAGAAAATGCTCGCATTACTGGTCTGCTATCCGAGAGAGACGAGGAACTTAAAAGGTTGAGAAGATTAGTTACAAGGAGGTAGAAGGTTGGGGTTGCGGCTAAACCTATATTGCGGCGGCGGAGGAAGATCTTAATCTTAATGAGTTGTTTTTTTTTCATGGATCTTCTCCAATTATGTATGTTTTTATTTGTTTTTAATGGAAATTTAGTTGAACTATTTGTTTTTTGTAATCCAAGTTAAACTATTGTCGACTTGCCCTTTAATTGTACTCATTTGTCCCTTGTCCGAAAGTTCTTGAAACTTAGCTGAACTATTGGTTTTTGTAATCCAAATTAATCTACTGTTAGTTGTCCCATTTAATTGTTCTCATTTGTCCGAAAAATTACTTTTACTTGTCCGAAAACTTACTTAATTGTTCCAATTGTACCATCTAAACACACACAAATGAACATAATTTGTTTCATTTGAACCAAAATACAAAAACAAATCAAACCAAAGTACTAGACGGACAAGTAACCACCTAATTTTTTTTTGGTTTCTTCGCCTCTCCTGGTGTGAACATCTTTTTTGGCTTCCTTGTCCTCTTCTGCCCGAGTCCTCACAATCAACTCTTGGTTCAGCTTCTTCTTGCCTCCTTCTTCGATTTCTTCTTCTCCGTCTTTTTCCTCTACTACAAGCACTCTCGCCTCCTTCTTTTTCTCCTTCTTTTCCGACGAGTTCTTCTTCAATAGGAGGAACTACCAAACCCAAATTCTCTGCTGCAACTACTTCCGGAGGTATCGTCCCATACAAGATTTCCGGTATATCCAAATACCTTTTCACTTCATTCAATTTACCATTGAATTCTCCAAGTTTATCATCCACTTTCTTTTCAATTTCACCGAGCTTCCCCATCATCTTCTGAAACCCTTTATCCATTTCCTCCTTTATTACTCGGAGAAATGAATCATCTACTCCGGAACCGGAACCCGAAGCCTTGTGTCGAGGCATGTTGTCCACTCTCTCATGTTCAGGACCAACATTGCTACCTTTTACCCGAGAAGCAACATCTTGTTCATACATACCTTTCCACCATATTCTCTTCTTCTCTACTATTAGACGCTTCCTCCAACAATCCACTACTCGGATCAATAAAACCTATCCCATCATCAACATCATCGTCTATAAGTTTGTCCAAAAGAGTCTTTTCATCCGCGTCTGGTACCAATACACTCTCGATATCCCGCACAAAACAATGTTACCAATTGAGTATCCGCCAACGATTAATCAAACACATATATTGATCTTCATCTAACCTTAGTGCTCCCAAGCGTTTCATGTATGGCATCCATTGGAATCCCTTTCATATCACATTTGGTGAACTTGCGCTTGCACATCCTCGGACATTCCTTCTCCGCGGGTACATCTTCTCTATATTTGCGTCCAAGACGCGAAATACATTCAAATGGCAGAATCTACACACTCATATACAATATATTAATAATTTTGTTCTATTCTCTATTAAAATTTATAAACTCAACACATGATTTTACCTCTAAAGGAACAATAAAACCAGGAAAGGGAGGTTGTGCTCCTGGTTTGACCGTACCTCCCATTTTCTTAACAACGCCCGGGATACCTTCTAAACAATCTTCAAACGTGTACCGTCCCCAAGGAAACTTCTCACAAGCATACAAATCATCGACAATACGTAGAAGGAATGGGTCTATGTTTCCATCACTCTTAACCTTTGCTTTCAATATCTTGCATAAGAAATACAAGACCATCAACTTCTTCCTCTCGATGCAGTCTGTTGTCCTTCGCTTCTTCCGACCTTCTCTTCCACTTCTTTTATTTTTATGCCTTTCCTCTTTCCAAACACCTTTTCTACCAACTTGGTATTTCCCAATTCCTTCCACTTGTTTGGATAGTCACGGCATGATAATCCCGTCAACAAACAAGTGCTCTTTCATCGAATACCCGATCGGAACTCCGTTGACCACAAACCAAGCACTCTTTTGGCATTTCGGTCTCGATTCGTACGAACCGAAGCATCCACATGCCTTGAGTCATATGGTTTGGCTCCTTAGGCATGTGGAAAATATGCCCGAACCGAGAATGCTTTCTAAACCACTTCAATTCTGGTGAAAATCCCTCAATGTATTCAACCGTCTGACTAACACTGCACCTAGTTGCTAACTTACATGGTTTGGTGTATTCACTAGGAGAAAAGAATAGACGAATTGGCGGCAGAGGTTGGGAATCATGGTCAATATCCTGCAAATTATTCACATGAGTAAGATGTTATAGTTATCGTCAATTGTACAAAACTCATAGCACCTCCAAACATTTAATCTTAGTTTCTATTTACATACCTGGTCACTATCATCGCCAACATCATTTTCAGATTTTTCTTCTACCTCTTCATCACCTTTTTCTCCATTTTGCTCCTGTTCTTCTAAGCCATGTTCTTCTTCATGGTTTTGGTCTGTTTCTTCTTCCTCTTCCTTTTCTTCTTCCTCTTCCTTTTCTTCTTCCTCTTCCTTTTCTTCTTCCTCTTCTTTTTCTTCTCCCTCTTCTTTTTCTTCAACGTTTTCCTTGTCTGCCTCGTCTGCCTTTTTTTCTTCCTCTTCCTTTTCTTCTTCGTCTTCGTCTTCCTTTTCTTCTTCGCCTTCCTTTTCTAAGTTTACTTCTTCGTCTGTTTCCGTTTCTTCCTCGTCTGTTTCCGTTTCTTCGTCGTCTTTTTCTTCTTCGTTCTTTCCTCCCTCTTTCTCTTCTTCTTCTTCTGCTATTTCTTCTCCATTTCCTACATCTCCTTCCACGTTTTCTCCTGCGTCGAACCATTCTTCATGTTCCTCTTCACCGTCTTTTTTTTTTTGTGTTTGACCTTTTGAATATTTGATTGACTCGTATGCTTTTCCTTTCTTCCCCCTTCTTACACGAGCCATGAATTCGAAAATGGAATTTGGAAATTGGAAATTGAGAGGAGATGAAGAGGAAGAGATGAATCGCGAATTAGAGAGGAGAGGAAATTGGAAATTAGGGCTTGTTTCTCCGTTTCTCCTTTGGTCGAAATTAATTTAACCCTTTCCTCACCCCTTTTTCGTCTTTTACAAAGGAAAAATCAATTAAAAATAAATACAATAAATACAGATATACAGTTGAATACGTATAGTGGCATTAGAGCTCGTATTTTCTTGGGAAGTGGCATTAAAGCCGTTTTTCCCCAGAATGGACCCATGTACTTTGACCGGAGAAATTGATAGAGGAAAAATGGGTGGGTGGGGGTAATGGCAGAAACGTAATAAAGAAGTGAAGAAGGGAGAGTTTGTCAGTGTAAAAAAAAAAAAAAAAAGATTCTCTCTACAAAATAACTGTTGGCTCTCTTTCTCCCTCTTCCTCTTCTTCCCTGTCGATTTCAATTTCGTCATCTTATCATCGAGCGAGTAGGAATATCCGGGAGGGGGAGCTTCCGTCACTAATCAAAGGTAGCTTTTTGATTTGTGTGTGTTTGGGTACCTTTGATTTCTCCATTATTATTTGATTATTGATTTAAAAAACTCAGACTCACTCGCTTGCTTGATTCACATAGATCATCCCTTTAGTTTTGTACGCCCTTCTCTGCTTTGCCTTTGCCTTTGCTTTTGCTTTGTTTAGTAGTAATTAGTAATAGTGATTGCTTCATCATCAACAACGAACGCCTTCTTCTGGATTTAATCTTATTAGATATGATGATGATGATTTTGTATGGTACAGGCAAACAAAACCCCACATTAACAACACTGGTTCTGGATCTTCCCCTTTCACTTTCAACCATCCCATTAGGTATAATTATACAACTTATTTCACATGCTACTAATTAAACTATTAAGTTGTTGCTAATCCCTTTTAAGTATTTGATGACCGGATCCACATTTTCTTACTTGAAACTCTATTGTTTTTAATTTTTTTATAAAATAATATGTAACATAAGAACAAAAATAAACAACTCACTTCTATTGTTCTGAGGTGTGTGTGTGTGTGAATATGATTTGATATGATATGCTTTCCAAAATTGCTGAGGTTGCCTCCCACATGATATTCCCTTGTCCTCTCTACCCTTATTATTATTATTATACCATTAAAAGGGATTAGCGTTACTCTTATGCTCCTAATTTCTTATTCAAATTGTATTTTCTTTTCAGTTTTGTAACTTGTGCAACTGTTGTTTTTATCACTTGGTAAGGATTTGGATCTATGTTTCTTCTTGTGTCCCCACAATTTCTATTATTGTCTGTATACCTTGTCTGAGTTCGATTGCCGCATCTGCTTCTATTTTTATATTCTCTTTCTCTTTTATAAACCAACATATACTACTAACCTATGATCTGGATTCTCTAAATGCCATATTATTATTATTATTATTAGTCTATTACTACTACTTTGTTATTATAATTTGAATGTCAAAAGGAGATGATGTTACCTCTTTTCTTATTAAATAGTATTGGCATTTAATTTTAACAAGTTAGTTTTGTTAACTCTTAGCGTTTCTTATGTTATGTTTCTCTTCTGTGTATTGTGCAAAGACAGATCGTGTTTCACTGATGTATCTTTTCCGGAGACACATGCTGCTAAGTTTCCTTGACAGATGATATTTGGTTGAAAAAGTTATCTGAGAATCTTAAGAGAAAAGATATGAAAAAGCATCGGTTTAGAGAGACCTTGAAGTCTTTCTTTGAGCCTCATTTTGATCACGAGAAAGGGGAAATCCTTAAAGAAGAAAAAACTGGTAATTTTCTTACACTGCATAGTTCTGTTAAACATGTCAAATAAAATCCGTAGCTCTTAGTGTAACTTCTTACTTGCAAAGTACTCTCATCATCTGATGCAGATATAGATGAAAAGGTGAAGAAAATCTTGGGAATGGTTGAGAGTGGAAACATCGACGAGGATGAATCTAAAAGACAAGTGGTTGCAGAGTTAGTGAACGAATTCTACAGCCAGTACCAGTCTTTGTATCGCCAGTACGATGTTCTAACAGGAGAGATTAAGAAAAAGGTCAATGGAAAAGGAGAAAGTTCCTCTTCATCAAGCTCAGATTCGGATTCTGACCATTCTTCGAAAAGAAAAACCAAGAAAAACGGGAAAGTAGAGAAAGATGTAGAGTCGGTAACAGGTGGCTTGAAGCAACAAATCGAAGCTGCGAATCTTGAAATCACTGATCTGCAAAGGAAGTTGACTAGAAGTGTTGAAGAGAAAGAAGCAGTAGATTCTGAGCTTGAAGTAGCTTTGATGAAGTTAAAAGAGTCGGAAGATATTAGCAGTAATCTGAAACTTGAAAACACGAAGTTAGAGGCTAAAAAGACAACAACTCTGAGTGATAACAAGGAACTGCTTCAGAAACTGGAAGTTGCCGGCAACACAGAAACTGATATGAACCAGAAGTTAGAAGACATCAAAAAAGAACTTCAAACTGAGAGAGACAATGGGATAAAAAGAATTCAAGAAGCTGAAAAAGCTACAGAAGATTGGAAAACAACGAGTGATCAGCTCAAAGACGAAGCTTCTAATTTCAAACAGCAGCTGGAGTTATCTGAACAGCGAGTTTCGGACCTTACATGCAGTATGAATAGCGCAGGGGAAGAGAATAAATCTTTATCCTTGAAAGTTTCAGAGATTTCAGGTGAGATCCAGCAGGCACAGAACACTGTACAAGTAATCATGGCTGAACTGGCAGAGATGAAAGAAAAATACAAGGAAAAAGAGAGTGAGCATTCTAGTTTGTTGGAGTTACATGAGACCCATGTGAAAGAATTAGAAGCAAAAGTAGAATCATCAGAGAAACTGGTTGCAGATTTGAACCAAAGCATGAACAATGCAGAAGAAGAGAAAAAACTGCTCTCTCAAAGGATCTCGGAAATATCTTATGAGATTCAGGAGGCACAAAAGACGATACAAGATCTCATGTCAGAGTCTGGAGAGTTGAAAGAGAGCCACAATGAGAAAGAGAGGGAACTTTCTGGTTTGAGGGACATCCATGAGACTCATAAAAGAGATTCATCTAGCCGAACGAACGAGTTAGAAGCTCAACTGCAATCATCAGAGCAGCGGGTCTCAGATTTGAGCGAGAGTTTGAAGGCTGGAGAGGAAGAAAACCAAGCTATTTCCTCAAAAAATTTGGAAACTACACACAAGCTCGAACAGGCACAGAACACAATACAGGCACTCATGTCTGAATCGGGAGAGTTGAAAGATCGCCACAGTGAGAAAGAGAGTGAGCATTCTACTTTGATGGAGTTACATGAAACTCATAAGAGAGAATCATCGACTCATGTGAAAGAATTAGAAGTGCAAGTTGAATCATCAGAGAAATTGGTTGCAGATTTGAGGCAAAGCCTGAGCAATGCAGAAGAAGAGAAAGAACTGCTAAATCAGAAATTAGCAGAAATGTCTAATGAGATTCAACAAACGCAGAACACCATGCAAGAACTAATGTCTGAGTCCGGACAGTTGAAAGAGAGCCACAATGTGAAAGAGAGGGAACTTGTTGGCTTGAAGGACATTCACGAGACTCATCAGAGAGAGTCATCCACCCGAGCAAGCGAATTAGAAGCTCAGCTGAAATCATCGGAAGAGCGGGTTTCAGATTTAAGTGCGAGCCTGAAGGCTGCAGAGGAAGAAAAGAAAACTATCTCCACGAAAAATTTGGAAACTATGGACAAACTTGAACAGGCGCAAAACACAATACAGAGACTCATGACTGAATTGGGGAAGTTGAAAGATCAACAAAAAGAGAAGGAGAGTGAGATATCTAGTTTGGTAGAGGTACATGAGGCACATCAGAGAGATTCAACGAGTCGAGAGGAAGAGTTATTAGCTGTGGTGGCATCAGCAGAGCAACAAGTTAAAGATTTGAGTCAAAGTCTAGACAATGCAGGGGAAGAGAAAAAACTGTTATCTCAGAGAATCTCAGAAATCTCTAATGAGGTTCAAGAGGCCCAAAACACAATACAAGAACTCAGGTCTGAGTCTGGACAGTTGAAAGAGAGCCACAATGTGAAAGAGAGGGAACTTTTTGGTTTGAGGGACATCCATGAGACTCATCAGAGAGATTCATCCAGCCGAGTGAGTGAGTTAGAAGCTCAACTGAAATCAGCAGAACAGCGGGTCTCAGAGCTGAGTGCGAGTCTGAACGCTGCAGAGGAAGAAAACAAGTCCATATCCTCAAAGATCTTTGAAACTACGGAAGAGCTCAAACAGGCACAAACCAAGGTACAAGAACTTATGGCTGAATTGGATGAGTCTAAAGACATGCACATACAAAAAGAGAGTGAGCTTTCTAGTTTGATGGAGGTTCATGAGGCACATAAGAGAGATTCATCATCTCAGGTGAAAGAATTAGAAGCGCTGAAGGAATCAGCCGAGCAACAGGTTAAAGATTTGAACCAGAGCTTGAAAAGTGCCGCGGAGGAGAAGAAAATGTTATCTCAACGGATCTTAGAAATGTCTAATGAGATCAAGCGTGCGGAGAGCACCATACAAGAACTCGTGTCTGAGTCTGGGCAGTTAAAAGAGATCCACAATGTGAAAGAGAGGGAACTTTTAAGTTTGAGGGATATCCACGAGACTCATCAAAAGGAATCATCCTCTCATTTAAGCGATTTAGAAACAAAACTGGAATTGTCTGAACATAGGCTTTCAGAACTGAGCGAGAGTCTGAAGGCTGCAGAAGAAGAAAACAAAACCATGTCCACAAAAATCTCAGAAACTTCAGGGGAGCTCGAACGGACACAGGTTGTTGTACAGGAACACACAGCTGAGTCGAGCAAACTAAAAGAGCAGCTCTCTGAGAGAGAAGGGGAGCTTTTACTAGTGACGGAGAAAGAGAACAAATCACAAGTGAAAATAAAAGAACTAGAGGCAACAATAGTGACATTGGAGCTGGAACTAGAATCAGTTCGTGCCCATGTAGTAGATCTTGAAAGAGAGATTGCAAGCAAGACCGCTGAAGTCGAGCAATTGGAAGCGCAAAATAGAGAAATGGTTGCTAGAGTCTCGGAATATGAGAAGACAATGGATGAGAGAGGAACTGAACTCTCTGCTTTAAATCAAAAACTCGATGATAAGGAGAAGCAATCATTGTCCACAATTAAGAGTTTGACATCTGAGCTTGATGGCTTACGAGCAGAACTAACTTCAATGTCTGCGCAAAAAGAAGAGTTGGAGAAACTGATAGTGAGCAAAGAGGATGAAGCTTCAGTGCAGATTAAGGGTTTTGCAGATCAGATCAATAGTCTGAGTCAACAAGTGGTATCACTTGAGAGCCAGAAAAAAGAACTAGAGATCCAACTTGAGAAGAACTCCGAGGAGATATCTGAATATCTGAATCAGATTACAAGTCTAAAGGAGGAGATCATAAGCAAAGTCAAAGATCACGAGAATATTCTAGAAGAAAGAAATGGTTTATCTGAGAAGATAAAGGGTCTTGAAGCTGAGCTAGAGACTCTACAGAACCAGAGAAGCGAGCTTGAAGAGCAACTGAAAACTAAAACAGAAGAGAACATTCAGATACATGATGAGATCAATGCAGCAACTGCTGAAATTGATTCCCTAAAGGTTAAGAAGGGTGAAACCGAAGCAGAGCTTGATGGAGAGAAACAAGAAAAATCAGAATTGTCGAATAAGTTAATCGATCTGCAAAGAGCATGGGAAGAACAAGAAGCTGCTTACAATACACTGAAAGAAGAACACAAACAGATCAACAAATTGTTTGAAGTAAGCGAGTCAGCTCTCAATAAGCTAAAACAGGATCACAGTGAAACCAAAAGATTGTTGGAGGAGAGAGGTAAGGAAGTAATATCGAGAGATCACACAATCGGTGGTCGTGAAGAGGCGATTGAGAGTTTACGTAATGAGCTGGAAATTAAAGGCGAAGAGATCGATAGTCTCATGGAGAAGATCAGTAACATCGAGGTGAAGCTGCGATTATCAAACCAGAAACTAAGAGTAACGGAACAGGTGCTAACAGAGAAAGAAGAAGCTTTCAAGAAAGAAGAGGCTAAACACTTGGAGGAACAAGCACTGCTTGAGAAGAATATCAAGGTGACTCATGGAACTTACCAAGGTATGATCAAAGAGATAGCAGAGAAAGTGAGTATAACAGTAGATGGGTTTCAGTCAATGTCGGCAAAAATCACAGAGAAACAGGGCAAATATGAGAAAACGGTAATGGAAGCGTCGAAAATACTGTGGACTGCGACTAATTGGGTGATAGAGAGGAACCACGAGAAGGAGAAGATGGATAAAGAGATAGAGAGGAAAGAAGAGGAAATAAAGAAGCTAGGAGATAGAGTAAGAGAAGATGAAAAAGAGAAGGAGATGATGAAAGAAGCATTGATGGGACTTGGAGAAGAGAAAAGAGAAGCGATAAGGCAGTTATGTGTATGGATAGATCACCATAGAAGCCGTTGTGAATATCTTGAGGAGGTTTTGACAAAGACAGGTGTGGCTCGAGGAAACCAAAGACTGTCGCAACAAGCCTAAGGAGTGTACTTGTGTCATGGCATGGTACGTTGATTCTCTATCCCATGTCGTATTTGGCCACACATGAACGCAAAGAAAATATAGTGATATATATATATATATTATGTGGTTATTAAGTTTTTGACAATCAAGAAGCTGGACTTGTGGATTTTCTCTCTGTGTTTTGTAGCATATTTTGTTGTTGTTTAAAAGTCAAATTGTTGTTGTTTTTTTATGATGGGGAGAGTTTGGTGGGTGGGTAATAAAAGGGGACTCTCACGCAAAGAAACTTTGGTAAATAAATATCATTATCCATATAATATAGTGAAGATGGTTTTGTCTATATTATAAAGGGTCGACGATTTTTTTACACCTCAAGAGTTCCTTCCCACATTATTTACACCCAAACTTTCAATATCTGCCTATTTACACCTGAACTTAATAAAATTTAAAATCTTGTACACATAGTCGCTAAACTCTAATTAATTGCACAGTAAACGTGATTTGGTCTTATTAACAGCGTTTCAAGACCCGGTTTATGACCCAGTCGAATACTTTATATCTCTTTTATCTCCTTTTCCACATTATAACACAAAAAATCGATTTTTGGGAGTTAGGGTTCTTAGAAAAAAATCGATTTGGGGGTTTTATGTGAGAGTGAAATTCGAGTAAGAGAAGAATGAGTAACGAGTGTGGTGAGAGAATTACCGGTTCCTCATCAGGTTCAAGTCAAATATCATCGCGAGAGAAGGTTAATGGTTTGGCGGAAGCTTGTTGGTGCGGAGGAAGTGTTCTCACGTTTACCTCGAAGACAAACGAAAATCCCAACGAGAAAATTCCAAAGATGTGTTTATGGACAAGAGGTATCACTTATTATTTGTTGTGTCAATGTAAATTGTTGATTAAATGTGTCTTTTTGTTCATGAGTTCATGAATAAGTGTTTTGGTTTCAGAGAAAATCGGAGAAACATTTGTTTAAGTGGGTTGATGAAGCTATGCTAGAGGAGATGAAGATTATTGAATCTAAACATGTGGATCTTGTGAAAAAAATGGAGACAATGCAAGGAAACATCGAAGAGTGGTTCGAGAAAATGGAATCCGAGATGAATGAGAAAATGACTAAGAAGATTGAGATTGAAGTGAAGAGTAGATTGCTTAAAATTGCAATCACAATTGTGGGTTTAGGGTCATTTGTTTGGGTTTGTGGCCGTGGTTTGTGGTTTGTGGTTTGATAATGTATGTGTTTTGTATTTGTGGTTTAAGAATATTTGTGGTTTGTGGTTTAAGAATATTTCGTGTTTGTGGTATTAATGTTTGTGTTTTAGTGTATTCATGAAACAAGCACCATAATGTTTGAGATGATATGAATGTTTGTGTTTTAGTGTATTAATGAAAAAGATAGCTAAAACACACCTAGTTAACTTCTACTGAATCTGCTTGTCATTTACACACAAAAGAGACCAGTAAAGGAAAGATACAGAAGCCAAATCAAGCAAGGTTTCCATAAATACACCAATATAAAAATTTCAAGTAAACATTTTCTCAACACAGTCATTGGAAAAGATAGCTAAAACACACCTAAACAAGAGAAGGCGAAGACGATGCTGAAACAAGTTACAAGAGAAGGCGAAGACGATGCTGAAACAAGTACCACAATACTTAATCATGTTTTAACCAAAATACCACAAATCATGTTTTAACCAAAATACAACTTAAACATGTTTTAACCAAAATACCACTAAAACATCTTTTAACTAAAAATACACTTGCAATAACACATCATCATCATCCACTATTAGTCTCTGATGGTTGAGTCATTGATTGTGATACCTGTAAATACAAAAGCAAACCACAAACCAATGCCTCTAATCCCACATTTGAAAGAACATTTCTCCTTATCCCACCGTTCTTGAACGATGTTGAAACCTGTCCTAAGAGCATACGATAAAACCGCTTCCTTGAACTCAGAACACGTGAAGAAATTACTACCTAAAGCTAACTTATCGACAGGCTTTTTTCTCTGATAACGCATGTACGGATCATCATCGTCACTGTCACTGTCTTCATTGTCGGATTCAGGAATGGTGTTACGCTCCCTCATGTACTCATCCACGAAATCATCCGCTGTTGCATCAACTTCAACTTCATACTCGAAGTTATTAACTGGGTCGTCATCTTCTTCTCCGTGAACCTCTTCTTCGTTAACCTCTTCTTCGTGAACATCTTCTCTGACCACAATGGTTTTTTCATGAATCTGTTCTTCGTGATTCTCTTCTTCTTCGCCGTGAATCTCTTCATAGTGATTCTCTTCTTCTTCTTCTTCATCGCGGTGAATCGTTTCCACCATAATCTCTCCTTCGATTTCTTCTCCGACGATTTCAATAGGAACACTCGTTAGATTCTCTTGATTCTCCATCAAGAGATAACTCGAAATCTGTAAAATCACTTCAATTTCTCCAGTTTTTTCGAAATCTCTCGATTTTGATTTTGAACCCTAATCCCCAATTTAATTTTTATCGATATATTGAAGGTGTAGTGGAAGAAGACTCTGTTTAATTAAGAGTATCATGGTGGGTTATTTCTGGGTTTCTAGATAATTAAACGGGTCAATAAACGCAATTTAATTAGCCGCAATCGTGATTAGTAAAAATAAATAGCGTTTATTAAGTTCAGGTGTAAATAGGCAGATATTGAAAGTTTGGGTGTAAATAATGTGGGAATGAACTCTTGAGGTGTAAAAAAATCGTCGACCCTATTATAAATGAAGATCATTTCTACAATTTGATTTATATATTAGTTAGTCTATATAGATAGATTATTGTCTCAAATGTTGATTGCTGAGCAATCCTATAACCATCGATAAAAAGCAAATAATAACAACAACTTATGCATTTTGATTATGAAAGCTGACGAGGGTTACAAACTTACAACAACTTGGGAGTACACTGCTATTAGTTGTGCGGTTGGAGATGGATACCTATCCCTGTGTTGTACAAACTGATGTCTTCTACTGTTATGTTTTGGACTCCACCAGAGGCTTCGCTTCCTATGGCTATACCTGCAAACGGGGAAGATCCATTGATGCGGCGGATGGTTGGTGATGTCACGGCTTGGACGACGGTTGTAAGCAATTCCGTACTCATCCGAACCGCTCTTCACAGCCTAAACACACGTTAGAGCTAGAATCTGTGGAAATGAACGGCTTTGATAACGGCGCCATCCATCCGCTAGGTATAGAGTCATGTGGCTCGTGAGGTTAAAGCTCTCCGTCAAAAACACGCCTCTAGGAACGTAAAGAAGCGATCCGCCGCTGCGATTGGATTTGCGAATGCGATCAACGGTGGAAACGAAGACGTTGGCGTTCAATGTTTGGCCGTCACCGACACCGCCTAAATCGGAAAGGGAGAACAACATAGGAACAATGTTAGAGCAAGTAGTAGTAATAGGATCTCCGAGTACGAAGGAGTGGTGGAAATAGAGGAGGAAGAAGAAGAAGAAGAAGAAGAAGAACACGGTGGTGGTAACATAGATCTGACCGTAACCTACACATACTCTCATGAGTCTCATAGATAGCTTCTTCTTCTTCTTCATCTGAAATTTAATTTATCGTCATCGGAGAATATTAATTATTGGGTTCAAAGAAACACAAAACTATAATGGGCCTATAAAGAAAAGCCCATAATCATTATATAGCCCACTATTTCCCGCCAATATTGACCTAATTTGGATGGATCTTCCCGCTAATTAGCCCAAAACAAAGGTCGATGGCAACAGTGAAATAACCCATCCTTTTGTCTTTGTACGGTCAAAAAAACGATGACGAGAGGAGGAGGAGGAGGAGGAGACGGCGAGGATATGGTGATGGAAGATGTTGAGCCACAAATCGGAAACCCAAAACCTACCAACGAATTCAATGTTCATCACCTCCGGATTTACTACGGCAAGCAAGCTCTTTCTTATCAAATTTGATTTTGTTTTTATTAATATTGAATCTCTCAAGTATATGATTTGATTTGATTTGATTTGCCTTGCAGGAAACCTATTTCCTTACTCTGACATTCACAAATGGCTTTCTTACGGACACGGTACTCTTCAGATTTTTGTTGTTTTTAAATTTATTTATTACATTATTGAAAGCCATTTATTAACTATGCATCATCATCATCATCGATTCATCATCATCATCATGACTTTGTAATGTGTAGATGGGAAACACCCTGGCTGCGATGAATTCTACTTTGGTAGAAGAGAGTTCTCTTTTACTCTTGAGAACGATGTCTATTTGCGTTACAAGTCCTTTAAGAATTCTTCTTCCTTGGAACACTCTATCAAATCATGTTTCCCTTACAAGATTGATATTGGCGCTGTCTACACCGTCGATGTAATTCCCCCCCCCCATTATCTATGTTTAGTAACAACACATTCTTATTTCACTCATTTGAGTTTCTTTGTGAATGATCTTTTCAGCCAGATAAGAGACATGCCTATGCACAAAGTGGTAACAATGTGTTTACTCCTGTTGAAAGGGAGCTTGTCTTTGATATTGTGAGTTCGTTTACTTACAACTCTTTCAAATGGCTATCCTTTGTCTTCTTCTTCATTGAATTGGCTTTACTTTTCTACAGGATATAACGGATTATGATGATGTTAGATATTGTTGCTCCGGAGCTGATGTTTGCTCCAAGTGTTGGCCTTTGATGACTATTGCTATCAAAGTCATTGACACTTCCTTAAGAGGTACTTGTTCATTTCTTTTGCCCAACTTCCATAAGTAGATACAAATTCAGTTTGTAGTGAGAGACAATAGCCTTTGCAATTTTAAGTAGATATCTAGTCTTTGCCAATGTGTGAGTCTGTTTCATCTTATCATAGGAAGAACATGTAACTCACTCATTTTTTTCGCCGATTGCAGAGGATTTTGGTTTCAGACACATTCTCTGGGTCTTTAGTGGACGTCGTGGTGTTCACTGTTGGGTTTGTGATGCTAAAGCTCGAAGGTCAAAACAATTACTGAACATTACTCACTCACTTCACTTGCTGTCTGAATCACTTTCTGCATTTCATCTTCTGTGTTATGTAATGAAACTCTTTGATGAATTATTGTAGGTTTACTAATGAACAGAGATCAGCAGTTGCTGAATACTTCCGTCTTTATAAGGTGTTTTTTTCTCAAGAGCTAGTGTGTGCGTGTGGTTTCTGGCATATGAATTTTTCTTTTTAAGTTTTATTTATTGTTTATGTGATACAGGGCAATGAAAACAATGCAAGAAAAGTTGTTCTTATGGGTCACTCTCTTCATCCGTTTCTTGCGTATGAGTTTATCTATCACTTTTGCCTTTCTGATTTTCAAATCACTATCTTCTGCTACTACTAAGTTTATCTTGGCATTTCAGGAGAACTTATGTGGATTTTCTCAAGGATTTCTTTGAGGGTGAGCTACAAACAGCTCAAAGTATATTCTCAACAAAAGAAAAATATGAGAAGATACTTGAGATGATTTCAGATGAAGGTATGGAAGTGTGATGCTGTATATTCCCAGCTTATGTGAAGTCTTAACCCCAGTTTGGTCATTTACAATTATCTACATCGTCTTGATAGATATTCAATCAGAGCTCAGAGAAAAGTGGGAGAATTCAGCGAGATCATCTCTGTCAGAAGAAGGCATTAGCCTTTTAAGGTGGGAACAGCTTAAAAACACTCTTCAATCGAAGAAACAGAAGGTGTGTAATGTTCTTGAATGAGAAAGATAAATAAATATGAGTCAAGTGTGTTTTGAGAAGCTTAATTGTCTTTCACTCAACCTTTAGCTTGATGAATGTTTCAGGCTCCTTCACTGCGGATGTGTGTGGAAGAAATTGTCTTCACCTTTACATATCCTCGAATTGATTTGGAGGTTTGTCATTATTTTTTGCTGCATTTTTTCAATTTTCATAATCCCATGGTTACATTGTGGTAGATAATTCCTTGTCTAATTACGACAGGTCTCAAAACAAATGAACCATTTGCTAAAGGCACCCTTTTGTGTCCATCCAAAAACAGGTCACTTTCTCTTTGCGTATTGAATAACATATCACACCAGTTGATAAGAGATGCTCATATAATATATATGCATATAAGGTTAAATTATTTAGAAATGTCTTACTGGTGTTTCAGGTCGTGTATGTGTTCCTATAGACCCAAATAACTGTGATGAGTTTGATCCAATGGCAGTTCCTACACTTTCACAGGTTCAAATAATAGAAAAAAATATGGTTTCATTAGTAGAGTGTGGATGTGAATGAGCTCTCATGAGAAAAGATGGTGTTGGTGAAGCTTTATATATTTTGGTGTTTTGTAACAAATTTTCAGCTAATAGAAGAAATCAACTCAGGAGGAGGCCTCAAAATGGATGTGGATGATGATGATGCTGGTACCGTACCCTCTTTTAATACAATCAATGATTTTATTATGGTTAGAAATTACTATAGCTTATAATAGTAATTTAGGCTTTTTTCCTTATACTTGCCAGAATCATATGAAAGTTTACTTGGGAAATCAATCAAGTTCTTTAGATCCACATTCCTTGAACCTTTACTCAAATCATGCAAGGTAAACATCCCAATTCCTCATATCGAAAATATGTGTAATTAAGGGGCTCTGATGCAGTTATTGGAAGAGTAATGATATGATGATATGTCAATGAAATGTATGTATTGCAGGAAGAAATAGAGAGTTCGTACAAAACCAAAATGGGCAAGTCTAAGGATTCACTCAGCTGGTGACTGCTAAAGGTATTGAGTTGTAATTCATTCGCTTATTTAGTCTTAGTTCAGTTTGTAATGTATGGTCTTCACGCACCTTTGTAATCTATCTTGTTGTGATGTTTCCTAAGAAAATTATTGTTTTGTACCGCACATGGCCTGTGATTGACTATGATGTTTTAATATGGTTATGAATAAGACGTAGAAGATTACATTACTACTACTCATAGATTGTTAAGGTAACGAATGTTGAAAGGTGTGGCCACAGTTTGGTCTCCATCAAGAAGTGCTTTTGCGACAATGAGATTGGCAGCTTCGGTTGGGTGGTACGCATCCCAGAATACAAACTTGGACCGGTCATCACAAGCCGCTTGGCTTGAGTTCTGGTTAGGTCCCTTGAAGCACGCAAATGGTGGAAAGTAGCCGCCACAACAGGGCTTATCTGCATTCTCCAAGCCTTACCAAAGAGCACACAAACCAAAACTATTTCGTTAGAGTGATGTGTCTGTTACTAGTAGAATAAAGTCAAAAACACACTTTAAGATTCTTACCAAACTGACGATAGTTGAGAACCAGCTTCAAGAATAGGTCGTAAGAGTTGGCGTAGACGAATGTTGTGTTTTGATCTTTGGTTCTCAAGTCCATGTTTAGCGTTGTAAGAGATTGTCTAAGCTTAGTGTTATAGCCTCTGACTATTTGGTTGACTTTGTCGGAGCATTGTCCGGCAGGTATGAGGTTCAAGGCACGAGCAAATGGTATGCAACCGAGCGGGCCAACTCCGACCACCACAAACTTCCTTGCTCCTAGTTGATGCAAACGCTATATATTACATAAACATAACTAACATTAGTAATGAGTTAGGTCGTAATTGTTTAGTAATAAGAATCATATTCATATTTGGTGTATTATTATTACCTTAAGATGAGTGGTTAAGTGGGAGACCATAGAATCATGTAAGAGATCAAGGGGGAGTTTGTCTTGAGAGAAGAAAGGAATAGATGGTTGAATATAATTCAATATATCATTGGAACCTATTGTTATTGTGAACATTGCTTTTTTCAACACCTCTTTTGTCCCATTTTCACCAATTTTTCTTACCATATATTCTCTACTCTTTTCAAAATATCCCACTTGTTCTTTCAATGGAACTCTCCCTATCTGTCCATTATATATATATATATATAATATTACTGTATATATATATATATTATCATTTAACAAGAATAAAAACTAGAAAATTGTGTGTTAGAGCTTACAAAGAAGAGACCAGTGTCATCCAAGATTCCAGCAGCACCAGAAGCATAATTGATTCCACTGTAAATTGTGTTTGCTTCTGAGTTTGGTTCTAAATATGGTCTTATTGCTCCTTCTTTTGCTCCCAATTCTTCACCTTTCATTATTATTATTTCACTTTCTTAATTAAGAAAAATATATATATATAATATTACCTACTATTTACTAATACTCTATGTGTTACTAAATTTATATCATATACAATGATCATGCCTAAAACAACAATCTAACACATAGTGGAAATAAATCATCTTTACATTTTTCAAAGTCAAAAACATTAAATACAACTTGTTACCAAACTCCATCATGAATGTTGCATTAATGAAAATGAGCCTTTTGACTTCTCCCTCATTTACATATTTTTTTAATTACTCTTTTTCATTAATATATATATATATGTCTCCGCAACACAATTCTGACTTTACATGATTCCTGACAAGTCAACTTATCAATCGTTGACTTGCCGTGTGTAGAAAAGCCAGCCTTGTTCTATTACAACACCCAACCTATAAATCAAAGGCACATTTATATATCCCTATTATTACTAATACCTACCCACTTATACATATAATTCTTGATTTAAGTCAATAATCAACCGTAATACAGGGCCAAAATACCCCCCTAATTAATGTAATAACCAGTAGTTAGAAAAAATCATGGATATCACTAATGGAAATAATATACATCTCCACTATATGTATATATCAAAATAATAATAATAAAAAAACATATGAATGTAGGGTAAGGGTAATTAAGGGTACGTACCGACAATATCAGAAATGGTTCGACCATTAGTAAATCTACCGGTGGGTTGGCCATTAGAAGGTCTAAAGTCGATACCATAAGGTGAAGTGTCTGCTTTTGACAATGTGAATATATAGTTGTTGTTTCCTACATCCACCAACGAGTCTCCAAATACAAAGTTTGTGAAATAATTAGTTTGATCTTTAGTTGCTTCGATATGTGATACCCAAATAAGACTAAAATTGATCATCATCACATTCATCAAGAAATTAAGCTTGAGAGAACATCTATTATAAGTGAAACTACCCATATATAATTTTTGTAATTTTCTCAAATATTAATTTAGTAGTATCCTAAAGAGATCGACTTGTGTATGTGTGGTTAAATAAAGCAAGTAAAACGTACGTTTGAATCATTCTTATGGCTTACGTATGTTACATTTTATGACTTGTTCAAAAGATACCACATGCATGCATGCTTCTTCTACGTATATACATTTATACTTCGTTGTTGGTCAGGTAAACACACATACATTTATATGTATTGCATATGTGTGCACATATATACTAGTTAATTACTGTTTTTAAAATTCACATTAATTGTGATTATATTTCAAAAATAGTCAAAAAAGTATTTGTCTGTTGTGTGGATACTATATATATACTATTAAGAATCGATTGTCTTTTCTGACAAGTTTATAGTCAACGTTGTGAAATAGTATATAATAAAAATAAATACTAAATAGGACAAGGGTCAATTAAATTAATGGACATGGAAGAAGTTTTAATTAGGTATTGGACTTTATTTTCATAACTTTTAGTTCTGACAACACCATCTTCACGGAGAAAGACGATTTTACCCCTACTTGCTGAAACTCGAAAATGGCGGCTTCGACAGAGTAACTGTTATGCGAGAGCAAGTTGCGAGGATATTAGATTTGTTTCCGATAATCAATAAGTTATCCGCTAACATCACCTATAACAAAATCATTATTAACTAAAATCTATGATAACTTAGCAAATGAGTTTGTGTGTTAGTATATATTCAACAATGGTGATACTATTAATGGTAGCGACACAATGGATACATGAATACACAAATCACCATTAAACACTAAGAAGAAAGATCAACTTTAAGAAACTAATCATTGAAGTCTTTAAGAAGCAAGATAATCAGGGCAATAAATATAAATGCTTATAAGATATGAATAACTCATATTTATTGTTCCTTTATTGTTGGTTCCAACATATTCTGATAAATTAGATAATAGTGGGTATTGTTGGTTCCAACATATGCTCATACCATCATGTGATGGAAGCAATAAAAAACGTTGTTGAAGTTAAGTTGAAGGAATCGACAAGCTCCTGTTAGAGCTAATTTTGCAGGTAACGTATTAGTTAACCGATATTATTAATGTTATCAGAGCATCTATGACGTACATAAATGGATTACTGAAGAAGGTAAGACATGTTATCCCGTAACAAATAATTTATCTTGTATAACTTAAGCGTAATCATATATCACATATTTCTAATTGATTGTTTACACAAATGCATAAACTCTACACATAGCAATATACGATACTGACTATGAGGTGAACAAATTATTCTTAGGTGGGGAATTCAAGAACAAAGACGATTGTTTGACCAAATTAGCCATACACGATGACCCTATCACCAATAAACTCTTCATCATAAGCAATAATCCTATTGGGAAGTTCATGTACAATCATCTGTGGATACAAAGATTGTTAGCATCGAAAGTTACTAACGCGACAGTTATCGGATACGATATATTACATACGATAACATAATTATCAGGTAAAATGAGGAAAATGGTTATCAGATAACAAAATGTCTAGTGGTTATTAGGAAATGTCTAGATCAGCCATCTGCATAACCATATCACCAACCATATCACCAGCCATCTGCATAACCATATCACCAAACAAAATGTCTAGTGGTTATTAGGAAATGTCTAGATCAGCCATCTGCATAACCATATCACCAAACATGAAGCATATCAGATAATGATACAATTACAAAATACTAATTCTCACAAAGGTAATTAGGTTATCAGATAAATACGGTACTAATAATGTTATCCGCTAATAAAATTATTAACAATAACAATTTAGTTAGCGCTAACCAAGTTGGTTGCGTTAATAATTTTATTACCGTCCAAAAATAAAAATTGACTCGTTAGAATTATGAGTGGATTTTTGCTAGATTATGCTATATTAATGTTAGATTACATGATTAGATTTTTGCATAAACAAAAAAATATGATTGAATTTTTGCTACAATATTCTTTCATATTGAATAACTTGTCATGGTAACATTAACAAGAAAACTTCACATATAAATAGTGAATAACTTGTCACGAAAGAATAATGATTGTTACCGATAACAATTTAGTTAGCGCTAACAAAGTTGGTGGCGCTAATAATTTTGTTACCGCTAATACGATATTAAATCTTAGTTTACTCAAATAAATAGTGATAATATTTTAATTTATTATGATAATATTTATGTTACTTGATAACTAGTAAGGTTATGTGAAAACAACTTTTTTCCAAAAACAATGATCCTCTTGGAAAGTTTTGTATCAATCATCCGCAATATACAATTTACAATTTACAAGAAAAACATAAATTGATGCATAGTCAACACATAAGCACCAACCAAATCCAAATCTGGAATTTCAATCCCCAACAATCTACCACAACAATTTAGAAAATTTAAGATAATCTCATTTGGAGACCGAAATCGAAAGCCCGAACACAAAATCAGAAAAAACTAAACAAAGAACATGATAATAAAATCATCAAAATCCATGGAAATTAGAATTTTAAAAGGGAGAAAGAAAAGACCTCGAGAATTGAGTTTGTTCCTTTGAACTTCAAGGCAATTAAGATTGTTAGAATTTTTACGGAGCTAACGAAGGAGCTTGTCGATTTTCTGGAGATAGTATTGTTTAAGCCCTTCTCCTTGCTTCGCCACCGACCCTTTGATGTTGCAGATTTCCTCCATCGTCGTCTTGTGAGCAGATTATAGAGGAGAGATGAGATCTTTAAGAAAAGCTTCAGTTTCTTAGAGAAATGGTGATGACTGCATTTCTTTGGAAGAGAGAGAATTTTAATAAAATAAATATGTGTGTCAGAGTTTACAGACAATAGAGACAGCTACGAGTTGCAACGTGAAGAAGAAATAGGGGTATAATAGACAAATCAAACGTGAATAATACCTGCTACAGAGACAACTTTTTCGGACCTAATAAACAATTCTTCTGAGTCCATTTAGTATAATTATCCATAGGACAACAAGGTAGGCTAGGCTGTCTATGAGATGAAGTGGTTAGTATTGAAAGAAAGCGATGTTGTCACTTGTCACAGAGTTTAATTAGTTGCAAATCATGTGACACATCGACCACACTTTCATATTATTATACTGATCATGCCGCGTTCTCTTAACCACAATTATTATGACTTGTAAATTCGGTTGATAACATAATATTGAATTTGTAGACAAGTGTACATGATGCTCTTAATTTCGAGGACCCTCAAGTTCAAAATGGACCATAAATCTATTTGGGTTAAGCAGCAAATGTGATTAGAGAGTTGTTTTCATATTTTAAATGAGAAACCTAGTTTATACTTTTTTATAAAAAAAAAACCTAGTTTATGCTGTTTTTAATTTGTTGAATCCGAGTGCATCTCTTTATGAGGTTTCTGGTTAGAAATATATATATATATATATATATATATATATAAAGTTCACTTCAAACTCTTCTTTCCTAGGTGATGAAATTTATATAATAGCATCTTCTTCAACAGTTAGTATAGATCCAATACATTTTCACAGCAAGAAATGTATTTTAATTATTTCTAGTATATAATTTCGATATTATAATTACTATACTTTTAAAATTAATATCTCCATAAACTAAAAGTTCGGCGTTATTAATTTATAGAAATTTTATTTTAGTGTACTACGCACTTATAATTTTGTAAAAGTACTCTTATAGCCTCTAAAGCCCGCTCAAATAAAAAATTAACATAATACATAATTCGAAATTATAAACTTATTATTAACAATAGTTTGTTTAGTGTTTTGCAAATAAAAAGAAAGGAAAATGATATATACAACCTCCACCAAATTTGGTCACTTTGGACAGCAAACAATGTTAAATGAAACAATAAATACATATATCTGTCCTCTGCTATAAATATATATAATTCTCTCTCTTCATTTTTCTTATATAACAAACACTCTCTTATTTCCACAATATTCAAACACAAAAACTTCATAATATATATTCATCATTGACCACAACCACAACATATTCATATATCATGGGTATAGGACGGTGTCTTAACCGCACCGTGGGATTTTTTGTATTTTGTATACTAGACATTGTTGATTTCTTGCTTTGTTATATTTACAAGACATTGGATTACTTGTTTGAATCCGAGTGGAAGCAATGTTATTGCACTCCTCCACCACAAGCTGAAGCCAATACCAAGAAGATCATAGTGTCTGAAAGAGAAGGAGATAAGTACTCAAAGGTTGTGTCTCTAACAAGAAGCAATTATGTACATTTTGATGAGATCTCGGACACACTTTACTCACGTGGTCCTTCACTTCTCACAAGGCTCTCTAAGCTCGTGAGTTCCGTGAAATGTTTCAATTACAAGGGTATGGTCATGACACACCACAATGACCAATCTAAAATTCATCATCATCATGATGAGCCTAAGAAGAAGAATAATTATAAGAAGAAGAGTGATCATAATGGTAAAAAGAGATTAATGACTTTTAATTCAACGGTGGTGGAGAAATGTAAGGCAATACCAAGATGGTCAGATTGTCATTGCAATTTTTGCACTTCTTGGCTTTCTTCTTCAAACAAGGGTTCTCTCTTTGTTAATGTTCAACAACCCAAAGGTAACATACTCCTTTATTTGTATTTGTATTTTTTTATAAACACTACTTTAAAAGAATATATATATAGTTTATCTTGGTTTATTAAATTATTTGGGAGACACGGATTGGTGGGGGAAAATGGGTAAATAAACTTTTTCTCAAATAAAATATACTATAAAAAAAACCATATAGAGATTGAATATTCACATTCAAATAAATTAAAGTACATTTATAATGGAAAAAATGTAAAAATTCTAAAACAGCATTTAATAAAATGGAGAGAGTCAAAAATGTCTATGCAAAGCGCATGCAGGACCTACAACTTTTATTTCAATAAGAGCTATATATACATACGTAGTAATTAAATGATGCATTGTATTGGGTCCAATATAAAGTCCTTTTTTTGGTTACCTAGCTACAAAATATATCAAAAAGTAAATATACCCATGAAGCCATTACTATATTTTCTTGTCGTCATCCGATACACAATTTTGTTTTTTCATTTTGGAGAATAAATTAAAAAAGTATAACAAGTAAAATGAATATGTGCAGAGAAGAAGAAGGCAAGAGAGAATGTAGTGTTTATACATGGTTTCTTATCATCATCCACGTTTTGGACAGAGACACTGTTCCCAAACTTGTGTGAATCGAATTATAGACTATTTGCGGTGGATCTTTTAGGGTATGGAAGAAGTCCAAAGCCTAATGACTCGTTATATACATTAAGAGAACATTTAGAGATGATTGAGAAATCAGTAATCTCCAAGTACAAACTCAAAACGTACCACATTGTGGCTCACTCCTTAGGCTGCGTTTTGGCTCTTGCCCTTGCCGTTAAACACCCTCAAGCTATCAAATCTCTCACTCTTTTGGCTCCTGTAAGTAAATCTATCTATATATATATATATATTATACCCTCCTTCCTTATTAGAATTCAATATTACAATTAGTGAATAATATATATGCATGCAGCCATATTACAAGGTACCAAAGGGAGTACAAGCAGCACAATACGTTATGAGGAAAGTGGCTCCTAAGGAAGTATGGCCACCTTTGATGTTTGGTGCATCCGTGGCTAGTTGGTACGAACACATTAGTCGCACCGTTAGTCTTGTCCTTTGCAAGAACCATCACTTTCTTGAATTTCTCACTCGCTTCCTCACCCTAAACACGTACGTGTGCTCTATCTATATATATATATATATACTTACTTTTTGGTGAATCTTTTTATAAACTACAAAAATAAAAGATAAACAAAATGACACATACTAGCTAGTGAGTTCATTGTGCATGCCGATCGAGAGGGACAATAACTAATGGCTAATTATGCGTTTAATGAACCAACCAATATTTCAGTTCGTTATTTTGGTTTTGTATTAAAAAAATGTTGATTGGTCCACTTTATTAATTTTTACGTAAGATATACTATAGTAGGAAATAATTAGGTTAGAGTGTAATATATATATATATATATAATAGCAAAAAAGAGAGAGACAATGAGCGTATTTGAACACCGAAAGGGACTTATATCGACCGTGTCTCCTCCATTACTTCATCCCATTAGCATTTCTATAGACAAAAAATAATAATAATTGTAATTTCAAAAAATATATACGTATATATACACACACATATATAGATAAACATATAGTTCTGTTTTTCACATATTTTTTTGTAAAATATAATAATTATTTTGTAGGGTGAGGACATATTTGATAGAAGGGTTTCTATGTCACACACACAATGCGTCGTGGCACACATTGCATAACATAATATTCGGATCAGGAGGCAAGCTCGAGTCTTATCTTGACCATGTTCGTGACCACCTCGACTGTGACGTCACTGTCTACCATGGTGCCAAAGACGAGCTCATTCCTATCGAGTGTAGCCACAATGTCAAGACCATAGTGCCACGTGCCACTGTCCACGTCATCCCTGACAAAGACCACATCACCATTGTCGTCGGCCGACAAAAAGAGTTTGCTCGAGAGCTTGAGCTCATTTGGCAAACTTCTTCTTCTTCTCAATTTTCCAATTAAGTGATCTCTCTATATATATAATTATTATTATTTATGATTATATATACCTTTTTTCCCAACCAAGTATATATATTTTTGTTTATCATTACTATTGAAAGAAATTAGATATATATTTAGTTCTATATTCTACGTACGGTTTTGTATTATATATATATTATCAAAAGAAAGCTAGAGTACTTGCAGTACCGTTCCTGAGTTTTGAAATTTTTAGAAGGGTCGCACTCTAAAGAGAAAATATGGGCCGATTTTACAAAAAATGGGCCGCTTTTCATACTAATTTTTTTAAAAAAAAATTGGGCCGCAAGCACGGGCTTGTCCCGCTTGTGCTCAGGACCGCCACTGAGTACGTGTAGCCTCTTGAAATCATGATTGATTTTCAGAAAATAAAAATAAATATTTGAGTGGTTGTATATATTAATATATGATCGAGTAGTCTATTAATCGATGTTTAATTTTGTCAAACTATATAAGTGACTAAAGAAAAAATCATGATTTTATTGTTTTGCGTTTTGGAATATATACTCCTTGATTACGAAAAAACAAGTGGTAAATAGATGATTGATATATAGCTAGTTTTGGTTTATTCAATTAAAAATGTAGGTATGATCATTAATAAAAAAATTATACTCATCTCATAACTATAAGTCTGTAAATTAAGAATATTAAGTTACCTAGAATCTAAAAATACAATAATACTAGGATTTAACCCGTGGTACACCACGGGTTTATGTTTTTATAAATAATTTTATATATATACAGTTAATTTAGAAGTTTGTAATATTTTTTCTGATTTTGTAAAATAAATAAAAATATTCAGAATTTCTAAAGAGTATTTTGTTCTTTTATTGTTTATGCAAATAAATATAGAGAAATTCACAAAACTACACCATTTCAATCATTCCTTCACAAAACTATACCTAATTCAATATTTTCACAAATTTAAACCCTTTCAAAATTTTAAAAGCTTGATTTACCCTTTTCAAAATTACCAAAATTAAAATATTTTCATTTGTGTTCGCTAATTAGTGTTTAGAAATAGTATTAAGGGGTATGATTGTGTGGATAGAGTTTATTTGAATTTAATTTTGAGTGTTTAGGTGTAGTTTTGTGAAATATTTTTTAAATGGTGTAGTTCATGTGAAATGTAATTCAAATGGTGTAGTTTTGTGATTCTCCCATAAATATATAATGAGAATTATATTTTATATAGCAAAATCTTAATATAATTTGTAAGTGTGTTTATTCCAAACTATTATAAACTATAAAAATTAGGGAAGGACAAAACTTCCGGATCCGAAATACCGAACCCAAACCAAACCGAAATCCCCAAATCAATACCGATTCTAAAAACAAATAACTCGAATGTATAGGGAAATTTACTACCATAATACCCGAAATCGAATCTGAACCGAACTCAATTTTGTAGAACTAAACTAAACTACTCTAACTACCCAAAAATTATTTAAAATAATAATAGTTATAATTATATTTGAAGTACATAATTGGAACCAAACCGAAATTAAAGAACCGAAACCGTTCCAAAAATAAATAACCCGAACGAATTGAGAAATTTACTACTCGAAAACCCGAAGCCAAAACAAATTTCTAGATTTGAACCCGAATAAACCGAAATTTGTTTATGATAAAGTTTAATCATTATTTTCAAACTTCTTGTCATTTATCTAGAATTTTTCTAGAAACTGAACCCGTTAATAAATAATTGTTATGCTTAGTGTTAATTGATTTAAACAAACTTTATCTATGTTCAATATAGATGTTTATTAACATCTAAAATATTAATATAAATTGAAAATTATAATATGGACAATGATTATATATAAAAACTAAACTATATACTTTTTAAAAAATATTTATATTCTGAAATTTTTTATAGACCTCCAGTAAGAAAAATAAAAAGATTATATAAAAAATATCATAAATATGAAATTAGTGGTTAATTTTATGTTAAAATCGGTTTTATTGTTTTTGTTGATATTTAAGTCAATTTTAAAAAAGTATATATATATAGAATGAGATATGTTTGTGTGTAAGTTTCACATAACTCTTTAAGTGAGTTTAAAACCAATGACATAATATGTAGTTAAGTGAGTTTTTTTGGAAAAGTTCAAAAAGTACTTCAAAAATAATAATATATATATTTTTATTATATATTTCGTATAGCAAAAATTTAATATAATTTATAAGTTGATTAGACCAATAATTTATTATTTATTATATTTAGGATTCAAAAATACCCGAATTCAAAATACAAACCGAATCAAAATACACAAATCATATTATGCGATTTACCCAAATTTATTTAAAATTATAATTATTTTGATTATATATATATAAATAATTGTTGTAAACATATTCTAAATATGTAATATAAGATTTAAATTTTAGTAGAATTGCAATTTCTTCTTTTTTGTTTATAATCGAACCGGAAATCAAACTCGTTAACAAACTATTTTTTTTTTTATTGTTTGATATTTTTAACAAAAAAAAATTTCAAATCGTTTTTAAATTCTTAATAATATTAATTAAACATGTTTGTTTTGATTTAAATAAAATTTTAATGGTAGTTTTTATAAAAAAAACTATGTAATAATGTATTTATGTGAATTACATATGTTTATTTTGTTTTTCAAATATTTTTTACATAATTTCTTTAATATTTTTTATTTATTTTTGGAGAGAATTATAATATTTCCTTATTTGATTTTTCGTAATTAAATGTTCAAAAATATTTCCTTTTATGCTCAATGGCATAATGTGTAATTTAGTGTGATTTTTTGGAAAATTTCAAATTAGTACTTCAAAAATACTAATATAGATATGTATCTAAAAGGAAATTAATGTAAATTAGAAGCAAGAGGGACCTAGCTAGGATTAAATGCGCAATGGACCGACCTCCGACCATATATAACTTTAATTATGGTGAAAAATCTAAGACGTGGTCTTAGTTTACTCCCCAACTTGTCTTTGTCCATAGTCTCACTCACTGTGAGAGAGCCTATTGAATGCATTCACGAATTATAATCCTTTTTCCATTATATTTCAAGATAATAATATGTTACCAAAATAACAAAATATGTAATTTAGAGCCTCTTCATCTTGCACCTACATGATTAGTATATCATTGTTAGATAATACTCATGTAACATAGGAGAATAACAAATAGATGAAATCCAAGATGCGATGGATTGTTAGGTGTGCTGGATAATACTTAAGATAATTTAAAACTAATAAAAATAAAGACCTTTTTTTTTGCTGTGGAGATCTATTTAGCAGTTCATATAGTTTATGTTTAATCATTTATTTGTCATGATGATATAAATTGCACTTTTGTCATATTTGAAAGCTTTGTGAAAAAGCTTGATGAAGAAGAAATACTTTTCTGAATAATACTTTTCTTAATGATTATTGTTTACATCATGGTTAATATAAAGACAAAGATAGCTATTCATATTGTGACAAGTGTCTAGCTGCATATGGTTGCACAATCACCAAGAAGATCAAAACGGTTTTTGACAGGGATTTGATGAGCTGTGCTTGTACGGTTCACACATCCTTTGTGTGATAGTACTGATACTTTGTTCTTCCTTTTGCAGGTTTGTAACTTATTGTGAGGAGGCTTATTGGTTTCAATCAATTGGGCTTTATGTTGAGGCCCAATTGTTTCTTTGTGTTGCAAAGGTGAAGTATCTGTCTGATTTGGAGGGTTCTTATTCATACTCCCCCTCAAACTGATGTCGGGAGGATTGTCGACACCCAGTTTGTAACGCAAAGCACAGAACGGTCGTTGAGCTAAGGATTTTGTGAAGATGTCTGCCAGTTGATGTATTCCAGGTATATGCTTCACAATCAGCTCCTTGAAGGCAACCTGCTCACGGACATAGTGATAATCAATAGCGAAGTGTTTAGATCGAGGGTGAAGAGCTGGATTTGCTGTGAGAAATACCGCAGACTTGTTATCACAGTACATCTCCGGTAAATCATGCTGAGTGAGACCAATGGCTCGAAGAACCATAACAATCCAGGTAATCTCCGAAGCCGCGAAGGACAAAGATCTATATTCTGCCTCCGTTGTCGACTTGGAGACTGTGGGATGTCTTTTTGCGGACCAAGACACAATGTTGCTACCAAGAAAGGTACAAAATCCACCTGTTGATCGGCTTGTTTCCTTACATCCACCATAATCACTATCGCTGTAACATCTAAGCATTGAATTTGTGTTTGAGAAGATGTTGATACCCATTGAAACAGTACCTTTCACATATCGCAGAATTCGCTTTAGAAGACTGAAATCTGCCATTGTTGGAGTGTGCATCTTTTGACACACATAATTGACAGAGAACTGAAGATCAGGTCTTGTCAAGGTCAGATATTGTAGTTTTCCAGCCAGACTTCTAAAATAAGTTGGGTCTGAAAAAGCTTCGTTTTCACCAGGAATGTCATATAATTTCAGAGGCAGAGGTGTAGCTATTGGTGCACAATCAGCCATCCCAGCATTAACTAAAAGGTCAGTAGCATACTTCTCTTGATTCATAAACAATCCATCATTGTGAAAATGAGCCTGAATACCAAGAAAATAGTGTAGAATTCCCAAGTCTTTCATTCTAAACTCACTGTTAAGACTTAGAAGAAGCTTTTGTAGGAGCTCATCGTTGTTCCCCGTGAGAATCATATCATCCACGTATAGTAGAAGAAACATAACATCTGTTCCTTTTAGGTATACGAATAGAGATGGATCAGGAAAACTGCATATGAATCCAAAACCGAGAAGAAATTTACTAAACTTGTCAAACCAAGCCCTTGGAGCTTGTTTCAAGCCATAAATTGCTTTCTTTAGCTTGCATATATGATCAGGTTTTGTAGGGTCTTCAAAGCCAGGAGGTTGGATCATATACACACATTCTTGTAAATCGCCATGTAAGAATGCATTTTGCACATCAAGTTGTTTGATGTTCCACTTGTTTACCACAGCAACATGAAGAATGATCCTTACTGTTGCTGATCTTACGACTGGGCTGAATGTTTCCAGAAAATCAATCCCTTCTTCTTGTTCATTTCCTTTAGCCACTAGTCTCGCCTTTAATCTGTTCAAAGTTCCATCACAATTTAGTTTAGTTCTGTATACCCATCTGCAACCCAGAACCTGAACAGTGTTATCAAGCTCATCAGGTGAAACCAGCTCAAATGTGCCTGTTATTTTCATATTTCCCATTTCATCTCCCATAGCATTATTCCATCCAGGGTCTTTTAAAGCTGCTTTGACTGACTTGGGTTCTGGATAGTTGGTTTTAACAGTATGTAGAGCATATCTTGGATTTGGTTTAATTATGCCAGCTCGACCTCTTGTAATCATTTGATGGCCTGCTGCAGGTTGCTCTTGTGAAGTCGAGGTGGTTGCCATAGAAGGAATATCCTCATCAGAAAGCAGATGCTCTGTTTCTTCTTGTGGTTCAGACACAAGACCTTGTTCTGAGTCATCAATCTCTTGGACCGTATGATCTGTTTCAACTAAAGGAAGAGGGATCTCATCAGTCACAACAGGTAACATAACAATAGGAGAGTGAGGAGAAGAATAAGCAGAAGCTGGTGCAAAGGAAAGAGAAGGTGGACTCAGATTCTCTTCATTTTGAATAATCTCTGAATTAGGACAGCATTGTTCTTCTTTGAGTTGATCATCGCATGATAGCCAGGCTGAAGTAAGGGTTCCCGCAGGAGCTGTGTAGAGATGTTTGTAGATTCCTCTGTAGGGAAATTGTGTTTCTTCAAACAATACATGTCTGCTTATATAAACTCTTCCACTTGGTGGATAAAAACATCTGTAGCCCTTATATTTTTCATTGTACCCCAAAAAGACACAATGTAGAGATTTTGGTTCAAACTTGTGCTTACCATAAGCTCTGAGATAAGGATAACATGAACAACCAAAAACTCTTAGTGAAGTATACACAGGCTGAGATTTGTACATAACTTCAAAGGGACTCTTGTTGTTAGGCAAGACTGACGATGGCAGCAAGTTACTCAGAAAATTTGATGTGAAAAAAGACTCAACCCATAGCTTTTGAGGAACTCGGCTATGAAACATCATAGATAATCCAAGTTCAGTTATATGCCTATGTTTCCTTTCAGCAAGTCCATTTTGTTGAGGAGTGTGTGGACAAGAGATGAATTGTTTGATTCCTTTGTTAGCAAGATGTGTGATGAATCTGTTGTTTGTGAACTCACCACCTCCGTCACACTGAAAGATAGCAATCTTATTCTGCAACTGAAGTTCAACCATTTGTTGAAACCTTATAAACACATCGTAGAAATCAGATTTTCTCTTGAGAGGATAAAACCATGTGAACCTTGAAAAGTTATCAATGAAAATAACATAAAATCGAAATCCTTGAGCTGAATCAACAGGAGAAGGTCCCCATAGGTCACAATGGACACGTTCAAGAGGTCTAGTTGAAACAAACTCAGAGTTCTTAAAAGGAAATTTTGTTATCTTTCCTAACTGACAAGCATCACAAAGGTGAGAGCTTGACTTATTCATAACTATGGCTTTATTTCTTGCAAGTTGTTGTAGTATTTCTTTATGAGGATGTCCCAATCTATAGTGCCACACATCCTCACTGGTTGCTTGTTGTCTGTTTGAATAGTATGCCAAGAAACTTGAATTTTTCAACATATAGAGATCCTTATGTCGTCTTCCTTGCGTTAGCACTTGACTTGTTTTCTTGTCCTTCACAACAACACAATCAGAATCGAAGGTGAAAGAACAAGGATAATCAGTTGTTACTTTAGAGACTGATAATAAAGATTTTGTTATCTCTGGGCAAACTAAAACTTCTTCAAGTGGTAGTGTACCTTGAGATGTTGACAGAGATGTTGATCCAATGTGTGTAATAGGCAGAAAATCTCCATTACCAACTATGACCGAATCAGCACCTGTATAAGGTTGAGAATGATGTAGATTTGTTGTTGAGTTTGTAATGTGAGCTGTAGCCCCTGTATCTGGATACCACTCCAATCCAGATGGAGAGTTCTGATCTGAAATTCTCATTGCAGCTAGAGCTGTTGGAAAGTCATCCCTTTGATAATCCTCAACAAATCTATTGTAACAATCAAAAGCAGAATGACCATATCTTCCACATATCTGACATGTTGGCCTGTTGTTTGAACTTTCAGAAAAAGATCCTGTTTTGAACTGTTGCTGGAAACCACGACCTCTTGTCGAATAGAAGCCTCCTCTATTATATTGACCACGACCTCTAGATCCTCTATAACCTCCTCTGTTGTAATAACCACGACCGCTTGAGTTGTAACCTCTACCAGCTTGAAAAGCTAAGTGTGGTGAAACCTCAGATTGGTTATTATAAGTTTGTAACTTATCTTCAAAACCAACCAGTTTGTATACAACATCTTCATAACTTGGTTCAGGATCATTATCCATTGAATGTTCTATAACAGTGCATATAGACTCGTATTCTTTGCCTAATCCATTCAAGGCACCATAGATCATCTCTTGGTCTGTAACAGGGAAGCCTATAGAGTCTAGCTGATCACAAATAATCTTTATCTCATTCAAATAATCAGACATTGATTTTTGCATTTTCAGTGTAGACTGCAGTTTTCTTTGCAAATCTAGTTTTCTAGTAGTAGAGACTCTATTATATTTCTTTGATAAACCAAGCCATACCTCTTGTGCAGATTGTAAACCATAAACAGATCTGAGAGCTTCCTCTGAGAGAGAACCAAACAACCACGCCATGACAAGTTGATCGTTCCTTACCCATTTGACAAACTCTGGGTTTGAAACTTCTGTTATTTCTTCTCCATCTCTGCTTGTTATTGTGACCGCAGGTTTGGATGAAGCTCCTGTAACATATCCCAACAACATCTGGCTTGACAAGAATGACTCGAACTGAAGCTTCCATAACAAGTAATTCTTCGATGAAAGCTTTAGCGTGACACATTGTGAAATACTGAAAGAAGGAACTGAAACATTATTTTGTAAACCTTCCATGGCTCTGATACCATGAAAGCTTTGTGAAAAAGCTTGATGAAGAAGAAATACTTTTCTGAATAATACTTTTCTTAATGATTATTGTTTACATCATGGTTAATATAAAGACAAAGATAGCTATTCATATTGTGACAAGTGTCTAGCTGCATATGGTTGCACAATCACCAAGAAGATCAAAACGGTTTTTGACAGGGATTTGATGAGCTGTGCTTGTACGGTTCACACATCCTTTGTGTGATAGTACTGATACTTTGTTCTTCCTTTTGCAGGTTTGTAACTTATTGTGAGGAGGCTTATTGGTTTCAATCAATTGGGCTTTATGTTGAGGCCCAATTGTTTCTTTGTGTTGCAAAGGTGAAGTATCTGTCTGATTTGGAGGGTTCTTATTCATAATATTTTTCTCTTCTTTTAGGTAGTTGATTGGGATATGATTATTATAGAATTAGAGTGGCAGTGGTTCACCAAACTTTAATTTTTCTTCTTCTTAATTTGTTTGTTTTTACCCAAATAAAACACATTGAATGAGATTACTTTCAAGTTTTAACACAATTAAAGGACTAGGAAAGAACCCGCGCGTTGCGCGGAATATTCGCTAATTATTATAGTTATTTTAAATAATTTTTTGAATTTACGGGTGTTTTGGTTTGTTTTATGAAGTTTTTTGTTTTTGTAATAAATATATGGTTTAACTTTAGATATTTTCCATCTATTTTTTATTTTACTAAACTAATGAAAATGATTTTGTTTACGAACAACTTCTGTTTGGATGTTTTAGTTTATTCTTAAACGTATGTTGTTTACTTTGGTTTTACGTGGAAATCTTAACCCGTCAATTAATTTGGATCATATTTTGTTTTGTATTCTCTATATATAACGTTATTGAATTATTTGTATATGTAATTGTTGATTTTATATGATGTTTTGTTTTCTCCTTAAATATTTTAATTTTATTTCATATATTTGGTACTAACATTTAGTTTTAGAAAGTATGTATATATATGGAGTTTTTTTATTCCCAAATTATAGTTATCTAAACTTTTATAAATTTATATTTATTTATTTTTAAACTATACTCTCTCTCACCCATTTTGTTAAATGGTTTAGATCTTTTGATTTGTTCCATTTTATTTGATTTTCACAAGTTTCTATGCGTATTTTTTATTTATTAACTATAGTATGACCACTAATATTATGTAGTCTTAATTTTTTATTGTTTTGAATAAATGTTAAACATCATTTATAACTTTTAAATTTTGTGCTTTTAGATAGAAAATTTTAGATAATGGGACATATGTAATATATTCCAAAAAGAATTAGTGTAAAAGAGAATTTTCTTATATATTTTCATTTTAGAAAGTTGATATACATGTTTTTATTAGTGTTAAATATTATATTGAATGTTTTTTATTTTAGTTTTATTAATATTGAATGACTTTTATAAATATTAAATGAGTTTTATTAAATAATTTTTAATTGAATTATTTTAATTATTTATGTTGATGATGTGGATGCCTTAGATTGAGAGAGTATTGTGCTATTATATAATAGATTATTCTTTCTAAAATTGTTTAGAATTTCAATGTATTTTTAGTTGCAAACTCTAAACTTCAAAACATATTAATTAAATTTACTAAAATATACATTTGGTTGAAAACTCGTAGAAAAATGTTTAGTTCATATAAATATAATATATTTATCATTTACTAAAATTGATGTATTTTTTTAATGATTGTTAAGAAACCTAAAACATATTATTGTGACTAGGGACTAGAGATTTTTTAGCCATAGTGCAGACATTTATTTGTCAATTAGGAACCGTAGTACTTCTATAATTTTCAAAAATCACTCGGGACTAGATATTTTTTTAGCCATTTATATAGAAAAAACAAAAACAGTGAGAAATTTATGTTAAAGATGTTCTTTAGAACATTTAATATAAAAAATGGATATTACAATTTATATCTCTTGAAGATAGAATATGATTCCACATATATTATCCCATTGCGTTCACATGCATCATGCATGAACGAGTGACACTCGTAGCATCTTATTCTTAAGGAATATAATTAAACATAGAAAAAGTTAAGATAAGAGAGTTAAATAATAACCGGGGCTTCTAGGTCAGGCGGTAAAGGGCTCACAGCTGTGAGTTCCGCCTCCTGGGTTCGAACCTCGGCCACTGCGGAATTAACATGCGGGCTGCAGCGTTCCTGGAAATAGTCTGAACTCACTTCGGTGAAGATCAGGACACCAGGATTATCAAAAAAAAAAAAAAGAGAGTTAAATAATCCATGCACTATTTAATCGACATTGTAGTCGGTGGGGATTGAAAACATAACGAATGTAGTTGTGACTATTATATATTTAATTATTATTATTGCATATATATATATATGTATAATTAATCGGTAATAATAAAAATATGAAATGGTGAACTAAAAATGTTTATAAAACAAAAATAATAATAAAAAGTTGTTGAGTCTCTTAAACTATTAGAGCATTAATATCCTTTTAAGAATAAAAACACCTCTTAAAAAAAAATTATTTTGTTTTTATTTATTTTTTTCGAAAAAAATAAAAAAAATAAAAAAAAAATAAAAGAACCAATCGCGGGTCGCCACGTGGCAGTGGGACCCGCGAAAAGTTTAAGAAATGCCTCTTAAAATAGAAGTTTTAGATGTGGTTTTTAAGTTTTTTTGTGGGTCCCACCTATAAGAGGTGTTGGTTAGAACTCCTATATTAAGAGCATTAATATAGGAGTTCTAACCAACACCTCTTATAGGTGGGACCCACAAAAAAACTTAAAAACCACATCTAAAACTTCTATTTTAAGAGGCATTTCTTAAACTTTTCGCGGGTCCCACTGCCACGTGGCGACCCGCGATTGGTTCTTTTATTTTTTATTTTTTTATTTTATTTTTTTCGAAAAAAATAAATAAAAACAAAATAATTTTTTTTTAAGAGGTGTTTTTTATTCTTAAAAGGATATTAATGCTCTTAGTACTATAAAGTTAGAATGATCAAAACATTTTGTTTACAAAAGTTATTTCGAATATAATTTTTTTTTTTTTGGTTTTTATTTCGAATATAATTATTTTCAGTGAGTGAGTGAAATATGATTTGATTCTGCAGTTTCACCTTTGTGAATTATACGCTTCTATATTCACATATAAAGGAAAAATATGTAACAAAGTGAGAATCCATTCGTTACTTCACTTATTGTATTAAAATATGAAAAGTCTTTTTTGTAAGCACCTACTTCTTTTATCAATCCCACTTGTCTTTCTTCTTCTTTTATTTTCTAATTCTTTCCACATATATATTCTTCTTTTTTAATATATATATATATATACACATATATTCTTACAAACTAATAATTCGAAGCTTAAGAACTCATAGTGTTGAGTTATGTTGAAACTAGACTTTAAATTCTATGTTACATAATATACAACAAAATATATTGATGAATTTATATTAGTCTATTTGTTTTTTTTGGTTAATTTTTCATATTAGTATTAGTCTATTTGTTTCGCCATTCATGTACTAGATAGAACACACACATATATATATATATATATAGGTCGTAATTGAGTAATAATTAAGTAGGAACCTCAAGTTGTAATTAATCTATTCTCTAACTCATAACCTAATATTTACCTACCTATGAAAACACCAATTAAACAAAAATAATATCACTCAACATTTTAATTTGAAACACAGAAACGTGATTAAGATGAATAAAACTAATAATATTACCTGGAATTAACTCAAAGAAGCGATATAATTGAGGGGAATGAAGCCTGGTCCGACGTCATTAACCATAAAACCCATCATTATATAATATGTATGTATATATACATACTATATAGTATAGTAATTATATAATTAACCGAAAAGAGAAATATATATATATATATATAATAAAAATGTAGATCTGATAAGTTAAGGGCCTCGTGCCAGACAACATTTCCCTCAAAAGATAAAAGCTTCACAGATGAGAACATGGACTCCATTACTAAACCCTAGCTAGCTTTTTCTATAACACAGAGAGACAGAGAGATGAGTTTAATTTATAAACAAACAAAAGAGAGATTAGAGAAGGAGACAAGAAAGCAATGCTGAAAGAAGGTTATATATATCTTATTATTAGTAAAAAGATTGTGGAAATGTATGAGGTAAAAAGGAATAAAGAAATGAGAAAAATATATAGGCAATTCTATAAAGATAAAAAGTTTAAAAGAAAGAACATATTCAAGTCATGATTATTCGACTTTGACGACTTTTTCCACTTTTTTGTTTTCAATAATAATATATCAATTTCATCTAACTATTTTTATATGATGATATATGTAAAAATATGCATCTTACAAAAAGTCAAAAATGCTAGATAATATCAATAGTGATTATCCAACTTGTAACTTCTTCTCCAAGTTTACTTCTCCTAGAATACTCTTGCTCTCCACGTCTCTTACTTGTTAAGAATCCACCGTCTTTCTTTTGCTATATATATGTGCTCTTCTTCATTTGTAAACAATAGAACACAAGTTAATAATCAAAGGAGTTATTCTCTTTTCATTCACACATATACACATAATATATATATTATTATTATATTAGTTTTATAACACGTTATCAGCACGAACGTCTCTGCTTATACGAGGTAATCGTTGGATGAGCTTCTATATACCCGGTTAAATATTATCCAGATAATTTTAAATTATGTCGTTAAGTTTATAAACATAGTGGAAAAATTCTGTTTCAAACCTATGACAAAATTTATATCCTAAAATGTTTAAATTATGATTTTACTATATAAAAGAAACTCTGGCAAAATTTAAATTAATATAGTTTAAAATTTAAGAGAAACTCTATCAAAATAATTTTTGCCAAAAGTATAAAATTAATAAATCTAAAAGAAACTCTGGCAAAATTTAAACTAGTATAGTATTAAAAATCTAAAAGAAACTTTGCCAAAATTTAATCGATAAAAATTATCGATATTTATAAATTTAATTTTTATATTGGAGCAAAAAGTTTTGTCTTCAAAAATATATAATAGAATATGCCTCTTTGATCAAATAGAAGATTATAGTTCATAAATCAAATTGAAGACTATGTCTCTTTGATTATATGAAAATATATGTCATTAATCAAATTGAAGATAAGGTCTCTTTGATTATATTGAGGTTTTGTCTCTTTGATTTAATGAAAGGCTATATCTATTTTATTATACGGTAAGCTAAATAATTATTTATTTTAAATAATTTTTTTATCCAAATTATATTAAAATTTTGCAATATCAAGTAATGCAAAATAATTGAATGCTCTGTAAGAGCAAAATGTTTTATTAGAATAAAATATTTTATTAAATAAAATTGCTAAAGAACCGAAATGCTCACAAAGAGCTTAAACGCTCATGAATAGCTTAAACGCTCATGAAGAGCAAAAACGCTGAAAACGAGCGAAATAAGAGTTAAATGCTCTAAAAGAAAACATGATAATGACATGCAATATGTATAAAAATGGCAAAAGATATATATGAAAGTAAACATGAGGTTTACTAATTGATCAAAGTATAATATAACCGGTTAAGCCATCCGGGTTTATCAATGATTGAAGATCATTGAAAGTATGTTGAAAAACAAAGGATTTTTCAACTTAATGCATGTCTTATAAAAAATTATAATATAAGATCATCATGTGAAAAAGATCATGGATGAATCACCATATTTTTGGTTAAAAGCTCATTATATATGTTGGTTAATTTCTTTATACCCCAAAAATTATACTCATAATATAACCGATCCAAAAATGTGAATCGGGTCAAGATGAATGTGAATGAAAAATTATCATCTTGATAGAGTAATACGAATCTCATATCAAATGTTAGAAATGGTCTAAGATGATACATATGATCCAAAATGGATATGTTATCGATCCTTAAAAGAGATTCAATTCGAGATGAATAATCTAAAAGAGTTATCATCTCGAGGGGGAGAATTAAAGAATCCACAATAAAAATAAGTGGAACAATTACAAGATTATGTTCACACTCGAAATGAGGTTAACCTAAGAACATAAAGATAAGTTCTGGTGAAATATAATCAATTTTCTCATGTAATTGTTTCATGGTTGGAGATGATTATAAGTCAAATGATTTATGGAAATTATCTCTCCCTTGAAATTGATTCGTGATTGAAAATGATTAGAAAATCAACGAGTAATAAGAAATAATTCTCCCATATAAAAGATTTATGGTTGAGATCAAATCTCGTTTGGAAATTTGTGGATGTGTGATATATATTATGAATGCTCCTCCACACCACATAAAAATAACATCCAAAGAGGATGAAGTGTATGAGCTGAAAATGAAGATCCGCTCTAAAAAGCCATTATTGGTGATGTGCTTATTGTAAGATTTGCAATCATTATTTTGATAATACAATTTCTCTAAGGGAGAAATATGAAATAGTTGGAATCCTTGAACAAAATGATTATGAACGTGAAGTTCAATAGTTCAAAAGATCACTATTCTAAAATATTGCAAATCAGTATAAAGGATTGATGGATGAGATTTCATGAAATGAATTATCATTATAAGATCCTCATACAAAAGAAAATGAACATAAAGTTCATAGGATAATTCATCAAAGTGAAAATAGAAATCTCATATCTCATCTTAAAGTACTCCAATGAAAATATGTGTCAGTAAAGGACAACATATTATTAATAAGTCTATAACATGTAAGAAACATGATAGACTACTTTGGTTTCAAAGATATAGAAAATTCTCGAAAAGAGAAATAATATCTTAAAGAGGAGCATGAGACATGATTATTATAAAATTAGATATCTGAATGATATCATTGATAGTGATAAAGAGATCTCACAAATGATCATGTCATTAAAGAAATATGAAACCAAAGACTAAGTCAAAATGAATGTCGACAATATCAATGACATATTGCGCAATGTCAATATATAAATGAGGATCATAAATCTCCACGTTGTGAATGAGTGTAGAGAATAATTTATGGCCAATAAATAAAAGAGACAACCAAGTCTATATTAAGCTCGTTTGAATAACGAGAGTTTGGACAAGATGTCCAAATCCGAAAAAGGGTATTATGATATATAAAACAAAACACATGTTGTATAAGGTTTTGTTAAAATACCCGTTAGTAAAATATTTATGAGAGACTTGAGTTGGGTCTCATGAGAAACATGCATGAAAGGTTTAAATTCCTGAAAAATTAATGATATCATAATAATGTTCTCGAGAACTAAGATCGATCAAACTCTGAAGAATTATAAAAAAGGGCCTTGGAAAGACAATATGTCTTCAGGCATTAAGTTAAACATCTAATGAAAAAGATGTTATGTTAAGAACTTCTAGAAAAAGTTGAATATATATATGGTCATAGAGGACCATTCTTACATGTTATTAACCATTTATAGATTTTGCAAATTATACATAAAATTTGCTAATAATCTACATGTAGAATATAACTCAACCTCTATGCGCATATATTGAGTTGAGATTAAATGTGATTAACTTGGGATTATTAGAACTCCCAAATTTTGGTATAAGTTGTTTTGCAGATAAAGAATACTTATAAGATCATGTAAACTAAGATCGCAAAACAACAATGATGTGGTGTTTCTAGTGTGTGCATTTGGTCGCCACTTATTAATGCCAAAATCAATGCTTCATAAGGCATGTAAAGAATGTGCAAAAATTCTTATTTCAGAAGATGAAGCTCCCAGGGGGAGCAATAGAAGGAACACATTCATTCAAAGACCTATTTGAGAAGGTGCTTATTTGTGAAGATAAGGTTTCCAGGTGAAGTCATGATTATGTGCGTGGTTGTACTCTTTTTCCCTCATCATGGTTTTTGTCCCAACGGGTTTTCCATGGTAAGGTTTTTAACGAGGCAACAAGAACACGCCAAAAGATAGACATTTGTGGAAGAAGAAAATGTGTTCTCCCAAATAGCCCTTTACAAAAGACACTTGTTCTAGGAGATGATGATTTCAGAGGGAGAAATGATGAAATGCGTGGTTGCACTCTTTTTCCCTTATCGTGGTTTTTATCTCACTGAGTTTTTTCACGAAAAGGTTTTTTTAACGAGGCAACAACAACAAGAACACGCAAAAGAAAGAGCCTAAAAGTCGATATATACAAGATTTTATTAAAGACGGTTTTTAACGAGGCAATTCACAATATGTTTATTGAGATGGATAATCAAGGGGGAGTGCTAGATAATATCAATAGTGATTATCCAACTTGTAACTTCTTCTCCAAGTTTACTTCTCCTAGAAGACTCTTGCTCTCCACGTCTCTTACTTGTTAAGAATCCACCGTCTTTCTTTTGCTATATATATGTGCTCTTCTTCATTTGTAAACAATAGAACACAAGTTAATAATCAAAGGAGTTATTCTCTTTTCATTCACACATATACACATAATATATATATTATTATTATATTAGTTTTATAACAAAAAATACTTAATTGGAGTTATGAAATGTATTTATCATGAAAAGGGTTCATTGTGTAAACAAAGTTGGGCCAAGATAAGTTAAAAAGCCCAAAAAAGACAGAGAAAGAAGAAAAAAATCGCTTCATCTTCTTCTTCACTTAACGCCGCCGTTGATGAAAAAATAGGATTCCAATCCTTTTAATATATAAACTTGGAGAGTGTCCAATCCATGCTTGCTGGGTTTTCTCTAACGAAAGGTTTAATCAGACACTTGCCGTTCCATCTTCGTCTTCGTCTTCCTCTCTCAGCTTCAATGGCTCCTTCCTCCGTTGTTAGGGTTTACTCTGTCTCTCCTTCTTCTTCTTCTTCTTCTTCTTCTTCCGTTAAGAAGGTCGGGACTCACAATGGAAGCTTTCACTGCGACGAAGCTCTCGGTTGCTTCATGATTCGCCTCGTCGATAAGTTCTCCTCCGCTGATATCGTCCGTACTCGCGACCCCAAGGTAAATACATATTTGAGAGATAGAACAAGAGATAGAGATATTGTGTAGTATTTGCTATCTGATTTGGGTATTAATTTTGGGGCAGATATTGGAGGAACTTGATGCAGTGTTAGATGTAGGAGGTGTTTATGATCCTAAATCTGACCGTTACGATCATCACCAGAAAGGTTTTGAAGAGGTCTTTGGCCATGGCTTCAACACCAAGCTCAGTAGCGCTGGTCTCGTTTACAAGCATTTTGGGAAAGAGATCATTGCCAAGGAACTTAATCTTGATGATCAAAATCACCCTGATGTTCTTCGTTTGTTTCTAGCTGTCTACAAGAGCTTCATGGAGGCTATTGATGCTGTCGACAACGGTATCAACCGCTATGATACTGATAAGCCTCCTCGTTTTGTCAACAACACTCATCTTTCTTCTAGGGTTGGTAGATTAAATCTAGACTGGATTGACCCTGACCAGTCTCAAGACAAAGAGAACCAGGCTTTCCAAGCTGCTATGGCTATGGCTGGAGAAGAGTTCCTCCAAGTAAGCCCAAAACACACATGGTTCTAAGAATATATATATAACAGGGTTTCTCAAAAGAGTTTAATAAGCCTTACTACGGTAGCTTGTTCTTATGTAGAGTGTAAGATTTCATGCTAGATCGTGGCTACCTGCTCGATCAATAGTCATGCAGTGTCTTGAAGAACGATACAAAACAGATCCTAGTGGTGAGATCATGATACTGACTAAATTTTGCCCTGTAAGTGCTGCTTTCATACTTCATTTTCTCTCTTAAAATGATACTACTAGCTACTATTCTTGAGATCATAACTATGGTTGTTCTCTGGACTGGTGGGGGCAGTGGAAGCTTCACTTGTTTGAGCTTGAGCAAGAGATGAAGATTGAACCACTCATCAAATACGTCATCTACCAGGTGGTTGCCCACCTTTTTCAAAGCAGATATCCTTTTTATATATTGATGATTATTCAAATGGAGATCTCTCGTATTAACTGTGGAAACAAACAGGACGAGAGGGGAAAACAGTGGAGAATTCAAGCAGTGGCTGTTGCACCAGACAGGTTTGAGAACAGAAAGGCTCTGCCTGAACAATGGAGAGGGCTTAGGGATGAGGAGCTATCTAAAGCTGCTGAGATCCCCGGTTGCGTCTTTGTCCACATGAGCGGCTTCATTGGCGGAAACCAATCCTATGATGGTGCCTTGTCCATGGCTCGAACTGCTCTCACTCTCTAATTCAAGCATCATCATATTTGGGTTCCAGGAGAATCCCTTATGTATTACTCAAGTGGTTTTATTGTTGGTTTATTTTCTACATACGAGTTATGTTTCATTGAATGACCTTGTAGTGATTTGGTTCTTTTCTTGGGTGAAAGCTTATCTTTAACTATCTTTAGTTATACTTTTGATTTCATTATTTGAGTTTAAGATATATACTGTTTCAAAGTAAGTTTGGGGGCACCACTGGATTTAATTTGATGGTGAATGGAGAGAAAAGAGGATGGTTTTCTACCCAGACTCTACTGGTAGAATAGAACCAAGATGTGCATAACAAACCCGATAATTGATATGTCAAGCTAAACAAAGAGGCACACCAAACAGTTTTATGTCATCAATTGACATCATGTGTCTTGCATATGTATAAAAACTACACACCCTTCAAAATCCCTGTGTTCCGCGGTGGGCATGTGATTGCCCGTTTCACTTGGACCAAGCCACAGCATCGATCTCAGATTGGGCAGCCCGGTACAACTCCAACCTTTTAGATATGGCACTGCGTCTCTCCATGATGGCTGGATCTTCGTTTAACAGCGATGACAACCTCTTCATCTGTCATAATTCACCATCTTATTTAGTCTATGGAACTCGTTTATGCTGAGGCAAAACAAAAAGAGAAAACTCACATCCATGGTGCCCAGCTCAGCAAAGAAATGATCGAGGAGACTACGCTTAGCTTCTCGGACTTGACAGTAGACGATGGACTTGGGGATTGAATTCCGCAGGCCAGCACAGACCATGTTCACGTAAGACAAAACATTGGACCCTGTTGCCAAATGTGATAAAAAGGTGTGAATAAACATATACATACATCACAACAGCAGCATAAACAGAAACTATAATACGCGTAATAAACATACCTATTCTTCTGAGATAGGAATCATTGTAGCGGTCGAAAATGGAGTGAGTGGGATTACCACCCTTCTCAGCATCCTGGGGAAGCTTCCTGAAAAAGTCAACAGTAAGGTAACTGCACTCCATGTCCACCAGCTGCAATGTTGCTTTCTTGCTTCCATCACGCATTTTCTCAAGCGACTCTATGGCTGCATTTGTCACCTCCACTCTCAGAGCTGGGTATTGCTTTAGTTCCTGCACATGCTCACTCATTCCCGTCAGGACCAAAGTAATCGTGTCCCTTTAAGAACCATATTTTACTAAAAGGAAAAAGAGAGTATACCACAGTCTCATTCACAGACTTGTGAACCAAATCCTTCAAGATCGCATGAACCTATTATTATTTAATAAAACCAACATGAGAGGTGCTTATTGTTTTCGTTTTGTTCTAGAGATGAAAGTAACAAGAGTTGGTACAGTGTCAACAGATGCTTCAGCTGGGCCGCGGATGGAGACAATAGAAGATTCAATGAGACGACGGTAACCTTGCTCAGGAGCAATCAAGTGAGGTTGGTAACCATCTGCCTCAGTCACCAACTTCCGGATGTTGTCCATCGCAAGCTGCTTGTCAAACTGCAGTCTCTTCAGAGCCGCTGGAAGCTGGTTATCAAACACATTATACACCTTTTCACCACCAGCACGCCTGTATAATTAAATTTATAGACTCAGAGTTTAGAGTTTCTTCTTTATTTATTAGCCAGAATTCAATCAATTTGAAGCAAAACATACACTCCATCAAGATGATCCTTGAATATTTGATCAAAAAGCCGGCATATCTCCATTATTGAGTATAACTTCCCCTGCACCAAACACAGTAAGTAAATCTTGATAACTAACATAAAAGTTTAAAGACAGAGAGAGAATACACAATCTTACCCCTGCATCAGCTGCTATAGGTTTTCCCAGGCGACTTAGTTCAGTTTCAAGCTCTGATACTGTTTTGTTAATAAGCGACTGGATGCCTGGAATTCTCGACTTGATCACACGCTCTAGATGCTGTGCACAAAAAACCCATTGCAATTAGGCTCTCTTTCAACAACAAGAGCTTATGGTTGTTATATATAGAGTAATTGTTAGTATTGGCACAACAAAATTCCTAGTTTCCTGGAAGGTTCTTGTGATACTTATATACGTTTCCCTCTGGTTCATCTCCCAAGAAAACTAGCATCAATCCTAGTGGAAATATTTACCTTGTAGACTTACAATTCTAAAGACACTCCTATATACCCGTCATACCAAATTTAATATTCTAAATAAAGAACCAGGTGAAGAAAACAAACATTTATCCTCGTGAAAGCACTTACCTTAGAGAGCATCTTCGCCAAATGCTCGGAACCCATTTTATGAGCAAGGTGCCTATACTCTGTAGTATTGGAAAAGTACTCTCTCTCTCTTCTGCGAGCGGCAATCATGTCAACATTCTTGTTAATATCTGCTTGGGAACGGTTGACAACACCAACCCATGGATACTTGAGTTTAAAAGATTTCCCTTCCAGAATCTGTGCAAAAATAACATCATTTGTTGAGGAAACTAGCACGCTGTAGCTCAAATATCATATCATAGATTAATTATGAAAGGACCATTTCTGAGCAAAACTTTTTAATAGTAATTTCAGCTTTTAGTACAAACTTACTTCCACTGCATCAGTCCCTTTGTCCATAAGATCAATCTTTGTCAAGACACCAAATGTTCTCTCCCCTTTGGATATCACAAAGAATATAATAGACTTAGGTTTATAGCTTATCACGTTGTGTTCGGTATTTTGCAAAACGCTTACCTGATGGATCAACCTCACGGGAAATTTTAATTGCATCCGAGGTAGCAAGATCTTGGTTTGCAGGTGAAATTGCCAAAATGATGCAGTTGGGCTATTAAGAAAAATTGGTTAGAGATAAAAACAGAATAATGTCAACTCTTTCAATCTACATAAAAAAAACTAGAAAGAGCAGTAATGAATGGTATAACCAAACCAATTTAAAGCTGTCCATAAAACATGAAAGAGATACATAGAGAGAGAGAGACAGGGATATAGGAATCCCTTTTACCTTTTCAATATAGGCCCGGACCATGTTCTCAATGTCCTTGACTATATTTTCAGATTGTCCATCTGCATCAACACACCAAAAGGAATGAATTACCTCATGCTCCATCATCGATAGAGAAATAAAACTAAAATTGTTGCTCGACTATTTCTGCATAGAATCTAGTTAGCGTAAATTACCAACAGCAACTTTTGTAAGGCCTGGAAGATCAACCAGTGTCAAGTTGACAACTGCGCACATAGCAAAGAGAAATAAAGATTAGAGAAAGGAAGATAATGTAAACAGGAAGAGGGAGAGATTGTGAGTTGCATCTATGTTAACCATTAGGAGAGTAAATGCTAAGGTGAATGGGAACGCTAGAAATGGCCTTGCTGCGGCCAGTTTCTCTGTCAGTCTCATCTTGAATCTCTTTTCTTACGGCAGCTAAATTAAGAGGCATGCAAATTGAAGAAGTAAGCGTTAAAAAAATATGCAAATGAGATAGAAGTAGGTGGAAGATTGAACACTGGGAACGAGTCTACACACCAAAATCAGTGAACCTTTTCTTGGGAAGGTGAAGAAACTCAGCATACTCGCGGGTTCCATCATCAATCTTTTGCAACTGTAAGACAAGGGGCCTTCGAGTAACGATACCTACACGAAAAAGAAGCATTAATTTCACAACGAACGAACTCAATAAAAGAAAAGGCAAAATTGAGTTGATAAAAAAGTAACCAGATCCACGGGGTAAAAAGTCCTTTCCGACGATGCTCTCGAGGACTGAAGACTTGCCTGAGCTCTGTCACACACCACACAACAAAAAGGAACAAGGAAAGGGCGATTATCGAAATTACACTTTCTAAGAAACAAAGTCAAAGCCAAATCAAACCCCCAAGTCAAACATTCTGAAAAATACCAATCCAATTGCAAATCTAGAGTATTTATATGATGAAAAATACATACATACATAAATGCTATTCAAAGAGAGAGAGAGATAGAGAGAGTATTGATGGATCGATGCAAACCTGACCACCAACGACAGCAATCGCAGGCAATGAATCCCATAGAGTTGGTAGGGCTCCCGAGTCTCCATGGTCTCCTAGTGCCGTGCAAGCTCTCTGTATCTTGTTCACCAAAGATATCAGATTCTCCATATCGAATCAGCAACCACGATCTGATTTTCCCCGGAGGCACGACTAGATCTCTAGATCTGCGACGGAATCGTGTGTCTAAAAGAGAGAGAGAAAGTGATTTGAATTTTGAGTCGATGAGAGAAATTTCGAGTGACCAACAAGCGGTTTATAATAAGCCCAACAAGGCCTTGTTTTAAAAACGGCGAGGCGTTTCTCTCAATGCTTATTAAACGACACGATGTTGTGTGACAAACCAGAAAAAGATAAAAAAAGATTTTCACTTTCATGTGGACCACCAACATTCTCCCCAACGGTCCAAATAATGAAAAACAAGAGACGTTAAAGATGTATTATGATTGTTTATTATAAACTAAAAGAATACATCACTTTTTGAAATTTGAATGCCTCTGCTTGATCAGCAATTGTCTTTTATAAGAGAATGTGATGGTTGCAACGAAATATAAATCATGTAGAGTTAATCAAGTATATATATATACTAGGAAAAGACCCGCGCGTTGCGCCGGTTAATGATATAAAAATGTATATTTTATATAGCAATTTTATTTTATATTATTTTCTATATTGTTTTTTGTCTAATATTTGTTTTTGTTATCAATATTTAATAGGACGATAATAAAATCATAGATAAAAGTCTCTCTAATGAAACCTCATAGCTTACAAAAAACATATTTTTCAAAATAAAATGATATACTCCCTCCAGTCCCATTATAATTGATGTTTTAGCCAAAAAAATTTGTTTCATATTAGATGATGTTTTCGGTTTTCAATGAATAATTAATTATTATTTTGTGTTTTTTATTATTTAATTTATGCATAATGTTTTTCTATTGGTGGAATTATATTTAAATAAAATATTAAATGATGTTTTTACACAGAAAACAAAAAAAAATTAATGAATTCTTAATTTGCGTGTAGAGACTTAAAACATCAAGTAATTTGGGACAGAGGAAGTATTTAAATTTAACGAAAATAGCAAATAATTTATTTTGTATTAAAAGAGATAACACGAATTAAAAGCAGTGTTTTAAAATACGGTTACGACAGTATATACGGCGACTATACGCTATACAGTGGAGAACTGTACCATTTTTAAGTTGTACAGTGAAAAATGCGTTTTTGAATAATAAGGTCGTATATACGGTTAATACGGTTGGATATAAGGCTTAACCGACTATACAACTGCACATACGGTGAAATCATTACTCGAACTTTAAAAATTATACTAAAACTTTGGATTTGATATTAAAATTTATTTTATTGAATATTATTGTAAGCTTAACAAATATTTTGCCTCAAGGTCAACGTATACGGAAACCATAGAGAACAAAACCAAGCCGGTGTTATCCATAGCTAGACAATGGATGGAAGATGCAGCGTGATTGGTTCTTGAATTTTTCATCTAATAAAAGCGACACATCTCTTTTAAACAAAAGAAAGTTTCAAAAACAAAGAATATATGAAGAAAAAAAAAAGTCATCTCATATATTAATGCAAAGACACCACCTTGTTGATTCATTTACCACAACAAACAGCAAACGGAGTAACACATCCAAGGGACACCTTCAAGCAAAAAAAAAAATTGTTCCACTAAAACTAAGTTATATGTGAATTCATCATAAACTAAATTAATCTAAACACAATATACATGCGAAAGCTGACCAAGTGTTTCTTCATGAGCCATTCTTATTCCTCCTTTACCAAAACCAAGTCTGTGTGTGAGACAATATTGTAACAAGTTAGAGTGAGTGAACACACACTTAATGACTTAATGAAAAATGTGACAATATCACAAAAAAACACAGATGCCTTTGATGTCATCTTTTGTATCAACCATGACAACGACAATGTAATATCAATGTTTCTTGTCCTGCAAAAACAAAAAGAAAAAGATACGAAAAATTTAATGTTGCATAATCCTTGGTTTTTACTAAGTGATCTTTCGTTATTGGTAACATATTTGGCCTGAAAGATTATAATACATCATCTATTAACATTTAGACAATACTTGTGTGTAATAGAGGAAAGTGGTGTCACATGTGCTTCAACAGTTAGAATAGGAGGATGTTCACACTTTGAATAATCAATATCAAGCTTCTGTGAGAGACCACCAATGTTAAGTAATTAGATATAAACATAGATATTAACATTTTTTTAGTGAAATCAAAGCAAGTATAAATGAAATCAATAATGGAAAAACCTCAAGTCGACCAAGAAACTCATCTTTGGAGAAACACATTGCCATGAAAATTGAGGAAGAAAAAATAAACGGATATGCGATGCCACTAAGTTTGGTCAAAGCCATAAATCCCATGATTTCACGATTTTCACTAACATACCAAAAATCCGCCAACATTTCACGATTTCATGGATCAAACTCGTCGTCTCAGAGAAGAACAAAACAAAAATCTGGAGAGAAGGAAACGTAGAGAAGAAGCAAAAAATCAAGAGCACAAAGCCCAATCTCTTCACATTAACGAAAATCGAGAGAAAGTGTGTGATCGAGGAGAAGAATCTGGAAGTTGCAGAGAATAAAATCGCTGCTTAGAGTGTAAGACGAAGGCAAGGAAAGGGGGGTTTTAATAAGATCGTACGGTCGCGATCAATAGCGATTGATGAATCGTGTGGCTCCTAATTTATGGAAGGTAGGGCCTGTTAGGAGACTTCCGTTTTGTTTCGCATCCCCAAGCAGAGTGGGACCCATCCGATGTCTAATATGCTGACGTCACACGTTTGCTTAGCTTTTATTCCTTTCCTCTCTGATTATTTTCGATATTTATTATTTGTCCGTTACGCCTTTTAAAACGTTCCATCGCCTTCACAAAAAACCTACAATCTATTGTTATATTTATTTTAGGCGTTACAAATAAAAGTAGAGTTTAGGCGTTAGATTTTAGTTTTTGGAGAATGACACATGTCGTAAGGAGAAGGAAACATGTGTCAGCACCACAAGGAAACCTACAAAAACATCCAATAATATTATATAAGATATATATATAAGCTTTGCCAATAAGGCTCATGCAAGTAACATACAGGGCCGGTTCTATACCATGGCCAAGAGAGCTAAAGCCATGGGTGATGGGTCCATGCTATATTTACAAAAAATGCTAAAGAAAAAGGGATAATTACAAAACTACACCATTTGAATTACATTTCACAAAACTACACCATTTCAAAATTACTTCACAAAACCACACCTAAACACTCAAAATTAAATCCAAATAATCACCATCCACACAATCATACCCCCTTAATACTATACTCTAAACACTAATTAGCGAACCCAAATGAAAAGATTTTAATTTTGGTAATTTTTAAATGGTAAATCAAACTTTTAAAATTTTGAAAGGGTGTAAATATGTGAAAATATTGAATTAGTGTAGTTTTGTGAAGGAAATGTTGAAAGAGTATAGTTTTGTGAATTTCTCAAGAAAAAAGGGTCCAAAAACTAGAAAAAAATATTTATGTAACATAGTGGATCATTTACGAGGTCTAGAGTTGTCAATTGGACAATAAAACCATGAACATGTTTGGTCCATTTCATTATAGACGGTCTATGGACGCGACCAAATGATAATGGTCTAATTGGACAAAATAATTTATTTTGTCGATAATAGTTTGGGGTAGCCCATATGGACATTCAATGTCCACAGACCTTAAAAATCTAGGGGCATTAGAATAAATTAGATTTTAAGTTTTCAACAAGACAATTTTCATTAGTAACATTAAATTAAGTTTTTCTACAAAATTAGCACATAACTCCAAAATTAGCACAAACTTTCTTACAAATTTTACAAATATCATTAATTTTTTTCAAAAATACCACAAATCTTAAATTAGTTTAAAACTTCTAAAATTAAACTCTAAACCCTCTAATTTAGTCTCACCTCTTCAAAATTATACCCTAAACACTATATAACAAATTCAAATGAAAAAAATAAATTTTAAAAGTGTTAAACAAGTTTATTGTATTTTGTGGTATTTTTGTAAATTAAACTTTTAATGGTATTTTTGATATTAATTATCATTATTAATGGTATTTTTGTAAATTAAATTCTTTATTGGTACATTTGGTATTAAAAATATTTTATAAGTACTTTTAATTTTAAAATGTTGGTTATGTTATTTTGAATCTTTTTTTTATAATGATTGGACGCTCGTGAGCATTTTCAGATGAACGTGGGCGTTATCGTACTGGACAATAAATAGTCCACGTTATATTGGACCAGACTGAACAATCTTCACAATAAATTGGAGCGGACTGAACAATGTCCATGGACACGTGAATAGACCAATTGACGGCTATAACGAGGTCTCTCCATCATTCATCATCACTGGTTAGTTTCAATAACAAAATATTTTAGTATTTTGCATTATGAGAATATGTGTGAATTAACATAGACATTTAGTCTTGCTTTTGTGGCCTATTTAGACTATGTTGTTGGGCTTATTCTTATGATGATCGCATGAGCCCAAAAATAGAGAGTCCAAAAAACGAATGAGATTGAATTGGGTTGGTTCTCCTCCTCCTCCTCCTCCTCCTTAAATAAACCAAAAAAATAATAATAATTAATTGGGTGATTAAATCGTCCGTTTACAGGGGTGGGTGATTAAGTTAAGATAGAAGAAGAAAAGGGAGTTTGGTCAAATATATCTCTCATCATCTTTGTAACTAAAATTGGATCTGAGATCTCTTTAGCGAAACAATGGATGGTAGTCTATCTTCTTCGTTGATAATTGTTGTTGTTGTTGTAGTTGTGTTCCTGTCCTTGTTCTCCATCCCCTCCTTTGCAGAGATCAGAAAATCAGAGATCAGATCAGACGATAGACCAATAATCCCCTTGGACGAATTCGGATTCACTCACACGGGTCGTCTGGAGCTTGATGGTTCAAAGATAACTCTATCAAACAACAATCCAGATCTAGATCTATCAAAAGTGGGATTCTTCCTATGCACAATGGACGCTTGGGTTCACGTCATCCAGCAGCTCGAGGAGGACGAGATCTCTTGCGCTCTCCAGTCCGATCTCGTTAAGCATGTCTTCACCTTCAACAATCTCAATACCAAAGACAAGAAGACCAGTTTCTCCACCGTCTTCACCGAGACCGACGCTGATCAATACTCTCTCGTCTTCGCCAACTGTCTCCAGCAGGTCAAGATCTCTATGGATGTCAGATCCGCTATGTACAACCTCGAAGGTAAGAAAGGCGGCCGCGACTACCTCTCCGCCGGCAGAACCGTCCTCCCCAAGGTCTTTTTCTTCTTCTCTGTCATCTATTTCTCTCTCGCTGCCACGTGGATCTACCTTCTCTACAGGAAACGCCTCACTGTCTTCGCCATCCATTTCTTCATGCTCGGTGTTGTTGTCTTGAAAGCTTTGAACTTATTGTGTGAGGCTGAGGATAAATCCTACATCAAGAGAACCGGTACTGCTCATGGTTGGGATGTCTTGTTCTACATCTTCAATTTCCTCAAGGGTATCACTCTCTTCACCCTCATCGTCTTGATCGGCACTGGCTGGTCCTTCTTGAAGCCTTACTTGCAGGACAAGGAGAAGAAGGTCTTGATGATTGTCATCCCCCTCCAGGTTGTTGCTAACTTTGCTCAGGTTGTTATCGATGAGACCAGCCCTTATGGCCACGACTCGGTCACTTGGAAACAGATCTTTCTCCTCGTTGATGTCGTTTGCTGCTGCGCTGTCCTCTTCCCCATTGTCTGGTCCATCAAAAACTTACGTGAAGCCGCCAAGACCGACGGGAAGGCTGCTGTGAACCTGGTTAAGCTGACTCTCTTCAGGCATTACTACATTGTAGTCATCTGCTATATCTACTTTACACGTGTTGTCGTCTATGCACTCGAGACCATTACCTCTTACAAGTATATGTGGACTAGTGTTGTCGCCAGCGAGTTGGCCACTCTTGCTTTCTATCTGTTTACTGGCTTCAAGTTCAGGCCTGAGGTGCATAACCCTTACTTTGTTGTTGATGATGACGAAGAAGAGGCTGCAGCTGAGGCCCTCAAGCTCGAAGACGAGTTTGAATTGTAAGTCTGGAAAGGCCATATGTGATTTTGGTTACTTACTGAGTAAACCCGGATCATTAACAAGGCCTATCTCTCTCTCTGGTTCTTTTTCTTCGGTTTTGTTGTTAGAACACTTTATATATATAAGACACAATGATATGTCTTATGATCCCTCGCATAGTTATTGTGTATTACATAAATTGATGGTGATATTATACGTATGCTGAGTTTCTATATTTCTGCTTATCATTTAGTTAATTAAAGCTAGACAATACAACGTCATGTAGCTAGCTAGAAAAGCAGATACATATACATGATGAGAAAAAAAGGATCACATGATGAGACAGGCATGGACATTGTCGTCGTTGAAGAAGTTGCTGACTTTGTCGTCGCCACGGTTGGTGACATGCATGTAACCGTGACGGTCGCTGAGATTGTAGCCATGGCGGTAGTAGTTGTAGCTCTCACGGAACTCGCGAGTGGTGTCTTTGAAGTAGTGGTCGGAGGAAGTGAAGTAGCGAGGCATGTCAGGGTAGGGCCAGAACTCGGCTCTCTTACCGGCTCTTCTCACTGCCTTGAGCACTTTCTTCCTCTCCACGTAACCAACCACTGTCACTCTCTCCATCTCCAGGTTCACCTCCACCGAGTCCACCCCTGCATTACATACACATGCTTTTTTTAGCTAATTAATTAGTTTGTTTCCCTAATTAGAACCCAAGCTGTTAAAACATACATATATTTCATTAATTAGAGATTACCTCTCAGCTTGTGAATAGCATGCTTCACTACCCTCTCGCAGCCACTGCAGCACATCCTTACTTTCAAGTCTATCGTCTGTGTTTATTTTATTTTATCATATATATCAGAATATTTAACAATAAAATAATGTAATAGTTATTGCAACATCCACTAGTGAGACAAACTTATGACATTTCACTTCATTTTTGTCCGATTCCCATTACCGAATCAATAAAAAAAAGACAAAAGTCATCTTTTAACAAAGACTAGGAATTCTTGTTTTTTTGATTCATACCACTACTCTATATAAATATATTCTTTTTTACGAGAATCTGATCTACCAATTCTTTCTTTTATCCTCTACCTCTGTTCTCTTATTAATAGTTTTTAAGATATATATATATATATATATATATATATGTTATGTTAATCATGCAACTCTAGGCAAACTGAACAAATACGAAGCTAAAATTATTTGTATTCTTCGTTCTATAATTAAATAGTTTGGCATACCAAAAATTAGGGTTTACATTTAATTAAATATATAATGTTACCTTAAATCTCTTTTTAAGTTTTAATTAATTAATAAGAAACTAATTTAACGGATCATGTATAAATATATATGATCGATAGAGAAAGAGAGTATTAATTATATTAATGTAGAGACATGCAAAGAGAGGGAGAGAATATATATACATACTTGTAAAGAAAATGGACGAGACCTGCTTGGCATGGTGTGGTAATTGTTGAGATGGCTCCCACTTTTGACCTTTGGCTTCTTATTTTGTGGATAGCCAAGGAACAAACAGTATCTTATGGTCGTTGATATGATGGACCTTAATCCCATTTCTAGCTAGCGAAGGAACACACAGTATATATGTTACTACTCTCACTAAGTAATTAGCTAGAAAAATAGATAGATGACCAGAACCCACAAACTTATAGATGAAGAAAATTAGTATCTATATATATATATATAAACAAGATGAGGAATGCGTAGAGAGGGGTTTTAGACAAAGAATAAGATTATATAGAACAATATAGAAGATATATATATATATATATATATATTCCTTTCGAATTGCTTCTCTTTCTATTAAGTTGTAGTCTATGAGGCAATATATATTTATTTATATTCCAAATCCAAAGCCATCTCTCTCAATATATATGTGACTCAACACATTTATCATTGCTTTAATTTATACTAGGTTTGAACCCGTGTCGGACGCACCAGTGTAATGTTTATTAATATATATTGAATATAAATTTTAGAATTATATTTATGTATATTTTGATATTACAAATAAATTTTGGTTATACTTAGAAATTATAAATTATGTATGATGTTTTGCGGGACGCAAGAATGTAATGATTGTAAACATATTAATTTGATACAATTTAATGAAATTTTTTATTGATCCATATTCATGATAAATTTTGGAATCACATTTATATATGTTTTGATATTACGAATATAATTTTTATATATGTAACAAATTATGTATGATATTTTCCGACCCGTCGCAAAACTATATATATATATATATATAGAAAATGAATTTATTTTAATTTCATAACAATTATCTTTTGTTATTTGAAATTCCATTTGTGATTTTTAGTGATCCGTTACGTACATTAAAATATGTGGATGTCATAATCTTTATTCAAATTATATATTAAATCTATAATTATACCCACGTTTAAATCTAAAATAAAATTCATAATTAAAAAAAATATATGTATATACTTTTTAATATTTTATGATTTTCATAAAATTGAAATATTCATAATACTTTAATTTTTCATTTGTTACCTATTAAATAGTTTGATATTTATTTTTATTTTCTTTAATTTATTTTATTTTTAATCCTATTAAATAGGAATATTTTTACTTTTTATTTTTTAATCTAAAATACTTTATACTATAGTGACATTACATGTAATTAAAATGAATTTTGAAGAGTTTCTCAAAATTTGTCCTTGACAATTACTAGTATAGATGCTCTACCTATTTCAGTGGGAGTGACATATATATGCAATGCAAGGCAAGTTGATGATTAATTAAGATATACTATATGATCAGTTTTCTATCTGCTATATAATATATGGATAAGAATTTCATGACTAAAGCTTCTTGTAAATATATTTTATTAAAAAGCGATGTTTGGAATATTGAAATAGTAATGGGATGATATATATCCAAATATTTTCTTGTCAATGATGGTATTAAAAAATTGCAAAGTGAAGAATTTCATAATTAAAGCTTATCAGTTTATGGTTGATGTATATAAACAAATCAAAAGAATATATAAGTTTTCCTGGTTTTATGGCTTCATTGGCCATCTCTAGTAAAGTGGCCGTAGCCGCATTACTTAGTGCACACTACCACAAAATAATTATAAGGTTTTATTTAACTTATTGACTCGATTTCAAACATATACATATGGTGCCCATAATGATTTCTGGTTTCATTTCTAATTTGGTCAATATGATACCCGATAACATTTTGCTCTATATTCGCCATGCATACCTCCACCAATCAAAGATATTTATCTCAAAAATCCAGAATATAAAAAAGGTTTTGTCTATAGAGAAATAATAAAAAAACAATATTTGATTTACAACTTTGAGTTTTTCTAGAAGGGCAGTACGTCCCCAATATAGATGCATGGAAAAATTAAAAAAATATAGATGCTATAATTAAGATCATATTCTTTATCGTCGGTAGAAATAAATGAACCATAGATTACAAGATTTTTAAAAAGTATATTAATATACATGTGTCAGTATGATTCGAACCAGAAAATATCCAGAGGGCCGCGATATTCCCACGCATTTATATATTGTAAACACATGAAAAGACACATAATATATATATATATATTGATGGGATGATATATATCAATAAGAGAATCTAAATATTAAAAAAAGGAGGTAGAGAGAAATGGAGCATGTGCTTGCTCCTGCTTCTGTTTATGCTGCATGGCCCTGATTAAGAAACCACTCTCTCGTCTCATCTCTATTATTATTCCTTATTCCCTTTTCATATTAATTTTTTTTATAATAATTATATTCTAATTTATGACATATATATTCCTCCTGAAACACCTTCTCCACCCTTTATTTTACATATCTGCTTGTAAGCTGTAAGGAGAAGACAGTTTACAGCCTTTAGTTTCCAACTTAATATATTCCCCGTAAAATATGTTTATTTATATCTATAGCAATATAGCATAATATGTGATTTTGGATGACGTTAAGCGTTTATCATTGGTTTCTATTAATGATATGTTTGTTGACAAAAAAAGAAGAAGCATTTATTATTGGTTTTCTCTAGCTTCAAATTAACGATGTCGTAGTTCAAGTTTAATAAAACCATACAGTAAAACTTCTATAAATTAATAACATTGAAACTAGGAAAATTTCTTAATTTATTGTGATATTAATTTATAGAAATATTTCTACAGAAAAGATAACATTTTTTACCAAATTTGAGATGTTATAAAAGTACGTGTTTTACGAGTTCCGTAAGTATATTTTAAAAGTTTTTAAAATACAACTTAAATTCTACGAATATTATTGTTTGGGGTTTCATAAGTCCATAAAATTTATATAAAGCTCATTTAACAATTATAAACATTTATTTTATGTAAAACAAAGTTTTAAGATACTACTTATAATAAAAACGTTATGAAATTTTTTGTCCGTTACGTATTGATAAAATTAAATGTGTATGTAATCTTAAGAAAACAAATAGTTGCGGTAATCATTTTTTATTAAGTTGCCATAACTATATATTATATCTATAAAACTACAATTATTAATTTATGATATTATTGGGACCATATTTTTACATAAGAATTTCAAAAAATTATTATCTGATCAATTTATCGAAATTGATCATTTTTACATTGACCCGACTTGGAACTGAAGATGCAGCTGGATTCAGAGGCTGAGGATCGTCAGAAGGCTAAGGAGCCAGCAGACAGCTGAAGACAGCTCAGGATATTTCGGACTTGGAAAAGCAAAAGGAAACAAGCTTTAACAAGAAGATTGCCTTATTTGGAGAAGGCGTGGTGAACAAGGGAGGAAGATTCGTTATGGGAGATAGCGAATCAAAGGAATATTTCCTAAGAGAAAAATAAGGAAATATTCCCGATGTAATGAAGATATGGAGATCTTCTAGATTTGACGTGTTGTATGCCTTATTTGGAGAAGGCGTGGTGAACAAGGAAGGAAGACTCGTTATGGGAAGATAGCGAAGTTTGGGAATATTTCCGAAAGTGAAGAATAAGGAAATATTCCTAGATGAATGAAGATATGGGAATCTTTATGTTTTGGGAAGTTAGGTATTGTGTGTGGGGTATATAAGGGCGTGGATGTGTTCAGAATTGGGTTAACACTCTAAGCCGCTTATTTTCGTGGGTGATCATCTTTGTATAGGTGAGTGTTCGATCTATTGTACAAACTAGGAAAAATCTCAGTGTTGTAATAGATCAGTTTGTTTATTAGATAGCGTCTGGGGGCAATAGGGTAGATTGCGTAATAGCCAGTTTGGGTTGTGTCTTGTAAAGAGAAACCTAAAGAGATATCTAATAAAGTGTGTTAAGTGTTTGAGCTCGGCGCTTTCCGAGTGAAATCTGTCTGTTCATCAGTTGACTGAGAGTTTCCACACTTTCAATTGGTATCAGAGCCTACATCTGACCAAGAAAAGGTGGTTCTTTCAAACAGGTGAGATCTAGGACGCAAAGTATGGAGAACTCTCAACACTACATGCCGATGAACAAGCTGCCGATACTAAAGTCTCAAAACTATGGTTGGTGGAAGGTGCAAATCAAAGCGTTGATTCGTGGTATCAACGAAGATGCTTGGATAACTGTTGAAAATGGTTGGATTCATCCGAAAGTCATGAATGACAAGTCGGAGGAGATTGACAAGCCAAAGAATCAGTGGACCGCTGAGGAAAAAGCAGCCTCCAAATTCAACAACAAAGCACTGTCAATAATCTGGTGTTCGTTGTCTGAAGACCAGTTCACCAGAGTGCAAGGATGCACCACAGCCAAGCAAGCTTGGGATGCTCTGGAAGTATTCTACGAAGGAATTGAGGAAGTCAGAAGAACCAGAATTGACGACCGGCGACCGACTTCGAAACGCCGACCATGAAAGACAAGTGACACCATTGATGAGTTCAGTGGAAAGCTGAGTGCTATTGCCAATGAAGCGCGAGTCATGGGAAAAGTTTACAAGGACAAGAAGATGGTGAAGAAGTTCCTCGGAAGCACTGCCAAACAAATTCCAAGCTCACAAAGCCGCCATAGAAGTATCTCTCAACTCTGATAAAATGAAGTTTGACCAAGTTGTTGGTATGATGCAAGCTCATGAGATACAACAGCTTCGGAAAGGTGAAACAAAAGGGAAGTCGATTGCTCCGGTTGCTCGAGAATCAATCACCAAGCTGTGATAATCTGGAAGCTCAAGTTGGGTTGATTGTGAGGAAGTATCTCAAGAAGATGGAGCGTGGACAACACAAGTTCAACGGGTCTAGTTACAAGTCTGAGCCAAAAGGTGAGGGAGACCGCACTAATCAAAGAAGTGATGTTCAGTGCCATGAGTGTAGAGGATTTGGTCACTACAAGAGTGACTGCCCAAATCTCAAGACAAAGGAAGGAACTCAGTGCTTCGAGTGCAAAGGATACGGTCATCTGAGGGTTGATTGTGCAAATACTCTAAAGAAAGGTGAAAAATCGTATGTCTCTTGGAGTGAATCGGATTCAGATGAGGAAGAGAAGGAAATGATTAATATGGTTACTTACCTCGGTGTGTTGGAATCGGATTCTGAATCAGATGAAGAGTCTGTGACTGTAAGTGACAATCAAGTGCTGGTAGGGACTCTGTTGAAATTTCGAAGTGAAAACAGAGATTTGCTTGAGGTTCAGCTAAAGTTACTAAGTGATAACCAGAAGCTTATCAAGGAGAAAGATGATCTTGTTGCATTGTCGTTGAAACTTCAAGAAGAAAATCAGAAGCTTGTCAATGACAAGGAGGATCTTCTACCTAAGATCGAATCTCTCAATGCTGACATCAAATCCGCGGTTGAGAAAAATCAGCTGCTTGAGAATCAGTTCAGTGAACAGATGAAGAACATCAAGATGCTGACCAAGGGTACCAAGGATCTGGACAAGGTCCTAACTGTAGGACGTACCAGTAATGCAAAGTGGGGTCTGGGGTATCAAGGAAACAAGTTTCACTTGCCAGACGTGAAGACCCGGCTTGTCAAAGCAGCACATCCAAAACCAGTCCCAGTCCATCGGAGGCACATTCCTCGAGGTCTACCTACCGGACTACCGCTAAGGTCAATCGTAACTGGTTCCCTGCGCGTAAGATTCCCAGGACACATAATCCACATGAACGACATGAGTGCTACTACTCGCGGTGAATACGGGCACATTCGAGCATCGTGTTACTATTTCAGAGGATGTATCAGACGACTGATCTCCATGGGCGGATACTCAACAGACAAACAGAACTACAATCGAGTGTGGGTCATGAAGAAAGACATTTATTGCTATGCTCGCTCACACTTCCGAGATGGTGCAACCAACTGCCGATGAGAACAAGTGGTACTTTGACAGTGGATGCTCCAGACATATGACAGGTAAGTCAGAGCACTTTCAAAACTACGAGAAGATCTCTGGAGGAAAAGTCACTTTTGGGGATGGTGGTAAAGGAAAGATCAAAGGTAAGGGTAAGCTCATTGGTGACATCAAACCTAAGTTGGCAAATGTTTACCTGGTTGATGGACTCAAAGCTAATTTAATCAGCATCAGTCAGCTGTGTGATGATGGACTGACAGTCACATTTACCCAGCGAGAGTGTCAGGTCTTTGATGAAGCGAGAAATGTCCAGCTGAGAGGGATAAGGGCATCAAACAACCGCTATGTATGGAACCGAAATCTCGGGTGCATGATCGCTACTCGGACCATTGATGATCAATTGTGGCACAACCGTCCGGGACACATGAATGTGAAGACTATGATCAAGCCGACAGAAGCGAGGAAGTGTTGCTAGGAATTCCTAATAAACTCAAAGAGGAATCCCTATTTGTGTGTGGGTCGTGCCTCAAAGGGAAGCATGTGGAAGTTCAACACAAGAACATGACTGACATCAGATCAACCAGGGCTCTGGATCTCATGCACATGGACTTGATAGGTCCAATACAAGTCGAAAGTCTTTCAGAAACTCACACCCCAGTATCAGAATCTCAGAAGCTTGAAGATCTTGATTCAGAAACCGATGTGAGTAAGCTCCAGAAAGTTCAAGTCCATAGAAATCACTCTCACCAAGATGTTATTGAAGATGTGATAGGTGAGCAAGTCAGCAGGAAGAGACAGACCAACCTTTAGAAGATGGTATGGTTCACCTGTTTTGTCTCGATGTTGGAGCCGAATGACCATCGAGAAGCTCAGCTGGTTGAGTTTTGGATCAGATCAATGCATGAGGAGCTGAAAAACTTAGATCGAGCTCAAGTGTGGGATCTGACTCCAAGACCAACTCATGTCAACATATTAGGAACCAAGTGGATATTCAAGAACAAGATTGATGAGCTTGGACATGTGGTGATAAACAAGGCTCGATTGGTGGCTCAAGGTTATTCTCAGATCGAAGGGGTGGAATTTGAAGAAGCGTTTGCACCAGTAGATAGACTTGAGTCAATCCGATTCATGTTAGGGATGGCTTGCTTGATGAACTTTTGGTTGCATCAGATGGATTCGAAAAGTTCTTTCTTGAACGGGATTCTTCAAGAAGAGGTATATACCAAGCAACAAAAAGGCTTTGAAGATCCAGATCATCCTGAGTATGTTTACAAACTCAAGAAGGCACTCTATGGCCTGAAACAAGCACCACGTGCGTGGTACGAACGACTGACGGTCTTCCTAACAGAGCAAGAGTATCAACGGGGTAGTGTGGATCAGACCTTATTCCTCTTCACCAATCCAAAGGGGTTCCTGGGTGTCCAAATCTATGTGGATGACATCATCTTCGGAGGAACAAGCAAAACACTGGTGGATCATTTTGTCAAGACAATGACCCATGAGTTTAAGAAGAGTATGGTCGGAGAGTTGAACTATTTTCTCGGGTTACAAGTTAAACAGAAGGATGAAGGCATCTCAGTTTCTCAGAGTATCTATGCCATGAACTTGGTAACACGGTTCGGACTGCAAGAAAGCAAGGATGCAAAAACTACTATGAGTACTACAACCAAACTGTTGGCAGATGACATGGTGAAGATGTGGATCAACGCATGTATCGTGGTATGATTAGCAGTCTGTTGTATCTCACAGCCAGTCGACCTGATCTTTGCTTGAGTGTGGGAATGTGTGCAAGGTATCAAGCAAAGCCCAAGATGATGCACCTCTCTGCGGCGAAGAAAATCATACAGTATGTCAAGGGAACAACTGATTTGGGGCTCGTATATACTAAGGATACGAGCCAGAATCTCGCAGGGTACTGTGGTGCGGATTGGGAGGGGTGCATAGATGACCGCATAAGCACAAGTGGTGGGTGTTTCTTTCTGGTTAACAATCCGATCTCCCGGCACGACAAGAAACAAAACATTGTGTCTCTATCAACCGTTGAAGCCGAATACATCGCACTCGGGAAGCTGCCGCACTCAACTCATGTGGATGAAACAGATGGCTAAAGACTATGGTATGAATTCTGGAACTCTACTCATTCATTGTGATAATGTTAGTGCCATTAAAATATCTAAAAATTCGGTTCAACATTCACGAACTAAGCATATTGACATTAGACATCATTTTGTTCGTAAGTTGGTTGAGGAGAAACTAATAGTTATAGATCATGTGGGCACTGAGTTTCAACTGGCTGATATCTTAACCAAGCCGATGGACTTTAATCGATTCGTTGATTTAAGAAAGTCCATTGGTGTTTCTGAAATCTAATTTGCCTTGTGAGTTGAGATGCTTGTGACAGGGATAAACAGGGCACAATGTTCATACAAGTCAATTCATCACAAGCGATCTCAAGTGTTTGGTGGAAAAGAGCTGCCTGTCTCACCGTTCTGAATGTTGATAAGTACAGATCTGTTGTTGGGTGTACAACGCGCTGAGGATGAGGAAGAAAAAAAAAAAAAAAAAAAAAGGAAAACAACACAAAAAAAAAAAAAAAAAAAAAAAAATTTGTGTGTTGTGCAAAAGTCCTCTTGATGAACCTGAGAAGTCAAGTGATGGTTCTCACTCAGCTGGGAAAAAGTATAAACTATTGAGGAACCTGAGAAATCAAGTGATGGTTCACAAACAGCTGAGAGAAGGACTCACTCCTCATCCAAAGGAAATTCCAGCCGCCTTGAACGACAGAGAAGGTTGAAAACGATGTCAAGTATCAGGATAAAGGTGGGAGAGTGTGAAAGCTAGACATCAGACAGGAGAGTTGCACCCATCTACCACCATGAGCATTGTCCCTGTGAAGTCCCATGCGTCTAATGGTGTCTCAGCTTCGTGAGGCGGATTTCAACGGGGTAAATATTAAACCTTAAATGAATTTAAATACTCTGCTCATGTGATTTATAGTTGTTCTGGGTCACTCACAAATTGTGACAAATGTGTCTGCATGCTCAAGATTGTTAAGTCATGTGAAAAATTAAAAGAATCATACTTGAAAAGGGGCTTAACATTTCACTGTGATGAGATAGAATTTTGGAAGTTGGTGTCGTGATCTGTTTGTTGAGTGTGTGCAGACCCAATAGATGAGAGAGGTCCAAATCGCAAAAAGATAGGGTTTCACTGTAAAAGGTGAAAACGAAAAAGGAAAGGTCATTATCATCTCACAGCCGCTTGTTGATGTCTGCTCTCTTCACCGGAATCAAAGGTTGGGTCAAAAGGCTATCACCACCACCGATTCAAGTACAAAGCGCTGAAACAATGGTAGCCAAATCGTCTGACATGCAAGGTAGCGATGAGTTCAAGGAGGCCATCGATTCTCAAATTCCCGATGAAACTCAAGGTTGTGAAGTCAAATCGGGGACAAGCGGATCATAAAGGAGAATGTAGCTCCGAAAGAGCCTCAGGAAGACGAAGAGACTCGAGAAGCCGAAGTGACACCGGAGCAGGAGGAAACCGCCAGGCTAGATCTGATAGTGACAACAATCGCCAGAGAACATCAAGAGTGGGAGAAGCTTTCGCAAAAGGACAAAGAAACTCCCGAAGCATTGGAGCCTAAGTCCAAGGCCCCGATTGATGGCTCTGTTGTGGAGATTTCCTCGTTATAATCATAGTCGAAGAAGAAAATGAAGAGGATACCCAAGCCGGAACCCCGGAAAAGATCTCAGCGATCTACTGTTGCTTCCAGCTCTCAGGAAGGTGACTCAATGGGGCGAGGAGACTCGATCATGAATCAGCGCAGGTACGACTCGTTCTTCAGAAGGAACGTCATTGAAAAACGAGTCATGATCAATTTTGATGAAATGCTAGTGATCAAGACCTTGCTGAGAGACATCAACCTTCTGTCATCAGTCTCAAATGTCTCACCCTTCAACAAAGAGCTACTCTGCGAATTCTGGACCGGTCTACCAATGGTGAAAACCGAGGAAGAGTCAGTTGAGGGATCCAACTACGAGTTTTCCCAGAGCAATCAACGAGACTCTGCATTATCTCACTCTCACAAAGGAGGAGCGCAGATCCGTACTTGAAGAAGGTTGCTTGGTTTTTCTGATGAAGAGCTCGTTGAGTATATAACTGACAAGAAGTTCACCACCCTCAAGGGGCTGAAAGCTTCGCACTTCAAGGAGGAGAAGGGTTGCTTTATAAGATCTGTTGTGTAAACCTCGACAATGTCACCAACGATCGATTGAAGTTGGTGTATCGGGTCCGTGAAGGAATCCCCATTGACTTGGGTAAGTCGGTCTACGACAATGTGTTGAACATGGCCAAAGGTTGAGATCCCAAGTTGCTCCTACCATACCCATTTCTCATCACTAGGATGCTTCAGCGTCAAAGGTTTATCTTCTCGGAGGTTCAGAGCACTAATCCCAAAAGGCAGAAGGTCTCAGCTGTTAAGCCTGTGAGGACATCAATCCAGACTCCAGCTTCAGACTCACGCAGGTCAAACATGAGAGATGCAATTCAGTCAGCCATTCTGCTTCTCCAGACTGCTCTTGATGCAAGTAAGTGTTCCCAATCATAACTCTCCATATTGCTTTACTGAATGTTTTTAACTGATTTATGCAATCAAGCAGGGGGAGAAAGTAGTGATGATGAGACTCACTCGATGTTTAGATGTAGTGCGATGCGAGGGGGAGAGTGTGGGGTTTTGGGTTAGTTAGTTGTAGGTGTAGGCTAAGGGTTACGGTTAAGGGGGAGAGGCTGTGAATGAAATTAGCTACTCTTGTTGTGTGCTTTGTGTGCTGGTTTTGTCTATCATCTTGCGGGATTGCTTGGATTGTCAAAATCGGATAAAAAGGGGGAGATTGAAGATGCGAGTTGGATTCGGAGGTCGAGGATCGTCGAAGGCTAAGGAGCCGGCAGACAGTCGAAGACGGCTCAGGATATTTCGGACTTGGAAAAGCAAAAGGAAACAAGCTTTAACAAGAAGATTGCCTTATTTGGAGAAGGCGTGGTGAACAAGGGAGGAAGATTCGTTATGGGAGATAGCGAATCAAAGGGAATATTTCCTAAGAGAAAAATAAGGAAATATTCCCGATTTAATGAAGATATGGAGATCTTCTAGATTTGACGTGTTGTATGCCTTATTTGGAGAAGGCGTGGTGAACAAGGAAGGAAGACTCGTTATGGGAAGATAGCGAAGTTTGGGAATATTTCCGAAAGTGAAGAATAAGGAAATATTCCTAGATGAATGAAGATATGGGAATCTTTATGTTTTGGGAAGTTAGGTATTGTGTGTGGGGTATATAAGGGCGTGGATGTGTTCAGAATTGGGTTAACACTCTAAGCCGCTTATTTTCGTGGGTGATCATCTTTGTATAGGTGAGTGTTCGATCTATTGTACAAACTAGGAAAAATCTCAGTGTTGTAATAGATCAGTTTGTTTATTAGATAGCGTCTGGGGGCAATAGGGTAGATTGCGTAATAGCCAGTTTGGGTTGTGTCTTGTAAAGAGAAACCTAAAGAGATATCTAATAAAGTGTGTTAAGTGTTTGAGCTCGGCGCTTTCCGAGTGAAATCTGTCTGTTCATCAGTTGACTGAGAGTTTCCACACTTTCAGGAACCGACATATTTTATTATTTTATACTGATTATTAATTTATAGAGTTTTAATTTATAGAGGTTCCATTGTATTAAACTAGAACCACGACATAATAATTAATAAATCCCACATTTCAAAATGTTTATAAAGAATATATATATGATCATTACCTTTGCCTAATTATTCTCGATTGAGTGGAAGCTTTTTTGTTTAATTAGTTTTGTAATTGTGTGGAAAAGATGGTCGGTTCTATCTACTGTATATGATATATTTGAAATTGATTATCTTTGTCCCCATTTCAACCCTTAATTCACGGAGTCTAATTAATAACTCATATACTTATTTCACCTTTTATTTGGGAACCCTAAAGCTGCATGATACTGTTATATATTTTAAACCGGTAAACATATACGACATAATTACAATTTTTTGGCTGTTTTAGATACAACTAAAACTTGTTTATTTAAAACGGAATGATGCTAATATAAGGTTCATGTCAACTCAAACTAATGCTAGTAGATTTTATGTATAAGCTAAGAAATTAATACTAGTAGATTTTATGTATAGTTAAGCTATTCACGTCCACTCAAATGGGAGGTAGAAATTTTTGGGATAAATATTCTCTCTAATCCATAATTTTATTAACATGTAAAAATATGAGATTTTTGTGGTTTATATGACACAAATTTTATAAAATTTGTCTAAATTTAGAAAATAAAATAAATGAATAAAAACACACTTATAGTCCATAATTTCTAATATCAAGTGAAAATATGAGATTTTGTGGGTTAAAACACACATATTTCACAAAATTTTGTGAAATTTTAGAAAATAAATAAAATCAATAACAACACTCTTTTAGTCCATAATTTCTAATATCTTATAAAATTTTTAGATTTTTGTGGGTTATAGCACACGGAGTTTATAAAATTTTGTTAGATTTTAGAAAATAAATGAAATCAATATCAACACTTCTCTAATCCATAATTTTAATAACATGTCAAAATATGAGATTTTTGTGGGTTATATGATACAGTTTTATAAAATTTGTCTTATTTTAGAAAATAAAATAAATCAATAACAACGCACTTCTAGTCCATAATTTCTAACATCATGTAATTTTTTTTGGATTTTTGTGAGTTATATGACACGAATTTTATAAAATTTGTCTAACTTTAGAAAATAAAATAAATGAATAGCAACGCACTTATAGTCCATAATTTCTAATATCTTGTAAGAAATTGAAAATATTGTGGGTTATAAAACACAGATTTTATTAAATTTTGTCAAATTTTAGAAAACAAACGAAATCAATAGCAATACTCTTTTTGTCCATAATTTCTAATACTTTGTAAAAATTTGAGATTTTTGTGGGTTATAGCACATTGATTTTACAAAATTTTGTCAAAATTTGGAAAATAAATGCAATAAATAGAAACACTCCTCTAATCTATAATTTCTAATATCATGTAAATATTGTCAAAATTTAGAAAATAAAATAAATTAATAGAAACATTCTTTTAATCCATAATTTCGAATATCATGTAAAAATATGAGGTTTTGTGGGTTATAACACACTGGTTTTACTAAATTTTGTCAAAATTTTGAAAAAAATGAAATCAATAGCAACACTCTTTAGTCCATAATTTCTAATATCTTGAAAAAATTGAGATTTTTGTGGGTTATAACACATTGATTTTACAAAATTTTGTCAAATTTTAGAAAACAAATGCAATAAATAGCAACCCTCCTCTAATCTATAATTTCTAATATCATGTAAAAATATTAGGTTTTGTGGGTTATAACACACTGCTTTTACTAAATTTTGTCAAATTTTTGAAAATAAATGAAATCAATAGCAACAATCCTTTAGTCCATAATTTCTAATATCTTGCAAAAATTTGAGATTTTTGTGGGTTATATAGCACACGAATTTGACAAAATTTTGTCAAACTTTATAAAATAAAAGAAATTAAAAGAAACATTCTTTTAGTCCATAATTTCGAATATCATGTAAAAATATGAGGTTTTGTGGGTTATAGCACACTGCTTTTACTAAATTTTGTTAAATTTTTGAAAAAATGAAATCAATAGCAACACTCTTTTAGTCCATAATTTCTAATATCTTGAAAAAATTGAGATTTTTGTGGGTTATAGCACACGAATTTAAATTTTTTTTGACAAACTTTATAAAATAAAAGAAATTAATAGAAACATTCTTTTAGTCTATAATTTCGAATATCTTGTCAAAATTTGAGATTTTTGTGGGTTATAGCACATTGATTTTACAAAATTTTGTCAAATTTTAGAAAACAAATGTAATAAATAGCAACCCTCCTCTAATCTATAATTTCTAATATCATGTAAAAATATGAGGTTTTGTGGGTTATAGCACACTGCTTTTACTAAATTTTGTCAAATTTTTGAAAATAAATGAAATCAATAGGAACACTCCTATAGTCCATAATTTCGAATATCATTTAAAAATATGAGGTTTTGTGGGTTATAGCACACTGCTTTTACATAATTTCTATTTATTGCATTTATTTTCTAAAATTTGAGAAAATTTTGTAAAATCAATGTGCTATAACCCACAAAAATCTCAAATTTTTATAACATGTAAAAATATGAGATTTTTGTGGGTTACATAACACACTGCTTTTACAAAAATTTTGATCCATAATTTCAAATATTTTGTAAAAATCTGAGATTTTTGTGGGTTATAACACATTGATTTTCGAAAATTATCTCAAATTTTAGAAAATTAAAGAAATTAATAGAAACACTCTTTTAGTCCATAATTTCAAATATTTTGTAAAAATTTGAGTTTTTGTGGGTTATAGCACACGGATTTTACAAAAAAATTCAAACTTTACAAAATAAAAGAAATTAATAGAAACACTCTTTTATTCCATAATTTCAAATATCTTGTAAAAATTTGAGATTTTGTGGGTTATAACACACTGGTTTTACAAAATTTTGTCAAAATTTTGAAAATAAATGAAATCAATAGCAACACTCTTTTAGTCCATAATTTCTAATATCATGCAAAAATTTGAGTTTTTGTGGGTTATAGAACACGAATTAAACAAAATTTTGTCAAATTTTAGAAAATAAAAGAAATTAATAGAAACACTCTTTTAATCCATAATTTCAAATATCTTGTAAAAATTTGAGATTTTGTGGGTTATAGCACACAAATTTTACAAAAAAAATTAAAACTTTAGAAAATAAAAGAAATTAATAGAAACACTCTTTTAGACCACAATTTCAAATATATTATAAAAATTTGAGATTTTGTGGGTTATAGCAAACGGATTTTACAAAATTTTGTCAAACTTTAGAAAATAAAAGAAATTAATAGAAACACTCTTTTGATCCATAATTTCAAATATCTTGTAAAAATTTGAGATTTTGTGGGTTATAACACACTGGTTTTACAAAATTTGGTCAACTTTTTGAAAATAAATGAAATCAATAGCAACACTCTTTTAGTCCATAATTTCTAATATCTTGTAAAAATTTAAGTTTTTGTGGGTTATAGCACACGAATTTTACAAAAAAAATTCAAACTTTAGAAAATAAAAGAAATTAATAGAAGCACTCTTTTAGTCCCTAATTTAAAATATCTTGTAAAATTTGAGATTTTGTGGGTTATAGCACATGGATTTTACAATTTTTTGTCAAACTTTAGAAAATAAAAGAAATTAATAGAAACACTCTTTTGATCCATAATTTCAAATATTTTGTAAAAATTTGAGATTTTGGGGGTTGTAGCACACTGTTTTTACAAAATTTTGTCAAATTTTTGAAAATAAATGAAATCAATAACAACACTCTTTTAGTCCATAATTTCTAATATCTTGTAAAAATTTGGGTTTTTTTGGGTTATTGCACACAAATTTTACAAAAAAAATTCAAACTTTAGAAAATAAAAGAAATTAATAGAAACACTCTTTTAGTCCATAATTTAAAATATCTTGTAAAATTTGAGATTTTGTGGGTTAGCACATGGATATTACAATTTTTTGTCAAACTTTAGAAAATAAAAGAAATTAATAGAAACATTCTTTTAGTCCATAATTTCGAATATCATGTAAAAATTTGTGATTTTTGTGGGTTATACCACATTGATTTTACAAAATGTTTTCAAATTTTAGAAAAAATGTAATAAATAGCAACGCTCCTCTAATCTATAAAAATAGGAGGTTTTGTGGGTTATAACACACTGCTTTTACAAAATTTTGTCAAATTTTTGAAAATAAATGAAATCAATAGCAATTCTCTTTTAGTCCATAATTTCTAATATCTTGCAAAAAATTAAGATTTTTGTGGGTTATAGCACACGGATTTGATAAAATTTTGTCAAACTTTGGAAAGTAAAAGAAATAAATAGAAACATTCTTTTAGTCCATAATTTCTAATATCATGTAAAAATATAAAGTTTTGTGGGTTAGCACACTTCTTTTACAAAATTTTGTCAAATTTTTGAAAATAAATGAAATCAATAGCAACACTCTTTAAGTCCATAATTTCTAATAACTTCCAAAAAATTGAGATTTTTGTGGGTTATATAGCACACGGATTTGACAAAACTTTGTCAAACTTTAGAAAATAAAAGAAATTAATAGAAACATCCTGTTAGTCCATAATTTGTAATATAATGTAAAAATATGAGGTTTTGTGGGTTAGCACACGAATTTGACAAAAATTTATCAAATTTTAGAAAATAAAAGAAATTAATAGAAACATTCTTTTAATCCATAATTTCGAATATCTTGTAAAAATTTGAGATTTTTGTGGGTTATAACTCTTTTAGTCCCTAATTTATAATAGAGGAATTCACAAAACTACACCCTTTCAACCCCTCATTCGCAAAACTACACATAATTTAATTCTTTCACATATTTACACTCTTTCAAAATTTTAAAAATTACAAAAATTAAAATTTTTCATTTGGGTTCGCTAATTAGTGTTTAGGGTATAGTATTAAGGGGGTAAGATTGTGTGGGTAGGGTTTATTTGGATTTAATTTTGAGTGTTTGGGTGTAGTTTTGTGAAATATTTTGGAAATGGTGTAGTTTTGTAAAATGTAATTCAAATGGTGCAGTTTTGTAATTCTCCCTTTATTTTTTCTAAAGTTAAACAAATTTTATAAATTTCGTGTCATAAAACCCACAAAAATCCAAAAATTTTACATGATGTTAAAAATTATGGAATAGAAGTGTGTTGTAATTGATTTATTTTGTTTTCTAAAATAAGACAAATTTTATAAAATTCTTGTCATATAACCCACAAAAATCTCATATTTTTACATGTTATTAAAATTATGGATTAGAGAAGGGTTTATATTGATTTCATTTATTTTCTAAACTTTGACAAATTTTTCATAAATTTGTGTGCTATAACCCATAAAAATCTTAAATTTTTACAAGATATTAGAAATTATGGATTAAAAGAGTGTTTCTATTAGTTTCTTTTATATTTTAAAGTTTGACAAAATTTTGTAAAATACGTGTGCTATAACCCACAAAAATCTCAAATTTTTACAAGATATTAGAAATTATGGACTAAAAGAGTGTTGTTATTGATTTTATTTATTTTCTAAAATTTGACAAAATTTTGTTAAATCAGTGTGCTATAACCCACAAAATCTCATAATTTTACATGGTATTAGAAATTATTGATTAATAGGGGAGTGTTGCTATTTATTGCATTTATTTTCTAAAATTTGACAAAAGTTTGTAAAATCATTGTGCTATAACCCACAAAATCAAGATATTATAAATTATGGATTAAAAGAGTGTTTCTATTAGTTTCTTTTATTTTTCAAAGTTTGACAAAATTTTGTAAAATCCGTGTGCTATAACCCACAAAAATATCAATTTTTTACAAGATATTAGAAATTATAGACTAAAAGAGTGTTGTTATTGATTTTATTTATTTTCTAAATTTGACAAAATTTTGTAAATCAGTGTGTTATAACCCACAAAATCTCATATTTTTACATGGTATTAGAAATTACTGATTAGAGGAGTGTTGCTATTTATTGCATTTATTTTCTAAAATTTGACAAAAGTTTGTAAAATCAATGTGCTATAACCCACAAAAATCAAGATATTAGAAATTATGGATTAAAAGAGTGTTTCTATTAGTTTCTTTTATTTTTCAAAGTTTGACAAAATTTTGTAAAATCCGTTTGCTATAACCCACAAAAATATCAATTTTTTACAAGATATTAGAAATTATAAACTAAAAGAGTGTTTTTATTTATTTTTAAAAATTTGACAAAATTTTGTTAAATCAGTGTGCTATAACCCACAAAATCTCATATTTTTACATGGTATTAGAAATTATTGATTAGAGGAGTGTTGCTATTTATTGCATTTATTTTTAAAAATTTGACAAAAGTTTGTAAAATCAATGTGCTATAACCCACAAAAATCAAGATATTAGAAATTATGGATTGAAAGAGTGTTTCTATTAGTTTCTTTTATTTTTCAAAGTTTGACAAAATTTTGTAAAATCTGTGTGCTATAACCCACAAAAATATCAAATTTTTACAAGATATTAGAAATTATGGACTAAAAGAGTATTGTTATTGCTTTGGGAGAATCACAAAACTACACCATTTGAATTATATTTCACAAAACTACACTATTTCAAAATTACTTCACAAAACTACACCTAAACACTCAAAATTAAATCCAAATAAACCCTACCCACACAATTCAACCCCCTTAATACTATACCCTAAACACTAATTAGCGAACCCAAATGAAAAGATTTTAATTTTGGTAATTTTTAAAAGGGTAAATCAAGCTTTTAAAATTTTGAAATGGTGTAAATTTGTGAAAATATTGAATTAGGTGTAGTTTTGTGAAGAGAGGGTTGAAAGGGTGTAGTTTTGTGAATTTCTCTATTGCTTTCACTTATTTTCTAAAATTTGATAAAATTTTATTAAATCAGTGTGCTATAACCCACAAAATCTCATATTTTACATGATATTAGAAATTATAGATTAGAGGAGTGTTGCTATTTATTGCATTTATTTACTAAAATTTGACAAAATTTTGTAAAATCAATGTGCTATAACCCACAAAAATCAAGATATTAGAAATAAGGATTAAAAGAGTGTTTCTATTAATTTCTTTTTTTTTAAGTTTGACAAAAAAATAATTAAAATCCGTGTGCAACCACAAAAATCTAAAATTGTTACAAGATATTAGAAATTATGGACTAAAAGAGTGTTGCTATTGATTTCATGTATTTTCTAAAAGTTGACAAAATTTTGTTAAATCAGTGTGTTATAACCCACAAAATCTCATATTTTTACATGATATTAGAAATTAAAGATTAGAGAAGTGGTTCTATTTATTTCATTTATTTTCTAAAATTTGAAAAAAATTTGTAATATCAATGTGTTATAACCCACAAAAATAAAAAAAAATTACAAGATATTATAAATTATTGACAAAAGGAGTGTTGCTATTGATTTCATTTATTTTCTAATGTTTGACAAAATTTTGTAAAATTTGTGTGCTATAACCCACAAAAATCTCAATTTTTTACAAGATATTATATTAGAAATTATAGACTAAAAGAGTATATCTATTAATTTCTTTTTTTCAAAAGTTTGAAATTTTTTTATAATATCCGTGTGTTATAACCCACAAAAATCTCAAAATTTTACAAGATATTAGAAATTATGGAATAAAAGAGTGTTGCTAGTGAATTCATTTTTTCTAAAATTAGACAAAATTTTGTAAAATCAATGTGCTATAACCCACAAAATCTCATATTTTTACATGATATTTAAAATTATAGATTAGAGAAGTGTTCTTATTTCTTGCATTTATTTCCTAAAATTTGACAAATTTTTGTAAAATCAATGTGCTATAACCCACATAAATATCAAATTTTTACAAGATATTAGAAATTATGGACTAAAAGAGTATTTCTATTAATTTCTTTTATTTTCAAAAGTTTGACAAAATTTTGTAAAATCCGTGTGTTATAACCCACGAAAATCTCAAATTTTTACAAGATATTAGAAATTATGAACTAAAAGAGTGTTGTTAGTGATTTCATTTATTTTCTAAAATTTGACAAAATTTTGTAAAATCAATGTGCTATAACCCACAAAATCTCATATTTTTACATGATATTAGAAATTATAGATTAGAGGAGTGTTGCTATTTGTTCCTTTTTTCTAAAATTTGACAAAATTTTGCAAAATCAATGTGCTATAACTATTGCATATATACTTTGTGAAATTAAGTTAGTTTAAAATAAATTAGACCTATTTAATGTGCTATTTAATAGAAATAATTGTGGCTTTTCTTTACAACTATTGCATATATATCGTATATTCATACTAACGTGTATTGTGAAAAATGTAAGATATTTTATATATAGTTTTATTTATACGCATTTACATTTTTTTATCTTTTTTATTTTCTCTTTTACTTTCATTTTTAGTTACAAAATAAGATTATATGATATATATTTTGACGATATGACAAACTGATTAAATGTGAATTGTATTGATAAAAACATAATAAAAATACAAAAGATGATACCAAAATCATATGAAGGAAAAATGCTTTGCGGAGAGGCAAGACATTCTTTCTTTCATTCTTTAAATGTTCGTAGCGTGACGATTACACTACGTCCAAAAATTTCAAGATACAACAACATGGTTCTTATAATTCGCATCACCCAAATCATACGTTTGCGAACCTAATATTGTGATGTGCTCTTATGAAAAACAATAAGAAAACACGTGAAAGATTGTTCTTTTTGTTTTGTGTCTATGTTACAATGTATATCAAAATGAGAAACAATGACTTTTTTATATAGTCTCACTCACAAAGGAGTTACAAAATGGTATAATTAGAGTTTTACCTCGACATAAACTAATTGTCACCATTATGTTACAATTTAATTTTGTTGAATGCCAATTTGTAGGAGATATTTTGTTGACAGTTTTAAGTCTATGATGTTTTTCAATATAGTTTATTTCAAATAAATTAAAATTTTATGATATATGTGGGTTTAAGTCCATGATGTATTCTTCTAAAAATGAGATGGATTAATTTGAAAATATATGAATTGTTAAATAAATATTGGTTTAAAATTATAAAAAATTGTGTAGCACCAAAATGATGCATATATATTTAAGTACTACAATTAGTTAATTATAATAATGAATATAATATTAGTTAAAGAGAGGACATGTGTCAAGTTTTATGACTTGTTAACCAATACTTATGTTTTTCTTAAAAAATGATACATATCATGATATCAAATTAGAAATATATAATTTCTTAAATAAATATTGGTAAGAGTCTAAAAAAAAATTATAACAAAAAAATGAAAAGAAAAAGGTTTTCCTATATATTCTCACTCACTTTCCTATATATTTTCACTCACATAGGAGTTACAAAGTGGTATAATGAGATTTTTTTTTATTACATTGTATAATGAAAATTTATTTTGATAATAATTGTCACCATTATGTTACAAAATTGATTATAATACTAATGGTTTTTGTATCCGTCTTGTAGGTTATGTGAAGTTGTTGACACAACTCAATTAAACCACATTTTGAATATGTTCTCTACATTAGGAGACACTGATTACATGAAGGTATAATTTTATTCTTTCTTTATTACATGCTCGATGGTTTAGTTACTAACAGTTTTATTACTACATTATAGCAACTTCCTATGCTTCCAACTACCAACAACAGCAAGGAGTTCAAGAGTCGTCGTCGACTGATGAAGGATTTTTTTGTAGAGCATAAGACTCGTAATTCTGTGAGAAACAAAATTCAAAGCACGAAACCGTGCAAAAGTATTTTGTCTGTGGAAACAGATAATGTTACAACCATCGCTTGGGAGGCTTCTGAGGTGAATCCAATGGATGAGGCCAGCTTGTTCGCTAAGGATTGGAGAGCCAAAGCAGGGCCTGGACGAGATCAAAAGTCTCACAGTAAGATAATTTTTCTATCTAAATGTGTTCATTCGATTAAATTCATACAAACTATGTTTTTAACTTATCTTTACTGTTCCTTATGCAAATAATTGTTGATCTTATGCTGCCACATATTTGTTTAGCGATGCTCGGCTTCTAGCAGAAGACGATGAAGATTTTCGCACATTTAGTGCAAAGTATCTCACGTACCGCGCGAACGAAAAGATGCGCAAATGGGAAGATACTAAGGGTGAGAGAAAAACACATCATTGCCACGGGTACTACCTCAGCCGCGCATTGGAGTTTCTACAAAATAAAGGTGTATACATCATTGCCACGGATACTACATAAGCCGCGCATTGTGGTCAAAGCTCCAAATGTGCGAGTTTTGTACAAGTTTAACTAAACATCTAACAACGCGTTTCTAGGACTCTAAAACAAGTTTCATGCAACATGAGTGCTTATAAGTTCCTAAATTTATCTTCACAAGGTAAAGAAATTACTTTTAGTTTTCATTTGGGACTACTTTTATTGAGATTTTGTGGTTTATTATTATTCTAGGATATTGAAAACCATTGTTTGAATGAGAAACTGTATTAAAAAATAGAACAAGAGTGTGAAGTACACATCTCCGCCGCTTTACAATCTTTAGCCGGACGAGACATTGATCCATTTCATGTCTCTCGTTGTGAGCATATGGCAAGATTTCCGTGTTCAAATTCAAATGGTTCGGACCATGGCATTACCTTTGGAAGAGACACAAAACTTCAAAGCGCTTTCCTTGTTGGAGATGGGTTCACCTTTTCCTTAAGCCTTGTCATACTCTCTTTGTCCATAATTTCTAGTATCTTATAAAAATATGAGATTTTTGTGGGTTATAGTACAATGATTGTACAAAGTTTAGTCAAATTTTAGAAAATAAACACAATAACTAGCAACACTCCTCTAATCTATAATTCCTAATATCAAATTTTTACAAAATTTTGTCAAATTTTAGAAAATAATTGAAATCAATAGCAACACTCTTTTAGTCCATAATTTCTAATATCTTGTAAAAATTTGAGATTTTGTGGGTTATAGCACTTTTTGTCAACATTTGGGCCACAAATGATCGGCCCATTAGCCAAACTTACACTATCGTAGGCGCGGGGAATCGATCCCGGGTGGGGTGGTGCTACCTGTCTCATGTGAACTTATAACTGCCACTAGAAAAAAAGGTTATAGCACATTGATTTTGTAAAATTTAGTCAACTTTTGGAAAATAAATGCAATAAAATAGCAAAATTCCTCTAATCTATAAATTCTAATATCATGTAAAATTTGAGATTTTTGTGGGTTATAGCACACGGATTTTACAAAATTTTGTCAAACTTTAAAAAATAAATGAATATAATATCAACACTTGTCTAATCCATAATTTTAATAACATGTAAAAATATTAGATTTTGTGGGTTATATGACACGAATTTTATAAAATTTGTCTTATTTTAGAAAATAATTTAAATAAATAACAACGCACTTCTATTCCATAATATCTAACATCATGTGAAAATTTTGGATTTTTGTAGGTTATATTACACGAATTTCATAAAATTTGTCTAACTTTAGAAAATAAAACAAATGAATAGCAACACACTTATAGTTCATAATTTATAATATCTTGTAAAGAATTGAGAATTTTGTGGGTTAGCACACGGATTTTACAATATTTTGTGAAATTTTAGAAAATAAATGAAATCAATAACAACATTTTTTCCATAATTTCTAATATCTTGTAAAAATTTGAGATTTTTGGATTATAGCACACGGATTTAACAAAATTTTGGCAGACTTTAATAAATAAATGAAATCAATATCAACACTTCTCTAATCCATAATTTCTAATATCACATTTTTACAAAATTTTGTCAAATTTTATAAAATAAATGAAATCAACAACACCACTCTTTTAATCAATAATTTCTAATATCTTGTAAAAATTTGAGATTTTTATGGGTTATACACACGAATTTTACAAAACTTTGTAAAACTTTAGAAAATAAAAGAAATTCATAGAAACACTCTTTTAGTCCATAATTTTTAATATCTTGTAACAAAATTGAGATTTTTATGGTTATAGCACACGGATTTAACAAAATTTTGTCAAACTTTAGAAACTAAACCCTAAACCCTAAGTTTTTTCAACCAAACAATAAAAAAGCCCCAAAATCAATTTCTCTTATATTAAGTGTAGGAACGTAATTTCTACAAAAGTGCAAACTGAATATTTGTGAAAAAAATATGTAACTAAAATTACAACATTACAATAAAATACCGATACAAGAATTTGGAAAGACGGATTGCAGATTCATGATCGAAATCACTTTCCTTAATTCTATAATGCCTAGTAGTGTGACGGTTGCACGACATTTTGAATCCCAGGGTAAAACTGCATTGATACTTATGTATCGCATCACCAGAGATCATAACCTTCTGAATCTAGAAATTGTGTTGTACTCTCTATAAAAACAAAGAAGAGAACATGTGAAGGATTGTTTATATGAGATTATTTTTCTCATGTTTATTTCTATAAGTTTATGTTTTCTCTCAAACATTTGTTTCACTATGTGAATGTGTGAAATGAGAATAGAAGAGACTTTCTTTTATAGTCAAACTCGAGTTACAAAGTGGAGTTATGAGAATTCATTCTCACCGTTATTGTCACAATTATGTTACAAAATTAATTTCAATTTAATTTTGTTGAATGACAACTTTCATGGAGATATTTTTGTTAACTTGTTTAACAATTTTCTACAACAAATGTGAGCCAAAAAAATAATATGTTTGTATCAAAGCCCATTAGCCAATTTCCGAAGTTCGAATTTTAAAATCGCTTCGGGTATCTCCTTTTACCAACACGGAAGTGTATATAAGATTTTAAATATTATTAAAATCTCTCTACATTATATATTAAAAGATTTCACCTCTGACTTACAAAGTAGTATATTTGCTAGTTTTTACACTTGGCCAAATTTAGAAACTTTACAAGTTTTTTAATCACTCACTTCGAACTTTCATTTCTCATTCAAACTAACTCCGATTTTGACATATTAATACACTATCATATAATGACTACAACGACAATTACCTCGCGTGCCCATAATTTGTTCATTCTGCTAACTATATTAATCAGAAATTTAAACGGAAACTTGGCCTAAGCCACTTGTAAAAAACGAGTTCCAACATTAAAAAAATAGTTTTGTTTTTGGTAGTCTACCCAATTACCAATTTTCATATGTACGGGTCTATGGTACGAGGAGTGAAGTGATTCAGAATTTTGAATTCAATAAAATAGTTACAGTTATTAACATGACTGCGCTATGTATTAACGCCAACAAATATATATATAACGGCTCTTTTGTTTTTATTTTTTTCAAATTATTCATGAGGCATGAATCTATACTAATACTAATAAAAGGAGTTGTTTGGGACTCCTGGTTGTGCCACCTCAACAACAAAAAAACTCTAGAAAACAGCCACGTATCAGCCTCTAAACTTAAAACTAAAAATAGTTTGTTTCAACTTCGCGTCCTTTTATCGTTTCTTCTTCCCCACATTTTCCTCTTATTAAATCACACTTTAAATCGTTTCTTCTTTGCATCCTCTTCTTTTGATCGTTTCTTCTTCCCTTTCTCTTCCTCTTATTTAATCAGAAGACTTTCAGATCTTACACACACTGAGTTTCTTCTTCGCATCCTCTTCTTTTGATCGTTTCTTCTTCCCCTTCTCTTCCTCTTATTTAATCAGAAGACTTTCGGATCTTACACACACTGAGTTTACAAACACATAGATTAATTCTAGAGATGAAGTTTTTGATTTTTTAACGACGTTTAACCTTTTAAGTTTCAGGGTATTGTAGATGGTAATGAAAAGTAATCAATGGAAATGGTGAACTTATTGTTGAGGGTTTGGAGAATTTAGTGAAGAATACGATCGTTGCTCGATTCAAGTTCGTCTTATTCGCGAAATTCTTTGTTGGATGATACGAGTATTGAATACTTGGGTGTTTTTAGTGGATTTTCAAACCACTCAAAGCTATTTCTTTTTCATATATTTGCTTACTGTCGTATTACCAATTCGGTGATAAACATGGAAGAGTTTCTCTGGAAAAGTAAAGTCGCCGCAAATAATCTAGGTTTGTCAAAGGGGATTTATTCTGTCGATCTATTTAATCAAAATCCATGCTTTCTATCTCTATGTTAATGTTAATTTCTCAAACCGTTTGTTTGTTGATGTTTGTGATTAGTTACGGAGAAGTAAACCTTATAGCCAAGAGAGGAGATTAGGTGGAAGAATTTCAAATACCAAAGACAAAGTAGTTTTCCAAAAATAGTTATATGTTTATGACACTGGCTATAGTGTAAGTTTGTTTGCTAAATTTGAAAACTTTGTACTATTCGTTGATTATTGTTTATCTTATTTTTCATTCAGTGAACTTTAGATTACTCTCCAAAAGATGATTCCTAGCATTGATATTATTCTTCAGACATTCCATGTTTATTCATAAGTTCTCCACCAGTTTAAAGAGTTAGGCCGAAATGGAATAGTAAATTTGAACCGGCACATGTTAAGATGTTGGACCTGCTTTTTTAAAATTTTAATCTCTCTTTCACAATGGAATATAGATTGATGTTGTTAGATTCTTTACTGTGATATATTACACGGTTTACGTTGCAAGAGCTGGAGATGATGTTGTCGAGCTTTTATCGAGATACAAGTTTACATCTCAGCTCAATGGCTATTTTTGTAATGTTAGTTTCGATTCAATATTTTTTTTTATTTTTTTTGGATTATAGTGTAATGTTGCTCCTAGAATGGTTGGAGGTATTGTCTTCCACCTTTGTTGATTTAAGTTGTTTCTTTTGAATTAGATTTATTTATTTTTGTCTCATGCTTTGAATTATTATACTACTAAACACAAAAAAAATTAGGAATGAAAACCTTCCATAAAAATATTCACAGCTTGAAAGTTAAAGTTGTTATCTCATCTTATTTTGATTTTGCTATTTTTAAAGTGTTTATATTTCAAAGAACGACGGTTCTTCTTGATACCGGTCCCGACCACAACCATTATATGGTGAAAAGCAGTCGAAGATAAAGTAGGTGTTTTATTGGAAGGAGTTATTCCAAGATCAATCTCTTTTATGACAAACACAACAATGAGCCTAGAAATTACTGATGCTGGCGGTGATTGTGAGGTTACAAAATACAGTCTGTTTCACACGAGATTAGCTTCCTCTCAGTATGTATGCCCGTAAAATCCAGCCTCTTGTGATCAAAAGAGCGACTTCTGTTTATTTGGTCTCATTAAATCTTATTTCACACACAGGTTAGTGTTTTGCTTCATGCTCATGTTGTTTTAACCATTCAATTTTAATGAATACATATGTTTTTACAGATAATTTTAGTGAACTCGAGGTGACTAATCCAATGAGGGAATGATAGAGATTTGGGGAGCTTCTCAACGACTATGTACACATAGTTTTTCCCCAAAAGTTTTAAATATATTTAGTACAAACTATCAAATGCATTGATGCTTCGGATTTGGAACACTCCTGGTAATCTCTTCCTCATGTGGCAACGATCTTGGCTTATTGAATATCAAAGGAACGCACATGATGATTGTGTAGAACAAGTATGACACAAAATAAAATAAGTCAAACTTTGTATAAGTAGTAGCTAATATGGGAATCACTTAATTAGGCCTCAAGTTACAACTCTATTAAATATGGTTTATGATACATACATTTTTACATATGGGTATTTGAGTGTTATGTTGATTGAGTTTGAAACTAAAGATCTCATATGACATGTTTGTGACCGCAGGGGAATAGTGGAAGAAGAGGAGAGGCATAAAAGTGTGGGAGTGAGAGAGGAAGATGTGACGAGACTGCTTAGACTCATAATGCATTTCCTCTATGAGTTTCTTATTCAAATTTCACCACCCTCAAGATAAGTCGCCTTCTCTCTTTCTTTCTTTCTCTCTCTCTTTAAAAAAGAGGAGATGACAATGATCAACTGATGAGAGTGGTTATGTTCTTCTTGGCAAGGTGTGGCAAGAAATAAAATCAATAGGTGAATCAAACTTTTACACAAGTGAAAGTTAACGTAAATAGAGGGCATAGTACTAAATTATTTTAAGTACAACCGCGAGTTTATGAACTGGTTTAACAGCAACTGACCTAACATAACTATCTCAACATACATAATTAAGCCTTCACGTAAATGACATTACTGGAAACTCAAAAATCTTTGCAGCAACATTGTTTTTGTGAGGCTACATGGCTATAATAATTGTGGTTTTCTTCTGAACTGCATAACAAAACAATTTTATTCTCGGTATATAACAAAATCACTAATCAAACTCTTTATCAAAGAATCATGACTTTTTCTTTTCCTATGTTTCTTGGTATGTTTTTTCTCAATCTATAGAAAATGTTCTACGTGGGGAGAGGCAACGAACATGAAATTTTATATGTATTGTACTTACAAATCAGTACAACGAGCCAAGCTCTGAACTTCTTCACCCGTCAAGTAGTCGGTATTTTGTAGATAGATGCCTCCTTCTTTTTCCTTGCAACATATTGTTTTAGTGTTCTGATCAGTTTATGCGTGAACAACAACTCACATGGCAATTTTATTAATTAAATTTTGAATTTGTTAAATGTTAGGGATGGATGAGAGTGTTGAGAAACAATAGTTTTCTAGACGAGCCACTCGGGTAGACTAAAGGTTATGTTGTTCGTCGTCTACAATTTTTGTACATTACCATTTGAAATATTGAGAACGTAAAATGTTTAGTCTGCTCTATATTAAGTCTTTGCGATTCTTTTTCACAAAAAAGACATGTCGGTTCTGTAAATCTTAGGGACTAATCTATTATTATTTAAAGAAGTTGATAGCATTATTCAAATCTGGCATGTATTGTTTTACCCAAACGTGCTCCTAAGTGCAAAGTTCATAATGTAATGCGTTATGGTAGTGAGATTTTGTGGAGTAGATCAAGAGGAAGACAACTTAGTTTTGCATATGGATTTACAGTGGTTTTCCTCAAAGCAGTTTACTGATTATATTTAGACCAAAAAAATAATTCACCATGTCTTTGAGATAACAAGCTCCACCTTCAAAATATATCATCCTTTTGGTTAACCATATAAAATATTTTTTACATTATTTTTTCAAAACAAATTAAGAAAGTACAATCCAATTAGACATATGTTGCGGATATGGCCAACGTATTTGTAATCGAATAGGGATGGTATACAAATTATGACAAAAATAAATAATTTGAGGGATTAGAAAGATTTCGTAGAGTAAATGTCACTAAATGGTAAATTCTTAACTCTGCATGTTTTGGTTTATAAGCATACTCTGTTTGACCAAAAAATTTAAAAACTTAACTTTACCATCTATTCTCTATAGCTTATAGAAAAAGAATTGCCTTCTTTCTTGATACATATATCCATATAGGTGATTAAAAATTGAGGAATTCACAAAACTACACCATTTCAACCCTCCCTTCACAAAACTACACCTAATTCAATATTTTCACATATTTACACCCTTTCAAAAATTTTAAAGCTTGATTTACCTTTTAAAAAATTACCAAAATTAAAATATTTTCATTTGGGTTCGCTAATTAGTGTTTAGGTATAGTATTAAGGGGGTATGGTTTATTTGAATTTAATTTTTAGTGTTTAAGTGTAGTTTTGTGAAGTATTTTGAAAATGGTGTAGTTTTGTGAAATGTAATTCAAATGGTGTAGTTTTGTGATTCTTCCTTAAAAATTTTGTATTAACACAAATTTAATTTTTATAACCAATTGGCTTGATTGGTTTTCACAAAGTTTGTTTTTAAGTAACTAAAAAGAATAAGTCGAATAACATATTGGAAAATAAAATGATTTCTATCTTTATATGAAAATGATTGACATAAACATGTTTCTTAAGTATAATCACATGTCATGGGCATAAAAAACAATTAAGAATTCTAATAAATTATATAAAATTAGATACAAGCTTTATATGTTTTCATTACAATGTTTTTTAAAAAGCCACTAACGTTTAAGCAATGCTAAGAAAACAATGGATAAGTTGATAAGACTTCTAAGATGGAGAAATTTATTTGCCAAAAAAAAGATGGAGAAATTTAAGATGTAACAAGTATGATGTTAACTCTTAAGTGATAAAAATGAAGACAAAGCGAACATGAGTATGAGAAAAACATGGAAATGAAATACATATTGAGAGACAATGTGTGAATTGAGGGGGAAAATAGACTAATAACTAAAGTAAAATTAAATTAAAAAAAAACTTAGAATATATAGTTTCAAAACAATAGATGCATGTCGTAGATGGTGAGAGGAGCAACAAGAAAACAAGAGTTACTCCAAAGACAAAACACATTAATAATTATGAAACAAAAGAATCTATATTTTTTTTTTCAAACTTTTGTGTTCATAAATAAGTTACATTAATTTTAGTTCTTTTATACAATTAATCTATTATCGAGTTTTCAAGTGATAATCGCATAGAAAAATATATTCAAAATATGTTTCAGAAATTTATATTTTATATTTAAAAGCTATTCAAAATAACAAATTTATCAAGAGGAATTCACAAAACAACACAATTTCGACCCTTACTTTACAAAACCACACCAAATTCAATATTTTTACATATTTACACCCTTTCAAAATTTTAAATGGTTGATTTACCTTTAAAAAATTATCAAAATTAAAATATTTTTTATTTGGATTCGCTAACTAGCGTTTAAAGGTATAGTATAAAAGGGGTACGCGGAAAAAAATAGGTCTTAATCAATTCTGCTCGGATACCATATTGAGTTATGGTAGTGGAATAATATTATTGATAAGAGTACATGAGGGTTATATACAAAGAAGAAATATAAACTAAGGTAACTAATATATACGATAGTTACTATAGACAATCTATCAGATTAATTATAGGGATTGCATTATTGCTAATATGATTGTGTGAGTAGAGTTTATTTGGATTTAATTTTGAGTGTTTGTGTAGTCTTGAAAAGTGACTTTGAAATTATGTGTTTTTGTGAAATGCAATTCAAAATATATAGATTTATGGGAGAATTATAAAACTACACCATTTGAATTACATTTCACAAAACTACACAATTTCAAAAATACTTCACAAAACTACACCTAAACACTCAAAATTAAATCTAAATAAACATTACATACACAATTCTACCCCTTAATACTATACCCTAAACACTAATTAGCGAACCCAAATGAAAATATTTTAATTTTGGTAATTTTTTAAAGGGTAAATCAAGCTTTTAAATTTTTGAAAGGGTTTAAATATGTGAAAAAATTAAATTATGTGTAGTTTTTTGAAGGAGAGGTTAAAATGATGTAGTTTTGTGAATTGCTCTAGATTTATAATTGTCTCGTTAATCAATATATACCCTACGAATATTATTCAATAAGTATTTTAAAAACTAAAATAAATATTGTAATTAAAAATTACAATTTTACAACATAAAAATAAAATTGAAAACACATTTCCCGCGCTACGCATCCCCTAGTTTGTTAATTAAATGGGATTAATGAACACTTTGAGCCCAAAGAAGTCATGACAAATAATATATGTTGGTGCATGAATCGGTACTTTTAGTACCTATAATTCACCATAAGTTCATTGCCAAAATATCTATTTTAACATTAATTTATGGTTTAATTCATAAATTAATATGGTCAAAGTTTGGAGTTACTTGCATACCAAGAGTACAAGACTATGCACTAATGGTCTTAATCAATGTGAGAGTTAATCCTCAACTTAATGACAAAAGAAGGAAGATGACTATAAAAGAGAAGAGAAGACTCCAAGAGAACAATCTTCCACACCACCTCCTAGATATAGCTTATTACTATATTTGTATCAATAAAGACATTATTCATATAAACAAATACTTTCTCTTTACTTTATTCTATGTATTCAAATACATTTTCTACTTTAATCTATATTCAAATCTAAGGATTACATCTTAACCATTTTGGTCTTTTATGTCTTTTATCTTATATTTGCTAATCTACTTTATGCTTGATCTATGAAGACTTTGCCCCCTTTTAATTTATGTTGTGAACCGATTAAAAACCGAAACCGGAACTCACAATATACATCATGTTCGATATGAGTGAGGCTGAGGCTAACCTCAAAGGAGTAATCTAAATTTTCCAAGATGGATCTCTTGGAAATTGAAGGGCCTAATTAATGTTATTTTATTTCGTAAGGCCTGTAATATATTGGACAAGCCTGATAGAAGTACTTTATCTGTGAGATTTTGGGCTTTATTTGTCTCAAGATTCGATTTACAATTTGGGCTTTGGCAATTATTAGTTCAAAAATTGAAACTAGGACAAGAATAGAACCCAGGATGGGTTTCAATCATAACATCACATGTTTGGGTTTTCGGGTTTGATTCGTAAGTAGATTTTTTTTTACCCGGCCAAACGCGGATTATAAATATATGTATTATATAAAAATATATATAAATATTTTTAATTTTTTGCATATAATTATTTAAAATAAATATTGTGAGTTCCGGTTTCGGTTTTTAAAATAAATTTATTAATGGTATTTGTAAAACTTTTCAAAATATGTGCTAATTGTGTTATAAAAACTTTTTTTGGTGGTATTCATAAGAATTGCACTTTTATATTTCGTATAACAAAATTTTAATATACTTTGTAAGTTGATTACACCAAACTATTATAAATTATAAAGTTTATTATTTCTTATACTTAGGAATGAAAAGAGACCCAAATTCAAAATACAACCTAAACCTAGCTAATATAATTTATTGTCTTAGTTTATATTTTTAATATGAAACCCTTTTATAAAAAAAAATAGACTTGAATTCTAAACATAACCGAAACCAAACAAATCGAATTATGCGAATTAGCCAAATTTATTTTAAAGATATATATATAAATATTTCTTGTGAATATATTTAAAATATGTAATATTATATTTAATTTTCAATATTATTTTAAATTTATTATGTTTTTTTAGAATCGAACCGGAAATTGAATCCATTAACAAATGTTATGTTTTAATTGTTTGAAATTTATAAAAAAAATTGTTTCAACTCATTTAAAAAAATTTAATCATATTAATGAGACTCGTTTTTAATTTTTGTGTTATTTTTGTTAAAAATTCTTTCAAATGGTATTTTTACATAAGTAAATTTTAATGTTATTTTTATAAAAAACTGTGTAATATATATTTGTATGAATTACATATTTTCCTTAAAGTTTGAGTCCCATTTTAGGAAAACTTGGAATATTTCCTTATTTGTTTTTTTGTAATTAAATGTTTGTATTTATTTCTTTTTATGCACAATGGCATGATATGTAATTTTGAGTAATTTTTTGGACATGTTTAAATTAGTACTTCAAAAATAATAATATAGATGTGGGACTTTTTCAAAAAAAATTATTTTATCAATTTTATGGATTTTTTAGTTCATATTTTCAAAAGTGTCTCCTCAATTAATATATATACGATGGGTTTGGCATGGTTTAAATCCAAAATGAGAAAGTTTTTTTTTTTTGTCAACAGATGAGAAAGTTTATATTCTTAGAAAGTACCATTCTCATGCAAGTTAGGGCCCTGCGAGGATAGTATGGGTCAAAAGAATAAGAGACGTAAATGATCATTAACTTGGCCCATTTATTAATGGACCCAAATGATATCCGGCCCAGAGTTTTATGTATATAGCTTCTTGGTTTGTATCTATCTATGCCATTATTATTGTCAAAACCCTATACTGACCACTCACAATGGAATCAATCGGAGTCCTGATGATGTGCCCCATGTCCTCGTACCTTGAGAACGAGATTCAGAAGCGGTTCAACCTCCTTCGATTCTGGACTTGGCCGCAGAAATCAGTATTTCTGGAAACTCATCGGAATTCCATCCGCGCGGTCGTTGGAAATGCTTCTGCGGGCGCTGATGCTCAACTCATCAGTGATCTGCCCAAGCTTGAGATTGTCTCCAGCTTTAGCGTCGGACTCGACAAGATTGATTTGGGGGAATGCAAGGAGAAAGGGATCCGCGTCACCAACACTCCTGATGTTCTCACCGAAGACGTCGCAGATCTCGCGATTGGGCTTATCCTGTCTCTCCTCCGACGCTTGTGTGAGTGCGATCGCTATGTTAAGAGCGGTAAATGGAAGACCGGTGATTTCCAGCTCACCACTAAGGTCATTACCCCCCCCCCTCCCCTACTCTTTCTTTAACTATCGGATTATTCAAAAGTCAATCGCATCGCTTCCAACATTTAAGATTCCTTAATGCCATAGTAATTCGTACTTGTGCTTATCTTTGGTCTTGTATATATATGCTTTAGTTTCTCCCCAAGAACTGAACACTCTTTCTTATTGATTCAGTTTAGCGGAAAGTCTGTGGGGATCATTGGTCTAGGAAGAATTGGTACTGCCATCGCAAAGAGGGCTGAAGCCTTTAACTGCCCAATCAATTACTACTCAAGAACGGTGAAGCATGATGTAGCCTACAAGTATTTCCCAACTGTGGTTGAGCTTGCTAAACACTCAGACATCCTCGTGGTGGCATGCCCATTGACGGACGAGACCAGACATATTGTGAACCGGCAAGTGATGGATGCATTAGGAGCAAAGGGTGTGCTGATAAACATAGGGCGTGGACCACATGTCGATGAACAAGAGCTTGTGAAAGCTCTAACAGAAGGCCGCCTTGGTGGGGCTGCCTTGGATGTGTTTGAGCAGGAGCCACATGTACCTGAGGAGCTCTTTGACCTTGAAAATGTGGTTCTGCTCCCTCATGTTGGGAGTGGCACCGTGGAGACACGGAATGCCATGGCCGATCTTGTGGTGGGTAACTTGGAAGCTCACTTTTCTGGGAAATCACTTCTCACTCCAGTTGTCTGATTCATGGTAGTAGTACGTACACCTGGGATTTTATGTCCTTTTCTCTTCCAAATAAAGTTGAATTTGGTTGGTATATATAAGAAATGGAATTCTTGAACACTACGAGAGTCCTATCTGTGTCATTCCTGCTGGGTATAGAATCTGTGTATGAGTAGACACTGTCACTGAAAAACATTGCTGAGTAAGAATGCTGATAAAATCACACAATTTGTTGGCGGTTTCTTCATGGAAAGAGGCAATAGCAGAGTTAAGAGGAGGAGATCAGTTAAGAAAGCAGCATGTAGGGTTGGGTTTTGTTTGCTATAGAGGCCCAACTTTGATAGGCCCATGGGGTTTAACTCTTAATTCCTAAAAAAACTGGGCTTACTTAAGTGTTAGTGGGCCTTTCTTGTCCAGTTTTACCCTACTAATAATTATATATATGATAGAGAGAGAGAGAGAGAGTATCTATATTATTATTTATCGTTAGTTTCGTTTCCCTGAGAGATGACGGAAAAACGAGAGTTTTCGGCGTTTCCGTACAAGCCTTATTCGATCCAAATCGATTTCATGAATGCGCTTTATCAGTTTCTGGACAAAGGAGGCGTTTCCATGCTCGAGAGCCCCACTGGTACGCTTATTTCTGTTTTTATTAAGTGTATATATAACTCATCATCATCATCAATAATGTTTAGTTCCTGGAAGGGTTTTATACTATATATATACTCTTAGGGTTTTGATGTAATGTTAGGGACTGGAAAATCGCTAAGCATTATCTGCGGTGCTCTTCAGTGGCTTATTGATCGTAAGGAGAAAGAAAAATCAGAACCCCGCAAGGACAAGGTTTCTGGTGAGGAATTCTCCTACGACGAAGACGAACCTGATTGGATTAGAAACTTCTCTGTCAATGACAACAATAGACTTCCCCGTGTTGACAAGAGCGAATCCCCATTCCGGCTCAGGGAACATGCCAAGGAAAGAGTTCCCAAAGGTTTCTCACAAGGTGATTTTGATGACCATGAATTTTTGTTGGAAGAATACGAAAGCGAAGAGGACTCATCTCTTGGCAGAAGCAATTCAAAGAGAAAACCCACAGGAGCCTTTGACAGCTCATCTGAGGATGAGGAAGATGAGAAAGAATGCTCTGCCGACGAACAACGCCTCAAGGTTTTCTTCTGCAGCCGCACACATTCACAGCTTTCACAGTTTGTCAAAGAGTTAAGGAAAACTGTGTTTGCCAAACAAATCAAGGTTGTATGTCTAGGCTCGCGAAAGAACATGTGCATAAACGAAGGTGTTCCACCATTCTTCCTTCGTATTTTTCATTATTTGCCTGATACTAACCGTTACAAAGTTCACGTGCAGATGTTCTTAAGCTTGAGAACGTGGCCCGGATCAATGAGAGGTGCTTAGATTTCCAAAAGAAGAAGAAATCTCAAGTCTCTAAAAAGAAGGTATACATTATCAACTTGGTCAAGTGATTTACCTATTTATAGTGTGTTCTTTCTTCTGTTGTTGATAGTGACTGTGTTCTGAATCGAGCCTTGTAGAAGGGAATGTGCTTGATTTGTCGTTTTGCATGGTATTTTAGTTAAGTAGCCTGAAAGAAAGATATTTGCTAACTAATGGAGGCTTCAACATTTCAGACTCTTGGTACAAGTGTAAGGGTAAGACGAACCAAAGCATCTTGCAGATGCCCAATGCTTAGAAAACATACATTACAAAGGGAATTCAAGGCTGAGATTGTTCAACAGGAAGCCATGGACATTGAAGATCTTGTTAAGCTTGGTCGAGAACTGGGAACTTGTCCATACTATGGTTCTAGAAAAATGACCTCGACAGCTGATCTTGTTATACTTCCATATCAGTCTCTTCTATCAAAGTCATCACGAGAATCTCTTGGACTAAATTTGAAAAACAATGTTGTCATCATAGACGAGGCTCACAATTTGGCTGACACCCTTCTCAGTATGCACGATGCAAAAATAACAGTATCACAGGTAAAGTGCTACTTTTATCTTCTTTTAGACGATGCTTGTGATTTGGATGGACTTTCATTGCTAGTCAGTCCTCAGTGCCAGGTCATATTGAAGTTTCCGTATGAATATGATTTTTGCGGTAGCTGCTTTGTTGATACTCGGTACACAGAACTTAAATGATAATTGCTGACACACAATACCAACTAACGATATTTAATTGATTTGTATTACAGTTGGAGGATGTACATTGCAGCATAGAAAATTATTTGGGAAGATTCCAGAGTATCTTAGGAGCTGGAAACCGTAGATATATCCAAACTCTGTTAATTCTCATCCAAGCTCTTCTCAAACCTATTGCCAATGACAGAAATCTGAACACCAGAAATAACGGGATTGATACGGGAAGCCCCTCTAAAAACAAGCCTTCTCGTGGCTGCTCAATGGCAATATATGACTTTTTGTTCTCTCTGAATATAGACAATATTAATTTGGTCAAGTTACTCGCCTATTTTAAGGAGAGCAATATCGTTCATAAGGTGAAGTGGTTCTTTATATTTACACGTTCGCTTTCTCCTTATTCATTTCTCTTTTCTAAACTTCACTGTTCAATCGTTTGTCCAGGTCAGTGGATATGGAGAGAGAGTTGCTATGATGCAGAAAGATTCAGTAGCCCATGAAGAAATGAGCAAGTTAACAAGCTTTAGAGCGTTCTCTGATATGTTGGTGGCACTGACTCATTATAACGGGGATGGGAGAATAATAATCTCAAAGATGACCTCGTCTACCTTTAGCCAACAAGAAGGGTACATCAAATATGTCATGCTCACCGGGGCAAAGTTATTTTCGGAGGTTGAACCTTAAATAAATGTCTTTCTTCTGAGTCTAGTAGTTTCAGCAATTAAATAATGTAAAAGATAATCCAACAAATTCGTAGGTGGTGGATGAAGCTCATGCTGTCATATTAGCCGGTGGGACTCTTCAACCTGTAGAAGAGACGAGGGAACGACTCTTTCCATGGCTACCATCAAATCAGCTGCAGTTCTTCTCATGTAGTCATATTGTCCCCCCTGAAAGTATAATGCCAATCGCAGTTTCACATGGTCCGTCTGGTCAGTCTTTTGACTTTAGCCACAGTTCAAGAAGCTCGAAAGGAATGGTGGGTCTAAGAGCAGTTGTTTTATTTCTCTAACCTTAATGATAATCTTAATAGAGTGTTGATAGTGTAAGTTGTGTATTGACGTTTCTGGATTGAGTTGGTAGATACAGGAGTTAGGTCTGTTAATGAGTAACCTGGTGGCAATGGTTCCTGAAGGAGTTATCGTCTTCTTCTCCTCTTTTGAGTATGAAACACAGGTGCACACAGCCTGGAGTAACTCAGGGATACTCGGAAGAATAGTGAAGAAGAAGCGTGTTTTCAGAGAACCCAGAAGAAACACTGAAGTAGAAGCTGTTCTCAGAGATTACAAGGAAGCAATAGAAAGAGAAAGAGGGGCAATAATGCTAGCTGTGGTTGGTGGTAAGGTGTCAGAAGGAATCAACTTCAGCGACGGCATGTGTCGGTGTGTTGTGATGGTTGGTCTGCCGTATCCCAACCCGTCTGACATTGAGTTGTTAGAGAGAATAAAGCACATAGATGGGCTTGGGGATTCGGAATCCGTAAAACCTTGTCTGACTTTGGTAGACGATTCTTACTACAGTGGCAATGTTCAAGAAGGGTTTGGCGTATTAAAGAGCTGTAAACGGAGAGGGAAAGAATACTATGAAAACCTGTGTATGAAAGCTGTTAACCAATCAATCGGTGAGTTTTGTGTGTTCCACAAAATATATATATATATTTGTTGGTGATTGGACTTGAGAAAAAAATTGTTGCTTTGCAGGAAGGGCAATCAGGCACGTAAAGGACTACGCAGCCATTTTACTGGTAGATGGTCGATACTCCAATGATCCTTCCAAAAGAGCATCTCATCCATCTAGCAAGCTCCCAAAGTGGATCAAAGATCGTCTTATCTACTCTAACAAAGGATACGGAGACGTTCACAGACTGTTGCACCAATTCTTCAAACATAAAAATTCATCCTAAACCCCCCCATCAATGTTTTAGCGAGTAGTGAAGCATCTTTCAGAACACATTGGAGGTAATCCTTTGACTCTCTTATTTTGGAATGAGGTTAGTATATAGCAAAAGAATTTTGTTTCATCTGTTTTTTTGGTATGTAATAGTTTCCCAACGTTTCTGTGTATCAGCCAATGCAATCCAAATCCAACTTAGACTATGAATTTTCTACTATTTAACACTAGGAACACATTTTATGACTCTTGATTGGCTGCAACTTATGAGTCTTGTTTGGTTTTACTCATTCTCCTCTTGTGAGAGCATCATCTGGTGAACAAACACCTCAAGGCCACCTCGTAAGCAGCAAAAATAGCACCGTTGACCACAAAGGCCCTGGCAACTGCAGTCCCAAGGCCACGCCAAAGAATACCATAGCCTTCCCGTGTGATGCTCTTGCGAAAACAATCTGCAATCCCGTCGTAATCCCCATGACCTTGTTGCAGTCTGGTTTTGACGACATCAAGAGGATAACAAGCGACCCAGCTAGCCACACCAGCCAGACCACCTGCCACCAGCATGGTCCTGAGACGTTCTTCTCCACTCTTTCTGCAGCCGGGATGGAGGTTTTCTCGTATGTACTCATATGTCCAGAAGTAGAGTCCGTGAGCTGGAGCATCTCGGAGAACTGTTATGGTGAGACCTCTGTATATCCCCTTTAGCCCTTGTGTCCTGAGGATGCTCTTAGCCAATCTGATGGGACCGATGTTGCTCTGCTGGAGCTGCAGGCGGATCTTGATGAGCTCGACGGGGCTAAGCATGAGGCTCTGCATAGCCCCAGTGCCAACCCCTCCAAGAGCAACCCCACTGTAAGAAGGAGGCTCTTCCATAGGGAGAGAGGAATCAAAGGAACGAGAGAATATGGCATATATCTGGAATACCATGGCATTCTGCAAAAGAAAAAGAAAGAAAACATGAATAATATATATATATATACCAATGGAATCAGTCATATGTATATTCATTTATGCTACTAGTAATAAAAAAAAGGGTGAATCTAATGAACCTGAAAAGTGACGGAGGCCAAGGGTGCAGCCATGCCTCTGTAGAGCGAAGTTGGACCCTCTACGGCGAGCATCCGCCTAAGAATGGTGAAGGCTGATCCTGATCTTGAGCTATGTTGCTGCCGAATTCTAAGCGTGTCCAAGGGATACCCGGAGATGATCCCAGCGACGCCTCCGAACCCACCGGCGACAAACTCCCTTCCCCAGCTGGTGGCCATAAACTCGGGCCAGAAATCCATATTCCAGCAAGGGAAATTATATTCAATTCTGGTTTGGTAAGGAACTGCGAAAAGAAAGAAAGAAAGAAAGAAAGAAAGAAAGATGATTGGGATTCATATGAGTCACCGTCCTTTTCGTAGGATCTCCTCTCCATCCTAATCATGCCAACACAACACTCCTTTCTTCTCTTCGATTACTATATTAATAATTAATATATATAAATTGTTGTTGTCTTTTGATAAGGTGGACACCTAAACTAAAATTAGAAATGAAAAATTTTGTAATACATGTGTACGGCCAAAAAAAGGTCACCAAGAAGAAACGTGGAGTAGACAAACACTAGAAAGTTACCCGCGCCAAGCGCGGGATAAAAATTTACGAAATAAAAAAAGAAATATTTATTGGTAAAAATAATGTGTAGTATAAAATGAGATAAAAAGAATTTGGATGTCATGTGATTCGCGTTCAACGCGAAGTTTAATTTGAAGTTTATCATTGAAAAACAACAACTACATAGTGTTTTGAAATCATGATATGACACGTTTAACAATGAAAAATATGTCAATCCGGTCTCTATCTTATTATATAAAAGAGAGCGCGTAAAATTATAACTCACCAGATCGTGACACGTGTCACATTTAATTTAGATCTTGACATTTGTCATTTTTAAAATAAGTAATCTTCTTAAAAAAAGGAATAAAAGAAGAAGGAAAAATGGAAAATTTTAAAAATGGAAAATTTTAAAAATGAAAAATGGAAAATGTAAATAATTTTAAAAAAAGAAAAAAAGAAGGAAAAAACCTTAAAAAATGAAATTTAATAAAATGAAACTCATTATTTTTAGAAAGGAGAAAAAAAGAAACTAAAAAAAGAAGGAAAAAACCTTAAAAATGAAATTTAATAAAATGAAACTCATTATTTTTAGAAAGGAGAAAAAAGAAACTAACAAATCTCTAATTAGTTTAGTATATAAAAAAGGCAACTAAAACACATTACTCTAATTCGTTTTGTATATAAAAAGAAAACATATTAAAAAAATAATATATCGCCGTGATTACGCGAGGATCCGCGTCAACCGGGAATCTTATTATATAAAAATGAGCGTGTTTAACGTGAGCTTGACACGTATGCAAAATTATAACTCACCAGATCGTAACATTTGTAATGGTTAGTTGAGATCGTGACATGTGTATTAAATTTGATACATATACATTTTATAAAATGGAAACTTAACAATATTGAGAAAAACATAAATAAGGAAAATAATAAAAACTAAAAAACTTAACCTTAATTATCAAATAATTAAAAATAAAATAATCACAAATAAGGAAAATAACATAGAAAAAGAAAAATTTAACAATATTTTTAAAAATAATCAATAAAAACAAATTAATTAGAAATAAGAAAAAATAAAAACGTAAAATTACTTGAAAAATAAAGAAAATCTCTATGATTACTTATTTGTTATCTTCATGGATCCACTATCTAATTATTAATTTAAAATAAAAAAAATTTCATGTAATAACAAAAGCAATGTAATAAAACGAAAAATGTGTTATTTTATTTCTTAATTGTTGGAAAAAGTAAAAATCAATTATTTACTATTACCTGATATGTTGTTGTGTGTCTTTTATATTATTTGTAAATAAAATAACGGGTATAATATTAGTTTCCGTTTAAATCTAACTATAACTATACAAATTTAATTAAATTATTAATATATAATTATAAAATGTTTTTATGTAATTTGTCCGCGTATTACGCGGGATTTCATCTAGTTTGTCATAAAACTCGGATTATTAAAAATTCATATAAAACCACTTAACTTTCGGGAACCGGTGGGTCAACCGATGGTTCAAGTCAATTTTGTGTTCAAGTTTTGCCATTTGACATGGATTTTGATGTTTAATACAATTTTACAAAATAATATTGATATTTATAAATGAACAATATGTTTTATCATTGTTTTGTGCGAGAATATAACATACAAACATTAGGAAAATTATAAAATTGTGTTTTTCATGGGATTTTTAAAATCATATTTTGTAGGTTTTTTAAATATTTTAAACATATTTTCTATGAATGTTTAATCACTCTTTCATGTATAAACTTATCCGAAAATTCTTTGCTCAAATTATGGGAACCGGTGGTTCAACCGATGAGTCATTTGACATGAATTTTGGTGTTAAATACAATTTTACAAAATAATATTGTTATTTGTAAATGAACAATATGTTTTATCATTATTTTAAACATAATGTGATAAAATATAACATATAAATATTAGAGAAATCTATTTTTAATTATAAATTGTGTTTTTATGGAATTTTAATATTATATTTTTTATATTTTAGGGGTTTTCAACATTTTCTAAATATATTACCTATTTATTATGTTTGTTTAAGAGACTTTTGTGATAAATTTGTGCTTTTATTTTGAGATTTTATGAATTTTCAATAAATCTTTCAATGATGTGGGACCAGAATTACTCGGGTGATGATACGTAAGATTTTCGAACTCATTTTCTCTCTCCGTGTTCTGTATTAATAATATAAGATATTTGCATCTTAAATATCTGTGTTTCGATCACAACATGAGACACGGGTGCTTCACTTATCTTGCTTCGAGTAGGCTTAACTATATTATGGGCCCAATATTGTAATATCCAAATCCGTTACTCATATGGAAATAAATAAGCCTTGATTACTCATTTGCTAAGGATAACAATAATAACGAACCAAGAAGGTAATTCAAAGAGTGAGTTCCCAAAACTAACCCTGGTTAACTATTCCCTGCACTTTATGGGACCAACTCCATTAGGCCTGTTTTAGTATATACATCGAAATTAAAGGTTGAGAAACAAGTCCGTTTATTAAGATCTCATGCATGTAGACCTAGGCAGGCCAGCCAAGGTCGTCTCCTTTTGATTCTTATATTTTCCTTTCTCTTTTATATAAAGCATTTCCTTAAAAAACGTCATCTTTCTTTTCACAAAGGACAACATTCCTTCTAATTAATTTCTATCTCTCTCTTTTTCTTGCACGAAAGAGAGAGATTTCAGAAAACAAATAATCATCATCTCTGTTAATATTAATTTTCAAAAGGCAAAAATGTTTGATGGGTTGTTTAAACCCAAATTTTATACGAAATGGTAAAAGTATTTTCGTCTCTTAATTGGTTCCTCTTCCTTTTCTTATTATGTTCATGTGTTTTGTAATGTTGGTTGCTATAAACACAACTTTATTTTTAATTGATTTTGCAGCAAGGCGTTGGTGAAGATAACGAAAACAAGAGTAGATACGGTGAAGAGAAAGAAAATATCTGTTTGCAAATATTTGAAGAACGACATTGTTGATCTTCTCAAGAACAACCTCGATTACAATGCATATGGCAGGGTAATTTTGTTTTAATTTTAACTCGTCGATTAGTTTAATTATAGTTTCTACCTTGTTCTTTTTTTTTTTTGGATATTTGTTTCAAAGGGGGGTTGTAGGCAGAGAAATTATTTGTTCTACGAAACGTGAAAGCAGCAAACAAAACACGTATCTAATTAAAAGATGAATAATTATCTAAAAAAGAATATATGATTAAAATGGTGTGACAGGCACATGCCAGCTGGTTTATACATATAATTAAGAGAGGATAGGAGTGTTGGTTAAGAAAAGCATATATATTATATATATGTTATGGTTAATTATATATATTGACAGGCAGAAGGTCTTGTTGAGGAGAAAAGGAGGTTGTCATGTTATGAGCAGCTTGATCAATTCTGCGACTGTGTTACATCCAATGTATCTCTCTTACACAAATCCAGTAAATGTCCTGATGAGTGCCGGGAGGCCATATCCTCCCTTATATACGCTGCCGCTAGAGTCTCTGAAGTGCCCGAGCTTCGGGATCTCAGGTCTTTGTTTACTGAAAGATACAACAATTCACTTGATCAATATGTTAACCTTGAGGTATACATACATAAATTTGACTCTGGTCTCTCTTCCTTTCTTTTTATAGTAAGTAATGATAATATACTAGTAGTTAGTAAAGAATGACTAGCAATTAAAAGTAAAACATTTGTTCATGGATGGAATGTTGCATGCAGTTTGTAGAGAGATTCAAAGCGGAGCCCCCATCAAAGGAAATGAAGGTAGAGGTACTGCAAGAAATAGCGAGAGAATACTCAATCAAATGGGATGCAAAGACTCTGGAGAAGAGGATCTACACATCATCATCACCACCACCTCAAAGCTGGAACGCCAGTGAAAGCATGTCGTCGCCCATGAGAAGAAGTGAGAGCAGTGTCTCGGTGGATGCGGCTGAATCTAAAACATTGTACAACAGATTGATCATGCCCAAAATAGAAAAACAGGGGAGCCTACCAGCTGAGAAGATCACCAAATGTGATTTCATGGCTCAAGACACCGGTGAGTATATATATAAGAATTTGTTGCACTACCTAGTGAGTTGCTCTGATTTATCATTCTATTAATATATATATATATATAACTATAAAGCAGCAGATTCAGGAGGGAGACCAAAACCAAGATCAGTGAGAAGGAGAGTGGCGAACCCAACAGAATCGTTGCAAGCTAAGCCTTGCAACGTCGTCCCTGATTTTGAAGAGGTCGCTGCTCGCGTCGATGCTCTCTCCTCTCGGACATAATATATAGTAATTTGATTGATTCATTAGAATATTATTATATTCAAATATTATTATTTGTAATTGTTTTGTCTTTTATCTGTCTCCTGTAATTCAATTTATTTTTTCTTCTTTTACGTCTTCTTCCTTTTTCTTCTTCTTCTTCTTTTACGTCTTCTTCTTCGGTTGTGGAATTCAGAATTGGTCTTTTAGATTTTGTGTTGCACATATCACCCCAACCCAACTATATGGTGAAGAAACTTTTTTTTTTTGTCTCTTAAGTATTTTTATTTTTATTTTTCGGATTAGAAGTAACCAATCGCGGGCCGCTTTTAAACTAATAACAACACCAAAATGTGAAGAGACAAGTTCTTGAAGCTTTTATTTTTGGATCGGGTTTTAAGATTGTTCGTGAGCCCACGATAAGTTTGTTTTTAGTTTTTTTTATAAATAAGACTTACTTAAGAATCCGTGCCTAAGAATTCTCCAATAATCATGATCTTAAAAAGACGGTGAATTCTTCACTATTCACATGTGATCTTCCTTGTTTGTTATTATGTTATAATAGAGTTAATAATCCCATTCTGGCTTTTCTATTTCTTAGGCACTTTTTGGTGTTGTTATTTGTTTACGTTTCACGTATCTTTAGACCATCTTTAATAGGCAAAGATTTCTAAAAAATATTTTTTTTTGTTTTTGCTTTAAAAAAAATATATAAAGAAAAATAAATAATCAGACCAATCGCGGGCCGCCACGTATCAGTGGGACCCGCTATTTGGTTAGAAATTGCTTCTTAGGGAAGAGGTTAAAGCATAGATTCTTCGTATGATTATGGGATCCACCCCCTAAAATCCTCCTTAAAAACCTCCAATACTCTTAGGCAGGCCCAACAACACTAATACAAAGATACTTGTAATTGGGATTATATGCCCAAGCAAGACATGAAGTTAAAAGGTAATCAAAATAGAATTGGGCTTTAATGGTTGTATATTATTATCCTATATATACAGTAAGTGTGAATGCCCTACTAATGAAAAGAAAGAGGCGCCAAAATCAGAAGAGCGGCGTCTTTCTTTCTTTCTTTCTTGATTTTCTTCGGAAATGCATAGATACAGCATAAGAGGAATCGATGTGGAATTTCCATTCGAGGCATACCCGTCTCAGATCGTGTACATGGACAGAGTCATCGAGTCTCTTCAAAACGTAACACTCTTTCTCTCTCTCTCTCTCTCTCTATTGAGATTAGGTTCGTTTTCGGGGTAGTGATTGTATAATTGTGCAGAAATGCCACGCCCTTTTGGAGAGCCCTACTGGAACTGGTAAAACTCTATGTCTTCTGTGTGCGACCTTAGCATGGAGAAAGAGTTTGGGCCCTTTCTCTACCCGCAACGACACTGTTTTTCATTCTCAAGACCAATCGGGATCTGGATTAGGCTTTCCTACCATTGTTTATGCATCCAGGACTCATAGTCAGCTCCGCCAAGTTATCAAAGAACTTAAAAGATGTAGCTACAGGTCTCTCTCTCTCTCTCTCTCTCTCTCTCGTCACTTCCTTCCCCCTCCTCATTAGCTTCCTTTTACTTGATTTTCTAACCTTTGCTCCTTTTTTTTTTTTTTATTGTTCTAGGCCTAAAATGGTGGTGCTCGGATCGCGTGAGCAGCTATGCGTTAATGAGGAAGTCAATTCCCTCCGAGGAAAGTCACTCACCAATGCTTGTCAATACCTTTGCAAAAAGCGTGGAAAACGCCAATGTAACCATTTCAATCGTGTTCCAGGTACCCTCTGTACTGTCTTGTCTTCTTATTATTTCCATGAAACAACTCTCTACAGCCTACGTCCTAACAATCACTACTTGGCCTCTTCATGAATCTGTTGTAGACTATTTGAAGCAGAACCCTCATATCGGCGACGAACCTGTTGACATTGAGGATTTAGTCAATATTGGAAAAGATTCTGGACCGTTAAGTTCTCTATTTTTCTACTACAACATATTTGTTTTATCCATATCTTTGTCTAACGTTGCTATCTTGTTCCATTTGTACAATTTTTCATCTTGCAGATGCCCATATTATATCACAAGAGAGGTTCACAAGGACGTGGACATCTTATTTGCACCTTACAACTACTTAATCACCAATGCTTATAGAAAGTATTTAAATGTCAACTGGCATAATAGCGTCCTCATTTTTGATGAAGCTCACAATCTAGTAAGGGCAATAATATATAGACGTCCATATATCATTTTTGTGTTTAGTCTCTCCTTTTCTTGGGACTTGTCCTACTTTTTCTATCTTTCGGGTTATTACATAACGGAATGATTATACATATTCCAACTACTGAAACATTCACTTGTCTTTAAAATTATCTGCAGGAAAGTTTATGTGCAGATTCAGCTTCGTTTGACCTCCCTGCTGTGCTATTAACAGCTTGCATTTCTGAAGCACAGGAATGTGTAGAACTTGCAGCAACAAGAAGGGGTTCATTAAATGATGGGTCCATGAACCCTGAAAATTTTGCTATACTTAAAGGTTAAACTTGGGTCCTTAACTGTGAGTACAGTGTTCTGTTATACTTGAGTGAAATTGACATGTGTACCTTCATCTATGTGTTGTTTTTTTCTTGCAGGACTTCTTCTAAAGCTGCAAGAATTGATTTCTAAAGTGCCGATTCCGAAAAGGGATGATGGATTTACCAAGCCTGGGCCTTACATATATGAAATGCTTCAAAGCCTTAACATTACTCACGAAACTGCTCCTAAACTCATTGGTACAGTTGAGGAGGCTGCAGTACTCCTGGATGAGGAGAAACAACGGACTGCGAACAGCGTTGTAAGCAAACTAGAAATCATCGCTGACATGCTTAAATTGATCTTTAGAGAAAATGGAAGTAACCATGCAGATGTTTACCGTGTAAGTTTCAAGCAAACTCTTTTTATATGCTGTTTCTATTCTTATAGTTAATTTGAATATTCTTCTCTCACTCTTGTGCTATCTCACTAGCAAAAACCCCCCTTTTACTCATATTTTTCACATACGTTCTTTGTAGGTTCATGTGCAGGAGGTTGAGCAAAATTCTACAGATTTCATAAAAGGTATATAATAGTGGGTTTGCCTAAAGAAAATGCCGAAACACCATTTTACCACATGGAAAACCGAATACAACATGTTGAAATCTGCTTCCTGTGGAAATACGGTTTTAGACGAAATAAATATATAATTATTATGTAGGCAAGGTATTGAGAACGCTTAGCTGGTGGTGCTTCAACCCTGGGATCACCATGCAGGACATTGCGAAAAAAGGTGTTGGGTCTATCATTTTAACATCCGGGACCTTGTCACCGATGGATTCATTGGCTCAAGAACTAAAGCTGTGAGTATATCCTTATGTTTTCTCACACTATTCTTCTCTATCTGCTCTAGCTTTTAATGGAAACATCTTTATGTAAATTGCAGAGACTTTCCTGTTCGGTTGGAGAATCCCCATGTTATATCCTCCAATCAGCTATGGGCTGGAGTTGTAAGTACTGGTCCATCAGGGTGTGTTCTTAATTCTAGCTACCGTAATCGTGATGCACCGGAGTACAAACAAGAACTAGGGAATGTGATTGGTAAGTGGCTTGCTTTCATTTTGGCATGAATGGATCATTCTAATTTTCTGATGTGTGAGTTTTGATCAAAAATATGGTCTGCTCCTCTAAATATTGAAGTTGTTGTCTCTGTAGCTATCAGTTGATGATTATTTTTTTTGCAGTTAATTTTTCTCGAGTTGTGCCTGATGGATTGCTGATATTTTTCCCTTCATATTACCTTATGGACCGTTGCATTGCGTTTTGGAAAGATGGGGTATTTTGTTGTAATCTTTTTGTGAGTGTGGAAAATGTGGTTCTCTTTAGCTTGAAAACCTATTGCTTCTTTATCGTTCAGGGTCCCAGAAACACAATGACAATATGGGAAAGAATATGCAAACTGAAGAAACCTGTCATTGAACCTAAAGATTCTTCCCTCTTTCCTGCAGCAATGCAGGTGAGCAACAAATGCCTCTTGTCTATGCTCTTTTGTTTCCAAAAGACAGATTATGATTATTTTGACGTGCCTTGTACTTTTAGGACTTTTCAGAAAAATTGCAAGACAGATCAATATCGGGTGCAGTATTTTTTGCCGTTTGCCGTGGAAAGGTTTGTTTTCTTCAACATGTATCAAACATGCTTCTCTGCTGAGTAACCATATTGTCTATATGAGAATGCTGGTGCAAGAAATGTGAGGTTTGTAGTTATACATTTCTTTTGTATAGACTCGTTTCACTATGGCTGGTCTCTGTTGTGTTATCAGGTCAGCGAAGGACTGGATTTTGCAGACAGCGCCGGTAGAGCTGTAATCATTACTGGGTTACCTTATGCCCGGGTGACTGATCCTAGGGTTTGTGTTCTCTGTCATTAACTCCTGTTCAGCTAAATTAGTAGCAAAAACAGTGAATTTGTTGCCCTTTTTGAGAGCTTCTTTCTCATAATTCTTGTTTTAATTTTATTCAGACCGGTAGTGGTACTTGTATCTGTTGTTTTAACGCTTAGGGTTTATGCTACATGTATTCTTGCATCAATAAACATCTTTCGTACAGGTTAAATTGAAACGAGAGTTTCTGGACGAACAATCTCAGCATGCAGATGTGAAGGTGAGTTCAGTATGTACTCAGGTTATAGTTTGAGTTTCTATACTAAGGTAATTATATCTCTTACATTTTTTAGATTCCAAGAACAACCCTTCTATCTGGAAGCATGTGGTACAGTCAAGAAGCCGCACGGGCTGTGAATCAGGCAATTGGACGTGTAATCCGCCATCGCCATGATTATGGAGCGATCATTTTCTGTGATGACAGGTTTTTATGCTATACATGTTTTTTTTCCTGGCTTCCTGGAAGAATGTTCTTTCGGGTATATATTGCAGAAATGCTGCATATAAAGATGTTGACCTCTTGGTTTTGGACAAATAGATAGACCTTTAAGTTAAGGCACTGCCAGTTATGGCCTTGAAACCTATGCCCATATTTTGACATTTCTGTTAGTTGGTATAGTGTTTGACATTCTCTTTCTAAACGTTTCTAGCTATTGTATTTGTCCTAATGACAAGAAATGGTGCTCAATCGTTGGGAAAATATACTCATTCTCATTTTTATTATTTTGAACATTTGCTGTTGTTGACAGATTTGAACAGCCGTCCCAGCAATCTAAGATTTCACTTTGGATACGCCCTTATGTGAAGGTATATCTTTCTGCTCTGTCTTGCCTCTGCTTTTTATGGATATTGATTTTGGTTCTGGAGTTTTTAGTGCTATTCGAGATATGGGGAGGTCATTTCTGACATTGCACGATTTTTCCGGACTGAAAGATCTAATTTTCCTGCAAGGCTTGTGACAGAACAAGAGAACAATACAGGTAATGCATCTTGCAGCCAAGTGATAACCTCTAGAACAATTTTCTATTAGCATCTATGGGTTGTGTTTGGGTGGGTATCCAGGAATGATAAAATTGCTTATCTTGTATCGAGAAGAACTTTGTGATATAATTTTCTATTTCATGTATATGTTTGACATCTAATGCAACCCAAGTACCCAACTCTTTTCAGAATCAGTTTCAACTTTATTACCAAAGGACACTAAGGATGCTCCTACACCACCCTCTGGTCAGTGAATCATTTTCCTTCATTCTCCTGGCGTGAAAAGATGTTTCTTTTTCATATGTTTAAATTCTGAATTTAAGTTCAACTCACGTTGCAATATTGCTTTGGGTATTTGATCTTGTGCAGCTAATAGTAATGGGAAGAACGTTGGGGCTGCACAAAATGAGTTGATCAGACTGGAAGCATTTCCTCCTGCAAATCGAGCTTCACCCTCAGAGCGTGATGGAAATAATGTTAAATGGAAAGGCATCACCATCCTACAACGAAAGGGCAAGATGCCTCACTTTGTAAAGGGAGATGTTATGCAGCCTTGTTCTTCAGTAAAGGCTAAATTAGTGGAACTAAGTGACGAGGAGACCATTGTAGAGAGGAGACATGAAGTAATTGATCAAGACTGTGACAACTGTGAGAACCAGACATGTGAAACAGAAAAGGTATCATCGAGCACATGTTTCAACACAATGGGACTAATAAAAAAGCGAAAGGTTCCAGAGAGGAGTCAGGGAAGTGGAGGTGGTGATAACAAGGAAGCAAGTGCATCTGCATTTTTGAGTCAAGTTAGATAGATCCCACCTTCTCTTTTCAAGTTTTCTCTTTATGAATATCAAGTTTTTTTGTTTCCGTTGAAAGTCATGGCATTGCATTGGAATTCTTACTCTATAGGTAAAAGAAAAGCTCAGCGCAGAAGAATATAAGAAGTTCATTGGGTACATGCAAGCATTGAAGAAAAAGGAGCTTAAATTAGCAAACGTAATGCAATCAATTGTGCAACTGTTCTGTGGAACAGAGAGAGGTCATCTTCTAACGGGGTAATTAACTCTACAATGCATTAAATCATGTTTCTGTTTGCAATTACGCCGTTACCGTCTCTAATATGTTTCTCTGCCTCGTTTTAAAACAGATTCAAGGACTTTGTGCCAGCAAAGTATCGTTCTGCATATGAGCAATGCATCAAAACAAGAGAAAGAGAAGCATGATCATCATCTGTGGTAACTCAAAATTGATCATCCCTTATTCTGTCTTTTGGGCATTGTTTGAATTGTTGCTGACTCTTGATTATTTTTTCTTGTGTAAGTAAGAAAGGAAAGACTAGTAACATTTTGGTTATATTAATGAAACTTTAATGAATTGCAACATAGAAAATGGGGGGGGGGGATTGAATGGATGAGTTAGTTGGGAAAGGTGTCGGTCATGATCATCCTCTTCCTAAGCCTCTCCCTGGCAGCACGAGTACTCATTGACCTGACGAGGTCTTTGCGGGTGATCTTCCTCTCCTTGTCACGTAGAATGATGATGAGGTCGGCAAATGCACTGAGTATGAACCTGTGTGATTTCTTGTCGTTGAGATCGAGATAGCAGAAGAGCAACTCTTCCATCAAGTCCCAGGCAACTTCGCTTTCCTGCATTCCTAGCTTGGACTCCATCATCTCCACCATGGACTGTCTGAAATCCTCCTGTGGCTCTGCCGTGTACCTCAACACCGCAATGCAGTTCTCCGGCAACACCAAGGTGGATGAGTTGGACCTTAACTGTCTATCCTCAGATGTTGACGTTGTGTCCATGCTAGGCCTACCGTCTGATGATCCAGGTGGTGGAGATAGTCTCTCTGTTCTCATCCGTAAATCTGGCAATTTGGGGGAGTCGTAAACGGCTGGTCCCCATGTCCTCTCGAATCTGTGACGGTAATCATCTTCTTCTTCTTCATCTGAAGACTCTTTCCTCTCTATCTTTTTGTTGATCCAGTGGTCACCTTCCTCCTCCTCCTCCTCCTCCTCCTCCTCCTTGATACAGAGGGATTTGAAGTTTTCCTCGAGGAAACGGTCAATGTCAGACAGGGTGGCTGCGTGAGCAGAATCCTGGTAGACTTGGTCGCCGGTGTCTTTGAATCTGGTCTTGCTGGTGCGGCGTCGGTGCTTGAAGGATAAGGAGAGTTTCTTTGGATTCTTACAGCCAGCAAGGACCCACTTCTTGGAGGATGAGAATGAATTTGAGGAAGACAACTGTAGCTTCCCTGTCTCTCTTTTGATCTTTGAAAGGTAACCATTCAGCGATTTCTGCAATGGATTTGGCATTTCTCCTACGCTCCTAATATTATTCTTTTACCAATGGCAATGAGGAAACACTCTCTCTCTCTCTCATATATTAAAAGGGGGGAAGAATGTTTTGGTCAAATCCCCGAAACGGTTCAACGCTTTTACGTTGTTGCAATGAAGAAAGTGGGTAATGTCATTAATGGTAATGTTGTTTTCATTGGTTTTGTGTTTAAATCTATTCTCTCAAGTTCCAGATTCTGCATTCAATGCATAGTTGAATAGAGAAACTGCTTTCGACTTTCTATTTATTACTATTAAGCAACAAAAAAAATAATATTCCTTTAACAAAAAAAAAAACAAAAAAAATAATATAAAATAATTAAAAAAATTGTCTTCGATTTTGATAGACCAAAGAAAGATGTTTAAGCCCAGATTCGGCGAAGAAACATCAAAAAATGTAAAAATCGACCACAGTGGGAGTCGAACCCACGACCTTTTGATCCGAAGTCAAACGCGCTAATCCACTGCGCTATGCGGTCTCTGATATACAATTGTTTTCAACTATTTATTTATATTCGTCTTTCTTGCTAAACTGGTTGCTGCCATTCTCTGTCTCTCTCTCTCTCTCTCTCAAATCGTGTTTTTGGTTGTTGTTGCGTTTGGTATTCTAATCTAATCGGGTTGGGTATCGTGAATCTCCGATACGCGTGATCTATCTTCTCCTTGGCCAAGTCGCGAATCAGGATTCGTACATCCCTTTCTGTCTCCAAATCGCGAATCTGTATATTCCTTGCTTGCTTGCTTGCTTGATCGATCTAAGGTGCGTTTTCGTCCGATTAGCAATCGATCTTTGGATTTAGACTCATCTGAATTTACTTAGCATCATAATTAATTAATCTTGGTTAGTGTATTAGCATATAGGATTTGATTTGTCTATGGTTCAAATGTGCAGGGAGGGGGAGGGGGCAGCCATGTTCTATGGCACAGCAGTATGGGACCCTTGGCTTATAGTTGGGCAGATAATATGCCTGCAATGCTCATACTATATGACACTTGGTGTATTCATGATGCTCTTTCTTGGCCTTCGTGTTCCCCGTCTTAGTCTCGTCTACTTTTTCGATTACGCTACTCTCACCACTTCCACTGTCACCGGTTGGTGTGTTATTGCCTCTTTCTTCTTCACTTCTCTCGCTTGTGCTGCCTACATGATCTTCTTGGTCGAAAGAGCCCGCAAGTGCTTAGATTTCTCTGCTACTCTCTACATCCTACACCTCTGGCTCTGCATCATGTATGGAGGGTGGCCTTCCTCTTTTTCTTGGTGGATCGTCAATGGTACTGGACTCGCTGTTATGGCTTTGCTTGCTGAGTACTTGTGCATTAAACGCGAACAGCGCGAGATTCCTATGGATCGTTTCCATTCAAGTAAAGATCACCTTATCATCATCATTCTCTTCTATTGACCACCACTAGTCTTTCTTGCTTTAATCAAAGATTTAAGACTAATTTTGGTTATGCAGGGGTCTGATGATTGTTCTGAGGGAAACACTCATAGAGGTCATAGATCCAACAACAACAACTCATTAAACAATTTGTCATGTATAGAGAGAGAGAGAGAGAGAGAGAGAGAGATATGAATTGGGGAAAAGAAGGTTAGCCATGATTGACATTGGTGAAAGGAGGTTTTACCACCTCTGCTTGCCTTGCAATTTAAGTGACTTGTAATACGGGTTTTTGTTGCTTCTTTTTAAATGTGTTCTCTATTGTATGGAAAACCAACCATTAGACTTGAATAAGTCACCATTATTTCTGTGATTTTCTCTGCAATCGGGTATTTGCTCTAAATGTTGTGTGTTACTCTTCATCATCATCACTATTCTAGTCTTTATAGACAATATAGTAATTGACAAAACTTAAGTTTAATTTACTTGTTGTTGTTATTGTTGTTGTTACTGTTGGTGTTATTGTTGTTGTTTATATACAGCTACAAAGGGTCATCCGTCCCAGTGTGCGTACTTAAAGGGTGAGATAATTAATGAAAAACGACGTCGCATTAAGGGTCGAGTATGAGTTTCAGTTGAACATATGGATTGTTTATTAAGATCTTGGTTTCTCGAGAGAGAGAGTTTGATTTTCCTGGTGGGCACTAACTTAAATTTATGCTTTTTGTTGACAGCCTTTAACATTGGGAACATATATTCCTGCAACTAGATACAGTAATCGGATACCTGAAGCTGCTCTAATGGCACGATCATACCTTCTTGCCGGCAATGTATCTGAAATAGCGGCGTTGTGGAGAAACGATTTGACTAAGGTTCGTGTTAGATACTTCATATTGATCTTGTGATAAAATTTCATGTTTGCTTGTTGAGATGTCCATGGTTGTTCTTGATCCACTGTAATCTGTGTGTGTGTGTGTAGGTAAGCCCAAAAGGCGGCTGAATCGCTGGCTGATCCTGAAGAGTATCCTAATCTCTGGGAGGAGTGGCAAGAAGCCCTGTCCCTCGAAAACAGAGAAAAGGTATCTATCAGAATTTGTTGCCTTTGATGATGATGATGATGATGATGATGATGATGATGGTGTGGTTTGAGTTTGAATTAAACCCTGTATAAACAGAACTCCAATGTTGCAGGGGATTTGATCCTCCTGGTAGGGATAATGGTAGTCGTGCAGACAGAGATGATATAACTTTGGTTAGAATTATGCAAATGAAAGAAGAGGAGAGAGTCATGAGCATGGGAATGTTCTCGAAGAGGTATGCATAGTATATTGAGGTGGTTGGTTTTTGACTGTGTTTCTTCATGTTATGATTTAGTCCAATGGGGTATGATGATGATGTTTTTGCAAATATAAAACATGTGGACTAACACCATCACAGGAGGAGTAGAGTAGGTAGTATGTGGAGGTTCATGAAGGCGTGTGTGTATATTCTTTCTTGGGGGTTAAAAAGGTAGTGGTGACATTGAACAGAGCGAGAGAGAGAGAGAGAGTAGAGTGAGCATTCTTTCGTCAAAATATACGTCTCTCTGTTATGGTTTAAAAATTAAAATACAGGTAAAACAAACATGGGTAATAAATATGACAGAGTCATAGACTCGACTGTGATAAAATACAGAGATAGTTTGGGCTTGAGAGGTTGGTGTCTTTGGGGGTGTTTTGGGTTAAATGGGCTTTTGGTTTGGGCTTTAGTTTCTAACTTTTGTTTACTGGGCTTGTATAAGAACCCAGTTTGGGGAATTACAAAAGATGAAATCATAGATTTAAACGTAAAAATTTATACATATCATCCCCAAATTTATAAATGAACCTTCACATTCGAAATAGAGATAGGAAGGCCTAAGCGTCAGAAGAAACAGCTCCGTTGGTCAGCGACGAAGGATGGTCGGAAATAGCCTCTACGTACAACCGCTCTCGCCGCCAAACCCTAGTCTCTCCGTCGCGGTTACTTTTCTCCCTCCTCACTTTCTCCGTTGGAATTGATTGAACTAGGTTTTTTTTTTTTTTTTTTTGAAATATGTACCTCTCTGTTAGATTTATGGCCTCCTTGCCCTGTGATTTCAGAGTAGCGAGGATCATGTGGTGGTTGTAGAAGAAGAAGAAGAAGACGGAGGAGAGGATGATGTTGAAAACGATTGTGATGGATTGCTTGAGATATCTGAATCCCAAGGCGGCGGCTGCGGCGGCAAGTGCTTGATGGCTCCTTGTACTGGTATGGAGTTCGATTCCTATGATGATGCTTACAGTTACTACAACTCCTACGCCAGGGAGCTCGGTTTTGCTATTAGGGTCAAATCTTCATGGACCAAGCGTAACAGCAAAGAGAAACGTGGCGCTGTCTTGTGCTGCAACTCTGAAGGTTTCAAGTTGGTTAAAGAAGCCACCTCTCGTAGAAAGGATACCAGAACTGGCTGTCTCGCCATGATTCGTCTCAGGTTGATCGATTTTGATAGATGGAAAGTCGATCAAGTCATCCTCGACCATAATCACTCTTTTGATCCTGTAAGAGCCCACAACTCCAAGTCTCACAAGAAATCCTCTGCTGCTTTCATAAGACAACCAGAACCACCTCCTGATGTTCTTGTCCAGACTATCAATTTGTATCGAACCCTCCCAATCCACAAACCAGCCTCAAACTCTAGTGGGGAAACTAGCAATCCCAGTTTACTCTCTCCAAGGCTTTTAGAGCTCAGTGGGGGGTTTCGGGTCTTGCAGGATTTCTTCTTCCGAATTCAGCTTACCAGCCCCAACTTTCTTTACTTGATGGATCTTGGCGATGACGGGACTCTAAGGAATGTGTTCTGGATTGATGCTCGAGCTAGAGCTGCATACTCTCACTTTGGCGACCTTGTTGTCTTTGACACAACCTATTTATCAAACTCATACAAGATTCCCCTTGTGGCTTTTGTTGGGATTAACCACCATGGGGATTCTATCTTGCTCGGTTGTGGTTTGGTTTCTGACCAGAGCACTGAGGCCTACGCCTGGCTCTTTAGAGCTTGGCTAACGTGCATGTTAGGCCGCCCACCACAGACATTTGTCACAGAGCAGTGCAAGGCTATGCAGACTGCAGTCTCCGAAGTTTTTCCTAGGGCTCGTCATTGTCTTAGCTTGGCCCACGTGTTGCAAAGAATTTTTCAGAGTGTTGTCCGACTACAAGACTCTGATTCGTTCCGTACGGCACTGAACAGAGTGGTCTATGGATTTCTCAAGGTCGAAGAGTTTGAAATAGCGTGGGAAGAGATGATCCTTCGGTTTGGGCTGACAAATGAGGAAACCATCCAGGACTTGTTTCGAAACAGAGAAAAATGGGCTCCAGTTTACCTCAAGGATACATTTTTGGCCGGGGCGCTAACATTTCCACTGGGGAATGTGGCAGCCACGTTCATCTTCAGTGGTTACGTTCACCAGCAAACATCCCTGAGAGATTTCTTTGAAGGATATGAATGTTTTCTGGATAAAAAGTACACAAGTGAATCCTTGTGCAATTCAGAGTCCTTAAGATCAATCCCAGGGCTTCAAACAACACACCGGTACGAGTCTCAGATGGCAAAGGTGTTTACGAAGGAGATATTTAAAAGGTTCCAAGAGGAGGTCTCAGCAATGTCATCATGTTTTGGAGTAATGCAAGTCGACTCAAACGGTGTGGCCTCTTCGTACGTGGTGAAAGAGCAGGAGGGAGAGAAAGTGACAGAGTTTGAGGTGATCTACGAGACAAGTGGAACAGGACAGGTACGTTGCTTCTGTGTATGTGGTGGTTTCAGTTTCAATGGATACCAATGCAGACACGTACTCCTCGTACTCAGCCAGAAGGGCTTGGAGGAAGTCCCACATCATTATATTCTGCAACGGTGGCGCAAGGACGTGAAACGTCTCTATGTAGCGGATTTCGGGGCAGGGAGTGTGGACATAATGAATGAGGATCAGTGGCACGAGCATTTGCAGAGAAGAGTAATGCAGGTTGCTGAACAAGGCATGAGATCGAAAGAGCATTGTAGAGTGGCCTTGGAAGCGTTTAAAGAGAGTGTTGATAAGGTTCGCCTTGCGACAGAGAAACCATCTTAGATGATACTTATAAGTGTTGATGTTGTTATGTGGTTTTCTACAACCTGATTGGTTTCTATTGTTAATCATTTTTGGGGTTCTATCAATAATAATTCGTGTGTAATTATGATAAATATATGTTCAATGATCATCTTTATTAATGATTAGCTTCATACCAAAAAAGTGGTTGAACATCTCCACGAGATTTGAGCATTAGTATGACAACACCCACTTTGATTTGATTAGAGAGGACACTCTATATCGAAGAGTAATAAATAAACAACGCTATAATAAAGTAAAGAAAAATACAGAGTAAAATAAAGTAAAATAAAATAGATGAAAAGTAACGTGACAAACATTTACCTACTCGCACTAGTAGCGCGTTTCGCGCGTGAGACCAAAAACCGTGGGTTATAGACCACCAAAATGGGCTATTTCTCATAAATAATGAAAAAATGAGGATTGGAGGCGCGTGCTGTTTATTTAGCGTCTTTCTTTTTTATTTGTTCCATGTCAGCTGCTGATGTCTTTTTCACCTATAAAAATATATTCAAAAATATCAACAAATATTGATAGCTTTAGCGAATAGAAAATATGAAAAATTACAAAACACACTTTTGAAAATGCATTTGACAAAATTACACAATTTCAAAATAGATTCACAAAACTACAATTAAAATATTAAAAATTAAATTTAAATTAATCCTAAACAAAAAAAATTAACCCTTTTTAACATCAAACCCTAGTAAGACTATCTATAGTAGTAGTTTTAGAGGGTTTATAAAATCAAAAAATAAATTAAATATAAAAAGAAGATATGAATGGTTTCTAAAGAATGTGAATAATTGCTAAGTAAATCTTTTAGCCGGTAACCGATTGAGACCGTTAAGATATATAATAATATTATATTTATTAATATTATAATGAAAAAACTCAATTTAAAAGACTACCGTTGGATTTGCTCTAAAATAGTTAATCCAGATAAAAACTTTTAATTTTATTTTAGAATTTTAGTATTTAAATACGATTAGAAATCACTTATATTATAAAGCAAAAGTCACTTGGCTAAGTGGCTTCTACCTCATAAATTTTTTTTTAGTTTCTTTTAACAATTTTTTTTTATCAAATAGTAATTGTTATCCAAGTTTTTTAAAACTATGGTACTACTTTCACAATTATTACGTGATTTTATTTACTAAAGTGATGAGAAAAATTATTGGGAAGAGTCATTTGAAAAATTATCCTTTGGCAAATTACTATATTTGAATACAAAACATTTTTAAATATTTTTAATTTTGTACATATAAATTTTAAAAACAATCAATGATTTTTTTTTGAAATTATATTGTCGGGCTACGTCCGGGTAAAAATCCTAGTTGACGATAAAACATAAAATAAAAATAATGATTTTTATCGTCTACTCTTAAGTTGAAATCTCTTTATCAAAAAAATCGTCTACTCTTAATTAGCCTTTTAAATGTTAGAGCATGATCAATTGAGATTTTAAATTTTTCTTAACCAGTTTTCTTAAACTAAAAAAATGGTGAGAGATTCTTAGAAAATTAAAGAAATTTTCTATATAAACCCACTTAAGCAATTTCAAAATCTAGGGGGAGTGACCTTGGTCTAGTGACAGTCATAAGTCCACAAGAGGCAGGTAGCACCACCCCACCCGGGATCGATTCCCCGCGTCTACGTTTGTGTAGAATTGGCTAACGGATCGGTCATTTGTGGCTCAAACGTTGACAAAAAACAAAAAAACAATTTCAAAATCTATTAGTAATGTAATTATTATTAGAGGAATTCACAAATCTACACCCTTTCAATCCCTTCTTCACAAAACTACTCCTAATTTAATATTTTCACATATTTACACCCTTTCAAAATTTTAAAAGCTTGATTTAACCTTTAAAAAATTACCAAAATTAATTTTTTTTCATTTGGGTTCGCTAATTAGTGTTTAGGGTATAGTATTAAGGAGGTAGAATTGTTTGGGTAGAGTTTATTTGAATTTAATTTTGAGTGTTTAAGTGTAGTTTTGTGAAATATTTTGGAAATGATGTAGTTTTGTGAAATGTAATTCAAATGGTGTAGTTTTGTGATTCTCCCTTATTATTATTATTATTATATTTAAAAACTTTAGCGAAATTATCTCAATTGATCATGTTCTTAAAATCTACCATTTGATATTATTAAAGATTTAAAATTTTATTTTGAAGATATACCAAGGTTTTAAAAATTACTTGCCTAGGAAGGAACTCTCACTACTAAGACCATCTCCAACCGAGAAACCCACAAAATTTCTTAACTATTCAGTGGGTCCATGAACAGTTGGTTTAAAACAAAATAAAAAAATAAAAAATAAAAACGGACCAATCATGGGCCGTCACGTATGCATGAATAGTTAAGATCTGGATCTTAAATAAGAAATATAAGATTCAGATCTTAACTATTTAGGTGGGTTCCACATGCTAAGATCCCGTTAAGAAACACCATTGGACTTGCTCTAAGTCATACTAAGTCAGTAAGTCCTAATACATTTGTTAAATAAATTATGAGCTAGTCCGACTATTATCCGGATAATAATACAATAATTTATGGGGAAATTGAAAAACAAGGATGTTTTTTTGAAATTTGTCCATCTATATTTTTTTGTAAAATGTTTGTTCTTCCTAAAATATCCTTTTATTAGTTTTAGACAAATATTTATATATAAGTTGAAAAATACGTGAACGAAAAATTTAGATTATGTATTCTACAAATTGTAGGCGGTCTCGAATATTTTCCGAAATTAAATTTTAAATTTTGTTCTATACCGTTTAGAATACATATTCTATATTGTAGATTATGTATTCTACAAATTGTATATATTCTACGATATTTAGATTACGTAATCTAAAAGTTGTATATGATCTGTTAAGTTTAGATTACATATTCTATATATTGTACATATTCTAAATATTGTATATGTTCTACGACTTGTAGAATACAAATATGCTTTTTATTCTATAATATTTAGAAGAAAAAAATCTAAAGTTAACCTTATGGTCAATTTTTTTTAGAATACGTAATCTATCATTTACCATGTGTTATATGAAAGATAGAATATGTGCTCCAAATTTTTATTATGTTCTAGATCATCTAGAATAGGTATTCTATATTTTCTCTTACGTTCTATAAAGCGTAGAAAATAAATTATATGGAGTTTATAGTACTACGAGATGGAGAACGTTATTCGAAGAATACATAAATCTTATAGGAGTTCCTGAAGATGAATGGCATGTTACGATGTCAATGATGCAAAAGTTCTACCACCCGAATCTCGAAAAGGCCAAGGTAGGCGAAGGAAACAAATATATGAAAGTGTTGAAGAAAAACTAAGACCGTCACAAGGGGATCTAAAAGGCACAAATGTAGTCGTTGTGGTAAAGAAGGGCATAACAGATCGACTTGTGATATGCATATATAACTATGATATGTGCAAACAATAGAAAATCACACATGTTCTATGTTTCTTTCATATGTGTATTAGTTTTTGTTGGTTTTTTTCTTTATTTTTGTGTACTTGTATGATGTTAGAAAATAAGCAAATTATGGACAAAGGAAAATAATAATAACAATATAAATAATTCAAAGAGCAATTTGATGGAAATAAAATGAAGCTTTTGTTGTTGTTTTCTTTGACACGTGAAGCTTTATATTCAACAAAGAAGAAGATTAAAATCATGAAGAAGAAAACAATATTGCATTGTTTCTAATATTGATAACTATTTCAATTAAGATAATTACAAATATTTTTAATTGTTATCTAGATATTAAACATAAAATACAAATATATTGACATAATTTTTTTATTATATAAAATAGATTAAAAGGATATAATAGGATTTTAATTAAAAATAATCATAGATGGACAAAAAAAGAAAAAAATGTATAGATGGACAAAATTCAAAAAAAAACACTTTATTTCCAATTTTCCCATAATTTATTATGGAGAATTTTTTACTAAAAAAGTTTTGATTTAATTTATTATGGAGAGTTTTTTACTAAAAGTTTTAATAAATAATTGTAATTTTTTCTTTTGAGATTTCAAAATTTGAAGTCAACTAGATTAACTTGTTATTTATTTTGACCCGAATGAAAACAATTATGCATATATTTATTAAAAAAAATAAAAAGTTATTAGAAATTTGAAACGATAAATAATAGATATTTTTATTGGCAAAGACAAAAAGTCAAAAGGAAAGTCGAGTCGTGAAAATAACTTTCTCACCTAAGACGCGTTGAGCGCGTGAGAGCAAAATCCGAATGTTATAGACCATGAAAATTGACATATTTTGACACTATGAGACAGTGAGGGGATAGAGAGCGCGTGAACGAAAAAGGCAGATAAAAATAATTTAGAGTAAAGATTGATTAACAGATACGACATTTAATAATGGCATTTTATATAAAAGATTTTTGGAGACTTTGATCCTCCTCATGGATCAAAAAAAATCATTAACTCACAAACCAAACCATCAGCAGCAGAGAGAGATAGTGTTGCAGTTAGTTGAAGAAGATGTTGTCTCTCTATAAATTATCTCTCAACCATTTCAGAGCTCCATTTGCGACCTTCCTACACAAACACAATAAAAGGGAGTGAGAATCTATCTCAATGCTTATTTATTTAAGTATAATCAAGAAACCAAAATTACTTACCCTGCAAAATCCTTGATGTTCTTCCACAAATCATTTTCTTGCTCCTCTTGCCTTTTCTCTTTAACTTCATCTGCTGTCAAGTTTTCTGAGCTACTGGCTGCACTGCTTAAATCTGCAAAACCAATGGTGGTTATCCATCAATGCGTATGCGTACCGTGTGTGTATCATGTTTACTCTCTTACATTCATGGAGATTATTACAACAACAAGTGCGCACCCATCAAAACTGACATTCATGCTTTGCAGATTTTCATGAAATTGAAAGCTTACTAGTGGATTGCTGAGACTTAGCACGAGTTCGTTGCCTGCTCCTGGATGTGCCCCTCAGAAATGCAAGCTCCTCCAGCAACTCCCGCTCTCCACCACTGTTCATGGGATCCAGAAACCGACAAGCCATCCATCATAAACTCACTCTTTGTCTGTTTCACTTGGACAGGCTAGCCTCAATAAATAAAAAGTTTAAGCTGGTAATACCTTATTTGATTGGGTATAGCAACTTTTACAGTAAATAAGTGGTCACCACGGATTGACGGTCTATTCAGTTTTGGTGCACCTTTCTTTGCCAGGACCAGCACATCCCCAGGTTGCGTACCCGGAGGTATCTGCAGCTCAGTCTCTCCTTCAACTGTTTTCACCTATAAAGATGTTTATATTAACCATAAGATGAATGATCAATTCTGAGGCAGAGTCTACTTATTGGATGTCTGATACAAAAAACACTAAATCACCTTGACAACCGCACCAAGTATAGCATCAAGGTAACTGATCGAAAGGGTAGATAAAAGGTTTATGCCATCTCTTTGAATTCCCCGGACATCTTCAACATCAAGATATACATACAAATCTCCTGGAGGACCACTAATGGGAGAATAAACCCAGTTGCAGGAAATCAGAACCATGTAGATTGATTTAGCAGAAAGAATACTTTTCTAACTGGTAATCAACAAGCTGTAATTTTCTCTACATACCCTCTGGGACCAGAATCACCTTCCCCAGCAACTCTAAGGATGCTACCTGCGCTAACTCCTGGAGGAATTTTGACTTTGATGCTTTTATTTATGCGCACACGTCCTTCTCCAGAGCATTTCCGGCAATTTTCAGAAACTATCTCACCATCTCCACCACAGTTTGGACACATAGAAACCTAAGATGTAAGAGGCAATGCATACAAAAACTATAGTGTTATCAAAAAACTTTCACAATCAGTGGAAACCACAAACTGGATTCAACCAAATTCTGAGTGAATTCTCACATCTGAACTATATACGAAACACGAAAACAGAGTATATTGAGTAAACTGTACATTGACATGAATTCTAATACTCCAATCAGATGCCATTTCTTAACTACAACAGAAGGAAACCAGACAGAAATGGAAAATATTAATCGTAAGGACCTGTGAAAACAAGCCGAATGGTGTTTGCTCAGTTCTCATAACTTGACCCCGCCCACCACAAGTAGAGCATATTCGCATCTTGGATCCTGCTTTAGCCCCGGTGCCAGCACAAGACTCACATGTCTCCAGGTGCGAAAGATCAAATTCTTTCTCAGAACCAAGAATAGTCTCCAACAGTTCTAAAGTGATGTCATACCTGAAACTCAGCAAAAGGAAAAAATGTAATTTGAACACCAATGTTAGTTGCAAAACTGAGGATATAGGGAAAGCTAGAAGAAGCCAATATTTTGAAGCTAACCACAGAAGAAAAAGAAGAAGAAATTCATTGGCGGTTAATCTAGAAAGGGAGTGTCGTAGATAAAAACTTACCGTAAATCTTCACCTTTGGTAACCCTAGGGCGGCGGGTTCTCCCTAAATCAGGTTGGTCCATACCGGGAAATCCACCCATACTCGCACCAAAGAATGTCTCGAAAAGGTCAAAAGGATTTGTCTGCTTGGAAATATAAGAGAAAAGAAGTCGAGTTGATGCAAGCAACAGCAAGAGAAGAAGAAAAAGGGAAAAAGAGAATGTGGTACCGTGTAAGTAGAAGAAGCACCTCCGGATGCACTATTGACTCCAGCTTCACCATATTGATCATATAATGCTCTCTTTTGCTCATCTGATAGCACCTGACAATGTGTTTGAGTTCAGTAACATATGGCAACACTAATCTAGCAGAGAAAATCCATAAAAACAAAGCAAAAAATGGATGGGAGAGAATAGAAAAGGTACCTCATAGGCAGCACTGATTTCCTTGAACTTGTCAGTGGCTCCAGGTTCCTTGTTCACATCTGGATGGTACTGACGAGCAAGGCGGCGATAGGCAGCTTTGATATCTTTGGAGTTGGCAGATTTAGGGACACCGAGAGTAGAGTAGTAGTCTCCGGAGGAAGCTGCTAACACCACCACGGATCGGCGATAGGATCCCCTTGGCCTTGCTCGAGGAGGACAAGACGAAAAGGATAACAACGCCTTATCAAACCTCACCGAGAGAGAACAAGGACGATGATCAGAGGAGAACAATAGAGGACACGGCGTCACCGACGGAGTTGCAACTTGAGAGCATACCTTCACCATCATCATTTCCCCCGGGGATTTGTGATGGATTTTTATCTCTCTCTCTCTCTCTTTTTTTAATTATTATTTTACTTTTATGTCTGTTTCATTCGATAATGTATGCCTCTCGTTAACATTACGACTATTAAGTATAATAATATAATCTTCTCTTTTATTTAGTAGCCTAACTGTAACATAGGATAAGTGGGCTGTAGCTCCTGGTGCTCAAGGCCCACAAAGGAAAGGCCCAAATAATGTCAGAAGAAGAAGATGCTACTCTGCTTGCAGTTTCAGATGCCTTCTTCTTCATCAGAATTATACAGCCTCCCTCCCTTTATACCTAAGCGCATTTCTTGCTAAATAAGACAAAAATAAAAGAAAGGGAAAGGGAAAGGGAAAGGGAAAGGATAGAGAGATCAAGTTTGTTCGTTGTTGTTCTCAATACACAGCACAGAGCACAGCAGAGCAAATACAAATGCCAAAAGCGTTTCTTTTCTTAAAACACGTCTGGATTGAATCTTTCTGGCATTGAGTTTCCATGTTCCACTTCCTGCAGATGCATTCTCAATGCATAATTGTTCACCTGCCACAGTAGTAGAGTATTAGACAACATTCTTATTTCTGCCAACACTTCCAAAATCAACAGGGCAATATTGTGTGTGTGTGTGTGTGTGTGTTATTATCTCTGTATAGAGTCCTTTAAGAAAGGTGTTTGTTTACCTCTAGAGTTCTGAGCTTTTCCTGGTACTGAGGAATCAGGTGTTTCATAAGTTCAAGCTGCTGGTTCGCATCCTCCAATGCCTTCTGCCTCTCATGTTGAATCGCAACAGCACGTTTCAGGACTGCGTTGTCCTTTATCAAGGCATCCACTTGTTGCTGCACTGCCACTTTCTCCTGCATATTCTCACAAACATGGTTTTTATTTCCTTTGCAGTTCAGTTGATTCCTCAGTATTATATTAATAAACATTGTGTTTAGAGCAAACAACTTGGTCTTCATTAGTCAATGATATGATACGGGGGGCATAGCTACATAAGAAATAACTTAACAACAACCTTCATCATGAAATCCTCTACCATGCCTATAGCTCAAACAATTAAATACTATCACTACTTACTACCCCCCGTGCAGATCTGATATGATACCCACAAGGTCATATGGTAGTTTATATTTTGAAAGAGAGCCCACTGAAATATACAATGGCTTTCTAAATGCAATGCATTTACCTCTTGGAATTGTTTTCCGGCAACTTGGCGAGCACGTTCACTTAACATCTTCTCTAAAGCCTCAAGGACTCTTGATGCACGTACTTTTGCATCATCTGTGCCATTGGATTGTGTGACTTCCCTCACTAGCAATTCAACCCACTCATCACCACTCGCAGGGGCCGTAAAAGTTGCACCAGTATTGGTATCAGTTTCCAGGTTAGCAGCAACTTTATCCTTGGTGGGTAACATAGAGTGTAAGCTCTTCATAGCAGCATTGAAATCACTACCATGTTCTTCAAGTGCCTTTACAAGAACCTGATATATAAATAAAAAAGATATCCAAATCTAGTAATCATCTTTCTCCAATACAAGAAAAGCATATATCAAAATCTCAACAGCAGATTTGCTAACCAATTAAAGCCAATCACCTACAGAACCTGTGCAGCCAATCAGACAAATCGTGAAATCCAATGTTCAATTTTAAAAGGCGGTGATGAAAAATTGAACAAAACCTAATTGGAGTCTAAGGAAGCCCTTTTCAGTCGGTAAAAGCCAGATCTGTGTGGCTTGGCATATATATATATATAGAGAGAGAGAGATCAGAGAAGATACCATACCGTGAGATCAAGGTGGGGAAAGGAAGAGCGAAGCTGATCAAGAGGAGAGGAAGGAGGAGGAGGAGACCATGTCGGAGAATTAGAAGGAGAATAACATCGGAACCTCTTTGAAGACGGCGACGATGGAATATCTTCGAAGTAAGATCTCTTCGTTCCGCAATAAACGGCAGACATGGCTCCGATGATAACGGATCCGATCTCACCAAACGCGATCTTAATTACAATCTGACAGAGAGAGAGAGAGAAGAACGATGAAGAAGAAGAATCGAGAAGAGGAGCGTACAGGTTTTCCCCTTTCCTATCGGTCTCTAGGTTTTACGATTAGATTATCTTTGTTAGTAGGCCACCCGCATTCCCCCCTTTTTATATACACATCTTTAAGCGGCAGGGGCTTTTTCGTCCTTTCCTTTATCAACAGTAGGCGCGTTGCCTTTTGCGCGTGAAACTACACTTGAGCCAACGTTTCTTTTCTCTCTTTCTATTCGGTTTCTTCTAAAACATTTTATTATTTTAATAGATAAAAACAACCTATTTTATTTTATCAAATTAATGAAAATAAAAAATTTTCATGCGTAATTTTTGAATTAATATTTTAATTTATTATAAAACTATTAGGATATCAATATGTGATGAAATTTAATTTTACAAAAAAATTAATTTAAAGAGAAATAAAGACCGTTGTGTACCATTTTTAGTTTCTTTACTATTAATTATTTATTTTTGTTCACGATATATTTATTTCTGTTTTAGGTGGATATTTTAACCCGTTTTTAAATTGCATCATTGTTTTTTTTTTATGTTATTAGAAACTTTATATGTGTTTGTGTTTATTTTATATGCGGTTATGTTTTCGGTGAATATTTTTAGTGATTATTAACATTTGGTTTAAAAATATTATTGAGAACAATTTATGTATTATATAAGTTTGAATTTTTTATATATTTATTATTGTATATAATGTAATGTTTTATTTTATTATTAAATAATTTTATGTCTCTAATAGTTTCTTATTTGATTTTTATTAATATTAAATAAATTAAATAAATTTTATCAAATTTTTGATTTTATTTATGTATTTAATATTTTGACGATGATGTACCACATCATGGAGAGAAAAATCATTTTTCTTTTATATTATAGATAGATTTCATTTTTTCATTATGATTCATTCACTAATTAATTAAGAGATCACACAAATACAATAGGTTGGCTAACCAAATATCTAACTATATCTGACGGAGATTGATCTTTGTAATAGTTTTACATAAACCATAATAATGTTCAATATGGAAACTTAAACAATGTTTAGTTACATTAATGATGGATTATATTATTGGCTGATGGGCACAGAATCTAAAGTTGAAACTTGTAGTATGTAGATATGGATGGGCTAAAAAAAGGTGGAATCTTATAGTGGGCTAGGCTCCACGAGAACGTACAGTGGCTTTCCATTTAGCTTACACTCCCCCTGCTTATATCAAATAAACTTATTTACATATGTTACATATGATATGTACCAAATGGGCCTTTGTTATATAGAATGTAAAGTCAATATATATAATACCTTGAATATAGGCAAGCCAACGACGCATGCACATTCCACAACTTGTGCCCCAGCGCGCTCTAAACACCGCACATAATTAATTAGGAGATAGACAGATAAAATAGTTGATGAAAATAATGGCACATAATATATTTGTGTGTGTTAAGAAGCTGCATTAAAAGTACCCAAGAGGTTAATAGAAGCCGAGAGGGTTCCACCAGTGGCAACTAAATCGTCGATGATGAGAGCTCTTTCGTTTGATGATTTGATAGCCTCCATACTCATCTCTAGTCTATCTCTTCCATACTCCAGCTCGTACTCTTCGCTTATCACTCTCCCTTTTTATCCATTAATTAATATACGTACTCTATAGTTTAAATCATCATTTTTTCTTATCATACCAATTACAACAATACAATTTGTATGTAGAGAGAGAGAGAGAGAGATAACAAGTAATGGTACCAGGTAATTTCCCGGGTTTACGCAAGGGAACGAACTTGGCACCTATGGCTAATGCGATGGGAGGTCCAAATATGAACCCTCTCGCCTCCACTCCTGCATTAACTCCCCCCTTTTTTTAATTATTCACATTTTTTATATTTTAATATATAGGTTTAATCCACGATATGTATTTTATATTAAATTCTCACTAAAAGACAACACACATATATATATATATATATATATATATATGTAAAAGCAACATTTAAAAGGGACAAGTAATTAATCACCAACCACACTAACTAGGCTAAACAGCAAAAGTATTGTATGTGAGGGTAACATCATTAGACCAACTCCATTAGTGTTGTTTAAAGGGTGCTTAGTAATTTTAGGGGAATTAATTAAATAAATAATGGTTTAATTGTTAAGCATCAGTGCTTATAGAAGCAATTTAAATTTTTTTTAAGCAACCTAACGTGTCAATTTTTGATTGGGTGGAATTAAAAAAAAAAAAAATTCTTGTATGCAATGTATTTCATGTATGTTTCATCTTTAATTATTATTTGTGATATGTAAAATATAATGTTTAAAATAATAAAAAAATTTAAGAATTTAAAATTGTTTAATCTAAATGTAAAATATAATTTATGAATTGAAATAAGATTTTTGAAATGAAATAAAAAAAAAAAGTTTTTTTTAAGCACTAAGAGTTGCTTAACCATTAGAAGCAACAAATATTTAATAAAGTTGCTTGAACATTAAATTTTATTAAAAAATGGTTAAGCAATCTCCATTGGTGCTTAACCATTGGAGATGCTCTTATATATATATAAGAAAGAAAGTTGTTTATTATTTATTCAATCCATCTGTGTCATATTGGGAGATATGAATCCACTTAGGATTCTATCATAAGAAGAGCTAAACCCAAATTTGTTATACCAGTAACTATATTATGTAGATATTTAGAAGTGTGTAATATTGAAAGAAAAGGAAATCAGAAGAGAAAGGAACCGGCAACAAGGGAGATATCCATGTGCATGTAACGATCAACGAAGATATCAACAACATGTTTGAAGGCAACTGGATCCAGCAACAGCGTCGTTATGTCCTGAAACATTATTCCTGCAAACATCCCACCCTCAGTTTTAAGCTAATTAACACATAATTGCAAAACAAAAAAAAGAAATAAAGAAAGGAAAGGAAATAGAGAGACAATAAAAGACCAGGCTTGGGGAAGTGAGGGATGACACGAATGGCGTCAGAGATGACTTGTAATCTTTGATCTCCTTGCAACCCATTCTCTACCGCAAACATCTTCCAGCCGCAATATTAATCATGAGAAAGGTCGACTTGGGGTTTGTATTTATATAGCATTTTACTTTCTCATTCCCATTCGACTCTACTTTTGCTTGCTTTTTTACCTCAAAAGAGAGGACCCCACCCCACTTGAGAATTATACCAAAAGAAGAAATAGAGTGCCTATTTTCTTTCTTACTGTTTCTACCGCATGCCTTTGCTCACTCTTTGTCTTTCGTGTACCCCACCTCTCACAAATATCTTTCGTGTAGTTAATTCTCAAAAGAGACAACCAAGGAGGAGGAGGACAATCACTACCCAAGATCTCCTCTGCCTCTTTCTTTTCTAGAGTGCAAAACAAAACAAAAAAAAAGATATGCAAAGAATTGAAAGAGAGGGACTTGACCATGTGACACACTATGTGCTCTCTTCTTAACCACTCACATCATCACCTCTAAATTCTAATCAAATATGAAATATCCCATTCCCACCCACCTCTATTTTGATAGATAGATAGTGCAAGTTACTGTACACACCCACCATTCTCTCCTCGCCTTTTGATGTTACAATGCATACAGAACAACAAGACTATGTCACATCTAACATCGGACCCACGTCTAGAGATCCATAACTCATACCAATTTCTTATTAATGAAAATCCTGACCTGTAAGTATCTATGTCGTTGCTGTGCCTTGGTGTTGAGAGTAGTGAAGACTCGAGGATAAAAAGTCTTTGAGCCAAGGCTCACTACTGTCTACTTCTGCACTTGTTTCCACAGTTTGTGCATTTCTTCACTTTACTAATCAAGAAAGCAACTATCAAACAAAACATGTCAATTACAAACCAAAAATACAAATGTTTTATGAGCGTATTCTTCACACTCTGGCGATGTAAAAGAAATTCCCAAGCTCCCAACAATTTTGTAAAACTGTCGACAAATTCAATGAAATTGGTAAGGACCATCTTTGAGACCCTATTCTTAGGCCAAATAGGTTGGCATGGAGGTTCCATTCTCAGCCTGTATGAGGTTAAGTTTGCCACTTTACTTGTAAATTATTCATAATCAACACACATTCAACCTATTGTTATTACAAATGGAAAAAGAGTTTACGGTCTTACTATTGTGATCTATGCTGCTATTACTTGAATAAAAGGGTACTTTCTTTCACCTTGCGTTATGCATGAAGACTAGAAAATCATATTATTGAAATTTGTACAAGCCATTTTGTATGGATCAATCCTGCAAAATAATCATAAGACAACAGTCATTGCAAAAAAGGAGGAAAACTAAAAGGGAACATAGAAAGAGAGGTTGTGACTCACGGTTATTACATCTTGGGTCTGCCACCAAAATGTTTAAAAGAGAACCTGGAAGGACGACTGCTACTCTCGGGTACTTTTCTGGTCACTCCCCAGTGTCCTGCGAACGGTAACCACCCTTTAATTAAGTTAACTAGTTTGAATTCTGCTGCCGGTAACTCGTCTTGAGCTCCTGAATAACTCTTTTCAGCTTCATTGTTCTGGATTTGGATTTGGTTGGGGCTAGATTCCACTTCTAACCTATTGTGAGAGGCTATTTTAGCAGGCCTCAAAATAATGCAAAGATGATATAATAGGTGGATGGTTACAAGTGTTACTTACTTGAGGTAACGCTTGCAACTGTGGCTCTTGGAACTTTTGTTCATAGGAGAGTGGTCTATCGACAAATGCCTTACAAAACATAGCTGAAAGAGAGGGAAAGGGATATTAGAGATTCAAAGAAACTGAATGTGTGCATAAAAAAAAAGAGATGAAAATTTTACGAACTTGATCTCCATCATTGAGACCAAGATTACGGATGCTTGTTTTGTCATTGACTAATTTCTGGTCGCCATAGGACAGGCAAAAATGACCCCAAACGTGGGACCTGTGGGCAAGTATGAACTCACTGATACACTAGCTAATAGAGAAAACAGCTAAGATATGAAAACTCAGTGACTATGTAAACGTACCATGAAATCCTGCCATGACCTTCCTGAGGAGATATGATGAATACCTTTTCAACAGCTCGTTTTAGCTCAGCCACTGAGTAATCCTTTCCTATTTCCACATCTGTTGTAATCAAAACCAAAAAGCAATTATGTCTATTAAGGCTTATAACATTAATGATTCCAAGCCGCAGAATAAGAACCATAATAGAGAGCTATATATGACGACGACGAAGGGAGAGATTTCCAAGAGAAACTGTCGATTTATGTTACAGCAAATACACAGAAATCTCATAGAAAAACTATATTCAATGAACTAATTACTGTATTTCTCAGGAATTGGCTTAAAACAAACTGTACACGCACCGAAAAGGGAGCCATCGAGCTTAACGACGGAAAGCTTAATAGAGCCCTGAGGAGGAAGTTTAAGATAGGAGGATCTCCTTCCAGAAATCGAACCACCGTCGTTAGAAGCAAATGGTGATAAGAAACGCGGCTCTATCAACGACCTAAGCCCCGCGCTTCCACTGCAGCGTCGACGAATCGGACTATATACCTCTCTCATTAGTCTAAATTCCAGGAGAAGGCGAAGATTCTCCTCTCTTACCTCTTCGAGAGTAATCGAAATTGGGGAAACCGTAGAATAAAGGCAATTTACGGCTTCTTCTATATAAAGAACCCGTCCTTTATAACGGTATAATGTATGTTGCGTAGCGGGCTCATAAATTAAGGCCCAAATATCATAACAAGAAGCCCAATAATTGGTCCAATTAATGAATTGTTATCGGTGACTCTAGTCGGTTTAGCGAGTTTGGATCGCCGCCCAAGCATCTTTCGACACCGCCTATTTTTTTATAATAGTAAATATCTAAAAAAATCACAACCTGTCGAAAAAAGAACGCGACTCACCCAAAATTGTTTTTAGGGTTTATCTTTACTCGACTACTGTCACTAGTTCTTCGCAAAGGTAGGTTTTAGATTGCACAGTGGCGCGTTGGATTTAGGGTTTCTTCATCGTGGATTTGAAATCCATAGCCATGTGGAACAACAACGATGGTATGCCCTTAGCACCTCCTGGTACCGGCGGATCTATGATGCCGCCACCGCCTCCCGCTGCACATCCTTCGTACACGTCGCTTCTACCGCCTTCTAATCCGATTACTCCGGTTGATCTTACTCCTGAAGAGGTGGAGGCAAAGCTCGAGGAGAAGGCGCGTAAGTGGATGCAGCTTAACTCCAAACGCTATGGAGACAAGAGGAAGTTCGGGTTTGTGGAAACGCAGAAGGAGGACATGCCACCAGAACACGTCAGAAAGATCATCAGGCAAGTTTCCCTCACTTCCAATAACGTCTTACTCTTGGGGTTTTCGAATCTTGTTTACTATTGCTTTAGTTAGGGTTTACTTGGATTAATAATGAAGCTGTGATTTCTTTGGTTCAGGGATCATGGTGATATGTCATCCAAGAAATTTCGTCATGACAAACGTGTATACCTTGGAGCCCTTAAATTCGTCCCTCACGCTGTCTTCAAGCTCCTGGAGAACATGCCTATGCCCTGGGAACAGGTTCTTTTTTCTTAAGTTTAACTGGTTTTTGTTTGGATTCAGCTCTTCTCATCATCTAACTCCTCTTTTTCTTTCAGGTCCGAGACGTGAAGGTTTTGTACCATATCACTGGAGCAATTACATTTGTGAACGAGATTCCATGGGTTGTTGAACCTATTTACATGGCTCAGGTGGGCTATTACCCTCTCTATCTCTCTTTAGGTGCGTTTGTGTATTGATGTCTTTTTTTAAATATTTTTTGGCTGATCGTTATTTCATTTTCTATGATTTTGCAGTGGGGTACTATGTGGATTATGATGCGAAGGGAGAAGAGGGATCGTCGTCATTTCAAGAGAATGCGATTTCCACCATTTGACGATGAGGAGCCTCCACTAGACTATGCAGACAACTTGTTGGACGTTGATCCTCTAGAGCCCATTCAGCTAGAGCTAGATGAGGAAGAAGATTCTGCTGTACACACTTGGTTTTATGACCACAAGCCACTCGTGAAAACCAAACTGATCAATGGTCCCAGTTACAGGAAGTGGAATCTCTCTCTTCCAATTATGGCAACCCTTCACAGGCTTGCAGGCCAGTTGCTGTCTGATTTGATTGATCACAACTACTTCTACTTGTTTGACATGCCGTCTTTCTTTACAGCAAAGGCTCTAAACATGTGCATTCCTGGTATGCTGTTCTCTTTCCATGCTCTAGTTCTGATATTTTTTGCTTCAGCTTTTACTCTTTCGATTTTCTAATGCATTCCTCTACATTTTTCCAGGTGGTCCTAAGTTTGAACCTTTATATCGTGATATGGAGAAAGGGGATGAAGACTGGAATGAGTTTAATGACATCAACAAGCTGATCATTCGTTCCCCTCTGCGAACTGAGTACAGAATAGCTTTTCCTCATCTGTACAATAATCGGCCCAGGAAAGTTAAACTCTGCGTGTATCACAGTCCTATGGTTATGTATATAAAGACCGAGGATCCTGACCTTCCTGCGTTTTATTATGATCCGTTAATTCACCCAATAAGCAACACTAACAAGGAAAAGCGTGAAAGGAAGGTATATGATGATGATGACGAGGATGATTTTACCTTACCAGAAGGAGTGGAACCTTTGCTAAAAGACACCCAACTCTACACTGACACTACAGCTGCTGGCATTTCCTTGTTGTTTGCCCCACGGCCTTTCAATATGAGGTCTGGGAGGACACGACGGTCAGAAGATATTCCCCTGGTTTCAGAGTGGTTCAAAGAGCACTGGTAAACTATTCCTTTTGATTATACTTCGTGTCTTTTTCCTTTTCAAAATTTATTAGGAGCTACCTAATACCTTTGTGTGAACTCATTATTTGCAGTCCTCCAGCATATCCGGTTAAAGTTCGGGTTAGTTATCAAAAGCTTTTGAAATGCTATGTTCTCAATGAGCTGCACCATAGACCACCTAAAGCTCAGAAGAAGAAGCACTTGTTCCGCTCTCTTGCAGCTACAAAGTTTTTCCAAAGTACTGAACTGGATTGGGTTGAAGTAGGTCTGCAAGTCTGCCGGCAGGGGTATAATATGCTGAATCTGTTGATTCACAGGAAGAATTTAAACTACCTTCATCTTGACTACAACTTCAACCTGAAGCCTGTAAAGACTTTGACCACCAAAGAGCGAAAGAAGTCACGTTTCGGGAACGCTTTCCATCTCTGCCGTGAGATTCTCCGGCTGACAAAACTTGTAGTTGATGCAAATGTCCAATTCCGACTCGGTAATGTGGATGCTTTCCAACTGGCTGATGGCCTGCAATATATTTTCTCCCATGTTGGCCAGTTGACGGGTATGTATCGTTATAAATACAGACTGATGAGGCAGATTAGGATGTGCAAGGATTTAAAGCACTTGATATATTACCGTTTCAATACTGGTCCTGTGGGTAAGGGACCAGGGTGTGGATTTTGGGCTCCGATGTGGAGGGTATGGTTGTTTTTCCTCCGAGGAATAGTTCCTCTTCTTGAGCGATGGTTAGGGAATCTTCTTGCACGGCAGTTTGAGGGGCGTCATTCCAAAGGTGTGGCCAAAACAGTCACAAAACAGAGAGTTGAAAGCCATTTTGATTTAGAGCTTCGAGCTGCTGTCATGCATGACGTTCTTGATGCTATGCCAGGTTTCCATTCTTTCATATCTGTGGTTCCTTGTGTTTTGATAGACAGGATTGCTTTGTTCTTATTATTTTGTATTTTTCTGTTAATGTGCAGAGGGTATCAAGCAGAATAAAGCGCGGACAATATTGCAGCATCTTAGTGAGGCATGGCGATGCTGGAAAGCTAATATCCCATGGAAGGTTCCTGGGTTGCCGGTGCCAATTGAGAATATGATCCTTCGTTATGTCAAATCTAAGGCTGATTGGTGGACAAATGTTGCTCACTACAATCGTGAGCGCATCAGAAGAGGAGCTACTGTTGATAAGACAGTTTGTCGAAAGAACCTGGGAAGGTTGACTCGTCTTTGGCTGAAGGCAGAGCAGGTATGTATATTGTTTTACTCTAATATTTTATGAGTGGCTTCATGTATTGATTGTATATGTTAGTTACCTTTATCCTCGATATCCCAGTTCTCTGATCTATTATCCTTGTCAAAATGTTATAGGAACGACAGCACAACTACCTGAAAGATGGTCCATATGTCACTCCTGAAGAAGCACTAGCGATTTATACAACTACTGTTCATTGGCTTGAATCAAGGAAGTTTTCTCCAATTCCATTCCCTCCTTTGTCTTACAAACATGACACAAAATTGCTCATCCTGGCCCTTGAGAGACTGAAAGAATCATATAGTGTAGCTGTGCGGTTGAATCAGCAACAGCGAGAAGAGCTTGGTCTAATTGAACAAGCATATGACAATCCTCATGAAGCTTTGTCGCGAATAAAACGTCATCTCCTCACCCAGCGTGGCTTTAAAGAGGTAACTTGATAATTATCACTCAATATTCGAGCATTGGATTGAACATATCTTGTCAAGGTTATTGTATTAAACTGGTGTTGAATACGTTTTACTTGCAGGTTGGCATAGAGTTCATGGATCTATATAGCTACTTGATTCCAGTTTATGAAATAGAGCCTCTAGAGAAAATTACTGATGCCTATCTTGATCAATACTTGTGGTACGAGGGAGACAAGCGCCACTTGTTTCCAAACTGGGTCAAGCCAGCAGACTCAGAACCGCCACCACTTCTGGTTTATAAGTGGTGTCAAGGTATCAATAACTTGCAAGGCATATGGGATACAGGTGATGGACAGTGTGTGGTGATGCTTCAGACTAAGTTCGAAAAGTTCTTTGAGAAGATTGATTTGACAATGTTGAACAGGTATGTATCTCACTACTGCTTCATTGATTTTAGACACTGAGCTTTGACTTTTTGGACTAATAAGTATGTTTTGTTGCTTCTTTCAGGCTTCTTCGTTTGGTTCTTGACCATAATATTGCAGATTATGTGTCTGCGAAGAATAATGTAGTTTTGTCTTACAAGGATATGAGTCATACTAACTCATATGGTCTCATTAGGGGACTTCAGTTTGCGTCATTTGTTGTTCAGTTTTATGGATTGTTGCTTGATCTTCTGATTCTTGGTTTGACTCGAGCGAGCGAAATTGCTGGGCCACCGCAGATGCCTAACGAGTTTATGACCTTTTGGGATACAAAAGTGGAGACACGTCACCCCATAAGACTGTATTCGCGGTATATAGACAAAGTTCACATTATGTTTAAATTCACACATGAAGAAGCTCGGGATCTTATTCAGCGCTTTCTTACGGAGCAACCTGATCCCAACAATGAAAACATGGTGGGATACAACAATAAGAAGTGCTGGCCAAGAGATGCAAGGATGAGGTTGATGAAACATGACGGTATGCCATTTTATACAATTTGATTAACTATCACAGTAGATATTGTTTCTTATTATTTATTCATTTTCCAGTCAATCTTGGTAGAAGTGTCTTCTGGGACATGAAGAACCGACTTCCTCGGAGCATCACAACATTGGAGTGGGAAAATGGCTTTGTTTCGGTCTATAGCAAGGATAACCCTAACCTTCTCTTCAGCATGTAAGTGTATCATTTAGTATTTTTAGAGTTGCTGTTGTGCTAAGCCTTTGCCTTGACTGTAATTGGTAATGCTACCAACATCAATGACTCGTTCACATTATTGCCTGCAGGTGTGGATTTGAAGTACGTATACTTCCAAAAATCAGGATGACACAAGAAGCATTCAGCAACACAAGAGATGGTGTATGGAATCTGCAAAATGAGCAGACGAAGGAGAGGACTGCAGTTGCTTTTCTGCGGGTTGACGATGAACATATGAAGGTCTTTGAGAATCGTGCGAGGCAGATCCTTATGTCATCAGGATCAACCACCTTTACCAAAATTGTCAACAAATGGAATACAGCTCTAATTGGTATATCCTATGAGCTTGTTTTGTAGCATTTATAGTTTCCAATAATGTGTGTAGCATGAAGCTGAGCATCTTTTTTTGCAGGTCTCATGACATACTTCCGTGAAGCCACTGTGCATACGCAGGAGCTCTTGGATCTTCTAGTGAAGTGTGAGAATAAAATCCAAACAAGGATTAAGATTGGGCTGAACTCAAAGATGCCTAGTCGGTGAGCAAAATCTATTTTATTAAATTGTGGTTGACATAAGACCCATATGTTTATGTTTCTATAACCTGATTGTTGTGCTTTTCCTTTACAGATTTCCCCCTGTTATCTTCTACACACCAAAGGAAATTGGTGGGCTGGGAATGTTGTCAATGGGTCATATTTTGATCCCACAAAGTGATCTTCGGTACAGCAAGCAAACAGATGTTGGTGTGACCCACTTTAGGAGTGGAATGAGTCACGAGGAAGATCAGCTTATACCAAATCTTTATCGTTACATTCAGCCGTGGGAAAGTGAGTTTATTGATTCGCAGCGTGTTTGGGCAGAATATGCTCTAAAGAGGCAAGAAGCACAGGCCCAGAATAGGCGTCTTACACTGGAAGATCTGGAAGTAAGTTTCCTACTTGAATATTTGCTGCATTTTCCGAAACGTAAAGTTTTGAGATTGATATCAGTGTGCTAGCTTGCTTTCTTTAGGTAGTGTTGTCTATTGACAATAGTCTTTGCTTGTCATAGGCTTTTCGGTGGACATAAATTGTGTCTTCGTTTTGGAGTCTAGGTGCTAGTTTATTTTGAGTTTTATGTCACAATTCTGGAATAATTCTTTATTGACGAGAGAATACTAACTCGTGAATAAATTGGTAACAGGATTCTTGGGATAGGGGAATTCCTCGTATAAATACCCTTTTCCAGAAGGATAGGCACACACTAGCATATGATAAAGGTTGGAGGGTTCGGACTGACTTCAAGCAGTACCAAGTCCTTAAACAAAATCCTTTCTGGTGGACACACCAGAGACATGATGGTAAGCTGTGGAACTTGAACAACTACCGAACTGATGTTATCCAAGCCCTTGGAGGTGTTGAGGGTATTCTAGAGCACACATTATTCAAGGGAACATAGTAAGCCTGCTTTCTATTTGTGTTCAACTAATTATGACCTTTGTTTCATAATGAAACATGATGTTCAGCTGCTCACGAGTTTATTTTCAGCCTAATTTGCTAATTTTTTCATACTTTACATGACCTCAGTTTTCCGACATGGGAGGGTCTTTTCTGGGAGAAGGCATCTGGTTTTGAGGAGTCAATGAAATATAAGAAGCTGACGAATGCACAGAGGTCTGGTCTGAACCAGATTCCGAATAGAAGATTCACGCTTTGGTGGTCGCCAACAATTAATCGAGCGAATGTCTACGTGGGTTTCCAAGTGCAGTTGGATCTGACAGGAATATTCATGCATGGAAAGATTCCTACACTTAAGATATCTTTGATTCAGATTTTCCGTGCCCATTTGTGGCAAAAGATCCATGAGAGTGTTGTTATGGATCTTTGCCAAGTATTAGACCAAGAGTTGGATGCTTTGGAGATAGAGACTGTGCAGAAGGAGACAATTCATCCAAGGAAGAGTTACAAGATGAACAGCTCTTGTGCTGATGTTCTTCTATTTGCTGCCCATAAATGGCCAATGTCTAAGCCTAGTCTGGTTGCTGAGTCAAAGGATATGTTCGATCAGAAAGCCAGTAACAAATATTGGATAGATGTGCAACTTCGATGGGGAGATTATGACTCCCATGATATTGAGCGTTATACTAGGGCCAAGTTCATGGACTATACAACGGACAATATGTCTATCTATCCATCTCCTACAGGTATTAGATAGTTTCCATTATGCTTTAATTTTATAATTCTTAAGTTTTCTGCGGTATGTTTGTATTTTGACAAAACCTTCCATGCAGGTGTAATGATTGGGCTTGATCTGGCATACAACTTGCATTCTGCATTTGGTAATTGGTTCCCTGGTTCTAAACCTCTTCTTGCTCAAGCAATGAACAAAATCATGAAGGTACTAGAATTTCTAACACAGTGTGTCCATTACAGGTCCTTTTTACTTAAGTATAGTTGACTTATGTTTCAATATAAAATACTGCAGTCGAATCCAGCTCTATACGTGTTGAGAGAAAGGATAAGGAAAGGTTTGCAGCTATACTCGTCCGAGCCTACGGAACCATATCTGTCATCTCAAAACTATGGTGAAATATTCAGCAATCAGATTATATGGTTTGTCGATGATACTAATGTCTATCGTGTCACAATTCACAAGACGTTTGAAGGAAATTTGACAACCAAGCCAATAAATGGTGCAATTTTTATCTTCAATCCAAGAACTGGGCAGCTATTCCTGAAGGTATTTCTTCCTCTCCCGTAATTTTCATGTAACTTCTTTGGTTTGAGCCTAATAGCATGCAGTGGGGTCTTAAATTGCTGTTTTACTTACTCTAGGTTATCCATACAAGTGTTTGGGCTGGTCAGAAGCGTCTTGGTCAGCTAGCGAAATGGAAAACTGCTGAAGAGGTTGCTGCACTTGTGCGGTCTCTTCCTGTTGAAGAACAGCCAAAACAAATCATTGTGACTCGGAAAGGAATGCTCGATCCCCTTGAGGTTCACTTGCTGGATTTCCCCAACATTGTAATCAAGGGAAGCGAATTGCAGCTTCCGTTCCAAGCTTGCCTTAAGATAGAGAAATTTGGTGATCTGATTTTGAAGGCAACAGAACCGCAGATGGTCTTATTCAATATTTATGATGATTGGTTGAAGAGTATATCTTCGTATACTGCCTTTTCAAGACTTATCCTGATCCTTCGTGCGCTTCATGTGAATAATGAGAAGGCTAAGATGTTGTTGAAGCCCGACAAGTCTGTTGTCACTGAGCCACATCACATCTGGCCCTCTCTCACTGACGACCAGTGGATGAAGGTAACTCTTTTGCCACTTCTCACGTACGCTATCATTTAGTTAGTTTTCTGTACATTTCTTTATTTGATAGGATTCCTCTTTACACTACTTCGTCTCTGTCTCTGCTGTTTTAACTTGCCCTTGACATGTAGTAGTATATACTTGTAGTTATTATCTTTACTGATTCACAATTATGTTAAATTCAGGTCGAGGTAGCACTAAGAGATCTCATCCTCTCTGACTACGCGAAGAAAAACAATGTGAATACATCAGCTCTGACACAATCAGAGATCAGAGATATTATTCTCGGAGCTGAAATCACTCCACCGTCTCAACAGAGGCAACAGATAGCTGAGATTGAGAAACAGGTACCCTTAACTTTAACTTATGACAGATTATAAAACAAACATTAAGAGTGTATATTTGTGGATAGTATTTGTTGTTCACTGTAAACCTATGTACTGATTGCAGGCTAAGGATGCCAGCCAGCTTACTGCGGTCACAACCAGGACTACAAATGTTCATGGTGACGAGCTCATTGTCACCACCATTAGCCCCTACGAGCAAACTGCATTCGGTTCCAAAACAGACTGGCGTGTTCGTGCAATATCAGCTACTAACCTCTACCTCAGAGTCAATCACATATACGTTAACTCAGATGACATAAAGGTGAGAGAATCATCATATTCACCCTCTCGTTCACTTCTCCAATCAAGTAAAAGCCTTTTATGGTGTCAATTTTGAACATTATGACTTGTTTTTTCACAGGAAACCGGATACACATACATCATGCCAAAGAACATCCTGAAGAAGTTCATATGCGTTGCGGATCTTCGTACACAAATTGCTGGATATCTGTATGGTATTAGTCCTCCGGATAATCCTCAAGTGAAGGAAATCCGTTGTGTTGTGATGGTGCCGCAGTGGGGAAGTCATCAGCAAGTTCACCTGCCGTCATCTCTTCCTGAGCATGATTTCCTAAATGATCTTGAGCCCTTGGGATGGTTGCACACACAGCCTAATGAGCTCCCTCAACTCTCGCCGCAGGTATTCATAACATTATCTACACCTCATATTCATCTTCTTAACTGTGTTAATAAATGATCTTTTGTTGTGGTAGGATGTTACCTCTCATTCCCGCATTCTTGAGAGCAACAAGCAATGGGATGGAGAAAAATGCATCATCCTGACATGCAGTTTCACTCCGGGATCCTGCTCTTTGACATCATATAAGTTGACCCAAACTGGGTATGAATGGGGACGGCTCAACAAGGACACAGGCAGCAACCCCCATGGCTACCTTCCCACCCATTATGAGAAGGTTCAGATGCTGTTGAGTGACCGGTTCCTCGGTTTTTACATGGTAAAAAAGACTACGGTGCCCTTTGTCCTTGATTTAGTATTACTTGTGAAAATATAATGATTTTGACAAATTATTGATGTTCATGAAAATATATATAGGTTCCTGAGAACGGGCCGTGGAACTACAACTTCATGGGAGTGAAGCACACAGTGAGCATGAAATACAACGTGAAACTTGGATCCCCAAAGGAGTATTATCACGAAGAGCATCGACCCACTCATTTCCTTGAGTTCAGCAACATGGAGGAGGCCGACATCGCCGAGGGAGATCGTGAGGACGCCTATGCTTGACATTTTGATTGCATAACACTCTTTTTACCAATATGTTTTGTGACTTGTTCCTTGTCTTGTTTTGAAACAGAGACTTGTATGGTCGAATGTAGTATCGAACTGAGACTTCTATTGCTGTCTTGTACATTATTTCTGGGAGATAGTAATGTGGTTTATAAACGGTAACATCTTTTGGCGATATAAGCAAAATCTTCTTCTTGTGATATGTTTATAATCTTATGCAGTCATTCATTCGATCTAAAGAGGATCCAACCGAAATTTATGCAGTCATTCATATGGTACGACAAAATGGGTAAAAGCTCTTTTTGGTAAAACTCAAAGTTTGGAAATATTTACAGCAGTTTATTCCCTAAAGAAGAGAGTAGCATATAACCGAAATTCAATACAAGAAAGATGGCGGATAAGCTAAATAATCCAAATGACTTGGAATCACCACTTGATGACATGTCTGCCACAAGACCAATATCTCTTGGTCCTCCTCTGGATAGATGTTGGACCGTAGCGTGAAGACCATGTCTCTGCTCTTCCCCGTCACACGTCCTTACACTGGAACCAAAGACATCATCCAAGTCATTGCCTCTGTTCACGCACAAACCTGCATTGTTATACAGTCTCAACTTTCTCCTCATCCTCCAAACCGTGTCTCTCCCAAACGGTACTGGCCCTGTGAGACGGTTATCGTTGAGTCTAAGCTCGCTTAGATGCTCCACTCGTAGAAACTCCAACGGAATCGGCCCTGTCAAGTTGTTGGCGTCAAGATGAAGGACCCTGAGACTGTTTAACCGAGTCAACGAAGAAGGTATTGATCCCTGTAGATTCATATCCGAGAGAAGTATGATCATCAACTTCTTTAGCCCTTTAAACGTGTTTTCTGGAATCGCTGCTGAGAATTTGGTATTGCCTCTGAGCACCAAAGCTTGAAGAGAGCTTAGTCCTTGGAGACTAGACGGGAATGGGCCTGTTAACTGGTTGTAGCTCAAATCAAGAAGCATTAGTTGGTTTAGCAGGTTAATAGAGTCTGGTATTGGACCAGTGACTCTGTTACGGCTTATATCAATTTTGATCAACCGAGTAGAAGCGGAGAGGGTGGATGGAATGGGTCCGGTTAAAAGATTTTGGTTCAAATCCAACACGTTCAGATTTGGTAGAAGAAAAGCGGGGATGGAACCACTCAACCGGTTGCCACTAAGATCAAGAGATCTCAAACGGGAGAAGCGGTTAAAAGAAAAGGGAATAGAGCCGTTGAGGTTATTGTTATGAAGATCGAGAACGTTCAAATTGGTGAGATTACAAAGCTCGTTAGGGATTGGGCCCAAAAAGCCATTCTCTCTTAAAACGAGGGTTTGCAAAGTCGAACCCAAACGGCCCAAAAAGGGAGGAATACGCTGTGGGGAAAGGACCAAACAACGGTAGAAGAACAAGGCTTTGAGATGTATAAGCCTCGTTACGGATTCCGATACGTATGAGCGTTTTGGGTCACATGTAGGAAACGCCGTGTCGTCTGACAGCGCACCAAACGACAGAGATACGACGTGGTACACATTGTCCTCATCCGGCATACATTCGATTCCGTGCCATCGGCCACGGCACACATCTGGAATGGCCGCAGCCCATTCGTTGCCAGTCGCACGCATAATGTCGTAGACGGCGTCTTGCTCTTCCGGATCCGTATGTGCTCCGTCGTTGCTCATTGTGAATCCAGTTTGTGGACCGTCAATCAGCGAAGAAGGAGCACTGGACTCGGTGGTGAAACATTTTACCAGAGGAGATATCATAAACAATACAACTAACAGTTGTGTGTATTCCGACATTTTTTTGTTATTTGTTCTGACTTCTCTAAATGTCTAATGCGCGTCTGTGTGTATACACTATATATTTATATATACGATTTCCTTTTTTTGAAAAAAAAGGTGGGTCCAGAATGTAAAACGGTCATAATGAATATCACGGGATAAATCAGAGTAGCGAAATAAACAAAAACTTGCAATTCTCTCTCGGTCGGTTCCTACATAAGTATCATTTATTGGTTTCACGAGATATTCGCTTTTCTATGAATCCGACCCGTTTCCATTAATTACCTCAATTCCTTCCTATTTTTGGGCCTCTCATAATCAAAACCCATCATGATGGGACATTATTAGGCTATATTCTATATGCAAATAAATATAACAATCATCCCAAATTATTGGGCCTTATCTTCTTCATTTTTTCACATAAATATATACAAACATAGAGTGATGGATAAATGGTGGTAAGAGACCGACCTTAATTAACGTGTTCTTTTTAGTCAAATCGGTTTAGATTAAATCTGTGTGTTAATAATTGGACCTTTTAATACATCCCATATATATATTTGGCTACATACAATCTTTCTTTTAGATATTTACTAGAAAGTTACCCGCGCCAAACGCGAGATAAAAATTTACGGAATAAAAGAAAAAATATTTATTGGTAAGAACAATGTGTAGTATAAAATGAGATAAAAAGAATTTGGATGTCATGTGATTCGCATTAAACGCGGAGTTTAATTTGAAGTTTATCATTGAAAAACAATAACTACATAGTGTTTTGAAACCATGATATGACACGTTTAACAACGAAAAATATGTCAATCCGGTCTCTATTTGTCATAAACTCGGATTATTAAAAATTCATATAAAACCACTTAACTTTCGGGAGCCGGTGGGTCAACCGATGGTTCAAGTCAATTTTGTGTTCAAGTTTTGCCATTTGACATGGACTTTGATGCTTAATACAATTTTACAAAATAATATTGATATTTATAAATGAACAATATGTTTTATAATTGTTTGTGCGAGAATATAACATACAAACATTAAGAAAATTATAAAATTGTGTTTTTCTTGGGCTTTTTAAAATCATATTTTGTAGGTTTTTTAAATATTTTAAACATATTTTCTATGAATGTTTAATCACTCTTTCATGTATAAACTTATCCGAAAATTCTTTTCTCAAATTTTGGGAACCGGTGGTTCAACCGATGAGTCGTAAATTATGTGTTCAAGTTTTGTCATTTGACATGAATTTTGGTGTTAAATACAATTTTACAAAACAATATTGTTATTTGTAAATAAACAATATGTTTTATCATTATTTTATACATAATGTGATAAAATATAACATATAAATATTAGGGAAATCTGTTTTTAATTATAAATTGTGTTTTCTGGATTTTTAATATTATATTTTTTATATTTTAGGGGTTTCAACATTTTCTAAATATATTATCCATTTATTATGTTTGTTTAAGAGACTTTTGTGATAAATTTGGGCTTTTGTTTTGGGCTTTTATGAATTTCCAATAAATCTTTTAATGATGTGGGGTCAGAATTACTCACGTGATGACACGTAGGATTTTCACTCTTATTTTCTCTTACCGTCTTCTGTATTAATAATATAAGATTTATTCATTCACACCAATCCTAACTAAATTCTGGTGTTCTTTTTGACCTAATCAATTAGATATTTCAACTAAAATATCCCAACAAACTAAAATATCAATAAAATATCCTCCTCTTCGATTTTAACATTAGCAAATATGATATTATTATTATTATAATCTCACATTTTTAGTATTATTATATTTTCCCCGTACGTACAGGGCCCCACTTGGTGAACATAATCATATAGCTCATGCAAATAAACTTGGACGATTTAGCTCAATATTACTTATTGAGGTGGAAATTGGGTGGAATGACAAGATAGTAGATTAATTTGCAAAAATAATAAGAAAGAGAGTATAATTTTTTTTTAATACCAAACTACCCTCAATCTCTTTTGTCAGTGAAAAGACTCGAAAATCTAAAAAATCCAGCTAGTAGATATTGGTTATTTTGATAAATTGATAATATTTATCTATTAACTTGATAAATTATTAACTTGATAAATTATTAACTTGATAAATTATTCTCAATAAACTTAGCATAAGCAGTTTGGTAAACGACTATTTAGAACAATATAGGTGACTATTTATAAACCAACTATTTAACGTTTAGGTGACTATTTAAAAACCAGATTTGAAAAATTGATGGTGATTCATGTTCAGTAACCAGGTTAATAGTCTACTATGTTTAAAATATTACATGATTTAAAATTTTAATAATATTAAACTATTGTCATTATAATGCTATGACACAAAAACATAATCCATAAACAACATGACCTAGACCCGATAGCCAATAATCTAAACCTCAAATTCTTTGACCTTACCTAAGACTTACCGAACAAATGGTACATCATGTTAGTGTACAATTGAAATAGATGACTATTTTAGACATATTTCATATGATATATTTCTAACTATAATAAATAGGTGATTATTTATAAACAAACTATTATTTATTTATAGGTGACTATTTATAAACCACAATTTTGAACTAAATAGGTGATTATTATTTTTAAAAGGTAAACCCAAAATCCAAAACCTAAACCCAAAACTCTAAACCCTAAACCCTAAAACCTAAAACCTAAAACCTAAACCCTAAACCCTATACAATATACCCTAAACCCTTTACCTTATACGGTTGAAATAGATGACTATTTTAGAAATATTTCATATGATATATTTGTAACTATAATAAATAGATGACTATTTTACAAATATTTCATATGATATATTTGTAACTATAATAAATAGGTGAGTATTTATAAACAAACTATTATTTATAGGTGACTATTTATTATTTAAACCACAATTTTGAACTGAATAGGTGATTATTATTTTTAAAAGGTAAACCCAAAACCTAAACCCAAAACCTAAAACCTAAACTCTAAACCCTAGACCCTTAACCCTATACCCTAAACCCTTTACCCTATACAGTAAACCTTTAACCTATACGACATTTTTTGAACTAAATAAGTGACTAAATATAAACAATAATAGGTGACTATTTATAAACCAACAAATTTGAAGTAAATATGATTCTATTTATAAGTGTTTGCAAATTTAATTTTTAAACAAAATGTGAAGTGACCTAAGAGAGAGAAGTAGAAGTGTGTCAGAATATTTTCATAACCCCATAAAAACTAAATTTGCTAGCAATCTATATATTATTTTTGAAGTACTAATTTGAACATGTCCAAAAAATCACACTTATTTACACATCATGCCATTGAACATAAAATGAAATATTTTTGAACATTTAATTACAAAAAACCAAATAAGAAAATATTACAATCCTCTCCAAAAATAAAAAAAAATATTAAAGAAATTATGTAAAAAATATTTGAAAAACAAAATAAAAATATAATTCACATAAATACATTATTACATAGTTTTTTTTATAAAAACTACCATTAAATTTTTATTTAAATCAAAACGAGTTTAATTCATATTATTAAGAATTTAAAAACGATTTAAAACAATTTTTTGTCAAAAATATCAAACAATAAAAAATAATTTAACGGGTTCGATTTCTGGAAATATTCTAGATAAATGACATTAAGTTTGAAAATAATGATTAAACTTTATCATAAACAAATTTCGGGTATTTCAGGTTCAAATCTAGAAATTTGTTTTGGTTCCGGGTTTTCATGTAGTAAATTTTTTAATTCGTTCGGGTTATTTATTTTAAATAATATATAGATTATTATTATTTTAAATAATTTTTGGGTAGTTAGAGTAGTTTAGTTTAGTTCTAAAAAATGGAGTTCGGTTCGGATTCGATTTCGGGTAATAAGGTAGTAAATTTCCCTATACATTCGAGTTATTTGTTTTTAGGATCGGTATTGATTTGGAGATTTCGGTTTGGTTTGGGTTCGATATTTCGGATCCGAAAGTTTTGTCCATTCCTAATTTTTATAGTTTATAATAGTTTGGAATAAACCAACTTACAAATTATATTAAGATTTTGCTATATAAAATCTAATTCTCATTATATATTTATTTGCATAAACAATAAAAGAACAAAATACTCTTTAGAAATTCTGAATATTTTTATTTATTTTACAAAAACAGAAAAAATATTACAAACTTCTAAATTAACTGTATATATATATAAAATTATTTGTAAAAACATAAACCCGTGGTACACCACGGGTTAAATCCTAGTGTGTATTATTTATGTTTGAGGGTGAAATTGTAATCATACCTATGCATAGTACACCTCATTTATTCTCCTAATTATGACCCACAAATTGTATACTGAGCCTAAATTCCCCAATAAAATATAGTTATTGAGAAAGAAAGAAAGAACACGTTTTCCACAGTTTTATACTGTTGACTAGCTAGCTGATCACGAATCTTGACGGTAGACTATTTTGTCTGTAAGCCATGTATTTATAAATAAATAAATAAAATAGTAGAGAATATCAACGACTAGTTTTGATAAGATATGCAAAGCTGTAAACTAATTTTAAAATACAAAATAATGCATTTCTATAGTGAGTCGGTTCTTTTTCCAAAAAGCCACAATATGCTTTGCTAATTAGTTATGTGTAAAACGATACTACTATATGATATATTAATTATATAGCGGTAGTTAGTTAGTTAAATGACGTATGTGGGGGGGTGAAAGTGAAGCGAATCTACTTAATATTTATTCAAAGAAGAGGCGAGTTAGTCAGCGCCACGTGTCAATATGAAATAAGCTGCTTTAAAGTGTAAAATTGGTGAAAAAAAGGAAGGAGATTCGTAGCCATTCTTCGTGGTGTGGTGTGGTCTTTGGCTTGCTTTGTGTCCTTTATAAAATGTTCGTTGTCTTCCTTTTCCCCCAATTAAACCTTTATTCACATCTCTCCTCTAATAACTATCTTAAAATTCTTCATCATCACACACAATCTTATATAATAATAATAATAATAATGAAAGGAGGTTTGCTTGTGGATGATGAATTCATACACTGTGATGACATTAACCTCACTGTCCGTAAAACTTCTCTCTTTTTCTCCGGCGACGGTTTCACCGTTTACGACACCAAGGGCGTTTTAGTCTTTCGGGTTGACTCATACGGTGGTCCCAACACACGCGACACCGACGAGGTTGTCCTTATGGACGCACACGGCCGTTGTCTCCTCACCCTCCGTCGAAAGGTGCCTAGCTCCTTTTTATACACATATATATATATGTTTTTTTGTGGCTTTATTAATTTAATAAAATCGTCTCCTTTTTATTTACTTTGATTACAGAGTCATGAATACTAACTCTGTTTGTTTTTGAAATTATAAAAACAGAGGCCGAGTTTGAGACGGAGATGGGAAGGGTATTTCGGAGATAGATCGGACGGTCAGAAACCAATCTTCGGTGTAAGGAGATCTTCTATCATCGGAAGAAACAGCGTGACGGTGGAAGTGTACGGCGAATACGACTGCAGCGAGTACCTCATCGAAGGCAATTTCGGACAGAGGAGTTGCACGGTAGTGGAGGCGGAGACGAGGAGGAAGGTGGCTGATATACGGCGGAAAGTGGATGCGACGACGAACGTGATGCTTGGGAAAGACGTTTTCTCGTTGAATGTGAAGGCAGGTTTTGATGGAGCATTCGCAATGGGATTGGTGCTTGTGCTTGATCAGATCTACGGCGACGATTTCGTTCAAGTTGGTGAAGAACAGGTGCACCCTTCCGCACTGGATTACTGATTCTTCTTTTCTTTTTTTTTTTGTTGGTGGGAAGTGTAATAATATTTAGATTAATTTTCTTGGTTGTGAGTTTCTTCTTTGTCGGTTTGAAAGACAAAATAAAATGATTTGGACATATACTTTCTCACCTGTCTCCCCTTTGCTGTCATTTCATTTAAATTAATTTACATTTGTTTTTGGGACATTAATTAGGTTAACATGATAGTATGATAATGTGTGACTTTATTGACAAATAGAAACGAAATCCCCTCCCTTGGTATTCACAATGATCAGACAGTTTGTGTATGCTATCATGTTAACCTAATTAATGTCCCAAAAACAAATGTAAATTGCAATTATAAATACCATAAACTTCAAAGGGATGACACAGACGTGGTGATCCCAGACTGAACCGTCTGTTCCAAGAAGAAGCTTGTCTCATCAGAGAGGCAAGAAGGAGGGTTTAGTTCACCAGAACTCGAACCATAAGCTTCCCAACAGTAGGACTCTGTGATACCATCATCGTTTGATGGTTCAAGGTCAATGTCTTGCAGCTGTATGTTGCGGCACGGTGAAGTATCGCTGCAAGATATCTTTATTGCTTCTTTCGTTGCTGAAGTCCCTTTTATGTTAGCAAATGAGATCTTCTCTATGCTTACAGCTGATGTCTTGCAATATGTTTTGAGTTTATAACATATATATATAAGGAAGGTTCAATATCTTAGCTACAGAGAGAAACAAAGAAATTAGCACATAAGTTCAATCACCTTATTCGCACACGGCTTCTTGGAATCACAGTAATACTGATCAATGATAATGGGGTTTGATACATTCTTCATATTGATGTTCCTAAAGATGATTCTTGAGACCAAACCACTACCTCCCTGGTCAGATACAATATTGTCAATCAAAGTTTCAAGTTCTTTTGATGATATGATGAAATCACTCATCACCTGCCATGTTTTGATCCGGACACCGTTTGCAGTGTCAGAGATGAAGGCAGTATCAACCGTTACATCATTAACCTCTTCCCAAGATTCTGATTTTCCAAGGCTTCCAATGCTACAAAACAAATCCCATTTAAGATGATGCTTTTACCTGTGGCTACTGCTTGTTTGTTTGCTTGCTTGGCTTTATTTAGTTACCTAATGCCATGGCCAGGACCACATATTATGTTGCTGATTGATATCTGAGAAGAGTTTTTCACTATGGAAACACAATCATCTCCTACACAAACATATCTAAACATATTGAGAGAATAGGATACTAGATTTCGAGGTATGATTAAGTAGAGGACTCTGACCTGTGCTGACAGTGGTGTCGTCTATCACGATACCACGAGAAGCGCTTATATGAATTCCATCTGTGTTGGGACTGCTACCGGGAGCTATGACCTTTAGACCAGAGACGATCACACGTCGACAGCTAGTGAAGGCAATGTGCATTTGTTGACTATCCATCACAGTGAGGTTTTCAACTCTCATGTTCTTGCACTTGTGGAATGTTAAGGCCTAGAAATGACCAAAGATTCTTCAGTCATATAAACAGTAAACACACAAACACAAATTCAAAAGAATGCTTACGGTTGGAGCGCCTCGACAAGGCTGCAAATTGAGATGAGATGGTTGAAACAACAAAACAACGAGGAAGAGAAAACTTATTAGAATATATGGAAAAACAAACAAAAAAAATATAAATAATGAAGAGAAAAAGAGAGGCGGGATACATTGGAGTGATTGTGCTTGCAAGATGTTGACCACCATTCTTGGCCCATTCCATTAACAGTGCCACCTCCTTCAACAGTAAAGCGGCTAACACCATGAAAGTAAATCCATTTCCGAAGGTTAAGACCAATCCAAGCATCTGGGTCATCTGGAGCTATGATTGTACCTGAGATCTATTTGCAGCAAAAACAAACAGGAACCCACAAGGCTAATTTGATATATAAAATTAAACACAAGACAAGACAAAATGATTATTAAGAAAGAAAAAAGGCTGCTTTACTTGGAGTGTGAGTCTTGATTTACAAGGACCTGAAAGATGAATGGGACGAACAAGACAAGTATAGTTTGAAGGGATCCATACTCTTGTTTTGACTTTTGAAGAACAAGCCGTCTTCCACGCTTCTTCGAATGCCTGCCACCGATATATATCACAATCATTCATTCATGAGAGGGGATTTACACAGAAATCAATCGAAAGAGGGGATTTATTAGAGATTGGTTACTACTTTAGTGTCGTCGTCGAAGCCATTGCCCTCAGCTCCGAAGCGGCCGACGTGGAGGACCCGTTCGGATCTGGGTCGGGATCGCGACTGGAATGAATTCGCGTTTGCGGCGGCGACAGAGAGTAGTGTCAATAATAACAAACGAAGAGGTACACCAACCACCAACAATTTGCATGTATTGTACTTATAGGTACACATTTATTATTTCTTCTATTGAATTTTTATTTTGTGTTTATGATTTTGTGTCGTGTGGGTACACTTTCTTATTATACAAACCAAAGCTTACTTACTACTATTATTATTATAGGAAGATGAGGTGGCCACGTTATTAAACAGAGATAGTCTACTTTATAATCATCAAATTAGATTAACAACATTTATATATTCCTTCCTTCAAAACTAATTTTCCTCTCGGTATTATTGATGGTGAAATACTGAAATGACTTTTATGTTTATCCCATGGAGCTAAATACATAGAAGCAAGAGAGTTTGTAATCTCTTTTCAGGTGTTTAATTAGTAAATGATCACCCTCTGAAAATTTTCTATTACATTATTGATTGATTAATAGTATATATTATCTCTAGCTAGTCTTATTTGCTTCTCATAATTTGATAACGGCTACTAATCAGAAAATCATGGATCGGCAAATTGATGTGGAAGTCATACATATATCTATCGTATATTTCCTCCCTAAAACAGGCAAACTTATATACACGCTTTAGATACTAATAAAATCTCTAATTAAGTAAATAGCTTGTTTAAATTCACCATGACAATTTATCGATCTGATCATATAGTGTGGGCTTTAGACCAATCAAAGAAGAGATGCCAATGAGTGCTTTTTGTTATTACATTTAGCATCACATAACATAAATTACACAAATGACTCCATATATATGGTCTCACCCTTGGAGTTTACTAACAGCCACCAGGCTGACGTCATCAATGACTGGACCACATAGGGAGCCCGAGTGATCATCCTTCATATGGTAAAACGTGCTAAGGAAAGTGACACGCGTCCTCGACGACACGGCCTTGAACACAAGTCTTGCCCGTTTAAACCCACCTTTACCTTTAGACGCATAGTCCACCATGACCTTTCCACGTCCAGCGAACGCCTCCACGATCATGGGTCCTACGCAATTGTCTCTGGCGTCTCCTACGGTGAAAGCGAGTGCGTAGAATTTGTTTAAAGAGGTCCTCGCAATCTGAGAAACAGCACTCTCTTTGCCTCCTACAAGCTCTATGGCTCTGTGTCCCTCAGGGACAAACAAGTGTGCCTTGTCCACATACTTAACGGCCTTGAGAGACTCTATGATCCAACCAGGCAAGGGGCTGTTATCATCCTCGATGAACGGTGGGATCAGCACTCCCCATTTTGCATTAGGGAACACGTAAGGTCCTTCTTCAAAGTCCCCATTCTTTATCAAATTATTATCTATACACACAAACAAAACAAAACCTATGTTAACATTCAACATTATATCTACTAATTAATAATAATAATTAGGTTTAATTACTCTTATAATTAACCTAAATAATAATAACCAACGGTTTTGGGGTTGACTAGCTTACATGGTTTGAATCTAGGAGGGAACAAAGCCTTTATAGCAATGGCATCGATCAACGGTCCACAAGCAGGGTGCTCCTCATGGCCAGGGTTATGGATCCTGATCTCTATTTCGGATCCGCCAGCTTTAAACGCCCACGAGTACGAGTCCCACCCATCGCTGCCATACATGGTCTGTATAGGGATCACACCAGACTCATGCGTGACAGATATGTTGAGCCGCTCGTCCTGAGCGCATGTTCTAGCGGCACTGAACGTCATTGAGTATAAACGGCCCGGTCTGACGGTGATTTTCTGTGAGATCGAAGCCTCGTTACCTAACCTTACGGCAGAGGAGCCTTCCGGTACGACTAGGACCATGTCGTCTTGTTTCTGGCCAGCTTTTATGTACTCAACCATACCGGTTATGTCCCACTTTGGTACTGCATTTCGTACCTTAATAATTCTACCTTTTAGTTGGGACGGTTTAGGACCCATCTCAAAATTACCGTTTGGTAGTAAACCTAAACAATAAAAAGTTTCATTTATTATAGTTAAATTGCAGAGATTGTGCTAATTATATATATGAGATTTTAGAGTTACTATATATATTACCATCTCGTATTGGGACAGATAGGACAATATTCCAAGATGTGCATAGGAGAGCTAAGAGAAGTGCGGCTTTTTGGTACATTGTGATCACTTATGAGATGTTGAAAAGAGAGAGAGAGTTGGTGAATATATGTAAGGTTAGATAAAGCTACAACTATGGTTTTATAGGTTTTAAAAGATGGACAAATGATTTTGAAGGAAATGACAAGAATGCCACTGGAAGGATCCTCATGGGATCTGTTACAGCTCAAGGAAACATTGCCTTGATGATTAGTATTCCTGTTTCTTCAATGAATTGTTTACTATATATGTACGTTGCTGTTACCATTACTTAATTAATATCTCGATTCTTGGTCAAATAATTATAGTATCATTTTGTTGTATGAATGTGCTGTTAATGGAATGAAACAAACTTAAATAATGAAGTCAGATACTATATAGAAACTGCAAGGTATATATATAATATTCGATCACATTTGGATTATGAACATATATAAGCTCATAAACAATTTAAACACACACATAATGAAGGGGGGGGGGAAGGTTGTTTTTCTGGTGTAGGCATTACTGCCGACTTTACCGCATTAGAAGCTTCCTTCATTATGTTCCACTCTTTATAAAATTTTCAAATTCATCATCTCCAAAATGTATTTGCATCTTCAACAAAATAATTAAGCTATAAATACAATACGTATAGATCACAAAAAAAAAATACTATATATATATAGTTGTATTGACTTTTTTTCTAGAATGGAAACACACATGCAAATTGGCCATAATATATAGTCTAATCGTATGTGGGTTTGATAAGATAATATGATTGATTTATACAATACAAGAGAGAAATATGTGAATGATATATTGGGACTAATATAAAAAGATGGGGGCATCTCGTGACTATACCGAAACATTAATCCTTTATGTGCAAACTTTGAATAAAGGTCATTATTGTAATTTCGGCTTTTATACACCGAGGACAAAATGGTTAAAACCCACAAAGAAAATGTAAAACCCTAATCAATTTGTATCTGGACGCACAAGTGAGTATCTTTCTCTCTCTCATAAACCCTTTGGCTGATTTCTTCGTTCGTCGACTCGCTCCTCGTAACAGTGATCTTCTATTAATATTCTGATCGTTTCTTCTTTTTTTTTTATGTATTTACGAAACCTATTTTGTCTGTAATCTGATTTTGGATGCTGCTGTTTGTTGGCAGGTGACTTGGGACGAAACATGTTCGCTCTTTCCAAGGTTTTGCGGAGGTTAGATGTTTCTCTCATTATTATTAAGCTACAATATTACATGTTTCTCTTTCAGATTGCTTAATTTTTGTTTATAGGCTTTTTTATTTTCGATCTATCAAAAAAATGATTCTTTTTTTTTTTTTTTTTACGTCTGTCTCTGTGTTGAGTGAAAGGCTTTATATTTTGTAAAAAAATCTACAGAACCAATCAGCTCCGAGTGGGAGCTTCTACTGCTTGTCTTTATTCACAATTAGGAGGAGGAAGGAGCTTCTTCACAATTGAGAAATCCACTTGTATTTCATTTGATAAATGTGAAGCTGTTCCAAGACTATTCTACATGTCCTCCTTTACTAAACGTTCCCTTTCCTCGAATGCTGAAACTAATACTGATAAAGAGGACACTGACCTCGAAGACGGTTTCTCTGAACTCGATAATTCAATCTCTGCCTCTGATGATGATGTAGAGGGAAAGCTCTCCGGCACTGATGATGAGCTAGACCTCATTGAGACCAAGGATGATGATACTAAAAAAACTGTGGAAAAGAAACCATCCGAGCTGTTTAACACCATTGTCTTTGCACCAGGTCTCTCTGTAGCCACTGCATTAGATAAGTGGTCTAAACTAGGAAACGAGATCAACCGAACTGATATGGCTACGGCTATGAGCCAGCTTCGTAGACGTCGCATGTATGGTAGAGCATTACAGGTATCTGTCTTCTCTCTCCTTTAAATCGCTTACTTGTGCCCTTTTAACTGATATGATCATCAGTGACTTGATCAAGTGCTTATGCCCCTTTCTTGTTCTGAGTTTCTAGATGTCAGAATGGTTGGAAGCAAATAACAAGATTGAGATGAATGAGAGAGATTATGCTTCTCGGTTAGATCTCATAGTTAAAACACGTGGCTTGGGAAAAGGTGAAGCTTATATGGACAAGATCCCTAAATCATTCAGAGGTGAAGTGATCTACCGTACCCTCCTGGCCAATTGCGTGGCTGCTTGCAATGTCAACAAATCCGAAATTGTGTTCAACAGAATGAAAGACTTGGGATTCTCTCTCTCTGGATTTACTTGCGATCAGATGCTTCTCCTCTACAAGAGGGTCGACAGAAAGAAGATCGCTGATGTGCTATTGCTCATGGAGAAAGAAGATATCAAGCCAAGTCTTTTCACTTACAGGATCCTAATCGATGTCAAAGGATCATCCAATGACATAAATGGGATGGAGCAAATTGTGGAGACAATGAAAGAAGAAGGTGTTGAGTTGGATTTCTATACACTAGCTCTCACTGCTAGACACTATTCAGGAGCTGGGCTTAAAGAGAAAGCTGAGAAAGTCCTGAAAGAGATGGAAGGTGAAAGCTTAGAGGTAAACCGAATGGTATTCAAAGATTTGCTTTCCATATATGCCTCGCTTGGGAGAGAAGATGAAGTGATGAGAATATGGAAGCTCTGTGAATCAAAGCCCAGATTCGAGGAGTCCCTAGCTGCAATCCATGCTTTTGGGAAACTCAATAAAGTAAAAGAAGCAGAGGCTATCTTTGAGAGGGCTGTGAAGATGGAGAGGAGAGCTTCTTCTAATACGTACTCAGTCCTGTTGAGGGTCTACGTAGATCACAAGATGCTAACAAAGGGTAAAGATCTGGTAAAGAGAATGGCAGAGAGTGGTTGCAGGATAGAGGCATCGACATGGGATGCACTGATCAAACTATACGTGGAAGCTGGGGAAGTTGAAAAGGCAGATATGTTGCTGAACAAGGCGTCGAAACAGAGCCAGACAAAGCTGATGATGAACTCCTTCATGTACATAATGGAAGAGTATGCAAAAAAAGGAGATATTCACAACACGGAGAAGATATTCAAGAAAATGAGGGAAGTTGGGTATACATCGAGGCTAAGGCATTTCCAAGCACTGTTGCAGGCTTACATAAACGGGAAATCTCATGCATACGGGATGAAGGAGAGAATGAAGGCAGACAATATATTTCCAAACAAAGGAATGTCTGCACAATTGGCTCAAACTGATCCATTTAAGAAGACAGCTATCTCTGATATTCTCGACTGAGCAGACACCACAATTTGCAACAAGTTTCTCATTTTCTCTTGCCGTGTTAGTTTTAGACTCATAATTGCATTTTCTTGTGTTGCTTGCTTGGACTTGGTTTCGTCATCTTAACTTTAGGCTTCATGACCTCTTCTAGATCAAGTGCCATAGTAACAATCATTTATGAGCTTTCATATCAGATTGGGCTTAGTTACATTTATTTTTGGGCTACCCTATTTAGTTTCTTGGGATTATTAACTTTATATCTCCACGTGCTTTTAGTTAATTAGGCGAAAATTATGGGAAAAACTAAAAAGTAGTAAATCGGCTCTCCAAAATCTCTCCGTCCGGAGAAGTTATATCACCACCTTCTGCTTCTTCTTCTTCTTCATCGGAGGTAAAATTCTTGGACTTGTGTAGAATGATTTCATCCTGATCGATCCGTTTTTCTAATTCAATGGAAGTCAAATCGTTGAGCTTTGATAGGAATGGGTTCTCTATATTGTTTATGTTCGTTTTTGTTGTGATATCTGTTACGCGTCTCGTGTTTTCGCGCAAACTCTCAGTGGATACAGATCCGTGTGATTCAACGAACATGATAGATCTTGAGAGACTCAGATCTGATCAGATAACAGTTATAATAAACGGTTACTCTGAATCTCGTATCCATCTTCTACAGTCAATAGTCTCATCTTACTCAGCATCCACCATCGTATCATCAATCTTAGTCCTATGGGGAAACCCAACAACACCTGCTCATGTACTTGAACACTTTTATCACAACTTGACTCAGTATCTTGGCACTTCTTCAATCTCTCTGATTCAACAATCATCGAGCAGCCTCAACGCCAGGTTCCTCCCTCGACACTCTATAGACACTCGTTGTGTTTTGATATGCGATGATGATGTTCATATTGATCGAAAATCGCTCGAGTTTGCGTTTTCTGTTTGGAAGTCGAATCAAGATCGGTTAGTAGGAGTGTTTGTGAGATCACACGGTTACGATTTGCAGGGGAAAGAGTGGATATACACTGTTCATCCAGATAAGTACTCTATTGTCTTGACAAAGTTCATGATGATGAAACAAGACTACCTTTTCGAGTATAGTTGTAAAGGAGGTGTGGGGATGGAGGAGATGAGGAAGATTGTGGACTATATGCGTAACTGCGAGGATATACTGATGAACTTTGTAGCTGCAGACAAAGTAAGGGCAGGGCCTATAATGGTGGGAGCAGAGAGAGTTAGGGACTGGGGAGATGCTCGTAACGATCATGGAGATCAAGAGGAAGGAGGGGAGAGTGGTGTGAGGGTAAGAGAAGTTGGATTGAGCAGTAGAAGAGTGGAACATAGGAAGAGAAGAGGAAATTGCATAAGGGAGTTTCATAGAGTGATGGGGAAGATGCCATTGATGTATAGTTATGGTAAGGTTGTTAACTCTGTTGGGGAACAAGGTTTGTGTCGTAAATCGGGCAAGCTTGTCTTTTGTGACCGGGACTGAACCGTTTTATATGCCTTCTTATTAGTCTCAAAATCTCTGACGAAAAAAGTTGGCAGCAGCTTGTAAATGATTCAAATCTAATGAGTAATGATGATGGATGACTTTACTTAAAAACAAGTTTGGTTGACTGTGATCTTAACGGGCCTTAGTTTTTTGTCAACAAATGGGCCTTACCTCAAATTTGTCGTTAAAAAAAGACAAAATAAGAATTTTTCTAAAAAAAAGAGACAAAAGAAGGAAATATCTCTGACAGAGAGAGGATTGATTTTTAAAAACGAAAAAAATCAATGACAGGAAAGGAAGAGGAAGGGAGTGACGTGGACACATAAAAGACCGTTGTTTTATGAATATTGGTAAAAGTGCCACTGTTGGGAACCTCCATGCCCCCACCACTATAGCCATCGGAGCCGTTCAATATGTATATTTTATTTGTATTTTTCAGTCAATCAAAATAATATGTTTATGTGTTTTTAAAAATGTTGAAAAGAATATATACTGTTCTTACTAAACTTGTTAAAAATATATATATGCAAAAATAAATCACATGATATAGGTGAGTAAAGCTTTGGAAACTACAAAATTATGGACAGATTGATTTTCTAAAATGTGACACGTGATTTAATTTAGGTAAAGTAATAGACATTTACACACCAACTCACATAGGAAAGAAAAAGTAATAAGCATTAGCACACCAACTACAAAACCCTCTTCATCAATGGAAATAATAAAAAAAGGGTTTATTATAGTCAAATGCAGTGATTGGCTACCATGGCATGAATAAGCTCACATGGTTCGGCCACACCACACCACAAGTCACAAGATTTAAGAGAGTGAGGATTTTGTGTGCGTTACCCCCCCTAGTCATATTTATACACCGATTCGATTAAACATTTGTGAATCTCTCTCTTTTCCCCTCTATACTCTCACCTTTATCCCCTCCCTCTCTCTCTCTATCTCTTCTTTCCTCCATTTCTCTCCGCCTTCTCTTTCTGCTGTGTATTCTCTGGAGAGAATAGAAAGAGAGAGAGAGAGAGTCATGGAGGCTTCGTTTCAAACCAGAGTAACCCTCTCCTTACCCTCCAAACCCACAAGCTTTCTTCACCCTTCCCTTGGCCTAAAGCATCGCCTTTTCGCCTCCAAGCCAAGAACCCTTCCTGGGTTGTCTCTTTCCTTTAAAGGGCACAAGAAATTTCAAGCCTTTGAGCCTACCCTTCACGGGATTTCAATTTCCCACAAAGACAGAAGCTCCGAGTTCTTATGCAAAGCTGAGGCTGCCGCCGCCGGCGACGGATCTATCTTCCAAGAAGGCGATACGGCGCCCCTTGCAGCGTCTCCGAAGCTATTCGGAGTAGAGGTTACAACCTTGAAAAAGATTATCCCTTTAGGGTTAATGTTCTTTTGCATACTTTTCAATTACACAATTCTGAGGGACACAAAGGATGTGTTGGTCGTGACGGCTAAAGGAAGTTCAGCAGAGATTATACCTTTCTTGAAGACATGGGTGAATCTTCCTATGGCCATTGGCTTCATGCTTCTCTACACCAAACTCTCCAATGTTCTCTCCAAGAAGGCTCTCTTTTACACTGTTATCATCCCTTTCATTGTCTACTTTGGTGCATTTGGTTTCGTCATGTATCCTCTCAGCAACTATATCCACCCTGAAGCTCTTGCTGATAAGCTGCTTGCCTCTCTTGGGCCTAGATTCATGGGTCCTCTTGCTATCTTGCGTATTTGGAGTTTCTGTTTGTTTTATGTCATGGCTGAGCTGTGGGGCAGTGTCGTGGTCTCAGTTCTCTTCTGGGGCTTTGCTAATCAGGTATATACATTCATTGATCTTCTTGCGTTAAGACTATGTCTTCTTCTCTTCATTTGTTATGTTATTACCAGCTAAAAACTGGTGTGTGTGTGTATGCTGTTGAGTAACGTGATGGTTTTTGATTACAAGTCTGTGTTTTTGTGAGTTAGTTATCATTGTATTGCTTGGATCTATTTGCAGATCACAACTGTTGATGAGGCCAAGAAGTTCTATCCTTTGTTTGGACTTGGAGCCAATGTAGCACTGATTTTCTCAGGAAGAACTGTGAAATACTTCTCCAACCTGAGAAAGAACCTTGGTCCTGGAGTTGATGGCTGGGCAGTTTCTCTTAAGGCCATGATGACCATTGTGGTGGGAATGGGACTAGCCATCTGTTTCCTCTATTGGTGGGTCAATAGATATGTTCCCCTACCAACTCGCAGCCAGAAGAAGAAGGTAGTAACAAGTTTAATTCTTCTGTTTTTTGTTGCTATGAGTACTCATTCTTCTATTTTGTTGTCTCTTTTAACAGAACAAACCGAAGATGGGAACAATGGAGAGCTTGAAGTTCTTGGTGTCATCACCATACATTAGGGATCTTGCTACTTTAGTGGTAGCATACGGTATTAGCATCAACCTTGTGGAAGTCACATGGAAATCAAAGCTTAAAGCTCAGGTATGTATATACAGCTCCCGTCATTCTCATTTATCGATGCTTCCATGGTCTCCCTTAGCTCATACGTATCCTTTGCAGTTCCCTAGCCCGAACGAGTACTCAGCATTCATGGGAGACTTCTCAACGTGCACGGGTATTGCAACATTCACAATGATGCTTCTAAGTCAGTACGTGTTTGATAAGTATGGTTGGGGAGTGGCTGCAAAGATCACACCAACGGTATTGCTATTGACGGGTGTTGCCTTCTTCTCGCTGCTATTGTTTGGAGGACCATTTGCACCGCTTGTTGCCAAGCTTGGGATGACACCGCTACTAGCAGCTGTATACGTTGGTGCTCTTCAGAACATCTTTAGCAAGAGTGCCAAGTACAGTTTGTTTGATCCTTGCAAAGAAATGGCCTATATCCCCTTGGATGAAGACACCAAGGTTTGCTCATGTCTTTATCTCCTCCTCTCTTTATATGAAGTGAGAAAGTTGTGTACTTAAGCTTTGGGTTTGGTTGATATGATGGTGTAGGTTAAAGGCAAAGCAGCGATTGACGTGGTTTGTAACCCGTTGGGGAAATCAGGCGGTGCTCTAATACAACAGTTCATGATCTTATCGTTTGGGTCGCTTGCGAATTCAACGCCATACCTAGGACTGATCTTGTTGGTTATAGTGACGGCATGGTTGGGTGCAGCAAAGTCATTGGAGGGACAGTTCAACAGCTTGAGGTCAGAAGAAGAGTTAGAGAAAGAAATGGAGAGAGCTTCATCGGTGAAGATACATGTTGTGTCGCAAGATGATGAAGGTGCCAATGGTTCATTTGGAGAATCACTTGAGAAAACTTCCCCCACCAACAACAACATACAGTAGAGAAATTCCTTTCTTATATTTTGATAATAAAATTTTGAGAGAAAGGAGAGTGAGAAAAGACTCTCTCTCAGACTATTATCATATCACTCTTTTAGCTTTTTAAAAACATTCATTCTTTTTCAGTTGAGTTTGATTTACTTTCTTGTTAACATCTTTAAGTATCATTCTTATAAATAAAGAACATATAAAATCGAATTCAGTTGGTAGTAGTAGTAGGAGTAGAAAATATTACATACTGGATGGCGAAGAGAGTTTAGAGAGTGATCAGTTTTCAGAACCTCCAGCTGCAGAATATCCCGACTAGTTTTTGAGATAGAGAAAGCAAATATGGTATGTTGATGTTTACAAGTGGTTTCCCAGGAGCAAATTTCTTTCATGTAACGGCCCATATTTAAGCCCAACAAAAACCTAAAGAAGAAAAAAATTAGTGTAGAGAAGCCTATATTATGTTACGGCCCATATAAACTCAATTTTGGCTGGATTTTTTATGTTTCGAATATTATACATTTATGAAATGAATTGTGGTCCATTAATTAGCAAAAGCGTCCACTTATAAAAAAGGCTTTAAAAGTCAGACAAAACAAATATCATTCGGGTTATGAATTTAACCACACGCGCCTTATTTCCATTTTTTTCCAAATTTTCTGAAATAAGGCGATTTTGGTGGGTTATAGACCATGGTTTTTACGCTCACGCGCTCAACGCGCAATTGGTGCGAGTATGATTTGTATTTATACTTTTTGTTTAATTTCCTTAATAATTATTTTTGGGCTATCATTATTAGTCTCCGGCTTCGTAATGGGTCTGCTCGTAAGCCCATATAGATCCTTAATGGGCCTGTTTGTAAGTCTAATGGTTCAAACCGGTTCGACTAAACCCGGTTTGACTAAACCGGAATTACGGGTTAAAACCCTGCATCTTCTTCTTCGTCTTCTCCACCATGTTTATGGAGCTCTTCTCTCGCGCTTCGTGCAACTGCGAAACACTTGTCTTGATTTCTCCTCCTTTACAATATATCAACTTTGTTTCTGCCTCTTTCTTCGTCTCTACTTGCCGCGTAACCTTGTTCCAGACTTACCACGGTGGTCGCGTCGCCGTATCCGCCTCGGTACAGCACGGAGATTCGAATCCTAGCTCAAATTCTTCGCAGAGTAATCATGAAGAGCATATCTCTCTCGCGCGAAATTCAATTTCCGGGTTTCTACAACAAGAAGCTGGGCTCTCAAAGGCCGATTCAGATTTCGTTTCAGAGAATTCTCCGAAGGTGTTAGGGATTTAGATGAATGGAACTCGTGGAAAGGAAGTGGTGAATCAGAAGGTTTAGGGTTTAAGGAGAAAGTGGTATATATGGTTAAGTAGAAAGGTGATGGTGGTAAAGTTGCATTTTTGGAGAGTCTTGGATTGAGTTTGTCTTGTTCAATGTATTTGGATCATTACGTCTCCTCCTCTGAATCACTTACAAAGCTTGTCTATAAGGTTATTGAAACAGATTGTTCAACAATTCTACTCTATACATTGCAACACTTATTATGTTGTATGGCTTTGTTAGGTTGGTTTTGGATTTGGAATCAGTATGTTACTTATCTTGAGGTTTGGATTTATAGGTTAAGTACTTGAAGGATATATTCTTTCCTGGGAGTGATGAGAAAGGTTTGGTTAGGAAAGACGCTCTCTCTCTCAAGACTATTATCATATCACTCTTTTAGCTTTTTAAAAACATTCATTGATTTATTTTCTTGTTAACATCTTTAAGTATCTTTCTTATAAAAAGAACAGATAAAATCGAATTCAATTGGACAGAGTAGGAGTAGGAGTAGAAAGCCTAATGGCGTCGAAAGCTTTGTCGAAAACTTGATATTTGATACGGAGATATTCATTCCAAGTAATAGGACGGTAAAGTGATGGTCCAACATTCTTGGATAGAGGCCTAATCTCAACTTCACCAGCTGGTCCACCCCACAGATAAGCTATTGACATTCTTGATTGTGTTTGGTTAACAATGGCCCTGTGAACCACACTCTTCATTGTCCCATTCGATAATATGTGAAATAGGTCTCCTAAGTTTACCACAAGAGCACCAGGAACCGGCTCTACCGTTACCCAACCTGACTCTTCTCTAAACACTTGCAGCCCTCCCACGTTGGTCTGATGCAGAATGGTTAGTAATGTGGAGTCTGTATGAGCGGCTAGCCCCATGGCTCGTTCTGGTTCTGGACATACCGGGTAATGGTTTAGTCTTATGACTCCTCGGCCCAAGTCCTTGTCAGCCCATTCTATGTCGTCTAAGTTTGCACCAAGTGAGCCCAATATGGTTGATAGAAGCCTGTTCGCTAATTTCTCCATTTCGCCCTTGTATTCTTCTATTATTTCACTGCACATTCACCAAAAAAAAAGGCAAGAACTCTTTTTTGAATTAAAGGCAAATGCAATAATCTATTATATGTAAATCTAATTAGTACGTACGTACCAATGTTTGGTGTAATCATTAGGCCAGAGAGAAATGAAATGGTGGCGATATGAACCATCAGCGACAGTGAACCCTTCAGACCACATTTTCTTGTCAAAGAAAAGAGAGAAACGTGGTTCTCCATAACCACTTACTCCTTTGTCTGAAGAAGCAGCCTCTAGCTTCCTTTCTGATGGCATTTCGAATAAGGTCTTTGATAGGTTCTCTATATCATCGAGGATCTTCTTAGATACTCCATGGTTTTCTATCTGAAACGCTCCCCACTTTTTACACGCATTTCCTATTAGAGTTGTAACGTCATGATCGGAGAGGTCGATGACCGGAATAGACTGTTCTACTGAAGGAGGGAGAACCGAGTCAGCTGCCGTGAGTTTCCATGTGAATGAGTCAGGGAGTGTTTTTAGACTTCCTAATTTTCCAATACATACCTCTTCTGTTTTTGAAGGCATGGCTTGTGAAAATATGCAATATATATGATGTTTGGATACTTAATGACATATATGATCTATATATATAGTGACATATATCCACGTACGTTATGAGTTTTTGTTTATGTTCTAGTAAAAGCACTTAATTAATTCTAGTAAATTCTAAATGATTTGTTTGGGTCAAGGTATTATTATTTTTAGTAACACAATGTGTACTGATATATATGATTAGCAAATATCCTATTCATTATCAAATGATGACAACGAATATATTCATTATGTAGTTAATTACTATTGGCTAAAATTGGTAAAATGCCAGCGTCCAAATAAATGTAAAGAAATTGATAGAATCCATGGGTACTAATGTTAGCTAAAACAAGTGTGGTCATGCATGGTAGGAGTTACAATTGTCTTTTGTCATTAATTACTTTCAAAGATTTCTTTTAATTAATAAATGACCTCAGATTTTGATTCCTTAAGCTTGATATATGTTGTAAATACCTTGTAGTTCATAGCTTATCCTCTTTTTATTTTTATCTTTTATGTTTTTTTGTTGAAATTTTTTAATTATACTCCTACCTTTTTGATGTATATATGTCTTTGCTAACTAGATAATAAAATGACTCGTGTTCTGTAAAATGAGGATCCAGTAATCTAAAATCTAAATGGTAACTCAAACTTAAATGTAAAAAAGAAATAGGTAATAAAAATCAAGAGAGATAGTTTCTAATAAAAGAAAGAGAGTGATTAAAATGAGTAGCTTTGGTAGCAAGGTACTGTTTCCAAGTGAGAGATGGGTACATTGGTGACTGCATAGGATTAACCAATTTACGAACCGGAGATATCGTCAGATCCGATGGTGGACCCCACAGGTAAGCCATAGACAACCTAGATGTGACGTGGTTAACCCTGGCTCGGTGTAACACGCTCGGGAACATTCCATTTGTCAAAATGTGTAGCAAGTCACCGACGTTGACCACAAGGGAGCCAGGGACAGGTGGCACTGTGACCCACCCTACTTCTTCCCTGAAAACCTGGAGACCGGCTGTGTCGTTTTGGTAAAGTATGGTCATGAGCGTTGAGTCTGTATGGGCCGCGAGGCCCATTGCTCGGTCTGGTTCTGGACAGATTGGATAATGGTTTAGTTGGATTGCTGCTTCATTGAAGTCAGAAGTGGGCCCGGCCCATTTAATATCTTTAGGTTCGACTCCAAGCGAACCTAATGCCAACCACATCAGCTTCACTGCTAACTTTTGCATATGTTCTTCGTACTCTTTAATAATTTCACTGTTGCACACCCGACACGTGAAATTAATTACTATATCTTGAAAATATATACATACGTATCTATCTATCTATCTATCAATCTATACATGCTGTTTCTTCATCACACTATTATCATCATTACCAAAACGACGACATATGTTACTGTATATAGAGATATCCTCAGATATATATGAGACAGAGATAATCTTTTGTGGGGCCCATCAGCTCTCACTGTGCTTTTTTACTAAAACTCCGACAAGGCCCACTAATATATACATCTTTCCCTTTTTTGGGTTTATAATCCTTAAAAATCTAAAGCGAACTATAAACAAATAAATATAACATGTGTTATCACTACAACGATTTTAAAAAATTAACAACAATTCATTACTAACCACATATCAAACCCCATATAATTACATTACATTTTCTCCTTACAAAAAAGGTCACATATGTTGGTGCAACACAAACAAAAATCAAATATCAAATGTAATCTGATTTTTATACATTTTACATCACAAAAAAAAAAATTGATGAATAAATTTATACATTATAACCTTTTGTTATGAGAATTTTCATATTTTTTAGTATAAAATTAAAGCTGATGAGTATTTTGTATTTAAAAAAGTTTTAAAATTAGCGTAGAGAAGAAGCCTAGATAAATTAGTGTAGAGAAGGAGCCTAAATAAATTTGTATATAATGTTACGGCACATATAAACTCAATTTTGTGTGGAGTTTTTATGTGTTTCGAATATTAAACATTTATCAAAGAGAAATTCCTTAGAATACCATCAAAATAAGTTTTTGTTTTAAAAATACAATTAAAAAGTTTTTTATAACAAAAATACCATTCAAATGTTTTTTATAACAAAAATACCATGAAAAAGTAGTAATTTACAAAAATACCACAAACTCAAAAACGAGTTTTAACACTTTTAGATTTTAAATTTTTTCATTTGGGTTCGCTATATAGTGTTTAGGGTATAGTTTAAAAGGGGTAGGGTTTAGTTTTTTGGAGATTTTGGGTGTAATTTTGAAAATTTAAGATTTGTGGTATTTATGAGAAAAAAACTTTTTAATGGTATTTATAAAACTTTTCAAAATCTGTGTTATTTGTGTTATAAAAACTTTTTTTTGGTGGTATTCATAAGAATTGCCCTTTATCAAATGAATTGTGCCCCATTAATTAGCAAAAGCGTCCACTTATAAAAAAGGAGAATCACAAAACTACACCTTTTGAATTATATTTCACAAAACTACATCATTTTCAAAATACTTCATAAAACTACACCTAAACACTCAAAATTAAATTCAAATAAACTCTACCCAAACAATCCTACTCCTTAATACTATACCCTAAACACTAATTAGCGAACCCAAATGAAAAAAAATTAATTTTGGTAATTTTTTAAAGGTTAAATCAAGCTTTTAAAATTTTGAAAGGGTGTAAATATGTGAAAATATTAAATTAGGAGTAGTTTTGTGAAGAAATGGTTGAAAGTGCTTAGTTTTGTGAATTTCTCAATAAAAAAAGGCTTTAAAAGTCAAGGCAAAACAAATATCATTTGGGTTATGAATTTAACCACACGCGCCCTGTTTCCATTTTTTCCAAAATTTCTGAAATAAGGCGATTTTGGTGGGTTTTTAGGCTCACATTGGTGCGAGTATGATTTGTTTTTTTGTTTTTTTGTTTTTTTTTTTGTCTCCAAGTATGATTTGTTTTTATACTTTTTGTTTAATTTCTTTAATAATTATTTTTAGGCTATCTTAATTAGTCTCCATCTTCGTAATGGATCTGCTCGTAAGCCCATATGGATCCTTAATCGGCCTGCTTGTTAGCCCAATGGTTCAAACCGGTTCGACTAAACCCGGTTAAACTAAACCGGAGTTACGAGTTAAACCCATAGGCTAGACCTAGAGTAGAGATAATCTTTTGTGGGGCCCACCAGCTCTTACTGTGCTTTTACTAAAACTCCGACAAGGCCCACTAATATATACTCCATAAAAATCTAAAGTCAACTATAAATTCATGTACTAAAATAAGATATGCACATATATCTAGCTAGTACGTATATATAAATGTTAGAATTATAATATAGGGGTGTGTATAATTAAGGGTTATATGAGAAAAACGAAGTGTTAGAAAAAGAAAGAATAGAATAGAATAGAATGTATAGTAGAAATAAATACCAGTAATTGAGGTGATGCGTGGGCCATAGTTTACGAAAATCATCAAGTGGGGAGCCAATAACAGTGAATCCTTCAGACCACATTTGCTTGTTAAAGAAAGAAGATATACGAGCAACGCCGTAGCCTGAGATCCCATTCTCCGATCGAGCCACCTTCAGTTTCCGTTTACATGGTAGCCGGAAAAGACTACCCGTCAGGAACTCAATGTCTTCAAGAAGTCGTAAAGGTACACCGTGGTTTGTGATCTGGAACGCTCCCCACGTCGTACAAGCATGTCCCACACGTGTGGCCACTTGGGGATCGTCTAGGTCGATCAACGGTAGAGATTCTTCGGAGGATGACGAGGCGGAGAAGAGGATATCATCTTTGGGGGTCCACGTGTAAGAATCTGGAAGGTGACGGAGAGATTTGAAGTCAGGTATGTTTGGGATGCAGTGAATGGGATGGGATCTAAACACATCTCTTAACGTTGATGAGTTCATTATTAATTAATTAATTAATTATTGTATTAATTAATAATCAAGATTTATCTTTTGTTTTACTTTTAGTTAGGTAATGATGATGATGATATATAAGAATAAGATGTTTGGTGGAGAAAAAGAGTCGGAGTCGGAGTGTATTTATAGTACTCCCAAGACTGAACCAGTAATTGTGTGTGTGTGTGTGTTTTTAGTGATCGTGTATTTTTATTGGCCAAGACAAATTACTTTTTTTTGGGTCTATTCTCGTTGGTTACAAAAATATATCTTATTTTCTGTCTCTATCATTTTCTTTTTTTTTTCTTTATATAAGATAACAACAGTAATCAACTATTTTTGTTATGTTTCTTTTCTGACAGAATAGTATAATTTGCCGAGTCCACTACAATATATTTTTCTCCTCTTGGCAACATTTTTAAAATATTATTTATAAACCCTTACCCCTATATGTGGGTAGTATACAATAAGGAGGTATCTATTTCTAAATACAAAATGGCCTTTCGAGGATCATTTATGCGAATGGCTCTCACTAAACGACAACACACATCTCTCCATTTCTAAAAGAGGAGAATTGTGTGTGACATCAAAGGATATGCGTCATATCATTATATATATATATAGGGAGAATCACAAAACTACACCAATTGAATTACATTTCACAAAACTATACCATTTCAAAATTACTTCACAAAACTACATTTAAACACTCAAAATTAAATCCAAATAAACCTTACCCACACAATCCTACCCCTTAATAATATATCCTAAACACTAATTAGCGAACCCAAATAAAAATATTTTAATTTTGGTAATTTTTAAAAGGTAAATCAAACTTTTAAAATTTTGAAAGAGTGTAAATTTGTGAAAATATTGAATTATGTGTAATTTTGTGAATGGAGGATTGAAATAGTGTAGTTTTGTGAATTTCTCGTATATATATATATCGGTCCATTCTTATTTCGATATATATATATAGATTCCATTTACGCTTTCCAATCAAAAGTTGTTGGTCCATATTATCATATTATCATATAATTAATTTAGAATTAACAAACTTAAGATTATTCGTCGATAATAATATACTACCTAGGGCCTAATATTACCATCCTTAATTAACTTCCATTTCCATATCAATCTGCCAGCTCGCAAGTTGCATGATAACTATTATATAATATTTATATGTTGTTGTGTATTTCAGTACAAAAACATTTTCCGCCTTACACAGTTACACACATATATATATATATATATATATATATATATAATTATATAGTTATGGAAGACACCTAGATAATACACTTGGGCATACAAATCATCACTCGCGATTCACGTGCACGTGTTTCTCACATGATCACGCTTTCCACATATATTTCCATATATGTGTAGTAACATCATAAGATACTTTAACAATCAGAATCGTATAACTTTCTTTTTGTTGTTGTTGTTGGTAAGGTCAATTCAAAATGGAACATATATATATGATAGTATATAATAACAGCAACACAATATAAGGATAGTTGAAAATGCGTTTTTGTTGACATGGTTGATAATTCTCCACGTTGAAATAACCCTCACATCTTTCATATCCTCTACACTACTTATTTGGGTTCTTATTATTTTAAAATTTATATATTTATATATATACCACTAATTGATGTTTATAAAATATATATACGTCGAGGGCCTCATCCACTCACACTTCAAATGATTGGCTAATTTAAATATAATTCAGCCTCTTGGATCTATATATATATATATATACATTTTCAACAAGTTTATTCTGAATTTATTTCTCAAGAAACATGTAAAAAAATCGAGGGAAATGTAGATCATAATAATAATAATAATAATGCACATAACAGTTCAAAATCTGCCAACATACCTCACCTTGTCTTAGCGTTCTCTTATTATATTAATACACGAAGAGTTGTCAGGATTAATTATGGATTAAAAACTATACTAGTCTTGGAAAGTATAATATTTACTTATCTAGTCTCTTATCAAGCAAAGTTTACTATAATAGTCTTGGAAAGTTTATAAATATAAAATTAACCTTAGTTTTGTTTTTAATAACGAAAATGCCATTATTTAAAAAAAAAAAAAAATCTCCTATCTCTCCTCTCTTCTCTCTTATCTCTCTCTTTCCTCTCTTCTCTCTCTCTTCTCTCTCTCTTCTCTCTCGTCTCTCTTTCCTCTCTTCTTTCTCTCTCCTCTCTTCTCTCTCTCTTTTCTCTCTTCTCTCTCTCCTTCTTCATTTCTTTTTTTTGCATCTCTCTCTCCTTTTTCATTTCTCTCTCTCCTTCTTCATCTTTTCTCTTTCTCTCTCCAACGAAGAAGAAGATCTTCATCCTCAATCTTCATCTTCTTCCTCTTCATCATTCAATCTCGTTTCCGTTATAATGGCGGTCACACTCGCGTCGTTTCCGTTCACCGTTTAATCTCGTTTTCCGGTGAGTTTTCCGTTTTAGATCTGAAATTTTTGTATTCGTTTTTGTTGGAGAAAGAGAAACTAAAAGCCACGCGCCGAGATCCTTCGGATCCGTAACAATCTATCCTCCGCCGAGAACCATCGGATCTGTAACAATCTCTCATCCGCCGAGATCCGACGGATGCAGTAAAGTTGTGGTAGATTTGTTTTGTTATATTTTATGTGATTAATTTGTTTAGTTTATTTTAAATCTTATGCGAGTAGATTTGTTTTACTTTAACGTTAGATGAAGTGGTAGACTTATTTGTCAATTTTTTTGTTCATAACTTGTTGTGGTAGACTTTTCTCGGTATCTTTATTTTGTGCATAATTTGGTGTGGTAGACTTATTTTGTGTTTCACGACGACGAGGCTTCACGGCGGATTCAGACGACGGCGCAAAGATGTTTGTCTTTTCTCTCTTTATTTTTCAGTATTTTTCGACAAAAAAATATATGTCTCTTCTCCCTTTATCGAGTTTATGTTGTATTTGGTAATTTTATGAAGTTTATGCGTATTAAGGATTTGAAATATTGTGGTTTAATGTTTTTAGGAGGTTTGTGACGTTCCTGGTCGGCGAAGTGTCTATCTCGTGGCGACATGGTTTTTGTCTCTTTCACAACGGAATTTTTCAACACTAACGATGAGAAATGTTCAGATCTGATTTTTTTTAATATGGTAGATTTGTTTAGGGTTATAGTCTTTGTTCTTATTTTGGCGATTTATTTTTATTGTAAGGTTTGATGGTAGATTTATTTATGTGAGATGGTAGATTTGTTTATGTATAAAGGTAAATTCGTTGTTGGTTGATTTATATTGAGTTTGGTAATTCATATCGTTGTCAATATTAGTTGTAAATGTATTACATCGGCAATAACAATTTTTTTAAAACGAAAATTATTACCAAATGCAATGAAACAAAACTTAAATTAATTTTTTATCCTTTATAGTGTCAATGGTTCTTTCAATTACAACATATAAAAATCATATTGTTTTCCAATTATTGTAAAAATAACTCAATTGCCTTGAATTTAAAATAAATTCTCAAAACTCCACTCTCCACAAACCAAATGACTTGGTTCATGTTTTAACATAACTATTTTTTTTTGTAAATGAATGAAAAATCTGAATCCAAAGATCAAATAGGAGGAGAATGTAAATGAAAATAAGTGTTTTCAAAGGGTTTTCTTATAAATGGCGCGGTCGAGCCTAGGTGAAAATAGAAGAAAATGGTTTTTATGAAATTGTGTGCATAGTTAAAGACATAGAAGTACTACACGTTTTGATATATTAAAAAGTCTACCGTTTTAAAGTCTACCACGATGTGGATGCTTGAAAACCTTTTCTTTTTCAATGTTTGTAATTGTTGTGCATAGTCGAGGATATAAAAGTAATTAAAACGTTTTATATATTAGAAAGTCTACCGCAACCTAACATAAATTTTATTTTTCTTATTTTATGTTTTCAAATAAATCTACCGAAAGCCGATAAGTCCGCCATGAGAAGACTATTATAGTAACCTCTGCAAAGATTAGCAAAAATCTACCATCAACAAAAATAAATCTACTAACATATAACAAATCTACCACCAAAGAAATAAATCTACTACCAAGACGGGAAATGAAAACTGGTACAATTAGTCTACCGCAACAATGGTTCCGTCTATCTAATTTTACAAAATCTACCACTACATGAACAAGTCTACCATCACACACAAAGACAAATAACAATATTAAACCTACCAAGTCAATAAATAAACCTACCAAAAAACATAAAAAATCTACCATCATATAAAATAAATCTACCGATTTAGTCAACGAAAAATCCTAAAAAGTCAAATGTGAGCTTCCAAGGTTTAAAAATCTACCAAACGTATTTAACTCTACCGTGTCTGTTGAACAAATCTACCAATGTCGATAAAAGTCTACCACACCCAAACAAATCTACTATGTCAGAAATATAAGTCTACCAGATTTTAACGAAATAACTCTACCAACCATTTTTATAAGTTTTCCATTGTTTTTTAAATCTACCGTTCCAAAATATAAATCTACCGTTCCAAAATATAAATCTACCGTTCTAATAAGTCTGCCGTAACATCAACGCATCTGGTTTTTTCGTAATAAACGCAAAAGCGCGAGAAAAATAGTAATGACATTTTACGTAATTACGTTTTTTGTTGTCAAGTGATAAAAGGGTAAAAAAGTAAGCAAAAATATTCTAGTAATAAAAAAAGTTTTAGACTATTCTAGTAATAACCTACTTTCCAAGTCTAGTATTGTCATCCACCCATTAATTATAGAAGAAATAGTAACGCACAATGATGAGATAGATATTCATTCTTATTTGTTCGGCTCTCTATAATATAATAATAGTATATTAAATAGTCCATCTCGCAACTTCAAAAACATATGGTATATAGATAATATATATTATAAATATATATATATATATATATAGTTAGTTTTTAATATACAGTTTGCAGATGATATAATCACGTACGTACGTGTATATGAATGAGTAGAGCATGGAGTAGGCTGCACAATGATCCAAGAACGCTCTCGAAACTGGTCTGATCACATGATAAACGTTGTCGCCTTGTCTCTTTACGTTTTCGACCTTTTTCATCAACAACGTATATACTATTTTCTGTATTTTTGTTGTTGTAATGAATGCTTTTTCTAACGATAAGATGAATACCATACAATATATATATATAAGTCTAAATTAAACCCCACTGAAAAAATGGAAGAAAACACAATCACCAAACAATATGTGGAGTTTGGAATATAGAAACATAAAGATATAAATGACAAATAACAATGCATGGATGGGTTATAAACACACACACACACAAGAAGCGCACACACACACATGTTTGTTTTTGAGTTTTGAGACTAATGTAACGTAGTGGTTGGGGTTAATAGGTTAAGCCGATCCAAACTCAGACAACCACTTCTCATGTTTCTCGATATCAGAGGAAGACACACTCGGTTGCACTTTCTTAATGGCCTCTTCAAAATCACACATAGCAACAGGATCGTTTGAGATATCATCCTTTGACATGTTCTTTATCTCATCCCTTGTTTTCCCTGCTATCTTACGCCTCATCCCATTCATTGACGCGTCCCTACACACGTTTGTCAGATCGTCTCCACTGTACCCTTCCGTTCTCCTTGCCACATCTTCTATGTTCACATCACTAGCCACCTGCAATACATATATATGTATATTCATTGCATTGAACCGGCAAAAATATTTTCCATTATTACAACAATGTTTTCCTTCACAACTAACCTCCACTGTTCTCAGATTGATATTAATTAGAGCTTTGCGACTTTCAAGATCCGGAAGTGGGATGTATATACGTTTTTCCAGCCTCCTCCTGCACCATCAGGAGCTCAAAAGTTTAGCACTTTTTTACTCTCTATATCATGAGCAAGTGTACTGGATGTCATTAACTCAAATCATTATTCAAACCTAAGAGCTTCATCTATGTCCCATGGGAAGTTGGTAGCTGCTAATACCATTACTATTTTGCGACTACCATCTTCGTTCGTCGCTGTATTGCTCACTCCATCTACTTGAACTAGTAGTTCTGATTTCACCCTTCTTGACGATTCATGCTCTCCTGAACCCCTGCCATCATTCATACACTTTCACCAGTTACACATACATTCCAATCCTGTATTTAAATCTTAGTATTGTTGAACAAAGTTACCCCCGAGAATTGCAAAGAGAGTCTATCTCGTCAATAAAAATTGTGCTTGGAGCATATGCCCTGGCCAGATCAAACAGGCATCTGACCATCCGCTCACTCTCTCCACGCCACTTTGAAGCTAATGTAGCAGAAGAGACGTTGAAGAAAGTGGTACCACACTCTGTTGCAACCGCTTTCGCCAACATAGTTTTACCTGTCCCAGGAGGACCAAACATGAGAACTCCTTTCCACGGTCTCCTAATACCCTGAAGGGAAACAAAAACAGAACAACTTAAGCATCTGAAATAAAAAAGAAATGGGACTTTCATTCTCTCTTCTTGAAAGTATTGTTCAAAGTCTAAAAATAGTAAAATGCAAATCCATATTTTGCAGCATAAATAACAAAATCAAAGTACCTGAAAGTAGTCAGGCATCCATAAAGGAAGGACAACTGCCTCCTCAAGAAGTCTTTTGGCTTCAGACAAACCTGCAACATCATCCCAATGGACACCAGGAGTTGAGTCCAACACATCCCTTTCAATCATAGCAGCCAGGTCCTCATCAGGCCCGTCATACAATCCCCTTTTTGACTTCCCATCTTCAGCATCTCCATTCTGATAAAATGCATCATTCAGCTAATCTCTCAATATTTGCAGCAAAAGGCAGAAACATACAACTTACCATAGACTCTGCCTTGTTAGATTTTGAGGCAGGTCCTTTTTTACCGGCAGAGGAAGAGCGGGCAGTAGACTTACTAGTAGCACCACCTCTTCCACCTCGGGAAGCTGGAGCTGCCCGTGTTGTTGCCCCACGAGCCCAAGCACCATCTTGAGATGATTTTCTGGAACCAGTTTGACCGGCTCTGGCGGGTCTTCTACTAGTAACATCACGGGTAGGAGGCCTCCAGACATCAGGATCATCCATTGGACCACCAGAAGAAGAAGAAGATGGATACTCATCCAAGGGCTGAAACACAAATGATGATTTGTTGTTGGTGTTGATAGGCGGAGAAGCAGCACGGCGGCCCGTAGGAGCATCTTTAAAAGCTCTTCTCTCAGCATCCAATTGCTTAACAACTTCTGCCTCTTCCATTACAGCCTTTTTAATGTTCATCCATTTCGTCCGAGACATAGGATCATCAATGGTGTTTAAATGCCTAAAAAAGCAAGTATAGTTTAGCTTCAGAACAGCTAATTTAAAAAAAAAAAAGAAGAGTGGTCTGTCTCTATTGACACAGTTTCAAAGGATAATCAGACCTAGAAAATCAGACATTTACATAAAAGGGGGAAGAGACAGTAGCTAGGGCTTGAAGAAATTGGCAAACGGGAGATGGTAAAATCAAGAGAGAGAGAAAGGAGAAACAAACTTGTTGATCTGAGCAATGGCACCATCGAAGAAGATGGAAGAAGTGTCATAGGAACCTTCAAGAGCGTATTCTCTGGCTAACTTCAAGTGATCTTGTAGACCCGCCAATGAATTGCTACTACCAACCATTTCTCTTTTTTGACTTACACAAATCTAACAGCTGCTTCGATCCATAATCCCTCCAGATTTGGAGACGAAGGTGATGATGGTACAAGTCACGTCCTTATATCTTTGTTTGTTGTTACGATCCACTCTTCACTTTATTCCGGTTCTTTAATTTTCTTTAAAAAAATATTAGATCTGGGCCCATTTACGGCCCACTAATTAATCGCCCCTTTATTCTCTTCTTTCAAATTAAAGTCTTTGCTTGTAATACACCAAAGGGAACAAGATCATTCTTCCCTATACAATGTCTTTGTAATGTTGCTATTGAATTCACAAAACACTCTTTTTCAAACTTTTATTAATGCCAATCAAGTAACATATAGCTTGTTAACTAACATTTTCACTCTACCATTCCAAGGTGAATGAGCTCCTCTAGTCCTTTCCTCAGCCTCTCTGCCGCGGCTCTCATTTCATCCTCCTTTAGACCTCCAAATGAAACCCTGAGGTGACCAGGGCTACCACTTGCACACCCAGGTATCACCACCACTCCATGACGGTGAGCCAGCCACCTCACCACCTTGAAATCATCTCCGTGTTCCTCTGGTAGTTTTGCCCACAGGTAAATCGCCCCTTCTCCCCCCTTAACGTTCTCCTTCCCCAATGGCTCAAGCGCCTCTTTAACTATCTCTCTGTTCTTCACAAGACCTTTTACCCGTTCTGTTACCCACTCGGCACCTTCTTCTAATGCGTACAAGGCCAGTCGCTGAGAGATTATGGCGGCACAGATTGGGATGTTATCTTGAATTTTAACCAGCACTTTTGCAAACCCATCTAATCTCTCAGAGTAAGCTATCTGTATCCAATCAATTGGTGCTTTAGATAAATTCCAAAATCAACACTTTTGGAATAGAAAATTGGAGAGAGAGAGAGCAACTCACATATCCAAGCCTCCAACCCATCATGCCATATGTTTTAGAGAAGGAGAAGACGTTAACAACGTGGTCTCCCTCAACGCAACAATGTTTTAAACCGTCATACATGAAATACCTACAATTTTCAAATGCCTTTTTTTTAAAAAACATTCAATTTTAGGAAACCATGGGACTTAGCAAACGAGAAACTCACTCGTATGTGTTATCTACAATCAGCCAACATCCTGCATCTCTACATATCTCAGATATCCTCTTAAGTAGCGGTTCAGGGACATAGGTACCGCTTGGGTTACCAGGGTTCACAACAGTTACAATTTTCGGGGTCGGTTTAGACTCGGAGAGTGTCTTTTCTAACCAGTCTGGGAATAAAAAAAATACTCAAAGGTGACAAATTAAAGCGATTCAAGTAACGATGAAAATGAGATAGAGAGTACCTGCATCGGGATAGAGGGTCTCTGGATGGGCAGGACCAACAATTATATTGGTGATTCCGGTCATCTGAAAGGCCATGTAAGCGTTGAAATAGTAAGGCTGAAACATGACAACCGAATCACCAGGATCACATAGGGCAAGAACAAGATTGACAAACGCCTGCAATTGAATACAAAAGCAGCAGAGAGGATGAGACTAGTGGTGGAAAGAGTAAACCAAAAAGAAGAAGAGCATAGGTAGGAAAGAGTACCTGATTGGCACCAGCAGTAACCATGACTGCTGAATTGGTTAGCTTGTTTTCATCACGAAGCTTGAGAACAAAACACATATAAAAAGAGACACATATGAAAAGAGCAGCAAAGAATGGGGCAATATATATATATATATATATATATATATATATATATATGAATGGTTTAGTTTGGGTGCAATAAGATATGATATGAGATACCTTAGATTGAAGAGCAAGTCGAAGCTCGGGAATACCTTCGTCGGGACCATAAGAGCTGATGGAGGGATCCCAGACGAGATCTTTGACCTTTGACAATGCATTTTGAGGAGGCTGCCAATGAACAACTCCCTTGCAATATCATATTAACAATTTGAGTTTATAGATGAGAATCAATTGAGTTTAAGAAAGAACACTGTCACGAAATCCAAATCCAAAGGAGTGGACAAAAGGCACGCAATAACTAGAATGAGTAGAGAGAGAGAGAGAGAAGAGAAGAGAAGAAAACCTGAGCGAGAGACATGGGAGGGTTGGTCAATTCCAACATTAGTTTCCTTATCTGCACTCATCAATTTTCTTTACAAATCAAATCAAACCCAAAAAAGGAGGAGGAGGAGGCAGAGAGAGAGAGAGAGAGAGAGAGAGAGAGATTGACCTGAGCCATGACTGGCATATCTGTGGCCAATGATCTCTTCGATAGCATCCTCAACGATCCCATTTTCAATTCTTCTTCTTCCTCTCCTTCTTCCTTCTTCCTTCTTCTTCTTCTTCCTTCTTCTTCTTCCTTCTTCTTCTTCCTTCTTCTTCCTTCTTCTTCCTTCTTCACCAACCCCACCTATGTGTTTTATCTAATTAGATAATCATCATCATCTTCTCTTAGTTATTATTTATTTACTACCAAAATAAAATAACAAGGTTGGTTGGTTGGTTATATGAAAAAGGAATCTACTTTTTATATAAATAATAATAATTATACCCTTAATTATTCAACGAAAAGAGTAACGCCTTTGTTAACAAAATTTGGATTCGTATACAAATCCATTGAAAAGTGTAATAATACCTTTACAATAAAACCTTTGAGATTTCTTCTCTCTCTCTTTTTTTTTTTATTTAAAATAAAATTATTTGTTCCTTTTGAGCGGATTCCTCATCCTCATGTGCTCAATCAACAAGAAAGAATGAATAAATCGATTGTTCACTCATTTTTTAAAAAAATAATAACGCTTTCTTGTCCCTTCGTTTCAATTTTGGGCCCATTTTTGTTGTTGGACAGCATGTGGAGTGGATGTTGCTGTTGGTACCATATTTCACATAGGCCAACTTGGCCCAATTCGATTAAGCCCACTTTCTAGCTAGTTGAGAATGAAAAAGTCTATATAGGTGGAAGTCATGTCCTAAAATATAGGGAGAACTTCACCTCAAAAAGTGGATCTCTAACCATATGTCGAAAGGGAAAAGAGTAATATAAAAAGAGAAAGAAGGCAACGAAGAGAGAGGTCGGACACATAAACTCTCTCAACAATTATCATTATGATAACTCTCTCTTTTGATCTTATAACAATTCTTGTAACAAAAGTCTCCATTGTAATCAATACAACATTCATTACGTTTAATACAATTCATTTCTTCTATTAATCTATATTTCAATCATATGTTATCTTGTTCTAAGTTTGTATTTTGGAATTTGATTAGAAGTAATTTCGATCCTCATATAATATAGTGAAGGGGATTTTAGCCTCTTCATTTTGGCGCCGTCCGAGGGGAACGACTAATTTCCAAAACGAATCAAACAATCCGGACTATACCCACGAATCAAGATGTCGGACAATTTCACGTCTCAACTCACATCGGTCGAGATCAGCGCTAACGTGGCCAATAACATCCAACAAGCGTTAACCGCGCTCTTGGAAAAGGTCGATAAGATCGACGCCGACGGGCAAGCCAACGCTCTGCGCATAGATCAAGAATCAAAGAAAACTCACCAACAAATCGAGGACCTCACCGCTACAATCAACGCGATAGGCAAATCCGTCCACGAACCTAGACACCAAAGGGCCGACCTGAGCCCGATCCGAAGAACCCAACTGGACTTCAGCTCGCCCCCGACGGGTGCCAACAATTCAACCATCGAATTCGGAGAACCGAGCAACACCACCCCCTCGAGAATCCCCAACCTGCAAGGAACTATCCTCAACCATCCAGGCGCGAGTCTCAACCCGCAGGGCACTAGCCCCAACCTGCAAGGAACTATCCTCAACCATCCAGGCGCGAGTCTCAACCCGCAGGGCACTAGCCCCAACCTGCAAGGAACTATCCTCAACCATCCAGGCGCGAGCCTCAACCCGCAGGGCGCTAGCCCCAACCTGCCAGGAACTGCCCTCAACCATTCAGGCGCTAGCTTCAACTTGCAAGGAATTGTCCTCAATCGACAGGGCACTAGCCCCAATTATCCAAGCCCCGACCCAAACATCACATCGGTTCAAGACCATGGCCGGCCGAGCAACGAGCAAATCTCGTCCAACCCCGACCGCGATTCGCAGGATGCTTATCGCGTCGTGCCCGGGACAGGTCGAGACCACCCGCACATCGTCCGCGAACCACGAGGTGCGTACCTTACCCCAACAGGGGCAGACCGCAATCTGGCAAACCTCAACCGCAACCCCGCGGGAACCGTTCGCGAGTTTCCAAACATCATCTACGACCCTAGTCGAGACAATCATCGACAGTCGGGCAATTCGGAGGACCCAAACGACATTTTCAGCAACGCAACCTTGGACGAAATGAAGAGATTGCTATCCGACTCACTAAAGAAAATGAGATCGGAAATCCACCAAGCCACAAGCGCGGCACCCGAAATCGATAGACTAATCGAGGAATCCTTGAAAACCCCTTTCGCTAATCACCTTGTCGACACTCCAGTAAAAAACCCGGGAAAGATCAAACTTCCGGTCTACGATGGCCTATCCGATCCAAGGGAGCACGTGACGGCATTCCGCATTGCGGTCGGCAGAGCTCAATTCGGCGACAAGGAACGAGAGGCGAGGATATCGTCAACTGTTCGTAGAAAACCTCTCGGGACCGAGCCACGACATGGTTCTCAAAAATCGAACAAGGATCAATCACCAGTTTCAACCAACTCACGGCAATGTTCCTCAAACACTACTCAGTGTACATACAAGAAGAAACAACCGAAGCGGAACTATTCACACTATCCCAGGGACCCACAGAATCGCTAAGGAGCATAATCGAAAAATTCAAAGCAGTGCTCTCAAAAGTGAAAGTAACCGACACCGTAGCATTATCCGCACTCAGAAACGCCCTCTGGTTCGATTCCGACTTCAAGAAGCACATTCATATTGAAAAACCGGTCACAATCGACGACGCACTACATCGAGCTCAATGCCACATACTAATGGAGGAGGAAAGAGATGCCCTCGCCAAAAAATACAACGAGCTAGTCAAACCATACGTAAACGCGATCCCGACACAACAAGTGGCAAACCCGAACCAATTCAACCAGGACCCAACCGGAGAAAGGAGCTCTCAACACGGGCGCAACCAGCAAAGACCAGGAACATGGAATCAATGTTAACAAGAGAGTGCTACTTAGCTGAATTCCGCCAAATGCAATTCTAAAACCATGGAATTCGGTCCACCTCATGAAGTACTACTGCAAGAAATCAACTATTCAATAACTTGTAATCCAACTAGTGAACTACGACATGGCTTGATCCCCTCTTCGGGGTACGTAGGCAACTCATCATCGAGTACAGCTATATCAAAAATAAAAAAAATAAAAAGGGGGGGCTAGGGTACATACTCTACCCCGAGTACACACTCCATTCAATCAACAAAACAATCACATTGCCGACCTGGCCAGTCGTGCAATTACACGTCTCAAACGAGACGACTCACATTAGAATCCAACAGCGCGCTATACAAATTTTTCTAATAAGCCGGAAACAACTCCGCAACCAAACGATTAATATAAACTCTATTAATCCAAGCCGGAAACCGCTCCGCAAACGTATAATTAATAAAAATCGACTTTATTAATGTAAGCCGAAAACCACTTCGCAATCCAACAATCAATAAACAACCTTACAAATTCAAAATTAAAACAACAAAGTCTTCCAACCAAAAGGTTTAAACGCCTCCTCAGGCAATTCAACATCCAAAGACAAAAGCGAAAACATTAAAAACTCAGGTCTATTCGGCAGCAAAATCAACATGTTTACCCTAAACCCCGATCACTTGCCGCCTCCATCAAGCCCGAAACCTCGATAACGCTTGGCGCCTCGACAAGCTCGTCAGTGATAACTCTCAACCTGCTTGCCCCAACATGAACATGACAACTCTGAACCTGCTCGTCCCCATCTCGCTATTGATGAACCTCAACCTGCTAATCCCCAGCTCGTCCTCGATGAACCTCAGCTTGCATTTTACAATTCTCAATCTGGTCGTCCTCAACTTGCACCTAATGATCCTCAACCTGCTCTACCCCAGCATGAACATGACGACTCTTAACCTGCTCATCCTAGATGAATCTCAACCTACTTATCCTCGGTTCGTCTGTGATCACTTTCGGCGCTACCAACCAAAGCAACTAAACCAACACTCTTCGAAGCCTCAACAATCTCCATCGGAACGGCGGGGCTTCCTTAGGAATCTGGGGCTCACTTGTCTCGACCTTCTCGGCACGTACATCAACATTCTCCACCGGCATAGTTGAGGTCTTGAGATATCTCGCCGACACAAAATCTCAAAAGATGCCAAGACAAGTTTTATCAAGCATTTGATGATCCGAATTGACCCAACTACAACTCGATCACCTGAACTCGCCAAACTCTTCAGAAGATCTGGGGGGCTAACTGTTGGTACCATATTTCACATAGGCCAACTTGGCCCAATTCGATTAAGCCCACTTTCTAGCTAGTTGAGAAATGAAAAAGTCTACATAGGTGGAAGTCATGTCCTAAAATATAGGGATAACTTCACCTCAAAAAGTGGATCTCTAACCATATGTCAAAGGGAAAAGAGTAATATAAAAAGAGAAAGAAGGCAACGAAGAGAGGGGGCTGGACACATAAACTCTCTCAACAATTATCATTATGATAACTCTCTCTTTTTGATCTTATAACAATTCTTGTAACAAAAGTCTCCATTGTAATCAATACAACATTCATTACGTTTAATACAATTCATTTCTTCTATTAATATATATTTCAATCATGTGTTATCTTGTTCTAAGTTTGTATTTTGGAATTTGATTAGAAGTAATTTCGGTCCTCATATAATATAGTGAAGGGGATTTTAGCCTCTTCAGTTGCCATGTTGGGTTTAGGGAATTCTCAAAATAAATACCGTTGTAAACTAAATGAATGAAAGTTATATTTATTCATTAAGTTAAAGGGTTTTCATATAGGAAATGTATTATATCATAAATCCTAATAGTAAATTTCTCACTCCCTCATCATACAATGAATATGGTTTCATAGGTTGTTGTTTTGTAGTGTCTTTGATAATTCAAAGTTTGCATATTTTTGGCAGGAGATTTCTCAGAGAAGCTCAAGCTACACACTTGGTAATGTGACTTTAAGATGTACCGATCCATCTATGACATAATTAAATCTTATATAAGCATAAAAAGATTGAAACTTGTTAGTGTGGTATATGCTGCGCGCAGAACATAAGTGTTGAAATAGAGTTTCTGGCGAATTACCTAACTGAATTGACGTTAATGGAGTATGAGTTATTGAAGTTTCTGCCTTGGATGATCGCTGCATCGGCTGTATTTGTAGCAAAGTGGACAATGAACCAATCAAACCACCCTTGGGTCTGGTTTTACTATTTATTCAAGACACATTATATGGATCTTATGTTCTGTTATATGGATATTGAATAATCTCACGTTTATTCTTTCTTTGGTTTGGTTTGCTTTATTGTTATTGATGTTGATGCTTAAACAGAATGAAACGCTTGAGCATTACACCAAGTACAAAGCATGTGATCTGAAAGCAACCTTAAAAGCATTGCAAGAGCTTCAGGTTAACACCAAAGGATGCCCTTTAAACTCTATACGCAACAAGTATGTTGGTACATGGATTCACATGGCCTAACTCGGCCCATTCGAAAGAGATTAGGCACGTTTAAGTTGATTTCCAAATAATGAAAATAGATAAATTCATTAAAGTCCATCAGTCAAAACCCATCAGTTAAAGCCCATCAGTCAAAATCCACCAGTCAAGGCCCATCTGTCGAAGCCCATTAGCAGAAACCAGAAGCTCAGTCAATGCATTACTAACCAACCTCCTAGATCTGCGGACGGTTGAGGCGATCTCGGACCAGTTGAGGCCGAAAATATAGGAACCGCCTCAACTCGATCTGAAGAAAGGAAACACTATAAAAGGAAGGTTGAGGCAACATGAAGCTCTCTTCTTCCCTCACGCTCTCTAAAACTTTGTATTCTCTTGTTCTTCATCACATATAGACGCTTTGTAACTGATTCTCAAGTATTGATATCAATAAAATCATATTTTCTCATCATTCATATTATTTTACAAGATTTGTATTCGGATATTTGATTACAACAAAGGTCGACTCTCTTATATCTTTGTGAAGGGGTTTTTGGGACTTCTTCACAATCTATTTTTGATGATTACATGTTCTCACAATTTATTCTCTATAATATTTTTATCAACACTCTAGTTTATCTTCAATAGATTTATTCTCTCACTTTTCCATCATTCTCATTTACTTATTCACGCTGTAATTCTCACACTTAGACGTTGAAACACCTTGTAACTGATTCCAAAGCTTCATAATTAATATAATCGATATTTTTCATCAATTCTCATCTCGTTTATAGTTTGTATTTAGTGTTTTGATAAAAGAAAAGTTTTGATCCTCATAAAATATAGTGATGAGGTTTTTGACCTCTTCAATATACAAGCAGGACAAGGTTATCTCCCAAATACAATCAAACAAATCTTGTTTTGGTTTTGATCAGAAGGCATAATTAATTTGACAGTTCAAATCAGTGGCTGTTCTCACATCTCCAAAGATAACTGATAAGCTATTCTGAAAAAGATATAACACGTGTCACTCACTCATTGACGAAGATCAGGTTGTTGCGCTTCAAGCCCAATGAATTGTTTCAATGTTAAGGAACTGTAACAATTAATTAATTAATTAAGCTATAAAAAGCTTATTGTTATGAGATTTGTTTGTCCGTAAGAGAAATATGCATATCCTTAATTAAACTCTAAAACTCGAAAAGCCACAAAAAAGGACCGTCCGATGATGAGATATGAACCAACAAAGATCCAACGGCTGTAAATTTAGGCATTACTAAAATGACTAACTAATCTTCTTATTCTTCTTCTCTCTCCATACAAAACAACAACACTGATCAAACAAAATAAGCTTACTCTTCTTCGACTCATATATACACTGAATTCTTGATTTTGTCTCTCAAGCTTTTTCTTTTATGGTAAACCCCCTTCCCTCTCCATCCCATTTTCTTCTTCTTGTTTCTTTCTATCGTCTTCCTTTTATGGGATTTTTGACCCCCCCCAAAAAAAAGTCAAAATTGAATTGGTGGGTCTTGCTTAAAGTTTTGATTTTTGTTCTTGTCTGAGTTTGGGTTTCTCCCCAATTCTGTTATGTTTGTTGATTTTGATCTTGCGCTTGTTAGTTCTCGCACAGAGTCTTTTAACGGTGCCTCTAATCCCCTAAAGCTGTCTGCTTTTTTATTTGTAACAGGTCCTATGCTTAGCATTTCTTCAAGGCATTGCTTTTGTTCTTGAGGGATATTGGGTTTATTGGATTTTCAAGAGAAATTGGGATATGCTGTAGCTTTCTGATTTTTGTGCTTTTCCTCAGTTTTCTACTTTTGATTTAGATGGATGTTTCTTCCATTGGACGAAGAAATACAATACAAACTGATCAATATCCTTTGTTAATGGATACCCATACACATAGTAACCGTGACCACATCGTTGACATCACTACCAACGACGACGATGACTACTCTTCTTCAAGATCTTCTATTGATGGGCTAACTCCTGATGTTGTCTCACATCAAGGTCAAGAAGAAGACATAATAATATCATCAAGGGGTACACAACACCCACCTCATCCATCTCCTTCCTCTAATCCTTCTCCTCCTCCTCCTCAGCAAAGACAAAGCTCTTCTACTAGAGGAGATGGTGGCAATGGTCGTCGTGGTGGTAGCAGTAATACAAGTCCATTGAATTCAGGGCTTTGGATATCAGTTGAGTTAGTTGTCACTGTGGCTCAGATTGTTGCAGCCATAGTAGTTATGGTTCTGGCTAAAGATGAACATCCTGAGGCACCTTTGTTTACATGGGTCGTTGGATATACCTCTGGCTGTATAGCCACTCTCCCTATTCTCTATTGGCGTTTCCGTGCTTATAACCGTGTTAGTACAGGGCAAAATCCTTCTCAGCGTGGCAGCTCTTCTCAAGGCAATAATAATAATAATAATAATAATTCAGAGTCTACACCATATACAGCCGTCTCAGTTGCTCAAACGCCAGATGAAGAAAATAATACTGAATTGAGAGCAGCTCCTAGGACCAATCAAGTTGGGGAAAGCTTAAGGACAAGGTACAAGTCATTGTTTTTTAGCCTTAAAACTTAGTTGGTTTGGTTAGCTAAGGAATCAAAACTGATGATTGATTATGACTTGTAGATTGAATGGTCTGGTGGACCATTTCAAGATGGCGATAGACTGTTTTTTTGCCTTATGGTTTGTTGTGGGGAATGTATGGATATTTGGAGGTCACTCATCTCCTTCTGATTCTCCTAAACTCTACAGGTGCATTCCTTTTACTTCATTCACTCGTAGCCGTAAATTGAAACTCTTAACAGATATGTTTTTTTGTCAGGTTATGTATAGCCTTCCTTACTTTCAGTTGCATTGGATATGCAATGCCGTTTATACTATGTGCAACCATCTGTTGCTGTCTGCCTTGCTTAATCTCTGTTCTTGGGTTTCGGGAAAACTTCTCACAAACAAGAGGAGCCACTGCTGAGGATATAAACGCTCTGCCTGTCTACAAGTTCCAGTCAAAAAGTAGAAATGATTTGGAAGTTTCAGAGGAAGGTGAAGGTGGATTTCTTCTGTTGGGATCCGAGAAGAAACGTCTTATCTCAGGCGAAGATGCCGTAAGTAAATGCTACTCAGATATCTTTAGTTCTGCCATTTGAATAGAGCACCGGGGGACATTGTGCCTGTATAGTCTTTCTTCAACTGTTAAATCTTGTATGCATTTGTTGAATGTTATTGGTTTTGCAGAGTTGTTGCATCTGCTTGGCCAGATATGGAGATGACGAAGAAGTTAGAGAGCTGCCATGCACACATGTGTTTCATGTAGACTGTGTAGACAAATGGCTGAAAATCAACGCGACATGCCCGCTCTGTAAAAATGAGGTAGGAGAAAGCAGCACTACTGCTTCCTCATAGACAGAAAGCTGAGACCCTTTCAAATTCAATGAGAGCTGATTCAAACTGTTTGGATCCATAGAGTTTGTGTTGTGTATAGATCTTAAGACTTGTATAGGATGTTGTTTATTCATTTTTTGTTTGTTCAAGAGTTATAGCTTCCCAAATCAATAAATTGTGTCTATACAATTACCCATATATCAATGGTATGAACAAAAAAGATCATAGGAAAACTCATTAAAAGAAAATTATCTTGAGAAGGTCAAGAAGCTCAAGTAGATGAATGTAATGGGGAAAATAAATAGTGTTGTAAAAACGGAAAAACAAGAAAGAAGAGATAAAAAAGGGTACAACATCAAAAAAGCTTGAAACATCCTCTTAAAGTGTAGAGAGGGAAACCAAGATGAAAAAGAGAGGACCTTTTCTTACTCTCTTCTGCTTCATTGTTCATCAAACTTGAAACCAAAAAAGCCTTATATAGAAAACAATTATACACATTTGGCAAGTTACAACTCCAAACATCTCCACGGCCTCTGCATAATGATTCATTAAATTATCAAGAACAGATCATCTCTGTTTTTCTTGTAAATTATCTCCTTTGTTGATTTGGTTCTTATTGATGAATAAGAGCTTCTTCACGCTGACACGGAGAGGCTCTTCAATGCTTCGACTTGTCCATCGATCAATTCAGTCTGACCCATTGGATGGTTTGGTGCGTCACCATTCTCATTGCTTTTGCGCAATGGGTTGTTTACTGAACCAGGCATCACAGAGCAGCGTTTGCCTTCAAAATGAGTTGAACAGGGAAAATACTCGGCGCAGCGTGATTTCCATCCTGCAGTTATACCCCCCAAAAACCTGGCTTAGTACTTCTAAACCTAAGAACCTTACTAATATGGACACGCTCCGGGTTCATAAGACCAAACAAACTCAATAAATTATAATTACAGCCGCAGATAAGTCATATTAATACACTTATTAATGTAAACAGCACGATGAAGATATCTAATGCTTACTAGAGGCAGCATCTGAGTCAAGGAGAACTGTGTCAAGGAGCTTATGAACTGCAATACAGTCTTTCAGTTTCCATTCTTTTGCTGGTCCTATTGCTCCATTTCTACACAATGACAACCGATTTTAAAATAGATAAATAAAACAAAGAACTGAGATAGCAAGGCTAATATGTTTGAAGGAGCATTACGTTTGAACCCCTTTATTGGTCGAGTCTTCAATTATTTTGATAGCCTCGGTTTTCTTGCTTGAATCTAAAACATACAGCATTTCTGCGTACGCCGCTCTGTGCACCAAAGAATCTGCGGGATTTAGAGGCAAACGTTTACCATCTTTTTATCAGACACAATCATATATCGTGAGGGTTATATACTTATTATGTAATCAACTTGATAAGCACCTTCGTGTCTACCAAGAAACTCTTTGTTTGCCTCCAATAGTGATCTATTCTGCAATTGGCTAGATTGCAAACCAATGGATAATTTAGCTCACAACTGATATACATAAGTAATATATCATAGTTTGAGTACTCACTTGATCGATGGGCGCTCAGCCTCCAGGACACTCCGACAAAGTTTCTCAGCTTCAGTCGTTGGAGTACTTGTCGATCCTATCTTGAGAAAGAATTTAACCTGCCATCAAGTTCAAAGGCGTAATAAACAACCAAATTAAAAAATTGTTGTCTAAGCCTTTCTTATAACATCCCAAGTAGCACAAATTTCATACCAGAGAACGATGTGAATCAGGGTTTTCTGCATCCAATTTAAGCAATTGCTTGACAGCCTGAAGAATGAAAAAGATTAAATGGTAAATCCCTTAAAATACTTGCACAAAGCTTATTCCAGAAACAGGATAGAATAAATATATATGTTTGAATAAGATCTTTAGACGAGAAATTAGTTACCTGGAATGCAAGCAGAACCTTTTGTTTTCTCATATTAACCTCAAAAGAGAGCAGATGAGTCTCCAAAGAATTAGGTGAATGTTTCTGGAGTAGTCTCAAGTACTTTGAAGCCTCCACCATTGGTTCTTCCACCTGTACAGATTTAGTTTTTGAGTAAGCCTCTGATAAAGTTAATACAGTATTTTGGTGAAGACCAAACCACAGCTGACAAATGAAGTAAATAATAACCTGAATTAACTTTTGCCCATGAGGATCTGGATCTACAGGTTTCACATTTCGTTTGCCAGACTTAGAGACACCACTGGCAGTTGGCTCTTCACTCTTACTCTCAGCTTCCTGAAAAACGAAGAATACCACTCTTAAGCCACTTGAGTGTCAATTCATTTGAAAAAAACACTGAAAACACCTACTTTTTTGGCTCTGGCTTCTGCTGCCTTCTTCTGCTTCTTCATTTTCTTCTTCTGAGCAGGAGCCAACTTTGCCATTTCATCTTCTTCAGCAGTTGACTTGGGAGAATCATACAACTTCAAGTAGCACCTAACCATCAGGCAGAGAGGCAAGTGAGACGACAATTTAATTGAATTTATATGTATCCGTGCAGTAGATCATGAACTTGGACTGTATATGCGAAAGAAAGAGTTTACCTGATAACTCTGATTGCTGCTTTGTGGAAATATGGGAATGAGTGCAATCGGTCTTGGAACTTAAGCATGTCAACATATGAACGCAAAGTCATTTTTCTTAAGCAATACGAGTGGAAATCAAATTGATCTTCAGAAATGTCAGAATAGTGCTTCTCCACAGCCAAAAACTTCTTCAGAGCCCTTCCAAGATCACCCTGACGGAAGTAGCTATCTCCAGATGCAAGATCATACCTATTACGAAATGAAAGCAGCAGACAGCCATTAGAAAAAATCTGAAACGCCAATTTACATTTACAAAGCTACTCAGGCTTCTGTAGAGTCGTACCACATGCATTGCATGTCGTGAAGATTGTTGAGCTGATCCCCCTCTTTTGTAAATAAAACCGCAGTTTTCTCAGCCAAGTTCACCTTCACCACAAAAAACACAGAAATAAGAACTAGTGTTGAGGCCCTAACATCTAAGGACATTGATCAAAACATTATAATATGAACAAAACCGAGATGTAAACCTGATCTGCTTGGAGCATACGCTTAACACATTCACTGTTTATATAGCGATCGGCTAAGTCCATGCCTCTAGCCTCATCGGCAAGTGCAGCAGCAGCAGTCAAGTTTCCTGCGTGCTTCATTATTCGGCTCTGTTGAAGAACACCAGTAAAATAATTAAGAACCAAGTGTTAACACAATTGCAATAACTAAGGAAATTCAAAATAAGAATAAAGCTTCAAAATGTGTCTCCATGCATAATGTAAGCATCCACAGAACGTATAAAGTAAGTGGTGGATTAAAATCTTATAATTTTGGCAACGAAAAACAAGGATACCTTAACAGAGTACAGATCAATCACTGTCGGTGTATGAGCAATGGCCTCGTCAATTTTACCAAGGGCAACATCAATTTGACCACGCTTGTCATAATGCTGCAGTATGAAAAAAGTATCATGATAAGATACACAAGACTTCAACCGGAAAGCTGTTAATGATTTATTAGAGAAATTAAGACAGGAAATAAAAGTGAACCTGAGCCAAGAAAAACAATGTCCACAGTAGTGTTGACGGGGGCTCTTTCACATCACTGCATTAATAAGTAATCAAAACAGTTTCAGTGAACATATTACTACCTTTGTGAATATTTCATACACAAAGTTAGTCCAGTGAATACTTAAGTAATCAAATTCTATCATATACCTTCCTGGGTAACTTCCAGTAGTCATAATCGAATGTTCCATCTCAACAACTAGTTGCTCCAATATATCAGGCTGGATAACAAAAAACATATATAAGCATATATCGCAAAATAAGTGAAGGCAAGGACAGAGAAAATAACTAACCTTGTGAGGGTGATCATACAGAGAAGAGAGATCCGAAAATAATGAAGGAACACCCTAAGCCAAGCATCAAGATATATAAGAAACATGTTCTATTAGAGCATTGTGTAAACTAAGAGACTCTGGCAAAAAAAAACATACCTTTGTCAATAGAGGTTTAATGTACTTCGTTACAGCCTCTTTAAAGCTTTCATCTTGCAGAAAATCCAATGGAATCCTCTGAAAAATGGGGAATTAGAAAAAAATTAAGGCACAATACATCGAAGAGAAAAAGATGTGTAACCAGTGGTTTCCTATAAAGTGAACGAAATTAAAATGTATTTCACTACACTGCCTTTTCTCACCTTAACAGCGGATGACCAAGTGTACTGCTCGCTTAAAGACTGGTACAACGCATTTAACTTCTCAATCTGCTCAGACGAATATTGACCAGTTTCTGAGTACAACTCGTGACATTTTTGGAGGCCTTCATAATATCTGAAAAGTAAGGAATGCAAATTTACTTGTTACCCAAAAATATATACAAATATGGGCAGAAGCCTTTGAGCGTGTCGTGGAAAAAGATTAACAACTTTAAACAAAAACTAAAGAAGCAGAGCAAACAGACGTCGCAATATATAGAACCAACATAGCAATACACAACTAATTGCTCTGGAATGACTTAGAAGTGCAAAGGAAAAAACCTATAATTGTCAGGGTTCATGGAAAGCAACACTCTGTAGAGTTTCTTGGCTTCTTCTAGACGACCAAGCTTTGACAAGAGAGATACCTCTTGTTCTTTGTAAGATAACTTATCAACCTACAAACAACCACATGACAAAGGTTAAATCTACTATATACATGCACCCGATTGTCCATGATTCCATATATATTCAACTATCAGCTTAATGAACTTACTATTTTTTGTTCTTTTTTGTGCAACTCCTCAAGAGCTTTGTCAAAAGAACCACTCTCCTCAAGCAAGGAAACCTGGAAGAAAAAAACCAAGTTGAGATACCCCGTAGGTACTTTATAACAAAGAATCTACTCTTTCGAAAAAAGTACGAGAGAAATACAACCCAAGTATCAAACGACTAGTACTTTTGGTATCATTGTCAACAACAGATAAATGAAAACTTGAAGCTACATGGACCCATTAACAGCAAGCTTGGTTTCCAGGGAAAAAAGCCTAGAGAGATAGCAGTCAAGGTATGATACTTGTAAGAAAAAAATATCAATACCTTGTATAGGATCATTTCAGTGAGTTCACATAGCTCATTCTCAGGAGGATAATCCTCCTCTAAGGTGCCTTCAAATGCTTCCAAAATTTCAACAGCTTTAGAAGCACTGGTTTAAGATAAACAAGATCAATGTGAGCTCTAGTCAAAAGAAAAATTTACTTTGGCTGATCAGAAGAGCATAGAATTCTACTGAATTTCACTGGCAGATTATTTCTTAAATATTTGATGCAAGACTCATCCAAATGGAGGTGTAAACAATAATGTCCAAGACTAATTTTGCACATCATATATAATTAGATATACACCGACAAATTAACTAGCTAGCAAATACTCTAAAGAAGAAAAACTGGCACAATATATTTAGATTTAAGGGTTCAAGGACCATAACATACTTTGCGTTTAAATGCTGGGAGACTGCAAAGCCAATCCAGTTCAGTCGGTGATTAGGTTTTAATGTCAACAGCTGCTGCCTGGTCTCCACAAAACCGGACAAGTCCCGCATTTGAGCCTAGGAATAAGAAGGATACATTAAGATATATTGTTGAAACGTGAAAGCATCAAAACAGAGAGAAAAGTACAAATTGCCATTAACTTGAACGAAACACCCAATTTGTACACCTAAATTATTATCCTCGTAACTTTTTTCCAATAATTACCTGCAAGAGTGAGAGGTCTCGGAGTATTTCAAGGTTATCAGGATCTATTCTAAGAGCGTTGCGGTAGCATTTGATGGCCTCTCTATACTCTCTGTCTGACCGGTACAGGAGACCAAAAACATGCCAGCAAACATGGCTTTTGATGTCATTCTGGATGGAAAAATAGAGTAAATTCATATGTTACCCTGTAAAATAATACCATGTCTGGAAACTAAGGATTGATGATAGAATTATTGACAAGCATAATCAAACCTTCACTCCAAGCCGAACAAGCTCATATGCTTCAGTTTTGCGGTCCATACAGTTTAGAGTCAGACCTTTCATCGATAAAGTCTCTGAAAATCAAACAGAAATAAAAGCAACAAGTCTCAAAAATAAGGAAAAGCACAGCTAGAAAGGGTGTCAATTAATGTAGTAAAGAAAAGGACCATTCAGAAGAAGCAAGAACTAAGTTTAAGGTAAAACAGAACAGAGCTCAGATACGAGAAAAAAAAACAAAACAAAGCATCTCCTTTGCTTTAGCACATGATCATAAACTACATCCCTTATGCTAAAAAAATTGATATTTTCTGGTTGGTTTTTGCTTAGTTAGGAACAATACATGAATTTCAGGGTGGTGGTTGATACTGAAAGTACGCAGCTAGTGTAATAAACATAAAGTTGAAAACTCAAAAGAGTGATAAGGTATTAACATCAAATAAGAAAACAATAGAAGGAAGGAGGGTTTAGGAGTTATGAGATAAGAAAGCGTACCACCATGATCAGGAAACTTTTTGAGTATGGCATCAGCTGCCTTGAGCCCCTTCTTGTACTGCTTAGTCTCATAAGATTTCTTGCATTATAAGAATATTATTATACTCAGAATAAGTTTCAGACAACAGAAAACATTAAATAAAAACTGAACTACGAAAGTAGGTTCAATTATAGATTGGTAAAAAACAGCAAAATCCAAGGATAGAGTATACTTTAGCAAAAGGGTTGAACCATAAGCTTAAAATCCAAGCAGGTTATTATTCTCAAAGATCCTATGGAGACTAAACAAGCCCAGAAAGCAATTAAGGTCAAAAGGGTCTGTAAGTAGCCAATCTATGGCTGCTAGAAACATAATCAATAGAAAAGGACAAGAGAAAACTGAGAGACAGAACATAGGAATAGGAACATACGACGATGAGTTTGAAGAGGTTGGCTTCTTTAGGAGGAAGTGAAGCCCCCATTGACGCAACTGCGAGAGAGAGAGAGAGAGAGAGAAGAAGAAGAAGAAGAAGAAGAAGAAGAAGAAGAAGAAGAAGAAGACGAAGATTATCTTCTTCGAGAGAGAGATAGAGGTGGCGTAGTATCCGCTTGAACCCTACTCCGTCCGAACACAAAAACAATTAGGGTCTCTTTTAAGACCAAAAGTAGTATAAATTAGGGTCTTTCCTTGTATCAATTCGGTACGCGCTTCCGGTTTATATTCGTTTTCTCCGGTTTAGCCATTTTTTAGACTCAATCAAACCACTAAGCCAATAATCCTAATTTACCGGTTTCAAATTGTATTAAACCGATAAGAACCGGGTAAATTTCTAAGTTAACAAAAACAAAGTGTGTCAAGTGGTTCTAGAGACACTGTAAAGAAACGTTCTTGTAAGCAAGTTCGATCTCTTCTTCTGTCATTTCAATGGTTTCATCACTGTTGTATCCAGAACCAACTCGAGAGGTCTCTCCTCTGCTTCTTGTTCCTGATGCTTCTTCTTCTCCTCCTGGTTTTGTTAGCTCACCCTCGTAAACTTTCTTCCATGACTTTGCTTGTTTGCAAAGTTCTTCCTTGGAAGCTATGGTGTTCTTAGAAGAAGATTCCATCTTTGCAAGCTCCTTCACTACGCGAGGTACAAAGCTCCACAGCTCTGTAACTGCTCCAATGTCCTAAAGTTTGACAACCATTCAACAACTATGATTCAACCCCCCAACAGTTAATTTACAAATAAACTGATCTACTTTAACAACTCCTCTAGAGATGTACACAAGCGGTGCCATTTATAAAGGTTCATTACCTGCTTCTGCTCAAGAGAGTCTATGGCGTCTTGTAAACAGGTCAACACTCCTTCTGCAGCTATTCGCTTTATCTCGCCTGGTTCTGGCTGTTACAGTGGTTAGACAACATAAGCAACAGACTTAACATGTGGACTTTGAAAGAAGAACATAACAAACTAGTGACCCTTACTTTCTCCTCCTGGCTCTCAAGCCATGAGATGGTCTGGGTTACATCATCCCTCGCCCATTTCTTCACCTCGTTTACAGAAAACGGCTCTTTCACGAGGTTTCCAACTGTTCTATTCTGCAAAGAAATTAAAACAAACACACAAAACCATAATGGTTGGAGTATAATGTAGTCCTTTTTTTATTTTATTTAACCAAAATCATGAGTTATGTATGAAGATCTAAACAGACCTTGGATGAAGCAGATGGTGTTACTGTGACCCTTGTTTCTGGTTTTTTCTCTACTTGCTTCTCTGAATTTATAGACAACTGCTTCTTCTTTTCTGGAGTACAATCAATAAAGTTTCACAAAGTTTACATCATTTAACCAGACATCAACTTCGAAAAACAAGGTGATATTAATGGGGGCTTCAGGAGACATAAGATGGTTGAAACAGAGATGCCATCTAAAGATTTTCCAATATATTTCTTTTACCTCGAATAGCATCCTGAGGAGGACTGTTTTTCCTCCATGGTTTTCCGGCATGCATAAGGTATTGTTCAATATCCACCAACTTCTTCTGCGTATAACACTCACCTATCCATTCCTGAATACATATAAAACATAAGCAAAAGAGATAAATTCAATGAACATTGAAAGAGGTTGTAACCTTTGAGACAATAGTTCCGGAGCTGGTTTGAACTTGACGGAACTTTGGAGTGTTAGAAAAAGCACAGATCAACAACGTAGATTCAGAGTTCCAGTCAGGTTGATATGTAGCTCCCATTGCTAAAGCTTGTGACCTTAGTGTACTCCTCTCAGGATTCACAAATCCAGACAGCACAAAAACAACTCCTTCCTGCACAAATTAACCTTTTTAATCAAATCACAAAACAAAAGCATATATATAAACTAACATGACAGTTTCAAAACTCTATATAAGCAGCACACATACATACATACCATAAGCTTAGAGAAATCAGTGGTACTTGAAATTGGCTCATCTTCTTCATCCTTAAGGTTCTTACTGGGACTAATCTCAGGATCTCCCCTTGAACTCATCCAAGAAGGTAGCTTTCGCTTATGAGACATGTTGTTATCCTTGCACACACACTTGAGAGAGAGTATACAAAGCTTAAACCCTAACAACAATGAAACCTTATTGATATAGATATTGCTGTTTGCAATGCCTGCCTGAGATCAAACAGTTGCAATATAAGGGCGAAAATATAATAAAGCATATTACTTGAAAAAGGGAAAAACAAATCGTAAATACAAACACGAATATTTCATCACTAAATCAATGCAAATTAGAATCCGAGTTCAGATTATTGCAATAGAAACATATCAAAATCAGAGAGAAACCTTGAAGAAGGAGAAGAAAGCGACGAACCTTAACGCAGCGATGATGTCCGTCACAGTGTCAACGTTATATGAAAGGAAAGCAATTGGAACTTAACAAAAAAATTTGGGTTTAAAAATGTAAACATAAACAGTGATGTGGACGTGCCGGAGTGGTTATCGGGCATGACTAGAAATCATGTGGGCTTTGCCCGCGCAGGTTCGAATCCTGCCGTTCTTTTTTCTCTTTTTTTTTTATATCTCTATTTTTCACGTTTATTTTACCTGAATGGGTTTTGTAAGGGCCCATTAATTTGTTATAACGAAACCAAATCCTACTTATAAGACTAGAATACATTCCTCTTTAATTTTATTTATGGTTCTTCTTTAAACCAAACTATAGAGTTTTTTTATATGTTGTTTTGTAGTCAATAAATAGATCTATCTTTGCTTTGTTTGCAAACTGTTTTAGCTTATATTTTTTTGGATCCTACTACCCCCTTGAAATTCCAATGTTATTTTTTGTTAGTATTAAAAGTTGTGTATCTACAAATACTAATAGTAAGCCAGCCCATATAGAGTCACGTCACGTGGGTTATATAGTGCTTTACTATGGCTTTTGGGGCACGTTCTGTCCCCCGCTTTTCTCGCTTGACTTTTCTCTCCATGTTCGTTTTATTTCACCGTCTCTCTTTTAACCCTTCGTTTCTTCAACGCTTATATATTATTATTATTTTTTTTTTTTGTTGGGCCACAAATGGCCGGTCCGTTAGTCAAACCTACACTATCGTAGGCGCGGGGAATCGATCCCGGGTGGGGTGGTGCTTCCTGCCTCCTGTGGACTTATGACTGGCACTAGACCAAAGTCATTTCCCCTATATATTGTTATTATTATATAATATAATAATGTATTTGGTATAAAATGAACTATAAAAAAAAATATTTTGTTAAAAGATATAACTAAAAGCTTTATTATTATTATTGTTTTTGTGTCGATCATCGTTGTTAACAAAACAACACAACATGCTCTTATATATAGTGTTATAAAGTCGGTTCAATTAACCGACTAAAGGATGGGCTTGGGCCATTGATGGGTCATTATGTTGTAACACTCCCCCTTAATTACCCATCAACGATGGATTATATACTGCCTCGTTAAAACCTTTATCACGGAAAAACCCGATAGGAATAAAAACCGTAATAAGGAAAAAGAGTACAGTAACATAATCTCCCCTTGAAAGCGTCAACTATATCATCCACTTTAAAGATCCCGCAAGTGACGCATTCCGATGCTGTGAATATGCTTTCTAAACGTCGTAGTGGGAAGCGCCTTTGTAAACACGTCTGCTGCGTTTTCGCTTGAACGAACATATCGAATGTTGACTTCTTGGTTCTTCTCAAGTTCTTGAGTATAAGATATGAACCTCGGCGGGATATGTTTAGTTCTGTCACTCTTGATATATCCTTCCTTGATTTGAGCAACACATGCAGCGTTGTCTTCAAAAAGTAGTGTTGGCTCTTTGTCAATGATTAATCCGCTTGCTTCTTGTATATGTTTAGACATGGCTCGTAGCCATACACATTCTCTACAAGCTTCATGAAGCGCGATTATCTCTGCATAATTTGACGAAGTAGCAACTAACGTCTGTTTTTGAGAGCGCCATGAGATCGCAGTTCCACCCATTGTGAAAACATATCCGGTTTGTGATCGAGCTTTATGCGGATCTGATAAATATCCGGCATCTGCGAAACCAACTAAACGAAAACCAGAGTTTTTAGGATAATATAGTCCTAAATCAATTGTACCTTGGAGGTAACGGAATATATGTTTTATTCCGTTCCAGTGTCTGCGAGTAGGAGATGAGTTGTATCTTGCAAGCAGATTAGTAGCAAATGCTATATCTGGCCTTGTACAATTCACAAGATACATTAATGCGCCTATAGCGCTCATATAAGGTACTTCAGGACCTAACACTTCCTCGTTTTCCTCACAAGGTCGAAATGGATCTTTATCAATATCAAGTGACCTGTTTTCCATTAGAATACTCAAAGGAGTTGCTTTATCCATGTTAAACCGATTTAAAACTCTTTGAGTATAATTTGATTGATGCACAAATATTCCATCTCGGAGATGCTCTATCTGGAGCCCAAGACAAAACTTTGTTTGTCCGAGATCTTTCATTTCAAACTCTTCTTTCATATGAGTTCGTGCATCATCAATATCGTTTCGAGTACCAATCATGTTCAGGTCATCAACATAAACAACAATGATCACAAATCCATTCTGGGATTTCTTAATAAAGACGCAAGGACATATTTCATTATTTACATAGCCCTTGTTTAACAGAAAATCGTTTAAACGATTATACCACATGCGTCCGGATTGTTTTAATCCGTAAAGTGATCTTTGTAATTTGACCGAACATAATTCACTTGATATATCATTCATCTTTGATCCTTCGAGGATCTTTAATCCTTCCGGGATTTTCATATATATATCATTTTCCGAGTGATCCATATAGATATGCGATCACAACATCCATAAGGTACATCTCCAAATTCTTGGATGCTCGTTAGGCTCATTAAGTACTCGAATGTGATTGCATCCATAACCGGGGAATAAGTTTCTTCATAATCAATTCCCGGTCTTTGAGAAAAACCTTGTGCTACAAGACGAGCTTTATATCTCGTTATTTCATTTTTCTCATTTCTTTTTCGCACAAAGACCCATTTACATCCAACTGGCACTACATCTTCTGGTGTAATGACAATGGGTCCGAAAACATCTCTTTTATTGAGAGATATCAACTCTGTTTTCATGGCAATTTGCCATTTCTCCCAATCATGCCTTTTCTGACATTCAGATACAGACTTTGGATCTAAGTCATCATTTTCATCATCTATTTCTTTAGACACAGAAAATGAGAATATCACATCATCATCATCAATTTCATTTCTAAGCCACATTTTTCCATTATGGGCATAATTAATAGAAATCTCATAATTTTTTGTGTTACATTCGTCTTCAGGACATTCCTCATTTTCTTGTTGTTCCGGAACATTTTCATATATGTCTTTGGGACATTTTTCATTCTTTGGTTCTTCTGGAACTTTTTCATTCATTTCTCCCTCTTTCTTTTTTTTCGAGGATTTTTATCCTTAGATCCAATAGGTCTCCCCCTTTTCAATTGAACCTTAGGTTCATTTATTTTACTCCCATCATTATTCTCTTTAGGAATATCGATTCTTGATGGGACATTTGCTGCGGGTATATATATTGATTTTGTTACTTTCCGCGTATCTGTAAACGCATCTGGAATTTGATTTGCCATATTTTGTAGATGAACTATTCTTTGAACTTCAAGTTCACGTTGTTTAGTAGGGGGATCCAAATGTAATAATGTAGATGTATACCATGTAACATCTTTCGGAATTTTCTCGAATTCCTCCCCCAAAGCTGGAAATTCATCCTCATTAAAATGGCAATCGGCAAACCGTGCCGTAAACATATCACCGGTTTTCGGTTCCAAATACCGAATTATACTTGGTGATGTATATCCCACATATATACCCAATCTTCTTTGTGGTCCCATCTTTGTTCTTTGCGGTGGGGCTATGGGTACATACACCGCACATCCGAATACACGGAGATGGGAAATATTCGGCTTCTGGCCAGATGTTAATTCTAACGGGGAAAATACATGATAGGCACTTGGTCTTATTTGTACCAGTGCTGCTGCATGCAAGACAGCATGTCCCCAAACTGAGATTGGAAGTTGTGTTCTCAATATTAACGGTCTTGCAATTAGTTGCAACCGTTTTATTAAAGACTCAACCATGCCATTTTGTGTATGAATGTGGGGAACCGGATGCTCAACATCGATCCCCAATGACATACAATACTCATTAAATACTTGTGAAGTAAATTCACCGGCATTATCTAGCCTTACTTTCTTTATGGCATAATCTGGGAATTGAGCCCTTAACTTTATTATTTGGGCAATAAACTTTGCGAAAGCCGTATTTCGTGTTGTCAATAGACACACATGTGACCATCTACCTGGATGCGTCAATTAATACCATGAAATATTGAAACGGCCCGCACGGTGGATGTATAGGTCCACATATATCACCATGTATTCTTTCCAAAAAATCGGGTGATTCATTCCCAACTTTTGTTACTCGATGGCCGAGTTATCAATTTTCCTTGAGAACATGCAATACATAAAAACTCGTTCGATTGAAAAATCTTCTGGTTTTTCAATGAATGACCATTAGAGTTTTCTACAATCTTTCGCATCATCACTGAACCAGGATGACCGAGTCTTTCATGCCACACTTTAAACGTACTAGTAAACTTTGGGTTTACTATGACATATGTTTCAATTTTATTTATTGTTGTGGCATATAAACCTGAGGATAACATTGGTAACTCTTCCAATATATATTTATCCTCTGATGTAATGCAAAGATATTCAGTGCTATTTTTACTTACTGTTTTTACATGATATCCGCTCTCTCGGATATCTCTGAAACTTAACAAGTTTCTTTTAGATTTAGGGGAATATAACATATTATTTAATTCAAATTGTGTCCCCTTTGGCATTGAAAAACTAGCTCTTCCAGAGCCTATAATTATCTTTGCATTTCCCGATATAGTACTCACGCTTCCGTGGAACCTCGTTAACTTGAGATCGGAAAAATACTTTCTATCTTTGAGGATTGTATGCGTTGTCGCACTATCTGCCAAACAGATATCCCCATCTTTGATCTCAAGCTTAGACATTTTCTTTTACTATACCTTCGAAGTATAACCAGATGAACGGGTAGAGCTTCGTGCTGATAACGTGGTATAAAATGAACTATAAAGAAAAGTATTTTGTTAAAAGATATAACTAAAAGCTTTATTATTATTATTGTTTTTGTGTCGATCATCGTTGTTAACAAAACAACACAACATGCTCTTATATATAGTGTTATAAAGTCGGTTCAATTAACCGACTAAAGGATGGGCTTGAGCCATTGATCGGTCATTATGTTGTAACAGTATTTTCTTAATTTGTTATTTAATCTCTTTTCTCCCAAAAATTGACATATACAACCTAATATAATATTACGGCCCATGGTACCAAGCAAAGATCAATACAAGAAAGTCACTTGCTTACAATTGGCCTGCCTTTTTCACCATTGAATAAACTCGTAGTTAAAAATAAAAATTGATAGGATGACGAATAGAGAATGATTAAATAATCGTTAAAAACATGCAAAACTATACAATTACGGGCGGTAGAGAAGAGAGATATTAAAAGCCACGTCGGCTACTGGATAAACATCATACATACATAGTAATGGATAACAAGGACTTACAAATACATAGAAACGATATTAATGAACTTATCTCTACTTGCCTTTTTTATTATTTGATGTCGACCGCATAAATATCCATTTCTATTTATTTATTTATTTATTTTCGTGCAGTAAATACATCATGTCATCATCCTGTAACTATTTGATTTATATTGATGCCACCTTCGTGTTGCAAAATGATAATGTTGTTAATAAAAAAAATAATGTATAAGTATATATATTTTTAAGTCATTGATTACTAGTCAAATGAATTCATCCCCCCATCGTTTTCACTCGACAAACAAAATCTAAACGTTTTGGTTAATTATTTCGTTTTTAATCTTTTAATCAACAATTGTTGAATTTTCTTGTGAGCAATATACTTTTTTAAAAAATATATAGAATATATAAAAATACGACTAAAGAAAAACGTGAATTTTGAAATATCGACACGAGAATTCATTATGTGGGTCCCATACGTCGGAGAAACGAATTATTTCCGACGTTTTAATGTTTTGAATAATCAAAGACACCACCCTCCGAAACGAACCACGACTCTTCTCTTTTTAAGAATGTCGACGCCGTGTCGTTTTGTTCTCCTTGACCTTTTTTTTACACACTCGGACGCCGTGCCGTTTTGTTTTCTTTGAAGTTTATCGACTTTTAGTCCTTGTCCTTTTGTCGTCATTTTAACTGGATATTATAAATTTTTGTTTTGAAAATACTGTTTCAAAGTTTTTTATAATAAAATACTCTTAAAATGTTTTTTATAACAAAAATACCTTAAAAAATAATAGTTTACAAAAATATCACAAATATAAAAAACGAGTTTTAACACTTTTAGATTTTAAATTTTTTCATTTGGATTCGCTATATAGTGTTTAGGGTTTAGTTTTGAAGGGGGGTATATAGTTTTTTGAAGGTTTTGAGTGTAATTTTGAAAATTTAAGATTTGTGGTATTTATGAAAAAAAAACTTTAATGATATTTGTAAAACTTTCGAAAATCTGTGTTAATTTTGTTAAAAAAACTTTTTTCGTAGTATTGATAAGAATTGCCCTATTATAAAATAGAGAAATTCACAAAACTACACAATTTCAATACTTCCTTCACAAAATTACACTTAATTCAATTTTTCCTACTTTTACACCCTTTTCAAATTTTAAATAGTTCAATTATGATTTAAAAATTACCAAAATTGAAATATTTTCATTTGAATTCACTAATTAGTGTTTAGGGTATAATATTAAAGAGGTCGGATTGGGTGGGTAGACTTAATTTGGATTTAATTTTTAGAATTTAGATGTAATTTTATGAATTTTTTTTAAAAATATGTAGTTTAATGAAATATAATTCAAATGGTGTAGTTTTGTAATTCTGTCGTTATAATGTATGCATATACGCATTTTAATACATTGTTTTTACTTAAGCTTACAACAAAAATAACTATTATTCGAAAAGTAAACTACGCGAAATATGGCCCTTCAAGTATAAAATATGTGCCAATTATAGATCAATGAAAAAAATACTCTAGAAATCGGTGGTTGTTTTTTCTTTGATTAAACCATCATATCAATAAACAAAAACAAAATCAAGTTGCATTGATACGTACGCAAATACATAGATGGGCGCATAATCTAAAATAACTTAATATATACGTTAATTATTTATATATGTCTATAGCTTTATACTTGTGGTTGACACTAGAACGAGTCCAAGTTGCATGGAACATGCTGCTTCCCCAAGTATTGTATTATTATTCAATATTGTACAGCTAAAACGATACTTGTGTTAATTTTTTTATATAAATTTCTCATGTTTTTAGATATAAATATTTATACGTTACACATTAGATTAATAAGTGTTGATGGTTTGGCTTATTCAAAAATATTTGCTAATTAAGTCATACACGCGTTAATAAAAATATTTGCAAACAAAAAAGATAGAATGTGGATCGATATATATATATATATATTAACAGAGTTATTTAGTAAACTAGTACTTTTTACTTCTTAATTTGCTAATAAGGTGATTTTTGTTTGTATTTGCGTTTAGGTGATTTTTTATGTTGAAAAGTCAAAAATAACCCTGAACTTTCTGGTAAGATCGTGTGAACATTCATATATATGCGTGAACATTCATGTTTTTCCTTCTAAAATAATCGTGACATTGTGTGAATATTCATGAACATGTGTGAATATTCATGATAACATGTGAACATTCATAGTTTGATTAATTAATTCATGAAAAAATCTGAAACAGAAAACTTGTGAACATTCGTGAACATGTGTGAATGCGCGGAAGGGTTTATCAGTCATAAAAAAAATAGAAAAAAGAAAAATCACCTAATTACTAATTTTGAAACACAAATCACCTTATTACAAATTAAGATTCAAAAATGTACATGATTTCCTATTTTTTCATATATATATATATATATATATATCACGTACGTGTTAAATATAAATTCCGAGTAGTTCAATAATAATCAAATGTTTATGGCCGACCGAAGATAGACACATACACATACAGACAGTAGCGTGCCTTCCTTTATGCCAAAAGGGCAATTGCCCTAGGCCACCAAACATATACACAAAATTCAAGCCACATTTTTATGTAAATTTAAGTTTATATATCTAGCTAATTTAATATAATGTGTTTTTTAATTGAAAAAATTAGTGAAAATTATATTCTTATTAATACATTTATTTTGGTGAAGGTTTCTTTATTGGAAACACATTTTTTAGCAAGAACATATAACAATTATGTTTTATTAAAAGAGGAATTCACAAATCTTCACTCTTTCAACCTTCTTTCACAAAACTACAAAACTACACCTAATTTAATATTTTCACATATTTACACCCTTTCAAAATTTTAAAAGCTTGATTTACCCTTTAAAAAATCACAAAAATTAATTTTTTTTATTTGGGTTCGCTAATTAGTGTTTAGGGTATAGTATTAAGGGGGTAGAATTGTGTGGGTAGGGTTTATTTGGATTTAATTTTAAGTGTTTAGGTGTAGTTTTGTGAAGTAATTTTGAAATGGTGTAGTTTTGTGAAATGTAATTCAAATGGTGTAGTTTTGTGATTCAAATAATTAATACACAAAAATAAGTAAATAATATATTAAAAACATAAAATAACTAATAATATATCAAAGAGTTAAGAAAAAGTTTTTATTAAAAAAATATATTACAAATTTCATGTTATTTACTTTTATAGTTAATGTTTTTTACGCTTTTATAAAAACCACATTTTTTAATTTGTTCTAGGCCTCTCCGCGTCTAGGCACGACACTGTATGCAGACAACAAGCGTATCAATAAAAGAAAGACCAATTGTATTCTAACATAAAAAAATCATCTAGAAGGTTTACATAATGGATACTATATATATACAAGAAAAAAGGTACACAAACATTAATTTTGTAGCTATTTCGATGGATATCACGATATATATTTTATTTATTTATTTTATTTATTTATTTGATTCACTTTTACTTTAAAAATAATTAATTAAAAACAAAAAGTAAACTATGCCTAATGCCTTCATCCAAAATAAGAAGTAAACTATGCCAAATATAGATCAACAATTAAGATTTGGATATTTTACAAAACAAAGAGTGTGATCAGATTTATATTTTATATAAGAAAAAGGGTGTGATCTAAAACATAGATATTGAAGGTGCACTCAGAGAGTACATTCTTTTATTTTGTGAAGTGTTAAGTTTTGTACTTTTTCCTTTTTGATCTCCTTTTTCTTTTCAATCAATAAGTTATTTAAAATTAATTATTATGGTTAAAAAACATAATTGTGTATGCGAACTCTTAAGTGGTATTCGGTTTTATATATAGTCCCCTAGAAAAGGCACATAAAAATAGAAAATGTGAAAACAACATCCAATACCTTTTCACATAATATATTCAAGATAGAGAAGAAAAAAAACATCCAATTAAGATTTAAATTCCGACAAGTCTAACAAGCCTTTCAGAACATGTTATAACCATTCATGTATCTATCTGTTGTTTGGATATATTTCGTTGTTAACTGGAAGTTTTTGAAGCTGAATACTAAATTATAAATAAATATAATAGAAAAAATCTAACTTTAAAAAAAATGAATTATCACATCTTTCCACTTGCCCCAATTGATTGAAAGTCTCGAAGTCACAACTCAAAGATCTTTACCCATATCCCCCATACTCACTAGCTTGATAAGCCGTTATCTACATTTCATAAATTAAATAGATTATAACATATCCTTTAAATAAAATATACTATTGACAAATAAAAAGTTAAAAAAATCCCAAGTACGAGAAGAAAACAAAAATCCACATTTATGAATTAAATTAGCTTCTATGAAGGAATCAACGAGTTTCTAGAAGAACTTTTAACTCAAAATAAATCTCTATAAAGCAAAGCACACACTCTTCTTTCCTCATTCATCAAAATCATCATCTTCAACCTTTGTCTTAATCCACTTGTCTTTTTCTTTATACTAAAAAAAACCGTTACACCTCTCACTCTTTATAAAAGCTTTAATTAACCTTTTGTTTGTTTTTCTACAAAAAAAAAAAAGAAGCTACAATCTTGTTATATAGTTTCGCCATGGAACTCATCCCAGATCTTCCTTACGACGTCGCTCGCGAGTGCCTCCTACGCTCATCTTACAAACAGTTCCCTGTGATTGCCTCCGTTTGCAAAGGCTGGAATCGTGAAGTCTCTCTCTCTGAGTTTTTCGAGCAGCGTAAAGCTTCAGGACACAGCCAAGACCTCCTTGTTCTGTCTCAGGCTCGTGTTGACCCGGTCAGCGAATCCGGATCCGGTAAGAGGAGTTTCGTTACGCACGAGTACAAGTTCGTGGTTCTCGAATTCGGCTCGGGTCTTTGGACGGAGCTTCCTCCGATTCCGGGACGATCCAACGGACTTCCTCTGTTTTGTAGTTTGGTCTCTGTCGGGTCGGATCTTATTGTCTTGGGCGGGATTGACCCGATTACGTGGCAGGCTTCTGATTCGGTCTTCGCTTTCAGTTTTCTCACCTCTAAATGGCGCGTGGGGGCCACCATGCCAGGTGTACGAAGATCTTTCTTCGGATGCGCTTCAGATTTCGATCGGACGGTGTTGGTTGCGGGAGGACACGACGAAGAGAAACAAGCGCTGACGTCAGCAATTATGTATGACGTGGCAGAAGATAAATGGACGGTTTTGCCGGATATGGCGCGAGAACGGGACGAGTGCAAAGCGATATTCCACGCTGGCATATTCCACGTCATCGGCGGATACACCACGGAGGAACAAGGACGGTTTAATAAAACCGTTGAATCATTCCATACATCCACGTGGCGTTGGGGTCCACTAAAAGAGGACTTCATCGACGCAGGCGAAAGCGTCAGCCTTCCTATCTACGCTGCTGCAGGAGAAAACGGAGATTTGTACGCTTGCTTGCGTGGCGATGTCATGAAGCTGACGAATGAGACGTGGCATAAGGTGGGACATGTCCCTGATGACGTGTACAATGTGGGTTACATGGCGGTGAAGAAAGGGAAGCTGATTGTGATAGGCAACGGAAAGGGTATGGGTAGTTACGGTGAAGCAGCAACGGTGGGGTATTTATGTGAATTAAGAACATCTCGATGGGTAAAATTGGAAACAAATGTTGGTCACGTTCAAGCTGGTTGCTTCTTGGAAGTCTAAATGCAGTATAACTAAATCCCAACAAAATCACTATAATTTTTCAGTGTATAAATCTTTATTATTATTAGTAGGTATAAAAGAAGAAAAAGAATTTTAGTTGTGTGAGTGTGTAATACTTGTTCTATTAATCAATGTATTTATTTAATCAGTATTTAAGAAATTGAATGGGATTACTTTTTATATAGACTAATCCTATTTTAAGCTTTAAGCCCACAACTGAAATTAAATGGGCCTTGAAGAGAAGATGATAAAATGGAGGGCTAGGATTTGAGCAGAGGGTTTGAAAAAGGAGATTACACACACACACACACCTGAAGCTGAAGGGGGGCAGAGTTACGAAGAGAGACTGACAACAGACTTTAAAGAGAGATGCAGAGACACTGTTACAAGTTTCTTCTCTTTTATTCATTTTTCTCATCACTTTTAAATATTAATTTAATTAATTAATTAAATAAAATAAAATGTCCTTATTTAATTAATTAATGGTGAGAGCAAAATTGAATGGTAGCCGTTGGATCAGCAGAGGAAATAAACGCGGCACAGCTTTTCTCATTAAATCCAACGGCTGCCAGCTTTATATGACACACATATACACTAGTAGTATAACCTATCTTATTATCTATCATCACCACACAGAATTTATCGTATTTATTTTCTTCCTTTTTAACTAAAAAAGTCAAAAACACATTTTTATATTACAAGGGGAGCCTATATATAAACATAGGCTTTCTATTCAATTCACCTCACACATCACCTTGTTATTAATATCAACCAAAATAAATAAATAATAATAATAGTCTTGTCAAAGTAAAAGAAAAATGGAGACTGTAACTATTTATCTTTTTCTGTTTGTAATAATTTTTTCGAACTATAGGTAGCGTGTGTCCTTTTTAACTCACGAATTAATAATCTCTCCATGGCTTTGATTAAAAAACTTGACCAAATAAGCAGAGACAATTTTATGTTTGAAAAATGATTAATGTCTTTCTTAATTGATATATATTCATTATGTTTGAATATAGTACTAGTTACGGGTGGGCGCGGAGCGGATACCGCTAAAAATTCTAGTATTTGTGATTTGCTTTGGTATCTACGGATATCTAATTTTGTGATTTGCTTTGCTCCGGAAAAATACGGATATCCGGATACTCGGATATTCGAAAATTTTACGAGTATTTGCGGATATTTGTGGATATTCGGATCACTTATTTCGATACTACATAAAGCCGAAAATACTAATATATTTTATACAAAAATACTCTAGCTTTTGTTAAAATGATCAAACACATAAAAATAAGTAAAATCAATTAATTTTAAACTAAAATAGAAGAAAAAACGTTAAATATAAGGATAACTAAGATAAAAACTCATCCCATTATAATTTAAATTATTTTGTATGTATAAGTTTAACTTATTTTCCTTGACTTGAAAATATGAAAATATATAATAAGTATTATATATTTGTTACCTAATATACATATTTGTAATATATTATGTAATATACGAAGGTACGGAGCGGATCGAATATCCGACCTTCTAATAATTACTATTTGTTATTTGCTTTGTTTTTCTCGGATATTAAATTTTAGTATTTGCTTTGCTTTAAATTATCTCGGATATCCGGATTTTACGAATCGGATCGAACCAAATATCGAATCGAATCGGATATAACGGATAATTTGTCCACCCTAGTACTAGTAGAGTATTTTATACGAATCGAAAGAAAGTGGAGTGCACGCGACGAAATAGTTGACACTTGATTAAAGGTTGTTAATGAATTGGATGACAGAGAAACAAAGACATAACGAAGTATTAAACAATCCCTAACAATATTAGCGAAAAACTAAAAAAGCAACTTAACATTAATAGCCTAATAATACTCAAAATTACAATTAAGAGTCACGAACGATAATTGGTTTTAATAATGTGATTAATGCCGTTTTGGAGAACGAAGAGGAAACAAAGGCAAAAGCTCCGGTGCTGGCTCTGCTCCGCTTCTCGGGCTCGGAAGAAAGTAAAACCCTTTCTCAGCTATAGCCTTCTCCTCTTCATTCTCCGCCGTCGCGTGTTGATCCTCACGCGCTGAATGTGGACTCACGCGCGACCAGAACGGGTCAAGATGAGAGACAGGAGAGACTGTGAATCCTCTGTTGAAATGGCTTAAAGGGTCGTTAGGGTTTATGATGTTATTGAGCTTGAGCTCCATTTTCTTGGTAGATTGACGCCGTTCGTGGAGCTTGAAGGCTTGTTTCTTTGGTGTTAAAAGAAGCTTCGGTTGTGCGGTGGTGGTGGTGGTGGTGGTGGTGGTGGTGGTGGTGGAGGAGGAGAGCTCCGGTTGTGGTCCGGTGAGTTTTTGGACGATGTTTCGGAAATTGGAAGGATCCGCTTGAACAAACATGGTGTTTGGATCGGTGGCGTAGCTATGAGAGTGGTGTTGGCTCATGATTTGTGGTGGTTCTTGAGACCTTTCAGAGGAGGAGACAAAACAAGTAGAAGAGAAACGTGTGTTTTGTTTTTTGACTCAAAAAAGACATTCGTCTGTGTCTTGAGTTACCTTAATATTTAAAGAAGACCTTCTTCTTCTTCTTCTTCGACATTTATGCCAACATATTAAATTTAGTAATTAGTAGTATATAATAGTTAGTTGCCAATATGTTTGACTTTGCACGTCTATAATTTGTAGTTTATGTAGTTGACTAGAAATAATCAATTTTGCTACGAATATTTAATTATTGGAAAGACGGATTCAAACTTTTTCTAGATGATTAGAATGTTAAAGTCAACATCTAATAAGGTAACCCCATACGTTAGAATTGTTACCAATTCAATATCTGAAAAAGTGAGAACATATCATTTAGATATTATTATGCGATAATGGAAAAAGTCGGTCCATTGTTGACTTGGTAAGCAATTTAAATAATACTTTCACATGATCCCACTAGTCTATAAGATTTCCCACTATATTTCTCTCTCTATACACAATCTTTATCTTTTGCAAATTACTATTTACTTAGAAGTAGTAACTAGTAAGTATAGTTATGGCATCTATAATTTAATAGTATAATTTTAGAAATTTGAAATTGGCCAAAGAAATAAATCCAAGATGCGGCAGAACCTCTCCAGCTCTATTACAAATATTTATGGAGTTTCAAAATTTGAAAAGTAATAACAGATTAAATGACTATGCATGGTTACACAAGACCTCTCTCATAGTCTCATGTCTTATTTCTGTTGCAATCTCAATTTTAACAGAGTTAAAACATTGATTCATCAATTCCATTAAAATACACAGTTTGATCTATATTATTATTATTATTATTATTATTATTATTATTATTATTGTAATATATACAATTAATACTATTAATTGGGAAGGACAATTTTTGAAGAACTCTTAAAACTATTTTTTAATTACATGTAATGTCATTGTATAAATTTTAATATAATGTAATTTTAAATAAAAATTAAAAAACATTCCTATTTAATAGGATTAAAAGAAAAACAAAATTAAATAAAGAATTACTCCTAATTAATATGATTTAAATAAAATAAATAAATAAATAAATATGTATCATAATGAACAAATAAAATATTATAAATATTTCAATTTTATGATAATCCATCATACAATATTAAATATATTTATTTATTTTAAAAAATTTAAGTTATAGAAAATTGTAATTATTTAAAAGTATTTTCTTAGAATATTTAAATCGGTGATATAAATAAAAAACCAAAAGTACCCGAAAATATTAATAAAATCTAAATAATTAATACTTTTATATACTTTTGTGAGACGTCTTGCTAATTTTGCGACGAGTCAAAATGTATCATACATAATTTATGATATATATAAAATAAGTTTTAATATTAGAACATATATAAATATATGATTAATAATTTATTATTTAACATGCATCAATAAAAAAATAATATCAAATTATATGAAATTAATTTTTGTAAATATTATTCTCAGAATCTAGTTAGTCTTTAAAACACAAAGTGACACCAAACTGTGGAAACAACAAGCAATCTATGAATAAACAACATTATAGAACCAAAACTTTGGGCCGTGAGTTAATGGGTCGGATAAATTACTTACTATTTTACATTTGGGCCCATTTTCGAATGATTCGAAAGTTTTCTCTTTTTTTTTTATTCTAATATTTCCTTTTTTCCTCTCGAGTTTAAGAAAATGGAAATTAAGTAATAAACGGTCAGATTTAGTAAAAAGGAAATTATGTAATAAACGGTCAAAAATGGAAATTACATTGACACAACAACAATATATATATATATATATATACATATATATATATATATATATTATAAATACACGAGCCTCTCTCTCTCACCACCTGACTGAAAGTAAATCAATTTCATTCTTTCTCTCTGATTTTCTTCGAAATATGAGAATTAGGGTTTTGATGAGTTCTTCATCTCTCACTTTCTTTTTTTTGGATGTAAACAATTGGTATCTCGTATCTGCTCCCAAGATATGGAGTTTTTGATCAACGATGTCGCTCGTTGAGGATCTAAACGACGGCGTTGTTACTCATATCGGAACTTATCCTCACATCAGATATTGCAACGTAAGTTCACTACACTCACATTATCTCCGTCTCCTTTAGCGATTCCTTTGATATCCGTCTCTCCGCTTTTTCAGATTTTCGTTTGATACGATCGTTGGTCTTCTCTTTGGATCTGGTTTGTTTTACAGTGATGGGTATCAGGGTATGGCTTAATTTTTTTAATTTTTTGTCTTTATGCTTTCAGAATTTTCATTGCTTGTTACTAATTTCTACTTATGTATTCACATGAATTTTCAAGGAGCAATAAAGAGAAGTCCAAGCACTCTCAGGTGGGTTTTTTAAGAGCACCCTACTCAAGTACTCAGTCTCGTCCATGTATAAGATTTGGATAACTACTGAATGTTTGGTAATAGACCTTTTTTATTTTAGTGATTTACTTTAACAAGTGTGTGATATACCCTTTCTTTGATTTTTGGAGGAACATGTTCCAACATTGATGGGCAGGGTCAACATTACTATGCAATGTTCATGCTTTAGCCAATGCCGCATATAATACCCACCGGTTTGTTTTGCTCTTTAGAATCTAATTAGTGTATGAGATCACCAAATTGCCTAACTAATGTCTAATGTTTTACATGTTGTTAATTTTCAGTGCTCATGACATGACAAGGCGTACCAAATCTGACGCAATCTGTCTAGGTAAGGCTTTTTGCTTAAATGTTTATGCAAATCCCGTTGTTGTAAAAGCCTATTGTGCTTGTAGGTTGGCAACTTTGCAACATGAAACACAACATCACATACTATTGTATATGGCCATGTATCTTCTTATACTAGGAGAAGCAACAAACTTGCGATTCACACCAGTAACGTTCTTAATTTGGTTTCCGTTTGTGTGAAGTTTCAAATGAGAATGCTATTTGATCAAGCTTTCAGTAGAGGTCCACAGATCTAACCTCTTGGTTTTGGTGATTCTCTCAACGTATGTGATATACTCTTTCGTTTTTGTTTTTGCAGGAACATGATCCGACACTAATGGGCAGCGCCAAGTGAGATGCAAAGTTTGGTATAGTACAGTGATGTGTAACATGCTTACTTTTTATATAACACATATTTTTGCTAGTATGCGTTCTAGATTGTAATATCTTTTACCACTTTATCTGTTTCATGATTTTGCAGATGGAATTGGAACTTTATGGTACGATGGGAGAAATTCAAATCTTTGCACCATAGGTCATACTTTAATTCGTGTTTAAATCCTAAAACATTTTCTTATTTGTTTGTAGGCCACAGTTAACTTCTTGATCTGTTTCATGGTTTTGCAGATGGCGTTTGAACCTTATGGTATGTTTGCAGGGAATATTATTCCCATGATAGAGGAAGATGTAAAGCCAGCTTATAGAGGCTCAGGAAAGTGGTGACTCCTATTTATGAAGTGCTCGGGATGGTATGGCTTAAATTTTGGATTTTTCTTTATACTTTCAGCACTTTTATTGCTTGTTAATTTTTTTTTACTGACATTTCAATTAGGTTGGTTGTTTGTTTCAGACTAGGTTGGCCGATGCAAGCTATTGCTGATTTCTCGTATCTGCTTGCTGCTCAGTCCATTACAGAGAAAGATAAAGTACACAATAAATACACATCTTCTCTGTCCATTTCTGTAATTTCATTCTTGGAATTTCTTCCAAATTTGTATCTCAGATAACAGCTATCACTTAGTACCATTGTTTTCGTTATTACAGGATATTATCAAGGCTGATGTTTCCAGGGATAGATGGTTACTGAAAGTTAATTTTGTTAAGATTCATTCTTTTTGGCATGTCTTGAGAAGTCAAGATCGGAGGTGGACCTTCTATATTTTGATCCTTCAGGTATTACTCTTTCCTAGTTTTCACTACTTCTTTTTATGCGTCTTCACATTTGATATAACGCTGATGGTAAAATTTGGAAGGTTATGATTATTATGGCTTGGGACGGTGGAGAACCAGGTTCGGTCTTTGGAGCTGATGTACTAAAAGTTCTGAGTGTTTTTATTACAAATATTTGTAATGATATCTCATTTACTTAAACTATTTCCAGGTTAGTTTTCTTTATATTTTGCTAAAAATTGTAGTTCAAATTCTTGAATCACGCCTTTGACCTGACCTGTCATTTGTATATGAAGGGAACAATTTTTTCTGAAGTGGGTAAGTGAAGAGGAACTTGAAGGGTTTGATAAATTGGAGGAACTTCGTTTATGGGCATCGTATAGGGGCAAACTTTAACTAGAACGGGTATGCTCTTTTAGTTAATATGCTTTCCATAGAAAGATTAAAATATAATCATATCATGTATGTTTTAACTTCTTTTGAAACTTAGGGATTTGCTACAAGTGGCAGATACCCTTCGCTCCATATGTTGAATATACTGATGAGGTCGAAGAATCTAATTAGTGTCTGAGAGCACCAAATTGCCTAACTAATGTCTAATGTTTTACATGTTAATTTTCAGTGCTCGGGTGACAAGGCGTACCAAATCTTACACAGTCTATCTAGGTTGACCTGGAGGTAAGGCTTTTCGCCTAAATGTTTATGCAAATCCCGTTGTTGTAATCTCTGAAAAAGCCTATTATGCTTGTAGGTTGGCAACTATGCAACAGGATCGCAAACTATTGTATATGGCCATATATCTTCTTATACGAGGAGAAGCAGCGAACTTGAGATTCACACCAGAAACGTTCTTGGCTTGGTTTCCGTTTGTGTGGAATTTCAAATGTGAATGCTATTTGATCAAGCTTTCAGTAGTGGTCCACAGATCTATCGTATCCTTGGAGGACGTCTTGGTTTTGGTGCTTCTCTCAACATATGTGATATACGCTTTCGTTTTTTTTGTTTTTGCAGGAACATGATCTGACACTAATGGGCATCATTAAGTGAGATGCAAAGTTTGGTACAATACAATGATGGGTAATATGCTTGCTTTTTAAATAACACAAGTTTTTGATAGTATGCGTTCCAGAGTGTGATATCTTTTACTTCTTTATCTGTTTGATGGTTTTGTAGATGGAATTGGAACTCTATGGTATGATGGCCAGCAGGCGAGGAAGGTGCATTTTTGAGAAAAGTTGTGACTCCTATTTATGGATACTATGGCTGGATTTTTGGATTTTTACGCTTTCTACGTGTTTATTGCTTGTTACTATATTTTACTTACGTATTTATTTTATTCACAGGAAGCTCAATGGGACAAGAAAGGGAAGTTCAAACACTCTCAGTAGTGAAAGTATGATGATATGAACTAATACTTTTGGTAATATATCTATTTACCTGCTTTTACATAATCATAATGAGCTTCATAAGTGGGTTATATTATTAGTTACGTGTGGTTTTCAACATTGCAGGTCATTTGATTGTTTCCGAAGAGGTTGACCAATGCGAGCTAATGATGATTTCTTTTATCCGTCTATTACAATGAAAGGTTAGCTCATACGTCTTTATGTTATATTCATCGGTCGAAAAGGAAAGAAAAGACGAAACATAAACATCGGTACATTATAACTACACATCTTCTTTGTTCTTTTCTGTAATATTCATTCTTTGAACTTCTTCTGAATTTGTATCTCAGATAACAACAATCAGTAATTACCATTGTATGTCTTATTACAGGATAGCATCAAGCCTGCTGTTTCCAGGGATAGAAGGGTTGTGACAGTTAATTTTGTTGAGATTCTTCCCTTCTGGCATATCTTGAGAAGTTTTGATTAGATGTTGAGCTTCTATCTCCGTAAGCCCTTTCTTACTTCTTTCTATTTCTTGATTTGATTTGTTATTTACAAACCAGCTCTCTCCTTAAGGTTAGGGACTGAAAGCTGGTGCTTTGTGGGGACATTATGCAGAAGCTACATGCTTGATCGCATAAACGTTACACTTTCTAACACCTTCAAGGTAAACCCACATTTGTACACTAAACACTATATTTTTACTTAAGATGAATAATCCCTTTTTGCTGATTACCTCTTTAACTACAATTACTAGCGGCATCAACTTTATATGGCGCAACATTCTGTTTCACTGGTTTATGCATGAAGAATCTGTATGCTTTCATTGGTTTATTCGCATTGAGAGATATTCAAATCTTTGCACCAGATGTAATACTCTAATACATGTTAAAATCCTAAAACATTTGCTTATTTGTTTGCAGGCTACAGCTAACTTCTTGATAGGTTTCATAATTTTGCAGATGGCATTTGAACCCTATGGTATGTTTTATGGGAATGTTAGTCCCACCATAATAGATGAAAATGTAAAGCCAGCTTATGGAGGCGAGGTAGATGCATTCTTGAGGAAAATTGTGACTACTATTTATGAAGTGATCAGGATGGTATGACTTAAATTTTGGATTTTTCTTTATACTTGCAGCATTTTTATTGCTTGTTGATATTATTTATCGACATTTCAATTAGGTTGGCCAATGTGAGCTAATGATTATATCTCTTATCAGCCTGCTGTTCTGCCCATTACAGAGAAAGATGGAGAACACAATAACTACACATCTTCTCTGTCCTTTTATGTAATTTCATTCTTGGAACTTCTTCTAAATTTGAATCTCAGATAACAGCTATCACTTATTACTACCATTTGTGTTATCACAGGATAGCATCAAGCCTGCTGTTTCTGGGGATAGATGGTTAGTGAAAGTTATTTTGTTGAGATTTGTTCTTTCTGGCATGTCTGGAGAAGTCTCGATCGGATGTAGAGTTTCTATATTTTGATCTTTCAGGTATTACTCTTTCCTAGTTTTCACTACCCCTCTTTATGCATATTCTCACTATATATGACGTTGATGGCGGAGAACCAGGTTTGGTGATGTATGACGTTGATGGCGGAGAACCAGGTTCGGTGATGTATTCAAGTGACAATATCTCACTTACTTAAAACTATTTTTGTAGTTGTTTGTATTATTGTTGATATGGTCGCAAATAACTATACTTTATTTCACCTTGTAGCTAAGACTCTGTGGCTGAGGAAAGCATGAGATCGCATTTTCCCTCTTCAAGTATGGATTTTGTTTGTCAAGGCTATTTTCCCTCATGATTAGTTTTTGGTTACACCAAAGCTAACTTACATCTTTCTACTAGAAATAGCTAGTTGTTCAAGCCAAAGTCATCAGTTAACTTACATCTCTCTACTTTTTTCTTTTGTAGATATACCATGTTCTGGGTGTCCCTTATTGCCAAGAAGCTAACGTTAATTTCTACAATTAGGTATGTGTTACTCCTATCTACTTTTGTTAATTACTAACTGCATGATATGAGATACAACAATTGTTGGTGTTTGATAAACTGGCATGGCTCATAGATCAAGCCTTTAGTTGCTCCAACACAAGGCATAATGAGGCTTTGTGTAATTGATTTTCAATTTCATGAGTTTTATCCTCATGGTAATGCAGTTTTAACATGCATTATAAGTATTGGAATAGAAATATATTATTTGTCCCCACACCACCTGTATTTTATTTGTGCAACAAAAAAACAGTATTGGTGTGGTTATTACCCTCTGTTCCCTTATAATTCTGGTAAGCATTATTATCTCCAACATGCTTTCCGTCTTCGCTGCTTTGTGTTGTTGTAATTTTTATTTGGTTTTTATCCCACTGTAGGCATGCTTTATGGATGGTCAGATTTGGTATGCTATATTTTCACATTATTTGGAGGTATTTACTGTGCATTCCGCGCCTTGGAGAGGTGTGGTGTTTTAAGGTAAACTTACTTTGTAAATTGAGGTTTCCCTTTTTGTCATTACTTAGTTTTAGAGAGGAAGATCTTAAAAGTGATAGGTAAATTTTATATGGCTACATACCTAGCTGAAACAAACTTATGTGGAACTCAACATCATGACCTATTGTTTTACATTGTGGACTTTTCTTAGGGAGATGGATCTGTTGCTTGTTCCATAATGGGTTGAACGTGATTTGGACCTCATATAGTGGCCTCCATTCTTATTGGCTAGCAAGGTTCGTTCTCTCGTAAAAAAATTCGAATTTACACTGGATACGGAAAAATACAGTACTGGGAAAAGACAGAGAGCTCGAGAGGACTCTTCATACAAGAATATCATAACGAAATCGGTTCAGGGAAACGGCGAAAAAGGGTAAGTTGGAACAGCGATAGTTTCTAATACTTGCTTTTTTTTTTTATTTCTTCACACAAGTCTCTTTGTATCAGGTGATAGATATTGCCGAGGCAGACAAGCATTTAGAATCAAATCAAAGTCCAAGCCTCCTATGTGATCACTTTGTTAGGCTGATCAGATATTTGGTCATGTTGTTCATGTGGTACTGTTTCCTATTTAATAAAAATGCTCTTAATATGAGTTCGTAACAGGCTAATGAAGTTTGGTTGCTGTGTTGTGCACACTGAAGATGGTGTTTCACTCCTCTTTTAATGCACAAGATTTTTTCAGGTTAGTTTTCTTTATATTTTGCTAAAAAAAAGTTGAAGGCTCAAATTCTTGAAAAAGGCCTTTGATGAATCGGATGAACTTCGTTTATGGGTAAACTTTTCACATTTTTTACAATAAACACTATTTTTTTTTTTAACTTCAAATTGAATAATCACCTTTTTGCTTTTCACCTCTTAACTACAGTTATTGCTTTCTCAATGTGTATGCTTTCATCGGCTTATTTTCATTGGGAGAAATTCTAATACATATAGTCAATATCTTGAAGAGTTACAACTTTTTATTATGTGTTTAAATCCTAACACATTTGCAGGCTCCAATTAACTTTCTGTCTACATTGCATTAGACCTAACCAAATTTGAAACCATTATCAATTTCTTATATTGTTTTGATACATGTAAACCTTAGCAAGGATCCGCCGCCTAAAACTCTGATTTAGTAGTACTCCTTCTGTTTTTTATTGTTTGATTTCTAGACTTTTCACACATATTAAGAAAGTGGATTAATGTTCAATATTAAATTCATGGTTTTTTGTATTTCATAATTTTTAAAAAGAATTAACCAATAGTAATTTAATAACCTCAATTAATATGTATTAGAATGTACAACTCATTATTCTCAATAAACTAAAATAATTTAAAAAACCAGAAAATCAATCTTTAAAAAACAAAAAAAAAATCTAAAACATCAATCTTTTAAAGGAGTATTATTTATCTTTTCAAAAATTTATAATAACAAGATTAATCTAATCAACTTCAAATTATGTAATCTCATAGTATAAAACTATTATCTTTTTTTTTTTCACTGGAAATACTTCATTAATAATTGAAAAAGTAACTACAAACACAACCAGCCATAGGACATTGTACAGACCGAGCCTTGACTCCGGTAGTACACTCCATAGGACTTACGGTTTTAAAAAACTACAGTTCATACTTAGCCACAAAAGCCAAGACAGAAATCACAGACAAAACAAAAACTCCAACTAAAACTAGAGAAGACAAGCAGCTCTCTCCCTGTTAATCAAGCCTGTTAACCAACTAGGTGCACCACAAGCCACATAAGAGTGCAGTCTCAAGTCACATGTAACACTATTAGCAATCATGGAGGCTCCTCTGTTTGCACACGAGGATTCTAGAATAAGCCTCCAATCTTCCATACCTGCCAGACATGATCTTACCTCGCTAGCCTCCTTTTTGAAAAAAGGCCAAGCTTTTGGCCTGTTTACAGCTCCTATCACCTCCGTGTTTTGGAAAGCAAATAAAATTTTATTGAGCTTATGACTTGTCATACTCTCCATTGCCCAGGTAATAGCCTTCAAATTTGCTTCTTCCTTGGACTTCATATTGCTAAAAGCTCTTCTGCTATGAAGTAAGACCTTTCCCTCATTATCTCTCAACAGCCACGAGCCTCCTCCCAGCTTAGTTTTCTTTGACCAGGACGTTCCAATGTTGCACTTCAACCATCCTACATCCGGTTTTTTCCATCCTTTGTAAGATGCCATGATGTCAATTTCAGCCTGTCCTAAAGCCTCGTCTTTTTGTTGAGACATGAACCATAAGTCAGCTTCTTCTCTACTCTTTTGAATGATCTCCATCGGCGTATATCGTTTCCCTTCAAACAAAAATAGGTTCCTATTCTTCCATACATACCATAACAGCCACGGGAAACTCCTTTTCACCTCTTCTCTCAAGTCCTTATGCTTAGCCACATTGATTAAGTAGTGATAGTTTGAGACTAGTGACACCTTTTCGAAACCACAAGCAGGTTCAGGTATGTTGGATAGAGCCCATATCTGTCTTGCTAAAGAGCAAGAGAACAACACATGGTTTTCAGATTCCCCCTCCAAACCACAAGTTAGACATCTCCCATCAGTTTTCATACCTCTGCGTTTGAAATTATCATCCACCGGTACAGCACCATTCAAAGTTCTCCAGAGGAAATTTTTTATCTTCGGAGATGTTTTTAACTTCCAGACTTGAGCCTTAATATCATTTAATTATTTTATTTAGTAGGTAAACAAATCAGTGTGTTTTTCAGTAAACAATTTAATTGTACCATCCGGATTACTTATTTTAAATGGATTAGAGCTTTATTGTCTATCAAGTGATTTCTAAAAAATTAGTACATCTTCAAATTATCAAATTCTAGGTTCTAACCATATTTCAATACTAAATTTCTAAAATCCATCTTTGCTTTCTTTACGGAATGATTCGTACCCTTTCAAATCTTCTTTCATCAAACCACACCAAATTCGAAAAAATTCTATGTTTACTATCTTTTTTATTTTAAATGGTTAAATTATTTTAAATATTTAACCCAAATTAAAAAAAAATCATTTAATTTCACTATTTAGCGTTTAGACTTTAGATAGAGTTTCGTTTTTAGGATTTATATGAATTTTATTTTTACTGTTTAGTTGTAGTTTGTGAATACACTATACACTTTGAAACTTTTTAGTTCTGAGAAATGCATTTTTTAAAAGTTATCATAAAACTATACCTTTTTTTATTTTATTTTTCCCGATCATAAAACTATACCTAACTAATAATTTTTCTTTATCTACAATTTTTTTCATTTGACCTCATTAATTAATGTTTAAGGTATAAAACTAGGGGAAAATCACAAAACTATAAGCACTCATGTTGTTAAATGTTTAAGGTATGAAACTTGGTTTAGAGTTTAAGGTATGAAACTTGGTTTAGAGTCCTAGAAACGCATTGTTAAATGTTTCATAAGTTCGTCAAACTAGTACAAAGCTTATTGAGACACTTATAAGCACTCATGTTGCACTTATAAGCACTCATGTTGCATGAAACTTAGTTTAGAGTCCTAGAAACGTGTTGTTAGATGTTTCATAAGTTCGTCAAACTAGTACAAAGCTCATTGAGAGTTTCATGCAACATGAGTGCTTATAAGTATCTCAATGAGCTTTGTACTAGTTTGACGAACTTATGAAACATCTAACAACGCGGTTTCTAGGACTCTAAACTACACCATTTGAATTACATTTCACAAAACTACACCATTTCCAAAATACTTCACAAAACTACACCTAAACACTCAAAATTAAATCTAAATAAATTCTACCCAAATAATCTTACCCTCTTAATACTATACCCTAAACACTAATTAGCGAACCCAAATGAAAAAAATTTAATTTTGGTAATTTTTTAAAGGTTAAATCAAGCTTTTAAAATTTTGAAAGGGTGTAAATATGTGAAAATATTAAATTAGGAGTAGTTTTGTGAAGAAGGGGTTGAAAGGGTGTAGATTTGTGAATTACTCTATGAATCAAGTTTATGTTGCTCTTCATGTAATCAATTTATACAAACCTGTTTTAGAACCTGCAATTGGGTAATCAGAATGTATACAAAATTAGAGAATCATATATAAATGCATTTAAGAGAAGAAATCAACACTTGAGAGTTTAGACAAAACCCTAAGAAGAGACTAGTCTTTCTTTAACAACATCCGCGAGATTCGAAAATCTGTAAAACTTGAGATTGAATCAAATCGAACAAGGCAAAGGAAATTAGTGAGAAGATAAAAAGAGTCAACGACATGTAAGGTAATAATATGAAAAGAAATCAAAGTGTGTCAAGAGATTAAACCTAAATACTCTGACGTGGCGGTAGAAGAGACCACGTCTGCTCCGTCGTGATGGGAATTGAAGTCGGAGTAAACGTTTGCTCCGTCGTAAATACTCGTCGGCGACGTCGTTAGATAGCCGTCGCGCAACAGCCTCTCTCCTCAGGCGTATAATTACGGACCCAAGTTTCTAAAAAGCAATTCGTTCGTCGATAACTCTGCCTAAACAAACCCTAAATCTATCGCTGATGAATATTTGTTGGTGCGAACCTGAGGCTTTGTTTTATAGGAAACAATGTCGGTTCTTTATTGGGCCGTTTGTTTTTGGGCTTTTTTTACCGTTAAACTAAAAATTTCCTTTTTTTGTCCAACTTTTCCTTTTTACAAAAGTTTCCTCATATGACCGTTGACCATTATTTCCATTTTTTGGTTATTTTCCTTTTTTCTATTTTGTTTCACAGATTTCCTTTTTAACAAGTTTAAGACACGAAAGTTTGGGCTGTGAATTATTGGGTAACGTTAAACGTAAATTAAGTTGGACATAATTAGCTGATCTTTGATTAAAAAGCCCAAAAAACCATTACAAGGTTTGGGATATATAAAGCCTTTATTAAAGGCCCAACTTTGACTTTTTTCAATTAACGGATAATTTCTTTATTGCTTTTTCCAAACTTGCCTCTCAAACAAACAAATTTGATAATCATAATCCATCTTCGTAATTTAAAAAAAAACTTTTGAGTTATAATACAATACTAGATTCTGACCCGCGCCAAGCGCGGTAGTTAAGTAATATTTTTGAATGTTGTAAAAGACTATTTTATGTGGTGATTTGTTAAATAGAAGCAGAATAATTGATTTCAGTAATATTGTAAAAATTTAGAGAAAACATATTTTAAAAGTAAAGAAAACATATTGTAATAAAGGTACAGTAAACAATTAGGTTCGGGGAAGGATAACATCACATAAGAGGTCTTCATCTGTCTCGAGAAAATCTAATGCACAACACGCTGCCTCAAATACGATGAACAACACCGTCAACAGTCATTGTGTCGTGCAAATTCTTTAAAACCCGGAAAAGTCAAATTTATCTCTTCTGTATTTAATTTCACTCCTTTTGAAAAACCACAAAATTCTTACTTTTATTTTGTTTGCTTCCATAAATTATTTTGAAAATAGTACATTTAATTATAGTATAGTAAATGATTATTCGTTATTGTATTTTTATCTTGTTTGCTTCCATAAATTATTTTGAAAATAATACATCTAATTATAGTATAGTAAATGATTATTCGTTATTGTATTTTTATCTCATAACCAACCAAATTAAGAAAGAATATTTAAACTCTAATTATGGTATAGTAATTGATTTTCTCTCTTATGTAAGTTATTTTTCGATTGATTATGGCCCGCGCCAAACGATAGATTACACATTTTATTTCATTTTCGAAATAATAACTCAGGTGATGACACGTGTAATTTTGGAATAATTTTCTCTCTCCGTCTTCTGTATTCATAATATAAGATAGGATATGATAGAATATTTTAATCTCATCAAACGATACATTACTCAAATATTTTCGATGATTCGTAAAATAAAATAATTATCACAACAACTTTTTTAAATACAAACTACTCATCAACTTTAATTTTATATTAAAAAGTATCAAAATTCTCCTAACAAAAGGTTATAATGTATAAAAATACTCATCAATTTTCTTTTTTGTGACGTAAAATGTATAAAAATCAGATTACATTTGATATTTGATTTTTGTTTGTGTTGCACCAACATATGTGACATCTTTTTGAAATGAAACAATGTAATGTAATTATATAGGCTTTGATATGTGGGTTATTAATGAATTGTTGTTAGTTTTTTAGAATCGTTCTAGTGATGACACGTGTTATATTTCCTTGTTTAGCTCAAGTAATGTTTCTCAATTAGTATATACTCGGAATTTACCCTAGCCAAGCGCGGGATAAAAATTTACGTAATAGAAAAAAATGTTTATTGGTAAAAACAATGTGTAGTATAAAATGAAATAAAAGAATTTGTATCTCATGTGATCCGCGTTAAACGCGGAGTTTAAATTTGAAGTATATATAGAAAATATATTGTATTTTGGTATTTATAATGTTTTATTTACAAAAATTTATTACTATTACTATTTTAATATTTATCATCGAAAAAGATTATCATTGCTATTTCGATGTTGAATATTTACTTTTACGTATAATTTACTATTTATCATTAAAAAAACAATAACTACATAATGTTTTGAAACTTTGATATGACTCGTTTAACAATGAAAAGTATGTCAATCCGGTCTCTATTTGTCATAAAATCGGACTATTAAAACCTCGGATATATAAAACCACGGAATTTTCGGGGGTTCGAGTCAATTTTCTGCTCAAGTTTTGTTATTTGACATGAACTTTGATGTTTAATACAATTTTACAAAATAATATTGTTATTTATAAATTAACAATATGTTTTATCATTCTTTTGTGCGAGAATATAACATACAAACATTAGGAAAATTATAAAATTGTGTTTTTCATTAGTTTTTAAAATATTTTAAACATATTTTCTAGGAAGGTTTAATCACTCTTTCATGTCTAAACTTATCCGAAAATTATTTGTTCAAAGTTTGGGAACTGGTGGTTCATCCGATGAGTCAGGTAAACAGTGTGTAAATACAATTTTACAAAATAATATTGTTATTTGTAAATGAACAATATGTTATCATTATTTTGAACTCAATGTAATAGAATATAATATATAAATACTAAGAGATCTATTAGAAATTATAAAATTGTATTTCTTATGAATTTTTTAATATTATATTTTATGGGTTTTTCAATATTTTTTAATATTATCCATTTATTATTTCAATTTAAGTCATTTTGTGTTAAATTTGAGTTTTTTGTTTTGTACTTTTATTTTGGGCTTTTATGAATTTTTAATAACGTGGACCAGAAATGTTCAGGTGATGACACTTGTAATTTTAAAATGATTTTCTCTCTCCGAAATCAGAAAATATCGTGAGACAATATTATACAGAAAATATCGGGAGACAATATATGATTTCCTAAAAACTAATAAATTTTTTCTACTTGACGATTTTTATACTTTTTATAAATTTGGGCTTTCGGCCTTTGTATATTATGGATTTGGATCGAAAGATATAAAATAAAATTTGGGCTTTTTATAACTTTTCTTAAGTGGGGCTACAATCGCTCTGGTAACATCAGTTTTTTCTCTGATTTTCTCTCTCCGTCTCATGTATTAATAATATAAGATATAGAGTTGTTAAAAACATTGAAATTAATTAAGATAGTCTCGTTTTATTAAATTGTCTCCTCCGTAGAATTAATTATATAAAGAAGAAGAGTATGAATCGACAGTAATTAAATTTAACAGCATCTTATATAATACGATACAAAGATTTTTTTAACATTGCATAAGCCGCTGACACGTGTTTTCTTCTACTAGCGACATCTGTTCCTCAAGTCAAACCTATTTTATTGCTCTCTGTTTCTGTAACGCCTCCTATTTTATTGTAACGTTTTTTCTTGTTCACCGGCCTATTTTCATCTTCATCAATTTGTTGTTGCGTGTTTCCTCTCTGTTTCTCCTTTGTTTTGAATGCTCTGTTTTCTCTTTAATCTCTCTATCTCTATGTCCTTTGCTTATAAAGGTGTGTTTTTGTTCTTCTCCTTCCTTAGGAAAGTGAATTGAGGAAGATCATATTGACGAAGAAGAAGATGAAGTATGTGGTGGTTACAAGAGGAGTAGTGAGTGGACTCGGGAAAGGAGTCACTTCAAGTAGCATCGGTCTCATCCTCAAATCTTGTGGCTTTCGTGTCACCGCCATTAAAATCGGTTCTCTCTCTACTTTTCACGCGTGTATAGAGAGAGAAAAAAAAGATTGAATCTTTTCTACTTTTTTCATGACTTTAATGTCAAAAAAGTTCAGCCCTTTAAATAATTTTTTTTGTTTAATTTAATCACATGTGGTTTTTTTGGGGATAGATCCTTACTTAAACATAGATGTTGGGACAATGTCACCTATTGAGCATGGTGAAGTTTACGTCTTGGACGATGGTGGTGAGGTAATAAAACGAATCTTCTTCTTCTTCACCAATTAAATTGCTCTGTTTCCTTTTAAAGAAACGAGATTCAAATTTAGTTATTCTTTTGGTTGTTTGTTATAATAAAAGGTTGATCTTGATCTTGGCAGCTATGAGAGGTTCATGGATATTAAGCTTACAAGTGACAACAACTGGAAAAGTTTATAAGGTTCGTGTCTTTAAGACCTTTAAAGAAATTGTAATGTTTTTATTTTGATTTTGTGAGCTTACAAGTTTGTAAGTATGTGAACAACATGTGTTTGAGAAAGAGAGGAGACGAGATTATCTTGGCAAGACTGTTCAGGTAACAACAAGACGAAACATGTTATTGCATACAAGATGTTTGATGAAATTCCCCTGAGAGAAAGAAAGGTTTTTTGAATTTGCTTTGTGGGTTGTTTTTGTAGGTTGTTCCTCATATCACAGATGTTATTCAAGAATGGATCGAGCGCGCAACTAAGATCCCAGTGGATGGACAGTCAGGTCCACCTGATGTTTGTGCCAGAGAACTTGGAGGAACAATAGGTAGAGAGACCTTATAAACTTTGTATCAGGTTTTACTCAGTTACATAAGAAGACCATAGAGATGATGATGATCTTTGAGTTTTGCAGGAGATATAAAGTTTATGCTTTTTATTGAAGCTCTTGGTCAGTTCTCATATCGCGTAGTTACGAAATGGTTTGTTTGTGTGTATGTGTTCATTGAGGTATAATTAAGGGTGAAAGTTTACTTAAGATTGTGATGAATGTTCTTACCTTTTTTCTTTTGGTGTTGTTGTCCTAACAATGTATAAAGTGCTCACAGAAGACTAAACCAACACAACATAACTTCGAGACTTGAGAGGTCTTGGCTTGCCGAAGCACAAAGGTTTTCATTCTTATAAATTCGTTTATTTTTGAAACATATTGTTCTTCAGCCTCGGTTCAAAGTTCTTACAATGGCACTTGATTTTGTAGCCACTTGAAGATACATGAAGGCTAAACTCACTCAGTTTTGCCATGTCCCGGTATGTATTATTGCAAGAGAAGTCGTAATCTTTGTATTAATTCATTTGTATTTGGAATATTTGTATTAATTCATTTGCAGATGGAAAACATTGTCACTCTCTATGATTGCCCCAACAATTGGCACATTCCATTGCTCCTCAAAGTGAGTAGTTTTCTCATTTCACCATAATCTCAAAGTTTGCGGGTAGACAAGTTGTTCTCATCAGTAATGTCTTTAGTGGATATTAGAGGAACACAAAGGTTCTTTGAAGAAAAAGAGAAAACAACTCAGTTCGATAAAGTATGTTCTTGGTCTATCAAAGATATTCTCAACACAGATCTCTACAAGGACAAGGTCTCTTAGAATCTCTTTTAAATTTTTGGTTCTTAATAAAATTTGCTAATCAATCCATAGGGCTCTGTAAATGTCAATTGTTTGTTGTTTCAAGCTATGGAATTTACAATGATGAAATTGAATTGAATTCAAGCTATGAAATTTGAAATTGTTTGTTGGTTCAAGCTATGAAATTTACAATGTTGTTCTTCAGTCCTTCAGTCTCGGCTATAAGTTCTTGCAATGGTACTTGATTTAAAATAGTTAAGTTAGTACGAAGGTATAACATAAACATATTATTGTTAAGTACACAAATGAAATTAATCTAAGACTGATATGAAGTACCCGAATTTGTATGAAAATATACTCAAATTTGTCCAATATTTATAATTCTAAACTAGGTGCGGACCCCGCGCTATACGCGAGACAAAGTTTTATTATCTTTAATAATATAATTAGATTCATATATAATAAAAAAATTATTTCATGTTTTAAATTAATCTTAGAAAATAAAAAAATATTGTATAACGAATACAATTTATTTTAGATATAAATATATATTTATTTAACGATAAATATAAATCTATGTTTACGACAAATTATCTAAACTTTATACATATCACCATATTCACACACACACATCTTATATAATATGATTGAATGCTTTTTTCTGGTGGTGACATGTGTTTGTCTATTCTTATGACATGTGTCTTTCTCAAAATTTAATGGTTAATTTATTATTATTAAAAAACATTTCATTTTAATTAATTTTTAAAATCAAAATTGATTTTACTTTTTCCAATAATCAAAAATAAATACCAAAATATTTTCTATGTATTAAATCTTTTAATTTAAGATTAATTATCCTCATAAGTTTTCGTATATTATTGATTTTAGATTTTATTATAAATTATAATCAATATATCATATTAGTCACATAACTGAAATAATATCTAAAATTACTAATATTTTACCACTTTCAAAAATTAAAAATAAATGTCAAATAATATTTTAGAAAAATTATTAACATTACTTTCATATAATACTATTTTTATATTTTATTTTATATATAAGATGAGCTTAAATGACATGTGTCCTCTATACAAAAAAATAAATGTAAAATTGGAATTGTTTTAGTTACAAAATAAAATTCACAATCACTATATTCGACAAATACAATAGTTTTGTAACCTCCATAATATTAATTACATTTATGCTATTAAATAAATTAAATAAAACAAGATAAAATATAAATTTTGGTCAAATGATATTTATTTCTTATAAAATTGACCAACAATAACTTCCATATTCAATTTGACATTAATATTTTATAAAATATTGTGTAACCTCCACCATAATGATGTGTAAGTAGTGGGGATTTAGGGTTTAGAATTTACCTATTTAAAAATTTAAGAATAAATGTCAAATAGTCTTATATATTTATTTTAATTTAATACAAATGATTCATATGACTTTCATATAATACTATTTTTAGATTTTATTGTTATTAAATACATTAATTCATGACATTCAAACATAAATATGAAAGTTGAATAGTTTTTATTACATAATTATTCCATTTTTCTATAAAAAAAATCCGGAAACTAATTTGGTCAAATGATAATTATTTTTATAACATATGTGAATTACATATGTACATTCGCATATGTAATTAATATATTAATATACAAGTTTTAGATTTTATATATAAATTTTAAATAATTATATCCTACTATACTCATATTTTTGTAACCCATTATCATAATTATTATATTTATATGATAAAAATAAATTAGATAATACTAGCAAAAATCGTAATTTTAAAAATTTGGTGATTAATCAATGTTGAAACTGATAAACAATAATTTATATTTAACTCACATTTATTGTGGAAGATTGTTGATCAAGTCAACAAAATATCTCCTAGATGTTATCATTCAAAAAAATTAAATTATAATTAATTTTGTAACATAATGGTGACAATTATGTGGAAAATAAATTCTCACCACTCCACCTTGTAACTTCCATTATAGTGTCACTATATAACGAAAATCATTGTTTCTTTCATAAAACATGTTTTAGAGAAACACACATTCATATACTTTAACATAAAAAAAACAATCTCATAAAAACAATTTCTCATATTTTCTTCTTAGTACAACACGATTTTTACGTTTGGAAGATTATGATCTCGGGTGTTTAGTGGTTGTGTCATGTGGTAATGGAAACTTTTGTTCATCGTTTGGACGATTTTTTGGTCTCCAAAGTGGTTATGTGTTGATTTGATCAATAATCTTCCACGACAAATGTGAGCCAAAAGAATAATTTTATCATATCTAATGTATGTCTTTTCCATACGATATTAGTTTATTATCACTATCAAACTAATACTAGCTTTTAAAAAATATACAAAATTTGAGTTCAACAATATTTCGAACAAAAACATTTAAAATAGATATTAAACAAAATTGGAATCTCAAAAGACATATAGTAAATATATGATTCTTAGTAAAATTTTGTGTATATATGTAATATTATACGGTAAAATAATATTTTTATTACAAATTCAACTTATTGTTAACAATTTAATATTTAATCAGCCCGTGCAAAAGCACGGGTCACAACACTAGTAAGACATATTATTTGTGATTAAAATATGAAATGAAAAACACAAAAAGACGATCTAGACATGTAGTGTGTTTTCTTGAGAATCATTAATGTTGTAATGGTTGATAGATGGAGGAGACTGGTAACATTGAGTACGACAAGCAGCGCATTCAGAAGCAGGAGAGGAACGTGTGCAATGTGGTCTACATATAATACTGCATTCTATTTCTGATTTGGCTTCTCCTCCTTGTATCATACCTACTGCTACTATCATCATCATCATCATTATCATGCTTACTATTGCTTTCCCCATTTTTTCTATTCCTTTTTTTTTTATTTTTTGTTGTATGAATATATGGTAATTATTGTAATGATGCATCCATCCATCATGTGTCTCTCTATTTATACATAGTAGTTCTCATGAGGGAGTAGATTGTTTTTTTCCAATTAATAATTATTAGTCAAATAATGTTATTTATTTTCCCAATTAATTCCATCCAAAGATTTGATTTGTTTCCGTTATTGGAATCATCATAACAATTAATATGAAGATTATGATAATAAATTATGAATAAACACACGTAAAATCACACTTTGAATAGATGGGCCTATTGTTATAAAAATGGGTCTATGAGAATTAAGAGGCCCGTAAACATAATGTAGTTGGGTTGTAAGGATAAGATCCATTAAATAAAAGGGACCGGACCGGGTCGTGGGAGAATCGGATCATAAACTGAAGAAGCTGTCGAGAAATTTGAGGTATTCTTTTAAACGAATTAAATGAACCTTTAATTGCTTAAGCACCAATTAATACACATACTTTATTTCATAAGTATATGAAAAATAAACCACCATTGGTAAGAATAAGAATAAGATCACATCTCTCTCTCTCTCTCTAACGATCAATTGTGACGTTGACCCTTCACCCCCCAGATTTAGCAGACTTGTTTTGATTTTTCTTAATAAACAATCTCTGCTTCTCTCTCCCCAGAGAAAACAAAAAAAGTCTCCTCTTTTCGTCTTCTTCGATATCGGATTATCTGTTAACTTTTATCTTCTCCGTTTATTTATATATCAGATCTGGCGAATGGATAGCAGTTACTCCGTCATCTCCAAAAACTCCGACGTTGAGTTACAGAAACAACCCATTAACGGAAAACCCAGAACCAAGTTTCTTCCTTCTGATGAAGAAAGCTTCGTCAACGATTTCGACGATACACGCAACGGCGTCGAAGAAGAAGAAGAAGAAGGCGATGATCTGGATTTCGATTATTCACTCTCTAATGGGAAATCGAATCAAGGATCTGGGATCTACGGTGCTGTTTTCAACCTCACCACATCCATTATCGGCGCAGGGATCATGGCATTGCCTGCGACCATGAAAGTTCTCGGCTTGGTTCTAGGGTTTGTTTTGATTATCCTTATGGCGATTTTGTCTGAGATTAGTGTTGAGCTTTTGATTAGATTCTCTGTTCTTTACAAGTCTAAATCTTATGGAGAGGTTGTTCAATTCGCTTTGGGTAAAACAGCTAGGGTTTTGTCTGAGATTTGTATCATTGTCAACAATGGTGGTGTCCTCGTTGTCTATCTCATCATAATGGGTGATGTTATGTCTGGTTCTCTTCATCACATTGGTGTTTTGGATCAATGGTTAGGGAATGGTTTCTGGGATCACCGTAAAGTTTTGATTTTGATTGTTTTGATCGTCTTCTTGTCTCCTCTCTGTGCTTTGAACAAGATTGATTCCTTGAGCGTGACATCTGCTGCTTCGGTTGCTCTCGCTGTTGTGTTTGTTGTTGTCTGTTTCGTTGTTGCTACCATTAAGCTTATCCAAGGAACTATCGACCCTCCAAGGATGTCTCCTGATTTTAGTTCCAAACAATCCATCTTGGATCTCCTTGTGGTCATTCCCATAATGTCAAACGCTTATGTTTGTCATTTCAATATTCAGCCAATCTATAACGAGCTCGAAGGTCGATCACCGCATAAGATGAACCGAGTTGGGAGAATCACAACAGCTATTTGTGTTGTTGTCTATGCTTCAACTGCTGTATCGGGTTATCTTCTCTTTGGTAAGGACACTGAATCAGATATCTTGACCAACTTTGATCAAGATCTGGGCATCCGTTTCAGCTCTGCCGTGAATTACATTGTCAGAATCGGATACATTCTTCATCTAGTTCTTGTCTTCCCTGTGATCCATTTCTCCTTGAGAGAAACCGTCAATACATTACTGTTTGAAGGCTCGCCTCCTTTATCCGAAAGCAAAAAGAGATCTTTGGGTCTCACGGTGATCTTGTTGGCTATTATTTACATTGGCTCGACAATGATCCCTAATATATGGACGGCTTTCAAATTCACGGGTGCAACATCAGCGGTTTCACTTGGTTTTACATTCCCTGCTCTGATCGCAATACGGTTAGGGAAACAGGGAAATTCTTTAAGCCTAGTGGAAAGATATGTGTCGTGGTTGATGCTAATCTTGGCGGTGGTGGTTAGCATTGTTGGAACTATTGGCAACATCTACAGCATCAGGACCAAGTCAGATTGATTGATATATTGTAGTGAGACAATGAATCAGAGATTCTCAGTCCAATACCGAACCAGAGGTCTTCAGTTTTGTTACTGTTACATACACCTTTAGGATCTCAATCAATGGCTTTTGTTCAGGCTTAGCTCAAAGGATTGTATCAGGTAACTAGATTTTCATTCATACCCATGACTTCTATGTATACGTACCAGATTCTTATGATATCATATATTTACACTCAACTTTGCTGCTTTTTAATACAAACGCATACATATAAACAACAATACAGTTTCATGAATAAGCCTTTACATACAATAGGGCTCTTCCAAGTTAAACAGGTTTTAGGCCGGTTACATCAATAACACAAGTTACAGATTTTAAATTACATGCCAAGAAAATGCCACATGATACAATATGAGCCTAGAATAGTAGCTTAACATGGGTGTATCAATGACCAGTTGATTGTGGCTGCAACCGGAATGAGCCAGACGAATAGAGAGCTTGATAAACTGGTCGAATTCTCACTGTCAAAATAACACTCAACAGGGTTCCAAGACCACAAACACCAGCTAGAACCAAGAACGTTACACGGAAGCATTCAGGACCAATGCAAGTTGGATTGCCTTGCTTATTAGCTTCCTTGTCGTAGATGTATCCAGCAAGCAAGGCTGAGAAAATAGTGGCACCGATGGGGTTTCCCAGTAGTATGAAGTTGAAATTGATTCCAAAATGTCTGAGACCAAAGAGTTCGGAGATGGTGGCTATCGACAAGAACTGAAATCCCATGCCTATCCCGATAAGAGCAGTCGCGATGTAAATGGTGTGGTCGATGGCCATGGAGAAGAGGACACATGTGAACATCATGACTAACTGCGCAGCTCCCATCCATAGTGTTCTTGGAATTGTTTTTGACCTGATACAAAAAGGAAAACGTATAAGATGGTTCTGTCTGAGAAAGAAACAGAGATTGTTTCAGTGATAAGTCTTACCTCACAAAATGCTCAGAAATGGCACCTGACGCGAGACGACCTATGAAGTTGAAGAAGCTGAAGAGGCAAAGGAGTATTGTTGTGTCTTTAATACCAAAAGCAAACCCAATCTGTGCCAAGTTGTTTGAGACCGTAACACCTGAACCCATGCCGAGAAAAAAGACAAACCAAAGAAGCCAGAAATCTGCCTTGACAAACACTTGGCCAATCTTGAAATCCTCACCTCTCCTGGGTTTCCTCTTCTTCTTCACCGCACCTTCTCCTTCAGCGAGAAGTATTTCCATATCCGACACATCATCTCCCTCAAAGAGAGACCCAAGGTTTGAAGCTGAGGTGGAAGGTGTCAGCAATGGTTCTTCCTGGGTTGAAACACTTTCCTCTTTGACTAGATTATCTGAAGAACCAGGAAGAGACCTCTTGGCATTTGAACGGAAAAGTGTCATCTTGATGGGAATCGCAAGAGGGGACAACAAAAACATCACCATGACAGCCACAAGAACATATCGGAGGATGCTTGGCAGTGAAAACACCTCACTAACTATAGTCGTGACAACAAGATAAACCGCAAAAAGTATACTCGTCCCGAGCAGGAAAGCAAAATAAACAGGCTCAGAAGGGTCTTCGCCAGTAGCCGGGATACAGGGTCGAACGAAACGCATCACAGTTAAGCATAAAACAGGAATACCAACAGTAAGAAACAGAAGGAGATTTGTAGCAGAATGGTGAAGCAAGACACTGAACAAGACAGTGAAAGCAGCACCACTGATACCAATATAGCCTTTGAGAAGTCCAGCCACAGGGCCACGGCTCATAGGAAAATTCCTCATATTGGTCACTAGTGATGCTGTCCCAAACCATGAGCTACTATTGGTGGCCATAACTAGAGCTACAAATAGCTGTCAACAACAACATTACAATACAAGAGTTGATAAATCTAATCGATCGCAAAACTTAGCACCTAATCTTTAATTAAAAACTTAAGTCTTTTGATTACTTACCAGCCAAAAAGGCAACCCATGAACGATTTCGCTAACGGAAAGCCAGAGAACGCCGTAACCAAGAGAACAAGAGAAGAGTCCGATGAGAAGCATAGACCAAGGAGGAAGCTTGTTGCTTGCGTAACCAGGAAGGAGACCCATGTTTTCTCCCAAATCGCAAGCGACGCCGAGGATCGTGATCTGTTGCTGGTTAAACTCCAACACCGATTTGAGAGCGGCGGAGTAAAGCGGAAACGTTCCACCGGCGCCGGCCGAAACCTGAACCCACGCGGCGGCGGCTAATCCAACCCACGGTGGTCGGCTTCCTGATTTCTCCACCAGCCTCGGCATCTCCGATCGCTCTCTCTCTCTCTCTTCTTTTGGGATTTAGAAAACTGCTTTGCTTAACAAGTAAATTATAACTATCACTCTTGAAAGGTGTGGTGTGTTGTTACTTTCTAATTTCTATATATAAAAGTACACATTTATAATCCGAGTAATGTTAGTATTATTTTATTTTTATTCGAAAAATGAGTAATATTAAAGTTAATCATATATTTAAGGGTAAAGCATACGTTATAAATCATTACTTTTTTTTCCAGTGACGACGATAAAAGCGTGATTAGTGAGATATTTTACAAATGCACCCGTCACATTATAACCTACAGTGAAGTTAGTGGGTGCATGCATATGCAAGTCTGCAGATATTTGTATGGATATTACATAACTATTGTAAGGTAATGATATATTAAGTACAATGTTGTAACGGCTCTAATTTTGCCACCACCGACCTTAAGAAAAATACCGATCAACAAGTGTTCTATTTATTTATGAATTTGTTAATTTATTTGATACATAGAAGCAAAACATACAAAATTAGTTGTTGTGTGCAGATTTTGTGTGTTCAGACACGTGAGATCATTGACTGTGAATTAGTCCCGCGTCGACCTCCCCGACCCATGACTTTGGTATTGTTGTTAAAGATCCCATTTCTCATTTACCGAACAAACAATTTATATATTTCAATATCTTACAAACAAAAAATCAACAACACTAGGAGGCAAATATTTGTCTCTTACAAATAAACCTAACATATTTTTTTTTTAACTTTTATATTACATTTTATTTTTTAAAAATTGTATATCCGTTAGGTGAATCTAGTTTTTTTAAAAAAAAGTGGAGACGATGCATCGAGACAAAATGGGACAAATTTTGTTTTTGAAGACAAAATGGGACAAATTTTGTTTTTGAAGACAAAACGGGACAATTTAAAAAGAGGATACGTCCATCATGCACCAAGTCTAATTACATTCAATATGGGACCAAGAAGATAAAGTTATCACTCTCAAAATCAATATAGCTATAATTAACTTTATTGAAACCTACTTCTCTTTAGTCTCCACCATAGATAGATGATTCAACATTTGTTCTCACCTCATGCATGTAATAATCAACAACAAAAAAACTAAAAGTCAAAATATAATAACATATAGTTATTATCCTAAACTGGCTGTTGATGTATATATACATTTTCCTAACAAACTAAAAGAAATTTACAATAACAGAACAGTAATTAAAGACAGTATATAATATGACTTTAGAGTACGTTACTTAATATTTAATAATCAAAACCTATTCATCTGGAACATAGACTTCTTAGTATGATGAGATCGGTGACGTCTCTCTCTGACGAAAATCATCCAAAAGATGAGTGAGAACATGACCCCAGCAGAGAGTGAAGCTAGTCCTGCGTATATCCACTGGCTAGTTATGCTTAATCCAGGACAGTTGTTTCTTGTTATGTCTCTAAACGTGTCTCTAACAAAAGTGCAATCAGCAATACTAGCCAAGAATGGACCATAATGATCTAAAGTGAAACCAACGTTGATAGCACCCATCATCTGGTCGTATGAAGCTGGGGTCAATCTCCCCTGCGTTATGCATATCCCTTCTGCGTTCACTTGGCACACAAACCCTTTGTATATCTATTTTTATATATAAGATTTACCAAGAAATTAACACGTACACAAACAACGTACATTTTAAACATTTTGTATAGTTTAGTTTAGCTTATTATATTGATCACTATATATAGTATTTATACTATTCTAATTGAATTATACATATATATATATATATATAGCATTTAATAATATATATCATGCATGTAACCTTATTAAGAGAGGTTGCATGCATGGTTATACTAATTATACTTATGTACCTGAGAAGCATTGGCTAGTAGAATTTCGCCAGGAGCACAAGGACGAGGATTGTGATTTTGGTCGAGCGGGTTACATATAAGTGGCACGAGCGGACCAGACTGGTTATGATAAAAAGGGACATTAGGTGGGAACTCATGATGGTTACTAAAGTTGACCGTGTAAGCATTGGTCATGTCAACGGCTGTTGAAGTCATAGTTTTGGTTATATCCAATGTCTCTCCAATGGTTTTAGGGTCTAAACATGGAAGTAGCTGTCTCAATGCTGACTCTGCCGCTGGATGATGCACCCATTGATCCATAGCCGTACACGTGTCCGCAACCACGCTGTGTTTCGTTTTACATCGTTAGTTTAGTTTCAATGAGAACTAATTAAAGACTTTGAATTAGGTCAAGTGGTTACTTGTGGAAGACTAAGAAGACGGCACTGAGGAGGATCGTTGCTGTGACGAGAATCCAACCAATAATCACTAAACTGATAATTATGCATTAATTAATTATAACCACTTGATTATAACATATATATGGTAACAAATTTAAACTACGTGTAACTCACAGATATACAAGAAATCGCAGGCCATAAAACGAAAATACTGTTTAAGAAAACATATAAAAATGTGATTAGATTACTAATTAAGATATCTGGAGTGAAACAAATCAAATTATAAATGTTTTCGATTAATTAATAGACTTACATAGACCGAGGAATGTGACTAGGAGCATAATACCAGCGACCACATTCAACACATATCTCCTGTATAAAACAAAACAGAGCTAGTTTGATAAACCTAACTTGTGATACAAGGCATCTATCTAAAATCAAAACTTACACAGGGTTTAGTGTTCCGGTAAGATAACGGATGGTCTGAGTAGCGACACGGTCGGGGAAAGTGATGTTAGACATCTTGATCATGTTATTGAAATGATCAATGTTACCTCGAAAACCGGGAGGAAACAAGTTAAGTCCATCTAGCTGAATGTCTTTAGCTGATTGAATCGAGTCCCACAAACTCGTAAGCTTACTCAATACTTGTGTTGCTTGTCTCACAATGTACATAAACGTCTTTTCCACGCTACCGTAAAACTCCTTTTGCCCTGTGTACAACATGACAGCCCCAATCCTGATTGAAGAAGAAGAAGAAAAAACGACACCGTTTCAAGATTCGTCTGAAAACAGTATGAATAAGTAAAAGGATTAGTATATATAAAGGTGTGTTACAAGGCGGTGACGGTAAAGAGGAGGAGGAAGACAAGGGAAAGAGTGTAACAGACGCGAGAGTAACCGTAGCTTCTCCGACCACAGCCACAACAACAGCAACAGAGACATGAACATATGAGGAAGACTCCGAGAAATACGAACCATGATATTGCTATTACTATGGACGGAACCGCAGTAAATGCAACGGACTGCTCCCCAAAAAAAACAGAACATTTATAATAATAATATTAATTAAAAAAAATGATGATAAATCTACTAATAATAACAAAATGAAAAAAAGACTCAAGGGGTGTGTTGGGTGTGTTATGAAAATGTGTCTTTATAAAATTGTATTTTTTCGTTGTAAATGTGTCTTTATAAAGTTGTATTCTTTCGTTTATTTACGTAACCGTTTTACAAAAGTCATGTCTTTTAATCGTGACTTTTGATCATGTCTTTTGATTATTATAAATAGAGATTTGTTAAGATTTCTTTGTTAAAATTTCGTAGGTATGTGTTCCGTAAAGTTGTCTTTACAAACTCGTAAATATGTCTTTACAAATTCGTAAATGTGTCTTTACAAACTCGTAAATGTGTCTTTACAAACTCGTAAAGGTGTCTTTACAAACTCGTAAAAGTGTCTTTACAAACTCGTGTTGTTTCGTCGAAAAGATGTCTTCCAAAAGGTGTCTTTTGATTATTATATATATGTCGTATGACTACTTCCAAATCATTTTTTAAAGTTTCTAAAATCTTAAATACGAAGAAGAAAACCTTATGGTATGATCTTAAACCTCATTTAGTATATTTATTTCTCGTTTTTCATTATTGTTTGTAGATTATTATTTATCCTTTTTTATTTTCTTTATTTCGATTTCTTGATTTATTACTTATCATTATTTTTTGGGTAGTGTGGTGTGTATTTTATTTGTAAGATTTAGTTTTGTGACTTTAGAATTTAGTTTAAGTAATTTTAAGCTAATTTAATATTTATGGTATTTTTGCAACTACTTCCAAATCATTTTTTTAAGTTTCTAAAATTTTAAAGACGAAGAAGAAAACCTTATGATATGATCTTAAACCTCATTTTGTATATTTATTTTTTCGTTTTTCACTATTGTTTGTAGATTATTATTTATCCTTTTTTATTTTCCTTATTTCGATTTTTCTTGATTTGTTACGTACCATTATTTTTTTGGGAGTGTGGTGTGTATTTTATTTGTAAGATTTAGTTTTAAGACATTAGAATTTAGTTTAAGAAATATTAAGTTAATTTAATATTATGGTATTTTGTAAAAAGAGTTTTTTTCAACAGTTGTTCAAAGAAAAAAACAATGAATCATGTTAGTTTATTAGTGAAATAAAATTTGATTACAATTTAATTAATTGCCCAATTTTTAATGTGTGTTCCGTTAATGGTGGTCTAACTTAAGGTAATGAAAAATTAAGAACATCTTATCATAATCAATTCATAACTATTTTTCTTAATCAATTTAGACTAATAAACTAAATTTATTGATACCTCTCTAACATATTAAAAAATTAATCAGATAAATTTTATCATAAAAAATATATAGTAAAATTCCAATAAATTTAACAAAACTTAATAATTTTGATGACAATTACCAAAAATACCAATAAAAATTATTTTCTATAGATGTATTCACATATAGAGTATTAATATAAAAATGTTTTATTTTAGTTTAAAATCTTAAAAATTAAACCCTAAATCCTCAAAAGTAAATCTTACTTACTTCAAAATTAAATTTTAAACGCTAAATAGTTAAACCAAATGAAAAATGACCGTCGTCTTGTTTGTTTTGTTGAAAACAGAGATTTTTGATATCTTACTAACGCAATTTGATAAAACGATTTAAAATATGAGTAAGATATCGAGTATTCTTAACATATTTATTTGTAGTAAAGAAAAATGATGTAGGATTTTAATTTTTTTTTAAATTGTGACAACATTTTTGAAGTTAAAAATATTGTTACGAGATTTGTAAGTTTGTGATTTAGTTTTATTTAAATCTAATTGCAAGTTTTACACTTTTAAAATAACTGATGTATATAGAATATTGAAATTATAATGATTATGGATTATCGAATATATATGAATAAATATACTAATTAGTTTAGATTTATGAATTTTTAAAAAATATTTTACGTATTCTAGCTTCCATGCGATATCAGCTCCCGTGCGATACCGCACGGGTACTTACCTAGTTTATACAAAAAGAAAACATATAATATTAGTAAGAGGGGACTAACGGCGATGTAATGAGGATTAGTAACGTCCCAACCATCGGAATATATATTGAAATGGTTTAAAGGGTCAGGCCGCCGTGTCCTCTCCGCCGCTAACACCAATTTCCCATTTTCTCCTTCCAATATTTGCCTCCTCAATCCTTTAAAAAAAACAATTAAATAAAAAATAGTTAGATATGTTTTGTTTGTAATTAATTAATTATTGGACGCATTTGTTATCATATATTTTAAAATTGAGATGAACCTTGAAATGAGGTTGAGGAAGGATGATGATGATGACAAGAAGAAGAAGAAGACAAGGAAACCAAAGTCGACAATATCACAAACCCAACAACAACGGCGATAATAAGGAGACCCCGGCCATGCTCAAACGATACCGTTTTGGTATCAATCATTATTTTGTTTAATTACGTTTCTAATTTCTCTTAAACTATCTCCAAAAGAAGAACGGTTTGGAGATAGAACCTGAAACGCTAGCTAAATTCTTTTTTCTTTTTTTTGGATGAACATACATAATTTCTAATTTGTCCCCTTATTTAGATTTTAATTATTTGCCGGATATTTCTCCATTAATTCCTCTTTAGACTCTCCATACATAATCTACCGTGTTATGATAAATGGATACAAGTGTTATATTTATTAATGTAAGACATTACGTGACAAGATCTAAAAGTTTCGGGGTTGATTGTGGAAATAAAATAAAGGACCTTTAATTACACAGTCCAAAAGACGCAAAATCCTTTTCTCCCCTGAGATGGCGGCGACGGCGGCTTTGCAGACAAATATCCGGCCGGTGAACTTTCCGGCGCCGTTCACCAAACAATCATCACCACTATTTAGAGTAAGATGCTCTGGCATCGTTCCTGAAGTCGTCTCCATCGCCAAAAACGTGCTTCAAAAAGCTGGATCCTTGAAAGGTTTCTCTCTTTTGTTCACATTCTTATCGTTGATGTTTTGTGTTTCCGCTATGAAAGAAAAGTAATTTGTGGGATTTACTGCGTCTGTGATGTTTATAAGGAGTGGAGTTTAGCTTCCGTGAGATGGCAATAGGAGGAGCTGCTTTGGATTTGGTCGGAGTTCCTTTGCCTGAGGAGACTATCTTAGCTGCTAAAGAGGTTTTGATAGTGTGAATTAGTCATCAATACTACAAATTTTCTTATTTTCAACAATAAGTATAACAGAATTTTCATAACACACACCAAGCTCGATCTTTCAATCAAGCACAGTCATATTGTGACACATAATCTCGACCGCACGATCTATTTCTTCCTCGGATATGATCAACGGTGGAACTATCCTCACAACATTCCCTTTCCCTGCTGTCAATATCAGAAGACCAGATTCCCGGCAAGCATCCACCAATGAATTTGCCGGAACATCGAGTTCCACTCCTATGATAAGCCCTTCTCCTCTCACTTCCTTCACGTGCGAGTTTCCTCCTATTTTCTTCACCAAACTCTCTCTAAAGTATCCACCTTTGCTCGAGACACTTGACAAGAAAGAAGGGTTTGATACTTTATCAAGAACCGCAATGGCTGCACTGCACACAAGAGGGTTTCCTGCAAATGTGCTTCCGTGATCTCCGTAGTTTATGGTCTTTGCAACTCTTTCAGTCACCAACACAGCTCCTATTGGTAAACCACCGGCTAAAGGCTTTGCAACAGTCATTATGTCAGGAGTTACGCCGAAAGCTTCATATGCCCATAAGTTACCAGTTCGACCCAAACCACATTGAACCTGGATAAGTGGAGAGAACAAGAAGATAAACACGCTTAGCTCGTGAATGAACATTTTTACTTTAGAAAGGATGAATACCTACCTCATCAAAGACTAGAAGTGATCCAGCGGCATCGCAAGCAGAGCGAAGAGATTGAAGAAACTCTTTCGTAGCAGAGTAAATCCCACCTTCTCCTTGAATAGGTTCCACAAATACAGCAGCTATTTTACTCGAGCTGATAAGCTCTGTGGCGGCTTGAATGTTACCGTACTCCAAGAATGTAACACCTGGCATGATGGGTTCAAAAGGAGTTCTGTATTGTTCTTTGCTTGTCAAGGCAAGAGCTCCCAAGGTTCTTCCATGGAAACTGTTTGTGAAGGCGATGAAACCTGTTGCGACTTCTTTGTCTTCAGGGTTGGTGAATCTCTGGAACTTCCTCGAAAACTTGATAGCTGCTTCGTTGGCTTCTGTTCCAGAGTTACAAAAGAAGACACGATCTGCGAAAGAACTCGCCACAAGGCGTTTCGCCAGTTCAATCTGCATAGTAGATAGAAACATGTCAATCTACAGCAAAGTATATGAACTATATACAAGCATGAAGGTACACACAACGAATAAGAAATCTACAAAAGGCTTATAATACTAAAAGATACCAACATGACTACTTCCCTATCCTTAAAAATCTTACTAGGTCATTTCTCAATCACATAGAGGATAAAATCAGCAAAAGTTACAAAATTTCGGACAGAGTTTTAATACCTGAGGAATGGTGTAATAGACATTGCTGACATGGGCAAGAATAGAAGCTTGGTCGGTGACGGCACGAAGCCAATCAGGATCTCCATGGCCAAGAGCATTCACAGCGATACCAGATGCACAATCCAAATACTCATTACCTTCTGGGTCAAACAATTTACATCCTTTACCACTCGTGAGAACCACAGGAGCTCGAGCGTAAGTGCCCACGAGAACTCTCGCTTCCTCTTCAATCACCTTCTGGCTCAAAGTCGGTTTCACCGCTTGCTCCCCCGCGTTGGTCAATGCGCTCGCGATCCGACCGTTGAATCCGAATCGGGTTTGGATTGGCCATCGAAATCTACGGCGGAGAAGGCCAATCTCCAAAGACGGCGCTCGCGGGAGGGTGATTTGGCCAAGAGACGCCATCTTCGTGTGCTTCGTTAAGAAGGTGAATTCTAGGGCTTTAGCATTTTAGGCGAATGTTAATATTTTTTTTTTTGTCAAAAAGGCGAATGTTAATAACTTTTAAAATAGTTCTTATCTTTTTCGTAATTACGATTTATGGCGTTATACTTTTAATTTAACATTTTTAAACCCAAAATTAGCAACTTGTTAATAACGAATAGGGGAGAGCAGTAAAACTCCATGAACCAAATATAAAAGTGTTTTTGAAACGTGTTATACATTGATTAAGGTCGATGTAATAAATATCGCAACCCAGCTTACCAAATGTAATAAGAAATAAAGTATCTACTAACTATGTAGATAATTACATTTCATCATCCTATGAAAATAAGAGAAATACAAGAATGACTTAGGAGAATGGTAGACATAAAAAACTTACTACCAACTAAACAAAGAAGCAAAATACACTTAACCTCACCTTGAGTGGCCAAATGGGTGATGATATATTATAGAATTTAAATCTATATATATATATATATATGCGCTCTTTGTACTCATCATATAGTTAATGTATATATATGGTTAAAACACACATGGTTGTGGAAGAAGCAAGTGTAGTTACTTTTTTGATGTATGATGGGAAAAACAAAAGAATGATATATGACCATGCATGGTTGGCTCGTTATTCATCAGACAAGTTCAGGGCTAGGGTCGGTATCAAGTGGCATGTTTAGATCAGGAAGCAAGAAGGAAGAACTTTGTTCGAAAGCGCATTTGCATGATAAGACAGATTGTGATTCAGCCTGCATACATATGAAGATGAATATGATCTAGACATGTTTATAAGTGAATGCCTAGGGAGAGAAAGATAAAAGAGATGGGCTTATATATATACCTTCAACTTCTTTAGATCATTATTTCTTGTTCTTTGTTGCTCTACCAAATCGTGCATACTTGCCAATTCCTGATTCAAGAATTAGAATAAGTACATGGGACTTAACATTATGAAGAGGGCTTATAAAGAGGTTATACATTTTTAAGGCATTTTCTTTCCTTTAAGAGCATTGTTTCCACATCTTTAAGCTCTGCCAAAGTCTGCCCACAAAGACTCATTGATTAGAGAAACAAAGTTTTGACAATATGAAATCATATCCTTCCAAATTTAGAAAGGATAAGATTCATTGGTATAGATTAAGACATGAATGAGTCTGGTCTGAACTGCACTAATGTTTTGGCTTAAAATAGTATATTGTCGGTTAAAAAGAAGCAAGTGGGTTTTATGTGTGTTTTCTAACCTTTTTCTTTCTTGATCTCTTGAATAGAGTTGTTGTTTGAGAAACCTTAGACAATCCTTAGATAAAAAAGCCAGCTGAAATGTCATTAAACAATCAAATAATCACCACCTAACTAATACCAAACAAAATAAATAACTAGTTTTGTTTTCAAAATCCACTTCTTTAAGAAAACCATTCCATGATTACATAGAGACTTTAGAGTCACGAAAAGGCCAGCCTATTAACAAAATAAAAGAACTTTAAAACTTCAAAATTCATGTAAAATTAAGAAGAATCTTCTTGGTCAACAACTTATGCATCTCAAAAGAAAGAAAAGGAAAAAAATAGAAAGCACGTGAATGGAGCGTGACTTAAAATAGGTTTAAGACTTTAAACGCGTGTGTGTGTGTCTGTGGGTTTGGTCGTCACATTCACACGTCATGGCTTTCTTGTCCAAACCCCAACTAGTGTTTCACGCAAGTAGTCTCCACTTGTCCCTTATTTATCGTTGTTTTGTTTCTAGTATTATTATTGTTAACTCCAAAATATTCAAAAAAAAAAAAGAATAAAGTCTGGCTAACAACCAATCAAAGTCAAACTTAAAAATGTGAAAAATTAATCTTTAACTAATTTCATAAAAACAAGGCTAGCTAGTTCAATTCGCAACAACTGACTTTGACCAGTGACACAGAAGTACATACTAATTTACTACTATTCACCATCTTATAACCTCCCCAGCTCCTCTTTACCCACTAAACCCTACCACATACACGTACCTAACCCACGAAAACGTCTCTCAAGCTATAATATCTCACATTGACCAATATATCCTTTTCTCATTACCGTCGAAAGATGGTCATATATGATATGATAGGGAGGGTTATATCGTCATTAGATTGGTAAAAAACGTGTAAGTTTTTCATCTTTAAGATGGAAGTCAGCAACGGTGACTTAGACCAAAAAGACCTCCCTTGATGTGAGGGCTTTTCAGTCTTCCCATAAAAGAGAAGAGAGAGAGAGAGGCACAAAAAGGTGGAAACGTGACTCTTTTGTTTGCAAAAAAGAGCAAAAATAAAAAAGCAGAGATGATCGAATCTATATGTTCAAACTTAAACCCGAGAAGTGTTTCCAACAAGACAAACAAAATCTAAAGAGAGATTTAGATTTTAATTAGTTTCTTGAAAAAGCAAGAAAAGAAACATGCGTAAAGTGAGTCCACGGTAGGGGTATTTTGGTAAACTAAAAGTCAGTAAAAAAGGCATCGTCGTGTTAGAGTATGGGGGGGCAAGTGGATGAAGCCCAAGCCACGCAAAAGGGTATATTTGTCACAACACAACGCAATAAATACATTTGTCTACGACCAAAAGTGGCAAAAAGCAGAGTAAAAAATGGTCGGACATACCTTAGATCTAAAATGGTCAGATGGTTTTACGGCGGCGCTGGACTCTTCGAAGCCTTCTACGGTGGTAGCACAGCCACCGCTGAGTGACGTGGCACCACTCCAAGAAAGAGGAGTGGTTGGACTGGCTCGAGCCTGGTCTCCTACTTTCTTCGATCTACGTTGACGCACGGTCCATTTCAGTTTCAAAGAAAACGCGTCTGTCTTATTCGACGGTGGTTCATAGTGGCGGAGCCGTAGCAAGGCGTCGGCGACAAGAGAATCATCAGACAAGGCCACGTGAATCCAGTTTTCGACGGACATAGTTGGAGAGTTTTAGAAAGAGAAAGAAGGAGATGGTGGCGAGAAAAAGTAGAGAGGAAGATATCTCTGTGGCAAAAAAAGGATTTCTTGTATTTCACAGTTATTAGATTGGAACTACTGTTTATTATTCTTATTTTTTATTTAGTTTTCTTGATAAGTGTGGGACCCTCTTGATTACATACGTGGATTAAACTTTTTGATATAAAACTTCTTTTTTAAAAAAAAAATCGTGCGTTCGAAGAGTAGGGCAAGAATGATAGCATCTGCATACATACAGGCGCTAATTCTTTATAGAGTAATTTAGTGTAATAGGTACATTTTAGTTTTATATTTGACAATTAGGTGATTTTTAAAAACATTTGCAAAAAGGTGATTTTGATATGTAAAAATCCTAAAATACTCATATTTTGGTATGGTTTTTTGGTTTAGTTTTTTGGGTTGTTTTTTGGGTTGGTTTTTTGTGTTGTTTTTTTGGGTTGGTTTTGTATGGTTTTTTTGGGGTAATATGTGCAACAAAAAACCTAATTTGTCATCATCTCTTCCGGCGACAAAAACCTAATTTGCCTAGAAAGCCATTCTTCGCGGCTTCGTTTGAGAAATTAGGTGATTTTGATCTTCTTTTCTTCTTAATATTGAGTGATTGTGATTTTGATCTTCTTCTTCTTTATTGTTGGTTTTTATTGGGTGATTCCTTCTTCTTCGCAGACTTTTGTTGTTGGTTTTCTTCTTCTTCTCCTTCTTCTTCTTCTTCTTCTTCTACTTCTTCTTCTTTTTCTTCTTTTTCTTCTTCTTCTTCTTCTTCTTCTTTGAATTTCTGATTTGGGATTTTGTTCGGATTTAGAATTAAGTTTGGATTTTATTGTTGTTTTTTTGTGATTTTGGATTTTGTAAATATGGGATTTATTAGAGTTTGGGTGATTTTTGTGTTTATTACGGTGACTTGCATGTGTGTTTGGTTTTGCAAAATTTTTGTTCATCTTCTTTTCTCTTGTCATAGATTCGGTGATTTTGATCTTCTTCTTTTTGACTAACTCTCTGTTGCATATTGTAGTTATTGCCCAATTATTTGTTTTTTTTTTGGTGTTGTTGATTGTAATTCTCAGTTTTTTTTGTGCAGGTGGAAAGGATAATGGATCTTAACGAAGAAGAAGAGTTGTTTGATACGAAGCTACCTGAAAGATTGTTTCATAGGGATGGCATGCCGTTGAATGGAACATCTCATGTTTACAGCAAGATGGATTATCTTTCGACTATTGCCAAGTATTTCGAAGACAAACCTGAGTTGGAAACTATTAGAGAATCATGTTTCGGAAAGCTTTTTGAGCTGTCGGTTAGTCGATGCGCGAACTCATGTAAGTTGATTCAAAATTTGATATGTCGACAAGTTGTTACAAAGCGGAGGCACGAGATGTGGATAGTGTTTGGAGGGAAACCACTAAAATTCTCATTGAGAGAATTTGCGTTGACAACAGGTCTTCCTTGTGGTCAGTTCCCTGACGCGACAACGCTACATCGGTTTAAAAATAACGAGCCGGATAACCCGACGTATTGGGATGAGATTTTAGGTGAAAATCGAGAGCTTAATGTTGAAGATCTTGTTAGCATGCTTCATTCACAAAAGTCAAATGACGAAAAGCTGCGGATAAGTTTTCTCATAATCGTTTCCGGTGTGCTAGTAGTAAAGACTCAGGTTGCTAAAATCAATCCGGTGTATGTTGAATGGCTGAGGGACTTAGACTTCTTTTTGTCGTATCCGTGGGGGCGAGAGACATTCAATGTAACAATGTCTAGGATGACGGTTAGTGCTAAAGATGAGAGTAGGAGGAAAGTGTCGTGGGATGGTTTGAGACATTCGCTAGGACAGAAAACTATTACAATTTTAGGATTTCCTCAAGCGTTGCAGTTGCTTGCTCTAGACTCGATTCCAAATCTCCTAGCTAAGCTAAAGAACAGTGATGATCGCAGGACATTCTATCAAGTAACATATGTTGCTGTGAATAAGAATGTGAGCCTATTGTCAAAAACACAAATAAGACAAGCTGAGAGTGAAACCAATGTAAGTCTAATTTTATTCTGTTTTATATTATGTTTTGTTTCATGAATCATATTTAAAAATGAATCATTATGAGTATTTTGTTATATTCTGATTGATATTTTGTTTCATAGCTAAAAATGAATCATATTCTATTTCATATTCTGTTTCATATTTTGTTTCATATTCTGTTTTATAATCTGTTTCATATTCTGTTTTAAAAATGAATCATATTATGAGAATATGAGTATTCTATTTTATATTATTTTGCATATTATGTTTCATATTTTGTTTCATATTTTGTTATATTCTGTTTTGTTTCATGAAAATGGTAGGTGCTGACATAGGTCTTTGTTATTGAAATTTGTGTTACAGGTTGAAGTGGTCCCCGTTTTAGCAGACATTGTTGGGTTGGACATAGGTGATTGTAGTTGGGAAGATGAAATGGTGGATGTTAACATTGAATATTTGGAAAACCTAGTTTTATTGTTATTCTAGGCTAATTATGATGTGTGACATGGTAACTACAGTCTTGTTTTGAAACATCTTTCATAATATTTAGTTTTATTTCATAACGTATTTCCTTAGGGCACATGAACATTCATTTATATGTGTGAATATTCACGATAATCAAGTTGACAGATGTGAATATTCACGATAATCAAGTTGACATATGTGAATATTCATAACGTTTTATGTTCATTCATGACACGATGTGAACGTTCATAGCGTTAAAAGTTACGTTTTTCCAAAACAGTACAAAAGTTTGAATACTTAGGAGTAAAATCCGATAGAAAAAAATAAAAATCAGCAACAAATGTTTAAACATGAAATTAAATTAAAAAGTATAACAATCTGAAAAATAATAAAAACAACGAAAGGGAGTACAAATTATCCGAAATGTTTATGTACTAATCCAACGGAGTAGTACATGTTGCCCTGTTATGTCCTCCCTAGTTGCACCTGGAACACATGTGAGCTGATGATCCCTTAGATCCCTACAAACAAGATTTAGCATGTCAGTTTATATATTATGCAACACAACAAAATCAATACGTGTTATACCGAGGGTTCCATGCATGACTTCTTCCTATTTTTAGGTGGTCTACCCGGTGGCCTCCTTGTCTTTGGAGGGAAACATTTCAGCTCTTGGACTTCTCTTGGGACACATAGATCATCAGGATCTTGAACAGGTAATATCATCCCATCAAAAGTACCTTTCCATTCTGTTTTTCTGTGCAATGGATGAAGAAAATCTGATTCTTTCAAACCAACCTTCCGTATAGCTGCTAGGGCATGACTACAAGGCATACCTAGTTGTTGAAAAGCTAAACATGTGCAGGTACAGACATCGAGATTGACGTAAAAATTATCATGGTGTTTACCGCAAACCTCAAAATTCCATTTGGAAATGGGCAAGACTGTCAAACCGACAGATTCTTTGAGACACTCTTGTAGAAGCTTGTCAACTTCTGGTGGTATTTCACCGGTAACTCTCTCTGCCTTTTTCCGTCTTGTGCAAAACCATCGGGCAAGCATCCTCCTAATGAACTCTAAAAGCGCTACAATAGGCGAATCCCTTGCAGGAAGAACTGCTTTGTTTAGCGACTCAGCAATGTTACTACTCATCAAGTTGTAACGTTTTCCAGGAAAATGAACCCTCGACCAATGCTCTACGCCCATCTCCTCAAGCCAATCCCAACATTCGACATCCTTCCTTCTAATTTCCGTGTACATTTTATCAAATTCTGAAAGACGAAATGCGTGGCCAACCTTTGAAACCATCTCAGCTAGGAATTTGCCCTTATATTTAGTGGCAACATTCCTACAAATGTGAACAATACATGCTCCATGCCTTGCGCGAGGGTAAAACTTACGCAAACCCTTGTAGATAGACTGATGTCTATCGGAAACAAATACCAGGTTCATGTTGTCGGGGAAGATTTGACTCAGATTTTCCATAAACCAAGACCAAGATTTGTTGTTCTCACCATCAACAACAGCAAAAGCAAGAGGAAATATCTGGTAATTTGCATCTTGGCAACTTGCTGTCAACAATGTACCCTTGTACTTACCATGGAGATGTGTGCCATCGATAACAATAACTTGTCTAAGATGCTTGTATCCTGCGATAGAAGCGCCCATAGAAATGAAGACGTACTTGAATCTTTCATTATTTTTGTTATCTAATTCTGTTTTAAGGTGACAAATAGTACCAGGATTGGACTGTTTCAATACATGTAAGTATAACGGAAGCATCTCGTACGATTTCTCCTATGTCCCAATAGCACTAGCTATAGCAAGTTCCCTTGCTTTCCAGCACTTCCAATAGGATGCATCAATGTTGTATTCAGCCAATACCATTTCAGGGAGATCTCTGGCTCGTGGTCCTGATGTGACGGTACCGTACTTTGAACATAACAAAGCAGCCACTACTTTAGAGGTTGCATGCTTGTTGAATTGGCTTCTTGCCTCAATTGTGCACGTGTGTTGTAGATACACCTTCCTCACTTCGTATTTATCCGTCCCATCAATGGCAGTAGCGTAGACACGCCAATCACATTTCTTATCTACGCATGACATCGTCGTGTTGTTCTTAGCGTGTCTTGTAATTTTGAACCTGAACATTCGTTTGATTGCATGAATTGCCATCCTTAACTTAAACTCTTCCTTGCTATCAAATACCTGCCCTTTGTAGATATAATCGTTCTCATTACTCAAATCGGTTTTGCTAGCATCAAAAGGAGTAAGCGACAATGAACTGAACATGGGCTCAACATCATCAAAACCGTAAATGTCATCGGGGGTAACTTCACGCGTACATAGCGCAAGGTCGCGTGACTGGCCAGACCTGTTATTCGGTGGAACTTCTACAAAATCGTCATCGTCTTTGTCTTGAGGATCAGTATTTTCCTCATTAATTAGTTCCTCCCAAAAATCGTAATCGTAATCATCGGGGCTAATGTAACCATCACTCCCATCGTTTGAATTGTCATCTTCTGCAAGATGATCACCAGATGCACTAGTTATAGGCACATTGTACAAGTTTGTAAGCATATCAGCCCTTGTAACTTCGTTGGTTGTCTGGTTTGAATATGATGCGAACACCGCATCAGCGGCCGCGATAAATAATTCATCGTCTTGTTCGTCAAATGTAACATCAACACGATTTTCATTCACAACCACATCCGCAAGCTTTTGAGAAGGACCTTTAGCAGGAGCAGCTGGTTGAACAAATTGCATTTGGCCGTTTACAATATCACGGAAACTAGAAAACATGTTGACCGACGGATCAGATTGTTGTCTTGTTAGGAACAAATGTAGGTCAGCATCAGATGAAATCAGCCACGGTTTTGGTTCCATATCACCGTTGACCCAGTAAGTAAGTTCAACATGAACGTCAGATGGTAGATTGTACTCTTGACGAACGTTTTGAACTAAGTTCGCTAAGGTCTCGCCATTTGAACAATCAACACTTCTACCCAATCTTGATTTATCAATCTTGAAATCCCATTCACCATTGACGTAGCGAATCCATCTACCACAATTGATAACTATGTTGATTTTCCCTGTAATTAACAAATTACGAAAACAAGGACGGTTAGATTCTTAGAAAGTATTTCAACGCTACTGTGAATATGCATAAAGGGACATGAACATTCATATACGCTTATGAATGTTCATGTCCTGTATCTGAAAATATGAGTAATCAAATCCTAGATTTCAAATAAAATTATGAATATTCATGAGTTTCTGTGAATACTCATAACATCATCTTCTACATCTAACTCGAGTATAAACATGTTCAGCCATGAAAAAGAGAGAGGCATAGATGTGTAACGTCGATAACAATTAAAGGTTCGATGATTGTCTAATTATGTGATATGAAATTACCATCAAGTGGATTGCGAAGAGAATCTATACTATCCATTGATCCAATCTGCGCACCGCCATGATTATAATCCATTGATGGTGAGTAAAAGGCCTTTGTTATTGATAAGAACCCTAAAACTGAAACTTTATGTTTCGTGGTCTGTTTTTGGAGATATATTTTCTCTTAAAAAAATATAGTGATCGAGAGAAAAGGAAGAAAGAATATTCTAGTAACTGTTTCCTTAAAAATTTCATGTTTCCTAAAAATGTGCGTGTGATTTTCTTTTTTGTAAACCATATTGGTTTAACTCAACCGAAAATATTGTAAACCAGATTTGTTATAAACCGAAACCGAATTTAGTTGTACCATATAAGGGTATATTTGTCCGAAAAACTTTCAAATCTAAAATAATCACCTAATCACTAATTAGAAAACTAAATCACCTGATTGCCAAATTTAACTTGAAAAATGTACCTGTTCAGCCAATTTTTTCTTCTTTATATTTATTTTTGGACACTTTGTAATCTTATTTATTTTTATTTTTTTTAAATTACTTCGTTAATCTCATGATAAAATTGAAATTTTATTTTGTATTGGAAACCTACACCAATGTCATAAACTATTAATCTATTATTATTATGTAAAATGATAATCAGTTAAATTATAGTTTAACCAAACGTAATTTTACAAAAAAGTTTTGAGTGCTTTTATTTGTGGTTTTAGAAGGTGTTGTTGATTTTTGATAGACCGTACGTACAAAGTAGAGTTTGAAATTGACGAACGTCTTGATAAGTAATGATGAAGAGAAGCGAGTGGGCCAATACAAAACCAACAAGCCCGTAAAGACCCAAAGCAAATAAACCGGTTTTCGAAAATCGCCATACCCAATTCCGGTTAATTAATAACCGGAATGAGACCATCCTTTTCGATTTCATTTTCCGTCATCGTCACCTTCTTCGTTCACAGCAAAAACCCTAAAAAGCTTCAGGGAGCCGCCGTTAACAGCTTCCATGGCGCTTCATCTCGCTAGACCCAAACATAGGTTTCACTCAAACCCATCTCTCTTTCATCTCTTCTCCACTTCCTCTTCTTCTTCTTCTTCTTCATCATCCTCGTCTCCTCAAGATGGTAACGAATCTGGAGACCAATCTTCTTCTTCGGATTTCAAAATCTCTTCCTACATCAGTAATATCAAAATCAGCCTGAATCAGCCTCAGGAAGGGAATACACAATTCTCCAGATTCGTCACCAGAACTCAGAATCCGACGCCGTCGTTGATCTCCCCCGGTGATGTAAGGAGGAATCTCAACGAGTTTAGAAGCAGATCATCATCATTATCATCTCCTTCTCCTTCTCCTTCTCATGTAAAGGTAACACAATTAGAGAGCATGAAGAGAAGATTAAGGCATATGAGACCACAAGCTGTTGAAACAGAAGCCTATACTAATATACAAAGCTTAAAGAAGTTTATGAAAATGGAACCCATTCAAAATGTGAAACGAGAGGAATTGCCCATGTCTGTGTTTGGTGATGAAATCAAGCAAGAGAAGAAGAACAAAGAGGAGATAGAAGAGATGAAATCGGAGTTTATAAAGAAATACCAAGAGAAAGAGCTTGGTGATATACTGAGAATGTACAGACCACAAGGTAAGAAAGAAGAAGGTTGGTTCTCATTGAAAGAGCTGAATCAAAGGCTTGTTAAGCTTAGGGAAGTGGAAGAGGAATCTGCTGCACAGAGGAGTAAGACTGGTTCCTTTCAGGGATTGAGAGCTGGTATTCATCAAGCTATGGAGGCGGAAGCCAAGAGCGCACAAGCCTGTAAGTTGCTTCTCATAGTAAAGTGTTGAGTTTTAGTTGAGATTTTTGATTGGAGGGTCAATTTTGCTTGCAGTTTCAAATATGGATTTTATGAATATGTTAAGTGGTACACCAAAGTATTTGCTTGAGCCTCCCAAAGAGCATCTTGTCGATACTGTAAGTCTTTTTTTCTCCGTTTGTTGATTCTTGAATCATTCAAAAGCTTTGTAGCCATTTTAAAGAAAATTTGGCATTGATGACTATGTTTATGCATAACGTAGTATTACCACACGGATAACTTGTCTTCTGCGGATAAGATGAAGATCGAGCTTGCAAAAGTCAGGGAAGACTTCAAAATGTCTGAATCGGATTGTGGTTCTGCACGTGTTCAAGGTACAATTTTATGTCGTATTATGTTCTCATTAATGCTGGCTTTAGCTAATCAAAGATGAAATCTACATTACATTAGGCTAATTAGAGATCATCATCGCCTTTCTTATTCTCGTGTACATTGTCGCAAGTGTTTGTATAGTGATAACTATCTACTATGTTGTTTCCTTGTAGTGGCACAACTTACTACTAAGATCAAGCACCTATCATCTGTTCTACATAAAAAGGTTACACACTTTCTCTTTTTTTGTGAAGCTAGTAAAACATGTTTTTGTGCAGTAACCAACCTAATGGTGCATCTTATATAACGTTAAATTATAGGACAAGCATTCGCGAAAGGGACTAATAGCAATGGTGCAGAGACGGAAGAAACTGTTGAAGTATATGAGACGAACGGATTGGAATTCTTACTGCATTTCATTGTCAAAACTCGGCCTTCGTGACAACCCAGATTACAAGTTTTAAACTTTGATTCAAGTGACATAAGTACTCTCTTCTTTTTCTTCTTTTGATTTTTGCAAAAGGAGATACAGTAATGTTTGTCTCTCAGGGAAAGAGATTTATATTGTGTGTGTTTTTATCCTTGACAATTATTGCATTGGGTTAGTAGGAATTTTGGTAATAAAGTTGATACTACACAACTTACCTATCTCAAACTTCACAAACAAAGGTTCCACTTTAACTCAGAACTTCGCTTTGAACATGAAGCCTCTCTTCAAATCCTGTCTGAATTATTCATCCCCGAGAGATTCAGGCGATTTCATAGAGCGACCTGTAAGTTTTTCCCTTTTTAAATGAGATCTTTCATCAACTATTATATAGCATGCTTTGTATCTCTCTGTTATAACCATAATGTTACCATGTAAGAAAACTTGAAAAAGCCTGAAACTTTTTTATATATTTATAGGAGGAAATACAAAGCAAGAGTTACCAGAACAGAGTAGCCAAAAGGAAGAAAAACGAAGGAAAGTTGGAAGACCCAAGAAGTAACTATCAGAGCAGACAACCAAGGAAGAATGTAACTGCTTTGAGTAGCTACTCGCGAAATGAACTCAAGAACCATCTAGATTACTTATGGTGTGTAACTCATGCAATGGATGTCTTGAATGGTTTGTCTAGAGTCAAGAAGTGGTCACCTTTATACCGTGCTTCCATGGATCATCTAATGGCTGATGTAGCTCATCGGCAAGCGTTTTTAACATTCTCTGATCCTGAAGATAGGATCCGGTACCTGAGGTGTAAGACCAAGAAAACAGAGAGATAATGATTGATGCATGTCTAGTGGCTATTATGGAGTGTTTCACTTTTGACTCTGTTTTGAACCTTTTTTGTTATGAGCTTATGTTATGATTTCCAATGTTATGGCATATTACTCAACCCCCGGTTCTTTTCATCCAGCATGCCAGATCATTTAGCAGATTCCTCCTACTAAACACATTAATCCAAGTTTTACTTACACGTCTAAATAATGAGTCTGTCTATTCAGTGTTGTCACCATACCTTCTACTTGCACGATTTGGCAATGTAAGCAACTCAGTGAGATCATGGCAGAGTACACATCCATGGCGCAGCAAGAAGTTCTCGAGTTTTCTTGTTGGGGAAAACCCATATGGCGGCACGATTTTCCTAAGAGATGGATTTGCACAAACCATCCAAGTGAACTTTCCGTCATCAACATCACAATACTTAAGGTTTATCTCTCTTAAACGCATGCATCTCTGCACAACTTCCTTCACCCCTCTTGATTTCACATTCAAACACCCTTTAAGATCAAGATACAACAACCCTTGACACCTTTTGCTGATCATATCCAGGTCTTGGTCGTCGATCCAAGTTCCACATGCTCGCAAATACTCCAACTTTGGAAGCTCAAAGTCTACTACACCAAGGCACCTAATGCCGGTGCATCTGCTTATTTCCAAATATCTTAGCTCACCGCAATTCCTTAAAACTTCAAGTATCCCATCTCTCGTAATGCCAGGACACTGAGCCATTTCAAGAGTTTCTAAAAGAGGGCAATGGCGCGATAGCTTCTCGAGACATTCATCACGCAAATTGTGGTTATTAGATACGTCCAAAGACTTGATCCCTGAATTGATATCCAGACCCTCCGAGTACTCTTCCACTCCAAAATTTGTCCCTTCCATTATAACACACTTCAGGGAAACACATGTTTCAATGATACTGAAGAATGCTAGACCAGTCAACTTTGCACAGAAACTAAGGTTCACAAAGGTTAATCGTCGTAAAAACATCCTCAATTCCATTATCATCTCATCAGAGAGGAAACTGGTTCCTTCAAGATCCAAATGAACTAGCTTTTGGTACTTAGCAAGCAAACACAAGATCCCATCAAAAGTGAGACAGTGGCAATTAGAGAAAATAAGCTTCTTTAGTGGTAACTTGGCATCAGCAATCAAACCAAGCAACTCATCGGATAGAAAGGAATCCGAGAGATCAATCGCAGACAAACAACGAGCGAATACAAATGCATCCTTGGAGAAGTATTCCTTTGGCCTCCATCCAATTCCATTGATAGCAAAAGACTCAAGCTTTTGAGAGTTCCTCAGAACAAACTCGACACAATCCGAGGAAATGAAATCACAGTCACGCAAGATAATCTCTTTCAAGAGGACACAGTTCAAAGACAGAGAAACCAAAGCTTTATCAGTGATGAGATTATTACCAGAAAGATTAATCTTCAAGAGCTCCTTGAGATTCGAGGAGAGAGTAATAACAACAGAATCAGAGACAGGGCTGGTAATAGAATCACAATAGCTTATGTCAAGTATCTGTAGAGAAGAGAAACACACTCCTATCGAAACCAAATCGATTTCTCGCAGCCCACAAATTCTCGAACAGTTAAGTTCCTTCACATGACTCATCATCGTCTTCTTCTTCTTCATACCCGATTTCGCCAAATCTGGAAAACACGACATTCTTGAAACATCGAGTGATTCGAAATCCAAACCTGAAAGCGAGATCTGAAGAAGAATCGAATCGAGATTTTCGTGAAAATCACGGAACTTGATTCGTTTAAGCTTACGGAAACGAAGGAGATGAAGATGGAGGAAAGGAACAGTGCGATCGGTGATGACGAAAGTAGAGCGAACGAGATTGGTGATGGAGAGGAAAGAGATTGATACGAGAGAAACAGATTCAAGGAATCGATAATCTTCTTCGTCGATGAATCTAAAGATAAGCTCCCAACATTCTTCAGGTAAATCCATGGAGATTATTCCCTCCAGATTTTGATCGAAGATGATCGAAGAAGATAGAAGCAAAATCAAAAGTTTTCTTTTCTATCTACAACATGATTAGTTTAGGCCCCACAATTCCGAAACGCGAATCTTCAAATTTAATTGGGCCTAATATGGCCCAATACACTCGTTGTTCTTTTAAGGCCCAATGAATATATTGGGTTGAATTGTTTTATAAAAAAATAATAATCTAACGAATGAAAAACATGAAAGTAACAACATAATTAAGGCCCATGATTTCATGGACTAATTAAACTATAATTCCAGATTAGAAAAAGAATTTCGAAGTTTAACAAGAAATATGTACTTTGGAGCATTCAGCGCAGGCAGACCTCTGGTATATTGACCTGATCACTTAAATCATTATATGAGAGGTAATTTAAGGCTTACACCATATTTCATTACATATCTATTCTGTTGTTGTGTCAGATTACTGATCTGTATCATAATCAGAATCTACTTCATGTACTCTTCTCTTTTGCTATATATGAAGATTGATGTGATCTTCTAATAGTAATAATTCCAAGTAATTATATAAATCTTATTACTTTTGGTAAAGGGCAATAACAAGAATATGATAATAATCATCAAGAAAGAAAGCAGCCACATCCACTGCTAATCAAAAAAAAGAAACATATATATTTTTTCTACTTCTTTTTTTTTTCCAGCAATTTTCTAATTATGGAAGTGGTTATTTATTCAATACTCTTGTGTGGGTTCTAAACTAAACTGAGAGAAACAAATCAAAGGGTATAGTGTTGCTGAATAGCTTCAATGTCAAGTCCCTTCTGCTTCACTACTGATTCCACATGTCCTTTTAATGTATGTCTCTCTCTTAACCTGCAAAAGAAACACTTTTGTATGAGCCCATATTCTCAGGACACACATTTTTATGGATCAATCAAGTTACTTGAGCGTTGCCTTGCGACTTCAGCTCTTCTCTTGGCTTGATCTGCTATCTCTGAGAGTTCTCTGTAAGTGCTCTTATCATTGAACATCTCTGAGCTTTGTGGTGCTTGTAATCCATGTAGTGTACGCTGTGCTTGTGCCCATTGTGCTTCTCTTTCTCCTTTTCCATAGTCTTTCTTTGACGTGAACGCGGTCTTAAGAACAAAAGAGACTAGGTTAGAGACAATACTACAAAACAGAACTAGTGTTCTTGTTCTCATTGTCTCTCTTTAAAGCTTACCTTGTTCTCAATGACATTGTCCCATGCTCTACCACTTAGTGAATATCTGATTATGAACTTGAGTAGATCCAATGGTATGTAAGTAACTATACTATATAGCCAGATAACTCCTGCCCATCCCCATCCAATACCTCTGATTCTTGCGAAATCCCAGTTTGCGTACACCGCAATTATAGTAGCAATCTTGTGTCAAGAAATAAAACAACAACATTGTTAGTACATTGTAATAAGCTTCTTCTTACACATTGTATGTATTAAGAAGACTAAAGTCTTAAACTCACCAGCTGAGCTATGAAAAAGGCAGAGATCAACCAGAACCCAGGGCGTTCAACATATGACCAGCTACGCGATCTTGTGACAAAGATAAGCGCTTGGCTAACAATACTAACTTGTAAGTAAATAGCTGCTGTTAGCTCGTGCGAGTTTCCACTTATAGATCTCACCCCAAACTTTGCCTGCACAAAGCAACATACATAACTTTGAGAATCAAAAGACAACTTTCTTGATCTTTGTGTGCTGAGTCTTTAGAGAGTTATGTTATACCGAGAAGAAGTCGGTACTCTCTGCAGCCCAAAAGAAAACAACAGTCATGACTGCTAGGTAAGTGCCAAGAACAACACCAGTGGCAAATATCTCTTTGAGTTTCCATGAATCAGGAAGTGGAGATGGCTTTACTCTGTCCTTTGATATAGTCATGATGGTACCATCATTCAAGATTGCGATAACCAAGACCATGAATGGTGAGAAGTCAAACTTCCATATGAGTGCGAGAAGCATAAACCCCATGACTACACGGATTGTGATTGAAACCGCGTAGATTGTGTAGTTCTTCATCCTCTGGAAGATGGCTCTACTTGTTAGGACAGCACTTACTATGACACTAAGCCCTGGCTCTGTTAGTACAATGTCAGATGCACTTCTTGCTGCATCAGTTGCATCAGCCACCGCTATTCCAATGTCAGCTCTCTTTAGAGCCGGAGCATCGTTCACTCCATCACCGGTCATGCCACAAATATGCTTCATCTCTTGTAGCCTTTTCACAATCTCATACTTGTGTTCTAAAATCATAAAAAGATGAAAACATGAATTTACTAAGTAGAGAATGTTTTCATTAGATTTGATTGTGTTTTTTTTACCAGGGAAGACACCGGCGAATCCATCAGCCATCTCGATGAGTTCATCAACAGGAAGGCTAGATATAGACTCATCTTTATCTTTTCCAAGTAGAGCAGAAGAAGGATACATGTTTGTGCCCATACCGAGCCTACGACCAGTTTCTTTACCAATAGCAAGCTGGTCACCAGTGATCATCTTGACATTGACACCAAGGTCAAGAGCACGCCTGATTGTCTCTGCACTATCATGTCTTGGAGGATCAAAGAGAGGTAACAGACCAAGAAACTCCCATGGCTCTCCCGGGTCGTTCTTGTCTTTCGCAGAGACAGTCTAAAAGCCAAAAAGACCAAAAATGTCATTTTAAGAGAAAGAACACACATTTTGTCTACAAAGTTAAGTAATTGCTACTAAATCTCTTTTACCTGTCTGCCAACAGCAAGAGAACGAAGTCCTCTGTCAGCAAACTTGTCTATAATGTCATGAGCTCTCTTCTTTGTATCCTCTCTAAGGTTACAAAGCTCAATAATCTACAAATTACAACGACTAATTAATCAGTGGGGAAGACCTTAAATTACTCTTAAGAGGAGATGTAAATGAAGAATATGCAATTTTTGTTACTTGCTCTGGCGCGCCTTTGCTGACACGGTGCCAGTTTCCATTAGAATCAATGTAAGTGATAGCAGTACGCTTGTCGACAGGGTTAAAAGGAAAGAAATGTATCTCATTGATGCCTTCTCTTGCTTCTCTAGGATCTCCGAGCATTCCTACAATGCAAGCATCAATAGCATCTTGGTTTTCAACTCTAGAGGCTCTTGCCGCGTTCACAAGAAGCTGCTCCTTGTCCAAGTCTTTAACAAAAACCTCTACCATGCTTTTATCAACAGTAAGCTTGTTGAGTGTAAGTGTGCCTGTCTTGTCACTACACAAAACATCCATACCAGCCATTTCTTCAATCGCGGTCATCCTCTTTGTGATAGCTCCTTGTTGAGAGAGACGGTGAGATCCAATAGCCATTGTCACAGACAAAACAGTAGGCATTGCAATAGGTATTCCTCCGATTAATAGCACAAGTAGATTGTCGATACCATCTCTATAAGCACGGTGTTGGATAGGATACATGACGACTATCTCAATGATCATACCAATACCAATAGAGCATATGCAGAAGTTACCAATAGCAGTCAACACTTTCTGGAAATGCCCTTCTTGGTTAGTGTTGTCTACAAGATGAGCTGCTTTGCCGAAGAAAGTATGAACACCCGTAGCGATCACAACGGCTTCAAGCTCTCCTTGTTTGCAGGTGGAGCCAGAGTAGACTTCTTGGCCAGGGTTCTTGGTCACTGGTAATGACTCACCGGTGAGAGCAGATTGGTCAATTTTGAGAGGATCACCGTCCAAGAGACGACCATCTGCTGGGATAATGTCACCTAGCTTGATGCTTATAATGTCTCCAGGGACTAATATAGCTGCCTCTTGCTCGCTCCACTTCCCATCTCTTAGAAGCTTTAAAAGAAAGTTGATAATATACTTACTAAACCATCCACATCCACATTGAAAGTACATTGTGTTGAAACATTGTGTAAAGTTTTACCTTGGTTTTGGGAGCTAGGCCAGCCATCAAAGCAGCTGCTGCGTTACCGGCGTTGTTTTCTTCGATGAAGCTAATGGTAGAGTTTATGATAAGTAGAACCGTGATACCCAAGAAATCTTGCCAATCCGGTGGCCTCCCCTGCAGATTTTACATGTTGTTTCAAAATGTGTAAACAGAGAGAAAGGAATATGAGGAAGAAAGTAAGGGGGGTTTACTCCTCCATTGGCCAAAGCAATAGCCATGATAGCAGCCAACTCCATGACCCATGAGAGAGGGTTCCACATAAAACCTAGGAACTTCAAGACCTTGCTTTCCTGTGTTTTGATATTAATTTTTAGTAAAATGGGTTTCCTTGGGAGTGACGCAACAGAAGAATGAAAATAGGTTTTATAAAAATAAAGTCATTGCCTTTTTCTCTTCAAGCTTGTTAGGACCAAAGATGTCGAGACGGGTTTGGCCTTCGTCGCTTGTAAGTCCTTCTCTTGTACATCTTAGCTGTGTAAGAACCTCCTCGATCGGTATTTTCTCCTGTAGAGAAATCAAACCCATGATTAGCATTTGAATCGAAATAATCAGAAAGCAAACAAAAAGAAGAAGAAGAAGAAGTTAAAAGGAACTTACGAGATCGACACCCTCGTTCTTGATATCGTCCCAGCTAGAATCTTTCCCTGCCATCTTTTTATTTGGATAATAAAAAACAGGGGATTTCTAGTTTCTTTTTCACTGTTTGTTTGTTTCTTTCTTCAATCAAATAATTTTCCAAAGTCTCTCTATGGCAGTACTTTTTTGTGGTTTTCAAAACTGAAATTTTCTCGATCTTTTTGCTTTTTTTGCTTTCTGTTGTTATTTAACGAAACAGAAGAAACAAAAGGGAGAAAAACAGAAACAGAAAAATATATAAATATATTTTTTTTAAAATGATATTATTTTTTTGTAAGAAATGGTGTGGGAAGTAAAGTGGCTTATATAGGGAGTAATAAAAAAGAGTGTTGTGTGTGAAATAATATAATTAGTAAGTGAAAAAAGTAGGGTTAGTGAAAGAGCGGGAGTTTGTGCTTTGAGGAAAGTCCAGGTCCTTCGCTTACGAAGACCCCGCTTCCATCTCCTCCTTCCACTAATCATCTGCCACCTGTCATCTCTCTTTTCTCGTTAACTAACTAATTATTATAAACTTAACCATATTTAGTAAAATTTTGCTTAGAGAATTAAAAGAAAGAAATTGATTCCAAAAAATGAGACAATAGTGAATACATTTTTAGTTAGGGACAGGTGGAGGATGATTTACCTCAAGGAAACAAAATTAGATATTCATTACTATGAAACTGACAAATGTAAAAAGGACAGAACCTAAGAACATATTATTATCACAAAGCAGAGCGCTCTCTATTTTCTGCCGGTTGCCACTCTTGGCTTGGCCTTAACCTCACTTTCCTGCGTATTCATCATTCACAACAAATCACATCGCTGGTTAGCTTATTATTATTCATACATATATCATTATTATGACTTATGAGTGTGACCAAAAACACACCTGTGGCAAGTGCACGAAAATGCTGCTTTTCGCAGCTGCTGGGTTGTGATTCTCTGCACCTTTGCTCCAGTCATAGCACGACTATCATCCATTATCATCATTTATAACAACATAAATGTTTATTAGTTATATCATACAACAGCTCTGTCTACTTAACATTAGTAATTCTATGGAGTGTGATCATGATATGTAATAAACTGAAACCAAAAAAAAAGATAAAAACATACCGCATATGCATACATTGACCCATCGTGGTTGAATGAACTGCATGGAATTGGCTGACTACACCTTGACATCGCCTGACATTCGTATATAACCAACAATGTATATACACGACTATTAGCTGTTTTTTACTAAAAGAACATTCATGCAAAGTACGTAATAGATATGACATGAACATACCTTGAGCCGTTGTTTACTATCCTTGTCCCAGAAATTGAAAGCACCATCGGAACCAGCAGTTGCAAAAGTGCCATGTACCTACAAACACACAGCAGCTCAAACAATAAGCTTACAATGTTCACCATTTATTTCATTTCTAACTAGTTTCATGTTATTAAAGTGATAAACTACAGAGAGCGCTTACCGGGTGGAAGTTGAGAGAGTTAACAGAGTATATATCATTGCCATCTCTGTGGCATTTGAATGTGAAGTTTTTGCTCTGTTGGGATTCATCCAGATGATGCACACCAACCCGCCCCTCAATTGAACCAACCTACAGAAACAATTATATATATTTAATGCATGATCCAAATAAGATCTGACGATGTCAATGATAAAACAGTTTTCTTTGTCAATAGAGAAAACTATAGTAACTTCTCATAATAGAAAAGGAAAACATTACAGAATGTGAGAGCTGTGCTAAAGTAACCTACATGTTATTATCAGCAAACAAACTGATATTTATGTACCCCTGAATCAATGTGATTATAATATAAGAAGACATACCAAAAATCCTTGCTGGTCAGGGAAAGCTGTAACACACCTCGTCTGGTACTTCAGCGGGGATTGGATTCTCTTGAACTCAGTCTACAATTTATCAGATTAGCAAAAACTTTAATACACAAGAGAAACAATTTAGACGTATGGTTGAAAGCCTTTCACGAGTAAAAAACCCACAAGACTTGTTCTTTGTAGGATGAATTATCGAACCCGTGTGATGCTCATCAGCATTCTTAGAACTCAGATCCCGTGCACGAGCTATAAAAAGGAAAAATAAAGATAAAACCTTACCTGAGGATTTTGTAAGTTGAAGACTATCAGATTTCTATCTGCAGTTCCAACAACCATCAAAGGATGTTTTACAGACAATGAATAGCATTTATCTGGAAGCTGTTGGGTATGCACAGGTGTTTGCTGTCTTGTGTCCCAATATCTGCAGACCATTACACGCGGTTAAATATACCTTACACAGTAGAATATAATGAACAATCATACTTACTTCAATGTTTTATCCCAGCTTCCAGTAACGAGGAGATTCATTCCGGGGATCCAGGCCATGTCTACAATGGGACCATCGTGCATAGCAACGGTAACAGGCTGACCACCTGATAGCAAAGGCCACATTTTCGCTTGCTTATCACAACCTCCACTAAAGACTGCGGTTCCATCATCTTTCCAGGCAGAACATAATACCTTCATCACAAGAAAAACAGAAAATATATATACTCATCAGATAATAAGCAAATCAGGAAGCAATATAAAAAAATATTGAAAGCAAGAGCAAGTTACAGGTTGGTCGTGAGATATCGATGCTTTTGGAGCACTGGCAATAGAAGTTCCGCTGCGGGAAATTTCCCAACACCTAACCTGTAATAGAAGAAGCAAACTCAAATATTACAATACCAATATGTCTTAGATTTTAGAGGGTTAAGACTACAAAGTTATAAGATCTTAAGCCATGAAAATCAAAGGATACAAAACCTGGTTGTCCCATGAAGTGGCGACAAGTATATCGGCTCTTGGACTAAAACTTAAGCTAGATATAGAATCTCCTGGTGATGGAGTAACCTGCAGGATACCACAAAGCTTTGAGAAACTTATACTAAAAGTAGAAACACAGGCTTTAAAAGATAACCCAAGATAGACATTGTCAAGCAATAAGCCATGGTCAAGAAAATCAATTAGACGAAATCTCAGAACAAAGTGAAAAAAACGTAGTTGAATCAGAAATCTCCCTCTTCGATGGTAAAACCCTAACACAGTAACGGCAAGAAGATAAACCCAATTAAACATAGTAACCATACCTCGTAGGATTTATTAGGGTTAGCGTTCGCGTTAGCCGCCGCACCAAAAGTAGCCATTATCACGAGCAGAGATCCGATAGCTGTAAAAGAAAATAAGTTCAAATCAGGATACAAATCACACAAGTGATGCTCGTCTACGAGATTTATACGAGAATCAATTAAACAAGAAACAAAAAAAAGAGAAACCCTAGAGAGAGGAAGGTCCGTCGTAGAAAGAGTCTTTCTCCGGTAAGAGCAGAAGAGAGTAGAGGAAAATCCAAGTGAAATCAGAAGAGGAAACACGCATCAGTCAAGGTTTTATAAAGGTCGCTTACCTGCGTCACATTAACGTCCGGCGAAGCGTTAATTAGACGCTGAACTTAAAAAAAAACATAAATGGGTTTACTTATTGGGCTTATTTAAGGCCCATTTGTTTATATTAATATATTTTTACATTTATATATACCGGGTCAGAAAACGGATCCTAACCCAAACCCTGGAAGATCTCTCACACACAAATTTCAGAGAGAGCCTTTGCCTCCGTTTCCTTTAGCGGCTTCGAGTGTTTAGAAGAAGAAGAAGAAGAAGAAGAAGAAGGGCTTTAGGGGAGAATCCGTACGGTTTTAGATTGACTCTGATCAATATCGCCGCCGTCTGTGTCCGTCAGAGCCGCCACAGCAATGGATTCGTAATAGAAGCTGGAGAAAGCTACAGTACGGTCACAGACTGTAAAACCCTAAGAGTGTCTCTGTTTTCGAGATTTCGTCAGCTATGGCGTCTCTTTATGTGGTTCCAGATCCAGGTAAGTCTTGTAATGTTTGTGGCTAGAGAATCATGTTTTATTCACTATGGCTCGTTTTGTGGACACTTTTTCACCGACTTCTTCTGATGAATTTGCTCTCACTTGTTTCATAGGAGGTGTCATAGCTTAGGTTGCTTGATTTCAGAATTTATAGGAATCTGTTTTCTCAGCTTTAAGTAATTAAGATTGGTTTATGCCCACCAGTTGTTTGTTTATATTCCTAGAGAGAAGATCAATACTCAAACCAAGGATGGCTACAAATTTGGCTTTTACCATCAGATGATTTTTTACATTCATACTCCTAAGTTTGTGTATCTTCATTTCCCACATTTCTTTTGTTGACAGATATTTCGGAGATGTCTAAAAACTTGGACTCAAGAAAGAAAAGAAGGATCTCTTTCGATGGAAATTCTATCTTATGTGAGCATTACAAAGATATCAGAGACTCATTGCCTAGGTTGAATTCACTCAACTACTTCTCCAAGCCGTGCATGAACGATCTCGTTAAGCGGGAGCTTGAAAACCCTGGTTATTGCAGTCAGGTTCCTGATTTCACAATTGGTAGGGTTGGTTTTGGTTATATCAAGTTTCTTGGAAGTACAGATGTTAGAATGTTAGACCTGGAACGGATAGTTAAGTTTCAAAGGCACGAGGTAATTGTTTATGATGATGAGAGCACCAAGCCAGCTGTTGGTGAGGGGCTTAACAAGGCTGCTGAGGTGACTTTGACCGTAAACATACCAAATCTCACTTGGGGAAAAGAGCGAATCGACCATGTTTGTTGTAAATTAAAACAGAGTTCCGAAAGACAAGGGGCAACTTTCATCTCATTTGATCCTGATAATGGCTCATGGAAGTTTCTGGTTCCTCATTTCAGCAGATTTGGGTTAAGTGATGATGAGGCAGAAGATATTTCTATGGAAGATTCCCCCAGTTTGGAGAATCATGTACAACTTAACGGTGACATGGTAGCTGTCATTGATAGAGAACATCCAATGGAAACTTCTGAGCCAGAGCTTTCTCATTCACTTCCAGCCCATCTAGGGCTTGATCCTGGAAAGATGAAAGAAATGAGAATGTTGATGTTTCCTACTGAAGATCTAGGCGAAAGTGAAGATTTTAGAGACCAATCTTCTCTTCATATGACGTCCTTGACTAAACGAAATGTGAGGCCTTCTCAAAAAAGTTCTCAAAGAAATAGTCATCAAGATACTCCACCGACCCTGCGGAAAACTCCGCTTGCTTTGCTAGAGTATAACCCTGGTAATGATAGCTCCCCGGGCAGTATTTTGATGGTGCATCAAAATAAGAATCTAGCAGTGAGAAAGTCGAAAATGGTAGGTTTCGAGCTGGACATCAGTCACGCTACGCCTTTAACTGACAACTATTCCCGTAATGTAGTTGATGCAGCACTATTCATGGGAAGGTCATTCCGAGCGGGTTGGGGTCCAAATGGTGTCCTTTTACACACTGGTAAGCCAATATGCAGTTCTAGTTCCCAGAGAGTATTGTCATCTGTGATCAATGTTGAAAAGATAGCAATTGACAAAGTGGTTCGGGACGAAAAGGAGAAAGTTCAGAAAGAACTTGTTGACTTTGCATTCGAGGCTCCCTTATGTCTCCACAAGGAATTAGATCATGAAGAAGAAGAAGTTAGGTTTGGCTCTTTTAGTCTTAAACTTCAAAGAGTGGTCACTGATCGTGTGGTTCTTTCAGATATATGCAGAAGTTATATCGACATCATTGAGAAACAGCTTGAGGTTGCTGGGTTGTCCTCCTCCGCCAAGCTGTTTTTGATGCACCAAGTCATGGTGTGGGAGCTCATAAAAGTTCTCTTTTCTGAGAGACAGGCTACTGAACGTTTGAATTATGCAGATTCTGATCATGAGGAAGACATGATGCAGGACGTGAAGGAAGAGTCGGCAGAAGTTGATACAGAAGCTCTTTCACTTATCCGGAGAGCAGGATTCAGTTGTTGGCTCCAAGAAAGTGTAAGTCACCGTGTGCAAGAAGATGTGAGTGACCTAAATGATTCTAGCTACCTTGAGCACTTATTCCTTCTTCTAACTGGACGGGACCTTGATTCAGCTGTGGAACTTGCCGTATCTAAGGGAGATGTTAGACTTGCTTGTTTGCTGAGCCAGGCTGGTGGATCAACTGTAAACCGCAATGATATCATGCATCAGCTTCACCTTTGGGGGAGGAATGGGCTGGATTTCAATTACATTGAAAAGGAGAGAATTAAGCTTTACGAATTGCTTGCTGGTAACATCCATGATGCCTTAGAAGATTTTACAATCGACTGGAAGAGATTCCTAGGGTTATTAATGTGGCATCACCTACCTCCTGACAGTTCATTACCTGTCATATTCAGAAGTTATCAACTCCTACTAGAACAGGCAAAAGCTCCATGGCCTGTCCCAATATATATAGACGAAGGACCTGCAGATGGCTTTGTAAGCAACAAAAAGCATTCTGACCTCTTGTATTATCTTATGCTTCTGCACAGTAGAGAAGAGGAAGAAATTGGTTTTCTGAAGACTATGTTCAGTGCCTTCTCTTCAACTGACGATCCACTTGACTATCATATGATCTGGCACCACCGAGGAATCCTAGAAGCAGTTGGAGCTTTCACTTCAGACGACCTTCAAGCTCTAGATATGGGATTTGTTTCACAGCTTCTCTCACAGGGCCTTTGTCATTGGGCTATCTATGTTGTTCTCCACATACCTTACCGGAAAGATCATCCATATCTACACGTCCTGGTCATTCGGGAAATCTTGTTTCAATTCTGTGAAACTTGGAGTACCGTAGAATTACAGCAGCAATTTATCGAGGATTTGGGTATCCCTTCTGAATGGATGCACGAAGCTCTGGTAAGAACACTGAAGAAAATCCTCTTCTTTTCTACTTCCGATAAAGAATTTTGTGGTTATAAATGCAAGCCTTTTCCATCTTATACTAATAAGTTGATTGCTGATTTGTTTCCTTCTGTTGCAGGCAGTTTATCACAATTACCATGGAGATTTCGTAAAGGCTCTTGACCACTTTATTGAATGTGAAAACTGGCAAAGAGCTCATTCCATTTTTATGACGTCAGTTGCTCATTCGTTGTTTTTGTCAGGTAAGCTCCTTCATTTCTTTACTGCCCAACTGTGACATGATACCATTGTAGTGTAGGAAGGATCTATTTATATTGATCTGTCTTTATCTTTAATAAAACGCAGCTAACCATTCAGAAATATGGAGAATCGCTACTTCAATGGATGATCGCAAGTCTGAGATCGAGAACTGGGACTTGGGTGCTGGGATTTACATATCATTCTATTTACTAAAGAGTTCAATGGAAGAAGATGCTGATACGACGGTAGAACTGGTATGTCTACGTTGTTATAATCTTGAATTTAACCAAATTCTCTTTACAATCTATAATCTCTTGTACTGATACTCTACAAAATTGCTTTCAACTCCCTATATTGAATCCCAACATGATCTTGTAAACATATTGATTACAAACAACACAACGTTTGATTCCACAGGATTCCTTAGAGAGCAGAAACAAGTCGTGCAGCAGTTTTGTGGGACGTATAAACGAGGCATTGGCTGTTTGGGGTGATAGAATACCAGTTGAAGCTAGGTAAGCACTTGATAATGTCCGTCTCACACTATCAATTCCTCGAAGAAAAAAGTACATAGTGGAGCAGTCTTGGATGGGTCCTTCTAAAATTGATGGCATCTTATAATAATTGCTCCTAAACTAATAAGTTAGTTGGCTTCTGATGACTACACAGCCCAAGTTTGCTGTGTGGACAGATACGGGTCAAACATTCTATGTTTTTATCATTGAACCTTGTTTTATAGACACTCACTAAACTCTTTGGTTTGGTATGCTGCAGAGTCGCATACTCAAAGATGGCAGAGGAAATATGCGATTTGCTACTGTCGGATCTGAGTGTGGAGCCTGGTCGAGAGTCACAGCTAAGCTGTTTTGAGGCAGCCTTCAATGCTCCTTTACCAGAAGATCTAAGATCAGGACATCTACAAGATGCTGTGTCTCTCTTCTCTCTATATCTCTCAGAGACTGCCCAAACCTGAAAGCCTTAGTAATGGCTCTTTTTTTTGTGTTGAAGGAGGAGGGAGGGTCCTTTTACTCTCTCTACTTGTCTGTGGAAACCATATTCGATTTGTGTTCAGCTTCTGTTTGTGTTAAAATTTATATGTTTTTTTACATAATTTATGTACTGATTGTTTTTGAATGTTATTTTGTCCTGATTGTTTACAAATTTTTTAAGAACGAATACGTAATATAAAGATTTGGAAAAAAAGAAGTTTGCATATTAACAAGATTACAAAAGCACAATATCATCACAATAATAATAATAGAAAGTAAAAACAGATAATGAAAAATGGATTAAACATGAAAATATAGTCAAACAGAGGAAGATCCGAGAATCAATGGTGATGAAGGTTGCATAGCACGAGGTTGCCTTTTCCTGCTTCTTCCACGAACTTGAACCAAAGGAGACGAAGACGAAGAAGAAGGAGTAGCAACATCAGACCTCTGTTTGCTTGATGATACACTCGTTAGTTTATTCTTCTCCTCAGATTCAGTTTCACATGTTCTGTGATGATTGATTCTGTTGTTACCAATCTTGGTGGCGTTTATCGTCGCAGGAAGCACACAGTTGCACATGAAACCTTAAATTAACAAAAAAAAAAAAGACCAATTCAACTTGAGGGCACACAGAAACAGAGTCCTTGTCAAAAACAAGTTTTACCGATTCGAGCAAGGCGGTTAACCCAACTAGGAATAGGATTCCCTGTTAGCTTAATACAAGTTTCATCGCAGAAATGGTTGCAATTCTTGGTTATAAGATTGTAAGAACTTCCTTTGTAATTATCAGAGAGTTGTTCCATTGTAGCTCTCACTTCCAATGGACCAAGATCTGTTTTACCAATCAATATCGATTTTCTAAAAGTAAATCCTTCACATTGCTTTGGTTCCCCTTCAAATATCCCTGTGCTTGGATACTCATGAGCTCCAAAAGCATACTCTATACCATGTACTATATACAATAATAATAATAATAATAATATTAATAATAATAACCCCATCAAATTATAGCAATCTATGAAAATTGAAATATATAGATCTAATTCTTGAGCACACATGAAAGAAAGAAAGAAAGAATCTTCAAAGAAAAAAAAAGGCTAACCTTCAACACCGGAATGGTAAACGCCAAGGCCGAGCCAATAAGCATAGCCATTAATAGGAGTTAGATCATACACATTTAGATAAACAGCCACATTCCCTCTATCCACTAAGCTTGAGTTTCTCCTACAAAGCATCCCTCCTTTCTTTGTCCTTTCTCTAAGTCAAGCTTTTTATTCCGATGACTCACCCATCCCGGAGAGAGAGAGAGAGTATCGCCGGTGGCAGAAAGTTGCCGGAGATAAGTTATTTCCGATGGAAGATGACTGGTTTAATTTTTAATCTAAACTCTTTTACCATATAATTACACAAAATGCCAACGACTTGTCTTTTTATATTTTCGATGTCAATTATATTTTCTACTTTAAAAGGAGAAAAAGACTTCACTTTATATTAGTACTAGTAGTCTTTTTAAATCTTGATTAAACAATGCCTAATCATTTACTTTCCTTATTTAAATAGTTTTCTGTCTTTTTTAATTTTTATTTTATTTTCATATTTATTGTTGTTTTTTCACGAACGAATTAAATACAAGAGCCTTTAATTCAATGGTTTATAAAGTGTGTAGAAATTGAAGTTTAATATTGGCGGTATGCTTTAATAATTTACTGTTTTTATTTATTATGGGGTCCAATATAAAGCTTAATATTCCTTATCTTTTGGCTCACCTTTTGTCTCGAGACCATCCTTTTTCTCTTCTTTTTTAATTAACGAAGAACGTTACATAATTAAATTTAAATGTTTGGAAGTGGTGCGGCTAATTATGGTGCAAAAGTGGGGGAATAGTATAATAAACAATTTTTGTGATACTTACATTATATAGCTATGTGTTTTCTTTTGGACGAGGGGTTCCCACATAAAACATGTTAAAATGTGTGTAATTAGTGTTGCGAGTTGTATGAAAATTTCAAACTTTCTATCTTGAAAAAATAAAAAATTTAGAGGCATGCCACTAATTTGGCTTGACTTTATTCAAAAGTAAAATAACTAAGTGAGAGAGACCCTTAAAATAAATAAAATAAAATTATAATGTGTTGTCAAAGATACCATTTTGATTAAAGTGTGTCATAAATTTACTTGCTAAATTTATTAATTTAAGCCTTATTTTGATTATTACAAGTAAGATCAGCTACTTACTTCAATTGAGACACGGTTTAAAATCAAAACCGCATTGAACCGGCAGGTAAAATAGACCGAACATAACCAAGAGACTAAACCGGTTCGTTCCGGTTCACTCACTAAACCTCAAAAAAACTGCGTTTCGAAACGCTGATTTGTGTAGCCAATGCGAGAGAGTCGTAGAGGAACCGTCGCCGGGGAGAAATCAGAGGGATGATTCGCGGCGCAGTCACATGGGTCGGATTATCGACCCGGTTAAAGCATTACAGGATCCGACGTATCTGCAGCAAAGGAGAGAACAAACCCGAGAAGAAGGAGACAAGTGTTGCTCATTACAACGAGAACGAATCTAGCGTTTCTCGCTACGACGAGACTTATAAGAAACTCGACAAGCTCGATTTCGTCACCGCCGCGAAGATCCTGTTCACTGCACCACCCAAGAAGGATAAATTTGGGTAATTTCTGCCTTTGAGATTTTTCTAGGGTAGGATTTTTAAAGGCGATTACTTTGGATAGCCTTTTCTAGGCTGAAACTAAGTGACAAAATAACCTTTTAACTTTGTTTTTGAATTGTTCATGGTTGAATCTTTGAAGCTATCATCTCTTACATAAATTTGAGTTCTTGTGATGTTTGTCTTATATTGGGGTTATTGATGTGTGTTAACAGTTTTGATTGGCATGTTGTGCAGTTCATTATAGTCTGCTTGCCATCTGTAGGTATTGCCCTTCAAGTTTCTTTCTCTTTTTTAAGTGGTTTTGGTCAATGTTTTTAAATTGGCTATTCTTGTTTGTAATTAGCTGTGTATCTGGTTGCTCAATATGCTCGCCGTAAAATGAAGATCATGGATGCTGTGAGTACTACTCTACTTCTACTTCTTGTTCTTTTGAGTCATGCCTTAATGTATGTACTCTCCATGTTCGTTGTGGTATTGGATTTGTTTCTCAGGAACTTGGAGAGAAGCAAAGGAAAGAAGAAGAAAAGAAAGTGAAAGAAGAGGCAGAACAGAAGGCATTAGAAGAAGCAAAGGCAACCAAGTCTCAAGAAGAGCTTATGGATATGAAAAGGAGACTTGGAAGAATCGAAGAGACGATAAAAGAGATTGTATTGGAAACAAATAAAACTTCAGGGAACGCACCAACCAAAACACAAGAAGATCAATCTACTAAACTCCCACCAAAAGAAGAAACGCAACCGGAGAAAAGAAGGGGAGGGCAATGTAAATAGTCGAGCAAATGTGGATTCACCTTAGTCCTCATTGAGATTATTAGAAAGGAGAACTTAGGTGGTAGATGGAGAAAGAAGGGTATACTCTCGTGTTGGTCTTTTTTGCTTTCCTTTGTTGACTCACTTTATGAGTGTAATACAGGTCAAAAGGATTTAACTTTAAGCATTTTAGGTTCCAACCATTACAACTTCATGTCAGACAAAAAGAGAAAAACTACACAAAGCCTCATAAAGCTGATTGAATCTACTTTGTTGTCCAAACATAGACTTGTCCTCCAGCAGTGGATCCTGCAAGCATCCCAACATTAAGAGGATGGCAATGGATTCTGCATGGTATAGCTTTCATTAGAGGGTTGTGCAGTTCCATCACTGTTCTCTTTGCTTTCGTAGAGATCACATCAATTCCTTTATTAGACCGATTGCCGACATATATGTAAGAATCATCCCAACCCCATACTCCCCTGCAATCATAAAAAAAACACATGAAAACAATGGCTACTTTTAATTTCTCATAGAAAACAAGTGTATCAATGGTTATAGGAATAGTGAAAGACTCCTATAACAATTACTTGTGCAGTGAATTTTTGGCATACCCAAAGTACATAAAAAGTGTTTTGGAACTGAGAAGTTATCATTCTAGAGCATACCTGAAACTGGAGATCCACCTGTTGGTGGTATTATCGTGATATATCATGGAATTATCCTCAAAATTGGCACCGCTTAGTATACCAATATGGTTGTCAATGCTACAAGGAAAACAAAGCTGAGAGTTTAACAAACCATAGAGATGAAACATATAACAGCAACTAGCATTCCTCATTTCAGAAAACCAAGTATCCAAGAGAGCAACATAGAAAGCACATGTTTACACTTGACTAAATTGGTGTAAGACCGAAAAGAATTGGTTTACAGTCTACATAGTAGATACCTTGTTGTTGCAAGTGAGAGGCCAGAAGGTGAGAAATAAGCAGAGTGCACAGCCCTGGAATGATTTACAGTCCTTAACGTTTTCGGTTTATTTGCTCCCATGCTTCTCAAGTCCCAAAGACAAGCAGTCCCATCAGTGGAACTTGTAGCCATGACATGGGGATTTCGAGGATTGAAGTCTATAGAGTTTATCCTATTTTCATGTAATTCCCAATTGAATAAGGACTTCCCTGCTCTAAGGTCGTATACATTGAACATTCCATATCCCTCGCCAAAGTATAAGCTTTGCTCATCATTTGGTCTCTGTGAGAAGGAAAATATGGCTTCATCACTAGAATAAACCAGATCAAAAACCGTCTTTTCAACATCCATCAACCTGATAAGTCCATCATAGCTACTGCTAATAACCTGCCACAAAATGCAACAGCGAAAAGAGAGCTTCATGAAACTAGTAACAGACCTAAGCTTCAAGACAAGTCCTTTTAAGTAAAAACATACCTTGGAGAAAGAGTTTTGTTGAAACACAATTGATGAAACCGGAGAACTGTGAGGATGGAATAGATATATCCCATCGTCTCCCTCGCTCCCACAATCCAAATTCCAAAACCCAACATTCCCAAGCTTGTCCCCTGCAGCAACCAACTTAACATCCTTGCAAGGTAAGAACTTTACAACAAAAATCCTCCCAGGCACAACACGCGCTACATTACACTGTTCTAAACTCAACGATCCCACGTCAAAACCACCTTCAAACTCAATCTTCTCAGGCTTGACAGGCAAATCAGAATCAAAAGCTTCCTTCTTAACATTATCACCATAACAATCTGGCTCTTCCTTCTTAACATTATCACCATAACAATCTTGCTCTTCCTTTTTAACAACAACATTAGATACACGACAAGAACTCCTAGTGTTACAATGCCTAGGAGCCACAAGAGACTTATTATCATCATCATCATCATATTCATCCTTACAAACCTTAACGGATCTAATTCCTCCATTAACATTAAACTTTCTCTCAATACCCACAAAAGTATCAACAAAAGGCTTATAAGAGCCATCACCATAATAAGACTTGACAAAGGACAAAGGAGCCAATACACGAGCAGATAAATTACGTGGAGACGGAGATGACGCGTTTTGCGGGTAAGCCATACGTTTGGGATTATCTGAGAAATCATCGGGCAAGCCAGTGGAATCTGGATTCAAGCCTCTGGTTCTTAAAGACTTGCGAGTAACAATGGGCGTTTCAGGTTTGTTCGGCTTCTTCTTCGTCTTCTTCTTAAACGATTTAGATTCGTCAAGAGGGCGTTTGGTCGCGGCGGCGGCGGAGAGAAGAGAAGCTTTGGTTTTGACATTGAGAGCCGCCAACATCTCATCGTTTCTTCTGATATTCTCTAATCTCTTGCGCTCGTACTCCGTCGCCATGAAAGATTGCGACTTTGTGAGAGAGAGAGAGAAAGGGTACAGAGAAAAACTGTAAAGAAAGACCTTAATCAACATTTAATTGGTTGATAATGGGCGGGAGATATATCACATTTTGCCGCCATAAAAATCAATCCTTTCCTTTTTCTTCCCAATCGATTAATCATAAAAAAGACATTAATCTTAATAATTATATATATTAATTAACGGTGTAGATTAGCTTACGCTTATATTATCAGCCGTACGATGGAAACTTCTTTAAACCAAAGTTAAAACCCTAATAAATCATCGTCACTACTACTTGCCCTGTGCTTCGTCTCTGTGTCAATGTCTCGATTCGTGAGATGTCTGAGAAGAACATTCTTCTCTACCAATTCCTCTTCGATCTCGTACCGGAATCGTATAGCCGGTTTACCCTCAAATCAAAATCCTAGATTTTCAATCGGACAATACAGATGTCTGAGCACGGGGAGTTACGTGTCGGAGATGCAGAAATCGGCTTTTCAGGGTAACATTTGTAGACTAATACGTAATGAAATTGAATACGAAATCGATCACTCTCCTCCTCTTCAGGTACTTTAAGCCCTGTAAGAATCTGATTTTTCATATAGATGTTGATCTATCTATACTGCTTAGGCTGATACATTGTGTGAACTATTAGATGAGCAATGACTTCTTGTTATGAATCCAATACATTATCTTATGAACCAAAAGATAAAGTTTCTTTGTTTATGTCTTCTTTGATTGGTTAAATTTTGAGCACTTTGGTTTAAATCCAATATATATGCAGCCTCCTATTGGTTTTGGTCCATTCACTGTTGATGAACGGTCTGGTGAGCAATGGATTAGCTTGACAAGGAGATTTGGTGAGAAAGAAGACATCAAAATCGAAGCAACCATGTTTGATAGATCAGTTCCTACATCGAAATCTACGAGCACTGAACCTGAGTTTATTCTTCACATCACTTTCATTGTCAACATCTCCAAGGCATTTCCTGGTCAAACTTTGGAGATCATGTGCTCTGCTTGGCCAGATTCTATAGAGATTTCGAAGCTCTGTATCCGCAAAGGCATCAATAGCACAACTTCTTCTTATGGTGGACCAGAGTTTGAGTAGGCTTACTCGACTCTTTCCTTGAATGCGCATTTACAAAATGAGATATATGATTACTATTGTGTTTGTCTTTTGGTTATTACAGGGAACTAGATGATGGACTTCAAGAAGCTCTTTATCAATATTTAGAAGAAAGAGGTATAAGCGACGATCTTGCTGTGTTCTTGCATCAGTATATGAAGAACAAGAGTAAAGGTGAATACATTAGATGGATGCAGAGCGTAAAATCTTATGTGGAGATGCAATAGCTCCTCTGCTTGGCATAGTTTGATCCACTCCTAAAGCAATGTGAATGTGAGTATTACTCTCTTTGATTTGGATATGCTTCATAAATAAATTCAATTGCAAACTCTTTGTTGGGTTGGTTCTTTAGCTTGCAGATTGTGTAAACACTATACCTTAGATACATACATGTCACTAAGGAACTTGCTATCTAACACTTTTGTCTGTATTGATGACTTTCATATCAATTCTAGTGTTCCTTAACAAAGTAGCAACTACATAGATTTTGTTCAGTGATATTTAACTTTTTTTTTTACTTTTTTTAGTTCCCTAGTGTGAATTAACTGTGAAACACCAGAAGTTAAAGGGACTAGCCAGCTAAATCCATTTTAACTAGTTAAGTCATTCCATAAATTGTATATTTATTTTTCAAATTTAAATTATTTTTATTTGGTATTTTTGGTAGAAATTATGTCTTTGTAGTGAATAATCAATGAAATTAAGATGGAAAATTATCATATATCAATAATGGGTAATTTAGCATCTAATATATAATGAAAACGTCATTATCTAAAAGAATTATGAATATTTTCCCACTTTGCAATATGATTTTCCGTATCTTCATAAAAATCTTAATCGATGTGACATATTAGGATCATGTGGGGGGATTAGTGAGGTAATTATGGTGCATAACAACATGATTTCCGCATCGTTAACGTCTTGATTTGTGGATAATACTAATTGTTAAATGCAATGATTAGCATCATTAGTACTAGTAATTATAACTTTAATGTAAACATCAACTTGATACGGACCTACTTTCAAATCAAACTTCACAGAATCTTTGGGTTAATATTCACTAAATCCAAGTTAATTATTCATTTTCACTAATAGATCCCTCTCAACCACATCATTACCAAAAACTATACATATCTTGAAAAGATGAAGTAACAAATGTAACTATAATAAAATATAATTTTTTTAGCTAACAGTGTCACATGGCGATGAAAACAACAAACTCTGACGAAAAACTCTTCACTAATTAGTATACCAATGTTTGTTTCTTTTAACTCTACATGTAGGACCTCTCTTTGATAATCACATTGTATCCACTCTGTGTATTTTTTTGCTTATAAAACGTAAATTATTGTCTAAGTTGGTTTAATTATCACTTGCTACTGTATGAAATCGTCCACTATAATATACTTTCTTCTTGTTTTATTGTCAATGACTATACATAAACCTCCTTTTTGTATAAAACTATACTATACATGATTTGTATATCAGTATTGATTGACTAATAAAGTCAGTTCACGCCTAATAAAATCGGTGACAATCTAGTGGGCAATAATGCGTATAACGTAGGACATATTTTGTTTTTTTTCACAAAATTTTAAAAGCCTATATATTCCACAATATTTGAAAGTTTAATGCGTATAACGTATAGTAGGACATATATTAAGAAAAAAGTACAACTTGATTAATGAAACTCTGGTACATTATGCAGTCGTCGTCATTATATCAAACAAAAATAAGAATCAAAATATAGTAACAAAAGAAAAAGAATAAAAAAGTTATAATAAAAGACTAAAAAGAAGAAGAGATGATCATAGCTTAAGAGTCAAGTCAATTTTCTTAAACTGATTATAATGATCTTCTTGCTTGCCCTTAAAATGTTCAAAGTGATATTTCTCAGGCAATATATTTCCTATTTTTGGTGCTTTCTTGTGAAGAGTACTTTGTTTGAAAACATGGCTTAAACTCACTGTTTGTTGTTGTCTACCTAAACAATAAGGCTTATGGTTCGTTGAATGTGCTTGAACCTCTAGTGTTGATCTGTTATGTCCTGATCCATGTAATGGCAACGATGCCATGCTTGCGTGGCCAAACGCAAACGCTGAAGAAGAGTACTGGGAGGAAGAGATAAGACTCATCTTGTAGTATTGTCCGCGTTTAGCTAAAGTGCGTTCGCGTTTGTGAGCATTTTGGTGACCACCTAGTGCTTGTGAGCTATAGAACTTTCTTTGACAATAGTTGCACGAGAACACTCTTGGATTTTCAAAATGTTCTTGAGGAGATTTTGTTGCCTTGAAAGAATCGATTAGGTTTAGCTCTGATGATGAAGTTGTGACACGTGGAGAAAGTGTTAAACACAACTCAAGATGATCTTGATGATGATCTTGTTTCTTGATTACTAAAATTTCTTGATCCATATGTGTATATTTTTGTGTTAATTATATATAGTCTAGAGAGATTACTATTATATAAAGAGAAGGAAAGCAAAAAAAATGTTGGATATAGATGTGATGTGGTCGTGGGAAGTGAAGTGTGAGTTCTATTTATGGAATTGAAATGATGTTTAAAGAAGAAAAAAGGACAAGTTTGATGTGTGTAATCTGACCTAGAGAGTTCTACACATGTATAGTAGTGGACACTTTACAAAAAACAAAAAAAAAATTAATATTGTAATAATAAATGTAACTATAAATGAATTATTGGGAACATGGTATAACGAGTGTTCATTATATCATGTTATATCTATCGTAATAATTAAGGGGGTGATTGGTTGTTGATCTGGGTGCTTTCCAGAGCTCTATTTCTTTCTAAAGCATCTAATGTCAACCAATCAGTCTTTACTTTTATTTTTCAAACTCGGAGCCATATCTTTTTGTATTTTGTATTAAGGAAAGTTTTTGAGTTCTGCGAGAAGTTTTCTAGAACGAACTTTTTAACTACTTTATGTTTCTTTTACTAAATACAAAATATTTCTTTACTAATATGTATATAATATTCCATATAACAAAATTCACACGTTGTATTTAAATTACATACAATAAATATCATATGAATTTAATACAATAAGTTTATTTTTATATTATTTTAACTAAATAGTAAAATAGTAAATATCATATCAAATGATTTATGGAAATTAGTTTATTTTGATTAGTTGTTTTATTAAAAATTGTTAATACATATTATGAGATATAAATAAATAATATACAACATATACTTTCCAATCAAGTTTATTTTAATTGTCCAATATATGTAATATATGATAACATATAATACAAATATATAACACATATTATTTTTTTATTTTTTTTGTTGAAATATTAAATTTATTGATTGACAAAATATTTATTTATAAGCTTTAGGTAGAAGTTTGATAGGTAAAATAATTCAATGTAATATTAAAACTAGAAACTTTATTAAACATAACACATATTATTAAACATACATTAAGTGAATTTTCATAATAAAAAAATTATACTTATATTAAAAAGAGTTTTTGTGCCAAAGAAATATATTCTTATATTCTAAAATATATGTACAAAATGTAGATTATATGTTTACATATTTTAGTTAATTTACATGTAACGTAACGATTAATTTATTTTATTGTATTGATAATTTATTTATATTTACTAGACATAAAAAACCTACAGTTTCCCAATCATGCTTTTATTTTAAAAAGTGACAGCTAAATTTCTACAACCAAAAAATTCTACAGCAATAAAATTTAAAGCTACAGCAAAAAAAACTACAGTCAGATTTCTACAGCAACAAATCAAAAGCTACAGCTACAACCATAATTAAGTAGCTCTATATATCTTATTCAAATGAGTTTGTCTGTGTAATTCTCACCTCGTTTTACTTTACCCTTTTATTAGTTTTATCATCGTTTATTAAACGTTTTTAGAATTATAAAACATGTATTATATTTACCGTATGTACGTAATTCAAATTGATTAGGATTTAGGTGAGACGTTTAATTCAAAACCCTAGAAATAAAAGCTGTCTTTATTTGTTTTAAGTGTTAGGTAAGTTAGCATCTTAGGACAAGGATTATGAAGCCAATCAAATTTCCCCGACAATCCCTTTCGTTTCATTTCATTTTATTTTATTTTATTTTATTAATTCTCTCTTGTGTTCGGTTAAATGTCAAAAACTGGAAAAAAATACACATCCTTCTCACAGAAAAATGTCATTAATCATTGTTTATGATTTCATTCTTGTTAACTTACAAAACCATTACACCATTTGTATAAGTCAACTAAACTATTAAATCAGTTCTTTTAAGTTAATGTTATATATATGTTTTTATCCAAAAAAATGTGTACTTAAAAAAAAACATTTATGTTTACTACTCCCGATGCAGCCGCCGCAGATGAGCATTCTCCACCGTCGCGCCTCCGCTGAGCTCCTCCTCCGTTGAACAGCTTCGCCTTCTCGTCCTCGGGTCCGCCGTCATCTGCTCGGAAGATCTTTTCACTAGTCGGTTTCCTCTAAAGTGTTTGTGATGTCGGGATCCCGTCATTCGGGCGCCTCTCCATTGCCTCTGCCGGACACATATCGGGTCATGACCTCATCTCTCATCCGGTGGTTGCTGCTTTCGAACGCACCTAACCTTCTCAAGCCACCGGAGCCTCCGGATCCACCGGATCCACCGGACCTTCCGTCAACGCGAGCTCGGGTCGTTGTGGTTTATGGTCTTCGGTTCGGATTCTCGTGCGGATCCTGGTCTCCACTTACGGGATTGCTCTCCTCCATCATCATCGAGCCGCCTCCTCGGAGTTGTAGATCTAAGTCCTTCTTGGTCCACTGTAGCGTTGGTACCTTTATTTATATCCTTTGGTGATACTATTTACGCTTTCGTGCGAGTGTTTACTTGCTTTATGCGGTCTTTGGTTTCAAATCCGATGCCTTATTAGGCCATGGATGCTCTTGGATCATCTTATTGGTGATTCCAATTTACCTTGTATTGAGGTTTTTATTAGACATGTTCTAATATTGCATATTGCTAAGGGCTTTGTTCCCTTTATTAGCATTTGCGTTTATGGTGTTGTAGATGTGAAGTGGGAAGTATGCTCTTTGTTTAGAGTTGAGCTTTGTCATCTTGGCACTCTATACCGATCTTTCTTCCCAAAATTCCCTCTTGTTTGGAGCGGTTTGGATGATCAAACGTCGTCGGTTTTGCAAGGATCTTCCTCCCGCTGATTGTTTTCTTTGCTATTGTTGCGAGCTTGTAACCTTTCGTGTTGCATCGGATGTTTCTCATGAAGTCTTTGAGTTTCATCTTAAATCTATCCCTAGTTTAGCCTTACTTGGTTTAATGTTAGGCACTTGTTGTCTCGATATCTTGTATTTTCATCTTGTTATGATTGTAATTCCTCCTCTTTTGAGTGAGAAACCTTAAGTTTTAATGAAATTTGTTGACAAAAAAAAAAAAAAAACATTTATGTTTTTAGTTGTGGTTAAGCATAAACTAAGACGTATTTGGTAAAATTAGGAAGAAGTCATACAACTTCAAATTACAAATACATCAAAATGTGATGTTACCACCAACATATAATTCCCCAAAACATTTATCATCGACTCTTTCTTCTAATGAACAAAAAACGAATGCAATTATAACCGATCTGCTGGAAAGAAGAAACCATCTATATAGCATTTAGTTTCAAAAGTACACTTTTTAGCTTTTTCATAGTAGTGATGCATTTTTTGTATTTATTTTTGCTTTTTTTTTTTTTTTTTTTTTTCGGAAGTATTTATTTTTGCTTTGTCTAATCAAAATCGACAATATATCTCCTCCTAGATTACCTTGTCGGTCCAACATCCACTCCCATAATATATTGGGTTTATTGGCTAAATGGACCATTTTTTAGAAAGTAATTAAAAAAGTGGACCAGTCCACTATTCATTATTGCAAAATGGACTAGTGGGCCCATACTCACTAATAGAAAATTTGTGAGATAGAAAAAGAGAGGTAAAAAGGAAATTACTTTAAAGGGTATATGTGTTAAATGTGATAGTGTATATGTGTTAGTGTGAGATATATATGTATGTATGAGAGTGTTTATCTTGTATAATAGTGTATGTATATGAGCATTAAATGCTTTGCAAAATCATTAATGACATGTTTGACTTTTGTAAATTGTAGGATAAAAACATTAAATGCATTTTTTTCTTTATTTTTCTCTCCATCTTATTGTGTATAGGTAAAACTATATATTATTTATTAACCTTTGATAGTAAAATCGTTAATTATAAGGTATAATAGATTATCCATTTGGATTGTACGGATGAATATTATTTGTACGTACGATCATGTGTACACTTTATTGTACAATTCACTTGTCCACTGAATTGTATAATCAAATTGTCCACTAACTTGTACAAACGGATGTTATTTGTATGTACAAATATGTTGTCCAATAGATTATACGGATGTTATTCACTAGAGAAACATCCACTAAAAGACATCCACTAGATAAATATTCACTAGAGAAACATCCACTATTGGATTATACATTGTACACTGGACGTTATCCGTTTGAGATGTATCCACTGGTGGATTATAAATTGTACAATGGATGTTATCCATTTGAGAAAATATCCGTCAGAGGAAAAAAAATGAGTGAGAGCAGAAAGAGAAGAGAGAGGGTGCCAGAGCGAGAGAGAGGGAGAGAGAATGAGAGGAGAGAGAAAAGGAAAAGGGAGAAAGAAAAGAGAGATTGAGAGGGGAAAAATGAGAGAGAATGAGGGGAGAGAGAATGAGAGAAAAACTAAAATTAGAGAGAGAAAAACTAAAATTAGAGAGAGAAAAACTAAAATTAAAGAAAAAAATAAAAGGATAAAGAAAGAAGATAAATGAATAGTAAGTGAGAGAGAAAGAGAAAGAGAGAGATAGCGAGAGATGAACTAGAATGAAATGAGAGATTGAGAGAGAATGAAGAGAGAGAAAAAAAGAATGAGAAAAACAAGAATGAAGAAATATGAAAGAGAAAACGAATGAAGAAGTAAAAAAATTAAAAATATATGTAATGGCAAAATCGTTATATACATAAATATTATACCCACAAATGTAATTTACCTAAGGTGGAGAAAGTCAACATCGTGGACCCCATGGTCCATTTAGCTAAAATTAAATAGTAGATGGTCCTTTTTCCAAATACTTTTTAAAAATAGTCCATAAAGACAATTATCTCTAATATATTTATGGACCACTCCCTCTCTTTCTTTTAGGGACCAAAATTGAAAAAAAGGCAAAAAAAGAAAAGAAAAAGAAGAATAATGGGCTCTTGAATATAACTCAAAAGGATGTTAGGCCCACTAAGCCCAATTTTAATGGGCTTAGTTTTGTAAGTTGGGCCCATATCATTATTAGGTCTGATGGCAACGTTGTAAATAGACGTAGAGATTCGTGTTAATAAACCCTAAAATCTTAACTTCTTCCTCTTCTTCTTCAAGTTCTCCACTGCGACCAACCAAAATATTGTCGCCGTAGATTTCGATTTTCTACAGCCGCCGTTTCAATGTCTTCTCCGCCGCCGGTAATTATTTTATTTCCTTGTCTCTTTAGCCTCACTTCTAAGGGTTTATTTCAGTATATGTTCGTTTCTAGGGTTTGATTTAGGATTAGGTGTGGCTTGTGTGTAATAATCTGAGATCTTTTTGTTTTGTTTTTGTAGGAAGAAAAAGTAGAGATAACGATGGCTGAAGAAGAACCCAAGGGTTTAGATTACATACCTGAGGTTATACTGAAGAAGAGGAAGAAGAGAGACGAGCTTGCCTTTATCAGAAAGAAACAGCTTGAGAATGGCAATTTCAAGAAGAATAAGAAGAAGAAAGTCTCCGACATCAAAAGACCCGAAGACTTTGTGCTAGAATTCAGGGCTAAGGTATCATGTCCCTAATATCAATTGTGAAAACTTTACTCTGTCACTGTCCATTACACTGTACTGAACCCAAGTTCTGGTTTTGCTTCTAGGCTTGTCTACATCTTACAACTTGTTTTATAACCCCATGGACACATGTTCGGTAAAAATATAGTCTGTGAATTGAATTCAAAGATAAACACTTTAGGTTTTGGTTTTAACTCATTTTTCGTTTACCTAATGTCTGCATATTGAAAGGCCTTTCTTTACTTTATGTGGTGTTGAAGTTTCCTGAATCAGTTTTTTTATATCACTTGACTACATATGTTATGTGTGTGTTCTCCTCTTAAGATTTCCTTTCTGGTCTCACGAGACTGCGTGTACAATATGTTGTTTTGTTTAGGTATGAGTTCCATCCTCCTTTGTCATCTTACACATTTTTGTTGTTGTTGTTGTTGTTGATGTCTTTCGTGAAGGAACTAGATCTTATCCGGATGAAACAAAGAGTAAAGAGGCCAAGGGCAACTCCCCCACCAGTTAAATCTAACCTGGTTTTCATCATACGCATTCAAGGGTAATTTTATATTCTCCTTTGGTTTGTTTCCCTGTAGAATTTTAGCTTTGTCTCTAAGTTTCTTATCTTTCTTTCTGGTGACCAGCAAGAATGATATGCACCCAAAGACCAAGAAGGTTCTCAACAGTTTGCGACTAAGGAGCGTCTTTACTGGTGTCTTTGCCAGAGCAACTGATGGTTTGTTCCAAAAGCTTCTTAAAGTGCAGCCTTACGTTACTTACGGATACCCAAACTGTAAGAGCGTCAAGGACCTCATCTACAAGAAAGGGTACACAATAATAGAGGGAAACCCTGTTCCTCTCACTGATAACAACATCATCGAACAGGTAAGTGTTTCTTATAGAGGATCTCAGTTACAGACAATATAACCAATGATGTTTGCTAAAATCATTGCAACATGTGTTACTGTAGGCTCTAGGAGAACACAAGATTTTGGCAATAGAAGACCTAGTCAATGAGATAGCAAGTGTTGGTGATCATTTCAGAGAAGTTATGAGATTCTTGGGACCTTTGAAACTCAACAAGCCCGAGGCCGGTGTTTTGCATGGGAAGAAGCAAGCCTTTAGCGAAGGTGGAGACACTGGTAACCGCGAAGATAAGATCAACGATCTCATCAACAAAATGAACTAGTATAAGCATCTAGAAACTATGTGTGTGGAATCGCTAGCTACTTTTTATAGTTTCCTTCAATTTCTGTATGAGATGAGAAGACACTACTACTGTGACCTCGATAAAAGGGGTCGTTGGCTGTTTTATTATTACCATATTTTGCTTGATAGAAGATTATATTTATGAATATGTGATGGAAACAGAGTAACATAGGCAATGATTACAAGTGTTTATGAATCAACTTCTGAAGCTCCTCCTCTGTTTGGGTGCTTCGTCTTCCTCAGGGAGCTTGACGATGGTGTAAGTTCCTGCTCCGATCAAAGCTCCAAGAATCGGGGCAGTAAAGTAAACCCAGATACCTCTGTAATTGTTTGCTGCAATGGCTGGACCTAGTGTTCTTACAGGATTCATAGAAGCAGATGTTGCAGGGCTATTGATCAATAAAAAACACAATCTTCTAATTACATAGAAAACGAAAGAAAGTGAAATCAAAGAAGATATGGTTTGTGTATTATTATTATTACCCAGCAATGAGTATGTTAAGCATGACCGTTGCTCCTACAGCTATTCCCGCCAACTCTCCCACCTTGTAAAATTTTGTAATTTAATTTCAGACACGTACGACCAAAGTCTAGAGAGACTAGTTTTATGTTTTGTAAGAAAATTTAATAATAATAATGTTTTGAAAAGTTACAGCTCTAGTGTCGGTAGCTACTGCAGTGACAACAAACATAAGGTTGAAACTGATTATAAACTCCAAGGCGAAAGCTTGGCTTAGAGCAACCGTTGGCACCGTCACACCACCGCTCATAGTCGGTTCAAACACTGCTTTTAATGCAAACGCCGCACACACCGACGCCATAATCTGTGCTCCTATGTAAACCGGCACCTTTTCATTTTTTACATAAATTCATTAGTAGTAACAACACAAAAACGTATATATAATTAATAATAATATATAGTCAGAAAGAAGAGTAATTAAGACGTAGGTAGGTACGTGTTTCCAAGGGAAGTGTTTAAGAGCAGCAAAGGCAATGGTAACAGCAGGATTAAGATGTGCACCAGATATATGCCCTGTCGATAATATAACTATCATCACTGCTAAACCACTCGCTCCTGCACATCCTATTAGCGTCACTTCACCATTTGTCTTCTCATTCACAATACCCGTCGCTGTTCCAGCAAATATCAGTATCAATGTCCCCACGAACTCTGCCCCCAACTTCACACACACGTATATATGTATTATTGATTGGTCAAATGCTAGTTTGTATGTATATATTTGATGAGGGGTAGAAAAGTCATTTGAAGAAGACTATGTATGTATGTATGTATGTGTGTGTTTAATTACTTTTACCTTACGGTAGAGAGAAACGTTGGGAGGAGGAAGAGAGCAAGAGACAGGAGGTAGTCTTCCATCTTCAATAGCCCATTCATTTTCAACACTAAAGCATTTACAGCTTTTTAGAAGTGACTTTGGTGTGTATTTATTATTTCTTTTGTTATTATTATTATTATTATTATTTCCTTCAAATCCTCCAAAGAGTGGTGCTCCTGGTGTCCCCGGTGTTGTTGCCGGTGTCGAGGGCATTGATGGTATTTCCTCATGCTCCATTAGAGAGATATAGATAAGATCTTAATTTTGAGTATATTATATATATGTTTTATGATTCTTGTGTTGTGTTGTAGAGAGAGGAAGAGGATCGTGTAGGGTATTTATATATAGGAGAATTAATGTTATATAAGAGTTGACTTATGAGTCATCAAGGATACAAAAAGAGATGAATGATATATTATTTGGTTTTTGGAGTGAGTGAGTAAGTGGGTTTGGTTATACTCAATTTTTTTTATTTCATGTGTTTTAATTAAAGAGTCTCTCTATACATAACATGAAATGTTGCTAGCTTTATGAGAATGGGTTGTGTGTATTTTCTAATATTTCTACTTACGTGTTATATCGTAGTGTGTGGTAAAGAAGCTTTTTTAACACGAAGATATCATCGTGGATCTCTTTCTCTATATCATGAACATGCATTATTTTGCTTGATTTTGAGAATCATATACTTAGTTAGGTATGTGGTTGTGAGTTTGTGTTCGCAAAAGGAATGATGATAAAAGCGATGGTTCTTCACCTTTCATTGTCATAGTCTACTCTTTTTTTATTATATTTTTAAGGGTTAATTAATTAATCTCTCATGCATACAAAAAAACAACACTTTTTTGCTAAAACATATTATTGTTTATCATCTCTCAACATATATATATATTGTTATAAGACATTATTTGTGAAGTAATTTTTGTGAAAAATCACAGGTGTCAACACCACAACGAGTTTCAGCTGATTAAATATGATATGACAAGTTTACTCAATAACAATCAATCAAATAGTCACTTAAACAACTTCATTAAAAAAATGTAAAAAGCTTTCGAAAACCCACTAATAAAAACTATCTGCAAAACATTAGTTATAATTTATAAAATTAAATAATGACTATTAAACTTGAATATTCATCTTTTATAATTTTTTGTAGAAAATTATCAAAAATAACCAATAAATTAACGAAAGACATATTTCTTAAAAATGTACATTTAATTTAAAGAAATTTTTAAAAATATCATGAACAAATATTAAATTATATTTTTGGTTAAAATTTATTTTAATGAATATTCTATTTTCATCAAGAAATGATTTTAATAATAAAATGCGCAAAATGTCAAAATAAATTTCAACTTTTGTTGACTTTTTATTTTAATCAAAAAAATTTGTTGACTGAGCCATAATATTCATACGGTGAAATCGTTTAACAGAGTTGTCCATCAGTCCCGTTAAATCATTTAACATCGTGCCTTTTTTAGCTAAGTCAATATAGTTGAAACATAAAATTTGTGAAATAACTTTTGATTTAAATAAAATATTTGGAAACTTGATTTTATGAATTTAGGAAACTTTAATTATGGAATTTTGGAAAACTTGATTTTTTATAAAATATAAAGTCTAGAATTTTTAGCAAACAAAAAGATTTGTCATGTTTAATTCTGAATATTCACTCCTTTTACTTGCTCAATAGAGTTAAGCTTTAGGTTCTCTTAATTATAAATATCAATTTAAATTGTTAATAGTTTCATGAACGCCAATTATTTTGGTTTGAATACAATTTTTCTTTACATGTATTTTTTCGTATATATTTCAATAACATGAATTATAACAATGAATATTTACAATCATAATTTTTAAAAAGTCTATAATCATAATTTTGGCTTTACTGATTTTTTTAATATTTTTAAATTACTTTTCAAAAAACATAAACTCGTGCGTAGTTTTCTAAATCAGTGAAAACAATATCCAATCTTGTTTAAAATTAACATGAGTATCTATAAAAGTGTAATGTTCGAACAATACGTTTTAGTTTATATAGTAAAAGGTTATTCGTTTTATATTTTTTAAAGGAAATCTTTTATCAATGACCGGTCGTCACTACCCTTTTGAATACAATTTAAAATAGTAATACTATATATATATATATATATATAAAAAGTATTAACTAGCTAGGTTTGTCCTCAACAGTACGAGACTCACCAACGTATGAACGACTTTTTATTTTAATTAATTAATTTCTACTAAGGAATAAGTTTATAACTTATGCCATTTGTTAAGTTTTATTTCACTACTATAGTTTACACTTGATTTAATCAATTTAGAAAATATGTGCACAATTATTAATTGGTATTATCAAAGGTTGGTCGCGGACCTAGGGGATTATAGGCTTCGGCCCAGAACCTCCTGGTTTAACAAAAAAAAAAAATATTAATTAAGTCTATTTTATCAGGAGAATGTATACTTCATAGGACAAAGATTGGCATTTCAGTTTCGTCCACTCAATGAAAGTTAAATCAAGTCATGTCATGTCACCGAATATACTTCCTAAAATTGATTAAACAGTTACAAATATATATAGAGGAATTCACAAATCTACACCCTTTCAACCCCTTCTTCACAAAACTACTCCTAATTTAATATTTTCACATATTTACACCCTTTCAAAATTTTAAAAGCTTGATTTAACCTTTAAAAAATTACCAAAATTAAAATTTTTTCATTTGGGTTCGCTAATTAGTGTTTAGGGTATAGTATTAAGGGGTAAGATTGTTTGGGTAGAGTTTATTTGAATTTAATTTTGAGTGTTTAGGTGTAGTTTTGTGAAGTATTTTGGAAATGGTGTAGTTTTGTGAAATGTAATTCAAATGGTGTAGTTTTGTGATTCTCCCATATATATATATAACCAAATAAAAATATTGTACAATATAATACACAGTACTGTGTTATCTGTGTGTGGGTGTCCATGTTTGTACACCGTTCAAAAGATGGCGAAGCTACTATTTGTTGTAAATCCTGACGTGACCTCGTAGGGTCTTAAATAAATAAAAATAATTGTGCAATTTTTTTATATTTTGAATTTATATTTGATTATTTGTTTTAAAACTACGTATTTAAGTCTAGTTAATTACTCCTTATGCTGATTCTTGTTATTTACTTTTATAAGCATAATCCGTACTATGTATATCTTCAACAGTAATATATTTGATGTATTTTGTGTGTGTGTGTGTGTGTGTTAATATTTACACACACACAAGTGAATTTTATCCAAAACACACACATACACACACTAGTAAATATAATCTAGGACTTAATATTGACGCGTATACAAAAAAGTATATGATTGGGAATCATTTAAAATAAATAAAATTATATGATTTTGAAGGGGATGCATCATATCATAAAGGAGAGGAGTCTTAATAAAAATGTTGTAGGGTCGAGCAAAAATATGTCAAAAGTCAGGTCCAAATAATTTTGTCCCTCACTAACCGTGGCTACCATGAATTGGTCAATTTTATTCCATGCTTTTCTACTTATTTTTTTAACATTTTATAATTTTGTAAAAATTAAAATAGCTGGATCACTTCACTGTGCAGTCGTTGAGTCTTATTTTGTCTTCTTTTCCTTTTTTTTTTTTCAAAATATTCAATGTGTTTTTGGTTATCATAATTGACACGATGTTATAAAGCAACATTTATGATGCAATTCATCTTTTTCTAATAATATTTGGCTAATATATGTCTGCCCAATTATATGTATATTTATATGGATGCACAATCTTTGGATGTTTGTTGAAAATATAAATCTATACACATAGATATATAATATAGTTATGTTAAAAATTAAGCCTCACGTACAAAAATAATATTCGTTTTTATATAGATGGGTGTTTGTTTAATCACGTTTAAGCAAAACAAAAGCTATTTACAATTCATTATAGGAATTTGAATCTCCTCCCAATATTGTTATTTGAACCACACAATTAAAGCAAGCATAATAATAGACTTAATAGTGGTGTCAAATAAAAAAATGTGATGCCATTATTGTTTTGATTGTTGGATTGCAAAACTAATAGTAATGATTATATTTATTCCAATAAAACTTTTCCCTGGATGACTCATTTTGGGAAACTTTGTTGTCAATGATTACATAATTACTCAGGTAAAAATGTAGAAATATTAACCATCTAATTGTTATAATTAATATGTTACATGTTACTTGTCTAAGATTTAGTGGTGAAAGATTTTACTACAATTTTTGTGTGTGTGTAATTATGCAATATACAAGTAAAATAATTTTTAGCTGTAAAATTGTATAATTTTATTTTTACTAGTATAGTGCTTGAGCGTATTTATTTAGACTTCATGAGATTAACCAAAAAAATAACAAAAACAACAACGTTTTAGCAAGGGCCACATAATTAGTGACTCAATTAATAGGCCCATTATATAGGCTCTTAAACTTGTTAACTTAATGGGCCTTATAGTCTCTCTATCACTCAATCGCAACTTATTGTAAACGCTGTTTTGTCTAACGCGGTCGCACGATACTTCGGCGGCCAAAGACTCAAGGGTCGGATCCTAGACCCAATTCAAAGATCCGAAACTTTCTTCTCTTCACTAGAGGAGCGAACGGTGACAAGGGCTTTGGGATTTAGATTTGGTTTTCACTGTTTCGAATCCGAAAGTTTTCTTCTTTCTCTCTTTTAATCTGAACCCACACGATGAAGTTGGTGTCGAGCTTTGTACCGAATCAATGGCGTCTCTTATCATCGCCACATATTTGTCTACAAGCTTTCGACGTATGTTCAGCATCGACCACAAAGTCTCCAGCTTTGCGTCAATGTCGGAATCTTCAGACGTCTGTTTCTCCTGTCGTTACTGCAAGCTACTTGCCCACTTCTTACATCACTCAGAAGCAAATTGAAATCCCTACCCCTCTGGTATGTCCTCCTCCTTCTTTACTTGAGATTGTCTTCTTTGAATTTACAAATTGTTCAGCTTTTGTGGTTCAATCTGTGTGGAAAGTCTTTTGATTTGGGTTTTTGTAGGAGAAACAACCGCCATTGCAGGAAGGTTTAGGTGCTTTTCAGAAACTTCCCATGGTGATGCCATCAATTGATTTGTATTGTTCTGCTCTCAAAAAGTCTAAAAGAGTCCAACCAACTAAAGGTATATTTGATTCTTTATCTTATTGTGTTTCTTCACACTTTCTTCCAACTCATTTAAACGAGTTTTCGTATATTTGTGGTCTCAGGGATAGCTAATATTGCAAAGCGAGAAAGAAATAGAGGAGCTAAACAGCTTGATGCATTTATGAAAGTAAGTCATTGCATCCTTTGCTTGTATTAGATCGATAATGGTTGTTGTCTTATCAAATCAGAATATTGTTGTTTGTGTAAGGAACTGGCTCTACCTTTGAAAGGATACATGGAAAGTTTCCCGAGGAAAAGACTCTTGCATCCGTATGAGCGGTCTCTTATCGAGTTGACACTTGGTGATGGAAAGTACGAGGAGGTATCTATTTCGCATTGCCCTCTCTAAGTAAAGTAGTTCAGCATCTTATCCTGTAAATGGTTTAAGGATAGGCTTATAAGTTAAAAGTGTTTAGGTGTTAGGAAAAGTTGATGTTTTGAGGAAGAAAGTGCAATCTGTTGGAAAAGAACATGCTTCTCTCTGTGCCAAGGTTAGATTCTATAGTCGTTACAAGCTTCTTAACAGTTACACTGATTGATCTTATTCTATCATGTATCACTTGAGGAAAATATGAAAAATCTCTTTTTTATTGCAGGCATTGTCAAAGAAAGAAGCAGAAGACCGCTTAAACGAAGGTGTGGAGAAGCTTGAATTGGTTTTCCAGCAACAAGGAAGAGCTGTTGATGATTTGTTAAGCATAGCAAAGGTTTGTTGCTGTGAATCTTTTGCTTTACCCTTTTAACTTAATCATCGGAATTGTAAGAAACAGTTAAAGGCATATGTTGTAGGTTTTGAGGGCTATGCCAGTTGTTGACTTGGAAATGCCGACTCTTTGCCTTGTGGGAGCTCCAAACGTGGGAAAATCATCGCTGGTCCGCATTCTTTCAACAGGGAAACCAGAGGTTTGTGTCTTATGTCTCAATCTTCATATATGTGAGATATCGCACGTTGTCTGTTATTCCTTATGAATGTTTTGTACTGTCAGATTTGCAATTATCCATTCACCACCAGAGGAATCCTGATGGGCCACATCGTTTTAAACTACCAACGGTTTCAGGTTTTTGTTACTTGCATTGTTGTTGCATCTAATCAATCACATTCTTCATCATCATCTAGATTATAAATTATCTAACAACGCGTTGTAGGTTACAGACACTCCTGGGCTTCTAAGGAGATGTGATGGTAAAGTCTTAGTTGCTAAAACCTCTCTTGTGGATACATGTTTATAATGTACTTATAAGGTTTTGATTTGTGATTTGTTATGATCACTTGCAGAGGACAGGAATAATCTAGAGAAGCTAACTCTTGCTGTACTAACTCATCTTCCAACCGCGGTTCTATATGTTCATGATCTATCTGGTGAATGTGGAACCTCTCCCTCTGATCAGGTAAACAAATTCTTATAGATTTCATTGCATAGGATGTGTCAAGGAAGCACAATAATTGGCTCTAAAAGTTCTTTGATTCGGTTATGTGGATGACGTTGCAGTTTAGGATATATAAAGAGATGAAAGAGAGGTTTAAGGGTTACCTGTGGATTGACGTTGTGTCGAAATGCGATCTATTGGGAGGCTCGCCGGTGATATATGCCAAGGAAGAGAGAAACAGCGATGATGAGGCCGAGATCATCAAGTACAGGGAAACAGGACCTGATGAATCAATCCATGTCTCTGTTAAAACAGAACAAGGTCTTAATGAGGTAATGAAACTTACCGCAACAAGTAGAAAGCAAGAGTGTGGCTTTTGATGTTATACTTGGCTTTTGCAGCTAAAGAGCAAAGTGAAGGAAGTACTTTGTAATGAGATGGAGAAGATCAAAACCGGAGAGACAGTTGCTGAAAGTGTTGGTGTAGTTAGTTAAGAGACTTTTGCCTCTACATCCAAAACTCATCTTTGGCTTTCTCATTTATAGTATTCTTTTATTTCCAAATAAAACCTTAATAATACCTTATCAAAGATAATCAAATATATAAAGTACCACACGTGGAGTGTATTAACGGCTGATTTTTCTTTAATTTCCTTTTTCGATAATTTGATATTTCTTAGAGTATATCCATTGGTGTTTCTTAAAGAGATCTTAGCAGGTGGGACCCATTAAATAGTTAAGATCTGGATCTTATATTTCCTATTTAAGATCCGGATCTTAACTATTTAGTGGGTCCTTTGAATACGTGACGACCTATGATTGATGCGTTTTTAATTATTTTATTTTTCTTTTTTTTTAAACCAACTGTTCATGAGTCCCAATGAATAGTTAAGAAATTTCGTGGATTTCTCTGTTGAAGATGGTCTTAGTTGTCACTTATGACCGTTAATGAATATTTTCTTAATTCCCTTTCTTGTTTTTAATTTTGGATTATACAGTTGTACACGTGGAGTGCATTAACGGCTAATGTGTTAATTTCCTTTTTTCGGTGATGTGATAATTCTTAATTATGACCGTTAATTAACGTAGCGTATTGTTTTTTCCGTTTTTCTAAAATTTCCTTTTTCTTAACGGCTAATTTGTTAATTTCCTTTTTTCTAAGTTGGTTTACATAAAAAGCCCATAAAAGCCCAAAACGTAAATCCACATGAGTAGCGATTCCTATATAGATTGGGTTTAGGTTTATGAAGCCCACATGTTATACTATAAAAGCACTTCGTTCACAGAAATATAAGTTTTATTTTCCTTCAACGTTGGAGGATAACGACAAATATCATCTCCTTGGTTGTCTCCTCCTACCTCCGAGAAACAACCAGTCTCTCTGATTTCTTCTTCAATGGACATTGTAATGGTAATCGTGTAGCATTACGCTGAGACGGGAAATCCGTAGTTTACGAGTTAACTCAGTTTCGTAGGGATTTGCTTTAGGCTTTAGAGGTAAAGAGCAGTAACTACCAATATTCTCATAAGGTAAAGAGTATCAGATTAAGTAACACATCCTCAGGAAATCAAATCGTATTTTGGATTTCTCCTTGTTTTCTCTGTGTTTTGGTTTGTGCCCTTTTTGTTGCTTCTAGGGTTTTGTTTTTCCTGGGTAAATTGTTTTTTTTTTTTTTTGGATAAGATTCAGCTTATTTTTTGGATTTGCTTTCTCTTATACTTAGCATCACTGAATGTTTAGTACACTACTTCGTCTGATGATTTTTTGTTTTGTAAGAGGTTAGGGTTTAGGGTAGAAAGTACTTATTGCACTCTTGTTCGTTTGATTCTTTGTTGTGTCACTGACTTAAACTGGGATGGGTACTAGGATGGGTAAGAGCTCTGATGAAGATTCTGAGGTCAGTGAGTCTGAAGTCAGTGAGTCTGAGATTGTTACCTACTCTGAGAAACCATACAAGCTACTCAAGAATGGTGGTTACAAGGTTAAGGTTAAGGCGGACACTTTCAAGTGCCCTTTTTGCTTAGGTAAGAAGAAGCTTTACTACAAATACAAAGAGCTGCTTTCTCACTCGTCTGGTGTTGCCAAGGGATCTTCGAGTAGAAATGCTAAACAGAAAGCAAATCACCTCGCCTTGGCAAACTACTTGACAAACGACCTTGCTGGTGATGCTGAAGTCCCACGCCTGCAATTGCCCTCTTCTTCGAAGCAGCCTCAAGAAGAAGAAGCTAATGACATTTATGTCTGGCCATGGATGGTGATTATCATCGTACCGTTGAGAAGAAACGATAACAAGAAACTGCTTCTCGAATCAGCTTACTGGTTGAAGAAGCTCGCCAGATTCAATCCTGTTGAGGTTAAAACCCTTTGGGTTGAGCAGGATTCCACAGTTGCTGTGATCCCTAAGTTTAACAACGGTTTTAGTGGCTTTAAAAATGCCGCAGAGCTTGAGAAGGAGTATGAGATTAAGCGTTGCAGCAAAAAAGACTGGAGTGATAAAACCGGAGACTGGGGATCCAAGGTTTATGGTTGGTGTGCACGTGCAGATGACTATAACTCTAAGGGTTTGATAGCGGAGTACCTTTCCAGCGTAGGGGAACTGAGAAGTTACTCTGATATTTACAAGAAAGAAATGCAGGATACAAATCTCTTGGTTGTTGATCTAGGAGATAAAATTGCTATGAAAAATGAGGATCTGAACAAGGTCCAGTACGAGTACAACGAGAAGGCGATCTCTCTGCACAGAGTTCTCAAAGAAAAGGAAGAGCTCGACCAAGCATATAAAAAGGGTTTGTTCATAAAACTGATTGCTTAACTTTGACCATGGCTGCATCCGGGTTTAGTTTTGTGACTCTTGTTTATGTATTTTTTCTCTCAGAAACAAAAATTATGCAGGAGGTGTCACGGCGCACTATCCGCAAGATCTTAGAGAAGAAAGACATGCTGACCGATGAACTGGAGTCTAAGATGAAAGAACTGAAGGTATGGTCTAAAGAATTGGACAAGAAGGAAGCACTAACTGAACTAGAGAGACAACAGCTTGATGAAGAGAAAAAGAAGGTAAAATTTAATCAATTTTACAATACTTTAAATGTTTTCCAGTGTAATGATGATGTTTTTGTTCTCTGGTTATGGCAGAACGATGCCATGAACAGCTCCCTTCAGTTGGCTTCACTGGAGCAAAAAAAAACGGATGATCGCGTCCTGAGACTTGTGGAAGAACACAAGGTCTGTTTTCAGTAAAGGACTCAAACTAGATATGTTTGTTCCGAAAACTACTCTGGTTTGTGTTTAATGATTGAAACTCTGTTATTTCTGAACTCAGAGGAAAAAAGAAGAGACTTTAAACAAGATCCTTCAGCTTGAGAAGGAGTTAGACAACAAGCAGAAACTTCAAATGGATATTCAAGAGCTGAAAGGAAAGATGCATGTCATGAGGCATGTGGAAGATGAAGATGACGAGGATGTTAAGAAGAAATTGAAGGAAATGGAAGAAGAGTTGGAGGAGAAATGTTCTGAATTAGAAAATCTAGATGATTGGAACTCGGCCCTCCTGATAAAAGAACGCCAAAGCAACGATGAGCTACAAGAAGCACGTGAAGCATTGACTACGGTATAAATTTCAAATGCTTTCTTGGGTGGTGACATCACTGACATGTGTTCAAATGCTAATTAGCTGAGAAATTTGAAAGATGTGGATATGCAGTCAGGCTGATTTTCAACGGCCATAGTGAGATATGAACTGTGAGTGGCTAATTGTTTGCATGTAAATCTGATGTTTTCCAGGGATTGAGAGAATTGCTGAGTGACCGAACCAACATCAGAGTAAAGAGGATGGGAGAGATTGATGAAAAGCCAATCGTGAAAGCATGCAAGCAGAGATTCACTGGCGAAGATGTTGCGGTGCAGCAAGCCATACTTTGCTCTAAATGGCAGGAAACCGTCAATGATTCAGCATGGCACCCATTCAAATCCATAGGGCCTAAAGACAAAATGAAGGTCTGTTATGTCTCATGCTCCATCAAAATTCTCTTCTCTTGTTCCCTGGTTTATGATTCTTGTGAAGTAGTAATGGGTGTTGTTATATGGGTTAATGATTGTTGTGCAGCAAGTGGTGGATGAAGAAGATGAGAAACTTAAGAATCTGAGAGAGGAGTGGGGAGAAGATGTGATGAACACGGTCAAGACAGCGCTCGAGGAGCTGAATGAGTTTAATCCGAGTGGTGGCTACTCAGTTCAAGTCCTGTGGAACTTCAAAGCGGAAAGAAAAGCCACACTTAAGGAAGTGATTGAGTACATGACGAACAAGATCAAAAACCTCAAAGGCAAACGAATGTGAATGGGTAAAAATCTTATTGTACGTCTTGGGCCGAGAAGTCCGCTCCATTTAATAATTTACTGTTTAAAAAAAAAAAAAAAGTAGTTAGAAGAAGACACACACGTATTATTATTACTAGGGGAGGACCCGCGCTACGCGCAGGTGTAATTATCATTTTGTTTTTCAATACAATTTTCGAGAAAAGTCTACGTCCGCATAATATATTGTACTATATAACACATTATAAGGCACACTGGAAAAAAATTCAATTGTACTGGAATTTTAAAATATTAAGTTATACTCCTTATGTTCATTATTAAATGTTGTTTTAGAATATTTGTTTGTTTCTCTTTAAATGTGCTTTTAGGTTTTTACAACAGATTTTCTATATTATACATTTCATTAAAAAGAATAAAAATAATATAAATTAATGTCATTAAAGTCATTTTGACAACTTTCCTTAATTTTTCCGAAAATCTTTAAAACACAATTTAATGTGGAACAAAAGGAGTATTGTTATAATTTTATTGAGTATTTATATTAATTGTAAATTAAAATTATTTTAAATTAATTTTTTTCACTTTGTTAAATTAATATTTGAAAAGTTTTGTTTGCTAAAGAAATTTGTAAATAAAATATAAGTACTTACATGGGTTTGAGAAATTTATGATGTTAATCTAATTGAACTTAGATAAAGTTTTAGCAAGTAATATAATTTATGTCATTTTAAAAATTCATTTTCTACTTCAGTTTAAAAATTTAGCAATCTTTCTTTTCTTCTTATAGCAAATATATGATATTTTAGCTTTTGAGATATTTTTAGTATTTGAAATGCGCTTTACATTAAAAATGAATCGAAAAACTCTTATTAAACTTGTTAAGTTCGTTAAAGTATGTTACACATAACCTAACGATTTTCCATTCCGAATGTCTTATCTAACTCGTTTTTATTCGTTTGCCAAATAAAAATTATAGTTGTGCTCGTATGTATAAAATGTTAACTTCGAACTGCAAACACTTTAAGAAAGATGTTGTTAAGTGGAGGTCCAATTATTTCGTGGCTATGTCGTGGCTATATCTGTTTTTTCTTGTAATGAGAATGTATGTGCGTTGCGAATGAATTTCATTTTTCCTTAATATAGAAAATATATTTCTATATAATTTTTAAACTTTCAAATGTTTTTTATGGATTTGTAAAGTGCTAAATAAACTTATTTTCTATTATTTTTTGTGAAAAATCAATTCTTCACATATTTATTTTTGCTTTACAAAACTTATTTTATATTTTTTTGTGAAAAATCAATTCTTCACATATATAATGTTCTTAATGTTTAAACGATGATTTAGTATTTTTTTTTACTTTTTTTGCTATTCGGTTAATATGATAAAGTGACAAAACCTGAAGTTAAAGTGAGGTTGCGGTTAACAAAGAATTTTTTGAAAAGGTAGTTCATCTTCATTACTTATTCTTTGTTTATACTATTATGACTTCATTTCATTTTTACATATTTCTATATGAGTAGTCATTGATCAATAGATTCAATTCTCTTGATGGTTTATATAATTTTTTACATCCTTATTTTCTCTAATTTCTTTAAGATGTAGTTGTTTTTGTTTATTGTAATATGATAAGTTGACTCCTATCATGAAATGAATGAGAATATTATTATTATTATTATTATTTTATTATTGTTTTTAATTGAATATTGACTTAGCTTCCAAATTTAGTTGAAAATATCCCAATGTTAAACATATTCATTCTCCAAACTTTGTGAGTTGATCAAACTAATCATATTTGCAGATGATTTTCTTGAATGGTACATTTATTCATAATTATTTAATTTAAAATGTTTATTGTTTGTGTATAGTATAAAAATATATTATTAATAGTTAAGGATCAAGTCTACAGGTTAAGTAGGGGTGCAATTGACACTCTTTATGTAATAAGAGTATATGTTCAAGAATAAGTACAAGAAAAATGAAATAGTATATTTGGTTAAGTTCTCTATTACTGAAGTCTCTAACCCGAGTTCAAATCGCATGTCTGTGACAGTTTGAATTCTTAATTTTTTATTTGAATCCACCAGTCGAAAAGTGCCACATGTCACTCACCGGGAGAAAGTTCTTCTACTTTTATAGTATAGATTATTAATTATTATCACTTGGTCTCCTTCTGATAAACCACCACATCCTCTTCCTCTGAAACCCTACCTTCCGATAATCGCCGTCGCTCCTCCTCCACCTTCTTCTCCGTATTTTAACTTCCAGGTTCGTTTCTCCGATATCCTCTCCTTCCTATTCCGTGGAATCTCTGTGTGTGATTTCGTTTCATTTCTATAGATAATCTGATTCTCGTGTGCTTGGATTCATCTCAGATTCTGGATCGGGTCTTCGTCTAGATCCGTTCAAGGTTATTTTTATTATTCCCGCCCATTATATTACATATTAAAGAGCCCATGCTTTTATTCGCGTGAGTCATTCCACACGCGCGAAACTCATCTTCCACTTCCACCACACGGTGCACGTTGTTTCACGCGCCTTCGCGATCCACCTGCGTCGTCTTCTCTAAACAGCTCTGGCTAGGAACCCTGGATCAAAAAGGTTTAATCTTTTGGCTCCAACTTGATACCTTAGCGGACTAATCGGCTTCCCCAATCTCCTCTCTCGCTCTCTTTCTTTCAATCATTCTCCCTTCACAATTCAATTTGCCCACAACGTGTTCGACGAAATGGAGAAGAAAGACGAGGACTTGAAGAAGGCTCAGATGCTGGACGCTAGAGCCAGAAACATAAGCCACAATGTTCGTTGCACTGAGTGTGGGAGCCAGTCCATTGAAGACTCTCAGGCAGATGTAGCTATTCTCCTTAGACAGGTAAATTGCTTTTTCTCAAAACTTTCAAAAGGATGTGTAGTTTTGGTGTATTGACACACCTAAGTTTTTTTGCAGCTGATCCGTGATGAGATAGGAGCTGGAAAAACTGACAAAGAGATCTACAATAAGCTCGAGGATGAGTTTGGGGAGACCGTGCTTTATGCGCCCAAGTTTGATCTGCAGACAGCTGCGTTGTGGCTAACTCCGGTCAGTTTTAAGCAGACAATAACAAACTGAACTAACCCGAGAGGGGATTCTTAGTTTAATGGTCTCTTGGTGTTGTGTGTGACAGGTTCTAGTTTCTGCTGGTGCTGCTGCAGTGTTGGCTTACAAGAAACACAGGCAAAGAACAAATGTACACATCATGTCTCTAAACCTTATTAGAGGTGTTCCGTTGACTCCGAAAGAGCGAGTCACCATTCTCGATGTTCTTATTCCACCTCCAGCACCAGCTCAGGGAGTGGCTACCCGGTTGAGAAGATGGCTTAACCGGTAGTTCACCTGTCGATTTAGCTATATGTTGTTCTTGGTTCAAAACTTATCATTGTGTTACCCAAATAAACAGTATCTTGGGAGTTTCATGTCATAAAGGTGCTTAAACTGCTTAAGCATTTGAGTTTACAGTGTATAATCAAGTGTATAATCATTCTCCTGTCTCTGCATTTTCTCAACATCAGTGACAGCAAAAACTTACACGCAATAGCAAGCTCCTTGGGCAACACTTACGTCAGTTATGTATTATCTAGACAGAGTCACTCATCTGGGCTACGGCATATTCTTTCATGTCCCAGCAGTTCCTGTTCATAAATTAAGACAAAACTTCTTGAATACTTCTCAAACCACTGAATATTAAGGCTTCGATCAAGCTTTTTACCTCTGTATTGTCATGCTCGTAGCGAACAAGAAACATGCAGTTACACCTCCTGTAATCATGAGTCCCTCTCTTGATATTCACAACATGAGCATCACAGTGCAGTGATTGATCCTCCATGTTCATTAACCACCGCAATTTTTAAGGTTTAACCGTTTAATTACTAAAATAATTTTAACCACGTTTAAAAATTAAAAAACTTGAATCATTTTAGGACAAAATATTCCATGTCTTTCGGCAAAGAACATCTCTGTCAAAAAAATATATTTCGACGGTGACTTTTATTTATTTTACTAGTTGGGTAAAAATCTTATTGTACGTCTTGGGCCGAGAAGTCCGCTCCATTTAATAATTTACTGTTTAAAAAAAAAAAGTAGTTAGAAGAAGACACACACGTATTATTATTATTAATTATTATCACTTCGTCTCCTTCTTCTGATAAACCACCACATCCTCTTCCTCTGAAACCCTACCCTCCGATAATCGCCGTCGCTCCTCCTCCACCTTCTTCTCCGTCTTTCACTTCCAGATTCGTTTCTCCGATATCCTCTCCTTCCTATTCCGTGGAATCTCTGTGTGATTTCGTTTCATTTCTATAGATAATCTGATTCTTGTGTGCTTGGATTCATCTCAGATTCTGGATCGGGTCTTCGTCTAGATCCGTTCAAGGTTATTTTTATTATTCCCGCCTCTGTGTGTGATCATAATCGAGATTCAGATGCTCTCAAGAAGATTCGTAATACATATGAGATGTCTTTGTATGTGAAAGACGACGATTCGATTCAAATCCGCGAGGTATGGAACTATAATCTCCAAGAAGAGATGGATCTGATACGTGAAGTCGTCGACGATTTCCCTTACGTGGCAATGGACACCGAGTTCCCTGGAATCGTCGTTAGACCACTCGAAATCTTCAAATCCAACGCTGATTATCACTACGAGACCTTGAACATGAACGTTAACATCCTCAAGATTATCCAGCTTGGTCTCACTTTCTCCAACGAACACGGCGACCTCCCTACTTGCGGCACCGTCAAATTCTGCGTATGGCAATTCAATTTCAGAGATTTCGATGTTGATTCCGATATCTTCTTCCCTGATTCTATCAAGCTTCTCAGAGAATCAGGCATTGACTTTGCTAAGAACACTCTAGAAGGTGTCGATTCCAAGAGATTCGCCGAGCTGTTAATGTCTTCAGGGATCGTGTTGAACGAAAACATGCATTGGGTTACGTTTCACAGTGGATACGATTTCGGATACTTGCTTAAGCTCCTTACTTGCCAGGACCTGCCTGAGAAACAAACTGGATTCTTCAAGCTCATCAATGTTTACTTCCCGATGGTTTACGACATTAAACACCTGATGAAGTTCTGTAACAGCCTGCACGGTGGTCTTAACAAGCTTGCGAAATTGCTTGATGTAGAAAGAGTAGGGGTATGTCACCAAGCCGGTTCGGATAGTTTGGTAACATCTTGTGTTTTCAGAAAGCTTAAGGAGTTATTCTTTGCCGGATCGCTGCAGAAATATTCTGGTGTTTTGTATGGATTAGGTGTTGAAAATGGTCAGGCTGCTCTCTAAAATCAAAATAAAAGATTTCTTTCCTTGTTCTTCTTTGTGTGTGTGGGGAAGAAGAAGATCTTTTTTTCTGAAACTGAACTGTTTTTGTGTCTAAAACAAGACGACCCAAATATATTCGTGCATAGAGAGAGAGAGATATGGTTTCTCTTCTAAACCATCTTGGATATAATGTTTGAGTTCATATCAGATAGAGATTTATATTATACTTGTGTAGACTAAATTGGTAACAATTGTGAAATATTACCAGTGGCGGGAACATGTGCATTATGTGTTGATACAGATAATTAAATTAATTTTGTTTTTGGTAAATCAGAGTACTTAAAAAGATTTACCGTTAAGAGTTTCTACTCCTTTCCCCAATTTTTTACAAAAAAAAGAAACACCACTTTATTATTCCTCCGGATAAATATGTGCAATGTCTCTTAAAAAGAAGGCTCGAAATTGTTTGATTAAACATAATCTAGATGTTCAATAAAAATTAAGAAAAAAGGAAACTTTCCAATTTACCCCTCAATAAATCGATACTTTTTCCTTTTTTCCAATTTACCCCTCAATATATATAAATGTGTTACAACAACATAATTAGGAGACCGCTTAACCACACGAAAGCTCTCTCTCCTTTCATTGCTCTGTCGTCTCCTTGTTATTAGGTTTAGAAGCGTTGCGTCGATTACAGGTCTTTAATTTTAATTTCTAGGGTTTCTAAGATTTTGGCGAAGAAGGAGAGAGATGGCATCTATTGTTGGACTTGACGATCTTTCAGAAGCAATAATCGAGTCTGGGAATAGTCTTCTTCTCACATCTCATCTTTCAAAAGAAGAGCTTCTTACTCTTCTCAATGTACGTATCGATTCTCTCTTCTCACTAGTTTCTATGATTCTCTATTAACGAAATTATTCTCTGTATTGCGATTAGGGTTTCTCTTTCTTGTCTATAAGGAAAGCTTAATCGTTGATTTTAGGTCACTGATTGGTTAAATCTCTTTGTTTTATTGGTCAATTTTGCCAAAGGAGTAGTTTTTTTTCTCAAAGGGTTCTCTTATTCAATTTCCTTGCGCAGGAAACTGAGTCTCTACTTAGGAATGTGGAGCAAGATCCACCGTTGCCAATGGAACATGCTCTGATTCCTTCAAAGAATGCTTTGGTATCAGCTGATCTCTTAAGACATCCTGATTCTGATGTTAAGGTCTCAGTTGTGTCTTGTTTAACCGAAATCTTGAGGATAACTGCTCCAGAAGCTCCTTACAGTGATGATCTAATGAAGGTACAACAACATATCCAAATCTCTTTCTCTATGTGTAATGCAATGTTGTAATATGCTTCTTTGGTTTTACAGGAAATCTTCAAGTTGACTAATGAAGCTTTTGAGAAATTAGCTGATGTTATGTCCTCCCGGAGCTATGTGAAAGCCGAGTCTGTTCTTGATAATGTTTCAAAGGTCAAATCATGCTTGGTGATGTTGGACTTGGAGTGTCATGACCTCATTCTACATATGTTTCGGAATTTCTTGAAAATCATAAGGTAGATTTGATATACTAAACCTAATTTTACAATACTTGGAGAAACTCTTTAGATCATATACTGATTTGGAAGTTCTTTTTTGTGTCCAACTAACTAATTAGATCTGATCATCCTAGAGTGGTGTTTTCGTCAATGGAAATGATAATGATCACAATAATAGATGAAACTGAAGATGTACCCGCAGATTTGCTTGGTACTCTATTAGCTACTGTCAAAAATGAAAACCAGGTAAGGTTTCTTCTTGTTTTGAGTTAAGTCTCTTGCTAGAAGTTAACTTTGGATTTAATTTGTCTTCTCTTTATGCTTTAGAATGTTTCACCAATAGCTTGGAGTCTTGCGGAGAAGGTTCTCAGTAGATGTGGTCGCAAACTTAAACCATACATCATCGAAGCTTTGAGGTCTACAGGGACCAACGTGGATATGTATTCTCCGGTAGTTTCGACCATTTGTCATAGTGTTTTTAACACTGTTAAAGTTCACAATACAGTTAAAACCAAAGATATTAAGGTATTCTTGATACCCTGAGCTCTATGCTTTTTTGGTAGATTGAGTCTGTTCAAATCCTGAAATCTCATATGAGTCTATAACTAACGAGCTATCTTTTCATGATTCAGGTGGTTGAAACGAAGATTGGGAGCCAAGTAGCTCGACAAATCAATGTTAACGACAGCAAAGTAGCAGAAGCAGAAACAGATGTAGGAGTTAAAAGGAAGAGGGGATGGAAGCCCAATTCGTTGATGAATCCTGAGGAAGGTTATGAAATTTCTTGGATTCCCGGAAAAAGAGATTCAAACAAAAATCCCCTGAGAAAAAGATCTGGAGGAGAATCATCACTCGGAAAACTGGCTGCCAAGAAAACTCTGTCAGATAAAGAAACTTCCCCAGCCACTAATAGGGCTTTGACAGGTTCAGCAAAACGAAGCCGGATTAAGATGGATGAAAGCGATGATCATGACTCTGTGTCTCTTTCTTCGCCAAGGTTGAAGAAATTGACATCATGCTTTCAGGATGAAGAGCCTCCTGAGACCAAATCAAGCAAGAAGACACGGTCCGAGAATGGCATGAATAAAAGTCATAGAACAGTGAAGAAGAAGTCAGTAGTAGAACCAAAGACAGTGAAGAGGAAGTCATTAGAACCTAAGACAGGGAAGAAGAAGTCATTTGTAGAACCTAAGACTGTGAACTCCATTGGAAAAAGATCATCAGCTCGCTCAGATACTAAGAGAAAGAATTTAGAAGGTGCATCTCCGGATACTCCTGTTCCACAATTGTCAAAGGGAAAGGTAAAATAAACGACATGATCATAGTTTTCTCCTGTCTAATTAGTGATATCATTAAACTTTGTGTTGAAACGACATGTGCAGAAGGTGGTTACTCAATCTAAACCGTTGCCAGAAGAATCTACTTCAAAGAGCCATCCGACAAGGAGTCGAACAGCAAAAATAGAAGTGGTATAATAAGCTTTGTTAGCCTTTGATTTTAACATATCTGATATCAAATGATATATGTATCTCCTCTTTCAGGAGTCTGATACGGATGAGTTTGGGGAGGATTTGGTCGGTAAGAGAGTTGATATCTGGTGGCCACTCGACAAGACGTAAGTCTTGAAGGTCTTTGTTTATATCTAAATGAGTTAATATCGTAGGGATCAAGGGTAGCTTAATTATTGTTTTGTCTGTTCATGGTCTTGCATTGTGCAGTTTCTATGAAGGCGTCATAGAGTCTTATTGTAGTCGTAAGAAGATTCATCGGGTAAGAAAGCATCTCTGATCTACTACTCAGTTCTGTTCCTCTCATCAGAGAATCATCCATTATTGCTTAGTTGATTCATATGGAATGTTTGTTTTCCTGCTGTTTTTCAGGTAGTGTATACTGATGGAGAATCAGAAGAGCTAAATCTCAGTACAGAACGCTGGAAGTTACTCGATGATGATCTCACTTCTTCCAGTGAGGTACAGGTTTCTTCTTTTTAGTTTCATAAAAAAATGTTAAACAATGCTTAACTCTTCCTTAAAATTTGGTCAGCAGGATGAAGAGATTGATCTGCCAGAATCCGTTCCTTTGTTTGACATGTGAGTAAAGCGGTTTTTGGTTCCGCTAGTCTTTGCTTTGATGTGTGCAAATTTCCAAGTTTTTAACTCTTATGATTTTGCAGAATGCAGAGGCAGAAAGTCAAGAAAAACAAAAATGTGGCGGTGTCTGCAGAACCGATTAGTTCCTCGGGTGTAAGGTGTGTGAGAATTTACTAAGAGTTATAGTTACTGTTTAGATGAAATTTTGATTGGTTGGTCTGAATGAATTGGAGTGTATAATTTATGGTAATAGATATTCTAAAAGAGCACTTAGAAAGAAAGCAGGCAAAGATGGATCCAAGGCTGAAACTAGAGAAGGAAAGAATCTCAAATCATTGAAAGAGTTGAATGCTGAAACTGACAGAACAAAAGAGGAGGAAGTGAGGCAAGATGTGGACCATAAAGACGAAGATGATAATGATTGTAGTGAAAAGCAAGAACAATCCGAAAACAATGGTGAAGAGGAAGAAGAAGAAGAAGAAGAAGAAGAAGAAGAGAAAAACTATGCAGAGGTTGAGAGTGAGAGAGAAGACTCAGAAGAAGAGCCAAAGTGGAGAGAAACAGATGATGTGGAGGATGAAGCAGAAGAGGTTTATCATAAAGCCACAGGCAACAACTTGTCTGAGATTGAAGAAGATGAAGATGAGTCATGAAAAGAGCAAAAAAAAACACTTATGAGAAAAAGATTCTTTCAGCTTTTAGGCTTATTTGGTTGTTTTGCTTTTGTTTGAGATGACAATTGTATTTAAAGAAATCATAAACGTTGTTAGTTAGAGTAAGCGATGGTTATTAGTTAATTATCCATAAGTTTGTTCTGTCTGTAATAAAATCATTTCCCACGTGTTGGACGGCTTCTGTCTTAATAATTTCCATGTTGGACGGCTTGAAATGAGAGACACTCTTTTTGTCCAAATGTTTATAAACATCAAATCTTATTATATAAAAGAGAGCGCGTAAAATTATAACTCACCAGATCGTGACACGTGTCACAATATAACTCACCAGATCGTGACACGTGTCAATATTGAATAAATATAATGTTAATAATTGGGAAGAAATATAAATAGAAACACATGTTAATTAATAATGTTAATAATGTAGAATAAATATAATAATGTTAATAATTGGGAAGAAATATAAATAGAAACAGGTGTTAAGATATAATGTTAATAATGTAGAATATATATAATAATTTTAATAATTGGGAAGGAATAAGTTGTGCAAAACACGTGTTAAGTTTAATTTTTAATATAAATATAATGTTAATAATGTTTATGAAAAAATGGTAATAATGTTAATAATGTTTATAAAAAATGTTAATAATTTTAAAAGAAGAAAAAAATTAACGTTTAGGAAAAAAAGCAAAACAAAAATAAGAAAAAAGGAAGGAAAAACCAAAAAAAAGGAAAAAATAATCAAACGAAAAATCTTCACTACATCTATATATATATATATCTAAAATCACTAAATTTCAGTGTGCTCTCCTCTTTGTATTATTTACTATAATTAATTTTTTTTTTAATTCAAACAGAGAAAAAGATGAATTCCATAGTTTCTAAAAGCCAAAAATCTTACTTCACACTATATCAATTAGATCGAAATCGTCCTTACCGTCGTACGATAGTTCATGTTATTCGAAAGTGGGAAGCTAGAAATCCTAAAGCAAATAATGTTCTTATGGAAGTCGAAATACTACTAATTGATGAAAATGTATATATTAGAAAAATACTCTCAATACAATATCTATTGTTTATGTAATTTAACAATAATCATTATTTTTTAAAGGAAAATACAATAAAATACAATTCAAGGATTCGTGCATTAGTCAATGATTCAAAAGTGTGGAGATCAACTAATGGAAGGAAACATCATTGAAATATGTGATTTCAACGTACAATCTGCTAATACAAAGAAATACAAAGTCTCAGACCATCAATTTTTTATCAGGTTTACATAAAGGACAAAAATTACAAGTTGGTCAAGAAATCTACAAAATTCCATTACAGAAATTTAGAATTTTAACATATCAAAACCAGATCAAAAGGTTGGACATGACCGATGACTTATATGGTAAAGTAAATAATGTACATATATATAAATAATTTATATCTTATTATATAAGATACTCACTTAATATGTTAAAATTTTATGCAGATGCAATTGGTTATATTGTGACGTATAAGGAAGAACAAAATACGCGTAATGGTTAGTTATCAGATCGTAACATTTGAAATGGTTAGTTGATATCGTGACATGTGAATTAAATTTGATACCTATACATTTTATAAAATGAAAACTTAACAATATTGAGATAAAACAGAAGTAAGGAAATTAATCAAAAATAAAAACTTAACATTAATTATCAAATAATTAAAAATAAAATAATTACAAATAAGGAAAATAACATAGAAAAAGAAAAATTTAACAATATTTTTTAAAATAATCAATAAAAACAAAATAATTAGAAATAAGAAAAAATAAAAACGTAAAATTACTTGAAAAATAAAGAAAATCTCTATGATAACTTATTTGTTATCTTCATGGATCCACTATCTAATTATTAATTTAAAATAAAAAAAATTCATGTAATAACAAAAGCAATGTAATAAAACAAAAAATGTGTTATTTTATTTCTTAATTATTGGAAAAAGTAAAAATCAATTATTTTCTATTACCTGATATGTTGTTGTGTGTCTTTTATATTATTTGTTAATAAAATAACGGGTATAATATTAGTTTCCGTTTAAATATAACTATAACTATACAAATTTAATAAAATTATTAATATATAATCATAAAATGTTTTTATGTAATTTGTCCGCATATTAGATCGTGACATGTGTATTAAAATTGATACGTAAACATCTTATAAAATGGAAACTTAACAATATTGGGAAAAAACAGAAATAAGGAAAATAATCAAAAATAAAAAAATAAAAAATTAACATAATTAAGAAAAATGTTAATAATTTTAGGAATAATGTTAATAATGTTTAGGAAAAATGTTAATAATTTTAAAAGAAGAAAAATGTAATGTTCAGGAAAAAAGACAAAACAAAAAATAAGAAAAAAAGACAAAACAAAAAATAAGAAAAAAGAGAAAAGAAAAACAAAAAAAAAGAAAAAAGTAACCAAACGAAAAGTCACATGCATAATTATCAAATAATATTATTATAAAACTGAGCGCGTTTAAGGTGAGTTTGACAAACATAATTATAATTAACGAGATCGTAACATTTGTAATGGTTAGTTCAGATCGTGACATGTGTATTAAAATTGATACGTAAACATATTATAAAATGAAAACTTAACAATATTGAGAATAAAACAGAAATAAAGAAAATAATCAAAAATTAAAAATTAACATTAATTATCAAATAATTAGAAATAAAATAAATTAATCCGAAATATAGAAAAATAAAATAATCAAAAATAATAAAAATAACATAGAAAACAAAATTTAAGAATATTTTAAGAAATAATCAATACAAAAATTAGAAATAAGAAAAAATAAAATCGTAAAATTACTTGAAAAAAAGAAAAATCTTTATGATAACTTATTTGTTATCTTCATAGAATTATTAATTTAAAACAAATGTTTTTCATGTAAATAACAAAAGCAATGTAATAAAACAAAAAATGTGTTATTTTTATTTTTTAGTAGATGAAAAAAGTAAAAATCACTTATTTACTATTACCATATATTATTGTGTGTCTTTTATATTTATTTGTTAATAAAATAACGGGTATAATATTAACTTCTGTTTAAATCTAAGTACAATTGTACAAATTTAATAACAATATTAATATATAATTATAAATTGTTTTTATGTAATTTGTCCGCGTTTACGCGGGATTTCATCTAGTATAGTAATAAAATTAAGTGGGTTAATTAATACTCAACTTGAATAAGTTGTCAATAGAAACAACTTACTTGATTCATAATTAACCTTTTTCCTTTAATTTATATTGAAACATATATAGTTCAAAGATAGCTTCGTAAGACTTTACAAAGAAAATACAACTAAATTCTATTTACATGGGATACTCATGTGCAATACTAAGTGTTTTTATTTATCCGAATCAATTTCATAACAATTAAACTACTTTTGTTGGGTTTCTTTTAAAATCAGCTATCAATAAGGCATATATATATAGACCTAATGGTCAATAATGTTGTACTCAGCTTCCATGTAAACGAAAATTATTACTAGATTTTACTTTTGATTAACAAAATTTAAATATGGGTATAGGTTCAATCATGGGAACTTTCCTATTAGGAAAAATTAAAGTTGGGTCCTAAATTATTTATTTTCTTCAGGTAACGATAGTCATTGTCAATATTCTCAACTTCTCACCAATTTGTTCTTTTTTAAAGGGAATGGATATATATAAACCTATTTTATTGTAAAAAAAAAAAGATAATGATGCCAAGGAGAAATAATATATACAAATTTAAAAAAGCATTGTTCATGGATTTGTATAGAAGATCTTTAAGAGCATACGTACGATTACTAACTTTTCATCAAAGTCTTCTAGAACTCCATCAATTTTAATTATAAATATTTATTAGTTTAGCATCTTAATTACTACTATTTTTTGTTGTTACAATTTTTTCATTTATTTAGCAAATTCATGTTCAAATTAAGTTCCAATTATGGTCTTCCATTTAGCAAATATGAAGAATAAAATTGTAAAAGTCAAATTCACAACACCTTTAATTTGTTTAGTTGACGATTTTATTTGGTCTTTTTCTATGGAATGCATTTACACTTGTATGACTTAAATCCACATAATTCTTCATTCACCAAACCCACACTCTTTCAAATAAATCAGCACACAAAATTATATATAAAATTTTCAAAAATATAATAATTTATGTGGACTCACCAACTCTTTACCATGGTTAGGTAAAATACAACAAAGTAAATTACAAAAACACAAAACCGTAACTTATTTAGAAGTCTCTCTTGTATTTGTCAAACATTTAGAAGTCTCTCTATAAATACAAAACACAAAGTCTCTCGCAAAACTACACATCACAACAAATAACAAAACATACTCTCTTCTTCTTAAGCCCCTTTTAAAACTTTCTAACCTATTCAGAAGCTTTTTGTTCAAGCAATGCCTATCGACGGAAAACTAGTCTGCGTCACCGGAGCCGGTGGCTACATAGCTTCTTGGATCGTTAAATTACTATTGGAGAGAGGCTACACCGTAAGAGGAACCGTAAGGAACCCTTCTGATCCCAAAAACAATCATCTTAGAGAGCTTCTTGGTGCTAAAGAAAGACTCACTCTCCATAGTGCTGATCTTCTTGACTACGATGCTCTCTTTGCTACAATCAACGGTTGCGATGGAGTGTTCCACACGGCTTCTCCCATGACCGATGATCCCGTTAGTAAACCCTAATTAAATCAGTTAATATAAGAGTATTAATTTACTATGTTTTCTTGAATTAGTAATTTGATTTTAATGATTAATTAAAAAATAGGAGACAATGTTGGAGCCGGCGGTGAACGGAGCAAAGTTTGTAATAGACGCGGCGGCTAAAGCAAACGTTAAACGCGTGGTGTTCACGTCATCGATTGGTGCGGTTTATATGAACCCTAACCGTGACCCACAAGCCATAGTCGACGAAAATTGTTGGAGTGATCTTGATTTTTGCAAAAACACTAAGGTACTTAAAAAAATACATAAATTTTCATTTAGATTACCAAATATCCCACGAGAAATATTTGATATATTTTGCCTTATTACATATTAATTACGCGTAATCTTATTACAACCACACCTTTGATTTCATTATGTCCAAATTTTTTTTTTTAATTCCGTATAGATTTACCCCTCCGTGTTTTTTTTATGTTTGATATTTTAGTTTCTTTTGTCTTTAATTTCAATATGTTTGATTTTATCTATTGATATTAGTATGTTGTTATTATCAAAACATCAAATAAAATTATCAAACATTGTTGGTAGAAATATATGTATTTATCATTAGTCATTTATATAAATTTTTACAAAAACCAAAGAAATCAAACCAATAAAAACCGAGGGAATATACGCAGAAAAACAAATATTTGGACATAGTGATTTTATTTTTTTTTGGTAACTTTTTTTCTATTTAAAGCATGAGAATAAAAAAACACATAGGTCCTTTTGGACCTCAGTTTGTAATCCTAATCAAAACAAAAACCCACCAAACTCAAGCACAAACGCTTAAGTCCATAGTGATTTTATTTTCCTAACATGAATTTATATATTTTTTGTTTTTTGGCCATGTAGAATTGGTATTGTTATGGGAAGATGGTGGCTGAACAATCGGCATGGGAGACAGCAAAAGTTAAAGGTGTTGACTTGGTGGTTCTAAACCCGGTTCTAGTTCTTGGACCACCGCTCCAGTCAGCGGTCAACGCTAGTCTATTCCATATTCTCAAGTACCTTACCGGCTCAGCCAAAACCTATGCTAACTTGACTCAAGTCTACGTGGACGTGCGTGACGTGGCATTAGGCCATGTTATGGTCTACGAATCACCCTCCGCCTCTGGCCGTTACATCCTCGCCGAGACCGCCCTTCACCGCGGCGAGGTTGTTGATATTTTGGCCAAATTCTTCCCGGAATATCCTCTTCCCACCAAGTAAGTCAAAGTTTCTCGCTCTTTAAAAAGACTTTTGGTCAAATTTAAAACAAAGTTAACACGATTTTGTCGGTCTAATAATATAATACAAACCCTAGATTTACAAACTAAGTGTGCTTAACTTTTAATGATTTAGTAAATCTAATAATTGATCCTCCAAAAAAAGTAAATCTAATAAAAAAAAACATTATAGATATAAATAGTTAGGATAAAAGGGACATGAGTGGTATTTGGTATACGATTGTTTGTGGCTATTGTCTCATTTCTCACCTTATATATATTAGATATATATTTTATGACTTTTAGCACTTGTGGTGAAATTTGTGTGTATGTACTAAGTACTAACTCTCATATGACAAGGTCCACGTCATGTTTCACCTACTGCCTACGTAGAGATCTTACAATATCATACATGTACACGTGGTTGTGGCTTTGTGTGTTTTTTTTGTCTTTGTGTTTATACTAGAAAAAAGTGTACGTAGTCTTGTTACGGGTCTAACTCCATTTGACAAAACAACGTACGTGTGATAATGTTTTTTTTTTCTTCACCTACTCCATGTTTGGTCACTAGTTTCATGACTTGTCTCCTTTAGTTTAATAATTAATACATTACTTTATAGTGTCATACAAGAAACCTTATCCACATTTCGTGTTTTGTTAAACAATGTTTTTATAATGTTGTTTCTTATAGGTGTTCGGATGAGAAGAATCCAAGGGCTAAGCCATACAAGTTCACTACACAAAAGATAAAAGACTTAGGCTTAGAGTTTAAACCAATCAAACAATCTCTCTATGAATCTGTCAAGAGCTTGCAAGAGAAAGGTCATCTTCCTCTTCCTCAAGATTCCAACCAAAACAACATCACAATAATCGAATCATAGAACACGACAAGACCCACTTAAGAAAGCTTTTATTCTAATGCATGTAAACATGTTTGATTTGATCAAGTTATTTATTTAATCTTAAAATCATTATATATATATATAGCTGATTTTTGTTGTTGTAGTTAAGGATATGTTACTCAAATATATGTATAATATTATATAATGGAAGCAATGTTTTTTTTATTAATCGATGTTAATGTAACTTTTATTCCATATATCTAAGAGAATCTGATAAAAAAGGACACAAACCAAGTCTAATTATAAAGGTCCTCATGGACTTGTTTTGTGTCCGATTTTATCCGAGTACTAAGTTTTATGGTGACTAAGAATATTCAATCAACATCAGATGTAGACACTCTACAAGGTAACTGCATATTAACAATGTCTTGTCTTGGAAGTGTTTCCACAGTTTCAGAGTTTCTTGATCCAAGAAGATGAGTACTGACTTCTCTGTTTTTTCTAAAGACAAGGTAACCTATAGCGGCTAAGTAGAGGGCAATGCCTAAGAAGCCAAGAATCCCACAGAAGACGACAAGGACAAGCTTCATGTGACTATGTATAAGAAGCTTAATGAAACTGCTTACTAGGTAGTAAATGTTTATTCCCATTATTAAACCACCAATGACCCAAGTCAAAGCTGTAGTCTGTTCAAAAGAAAAACATATAAAGTCTCATATCGGTTAATAAGTTAACTTAAAATGTGTGTTGATTGTTGCATACCGCGATTGGGTTTACGTGTGCACCCATCTTGGTTTTGCAGCTTGTAAATTTGAGAAGAGGAACTAGCGCGAATGGTAGCTCAAAGGACAAGATCATCTGCATAACATTTATATTCACTATATGATATGGTTTGGCTATTTTAGTATGTTATATACATAATGATATGACTAATGATTGTGTTACCGAAGCAATGATGATTAGCTTTCCGGCTCCAGCTGAACCGCCTATGAGAGCAACGATTAAACTCGGGATTATAGCTAAGCATCTTGTTAAGAGATTTCTAAGCCATGGTTCAAGTCTTAGATCAAGAAACCCTTGCATTACATATTGTCCTGCATAAGTTCCAGTTATGGTCGAGCTTTGACCAGAGGCAAGAAGAGCGATCGCGAATAGCTTTGAGCTCCATTTACCCACAACGTTCTGTTTCAAAACAGAGGAAACAAAACAAAAAGAAGCTTTAACGTTCTGAAACATCATAGAAAGAAACATAAGTAACAAGTAGTTTTAGTTACCCTTAGGAGAAAGGAAGCCTTGTTTAAGTCCAAATCCTCACAATTAGCTCGATCCTCGGGGGTTAAGTCAGGTGCGTTACAAACAGCACCACTTACCGATATCACAGAGACGTTAATGAGAAAGGCCACAAGTAGAGCCAATCCACTTTCTATCAAGTAATATCTGCAAGCTTCCTTGATACCAGTCGCTGACCGTGGTATTTTCCTTGAGAGGACCAAAGCCGAGTGGAGGAAGAGATTGTGCCTGTTGAAAATGACACAACAGTTTCAGAAGAATCTTATCATGTGTGAGTGAGAGAGAGAGAGAGAGAGAGAGAGCTTACGGCATAACCATGGCTCCAAGCAAAGAGATTGCAAGACCAGTGGCACCATTTCCTTTAAGTTGAGGAACAAAGAGACCATGTAGTACTTCTCTTGGGTCTGGTTTTGAGTAGTGAAGCTCAACGAAGAAGCATATAGCTATTGTGAACACAAGAAATGCTATCAAGAACTCAAGCTTTCTCACCTGCAAAACAAATTAGAACAAACATTCATAAGAACTTGACCATATCTACAAGAGGAGAAGTATGCAAGAGACTCAAAAACAATCAATATATACCCCGTACTGTTGAAGCGCGAGAAGCATCAGTGTACTTAAACCCGTAAGAAGAACACCGATCCATATCGGTATGCTAAACAGCATGTTCAAAGCAAAAGCTGTTCCAATTACTAAATAAGCAACAAAACCCATTATCTATGACAATTAGTATTAGCAGAGAGATAAGTATTCCCAAAAAGAAATGAATCATATAAAGAGTAAAGTAAGTTAATATATATATATATGCCTTCAGGGATGTCACAAGCAACAACTGCGATTTCTGCGACTACCCATAGCATAAAGTTTGGAACTTTGGAGTATTCGGCTCTACAATGCTCAGCCAAATGTTTCCCTGTATTCATCATATTAATTAGACCAAATCAGCAAACTTTGGTGTATGAAACTAAAACCAAAAGATAAACATGTTTTGTTGTTAGAGAAGGGGGGGTTTTTAAACCTGTGACAACACCAAGATTAGCAGCCAAAGATTGAATAACCAAAGCCGCGCACGAAGCTACTAATATGATCCAAAGTAACTGTTATTTTTACATAGAAATCAAAAACTTTTTAACACAAAAGGAGGTAACTCTAAGCTGATAGGAAAGTAAAACAGGTATAAGTAAGTAGAAAACACACCTCATACTTGTATCTTGCTCCAGATTGTAGATCAGTCTCAACTGCAAAAAAAAATTAAATAAAAACACATGTAGAAGAAGAAGAAAGAAACATTAGTAACATAATGTAACAGAGAGAAGAAAGTGATGTAATAAGAAAGAAAGTGATGGGAACATACAGTTTCCAGGATCAATGTAAGCAATGGAGACAAGAAAACCAGGTCCTAAGTATGCAAAGAAATTCTTCCAGCTCTTCTTCTGCCATTATTTTTACATACAAAAAAAAGCAAATCAAGATTTATCTTTTATATTATTATTAAAGTGTGATCTGGTGATTAGGTCCATTCTTAATATTAGGTCAAAATCTTGAGAGATAAACAAGAAAGAAAGAAAGTAACCTCAGAGACAATAATCTGATGAGAATCAGAGTTATCGATGAGAGGAGAGTTAGAGAAGCTTCTGTTGCCGCCTGAACTCGTCATGAACTGTCCTCTTCCAGATCCTCCTCCTCCCGCCGCCGCCATCACCACCGTCGTCTCTTTCTTTTAATCTCTCTCTTTCTTTGTAATTAAGTGTGTGTGTGTGTGTTTAACTACTATAGTATATATGATATAAATTGAGCAACCATATGGTTATTATATATAAGGGTTGCCAGATTCGTGCAAGAGATTAGTTAATTTAATTAAATGGTTAGTGATGATAAATATATAAAACCAAAATAAATAAATTAATTAATTCATTCATTCATTAATAATAATAAATGGGATATTTCATATTTTGTACGAACCTCGGAACCAAAGACTTAAAAAGGTAAAACATCTCAAAAACAAAAAAAAGGCAAAGTAGTTTTGTAAAAGTGACAGGACATTGTTTGTTCTGTGTGTTGGGTCCTCCACAACTTCATTTAAGACAAACAAGATTTTGATAATTTATCATTACAATTAAATAAGATTATGTAGGACAGTTTTTTATGGGGGAATATTTCTAAGATTAAAATCCCTTGTATAATTTTTATAAATTTATTTTTGTTTTCTAGTGACTAATTAAAAGAAAAATTAACGAAATAATTCTTTAAACAAGAGTAATAATTATTATCCTCCTAAGAAGAGTTTATAGATAATATAAATAAAATGTTGAACAAGTTGATAGTGGGTCCCATGCATGTGTGTGAAACGATTGGATCTCGGCGACTCGATCGAGGTGGGTCCCATCCCATCTCATTCAATTTCAGTTTCGATTAGATTCTCTGTTAAAAGTGTTTTGGACTGTCTTGTTCTGTTGACCTTTTTCTCATAAACTTTCTTGTTTTTATTTTTATTTTTGTTTGGGATCAAATTCTTCTTTCAATCCACAATAATTTCTTAATGTGTTTGGACATAAAGTTTTAAATGTCTTGGAGAGAAAATAATTTGTTATAAAATTGGAAGACAAGTAAATCATTTGTTTAAGATGTTTTTATTAATCATTATACATCACATGTTATATATGAACACATAGTATCATATTCATCATATGAAAATGATGATATTTTATGTGGTGTTGTCGTGAGCTTATTCATCATAAGGTTTAAAAATCTTATCAACACGAGTTATCATTCTAGATATCTCCAAAGGGCTTTTATCCATAGACTTTTCTTTGCTCATTATATTAGTCTGGACTCTTCCATAGATTCAAGACAGTGCCGTGCCTAGACGTGGAGAGGCCTATGACAAATTTAAAAATGTGGCTTTTATAAAAACGTAAAAAACATTAACTATAAAAGTCAATAACTTGAAATTTGTAATATATTTTTTTAATAAAAACGTTCTCTTAACTCTTTGGTATATTATTAGTTATTTTATGTTTTTAATATATTATTTACTTTTTTTGTGTATTAATTATTTTTGATAAAACATAATTGTTATATGTTCTTGCTAAAAAATGTGTTTCCAATAAAGAAACCTTCACCAAAAATATGTATAAATAAGAATATAATTTTCACAGTTAAAAAACACATTATATTAAATTAGCTAGATAGATAAACTTAAACTTGAATAAAAATGTGTCTTTAATTTTGGGCATATCTTTGGTGGCGTGAGGCAATTGCCCTTTTGGCATTAAGGGAGGCACGGTACTAGTTCAAGATTACCCTATGAGTTATAAAAAAAAATTCATTTTGCGTACCCTAATTTTGTTGAATTATTTTTCTTATCTTTAAAGCTTCGTTTTCTGATTAACAGATATTTGACTTTTGGCGACTTAAAAAAATTGATGATGATATAATAATATTATAATTATGACCTAATAATTTCCGATTGGAAATTGCGGTTTTGGCGATGCAAAATTAACGATTTGACATTTGCAGTTTGTTTGAAAAAAACGGTGTGAAATATGTTTGATTGGTGAAATAATAATAATAAGCGGTACAGAATATAAATTATAATAAAGTCAATATTTTAAATATAAATTATAAATTACAATTTTAATAAAAATTATGTTCAAATAGTATTTTTGAACTTTTAATACTAAATTATTTTTTAACTATTACTTATAAAATAACATTATCAAAAAAAAGAATACGATATCAAGATATTTTTTTTTTATTATATAGAAGAGAAAAAATATGAATTATAGTTATTGTTTGAAGATGAATTCACAAAACTACGCATATGCATTTCTCTCCTAATTAATGTTTCAGGTTTAGTGAAAAATGGGTAGGTTTTGTGGATCAAGTTTATTTGAACTTAATTTTGAGGATTTGAGTATAGTTTTGAAAATTGACTTTAAAATGGCGTAGCATTGTAAAACGCAATTTAAATGACGTAGTTTTATATTTCCCTTTGTTTAAATGGATATTTTATAGATTGAGAAATGAGTTTATTTTCATATAAAAGATTAATATTCATATATTCAAGTTATACGAGAGTATATTGTAAGATTTATATTATTTTTAAAACGTTGTTGTAATAATCATCTACATTAATGTAAGTTTTGTAAATATATATATTGGAATTAATTTTGAAAACCCCACTTTGCAAGATAGTTCATAGAGTAGTAATTTAGCTCTACCAAGAATAAAGAGCAAAAAAAGAACGTCGAGAAAAAGGAATAATGATGTTGAAGACGGAAGAATAAAGTGTTTAACTGTTTATTTAATTGACTAAATATGCTTTATTATGTACGCTCTCTAACATATGATATGAGCCATTGATTACAATTTATCCTAATTATCCCCCCATCGAAAAAGAAAAATATTAGCATTGTATATTTGACTATTGACAATATATATATATGCTAATGTTCGATAACCACAACCTACGGCCATTATTTATCAAGAGAAAAACACAAACCTAATTGTTGATATTAATTAATATTGTATAAAAAAATTCATATTCATATTCCAAAGTCGAAATCACACATGTTATTAGATGACTAGCTAAATCAGTCCATGCCTCCTAATTAAAACTACAACAAAAGTGATAATCGTCACAATTCTTTTTTTTTTGTTAAAACCAAACGGTTTGTTTTCAAACGTTATTTGATGTTGGCATATAACCTAATCTAAATATACACGAACTGTGATATGTAATTGAATATATAAATGATGTAATTGCATGTAGCTTATAAGTACAATTAAACCTCTATAAATTAATAATGTCGGAACTACACAAGTTCGGTAAAAAATTATTAATTTATAATGATTATTAATTTATAGTGATTATTAATTTATCGAGAGAGAAATCACACTAAAAATCAATTTTGGGACCGAAAAAAATTATTATTTTAGAGAGATATTAACGAATCGAATATTAATTTATAGAAGTTTAACTATATATGGTTTTATATATGATGACCTATCTTGTTTTGTAATGGGTTTAATTTAAACATTAATGATATGTAGTGTACTATAAAAATAGAATTATCTTTAGAGACTCCAAGTAGAAAAATAGGACACTATTATCAAGTCAATAAAAAATAAGTAGATACGATTATGATTGTTTGGCTATGTATAAATGAAAGTTGACTTACATAATAACATGCCGTTCTTATCTTTTTAAGGGGAAAACTTGGGGTGGCACTTGACCCCTATGATTTTTGTAAGAATTTTTCAAAATGCCCCCTTTTGATAATTACGTTTTGTACTAGTCGTTAAACCATACTATATATGATAATATTTAATTTGGAGGCTTTACTGGTGTAGAAATGATTGTGACAATTTAACTAAATGTAATGCATATTAGACCATCATTATAGGTAGAGTCAAAAGACTCTTATAAATTTTTTTTTTTTCCGAAAATTAAAAAAAATAAATAATTAATTGACCAATCGCGGACCGCCACGTGTCAATGGAGACCCACAAGTTAGGGGGAGGTTTCAACATTAGAGCATCTCCAAGCATCTCCAACCATTAAAACAAACAAAATATTAATATTTAAAAGAAAATTATATTTTATGATTAAATTTATTTATAAAAAATAAATTGAACCAATGAAAAAGTGACAAATTTAAGAACATCATAACATTATATTTTTAGATAAGAACATAATGTTCTTAGAGTACAAGTTTAAGAACACTTGTCTTAATTTTTAATTTATTTAATTATTAAGAACACCATCTAAAACCATCCATTAAAGATGGTCTTAGCTTTTAAAGATTTAGTGGGGGCCACAGGTTAAAAGCCCACCTGAAGCCCTATAAAGATGCTCTAATATACAAGTCTACTTATGTCAATGAACAATAGTACATAGTAAGAATAGTAATAATGAAAGTTGACTTACATAATCACGACCATTTCATACATCACTAAACTACACCGGTAGATTCTATAAATATGTATATTTTTTCAATGGACTACATACATTAACTGGACAATAAATAAGATATATTGCAAGTTTAGATATATTTTTATCTAGGGATTAACAAACACTAGTATTAAACTTTTTTTGTTTGTTTGGTTTTAACCACTAGTATTAAACGTAATTATCAAAAGGGGACATCTTAAAAAGTAATAGGGGCCAAGTGCCACTCCCAAAACCTCTCTAAGTTAGCCCCTTAATAAGATAAGAACCCCAACCCCATGTTATTATGTAAGAGCATGTTATCAGAGGTGGTTATGTAGAGTGCTTGTGTATTTTTTTTTTGTATCAGAAAATAATTTTAAATAGATAAACTAATTTATCTCAAACTTGAATCTAATATTCGAGAAATAGTAGTATACTAGGAAGTTATTGGCGCGGGATAAAATTTTACGTAATAAAAAAAAATGTTTATTGATAAAAATAATGTGTAGTATAAAATGAGATAAAAAGAATTTGGATCTCATGTGATTCGCGTTAAACGCTTAAATTTGAAGTATATATACAAAATATATTGTATTTTGGTTTTTATAATGTTTTATTTACAAAAATTGATTACTGTTACTATTTAAATATTTATATTTTAATATTTATCATCGAAAAAGATTATCACTGCTATTTCGATGTTGAATATTTACCATTACGTATAATTTACTATTTATCATTAAAAAACAATAACTACATAGTATTTTGAAACCATGATATGACTCGTTTAACAATGAAAAGTATGTCAATCCGGTCTCTATTTATAATAAAACTCGGACTATTAAAACCTCGGATAAAACCACTGAATTTTCGGGAGCTCGAGTCAATTTTGTGTTCAAGTTTTGTCATTTGACATGAACTTTGATGTTTAATACAATTTTACAAAATAATATTCAAGTTTTGTCATTTGATATGAACTTTGATGTTTAATACAATTTTACAAAATAATATTGTTATTTATAAATGAACCATATGTTTTATCATTCTTTTGTGCGAGAATATAACATACGGACATTAGGAAAATTATAAAATTTTGTTTTTCATTGGCTTTTTATATATTTTAAACATATTGTCTATGAATGTTTAATCACTCTTTCATATCTAATCTTATCCGAAAATTATTTGCTCAAATTTTGGGATGAGTCGGGTAGATTATGTGTTCAAGTTTGGTCATTTGACATGAATTTTGGTGTTAAATACAATTTTACAAAATAATATTGTTATTTATAAATGAACAATATGTTTTATCATTATTTTGAACTCAGTATGATAGAATATAACATATAAATATTAAGGAGATCTATTAGAAATGATAAAATTGTATTTCTTATAAAAATTTTAATATTATATTTTCTATATTTTATGGGTTTTTCAACATTTTTTAAATATATTATCCATTTATTATGTCAATTTAAGACACTTTTTTGATAAATTTGAACATTTTGTTTTGGACTTTTTGTTTTTGGCTTTTATGATTTTTTAAGGTGATGACACGTGTCATTTTTACACACATTTTCTCTCTCCGTCTTCTGTATTAATAATATAAGATTTTTATAACCAATGATAGAGGGAATTTGACTTGTAGCATTTAATGTAATATTGGGCTTTTAGTTATATTTTTAAAAGTTTGGGCTTTTTGATGATAGACAAGAAAGTTTATGTGTTTGGTTTAATAAGGCCCGGTTAAAAGAATTTTGGAAAAAGGAATTCGTTTACGTCTAACATTAAATTTTGGGATTTTTATTATTAAACTTTTTATCTTTTTGAATTATACGAATCTTAGGTTAGAGCATTAGACCATAAATATTGCAGGTTTTAGTGGGCTCTTAACGCGTGGCCCCACTAAAATCTTAAAAGATCACCACTTTTAGTTCTTTATTTGGATCCGATTCTTGTACTGTTCATGGGCTCATTGACACGTGACGGTCCATGATTGACACTTTTAATTTTTTTTTTTTAAATAAATAAAAAATACAAATATACAAAAAATCTTTATAAGAGATAAAAATGTGGGTTCTACCAATGTTTATGTTCTTAGTAGTATTTTACCAAGAGTCTCTTGATTATGATATCAGTATTATATACTCATATTAGTTTTTTAAATGTATAACTAAGAAACTTTAACCAATTTAAATTTTCTCTATTTTTTTTTCATTTTCTTTTGATGTTAAGAAATTCTTAACAAATTCTAGATAGAGATGGTCCAAGTCCATCATAATGAATTGGTAGGAATTTTAAGTACCGGTATAAAACAACGTATAATATTTTATTTCATTTTATTATTAAAATATCGCAAATCATTAGAGCATCATTATTAATGTTCTTAAGTTTGGTACTTAGTAATTTAATTTGTATTTGTTATAATTATTTTTTTTTTGTCTAATAAGCTTTAAGTTTTTTTTGCAATTATTGGTACTAGAAGAAAACCCGCGCGATGCGCGGGTGCAGATATTTTATTGTTTTTTTGGTGTTGATTTTTAAAACAGTTTTGTATTTAAAATTTATTTTTAAAATGTTTAACATTGTTTAATTTTTCCGGTCATTGGTGTTGGTATAAATTGTACAATATAATTATTTTCAAAACAAATTATGATAATTATTAATTTTCAAAAGTAACTTTAATTTTTTTTCATTTCGTCTAATGAAACGTAGATGAGAGTGTTAGTATATAATTTATCATTTATGAACGTTCTTTTTTTTTTTTCAATTTCTTATTTTCAGTTTTACATTTTTAAATTATTTGTGTGATTCTTAGTCTAAGTCACATTATAGTGTTATTTTTATTTTTATTTCCTTACATATTTTTCATCGAATATTTTTTCATTTCTACGTAAACGTTTTCATTATTATCTGTCATTTTGTATCATTTAATATTTCTATAATCGTTTTTTTATTGGTGTTTTTTAATCATTTTGTTTCACATTTTTTTCGTTTTTTTATTGGTGTTTTTTAATCATTTTGTTTCAAATCATGTTATTCTTAAATAAAAAAAATTAAATGATTTTTTGACAAATTTTCATTTCATTTCGTATTTATTTTGTGTCTTTAAGTTTCTGTAATGCATTTTAACTATTTTGTTATCTTTCTAGAACTTTTATATGAATTTTTATATATTGATTATTAACATTTGCTTTTAAAAGATTATTATGAATAATTTATGTATTATTTATATGTGTAGTCATAGAGTGTATAAATCTTAAATTTATAATGTTTAAACTATATTTATCTATATATACCTAAGTTTGATTTTTTTTTATATTTGTTATTATATATAATATAATGTTTTATTATATTATTAAAAAGGAATTCACAAAACCACACCTTTTCATTATGTCATTTACAAAATTCTACCTAATTCAATTTTTTCACATATTTACATCTTCTTAAAATTTTAAAAGCTTTATTTACCCTTTCAAAAATTACCAAAATTAAAATATTTCCATTTGGGTTCGCTAAGTAGTATTTAGAGTATAGTATTAAGAAAGTAAGATTGTCTTGATAGGGTTTATTTGTATTTAATTTTGAGTGTTTAGGTCTAGTTTTGTGAAGTAATTTTGAAATAATGTAGTTTTGTGAAAAGTAATTCAAAGGGTGTAATTTTATAATTCTCCCATCATAAAATGATTTTGGGAGAATTATAAAACTACACATTTTTAATTGCATTTCACAAAAGTACACCTAAACGTTAAAAATTAAATCCAAATTATGCATATCTAAACAACCATACCCACTTAATCACTATACCATAAACAATAATTAGCTAATTTAAATGAAAATTTTTAATTTTGATGAAATTTTAAAGAATAAATTAAAATTTTAAAATTTTGAAAATGTGTAATTAGGTAGAGTTTTGTGAATTACTCTCTCACTCTCAACTCATTTTCCGTCGACGTTCCTGCACATCATCAAGATTCCACTTTTTTCTCTCTCTCACACACTTGCAAGCAAGAAGAAGAAAAACTCGATTTTGATTTCTGTGTGAAAAAAAAATGACAGTTGAACAAGATTGTCTTGCTTTAGACCAATTTCCTGTCGGAATCAGAGTTTTAGCCGTTGCCGATGACCAGACTTGTCTTCGTATCCTCGAGATTTTGCTTCATCGTTGCCAATACCATGGTTTCTCTCTTCTCTTTTTCTCTCTCTCTCTCGAGGATCTATTTTTTTTAGTTTCTAACAAATGGGTTTTGTAGATTCAGTTCAATTTATGATGTTTTTGATCTCATATAAAATTTACCTTTTTGATTTGATCTCTTGAAAAAATCTAATTTAAAAATTCGATTTTTATTTTGGTTCTGATTTAAAATTACAAAATTGAAAAGTTTGACTCTTTATTAAGAAATAAGAGTTATATATATTGTTGTTGTTGTGTATAGTTACAACGACGAATCAGACACAATTGAAGCTATTGAGAGTATTGTTGTCTCATTGTTTCTTTGGTCGAATCTCATGGCGAAAAAAATGAGGAGAACATGAAGAGGAGAAAGAATCACGAGGAAAGAGAAATAAGAAGAATTAATTGTTTTTTCTTTGAAGGAGGAGGGGCCCACAACAAAAGATCTGACCAATCAGATCGCGAATAGAAATGCAAAAATTGCTGAGGTGTCAGCAGCTGGAGAGAAAGAGTTTAACTTTTATAGTATAGATTGTCTAAGAAGGCATCAAACTTTAAACTGATTGATCGTAAATGCAAATGAATCAAAGAAACTATGAACGCGATCAACTACAACAACATGATCGGAGAAGAAATCACAGAAACACAATCGATCGGGAATAAACAGCCGAAACGATGAAGATCCAGAAGTCCAAATCGAGAATAAACAAATCGAATCTGGATCGATATTGCTCAGAATCGATTGGAAATGAAGCAAACAAAGCTCAATATAGACGCGATATACGCTGATAGAAGCAGCCAAAAATCACACTGGAACGCGAACGCTTTCATAGAAGCCCGAAATTGATTTTGGACTGAATCAAAACAATAACCTGAATATGAGTGCTTAAACGGCGAAACGGGAAATCGATGCTCCGACTAAAGAAACTGAAGCTTGATTTGAACGAAAATGACGCAAATCTGAAACGAAGATGATGAACACGACGAACGTGATGAAACGCGACCGGGTAAAATATGATTCTCCGACCATTGATATCGGAGAAGACGATGAAATCAGATTGATTAAGCTGATCTGACAAAAAAAAATCAATTTTTTACCCGACCTATCACAAGGCGACACGCAAAGATGTTTAGTGGGCTTTAAAATTGTTTAACTAAGAATCGGTCCTACAACTTAAACCCATTATTGATTTAATTAAATACACAAAAATACCCTAAACATCATTGATAAACATGTTCTTAGTATGATTACCTTATTTAGAGGTACGTTCGTGCACTGACTTTGACTTTATATAAATCTTGCAATGAATTCTTCAGGAGAATAATTCATGATTCATGAACTTAGGTCCTTTTTGTATTGGTCGGCCATCTACCAAAAACCAAAATAATTAACTATTCCAAAAAATTCAAAACATGTAAACGACAAAAGTAAAATGTAAAGCCAAATCGAACTATCGGAATATTAATATAAAAATACAAATTAAATGTCAAAGATAAACGTGTAATCCACGGATTCGTGCTATTCCTTTGATGGCTAATTTATAATTTAAAACACTAATAGTATATATTTTGACAAAAAAAAACACTAAATATGTGTATACACATGATTTCAATTTTTATTGTTTACGTATGCATGTATGTTGAAGAATAAATATGTATGTTGTTACGTATGTATGTCGAAGAATTATTGTTAAGATAATTCTCTGCTTTTTTTTTGCCAAAAGAAAACTTTAGAATATATTTCAACTATATATTAATTAGTCTTAAATTGATGGAAAAGAATGTGTTATAAAGCAACAGCTAAATCTAGAAATAGAAGATGATGTGGCATATAGAAGAAAAGTAGATATTGTAAACACAATATAGAATTAAGCTTTAACAAAAAAAAATATATATATAGAATTAAGAGAACTTGGATTAGTCGTTGGTTTACATACTTGGTCGTTATATTAAGTGAATATGGACATTGATAGACCAAAAACAAAAGTCCATCTCCAAAAAGACAAGATTTGAGAATAAACTATTCATAATTTAATATATATAAATAATAGACACGACTAGACAAACACATGTTTTAGAGCATAAACTATTCATAACTCTTATGTATAAATTATTTTTTTTTTAATTTTTTTTTTGATTTAAAAAATAAAATAAAATAAAAAATAAAAAAACACCAATCGCGGGCCGCCATGTGTGAGTGGGGCCCGCAAATTGTGTAAGAGTTGGATCCCAAATAAGAGCTATAAGAGCTAAATCTCTTATATTTTTGTGGGTCCTACATCTAAAAACCCACTTAAATCCCCAATAATCATGGTGTTAGACCTTTATTTAGTAAATGAAGCCTTGATTTGTACGGCCATTTTGTTCTTTTAAACACATCCAGTGTACCTCTTGTTTTACTGCTTAAATCACCGAGAAAAGGTTACCCTAAATAACTTTTTTATTTTCACAATTTCTCTATTTGACTAGATACGGATTGTCACGTAAGTTCGGTTTTAAATTTGTTGTAATTTTCAAATAATAAGATATATTTGCAAATTTAAATATATAAAATTATTTGGTAAATAATATATTAAAAATGTCGATTTTGATTATATGTTTGTGGTATATTGTGTTATAAAGTAAATGAATATATATATTGATTATATGTTTGTAATCTCTTGAATTATATGATTATATCTCATAAACTATGTTTGATATTTTTCTACCCGTCACAAAACTACATGTATATATTATACATAAACTACACTTGATTTAGTCTCATAACAATTATTATTCGTGATTTCAAATTCGATTTGTGATTTTTAATGACTCGTTACAAAAAATTAAAATATGTGGAGATTTTAATTGTTATTCAAATTTGATGTTAAAAATTTAAAATCTACGATTATACCTAGATTTAATTCTGAAATTAAAAAAATAATTTGTAATGAATTTTTTATATATTATTATTATTATTCAAATTATTTTTTTTATTTTTTTAAAAACAAATTTTTTTTATTCTTTTGTTTTGAAATTAAAAATATTTTCCTTTCCTTTTTTTGAATATTTTTGTTTCCTATTTTAATGATGAAATTGATATTTTTTTTTGTATTGAAACATAATCATATGTTATATTGAATGACAACATTGTAAATACAATTTTTTGTCTCTTTTGTAAAAAAAAATTTCTTTTAGTAGTATAGATACTTTTGTACATTGCAAAATAAATATTTATAGCCGTTTACCATGATCTTGAAACTTTATTTTATTTAATAGTTTCTGATATAAATAAATTATCATTCTTATCATATATCAAAATTGATGCTAAAATTATAAAGACACTTTTAAAAGCAAAAATTTGACTATGTAAACGGATGAAATATTGTTTAACATGTCAAAATGATATCATATGCTTACTTTTAACAAGTGAAATTCAAGAATATTTAATTACAAATAAAAAAAAGATTTGCAACTTGAGCTCAAGTGGGAATGGTTTATGTTAATCAAATAAAAGGTATGGATCTTAGACCTTTTGTTTCTCTCTATAGACTTATAGATCATGCAATAGAAAGAAAAAAAGGAGATATATTTTTAAATGGAACTAAACCAAACCAAACCATTCCATTCGTGTGTGTGTTATGATTTTCTGAGTCAACCTGGTCAACGGTCAAAGTGGTCAAAGTCGTTAATATACAAGAAACGAATTGTGCTTTCGTTACTGGCCTTTCTCTTCTTGTCTTAATTTGGACGAGAATAGTTTTTGCTTTTTTTTGTGTTGAATTTTAGTCCACTTGTATTTTAATATTTTGTTTTTCTGACTTCAACATCATCAATGACTTCCAAAAATTGATCATCACCGACTTGAATTATTTTCTTTTTATTTTGTCTCTACAATTTTCAATTTTTTTTTGGTCGGCTACTTGATAACTAGTGTGGAGACACAAATGAAAAATATCTAAGAAACTAGATTCGTAATGATTAATTATATATATATATATATCTTAAGCTCTTTCGTGAATTGGAATGTAATTCATCATTCATGTGTGAAAGAAATATAAAATATAATGCATGAGTAAGTCCAAAATGATCAATTGTCCATCGAGTTTTGTCTTTTCAAGAAATAAACATGACTTTTTGTTTGATAAATTAGTTATATAAAATCGACCTAACAAATATGTAATGCAGTCTTATATTAGCTATCGGAGTACGTACGGGCTTACTACTCTTTTTTCCGATACAATAATACCATATTACAAAACTATAATTAAATAAATAAAATTAGGACAACAAAATTACTTAGTAAACCTACTCTGTCCTTCCGATAAAACATAAATGAAGTGCCCAATGGTATTTTTGAAAGGACGATTTAGGTGAATATTATCTATTGAGGTATAAATTGGGTGGAATGACAAAGTAGTAGATTAATTAGCAAAAATACTAAGAGAGAGAGTATAATTTTTTTTAATACCAAACTACCCTCAATCTATCTTGTCACTGAAAAGATTCGAAAATCTGAAAAATACAGCTAGTAGATATTGGTTATTTGATAAATTGATAATATTTATCTATTAACTTGATAAATTATTAACTTGATAAATTATTCTCAATAAACTTAGCATAAGCAATTTGATAAACGACTATTTAGAACAATATAGGTGACTATTTATAAACCAACTATTTAATGTTTATGTGATTATTTAAAAACCAGATTTTAAAAATTGATGGTGATTGATGACGATTTTAGAAATATTCCATATGATATATTTCTAACTATAATAAATAGGTGATTATTTATAAACAAACTATTATTTATTTATAGGTGACTATTTATAAACCACAATTTTGAACTAAATAGGTGATTATTATTTTTAAAAGGTAAACCCAAAACCTAAAACCTAAACTCTAAACCCTAAAACCTAAAACCTAAACCCTAAACCCTATACCATATACAATATACCCTAAACCCTTTACCCTATACGGTTGAAATAGATGACTATTTTAGAAATATTTCATATGATATATTTGTAACTATAATAAATAAATGACTATTTTAGAAATATTTCATATGATATATTTGTAACTATAATAAATAGGTGAGTATTTATAAACAAACTATTATTTATTTATAGGTTACTATTTATAAACCACAATTTTGAACGGAAATTTATTTATGATAGACTAGTTCACATGATATATTTGTAACTATAATAAATAGATGGCTATTTTAGAAATATTTCATATGATATATTTGTAACTATAATAAATAGGTGAGTATTTATAAACAAACTATTATTTATTTATAGGTGACTATTTATAAACCACAAATTTCACAAAGGGAAATTTCATGTGAATGTTAAAACAAAAGGAAAACGGTGTGGAATTATAGGTGACTAGTTCATAAGATATATTTGTAACTATAATAAATAGATGACTATTTTAGAAATATTACATATGATATATTTGTAACTATAATAAATAGGTGAGTATTTATAAACAAACTATTATTTATTTATAGGTGACTATTTATAGGTGACAATTTGTTTATAGGTGACTATTTAGGTGACTAGTTCATATGATATATTTGTAACTATAATAAATAGATGACTATTTTAGAAATATTCCATATGATATATTTGTATTACGGTGCGTGTTAGCAAAAATGAGTAGGATAAAGATGTAAATCAAAAGTGATTTGACAGGAGAGAGGTCTTGTGTCAGAAAATTTCAGCAACCCATAAACAAAATAATTTGCAAGCAAAACACATTTTGTTAGATTGAAGGCCCAAAAGTAATTCTACCTATGAATAGAACATCCCATTTATTTACTTAATTAACTTTCAAAAAATGACACTACACCTAATTTCGCCTTTTGAAAAGCCGTGTCGGCTTGACTTTGACCGACAAAAACCACACGTTTACATAAATCAAATACTTAATTTAAAGTTAGAATATCCCAATAATTATTATAGTGAATATCAAACACATATAAACCACGTTCCGCACACTCTTTTATACTATTTTCTACTATACATTACACACACTACTAACAGTATTTTGCTTTAGTCAACCGTTAAATAGTAACTCCTAACTAGAATATCGAACTTTCCAATTATGTACTACGTTTTATATTTGTAAACATATACTATTCCTTACTTTATGTATTTAGTTATCTAAAAGGGAAAAAAATAATTATTGTCTAATTAATGCTTGGGTGTATAAGTAAATTCCTTGATGAAAAATATGATAATAATAACACATGTGTTGAATCACAATTTCTCATATTTTATTTTTGTCAAAGCACATGTTAGCTAGCATAGTTACGTTTGCCTAACTACTAAAACCAAGTTATCATTTAATTTCTCAATTAATTATTTGTCTATTTTGAAATGAATTTAGTTGTTCTAAATTTACATGTTGGTTATAATAATACAATAAAATTTTAATAACAAAGGAAAACGTGGAAATAGTATTTTTATAATATTTAGTCGACAATGAAAGAGCATATGTTTGTTAGTAAAAAAAAAGAATGTCAACCAACTAAATAAAAAAAAAAAAAAAATCAAGAACATAACAAAATTGAATATGTGATGCCCATATTACAATTTATTAAATAAATGACAATAAGGATCGGACCAAATACGTGTGCGAATGTGGACCCAAGCTAAGAAATTAGACGAGTTGTTGAGAGTCTAAAAGACAAAAAGTAAAAGGAAATAAATAAATAATAATATGATAAGATAAGCCCATTTTGTTTATTGCTTGAAAATGAAAACCACATGGCTCCCTCCTCTTCTTCTCTTTCCACCTTGTTTCCTCTTACTAAATTACTATACTTTACTTCCTCTCTTTATAAATACAACCCCCCAAAAAAACCATTCCTTCTTCTTCAACAACAATAAATATCCCATTAGAGAATATAAAAAAAAATAAGAAGAAGAAGAAGAACCAAGATCAACAACTCTTACTTAGAGAATCTCTTACCAATTTTTACTCAGCTTAAAGGACATCCTACACATCTATATCATCCACCACTTGGACCAAAAAGATTCATAAATAACATGGACCAATATTCATCATCTTCTTATGTGGATACTTCTTTAGATCTCTCTATCGGCGTTACTCGTATGCGTGTTGAAGATGATTCTACGGTATACTTTAATTCTTGTTTATCTTCATATATCTAATTTTAGTATTTCACTATCACATACATATACTTTTATAACGATCAATTATAATATCCACAAAATTTGCATGTATATACACATAAAATTTCCAACTACAAACTTATGCAATTTTATTTGTTGGGTTTCTGGAAACTTATGATTGTATATAGGCTTGTATAAAGTTTTTATAATAATAATAATATGTTAGTATGTAGTTTCTAACTTCATGCAATATATAACTAATTATGTGCAGACAAGTGCTTTGGTGGATGAGTTAAACCGAGTAAATGCAGAGAACAAGAAGCTCACAGAGATGCTAAGTTCGATGTATGATAGCTACAACGTATTGAAGAAACAACTAATGGAACAACATGTTAATAAAAACAAGAGCAACATCAACAACAACATCATAACCACGTCAGAGATAGACCAAACAAGTAGTCCTCCCAAGAAACGCAAATCTCCAGACACTTTTATAAGTAGTACTTGTGCTGCTATAGGTGGAGTTTCTGAGAGCAGCTCTACGGATAATCAAGATGATCTTTATCTGTGTAAGAAGCAGAGAGAAGAGACTGTTGTTAAGGATAAAGTCTCAAGGGTTTATTACAAGACCGAATCTTCTGACACTACCCTTGTAAGCTTTGCTTTTCTTGAAATAAACTATCAAATTTATAGTACATGTCTTTAGTAACTTTAGTTTTACATGTTTTATTGATTATAGAATATTGTTGTTTGTTATTAAAGGTTGTAAAAGATGGGTATCAATGGAGGAAATATGGACAGAAAGTTACTAGAGACAATCCATCTCCAAGAGCTTACTTCAAATGTGCTTGTGCTCCTAGTTGTTCTGTCAAAAAAAAGGTACAGTAAATCACAAGAAATAAACTCCGATTTTTCGATAAAATATTAACTAATTAGTATGATTCTGATCTTGTTTCTGGTGTCTCTTCAGGTTCAAAGAAGTGTGGAGGATCAGTCAGTGTTGGTAGCTACTTATGAAGGTGAACATAACCATCCAATGCCATCATCGCATATCGATTCAAACAATAGCTTAAACCGCTACATCTCTGCTGGTGCTTCGACTCCACAAGCTACTGCAGCAACTAACCGGGCTAGCAATTTGACTGGACCGGTAACTACTACGGTTGATATGACCGAGTCCAAGAAAGTGAGTAGCCCATCAAGAATCGATTTTCCGGAAGTTCATAAACTTTTGGTGGAACAAATGGCTTCTTCCTTGACTAAAGATCCAAACTTTACAGCAGCTTTAGCCGCAGCTGTCACCGGGAGATTGTATCATCAACAGAATCAAACCGATAAATAGACTAGTTTATCGAAACTCCTTTAGCGTTTTTAGATTGAGATTTGGCATAAAGAGAGAAACAAAGAGATTATATAATCTCCCTTGAGATATACTCAAAATGTAACATGTAATCGTTTATCATACAATCTCCAATACATTCGGCTTAGAAACAACTCATCCTAGTTTGATAACTAAAAAAAGCATCTATACAAATGCATAAATAATACAACAACAAGCTAAAAGCAGCACAAGTGTTAAACAACTACTTATCTCATGGAAGTTATTTTAGTTACCGGTTTCGTCTTTTGATAAGCAGTGTTGGTGTCTGAAGCAGTTAGTGAGATGGTCGTTAGTGAGACCAGCTGTTTGCATAAACGAGTAAATGACCGTAGGACTAACACTTCGAAAGCCTCTGCGAACAAGGTCTTTGCTTATCAACTCGGCTTTGGATGTCTTCACAGGGACTTGGCGTGGGTATCGGAATTGGCTTTGTGTAGGCTTCTGGTTAACAAAGTTCCAAATGTACTTGTCAAATGATCCAAACTCAACTATTATCTGTGCATTGAAGAAAGACAATAACAGTTTCAAAAGGTTGTTTTTCTTGTCAAGAAACATACAAACTATGATCAGGTTTTGTACATGTTCATTTACCTTGCGTACTTGGTTAGCGTTCTCAAGGATTGACCGTAGCTTTTGTGCTGATAGTAATGAGGCGGTAGCAATCTCAGAAGATGTTATCTTTTTATTGGTTAGTTCGGATATCACAATTGGATCAAAGTCCATGAAAACTTCCCTGTTTTAAAGCAAAAGCAGAAGCACATATGAGTAAGTCAGAAGATGTCACCAGGAAAAGCTTTGCTTAAGTTTTACCTGAATAATTGTCTTTTAGAAAGAATGTCTTTCCACGATAGTTCCGCAAGAGCACCAGAGAGGCTTAATAACTCGAAAAGTTTCCTGCAATAACGAAATAAGAGTGTTTATAATCCACAAAGAGCATCCTCCAGAACTAGCAAAAACATAAGAGAAAACATCACATACTTGTCATCATGGGCAGGAACTCCCCACTCTTCATCATGGAAGGCAATGTAACATTGGTCTTCACAAGGACACAGGCAAAAGCACAAACTATCGGTTAGCGATAAGCCGATAACAGAGAAAAAAGATTTCAACTCAATATATAACTAACTTACAATACTTCAATACACCACTCAAAACTCAGAGAACACATAGATTTCAATTGCTTAACAGTTCAAGACAAGTATTAATAGCTACAAATGTAGATTGAAAAAGTGTTGTTATTATTACCAGATTTGGGAGTGATCCAAGCACATCTTTTAAGACCATCAGAGAAACAATCACCAGCTTTATCATCTCTATACTCCGTTAGATCTCTTCTCAGTGAAGAAGTAGAGGAAGAGATAGACCTACTTCTTCGAAAACCTCTCTTACCACTCGAAGTAGAAGCCATACTCAACGGAGAAGACTCGCACGAAGAAGACGCATCTGACGAATACGAAGCTGTCATGGAGGAGACACCGTTTCGTCTCAGAGACGAGCATTGCGACAATTTCTTAGCCGGAGAAGAAGTAAAGGTTAGGTTTTTCGATTTATCAGAGACAGGTTTCTGCTGAAGAACGGTGTTTTCGGCGAGACAAAGAACTGATCGGAGATCTCCGTCGCCGGAATCTAAAGAACGGAGTCGATTCGGAGCCGACATTGACCTAAATGTGAAAAACTCCCTCTTTGAAATTCACAGCTCTTTAAAAACAGTGTAATAATTGCAATTTCCCAAAACAAAACATCAATTTTCGATAAACCCTAGAAAAAAAAAGAAGAAGAAGAAGCTGCATTTACTTGAGATTTAAAGGAAAGTCTTCACCTTTTAGAGAAGTGGAGGCAAGCCCAAGTTGCTCATTGTGAAAACAAATAAGAAAGAAAGTGAAAGACACAGAGACAAAATGAAATCTTCAGAAAAGAGACGACTTTTCCGATCGAGACAGAGAGAGAGAGAGAGAGACAACTTGTCGTTAAGACCCGACCCGGTCTAAATAAAACGGGCTAAACTGATATGTATATATGGGCCTTATGGTTCAACAGATTAGGCCCAAACAATATATAATGTGGGAGAAAGGATTTAACTTTTCTTGTAAACAAAGTAAAAAGATAAAACCTTTATGTAACTCTTTCAAGTTAATACATACAATTGTTTCTGAAGTTTTAGGTTATTATTTAGAGACAAGACTGTAATAAGTAGTGGTAATACTAACTTAATTCCTCTGAATCAAGATCACCAAAATCAGGTTCTGGTGGCTTTTGAAGATTCATCAAACTCTTTGAACTCTCAGATACTCTTAGCTTATGTCCTCTAAGTGCATTAGCAGCAAATCTTGATGCTAATACCGTGGAACGCAATCTAGAACTTGACCCAACAGAACTATCATTTCGTGTAATCAAAACCTTATTACCATCATCATCATTGTCTTTATAATCCATTTCTTCTTCTTCTTCTTTGCGTCTAAGCTCTGCTATTTTCCTTCTTAAATGTCTTCTCCAAGCAGCTTGTATAAAGCAAGAAGCCCAAGTTCTCCATTGTTGTGAGTAAAACCTAAAAGTTTGTTGAACTTGACGACTATGTAGACGCCTAAACTGGCTTGCCACAAACTTTAGCTCTTCAGCTTCCAAGGCAAAAGCTTCTACTTCTGTTAAAGCAGTGACTGTTCTTGTGGAAGAAGGTAGGTTAGAGCCAGCTTTAGGGTCAAGTGCCCAAGTCAAAAGCTCTTCACCACAAAAGTCATTTTCTTTCAATAAACCTCTGTTGAAAAACCCACTTCTTCCACCATCTGTTGTAACACTCTCTAACCGGCCTCTGATCACAAACAGCATTTCGTTAACCGGGTCTTCTTCTCTCACTATGTATGTGCTCTCTGTGTATAGACTCGGCTTAAGCCTCTCGCATATCGCGTCTAGTAATCTCTCATCCATATTATCAAACAGAGGAACCTATAAAACCCAAAACAGAACACACACACATTGTTCCTTGTGAGTCAAGTGATGTATAGGGCAATTCGCATTACTAGTACAAAACTTACCCTACGGACTAGATTCAGACAAAGATGTCTTTTGATGTCTCTTCTGAGATCTTTTGGTAAACTTTGGACGATGTTTTCTTCGTCGACACCTCGTGTTTCTAACCATTTGTATTGATCATAACGCCTGACTCTTTCTCTCAGGTCCTGTGGAAGTGACCTATGATGCATCCACTGCTCTGAATCGCGTCTTTTGATCCTCATTTCCTCTAATCGAACGGTGAGTGACTGAAGATAAGTCTGCATATTCCCTATGAGAAGTGCAAAAAGGAGAAGTCCAGCCACAGCAATCGCTATCGAAAACAGAACTTCTCCTGGATATGTACTTGTTTGCAGCCCTTGTCCTAACGTACTACGCAAGAAACACACACAAAAAGATGTTATGATAATTACATGACAAGGCTAAATAAACTAATATTCCTCGGGTTTCAATAGCTTTTTACCTTAGGTTTTGGAGACCCCACCAAAGACAATAACAGAACTTTGAGAAAAACGTTGTAGAAGATACAATCCCTGAAGACACAGCCTGGCTATAGATCCCATAGTTGAATTTGGATTCATCGCTTTTCGCGGAACAATTCACCTTGAAAAGATCAGGCACTGATTTGATCCAATCAGTGTCGCGGCTGCTCATGTATTTGCTTCCACAATACAGAATCTGAACACATAGCTTTGGATCAGGCTGTACTTTACAAGCTGATCTCAAGCATGTATCGTTTCTTTCCACTGATAACATGTACCAGAACGCGCCGGTTATCTAAAAACAAAACCATAATCAAGAACGTTTTCAGAATCATAGAAACACACAAGAAAGCTTGTTCTGTTTAACCTAGTTTTTTTGAGCTTACGTGGCTTGCAAGCATGTACCAGAGTAGGTAATAAGCAGCACCAGCCCAAGCTCCTTCAGCGAAAGCACCTGCTGTTTTCTTAAGCTCTGATGTTAATGGAATAAACCTAACGAATCTTGGTATGTACTGAATTATTACAATGTGTAATATCGACTGTTTTGTCGGTAACACATCTGTTCCTTTTGATCCATGTAGAAACTTCCACACCACAATCTACACCCACCAAGAAAAACACAATCAAGAAACCATCACAAAGTTTGAATATTTATTGTAGTAACTTGCTAACCTGAGGAGCAGGGACAACCGCGAGTAAATCGACAAAAAAGTAACGGGTCAAGTAGCGTTCAGCGATCTTAGCAGGGTCAATAACAAGCTCTCCTCTTCCGAAAACACGAGAAGAAGGAGCAATATAAGCTGTACGGAACTGAAGAGCCATTCTCGTCAAGTAGAAAACATCGATAATCGTTCTAAGTGTGGTGGTTGTCACGGCTAATTTGGAGTCTATACCAATGCAGTTCCCCGAGTTATCGACAATAGGTAGATAGAAGAAGAGAGGATCAACAGAGACAGCTAAGATACATGAGATTACAAACATTCTGTTCCATAACAAAAGTGTTTTGTCTTGAGGATCAAATATCTTTTTTTCGGATACTCTTAGGTCTTCAGGGAAAACAGCTCTGGTCACGCCTGATGTTAGCGATTTACCGATTGTTTTTAGCCCTTCTGATCCTATTTTAACACCTTCTCTAAATGATTTTGATGTGTTCTTAGGCTTTGCTCCTCCTCCGCGATTAAACAAATTACCGAAACAAGATCGTTTCTTTACCGTTGCATTTGAAGCCATTGATACTCTTGAATCTGTATCATCTAACCTGTGATTAACATTATGATGATGAGATTGTTATTAATTAACATACAACATATGCGTTTTTTTTTGTTTTTAATTTATTCGTTTACCTTACAAATTTTTCTCTTTGGCCACCTATATATTGAGATTTGTACATTTTCTTGATGAAGCGATCACATATGTACAACACACAAAACCTAGCAAAGTTCCATATTTTATAAAAAAAAAATGAAATTTAAGAACAAACTTTGATGATAACAATTTTAAAATAAATTTGTTTTTTTTCTTCAACAAAAAGCAGTAACGTTATCTCCTACACTTACGGCCATTCCTTGTAAAGTAGAGAAGGGTCTTAATTGACTTTTTTGTAGGGCTTGAAACTTGTGGAAGAAGAAACAGAGAATTATCTGGTGGATATGCCACATAGATGTTAAAAAATTTAGATACTCTTAACTTCTTGGATTGTAATATTGCTAATTTGTATAGAATTCGTTTAATATCAATATCCATTTGTAGTACATATAAACCATGCAAAAATACCAAATAAGTTCAAGAAAAAGAACACAAAAGCAATGCATACTCAATAGTCAATAGCTAGTGTCTTTTTAACCAAATTCGAAAAAGAAAAAGGAAATATTAATGATAGCAATTATTCAAATTCAATATTGTAAGAGCGCAAACAATGCTCTTTTATTTTATTTTATTTATTTATCTAAATGTATAACGAGAAAATAAATTAAAAAAATCTGAGTGCACATGACATTGTTGGTCCACAACACACCCACTTATGACTTTATCATAACATAAAGAGTGTGACGTCCCATAGAGTTTTTTTTGTTTTATAATGAACTTAAAACATTATACTTGTCGTTACAATACCAAAAATCGTTATGATCTTTCCATATCCATGACAAATTTTGTGTCGAAAAAATCCCTTGAACTAACCATAAAAATCCATTGTAATCTTTGAGATTCGTGTACATATTGTTAAACAGATAGTGTGTCCTTTTCAATCGCGAGTGTACTTATGGTTAATGCTATATATATATATTTTTAAATGTACATGCATCATCGTAGACAACAAAAGACTACAAAAGTGTGGGTGGGATGTGTGTAAATTAAAGTTATGGGGCAAAATTTACAGAATCAAATAATTTGTGCATAACTATCGAAGCAGTCAAAACGGATCTTGGACACTTCGCCTCCTAACTCGTTAACAAACTAACTTATATACAATTATTTTTTAAAATTTGTAGTAAACAACAATCTTAATCTAATTTTTAGCAAGCAAACGAATAGGACAAAGAAAAAAATGTATAAATTAAATTAATAACAAATAAAAGTCTAATCTTAAACATCACTATATGATCCACTACACAAAAGCAAAGTAACATCATCATTAGTAAACAACATTATCATTTCTTAACTTTATATTTTAAATTAAACTTTCTTTTTTGTCAAATCCATCCACTATAGTCCATAGTATTATAACCTTTTTTTTCTTTTTCATAACTTCTCTACATGTAATTATTACGCAGTTCGAACCTCAATTTTCCCAGTATATGAAATCAAACATTTTTTAAAAAACCAAAATATATAATTAATTAATTATTATCAAAAAGTAAACTATATATTTAAAAGAGAATAATAAAGCAAAACTAATAAGCAGCTTTTATTTCCTCTAGAAATTCTCAACGACTAGATTCAGAGATATACCGAATGTTCAGACACGATTCCATCTTAACAATAGCAAATAAACAGAGAAAGAGAGAGAGATATGCCTTCAAGAACAAATCTCCGACCAAAGCTATTCATTAACAGAACAAAAGTTATCTTTTTGATCTTAACAATCTCATCTTCTCTTCTCATCTTCTTCGCAATTCTATACTTCATCTACCACTTTTGGGTTTCTCTTCTAAACCGATCAAAAACGATCCCTTTCTTCGACGTCTCTGCTTCTCCATCAACAAAGCTTCAGCTTTTCACTTACAAAGAGCTTAAGCTAGCGACAAACGATTTCGACGAAACAAACGTGATCGGTAAAGGAGGGACAGGGACTGTGTTCAGAGGCATTACAAGAGACGGCAAGCTATTCGCTGTCAAGAGACTCGACAGTGTCTCTCTTCAGACAGAGACTGAGTTTCAGAACGAGTTACAGATCCTTGGAGGGTTAAGATCGTCTTTTTTAGTTACCCTTTTAGGTTACTGCGTGGAGAAGAACCAAAGGTTCTTGATTTATGAGTATATGCCTAACAAGAGCCTTCAAGAGCTTCTCTTTAATGAAGAAGGAGGAGATTCTTGCTTGAATTGGGAAAGTAGATTCAGTATCATACTCGATGTAGCTAAAGCTATTGACTTTATGCATTTTGGGTGTGACCCACCTGTGATTCATGGAGATATCAAGCCAAGCAATGTTCTTTTAGATTCTGAGTTTAAGGCAAAGATCTCTGATTTTGGTCTGTCTAGAGTTAAAGTAGACAATGGTTATGGGGTTGATTTGTTTAGTCAGGATTTGGGAAAAAGTCAAGAGTTTGTTGGAGGAGGAGAGAGGACTCCTCAGACAGCTATTGGCACTCCAACACATCATGAGGTTGATTTTGCACTTGCTTTACAAGCTTCTTCGTCTTCGAAGAACAGCAGAACAAGCCCTAACATCAAGGGAGTGAATCTGAGCTTAACTATGGAAGGTGAGACAAAAGGAAAAGAGGTTGATGTGGATGATTCAAGAGTGTTGTCGTGTGAGGAGGATCATGAGCTTGATCAGGGAAAGGAGATGAATTTGAGTCCTAACTCGGTTCTTGATATGGGGAAAGAGTCGAAACAATGGGGAAGAGATTGGTGGTGGAAGCAAGAAGGGAGTGGTGAGTTGTGTAGTAAAGACTATGTTAGGGAATGGATAGGGAGTCAGATCCAAACACCTAAGCCTGATTGGGACGATGAGAAGAAGATCACCAATGCTCCTGAGCTTGGTATTTCGACCAGGACAATCGATAAAGTTGAAGATAGAGATGGGTCTGGTTTGAATATATCCAGGTTTGACACTCTAGAAGAGAAGTTTGCGAAAGAAGAGTTCAACGAGAAGAACAGCAAGAAACCGAAGAAGAAAAAGAAGAAGCATATGAATATGGAGGAATGGTGGAAAGAGGAAGAACATCAAGATGAGATAAACAATAAGAAGAAGATTAGAATCCTAAAAATCAAGTTCAAGAACCGTTTAAAAGTCCTACATTCTCGTTATTGTTTCCGCGGTAAGGGTGAAAACTGTGTGTTGGACCGAGAAGGAGAAGCAGCAGGAGAGTTTAGCTTCAGTAGAGGATGGAGAAGGAAAAGCAATAGCAGCAGCAACAAGAAGAAGAAGAAGAACAACAACAGATCAATGGGGAGTGAGATGTGGAGTGGAGATTTGTTCAGCCGTGAGTTAAGCAGCACGACGAGTATGAGAGGGACATTGTGTTACATAGCACCAGAGTATGGAGGAGGTTGCTGTTACTTGATGGAGAAAGGCGATATCTACAGCTTCGGAGTACTGATTCTAGTGATAATCTCAGGTAGGAGGCCTTTACACGTCCTTGCATCGCCTATGAAGCTTGAGAAAGCGAATTTAGTGAACTGGTGTAGGCAACTGGCTCAGTCAGGCAACGTTCTTGAGCTGGTGGATGAGAGTTTTAAGGATGTGTATAACAAGGAAGAAGCAGGATTGTGCATTAACTTGGCTTTGGCCTGTCTGCAGAAGACACCTGAGTTAAGACCTGATATTAGCGAAGTTGTGAGGATCTTGAGAGGGGAAATGGAGATTTCGGCCACTGCTTTCGAGTTTTCTCCTTCACCTCCTGCCAAAAATTATGGCAATAGATCGAAACGGAGAAGTTAAGAACATCAATGCATAGAGTAGTAGTTTTGAGTTCTGAGTTGATTCTTTTGGGAACTGTATTATGTTGTAATGTTTGTAAACTATGAACTTGAGATTCATCTTATGACACTTATCAACTTAATCTCCAGGCATTTTCAATGTGCTAGTTAAGTGTCCTAAGAAACTATGGGTAATAAATTATCCTTTTGTGTTTGATGTGAATGCTCTCAATGAGTTAAGAAAAGCAATACAATTTTCAGAAGCTTGGAACTAAAGCAGACTAGTCATATATCAAGGGACCCATAACTTTCTTGATGGAGGAAATCAGGCAAATGTTGTCTCCTTGAATTGTGGCATCAAATTGCATCTTTTAAAAGAATCCAAGTCCCTATCAATTATCATGGTTCATGACTCATGAGTCATATGAAGAATTACAAAAACAAAGTCCAGGGACAAAATAACAAACTGGACAATGAGGGCTGTGAAGATCTTGCATTTGAAATACATTGGAGCCAGCCTTTGTCTAGTGAGCAGTCTGCTTCATATCATAACACATTAAACTCAAAATTCATGTATTTGAACGTACAATGACGAGTAGATGTGTGTGCCTATAACAATCAATAATCACCAGTCTGGTAAATGGGAGAAGAGATTACCTGGAAAACTGCACTGCGGATGTAGCCAAAGCATACAAACCAAATGAAACAAAGCTTATAGTCTCGTGTAGATTGCACATATGACCGACACACAGTTCAGAAGAGCTGAAACCACAAGGTCTGAGAATCAAGTCATTACTTGAGATATCTTACAATCTTCAAGTCTTACTCCTGTCAGATTCTTTTATTGATTGTTGACCTTTATAGTCTCCGCGAGAACCAACTTTCTGAATATCTTTCCTCTTGGTTTTTCTGAGCCCCTTCACCTTCTGATCCTCAAGAAGTTTTTGGAGCTTAGGATTTCCAGGGAATCCTTTTGTTTTCATATCTAAATACATCTCTCTTGCCTTTTGGTGCCATCCACACGTCAAAAGACCCTGTACTGTAGCCAAGTAAAGAGCAGGACTAGCCTCTATCTCAAAACGACCCATTTCTGCCCATATCTTCAACGCATTTTCGGGCTGCTTTTCCTTGAATAGTTTTCCAAGAATGAGAAGAAAGGTGTCTTCTTTAGGACCTAAACGAGATATCTTCATTTGGCCTAAAACCTCTAAAGTTTGGTCGAAATTTACAGCCTCGAGAAATGCGTGAAATGTATCAACTGTTGGGCTTAGGTTCTCACTTATCATGGTCTCCAATACATTCCTGGCTTCTTTCAGCTTCCCAGCCTCACAAAGGGGCCTTATCATCGAGTTGTAGGTGACTGAATCTGGCTTTAACCCTTCCTCCTTCATCTTATCAATAAGCTTTATAGCTTCATCATAGCAATTCTCACGAGTCAACACATACACCAAAGAATTGTAAACTTCAACCCCTGGAGCCAACCCCCGTTTCTTCATTTCATCGTAGAGCCTTAGAGAATCGAAAAGGTTCCCAACTTTGGAGAAGCAAGAGATCATGTGACTATAAGAGTCTTCACCAGGCGTGATACAATAATTCCCCATCTCTCGCCAAATCCTCTTCGCTTCAGTCACATCAGTCCAAATGTTACACCAACCATTAAGGATTACATTGAACCCTTCAACAGCCACCGGAAAGAGCTTTTTGCTAGCAAGCATGAACTCTTCAGCTTTTTCTATGTGACCATGTTTACACAAGGCGTGTAACAATCCTTGAAATGCTTCTTCATCAGGCACATGCTTAAACTTATCCATGATATCGAATGTACGAATAGCTTGAGTAGTATCATTAGCAGCAGCATATCTACATCAACACAACACAACAACTAATTCAACACAAGAGTAATTACTTTCATTCATCTTCTCTATTAGTGAACAAAAAATCTAAAAAAGATTGAAACTTTAACCTGTCCATCATGAGAAACATGGCCTTTCTAGTATCCCTTGAGACATGAAACATGTCACGGATCAAACACCAAGCTATGTTGAACTTTTGATGATTGCCCAAAACCCATATCATCAAATCACAAGCTTTCTGATCATCGCAGCCACGTTTCTCTCCCCACTTGAAACTCAGGAAGGCAAGCCTCCACTCATGTCTTAGTTCCCAAATCAAAGAGTATAAAGACTCATGATTTAGATCAAAAGACGACTCCACAAGAGAAGCCATGGCATCTGCCTCTGATTCTAGCTCAGAGACATGTCTGATCAAATCAATCAGACCATGTTCCAACGGAGCAAAGGCTTTGCTGATATCAAACGTTTCGGAGATGATTTTGGTAGAGAAGCGATGAGAAGAAGAGACAAAATCTGAGACATTGCTTAAGGTTTGAGAATGCACAAGACCTGTTCGATGGAATGCTGTAGAGAAATAAGAAGCGTTTTGAAGAATCGATGGCGACACAAAACGCAACAGATACTGATTTTGAACAATCCAAAATTGTGGCGATCGCGTTAGTTTCCTACAAATCGCAACAATAGCAGCCATACTCATCGGAAGTGTGAAGGAGGAGGGTCTTTATGCAACTATGAAAACTAAAAGGGATTAAAAGTGATATACAATAAATATATGGGTCTACCTTAACCGATTCTTAACTAATCCGGTTCTGATTGTTATTAGATTTCTGGACAAGAAATCAAATAATCTAAGAATAGAGGGAGACAACGTGCAATTAAAAGAGAATCTTGACCCGGTTAAGTTTTCCACCGATCCGTTTACCTTGTTTCCTTTCCTTTCACAGAACTTTTCTCCTAAAGGCAAAATCGATTTGGTTGAAATCTGAGTCACATAGCGAGTTTCGAACCATAGATCTGAGTCCTGGATCATCAGAATTCATCTTCTTCGTACATTAAGCTATTGCGATAGCTAAAGATCGATCAATGCTTAGACTTTGGTCTTAGGGTTCATCATCAAAGGTGATCCCTTTTTTCTTCAATTGATGTTATTACATTAACGTTTCTGATGTGTCCGAGAAACCCTTTAGTTTATATGAGACACAGATTTGTAGTATTGTCTTATTTTTACTGATACACATTTGTTCTTTAAAGGGGTTTTATGAGCTCTTTGAAGCTATAATGGGAATGGCGTCAATGAGCTCTGTTAGTGTTGAAAGCCTTAGACTTTGTGTGTTTGATTTGAGGAGAGGCCAAAACGAAGGACAAGAGCTTGACAAGATCTTGTTCTTCTATCCCCCTGATCTTACTTTGTCTACTCAGCTTTCGGTTATCGGTCTCAGCGAAGGGCTTATCACATTCACAAGGTCACCTAACTAGAGATTTTTAAGCTCATGTGTTCATTTTGTTTTGCCTCGTATGGAAACATTATGTTTTAATATTTTTCGGTGTTTCTGAGATATGGTTTGTGGATTATAAATGCAGACTTTTCTCCCCTGAGGCAGCTTGTGAGGTAATAGAAGCAGAGAGACATTCACATGTTTTCTATGAGGCAGAACCTGATATATGGATGGTCATGGTACTTCTTTATCAACTCTTTTTTACTTGTTATAGCACTTGAAATTTGCACATCATCCAAATGTATAAAGAGAAAGGAAACAAAACTCATGCTAGACTTTGGTAGGTTGTAGAGAAAAATAAGGAGATTGAAGCCATATGGAGGGTTGATGCATTGCGGAGAATGCTTAAGGAAGTACACTCTCTTTTTGTTATGTTTCACGGTTTAATTAGACCATTGCTTGAAAAAGAACCAGCAGGAGGGCTTATCCGATCACACTTGTATCCATTCATCACTGACTATTTAAACGGTAAGCATTATCCACCATAATCCAGCACATATACAATCCCACAATGTTATTGCGGTTATATCAAGGTTTTATATTTTGGGGGCAGACCTGTTTGTTGGGAAGAAACATCAGTTACCTTCCTTTCGTGAATCTTTGAAAGAGCGCGGAACAGTTCAGATGCTTACTTTAGCAAGAGACGCGGCACTTGAAGTTCAGGTTTGTTTCCTCATAAGAAAAATCCGTTTTGCAGTAAGCACATATAGTAGTTCAGTTTTTTGACAAGTAACTTTTTAGATGTACAGTCTCTGGTCAGAGTGTTGGATTCATGTTCTGGGACCATTCGATGCAACTCTGTGATTCTGTTTCACGACTTACTGGTGTCAACAACTCTCTCACCCGTATGTTTTCAAATCCCTTAAGTCGCAATATTCTTACCCAAGATTTTTGTGATAGTAAGATTCTTGATTTGCCGTGGTGTGTGTAGTCTATAGTCCAACAATATAATCTTAAGCATCTCTTTCTCTCTTTTTTCAGGATGATACTGTTGACTTGTTTACATATTCTGTCATGAGGTTGACCCCAAACTCACTATCCTCTGGCACGAGTTCCTGGTCATATCTCCGAAAGGGATCCACTTTATCTCAAATCTCTTCTAGATCTACCTCGGTGCAAGTTCTTTGTTCAAGTGATCCATTGCCTTCTGGAAATGGTAATAGCGTAGGTCGTGTTATTAGACCATTACATCACAATAAGTGGTCGAAAGGGAAAGACGGGTTCCTCGTGACTGGAATTTGGGGTGAAGATGTTACCCCGACAATCTGGCTACAACAGACGCAAGAAAGAGTTTACCTTTTAAGTTATCATTACAAAAGTCTCACCTTGGTACTTCTCGTGCCTACCACTGCCACTCTTAATGGAGAGCTAGACATCTCACTAGTGAAAGACCAAGTCATTGAAAGCGTTAGCTCCTCATTATAAACCTCTCTTGATTCACTGTAAAACATGCACAGGCTCCATCTCTTATCATCGATGTGTTTATGTGCAGGCATCTACGAAAATCTTGAAAGTCGAGGAGAAGCTATCAAAAGGATGGGGTGGTGAGAACGCTTACCATGTAAGCGGTTACCGTTACTTGCTAGTTGATAATGACATGGAAGTTTCAAGAGCTTCTCCATCAGGAAAGGTAGCAACTTTAGCAAAGGTAAGCTATAACAACTCGTATCAATCTCACACTCAGCATAAACAAAAGTGTACCAAACTCACAGAAAGGTCTCTATTTTGATTTCGTAGGAGTCTTTGCTTGCATTAAACAAGCTAAGGGAAACAGTGGATTCAGAAAAGAGCCGCACAGAGAAAGAGAAAGACATGGAGATATGCATCAGAGCAAAGAACAATGCGTGGGTAATGGCGCGTATAAACAGAGGCAAAGAGATGTACATGGCTTTAGAGAAAGCAAGTGAAACACTTCTTGATGCTACTGACTCTGTACAAAGATTCAGCAACAGGTATAAATTCACTATTACTAATCCATCAAAATTAAACTAAGAGATGTTTTTATCTCTTCAGGTATTGCAGTGGAGCGTTCTCTATGGATTAAGTGTCTGCACTCTGTTTAACCAAATTACAAAACAAAGACTTTTTTGAGATGTTTTTACATAAAAGAAACCGTTACGAAGAATATTTATTTGGTCTATAACGCGTAGAAAAACTGTTTAAAAAGGTCAAAGAAATTTTTTAAATTTGTTTATTGAGATCTTGAAGCGTAAGTTAATTTGACCCTTGACAGTTTTAGAGAGTCAAAAGTAGAAGACTTGAAGCTTATATACATTTTGTATTTACACACATTTGTTATTTAATTTTGAGTCTCTTGTTGTGATTAATGCTTTTCCTTCAAGCGTAAGGATTAACGTGAGATGAGTAATCTCTGGTACCAGCACCTTCCCATCCCATCCATTCTTCCCACGTGTCACAATCTGGATCGTTCATTCCATTTAATCCTTCTTCGTACACATCGAACGGCTTATATTCATCAGCCCCTTCCATCTGACTCTTTATTTGCTTCAACACAATCTAATTAAAGGAAAAAAAGACCAATTTTTACAATCAAAAGTAATTATTTATTGATTTTCGCAAACAACGAAATCAGATATGTTTACATGTAAAAATCAGAGACACTTACATCGTAAGCTTCGTTGATTGTTTGAAACTGTACACCACAATTGCTACCTCTACACACATCAGGATGATACTGCATATATATATATATCAAATTTAAGAAACCCATATAACCAAATCGAAGAAAAATCGAATCTTTTTTGTGATATATATGATCAGATCTAAAATGATTTGTCGAGAAAGAAAAAAGTCAAAACCTTTTTGGCGAGTTGTCTGAAAGCTTTTTTGACCTCGTATTCGGATGAATCGGGTCGGATCCTAAGTGTTTTATACGGATCCATTACAGAAGAAGAAGAAGAACAAACGATTCCTGTCTTGTTCGTCATCTTCGTGTTCTTTCTTCTGCTGTTCTTTAATCTAAACGATGAAGAAGATGATGAAAACGAAGATCCGGGTAGACCCGAATACCCGTTTCCTCCGATTGTCAAAGCAATAGTCATTGTTTTTTTTATCCCTTTATTAAGGTAAGAGAAAGTTTTTTATCCAAAATTTGAAGAGCTTTTATTTTTTTGGTTATTACAATAAGTAAATTTGGATAATGGATTAGAGATAGAGATACAAAGGAATATATATATATATATAGAGAGAGAGAGAGAGGGTGTTGGAGACACGCGTGACTCGATTCTTTGTCATCTAAAAGTGTCCTTATCCATAACGCTACCGCTTCTGTTGGGTAAAATTGTTTTTCTTTTACTATTTCTACTTTTTTATATTTATAGATACAAATCATTTTATCCATTCCTACTATTTTGTTTGTTCCCTTTGTGTTTGAAAAGTTTTAATTTTTTTTTTTTGGTTTTTAAATTTTCTAAACAAAGAAAAACTAAACTATTAAGTAGGACTAATTTGGTATTGTATTTTACTAATTGTGTTTAACATGCTTTGGGACAAACTTCGCTGCTTATATTACACTCAATGGACTTCACATCCTAAGATTTGTAACTCTAATGGACTAAGGCCCAATTTAAGATGAAGATTTAATATAAAATTTGTTCTAATATTACCCGAAAGCCCAATAGTAAATTTTGTTTCAATTAAGGATAATATAAAAAAAACTCACGAATATTTGCAAAATTACAATAAGACGCATTTTTCAAGAAAGATGCTCTGCTTCATGGCATATGCTATATGCAAATTCCAAAAAAAACTACCTACAAAATAATTCGTTCTCTATAAATGCACTAAAATTCTTTACAATGTAACTTATTCGTTATGAGAACTTAATATTATACAAATTAACATAAACTATATTTTGCATTTATACAAATATTATGTGAAATTTATACAATCGCCATTAATAATAATAAAAAATATATATATATATACATACATGTATGTATATAGTCGTACATCTATGTGTTTAATACACGCAGAGAGAAAGGGTCCCACAGAAGAAAACGATAAAGACAAGTTATTGTTTGCTTGTAATAAAAAGGAACATTGCACAAAAGTCCGTAAAACAAAGCAAAAGCCTTTTTCTAGTCTCGTAAACGAAACGCCAAATTATCACCGCTCAGCTGAAATCCAACAGAGAAGAGACTTGGATTCTCTTGTACGTTATCCTCTCTCTCTCTCTCTCTCTCTCTGCTTCTCTTTCACCTAAATCGTGTGTCTGGTTTTATTTCTTGGAAAATTTTCAGATAAAAAAATGGAGAAAGGGGCAAGATTGAATAGAGGAGAGACTACGAAAAAGATAGTTAGCGATGATGGGTTTATCGGTGGTTTCTTCCCTGTCTCTACAACGAAGATTGCTTGGAAATCAAGAAAAAGATCAGGTCTCTTTCTCTCTTCTCTTCCCTTTTATTTACCAATTTCAATTCAATGTTTTAAGGCTTTAAGCAGAAACTCATCAATTTTGTTAAACCCATGCTTGCAAATTTAGCTCTATGTTTCCTCTGTTCAGAGATTTAGACATAAGCTGTTGTCTGGTATTATTCTTTAGTATTGTGCTCAATTTGTTGATTGTAGCATCAGTGAACACAGACAAGGCACCAGAAGCTGTTACGGAGGCCACACCAGAGAAGAATGAGACGACAACAATGGAAACCGATAAAGTTGTGGAACCAATGACCACAACACCTGTTTTGTCTGAGAAAAGGAAAGCTTTGTTCGAGCCACTTGAACCCATTACAAACTTGAACGGGAAGCGACCAGCTGATTCAGCTGATTCCTTGTTGCCACCGCCAGATTTCGAGTATGCAGACTACCCGAAAGGCTGGTTGATCGGTAAGAAGAGGAAGCTTGTCAATGTTGATGTTGTTGAAAGCATGCGAAGAATCGCTGTCCAAGAAATGAACAGAAAGGTAACAAACAACAACAACAACAACAAGCAATGCAACATCTTTTGGCTTAATTTTGGTTTACGGGTTGTGACAGGATCGAGAGATAGATGGGTTAAACGAGCAGCTAGAAGAGGACTCGCGTTGCTTGGAGCATTTGCAACTTCAGTTGCTACAAGAGAGAAGCAAGAGAACAGAGATTGAGAGAGAGAACACAATGTTGAAAGACCAAGTTGACATGCTTGTTAACATGATGCACCAAGACGACGAAGAAGAAGAACCCTAGCTACTTTACATCACATGTATGCCCCAATCTACTTATAATATCTCTACTTATGTTTGTTTATTCTTTTGTAGATTCATATCTTTCCATAAGAAAGAAAGAAGCTTGACCAGCATGTATTATATGGTTAAGCTACTATTGTTCCCTCGTGTTACAACCAAAATAAACAAGATCTATATATACATATTCTAAGTTATGAGTTGTCTACAAAGATCATGTGTGTGTGTGTGTTTAAAGTTGCTATAGCAGGAAACAGAAGAGCACAAAAGTAGACAAATTTCAAGAAATAAGACATGCTGTGTATATATAACTAAAAGAAGCTTTGTGTTAAGTGATGTTTACTTGTCCTATGAATTAATGAAATATTCTGGACCACGAATATCGAGTGTCCATATTAGAGAGCTTTAGCAAAACAAACCTGCACCAACACGAAAGAGAGATTGCTTCAGATTTACGTTGTTCATCTCAGCCACAACTTCCTTTTTTCTGATATATTCAAAACTCACTATAACACAAAGATTTCAAAAGACAACGAGAGAAAGCTTGAGTTTTGTAACCAAAGTTTTGCTTTTTATTAGTGATTATCACAGATCCATTATTCAGACGCAGTCATGGTTTTGTAAAATTACAGACTCTGTCATGCAGTAAAAATATCATTCTTCTTTCTCATGGAAAACACGGAGTTGACTGAGATTACCATTGAGAGTCGCATGGTATATCCTTTTGTCGCCAAGTCCTAAATCCGATAGTATCATGTTACCCTGCAAGCAACAGGAGAAAAATGCAGAGCCAAGAATCAGTAAACAGCAACACGCAAGCCTAAAGTATGCATGTCTCTAGTTTTATGCAAATACCTCTTTAGCCATTAATTTCCGGACATTGCTAGCATAGAGTTTGGGATCATCTTTCTCTTCTTGTGAAGGATAGTAAACAGGTAACCGTACAACCTCCAAGTGATTTACGAATTGACAGAGAAGGAAAACAACATGACGTGCCTGGAAAACGAGAGAGACCGTGGTTTGAATACTAGGCCAAAACATCTGAGAAAAGCGCGAGTGTTGTTTAAGAGATATACTCACCCCGGATATTGTATCCCATGCTACACTGAAACGCTCGTATGGATATTTCAAAATGACCGGAAGAACAGGAGTCCCGGCCAGAAATGCACCTGTCTTGAATGTAAGTAAGTAGTCTCCGTTGGTGGTTGTTCCTTCTGCAGTGAGAGACCAAAATAACAGGTTTTAAAGTGAACAATGATGGATTGAAGTGATAAATTGATTAAAAGGAGCGATACTGAACCTGGATAAAGCATAATAGGTGGAGCAGATTTATTCTTATAAGCTTCTCGGACTCTTTCATTTACTGTGCCTGTAAAAGAGTTTAAAACAGCGGTTAAATAATCATGCGACTTTGTTTCTCAACATTGGCAATGCTTAGGAAGGTTAATTTGCAAAGAACACATACCAGATACACCCTTGAAATCAGGCGATTTTGCTTCTCGTTGAACATAGACGCAACCAAGGCATTTGCTGTCACAAGACAAACAAACTATAAATAAGTTTGATACACATGAATAACATAAACAGTGACATTGTGCTGAGCTACACAGATTGTATCATGAACTTAGAAAATTCATTAACAAGTAACCTGATGAGGCCAATAAGAGGAAGCTTGCCCACTGATCTCTTCAACGGCAAAACAAAGGAGGAAGCAAAGACAAACAAATGTTAATTTCCACAATCTAAACATTCAGATGGTAATTTAAAAGAACTGCTTATAGCATATGTCTACCAACTAACCTTGGCAACAAAACTTGGAAAAGAAGCAGACATATGATACAAAATGTCCAAGTACGAAACATGATTAGACACAATGGCTCCAGCTCTTTCAGGCTCCTCCTCAGCCTCTTGGCCTTTCTGTGAAAGAAAAACAAACGCCAAGCCATTAGTGATAAAGAAACCTTGTATCAATTTCAACCAAAATAAAAGAGGGGTCCCATATAAGGACCATCCTAATAAATTCTCCTCCTTTGAGCCAAAATAGTCAGTAATGTCTAGAATCATACCAATAAATAGCCACCAAAACTAATCATTACAACAAAAGTCAAACACTTTAAGATTCCTACACTAACAAATAGTATAAAACCTCACTGGTTTATGAAGCTAAGCTATAGCTTATACCTCTCCAGAGATGGTTTCAGGCTTAGAATCAAGATTTGGACGGCTCTCATGGATCCAGTAGAACCCAAAAACAAAAAGCAAAACCCTTGAGAGAAACCTCCCAGAGCTTACGATAACAGTTCTTCTCCATCCAATCATGTGAGCATAATCTTCCTGCAAAACAGCTCCTTCTTCTTCCTCTTCCTCTGCTCCTCCACGATACGGAGCAGAGAACAATGTAAACACTCTACATATCAAGTAATAAACAACCAGTACGCTCATCGCCAGAACAAACCTAAGAGGGACAAGCGTCACCATCGAAACCGCTAATTTAACCTTCTCAGACAGAGGGAAAGGACCCAAACCCATTGTACCGTACAAATCAGTCCTCGCGTAAGGCGCGAACTTTTTGTCGAGCTCTTCAATGGCGGCGGAAACATCGGATTCTGATTTGAGCAAGGGGCGTTCCTCTTTGCTGCTGGATGGTGGATTCGAATTCATATCTTTTAGCTCCGATTCCATTGTTTCTGTTTAACCTAAAAATCTAATTTTTTTTTTTAAAGTGAAAGAAGAAGAAGGGGTTTTTTTGTGTGGAATTGAGAATCAGACAAGGAAGAGTGGGATGTAGGAAGAAGACAAAATAGATAATGGCGGATCTTAAGAAAGTGTCATCCTAATTTCCTCGTCGTCGTCTCTTCTCGATTTCTCCTCTGTAAAGTTTTTGTTTTGTTGCACACGTTTAGATTCGCTGTAAAAAAAGTTGATATGAAACGCAAAACTAGGGTTTTAATTAGGTGAAGCGATGTACATGTTGATCTAATGCACGTGCGTTGATCTTAACCGTTAGATTGATAGTTGTAACAAAAACAGCCCATGACTGTTTTTTTTTATTGTTAATGATCATTTCTTTTATTTGTCATAATATGGGTCAATATTCACTCAAATGAAATTATAGGTCTTTTTCTACTACAATCTTTTAAAATTTGGACCCTATTAGAAAAATAAAAAAATGTGGGACCCAATATATTTTAGATAGGAGAAAGTCAACTATCCACCAATAACATTTTTAAAAATTTGATGTTAGACCATGATTATTGGGGTTTTTAAATTGGGTTTTAAGCAAAAAAAACCCATTTAATTAAATCATAAATTAAAAAAAAGGGAGAGACCACCTCTTCCGGCTCTCATTTCGGGACCGGTTCCACAAAAAAAAAAGTTTTTTTTCATTCTTTCTCATTTGGCGACATAATCAAACGGCGCTCCTCCGGTGAAACCAACGGCGAATCGCGGCTTCGACTCTCTCTCAGTTGCTTGGATCGTTGATGATGCTTATCTCTTGGGTTTTTGGGATCGTCGAGACTCCTAAAACCGATTTTGATTTCGGAAAAAATTTGTGATTAAAACTTAGAAAGGTGGAGACTTTAGGTTAGATATCGATGTTTACAATGATGGGTATTGAGGTTTATTTGTGAAATTTGATTTAGATCTTGGATGAATAGTTCTTTGTTTTTTGTTAGATGAGCTTATATGTATAGTTTTGTTTGCTTCATGAGAAAACAGAGGGAGAGAAGAGGAAGAAAGTGATGTTTTTGTTGTTGTTATAATTTTATGAAGGTTTCATAGCCAAGTTGTGATAATTCAATATGGAATCAGAAGTTTTTGTTTTTTGTTGTACTGATTGTAGCTTTTGTGTTGGATTGTCTTAAAGGTGGTTATGGCACACACAATTGATCATGTGGCTGCAACTGTGAGTATGTTGAAGGTTGTGGTTTCGTTCACTCACATCATCAAGAGTGGTGAACAGGCGCTTTAAGCGTTCTGTCTCGAGGTTCATTTTGGAAACACTAAAACATATGTTATATCGTATGGGGATGATACTCACAATTTTGCATGTTTGAAATTGAATTTTTTTTGCATGTTTACAATTTAGACATCATTAAGATAATGTTTAAGTTTCAAATTGTGTATTTTATTTTTGGTTAAGTATGATTAGTAAAATTATGTTTTAAAAAAATTATAATTTTTTTTTTCATTTTTTTTAAGAACCATTCAGAGTTCTACCAATAATACACATTTTTCATTAATATCATTTTTAACTCTCTTAACCATTTTTAATATTTTAATTAACTTAAAAACTCAAAATTAGGAACTCCCAATAATCATGCTCTTATGCTTCTTCGTGTGAACTTAATAATGTGGGCGTTGCTTGCTTGCTTGCTTAGAACTGCCATCATCGAACATGATCTTGCTTTAACTGAAAAATAAAAATAAAAACCAAAAACATCAAACAAAAAAAAAATGAAGAGAGGAAGAGTTTTCTTTTGCAATCTACTCTACTTCTTCATCAATGCCTCTTTGTTACCAACTTCTCAAAGTCAAAATCTCAATTCTTCTTCTTCTTCAAGCTCATGCGCTCGAACCTGTGGAGGAATCTCGATTCCTTTCCCTTTTGGTATCGGAAGTAAAGACTGTTATCTCAACGACTGGTACGAGGTTGTCTGCAACACAACCACCACCACCTCCGGTAAAACCCTAGTTCCTTTCCTCTCTCAGATCAACAAAGAGTTAGTTTCCATAACCCTTAGCATCGATAGTTCATACGGCGTCGTTCACATCAAATCTCCGGTGACTTCCTCAGGCTGTTCTCATAAACCCGAAAAGACTCTGCTTTTAAACCTAACCGGTAAAGGAAGCCCCTTTTTCATCACCGAATCGAATCGTCTCGTCTCTGTAGGCTGCGAGGCAAAAGCATTGATTACCCACATCGAATCTCAGATCACTGGTTGCCAAGTATCTACCTGCGACGGAGACTTTAGTCGTCGTTCCGACAAGATCTGCGGTGGTTATAAATGTTGTCAGGCCAAAATTCCGGCGGATAGATCTCAAGTAATCGGCGTTAGCTTAGAAAGCTCCGTTGATAACAACGAAACACAAGGAAGAAACTGTAAAGTCGCTTTTTTGACCAAGGAGACTTACTCTCCGGCGAATGTTACAGAGGCTGAGCAAGTTTATAGTAAAGGGTATAGTGTGATTGAGCTTGGATGGTACTTCTTTGATACATCCATGGATTCTCTGAGTCCAAGTGGATGTGTGAACTTGACAGAGACAATGATGTACACAAGAGGGCCTACTTGTGTTTGTGAGTATGGTTACTTCACTGGGCTTGGTTATAGTAACTGTTATTGCAATTCCATGGGTTATAGAGGGAACCCTTATGTTCCTGGTGGTTGTGTTGGTAAGGACTTATCTTCAATGGGTTTGTTTATTTAGTTGATTATTTATAGATTTGTTGATTTTGATTCTGTTTTGTGTTTGTGAAGACATTGATGAATGTGAGAAAGGAAGTTGTGGTCAACAAACTTGTGTGAATCTCCCTGGATCGTTTAGATGCGTGCCCAAGGTCACAGAGAAGATAAAGCCTGTGATTCAAGGTTAAATCAATGGAGAGTTTTTGATATATCTAGAGTTATGTATAACATAGCACAAAAGGAGTGAACTTTGTGGTTTATATTTGCAGGTCTTGTTCTTGGTTTCGCGCTGTTGTTATTGGTTCTTGCGGTATGGGGATTTGTCAAGTTCGTTAAGAAGAGAAGGAAGATTATCCGAAAGAGGAAGTTCTTTAAACGTAACGGAGGGTTGTTGTTGAAACAACAGTTAACTACAAAACAAGGAGGTAATAATGTGGAGACATCGAAGATATTCAGTTCGAAAGAGCTTCAGAAAGCGACAGATAACTTCAACAAGAACAGGGTTCTTGGGCAAGGTGGTCAAGGTACCGTCTACAAAGGAATGTTGGTAGATGGAAAAATCGTCGCTGTGAAAAAGTCTACAGTTTTGGATGAAGACAAAGTCGAGGAGTTTGTCAATGAAGTTAGCGTTCTCTCGCAGATCAACCACAGAAACATTGTGAAACTCATGGGTTGTTGTCTAGAGACAGAGGTTCCTATCTTGGTTTATGAGCATATACCAAACGGAGACCTGTTCAAGAGGCTACACGATGATTCTGACGATTACACGATGACTTGGGATGTGAGATTGCGTATCGCTGTAGAGATTGCAGGAGCACTTGCGTACTTGCACTCGGCTGCATCTACTCCGGTCTACCACAGAGACGTCAAGACCACAAACATACTTTTGGATGAGAAGTATAGAGCCAAGGTTTCGGATTTCGGTACCTCGAGGTCTATAAACATAGATCAAACTCACTTGACAACATTAGTTGCCGGTACTTTTGGGTACTTGGATCCGGAGTACTTTCAGACAAGTCAGTTTACGGATAAAAGCGATGTTTATAGCTTTGGGGTTGTCTTGGTTGAGCTCATAACAGGAGAAAAACCGTTTTCTGTTATGCGTCCTGAAGAAAACAGAGGACTTGCATCTCATTTCATCGAGGCCATGAAACAGAATAGAGTTGTTGATATTGTTGATCCTCGGATCAAAGAAGATTGCAAGCTGGAACAAGTGTTGGTTGTGGCTAAACTCGCTAGAAGGTGTTTAAGCCTTAAAGGGAAGAAGCGGCCTAACATGAGAGAGGTTTCGATCGAGCTTGAGAGGATCCGTTCATCGCCTCAAGATTTAGAGTTACTTAACCAAGAGGAGGAAGAAGAGGAAGAAGAAAGCAACATGGAGATAAACATAGATGATTCTTGGAGCATCGACATGACTGCTCCGGCATCACTCTTTGATTTATCTCCCAAGTTAGATGTTAAACCAATGTTGCCTCCTCAACAAACATGGTAAGTAACACTTGCAGAAGTTCCACTCTACATTCAATACAAAACAAGAAACACAATGTTTCTCAAAAACCTTTCATCATTACATTAACTTTCATTTATACAATAAATGTTGAATTCTTGGGACATAATAACCCGAAGTAAAAACAAGAAAAAAGAGTGTAGTTTCTGATTAAAACACAAGCCATTCTTTTAGGCTTGCTGTTATAGATTGAGATCTATTACAAGAATTTAAGTTTCCCTTTTGAGAAACTAGCTTGAATGTGTTCCATTTTGAGACACAATGCCTTGTCTTTACCGGCCATACTCGAACAGGACAAGTGGCTAGAGCCTAATGTGACAGCAAAATAGATGTAAATGGTGCAGAGGAATGCTAAAAGAAGCATAGCTGTTAAAAGGAACCTATGTCTCTTGACAACAGTAGAGCAGCTTCCTAAATCTTCCCATTGCTTCTTTAAGGCATGTGGCCTTCGTAATGGCGATGACACAATCCCATCAAGAACCATTGCTCATATAAAAAAACACCAAAACCTGAAAATTACACATAAAGCTTGAGTTCATTACAAGAAAAAAGACCAAAGGCTTTTTATACAAGAAAATATGATTGCGAGTTCCAAACAATGGTTTGGGTTATATGAAAAATGTGATTTTTTTCGATCAAAAACCATGGCTAAATTTCTAAAATCATCTCCGTTGAAGCTACTATTAGGATTTAGGAACATTAATAAGCAATTTTGAGACGAGATTATCAAATAAATACGATCTGAAATCATCAATTTATCACGACAAGCTTAAAACGAATCAATGGAAACAGGGAGATCGGAAGATTTAACGAACCGGTGAGACAGGAACAGCTCCGTCGAGTTACGGCAAGAGCAGAAAGACGACGATTCACCACCGGTATACGCGGTTAAAAAGACCACCGTCCGTACACATCAACCTATAATTTAGCGATTAATAAAAAAATTAAAATAAAATAAACGAATTGAGAGAAAGCGTGTTTTGGTAATAAAATGCACTGAACATATGATATGATGGTGGGAGTTGTTATTATAATATGCTGGCTCCTTTTTTCTAATTCTTCGACATGACAATGACTATGTATTAGGGTTTTTCTATTTTTGTAACGGTGATTTAAAAAACTCCGAAAATTGATTGCTAGATATAAATAAATACCGACACCAACAAAAACAAAAGGCAATCAATCAATACTCTCATTTGTTCATAAAACAGCCCAATAAGTAAAGGGTTAAGACTTAAGCCAATGTAAGGAAATCTACAATAAGGCCTTAATGGGCTATTTTGTGGGCTAAAAATCATTGATAACATAATAAACCTTATTGTTACAGTATTATGATGAAAATCTACATTGGTCATAGGATCTTATTGGGCTATTAATGGGCTATATGAAAAATATTGTAGAAGATGTGTGGCTAAGTTCTTTATAAAAAAATTTGATCCATTTTCAACAATAAATTAAATATATATTTTTTGGATGCGTTTAAATGAATGCATCATCTCTCACCTAAACACAGTGGGACAACTAAATACACTTTGTCATCGGTCCAACACACAATCCGTGATTCCTATTTTCATTCATTATTGTGTTTTCTTTAATGCAACATTTATTTAACATCTTTGTGTTCTTGAGTATATCCTATATTACTATACATAAATTACACATATATCTGAAAATGATACTTATTCTTACTTAATCGAACCCGAGTGGGCACTTAACTTAGAAATTATAAACATTTTTTTTTTTGACAACAAATCCTATTTATTAAGCTGCGGAAAATCTTACAATGATCTTCGAGCATGTACATTGTGCAATGTAAATGCTCTTAAAGCTTACATGGGAAGAAATAGACATTCTTGCTACATAAGTAATTTCACGAATTTTGATACAACTCAAAATAAACAAGATACAAAGATAGATGAAGGCACAAATAATTATCTCAAAGAAGACGAACTCCACTTGATGAATGCGCCATTGGAGAATGCGCCATTGGAGAATGCATTGCCACACAAAAATTAAATTATAAACATTTACTATATTGTTTTCAAATGTGTGAAAGGTTGGTTAACACAAGTGGGTACCTAAATTATCATTTGCACAAAAAGTCATTTTTTAAAATACTTTTCGCTGGTTTCGTGATTTAGGTTTAATCATTTTTTAAAAATAGTTTTGGCTGGTTTCGTGATTTAGGTTTAACTAGGTAAGTACCCGCGTCTTGCGTGGGACAAGATATTCATAAATAATATTAAGTTATATTATGGAAGACCATGAATAAATCAATTTAGGACTGAACATTTAATCCGAGATCTGAAACCCGAAACCTAATCGACCTAAAAAATCTGGTTTGGTCCGGTTTCGGTTCTCATATTATCCTATCGGATTTTAATATTTTCTAACTCGGGTTTACGTTCTAATCCGAACCGACCTGAGGCCCGAAATGTACTCGAATAGACCCGAAGATATACACATGTATATAGTTTTGATAAGGTAATTTGGATTTTAGTAGGCTATTTCAATTTTTTGTGGGTTATATGAATAAGTTGAACCAAAACCCGAACCGAACCGAAATTACCCGAAATAAGACCCGAAATTCTTACCCAAAATATGTTAAACCTGAAAATTTGAACTAAAAAATCAAAAAACCCGAACCGAATAATATTTGATTTCATGTCAGGTTTTGTTAAATATATGAAACTCGACCTGAATCCGAATAGATTCGAACCGAACATAACTATATTTGTAATAACCGAACGGATCTTATATCCTTTAACCCAAAACCCGAACTCGAATGAGCCCGACTTAAAAACCGAATGCACATGTTCCAATCCACTAATCAAAATTCCCGATACCCGTTGACAATTTATGAGATATGCATCTATGAAAGACCATTACCGAAAGCCGAAATAACTAATCAAACTTTGCAAGCCTATTCAAAGAAAAAGATCTGCATTATGCATACCCGGGTAAATGAAGGCGCAATCTATTTACCGAAATTCGCAGGACCATTAAACGAAGGTCCGTTGTAATGATTTTGTATGTGATAAAGTCTTATTTATATTAGAAGATTTCTTATTTTGTTTCTTATTGTTTTCAATGTGGGAGAAATTTAATTCTTAAAAGTTTTATATGTGGGCGTGAATTCGTTGGACCTGAAATATAATTTATAGAATTCGTCGAACAAAAATTATTCAAAAATATAAGGACTGAAACGCAAAAAATAAAAAAATATTTTAAAAACTCTAACGTCGCGACACGTAGGCATTTTGTCTTCTCTTTTAATAGTATAGATATAGATAGTGACTGATTTCCTTAAAAAAATGTAATGTAACTACCATTAATTACCGGAGTAAAATAAATTAATACTAACAACTAAATTCCAACACATGACAAGACAACAAACATTTTTTAACACGTGGTGATATATGATTGGGTGTTATTTGGTGAGGGAGGATACGATGCAGCCAATAAACCAATATTTTCCTTTATTGTATTCAGAAGAAAAAAAAGAAAAATCGGAAATTAAAAGAGAAAAGAAGATCTCACGTGCGGGACCAAACTATGACCTTTGTCTGATCACTTCTTCTCCCTCTCTCTCTCTCAAATTTTGTGTTTTCTCTATACGCGGAAGTGGAGTAAGTATTGTATTGGCGTCACTGTGTTCAAAGAATCGTGAATCAAACTCTTGTGAATGTTCTGTTATCTCTCTTTTTCCCTTTGATCCCAGCACCGCAATAAAAAAGCACGAGCCTTTTTTTTTTGCCCGAGAAAACAACAGTTTTCCCGAGAAAATTTTGAAAAACCAGGTCCTTTAAAGTTTAAAGCTAAAGTAGTGGATTTTCTCTAGAGGCGTTTTTTGAGCTTTAAAAAAGCTCTTTTCTTGTGGGTTTCGTTTATCTCGTTGGTTCCTTTATACCGTAAATCCTTGCCGACAAAACCTCACAGAAAAACCGTAGATTTCGATTCCGAGTTTCAATTTTTGTCTGAAAAAAACTTGAACTTGTTTTTTTTGTAAAAGCTTTGAGCTTTTTCGAAATGGGTCTTTGTTATTCAGTAGAAAGGACCACCGGGAAAGAACCAGGAGAAACAAGCACCACCGCCTCTGTAACGGAGGCGGCGGAGGATAAATTAGGCTCCGCACGGTGGAGAAGGCCGAGAGATTTAAAGGGCGGCGGCGAAATAGAAGGGATCCATCATATTTTGGGTCGGTTAGTATCGAATGGTTCAAGTAAAATTGCATGTCTTTACACACAGCAAGGCAAGAAAGGAACCAATCAAGACGCTATGCTTGTCTTTGAGGTTTGTTTCTTTAAAAATCTTCATATTCTTGTCTAGAAAGTTTGACCCTTTACTCAATTTTTGAAACTCCTTTATAAAGATTTGATCATTACTTGAAATAACAATTTAGGTTATCTTTGTCCTAAATTGATCAATTTTAAGAGATTTGATCAAGAATTGTTCGAGGATAGCCACTATATTTCTTGCACATTATTGTTGCCATTGCTTAAGAAGAGAGAGAACCATCAAATTTTTGGGACCATCACAGAGCTTAAAGTTTGTGAAAATGAAATGGCTTTTGTTTGGCTACTTGTGTTGTTCTTGTGCTGTCTTTAGTCTTTGTCCTGTTTCTACATAGTTTTGCAAGGACCACTAGTTACTTGATACTATATCTTCTTACTTCTTTTAGTGTCACATTGAGATTTAAGGACAATAATGTATACTAACTTATGAGAACTAATTTAATTTTCAGAACTTCTGTTCAAGAGATGATACAGTGTTTTGTGGTGTATTCGATGGGCACGGGCCATTTGGTCATATGGTCGCAAAGAAAGTCCGAGATACATTGCCCTTTACACTCTCAACACAATTAAAATTGACCTCAGAGTCGGGGCAAAGCGGGTTAGTGAATGAAAATGGCCTTCAAATCAAATGCACAGAGGAAGAAGAAGAAGATGCGAAGAGAAGCGAGTATGTTACTACTATGGATGAGCAATGGTGTGATTTGAATCCTAATGAAAACAAAGATGAACTTCCCGAGATGTATCTCCCTCTTAAACACGCGTTGCTTAAGTCTTGTCAGCAGATAGATAAAGAGCTTAAAATGCATCCTACTATTGATTGTTTCTGCAGCGGAACAACCTCAGTCACTTTGATCAAACAGGTACTTGTTTAGGTATTCCTTGTAATGAAAAGATGTTTCATCAATTGTGTGTTAATTTTCGTGATCGTTCTGTTTAGGGTGAGGATTTGGTGGTTGGAAATATCGGTGACTCGAGAGCTGTTCTTGCAACAAAAGACGAAGACAATGCTTTGCTCGCTGTACAGTTAACCGTAGACTTAAAACCGGATTTGCCAAGTACGTTATCACAAAACAAGGTCTTAGAAGCACTGGGAAGAAAGTTTATTTAACTTGCTCATTCTACAAACTTTCAGGTGAATCAGCGAGGATCCAGAAATTTAAAGGAAGAGTCTTTGCATTGCAAGACGAGCCTGAGGTAGCTCGTGTGTGGTTACCAAACAGTGATTCACCTGGTTTAGCAATGGCTCGAGCTTTCGGAGACTTTTGTCTTAAAGATTATGGTTTGATCTCAGTTCCAGATATCATCTACAGGCGCCTAACAGATCGAGATCAGTTCATTATTCTTGCTAGCGACGGGGTAAACTAAACCCTCTGTTTCTTGCCATCTAAATCACAATTTTGTTCTAAAAAAGGTTTGTTTCTGAATTCCATTAAGGTATGGGATGTTTTGTCGAACAAAGAAGCTGTTGATATCATTGCTTCAGCTCCTAGTCGAAGCACAGCAGCTCGAGCGCTAGTAGACACAGCGGTTAGGTCATGGAGAATCAAGTATCCAACTTCCAAGAACGACGATTGCACCGTAGTCTGCCTATTTCTACAAGATTCAGTGGAAGTTTCGAGTAATGTAGTCAAAGATTCACACAAAGAAGACTCCATAGAGATTGTTAGTATCAGTAACATGGAAGAGGAGGGTGAGATTGTGGTGGTTAAAGACGAAAATACCCCGAAGAGTTGCGGGAATGAGTCGAAGATGATGACAATGACCCTCGCGGAATGTATATCGGTAGCACAGGATGATGAGGAGTGGTCTGCTTTAGAAGGACTGACAAGGGTTAATAGTCTCTTGAGCATTCCAAGGTTCTTGTCTGGTGAGCTTAGATCAACTAGTTGGAGAAAATGGTTGTGAATCACTTTTTGTGTGGATTCTAAATTCTAATGTTTTATAGCAGACACAAAACACTTCATGTCATGAATTTTACTTTGTTTCATTATCCAACTTCTCTTGTTTTTGTTGTGAATTTCAATCAATCTTTCATTTCATTACATGTGAGATTGTACATGTTAGTAGATACCAGACACGGACCATTCATTCACTACAAGACAACCAAATGGTTTTAGCAGAACATAACTGGAACTATTATTGGATACTCACTGTCTGTTTATTAAATTATTTTTTTAAAGAAGTGGTTATTACGCTTCATTTTCTTATTTTATATATGGAGATGGTTGGGTTTTTGGGACCCATTGGTTTATTCACTCTATGTATTGTGATTCTCAGTATAATGATTAGAGAAGGTTGCTTTGATTAGAAAACAGAGTTTAACGGTAACTTAAGTTTACATGATTAGAGATTTTCTATTTGATTATTTATAATTATTTTGTACTTATTTGGAGATGTAACACTCACTCTCAAGTGTTTTATAAAATAACTAAAGTATGCTTTATAAAAAGAGACATATGAACCGTTAAATTGACTTGGAAGAGAAGGAAAATTGATTGAAAGCAAATCAAACCAACTTTTATTGGCGCACTTCCACACACATTTCTTTTTCTTGATGAGACAATGATGAATCTTGTCTTATAAGGAAGCTACTTTAATTTGAGTCTCTAACATTCCACTTAAATATCAAACATCAAGGACTCATGTTTCTTGAGGAACAATGTTGGAGACTGCAACAGCCACCGTAACCGCTACTTTGCGGTTTATCTTGATCTTTTTCGCTTACTCGTTCACTGCTTTCTCCTTGATTTCATCGGTTACTGACCCTCGTGATGGTATGTGATGAGTATTGATTCCTTCTTAAATGATTGCATAGCTTCTTTGATCTTTTGTTAATTCGTTAGTCTTTTCTATTAGGGGCTGCTCTTCGTTCTTTAATGGATCAATGGGACAATACGCCGCCTAGTTGGGGAGGCTCTGATGATCCTTGTGGAACTCCTTGGGAAGGTGTCTCCTGCAATAACTCAAGAATCACTGCATTGTGAGTTTTCTTTGATCAAATCATACATACTTTTTTGTGTAAGAAGGGTTATTAGAACAGCTTCACTTACTTATATCGGTTACGTACTAATCAAGCAAGTATTTTTGTGTTCAGGGGTTTGTCAACAATGGGTCTCAAAGGAAGGCTTAGTGGAGACATTGGAGAACTAACTGAACTAAGATCCTTGTTAGTCTCTTTCGATGAATCATTGGTTACTACAAAGAGAGGAACCTGCTCTCTGATCTAAACTTAGCGATTTGCGTTTGTTGCAGGGACCTTTCTTTTAACCCAGGGCTCACTGGTTCGCTTACATCCCGGTTAGGAGACCTGCAAAAGCTTAACATCCTGTGAGAAACAGACATCCTTAAAGAGTTATCTCATTGTTCTGTCTCTTCCTTGTTCTTATCTCATTGTTTTTTTTTTCCAGTATACTTGCTGGATGTGGCATTACTGGTAGCATTCCAAACGAAATTGGATATCTCAAAGATCTATCTTTCTTGTAAGAACCTCACATTTTTTGCAATGTTACCACTTTGATGTCTCATGACTTACCACTTTGGTTCCACAATGTGTTTTTCATCAGGGCCTTGAACTCGAATAACTTCACGGGTAAAATTCCAGCGTCTCTAGGAAACCTCACAAAGGTTTATTGGTTGGATCTCGCGGATAATCAGTTGACAGGACCACTTCCGATATCTTCGGGCTCGAGTCCTGGTCTTGACCTTCTTTTAAAAGCAAAACACTTGTGAGTTACTTTTTTTTATTGTTCTGTTGAACTTCCATTAGACATCTTCAAGAATCTACATCTGATCGAAAAACGATAAAAAAAAACTGCAGTCATTTTAATAAGAATCAGCTCTCAGGCACCATTCCACCTAAACTTTTCAGTTCTGAGATGATACTTATCCATGTGTAAGTCACATACTCTTTCATCATATCAACTTTTGTCAAGCTTGAGGTTACTCATCAAAACAGATTTGTTTCAAAATGTTAGATTACTCGATGGAAATCGACTCACAGGGACCATACCTTCCACTTTAGGACTTGTTCAGACACTAGAGGTTCTGTGAGTAACATACTTTCTCTATGTCCTTAGTCTCATATTTTGTTTCCTATAATCAAAATTATCAACTCTTCTTTTATTTTGCATCAGCCGGCTTGACAGAAACACACTGACTGGGAAAGTTCCAGAGAATCTAAGTAATCTCACAAATATCATTGAACTGTGAGTGCAATCATACTTATAATAAATCCAGATTTATTATCTAAATCCATATTTATTATCTAAAGCATTTCTAATGAATGTATACATCTCTACTTGTCTTTCTCTCAGGAACTTAGCCCACAACAAGCTTGTAGGATCTTTACCAGATTTGTCAGACATGAAGTCATTGAACTATGTGTAAGTTTCTAAGCAACAGAGAATATCTTTGTCTTCAGCTCTGTGTTTGTGTGTTCTAATGAATGTGATATTTATTACAGAGACCTCAGCAATAACTCATTTGATCCATCAGAGTCTCCTCTCTGGTTCTCTACCTTACCTTCCCTTACCACACTGTAAGAAAACTTCATTTCGCAAACCAGAAAACTCGTGTATTGTCTTAAAAGGATATCTCCAAAATATATAACTACAACTTTTCTTGGATTTAGTGTGATGGAATATGGATCTCTTCAAGGACCACTTCCACATAAGCTCTTTGGGTTCCCACAGCTTCAACAAGTGTAAGTTTCAACATTTTTAGTCTCCATTCAAGCTTGATTTTATAGAAACCATCTAACATATGCTTTGGATTTTCCCAGGAAACTGAAAAAGAACGCGTTCAATGGAACACTGAGCTTGGGAGACACAGTAGGCTCACAACTACAACTTGTTGATCTGCAAGACAATGATATTTCCTCTGTAACACTGAGCTCAGGATATACCAATACATTGATGTGATTATATAGCTTCTTTCTTCTTAATTTAAACTGTCTTTAACAACCAAATGAAAGTAACTCTCTCTTGTCGTAGACTTGTAGGAAACCCGGTATGCACAACAGCTCTATCAAACACAAACTACTGTCAAATTCAGCAGCAACAAGCTAAACGAATATACTCGACAAGTCTTGCAAACTGTGGAGGAAAATCTTGCCCATTAGACCAAAAGGTTAGCCCTCAAAGCTGTGAATGTGCATACCCTTACGAAGGCACGATGTACTTTCGAGGGCCTATGTTTAGAGATCTTTCCAACGCGAACACATACCATTCATTAGAGATGACTTTGTGGGTGAAACTAGGACTTACTCCGGGCTCGGTTTCTCTACAAAACCCTTTCTTCAACAATGATGATTATCTTCAGATACAGCTTGAACTTTTCCCAACTATTGGGAAGTATTTTAACAGAACAGAAGTTCAGAGAATTGGATTTGACTTGAGTAATCAAACATATAAGCCTCCTCCTTTGTTTGGACCTTACTATTTCATTGCATCTCCATACATTTTCCCAGGTAGCGAGCATGTACATAAAAAATCTTATAGACCCTTTTTCAAGCTCTAACAATCTGAAACCTATTTGCAGCTGAAGGTAATGGACAATCATTGAGCTCTAAGATGGTCACTGGGATAATTACTAGTTGCAGCGCTTTGGTCCTGTGCCTTGTTGCGTTAGGAATATACGCGATTTGGCAGAAGAGACGTGCAGAGCAAGCTATCGGATTAAGTAGACCGTTTGGTAAGTCCAATGTTTTAGCAGCTGCAGTATTGTGCAAAACAAGAACTTTACATTTTCCTTGGCTAAGACAATCAGTGGTTGGTCTTTTCCGCAGTTTCATGGGCCTCCAGTGGAAAAGACAGTGGTGGCGCGCCGCAGCTGAAAGGAGCAAGATGGTTCTCCTGTGATGAACTCAAAAGGATCACAAACAATTTCTCCATGAGCAGCGAGTTGGGTTATGGAGGTTATGGAAAGGTGTATAAAGGAATGCTCCAAGATGGTCAGATGGTGGCTATCAAAAGAGCAACACAAGGATCAACACAAGGCGGTCTCGAGTTCAAAACAGAGATTGAGTTGCTTTCTCGAGTTCATCACAAGAACCTCGTTGGCCTTGTCGGGTTCTGCTTCGAACAAGGCGAGCAGATTCTGGTCTATGAGTTCATGTCCAATGGATCACTAAAAGATAGCTTAACAGGTACATTGCACAATCTACTATGTAGCTGCTCTCTCTAAGTCCATAAAAATCAAGTCTATGACTATACGTCCCTACGCATTGTTATTAGGACGGTCCAATATAGCGCTAGACTGGAAAAGGAGGCTACGAGTGGCACTAGGATCAGCGAGAGGACTAGCATATCTCCACGAGTTAGCGGATCCACCGATCATCCACAGGGACGTGAAATCAACAAACATACTATTGGATGAGAAACTCACAGCCAAGGTGGCTGATTTTGGTTTGTCAAAGCTGGTTTCTGACTGCACAAAAGGCCATGTTTCAACACAAGTCAAAGGCACATTGGTAAGTAGTAATTTCTCAATAACTTACAATTTTTGTTTGAGAAATTTGTATTTAAAGGTTTTGGAGTCAATGGCAGGGCTATTTAGATCCAGAGTACTACACGACGCAGAGACTTACGGAGAAGAGCGATGTGTACAGCTTCGGCGTTGTGATGCTCGAATTGATCACTGCGAAACAGCCGATAGAGAAAGGCAAGTACATTGTTCGAGAGATCAAGCTCGCGATGGAAAACAAGAGCGGCAACGACGAGTTCTACGGGATAAGAGATAAGATGGATAGATCATTGTTGAGAGACGACAACGGAGCTTTGCCGGAATTTGGAAAGTATTTGGAGTTAGCCTTAAAGTGCGTTCACGAGACGGCGTCTGAGAGGCCAACGATGAGCGAAGTTGTGAAGGAGATTGAGATTATTATACATAACAGCGGGACGATGAGCTCTACTAGTAGCTCCTCCTTTGCTTCTGCGTCGTCTACAGCCACGGATATTGGCGTGAAAGTATTGTACGGAGATAATTTGAGGAAGAAAGAAGGGAAGGACGGCGAGGGAGCTTTTGATTATAGCGGTGGCTACTCTGTTCCGACGAAAATTGAGCCCAAGTGATATCCTTTTTTTATGTGTTTTGATGTCTTTTGTACATCAAATCACTAATGACATGAAAACAGAGTTATTCTCTGTTTTTAAACAATCAACTAAAAAAAGATGGATCATGACTATTACATGATCACTGTCTCCTTAAACCAAACCAATTTACAAGACAAAAAATAGAATTTTAAGAGAAAAAGTAGTTCCTCTTTGTTTTTTTTTTTTTTTTTTTGAAATAATTTGTTAATCAAGATTATAATATTCAAACACGGAGATAATCATGACAGCTAATTGAGATAACGATACTTAACTTCTAAATCAAGGAAACATGATTATAATAAAAAGTTGAAATTTGAGTTATATGGAACAAGAAAGTCAAGGTACCTGGACACTACGAACAAACCCTAATCTGTAGAAGAACTTTTCAAACTCTAGAGAAGAAACCCTGAAAAAATTGAACATGTGGAAATTAAAAATCATACACAAACAACAATCATAATGAAAATTAATCTAAAAAAATGAAACTGAAATAAAGAAGAAGAATGTCCATCGAAACCCTAAGAAGGAGAAAAATCATAATACAATTGTTTTAGAGAGAATTTAATTAAGAACCCTAGCTAGTATTCTTGTGTGAATAAAAGCAAACATAGAAGGAAGTAATGCTCGCTTTATATAGAGATTAGAGAGAGAGATGGCAAGTATTTATTAACCGCTATTTTTCTTTAATTTCCTTTTTCGATGATTTGATATCTTTATATGAAGCTGTATTGTTTTTCTATTTCTTTAATTTCCTTTTTTTTTGTAATTTCGATTATACAGTTGTACACGTGGAGTGTATTAACGGCTATTTGTTAATTTCCATTTTTCGATGATGTGATATTTCTTAATTGTTAATGAAGCTTATCGTTTTTCCATTTTTCTAATATCCTTTTTCTTAATCTTGATTATTTAGTTGGTACACGTGGAGCGTATTAACGGATCATTGACCCAATTACCACTTAATGGATTAAATCCAAAACTTGATCATGATTCTAGAACATCTCTAGAAATATCTAAAGTCTCCACCTCCCTAAAATGTTCTAGAGAATTTGAGAGAGTAGAAAAATCTAGATATTTGTAATAAAATAGTGTTTGTTAAGTAATATTTGTAATGATCAAATGCTCTTTGTTTGATTCTGGAAACTTGTGTTGTATTCAAACAAAGCTTGTGGCTTATAAAGCCTTACAATAACTGAAACACCGAAACTTAAGCAACAAGAACAGAGTAACAGACTCAAAACAAATGGATCCGTAAAACACGTTCCACTTACTAGACCACTAACTTAAGACTTGACTCGATCAAACTTGAAATCTCCTATGGCTCCTTTATTCAAATGTCATTTGCTCCAACAAACCCTCCCTAAACTAAGCTTGGTGTTCAAAGCTTAGCTTATCTGCAATGGAGCAAATCCCCAACTTACTCCTCAAAGCTTCAAACGCATCTCGCTTCAACGCCTTAGTGAAAATGTCTGCAACTTGATCACTTGTTCCACAATGCTCCAGACGTATTGCTCCTTCATTGACCAAATCTCTCAAGAAATGAAATCGGACACCTATGTGCTTGCACCTTCCATGAAAAACTGGATTCTTGGATAACTTGATTGTAGACGTATTGTCACAAAGAATGACAGTGCTTTCTTCTCCATCATATCCCAACTCCTTCAATATCCTTTTAAACCAAATCGCTTGACAAGCACAGACTGAGGCGGCTACATACTCTGCTTCAGTTGTCGACAGTGTAACGATCGGTTGCTTCTTAGACAACCAAGCCACAGCTGCATCGTCCATGAGAAAGACATAGCCTGAAGTGCTTTTTCTGCTCCCAGCATCACCAGCAAAGTCACTATCAGTGTACACCAAAAGCTCTCCATTTCCTTCTCTCTTGTACCAGATTCCGAAATCCATAGTACCTCTCAAGTATCTCAGCACTCTCTTCACAGCTTGTAGATGTAATTGAGTAGGTCTAGCCATGTACCGGCTCAGAAGACTTACAGCAAATTGCAGGTCAGGTCTGGTTGTGGTGATGTACATGAGACTTCCTATTATCTGCTTGTAGAAAGTCTCATCTACTCTCTCTCCTTCCTCATCCAAATCAAGCTTACTTCCTGGCACCATTGGATTGTAAACCGCATTGCAATTCTCCATGTTGAAACGCTTCAGGACTTCAAGAGCATACTTTCCCTGAGAGATGTGAATCCCACGTGTTGATTGCAGGACTTCAATTCCCAGGAAGTATCTCATCTTGCCTAGATCAGTCATGTCAAACTCTCTCTGCATTGACTTCTTAAACTCTTCCATCATGGTAACATTATCTCCAGTGTAAATCAAATCATCAACATAGACACTGACAAGAAGAATGTTACCATGTTTGTTGCTCTTGGTGAACAGAGTTTCTTCGTTTTGAGACTTTTTAAAACCCTCCTTGGCGAAATATTCCTCAATCCGACTGAACCAGGCCCTTGGAGCTTGTTTTAAGCCATACAAGGCTTTGTGGAGCTTGTAAACCTTTTCTTCATCTCCCTTGATTACATACCCCTTCGGCTGTTGTATGTAAACATCCTCCATAAGAACACCATGGAGAAACGCTGATTTGACATCTAGCTGATAGATGTCCCACCCTTTGTGTGCAGCTGTTGAAAGAATCATTCTGATAGTATCCATTCTCGCAACAGGAGCATAGACCTCATTGTAGTCGATTCCATGCTCTTGACAATATCCTTTAGCCACCAACCGAGCCTTGAACTTGGTCACCTCTCCAAGCTCGTTGAGCTTTGTCTTGTAGATCCATTTCACTCCAATGCATTTGGCTCCCTTTGGTAAGATTGCAAGCTCCCAGGTTTGGTTTTTCTCTATGGACCTTATTTCCTCATCCATAGCCTCTCTCCACTTGATGTCTTTTTCTGCTTCTTCGAACGTTGATGGATCAGATGGGCTAATCTCCACCATATTAACTTCATCTTCGATCTCATCTCCAACAACATAGTCACTCAGAAACCGAGGAGGTCTTCTGATTCTTCCCTCCCTGACTATGGCTTGCTGTTCTGTCGGAGCTGGTTCAGTTTCTTCAGTAGTTTCTGTAGGTTCTTCGACTTCTGCTGCAGGCTCTTCTTCTTCACCATCGGATTCTTCTGCATCACTTTCTTCCCATGAGACATCATCATCATTCCAGGTGAGTTCTTGTTCTTTCTGATGATGATCTTCTTCCCAATTCCACTCTCTTGTCTCCTCAAAAATCACATCTCTGCTTACAATGATTTTCTTGGTTTTGGGATTGTACAGACGATATCCCTTCGACTCCTCAGAGAAACCAAGAAGAATGCAAGCAACACTCTTGTCATCAAGTTTGCTGCGTTTCTCATCTGGAATATGAACATGTGCAATGCTTCCCCACACCTTGAAATGTTCCACACTTGGCTTGATCCCGCTCCAAGCTTCTTGCGGTGTAATGTTCTTCACAACCAGTGTGGGACATCTGTTCAGAATATAGACTGTCCAGTTCACTGCTTCTGCCCAAAAGATCTTTGGCATCTTCCTTGCTGAAAGCATGGCTCTGACCATATTCATCACCGTGCGGTTCTTCCTCTCTGCAATGCCGTTCTGCTGCGGAGTATAGGTTGTGGTCATCTGTCTTCGAATCCCATGCTCCTTACAGAACTCAGAGAACTCGTGAGATGTGTACTCTCCACGCCGATCGGTTCTTAAGCCCTTGATGTTTTTCCCTGTTTCAATCTCCACCTTCTTCTTAAATAGCTTGAATGAGCTGAAAGCTTCTGATTTCTCTGATAAGAAGTATACCCATGACTTCCTGCTGTAGTCATCGATGAACGTCAGGACATACCTCTTCCCACTCGTGGTCATTGGACTTATGGGACCACAAATGTCAGAGTGCACCATCTCCAGAACCTCCTTAGCTCTCCAAGTGCTTCTTTTGGGAATGCGGTTTCTGGGTTGCTTCCCCACCAAGCAGTCTGAACAAGTGAACTTATGTGAGTCAAAGAGTGGGAGACCACGTACCATGTTCTTGCTTTGAAGCGTCTTCATCCCCCGGTGACTGAGATGGCCGTACCTCTCATGCCAAAGCTTTGGCAAATCTTCTGAAATGATTTGGTGACATTGTTGTTGTCTCGTTTCTCCTTCTACATTTCCTTCATCTATCAACATAAACATTCTGTTTATGCTCATTCCGCTTTCTGCAATCAGACCTTTATCATCATGATAAATCTTGCAGGCACCTTTTCTTATGATGATGGTGAGCTCCTTCTCTTTTAGTTGTCCAAGACTCAACAGATTGTTCTTGAGCTCGGAGACATAGTATACATTACTGATCGAGTATATTATGTTGTTCAAGACAAGTTTCACAATTCCCTTTCCAACGACCTCCATTCTCTTGTCATTACCGAGCTTCACTGAATGTTTAAAGTTTACATTCAGTGATGAAAATAGCTCTCGATCCCCGCTCATGTGATTTGAGCAGCCTGAGTCAAGAAACCAAGATCTTCTCCTCAAGTCTTCTTGTTTTCCAGAGTATGTCATCATCAAGAGCTCTGCTTTTTCTTCCAAATCTGCAGGTTCTTCTCCTTCTTCAATGTAGGCCATCAGCAGCATCTCTTCTCTCTCTTCAGTGTCTGCATAGTTTGCCTCTTCATCCCACTTTGGACATTCGTTTCTGAAATGTCCAAGTTTGTGGCATTTGTAGCACTCCATTGTGCTTTTGTCCGGGAACGATCTGCCTCGACCACCTCGTCCTCTTCCTCTACCATTTGATCCCCTTCCTCGAGATCCCATTCCTCTTTCGTATGTCACCTTCAGGACTTGATCATCGCTTCTCTCCGATCTCTTGAACTTATGTTCATGAACGATCAATGAGCTCTGCAACTCATCAAGTGAAATGCTCTCAATGTTCTTTGATTCTTCTATGGATACCACCATGTACATGAACTTCTCACTGAGAGTTCTGAGAATCTTCTCCACCACCTTGGATTCGTCCATGGATTCACCATTGCTTCTCATCTGATTGGTGATGGTTAACACTCGCTTGAAGTAGTCTTCAACCTTCTCCGATTCATTCATCTCCAGAATCTCAAAGTCTCTTCTCAGTTTCTGCAACAAGGACCTTTTCACTCGCTCGTTCCCTCCAAATCTTTTCTTCATGGATTCCCAAATGATCTTGGAGGACCTCCTGTCCTGGATCTGTTCAATTGTTACCCTATCAATGGATTGATAAAGGTAATGCTTGACTTTGTGATCATTTGTTTTGGCATTGTCTAACTGCGCCCTTTGCTCTTCTGTTAGCACCACCGTGTTTGCTGGTTCTTCGAAAACGATCTCCACCAGACTCCACAACCCCTTTGCTCTGAAGAAGTTCTCCATGACTTCACTCCAACAGTGTCCTTCGAACTGAGGCAGCCTCATCTTGTCGTCTCCCATCTCTCTTCACTCTTTTGTTTTCTTAAAGCTACGGCTTTAGTTTTCAAGAATCAACGAGGCTCTGATACCAATTTGTAATGATCAAATGCTCTTTGTTTGATTCTGGAAACTTGTGTTGTATTCAAACAAAGCTTGTGGCTTATAAAGCCTTACAATAACTGAAACACCGAAACTTAAGCAACAAGAACAGAGTAACAGACTCAAAACAAATGGATCCGTAAAACACGTTCCACTTACTAGACCACTAACTTAAGACTTGACTCGATCAAACTTGAAATCTCCTACGGCTCCTTTATTCAAATGTCATTTGCTCCAACAATATTATTATATTATGTGATTATCCATTACTCAAGTTTATGTTATAGTGATATGTGTCTCTGAGTCATCTTAACCGACTCATTAATGTCGGTTTACTTGTACTATAAAAGGAAATATGTACATGTAACAGAGAGAATAAGTTAATAAACGAGAAAGAGTTACTCTCTCTTTCTATTCACTACATAATAATATTAAAATATTATTACTTTTATAACACGTTATCAGCACGAGCGTCTCTGCCTATACGAGGTAATCGTTGCATGAGCTTCAATATACTCTGGTTAAATATTATCCAGGTAATTTTAAATTATGTCGTTATATTTATAAACATAATGGAAAAATTCTGTTTCAAACCTATGACAGAATTTATATCCTAAAATGTTTAAATTATGATTTTACTATATAAAAGAAACTCTAGCAAAATTTAAATTAATATAGTTTAAAATTTAAGAGAAATTTTATCAAAATAATTTTTGCCAAAAGTATAAAATTAATAAATCTAAAAGAAACTCTGGCAAAATTTTAATTAGTATAATATTAAAAATCTAAAAGAAACTTTGCCAAAATTTAGTCGATAAAAATTATCGATATTTATAAACTTTTTATATTGGAGTGGAAAATTTAGTCTCCAAAAATCTATAATAGAATATGCCTTTTTGATCAAATAGAAGATTATGATTCATAAATCAAATTGAAGACTATGTCTCTTTGATTATATGAAAATATATGTCATTAATCAAATTGAAGATAAGGTCTCTTTGATTATATTGATGATTTGTCTCTTTGATCTTATGAAAGGTTATATCTATTTCATTATACGGTAAGTTAAAACCCAAAATATATGAAAATTTTGCATATTGCAAAATAATTAAATGTTTTAAAAAAGTAAAATATTTTAATAAAGTAAAAATGATGAAGAGCTTAAAGGCTCACGAAGAGCTTGAAGGCTCACGAAGAGCTTGAATGCTCACGAAGAGCTTGAATGCTCCCGAAGAGCTTGAATGCTTATAGAGAGCTTGAAGGCTCACGAAGAGTTTAAAGGCTCACGAAGAGCTTAAAGGCTCACGAAGAGCTTAAAGGCTCACGAAGAGCTTAAAGGCTCACGAAGAGCTTGAATGCTCCCGAAGAGCTTGAATGCTCCTGAAGAGCTTGAATGCTTATAGAGAGCTTGAATGCTCACGAAAAGCTTAAATGCTCATGAAGAGCTTAAATGCTCATGAAAAGCTTAAACGTTCATGAAAGACTAAACGCTCATGAAGAGCTTAACTCTCGAAGAGTTAAAAGTATTTTAAAAGAGCGAAAACGCTCTAAACGAGCGAAAGAAAAGTTAAACGCTCTAAAAGAAAACATGATGACGACATGCAATATGTATAAAAATGGCAAAAGATGTATATGAAAACAAACCTGAAGTTTATTGATTGATTAAAGTTTAATATAACCGGTTAAGCCATCCGGAAGTATTAATGATTGAAGATCATTAAGAATTTGTTGGGAAAACAAGAAGTTTTTCAACTTATGCATGTTTTAAAGAAAAGAAGAATCAAAGTCATCATGTGAAAAGAAATGAATATCACTATTTTTTGGTTAAAAGAGCTCATTGAATATAATTGTTGATTTCTTTATAAAGATCCCCATATTATACTCCTAATATGACCGATCTAAAAGTGAGAATCGGTCCAAGATAAACGAGCATGTATAGCTGTTATCTTGAGAAAGAGAGTAATATGAATCTTATATTAAAAGTTAAAAGGATCCAATATAAAACACATGATCCTAGAAGGATATGTTGTTGATCCTAAAAGGATATGTTGTTGATCCTAGAAGAGAATCAATTCGAGATGAATAATCTAGAAGAATTATCATCTCGAGGGGGAGAATTAAAGAATCCCACAATGACATTAAATTGATAGTTTTGGTGGATTGATATCCCAAAACTAAAGCTTATTAAAAGCTTATTAGATGTCGAATGATATAAAATTAAACATCCAGAAGATGAAAGTGAAACATCTAGAAGATGATATTCACAGTCAATGAGTTTTAAAGAATGGTGATATTTCCGTCTGGAAATTTGTGGGTGTGTGATATATATTATGAATGCTCCTCCACACCACATAAATATAACATCCAAAGAGGATGAATTATATGAGCTGGAGATGAAGATCCGCTCTAAAAAGCCATCATTGGAGATGTGCTTATTGTAAGATTTGCAATCATAATCTTGATGATAAGATTTCTCTAAGGGAGAATTATGGAATAGTTGGAATACTTGAACAAAAGGATTATGAAACAGAAGTTCAAAAGTTCAAAGGATCACTATTCAAATTTATTGCAAATCAAATGACGGGTGAGTTTTATGAAATGAATTATCATTATAAGATCCTCATACGAAAGAAAATGGACTTGAAGTTCATAAGATAATTCAAGGTGATGAAAAGAAATCTCACTCCATATGAAAATGCTCCAATACAAAATATATGTGTTTATGAAGGATGACACATAAAGTCTATGTAAGACTACTTTGGTTCCGAAAATTAAGAAATGATAAAGGAGCAAATATTTATTAATCTCTTCAAAAAGGAGAAGAGGAATAATGAGTCATGATCAGAAATCTTAGGAGGATTAAAGATCCCGAAAGGATTAAAGATCCCTGAAGGATCAAAGATGAAATCAAGTACTTGAACAAAATCATTGATAATGATTAAGAGATCTCGATGGATCATGACGTCAAAGAAAATGTGGAACCAAAGTTGAAATGAATGTCGACTATAATAGTGACATAACGCGCGATGTTATAAATGAGGATCGGAATTCTCCGCTTTGTGGATTAGCGTTGAGAGACATAATTGGCCAATAAATAAAAGACATTCAAGTCTTATTATACTCGTTTAAGTAACGAGAATTCTGGACCAGAAGTCTAGATATGAAAAGAATATTAAGGTATATAAAACAAAACGTATATGGTGTATGGTTTTGTAAAAATACTCAACATTGAAATATATATATGAGAGACTTGAATTGCGTCTCATAAATAAAATGCATGCAAAGTTTGAATTCCTGAAGAATAAATGATAGTAATGTTCTCGAGAACTAAGATCGATCAAACTCTAAAGAGTTATAAACAAAGTAAAAGACCTTGGAAAGACCAGAAGTCTGCAGACATTAAGTTAAACATCTAAAATATGTTATGAACTTCTAGAAGAAGTTGTATATATATATATGTGTGGTCATAAAGGACCATATTTATATGTTGTTAAGCATTTATAGATTTTGCAAATTATACATAGAATTTGCTAGTAATATATATGCATGATATAATTCATCCCTTATGCGCATATATTGGGATGAGATATGATTAACGTGGGATTATTAGAAATCCCAAATTTTGGTATAAGTTATTTTGCAGATATCGAAATTTTATAAGATCTCGTAAAAGAATGTGCAAAAGTATTTGTCCTGAAGACGAGGCTTCCAGGGAAAGCGAAGGAAGAAAACATGTTCTTTTTAATGACGTATTTGCAAAAGTGTTTATTTCGGAAGATGAAGCTCCCAGGGGGAGCAACAGAAGAAAACACATTCATTGAAAGACATGTTTGAGAAAATGATTATTTGTGAAGATATGACTTCCAGATGAAGTCATGATTATGCTCGCGGTTGCACTCTTTTTCCCTCATCATGGTTTTTGTCCCAACGGGTTTTCTATGGTAAGGTTTTTAACGAGGCAACAAGAACGCGCCAAAAGATAGACATTTGTGGAAGAAGAAAATGTGTTCTCCCAAATAGCTCTTTACAAAAGACGCTTGTTTCGGAAGATGATGATTTCAGGGGGAGAAATGATGAAATGCGTGATTGCACTCTTTTTCTCTTATCGTGGTTTTTATCTCACTGAGTTTTTCCACGAAAAGGTTTTTAACGAGGCAGCAACAACAAGAACACGCAAAAGAAAGAGTCTTAAAACCGATATATACAAGATTTTATTAAAGACGGTTTTTAACGAGGCAGTTCACAATACGTTAATGATGGATAATCAAAGGGGAGTGTTAAGTAATATTATTATATTATGTGATTATCCATTACTCAAGTTTATGTTATAGTGACATGTGTCTCTGAGTCATCTTAACCGACTCATTAATGTCGGTTTACTTGTACTATAAAAGGAAATATGTACATGTAACAGAGAGAATAAGTTAATAAACGAGAAGGAGTTACTCTCTCTTTCTATTCACTACATAATAATATTAAAATATTATTACTTTTATAACAGTGTTAGAATTCTCTAGAGATATTCTAGATATTTTGTACTTTGGAGGCTATAAATACATCATTCCCCTCCCTTTGTAATCAAGTTAAAAAATAAAAATCATTTTCCTATAAACAAAATCTTCTTCTTCTTTCAAGTTTAAACTAGTTTTTGAGTTTCTCCTTAAACACTTCTTCATCACTTCATAAATAACTTCCTTCCAACACTAACACCGTTCTTCACAAGTAACAGCGGAGATTATGATGATACGGGTAATCATGAGCAACACCATGGTAACAAAACATACTAACAATCTCTTTATCCAACCACTTCATCAGTGGGTTTAGAAGATGTCTTAAGAGTGTTTTTAAAATAAAAATAAAGGAAAAAAACATAAATACACTAATATTATTAAAACCGGGTCTTGGGGAAGAAAATTTGGGAAGAGATTAAAACTCATACGTGTCATCATCATAGGAGAATATTCAGAAAAAATCGGAAAGCTTTGTGTATTTGGCTAAAAACAAACAGAAAAAGAAGAAGATTGATTTAGCTGGTGGAATTATGACGGAATCAACAAGGATTTGTTGAAATTATGTGGCATTAATCTCCTGATTCTTATGTTCAAGAACCAGTTGAAATTGATGGGTGCCCCTGTTTTTAAGGATCTTTGTTTTGTTCCCAAGCTTGACAAGGTTCTCGTTAGCTTGGATTGACCATTAATGGAGCTCAAGAAGAAGCTCCTTGATGATTATGTGGTTAATCTTGTGGTTTATGCTCCTTTATGGTTTTATCAAGTATAAACTACGACCACTGGACTTGCTCCTGTAAGTTCCAACTATTTCAATATGTCAATAGACATCTTAATAATCCTTGTTGTTTACTTTATGATTATGAACATTATTGTTTACTTTTTGATTATGGTTTGATCTTGATTCTTGACTAATTGACATTTTATTTATGAACATTTATTTTTTAAGATCTACTGGATTCTTACCAATGGATGGTCAAAAATATAGAGTGTCTTTGAAAATATTTTCAAATTAAATAAATAGCAAAATATTTGTAAAAATGGTTAAGAAGAACTTAAAGTGTCTTAGGGATGGAGATGCTCTTATAATGTTAATTGGATCCCTAAAACAGTGAAATTTGAAAATATTTACAAAATTGTGTTTTTGCAGAAGAACGAATTCCTTTTAGTAGCAGGGGAAATCTAAATAGCCGTGCCTAGTGAAAAAAGTCGCCGTCCTATGTACATAAAACAAAATTGGACCGGTCCAAGGAACTATGAGGAGAAATAGTAGTAGTCTTATTATGACTGTGTTTCTTGCTCTGAACCTTGGTGGATGATACTGTTTAGCTAATAACATTCACAAAGAAAAACCTTAATGGCCATGGGTGGACCAGGTGGTTATATTATGTACTTCTTAGTCTCACGAATCTTTGTTGTATTTTGTAGATTCCGTTTTTAAAATTCTGTCAAATGTTATAATTCTTTTTTTTTGTCCCTCTTCCTTTTCAGATTGTATGCGTCAGAGAACGCCAAAAGTGTGGACATTGTCGTTTTGAGTCTATTTAGCTGAAGCAGATGAAGTAAAGACTGGTATGTAAACCAAAAAATTTCTACTCTCTCGCTCACAAATATCTCTCTTCTTCATGGCTGTTATTCACTGAACAATCACTATCTCAATTTTTTTCATCTCTCTCTCTATCTGTTTTTTACGAGTTTGTGGTGTTACACGATGAGTCTTGTGGTTCTCCTCTCTATCTTTTTTTTCTCTCTCTCTCTCTATCTGTTCTTTTACGAGTTTGTAGTGTTACACGATGAGTCTTGTGATTGGTCAGTCTCTGGGTTTAAATCTTGTCCGTGACGGTGTTTTGTTACGCAATTCGAGAAGTAATGGCGGGAAATCTAATTATCTCTCGAGGAACCGGAGAATATTAGTGCTTGCGGCTCTGGTTCAAGCTAGACCTAGGGAAGATGCAGCGACGGCGAGTCCTTCCACCACTTTGAGAGCGTCAACAGCGGCTGTTGTACAGTACCGGCGGGCTGACCTGGCGGATGATCTTCAAGCGGAGGGGAGAGCTTTAGGTCGTGCTATTGATGCTTCTGTTTATTCTCCTGAGCTCATCGCCAGGAAACATGGCTCTCAGCCTCTCAAGGTTAGGCTACTTCCTTAGAGAGTTTTGAAATTTTGTCAAAGTTCTGATATTTAGACGAACACACAAACGAGAGTTGCATTTCAATCTGAGAGTTGCATTTCTCGGACATAGGCTTTGCGGAGAAGTGTAGAGATAGTGTCAGCTTTGGGTGGTTTCGCGTTGACACTAGGGATTGATCAGAGGCAAGGCAAGCTAGTACAGAACATGAAGATGAGAGCTGGTGAGCTACGACAGATTTTCACTCGCCTTGGACCTACCTTCGTTAAGCTAGGTCAAGGTTTATCCACTCGACCCGACCTCTGTCCTCCTGATTACCTTGAAGAACTTGAAGAGCTTCAGGTTCACCTCTTTCCCCTTGCTCTTGAATTGCTCGATATTCCGTAGATGTTTAGAATATCTCTAATTTTTGTACGTTTCTATGTGTTTTTGGGTGTCTACGTAGGATGATTTGCCAACCTTTCCTGACGCAGAGGCCTTTGCTTGCATTGAGAGAGAGTTGGATATGTCTCTAGATTCCATCTTCTCGACCATATCCCCCAAGCCAATCGCGGCTGCTAGTCTTGGTCAGGTTTACAAAGCCCAACTTAGGTATTCAGGTCAGGTTGTTGCTGTGAAAGTTCAACGCCCTGGAATCGAAGAAGCTATTGGCCTTGACTTCTACCTTATTAGAGGAGTTGGGAAACTTATAAACAAGTACGTAGACTTCATAACTACCGATGTCCTTGCCCTTATCGATGAGTTTGCGTGCAGAGTTTATCAGGAGCTAAACTACGTCCAGGAGGCTCAAAATGCTAGGAGGTTTAAGAAACTGTACGCTGATCAAGCAGATGTTCTTGTACCTGATATATTCTGGAATTACACGAGCCGTAGGGTGCTAACAATGGAATGGGTTGAAGGAACTAAATTGAACGAACAAGTTGCCATTGAGAGTCAAGGTTTGAAAGTTCTGGATCTTGTAAATACAGGAATCCAATGTAGCCTACGACAACTCTTGGAGTACGGCTTTTTCCACGCTGACCCTCATCCTGGTAATCTCTTGGCAACACCTGATGGAAAACTTGCTTTTCTAGACTTTGGCATGATGAGTGAGACACCAGAGGAGGCTAGATCTGCTATCATAGGACATGTTGTTCATATGGTGAACCGAGATTATGAAGCCATGGCCCGAGATTACTATGCTTTGAAGTTCTTATCGCCTGATGTTGATGTTACTCCTATCGTACCAGCTCTTCGAGACTTCTTTGATGATGCACTTAATTATTCTGTGAGTGAGCTCAACTTCAAAACCTTGGTCAACGGTCTAGGTGCTGTCTTCTATCAGTATCCATTTAATGTCCCAGCTTACTACGCTTTGATTCTGAGGTCGCTTACTGTGCTTGAAGGCTTGGCACTTTACGCAGATCCTAACTTCAAAGTGTTAGCTGCTTCGTACCCGTATTTTGCCAAAAGGCTTCTCACCGATCAAAATCCGTATCTAAGAGACGCGCTTATCGAGCTTCTGTTCAAAGATGGTAAGTTTAGGTGGAATAGACTCGAGAACCTTGTACAACAGGGAAGTAAAGATAGAGATTTCTCAGCGAAAGATGCTCTACAACCTGTTTTGAAGCTTCTTTTGGATCCAAGCGGGGAAGAGCTTAGACTGTTGGTAACCAAAGAAGCTGTAAGAGTCAGTGAAGCTATTGCTCTAGGCAGTGTTGTTGATACATACAATTCTATGCCAGAGTTTCTGAGATCTCTTGTCTTCGATGGAAATCGCAATGGTGGGCCTCTAACAATGAGTGGCGTGGAACTAGAAAACACGCTTGAGCTTAGGGACCAGGTCACAAGAATCTGGAGCCTCCTTCAATCTTCAAAAAGCTTTGATCCAGCTATTTTGCAGCCAATAGTACAGGTAAAATATATAATTTCATTTTTGACATTGACCTATAACAACATATTTGTACTTGATTTGGCGTGCTTGTAAAAATCAGGTGTTGCAACAACCGGAGGCAAGAAGACTCGGAGGACGTGTTGCAGGAGGTGTAGGCCAACGTCTTGCGGCTAGAATTCTGCAACAACTACTTCGAGCCACTACTACTACTACAACTACAACATCTTCTTCCTCACCAGTCACATAGTGGTAAAAATTGTATATTAAAGGGCGAGAGAAACTCTCGCAAACCACACAACTGCTTCATGTTACACAGTGTAAAGGATGATATTACAAAGGAAAGGTAACTAAACAAACAAAAAAAATATAAAAATACATGGTGGATGTTTCTTCTGAATTGGGCTTTTTCAAGTAATGGGCTAATTATGAGAGTGGAAGGTCCATTTAATTATAAAACGACGCCGTCTAGTTGCTTACCTACGGACGAAACGCACCGTTTTGATTGGTAACCTCTCTTTTGTGACTCATCCTCAAGAGTCAATTTAGCCACCAATTAATTAACAGTATAATGCGAGTAGTTTACATTTTTTTTTCATTTAAGTAGTTCCACTCCTTTGTTATACATAATAATCAACCAGCAATCCACCTGAAACGAAACTGTGTAGTGTAACACAAATATAAGTTTCAGAACATGTTGGTATCTATGTAATTAAAACCTTCCTTCATTAATTAGGGTTCAATGCATGGCGTCTTCTTGAAGGCAACGGCACATCTCACAATAAGATAATTATATTATAGTTACTATAGTACTTGCCAAAAAAAACTTTTTAGCAATTATCATAATTAAATTGCTACAAATAAATTAAAGAGATATTGTTTACAGTGAGAATCCAATGTTTTTATGTGTTTCGTGTACGGTTTATTTTATCTTTGGGAAATTAGATTTACCATAACAATATTATATTTGTATAATAGTAATTATACGTGAAAAGAAAGAAGAAAAAGATGAAGAGAGGAAAGGCTGAATGATGCATGGTTGCAATCTCAAGAAGAGATAGGGTTTTCTTTCTCTTTCTTTATCATAAAAAAAAGAGATAGGGGTTTAAGTCAAACGAGAGACCTTGAATTGTGGATTTGGTGTTGGACCATCACGTGCTTCTCTCCACGTACCGCACGTGCAAACTTGTACTTTTTTATTTATTAGGCTTCTCATTTTATTATACTTAGTAATTAGCTGGGGAACAAATTTGTATAAATAAATAGCTCTAATACGTACCTGGTGGCTATCATTTAGTAGTTACTAAACTTATAATGAGACTGCACTGAAATTGATGCAATAAAAAAAGTAAGTGGGAGCATAATTCAAGGTACGATACATCATTTTTCTTCCCAATATTTTGACTACTATTTTTGAGGGAATAGAAGCTTCAATTCTTGTTTTGTTTTGTCCTTGGGATACATAAACCATATCTTATATCATATTTAATACTATTATATAGTACTGTTTGGTATTCATTATCTCATTAATGGAGTTTTACTTGTTTTCAAAGCTAATTAGTCAGAAGTCTTAATTAGTAAAGAACAGCTGTAATCCATAGTGGTTAATCTCATAATCTTACTCACGCCACAATGCAAAAAACAAACAAACACTAATGTACTAATAATGAATATATATATATATATATATATATATACACACATTCTTTATATACTTTTACGTATAAATGAAACATAATGTTGAAGAAAAAGACCCATTGTTGGCAAAACACATGTATGCCATAGTTAACATCTCATTCACAACGATCAAAGATACTTAAATATATTTTGATAAATTCATTCTTGAAAATTATTAGCTCATAAGATTCATAAGAAACTACATTACTCTACATGTCATATATTAATTTTTTTTTAAAATAGCCGAGGTTGTATATGTGTATTTAGTTTTAATTTTTAAACATAAGCAACGAAGAAGTTCTATAAAACTTTACCAAAAAAAAGAAGTCATATAATGGATACTATATCACATATATTTCCGTGACCAGCTTTGGTTTAATAAATTTAATACAAATAAAAGTGGCACGGATCCATAGAAGCCAAGTCTATCTCTCTCATCTATATCTATATCACAAAGATGAGAGAGAGAGAGAGAGATAGAAACCCTAAACATCGTGCCCTTGAAGCTAAGGTATCTTGAGTTTTGTAGAGTTTCATTTTGCTTGCTTTCATATTATACATTGTCTCTTTCACTGTCTTCTACCTCTCTTGCCTCTAACATAAGCAATACTTTCCGGCCTCCAAGGTTTTCTTTTCTTTCTTCAACCATAATATATATATATATATATATATCTTTCATTGTTGTCATTATCGTTTATACATCTATATATAGACACACACATACTATCCATTTAAACCATATCTCTATTTTCGTTCTTCTGTTTGATTACTCAAGAACATGATGACTAAGTCTATTATCAAACCTCTCATGTTTCTTTTGAATTATTCAAATTTCATTAATTATGTGAACCTATGTAAGAAATATCCATCTTTTGTTAGAGACAAATGAATTCTTTTTGTTCTTTATGAATATGCGTTTAGTTAGATTAGGTTATTTGATAATTGATCTAAACATAAAACCATATACACCTTGAAACTTTTCTTGGATTCGTTTATTAACGGTGAAAAATCAATTCGTTGGTCATGCTCATGATATTTATTTTTTTGATGTAATATGTGTTGTTAATTATATGTATGATATGACTGAATAGGGCAAAGGTAAAAAAGAAGCATAGATTAAAAATAATGGAGATGGGATTGTCGTCGTCCACGGTGGCCGGAAGGGGACAGCTGGCAGTGCCTCCGGGATTTAGGTTTCATCCAACGGAGGAGGAGCTTCTTTATTATTACCTCAAGAAGAAGGTTTCTTATGAACCTATTGATTTAGATGTTATTAGAGAAGTTGATCTCAATAAGCTTGAACCTTGGGACCTTAAAGGTATATTACTCTTAATTAATCTACTTATCATTAATTAACTCTTTTATTAGTCCACTAATAAAACTAATAAACATCATCATATATACATGATTCTTATTATTTCTATATAGAGCAAGAGATATATAATAGTACTACCACAATTTAGGGAATCTATATTAGTATTTTTGAAGTACTAATCTATATTAGTATTTTTGAAGTACTAATTTGAAATTTTCCAAAAAATCACACTAAATTACACATTATGCCATTGGGCATAAAAGGAAATATTTTTGAACATTTAATTACGAAAAATCAAATAAGGAAATATTATAATTCTCTCCAAAAATAAATAAAAAATATTAAAGAAATTATGTATAAAATATTTGAAAAACAAAATAAACATATGTAATTCACATAAATACATTATTACATAGTTTTTTTTATAAAAACTACCATTAAAATTTTATTTAAATCAAAACAAACAGGTTTAATTAATATTATTAAGAATTTAAAAACGATTTGAAAATTTTTTTTGTTAAAAATATCAAACAATAAAAAACAAAATAGTTTGTTAACGAATTTGATTTCCGGTTCGATTATAAACAAAAAAGAAGAAATTGCAATTCTACTAAAATTTAAATCTTATATTACATATTTAGAATATGTTTACAACAATTATTTATATATATAATCAAAATAATTATAATTTTAAATAAATTTGGGTAAATCGCATAATATGATTTGTGTATTTTGATTCGGTTTGTATTTTGAATTCGGGTATTTTCGAATCCTAAATATAATAAATAATAAATTATTGGTCTAATCAACTTATAAATTATATTAAATTTTTGCTATACGAAATATATAATAAAAATATATATATTATTATTTTTGAAGTAATTTTTTGAACTTTTCCAAAAAAAACTCACTTAACTACATACTATGTCATTGGTTTTAAACTCACTTAAAGAGTTATGTGAAACTTACACACAAACATATCTCATTCTATATATATACTTTTTAAAATTGACTTAAATATCAACAAAAACAATAAAACCGATTTTAACATAAAATCAACCACTAATTTCATATTTATGATATTTTTGATATAATTTTTTTATTTTTCTTACGGAGGTTTATAAAAAATTTCAGAATATAAATATATTTTAAAAAGTATATAGTTTAGTTTTTATATATAATCATTTTCCATATTATAATTTTCTATTTATATTAATATTTTAGATGTTAATAAACATCTATATTGAACGTAGATAAAGTTTGTTTAAATCAATTAACACTAAGCATAACAATTATTTATTAACGGGTTCGGTTTCTAGAAAAATTCTAGATAAATGACAAGAAGTTTGAAAATAATGATTAAACTTTATCATAAACAAATTTCGGGTAATTCGAGTTCAAATCTAGAAATTTGTTTTGGCTTCGGGTTTTCGAGTAGTAAATTTCTCAATTCGTTCGAGTTATTTATCTTTGGAACGGTTTCGGTTCTTTAATTTCGGTTTGGTTCCAATTATGTACTTCAAATATAATTATAACTATTATTATTTTAAATAATTTTTGGGTAGTTAGAGTAGTTTAGTTTAGTTCTACAAAATTGAGTTCGGTTCAGATTCGATTTCGGGTATTATGGTAGTAAATTTCCCTATACATTCGAGTTATTTGTTTTTAGAATCGGTATTGATTTGGGGATTTCGGTTTGGTTTGGGTTCGGTATTTCGGATCCGGAAGTTTTGTCCATCCCTAATTTTTATAGTTTATAATAGTTTGGAATAAACACACTTACAAATTATATTAAGATTTTGCTATATAAAATATAATTCTCATTATATATTTATGGGAGAATCACAAAACTACACCATTTGAATTACATTTCACAAAACTACACCATTTCAAAAATATTTCACAAAACTACACCTAAACACTCAAAATTAAATTCAAATAAACCCTATCCACACAATCATACCCCTTAATACTATTTATAAACACTAATTAGCGAACACAAATGAAAATATTTTAATTTTGGTAATTTTTAAAAGGGTAAATCAAGCTTTTAAAATTTTGAAAGGGTGTAAATTTGTGAAAATATTGAATTAGGTGTAGTTTTGTGAAGGAATGATTGAAAGGGTGTAGTTTTGTGAATTTCTCTATATTTATTTGCATAAACAATAAAAGAACAAAATACTCTTAAGAAATTCTGAATATTTTTATTTAATTTACAAAATCAGAAAAAATATTACAAACTTCTAAATTAACTGTATATATATAAAATTATTTATAAAAAACATAAACCCGTGGTGTGTACCACGGGTTAAATCCTAGTATGTTGTTATATTTGCACAAGATTACAAGTTAGATGTCAAAGAGCAAACAAATAGATTGGTTAGTAATGTCTAGAGTTTTGTTTGCGTCTCCATGGAATGAATCATACTATTATAATGAGTATTTTTTAAGTTTTATCAGTTCTCATGTGCATACATCAAGAAAGAGCCAAAATTATATATGCACTCATGTCTACTAAATTAGAAACAGAAACCAAAGTCTAATGTCTTGTAGTGTATATTTCAATGAATAATTACAAAAAATATTATTGTGTACGTTTTATACCCTCAAAATAAGCAAATAGTGTTTTACATACTTTGCAAAAATATAACAAACCATCTTCGTAAGCCATGATCTATTTTAATTACTTTGTATGTAATAAATTCTTGTTTTTATATGTACATATGTAGAGAATGTATTATACTATGTTTGTAGAGAAATCTAGCTATGTTAATCTATTTTTATATATTGTTGTAGAGAAATGTGGAATCGGGTCGGGTCCTCAAAACGAATGGTACTTTTTTAGCCACAAGGACAAAAAGTACCCGACGGGGACCAGAACAAACCGGGCCACTACAGCCGGTTTCTGGAAAGCTACCGGTAGAGACAAAACAATACATCTCAACAGTTTGAAGAAGATAGGACTTCGTAAGACACTTGTGTTCTACACTGGTCGTGCTCCTCACGGCCACAAAACCGAATGGATCATGCATGAATATCGCCTAGACGAAAACGAAAACGAAACAAAAGTAATTAATACATATTATCAAATAATACATCATAATTAATTAACGAATAATATGGATTAATTAATTAGTTAATCACATATATATATATCATGTGTGTAATTAATTTGTAGGAAGATGGGTGGGTTGTATGTAGAGTATTCAAGAAGAAGAACAATTTTAAAGAATATCATCAAGAACAAGATCACCAATACATAAGCACCAACAATGATCATGATCACCATCACATTATTGAATCCAATTCATTGGACTATCATCATCATCATCATAATGACATAGGAAGACATATTCACATGCCATTATTACAAGACTTTGCAAACACTTTAAGCCATGTCTCAATGCAACTTCCTCAGCTATTTAGCCCTGACTCAGCACCAGCAGCAGCAATCAACACAAGTGACGTTGAATGCTCACAGAATCTATTGAGATTAATGACTTTTAACAACAACAACAACAATTATGGTGGAGATTGGTTGTTTATAGACAAGCTTCTTGCTACTACAACACACAACACGAACCAACAACAAGAGCAGCATCAACAAGTGGTTAACTATCAATCAAAGTGTTTTCTTGACAACGACCATCATCACGAGGTTCATGATATGGGTTCTTCATCATCTCAAGTTAATCAAAGTTTCCCGTTTCATTACCTTGGAAACGATGCTAGTTAATCTTCTCAAGTTCCCTAATTAAGTAGGATCTTAATTAATTAATTAAGATACCACCAAATCACTTTGTCTCTCTTCAAACATGTTTTTGTTTTAATTATTTTTGGATTATATGATTATGCCTTTGATTAATGAGGTTATGTTCTGTCTCTTTACAAGATTAATGACGTGGCATCACAATCGAAAGTTCAGTAATGACGTGGCATCGCAATGAAGCTTCTTTTTATTAAAAAAAAAAACATTTCGAACTTGTAGGATTGTTTCCCTTTGTTTAATACAAATAGGCCCATTAAAGTCTCCAGGCCCAATTATTCTCCAAGCTGCCTTTTTATAATAAGATGATCCTCTCCTCTCCTCTCCTCTCCTTCCTTCTTCTCCAAGCTGACACTTTTTTTCATCATTTTTTTCTAAAAAGCGACGATCTTCTCTCTTCACAACCACTCATGTGAGTATATTCTCTGTAGATTCTCTCTTTTGATTTTGATTCTTCGTCAATCTGAATCTCGCAGTGTGTGTGTATCTTGTCGTTTTTGCAGTGTTGTTATAGACCGCTACTATGGCGACGACGAAGAGAAGCGTTGGAACTTTGAAGGAAGCAGATCTGAAAGGAAAAAGCGTGTTCGTGAGGGTTGATCTCAACGTTCCTTTGGATGATAACTCCAACATCACCGACGATACTCGGATTCGTGCTGCTGTGCCCACCATCAAGTACTTGATGAGTAATGGATCTCGTGTTGTTCTCTGCAGCCACTTGGTATGGCTTCTCACTGTTTGAATCTGTCTGGCTTCTTATGTGGATAGATCTCTTCTTTCTTCTTTATCTGATTAAGTTAGTCTTTTTTGTGTAAAGTAGCTCTCCCTTGCCATTTAGGATTTTGGTTTTGGATGTCTCTGATCTTAATGTTCCAGGGAAGGCCAAAAGGTGTTACCCCTAAATACAGCTTAAAGCCTCTTGTGCCTAGTTTGTCTCAACTTCTTGGTCTTGAGGTTTGTTACCTTTATCCTTGCAAGTTTTATGAACAACCCTTTACTTATAATCACTACTTTTGTGCTTGTGCTCACATTGTTTTCTGACTTGTTCTATTGGATTTATAGGTCGTAATGGCCAATGACTCTATTGGTGAGGAAGTTCAGAAATTGGTTGCGGGACTACCTGAAGGCGGTGTTCTTCTGTTGGAGAATGTTAGGTTTTACAAAGAAGAAGAGAAGAACGACCCTGAATTTGCAAAGAAGCTTGCTGCACTTGCTGATGTCTATGTTAACGATGCATTCGGTACTGCTCACAGAGCTCATGCTTCCACCGAGGGTGTTGCCAAATACTTGAAGCCTTCCGTCGCTGGTTTCCTCATGCAGAAGGTGCTTCTAATATTATACTAGCAAATAGAGTGTACTATTAGCACTATTTATACCATTTTCTTACTTTCACTGATCAGAATACTACTTGTTTATTGTGTTAGGAACTTGATTACCTTGTTGGAGCTGTTGCAAACCCCAAGAAGCCTTTCGCTGCCATTGTTGGAGGCTCAAAAGTTTCAACAAAGATTGGTGTCATTGAGTCACTCTTGTCATCTGTTGACATCCTTTTGCTTGGTGGAGGTATGATTTACACTTTCTACAAGGCGCAAGGACACTCAGTAGGATCTTCCCTTGTGGAAGAGGACAAGCTTGACTTGGCCAAGTCACTCATGGAGAAGGCAAAAGCCAAAGGTGTCTCTCTGTTGCTCCCAACCGATGTAGTTATTGCTGACAAGTTCGCTCCTGACGCTAACAGCAAGGTAACATTAACATCACTGCAAATTTACTTAATTGGTTGGGTTTGTTTAAGGCTGATAAACTTATGAACTTTTGCAGATAGTGGCAGCCACATCCATCCCAGATGGCTGGATGGGACTCGATATTGGTCCAGACTCCATCAAGACATTCAGCGAAGCTCTGGACACAACCAAAACCATAATATGGAATGGTCCCATGGGTGTTTTTGAATTCGATAAGTTTGCAGCTGGTACTGAGGTACAAGCAACTAATACTGTTAACTCAAGTTTTAGTCACACCCTTTTTAAATGAAGCTCCATGTATTCTTCAACATGTTTGTTAATCAGAAGAAAACCAAACTTAACTAACATGATCTCTTGTGTCTTGTTTTGGAAACAGGCCGTAGCAAAGCAGCTAGCGGAACTGAGCGGAAAGGGAGTGACGACAATCATTGGAGGAGGAGACTCAGTGGCTGCGGTGGAGAAGGTTGGTTTGGCTGATAAGATGAGTCACATCTCTACAGGAGGTGGTGCAAGTTTAGAGCTTCTTGAAGGGAAGCCACTTCCAGGAGTCCTTGCTCTCGATGAAGCTTGAGAAGAACACTCAATTTTGTAGAGTTTCTTTTTCAGTCTTGGAGTCTGTTTTTCCAATAAAGAGAAGACCAAAACTCTGAATCGGATGAGCAATCTCTACCTCTATATTTCAGCCAATTATCAGTTTTTTTTTAGCCTCCAACGGCTAATTCTTTTTAATTTCACAAGCAAACATCATAACATTTAAGGCTCCCTGCAACGGCTATAAACAATAATATTAAATATATAACCGTTGGAGAAGAAACGAATCATCTTTCTCTTGTTTTATAATCTCTCCTCTCAAAAAAAAAAAAAATTGGAAACAAGACAAAGGAGAAGAAGAAGAGGCCGTAAGAATCTGTGAAATTCGAAAGTGCTTCTCGTAAACATATGTGATTGGTGTTTGAGAAATCACATCGTGGTCTTTAAGGGATTTCTTATGGATTCGGTGAAACAAGAAACGGTAAGGATAAGAGAAAGATGATAATTATCTTCCCATCTCCATTGATTACACCTTAATCTCATTGTAATTGCTTTTTTCTCATCTTTTCACTAAATTTTTTAGGCATAGTTTTATAAAACTTAGGATTTAGCTAAACAAATGTTTTTGTTATTTGATTGAAATCTTTTTAAACTAGGTTAAGGTTTTGTTACCATTGTTGGGTTAATTAGAGAATTAAAAGCGTTAGAGACCAGTCTTTAGTCCGTTAGTTTGGTGTCACTTCCGTTTTGTGTTTGATAATGAAAAATCTTATCTATCACTCTTTAATTCTTTTGATTAACTTGACGGCGTTATAAAATTTTTTCAGGTTTGAGATTTCAAGATTATAACTCCAAAACGTTTTATTTATTTATTTATTTATTTTTTTTTTAAATTGAAACTTGTGAAAACAAGATTTTAGATTTTTGGATTAATTTTCAATAAATATGATTTAGACAACATCACTAACTCATGGCACTTTGTTTTGCTTGTTTGAGGATATATTCCATTGCAGGACATAAATCAGATTTCGGATGGATCATACCAAAATCTAATGGGCCTTTGATACACATTACTAGTATATTATATAAGCCTATAATGGGTCTTTGTTAGACATTTGCACTAATCGTCGGATACCGGTTTACTCCGGTTTATATCTATTATCAGCGTTTTGCTCCGATGAGAAAACCCTTAACGATCAAAACAAAAAGCCTCTCTTCTTCTTCTTCTTCCTAAGACTCTCCCAACTTTTAATCGGAGAGAAAGAATCTAAAATCTCTTGAGCAATGAGATTTAATTTCTCCTCCTCCGCTTCGCATTTGATATGAAATCGCAAATGCTGTTTCGATCAATAACACAGTTCTATTCAAAGCCGTCTCCATGGATGCAACGTTCCTACTCTTCCGGTAACACTGAGCTCAATATCTCCGTCTCCGGCGAGGTTATCGGCATCTTATCTAAGAAGAAACCTATAGAGTCTGCTTTAGAGCCGCTTGTTCCGTTTCTCTCTCAGAAAATCATCACATCGGTGATCAGAAACCAGTTCAATCAACGATTATTAGGATTCCGTTTCTTCATATGGGCATCGAAGAGAGAGCGTCTCAGGAGCCGAGAATCTTTCGGTTTAGTCATGGATATGTTATCTGAAGAGAATGGGTACGATCTGTATTGGCAGACATTGGAAGAGCTTAAATCTGGAGGCGTCTCTGTAGATCCTTATTGCTTCTGCGTTCTGATCTCTGCTTATGCTAAAATGGGTATGGCGGAAAAGGCAGTGGAATCGTTTGGGAAGATGAAAGATTTCGATTGCAGACCAGATGTGTTCACTTACAACGTTATATTGCGTGTCATGATGCGTGAAGAAGTCTTCTTTATGCTTGCTTTTGCAGTTTACAATGAGATGTTGAAGTGTAATTGTGCACCAAATCGATACACTTTTGGTATTTTGATGGATGGGTTGTATAAGAAAGGGAGAATTAGTGATGCACAGAAGATGTTCGACGATATGACTGGTAGAGGAATTTCTCCTAACAAGGTTACTTATACGATTCTCATTTCGGGGCTGTGTCAAAGAAGAAGTGCTGATGATGCACTAAAGCTGTTCCATGAGATGAAAGAGGGAGGTCACTGTCCTGATTCTGTCACGTACAATGCTTTGCTTGATGGGTTTTGTAAGTTGGGTAGGATGGTTGATGCGTTTGAGCTGTTGAGACTGTTTGAGAGCGATGGTTATGTGATTGATCTCAGAGGTTATAGCAGTTTGATCGATGGGTTGTTCAGAGCTAGGAGATTCAGTGATGCGTTTGAGTTGTATGAAGTTATGCTGAAGAAAAATATCAAGCCTGATGTTGTTTTGTACACAATATTGATTGGAGGGTTATCTAAAGCCGGGAAGATTGAGGATGTATTGAAACTGTTAAGGAGCATGCCGGGTAAAGGCGTTCACCCAAATACACAATGCTACAATGCTGTTATAAAGGCTTTATGTGAGCAGGGGATTTTGGAAGAGGCTCAGTCTCTACAACTCGAGATGTCAGAAAAGGAATCCTTCCCTGATGCATATACAGACACGATTCTCATTTGTGGTATGTGCAGGAATGGGCTAGTTAGGAAAGCTGAAGAGATTTTCAAGGAGATTGAGAAGAGAGGTTGTTCTCCTTCGGTTGCTACGTTTAATGCTTTAATTGATGGGCTGTGCAAGTACGGCGAGCTCAAGGAAGCGACGTTATTGTTGCATAAAATGGAGGTTGGGAGGCCTGCTTCCTTGTTTCTACGGCTTTCGCACACTGGAAACCGGAGTTTTGAAACCATGGTTGAATCCGGTTCAATTCTCAAGGCATACAAGGATCTTGCACATCTTGCTGATGCCGGGAATTCACCAGACGTTGTAACTTACAATGTTCTGATAAAAGGGTTCTGCAAAGCAGGAAACATTGATGGTGCTCTCAAGCTGCTCAATGTGCTTCAACTAAAAGGTTTATCCCCTGACAGTGTGACTTACAGCACTCTCATCAATGGGCTTTATAGAGTTGGCAGAGAAGAAGAAGCTTTTAAACTCTTGTACGCGAAAGATGACTTTAGACACAGTCCCGCGGTTTACAGATCTCTCATGACATGGTCATGTCGGAAAAGAAAGATCATGGTGGCTTTTAGTTTGTGGATGAAATACCTTAAAAAGATATCTTGTCTGGACGACGAAGCAGCTAATGAGGTTGAACAATGTTTCAAGGAAGGGGAAACCGAGAAAGGTTTAAGACAGCTAATTGAATTGGATACCAGAAGAGACAAGTTCAGTTTAGGACCTTACACGATATGGCTGATCGGGTTATGCCAATCCGGTAGATTTCGTGAGGCCTTGATGGTGTTTTCGGTTTTAAGAGAGAAGAAGATCCTCATCACACCTCCGAGCTGTGTAAAACTGATTCATGGACTCTGCAAAAGAGAACAGCTTGATGCAGCAATGGATGTGTTCTTATACACTCTAGATAACAACTTCAAGCTGATGCCTAAAGTTTGCAACTATCTCCTAAGCTCTCTATTGCAATCTAGAGACAACTTGGAGATTGCTTCTCAACTTACAAATAGAATGAAACTTGAAGGGTATGATATTGACTCTACGTTTCGATTAGGTATTTTGAAACGTCTTAGACATAGAAAGGTCAGGTCCTGATAGATCCTTTTAGTTAATGACATGGCACATAAAGGTTTGTTTACGTCCGTCTTGGTTTGCAAGTTTTGTTGAAAAGAGAACTTGAGTTTTTGATTCAGCCTCTCTTTAGCTTTAATATTACATTATTAGAGTAGAAGAAAATCTGGAAGCAGAAGCTCTTGAGGAAGGCATGACAAGACCAGAGTGTAAGCAGAGGGTTTAAAGAAAACAAAAAGGTAATACGTACATGCTTTGTATGCTTAATTTATAGAGTCGTTGTTCAAGTTTTCATTATTGTACAATGATTTGTTTTGTATGATTGTTAAAATCTCTTTTGAAATAAAGACATAAACATGTCTGAATTTCTGGTTTTGTTCCAACATGTCTAAATCTTTAATTTTGAGCTGTAATGGGCTTTATATTAGTCAGGCCCATATATGTCTGACGTGGCATTAACAAGGGCCCAACGATCATTATCATGTCATAAAAAAGATCTTCTTGAAATATGACAGGAGGCTGACTAATCATGGGAGCCTAACCGTTAGATTCACTACACGTGTCGTTTTGTTCAACGGCTATATCTAAATCCTATATAGGTGAGGTCGCACCAGATCATAACCCATCAATTTTTATAGCAACAGAGAGAGTATCGTCTGATTCGTCTCTGCACATTTATATATTCCTAAAAAACTCCGTTGAGTGCAATTCTTAAAACTACTCTCAGGAGCCAACGAAAGGAGTTAGGGTTTTTTTGACCAGCGAGATCTCCTTTGTTTCTTCAGGTAACGAATCAATGGCCTTCTCTTCTCTCGTCAGATCCGCCGCCGCCTCCTCCACGGCCGTCGCTCCTCGCTCTGACTTTTTCTCCTCGCCGACTTGTGATCAGTCAAAGGTCAGTGACGACGTTTTGGTCTTGTATCGATGTTATATCCTTAGCTTCGATTTGAATTTGCTTTAGATTAGGTCGTTATTTGATATTCTCGAAGCCGTGAATTTAGCGTTTAGTCGCCGTTTGGTTTACTTATTCGAAGAAGACGTATGATTTTGACATGTTTTCTTTGGGTTTTGTTCTGAGTTTATCAAAGTGTGATGGATCTTGCGTTCTCGAGTGTCTCATGAGATACATTATGTCTGTTATTTGATCAGACTATGAACTTTGATAGATTAGTTTCACAGTTATTTGCCTTGAATTGTAGTTTCTTGATTTTAAGTTTCCTCTCATGAACTTTGCAACACACAATCATATTGATTCTCAATGTCTGAAATATACAGGTTTCCTCAAGTCTTGGGTTTAGTCTCAACCTGACTTCAAGATTTTCTGGGGCTGCCATTGCTACTAGGCCATCTTCGTCTCTACAGTTCTGTGCCAAACTCTCTAACACATGTAAATTATGTGATTGCGATTTTCGATTCTCAGTGTTTCTTTTTATGTTTAAATATACAGAAAATGCATTGCAAGGAGTGTGCAACCTATAAAGGCCACAGCTACCCAAGTTCCACCGACTATTCATAGTATGTAATTAAATAATTATACGTGTTGGCGTTTATTTTGCTTATTGGTGAGTTTAATTTTATATTTTGATTGGCTTGTGTAGGGTCAGGTAGCAGCGAAAAGACAAAGGTTGGAATCAATGGTATGTGCTTTTAGTATTCCCATATGAGAATGCTTGAGACCTTAACTTTTCTTTCTTACAAATGCTCTTTTACTGTGAGTTGTGCAGGTTTTGGTCGGATTGGAAGGTTGGTCCTTCGCATTGCAACATCCAGGGATGATATTGAAGTTGTAGCTGTTAATGACCCATTTATTGATGCCAAGTACATGGTAAGGATGCCATTTAGTTGTTTATTTTAGCAGGCTATTTCAAGTATTATTATGTTCTGTTCTTAATCTGCGTTGCTTGCTTAAGAAAACCTTGAAAAATGCATCAAATGGTAGCCCTTTCAGTGAAAAAGTATAGTTTTTAAGTTGTTGTGAATCTTATTATTCAGGCTTACATGTTGAAGTATGATTCCACTCATGGAAATTTTAAGGGAACCATCAATGTCATTGATGATTCTACTCTGGAGATCAATGGGAAGAAGGTCAATGTTGTTAGCAAGAGGTATTGCTTCAGAGAGGCATCCTGTTTTCTGCTGATCAAAGAACATGGTTTCTCACTTTTTAGCTAACATTTGTTTTTTCTTCCTTAAGAGATCCAGCTGAGATCCCATGGGCTGATCTTGGAGCTGATTTTGTTGTTGAGTCTTCGGGTGTATTCACCACTCTGTCAAAGGCTGCATCCCATTTAAAGGTGCAATTTCATACTTTGTCGACGTCAAAACATTTAATTCAACTAATTCTGATTTAAGATGACTTAATGCTTCCTTGATATTTCATTGGCTTTGTAGGGTGGTGCAAAGAAAGTAATCATTTCTGCACCTTCAGCTGATGCACCAATGTTTGTTGTTGGTGTAAATGAGAAGACATACCAACCAAACATGGACATAGTCTCTAATGCAAGCTGTACCACCAATTGTCTTGCACCTCTTGCCAAGGTTGGTACTATTGCACAATGATCTCATCCCTCTTTTCTGCTTGTTTTCTTGTCTTATATCATTATTCATTTCTAAGACCTTCATCAAAATCAACTGAACTGTATTTCACAGGTGGTTCATGAGGAATTTGGTATTGTTGAAGGCTTGATGACAACTGTCCATGCAACTACTGGTCTATATATTCTTCTGCTCTCATTGTATAATATTTAACCTGAACAATACTAACCTGTGTGTTTTATTATCTTTTCTTTCTACATTCAGCTACTCAGAAAACTGTTGATGGACCATCAATGAAGGACTGGAGAGGAGGCCGTGGCGCTAGTCAAAACATCATTCCTAGTTCTACCGGCGCTGCAAAGGTAAACACACAGTTCCGACTTATGTACAAGCATGTTAAATCATTATACTGAAGCCTTTGATGAAATAGGCTGTAGGTAAGGTTCTTCCAGAACTGAACGGGAAACTTACGGGAATGGCCTTCCGTGTGCCAACAGCAAATGTGTCGGTCGTGGATTTAACTTGTCGACTTGAGAAAGGCGCCTCTTATGAAGATGTCAAAGCAGCCATTAAGTAAGCTTCCCTAAACTTGCTTAATCCAAAATTATTGTTGTATGAGGTTAATGTGAAAACTGTATAGTAACCTTTCATTGGTTTAATGTGAACTTCTTGATGACAGGTTTGCGTCAGAGGGACCACTAAAAGGCATTCTCGGGTATACAGATGAAGATGTCGTCTCAAATGATTTTGTGGGTGATTCAAGGTTGGTCTCTCTCTCTCTTGTTTTCTTTTAAAATCGAGAATCAGAACGTTTATTCATATTGGGTTTGTGTAATAAGAACAGGTCAAGTATTTTTGATGCCAACGCTGGGATGGGATTGAGCAAGTCCTTTGTGAAACTTGTCTCTTGGTACGACAACGAATGGGGTTACAGGTATGATATTCATTGATTGTTTCTCATCTTTCATATTTCATATTTACTCCGTTAGATACAAACAACAACAACACTTTTGAAACACATTTACAATTAATCATCTACCCTTTTTTTCCTTTACATTTACAATAAACAGCAACAGAGTTCTTGACCTTATAGAGCACATGGCGTTGGTAGCTGCCAGCCACTAACTAAAAGTACACAACACACACCGGCTTGGAATTATTTGGCTCAATTAGGTGGCTACTGCTTTAGGGTCTTTCGTGAGATTCGGCTTTTAACCATGAGCCTTGTTTTTTTTTTGTCCTGTTTTTTTTAAAGTATTTGCTACTACGGACAACATTAGATTCGATTCAGAAAACTATTTGAAAACTATGGATCTTATCATCAATAAGGGGGGGGGGTGAAATTTGTTGTCCTAAAAACCAAAATTAAGCTTGTTAGTTTAAATTGAAATTTGTTTGGGAGATTTTCTTGTGTTATAGTATAAGGTATGATCTTGTCTTTCAAGCATAGTTGTTTGAACATTCCCTTTATTTAATTGCATAGACAAATCTCCTAATATATTTTGTTTATGAAAACATGATCATGGGTCCTATGTTACGGCTCATTAAAGAGTACTTGAGAATATATATAGGCCCAACTTAGTGTCCGTATAATATATTTTATAAATCCAAACGTATGGGCCAATTATCTTATTACAGAAACAATTTGGGCTTTAAAAATATGAAGACCCAATTAGTATTTTTGACAGATGAGGCGCTCTTTTAGGGTTTCTCGTAACCTATCATCTTCGCTATTTAAGCCTTCCTTTCCATAGCTCATAACCACAAAACAAAATCTCTTATTCACTTTTTTATTTTATTATTAGTTTTGTATCTTTGTTTGATGAATCTAATATATAGCCTGTGATGTTTGAGATTGTCCGTACCATCTGAGATTTTAATTCTCTTTGATGATTAGTTACCTCTACGGTCTGAGGCTTTGGATCTACTCTTTTTTTTTTGTGTTACTGTATTATTATTTTAAAAAAAATCAAAGGCGGTGATGATGAAACAAGATTACCATCAAACTTTGAGAGATTCACAGCTCGTTGATGTATACTTCTTTTTTATTATCTGAGCCTATTTTCATGTTTTCCTTATTAATAATTTCGTTTGATAGAAAAGAAAGGCAATGTAATTAGAGTCACTGGTACACTTAAAAAATTTAATAGTGTATTTAGCGCTATATATTGCCAATATTTAATTGAGGTTGATTCTGGTACAATTGTCTTGTTTAATAGCTTTTGTGCATTCAAAATGCCTTATAATTCTTTCACTAATTAATCCCTTTTTTTCTCTGTTTTTTTTTTAGTGTAGTCAACAATTTAGGGTCGTTGATTTATTTATCAAATAGTCTATTATGTGCTTTCTTTCCGTTTCCGACAATTATTTGGGTTCATAGATGGCTTCAAATAATCAAACTATTTGAGAAGACTGTTTACTACTGACAAGTAGTTATTATTATTTACATTAACTGAGAATATCATCAGATTGCTAAAATCTTTCGGATTATTGATTGGTTGAACATAGATTTGAGCATTAGTATTACAAACCCACTTTGATTTGATTAGAGAGGACACTCTGTAAATAATGAAAAAATGAGGAATGGAGGCGCGTGCGGTTTATTCAGCGTCTTCTTTATTTTATTTGTTCTATGTCAGCTGCTGCTGATGTTTTTTTTCCCTATAAAAATATATCAACTAATCAAAGATTGAATTAACAAAATGAAGAATTACAAAACTACTTAAAAAAAATATTACAAAACTACTCTTTTTAAATTGTATTTTACAAAATTACATCATTTTTCAAAATCCCTTCACAAATATACACATAATAATTAAAAATTAAATCTAAATAAAACCTACCTATAAAACCCTCCCTATTAACAATAAATATTAAATTAACTAATTAGTGGGCTTAATAAAAAAATAAATTTTGGATAAATTTTGAAAAATTAAATTAACCATTAAAAATTGGGACAATTACAAAACTACACATTTTGAAATGCATTTCACAATTTCAAAGTCACTTCTCAAAACTACATCTATACGCTTAAAATTAAATTCAAATAAATTTTTCCAACACAATTTTCCTCCTTTAATAGTATGATGTAAACACTAATTAACGAATCTAAATAAAAAAAAATATTCGGTAACTTTATAAAGGGTAAACCAATCATTTAAATTTTTTAAAAAGTGTAAATATATAAGAGGAATTCACAAAACTACTCTCATTCAACCATCCCTTCACAAAACTACACCTAATTTAATTTTTTCACATATTTACACTTTTTCAAAATTTAAAAGCTTGATTTACCCTTTTAAAAATTTACCAAAAATAAAATATTTTCATTTGGGTTCGCTAATTAGTATTTATGGTATAGTATTAATGGGTAGGATTTTGTGGATATGGTTTATTTGGATTTAATTTTGAGTGTTTAGGTGTAGTTTTGTGAAGTAATTTTGAAATGGTGTAGTTTTGTGAAATGTAATTCAAATTGTGTAGTTTTGTAATTCTTCTTAATATTAAAGGAGATAAAGTTTTGAATTTAACTGTAGTTTTGAAAAATACACTTTGAATTAAACTGTAGTTTTGAAAAATACATTTTGAAATTTAACTGTAGTTTTTAAAAATACCCTTTGAACTTGACTTTGAAAAATACAAAAATCTCTAAAAATTTTCAAAACATATTTTTAAATCGATTTTATAATCGTGTATTTGAATGATTTTATCAAAAACATTTAAAATTTGTTTCTAGAATTTTAAAATATTTTTATCAAATCCGTAAAATTAAAATTTTAATTTTTTTTTTTTTAACTTCAAATTGAATAATCACCTTTTTGCTTTTCACCTCTTAACTACAGTTATTGCTTTCTCAATGTGTATGCTTTCATCGGCTTATTTTCATTGGGAGAAATTCTAATACATATAGTCAAAATCTTGAAGAGTTAAAACTTTTTATTACGTGTTTAAATCCTAACACATTTGCAGGCTCCAATTAACTTTGTGTCTATATTGTTTTGATACATGTAAACCTTAGAGGGCCCTAAAGCCCATTACACCTTAGCTAGGATCCGCCGCCTAAGAGCATGTGCAATGGAGTTGCTAAGACTGATCTTAGATGTATAATTCATGTATTTAGGCCCAAAATTAAAGTTTTAATACAAGAGCCGATCTTAATTAAGCTTTTTAAGATCAACTAAGATCGGACATGTGGCATTTTGTGACTGGTTCCATTTTTTAATTTTTATTTTATTTTTATTTTGCTTCGACGACGACGAAGGCGTTTCGTCTTTCCAGTCAATTTCCGGTGTAAAATCATTATACGCATAATCCATAGCTTTGCTCTCCAATGGCGATTTCTTTCAAATCAGGCGTCTCCTTCCTCCAATCCCCAAAACCCCAAATCGGATTCCGACATTCATCGTCATCTTCTCCTCCTGACCCATCATTTTCCTTCAATAGATTGACTCCCATGGCTGCTTCCCTCTCCACCTCCTCTCTTACACTCGGCCTCGCCGATACTTTCACTCAGCTAAAAAAACAAGGCAAAGTAAGCTTCTCGATCTGTTTAACATTGAATTTCTTCATCCCATTATCGTATCTCTCCGTATTGTTTGTACGAGAGTGTTTGTTGTTTATACAAGTTATTATCATAAAATATCATTGATTTTGAATACAATAGATTTGTAACAACTTGAGGGTTGATGTTATATTTGATTTTCTACAATTTGTTTGTGTATATGTGTGTGTGAAGATAACATTCATACCATACATAACAGCGGATGATCCATATCTGTCTACTACCGCAGAAGCATTGAACATGTGATTCTTGAGCAGGAGACTGAGGCTCTTAAATCTCTTGTAAAAGCTTAAGGAATATTCATAGTGGTTTCTCTGTCTAAGCAGAAAGGTAACCGCGACATAGGATTGAGAAGGTGTTGCTTGAGTTTTCTCTCGAGAAGGACAATAGGAAAATGGAGGTCGGGTTCTATGCTTTACATTATGCTGCAAGGGGTGGAGACGTCAAAGTTGTGAAGCTTTTGAGTGGGAAAGGGTACATACAGTTTAGATGTACCTGATAGAGACGTATACACTCCTCTCATGCTTGCAGCCATGGAATCATGTGTGAGTTTCTAATCTCAGAAGGCGCAAACGAAAATGCTAAGAACCGAAGAGGAGAAACATTCCTTGATCTTGCGACTAGTGTTGTTGTTGTGTCTCTCTTGTCGAATGTCATTCAAACTTCCTTTGTTTATCTGTATGTAGTCTTATTGTTGGACTTGGGTGCAGGTTGTTCCACAGTTATCTTGTCCGATTTTGTTGTTCACCTATTACAACCCGATTCTTAAACGTGGATTGGGGAATTTCATGTCCAGCATCAGAGATGTTGATGTACAGGGGCTTCTTGTTTCTGATGTTCCTCTCGAGTAAATCGAGTTGCCGAAAAAAGAAGCTCTCAACAACAACATTGAACCATATGCTCCTTCATAGAAATTGTAGAAGCAACTAAAAACGGATTTGGTGGAGCGCAAAAATTCGGATCTTGATAAACTTAATATGTATTGTAATATATTTTTATGTCATGTATTTTTATTTTTTGTATTTTTTTCTGTTTTGTAATATATTTTTTGTCATGTAATTTTATTTTTTAATAATTTGAATTAATTTTTTTTAATGTTTTATGAAGATCCCGAGTTTAAGATCCACCATTGGACTGCAAAAACAATAAATATATGAAAAAGTTTTTAAGAGTATAAAGTTTTGATAAAATAGTATTAAAAAATTTATTAAGAAACTAAGCCTAATTTCTCCATTGGAGATGGTCTAAAACTCTGATTTATCTTTTCAAAAATTTATAATAACAAGATTAATCTAATCAACTTCAAATCTTGTAATCTCATAGTATAAAACTATTATCATTTAATTATTTTATTTAGTAGGTAAACAAATTAGTGTGTTTTTTTAGTAAACAATTCCTCAAGATAAAATAATTGTACTATCCGGATTACTTATTTTAAATGGATTAGAGCTTTGAAATTTCTAAACTCCATCTTTGCTTTTTTTTAAAACATTAGTACATCTTCAAATTGAAATTTTAAATCTTTAAAATTATCAAATTCTAGGTTCTAACCATATTTCAATACTAAATTTCTAAACTCCATCTTTGCTTTTTTTTACGGAAATCATCTTTCATAAAACCATACCAAACTCAAAAAAAAATGAATCTAATACCCATTGACTAAAAGTCAAGAGCTATTATGCCCTTTGATAATTTTGATTTTTGTTTTGATTTTTATAAATTTCAAAATAAATCAATTTTATAAACCGAAAACGTGATTATTTTTTATTTAATTTTAAGAATTTGAAAAAAATATTTTAAAACAAAAAAAATAAAAATAAATTGTTTTAAATAAAATCGTCAAAATATGATATAAAAACGATTTTAAAATATTTTTTTTGTTGAATTTAAAGGTTTAGTAGTTTAGGGTTTCCATTTGGGTTCGCAATTCCAAATCCAAGACACTTGTGATTAGTTTAGGGTTTAGATTTGAAAATATTTAGTATTTTGTGTTTTTGGTCAACGAAAGTCAAAGGGTACGAAGACTCAATAAGGGTATGCAAGATTATAATTTTTGGTTAAGGGGTATAATAGCTTTTGACCCCAAAAAATCTACATTTACTATCTTTTTCTATTTTAAATGGTTAAATTATTTTAAATATTTAACCCAAATTAAAAAAATCATTTAATCTCATTATTTAGCGTTTAGACTTTAGATAGAGTTTTGTTTTTAGGATTTATATGAATTTTATTTTTACTGTTTAGTTGTAGTTTGTGAATACAATACACTTTGAAACTTTATAGTTCTGAGAAATACATTTTTTAAAAGAGGAATTCATAAAACCATACCTAACTAATAATTTTTCATTTTTTTTAAAAAGTTATCCAAATTAAAACTTTCATTTTGACCTCATTAATTAGTATTTAAGGTATGAAGTTAATAAGAGTATTAGGGTTTTGTGGGTAAAGTTTATTTGTATTTAATTTTTAATTTTTAGATATCGTTTTGTGAAGTAACATTGAGAGCGTGTAGTTTTATAAAATGCAATTTAATAAAACTAGTTTCGTCATCGAAAAATTAAAATTAGTTTCGTCAATAAAAATTTAGTTTTGTAATTCTCAATTTTTTTTAATCCGCTAACCCTATGAATATTTATGATAGTAAACGAATAACTTAACTAAATTAAATAAATTTAGAAGTTATACACAAAATACTAAAATTAATTTTTGAATTTGTTGATATTTTTTAGAAGGGAAAAATACAGCAGCTGATGTAAACCAAATAAAAAAGGAAGACGCTGCTTAAAATCACACGCGCCTCCAGTCCTCAATTTTTCTTTATTTATGTGAAAAGCCCATTTTGGTGATCTATAACCCATGCTTTTTGGTCTCACGCGCTAGTGGTGCGAGTAGGTATATTTTTGTCACGTTCAGCCTTACTTTTTCATCTATTTTATATTACTTTACTACAGCGTTTGTTTTATTTACTCTGTTTGTGACAGGAGAGCATAATTTATTTATCAGATCACTGATTTTAAATGGACTAGAGCTTAATAGTGACGAACATGTAATGCCTGCCAGATATACATAAGAGTTACAAGTGATATTAAACACATTGGTACATCTTCAGAATCTAGTTATATTAAACACATTGGTACATCTTGTAGATTCTAGCATAGAAAATTAATATTTTATGAGAAATTCACAAAACTACACCCTTTCAACCATCCCTTCACAAAACTACACCTAATTCAATATTTTCACAAATTTACACCATTTCAAAATTTTAAAAGCTTGATTTACCCTTTCAAAAATTACCAAAATTAAAATCTTTTCATTTAGGTTCGCTAATTAGTGTTTAGGGTATAGTATTAAGGGGATATGATTGTGTGGATAGGGTTCATTTGGATTTAATTTTGAGTGTTTAGGTGTAATTTTGTGAAGTAATTTTGAAATGGTGTACTTTTGTAAAATGTAATTCAAATGGTGTAGTTTTGTGATTCTCCCATATTTTATTGTATGTTTTATAGTCACTTTACTAATCATATTTAAATACTAAACTAGATGAGGACCCGCACGTACGTGCGGAATATATTTTTTAATTTTATATATTCATAATTATTTAGTAAAAAATATATATATTAATTTTTTTTTACCGACTTGGATTATACAATGTAGATAGTCTCTTATTTCATAAAATACATTAAATAAAACATGTAGATTGTGCGAGATATAGTTTAACGCGAGATTCATCCGCGTATAGAAATATTTAATTTTTTTACCTCGTGATATACCTTCCAAGATGTCTTGATACAAATTTAAAAATAGTTTACTGAATTATATTTAATATAAAGTTCAAAATTATATTTATGTATAATTTATATTTGGAATATAATTTAGTTATATATTATGAATTATTTTTGCTATTTTTTGACCCGTTGCTAAATTACACAAATATTTGTGCATAAATTGAATTCGATTTAATCTCATAACCATTATCATTCGTTTAAATTTGTTTTGTGATCTTTTAACAACCCGTTAGAAAAACTAAAAGGAGAATTACAAAACTACATCATTAGAATTGCGTTTTACAAAATACACCATTTCAAAGTTATTTTTGAAAACTACATCTAAACACTCAAAATTAAATCTAAATAAATCCTACCTACACAAAATCTACCCTTTAATATTATACTGTAAACACTAATTAAAGAATCTAAATGAAATGATTTAAATTTTGATAGTTTTTTAAAGATAAATCAACCTTTTAAAATTTTTAAAGGGTGTAATTATAGAAAATATTGAATTAGATGTAATTTTGTGAAAGAAGTGTTAAATTGGTGTAGTATTGTGAATTTCTAAAATTAAAATATGTATTTGCTATTATGATTTGTATTCGATTGAACCTGAGTATGAGTTTTATAAATTCTGTAAATTGGGCCAAATTATAAACATAAATTAGTAAAAAATTGTAATGGCATTGTATTGTAATTAGAATTTTTTTAAGGGCAATTTGCAATAATGCTTTCCAATTAGTAGATAAGATGTCTAAAATACATTTTTGACTTTTTCACGGAATGCTTTGTAACCTTTCAAAACTTTTTTCACAAAATGATTCTAAATGGTCAAATTATCTTTAAAAATTAACCCAAATTAAAAGTTCGTTTAATTTCATGTTTTTGGGTTCAATGTTAAAGGAGATAAAATTTGTATTTAAAATTTACTTAAATTTAATTTTTAGCATTTAATTGTAGATTGAGAAAACAATTTGAAATTATATAGTTCTGAAAAAATGTAATTTTAAAATAGGAATTCATAAAAACTACACATTTTTAAATCCTCCTTCACAAAACTATATTCAATTCAAATTTATCTATATATAAACTTTTTCCAATTTTTAAGAGAAATTCACAAAATTACATCCTGTCAACAAGTTCTTCACAAAACTACATCTAATTTAATATTTTTATATATAGGGAAAATTACAAAACTACACCATTTGAATTACATTTTTACAAAACTACAACATTTCAAAAATAATTCACAAAACTACACTTAAACACTCAAAAGTAAATCCAAATAAACCCTATTCACACAATCCTACCTCTTAATACAATATCCTAAACACTAATTAGCGAACCTAAATGAAAAGATTTTAATTTTGCTAACTTTTAAAAGGGTAAATCAAACTATATGTGAAAAAATTAAATTAGGTATAGTTTTGTGAAGGGAGGGTTGGAAATGTGTAGTTTTGTGAATTCCTCTTATATATTTACACTTTTTAAAAAATTCAAATAATTGGTTTACCCTTTAAAAAGTTACCGAATATTTTTTTTTATTTGGATTCGTTAATTAGTGTTTACATCATAATATTAAGAAGAGCATAGAACAACAAAGAACAACCAACAAAGAACAAACAACAAAGAGCAAAGATGAACAAATAAGAGCAAAGAAGAGCACTTCTATGTTACAGAAGCACCAAAACAAAAAATAACAAAGATGAACAAATAAGAGCATAGAACAACAAAGAACAAACAACAAAGAATAAACAATAGACCAATGTTACACAGAAGCACCAAAACAAAGAAGGACAAAGAAGGACAAAGAAGAAAGAGAAAAGAACAAACAACAAACAATATACCAAGTTAACTAAACAAAAATCATATGTTACACACAAACACCAGAACAAAGAAGGCAAAGAAGGCAAAGAAGAGCAAACAACAAAGAAGGCAAAGAAGAGCAAACAACAAAGAAGGCAAAGAAGAGCAAACAACACATAGCAAAGAACAAACAAAGAAGAGCAAAAAACAAAGCACAAAGAAGAACAAAGAAAAACAAATAACAAACAACAGAGAAGAGCAAAGAAGAAAAACGTACACACAACAAAGAACAAAGAAGAACAAGTGAGAAAAAAGAATAAACGACAAACAAGAGCAGATAGCAAAGAACAAAAAACAAACAACAAACAAAATAACAAAGAGCAAAAAGAGCAAAAAGAGCAAAGAAGAGCAACGAACAAAGTACAAAGAACAACAAGGAAGACTAAAGAAGAGCACAGAAGAGCAATGGTATACCAATTTTGGTCAGAGTTTAGCCTCCGTAAGATGCCCATAGATGAAGCTCCTCTTCTTCGGAATCCTCTCCATCAACCTCGTATGAAGTTTCATCCAATAACTATTCTAAACAAAAGTTAAGAATTCAAAATGAAAATAAGAATTAGCTTACATTGTTGAAGTAGATGAGTGGGTTTAGCCATAAATCTTCTTTGATGATATCCGTCACCTGATACAAGCCAAGATCATGAGTTAAAACCAGACTAGACATAATGTTACTCTTACAAAAAAGTGAAAAAGCAGTATATAAGATCATTACCTCGTCTTGAATCTCTACCTCAAGGTCTTCCTTACATTGAGCAGCATAGCTGACTAAGTAAATAATCTGAAACAAAACAGTCAAGGCAAAGATATATATATTTTTTAACTTTGTTCTAATATTATACGATAAGTGTAGAATCACTTAAAATTAATCTATACCTCTATTATATAACTTGGTACTACGTTCTACATCCTTTCATGCCGTGGTTCACTCCATTCGACAAGCCCTTCAAGATTAAGATACATAGTTAAGAATACTCCCAGAAGTAACAATTCAAGAAACAAACTTATATATATATATATAGACCTATTTACCTTTCCTTCTTTTGTCGTGTCTTTGTTCATGTTGCATCTTCAAAATAGGGGCTGGGACTGGAGGTGTTGTAATTCACAACAAACAACAATTAGTAAACTAAATCAGATATGTAAAAAATTAGAAATGGTATGACAACAAAGAGCTATAAACCCTATAGCTGGTCAAACAATAATAAACCTAAAGTTATTAGCCTATCAATTATCAAATTATTATTAACTAACATTTTTACTCCCTCCCATCAAGAGCATGGAAAAGTTAATATAATAAAGATGAGCTCAACAAGTGGAAAAGCACAAGTTTACAAATTACCTGTTTTTTAGCCATCAGAGATAAAAGTCCAAAGAGTTGCTTGAGAACGACATTGACATCTGCAACATAAACAAATAAGAAGAAGAGACTTAAGATCATAATAGTGATACAAAGTGGCCATAAGTAACCAGAACAGAGTTAAGAGAAGAACTATACCAATTTATATGCTTTGATCATACAAGTGTAGTCCATAACAAGCAGGAGGGCATCCTCGTCACATGTTGATTTCCTAGGCATTTATCTGCGAGAGCTGATAATTGAACAGCTAACATTGCAAAATCTTGTTACTGGAGAACTGAAGGCCACCAACAAATATGCAAATAGCATAGTGAATAGATTGTGAAATTACCTGCTTCTGTAGATAATATATATCTTTCTGAGATAGAATGTTTTCACGTTGTCGCCTCCTCAAGTCAGCCTATATATAAAACAACAACTACGAAGTCAATGCCTAATGGTATCAAGAACACATGGTCACTAAACTCACAATGATGCATACCTGAAGCCAAAATCTGAAGAACCAGAGTAATATGAATGAAGTTTTTGTTCCTATACAGATAATCATTTATTACATTGCAACCTAAAAAAAACAAAACGTCCAAGGTATATTATAGAATTGAAATCCAAGATCATTCAAGTGGAAAAGAGATTTAAAGGGTGGAAGACTTACAGATGTGTGCAGTGATTCAATCATCCGTTCTTGCTTGCTCTACTTTCTGAAAAATGAAAATTGCACATTAAATTTTACCATACTTTTTGCTCTTAGAGACCCTAAAAATGATTAACATAAATGTTTGAAAACTCATAGTGAAAAGTTCAGCATTGTATTTCTCTTCAGCGGCCTTCGCTGCAAAGAGTAGAGAAAAGCAAAGAAAAACAAAGAACAAACAACAAATAAGAACAAGGAAGAACAAACACCACACAACAAATAGCAAAGAAGAGCCCTTATATACCAGTTTTGGTCAGAGTTTGACCTCTGTAAGATGCCCATTGATGAAGCTCTTCTTTTTCAGAATCCTCTTCATAAACCTCCTCCTATGAAGTTTCATAAAACAATTAATCCAAACAAAAGTCAAGATTTGAAAATGAAAATGTGAATTAGCTTACATTGGTCAAGTAGGTGAGAGGGTTTAGCGATAAATCTTCTTTGATGATATCCTCAACCTAATATAAGCCGAGTTTATGAGTTAAAACCGGACTATACATAATGTTAGTCTTACAAAAAAGTGAAAAAGCAGTATATAAGATCATTACCTCGTCTTGAATCCCTACCTCAAGGTCTTCCTTATATTGAGCAGCACAGCTGACCAAGTAAAATAAATGACAGTCAAGGCAAAGCAAGTTAATAATAAAGTGAGCCAAACAAGAGGAAAAGCACAAGTAAACCAATTACCTTTGTGTTTTAGCCATCAGAGACCGAGTCCATACAGGTGCTTGAAAACGGCACTGACATCTGCCAAGTAAAAAAATAAGAAGAGACTTAAGAGCACAATAATGATAAAAAGCGGCGATAAGTAACTAAACAGAGTTAAGAGAAGAACTATACCAATTTCTATGCTTTGATCATACAAGTGTAGTCCATAACAAGCAGGAGGGAATCCTCGTCACTTGTTGATTTCCTCGCAGATGCAAACAATTTAAGCAATTTAACACTTGATAGTTTTTGATCAATCAAACAAAAAAACAATTGAGTTTCATTTTTCTTAAACTTGAGAAAGAAAATAATTGAATCGCCAAATCTATAAAAAAAGTTTTGAGCGTTAAATTTGAATTATAACGTGAAAACAAGACAGAGTGAAAACCGCTAACGATCAAAAGACAGGACCCCACGTCCGAATCGGTTTCACAGCTACGCAAATAAACACGCAAAACTTTTATATATTCAGTTAAACAAATTTGAAACTTCCACACAAAGGTTTCAGCTTTAGTAAATAAGAAAATTTAACAAAAACCATTGTTCGTGTCAAATACCGAAAAAGACACTCAGAAACCTAACAAAAATACACAAACAACGTACCGCTTGAAGATGAATCTAGTAAGAATTCAGTCAGACTGGGTTATGCTCCTCGCCAAGCATAAACAGGGACATGTTTTGGATCCCTAATATCATTAGAAAACAAAAGTGAATAATATAAAAATAATACAAATAGCAAAAGTAAATTACCTTTGAGTTTTAGCCATCAGAGACCGAGTCCAAAGAGTTGCTTGACAATGACACTGACACCTGCCAAGTAAACAAATAAGAAGAAGAGACTTAAGAACACAATAATGATACAGAGTGGCGATAAAACCAAAACAGAGTTATCAAATTACCTTTATCACTATCTACTTGCTCACTTTCATCATTATCATCTAGGCCTTCATGACATGTGCCAACGTGCCCCAATATAGTTACTCTGTCTCTCTTACTTGAATGTATAATCCCATGTTAAACCAATAAACGCTATAGCTGGTCAAACAATAATAAACCTAAAGTTTTAGCCTATCAATTATCAAATTATTAACTAATGTTTTTACTCCCTCCCACTAACAACATGTACCTAATAATAAAGATGAGCTAAACAAGACGAAAAGCACAAGTAAACCTATAACCTTTGTGTTTTAGCCATCAGAGACCGAGTCCAAAGAGTTGCTTGAGAATGACACTGACATCTGCCAAGTAAACAAACAAGAAGAGACTTAAGAGCACAATAATGATACAAAGTGGCGATAAGTAACCAGAACAGAGTTAAGGGAAGAACTATTATACCAATTTATATGCTTTGATCATCCAAGTGTAGTCCTTAACAAGCAGGAGGGCATCCTCATCACTTGTTGATTTCCTCGCAGATGCAAACAATTTAAGCAATTTAACACATGATCGTTTTTGATCAATCAAACAAAAAAAGCAATTGAGTTTCATTTATCTTAAACCTGAGAAAGAAAATAACTAAATAGTTTTGAGCGTTAAATTTGAATTATAACGTGAAAACAAGACAGAGTGAAAACCGCTAACGATCAAAAGACAGGACCCCACGTCCGAATCGGTTTCACAGCTACGCAAATAAACACTCAAAACTTTTCTATATTCAGTTAAACAAATTTGAAACTTCCACACAAAGGTTTCAGCTTTAGTAAATCAGAAAATTTAACGATTCAAAACCATTGTTCGTGTCAAATACCGAAAAAGACACTCAGAAACCTAACAAAAATACACAAACAACGTACCGATTTAAGATGAATCTAGTAAGAGTTCAGATAGCCGACCAACGAAGTCAGACTGGGTTATGCTCCTCGCCAAGCATAAACAGGGGCATGTTTTGGATCCCTATTATCATTAGAAAACAGAAAGTGAATAATATAAAAATAATACAAACAGCAAAGTAAATATCATAGTCCATATAAGTAAATATCATACCTCTTCTAATGAAGCAATCTTCGTTTCAAGCTCTCTCAAAATTTCCGTATGCAAGTTTCTTTATACTTCGTCTCACTCAACCTGTTAGGGAAAGAATAAAACTAAAGTGATTAAACTGCATAATTGTCTCGATAAGGAAACAAAAAGTTATTCAGACATCAAGCTATTGATATTTCCATCTGAAACAATATGCCATGAACATAGATAACAAAAAGTTATTCAGACATCAAGCAACTGTACACAGTCTGAATGCTAAAATCAAAAATTCTTTTGAGGGTTTTTAAGAATAATCGACTAAAATTACTACAGGGAATTGTAACTCACAATCTTGCCCAGAGAGCTCTCTTGATTATGTTATTCTTGTCGCTAATCTCAATCTGTACAATCAAAACAAAGTAAATCAGTGAAATCCAGAAATCGGCGACTCAAAAACCTAACAAAAATACACAGGAAGACTTACAGAATCAAGCGGCGAGAAATCGTGAGATACTTTGCTCGAGAAGCAAACTCGTCTGATCAGAATCAGCCTTGGCACCGTATGTACTCGACGGCTCTCTCGATCAGAGTATTACATCTGGTGCAAAGATTCAAATTTCTCTCAATGCGAATAAACCAATGAAAGCAGACAGATTCTTCATGCATAAACCAGTGAAACAGAATGTTGCGCCTTATAAAGTTGATGCCGCTAGTAACTGTAGTTAAAGTGGTAATCAGCAAAAAGGGATTATTCATCTTAAGTAAAAACATAGTGTCTAGTGTACAAATGTGGGTTTACCTTGAAGGTGTTAGAAAGTGTAACGTTTATGCGATCAAGCACGTAGCTTCTGCATAATGTCCCCACAAATGATTGTAAGCCCTCCAAATATCATGCCTGCGTTTTTCATTTTGTAAATACCACAACCAGCTTTCAGTCCCTAACCTTAAGGAGAGAGCTGGTTTGTAAATATCAAATCAAATCAAGAAATAGAAAGAAGTAAGAAAGGGCTTACAGAGATAGAAGCTCAACATCTAATCAAAAGTTCTCAAGATATGCCAGAAGGAAAGAATCTCAACAAAATTAACTGTCACAACCCTTCTATCCTTGGAAACAGCAGGCCTGATGCTATCCTGCAATAAGACAAACGATGGTAATTACTGATTGTTGTTATCTGAGATACAAATTCAGAAGAAGTTCAGCGAATGAATATTACAGAAAAGAACAGAGAAGATATGTAGTTATAGTGTATCAGTATTTATGTTTTGTCTTTTCTTTCCTTTTCGACCGATGAATATAACATAAAGACGTATGAGCTAACCTTTCACTGTAATAGACAGATAAAAGAAATCATCATTAGCTCGCATTGGTCAACCTCATCGGAAACAATCAACTAATGATATAACCCATTTATGGAGCTCATTATGATTATGTAAAAGCAGGTAGATAGATATATTACCAAAAGTATTCATTCATATCATCATACTTTCTCCACTGAGAGTTTTTGGACTTCCTTTTCTTGTCCCAATCCATCGAGCTTCCTGTGAATAAAATAAATACGTAAGTAAAAAATAGTAACAAGCAATAAACACGTAGAAAGCGTAAAAATCCAAAAATTAAGCCATAGTATCCATATATAGGAGTCGCAACTTTTCTCAAAAATGCACTTTCCTCGCCTCCAAAAGCTGGCCATCATACCATAGAGTTCCAATTCCATCTGCAAAACCATCAAACAGATAAAGAAGTAAAAGATATCACACTATGGAACACATACTATCAAAAATTTGTGTTATTTAAAAAGCAAGCATATTACCCATCACTGTATTGTACCAAACTTTGCATCTCACTTAATAATGCCCATTAGTGTCAGATCATGTTCCTGCAAAAACAAAAAACGAAAGCGTATATGCAACAAAACCAAGAGGTCAGATCTGTGGACCTCTACTGAAAGCTTGATCAAATAGCATTCACATTTGAAACTACACAGAAACGGAAACCAAATCAAGAAGATACATGGCCATATACAATAGTTTGCGATGTCGTGTTTCATGTTGCATAGTTGCCAACCTACAAGCACAATAGGCTTTTTCAAAGATTACAACAACGGGATTTGCATAAACATTTAAGCGAAAAGCCTTACCTCATGAGCACTGAAAATTAAGCAAAAAGTCAACCTAGACAGATTGTGTCAGATTTGGTACGCCTTGTCATGTCATGAGCACTGAAAATTAACAACATGTAAAACATTAGACATTAGTTAGGCAATTTGGTGCTCTCGAACACTAATTAGATTCTAAAGAGTAAAACAAACCGGTCGGCCTTATCTGCGGCATTGGCTAAAGCATGAACATTGCATAGTAATATTGACCCTGCCCATCAATGTTGGAACATGTTCCTGCAAAAATCAAAGAAAGGGTATATCACACACTTGTTAAAGTAAAACACTAAAATAAAAAGAGGTCTATTACCAAACATTCAGTAGTTATCCAAATCTTACACATGGACGAGACTGAGTAGGGTCTTAAGAACCCCTTGCTCTTACAAAACCCACCCGAGAGTGCTTGGACTTCTCTTTATTGCTCCTTGAAGCTTCCTGGTGTGAATACATAAGTAGAAATTAGTAACAAGCAATGAAAATTCTGAACGCATAAAGACAAAAAATCAAAAAATTAAGCCATACCCTGATACCCATCACTGTGAAACAAATCAGATCCAAAGAGAAGACCAACGATCGTATCAAGCCAAAACCTGAAAAAGCGGAGAGATAGATATCAAAGGAGTCGCTAAAGGAGACAGAGATAATGTGATGTGTAGTGAACTTACGCTGCAATATCTGATGCGAGGATAAGTTCCGATATGAGTAACAACGCCGCCGTTTAGATCTTCGACGAGCGAGCGAAACATATGAAGAATTCAACAGAACCCTAATTCTCATATTCTAAAGAAATCAAAGATAGAGAGAGAGATTGAGATTTAATCTCAGGTGGTGAGAGAGGCTCGAGAATATATAATAGATTGTGTTAATGTTATTTCCATTTTTCTTAAATTTCCTTTTTTCTCAAATCTAGCCGTTTATTACATACAAAATTACACATGAAGGACGCCTCGCAAAATATCGTAACATATCAAAATTTTAATTTTTTTTATATATTCGGATATTTATGACTCTTAATTTATGTAATTTTCAACATATTAAATACTTTCAATAATAATAACATCATGGACTCGAATATTCCAAAAAAAACGTTTTAATAATTTTTGATATTAATTTATGATAATCCGTAGTTAATATTAATTTTTGATAATATTAGTTTTTAAAAATGTTTAATTTTAAATATATATTTTAATTTTCGAATTATTATGTATAAATATATGTTTACCTATTTTTGTGGGATTTTATTAATTTCTCACTTTTTTTTGAAAAGCAAATTATTTTCTCTTATTTTGTTTTGACCAAAAAGTCCTTTTTATGTCATATTTATTTACACTAAATTTTTTTTATACAAATGGCATATTTTGTAAATATATGTCACTTTTAAGGTTTTTGAAAAGTTATCATTCCCATTTAATAAGATAGATTTTCCTTTTTTCTTAGATATTATTGACACGTGTAATAGATTATGCTTTACGTAATTTCCATTTTCTTAAAACTTCAGAGGAAAAAAGGAAATTATATTAGAAAAAAGGAAACTTTGGAATGGGTCGAAAACGGATCAATATATCATAACGGCCCATTTCTTAAATCATATATATAAAAGATGATGAGAACCATGACTTACAAATAAGCATGTCACCTCATAATTAATTAATTGTATAAAATATATTACTTTATTTTTAGCATATACATTATATCTCCTTTACAAAATACATAAAACCAAAAAATCTCTCAACTACATACTATAAAACAATAAACTCTAAATTTTTTTATTAATTCTACAGTAAAATATAAATATTGAAATATATAAATTATATGAAACAAAAAAGTTTGGAACATAAATTTTCAGTTATTTTTCTAATAGTAATTTATAACCTCCACTATCAAAATATTGATTTATATAAATATTATGCTAACTATCATAAACCGATGGCCAAAAATGATAATTAAACTAAGTAAGTTAAAAATTAAGTAGAATACAATTAAGATTTTACGTCAAAAAGACACGGGCATACGCGTGTGATCTCCTAGTAATAATAAAGAGTTTCCTACAAAAGTCAACTTTCCCTAATACTTTTCCCACAACAAAATAATATACATTCGTTTATAACACGTTATCAGCACGAGTTCTACCGTTTATAATATAATTATATTCTGAAGATATAATACAAGGTATAGTAAATCAATACTTCAAAGGTATACTAAATTAATTATTTTCTATGATTATATTTTGTTATTTATTTTCTATGGCGTGCTATGCGGCCTAAACATGGAAGGCTCTGCCTCCTAAATTTATTATATTTTGTTATTTATTCTCTATGACGTGCTATGCCGCCTTAACATGGAAGGCTCTACCTCCTAAATTTATTATATATTATTATTTATTAAATATATTAAATATATTAATATAATGCAAAAATTATGTTTAAAAACTATGCCAGAATTTTGCACTTTAAAAATGTTTTAAATCATGATTTTATTTAAACAGAAATTCTGACAAAATTTAAAAGTAAATAAATTAAAAATCTAAGAGAAACTCTGCCAAATTTTAAACTTAAAGATTTTTGCCAAAAAGCTAATAAATCTAAAATAAACTATGACAAAATTAAAATTAATATAATTTAAAATTTTAAGAGAAACTCGGTCAGAATTTATATTTAAATATTTTTGCCAAAAGTATAAGGCTAATAAATCTAAAAGAAATTATGGCAAAATTTATAGTATTAAAAATCTAAAAGAAACTTTGCCAAAATTTAATCGATAAAAAATTATCGATATTTACAAATCTAATTTTTTTATATTAAAGTGGAAAGTTTTGTCTCCAAAAATATTATAGGATATGCCTCTTTGATCAAATAAAAGACTATAATTTATAAATCAAATAGAAGACTATGTCTGTTTGATTATAGGAAAATGAAACTTTAGTTTTTTTTTGACATTTTTATACAATGCGTTTTTCTAAAATAAAACCCTACTTTCTTCCTCTTTCACTTTTGTTATCCCCCGTCAATGACTCTGGCGATGTCACCGCCGCCGAATAAGAAGAGGAAGAAGACCCCATCGCGGAATCTCTCGTCACCACAATCAACACCGATTCCTTCAATTCCAGATGATATCTTATTGAGTATCTTGGCTCGCATGTCGAGATTATATTACCCAACGCTCTCTCTCGTCTCCAAGAGCTTCCGATCTCTCCTTGTTTCACCGGAGCTTTACGAGTTGCGTTCCTTGTTAAACCGCAAAGAGAGATGCCTCTACGTCTGCCTAAAACTCTCTCCCAGCTCTAACCCTCGCTGGTTCACTCTCTGTCAAAAACCTAATCGAATCCTAACAAACAACACAAAGCCCAAGAAGAAGCCAAGTGGCGGAGGCTATGCCTTAGCATCGATCCCAATCCGACATTCTCCTCCTGCATATTGGGCGAATCTCATCGCCATTGGTTCCGAGATCTACAACATTGGTGGATCCACTTACAAGGAGCCAACCTCCACCGTCTCGGTCCTAGATTGTCGGTCTCACACGTGGCGCGAGGCGCCGTGTATGCACGTTGAACGGTGTTATCCTATGGCTAATTACTTTGATGGGAAGATATACGTAGCCGGAGGAGGAGGAGGATGCGACGCCTCTAATTGGATGGAGTCTTTCGACATCAAGACTCAAACTTGGGAACTCGTATCGAAAGGATGATAGGCAAGAGCGCGGTTATCGGAGGAGATATATACATGTTTGGGCATCACAATGGTGTTGTTTATAACCCGAAAGAAGGAGATAAATGGGAAGTGATAGCCCAGATGAATTCTCTTGATATAGGATGGTTTTGGTTTACCTATTGTGTGATTGACAATGTGTTATATTGTTATTTTCATTCAGATGGAATCAAATTGTACGACTCTATGTTAGGATGTTGGGTGAAATTGAATGGTTTACAAGGATTGCCCAAGTTTGCTAGCTACGGCTGTGTTAAAATGGTGGATTACGGTGGGAAGATGGCGGTTTTTTGGGATAAGTATCTGCCTTGTAGTGAATATAAAGACAAGATGATTTGGTGTGCGGTGATCACCATTGAAAAACGGATTGATGGGAAGCTTTGGGGACAAGTCGAGTCGCTTGATCCCCTGCTTACTGTCCCTAAGACTTACGATTTCGCTTGTGCTTGTGTTGTTGTTGTATGATTGAATTGACTTTGGAGGTAGAGTAAAAAGACTAGTTTTAGTTTGTATCGTACTTGAGCGTTTTTTGGGTCCTTTTTGTTATCACTAGGTACTTGTGTCATGTGAAGAAGGTTTTTGCGTGCTTAACCATATGGTATAGAGAGGAAAAAATTTCAAGATGTTTATCACTAAAAAAACTTTGTCGGATCTGTTGAGTTTTTGATAAATTTAAGCTTATGGATTTTGGTAGTAAACCAATGTGTTCACCGATCTGTTAATGAAGATGGAACGCAATCGCTACCACAAGTTGGAGTGGCACTACAAGAAACTTGGCATTTAACAACGGTAGAATTTGTTATTAAATCGTCGCTTAAGGCCATTAGCTACGATTTAGCGACGAGAAAATTTTTGTAGCTATTCACTTGTCATTAATTAATAATCGTCGGTAAATTGTCGCTATTTTACATTCGTCTCTAATTTAGCGACGCTAAATAATCATCGCTATTTTACAATCATCGCTAAATTAGCGACGAATTAGTGAAGATATAATGTCGAAATATAAAAATTAATTTCCGATTTTAAAGATTTTGTGAAAACAAATCGTTACTAATTCGTCGCTAAATTAGCGACAAATTAGCTATGATCTATAATTCGTTGCCAATTCGTCGCTAATTTAGCCTCGAATTAGCAACGATATTTTATAAATCGTTGCTAATTCGTCGCTAATTTAGCGACGAATTGGCAACGATTTAATAAAAAATAAATTATAAAAACAAAATTTATAAAATAAATTATAAATATATTAAACAGAAAAATACATAATTTTTTCAAAAAACAATAAAACTAAACTACGGAGCGCGATCGGACGATTCAAAATCGTCAATCCCGAGATCACGTCCGAGGTCTTGAGCTGCCGCTTCCGCTACTTCTAGAGGGATCACCGGTGGCAGGGTCGGTTGAACTCCCCGTGACTGCATCAATCTCGCGAGGTTCGGACTTTCCATCGCGATGATGGAGAAGAAGTCCGTGATGTTCTGATAGTGGCGATCTTGTTCTTCTATATGCTGCCTCAACCGAACATTTTCTTCGGCGTGATCTTGAGCAGTACGACGAGCTTGCGAAGACGAAACAGCGGGAACAGTCTCCATCGAACCGACTCTGGAAGTGTTGTTCTTCTTCTTCGGGGCAACCTACATAGACAAATTTAAAATCATTAGTAAAAATAATTAAACAATATTAATTTGAATAAAATTAAATAATTTGAAATCATTACCTCGTAATAAATCTGGTCGCACTCGGTGACCGACGACTGTCTTGAGGAGTTGACCGAACTCCCATCGGTCGACGTCGAAGTCTGACTAACCCGCTCGGCGAGTTTAGCATCATATCCGTTCACGATCTTTTCAGATCGGAAACTCGTCCATCTTCTCGCGCTTTTGAAAATTTTAATTAAATTATATATTATTAAATTTTGAATTTTTAATAAATTTAATTATTAAATATATATTTTTAAAATTTGAAACTTCCCATCTGAATAGGCCGTCCGACGTAAGAAGTCGGTCATGAAATGTGCACATACGGACTGCTCTCGTCGATCGGTGTGAGTCGGGCCTTGGAGCAGCTACTTACAACATGAATCGAATACAAGTTCGACCAGTAGCTAACAATGCCCTTCCACACCTCCCCGTCCATTGCTAGGGGCTTGGTCGTATCTCCCTTCTTCTGTCAGGTCTCCTTCCATTTGTTGACGATCCCGGTGAGCCGATGCAAGGCTTTCTCATCGAAAGCCTTGCGGACTTTAAACATATCTTCTTCCCACCAATGTCATTTTTGCTATTTAAATTTTATAAAATATTAAAATAAAATTTAAATAATATTAATTTGTAATAATGATTACATTTTATAAAATATATATTATTTTACTACATTAAATATTTATATTATATATTTTATAATATTGTTTAATTTTAAAATTTTAAATAATTAAAAATTTTACGTACCGCAAATGATTCGAACCAGATGTCCCGAATGTAAGGCGTCGTCTGGGTCTAGTTGACGTACGGCTCCACGAAATACGTCTTGATCGAATCGGCCACACTCCGACTAATTTGTTATCACAAAACCTATGAAAAAATAAATTTACAGTCAATAATTATTATTGAATATCAATTAAATTGCATAAAAAATATAAAAAATTTAATTACTTACCAAAATGTGTTTGTTGGCCGACTGAATGGAGTAACGGAAGTTATTAGTGGCCCTTCTGCCGAAGAAATTCGAAGATCCGCTGCATGTGTGGTCTAAGATGAGGAGGGGCACTACAAGAAACTGTTGTTTTATCGACGAATTTTTGCGTCGACTTTGCGACGAATGTATATAGGGGAGATTTTGCAACGTGTTGTTGTGAAATTTAAATTCGTCGCTATATAGATGGAACATTGGGAATGGTAAGTCGACGGGAACATCGAGAATGGGATCTTCCATTTGGTTGATGTTTGGTTGGGGTGGAAACTGGTTGGGGTTTTTATTGGAAGTGGAACCTGACCGGTTACTTATGAAATTAAAGTAATGAGGGGATTGCTTATTAGACATGATTAGCAGGGTTTTTTTTTTGGTTGGGTATTTTTTTGTAGAGAGAGAGTTTGGTATTGTAAAGAGAGAAAGAAGAGAGTTGTGTGAGGAGAGGAAAAACTCGCCGAGTATATATAGATTTTTGTGTCGTCGCTAAATCGTCGCTACTTTTGTTTGAAACCTTTTGGTTTCCCACCTGCGGTGAATCGTTGCTATTTCGTGGCTATATGTTAACGCGACACGTAATGACTTTCATCGTACCAGAATGTCAGGAGGTGTACTTCACTTTAAAAATTAGCGACGATTTAGCGACGATTTAGCAACGATTCGTTGTTAAATCGTCGCTAATTTTAAACCCTAATTTTAGGGTTTAGAACCCTAAAACCGGTTTTAATGGTTTTTTTACCACTTTTACGCCAAAACAAGTTTATAACATTGAGCATAAGATGTCACAAACTCAAAATATGACAACAAACTTATATACTAGTTTATTATAAATTTTTAGTATAAACTCTAATAAATTATGGTTTACTTAGCTTAAATGTGTTAAGTATAATTTTGTAATCGATAATTTTCTTTGCTTTATACAAATATATTAATGGTTTTGTACACTTTCTTAGTCACCCAAAACTCCTATAAATCTATATTAAGGGGTGTTTTAGTGGTTAAAAGTTTGACTGTTTACAACGAATTAACAACGAATTTGCAAGAAATCTAGGGTTGCAACGAAATAGCGACGATTTCGCAACGATAGGCCCTTATCTTTAGCGACAATCATGTGAACCCCTAAATCTGTAACTCTTCGAAAATATGATGTTTTAAAAATCGTTGCTAATTCGTCGCTAATTTAGCGATTTTTGTTGTTAAATCCTTTCTATTTCGTTGCAAACTTAATTATTACTTTTTAAAAGAAAATATTTATTTATATATTACAAATAACACGCACAATTATTCAATTATTTGATAGACTTCGAAAATATGACTTCAAAAATATGAAAAAAATATTTTATTTATATATTACAAATAACACACAGAATTATTCAATTATTTGATGAGATAAAAAAAAATTATTCATTATTATTATCAGAATCAACAGAGTCGACTTCGCTACATTCATCGAATTCATCTGCACCTCAGTCATCGTCATCATCCACAATATCTTCAACAACTTGAGTATCGGGGTCGACAAGAAATACATCTTTCGTCGATTGATTTGTTGGAATAACTGTCCCACCAATGAAATCTGTTGCATAGGAACTTCATCGTTACCCATAATTAAACCTCATGGAACTACTCGGACTACTGCACTCCATGCTATATCGCTAGTCTTAACTCGAGGATAAGGAATGAAATTAACTTGCTCAGCTTGCGATCCAAGGATAAAAGGTTCAAACTTCCGATAACGTCGTGACTGGTTGACGTCGATCACAACAACTTTGTTGTACCGAACACCACGACCGAGTGTTGGATCAAACAAATCATATTTGAAGAGGGTTGTTCGTAATCCCGGAAACTGCACTTAGATAATATTCGTTGGAAGACCATAAAAAACCGAATCACCCGACACAATTACCCCATAATTTGCGGTTGCTCGACGTTGACCATGACTTAAGGTGTGGAAGACGTAACCACGAGTGAAATACATAGGAGAAGTTGTAATCTTTCCGAACGGTCCTTGTATTAACTCGCGAAACCAAACTGGATACGTTGTTTCACAATATGCGATCTGCGTTTTCAACCAAGCGGCAAAATCCCGTTCTTTAAGCGCGGTTACTTCGTCTTTTGAAAGTCATGGATAAACCTCATCCACTTGCTCCTCAAACATTCTAAAACAATGGAAACTGGATCAAAATTAAATATTTATTTTGTTTCTGATGAGTGTGGGAATGAATAGTTGCCCATACCTTTCAAAAGGTCGGGCATATTCACAATTAAGGAGGATGTAAGTATGTGCGTTTTGCCGATGTTGATCACTTTCTCACCAAACTTCTTTTATTTTTCCGTCAACTCTTCCGATTGGAGAAAAGATATCAGGTACCCCTTCCATTCCATACACTGCGCCAACACCTCCATCATCGTAGCGTCATGTTGTTGTTCTACGGGTTCTTACGTAGGAACCAAAATTATATGAGGCGAAATGAGACCTCTCTTCAGTTAAAGATCCAACAAAGATAGATCTTTCAACCCTTGCAAGGTTTTTCGTCTTTCCTTTCAAATGTCCCATAAATCGTTCAAAAGGATACATCCACCAAAACTGCACAGGTCCTCCTAATTCTGCCTCGTGAGGAAGATGTATTGGAAGGTGTTCCATAACATCGAAAAAGGATGGAGGGAATATCTTCTCCAAGTTGCACAACTCAATCGGGATACTGTCACGTAACTGTTCAATGACCTCTTTTGTAAGCGTACGGGTGCATAGATCTCGGAAAAATGCATCAATCTCTGGAAAATTTTAAACATTATTTAATTATATACTTAATTATTAGCTTAATTAATCAAAATTAATATATATACATTTTAGGGTTCAATGATACCTGTTATTGTTGTGTGTGCGGGTTCGGGTAAAAGCTCATCGAAATCGAAAGGTAAAAGTCTTTGCATAAACACATGACTATCGTGACTTTTTATACCTAAAAACTTTTGAGCATTCTCAACGAATGCAGATAACATTGAAACATATCCGTCGGAAAACTTGACATTTGAAGCGACCCAGTTGAATAACGCGTTTTTTGCTTCAGTTTTCAATCTATAGATTGGATCTGGAGCTTTACCATCGTTTGTGATATGCAATTCACTTCTAAAACATATTTCTTGCAAATCCAGTCTTGTCTTCAAATTGTTTGTAGTTCTCCTATGTACATTCAACAATGTGTTTATAATGTTATCAAATAAATTTTTTTTAATGTGCATAATGTCGAGGTTATGTCTCAACAAGTGATCTTTCCAGTACGGGAGTTCCCAAAAAATGCTTTTCTTGTGCCAGTTATGGTTTTTTCCGTATCCATCGGGTAAATTGGAAACATGCCAATTATCACCCCGTCTACATGTTTTTTGCGCACCGTAAATATCCAACTCCTCCAATAACTCTGCCCCCGACGGATAAAGTATGGGTGGATGTTTAACGACCCGATTCTTCTTAAACAACCTTATGTTCTTTCGGTAAGGATGATTGATTGGAAGGAAACGTCAGTGACAATCAAACCAACTTGTTTTCCTTCCATGTGGGAGTTGAAACGCATCAGTCCGATGACGGTAATACGGACAAGGCAATCGTCCATGCGTAGTCCAACCTTATAACATGCCATAAGAAGGAAAGTCACAAATAGTCCACATGAGCACCGCACGCATCGTAAAAATTCTCTTGCATGAGATATCATACGTTTGAACCCCAGTGGACCATAGCTCTTTTTAACTCATGTATCAAAGGTTGCAAAAAAACATCAAGAGCTCTCTTTGGGTGCTTCGGATCTGGTACTAAAATGCTTAAGAAAAGAAATTCTATTTGCATGGACATATTAGGAGGAAGATTATATAGAGTTAGTATAACTGGCCACAAAGAGTATAGTCTACCAGACATACCGAATGGACTAAATCCGTCAGTGCATAACCCAAGGCATACATTACGAACCTCTCTAGAGAATCAGAGTATACCGTGTTGAAGTGCTTCCAAGCCTTTGCATCTGACTGATGAGTGACTTCTCCATCTTCAATTGAGTGTTCTGCATGTCATCTCATCGAATCAGATGTCCTCTCTTTTGAGTCTGTCTGTGATGGGTAAGTACCACATCCGTTGATACGGGACTTTACTCCCTTTCCCTTGGACCTTATATATCGGTTGACGACAAATACGACATTCAAGCAGCTTATCATCATCTTTCCAATAAATCATATAATTTTTAACACAAACATCAATCATTTCAGAAGGCAATCCAAGACTAAAAACCAACTTTTGTATTTCGTAATACGACTCAGCAACTACATTACCCTCAGACAAATACTCTTTCAGTAACTCCGCCCAAGAGTCCATACAAAACTCACTCAAATTATTATCAGATTTTATATTCATCATCCTAGATGCTAATGAGAGTTTTGACAATCCAACTTTACATACCTCGTAAATTGGTTTATTCGCAGCGTCTAACATATCATAAAAACGTTTAGCATCTAGGTTAGGTTCCTCAACTACATTTCGGATAAATACTCTCTCGTATCATGAAATGCATCAACAACCATTTCATGATATCTATTATCATCTACATGCACATAACCACCGGCCTGATCATCATAGTTATTATCAAAATGATGCGATAAATTAGCAGGTTCGTTACTAATACCAACAGAAAACGTATAACTACTATCTCCAAATTCAGTATTATTAGAGTTATACCTTTCCCCATGTTGAAACCAAACAAAATAATGCGGAATAAAATCTCTATTAAAAAGATGTTTTCATACGGTTTCAACAAACACGTATTTAGTGTTAATGCACTTCTTACATGGACAATACATTTTACTGGTATCTTGCGTATTCTACATGTTTTCGGCCTGCTGCATGAATGCTTGAAATCCCTCCGTAAATTCGTCTGTAACTACCCCCGATCGATCTTTATGCCGATACATCTAAGACCGTAACTCGTATATATTGTTATTACCGTGAGACATATTGAAATTTTTATAGTGTTTATATTTTTATAAAGTGAATGTTTTTTGTAATGTGTCGTGGTGTGGTTTTTTGAAGAGTGCCGAGGGGGTTTATATAGTCCCATTCTAAAAAATTTGCAACCATTTAGCAAGGAAAATTAGCAACAATTTTGCAAAGAATTAAAATTAGCAACGATTTAGAAACATTTTCGAAAACGTGCTTACCTAATTAGCGACCCTCCTCGCTAATTTGTCGCTAATTACCAAGGATAAATATTTGTCGCTAAATCGTCGCTAGCGACGATTTAGGGACGCATAACTCATTCGTCACCAAAATCGTAGCTAAATCGTAGCTAATTTTGTGACGAATAAATACCTCGCTAAATAGCGACGATTTAGCGACGACAGTTTTCTCCGTTGCTATTTCGTCGTAAATTCGTTGCTATAAAATTCGTCGTTATTTCCTTGCTAAAATTCGTTGCTAAACGCCCAGATTCTTGTAGTGTGGGCTACATTAACTAAACGCGGACGATTCTAGGTAATATTTTTAGTTATTTGATAAACCACTTTTGTTTTATTACAAAATCACCCTCAATTCTATGTTTTACTTATGTGTATTTTCTGATATATTTGTCCTTTGAGACTTCTCATCCACTTTGACAAGTCATTAGAGATAAGCTGACTGGTCCAACTAAAGGTTATTGGTATGTGAGATCTAACTGCAACTCCAAAAGAAATTAATGGTAAAAAATATGATTTTAGTATAATGTTTTTACGTGTTTATGAGTTATTTGATTATATTCAAGTCCAAAAGGAATTTGGATATTAATTTCAACTAAACTGGAGTCCGAGAAACGTTTTAAGTTAGAAAAATAGAGACCTTAGGTTGTTGAACTAGAAGAGGCATGTAATTAAAAGGGTTCGCGTGCTACCTATGATTTTTTTTGGCTTCTTACATTCATGAGTATTTTCTAATGTGAGTATTTTTCTGGTTCGTTAATGTATTGGTTTGTAGGTTTGGAAAAATAATACATCTCGCTCTTTGATCCGCCTTCCACCGAAAACAAGAATGCCTCACAGGCAGTTAGAGCACCCAATGCAAGGTTCTCTTAGTTTCTTACCATGCATGGAAGAGAGCTAACTGTCACAGAGAAAAAAGTTTTTTGATCCTCTACATTCAGTTTTTTTAATATAACCCTTGAGTGTGGAAGTAAGTGTTGAGAACTGGTGAGACCCATGTCCAACTCTTAATTAATATAATATTGTCCGCTTTGGGCTTATGTCTGAAGCCCTCACGGTTTTTCTTATTGGGTTTCTTCCCAAAAGGTCTCATATTAATTACGGTTGGACTCTCCTTATATATTAGACATTACTCGTCTAAACTTCCAATGTGGGACTTAGTTTGTTATCCCAACATTCTCTCCCTCAAACTAAGGACCACATATCCTTAGCTTCTCCTCTCGAAACTTGGCACATATCTCGTACCGTCTTAATCTTGAGGTAATTTAGAGGGTTCTTCCCACATCAAACCACCCAACTTCTCTAGGTCTGTTTGTTTAACCTATGCTCTGATACCATGTTGAGAACTGGTGAGACCCATGTCCAACTCCTAATTAATATGATATTGTCCGCTTTGGGCTTATGTCTCAAACCCTCACGGCTTTTCTTATTGGGTTTCTTCCCAAAAGTCCTCATATTAATTAGGGTTGGACTCTCCTTATATATTATTAGACATTACTCGTCTAAATTTCCAATGTGGGACTTAGTTTGTTATCCCAACAGTAAGGAGAAGGTTCTACAACAACAGGGCCAAGTCAAAGAAGAAAACATTCAAAGGTTACACTAAGCTGTATGACCGAGAGGATGCTAAGGAATCAATCCAGTCTCAGCTCGATAAGATGAAGAAGTGCGGTATTGTCATCTGTATTGCCCGTTCATTAGGTATATACATATTAGAATAATGATTAGGCTTGAGTATTTCGGATCATTTGGTTCAGAAAAAAAAAGAAACGGGTCGGTTAGATTCTCCGAGTGATATGTATTGTGAGTTTATTACGTATTATGACCTTATTCATGAAATGTATATTTATATGTTTTTTGAAGTTGCATATGTTTGTGTTGAGCACAAGACAATTTTTGTTGTATTTGGTCTTCTTTACCTAAGTAATTAATAAAATTTAATCAACTAAACAATGAATTTGGTTGTGAGTATAGAAAAGAGGAAGAAAAGCTTTACATTACACAAGTACTTATGTAAGTCTAACCCATTAACACATTGATATAAACCATTAAACCACAACTCACAATTCATTGAATTCTTCGTCATTGAATTCTTCGTAAAAAAAAAAAAAAAATCCATAAAGCAATATATAGTGTTTAATTATATGCTTTTAAGAAACCTATATATAATAGCAAAACAAATAAACTTATCTTAATTTTTTTTATAAAATCCGCGTTTTAGATTAGCTTCCTTTTGGACCCTTTAACTTTAGAATATATCAATTATATACATATTTATAAAATTATATTGAAAAATATTTTTTTAAAACGATTACATAATTCCACAATTTTAATTTACAAGCCTACCACTTACAAACAATAAATTAATTTTGACCAAAAAACAAATAACAAATTAAATACTCTCGTTTCAATTCAATTATAAAAAAAAAAAAATTAAAAGAGAATTTTAACGAAGAAAAATTATCACAAAAAGTAAATAAAAACACGTTTATTTCACAAATAATACAAATAAAAACCACACAAACATTTTTAACAATTTTAAACTATTCTAAAAATATTTTAATATTTCAACCCCGCGTAGACAAACCCCTAGTATATATAATTTATCGGACCCATTAACTCACACCCCAAAGTTTTGGTTTTAAAACTTGTGGAAAAAAGGAAATTTAAAGGAATATAAAATAGAAAAAAGGAAAAATAGGAGATATGTCTCGACTCTCGACAAAGAAAAAGGAAATTATTAATCCAACGGTCAAAAAAGCCCAATTATTAATGGCCCAATAAAGAACCGACATATAGATTCCTATAAAACAAAGCATCAGGTTTTATTCATCAACGTTTTGATCGTATCATTCTTGTTCGCCTCCCGCCTAGCTTTTCGTCTCCGGGGAAAAAGGCTTAACGATTAGGGTTTGTGTGATAGATAGATGGCTGTATTTTTTTATAAATTAGGGAACGACGGCTATGTGTAGCGAGAGATCCATGTTTGATGCTGCTTCCATCACGGCGGCGTGGCGGAGGCTTGTCCCGTCACATGCTCTTTTCTTCTTCCTCTGGTAAGACCTTCTTAATCTTTTTGCGGGTTGTTACTGTTTTCATATTATTATTCAATTTTGTTTTCTTATAAATTAGGGCTCCGAAACATGCCCTTTGTTTATGGATGGAGTTTTTGGAGAAGAAAGATTATTGAGTGATCTAACCAAACCCTTTGTTACTACTAATGCTTATTTTGTAGTTTTAATCAATTTTGTTGTGTTTCCCAGGTTAAGCTGATAGATTCTCAATCCAGTGCCAAGCTATGTATGTGCAGTCATTTATCTCAGGTTAAGTGTTTGATTTTGGCTGCTTTAACATTCATAAGTCTTGTTACTCTTTGAATTTGATTATCAGATGAATATGGACCCACAAATTGTTGCCAAAAATCTCTGGAGTCTGGTCTTTTACAGACTCTAAGGTCTAATGCGAGTAGAATGGTTTGATTCCTATGAAAAGACGACCAGCAAGGTCTTTTACTTTCTTTTGATTCCTATGACAAGTCTTTTGTTATACTTTTCTTTTGTAGATTCCTACATCCTTTCTTGCCGTGGTTCACTCCATTCGACAAGCCCTTCAAGATTAAGATACATAGTTAAGAATACTCCCAGAAGTAACAATTCAAGAAACAAACTTATATATATGTACCTATTTACCTTTCCTTCTTTTGCCGTGGCTTCTTCAAAGGAATGTAAAAGTCTTTGTTCATGTTGCATCTTCAAAATAGGGGCTGGGACTGGACGTGTTAAAGCAATCAAATTTCTACCATAAGATACTTTGATTGACATGTTAAAGCAAGAAACAGGCGCAATGAAGATGTCGAAATAGGTAAAATCAGAACAACCCTTTTAGATATGTTTGGTGATGATGCAAGTCCAAAAGTCAAAAAATTCATGAATGCGATACTAAGCAACATACAAGAGATCACTATTAGTAGTGGTCAAGGTAATATATTGGGGTTCATTACATTACCGGGGATAACGGTATATATTGATTAGTGGTTGTCAAACTGATCAAACTTCTGCTGATGCTAGCCCACCGGGTTACCCGGAATTGGCTTATGGAGCATTGAGCAATGCGATACAAATCGTGATTAAGGAGACTAATTGTAAGATTAGTAACAAAGATCTTGTTTTGAAGGTTAGGAATTTGCTTAAGAAACAAGGGTTTGATCAACGGCCAGGGTTGTATTGTAATGATGCGTATGTGAATGCTCAATTTATATGCTAAAACAAGTTTGTTTGTTTGTGTTACTTGATTTGATTTTGTGTGGAATAAGTGTGTCTTGTGTTGTAAGTTTGAATTTGAATCAATGTTACGGAAAATTTTGAAAATTTATGAGTTGTGATATTTATGAGAAAAACATTTCAATGATATTTGTAAAACTTTTGAAATTTTATGTTAATTGTGTTAAAAAACTGTATTTAGTGTTATTTATAAGAATTGCTATTTATTTTATTGGTCATTTAACGTGATGAAAGTTAAGTTATCAAAATAATTGAGCTATAATATCATGAGGACGTGTTGAAACATGCGATGATAAGTCAACGTTAAATATAACGTTAAAAAAGATTTTTTTATTAAAATGTGATTATATATCAATTATAACAAAATTCGTACCATACGATTCCTAACATTCTATGATTCTATACAACTTTTGTACGTTTCAAGTTGTGTTTGATTTGAAGAATACGACAATATTACCAAATAACCACATTATAACAAAAAAAACTGTAAATTTAATAACTGACTCCAATAATTTTCACCTAAGAAAACTCAAAAATTGAAAAGATAACGCTAATAAAGCATTTAATGTGGTTTGTAACAACGTAATGCCACGTCAGATAGCACTATTCCAACGCATACTTATCAATCAATGAAGAAAGGAAATAATAATCTTTAATATAAATAAATATATATACACACATTATAGTAAAATAACTTTTTGTCGGACACAGTCTCAGAATAATAATAAGGAAGACGAAAAAGATAATAAGATCAGATTCAGAGAAGTTCTCTTCTTCTTCTTCATCATCTAATCAATGGCGAAAAAAGCAGTCTTGATAGGTATAAATTACCCAGGAACCAAAGCTGAATTACGTGGCTGCGTCAACGATGTTCGTCGTATGTACAAATGTCTCGTGGAACGTTACGGTTTCGCGGAGGAAGACATAACGGTGCTAATCGACACCGATGAGTCATCGATCCAGCCCACGGGAAAGAATATAAGAAAGGCGCTTGAAGATCTAATCGGATCTGCTGATTCCGGCGACTTTCTCGTCGTTCATTTCAGTGGACACGGTACGAGGTTGCCTGCTGAGACAGGGGAAGATGATGACACTGGTTTCGACGAGTGTATTGTTCCTTGCGACATGAATCTCATCACCGGTTTGTTTTAATTTGAATTTTGTTAGGATCTGTCTATGTTTGGTTGTTTATGTGTATTAGAGATTGTGTTTTTATAGATTCTTATGTATATAGCTTTATGTTGTGTTGCTAGATGATGATTTCAGGGATCTTGTAGACCGAGTTCCGCAAGGTTGTAGAATGACAATGATCTCAGATTCTTGTCATAGTGGTGGCTTAATCGATGAAGCCAAGGAGCAGATTGGTGAGAGTACTAAGAAAGATGATGAGGAGGAGGAGGAGGAAGAAGGAGGAGGATCTTCGAGGTTCGGGTTTAGGAAGTTCTTGCGTAGCAAAGTGGAAGGCGCGATTGAGTCTCGGGGATTCCACATTGGAGGGAACAAGAAGGATGATGATGATGTGGAGGAAGAAATAGAGACCAAGGAGATGGAGCTTGAAGACGGAGAAAGGATCATTGCTAAAGCTAAGTCTCTTCCCCTATCTACTTTAATAGATATCCTCAAGCAGCAAACAGGGAATGATGATATCGAAGTGGGTAAAATCAGGCCAAGTTTGTTTGATGCCTTTGGCGATGACTCGAGCCCGAAAGTGAAGAAGTTCATGAAAGTGATATTAGGTAAGCTTCAAGGAGGAGGAGGAGAAGAAGGTGGGCTAATGGGAATGCTTGGGAAGCTAGCTTCAGGGTTTCTTGAAGGTAAACTAAACGACGAAGAGTATGTGAAACCCGCGATGCAGACAAAAGTTGGTAGGAAAGAAGAGGTTTATGCAGGTGGTTCAAGAGGTTCTGTTCCGCTTTCAGACAGTGGGATATTGATCAGTGGTTGTCAGACTGATCAGACATCTGCGGACGCGACTCCACCGGGCAAACCAAGTGAAGCTTATGGAGCGATGAGTAACGCGATACAGGGGATATTGGAGGAGACAGAAGGGGAGATAACAAACAGAGAGATGGTTACAAGGGCAAGGAAGATATTGAAGAAGCAAGGTTTTACTCAGCAGCCAGGTTTGTATTGCCATGATGGTTATGCAAATGCTCCTTTTATCTGTTGAATAACCAAAAAAGGTTTTTTTTATTGAATGTTTCTTTTCATTACAACGACCGTTCATTGATGGGTGATGGATGATTCTTGGTTGGGGAAAATAAGCCTTGTTTTAATGTTTGAAGGCATTTGTGTAATTTTATAAGTTTATTATGTGTGTTGGGTTCTGTGAAACATTTGAATTTTTATTGAGAAATATGATTTGTGAAATTACTATTGTTATTATTTACTGTTCAGTTTCTTTATTTTACAACATCCACGTCCAATAATAATCAAGGCTTATTCTGCTAACTAGACTAAAACAACATACAATAGGACTACTAAAATATGTAGACCGTAACGAGTGTGGTCTTTTTAACCATTTAAAACAGTGTATTCATGTCGTTTGGAGTAAGATTTTGCAAATGAAAAGTTGGTGATTTTGCAGAAAACTCGTAATAATAATATTACATCTATGTATCTTCTTGACAATTTGCCATGATATACACAAAAATGATAAAGACGTCTTCTCCCTTTTATAAATTAAAAAAAAAGGAAACGAATACGCATGGGAACATGGTTGTGTCATGTGTGGAGCTTAAGGTTGATGTTTTTTTCTTCTTACAATCAGGAGAAACAATATTTTTGTTGGTCTCAATCATCGATCTCTTGAACCCATGCTAAATCTGCAAAAAAAAAAAACATTCAACATTAATAGCCCAAATGACTATAATCTCCAAGATCAAAACTACAAGAGAAAAACTTGTAATAATACAATACCTTGAAGTACAGTTTCTACAGCTGCATTAGGGATAGAGAGGCCCACTATTCGCTGATTATCTGTCGTAGTCTCTATGCGTATAACTCGGATCCTCTTGTGGCTTTGACGTGCCTGCCCAAAATATAGCCGAAAATACACTATGTAAGTTTCCGGGGGAAACGCTAAGAGAGAGAGAGTGTTAGAAATTTTGGAGAGGTTTTGTTTTTACCTGTTTCGAAAGAGCTTTCTCAATAGTTCCCCAGATGGGAAGAATGAGACCACCCACAACGTTTACGTCTTGTATTCTTCTTCCTACTGTGCAATACTCGCCGAGCTTACATTTGGGTCCGTGCATACACTATACTCAAACAGAAACACGACGATATATCAAATGGTAATGAGCCATGAAGCTTGAAAACTGTATATATTTTAGACTTCTTGATTGAGGAAGAGTACCTGTTTAGATGAAAGTTCGTACTCATCTTCCCAACCGGTACGAGCCTTCTCCATAGATGACAGTTTACGGTATTTAGTTTTCAACTCTGAAAGAGACATCTCCCTGGACAAAGACAATAAAACAATAGTTGAAGACTAGTTTTACTCAGAAATGTGAAGGTACTGTCAGTGGCGTAGATACCTGATCGACTCTCCTACCGCAGGACGGACAGTCTTAAACAACCCAGAAGCCGTACTGGAAATCCAAGAAAAGCTCAGCAATGAGATTTAATTTTTCTACTCACGCAAACATATATAAGGAAGGACTAGAGAGGATATAACAAGTCACCTCTCAAATGCTAATATGAAGTGCCGTCTTCCTAACCATTCCCTTTTAGATTCATAAAAGCCATCATTAGCTGAACCAAGCCCGTCCCTTCTCTTCCCTTCTAGCATTGAACTCGCGGACTGGGGACACACCCATAGATTAAATCAAGCTCTTCATTTATTGTAGTACTATTTTAATAAGAGTGATAGATGTTGAAATACCTCCCATGTAACACCACGATCTAGGGTGAAAGTAAAGAGCATAGTCGAGGCACCAGACATATGATCAACATGGACGGTCTGAACAAAAATTGAATATTAGTAGCGCAAATACACTGAGAACAAAAAAACATGCCGATCAAGAGATATCAACCTTTGGAGTGGTCAGCAGCTCAACACTGTTAGCTTTCATATCCACAATTCCTGAATCAAAAGTTCCTTCGATCCTAGCATTATGTACAAGAACGTCTAATATACTAGTAAACAATTCAAATAGCCTGCACAACACAGAAGAATAAAGCATTAAAACGAACGGAAATAGCTTTTGAAATAGAAGGAGGTTTAAGTGGTGCAAAGTGTGGATTAACATTTGACACATAATACCTATTCTGAATATCAGGTGGCAATCCCAAGAGGCGATTCAGAAATCTTCCAACATCATGCATGTCAGAATCGATAATTCGTCCAGATAACTTCCCACCATCTTTCCCATTAGCTGTATCATTATGAATGAAGTAAAGTGAAAAGGAGATTATTACAAGTAGAATTGGATTCAGAACGAAAAAAATGAAATAACAAGCAACATTTACCAAGAACACTGTCCCTAACAATTCCAACCGCAACAAGAGCAGCCTTTGCCTTGGTTAAGAACTCTCTAATTGTTTCTGGTTCATCAGTCGAGCACCCAGGAGGAACAACAGGTAGTTTCTCCTGAAAAGTAAGCAATACATTATTCTTCTTAAAATTGGGAAACCACATTGATGAGTTTAAAGAGGGAGTAGGGTTAAGCGAGAAATACCTGCTCCATTATTCCTCTATACATCACCATCAAGGATTTTTTACCAAAGTTACTATCATAATTATAGGCACTCAAAGAGGGCCCAGCCCTGCAATATACAACATCATATTTTGAGACAAAATACATGGCAATGTTTTCAGTAATAACGAGCCAAGGGAAAAACAACTGGGTAATGGTTTAGAGAAGTGTGTGACTTTCCTGCGATCTCCCTGTGTTAAAGCCCCAAGAGTTTCTAGTCTCTTTGCAACAATAGAGGCAAAGCGACGTTCCCCTCCGAGATTTGTGAAAAGTAACCTGACAGGGCCAAAAACAAAGAACTTGTCAAGTTTAAAGACTGATCAAACCTTTTAAATTCAGTAGGTAGCAAGTACTTTCCACTTAAACAGATCATAAATCAAACACATAAACATCTTGCTATGTCAACCTATATTCAGGTGCAGATGTCTGATTCGACCGGTGAGTTCTTCCAAATTGTTGAATTGCACGATCAGCACTCCAAGGAAGCTCTAAAGTCAGGTGCACCCTTCTTCTCTGCAGAGAATATATAAAATATATTCCTAATTAACAAATGCCCTCAAAACCGACAGATGAAGTACTTTGCGGCTATCTTCTACAATGTACTTTGGTCTTAAAAAAAAAGCCTATAAGAAGACCAACATATAGTCCGAGAACCTATAAACTTGACACACCTGATTTGCTGCCCTTCTATCTGCTTGCAACGAAACACCAGCTGAACCAGCTTCAGAAATAATTGCCACAAACTTTTTACCATCCATAAATAATTGTTTCTCGTGCATGTTGACCATTTCCATTGTAATATCCTTTCTATAGCAAAGAAACACAAAGATGAAAACTACATTACAATTGCGGAATTTATATAATAAGAATGAATAAGTGAGTGAATGTGTTGTGACCAAAAAAAAAAGGTGACGGAATGCGAAAGAGTTTTAAAAACTAACGTGTTTCTTGCTTGATATGTAACCCCTTTCCCATTAGACGCTCTTACAAGCATACCTCGTCTACCAGTTATTTCTGCAACTTTTTCAGGGCCTCCAAGCTACATTAGTACAAAACAGCAGCAACCATACGTTAAATAACCACACAATTTCCTTTGGATACTACAATCAAAGCACCCATAAGATGCCATAATTTGGATGAAGGATACATCCCACTCAAAAACATCCAAACAAAGTGTTATTCCATAAAAACGAAAGGAGACTCGTGTATAACCACGACATGATTCATGCCAAAGAAAAAACAGAGACGTATGGATAGTTACCTGATCAACAATGTCATCCAAAGGATTGTTTGGAAGATTCAGAGAACGGATAATCTCTAAAATCTTTGATTTCCGTTCCAAGGCTGCTTCAAACCTAAGAAGAAACAAGATGGATAACCATTCTTAGAAACTTCTTTGCTTCAGTTATACAAAGAGAAATAAATTAAGACACAAGTTGCAATTTACGGTATACAGACCTTTTCTGCAATTCCGCAATGTAGAGACGCCTTGCCTGAATGTACTCTTCTGTCTTTTCCTTGCAAGAATAGCATATCCACGCTTCAGATGGTATGTCTGTAACTGGAGGAACTACACAGTCCGGATGAAAAAGCTTGTCACATTCAGAACAGTGCAACAACTTCTTCCTTTCCTAGTTTCATCACACGAAAAGTTATCAATATCTCGTAATCTCAACGGAAACCAAGCTACCCAAGTTTAAGCAAATTACATCTTCCCCACTGCATATCTGACATATCTGGAACTCGTCATCTGAATCATTAGAATCGTCAGCAGATTCAGCTGCATTAAAAACATTACTAATCAGGAGAGACCTTGAGGATTTAAGATTCGATTAATCGAAGAAACAGACCAAGACGATGCAAATTCAAGAGATACGAGAATAATACTTGTAACATAAAAACTATATCATCCCTTTAACAGTTTTCCTATATCAGAGATCTCGTCTTTAATAGATACGTTTTGCAATGCTAAAAGGAGTATATTTAAAATTTCCCATCCTATACTTTTCTCCCTACATTTAAGCATTTAAGCATCAAGATTGTATATGAACAGTAGATACCAGGATGATATGTTTTCATTATGAAACCCACCTTCGGACTCCAAATCACTTTCATCACTATCTGGTTTCCGCTTTGTCATCTTTCTTACTCTCCCTCTAATTGAGACACCAGATGAAGCTGAATGCCTCTTCCTATGAAGTTCTTTGACATTGTCATCTTCTGTAGAAGTCCAAAAGAGGCAAACTATGAGTCTATGAACAAGATATAAATGCCACCAGGGATCCAAAAGCAAAAACTCTCCAGAGAGCATTCAGTTACCTGAGAGAGGTTCAGGCTCCTCGGGCAAGGGATAGTTCTCTTCCACAAATTTCAACAATAGTTCTCGAGGCCCCGAGACAAAGTCATCAAGCTCAACACCCTATTGCAAGAAAAAAGGGGGACAAGATATACATAGAAACTAGTTAGATGCAATCATAAAAGATCCTTGATATTTTTTTCCAAAAGCAGTATGAGGAGATACGCACATATTTAGTTACAGCCTCCTCAGTTCGAGCCTCTCCGGTGCTCTGGAGGCCAATAACCACACACTTGTTTGTTGATAAGGCTTTCTTAGCTAACCTCACAGTTACAGGAACTTTAGCAGACATACACAAGTGTCTAAAGAAACGCTGCAGTAACATACAGGAGATAGATTGAATGATTGATATACCCTACGCCTAAGATGACACTCATCAACAAATGTTATAACACTAGCTAACTATTGCTTCTGAAAAGGTTATACCTGGTGGCTTGACCAGTATAATCTCCACAACTGACTAGAATTTGGTTTCTCGTTAGGGAGAAAAGCACTTGCTGACAACAGCTCTATCCGTAGCTCAGCCCAAAATTCTGCAGACTTATTGTACATTGCCTACAGAAGAAAGCAATTAATACAATGTTATCTTAAGACCACGAGACTCAAAATTTCATAAGCAATACCATTCTCTATAGCTTTCACCGCACTTACTTGATATTCGATAATGGAACTAGACAGATAATTATGATGAATCTATAATATATGCAGCCTCGAGCAAAGTAATAATATTAAGAAAGAAGACGATTTACCTCCATTCCTGCTTCTAAATTAGCTTCAACAATCTCAAACTCAGCCCCTTTGTAGCTCAGGGTGCGACATACATACATTCCCCTAATAAAAAGAATGGAAACAAGTTAGCTTCAGTGTACATAGAAGGTTTGTTAGAATGAACAATAGGCAATGGAAAAGATTAGGATTATGACACAAGTTTGTGTAACCTAGCTTTCATGTCCATGGCAACCAATTCCAATGCTCCTACCCCACCTTTATCAAGAGCACCTGTACAGAGATTAAAGTTCCATTTCAATTATGCAATGCATAAAACATAGTAAGAGAAAATAAGTACCTACTAGAAATAAGTATATACCGCCAAACCTATTAAACTCTTTTACAGAATATTTTGTATATGGTCACTAGTCAGAAGATCAAACCTGACACTTTACGAATCCGTATTTATCCGAACAAAATTTAAGATAAACTTTTTGTATAAAAGGAATATAAGATATAAAATACCAGACAAAAAGCTACTAACATAAATTCAAAAAGAGATAGAAAAGGAAACCAACCTAGAAATTTGTTAAAATCACTGAAACTTGTTCCAGCTCCCCAAAGACCAAGCCTGACCATATAACCCATGTTTCGTGGTTCTGATGCACCAGTAGCAGAGCAATATAGAACACGTGCTTGGGGGATCTTATCCTGCATTTCCAAAATTCATTATTTAGAGTCAACTACAAGACACTAACAACTATTAAGCACTCCAAACAGAATATAAATTTTATTTTCTGCAACTGAGAAGGAGTACATAAAAATAAAACCAAATCAGAGTATCTAATCTTTACTGGTACATTACAAAAAGGAATATTAAAGCAAGATTAGCAACCTGAATGTCAACAACTGCCTGCCCGATGCGAGTCGGCTGACTTCCAGCTTCAGGTACCAAATTTTTTGCTTTATGGCACTACATAAAAGAAAAAAGTTTAGTTGCGAAGCTACATAAAGATAAAGCCCAAATGATTAGAGCTCGGCCAAAAATCGATAAAACCAATGATCAAGTAGTTTACCATGGCAGAACCAGCAGAAACAACATTTTTAATGAAAAAGGATTAGATATAAATCATTCATGGATTTGCTACCTCATCAAAGATCAAGAGACCATCAAATTCTGGTCCACACCATTGAACAAGTTGTTGCAAACGAGAACGACCTTTCTCAGAGGAAGCAATGAGACTACTGTATGTCAAGAACACCACACCTTCTTTAATGCCAACATTCTTTGAGTCGAGCTTAGAATATGGTAGCTTGTTCAGAGGATTTACTGCACGCAAACCCATAATAGTTATTTAGTTGCGAATAAATCACATAAATGAAATTAACTAGACATTCAAATGTTGACTGACTGCAAAATATCAGATACGTTATACATCACCATGGTTGCTTTAATCTGTCGTATTTTCCCTCTTGATATTTTCTAAGAAAATCAGGCCAATATCATAAAAAATTTAACGATGCTGAGAACCACAATCAAATTGGACTCCACACCAACTTTAATTTATCTGAATTACGCATTTTTGACCCAAGAAGAAAAAGCAAACTACAAACTTAATTACAAACCAAATAAAGATAATACCTCCAACGCACATGGCACCCACATCATCCAAGTCCCTTCTTGCATCATACTTCAAGTCTGAGCCAATAGAAATCCACCTGCGTAAATCATAGGGAAAAGGCGTACAAACTATTAGAACTTTTCTCATCCTGATTTACATATAACTAAAAAAACAAACAAAGGCACACTATAAGAACAATTATGCATATATATAGTATAACCATATGCCAGATTGAACTGAGTTATCATTGGGGCAACATAATCCGCCTTCAAGACTTACAAAGCTTTTTTCCTTCCATGTTTCCAATTTTCCCAAATCAACCCAGCAATTGTTCGCCCTTTCCCCACACCAGCACCATCTCCAACAAAAAATCCGGCTCTAGTACCATCAGCAAGGTGTTGGAGATGTCTCTACAATACAAAAAAATCGACAATGTCATACAGCCATCAGTAAATGTTTAAGGCCATTAACCAAACGTTTTCCATTTAAAACAAACCTGACAAGCGTAAACTAATGTCTCGATCTGTAAGCACGATAAAGCCTTTGACCTTTCGAGCTCATCCTTGATTTTGAGATTATAAGTGGGTTCTGGAGGCTGCACAGCAGATAGAGATGATGTTTCCACAATAGGATCAGGATGAGGAGGCCCAATCGAAAGTTTTGGAGGACGCTGCACATATAAACAAACTAATATGATCAAAAAACATTAACCTGGCGAAATAACCAATATCAAGATAAATCACTCACATAATCCATGAACGTTTCTCCAGCTGTCCCACCTTCATCTTCTTCTCTCTCCACATCGATAGCTTCCTAATTTTGAGGCCAAAAGAAACAGCGAGGCTAATTAAGAAACATGTCCAGCATAAAGTTGAAGAAAAGAGCTTGACGAGCAGAAAGACTACTCCTCGACCTACAATTCCAGATAATTTACCCGTAGACCACTATTTTCCTTCGAAATTCAGGTACAAACCTAGAATTTGTTACAGGGGAGCCTAGGTCAGACATATTTCTAACACGATAAAACGAAATTGAGAAACAAATCAACATACACCTCGTTTACCCTACTATTTGACCTACAATTCCAGATAAATTACCCTTAGAACACTATTTACCTTAGAATTACAGGTACAATGTTAAAAATTTGTGACAGGAGAGCATAATTTTCACACATATTTCGAACACAAGACAACAAAATTGAGAAACAAAATCGACATAAACCTCGTTGACTTCTTCGGGAGGAGGAGGAGGCAAAACAGGTGGGGCATGAGGAGTAGAATGAGGAGCAGTGAGAGATCGATTGAGCTTAGAGACATCTACGGCGAGCTCGACATGGCACTGAGGACAAGAGAATCGAGCGAGACCGTGCGGTACATTGAGTATAGCCTGACAGTTAGCACAAGGCAATTGCATCTTCGTAGGATCGATTCCATGTGCAGGAACAGGTGGCCTAGGCTGCAGATTAACAGGTTTCATCTGCTGAATCGGCGGTGGAATCGCTTGAATCGGCTGAGGCGGTGGCTGTTGCGGCGGCGGAAACTGATTCCGTGCCCTAGAAATAAGCTCCGGTGGTAACATTTGGGGAAGTTGACAAGTGGGACACGAGAACTCGACGACGCCTGTTTTGACCCGAAGAATCACGCGGCAGCCCGCGCACCTGACCTGTACATCACCTCTTACGACGCCTCCGCCGTCGGGACGAGGCGGAGCGGGAAGCGGCGTAGGAGGTTGAACCGGCGACTGCGTCATGAGCCGCGATTAAAAATTTCTAGGGATCCGAGCAAAAGATCGTGTGGAGAAAAACGTGTCTAAGGATATTAGAGAAATTGTGGAAGAGAAGTATATATCAGTGTAAGTAATGAATTTTTTCGACAGAGCGCGAAAGGTTCTTCTTCGATGCCTTCTCTTCTCTTCTCTTCTCTCGAGTCTCTCTCGTTTTTTCCTTTTTTCCTTTTTCTCTATTGTTAATTTTTTTTTCTGGACTATTGTTTATTAACTTAACTGTTGAAGGAAAGGTAAGAAAAAGGAAAACCACCTGACCCGGTTTGGGTTTGGGTTTGGTTAATGGGCTTATAAAAGGCTATTTATGTTACACATTATTTGATATATGGGCTTGTCTAATTAGGCCAGGCTTCAATATATGTCGGTTATACACTCCAAGCCCATAGTGATTAGTATTTAATATTTATCATAGGAAAATAAGAAAATGTCATAAAAATTAGATTATCAAGTAATAGTATTAAATCTACATAATTAAGGAATTAAATTAACTCATAATGCATTTTAAAATTTCTTCATCACATCATGCAATGATCACATCATTTTTACTTAGCCTATCTTTACACTCTTCCTCGTCCATAGTGTCGCATAGATCACTCCCTCTAGTCTCCGGCAAGCCAACAGCAAACAAACCCAACAAACCTATACAAAGACCGAACAACCCGAAAGACCAGAACCCGTTTTTCCGACCAGCCGCTACCATTACTGGACTAAACACACCGCCAAGCACCAACGCTTGTCTAGCCATGGCTATAGCCGAGTTCCTAACGCAAGTCGGAAACAACTCTATCGTGTAAATCAACTCGATGTTGAAAGCAGAACACGCGCTAAAATACGAAATCAGCTCTAACGCCAGCTGTAACGCCCCGTGGCTACCGATTCTAACGTTCTGTAACGCGAATATCAGAACGCTTGAGACGCCGCCTAACGCTGTGAACCCGATGAGCGCGTTTCTCCTGCTGAGTTTATCCACTAGGAAAAACGTTATTAGGTTCGCAGGCAAATCCATCAACGCGTTGAAAGCCGCGCTTAAGTAAATGTTGAAATCGAGATTCGATAACGCTAAAGGCATACCGTAGTAAACCAAACCTATACCAAACGCAACCGCCATAACCGCTGATAATCTCTTAAGCGCCCATCTCTTTTCAATCAAAACTCTCATCGCCGCGTAGATATTAACACTACTTGGCTTCTCTTCATCGTCGTCGTCGTCGTCATCGTCTTGTAATGGTAAGCTCACAGAGACTAAACCACCAACATCACTATGTTGTGGAATAGAAGCGACTCTTTTGAGAATCGAAATAGCTTCTTCTCTACGACCTCTAACGATAAGCCACCTCGGAGACTCGCATACAAAGAACCGAACAAGAACACAGTAAATCATCGTCGGAATCGAAGTCCAAACATAGAGTACCCTCCACGAGTTTCCTCTATTGACATAAGCCATGAGAGGCAAAGACAAGAATCCGACCATGAAACCGAAGAAGCTCATGATTCCGACACGGCCTCTCCATCTCTTCCCGACCAATTCAGTCGACAAAACAAGAGCACAGGTCCCAATCGTGGCGCGACCAAACCCATTAACGAAACGGAGAAAAGCGTAAACCCAAACATTAGGAGAGAAAACAGTCAACATCGTAGAAATCGACATAACGAGACAAGACAGAAACAACATGTTCTTACGACCTAAAGAAGAATCAGCCAAAGTAGACAAAATCAAACCTCCGATTAAACATCCGACGAAGAAGGAGCTCTCGGGGAAGCCTCTCACGAAAGAGCCAGAGCATTGTAGGTCCCACTCCGATATAACGGACACGTGTCGAGAGTGGTCCCAGGACCATGCGGTTTTGGGGAGGATGCATATGTTGGAGACGGATTCGTGACAGAAGGAGTCTGAATCTGTGCAGTGCCACGTGGGCTCTGAGTCTGTGAAGACGGAGATGAATGTTTGTTGTGCGTCGAATACGCCGGAGAATGAGACTAATGCGGCTTGTAGAAACTGAGCCCAGCTAAAGGATCCGATGTATTTCTCGATTGTGTCGTCGAGAGATCTACGCGGTGGCTGCGGCGAGTTTGTATCGGTAGTGAGAAGCGGCTGAGTTTGTTCAGCCATGGTGGTGCCACGAGCTTTTTCTTTTGTTTTACACTATTTGTGTGTTTTTTTGTCTTTGTGGAAACATCTAGTGATAAGGCGAGTCTTTCGGTCTTGTTTTTATAATAAAAGCGTAAAATTTTATTTTGTTTATTATTTTATTTTTGTTACAAAAATTTGCTGTAAAGGCATATAGTAGTGTTGAATAAAGAAAGTATTTCATGTCTCCATTTGTATAAGTGCAAAAAAAATTATGATCTCATTTTCGGTTAATTGTTAATTTTGTAACGATATTAGTTTTGGGTTAAATTAGACAAATTCGGTGCCAAAAATAGGAATAATGCGAATTCAACTGCATATAATTGGAATATACTATAAATATGAAAAATTACACTAAACCATATTTTAAAGAAAATATTTAAATTTTAAAAAAAATCTATACATTTAGAAATAACAGTAGTCTTTGACTTTATTTTATACATTATCAGTTTGTTCTCAAGATGATAGTATATACTTGAGTGGTTTGTGCATATCTATTTTATGTTTTTTTGTTAGAGTATCACCATTCACCACAAATGATCAGTAACTAATGGTCGAATACACATGTTTCATAGCAATTACCTTTTGTTCAATTCTATTTCTAAAATATTCCTTTTGTGATATTTTAATTTGTTGATAATCAAATCAATTATGTTGACTAAATCCCCGTTTGGTTGGTGTGAAAGGATCTTACGACATGGCAAGAATAAATATATATATTGACGATGGTCTCGTAGAAACATAGATACTATACTATTGTATATTCACTTATAGTTATTCACAAGAAAAAAAGGTATATTCACTAAACATTTTTTTGTACTAATTAATAAATGATTACAAAATCTAATCACGAATGTAACTAGTTTGACCAAAAAAAGAAAAAGTCAAAAAAGCAATAGTATCGTGGCCAGCCAAGAAATATCTCAAAGGGGTCACATGATTTCTTTCTTCTTTTGGTCATCAATATATAAATTGTGAAGTCGGTAACCAAAAAGGCAAAAACAAACTGTGTGGGAGAGTGACACGTGCCGGGTCCTTGGTTGTTATCTAACATATATTCCATCATGATCCTCTATACTTTTGGTTGTATGGGCCCACATTTGAATTTGGGCCATGATGAACAAAACCAGTTTACTTACATATATTTGTGGACATACGGCTTTACACATGAATCATGCTCGATGCCGATTAAACACTTGTCCTAACATAACAAAACATTGTATGAAATGTGAAGCCCTCACACAAAAAAAATTATAAACAATGTACAGAACATGGGTGTTATACACTTTTATTCACTGCAACAAAATGTCTGAAAAATAACAAAATCTGAGTGTTGCTGGCTGCTGATTACAAAATAAGAAACATTACGGCCAAAAAACATAGGCATCAAAGAGAGACATCCAAAAACACTGAATGTTCTATGAAGAATTTAAACCTTTTTCACTGACCTTTGGTAGTTGCAATCACCGCATTGTCTGACTTTGGCACTGGTTGGATTCTCTGATAAGGCTTCCTGGTTAGAGTCTCTCCTCTTAGAGCAGCAACGTATCTATCGTTAGTATCCTGCTTCTGTTTCAACTCGCCGAGGTATTCAGCTAACCTCTCTTGGTTTACTTTACCCATCATCTGAACCATAAGATTGCACACCAATGTTGTTCATCAGTAGAATAAATAAGACATACACATAAAAGATTGGTAACTACAATTACCAAAAAAATACAGTATTAGCAACAAGAAAGAGCACTTCCTTTGTAGATTATGTCTAAAGAACCTAAGAGAGTAATAGTAAACACACGACTATGATCAGGAAACTTCAAATGAGAGTCAACATAGTTAAGCAGAGCAAGAAATCAATACATGAAGAGACTCCTTCTTCAAGAAAAGTTCAACACACCAAAAGGCTATCTATAGAGACTTATCTATGAACAAATTGTAACCAACAAGCTCAATAATCTAAGCTACCTTTCTATTTAGCAAATCATCAATAAAACACAAAACAAAGTTTAAGTCAGATAAGATCTATATCATGAACATGAATGAAGACAAAACCCCTAAAATTTCCCACAAATTTCCAAGGCAGAAACTCAGGAATCATTACACAGCTACACGGGGAAGGAGAGACAAGGAGCGGATACTTACGACGGTTTCGGGTCGGGCGGATTGTCGGAGCCGGGCCTCGAGCTCCGGATTTGTGGAATTGGTGACCTGCATAACACCATAGCCGATAATACCAGGAATGACTCCGCAGAAAGTAGCGAAAGTGAAGAAGAATGATCTTGAATCTCGCGTCTTCATCACTAGCCATCTCCATGTATTGCTCTTCTCATACAAAAACGACATCTCTCTCTCTCTCTCTCTTGCCGGAGTTTCTAGGGTTTGTGATTTCGTCGTGTTACTTTACAAGGTTCTTCGCACTTTAGCGTAAATACAAACAACTCCGGTTTATCTATTTAATTATAATATTCCCACATGTATTCTTATATTTTCGTTTTTACCCGTAATAGTTTGTAAATTACATTTCACCCCCTCTAGCCTGTTTTAGTACAACAATGTTTTTTTTGGTCAAAAGTACAACAATGCTATAAGAAGTTTACCAAGAACATAATACATGACATTCAAGGTTTAACATATGAATCACATTTGAAATCAAATCAAAGACATCTTGATTAAACACGGAAGCTAAACGGTTTCAAAAATCTTGTAGGAAAATACATTTAAAGAACTAAAAATTTTCATCAACTAGGGCTAGTGGTCTTCAAGGCTTGGTCTCTTTGTTCTTGTGCTTCCATTGTATCACAAAGACTTAACCCTTTAGTCTCAGGAAGAAGCAAGACGAATATCCCTATACCCGCCACTGAAAATCCAAAAACCGCGAAAGAGATAGACGGAACATTTCTTCCAACAGAAGCAATGATGGGACAACAAGCTCCTCCAACTACAAGTGCTTGTCTAAGCATCGTCGTCGCTAAATTCCTCACACATGTAGGGAACATCTCAATCATATAAACAGCCATTAAGTTAAACCCAGTCCTTGCGCAGAAGAAAGAACCAAGTTCAAAGACAAAAGCCATGTTTGTTCTCCCAAAATGTGTAAGAACAAAACATAACACACCTAATGCTCCTCCAACTAAGCAATTCACAAGAACAGAGCTTCTTCTGTTGAATCTCTCTAACAAGATTGGTGTGATAACAAAAGTAGGTAACTCCACCATTGCGTTTAGGGTTTCACTCAAGTAAACGTTGACTTTTATGTCTCTAACCGCTAAAGGAACTCCGTAATACATCATTCCCAAGCCAAACATTATGCTCATAACAACCACGATTCTTCGAAAAGCCCATTTTCGTATAAACAAATCCATTATCGAGCTACTCGGAGCTTGTTCTAGGGTTTGTTTTGATGGTAACCTAGAAGAAACTGATTCCAAGTAACCTCTCTTTGAAGGTGAAATCTTTTTAAGCACTTCAATAGCTTCTTGGTTCTTGCCTTGCAAATGAAGCCAACGAGGAGACTCCGAGGCGAAGAAATAGATGAAGATACTATGAAATGCTGCAGGAACGGATGTGCAGAGATATAAAACTCTCCAAGAAACGTGTCTAACAAGGTAAGCAATACCTGACAAAGACATGAACCCTAACACAAACAGAGTAAAAGGAATCATAGTAGCTCTTGGTCTCCATTTTGTCGAAACTCCCTCGCTTATCAAAGTTAGGGCATAAGTCCCTGTCAGTGCCCGCACGGATCCGATGGCGAACTTCAAGAAAGAATAGATCCATATATTGGAAGAGAAGAAAATCGAGATTCCAATGAGTGACATTGACAAAGTTGTGAAGAAAAGTAGTTTCTTCCTTCCCAAGTAACCATCAGGGATCATAGCCATGAGAAACCCTCCTATGATAGCACCTATATAGAAAGCTGACGAGGGAAGACCTCTAAGGAAAGAGCTTGAACACTCTAGGTTAAACTCTGAAATGACGGATTTGCCCTTGAAACCACCGTCCCAGTCCCAAGCTGATCTTGGGATCTTGCATATATCTGTTGTTGCCGAATTACAAATCGTGTGGTCGAGACAGTGCCACGTGGGATATGAATCTGTGAAGACGGTGATGAACACTTGTTGTGAATCAAAAGTTGATGAAAGCCCGACAAGAATTATCTGTAGGAACTGTGAGAATCCAAAACCAGACAAGCTCTGTTCGAAGATGTTGTCGAAACTGAAAGGTGAAGAAGAAGTAACTTCATCATCAGTATTGATCAACAGTGGTGTTGATGAATCCTCCATTGTTTCCTCCTCTGCATAGAATGTGTGGTCAAAGACACGGAAAGCTTGTGATCTTTATTAGTTAGCAGTGTGTTGAGATTTTGTAAAGTATATTGTCGTTTCTGAAATTGTAATGTTTCTAACCAATAATTGAAGCATGTCTACATAAAAATACATATTAGCTTATGTATGTACATACGATATTATATTTGTCAATATGTTATGAATTAATATCTTGGCCGTTACATAAAGCCCATTAAAGAAATAAAAATAACTTAACTCATGAAAGAAATAAGCAAAATTGCCTTAATTTCTAAATGAAATGCAAATATATAATTTTAGTACAATGATTCATTTTCAATTTTTCATAATAACTAGAAAAGAACCCGCGCGTTGCGCGGAATATTTACAAATTTTTATAGTAATTTCAAATAATTTTACATTGACTTTGTGAAAGTTTTGATTTGTTTTATGAAGTTTTTTCTTTTTGTAATAGGTATATGGTTTAACTTTAAATATTTTTCATCTATTTTATATTTTAGCAAGCTAATGAAAATGATTTTGTTTACAAACAACTTTTGTTTGAATGTTTTAGTTTATTATCAAACCGATGGCATATCAATATGTAAAGAAAATTGTTGTTGTGTACCCCATTTAACTTCTCTAATTTTAATTGTACGCATGTTGTTTATTTTGGTTTTACGCGGACATCTTAACCCGTCAATTAATTTGGATCATATTTTGTTTTGTTTTCTCAGTAACGTTATTGAATTATTTGTATATGTAATTATTTATTTTGTATGAGGTTTTCTTTTTTGGTGGATATTTTAAGTTTATTTCATATATTTGGCACTAACATTTGGATTTAGAAAGTATGTATATATATGAAGTATTTCCATCCAAATTATAGTTATTTAAAATTTTATAAATTTATATTTATTTATTTTTAAAACTATTTTCTCTCTAACCAATTTTGTTAGATGTTTTAGGTCTTTTGATTTGTTTTATTTTATTTGATTTTCGAAGTTTCTATTCATATTTTTTATTTATTAACTATAGTATGACCAATCATATTATGTAGTTTTAATTTTTATTTGTTTTGAATAAATGTTAAAATAATACATCATTTGTAACTTTTAATTTTTTTGCTTTTAGATCGAAATTTTACATAATGGGACATATGTAATAGTATAAGAGAGAAATAAATTTGATATATTTTCATTTTAGAAAGTTGATATATATGTTTTTTATTAGTGTTAAAGATTATATAGAATGTTTTTTTTATTTGAGTTTTATTAAATGATTTTTTAATTGAATTGTCTTAATTATTTTTTGATGATGTGGATACCTTAGATTAAGAGAGTATTTTGCTATTATATAATAGATATTTCGACACTAGATATTAATTAATTTCAAATAAACTATAACACTAAACCTATTTTTTAAAAAATTAAACCGTAAACACTAAATATAAATATTGAATCCAAATGAAAAAATCAAATTAGAAAGTGTTTGTAAAGAGTAATTAATCAATATTCATAAGGAAACTTCCCTAAAATACCATCAAAGAAATTTTTATGCCAAATGTTACCACCACAAAAAAACCTTCAAATACCAATACATCTTTTGGTCCAAAATACAAGAAATACAAGAATAAGTTCTAATACTTTTAAGATTTTTTATTATTTTTTGGATTCAAAAATTAATGTTTAGGTTTTAGTTTGTAGGTAATAGGGTCTAATTTTTAATATTTAGAATTGTGATATTTTAGACCAACTTTTTTTTGTGTGGAATACTAGGAAAAAAACTTATGATGTACTTAAGGCCTTTAAACTATTTTTGATGATATTTTGAGAAATTGCCTTTTAAATAATTGTGTTACAAACTCATCAAACTTAAAATTCAAATGTTCTATCTACTCCAGTCACAAAGAAACAAGGCGTAAAGAAACAAAGAGCGTGTGTAGTAGTCCAATTTACAACAAAAACTATTCAAAGAACAAAGAAGAGCAAAGTAACAAACAATAGACCAACATAAATAGACAAAACCCAATAACTAAACAAAGTTTAATCAAAGAATATAACATGTCTTAACAATGAAGAGCAAAGATGAGCAAAGAAGAGCAAAGAGCAAAGAAGCAAAAAGAAGAACACAAAAAAGTAGATCAAAGAATAGAGAACAGAGAGCAAAGAGCAAAAAAGAAAGAGACAAGGGAACAAAGAACAAACAATAGACCAAGACAACTAGACAAAAATCAATAATTAAACAAAGTTTAAACAACGATCACAAGAGTTCTTAACTAAGAGCAAAGAAGAGCAACGGGCGTAGAAGAAAAAAGAAGAATAATGAAAAACGAAGAGCAAAGAACAAAGAAAGAATAAAGAGCAAAGAGAATAAAGAGATTCTGAATTATGGCCACTTTGTATCACTATTTTGATCTTAAGTCTTTTCTTCTTATTTGTTTACTTTGCAGATGTCAATGTCGTTCTTAAGCAACTCTTTGGACTTTTTTTTATCTCTGATGGCTAAAACTCAGGAGATTCTGAATTAGGGTTTGTATATAGAAATTAGGGCACCGAACGATGCCCTTGTTAGAAGATTGCTTCATTAGAAGAGGTATGATATTTACTTATATGGACTATGATATTTACTTTGTTGTTTGTATTATTTTTATATTATTCACTTTCTGTTTTCTAATGATAATAGGGATCCAAAACATGTCCCTGTTTATGCTTGGCGAGGAGCATAACCCAGTCTGACTTCGTTGGTCGGCTATCTGAAATCTTACTAGATTCATCTTCAACCGGTATGTTCTTTGTGTATTTTTGTTAGGTTTCTGAGTGTCTTTTTCGGTATTTGACACGAACAATGGTTTTTGTTAAATTTTCTTATTTACTAAAGCTGAAACCTTTGTGTGGAAGTTTCAAATTTGTTTAACTGAATATATAAAAGTTTTGCGTGTTTATTTGCGTAGCTGTGAAACCGATTCGGACGTGGGGTCCTGTCTTTTGATCGTTAGCGGTTTTCACTCTGTCTTGTTTTCACGTTATAATTCAAATTTAACGTTCAAAACTTTTTTTATAGATTTGGCGATTCAGTTATTTTCTTTCTCAAGTTTAAGAAAAATGAAACTCAATTGTTTTTTTTGTTTGATTGATCAAAAACTATCAAGTGTTAAATTGCTTAAATTGTTTGCATCTGCGAGGAAATCAACAAGTGACGAGGATTCCCTCCTGCTTGTTATGGACTACACTTGTATGATCAAAGCATATAAATTGGTATAGTTCTTCTCTTAACTCTGTTCTGGTTACTTATGGCCACTTTGTATCACTATTATGATCTTAAGTCTCTTCTTCTTATTTGTTTACGTTGCAGATGTCATTGTCGCTCTCAAGCAACTCTTTGGACTTTTATCTCTGATGGCTAAAAAACAGGTAATTTGTAAACTTGTGCTTTTCCACTTGTTGAGCTCATCTTTATTATATTAACTTTTCCATGCTCTTGATGGGAGGGAGTAAAAATGTTAGTTAATAATAATTTGATAATTGATAGGCTAATAACTTTAGGTTTATTATTGTTTGACCAGCTATAGGGTTTATAGCTCTTTGTTGTCATACCATTTCTAATTTTTTACATATCTGATTTAGTTTACTAATTGTTGTTTGTTGTGAATTACAACACCTCCAGTCCCAGCCCCTATTTTGAAGATGCAACATTAACAAAGACACGACAAAAGAAGGAAAGGTAAATAGGTATATATATATATAAGTTTGTTTCTTGAATTGTTACTTCTGGGAGTATTTTTAACTATGTATCTTAATCTTGAAGGGCTTGTCGAATGGAGTGAACCACGGCAAGAAAGGATGTAGAACGTAGTACCAAGTTATATAATAGAGGTATAGATTAATTTTAAGTTATTCTACACTTATCGTATAATATAGAAAGTTAAAAAAATATATATCTTACTGTTTTGTTTCAGTTTATTTACTTAGTCAGCTATGCTGCTCAATGTAAGGAAGACCTTGAGGTAGAGATTCAAGACGAGGTAATGATCTTATATACTGCTTTTTCACTTTTTTGTAAGAGTAACATTATGTCTAGTCTGGTTTTAACTCATGATCTTGGCTTGTATCAGGTGACGAATATCATCAAAGAAGATCTATGGCTAAACCCACTCATCTACTTCAACAATGTAAGCTAATTCATATTTTCATTTTGAAATCTTAACTTTTGTTTAGAATAGTTATTGGATGGAACTTCATACGAGGTTGATGGAGAGGATTCCGAAGAAGAGGAGCTTCATCTATGGGCATCTTACGGAGGCTAAACTCTGACCAAAATTGGTATACCATTGCTCTTCTTTGCTCTTCTTTCTTTAGTCTTCCTTGTTGTTCTTTGTACTTTGTTCGTTGCTCTTCTTTGCTCTTTGTTATTTTGTTTGTTGTTTGTTTTTTGTTCTTTGCTATCTGCTCTTGTTTGTTGTTTATTCTTTTTTCTCACTTGTTCTTCTTTGTTCTTTGTTGTGTGTACGTTTTTCTTCTTTGCTCTTCTCTGTTGTTTGTTATTTGTTTTTCTTTGTTCTTCTTTGTGCTTTGTTTTTTGCTCTTCTTTGTTTGTTCTTTGCTATGTGTTGTTTGCTCTTCTTTGCCTTCTTTGTTGTTTGCTCTTCTTTGCCTTCTTTGTTCTTCTCTGTTGTTTGTTGTTTGTTTTTCTTTGTTCTTCTTTGTGCTTTGTTTTTGCTCTTCTTTGTTTGTTCTTTGCTATGTGTTGTTTGCTCTTCTTTGCCTTCTTTGTTCTTCTTTGTTCTGGTGTTTGTGTGTAACATATGATTTTTGTTTAGTTAACTTGGTATATTGTTTGCTGTTTGTTCTTTTCTCTTTCTTCTTTGTCCTTCTTTGTTTATTCTTTGTTGTATGTTCTTTGCTCTTTGTTCTTTGTTGGTTGTTCTTTGCTCTTTGTTCTTTGTTGGTTGTTCTTTGCTCTTTGTTCTTTGTTGGTTGTTCTTTGTTGTTCTATGCTCTTCTATGCTTGTTTTTGTTCTTCCTTGTTTTGGTGTTATATATGATTTTTTTGTTGTGTGTACGTTTTTCTTCTTTGCTCTTCTTTGTTTGTTCTTTGCCTTCTTTGTTATTTGCTCTTCTTTGCCTTCTTTGTTATTTGCTCTTCTTTGCCTTCTTTGTTGTTTGCTCTTCTTTGCCTTCTTTGTTCTTCTTTGTTTTGGTGCTTGTGTGTAACATATGATTTTTGTTTAGTTAATTTGGTATATTGTTTGTTCTTTTCTCTTTATTCTTTGCTCTTCTTTGTCCTTCTTTGTTTTGGTGCTTCTGTGTAACATTGGTCTATTGTTTATTCTTTGTTGTTTGTTCTTTGTTCTTCTTTGCTCTTATTTGTTCATCTTTGTTATTTTTTGTTTTGGTGCTTCTGTAACATAGAAGTGCTCTTCTTAGGTCTCCCTTGTTCTTCTTTGTACTTTGCTCTTTGTTGTTTGTTCTTTGTTGGTTGTTGTTCTATGCTCTTCTTTGCTTGTTTTTGTTCTTCCTTGTTCTTCTTTGTTTTGGTGTTATATATGATTTTTTTCTAGTTAACTTGCTTGTTTGTTGTTTGTACGTTGTTCTTCTTTGGTCTTGTTTGATCGTCTTTGCTCTTCTTTGTTCTTTGAATAGTCATTGTGGTAACTTTGATTAATATACTTTGTTTAGAATAATTAAGGGTTAAGTTGTATTATATAGTTACATATACTGTTTTTTTTGTTCTTTCCTCTTTGATCTACTTTGTTCTTTGAATAGTTATTGTGGTAAATTTGACTTAACACTCTCTTTTGTTTCTTTGTACTTTGTTCTTTTCTTTGCTCTTTGATGTTTGTTCTTCTTTGCTCTTCTTTGTTGTTTGTTCTTTTTTTTCTCTTTGATCTTCTTTGTTCTTTGAATAGTTATTGTGGTAAACAATCTCTTCGTTTTGTTTAACTTAGTAAAACTTAGTAACAATAAATTTTGAATCCAAATAATGATTAAAAATCTTAAAGGATTAAAACTTACGAGTTTTATAACGTTTGATATCATCAAAAACCATCATATTGGATTCTTTGTATTATAAGTCTTGAGACTTTGTCCTTGTGCACGAACTCATAAATGGAATATACCCTAAACACAGTTTTTAGATAAGTAGATAATCCATTAGTATTACCAATCTAAAACAATACTGTTAAGCTTATTACCAATGTATTCACGGCACGTGGATCTTGTGAGGTGGATTATTGAAAAAGAATGTATGAATCGCCGTCTGTGGGGATCGAACCCACGGCCACGGGATTAAAAGTCACGCGCTCTACCACTGAGCTAAGACGGCATTTCGGTTATAATTTAATTATTTAGTATTTATTTAGCATCCGTAAACCAAATACTACAAAAAGGAAATTTGTAGAACAAAAAAAGGAAAAGGAAAATTCTGAACAGAAAAAAAGGAAATTTGATAGCGAACGGTCATATAAGCCCAATAATGTTAAGGCCCAAATTAAACCGACACCGTTAACCTAATGCCACAAAAAGGAAATATGTGGAACAAAAAAAAGGAAAAGGAAAACTAATAACCAACGGTCATATAAGCCCAATAATGATAAAGCCCAAATTAAACCGACACCGTTTTACGACGCGGCTTATAAAACACAAGCGTGAGGCTCTCTCCTTCATTAACATCGTTCTTTCTTCGCCTCCCAAGCAGAGCTCTTCTTCTTCCCCGTCGAGATCTCGGATCTCTCCTTCAAAATCTCTTGAAAGCTAGGGTTCGATAATTCAATTAGGGTTTTGTACAATTCACAGTTGTTTTCTTTTTAGAAATTAGGGCACGAAAAAATGCCCTTGTTTATGCCCGACGAGGAGCTTGCGCGGCTTTCCAACGACGCCGCGTCTGTTGTCGCCGAGAGAGCAGACGAGTATATACGGAAGCTATACGCAGAGTTGGATAGTGTACGTGCCAAGGCTGATGCTTCTTCCATCACGGCAGAGCAGACCTGTTCTCTTCTCGAGCAGAAGTATCTCTCCCTCTCTCACGATTTCTCGTCGCTTGAATCTCAGAACGCACAGTTACAGTCTGATTTCGATGTTCGTCTATCTGAACTCGCGCAGTCTCAGGCGGAGAAGCACAAGCTTCATCTTCAATCTGTAAGTTGTTAGTATATTTGTGTTTAGGTTTTTGAGTGTGTTTTGTGGATTTGATTGAGATAATAATGGTTTTGTTGCAGATTGAGAAAGATGGAGAGTTAGAGAGGGTGACTATGGAGATTTCAGAAGTGCATAAGTCAAAGAGGCAGCTCATGGACTTGTTGGAGCAGAAAGATTCTGAAATTAGCGAGAAGAATAACACAATCAAGAGCTATCTTGACAAAATTGTGAGTTTTACTTACGTGTTGTTACTTATAATGCTTGACTTGTAGTTTTAATCGGTTAATCTAATAACCCTTGTTGTGTTTTTCAGGTTAAGCTGATGGATGCTAGTTCCGAAAAGGAGTCCCGAGTTGCTGAAGCCGGCGCAGAATTGGCACGCTCTAAAGCTATGTGCAGTCGATTATCTCAGGTATAATGATTGATTTCACTCTCTATGTTTGGTTTTGGCTGCTTTAGGATTCAAAATTCTTGTCCTTGTAGTATTCATACATTGATGTCTGATTCACTTTTGTTATCCTTATAATATGTTTTAATCCTTTTACAACAATGCTTATGACTTACTGTTTCTGATGTAACTAGGAGAAAGAGCTCATGGAGAGGCATACTAAATGGCTTGATGAGGAGTTAACAGCTAAAGTTGACAGTTATGCTGAACTCCGTAGAAGGCATTCTGATCTTGAGGCTGAAATGTCAGCAAAGCTTGTGGGAGTAAGACAATTTTCTTGGCTTATTTTAACTCTACTTTCTGTTTTCTTATTGAAAATGCAGTTTAATCACTTTAGTATTGATCGTTTTGATCAGGTTGAGAAAAACTATAATGAGTGCTCTAGCTCCTTAAATTGGCACAAGGAATTATTGAGAGAGTTCAAAACAAAGATTGCATCATTACAAGAGGTATGCATCACATAAAGCAATTATCCCCCTTAGTATCATATCAGTATCTGGATTAGTAGATTTAATTTTGTTTCTTCATATTCCAAGGAACTTAGCTCGTGCAAAGATGCAGCAACGACCGCTGAAGAGCAATACAATGCTGAACTTCTCACAGTGAGTTTTTAAATATTTTTGTTGTCTTTTTTAGGTAACATATAGCTAAATATGTTACTATTTATAGGAAGTTTTCATATTTTCAGTAAGTAATTGTCTTAATTCTTAATCTATTATTTGGCTGTTGACATAGGCGAACAAGCTTGTTGAGCTGTACAAGGAAAGTTCAGAGGAATGGTCTAAAAAGGCGGGGGAACTTGAGGGCGTCGTTAAGGCCTTAGAGGTAAGTTTGATGTCACAATTCTGACGATTGTATCTTTTGTGTATTATGCCCCTTTGTTGAATTAAGTATGACTAAGCAGGTACGCTTGAGCCAAGTAGAGAGTGGTTACAAAGAAAGTCTTGAGAAAGAAGTCTCTAGAAGCCAGCAGTTTGAGAAGGTAAATGATACACTTGACTTGGATCTGCAAGTTATTTTCTTTTCTGCATTTCTAATATCTGTGAGAGAGTTTGTTGATTTTTGTTATCTTTCGACTTCAGGAGAACGAAGACCTTAAACAAAAACTTGAGAAGTGTGAAGCAGAAATTGAAAGAACTAGGAAAACAGATGAGCTAGCGCTCATACCTTTCAGCAGTTTCACAAGGTATGACTCATTTTTCTGTGAACTGTTCATTACCACTAATCATTTTACAATCACGCGGGGTTATATGCATTTTTGTACTCTTGCTACTCGTATTTGCTTATCGAACTTAGCCAAAAAGTAAAGGTAGGGATTAGATATATTGGTTTGCTTTTCACTCATAAATATTTTATAGTTCCCGCATATGCTCCTCTCGTTCCAACATATAGGTCTTTTGACCAAACGCCACTTACGTATTTTTAATTACAATAGTTTTAAGACTTTTAAAGGGTTGACGTTGGAGTGACTTTGTTAAGAGTGTTTGATCCATGTAATATTTAGTGGTATTTAAATACTGTTTTTGATTCCCGAGTGTTCATGCAAGTATGTAACTGTACAAGTCTCACTTATTCTCTTGAAATTCCTTTGTTCCAGAGGGGCTGACAATTCTGGGACCAACAACATGATAAAGGAAACCCAGGAAATAATCTCTAAAGTTCCCGCTGGTGTGTCAGGAACGGCTTTAGCAGCTACCCTATTACGTGATGGATGGAGTGTGAGTTTCATTCTTAGTATATTAGTCCAGTTTATCAGTGTCTCAACTATGTTTGTGATGTATATGCTGTTTTTTTCGTTTTTTGTAGCTGGCCAAAATTTATGAGAAGTATCAAGAGGCTGTTGATGCCTTGAGGCATGAGCAGTTAGGCCGACAGGATGCTGAGTTGATACTACAACGGGTATGAACTATTTCACCTTTTGAGTTTACATGTTAATTTTCTATTTTTTATCTATGTTTCGCTAGTATTTTTCAAACTGCAGTTAACTAATCACTTAAGCATAACATCCTTCTTTCCTATTAACCTATGTAAGATTCTTGGGCTTGATGGGTCAATTCCTGCTGAAACATCTTTTGTGCTTCTCTTTAGAGCTGATGATCGTATCTTTAAATTCAATTTTGACCTTGAATCTTGTTTTTTAGGTACTATCAGAATTAGAAGAGAAAGCAGGGTTCATCCAAGAGGAAAGGGGTATGATCAAGTTCTGTGCTCCCAAATAATTCTTTCATCTGTGCAGAATTTTTTATTTATCTAATTATCTTGTTGGAGACATCATGCTTAATACTATATTTGTGCATTCTGTTTTCGGTTTCCAGGTGAGTATGAGCGCATGGTTGAAGCGTATTCTCTAGTCAATCAAAAACTTCAGGATTCTGTATCGGAACAATCAAATATGGAGAAGTTCATCATGGAGCTAAAGGTACTTGGTTTTATCATATTGGATGTTTAATTCTCTCATATATATGTTGTTCTTATACATTTATTTAATTGATAGGCTGACTTGAGGAGACGGGAACGTGAAAACATTCTATCTCAGAAAGATATATCTGACCTACAGAAGCAGGTAATTGCACAATTTATTTACCTTCGTTCACCTTGTTATTTGCATATTTGTTGGTAGTCTTCAGTTCTTGACTAACAGGATTTTCAATGTTAGTCGTTCTGTCATTAGCTCGCAGATAAATTCCTAGTTGGTTGCCTAATCAATTGATACTTTGTGTGTATACATGATTTAGGTTACAATACTACTGAAGGAGTGTCGTGATGTCCAACTTCGCTGTGGAGCTGCCAGGGATGAAGAAGAAGATGATTCACAGCTATCTGACGTCGAGATGGATATGGAATCTGAAGCTGATAAAATAATTTCTGAGCATCTTGTAAGTTTGTTTATTTTTCTCGGGATCATGTTTTGTATTAGACTTTACTTTATGGATGACTAATGCTTTTCCTCTTGTTGGGATGAATTTCAGTTAAAGTTTAAAGATATAAATGGACTAGTTGAGCAGAATGTTAAGCTCAGGAATCTTGTTCGTAGTCTCTCAGAGCAGATAGAAAGTAGGGAAATGGAGTCGAAGGTATAAAGGATTGTTTCTGTTTTTTTTTGCTTTGGTAGATTGTGAAATTTTTAAGCTTTTTTTGCAATCTCAGGAAATGTTTGAGATGGAGCTGAAGAAAAAAACCGATGAAGCTTCTTCTAAGGTAGCTATCGTGCTAAAAAGAGCTGAAGAGCAAGGACAAATGATTGAATCACTGCACACATCTGTAAGTCTTCGCACCCTTTAAATCTCTTCTCCACTGTAACAAATGATTTTGGATTTCGTTTCAGTAATATATCCTTTACATTTTGTGCTTTTTAGGTTGCAATGTATAAACGATTATATGAAGAGGAACAGAAACTTCATTCATCTTACTCTGGTTCTTCAGATTTGCCTTCAGGTATGCATCATTGTGAGTGTAGTGACTGCATGTTCTTGATACACAATAATGACTTCATTGGCTAAATTTAACTAAATGTTGTTTCGGTTTTATCTTTGGATTGTAATATATTCCAAATCTTGACTGGAATCAATGTTTTATGCACAATTTTCAAGTGAACCCTGCCTCTTAAAAAGTAAAGAAGCTTCGTAGGCTGAATTTTAGTGCATATGTTCAGTTGTACACTAGCTTTGAAATGGCCTGACATGGATGTTTTCTGTTAGCTGTAGTGACAGGAAGGAACAAATTTTTACACCTCCTTGAGGATTCACAGGTATCTTAGATTGCTAAATCTTTCCTCCTACTCTTTTGTTCTCTCTTTTGACTCACCAAAGTACAATTGTTTGGGATTCACCTTGTTCACTTGATTGCCTGGTGCAGGAAGCTACTAAAAGATCCCAAGAAAAAGCGTTTGAACGCGTTCGAAGTGTCGAAGAAAATTTGACAAAGGCTAGGTTTGTTTTGTTATTTGTTCATGTACATTTGTATTCTTCCTTCAGCTGGGCTCTTTTCATCTAATTTCCTTGTAGGTGTGACATAATTGCGATAAGGTCTGAACGGGATAAGTTGGCCATGGAGGCAAATTTTGCTAGGGAAAAGCTAGAAGGCATCATGAAAGAATCTGAACACAAGGTGATCATTTTCTCAGTTTCACATCATCAATTACTTGTGCGGATTGTGCTTTATGCAAAGTTTTCATCTTATCTGTTTTAATATCAGAGAGAAGAAATGAACGGTGTTTTGGCAAGAAACATAGAGTTCTCACAGCTGATAGTCGATCACCAACGGAAGTTACGTGAGAGTTCTGAGTCTCTGCATGTAGCGGAAGAGAATTCTAGAAAATTATCTATGGAGGTATATATTGATTACATTCATCATCTAATAGTTTCTCTCATACTAACAGTTATATGTGCTATAGATCTCGGTTCTGAAACAAGAAAAAGAGGTGTTAACAAATGCTGAAAAAAGAGCGTCTGATGAAGTTTCTGCTCTATCTCAGAGAGTCTATCGTCTTCAGGTTCAAAATATGAGATTAGTGTAAATTATATTTCAAATGTTGTAGTTTTTTTATTTTATTTTGAATAACCTGGTGTCCTGCAGGCTACTTTGGATACTATACAGAGCACAGAGGAAGTTCGTGAGGTAACCAAACAACCTTTGATATAGTTTGATTATCTCTAGTGGAATGTAAATATAGATTAAAATTGATATCCTTATCAAAAAAATCAGGAAGCAAGAGCTGCCGAGAAAAGGAAACAAGAGGAGCATATCAAGCAACTTGAGGTCTGTAGCATATTCATTATACTTTTGTTAGCACATTCATTAAGCTTCTTCAACATTTTTATGTTGAATAGTGAAAATTAACTGGTCTTTTGGATGGTATTTTTTCAGAAAGAATGGGCTGAAGCTAAAAAAGAATTGCAAGAAGAAAGGAGCAATGCGCGGAAGAGCACTTCGGACCGCAGCCAAACTTTGAACAACGCTGTAATGCAGGTAGAAGAAATGGGGAAAGAGTTGACTAATGCCTTGAAGGCTGTCTCGGTAGCAGAGTCCAGGGCTTCTGTGGCTGAGGTATTGTTTCAAGTCTATATTGCATGCCCTAGCTTTTCTAGATTGCTTTATCTCGAGTATACGCATGTGATTTGGTTTGTGTGAATTGGCTTTACTACTTCTGAATACGCCTAGTTTCTAGAAGTTTAGTACATTGTCAACACACTAGATTTTCTGGTGTCAGTCTACACTTATATTGGCATAATCATTATTGGCCAATTACTATATCTGACTATTTCTTTAAATGTGTAAAATTAGGCTCGACTTTCTGATTTGGAGAAGAAGATAAGATCCTCAGCTCCTAAGGTAAATGTTTTAATCTTTCTAATAATTGAATTTACTTCTGACGGCAGAGTCTTGGATGGAATTTGTACTTGTAATGACTTTCATTTTGACACATCTAGGCTCTTGATATGGACGGTGATGGAGCTGTCCCTCTTTCTGATAATGAGGTCAGTGAAATCCTTTTTGCAAATTTAAATTCCTAGATGGAATCTAATTCCTATAAACACATTATTGCTCAGATTTTTTTGCTGCAATGTTTTTCTAAAGATTAGTTGAATTATTTTATGTCACCAAGATTTTAGACCTTTGCTTAAGCAATTATTCCGAGTTTATCTTTATCGCAGTAAGATTTTCTGCTAATCTCTTTTTCTTTTGATTGTTATTTACTCTAGATGTCTGTAGAGCTGCCTACTGCGAAGGAAGAAATAGAAAAATTGAGGGTAGAAGTAGAGTCTAGCAAAAGCCACATGCTTCAGGTACTTTTGAGTTGGCTAAGTTCGTTTTGATTTAATCACCAATTCACCATGATTTCTTAGTTCTTACTAGTAGGAACTGACCTATGAATTATCTTGCAGTACAAGAGTATAGCTCAAGTGAATGAAACTGCGTTAAAGCAGATGGAGTCTGCCCATGAGAACTTCAGACTTGAGGTAATTTTGATTATGGTCGGCTGAAACATTATCTCATCTGGCTTTGCAGCTATGTCCATTGTTATAGAACTAAATCTTTTGTTGGGGTTTAATTCTAAAACCTGATCAATAATAGGCTGAAAAGCGACAAAAATCGTTGGAAGCAGAGCTTAATTCTCTTAGGGAGAGGGTGTCAGAACTTGAAAACGACTGTATACAGAAATCCGAGCAAATAGCCACTGCTGCTTCCAGAAAAGAAGAAGCCCTTGTATCAGCATCAGCTGAAATTGCAGCTCTTAAGGAAGAAAGCTTAGTTAAAAAGTAAATGTTTTATTATGAAGCAAATGTACTTTTTACCCGTGGATACATATTTCATCCTTAAAATAACTATGTGTATCGACTGCAGTTCTCAAATCGAAGCCATGAATATCCAGATGTCCATTTTGAAGAGTGACCTGGAAACGGAACATGAGAAATGGCGTGTTGCTCAGAGAAATTATGAAAGACAGGTTTGTTAAGGCTCTGTATTTTTATTCTGTTGTCCTTTTTTCCACAGACACTTCAACGATCTCATCTTTTTGTTTTTGTGTTTACCTTTTGGAATGCAGGTTATTCTGCAGTCTGAAACTATTCAAGAGCTGACAAAAACATCACAGGCTCTGGCAGTTCTTCAAGAGGAGGCATCTGAACTACATAAATTGGCTGATGCAAGGGGCGCCGAAATTGTAACTACCACTTATACAAAACATTACAATAGTGTTATTTCAAAACTTCTCGCAATAGTTCCTGTTCAGAAGCATAAACTTATATGCTGAGTCCTGACACGTTTCAATTGTCCTTATGTTTTGCAGTCCGAGCTTAACTCCAAGTGGAGTGAGGATAAATGTATGCTTGAGCAGCAAAAGAATATAGCGGAGAAGAAGTATCATGAACTCAATGAACAGGTGTGCATTTATCTCTGCTATTTTCATTTTTGGCGACCATACTGTTTTTCATGCGTGACATAAGCCATACCAATATGGCACCTCTAGTTTTCGTGTGTTGGATTATTATTATGCCGCATATATGATGAGGAAAGTCTTCTCCAGTTCTTCTGGGTCAAAAATACTTTATTCTGCATGTGAATGTATGTAGAGTTTATAATTCATGATTATGATAATTGGCTCATACTAATTGCTCTCTGCATCAGAACAAATTACTTCACAGCCGACTTGAGGCTATGTATCTTCACCCGACTGGGAAAGATAGCCGTTCTGGGACAATATCATCGGGAAGCACCGACTCAGATCAACTTGGAGACTCTGGTTTGCAAAGTGTTGTTAATTATTTGCGCAGAACAAAGGAAATAGTAAGAAAGATTCCTTGATAGAATTGGTTTCTCCTTCTTTCTGCTCTGTCTGCATACTGGATTGTTATCTAAATTTTGTGCATCGTTTTTGACAGGCTGAAACAGAGATATCACTGATGAGACAGGAAAAATTACGCCTGCAGTCGCAAGTGAGTTGTTGTATTATGTACACACACATGCAAAAGAGAACACTTTTCTTTCTTTTAAAAGTTTTTGCTCCATTTTTCATTTTCCTAAAACTTGTTTTTGTCTAGCTTGAGAGTGCTGTGAAGACGGCAGAATCTGCTCGAGGCTCACTTAGTGCTGAGCGGGCCAGTACAAGGGCCTCGTTATTGACTGAGGATGAAATCAAATCTCTTCAGCTACAGGTAAAATTCAATGATTTGATATGTGATCTGATGCATGAACTGATGATCTTGCTACTTCAGTTCCTCGTAATTGAGTTTTTCTTTCTTGCTATATTCAGTACTTTCTGCTTGACTTTGTCTTTTGGAATCCCCGACTAAACTTTGACCGACGACTCTTTTTATTAGCTGACTTAAAAGTTCTCCTTGCAGGTCACTGAGATGAATCTGCTCCGTGAAAGCAACATGCAACTCAGGGAGGAAAACAAGCACAATTTTGAGGAGTGCCAGGTTCGTAGTTGTTATTTTAGGAGTATTTTTCTGATGAGTAATTGAATCTCCTTGCACCACCTTGGAAGTTAAATTTAATCAAGCTGATAAAACATGTTTAACACTTCAGAGATTGCGTGAGGTAGCTCAAAAGGCTAGGGTGGAATCTGAAAACGCTGAAAATCTGCTGAAGCAAAAGCAAAGCGAATTAGACATGTGTATGAAAGAGATGGAAAAGCTGAGGACAGAGACGGATCTTCAAAAGCTGAGGGTCGATGAGGTAAGCCCATTCCAAACTTGCTCTATTTGTATTTGCGCATACTTACTTTTACTTTTCATTTTGCGAAGTTGCGGGAGACTTATAGAAACATTGATGTCGCTGACTACAACCGCCTCAAAGATGAAGTGCGGCAATTAGAGGTATGCCTATAAAGATAATGCAACAGTGTTGAATTTCTGAAATAGTCTTGTTCTTTTTGTGCTGATATCTCTACAAGGTCACTAGATTTGTTCTTTATTCCATGTGATGACTCTTTAATCCTCATATCCTTTCTGATGCCATGATATGACTCTTAGGAGAAACTGAAAACGAAAGATGCTCATATTGAAGATTTCAAAAAAGCTTTGTTAGAGAAGCAAAATAAGATTTCACTACTAGAGAAGGAGCTTACAAACTGCAAAAAGGAACTGAGTGAGAGAGAGAAGAGGTTAGACGTTGCTCAGCAAGCCCAGGTAAGATGAGAACTATCTCTCAGAAAAATTTAGATGTATAATGTAGAAGGATAATTGTCCCCATGTAGTTCTATTAACCAACTTATCTCTGTACTTTTTGTCAGGCTACTATGCATTCGGAGACTGAGAAGCTGAAATCAGAGATCCAGAAGCTGAAAGCAGATTTTGATAGGTACAAGCGATCTTATTCTGCCACGAGGAGAAAGCTCGACAAAGAAAAGGAGGATTTGAGCAAAGAAAATCAGTCACTTTCTAAACAGTTAGAGGAAGCCAAAGAAGGTAGTTATTACTTTTTAAAACCTTGTTGGGTATGTTTCTATTGGTATTTGCTCATGTTTTGTATTGCTGCGAAAAGCTGGAAAGAGAACACCAACTGATGCTATGGTGGAGCAGGCCGTTAAGGAGAGAGAAGAAAAGGAACAAAAAATCCAGGTATTGAATGAATCGTATTTGTTTTGGGCACCATGATTTATGCTTCATGTGTTTTTGTGTGTTCTTAGGCGAAAGAGTTAAATTTTGTTGCAGATTTTGGACAAGTATCTTCATTCTCTGAAAGATGACCTAAAGAAAAAGGATGACGAATTAACTAAAGAGAAAACAGAACGCAAGTCTTTTGAGAAGGTTGTTGGAGAGTCCTTGAGCAGAGTTAAAAAGGTCCATCTTGTTCTCCCCATCCTCACTTGTCTATCTTGTCATCTACATCTTGTTGAAATTTTTAGATACTTAGCTCTTCCCTATCTCTTTCTCAGGAAAAAACAAAAGTGGAAGAAGAGCTTGTTAAGCTCGAGAGGTATCAGACAGCATTGGCCCATCTCTCTGAAGAACTTGACAAACTTAAGCAAGCGGATGGCAATCTTCCTGAGGTAACAAAATTTTGAATCCTTATGATGTATACATGAGTTTAAATAACTTTTAAGTGTACGATCTGACCTCTCTCTGTTTTTCAATAGGGTACTTCGGCTGTCCAGGTTCTCTCTGGAAGCATACTGAATGACCAAGCCTCCGCCTACGCATCAGCTGTAGACTATTTTGAACGCATGGCTCGTACTATTGCCCTCAATTCTCAAGGCAACACAAAGCCTACTGATATGGTGACTGAACCTTCCCCTGGTATAGTTGAGTCGTCTGCCATTACGAGAGCCTCTTCTTCAACGTCTTCTAAAGCTCTTGTGGCAACTACCCAGCAACCACTTAAAGCGTCACTAGACATTAACAAAGAGAAGAGATTAAGTTTACAGAAACCAATCTCTGAACTCCGTAGACCGGGTAGGAGGATTATTCGTCCCCAACTTGTCAAACCAGAGGAACCTCCCCAAGTCGATGTCGAGATGCCAGAAGCTGAGAGAGCTGGTGATGAAGGAAAACAGCCTTCCTCCCATGTAACGGAGATCCAAGTACCACCACCTGTTCCAACACAAGTCCGTAAACGCCAGGCTGATTTGTTGGCTTCTGAGCCGCAACAGGAAACACAAGGTGGAACCAGTCCTGAGACTGCACCACCTGCGTCCAAGAAGTCAAAAGGAACCGATTCACAACCTGATGTTGTCGAAGATGAAAACCTCTCTAAAGAGCCAGTCATGGATGAATCCATGGATGCTACCACTGCTGCTGAAGGGGACAATGAAGAAACAGAAGTAGAGACTGCAGAGGACAAAACAGAGGAATCTGGAGAAGCACAGCAAGAATTTGAAGCTGAAATGCAGGAGAAAACTGATGAACCAGTCGAAGAAAATCCAACTGAGTCAGAAACCATCCCTACCGAAGAAGAGTTCAAGGATCAGTCCGAACAAGAGAATCAAGATCTTCTGACAGATCTGGAATCTGACAAAGAAGAAGGGGAGCTGGATCTAGATACGCTGGAAGATCTCGACGAGACTGCAGATGTAGCTAGCATGAGGAGTCCAGAGAAAGGAGAAGTGCAGCCTGAGACACAACCAACACCCACACAGTCACCTAGTAGGATGGAAACAACTATGGAAGAATCTGAAACAACCATTGAACCGCCACTTGAAGATGTTAAGATCGATGAAGGAGGTGATGTAGCTGCCGAAGAAGCGCCAGAAACCATAGTAGCTACAACCTCCTCTGTATCTACAGCTCCGTCTACTTCCTCTACTTTACCATCTGCTACTCCTCCAAGCGAAACTCCAGAAACTGAAGAAACAAAAAGAGCGGCATCGCCAAGTGGAACAATTGTGACACTAGCTGATAGAGCAAGAGAGAACGCAGCTAAAAGACAAGCCGCAGCAGCCAATCTAGGAGGAACCCGAGCTTTACAAAGAGGTCGTGCTCGAGCTTTAAACATTCGAGGAGGAGGCCGATTGGTACCTCGTGGTGGCCGAGCCCCTCGAGGTGGACGCGGACAATCTCCGAGCCAGCCGTGATATATGGGTTGGTTGTTGTGGTATGTTTTCACTATTTTCCCGCAGGTTTAAGCCCTACAAGAAAACTTTGGCCAGGCAGGCTCCTTGAAGAGAAAGTGAGTATTTACCCTAGAGAAGTAAGTTTATGTCAAAACATTCTACCACTCTTTTGTGTCTGATTTTTATTTGACATTATTATAAATCAAACCCTATGATTGCCAAATGATTACAAATTGCGAAACATATAAAAAAACACAAACCCACAATACAACAAAATAATAGAACAAGAAGCCAATCACTTGTAATAATAAACACATGAAAGCAAATCTGACGGTTTACATTGATCCTCAGAAACCAAACCAAACCAAAAAACACTTGAGCTTCTTTCTAGTTAGTTCAATGTCCCTTCTTTGACTGTTGTACTACTCGATATCTCCATTGTCTTGAACTCAGCAACCAATTCTTCTTCTTCTTTCTTCTGTAACCAAAAACATAAGTAAGAAAGGACCCAACAGTTTTAGTCAACATTCATATACATAGACAAAACAAGATGACCATTAAGAGAGATATCTAAAGAGGAGGAGGAGGACCTTTGCTTGAACTGGAGAAAACCTTAGCTTCTTCTGTACCATAACCTTCTCTCTGTTTTCGTAAAAGTCGAAATCATCTAATATAGATGTCTTTGCTACATAGTTCTTGAAAATGTTCAACACTTCATTCCCTTGTGGCAATCTCACCTGCACATATAATAGACAATGTTTAAAAACACAATATGAGATGATTTTTTTCATTTTCTTGACCCTCTAAAACAACTAATATTACCTCTTGTGTGTCTCTGCTATTAGTGACAGGCTTGTTCTCATTGTTCTCAAGTATTACATGTCGTAACTGCGGATTTGGAACATCTTTGATGATATGCCACTTGACCGGAAAATAGCCAGTCCACTTATCTTGCTGCCAAAACTCCATGCTTTTCTCGTAATCCACTCTCCCTGTCATCTCAGCTACACCGCAGAATTGGCCACTCGCGTTCACCTGATTCCAATAAAAATCGATCAAGAGACCACAAAAATGTCGTAAAAACATATACTTAAAACCGCGAAAAAAACATAATGCATTACCGAAAAGAAAAGAAAAACCGGGCACTTTCCACTTTTCTCTGCAATGTTCTTTTGTGATTCTTGATATGCACTGTCTAACTTCTTGTTACCATTGAGAGTACTTGACCAAACATTGTACTTGATGCTCTTGTGAATGTCGTCTTCGCTATATGATTTTATCACAAAGAACATTGCTTCCTCGTGTTTGGTCTGAAAGCTAGGCAGGTTGTATTGATCCTTTTTTATCACAGAACCAACATCCAAAGAACAAGACTCACATTCTCCATTGGTTATGTGATCTGGTCCATTAGCTAAGTCACTCTTGCTATTACCATCTTCTTTGTTTCTTGCTTTCGCCTTCTCTGCTTCGTCCCGGTTTATAGCTACAGACTTTTTCTTTAAAGGGTCCATCGCGTATGCAACTCCGCCTCTTTTTTGATTATGCAGTGGCAGTGTAGCATAGCTATTGTTCTGTAATGCATAATACAAGGAAAAAGATGAGTCCAAATTTTCTCAAGAAATATAAAAAGAGGCGAGAATAAAGGAAGAAAGATGATACTTTTCGCGGTGTTTTAGGCCGATCTCCCATGAAAGAAGTCTTGCTCTTTGAGTAGTAGTTGCTATGGTTATGACTTGAAGAAGATGTGTTATGTTTAAAAGGCTGGTTATTTGAAGGAACACCATACACATAATTCTCTCCAACAGGGTCCCAATAATAGGTAGGCGATGACGAAACATCTCCATAACCATATTGGTGGTTCTGATAATATCCTTGAGATGCATACATCGGCGCTTGGCTCGATACACCAACAGGGCTTATAGGCATATAACTAGTAGGACTAGTAGTATCATAAGATTGAAACCCTGGCATCAAGTATATCAAAGAACCATTTTCTCCTTGCATTACCTTTTATAATCAATGATCAAGAAACAAGGTCAATTTCAAAACTCGATTAATCGTGTAATTAACTCATTAATCAATAAGAGAAATTATTGTTAATTACAGGGTATTGAGCTTCTGTTCCATAACCATAATATCCATTATTATCTTTGGCTTCTACAAAAGAACCATCAAGACCTATTAAACACACACTAAATTCATTATTTTGATCATCAAAATAAAATAGATTTTAAAAATTAAATTATATATAATAGTAATCTACCTGGATAGTATAATCCATAGTAACCACCATAAGGACAAGGCAAGCCTTGATAGGTATCAAGAGTTTCATAATAAGGCTCTGATTGGCTCTTCTATAAACCCCAAAACACACACACATAATGTTAAAAAAACATCAAAAGCAAATCATTTTAAAGAGAAGAGAGAAATGTTGTTATGAGATTAATATACCATGGAAGTAGTTGAAGCAGTTACTTTAGCATGAGGATCAACTTTAAGATTTTTCACCATATCTTTAAAGTCTGTAACATATAAACAAATTAAATGTTCTTTAAAACGTGAAGTGATGTCTGAATATTATTTAGTCGTACCGATAAAAACTAACAACGATGCGTGAACGATATATATATATATACTATTTATTTGTTTTTTTTTTTTTTTTTTTTTTTAGAAGATAAGACTGTTGAGTATAATCACAAGAAACAGAGCACTTATTATATGTACAAAAATAAAATCAGATAAAGGTCGAGTTTAAAAGTTAAAGACTCATAAGAACAACATAGACTACACACGTGTGTGTGTGTGTGCGCGCGCGTGCGAAAGAGAGAAAAAACAAAAATCGAATTATAATCTTTTGTGTTTTATGTGTTTTGATTCATGAAAAAAAAATCAAAACTTTGAAAACACAAATGAAGAAAGAAACCAAAATCGAATTATAGTTTTTTATGGGGTTTTAGAGAGGTTTATTTCTCAAGCGCATTAATTTAATTAAAAAATAAAACTTAAATCTCTATATATATAAAAAAAGAGGAAAAGAGAGGATTAATTACCAGAAAAAAACAAAGTAGAGAGATACGGAAACAGAGAAATGAGAGATAGAGAAGAAAAATGGCTGATGATGAAGAAAGAGGAACAGAGATGTTTTTTTCTCTCTATTTATTTTAGTTGCAAATTATAGAAAGAAATTAAAAGGAATTTAAATAAAAATAGAGGTTAAGACAAGAGACAGATGTAGGGTAGAGAATAGTCCACGTCAAAGAATCAAATATAAACCGTTAGATTTGGCTAATAGGAGAAATTATTTATTTTTTTCGTCAACAGCTAATAGGAGAAAAATTAAAATAACTTTTTCCATCTGGAATCTATTCTTACACAACTCTCTTCAAAGTGCTTCTTCAAAAGGTGTAATAATAAAGAGAAGAAAAAAAATAAGAATCTTAATTTGGCATTAGCTAACACAAACTAATTCAATTATTTTGTCATAAGAATAATATATAAATGAAAGTTAGGACCAGTTCTCATGGTCGGGTTAAAAAATAATCAAAAAAAAAGCATAGAATATAAAACCCCACAAAAGATGCTAGCTTCTAAAATCATATATATATTTTTGAATGTTATGTATAAATAATTTTATAATATACTTTGATGAACAATTCATATACGCTACAGTAGCTGTTTGGATTTATTTGATAATATTAATTAAGATCGTAGATCGAGATCTCAATCTTCTATTATTGCAATCCGAGTTTTCTTTCTTTTACATTTTGTATCATTAGGACCCATTCTTATATATAAACTAACTAGGTGGTTTGATCCGCGCGCATGGCGCAGGTATAAATAATTTTTAGAAAAATTAAATAAAATACTTTCAAATGTTATATTAATGAAAAATAATATTTTTCTTAAATTATGCTAACATCACAATGAGATAAATAAAACCAAATGTAATATATTAACAATAAAAAAATGAAAACTCGAAAAAGAACAAACATATAAAAATTGTGGTTTTGTGTTTTATGGTGGACTTATATTATTTAAATACAAAATTTTGTAATATTTTTATAGTTTTGAGTTTTTGTTCAAGAAATATAGCCTTGGTTAGAGATTTTACATAAAAATCATCAATTAAAATGAAAATTTGTTAAAAACATATGTATGTGTGCTATTAAAACATATGTTTGTTACGTATGTTTTTATTCTACGAAATAATATGTTTGACACTTAAAAAGACGTTAAAGATATATGTCCACAAATTAATTTGGATATTATAAAACAAAACATATTCAACAAAAATAGTTTTATGAGACAACACGTAGGCAAAAATACTTGTCATTTATTATATTTGAAAATATTAAATTAATTAAATATAAAACAATTTCGTTAATTTTATCTAGTAATAAGTAAATATTTTAAATTATAATATAATTTAAAATATCAAAAAGACATCGTACACTTTTTTAGTAAATTTTAATATATTAGTGATAATTAAATATTTTATATTATAATAAAAATTAAAATACCAAAAAGATATTGTACACTTTTTAGTAAATTTCTTGAAATTTCGAAAATATTATATTAATAAATAATATATGATAAAATAAAGAGGAATTCACAAAACTACACCCTTTCAATCTTCCCTTCACAAAACTACATTTAATTCAATATTTTCACATATTTACACCCTTTCAAAATTTTAAAAGCTTGATTTACCATTTAAAAAATTACCAAAATTAAAATATTTTTATGGGAGAATTATAAAACTACACCATTTGAATTACATTTCACAAAACTACATCATTTCCAAAATACTTCACAAAACTACACCTAAACACTCAAAATTAAATCCAAATAAATCCTACCCAAACAATTCTACCCCCTTAATACTATACCCTAAACACTAATTAGCGAACCCAAATGAAAAAAAAATAATTTTGGTAATTTTTAAAAGGATAAATCAAGCTTTTAAAATTTTGAAAGGGTGTAAACTTGTGAAAATATTGAATTAGGTGTAGTTTTGTGAATGGAGGGTTGGAAGGGTGTAGTTTTGTGAATTTCTCTATTTTTATTTGGGTTTGCTAATTAGTGTTTAGGGTATAATATTTAGGGGGTAGGATTGTGTGGGTATGGTTTATTTGAATTTAATTTTTAGTGTTTAGGTTTGTGAAGTATTTTGGAAATGATGTAGTTTTGTGAAATGTAATTCAAATGGTATAGTTTTGTGATTCTCCCTAAAATAAATTCTGAGAAATAAATGGGATAATTACAAACAATTTTCGAAAATTAAATTAATTAAATATAAAAAATATAAATTATGAGAAATAAAAGAGATAATTACAAACAATTTTCGAAAATATTAAATTAATAAAATTTAAAATAATTTTCTTATTTTATTAAATTAATTAAATATAAAGCTATTTTCTTATTTTTCTCTTTGGAAAACACGTAGGCAAAATTACATGTCATTTATTATATATGAAAATATTAAATTAATTAAATATAAGACAATTTCCTTAATTTTCTCTAGTAATAAGTAAATATTTTAAATTTTAATATAATTTAAAATACTAAAAAGACATTGTCCACTTTTTTTAGTAAATTTCAATATATTAGTGATAATTAATTATTTTAAATTATAATATAAATTAAAATACCAAAAAGATATTGTACATTCTTAGTAAATTTCTTGAAATTTCGAAAATATTATATTTATAAATAATATATGATAAAATAAATTATGAGAAATAAAAGGGATAATTACAAACAATTTTCGAAAATATTAAATTAATTAAATATAAAAAATAGAAATTATGAGAAATAAAAGAGATAATTACAAATAATTTTTGAAATATTAAATTAATAAAATTAAAAATAATTTCTTTGTTTTTCTCTTTGAACGACACGTAGGCAAATCTCCTTGCTATTTATTATATATGATTATTGTATATAAATGTCTACAATTTCCACCAAAATCAAGATCCATAAATCACCATTTAAAAATTGAACTTGTCTATATTGTAAACAATTAATAAATGTAGCATCAACTTACTTTTATCAAAATAAGAAGGAGTTTTCTCCATTAATAGTAGGGATTATATATCCAAAGTAGATATTACTTTGGGGTCAAGTATTATAATAATATTGTCAACATCTCATATGAAGCCAAAATAATATACGAAACAATTGAATGCGAATAATCCAAAGGTTAAAAGAAGAAGTTGCAAAGAGAAAATACAATACAATACAAGGTGCCACGTTTAGTGTTTGCCGTGGCCTAAACGTGTCTCCTTCACATCTATAAGATTATTTTATTTTTTTGGTTATTTATGTGATTACGTAAACATAAGAAGTTTTATAAGACCCTGCATAAAGAAATAAATTGCTATTTTTATAGGCGACAACAAGTATTAATCAAAACTGCATTTGTATCTGTATTGATTCAGTCTTGTAGTTAATTTGGTTTTGACTTCGTTAATCAATGATTTATAAAATAAAGGGGACAGTCTTGTAAGAGAAAAGAAAGAAGGGACTAATCATGTGAATACTAAAAAAATACATTACATGGACATTTATAAAAGAGCCCAACTTCTATGTTAAGCCTTTTAAATGGGTTTTAGCAGAATGGAATCAAATACAATTTTTTATCAAATGGGCTTAGTTGATTATTTAAGAAAGGCCCATTTATCATCATCCTTATCTTGATTCTGGTTACAAAAAGTACACGTTGGTAAATCAATTGTTTGTTAAAAAAACAATGTGATATTATTACATATAAGAAAATCAATTCAAAGCTTGTGGATTGATTCAAAAAAAGAGATAAAATGTGATTATTAGAGAATAATAATAGGCAAATTAAATAGTTAGTTGGTTAAAGCTTATGGAGTAAGGATCTGAGATGTGGTACAAGACTATTTGTGGTCGTAGTACTCACTTCAACAACGTGACGTAGCTTTCCATCAAAATATTTAAACTCTCTGTATATCTCATTCACCTGTTTATTTTTTTTTTAATTTGTAGATTAATAATCAAGATCGCCTTTAAAATAATAATAATAGTGAAAACTAATTATTAATGATGAAATTAATTAAACCTTGGATGAGTTTCCGACAAGCTGGCTTTTGAGTGAGATTACTTTATCTCCATCATCAAATTCGTATGTTCCTTTCTGTTGTGATATATTTTCGATTTTTTTGAAAAATCAAATAATCAAAAAACATTTATAACGATTTGAAAGGGTGTAAATATGTGAAAATTTTGAATTAGGCGTAGTTTTGTGAATTCCTCTTTTTTTTTGTTTGAAAAAAAACAAAGAGTTTCTTCTTACTTGAACTTCGACGAGACCAGAGCTCTGAGCTATGACCACATCAATGGAACCATCTGGTTTAGGAAGAAAGTAACCGCTTTCTCCGTGCATAGCCTCTCCTCCTGATCCCACTTTCCACGTCTTCTGCTTGTATTCTATCGCCGGCTAATCCCGACATTACATAGTCACAAAATTTCAAAATAATCGAATCTCAGATTCAGATTCAGACCAGATCTGATTTGTTTGTTTAGTACCTTGCCGGAATGCGAGAAACTGAGCTCTTCCACGTATTCGAAGAGCGGCGAGTCTGAATCTAGACGTTTTCCACCTTTCCCTTCTCCTCTCCACTTCCCCAATAGATACGCCAGAGGCGCCGCCGTTGGATGAATCGGCGGTTCTTGCTCCTCCGCCGTTGACTGTTTGTTTTCCACCGTCTTCTCCATCTTTGATATCTGAATTTCTTTATTTATTTATTTTTTAATTTTTGTGGGAAAATAGTATTTTCTCTTGGACTATATATTAGTCAACGAAAACAAATGTCGCGTGGATCTTTTACGCGCGTGAGATTGCTTAACTTAAGCAGGCCCAATAAATAGCAAGGCTTTATATGGGCCTTAACTTTATATATTTTAAAAGAGAAATTTAAAGCCCATGAACGAATATACAAATTTTATGAACTTTTTTTGTCATATCTAAAGTTAGAGATAAATGATGATACTCTCCTATAAGACACGTAATCAACTATATGATAACGACGATCTGCCACGTGTAATTTTTAACACTTACGTGGCAGATTTTTGAAGTGACATAGGTTTCGGCTATAAATGAACATCCTCCACATAGTTAAGAGAGACGCGCAAGGAAACTAAAAGGAAGTGAAAAAAACAATGTCGGGAGCGCAAGGAGCAGAGCCTGTGGGATCAAAGACAGCGACAACGTACGAGTCAGTAGAAGGAGGACAGAACAAGACAAAGCTTGATATAAGGTCTAAAGAAGACGAAGGTGGTATCCAAGTCGATAAGCTTCAAGACAAAGTCAAAGATGCTGCTGGTCTTGGTGGTCCTGTCTTTGGTGCTGGTCAAGACGACAACAAACAAGATCTTGGTGTTACAGGCACTGGCTAAGTCCTCTGTTTTAGTATTGTACTGTTAAAACATGTCTATATACTGTCTTTACTTAGTCTTGTAATGTTTATGGTTTGTTAAAGAAATTGGAAAAATTATATCAATAAAGTGTAGTAATTAACGAATAATTCAAAAACCAAATGATATAATGGTTGTATATGGTTTCTTTATTTGTTAAAACTCAAAAACCACACTATAGAAGATCCAAACTTGTGTATATGTGTTACAAAATCTTTAATGAACAATGAAGATAAGAGAGATTTTTCAAAATGGGAAGCCTTTACGAACATGTTTCTTAGATCCCAAAGCTAAACGTTTCATGTTTTTAGCTCTCACGTAAATCTCCATCAACTTGGCTGCAACATCTTCTTGATGACACATTACATAAACATTCAAGAACCGTTTCTCGCTCATCCTTAGTGCAGTGGCTATGTTAACTCCTTCTCCTACGAGCGGCTTTAGACCCATTTCGTAGACTCTCTTCACGAGCTCTACACGAGGTCTTAGATGAGTCTCGAGGTTAGATAGTAGCAAGAAAGGGTACTTGATAACAGAGTGTGCAGTGAGTTTCATCGAAGCTATGACGAAAGTCATGTTTCTTTGAACTTTCTCAACAGAGAGTGTAAGAAGAAACGGGCATTTCCCACATAGATGCCAAATCTCTTCTTCTGATAAACCGAATTTCGAAAAGTTTGCGATTTTCTCTTCTATCGTCTCCATCCTCGATACCCCAATGATGGCTACAACGTATTTAAACATCTTCGAATCTCTAGCAACCCCTGTTTTCTCAATGTATCCAAACTTCTCTCTGTTAAAGTTTGTCCTTGGGATCAAAGTAGGCCTCGACATCAACATCTTAGCGAGATCTTGTTGCGTAAAGCCTAAACCTTTGTAGAATTCAATGGCGGGTTTGATCTTTGCATCGAGATCGTACAACATAAGCGAAGGGTTCCTGATAATGACCTTACGCAACACGTCTTTAGACCCCAAACAATCGATGAAGTAGTTGATTCTTTCGTCGAGAACAAGGTGTATACAACAGCTAAAGAATCTCGGACGACAATTCACAATCTTGACAAGATCAGATGATGTAATGCCCAATGGAGTAAGAAGGTTTAGCTTAAACTCTAGCTGAGCAACATTGGCTCTCTTCAAATTAGGCCTGCGTGTGAAAAGCTTCGATATTTCGTCATCGTTACAACCCCATTTACGTAAAACATCGAAAGCACTAATCTGTTGTCTAATTTTCTCTCCCTGAGAAACTTTAATTTCGTTTAGGCATAACGTCGAACACTTGGTGGGCGCGATGCCGTAGAAAGGGTTTATCGCCGTGTTCGAAGTAGTAAAGAGTAATCTAATAACGGAAAAGACGTTTCTCTTACCCGTTGATTGCATTGTAATGTCGTAATCAAGAGATTAACAGCAACTAGATTTGTATAAAAGATCAAATTTTTTTACCAAGGATCGAAGATTGTTCTGCCTCAACAACACAAACTCTCATCAATGGAGAGTGGTAGAGAGAGAGAGAAAAAGGAAACGATGGAGAGAGATTGTGTATTCCGAAACGAGAACAGACCAGGTTCTGCGACCAGTGTCCGTGTCTGAAAGTCTGAGACGAGCGGTCCAGTGAGACGGTGATAATAGGGTAATTAGTATTAATAATATTGTGGTCTAAACTCAAAATAGACATAAATACAGGACCTATGAAGAAAAAGACATAAATACAGGACCTTTGACGAAAATATACATAAATAGAGGACCATGTTGTAATATATAGTAAGTTTTTGCCACTTCTTTAAAGCGTCGTCGTTTTAGTTATATTTCTTTTGTTTCTTAATTTCCTTTTTTCTCTCTAACTGCAAACCTTTTCTACAAGAAATCTAAAAAGCTTATTTCTTCACTTGCATCGTCTCTTTCCTCTTCGCTTCCATTTTTCTCGCTCGATCCATATATCAAAGGTATGTAATCATATGTATCTCGATGGAAATCACCGTGTGTATCGTTAGATGTTACGTAATTTTTCAATTTTTCTGGAAATTTTGCAATATTTTTGTACAGATTTTTGAGCTTGATTTGAGGTTTTTCAATGGGGGATAGTCAATACTCGTTTTCTCTCACTACGTTCAGGTATGAAACTTTTTCTATCATAATATACAAAAACATCTTCTCTTGGTCTTCTGTTTCTTAAATCTATGTTGTGTTGGTTATCAAAAAAGCCCATCAGGGAAGCTTGTTCAAATAGAACATGCTTTAACAGCCGTTGGATCTGGCCAAACATCTTTAGGAATCAAAGGTATTTTTCAATGACTATAAGAAGATTTCTAAGTAATATTGTTCTGTAATAATTCATGAATTTTGGGTTTTGTTGTCTTCTTGCAGCTTCAAACGGAGTTGTCATTGCAACAGAGAAGAAGCTTCCCTCTATTTTGGTTGATGAAGCATCTGTAAGTTTGATTACATCTTTATTTTTTTTGGTCAACAAGTTTTGTACAATTTTGCTAAATTATGTAGCGATTAGTTTGTGGTAAGTCCATAGGCTGTGTATAGTTTCAGTGACTACTTTGAAACTAATGTTAAATCTTATGTCTATTTCAGGTTCAGAAGATTCAGCATTTGACTCCCAATATTGGAGTTGTTTACAGGTTTTTATCATTAGCTATGTGTAGTTTTTTTTGTTAATTTGGGTGCTTAGTATCGCTATCATTGTTCATTCACTCATCATTTGATTGCTAATGTTGTACATTCTTCTATGAAGTGGTATGGGTCCCGATTTTCGGGTTCTTGTGCGGAAGAGTAGGAAACAGGCCGAGCAATATCTACGATTGTACAAAGTAATCTTAAGTATCTCTGCTTTTAAACTACTTTTCTTAAGAGTCTTTTAGTATTCCGTGTATGGAAGATCTCCAATCGTTGCTTAATCGCAGATACTTTGGATTGATGATTCTGGTTATACTGTTGCAGGAACCTATCCCCGTCACACAGCTTGTAAGGGAAACTGCTACGGTGATGCAAGAGTTCACTCAATCTGGGTAAGTACTGATCAAAATCTATATGGTTGCTCAACAAGGTTAAAAAAGAGGTTACTTATTTACCTTATACAATGCAAATTTAGAGTTGTCTCTGTTTGTATTTTTAACCTTAGTTTTAGTATTGAATCAGCACGAGATAATGCAGCTAGAGTCAATCTTTATCCACTGAATCTTGTTTTTAATCTCGTGTTAATAGCGGTGTTAGGCCATTTGGAGTTTCTCTATTGGTGGCAGGGTATGATGACAAGGGTCCACAACTGTATCAAGTACGTAACACATTAGAGAAACATAACCATTTATCATTTGTGTAACACAAAAAATTACAAACATCTAATGTCAGAATTTCATTTGTTCACTAGGTGGATCCGTCTGGCTCTTATTTCTCATGGAAAGCTTCGGCAATGGGAAAGAATGTTTCGAATGCAAAGACATTCCTTGAGAAGAGGTAATAAATATTTTAGTTTTATTAGATGTGTGTGTACTTCGAAGCATGTCATGACAATGTTTAGTCTCTGATCATCAGGTACACAGAAGATATGGAACTTGATGATGCCATTCACACAGCAATATTGACATTGAAGGAAGGGTGAGAATCTTTTACATAGACTTGTATACATTCTTCTATGTTTCATGATTTCGCAATAGACTAAAAAGCCATACCATCTTTATCCTTTTCACAGTTTCGAGGGAGAAATCTCGAGCAAGAACATCGAGATAGGCAAGATAGGTGCTGACAAAGTTTTCAGGTAAAAAGTTTATAAGTCTGAAACTGATACAATCAAGAATCTTGTGTTATTGACATCAATGTCTGAAAAGAGAATGTTATTTGCAGGGTACTAACACCAGCCGAGATCGACGATTACTTGGCTGAAGTCGAGTAAAATTTCACTTAACCAAACTGGGATTTGAATCTGTGCAATATCTCTCTTTGTTTGGCTTGTCTCAGAGAAACCATGGTTCTTGTTTCTGTAAAACTTTTTGGAACTTGTTTTCTTAAGACTTGAATTAGAATCTGTTTTTTTCACTTAAGATCTCTAAAAACAGACTACAACCTTATCTCTCGACGTTAAGCTGTCTAACAAGTTTTGAAACAAAAGGTATGAGTAAATAAGAACATAGAAGCATTTCTTGTATCATGAACCTGAATATATAGAAGCAAGAAAAAAGAGCCACATTTAAGGCAGGTAAGGTCTTGCTCTTTCTCACCTATGCTTGATCTTCCAGTTATGAGCTGTTCTTGGAGCAGTGGAGATACCTTCGTAGTATCGGGAGTCGAGTTTCCCTCTGTTCCATGCCTTGACAAAGCGGGCAAACAATTCCCGTGCAGATTCCGTTGTGAGATCATTGAAGTAAGTGCGTTTTTTCTCTTTAAGCCATGTCGCAAACTCGTTATTCTTGGAGAAGTAGTCCTCACTTGATAGCTCTGGGATCCCCTCTTTCTGTTAAAAAACATTTGATCAGAATATCAACAATGGATGATCATGTGACATACACTACATTAGAGCATACAACTTTGTGATCAAGACATGACAAAAACAAATGAAAAAGACTAGTGAAGGAGCACGCGTAAATAGTCTCCAAAGCTAAAACAAATGAGTATTATGTTTAAAAGGGTAAAAGAGAGAGAGAGAGAGAGAGTTTACTAGCTTATATTCTCCTTGTCCATGCTTCTTCTTTTGCTTATCATCATCTTTGGACTTGTTTGCTGACAAAAGGAAACAATGTTAACCGCAAGAAAAACAGTGAAAAGCAAAGACACATATTCATATAGATAATGCTTTTAAGATGAACTAAGCAGATACTTTCTTGCTGACTGCCTCTAACCAAACACAGTTAAGACAAAGGCAAATCGATACTCACATGAACAGAAGTATGAACACACAAGTAGATTATAGAAATCAAGCAGCAGCAACAAAGATGAACAAGAGTGTAGTCATACAAGAAGAAGTAGTAGATCGGTGGTGTTTGTGAGATTTCTTGTCCTTGTTGTTATCGCTACTCCTACTTGTCCTCCTTTCATCATCTTTCTCTGTTCCTCTACGCCTTTTAACTTTCCCTTCACCTGAAACATTCATTCACAAAATAATCATCTCTTTAACATACAGTCTCATAACTAAGCAAATCCAGGAACTACATAATTAATTGCAGACTAAACAAATTGAAAATCCCACCGAAGAAGAAGAAGAAGAAGATCATTACCTTCAGAAGACGAAGAATCATCGCTCCTTGCTCTGCTTCTCTTCTTCTTCTTCTCCTTCTCCTTCGGGCTTCGTTCGCTTCCCATCGATTTCTCAAGTTTGGTCAAAGAAAGATATTGGACAAGGAAGAAGAAGAAGAAGAACTACATGTATATATGTTTACCTTTTAATTTGGGCCTCCAGATCACGATTCAGTATTTTCCGGGTCGGGCCTTTCATTAGTTTATATAATTTAAAGCCATCTACAATTTTTATATTTTACATATCTGCCCTTTAATTTTAACAATACATTTATTTAACCCACCCCAATTAAACTAGCTTTATCAATTGCTGTTTCATGTCCTACTAAATTACTAATTACTCAATTAGTAACAAATGTTTTTTTTTTTCTCCAAAATTTTAATTACTAACAAAGAGTTTGGTCTACGAAGACAAGAGACTGCATTTTCTTGAAGATGGTCTCAACAGAGCTAAACTCCAACTCAAAACCATAGCTTCTACCACCGTACTCTGCGTATTGAAACCTCGCAGGAGAATCTTCCAGCGGTGGCAAAGGCAACACCTCAGAGATTCCGGGGAACTGCGGAGAAGGTGGAACAGGCAAATCATTCTTCTTCTTGAGAGAATAATAAACATCAGCTAAGAGAATCCATATGAGATCAGAATCAATGCAAGCTAAACCTCTCAACGCATTCAAAGCCGCTTCTCTCAAGCCAGTCACACCGCTGTACGCTATCCCAACGACCAGTCCCGCTACTTTCTTCAAGACAGCATCTAAAGCTGATGCGCTGTGTTTGTCTCTTGACAGCTCAGCAATCATATCGAGTAACGCAGCTTGCACTTTCATGCTGGAAACTTCAGCAATCGAAGAAGAAGAAGAAGAAGACCCGGATATGGTTCTGTAAGGAAGCCTGAGAACTGATTTGTTTTCTTCACGAAGGCTTTTCGCCGTCATAAGGTGGAAAGGAGAAGTTGTTAAAAGCTTCCAGAAGTCCAAGCCATCGTTGCGGAAACGACGTGTGAAGAAATCTCCACCTGATGTTTGAATGACTCGTGTTATCACATTTAAGCATCTCCGCACAGCCTGTGAACAGAAATTGCAAGCAGGTTTTATTACCGTCAAAGTGTAGAGATTAGTCCGAAGAGAAAGAGATAGATATATATATATAGAGAGAGAGAGAGAGACGGTACCACGGGGTTTCTGTTTCGTATGCAAGCAACTAAGAAAGGCCAGATTTTGTTGATAGCGGGTAAAAGCCGGTTTTCGTCAGCTCCATCATCGGTAGCATTCATGTAGGCTTTAAGCTGATAGAACGAAGCAAACTCAATGACTTCTTCCATTGTTTCTTTGGTTTCTGTCTCAGCTCTATAAGCTTCCTCGACTCTAGCCAACGCCACTACACCTTCCTCAATTATGTCGAGGGAAACCAAACATGAGACTTGATTTGATGATGCAAGGAGAGGAGTGGCTGCAATTAAACATGAAGAGGCGACTGATCCAACTGTGCGTCTGTAACGTTTCGAACGGTTCAATTCAAGCAGAATATTCTCCCATTCTTCCTCGTTGAGAAACTTGTTGTCGGAATCTGAACCTTTCTGTTGACTAGAAGTTATTGCATCAGTTGCTTTGGTCTTAACATGGTCACTATATAATTTGGCTCGGTCTGGTAATAGACAAGCCTCGTTCTTTGATGCTTTTATAATCTCAGCAACAGCCTACAAGGAGCACCAACATAGGTTATATGATGTTTATTAGACCGAGGAATCTAATGATTTAAAAGATTGAATCTACCTTCAAGAAGGGTAAAGTTAGATTTGGATGCTGTTGTCTACCAACAATCTCTAGCTCTTGTGATACCAATCGCATCTGCAAATCCCCCGGTCGAAAAAAGAAAAAGTTTTTAACACACAAATTATGAAACCAAGGGCGTATACACTGGCAATATTCCATGAAAGAATAAACGGTTTGATGATAATAGCCTTACTGGTTCCTCCAACAAAGGCAAGATTTCATGGGCAACACCTATATAAGAAAGCATAGCAGCAAGAACATTTGGGACATGAGGATTAAGATCCAGGTGGCGAAGCTGACGACAAATAGAGTCGATAACATAATCCGCATTAGCTACAACCAGATGCCCTACCTGCAAACAAACACAAAGGGCAAGACTTAAATAAATAGGTATTGTGATGTGCTTGAATCCAATTACATTATCATAAATTCTCACTGTGGGATGGCCTGAGGTGGTAGCGAGAAGACGTAAGACAGCATCTGAAGCATTTCTAACTTGGAAGCTCGAGCAAGTAAGACTCTCGAGCAGAAGGTAAAGCGAAGAGTGGAGAAATCCACTTGAAGCAAAATCGTCCCCAAGGCACAGAGAAAACACGCCTATTCCTTCTATTAAAACTTGGTGTAACATCGCCGAGTCTTTTAAGAAATGCAGACTAATTTGTTGAAAATTGGTATCGATTTGTCCAGGAATTTTCTTTTGGTCCACGGGGAGATCCCACACTTCAGAAGATTGGTACTCGTGCAAGATTTTACCAACACAATCAATCAGATGGGTTTTTGCACGTTTGTTCCATGAGATTTCCCAGGAAAGTTTGTCTCTTCCCTTTCTCGACTTCTGAAGTAGCCTCGAGAGAGCATTAGTTGCTTGATCCGATAGACCAAAAACCATCTCATTCAAGATACAAGCGGCAGTTGATGCCTGACGAACTAACTGTCCTGAACCAGTTCGGCTACACCAATGTTGCCAGTCTTCTCCGTTATACTCCTTTCCACGCACATCAGAAACTAGTTTACGAATAAACCCTAAAGGAATATCCAGGATGACTGCTAAATGACCATCGTTTTCAGATCCTAGTAAACACAACAAGACCATTTACTATCAGTAACTAACTCATCTATAAGTAAAATGAATAATAATTTCAGGAAATAGTTTCAAAGGAATTTGAAGTGACCTGCCATTAAGGATGAACCTACAAGTCTAAGGATTCCAGCGAGCATTTCATATAGCTTTTGGCTGCCAACATGAGAGAACCAAGGAGGCATGTGAGGTAACATATAGCTAGTGGGTGACGATACCTCCAATTTTCCTTGATCTGATTCAGTGATATTTGGAACGGTGCGATTGAGACTGGTCTCCCGAAACCCCACTTTCAGTTCTGTGATGGAAGGGAGGTAACCTGTCGATGACGAAGGCCTTTCTGCGATGAGTTTCTCGAGAGAGCCAGTGAATGCTGAATTATGGCTCAGGCAGAGGGCAAATATATCCAGGAATCTGCTAGCTGTTATCTATAAAACGAAAGCCAAGAATCCACAATCATATATCATAAGCCATTATTAGATCATATGGTTCTTGGAATTGGATTCTCGTCGATAGAAGAAAGAAATAACTGAAATAGTGAAATTATGAGCAAGTCAAGAAAGAATACTTACAGGAGACTGAAGATAATCCACCAAAAATCGAGGACCAGAATAATAAGTGATTACAAGTAACTGCTTCACCACTGAAAGTGCAGGCAATTCCTCATTCCCTAAAATCACTTTTGGAAGCTTCTCAACTAGCCTGTTTCCATTAACATGACACAGTAAGAGAATAAAACACACATATGTTAAAGAAAACTGAATATTGAGCTTGAAAGCAGTGTAAAGAGAACTATACTTGCTAAAGATCTTGATTATATCATTCTCTACGTGATATTTTGCACGTTCAGAGAATAAATGATCCAGAAATTCCTGAGCTGCTATAGAGACTTCATCGGAGTCATCAACAACCAGTGTACATACGCATTCCTGCGTTGTAATGAAAGTCATCCACTAAAATCTTTTGAAAGTGAAAATATCTAAGATCATGTTTTGTACATAGTTATAAACTTACCAACATTACTAATCTGGCACCCTTCAACGAACAAGGACTCTTAGATAGTAATCCACGTATTGCTTCTAGAAATCCGAATCTAATTTTTCCAGCTGGGTGTATAAGTATCTACAACCAATTAAGATTTCACCATTTAGACAATGGATTTGGGATAAAAGTGATTAACAGAGCACAATCGAAAAAACATACATGAGGAAATGTCTCACACAGCAGCTTATTCACGTGAGATGTAGTTTTCTCTAACCATTCCTTTGTACGTTCAACATGAAAGGAATCACGGCTCAGATCCAGATTGGATTTTTCGTGTCCACTGTTGGTTTTAACAATCTCTTGGCTTGTAGTTTTTGTCAAATCATCACTCTGCCCTTGAGATTTGGTAGTCAAAGAACGAAGTTCGTCCAATATTGAGTGTGCAGATTCATGCTTTAGAGACTTGGAATCATCATCACAGATATCGAGGGCCGATGAGTTAGACTCATCCTCTAGTACTATCATTAGAAACTCGGCCAAACCTCTAATTGCTTGGTCCAATGCGTCAACACTTCCTGCAGCTCCACTTATCATTGCTCTTGAAACATGCAACACTTTGGCGATTTGGCTAACAACACCAGGTAGAAAAAATGCCAACACATCAGCAGTACCAATCTACAACAAAAATCCTATTCTTATTAAGAACCCGTCGAATCAAAAATGGTCCAAAAGTTACTTATCATCAAACAATTTCTGTTTTAGAAATGCATATCATTAAAACATGCAAGCATGATTTAGTAGTTACCTTAGCCACAAGGACACGTAGGGTTAGAAAGGCTTCGACACGAAGGTTTGCACTTCCTCGATGACCTCGAGAAGCCTCAGCATCGGCCACCTGATTGCAGTGATCAAAACTGATTTGATTTAGAATTCATACAGGCCATGACTCAATATGAAATCTGAAAAGGAAAGCATATCGAGAAAATGGTGCTACTTTGAGAAGAATGGAAAGCCAATGACCAACAGCAGCCAAAGCAGACTGAGACTGAAGAAACGCGAGTAAGCATTCTCGGGTTTCTAAATCATACTTAAAAGACTCTGAAACTTGAGTTTGATACTCTCTTCTATCTGAAAGCTGAGGCCAACCAGAAGTACGCTTACACGAGCAGGAATCATCAGAGCACGGAATCAAACCAGAGATCAATGCCCTGAAACATTTGACGATCCCTTCGCGAAACTCTTCAGAAGCCTCAAGTGGTGTTAAAATAGCACCACTAGTTAACTTCTTAATGATTACAACCATCTGTAGAAGAAATATTCCCAACATATAATTTTCATAACTAGGCTCAAAATATCAAAAGAATTTCAAAAAACAAGTGAGCATAACAAATGAATTCACCTGATCTATGGAACCAATGTGACATTTCTTTAGAAGCTCTTCAAGACAACAGATAACACCTTCTGCTACTTTATCACTAACTCTATAAGGTGTTTTCTCAAGCTGATTATTCCCTTGGCTTCTACAAGCTACTGCAGAATCCAAAAGAAGAAGCAAAGGGAACAAAGTGTAGCTGAAACAAGAAAAGTTCTAAACTTGGTTTATTATCAATGTCGAAAATCAAAAGCAGAGATAAGGGAGACTGTGGGTATTTACTGGAAGAAGGATTGTAGATAAGACGGAGGAGCACGGCGGAGGAGGCGGAGCAACGACGGGATCGTGGACGGATTCTTTTGAGGGTTTTGCGATAAACTTAGAAGCTCCAAGCAGAGAACTTTAAGCTGCCCAAATAGGGCTTCTCGCTCCGCTTCTCCCTTATCGTCGTCTCCGATGGTTTCACGGCGGACTACGACGGAGTTCTCCATTGAATCCGATCAATTCGACGACGAAAGTGAAGTCAAATCTCGAAGCAGGAAACAGCCTTTGGAGTGGTGATGTGACTAAACCCAGTGAAAATTTGACCCGACCCGATACTATTTACCCCGACCCGGTTCTATTGACCTAGTTAGATAAGTCGGAGACCTTTCACGGTCGTCGTCTCGTCGCGAAAAGTGCCCGGCGAGTAAAGAAAAGGTTTTAGTTAATAACGCATAAACTTAAAATTTATACAGAATTACAAAATAGAACTATATTTATACGATATTGCAAAATAAACATATATTTATACATAATTGCACGATGTACACGAAATTTATGCTAAACTGCAAAACAAACCTATGTTTATGCCGAATTTCAAAACATACCTGATATTATGCAGAACTGCCAAAATAAACCGTTATTTATACATATTTACAAAATAAACCTGAAATTATGTAGAATTACAAATAAACCAATAATTAAATAGATGATTACAGCTCTGTTATTTTCTGTTTTGTCTGTAATTACCAATTTTTTGGATGGTTGTTACATGATGGAGATTATCAAACTGATCCATACCCAACATTCTTCTTTGTAACAACTTTTATACCAAAAACAAAATTATGATTCAACACTAACTAATCTTTCTTTTTTTTGGTCAAAAACACTAATCTAATCAATCAATTTTATCTTCAAGATTATAAAGAAACTTCAAGCTTTAGTATATGTATATCTTTTAACTAGCTCTATAACATATCTATTAGCTACTAATTAAGTAACTTCTCATTTAAACATCTGAAAAATGCCAAGAAAATATTATACATTTTCTCTATATAATCTACCTTGTTCCCATTCTATATTGATATCCAAAATAAATGAAAATAAAACCCACAAAATTAGATTATTGGATATGTTAATGTATCATAAGCTCATAAGTCTTCAAGAGTGATGATGATTCTTCTTCTTGATGTTGTTGTTGTGTTCCTTGTTTATGTTGTTGATTATCATCTTCTTCTAAACCAAGTTCGCTTTCTAGATGCTTAAACCATTTCTTGACTTCATCTTCTTCTTCTTCTTGTGTTCTTGAAACTAAGCTATTCTCATTTGTAGTAGTAGTAGTTACTTGTTGAAATGTGTTTGTACCATCCAAGTAACTCCAAATATCAGGATCAGAATCAAAAGGTATCTCCAAGCAAAGATTTGGTTTGTCTACTTCTTGAATCATATCATCAAACTCACTATACTCAAACATTAGTCCTGTGTTTTGATCATCTTCGCAAGAAGACAACTCATGATGAGAGTTGTTTATCTTCAAAGACTCTTGTCCTAGTAGAGACTTATCATCCTTTTGTATAGAAACAGAATCATTAGAACAAGGAGAGGCTGGTTCATCTGAGTTATGAACTAGTCTCTTCTTTAGATGAGTGTGCCACACATTCTTGATCTCGTTATCTGTTCTTCCTGGTAATTTCGAAGCGATTTTTGACCACCTAATCAACATACTAGTGTCATTATTTTGATTCAAACCACAAAGCAAGATATGTAAGGTTTAAGCATATTTTTACTTGTTGCCATAGTTTTGATGAAGCTTAATGATTGTTTCTTCTTCTTCTAAAGTGAAGTTTCCGCGCTTAACATCCGGTCTAAGGTAGTTAATCCACCTTAGACGACAACTCTTACCACACCTTAATAGCCCTTTTAATACATAAGTGAAGTCATTAATTAAAGAAGGGTTTAAGTTTAAATGATGAACATATATATATATATATAAGCAAAACAACTTAACAGTACCAGATTGTTTAGGAAGAGATCTCCAATTTTCATGACCAAACTTGTGAATAAAAGAAATGAGTTTCAAGTCTTCTTCTGGACTCCATGGACCTCTCTTCACTTTGGTCTTGTCACAACATGGTGCTCTTCCTTTACCCATTCTCTCTCTCTCTCTTTCTTTAGCACTTTCTCTCTCTATCTCTCTATTTATATATGTTGAGATTTTTACTTTTACAAAATAGAATAGGTTATGTTGTGTTTTATATATATGAGAGGAGATATAAGAGTGTGATCTTGACATGAGAATGTAAAAACAAAGGCATTGGTAATGTCAAATCAAATTTGTTGAGTGTGAAAAGGTTGTCTATAGTATGTTTGATTATTTGGTATGATTCCAATTTCTCAATTTTACTTCATTTGGTATCCACATGATGCATGCAACTTATCTTTTATTTTTGTAACACCAATTAAATTCATGTAAAATTCATTGGTTGTTTTAGAAGTTTAATCATATATAGTATTGTTCATTTTAAAACTACCGTATAAATTTTATCAAATTTCGATATTTTATATATAAAAAAAAATTATAAGGTAATCTTGCTAATGTTAAATTATATACGGACAAGTGTTCATTTAACTATATTTTAAAATACAGCGGCAATGATATATTTAGTAGAAAATTCTTATGAAACAAAAATAATGGCGAAAAACCTTATATCAATTAATTTCTTAAATCTTATTAGGCAGAGTTCGATACTATATAAAAATTTATCTGGCTACAAATTGAAACTTAAGAATTTGAAATTCGATATTGATTTAAGCTTTGACAATGGGGTCTTCTCTAAGTCACAAAAACAGCAGTGCATAATTACCTACTTTTTATGGAAAAAAATAAATAAAAAAATTACCAACTTTTGAATATAGATATCCCGTGATCATATAATTCCAACACAAAGATTAAGATATTAACTCTCGTGAACAATGCAGTTTAGTTTTAATAATGCGGTCACTTATCTCATGCCGTGTAATAAATTTATATACGTTTTATATATAATCGTTAAAATAAATAATTAAAGGACGTCAAAAATAAAACTATCTCTAAAAAGTAGTAAAATCAAATGATATATATAAGCACATCCAAAATAATAAGAAAATAAGAAAAAGCAAAGGAGAGTATGTGTGTGAGCGTAGTGCACGACGAACTCACCAAACTAAAAGACTAAAAAGAGAGTGGAAAAGGTCAGAGAGACTTTCATCTTTTTGACTTTTTTTAATGTTTGGTGGGTTTGGTGTTGTTGTTGGCACTTTGCTACGTTTATTTTACTTAATTTCACCAAACCTTCCTTTTTATTATTGTTTTCTATGTTAGAGCATGTTTATCAAAAAAATTTAATAGTTGCTTAAGTATAATTATATGTATTTAGGTTTATAAAATATATGTATTTAGGTTTATAAAATAAATAAATAATAAGTATTTATATTAAGCATCAATGCTTATTGAAGCACTTTTAAAACCTTATTTAAGCAATTTAATAAAGGTTTTAAGTATATTTAAACACTTATATAAGCATTTCTATAAAACCTTTAGAATGCTTAAAATGTTTATGTATTTTGTTTGTACATCATACACACAAAAACTAATTAAATATTCTTAAGCACTTTTTATTATTATCCTTTGATATACATGGTCTTACCATCCTAAATTATTCAAAGTTGTTACGTATTTTCACTACTATATATATATACGTACTCCACAAAAATCAAATAATATGTCTACATTAATTAATTTTACCCATATATAGTCAGTGTAGATTGTATATATATATAAGTCTTAATCCGCAAATTGATAAAATTTATTATATTAAGGTACGCATATAGACTCCAAACTATAAAAGAAAAAAATATTTATCGTATTTGACTAAATTGTTTTTTTGTTTCCATTGACCAAATAGTTTGTATATTTATTTGGACATAAAAAATTGATAGCCCTTTAAGGTTTTGTTTTTTTATACGACTCTTAGACCATCTCCAACAGAGAAACCCACAAAATTTCTTAACTATTCAGTGGGGTTCATGAACAGTTGGTTTAAAACAAAATAAAAAAAAAAAAACGGACCAATCATGGGTCGCCACGTATACATGAATAGTTAAGATCTAGATCTTAAATAAGAAATATAAAATTCAGATCTTAACTATTTAGGTGGGTTTCACATGCTAAAATCACGTTAAAAAACACTATTGGACTTGCTCTTAGTAATCAAAAAAAGTTGGTGAACAAACTATGAGTGGAAACAAACTTTATTAGAATAATTCTTAAAATGAAAATTATGTGATAATTATGATGTAAGCATATGTGTTGATATTAGTAATACATACGTCAATATCAGTTTTTGAGTGTACTGACTTTCATGTTCATATATATATTTAGCTAGTGGAATAATTAAGGGTGGGGATATATTTATAGACTACAATTCGAATATTTTGAGACGTCAAATTCAATCTTTTTCTTCACCAAATTTACTCACATGACTAAACACATTTTGTAAATTTTGTTAATGTAACAAATTATACAAAATTATGTTTTTTACAGGTTTGTGATCAATATGCTTATTTTAGGATATGCTAGCATTGGTAAGGGAATCTGCATTTAAATTATAAAATCGTTGCATGAATTTTATCAGAATAGAAAGTAATCTGAATTTAAATTATAAAGATTTAAGAGGATAAAAGACGACACCTAATCTTGAAAAAAATGAGATATCAAACAATAAATAATAGTATTATCCATGCCTTTGGTTGGTAAGACATTATTTTGCTTAAATAGTGAAAAGTTTTGTTTTTGTCCTGATCACCTAACTAATCACTCATTAGTAATCCCAAATTAGATAAAATAAACTCCATACAATTCACGCACATATATACCTTTTAATAAACAGAATAGCAACAACACATATATACACTTATAATGATTACGCATGCATGGCATAGCGCACATGGATTCGTAATGCATCATAATTCATAAACGTCTTTTTAATATTTTATAATTTATTTCACCATAACATTTTAGTAAAGTATTTTATTCGATTTTTATTTTAAGGAAAATAGTTATTACACTTCGTATCATCAATCATCATTAACGTTTTAATTATTAGTATCATGTTTACTCCAAGGATCTATTTGGGCCGGACTTCATTTAGCCTTAAACACTGTAAATGGGCCTAAATACTATAAATGGGCCTATTTATTTGAAAACCGTGGGTTACAATATTATGGTGGCGATGAACATAAATATGTTTTTACAAAAATGCATTACAATTTTTGGAAGAAAAAATAAAGAGAATTAAAATCTCAACATGGATGTCAAAAAAAAAAAAAAAATCTCAACATGTATTACTGCAAAATAAGTAATGGTCTAGGAATTTAAGGTTTATTAATACATGCATTTAATTAAATATAGTAGTATCATTTATTTTGTGAATTTAATAACCCCACCAATATCCCATTTAAATGCATTTAAATCCCAAGACCAGTCTCACTGCCATATAAATTAGGGAGAATCACAAAACTACACCATTTGAATTACATTTCACAAAACTACACCATTTCCAAAATACTTCACAAAACTACACCTAAACACTCAAAATTAAATCCAAATAAACCCTACCCATACAATCCTACCCCCTTAATACTATACCCTAAACACTAATTAGCGAACCCAAATAAAAATATTTTAATTTTGATAATTTTTAAAAGGGTAAATCAAGCTTTTGAATTTTTGAAAGGGTGTAAATATGTGAAAACTTTAAATTAGATGTAAGTTTGTGAAGGAGGGATTGAAAGGGTGTAGTTTTGTGAATTCCTCTATAAATTAATATACCAAAAATTAAATTTCAATGCATTTAAATTTTGCTACGGTTATACATTTAGTGCGAGCCGTGTTATTAGGAGTAAGTATCTTAATAAATCTCCGAAATTAAATCATACTAAATGAAATGTTCATTCATAAACAATAATGGACACAAACTAACGTATATACAAAAATATTTAATAAAATCTAGAATTAAATATAGATGTTAATAATATGGTCCGTGAGTATCATCACTTCGTCACCATAAGAGGGTTAATTTAAAAAAGAAAAATCGACAAAAGAGAAACTAAAAAAAGAAAGTAGAAATTAGAGATCACTACGTAAATAGAAATATAAAAATAAATAAACTTTCGTATTCAAAGCTCTTTGGGTCATTTAATAAATGCTTACCTTCCTATTTCCGAAAAGGCCAAGTAATTAATATCTTGCCATATTTTCCTTACTAAAATTTAAATATTTCATCTAACCGTTGAAAGTAAATACATTAATTTTCGAAAATAATGTCGGTATAATGTTGCTCGTGATTGTAAACAAACAATTCAGGAAATGTTGCTAATGTGTGTTTTTAAAAGTCAAACAAGTTGAAACGACAATTCATTGAATAATTTTAATTTATTTTTAACTAACCACGTTTGATTAATAACTATAGTCATTAATCACGAATTATCATTAAATGCGTCTCATTTATCTCTTTGTATGTATTCGCATTTAATACACTTTGGCTCCTTCTCCTATAAATCCTCCCTTCCATTAACAATTACTACAATTAAATAAAAAAAATACTCTATTTACGGAAATGCATATTTCGAAACTGATTTTATAACAATGTTTGATAAAACTAAAATGGATCTGAAAAATCAAATAATGAAAATGTGTAGTAGGGGAAGAAAAAAAAAGAGTTAGATAACATTAAATTCAATAATTTAAATGCTAGTCAATAATGGTACAACGATAAATGTAACCCCCTCATTAAATATTCATAATATTAGCTTTTACAACAGAGAAAAATGTATCAATTTTGAAAAAAAATATTAAATGTAAATTATTTAATACGAATAAATTATACTTATACTCCCAAGCAATTAATCGAAAATTTAAAATAAAATAAACGTAACACATTTAAATCTTCTCCTACTTTATATAACTACCTCTCCACTTTTCTACAAATCCCATTACACAAACATTACAGTCTCTCTCTCTATCTCTCTCATGTCTGCTGACGTCAGCTCTCTGTTACGGTTATTAAACGGTTACAAAAACGATCATGCGGCGGCGAAAGAATCCACCGGAGCAAAATCCACGGCGGAGCTAATGACTCGCGATCTACTCGGTGGCGATCGGTCACTAGAGCTTGACCTTGACCTTCAAGTCCCCACCGGCTGGGAAAAACGCCTTGATTTAAAGGTTCCTATTTTTTATTTTATTTTTTGATTTTAACCGTTTAAAAATCAAATTTTTAATAACATTTATTTATTTATTAAACAGTCGGGGAAAATATATTTGCAACGATGCGATTCAATGAGCTCTTCGTCGTCTATAACAAACTCAGATCAATCCAATCAAACAGTACCCAATTTTCAAGATCTGAATTTCCCGCCAATTTCTCCGGCGAATAAGCCGTTGTTAAATCTCTTCGACGACACGTGTCCTCCTCCGGGGATGAAACTTACCCCGTCGTTTAGCAATTCTCGTCCTCTCTCGATTTCCCCGAATCGTAATTTCCATAGCGTTTGCACACTCGAAAAGGTGAAATCGGCTTTAGAGAGAGCGGAGAGGGATAAGAAACGGCAATCGCCGGAGGTTACGATGACGGCGGAGGAGATTGCTTCGCCGGTGGCGGCGGGATGTTCTGGGTGTTTATCGTATGTGTTGGTGATGAAGAACGATCCAAAATGTCCGAGATGTGATACAATTGTTTCTCTGCCTGGAAATTATATGAAGAAGCCTAAGATTGATCTTAATATTTCAATCTGAAAACTTTTGGGGCTTAATTGGAACTTTTTTGTTTATTGAGGGCCTAGAAATTGTAAATAATAGATAGATTTGGGGGGGTTATTATGTAAAACCGAAAAGAATATGAAAAACAAAAATTATTTAGAGGAAATGGAATTTATGAAAATTAATGAGTTAATTGTATTATGATTATTTATGTTGGAAATTATAACTATGGCTCGTCATATATATCCATTTTTCAAATTCAAATTTTATTATTTAAAATTAAAACACCATTTGTTATTTGTTAAATTCAGTATAGTTATGTATAGAGTTATTAATTTCTGTATAAGAAAACTAATTACAAAGTGAAATGTGGAAATGGCTTCGACAAACCCAAAAACAAACAAGTTATTTTAAAACTGTTGTTCGATACAATTTGATTAATGTAATTTGAAAAATTGAATGTGTTATAATTAATTTTGTGTTTGGTATTTGGTAAGTATGGGGTATTTAATATGATCATAAAAACCATCCAAAGTCATGAACCTAACTTCAAGTGCTTAATGTCAATAGTACACATATATAGTCATATGTATGAATAACTGCAGCTAACGTAATAAATCGTAAATATAGTATTATATCAAAACTCTTAAAATTTAATATGTAGATGAGTTAGATTTATGGAAAAAAAAAAAAAAAAAAGATGAGTTAGATTTATGATATATATCTATATAAACAAAAGTGGGTCCAAAATAATAATGTTTCGTACATAGCATAGTTTTAGCATTTAACATTGTGGTGTGTGTGGCATTTAAAACACACTCCGGATGCGTATAATATATGGTCTGATATTCGTCTTTATCCTTTTTGTCACAAGATATTAGTCTTTGTCCAAAATTAATAAAATCTAGCGTATAATTTGCGTACGTCTACAGTTGCGAATTTAGGTTTACGCCTTTTAATTAAAATACAGAAATAAACCATTTAAAAAAAATTATATTCGTGGATTTCAGATATTACAATGGTTATAGAAAATAAGAAAAAGGAAGAGGAAGTCATCCTAATAGAAACGAATTCAATTAATTGGATTGTGACGTCTATTTAATACTAATCAATGCTCCTGCTTACATTTATGATTTTTTTTGTTTCTTCCCTTAGACTACTTGCAAATGAATTTTGAATAATTTTATTGAATCACTACAACGGTATGTTGAAAATAAAAAAAAAAGATGATTAATTGATACAAATTAATTGGTGTTAAAAAGATTCAACATGTTGAATCCATAGAAAGAGAATTAAAGTTTGACACATAATTGATTGGATCCGAAAATTGTGTGGGGTTTTGTAGATTATTTTTTCACCCAAATATTTTAACATCAATTATTTTATAGTAAATAATTTTTTCTATTTATAATTTTTATATCAAAATTCATAATTTTTTATACTCTATTCATAGAAAGTTGTTTCATTTAATTTGGATACAGGAAAAACAATCATTTTTAATAAATACAAGAAAAAAAATTTGTGGGGTATGATGTTAAATTTTATTAAACAAAACCATTGTAAATGAGATAAGTTGAATAAATGTTGAATTAATAGGTGGAAGAAAGAGAAGATGATGTGGAGTGTGTAATAATGAAAAGTAAGGTGTTGAATTTTAAAACCATTGTAGATAGTCTTACGAAAACATTTTAAAAGCCACGTGTCAACATCTTGTTTCCTTCATTAATTAATTTGGCTTCTTATAATTTCATTTTTTGCAAAAACGGAAAAACCACTATCTTATAAAAATGTAACATTTTCTTATTTTCATGTGGTTATCTACTACGTCAACATCCAAAAATTGTGAAAAAATTAATAAAAATTAATCTGTTGAAAAATGGTTCAAGACTTTTATCCAAAAAATAATAATCCGAAATTGCATTATAATAAAAGCGTTTGTAAAATAAAATATATAATTTCTCAATACTAAGTCGTTTTTCAAGAATCTCATGGAGATCCATTAGCCATCTTTTAATGGGCCTGGCCCATTTATAGGTCTGTTATTATCTCAATAACAGTCTTTACTATTTTTTCGTTCGCGGCACAAAACCCCCTCTTAAAACCCTAATTTTTAGATTCTCCGATTTAGTGCACAGCTTTTCAGTTTCTTCTCTGTTTCCGCCTCCGTATTAGTGCGTGTGATAATAATGGGGAAAAGCCGCCGTAAGCAGAAGGTCATACCTCCGCCGCAACTTCCGCCGGAAGTACACGAAGACGATATCGAGTTCTCCGACGAGGATACGAAGTACGTCGCAGATAACCCTGAGTTCGTACGTCTCGTCGATGGAATCGATACCGGCGCTATTGATAGGTTCGTCGATTTCTCTTGAGATATCTGTTTCGTGTTTGAATCTCTTCGTACGCTAGATTCGTTATGTGTTAATGGCTGCTTAATTGCTTATACTATGTGTTAGCAAATAGGGTTTAGTATTCGTTATGTGTTGATAGTTGCTTAATTGCTTATGCTATTTGTTAGTCAATAGGGTTTGGTATTCGAATATTTGTAGAAGCTAAGGGACTTGTGATAATTGTAGCTGATTATAGATTGTTTGATTGTAAAAGAGGCATTGTATTGATGATATGTTGTTTTGTGGTGATGCTAGGCAATGCGGTGCGAAACCAAAGACAGTGGAGGATAAGTATGAGGAAGAAAGATCAAAGAAGAAGGCACATGAAGAAGAGAAAGACAATAACGAGATATTAGTTGATCCTGTTGATGTGCTCCCTGTCAAGACATTAGATGGAAAACTTCACTATCGAACTGGTAATAAACGATAACTGTCTTTTCTAGTTGTTTTTTTTAATGGCATGATTTTTAAGATTCTTGTCGGTGGTCTTTCTCTTTTGTGCCTATTCACTATTGCTTGTGTTTTGATATGGATCAGAGAAAAAGAAGTCAAAACTAGCTGAAGCCGACCCAGGAGATGCAGCAACGGAAGCTCTTGATGATGAAAATTTATTGAACAAATCTCAAAGGAGAGAAAAAGCTAAAAAGAGTAAAAAAGAGGCAAAGAGACATGAGAAGGAATTGCCTGATGAGGTCATACAAGAGGAAGAAGAAGCACCCCAAGCAGCAGTTCTGGTAATGCATGTTTTCATTATATAAGTTGCTTTGATATGCTTTTTTAATGAGCATCACACTTTGCTAGCTTTATGCATCGTCGAGATTTCTTGCTAGTATACCTTTCCATCAAAAGCTATCTGACTAGCTTTGTCAGAGTTGATTATGCTAAGAAATGCGTGGTTTGTGATTACAAGCGTTAGTCAGTCTTTTTCCTTTATGATTTGTATCATTTTTAGCGTATGAATGATTTATTTTTTTCAGGCGGAATTGAAAGAAGAACTATCTGCTGAGGAGACATTTGAAAACAATAAAAACAAGCTCGCAGAGTTGGGAATGAACCTACTTTCTGATCCAGAGGCAAACATAAAATCCTTAAAGGAAATGTTAGACATCACCAAAGTTGCGAATACGAAGATAGTGAAGCTTTGCCTGCTATCTCTGCTGTCCGTTTTTAAAGATATTATTCCAGGGTAACTTATGAGTATTATATTCCCACCAGTCTTTTATTATCATCTCTTTATTTTGTTGGAGTTTACCTTTTTGAATTGTTTGTGGTGCCAGATATCGGATTAGACTTCCAACAGAGAAGGAGCTCGAGATGAAGGTCTCAAAGGAAGTTAAGAAAACCCGGTTCTATGAGTCGAATTTATTGAAAGCGTACAAGGTATTCATGTCAGCATTCAATTTAAATCTATTTACAATTCGTCTGAGTAATTATATTATCTTATAATTTTGCTGGTGATGGCCTCAACAGTCATATCTGCAGAAGCTGGTTGCATTAGAAAGGCAGCCAGTATATAACCAAGTTGCAACCCGGTGCATTTGTACATTGCTGGATTCAGTTCCTCACTTCAACTACCGTGACAACCTGTTAGTTTCTGTTGTCAAAAATATTAGCTCCCCAGACGAAGTCGTAAGGTCCTGGTTATTTTTACCCTTTATCAATTATCAGAGATAATAAATAATGTGCAACTCATATATCCTCGAATCTAACCCATTGTGAAAGGGGCAATATTGTGTTTGTTATAGTCTTATCAATTTACTATAATTGTATCTATTTCGTCCCTAACTTACGCTCTTGATGCACCTGTTTCTTTTTTGCAGGAGACTCTGTTGCTCTACTATTAGGTCTCTTTTTACCAACGAAGGGAAGCATGGTGGTGAGCTGACCGTACAAGCTGTACGCATGATAGCTGATCAAGTCAAATCTTACAATTGCCAACTTCATCCTAATTCTATTGAGGTACACATTGGTCTTATTTCAACATTCTAGGAACCACATATTCTTGCACCACTTGACTGGGTAAAGGTGTGAGAGCTTACTAGATTATGAAGTTCACATGTCGTTAGAAAACACATCTCAAGATTATTACTAGGCGCATAATGAATAGAGAACTAAGCGAAGTATTCTCTAAGACCAATATGGGTATCTTTTCTTATATCTTTAGCTCTATTGTCATTTTTATCTGTCCTCAGGTTTTCATGTCCATACGCTTTGACGAGGATATTGGGAAACGTGAAAGAGAGAATCAAGATAAGAAGAAATCTAAGAAAAATAATAAAAGAAGTAGGCAAGAAGAGCAAAATCAAGTGGAAGAAAATGAGAGAAAGAAGTCCAAACGAGAAATGACATCCAAGATCAGAGATGAGGTAATCTATTTCCTTTTGTGCAATAAATTTGACGTTTTCATGTTGTATTCCTCGTGTTAACAACAACGTTTTCTTGCTGTTGTTTTAATCTAAAGTGATATCTGGACATTTTCAGGTTAGTGCTGATTACAGAGGAGTTACCTATGAACCAGATGCTATGGAGCGTCGGAAGATGCAGACAGAGACACTTTCTGCTGTTTTTGCGACTTATTTCCGTATCCTGAGGAATACAATGTTTTCAACTGGCGAAAGGTATTTTCGTATATGGAATCTAAATATAAATGATACTATTATCCATCTGTAACATAAATAATACTAATAGCTGTTCATATAGCTTTGTTAATGTTGTATTTTTAATTATTTTGTCATGTTACTTTGGCTAATTGCAGCACAGAAGAAGACACATCGTTGCATCCTGGTGCCTTTGGATCACATCCTTTGCTTGCACCATGCTTAGATGGGTTGGCTAAATTCACCCAGCAATTGGACTTGGATTACATCGGAGATCTCATGAACTATCTAAAGAAGCTTGCTTCTAGCAATTGTGTCTCCAACAACTTAAAGCAGAAAAACTCAAAACTGCTAACAGTGTCTGAACGCCTGAGGTGTTGCCTTGTCGCCTTCAAAGTCATGAGGAGCAACTTAAACGCCTTGAACGTTGACTTGCAAGATTTCTTTGTCCAGCTTTACAACCTTCTCCTCGAGTACCGTCCTGGAAGGTTTGTTAATATAACTTTATATTTTTTTTAACTACACCGTAAAAGCTGAATCTAATGATTTTGTGATATGAAACAGAGATTCAGGTGAAGTATTGGCAGAGTCTCTGAAGATAATGTTGTGCGATGACAGACATCAAGACATGCAGAAAACAGCAGCGTTTGTAAAACGTTTAGCCACGTTTGCGCTTTGCTCTGGCTGTGCCGAGTCTATGTCGGGTAACAAAACAGTACCAACAACTTTTGATTACACACATTAACATAGACATCTCAAAACCTGACCCTGTCACATCCTTCAATCACAGCACTTGTCACCGTGAAAAATCTTCTCCAAAGGAATGTTAAATGCAGAAACCTTCTAGAGAACGATGCTGGAGGCGGCTCTGTTTCCGGTTCAATCTCTGTATGTCGCAGAATTTTTCACTTCTCACATATACAAACTTGATTATGAAATTGGAAGATATATAATCTGTGCTTGCGTAATCTTATGATGGAATTGCAGATATATCAGCCATACGCGACAGATCCTAACTTAAGCGGAGCATTAGCAACAGTGCTTTGGGACCTTAATCTATTGACCAAACACTATCACCCCGCGATCTCGACGATGGCTAAAACAATCTCAAACATGAACACTTCTCAGAACCAAACGTTTCTTTCTGCAGTGACTCCGCAACAGGCTTTTGCGGATTACTCGCTGGAGAAGGAATCGTTCGAGTCTAAGATGGAGTCGCGGAAACTGAACATGAAAAGAAAAAGAGAGAGTAGTGGTGAAGAAGGTAAGATTGTTGAGGAAGTAGACATGGCTAAGCTTAAGAATACATTGAAGGAGAATTTTAATATACTTAAAGGTATTAAAGAAGAGGAAGAGAAAGTGAAGGTGGAGGAAAATAATAAGAAGAAGAAGAAGACAGCGAAGAAACAGAGTAACGTGGTGAAGAAGAAACTAAAGAACACTAAATCCAAGAATAAAATTTGAAATGCTATTTTTCTCCCATTTATCTTTAATACATTGCTTAATTTTAAAATCTATTATTTCAATTTTGTTAAATCTATTTTTGAAACTTTTTTGCTTTTTTTTGCTATACATTTGAAATGAGTTTTTTTATTCAAATCCATTTGGGTAATCCTTATAAATGTAGATGTTTGTTTATTTTGTTTAAAGTTGGAACCTCCGTATTAAACAAACATAGTAAGTACATGAGGCATAGAAGTAGAAGATACGCAGTATCATCTTTATATATTCAAATTTTAATTATACTTTTAGTTTGTGTCTATGCTACACGGAACAAGATACGGCCCCATGTGAGAGATATCATTTTTATGATAGTTTGGTAATAACTAATAAATATTAGCTTGTCTAATTTTGGGATTAATAAATAAACAAAGAATTTGAATTAATAATATCCCAATAATATATCAGCGATAGTGGATTATCCCACTCGAGACTCTTGGTGAAAATATTAGGTGCCGGGACAATATCATGAAACCATATTTCTCATTTATTAATCCCTCTTTTATGTCAACAATATTTCTTAATTCCTTTTGACTTTATTTAAAAAATGGATAACCACTTTCATAACTATCCGTACAATACTTAAATAACTCGCATTTTAGTCTTTTAGCCACATCGATTTTCCACTCACTATTCAACTAAAAAAAAAAAAAAAATGCAGATTTATGAAATAAAATCTTTAAAAACAATTTTTATTCTCAATTAGTAACAAAAATTCTCCGATCAACAAAAAAACGAGAAGATGGAAGAACAAATTAAAACTGAAAAAAACAGAATCATAATAATAATAATAATAATAATAATAATAATAATAATAATAATAATAATCTACTCAGTAGATTCAGGTAAAAACAAAGAAAAATCATCACCAGACAAAGAAGAAACGATATCCGATAAATCACGAGACTCATAATCGATTCCAGATCTGAGAATCTCAACGATTCTCTCGAACACAAATACGTTACAAGGTATATGTAAAACTCCTTTCTGCGTATAACCATACTCATTAGCAGATCTATTCAACAACCCAACGAAAACCCTATGATTTATCAATTCCGCACTCACCACGAACCGCTCCATCTCTTCTCCTACGTTAACCGGTACGTGACCGGAAGGTACCGTCGTCGCGACTGTCGCTCGTTTCACGAAGAAGAGTGACGACGACGGTGCGTTCGCCGTTGGGGAATGGACGTCGCGGCGGCGGATTTGACGGCACAGTGAAGAATCGGTGGATGAGTCTGCGATTTGTGAGAGACGGCGAATCAGAGGCTTCATTGGTCTATAGAGAGAGAGAGAGAGAGAGAGAGAGAGAGAGTAAAATTCAAAGAATTGTATAGAGAGAGAGAGAGGAAGAGGAATGTTGTTTATATATGAGAGGAGATAGAGAGAGAAAGTGGCACACACAGAGAAAATACTTGATTGGTCCACTAATTTTATCATTATCTGTTCATATGTCAGTATTAATTATGTATTGTTTTAATTTAGATGACAGAAAAGGTAATTAGTTTATTTTATACGTTTTGAACCCAAAAAAAAAAGTTTATTTTATACGTATACGTGTTTAACAAAATTGAGTCATAGTCAATTTAAAAGATTAAAGAAACTACCTAATTTTGATTATACAAAGTGAGAAACTCACTTAATTTCTTCAAACCAAACACACATTTTCTTTTCAACTTTATGACATTTCCTCATTTACATTAGTCAAATCCTCAAAAATTAGATTAATAGCTTTGTCTACAGAAATATTCGTAATTTAATTTTGTTATAAACAAGGTCATATAGAAATATTAAAGCAGCCCATTGGGCCTATTTTAGACAACAAAGAGTCAATGCCTAAATTTTTTTAAAAAGAACCATTGGGCCTAACTATAAATATATAAAGCCCATAAAAGAGGTTTATTTATGTGAACATAAAAATCACCTATTAAAAATATGAGTGGGGCCATTGGGCCTCATTATAAAAATCTAAAAGCCTATAAAATTGGTTTGTTTGTGTATACACTAACGTTACCGAGTAAAGCTTGCAAAATTTTCTCGGATGTGTATTTTGATATTTTCTCGGAAAATACTGTGGAAACAACGGTGCTAATCTTTGTTAGAAGATTTGTTTCTTCGTGTTGCTTCGTCTTAATGTTATTCAGATAAGTTACAGGAAGTAGAAGTTTCGTTTATTTTTCAATTTAGTTAGTGAGGATTGTGCACAGAAGGTGTTCGATAGAATGTCTAAACCGTTATTACACAGAAGATATTCAATATCTTCCTGTCTGGTCAAAGGATATGAGAATCTCGCCTTAAAATCATGTAGTAGATCGCGATGGATGTTTCTTCAGGAGAGACATAAGTCTAGTGGAGGATGGAGACCGAAGAAGAAAGTATACCACAGAGTTCATGAGCTTGATAAAGCTATAGACTTGAAGAAGAAACCATCTCTGATTCTTCAGCTCAAATCAATTATTCAGGCACAGAGACATGGAACCATTCTTCTAAGGGATCTTGAGAAGCATGTTGGGTTTGTTCACAAGTGGAATCTAATGGCTGCTATTGAGAAATACCCTTCTATATTCTATGTTGGAGGTGGTAACAAAGAGCCTCCTTTTGTTAAGCTTAATGAGAAAGCTAATAAGATTGCATCTGAAGAAGATGAAGCTATAGTGTCTATGGAGCCTATTGTGGTTAAGAATCTTAGGAAGTTATTGATGATGTCGGTTGATTGTAGAGTTCCTTTGGAGAAAGTTGAGTTATTTCAGTCTGCATTGGGTTTGCCTCATGATTTTAAGACAACATTGATACCTAAGTACCCAGAGTTTTTCTCTTTGAAAGTTATCAATGGGAAAGTTCATCTTCTTTTAGAGAATTGGGATTCTTCACTGGCTATCACTGCACGGGAACATAGGCTGACCCGTGAAGGAATCGTTGAGCCGATTGGGGAGAGAAAGAGGGTTAGGATCACAAAGGACGGTAATTTCTTGGGACGAAACGCGTTTAAGGTTGATTTTCCTCCTGGTTTTAGGCCTAATGCTAGTTATCTAGAGGAATTCGAGAAGTGGCAGAAAATGGAGTTTCCATCACCGTATCTTAACGCTAGGAGATTTGATGCTGCAGATCCTAAAGCTAGGAAACGAGTTGTAGCCGTGCTTCACGAACTGTTAAGTTTAACAATGGAGAGGAGAGTGACGTGCGCTCAATTAGACGCGTTTCACTCCGAGTATATGCTTCCTTCAAGACTAATACTTTGCTTGATAAAGCATCAAGGGATCTTTTACATTACTAACAAAGGAGCAAGGGGTACGGTCTTTCTCAAAGAAGCTTATGCTGGTTCTAATTTGATCGAGAAATGCCCGTTGTTACTGTTTCATGAGAGATTTGTTGCACTCTGTGGCCGGAGAGAAGTCGGTCTATGTAATGAAACGATGGCTTCAAGTGTTATTTCCTAATCTTACACCAGACCAAAGATGTTACCCAAGGGCTCAAAATCTTAGAAGCATTTAACTGTATCTCAGTCCATTTTCTTTTCATATGAAGAAAAGAAACAGTACTACTTGTTAAGCCACAACGAGTCACAGTGCCTAATATCGTACCAAGGTAGAATTGATATGCATATTGACTATGTGCTGTGAGTGTAATATGAGCTATCTCATCCATGTGGATGTAGCTGGTGTTATAATACACCTGTTTTCTCTCTGTGTACACTACACGACTCTCTTGTTTGTTTTCTTGTGAAAACGATAACAAAATCTCGTTTTTGCTTACGCACGACATCACATTTATTTGAATGCAGGAAAGGGAGTCCAGAATTCATGTGGGTTGTAAAGATATTATGGGAAAAGAGCCAAAAGGAAGGACAAGATAGACCTGACATGGATTCATGTTTAAAAACAAAAGGTCAGTGTTTTCACTTATATGGTCTTTTCATTTTTAACAGTCTTATGGTAAATTCCACAGTGCATGATTATATGAACCAAGACCTCTCTGCTGCTGGCCCTGTTTTTTGTTTTTACCTTGAAAGCTTGTTTTTTAAAGATAAACAACAAAACTCTCTTTGTCATGGTGCTTGATGGTAATAGGCTGTTGATACATCAATTTTTTGCTTTGCGGATAAAAACACTAGTAAACATTTGGTTTCTCGTGATAAACTGTGTAGTGAGTTGTTTGTTTTTGTTCTTAGTAAAGTTATGTCTCTTGTTTGAACATGTTAGCTAACCTATATATAGAATATACAGTAGTCAATACCTATCAATTTGAAATCCATTTTAAAAAAGACACCTAGTGACACAAGAGAAAATCCAAAGCTGGATTTTTGTTTTCTCTCTTTTTTGAAAACTTAAATAAGTAAATGGATTCATGTCCTTGTCATTTGGCATCTCATCCAAATGAAAGGTACACAATTCAAAGCATAAAACCAAAATCTTGAGGTTGATTGAAGCATCAAGATAGATAAACTAAACACATCTTTGATTTTTTTTGTTTTTCTCTTTTCCTTGAGTCCAAATCATAGACCAAACTTAAGAATCATCCCCTTAACATCTCGACGTATCAACCACGAATTGTGGAATGGATACGCTGATGTTGCATTCAGTTAAAGAAAACTAGTGACAAAGACTTATAACCACACCTTGATATTTGAAATTTCTTGTTCTAATAGTTTGAAAAATACACACGGTTTCTATTGATTGTTCTAGGAAACTTGTCTGTACACAGACAAAGACTTAAGCTTTCTTTAAAGACCCATTTAGATACTTATGTATGGTGATGATGCCATAATAAACAACTTGGCATATAAATGATCAAACTTTTGGGGTATCATTTTCATGTTTTGATTTCTTAGGGACAAAGTTCTATGGTCCATTATTGTGTATTGTGGTCCTACAGTCCCAACCATTTCTCTGTGAATTTTATGTGTACTGTTTTGGACAGAAGAACACATTCTTGGTTTGGTCCTGTCTGAAACTTCTCTCTTTTTCTTTTGAAAAATCGTTTTCAAAACACCAATCTAATTAGGTGATAATCAAGTACACTTTTCAGTGTATTTGGACTCTTTTCTCTGTATGGTTATTAGATCTTTACTTTAATGCATCTGCTATATTGGTCTAATTATACCAACTAATTCTATGATCATGCTATAATACATATTGTTTTTGTACCCATTACTTTGTGTAGATAAAAAGATTAATGATGGCATCTTGAGCCTGAAACTCCTCATGCATGCCTGTTTTTCCTGTTAGACATTGCTATTTTCAAAAAAAGAATCATAGACATTATACAAAACTTTTGATTTCTCCATTTCTCTTTGTTTTCTTTTGATACCCACTAACATCAAACTAGCATAGTATATAATATATATATAGGGAATGTATATACATACATTTTTATATAATTTTATTCCATCTTGGATATGATATCTGCCCACTAACTCCAACCAAAACTACATAAGAGCATGTTTATCAAAGGTACTTATGTAGAGTGCTTGTGTATTTTTTTGTGTATTTTTTGTGTATTTGAGTATTAAATTAAATTAAAACATGTATTATTAATAAGAACTCTACAAAAAGGGGAGCTTAAAATGCTTAATTAAGCACTTTTCATTATAGGTGCTTATGAATAATACATGTTTTGATTTAATTTAATACTCAAATACACAAAAAATACACAAAAAATACACAAGCACTATACATAAGCACCTTTGATAAACATGGTCTTAGACAATAAGCCATCGATTTGATTTGACTACATATCATTTTTTCACCCTAAGCCATCGATTTGATTTGACTAACATTACTATGAATAAATTAGCCCAAATGTGAACAAAAACATTTTTTTCACCGAAAAGCACTAAATAAGAGCATTTTGTTTTTCCAATTGTATTTTAACAAAAGGCAAAAAAAGAATGATATTTCTCCTGTCTACATTTGAGTGGATTTGGTGTGAAGTCTTCTGAAATCACTGCATAAAAAAGCCACAAGACATTTGTTTACTTCTCATCATTATACCATCCAATTCAAAAGATGAATAATTTATAAAGAATTTGTGAAAATATAGAAAACATAGTTTAATAACAATCAGTCTTATCCCACTGAACAACACACTGCAAAGCTCATGTGAAGTAGATTTAGATCAAAGAGTTTCCCTTTATATATACTTTTAATATATTTTCTCACAAGTCACAATAATATGAAATCATTATCAGACTCTACAATGTTATTATAAATCATAACATAACTTGGAACTTGATTTTGATGATACAAGAAAAGAAGTGTACAAACTATATATATGTACTTTTTATTATTCCCGAATACACTTTTATTTAATCTAGTCTTTTATATATGCCATTATATACACATACATATGGGAATAAATTAATATATATATCAAAATTATATGAACTAAATGTTATTTGAAAAAGAGAGAGAGACCCTACCAAAGCTGAAATTTGGGGAAATTAAAAAAAAATATATCTAAAATATATAATATAAATAGAAGTGGACAAGTTGCCTAACACCACACCATTTGCATATCCTATCACTTTACACAAGTCTTACCACTTTTGTTTCGTTTGTTTTCTCCTATTTTATAAAATAATTTAAATAAAAGCATAATAGTAGGGAATGGTTATTAATTTAGATTCTTCATTAAATTTAAATAAATATCAATCGGTCAAGCGTCACTCTCTCTCTTTTTTTTAATTTCTCAATTTTTTTTTGTTTTATTTGTTGCTTAGTGTATACATGACGTTTGGTTCCTACCCTTCACATACTCTTTTCATAGTATTATCTCAATTTTTCAAAGTTATAATTAAAAAATAAAAAACCCTCAAAGATGACAATGTTAGAAGATTATCGAACCATCTTTACTTTAATCATGTTAAAAGATTATCTAACCATTTTTTAAAACGACATTAATTAAAACAAGTAGATGATATTGAACGTTTCAAAATGTCATGATTTAGAATAATGGACCTCCATTGGTTAATCCGCCCTTGAAGGCACAGAGATGTCTACATCTAATTTACAAAATGTGAAATCCACTTCACTAAAATCAACATAAATAATAAATACATAATAATAAACCATTTGCTTTTTTAGCTTTTGATTTTCTCTAGGCACGATAATAAAAAGAAAAAACTAAACAGAAAAAGAAAAAGAGGATATAAAATTAGCTTTAGAACTTTTTATTCGTGTGACGAGTATATAATGTTGGCATGATCTCTAGACATCGCTTTCTCGTGTCCTCTTTTTGATAACCTATTAATTATTTTTTTTCACAATAATAATATGACTTTATTAAAATATAACTAATTTCCATTGATAATAACATGTAAAAATATTATCTTATTTTATACTCATAATTTTCATATTTTAAAGTTCTAACCTGCATTTTTGCGTTTGTCGTTATTAGCATATAAATATATATTCGAATATCGGATTTTCATAATTAATTGAGAATCGTGACCACAAAATAGAGAAAAATAATAAAGAAAGTGAGAGAAAGTGTCAGGAGGAATACGCAGGACAAACAACAGCGACATTTGCGCGCGTCCGACGTGTCAGCTTTTTACGTCTTTCACTGTTTCTTTCCACCCTCACGCTTCTTCGCCTACGCGTGTCTTCCACGCTCCACTACTGTACTCTCTTTTTGGGTCCCACTCTATCGATTTATCGTCGGATTACTTTAAATTTTTGTTCTGTAGTTTTCGGATTATTGTTTCCCGAGATAATAATAATAATAATAATAGGTATACACACACACGCTCCTTAATCAAACAAGTATAACTAAACAAAATAATTAGTAAAATATAATTTGTGCTACTAATCGGAGGTTTTATTTAGTGATTTTGATTACTTAGTTTAAAAAAAAATTATTCATTGTGCTACCTTACATTTTTTAAGGAAAAAATAAAAGAAATTTAATTAACCCAAAAAAAAAACCGAGAGAGAAATAGGTATCTATCTATAAACGGGGGTCAAAGTGACATGTTGACATGAACGCTAGCGTTTTTAGGAGATCTACAAATAGGACACGTGTGCACACTGGACCCACACACTCCACATAAGCCCAAGTGTCTGCACGGTAAGATCAACACACACGATTCCTCCTCCCCACAGTTTCTACACATCCTACTTGTACTTCCTCCTCTCTCCGTCTTATCGTGCGCCTCTTTATCTACCGTACGCCTAACCGTTTCTTCACCAGAACTGCTTCCGCAGCAAGACTCCGCGTCTTCTTCTTCCTCGTTCACGTTATCTAATCCTGCGCCGGTTACGTGGCGTAAGCCCTTAACCTGCGCCATGACATGTTCAAGGTTTTCGCGGAGGTTGTTAGCGGTGGCTTCGTTGGTCTGAGCCAGTTCCCGCCAGATTTGATTCTCGACGGAGAGTGATTTCACGCGCTCCTCAAGCGCGTGATTGATTTTCCAGATTCTATCTCTCTCTTCTTCTTTGACTCTAAGCCTTTTCGACAATCCGTGCTCTATAGCCTCCATTATCGTCTTCGCTTGCTTCTTCCTCTTCTCTTGAATCTCGATTTTGATTCTCTCCATCTAAAAAAAACACAAAGAGAGAAACAAAATCAATGAGCAAATCTGTGTTACACGTTGCAGCCATTGATGCGAATCTGTGAATAGAGAGAGAGAGATTTACATGAAGGAAGACGAATCGGTCGATTTCGTGGTGTTGCTGATTTAAGTGAGAAGAGAGATCTATGTTTTCGCCGAGAAACGAAGGAGGAAGAGTAAAGCATGATGAAGATCTATGGCTTTGATGAAGAAGATTTTGATGATAATGATTCGATATAGTAGAAACTCTAGGCCGTTTTCTCGTCGTGAAAGGGGAAAAATCGGAGTCGAAATTAGTATTATCGGCGTAGTAAGCGGTGGTCGGAATAGTGTCGCCGCCGCCGTACATTTGAAGAAGAGGAGGAGGATACGAAGTTTCAGTGTTCGTCGTTGTCACCGAGAAAGGCGAAACGACGCCGTAACTTGTGAGATTACTCGGTGGTTGTATCGTGTTGTTGTTATTATTCATCATTAAGTCTCTGCATAAAAAAAAAGATTTCAGTTTAAAAAATAAAGAAAATAAAAAAGAATCTGAGAGAGAGAGCGTTAGAAACCTGTTGGGGAATAGTTGAGGAGGAGAGAGAAGGAGATGGTGAGCATCAACGGCCATGGAAGAAGAGGTTTTGGATTAGAGAGAGAGACGATGAAGATGAAGAAGATGATGATACGAAAGAGAGGAAGTTAAAAAAGAGAGAAATGCATGCGTTTCGGTTTTTCTTTGCTATGATGTGCGTGAAGAGAGCCTTTTATTTATTTTATTCTACCAAAGACCAAATCCAAAACAAAAACTCAACCAAATTGTTTGTTTTCTATTTATACAAATCGACTAACGTGAATAGAATATTAACTAATGGAGAGAGAGAGAGAGAGAGATTTTTAGAAACTTAATCAATGTCAAATATTTAATTTTGTTCAAAGGTGAAAGTTAAATCTATATAAATTAATTCTAATTTTCTTGACATTCGAAACAAAATGTCTATTTTGGCTGTTTGTATGTTTTTTAATTAAATTGTGGTATTTTAGTTACCTTATGTTTTTTCTAATTGATTGGAATCTGTACTGTCGGTTACAAAAAAAAAATATTGAAGTGGTAAATTGTAGCGAAATTGTAGGAAACTTATTATTTTTAATATTCATTTAATTTAGTTTAAAGTCATATTTAACAACGCTCTGATTTGGTTTGTTAATTTTTAAAAAAGTTTCTTCACCGTACCAATTAAATAGAGTAGAACGGTTGGGCCGTAAATTTAGCGGTATTACAGGATTATTTACGGACATTCAAACACCGTTAAAATTAATTTATAGGAATATATATGCAATGGGAATATGACACGTGTTAAAAAACGAAGGAATCGTACATATTGACAACGTGGCGTATTTTTGGTTGGGCCCCCACGGTTTTGTCTTTTGTACGGTCCCTTAAAATGGGTAAAATCCAACTTTTTCCGTTTTTGTATTATTTTTCTTTATTTTCGTACCATTTTGGCGCCATGTGTTGCAACTTGGTGAAACATCTTTCGTTTGACTTTTTCTTTGACTTTGTTTTTACTCTAAAAACTTTAGAGATATTGGAAATGTTTAACTAATTAAAACTAGGTTTGAAATAGATTGTCGTAACTATCCTTTAATTGATTTTAACAATTACTATAATATAATGTAATCTTTATCCTTAATATCCATCATGATCTACAAAACATGGAGAACCCAAGAATTGAAGAAAGAAAGAAAGAAAGAAAGATGGAGACATATTCCTATAAAGATGATATTATAGATGAAAAGTAACACACAAGAATTAATTCCACTTTGATTTATATCTCTTTATAACTCTCTTTTTCTTTACATTTTTGGTGCTTTGTTTTATTTTCTTTCCCACATATTAAAAGTGAAAACAATATAGAGTCCCAACAATATATGTCTTAAGTTCCCACCATTTTAAATTTGTTTGACAAAGGCAGGTTTCAAAAATTAGATTCTGTAAAGTAACATAGTGGCCATGGTGCACAACTTATAAACAATATAACGGGATACTAACTAATTGGGTCTCTAGTAGAATAAATCAAATGTAAATATTTTAAATGTGAACGAAGTATTTATCTTAACATAAAAGAAACATAAAATCTTGAATTGTATTAGGTCTTCTTTAATTGAAGAACAAGTAACATTTGCACTTTGACTTTGTTATATCATATATGATGTTATCCTTATTCTTTTTCTCTTTAAATTACTTTCTTTCTTAACTTTTTTCGTTCTTATTTGATTCAACTTAAAGTTGGTGCTATTGTGTGTTCATGTGATATACCATCAATTTAAAAAGAAGAAGAAAAAAATCATAACCATTGTAAGAATCTTAAAGGATGCCTTACCTAGAAACTTCATCTTTCCTTAAAGTCACCACTATAATTCGATTATAAAGAAAGAATCCGTGCTTTTGTGAAATATATATAGCATAATTATTCATCTATAATAGCTTTTTTTTTTGAAAATTGTGACTTAAATTATATTTTTGTTCCAACATCATATCACACACCTAGATCTTACAACAATTCAAAAGATGCTTCACTAGATGTGAAATGCTTCCCATTAGAGACATGTGTTTTAATTAATGGCTAGCGAATACAATATCACATGGATTATATATTGTCCATTCATAAGAATTGAGAAATGCTTTACCAAACATAAAATATCATAATATTAATCTTTGGGTATTTTTATTAAATGCATCAAGACATCTTTGGTCAGACCATGCATAGGTCAATAATTATGACTTTAAAAAATATAATATCTATTCAAAAAAATCGAAGAAGTGTACACATCCAATTGCTTAAGATATTAAATCGACTTTCATAATTAGGATTTAAATCTTGGGATAGATATGCGCATAAGATATATATAAACAAGAGTTAGGTTCGGGAGGTCCCCAAATAATTAAAGATGTGTTGTTGGGGCATCACACTTTTCTTGCTTTTCAAAAAATACCTTACTTAGCCGTATCATTGAAACTTAACTTTCATTACATATCAAGATTTTTTGATTTTATTTGTTTTTTTTTATATTAAAAATAGTTGCCCCATTAGGAGACAAGAGAAGAAGTTATGCAAAAGACTTAAACTTGGTATCATGTGTGGTTGTGTGCCTTATGGAAAGTGTGTGGTCCCTTCATAAGAGAGAACCAATGTGTAGATTGCATGATTCTCATCACTGCTAAAATGCATTATTATCCCCCACCACCTTCACTTATTTCATTCAGCCAAAACTATATAATAAATGTCACAATATTATTATTATTATTATTAATAATAATAGTAATATTTATATAAATGTATATGAATACGAGGAGAGTCCTATTCATCGAAATGAAAATATAAATGTTACTGACTTGTTACCATCAGAATCATGAACCACATTAACTCCAAACCAAAAGGACAGAGAAAAAAAGGTAGTGGTTGTTGTCATATCACTGATTCACTTTCACTATTTCAAAGAATTGGTTAATTAAAGTTCTTTGTATATTTTTCAAAGAACTGGTTAATCAAGTTTAAATGTAAATGTTGGTTCTTAAAAGTAAATTACATCACTAAATCAGTAAATAAGAATATGATTGATATATGCAGGGTCTGATTTTAGGTCACTACTAATGTGTTTCAATATTAGCTATTCAAGAAAATTTTGTGAATATTTATTTAGCTAAGGTCCAAGCAAGCAAACTCCTAATGATAACAAATGTAATAAAACATACATAGCCAAAAGACAAGGCCAAATGTGAAGGCTTCAATAAAAGTTATATAAAGAGTTTAAAAGACAAGGCCCATGAATAAAGACTCTTACATGGGCTTGTAGTATATTAATACACATATTATTATTATTATCATTATTATTATTATTATGGTATAAATGAATTTTAAGATTAATTGATTGGTATATAACTATTTGGGATGTTTTAATTAGATGTATAAAATTGAATAGCATAATTTATTTGTTACTATTTTAAATAAAAATCAGAACAATAATAATCTTCGCATATATCGCTTCTATATCTCGTCATCTAGGGTTCTGCTGCTTCTTCGTCTTCTTCGTCTTCTCGTTACTCTGATTCGATTTAGATCGTGAATCGATTTTTAGATAACGTATCGATTAGGGACTGATTTTCTCCGAGTAAAAAATTTGCGATTCACCTTAGATTTAGTGGTTTCGTAGAGTAATCTTCGTCTTCTATAGTGATTTTGGATTCGGATAATACGGTAGCGATTATGGAGCCTTATCAGTCTCCAGGAGGAATCGAAGATCTTCAGAAACTTGGAGTTAATCCTCCTACAGGTTTGTTTTTCTTCTCAGATTTGGTTCTGTTTTGAATCTGGATCTAGTTTTGATTTAGCTCATCAACTTTGGACGCGCCGCGTATATCAAACTTGGATTAGCTTCTCTTTTGATTAGACCTAACCATGAAGAAGAAGAAGAAGATTTAAAGAAAATTTAGTTGCAATAAGATAAGAATTGATAGTATACCTAATGATATTCTCTACGATAGAGGCTTTTTCTTGAAGAATATGTAATATTATAGCGGTTTATCGTGTTGTGTATTTAGCTTGCATCAGAGACTTGAGCTTTTTGCATTCTTAGTAATGGCTTGCGTAATTGAAGCCTTGAAGGGTTCTTTGATGCAGGTAACTCGGTGTTTGATGCGTCTCAGTATGCGTTTTTCGGGAACGATGTTGTCGAGGAGGTGGAGCTGGGTGGATTAGAAGAGGAAGATGAGATATTTTCTTTCACTGGATTAGGGGATGACCTTTCATTTGTTAAAGAAGAGGTTAAAATCTCATCATATTTCACTTTACCTAGCATCTCTATTTGCATGAGTTCCATGTTTTGTAAGAGATGAGACTTTTGGTCTATTTTTATATATTTAGAGTGACTTACGGTTCCTCCCCAATATTTTCAGGTTGAAGATTCTAGACCTTTGTCTGATGTTGATGACCTTGCTAGTACTTTTTCAAAGGTTAGATAGCTTTAATATGAATGAAAATTGACCACACATGCATCCCACTGTTCTATTTTCTAATCAGTTTAATGTCACCTGATGAGTTTTGTTTTTGCTTTTATAGTTAAATAGGGATCCTGAGGTGTATAGAAACACAGGACCAATCACTGATAGGCGATCAAGACAGAGTGAGTTTTAAATGTGCACTAGTATTGTCTCAAATTCTTTGTGAAATAATACATTATTGATCTAGCTTTATGCACTCACACTGATTTAATATATCATGTTCTGACTGTAAACTTTGTATTGATAGCTTTACCTAGCTCTCCAGGTACTAAATCTAGGAGATTACAGTTATTTTATAACAAGTTTAGGTTAATCAGTTCAATGTTTGCTTTTTGCTTTTTCTCAGATTCTTTAGCACCTGAGTGGGCTCGTGGGGAGGAGTTTCCAGATTGGTATGACCAGCAGATACTGGACTCTGATGCCATCAAAAATGACAAGGCATGGCCGTCACAGCCTTTTTCGGCTTTGATCCCTAACAGAACAACACCATTTCCCGAACCAGAACGCCAGCTTCTTCAAAACAACAATCAACAACTGTTTCCCAGTGAACCGATTGGTGTCCCGAGGTCATCTTTTGTTTCATACCCTCCTCCAGGCAGCATATCACCAGATCAACGTTTAGGACACCCAAATCTACCATATCATTCGGGTGGGCCTCAAATAGGATCACCAAACTTTTCTCAGCTCCCAACTTTGCAGCCTGGCATGCATCGTGGATCTCCTCAGCTCAATGGAAATATGTCTCAGTTTCGTCCTGCTCTTCCTCTGAATAATCGCCCACCTGCTCAATGGATGAATCGTCAAAATAATGCAATGCTACAACAGCCACCTCATCCAAATGGTTTGATGCCCCCTCAGATGCAGGGTTCTCAGAATAGGTTACAACATCTGATGCAGCCCCCTCTCGGACATATGCCAGGAATGCAGCCTCAGTTATTTAGTCCCCATCTTTCTCGATCATCATCCTCGGGAACTTATGATGGAATGCTTGGGTTTGTTGATCCTAGAGAATCAAGACCGGGATCGGCTCAAGGCAACAGACAGAACATGCGTTTTCATCAACAAAGCTTTGATAGTGGCATTCAGAGGAGACATAGTGGGTGGCCTCCATTCCGGTCCAAATATATGTCGGCGGATGAGATAGAGAATATACTGAGAATGCAGCTTGTTGCTACACACAGCAATGATCCTTACGTTGATGATTACTATCATCAAGCCTGTCTTGCTAAGAAATCTGCAGGTGCAAAACTGAGACATCATTTCTGTCCAAACCATTTTAGGGACCTTTATCCGCGCGCAAGGTCAAACAATGAGCCTCATGCTTTTCTTCAGGTTGAAGCTCTTGGTAGAGTTCCTTTCTCTTCAATCCGTAGGCCTCGCCCCCTTCTTGAAATGGATACTTCAGACTCAACTAAATCTGGTAAAGCAGAGCATAGGGCTACCGATAGGCCCCTTGATCAAGAACCCATGCTTGCAGCTAGGGTTTACATTGAGGATGGTATGAACATCCTCCTTGACGTTGATGATATAGATCGTTTCTTAGAGTTTAACCAGCTCCACCAGGATGGAGGAGGAAACCAGTTGAAACAAAGACGTCAAGCTTTGTTGGAAAGCGTTGCGGTTTCACTCCAGCTTGTTGATCCTCTTGCCAAGAACGGGCAAAGCCGGTCTCAGGATGATTATCTCTTCCTAAGGGTTATCTCTCTTCCAAAGGGTCGGAAACTACTCATAAGGTATCTTCAGCTTATTTTCCCTGGCAGCGACCTAATGAGGATAGTTTGCATGGCCATTTTCCGTCATTTAAGGTCATTGTTCGGAGTCCTCTCCTCTGATCCCGACATCGCTAAAAACACAAACAAGCTTGCAAAAGTGGTAGCCTTGTGCATACACAACATGGAGTTAGGACCGATAAGTGCGTGCCTAGCAGCAGTTTCTTGTTCCTCTGAGCAGCCACCACTCCGTCCTTTAGGCAGTCCTGTTGGAGACGGTGCTTCCACGGTACTGAACTCTACACTAGACAGAGCCTCTGAGCTTCTCCGGGCTAATAACTTCAACAATGCAGGCATGGCTCTATGGCGAGCTTCCTTTAACGAGTTCTTTAATCTCCTGATGAGGTATTGCATCAGCAAGTACGACGGCATCATGCAGAGTCTGAACTTGCAGTTCCCACCGCATTTTGCTACAGAGATATCCGATGCAGCAGCACAAGCCATTGCACGTGAAATGCCGATAGAGCTTCTACGGTCGAGTTTCCCACACATTGATGAGCAGCAAAAGAGGATACTAATGGAGTTTTTGAAACGGTCTATGATCGGTAGCCAGAAAACAGAGGCAGTCTTAAGTTGATAGATTAAAGAAAGATTTGAAGCAGTACAGAATCTAGAAACCGAATGTTAATCTCTGTATACGAAGCATACAATGATGCAGAAAATGCGAAAAGAAAGGTAGAGAGAGAGAGAGAGTATGTTCATTTTGATTTGCTTGTGTTTCTAGACAAGAAGAAGCAGCGGAGAGGAAGTTTGGTCTCTGTACAGAGAAGACGGTCTATGGCTTTGCAGAACTTTGTATGCAAATGAAGAAGTTTTTACACATGTTTTGTGTGTATTTCTGTCTTTTGGAACCTTTTCGTTTCAGTTATGTTTTCCAGTAAACATTTGAAGTTATGCTTTGGTAATGAATTTTATTTGAATCTGTAACTCTATATAATCATTAATCAACTTCTCAGGGGTATTTTCGTCAACCAGTACAAAACTCTTTTTATTTTCCCCCTTTAAAGACTTTACCTAACAATCTAACCTCCACCGGGAAATGGAGAAGCCATCGGAACCGAACCGCTGCGATTCAGCTGAAGCGACCGTCGTAGATGGTCAAGGCGGTGGAGAAGCTATGGCTAGAGTCTTATCGGCGATGCTAGAGTCCATCATCAAGGATTTCGATTCAAAAGCCATTGATACGCTCAATAGCCAAAATCATCTCTCTTCTTCTCTCGATCGCCTAGTACAAGGTAATGCGATGATCGCCAACATCAAATTCCAATTTGGTCTCGAAATCGAAACCTAATACGAGATTGGATTTGATATTTTCATTGTTTTTTTTTTTAATTTTGATATTTGAAAACAGAGCTTGATCAATTGCTCGAGAACGCTCCGTTGCTGTTTAAATTGCAACACGCGTCGAAAATCTCGAGCGTGAAAGAAAGAGTTTCGTCGCTGAATCTTGTGCTTAGATCTATACAAAGGCGTATTGATAACATTGATCACATGCTCTCTTCCAACAAACACCACACAAGGTTAGTTCCATAAACACACTCTTTTTGTTTTAACAATCTGGTGTTACTGGGCTTTTATTTAATTGGGTCGTTTTTTAGTTTAGAAATATCCAGTCCTTTGATTTATTTGTGTTACAATAAGTTAAAAACAGTTATTATTGTTTTAGTATAATTCCAAAATTTAATTCTATGAACCTTAGACCATCAATCAATCATGCTAGGTAGAATCTTTTAAGCTGATTATGTCGGCTCGTCTATAAAATATTGTTTGTTTGTTTGTTATATTTTTCTCGATTTTGTTGGGTAAAGGCTTAGCAAAAATTTAATATTTTAATGATTACATCGTCACGTGGGATGGTACGACAAAATAGGTAGAGGAGATGCGCGTATATTACTTGTGTGTAACCACAAGAAAGTCACGTGACTTCTGTGGTGGTCACGTGGTTGAAAGCCTATATAATTGGATCTCGTAGGCTTTTCTACATTAGTGGTTGGTGGTCTCTATATAAGTCTACAAGCTTTTTGTAAAGAGTCTCGTCTATAAATAGATAGGCCACAAATTTCTCTAGTTAATATCCATCATCTTGTTTCTATAACAACCAATGGTGTTTTTTTTTGACACAATTGTTATAATAAATAATAATGATGATGCTTAGAAAATAGGAAAAAAAAGAGTATAGAGGACCGAGCCTATTGACCACAAATCTAATTGGTTAGATAATGGTAAACCCCATACAAAGCACACAAAAAGGTTTCACTTTTAACCCACCAAAACTAGCTTACTTTTTTTGTGGTTTGCTTTTACAATTTACAAATCATTAGTTGTGCAAAGTAGCAGACTCTACGTACCTTACATAGATGTAGACTTTCAAGAAAGTATTCACTTTTTTTAAGCTAGAAACCATAGCTGAGAAATTTATACCACATTTCTCTAGTTAGGGTTTTTTCTCAAGTGAGTGGGGGAGAAAAGGGACAAAAGTGAGAAGAAAAAGTACAGAGAATAGAGACAGGTGATAGATTAGAGCTTAGGGTATTGTACAAATACCAATCTCTATCAATTTGCTGGTCCAATCTTTGTTATTTTTTGCATAGTCTTGATTGTCTATTATTATGTTAATTTTTGTACCTTTTTTATGTACTTATAATCATCATAATATGTTTGGGAGAAATCCTGACACTTTACAACAATTTGGATTCAAAAAATCTAAACTAACCACATTAGTGCCTTTAAAATGGAACATTCTTTCGTTAACAAAACAACAAACTAAATCACTAAACAGCATAAATGCAAAAAAAAAGACTAACAACAAAGATAGAAAGAGAAAGGTGTAGTAAAGTCTCTGAAAAAAACTGCATCATGTCCGAAACTCAGAAAACGACAAAGTAAACTAATAGAAAAACAAATAAAATTACAATCTAGAGTTTTTTTTAAAAAAAAAAATCACATGAAAGAGACAGCTTAGATAAGCTCCAACGTGGGAAAAGCCCAAAGACACACAGAGCAAATGAGAAGAGAGAAATCTCTCTCCTATGACCCACGCGCATTCTTACAGCGCGTTAACCTCACTCTCAAAAACAAAACCCAAGCCAGACAAAAATACACAGTAGAAGAAGATATCAATTCCACATTTGTGTAATTAATGTCGATGAACCCTTGAAAATCCTCTAGAAACTAATCTAACAATGGCCGTACAATCTTTATTTACACATCCTAGAATCTTCAGCAAGCAAAAAAGAAAAAAACAAGATTTGTTGGCCTACAATAAAAAACCCAATGGACATAGCTACTGTCTGAACAAAGAAGAAGATGTTGTTGTTACCAATGGTGAGATTAGTTTCGATCTGTGGAATTACGTCCTTTACTTATACCACCACCATGATGATGGTGATGATGATAAGCCAAATTAGAAGCTCTGTTGTTAGATCCGTTCACTGTTCTACCGTGTTGCGATGAAGAAGAAGATGATGTCGATGAAGAGAAAAACTGTCCGAATATTACAGAACCACCTCTTATTGCACAAACAGGGACGTTTAACACAGGAGTTACTCTCACGTTAGAGCTGTAAGATCTCTCCATTGCTCTGTGTCTATACCCACTTGTTCCTCCATTGAAGCTACTCGGGCTACTTGAGCTTCGTTCTAAGCTCTGGAACACGATTTTGCCTGAAGAGTTTAGCCTTGGACTGTCTACAGACACTCCTCCTCTGCTTATTTCTCTCTGCGATGTTTCAGTTCCTGCCGCCGTGTGGTTGTTGCCGTCACGTGGCTTCATCAGCCTCATTCGCGGCGGATTTGGGTTAAAACTTCGAGCCGGAGCAAACGGATTCGCCGCGTGGTTAGGTCTTTCTGCATCGAGAGAGAGCCTTGGGAGATCTTCGTGGTCGTGTCCTGAGGAAGAGGAAGAGGAGAGAGACATACGAGAAGAGGATATAGAGAGAGATTCGTAATCTGAATCTTTTAAGAGAGGAAGATTAAGCAACGAAGAATCTGAAGAAGAAGAAGAAGAGGATCCTGAAGACGAAGAAGATCTTGAGCTACGATTTAAAAACTGTTTAAACGTTGACGTAGACAATCTCGGATTCGAAGAAAACGACGTCGTCATGGCCGTTTTGCTGTTTTGATGAGAGAATCGTTTGAGTCCTAACAACTCTCTCCACCTACTCGAGCACCGTGGCGCCTTCGGAGAAAACAAACCGTTATCGGCGCCGGAGATCTCTATCGCCGTTTCCATCCTCCTGCATTTCACGACGGTTTCCGCCGTCTCCGTCGTCGTCTGTTGCTTTGTCACGAACTTTCCATCGGAGAAAAGCTCGTCCGCGGGTAGCATCGCGACCGGATCTTCTAACGTGAACTCAAAATCAACAGCTCCGGCGGCTTCTTCCGGCGAAGCCTGATTCTGAATCTCCGACGCGGCGGATCTAGAACTCCGTGCGTCTTCTTGGCTGAAGGAAGCTCGTGGATTGAAACATCCGTAAGAAGGAAACTCTTGAGAAACAGCAACATTGTTTACGCAAACAGAAGCCATCACCGGCGTTCATACAAATAAAAATAATATCGCCGTCGTCACCGGAAAATTAACGGCCAGATCTAAGAAGAAGAAAAGCGATAAAAAGAGGGAGATAGACTTTTTTTTTGGTTACAGAATGGTTTGTTTGGAGCGTTGTGTATTTTTTAGGGCCACGTTGGGAACAGTAAATAAACGAGTCAGGTGGCGCGTAGATCTCACCACACTCGCGAGGGGTAGTTTCGGCATTTTTGTGCATTGTTCTGTTAGAGGAGCCGTTTGTATAACGGCTAATACGCAGATTATTATTAGTACTACTTTTTTAGTTAAATCTTAATTATTTTTCTTCTCTATCAAAAAAGTAGGGTAGTATTATATCTACTTGCATGCACCGGAATTATATCAGAAAAAGTTAAAATTATAAATTTTTTTTTTGTTAAGAAACAAAACTTATTAAAAGGTTGGGAGTTGAAAAAGCATAAAATTAGTTAATAAGTCGATCACGTGATATAAGGTGTGTGTGCTTTTATGATTATACAAATACAAATTTGTTATAAATCATAATTACCTGCATTTTTACAATAATTCCTTGTTTCTTATTTATTTAAATCTGTTATAAGATTGTAATGTGATATACTTGATTACTTTCTCTGAATATGTATATGATTATTGACTATTGATTGGTGCAATGTGTGTGTGTTTCTCTTTATTTGGTGTAGTACCCTTTAAAAGATGAACTATAGACTAAATACATGGTTTAATCACAGTCCTTTTGTTTCCACATAAAATCTATTAGCACATGATTCACATCAACCATGTTTTTTTCTTTCTCATTATAATTCGCAACGACATGAGATTATAATGACAATAAACATGAAGGTACATAGTTTGTCTCATCATTTTCTGAGTTGCAACTCATATGATTCAATGATTTTCTACTTTTGGTGTTGCCTAAAGTTGAATGCCTTACAATTCGCATTATCATCTATAGCATTGTAAATGCATCTTATTGGATTTCATACCCCAAAAGTAACTTGTAATGAAACGAGAAATAGCTAAATGTAAATGACCCCATTAGTGTTGCACTTGTGTTATAATTTGTTGACAAAGTACATAAAATGTGTATGAGATACATACATGAACATGTTTTGATTTTGTTTACCAGGGAATGTTGTGTAGACCAAACACACATAGAGCAAAGCTTTCATGTGAACAGAAACGAAAACTTCCATTGCACACCACTACTCAAGAATCAGACAGCAAGTATAAATACGAAGAAGAGCATCTCCATCCCTTGGGATAATTTCTATGGGTTCTAAATTTTATTAAATAAATATATTTTATAAAAATTAATTCATTAAATAAATAAAATATTTTAACAAATAGAAATATGACACATAGACAAATAAAGTTCTAAAATCTTTAGAATCGGTTATAAATTTAGGACATTTAGGATAAATTCTATTTTCTCTCTCCTGTTCTTTTTATTATTGCATTTAAATTTAATTTTAGAATCTCATTTAAGAATGTTAATTGTGACATACTCTAAGAGTTAAGACCATATTTTTTGAAGGTCTTTTCTATGTAAATATTTTGTTTTTACTTGATAAAAATGTGTTTTTTTCAAGTAGTTAGACCATGATCATTGCAGAGACCTGGGCACAAACTCTTAGGTAATTTTATTTAATATTTTTATTTATTTTTTTGTATTTAAAAAAAAAAAAAAAACCGAACCAATCATGGCCCGCCACGTGTCAGTGGGACCCATGAACAGTTACCAGAACCGGATCTCAGTTAAGAGATAAAAGGGCTTGGTTCTTAAGATTTTGATGGGCCCTACCACTTAAGAACCCTTTAAAACTCACCATTGTTTATGCTCTTAGTGTGTACATTTAAAGGCAGTCCATTTGATGAAAATATGCTAAAAAAATGTTTATGGTTACCAAAGTTTGTTGTTTTTTGTTACTAAAAAATGTTAATTGTTACTAAATTAGTAAATTTTCGTTTTTTAAAAGAAATATTATAATTATTTTGAGAAAGATTAAAAATTGAGAAATCGAACCAAAAGTTTACCGAAGTTTTCCCTCCGAGTAACTAACGAATTAAAAACTACGACCTCCATTATTATTATTTTTATTATTATTATTTTTAATTTCCTTTAAGCTTTTTGCTCTCTTCTTCGATTTTGATTTTGACCTTCTAGGTTATTTCACGGAGGAAGAAGAAGAAGAAAAACCCCCCTAGAAATTGGGATTATTCAACAAAGACGAAGCGATTCGTAACATTTGGGTATCGAATTTGATTCTTCTTCGTACCCATCTAGATTCAAATCAAAAACCCTAACCCTAAAAATTCCTCTTTTCAATTGCTTTAATCTTCGTTGTCTCTGTTCTGTTTTTGCTGATTCATTACAGGTTTTGTGACTTTTGTCTTGTTCGAGCAACATATAACAGATATATCTCTGTCTGTATCTCTCTATATATATAGATGTTGTATAGTTGTTAAGTAGAATTGTTGAGGAGAAGAAGGTGAAAATATGAGTAGGCTCTCTTTTAGACCACGTCCATTAGATATTCACAAGAAGCTTCCGATTTTGAAATCTTTTAAAGATTTTGAAGACGATGACACACCAACTTCAGCCACTAGAAACTCTCAGCTTCTACGTATAGCTTCTGTAGAAGTTGACAATGAGGTGTGAAACTAACAAAACCCTCTTTCGATTTCAAGCTTGTGTTTAGTTTAAGAACATGTTGTTATCTCTGTGTGTGTGTGTGTGTGTGTGTGTTTTGATTGTAATCAGGTGGTTCCTGTGGCAACCAAGAAGCTGGTTTCAGAGATACCCACACCACAATTTGTTGTTGTGGATACATATGAAAGGGATTATTTGCCGAATTTTGGTCAACCTACTTCTTATTTACGCGCAAGAGGAGGTACCATTTACCTTTTATTTCATAGTTCTTGTTTCATACAGAGAGAGGCTATAAGTCTGTTTTTGTTTGTTGTTGTAGCGCGTTCTGAGCTCGGAGAATTTGTGGAGTATGATCTTGATAACGAGGATGATGACTGGCTTTATGAGTATGATAAGGATAACAATGAACTCTCACATGAAAAGTAAACTAACTAATCCTATATATCCATATTTTTGATGGATTAGTTTGTTTTTTTATATACTCGTATTGATTGGATTCTGCGGGAAGTGCTGATACTGAAAGAAGAATCAATTCTAATTTGTGCTTAACTGTTTGATACAGGCTTGAGAGCATTATTTTTAAGTTAGAGGTATTGGATCACAAGACGCGAGAAAGAGCTGGTGTTATTACACCTACACTTGGTTCTCCTGTTCCTGTTCTTTTGCAGCTTGATGCTGCTATTGACGTATACCTTCACTAAGATTGTGTTTCATTTTCGTTTATATTATCATATTCTCATGTTATTGTCACATATACTCATGCAGAACCAACAACATTTAATTTCTTCTTCTTGTCATCTTATTATAGGCGCTGCAATCATTGTCTATTAATTATGGAGTCTTCCAGGCTATCTTCAACTACTGGAAAGACAAGGTTTGAGATTAATCGTATGCGGCATTGTTTGATTACTATGTGTTTATTGGATACAGAAGGCGTGAGATTCTTTATTTTGACATATCTTTGGTTTCTTGGGGAAGCATATCTATAATACTTGTGATGGGAATAATACTGCTTTCAGAAACTAATGCATATGTTTTCTTTGAGTTCAGCGAAAAAGATGGCAGAAGCCTATCTTGCGGCGTTTACAGGTTTGTATTATTATTCACGGTTTCCATGTTGGAAAGAATCTTTTACCTCTATAATTCAACTAAAATCTTGCGTCTTTGTTTGGAACAGCCTCCTCCACCGGTCAACGACACCAATCCATACAATGTGTTTAGGCCAAGGGAGAAAGCTCATAGACTCCACACGAGAAGGGTAAGCTATTACCATGGCACTTTCTATTTATTTTAAATTCAACTAGAGAAAGAAAAACACTGATAAGGCTTAACTTCTACTATAGATGCAGAGGAGAGAAAACAATGTGCAGTCATTTGAAAAGCTTCGACAGGTAAGCAAGACACCTGAATATACACTTATTTGCTCGAATCAGTCTCTCATTACAAGATATGTTTTCTGGGATTATATAATTGTTCAGGTTAGACGCAATCTTGACCAAGCGAAGACTATTCTGGAAGCACTCATTAAGGTGTTGTTTATGTCACAGTTTTAAGAGTTATATGACTTACCTGTATGTAACTTTATTTCATATCTCAACAAAAAGAATTGCATCCTCCAAAGATGCTTAATTCGATGTTTTCTCGTTCTGTAGAGAGAAGAAAAGAAGAGGGATGTCGTGGACAGCGAGGTTAGCCTTCAGAGAATCCAACTCCAATACATGGTAATCAGTACTACTTCCTCTATAAATTTCTCTACATTATCAACCATGTTGTCATAAAACAATGCTGTCTTTTGATTCCATCTTTGGTTTTTGCAGCATGAAACAGAGCTCTTGGAAGATAGCTTAGCTGTACCTGGATTCACAAACACTACAACATCTTACAAATTTGGTTCAAGCGACGATGAGTTCATGGACTCAGATGACCAAACCACCACACGTGTACGGACAAGACCTGCCCTTGTCCCTAATTCTCGTTTCACCAACTCACATCCGAATGCATTTCATCCCGGAGGTATCAAACAAGAAGTTAGGAGACGACATTCACATAATGGATGGCTTCACAGACTGGTTACACAACTTTCTTCTCTCTAGTTACTATACTTAATCACTTAAACCATGTAGTTAACTTTATGTGTAACTCCCTAGGATCCTAATGAACCGGTGATGCTATTCACGAAACCGCTGGTTCCTGAGAAACTAGCAGCTGCAGGGATCGTTCCTCCAGCGCCGGATTCATCTCCGGGACAACCTCCAAATCGGTTTAAAGGGAGGATTGGGCGCGGTGGCAGGATCATTTTCGATAGATGGAATCCTTTGATGCAATCTCACATTAATTGTGGAAACTCTCTCTACATTGCACCAAATCACTGATCTGCCAACTTATATTTGGAATTTTATTTCACAAAATGTTTCTTTGTAATGAATTTTTGATCACTAGTGGTGCGGTAACTAGCTCTGTTTATTGTTCTGTCTTTATCCGGTTAATACAAATTCCGGTTATATCATTATTGGTTTAGTAAACCGATGACTAATAGGCCAGGGACTAAATTGTAATATTATCTCAAATTGGGGAAACAATAAAAGCCTCTTCGTTGATTTTAATCTGGAGATTTCATTTATTTTTTGTTTCTTCTCGTCCATCAATGGCGTCGATGCTGGCTCGAAGGTCGCTGAATACTCTCCGTGCTCGACATCTCGTATGTTACTCTCGTTCTTCCCTTTTGCATTTTCTCCTGTTTTGTGTCGTTTTTACTCTGGATTGTATCTGAATCGAAACAGGAATGAATCTGTCTGATTTTTGAATCTTATCTTTAGGGTTTCATTTTTTTCATGGTTTGTTTACTCTCCTTATAAGAGACGATACTATTGCTGTGTTAGTCTCAGTAATCTTCTTAGTTTATGTGATTGTGAGAGTTTTGAAAGTGAATTTCTGTACTTGAGAACTCTGTGTTGTGTATGTTATGAAACCATCTCTTATTTTTTACTTGTTTTCATGGATAGGTTTTGTCAGGGAAAGCTTTGCAGGGATCTCATCTTTCTGGATTACAGTCTCGTGGGATTTCTTATGGTAGCAAGAAAGGTATGTTTTTCTTTTGCTGTATGTTGACGTGGGCAATGTTTACATTGTGGTCTACACCGTTTTTTTCTGATGACTTATTATGTGTTTGCTTGCCTCTGTAATATTCAGATGATGAAGAAGAGGAGCAACTTGCTAAGGAAATCTCCAAGGACTGGAATACTGGTAAATCTATACTTGTTTTCTCGTACTTATTTCCTCTGCTGTTTTCTTCACAAGTTTTAGGGAGTCCTGATTCTTTATTGCATTTTTATTGTAGTTTTTGAAAGGAGCATAAACACTCTTTTTCTCACTGAAATGGTCCGTGGTTTGTCGTTGACCCTCAAGTACTTCTTTGATCCCAAAGTTACCGTGAGTGACATCTTTCTCAGCCTTCAAAAACTTAAGTTGAATGATAATCTCTACGATTTCTGACGGCTCTATCTTGTACTGTGTGCAGATCAATTATCCATTTGAGAAGGGTCCATTGAGCCCTCGCTTCCGTGGTGAACATGCTCTTCGAAGATATCCCACTGGGGAAGAGCGCTGCATTGCCTGCAAACTCTGCGAAGCAGTGAGTTTTGTAGATATATACTAGGGCTTAATTGAACTTAACGTTCTCTTTGTTTTCAAAGCTCTTGCAAGTCATCTTATAACTTTGCATCTATTAACAAGGTTGTTAGAAAGCTTACACAGCTCATCCTAGTAATTAGGAGAATTAATTTGAGTATAAGAACTATATGGATTGTTAGAGTTTCGATGAAATCCTAATATCTGTTTACTATGTGAATATCATATAGTATCTTAGACATGCTTATGGTAAAATTAATTACCTTGGATTGTGATTATTATGAGGGATGCTTGTCTATGTTGTCGTCAGGTATGTCCAGCTCAAGCAATCACAATAGAGGCGGAGGAGCGTGAAGATGGAAGTCGCAGAACCACTAGGTCCATCATCTTTTGACTTCCTCCATTTATTAACCACATGCTTTTCTTTTCTTTGTTTTGCCATTTCATGACAGATTTTGAAACTCTGCAGGTACGATATCGACATGACAAAATGTATCTACTGTGGTTTCTGCCAAGAAGCTTGCCCCGTTGATGCAATCGTCGAAGGACCTAACTTTGAGTTCGCAACAGAGACACACGAGGTATGTTCTTTCAAATGTTATGCACTTAATCGCTTTGCGACATGCCTACTAAACTTTTGCTTATGTTCCCTTTTCAAAGGAACTTCTCTATGACAAAGAGAAGCTTCTTGAGAATGGAGATCGATGGGAGACTGAGATCGCTGAGAATCTCAAATCAGAGAGTCTCTACCGTTGAAAAACATTCTACAATACACTCTTTGCTTGAGAAAACACTTTCTTTTGCTTATGTTAGGAATAAAGATGAAACATCATTTGCCTCTGAAAACTATTCCTTTGTAATCACAGCTTTGTGCTGTGTAATTTAACTGTTTGTTCTTTGTACCAACCTGAGTTTCTCATCAATTGCGGTGAAGTGTTTGATTTTCCGGTTAAGAAAATTTTTAATCGAACAGGAACATATGCGTAGTCTAGTCTAGTCTCTTTTTTTTTGTCGGCGCGTAGTTTAGTTTTACTTTTTTTTTGTCGGCGCGTAGTTTAGTTTTACTTACTCGATTTTCTTACATTTATTTTTGCCTTTTGGTTGCGCCAATTATCGTATTCAGACAACAAAAATAATATTTTAATGCGTATTTTTTTTTCTTTTTGTAGCAAAAAAAAAACACAATGAATCCTTAGAAAGGAAAGGAAAAAAGAAGAAATTGAAATCCCCAAATCGAGCGAAGCCTACAAAAAATCCCCAAATTCGACGAACTCTCGAGCCCAGAAAAGTCCGAAGATTCGTTTCCATAGTTTCATCTTCTAGGATTTGTCTTACTTTTACTAAACCTCGATTTCGAGAGCTCACGCGTGTGTTGCATCTTCGTTTCGACGATTCTGTTATCGTTTCGCACGCTTGATCATCGTAGAATCAACAGGAACCATTAGATACCTGTGAATTTCTATCTGGGTTCTTCTCTTTGTTGCGAAAGCTTGCTCCTTTGTTTATCAAATTCAAAGGTTAGTAAGTCAATTTTTAGGGTTTTTCTTTTTGTTTCAATTTTGAATAATTACTAAGATTAAATTGGCTTCTATGGGACTTAATTGCCTATAGTTTTTTGTTACTATGAGATATCAATTGTGTCAATTTCAGTTTTTAGCAGTACATTACAAGGAGGAGATGAGATTTGGATGTCCTAACATCTGGAGTATAAGAGAGTTATGCAGTGCTTGTTACTTTTAGTTACCAGAAGAACAAGAGCAAGGCGAAGAAGACTGAAGGGGTAACATGAATGTTCAGGCTCACATGTCTGGACAGATGTCTGGTCAGGTTCCAAATCAAGGGACCATGTCCCAGCCACAGAATGGTAACTCCCAAATGCAGAATTTAGGCGGTGCTGGTGGTGGTGCTGGTTTAGGACCTTCGCGTGTTGCCCCAGTTGACAATGAGCTATCGAAACTTCGTCAGGGCATGCGAATCAAGATGTAAGCCTTTGTTTTTTTTCTCTCAAGGTGTAGACTTTTGAAGCCTTCACAACATTGGTAGTTGTGTAGTGTTGATTTGTTTCGCTTATTTCTATTCATGCTGTATTGTTTTGTCTCTCTTTTGGTTTTATCGCTAATCATATCCTTTGAACTTTTTGCTGATTTTTACAGTTTCAACATCTTTCAACAAAAACAACCGTCTCCTGCTGATGATGCATCAAAGGCAAAGTATATGGATGTTGCTAGACGCTTAGAAGAGGGGCTTTTTAAAATTGCCAACTCAAAGGTATTTTTGGGAAAATTCATATGGTAAAATTGGTGATTTACATGTTACTACTAGATCCAGCTTCTTTGTTAATGTCCTAGAACATTTTTTGTTTCTAACGTGTGGCACTTTTATTTTGATCTACAGGAAGATTACTTGAATCAGTCAACCCTTGAACCTCGACTAGCAAGTCTAATCAAAGGCAGACACTTGAATAATAACTACAATCAGCGACATACTAATTCTTCTTCGGTTGGAACAATGATACCCACTCCAGGATTACAACATAATGGGGGGAATCCAAATTTGATGATCACATCCTCTGTTGACACTACGATGGCTGGAAGTAACAACATCGCAACAACTGCTATGAACAATGGAAACCTGCTAAATTCTGGTGGCATGCTCGGAGGTTCTTTCATTACAACTTATTTAAGATATCCGGAGTATGGTATGCTCATATTTTTTTTGAACAGTTTTTCATTATTGTGTTTTGTAGGTAACATGTCTAATGGATACCAACATTCATCGAGTAACTTTGGTCTTGGTTCTGGAGGGAACATGTCATCCTTGAGCTCACAAAGAAATACTGGCCAAATGATGCCTACCCCTGGATTTGCTAACAACAATACTAATAACTATTGCAACAATGGCCAGTCTTATTTGAGCGTTGAAGCTTCGAACAATAATGGTGGATTTAGTTCTGGGATGCAACAGAAAAATGTGTCTAGCGGCTCCATAAACGGTAGTGTTGGGATGAATGTGAAAGGTGTAGATTCAGGTACAAGAAATCCACAGCAAGCTTATGATAACCTTCAGCGTTCAGGAATGCAAGGTACAGTTATTATTTTCTATCTTGTTCTTCATGTATAGTTTCATATAATTGTAATTTATTTACTGCTTCAGGTGAAGTATTTGGCACAAGCAATTCAGACCATTTTGGATCTGAAAATATGTATGGTGCTGTAACATCTGGTGGGATAATGACGAATACTCAGAATACCAATACAACAAATTTTCAGCCTGGGTCTAGAACTAGCTCGTCTGTGGTAAATGCAACAGTGAAACATCAATCAATTTTTCGATCTGAGAAGACTGATTTGTAATTTAATTCTGTACATTTTTTGCAGTCACATCAACAGCAACAGCCTAATCGGTTTCAGCAACAACCTAGTCAGTTTCATCAACAGCAGCAGTTTCTTCATCAACGGCAATTGAAGCAGCAGGGCCAGCAACAACAGAGATTTACAAGTCATGATGCTTTTGGGCAAAATCATGTAGCTTCTGACATGGTTAAACATGAACCTGGAATGGAGAACCCTACCGAGTCTATCCACTCCCAGACTCCTGAGCAATTCCAGCTTTCTCAGTTTCAGAATCAATACCAGAACAATGCAGAAGACCATCATGCAGGTTCTCAGATTCTACCTGCCACAAATCAGAGTGATATGTGCACATCAGCCCCTCAAAATAGCCAACAAATACAGCAGATGTTGCACCCACAGAGTATGGCTTCAGACTCTGTTAATAGTTTTAACAACCTCCCTGTTGGAGTGAAGTCAGAATCTGGTATGCATGGTAACTGGCAATATCGGTCACAGGAGCATACTCAAATGCCTAATAGTATTTTAAACGATCGGCACATTCAGGAGGATTTTCGTCAAAGATTGACAGGAGGGGATGAAGCACAACCCAATAATATGTCTGGAGTGTCTATTATAGGTCAAAGTAATATCTCTATTACATCCGAATCCCCTAATCCTAAAAATCATACAGGTGCCATTTGTAGATATGGAAATGGAAACCAAGATCCGAGGTTCAGAAATCAACAGAAATGGCTTTTGTTTCTACGCCATGCTCGCAACTGTAAAGCGCCTGAAGGGAAGTGTCCCGACCAGAATTGTGTTACGGTTCAGAAACTGTGGAAGCACATGGACAGTTGTGCTGCACCTGAATGTTCATATCCTCGTTGCCGCCCCACAAAGACATTGATTCATCACCATCGGAATTGTAAAGAATCTAACTGCCCTGTATGTACTCCTGTGAAAGCCCATTTACAGCAACAGGCAAATGCACGGTCTCTAGCTCGTTCAAAAGTCGAAAGCGGTGCAGCAAGGTCGTGTGATTCGCCTGATGCTAGAATATCAGATCATTTGCAACCTTCGGTAAAACGGTTGAAGTCCGAGCAGTCTTCTCAGCCTGTCGATATGGAGACAGAAAGTTGTAAAAGCTCAGTTGTCTCCGTCGCAGAAGCACAATCATCTCAGTACACTGAAAGAAAAGATCACAAGCACAGTGATGTACGCACATCTTCAAAGTATTTTGAAGTGAAAGCTGAGGTTTCTGAAGTTTCTGTCCAGCCACGAACTGGTTTTAAGGAGGCAAAGATTGAAATTTCTGAAAATATTCCCAAGCAAAGGCATGTCAGTGAACCTGTTAAACAAGATTTGTCAGATGTCTCAATTCGGCAAGAGAATATAAAAATGGAGAAAAAGCCTGCACTACTTGAGAAAGAAGTTCTGGCGGGGTCTAGAAAACCAGAGATAAAGGGTGTTTCATTAATTGAATTGTTCACTCCTGAACAAGTGAGGGAACATATCCATGGTCTCCGCCAGTGGGTTGGCCAGGTTTGTTATTTTTGTAATAGATGTTGTTTACACAATGACTTAACTAATTAGTAGTATTCTATTTAGTATGTTGCTTGTTTAATTGGGTTTCCCTTCTTATATTTACTAGAGGATTAATCTGCGATTGATGAAGGCTTGGTTGAGCTATTCCATTAAGCACTTTTTTCCATAGTTATCTAAACATATATTGGATTAATGATGAATCTTCTGTTCTATTTTGTGCTTGCAGAGCAAAGCCAAAGCAGAAAAGAATCAAGCTATGGAACATTCAATGAGTGAGAATTCTTGCCAACTATGTGCAGTGGAGAAGCTTACCTTTGAGCCACCACCTATTTATTGTACCCCTTGTGGTGCCCGCATCAAGAGAAATGCTATGTATTACACCGTAGGAGCTGGTGATACTCATTACTTTTGTATTCCGTGTTATAATGAATCCCGTGGGGACACTGTACTCGCTGAAGGGACGCCTATACCTAAAGCAAGACTCGACAAAAAGAAAAATGATGAAGAGACTGAAGAATGGGTAAAGGACTATCCACTCTGCAGATTTTGTTTGTGTTGGTCTCCCGTTGTTGCATGGTTTTTCTGAGTACATTCTATGATTCTTATGCAGTGGGTCCAATGTGATAAATGTGAGGCCTGGCAGCATCAGATATGTGCTTTATTTAATGGGCGAAGGAATGATGGAGGGCAAGCTGAGTATACCTGCCCATATTGCTTTATAGCAGAAGTTGAGCAAAGTAAGAGGATGCCTTTACCTCAGAGTGCTGTTCTTGGAGCTAAAGACCTACCGAGAACAGTTCTTAGTGACCATATAGAGCAGCGGTTGTTTAAGAGGCTGAAGCAGGAAAGAACAGACAGAGCACGGGCTCAAGGAAAAAGTTTCGATGAGGTAATCAAGTCCTGGAGTTTGTTAAGGTTTTATGTCTTTCATGTATTCTCACATCTGAGAACTTGTTTCTTTTTCTATTTGTTTGCTCATGATTTTTTGTTGCTGGAAACAGTAGATTGAAACTGACATTGTTTTCTCTTTGACTTGACACTGACAGATTCCTACTGCTGAGTCCCTTGTGATTAGAGTTGTTTCATCTGTCGACAAGAAGCTGGAAGTCAAACCCCGATTTCTAGAAATTTTTCAGGAGGACAATTACCCAACAGAATTTGCATACAAGTCCAAGGTAAGAATGGCCAGAGTTTTTGTTGTATTATGTGTGTATTTTTTCTTTGTTGCTCTCTTAAAAATATCCTTCTCACTCCACGCCATCTTTTTACAGGTAGTTCTGCTATTCCAAAAAATTGAAGGTGTAGAAGTATGCTTATTTGGCATGTACGTCCAAGAATTTGGTGCTGAATGCGCATTTCCTAATCAACGCAGAGTTTATCTCTCGTATTTAGATTCTGTAAAGTACTTTAGACCCGATGTTAGATCTTATAACGGAGAGGCTCTGCGCACTTTTGTTTACCATGAAATTCTGGTAAGTCCTGATTGTCTCAATTCTCAAACCTTGGTTATTAACCAATATCTCTGTTTTTAATTTCTAGTATGGAGGACTTAAGGATATGATTTGAAAATGTGTTTAGATCGGTTACCTAGAATACTGCAAGTTGCGTGGTTTCACGAGCTGCTACATATGGGCTTGTCCTCCGCTGAAGGGTGAGGACTATATCTTATACTGTCATCCAGAAATTCAGAAGACACCAAAATCTGATAAACTACGAGAGTGGTCAGTTCAGTCACCACTTTGTGATAAACTTCATAAGTTCTAAAAGGTCATATACATAATCCAAATTCTCATGTTGTTCTTCTCAGGTACTTAGCAATGTTGAAGAAAGCTTCAAAGGAGGGCATTGTTGCAGAAACTATAAATCTATATGACCACTTTTTTATGCAAACTGGTGACTGTAAAGCTAAGGTTACTGCAGCTAGGCTCCCATATTTCGATGGTGACTATTGGCCAGGTGCAGCAGAGGATATTATATACCAAATGAGTCAAGAAGAAGATGGCAGGAAAGGAAATAAGAAGGGAATGCTGAAGAAAACAATTACAAAAAGGGCTCTTAAAGCCTCTGGGCAGACTGATCTATCGGGGGATGCATCCAAGGATCTGCTGCTAATGCATAAAGTGATCTATACTTCTTATGCATATACTACCTTATTGTATTTTTCCTTCGTGTTAATATATATCAACCTGTGTTTCCAGCTTGGTGATACCATTCACCCAATGAAGGAAGACTTTATCATGGTCCATTTGCAACCTTCTTGCACACATTGCTGTATACTGATGGTAACCGGAAACCGTTGGGTCTGCAGCCAGTGCAAACACTTCCAGATTTGTGATAAGTAAGAGCTTTTCCTTTCTCTTCTGTGATCTTTTTTGTATTGCATATAAGAATGTTAATGGTCAATAAAATGTTATTCTTCCCCAGGTGTTATGAGGCTGAACAGAGACGTGAGGACAGGGAAAGACATCCTGTTAATTTTAAGGATAAACACGCGTTGTATCCTGTGAGTTTTATTTACTTGTTGAGATAACTGATGTCCTTTAGCTTTTTCTGTGATCAGATTTATGAACGTTGATGGTATGGACTTTGCAGGTTGAGATTACAGATATTCCTACAGATACGAGGGACAAAGATGAGATACTCGAAAGCGAGTTTTTCGACACTAGGCAAGCCTTTCTGAGTCTTTGTCAAGGGAACCATTATCAGTATGACACGTTGAGGCGGGCAAAACATTCGTCGATGATGGTCCTGTATCATCTACATAACCCAACCGCTCCTGCCTTTGTCACGACCTGCAATGCGTGCCATCTCGACATTGAATCTGGTCAAGGATGGCGCTGTGAAGTATGTCCAGACTACGATGTGTGTGATCCCTGTTATAGGAGAGATGGTGGAGTTAATCATCCTCACAAATTGACAAATCATCCATCTTTAGCTGATCAAAATGCTCAAAACAAAGAAGCAAGACAATTGCGAGTCGTGCAGGTATATTGTAGCCTGTGGCTCCTCTCTTGATCTTGAAATTTTGTAAGCAAATGTTAACATTATTTTTTATCTCTTCTTATTGATTTGCAGCTTAGGAAAATGCTTGATCTTCTGGTACATGCATCACAATGCCGTTCGCCAAATTGTCAGTACCCGAATTGCAGGAAAGTGAAGGGACTATTCCGACACGGTATACAATGCAAAGTACGTGCTTCTGGAGGTTGTGTCCTATGCAAGAAGATGTGGTATCTTCTGCAACTCCACGCTCGAGCCTGCAAGGAATCCGAGTGCCACGTACCTCGTTGCAGGTAAACAAGCCTCATGAATTACATCAAAACCTTTCGTTTAAACACCAAAACACTACTTTGGTCCATGTGAGTTTTGTGTTGATGATCATTGTGAAACTTCTTTGTCTCTCTCTCTCTCTCTCTCTCTTATCTATTCAGAGACCTGAAGGAGCATCTAAGAAGATTACAGCAGCAATCAGATTCACGGCGCAGAGCAGCTGTGATGGAAATGATGAGACAAAGAGCTGCAGAAGTCGCTGGGAGCTCAAGTTAATCACAACTTGTACATTTCGAAGAAGAAGAAGAAGACAAGAAACTTAGAGACTAATGGTGAATGTAGCTTAGATCCATACAAAGAGTGTGCCTTGACTTTCAGAAGAAGAAGAACAAAAGTCAGTGTTCTTCAGAGATGACAGAGTTTCAAGGTCAGTATAAAATGTTGTGGTTATATACATATATATACACACACACGCACACGCACACACACTTGCTCACTTGTTTGCATTTGTATGTTGTTTTTGGGTATTATTTTTGTATTATTGTAGAATGCCATTTCTGAATTAGGAAAAGGCAAAGAGTGTAACATATATATATATATATATAGTAGATACAGTACACTAGTTAACATGTTCCTTATAAGCGAAAAGAGTGTCTTTTTTAGATTCTCTTCTCCCCTTTTTGTTTTTGTTTTATTAATTTGAATTTTGTATTCAAACTTTTAATCTTATAAATAAATTTAGTAACTTCTTGTATTATATTTTGCTCCTGAATGTTACTGCCACGTACGCACAAGATTCTGGTATTACAAGAATCTAATAAGCCTACAAGAAACTGCCACGTGTCTAAACAAGATAGTGTCTTCAACGAGAGCCACTAAAATCAAGCTTTTGATTTTTCTCAAGAAAACAAAGAGAGAATCTGATGAGAGAAAAAGGCAATCAAAAGTAATGATAATACACTCTCCTCCGTCTCCTCCTCTCCCCCGCGCGACTTTCTTGAGCAACAGAGGAAGTAGATCTCAGTGTCAGAGCCGCTTAGTGACTAAATCAACGGCGGCTCGTGTCTCCACGGCGGCGATCGGTGCTTTAGCGGCGGCGATTATGATGAACGCCGTGTCAATAGCTTCAGTAGAGGTTTCTCTTCCTACGCCGCCGCAAGACGGAGAAACGCTGTCAAACGTGCCGCAAACGCTATCAGGGGAAGACTGCAAGAAACAGAGGATTCAAAGACCTAAATCAAGAAACGCTGAAAAATGCACTGTTAAATGTGTTAACACTTGTATTCGTAGTGGTGATGGTGAAGGGCCACTTAATATCAGAAGGTTCCTCTCTCTAGATTCTTCTCTCTCTCTCTCTCTAGTTTCTTACTCTTTTTGTTTATGATTGTGTTTTCTCTGTTTTTTTTGTGTGATTAAAAAGGCCATTAGTGGTATTTAAGCAAGGATTTCGTAGCCGTAATTACTGGTAATATATAGTCTTTTAATGTATATTTGAATATTTTGTATGATTATAGTAAAGGTTGTTGCTTTATTATGTTTGATTTTGTGTTATTGGCAGCTTAGTGGAGTGTTCGGATATTTGCAATTTGATTGGAGATGGTGATTATGGACCTTGAGAAAATGTTATTTTTGGACATATGACCATATTTAGACATGTGTCATGAGTGTATTTATACAAAGACTTTGATAAAGCAACCAAATATATGGTGTATTTAGTGGTTTAAAGTTATTAAAACGTGTAATTGAGATTTAATTATACACACACTCTTGCGTATGCTCTACGGAGAATATACTTCATTTTTTCTCTAAACTTACTCTAATAGACACAAGTATACAACACTTCTCTAAATGTATTTAAGGATTTCTATATGAGAAATTGTGTTGTATTGTAGATTTAATAATTTTATTAAAACTTTTTTTTTTGTTTATATTTGTAGGTGTAAAGACATCTCACAAGGAAAGTACATTATTTAGTAAATTTGTCAACAAAAAGTAAATTTACTTAGTTTGTCAGCAAAAAGGAAAATTGTGGAACAAAAAAAGGAAATTGAAACTTGTAGACAAAGAAAAAAGGAAATTGAGTAGGAACGGTCAAAAAAGCCCAATAAGAATTAAGGCCCAAACATAAACCGACACGATTTAGGCAACGACTTATAAATACACGTTAACTATAATATATACTTTTTTATCTTCAGTAAACCTAATACCAAAAAAGGAAAATTGTGGAACAAAAAAGGAAATCGAAACTTAGGATAAAGAAAAAAGGAAATTGAGTAGCAACGGTAAAAAATCCCAATAAGAATTAAGGCCCAAATATTAACCGACATGGTTTAGGTAACGACTTAGTGGTATAAAAACTTTTTGTAGTGGTATTCATAAGAATTGCACAAATATGAGAAAATTACAAAACTACATCGTTTGAATTATATTTCACAAAATTACATTTCACAAAACTACATCATTTGAAAATTAGTTCACAAAATGTAACATCCCCATCCCGCCCCTACCGTGTGCCACACAACGCCTCTCTCTAGGCCCGTGGGCCCACCCTGTCCGACGGGTCGAGAATGTTAATTCGAGAGTCTAACATTTTCTTTAATGTGATATTGTTCGCTCTGGGCCCTAAGGCCCTCACGATTTTGCTTATTGGGTATCACCCCAAAAGGCCTCACGTTAAATTGGGGTTAAACTCTCCCTTATATATTAGATTTCCATTCTCTAAATATCCGATGTGGGACGAATGTCACACAAAATTACACCTAAACATTCAAAATTAAATCCAAATAAACCCTATTCACACAATCATACCCCTTTAATACTATACTCTAAACACTAATTAGCGAATCCAAATGAAAATATTTTAATTTTGATAATTTTTAAAGGGTAAATCAAGCTTTTGAAAATGTGTAAATATGTGAAAAAATTGAATTAGGTAGAATTTTGTGAATTCCTATAAAAATATTTGTATTTTATTTGTAAAATAAAGAATAAATAATTAAACCAAAACGGAATATGTATGCGTGCGCATGGAAATCAATTTAATATCTAACTACTTCTCTTTTTTTTTTCTCCACATATATTACGTGCATCTCTATATATATACTCGCTGCATAGAATATGTTTTATTTTTAAGCAAACTAATTAACAATTAATTAAAGATTTAAAAGAATGTGGAAGTTGAAGATAGCAAATGAAAACAAAGAAGAACCATACTTATTTAGCACCAACAACTTCCTCGGAAGACAAACATGGGAGTTTGATCCTAACGCCGGTACACCTGAGGAACGAGCCGCCGTCGAAGAAGCTCGTCGGAAATTTTTTGATGATCGTTTTCGTGTTAAAGCTAGTAGTGATCTCATATGGCGTATGCAGGTAGTACTTATTTCTTGGTTTTTTTAATTATATAGACAAAATAAAAAATAATTAGTAATAGTATTGATAAACCACACAAATGACATTGAAAAAATAATTAAACAATTTATTGATTGATATTCATAAAATCCAATGGTTATGACTTGTGTTCACTGACGAATTCATAAACATGTTTTAGTGTCACGCAAGTTATGTTTAAACGTAGACTATATATCTCCATGAAATTAATTAAACGTAGACAAAATGTGACGAGAAGATATATACAACTCGCAACAGTAGCGCGTATCGCGCGTGTTGCTTAAATTTGTGGGCTATAGACCACTAAAATGGTCTTATCCTAAGACATTATTTGGGAAGTGATTTTCTTTAAAAATCCTACGTGTCGACACCAGAATGAGTTTCGGCAAATAAATGGTGACATGGCAGAATGAATCATTAACAACCAATAGAATATACAACATGGAAAAATCATTAATCATTTTATTTAAAATCACTAAACATCTTTCAAGGCACAAACATAAGATCTATGTGAAAACGCTATGTGAAATATCCCTAAGACATTATTTGGGAAGTGATTTTCTTTAAAAATCATACGTGTCGACACGAGAATGAGTTTCGACAAATAAATGGTGACATGGCAGAAAGAATCATTAACAACCAATAGAATATACAACATGGAAAAATCATTAATCATTTTATTTAAAATCACTAAACATCTTTCAAGGCCCAAACATAAGATCTATGTGAAAACGCTATGTGAAATATCATGTTAAATATGACCACTTTTTATTCATGCAATCATTTGTTTTCGAAAATTTAATTTTTCACAATGATAAAAGTTTAATAAAAAAAATCAGGATTCTCTAATAAATCAATAAAATAAAGTTATTAATATTCTTTTTATTTTGAAGATCCAAAAAATTTATGATATAAGTAAATTTATGAAGATCCAAAAACTAGTTTTTTAACAAGAAAATTGTTAGAAAATAGAACTATTTAACACAAACGTTTTCGTTTGATAATATTCTTTTAACGAAGCAATTAAACATATTTCTTTCGAATTTATGGAGATCCAGAAAATAGTAGGATTAAACTTTGATGTAAAAAATATCTCCCCATTTATTTAAATTATATTCAAATAATGTTTACCAAAAAGAACTAAAAGATCGTATAATATATTCCCATGTTATAAATAATAGAGGAATTCACAAAACTATTATCCCTTCCTTTACAAAACTCTACCTAATTCAATTTTTTTACATAATTACACCCTTTCAAAATTTTAAAATGTTGAATTACCTTTTAAAACTTCACCAAAATTAAAAAAATTCATTTGAATTCGCTAATTAGTGTTTAGGGTATAGTGATTAAAGGGGTAGGGTTGTATGAGTGAGCTTAATTTGGATGTAATTTTATGTGTTTAGGTGTATAGTTTTGTGAAGAAATTTTTAAAAGGTGTAGTTTTGTGAAACGTAATTCAAAAGATGTAGTTTTGTAATTCTCCCTAAATAATATTTATCAAAACAAATTTTAACATACAAAAATATTTTAAGGTAGGATGTAACTTTTAATTAGACAATAAAGCAATTTTCGTAATAACTTTTACTAAAAATAATATCCATATATTTGTTAGGAAAAAATGCTATGATTTTCCAAATTATTATACATTAATTAAGGGAGTTTTACGAACAAAATTTATTGTCAAATATTTAGTTTATAGAGTCGAATTAGGTAAAGACATATTCACGGGCCATATAAATTTGTGGGGAATTACAAAAATACACCATCCGAATCCTTTTTTACCTAATTGATCAAAAATATTTTCTTTTATACTCAATGGCATAATGTGTAATATTGAGTGATTTTTTGGACATGTTCAAATTACTACTTCAAAAAAAATAATATAGATAAGAAGATATACATTATTTGATGGGATCGTATAATTCCTAGATTATATTTTTCATAAAGATTATGATAATTTAATTTTTAACATTTTCTATTTTCGAAAATTTCCTTATAAATTTGTTCTTATTTCTCCTATAATATATGAGTTATCATATAATGTTAAAAATATTATATGGAGTAATTCTAACAAAGATTTTTGAGATTTTGGAAATATATAACATAGATTTTCGAGATTTTAGGAAAATACTATAACAAAGATTTTCGAGATTTTGAAAAATATATTGTTTAAATTATAAAAAATTATAATATTGCCCATGATACGAAAGTCTCGAGATAATAGTTGTAGTTCCTCGATCATGTCTATATTGAAAACTAACATGGTTACGAGTAGACTAATTCACGACAAAAAATTACACTTTAAAACTGAATTTAATTTAGTAAATAAAAAAATAGTATAAATTTTATAACCGAAACAAAAAATAAAACAAATTGTAAAAAATATTATAATTTACCTTAAACCTCATTATCATTATCCATCTCTACCTCAAACTATATTATTTTTAAAATTTATTCGTCGCGCATGGCGCGAGAAGTCACCTAGTTTCACATAAATGAGAACATAAGTTCATCAGAGGCGCGTTTAGTTAGCGTCTTCCTTTTTTCAGGAAAAGGGTTGCACCGAATATCATGCAAATATGTTGTTTTTCCTTGTTTTTATTGCTAAGATTCATGCAAATATGTTTCAACAGCCAAAATTATCATCAATAATCTAACATATGAATACATAGAACTATCAAATAATATCCTAAGCAAAAGATATTACACCCCGTAGTTTTCGTAAAAACATGCAACTTGCTAAAGAACGTGATTTTGAGTTAGGTCCATATTTTTAGTTTTTGGCTAACCCTAAAAAAACAACCGTTACCATTTTAATTTTTTTTTAAAAGTATTAACAACTCAAACAAAAACAATTTTTTATCAAAAAAAATTAAATAAAAACAATTCCCTAATTAAATCATGTAACTAATCAATGTTCCACAAACATTAGGCCCAAATTGTAATTGTATTACATACATAAGGGTCTAACTATAAATAAATAAACATAAAGGTCCTTGTGTATTTTTTGTGTATTTGATTATTAAATTAAATCAAAACATGTATTATTAATAAACACCCTATAATGAAAAGTGATGAAGCATTTTAAGCTCCTTTTTTGTAGAGTGCTTATTAATAATACTCCATCCGTTCCAAAATACATGTTGTTTTAGGAGTTTTCAAGCATATTAAGGAGTAATAAGTTGTTTGTAGTTTCAATATAAAAACATTAAAAAAAAATACATATATTCAATTTCAACCAATAGAACAAATGTTTCACAAATATAATTGGTTAAAAAACATTAAATACTAATAAATTTTGCATGAAAAATACAAAACAACATCTTTTGTGGAACAAAATTATTTTTCTAAAACAACATCATTTTTGGAACAGAGGGAGTACATGTTTAGATTTAATTTAATAGTCAAATACAAAAAAAAAAAAAATACACAAGGACTCTGCATAAGAACCTTCATGAACATGCTCTAAACCTGAACCTTCTAATGGCGATTTTACCGGCGTAGTCTTCGCCGCCGGTAATAATTACCGGCCAGTAAGCGAGAGGTAAAAAACCACTCTTTTCACGTTCCGACGAAAAACCCTAATCGCTTTTCTTGGACCAAAGCTAAACAAACAACAACCCTTCTTCTTCGAACTCCGATCTAGGTTACGGCGAAATCACGCCTAGATCTGAACATAGTCCTGTCAGTAATCGATTTTTATTGTGTTGATTATACTTGGAATTTGTGTATAATCGCATATGAACATAGCTTGTGTGGGTTTTTGTGTTGTTATGATGTTGCAGTTTTTGAAGGAGAAGAAATTCGAACAAGCTTTACCTCCTTTGAAAGTAGAAGACGCCAAGAGAATCACAATCGAAACCGCTTCAAACGCCTTAAAGAGAGGAGTCAACTTCTTATCTGCGTTGCAAGCAAGTGATGGTCACTGGCCTGCTGAAAACGCTGGTCCTTTGTTCTTCCTTCCTCCTCTGGTATGTCTCTTAAAACTTTCATTGTTACTGTATGTTTCAAGATTGTGTAGTTACTGAGTCATATACAGGTGTTCTGTCTCTTTGTCACTGGACATCTCCATGAGATATTCACTAAAGAGCATCGTAGAGAGATCCTTAGATACATCTATTGTCATCAGGTGAATTATAAGTAGATTTCTGTAAAGCTTACTACTTGATAAACTCCTTTTTTAAGTGGCTTGTTGTGTTGAGATGTGTTTTTGATTTGTAGAATGAAGATGGTGGGTGGGGATTACACATAGAAGGACATAGCACAATGTTCTGCACCACGCTTAACTACATATGTATGCGTGTTCTTGGAGAAGGTCCAAATGCAGGGCCAAGAAACGTGTGTAAACGCGCCAGGGAATGGATTCTTGGTCATGGTGGTGCAACATACATACCTTCTTGGGGGAAAACTTGGCTTTCGGTATATACCCGAATCAATTTTTAGTCCAATTATTCCAATAGGTATAATAAGGCTTTGATTTTTTTTTGGTTTTGAGTGGTTTTAGATACTTGGCGTCTATGATTGGTCAGGAAGCAACCCAATGCCTCCAGAGTTTTGGATCCTACCTTCGTTTCTTCTTATACATCCAGGTTTTTTTCTTAACATATTGCGAGTTTCTGTAAGGTGAGATGATAGTTTCACCAACAGCTTGATAATATACTTGAACTCTTGAAATTTGTTTCTGAATTTTGGCTTAAACTGCAGCAAAAATGTGGTGTTACAGCCGGTTAGTTTACATGCCAATGTCTTATCTTTACGGGAAGAGATTCGTTGGTCCAGTAAGTCCTCTTATTCTCCAACTACGCGAAGAAATATACTTAGAGCCTTATGCGAAAATAAACTGGAATAGAGCACGCCATCTATGCGCAAAGGTAAGATCGATCATTCTCCTTCTTTGAAACAGTTATAAATAGGAAGGAGAATCCACAGAAATAAACTTCCACTTTTATCCACAGGAAGATGCATATTATCCCCGTCCACTGGTTCAAGATGTTATATGGGACTGCCTTTACAACTTAACAGAGCCTGTTGTTACATGTTGGCCATTCAACAAGCTTCTCAGGCAAAAAGCTCTTGGGGTGGCAATGAAACATATACATTATGAAGACGAAAACAGCCGTTATATCACTATTGGATGCATCGAAAAGGTAAAAAGAACTATAGTCCTTACCCTGAAATGCCTGAGTACTCAGATTTTATCTTCGAGTTAATTGAAAATCTCATACTTCGTGATGTAAAGGCATTAAGCATGCTTTCTTGTTGGGTTGAGGACCCCAATGGAGTTCATTTCAAGAAGCATCTTGTGAGGATATCTGATTACTTGTGGATCGCGGAAGATGGGATGAAAATGCAGGTATCAATCAAAGATTTTGAATCTAATTGCTAAGTCACTAAATGGATATTCATATCGAGACACATATTTTTCACAGAGCTTTGGAAGTCAATTATGGGATTCTGGGTTTGCTCTCCAAGCTTTGGTTTCAAGTAATCTCTCTAATGAAATCCCTGATGTACTCAGGAAAGGACATGACTTCTTTAAGAACTCTCAGGTTCGATATACTCTGAAGTATGATTTTATGGCTTTTAAAGTATCATAACAAGTTAACATGTCTTACGGAACTGATATTTTTTGAAGGTTAGAGAGAACCCTTCGTCTGACTACACGAGCATGTACCGTCATATGTCCAAAGGGTCCTGGACATTCTCTGATCGAGATCATGGATGGCAAGCATCTGACTGCACAGCCGAAGGATTAAAGGTGAGATTGGTCAGAAATATTTGAATTACTATCACAAATGGGTCAGCTTTCCACCAAATAATCACACTTTTCTTGGTTTACAGTGTTGCCTATTGCTTTCGATGATGCCATCTGATATCGTTGGCCCGAAAATGGATCCTGAACAGTTGTATGAGTCTGTTACTATCTTACTCTCTCTACAGGCGAGCTTTCTATCATATATAGAACACTACTTGTGTGAAAATTTCTACTTCATGATAGGATTGTTTCTGTGCATTTTCTCTTGCTACAGAGTAAAAATGGAGGTATAACTGCTTGGGAGCCTGCTCGTGGACAAGAATGGCTGGAAGTAAGAACCAAAATCCATAAATATTTTATATCACAACGTATCAAAACATATTTCACTGTTTTTGTCTGTGTATCAGTTGCTTAATCCCACTGAAATATTTGCCGACATTGTGGTTGAGCATGAGTACAATGAGTGTACTTCATCAACGATCCAAGCTTTGGTTCTGTTCAAGCAACAATATCCGAATTACAAGACAGAAGAGATCAACAACTCCATCAAGAAAGCCGTGCAATACATAGAGAACATACAGATGCTTGATGGTTCATGGTACCTATATGTATTAGTTTTTAGACACATTGAAACTGTTCACAAAGAATTTGGTAATATTAACATATCTTTGGATTGTTAGGTACGGAAGCTGGGGAGTTTGCTTCACATATAGTACATGGTTTGCTCTGGGAGGCCTCTCAGCTGCTGGAAAGACGTTTAAAAACTGTTTGGCTATGCGTAAAGGCGTTCATTTCCTTCTCACAACCCAGAAAGATAATGGAGGTTGGGGTGAAAGCTACTTGTCATGTTCCAGAAAGGTATAAGCACTAAATACCATTGCAATATAAGAGTCCTGAAGTTCAATGAAAATGTAGACTTTGGTTTTGTGTGCAGAGATACATTCCAAGTGAAGGAGATAGGTCAAACTTGGTCCAAACCTCTTGGGCTATGATGGGTCTACTTCATGCTGGACAGGTTCAGAATCGCGTCATGGGCATAACTTTTTTCTTCTTCACCATAGTAATTGTTTCTTCAAATCTGACATTACAGGCTGAGAGAGATCCGACTCCGCTTCACCGAGCTGCAAAGCTCTTAATTAACTCCCAACTAGAGAATGGCGATTTTCCTCAGCAGGTACTTCTCAAAACATTAAACAAAGTTAACATGAATAAAACCCTTTCAAAAGATCTATATAGAAGCTTACCATAACATGAATGAAACCCTTTTCGTTTTGTCGTAGACACTAACACACATGAATACACCCCAACAAACCTAGATTGATATGGTTGTTCAATTCGAAAGACTAATATACTGGAATGAATGCAAACTAAATTTTACATAATGACTCTTAAAGACCCCAAATTGTATAAATTTGACAGGAGATAACTGGAGCTTTCATGAAGAACTGTTTGTTACACTACGCAGCATACAGAAACATCTTCCCCGTATGGGCACTCGCAGAGTATAGGAGACGAGTTCCATTGTCATATGAGAAACCATGAAAACAGAGAAGATAAGAAGAAGATTCATTCATCACAACTTGTCAAACTTCAAGGGTAACTGGTTTATGTTTTCTACAGAATAAACAAAAATAATGATGTTATACTTACAATACACATTTCTATTAACCAATTAATATGTAAAGACTCTCTCTTCTTTTCCACAAAAGAAGTAATCTCTTCTTTGTCTCTAGAAAGTATTTTTTGTTTCTGTCTATTGACCATCCATTGTAAGGAAAGTTTCAAGAGATATGTATGTGATGGCTTATATTTAGCCTATCACCCAAAAATAAAACCCTTCTTAAACAACGACCATTAGAAAAAGAGGGAATTCTCAATTTGCTAAACATTATATTTGACCAGTCAAACTCTTTTTTAACAATTTTCTTTCTTTTTTGAAATCAAAGTCAAGTCTTCTCTCTCTCTCTCTCTTTAAAGACTTAAGAGGGAGATTTTCTTTTTCTTCCTTTAGTATAAATATATATTGTTTGTTTCTTTTCTGAAACTATTGATAATACATAGAAGAAGAAGAAGAATGTGGCTACCAAAGGCAAATGCGACAAAGAAAGAAACAGGAAGTGGATCAATAGCAGTTGCAATAGACAAAGACAAAGGAAGCCAACATGCTCTTAAATGGACTATTGAAAATCTTGCTTCTCGTGGCCAAACCATTTCTCTTATTCATGTCCTCTCCAAATCTCATTCTTCTTCAGGTCTCACTTATCATCATTTCTGGTTACTTCTTCTTCACGGAACCTTTTTGAAACTTTCCTTTTCTATATATATGCAGATATTGAAGAAGCAACACCACACCAGAAACAACAATCAGAGAAGTTAGCTAAAGATCTCTTTGTATCTTTCCACTGTTATTGTTCTCGGAAAGAGGTATTCAATAACAGAATCAATACCACCAAACCCATTAGGGTTTTTTCTTTTACTTGTTCAAAAAGTTTGAACCTTTTTTTTTTATCATTTCTTGGACTAGATAAATTGTCGAGACATACTACTCGAAGATGTAGACAAAGTTAGAGCCATTATCGATCATGTTTCGAATTCTGCAATCGAAAATTTAGTCGTTGGATCAGCTTCACGCAATGGCTTCATGAGGTATATACATATACTAATGATCATATAGTTTCATCTTTTGCAACAAAGTCTACTATTTCTCTGTAAATTCTTTTCTTTAAGCAGAAGATTCAAAACAGATTTGCCAACAACATTGTCAAAATCAGCACCAGATTTTTGCAATGTTTATGTTATATCCAAAGGAAAGGTTGCTTCGGTACGAAACGCATCTCGTCCTGCTCCTTACATTAACTCAATGAACCTGTCTGAATCGGACATTCAACGGCCAACTACTCCTGAGAATGTACCAAGGCCCCACCATGACCATACCAATTCTGCAGGTAGTACGCCTTCTAGGCCGCGTAAATCACTTGAATTAGACCCTACAAGGTATGAAACTAATAAAACATTTCTTTTAAAATCTTTCATGTCTTAATAGTAAGTCTTTATAATTTTTTGTTTTCTTGGTAGGTCTCCTTTAATGAAGAGACAAGGAATGATGAAACCATATGGAGACTTATATGATTCAGACAGCGAACTTTCATTCATTAGTCCTTCACATAGAGACTCTGACATTTCATTCATAAGCTCAGGGAGACCGAGCGTTGATCGGTCTTCTTTCACACTCGATTTCCCTGAATCCGGAAGGAGTTCAAGAATCTCAACTAGCTCAGACCAAAGCATTGGTTCACACCGCTTGGGAATTAAGTTTAGTGATCCTGGTTTCAATAACGAATCATCGACATTCTCTGAAGAAAGCGGTAGAACATCTTCATATTCATCACAAAGCTTGGTTAGTACTTAGTAGTAACTATACTCAAATATTCTTCTTTTAAAGATAATATTTGGTTTGATGGGTTTGTTTGTGTTGTGTTGTGTTGTAGGATGATGTTGAAGCTGAAATGAAGAGGCTTCGTCTAGAGCTTAAACAAACCATGGATATGTATAGTACTGCCTGCAAAGAAGCTTTAAGTGCAAGACAACAAGTAAGAGAAAATCGAACATTAGTTTACTTGTTGCTTGTGGTCTAATGTCTATATTGAATCTTTTTTTTGTTGAATATTTAGGCAACAGAGCTGCAGAAACTGAGAACAGAAGAGGAAAGAAAGTTAGAAGAAGCAAAGAGTTCAGAGGAAGCAGCAATGTCAATAGTAGAAAAGGAAAGAGCTAAAGCGAAAGCGGCTTTGGAAGCTGCAGAAGCTGCAAAGAGATTAGCAGAAGTTGAAGCTAAGAGAAGACTAACAGCTGAGATGAAGACAATGAAAGAATCTGATTCATTCTCTCGCGGGTTTGTCCGGTATAGGAAATACACTGTCGAAGAAATCGAAGAAGCCACTTCGAATTTCGCAGAGTCGCAAAAAGTAGGTGAAGGAGGATATGGTCCTGTCTTTAGAGGCTATCTTGATCACACAAGTGTTGCCGTAAAAGTTCTACGCCCCGATGCAGCTCAAGGAAGATCACAGTTTCAAAAAGAGGTAAACAATCTTTGAACAATTTCTTTGTCTTTTATAACAAGAAAGGCTTAAAAATGTTCTAAATCTTTGAAGGTTGAAGTGTTGAGTTGTATAAGACATCCAAACATGGTGTTACTACTTGGAGCATGTCCAGAGTTTGGTATACTTGTATATGAATACATGGCTAAAGGAAGCTTAGACGACCGTCTCTTCATGAGAGGCAACACACCTCCTATTACTTGGCAGCTACGTTTCAGAATCGCCGCAGAGATAGCCACAGGACTACTCTTCTTACACCAGACGAAACCTGAACCTATAGTCCACAGAGACTTGAAACCAGGCAACGTTCTACTAGACTACAACTACGTTAGCAAGATAAGCGATGTGGGTCTAGCCAGACTAGTCCCTGCGGTTGCTGAAAACGTTACTCAGTACAGAGTAACTTCAGCCGCAGGAACGTTCTGTTACATTGACCCTGAGTATCAACAGACAGGAATGTTGGGTGTGAAATCTGATGTGTATTCTCTAGGGATCATGCTTTTGCAGATCTTGACAGCGAAACAACCGATGGGTTTGACTTATTACGTTGAACAAGCTGTAGAAGAAGGAAGGCTTAAGGATATGCTTGATCCTGCAGTGCCTGACTGGCCTATGGATGAAGCATTGTCTTTAGCTAAGCTTTCTTTAAGATGCGCCGAGTTGAGAAGGAAAGATAGACCGGATCTTGATAAAGAGATATTGCCTGAACTTAACCGGTTAAGAGATATTGGTGAAGAGAGTTTAGAGAGTGTTTTCTATGCAGGAAAGTCTCCTAACACTAGCCAAGTCTCTATTTCATCATCTGTGAGTTATTGTTTTTTTTTGTTTGTTTTTATGAATAAATATTGTTAAAGTTTCGACCTTTTTTCGCGGTTTTGTAACTTTTTTTTTTTGGTACAGAGTGATCAGTTTTCAGAACCTCCAGCTGCAGAATCTCATGACTAGTTTTTGAGATGGAGAAAGCAAATATGATATGTTGATGTTTACAAGTAGTTTCCCTCTGTTTATGTTTGTATTGAGTTTTAAACACTTTTTAAGAATGTTTGCAGGAGCAAGTTTCTTTTATGTAACGGCCCATATTTAAGCCCAACAAAAACCTAAAGAAGAAGAAGAAAATTAGTGTAGAGAAGGAGCCTATATAAATTTGTATATAATGTCACGGCCCATATAAACTCAGTTTTGTCTGGAGTTTTATGTGTTTCGAATATCAAACATTTATAAAATGAATTTGTATAGAGAAGAAGAAAATTAGTGTAGAGAAGGAGCCTATATAAATTTGTATATTTGTATATAATGTTGTGGCCCATTAATTGGCAAAAGCGCTCATTTATAAAAAAGGCTTTAATAGTCAGAGAGAACAAATATCATTTGGGTTATGAATTTAACCACACGCGCCTTGTTTCCATTTTTTTCCAAATTTTCTGAAATAAGGCGATTTTGGTGGGTTATATAGACCACGGTTTTTAGTCTCACGCGCTCAACACGCAATTGGTGCGAGTATGATTTGTTTTTATACTTTTTGTTTAATTTTCTTAATAATTATTTTTGGGCTATCTTAATTAGTCTCCGGCTTCATAATTTGTCTGCTCGTAAGCCCAAATGGATCCTTAATGGGCCTGTTTGTAAGCCCAATAGTTCAAACCGGTTTGACTATACCCGGTTTGACTATACCCGGTTTGACTAAACCGGAGTTACGGGTTAAACCCATAGGCTACAGATAAACCTGCATCTTCTTCTTCGTCTTCTCCACCATGTTTATGGAGCTCTTCTCTCGCGCTTCGTGCAATTGCGAAACACTTGCCTTGATTTCTCCTCCTTTACAATCTATCAACTTTGTTTCTGCCTCTTTCTTCGTCTCTACTTGCCGCGTAACCTTGTTCCCGACTTACCACGGTGGTCGCGTCGCCGTGTCCGCCTCGTTACAGCACGGAGATTCGAATCCCAGCTCAAATTCTTCGCAGATTAATCATGAGGACCATATCTCTCTCGCGCGAGATTCAATTTCTGGGTTTCTACAACAAGAAGCTGGGCTCTCAAAGGCAGATTCAGATTTCGTTTCTGAGAATTGTCCGAAATACACGAGAATGATCGTGGAAGGTGTTAGGGATTTAGATGAATGGAACTCGTGGAAAGGAAGTGGTGAATCAGAAGGTTTAGGGTTTAAGGAGAAAGTGGTATATATGGTTAAGCAGAAAGGTGATGGTGGTAAAGTTGCATTTTTGGAGAGTCTTGGGTTGAGTTTGTCTTCTTCAATGTATTTGGCTCCTTATGTCTCCTCTGAATCACTTACAAAGCTTCTCTATAAGGTTATTGAAACAGATTGTTCAACAATTCTACTCTATACATTGCAACACTTATTATGTTGTATGGCTTTGTTAGGTTGGTTTTGGATTTGGAATCAGTATGTTACTTATCTTTAGGTTTGGATTTATAGGTTAAGTACTTGAAGGAAATATTCTTTTCTGGCAGTGATGAGAAAGGTTTGGTCGGAAAGTATGCGCGGCGAATGATGCTTTACTTATCTATACCCATTGATGAAGATGTGCAACAAACTCTCTCCTTTTTTGAGAAGGTCTTGTGTGTCCCCTTAGTAATATAGTATCTGATCTTTGTTAGAAGTGCTATGTTTTTTTAGTATGATGAATGTTACAATGTTGTTTAGATTGAAGCAAGGCGTGGAGGCTTGGACATGTTGGGATCTGTAGATGTATCTTTTAGGTTTTTAATTGAGTCGTTTCCTCGGCTTCTTCTACTTTCAGAAGAAGATGATATGAAGCCTTTGATAGAGTTTCTTGAAAGCATTGGTATACCTAAAGATTGCTCGGGGAAGGTACTTCTCTTGTACCCTCCTATCATGCTCAGCAAAACTGAGGAGACTAAAAGAAGAGTAGCCGCAGCTCTCGACAAGGTACACCAGTGATAGATTGTACATAATTAGTATAGATATGCACTTTTTCGGTTTCTTCTTGTTGCTGATTATTGCAAACTGGGTTTGAATTGGTTTAGGTTTGTACAATGAGTAAGGATCCTGGAAAAGTGTTGTTGAAGTATCCGTGGATTCTTTCACCGAGCATACAAGAAAATTATTCGCACATTGTCACATTCTTAGAGAGTGAATCGGTAAAAGCTTGATTTCTTACAGGACAGAGCACTTTTTTTAGTTCACTCATGATAGATTTAACATTGTCTAATGATATTTTGCTAACTTACTTGTTCTTACTAAGACATCTTCTGATGATATTATATTGTGTTAGGTGCTGAAAATGGATATTGACCATGCAATTAGGAGATGGCCTTTACTCCTCGGTTGCTCAACAAGCAATATGAAGTTGATGGTAAAAGAATTTGATAAATTAGGTGTTAGAAATAAAAGGATGGGGAAGGTTATACCAAAGAGGCCTCAGCTTTTGTTATGTAAACCCCAAGAATTTCTCAAGGTTGACAAACCAACACCATTTTCTCATGATATATACTCTTCTCCTTCTATGTTCTTTGCATTCTTGTTTGCATAACCATGTGATTACTCGTCTTGTAACAGGTTGTTTCTTTTCTGGAAGATTTGGGGTTTGAAAAGGAAATCGTGGGTCAAATACTATGTAGATGTCCTGAAATATTTGGCTGCAACATCGACAAAACCCTTCAGAAAAAGCTAATCTTTCTCACTAGTTTCGGTGTTTCCAGTACACATTTCCCTCGAATCATAAAGAAATATCCGGAATTTCTCATATACGACGCAGAAAAAACAGTACTTCCTCGGTATCTATCTCAAACAATATAAAGTAGGACCACCTCAATGAATCTTTGTTCAGTAAGGTTTCCTGATTTTGTAATGATATGCTCTTGCAGGCTTAAGTACCTAATGAAGATTGGTATATCAGAGAGGGAGCTTGCCTTCATGATCCGTAAATTCTCACCGTTATTAGGATACAGCATAGACAAAGTGCTTAGACCAAAGCTAGAGTTTCTAATGAACAGCATGGAGAAACCGGTTAAAGAGGTAATAGATTATCCGAGGTATTTCAGCTATTCGTTGGAGGAGAGGATAAAACCGCGGTTCTGGGTAATTAAAGGGAAGAACATAGAATGTACATTACAAGATATGTTAGGCAAAAACGATCAAGAGTTTGCTGCTGATTTCTTGGGTTTAGGAGAGCATCATTACACTCACAATGAAACCTCTTAGTTAGTTAAATTGTTATATGTAGGCCAACAAGTTTCTTGGAGAAACAAAATCACTATGTTATGAGATTTGTGAAGTTTCTCTGAAACTTTTTATTCAGATTTGTATATACAGCTGCTAGTGTATTTTACTTGTATTGTTCTTGTTGTATACAAAACTGAATTTCACTAAGGGTTTAATAGAATTATACATCATTCAAAAGCCCATAACTAAAAACCACATAGAAAGAAAGAATGTGACGCCCTTCTTCTTTCGACGCGTCGATTCAGGCAGGACACGTGTCGAGCAAAGAGCGAAGATAGAAGATCGCATCTGTTAAGCCCATCTATAGGCCCAACAACATGTTTTTTTATATATAAATATACGTTTTATATTTAACTATATTTGATAATCAGAAAAGACAAAAAAAAACACAAACGGTTATTTGCGTTGGTTTTATTTGAAACAAAGGAAACTATCACTTCTTTCACAATCGAACCAAAAAAAAAATGGGAGGCGCTATTGGCAAAACAACAAACGAAATTGGAAATTCTATCGGCAGTTCACTCGAAGCACTGCTCAAAAGCACACTTGGAAGATCCTGTGGGTAAGTTTCCTAACTTCATCATCGTTAGTGTTAGTTCTTGTCTGAATTTAAGACCAAACTCTTTTCATTTTTTTTGTTGTTGTAATTTTTGAATCGCAGAGATAAATGCGCGGGTCCATTGGATATTTTATGTTTCGTAGATCACTTATGTTTTGTTGATGTTGGGAAGTTGCTTCTCATCTTATCCATTTCCTATATAAGTAACCCTTTCACCACTCTCTTTTTCTATATCTTAAGTAATCCAATTAATTAGTATGCATTCCTTTGAGATTGTTTCGTATTTTGTAAATTTTGGCAGTTTTAAAGATTGGAATATGTCAATATGTTGTCAAGAGTCTGTGCAAGTTTTCTTGTGGCGCTTGTGCAAAGTGTTGTTGCACCATTGGACAGGTTGTTGGTTGCCTGTGGCACAGGTTGATCAACACTAAACGTGTCTACGGCGGTAGACGCGGCAGAAAGCGTCTCCGTGACATTGAAGCGGGCGATTACACAAGCGGGGAGGAGGAAGAAGCAAGCACATCAGAGAGTCTAAGACACAGACACATCATCAGACCATCTAAGCGAAGAAGAAGCTTAGGAAACCATTACAACCACCACCACCACCACCATCGAGGCAGCGACGGCCACAACCACCACCTTGCAAAGCTAACAAGTTGACAAATCTCTGAACGAGTTGGAGGCAAAGCAAGAAGGGCAAGAAAGATGAAACTCTACAAAGACTAAAGAGTGAAGAAGATCACTTAAGTCAAATATGTTGTTGTTTTTAAAATGTTTTCTAGAGTGTTGTTGCTTAAAAGTGTGTAACTAAACTCAAAAAACAGAACCAAATCATTTTTATTCAGATGAAATAAAACATAAAACCATTAATCCCATATGACTCTCTCTCTTTGTCCCTGTCTCTATGTTTATGTGCAAGAGAGACTGCCTTTAGGGCGAACAAACCGCCACGGATAGGTAACGGTTCTCTTTTCAGAGGAAAACCGGAGCCATGACAAGAGTTATGGTCGCAAGCATTTTGATGAGCACATGAATAGATGGACCGGCTGTGTCCTTGAACGGATCTCCCACTCTGTAAATATCAAATGAAATACGAATGAGTAACTCACATTTCGGAATTAGCACTTTTATGATTTTTCTTGAAGTAAAAATGAAATGGCTTACGTATCACCAGTCACGGCTGCTTTGTGGGCTTCGCTTCCTTTGCCACCAAGTGCACCGGTCTCAATGTATTTCTTTGCATTGTCCCAAGCACCTCCTGCTGTGTTTAGGAATAGTGCCATCAAGATACCACACACTGTTGCAAACATGAGCATAGAAGCCACAACTTTAGCTCCAAGCAGAGGTTGTCCTGTGTAATGTCCCAAGACCCGAAACACCAAACCTGAAAGAGACCAAGAGCTTTGTTTTGGTCATTATCTTGCGTTTCCAATACAGGAAAAAAAATACATAGTAAAGAAGATTACCAACTACAATGGGTGATCCTATAGCTAAAGCTCCTGGCTTGATCATTTCTCTCAATGCTGCAGATGCGACTATGGCAACACAACGACTATAATCTGGCTTCTCCTTGTACTCCTGTTACAGTTAGTTGATTTCACTAGTTAATAACGATAAGCCATAACAATGGGAGAGGACTCGAGAAGGGAAGACTATGCTCACCATTATGCCAGGCCTCTCAATAAATTGTCTTCTTACTTCGTTAACAACCTCTTGTGCAGTTCGACCAACTGCTGCGCATGCCCAACCACTAAAGAGGAAAATAAGCATGGAACCTAATAATCCACCTACGAAGACTTCTGGTATAGCAATATCAACCTGTTTTGATCCGAGGATGAACATAAGAAGATGTCTAAACTTGGAGAATACAACAAAGATGTGTAATATCACTTACCTCTTTGAAAGAAACATTAGCAAACGCTGAAACCTCGTCCATATACGCGCTAAAAAGAAGGAATGATGCAAGTGCAGCAGATCCAATGGCAAACCCTTTGGTTGTTGCTTTTGTGGTGTTCCCAACAGCATCAAGAAGATCAGTGATTTCACGGACACTTTCTGGCTGCAAGAGAAATTTATTATATCTACATTAGTCTAAAGATAAACCAGAGGAGCCAAACCCAATCATGTGATACTTACCTGTTGGCTCATCTCGACAATTCCACCAGCGTTATCAGCTATGGGGCCAAACATGTCCATAGTAAGAACATAAGCCGCAGTACTTAGCATTCCCATTGTAGCAACAGCTGTTCCAAATAAACCTCCAGTGGGTAATCCATTTTCATCTACTAGTCCCGAGGTATTGCCCAGCCAATAAGCAGAAATTATAGCAACACTTATAACCAAAACAGGAAGAGCTGTTGATTCCAGACCCAAGCTGACCCCAGCGATTATATTGGTCCCGTGACCAGTTGAGCTAGCAAGAGCCAAAGTCCTAACAGGCTCATGCTTGTAGTCTGTATAATATTTGGATATCCAGACGAAGGCATAGGCCGTGATGATGCCAACCAACCCACATAGAGCGAAACTGAACCATGCAGATGGAGCTTGTTCAGTGTAAAGCAGCCAGCGAGTAGACTACAAAACATAATTTAATGATGTCAGAAGAAGATATCGTAGAATACGTAAAAATTACAGAAATAACAACAAGGACTTCACTAACGTAGATGTGCACTTATTTGTAGACAGAAGAAAGAAGAGAATCAGTGGGTTGTATTAGATTATTACCGCGCCAAATGTCAAAACGGCTAATATAATAGTTAGAGAATATCCTTTCTGAAGTACAGCCATTGGATCCTCTACCGGAGATTTTACACTAGCATCACGTGTTCCCTTGATTGAGAATATACCAATTGATGATATTATCAAGTCAAAAGAATGAACAACTAAAGGGAATAGGATAAAGCCTGATGGATCTGCATTATAGACAAAAATATGAGTAAGTAAATATCTTTATCATTCAAATGATTTCTCCTATCTACCTAACTTCAAATATCAAAAGCCTTTATACTAGTTCAACCAACAGTGTCCTAAGTGGCCAACTAATTGTATTTATAAAACCTGACAAACTCAAAGTCTCAAACCATATATCAGATATGTTTCATGTGAGAAGAAACTTTAAAGACAGATCCCCTACGAACCTTCAATTTTGCACTTCTTAGCCATTGTTCCACCTAGTATCATTGCACTGATAATTTCAGCAGCTATACTTTCAAATAAATCAGCACCTCTAGCAGCACAATCCCCAACATTGTCCCCAACCTAAATGGCAAACAGATAACCTTTAACGATTACCATGACAGGTAAACTGTAGAGTGTACCACCAAGCGTACACAGAAAATCGTGAAAGTATGTCCGAAAAAGTACAAAGATAGAATACCAAATCAGCAATAACAGCAGGATTTCGAGGATCATCTTCAGGGATACCCTGTTCAACTTTCCCAACGAGATCCGCTCCAACATCAGCTCCCTTAGTGTAAATTCCACCACCCAACTGAGCAAATAAGGCAACAAACGAAGCACCAAAACCATATCCCACAAGAAGAAGAGGCACTGTAAGAAAAACCAAGAGACTAAATCAATAAATCTAACAAGTCAATAGATCATAAAAATATTTGTTTCTGGCTTCCAGTGATGAGATTCTACACACAGAGTTTCTAGGTGAGCAAATGGGGTTGACTGCTCAACCAAACTCATCATAATTAAGAGAATATTGCCCGTGACTGAAAATAACCCTTTACAGAGATGAAATAATCTTCTGAACTCAGTACAATGACATTTAGACTATGCAGACAAGATGAAAATAGAACTAACTTTTACAGAAAGCAGAACAGAGGACTTACGGTCATTAACACTCATTGCGCCTGGTGAACCCACTCCCAGCCAAACATAAAATGTAGAGTAAAGGATGGCGATACCAATCACAGCCATACCAACAACAACAAGGGCTGAAAACCCGCCAGCACGAACAGCTATCTGCATTATCACTGCCACTTAGTATGTGGTTATATGTTCATGTAGTATTAAAAATAACTAAACTGAAAAAACCTGCAATGCTTCTCTCGCAGATCGTCTAGCAGCACTGGAGACCCGCACATTAGCACGAACTGACACCCACATTCCAACATATCCAGCAATTCCTGAGCATAACGCACCCAGAAGAAATGCAGCAACAGTAATATAGGCAGACATCGCCCTGCAGCAAAAAGTAATATAAGCTAAGTATCATTCACAAGAACACAAAAGATATAACAAATATTGTGTATGTAACCATGAATCATCACCTTCCTAAACCAGCAGCCTCTTGCTGGGGAGTTAAGTTACGGAATAGATATATGCAAAGAATCACAAAAGCTAGCAAGATGGCCATCTTGGATATAGTGCTATACTGCGTTCTAAAAAAACCTTCAGCTCCATCACGTATAGCATCCGATATCTAGAAATAGGGGAATCACCTCAAATTTTTGAATTAAGAAAGTTTGTGGAGAACCCCGAAACTAGCGTTCACACTACATGAAATGAACGAGCTTACCTGAACCATCTCTGGAGGTCCTTCATCTTTTGCTAAAACCCACTTGGTTAGATATAGTGACAAAAGGAAGCTGATAATGCATACCGTGAAGACAAACACGATGATGGGAGAAGTACTTGCTCCCATGTAAAAGATTGCTCCAAAGCAGAGAAGTAGAAGTATAGAAAGAACACGAACATTCAACTTCCTTATGATCCGGAATATCTGCAAACAAACAAGTAAAATTGTACAAGTTCAAGGAGAGGTAAACAAAAAATGATCATTAACTAATAAAAATGCTAAAAGAAAAGGAATTCAGTTCCAAACATCACATAGAGAGGAATAACAAACTTACCAGCGGACTGTATGTTTTACTACGCATGTTGGGAAAAGCCCTTGGCCTGTCACTGAAAGACATCAAACTGGCCTGCTCAACATCTTCATCCATCATCATGTTTCGAGCTGAATTTGCCCTCCGGACTATGGGTTGAGGCGTAAAATCAGTACTCTGGGCCAACTCCACAGCAGAATTTGTTCGCTGAATTTTGATATACAACAAATTCTCTTCCAAAACTTAAACACCTCAACATAAAACGAGCACGAGATAGTACAAAACCTCTGAGTCTAGCAAAATATTGATTAGAGCTTCTTCAAACTTTCTAAAATTTCTGGAAAAAGAAAAGAGGAAAGTAGTAAGTCTTGATGTTGCTCTTTACCAACCAATTTTTCAAATTAAATTTAAAAATCAGCCCTTCAATTAAGGTTCAGCTACATTTTTCGACGTTTTCGTGTACTCAATCGCCACTACAATGAATCGCCCAGATAACGCAATAAACAAACAGCGAATGAGACCCTAAGATCTAAGCGACTAAGTTTTTGGTGTAAAAACGAAAAAATAATAATGAAAGGGACTATGCAAATCGATAAATCGCTTTAGATCTGAATTCTCTACATGAATGCGTTACGTAATGATGCGAATCAACGAGAATTTCAGCAGAAGAAAGAAGAAGCATACAAATACAAAAACGATAACAAACAGAGAAGAGAAATTACAGCTACGACGAGTGATCAGAAGGAAACCGCCATTAGCGAAAGCTTTTCTTAGCAGAGGAAGCGCTCTCGTCACCGTCTTTTGTCTCTGTGAATCCAAAGACTTTTCTGAGAACTTTCCGAATAATTTTTTGTTTTAAGTTTTTTTCAACCTAAATTAGTTTCACTTCTTTAGTGGCTCAATAGTAATTTTTTTAAGAGTAAGTGAGTCTAGTGACACATCCTATCCAATCAGATTCTGCCAAGTCATCACTACAAATCAGTAACAAGAAAAATGGGCCTAGCCTAACTTATATTCACTTTTGATATATTTATCATTAGGCCCTTCATTTTTTAAAAGGCCCTTCACTTTTGAAATAATTATTATTAGGGCGTCAATTTTATCAATATATGGGCCTAGTCCAACTTATATTCACGTTTGAAATATTTAATATTAGGCCCTTCGCTTTTAAAAAGGCCCTTCGCTTTTGAAAAAATTATAATTAGGGCATCAATGTTCTCAATATATGGGCCTAGCCCAAATTACATTCTTATAAATAAACGATCTGCAATATCGTAAGAGCCACTAAACTTATCGGCAACATTGTGGCTCAACGGTCCGATCACGGAGCACTTCTCTCGCCGTCAATCTCCGGCGAACTTAGCTTTGAAGCTTTCCGATTTGATCAGGCGTCACTGTTCATAGTTTCTCTGAGAATTTTATCAGAAAATATTGTGAGCTTGGGTTTAGGATTTGAAGATTATGTTGATGACACTAGCGGCGGCGAACGCCGTGTCGTTTAACTCGAAGCTTCTCGTATTTCGAATTCGTTGTTCGGATTCAAACCCTAATCGTGGATTTGGCTCTAAAAAGGTATGATTTTAGAAACTTCTTTGCCTTATGCTTTTGAATGTTTTGAACTTTATTATTGATTCAAAAGTGTGAAATTGCAACACAGGAAGAGAAAGATCCGTCGTTAAAGCAGAGGTATAGTTTCCTTGTGCTTTTTATTAACCCTTTATGTTAAGCAATTTGTAGTTACCATACCAATGCTGTTTAAATATGATATGAACTTATTTGTTGCAGGAAACCGTCTCCGAAACCATCTGTTTCTGTACCAAGAAGTAAGTAACAGATTTTGCAGCTCTTTCATAGACTATGGCACTTAATGTAATTTCCTATCTGAAAGAAGATGGTTAAATCAAAAGGTTTGGTAGTAGGCAGACACCTTAGTGATTGTTCTGTGTTTTGCTTTCTTTTTTGCTCAAGGCAATCTTGCAATTGCTTGCAGAGGCACCTGGACTGAATTCTCAGTTTGAAGGAAAATCCGGTCGTTCTTTCGATATAGACTTTGAGGACAGGCTTGAAACCATTAGGAGGTACTCATGTCTTATGATTCTACCATGCGTATAGGCTTTTTTAAAAGTATTGTAATTGGTAGATTTACCCACTACCACTAGCATGAAATCTCTTTCTTTGAAACTCTGCACTTGTAATGAACCAGGTCAGCTCTTAAGCAGAAAAAGACAGAAGTAGTTAATGAATTTGGTCCAATAGACTATGATGCACCAGTCCCGTCTGATCAGAAAACAATTGGTCTTGGTACTAAGGTACACACAAATAGTATCTTACAAGCGCAATTGTCTTTTTCCTAACACCGCTTGACATTCTATGACAGGTTGGAGTCGGCATTGCTGTTGTTGTCTTTGGTTTAGTTTTTGCTCTAGGTGACTTCCTCCCCTCTGGAAGGTGAGCTATCTTGTTGTCTCCTTTATGAATATATATGTAATGGTAACATCATAGATTTTCAGATGCTTTAGCGATTCTGAGTTCTAACATTGTTATTTTTTTAGTGAGAGTCCAACTGAGAACACTGCAGTGGTCAAAAATAATATTTCAGAAGAGGAGAAAGCCACACTTCAGGTAATATTAAGTAGTTGATGTCTTTTTCATGATGTTTTTGTTCATTTACTTTGGCAAATTGAATAATGTAAGAGAATTTTTATTTTGGCAGCAAAGGCTTAAAGAATTTCAAACAACTCTCGATGGCACTCCTAAGGATCAATCTGCTCTCGAGGTGAGTAAAGAGAACGTGAATGTTTATGTTGTCCATTTAGCCATTCACCACCATGTAGGGGACCAATAATATAGTGAAAATAACTTAAACTAATACACCGGTAGCTAATGATTAAGAATATTTTGAGTTGCTCTTCTCAAATGATTCTAACCTCCAAATCTATATTGCATTTGTATGAAATATGTTCTATTCCCAGTAACTTCGTTGAAGTTGCTAATAGTAAGCTGAAAACTAGACAGGGATTCCTCTTCTGAACTATTTATCACGATACAAAATATCTTAAAGCTTGAGGGCTGTGCAGGGCGCGGCTGTGACACTGACTGAACTTGGAGAATATTCACAGGCTGCTACGCTTCTTGAGGAATTGGCTAAGGTTTGTTTCTCCCGTGAAATTTATTGTATCTTATGTCTCGACTTGGCTAATAATTTGCACAAAGTGGGGTTCTTGTTCTGTAGGAGAGGCCAACTGACCCTGATGTCTTTCGATTGCTTGGAGAAGTAAATTATGAACTTAAGAACTATGAAGGCAGCATTTCCGCATACAAAATTTCTGAAAAGGTAAGAAGCCTCAAAGTTTTGTAATGTAGATTAAGATTGCAGAAAGAGTTTTTCTAGTGTGGGCATAAGATTTGAACTAATAATGCCTTCTATTGATGCTACTAGTGCTACCATGTAGCTGATGTTTAAAGAGGTAGGCATATGTTTTGATATGCTTAATAGTTAATAGTGATGTTCTACAATGTACCCTAGGTTTCTAAAAGCATTGATCTTGAAGTCACACGAGGCCTCATGAACTCGTATTTAGCTGCCAAGAAACCAGACGAGGTATGTGTTTCTACTTTCTACCAGATCTATCATCTATGTTACCTTTTCTGTCTGAAACTTAAGTCTTAAGTACTCTTACCTTCTCAGTTGATCCATTTCTTATTCACTGTTTTCATTATTCTCAGGCCGTCAAATTTCTTCTGGCCACTCGTGAACGTCTTAATACAAGGAAAGTAAGCTCAACGGGAAATGTAATAGCTGAAAGTGAAACAAATATAGACCCAATTCAAGTAAGTTGGTTTCTTTGTAATGGACTTAATATATCGATCTAATCATGACAATTATAAAGACCTTTACTAGGTTTAACTTTGTGACTTCAGTTAACTTTCATGTTGGCCAATATCTGCTTAGGTTGAGTTGCTTCTTGGAAAAGCCTATTCAGACTGGGGACATATCAGCGACGCCGTAGCTGTTTATGACCGGCTTATCACTGATCATCCTGAAGACTTCCGAGGTTACTTGGCTAAGGTAATTTCCTCAATATCCCTGAATAAATAAGGCAAGACACATGGCCCATAAACTCCATGTGAACTGGTGTTGCAGGGAATTATATTGAAAGAACATGGAAGCAGGGGAGATGCAGAGAGAATGTTCATCCAGGTGAATTATATGAACTTATTAAACCTTTTTTCCGTTCCAACACCATGTCCAAATGAGTATAAAATATGACGCAAAACTCTAATCTGTTAATGTGCAGGCTCGTTTTTTCGCACCAGACAAAGCTAAGGCCTTTGTAGATAGATATTCCAAACTGTGATCACTAGTTGATTCTGTATAGCTTTTACGCACCCGGGCTTGTCCTTTTTGCAGCCTAACTTTACAGGAAAAGTTGTTAAAACTTGAGCCAGATTCATCTGTGAAACTTACATGTACAATACAAATATTCTCAATATGTAGTTGGCTAGCCACAGAACCAAGAGTTTCAGGAACTGTCATCTAAATCATAAAAGGAACCAGAAGAGAGCTACACTAAATATGAAGACATTGTGTTCCAACTTATCTTCATGTGGCTAGGCATTGAGGCTACAAAACGCAAGATATCTGGCTTACTTGTGATTCCTGGGCGAAGCGGATCTGCTTCTTGTTGGTTCAAGACATGGAGAAACTTGGCAATGTTCGGAAGCACCATTTCCCGGCAATGTAGATGCAACAAAGGAACTTTTGATAAGACGCTTCCCTTTTGGATATCAAGACCTTCTGGTCTGCGCAGTTTATACGGTTTACCAGTGGTTGGTTCGATATCGACCTGTGGCATCTGTTTCCATCTCTTGTGTACGAACCAACCATACTTATAATCACCTACTATTGGAGTACCAAGAGCTTCGGCGCAATGTACACGTAGCTGTTTGAATAACAGTAACTTGATCAAGAGAGAAACAATAAAAAAATATATCACAAGTAATGTAAGAGGATAGCAAAGTACCTGATGTTTTCTGCTAGTAATAGGACGAAGCTCTAACCATGAACATCCGTTGATCTTAGGTCCTAACGTTCTATACTCTGTTATTGCTTCTTGTGAAGCTTCAAAGCCTGAGCCTCGAGCCAAAACCACTCTGTCTGTTTTTCCATCATCCAGAACGACCTAACAAATGTTTTTTGAATCATTTCCAGATTCAGGGCTCATAAGTAAAATCAGAAAGATACCTTTGAAAGAGGAGCTGAGATTATCCCTTCCTTGTCCTTTGGAGAACCAATCACCAGTGCCCAATATTGCTGATACGTTGCTTCACAAGCTTTGTTCCAAGCCTAGAATTAACAAAGATATACTTAACTATACGAGGCTGTACAAGGATGGTTCATAATTTCACATAGGTCTTCATACCTTACATGTTGAGTTTCTCCCCTTATAATCACTGAACACCGAGTGAAGATGATTTATACTTTCTTTGGTTCGACCCATTACTAAAAGGCCACTAGTTTCTCTATCAAGACGATGCACCTGACCATAGAAACCCAAAATAAGATGTTGAAACCAAATCTTTTACTCTACATAAACGGTTAATACCCAAAACATGTGAGGGTTTACCAATCTAGGACCTTCATCGTTACCAAAGGACAAAGCTGCAGCTGCAAGAGCGTCCATGCTGTTATGTATCGGTACATTCCCCTGAAATAAACAATGTTATATACTTGCAAAACCAATAAGAGAATGTAACAGCTTACTTCCATGAAGCTATTCTGCAAGAACAAAGAGGAAACTCTATTACCTTGACAGGAAGCTTAGGTGGCTTATTAAGAACTATAATAGCAGAGTCCTGCATTAGAGATCATGTGTAAGAACATCCGCATATCTAAAAGTGGCTTCTCGCAGAGAGCAAGTACGATAATTTACCTTGTACCTAACAAGCCTTTGAAGATATGCAATTTCGTCTGCGTTAGGATACAAGGTTCCACTTGGTATAGTATCATACCTCTTAGAGATTCTGGTCTCAGAAATTGACACTGGCAACCAGATTTTATCTCCTATTTGCATTACCTCGTTATGCTTAATCTGTATATAAAGTTTACAAGTTTACCACTACCCAATTCTGGAGAATGATCACAAACAACAAGAAAAATGTCAACTTTACCTTTCTCATGGGTTTAGCTTCATCTTCTTCTGTGTCTCTTAAAGCATCTCTACGACCTCGAAACTCCATTTGAACCTGCCACAAAGATAAAACTCAACAAGCAGAAAGAGTGACTAAAACTAAAGTGAATACAAAACAAATGTCTTATTTGTGAAAATACACCGAATCTATCTAAATACTTGGACAGTGTAATGATCCAAATACGAGTTCTAGAGAATAGTCTAACCAAAACTTGACAAGGAGTAATGAAAAGTTATACCAGAGACACTCACAAGGCCCTTTGTGAAATGAATTTGAATAGCTTTATCATGGATCTCTTCGAAATAGTACTTGACCCAGCTAATCGCCGTGACGTGTCCACTATCGCCGTCTTCTATATCGTTAACTCCGTTGCTAACGGCGTTTTTTCCGGGCAAAGGATGACCGGGGAAAGGCGGCAAGGACATAAGCTGACGTGGCAACGGTCCTTTCTTCGGAGGTCCAAGGTGTGCGATGTTGTTAGTCACACGTAGAACCTCCGATGGCGGCGGAGCTACTCTCGAATACCGCCGCTTCACCACCGCCACGCAAACCTGACGGAAATCGAAGAAGCTGAGTCTCGACTTGATCTTCCACATGGAGTTATAAATCAGAGCATCGGCTAAGCGGCGGAATCGTCTCCGTCGTAACGGCCTAAGACAAAAAGATAAACAAGTCTTGTGAAATTAAAAAATGGGCCTAATGGGCTTTTTTAAAGAAGGCCTTATTAGATGTTTGTTTATCCAGAAACGGCTACAATGAGTGATCTCATAATTTTAGCTTATGAGCCCATTACGATTTACTTTCACTAACCATAAAGCAAACATTTTTACTAAAGAGCAAAGATGACATTATGAGATAGTAATAGCGGACACAAGTAATCAAATATTGTTTGAACACATTTGGTCTTTTGATGATAACTTATTTGAATAGAGAGAGGTATAACAAATCAAATAGATGACTCACTTTTGGCTGTGCTCCTTATTACCATCAAAACGTAAGCAAAGCAAAAAACAAAGAATCAAACATATTACACAGCACAGCCGGATAAATTGTATGACGACGTTTCATAGAGCTAAATAAAAACTCCATGGATCGAATAAATAAACATAAAAATACCCATCACTATGATAGTTGTTGTTGGTTCAAAAAACAGAGACCAATTCGGATGATGAGTTGTCGAATGTTTTTCCGAAAGAGCTTACCGAGTTTCATCCTCCAATGCACGGAATCCAGCGGTGAGATCATCGTATAGTTTCTTGAATTTAGCCACGAGTGTATCCTCGCCTTCTGCTGGATCTTCGAACTTCTGAGACCTGTTTGTTTCAAACGATTAACAACTTCGGTTTCAGACACGTTTCGACTAGAGCTATATAGTGATTGATGGAGTTTTGTGGAAGAAACAAGTGGTTTTTGCTTACACTAAACGGTAGAAAAGATCTCCCAAGCGATGCTTGATGAGAGTGTAAGTAATCTTTTGACCGTCCATTCCAGCTGCTCTTTCAACAGACTGTGTATCATCAACCAACAACAATATTTGAGACCGAGTTACTTGCCTTTTGTATAAACAATAATTTACATGATGACTTAACAAAGCAGATCTCTTATGAATCATCGGCTACTTACCTGATTGGCTAGGTTGTAGAAATGGATAATGTTACGCATCATCCACACAGATTTGTAGAAAGGGCAGAATTTGTCATATCTGTCAAAAGATTCATCCAAAATTTTCAAAGGTAAGTAATCATCTGAGGGAGAACTATAGTAAAATAAATAGAGCCTAATCTTACGCTGTAAACGCGTTTTGAGCAAGGTAGTCTTCCCTCAATAGCTTAGCTGTTTCCAAGGTGATTTTGTCACCTTCCGCTAACGCATCTTTTCCCACAAGCTGCACACAAATTGTAACACACGGGTCAAATAAGTTCCTTAACAAAGAACTATCTGCTAAGAATAATTTAATTCTTTATCTAGAGATCAGACTCAAGTCTATATGCCTAGACTCAAGTATATATGCCTAGATTCAAGTCTATATGCCTAGACTCAAGTATATATGCCTAGATTCAAGTCTATATGCCTAGACTCAAGTCTATATGCCAAGTAACTAAGACCGCTTGGAGACCATTTTTCATTAGTCATAATACTAGGTAACCTATACAAGGATAAGTAAATGCGTACCTGGACAATTTCATTAAGATCGTCTTCCCTCTGCAACACCTCTCTGGCCTTTGTCCTGATGTTGATGAAATCTGGATCAAACTTCTCATAGAACGATTCCAATGCCTGAAAAAAACAAGCAGCTTTCTTATATATATAAGAACATCGAGATGGGAAACCAAGACAGGCTTAAAGAACACCGAGAATATTTAAGCATACCGTTGAATACTTTGAGTAGGAAATCAGCCAGTTAACAGATGGAAAATGTTTTCTCTGGGCAAGCTTTTTGTCCAAACCCCAGAAGACCTGCAGAAAGAAAAGCAACAAAAATGGGAACGTAAGCACTCCATAATAAAGCGCTATGGATATGAGAATCTATGGAAGATCTAAAACCAAATAATCACCTGCACAATACTCAGGGTTGCAGAAGTCACAGGATCTGAAAAGTCACCACCAGGAGGTGAAACAGCACCAACAATTGTGACACTTCCATCACGTTCTGGCCCACCAAGACACTTTACTTTACCAGCACGTTCATAGAAAGAAGCTAAACGTGCTGCTAGATAGGCAGGATATCCACTGTCAGCAGGCATTTCAGCCTAGAATATAAAGCAAAATATGTGTCAATAAACTGACAAAAAGAGTAGTGAAATGAGAACACAAAAATCCATGCAGCAAATATGAAAAGCAAGGGATTACCAGCCGTCCTGAAATTTCTCTCAATGCTTCTGCCCAACGGGAAGTTGAGTCAGCCATCATACTAACATTGTATCCCATATCTCTGAAATATTCAGCGATAGTGATTCCTGGATTTCACATTACAAAACAAGATTTAAACGAAAAAGTTGAGGGTCGTAAGAGAAAAGGTTTGCGTGGATGGGAAACAGGTTTCTTCAAAAACTATTAAAGCTACATGCCTTATATTACCTGTGTAAATTGAGGCTTCACGAGCAGCCACAGGCATGTTAGAGGTGTTGGCAACCAATGTAGTACGTTTCATGACAGATTCCTCTCGGCCATCAGGCAGCGTCATTGTCAATTGTGGGAAGTCCATAAGAACCTAGTTTATGAGAAACCATCAGACTAGATTTGTGATGTGTGATCAATATGCATATTCAAAATGAAAAAGAGTTATACCTCAGCCATTTCATTTCCTCGTTCTCCACAGCCAACATAAACAACAGCATCGGAGTTGGAGTACTATGTATACACAAATAAAATTACCTCTCGAAATTTGATATTCAAATAATTAAATGAAAAGAAACCTAAGTATCACAGCCTACCTTAGAAAGTGCCTGACTAATAACAGTTTTTCCGCAGCCAAAAGCACCAGGAATGGCACAGGTTCCACCAAGGACTGAGGGGAATAGAGCATCAAGGACCCGCTGATAACAGGAAAAGAAAACTATCAGCAACACATGTCTTCCAGAGGCTATGACCACTGTCAATAAATTCAGACTTATCACCTGTCCGGTAAGTAGAGGAGTATCAGCAGCAAGTTTTGATGCAACTGGCCTAGGTGTACGTACAGGCCAGCTCTGAAGCATGGTGTAAGATTTCTTAACCCCCTGGAATTCAAGCTCTAGCACTGTATCCTGATAAATGAAAAAGCTGTCAAACAACCGCGAGCAGAAATCCAATTGTTTTCCAGCCAGGAAATGGTTACCAATAGATCAACTTCACCATAAATTAACTAAACCACTGAAAGAAAAGAAAGAGTTTCAAATGTATTTAGAATTGTTTGAGAGGAAGCTGAACTCAAACCTTAAGGGAATATTGACCAGCGGGAGCAATATAAGTGATCTTCCCCATGGCATCAGGAGGAAGGCCAACATGATGTGTCATCAGGGTGTTCTCGAAGACGGTCTGCATTCAAAAGTTATGTATGACTTTCAGAATAAAAACAAGGGATCACTAAAAACAAACAAACCAATGCAAAAAGAGGAAACTCAAATATATCCCCTTGCCAAAATTAGATTAAAGAGGAGGACAATAAACTTACAGCATACAAGTCACCACCAGTTATTGTGTCTCCCTCGACTGCAACCAAGTCAAATTCAGTTGACATCAAGATTAAGACCATATAAACACTTCAATAGAGAGAGAGATATAAAGTAAAAACATTACCAAATTTATTCGGCTGGAACTCCCAAGGACAATCTTTGTCAAGAGCTGGAACAGAAACACCCCGAGGGATGTACACATCGCCAGATATTTTCGCAATAGTCTTCAAAGGCCTCTGTAATATTCAAAGAAATGAAACCAAAGAATCATGAAAAGGCACACTCTGCAGTTGATAATGTTATAACAAATCATATAAATAACTTCATGGCTAACAAGAGTGAAGAGTCTATATCCAACTGAACCTGAATTCCATCGAAGATATTTCCCAATATTCCTGGTCCAAGCTCCACAGAAAGAGGCTAAAAATTCAGGCCAAAAACTATATTAGGCAGATAAACAAACAAACTATAGAGAAGCCAAAAAAACTCGAGATTAAAGAACTTGCAAACCTTGTGTGTTCGAAGAACAGGATCATTAACAGTCAATCCAGCTGTTTCTTCGTAAACTGATACAAAGCAAATCGCCAAATACTAGTTAAGAAATCTTACACAAGGCCACATATAAGGTTAATCAAGATACAGATATTTAACAGAGTAAAGTTACAGTAATAAGCCCAAGAGAACCAAACCTTGGATTGTGGCAGAATCTCCTTCAAGACGGATGATTTCTCCAATCAAATTGTCATGTCCCACACGCACCAACTCATACATAGCAGCACCAGCCATACCATCGGCGACAACAACGGGCCCTGAAACCTGCATCGCAATTATTCTGTATTACAAATCTGATCACGAAACACGATTCTGATATATAAAAGTCAAATCTCAGATCAAATTACTGAACCAAAGAGAATCAACAGATTCCCAAAAATCAAGAGACGATTAATAATATAGGGAAAAATCCAAAAAAAAAAATGAAATCAGATCGATGATAATACCTTGCGAACGTAACCATACTCGCTCTCCTTCTCATCGTCCTCGAAGGTCGTAAGCTTTCCTCCGTAAAACGCAGGCATTCTCTCTACAAACAGTGATTCAAAACAACAAAAACTCAAATCGCCTCCTGAAAAAAAACGGCGAGATCCGATCAAATACACAAACCAGAAATAGTCAAAACCTTGATTCAACGATCAGAGATCGACAAAGAAGAAAACTCGAGAAATCAGAATCCAGAGACAAACAAGATCACAGAGAGAAAGAGAGAGAGACTAACCAGTAGTGAAGAGAGAGAGAGAGGAAGAGTGGTCACAAGAAGAGAGAGAAGGGAGGCACGTAGTATAGATAATTAGAAGAAGTTGATCTGATAGACGAAATCGTGGAGCGATTCTCTACATGACTTTACACGTTTAAGCTTATAGACACTTGCCACGTGGTTAACTCCCACGTGACAAATTGTTATAGGCCTTATTGTATCTATTTTAAGGCCCAATAAGCGGGTCCATTTATGTTGGTTTCTGACTATTTCTTCTGCCCTGAAACAGAGACTTTACATGTTCTGTCTCTACATGGTTACATCTCTACACCCATCTTCTTGCATATCCTACATCTATAAAATTTTGTGAGTTTTTACATTGTTTTGGATCTTAAAGGCATACACTGCATCAAAGAAAGCAGTCTACTGAAACAGAATCACAAGAACTGAATTTGGAAGAGCTCATGTGCTCATATATATATATACATGATTCAACAAAGTGTTGTTACAAAGGAAGATTACATTAAAAACAGACCCCTATGCAAACATCACCTTTTCTTATTTAGATTCATATTTCAGAACTGGGTTGGCTCTGATGTCTATGAAAGGTTTGTTTGCTCTGACCCTATCTAAAGATTCCAAACAATGTCAAGCCTTCGCAGTCGCTCTTAGTCGTTCAAGTATTCTTTGATTCGTGTTCTTAAATCCTGCAAATCTTGTGAAGAGCCTGCAAAAGAAAGTCATGAAGTGGACATAGCCAAGGCAAAAACTTAGGCCCTTAGTCAATAGATACTAGCAGAGTCTTGTAAGTTCAAGAACTTACTGCTATCGACTCGTTAAATCATGGATAGAAGATTATATATGATTGTTGTGATTAGTTCATAACTTACCAAGACACTGGTTTGGCGAATTTAGTGGTTAGCCTTCCTCATCATCAGACTGAGATTTAGTGTTTGAAGCCATCTTCATCTCCTTCTCCACAGATTGAGCCTCTACACCTATCAAACAAAACAAAAGAGGCTGATCAGGTTTTAAGAACCATTGTACCCAAAATAAACCATATTTGACGCTATAAGATGTCACTAAACTATGCAAATACCTCTTAAGACCATTCTGTTAGAAAACAGAGCGGCTTTTCAACAAGAGGCAAAAGCAACAAAGAAACTAACATTACAATTCCACTTTCAACCGTAACAAAAGAAGAGACCTGTTGTATCAGGACACTACCTATAAAAGAAAGACTCTTTTATGTTATTATCATTGTTGGTCACACATTTCCATCACTGATATCTTAACCTGTAATAGCTTCCAAAATATTCAGACATAGACAGGCAAACAAAAAACCTTTATTTTTCCAATGTATCAAACCAGAGAGACCAACGAAAGAAACTCATCTATAATCATCACAAAATCGTAAACTCATCTATGCATATCATATAGATTCATAAAAAAAATCAAAGCTTTATGTTTCAAATCACAAGTCAAAGAGCACAAACGAATCAGACCATTGATGAAGTAATCAGAGGAAGGCCATCCACGTCCCGAAGAGATCGAAATCGATTCTTCATCACCGATCGGATTCGCCAGCTTCTCGACAAGCTTAGCGATCCCATGAGACTGAGATCTAGGAGGTGGAACCCAATACGAAGCACCTGGAACAAAAGGTAGCCAATCAGGCGCGGATCTTCGTACCAATATCTGATGCACGGCGTCTTCTAGCTTCATGATAAGAGGATCCGATTGCGACTGCGACGACGCGGATGTGTCGATCTCGTAAAGTTCGCCGATGCGATTAGATCTCCGATTAGATGATTGAGATCGGAAGAAGATGGCTCGCGATGAAGATAAGGCTAATCGGAATCTAGAGAGAGAAAGCGAAGGAGAGATAGATCTAGCCATTCTTAGAGAGAGAGGAGAGAAAGTGTGAGCTTTTTTCAGAGGAGAAGACAAAAGATTCTCTTGTTTTCTTAAATGGATAAGAAGAAAATATCACAAACTTTATTTATTTATGGGAATTTATAATACAGTGATATTACAGTATATACACTATCATGTATTGTTTTTTAATTTTTAATTTTTAATTTTTAATTTTTAACCCAAGATATTTTAATTTATAAAAAGAGGGCTCCCACTTGTGATAAATTACAGTTAACAGCTTTACTTTTAAAAAGCTTTTACTACACTCCCAAAACTCTTGGCAAAGACTGAAAAAAAACTCGAGTGCTTTGTAGAGAGAGAGAGAGAGAGAGGTGTTGCGGCTAAAAGAGGAGATCGAGATCAGGATCCACACGAAGGACGAAGGAGAGTGAGCTAAAGATATGGGATCTAAGCTATTAGAGTGTTGCTCTCGATTCGTCTTCTACAAGTGTCACTCTCGCAGCTACAGCTATTTTCTTTGATAGCTTTTTTAGGTTAAGATTCGTCGGAAACTTACACTCTCCTCTCAGGTTAGTTTCTTCGCCGTATTTATGGTTTTTTTTTAGGTTTTGCTTTATACATGGCGATCTGATTCCGATTTGTACTTTTATTGAATTTGGATTTATTCATGAGATTTTCAATTTTTGTCGTCTGATTTGAAAAAAAATCAACCTTACAAATTGGTTCCTATTCTGTTTCTTGCAGGGCTTTTAGATCTTCACGTTTCAGGGGACATTGTTTTGTTTTGTGGATGCTTTTTACCTTAACAAATGGGTTCAAGATATGCATCTCACCAGCTAAGCAATGGGCTATTTGTGTCGGGTAGGCAAGAGCAACCGAAAGAAAAGCCTCCAACAATGAGCTCAGTAGCCACGCCTTACACTGGCGGCGATATCAAGAAATCAGGAGAATTGGGGAAGATGTTTGACATTCCTACAGATGGGACTAAGTCAAGAAAGTCTGGTCCAATAACTGGAGCTTCTTCCAGAAGTGGCGCGCAGTCTGGTCCAGGCGTGCCTAACGCCACTGGTCGTATGTCTGGCTCTCTAGCTTCTGCTGGGTCGAATTCGATGAAAAAGACGAATTCTGGGCCTTTGTCTAAGCACGGTGAGCCTCTAAAGAAGTCTTCTGGCCCGCAATCTGGGCAAAACTCTGGAAACATTCCTATACTACCAACTACAGGTCTCATAACATCTGGTCCGATTACTTCGGGTCCTCTGAATTCATCTGGAGCTCCTAGGAAGATCTCTGGTCCTCTAGACTACTCTGTTTCGATGAAGAAACATATGCCTTCTGTTGTTCACAACCAAGCCGTAACTACACTTGGTCCGGAAGATGACTTCTCCTGCATGAAGAGCTTCCCCAAGCCTGTCCTTTGGCTGGTTATACTTATATTTGTAATGGGGTTCCTCGCTGGGGGATTCATACTTGGGGCGGTTCACAATGCAATTCTCCTCATTGTTGTGGCGGTCATGTTCACAATCGTTGCTGCACTTTTCATTTGGAATGTATCTTGTGAGAGACGTGGTATCGCAGACTTCATTGCTCGTTATCCTGATGCTGATCTTAGAACTGCCAAAAAGGGTGAATTTGTGAAGGTCACTGGGGTAAGTATCCAAGTAACATTCCCAGAAAGTGCTGGCTTTATGCATTTACTCTTTTGCCTCTGCATTGCTCATGGAGTATTTGAGTTGTTCTATATTCATGACATTGGCTCTTATATTTTGTTTGTTAACAAGGTTGTGACATGTGGTAATGTGCCGCTGGAGTCATCCTTCCATAGAGTTCCCAGATGTGTTTACACTTCTACTTGTCTATATGAGTATCGTGGATGGGGTTCGAAGCCAGCCAATCCTTCACATCGCCGCTTCACATGGGGACTGAGATCAGCAGAGGTTGGATGATATTTCGTTTCATGGAAAAATGTTAGTCTTTTATTGTCAAAAATGTCTCTAAACTTTGCACTTGCAATACATGACAGAGGCATGTGGTAGACTTCTACATTTCTGACTTCCAGTCTGGGCTAAGAGCATTGGTCAAAACCGGAAACGGTGCAAAGGTAACACCTCTTGTCGATGATTCTGTTGTCATCGACTTCAACCCAAGAAGCGAGCAATCGTCTTCGTCTCCAGATTTCGTAAGGTGGTTGGGTCAGAAGAATATACCCAGTGACGAACAAGTAATGCGTCTTAAAGAAGGGTATGTTAACTCAACTTGTAATCAAAAAGCCTTACAAGAGTTGCTCAAAACCTGTTGGTTCACTGTTTTGTTTGCAGGTATATCAAAGAAGGAAGCACAGTGAGTGTGATTGGGATGGTGCAGAGAAACGAAAACGTGCTAATGATAGTCCCGACGACAGAGCCATTAGGTGGTGGTTGGCAATGGAGTAAATGCACATTCCCTGCAAGTCTTGAAGGCATTGTGTTGAGATGCGAAGATTCATCCAACGTAGATGCCATTCCCGTCTAATGAAATTAGTAGTAAGTCTTTCTTCTTCCACGGTTTGGTATAGGGAAATCTCACCATTTCACTGAAAGCTTCATCAATATTTTCATGAAATCTGAATGTGTTCTTGGTTGGTTGCTTTTCTCTGTCTCTACTGATGATATGATTATTCCTTTTGGTTTGGATGTTATGGTAGTGTGTGTGTTTTCTTCCTTTTTATTTTTACTATTCTTATATCAGTTATCACATTCTATGGTGATTATGATGGATGTGGATTTCTCTTGTGACTTTGTTTTGTGTGTTTGGTTTGTAATTGTAAAGCTTTTTTCTAGTTTATCTTCTTTTTTTTCAAATATGGGTAAACCGATTTTGACCAAATGAGCATAATAATAAACATACAAGAATTCAGAGAGATTACAACAGCAGCAAATACATCAAGCTTTGCTTATAACTTTTGACTTCACCAAATGTTATGTTATTTTTGAATGAAAAAGATCGTTTCTATCATTCCCCACTTGCGTAAAGACGGGTCCATTCTTTAGCTGCACAAACAATAATAGTTCACAAGGATTGAGAGATACCACAACATGGTTTAAGAAAGAAACAGAACTTTGTAACTTGAAACTGAGTTTAGGCATAATAATAACCTGTCTCCACAGCTTCTGCCTCATTACTCTTCCAATGCTTAGCAATGTTCTCAGACAGTGGATCATCTGGATTTGGTGCACTCAGAAGAGCTTGAATACTATTTTGGTAGGGACAACAAATATAAGAAAATGCAGTCAAGCTCCAAGGAACCTATGGTTTTTTTTGGCATGAAAGAAATCTAATGTAATAAATTTGTATACCTTAAGAGCACAGTTCTTATTTGTAGAGCAGGGCTCCATTTGTCTTTCAGAATATCAAGACATATTCTTCCAAGCTGTACGAGCGATAATTGAAGACGCAAGATTAAGAGTATATACTTGGTTTTGTGGAAGGTAGAGATAAAAAAGAATAAAGGATTTAGAGCTGACCTTGTCAATGTTAGGATGGTATATCTTAGTAAGAAACCTAACCTGTTGTTACAATTCATGATAATTAGAAGAGCTTAAAACTATAGTTTGGTGCAGACACAAATATCCTAATTACAAATCATAACCAGATTATAGTCAGGTCAACATCGGCTACAGTGAATTGATGAAACTCAAAAATCAAAGGAACTTACCTTGGGAGCTGCCATAGGGTATTCTTCAGGCAAAAACAGTTCCAACTTGAAAACTCCTCCTAAATAAATGTAACAAAGCAAATGATTGTTTGTCAGTAAAAAAGTTGAAACTTTCAAAACTTGATTTAAGAAGGTACAAATATCAGCATCTACTTAGCAGCAGCAGCATAAGAAAAAGAATCAAGTATATTATAGTAGTTGTATAAGCTCATAAATTATAACATAAGCATTCATTGATCTATATAAACACCTTGTAACCTAAATAAAGCAAGAGGAAAACTGCTATTTCACAAGTTCAAGTCGAAAAAAGCAAGGAAGACCATTGTATTATAGACAATGAAATACCTTCATAAGGAGATTGTGAAGGACCAAGAACCATAACGTTGAAATACCTCATATTATCCTCTGATGGGGATGCACTTATTCCTGGAGCTACACCAATCATATCAACAAAAACTCCATGGAAGATCACAATTTCAAAATCTAATAGCTTACCAGGTTCAGTGAGCAGACGCTGAGTTTCCTATCAAATCACAACGAAGTTAACAATTAGATCCAAAAGAGAAAACCTCATATACATACTCAGCTAGATAGAGATGCAATTACAAAACCTTGATGATTCTTCGGGGAAGATTACTATTCGCCATTATCGCGCTGCTGAAGAATTCGATCGCGATCTAAGAAGATATCTTTAGGTTTTCGAGGTAAAGAAGATGTTGAGATGCGTCGTCTCTCTCTCGATGCTGATTCTCTTTTCTACTTTTTTTTAAAGTTCTATGGACATTTTAGTGAAAATAGTAATATGACTAATTTATTTACATATTTTTCCCTAAACTTTTGTTTATTTACTGATGTTTCCCTGAAGTGTTTTATATTTATCTATTTTTCCTTACCATTTTTTGTAACTACATAAATGTCCCGTGTTTTGTGTATTGGTGTATGTCCCGTCGATGTTGTTTAATATGGACCCTTAACGATTTTGTTTATTACCGACACTCCCTCTAGTTTGAACAATTTAAAGTGGCTCCCATTTTTCTATTGCATATAATACCCTCAAGTTTTTATTTATACAAAGTCACCCGATAGAATTTTGTTACAATTTTCCACCCATAACCTTTTTTTATAAAAATTGGATAATAAATGAAAACCTTTGAGATTTGAGGCCCAAGTTTATGATGGCCTTGTCGGCTGAATAATAATTGAATTACAATTCATTATTCTCTTTTACAACTTTGAACTATAAATGATACAAGTTGGGCATATGCACCATGAAGACTAATCAAATAAAGTTGCCTAAATATAAATTTTTAAAAATTTGAGCCGTCGAATAAGACTTGTCTATTGGGACTGGGAGACACATTCATTGTCCCTTTAATTTTGTAAAGCATCTTCAAATTTCTTTAGATTCTTTTAATAAAACAAGTGGCGATATTAATTTCACCAAAAAAAAAAATTATACTTATGTCCTTTTCAAACCAAAACCAGCAAAATCAATAGATTACAGCAAATCAAAGACCAAAAAAGTCGTATTAAATACACTATTAAATATTTTCAAATCCAATAAAAAAGACCCTGACTCCTATAAAAAGAACCTCCACGTTGTATACCCAAAACACACACACACACACATCAAAAACACATATTCCAAAATGAAGTTTTTATTCACATTATCTCTCTCCATCTTCTTATTGATTGGATCAGCACAAGCCAAAGTCCCCGTGGACGAGCAGTTCCTAGTGGTCAACACCGGCGGCTACACCGACTACAGCCCTATCGAATACAACCCGGACGTTCGTGGGTTTCAACCATTCAGCGACAACTTCCGTCTCTGTTTCTACAACACAACACCAAATGCTTACACACTCGCCCTCCGAATCGGAAACAGAGCCGTCGAATCAACTCTCAGATGGGTCTGGGAAGCTAACCGCGGCTCTCCGGTCAAAGAAAACGCTACGTTGACTTTCGGGGAAAACGGTAACCTCGTGCTAGCCGAAGCCGACGGTCGTTTGGTGTGGCAAACGAACACGGCTAACAAAGGTGCCGTGGGGATCAAGATTCTTGATAATGGCAATATGGTAATTTACGATTCCAATGGAAGATTCTTATGGCAGAGCTTCGATTCCCCGACGGATACGCTTCTCGTCGGTCAATCGTTGAAATTAAACGGTCGGAACAAGCTAGTAAGCAGACGGTCTCCTTCTGTTAACACGAATGGACCGTACAGTCTTGTGATGGAAGCAAAGAAACTTGTCTTGTACTACACGACAAACAAAACTCCGAAACCTATCGCTTACTACGAATACGAGTTCTTCACCAAAATCACACAGTTACAATCCATGACGTTAAAAGCCACGGAAGATTCCTTCGACACGACGTGGGGCCTATCCATGGAAGGTGTTGACTCCGGTTCTAAATTCAACGTCTCCACGTTTCTCTCGCGCCCAAAACACAACGCGACGTTGAGTTTTATTAGGTTAGAATCGGACGGAAACATTAGGGTTTGGAGTTATAGCACGTTAGCGACTTCCACCGTGTGGGACATAACGTACACGGCGTTTACTAACGGCGACACCGACGGTAACGACGAATGTAGGATCCCAGAACATTGTATGGAGTTTGGTTTGTGTAAGAAAGGTCAATGTAACGCTTGCCCTAGCGACAAAGGACTACTTGGTTGGGACGAAACTTGTAAGACACCGAGTCTGGCGAGTTGCGATCCCAAAACGTTTCATTACTTCAAAATCGAAGGAGCTGATAGTTTCATGACGAAATATAACGGCGGCTCGACGGCGACGGAGAAAGCTTGTGGTGATAAGTGTACTAGTGATTGTAAGTGTTTAGGGTTTTTCTACAATAGGAAGAGTTCAAAGTGTTGGTTGGGTTATGAGCTTAAGACAATGATTAGAACAAGTGATTCTTCTATTGTTGCTTATGTCAAAGCTCCTAATGCTAACAAAAAGACAAATCTTTGAAGATGTGAAATTATTGTGTTTGATTAATAAGGTTACATTTCGTTTGTTTAATCTTTTATACGAAATAAATTGTGTACTGATTCTCAGCTACATTTTTTATAATAAATTGAAGTGAAAGGTATTATATTTTTATGGATCAATTTAAGATATATATATATATATATATTTGAAAATTGAAAGCTTTGTCAGCGAGGCACGACCCCACGTGCACGCAATCCTTTATATGGCATGTCAAGCAATTAAGAGACTAATAAGAAATTAATTAAAAAATTGAAGATGGGTGGTGATTAACTAATTATATTAGCGAATATACTTAAAGTAAACGGATAATTTAAGATGCGTGTATGTTTCGACGCCACGTCACCTTATCAGATTTGTCTCTTTGTAACACGTAGACAAGTGTTGGATAGAAACAAATAGTATGTTATTAAAATATAAATTTGACATCATTTGATTTATATATTCACAGATCTTCGGTTTAATTTAAATTTCCAGACAACACGGATTGTCACTTCCCATCATTTTCGCTAAATATCTTTTTATTAAATTTTTTTTTGCAAGCTGTCAGATATTATTTATAGATATCCATTTAAAGCATGTCATTAATTTGCGAAACATTTTTACTATTTCCGGACACCGCATCATTTCGTTGACCAATTTCATTACTAACAAAAGTATTATTGATAATTAATACGTATTTAATTAGATTTTTAGTGCACTAGAGGCAGAGTTTAAATTTATTAATTTATTAGTAATATATACATAGTATCATCTAAAAAAGTTTTGTTTGAACAATAAAAGTATCATAAAAAAATTTTGTTTATTAAAAAACTTTGATATTTTATCACCATTACTTTCATTATATTTATATAATTAAACTTTTTGGTTTGTATAAGTTTTTCATATCAATTTTGTGGTATACGCATATTTTCTATATATTTTATTTGTTAAAAAATATAATGAGCTTAAACTTTTAATTAATATTATGTTTTAAACTTGACTAATTTTTTTTAATATTATGGGCGTTTTAGATTTTTTATTTTGTTTTTTTTTTTATTTTCGTTAAAATTTAAAAAGTGTGTACTTGATTAATATATTGAGGAATTCACAAAACTACACCATTTTATCCATTCCTTCATAAAACTACACATAATTCAATATTTTTACATAATTATACCCTTTCAAAAATTTAAAAGTTTGATTTACCTTTTAAAAAATCACCAAAATTAAAATATTTTCGTTTGGGTTCGCTAATTAGAATTTATGGTATAATATTAAAGTAGTATGATTATGTGGGTAGGATTTATTTAGATTTAATTTTTTGAAATTATTTTAAAATTGTGTAGTTTTATGAAATGTAATTCAAATGAAGTAGTTTTGTAATTCTCCCTTAATCTATTATATAATAGCACAATACTCTCCCAATCTAAGGCATCAACAACATCAACATAAATAATTCAATTAAAAAATCATTTAATAAAACTCATTTAATATTTAAAAAACTCATTCAATAATCAATATTAATAAAAATAAAATAAAAAACATTCAATATAATATTTAACACTAATAAAAAACATAAAACATGTATATCAACTTTCTAAAATGAAAATATATAAGAAAATTCTCTCTTATACTAATTCTTTTTGGAATATATTACATATGTCCCATTATCTAATTTTTCTATCTAAAAGCACAAAATTTAAAAGTTATAAATGATGTTTAACATTTATTCAAAACAATTAAAAATTAAGACTACATAATATTAGTGGTCATACTATAGTTAATAAATAAAAAATACGCATATAGAAACTTGTGAAAATCAAATAAAATGGAACAAATCAAAAGATCTAAAACATTTAACAAAATGGGTGAGAGAGAGTATAGTTTAAAAATAAATAAATATAAATTTATAAAAGTTTAAATAACTATAATTTGGGATTAAAAAGCTCCATATATATACATACTTTCTAAAACTAAATGTTAGTACCAAATATATGAAATAAAATTAAAATATTTAAGGAGAAAACAAAACCTCATACAAAATCAACAATTACATATACAAATAATTCAATAACGTTATAGAGAATACAAAACAAAATATGATCCAAATTAATTGACGGGTTAAGATTTCCACGTAAAACCAAAGTAAACAACATACGTTTGAGAATAAACTAAAACATCCAAACAGAAGTTGTTCGTAAACAAAATCATTTTCATTAGTTTAGTAAAATATAAAATAGATGGAAAATATATAAAGTTAAACCATATATCTATTACAAAAACAAAAAACTTCATAAAACAAACCAAAACACATGTAAATTCAATGTAAAATTATTTAAAATTACTATAATAATTAGCGAATATTCCGCGTAACGCGCGGGTTGTTTCCTAGTAGTTATGAAATGATTAAATACGGAGTACTACATTTTTGTTGGACCTATCTCGAAAATTATCATTCATCTATAATTTACTTAATGGGCTCAAGGCCCAATGCTAAGACAATATAAAATCAAAATTAAATAATACTACGTTTTAACCTAAACACCGTCTCACTCTCGTCACCACCGTCTCACTCTCATCACCACCAGGTCCACCATCGCCGGTAAATCTTCGTGAGTTCATCACCACCGCTATTTTATTTTAACTATTAGTCGTATTTCCCTCTTCTTCTTCGTTTTGTGTATTCGCAGAAAATATTAATCGCCTCTAAGTTGATTCATAGGTTATTTGATTCGTATAGTTACAGTGAATATCTTTTTCGTATGAACAGATAAGTATACGTTTATATTTTACTTTTTTGATTTTTTTTTAATGTTTCTCTACTGCTCATAATATTTTCAGCTAATTCATTAGAATGACTTTGATACCAAAGCAAAAGCGTCACAAGAAGAGAAGAAAGGAGAATGATTTCATTAGCCAGTTACCTGATCACTTGATATATTCGATACTCTTGAAACTTACTACAAAAGAATCTGTTAAGACAAGTATCTTGTCTCAAAGATGGAGGTATCTCTGGAAACATGTACCTGCCTTGGACTTGAGCTATACCGATTTCAAAAACCACCATGACCATAGCATTAAGGACTTTGTCAAAAGGTTTCTTCGTTTCGAAAAGAAATCATTCATATCTCAGTTCAAGTTACATTTCGATGATGATGATGAGGACCATGAGGTTCCATCATGTTTCAAGAAGTGGGTAGAGAAACTTGTTACCCGCGGACTTGAACATCTTGTTATCGAGGATTCGGTTATGACTAGTCATTGGCCTATTAAGTTACCAGATAGGATCTGTATGTGTGAGACATTGGTACACTTGAAGTTGGACTATGTAGAACTTAAAGGCTTTAGCTCTGTTTCTCTACCTCGTCTTGAGACCATGTGTTTAACATCTGTTTGGTTATCGGATGAGGATGCTCTGGAGAGGCTTATCTCGGCCTCCCCTGTTCTACATAGTTTGGATATTCAAGCAGTTCGGAATGTATATGAATTGCGTGTGAGGTCTAAGACACTAGAGAGCTTGAGTATAATGTTTTGTAATCCTCATTACAGTGGAAGTGATAGAAAATGTGGTCTGGTGGTCGACTCTCCCACGCTAAAGGATCTGTATCTCGAAGGTGATGAGTTTGGAGCCATTTTATTAAACAGCGTGGGCTCCTCTACAAAGATGGATATAGACGTCTTCTTCGATATAGAAGTTTTGCGTAGTTTTCTTGTTGGGATATCAAAAGTAGTCAAGGATCTTAAACTCTCTCTGTTTACTTTAAAGGTATGTTTGTATATGCATATATATTTTCAGTTCCCAAAACTCAAGAACATTGTTACTAATGTGTTTTTTTTGTTGTTGGTGTTTGTTAGGCCATTTACGCGTACTCGAGACTCGAAACACTTCCTGAACTCACTAACTTGACAAGCTTGTATGCTTCTTTCTCTTTGGGTACTTTAGATATGTTGCCAACGTTTCTTGAAAGCTGTCCCAACTTAAAATATCTATACTTGCACTTGGTAAATAATATACTTTTTACTTTGAAATATTTTGATGAAAAGTTGTGCGTGTTATGAAACAAATATATACATTCTCATAAGGTTTCTTTTGCAGGATTTGAAGTATCCGGTTTTAAAGATATTCAAGAAATCAGCTGTGCAACAGTGTATGTTAACATCGCTAGAGTTTGTTGAGATTAAATCTTCGATTGGGGATTACGAAGATGATAACAAGCTTGTGGGATACATCTTAGCGAATGCAGAGATTCTAAAAAAGCTTACTCTAACTAATTTTTGTAGAGCAAGAGACAGGTCTAGACTCCTCGAACGTGTCCTGATGTTACCAAGACGTTCTTCGACTTGTCAAGTTTTCGTTACCTGATGAAATGATGAAATCTGCAGTTTAGCTTCTTAAGTGTTCTTCACTTGTTTCGATTTTTTGTTTAAGTTGGTGAACTTTGTATTAGTACTTCTCAGCTACCCAATGGATACGTGTACTTTTTTACAAGTGAAGACAAAAAACCTATTAAATCGATGATACATGTTTTTAAGTGAATCCAAGATTTGTCGACAGGGCAAACTCTCAATAGTCTCTGGTGACGTTGATATTTTTCAAATCAATTATTGTTTTGTGTTTTTTATATAGTAACTGAGAAGCGGAGAAAAGACTCATACCACAAAACCAATCAATCTCCCTTATTAAATTAGTAATTTAAATGTTTGGCATTAAGTTTTTTAAATAATACTAGTAAAGATTGTTTGGTTACCTTGTCAAAAATAAAGAGCAAGATAACGTGTCAATGACAGCAATATTCAAAAACTTTATTAGTGGAAATATCCGAAAATTCACAAATAGACAAACCTTATCCAAATCATTAAATAGCCCACTGGATTGTTAATGTAATAGCCAAAGTCGTAATTAGCGACTTTGAATTTTCAAATGAATACAGCCAATGACTCAAACTAAAAAAACATATATATATATATATATATATATATATATCCATCTCTATAGTCTATACTCAAATATCACACAACCAATCATGCTTCGAATTATAATCCTAGCACTAGCCATTACCACTACTGTTACGGTGGTTATAGCCCAAGTCCCACCGGAGAAACAATTCATTGTCGTAAACGACGGCGAATTCGGCGAACGCATCACCGAGTACGACGCGAGTTACAGATTCATCGAATCACCAAACGCGAGCTTCTTCACTTCACCATTCCAGCTCTTGTTTTACAATACTACCCCTAACGCCTACGTCTTATCCCTCCGCGTCGGACTCAGACGCGACGAGTCCCTCATGCGTTGGATCTGGGACGCTAACCGCAACACCCCCGTCGGCGAAAACTCGACGCTCTCTCTCGGCCGCGACGGCAACCTCAAGCTCGCCGAGTCTAACGGCGTAGTCAAGTGGCAGACAAACACTGCTAACAGAGGCGTCACGGGGTTTCGTATCTTGCCTAACGGAAACATCGTGCTACACGACAAAAACGGAAAATTCGTGTGGCAGAGTTTCGATCATCCAACGGATACGTTACTAACGGGACAGTCACTGAGAGTTAACGGCGCTAACAAACTCGTTAGCCGTACATCTGACGTGGACGGTTCAGATGGTCCGTACAGTATGGTGCTTGATACCAAAGGCTTAACCATGTACGTTAACAAAACCGGAACGCCGTTAGTTTACGGCGGATGGCCAGATCACGATTTCCGCGGCACCGTTACTTTCGCCGTTACTAGAGAGTTCGATAATTTAACGGAGCCGTCAGCTTACGAGCTTCTCCTCGAACCGGCACCGCAACAGACAACGACGGCGAGTCCGGGTAATAACCGCCGGTTACTCCAAGTGCGACCAATCGGAAGCGGCGGCGGAACATTGAACCTGAACAAAATCAACTATAACGGTACGATCTCGTATCTGAGACTCGGATCTGACGGGAGTCTCAAGGCTTACTCGTATTATCCTCCGGCGACGTATCTGAAATGGGAAGAGAGTTTCTCCTTTTTCTCCACTTACTTCGTACGACAATGTGGCTTGCCGTCGTTTTGCGGCGATTACGGCTACTGCGACCGTGGAATGTGCGTCGCGTGCCCTACACCGAAGGGATTAGTAGGCTGGAGCGATACATGCTCGCCGCCTAAAACGACGCAGTTTTGTAGCGGAAGCAAGGGTAAAACGGTCAATTATTATAAGATAGTGGGTGTTGAGCATTTTAATGGGCCGTATGTTAATGATGGACAAGGCCCAACATCTGTGAATGATTGCAAAGCCAAGTGTGATCGTGATTGCAAGTGTTTGGGTTATTTCTACAAGGAAAAGGACAAGAAGTGTTTGATTGCTCCTCTTCTCGGTACACTCATTAAAGATGCAAATACTTCTTCTGTTGCTTACATCAAATATTAGTCATTTTTATTTACTGTATATCCGTTGTGGAAATTTTAATATATATAGTATATGTTATGAATAAACGATGTGCTTTTTTTATCCATCCAATATTTTTTTTAAATATCTAGCCAATCATGGTTGGATCGTGAGCTTATGAACTCCCATGACAAGGCCCAACAACGAGCAGTTTATGTTAAGCTAATAAAATTAAGCAAAATTTCATCATTATTTGTTTTAATTTCCAGCCAATCAATAATTCAATAATACACAAGTAATATTCCACTTCGTGTCTAAAGTCGGTGAATTTATAATGTTTTCCCAATTCACAAAATTGCAATTTATGCGGTTGTTTGCGTTAACCAATATCTAGACAATCGATATATGATTGTACATTTTTATCCATGCGACTGATTACTCTGTTTTGTTTGTTCTTATGTGAGAAAAAATATAAGTTTTGACTTAAGATAAATTTTCAATGATTTTAAAAGGATAGACAATTTTATTAATTAAATTTCAAAGATTTTATACTAAAAATAATCATAAAAGGAGGCATAATTAATAATTTACTTATACTAAATGGAAAATACAAATAATGGATGAAAAAGTCCACACAATTAAATAAAAAGCAAAGAAAAATAAAGAACAAACAAGGACAATTACAAAAGAGAAATTCACAAGACTACACCAAAAGCTCCCTTCCTTTACAACTTTACACCCAATTAAAAATTTTCACAAAACTACACCTCATTCCTCTGTAAAAAGACCTCATTACCCTTATTTAATTAGGTTATTATTTTCTTCTTTTGCCGATACAGAACAGAGAACGAAGAAACCAGAGAAAGAGAAGGAGAAGGAGACAGCCGATAATCGTCGATCTCGAAATCTGGAAGCATCTTCTCCGTCGTCAGTCGTCTGAATCGACTTCTCCGATCACGAATTCGTCTTCTTCTTATAGATCTGAAACTATTTTCACATACGTAGATCTTATAGATCTTATAGATATAGAAGACAAATAAGCCTACAAGAAGAAGAGCTTCACATACGACGATCTAAGATCCGAAACTATTTTCTCGCATTTATAATTAAAGGTAATTATTCCTCCTTTTCATGGATTCTCCATGTTAATGAAATAAATTGAATAATTAAGAAATTGATAATTAAGAGATTAGGCGTATGAAGCAAAAACTTGGATTAGGTAGAGCATTTGTTGTCATACCTTTTTGATATTTTATAAATTTCACAATCTACTATTATAAGTATTATAAGTTGAATCATTGTTTGATGTTGATAAGTAGTATTATAAGCTGAACCATTGTTTGATGTTGATAAATAGTATTATAAGCTGAACCATTGTTTGATGTTGATAAATAGTATTATAAGTACTATTGTTGATGCTGAATCATTATTCTCTACAAGGCAGATGCTTGATCTCTATTGTGTTTGTGGGCAGTGGAAGTCAACAAATTATTCTTGGGAATTTGTTATTGATGTTGATAGATGTGGTTCTCTTACCTCCATCAACCAAGATATGTCTTATGGAGACTAGTTGTGTAGCTGCAATTTGATTTATTTTCACCATTTATGTGGTTTCATTCAATTTTTAATGCAAGACTTGTCATAAGATACTAAGTAAGACTTCCAAATGATTCGGATGTTATAACACTTATAACACTTATAACACTTATAATAAATGTTATAAATTCTATTAGCTTACTCGTCTTTTACTTTCCACGTGTACATGTTTGTTGCCTCTATTTAATGCAAGACTCATCATTAGATACTAGTAAAACTTCCAAATGATTCGGATTTTATAACACTTATAACACTTATAACACTTATAATAAATGTTATAAATTACATTAGCTTATCGTCTTTTACTTTCCACGTGTACATGTTTAATGCCCTATTTAATGCAAGACTTGTCATAAGATACTAGTAAGAAGATATGAATCTATAGAGGAAACCGCCATCGAAGAGAAACTCTAGATCTTTTGATATTTTACGATATGGGCTCCGTTTATTATAAATATTATAAGTGTTATAATTCATTATATCGTTTTAAAATGGGTTCCGTTTATTATAAGTGTTATAAGTGTTATAAATATTATAACGTTTGTTGTTTTTTGTAATAAGTGTTATAGAACAAACTTCTCAAAAATATCAGATAAATGTTATAAGTGTTATAAACCAACAGTTGTTGAGATTTCAACAAAGATATCTGATGCTAGTTTCTTCCTCAACTCTGATATCTTCGCATCCTTGAGCTTCAATAAGTAAGAGATCCTCATAGCAATGTATTCCAAGAGCTTCATGGACACAATTCCTTAATCTGTCTGACAAACCTATCATATTCAAAAAACAAAAAAAAATACATTAAGTCAATCTGTCAAAAATATGTGGAAACAATTGAATCATTAAGTCACCAATGACTATTATATACGGTGATGTATCATAACTATCATATACAGTTTAATCATTAAGTCAAGTTAGGTTCAGAATTACACTTTATAACTAATACTTTATGATACTGTTACACTTGATTCTATACAACTTGTGCTTTATAATACTTATAACACTCATAACACTTGTCATTAAAACGTTGTAATATATTAGCTAATGAAACAGTTGAGTTATTAACACACACAAACCATCAATTTAAGGTATTATTCTCTTTATAACATTTATAACATTTTTACCTCTTTTTTGTTTCTCTCTTCCAAAAGATTCTGGATGTTATCAATCCTAATGGTTAGGTTAGTAACAATATTTGATAAGGATATCTAGTTTTTCATTGACTAAATTTGCATTCATATGCCAAAAAGTAAAATCCATTAAAACACATCAATTACTAAATGAGAAATCACTTATGTATCACCAATAACTCTTATAACTGAATGAAAAATCCATTAAACACATCAATTATTACCTTTACGGCGTGATTCTGAAGCGAGATCGAGAAGATGAAGCTAAAGCGAGATCTAGACGATGTAGCTACGGCGAGATCTAGATTATGAAGGCGAGATCCAGATCTAGACGACGATGAAGAGACGGCGAGATCTAGATTATGAAGGCGAGATCCAGATCTAGACTAAATCTAGACGACGAGATCGAGATCAATACGATACGACGACGATGAAACGATGGAGAAATCAAGATCGAGATTGAGATTCAGAGGAAGAAGAAGAAGAAAAAGAAGAGGAAAAAGAAAAAGAAGAAAAAGAAAAAGAAGAAGAAGAAAAAGAAGAAATAGAAAAAAAAAAAAAGAAGACATAGGGTAATATTGTCTTTTTGATTATGAAAGAGGTGTAGAATTAAAAAGTCACTTTCAGGAGGTGTAGTTTTGTGAATTCACTTTCAAATGGTGTAGTTTTGTGATTGTCCCATTACAAAACTACACTATTTGACTTACATTTTTCAAAACTACACTATTTCAAAGTCACTTTTTAACACTACATTAAACAATTAAAATTTAATCTAAATAAACCATATTCAAACAATCATATTCCTTTAATACTATACTCTAAACAATGATTACCAAACCCAAATGAAAATATTTTAAAATTGGTAATTTTTTAAATGATAAATCAACCATTTAAAATTTTTAAAGTGTAAATATTTAAAAATATTGAATTAGTTGTGATATTGCGAAGAAAGGATTAAAATGGTTTCGTTTTTTGAATTCTTCAACAAACAATAGACCAAAATAACTAGACAAAAATACAATCAAAGAAAAGTTCCCTAAGATACAATCAAAAAATAATTTACATATATGTTCTTTCATTTGTAACAATGAAATTGAGAATAAAAAATGTTCTTTCACATATATGTAAACACATTTACCATAATAAAAGAGAGTAATAATAGTTACTCTTTCACATGTCATTCTACTCTATAAACGACATATATTATAATATTAGTTTTATAACAAAAGGAAAAATCTGGACAAATTATTCGTTTTTTGCCAAAGTTCTACATTGAATATGTCATTATTGCTATTGTAGAAAAATAAAGTATATATCATAATGGCTCCATATTGTATTTTAGACCAACTCCATTAGTGTTGTTTAAGGGGTGTTTCGAAGGGTGTTTAGTAATTTTAGGGGAATTAATTAAATGAATAATGGTTTAATTGTTAAGCATCGGTGTTTATAGAAGCAATTTAATTTTTTTTTAAGCAATCTAACGTGTCAGTTTGTGATTGGGTGAAAAAATTCTTGTATACAATATATTTCATGTATGTTTCTTTTTTTTTGTCAAACTAATTTCATTAGAACTTAAGTTTTCATCTCACTCAAAAGAGGAGGAATTAGAACCATACCAACATGGAAATACAAAATAACAAAGCAAGAAATGCTTAAACTTACATCAAAGAAATCTAAACAAGAGATAGATTTAAGACACATCTCAACAAAAGAAACCAAAGAAGATCGAAAACGAACAATCTCAAAAGCTTCATGAGAAACTGCATCCGATGCAACCTGAAAGATTACAAACTCCGCAACAATGGCGGAGAAAGCTATAAGTCGGGAGGAAAATCCTTGCAATACCGACAACGCTTGATCATCCAAACCACACCAAACAAAGGGGGATTTTGGGAAGAGAAACTGGCAAAGAGTGCCAAGATGAGGAGGCTCATCTCTAAACAGAGACCGTGCATCCCACTTCACAACTACAACACCATAAACGCAAACGCTAATAACCGGGACAAAACCCTTAACAATATGCAAAATTAGAACTTGTCTAATAAAAACCTCAATACAAGGTAAACCGGAAGCACCATTAAGATGTTCCGAAAGCATCCATGGCCTTAAAAGGCACCGGATATGAAAACAAAGTCTGCACAAGGCAGTAAGCACTCGCAAAACAATACTAGATAGGACACTAGCACATATACGAGAAGAACACACAGGGGTAAATAAGATAGTATCACCAGAGGATACTATAATGAAGTGACCAACAGGGACAAATCAACCCTCATACATAGAAGGTTAAAAGCTACAACCTCAGAGAATGGCTTAATATCGAGAAAGGAGAGTAAATCGTCAAGTGGAGGCCAAGATCTACACGAGAATCCCGACCGAGAACCAGAAGCCATGACCCGTGACTGTGCTCGCGAAAGGTCTGGTGGGTCTGGCGGATCCGGCGGATCTGGTGGGTTGGAGATATTCAACAACGTCGAAGGAAGCAACAGCCGGAGAGGAGAAGGAATCACGAGCATGTATGAGTGAGGCGATGGAGAGGATGTTGACCGTGGAGAGACCAACATGACGGCAGCTTTCGGAGGAGAGAGATTCTTCGTAGATGAGAACTTACCTGAGAACGGGGAGGAGACGATGGTTAGAAGGAGAGCTTGACGGAGGCGCGACGATGGAGAAAATCCCGCGGCGGCTGCATCGGGAGGCGTGTCTGGGAGAGAGTTCGCCCTATTTTTTGTATTTTTAGATGGTAGTTTATTTCATGTATGTTTCATCTTTAATTATTATTTGTGATATGTAAAATATAATGTTTAAAATAATTAAAAAAATTAAGAATTTAAAATTTGTTTAATCTAAATGTAAAATATAATTTATGAATTGAAATAAGATTTTTGAAATGAAATAAAAAAAAAGTTTTTTTTTAAGCACCAAGAGTTGCTTAACTATTGGAGACAACAAAATATTTAATATTACAAAAAGTTGCTTAAACATTAAATTTTATTAAAAAATAGTTAAACAATCTCAACTGGCTTACATAGTTATAGTTATGGGTAACAAAAAAAATGTATATATTTGCCACCAAAACCATATTATTTTCTTTACACATGATAGGGCGGCAATATACCATTCATTGATGACAATGATTACTAAACAAAACATTATTATAATTTTTAGTGACAAAGATTATTTAAAATAGTTAACAATTACTTAAATGGTAATCGTACATATTGAAGGAAAATCATAATAATTTGATTGGTCTACCAATCGAGAAAAAGAAAGCTAAAACACTCTCGTGGGCCCTGTCTCATATCTCTCATTTATCGCTTAACTTTGACCCGCGTGCAAGGCGCGGGCATAAATAAAATAAATAAATTTCGAAAAAATTATATAAAAAATAATTAATATTGACATTTTTAAATGAATTCAAATGATACATTAATGATAATTCAAACTATACGTTAAGATCACAATGAGTAAAACCAAAATAAAAATGTTATAAATTATCCGTAAAAAATGAAAACATGAAAATAACAAACTTCAAAATTGTGGCTTTGTATTTTATGGTAGGCTTATATGATTTAAAATACAAAATTTGTCTTATTTTTATAGTTTTTTCGCTTTTGAGAAACAATTATGATAGTGATAGGAGATCTTACATCAAATTAATCCATTTAAATTGAAAAATTGTTACAAATGTAAGTTTGTATGCTACCAAAACATATGTTTCTTATATATATTATCTTCTACAAAATAATAAGTTTAGTATTTAAAGAGAAGTGAAAGGTATTCACAACCTAATTTGGTTAATAAAAAATAAAGCACATTCAACAAAAATAGTTTTATTATAATTAAAGAAAAACTCATTAATGAATATGTTAATAATTATAAATGCTTTGGATTACGGAAAATATAAAATTGTATGATGTGGTATAAAAAGTTTTAGATTGAAATATTTATAACAATAAATCAATATTTATCTAAAATTTTCAACGAAGTTAAGTTTATAATATTTACATAAATATTAGAAAACTGAGAATCAACTTGAATCATAACGAATGTAAACAAAATCAGATGAATAGTACCATTTATAACAATAATAATAAATTATATAAATTTATTATATAAATTATAATTCCCAAAATATTGACATTGTATATATTTTTAGGAAAATATTATTGTTATAAACCATTGAAACATAAAAAGAAAATTGTGAAAATAAGTATATTTCAAGACATAAATTTACTAATTGAGTGTTTTTCTTTTAATTTCCTATAAGGTGATCTTGACTTTTTAAATTAGAAATTTATCATTAACTTTAAAATTGTCAAATCTCGTGAATGGTTGTATGTAAATGTTCATATGTGAAAGATTTCGAGTGAATAATCGTTGGGAATGATAATTGGTATATGTGAATGATAAATAATTTATGTGAATGAATGATTTATGTCAAGTTGTTAATGATCTCAAATCTCAATGAATAATCTATGAATAATTTTTCGTGAATTATTTTGTGTGAATAAGGTTAAATTTGTTATTTTAAATACGAAAATCAAATTAAATTACCCAAAATTTAATCATTACATCAAAAACAGTTAATTGGCAAATTATGTTTTAAAATGTATATAATACGCTAATTAACTGAAAAATAAAAGGGATAATCATAAACAAAAATATTAAATTAATAAAAATAAAAAAGTTCCTTAATTTTAGGAAATATAATTAAAATTTCGAAATATCAAAATAATAATAATATATGATGATATAAACCATTAAAATAAAAGGGATAATCATAAACGAATAACAAAATAATAAATTAATAAAAAATATATAAATTCCTTAATTTTAGAATATATAATTTAAATTTCCAAATATTAAATTAATAATTTTAGGAAATATAATTGAAATTTCGAAATATTAAATTAATAAATAATATGTGATGATATAAACTATTAAAAAATAAAAAAGATAATCATAAACTTAAAAAAATTATTATAGTAATAAAAATAAAAAATCCTTATTCTCCTACAAACGAATGAAAAGAATAAAATTAAATTTTAATATACAATAAATCGTATATAATATCTTAATTGTGACATATATTAAGTCAAGAGTTCCTTATTATGTATTAACATATAATATCTTGCGTATATATGTCATAATAATGGTGATACCTTTAGAATATTTTAAAATGAAATCATATATGTTAATATCTTTTTTTTGGAAAATATTTTAATATCTTAATATATATATCTTAAAATAATAAACATAAAAAAATAAAAAATCTTTAGTTTCCTACAAACTGTCTCCACTTGACACGTAGGCAAAACTCCTTATTATTTATTATATATGATATGATATTCTTTAATTCGCATTTACTTAATTAGTTAATTATAAATACATCTACGTTTTAGTGATTTACACTTGTTTGGTCTGAAATAAATTTCAATACCAGTCACTTTATGTTTACTACTAACTAGGTAAATATCCCGCGCAAGAGAAAGGATATTCATAAATAATATTAAGTTATATTAAGGAAAACCATGATTTGATCAATAGAGGGGCTGAACATTTAACCCGAGATCCGAAACCGAATCGACATGAAAAATCCGCTTTGGTCCGGTTTCCCTTCTCATATTATCCTATCGGATTTTAATATTTTCTAACCCGGATTTCCGTTCTAACCCGAACCGACATGAGGCCGGAATTGTACTCGAATAGACCCGAATATATATACATGTATATAATTTTTATAATGTAATTTGGATTTTAGTAGGCTATTTCAATTTTTGTGGGTTATATGAATAAGCCTAACCAAAATACGAACCGAACCCGAATTACCCAAAATAAGACCGGAAGTTCTTACAAAAAATATGTAAAACCTGATAATTCAAACAAAAAAAAATCAAAAAACCCGAACCAAATAATATTTGGTTCCAGGTCAGGTTTTGTTAAATATATATATGAAACTCGACATGAACCCGAAAAGATTCGAACCGAACAGAACTGTATTTGTAAATAACCCGAACGGATCCTATATCCTTTAACCCGAAAAACCCGAACTCGAATGAGCCTGATCTGAAAACTGAATGCCCAGACTTCAATCCACTAATCAAAGTTCTCGATACCCGTTTGCAATTTATGAGACATGCATCTATGAAAGACCCTTATCGAAAGCCGAAATAACTAATTAAACGTTGCAAACTTATTCAAAGAAAAAGACTCGCATTATGCATTCCCCGATAAATGAAAGCGCGATCCATTTACCGAAATTCGCAGGCCCATTAGACGAAGATCCGCTTTAATGATTTTGTATGTGATAAAGTCTTATTTATATTAGAAGATTTCTTATTTTGTTTCTTATTGTTTTCAATGTGGGAGAAATTTAATTCTTAAAATTTTTTATATGTGGACTTGAATTCGTTGGGCCTGAAAAATAAGTTATAGAATTCGCCGAACAAAAATTATTCAAAAATATAAGGACTAAACGCAAAAAAATAAAAATTATCCTAAAAGTTCTCACGTCGCGACATGTAGGCGTTTTGTCTTCTTTTTTAATAGTATAGATAATTTTATTTTATTTATTCGCGGTTGATTATTTATAGAACAGATTTTGCTGCAAAGAAAATAAATAATAGTTCATTAGCTTTTTAGTCTTTTACCCCTTATATTGATTTGATGCTACGTATGTATCTAATAAACATATATATATATATATATATATATATATATATATATATATATTCCCATCAAATAATTTACGTGAGAATATAATAAACTTATTTTCAATTAGTGTAGAAATGTTTCTTAAGTTTTTCCTCCACTATCATTAACATAGTTTTCTCTCTATATTCCTCTTTTTCTTCTCTTTCTTCAAAAACCCAAAATAAACAAAACAAAATCTCATGAACCATCTTTACTAACCATGTAGTAATCATATTCATCGATCAAGAAACTAAACAAGAATCGATCAAGAAGCCATGGCTAGTCCAAGTAACAAAGGCAAAGGCATAGAACAAGGATCATCATCATCATTATCCCAACAACAACAAACACAATCATCACAACCTAACCCACCGGTTTTAAGCCGGTACGAGTCACAAAAACGTAGAGATTGGAACACGTTTTGTCAATACATACGTAACCAGCAACCACCGGTTCACATCTCACAGTGTGGCTCCAACCACATACTAGATTTCCTCCAATATCTAGACCAATTTGGCAAAACAAAGGTTCATGTCCAAGGATGTGGTTTCTTTGGACAAGTTGAACCAAGAGGACAGTGTAACTGTCCATTGAAACAAGCGTGGGGGAGTTTAGATGCTTTGATCGGACGGTTAAGAGCGGCTTATGAAGAGAACGGTGGCTTGCCGGAGAGAAACCCTTTTGCCGGCGGAGAGATTAGGGTTTTCTTGAGGGAAGTTAGAGATTCACAGTCAAAAGCAAGAGGAGTTCCGTACAAGAAAAGAAAGAAGAAGAAGAGGAATGTTATTATGACGAAGAGTAGTCATGGTGATGACGATGATGGTACTAAGGGGACTAGTAGTAGCTCCAACTTGTTGTCTTAGCAAGCAAACAAAAGAGCATATAATAAAACAATAAGTGGGACTAATTAGTTTAATGGTAAGCATTTATTTCTCCCTATTTTCTATATCTTTATTTTTCAATTAGTAATTACACCGTTTATATATGATCTATCTATAATTTATGTGACTATGTGAGGTTCTACATGTGTATAATGGCTTGAGTTATACATACGCGCGCCCACATATATGTTTAATTTAGTTTTAATATAAAGTCCTTTTTATAAATAATTCGTAATCACTTATCTACGACGATTTGCGACAAAAATTCTGTTTATTTTACTGTACACTGTAAACCCTATGGGCATTATATGTATTTTTGTTGTAAATACATATGCATATATACACACACACACGTGCGTGAGAAAGCCCTAGTGTGTATTTATGGATGTATATATATGTTGCATCCTGACTATCAAATGAAATACATCACCTATAAATTGTTTATTTATCAGTATTTGTTCATCAGTTCATGGCATATAGCTACGCGCATAGGCGTAACTGTGTATGTATCAATATGTAGATTTATACATATATATATATATGTGTGAAAGACTGAAATCAATGAACGAATGCCTATACATAACTGTACTATTACCAAGTATATTAAGCTGTTAAAAACAACTTCACCACAATTTTAAGTGCGTTCAATATAGATCAATGATGCTATTGAGTAAAACAAAGTATCATCTATTAATCAGGCGTAAATGGTGCAAATTAGGGTATTAAAGTCAACTCAAGACTCCATTAATTTTCAATTATGCCTAGAAAAGAGAGAGATTGAGGGTAAAAATTAACAAAGTTAAAGTTCAAGGCTTAACATGTTAAAAACAAAGGTATAGGGTAGAAATAATAAATATCCCAAGTGTAAGGTTTAACCTTGTAAAAAAAACAAAGAACTGGGTTGAAATTTGCATAATTAAAACTTTAGGTGTTAAAACGTAGTTTTTGGATAAACTTTGAAGAACAAGAAGAACTGAAAATTTCTGCAGCTTTGTAAAAAATCAGAAACAAAAAAAAAATATGAATCTTTACGACGATGAATCTCTGAAGCAAGAAGTAATCTACCTTCACTCGCTATGGCACTTAGGCCCTCCTACCCGAAACCCGATCCCAAGCCCTAATTTCAACCCGTTTCACGACCCGGTTCAAAGACCCAGACCCAATTACATCCCTCCTGCAGATCTACAGCTTCTCTCTCGCTATGGTGCTTTTACTCCTCAGATCTCATCTAGAAACCCTAATTACCCTCAAAATCAATACAACAACAACAACAACAAACGCTCGAGACCCGATTCGGGTCGTGAATGGCCCGTTAACGAACCGGTTCGATCTCCTTCGACGAGATCTGGCTGGTCTGAATCTACGCCGTGTAAGAAGGCGAGACATGTTACAGAGGAGGAGAAAGCGAGATTCGCTTTGAATACGCTTCAGAGAGATATCCATCGCGCTTGTCGCGAGTTTTTCAGCAGAAAGTCCGGCGAAGAAGATAATGGATCGGATAGTGATGAAGAAGATTCTTCTTCTTCAAAGGAGTTTCTGTCGAGAATTTTCGAAGATAAAGAAAAGCTAAAGGAACACTATGTGAAGAACAAGGAGAGTGGAGAGTTCTGGTGTCTTGTCTGTGGAGGAACTGGTGAGAAAAGCTGTCGGAAATTCAAGAGCTGTTTGGCTTTAGTTCAACATTCACTTAATATTGGCAAGACTGATTTGAAAACTCAGCATAGAGCTCTTGCACATGTTGTATGCAATGTTCTTGGCTGGGATGTTAACAATCCTGTTATTTCTAGCCAAAAGGAATCTCAGGTACACTTTAACCATTGCTACTGTTACATTGATTCGCTTGTCTGAATCCAATTAAAGACTTGTTATTATGTTCAGAGACAATGCTTATCATATTGTTTTGTTGTTGTGACTTGTGACCAGAGGTTTATATCTGACCATAGTGATGAAAGATGATTTTTTTTGTATCATTCTGATCTTGTTTTGATCATTTAAAGATACTATTTGGGTTGTATGTTGTTGTTTGTGACAGACATTGGGCGTAGAGGCGGTTGTGGAAAGTGCAACAGTTGTGCCGCCTTTAGACACGAAGAAACCTCAAGTCATGAAGGTTGAGGACCACGCAAAGACTGCGGTGTTACAAATGCAAAAGGATGCATCAGAAGCTTTGAAAGACATTATCGCCAAGGATAGTGATGATTCAGCTGATGAAGATTTGCCTGTTGAGGTGGAGTTAATGTCTCGGGTCTTCTCAGAGAACGTTGAGCTCAAGAGTTACTACGAAGGAAACTACGAAGGTGGAGACTTTGCATGTCTTGTGTGTTGTGCTGCGACTGATAAGAAGATGGTAAAGATATTCAAACACTGTCATGGGATTGTTAAGCATTGTGTAAATACCCCAAAAATGAAATTACGAGCTCACAAGGCTTATGCTCGATTTGTATGTCAACTATTTGGGTGGGAGTTTGGTCGTCTTCCGAGTAGAATAGTGAAATGCGGTGCTCCTCTTTTCGTATCTAACATTGAGAAGCCATCATCAATGATCGAGGTAAGAAACTTTACTATTAGCACAAGAACTCTTTCTTAATTCTTATCCTTTTATTCATCATCCGGATTGTTGTATTATTTCAGGAGCAAATGTGTGAAGACAAAGCTGATAATCCACAAAACAAATGAGAAATTCCTTGGTTAGTAGACGGTATCGTACATGATCACACCTAATTACAATTCTCGTTGATGAGTTAGTTATGTTTTGACCAATGAACCAATTTGTATATGTTTTCTATATGCAGGATGGTTCTAACGTACGTCTCCCTTGTCGGAATAAAATTGAGAGAGCCACAAGATAGGAAACGTTATTGAAATAATCTTCAGGTAAGATTACTAACTAAACCATCTCATTAGTCTTCTTTATGAGTTTGGTGTACGTAGAGTCATCAAAGACTATGTGTATTTCCAATTTTTTTTATTCTGAATTTTAAATAAGTTGAATACTTTCTGTTTTTTTTAACCGAGAAAGAAGATTTTAGACATTGATTAAAAATCTATCATTTCATATAAACATATATCCGGGGGCAATATCGAAAAGACTATAACAGATGTGACTATAATTGTTAAAACCAAAAATATATTGAGGCGTTTATATAAATAATAATAGTTTTGTTTATCTTTGTAAAATAACACAAGATACGGGGTGGTCTTGTTAATGATATCCATAAAGAGACGAGTTTATGGGGGCGTTTGTGGTTAATTCTAATAGATTTGGGGTATTTTGGGTAATTTTAGAAATATGAGGAGCTTCAAACGAAAAAATTATAATTAATTGTTGGGCTTATTTAGGCAAACTGTTTGGGCTTCGATCATCCCTCATGATACCCAAACTTTGGTCAAATATATTCATTCTTACATCAAAATTTGGACGTTATACATCCAGATCTTGGTATAGGTACGTTCTTTCCCCTTCGATCTATCTTGAAATCAAATCCGTGAGCGAATTGATCATAGTATGTGAATGGTCACAACGTTCATGTCTTCACCACGACAAATCTCGATGCTTCGATTTTAGCTCTGTTCCTATTTGGTTTGTAACTTCGGTGAAATTCCATGACATTCTTCAGATATGTAAGCATTATATATTGACATTCATAATTTATTTGTTAGCAACTATTCAGGCATCTTTCAAGTTACAGTGTATGGTTCTTTCCTGCCACATGCATATGTTGTACCGTCTACACGCAGTGTGTGCGTATTTTAGATGCTTGTTTGTTGCTTTTTGTGTTCTTTTGGGATGGTCTTCTTTCGAGATTTCAGTTCATAGTGCCATTGTTGAAACTCAATAAGTCATCAAAGGTATTCAAACTTTGCTTTTAGTCTTGTGATCAGTTTTTACTAAAATAGCTTAACGTGGAACATATTTGGAACTCTAGGTTGTTTTCTACTGCTATTTCCCTGATCTTTTGCCAGCTAAGCGTAAAACCACACTTAGGAGGTTGTATCGGAAACCCATTGACTTCATAGAAGAATATACCACAGGTTCTGCTATTCTCTGCAAACAAAACCAAAACCTGGGAGATGTTACTCTTACAGTTGCAGGCAAGTGTACGATTATCCCTCTTCCGTCCATTATTTTTGTTGAATGAAGATTTACTCTTTTGCATATTCTAAGAAATTTTTAATGTTCAGGTGGATACGACGAACGATTGAAAGAGAATGTAGAGTACTTGGAGGAGCTAAGAAGCTTAGCCGAGAAAGAAGGAGTTTCTGAAGAGAGTAAACTTCATCACATCTTGTTCAACCGCTCAAAGAAAAGAACTTCTCTCAAGCTGCGGTAAAAGTCACCATCTAATATTCTATTCTTCCTCCAAAGTTTCATCACATTCTCATGGCCATTTTCATATTTAATAGGATGAACATTTTGGTATTGTTCCATTAGAAGCAATGGCTACATACAAACTCGTGAGCCTGCAACAGCGGTGGCCCCGTGGAGACGGTAAAGAATGGAGTAACAGGCTATCTATTTGAACCAACTCCAGAAGATTTCAGTACGGCGATGGCTAGATTCATGGAGAATCCTGAGTTGGCTAATGAAATGGGAAAATGGGAACAGAAGCAAGAAAACATGTGGTTGAATCATTCTCTGTGAAGACGGTTGGACAGAAGCTGAATCAGTATCTACTTGATGTAGTAACAATAAGCCTTAAAGAAGATTGAGATTCCACTGTTTTACTTAAGTAATTAGCTTAGCTTTTGTTTTGTTTCCGTTTGGTTTGAGTTTTCTGTTTTGAGATTAAATTTGGCAAAATCAGAAACGAGCATATAAACTTATGGGCCCAATAAAGGAAATTTAGTGGCCCAGTCTATTTCTACTATAAATTAAGTGACCTAATTCAGAATGGGCCGGGCTTTGAAAACGTCGTCGTTTATGTGTTTTCTTCGTCGCTTTTGATTTTTTATTATCTTCGTGTAGTTTCTTCTTTCCCCGTCTCTTCCAAAATTCAAGTTCTTCTTCCATCCAATCCTCCATTGAAGTTCGCCGTCGTCGCTATTCCTCGCCGTCACATTGTAATTTCGCCTCCTCCGTCGTGTTTGATATTCAATTTTAGAACAGGTTTTTGTCTCCGCTGTCTATGATTTTCGATGTAATTTTATCGATTTCGCTGAGTTTTTTTTACCGATATCCTTTGTGGTTTCTGTATTAGGAAGCTTTCATTGTATACGTGAAACGTCATGGACGCGAATAATACCTTCGATTCTGTAATATCTCTGTGCTCGCTTTTTTCTTTTCTTCATTCCTTATTCTTCGCCGTTTTTCTTAACTTACATTCGATTGATTTTTTTTTATTTTGGTGGGATTTAGGATCTGATTCATGCCATTTTCAAGCACATTTGGGCCCGAAGATTTCGCGGTACTAATCCATGTTTTTTCAGAGGAGCAACTTCTTCTGTTATGTTGTTTATCTTCCCTGTTTTGATTTCTCTGCTACTTTTTGTTCATTTGTGACGCAGAAAGGGAGAGGAGCGATGCTATTGATGCTACAGAAGCTGAGGTAAAATCCGTCACTTGATACTGATGTTGAGGTTGTTTGATCCTGTAACAGCTCTATAATCTTGTGAGATTCAGTATGTTCAACAAGTGATGAAGATAACCATTCTTGATGCCAAATTATGCATTACATGTCCTGTAGATTGCTCTCGGAACATCCAAGAAGAACAGGCTCGCTTCTGGTTTGTAGATAAAAGTTTTCCTGTAGTTTTGGAGAGATTAGACATGTATTTATATGACCCTTGATGATGATTTACGGTTTTTGTAGCCAACGCAAATGCTCTGAAACTTAGCTGTGAGCTTCTCAAGAGTTTTGTCTCAGGTCAGTTCATTTATCCATGTTTTTGGTTTTAGAGACTACTAGTCATCTTGTAACTAAGCTTTTTGTTGTTATCATTGGCAGAGGCTGTGCAGCGCGCCGCCATAATTGCTGAAGCTGAAGGGATGGACAAGATCGAAGCTACTCATCTAGAGAGGATTCTCCCACAGCTTCTTTTAGACTTTTAAGGTATTTTTACTCTTAATTTCTGAAGATTGTCTCTCTGTTTTGTTCTATCTTATAGTCTCTATATATGGTTCATGTAAAGCTAATACCCATGAACAAAAAAAAGTAGAAGGAATTATATGTAATTGACTTAATTCTATGTATTACTAAAGATTCTAATCAAGAAATAAACCGGAAAGTTTATGCCCTGCACATAGTTTGTCTCCTCTATTGTCAATGGTATAGCTTCTGATCTATAGACTGCATATGAATAAGATGTTTTTGTTACTTAGGTGAATAGATGAAGCTTTTGTGTTTCCTTGATTAATTCATTGTAAAGATCATCATATGATCTATAGTCAAACTTAGGTACACAGTAACTTATTGTTACGGCTAATACTTATTTTTACCAGACCATAACTAACTTTGGAGCTTAGGTTTAAGTTTACATTAGGTCGCCATGATGCTCAATAAGTGATGAGTCCTCTCATCTTTACGACCAAACCCTGACATCTGTCTTTTCCTGACATCATCTTCTTAGTTCAGAAGGATGTCTTGCTACTTACTGTATATAGTATTTTTCATAACTAGTTATCTTAATATTCTCTATGCAAACTCACAAACATGGCTTCTTCTACGGAGGCTCTAGAGGGTGGCTTTTCGACTCTAATATTGGCGGCGGATAAGTACCGATCAATCTTGAACGATCAAAAAACAGGAAATGTACAGTGGAGATATGGTGGTCCTCCGATATTTGACACTGTCAACAAGCTCTTTGAAGAAGAAAGAACCCATGTAACTATAACTTCTCTTCTCTATCTATTCATTGCCTTTTAACGAACAATTGTGGTATTTTCATAAAATTATAGCATCCTAAAATGATGCTTATAGATACCATATAAAATGGCTCACTATATCATATAATATATCCGACATGATTCATAGCAAAACATATACTAAAAAAAGAAGTTATAAGATTTTCTCTGTAATGCTTCTTTCGTTTATGCTTCTTTATTTCTTAGTCTTGAAACATGTCGCTATTTTATTGGATGAGTCTATTTGGAGTGACAGGAAGTAACTGTGGGTTATTGGTTACAACTTAGTCATGATATTTCATATATTGAGATTCTCATATATTACTAAATAAAGTTATTTTTCTAATCAAAACTACACCATCTCTGTAATTTTTCTTTCGTTTATGTTTCTTTATTTCTTAGTCTTGAAACATGTCGCTATTTTATTGGATGAGTCTATTTACAACTAAGTCATGATAACATTTAGAAATGTGATTGTGACTTTTAATGACTTCAAATGGTCAAATCAATGAGGTTATATAAGATTGTGACTTTTAACCACTTCAAATTGTAAACGAGATTCATGAGTAAAATATTCTTAATATCAACATGTATTGTGAGATTATATAAGAAACGAAACAATACTAACTCTCTCTACATCAAAAGCTACTAGAGATAAGTATAGATCTGTCCTTGAAGATGTAGAACATGTCCAATGGAGGTATGGTCACCCTCCGGTCTTCGATAATGTAAACCAGCTCTTTGAAGAAGGCCAGACCAAGGTCTTTTGGTTAACTTAGTATATATCTCACTAATGGATACGCTAAGTTAATTATCTGCAAACTTGATTCATTGCTTAAGTTTGGTTTTGATCACAGGTATGGCCAGAAGGATCCTTGGAAGAGACGGTTCAAAACGCGATAAAGTCATGGGAGATGGAGTTATCACACAAGATCCATTTACAAGACTTCAAGACTATAAACCCTGAAAAGTTTAAGCTCTTTGTCAATGGTTATACTTACAACAAACACCTAATCAATATGATCATTAAACTGTATAATCACCAAACAAAGGTTGAAGTGGTTTGTTTTTATTTTCAGGGAGAGAAGGATTATCAGCTGAAGAAACACTTAGGCTTGGGAGTTACAATGCTTTGCTCAAAAGCTCTCTCCCTAAAGACTTCCAATACTATAAGCCAGAGGAAGAGAGTTTCGAGTCATCACACGATGCCTTTAAATCTGCTTTACCACGCGGGTTTGCGTGGGAAATACTATCTGTGTATTCGGGTCCGCCTGTTATAGCCTTCAAGTTTAGACACTGGGGTTACTTTGAAGGAAACTTCAAAGGCCATGCTCCTACAGGGGAAATGGTTCAGTTCATTGGCCTAGGAGTTCTAAAAGTATATCTAAAAACATGAGATTGAGATTAAAAAATCTCTGGCATCAAGATTTGCTTACTTATAGAGGTTTCTTTACAGGTTGATGAGTCGCTTAGAGCAGAGGAGATTGAGATTTACTATGATCCTGGAGAGCTGTTCGGTGGACTTTTCAAGGGAACTCTTATATCAGAGACCAAAACCATAGACAGTGGAGACAACACTGCAGAGAAACAAAGCTGTCCCTTCACACATTAAGATCTACTGGTGAAAGCAGAAGTGTGTGTAGACTCTTTAAAGGCCAAAAACTGTAACAGTCCCTTGTATTTTATGCATGGACTAAGTTATATTATCTTCTCTGAAAACGGTGTCGTTTAAGTTTTTAAGTAACCTCGTTGCTTATTATTGATGACTAGGATTTAACCCGTTGTACACCACGGGTTTATGTTTTTTATAAATAGTTTTATATATATACAGTTAATTTAGAAATTTGTAATATTTTTTCTGATTTTGTAAAATAAATAAAAATATTCAGAATTTCTAAAATGTATTTTGTTCTTTTATTGTTTATGCAAATAAATATAGAGAAATTCACAAAATTACACCCTTTCAATTCTTCCTTCACAAAACTATACCTAATTCAATATTTTCACAAATTTACACCTTTTCAAAATTTTAAAAGCTTGATTTACCCTTTTAAAAATTACCAAAATTAAAATATTTTCATTTGTGTTCGCTAATTAGTGTTTATGGTATAGTATTAAAGGGTAAGTTTGTGTGGATAGGGTTTATTTGGATTTAATTTTGAGTGTTTAGGTGTACTTTTGTGAAATATTTTTGAAATGGTGTAGTTTTGTGAAATGTAATTCAAATGGTGTAGTTTTGTGATTCTCCCATAAATATATAATGAGAATTATATTTTATATAACAAAATCTTAATATAATTTGTAAGTGTGTTTATTCCAAACTATTATAAACTATAAAAATTAGGGATGAACAAAACTTCCGGATCCGAAATACCGAACCCAAATCAAACCGAAATCCTCAAATCAATACCGATTCTAAAAACAAATAACTCGAATGTATAGGCAAATTTACTACCATAATACCCGAAATCGAATCTGAACCGAACTCAATTTTGTAGAACTAAACTAAACTACTCTAACTACCCAAAAATTATTTAAAATAATAATAGTTATAATTATATTTAAAGTACATAATTGGAACCAAACCGAAATTAAATAACCGAAACCGTTCCAAAAATAAATAACTCGAACGAATTGAGAAATTTACTACCTGAAAACCCGAAGCCAAAACAAATTTCTAGATTTGAACCCGAATTACCCGAAATTTGTTTATGATAAAGTTTAATCATTATTTTCAAACTTCTTGTCATTTATCTAGAATTTTTCTAGAAACTGAACCCGTTAATAAATAATTGTTATGCTAATGTTAATTGATTTAAACAAACTTTATCTATGTTCAATATAGATGTTTATTAACATCTAAAATATTAATATAAATAGAAAATTATAATATGGTCAATGATTATATATAAAAACTAAACTATATACTTTTTAAAAAATATTTATATTCTGAAATTTTTTATAGACCTCAGTAAGAAAAATAAAAAGATTATATCAAAATATCATAAATATGAAATTAGTGGTTGATTTTATGTTAAAATCGGTTTTATTGTTTTTGTTGATATTTAAGTCAATTTTAAAAAGTATATATATAGAATGAGATATGTTTGTGTGTAAGTTTCACATAACTCTTTAAGTGAGTTTAAAACCAATGACATAGTATGTAGTTAAGTGAGTTTTTTTTGAAAAGTTCAAAAAAGTACTTCAAAAATAATAATATATATATTTTTATTATATATTTCGTATAGCAAAAATTTAATATAATTTGTAAGTTGATTAGACCAATAATTTATTATTTATTATATTTAGGATTCGAAAATACCCGAATTCAAAATACAATCCGAATCAAAATACACAAATCATATTATGCGATTTACCCAAATTTATTTAAAATTATAATTATTTTGATTATATATATAAATAATTGTTGTAAACATATTCTAAATATGTAATATAAGATTTAAATTTTAGTAGAATTGCAATTTCTTTTCTTTTTTTTATAATCGAACCGGAAATCAAACTCGTTAACAAACTATTTTGTTTTTTATTGTTTGATATTTTTAACAAAAAAAAATTTCAACTCGTTTTTAAATTCTTAATAATTTTAATTAAACCTGTTTTGATTTAAATAAAATTTTAATGGTAGTTTTTATAAAAAAACTATGTAATAATATATTTATGTGAATTACATATGTTTATTTTGTTTTTCATATTTTTTATTTATTTTTGGAGATAATTGTAATATTTCCTTATTTGATTTTTCGTAATTAAATGTTCAAAAACATTTCCTTTTATGCTCAATGGCATAATGTGTAATTTAGCGTGATTTTTTGGAAAATTTCAAATTAGTACTTCAAAAATACTAATATAGATATATTCGAATCAAGTTAAACCGAATTGATCCAAACCGGTCATGATGAAACCGGTTCTCTATCGAACTAATTCACGAATTTTTAGGAATTGACGATCATTAACCGAAAATCAAAACTGATATTTTTTTGCCTTCAAAAATTGATTCGATGGATTCTCGTATTGCGAAGGTTAGTTTTCATGTTAAAGGTTTGTGCCTTACTCTTCATCTTTCTTATTGTTTGTTTTTCTTTTCTTCAACGCAGAGGACTCAGAATGTTGCTATGCTTGATAGTGACGTGGTGACATCTTCTTTAGTGGAGATTGCTCCTATTCTATTCTTCCTGTGGCTAATGAAGTTGTGGCATGTGTGCCATCTTCTTTTGCCAGACACCTTAAGAGTTTCAATTTGAGAAAAGTGAGGTATGAGTGTGTATTGTATGTATTTTTCTGTTTATGCTAATTAACTTTCACAATGATGAGATCATATAGTTGAGATCTGTGGATGGGCAAAGGCAATCTTGTTGAGATGCGATTTTTGTGGAATGTATTAAAAGCTTTGATAGAATGTCAAGTTCTTACATCGTGTATAGGCTATAATATATGATACTCTTTCACCACTGCTTAAATAAATAAGGTGTAAATGTTTTTTTGTAGGTACACGATGTTCAGGATTGCTTTGCTGGTTTCAAAGCTGGCATTACGCTTAGGCGGTATCACATTCTCTTTGTATATGGTAATAGATACTAGTGTCGCATTTACTAGTACTGCTATTGCTTCTTTGGTTTTTGCAGCCAAGGATAATATTGCCGTCGCCATTGCACTCTTTTCACCACTCATTCTCGTTGGTTTGCACATATCTTCTTATGTTCTTAACTTTTTATCATTTCCCTACTGTCTGCTAACTTTATCTATACAGGTTTATTTTATGGACACTCAAATCTGCTATGCTTGGAGGTCTTAATGGAGCTTTCTGCCGTCTTGGACAGGTTTTGTTGTCGCATTCCTCTTTATTAAACAACTAATAAGACCAATTATTTTACATTATGGAATGGCATGCACTCACTTCTTTTGTTGTTTCACTTCAGATCCGAACACTTGGAATGCTGAGACACTTCAGATTGTGAGGTAACCCCAGGAAGGTATGTGTTTACTGATTCCCTCTGCTATTTATAAATCTAAACACACAGTTTTAAGTTCTAATTCGATTTTTGTTGTTGTTTGAGTTAATCTTTTTCTTGTTTTGCCTTGCATCTCGATTGTGGAAGATATGGAGATTGTTGAATACGATATGGTCATCTTTATTAGTCATAGTATTATACTTTCATTGATGAACTTGTATTCTGGTATGTGTTCAGGTCATAGTGTTTGGCTGTTTGCTCCTATGCTCATGGGGGCCAGAAGATATCTCTCTCTTTTTCATCAGATTCTTGATGTGTTTGGTCTCCCTGTTTATTTACTAATGCTTATCTGATTTCTTCAGGGAATGATGCAAAAGAGAAGCATTGTGTATTACCAACAGCCAAACTCCCAAAATTTTATGAAGATTATAGTTGCATTGCCAACTATGGTTTGCTAGCTGTCAAGGTATGATTTCCAAGTGTTCGTGCTTTATGTGTTCACTATCTCCTTTACTCACTTTTCTCAATGCATTTATTATATTGATAGGTATCCTTGAGAGAGGCATACAAATTATATTATATTTTGTCATTACTTTCTTTAATGTGTGTTTTAGGTACTCGGATTTGATCAGTCATGCGCTGGAGATGATGAATACTCAAAACTGGCTCTATTGAGTGATCCAGGTTAGTATCTTTTGCTCAAATTTGACTATCTATATGGTACCTTACTCGCATCCCCCTTTTGAGATAATGCATTCTCATTGCAAAACTTATAACTCTTAAGTCATGTGCTCCATTTGTGGCTAAACCCATTCACCTACTTCAACAATGTAAGCTAATTCACATTTTCATTTTCAAATCTTAACTTTTGTTTAGTTTAATTGTTATGTGAAACTTCACAGGGGGTGGATGGAGAGGGTCCTGAAGAAGAGGAGATTCATCTATGGGCATCTTACAGAGGCCAAACTCTGACCAAAAACTGGTATAGAAGTGTCCTCTCTTAATCTTTGTTTTGGTGCCTGTGTGTAACATAGGATTTTTGTCTATTTAACTTGGTCTATTGTTTGTTCTCTGTTCTTTGCTCTTCTCTGTTCTTCTTTGCTGTTATTTCTCATTTTTGTTTTTCTTTGCGTTTCTTTGTTTTGGTGCTTGTGTGTAACATAGGATATTTGTCTTGTTAACTTGGTCCATTGTTTCTTCTTTGTTCTTTCTTTGTTCTTATTTGCTCTTCTTTGCTCTCTTTTGCTCTTTGCTCTTTCCTCTTTGTTGCTTTTCTTTGTTCTTCTTTGCTTGTGTGTAACATAGGATTTTTGCCTAGTTAACTTGGTCTATTGTTTGTTTTTTGTTGTTCGTTGTTTGTTGTTTATTCCTTATTCTTTGTTCTTATTTGCTCTTCTTGCTTTTGCTCTTTGCTCTTCTTTGTTTTGGTTCTTGTGTGTAACATAGGATTTTTGTCTAATTAATTTAGTCTATTGTTTGTTTCTTGTTCTTTGTTCTTTGCTCTTCTTTTCTCGTCTTTGCTCTTCTCAGGATTTCTCTTCGCTTGTATCTCAGAACGCACAGTTACAGTCTGATTTCGATGGTCGGGCAGTCTCAGGCGGAGAAGCACTTCATCTGCAATCTGTAAGTCCCTGTTTATTTGTGTTGGGTTTTGAATGTGTTTTCAGGATTTGACAGAAATAATGGTTTTGATGATGCAGATTGAGAGAGATGGAGAGTTAGAGAGGGTGACTATGGAGATGTCGGAGTTGCACAAGTCAAAGAGGCAACTCATGGACTTGTTGGAGTAGTAAGATTCTGAAATTAGCGACAAGAATGCTTGACTTGTAGTTTTAATCTATTAATCTTAATAACCCCTTGTTGTGTTTCACAGGTTAAGCTGACGGATGCTAGTTCTGAAAAGGAGTCCCGAGTTGCTGAAGCTGGCACAGAATTGGCACTCGTTTATCTCAGGTAGAATGATTGATTTCACTCTCTATGTTTGATTTTAGCTGCTTAAGCATTCAGAGTTCTTGTCCGTGTAGTGCTTATTATCCTAGTGTAGCCAAATACTGTGGTATCTTAATAGAGTGGAGGCGGTACAGTTGATTGATGTTTGATTCACTTTTGTTATCTATGTTATAATTTTATGTTGATTGATCCTTTTAGAACATATTGTTGTTGATGGAACCAGGACAAAAAAACTCATGAAGAGGCCTACCAAATGGCTTCATGAGGAGGTAACAACTAAAGTTGACAGTTATGCTCAATTCCGTGCAAGGCGTTCTTCTGATCTTATCATTACAAGAGGTATGTATCACATAAAGCAATCATCTCCCTTATTATCTTATCATTATCTGGACTATGAGATTTAGTTGGGTTTCTTCATATTCCAAGGAACTTAGCTCGTGCAAAGATGCAGCAAAGACAGGTGGAGAGCAATACAATGCTGGACTTTTCACTGTGAGTTTTCAAACATTTATGTTAATACATCCCTAGGATGGGTAAGAGCTAAATAAGTCAATTCGCTCCTCTTTTTCACATTTCAGGTTTTATTATAAGTTTTGGGAGGAGCTTCATGTTGTTAAAGAGCATAATTTTTCAGTGGAAGGCAGGTACTAAGAGTGAGTACTGAGTATAATCTTATTTAAGTCGTCTAGTGTTTTAGTTTCAGTGCACATATTGATCTCCTACGTTTTTGTGGTTTCTTGGCCAGTGTGTGTTTCTAATGCATGGTTTAAGTTACTGAACTGGATATTGTGTTCGTCAAAGTTAATGTGTTGTTTATTTCTTGATTTTCTCTACCTTGAAATGAATGTATCTATGAGTCTTTTGTAGTAAGGATATCATTGTTTTGGTTTCTTGGCCAGTGTGTGTTTCTTTTTTGCTCTTTGCTCTTTGTTCTTCTTTGTTCTTTGGTGTTTGTTCTTTGCTCTTTGCTCTTCTTTGCTCTTTGTTCTTTGTTCATTGTTAAGACCTGTTGTGATCTTTGATTAAATTTTGTTTAGTTATTGGTTTTTGTATATTTATCTTGGTCTGTTGTTTGTTTGTTATTTGCTCTTCTTTGCCCTTTGCTCATCTTTGTTCTTTTTTTGTTAAGACCTGTTGTGTTCTTTGATTAAACTTTATCTAGTTATTGGTTTTTGTCTAGTTATTTTTGTTGATAACCTGGTTTTTGTCTAGTTATCTTGGTCTATTGTTTGTTTCTTTGCTCTTCTTTGTTCTTCTTTGCTGATCTTTGCTCTATGTTCTTTGTTAAGACCTGTTGTGATCCTTGATTAAACTTTGTTTAGTTATCTTTTTGTTCTTGTTTGCTCTTCTTTGTTCTTAAATGTTCTTTGAATAGTTATGTCAGGTACTCTCAAATCTTCCAACGAAAGACGTGGTTAAGAGCAGTGTGTTATCTCAAAAAAAGTGTTTTAAGTTTGTAAGAGAAGTATCACTCCATCGTGACTAAATGATAGTTGTGAATTGTGTGATCTCTTCTTTTTTTTCTTTGTCTTGCAAAAAACTTAAAATACAAAAAGGACATAGATGAAAGAAAAAAATGAAAGAAGAAAAAAAAAAGAATTTTGCACGACCAAAACGAATCGGCCCGTCGAATAAAAAAACGAATCGGCCCACATAAAAGCCCACGAGTGTTAAATATGGGCTTTATTTAAAATCAAAACAATAGTCATTGGTAATAATAAGTCTGGTCTTGCAAACAAAGACGAAAAAAGCTTCTACGACTAGTAAATATATATCTCTTATAGTCTTCTCAATCACTAAACCCTAAGCGAACCATTACCCTTATTCCGTTACATATCATTGTTGCGTCATGCGTGTTGAATTAACCGATCGCACTGTGGGAAATGTTGCCAATCTTTCTTGAGAGATCGATGCCCGAATAGAAAATCTCTTACCTTGGTTAGTATTGATTAGGATCGATGGAGTTCGTATTTTACATGGATCTCTCTCTAGAGTATGTTAAGATTGAGAATCCTATGCCAGTGATAATAGTGAAGCTGGTGAGTTATATACGTGGCAGAATGCTAGTGGTTTTGTTCACCGGAGGATAACGAAACGCACACGTTTTAAGATGTGAGTTAAATGGGTTACAGTGAAACAAAAGAAAACAAGGCCCAGTAAATAAAAATAACTAAAAGCACCCACTTGTAAATGGCTTAAAAAGTCTTGAGAGAATATTTAATGTAATTTGGGCCATGAGTCTTAACTAGACGCGCCTCTTTCCTAAATAATTTTTAAAATATGTGAAATATGGCCATTTTTGTGGTCTATAACCCACGGTTTTTTGCGACACGCGCTCAACGCGCTGACACTGCGCGTTTGACTTATTCTCACTCGAGTTTTAACCTTTTTGTTTTCTTTTGGTTTTAACTTTATTATCATCTATTTATTCTTTTTATTATTTCTTAAAAGATTAATAAAGAGTAGGTTTACTAATAATAGTCTAACATCTTCAATATGTTCTTCACACCCATAATGTAAGTTTACCATTTGAGTTTTTTTTTGTTATAATTTGGCAGATATTTTACCCATTCTCTAGGGTTAAGTGTGAATTACACAGAATAAGAGAAAGTGAGCACACAAGAATTGTTAAGTTAAGTTGGAGGATAATTTAATTAGGACACTAGAAGTAGTCTTGTCTCAACAGATTCAGTGTACAAGTGTGTTTGGTGTTACCTTGTGCTTGAGTTTCCAAGAGTGAGTTCAAGATCATCAGAACCACTCTCCTCATGTATCCTCTCTCCTTCCCATGCTTTCACCAAACCGTTTCTGTTGCTACTTCCAAACGCAAACTCCAGAGAAGCTACCGTTTCAGACATCGGAACGTCCGCTGTCTGATCAACACCAGGTTGAATAGCTGGGGAGTTAGTCCCTCTTTGAACCGGTGCCCACATGCTAGACCCGCCTCTGCATCCTCCAGAACCACCAAATGCATCTTCTTTGAATCCAAACGGGTTTCTTGAGACCAAACTAAACGTTGGAGAAGCGTGAATGCTTTGTGCGAGTTGAATCCCTGAGAACCATTCGGAGTCATGTATGTTTTTCAGCGTGGGACTAGGCGGTGTCGATGAGACGAAGAACGAGTTGCTGATCTGTTGCAAATCTGTGTTCATCCTTGGAGTCCGAGCTGTTGGAGAGCTTAAAGGAGGCGTAACGGGAGCGCTTATGTAAAGGTTGTAATTAGGGAGTCTCGAAGACGACGAAGATGAAGCTGATGAGGATGTTGTTGTTGAGAGGTGTTTAAGCCATGGTATTAGTGAATGGCCATCTCCAAAGGCCAGATTAGCGAAAGACGATGAAGTTGGACTTGACTGAGAAGATGAGCATGGACTAGCCGTTGCTGAACCGCCGTTGCAGCCACTTACCTCCATACGCTCTATAGGTCTACATCCCTGAAAACAGAGCAAACAAACATACATTATGTGTTGATGAAATGTGTTAAAGGGCATAGAGATTAGTTCACATAAAACAATTTATCTTGTTTCTTTAGTCAAACGAGTCAAGGTTTATCATTGGACTCGAATCTCAATGTTTTTGAGACAGTAAAGCAAAAGTGCCCAACATCCAAAGAATCTATACGTATCAAAACGTACACTTATAAACTCTGTGCAATGACATTGTTTTCACGTGATAGTGCGTCGCCGGCGTGACACTGTTGGACCCATTAAAACAGTTTCTTTTTGCAACCGCGTAATAACGGTGGCTCGATAAGTCTCACGTGGCCGTGGCGTAAGTGTTGCCACCCACGTTGTCTGTTATAACGTAACCTTCTCTCCCTCTGTTAAAAGTTAAAACTGGTCGTTTCAAAGCTGTTTCTGTCTTTAACATTAATGATTCAGTAGAGAAGAGACAGAGCTTGCCACATCATCTCATTCTCCGTTACGTTACAGACAACACAACACACAAATAACGGTCTCTTAAATTAACAAGTTAATATTATAATTTTATTCTTTATATATAACTTGTAGAATACTCTCAGCTTCCGAAAAGTAAAACAAAACAAATAATTGATTACCGTTAAGGATCTAAACCGGAAATTGCAAAGAATAATGAACTGGTTTGTGATCTGAAGTTTCCCGGTTCAAGTCACAACCTTTTAGCTAAGAGTCTCAATGTTTCAAGCGAGGTTTGAATTTTCTCTGAAAGAGCTGTGTAGAGGCATCTCTGAGCAGTTTCGTCTAGCTTTTGGCCAGCATAAGAGAGGAGAGGCCATTTCGATACTTGAAGAGGAACCCTTACATGGAGAGACTCCGAGACAGCGGTCTCAACCATCATAGGAACATCAAACTCGATTGGTTCACCAACCATAACTTTAAGGTTTTTGTTCCATAACGGTATTGGTGGTCTTTTTCCATACAAGTAGTTCTCCGGCATCATCTAGGGTTGTTAGAACAATGTAGGTAAGTGCCTTGGAAATGGTTGTATAGTTCATGACTTAGTCTTAGCTACAGAAGTTAAAACAGTTTTATTGATTTAAGAGATGTTACCTCATCAAAACCACGGTGAATTAAGGGCAGGACGATTGGGGTAACAGGGGAGCGAGCGATGAGGCTTGCGGTTCCCCATTTAAGTCGTCGTATAGGAACATCTTCTTGAAAGACTTTTCCCTCTGGGAAGGTATGGATCTACTAGTCATGGTTAAAACCCAAAAGGTTAGAGCAAAGGAAATATCTCAACACTTGTATTAAAATGTGCAAAGATAGCTACCCAAGATCCGTCTTTTAATCGCTGGAGAGCTTCGTCCATGTGTTCTTGGTAAATTCCACCACCTCTAGTTATAGGTATACATTTTCCTGCTCAAAACGAAATGGATAACTAAAGAGTTGTTACCATTTCAAGACAAGTCCAAATCACTCATCACAGTCTTTCACATAGAAAGAAGGAGATGTACCAGTGCGAAAGACGTAGGAGAAGATAGGGTTCTTGAAACATATGTCCTCTGCAGCAAGAACCCAACGAGCATACTCTGGATCTAAAGAAAGAAGTCCCTTGAACCCTCCCCACATTACTGGATCATCCAAACTGATATTTACAACAAAGACATATATATACTAAACATCAAAAAAGCACAAGTGAGTTAAAAAGAGATGGCAAAGATTAAAAGATCAAACTTTTTAACTAACGTCGACATGTGGTTACTAACAGTGATGAGAGGAACACCGGGTGGTCTTGACCGGACAAGAGTCATGAGAGTATCTCCATTGTGTACTGTTGTTTTGTTGCAGAGATTAGCTATTGCTCTCGCAAACGCACCAATAGTCATTATCACAGTTTTCCTTGGGATACCACCCAAGTGATCAGATCTTGCTGCCCATTCCATTATCTTCCCCATTCTTAATGCCTCCAAGCTTCAAAGTTCTCACCTTTTCTTTTACAAAACAGAAACATAAGCTTGAAAATATCTAAAAGTAAGAAATGGAAAAGCTACTTGAATCTAGAAAAGTTTTAACGATTAGGGTTTATCGATCTATGTAGTTAATTACTCAAAAGAAGATAATACTTTGAAATCGAATCAACAATTTCGAAAAGAAAGAATACTTACGAATTGGTCTATGAGAGGAAATCTTCTGAGAAATTCATCGTCAGAGCGAGAGCAGAGTCGAAGAAAAACTGTAGAAGATGATCGGTAATTATAAACCGGGAAACTTGGGAACCGAAGAGTTTAACTTTCAATTGTCGGTTGCCGAAAGGACAAATTGTTATCAGGCTATCGACGCTTAAATGGGCTTAATAAGCCCATAAAATAGTCATATTAAACACCCAAGCCCAGTATGTATATGTTGTTGTATATACATTAGAAAAATTACACTCGACAAATACAACCCAACAGACACAAGCAAGATGATGTTTCTTTAGAGAAGGGATCTTTTTTGAGTGAATATGTAAACCTCGTCGTAACCTCTCCTGCATATAATCCCCCCTCATATTAACATCTTCCAAATAAACATATACACTAGTAATAGAGAGTGGTGTTACCCTTGGTATCCACAGTAAGTAGGCTTGTAGTTATATATGAGGTTGCTCAGCACTTTCTCAGAAGGTGGTCTATTCAGTGACTTCCTTGCTTCACTGCAACCACATTCAAAATTCACAAGTCAGAACCATGACAAAACAACCACATGATCTAATTAACTCTTTAGTTATACTGATTCTGATGTTAATTACTTTTCTAATGTATCAAACAGAGTTTGAGCTTCTTCTTATACATTCTTACCAAACAATGAATAGAGAGAACTAACCTGACTAAATGATTTGCTGTGAGCTGAGTCACTTGGATCGCATCTTCAGAGTGTGGAATGCTCGATAGTCCCCACTCAAATGCATTTTTCTGCAGAGTATAATGATATTTTCTTATTATAAAAGATGTACAACAATATACCATAAATTTATAGGATAGCTGAACAAAGTGGTTAAATGTCTACATGTATACCTCAGGATGCCACTGGAAGCCGGTCACTGGATATCTTTTTGATTGAACTGTTGAAACATAAGCCTGCAGTGTATATATAATATAGATCAGTTTCATGAGGACAAGGCTCCAAATGTCTTAAGATCTATATCGATTTTAGGAACATTAAAATACCTTGCTGTTGTTATCAGTGCATGTTGTGACGATATTAAAGAAATCAGACAGAGCCTTATTGGTTTCGAACCTGTCTGGTGAGATACCAAACTGTAGAACAATAACATTTTCATTTCAGCAAAAGCAGACAGAATGAGAGTAGGAAAACCATTCAAGGACAAGAACACGCAAGTGTTGTAAGAGACAAATAACAGCAACTAAAGCATTAGTCAAATTGCTCTTTACAGGGAATTCAGAGTATGTTAGGCAACAACAAATGCTGATAACTCTACTCCATAGTTTATTCTAACCCAAATTAGAGGTTGCTACTTGCAAGTACTAACCTGGTGGTTCTGCATAACCAAACAATATGTACTAAGTTTTTTCAACAACTCTGCGGGAAATCTGCCATACGAAAACATTGTTATTCATATTTTGCAAAACTTGGTTTATTAGTACACATATATTATGAAATACTTATGCACCTTTGGAATACGGTTTCTTTGGTGTTAACATTTTCTACGAATATGAGACTTGATGCTGAATTCTTCGCATCAACCTTTTCAAGAATGTCTAGGTTCTGTCACAAACACAAGGATTAGAGTTTTTCAACCTATTATAGAAACTATATTCTAAGCTCCTGTTCATGAAATTAGAGCGCCAAGCTTGCCTATCTATTAGTCTTTAAAGTGGTAACCTGGCTTATGATCATTGTCAGGAGCTCGAAACCTAAGCAAATTGCATATACAGGAAAGTGTTCTCCATCATCATTTCTCTCCAAAGCCCTCTGTGAAAGATCAATAAATATCATTGTAATGGAATTATATTTTGTACATACAACCACATATGTTAAGCTCACATTGAAGATTTTCTTGACGGTGTCATAATACAATCCTTCTTTAGCCCAACCACCAGTGAATATCACACCATTCACCAATTCAAGCTTCTGCAATACACAATATGATTTTTGACCCAAAACCAAAAAAAAAAATCAATTAAAATTCTTAAATCCAAAACAAACATGAAGGCATCTAAAAGCCTAGATTCGTGCTTAAAATTAGAAATTAACCTGAAAGAGCGATTCTGCAGGTTCGTTGTAGATGAGAGGGATCACACGAGCTCCTCCAGCTTCAGCTAATTTCACATACGACGCTGCGATGTACGACGCGTTAGTATCGTTGTTCAAGCGACCCGAAGCTCCGTCTCCAGGATGGCTTAGAATCCCGATGACTGGCTTGTAGTTCAGGCTCGGATCCGGCACGGAGCACACGGAGCTCCGGGAATCAAAGACGCGTGAATCATCATCTCCGGTTTGACTTGGAAGTAAAATCGATGCAGGAGAATCGCTGGATTTCGCCATTACGAAGATATCTTTGCACAAGGATAATACAAAGAGTAACCATAAGTAACTCCACATCTTAGAGGAAGACGATTGTTGATTATCGAAGCAAGAAACAGAAATGAAAGACGAAATAAATTGCGTCCAGTTTCTCTTCCTTTCCCAATCGAGCACCCAATCTCCACCGTCCACGTGTCAATAATATTAGACTATCTACAAATGTTTGTGAATTCAACACTATACTTTTCACTATTATATATTCCACATCATCTTTTCTTTCATCCACATATTAATTCAACATTTATTCAACTTTTATCATTTACAATGGTTGTGTTTAATAAAATTCAACACATACCCCACCAACTTATTTTCATGTTTTTATTAAAAAATATTTTTTTTAAGTATACAAATTAAATGAAACAAGTCTCTATTTATAAAGTATAAAAAATAATGAATTTTGATATAAAAACTATAAATATAAAAAATTATTTAATATGAAATAATTGATGTTAAACTAATTGGATGAAAAAAATAATGTACAAAACCCCACAAACTTTTTGTATCCAATCAATTAATGACACTTGTCACACTTTATTTCTCTTTCCATGGATTCAACATGTTGAATTTATTCAACACCAATTAATCCACCTAATCATTTTTTAGTTTTCAACAAACCATTGCAAAGATTCAATAGTTGAATAATTTTATTAACACCCCATTGTAAGTAGTCTTACTCAAATTTATTAATCGTATCGCTTATCGTTTCCGTAATGTGGGGCCCATTTTGATTTCATTTGTCACACGCTAAAAGTTCCGACCAGTTATATTCTAACACGCGTCCTACAACATAGAAGGACTCTAAATCTTGTTGTAATTTGATATAGAGGTTGGCCTAAAGTAAACACTCCAAAGTCCATAATAAATGGATTTTCTTAGGCAAGTCCAACACAGTTGTTACGTGAAAATGTAACATAAAACTCAGGTAGAATCTTCACAGATTCGTTTGAACAAAGACAAGAAGAGACCGAGGAAGTTTTGTATTTTATAAACGGGATGTAGGTTGTGTGAAAAGGTAAACTTCGTCATAACCCCTCCTGCGATATAAGATGAAACCAAAGAACCATTATATACACATAAAACAAAAAGAGCAGTGTGTAGTAGAGAGATGGTATGAGTGGATTTTACCCAGCGTATCCACAGTATGTAGGCTTGTAATTGTAGATGAGATTGCTCAACACTTTTTCAGAAGATGGTCTGTTCAGTGACTTCCTTGCTTCGCTGCACCAACCAACATACATTCACAAGTGAGAAACAAGTCCAAAAACTGTTATTGTGAAACTTTCTCACATTTTGATTAGAGAGTTTACCTTACTAAGTAACTCGCAGCGTGTTGTGTCACTTGGATCGCGTCCTCTGAGTGTGGTATTTGAGATGATCCCCATTCAAATGCATTTTTCTACAGAGAGTTTATTTGTATACAATGTTTTTTTTTGTTCAGATATATAACAAAAAGGATTGGAGACATAAGTGTAGAAACTGGAGTATACCTCAGGATGCCACTGGAAGCCAGTTATCGGGTATCTCTTTGCTTTAACAGTTGAAACATAAGTCTGAAAAAACAAAATGCATAGTTACATCTTTTCAGAGTAATGTCATATTCTGTAATTAGTCGAATCCTTGTTATTGTTTACTGTAGCATATGAATTACCTTGCTGTTTTCATCAATGCAGGTTGTGATGATTTCAAAGAAACTAGATAGAGCATGATTGGCTTTAAATTTTGCTGGCGTGATACCATACTGCAAAATAAACAAAAATTGGTATCAGCAAGCAAACCACAAATGACCTTTAACCATAGAGCAAGAGCCACATCAGAGTTAATGTCAAATTGATATCTTAAAAAATTGAATAATATGTTAACTTTGATAGTTATGTAACTTATGTTATAAATTATGTAGAAAATTAGAGGTTGCGATACTAACCTTGTGTTTCTGCATAACCAAACAGTCAGTGGAGACTTTCTTCAACAACTCCGGAGGAAATCTGAAAAATATGAAACATTATAATTATATATATATTGGATCAATTTGCAAAAACATAAGATACTAAAAAGTAATCATGAAAATAGCTATGGACCTCTGGAATAAAGTTCCTTGGATATTAACGTTTTCAACAAACTGGAGACTAGATGCATTATCTTCTGCATCAAACCTTTCAAGAATGTCTCTGTTCTGTTACAAACACAAGTATTATAGATTTTAGAATAGATCCCAAAGTATACTATGTAATGTATCCTCAGCTCCACTGTCAACCAATAATAAGAAAGAGTGTCACCTGACTAATGATAATTGACATAAGCTCGAATCCGAGGCAAATACCATATACTGGAAAATGCTCTCCAGCATCATTTCTCTCCAAAGCTTTCTGTTACAAGCATCCAAATATTAGACTTGGAATAAATGTGCAGCAAAAACATGAAACCAAACATGACAAGTGTTGAAAAGATGACAACAACTTACATTGAAGACTTTTTTGACGATATCAAAATATTGATACTTTTTAGCCCAGCCACCAGTGAATATCACACCGTTGACCAGTTCTAGCTTCTACAGATCCAAAATATAACTTTGAGCCAAAACCCAAACTAGTCTAGAAATAGAAGGATATCAGAAACTAGACTGACCTTGAAGAGCACTTCTTCAGGCTCGTTGTAGATGAGAGGGATGACACGTGCTCCACCTGCCTCGGCGAACTTCACATAAGAAGCAGCGATGTACGTCGAGCTCGTATCGTTGGTCAACCGACCAGACGCACCATCTCCAGGATGGCTCAGAATCCCGATGACCGGGCTATAGTTCAGGTTCGGATCCTGCGATGAGCAAACCGGAGGGCTCCCGAAGGGGCGTGAGCCGTCAACTCCGGTTTGACTAGGGAAGAGAATCGTCGCAGAAGACTCTGAAGCCTTGGCTATACCTACATCGTTCAAAAACAAGAGTAGAAACGGTAAATAAATGCAACTCCACATCTCAGAGAACAGAGAGAAGGAGAAATAATCAGAGTAAGAAAGAAACTAAACTACGGTATAGCTTCTCTTTATATAAGCAATCGTTTATCATCTGAATCTGCCCAGTGGATTCAATCATTCAACGCACACACTTCGAAAACCAATCTGTATCTTTTTTCTTTATTTGTTCAGTAATGGAAGAAACGTGTTATGTAACTTATTTAAATTAATATTTTATATCCCTTTAAAAGTACCAAACTCTCAGAGTGGGGCCCATTCCTTATCTTTATTGGATAGGCGTTGACTAATGATACACTCTACCTGAAACCAGGTACATAGTTTTGTGTATCTTCAACCAAACTTAGCAGGAACAAAAACACACACACGTGTGTTTTTAACTCTCTTGAAGAAGGACATTTAGGATCTATGGCGTTCCCTCCTCTCCCACTTAATCAATTAAGAAAACATACCTGTTAGCAGTATTTGCACATTTGCAATCATTTAACATCTTAGTCGTATGAATGTCCTCTTTCTTCTTCACATTAGTCTCTGTTTCCTCCCAAACCACCTCACTTACTACATGTCAAACAGGATATTGATTGTATGAGTAAGGGACATTGACATTCCAAACAGGTTATTGCAAACTATTGACTAAAAAGCTATTAGAAACATTATTAGATGAGTAAGTGTGTGAGCAATGCATACCTTCTCTTCCACGATCATCAATCCGTGACTTGAAAACCATTCGCCTTTTTGGGGAACTGGAAGTTTCAGAAATTCTCCCTTTTAAAAGTATTAAGTTCAGCTTCAGAACTAATGGCATGGATCTTCTCCACACTGATGAAGCCATGTATTTCATATTTCAATAATTTCCTTTTTTCATCAATTATAATTCCCTATATATATATATATATATATATATCAATGCTCATCAAGCTTATTCTGAAAACCTATAGTTTAATAAAATCACAGAACTTTTGTTTGAAATTAATTTTTAGTCTTTTTCTTACACGTGAGAGTTTGAACCATGGGTTTAGAGATGACGATGTTTGGTCGTAGAGAGAACAGAGCAATGATCACCGATCACCGATCATATCTATACTTGCTGGTAATAACAATAACTTCTTTCTTCTGATTGAAATCTTTTGTTATATATGTGATTTATATCTTAGGTTTTGAATTAGTTTAAACGATAGTTCTAATTGTTTTTTTGTTAGATATGTGATTAATTAATGATGTATATTCATGATTTATTATATGCGTTGCGAATTCATTTTTAGGGTTTATATATTGATTGTTTAGATGCTTGAATGTTTAATGGTACTTATCTTGATTAGTATGGATCTGAAAAAGTTTTGAATAATACATGTTTAGATTTTGGTTTATTGATTTTGTGACATGTTAATTCAAGTTGGTTTTATATGTTGATATATTTTAAGAGACTATTAATTTGGTTTCCGTTAAAGACACATACAATTTCATTGTACAAATATTTTAATTTCTTCTGTGTATTTATTATTTAACATATAGTATTTGTTATGATATAGAAATAAATACCCTTTTCTTGATTTCTGATTTTATCTTATTATTTCTTTATAGGTATTAATTGACTAAAAGGAGCCATTTATCAAAAAAAAAGGAGTGACCAAGGAGAACAAATTCTAAGGAACAATCATCTCTCAAGATTCAGTTATGGAAGGTGAGCTTTTTCTACTAATAATCTATATTTAATTTATTAGTTATCGGACTCAAAATTATCAAATAACAGTCAGAAACAAATCAAGTAGTTAGGCCATTAATAAACAAATGTTTTTTTTTACTTTATAAATATAAACTTTGACAATTAAACGTAAGTTTTTAATTAAAATTATTTTCTTTAAAAAGATCCACTTTTCCATAACCCAAACATTTTAAAGATTGTCAATTTAATTCTTAATTAAAATGTCGAGTGATTTATAAATGTTTTTAAAAACTAACCGAGTATGGTGTCCCGTCATTTGATTTCGGTCATTTGTCCGTTAGAGATATCATGTTTAATTTGTTTTTGAATCATATTCTAAATTACTTGGGTTTTAATTAAGTTGACAACATAAAAATACTCTTTTAGCTTTTTATTTGTTTTCTTTCTTGTTACATTTCCGTTCAGAAGTTAGATATGTTACAAAAACTCTATTTGTTAACAAGCAAACTCAAAACCAAAATAAGATTTTAACTTAGTTAAATAAAATTAAGATATAAAACATGTGCATGTTTTTATAATATAATTTTGTTTAGAATATACTTTCGTTAAAACATAAGATATTATGAGAGACTCTTTTTGTGTCAAATTAATTAAAACCCGAGTGATTTAGAATAGAACTTGGCTAAAAACATGCAAAGAAGATAATTTAAGGGAATTTAAAGTGAAATTTTACTAAGGTGATATAGGTTACATCGATTCGAGACTCCATTTTTTTGTGCTCTCTTGTAATCATTTTTTTTTTCTTGTAATCATTGAGAATGTCTGTTTAGTTTTTGGTTGCATATCATCTTTATATATATGTTGAAGACTAGTTTAGCAGCCAAAAACTGAATAAAGGATATTTCACATTAGACAGCTTAATAAGATAGAATTGTCTTTATAGAAGCAAGCAATGGAAACAAGAATATGCAATGCCTCCTCTGTTTGGGTTTTGAGATGAAGAAACTACATAAACTTGACAAGGAAAAACTCTATCAGCTCGGCGACAATGGGTCTCGGTAGATATTCCATGGTGTTTCTACTTTTGCAGCTGTATTCTCTTGTCCCTGATAGGTAGATCAAGCGGCATCTGTGCCTCGTGAGGATGTTCAGGGCCTTTGTAAACTTTTAGGTGATTAAACAAAGCTCTTCCAAGCTGCAATAAAACGATCAAAACCATGCAAGTGTTGAGTGTGGAAACTAGTAATCAAGTTAAACCAATATCGCGCAAGCTGGACCAGAGAAGAGACTGATAAAGACCAAGGAGATAATCTATCTAACCCGTCCTTTTGGAAGCATTCCACGAACAGCGTGCTCGATGATTCTTTCAGGGATCCTCTGCTGCAACTGATCAAATGTTTCTACCGTCATACCACCAGGTCGTCCTGAATGTCTTCTATACAGCTTTTGGTTCCTCTTCTTTCCCGAGACAGCAACTTTCTCAGCATTAACCTTAACAAAACAAGTCAAATGACAAAAATAGAAGCATAAGGTTAAACAAGATCACATTCCAATATCCTACGGTTCTATCTAGACAAGAAACTAAGTAAAGCATATCAAGTTTCTTATGTCTCTAGAGATGGTTTAAAGAAGCTCATACCACAATCACAAAAGCTCCCATGTCAACACTAGGAGTGTATGATGCAAGATTCTTCCCGCGGATGTGATTGGCAATCGTTGATGCCAATCTACCAAGAATCTTGTCCGTTGCATCAACAACAAACCATGGCTTGTCCGTGTTGACGTGGTCCGATGCTTTTGGATACCACGTTGTGTTCCAAATGTCCTGTACACAATAGCATACACTCAAGTTTCAACAAAGCTACAAGCCAAAGATGAACCTTCAGTACAAGAACACAGTCGTTAAACACACATGAAGAAGCAAAAGTTCCAATTTTGACAAGCTCTCACAAAAAACCAATGAAAAGTGTTCCAGGTGTCATGTTACAATAGCACACACTCAAGTTTTAACAAAGCTACAAAGATGAACTTTCACTACAAGAGCAAAGTCGCTAAACAAACATGAAGAAGCAAAAGTTCCTATTTTGACTAACTCTCACATTGAGTTCAATGCAAATTTTCAACAAAAACAGAAACTTGACATTGTATGTTAAACATTCAAGTCTCTAAGATGTGAGATAGATAGAGAAGATATAGTTACTTACAGGGCCATTTGCTTCTTCTTCGTCGAACATCCACCGTTGATTCGCCGGAACAAGAGAAATCGTCGCCGGCTCCGCCTCGCATTTCACCTGCAATCCTCTTTTCGCGCCGGCTCGTAGCGACGGCTTAGAGATCGCCGATAAAGAGAAACCCAAAAACAGAGACCTTCTGTTACCTACGGAGGGTTTCATGGAGGAGGAAGGCAGAACAAACGTCGAAGACGAGCAGAGAATCGCCATGTTTATTTTTTGCTTTCTCTCTCTCTTCTTCTCTTTCGATTTTTCTCGGATAAGATTTGGGTTTCTTCAGTAAAGTAACAGTGGTGGCATAACTGTAAATAAGCTCACTTTTATGACCCGGGTTTTAGTTGGAGCTCCGGATCCAGCCCATAAGCTCTGATTTATTTTTTATTTTATTTTTCTCTCTCAGGTTTTCTCAAGCACGCAAGCAAAGGTGTATATGATATGTTAGTCATGGCTTCGATTTCGTCAACGTTGCTTTTAAATTCGAGATCTCAGAGATTCCCTAACTTCTTTGGATTCTCTTCTCCTTCACCGTTCGCTAGATCCTGCCGATTCAGGAATCGTAACCTAGAGTCACTTTCCGACGGAGTTTTATCGCCGGGAAGCAGATTCGACGGTGCTGTGGCGGCGACATCGATGCAAGGAGTGGTTACGGAGGCGATGAATCTGATCCAATCGGCTTCTCCTACTTGGAAATCCGCCGTGGCTAACAATGTGTTGATATTCGTTCTCGGCTCGCCGTTGCTTGTTACCGGATTGTCTGGGTCTGGAATAGCCGCCGCGTTTTTGCTCGGTACTTTGACTTGGAGGGCTTATGGCTCTGCTGGTTCCCTCTTAGTCGCTGCTTTCTTCGTCATTGTAAGTTCATGAGCTTGAGTCACTGACTCTTAAAATATAGACGTCTCTATTGTGATTAAGATTTTGAGAAGGTGAATAAAGAATGTCCTTAGATTTTAGATGAATTTTATATTTGTGTTAACCATTAGTGTAAGATTTTTGGATGTGTTAGAGATCATGAATAGCATTAGAAGGCAGCTCTAACATGTTCAAATTGTAATAATTTGAGTTTATGGAGCTAATTTGTCTTTACTTTGCAAGTTTCCTCATAATTTAGATTTCAATATAGCATTTTATCGACCAAGAAGTGGGAAGTGTAACATTTGGTTTGCAAATTGGTTATAGCGTTGAAGTTGGTTTAGATGATTTACAATATCACAGGGAACTGCAGCGACAAAGGTTAAAATGTCGGAGAAGGAAGCACAAGGTGTGGCAGAGAAGAAAAAAGGTAGAAGAGGACCACGCAGTGTGATTGGTTCAAGTGCTGCTGGCTGTGTCTGTGCCCTTCTTTCGATATATCAAGTGGGAGGAACAGCTTTTTCTCAGCTTTTCCGGCTTGGTTTCGTTTCTAGTTTCTGCACCAAAGTGTCTGATACGGTCTCAAGCGAGATAGGGAAAGCTTATGGAAAAACAACGTGAGTATGCTATTCTTATTCAGCTAATGACTTCTTCTGTATTGGTTTGTGTTACATGTAACAAGAAGCTAAGGTTGAAATTGTCATGCATTGTCACATATTACTAACTGGTGAAAAATTGCAGGTATTTAGCCACAACATTTAAGATTGTACCAAGAGGAACCGAGGGGGCTATGAGTATTGAAGGAACATTGGCTGGACTCTTAGCGTCATTTTTTCTTGCATCTGTTGGCTGTTTCTTGGGTCAGGTATTAGAGTCGGATACGTATATGCATGTCATTTTTAGCTAGTCATGTAAACTTTACTCAGAATCACTGTATGATTGCAAATTTTTCTTTTCCTTTTGGTCTCTTGAGCACAGATAAATCCTTTAGAAGCAGCTGTATGTGTACTAGCTTCCCAGATTGCTAATCTTGGAGAGAGCTTAATAGGTGCAACTTTTCAAGACAAGGAAGGATTCAAATGGGTATGCTCACTTCAATTCTTACTTTTCTTGTCTTCTTGCGCTCGCTCTGTCTACTTATCTAGTACAAGAAATGATAATTTCGTCGCTTGAGTTGAAACACTTGTATTTCAAAAACGGCCATGCGTTCTCGCGTCTTGTGAAACTGTTCTTGCAATCTGAGTTTTTTCGTTTTTTCATATTCTCTATTATTTTCTGTTTGCTGATACTCTATGACCATTTTGATATATGTAGCTAAACAATGATGTGGTGAACGTGATCAACATAAGCTTGGGAAGCATTGTGGCGATTTTGATGCAGCAGTTTATACTCCAGAACTGGGTAAGATAACAAACCATGGCTTCTCTCAATGAGGTTAGATTATTCTGAAATCTGTTGATGTGAACATATCTTATGTATACTATCCTAATATATATATAAGTACATTATGTTATGATCACTTCCACTTCCTTGACATGAAATCCAAACTCTATTCCTAAGAAATTTATTTCTGAAAAAATGATACCAAAAAAGCTTGTAATAAAGACAACAATAAAGGAACAAGAGTTAATTGTTGATAAGACAAAGAAGAAAAGAGTCTCTTTTGAACACATCGAGCTATCATCTTTTTTCTTTTGCCATATTCTATAATCTGATTATAATGTTTACGTTACATAAAAAGAGACTGTTATCTAGTGACCATTTTAGGTGAGTCTCTTTTAGAATCCTTTAAGAGAGAAAAACATTAAAGACAATTACAATGCGTTTCTTCTACGAACTTGTGGTCCAATAATTAAGATACGATAATGGGCCATGGGCCTTGACATCCAATACACAGCTCTCATATCACACGCGCTTCTCAAACGCGTGAATAAATACAATGCCGCAAATCTCGCTTTTTCCTTTCTCAAGTCAAATTGTGTCAAAATAAGGGTTTTTAATTTTCTAAATCGATCATGTTCTATTTATGTGTAAAATAAAAATGATCCGATATTGTTCTCTCTAGTATGGTTTTAGTGGCTCCATAATCACAACTTTGTAAGTTTCTCGTTTCCGGAAATTTCTAGTTAAAGGTAAAAACACTACTTTTTGGACTCTATGAACCTATTAATCCATTATTAAATACACATATCCCCCACCGTTTTCTGTGATTCCAACATACATTTGACTAATGTCACATATCACAAAAGACCTATATATTTAAATAAGGGAGAATCACAAAACTACACCATTTGAATTACATTTCACAAAACTACATCATTTCCAAAATACTTCACAAAACTACACTATTTCCAAAATATGTTTTTGTTTTAAAAATACCATTACAAAGTTTTTTATAACAAAAATAACATTAAAATGTTTTTTATAACAAAAATATCATCAAAAAGTAGTAGTTTACAAAAATACCACAAATATAAAAAACGAGTTTTAACACTTTTAAATTTTAATTTTTTTCATTTGGATTCGTTATATAGTGTTTAGGGTATAATTTTGAAGGGGTAAGGTATAATTTTTTTGAAGGTTTTGGGTGTAATTTATAAAATTTAAGATTTGTGGTATTTATGAGAAAAAAACTTTTTAATAGTATTTATAAAACTTTCGAAAATAAGTGTTAATTGTGTTTTATTTTGTCAAACACATGTGTTAATTGTGTTTAAAAAAACTTTTTTTAGAGGTATTGGTAAGAATTGACTTTTTTGAGTTTTTCAAAGTTATTCCCTTTAATCAAATAAAACATACTCCTGAAACTGTAACCATAAAACAATTAAACGATTCGCCGTGCTTAACTTCTTCTCGAAACTTACAAAGTTATGTATAGAAAATGAAAAGAAAGATGATGTATGGTGTCGTCTACATTTCAATGCGTTGATGTATTTTATTATGTGTGACAGCGATTATCTAACACGCGTCACTCATAACTTATAATAAAAAAACAATATTATAATTTTAATTTACATATTAATAGTCTCTCTCTCTCTCTTAACAGTCATCACCAGCTTTGATAAAAAAGCGTTTTCTCTGCAAGCTTTTCACAGTTACCCAAAAGTGCTTATCTGTGTGGTGTGCACGCTACACGGTGAATCATGGCCGTTGATTCATCTGACCGGCGAGAAATCATCCTCAAAATCAACGACAATGGAGTCTCTGAAGAGACGATGGGGAAGATATGGAGAGACGGAAGTTACGATTTCTGGACTGATGGTCAAGGTAACCTCCACAAAGGCGTAACCGCGCCGTCGCCGTCTAATGCAGAGAGATCCGCCGCGTCGGAGAAAGGAGACGACGAGGCTTTTGAGTTTCGTCACGGAGAGGATCCAACGACGAAGCTGATTGGTCAGTTTCTCCATAAACAGCAAGCTTCCGGCGAGATTTCACTTGATATGGATTTAGGCATGGACGAGCTTCAGTCTAGAGGTTTAACTCCGGTATTGGAATCTCCGGCATCTGCTAAAGCTTCTTCTGGTGGAGGCACCGCGAAACCCGACGCCGTCGTGGCAAGACGAGAAAGTAGCAAGGACGACGAAGATGACGGAGAGGTTGTTAAATGTAGTGGAAACAATCCGATTCAGAGAAGCTCAAGCAATTTGCTTAAGATGAGAACTAGGTCACGTCTTTCAGATCCGCCGACGCCAAAGCCGCCGTTGCCGCCGCATACGGCGGAGATGAAATCGGGTCGGATCCCTAAATCGGGTCAGATGAAATCAGGGTTTTTCGGTAAAAGCCCTAAAAACCAAGGAGGAGGAGAAGAGGAAGAAGATGATCCATTTGCAGAAGAGGATTTACCTGAAGAGTATAGGAAAGATAAGCTTAGTCTATGGATTGTGTTGGAATGGTTAAGTTTGATTTTGATAATAGCTGCTTTTGTTTGCACACTTGCTATACCTTACTTGCGTAAGAAGGTACTATGGGAGCTTCAGCTATGGAAATGGGAATCAATGGTTTTAGTGTTGATATGTGGTAGGTTAGTCTCTAGCTGGATTGTTAAGGTAGTTGTCTTCTTCGTCGAAAGGAACTTCCTTTTGAGGAAGAGGGTTCTTTATTTCGTTTACGGTGTTCGAAAAGCAGTGCAGAATTGCTTATGGTTAGGACTTGTTTTGCTCGCTTGGCACTTCTTGTTTGATGAGAAAGTGGCTAAAGCGGCAAACACTAAGGCGCTTCGTGTAGTGACTAAGATCTTTGTGTGTTTGTTGGTTGGGTTCTTGTTGTGGCTAGTGAAGACTTTATTGGTCAAGGTTCTTGCTTCTTCGTTTCATATGAGTACTTACTTCGATAGGATTCAAGAGTCTTTGTTTACTCAGTACGTGATTGAAATGCTGTCTGGTCCTCCTTTGATTGAGATCCAAAGAAACGAGGAAGAAGAAGAGAGAATCAGCGTCGAGGTCAAGAAGTTTCAGAATCCAGGCGGTGTTGAGATTACTTCAGGAGCTCTGAAAAGTCCGAAAGCGGGGAAAAGCCCGTTGTTCTCTCGCGTTCTCTCTGATGCAGGAAAAGGAGGAGACAATAAAGGGATTACAATAGATAGCCTTCACAAGATGAATCCTAAGAATGTTTCGGCTTGGAAAATGAAGAGGCTGATGAATATAATCCGATATGGATCACTCGCCACTTTGGATGAACAGCTACCAGATTCTAACATCGATGACGATAAAGGAAACCAAATTAGAAGTGAGTTCGAGGCAAAGCTCGCTGCAAGAAAGATCTTTCACAATGTAGCCAAGCCAGGATCAAAGTAAGTCTATCACATTGTCATTTCCTTACATTTAAGGCCTTGACCATATCACATTACGGATACTAACAGTTTCAATTGCATATTGTCTTATTCAGATTCATCTACTTGAAGGACATTTTGCGGTTTCTACCAGAGGACGAAGCTTTGAAGACTTTAAATCTCTTTGAAGGAGCATGTGAGACGAATAGGATAAGCAAATCATCTCTTAAAAACTGGGTGGTAAGAAGTTTAACTGATGAATGTACACTACACTCGTATGTATTTGGCTCTTAATGAATATGCGCAAACATTTTTTTTCACAGGTGAATGCTTTCAGAGAAAGGAGAGCTCTTGCATTAACACTAAACGACACCAAAACAGCAGTGAACAGGCTTCACAAGATGGTGAATATCGTAATTGGGATCATCATAGTCATTATTTGGCTTATCATACTTGGAATCACTTCCACGAAATTCCTCGTAGTCATGAGCTCACAAGTCGTGGTTGTCGCGTTCATATTTGGAAATATGTGCAAGATAGTATTCGAATCCATCATCTACTTGTTTGTGATTCACCCCTTTGATGTAGGCGATCGCTGTGAAATTGATGGAGTCCAGGTAAATAAAAAATACCAGTAAATGATACTTGTGAGGTTTTGATATTGTCATAATAAAAGCTAAACTCTGTTTTTCTTTCTTCTGCAGATGGTTGTGGAAGAGATGAACATATTAACAACTGTGTTCCTAAGGTTCGATAACCAGAAAGTCGTGTACCCGAACAGTCTTCTATGGACTAAATCCATCGGAAACTATTACCGTAGTCCTGACATGGGAGATGGAATCGAATTCTCCATCCACATTACCACTCCTGCTGAGAAAATAATCCTTATCAAGCAGAGAATCACAAGGTACATTGCAAACTCTGTGGAATCAGTATACTAATTTATCCATTATACCTCATTAACCTGTGTTGGTTATGACAGTTACATTGAGGGAAAGAAAGATCATTGGTATCCAGCACCAATGATAATATTCAAAGACATAGAGTCATTGAACAGTGTAAGAATTGCGGTTTGGCTAACGCATCGAATGAATCATCAAGACATGGGAGAGAAATGGGCAAGAAGGTCTCAGCTTATTGAAGAGATATCCAAGATTTGCAGAGAGCTTGACATTGAGTATAGACTCTATCCTATTGACATCAATGTCCGAACCATGCCTACTCCTACTGGTTTGCCTGCTTCAGACCGTCTTCCACCACATTGGTCTGCTTCTCCTTCTGGCAGCAACTAAGACTCCTTATACAGTTTAGTTCTATAAGAGGTTCTGTTTCTTTCTCGACTCCACGGATTTAGAATTTAGGAAGTGATCTACATAATGATTACTACACTTTATTGTGATATACAAAACTTTGGTTCTTTTAATACCAGAGAGTATATTCAACTTTCAGTCACAGAGCAACTACAAAGTACAATCATTACACACAAGCTTCTTAATGATTTGAATGATCACACAATGAAAATGGGCAAAAGATAGCGTGGAGTAGTTAGAACCGTAGTCGGCGTTTCATGACCCTCTGTTTAGGCGACGAACCGGTGTAAGGAGTTGAAGAAGATATGTCAGGAACAAACATTGAGTGGTGGTTAGGCCAGTTCAGACCAGAAGCTGTAGGTGGAGAATGAATCTGTGGAACTGCCCATGATGTCTCACCTCCTAAGCAGTTACTGTTATCTTCTCCATCTCCATCTTCTTCTTCTCCTGATCTCATCATCGAAGAACTGTCTGAATCTCCTTGTCTACTATTATCCGCCTGCAATCATAGAATGAGGAAACAGAGAAAAACATGACTCTAAAGACCAAAATGATTATATACACACTATTCAAAACTAAATGTTACCTTAGATGATCCATTGTTCTCCATGTATTCATAGCTCTGATCAAAGTCGGTTAATCCGAAAATCTCATCAATTTGCCACTGAGGAATGCTTCCGGTAGCTGTTCCGCTGCTTGCGAAAGGAAGCTTCGTCGACATATGATCATTGAATTTAGTTTCAGGCAAAACTACCTCCTGATGATGATCAAAGTCCATGTTCTGAGGCTCAGATGTAGGCAAAGCATATGGTTTTGTCTCAATGGTATTAGCATCATTGGATGGTGATGACGATTTAGTAGAAGGACCAGTGTCTATAGATTCAAGACCAACTCTGATTCCAGTCAATAGAAATCTCTGGTGAGATGAAACATGAGGATTCACTGTGTGTATTGCTACATCACATTTCCTACATAGTAAAGCTCTGTCTTGCAGACAAAAGAAGAATCCAGATGCTTCCTGTCAAAATCCTATTCTTTTCAGACAAACACAAGAGCAACAACATACACCAAAAAACCCAAAATGGTATGGATCTAAATCTGAAAAGATTCAAACTTTATACAATAAAATGGCCACAAAAATTGTAGGATTAAAAAAAAGATTCAAACTTTTTCAAGAGAGATCTCAAAACCTGACAAATGTCACACTTGGGTATGGAGGAGGTGGAGACAGAGAGAGGAACTCTCTGGTGTTTTCCGGCGAGTTTATTAGCGGCGTGGATTTTCTCATCGCAAGACAAACACAAAGCTGCCTCGTCGGCGCAACAAAGAACCGCCGCTTCCGCCGCCTCGCACACGTTACACTGAATCTTCATCTACTTTTTATATGAAACCCCACCCCAAAATCTTTGAAATTTCTTAAAGATTCAAATCTCAAGAAAATAAAAAACTTATCCTTTTCGACTTTATTTGTTATGTCTCCGTCGAGCTTGAGGTTTAAGCAAACTCTTCACGTTTTCTTTTGTTGTGTTTGTCTGAACGAGAATTCTTTGACTCTTCCTTCTACAAAAATGTGATACTTATAACTTTTTGACTACCAAATTAATTTGTGTATTTTGGATGGAAAAATATCATTTTAATTAATAAATATTGGCGCCGTAAGAGGATTTCTGGTCTCTTTGAACAATTTATAAGTGGTGGGGTATAATAGGAATTATGGAGATTTTAAAGGGTGATATTTTTTAAGCTGATGAGTGAACATGGACGAGACACGTGTCAGACTAAATACAAATGTCTTAATTGCAGGAGACCATCTCTGCTGTGTTACGCTGTAATATTTGTCAAAACATCACATACTATTAATTTATTTGGTCCCAAATAAAAAACAATAAGAAGAACTTATTGGGTTATTATTTTTTAAAAAAAAATTATCCTAGTTCATGCATTACACAATGATACAATCTACATGATAGCGATATGTTTAATAAAATAAAAACAAGAAAAATATCCCACTATATAATATCAAGATCATATTTATCCACGTATAGTCACTAGTGGAAGAGGAGAATTCGGACCTACACAAAACTAGATCTTTTGTTTTCAAGAACACAAGCCATATAAAGTTATAAACCAATTAATTATACAATCATTTATAAGGTCCCATTTTAAAAATTTTTTTTTTTTAACCCAAAAATAACAATTTGCACGGGAAAATAGACTAATAATACGAGATTCTAGATGATATTGATATTATTTCACTAAAATATCATTTTTTATCAAGAGGATAAAAATACATCCACGTTCTTGTATTCAATGAATCTTTAGTACTAAAGAATGTTAACGAATCAAAGAGTCTCAATGTACCAACTCTTAACTTTATGAACAAATCTACCAAATCTTTAGTACCTTGACATGATCTGTGTAAAATTGTGAGGCAAGAAAACTTTTAAAACGGGCGCATGAGATGATACTTCTATTGTATCTCCAAGCTGCACGTTGTAGCGTACCTGACAACCATCGATATAGATAGTTCCGTGGTCTGAATACCAGTTAACATCCATGGTTTGGTCCGGTCTAAAATCCGAATGCATTTGAGTAGTGCTTGAGCCTGGAGAGATTGGTTCTCTAACCATGAATTGTAAGTCATGAGACAACATTGGCATCACGAACCCACCTGCTGACAGCATTGCCGCGGTCGATCCAGTAGCTGTACAGACCCTTAGACCACTCGAGCGACAGTTCACTGTCTTTGTACTGGTCTCGCCATCTTTGTTCTTAATCCTGCACACATTGTAAAGATATTTGGTTCATAGTGTTGGATGAAATGTGTTTTCATTTCTCTTAAACCATTTAAATTAAAGGTATAGTTACTAATTGCCTATAACAATCATGTGCAAATGAACCAGAGAGGGATCATGTCTACACAAAACAATCAGCTTTCAAAAAAATGTCTACTTTTTGAATCTAAAGAACTCTTACTTGAATGAGAACCGTGAAACAGCGGCCGGGCAAGGGTGTGAGATCAAAACGTCATTAAGTGCGTGTGAAAGAAGAGGTTCTGAATTTAACTTCAATGATATTCTCGAAACTTTCGAAGGAGCTACTCTCCCAAACAATATGTCATCCAATACCTGTGAACAACAACTGAATGTTCAAATCAAAACTGTGTAGAAGATTCTAATGTTCTAAGGATCAAACGAAACATGATTCCTCTAACAAAAGTTACCTGTTCAAAATTCTCAACCGTTGCAGCACAAAGATGACCAGTACTTCTACTAGCATCAAACTGATCTCTAAGTTGTTCCACCTATACTTTTAACGAAACACTTAGCTTCTTCTCACATTCTATATCAAAAGCAAATTTGTGAAAGTTTCGGGCTACATAACCTCTTGAGCTTGTGTTGGATCAGAATTAACGCCTAGAACAGGAACAGAATCATCGATGAAATGGCTGGCATGCAAGAGTGTGCCATCTCCACCAACGGTGATAACCATATCCACATCGTGAATAGGATGCGAAAAGTCTTTCCGTGAAATGGGTTTCCACTCAACTGGCTTTTTACTTAGTATCTCCTGACAAAATTTAATAGCATTCATGTGTACTTTGCTCCTGCTTTCTAGATATTGAAGAACCTATTATTAACCAAAACAAAACAAAACACAGAGTCAACAACAATGTAATCATACACTACAATGCTTACACAGAGTAGAGCACAAAAGGAGGAAACTTTGATTTCAATAAGAAACCATGAGAAACAAAACAAGAACAATAACATAAGCTAAGCATGTCTTAGTTAACACAGTGAAGTTGTAACCTAATTAGTCTCCTCCTCCACAGTTATCTCTATAATAATTGCTACATTGCACCGTTAAGAAAGCAGAAAGCTTTGTATTTTACATAAACGATATAAACACACACAAACACGAAATGAGATTCCTTTTCACGGAAATGTAAAGCCCTTTCTCTCTCTTAGTAAATTCGTCGAACATCTTCAATGCAAAAACGAAATAGATATGAATTTAGCTAGAAATTCTCAAAGCAGAGATGATAATACGCAATGCGAAGAGTGTAATAATACCTGAAGGTTTTTGACGAGAGACACACCTTCTGTCTCGAGTAGTGTGTACGGATCTATCGGTTTCAATAGAAGCAGAAGCTTCCTTATCGCCATTGTCACCGATTCAATCTCTCTCTATATATATATATATATGAATATATATGTATGTCGTAGCTCTCTGCCTCTCTCTCTCTCTCTCTCTCTCTCCTCTCTCTCTCTCTCTCTCCTCTCTCTCTATATATTTCTCTCACTGTATCTCTCTATGTTTCTCGGCGGCGCAATCACCGGACAGGAGCAAACAACGTCGGAAGATAGTGGAGCGATCGCGTCCATAGACACTCTGATTGGTTAAGAGAGTCTTTACTTGAGAAAATAGTGTTAAAAAAATTATGGGCTTTTTAAGTCAAATTCGATAAAACCGGCCCAACTTTAAACTAAGCCCAATTAAATTATACTAAGCTGGTCTAATTACTTGAGATCCGATATGTATAACATTGGATATCAAATGTTGGCACATTACATAAATGTTTGTTTTATATGTAAAAATGAAACTTATTATTTTTATGTTGCGTGTGTAAAAACTTTTTAAAAAGTATCCTAAAAATTAAGTTTACAGTATTAACTAACTTGAGTATGTAAAAACTTTATTTTTTAATGAAAAAGAGAATATTAGTTGTAAATACCCAATTTATCACCTCCATAATTTGGAATGTTTTTCTTACAGTTTCATTTTACCTGTAATAAATTATTTTCAAAATACGTAAAAATGCAAGTTTAAATTTTAAAAATTCAGTATGTGAATGTATTCAAAAATATTTTACAAGTGTTGAAAATTTATTATTTTATATATGTGAATTTCGGATATTAACGGGAACAAACTTTTTGAAAGAACAGATACTGCGAAACAAAGTGGCAAATCTTAAAAAGATTGTCCGGTCTAGAATCTAATCTTTGAAGTGGGGCTAGTTTTCAGATCGTACCGGTCCGGTTTATGCTTTCTTCGACGTGTGTGTATTAATTGTGTTACTGTCTGTGGCCAACCAAACCTATGAATATATTTTTTTACCTCAAAAAATATCATCAGAATTTTCACGTGATTGTCTCTATGATGATTTAGCCAAATTTAGTAAGACATTGTACTAGATCTCTAATTCAACAACCTAAGAGCATGTTAATTAAGGTTGTTAATGAGTTGCTAATGTATTTTAGTGGGTATTTAGATGATTTAAATAAATCAAAAATTTGTATTTGGGCCTAAGATAATAAGCCCCAACTCTTAATTAAGAGTTTTTGGCAACCCATAAGCATCGTCACGTGGTGTTACGCGGTTGGATAAAAAAAATAATTTTTTTTCTTTTATTTATATGGGTCTTTGTTTTCGATATATTATCGATTTTTTTTTGTTTTGTGAACTTCTCCGGCGATTGCGAAACCGAGATTCACCGGATAGATGTTGTTCTCCGGCGTTCCTTTTATTCCTCTTTTGCCGCCGTTCTTGAAAGTAAAGTTCTTTGATTCCATCTTATTCAATTTTCCATGAATCGTAGAACCCTAACTTTTCGTCTTCTCTGAATCTTAATCCTAGAACAAACGATTTTAAATTTTGTGTTTATCAATTCGTTTTCTTGTTTTTGATGATTAATTTCTATAAAAACTTGGTTCAATTTACACAATTTCATATTGTTTTGAGTTTTTTAAAAAAATTTAAGTACCTACTTTTAGTCTCTCTTAATGGAGGACAAATTTTAATAAAACCCTATAAGATTGCTTTTGTATTATTTTGTATAAATACGCACAAATACTAATTAAATATTACTAAACACCTAAAATTAGTCTCCTTTGATGCGCATGGTATAAGATATATCTTATAGCTTGTCCCAATATATATATTGTTTTATTTTTTTGACGTACATTATTTTAATGGTGACAAAATTTTACAAAACTAAATATTAATGTTTTAAGATAAGGAAATCCACCAAACATAATACAGACAAATTATGGTGGATTGTACAACAACACACATTTTTCCCTATGTATAAAAGAAAACCATTTATTATTATTATCAATATATATAGAAAATATATTAGCCTGTGTCGTTTAAAATTATTTTAAACTAAACTCTAACATTAATAATCTTTCTTGTTGGTGCATTTATATGACTAAATTTGTGTTATTTTAAAATTATTTATTTAAATGTAAATATGATAAGATTGGACACACCAAATATTATTGCCTGCTTGTAATAATTATGTTCGCCTAACTAAACGGTTAGTGTGTTTTCTTTCTATTAGTGAGCAAACTATCTTTGTTCTTATGTTATGTTCGAGTGTTTTGGACTAATTAACTTATTAGGTAACACTAATACACTATAATATAATTAAGAATCATGTCAAATTATGTTGGTTTAATTCGTAGTGCTTTTATGAATGATCTGTCCGATAAAAAAATCTTCAGAAGCTGGCAAGCAATAATGCAATATCATCTTTTTGTTTTTATTGGTAAAGGGAGGCAAAAAAGTTGATAACAATAGAGTAATAATTTAAAGCTATAACACTACGTGCATGGAAAAGATCAAACTACAAATAGTGACCATTCCCTAATCTTTATCTTTTTAGAGTGTACGTGGGGTATAATCTTCACAACGATTAGTCATCATATTTAATTAAACTTTGATTTGTATTATCAAAATAAGCAAATGGTTAAACTACCATCACATATGTCATAGTTCTACATATTGCTAATTAAGAAAAGCAAACAAAAAAAGTTAAGCAAAAAGCAAACAAAAAGTGATCCATATGCATGCGACCACGATAGAAGCATCTTAATTTATAACATTTCTCACATTAATTAAAATCTATTGAGAAAAATTAATTACTAAGCACTTTACAAAGGTGCAGCCTTTGTTTAGAGATTCGATTTATTATTACAGACTAATTAAATTTGACGATCTAAATCTAATTAAGTAATCTGAAACGGAATATATATATATAGTCTGAAACTATATACTCGTACACGTTGACGCAATCATATTTTATACAAATATTTAAATATTTTAATATAATAATAACGTTAATTAATAGCAACAAGCAAGATCAACAAAATAATAAAAAATAGACTAGTTGGTCGTTAAATATACAATTAATAATGCAAATGAGTAAGATGATACCCATCGAGGAAAAGTTATATACGGTGACGTAAAGGTCATCGTCGTGGTCTCTCAAATTATTCTATCTATTTATTTAACTTTATTTAACCCCATACTTGGAGATCGAGAGATCGATCGAAGTTAACCAGAAGATAAATCGAAATGAAATATCCGGTTACGAAGATATCGTAGAGATATGTTAATATCTTTGATTAGGGCATCTCCAAAAGAAATCTCATAACCTCAAATATGAGGTTTTTTGTTCTCCAAAAGAACCTCAAAACCTCAAATTTGAGGTTCCATCTTTCTTTTCAGACTTTCATCCTTCCAATTAATAATATTTCACAAATATCTTTATTAACTTTTTAATTTCATCATTTTAGTACATAAAAAATTATATTTTGTAAATATAAACTTAATTTTCACATGTTAAACTAAAAGAAAGACTTTAAATTAAAATAAAAAATATTAATTTAGTAATTATTTATTGGTTTAATAATTATTTGAGGTATATTTTATATTATCTACAAAAATTAAGAGATTTATTTAATTGTGAAATATAGTAAGGACTTAAATGCAATATGTAAAATTAAGTTTGAGGTTTTTCTTTTGGAGAGAAACACATGAAACCTCAAATTTGAGGTTGATGAAACCTCAAATTTGAGGTTCCTTTTTGGAGATGCTCTTAGGAAGTCAATAAATATATTATTTACATTTAAATCTATTGATATTCGGAAATTAGGTTTATATATTCCCTATATAACTAATGTGTTTTGTAACTTTATTCTTATGAGAGTCTAATAATAATTATTTCTAAACATTTTCGTGTTCTTACTCTCATCAGTTTATCACCCCAAAAAAATGTATTTAACTTTGATATATTTTTTTAAAATTTTTCATCTGATTAATTAGTTTTATTTTATTTATAAGAGTGATTAAGCTTTTTGAACCAAAAGAAAAGGGTATATAATAACTTGCTGACAATTTGCAATTGCCGAATGTTTTACACATTATAAACTGTCGTCTAAAGTATTGGACTTTATGCATGCATCTCTCTCCACAAATCATAAAGATTCTTTGCAAACATAAAACTTAATTAATTTAAATTATATAGCATCAAAAAAGACTCTGCTGGTTCAGAATAAATGCATTACACATCAATTCAAAAATAACAATGCATCATCACACATTCACTTAAGTATATTTTTGCAATTATGAACATATAAAATGGTGACTTAGAACTAATTTTGTGAGATTATAAAACTTACCTTTCCGTTGAAATTAAAATAATTATAGAAAAGAGACATTTTTATATTCGGTCAGCAATCATAATAAACAATAAAAAAAACTGTGATTTTTGATACGGTTACTTTTGGTTGTGAGTGGGAGTCTGGAGAAGAAGACCTAGAAAAACTATTTTATTTTTTTATTTTATTTTTTAAAAAATTTGAGGAAAAAGAAGAAATACAAAAAAAATTAAAATAAAGAAATTAAAAAGAAGAGTTTTAAAAAAAGAGAAAAGAAGAGAGGGGGAATTTATTCCCTCCAAATGATTGGGCCATAAACTCTGCTTTTCTCTCTCTCTTCACTCTCTCACACACACACACAAATTTCCATAACGCTTCATACTCTCTCTCTCTCTCTCTCTAACATCGATTCCTCTCTGAGATTTACTTCAAAAATCTCGATCGCTTTCGTCTTCTCTCTCTAACGGTTAGTTTTTTTTTTCTTCCTCGGTTTCGTCTCTCCCGTCGTCGTCGTCAATCTCTAGATTCGTTTTTTGATTTTTGATTTTTTTTCATCGGAATGATTGGGTTTCGTAATTTATGACAAACACTGCGCAGTGATCGTCCGATTGATTTTTGATTGGATTCGATGATTCTGTTTCGTAACGGTTCTAGATTCGATTTAGGTTCGATTTTGTTTTTCTATATTTAATTACATGATTAGATTTTTGTTATAGATTGCTCTGTTTAATTAAGCAAAACACGAAATTAGCGTCAAGTTCTTTTGCTAAATATATGTAACGATTTAATTAGATTGACATATATTAATTATGTGAAGGAAAACCACATCATATATTTACACATGTTGATCAAGGTTTATAATGATCACTATAAGAATTTGTATAATATTACATGATATATGATTTGTGTTTTGGGCTTTAGTTAAACATTCTCATATCAACTATGATTTGATAATACCATAAATCACTACACAATACTTAAAAATCAAATTCATTTAGAGAGAATAAAAAAGTTAAGTCAACTTTCTAATTTTAATTAGTGATTTAAAATAGCACATCTTTATTTTTTAAAGGGATTTTATTTTAAATCTTTGGGGGGTAGGGTCATTGTGATTGTGTAGACTCCGTGCCTATTTTGAATGAGTCACACACTTGCAAGTCTTCACGGGAAAAAATCATTCTCAATCTTATTAAGCACACTCTCCTTTATTATATAGTATCTTTATTTATATATAGTTTGATAATAATGGTTAATCACGGCATTGTCTAATTTAGACGTTATAAAACTAGTTTGTTCGGTGTGATAGATTCTTGTTGCTTAGTCATTACCTTTTTTTCTTCTTCCATTCACATGTTTTGTGGCTTTATAGTTAAGACTTTCAACTAATTTTATATTACTTTTTTGTTTACAAAAAATAATAGAACATATCTATAGTCAAAGCAATGATAAAAAAAGACAGAGCAAATCGTTATAACATTTTTTGTTGTTGGTGTTGTTGTTGGTAAATATATGATGTTGTCTTAGTATTATTAGGTGGACCACAAAGTTTGTTAAATAGTTAGTATCCTTTTCCTGGCCTTTTGTTTACGGACACAGAACATATAATATTAGACTCTCATCTTATGTTGTCCACGCCCACACATACACACACTATATACTACTACTACTACATTATTATGTTTCTGTTCTGTTATATGATTCAAAAGTTTGACATTGTTATCTCTCTATAAGAATATTGTGTCCTTGTCGCTTTTACCCTTTTTTAATTTTCTTTTTTTATAAAAAGTAAACATTTTAGGTCACTGGTAGGGGCAAAAAATAAAAAGAGAAATACTCTCTGTCTTTCTGACTTTAAAGCATCTGATTCCTTTTTCTTCTTCTGTGAATTGCAAGATTTATATCTAGGGGTAAAGTTATAATTAGAATCACAAAACTGAATTACATTTCACAAAACTATATCATTTCAAAATTACTTCACAAAATTATACCTAAACATTCAAAATGAAATCTAAATAAACTATATCCACACAATACTACCTTCTTAATATTATACCCTAAACACTAATTAGCGAACCCAAATGAAAAGATTTTAATTTTGGTAATTTTTAAAAGGGTAAATCAAACTTTTAAAATTTTGAAAAGGTGTAAATTTGTGAAAATATTGAATTAGGTGTAATTTTATGAAGGAAGTGTTAAAAATGTGTAGTTTTGTGAATTTCTCAAATTATATTTAGTGGCAAGTTTTCTTCGAGAAGGAGATCCTCTCTCTTTTAATCTATGTTCCTTAATTACTCAATTGTTAAATTATAATGAAAAATTAGAGAATAAATATCTTCGTTGAAACCCCCAAAAATCAAATCAAACGTCATGTTCGGTCGAGTGACAGGGAGAGGGGTCAATTTCAGCTTAAAACTTTTTAATCTCAATACTCAATAAAATAAATTAGAATAATTTTGTGTGTGTTAATATTATTTTCTCTTTTTGGGTTATAAAAAATAAATAAAAACTAAGTTGGGTCAGGATGTGGAGCGGCTTCCAGGACCCACAAAGCAAGTAGGCCTATAATGATTACGTCATCTCTGTCTAATAGTAAAATCATAATTAGAACAAAACCTAATTAGTTCCTAATCACCAAAAAAAAACATCTTTCGAAACACACACAATATCTTCTTTGATTGCTAAGTGTGTTTTTGTGTGAAACAAAATTGAGTGTATTAACTTTGCATGGCTGTGAAGGCTCTGTGTTGCCTGTAAAAAGCTTACACGAGGATTTTGTTGCTCCCTCTCCTAATATCTCCCCTCTCTCTCTCTCTCTATGATAATGTCTCTCTCTCTCTCCCCTTCTCACTACTATATTATGTTTCCATTTTTCATTAGTTTCTTTTGTCTCTATTAACTTCCTCTCTCTCTCGATGATAACGACTTAAAACCCACCTCAAAATTAAATAATAATAATAATAATAATAATAATTATATTCACCGATTATTAATTAAAATCTGAGTTCAGAGGATCACTGTGAGGGTTGTGAATTTCAGGTGTCCTTTGTGGTTAGTTTTCTTGATTTTTTTTATTTTCGGTTTCGTGTTTTTTTTTCTTATTAGTATTCCTATTTATGAGTATCGAAGCCTATTACCACCTCATGATCTTGTGGATCATATTCTCTTTGTTATCATCTTCATTGTTTGACTCCATCTTTGTGTTTTTTTTGTGTCTTCTTCTTTCTTTTTTTTTTTTTGCAATAACTTTAGATATGCATATTCCTTGGCCTGATGGGTTCTTCTTTTACATTCGGCAGAAGTGAAATCAGTGTATGCTCATAGACAACGACATTTTTTCAATTTCTTCTTTTTTTTTGTTTATTAACATTTATATACATACCCTTATTATATACTTGACAACTTTAGTTTCTTTTTCTTAATGTGGCCACTGATTTGCTTTTTAACAATGCATGTTACACTCGTTTTCTTGACAGAACATAACTTGAAAGTGTTGCTTTTGGTTCTGTTTTGGTGTGAGCGTATGCCTGGAAACAAGTATAACTGCAGTTCTTCTCACATCCCTCTCTCTAGAACAGAACGTCTCTTGAGAGACAGAGAGCTTAGAGAGAAGAGGAAAAGCAACAGAGCTCGTAATCCTAATGATGTAGTTGGCACTTCTGATAACTCTGAGAACGACCTTCGTTTAGAAGGAGACAGTTCTAGGCAGTATGTTGAGCAGTACTTGGAAGGTGCTGCTGCTGCAATGGCCCATGACGATGCGTGCGAGAGGCAAGAAGTAAGGCCTTATAACAGGCAAAGGTTGCTTGTGGTGGCTAATAGGCTGCCTGTTTCTGCTGTGAGAAGAGGTGAAGATTCATGGTCTCTTGATATCAGTGCTGGTGGTCTAGTTAGTGCTCTCTTAGGTAAAGCCATTACCATTTTGATGTAGTTTTTAACCGATATATAAGTAAGCTGATATAAAAGTATTGTCTTTTTGAAGGTGTAAAGGAGTTTGAAGCTAGATGGATTGGATGGGCTGGCGTTAATGTGCCTGATGAAGTTGGTCAGAAAGCACTTAGCAAAGCTTTGGCTGAGAAGGTACATAGTATTCTCTTGGTCTTGATCTTGTTTAAATTTTGAGTCTTGTTTGATTTACTTTCTTGTTTATGTTTGCAACTTGCAGAGGTGTATCCCTGTGTTCCTTGATGAAGAGATAGTTCATCAGTACTATAATGGTTATTGCAACAACATTCTATGGCCTTTGTTTCACTACCTTGGACTTCCACAAGAAGATAGGCTTGCCACAACAAGAAGCTTCCAGTCCCAGTTTGCTGCATACAAGAAAGCGAATCAAATGTTTGCTGACGTTGTAAACGAGCACTACGAAGAGGGTGATGTCGTCTGGTGCCATGATTACCATCTTATGTTCCTTCCTAAATGCCTTAAGGAATACAACAGTAAGATGAAAGTTGGATGGTTTCTTCATACACCGTTCCCTTCGTCTGAGATACACAGGACACTTCCTTCACGGTCAGAGCTGCTTCGTTCTGTACTTGCTGCTGATTTAGTTGGGTAAAATCTCTACTTGCTTCTATTTGTTGCTGATAGGTCTTTACTCGGTTTTCATATGGTACCATTTTGATGTTGTACTAAATCTCATATTGTTTACCTTTCAGTTTCCATACCTATGACTATGCAAGGCACTTTGTGAGTGCGTGTACTCGTATTCTTGGACTTGAAGGGACACCCGAGGGAGTCGAGGATCAAGGCAGGCTCACTCGAGTAGCAGCTGTATGTTCATTTCATTACTTCAGCCCTCACACTACTAACACATTGTCTTTTTTTGAAAGCCTTGTAACGGTTTCTTGTGTTTGCTTTGGATTTTAGTTTCCAATTGGCATAGATTCTGAGCGGTTTATACGAGCACTTGAGGTCCCCGAGGTCATACAACACATGAAGGAATTGAAAGAAAGATTTGCTGGCAGAAAGGTACGATTATTATATTCGACATTTTAAAGGTCTAAGAATGGGAAACCACTGAAAGTATTACATAGGAGCGTTTATACTCCCTCTTCAGTAACTTTTGTATTGTCAGGTGATGTTAGGAGTTGATCGCCTTGATATGATCAAAGGGATTCCACAAAAGATTCTTGCATTTGAAAAGTTTCTCGAGGAAAACGCAAGCTGGCGTGACAAAGTGGTGTTATTGCAAATTGCGGTGCCAACAAGAACAGATGTCCCTGAATGTAAGCTTTCTTTCTTTGAAGTGTTCTTTTAGTTTACGTAAAATGTCACAAGGAATCATGTCACCAATGAATGATCTTCTGGATATATATTTATTTTCTTACAGATCAAAAACTCACAAGTCAAGTTCATGAAATTGTTGGACGCATCAATGGTCGTTTTGGGACACTTACTGCTGTTCCGATACATCACCTGGTATGTTTCTTCATGAAAAAATGATCTTACGTTTACACAACTGAATGTAGACTTAGGGCAGTTAGCATTTTGTGAATTGCTTGCATCCGTCTTATGTCTTTAGCAGACCATTCTTTGCTGGTACCATGGATAAAGAAAATAGTGTCTGCATCATGCTTACATATTTGATTTTCTGGATCTTATAGCTTGAAATGGAACTCTGACTTAATGTTGATAGAACTTTCATTTGCCCTCAGGATCGATCGCTGGATTTTCATGCTTTATGTGCACTTTATGCCGTCACAGGTAAATTATCTGGCTATCTATGATGTGGTTTTTGTATGTTATGTTACTTTCAAAGTTTCAGGACTGTTAATTTTCAGTTCAAGAAAATGTTCTTTTTCGCCATTTAATAATTTTCTTCGATTTATTTGGTAAGATGTTGCACTTGTCACATCTTTGAGAGACGGAATGAACCTTGTCAGCTACGAATTTGTTGCTTGCCAAGAAGCCAAAAAGGGAGTCCTTATTCTCAGTGAAGTAATAACTCTTACTTTGTAACTTTAAATTTAAGAGGGCAACATTCTATAGGTTTAGGTGGTTTATTTAAAGTTGTGTTTGTTTTTAACAGTTTGCAGGTGCTGCACAGTCTCTCGGCGCAGGAGCTATTCTCGTGAATCCATGGAACATTACAGAAGTTGCTGCCTCCATTGGACAGGCCTTGAATATGACACCTGAAGAAAGAGAGAAAAGACATCGTCATAACTTTCATCATGTCAAAACTCACACTGCTCAAGAATGGGCTGAAACTTTCGTGAGGTACGCGCAATATCAGTTCCGCCTCATATGTTAACTCTTATCAAGCTAATGAAATCCAACTCCTATCAAAATCTGCAGTGAACTAAATGATACCGTAATTGAGGCACAACTACGAATCAGCAAAGTACCACCTGAGCTTCCACAAGATGCTGCAATTCGATGTTATTCACAGTCCAACAACAGGCTACTGATACTGGTATGTGGTTTGGCTTCAACCTTTGCTAGAAGTTACATATAATGTTTAATACATTTCATGGTGGTTCAGGGTTTCAATGCAACGCTGACTGAACCGGTGGATAATCAAGGGAGAAGAGGTGATCAAATAAAGGAGATGGATCTTAATCTGCATCCAGAGCTAAAAGGTCCTTTAAAAGCATTATGCAGTGATCCAAGTACAACAATAGTTGTCCTCAGCGGAAGCAGCAGAAGCGTTTTAGACAAGGTATCTCTCTTTTTTTTCCGGTCTTTTCTTTTGTTAACTATAACACTTTTTGCTTACTGACTCTGTTTACTTATACATCAGAACTTTGGAGAGTATGATATGTGGTTGGCCGCAGAAAACGGCATGTTCTTAAGGCTTACGAACGGAGAGTGGATGACTACAATGCCAGAACACTTGAACATGGAATGGGTTGATAGCGTAAAGGTAATACATTACTATATTTCGCGGTCTAAATAATGTTTAGTTTCTTCACTTCCCCTTCTTGAACACTAGTGTTTCTCTGTTTGTAGCATGTTTTCAAGTACTTCACTGAGAGAACCCCAAGGTCACACTTTGAAACACGCGATACTTCGCTTATATGGAACTACAAATATGCAGGTAACTTCTCTAATTTTACCTGGTCTTTTTTTTTGCCTTCTTGTAGTCACCCCTAAAAGCATTTATTTATGTTATGTTTCCTGTAGATATCGAATTTGGGAGACTTCAAGCAAGGGACTTGTTACAACACTTATGGACAGGTCCAATCTCTAATGCATCAGTTGATGTTGTCCAAGGAAGCCGCTCAGTCGAAGTCCGCGCTGTTGGTGTCACTAAGGTAAAAGAGAAAGTCTCCATTTCCTTTCTACTCAGATATCACCAGAACCAGTCTCTTACATTTCGGTTTCTTCTTCTCTCTCTCAGGGAGCTGCAATAGATCGCATTCTAGGAGAGATAGTTCATAGCAAGTCTATGACCACACCAATCGATTACGTCATGTGCATTGGTCATTTCCTTGGGAAGGTGATTAACCTTGAAGCGTAACTTATACTATTCTTTGATGGTTTTCTGAATACAAACTGTCGTTTACAGGACGAAGATGTTTACACATTCTTCGAACCAGAACTCCCATCCGACATCCCAGCCGTTGCACGGTCCAGACCATCATCTGAAAGTGGTGCAAAGTCATCATCAGGAGAAAGAAGACCGCCTTCAAAGCAGACACACAACAACAAAAGCGGGTCAAAATCTTCATCTTCCTCTTACTCTAACAACAACAACAACAACAAATCCTCACAGAGATCTCTGCAAGAGAGAAAAAGCGGATCAAACCATAGCTTAGGTAACAACAACTCGAAAAGGCCTTCACCAGAGAAGATCTCATGGAACGTGCTTGACCTCAAAGGAGAGAATTACTTCTCTTGCGCTGTTGGTCGTACTCGCACCAACGCTAGATATCTCCTTGGCTCACCCGACGACGTCGTTTGCTTCCTCGAGAAGCTTGCCGACACATCGGTACCTAACTCTTCATCCTAAAAACAGAGCTGGTTTGAAAGTGAGTTCTGTGTAGCCTAATAAAAAAACTGTTTTTTCTTGTTTAACAAGTAACCATTACCATACTCTTTTAAATGGTTTGATTCTAATATAATAAAAGAGTAGATGCATGCAAGTGAAAAACAGAAACACAAATAGTCAAAAATACATAGAACATTAATCAAAAATACAATACACCCCTAAATTCAACATCTAATGAAAAGAGTAAAAAAAGGGGTAATTAAACAATAACAAGAACAGAAATAAACCAAAGACTGTTATTAAAAGGGGTGATTAATCTAAATGATGACAAATCACAATCTCACTGTCTCTCTTTAGGTTTTCTTGTTTGGCTCGAAAGCATACTTAATCAGAGACTCCTTAATAGAGAGAAGCTCAGGGAACTCTTTCTTAAGCTTAGATGCATCCATCTCATTGTTGCTTCTTGGAGCCACAATGACTTTAGCTTGCTCTTCTAGCGTGAAGTTTGCCCATTTGAACTCAGGGTTTATATAGTCTCTGTACATCTCTAGTATCTCGTTGTGGCTCACCACACCCGGGTTCGTGAAGTTCCATATCCCTTTCAAGTTTCTCTTCGCCATCTCGATGGAGATTGGTAAGAGCTCGTCTAGCACTGTCATGCTGTTTGGGATGTTCACTACTTTGTTGTACCTTGAGATCTTTGTTATGAAGTTTCTCGGGTTGTTTAGATCCGAAGATATCGGCATCCTTACCCTCAATGTACACACGTTGTCAAACTCACTTAACAGCTCCTCGACCTATAAAGACGCATTCACAACAAAAAAAAACTTAATAAGGAGAAGATGTTAAAGACATAGAGTTTAGATCAAGAATTGGTTACCATGGCTTTGGTCTTTGAGTAGAAAGAGCCAGTGAAGTTTGGTGTGTCTTCTTCTTTGAATCCGATTCCTGAACCTTCAGGATGCTTGTCGTTGTACTCGAATATACAACCAGTAGCGAAATTCATCATCAGGAGGTTGTGCTCTCTGCAGACATCAGCTAGAGTCAAGGTTCCAGCTACGTTGGCACGGATAGTCTCGGTCTTGTGAGATTCGCACCAGTCAACATTTGGTCTCCCGGTCACACCAGCAGAGTTGAAAACATGAGTTGGCTTAACGCTCGCCATATCCTGCAAGAGAGACGATCGATCCTCTAACCTTCCTTTCCCATACTCGTAAGCGATTCCTTGCTTCTCGCATAACTTTCCAAGAAGACCACCGATCCATCCGGTCTTACCATATATCAAGAACTTCAGAGAAGGCTTCTGTGGTGTGCCGTTGCTCCTTGGGCTTGGAACCACCATGTGGTCCTGACTTGGTTTGTCAGATAACGAAGCTGCCACAGAATTCTCTTCGGATCCATCAAAGTATCGCCCACCAGGCATCATCAGCATCCTAGGATGAGGAAGCAATGCTCCAGAAACATCACCCCACCACTCAGGGTTCTGTGTGTACCAGTCCATAGTTTTCTTCAACCCTTCTTCCCATGTGGTTCTCTCAGCCCAGCCCAGCTTTTTGAGCTTCTCATCGTCAAGGAAGTACCTCTGATCGTTAAAAGGCCTGTTCTCGACAAACTTGATGTTTGCCTCAGGGTCTATGTTAAAGAGATTGCATACGTCTCTAGCGACATCATTCACTCTCCTCTCCTTCTTCGTCCCGATATTGTAAACATGGCCAACTTCACCTTTATGAAGAATAACTTCAAAAGCCTCAGCAACGTCTTCACAGTATAAGTAGCTCCTGACATTTGATCCATCTCCGTGAATCGGAAGAATCTTCCCCCTCATCGCCAGCAAAATAAACTTAGGAATCAACTTCTCCGGAAACTGGTTCGGCCCATAGACGTTATTCCCACGCGTGGTGATGACAGGCAAACCGTACGATCTACCATAAGCCATAACAAGCATCTCAGCACCAGCTTTCGTCGCAGAGTAAGGATTCGTCGGGAGAAGCTGAGAAGCCTCGTGGTTACCAACGAGAGCATCCTCGTCAGTTTCGCCATAAACTTCATCAGTGCTCACATGAATGAACCTCCTGATCTGACCAGTGACTTTACAAGCCTCGAGAAGCACATGAGTCCCATAGATATTGTTCTTGGTGAACTCGAAACTGTTACCAAACGAGTTATCGACATGAGTCTGCGCAGCGAAATGCATAATCGTGTCGATACCTTCAGTAATCAGAAGATGATTCACCAAATCAGCACTTGCAATGTCACCTTTCACGAACTTGAAGTTAGGAGACTGCTTAGACGGGTTAAGATTCTTGAGATTCGAGCAATAATCGAGTTTATCAAGCACAACGATATTGTAATCAGGATAGCTTCGTATGAGTCTATTGGCTACATGAGATGCAATGAAACCAGCAGCTCCTGTGATAAGTATGTTCTTTGGAGTATACGAAGCCATTGCAATATATCAAACAAATCTTCCCTGCGATTTTTCAAAACCACACGAAATCAGATCTCGAAGTTGATCACGAAACTAGATCGAGATCTAACGAAATCAAACACGATTCATCAAAAAGCTAAGCAACATTATCGAAGACGAAAGCTATACATCTAGATCTACAAAACCAAATCTAACGCGTTTACGATCATGTACGATTCGAGATTCTAGAACATACCTTTTCTGAGTTTTTTTTGTGTTCAGATCTTCAAAAGGTCAACAATGGAGAAGACGAAAGAGATATATAGGAGACGAAAAAATGGTAAAAGAAGATTCTATGGTGAAGCGAAAGTAACGGAGAAGAAAGAATTTTTTTTGAAATAGAAGTCTTTTTTTTTTTGTAAACGGAGGTTAACAAAAATAGGAAGAGAACCAACCACAAAGACTCTCTCGTGGTGAAGAAAGGAGAGACTTACAAGAGAATTGTTTATATACAGTTTACAGTTACGATAATACCCTTTGAATTCTCTTTTATTTACGTGATCGTTCACGGTTATGAATGCGCGGGTAGGTACAAGGCTCGAATCGCGCGTTTCAGATCTCGCGTTTTGTCAACATTCAATTTGCATGTTAATATTATCAAATTATTTTTAATATTGATGATAATTATCTATATGATTTGATCATAAACGAAAATAATATCTGATAAATTTGGAAAATAGTTTTCTACTTGTAAAATTTAAAACGTTAACATCCTAATTAATTACTTGGAAGATTGGTTTTATTATACATTACTTTAAACATTAAATGGTATTGTCTAGTTATGGATATTATTTATTAATCAAGATCTAGTTTTTAACTTTTAAAAGATTTGATTATAAATGAGGGTTTTTTTTTGTCAAACTTTAAAGATCTAGTTTTTTTTTTGTCAAATGAGGTTATTAAATATGGTAAATTATGAAAGTAACGTGCGGTTGCGTTTGCGTTTGCGATTGTGGTAGTGGTAGGTACCGTATGTGGCTATCAAATAGTCCAACTCTTCATATTACATTTATCAAAAAAAACTCTTCATATTACACTAACTAAGGACTCTTTCGTAATTTTGAATTAGCAAATAAAATTTGAGATGATGTTTTCTTAAATTTAATATGATTTTTTTATAGTGATATGCAATCATTTATTTTAGTCCCATATGCTTTAATCAGATCACCGACGCATCTTCAATTATTGTCACGTGTGAAAGTAAATGGCTAAAAATATATTTAATTGATTTTGATTTATTAGTTAATTTGGTCGTTAACATTTAAAGTTATTAAAGGAACGAATTATAACAAAACTAATATAAAAGGAGTAATTAGAAAAGCGAGTTTAACTCAAGGACCATTTTTGTTATTATTAAGTTTAAGAAGAGTAAGTAGTAAAACAAACTTTATTTAAGGACCATTGATGTAAATAAAGTGCACGTGACTATACGATTTGGTTTCTTCTTCGCCGTCTCGATCAGAGACTCGCCGCAAAAAGGTAAAAAAAAAATGGCGTCGGCGATTTCTCTCTCCCTCTTAAACGGAACAACGCCATCGAAATCGAACTCTCTCTACAAATCTAAACCCTCTTTTCGTCGTATCTCTCTTCACATACCTTCTTCTTACTCTCTCTCAAATCGCGAGATTTCTCTGAAATCGCGTTCTAGTTTCAATCAAGCCACTGTTTCTATCTCAAAGCGAAGGTTTGACTTCCTTTCTCATTGCGGCATTTCATCGAACGAGTTTCCTGCAGAGAGAAAGAAGAGTTTCGGCGAATGGGTCGAGTCTATAGGAGACTCGATATCGACGGCGTTTCCGATATGGGTATCTATGGGTTGCTTGTTAGGGCTAATGAGACCAAGTACTTTCAATTGGGTTACTCCGAATTGGACCATTGCAGGTCTTACGATCACTATGCTTGGTATGGGTATGACTTTGACTCTCGATGATCTTCGTGGTGCCTTGAAGATGCCTAAAGAGCTCTTTGCTGGGTTTTTGTTGCAATACTCGGTGGGTTTTATCTCTGTCTCTCACGTCATTGTCCTTTGATTGAATTTGGAAACTTTATAAGTTTATAACATAGAAATTGGAGAAAAGATTATATCTTGTGCTAATAGTTGTGTTGTGTTTGGTAATATAAGCTTGTGTAGTAGTTTTGGTTCTTGCTTGAGCTAATGATCTTGGAGGCTAAACCAGTACATGATTCTGTTTCTTTATTTGGGAATGGTAGTATTAGAGCATGGTTAAGTGAATAACGTGCTGATGAAATTGTGTTGCAGATAATGCCATTATCAGGATATCTAGTGAGTAAACTCTTAAACTTGCCATCACATTACGCAGCCGGTCTCATATTGGTTGGTTGCTGTCCAGGCGGTATATAAAAGACATACCTTTACTTGTTTGAATTTTGTAACCTTATGGTTCATTCATGTTTAGGAGTGTCCTGATGCTATTTCGTTTGTTATTTGAAGGTACCGCAAGTAATATAGTCACGTACATTGCACGGTTAGTAATCCAAACAAAGGAAAAGTTTATGAGTTCTATTTGTTTTCTTACTATACAACTTGATGATCTGAATTTTCTTTTTTCATTTTATAGTGGGAATGTCGCGCTATCAGTCTTGATGACAGCAACCAGCACTCTTACAGCTGTGGTTAGTGTCACTTACTGTCATCGGGTTTTTTCCCTTTGTCTTGTAGATTAAGACACTACATTCAATAATCTTTGTCGCTATTATATTTCCTAGGTTATGACACCGCTTCTTACGGCCAAGCTGGCCAAGCAATATATCACAGTTGATGCTTTTGGATTACTTATGTCAACATTGCAGGTCTGGTTGGCTCAGTTACTTTCTTGTTCAAATAAGAAAGAGTGAGTTTTTTGTTTGGTTTCATTGGACTAACCTTTCCTGGCTCTTGTGTGGTCACAGGTGGTTCTTCTCCCGGTGCTGGCTGGTGCATTTCTGAACCAATACTTTCAAAAGCTAGTAAAATTTGTTTCTCCCGTGATGCCTCCAATCGCAGTTGGAACCGTTGCGGTTCTGTGTGGGTATGCTATAGGTCAGAACTCATCTGCGATACTCATGTCCGGGAAACAAGTAGTCTTGGCTTCGAGCATGCTTCATATATGTGGGTTTCTCTTTGGGTATCTGTTTTCAAGATTCCTCGGTATCGATGTGGCATCATCAAGAACCATCTCTATCGAAGTTGGCATGCAGGTAACTAAACCGCTTTCTCAATGTGAAACAGTAAACAGAGCTGTTTAAGACTCAAATGTCATTTTCTTTTGATGAAGAACTCGGTGCTTGGAGTGGTTCTAGCGACGCAGCATTTTGGGAACCCGCTTACTGCGGTGCCGTGTGCTGTTTCAAGCGTCTGCCACTCCATCATCGGTAGCGTCTTGGCTGGATTTTGGAGACGCAGTGTCCCAAAACAGCTTGAAGACTAAGAAATTGTGCATTGGAGCTTCTCTGGAGTCTCACCGTTATACAAATCCGACAGCTTTCAGGGCCATTTAGCTAAGTTTGTTGAAAAAAATGAACTTAAGGGTTTATGTTGTGTGGAGCTATGGAAAGCAGAGTTGGTACTATTAGTATTGGTTATGTTTCAAGTCTGAGATTTCTCTTTGTATTTTTCAAAGAACTTTGTCTTGACGATGATGAAAAGGCTATTATGTAATTTTAAACATTTATTGAGGGTATTTTCGGTATTTCGATCCGGAAACAGGTTTCAAAGTCGTCTTCTCCGAATCGATTCTTTTAATACTACTCTCTTATTATCTGATTCCAAACTCTTGTTTGATTCTCACCAGAAAATTCGCTTTTAGGTGTATCAAGCTTGGGAGATTTGTTCAGTACTTTTATTTCTTTTAGTGTTATAAGAAGTCCATGGAAGTCGAAGGAGAAAGACAGTGGAGCTCTCTCATAGTACCTTCTGTTTTAGACATGGTGAAAGATAAGAACTTTACGAGTGTTCCTCCAAGGTATGTTCGGTCTGATCAAGACAAAACTGAGATTTTATGCGACCCTTGTCTCAGCTCCGAGATACCCATCATCGATATGAAACGCCTGTGCTCTGTTTCCGCCATGGATTCAGAGCTCGAGAGGCTTGATTTAGCTTGTAAAGATTGGGGCTTTTTTCAAGTTAAGTCTCTTTCTACGCACTTGAATCTATGCATGATCTCTTCTGAATTTGTGTATTTTTGAATCTGTCTACTATATAGCTGATAAACCATGGAATAGATTCATCTTTCTTGGAGAAACTAGAAACGGAGGTTAAAGCTTTCTTTAACCTCTCCATTGAAGAGAAGAAGAAGTTGTGGCAGAGTAGTGGCCAATTCGAAGGATTCGGACAAGTGAACATTGTGTCTGAAGATCAGAAACTTGATTGGGGAGACATGTTTATCCTCACAACAGAACCTATTCGATCACGCAAATCTCACTTATTCTCCAAGTTAACTCTTTCTTTCAGGTAGAAGATACTATCCGAGTGTTATTGTTGTGTAAGTAGTCTTAACTCTTAATTGAAAAGTATGGTTTCTCTTACCAGAGAAACTGTAGAGACTTACTCCTTTGAAGTGAAGAACATAACTAAGATTCTCTTTGCGAAAATGGCGAGTGTTCTTCAGATCAAACGCGAAGAGATGGAAGATTTGTTCGACGATATTTGGCAATCTATCAAGATTAATTACTACCCGCCTTGTCCACAGCCAGATCAAGTTATCGGTTTGACTCCACATTCAGACGCCGCGGGTCTCACAATACTGTTACAAGTGAATCAAGTAGAAGGACTTCAAATCAAGAAAGACGGCAAATGGGTTGTCGTAAAACCTCTCCAAGATGCTTTAGTTGTCAATGTCGGTGAAATCTTAGAGGTAAGAGATACCTTAAAAGGCTAATTGATGGTGTTTTTGCTTCGCTGTTTTTGCTCATGTGAGTGTGTTTTGTTGTTGTAAAGATTATAACGAATGGGAGATACCAAAGCATAGAGCATAGAGCGGTGGTGAATTCGGAGAAAGAGAGGTTATCGGTAGCGATGTTTCATAGTCCTGGAAAGGAGACAATGATTGGTCCTGCGAAAAGCCTTGTAGAGAGGACTCATAAGAAGCAATGTTTGTTCAAAAGTATGAGCACACAAGACTACTTTGATGCTTTCTTTGCTCGGAAACTCAATGGCAAATCTCACCTTCATCATATGACTATTCAAGAAGAAGACTCTTGAGCACATATTATCATGTCATGTTTTAAACCTTATAAATTAGTAACTAAAAAACTTTGTTTTCTTATTAATAAAGTCATTAATACGCTCTAAATTAGGCTTATAAAATATTTTGAAACCTTTGTACCATTTAGAGATATGATTGTTTTAGATATGTTGAGCACAAAGTCAATAACAAATGTTACATAATAGCTGGTAAGGTACCAACATTTCACGAGTTATCTGATCACATTTCTTGTCATAAAGTAAGTGTTACATCACATTTAAAGATTTCAACAAAAGCGGATGTACTGTTTTTATGTAGAAACTATGTTTTCATTTCATACGTAATAAGTAATAACAAACAAAAAGTTGTAAACCTACTTTTCTTTTTTCTGTCCATCTCCATAGCCAACTTCTTGTCTTCTCCAACTTTTTTCTCTCAATTTCAAGATAGTAATGAGATAAGAAACATAAAAACTTTTGTGAAGAGAAACAATGGCTAATGCAAAGGAAACAACGTTTTATATAACAATATCTGTGGTTGCTTTTGTCTTTGGTAAAATAGTAATATCTCTTCTTCTTTACAAGAGGTGGAAGAGAAAACACATAGTTCATGAAAATGGGTTTCCAGGTAACAATATAAGCTTTTTTAGTTATGCATAATGAATTTTTGTATAATTTTTTGTAATCTTTTTTGTAGTGAAAGGAGGAGGAAAAATGGTGATGTTTAGATCACCAATACTAAGCTCTGTTTCATCAGACTTGTTTATGAAGAAAACACATAAACTAAGCAACAAAGACATTCTTGGCTCTGGAGGATTTGGAACTGTTTACAGATTAGCCATTGATGACTCCACAGCTTTTGCTGTCAAGAGACTAAACAGAGGAACTTCTGAGAGAGACAGAGGGTTTCATAGAGAGTTAGAAGCAATGGCTGATATAAAACATAGAAACATTGTTACTCTTCATGGCTACTTCACTTCTCCACATTACAATCTACTCATCTACGAACTCATGCCTAATGGTAGCTTAGATTCTTTCCTACACGGTACGCCGAAAACAATAACAGAGCATTTAAACACAAAAGCTTGTATTTTGTGTTGTTTCTTGAGCCACAAGCTATTGTATTTTTTTTTGTTTGTTTGTAGGAAGAGAATGTAGAGATAGAATGGTTTTGGATTGGGCGTCGAGGTATAAAATCGCGGTTGGAGCGGCTAGAGGGATATCTTATCTTCATCATGATTGTATCCCACACATTATCCATAGAGATATAAAATCTAGCAACATACTACTTGATCATAACATGGAAGCTAGGGTTTCGGATTTCGGTTTAGCCACTCTTATGGAGCCAGACAAGACTCATGTTTCGACTTTCGTAGCTGGAACATTCGGATACTTAGCTCCTGGTTTGTACAACCAACACACCTAAAATCACTCTTATCTATATTATACATTCAAATTGCAAACCCTAAACCTAAAATTTAGTTTGTTTTTAATAAAACAGAGTATTTTGATACCGGAAAAGCGACAATGAAAGGAGATGTGTATAGTTTTGGAGTTGTGTTATTGGAGTTATTGACAGGAAGAAGACCAACAGATGATGAGTTCTTTGAAGAAGGAACAAAGCTTGTTACTTGGGTAACAAGTCATCTTTATCTTTTACATTTTTCTTGTTATGTGATTATAGGTTTTGTTCAAAACCGGGGTCGTCGTCGTTGTTGTTGTTGTTTAAAGGTAAAAGGAGTGGTGAGAGACCAAAGAGAAGAGGTGGTGATAGATAACCGGTTAATAGGATCACCGGTTCAAGAAATGAACGATGTGTTTGGTATAGCGATGATGTGTCTTGAACCGGAACCGACTATTAGACCGACCATGACCGAGGTTGTCAAGTTGCTCGAATATATCAGCCTTTCAGAACGTTCTTCCTTCTGATTTCCTTTTTTTTATTTATTTGTTAATTTTAAAATTATTAGCTACCCTTTTGTGTGTATTTTTACTCGCTATAATAAAATTAATCTCTTGGACAAATCAAATTTAATAAACAAATGGCTAAATTACTCGCTATAAGATTTTTCTCACTCAGAAAAGAAAAAATCAAACAAATGGCTAAATCATAAATATGCCTTTGCTTCATTATCTTCCTCTACTTCTCTTCATGTAATTAAAACCAAAACTAATTAATAATCCAAATTAACTTACTGATTTTTACATTACATGCCACTCAATGTTTTCAACTTCCAAGTTCAATATAATAAAAGTCATTTTTCTAACAGAAAGAAACATCATCAAAGTCAAAGCAGAGGTATAATATGCCTAGTCCCTAGCGACTAATTATCACAAGTAAAACAATGTTTGTTTATTTCTTACTAAATAATTTTTGTTTTGTGTTATAATTAGATGAAGACTTGGTGTGTGGCGAAACTATCTTCGGATCAAGCAACACTAATAGATAACATAAACTATATAATATATATGCATGTTCTCATGTAGAGTTTTATCAAATGGATGTCCAAGTTACTCTCCTGGTAATTATTATCATTAATCATGCTTCTATAGCCATAATGGTAGAAACTATTGAAACTGCAATTTGAAAAACTCTGGTCTTATTGTCATTACTAATCTTAATTAGTGAGTTTGATTTTACTACTGATCTTCTTCTTTATGATTAAAGTATATGTTAAAATTCTAAGTATTACTGAAGTTTTGTTTTTTCTTCTTCTTGGTTTTTAATTACCTTGTCGGTTATGGAAATTGCTACTATGAATATGCATGAGCATAATGCAAGTGATTTCGCACATCTTTTCTACATGAGAAAATAGAAGCATATATGCTTGTGGGTTTTAGTTTTTGTTTTTCAATTGTTACATGTTTGGTTAATGAAATTTTTCATCTAATATAACACCTATATGTGATATCAACAAATTATCAAAAAATTATGATATTAAAATTTTAATGTTTTGAGTATGCAACAGTCACAATGCACTACTACGTTACATTTAATACGTCAGTAAAGAGTTTACCATTATTATTTTCAAGTTTTAATTATTCACAGGACTTAAAAATAATTTAGAAAATTTAAAAGGCTTAAGCGTTAATTAGTAATGAAAACCAGGGCCTGAGTGCAAATAATAAGAGAAGTAACACGTGGTTTCAGATTAAATAAGCGGAGGCGATGAAACTATCTTCTCGTATCTATACGACTAGGTAACTTTTAAATAAATTTTTTTAAAACAAGAAAGTTTTTCATAAAAATGGATAATTATATTTAAGGTTTAATATAAGAATATTTATAATTTGATTTACATTTTTGTTTAGGTTATAAAAGTTTTCAATTTTTTAGTTCAACTCTATTCAATTTTTGTAAAAATATATTTTCAAAAAAATCAACGGGTATTTGTTGACCAAATATTCGGGTAATGGATCTGAATTGGGAACATTTTTTACCGTTCACCCCTAATATACGATATATATTTATAGGGTTGTAGTGAAGTTTACCGTTCATTCCTATTTAATAATGAGGTTCATTATTCCATCAATTTCATAATTAACGTTATTTTAAAGATTTTTTATTCCATCCATTTAATGTTTTTAATTTTTGATTGAAAAAAGTTAATGAGTTTTGAATTTTTTAACCAATAAAATTTTATTATATTTTTCTACATTCGTTATACTCAATATTATTTTATAAAAAATAGAATATATATTAAAAAATATTTACTATTTCATTTATATATTACAACAGTAAAATATATTACAAAATCAACCATCATAAACAAAATATAAATGTTTTTTGAAATGACTATAAAATATTGACGGATATCCCGCACAAAGCGCGAATTCTATCCTAGAGACACTCTTTTAGTCCATAATTTCTAATATCTTGTAAAAATTTTGTGGGTTATAGCACACGGATTTTAAATTTTTTTGTCAATCTATAAAAAATAAAAGAAATTAACAGAAACACTCTTTTAATCCTTATTTCTAATATCTTGATTTTTGTGGGTTATAGCACATTGATTTTACAAAATTTTGTCAAATTTTAGAAAATAAATGCAATAAATAGCAACACTCCTCTAATCTATAATTTCTAATATTATGTAAAAAATATGAGATTTTGTGGGTTATAGCACACTGATTTAACAAAATTTTGTCAAATTTTAGAAAATAAATGAAAGCAATAACAACACTCTTTTAGTCCATAATTTCTAATATCTTGTAAAAAGTTGATATTTTTGTGGGTTATAGCACACGGATTTTACAAAATTTTGTCAAACTTTAAAAAATAAAAAAAAACTAATAGAAACACTATTTTAATCCATAATTTTGAATATCTTGATTTTTGTGGGTTATAACACATTGATTTTATAAAATTTTGTCAAATTTTTGAAAATAAATAGCAACACTCCTCTAATCAATAATTTCTAATACTATGTAAAAATATGAGATTTTGTGGGTTATAGCACACTGATTTCACAAAATTTTGTCAAATTTTAGAAAATAAATGAAATCAATAGCAACACTCTTTTAATCAAGCCTTTCCATAGCTTGTTTGAGACGTCCATAAACCACCTCTCACGCTTCCACATCCATAGCCACCGCCTCTCTTTGTCACTTATCAATCCACCACCACCTAGGCTCAATATCATCACGCCACCATCAACAAACCATCAAACAGATTCATCACCTTCTGTTTGAGACGTTCAAAAACCATATCTACCTTCTTCCATCATCATACACCGCCACCTGCTCTGTATTTGGCCATTGGAACCACCTCACATCACCCACAATCCGCAGCTCCAAGCTCAGCCTCGTCTAGAGTCAAGATCGCTAGGGAGGATCGTATCATATTCATATTTCATCGGTTTGATAATAAACTAAAACATCCAAACATAAGTTGTTTGTAAACAAAATCATTTTCATTAACTTTGGTAAAATATAAAATAGATGGAAAATATATAAAGTTTAACCTTATACCTATTACAAAAATAAAAAACTTCATAAAACAAACAAAAATCTTTGTAAACTCAATGTAAACTTATTTGAAATTATTGTAGTAAATATTCCACGCAACGCGCGGATTCTTTCCTAGTTTTCTAAATTTGACAAAATTTTGTTAAATCAGTGTGCTATAACCCTCATAATCTCATATTTTTACATAATATTAGAAATTATAGATAAGAGAAGTGTTGCTATTTATTGCATTTATTTTATAAAATTTGACAAAATTTTGTAAAATCATTGTGTTATAACCCACAAAAATCAAGATATTAGAAATAAGGATTAAAAGAGTGTTTCTGTTAATTTCTTTTATTTTTTAAAGTTTGACAAAAAAATTAAAATCCGTGTGCTATAACCCACAAAAAACTAAAAATTTTACAAGATATTAGAAATTATGGACTAAAAGAGTGTTGCTAGTGATTTCATTTATTTTCTAAAATTTTACAAAATTTTGTAAAATCAATGAGTTATAACCCACAAAATCTCATATTTTTACATGATATTAGAAATTATAGATTAGAGGAGTGTTGTTATTGATTTCATTTATGTTCTAAAGTTTGACAAAATTTTATAAAATTTGTGTGCTATAACCCACAAAATCTCAAATTTTACAAGATATTAAAAATTATGGACTAAAATAGTATTTCTATTAATTTCTTTTATTTTAAAAAGTTTGAAATTTTTTTGTAAAATCCGTGTGTTATAACCCACAAAAATCTCAAATTTTTACAAGATATTAGAAATTATTGATTAAAATAGTTTTGCTAGTGATTTCATTTATTTTCATAAATTTGACAAAATTTTGTAAAATCAATGTGTTATAATCTACAAAATCTCATATTTTTACATGATATTAAAACTTTTAGAATAGAGGAATGTTGCTATTAATTGCATTTATTTTCTAAAATTTGACAAAATTTTGTAAAATCAATGTGTTATAACCCACAAAAATCTCAAAATTTTACAAGATATTAGAAACTATGGACAAAAAGAGTGTTGCTATTGATTTCATTTATTTTCTAAACTTTGACAAAATTTTCAAAAATCTGTGTGCTATAACCCACAAAAATCTCAATTTTTTACAAGATATTAGAAATTATGGATTAAAAAGTGTTTATATTAGTTTCTTTTATTTTTTATAGTTTGACCAAATTTTGTAAATTACGTGTGTTATAACCCACAAAAACCTCAAATTTTTACAAGATATTTGAAATTATGGACTAAAAGAATGTTGTTATTGTTTCATTTATTTTTCAAAATTTGATAAAATTTTATTATTTTTTACATGATGTTTGAAATTATGGAATATAAATTTGTTGTTATTGATTTATTTTGTTTTCTAAAATAAGACAAATTTTATTAAATTCGTGTTTTATAACCCACAAAAATCTCATATTTTACTTGTTATTAAAATTATGGATTAGAGAAGTGTTTATATTGATTTCATTTATTTTCTAAACTCTGACAAAATTTTGCAAAAATCCGTGTGCTATATAACCCACAAAAATCTCAATTTTTTAGAAGATATTAGAAGTTATGGATTAAAATAGTGTTTCTATTATAGTTTCTTTTATTTTTCAAAGTTTGACAAAATTTTGTAAAATATGTGTGTTATAACCCACAAAATATCAAATTTTTACAAGATATTAGAAATTATGGACTAAAAGAGTGTTGTTATTGATTTCATTTATTTTCTAAAATTTGACAAAATTTTGTGAAATCAGTGTGCTATAGCCCACAAAATCTCATATTTTTACATGGTATTAGAAATTATTGATTAGAGGAGTGTTGCTATTTATTTTCTAAAATTTGACAAAATTTTATAAAATCAATGTGTTATAACCCACAAAAATCAAGATATTAGAAATTATGGATTAAAAGAGTGTTTCTATTAGTTTTTTTTATTTTTCAAAGTTTGACAAAATTTTGTAAAATATGTGTGTTAAAACCCACAAAAATATAACTTTTTACAAGATATTAAAAATTATGGACTAAAAGAGTGTTGTTATTGATTTCATTTATTTTCTAAATTTGACAAAATTTTGCTAAATCAGTGTGCTATAACCCTCATAATCTCATATTTTTACATAATATTAGAAATTATAGATTAGAGAAGTGTTGCTATTTATTGCATTTATTTTCTAAAATTTGACAAATTTTGTAAAATCAATGTGTTATAACCCACAAAAATCAAGATATTAGAAATAAGGATTAAAAGAGTGGTTATGTTAATTTCTTTTATTTTTTAAAGTTTGACAAAAAAAATTAAAATCCGTGTGTTATAACCCACAAAAATCTAAAAAATTTACAAGATATTAGAAATTATGGACTAAAAGAGTGTTGCTAGTGATTTCATTTATTTTCTAAAATTTTACAAAATTTTGTAAAATCAATGAGTTATAACCCACAAAATCTCATATTTTTACATGATATTAGAAATTATAGACTAGAGGATTGTTGTTATTGATTTCATTTATTTTCTAAAGTTTGACAAAATTTTATAAAATTCGTGTGCTATAACCCACAAAATCTCAAATTTTACAAGATATTAAAAATTATGGACTAAAAGAGTATTTCTATTAATTTCTTTTATTTTCAAAAGTTTGAAATTTTTTTGTAAAATCCGTTTGTTATAACCCACAAAAATCTCAAATTTTTACAAGATATTAGAAATTATGGATTAAAATAGTGTTGCTAGTGATTTCATTTATTTTCAAAAATTTGACAAAATTTTGTAAAATCAATGTGTTATAACCCACAAAATCTCATATTTTTACATGATATTAAAACTTTTAGAATTGAGGAATGTTGCTATTAATTGCATTTATTTTCTAAAATTTGACAAAATTTTGTAAAATCAATGTGCTATAACCCACAAAAATCTTAAAATTTTACAAGATATTAGAAATTATGGACAAAAAGAGTGTTGCTATTGATTTCATTTATTTTCTAAACTTTAACAAAATTTTCAAAAATCTGTGTGCTATATAACCCACAAAAATCTCAATTTTTTACAAGATATTAGAAATTATGGATTAAAAGAGTGTTTCTATTAGTTTCTTTTATTTTTAAAGTTTGACCAAATTTTGTAAATTACGTGTGTTATAACCCACAAAAATCTCAAATTTTTACAAGATATTTGAAATTATGGACTAAAAGAGTGTTGTTATTGTTTCATTTATTTTCCAAAATTTAATAAAATTTTATTAAATTTTACATGATGTTAGAAGTTATGGAATAGAAATTTGTTGTTATTGATTTATTTTGTTTTCTAAATTAAGACAAATTTTATTAAATTCGTGTTTTATAACCCACAAAAATCTCATATTTTTACTTGTTTTTAAAATTATGGATTAGAGAAGTGTTTTTATTGATTTCATTTATTTTCTAAACTTTGACAAAATTTTCAAAAATCCGTGTGCTATAACCTACAAAAATCTCAATTTTTTAGAAGATATTAGAAATTATGGATTAAAATAGTGTTTCTATTAGTTTCTTTTATTTTTCAAAGTTTGACAAAATTTTGTAAAATATGTGTGTTATAACCCACAAAATATCAAATTTTTACAAGATATTAGAAATTATGGACTAAAAGAGTGTTGTTATTGATTTCATTTATTTTCTAAAATTTGACAAAATTTTGTGAAATCAGTGTGCTATAACCCACAAAATCTCATATTTTTACATGGTATTAGAAATTATTGATTAGAGGAGTGTTGCTATTTATTTTCTAAAATTTGACAAAATTTTATAAAATCAATGTGTTATAACCCACAAAAATCAAGATATTAGAAATTATGGATTAAAAGAGTGTTTCTATTAGTTTTTTTATTTTTCAAAGTTTGACAAAATTTTGTAAAATATGTGTGTTAAAACCCACAAAAATATAACTTTTTACAAGATATTAGAAATTAAGGACTAAAAGAGTGTTACTAGTGATTTCATTTATTTTGTAAAATCAATGAGTTATAACCCACAAAATCTCATATTTTTACATGATATTAGAAATTAAAGATTAGAGAAGTGTTGCTATTTATTGCATTTATTTTCTAAAATTTGACAAAATTTTGTAAAATCAATGTGTTATAACCCACAAAAATAAAGATATTAGAAATAAGGATTAAAAAAGTGGTTCTGTTAATTTCTTTTATTTTTTAAAGTTTGACAAAAAAAAATTAAAATCCGTGTGCTATAACCCACCAAAATCTAAAAATTTTACAAGATATTAGAAATTATGGACTAAAAGAGTGTTAATAGTGATTTCATTTATTTTCTAAAATTTTACAAAATTTTGTAAAATCAAAGAGTTATAACCCACAAAATCTCATATTTTTACATGATATTAGAAATTATAGATTAGAGAAGTGTTGTTATTGATTTCATTTATTTTCTAAAGTTTGAAAAAAATTTATAAAATTTGTGTGCTATAACCCACAAAATCTCAAATTTTACAAGATATTAAAAATTATGGACTAAAATAGTATTTCTATTAATTTCTTTTATTTTCAAAAGTTTGAAATTTTTTTGTAAAATCCGTTTGTTATAACCCACAAAAATCTCAAATTTTTATAAGATATTAGAAATTATTGATTAAAATAGTGTTGCTAGTGATTTCATTTATTTTCATAAATTTGACAAAATTTTGTAAAATCAATGTGTTATAATCCACAAAATCTCATATTTTTACATGATATTAAAACTTTTAGAATAGAGGAATGTTGCTATTAATTGCATTTATTTTCTAAAATTTGACAAAATTTTGTAAAATCAACGTGCTATAATCCACAAAAATCTCAAAATTTTACAAGATATTAGAAACTATGGACAAAAAGAGTGTTGCTATTGATTTTGTTTATTTTCTAAACTTTGACAAAATTTTCAAAAATCCGTGTGCTATAACCCACCAAAATCTCAATTTTTTACAAGATATTAGAAATTATGGATTAAAAGAGTGTTTCTATTAGTTTCTTTTATTTTTTAATGTTTGACCAAATTTTGTAAATTACGTGTGTTATAACCCACAAAAACCTCAAATTTTTACAAGATATTTGAAATTATGGACTAAAAGAATGTTGTTATTGTTTCATTTATTTTCCAAAATTTGATAAAATTTTATTAAATTTTACATGATGTTAGAAATTATGGAATAGAAATTTGTTGTTATTGATTAATTTTGTTTTCTAAAATAAGACAAATTTTATTAAATTCGTGTTTTATAACCCACAAAAATCTCATATTTTACTTGTTTTTAAAATTATGGATTAGAGAAGTGTTTATATTGATTTCATTTATTTTCTAAACTTTGACAAAATTTTCAAAAATCCGTGTACTATAACCCACAAAAATCTCAATTTTTTAGAAGATATTAGAAATTATGGATTAAAATAGTGTTTCTATTAGTTTCTTTTATTTTTCAAAGTTTGACAAAATTTTGTAAAATATGTGTGTTATAACCCACAAAATATCAAATTTTTACAAGATATTAGAAATTATGGACTAAAAGAGTGTTGTTACTAATTTCATTTATTTTCTAAAATTTGACAAAATTTTGTGAAATCAGTGTGTTATAACCCACAAAATCTCATATTTTTACATGGTATTAGAAATTATTGATTAGAGGAGTGTTGCTATTTATTTTCTAAAATTTGACAAAATTTTATAAAATCAATGTGTTATAACCCACAAAAATCAAGATATTAGAAATTATGGATTAAAAGAGTGTTTCTATTAGTTTTTTTTATTTTTCAAAATTTGACAAAATTTTGTAAAATATGTGTGTTAAAACCCACAAAAATATAACTTTTTACAAGATATTAGAAATTATGGACTAAAAGAGTGTTGCTATTGATTTCATTTACTTTCTAAAATTTTACAAAATTTTGTAAAATCAATGAGTTATAACCCCTGTTCTAAAACGCGGCCGCCTAGTCGATTAGGCGGCCGCTTAATCGCTACTCGGCACTAAGTCGATGCGATTATAGCCAAATCGGCCCAATTAATCGGTTAATAATTTTTGACCGGTTATTTCAATTACGCGTTATTAAACGTTATTAAACGTTATTAACCCACAAAATCTCATATTTTTACATGATATTAGAAATTATAGATTAGAGGAGTGTTGTTATTGATTTCATTTATTTTCTAAAGTTTGACAAAATATTATAAAATTTGTGTGCTATAACCCACAAAATCTCAAATTTTATAAGATATTAAAAATTATGGACAAAAAGAGTTTTTCTATTAATTTCTTTTATTTTCAAAAATAATTAAAAAATTTGTAAAATTCGTGTGTTATAACCCACAAAATTCTTATTTTTTACAAGATATTAGAAATTATGGATTAAAATAGTGTTGCTAGTGATTTCATTTATTTTCAAAAATTTGACAAAATTTTGTAAAATCAATGTGTTATAACCCACAAAATCTCATATTTTTACATGATATTAAAAATTTGAAAATAGAGGAATGTTGCTATTAATTGCATTTATTTCTAAAATTTGAAAAAAAATATTGGAAAATCAATGTGCTATAACCCACAAAAATCTCAAATTTTTACAAGATATTAGAAATTATGGACAAAAAGAGTGTTGCTATTGATTTCATTTATTCTCAAAAAAATTTCAAAAATTTGTAAAATTTGTGTGCTATAACCTACAAAATTCTTATTTTTTACAAGATATTAAAAATTACGGACTAAAAGAGTGATGCTATTGATTTCATTTATTTTTTAAAGTTTGACAAAATTTTGTAAAATATGTGTGCTATAACCGACAAAAATTTTAAATTTTTATAAGATATTGGAGATTATGGAATATAAGTGTTTTGCTATTCAGTCTTTCGTCTTCCTCATGTGGGCTTGTCTCGTCCACTCAAAGCACGAAATTAAAATATTTGATTCTCTAAATTACTAATTAATCACCCACTTGAGTATATTTTTTTGTATTTTTTTATACTTTTTTGTTGTAATTTTTTCATACACACAGTTTATTTCGTCGGAGAAAAAACGTTTCCATTAAATCTTGAACCTTTACAGAGTTTTTTGTTCCAGTGAGCTTTGATTATCCTTTTTTACTCCTTCTATTACTGAAAGTTTCCACCTTTTTTTCTCTCTGAGAATGATGACGTCATGTAGGAATATAGACATAGGTACGATGATGTCATGTGAGTGTCTCCGTCGTCAGTTTTTATGCAAATTTCCGAGAACTGTTCGTAAGTTTAATAGCAGCACGAGAAGCTACGACGGTGGAAACATGGTGTTTCTCCGGCGAGGCGTGGAAAGCTGCAAAGCGGTTCCGACAAAAGCCAAGGAGATCTCTTTGGTCAACGGTAATGATATTCTCAGATCTCTAACAACAACAAAGTCTTGTCAATTTTCAATTATGTTGTGTTATTTTCAAATACTTGAATTGGGTTTTTCATTGCATGAACTCAATGTTCTGTAACTACTTATAGAGTTTATGCCTTATGATGATTTTAGGTATTGGTCAAGCCAAAACAGTGAATTTTGATTTGAGACAAGAGTCAACAAATAAGTCAATTTCTTTGTCAAATCTGTTTGAGACAGTAGCTGATGATCTTCAGATGTTGAATGACAATCTTTTATCGGTTAGTATCCGAAAAAGAGAATATCTTTATTGACATTTTCTTTCTTATGTTCACTATGGTTTATGTTTAAATAAAGAGGCCTATAACAAAAATGGTTCAATTGTTAGATTGTTGGTGCGGAGAATCCGGTTTTGATATCTGCGGCTGAGCAGATTTTCGGAGCTGGTGGTAAGAGAATGAGACCCGGTTTAGTCTTCCTTGTGTCACGAGCCACCGCAGAGTTAGCTGGCCTAAAGTAATCTATAGACTCGTTTTTCGTATAGTTTGGTATCGATTCTTTAGCACAAAAAGTGATCATTTTTTAGTTGTCTTGATGCAGGGAACTTACAACAGAACATCGGCGTTTAGCTGAGATCATTGAAATGATTCACACCGCAAGCTTGATACACGACGATTTGTTAGACGAGAGTGATATTCGAAGAGGTGAGTTCTTGATTGATCTATATTTTCTTGAAAAATGTTTTGGTTTCGATTTGAATCATCTTAATGTATAATGATGGACAGGAAAGGAAACAGTTCATGGGCTTTTCGGGACAAGAGTAGCGGTTTTAGCTGGTGATTTCATGTTTGCTCAAGCTTCATGGTACTTAGCGAACCTTGAGAATCTTCAAGTGATTAAGCTCATTAGTCAGGTTACTTAAAATTATCTCTTACATAACACATAGCAATATGTTCTGTTTCTCATTCTAACTTAACTTAACTTATGTCTTATTCAGGTGATCAAAGACTTTGCAAGCGGAGAGATTAAGCAAGCGTCGAGTCTTTTTGACTGTGACGTTACTCTCGAGGACTATTTACTCAAAAGTTACTACAAGACAGCGTCGTTGGTGGCTGCAAGCACGAAAGGAGCTGCTATCTTCAGCGGAGTAGAGACTTACGTAACAGACCAAATGTACGAGTTTGGTAAGAATCTAGGTCTCTCTTTTCAAGTAGTCGACGACATTTTGGACTTTACTCAGTCGACAAAGCAGCTAGGGAAGCCATCAGGGAGCGATTTAGCTAAAGGTAACTTAACCGCACCCGTGATTTTCGCTCTGGAGAAGGAGCCGAGGCTTAGAGAGATCATCGAGTCTGAGTTTTGCGAGGTTGGTTCGCTAGAAGTGGCGATTGAAGCGGTTAGAGAATGCGGAGGAATCAAGAGAGCACAAGAATTGGCTAAGGAGAAAGCTGAAGAAGCTTTAAAGAATATACAATGCCTTCCTCGGAGTAGCTTCAAGACGGCTTTAGAGGAAATGGTGATTTACAATCTCCAAAGAATCGATTAGAAGAAGAACATTGAAACATGATTGTTATTATAGTACAAAAGTCATAGCAAAGACACACACAATATAGGAAGTTTGGTTTACATTACAGAGATTGCCATATTTGGTTATAGTGTACACGTGGCTCTGATCTCAGCCACTCGTTAAGAAGCATGTTAAATTGTGGAGTCCATTACTTTGCACCGTTCATCTTAACGATTATTGTGAACATCTATCTGTTCACAACCGTTGGATTATAATGGTCGTTGTTTTATGAAACAATATTTAGTACTAGTATTATTATATTTGATGAAAACTGATTTTTTTTTTGTTTAACGGGTTACAAATGGTCGGTCCATTAGTCAAACCTACATTATCGTAGACGCGGGGAATCGATCCCGGATAATGTTGTGTTATCTGTTTCATGTGAACTTATAACTGTCACTAGACCAAGTCTCGAATGAAAACTGATATTAAGTTTATTAAATTAGACATGATACCTTATAATTATGAAAACATTAATTGAAACAAAACAAATATTATTATTAAATTCAATTTTTTTTATCTAAGTTCTATGAATTTTTTCGAAAATTTTGCTTAAAAGAACCAAAATAAGCCCGTTTTCATTCTTGTTCGTGTTTTTTTCCAAAATCGTTGCTTCGAGTCTTGCTCATAGAGAAAGTAAAAAAATATAAAAAAAGAAAACATAAAAAGATAAAATAAACAATGGATGGGACCCAACATCATTCATATAATTGAAGCAACCAGACAGAAATAATTGCAAATTAAATCATAAAGTTTGATTTTTCCGAAAAAAAAACCCAAAAAAATTGTTTTCCATATAAAAACATTAACTAAATATTTGGACAATTAAAAAATTAGTTTTTAACCAAAATAATTCCTACTATGTAACAGAATTAATTCACTAATTCATTTTGTCTTTTCGCATTGTTTCGATTTTAAAAACATATGTAATATATGAGATTTTGAAAAGAACACGTGATTTTGGAAAACCCCTAAATCGAGTGTTCTTTTCCAAATCCCATATCTTAGATATGTTTTTAAAATAGAAACAAAGGGAAAGAAACTAAATGAAAAATTTAACCCTAGTTATTTTGTTTCAAACGAAAACTTGATGTTTTAATTATCCAAAAATTGTTTTAATATTGAACACAATTTTCTTTGGGTGTTTTTCGTAGGAAATCTCAAACTTTATAATTTAATTTGCAATTTTTTGGAATGATACACCCAAAAAAGACAAACACCTTGAAACCTTCCTTACATATTGTCCATACAAATTTTTCCTAATTTTCTAATAAATTTATTTCATGTATATTTTATTGACTCACCCCTACTGAATAAAAGATTGGATAAATATTCGACTATATCCATTTCTCACTATCTTTACTAATTATAATATCAAGACCATCTTGATAAATTACAAAGGCAATAATCTAAAATTTGGTAATCTAACCATATTTTTCTTATAGTCTATAATCTATATACTACATTGTATTAATTTTCTTGAAATAAACAACCCGACATAATAGTTTTATTTTGATATAATATGGCGTTTAAATCCAAAAAGATTTATAATTTTGTTATAGGTTCGTTACATGTCTGTTCTTGTTTCTCATGGTGTCTCCCTCGGTCTCATGGAGTATATGATATTATTCTTAATTGATTATCAAAGATGATATTATTGAAATGGAATACAATTATTGCTATTGTTATTATTATTATAACTAGTCATTATTAAATAGTGGGAAAAAATTAATAATATTATTAGTTTTGGTAAAGAATCTATATATATACATTATTTAGTTCACATCAAAACTTTAAAAGGTGTGGACGGACATGCGAGGAACCTACCATTGTATAACGACCAAGTGCTTTTGGTCTAGTGGTTTCCACTTGTGTGGAGGAGTCGCCCTGTGGGTCTAGGCCAGGGATCGATTCCCCGCGAGTGCGAAATTGTTAGATTATTCACTTGGCCACATGGATATGGGCCCTTGCTTTCGGCCCATTTGAATACCCGGAGAGAGAGTCTATCCGTGGGTTGCACCTCCCCTTGGGGATTAGTCTGGGCCTAGGTCCGGGATACCCCCAGGTTTACCAAAAAAAAAAAGTTCTTTCGAATCTTTGTTTCACTAGACTTGCCTTGTACGTGGCATCTCATATACCCTTCAACATATATTATTTTATTATTTTTGCTAAAAACCTATAACATATCTTTAAAAAAAGAAACTTTATCACTCCAATTATGTGTGTGTGTTTTTTTTGTATTCTAGCTTCTATTTTTATAATGTATATTGTGTTACAGTAAAACCTTGTTAGTTGTTTCCATAAAGATCAAAATTTTATATTTCATAATATTTCGTGTAAATTGATTAAATTCATAAACATTTTGGTTATTTTATTTAACTGTTTTCATGCATATTGCATGAATCATGCTTATGATACATTAGTATTAGTACAAATTACAATATCTTGGTAATTTTTATTAAAGATGACAATGCAATGTAAATCATGTTACTTCAATAAGATATTATTCTTTATAAAAAAAAGGATTAATTTGAAGCATAAAAGTATAAGCCGACGTGGAACAATAACGGACTCTTGAATGGAACAAGACATTGCTGATTTTATTGATAGTGACCCGTTACATTTTTGACTGACACGCGTCACTTTTAGCTTGCATCATATAATAAGATTTTTTTTTGTAATGAACTATTTTCTTCTATATCCTTTTTATCATATCATGTAGTATTATCTTATATAACTTATTATTAATTAATCATATGTAAAACTTTGCCTTAAATTCTATAAATCGATGATGGTGTTATAAGAATGATCCAAGCTTGGTTTTATTGTTGTACGAGCTACATTTGTTGTATATATCTAACACTACAAGAAATCAGGACTTTTACCACGACCATAATCGTTGTAAAATCGTGGTAAAAAGCAGTTTACCACGATTTTACGACGATTTCCATTTCGTCGTTAATCGATCGAAGTAAAAGCCAAATCGTCGTAAAATCGTGGTAAATTTTACGACGAATCAAATTCGTTGTAAATTCGTGGTAAAATATTAGTTGTAAAATCGTTGTAACAATTACAACGATTTTACAACGGATATTTGGTTGTAAATTTGTATTTATAATAAATCGAAAATTCTCACAATCGTGGTAAAATCGTCCCTAATTAGGGACGAATTTACGACGATTGTGAGAAATATAAATTTTACAAATCGTGGTAAAATCGTCCCTAATTAGGGACGATTTTACCACGATTGGAAGAAATATAAAATTTTCAAATCGTGGTAAAATCGTCCCTAATTAGGGACGATTTTACCACGATTAATATTATTATAAATAAAAAAAAATAATATTTTATAAAATAAAATATTATTTTTTTAAAATATTTTTATTACAATTTCAAAATACAAAATACAAAAATAATTAGTCGTCTAAATTGAAATTTGGCCCGAAATAGTCTCGCGTTGCGTTCTCGGGATCTACGTTGCTTGTTCCGGGCCGCTCGGTCGTCGGACGGCGGGGATGTGTCCGCATTGCCCGAAGTAGTTTCGGGTTAGATGCAGAAAGCACCGTAAACATGCTGTTGTAGAACTCCATGTTATTCGCCCGAGTCGCATGCGAGTTCCGAATCTCGACCGCAAATCGACCCGAGATCGGTAATTAGGAGGAGCAAGTGGGACGTCCCGCATGGATCCCATGCCTAGAACCCGTCCTTTCTTCTTAGGAGCAACCTATAAAATTAAAAAATTAATATATGAATGTTTTAAAAAATAATTTTACGTTAAAATTTTACCTCATGATATATTTGATCGAGCTCGGCGGTAGTAAGCGGCTCGCCGGGATATTGAGTGCCTCCCGGGGATCTCTGAGATCGTTGAGTCTCGATCTCCGTCTTCCGAGCTTCAAGATCGTTGAATATCCGCTCGGAATGGGAGTCAACGAACTCGCCGGTCTTTTTCCTGTGCGTCTTCTCGAAGACGGCACTGACGGCCGGTTTGTGACCCGGCTCCTTGGCCTACAAACAAATAATAAAATATATGTGCATTAGTATAATATTAGTAATTTGAAAATAAAAATAATTTGGAAGAGTTAGTAAGAAAGAATTACCATTTCGTGGGCCCGACCCGCGAACGGGATTTGTCCGGACGTGTGAGCCATCCGCTCGGCGTCCCGTCGGGTAGCTTCGCGTTCTCGGAGGTGGAACACTTCTCGGCTACGGTCGCGTTGTGGCCATCCGTCCAATATTTCTTCGAGCCGTCCCGGACCGCGACCGAGAGATAAACCGGCTTCCCCGCGTCGCCGACGACTCTCCACTTGTCCTTCCGGTCCGAGACCGTGTTGACGAGACGGAATTTCGCCGTCTTGCTCGAACTCCGTCCTCACGGTCTCGTTGATCGAGACATCCCAATGCCACTTTTGCCGCAAAATATGAAAAATTATAAGTTACTTTACGCGAATAATATATAATAAAAAATTTAAAGTTAAATAAATAAATTTAATTGAAATTAAATTAGAACATTACCGCGAAACATTTGAACCACGTTCTCTTGATGTGCTCGGGTGTCTTGCTCCAATTGGGATGCGACTCGATGAAGTATCCCTTGATTATGTCCGCGATAGAACGCGAGACCTGGTTGTCGTACTTGAACCTGAAAAAAACATTAATTAATTTATTAATATAATAAAAAATAATAATAAAAAAATAAAAAAAATTAAGTTAATTACCAGTAAGTGCCCGGAGACTTGTACGGATCCAACCGGCGGAGACTGTCATGTCCGGGTTGAGCGAGAATATCCTCAACCCGGAGGTTGGAGTACGGCGCGTTTCCGGTACATCCAACTCCGGATGTACGGGGCCGGGATATCGTCGGCTGCGGGGTCCGCGGCGTCGGCGGCGGCGGCGGGCACGAAGGAGGAGGAGGAGGATGCTCGCCTTGGACGGACGTCCCGGTGTGGACAGGAGATGTCCGGGAAGCCGAACCGGAAGCCGAGCCTTCCCGGAAGCCGAGCCTTCCGGGAAGCCCTCCTCTCCGCCAACATCTGCATGTAGTCCGGCGGTAAGGTCTTCCCTCTCCTACGAGGCATATCTAAGTACCTGCCAAAAAAAACATTAAATATTTAAATAATAATAAAATTATATAAGTTTTTTAATGACATTATATGTCCTAAACATATAATTCTAAAATTTGAATCATAAAACTAAAATCCGAGCCTAAAACTAAATTCTAAATCCTAAAACTAAATTCCAATTCCTAAAACTAATTCTAAAATCCGGTTTTATAACACATATATTAAAAATATTCCTAAAACTAAATTCCAATTCCTAAAACTAATTCTAAAATCCGGTTTTATAACACATATATTAAAAATATTTACCTTTGGGGATGTTGAAGAGTGTGAAAGTTGTAGAGTTTTAGAGAGAGAAAGTTTTAGAGAGATAGAGAGATTTAGAGAGAATGAGTGAAAATGAAAAATTTTGGTCCACTATATATAGTATAAGCAATCGTCGTAAAATCGTCGTAAATTTACGACGATTTTACGACGAATCGTCGTTAAATCGTTGTAAAAAAAATTGAAACGTTTTGGTTCGTTTGGTTTGCCGCGTTTTGGGAATGATGAAAATAATATCGTGGTAAAATCGTGGTAAATTTACCACGATTTTACCACGACTTATAAGGTAATCGTCGTAAAATCGTGGTAAATTTACCACGATTTAACAACGATTTGATTTAATAAATTCGTTGTTAAATCGTGGTAAATTTACCACGATTTAACAACGATTACCTTATAAGTCGTGGTAAATTCGTGGTAATAGTTGACGTTGACAACCTCGTACAAACAAAACTCCTGAGGATTTGACGTTTAGAGTTTCATTTTTGGTCGTAAATTCGTTGTTAACTTACCACGAATTTCCATCGATTTTGTGTTAATCGTCGTAAATTCGTGGTAAATTTACCACGAATTTACGACGATTTATTACACTAAATGGATTTTGCTAAAATTCATCTGCCATTTGACTTCATGTTGCATATAATTATGATATTGTATGCATATGAAATCATACTAAGTCGTATGATTGCGAGAAAAACAAGTTTTGGTAAAATTAGAACATATAGACATATTAACAACAATATATTATAAGTACACTTTATCTTAAACTTTATTAATTCTAAGAATATGTAAACAAAACTTATTGATAAGCAATTTTAACATTGTTTTTATAGTTATTCATTAACTTTAGAGGTCTTAAAGAGTGTTTGTACGTAATATAAGACATACTTTTAAAAATGTTTGGGGTTTAGGGGTTTATACAAAAAGACGTTGTAAAATAGTGGTAAATTTACCACGATTTTACAACGATTACCTTTTAAATCGTCGTAAAATCGTGGTAACTTTACCACGATTTAACAACGTCTTTTTGAACTTTATAAATCGTTGTAAAATCGTGGTAATAGTTGACGTTGACAACCTCGTACAAACAAAACTCCCGAGGATTTGACGTTTAGAGTTTCATTTTTGGTCGTAAATTCGTTGTTAACTTACCACGAATTTCCATCGATTTTGTGTGAATCGTCGTAAATTCGTGGTAAATTTACCACGATTTTACGACGATTCATTACACTAAATGGATTTCGCTGAAATTCATCTGCCATTTGACTTCATGTTGGATATAATTATGATATTGTATGCATATGAAATCATTCTAAGTCGTATCATTGCACAAAAACAAGTTTTGATAAAATTAGAACATATATACATATTAACAACAATATATTATAGTACACTTTATCTTAAACTTTATAAATTCTAAAAATATGTAAACAAAACTTATTGATAAGCAATTTTAACATTGTTTTTATAGTTATTCATTAACTTTAGAGGTCTTAACGAGTGTTTGTACATAATATAAGACATACCTTTAAAAATGTTTGGGGTTTAGGGGTTTATACAATAAATCGTTGTAAAATCGTGGTAAATTTACCACGATTTTACAACCATTACCTTTTTGAACTTTATAAATCGTAGTAAAATCGTGGTAATATTTGACGTTGACAACCTCGTACAAACAAAACTCCTAAGGATTTGTGAAATTTACACATATCGTGGTACAATCGTTGTAAATTTACGACGATTTTACCACGATTTGTTAAATTTACACAATCGTCGTAAATTCGTGGTAAATTTACGACGATTTTACCACGATTTGTTAAATTTACACATATCGTGGTAAAATCGTTGTAAAGTTACCACGAATTTACCACGATTGTTAATTTATTTTTTTAAAAAAAAATTAAATACATTATTTTCTTAAAATACATTATTTTCTTATTTATTACTCGGAGTCATCGACGGACTCATGTTCGTCCTCGAGTCGGATTCATCAAATTCGTCGGTCTCTTCGACTTCTTCTTCGTCCTCATTCACCTCTTCGAGCTTCCCTATTATGTGGATCAACGAGTAAGACCGTGTCCGTGTTTAGTTCCGGCGAAGGAATATCGACGGACGTGTCATTCCGTAGTGGTGATTCTTCTTCCCTGACTATGTACCCTCTCGGGGCAATTTTGATGACGGATAGCCAATGTATTCCTGTGGACTTAAGACGCGGATAAGGAATGAAGCTTACTTGCTCGGCTTGCGATGCAAGTATGAAAGGCTCGAACTTGTTGTATCTTCTACTCTTATTGACATCAACGATCCCGGACTTGTTGATTCGTACACCTCTTCCGATCGTAGGATCAAACCACTCGCACTTGAAGAGTACGCACTTCAACATGAGCAACCCGGGAAACGTTATTTCTATGATTTCTTGGATGATTCCGTAGAAATCAATGTCTCCTCTAACACAAACACCGTAGTTAACACTTGTTCGATGTCGCCCGTAATCGTACGCGTGGAAAGCATAACCTCTTGTAAAATACATTGGCGATGTCCGAATCTTCGCAAGGGGACGTTGTAGCATCTCGTGGAACCACACCGGATAAGATTCGTCCTCGTACTCAATCTGCGGACACCAACAATAATTTTGTTTACATATATTATGTTTATATGTAATTTCATATTTGATATTTTCATATACCTGTGTTTGCAACCACATCACAAAGTGTTGAGTTTTACGGGAATCGAGCTCATCTTCAGATATCCCCGGAATCCCTTTTTGAACTTGTTCGACGAAGATACTATATATATATGAAAATATCATAAGTAAACAATATTTCATGAGTGTTGTAATGAATTAAAGAGTATTAAAAAACATTTACTTTTACCTTTCCCATGGAGTAACAATATCGCAATTCAATACAATGTACGTGTGGGCACAATGAATTTCATCCTCGTTGCTCCACCAAACCTCTTTTATGCGTCCGCTAAGCCGACCAATGGGACAAAATATGTCAGGAACTCCTTCCACCGCGTACGTTGTTTGAATGCCTCCGTCATCATATCTCCTCGGCGCTCTTTTACGTGTCCTCACAGTTGGTGCAAAGTAGTACGACGTAAAGTGAGACGTTTCCTCTGTAATACTACCCGCAACGATTGAACCCTCGACTTTAGCTAGATTCTTCGCCTTCCCTTTTAGATGTTTCATAAATCGTTCGAAAGGGTACATCCATCGGAAGTGAACGGGCCCCCCTAGTTACGCTTCGTGTGGGAGATGTACTAGTAGGTGCTCCATAACATCAAAAAAGGATGGGGGAAATATCTTCTCCAAATTGCACAAAATGAGAGGAATGTTCTCGTCGAGTTGTGTTATTACTTCATCGTTCAACGTTCTTGTCGAAAGATCACGAAAGAACAACCCAACACCTACACAAATTATATAAAACGTACGTATTACGCTATATTCGGTTATGAAATATTTTATTAGACATTACGTATACGTACCGGCAATTGCTTCGTGCACATTTTGTGGAACAAGTTCGGCCAAGACAAATGGTAGCGAGTCGTTGCATGAACACATGACAATCGTGACTTTTCATACCCGTGAATTTACTACCATCTACACACCGAGACAGATTAGAAACAAAACCATCGGGAAACTTAACTTCGAGAGATCACCCACTGGAACAACGACGTCTTCGCCGCACTCGATAATCCGAATATAGGTATTGGGGCTTTTCCGTCATTATCAATGTGCAATTCGGATCTCGCACATATCTCGGCCAAGTCAAGACGTGATTTAAAATTGTCTTTTGTCTTTCCCTGCACATTCAAAAGAGTGTTCATAATGTTATCGAAAAAGTTCTTCTCTATGTGCATCACGTCAAGATTGTGTCGGAGTAGATGATCTTTCCAGTATGGAAGCTCCCGGAAAATGCTTTTCTTATGCCAATTGTGTTCCGTAAGATAACCATCGGGCGGATTAGGCGGGACATGCCAGTTTCCTCCTTGGGGAACTGTGTAATTCGCACGATAATGATCCATATGCGCCTCAACTTCTTCGCCCGTGTAATAAACTGGTGGAGGATCACGAACCACTTTGTTCTTTTTAAACAATCGTTTGTTTTTCCGATAAGGGTGGCGCGGACTAAGAAACTTACGGTGACAATCGAACCAACTAGTTTTCCTTCCATGCTTCAATTGGAAGGCGTCGAGTACGATGCATGCGATAAGGACAAGATAGTCGTCCGTGTGTAGTCCAGCCCGACAACATTCCATAAGCGGGAAAGTCGCTAATCGTCCATAGAAGCACCGCACGCATTGTAAAATTCCGTTTCCTCGAACAATCGTAAGTCTTTACTCCGAGTGTGCCATAACTCCTTCAACTCTTCCACCAAAGGTCGTAGAAAAACATCAAGGGATCTTTTTGGATGTTTAGGTCCGGGGACTAAAATACTCGAAATAAAAATTCCCTTTGCATACACATCTCTGGTGGGAGGTTATAAGGGGTGACGATGACGGGCCATAAAGAATACTGCCTACCGACATACCAAATGGACTAAATCCATCCGTACATGGACCAAGGTAGACGTTACCTTTTCGTCTAGCAAAATCGGGGTACACCGAGTTAAAGTGTTTCCACGCTTTCGCATCGGATGGGTGGGTCACCTCTCCGGGCTTCGTGTATGTTCCGCATGCCACCTCATCGAAGAAGTCTGTCCTCTCCGAGTGATACATCCTTTGTAGCACTGTCGGTTATAGGAAGATACCACATCTTCCGGTACGGTACCCTCTTCCGACCTACTCCTTCCGGCCTATATCTTGGTTTTTTGCAAAAACGACATTCCTCAAGAATGTCGTCGTCTTTCCAAAATATCATACAATTGTCTACACGGACATCAATTGATCGATACGGAAGACCAAGACCGATAACCAATTTTTGAACCTCATAAAACGTTTCAGCGGCTAAATTATCGGAGGGTAGATATTCTTTTAACAATGAGGCCCAATCATCCATGCAAACCTCGGATAAGTTATGGTCCTGTTTTAATATTCATCATTCTAGCAGCTAATGACAATTTAGAGTGCCCTTCTCTACAATTATCATATATTGGTTGATTTGCGGCATTTAACATGTCGTAGAATTTTTTAGCATCTAAATTAGGTTCTTCAACTAAATTTCCATCGGATGCAACTTCGGGACGAAATGCATCGCTAACCATGTCATTTATCCTATCCGGTTCATTTCCATGATCATGATGAAAATTATAAAAATCATACTCATTTTCTACATGCCTGGTCATTGTCTACGATTCCCGATGATAATTACTACTACTAGCAACATTACCAGAATAACCTTCCCCATGCTGAAACCATATATAATATTGTGGTGTAAATCCTCTATTTAACAAATGCTTCCAAACATTTTCAACCAAAATGAACCGTCTATTGTCGCATTTGATACAAGGACAAAACATCTTACCGCTTTCGATAGTGACGGGTAGATTTGTGGCTTGCTCGCATGAATACTTCAACCCCGTCGAGGAACTCCCTCGTCACCGATCCGTCATCGCCTCGATGTATGTACATCCATTTTCGGATTTCGTAAATATCGCCTCCGGACATTTTTTTTTAAAAAAAGAGTTTTTTTTTGTAAGTGAGAGAGATAGAGAGATGTAAAATTGATGGTGTGATTTATGGTGAAAGATGAGGAGGTATTTATAGGATTTTTAAAAATTTTCCAACTTTTTACCAAGGAAATTTACTACTAATTTACAACGATTCATAATTCTACAAGGAATTAACAACGATTTTACAACGATTTAACGACTAAAATGAAAGTTGTAAATAATTAGGTGCAACGATAAAATACACGTTCTCAACTACCAGATTAAATGTCTTTAAATCGTTGTTAAAAAGTCCCAAAATAAGCGATTGTAAATTCGTGGTAAATTAGCAACGATATAGCGACGAAAAATCCTTATAAACCAAAACGTTGTAAAATCGTTGTAAATTTACCACGATTTTACAACGATTTGGTGTTTAATCGGAAATTCGTTGTAAAATCGTCGTAAATTTACGACGATTTTAATCGTTGTAACTTTTACGACGATTTTACGACGATTACCAATATCGTCGTAAAATCGTCGTAAAATCGTCGTAACTTTACGACGACTAAAATCGTTGTAAATTTTTCGTGGTAATTTGCGCATATTCTTGTAGTGTAACTCGAATGTAGATTCAACCATATAATTTGGATCAAATATATATATTTTTTTTTGATAAAGAATAATAATGCTGGTAAAGGGATCAAATATCGTAATTAAGATCTCTTGTATTTTTTGTTTTCTTTTTGTATATATATATATATATATATATATAATTAACATGTTCTTGTGTGACGTTGTAGTGTTATCAATTCGTAGTAGCATCAAGATAAAGTTGACACCAAGTGGTAGGTGCAAACAAATTGGAATATTGCATTATGTATTTAGTTATTTACTATATATATTTAGGTTAAAGTGTGGTCCTAAATAATTTACAAAAATTGTTGTCGTCATTTTTACATGCACGAAAGATTTATCCCAAGATTTATCCGGATTTCAACATAAAATATTAGATAATATTCTACATTCAGGTATGGTATCGAATATTTATTAAATTTTAGTCTTTATAGATTTATGGACCATGTGTAATCTGATTTTCATATGGTTATAATTTATATATAATCATTTTTGGTTGATAAATATGTAAAAACACGTTGTATAGCTTTATATTTTGTGGTGACAGATAGAAACACTCTGATCCATTCCAAGCCATACCGTACGCATCTTCTCTGAAATTGTTGTTTGTTATATAATATCAAGAAAAATATCTCAAAAATAATAAGATCTTTATTATTTAGAATATATATTAATTTAGTTTTAAAACTAATTAGATTCATCGTACCGGTTTGTTTATTCGAGGATAAGGGTCGGTGTTGGATATGGACGGTTTTGTTATGTTAAAGAAAACTCGTATATATATATATATTTTTAAAAATGCAATAAAAGTGTACAAATTGTTGTTAAAACTAGTACGAAATTAGAGATTATATATGTCAACCAACTAACATTCATAAAAGCTAAAAATTCCTATCGCTTTCAAATATTTTATGTTTTTACATCGAATAAATTCTTTAAAATATACTAAATTACATGCATCCATGACAAAAATATATAATAATCAAATTCAAAAGTGTTGTGATTTTACAGATAATGATTGACAAACAATTTAATATATTTAAAAAAAAAAAAAACAATTTAATATATTTTTTACGATATAGCAAAAAACTAACCAAAAATAAATTTTCATCAATAATAATAAAGAAGAAAAATAATTGATTTAGCTTGAGTTTTGTACGGTTTGATTCGTACGACATCATAAGTTTTTTTTTTTAATATCATCTCCTCTGCTATATATACACTCCTCTGAGTACATAACTCAAATGTCTCAGCCTTTCACAGCTACAAAAACGTAACAAAACAATTTTAAAAAAAACTGAAACATACAATTTATATATCAATGAAGGTTTTGTCTAAACCGGTTACAGAACCAAAACCGGGGTTTTCTCCAATCCCGGTTATAGATATATCTAACCCAGAATCCAAACACGCTCTCGTCAAAGCCTGTGAAGACTTTGGTTTCTTCAAAGTAATCAACCATGGCGTTTCCTCTGAGCTAGCTTCAGTTTTGGAACACGAAGCCGTAGAGTTCTTCTCTTTGCCCAATTCAGACAAAACCCAAGTCGCAGGTTATCCTTTTGGTTACGGTAACAGTAAGATTGGTCGGAACGGTGATGTTGGTTGGGTCGAATACTTGTTGATGAATGCTAATATCGATTTTGATTCAGATCATTTCCTTACGAGTCACTTCAAAAACCCACAAACTTTCAGGTTATAATCAATAATTTAACAATGTACCTTCTTTAGTTCACACATACTCTGTTTATTACTCTGTTTTATAGCCAATGCTCTGTTTTGTAGCTAGTGCTCTCTTTCTTGCTATGTATTGAAGCTAATGCTTTGTTTATTTCTCTGTTTATAGCTAATGATCTGTTTTGTAGCTAGTTATCTGTTTCTTGATATGTTTTGAAGCTAATGCTCTGTTTCTTGCTATGTTTTTTTTGTAATGCAGAAACGTATTAGAAGAGTATACAACATCGGTGAGGAACATGACGTGTAAGGTTTTGGAGATGATAACAGATGGGTTAGGTATAAAACCTAGGAACACACTTAGCAAGATTGTGTCTGATCAAGACACGGATTCGATATTAAGGCTTAATCACTATCCACCATGTCCACTTATAAACAACAACAACAACAAGAAGAAGAAGAATGTGATTGGTTTTGGTGAACACACTGATCCTCAGATCATATCTGTGTTGAGATCTAACAACACTTCTGGTCTTCAAATAAATCTTGTTGATGGTTCTTGGATCTCTGTCCCTTCTGATCATTCCTCTTTCTTCTTCAACGTCGGCGACTCTCTCCAGGTTTGTCTTAAACCCGAAAAATCATATGCAGAGCCGGTCCTGAGTTTTTAAAAACCGCAAACTTGTGAGCAAAAATAAGCGAAAATTTTACGAATACTTGAAAAACCGTTATTAGTTAACAATGTGAATGAATAGTTAATCTTTTCAACTACTAAACAACTAGTAGTATAAGTTAGTTATTTTTTTAAAAATATTTTAGATTAAAAAGATTTAATTTTAAAATTTTGATTTTATGATGATGATGTTTTGTAGGTAATGACAAATGGGAGGTTCAAGAGTGTGAGGCATAGGGTTTTAGCAAATAGCAAAAAATCAAGGCTTTCTATGATTTATTTTGCAGGACCTTCGTTGACTCAGATAATTGCTCCGTTGACTTGTCTTTTAGACAATGAAGAGGAGAGATTGTACAAAGAGTTTACTTGGTCTGAATATAAAAACTCTGCTTATAACTCTAGATTGTCTGACAATAGACTTCAACAATTCGAAAAAAAAAAACTATAAAAATCTATTGTTAAATTCTGATTCTTAAATTTTGTAGATCTTATAAATGTAAGCATGTATACGCATATGTAATTTAAGTTATTGGTTGATCCAATTATTGTTAGAAATGCAATAATTTTTTTTTTTTTTTTTTTTTTTGATAAAGAATTATTATTATTTTTTTTTGTTGTTATCTAGTATCACATTTTAATGGTTACATCGAGATATTTTTCTTAATACTTTACAGAATAAAAGTATATGCTTTCTTTCACTACGTAATAAGTAACTGATAAGAATATTTTAAAGTGTGTGTTAGAAGAAAATAAACACTCTTAAGCTGGTAAATACATATTGTGGGATTATATATACATGTAACAATGTTGACAAAAAATATATATATATATACATGTAACATTTTTATGGCTAACAACTTTATAACAGTGATAAAGATATAAAAAAAAAAAAAAGATATCGAAAAAGACATTACAACCGAAAATCTCAATATAACACGTCGAATGTGTGGTCCGAGAATTTTATTCGAGGGCACCAAAATGTTTATTTATATATATATATTTATATGAATTTCGACAGTGTGTCGTTTACTTACACAGTAAACCTTTCTTTTAAAGGAAAGTGACTTATCACTGTGTTGTCAAATTCAAATGCATGGACAAAACTTGGATCATCTCCAAATTATTATTTTTTTTGGTTAAACCATTAGGTTCTGGGCCGAAACCCATAATCCACCTAGGTCCGCGACCAATCTTTGATAATACCAATTAATGAATGGCGTAAATCATCGCTCCCAACGCGGTTCGAACTCAGGAGCACAACATCACCAACGACACCAACGACTGCGCTTAACCGACTGAGTCAACCCGTCGTTGGTGATCATCTCCCGGTTGTTGTATTATTTTCCTCATCGACTTAACGTTGTATACTAAAAAGTTTATAAAAACGACTACACATAATCATTTAATTTAATCTTTTCTTAATAATCATAATTTCAATAATTTTTCTAAGTTTTGAAACTATTTCAATTCTTTATTGGTCAAATTTTAATGTTAAAAGTTTTACACTGTTACTTGCATTGGAATCTTGTTAATTTGTTAAGACAAACAATCTTGAAAGATTATACCGAACCGGAACCGTCTATAGGTCCCACTCCCACTAATTCTAAAACCTAAACCGGACACAATTCATAAGACAAATTAAACCGGTTTTAATTAATTAAACACACACAATGCTTTCTTTCTTGACTAACAAGCTACTTGTTATTCTCTCCATTTTTATTTCTGCTCTTTCTTGTTCCACAAGTCACCAAATATCTTCATCCCTGAACCTCTTCTCTTCCCACTCTCTAACTCGTCATCGAGATCATCATCTATTACATTTGATTCCACAAAATTTCCTTCAAAATGTTTCTCCATTGACCCACACCGCACCGAGAGAATCATAGCTGCAGAATCAGTTGCTTTCATCCACTCCTCGGTTTGTATTTTCAGCTTATTCATCTCTGCTTCTAGTCTCTCTTTAGCTTCTTCCATGGACTCAAGCTTCTTCTTTAGCTTTGTTCTGTTCTCATCGCTTTTCTCTATCTCTTCCTTGATCATAGTCATCTTTGAAGCTATCTCGTCCTCTTTCGTCTTTGCGATGGACATTTCTGAATCCGTTTTCTTCAACTGATTCCTCAAGCTCTTGTTTTCGTTGCCAAGTGTTACATTATCTTTCTCAATGTCGTATAGTCTTGCTTTCAATACATTGATTTGATACTCCTTTGAAGCCAATTCATCATTCTTCGTCTTCTTCTTCTTCTCTTGACTCTCATCTTCAGGGACATTGTCTCTCTCACTAGGCTTAGATTCTTCCACAATAGCCGGTTTCTTGTATCTCTTCTTGTGAAGCTCTTCTTGAGCTTGTTTCTTGGAAGCTAACTCTTCTTTGAGCAATCTCAAATCATCTTGAGCTTGCAATAGCTGTGACTCCAAGCCAGAGATACGACCTCCAAGTTTCACTTTTGGGCCCATTAGTCCTCGGAGATTTACGGCCAATGTCAAGCTTCGACACTTCTCTAACACTGGTCAAGATCACAAGAGGGCACAAAAGGTTACAAATTTACTCAATATAAGATCATAGAGACTAACAACAACAACAAAGCCAAAATCTAAAAGTTTATTAGAGAATTGAAGTCAAATCAGTTACCTTTGTTTTAGCATTGTTGTGACTTTTGCAGAAGTTGTTGACTTATCCAATATTACTTAAGATCTGATAACACACAAACTCACATTTTAGCAGATTCAAGATATAAATATTCAATCTTTCACAAAACCCATGAAAAAAATACCCCACTAAAACCATTAATTAATACAAAATTAGCATCTTCTTGAGAAAAAATTTATACCTTTCTTAAATTGTCTCATACACAGATAGACTCTTAAGTGTTGAGACTAACCTTTAAAGGAGATGAACAAACAATGTAGGAATCTAAGTACTTTCTTGATAATGTAACAAACCATATAAATACGACATAAAGTTTTTGAGTTTGCTTGTCTAATGTGATTAATTTGGTTGATAAGAACAATAGCACAAAGACAAGAAATCCCAAAGAGAAGAAAGATCGTAGCTTTTGTTGTTATCGTTATGAGATTTATTTCGAGGCACTTCTCTCAATCCAAGAACTAAAAGAGACGTTTGAAGATTTTGAAATAAAGCTCGTGGAAAGAAAAAAGGACAAAAGTGTAAATTTTAATGTCTTGGTGGGTTAGGTCGGTCCCACATTTACACTATTATCATAATGTCTCTTTTTGTTATCCATTTTTTATAACACAAAAGATTCCGCATCTTTGCATATGATTTGTCATTTGAATGACACAAACATGACATTACAATATCTAATAGACATATAGAATATTTTATGAACTTTTAATAACATTTAATTTGAATTAACCATACTTTATATATTTAAATGCATTTATCTTTGTATCGGACATTATTTGTTTCTTTTTGTCGTTTTTCACAAAGTTCAAACTCTTTTAATAGTAATAGTGGACATTTAAAAATAGTCAAAAATACAAATTCAAGTAAAATTTGAGTGCCTTTAACTTTTTGTTGCTTATGATGATATTGTTGGTAAAGTAACCCAACTTTTGGGGACTATTTTGGTCAACACTTTGACTTTCTATTCTCATTCTTCTACTACAAAGATGAAATAGAAGAACCATAGAGATATAATAACAACACAAGAAAGCTTCAACACAACCCAAACTTTTTTTTCTATTGAAAAACTACCAAATCCTGTTTTGCTTTTTTCTTCTTTTCTTCCTATAAGGAACACATTACATTACATGAATGAAATGATATCATATCATCATATTCAGATTCAGACACCATGACTTTCCCCATTATTACACCTATTTGTTTTCATTGCCAAGTAACTTGAGTTGGTGCACTTGTTGTACTAGTGGCATGAACCTCTGCTAAAGACACAGCCATAGCCATCATCATCTGCTCTTCAAATGTCTCTGGCACAATAACCATAGGAGGAGGAAGAAAGTCGTGGAAGCTCTCACCGTTCATATAAGAACTCACATAGCTATTGCTTCCTGTTTCTCCTCCCACCTCGTTGTTGTTGTTGTGGTTGTTGTTGTTGTTGTTGTGGTTGTTGTCTGTGACATCTGTCTCTTGCTCTATGTCGTAGTAACTGTCGCAGTTGCCAGGAAGCATACTGTAAGAAGATACGTTGACGTTGTGGTTATGATGATTTGAGGATTCTCCAACCATTTGTTGGCGTTCAGCTAGAGCGGAGATTGCACAAGCAAGCCCATCATGTGATGGAGACGACGTTGTTGGAGCCACTTGTTGTGGTGAGGAAAGGTAAGGATCATCTTCGGATGCATACCGCTTAGAGGATGTAGCTTCCTCACAAGCTAAATTTCTCTGCATCCCTGTTTCCTGTGTTATAGTAAGTCAAAAAATTGTCATTACAGTTACTAAGTTTCACTTAAACAATTAACTAAACAAACAGTTTTTACCTGAACAGAAAGCCATATTGCTTCCATGACCATTAACTCCTCAAGGTCAACATCAACCTCATCGCTCCTGAAGAGTTAAGTTCCAATACAAATCAGTCTTGTTAAAGTTTTATCAATGTACATTAGGCTATGATATCCAGTGAAAATGAGTTTATATTGTAGTAGGAGACATAGAAGCATGAAAGAACTTTAACTTGCAACTTCTTGATTGTAATGAACAAGCAACAATGGTACTAACATTCATTACTAAATGAAACTGTATCCAGAAGCACTTAGTTCATCAAATCAAGATTTTAAGTCTATAACTAATATATTACTCCATTGAACATACCTGTTTCCCCGTGGCCGGGAACGTTGTCTATCAATCGATGTGTTCTGCGATGGAGCGGTTTCAGAGTCTTCCATGGGAGAATGATACGATATAGCTACAAACGGAAAAAAATGAAGCCTTTTCAAAACCGTCTTTTATGATACTATTTGTTTGACCAGATGGTTTAACTGACCTGAAGCCGAACCATATTCCATTTCACCAGTCACTGCGCTTGTGCTAGAGGAACATGATTCTAGACGTTTCTGCATTTTCTCTTCATCGTCCTGCATTTCCTTCTGCCTAATTCTTATTTTCGCTTCTATAACCCGTTGCTCTTCCTGCGAAAAAAGGATATATATACAATGAATTTTCCCTAATGAAACAAAGCAATCCCATTGAGCTTTAATCGAGAAACGTTATTGTAAATGAGTATTTGAGACTTACAACTTGTTCAATTCCCTTCTCTTCCTTTGTCTTAACTCCACGGTATTCGACAGCATAATTTGGTGTTTTACAAAATGGGCACCTCAATAATGTTAAGGAGACTTAAAAGAGAAGATACATCAATATAACAAAGGCAAGTCCTTAAGAAGTTTATGCACATGAATAAGCTCTAAGGATACTGAGTAGGCCGAGCCGAATTAGGATTCTTCATTTGCAAAAAACACTCTGCAACAAATAAAACACACAAATGAGAAACATGACCAAAACAAAGAATCTAAATAGTGGAAATGTATTCACTTACCTGTGCAAATGCTTTTCATGCAACATCTTGATCGGTTAAGGCTAGGATAGTACTAGAAAACACACACAAACAAGAAACATCTTATAGTTAGATCTCCAACAAAACATCACACACGAAAGGCGACTGCAAAATTCACAAACCAGAAAGCAAATAGGGCACTCTTCAAGATCGTGGCAGCTTTCGTCGTCTCCGGGGTAACAAGGAGCAAGCTTAGACTCTACAATGAGTTTCCTAAGCTTCTTAATGTCGACATCTTTATTCACATACAAACCTTGTGGCTTTGTATACCTTTCTTCAACAACTTGTCTCTTCCTTCCAAGTTTATTACCCATCTCCACACAAAGTTTCAATCTTTTCTTCACTACTAAAAACCCTAATTCTCTTTACCTTCTTAACAACAGAGAGGCTATATGTTACTCAATCACAAACCTAAAAACAACTTCATTCTACAAGCTAATAATATCTAAACCTAATAAAGGTACAAGCTTTAAAATTGGTAACAATCTTCAAAAGAGTCTAAACCTGCAAAAAATGTAAACTCAATTTCAGGAAAACAATTCAGACAAAAACCCTAATCTAATACAGACATAAAAGACCTAAAGTTACAAACTTTCAGGAAAATTCACCATGGGATTTGTAAAGGGTGGAAACCCTAAAAATTCAGATAGAAAAGAGATAAGTGGGAGAAAGACAAAACCTTTGGGGGGAAGGAAGGGCAGAAGAAAACAAGAAACGAGATCGAGATTGGTTTTGTGGGTAAACGATAAGAGGAGACACGATCAGAACTTTACTCTGTAGAGAGAGAGAAGAGAGAGAAGAAGAAGAGCAAAGATACAGTGTTTGTGTGTGTGTGTCTCTGTTTCGTATATATTATATAAATCCCAACAGAGGATTTTGTAGAAGAGAAGAGAAGTTTGTGTTATCTGTGAGAAAATATATTTTGTATTTTCTCTGTTTCTTTTGTTGCCTTTTTTTCTTCTTTTTTGACGGAAGATTTTATTATTTATTTTGACGAGAGAATGAGAAACGATGGAGTAAGAGACGAGGCAAAGAATCGCTCTTCTTACTTATTTATCTCTCACGCGCTTCTTCAGTCGCGTGTGTTGTTTTAAAGTGTAGTCTAAAACGACGTCGTGTCATTAAATAGTTGGTTTGTTGACTAAAAATTAAAAAAAGGGATTAGAATATACGAAATCTTGTGAAGGCGGTTTTGTCTTAAGCACCGAGTTGGATCAGAATAATAATTATTATTAATAATCTCTTTTTGATCCATTTCTTAATTAATTGTATGTTTATCGTATCGCGTTAACTACTCTAAATATTCGTTTATCTAAGTCGACGTTATTCAAGTTATCTATATGAAATACAAACATAAATTTATTCGAATTTGCATTAGAAACATTTGATATGAAATATATATATATAATGTAATATATTGTGTGTGTGTGTTGGGGTGGATAGAAAAATAATGAAGATGGGTTCAACAAATACAAAAAAATTGGTTAAAAGTTTGGTTAGAGAGGGTCAACTATGTGTTTTGTTGTTATTTGGTTTAGCCATTTAAGAACTTACACAATCCCATTTTTATATATAAACACAAAAAGATTAGTTCGAGTAATGTTTGATTTGGTTGTTGCGGAGTATAACTAGAGAAATTATCGTGAATATATTATAGTTCATATCTTTTAAAATTTTTATTTTTTGTTGAATACAACTATGAAATATATTCTTGATAAAAATAAATCTTTGTAAACACCACTAATTAAAAAGGTTTTCATCACAAGTATTCAAACACAGAATATAATTAGAATTTATTTGGCAACAAATCTTTTTAGTGGTATTGTATATCTAAGAATTTGTGATGAGATTTTGGCTTAAAAACTCTAAAATTTGGTATATTTAGGCATTTATTGAAAAGAACGTGTAGTAGTTTATCAAAAACAAAAGTTTTGAAAATGAAAAACTTTAATTTGGGCTTTATAAGCCTTGAACAAAAATTAAAAGCTTTAAGCACATTTAAAATCCAAAGAAATGGGCCGTACATGCAACTCATATTAATTATCCAAAATATCAAATTGGACCTAATCTCAGAATAACTTAAAACACATTAAGATGATTTAATCAATTTTAATCACAACATTATTTCAATGGACCGAAAGAAAGGCTTAGAGCATCCAACAGAGAAACCACAAATTTTTTTAACTATTTACTGAGGTCCATAAAGTGTTGGTTTAAAAAAAAAAAACGCATCAATTATGGGTAGCCACGTATCTAATGGGGTTCATGAATAGTGCAAGATCCCGATTTTAAATAAGAAATATAAGATCATTGTTATCGGTACCTCTTCACCGACATCTTAATGGTGGGGCCCACTTATTTTAGAAAAGAGACGATTTTGAAAACTCCAGTATTAGAGGCGCATCTGATACATTTCGCGGGTCCAACTGCCATGTGGCGGCCCGCGATAGGTCTATATTTTAATTTTTTTTTTTCGAAAAATAAAAATAAATAAAAATTTAAGAGGTTTTTTTTTGTTCTAAACGATAATAATGTTATAAGATCCAGATCTTAACTATTTAGTTGGTCACAAATACTAAATCCCTTTAAGATACATCACCACCGGAGATGGTGTTGGCTCGACTTAAAGACTATTATAAAATATTAACATATAATTCAATTTAATTACTTCAATTTTCTGACCATAGTTTATACAATTCCTCCATGTGAGGCATTTCTTTAAACAATCTATCAAAATCCGTAGTTGCCCCTTCTCCTACGCCGCCACCACCACCACCGTATAACTGTCTAGTATCTTCACCGGTTTTACCACCACTACCACCGTAACAACGGCCGTCAGACGCGGAGGGAGAGTCAAAAGGACCGGCGGCGACAATAGCGTCTTTACCGGTAAGTTCTTGAACAACGGTCTTGAAGCTACGAGCATCTGTCTCCACGTATTGTGTGTTTATAAACACAACTTTTAACGGCTCTGATGATTTTACTTTTCCTCTTCCAGACATTCTTGAATTAATCAGATTAATTTGGAAAGAAAACAAACAAAAATTAAGAGTGTTAGTAATTTTAGTGAATCTTTAAGAGTGATCTTATAGTGTGTAATTTTTATATGCCTACTTGTTTCGTAATATATATAGACAGATATGAATCGTATGGTTTGTTTTTGTGGGGGCATGGGTCAATTTATTAAAAAAATATATTTATTATTTTTGAAACCAGTTTTAGTATATGGTCCCTACTTGAAATATATATATATATATATATATATATATATATATATATATATATATATGACGCCATCGTAAATTTTCGACGACCAGCGTTTTAATTTTTGATATAAAGTATGTCTTTCTAGTTGTGGTCGCTGATTTTTTAATTATTGTTGTTTTATTAGTTGAACGAGTTAGAGCATTTTCATCAATAAACGATAATACAAATTTTTTGAAAAATAATAAAAATAATTATTATGAATAAATAGAAAATTCCATAGGAAATCATTAATGATAAAGATGTTCTTAATTATAGTTCTAGAATTGTTTATTGCTTATAAATCATTTTAATTTAGAGATACTCATCTACTGAGACAAACTCAAACTATATATAATACTATAATAGTATACTACATTGGTTATTTAACACTTTTTAATTGATAGTAGACAAAAACAAATTTCATATGATTTTTAAGATACTAAATAAATTGCAGAATTAGTTATATGCTTCTACTACACATGATTCACAACATATAAAACTAAGCTAATTGTTTTATAATCATTATACCCCTTAATGGGATCAATCACAATCAAATCACATGTATTATAAGTTATAATTATGCGTGCATGTATACAAAACTTTTTAATCGTCGAGACAATTTGACCGTTAATAAAATCCAGCAGCCTTGACGGACCAAATATTAAATTTATATATCTCCAAAAAAGTATTAAAATTACCAATAATCATATTACATTTTCTTTTTATTTGGTCAAAGCACACCTTCTTTGATGAAAATTCCATCACATCACGTTAAACCTGCCTAAGAAAAAATTGAAGAAAAATTTAGAAAGTTTGTGCACGTGTGTAGAGTTGCCACGTCGGTCCAAACATACTATATTTTTAATTTACTTCTAGAAATTATTAATGTATAATGCCCTTTGCATGTGATTGAAATTTGATTAACTATATGTATATATTATCCTAATGATTATATATAGTTTTTCGTTCAATATACTATGAGGTTGAGTATTGACACAAAAGTTTACTGAATCGACACTAATCGCTATATGTATATTACTATGAGTTTAAGATATCATTATTTGTTAAACATAATTAGTCGTTGGTGTGTATACCTTTTGATATTTTATTATTATATTTTACAAATATAATAATAAAATATCAATAGTGATGCAACAAGTCAAGGATAGTTACATACGATGTTTCTTACAGAGTTTCAAGAGGGACCCCCCCAATATCATTCATTGCCCAAAAACTTTTTTTCAAAAACCTCATTTTTTGACTATTTTTCACAAATTGCAAATTAGTTACTTGTGTACTTTTGTACGGTTCTGCTTTCCCAATGTCTTTAATTGTGTGTAGTTATAGGGCCAAGCAACATTTAAATTCCCATATATTTGTATTGCTTTTGTTATTTTTCTTTCGTATTAAAAACAAAAAAATGTAAGTTGAGTGTATATTCATTTACAATCGGTTATCACTTATCACTGTTTTTGATATAACAATATTCAATATAAATAAATATTATACAAAGGCAATAAATAAATATACGAAGGCGAAGTCAAGTTTGGCAAACAGATCAGAGAAAGACTTTGACTAAAAACCATGACTCAAATGTTTTCTTTTTTCCTTTTATCGCCTTCTAAAAAGGGTATTATAATAATTTATTAATTTTATGGCAAAATTGAGCTATATTCGGGTAAGGGTAACCAGTTCAGGAGTATTTTGCTTTTAAAAGTTTTATTACAATAAGATCCAAAACTATGAGTTTGTTACATATAAAACCTTATTACCCGAATTTTAATCATCCAAGCTTAGCAAACCCTTTACAAACGATGTTTTCGAGACGTTTAGTTCAAATATTTAATTTTTTTGATTGGGATATTTTCCATTAATTATGTTAGCATGTTTTTGGTAAGTCATCCTAATTTGGCTTTTAATATATTATCCGAAATCTAAATTATCGCAAAGATTAATATTATCTCGTCGTACTGAAGGAATTTATCGTTAATTTTGATCCAAAAATTAATCGACTAAGATTAGGACAATTTACCATATATACTGATATTCTGTCTTAATTAAAGGAAATTACAAAAGAAACTCACTTAAGTGAAGAATCATTAACAAAAATTACTAAAAAATCAATTGGCTAGGTACTATTAGAGAAAGTAATTAATTTGTTTGATAGAAAATTAAGAAACAAATCATTTTTGTATGATTAAAGAAAGAAATAAATTTTAATCAAAATAACGGTAACAAAAATCAATCCACTGATATAAGTTTCTAGCGATCTACAAGTATATATATATATATATATAACTATCACACAAAAGCAAGCTTATAAGAACAAAAAGAGAAAAATGGTCTCTACTGTTTCTTGTTTTAGTTTAATTTTGTTCATTGCTATTGTCACGATCAGCGTTTCAACCGCCTCAACCGCTCGCTTCGGGAGAAAAATTTTCGACGTTCGAAACTATGGTGCTCGCGGTGACGGCAAAACAGATAATGCAATTGTACTAAAAAAAATCAATTATTGATCCTACTAAGTACTAATTAACAAGTAATGTTACAATTTTGTTGATTAATTATAAGTTTATAACAAGCGTTTTGTTTAATTTATCTTGATTCCGCGTTTTAGGCGTTTACTAAGGCGTGGAAAGAAGCGTGTGAATGGAAAGCAAACCCTAGAGTGTACATACCATTCGGAACTTTTTACTTAGGTGGCGTGACCTTCACGGGACCATGTAAAAGTCGTATTAGTTTCATCATCAAAGGGACATTGCTAGCTCCTAAAGAACCCAAACTCATCAAACAAGACACGTGGATCATTTTCAAATACGTTGACTATCTCACGGTCTCGGGCGGTGGCATTCTTGATGGACAAGGTAGCTACTCTTGGCCGCTCAATAACTGCCGCAAAAACCCTAATTGTAGGGCTTTGCCTATGAACATTGGGTTCCAATTCGTGAGATTCTCAAGAATCAGCCGAATTAAGTCGATCAATAGCAAAATGGGTCATTTCAACTTCTTCGCCGTAGAATATTTCGATATTACACGTGTTAGTATTAGGGCTCCAGGAGATAGCCCTAATACCGACGGAATCAAGATAGGTTCATCGAACCACATGAAGATCCACGACGTGGATATTGGAACCGGAGACGATTGCATCGCAATCTTGTCCGGAACCACCAATTTAGATATCTCTAATGTAAGGTGCGGACCGGGCCATGGGATAAGCGTTGGTAGCCTTGGTAGGTTTAAATATGAGAAGAGTGTTCAAGGGTTAACCGTTAGGGATTCAATTTTTAACGGTACTAGTGATGGTGTCCGGATCAAGACATGGGCTCCCTCGGCTTCTCGAAACCTAGTTTCGAATTTTGTTTACAAGAATCTACAGATGATCAATGTGGGAAACCCTATCCACATAGATCAACAATACTGCCCTAACCCACCTTGTGGTCATAAGGTAACTTCCTATGCAAGAAACAACTTTTTTAGGGTTTTCTATGTCCTTTAATAGTCTAATTTGTTTTTTATTGTTGTTATTATTGTAGTCAGCTTCTCAAGTTCAGATACAAAACGTGAAGTTTAATAACATATGGGGAACTTCGACGAATAAAGTGGCCGTGAAGTTACAATGTAGCAAAATTACTCCTTGCAAAGACGTTGAGCTCGTCGGAGTTAACTTAGTCCACCGTGGACGTGACGGTCCAGCCACCGCTTTGTGTGAGAATGTTGCTGGTCGGACACGTGGCGAGATTTATCCACCGTCTTGTCTCCTTTGATTTTAACATTTTTGAAACGTTTTGTTATATTTTCTAATTTTTGGCTCATTTTGTAGCTTAGCTTTATAACTCTTGGCAATTTAATTAGAGACTCTCGTTTAGTTTAAATCAAAGTAATTGATCAATGATAAAGAAAATTGAGGAATTTAAATCTCTTTGATTGATTATATTTTTATTATAACTAGGTTTTTTACCCGCGGTTCGAGTTTATAAATGTGTTTAATATATTTTGGTGTTTATTATTTTTACTTCACTTTTTATTCTAACAAATAACTATATACAAATGTTTTAAACTTAATTAGATTATGGAATTTTGAATTAGTTATATGTTTAACTATATATAATATGTATTTTAGTCTCTTTATAACAAATGTATCACAAATGTGTGATTATTTTCTAATTAGATTTCCGAGCATTTGTGAATTCTTTTGTTTTGATAGCTTTTGGCTAACAAATTTTAATTTTTCTTTTGTGTAAAATTGATGTTTTCTGTTATTTTTTTGTTTTTAATGTTTTTGTTTTTTTTGACATAACTACTACTTTTAATTTTATTGCCAAACGTGTAATTAAAACCTATAAGAAATAAAAATAGTTAACTTCTTTTTTTAGAGTATTTAGATTTTTTTTTTTTGAAATTAAAATATGTAACTTATTTTAACAAATATTTACTTCTTTTTGGGTCTGATGTTTGGCTATAATGTGTATGAAGTTTCCATCAAATCAACACATATTTTTTGAAGTAAAAATATGAAAGTGGATCAATTGTTTTGGCAACTTTTTTTTCCTTTTTTATTTTAGAGTATGTAGTTTTTATGGCTTTTTGAAAGCATATATGTTTTACATTTTCATAATTAATTTAGTTTCAATCTACCAAAATTGAATATGCAGCTATTTTTTTAATTTATTCATGTGTATGTTTTATATTTTTGTAATTAACTTTAAAAAATTAAAAATTTGTATTTGACATAACTGTTAATAACTTTTCCCTTTTTAGTTTATTCACGTATTACACATGTAAGTTTTACATTTTTGTATTTAACATTATTATTAATTAGAAATTTACATAATTTATATTTAATTTAGATGAAGATGTGTCCAATATTTATTGGTTGTTTAAAATCATACATGGACAATTTAAGCATCAAATAGCTTCAACTTTTATTAATAATAGATTTGTTGGAACTTATATTGTTTTCTACAATTTGAGTATATATTTATAGTTGTAACAATCATTTAAAAACTAATATTTCTTATTTAACTATTAAGTAAAATTCTATTTTGGTTTTTATCATTAAATTACATATTACTTTTTCCGTTATTTTTTTGTTTGTTAATGTTCTGTTCCTTTTTACATAACTACTACTTTTAATTTTATTGCCAAAAGTGTAATTAAAACCTATAAGAAATAAAAATAGGTAACTTCTTTTTTTTAGAGTATTTAGTTTTTCTATTTTTGAAATTAAAATATGTAACTTATTTTAATAAGTATTTAGTTCTTTTTTGGGTCTGATGTATGATTATAATGTGTATGAAGTTTCCATCAAATCAACACATATTTTTGAAGTAAAAATATGAACGTGGATCAATTTTTTGGTAACTTTTTTTTCCTTCTTTATTTTAGAGTATGTAGCTTTTTATGGCCTTTTCAAAACATATATGTTTTACATTTTTGTAATTAATTTAGTTTCAAAATTAAGTATGTAGCTATTTTCTTTTAATTTATTCATGTGTATGTTTTACATTTTTGTAATTAACTTTTTTAACAACATTTGTAATTAACTTTTAAAAATTAAAAATTTGTATTTGACATAACTGTTAATAACTTTTCCTTTTCTAATTTATTAACGTATTACGCATGTAAGTTTTACATTTTTTGTATTTAACATTACTATTAATTAAAAATTTACATAATTTAGATGATGATGTGTCTACTATTTATTGGTTGTTTAAAATCTTACGTGGATAACGTAAGTATCAAATAGCTACCACTTTTATTATTAGTAATAGATTTAAGAATTTAAGTAAGTGTAAAAGATATGGTCGATGGAGTGGAAACCATGACATGATAAAAGACAAAATACTTGTTTTGAACCACGGCTACATGGAATATACCATGTTAATTATCTTCTAGCTTCTTGCTTTCCACTTGAATTCACTACCTTGACGAAGAATATTAGCTTCTAGCTGTTTTTTAGCAACAGAAGACTTACAGTTCACTTAGACAAAACTGCAATCAAAACAAAGGTGGAAATTGACATTTTTTTCTCCTAAAATAATTGAATGCATATCCTACAGAAGATAAATGTTTAGATCATGCGATGTACTCCGTAGTTGCTTCATAGATTGGTGAGTGTACAAAGAATAAGCTAATGTTTTTCAGTAGTGACAACGGCCACAATTAAGAAATACTTGCTCAACTCATTCTTAAGTTAATTTCCTATACTATAAAACTAAAAGTTTATAATTCAAAGGGTTACCTCGCAATATAGTTTGCATTTGTTCTCGTCTACACTGACCCATTAGACTTACTTTGTACGTCTTGTATTTGCTTGCCTATGGCTTAAATTTCCTACATACCGAGTTTAGCGGTTAGTAAGAAACCAACACAAGCGGACACGTGAAAAACTATGCACGCAATATAAACCGATAAAGCAAATAAATATATACATACCTCAATATTTTTATGATTTAAACTCTGCAAAATTTCATTCTTTAGTCTTCACTTATGAGCTTAGAGCTCGATGGGAAGTTAGTTGGCCTATAGCAATCTTCTGAAACATGTCTAGCTTGTTTTATCTCCAGACCCGAATCGCATTTCGCCTTCTAATAGGTTGTAGGTAAAAACTTTAAGTGCCCACCTTTTTTAATCATCCCAAAATAAGTATAAGAATCTCGGGTTCAAACATGAATGCATAGAAAGGTAAATCATCACCTGGGAAACCATGGCCTTAAACTTGAATGATTTGCAGAGCTAAATAATCTGTATTTCATACATATTGCAATGTCAGTTTCTTGGAGTTTCGTAAGTGTAAAAGAATGAAATCATAGTTACGATAGACAAAATGAAACAAAAACCTGTAGATATCCAGTAAAACAGTTGGCTTTCCGGCCATGTTGCACTTGTACAGATCGAAAAGGAGCTTTCACAAAAGTCCACCAAGGAAAGAAAAGTAAAATTTGGTGGGTGACAAATAAAATGTGAATGATCATGCAACATACCTTTTCTTGGGGTAAAAATAAACCCAAATTCCCATATGAATGAATAAATTCCATCAACTTCTTGTAGCCCCTGAAAATATAACAAATTAGCAGGTTTTTCATTTGTTTGAAAAAGAATTATGTTGAATTGGTAGTTTCTGATTCAAATCTCGGTTCAGTATTAAACCGGTTCAGTTTCAAATTGATTTCGGTTTAGTTGGTTAACAAAATAAAAGGGAAAAGGGGAAGCAAAGTCTCTATAGGATTCAGAAGGTTTGCATATATAAGACGTGGACATCGTCTTCTTCATTGTTAACGTTTTCTTCCTTCTTTTGTTATTTTTGAGCTGAAAACCAGAGAAAGTTTTCTTCTTCTTGTAATCGCCATTATTGAGGCTTGCTCGTTGTTATAAGGGCAAGGTTTCCTCGGGCTTTTCTATTAGTGTATTGCCGAGCCTATTCGGCCCTCGAGACGTAGCTACTCCATATCGGATAGTGAACTCGAGGTAAAACAAATTCTTGTGTCTTGTTCTTGACGGAATCGGCGAATCGCACACGAGAGTTAAGAGAGAGTTTATCATAATTCGTAACAATTGGTATCAGAGCCGTGGTTAGGTCGGGTTCGATGGCTAAGACCCGCGTCGAGGTGGAACGCTTCGACGGAACCGGCGATTTCTCGTCGTGGAAGATTCGTATGTTGGCATACTTTGGTACTCAAGGTCTTAAGGACGTGATTCTCAGTGACGATTTCAAGCTAACCAAGGATGAATGCGAAAGTGGAAATAAAGCTTCGGTTTTGGAGAAAAGGCATCAGCTGAGTCCAAGAGCGAATCATCTTTGGATCCAAAGAAGCTTGAAGACGATGAAAAGGCAAAGAATCGATTATCTTGAATGTTGGAGACCATGTCCCGAGGAAGATCAAGATGTGTGAGGCTAGCTGCTCGCCATGTGGGTTACTCTTGAAAGGTTGTATTTGTCTAAGTCTTTACCTAATCGTATCTTTGTGCAATCCCAATTCTACACTTTCAAGTCTGATGCATCAAAGAAGATTGATGTGAATGTGGATGATTTTCTAAAGATTGTGGCGGATATGGGTAGTCCGAATGTTAATGTTTCGGAGGAGATTCAAGCCATTCTGTTCTTGAATTCCTTGCCGGTGAGCTATGACCGGTTAAAGCATACTCTGAAGTATGGCAGAGAGACATTGACATTGGAGGAAGTAATTTCAGCTGCTAAGTCTAAGGAAAGGGAACTCTCTGAATCATCAAAACAAGACAAGAGTGTGGCGGCTAGTTTGTACACTCGAGAGAGGTAGACCAAGTAGCAAAGGACCTAGGCCTGGATACAACAAGAGTAGGAGCAATTCACCATCAAAGTACAAGAAAGTGTGTTGATTCCGCAATAAAGAAGGTCATCTCAAGAAGGATCTGTTTTGCAAGGAAAAGAAAGAATGATGGTGATGGTATAGGAGAAGGCTGGTGTAATAACCGAGAAGCTGGTGTTTTCAGAAGCTCTAAGTATGATGGAGAAGGAGTCAAAAGAAACGTGGGTTATTGACTCAGGATGTACCTTTCACATGACCTCAAGGAGAGATTGGTTCTCTGAATTTCATGAGAATGGAGCCACTACTATACTACTTGGAGATGATCATACAGTGAAGTCTCAAGGGTATGGCTCAATAGAGGTGAATACAAATGGAGGATCTATCAAAGTTCTACATAATGTGAGGTATGTGCCAAATCTCAGAAGGAATTTGATCTCAACGGGAACCCTGGACAGATTGGGTTATACTCATGAAGGTGGAGATGGTAAAAAGAGTTTCTTCAAGGATAAGAGATTGGCATTAAGAGCATGTCTGAAGGATGGACTATATGTGCTGGATGGGAATACTATTGTTCCTGAAAGTTGCAATGTAGAGAAGACTATGAGCAACACAGCTTTATGGCACAGTAGAATGGGTCATTTGGGAATCAATAACCTGAAGATTTTGGCTGGAAAAGGACTGCTTGAAAAGAAGAGTATCAAGGAGTTGCCATTCTGTGAACATTGTGTTATGGGAAAGGCAAAGAAATTGAGTTTCAATGTTGCAAAGCATGACACAGCAGATGCACTTGGATATGTTCACGCAGATCTGTGGGGTGCACCATCCGTCACTCCTTCACACTCCGGAAATCAATATTTTCTGTCCATAGTTGATGACAAGACCGGGAAAGTTTGGCTAATGTTTCGAAATCTAAAGATGAAACATTCCAAAGGTTTTGTGAATGGAAGAAGTTGGTTGAAAATCAGATTGGTAAGAAGCTTAAGTGCTTGAGGACTGATAATGGTTTGGAGTTCTGTAACCAGAAGCTTGATAACTTTTGTAAGGAGCATGGTATTTTGAGGCACAGGACATGCACCTATACACCGCAACAAAATGGAGTTGCTGAGAGGATGAACCGTACTGTCATGGAGAAGGTCAGATGCTTGCTGAATGAAACAGGGTTAGAGGAGGTTTTTTGGGCTGAAACAGCAGCTACTGTGGCTTACCTGATCAATAGGTCACCAGCTGCTGCTTTGGACTTCAATGTACCTGAAGAGTTGTGGTTAAACAAACAACCTGGTTATAAGCATCTGAGGAGATTTGGTTCAGTGGTGTATGTGCATCAGGATCAAGGGAAGCTGAAGCCGAGAGCTTTGAAGGGTATTTTCATGGGTTATCCTCCTGGTGTTAAAGGTTATAAGGTGTGGTTACTGGAAGCTCAGAAGTGTGTTGTCAGTAGGAATGTGATATTTCATGAGAGTGTGGTTTACAAAGACATCAAGGCTGAAACAGGTTCTGTTACAGAGGATGTGTCAAGTTCTAAGGTTACTCTTGAACTGGATTCAGGAGCTGAGTCAGTACAGGAAAATGGAGGTCTAGGTGGAGCTGTTTCACCTCAGGATGTTGATTCAGAATCTGAGGAAGAGTTGACTACAGAAGAAAATGCAGAAGCTAGTCCAAGTTCCTATCACTTGGCTAGGGACAGACCAAGAAGAGCCGTTAGACCACCTGTAAGGTTTAATGATTATACAGAGGAGGTTATTGCTTTTGCTTTACTTGTGGCTACTGAAGTGTATGATGACTTGGAACCAAGCTGCTTTCATGAAGCTAAGGAGAGCCCAAATTGGGTTAAGTGGAATGGAGCAATGGGTGAAGAGATGGGTTCAATGAAAAAGAATCATACATGGGACATAGTGGATAGGCCAGAAGGAGTAAAGGTGATTAGCTGTAGATGGTTATACAAACTAAAGCCTGGTGTACCTGGAATAGAACATCAGAGGTATAAGGCTAGGTTAATAGCCAGGGGATTCTCTCAACGTGAAGGCATAGATTATCAGGAAGTGTTTGCACCTGTGGTTAAGCACATATCTATACGTGTATTGCTTTCAGTTGTGGTGAATCAAGACATGGAGCTTGATCAAATGGATGTTAAGACAGCCTTCTTGCATGGTGATTTGGACAGAGTGCTGTATATGGAACAACCAGAAGGCTTTGTGGAAGAGAAGAACCAGGATAAAGTCTGTTTACTCAAGAAGTCCATATATGGCCTTAAGCAATCTCCACGCCAATGGAACAAGAAGTTTAACAACTTCATGATGGATCAAGGTTTTAAAAGAAGTGCACGTGATGCTTGTGTATATATCAAGGATGTAGGTGGAGGAAACTATGTTTATCTGTTACTCTACGTTGATGACATGCTGATAGCATCCAAGGACGAGTTGAAGTAGATGGCATCAAGGCAAAGCTGAGTCAAGAGTTTGAAATGAAGGATTTGGGTTCGAGTGGCAGAATATCTGGGCATGGATATTGTCGGGAGACAGGGAAAGGCTGGAGTTCTTAAACTTTCTCAAGGTCATTACTTGAAGAAGGTTGTTAGTAGATTCAACATGGAAGGAGCTAAGCCTGTGTATACACCTGTAGGAGCTCAGTTTAAACTTTCAGCAGTAACTTGTGATGAAGAGTGTATTGATACAGAGGTGTTTCCTTATCTAAGTGCAGTGGGAAGCATCATGTATGCAATGGTAAGCACAAGACCTGATCTTGCACATGCAGTTGGTTTGGTAAGTAGGTTTATGAGCAGACCTAGCATGGAACATTGGAACGCAGTCAAGTGGTTACTAAGATACATCAAAGGTTCTGCTGATTTGGGTTTGGTATATACAAAAGATGACAAGCTGGAAGTGCAAGGTTTCTGTGATTCAGACTATGTCGCAGACATGGACAAGAGGAGGTCTACTAGTGGTTATGTCTTCACTGTTGGAGGTAATACGGTGAGCTGGAAGTCCTGTCTTCAACCTGTGGTGGCGTTGTCAACAACAGAAGCAGAGTACATAGCCCTTAATGATGCTGTTAAAGAAGCTTTGTGGATGAAAGGGTTAGTAGAAGACATGGGTTTCAAGCAGGGCAAGATGGCGCTGTGGTGTGATTCAAAGTCTGCTATGGATTTGGCCAAGAACAACACTTGTTCAGAGAGGACAAAACATGTTCAGGTCAAGTATCATTTCATCAGAGAAGTCATTGAAGCAGGGGATGTTGATGTAGTGAAGATTCATACGTCGAAGAATCCTGCGGATATGTTAACCAAATCTATTCCGGTGAATAAGTTTGGTGCAGCTTTGGAATTCTTGAAGCTGGTGCGGTGAAGACACTAGTCTTCATGGCCGGAGGTAAAGCTCATGTAAGTGCATACACTAAGGTGGAGTATAGAGGAGATTTAAATCAAGGTGGAGTGTTGAATTGGTAGTTTCTGATTCAAATCTCGGTTCAGTATTAAACCGGTTCAGTTTCAAATTGATTTCGGTTTAGTTGGTTAACAAAATAAAAGGGAAAAGGGGAAGCAAAGTCTCTATAGGATTCAGAAGGTTTGCATATATAAGACGTGGACATCGTCTTCTTCATTGTTAACGTTTTCTTCCTTCTTTTGTTATTTTTGAGCTGAAAACCAGAGAAAGTTTTCTTCTTCTTGTAATCGCCATTATTGAGGCTTGCTCGTTGTTATAAGGGCAAGGTTTCCTCGGGCTTTTCTATTAGTGTATTGCCGAGCCTATTCGGCCCTCGAGACGTAGCTACTCCATATCGGATAGTGAACTCGAGGTAAAACAAATTCTTGTGTCTTGTTCTTGACGGAATCGGCGAATCGCACACGAGAGTTAAGAGAGAGTTTATCATAATTCGTAACAAATTACATAGACATCATGTAAAAAAAAAATCAATACACTACACTTACCTATACGTTCTCAACATTTACATTACACTGCATTCTCTATGTAATGATTAATCATGATCATGATATTAAAGACGGTAATCTCCTGCCACATAAACAGAGATCAGTTTTAAAGAATCTCCCAACTTAAAAAATTAGAGTGACAGGCTTTGTTGTAAGTCTATAAAATACCTGGTGTGACATGGAGCCATAGCTTCAAACACTCAATGTTACTGTCGGGAATATAAAGCGGGTAAAGACGGCTGGAAAAAAAAATCAAAAGATTCCATTGAAACAATGAAACACAAACTTCCTTCAAAATAACAAACCAAAACCGACGGAGACCTACGGTACCTCCTTGAGCTCCACTGATAATCGTAAAAACTCTAACTGCCTAATCTTCATTGCTAAGTGGTGGACCTACAAAATATCACATAATTACGTCCTTTTCACACACATGGTTTCTCTCTTTGCCTCAAGATCATAACATAAAATTTACCTGAGCAGTCATATCAACATAGTCAACATCTGAATGATCTCCCGATTTCCAAATCAGCCGCGATGATAGTCACCACTCACCACCTTCACCTCCTCCACGACAACGGACAATGTTCTTAAGGGATTCAGTTGTGAAATTAGATCCGGACAATATAATGTTTTCCTTTTTAACATTATATTTTCTGTTTCGGTTGACACAGTTCTTGATGTACTCTGAACTGTTACAAGTGATGAGTCAAATCTGCTTCAACAGAATCGCTATTAAGCAAATAAACGAAGGAAGAGAATCATGCTTAGCAAATATCGCAATATATTGCAGGGGGAGAATTGAGAATCAGGTGCTGACGTGTCACTTTGGTTGAGCTAGTAAAAATTCTGACGTGGACACAATCCATGAGTCCCAAACCGTTCCTTTTATTAGTATAGATTCGCAAAACATTTAGAGTATAAGCGACCGTTACATACATTTTTGATTAGTCTTATGGGCCTTTAAGAGACTATGGGCCGTTTCTATTGACGCGTAACTAGGCCCAAAAAGGCCTAATTTAATTATAACCACCCTCTCATGCCTAACGAATATCTACAAGTTGGACCCATAGTATTGCTTGTGATCTCATCAAATCTTAGTTACCTACTAATCATATGCTAAATTCGTTTATATGTGTGTGTGAGTGTATCTATATATATAGTAAGATTAAGTTAATATAATATAGTGCAGCGCTAAAACATATTTAAATATTATTAATCAGCCATTGGACAAAAGACCTTTGGACCAACATGTTACCTTTATTGTGTGCTTATTGATTTGTTATAGTATTTTTCAGTTTACGTATAGATCATCTGATCCATCTATAAATATAATATATATATATATAAATTGTATTTAATAATTGTTCTTTCCCCAATCATCATCTGATTAAATCAATGAGTAGATATGGAACCACTTACGTATAACATATGCTTTTAATCAAATAAATGAGGTAAGTAAGATAGTGTTCTACATTGATCATAAGATCTGATACGCAGCCGCTCTCTCCCTCACACTATTACCGAGACAAGTTTAAAGTCGCTATTTTTCGACGTCGGCGGCACTAGAGCTGGCCGGCGTCGGGACCTCTCTCTCATTTCCTTTCGTCATGAATCGACCTCTCTTTCTTGTGTTGTTTTATCTCTTTGCTTTTTTATTTCTCCTATCAAGACCATTGTTCCCATCGTTGGGTCATGGTTATTTGTTGTAGAGTTTTCCTTAAACCATTGGCTGCCGTCTTCTGCTTGGGATATGTGTCTCTTCCGGCGATGCGTTGTAATGTCGTCGAGATCCTCTCTTAGTTATGTCTCCATAAAGTTAATTCACACAAATCTGAAGCTTGATTCGACATTTGTAAAGTCAAAAATGTTTCGCCTCTTAGACCACTTCTTCATGGAGAGGTCTTTACCAATTTCCTTCCGACGAGGCCGGGAGAGATCGTTTTCATCGTTTCTTAAGTTTTCACCACACTCCTCCTTCATGGAGAGAACCTTGTTACCTCTCTTCGTTAAGAAGAATAATCCATCTCTAGCTTCTAAGCTGAGAAAGATGGTTTGGCTCAAAACCGGTTTGTTATCTTGTGTAGAAGTTTCTTCGGAACCAGAAGATGCAACGGAGAACGTTTCGGCGAAATTCGAGGTTATGGACCTAGTATCAAAGTCTCTTGGTATGTTTTCAATTGTGACTATCTATATGTCAGTCGATGATAATGGTTTGAAGACCGTTTCTATCTCGAGTTCACTCGTGTTAGGTTGTTTCTACAACTCTCCTGATTTTCTATCAAACTTATATAAGTTTGTGTCTCTATCTTTAAATTATGTTTATTTTGAAGTTATATCTTTAAATCTTGTTGTTCGGGTTTGTCCAATGACGACGCTCTATCTATTTTGTAACCAATTAAATTATGAATGAAAGAAATATGAATGACAAAAAAAAAGAAGATCTGATACGCAGCCGACCTTTTGATTTAATTAAGCTTCTAATTATAATTAAATTAATTGTGCTCTTGACTTTATGACGTGTTATTTAATAGGACAAAATATTGTTAAGTGTTAATCTAACTTCATAATGTTAATTATTATATCGAAAACAATGCAAGAACGGCAGAACGCATGTTTTAGAGAATAATATATTCTAATTAAAAGCAATTTGCAGCCAAAGATATGTTAGGTCTTAAAGGGATTTGGCAGTTTTTTCAGGTAAAGTCGGTTGGTCAGTCAAACTCTCTAATGCATTGACAAGAACATGTTATAGCCTATTTTGTATTTTTCTTTTGTTTAAAACCTATAGGCTATAGTGTATATTCTGTATACACATGTTTTTTGTAGTGTATTACAATGATATTTCCTTTTTCACTTTTGTATTTTCATATAAATGCTGTTTTTTGTACGTGGTATCACATGGTCAACAAAGAAATATCTAAAATTATTATGCATATATTTATGTAATATAAATTAGCAATCGAAAACATAGTTCTTTCAGTCTAAAAATTCATCATTTAGTCTAAAATGAATTCAGGGTTTTGGGATTAATTATATTAAGAGTTCTTAAACAGTTATTAAGTAAACAAATTGCAGTATTAACAAGCAACAACCATGTTACTCCTAATAATGGGTCATTATACGAGCCAATCATAAAGTTTGTTAGTTCATAGTTGGATTAATTAATATAGATTATTGGACCGACCGTATCAATAGATATCAGTAAATTTAAAACCACTATTCATCTATATAAACCAAGATTTTAAGTTATAAATATTTGTTTGCATTTATATATATATATATATATTTATTTATGTGCATTTTTTTTCATTGGGCAATAATCGGTATGAATCTTTGGGAAGGTGACTTGGTTAAAGCATGTGCTTACATTACATGTGGCCACGTGAATTGAACCATATTGCATAAATATACATGTTTACATTTTGTAACTCTATGCGACTAATGTGCTTATATTCACCTAATATGGTTGGAACTATTCTGATTAGTAAAGTATACTATGGTTATATTGTGCATAATTTTTCAAAGTATATTTCATTTCAGGGCTCGAGGTGGTCAAACTATATTTACCTTATAATTTTATAATCTTTTCTAATATTTTAAACCAAATATTAGATATTTAAATGGACAATTACAAAACTACACAATTTGAATTACGTTTCACAAAACTACACCATTTCAAAAATATTTCACAAAACTACATCTAAACACTCAAAATTAAATCCAAATAAACCATACCCACATAATCATAGTCCCTTAATACTATACCCTAAACACTAATTAGCGAATCCAAATGAATTTTTTTTTAATTTTGATATTTTTTAAAGGATAAATCAAGCTTTTAAAATTTTGAAAGGACGTAAATATGTGAAAAAATTAAATTATGTGTAGTTTCGTGAAGAGAGGTTGAAATGATGTAATTTTGTGAATTCCTCGTATTTAAATTTTACATTTTGTATTAAAAGGGCTCTAATCTTTCTTTCTCAAACACATAATATTTAAAACTGAGTTTTTCAAAAATGAATGCTTGCGTGTTCCGTTAATTAACGACGAATTAAAATGATTAATTACAATAATAGTAATATATTATAATTAATGGAATGTGATGCATCCATCTACGACTGCGTCATCTCAAATTTTCAAGTGGATATCTGGTCAACAGATAATGATCATACCAAACTTAATTTAAACACTTGCGTATTTTGATATAATTATATCTCTTGTTAAAAATATGTTAATAGTATTTGTACACAAATAATTGTCATAATCTTTACTTAAGCGTTGAAACAAAATAAGCCCCTTTTCAGCACAATTCTGATGTAATCTGATCTATGCTTCTGTCACGAAATCTCGAAAATTGATATAATAAATTTATATATCAAAAGATTTATAATTTTGACAAATAACACATGTTATTATTATGGACTTATTGACACCTGTAATTAAAAAGTTTCCACCGAAGAGACAATAATACCCTTATTTCTTGCCTTATATAAACGTCATGTCCCCTGTTTTCTCAAAATACTCACATTTATTACCTCACACATTATGGACAAAACACAATCTTGGCCTTGAAGAAACCTTACACTAAACACTTAAAACGCATCGTTTCACCACAACAACATCAACACACTACGATGATGTCTTTTTCTACTTCCACTACTTTACTTCCTTCTACTTTCTCATCAAGACAAAATCTTGATACATCTCTATCTTTCTCTTCTTCCTCCGCACTCATCAACAACAAGAAACTAACCTCATCATCCTCTGTTTCTTTCTCCGTCAAGACAAAACCAAACATCTCTTCTTCTCTTCAATCTCCGACAACATACAAACAACAACAACCTTCTTGGAAGAAACTCTACAAATACATAATTACCAACTTAATCCCCAAAACAACGACGAATCATAAAACCACAAAACTAAACCCGGTTCAAAGAACCGTTTCAACGATCTTAGACGCGGTGGAAAACGCCATGGTCTCGCACGAGCTCCGTCACTATCCTCTCCCCAAAACAGCCGACCCCGCCGTACAATTAACCGGAAACTTCTTTCCCGTACCGGAAAAACCGGTTCAACATAACCTTCCGGTTAACGGAAAAATTCCTGATTCGATTCAAGGAGTTTACGTAAGAAACGGAGCTAACCCGCTTCACAAACCAATCTCCGGTCATCATTTATTCGACGGAGACGGTATGGTTCATTGTATCCGGTTTAATAACGGTTCGGTTAGTTACTCATGTCGGTTTACTAAAACAAACCGGTTTAATCAAGAGCGAGAAATCGGACGCTCTGTTTTCCCCAAATCTATCGGTGAGCTTCACGGGCATTTAGGTATAGCCAAGCTTATGCTATTCAACGCACGTGGACTATTCGGTTTAATCGACCCGACACGTGGAATCGGTGTAGCTAATGCCGGTTTAGTCTATTTCAACGGTTATCTCTTAGCCATGTCCGAAGATGATTTACCTTACCACATCAAAATCACGCAAACCGGAGATTTAGAAACTTCGGGCCGGTTCGATTTTAACGGTCAGCTAAAATCGACTATGATAGCCCACCCGAAACTTGACCCGGTAACAAAAGAGCTATTCGCTTTGTCATACGACGTCGTTTCGAAGCCTTACTTGAAATATTTCAGATTTAAATCCAACGGTGAGAAATCAATCGACGTGGAGATCCCTCTTGATCAGCCAACGATGATCCACGATTTCGCCATCACAGAGAATCTCGTCGTGATCCCTGACCAACAAGTGGTTTTTAGATTGCAAGAGATGATACGTGGCGGATCTCCTGTGTTTTACGACAAGAACAAGATGTCTAGATTCGGGATCTTGAACAAGTACGATGAAGATGCTTCTTCGATAAAATGGATCCAAGTAGAAGATTGTTTCTGTTTTCATCTATGGAACGCTTGGGAAGAGACAGAGAAAGACGAAGTTGTCGTGATTGGTTCGTGTATGAACCCGCCTGATTCGATTTTCAACGAACACGACGACGACGGAGAAGAAGAAAAGCTTGAGATTGTTTTGTCGGAGATAAGATTAAATTTGAAAACAGGGGAATCCACGTGTAAACCGGTTTTAACCGAGAAGTTAAATCTAGAAGCCGGTATGGTAAACCGGAATTTATTAGGTAGAAAAACCCGGTTTGCTTATCTTGCTTTAACTGAACCGTGGCCTAAAGTGTCCGGTTTCGCTAAAGTTGATTTATCTAACGGAGAGGTTAAAAAGTATATTTATGGTGACGGTAAATACGGAGGAGAGCCTCTGTTTTTACCAGACGGTAACGGAGAAGAAGACGGAGGTTATGTTATAGTGTTTGTTCACGACGAGGAGAATGTTAAATCGGAGGTGCAGATTATTAACGCCGTTAGTTTGAAGCTTGAAGCTACCGTTACACTTCCGTCGAGAGTGCCTTATGGTTTCCATGGAACGTTTATAAGTAATGAGGATCTAATGAAACAAGCTTTGTGTTTGTCATAATTCTTAAGAGTTATATAGTTTTTTAAAATTTTGTTTTATTTAGGTTTTTTACATGCTTACTATGTACATAGATTAGTCCACGGGATCGTGTCTCTTTATTTTACTACATGCATATATATAATTAATTGTATATTTTTGTTTTTACATCGTTAGTTGTTTATTTACAAACTCACAAAATGAGTTAATTTTCCGTTTAAAGAACTTGTTGGGAGTAAAATGCGAGTGCTTGTAAAATCCATTCGAATTTTATAGTTATATACAAGTATCTTAAGAAATGGTCACGATTTTTTTTATTAAGCATATCAATTCAAAAAATTATTTCTGAAAATAGTCAAATATTTTACATCATCACTAAAGTAGATTATGTAGGAACAGATATTAATTTATGTATTGTATGTATCCGACAAGAAAAATATATTTCTGTATTGGATAAAATTATTGCGCTTCAGAAATATCTATGCTGCGAGCTGTAAAATGCGAAGGGATCAAGAGAAGGTTCTTAGAAGAAATTTATTCTTTGAAAGTTGAAACCCGAAAATATCTTTTTCATGTGATATATGTTATGAAGATGGGTCCCCTACTATTATTTATCTTTTGTCTTTTTTCAAATTATCAACTAGTTTCGATATTCTGTCGGTGAACGATAATCAACTTACATCCAATGTTTGTTTATTACTAATACAATGTAAATAAAATATTAGAAACAAGAACATTTTTACTTATTTTTTCATGTAAAATGAAATGTATTTAGTGAATTTTTCTTGATGGAAGTCTATTAAACCTAATGTCTTAACTCTGCTTATATATATCGAGCTCTATTTGGCCGCAGCCGAATTTGAAGACGAGCCTCAAGTCCAAGAAGTCCAAGCAAGTTCGGCGACGTCGTTTTACTCACTCGCAACGTATAAAGAGGTTAGTTGCAGAAACAGAGAAATATACAGAGGAATTTCACGGCGAGGAAAGAGAGAGAGAATTACCGGAGGAGAAGAGGTCTTTGTCTGGGTAATTCATCGGAGAAGTCTCCGCGTGCTTATCGTTTCCTCGGCTAGGTGCTTGTGTATCGTGTGTACACGAAACACATACGAGGAAGATCAGTTCTTTGTATCCGCCACGGCTGGGGCTTTTCCGGCCAAAGTCTAGTGATAACGCCGGCGAAAGCCAGCCCCTGAGACGTAGCCAATTACGGTGAACTCAGGGTAACAAAATTCTCGTGTCTTTCATTAACCAATTCCGCAAACAACAAGTATTAAGAATCAATCAAGAACATTGGTTCATATCGGCAAAACGTAACAAGTGGTATCAGAGCGGCTCAGGATCAGAGGCAAAGAAACAATTCAGGGAAGGTTAATACAGAGCAAGAAGGAGATTAGATAAGGTTCGAAACTTATCTGATATTCCTGTGTGTTTTGCTCAAAGTCTTGATCTTCAAGGAAGCGTCCGAAGCAAGCAAGATCCATGGGTAAAGACAAGGAGATGAGGGTTAAGGTCGAGGTAGACGGATTTGATGGCACGGGGGACTTCTCTCGTGGAAAGTGAGGATGATGGCTCACTTTAGTATGCTTGGGTCTTAAGGACATTCTCTACGATGAAGAGCTTCTTAAGGTACACGAAACAACAACACAAGACCCACAAGAATGCGCCACGAAACAACTCAACAAGATACGGACTCTACAACAATCACGACGAAAGGTTAAAGATCCGGAGAAGGTTGAGAAATCTGAGAAGGCAAAGAACATTATAATTCCAAATGTTGGTGATCATGTACTAAGGAAGATCATAGGCTGTGAAACTGCAGCATCTATGTGGAAGATGCTGGACAGTTTATACTTGGAAAGTACCTTGCCTAACAGAATCTACTTACAACTGAGATTCTACAACTTCAAGATGCAAGAGTCCAAGAACATTGATCACAATGTTGATGAGTTCCTGAAACTAGTCTCAGACTTAAGCAACATAGGAGTAATAATCTCGGAGGAAGTGCGAGCTATTCTATTGCTAAGTTCATTACCTAGCAAGTTTGATCGGCTTAAAGAAACTCTCAAGTATGGAAGGGAAACACCGAACATCAAGGAGGTGATAGGTTCGACCAAGTCCAAGGAAAGAGAGATAACGAAAGCGATAAATCAAGCGAGGGTCAAGCGGAAGGTTTGTTTGTTTCAAACAACGGAGGCGGATCGAGAAAGAGAGAGTTTCGAGCATGGTTTTAGCGAGAAACAGAGGACATTCTAGGAGCAAGTCCGAGGCCCGGGACCGGAAAGAAAGACAAAGGATGTTTTGTCTGCGGTAAAGAGGGGCACTGGAAAAGAGATTGTCCAGAAAGGAAGGCTCAAGGCAGTGTGAATATGGCAAGGAAAATTCAAGGTAGTGTTAACATGGCAATGAAGGTTCCAAAGTCCTTAGTGTTAGAACTACCCGAGGACACTTGTGAAGGATCGGAACCTATGACACTATCGATTGGGATTCAAAAATCGAGAGGATGATTGGGTATTGGATTCGGGGAGCGACTATCATATTACACATGACAAGGACTTACTATTTGATCTAGAGGAGTTCAAAGGTGGTAAGGTGCTAATGGGGAACAACACTTTCAGTGAAATCGGAGGAATAGGCAAAGTCGAATTATCACCGATGAAGGTCTAAGTGTTATCCTCACAGGAGTTAGGTACATGCCAAAGATGGGCGGAAACTTAATCTCCTACGGTACTGTCTAGAAAAGGCGAGGGTGCGGATATGAAGGTGAAGACTTTATAGTCAACTTTCTACTCAAGAAGGATGGGAAGAAAGTTTTGTCAGGAAAGTATGATGATGGTTTATACTACTTGGAAGGAACAGTGCCAAAAGGTGAAGTCAACACAGTGAGGTCTGCAGTTGACTCAGCAAGAAAGTGGCATTCAAGACTTGGTCATATGGGAAAGAAGAACATGGAAAGGCTGATACAGGATCAGTACATTTCAAAGCTGGATGTAACAAGCTTAGATTTCGTGAAGAATGTGTCTTGGGAAAATCTAAGAAGCGAGTTTTCGGAAAGCAAAACACACATCTAAGGAGGTACTAGAGTACATACATTCGGACCTATGGGGAGCACCAAGCATAACACCAAGTCTAGCAGGAAATCAATACTTCATCACCTTTATAGATGACTACTCAAGAAAGGTTTGGATTTATTTCCAGAAAACCAAGGATGAAGCATTTCAGAATTTTACAGAATGGAAGAGTTTGGTTGAGAATCAAACAGGGAAAAGAATCAAGACATTAAGAACAGATAATGGTCTTGAATTCTGCAACAACAGATTTGATCAGTTGTGCAAAGATTCTGGAATTGCAAGACACAGAACATGTGTCTACACACCTCAACAGAATGGGGTTTCAGAGAGAATGAACAGAACAATCATGGAGAAGGTAAGGTGTATGCTAGGCGAAAGTGGAATGGAAGAGCGAGTTTTGGGTCGAAGCAGCCTCTCTATCGCTGTCTATTTGATAAATAGATCACCTAGTTCGACTATTGAGTTTAAGCTGCCAGAAGAGTTATGGTCAGGAAGTAAACCTAGTATAGCACACCTAAGGAGATTTGGTTGTTCAGCTTATGTTCATGTCACTCAATCCAAGATAAACCCAAGAGCAGTGAAAGGTTACTTCATAGGGTATCCACGGGGAACAAAAGGGTTCAAGGTTTGGCTACCGAGAAGAACTTAAGTGTGTGATAAGCAGAAATGTGGTGTTTCATGAAGAAGAGGTCTTCAAGGACACACAAGGTAAAGGAACAAAAATGGGTTCGGCTTCGGAAAAGGATTCGGCTAAGGAACCGGAAGCTAAGAAGAGTAAGAAGGTCACTTTCGAGCACGAGAGTTGATCGAGAGGTCCATCGAGAAAGTTCTCGGAGTTCATATCAAGGTGGAGCTATGTCTGATTCAAGTGACTTAGGGTCACTTAATGAAGGTGGAGCTACACCAACATCGGATACGGATCGGTCCCAAGAGGATGAAACTCCGAGTCGGTCTCGGATCGGAATCAAGAAACCCGAGGCAGAAGCGAGGAATCCGAAACGAGAAGGGAGGAAGAAATCTTGGAAGATTTGGATAACTATGTTCTAGCCAGAGACGAGTGAGAAGGGAACAGAAGATGCCATCAAAATATGATGATTTTGATGTATCGGCCTATGCTTTGTCTGTCTGCCAAAGACATAGAAGTTGAAGAACCAGAAACCTATGCTCGAGGCTATGATGAGTATAGACGAGAGAAGAATGGACAGAAGCTTGCAAAGAGGAAATGACTTCTCTAAGTAAGAATCACACATGGGATATTGCTAAGAGACCTAAGAATAAAAGGGTCATTGGGTGCAGATGGATTTTCAAGAGAAAACCTGGGATTCCAAATGTGGAAAGTTCTAGGTACAAAGCCAGATTGGTGGCAAAGGGATATTCTCAGGTGGAGGGAATAGATTACACAGAAGTGTTTGCACCAGTAGTGAAGCATGTCTCCATAAGGTTGATGCTATCACTTGTGGTTAACTTTGACCTAGAACTAGACCAGCTGGATGTTAAGACAGCATTCCTGCATGGAACTCTAGAGGAAGAAATCTACATGGAACAACCAGAGGGGTTCAAACAGAAAGGAAGAGAAGGTGATGTCCGCCTACTTCTAAAGTCATCAGTATGGATCGAAACGGTCTCCAAGACAGTGGAACAAAAGGTTTGACAGTTTCATGAAAGAACAAGGGTTCAAGCAAAGCAGAAGTGATGCATGTGTCTACATCAAAGGAACTGAAGTTCAGAACATGATCTACCTACTACTCTATGTGGATGATATGCTAATTGCATCTAAGGATCCTAAGAAGGTAACTACTCTCAAACAGAGCTTAAGTAATGAGTTTGAGATGAAAGATCTAGGGCCAGCAGCTAGAATCTTAGGAATGGACATCACAAGGGATAGGGTAAAGGGTACGTTGAAGCTGTCACAGGAGAAGTATTTGGAAAAGGTTCTAAAGACTTTCAACATGTTAGACAGCAAACCAGTGGTTACACCACTTGGTCACCGATTCAAGTTAAAGAGTTTAACTCGGGGAGGAGTTAAAAGGGGAGGCAAGACATATGGTGAATATACCATACGCCAGTGCAGTGGGCAGTCTTATGTATGCAATGGTTGGTTCCGGACCGGACCTTGCACACTCGGTGGGGGGTAGTTAGCGGGTTTATGGGGAAGCCAAGCGAGAGAGCATTGGAAGGTCTGTTAAGTGGATTTTAAGATACATCAAGGGTTCAACAGATTGTATTTTAACTTTTACTAAAGGTTCAAGTTCGGATTTTACTATTGAAGGGTACGAGTGATGCGGATTATGGCACGGATTTGGACGGAAGAAGATCAATCACGAGGTTACGTGTTTCAAGTTGGTGGTAATACGGTAAGTTGGAGGTCGGGTTTACAACATGTTGTGGCTTTATCTACTACGGAATCGGAATACATGGCACTAACGAAGCAGTAAAAGAAGCTATGTGGCTTAAGGGTATTTGTGAAGATCTAGGGTTCAAGCAAGGTGCAGTAAAGGTTCATTGTGATGCTCAAAGTGCTATTGATCTATCTAAGCATGGAGGACATCATGAAAGGACAAAACATGTGGCTACTAAGTTCTACTTTATCAGGGATCAAGTGGATGATGGTATGGTCACTATTGCTAAGATACATACAAGCAAAAACCCTGCGGATATTTTCACTAAGAGCGTACCTGGTACCGTGCTTGAGAGGCATCTAGATGCTCTCAAGATCCTGAACTGAAGCTGCATGCAACGTCTGTGGGGTGTTCTTCTTTGTTCATCACCTCGCAGACACAAAGGGAAAACACAAACATGGGTTAGTATTTTTTACTTAGTATGTTTGGTGTTAAGAGAATAAAGGGTTATATTCAGCAAGGTGGAGTAGGACTTACCAGCTGAAGGTGGAGGAGGTTCACCGGTTTCTTCAAGGTCTTCAATCAGGTTCGCCGTTTCCAGATCTCACACATGCAAAAGGAAAACACAAAGAGTTAGCTATCGGTTAAGTTTTTTCAGAAGAAGCAGAGGCTAGGGTTCGAGATCTTACCAGATCGAGGATGGAGCTGAAGCGTCGTCTGTTCGAGGAGCTAGATCCGTGTCTAGGGTTTGCAGATCTGAGATCTATGAGTCATGGTGACTCGGAAAAGCTTCAAGCTTTTGAGCCGAAGAGTTTGGTAAAGGGAAGCTGTGAAGTTTTAGGCGAAGGAAAAGGTTATAGAAGGAAAGGAAGAAGAGAAGAAGCTCCGATATCAGCGAGAGGCGCTTTAGATCGGAGAAGAATCACGAAGAGAAAAGGAGTGTGGTCGGAAAAGAGGAAGACGATGAAAATCGCCATTGTTAGGGTTTTCAGGTTTGGAGGCGGAAGATAGATTAGAGTGAAGACAAGGTGGAGAATATTAAACCTAATGTCTTAACTCTGCTTATATATATCGGGCTTCTATTTGGGCCTGGCCAAATTTGAAGACGAAGCCCAAGTCCAGCAAGTCCAGCAAGTTCAGCGACGTCGTTTTACTCACCTGCAACGTATAAAGAGGTTAGTTGCAGAAACAGAGAAATATACAGAGGAATTTCACGGCGAGGAAAGAGAGAGAGAATTACCGGAGGAGAAGAGGTCTTTGTCTGGGTAATTCATCGGAGAAGTCTCCGCGTGCTATCGTTTCCTCAGCTAGGTCTTGTGTATCGTGTGTACCTGAAACACATACGAGGAAGATCAGTTCTTTGTATCCGCCACGGCTGGGGCTTTTCCGGCCAAAGTCTAGTGATAACGCCGGCGAAAGCCAGCCCCTGAGACGTAGCCAATTACGGTGAACTCAGGGTAACAAAATTCTCGTGTCTTTCATTAACCAATTCCGCAAACAACAAGTATTAAGAATCAATCAAGAACATTGGTTCATATCGGCAAAACGTAACAAAGTCACCTTCTCCAACCGAAAACTCCATTTTTTCTTCATTTTTGAGCAACTCCATTTTTTTCTTCATTTTTCCTCCAACCGAAAACTCCATTTCTATCTCCATTTTCTTTCTACTTTTTACTAATATCAAATTTATCCTTTTAAGTTTTCATATTTACAAATTTCACCCATTATGTAATTTTAACAAATAAAAATGATTAACTATTTCATAACTAAAAATTTATTATAGAAAAAATAATACATTATTAGACATAAATAAAAACATAAAATAGAAATAAATTAATACATTTTTTAAATACCCTTAGAATATTTATTCCACAAATGATCAATTAAAACATTACGAAGTCCAAAATGATGTTCTTTTTAAATTTGAATGTTTGTTCTGTATTTTAATTTTATATTTAGTTATCTTATTTTGTATTTTAGTTTTATCTTTAATTATGTCATTTTGTATTTTATTTTATTTTTAGTTATAATATCATTAATTTTAATTTGATCTTTAGTTATGTTATTATTGCATTTAAAAATAATAATTGATTTTCTAACTAGTTTTGTATATATATTTTTGTTTTAATGTAAAATAATAGTTCATATTTTTTTGTTTAAGTTTAAAATAAATATATGGTTAAATTAATTTTGGAGTTGATTTGCAAATAAAAAAGTTTAAGGGTTGATTTGCAAATAAAAAATTTGATCTCCATAAAATGAAATTGAAAATAGAGATCTCCAAATTTGGAGAATAAAATGGAAATCTCCAAATTTGGAGCATATTTGGCTCTATTTTCACAAATGGAGGTGGATATGGAATTCGATTGGAGATGCTCTTGAAATTATTTTTTTGGATGACGTCATTTAACAGCATAGTGGATAGATCTCATAATGTTGACTTGTATTAAAGTTATATATATTTCTTATAATTTTTTTATTCTATGCTTATTGGTTCTGAAGTTCGTACGTGTAAGCATATGCATAAGCACTCGCAATAATAACCAATCGGTTGATTTTATTTATATATATAAGAATGTTATAGTTCATTAGATGTTTCTGGAATAACAAATAGACTTCGAGAGAAATGTTATAACAAAAAAAATACTGCCTCCTTTCTTAAAAGATTGATGTTTTAGATTTTTTTTTTGTTTTTTAAAGATTGATTTTCTGGTTTTTTAAATTATTTTAGTTTATTGAGAATAGTGAGTTGTACATTCCAATACATATTAATTGAGGTTATTGAATTACTATTGGTTAAAAATTTTAGAAAATTGTGAAATACAAAAAACCATGAATTTAATATTGAACATTAATCCACTTTTTTAATATGTGTGAAAAGTCTAGAAAATCAAACAATAAAAAATAGAGTGAGTATAAACGAAAATATTAACAATTGTTTGCGTGTATATACTTATCTCTAAGTGGTCTGTTTTTTCTGCCCACTGTGTATATATGATCACGTTATAAATAATAGTCTGTCTCTACGCTACGTGTCGTATCAAACGCAATGCAAGCAAACCCGGCCAGGTTGTTTTCTAACACTTTTTTTCTTCATGAATTAATCTATGTGTATCACATTATCTGTTTGAAAATACTAAATAAAAAGTCACCAAAAAAACCCAATTTAGAAGTACATATTTGTTGGTTTTCAGAGAGAGGGACTAACCGCCGGTGGTGTTCGTCCGGCTAAGATTTTGACTCCAACATCACAGCTTTTTCAGTGATGGTGTTTGGATACTGACTCGGTATCGAAAGCTTCTATTAGCTTCGGTGGCCGCTAAGACTCTGCCATCATGTGGAACTTTTAGATTTGATGGTCGGTTTACGCTTCCGCCAACGTGAGCTTCTTCAGTTACGGTGTGTGGCTTATCTCCGACTAGTCCGGTTTATCTCCGGTTAGTCGGGCTTATCTCCAGTTCGTCCGATTTTTGTCCCTAAAATCAAGTCTTCAAATCACCACTAATCCCTGGTCAAGAAGGTCTTAACCAGACGGAGATGAAGACTCGATCCACTCGACTATAACGCCTCCATGATGGATTTTAGAATGTGGAGGTCGTTTTCCGGTCAAACTCTCGCCGGTGCAACTCCACAGCCGTCACAGTCTTCTCCTTCTTGAGTTTCTAAGACATCCTGATTTTAGATTTGGGTTTAAAAATTTTAAATTATGTTATTTATTCTGATAAAAGACATTTGTTTGTTTATCGGCCTTTATGTTGTGCAACACATCGGTTTATTTCTCAATATGAAAGGATTCAATAGACGACAAAAAAAAAGAAGTACATATTTGTTGTGAGAAAAACAAGAGTTGTGTGTAGGAGTTTTGAAAGGGCATGCGTATATAATATATGTTCCACTTACGAGTTTTGTTGGGATTACATATGAGTTTTGTCCAAGCCCATATGTAACTCTATTGGGCTGCGACGCGTAATTAAGTTTGTTGCTTAGAAGTAGAATGTTATGTTTCTAAATTTATTGCTAAAAAGAGCCCAAGCCCATAAGAGAAGTAAGTGGATGTTGCCACGTAAGCAGTATATGTTGAATGACGTAAGCATACAAAAATAATAATCTACACACTCTCCGATACTTCTCGATCCTATTGACTAAGTCAACGTACATTACTGCCCCCACTACTACAATTTTCTAGACCCTTAACACAAATTTTCAAATTTTTAAACAATATTCTATTCTATCATGAAAAATAATAATATTTTTTTCATAATTATTACTGTAACACCTTATTATAAATCTTCTATATATTTTTTCTTTTTGTTCTTCAATAAATCCATAATTTTCTACTTCCAAATTTTTAATTATTTCATATCATCCTATTGATGCAAATAGATATTTGAAAATAATATGTTACAGAAATCTAACGGATAATATCGAAGGAAAATTATAAGCGAAAGAAAAATAATGCTTCAAAGTTCAAAAAGATATAGATAAAATTAAAAATTAAAAATTTATGATTTTAAAACTCAAAAACAGACAAGTTGGCGCGTTCGGGAAGAATGCATCCGCTTGTTTCCATTACACCGAGTTGGGTTTTCGACGAAGCCGATTAATTTGTAATATTCGTAACCTGATGTAATAAAAAAAAAAAAAAATTAATGATTTTATATGAGCAGAAAATTAAAGAAACTTTAATAGCCTTTAAAGCTTGACATTTTGTCCACATGCTTTGTAAAGATTTATGTGAATTGCGAGTACTGTGACGTAACCACTTACCTAAACAAAGCAAAATCCATTTTCGTATCTCTTTTTGATTTTACCCCTTTATATATAAACATAAACCTTCACACTCTCTTCTCCATCATCACCACATAAAATAAAATCATTAAACACACTAATCTCTTTCACGAGCTTTATCAGTCTCTAACAATGGCGAACGAAGTGATCTTACTTGATTTCTGGCCAAGCATGTTCGGCATGAGAACGAGAATCGCTTTAAGAGAGAAAGGCGTCGAATTCGAATACAGAGAAGAAGATCTGAGAAACAAAAGCCCTTTGCTTCTCCAGATGAATCCGATTCACAAGAAAATCCCGGTTTTGATCCATAACGGTAAACCGGTTTGCGAATCAACCATACAGGTTCAATACATCGACGAAGTCTGGTCTCACAAAAACCCTATCCTCCCTTCAGATCCTTACCAGAGAGCTCAAGCTAGATTCTGGGTCGATTTCATCGATAAGAAGGTAACCATATCTAAATTAAATTCGAGTTTATGCGATTCTAGTGATTGCGGTTATCGATTCGTTTTCAATTTTGAAATCCCCAAAATTTGTAGGGTTTTTGATTCGTGTTTTGATGTTATGTGATTTGGGTTTTGAAATTGATAGGCTTATAGAGAAATCATGCCTAAGATGAATTGGGTTTTGATTTTTGCAATAGATAAAGCTCAAATTTTTAAGGGTTTTTTGATTCGTGGTTCGATGTTATGCGATTTGGGTTTTGTAATTGATAGGCTTATAGAGAAATCATCACGAGATGTTATGGTTTTTGATTTGTGTGTGTGGACTTAACTTTGATCTTTGTTGTTGTTATGTGAGTAGATTTATGATGCACAGAGGAAAGTGTGGGCGACGAAAGGAGAAGAGCAAGAGGCAGGGAAGAAAGAGTTTATTGAGTTGCTTAAGACACTTGAATCTGAGCTTGGAGACAAGACTTACTTTGGTGGTGATGAGTTTGGTTATGTTGACATTGGCCTGATTGGTTTCTACACTTGGTTCCAAGCGTACGAAAAGTATGGTAACTTCAGCATCGAAGCAGAGTGTCCTAAACTGATAGGTTGGGCTAAGAAGTGTATGCAGAGGGAGAGTGTGGCCAAGTCCTTGCCTGAATCTGAGAAAGTTACTGAGTTTGTGTCTGAGATCAGGAAGAAGTTTGTAGTTGAGTAGTTATGTTTCTTTTGTGGGTTCTGTGTTGTGTTCTGTTTTACTCTTGCTTTGATGTTTTTTTGTAAAAATAAAATGCAACAGAGTATCTGTGTAGTGTTGTCTGTGATGTATGTTTTGTTTCGGCAGTTTAATATGTTGTGTTTGTATGAATCGTAAGTGTTGTGTTTAATGATGTTTTAGTAATGTTTATTTTAAATTAGTAATGTAGATAGAATAGTCTTTTTAGTCCACCAAGAAGTAGGTGGCCACGTTATAATCATGCTAAGTAGTTGAGTTTTCATAACACACAACATATCGATAAAACTAATGAAACAGAAGAGAAAGTGAACAACTTTATAAGCTCTTGAAGATGGCAACAATGGTTGATGAGGTGATCCTTCTTGGTTATTGGCCGAGCATATTTGCAATGAGGACGATGATTGCGTTGGAAGAGAAAGGAGTCAAGTATGAGTATAGAGAAGAGGAATTGCTTAGTGACAAGAGTGCCTTGCTCTTAGAGATGAATCCGATTCATAAGTCGGTACCGGTTCTTATCCATAAAGGTAAACCGGTTCTTGAATCTTTCATACAAGTCCAGTACATAGATGAGGTTTGGTCAGACAAGAACCCTTTCCTCCCTTCTGATACTTACCAGAGATCTCAAGCTATGTTTTGGGCCGATTTCGTCGACAAGAAGGTAAGTCGATATACTAAAGAGAGTTTAGGGTTTGTCTTGCTTGTAAATTATCTATATACGTGAGTATGTAATGTTAACTTGTGATACACGTATCAGTTGTGTGTTTGTGGAAGAAAGTGTTGGACAACAAAAGGCGAGGAACTAGAAGAAGCTAACAAGGAGTTTATTAATATGCTCAAGACTCTTCAAAATGAGCTTGGAGACAAACTTTACTTTGGTGGCGATAAATTCGGTTTTGTAGACATTCTCATGATTGGATTCTATAGTTGGTTCCCTGCTTATGAGAAGTTTGGTAACTTTAGTATGGAATCAGAATGTCCGAAACTAATGGCTTGGGGCAAAAGATGTATGGAGAGAGAGAGTGTTGCCAAGTCTTTGTCTGATCCTGAGAGAGTTATTGGATATGTTTTTAGGCTTAAGAAGTTATTTGGCTTAGAATAAGACAAGACCTCGTGAAAGAGTTAATAAAAACACTCTATGTAGTGTTTATGTGTTACTTGATTTTGATGTATGTTTTAATGATGTATGTTTCTATATAGAATTATAATGTATAATACTCGTACTTGGCATGTGTTCTTAATTATAAAATATGTTAATTCACATTTTAGTAGGTCTTAATGAAACGAAATTCGTAATAATCATTGGAAATATAAAAACTCCCCATAATATATTATACGAAATATATGTAACAGTCGCAACGGAAAATTTCTAAAATTTAATGTTAAAAAGTCTTAACGTTTCCAATATAAACAAGAAGTTAAAACCAATTAATTGAAAGATACGTTTCAGCTTTACACATTTTTTTTTATAACCAAACAGCAAAATAAGAATAATTGAAAAATTCTGGCCAAACCTGAATCTGTCTAATTACATGTTAATCACACAAACATTTACAATAGTGTAACTTTTACTTTGGTATATCTCATGCTAATTAATAATTACACAGCCGTTGGATAGATCCTACGGTGGAGTTTCAGTGGGGTGAAAAGCAGGAGATAACTACTCATTAATTAAAAGACTGTACGAATGTCGTTTTCGGTAATATTTTTAGAGGCTTTTGACCAAAATGGGCGTTGAATAACCCACCCGTTTACCCGAACATTTTTATTATTATAATTATTTTATCTTTTTGGCCATAGACTAATCTTTTTTGGGAAAAGAAATACATATTTTTTTGTTTAATTCATAAAGATTTTCTGATGTAATTGCTGAATAAGTTTACAAAATAAAATAAAAAGATTTTCTGATGTAATTGCTGAATAAGTTTACAAAATAAAATAAAATTTATTTACATGTACTTATATTAGTAGATAAACTGAAATTTAGTACATTACCAAAAATAATACTGGAATAGAGTAGAATAAAATTCAGTACATTAATTCATCTCTCGTGAAAAAAAAAAAAAAAAATTCATCTCTAAAATGAACAATGATTTTATGCCAAAAAATGAAATGATTATAATCCATATAACACATCATTTTTTCCTTTTGCTTTTAGTTAAAAAACGAAATTAAAGAAACAAAACTTTAAAAGAAGAGAAGAACAGCACTTTCCTTTTTTTGGTTATAAGAAGAAAAGATTCTAATTCCCAATATAATTTTTGTTAATTACAACTTACAATTTAATTTTGGTTAGTAGCAACCGAACTAAATGCGGTAAATTATAAAATAACAATTTGTCTCTAGAATAGAATATTTAGAGGTACATGGTCATTAACATAACACGCAATTAAAATAATTTAATATATTCTAGAGAGAACCCATTGATTACATACAGACAAATTATTTCCTTTTCATCTTAATCTATAAAAAAACCCAATTAAAGTAATTAAACCTACTTATTAAAGTCGTATATAGCCTATATCAAACATATACATATATCCTGTAAAACTATTTTAAAAAAATATATTTAATATTTAGAGGAAAAACCATTTTCATCATCAACTTTGTCTTCTCCATTATCTCTCTACCAAATCTGGCAGAGAAAAAAAAACAAAAACAAAACAGATTTAAAGCTTATAGTAGAGAGAGAAGAAGTCGATTTTGTCTATGATGGATAAAAGCTCTAACTCTTCCGGCGATTCCTCCGCCGTCTCCGCCTCCACGACAAGCAGCACCGGTAACAACAATAACGGAAACAGAGATCATCATTACCTTAGACAAATCAACAAACTTTCTCACAAAATATCAAAACCAACAACAACAACCACCTCCTCCGTCTCCGCCGCCGCCGTTAATAGAGAAATCGATCACCAATCATTTCCTCCTCCGCCGCTAAATCAAGGGAATCTCCACCAGCATCAGCCACCTGTTTACAACATAAACAAAAACGATTTCAGAGACGTTGTACAGAAACTCACCGGCTCTCCTGCTCACGAACGGATCTCAGCTCCGCCGCAACAGCCGATTCATCATCCAAAGCCACAACAAAGCTCGCGTCTACATAGGATCCGTCCTCCTCCTTTGGCGCACGTTATCAATCGCCCTCCTGGTTTGCTAAACGACGCACATATCCCACAAGGCCCAAATCATCATAACTGGGGAGGAGGGTTTGTGCCTAGACCCACGGCGCCGCTTTCTCCGTTACCACCATTACCTCCGGTTCACGCGGCGGCGGAATCTCCTGTATCTTCTTACATGCGTTATCTTCATAACTCGATGGCTACGTTTGATTCGAATAGGAAAGAGATTTCTGGGTTATCTCCGTTAGCTCCTTTGGTCTCACCTCGCTGGTATCAACAACAACAACAATCGGAAAACTTTCCTCCGCCGCGAAACAACGCTCGTCCTCCGCCTCCGTCGGCTTCAGGAACAGTTTCTCCGACAACGATTACGGCGACACAATCAATGGGGTGTTTAAATTCGCCAAAATCGCCGTATGGGCTATTGTCACCGAGCATACTGTTATCGCCGACGTCAGGGCAATTAGGTTTTCCGGTATCAACTGCGACGGTGCCGCTTTCTAGCCCTAAATACAAAGGTCATTGATAACACAACCTTGTCGGTCAGATTTGAAAACGTCGTCGTTTTGACCGCCACTATATATAAAAAAAAATTCTCTTTGTTCTTTTTGTACATCATTAGTGGTGGATTATTTGTTTCTTTTTTTTTGCTTATATAACTCTTAAAATTACATAAATCCTCTTTCTAAATTTATTTTGTTCCATGTTAGAAACAAAGAGTAGGAGAAAAAAAAAAGAAGAGATTTTGCAACTCTCTTAATTCTTACTATTATAAGTTTAGCAATATAGTTTAAAAAAAAAAATCATATCAAATAGGACATTTTAATATTTTGGAATGATATTGATTGGTATTGGATAGCTATTACCAATCACTTGACTATATCTTTTGTTGAATTTTTGCGCCAATGCTTTCATCTTCAGTTGAATGTTCAACCCTCGATGAGGATCGATTCGTGAGTGTTACTCTTTTTGTTTTACACGTAAATCACTAACAAGTGTGTAAACTTATATTGATAGTTGCTTGCTTTTATATAATCAAATTGATTGGCTGATTTAAGACCATTTTTTAATTAAAATCAATCAACGCCACAAGATTAGGGATAGAGAGACCTTTAAGATCTTCAAATTGATTAGAAATCACAAAGCATATGGTTCAATCACATACGTTCAAATCAAAAACTGAACAAAACAAAAGGGATAATGAACTTGAAAACCAAGAACAGACATAAAAGAAACTTGGCGATAAGCAAATAGGCAAGCAGACATATAAACGACGAAAGAAACTAAGCAGTACAAAGCTCAAAAGATTTGATTATTGCTCTTCCTCAGCCGGTTTTGGAGCTGGTGCTTCCTTGATCTCCTCCGCAGCATCATCCTATAACACGATCAACCAACATTCTTATATTCAAGTCCACGAAAATCTCTACAAGTTTTGAAGAAACAATAGAGAGGGGTTTACAAGGAGACACAGACCTGCATATCGGATGTCCAGAGAGTGAGGTTATCGCGGAGAAGCTGCATGATCAATGTGCTGTCTTTGTAAGACTCTTCTCCTAGTGTGTCCAACTCCGCAATCGCTTCATCAAACGCCTTCATACAACAAACAAACAAACAAGTCAAGCTCGTGTAATTTGTCAAGCGTTGTGAATCTTGATGATAAGATATATATAGTTGGATTCAACCTACCGACTTGGCGAGGTTGCAAGCACGGTCAGGAGAATTCAGGATCTCGTAGTAGAACACAGAGAAGTTCAATGCTAGACCCAGACGGATCGGGTGTGTTGGAGCTAGCTCTGCATTCGCTATGTCCTGCATATAGATATAGTCTCAAAAGCTCAAGATGTATAACACAGGCAAGACACAAAATAGTAACACATTCAAGGCACATGATAGTAGTACAAGCAAGGCTCAGGACAGTAACACAACAACACAAGCTAGGCACAAGATAGCAACACAAGATAGTAACACAAAATAGTAACACAGGCAAGGCTCAAGTCAAAATAGTAGCACAAGCAAGGCTCAAGATAGTAACACAAGGAAGGCACAAGATAGCAATACAGGCGCACACGATAGCAATACAGGCAACGCTCAAGCTAGCAACACAAGATCCAAATCCCTAAGAAATCTAATCTAATCGAATCCTAAACAAGAAACTAACTCGCGATGAAAGTAATCAAGGCTTATTAGATCTGAGATTTGGATCTGTGAAATCGAAGATAAACCTGAGCAGCTTTGTAAGCGGAGAGAGTGTGCTCCGCCGCGTCTTTCCTCTCCTGACCAGTTTTGAACTCGGCCAAGTACCTGTGGTAATCTCCTTTCATCTTAAGGTAAAACACCTTGGAGTCACCGGAAGCAGCGGCTGGGACGAGCCTAGAATCGAGCAGCTTGAGTATTCCGTCGCAGATTCCGGTGAGCTCCGTCTCGATCTTAGATCTGTAATCTCTGATCGCCGTGACGTGGTCGTCGTTACCTCGGCTCTCTTCCTTCTGCTCGATCGACGAGATGATACGCCACGATGCGCGGCGAGCTCCGATCACGTTTTTGTAAGCGACGGAGAGGAGGTTACGCTCCTCCACGGTGAGTTCGTCGCCGTCTACGGCGGCGGAGACTTTCTCCATGAACTCAACCATCTCTTCGTATCTCTCGGCTTGCTCGGCGAGCTTTGCCATGTACACGTACTCCTCACGCGCAGAAACCGCCATTTTTCTTCAAAAGAATCGATTCAAAAACACAGAAGGAAGATCTGAGATCTGATTCAAAGAAACAAACAAAGAGAAAGGTTATTGAGAAATCGAGAGAGAAGAAGATGAATGAAAAATATGGTTTTAATGAGAGAAAGTGATAAATGAGTTTTAATGGACAAGAGTGAAATCTGGAACCAAGATCGATTCTGGGCCGTTAGATTTCGTGTGTGCTTATTGAGGGAGGAGGTCCTTCTCCTTGCTTTTAAAAGGGCAACTTTATAGGGCCTGTTTGGATTCTGTTTCTAAAAAACCATAAATAAAAAACAAATATTAGTAGTATAAAATTTGTAATTATTACACATTATTAAAATTTAGTATAAGATCAAACATTGTGATCCAAATAATATACAGAGAAATTAATTAACCAAATCAAATTTCTTAATGTATGGAGTTTTTTTTATCATTTAACAAATAGGTTTTATTGTTACTATATTATTTTCCATTTTGAGAAATTATAACAATTTTTTTCTAACAGAAAAAATAAAAGCAATTGTTTTGTAGACTTGTAAATTAATTTTAGATTGGCACAAAAAAAAAATATGTACACTCAATAATTGAAGCAACTTGGCTTAGTAAAATAAAAATAAAAATAAAAAATAGAGACACTAAGAGGGAGACATGTGTTGTAAGCATGTCAGTGGATCCAATGGATTCTATCCTCATTTTTCACTATTTTTATGGCTCTTCAAAGCTAATTTAAATTTTACTGTTATATATTTTTATCACTCACCCCGTTTTTTATTTTGATGTTTTAAAAAAAAAAATTGTTTTTAATTGTTTGATTTTCACAAATATCAATTTTGGTAGTTATCAAAATATATTAATTGAAAGTTTTGCAATATAAAAATATTGAAAATTGATAAACATACATTTATTAATATTTATTTATCTGTCTTTTTAATTTGTGTGGAAAACCTATAAAATTAAATAGATTAAGAGACTAATATTTTGGTAATAATCAATTACTTGGAAAATTCTAAGGTATTTTTGGAAATCATTAGTTGTTAATTATGATGTCGTTTGCGTAATTAATGTTATCGTGTTTGGATGCATGTCCCAAATTATTGTTTTAGTTTTATTAGTCACGCTTTACACGAAACTTTTTTCCTTTTATAGTTTTGTTTATTACTATTATTTCAATGTTTATCCTTATCCTTGATTACGATTTCCTTCTTCGTTAAGTTGCTATATAATTTCATTAGTTTTCTTGATAGTTTTTAAAAATATTCAATGAAATAGTTCAAAAGGTTATAAAGTAATCATTCTAATTAAGATTAACTTAACTTATCTAGACCGCGACAAGATTTGATTAGCAATTTAGCATTATGATTTCCTTTATGTTGTAGTTACAAAATATAAGACCACTTTTATAGGGCCTTTTTAGATGGCTTTTATGGCCCAAAAATAATAAAAATAAATAAAAATAAAAATAAAACTTAAGAATCGTTGTTTACGTCGCTAACCTAAGAGGCAAGAGCTGCTTCTTTCTCTGTTTTCCACCTCTTTCTCTCTCTCGTTCCGCCTCCTTCTCTCTTGTTGCGACGAATCCGGTCTCCTCTCCGACGAATCGGACTCCTCTCCGACAAATCGGCCTCTTCTCCGACGAATCCGATCCCTCTCCGACGAATCCGCCTCTCTCTCTCTCCCTTTCCGACCAAGAACCAGCCCTGCAAGATTCTATGTGACTGTGTGTGTTTAACTTTTCTCTGTTTGTGTTTTTTTGCAAGGTGGTGGTGTATGTGGTTGTTTTAACCAAGACAACAAAGTGAATATAGGCAAGACAACAAAGTATTTATAGATGTAATATTCTCAATATAAAAAGACAAGTCGTTGGCATTTTGTGTAATTATATGCTAAAAGAGTTTAGATTACAAATTAAATTGTCATCAACTTGATGAACGAGATTTTACCCCGTTTAATCGAATGTCTCAATTGTAGTACTTGAGGTCAATCCGAATTAGGAGCAATTAAATTACTAGAGTTTGCAAGGAATCAATCTTAGTCTAAGCGATTTAAAAGATGGTTTTGTTTATGTGATTTTGTAAAGGTTAACAAGGAAATAAAACGAAATTGCAAGTTGTAAAGATTCAAATTAAAAAGCTAAACAACTAGGTCAGGGTACTTTAACGGGTTCATCAACTTTCAGGTTTTTCGATGTCTTTTATAAAAGTACTTTAAGGTTTTGAAAACGATTTTAGATCAATCCACTCTCGTGACAGAGATCCTTTTCCTTACAAGTAAACTAAAACAATATCTTGGATAGTTTAAATTTTAGAAAACATTAAAGTTCAAATCAATTCAACCACTAAACTTATTAACACAGATCTCTCGGTTAAGCTAGGTTTAGTTCTAGGGTAATTGTTCGGGAATCCTCACTGGACCTCTCTATTGTGAAGTTTCTCGGGTTCTATCAATTGATTGATCGAGTCAATTAAAGCATTAAGATCGTTACACTAGATTAAAGTTTTATCAGGTTTTAAGTTCTAGACATCGATCAACCCTAGAGTTGATTCACCCTTTTCCCCCCAATCTAATTGTCTATGGGAAACTACTCGCTAAACATAATGGAAATCAAAGCAATTAGATTAAAAGAAAGCAATAACATAAACAAAGACAAGAGAATAAGGTTCAAGAAAATCTTATTGATGATGAAGACTACAAAGGTGGCCAAAGAAGCAATCACCAAGAAGTCTCCAAGTCCAAGAACAAAAACAAACGATGAAAACTAAAAACTAAAGATAGAATAATTGTCAAAACATAAAACAAAACCCTAATATAGTCTTGAACCATAAAATAAAGGAAAACCCATTGGTTTAGGAATTATTTTCCTAATTAAAACATGAAAACCGGATTTCCTTTTAATTTTCGCGACTTGTATCGGTCAATGCAAACCGATACGATCCGGCCGATATGCGCTTCGGTAGTCTTCCTTCAACTCTGTTTTCTTCGTATCGGCCGAGGCTAAGCCGATACGACGAGTCGATACGTGTCTTCGGGTCTTTTTCTCTTGTATCGGCCACTCCAAACCGATATGTTTGGCCGATACAAGCTTCGGCGAAACTTCTGTCTTCTATATCGGCCAACATAAACCGATACAACATGCCGATGCACATGTATCAGTTTCTTTTTGGCTTAAATTCATCACTTTCGCCGTCTTTGTGCTCAAAAACCCGAAATACACGAAACAAACCAACATGCAACCTATATGATACTAAATGCAACCTAAATGAATGAATTCTAATGCATAAACTAAGGTAGAAAGTGTAAAATATGCGAGTTATCAACTCCCCCAAACTTATCCTTTGCTTGTCCTCAAGCAAGAGAACTAACATCAAAGTTTAGGAAGGTGTGGAGGCGGGGACCTCGGAACCAAAGCAACACGGAAGTGTAATGAACAAGTATCCTAAACATAGTACCCTCTCGCAACCGAACTAGTTCCACTTATTTCTATCTACCTTAACTCCGTCTAAATCCGCTATTATTACCAAAAGTATGTGATCCACTTGTCTAGTCTAAACACCTTTCACATTCAATTAAAACACAATCAAGCATGAAACATGATTAAAAATTTCCAAGAGTTTTTCTATTTGTCTAGGTAAGAACGGGATTTCGAATCAAACGAGGAGGCTAACACTCAGGCATGTGGTTAGTTGTAGCGCGGTTTCTCTCGGGGAGTGAAAGGGTTAAACAAAACCAGGAAAGACAAGAAGCAACTGATGCATACAAATCCGGACATCCATCCCTACTCAAGACTATCCACTAACCCATCGTCTTTCTTTTAAACATTTAAACACCTAAACATCGAGTTTCTTTTCTTTTCTTAACAACCTTATGGGATTTTATTTTGGCTAAGTTTTCTTTTTTTCTTTTTATTTCTTAATCGAATACTTTTTCTTTCTTTTCTTTTTCTTTTCTTTTTTTTTTCGATTTTTCTATATATTTTTTTTTTTACTTAGCCATTCTTTTACCCCCTAGGTGTTTTACAATTACTCGTGTTTATTTTCTTATTTTTCAAAACTCAAAGACGTGTCTCACCAAACCGTTATCCCTTTCTAATTCACTAGTCTACGAAAAACTAGCCCAATGGATATCCTTTCTTGTCGCTCCCTATACTTTCAAGTTTTTGCGAAACCAAACAATCACTAAATGAAAAGAATTTTCACAAGTGTTTGGGTTAAGGTTAAGGGGGTGAGAGGGGAATCATCCTTAGAATGAGAATGACCGGATTGCGCTTTAAGTGTTTCGGTTTAGGAAGCCACAATCCGTAGAAATCACAAAGCCATAGAAATTCTCTTGAAAACTATCAATCATGCTAATTAAAAGTCAAGTTTAAGTTCAGATAATTTTTCGAAGGTGACTTAGAACTACCAAGCTTCATAACCACACAATTGGCTTTTTACACATCAATGTCTAGAGTTGCGGTTTTAAGATTTTCAGCGAGTTCTAATTCGTTTACGAAAGATACTGCACCTAAGATACTGTTCAAAACACAAAGTGCGTCGCTTTACAAGATTAATGTCATCATAGATCCCCTATGCATATGCTCTAAATGCCATGAACTAATCCTATATGCAGATTTTTTTTTGTTTTTTTTTTTGTTTTTTTTTTTTTTATGAATGCTAATATGCGAAAACTAATATGACTACTCCCCCAAACTTAAATCACACGGTCTCCGTGTGAAACAAGCATAGGAGAAGGTTCCTAAATGTATGTATGAATGACTCTAATATGAAAAACTAATGCGTATGCACATGGTTCAGGTGTTACCTCAGTAGTACTAACACGACGAGTCGACGTCGTCTGTATCGGTCTCAGCAGACCGATACTCTTGCCCGATATCGGTCCAGCAACCGATACAACAGGCCGATACGCCTTTCATAATTCGTTTTCCTACTTCGTTTTCACCTAAAACCATCAAACACGACATAAACTCTAAGTAAATTATCATCTAAATGCAAACTAAAATTTTATATACAAGGATAGACATGGGACTTCCTCCCAAGTGAGCTTGTTTATAGTCTCTTAGCTTGACTTTACCCCCTTCTTTTTAGGCGACATTGGGGATTGAAAGAGATGTCGAATCTCCTTCGATGACAACTTTGTGGTCCAGGGGCGGCTTGAGTTTTACTCCTTTCACACCAAACTCGCCTCCATCTTTGTGTTTTCCTTTATCCGAGTCGCAACGAGCACTCCTTGCTTCTTTCTTGAAAGCTTTCTTCAAAGATTTAATCTCGTTGATTAACTTTCTAATGACGCGGTTTTGAGACATGTTCCAATGCACCTTTCTGAACTTCCTAGGAGGGGATTGGTGTTCCACTTTTGGAGCTTTGGGTTTGCTCCTTGTATCATCACTAGACTTACCATTGCTAGCATATTTTTCCACTCCAATCACCAAAGCTTCACAAGGGACCATCTCCGTAGGCTTCTTGACTACATCGTTGATGTTGTACCGCTGAACAAGGTCCTTCCCAAGGTGCAAATCTATCTTACCAACCTTCACATCTATGACGGCTCCAGCGGTTGCCAAGAAAGGTCTTCCAAAGATGAGTGGATTATTAAGCTCTTTGTCTATCTCCAAGACGACAAAATCTGTTGGAATGAAAACGTCTCCCAACTTTACCGGAATATCTTCTAAGATTCCAACGGGTACCTTCACGGATCTATCGGCCAGCACCAAAGAGATCTTAGTAGGTTGGAAAGAAGAAAAACCAAGTCGTTTAGCAACAGATAGAGGCATAACGTTGACACTAGCCCCTAGATCGCACAAGCACTTTTCAAAGATCAAAGGACCAAGAGTGCAAGGCAGAGTAAAACTCCCTGGATCACCAAGTTTCTTAGGAGAATGGCTCTTTTGAATGATCACGCTGCACTCTTGTGAAAGATTCACCGTGTCTTCCGAGTTTTTGAACTTGTTTTTGATGGTGTCTTTCAAAGATTTGGTGGAGTGAGGGACTTGCTTGAAAGCGTCAACAAGAGGCATGGGGGTTTGCACCTCGTTTATTTGCTTCTCGAGATTAGCTCTAAAGTACTCCTTCAAGAGATGAATCTTGGCTCGACCCGGAAAAGGAAGCTTAGGCACGTAAGAAGACGTCACGTAAACGGGCTTCTTCTTTTTCTCGGATTTTTCCTCTGTATCGGCCATGTGTTTGGCCGATATTGGTGGTCGATATCGGTCAGCTGAAACCGATACGTCTGACCGATACGAGTCCCATGTCTCCTTCTCAAGTGCATCGGCCTTGTTCCTGGCCGACACGGGTGGTCGATATCGGCCAGTTGTGGCCGATACGCCTGGCCGATACAGGTGTCCTGTATCTTTTTCATCACCGATTTCCTCCTTTGCCACTATCTCGGGGTTCTCGTCGTTAACAACCGTGTCTTCCGGCTCAAACCGGTGGTCCACCCCCTCACCTTGTTTCGCATTGTCCTCAATGAGATCACTTGAAAGCGTTTGTGTACCACTACGAAGTTCTATGGAGTTGACATACTCTCTAGGATTGGCTTCGAGTTTACCCGGAGTTGACCCATTGGTCGCTTAGAGGCCGAGGTAATTTGAGCCACTTGATTATCCAAGGCTTTCAAGTGAGTACTCAAGGTTTCAAACTTGGCGTTGAGATCATGGTAAGAGTTGTCAACCTTTGCCTGAATTTCTTTCTTGAACGTGCTTGAACTCCATTTGACTTCGGGTTTGGCCGTCTAGAATCTGTTTTAGCATCCGAATGGTTTGATCACCTTGGGGAGCTGGTGATGCAGCCACTCCTTGAACAGCAGGGGGGTTGTTGTAACCTGGAGGACGATTAGGTGGTGGTCTCGGTATGTATCCGCCTTGGTTGTATTGAGGCTTACCTTGGTAACCTCCTTGTTGCGCATGGGGATAAACCTGGTCTTGGGGGTTGGCTACGTTGTTGTTTCGGTAGGAGAGGTTTGGGTGTTGAGAATAGTTGTTGAAACGCCCATCATTCTGATTTCCCATGTAATTGATCTCCTCCTGATTTCCCTCGGTTGGGGGTAATTGTTCATCTCCGCTTCCAACGTAGTTAATTCCCACTTGGTTGGACATGAGTAACTTATCCAGCCTTCTCATTCACCGCCTTTATCTCTCTCTTAAATTGCTCATCGTTCCCTGAGCTGCGGATGGTGCGATCATAATCCTCTCCGTAGTTTCTATCGCTAAGGGCGTAGTTCTCCACCAAAAGCTGTCCATCGGCTTCCGTCTTCCCAAGGAAATTTCCTTGGCTAGCTGAATCGAGAAGCATCCTGAACTTCGGTTTTAGGCCGCGATAGAACGTGCTGAGTAGGCTCTCTCACGTGAAACCGTGGTGCGGACATCTCACCGTGTAGCCCTTGAGTCGTTCCCAAGATTCGCTGAACGTTTCTTGGTCTTTTTGTGCGAAAGCTGAGATCTCGTTTCGCAGCTTTGATGTCCTCACCACCGAGAAGAACTTTGTGAGAAAGGCCGTCTTACACGCCTCCCAAGTCCGTATGGTGTCTTTCACAAGATTCTTCTGCCATATGTGTGCTTTGTCCCCGAGTGAGAAGGGGAACAAACGCAGCTTAAACATGTCCTCGTTGACACCATTGATCTTCACCGTGTCGCATAGCATGTCAAATTGGTGAAGATGATCAATGGGGTCTTCACTAGGCAGCCCATAGAACTTGTTGCTGGACACCATATTGATGAGACTAGACTTGATCTCAAAGTTGTTGTTGGCGATGGCTGGTGGTATGATGCCACTACGGTTGGTGATGTTTGATGGCACATCGGCGTCCCCGATCGCGCGTGCGGTGTTGTTTGCCATCTCCGTTTCCGAATTTGAAGCGTCGAGTGCGGGTGGTTCGGAGTCGGAGTTGTGATCCAGTCTCTTTTCCTTAGAGATGGCTCGTTCGTGTGCTTTGATGTCGGCGTAGAAGAGCAAGCTATCACTTTGTCCGTGACTTCTTCTTTGCATACACCTGAGAGCACGAAAAACCACAAAAGAAAAGAAAAGATTAGTATCCGGTAACTAAAACTTAGTCCCAAGTAATTCCAAAACTCTAATATTTAATCGAGTTCCTGAATCGGCAACGGCGCCAATTTGATGAACGAGATTTTACCCCGTTTAATCGAATGTCTCAATTGTAGTACTTGAGGTCAATCCGAATCAGGAGCAATTAAATTACTAGAGTTTGCAAGGAATCAATCTTAGTCTAAGCGATTTAAAAGATGGTTTTGTTTATGTGATTTTGTAAAGGTTAACAAGGAAATAAAACGAAATTGCAAGTTGTAAAGATTCAAATTAAAAAGCTAAACAACTAGGTCAGGGTACTTTAACGGGTTCATCAACTTTCAGGTTTTTCGATGTCTTTTATAAAAGTACTTTAAGGTTTTGAAAACGATTTTAGATCAATCCACTCTCGTGACAGAGATCCTTTTCCTAACAAGTAAACTAAAACAATATCTTGGATAGTTTAAATTTTAGAAAACATTAAAGTTCAAATCAATTCAACCACTAAACTTATTAACACAGATCTCTCGGTTAAGCTAGGTTTAGTTCTAGGGTAATTGTTCAGGAATCCTCACAGACCTCTCGGCTGTGAAGTTTCCTGGGTTCTATCAATTGATTGATCAGGTCAATTAAAGCATTAAGATCGTTACACTAGATTAAAGTTTTATCAGGTTTTAAGTTCTAGACATCGATCAACCCTAGAGTTGATTCACCCTTTTCCCCCCAATCTAATTGTCTATGGGAAACTACTCGCTAAACATAATGGAAATCAAAGCAATTAGATTAAAAGAAAGCAATAACATAAACAAAGACAAGAGAATAAGGTTCAAGAAAATCTTATTGATGATGAAGACTACAAAGGTGGCCAAAGAAGCAATCACCAAGAAGTCTCCAAGTCCAAGAACAAAAACAAACGATGAAAACTAAAAACTAAAGATAGAATAATTGTCAAAACATAAAACAAAACCCTAATATAGTCTTGAACCATAAAATAAAGGAAAACCCATTGGTTTAGGAATTATTTTCCTAATTAAAACATGAAAACCGGATTTCCTTTTAATTTTCGCGACTCGTATCGGTCAATGCAAACCGATACAGATCCGGCCGATATGCTGCTTCGGTAGTCTTCCTTCAACTCTGTTTTCTTCGTATCGGCCGAGGCTAAGCCGATACGACGAGTCGATACGTGTCTTCGGTCTTTTTCTCTTGTATCGGCCACTCCAAACCGATATGTTTGGCCGATACAAGCTTCGGCGAAACTTCGTCTTCTATATCGGCCAACATAAACCGATACAACATGCCGATGCACATGTATCGGTTCTTTTTGGCTTAAATTCATCACTTTCGTCGTCTTTGTGCTCAAAAACCTGAAATACACGAAACAAACCAACATGCAACCTATATGATACTAAATGCAACCTAAATGAATGAATTCTAATGCATAAACTAAGGTAGAAAGTGTAAAATATGCGAGTTATCACAACTCGGCCATTTTATATAAAAACCAGTCATCTTCCATCGGAAATAACTTATCTCCGGCAATTTTCTGCCGCCGGCGATACTCTCTTTCTCTAGATATCTCAACAGGTTTGTCTTAATGACTGTATTAAATGTTAATTAGTTAGGTAATGTGAGATATTTCATCATTTGTCTTGGTTAAGTTAGATAGATTTCATCAACTTATTTCAACAAAATAATTTTTTATAATTTTTTTTTTTAAGAACCCTATATGGGTTCCACCTATAATTACCATCTTTCGTTATAAATCTACACAAATCTCTTAATCAACCATCAACATTTTATTATTTAAAAAGTAGCTAAGAGTTAATAAACAGCTCTGAGACTACTTATCTTAACCACAATAATATTATTTTAAAAGTGGATATGTAGTTATGTTTTCAAATGATCGTTAATCATTCTTAAAACTCACACAAGGTTAAAAAAATATATATATTTTTTGGGAGATAAATGATGTTTTATGGCACGTTAACACACACAAATAATGAGGAAGTGAATGTGTGGTTGTGATATATGGCAAATGCAATACGAAGAAAATAATATATTTTCCATCGATTTGTTTCGTTACAATTATATTGTAGTCAACCTCCAACGAATCAAATTAATTACGATTTTGCGTAATGAAATTTTGCACAAAAATATCGTATAGTCGTTTTTATAATAATGTCGGTAGGCCGCCAAAAAATGTTATCATGTAAAACGAAATTCTAACTTTTTATGAGAATTAGAACCAAATTGATAGGAGCTCTAAAATCCAACCACATCCATATATAAATTTTGAAAACAAAACCTTAATTTTAGATTTAATTAAAAATATCAACAACTACTTATATTTCTGATATACAAAAAAATTGTAGGGAAATTACAAATTACACGATATAAATTGTATTTTACAAAACTACACTATTTCATAGTTAATTTTTAAAATTACATCTACATACTCAAAATTAAAATAAAATAAACTCTACCCAAATAATCATATTCTTTTAATATTATCTATAAACACTAATTAACGAATCTAAATAAAAATATTTTAATTTTGGTAATTTTTAAAGAATAAAACACATTTTAAAATTTTGAAAAATATAAATATATAAAAGAATAAATATTAAAAAATATTAGATGGCAATTTTTAAAATCCTAAAACATTTAACACGTGTTAAATTCTCCTACGATCGTTTCCTTATCAGAGTAAAAAAGACGACTCTGCTAAAAAAAGCAAAGCATGTTCCCAAGAAGATCAAATCCGAATTTCTGTGATCAAATTTTAATCACTTCAAATTATTATTATTATTATTATTATTAATAAAATTATTTACATCACTTGCTTAAATTCCGGTAAGAACCTTCTTTTCTCATTCATATACATCCAAAAAGTTACTTCCTTTATGTATAAGTCATATCTAATAACAAATGGATTCTTCTTATCAAGAACATAGAAGAATCCTCTATGTCTTTGTGTTCCTTTTATAGATTCTCTCTTATTACAATAAATACACATACATGCACGCTTCTCTTTATAAAGTCATACTCTTAATCCTTTTTTTGTATAATTTCGAGGGAAAAAACAGAGCATAGAGTAAAATACAGAGAAGCTCTGTTTTTTGTTGTCGAAGAGTGTTTATTTATGGAGAGATATGAGATAGTGAAAGAAATAGGTTCTGGTAATTTCGGAGTAGCAAAGCTTGTTCGTGATAAATTGTCTAAAGAGCTCTTCGCTGTTAAATTCATCGAGAGAGGCCTTAAGGTTGTTATATATTAATGTTTTCTTTGTTTTTCTTTCTAAATATTGTTTTTTTTTAATGATTTTGTTTTAATATTTTTGATATTAATTTTTATTGAAGATCGATGAACATGTACAAAGAGAAATCGTGAACCATAGATCACTTAACCATCCCAATATTATAAGATTCAAAGAGGTATATACTACAATGTCTTTTTTTACATTTTAATAATATTCTTTTAAAAAGCTTATAAATGTGTTTAATAATTGTTTGAAAAATATATAAAATTAGGTTTTATTGACACCGACACATTTGGCTATAGTAATGGAATATGCCGCCGGTGGAGAACTCTTCAGTAGAATTTGCAGCGCCGGTAGATTCAGCGAAGATGAGGTCCAAATTTTTAATTATAATATTTCAAATAATATTAGTAACAATTATAATAAATATTATAAACAAGAAAGTTGTGTATATATATTTATATTATATGGTTACAGGCAAGGTTCTTCTTCCAACAGCTCATATCAGGAGTTAGTTACTGTCATAGTCTTGTAAGAACCATTTTCAAATTAAATATTAATAAGAATATTTTTTACATTTTTGCAATGAAATAATTTATTATTTTGGTTTGCTATGGAGAAGCAAATTTGCCATAGAGATTTGAAGCTAGAGAACACATTACTAGACGGAAGCAGAGCGCCACGTGTCAAAATCTGCGATTTCGGATACTCGAAATCAGGAGTTCTACATTCGCAGCCAAAGACAACAGTAGGAACACCTGCTTACATTGCACCAGAAGTGCTTTCAAAGAAAGAGTATGATGGCAAAATAGCCGATGTTTGGTCTTGTGGTGTTACTTTGTATGTTATGCTTGTTGGTGCTTACCCTTTCGAAGATCCTTCTGATCCTAAAGATTTTCGCAAAATTATCGGTCGGATTTTGAGATCTCAGTATTCTATTCCTGATTACGTTCGTGTTTCGGACCAATGCTTACATCTTCTATCTCGGATATTCGTCGCTAATCCTGATAAGGTAAAAAAAATTTAATATCCTAAGCATAAGTTAAGACTAATCTCCGTGGCATATATGTCATTTGCGACCAAATGTTGTTTGTTTGGCAGTCGTTAAACCAACCATAACATGATATTCTTGTACTAGACTACAAAACATTGGTTAAAAATATTTACTATTTTCGATATTTTTTGGAATGTTTTTGAAGTCTAATTTTGTGTGTGTGGAATAATAGAGAATAACAATGGAGGAGATAAAGAGCCATGCTTGGTTTCTAAAGAATTTCCCCGTGGAAATGTCGGAAGAATCAATGAAGATGAATGATCCAATTCAGACAGTGGAAGAGATTGTGTTGATTGTCGAGGAAGCTCGGAAAGCGATAACCACCGGAGCTGGTGGATTGTCCAGTGCCGGTGGTGGTGGTGGTGGTGGCTCAGGGGAAGGGAGTAGTGGTGCAATAGGAAGTAGTATGGATCTTGATGATTTGGATGCAGATTATGATGAGTTTGACACTGGTGATTTCGTTTGTCCTATGTGACTTATTTTTGTAATAAAGAAAACATTGATATGATCATTCAAGTGTGTGATAATAAAACAAAAACATTCTATTTTAATTTGTTTTGTTACACAATTTAGTTATAATGAGATAGCAAACGCAATGCAATCAAACATCATGTTGTGTTGTTTCATTACACCCTTTAAAGGATGCATCAAAAACATGTACATTAATTAATAAACAAATCGTAATGATGAGTAATTAAGATTCAATCATGTGAAACAGTGAAAAAATTGTGAAAAATACTGATAAAAAAAAAATCTCAGCGTTAGAGTAATAATAATAAAAAGAAAGACAAAGATGAGTAAGTAGGGTTTGTGTTAGTTAAGTAGACTCCAAACAGTTTGTTCAACTTGTTCCCATGAATCTGCTGTCCGAAGCTCGTCCCAAATACTATACATTGCTCCCAACACATTCTCTTCATGTAATATACAATAACACCTGGCAAAAATCAAACCCTTTTCAAAATTACATTCCAAATATTATCACATTACAGCTAATTACGACAGTTTTCTTTTTACTTACATTGTACGGTACGAAGGAGACAACACTTTCTTCTTCTTCTTCGTGCTGTCTGTTGCTCCATTTGACTTGCTTCTGATTAATGGAAGGCCGTAGCTTTCTAGAAGCTTCTTAAAAAGACCAGTGTCTCCTCGAAAGACGTCCAAGTATATCGGTATCAAGTCGTAGATGGGATCACCTGCAAGATTTCCTCTGCTCTTTTAGTTTCAAAGCTTCTCCATTGATGCCATCTATATATTATAAATGTAGTAAAATGTACCTATGGTTAAATCGCTGAAGTCAAGAAGATGGCTGGGACGCCACAAACTGCGTTGACCATCAACGGAATCATCATCTGTGTATGGTTCCATGTGAATGTTGTCGTCCATGACGTCCGAGTGTATCCACGTGCAGGGCTTCATTTCGTCTCCACCATCTCTGTCCTGTTATCAAAGAAAAAAGTTTATGTTAGTTCTCAAAACACTGGATTGTTTTTGATGAAGTATAGATTCCTTTTGAGAGAAGCAAAACCTTGTAAACATGGAGCAATTCTACAAAAAAATCGTCGGGGATGTATTTGTCTATTGTGTTCATCAGAGCTCGTGGAATCGGATTTCCCCTGGCAAGGTTCGTTACGAAACAATCACTAACAGTGAGCTTTCTTCTTGACACAGAGAGCACATATTGTGAAAAAGAATAGCTTCAAGAAGCTTACCAGCTTTCTATACGACTAGTGACATCTTTCTTCTTTTGGCGTAGAGCGTCGACAAAGACTCTCCATTCTGGTGGAATATTCAACTCCTCATGAACATCATTTGCATTCAAGAACTCAGGACGTGTGACTTGTGGATACGGAAGTTGATGAAGATTGCGAAGTTGTTGTCCCAGAAAAGAAGCCAAGTTCTGAGCATCGTTCCACGACAGATCATCTCTTCTGCAAATTTCAGCTTAAAAAGTGAGACATGCATTTGATTTTAGAAAAGAGCCTAGAAGGATAAGAGAAAGAGAACACTCACAGTTGGGCAAATATCTTCCCTTTGCATCTTTTTGTTATAATATAAGGCCAAACATGTGAACTCAATGAAGCGAAAGAATCTGGTGCTGGCTTCCCCTTGTTTCTATGTTCGCGTAACGTTTTGTTCCAAATACCAAAAGGGAACTCACTGTTCAGCATTGATGCATTGAAATCGAAACTGGAGCTAGTAATAATTTTTGGGATTTTCTTGCCATCCCAAGGGACAACTTTGTAAGATCCTTTCTCGAAGAAAAGGATCCCGCTAGCCAGAACTTCAGGGATATGAGTTTTCAAAGGAGAACCAACTCGGCCAAGAATGTCATAAAACTCAAGCTGCAGAAAAGAAAAAAATTGAGTTACAAACTCACAATAGTAACAGATGCTCAAGCGTTGCACAAAATAATTATATATAGATTGCTTGCCTCAGTTCCAAGACCATACATAGATTGTTCTAGCCCTCCTTCGACAAATAGTTTTACTGCGTAGTCAGAAAATAGATACACCTAAATGAAAATAAACAGAGAAGTCAGAACAAATAGGTGAAATAGTTCAGCACATTTAGGAAACTTTGTGTGACGGTTTTCTAAGATATGGCCGACTCACAGGATTGCTGCCAGTTCCAACCGGAAGCTTTTCATCTTCGGTAACGGAAGGCAAGCTGTGGGAAGTACATACTTCCTCTAAGCATTGTAACCACTTCTCAGCATTTAAAGCAATGCATGCTCCCTAAAGACGAATAAAAACAAAGAGAAATGGCTAGGTGTTGTTGATGGAGAGACATTTATAAAGCTATAAACAAAAATCTTCGAAAGTAGGAGTAACCTTCCATATCAGATTTCTCATTTCAGGCTTGAGAACCCAAAGCTTGGATAGCCAGCCTCTCATTTCTCGTTGACCTACGGAGTTCCCCATAGACCAAGGAAAATTGTAATGATCTCTTTCTTTATCGAGAAATGAGGACAGGGTATCAATATCATATGAGAACCCGTTCTTCCACATATTGTATCTCTTTGATACTACGTTAGCATCCTCTTCGTGGTTTTCAGTCTCTCCCTCTCCGTTCATCCTTACCCTCTTCTCTTTCCTGGTAAGGTCCGAATAGCTCAAAGTATTGTCATCATCATCATGTGTTTCTTCTTCCATATCTTCAGAATCACCTTCATCAAGAGCAAGAAACCCAGCACGACAAACCCCTTTGTGATGGTAACCAGGCGCCATATCCAAACACACAAACCCGAAGTTTTCTTTGTTCACAAAATTCTGGGTAACAGCCACCGTTGGCTCGAGATTAAGGATACAGTGCCACCAACCACTAGGAACATAAATTGTTTCACCCGCTAGTAGTGTGCATTCAATCGGTTTGTCTTCGTCTGCAAGGAGAGGATAGTAGTCTAGCCACCACTGTCCGTGGATAAAAAAACTATCAACAAGATAGAGTAAAGAAGGATCGAGATGCCAATACTTGAACAGTTCAGTAATATACCTGCAAAGATGAGGGAGTATCGATGCTGACATCACCATCATCTTCATTTACATGGACTGTAACACCTAGAGGGACTTTTCCAGGGGGATACAATGCCCACCTACATAAAAAAATAACATCATCATCAGAGTATAGTATCACCTTAAGAACCCAATTTTATGGGATCTGGTAACAAAAGTGGCAACTACTAGAAGTAAAATCTTATCCAAGCGAAAGGCATCTACCTTTTACGACCACAAAGCAGCGTGTTCCAGGCGCTGGTAAGAGTTGGATCAACATGCCATGATGCACCAGACCTCTCCGGACCAACAATAAGCCATCTGTATGGTGGACGATTTTCCTTGTCTAAGATCTCAAACCAATCATCTTGAAACAAATGAGGCACACTATAGTCTTTCAGCAGTTCAGGTGCAGCTTCTCCAAACTACACGACATGTTGAATCATTAGAACAGTCTTACAAAGATTTGGTTCTGCGGCAACTATATCACTGATGTGAAGAAACTTTAATGTAAATTACAAATCAATTTCCGTACCCTGTCATCGAAAACGTATAGAGGATCTTCATCCCGCTGTTGTTTCATATACGAGATGTAATCCTTGAACTTCATGGAAATTTTGTTGGGACTCCTCTGAGATATTCTAAATGGGACTTCACCATACTTCTCCGATAGTTGGTCTATTGTCCATGTTTTATTGGCTGGCCAAGAATCAGTTAGACCAGATAGCAAAACCTAAACCATAGACATAAACAACATCATAAAACTTTTTCGCATCAAGACAAATGAATTTGGATCAGAAAATGATATGATTGGAACATACAGGTTTCTTGGCGTCGTATTCCTTGGAAAACTCATCCAAGGAGATTTCTCTCCTACGTTCCACATTCCCGTTATCGAAAGAGAACCCATCAAGAGATGCATTACACCTATAGAACCGTTTATACAAGTACAATGAACTGAACCCTGCAACAAGAGCAGTGTCCATGAGCAAAGAAAACAACCAGAGAGAGAACCAACAAAACCATATCCTAAGAGAATGGAGATAGGACTAAATCTTGAATAACTATCTTGAAAATAGGACTAAAAACAAGTTTTTACCATCAAAGTGCATAGGTTTTCTGTATGCATCGTTATTTTCCTCAACTCCTTCTCTGTATAGCAGAAAACCAATCAGTCCTTACAAATTATAGCTACGTAGGCGGCTAAAGCAAACTCGAAAGAAAACTCGAGAGAGGGTCTAATAACTCCCAACATTAGTCAAAAAATTACATGTCTAAAGAGAAGTAGAGAGTCTTCATTCATTGAACATAGATAGTAAACTTACAGATGCAATGTTGTGTTTTTCCAAGAACCTTTGTAGTCAAGCGGACCTTTAGCTCTTCTAAGACAAAGACTCATCCAAAGTGGTTCTTCATTACATAGAATATACATCACACTGCTCAAAACAAACAAGCAAATAAACATCCATAATTCATATAATTAAGACTCTAATTTGCTAATCAAGGAAGAGATAAAGAAAAACCTGCTAACGCAAGCGACATGAGCGATATCTCGAGGAGTAAGGTTTTCGAGAAGAACACAGATAGTCTCATCTGGGAGGATGCTGAGATTACCGAGAGCCTCTGCTCTGCGATCTCTCTGCCCAAACGTCGTCGTCTTCGTTGAATCCATTCGCTGCTTTCCGCGAAATTCGCGATTCTCTATGAGATCTGAACTTTTATCTTCCAAGGGATTTCGAATAATCGGCTGTTACACCCTTCTTCGACGCGGTGGCGCGTGATGATATCCGAGTCTCGTGTGGTCACCGGATTTTCCGTCGTGAATGTCTTTCGCACGTTGTACGCGTTTGTTTGTTTGTTATTGAGGTTAAGACACGACGACGTCGTTTCAATGATCGAATCTGATAAAAAAAAAGAAGGGAATGATTGTGGCGTTTAGTTTACGCAAATCGTTTCGTTTAAAAGATAAATGCGGCGGAAACGCGGTAGTATATAAAACGGCACGTAGTCTTTAAAGTCATAAATTCTACGGAAATATACTAAATGGGCTTCCGTTACATCTAAATGAAGCCCATGGTTAGAATATTTTATAACTTCTAAATTTGGGCCTCTTACTATTTGAGAAAAAATACTTTTTAATTTTTTTTTTTTTTTTTTGACATCTTAAAAAAATTATTTATTTGCACCACTTTTTGTTTTTGTTGACAATTAATGTTACTTTATTATATTTTTTTAAGAAAGTCTAACGATAACCAAAATGTTTGCACGAGAAATAAATGAATTTTTTACATGAGTGATTTGATCTTTTGGGTATTGTCTGATTTTTCAAACTTGTATAGAGTTTTCAATTTAGTGGACATGAAGATTTTTAATATCCATTTCATATGAGATTTTTTTTCTTACCTTTCATGATTGGACCTTTAGACAGACAACTTTTATCCACACCCACTTGAAACAGATCTGTGTATAATATTACTCGTTACAATTCTCTACGCATTTGATCTGCCTTGTGTAATCAATCTATCATCACCTCTCTTTCTCTTCCTCTAGTGACAGTACGAAGACACCGAAAATGGAACCACGTGTCGTTTCTACTTCACATAAACGGCACGCGGTTTGCATACCTTACCCAGCACAGGGCCACATCAACCCAATGCTCAAAGTAGCCAAGCTTCTCCACTCAAGAGGCTTCCACGTCACCTTCGTCAACACCGAACACAACCACCGCCGTATCCTCCGATCGCGTGGACCTCACGCTCTCGACGGACTCACCTCATTCCGCTTCGAGACTATTCCCGATGGTCTTCCTTTTACCGACGTCGAAGCTAAGCAAGATATGCTAAAGCTTATAGACTCCACCATTAACAACTGTTTGTCACCGTTCATAAACCTAATCCACCGGTTAAACTCCGGTTATGATATACCGCCGGTTAGCTGTATCGTCTCCGACGCGTCCATGAGTTTCGCAATCGACGCGGCGGAGGAGCTTCGGATCCCGGTGGTTCTCTTATGGACGAACAGTGCTACTGCTTTCATCTTATATCTCCATTATCAAAAACTCATCGAGAAAGAAATCATTCCTCGTAAAGGTAAACCATCTTCTCCATTGCTTAAATTACCACCAAAATAGTATTCATTTCGAAAATACTAGTTTTTTATAACAAAAATACCATTAAAACATTTTTAATGGTATTTGTAAAACTTTCAAAAAAATATGTGTTAATTTTGTAAGAAAAACCTTTGATTAATGCTATTCATGAGAATTCTCTGTAACAACTTCAAATTTTTTACCAGATTCGAGTGATTTGAAGAAGCATTTAGAGACGGAGATAGATTGGATACCTTCAATGAAGAAGATGAAGCTCAAAGACTTCCCAGATTTCGTCTCCACGACTGATCCTCAAGATCCGATGCTTGATTTCATCGTACACGTCACGGGAAGATGCAAACGCGCTTCAGCGATCATCATCAACACATTCGAGGATCTCGAGCGTAACGTAATCTCATCTCTGAGATCTCTTCTTCTTCTTCCTCGGATCTATCCGATCGGTCCTCTTCCGATCATTGAGAGCCGTGAGATCGATCGTGAAAGCGAGATCGGACGGCTAAGATTGAATCTATTGAGAGAAGAAGAAGAAGAGAGTGGATCTCTAGATTGGCTTGACGGGAAGGCTAACAACACAGTCGTGTACGTTAACTTTGGAAGCATAACGGTTTTGACTCGCGAACAGATCTTAGAGTTCGCTTGTGGTTTAGCTGCGAGCGAGAAAGAGTTTCTATGGGTGGTGAGATCTGGAATCTTCGACGGAGACGTGGCGGCGATTCTACCGGCGGATTTTCTCACGGAGACGGCGAATCGAGGAAAGCTGATCACGGGGTGGTGTTGTCAAGAGAAGGTGCTTTCGCATCCAGCGATCGGAGGATTTCTGACTCACTGTGGATGGAACTCGACGATGGAGAGTTTATTCGCCGGCGTTCCGATGATATGTTGGCCGTTCTTCGCCGATCAGATAACGAATCGGAAGTTTTGTTGCGAGGAGTGGGAGATTGGGATGGAGATCGGCGAAGAAGTTAAGAGAGAGGAAGTGGAGGCAGTGGTGAGGGAAGTTATCGACGGAGTTAAAGGGAGGAAGATAAGAGAGAGAGTGAAAGAGTGGCGGCGCGTGGCGGAAGATGCCACGACGCCGCCGTTTGGCTCGTCGTATGTGAATTTTGAGACGGTGGTTAATAATGTCCTTTAAGAATCAAATATGTTTTGGGCTTTGTTGGGCCGAATAAATATATTTGGACTCTACGTATCGAAAGTTTTATTAAATACGGCCCATTTGTTTCATTACCAACAAATATTTTCTCAACTATATTTGAAGTTAGGGTTATTTACGTATTTTCCTTTAATACTATCCATATTGAAACTCCCAAGAAAATGAGATAATATTACCCCAACAAGTGAAAATATAAAAGAATAAAAAAATATATAGCATAAAGATGAAATTATTAGAATGAAAATAAAGGAATATGAAGGATTCAATATATTTATATAGATTCCGTCATAAAAAAAAGTAGAGAAATTAAAAAAAAAAACTATGACAAGAGAGTATATAAAGAGATAGAACTGTTCTTGAAGTTGTCTCTCAAGTCATAGCTATTGGTTGAGAAATAAATGAATATTAGCTGCTTGTTGTTGTTGAGAGAAATGTGAAAATTGTACAAATTTGGGAAATGCAAAAGAGATCAAGAAGAAGAAGAAGAAGAAATAGGTTCTTTATTGTTGCTTATTATTGTGGTTTCAGGTGTTGTGGTCGTTGCTTCGCCTTCTGCTACTGATACTTGTTGTATTGCTTCAGATTCTGTACAAAACAGACACTAATTTAGGTTGGTTTATAAGTGTGATTTATGCAAATACACTTTTTAAGTCTATAGCTAAAAAGTTGAAATGATTAGTGTTGGTTTTAAGACAAAACATAAGAAAGTGTTGTGTTGTGTGTCAGTGTAATTGGTGGGCTTAACTGGCAAGCAAGCAAGGAGACCAAATTGACAGATGATGAGAAGAAGAGACACATATACCAATGTTTATTGAAATTTGACAGCTCACTCCACATGCTTCCTCTTTTATTCACTACTATTCTCTCCTAATCATTCTTTCTCCTTTTTATTTTCCATTTTTTCACATATATTTGTATCAATTAACTTGAAAACCAAATATGTTGTATCTTTTTTTTTTTTTTGCTAATTAGAGTTCATGAGAAATTTAGGTAAGAGTTTAAGACAACACCAAGAATCAATTATGTGCATGAATAATTTGCATGCACGTGATGATCAAATAAGAGGACATTTTAATAAATAAAAGACTGATCATAGTAAATATATATATTATTATCGGGTTAACAATTTTCACTTTACCAATTCAAAAATAAATGATGAACTAAATTTATGAATTTGTATCACGGCTTTATTATGTAATTTATGTTGTGCTACATATTACTTGTTTCATATGTGGGATTTTCATAAGAAATTATTATCTTATATCATTTTATATGCATGTTACTTTAGATCATATAAATAAGTGGGATTTTCAAAAAGAAGCACGTACCGGTAGAAGAAGAGATTAGTCCATGGAGAGGAGGGGCAAAAGAGGAATTTGATGGATAAACCAAGAAAGAAGGAGAAGTAAACCGTTGTTGAGGATTATATGCCTGAGGAAGATGATGATGATGATGATGATGATGTTGATATGGTACTCTATGCCCTTGAAGAGAATATCCATAATAGTAATTATTAGGAGAAGGCATGATGTTTGCTGATGATGATGATGGTGATGTTGCTCCACCATATAGCTGTTGTTGTTGATAGTACTGTGCTTGTTGCAACTGTGTGTTGTATAGTGCCTGTGACATGTATATATATGATATATGGTCATCATCATATATATATATATATAGTCCATTAATGTATATATGTTTATGACAACAAAACATGCATGTGCTAATGACTTTCATGCATTATGTAAGTGGCTAATGTTTTTCATGCATTATGTAAGTGGTCGACATTTGCAAGATATGTTGTACGTAAAATCAATTATTTAAATTTCGTATCTTGCACTTGATTATTAAATTTGTTTTTGGCTCTCTACGTTGATAATGTATGTGTATAGTGCATATATGTATATAATGTAGATGTGAGAAAAAGAAACTTACTTGGTGGTACCCATATTGATCATGGTTATAGGTGTACCTGTAAAACCAGAAGAATTCAATTATTTCATAAATCTTTTTAAAAATACTAATAATTCATATCAGAAAAATGAAAATTATATTCTTATTTGTTATTGTATTTGAAAAGCATATTCTTAAACAAAAACACCAATTTACATTTTATTTTATAAAGGGTTTTCTCAACTTCTATAGTTTTTGATTTGATGATAATTATGTATGTATTATTGTATGATTTTAATCTAAATATAAATAAATATGTTATGATATTTACAGCCTGACAACAAGTGGCTAGATTGATGCATTAAATTTGTCTCCTACCATTTCTATAGCAATATTGGACCATCTCCTTATTATCTATGCACAACATTTATATTTCACTCATAATTACTTAAATACATATATAAGATTTTTTGAATAATTGTAGCTAACCCGTACGGCGGATACATGAGCTGGTGAGCAGATGCAGCCGGTGACAACGGCGCAGCCATGCCGGTATAAGCCGATGGTCCACCACTTTGGTACTGGCTTGGACTTCCTGCTTGTCCTCGACCTATAATCAAAATGTAATTATTAATTAAACACAACCATTGTAAAAATATATATATATATATATGTAGTGGATATTACATTAGTACTTTATGATTCATAAATTAACAATTCTATGATATTATATATTGTTTTTCTAGTTTTGTAAGAATATTTGAAAGAAAAAAAATTGTATTCTCAAATTAAAATGTATATGATCGTGACGTTTGTTTTGCTACATTACACCAAGCACGTAATTACATAATTGTAAAATGTACTTATTCTAATTAATTCCAAAGACTACGTACAGCTAATCTTTGTTTACGTTATACAATAAAAGACAAAAGAAACTTTTCTTGATAATGCACCAAAACCCATATTATTATAATATAATCAAAGAGACAAATTAAGATTCAAAGATGATTAAACCTGCAAAATAAACTCATCAAATAAAATATTTATCACGATTAAACAAGCTAGAAAACTATAGATTATATGTTTTGGTTTAAAGAGTGAATTAAACTTAAACCTCGAGGTGGAGATGGTCGAGGCCGACCAAAAGAAGCAATATTACAATTAGCTTTTCTTCCATCTATCACCGGATTTGGATCCGCCACCGCTCTCGTGGCAGAATCCGCCTCTCGAAAAGTCACCTAAATCCAAAAAAAAAAAAAAAAATTCTTCTTATAAACACTTTTGTGTGTTTTACACTCATCAATTTACAAAGAAAGTAAACTTACAAAACCATAGCCTTTAGATTTGCCGGTGTTTTTATCGGTGATGATAACAGCTTCAAGAATCTCACCAAACTGATCAAAGTAACGACGCATTTCTTCCGTAGGAGTTTCCCATGCTAATCCACCAACGAACACTTTTGTGTAAGTCGTGTCTCCAAATGGTGATCGGTAATAACTCGTTTGAGACATTTTTAATTTTTTTTTTAATGTTTAGTAACAAATATATATGGTATTTTCAGATGATTATGATGATCATATAACAAAAAAAACAAACAAAAAGAATTGAATAAATAAAATAAATATTGAAAAATGGGTCTTCTCAAAAAAAAATTGAGGAAAAAAGAGAGATTTGGTTTTGTTTAGATCATCAAAATGTTGTTATTTGGTTGGGGTAAATTAGAGAAGTGAGACACATCAATAGGTTGCAAATTGCAACCCTTGAAACGGTGTCGTACTTCGAAGAGATAGAGAGAATGAATGAGATTGTGTTGAAGAACTTAATTGGTATTGGAGGGTTTTGTAATAAGAAGAAAGAAAGAGAGAGAGAGAGAGAGAGAATGTGTGATGACAAGGCAACACTTGAGTATGTCTTCGCTGTCTAATTTGCCAGGTTTTAACATTATAGCTCCTCCACAACTTTTTCTTTCACTATATTTTATTATTAGAGAAAACTTCTTTTTTATTAAAACGACGTTCTTCTTCTGTATTAATTAATCATTATGTGACGACGTTGGTTTAACTCTCTTTTATACATAGTAATAAGGAATAATGTGTTTCTACTTTTTTGTTGTTTTTTTTTTTTTTTTAGTTCTACTTTTTAGTTTACCACATTTATAATGTCATTGATTTATGTTAAAGAACATCCATTTTTATGTCACTAGAAATAACATTATAATGTTAATTAATATATGATCTTAGGTATTATGCATTTTAAAAAGAAACAACAATTTTTTAACAAAAAAATCTATGATAATTTTCCTTAAATACTATATAGTGCATTCAATAATATACAGATCATATCAAATTACAGTTGTTTAATATGTTCAAAATATTTGTTTTATCCTTTCCCATGTTCTCTTTTGAGTTGGTCTCTTGTTATCTTCTTCTTTGTTCGCGTCTCTATATAGGTTTCGTTTAATATAACATAGAATGATGATAGTTTAATTTAACTTCATAATGAAACTAATATACTCTGATTTAATATTAATTTAAATGTATTATTCTTTTATTGACTAATTTTAATTATTCCTTAATTAATCTCACATGCTAACATGTACTTAACCTTCCCTTTAATCATTGGCTTACTGGAAAGCTATCAACGGACGAAAAAGAACAGACTGGATTTTTTAAAATTACATTCTTTTTGTTATTTCTATTTTTTCATATAGTTCTATAATATACATTATGATTATTTTTCAATATGGGGATTATAATTCCTGTTTCTATACTCTGATTTGGGTATTTTTATCATAAAGAGGACATGCATAGCTTAACTGACAACCTAATGTTGAATTAAAAGGGTGTAGTTTTGTGAATTCCTCATAAATTATGTTAGAATGCACTTAATCATATTGTTAAAATGATGTAAAGTGTGTGTGTATCAAATATCAAGTATTTTTTTAATGATTAAACCAAGCAGATTTTGTAATGAGTTTTCATGATTAGTGGAAGTCCATTATTCTTTCCACCAAACTATTTTGAAATAATTAAATAGAAAAATATTATTGAAGAAGCTAGAGACTATTGACTTTCGGATAGATCCTTATGAAGATTTATCATATACTTCATATTTACAACTAGTAAATTATAATTATTTTTTTACAAAGAAAATGTAGTCATCCTCCAATTTATTGTCTAGTGTATGTAATACAAAATACACAATTTAATATAGAAAAAATATTTAATATGGTTTAGAATTTAGTTGGTGTTTAACTAAATTTTACATTCAAAGATTATATAAGACGGGTCGTTGCCAATAAAAAAACGATTATATGAGACGACTCTAACAGTCTAACTAAATTAATATTCTCTCTATATATGTTATTTAGCAATACTTCATGACAGATATACGTGTATAAAATATATAAATATATGATTATTTAAAAGTATAATTATTAAAGAGGAATTCACAAAACTACACATTTTCAACCTCTCCTTCACAATACTACACATAATTTAATTTTTTTACATATTTACACCCTTTCAAAATTTTAAAAGTTTGATTTGCCCTTTTAAAAATTACCAAAATTAAAATATTTTTATTTGGGTTCGCTAATTAATGTTTAGGGTATAATATTAAGGGGGTAGGATTGTGTGGATATGATTTATTTGGATTTAATTTTGAGTATTTAGGTGTAGTTTTGTGAAATATTTTGGAAATGGTGTAGTTTTGTGAAATGTAATTCAAATGGCGTAGTTTTGTGATTCTCCCATAATTAAACGCACATATATAGACATTAATTACCATTATTTTTTATAAGTATTATAATCAAATATATTGACTTTTAAGTTATTAACTTATAAGGCATATGAGAAATGAAACTATGCACAAAATCTTGCCTTTAATTTCTATGTTCACAACATAACGAAGTCGACATATTATTAAAACTTTTAAAACATTATTGTAATCTCTTTTTTAGTCGAATATCGTAGCCAGTAGCCTATTACCATCATATATAGAAACCCTTTCTATATATGTGCATAAATGAGGATTGTTTCTTTTGTTTTGGTTTTTTTTGGTTTTTAGGATTTTTTGGTTAAAAATAAGATAAAATTAAATTATAAAATGACATATTATACATGTTGTAAAAGTATTACATCATGAAGTGATCTCATTGCAGAGCAGCTTTCATAGATGCACGCACGCACGACCATTTTTACTTCCTTATTATCGTTTTAATCTCTATTTTTAATTTTCTTTTTTCTTTTTTCCCCACCAAGTCCACTCTATATATTAAAATGTTGTAATATCCTTTAAAATAGTATAAAATTTATCACTTGCATCAAACACAGTAGCTTATTTGTGATCATCAACTTAAGCTAATATTTTAATTATATACTGTAATTTTGAAAAATTAAAAATTATATAGTCTAGATATATATTTTAATAATTACATAATTTGGTAGACCGAAAAAGCAAAAAGGGACCAAGCAACGTGGCAAAGAGGAAAATACAGTTGGAAGGGAAGTTGAGACAGAGCTGTGTGATTCTATGAACTGTCTGCTTCTTCCACGTGGACTTTCTGTCACACTTAACTGCTTTCTTATAAATTATACATAACTTGTCTGACTACAATGAAGTGATTTTAATTTTATTATGACAATAATTGTTTTGATGAGAGTTTCAGAACCAAAAAAGGATATCTAAAAGTAATAATTTAGCAGATTTCTGTTTTAGAGTTTTCTTTGCTTAAACATTTTCCATTTCAAAAAACCACTTACGGTATCGTTAACGGTCGAATAAGAATTTTTACTAAACTATCTATACTATTAAAAAAGAAGACAAAACGCCTACGTGTCGCGACGTGAGAGCTTTTAGAATATTTTTTATTTTTTTTGCGTTTTAGTCCTTATATTTTTGAATAATTTCTGTTCGGCGAATTCTATAAATTATATTTCAGACCCAACGAATTCAGGCCCACATATAAAGCTTTTAAAAATTAAATTTATCCCACATTGAAAACAATAAGAAACAAAATAAGAAATCTTCTAATATAAATAAGACTTTATCACATACAAAATCATTAAAGCGGACCTTCGTCAAATGGGCCTGCGAATTTCTGTAAATGGTTTGCGCCTTCATTTACCGGAGTATGCATAATGCAGGTCTTTTTCTTTGAATAAACTTGCAAAGTTTGATTAGTTATTTCGGCTTTCGATAACGGTCTTTCTTAGATGCATGTCTCATAAATTGCCAACATGTATTTGGAACTTTGATTAGTGGATTGGAGCCTGGACATTCGGTTTTCAGGTCAGGTTCATTCGAGTTCGGGTTTTTCGGGTTAAATTATATAGGATTCGTTCGGATTATTTACAAATACAATTCTGTTCGATTCGAATCTATTCGGGTTCAGGTCGAGTTCCATATATTTAACAAAACCTAACTTGAAACCAAATATTATTCGGTTCGAGATTTTTGATTTTTTGGTTCGAATTTTTAGGTTTTACATAATTTTGGTAAGAACTTCCGATCTTACTTCGGGTAATACGGGTTCGGTTCGGGTTTTGGTTCGGGTTTTGGTTCGGCTTATTCATATAACCCACAAAAAATTGAAATACATACGTATTTACCTTATCAAATTTACCTTATCAAAACTATATACATATGTATATTCGGGTCTATGCGAGTACAATTCGGGCATCAGGTCGGTTCGGGTTAGAACGGAAACCTGAGTTAGAAAATATTGAAACCCGATGAGAACCGAAACCGGATCAAACCGAATTTTTCATGTCGATTCGGTTTCGAGTTTCGGATCTCGGGTTAAATGTTCAAACATAAATTGATCAATTCATTGTCTTCAATAATATAATTTAATATTATTTATGAATATCATCTGCGCGGGGTACTTACCTAGTTGTTATAAAAATGCCAATAATTGTCACAAAATAAAAAAACAAGTTTGGTGTTCTTTATATTTTAAGAAAGCCCATGAATATAAAGACAAACTGAGCCCAAAATATTGTTTTCTCCGTAGAAACTAAACAATTTAAATTTTTAAAAATTGGGCCTATAATAAGCCCACCAAGCTCGAAGGCTTCTTCTTAAGACCAAAGTGGGTCGTGATCAGTCATGTTATGGTCATGAATGCGTCACGAAGCAATTATTATAGAGTGATAAGTTAGTACAATGATAAAAATAAAATAATATGTTAAAGCATGCATGAGGATATTGTTACCCATTTAGATCATTTGAAAAACTCCAAGGTATGGTTTACATGAATTAGTAGTCATTATTTGTCTCTCACATGTTCCTTAAGTTTCATTAATTTGTATAAATTAAGTCCCTACCAAATACACATTTTGTAGTAATTAATGATATCTCAAATGTAATTTATGAATATTTCAATTTTTAAGTCACCAAGAAATTATCTTCATTCTTGAGTAGTGTTCATGAACATTATTAATATATAATGATTGTATTTGTGTAGATAGAAATTAAAAGGGTTTTGATAATTCATAGAGAGTCCACATGCAATAGCATGTGTGCACATGACGCACTTAATTAATAAGAGCGAGTGAGACTATGGCATTGCCTTTTTTTAATTATATTTGATGTGTGAGAAATAATATATAACCCTACCAACGTCTTAAAGAAGAAGTCACATGGAATTTTTCTTGTTAATTAGTTATTTTCTTAACTATTTCCTTGAGGAATTTATTCAAAAGCACCTTTTTTTTTTTTTTTTGATAATCCTGGTGTCCTGATTCTCACCGAAGTGAGTTCAGACTATTTCCAGGAACGCTGCAGCCCGCATGTTAATTCCGCAGTGACCGAGGTTCGAACCCAGGAGGCGGAACTCACAGCTGTGAGCCCTTTACCGCCTGAGCTAGAAGCACATTTTTCTTTGAATTATATATATGGTCCATCTCTCCCATTTCATCATTTATGATTTTTATCGTTGTCATTCCACAAATAATTTCTCAATTGTTTTACTTAAAATCTATTTACATTAGTGTTAGATTATATATATGATATTACTTTTTGGCCTCGATCAATTATTTTTTCATATCATAATTCATCCATGGATAATTTTGCAAAGCTCCTTTTCCTTTGACGTGCGGTCCATTTTTGTAATAAATAAGGCTTGTCTCTCTCGTTTCTTATTATGTTTTTTATAGAGAAATTCACAAAACTACGCCCTTTCAACCCTTCCTTCACAAAACTACACCTAATACAATATTTTCACAAATTTACACACTTTCAAAATTTCAAAAGCTTGATTTACTCTTTTAAAAATTACCAAAATTAGAATCTTTTCATTTGGGTTCACTAATTATTGTTTAGGGTATAGTATTAAGAGGGTAAAATTGTGTGGGTAGAGTTTATTTAGATTTAATTTTGAGTGTTTAAGTGTAGTTTTGTGAAGTAATTTTGAAATGGTGTAGTTTTGTGAAATGTAATTCAAATGATGTACTTTTGTGATTTTCCTTTTTTATATCAATCTCGTTTATTATTTATTATTTATGACTCTATCGTTTTTTTTTCTTTTCTTGGGTTAATTTATTTAAATTAGCATTATATGACGTCTTACGTAGGGCAGATCATACTTCTTTGTGGTTTCAAGCGACTATATTATTTATTTTCTTTTATCAAGGTTTCATAAACAAATTTTGGATATTTCCCAAAATTTCGAACATAATCTTTAAATTTAATGATAATGATTGGTATTCAATATGAAGCAGTTTAAATAAGTAGTAAAATAGTGAAAAAACTAGACAGATAAATGATTTTTCTTTTCTTTTTTTTAATAGTGAAAAAATCGAGATCAAAGGGGACAAAGTTTTTTTTTTTTTTTTTTTTTTTTTTTTTTTTTTTTTGATAACCATCAACTTCTATGAAAATGAAATGTCGAATAATTTGAGTTATAACAAAACTTGGCCGGAATCGAGTGGATAATAATGAAGCATGCATGTGGTCTTACTGCTTTAGATTCTTATCTTATGTTTTATACATCGAACAGATTAATTTTACTATTTATAAATCTGATCTTGTCGCCACTTAAACAAAATATAATCTTGTCTTTTTACAGTTAATTAATCTATTCTTTCACACACTGTAATTAATCTATATTCCACGGTAAATATATATATAATCCCACTATATTCTATATACTAGTATATATAATATATTTATAAATAGCGATGGATTTAATGAATATAGTTCGGATCATATAACAGACTTCTATGCTGTAAAAAAATAAAAGACAAAATGACCTTTTAATAAGTGTAAGTTATTTTTATACTGTTTGGTGTATATTTTCTACGAGGTATCGTCAGTCGCGTAATAATAAACATGGGACGTGCATGTAATAATAATCATAAAAGAAAGACAATTTATCACAACTCTGAAAAGTTATGCAAATCAAGACAAAATGACCCATACCTTAGTGTAGTCAACTTGATCTGCCGTCACACGATATGTATATTTTAACCCTTTTTTGTTGTTAAAATGTATATTATATGTTACACAAGCGCAAGTTCGTAACGTAATCTACACATAATTAGCCATAATAAAAAGAATAAAAACGAAAAGAAAACAAAATAGAAAATAGCATATTTCGTTATAATATTATGAAATGTTTTTAACAAAAAGAAAAATGTTTATAAAATGTTTAAAGCATATACATACGTGCCTAAATCAACAATATAATTAACTATTAAGATAAAACGCGTAAAAATTACCATTATATGGTAACGTATAGTATGATTTAGTCCATTGACGTTTAAAAAGTGTTTTGCCATCCTACTATAATCTGTCAATCACAAAGATATATATATCAAAAATGTGCCGACAAAAAAAAATAATTAATAATGTAAATGAAACAAAAATAACCAGACTGATAATAAAATGACAAAATTCAAAATATATATTTTGGAAAATACTTAAGAAATTCTAAAAGTGTCGTAAAATTGAATAGGACAGCTTATATGAATTGGTAAAATATCTTAAACCTATCAAAGTCTTACTTGTAAAGAATTTGACTTTTGTCCCTAGTTATGGTTATATACATATTTATAAGTTAATCTCATAATATAATTATGATCGAAACGAAAGTATACTAGAAGTGAACAACCCCCACTTGTGTTATAATAGAATAAAATTACTTTCTTGTTAAAATGTGATAAATAATACTAATAACGAGTAAGTGAAGTTAGGAAATAGGGCACTAACATTAATGGAGGGACAACGACTCCACATTAACATATTCTAGATCTAATACATCATCGAATAATAATAATTAAAAGTTTAAAATTGCTTCAAAGTCAAATTTGGGGTTCGAAATCCACAACATATAAATTAGGTAATGTGGAACATTTGACTTATGGTTTTTAATTGGTCTTAATTTATTTATAGTTTATTTGTGTAATTAAGTCTACAAAAAGAGAAGGTCAACTAATTCAATTTGGAAGAATACACGAGTGAGTTAGTCGTAATACATGTGAATATTGAAAACAAATTTGGAGGTATTTAACGAATCTAAGTTGATATATATATATATTTACGCAATTTACACAAAGTTACAAAATTAGACTAAGGCATTACATTTCCTTTCATACCAATTTTTCCGTAAAATCCAAGTTGACTACATTTTTCTAAGACAATATTTTAAAATCTTTAGGTTTCTCTTTACCAACTTATAGACTAAATTTTATAACAACTAATATACATCTATAACTCAACCAATCCCAAACATAATCTTAAAAATAATCATGTATTTTGTTTAATATAAACAATGCGTATATGGTCAACGACGTCGTATTTTTTCTCCCTATTTTCCCTCTCTTTCTGAATTATTTTTGAATGTATATAATTAATATATGTAATTAAGCTTTGCAAGTCAACTAACATTAGAAAAGAAAAATAATATAGGCAAGTTTATGTTTTAAATAATGAAAACTTAAACACATCACATGTGACCAAATTAACGGTCCGTGAAGATTTCTTTGGCACGATCCGCTACACACAGAACAGAAACTAGATTACCGTGCAATAACTTATCCACATTTACTCTTATCCTTGTACCCAAACATCTTCTCTGTTCCAACCCCAGAAAAGTTGTGTTACTAAACTGTATGGTTACAGTCACCGTCAAATCAGCCACGTCAGCAATAAGGAGCCACCGACATGTAACCGCGTTTCAATGGGTCCCACAATCTTTTTCCACGTTTTCGCTGATTTATTTTACCTAAAAAATTCCCCTCAATATTTGTTGTTTATATTGTGAATTTGTGATTGATCCGATCCAATAAATTATGTTCAGACATAAAAATTCAAAAGTATGCAATCTTAACAATTCTTAATTTAATAACCAATCATTTATAACGAACAAGTACTTATGTAATGTAATATATGCCGTATATATGGATGTTTATTTATTGACGGTAAATTAAACACGTACACACTCCGGTGTCATCATCATAAGAATCTATGCTCGAATGTTATAATATAATTATTTTTTCTAATTGAATGTAGTTACTTTATTTTATATGTTGAAAGTGTGAATAAAACGTAAAAATAATTTATTTTGAGTTTACCCAAAAACTCATATATATAATTATATAGTGTAATGAATTTTTATCATAAATGAGTTTGTTTGTATCGTTAATTAGAATCATATATACATTTCCCCAAACATGATAATTTATAAATATTGAAAGATACCTGGTGTCTGTTTCGTATTGGAATTTTGTTGAACAACCTGATTCTCCTTTTATTCATGGAATTTTCATTCTTCCAATAATATTCTTTCATGTATAATATTATTTTAATTTTTCATTGCATAACTTAATTATACGTGGCATTATATTATAATTCATATTTGTACTTTGTTTTAAGTGAAAGTTGTCAAAATCAATCCGTAGTATGTCGTTCTCTACGACCATTACAAACATATACCAAAAATTGCAAACACATCATTACCACTTTATTTGACCTCTTTCGATATCCATTTCTTATACGTAAATTAATATTGCATGCGCCATAAACACAAACAACCCACTCATGACTAAATTAGTCATGAATAAAAAGAATAATATATATCGTGAGGTATAAAATTATTAAAAATATAATATATATAATATGTACTATATATGAAATTTGCCTCGTATTGCAACGAGTTTAACCTTATCGTGGTTGGCGTGTACAAGTGGGCAACTGGTCTCCTACTAATGCGTTTCATGTAATAAATGATTTGAGAATTATTTTGATAAAATCTCTTTTTCTTTTCAAACACTAAAATTCATTCTGGATAAGAAGTTAAATTATTAACCAAAATCAAAAAGGGCAAAAACGAAAACCCCCAAAGTAAGCAGCTTATCATAAACCGGCCAATTATTCTTTTTTTTTTCCATAAAATGATCATGGTTTGTTTTTTCTGCCGTTCATTAAGAATTTCAGAACATGATTGATAAATACAATCAACATAATAATATTTATAATTTTTTTAATAAAATTACCTTTTAGGAACTTTTGGTACGTGTGAGACATAATCAACACATAAGTAGTAAGTAGTGTATTTCTCGTACCGGTTCAAGAGCTACTTAAATTCCAATATATAGTAAGGAGAATAAATTTATCAAATATTTAAGTATCTTCTAAAGTTTTCATACGAATTGCTGAAAATTTAATAATGAGTCAATAAATAGATTTTGTTTTTATGCACCGCCAAGGTTTCATGTGAAGAGAGAGAGAGACTAATAAACAATAAAAAAATTAAATTAAGTTAAATAACATGATAGTGTAATTAGACATGTACCCATGGGAAGCTTCTCTTCTTTTCCCTTAAATACACTTCACAACCCACACAAAAAAAAAATACACAGACAAAGATAGAGATAGAGAGAGAACAGATTCAACTCAAATTTTTTTTGAATTTTCTATTTCTTTTTTTTTTTGAATTTATTATTAAAGCCTATTTCTTAATTGTGATAATTGTCTCTATTTCTAATTATTATTATTATTATTATTATTAAGTTGTCTCATCACGAGCTCTGTCGAGATTGGATCCATACAAAATCTTCACTCTCTACCACTCTCGAGCTTCAAAGTCTAGCTAAGAGAAGAAGAAAGAAATACGATTTAATAACAATCGTATTATTCGATTTAATCTTTTTTGTATATAAACAACGTTACTACAAAAGAAGAGGTTACATAAAGGTTATCACTTTCTAGAATCTGTTCTTGATTTTGATTCGATTTGTTTTTTTTTTTCTTTTTTCTCCAGATTAAATTTGTGGGTTTTTGTTCAATTTTTCTGGGTAATGTTTAGATTTCGATTTCAACAAGAATACAAATCAAAGTTTGCTACTTTTTGTGATTGTGGATCTGCTTATTGTAAAAATCTGAAGTTTGAATCTTTACTTATGTTTTTTTGTTCAAAGTTACAGAGATCTTATAGATCATATATCAGATTTCTCAAATTGGGTTTTTTTTATTCTTACAGGAATCTCAAGATGTCAATGCCACTGCAACGTGGCATATCAGGAGTAAGAGTTTCTGATAGCAGTGATGATCTAAGAGACTCTCAGATGAAAGACAAGACAGATAAAGAAGACATGATCCGCGGTGGTCGTTCCACAGACAACAACAGTTTAACTTTAAGGTTTCCTTTTGGTTTCCTCTTTAATAACAACAATCAATCATCTTCGAAACACGGCGAAATCAACGGTCTTTCTGCTGATCCTTATAGTAGTGTAAGAAGCAGACACAGGCTGATGTTGTTGTTTCTCAAGATCAGTTTGGTTCTTATCGTCGCTACTGCTTTAGCTGGTTCCTTTTGGTGGACTGTTTCGATTTCGACTTCATCGAGAGGTCATGTTTATCACAACTATAGGAGGTTACAAGAGCAGCTTGTTACAGATTTGTTGGATATTGGAGAGATTTCACTTGGTTCTAATAGGTTTAAAGAGTTGGATTATTGTACCATAGATTCTGAGAACTATGTTCCTTGCTTTAATGTTACTGAGAATCTAGCACTTGGTTACAAGAATGGCGATGAGAATGATCGGTTTTGTGGGGCTGGTTCGAGGCAGGACTGTTTAGTTTTAGCACCGGTGAAATATCGTGTGCCTCTTAGGTGGCCTACTGGTAAAGATATAATATGGTATAACAATGTTAAGATTACTGCTGATGAAGTTTTGTCTTCTGGTAGTATAACCAAGAGGTGACTAATTGTTGCTTCTTCGATTTCTCTTGTTAAAAAAGTTGATTGGTTCTGTGTTTCGATGAGAATGATCGGTTTTTTGTGGCTTTTTTCTTCAGGATGATGATGTTGGAGGATGATCAGATCTCTTTTCGGTCTGCTTCTCCTATGAATGATGAGGTCGAAGACTATTCTCATCAGATTGCTCAAATGATCGGAATAAAGAGAGATAATTTCATAGAAGCTGGTGTAAGTCACAAACATTCAAAGTAGTTTGCTTCATCGTTATCTCTCGCTTTTAGAGGTCAGCTTCTTATACAATGTTTATCCTCGTGATTTTGTTTCAGGTGAGAACTATGTTGGATATTGGATGTGGTTATGGTAGCTTTGGAGCACATTTACTCTCTAAACAGCTTTTAACAATGTGCATAGCGAACTACGAAGCATCGGGTAGCCAAGTTCAACTCACACTTGAGAGAGGTCTACCTGCAATGATCGGTTCTTTTATATCAAAGCAATTGCCATATCCTTCTCTTTCCTTCGATATGTTGCATTGCTCGGGATGTGGCATTGATTGGGACCAGAAAGGTAACTATTTTGAATGACTCACATGAACGATTTATTCTCATTTTCTTTAAACTTGGTCCATACTCTAGTTCAATCCTTTGCGCAGACGGGCTTCTCCTTGTAGAAGTGGACAGGGTTCTTAAACCCGGAGGCTATTTTGTTTGGACATCTCCGCTTACTAATGCCCGTAACAAAGAGAGTTTAAAAAGATGGAACTTTGTTCATGACTTTGCTGAAAGCATATGTTGGACTCTTTTAAATCAGCAAGACAAGACAGTTGTCTGGAAAAAGACAATCAAAACCAAATGTTATAGTTCCCGGTCAGTGACACACACATCACATATGAATTACATATATTTATGGCTATTTATCAAGTCTTCTTACATTGATGCTTAATTGGTGTATAAACAGGAAGCCTGGGGTGGGTCCTTCTGTGTGTACCAAAGGACAGGACGTTGAGTCTCCTTATTACAGGCCACTTCAGATGTGTATTGGTGGAACACGTAGCCGGAGGTGGATTCCTATTGAAGGCAGGACAAGATGGCCTAGCCGGTCAAACATGAACAAGACTGAACTTTCACTATACGGTTAGTCTCCTTAGTTACATTTGCCTTTGAATCCAAATCATCCTACAGTTTTTGATTTTCGAGGTTGGTTTGGTTTGGTTTGGTTCAGGTCTTCACCACGAGGAGCTAAGAGAAGATGCCGAGAACTGGAAACTAACAGTACGAGAATACTGGTCTCTCTTGTCTCCTCTGATATTCTCTGATCATCCCAAGAGACCAGGCGATGAAGATCCTTCACCGCCTTATAACATGCTCAGAAACGTTTTGGATATGAATGCTCAGTTCGGTGGTCTAAACTCCGCGTTGTTGGAAGCAAAAAAGTCCGTATGGGTTATGAATGTTGTCCCTACAGCTGGACCTAACCACCTCCCTTTGATCCTTGACCGTGGCTTTGTCGGAGTTTTACACAACTGGTGAGTCAAACAAAAGTCTAATTTGATTCTCATTTTCGCCATAGATCTACTTTCTTAACTTCTCTTTTTGGTTCTTCAGGTGTGAAGCATTCCCGACTTACTCGAGAACATATGATCTGGTCCACGCGGACAATCTCTTGACACTACAGACAATTCAGAGCCGCAAATCATGCCAAATCAAGAATATATTCACAGAGATTGACCGAATACTCCGTCCTGAGGTACACATGGAACAAAGACTATCATTCTTCTTTAAAGCTCCAAGATTTTGTAGCTATATAGTAAATCAAAAACAAACTTTTGGTGCAGGGATGGGTTATAATCCGTGACACTGCGCAGCTAATTGAGAAAGCAAGACCTTTGACGGCGCAATTGAAGTGGGAAGCTCGAGTCATAGAGGTTGAAAGCAGCAGTGAACAGAGACTACTCATATGTCAAAAGCCTTTCAACAAGAGACAATCAATCTAAACAAGAAGAAGATAGACAGAGGTTTTTCTCCGGTCTTTTTATATATTTTTGTTCTTAAAGTCGTCACTGTTTGGTACCAATGATCAAACCGCGGTGGCGGCGATACCGGGAAAGAAGAAAAGAGAAAGAAGATGAAACAAATATCGCGCCGAGGGGACGTAAGACCACCGGTGAAGTTTTCTTTGATCTGGTTTTCATGAGTTCCCATTTTACAGAATCTAGATTTATTCTTAAATACTTTTTCTTATGATTATTATTATTATTATATACAGTGAAAAAAGAATATGAATCTACATTTGTTGTGAAGATGTTTATGAAATAAGTTAAAAGCTGTTGACACTGTACTTTCAAAGTAGAAACCTTTCTTGTTGCTAACATAAGAATACACACAACCTAGTACTGAACTGAAACACTTTGGTTGTTACTAGTTAGATTCTTGGACTTTGGTCTTAAGTGCCTCACAGTATCTGTTTACATGTTTTATACTCTCTTCTCTTTGTTTATACTGAAAAAGTGAATGTACTTGACATTAATGTTGATATGGTGGGATCTGTTTGTATAAGATCCATACAAATTGTATGATACAATAAAAGAGAGATTTTCAATGTAATGGTATCTCTGCAACATAAGTTTTTCTTACCTGATGTGGGCTTCTGCCTTTGGATCCCTGTCTCTTCCCTCGGTGTTGAACACTAGGGGAAGCTGATCCTGTAGCTCTCTTGGTGACTGTTCTTTTGCGCCTATGGTGGAGACTCTCTCCTCCACCAAAGGCAGCTTTAGCCACACTGTCTTTGATAACTTCTCTTGCTCGTTGCGGCTTAATGAGCTGCTTGTTAAGATAAACTAGCTTAGGAAGCAGGCTTGAGACGGTCTTGCGCAGCTGGTCTTCGCCTACATTGCTCTGTATCGGGTTTCCAAGAATGTTTAGGGCGACGAGAGAGTTGTAGTTTGCTACTAGCTGGCCTATGGCTTTGTTTGTGGCGATCTTGTTGAAGCTAAGATCAAGAACAATGAGTTTCAACAATCTGTGTAAGCCTTCTACATTGCTGATCTTGTTCCCAGCTAAGTATAGTTCTTTTATCAGTGTACAGTTTGATAAACCTGTTCAATTAGCTTTGGGTTAAGACAAGAAAGGAAACAAGAATCATGGTAGTGTATGTTCTTTTTTTTTGCTTAGTGACAGACATTTATTACCTTGCCCAATGCGAGAAACACGGTTGTAACTGAGATCTAGAACTCTTAAGCGCGTCAAATCTCTTAGTCCTTCGATTACGGTGATCTTGTTCTTCGACAGGTTCAACGCGTGGAGACTCTTAGGAAGCGACGCAGGAGTAATTTGAACTACAATGAACACAAACAATATTCTATTTAAGCCACACTAAACATGTTACTTATGTTGAGATGATCCAGGAGGTGTGTACCTATGAAGTTGTTTGATAAATCAATGGACTTGAGGCTAGTGAAATGTGAGATACTCGGGACGGCTTTCAAGCCTATGTTCGAGATATGAGCCACACTCGAGGATTTGCTTAGTGATTGGATAAGACTGTTAGCGTGCACGATCGCCTCTGACTCAAATGGCCATTTCTTGGCTTTAGGAGAGTTTGTTAAGCTGTGGAAGCTATCTTGATCTTCGACGTCGAGTCCTTGAACCCATTCATCTACTCTTTTCATCGAAGAGGAAGAATCCGCGGAGAAAGCTACCCATTGGTTATGTCTCGGACACAAGTCAGAGGATTGCTTGTCGAAACCATCACTAGGGTTTGATCTGTCGTGGTCAGATGTGTAACCGGACTGATGATTCTTGCCTAAAGGTTGAAACTTTACCTGAGCATGATGTTTGTGTAGGTTCCTATGGCTCCATAGAAACAGTTTCCACCATAATTTGCGGCTTCCCGAAGGAAGTATCTGCATAGATGAATGTTTCTTGAGCATTACTCTATCTGCACTTCTGTATGATCTCACTGATTCGACCTCGAAACTCTCTGTCTTGTCATGGAAACGGACCATGAACTTGGTTAAAGTGGAGCAAGATCTCTTGAGCTTAGGTGAAGCCACCCAAGAAGTGGCTCTGGCTACGCCTGGATCGCTCACGTGACCATCTTCTTCTTCTTCTTCTTCTTCAGAACAGTTTGTGACATCTTTAACTAATTTCTTGCTTGTAAGAGATTTAACTGATTCTTGTTTCGTTGAATCATTATCCTTGTCGTAGCTTGTGATGTTTTTAGGCTCGTCAACGTCGAGAGGCTTTATTGGCTCTGCGAGTCTGATTTGTAGGAGTCTTTGTGTTATTGGTGGCAGAGCAGGTTTTGGATTCCTCTGTTTTCAATGAACAGAACAAAAAAAGAGTCTTAAAAACATTAATAACTCGCCGGAATAAAAATTGACAAAAATACCACAAATAGATTTATACCTTATTTTTCATTTTACTAATTAATCCAGCAAAGCATTTGAATATCTTCATCTTGATCCGACAACAAAAACAGACAAAAACAGAGAAGAGAAGAAGAAGATGAAGAAGATGATGAATTATGAAATGGATAGAGCATGTAAGAGAGCCACATGTAATTATATAAGCTATGGTTTTTTATCTATTTATTTAGCAGAATTCTTAAAGGCAAAAGGAAATTTTTGATGTATTTTTGTTTACTTTCATCAGAAAGAATTAATTACATTCCTTAGATTCTAGATTTTAAAATGTATTTTAGTTTTGATTTTGGCAACAAATGTAATTTATTATTTTCAATGTATATAATAAGATTAGATGACTATGAAAGTTTGTAAGGAATCCGCGGCTTAAACGCGGAGTCTCAATTTGGAGTTTTTCATTATATATTTGCCCTATATATTTTCCACAACAATAATAAAATAATAATAATCATAGTTATAAAAAATGGTATTTCACTCATGTTGTTGATAATAATAAATATATAAAAAATACTATAGACAGAGACATATTGTATATGATACTGATATTAATATACACCACCTTTACAAGATTAATTTACAAGATTAATAGCTCTCAAATATAAATCTGAATTAATATAACTGGATATGGATCACACTTTTTTAGTTTACTTTTGTACCACAAATTGTAGGTTTATTTCTAAACAAAATTGAAAGATTTAAAATAAATGCTAATGGATTTAGAAATTTAATAGTATTGATAATTGGTTGTAGCCTGTAGGTCACCTCACAAACAAACAAAAAGACAAACAACATTAGAACATGTGCATCAAAATAGATTAAGAGGTATATAAGTGCAAAAATATGTATTTAGATTAATAAAATAAAAAATAATATTTATTTAGTTTAATAATACAAAACAATGATGCTAAAAATTACGCTAAAAATTAGTATCTCTCAATGACAAATTTTAATAAACACATTTAAAAATGTTTAAATATTTTGTTTTATGTAAATACACTCAAATATTAATTAAAAATTCTAAACACCCCATATTTAAGAGATTTTGATGTACATGGTCATAGAAGAAAATAAAGAAGATAACAGTAAATTAATAAGCATTGAACTCCGGAGAAGTGACAATCATAAATATACATGAATCAGATAGCACCATCCCACCTGAGATCGATTTTCATCGCTTACATTTGTGTAGAATTGACTAATAGATCGACTATTTGTAGTCCAAATGTTGACAAAAAAATAAAATAATAAACATCGAACTCCTCTATTAGTAATCACTGATATGTAATAGTCAACAAACAAAAATTGAAAATAATAACCAATATTATACCCTTTAAAGTAAGTCCAATATAACACGAAGACAAAAGAATAAGATAGTAATTAAATAAAAAGTTGGTAATTCGTATTCCTCATAAAAAAATAGCATTTTTTTTGTTTCTAGATGCTCTTTCACTTTCTTTTTTTACAAAAATAGTGAGAAACTTGGCACACCTTAATACATCACATAATCTCCACAAACTTGCTAAATCACTCAAAACAAAACCAAACGGTTATAGAGATAAATACAAAGTGGACGTAAGCGATAGAAAGTTTAAAAAACATGTTAGAGCATATCCATTGGTGTTTCTTAAAGAGATCTTAGCAAGTGGGACCCGTTAAATAGTTAAGATCTGGATCTTATATTTCCTATTTAAGATCCGGATCTTAACTATTTAGTGGGCCCTTTGGATACGTGGCGAACTATGATTGATGCGTTTTTAATTATTTTATTTTTGTTTTATTTTAAACTAACTGTTCATGGGTCCCAATGAATAGTTAAGAAATTTTGAGGGTTTCTCTATTGGACATGGTCTTATCCTTTTCATTATTATACGTGTCGTTACAGCTACGTAAACATACAAAATAAAACATCTAAATAACATTTTGTTACGTTTATGTCCACAAATATATTATACTAATAAACAAAATTTATAAAGAATGGGTCCAACGAAAAATATTCGCTGTGAGAGTATATATTTTGGACGATATATAATTTTGTCTATCATTGTCTATATATATTCTTTAATAAGTATATATTTACTGATTTATTATATATTCGTGTAATATAAGGTGTAGTTTATATATTTCGAAGATACAATCTTCTTGTTATTGTTATTGGGCTGTACATTTGGGCCTATTTTCTCGTGCAAGTCCATGGGCCGCGTAATAGTAATTAAATTTAATTCCGCTTAATATATTATTATTAATACAGGAGACAGAGATAGAAAATTATTGGAAAAATTATACGTGTCATCACCAGATTAATTCTAGTCTCACATCATTAAAATTTCGAAAAGCCCTAAATTGAAATTCGAAGCCCAACGAAAAAGCCCACTTAATATCATATAATACACTATTTTTTATATAACACACTAGAATTTGGGCTATTGTGATTAAACATTCATAGACAATATGTTGAAATCAATGAAAACACAATTTTATAATTTTCATAATGTTTGTATGTTATATTCTCGCACTAAAGAATGATAAAACATATTGTTCATTTATAAATAACAATATTATTTTGTAAAATTATATTAAACATCAAAACTCATGTCAAATGACAAAACTTGAATATAAAATTGACCCGAGCCCTCGAAAATTCAGTGATTTTATCCGAGGTATTAATAGTCCGAGTTTTCTGACAAATAGAGACCGAATGGACATATTTTTCGTTGTTAAACGAGTCATATCATGGTTTCAAAACACTATGTAGTTATTATTTTTTAATGATAAATAGTAAATTATACGTAATAGTAAATATTCAACATCGAAATGGAAATTATAATCTTTTTCGATGATAAGTATTAAAATAATAATAGTAATAAATTTTTGTAAATAAAACATTATAAAAACCAAAATACAATATATTTTGTATATATACTTCAAATTTAAACTCCATGTTTAACGCGGATCACATGAGATCCAAAATTTTTTTATCTCATTTTATATTACACATTATTTTTACCAATAAACATTTCTTTTTCAATTACGTAAATTTTTATCCCGCGTTTGACGCGGGTAAATTCCTAGTAGTCGACTAAAGCTTCAAAAAAGTTGAGAACCTAAAATATTTGGTGAACAATCAAACAAAAATACTATATTAATTGAAATTATAAAAATCTAAAAATATAAATTAGCTTGTAGAACAGAAAACTCAATCACCAAACAAATGAGAAACTTAATTGCTAAATTTATATTGTAGTGTAAAAATAAAATGCTAACGATCCTGAAAAAGTTTCAAAACAAGATTCCAATTTGGATTTTTTCACAATTACATTTATTTGGCAATAATGTTTCAAAAGGAAAAATGAAAAACTAAAATGTTGGTGAACAATTAAGTTAAAAATATATGAATTGAAAACATTTTTAGAAACTCAAAAATATAAATTAGCATGTGAAATAATATAATATCCTTTTAAAACATAATCCGATAACCAAATTAATAAGAAACTTGAGTGCTACATTTATATTGGAGTGTAAAAACAAAACAAACTTGACCCCGCTAACGATCTTTAATAAATTAAAGACATGATTCCAAGTTCGAATTTTTTCACAACTACGTAAACGTGGCACTAAAGTTTCAAAAAAAATCTGAAAACTAAAATATTAGGTAAAAATATACTATATTTTATACACTGAAATCAAATATTTTTTTTAGTAATTTTGAAAGATAAATAAATCCTTTGAAAAAAAACTACGCCCAATAATAGCAATTATCATAAGAATATACTATACTATAATACCTGGCTTTGTCACATAGGCTGTTGATTTTAATTTTGATACATAGAGCCATAGAAAAACAAAAACTTATATTCAAGACTCACGAGATAAAAGGTTTTTTCAAAGAACACTCACCGGAGTTTGCGTCTTCCGCCGCCAACGAAAAGAATCTTCCACGACGGAGAGAAAGAGATTTGCGACGGAGAGTACTTCTCTAATATTCAAAGAGGTTGTCAGGTATTTATAAAATACTAAGGAGACAAAGAATTTCCTTTTTATTCTAGCTTTTAAATTGCAAATTAACAAAATTATAAAAAGTTACCGTTAAGTTTATTAACGTTCATAATTGATTACCTTAGGGTCGGTAATAATATAACGTCATAAGATTTTTGACCGTTAAAAAGAAGATAATTTGTTTTAAATTTAAGAATTAAGATTTTAACATATTTGATAGACATAAAAGGAACCCAATATTAAGCATTCAAAAACACTATTAAAATATACAACATATACTATAATGTGTTGAAATTAATCCAAATAAGATTTATATTATAATAAACGCAAAGCCATATCAGTTTCTGATGATCAAACATAAGCGGAAGCGTACCTGATTTAGTCATGATGAATTTGTGGTTGAAGATCTGAAGTTGGTTATGGATCTTCCAAAGCATACCCTGAATTGACTTTAGGTCTCTAGTGATGGGATGCAGAGAGATTTCGTATTTCGAGTTAGGGTTGCTTTGGGACTATAACCCTCTATTTATATAGAGTACTAATTTATAATTCGGCCCTTCATCAAATTATAAATTACTTAAGGCATCCACAATTAATTTTCCATAACACTTATGCCTCCAGTCTTTTACTTTATTACAAAAGTGACCATATAAGTTTGACTTATTAAATAATGACTCTATCACATATTGATATATGTGTGACCCCATAAAATAAATCTTACATAATGTCTATTAAATCATTAGTCCAAGTTTTAAGACAAGACTTCAACTGATAAGTTTTGGTTATGTCTTTGATATACTATAATGTTTTAATAACTAATTATATAAGAGCATTAACATCGGTAAAGCATCTTAAAATCATTTTTTATTTTTATTTTTATTTAATTTTTTGAAAAAAAAAACAAAAAAAAAAATTAATATATAAACAAACTAATCGCGGGCCGCCACGTGGCAGTGGGGCCCGCGAATAGTAGTAGAAGCACATCTTATATTGAAATTTTGGGAAGTGGTTTTTGTTAAATACTGTGGGTCCCAGAGCTTAGATGCGGCTGTAAATGTGCCGATATTAGTGGTCTAAGTCTTCTTGTTAGCACTTTTGTGTAGTGTGTATTTAAACTCTACTATAGCTCTTTAAACCTTTAGATAATGGGCTTTTCTGATTTGTTTTGAGTTGGGCTCATAATATGTGATAGATAGACAGATGATATAAAACTTTTTTTAACATGATTTCTTAAATATGTTGGATTCGTAACTTATGCATTATCCATGATAATGAAACATCATAACCATTCGTTTTCTTTAAGAAAATGTTTTGATAAATGTTAAAACAGGGTTCGGGTAGGATACCGAACTGAGATGATTGTTATAGAAGTGGGGTCGGAAAACTCGTTAAGTGATAATGGAGACGAACAGATAGCACCGAAGTAAAGATTAGAGTAAATGCCGAACAGAAAATGTAATGTGCCGAACAGGGATGTTCGGAATAAGGTAGATGGATTGTTCGGATTGATATAACGAAGTTGGTTCGGAATGATGGTTCGCTAGAGATAGCGAACGCTTTTTATAATGCCAAAGATAGCGAACAGAAAGTGGCAAAGATGCCGAACGTAAAATACAGTTGATAATGTCGGACTAAAAGGTGTCGAACTTAAAAGATAGTGAATTTGAGGCTCTTGTTTCTCTCTGTAGATTTTTCTCTCCCAATTCCGGATCCTTTGCTTATGAGCCGGAACCCTCTATTTATAGTGAAGACTTGTGATCTTTGGCGGGGTTTTGCTCCTTGGCGGGATCGCTTCGGCGCATGCTCGACATACGGAAAGCTGTTTTGTCGAGCATGCTCTTGCATTTAATGCGGTCGTCGAGCGTGCTTCCGCATCGAATGCTCGTTCGGCCGCCTTTGTATCATGCGAGTCCGTATCGACACCTTTGTCACCTGTGTCGGTCCTAGCGAGTCCGTACCGATGTCACCGTCGCGCGTGCTTTCTCCAATTGGGCTTTTGACTTCGGCCGGGCCTTGGCTTCGGCGGGCCTTTGGGCCGAACTCCGGTTAAGGCCCACCGAATTCTCTTGGTGACTTCCGGAATGGGCCGGGCTCGAGTGGGCTTAGGCCCACCCTCAACATTAGTCCCTCCCCGGTTCGGCTTTTTAGGAGAGGCGAACTAAAGAGATCGGCCTTGGCGCATTTGAGGAGTCACCATTGGCATATGATCGATTTGGGGGATGCCACGTCATCGACCCTTCTTTTTTGTAATTTTGGGTCGATCGTTGGGGTTGGCCTTGTTGCCCTTTTCTTTCCATTTTGGCTCGTCCTTCTGTCTTTATTCGTACATCACTTCTCTTTCGGTTTCGGGCCCGTTGTTGGGATCGGCCTTCTCGATATAAAAAGTCATGATGTTGGTTCGTCTATCCGTCCTCCTTGTTCGCATGCCAAACTCGTATTAAGGAAAAATAAATTAGTTTGCGGAATAGACCGGCTTAAAGATAGAGCGCGGAGCCCGTTTTAGTATAAGCGAAGAGCTTATATGACCGAACTCGGAGTTCGTTTTTGTCTGAGTACTGAGCTCGTGTTTCCTGAGTTCGGAACTCGTATAAGGAAAAATTATTTCTTGTATATTCTTCTTTCATGGTTCGCATATGATACGAACCGTTTTTCGAGGTTGCGAGGTACTCGGCTTTTGTGGTTTCGGATTGGACCACCTGCAAGTGTTGAACATGAGTTCGTAGATATCTTCCTTGCAAAATAGTGGGTGATCAGCCCACTGCACTTTAAGATAGTGGCTAATTAGTTTGCGGAATAGACCGGCTTAAAAATAAGAGCGCGGAGCCCGTTTAGTATAAGCGAAGAGCTTGTGTGACCGAACTCGGAGTTCGTTTTTGTCCGAGTATCGAGCTCGTGTTTCCCGAGTTCGGAACTCGTATTTAAGGAAAAATTATTTTTTATTTTATTATAGCTGCGCCTTTAGAAAGGCTGCCTACGTACCTAATAAGGGATCAAGCCATTCGTAGTTCGGTCTTTTAGAAGATAGTTTATGTATATATGTATATATATATATATATATATATTTTTTTTTTTTTTTTTATTACCTTCGGCGTCGATAGTCGGTGTGTCGGTTCGTCGTTTTGGCTTCGGCATTGTTCCTTTCGGTGGCGGTTCCTCTATTCGGATATTCCGAACTCGTTTTCGATTCGGTTATATTCGGGACGGTTGACGTTATGAACCGCCTCGTTCTTCGGCTTCCTCGACCGAAAGGACTCTGGGGTGTCGATTTTTGTGTTCCGCGTCGAAGCGTTGTCGCGGTTCGCGGTATTCTTCTTGTTTTTCTTTTTCTCTTGGGACGGTCTTTGTCGGCGTCCTTTTCTTTTTAAAGCCGGCTATGTCTTCTTCCGGTTTGATGTATGCCGTTGCCCTATGCAAAGCATCCTCCAAGGTCTTCGGCGGATTCGTTGTGAGTTCGCGGAAAAAGCGGGATTCGGTCCGGACCCCGTTTCGAAGTGCTTCGATGGCGACGTCATCCGACACTTTTATTCCGGAGGCGACATCCTTGAATCTCTCGACGTATAGCCGAAGTGATTCTCCTTCCGCTCGCGTCATCTTCCATAGGTCGGCGATCGACAGCTCCTTGTGGATGTACATCGAGTAATGTTTGAGGAAGGCGGTCTGGAGCTCGTGAAAGTTCCAGATTGAGTTCGGCGTTAGCCTATTGAACCATCGTTGCGCTCCACCCGTCAGATTTTCGACGAAGAGCTGGCAATAACCCGCGTCCCGCAGTTCGGGTGCGAACTGTGCTCTGCCCATCGATATGGTAAACGATGTGATGTGTTGCACGGGATCTTTCGTTCCGTCGTACTTCGGGATGGTGATTTTCCCGGGATGTGGAATACGGAATCTCGTAATGTCCGATGTGAAAGGGACATTCTGTGCTTTTCGAAGGACGCGGCCGATCTCGGGTGCTGCGCTTGTGGCCTCGTGGACGCGAGAGTTCATTTCGGCCAACTCTTGGCGCATTCTTTCTAGTTCGTAATCTCTTCCGGTTTGCGGGAAGGTAGATGCATCCTGACCGAACTGAGGGGCATGATCGTTCGCGCCGAATTGAGGGTTGGCGAACCGCGGGGTTCGCTGATGTGTGCTTAGTCCGGCAGCTTGGTGGGTGAATTGCGGGGAGTTGTAGATTGTCGTCGGGTCGTGAGTCCCGTAGAGGCGTCCTGTCAGTGGGCTGAAGACCTAGGGGGGGTTGATTTCCCTGTGTTGCAAACTGAGTCGCGTCTGTCGAGGGTCCTCCGAACATATTTCTCGGGATATTCGGTGAGGAGTCGATGATTGGTCTCAGGTTTCGGGATCTTTCGCCCGAAAGTGCTTCGAATCTCTCGTTGGTGGACCTAGTCGGTGTGTCCACCTTGTTCATCGAGTCGGTGAGGAGTTCGGCGATTTCGGATTGATCGTCTTGGTTGGAGCGGTTGACTTCGGCGACCGTTGTTGGGGTATCGCGTGGTACGACTATAGTGACCCTTGGTTCAAGTACCGGTTCAGCGATAGTTGTGGGAACCGCTATCGGCGTGTGAAGTTCCGGTTCTGCGATCGCCGGGGTCTGACCGATCGGGATGGCCGATGTCTGGGCTTCGGCGAGCGCTGCTTGTAGGGCGATTGGTTTGTGTGAAACGTTTTCTGGTTGGTTTATCATTGTGGTCGGAGATGTTGGTATTCTTCTCGACTTCGGGTCGTTCGTGAATTATCGTAAGCGTGAGAGATTTTCCCGAGATGTCCCCTCGGACGGCGCCAAATGTTAAAACGGGGTTCGGAAGGATACCGAACCGAGATGATTGTTATAGAAGTGGGGTCGGAAAACTCGTTAAGTGATAATGGAGACGAACGAGATAGCACCGAAGTAAAGATTAGAGTAAATGCCGAACGAGAAAATGTAATGTGCCGAACGGGGATGTTCGGAATAAGGTAGATGGATTGTTCGGATTGATATAACGAAGTTGGTTCGGAATGATGGTTCGCTAGAGATAGCGAACGCTTTTTATAATGCCAAAGATAGCGAACGAGAAAGTGGCAAAGATGCCGAACGTAAAATACGATTGATAATGTCGGACTAAAAGGTGTCGAACTTAAAAGATAGTGAATTTGAGGCTCTTGTTTCTCTCTCGTAGATTTTTCTCTCCCAATTCCGGATCCTTTGCTTATGAGCCGGAACCCTCATTTATAGTGAAGACTCGTGATCTTTGGCGGGGTTTTGCTCCTTGGCGGGATCGCTTCGGCGCATGCTCGACATACGGAAAGCTCGTTTTGTCGAGCATGCTCTTGCATTTAATGCGGTCGTCGAGCGTGCTTCGCATCGAATGCTCGTTCGGTCGCCTTTGTATCATGCGAGTCCGTATCGACACCTTTGTCACCCGTGTCGGTCCTGCGCGGTCCGTACCGATGTCACTCGTCGCGCGTGCTTTCTCCGATCGGGCTTTCGACTTGGTGGCGCCTGGCCGGCGGCGCTGGCCGAAGCTCGGTCAGCGCCCACCGATCTCTTGGTGACTTCGGAATGGGCCAGGCTGAGTGGCGCAGCGCACCCTTAACAATAAAGGAGAAAGTCTTCTATAGTCTAATATTGTATATTTGGATGATTTTTGTAATAACTCTTTTTGCCTCGTCTTAATTCCACCATTTTGTATATAAATATATCGTGCCACCACTAAATTAGTTTATATTCTTCTTTTAAAACATCTTTTAGAACATATTGACATATTCGATAAAGATATATACGAGATTAAGCCACACACGTCATTAAGTGCTCTTCACACAAATGTCATCGAAATAATAACAAGTTAGCTACGACGATAACCATCTTATTATGCATTGCTTAAATTTAAAGAAAATATTATCTCGTTTATTCTTCTTAAATTAGACTTTTGTAAATTTATACTTCGAATTTATAAACAAAAACTAGATAGTTCTATAAAGATATTTTGTAAAACACTTCTAGAATATTGGCAAATGCAAGACTCTACAAAAAGACATTGACAAAGAAAAAAGACTCTTACATATACCAAAATTGACTAAAACATTTTCTAGATCTCAGTCTATATCCCAAGTCGTAAATTTATTGGGTCTTCAAATTCTATTCTTGGTAGCACTCTATTTAATTATATTTTGAAATTCAATCAAGCTAAAACACTCGAATTTAATTTTTCCCAACCTACACACTGTCCCAACCTTTATGTTCACATTAATTGTTTACCTAAAATAAGTAATAAGAGCTACTCACTGAGGTTTAGTTGACATTTAAATTAATTTTTAATTTTCATCAAAAATGTACATAACAATCTTTTTTAAGCATTCATAAATTTCATGTATTTCATATATAATACAACACATCTTTCACGTAAATGTTCGTTTTTACTAAGACTACTTACAATGGGGTGTTGAATAAAATTATTCAACTATTTAATCTTTGCAATGGTTTCTTGAAAACTAAAAAATGATGAGGTGGATTAATTGGTGTTAAATAAATTCAACATGTTGAATCCATAGAAAGAGAAATAAAATGTGACAAGTGTCATTAATTGATTGGATGCAAAAAGTTTGTGGGGTTTTGTACATTATTTTTTTCATCCAATTAGTTTAACATCAATTATTTCATATTAAATAATTTTTTATATTTATAGTTTTTATATCAAAATTCATTATTTTTTATACTTTATAAATAGAGACTTGTTTCATTTAATTTGGATACTTAAAAAAAATATTTTTTAATAAAAACATGAAAATAAGTTGGTGGGGTATGTGTTGAATTTTATTAAACACAACCATTGTAAATGATAAAAGTTGAATAAATGTTGAATTAATATGTGGATGAAAGAGAAAATGATGTGGAATATATAATAGTAAAAAATATAGTGTTGAATTCACAAACCATGATAGATAGTCTAAATGTATAGTTCCAAAAACAAATAAATAACACATAACAAATGCAAATTGCAGAGAGAAAACTATTTTATCATACAAATAACAAACAAGTCTACACGTGTTTTGACTCCAATTTTAAAAATACATAACATTTTTAAAACCATCTTAAATTTATTAATAATAAAAAAATATGCTGCTTCGTAATAAATTCCCCAACCAATACCAGAGAACCAAACACAACACACTACAAAATATATTCACTCGTATCATAATTTTTAGTTATGTAAAAAAAAACCTCTCAATTTTTTTTTTTTTTTTAATAATGACAGGTTGCTTTAGCTTCACAGAAACATTAGAAAGAACATACAAATCCGGTTTCAAAAGATCCGGTTTAAGATCAATAACCATCGATTTAAAAGACGGTACTTTGGTTCATTTCTGGGTATCCAAGATCCGACCCGGATCCAAACCCAAACCCAATCTCCTCCTAATCCACGGTCTCGGTGCTTCTGCCATCTGGCAATGGTACGAACTAGCTCGCCGTCTAGCTCCACATTTCAGCCTCTACATACCGGATCTTGTCTTCTTCGGTGGATCCTCCACGACCCGACCCGAAAGATCCGATCTTTTTCAAGCCCAAACTCTTATGCGGGCTTTGGAAGCCCAATCTGTTAAAAGGTTTAGTCTCGTGGGTTTAAGCTACGGAGGTTTTGTCGGCTATAGAATGGCGGCCATGTACGGAGACGCCGTGGTGGAGAGGGTGGTGATATGTTGCGCCGCCGTGTGTATGGAGGAGAAAGACATGAAAGAAGGGGTGTTTAAAGTGTCGGATATTGATGAAGCGGCGAAGATACTTGTGCCTGAATCTGTAGGAAAGCTTAAGGAGCTTATGGGTTATATTTTTTATAAGCCGGCGTTGGCGAGAATGGTTCCTGCTTTTCTTCTCCATGATTTCATCGACCATGTTAGTTTACTTTTCTTCTTAACCTTTTAGATTTTTTAACCAATGCTGTTATGACACGTGTGTTTATGTCCTTTTGACATTTTGCATTTAGAAAAAGCCAAATAGATAAGAGAAAAGTTTTGGAATAATGAAATTTTTGATAGTGGATAATATGGGAAATTTGAAAGATTCTAAATGTTCGAAGATAATATATTAAAGTTTTATAAAGAAACATTGTCTAGCTGTTTTTTAGAGGTTTTTTTTTAAAAAAATCGATTTTGTCTTTTTCACTAAACCTATGTATTATTCATAAATGAGGAATTCACAAATCTACACTCTTTCAACCCCTTCTTCACAAAACTACTCCTAATTTAATATTTTCACATATGTACACCCTTTCAAAATTTTAAAAACTTGATTTAATCTTTAAAAAATTACCAAAATTAATTTTTTTTCATTTGGGTTCGCTAATTAGTGTTTAGGGTATAGTATTAAGGGGGTATGGTTGTTTGGGTAGAGTTTATTTAGATTTAATTTTGAGTGTTTAGGTGTAGTTTTGTGAAGTATTTTGGAAATTGTGTAGTTTTGTGAAATGTAATTCAAATGATGTAGTTTTGTGATTCTCCCTTCATAAATTGCCATTTTAGATTTATTTACTAAAATTAAATGTTTTTTTGGCGAAGTAAGATTTGTTCGGTAGCTTTTTGTGTACTTGTTGGGTTAAGTTAGTTAACTATTTATTTATTAAGTACTTGCTGTTGTGTCATATTAAGAAACGGTAAAAAATGTTTAAACTTCAAATACATACAAATAAAAATGGTCTGTTTTTGTTAGGAAATTTATTTAATTTGAACATTATATAATCAACACAGGTCTTGAGGAGAAAATATGTGAAAGAGCAAAGGGAGCTGATAAAAGACATACCTAAAGACAGAATAATATCAGAGATTCCTAAACTAACTCAGGTTTTTCTTAACTACTCTCATTAATCAATTTTTCCAAACATAATTAGTAACACAAAGTTTAATTGAGATTTTAAATTTTATGTAAAAGCCAACATTGATAATATGGGGAGAGCATGATCAAGTGTTTCCATTGGAGATGGGTAAGAGACTTGAGAAACATATTGGAGATAATGGGAGACTTGTTGTTATAAAAAAGACTGGTCATGTTTTTATTTACGAGAAGCCAAAAACTTGTTATAAGCTTCTTAAACCTTTTCTTCTTCAGACTAAATCAAAGGTTAAAATCTCTAATTGAAGTGTTTAACTCTACATTCCATGTAATTTTTATTTTTCTTATCTAGTAATGTAATATTTAAGCTTCAGAGACATGTATTAATTCATATATTTCAACTTTGTTAAATATATTTGTACTTTTTCTAAGATTTTTCGGTTAAACTTGTTCAAGGTTATTATAAACAAAATCATGATCTTTTTTTAATTGATAATTAATGCCCTCAAAATTTTAATTTTATTGGGCAGAATGTTCAATATCGGATACTTCACTTTGGTCTGTGACGTTAGAATTAATTTTTGGGCTTTTTATTGGGCCTATATATTAAAATTATTTTACTATGACAAAAAATAACAAAAACTGATTTGGTCCGGGTAAATTTTTTTTTTTACCATGGCAATAAAACCGATATGAATAATGATATAAAAAGACTGATATTTGCAAAGTAAAATAAATTATTTTACTATGACAAAAAATAACAAAAACTGATTTGGTCCGGGTAAATTTTTTTTTTACCATGGCAATAAAACCGATACGAATAATAATATAAAAAGACTGATATTTGCAAAGCAGATTTGTTTTCTTTGTAGTTAGATGAATAAAAACATTGGAAGAAGAAGATAAATGTATGTATGTACCAAAGAAAAGGATAAAATCACAGAGAATAAAAAAACTCTGCAAAAATATAAAAATCCTTCTCATAATGGAGAAATTATTATGTGCCCCCAGAACAAAGCTAACAAGTATAGATCTTGCTGCTGAAAGATGAGGCATCTTTCTTCCTTCTAACCAAATTTTTCTACTCAAAAACTAATTTGTAACAATAAAAACCATTGAAATCAGAACAAAGACATTTATGAAGATTGTAGACTTGATGTTAGCATTGTTATTATATATAGAGACGGCTTCAAGCTTCCTTCTCATAAAACCCTAATTTCACTTAATGGGCCTTTTATGGGCTTTTCCCTTTTAAACCCATTTAAATTGTAAGCCTGCTAATTAGATTTATTTTCACATATCAATGTTAACATAAATTAATAACCATATAAGTTTATATATAGGTTCCAAACTTCCAATTTATAATTCTAGAAACATGTATAAACCCAAATGTTATAATGATGGTTTTGTATAAAATTAAATCCTATGAAGCAAAAACTAAACCGAACCCAAAAAGCAAAAAAAGAAAAGAAAAAGAGACTTTGGTTAATTATCTAAACCGGACAACAATACAAGAAATGTCATCTTTACTGTTTCTTTTCAAAGCTTCAGCTACTACTTGCTTAGCTCCTTCCTTTGGATCTCTCATCTTCTTTGCTATATCTACTGCTTCTTGGTTCGTCATTACCTTTTTCAATTCATATTTCAAGAAACACATTTCAACAAAACACTATCTTCTTCTCTCAAATACACACTAAAAAACCGAAAAATATGTTTACCTTTGAAACACCATCACTAGCTAGAACAAGAAGATCAATGTAACTATCAATATCAACATCTTTAATATCAGGCTCTATATTCAAATAAGCCTTAAGGTTTTTGTCTCCAAACACACGCGACACCGCTAACAAACCATTCACTCGCGCAACGTCTCCTATTCAAATTCCAACAAAATAAAACAACCAACACAATCATCTTTACATAATGTCTCAAATTAGTACAAAAGAGTTGTTATGTTTGTTTTTTTTGTTAATAAAAAAACCTGGTCTGTTGGTAACAAATCCACCTTTACTCTCAATCATATCCCTTTCTTGTTCATTACCAGGATCATGGTCTACACTGACCTGTTTCGCTTTGCCTCTACGACACACGATAGCTCGTGAATCTCCTACATTAGCCACCCACAGTGTCTTCTTATTGATCAAAACCGCGGTCACAGCAGTGGAGCCACCATCGAAACCGGTATCAGACAGAATAATGTGGTCAGTATTCTCATAAGCTTTCTTTATAGCTCTTCTTGGATCAATCAAGAACTCTCCCTAATACACAAAAACAATACATCACAACACATACACATATCAAGAAGGCAAGAAATCAAGAGTCATTATTATCTTACATTGTTGAGTATGTTGGAGAAGAGATGTTTCTGCAAATAAGAAGCTACGTTATGGCCTTTGTGACCATCAAAGATTGCGAATAAACCTAATTCGTTGTCACCATTGTTGTTGTTGATGAACTTGGAGACATGATAATCTTCCATTGAATTCTTGTTTTTGCCTTTGATTAAATAAAAACCAAACTTGATTCCTCCTTCACTGTTTTTGCCATTACCAGATTGAGATTGAGATCTCTGTTCTCCTACTACAACCTTAAAATATAACAAAACAAAAATTAGGACAAAATCTCAAAACTCTTGATAGGTAATAAAATAATCATGTGTGAATAAAAAAATTGTTTTTTTATTATTTACTTGTGTAGAGGAACGAGAACAGCAAATAGGCATTTTGATTCGATGAGGTGATTCCAAAATCGGCGAAAATTGACGACAATGGTGTCAATGGAGGAAGAAGAAGAAGACCATGAAGAGCGTGAAGTCAAAACCCTTAAGCTGCTTTAGTCTCGTGTAAGACTTCTTCTCCTTCGTTAATGTCGTTTTTGTTTGCGATAATTTTTACATCCATCCACTGAAATTTATTTATTAAATCATCGTTCGTTAAGGTTTATTATTTAAATATTTATGTACTATTTGGTATCATTTTTTATTTTAATATCTGCAAAATTAGGAAGTGAATTTAAGTGTAATATATAGTGTGTTTTTTTGTATTTCTTTTGATTTTGTTTCCCTTTTTTATGTTTTTTGTTAAAGATTTCCCTTTTTTAAGTTTTCTGTTAAAGATTTCCCTTTTTATGCTATTAAATCATTTTTATATTGATTAATATACAAAGAGTTACATTCTTAATCTGTTCTATATAATGTATCAAATCTATGATGAAACACGTATTTCTTTTCATGAAAACTTCCAAGTTTTTTTTTCTATTTTTATTACATTTTTAAATTGCTTTTACTTTTACCATTTCTATCACTTTGGGTCCGATTGGTTGAAGCTGTAGCTTTTAGCTTTTGGTTGTAGAAATTTTGCTGTAGCTTTTTTTGTTGTAGCTCTAGATTTTGTTGCTGTAAGATTTTGACTCTAAATTTTCGGCTGTGAGTTTTAAAAAAAAATGTGATTAGTTTGATAATGCTGTAAATAATAATGTAGAATTTTATTTAAAAATTAAAATTATATAGTAAGTATCATAATCTATATTAGTATTTTTGAAGTACTAATTTGAAAATTTCCAAAAAATCACATTAAATTACACATTATGCCATTGGGCATAAAAGGAAATATTTTTGAACATTTAATTACGAAAAATCAAATAAGGAAATATTATAATTCTCTCCAAAAATAAATAAAAAATATTAAAGAAATTATGTAAAAAATATTTGAAAAACAAAATAAACATATGTAATTCACATAAATACATTATTACATAGTTTTTTTTATAAAAACTACCATTAAAATTTTATTTAAATCAAAACAAACAGGTTTAATTAATATTATTAAGAATTTAAAAACGATTTGAAAATTTTTTTTGTTAAAAATATCAAACAATAAAAAACAAAATATAATGTTAACGAGTTTGATTTCTCGTTCGATTATAAACAAAAAGAAGAAATTGCAATTCTACTAAAATTTAAATCTTATATTACATATTTAGAATATGTTTACAACAATTATTTATATATATATATAATCAAAATAATTATAATTTTAAATAAATTTGGGTAAATCGCATAATATGATTTGTGTATTTTGATTCGGTTTGTATTTTGAATTCGGGTATTTTCGAATCCTAAATATAATAAATAATAAATTATTGGTCTAATCAACTTATAAATTATATATGAAATATATAATAAAAATATATATATTATTATTTTTGAAATACTTTTTTGAACTTTTCCAAAAAAACTCACTTAACTACATACTATGTCATTGGTTTTAAACTCACTTAAAGAGTTATGTGAAACTTACACACAAACATATCTCATTCTATATATATACTTTTTAAAATTGACTTAAATATCAACAAAAACAATAAAACCGATTTTAACATAAAATCAACCACTAATTTCATATTTATGATATTTTTGATATAATCTTTTTATTTTTCTTACGGAGGTCTATAAAAAATTTCAGAATATAAATATTTTTTAAAAAGTATATAGTAAAGTTTTTATATATAATCATTGTCCATATTATAATTTTCTATTTATATTAATATTTTAGATGTTTATTAACATCTATATTGAACATAGATAAAGTTTGTTTAAATCAATTAACACTAAGCATAACAATTATTTATTAACGGGTTCGGTTTCTAGAAAAATTCTAGATAAATGACAAGAAGTTTGAAAATAATGATTAAACTTTATCATAAACAAATTTCGGGTAATTCGGGTTCAAATCTAGAAATTTGTTTTGGCTTCGGGTTTTCGAGTAGTAAATTTCTCAATTCGTTCGGGTTATTTATTTTTGGAACGGTTTCGGTTCTTTAATTTCGGTTTGGTTCCAATTATGTACTTCAAATATAATTATAACTATTATTATTTTAAATAATTTTTGGGTAGTTAGAGTAGTTTAGTTTAGTTCTACAAAATTGAGTTCGGTTCAGATTCGTTCGGGTTATTTATTTTTGGAACGGTTTCGGTTCTTTAATTTCGGTTTGGTTCCAATTATGTATTTCAAATATAATTATAACTATTATTATTTTAAATAATTTTTGGGTAGTTAGAGTAGTTTAGTTTAGTTCTACAAAATTGAGTTCGGTTCAGATTCGATTTCGGGTATTATGGTAGTAAATTTCCCTATACATTCGATTTATTTGTTTTTAGAATCGGTATTGATTTGGGGATTTCGGTTTGGTTTGGGTTCGGTATTTCGGATCCGGAAGTTTTGCCCATCCCTAATTTTTATAGTTTATAATAGTTTGGAATAAACACACTTACAAATTATATTAAGATTTTGCTATATAAAATATAATTTTCATTATATATTTATGGGAGAATCACAAAACTACACCATTTGAATTACATTTCACAAAACTACACTATTTCAAAAATATTTCACAAAACTACACCTAAACACTCAAAATTAAATTCAAATAAACCCTATCCACACAATTATACCCCTTAATACTATTTCTAAACACTAATTAGCGAACACAAATGAAAATATTTTAATTTTGGTAATTTTTAAAAGGGTAAATCAAGCTTTTAAAATTTTGAAAGGGTGTAAATTTGTGAAAATATTGAATTAGATGTAGTTTTGTGAAGGAATGATTGAAAGGGTGTAGTTTTGTGAATTTCTCTATATTTATTTGCATAAACAATAAAAGAACAAAATACTCTTTAGAAATTTTTTTTTTTTTTGTTAAACTAGGAGGTTCTGGGCCGAAGCCCATAATCCCCCTAGGCCCGCGACCAGCCTTTGATAATACCAATTAATGGCGTAAATCATCGCTCCCAACGCGGTTCGAACTCAGGAGCACAACATCACCAACGACTGCGCTTAACCGACTGAGCCAACCCGTCGTTGGTAATACTCTTTAGAAATTCTGAATATTTTTATTTATTTTACAAAATCAGAAAAAATATTACAAACTTCTAAATTAACTGTATATATATAAAATTATTTATAAAAAACATAAACCTGTGGTACACCACGGGTTAAATCCTAGTTATAAAATATTTATACATCATTAATATGTTATGTATATACACATTTGTAATAAAGAACAAAATAAAAATACAATCTAAATTTTAAAAATAAATGATAATCATATATATATATACACAAATATATGTTGAAAAAAGTATTATATATACATATATATGGAATACTTTATAAATTTCCAATAAATTATATATTAGTTGAAAAATAACATATACGTATGTTAAAGTATATATATAACAAAATAGTATATATGTTATCATGAACTATAATAGTTATAATATATGTTATATATGTATTTTGTATGGATATGTTAACATTGATAAGTAATATTGTGATATTTTGGTTTGAAAGATTTGTTAAGCACAATATTTTGGGTTGTAGAAAAATGGCTTTCTAAAGCCATTCTAAAGCCATGTTTTATTTTTTGGGCTGTAGGATTTTAAAATAAGATAAAGCTTGATTGACTTAATAAATTGACTCTAGACTAAATTTTGGCTTTAGAAAGTTTCTACAACCCCTTCCAATCAAGCCCAATGTCTTGTATTATTGTATCGTTTGACCAAAACAAAAAAGATTCTTAATCAAATTTGTTTCCTTTTTTTTGTCACATATTTGCTTTAATTCACTTTGTTTGAAAATTAGTTTTCTTAAAACATCTTTTTGGTAAAATACTAAAATTAGTTTATATGGCAAAATATCTGGCATGCTTCTGTAGTTTAGATGGGCCACATAGATAGTAAATGTTCTGCTCTTATCTTCACATTTCTGCCTTTAATGGATAAAGCCCATCTCCGACTTTCCAGGGTGTATTATGGTCATTTTTTTGTCCGAAGAAATAAAATTGAGTAGAAAACATTTTTTCGATGGGGAAGTGTGGCCTTGGCCTAGTGGCATTCATAAGTCCACAAGAGGCAGGTTAACACTCTCCCACCCGGGATCAATTCCAGCGCTTACTGACAGATGTAGGATTAGGTAATGGCCGCTAGGTTGCTGGCCAAATGTTGACAAAAAAAAAAAAAAAAAAAAACATTTTTCATTGATCACTCTTTGCATTGTGTTATGGACGATTCTATAAACGTTAACGCTCTTCAAAATCTTTCTCCATCCTTGTCATTCTACTTTAAGCACAATCTTCATACACTCATAGACAAAGTAACTTATCGCAGCAGAAGGCAATACCTGTGTAGATACAATGAAACAAAAGAACCATTAACTAAATCAAGCTTTTGTAAACAACAGACACATGTTTGAGTTTAGTTTTGTCGTTAAGGCAATACCTGGAGCAAGCTTGGTAAAAGACCGGCGTATAAAGACGGGAACCCTCCTCTCTCAATGATGTTAAATCCCATAGCTAAAGCACCGAGCTTGTTTCTACCCGCCTGCATTTGAAGCTGTCGTCTCACTACTTCGAAAGGATAAGTAGCTACTTCTGTACAAGCGCCAGCTATAGCACCGTATAAGAGAGTTCTTATGGGTCCTAACTCGAGCCTGTCTAGAGCATTGAGTTCTTCTTGTTGTCCATGCTGCTTCATCTCTTTGAGTCTTTTTCGGCCTTCCGGTGTATGCAAGTAAGATGATTTAAGAATGTCGTAAACCCCGTAGAAAACTGCGCCGGATAAAGCCATGCTTGCTATGGATGGGACTAAACCCTTGTAAAGAGACAACAATCCTTCGGTTTGGATCATATACTTGAAAGCTCCTGCGATCCCGCCCAAAGCTTCTCCACCTCGAGCCACTAGTTTCGTACGTAACTACGCAGTAATAACACATTTCAATCATAATGGTTCCACATACTTTCATCAAGTCTAAGCTCCATTTTCTGCTCTAAATAAAGATACTAATACTAGACTTATATGGTCACTCTAAAGCACAAAACTTTACTTTCACATCTACGATCTAACCATGGTTTATAAGAGCTTACGGTGTCCAGTGGCAAGCAGAGTACAGTGGCAGTAATCCCAGCAGCAGCACCAGCGACGAATCTTTCAAAGTTGGTTGCTTCTTCATTACCAGCGATTCTAAGCAATTGCTTTCTATACGTATCGTATGCGCAAAAGTTGACGGCTTTGAAAGGAGCAGTACGAAGAACATTGAGCAAGTTACCTTTCCAAAATCCTTTCAAGCCCTGAGTGGTCGCAATGGTTTTAGCTACAATCAATAAGTTCCTCTGTTCACCACGAACTGTGTATTCAAGCTTTAGTCTCTCAAGTGGTGCTAAGAAAGTTCTGTCATCAACAAACAAAATCATGGTCTTTTTGGTCAAGGCATTTTATCGAACACCTTGTAGGCATACTAATTAGAAAGCTACATACTTTGAAACCATGGCGGCTACAGCACCGGCCCAGAGATGCTTCCTTGTGTTCATCGTCCCGTTTCTACTCCTAACTCCGCCGTGAACTCTCTGTTTCCCATTTCCCTCGCCGTTGATTTCGTCTTTCTCCGTCAAAGCATCGTTACATTCCCGTTTTGATCCTTCTTTACTCAAGCTCACTGACATAAACAACAAGCCCTTACCGGAGCGGAGACGGGTTTGATTTCTCCGGTAACCGGTGAAATGCACAGTCTCGGAGTCAGAGCTAACGCATTTGGAGGAGATCGAGTCGAAGAAGGAAGACGACACTCCTGGTGGCTCGAGAAACAAACCACCGGTTCTGAAGAAAGCTTCATTGTATTGATCGTTGTAGCTCGAGGAAGAAGAAGAAGGATCGTGAGGATAGATATGGAGTCCTGGCATTTGGATAATGAAGGAGTATATTTTATTAGAATATGTAGCAAGGGATAATTTTGTACTATTTATGAGTAAGATACTGTTTATGTAATTTTGTGTAAGTTTTGTTAGTTATGTAATAAGTTACACCTTTGACTGCTTTGACTCTTGTGGGAGACTGACGTCAGCACAAGCGCTAATTTTTTTAATGCAAATTTAAGTAAATTAGATACTGTTTATGTAATGTTATGTAAATTAGGTACTATTAATGTAATTTTGAGGAAGTTTTGTACTAGTTGTGTAATAATTCACAGCTTTGACTGCTTTTAGACCATGTTTATCAAAGAAGACTAAATAAAAAGTGCTTAACAATATTTAATTAGTATTTGTGTGTATTTGTACAAAATAAAATACGTAAGCATTTTTAAAGGATTTATTAAAAAATTTCCTCCATTGAAGGAGACTAAAAAAGAGTGCTTAAAGATTGATTATCATCAAAAACGATTGTCTTCATTATCTTTATTACAATGCAATTGGATAACCTTTTTGCTGATTCAAAGCTCATAACAATATTCGTAAGTTAACAGGAGAATACAATATTTAAGTCCATAACAACCTCAAGCAACAAAATAACTCAAACAAAACAAAGATAGATAGTCACAGACAACAACAATCCAAGAAGATGTGAGTAGTACAATGAAACAAGAAGAAGAAGGGTAAATACTAAAAACCAAGATCATGTCTTTTTATTGGGTTAAGTTCTTGTCCACACAACTATTACTCTTTTAAAGCAGATATCAAAATCAATTTGTTTCATCAAAATAAGCTTGAACAACAAAGACCAAAACTTTAAAGAAACTAATTGGTTACCAATGGCGATGCGCAAGGGGAAGAGAGCGTTATCTCTGTCATCATCGTCTTCTTCCATCAAACCGTTGTCTTCCCTTGGAACCGCCATTGACGTAGTCTCTCTCTATTTTTTTCCGCCGCCGTTAAACAAATTAGGTTTTATAAACAACTAATCGCCGCTGTTGAATCCTTTAAAGAGAAACACAAGCTGGAAAGAAGAAAATCATTGAGAAAACTGTGAAAACAGAGAAGAAAAAAAAGTTTTATTGGAGGAAGGAGATGATACCTGTCGGTGCTTAAAGTTCTTAGATAAGCTTCGGTGCTTAATGTTATTAGTGTAAATATTGATTATTTATTTATTTTATAAACCTAAATACATAAAATTATACTTAAGCAACTATTAAAAACCTTTGATAAACATGCTCTAAGCTCTTGCGGAAGGATGACGTCAGCACAACCGCTTGAAATATTATAGCCGTTGTACGGCACGTGCCGTCGAGTCGGTTACGATTCCGATGTTATAAATATGGAGAGATTAAGCGCCAACGTTATTTTTCTCATTAATCTCAGATTTAGGGCTCCATTCTAGAGAGAGAGAGAGAGAAGAGAGAAGAGAGAAGAGAGAAGAGAGAAGAGAGAAGAGAGAGAAGCGAGAGCGATTACGATAGTTTTTGTTAGCGAACTCTCGAGATGCAGAAGCTAGGGTTTCCGGCGATGAAGAGCTTGGATCAGATCCGTTCGTTGTCTGGCTCGACGAAGAGCTTCTCCTTCTCCTCGCGTCAGCCTCCGGACTCGGTTTCTTCTGGAAACTTCTCGAATCTGAAGTTTACCGCAGGTAAGTTTCTTCGTTTGGCTTGATTTGGTAGTTTCGTTCCGATAAGTTTCGTAAATCGGCCTAATCTGATGATCGAGATGTCTGCGTTTTGTGTTTTTTGCAGAGAAGTTGGTCAAGGAACAGGCGTCTATGAAATCAGATCTCGAATTGGCGGTATTTTTGGATTGCTTATCGCGTTTTCTTATTACGTTGCGTCTATACAAACTTTTGTTTGATCGATGTATTTAAGAGGTATGTATATTGATTTTGGTGTTGCTAGGACCGTTAACGCAGATCTCTCGCTTAGTTTTGCGAGTTTTTGGTTTGATTATCTGCTAGGATATCGTAATTTTTGGTGGATTTTGAGATTGATAGATTCAAGTTATCGTTACTTACCTATGATGTATTGCTAGATATATTTGACCAGAGTTTGATAGATGATTCTTATGTCTTTTCATTATCCAGAATTCTAAGCTGAAAAAGTCGATGGATCATGTGCTTGCATTAGAGGAAAAACTGCAGAATGCATTCAATGAGAATGCTAAGCTAAGGGTAATGCAAAAGGAGGATGAAAAGCTTTGGAGAGGAATGGAGTCCAAATTTTCTTCAACTAAGACTCTGTGTGATCAACTTACCGAGACTCTGCAGCACCTGGCTTCCCAGGTTCAAGAAGGTAATAACAGATGCATATTGGTCTTGAGTTTTTAAAACTACTTTACTTTTGGTTTTGTTGCTTTATCTGTTTCCTAACTCGCCTCTACAGCTGAGAAGGATAAGGAGTTTTTTGAGTCCAAATTCTCTGCTGGTTTGGAAGTGATAGACTCTTTAAAGCAGCAGATGCAAGACCTATCTTTAAGATTGGTTGCTGCTGACGAAAACGTCAAAAGGCGTAAGTTGTTGGTTTATTTCATTGGAACACCTTCACTTTAAAATTGTTTGAGTTGCTACGATATGGTTCACCAAAACTTCTATATGGTTCAGTTGTTGGATATTGTTATACATTTGAGTTCACAATGCAGGAGAAAAGGAATTAGGGGAGCTGAAAATCGAGAAAGAGCAGAGAGAAAACTCTTATCTAGAAGAACAGTATAGAACTGGCAGTCTCCTAAAGGAGAAAGGTAATTTTTTCTTCTTTTAGATTCACAGGACATTGATAACATGCCGTAAATCACATCTTTTATATGATTCAATAGTTGAAACTAGTACCTGCACACCAAATAGGTTGAAAAAGTAGTGTTTCTGGAGGGTGCCCGCTTTTTAGATAGATTGCGAGTTTTTAGCTTGCATATAGGTTCAAGAAACGCACACTTGTATTATATAAAGGAGACGTTGTGTGTCAACTTTACACCAATATTTTCCCAGATCACATGATAAGGTGTTTCACGTTGCAGTACATATGTGATACAGGAAACTCTTTTCTGCACGTGTACAGTTATATGTTTGCATTGGCATATGCATCAAATTGTTATAGTTTTCCTTCTCTGTTGCAGATGCTACGATAATAAATTCTGAAGCAGCTATAGCTGAAGCAAAACTGAACATTGAGAATTTGAACTTCCAACTTGGGAAGGTGCGTCTTGAGCTAACATCAAAAGAAGATGAGGCCAAATTCCTTGCTGGCGTCAAGGAGAAGCTGGAGCAAGAAAAGGTGATTATACAGCTGAGTTCTGATAATTTGTCTGAGAAACTGAATAACTCAGACCAGGAGGTTAAGAAGCTTGAAGGCTTTGTTCACTCGTTGGCAACCGAGTTGTCTGAACTGGACAAAAAGAACTTGGCCTTCATGGAAAAGTTTGACAAGCTAAATGATTTATATGGCACTCACCTTACTTTGCTTCAAAAGGCTAAAGACATTGCTTCTGATCGTGCTCAAGGATTATTCAATCAACTCCAAGGAGAGTTCTTGGCTGTAAAACTACAGAAAGAAGCTCTTGAATCAGCAGGCAACGAGTTATATGGACAAAAAGAGGAACTGAAGAAAGCTAAAGAGTCATTAATTTCCCAGCTTGATGAGGAACGCTGCTCCGCAAGGCAGGCAATTGAAAAACTAGAGTCTGAAGCAAAAACTCTAGTTTCCACAAATGTTGAAACAGAAGCAGTAATCTTGAAGCTGAGAGAGGAAATAGACTCTTTGTTGGAAAATCTGAGGGCCTCGGAGAATAAGACGGTAGATATATCTTCCATCTCTTTGTGCAATCTCTATCAAATAATTAATGCATTGTTTCAAGGCTTAATCTCTTTATGTATCTTGCAGGAAGAATTGTTGTCAAAGCTTTCATCATCAGAGATGGAAAGCAAGGAGAACTATGAGAAGCTGCAGGCTGATGCACAGAGAAAGGCTGAAGAAACGGAGATTTTGCAGAAAGAGAGCGAGAGTAATCAGCTGCTTGTGGATTCATTGTCGAAAGAGGTTAACCAGCTCCAAAGCGTTATTGAAGAAAAGGAGCTTCTTATCAACCAATGCAAGGAAAATGAGAAGAAGTTGGACCAGCAAACTGTAGAGGTTTAGAGCGATAAATATTAAATAATGCTTTATGATTTTTATTCAGCTTTGAGTCCTCATCCAACAAATAAAGTTTATTGCAGGACAAAGAGCTACTGGCAGCTGCTGAAATTAAGCTTGTAGAGGCGAAGAAGCAATATGATCTGATGCTGGAAAGTAAACAGTTGGAATTATCAAGGCACTTGAAAGAATTATCTCAGAGGAATGACCAGGTATATCTTGATCTCCATATATATGCTCAAATAGTATGCTGAAGATTTGCTTAGGAGAGCTAAATTGAATCGTTCCTGATTTGTGACATGATGCTTTTCTAATGCTTTTTAGGCAATTAATGAGATCCGGAGGAGATATGAGGAGGAGAAGCAAGAAATTATTAGTGCTGAAAAAGAAAAGGTATATACTAACAATTTTTTTATTGTAATAGAACGAGAAATGATCATGGTTCTGTAATGTTTTTGGTTTTGATTTCAGGTCGAAAAGGTTATCAAAGAACTATCCACTAAATATGATAGAGAACTTTCAGACTGTAAAGCTGAATCAAAGCAGCAATTGCTGATTATTCAGAAGGATCACGCTTCTATGGTATAGTAATTTCCACCTACCTAAGATCATGCTTCAAAGCACCTAACGTGAATAAGCTTATATACATGTGTTAGAAGGAACTTTATAAGATTTCAGCCTCTCAGAATTGTAGGTTTGGTAGCAGAACATGCAGATTTCTGACTCTAAGTCCCTTTTCTCTGGCTTTCTTGTTTGGAAGTTTATCTTTTAGTAGCAAATAGTCTGATAAGCTTACATTTTCTGCAGATACTCACTATCCGGGAGGACCATGAGAACAGGGAGTTCAATCTCAACGCCAAGCACGATGAGGAAATGAGACAAACTCAGATTCAGGCTGAAACTGAACTAAAAGAGGTACCAACATTAGATTATTTGATAGTTCAATAGAAATATGAACCCTCTGGTACTCAAGTGAGGTTTTTTTTGTCTTCACGCAGAGGATAACAACACTAAGGGACGAGCATGATGTTCAGCTAAAAGCATTTAAGTGTCAGTATGAAGATGATTGCAAAAAGCTTCAGGACGAATTAGATCTTCAGAGGTCAAAAGTAAGTGTTTATCAAGAATCGTTAACATGGTGCGCCTGTTAAGGCTCAGAATTATAACTTAGTGATTTACCTTTGCAGGAAGAAAGGCAAAGAGCTTTGTTGCAAATGCAGTGGAGGGTTATGAGTGACAAATCACCTGAAGAGCAAGAAGTGAGCTCTAGAAAGGTTAGACCCCAAACCATTTTGATCCACTAATAGAATACTTAATTTACTAGTATATTATATCATCACACTTGAAAAACACAATCATATATAGATTTTGATAACATAATCATCTTGTAGGAGTATTCTGTATCATCTGTCAAAGTGAGAAACTCTCGTCCTGCTGGTAGCAGAAGAAGCCAGCATCTACCAGTGATGGAGGATGGCGATGAACAGGTATGGAACAAAATACCATTTTTGATTGTTTCTGCTTGGTCAAAGTCTGTACATATGAGATAAGTACATACATCCGCATGGATGAAATACAGGTTTCCCCTTTTGCAAAGGCACCTGTGACAAAGATGTTGAAGAAAGTTGAAATGGCAAATACAAGAAGCCTAATGAGCAGTCCAAAGCATCGTAGCAAGGTAAAAAAAACGTTCAAATCCCTTATTACTACTTATACATCAGCAGCTCCCAACCCTTTAATCATTTTGTGGTTTAAACTTGGCAGGTGAGTCGTCGTGAATATGAAATGGAAACGAACAATGGGAGGACCACAAAAAGAAGGAAAGCAAACAGCACAGTCATGTTTGAGGTACACTTGGTCTCTCTGCTTTAAACCCATTTTGATATCTTAATATTTGGATATCTTCACACAACCATCTTGTTATGGTTGTGATGATTCACCTTTCTTTTGTAAATGGCAACAGGAACCAACAAGAAGAAGTACTCGGTTTACACCCAAAGCTAAAACCCCCAGAAGTATCGCTAAGGTAAGATAGATCCCGAAAAGCTTGTCATAAATCCCACTCAAGTAAACCAGTGCTTAAGCAGGGTTGTTTAACATCATTCAAGTAAAACTAGTTTAATCACATTAACTACACTCTTTTGTGCTATTAGAGCTGGTTTAATAGTTCAAGCAACATGAAAAAGAATGGTATACCTGTTAATCTGAACTCTTTACAATGTTGTTAAGGCTAGTTTTGTACATGTTTACTTGTCCTGATTATGAGAGTTTCTTACAGAGATAAGAATGTGTGTATTTGTTGAACATGTAACAGGTAGCAACAGGGATAAGCACTCAACCGCCGTCAGCAAACATTGGAGATCTGTTCTCAGAAGGTTCCCTCAATCCTTATGCTGATGATCCCTATGCATTTGACTAAACACAGATCAACACAAAGCTCTTGAAACTCTCGCTTCTACATACACTATCAGCACGAGACTGTTACCGAACTTCTATATGGTAGCTAGCCATCATACCATTTGTGCATTTCCTATTGCATAAACTTTCTGATTCTGTTAATTTTGGAGTGTTGTGGATATTCAACAACTTGTTGTTGTTGTTACCTTACAGAAAATACAAAACAAACCCAACCAAAAACGTTAAAGTGAATAGTAACGATTCTCAAAATCAAACGCTGTTGATTCTGTTGAAATCTGATAATGGTGATGACTGATGATGGATGATCCATTAACATGAAGCGAAAGCTGGGTTACAAGTATTGACTCTTAAAGAAGAAAGAAGACTAGGAAGAAAGTGGAAAGCAGCAGAACCAAAACGACGAGAAGAAGCATCTCCATCAAGCTACAGAGCTTAATCTGATCACTCCTCTTCTTCTCCGTCGCAAGCTTTCTCCTCAGATCATCGATTTCTCTACGCATCTCTACTTGCTTCTGATTTCAAACAACACACACACAAAGAGTTTCGCATTGGATTATCGTAATTACGAATCGACTGTAGCAAATCAACTCCGAATATGAAGAAGGAAAGAAGGATCTAACCTCGCCGTTGGTAGTCTTCGAATCGCCGGAAGATGCGAGAGAATAGAGGAGCATCGTAGCTCTGGCGCAACGGATCGCACCTCTCTCTCGAACAGATTCGTCGTATTTGCTTGTTGTCATCTCCTACTTCTTCGTCTCTCTCTCTGCTTCGTGTTTTTTGAGTTTCAAAAACGACGCTTGTAATGAAAAAAGAGCGTGGGATTGGTGACTTTGCTTTTGTTAACACGTGGTGATACATGATTGGTTACGCTACCTGAAAATAAAAACATTTTTCGGAAATTAAAAAATCACCCCGCGAAAATGTGTACTGTACATTTTCCCCCCTAAATCCGAATTATTCCCTTCAGGATATTATGCATCTCTGTTTGTCATCTTCCATACACTTTTATATGAATAATTTTACAATAATCCAAATTAAAAAAGAAGCATCGTGGCATCCTACTTAACCATAAATAGTTTCAAATAACTTGGTATATAAGTAAGTGTATAACATATCAATATATTGCAAACTCTTTTTTCTTGCAATGATATTAATTATTAACTTATTATAGATAGTGACTAAACTCAAGTGTTCTTGTCGAACTCCGGTATATATCACACATTGAACTCTTGCAATGATATTAATTATCCATAAATGTTTTAATTCAAAACTCTAGTAGATGTTATATAATTCCGTGTACGTACGTGTTATCTCAAGTACTTCAAAAATTCAATGCAATATGCTAACATTTTTTAATTGAGAGATCTAAGACCATGTTTATCAAAGGTGCTTATGTAGAGTGTTTGTGTATTTTTTTGTGTATTTGAATATTAAATTAAATCAAAACATGTATTATTAATAAGCACATATAATGAAAAGTGCTTAATTAAGCATTTTAAGCTCCCCTTTTTGTAGAGTTCTTATTAATAATACATGTTTTAATTTAATTTAATACTCAAATACACAAAAAATACACAAAAAAATATACAAACACTCTACATAAGCACCTTTGATAAACATGCTCTAATAAAGCTTAAACAAATAGATGGAATATATCATTCACATATATAAAGCATATTATTAATTTAAACATTTTTGGTACTCCTTGTAGCATATATATACATAACTTTGTCCTTATGATATATATATATATATATATGGCTCATATATAATAATTATTGCGTACAAGTTAATATCATATAGCTAGATCCCAATACAACCTTAGCATAGTAGCCTAAGCAAATTTGATGGTTTAAACATTTTTGTAGAGCTATGATCATGTGGGTGCATGAACTTGCAATTAGGACAAACAGGACTTGATGTGCATAGCATAACTAGCATGTGACATTTCATGCACACTTTTGTAACCATCTCTTGCTCCTTATGATCATCTTCACCATCATCAACACCTTGAAAAGCAAGCCATGACAATGATCGGTTTAGTCCTGTCCCGGTTATGCTCTTTAGGTTTTTATCCTTTGATGATGATGACAAGGTTTCATTGTGATTTGAGGATGGTTCTTGATCTATCTTTGTTGTTGTTGTTGTAGGTGAATAAGATGGTGAAAGGTTTAGTTCAAGGTCTAGACTCATCTTAGGTCGTTCAACAATAACTTGATCTTTAGGGTAAGTTCTATGATCTTGAAAAGTTCTTGATTGTCCCTGAAAATTTCAAGAATCCATAAATTAGATACATATCATAAGTTCACAACACATAGATAATTGATACCAATATTAAAACAAAAAATACTTAATACATACATATATCATGTATATACCTTAGCATGAGTGTGAAGGTGAAGTTCAAAATCAAAAGAAATTGATCTCATATTATCCGAGTTTGGTCTTTCATTAAACAAAGTTTTATGAAGTTTGGCATGTGAATGATCTTCTTGTTTGGTCTTCTTGAATGAATTGTGAAACTCTTCTCCATAGATTGTGTGATCCCTCTTTCTAGAGTAGAGGGTTTGATCTTGTCGAGAAACCATTTTAGCCCTTTAGTATTTGTATGTTTCTTCTAAGTGATTTTATGATTAAGAAAATTCTCTTTGATATTATGAGGAAATGAGCAGATAGATTTAAAGAATATGGTGCAAATAGTCTCTATTTATACACACATGTATGAAAAATCTTCAGGGGAGTTATTGTCTCCACCGGTTCATATGGAGATATTGAATCACATATACCAAATTATAATAATTTAAAAATAGTTGAATAAATCAGATATTCTTAAAAATATAAATAATATTTTAAAATGATTATTTGGAGAGGAATAATAAATAAAAGGAGGCAAGTAATGTGAAGCTTGAGATGAGAGTTACAAGTTGGGTGTGTTCAATAACTCCAAAACAGACTCATTTAAATGCTTAGATGTGAAGTTCTAACCAATTTATCTTTCTATTTTTTGGCATATCTCTTAATTATACCATCATGATGATCATGTTCTTATATAGATTGTTAAAGTCTTAAAAGGAACATGCATGCATGTTGTAGTGAAGTTATATGTGATATATGTATGTATGAATCGTGTATGATGATGATGATGATGATAAGTTAAGATGTGTGAAGCAAGAAAACATGTTAGGGGGTCAAATAATAAATGGGAACGAGAGACAATAAAGAGAATTAAAGAAGGGAAGGAGGTTGATGATATGAATTGATGAATGTCGATGCAACACTTTAATACTCACATTAACTCTCTACTCCCACTTTTGGTTATTTAACTCACAAAAATATAGTATAATTATTATATATACACACATATTACTCGTACTAACCAACCTCCCCTACTAATACTTTATTAGTATATTTTTTTATTTTGAATAATTCAATATAGGCCATCCTACATTAATTAATATCCCAAGTCGGCTTTGGAAGTAAAAAAAAAATTAGTGGGTAATTTATTCGAGTCTTTTGGTTTATATGATCCTAGATTATATATAAATTTTTGATCCGCCGATTTCTTTAATTATTCTTTATTGCATGTTTGATATTTTGTTATTTGTAGTGTCCTTCATTAATGGTTTTTTTATAATTAAATAAACGTATAGAGGCCATAAATTTCAATCAGGGTTTCATAATCATATATAGTTTGTGGTGTAAACGCATAGTGGAATGCATATAGTCAAAATAAAATGGATAGTAAAACAAGCTTTTGTGTGTGTGAAGATAATAATTAACAAGCTATCTTTAAAAGCTCCCAATATCCGCTCCTTCATGCATGCAACAATAATTAAGATTCGTGTCACTTCTCTTCAATTTATTATTTCGTAGTATAAACTTGTAGTATTTTACTGTAAATTTAATTATATATATGCAAGATAAAAAATGTGTTTGAAAGCTACAAGGAATCATTAATATCATAATCCTGATCCTGAGTTCCTCAATAAATATAATTTTTCTTTTCTGAAATTAAATTTGTTGTTATATTTTGGTGGAAGAATTAAATTGATCAGTACTTGTCTACCTGTTTACATTAAATAATTTTGAACCGATTATAAATGCAAAAAACTTAGGTTTATGCATTGAAGTATATATATCTACTTGTCAATATATAGACATAAATTTTATCATACATTTTCAAAAACCATGCGAACTACGAATACATGAGACCATAAATATTAGTTTTACAAAATCTTCTTAATTAGTATATGTATGATATATGTTATTTTGTTAATTACGTACATTGCTTTAGATCTCTGATCAGTCTTTTCATACTATTTTAAGGTCATCTCTGACTCTTATATAATGTGTTAGCCTGCAACGATGGACTTATATGTAGAACATTTAATGTAAAATATTAGTCAATAACATCTATATTAGTATTTTTGAAGTACTAATTTGAAATTTTCCAAAAAATCACACTAAATTACACATTATGCCATTGGGCATAAAAGAAAATATTTTTGAACATTTAATTACGAAAAATCAAATAAGGAAATATTATAATTCTCTCCAAAAATAAATAAAAAATATTAAAAAAATTATGTAAAAAATATTTGAAAAAAAAATAAACATATGTAATTCACATAAATACATTATTACATAATTTTTTTTATAAAAACTACCATTAAAATTTTATTTAAATCAAAACAAACAGGTTTAATTAATATTATTAAGAATTTAAAAACGATTTGAAATTTTTTTTTGTTAAAAATATCAAACAATAAAAAAACAAAATAGTTTGTTAACGAGTTTGATTTCCGGTTCGATTATAAACAAAAAAGAAGAAATTGCAATTCTACTAAAATTTAAATCTTATATTACATATTTAGAATATGTTTATAACAATTATTTATATATATATAATCAAAATAATTATAATTTTAAATAAATTTGGGTAAATCGCATAATATGATTTGTGTATTTTGATTCGGTTTGTATTTTGAATTCGGGTATTTTCGAATCCTAAATATAATAAATAATAAATTATTGGTCTAATCAACTTATAAATTATATTAAATTTTTGCTATACGAAATATATAATAAAAATATATATATTATTATTTTTGAAGTACTTTTTTGAACTTTTCCAAAAAAACTCACTTAACTACATACTATGTCATTGGTTTTAAACTCACTTAAAGAGTTATGTGAAACTTACACACAAACATATCTCATTCTATATATATACTTTTTTAAAATTGACTTAAATATCAACAAAAACAATAAAACCGATTTTAACATAAAATCAACCACTAATTTCATATTTATGATATTTTTGATATAATCTTTTTATTTTTCTTACGGAGGTCTATAAAAAATTTCAGAATATAAATATTTTTTAAAAAGTATATAGTTTAGTTTTTATATATAATCATTGTCCATATTATAATTTTCTATTTATATTAATATTTTAGATGTTAATAAACATCTATATTGAACATAGATAAAGTTTGTTTAAATCAATTAACACTAAGCATAACAATTATTTATTAACGGGTTCAGTTTCTAGAAAAATTCTAGATAAATGACAAGAAGTTTGAAAATAATGATTAAACTTTATCATAAACAAATTTCGGGTAATTCGGGTTCAAATCTAGAAATTTGTTTTGGCTTCGAGTTTTCGAGTAGTAAATTTCTCAATTCGTTCGGGTTATTTATTTTTGGAACGGTTTCAGTTCTTTAATTTCGGTTTGGTTCCAATTATGTACTTCAAATATAATTATAACTATTATTATTTTAAATAATTTTGGGTAGTTAGAGTAGTTTAGTTTAGTTCTACAAAATTGAGTTCGGTTCAGATTCGATTTCGGGTATTATGGTAGTAAATTTCCCTATACATTCGAGTTATTTGTTTTTAGAATCGGTATTGATTTGGGGATTTCGGTTTGGTTTGGGTTCGATATTTCAGATCCGGAAGTTTTGTCCATCCCTAATTTTTATAGTTTATAATAGTTTGGAATAAACACACTTACAAATTATATTAAGATTTTGCTATATAAAATATAATTCTCATTATATATTTATGGGAGAATCACAAAACTACACCATTTGAATTACATTTCACATGAACTACACCATTTCAAAAATATTTCACAAAACTACACATAAACACTCAAAATTAAATTCAAATAAACTCTATCCACACAATCATACCCCTTAATACTATTTCTAAACACTAATTAGCGAACACAAATGAAAATATTTTAATTTTGGTAATTTTGAAAAGGGTAAATCAAGCTTTTAAAATTTTGAAAGGGTGTAAATTTGTGAAAATATTGAATTAGGTGTAGTTTTGTGAAGGAATGATTGAAAGGGTGTAGTTTTGTGAATTTCTCTATATTTATTTGCATAAACAATAAAAGAACAAAATACTTCTTTAGAAATTCTGAATATTTTTATTTATTTTACAAAATCAGAAAAAATATTACAAACTTCTAAATTAACTGTATATATATATAAAATTATTTATAAAAAACATAAACACGTGGTGTACCACGGGTTAAATCCTAGTATAGTAGTAATAAACGAAATGTGATTTTAAGTTTATATATACGAGTAAGTAATTATGCAAATATTTTGGAAACAAATTAAAGTGCATGCGACGATGAACATTAAATATGGTATATGTTGTTATTGATTACGGTTGATTTGCCCAAGAATTAGGTTTGAGAAGTTGTGATGATAATGCGAATTAAATGCATCACCCATATATATTAGGGTAACAGGGGTGAATAATAGAAAATGGGGTTAATTTGCAAAAATAAAAAAGGAAAGAGAGAGTAGTGCAAAATTTCATTTTTACCCCTAACTATATATTCTTCTCTCCTTCTTCTTTTTTCTTTCTTTTATCTTTCTCTTTCTCATCTTCTTCTTTTTTTTTCATTTTTCTTTGTCATATTCTTCTCTCATTTCATTTTATCTTTTTATTTCATATTATTTTTACTATCTTTTTTTTCTCATCTTTTATTTTTATTCAATTTCGATAATGAACGTCATCTATGGAAACTTCAGTATATTATTCATCTATTTTCCGAATATCAAAAAACAAACGATAAATGTGATTTTTTAGAAATAGAATGCGTGTCTAAGTTTATAATAGATAACTATTTTGAGAATAAATAATGATTATGAGATAAAAGTTTATGATATAGGCTTAAGTGTTTAGGGTTTTAGGGTAAATGTAAAGGTATAGGGTTTAGGGTTTAGTGTTTAGGGTTTATGATGTAGGGTTAAGTGTTTAGGGTTTTAGGGTTTAGAGTTAAGTGTATAAAGTTTATGATATATTCAAAAATAGATGATAAATGTGATTTTTGTAGATAATATACGTCTATTTTACAGATAATATACATCTATTGAAGATAATATACGTCTATTTTCAATTGGATAATAGATGTTTGTTTGTTGACTCAATAAATAGTTTTCAATAGATGACTATTTTCATTATAGAGAGATAAAGAGTAAAACTGGGATTAAAAAAAAACTCTTGTCATTTTGGCAAATTTATAATAGTTTTTGTTATTTTCGCAAATTAACCCTCCACTTTATAATATTCAGCAAATTCACCTTATATTATATTATGCCCAAATTAATTTTAAATGCAACAATTGAAATATTTTCGAGTTTTGAAATTGTCTGCGGAAAAACAAAAATTATCTTAATCTGGTTATAAAAAAACACACCTGTATTTGTAAATATGTTTTTACACTTTAAAACAAAAAAAAATTGTTTTTACGTTTGTTTAATTCAAGTAAATTTGAGGAATTTAATTAGTTAGGTTAGTGTTTTTTGGGGGGTTGAAAATGCCTAAAAGGTGTTAACCTAGTTAAGTAGTCATACAAAAATAATCAAACATTTTAGTTAATTTTGTGAATGATATGTCTTGGGAAGTTTGTTTCTCTTTGGGATTAGAGATAATTAATAGCGCCTTAAAATAAGCTAAACCCTTTTTTCAACGGTATTGTTGAAAAATTATCCTAATAAATCTCCCATCTTTACAAGTTGCTAATTGATGGTAACGTTTACATTAATGAACGTTAAGTTTTTGATTTTTCTTTCGAAAAGTAACATCATTAGTCCTTTTTCTCCAAAATTATTCTTAGAGCCTCAAAAATTAAATCCAAAAACTGAAATTAAAAAGGCTGTGATTGGGCCAGGCTTAACCACCATACTTGGGCTAGGATTAATCACAATTAAACAAAAAACTAAGCCTATCTATTGGGGTTTTGATTCGAAGAGGTGGCTTACCACACAAGTAATAAAAATACCGTTTTGATAAATAATTTTAAAAATCTACATTACTTTTTTTTTTGGTCAAAGCTATTAAGCTACATTACTTAGAAATAAAATTACGTATTCGGAATAATTTATTTCATTTATTAAAAAGAGCAATAACCAAAAAATAAACAGAGACAAAAGAAAAACAACAATAGAAAACACAACAGAACGATACAAAAAAAGAAAACAAAGACACAAAAACACAAGAAAACAGAACATAACAGTGACCTCTTTCGTCTCTCTGGATCCTCCATAAAATCCAGAGATTATTATTCATGACAACGAAAGCTTCCTTGGAGAAGAAGAAACAACAAAAATAACAACAAGTTTTTTGAAATTACACTTTCAAAAACAAACCCTTCTTCACTTCTTCAATAGATTCCTTGAGAAAATCCTCTTACAATAAGGATTATTACGCAGTATCGAGTGTGGTCTTATCACTTCCACTAGTGAAGCATGAAGTGGACCCTAAACCCATAACCAAACCGGTTTAGATTTCGGTTATCTCTGGTTTTTTTTAAAAAAGTGATTGTAAGTAAGGCATATAAAGTTTGTACCTTTGTGGCTGCAAGAGCAGCTTGTATGACGAAATTGGCGTAAGGGTCTTGAAGAAGCTGATCAAAGTGTGGAACAGAGACGAGTTCTCGCACGATTTGCGGTCTACTCTCTGGACAATGCATTATACATCTTTCCACCATGTGGCTACTAAACTTCTGCATCGAAAGCTGAACGTAATGCCCTTTTAACTGGCTTAGCATCATCGCTACCGCACAAGGTATCCTTAGCTCTATAACAAACTGTACCGCATAGTTCCTGCGAGAGAAAAAAACAATGTATGCTTCAGATTCTTACACAAATGTTTCTTGTGTGTGTGTGATCAAGAGTCAAGACTCAAGACAAAAGGAATTTTGATTATATTTTACCCAAATGGGTCTTGAGCAAGGAGAAGACTGTTTCTAGAGATCTCAGCTATGAGCTTCTCTCTTTGCTGTCTCATTGAGTAAGCAATGCATTTCTGTAGCACACAACATCCGTGTCGATGTGTGGCGATTTCAGTGCAGAACTTTGTTGCCGCGTCAAAGATAAACTGCGAAAAACACACACACACACAAATGTAACAAATGTAGCTAATACTAAAATGATAATGAGTGAAAGTAAAAGAACTATCTTTTATATGAAACCTTGTTATCTTCAGTGCTAAGGCATTGCAAGCAACGTTGAATCACGTGGTTACCATTCAAATCCTTGATCAAGTCAAGAAATCCCGGTCTCAGCGCGGACTTCACAAGCGAAATCTGTTTCCCTGTGTTAATCGTTTCGACTAATCTTTGTACGACCCGAGTACTATAACACAAAACATGATCAAAACACACACAAGTCTTTTAAACATATTGTAAAGAAAACAACATAGTTTCTTTACCCGTATGCGTTGAGAGATATCCTGATAAGTTGTCCTGGCTCAGAAGTAGCGACGATAACGATCTGAGTCCTCTGTTCTTCGGTACAAACATCCAACAGCTTCTGCATAAGATAGTTCCCAAAAGGATCCATCATAAGCTCAACAACATGAGCTATGACCTCGTCGAATATAACCATAGCGTCCATAGGCGTGCCTTCGTCGAAAATCCTCTGCAAGAATCTACATCCATGTTGGTCTTTAGCCATCAAGTATACATATCCTTGTATGTCACATATGTTAGGCAATCTCTCATTATATTGTTGATGGTGATGATGATCAAGAGGCGGCATCGTCATCGTCATCAATGGCCCTCCTCTAGTAGGGCCTGTTTTGTTTTCGACGAAGAAACTATCATCAGAGTTAAAGTGTTGAGTGAGTTTAGAAGAAGCAGGACCAATAGCTCCTTGGCTAAACAAGGGCGAAACTACGTCGTTTTGTTGTTGTGAATACTCTCTGATACCTCCTCCTCCTCCTACTCCTACTCCTTGGTTCAAGCCTGGCCTTAAAACGCCATAGCCATTACTGTTTGAGTAGCTTGGCCATCCGATTTGTCGATAATTGGCTATGGATTCGTCTTTGTTATTGAACAACAACGAGCCACATGAAGGATCGAAGAGACCACCATTATCAACGAAACCACCACCACCACCGCCACCACCACCACCGCCACCACCACCACCAATGTTGTTGCTCGATTCGTAGAAATTAGGCGAAAAACTCGCCAGATTACAAAGGGGATCTGAGAAACCGCCGGATCGATTCGAGTCGTGAATCGATCCGATAGCAGGTACTCCGTAACGGAGTTTGTTACTGTTATTATTGTAATCGTAATCTTCTTCTTCTTCGTCGTCGTTGATGTTAAAACGGTAGAAATCTTCGCAGAGACCTAAATCGTGATCGCCGTAACGATACGGCGCCGTGTGATTGTGTTTGGGTGTGATGGAAGCGAAAGGAGAAGGACTATCTTCAGGAGAAGAGAAAGAGCTCGAAAGTGAATAATCAGACCAAGAATTCGGTGAGAATCTGTTGTTATCGCCGTGGAAATAGCTTTGACGGCGGAGATAGTTTAGGTTATGTGATTGCGACGACGGTGTTCGTAGCGGCGACGAAGGAGACGAAGATATTATTGGAGCTTCTCTGTATTCACCCATATTAAATTAGATTTTTTTGAATTTTGATTTGTTTTACGCCATTGAAATGGAAAGTGAAAGGTTTTCGAAAAAATCACAAGTAGTGAAGATGATGAGTGTGTGAGATATAACGCGAAGAGAGTATGTGTATATATATATTTATAACTTTTTTTGGATACGTTTTTTTCTCTAACCGTTATTTGAGTGTATTATTATTTATTTATAAATAGTTTTTTTCCCTTGATTTTAGACCATCGTTTTCTATTTTCTACGTATTTATGACCAAATCAACAATTTTTTGGATTTAGACTGAATCTTTTTTTATTATTATTATTATTAAGTTTATTTAAGCTTTGAATTGGTAAAACTTTCTTAAATTAAATAGCAGTGTAGTATTTTTCTTAAATATTTATGTGATAAAAGTAAAAACTAGCAAATGGTGTGTATATTCCGATTTAAAAATCCTTGGTTATTACTATATTGTAAAGATGATAATTCTGATGTGTTTTAAGAATTTATATTAAAAAAAAAATTCGTTAAATATATGTAAATAATTTGATTAATCATGTTAAATATAAACATTAAAAAACTTTGTGAGAATGTAGGCTATATCATTTCTACTCTCATAGTATAACGGAAATAAAATCGTATAACTAATCTTCCCTAACATAAATGTAGAAATTGCATGGTCAAAGCAAATTGGATAGAGTTAAAACAGTAAAATCTTAATTAGATATACAAAGATTTTTAAAACTATATCAGTAAAAAAAAAGCAAAAATATCCAAATCGAAATTCAAAAAGTGACTTGGTTTTTCCCAAGAGAACAAAAACGAGAGGCCCATCGCATCTTACGCGTCCGATCCAACTTCTTGGAAACTACTCTTCTTTTCTATTTTTAGACTTAAAGCATCTTCTTCTTTTTCAAAGTAGCAAACGCATCAATCTACTCTTCTCTTACACTTTTATTTTCTTGTCACAACATATCAAATTAGATTACGTTATTTATACTAAATTAATCTCACTTATCATTTAGCCATTACATATCAAACTACTTGTGTTCTGCCTTGTGAAAAATATAACAGTAGCTTACTAATAATTTCCAACCTTGTTTAACTATCAAATGAGATTACATTAGAAATAACATCTCAATAATTTTGAAAATTGTCACCATAACAAAGTAAACCAAAGAAACTGAATAATACAAAGTCACACATTGAGCTCAAGTCTATATATAAATAACCATTAAGAACACACACCGATAAGGATCGCGGTTTTTAAAGAGTTAAGATGATGTTACTAGATGAAAAAAGAGAGAGTTTTCAGACAAGGGCGATGCTAGTTTCGCCGCCTGGTGGTTTACGGACACCGCCTAGATAGTCTCTTGACTCTACCTTACCATCCGCGAATATGTTGTTACCTCCTATCTCCTTCAGCTTCGCTTGACTAAGATGCTTCTCAACACAAGAAGACGGCGCAGCATCTCCTTTGAATATGCTATTGCCTGAAAGCTCCTCAAACTTCTTGTCATAAATCTTTTTCGCTGTCTTTACAGAAGAATCTTCTTCAGCGAGCTGCATAATAACAAATCATAGAGTTTCTCGTGTTAGAATATTACACAATATGAATGCTTAGAGACGTTAAGAAACACTGTGGAGAAAGGTCTTAAGACCTGAGATTCAGCTCCGAGGTTGAAATTGTCTTTTAAGGCCAATGCTCGAGTTGTTCCAGATCGTGGTTTGATTTCAGGCGGTGGTGCAAAGATGTTCTGTCCGCTTATCTCTTTGTACTTAGCATCAGAGAGCTGTTTCTTCAGCTTCGAAGATGAATCGTTCTCCATTGTTCCACTAAGCTCTCTCTGTTTCGCAGTTTCGGGTAAAGTAATGGGCTTTTTAGGAGATAAGTCCTCCTCTTCACCGAATGATATGTGGCTTATACCACCAAGTGCTTGCTGCAAAATGTGTTTAAACAAAGTGCGTTAACAATTATGACTATTAACATTACAGAACAAATAAAAACTCTTTAAAGTCTAAATACCTGATATATTCGGCCACTCGGGGCGCTAGAGAGCTCTGATGCATCATCAACTTCGTTACGAGCAAAGATACCACTCCCTGTGATCTCTTTCATCTTATGCTCTGAGCAAGGTTTCCTGATGAATTCATCATAAACAATATTTTCAAAAGCTTTACAATAAGCTTCTAAAGCAATGTTTATATGTATGCACATAAACACCATGAAGGTGTACAACACATCATCATCAAGTATATCCTTAAAACATGGCACATACCAAGAACACTTAAAAACTAAGTCTTTATGACACAAACAGATATGGATTCACATTCATTACCAGAAAACCAACAAAAATTAGATATGTTTAGAGATAAACATTACAAATTGGAATCATTGTGTCACTATATTGTTTTAACTGAGACAAAATTGGAAACTAAATTCAAATGAAATTAAGAAAAAAAACAGAGATCGTAAGTAATCAATGACCTTTTGTTTAAGCTCTCAGCTTCTTCATCAGTGACTTGACCTCCAAATACCACTTTGCTAATACCATCAGATGGCTAATAACACACACACACACACACAATAACCCAGAAAATCAAAATCGAAACCAAGCAAGTGATTAAGATTTAACCTAATTTCTCAAATCAAGCCGGAAAAACGATGTTACCTGGTGAGAACGAACGGCGGAGCGAGAGGCGGAGGAAAGAGAAACCGGCGGTGGAGTTTCCGACCAAGTGAGTAGATCTGCGGTGGATGTGTGCGGCTTTCTCACCGGCGTGTTTCTCTCCATACTCTCTCTCTAGCAGAAGCTTAAAAATCGTTGAAGCTTTTTTCTCCGGCGACAAATCGAAGCGAAGAAGAGATTACTCTTTACTCTCTTTTCTGAGTTTTTATTTTATTTTCTTAACACGCTTCAGCTTCTTTTAATCGAATATTGTTAATTGACGATTTTATCCTCACGGTCTCACTTGATCTGGAAGATTCTTCTTCGCGTTTAAAAGAATGCCACGTGTCAACTAACTAGTTGATTTAAGTTCAAAACTCAAAATCATCGTTAATATTATATTTTTGTTCGGGTTTAACGTAATTATTCAATTTAATTAGAGGTTTTAAAAAATAGTTTCAAGGGTGAACAAAAAATTAAGAAAGCACTAGGGGGAATTATGTTGGTTATACTATTATTCTTTTTTTCTTTTCTCTGACACAACACCATGTGATAGCCATCACAACTAATGAACTTTTTATCACGTGTGTTACCACTTTTATATACCACAATTTACAAATTTTGATACTATAGGAGATTAATTCAAAAAAGCCGTTATTTTATCCTCATAATTATTCATCAAATTAAATTATTATCCATATGATCCGGGTTATTAATAACTAAAATTTGAATCGCCAATGATCCTTCAAAATTAAAAACAATACATCCGAATAAAATGTGATTTTACTAGAGGGGACTAGTAGGTAAATACAAATATTTTTACGGAATAAATTTCTTTAGTTTAATCCATTAATAAAACAATAAGCCCAAAACTATTAATTAATTATAAATAATGGGCTTTATTTTATTATCCATCACCAAAAGACCCAAAAGACTTTCTCTTTAACATAAGTTCCGAATAAAATTTAAATTAGTTTTCAAATCCCACTCACGATTTTTCTGTGATTCACTTTTCCTTCAACAAAACCTTCGTGCTTAATACGCAGCCACGAACGCCTAATCAAAAATGTCCACGACGGTTATCTCCGGTAGATTGTCGCCGGCGATTTCCCCGATTAAACTTCCGATTTCTCGGTTTCTTCCTTCCAAGTTCGCCGCTCAAAGACGAGTCGCTTTCCTTCCCAGATCAGCTCAAGCCTCATCTTCCTCCGTCTCCTTCGATACGAAATCGAGTGTATGATTTCGCTATGATAATCATGAGTAGATTCTGTTTCTGGGTTCTCTGATTTTGAATCCTGTAGATGTTTATACACTGTTATCGTCGTGCAGGTTGATTCTTCTGCTATAGAGAAGGATAAGAACATTCTAGCTTGTCCCATATGTTATAGCTCCTTAGCAAGTATTAGCCAACCTAATGTATTAACGTGAGTCTCTCACTGTTCATTGATATTATCGTTTACGCAGAAACTAAGGATTGAGAGTTAAACAAGTTTTGTCCTTTCTTTGTCTACAGAGAATCTGCTGTCTCTGGTACTAAGTTACAGTGTAATACATGTAAAAGAAGTTATTTGAGTAATGAGACACATCTTGATTTGGCTGTGGCTAGTGGAAGCAAGCAATACATTGAACCAATGCCTCTTTCCACTGAGTTATTTAGGTGGATGATTTGGTTTTATATGCTCATATTCCATGTTTTGGCTCTATACTATCCTCTAACCGATAATCTTTGGCGTTATTTATTTGTAGGACTCCGTTAGTCTCCTTCCTTTACGAGAGGGGTTGGCGTCAGAATTTTATATGGGGTGGGTTTCCAGGGCCAGAGAAAGAGGTCGGTGATACGTGAAAACTCCCTTTTTTCGTCAAAATTTTCTCCATCTAGCATTCTATATCTAGAGTGATGAGTAGTGACACTTAACAATGTATTCCGCAGTTTGAAATGGCTAAAGACTACTTGAAGCCTGTTTTAGGAGGTAATATCATTGATGCAAGTTGCGGAAGTGGGATGTTCTCGAGGTTATTTGCCAAAAGCGGCTTGTTTTCTCTTGTGATTGCTCTTGATTACTCCGAGAATATGCTGCGACAGTGCTACGAGCTTTTAAATCGAGAAGAGAACTTTCCCAACAAAGAGTTTGTACTTTTACCTTCTGACTTACATTGTTATATAACAGGTCTTGGGTAAACAGATGTGTTTGTTTTGACTCCTCTGTAACATTTTCAGGAAACTAGTTCTGGTCCGAGCAGATATTGCTAGGCTCCCTTTTCTTTCGGGTTCTGTTGACGCTGTTCACGCTGGTGCTGCTCTACATTGCTGGCCTTCACCATCCTCTGCCGTAAAACTTTTTCTGAATTCAACATTTAGCAAAAACCACACCTACAATACAATGTTTATGTTTCCTCTGGATCTTTTAGGTTGCTGAGATAAGCCGTGTTCTTAAACCTGGAGGAGTATTTGTCGCCACCACATTCATCTATGACGGCCCTTTCAGTATGATCCCATTCTTGAAGAATATGCGTCAGGTGTGTGTGTGTGTATATGTTACTTTTATTTAAGCTTTATGACATTCCTGGTGTGGTCTGTTGCTAATTATGCGATTCTGTTGATGCAAATGGCAGGAAGTTATGAGATATTCAGGTGCTCACGTTTTTCTGAGTGAACGTGAGCTTGAAGATCTCTGCAGAGCATGTGGACTCGTCGGCTTCACTTGTGTTAGAAACGGGCCATTTATAATGCTCTCTGCCACAAAACCCAGCAGATAAGCTCACCCTCTTATGAATAGTTTTAATCCTTGAATATATAAACAAATTCTCTGTTGTTGAAGATTTGGTATATAGCTTATACACATTATATAACAACTCGAAGGAGCATACAATGTAAATTTACTTTATGAATCATATATACTAGCTTGTAAATCGGTTTTAAAAGGGTCTTCTTGTGATGACTCAATGTCTCTATTGGAATTTTCCGGGAGCAGTTCACGCATCTCGGAGTCTATAAAAGCTTCCATCCGAGCACATTCCCTGTCTAGAGGATACGTGCGGTAGAGAAATGAGTAGATGAAGCAACAAGCCGCCATTGGGATTCCTATTGATGTATAAAGAGCTTTTGCTAGCGAAGCTGCGTTATGTCTATCTGTGGCTATCTCTGTTGACCTTGACGATCCTTCAGGGATTGGCTTATATCCATAGACATGTTGCGCCAAGATCCCGACTATAGGAGGAGCAAACGATGACAAGATCGACTCAAATGATTTGTCCAGTGCGTAGACGCTTGTCCTTGATCTCTCTGGAACAATCTCTGCAAAGATCGGGCTGCGTTTTGTTTCACCAAGGTCAGCAAAAAACAGAGAGTTAGAATCTAAATCGGCTTAATAAAAGAGAGTGGCTTTACTTGTTGGTAGCAGGAGCATTCCAAGAAACAAACAGTCCTAATAGAACCAAGACAAGACCATGTATTGCAACTGTTGATGGATCATCTGGTAAAACCAACAAGAGAATCGCTGCAAGTGGGATCGCGGAAGCTGAACTGATCTGCGCGAGAATGATTCTCCCGGAGTTAGGAAGACGAGTAGACAGAAAATCACCCATTTTGCCACCGAATAAGCCACCAAGAGAAGACGAAGCCACGAAAAGACCCATCAAGAAGGCAGTTCCACCGTGCGAGAACCCGATAAGCTCCAACCACATGGGCGCAAAAGAAAGAGCAGACCAAGGAAACGATCCAGTAACTCCCTGAGCCACAATGATCTGAAAAGACCGAACTTTCACGACAGCATTAGCTTCTCGGACCAAGTCCTTAACCTCCGCGCAAAATGGTTTCTTCGAAACCTGTTGATTAGATACATTGACACCATCCTTAACAAAATGTGGGTCATTGGCGAAAACTCGGACCAGCACACCAACTACAACACTGACCACGCCTACTATATGGAAAGCAACTCTCCAGCCAGGTACACCCATGAAGGTCAATGGAGCTATCAAAACAGAGCAAAGCCCACCTAAAATCGAACCGATGTTCGCTGTTAGCTGCAACCATCCAAAAGCAGAGCCACGGTTAGCATCATCCGTTGAATCAGCAACAAGAGACTGTATCGCTGGTGCCACTAAAGCAAGACCAATCCCATTCAAAGCTCTCGAAACTGCCACCTGTAAGAAAGTGGAAGAGAAAGCGACAAGGAAAGTAGCAGCGGACCAGAGAAAGGCACCGAGTGCAATAACGTGAGCTCTGTTGTGTCTTTTTGACATGTAAGCAGCTAAAGGATAGCAAATGGCTTGAACCATGGATCTTAATAGAGTCAATGACCCAAGACCTGTTGGATCGGTGTGGAGAGCTTCGCCGATTTCTTTGTATACACCTGGAAGAAGAGACTCGTCGGCTCTCTCCATTATTCCGGCTAGGTTCACCAGAATCAGAGTCACCGTCTCCGCCTTCATCTTTTTACCACCAAAAATGAATTAAATCATCTGAATTTTGGGTTTTTACCGGATTTTTATTTATTTGGGGTCTTATGCGTAACGGAAGGAGAAGTTTGGGATGTGAATAATAATCAAAATGTTGACGGTGGCGCGTGAGAGTGGTCAAAGATGATATATTATGGAACTTCCCGGGGAAATTAAAATGGGTCCCACTTGCTGACGTGTATACGAGACACGATCCGTCTTTATATTTTCTTTTGTAATATTGGCCGTTTCTTACGTTTATTTATGTTTTTACCCCTCATTTATAGGAATTGGGCCCTTAGCCCATATTTTAATATTTTTATAACATAAAATACGTCGCTTGCGGGTTAATTTTGGGCTTATGATTAATTTTTTTTATAAAGGACCAAACATGGGCCCAAAGTATTACTTGAAGAAGTCTTATATTACAAGTTGTAACGATTGAATATTGGTTAATACGCAATGGCCCGTGTTTAGGAAAGAGTTTGAGATTAGAGCTAAATCGTAAGTGAAGAAATATCCAAATATAGTAAGTCTTTTTTCTTTTATTGTTGTTTCCTTCTAAGCAAAGCTTATATTATACATGGTCTTTCCGTATTTATAATCTTTAACCAAAAGCCACAATCGTTATTTGTTTCATTTTCATAAATTATTTTTTTAGTTTACAAGGTCCACACGCCAAAGATTCAATCATATTGTTTGCCATCTTTAACATTATTTGAGTATCATTTGATAACATTTTTTTAAAATTTTTATTATAGCATAGTGTCTAAGTAGTTCTCTCCCAACTAAAAGCGGCGAGGTTCGAACTCGAGTTATGCGATTAGATGCAGAGGTGACTACCATTGGGCACTTGCTCATCCGCTAGTATCATTTGATAACTTAGTTTATAAATCTATGCTACGAAAAATTGGTAATTAAAAATTTATGTAAATAAATAATTGAGTAGTTTTTTTTTAAAGTGAAAATAAAAATGACTAGATATGCTTATTTCTACAACACGAGTTTTCTACGTTGTCGGCAAGGCAAAAAGCATTTTAAGCACTCATTTCATGTATGTTTCTTTTTTAAAAAATATATAATAAATAATTCATATATGAAAACATGTATCAATGATGTTGAAATCTGAACGAATTTACAAGAATATGTATACAATAAGCACTCTTTGATTATGAATTTATTATGATAGTCAAATTAATAAAAAGTTTTGAAAGTATATGTGTAGGTGGGAGATCAAAAATGAAGAAAAAGTGGTCAAAGCCAAATCAAACAAACAAAGAAAGCAAATAAAAAAAAACAAAGGACGAAGCTGCTATATGAGACCAAAGGTCCCCTATAAAGCCGGCACCGACTCACACGACCAAAGAGAACGACACCCTTTCATTGTCCTTCTACACACACGTTAACATATAACACAATATAATGTTGAAAATTGTTCAATTGTTTTTCTCAAATAAAAAAAAAAACATTTATCAAAATGAATTATCACTCCTAAGTTACCAACTCATGAAAATAATTTTCCGGTGATTATATTTAATGTTTAACCGGAATTTCAGCAAAAGTTAATTGTTCATCAATCACTTTGATTATTTTTGGATTTTTATTAAATAATAAACAAAAATTAGGTACTAAAACCATGCAATCAGTTTGTTTTAACTGATATATTATTGTTGGTATCATACATATACTAGTATATTATTGCGAATGCTTTTGGCATTTATGAGGATAAACTTATTTTCCCATAAATTACTTTTATAAAGCACCATTAAACAATTTGACTCTTTGGTACTTGACTATTTTTTGGTTGGTGTAATACAGGCTAATTCCATTATCATAAGTTGGTATAAAGATAATCTTCTTACCTTCGTCCATATCACAATTACATAATTATAACGTTTTTAAGTCAAAATCAATTAGCACACCCCATAAATATGTTGACATTAGTACAAAACACTTGTTATTGCATTTCACTAACCACTCATTATATTTGTCCTACTAAAAGTTTTTGAGAAATAATAATAACAAACAAAAATTATTTATATATTTCACTAGGATACAAATATAATTTGAACAATCAATCACATTTTTTCGTCGTTATCTATTAAAACAATAAACAATCAAAAGATGGGGTCAGCAAAATATATTGTTCCTATTCAATTATCTGAATAACAAAGAATGTCTTAAAATAATCTACCCCACTAAATCAAATTAAAAATCTAAATTTTTGGAATTTAGAAAATAAAAGCAAATATTTTGTGTTAGAGCAAAAGGCAGACAAACATAAATAAAAAAAAGTTGGTTTCTTGTAAAGTACTCAACAGTAACTCTTTTGTTAAAACTTATATAAATAACATATTAACTCCTTTCATCTATAACTAAGAAACCTATCTTCTTCAAAGATTCAATTATTTTTTTCGCTTTCTTGAAATGGCGAAATCGAAGAAAATCTCAATACAAAAACTTGGCTGTGAGAGTCTCCTTGGTTGTATTTTCCAAAGTTGGAGTCCTCGTCGAAGAAAACCATCTTTACCTGAAAAAGATCACAAGACAAAAGATACCTTGCCACACAAGTCACCAATCATTACAAACCCTAAAACTCTTTCAAGAAAATCCATAGATTCTTCTTCACAACCTAAGAAACCAAACCCACGAAACCTCCAAGAAAAGTCGAATTCCGACAAAAGCAACCCAAGAAAATCATCAGAATCATCAACAAAGCAACCCAATCCACAAAAGCCCCAAGAAAAGTCAAATTCCGACGAAAGCAACCCAAGAAAATCATCAGAATCATCAAGAAAATCGATTTCGTCGTCCTCATCGAAAACAGAGAGCAAGAGATCACTGTCAGTAATGGGAAACATCATAGTGAAACCAAGAACCACCACGGTCGCCGTCGTTGACGTGGCACACACGAAAAGACAGTACGAGGACAAAAAGGTAAACTACAGAAACGATCCAGAGGCTTTGAAGAGAATGGGAAACGAAGAGTATTGTCGTGGTAGGTTTAAAGAAGCTCTTGTGTACTACGAGAGAGCTATTTCAAGAAACCCTAAAACGTCGACGTATTGGTCTAACAAAGCAGCAGCTTTGATAAGTCTTGGTCGTTTTCTTGAAGCTTACAATGCTTGTGAAGAAGCTTTAAGACTAAACTCAAATTATGAGAGAGCTCATCAAAGACTTGCTTCTCTCCAACTCAAGTAGGGTCTTTTGCTTTTCTCTGATTGGTCCCTAAATTTTTTAATTATTCTCTTATTGTCCTAAATAACTATTAAATGACTAATTAGACCCTAATTTTTTTGACAAGATTGGGTGAAGTTGAAAAATCTTTGTCTCATTATAACAAAGCTGGGAAATACACAGAGACAAAACATATTGAACAAGTAGAAGATGTAATAAAATGCTTGAGGAGATGTGAGGAAGCAAGAGTAACAAAGTTGTGGAATGTTATGTTGAAAGAGACCATTTTCGCGATATCATATGGTGCCGATTCTTCTCCTAAGGTTAGCTTTTCAAACAATATATTCAAGAAAATGTATATTTTTGGACCCTAACTAAACCAAGTTTTCTCAAATTTCAAAGGTCTATGCATTGCAAACAGAGGCATTGTTGAATCTTCATCGACACGAAGAAGCGTACAACGTGTACCAAAAAAGAACAAAACGTTTCGATATCGATTGTTTTATAAAGATCTTTGGTCTTTTAAACACTTCTTACATCTTAATGGTCGGAGCTAAGGTCTACATTGCATCAGGAAGGTCAGTATAGTACTATATCTTTATAAAATAGAACATCGTGCCGTTTCTCTTTTTGAAAATGGGCGTTTTATCTATATTGTTACAAAATGCTTGCCGTTTTCTTTTAACTTTGTGTTTGTTTTATTACATGAACAGATTTGAAGACGCGGTAACGGCTTCAAAGCAAGCAGCTAGACTAGATCCAAACAACGAAGAAGTAAACGCAGTCGCAAGAAAAGCGAGAGAGGTCTCTGCGGCTAGACTCAGCGGAAATTTGCTTTTTAACGCGTCGAAATTCGAATTGGCTTGCGTGGTTTACACGGAAGGGCTAGAAAAGGAGCCTTACAATGCTCTATTGCTATGTAACAGAGCAGCTTCAAGATTCAAGATTGGTCTATTCGAGAAAGCTATCGAAGATTGTACGTTGGCTCTCGATCTTCAACCATCGTACGGCAAGGCCAGAAGACGCAGGGCAGATTGTTATGCAAAGGTAATTAATTGAATTTACTCAATTCAAGAACCGGTTTAGATTATGACTAAATTGTGATTTGTAATGATTGTTTGGTTTGGTTATTATGTGTAAGTGTAGTTGGAGAAATGGGAACGTGCAATACAAGATTATGAGATGTTGCTTGTGGAGATACCTGAAGATGAAGAGACTAAAAGAGCTTTGGCTGATGCAAATGTCCGGTTTAGGAAACAAACCGGTGGAGATGTTTTTCGGTTTAAAGGAATTGGTTTGGATTTAGTTGAGGTGAATTAAATATTTTGAGAGATTTCGATTTGGGTTTGTGTGAGGCTCATTGTATAGTTTTTAAAAGATTTTGTTTGATGATTTGATTGTGTTTGTCTGTGTGTTTATTGGGCTTTTTATACCATTAAAAACCTCATAACATGAGGAAAATAAGTATCTTATAGTTTATTTTTAATAAACTAGGTGCGGACCCCGCGCAATACGAGGGGCAAAATTTTATTATCCTTAATAATATAATTAGATTTATATATAATAAGAAAATCTTTTATGTTTTAAATTAATCTTATAAAATAAATAAATATTTTATAACGAATACAATTTATTTTAGATATAAATATATATTTATTCAACTATAAATATAAATTTATGTTTACGACAAATAATTCAAACTTTATATATATCACCATATTCACACATATATATATATATATCAATACTACAATGAAAATATACAAAAGTATTTAAGAATGTAATAGTCGTTGGAATTTTCTGAAAATAATTAGAAGAACTTGAAACGTTATAACATACGCTATTTCATAAAATATTTTTATTACAGTATAAAAAACATAATCTATTTTAAAATGTATGATATATTTTATATTAAGGTAATTAAGTTAGACACGCGAATATCGTGAATAGATAGACACGAGATAAAAATATTTCGTAGATTTAGATCGATCCAAAACGAAATAAAATTGTTAAAAGTAATTTTTTAAAAACAAACCAATATTAATATATTTGACTACAATATTTGATCGATAAGAAAACAAAAAACCCAACAATATTTCTATAAACAAAATAATATATCCGAAATTATCTATGAAAAATAAAATAAAATCAAAGACAAAAAGTTATTCAAAAATATAAGTGTATAAACGCAAAATAAATAAAATATAAGGACATAAACGTAAACAATTGTGTAGTCGATGATTGGGTGACCTATGTAAAATATATTTTCCAATAATGGGCCTAAAAATTGTCAATTTTTACAAGACGTAGATGCTAGATAAACCTAAAATATATTTTATATGGATTCTTTTAATAGTATAGATAGATTACTAAAATATATTAAAATTGGGTGAGAAAATTAGTTCAAACTATAAGGACTAAAACACACAAAAATAAAAAATATTCTAAAAGTTCTCTCGTCGCGACACGTAGGCATTTTGTCTTCTCTTTTAATAGTATAGATATGATAACTTTGATTTTTTTCAAGCTTCTTGTTATATGTAAAACTTATTGTCAATAATTATCAGTTATAATGCATTAGAAAACTATGAAAAAGTTATAGTTCAATATTAGCAACTTGTTGATGTCAAAACAAAAAAAAATACAACTTGTTTTTTAAAATTGTTGGTCAAATTTTTCAATATATTTATGGTTACTATAAGGCAATATCTTATAAAAGATAATATGTTTGTTTTCTTAATGGGGAAACTCACACATTTTTGGTTATTAGATTGACGTTATTATAAGGTAGAAAAGGACTTAACTTTGTGTGTGTTATAGATCGTTTGTCTTTATTATATAAATTTAAATGATTTTGGTTGTTTTCATTAAACTTACAATTACAAAATATACACACAACATATGATCAAACATAAAATGATATATTTAAGCATATATATGTGTAAAAATATATAAAAGCCATGTACATATATGCATTACATTACATGCAAAACCGTATTGCCCAAACACACAAAACAAAGGAAAAAAGACAAACCTTTTGAGATACGAAACAAGAAAACTCAAAAACACCAAAATAAAAAGAATATAAACCAAAAAAAAAAAAAGTTAATTAACAGAAAATAAAAAAAGCTTAATTAAAAAATATTAATCAGGTTTTTAAGCTTCGACTTCGAGAGAGAGGATCTTGATTAATTCCTCCGACAACCCAAGTTTCTTTAGCAATGTCTGAAGATAGTTTGTAATAATCTGTATCGTATCTCATCAACACAAACTCCATCTTCTCTTCCTCCATTAATGATCTCAAATCCTTCTTCTTCCTCTTCTTCTCTTCTTCCTCTGTTTCTTCTTCTTCTTTATCTTTATCTTTTTCTCTCTTCTCTTGCTCTGTTTTTGTTTGCATTCTCTCTTCTAACCAACTCTTGGCTGGTGCTGATCTACACCTCATCAACAAAAGCGCGTTTGGCGGCGGAACCGCCGGTTCTGCGTTTTCAAGATCGCTTTTTTCATCAACAACACACTTCTTGATTTTCTTGTCTTCATCATCGTTATTGCTCTCTTCTTCTTGTAAAACCATAAACCATTTTGAAAAAACTGTCTTTGAACTCTCTTCTTCTTCTACTTCTTCTTCCTCTTCATCGTCTTCGTCTTCTTCGTCGTCGCTTGTGACATCAACATGTCTAAAATCGCCAAAACATCGAAAATCGAACTTTATGTTTCTAAGACAAGTCAAGAAACCCATAACATCTTTCTTGAATCCAAGAAACTTGCTTTGCGATCTATTCACATGTATCCTCTCGATCTCTTCCATCACCGATTGCCAGTTTTTGCCTTTTCCGCTGCATTTACTTGGCCGGACTTTGATCTGTCCGGCACAAGTAACTTTAGGCGAAGTGGGCTCCGCGATTAAATCGCCGCCCATGTTTTTTTTGCTTGCTTGTTTAGCCCATAAAACCGGGCTACTACCGTGTAGTTGTCCTCCTCCTATTCCATTGCCGCCAGACAGTCTACTGATCTGGCGGCGATGGTGAGGACGACGATTTGTAGAGTCGGAAGTGCGAGATGGGCTGCAAATGGGCTTAGGAGTAAGAGCTAAGTGGGCTCTTGTAGGGAAACAAACCAACAAATCTGCAGAGTAAGCAGAAGAAGAAGAAGAAGAAGATCCTCTGTTTCCTTCTCTGCCTTTGATCATATCTTTTTTTTTGTTTCTTTGTGTTGTTTGGGTTTATGTTTTTGGATCAATGAAAGGGTTCAGCTTTTTATGTTTCTATTTATAAAATTCTTTTTTAAAAAGAAAAAATTATTTGTAGACATTGAAATTCTTGTGGTGACAGCTTTTACATGCTTTTTGCTTTTGAGGGGGAAAAAACTTTCTTTTTATTCAAACACTTTTTAAAAAGTGAAAAAAAATCGGTGGTGCAATACCATCTGTCTTGTAAATTGTTAATATATTTTTTGAAAAATATTGTAAAAATTTATGGATAAAATATGAGGAAGAAGTTGAAGTGGAAGTGGGTTCATATTATTCAAACGTAAACAAGAAGCTTCTTGACTGAATTATTCACTTTCAACATTCAATGGTCATTGCCACTTCTTCTTCATACATTTGTTTATCATTTTACTTTTTGGTATTTATGCCAAAATCCTAATGATGGGTTTGTATTTATAATTTTATATGGTACGGATTTATTGTAACATCAATATTTGGTCACCATAGCATATGTTTAAGATGTGTACAAAATTGAAATCCATGTTAGCTGAAGAAAAACTCATTTAAGATATATTAGTGTTAATATTTCAGCTCTATAAACTCGTTAGGTAAAAACAATATGCATTGGTCTTGTTCTTGAATTTATATATAAATCAATCCATAAACAAATTTCAAAGTTTTTCTTCATGGTGATGTATCAAAGGCATACATTTTGTGTGTATTAATTATACTCATAGATGAAATAATATATTCACATTATAATATATATTGAAAAAAGAATAACATGTGAGTGTGACAAAGGGTGATGATGGGTTATAGTCAAATTGCTCCAATAGATTAAAGTTGGAAAGGTTTCGTGGGCTTTACTTTAACAAATTCAATATCAATTAAATCAAATAATAATATTATTATATGAAGAAAATATCAAAAGAAAGACAATAGTATAAAGAAAAGAAAAAGAAAAAAAGAGGAAAAGATTGGTAAGGGCACGAGGCTTGTTTATTAATCAAATGGTCACAAGCTGTGTGGTCACATTTTCCTTTTAAAGTTGTTATCTTCAACCACACATAAATCAATTTTTCTCTTGACATTATCTCATGATTTTAACTATATATATATATATATCTTCTAACTAATAAAATCACCAAAAAAGCACCAAAATGACAATGAAATTTAGGAGTGCAAACTATGCAAGGATGTCATCAATGATGTGATATGAGATGAGAATGGTGTGATTAATAATTGAAATAGTATATATATGTTAAAAGTATTGTTACATGTGACCTGAATTATTTGATATAATTTTTCATAATCGAGATACATAAAGGGGAAAAAATGTTGGGAAAACATAAAATTATGGCTCTTTTTAAAAAAGAAATGATTTGATAAATAGTAGTATGTGATTTAATTTATCGTTCAGATAATCATGTTTTCTACTGAATTATAAATTAAACTTGCATCTCAATATCACGTAAAGTGAGTAAAATTATCATTTGAGTTTTTTTGGATAAAATATCGCATAGAGATTATTACACACCAAATTTAATATTTTTTTGGATTGATATATACAGATGCACTTGGGAAGAAACTAAATAAATATAAAATAACAGGTCCCAACTATGAAATAATTGAAATTTAAGAGCTTTAACAAAAAAAAAACTATGAAATAATTAAAGGGTGAAAGAAAGAAAAGTTAGGTATGTTTAATCATGATAAGTTGCATCAACATAATGTAAAGCCTTTAGCACTAGCCAAAAAAATTATATTTTACAATTAAGCATTCTTTTCTAAATAAGAATTAATTATATAAAGGGTCATATTGTTTTCTACATATTAACTTTCAAAATGAAGATAGTATTTGATTTAGTTGTACACTTGAGAGCGACAATATTGAGAAATCATGTGGGTAGGCCTTTGGCACTAACACCTCTTATTCAAAAAAAAGTTAGGCAAATAACATTTCACTCCTATTTCATGAACTTAAGTCTTTTAATTATTTATAAAATTAACCATTAATCAAATTTTAATTATATATTGTTTGTATAATTATGTCGTAAACATAAGCTTAATTGAAAAGAAGAAAAAACCCCATGATCAATAATGCCAAAAGGAAGCTAAATAAGATAATGAAAATTGTATTGCTTAATACTTTTAATTTGCAATCAAAGTTTTTGATTGAAGCATCATTCATACATACCTATAGGCTATAGTTAAGATTTTTATATGTGAGATATATGTTATGTTTTGATATCTTTGTTTGATTCAAAACACATAGTTATTTGTCATTTAAATGTAAGCAAGGACCACAAATGTTTTTATAATAGGGGTTTATTAATTTATAGCATAACAAAACAAACACTTTAATTTATTTATTTCATTTTCCGAGCTTAATGATGATGATGTTAAGAATAATACTGTCATGACGTAATCGATAACATCTTTTTGATTATGATAGTGATGATACCAACCAATGGCTACAAAAGGATTTAATATATTAATAAAAAGTTTTTGTAATGATATCACTTTTATAGATTCTTAATAATTCAAGAAAGTTAGACAATGAGATTAAGTAGTCTAACTACAACATCTCAAACTTGAAAGAGATACTTTTGCCGGGCCTTCTTAATGGGCTTAAAATCAGGCCCAATAAATTTGAATCTCCACTCTCAATGCAATTTGCATAATTTTTAATTGCTTGCTTTAATTCCATATAATCCGATAATCCGACAGCTAATTAAATGTCTAATTAATTTATTTGTCGTCTACTTAATTAAATATTACTCTTATTTGGTCGGACTTAATTAAATATAATTATGTTTTGTACTATCACATTTAATGAGTAAATCATAATCTATTAAACGAATATTTCGATTTAAACAAAGTCGTACGCCAAGAAGTACATACGACTTTGTACGGTGACTATACTTTAAAAAATGGGCCTAAAGCCCAAAAGCCCATTTAGGCCTTTTTGTAAAAAAAACCTAAAAAGAATTCATCTCTAACACATTCCTCCTCCGCTTAAGCAACGCCGTGACTGCTTCTCCGTACATACACTCGCCGCCGTCTGCGGCGAACGCCTCCGTCGCTAGCTCAACGTCGTCTTCATCGGAATCCACGCCGCTCGGTCTTACGACAACAAGCGTTGCGGCTTTTAGACAAATCCCGCTTTTCAGCTTCAACGACGGCGCGTGTCTCATACTCATTCTCACGCTAGGAACAACCGTGCGTTCCTTCACGCGCTCCAATCCTTTTTCACCCCCACGCGCCTCCTTCTCTCTGTACTCTTTCATCCCCGCCGCGTTCATCACCACCGTGCCTTCTTCTTCCCTGTCACGCACTGTTAATCTCTCCATCTCCTTGTGCTCCTTCACGAGATCTCTCATCAAGTAATGGCGCGTGGAAGCAGCCATCAACGCGCTTATCGTCCACACCACGCGCGTCTTTAGTCCACATACGAACTCCGAATCCGTCTCTACACCACCACCACCACCGTCGATCTGAGATTCCGCGGCGGTTAAAGCATTAACCGTCGCGGAACGAAACGCGACGATGACGCAGCTCTTGAGAGATTCTCCGAACTCAGCTTTCCACTTAACCGCAGCGCCTTTCTCGAGCTTGACATCTTCGCCGTATAGCTCCACCTCTAGATTCCGGATCCGGTCAAATCCAGCGAGAATCTGAACCGGAGTTTTCGGAGACCGGGTCAGGATCTGAACCGGGTTAACGGGTCTAGAGAAGATAGGGAGGAACCCGTTGATGGATTTGAACAGTGATCGGAAGAAGCTTGTGATCGGAGAATAGATCTCCGATTCCGATTCGGTGGTGCCAATGATCTGATCTAAATGTAGAAGAAGCGAGTCAGACTCGGTAGATAACGAGTTGAATCGTTTCGAGACAGAACGACACCGTATTAGCGTTTTCACGTCACGGACTCTGTTCAATATGTCTATGACCACAGGATCTGGAATCGCATCAAAAGCATCCATGATTCTTAATTTTGTGTGTTGACCAAAATACCCTTCTGAAACCTTCGGGATTGTTTAGAGACTTTTCTTCGTTTTTTTGTTTTTGTGTGTTATGTGTGTGTGTTCTATTGTGAAGTGTATATTGGGGGACTATAAATAAGGAAAATGAACAAAGATGGTATATAAGTATAAATTTAATTTTAATGACCGGGCATGTGGACCATTATTGCCGTCGAATAATATGATATTTTAAAATATAAATTTAATAAAGAACAATTAAATACAGCTTTTTGAAAAAATTTGATTGGTTGGTTTTGATAATAAATAAGGAGACATGAACGATTGATATGCTATTGTATCCGGAGACATCGTCCTTGATTAATGGTCCAAAGCTACTTTTATCATATTTTTTTTAATTAAAACCCCGGTCCATACCGGTCCTAAATATTATGTGGATGGATCCATAACTTTTTTTAAAAAAAAAAGTTGGAAACTTTATATTTTCTTTGAATAAATAGAAACCATAACTAATACTATACAAACACATTTTGAGTTTGTATTCTGAGAAGTGTGTTTTATGGATATAACCATCTAATTTTATGTGTGAATGCTCCCGATTTTTTTTTTGTTTTATTTTCATTCCACTGCAATTATAATTAGTACCGACCAAAATTTGGAATTAGACTAATGAAAGTAGTATATATATAGACAACATTATAACAAACCACTTTTATAATCTCATCATTTTGCTATTAAAGGTTATTTTCTAATATACTCTATCTGTCCCACTATTTAACATATTTTATGTAAAAGCACAAAGTTTGCAAAGTTATAAATGATGTATCATTTTAACATTCATTTTAAATTAAGACTACATAATATTATTAGTCATAATATAACTAATAAATACAAAATATGCATATAAATTTGTGAAAATCAAATAAAATAATACAAATCAAAACAACTAATAAATGGGATAGATGGAGTATATATATTTATTTTCTTTAAATTATCATTTTGATATAAATGAAGTTGGGACAGGTTGTATAAATGTATAGAGACTTAATAATGCATGGAGTGGAGTGGAGAGTTGCATGTTGTGGCAGATCTTGTCACACGTTCTTACATGGAGATCCATACGTGATTTATTATCTTCTTCTCCTTCTTTTTATTTTTCTTCGCATGAATGCATTAATATCTAGAGGCTGTGTAGTATTGTCTTATTCATGATTTGATTATTATTTAATTTATAATAGTGTTTAATCAATTATATGTAAATTAGTCATTCAAATTGAGCATAAATCTTTCATTTCATTATGTAGAGTTAATTTTATCCAAATATATGCTTTGAAAATTGAAAATATGCTTTTTCATCCAAGTTTAATTCTCTTCTAGTACATACATATTTTAGGGGGAAAACGCCAAATAATTCTCCGACTTTCAAAAAAATGACGTTTTAACCCTCAACTCACGTTTGATCCATTTTATTCCCACATTTTAACCGTCAAACATTTAAATCCCCACAATCGTTGATCTGGCCATTTTAAACCTATAAAAAAAACAACCGTTAACTCAGTGTTAATGGACGTTAAGTGATAATACGGTTGTGTTTAATATTCATGTTAAAATTAAAAGAAAATTGTTAAAACGGCGTAGTTTTAAAACGTGAAAAATCCCCAAACCTTAAATCTGAGATTCGATCGAAACTATTAGATTGATAAACATTGAGATATCGAAAGAGTTGGAATCGATTTTTATTTCCTATTAAACGATTTGGTTGTTTCGTTCGGGATCTTACAACCACCACCAAGGGTCTCGTTGATTTGATCTGACGCATGAAATTCGGAAAAAATTCACAACAGAATTAGATTCGTCGGAAAATTTCACAACGAACCTTGTTAAAGTTATAATCGGAGGATGAAAATCTCATAAAAGTTAAACCACATCTATTAATTTAAGGTTCATGTGTTAATCTCATAAAAAATAATCACAGACAAATTGACACATCAGAGATTCACAGCTTTCCCTTTCCTTTTCTTCTTCTTCATCACATACAGTCAATAATTTTTAAGATACAACAATATATAAATAGCAATGGAAGCAAGATTGTTGAACAGAGACGAAAGTCTGGTCTTCTACATCACATAGATTTGATTGAATTTGAGATTTAGGGTTTGGGTATTTGGAGATTTGGGGATTTTTCGCGATTAAAACGACGTCGCTTTAACTTCTTCTTTTAATTTAAAATGAATGTTAAACACAATAGTTTTACAACTTAACGTTTATTAACACTAAGTTAACGGTTGACTTTTTTATAGGTTTAAAATGGTCATGTCAACGATTGTAGAGATTTAAATGTTTGGCGTTTAAAAGATGAGGAATTAAAATAGCTCAAACATGAGTTGAGGATTAAAACAGCATTTTTTTGAAAGTTGGGGAATTATTTGGCGTTTTTCCCCATATTTTAGTGATAAATTTATATATATATATATATATATCTTAATGTTTTTTTTATTAGTATATATCTTAATGTTTTTTTTTTGTGTAAATATATATCTTAATGTTATGCGTTACAAAATAATGATAGTAGGAGGTCTTAAATTATTTTTTATTGTAAACAGATTCTACCGTGATCGAACTTTGCTGTTATTAAAATGCAAGTTTGTTGAATTGTTGACCATGTATACACTTATTAAAAATCTATGTACTCTAAACCTAGTCTAAAGTTTTAAAAAAAACAAATACGAAAATTTATGGGAAAATTACAAAACTACACCATTTGAATTACATTTCACAAAACTCCATATGTTAAAAATTTATTCACAAAACTACACCTAAATTATAAAAATTAAATGTAAATTAAGCCTACCCACCAGGGGCCAATCTAGAAATTATATTTATCCGGTGCAAAAGTATTTAATAGCCTACAATTTAGATTTTATCAATAGGTGCATTTTCAAAATCTTTAACAAAATTAGACTAATTTTAATATTTTATGGGGTGCAAGTGCACCTCTTGCTTTGACAGTACATTCGCCACTGCTACCCACTCAATATTACCCATTTAATACTATATCCTAAACACTAATTAACGAACCCAAATGAAAATATTTTAATTTTGATAATTTTTTAGAGCATAATTAAACCATTTAAAATTTAAAAATGATATAAAAATAAGAAAAAATTGAATTATGTGTAATTTTGTGAAGGATGGATTGAAATGGTTTAGTTTTGTGAATTTCTCAAAATTTATTTATTATTTTGTATCATCGATGAATTGGTCTACCTATAACCACTGGAATATTCTTCGCTGAAAGAGTAAAAACAAATCTTTTAGTTTTTTTTTTTTTTTGTCAACAAAATATTGTAGTTTTCAAAGTATATAACTAAGAAAAAATAACTAATAAGAAAAGAAAGAGAATAGGTGAGGAAGTAATTAAACAGAGTATATATTTTTTGGTCAACAATTAGTGAGAAAATATTTATAGGCACGGAAAAAAATGTTGCCTTCTAAATTTCAAGCGTAAGTAAACAGCATCTTTCTTGGCGAAGTGAAGAAAGGTACGGTTCAATTTCCAACATTTATATTTTGTCTCCTTTTTCTTATTTTGTCTTTTTCCATTTCCTATTGTCTTTTTCTCCAGCAATTTACACGATATTTCAGTCAAATGGTTTGTTAAATCTTCAATAAAAATCTCGAAAATATATATGTATTTACTTTTCTTTGTTTTGATTATATAAACGAAAACGAAACAAATAAAAGAAAATGTATATATAATATACATTGTTTGATAGAGTACCTTTTTTAATTTTAAAATTTTATAATAGTGATTTATATAGATAGTTTTTCTCAATAAAAAATAATTATCCACCCATTCTATTAATTTCCTGTGACAATATCAATAATTTATAGAAAGTGGACATTGATTATTGAAATTTAAAATCAGGGGACAAGTGGACAACTCAGCCTTGACAATGACTAAAAATAAATTTAAAAGTACCTTAATCATTTGCTTACCGTGTATCATTATTGGCTATTTTATTAATATGAGTTTATTTTATTATAAACTTACAGCTAAGCTAATATTATTTTAAAATAAAAAATCCTGGAATATAATTAAATATAACACCAGGGGTATTTTCATTTATTTAATTTCTATTTTAGGCTACTACAATCTTAGACTATCAGGCCCATTATCGTAAAATCGAACAAGATGGCCCATTAGTTTATATTATTCGAAGTTGATTAAATCTTTTTAATCATGATAGGTAAACCAATATTGATGATTTTGCAGGCTTGTTTTCTTTTACACAAGGCCCAATAATTTACTTAAAAGGCCTTACTAGTTAAACTTTTTTGTAGCGAGTCTAATTATTCTCCTTCAGATACTTATCAAATGAAAGTATATAAAATAAAATTAGAATGAAAGTGCAAAAAATGAGAACGATGATACGAATGTTTACTCTCAACTTCCATTATCTATTATTTATTATAATTAGTTTTCATTCCATTATATTTTAATTTTACAAATAATGATAAACAAAGTACATGAATATAATTTAAATTGTTAGTTGGAATCTAAGAACATATCTTGAGTACTATTATAACAAGTAGAATAATTTATAAGATCTAAGCAACTAACCCTATAAGCCTAAGCTTCTAAAAATACTTAATTATATTATTTATCCAATACCTTACAATTCAATTAAGAATATAAAATTAGTGCATAAGTACCCTCTACCCAAAGTTTAATTTATTCTCTAGTTTAAAAAACCTGAAAGTGGATAATTATTAGAACCAATCTAAATCTGCTCCCTAATTTAAGATCACTAAATCACATGGTCCGAAATCTTAATCATCCAATTAAGTTTAAACTTAATTGTTTTTTATGGAACTTAAAAATAATGTAAATAGTACACGAATTTTCTCGAAGCTAAAAGCCTACAACATGGGAGAAGCAAAATAGAGGAGGGGACCAATTAGGATGACACGTGTATGTATTAAACCCTGAATTATTGCCTAACTAAACGTAATTAAGTGTAATGAGAATCTGATTAATGGTCCCCTTTACCTTTTTAAGATGCGTGTTTGCTTTAATTGGTCCCTTATAACGCTTTCACATGATGGGTGTTTAGGCTGTAATTAAGGAATATATACACTTAAATCATGAATTTAATATTCAAGCATTCAGAATTTTAAGCAATAAGCATACACATATTTTTATATTCCTATTTTTTTGCAATCTATTTTATTAAGATGAAGATGTACATATATATATATATTTATAACCAATTAATACTGATTTAATTTTGGATTTTTAATAGTTAGAAAGTAATGAAATAACATATTGTTATAAGAAGGGACACAGATCCAAAGAGTAACACATGAACCCCATTGTTCATGTGCATAGTTTAGTGACTCGTTGATAGCTGTCACACAGAAAAATATATTATGTTTGCTCTCTTTTTTATTTCCTTATATATATTTTCCTACATATATATATATATATATATATATTTATTTCCTTTTTTGTCACCATCCAAAGCATCTATTAGTTTTTATCACAATTTTTATTTATTTCATTCTTATTTGTTAATACAATGTATCATAGTTGCTATATCTAAACTCCCATCAATATCGGCATGAACTCATTTTCATAAAAAAACATAATTGCATATTTTGTGTAGTGATAATAATCAGATTATTACATCTATATTTATAGAACATAAACCATATTAAAAAGCAATATTCGACCAAATAATACATAGTATGAATAAAATATGGCATTGATCTTAGAATGAAATTTGGTTCGAAATCCATTAGCTCAATATCAAATCTCATATTTATATAATTGAGATGAGATGTAAGTAATATATAAGAGACAAACGTAAATCAAATAGTTGTGAAATTTGTTGATAAATTGTGATTTGGCTTCTAGTTAGAAGTAGACTCAACATACTATTACTTTTATCAGTACAATTTTGTTGTTTATTCTAATTAGGTGAAACTAAATTTTGGGAGATTCTTATTTTTCCTGATCATTTATATTAACAATTAACCATTGTAATAAGATGAATAGGTAAAAGCTACTAAAAAATTAAGTGGCAAATAGAGTTGGTCCCAATAATTGGAAGAAATTGTACTTTTTTAATTTATTGTTTTCAAGTCGTATCACCAATGATGTGGTGTCTTCTTTTAAATAATAGTATATTGGTATATTAGTAATCAATGTGGTAAAAATAAATATAAGTAAAGATACACACACACACATTTAAACGGCTTTAGTTTCTTTACACGTATCAAGTAATGTCTTCTCGTGGAATGGAAGCATGTTGGTTGTCCCACTTAAAATCCAAATATATATATATATATATATATATATTAAGAAAAGAAAAAAATGATTAGAGTAAAATAATAATAGTATATAATATAAGCCAAATTTATATGTTTTTATATATAAATTCGAACCACTTAAATTGGATTCCAACTCCTCATTCAACCTAAGTAGTGTTACTTTATAGCGGCTTTCCTTTTCACCACCTACCATTCTAAAATTAAATAACTCACTATTATATATTTATACACACAATATATTTTATTATATGATGAAATGTCTTTTTCGTTTAAATAATGAAAAGTTCTTTTAAAGGAGAAAATAAAAGAGGTCTCACTTTAACAAGATTCCTCCTTCTTCCTTTTTTATTTTGTTTTTAACATTTGTGAGAATACTATACAACATATTTTTGTAATAATAATCGAAACATAATATGAATTTACAGAAAATACTTATCTAATCATTTTCATAAAACATTGAAGGTAAATTGTATGATATTTTATGGCAACATGAAAATAAGGAAGGTGAATACATCATAATTTTAATTAAAAAATCTAATATACATAGTAACACAAAAGGGATAAACCAACTCATAAATATCTTTCAATAAGCGCATGCACTTAAATCATATTATTGCCCACTTGTAGAGCTTCCTTACATGGCTTAGCATTTAGCACTAAGGTCAGATCTATCATCTATCTTTGATTATCTTTATTAATAGTGTATTCTTATTAATTATAAACTAGTTGTTATACTTATGATAGTTGTTACATGCAAAATATTGAAATTCTCGTCGACAAAAGAATAATAGTCTTCGACATTAGTTATCTCAGATATCTGGAGACGATTAGTTTATTACAAAGTTGATATTAAACAAAATTCGTGTAAGTAATTTGCATGTTCTTGATCTGCATGCAACTTATAATTAATGTTTAAATCTCCCTGGTTGCAATAATAATTATTGGTTAAATATTGTAAAGAGACTTTAGTCAAGATCCCGCGAGTAACATGTAAACGTTATCTTTCTTTTAAAAAAACATTTAAACGCTACATAGTTTTCATCTACAAGATATGGATAATGCCTAGTGATCCATCATAATCTATCATAATTCTATCTTTACACTGATATTATCATGAATATATCTTTATATTTTACTAGAGCTATAGTCTTAAGCAACATGAATATATTATTAAATAATTTATAACATGTTTTATAAAAAATATACGTAGTTAAAATGTTTTATTTGATCAATATATATATATATATATATATATATATGTTGCCGGTCGAATAAATATGTTGGATATGCGGTATATTGTTCCCTTGTGACTGCCCATATTTGAATTCTTTCATATATTTTTTTTAGTTTTTTTTAAAATAAACAGACAAGAAGAGCTTTCCCTCACTGCAAAACAGTACTTTCACTCTTATTTACTAGTGATATTTATTTTCTCTGTCAAAAACTATTTGTATTTATTACTCTTTCTCATACTTAAATATCTTAGTAATTATGTGAATATGTATTCGTGTGATTTTAAATGACCCCTACTTTGTCAGGTAGTTTCTTGGGTACATGCTAAACAATGTGTACTAATGGTTACACTCTGATATGTTCATTTTTGGTTAAGAATACAAGTTCATTAAAACTTGACCTAAAAGTGAATCCTTTAATCACTGAACAACTTAAGTTTAGACCAAAATATTGTTATATGTTTTTGAAACACTCATAAATACTTATTATTAAGAACCTCGGTAATTAAAAAAGTCCATGCCAAGATGAATAATTAAAATTTGAGCAGCGAGAAAAATGAAAAAAATATACATCAAATGAGAAAATTTTCCATTTCTAAATCGATTACACGAATTTTACAATTTTCGGGGTCGATGTAGAAAAAAATAAAAATACTTCAGGCCAAAAACACCCTCTAGTCATTTACTAATAAGGGTGTTTAATTATATGTCTAAATATCTCCTCAAAATTTGGAAATAAAACTCAGGTGTTATTTATGTTGTATGTGGTCTCACTATCACTCTTCTCCCAATATTGTCTTCCTCTTCCACTCTACTAGACGCTTTAGAAACTCTTTAACCTATACATTTAACCAGATTGATACATTAATTAACTTTCATAAATATAGTTTTAAATTTATAATATCAAATTAATTATAAGTGGGTAAGATTTAATTTTACTTGGGAAGGGTCTTGAAGAGAATAAGAAGCGTTGGTTTCTTTTGGAACTTTTGAGACAAGAATCCCAAAACCTTGTTTCTTTTCACGTAAAACCTATCAAATTATAAAGCAAATCTATTTTAGATCAATACAAAGTAGAGCTGAATAAAAATGGATTTTTTCACCCAATATTAAAATTATATTAACTAAAAATGTGTTTTAATTAATTATCACTATATATATACCTTAAACGCATCTTCGTCGGTACGGTCATCTCCAATATACACCGGTACAACATCTTCCGAATTCTCAAATCCTATTTTAATTATATATATATATGAATATGGACATTCCTAACAAATATTTTCAAAATAATAAATAAATATGAATATTTATGGGGGTTTCTTACCTAATGATTTCAGCAAAAAATTGAGAGCCTGTCCCTTGTCCCATTTGATCGTGGGACGGATTTCAAGCACCTGTTTTTTACATATAAATAGATTAATAGTCTGTAAAATATGATAGTAATTATATGTTACTAATTTTATATCAAAGTTCAACACATAAATAATTTTATACAATAATATTACCTTTCTTCCTTGTGTAAGTTTCAACTTTGGATAATCAAGAAGAACTGATTTTACTTGCTCGGCTAATTCAGCCCATTTCTATTAAAAAAACACAAATAAAATGAAAATTTAATTAACTTTAAGCACTTTCAGATTTATTCTCTAGATGAAAAAGTATAATTTGGAATCCACAATAATCATCATTATAAAAAATGGTACCGAATATCATCTTTAACAATATATACTTTTATTTAAAAATTAGACGTTACATTATTACAAATAAATATATAGTTCCATTTCAAGAAGTAAGTTTTGTAAGTTTATGAGATACTTTGGGGTAAAAAACAAAAGGTATTTATGGACCATTTAAATAATTTTCTCAAAAAGAGAAAGTTTTGTTTTCATTACTAATTTCGTTTATTACCTTCTCATCAACACGTCGAAAATGTACGGACATACAAAACTTGTTGTTCTCCACCATAGCCCCAGGGATCCATTTTGTCTTTTCCTCTAAAATCTTAACCACCTGAAAAAATTATCACACAAAGTTAAATAATTACACTGTTTTAACTCGCGGTAATTCGTCTTGTTATGTAAAACTAAAACCCAGTAAAAATAAATAAATAAATAAAATCACCTTCTCTATCATTGGCACAAATTCACTAGCAGATTGAAACAACACTCCTTGATTACTCTGTAAACATTTTACCAAATATGTTTATTTTATAAATTATATAATTATTATTTTTTCTTATATATAATATATTCTGCATTTTTTTCTCACCTGACAATTAATATTTTCATTGGTCGGACTTTCAATATCCATGCCATGACTTCCAGCGTAGTAAATCTCGTTAAGTTTAACAAATCTACGAACCTGAAAAAATATTTATATATAATCACTATATTTATATATATATATATAGAGTAATTAGTGTAAAAAAAATAAACAGTAAATTATTTGGTGTAAAAAAATGTAAATGTACCTTATCTATGGATCTTCCTGTGACAATAGCAGTAGGGAAGTTTAAAGCCACGTCTTTCACAACCTCTCGCATCTGTAAAAAAATAAAAATTAAATACATATATACATTAATATTAAATTAAAAAATGATTAATAACACAAATTAACAAAATAAAATAAGAATATTAACCTCATGGGTTATGTAAGCTTTGTCGGGATCTTCAACAATAGGAGAAATCGTTCCATCATAATCAAGAAACATAACAATTTTTTTTCCTTTTGCAACATTTATAATCTCATCAAACATATTTAAAGCCGATGGAAATCGAACCTAACAAAAAATAAAAAATAATAATAAAAAATAAAATTCCAAAAATCAAGAAAAGGTTATTTAGTAATTTTTAATGTTACAAAAAAGTAAATATTTAAAACGTACGATCCAAGATGTTTTATTGTTGTCATTATCAAAGACAGAGTCAAGAGAAGAGGATCTAAGTCTTGTAGGTGAAGAATCACGCATAGAATCAATCCAAGATACACCAACAAGATTGTTATTCTTGTTCTTGTTGTTTATATTTTCTGCTGATTCAAGAAGTTTCAAGAACTTTCTACGAGGGAAAGTAAAGTAATTAGTGTGGGGTGAAGAGAACAGAGGAGAGTTTGAGACAGAGACATTCATTGTTTTAAAACCAAAGATTGGTTTTCTGTCGGAGACTATGACATTTTGGTTTGTCATTTAGTTTTCTTGGTTTTGAAACACAGAGAGAGAAAGAGGAGAGAGAGAAAGAGGAGAGAGAGAGAGAGAGGGTTATAGAGTGTTGTAGAGAGAGATGTTGTGGAGGAGGAAATGGTGAAGGAGGAGGAGAGGAATATATAGGGTGGAGGAGAGAGACAAGTGTTAGAAAAATTAGGAGAGAGAGAGAGGAAATAAGAGACAAAAGATATTGAAAGAAAAAACTCTTTATATCATTGGTGGCTCCCTCTGTACCTTTTTGGCCACATTATATATGCCTCTCTTTTTTTTCTCAAAATTTTTAACATTTTATTTATCACTCTATTGGATACTTCAAAAGAACCCTCCCTTCACAAAACTACACATAATTCAATATTTTCACAAATTTACACCCTTTCAAATTTTTAAAAGCTTGATTTACCCATTTAAAAATTACCAAAATTAAAATCTTTTCATTTGAGTTTGCTAATTAGTGTTTAAAGTATAGTATTAAAGGGGTATGATTGTGTAGGTAGGGTTGATTTGAATTTTATTTTGAGTGTTTAGGTGTAGTTTTGTGAAGTAATTTTGAAATGGTGTAGTTTTGTGAAATGTAATTCAAATGGTGTAGTTTTGTAATTCTCCCTTTTATGATATATTATTAAATGAGTAAAGTTGTTTGATTAAGGTTTATTTAAAATTAATTTTGAGTATTTATGTGTAATTTTGAAAAATGACTATGAAATGGTGTAGTTTTTTTAAATGCAATTTAAATGGTGTAGTTTTATAATTTTCCCTTTTAATTAAGACAAAACATAACAATACTTTTATTCTTCTCCTTAGTTATGACATAAAATGTGTTTTCCTATTTATTATTAACCTCCTGTTACTTGAACCTGCTCATTATTTTATTATTTTTTATATTTTAACTGTTGTTATGAGTGTACGCTTTTAATTAAAAAAATATGGCGAGTATTAATTTATCTTACTAGCTATTTAGCCAAATTTTATAGTTCTGGTGGCTTTAATACGCTTGCAAATATTGACGATCGATGATCGGTCTTTAATTAATTATAAAAAGGTAAATATTTTAGTTATCATAATTCTTGCGGAAATGTCGTGAAATGTTTTGTATCATGAAATCACACTTATGCCTCGAGATTCCCATGCATATATATATTATTTGAAATTCCTATAATATATACACATAAACTTTTATTTATCAAGGAGTTTGATTACAAACCATATCTCTGCATAATCTCGAAAATATATATTCGATTCTTTTTCAAAGATTAAGTATCACGGAAATGTTAAATTTTACCGAAATCCATATAAGCATATTCCAAAGCTTGTTTTATATTTATTTTTAAACCTTTGTGCCGACTTCAAAATGTAAACTATATATTTACAAAACTATCCTCATAAAAAGTATACGCATCTGCCCTCATGAAAACTATATGCGTATCTAATACAAATATACAATAATATATGCGTCCTATATCTAAAAAACGTGGATATTTCATAAATATATATATGAACTTTTTTTTTGTTTAAGATGTATGAACTTCTTTTGTTCCTTATTTGCTTTTTCATACAAAACCAACACCGAACTTATACTAAAATCATAAATATACATAAAAAGGAAACGAAAGAGCTTGATACACTATTCCCTATAGATATGTAAACCTAAATATCAAATATAAATTTTACCAAAAATAAAGATAAATGGAGAGAAAATTAGAATTAATGGTGAACGCCCACAGGAAAAGAAAAACTATTGCTCCAAAATCTAGCTAACACTTCGTGGTATTAATGCGAAACTATTAGCTTTAGTTCTCTTTTAGTTTTGTCTTGTGATGTAATAAAAAAAAAAGTTTTGTCTTGTAATAAAAATCGTACGTTAATCCTACGTGTATAATTTTTTTCTCTTTTATTGATTTTGTTATAAATGCATGACCGTGTTCGTAATTTACGTACGGTTTCGCCCATAATATTTTAAAAATACAATACACGGCGGTTTGCTATAATTATAATTAAACTATGTCTAATTGATATTTGATTATAATTTTTATAACTAAAGACGACCAAATAGGTCAACATTCTTGACTTTCGTTACTTGACATTCCACAAAGGGCACGAAATTAGAGACCCTTTAGATTTCTTGTTCCGACGGGGACAATCACTTTGGTATTTATTTAATATTTTAAACTAAGTCCCATTAGCACATTTTGTATGTATATTCATTGCATTTTAATCATTTTTTCTCGTGTATATATATAAACACATGAGTGGAAGTTTCCTATCTATTTCGTTCTGTTAATTATTTAAGACGTTATTGTGGTTTGATTAATTTTTCTTAAAATTTGGCGGCAGTTAGGGAAAAGCTAAATTAGGCATTGTTGGGTTCATGAACTAATCACCATTACACTAAAAAGTATTGTAAATAGTTACATATACCAAATTATATTCTCCGACACTATGTACATTTTTTGAATTATGTGTGTTACCTTTCAAATAGACAACAATTTTATGTGTACTTGTGATATATGTGAATAATGTAAGAACTTATAATATATATATAGTAATTAATAAACATTGCCAAATTTATAGTTAAGTAACCTATTTAATCACGTAGACAAGTTATATATTTTTCTTTGCTTACAATGTTATAATGTGAAATTTGACTTCATCGTATAATGTCCATGTTTTACAATTATGAGCACATATAGACTAACAAGGTTTACGTGTATGGTTTGAATACTAATAGAGGCTTCAAGCATGTGAGTATACCAAACGTTAAAATCCTTTGAAAATTTAATGTTTCCTACAGAAATATTATAAATAAAGACTTAATTAAATTACTACTAAACCATGCATCCATGCATTTGCAAAAAAATAGTAATCCACGAAACTATACCCTTTAATCCCTTTTTTTACAAAACTCTACCTAATTCAAAATTTTCTGATAAAAATTTTAAAAACTTGATTTACTCAGTTTTTAAAAAGTGTAATTTTGTGAAATGCAATTAAAAAGGTGTAGTTTTGTAAATTCTCCAAGAAATAAAACATGCAGTATTTAATTTGCAATAAGTTGAATAACTTATTTATATTAATATATATGGGTCCCCATCTCACAAAGAGGACTTTGAATAACTTTCCCGTTGAGTAAGATTTTTGGTTTCTAATTTTAAATAAAATTTACTAGCGTGGGCCATTCTCTTCTAGAATAGGCTCTATTTTTTTTGTTTCTTTGTTACTCCTATTTATATATGCAATTTCCTAATTTACGCTATGGCATCTTTATTCTATGCTTTCCTTTTATCACTAATGCTAACTATATTTTAAAAGTTTCCGTAAATTGAGTTATGTAAATTTAATACATATTTCAAATAATGGTTACAATGGAGTATATGCATATTTATGGGTCTGCTCTTTGCCACAGTCTGTACATTTATTTATCACATAAACATGCAAAGAAACACAAAATAGTTGGGTTTTGTTACAACTTAGTAATGAAACGCACCGTTTTTTGGATCTTAATTCCTTTCCTTTTTTTGTTTAATTACCAGCTACTTGTTTGTATTCTTTAACAAGTCAGTATAGAGCCACGTGTTATAATAGTAGGACTAAAATTAATTAAGGCTTTTAGGTGTGAAAATCGTATTTTGCTTATAGAAAATCTTGGGAGATTAGGTTCATATATATTTTTAAACAATCTCTTAATATATATATTTACATGATATTCTTTCTATCGGTCAAGATTTGGTTACTGATTAAAGTCAAATATACATGTATTATATGAATCATGTAGCTAATTATATATGTTTTTTTTTTTTTGTTAAACCAGGAGGTTCTGGGCCGAAATCCATAATCCCCTAGGCCCGCGACCAGCCTTTGATAATACCAATTAATGGCGTAAATCATCGCTCCCAACGCGGTTCGAACTCAGGAGCACAACATCACCAACGACTGCGCTTAACCGACTGAGTCAACCCGTCGTTGGTCTAATTATATATGTTGTGTTAAATAAATTAAAGAATATAACTTGACACCATACTTTGCATAACGAATTTTGGTAAATTACCTAAAATTCCTAGAATTGGGAGAGGTCTATAGCCTTTGTTTATCGACTTTTCACTGATAAATTCAAACTAAAATTTATTCGAATCATGAAAACTATATATATAGAGAGTGGATAGTGCTATTATTGTAATTCATAGAACAAAAACTATAATTCCTTTTACACTTATTATTTTCTAGAAAAATTATACGAATATTATCGAAAAAGAGTTACTTTCTGTTATCAAAGCAAAATACCTAATGTAATTTTATTTCAACGGTTAAGATTCTTACGGTTAGACTTAAATATTATTTAATGTAATAATTTTTCTTGTTTATTTTATTCTTTTCCCTCCACAATAATTTGGGTTTAACAAAACATGTGAATGTGTCTCCGTGGCAATCTATCATTTGTCCACTTGCACGAAATTTTAGTTGCTATCTTAAGGAGTTATATAATTTTATCAACTTTTTGTTAATTTTTAACAAATTTCTCTTTCGTTTTCGTTTTCCTGATAATATGGTTTTTAATAGATAATGTTGTTTTTTGGTTAATGAGTAAACTAATTACTATAGATCACTAAACTATATATAAATGAATGCACTTTCAAATATTTGTTTAAACAAAAAGAATGATCTCCCTTATTTACATTATTCAAGATAGTCACAATTTTATACAATATGTGAATATAATATACCTTTTGTTAGTTAGTATTTGGTTCCTCTCCAATATAATAAAATTGATAGAACAAAAATGAAGATTTGTTGGTCCCTTCGATGAAGCATAGGGCCACATTTCAACTGTCTTGCCCCAAGAGCTAATTAAAGGAGTTTATTTCTTTAGTGTTCTTTCTTCTCAAATAATGAATTCAATGTTTGTTTGATTGTTTTAATTAATATAATATTATCATAATATTCATATTGTTTGGGTACCTTTCTATCAATAATATTTGTATATTTGTACCATCAATATAAATTATATTTGAACACATATCTTTTTGTTTTTGATGCTACTAACGGACAAAATGAAAAATATATAAAATTTGTAATGGGGAGGCTTTGATAATTTATATTAGTTTGTTGGTCCAAATTAAGACTTCTGCGACAGTTTAAGTGGGTCGCAAGAAATTTCTGGAAAATACTAATAAATTCGATACATACAATAAAATCTTATTTTCACCAGAAAATGCATATCTAGCAGAAAAAACAATGCATGCGTGCATGTATAAACACATAAAACTATTTGTTTATTAATTTGTATAGTATTCAACTAATTTCTTCGTACTATATGAATATCTAGTGACCATATAGTGGCCAGTAACAGTATATCCCCTTAATTACTCATATTTATATATAATTAATAAAAAATTGTGTGCCACGCAAATTAATTAATTAGTATCTGATTTGATGGGAGAAAATTAGAATAACAAAGTGTAAAGGCATGTGAAGACACATGTAATTAGTTTGGTTGAAACGGCGTGTTTATCGAAAGATTTTAATAGTTGCTTAAGTATAATTATATGTATTTAAGTTTATAAAATAAATAAATAATCAGTATTTATATTAAGCATCAATGCTTATTTAAGCACTTTTAAAATCTTATTTAAGCACTTTAATAAAGGTTTTAAGTATATTTAAGCACTTATATAAGCACTTATATAAAACTTTTAAAATGCTTAAAATGCTTATGTATTTTGTTTGTACATTATACACACAAAAACTAATTAAATATTCTTAAACACTTTTTATTATTAGCCTTTGATATACATGGTCTTATAACTACAAGCAAATTGAAAAATGGGTTGATAGAATGGTTCGGCACAAGAATATAATTTCATCATGTTTTAGTTTATTTAATTACATTTAATTAAGCAACATGTTAATTAGTTTGATCCCAACTGCCACATTTGGACTTGCCTAGTTCCAACACATTCCTGAGTATGCAACATATTCAATTATTATGTTATTGTAACAATTTGTGTGTATTAATGTATATCATGTATGTTAAAGCCAACAACCAAAATTTCGTTTTTGAAATGCTTATTTAAAATGAAATTATCTGATCGGTAATTTGTACTTTGAGTTCCTTTTTTGTAGAGGCGAAAAAATATTATCTTATCTATAAGTTATATAGTTAATTATTGACAAATAATATAATTAAGTAGGATTATATATTAAAATCTTTTGAATTGATAGATTTATCAGCTAGTGTCTAGTGGATACATTTGTCGATTTTTGGGTATACTTCAAAACACTTTTAGATTTATCAGCTAGTGTCTAGTGGATACTTCAAAACACTTTTAAATTTTGTGTATGTTGTGAATGATTCTTTTATGTTTTTATATTCTTTCATCAATATCATGTTTTTAGGTTTCTGTTTCGGATTAGTGCAATTTTGGAAATGGTTTTAATATAAAAAATCAGTATTTTTTTTATTATTCGTGCAGACATGCCACGGAAAAATCGTGGCATAATTCCGTGGCAAATTTGAAAATGCCACAAAAAATAAGTGGCTAGAATACGTGGCTAATATATCCCACGAAAAAAACACTATTACACCGTGGCTATAGAGTCACGTTAATATCGTGGCATATATCGTGGCAAAAATAGCCACGTTAATATTTATAATAAACTGTGACTAAATCGTGGCTTTTTCAAATAAGCCACTATTTCAAACCGTGGCAAAAACGTGACTTATTAAGCCACGCTAAGCCACAATTTCGGAAAACCATGCAGCTATAGCCACGATTTTTTTAATCGTGGCACAACCGTGGTTTTTTGCCCTATAGCCACGGTTTTGGGCTTATAGCCACTAAAAAAACCGTGGCTATGCGCAGTAATTTTACTAGTGTGAAAGCAACCTTAGGGGTATTTAAACGAGAGTCTCTTGATTATAATACAAGTATTATTTATTTTTATATGTTTGAGTTTCTTAAGGATATTTAGTTTAAAAAAATTAGCCAATTTTTCTCTATTTTTACGAAATTATTTCTAATTTCTTTTTATGGTCTAAGCTCTTTGTCACACCCAACTAAGTTTTGATCCTTACTATACCAAAGTCTCTCATGTAACGTCAAAATCTTCAACATTTATTTGAATAACTTACTTTATGATATCCATAAACTTTTTCTCTGTACTTCACTTTTTGATAATACTATATACTTATAATATTTACATATATATATATATATATTTTTTATATATTTATTTTTTACCAAAATATCTATTATGTGATAGTTCATGAAGATGGATTTTATGTGCTCCTATGTTTTGTTATAATTATTTTTTGGATAAAAACAAAAGAAAGAAAAGATATTTTACTTGAAAATACCTTCATAAGAAAAGACAATCGTTTAACAAAAAAAAAAATAAAGACAATCAAGTGAAACTTGGGACCCATGGGCTACTTGTTTATGATGCGACATAAAATATAAGTCTTGTAAATTGTAAGGGACCCACAATACCCCGTAGTGCAAAGCCCACTAAAGACCCACATTTTATTTATTTATTATATAAAATTTGTGTTTCTAGTACTTGAAAAATATGGACTTTACACGTGAAAAGTTAATCGACATGACAAGGATTTGGACGCGGCGACAAAACTTTTTGTTTCTTCCGAAAATTAGTCGAAACTCTAAATTTTTAATTTTAGTGTAAACAGCTTTGGTTTTTTTTTAATGGCATGTTTGGGTTTGTTTACTCCCCAATAATAAAGTTCATAAGTCTATATGGGCCTTACGAATATACTGATAGGCCCATTCTATATATTTTTGTTAATATTATGGGTTATTAACAACAAATTTCATAAACCCATACGGGCCTTAAGAAAATATTGATAGACCCATTCTATATACTTTTGTTATATTATGGGTTATATTATGTGACAAGTTATTATGGTGTTTATTAGCCCATGAAGCATTCATGTGTAATGTATAGGTAATGTATTTTAAGTTAATAATAATATAGAGATACTAGGAATTTATCCGCGCCAAACGCGGGATAAAAATTTACGTAATAAAAAAATGTTTATTGGTAAAAACAATGTGTAGTATAAAATGAAATAAAAAGAATTTGTATCTCATATGATCCGCGTTAAACGCGGAGTTTAAATTTGAAGTATATATAGAAAATATATTGTATTTTGGCTTTTATAATGTTTTATTTACAAAAATTTATTACTATTACTATTTTAATATTTATCATCGAAAAAGATTATCATTGTCATTTCGATGTTGAATATTTACCTTTACGTATAATTTACTATTTATCATTAAAAACAATAACTACGTAGTGTTTTGAAACTTTGATATGACTCGTTTAACAATGAAAAGTATGTCAATCCAGTCTCTATTTGTCATAAAATCGGACTATTAAAACCTCGGATATATAAAACCACTGAATTTTCGGGGGTTCGAGTCAATTTTCTGCTCAAGTTTTGTCATTTGACATGAATTTTGATGTTTAATACAATTTTACAAAATAATATTGTTATTTATAAATGAACAATATGTTTTATCATTCTTTTGTGCAAGAATATAACATACAAACATTAGAAAAATTATAAAATTGTGTTTTTCATTAGTTTTTTAAATATTTTAAACATATTTTCTAGGAAAGTTTAATCACTCTTTCATGTCTAAACTTATCCGAAAATTCTTTGTTCAAAGTTTGGGAACTGGTGGTTCAATCGATGAGTCGGGTAAATTGTGTGTTCAAGTTTTTCATTTGACATGAATTTTGGTGTTAAATACAATTTTACAAAATAATATTGTTATTTGTAAATGAACAATATGTTTTATCATTATTTTGAACCCAATGTAATAAAATATAATATATAAATATTAACAGATCTATTAGAAATTATAAAATTGTATTTTTTATGAATTTTTTAATATTATATTTTATGGGTTTTTCAACATTTTTTAATATTATCCATTTATTATGTCAATTTAAATCATTTTGTGTTAAATTTGGACTTTTGTTTTGGGCTTTTATGAATTTTTAATAATGTGGGACCATAAATGCTCAGGTGATGACACGTGTAATTTTAGAATGATTTTCTCTCTCCGTCTTCTGTATTAATAATATAAGATGTGACAAGTAATGGTGTTTTATTTTCATAATGTGTAGTTTAGCTGCTCTTGTAATTGGGCCGGATTAACTAGGCCTTAAATGTGTTTTATGTTGCTTGTAAATTGTGTTAGTTTAGTCTCATCTAGTGGTATGTTACTTTGCAAAAACTATATCTCTTTTATAAAAAATCAAGATTACCACTTAGTAAATGTTTATAGTTGGTCTATTTTTTTCTCTTTAGTTACCGCGAAGGTCTTGTATTAGATTCGAGATTAGTGTCAAGATCTCTACATTTTTTGCAAAATGTATTGATGTAACTTGTTAGCTAAACCCTTATTTGTGTTAAGTGGGCTTTGTAAGTTGAAATGTAAAAACTTGTTACTATAATAGATACAAACTAAACATCTATTGAAAATCACACGTCAACTGATATCTTACATTATTAATATAGAAAACGGAGCGAGAAAATCATTGTAAAATTACATGTGTCATCACCTCAGCATTTGTGGTCTCACATTATTAAAAATTCATAAAAACCCAAAATAAAAAGTCCAAAACAAAAGCCCAAATTTAACACAAAATGACTTAAATTGACATAATAAATGAATAATATTAAAAAATGTTGAAAAACCCATAAAATATAATATTAAAAAATTCATAAAAATACAATTTTATAAATTCTAATAGATCTCTTAATATTTATATATTATATTCTATTACATTGAGTTCAAAATAATGATAAAACATATTATTCATTTACAAATAACAATATTATTTTGTAAAATTGTATTTAACACCAAAATTCATGTCAAATGAAAAACTTGAACACACAATTTACCCGACTCATCGGTTGAACCACCAGTTCCCAAACTTTGAACAAAGAATTTTCGGATAAGTTTAGACATGAAAGAGTGATTAAACTTTCCTAGAAAACATGTTTAAAATATTTAAAAAACTAATGAAAAACACAATTTCATAATTTTTCTAATGTTTGTATGTTATATTCTCGCACAAAAGAATGATAAAACATATTGTTCATTTATAAATAACAATATTATTTTGTAAAATTGTATTAAACATCAAAGTTCAAGTCAAATGACAAAACTTGAGCAGAAAATTGACTCGAGCCCCCGAAAATTCAGTGGGTTTATATATCCGAGGTTTTAATAGTCCGATTTTATGACAAATAGAGATTGGATTGACATATTTTTCATTGTTAAACGAGTCATATCAAAGTTTCAAAACACCATGTAGTTATTGTTTTTAAAGATAAATAGTAAATTATACGTAAAGGTAAATATTCGACATCGAAATGGCAATGATAATCTTTTTCGATGATAAATATCAAAATAGTAATAGTAATAATTTTTTGTAAATAAAACATTATAATAACCAAAATACAATATATTTTCTATATATACTTCAAATTTAAACTCCGCGTTTAACGCAGATCACATGAGATACAGATACAAATTTTTTTTATTTCATTTTATATTTCAAATTGTTTTTATCAATAAACATTTTTTTTCTATTACGTAAATTTTTATCCGCGCCAATAAATTCCTAGTTAAATAATGGGTGCGATCGAATTCAATGTACAATGTTTTAGATAAAACTACTTACTTTTAGACTACAAAATATGGTTGAAAAAATAGATGTGAAAACAAAAGAGGAAATAGAGTGTGAACATAATCTTTGGTAGGGTTCCTTTGGTGTTGTGTGTCTTTCAAACTTTCCATCTTTATGCTTCCTTTGCGTAATTTGTAATTCTCCTCTCTTTACTACGGAGTACTTGATATATATATATATATATTGTAATAAATTTAAAAGATAAAGATTCCTCTTTAGACTATTTGAAATATTCGAGGTTAAAAGTTTTTTTAAAAAAAATATTGATAAAAAAATTTATGAGGTTATTTTGAATGTTGGATTAGTACAAATTAAAATTAGTCAAAAAACCATCCTGGTTATTACACCAATCACTTTTTTGGAAGTTTCTTTTAATTTCTTCGAGTCACACTTGTGTATTGACGAAAATTCAATATCAACTTTTCTAAAAATGTGTGATGAAGATTCGATAAATTTTTTGCTAGTTTTTATATATTTTTCTACGGCACTACAGTAATATCGAATGATTGGTTTTATTGATTCTTTTGATTGCAAAATCCAAACTTTTTATAAAAATAAATAAATGAATAAATGATAGAAGATATTGCTTCACGAAAGTTGTGGCATGGCCGACCACATCATCTAACACAAGTAATAACACACATTTAACATATTTGACAATGATCTCTTACAAAGTTTAAATTGTATTAGAAAATTCCAAAAATATAAAAATGTGACAACGAGATATTTGAACTAAGAAACGTCTTTATGTGGGTGAATTATACGTTTTGTTTCTATTTTGGTTAGGGTGATTTATACGTTATGAGGATTCTTGTGAATGCGTTACAATTTTTAGTTACATGTAAATTCAGCATATAAACCACTTGGCAAACCAATAACATAGAAGAAAATATTTAGTTTAACAAAACCGTTGTGCCTTCGACCTATTTTTACCACGACAAAAAATATAATTCTTTTATTAATCTTTAGGAGATGATATTAGATATAAAATAATTCATATATAATCATCGTATGTTTATCAATATTTAACGAGGTCTATTCCTTTTTTTAATATTATCAATATTTCAGTGGAAAAAAAAAATATAATCATCGTATGTTTATATGCATGAAAACTTTCCAATCAATTCAACGAACATGAAATAATATCATGAATTATTTGTAGCCATATTTTAAGTAAATTTATTTTCCAAAACACTGATTGTATAAAATGGATTTGTTCATTAACTTTAAGGAGTGCATGACTTATCTAAAATGTTAAGTGCCTTTTGGAATGCAATAAGCCAATAAGCCAATCTATTATATAATAACACAATACTCTCTCAATCTAAAGCATCCACATCATCAACATAAATAATTAAAATAATTTAATTAAAAAATCATTTAATGAAACTCATTCAATATTTATAAAACTCATTCAATATTAATAAACTAATAAAAAACATTCAATATAATATTTAACACTAATAAAAAATATGTATATCAATTTTCTAAAATGAAAATATAAATTTTTTTTTATCTCTTATACTAATTTTTTGGAATATATTACATATATCCCATTATCTAAAATTTTCTATCTAAAAGCACAAAATTTAAAAGTTATAAATGATGTTTAACATTTATTCAAAACAATTAAAAATTAAGACTACATAATATAAGTGGTCATACTATAGTTAATAAATAAAAAATACCCATAGAAACTTGTGAAAATCAAATAAAATGGAACAAATCAAAAGACCTAAAACATTTAAAAAATGGGTGAGAGAGAGAATATTTTAAAAATAAAATAAATATAAATTTATAAAAGTTTAAATAACTATAATTTGGGATGAAAAAACTCCATATATACATACTTTCTAAATCTAAATGTTTGTACCAAATAAATATATGAAATAAACTTAAAAAAATTGCGGAGAAAACAAAACCACATGCAAAACAAACAATTACATATACAAATAATTCAATAACGTTATAGAGAATACAAAACAAATATGATCCAAATTAATTGACGAGTTAAAACAACATACATTTGATAATAAACTAAAACATGCAAACAGAAATTGTTCGTAAACAAAATCATTTTCATTAGTTTAAAATATAAAATAAATGGAAAATCTCTAAAGTTAAACCATATATCTATTACAAAAATAATAAACTTCATATAACAAACCAAAACACCCGTAAATTCAATGTAAAATTATTTAAAATTAATATAATAAATAACGAATATTCCGCGCAACGCGCAAGTTCTTTCCTAGTAATGATAAAAGGGACTATTTATTTTATTACAAAAACTAGAAATAACGCATTAAAACAAAAAATATTACATAGACAGAATTATATATAAAAAAAAACAAGATTACATAAACTGAAATCTGTGGCATGGTCGAGCTTGACAAAAAACCGCAAGCTTGGACCGACACAGTGATTAAAAATACAAAATATTAACAATACATACGATAATTACCCCACTAATCATATATTTAATTAACCACTTTGCAATTTCCAAAAAATTCCATTGCAAAGTGATTTTCCTATTTTACCCCTAATCTTCATACCAAATTACAACACGGCTTTGTTCAAGACAAAATCGAATCCCAATCGATTTCGTACGACGGATACTTCTCCAACGTGAACGTCTCGTTCCACTGCGGCTGCTCCTCCGTATCGGCGAACGTTAACTCCGATAACGGCGAAGATCCGGCGGATTCAACAAACTCCGTCACCGGCGAATTCGAATCCTCCGTTTTAACTTTCTCCGTTAGATCCGGCGAAGAAACCGTCTCGAACTTCTTCGCCGCGCGTTTCTTCGACGGTGGCGATTTCGTGGTTTTGGTCTGTTTCTCCGTCTCCGCCATGCTCTGACAAATAGCTTCGAGCTTAGCGTCGACGGAGGAGTGGAGAGGCTTATATTCTCCGAACTCGCCTCCGATGTGAGATCCGTTATGACGGAGGTTAGGGAAGTTAAGCCGGGCGAAATCGCCGCGCAGCTTAAACGCCGCCTTATCATAGGCCAACGCGGCTTCCTCCGCCGTGTCGAAAGTCCCGAGCCAGAGACGAGTCCGATTCCTCGGCAAACGGATCTCCGCCACCCATTTTCCCCAGTGACGCTGTCTCACGCCTCTGTACAGCTTCGCCGGCTTCGGAGAAACGCTTCCGGCGTAGGCGAAACAAGTTCCGGCGACTCCGGATTGTTTCATCAGCAACGGCTTTGGGCTTAGAAGATTCGAGAAGGAACTTTGAGGGTTTTGGTGATGGATCTGAGATTGGATCTGATGGATCTGAGAAGAAGAGAGGTTGTTAAGCCCGATTAATGACCCGGTTTGGTTTAGATCCGACCCGGTTATAAACGGTTGGGTATAAAACGGATCCGGGTAATATAAAGGGAAGGTAGGAGGAAGAGAAAACGCAGACGCAGACGCGGAAGGGGAAACGCTTTTAATAAAAGGTTCAAGCGCTTCCATGAGTTCACCACCAAACGAATTTGATTGTTGTTGAATCATTCTGCTACTGTATAAATCCATAATAATATTTTTTTAAAAAAAATTGAATCCGAAAAATTCGACTGGTTTCTTATCAAAAGTAAAGAAACAGGATTTTTTCGAGAAAATTCAAGAAAAATATAATAAAAAAGGATCGAAAGAGATTTGAAAATAGACAATCTCTGTGTAGATCCGAAAAGAGGGAACAAAAAATTACCCTCAGACTAAAATCTATAAAATAAAAAAGAAGATAAATTCAGAAGAAATTTTTGAAAAAAATTATCTCGTTCTGAAAATATCTGTCTTCTCAACTATAAAAAACACAAATTCATAAGCTTAATTTTTTTGGTATGAAACCAATTAAACATAACCAAACCCAGAAACTGAATTTTTCAGTGTCTGAAAGACGGATGATTAACAGAAAGGGGATCGATTAAGAGCGGGATTAACAGATTTGGGGGGAATTGGGATAGAAACTAAAGTTTAGGGATCGAAATAGAAATTTTTTTGCAATTATTATCTTTTTTATTTTTTGGGAGGACGCTCAATTATTTTGGTAGTGATTTTAACTCTCAGCCTCACCGATGATAAAAAATGAGAAGCTTAGCTATGCTTTATATAGCGAAGGTTGTCTTCTCACTCTGTTTTCTATTTTTTTATATTTTATTGTTGGGAGATTCAAAAAGCTAAATCATTTTAATTACATTTTACAAAACTACATCATTTCAAAATTAATTCACAAAACTACACCTAAACATTAAAAATTAAATCCAAATAAACTATATCTACAAAATCCTAGCCCTTTAATACTATACCCTAAATACTAATTAGCGAATCCAAATAAAAAGATTTTAATTTTGGTAATTTTTAAAAGAGTAAATCAAACTTTTAAAATTTTGAAAAAATGTAAATATGTAAAAATATTGAATCAGGTGTAGTTTTGTGAAGGGAGGGTTGAAAGTCTGTAGTTTTGTGAATTTCTCTTTATTGTTTCCGTATTTTCACTACTACGATATTTTCCAAAACATTTTTTATTATTCTTACTTCTTTACCGGAAATTTATTTTTAAATTCAACCGTTATAAAATTAGGATCTTAAATTAATTACTGTTTAAATTTTGATTCTACTATATCAATATTTTGTTCAGAAAGTTAAAAATTTAATTTTTAAATTTGGTAAAAAAAACTTTGTCGTCGTATTTAAAAATTTATATAATTATTTTTAAATTTAAACTTTCAAATAATATTTTTGAAAATATCCACCCCCATGTAAGCGGTATTTTGTAAAAAAATCCGGAACAAAACATTTATAATTCAAACACAATTTCAATAAAAAAAAATCTGTAATTGTAATTTATGATATTTGATCAATTTTATGAGCGACGGTAAAAACCGTTTATTCCTAACCAGTGGACCGGTGGGATCTAGGATGATGACATGCAGCGAATGATTAGACGACGCGTGTCCATGTACAGTGAAATGGCTCACAAGTTGCACATAATTTGGAACACGTGTCGAAAAATGGTTTGTCATTTGTGGAGTCAATAGTCACACCTGATTTTGTTGACTTTGATTGCTTGTGTTCACACTTTCTTATTTCGTTTTTGTTGGCTGCATGTTCTATTGGTCAGGTTGGTTATAATTAATGAAACTGTAAAGTGTAAACTAAATGGGTAATTAACTGTAATTATGACTGTATATTTGTAAACTGTGATAATCATCTAATCTAAACTATTAGAAGGAAAATATTTTATGATAGAAGACAAAAATTTTTTTAATTATAATGAAATGTCACTAAATAAAAACACTATAACCTATTAACCTATATTTTTAAAATGACATTGTTTTTTTTTTGTTAACCGGGGTATCGTAGATCTATGGAAATTTTAAAATGACATCGTTAAGTTTGAAACTATTATCGAATTGGTTTTTATTAAAAAAAAAACAAAAGACAGACCCAATTGGATACAAATAATATTACACATTAATTTTCCTAAAAATCAGTTTAAATTTCGATATGGTTTATACTAATTGATAATTTATTTGTATACGAATCTAAACACATTAATTGTTTACGAAAAAAATCGATCACATTAATTATGCCCCTAAAATCGGATCTAAAATACACAAATCTTAAACGTGCACTACAACAAACCTAATTTTAGCCATAAATTTGAAAACAATATATATTAAATATCAGCAAAATATAAACAAATTTTCACTTTTCGAATTAAAGATTTCAAAAATTTAATAAATATTTTAATTATAAAATAATTTAAATCAGCATATAATGTAACAAATATTTAATATAGTAAATCAGCATATATGTTTCAGAATATAGTAAATTATGTTTCGAAATATAAAATCCTTCTGTATTTTCTTCTGTAAATATAGTTTAGGGAATGTCAAATAAAATCAAATCTACACTTTTTTTGTTATGACAACAACAAATCTACACTTTTTGAAAGAAAGATTTAGCGGATTTTCAAAATATCTTAATTAGAAATAGGTTTAAATCACCATTTAATGTAACATATATTTAAATGGCGAATAACTTATATGCGTGCGAATAACTTAATAACTTCCCAAATTATTCTACCAAATTAGCAAGATATGTTTTGCAACTATATTATAAATTCGATAATATAGTTAAAGGTCGATCATTTAATATATGTTTTTCAACTGTAAGATATATTTTACGAATATAAAAGATAGTAGTGGTGCATGATTTGTATTAAATAATTGGTTGGTCATAATGATAAGGAAGAGATAAGAATAAGATGGCAAAGAGTTGCTTCCAAAAAACAGTTGTGATATTCTTATTAATGGGTCACCTACTTCCTCCTCTTCCTTTTAATTTTTTATTAATTTCATTTCTTTTCTTAGTTGAGATTTTGAGAAATGTTAGTTAACAAACAAAGTGTTTGAGAACTTAATCAAGATCCAAACAATAATCTCATAAATATCTTTAAACATTTTTTTTTGTTAAATGATGACTTTAAACATAAAACTATGTATAACATATATATACTTTAGTTATATTTATTATTACCTACCATTACCGTGTAGTTAATTGATTGTTTCTATGGAATTAGCCAAACGAATGTGGTTAAAATTCAAATATCAACGCTATATAAGAAATAATATTATATCGAATTAAGAAAAATATCCTACGCGTCGATAGTGACTCGGATTTACATCACTCCATAATTTTTATTTAATATCTAAATTAAGTTGTTGTTTAGTCGTAAGTACTAATCATGAACATTATAATGGGTAGACTTTAAACTATATAAATTTGTTACAAAAAATAATAAGAAGTCTCTAGAGGGTTTTGAATAGATAGGTATTGGAGGAGAACTCCACCATTAATTATCATTACCATATTATATAAACATTTTTTATATTGAAATCCTTTATTTTTATAACTAAAACCCGAACCTATCACCATCTTATCTCGTCGTGTATTTTATTTTTAGCCGCATTTTCCAAAAAAAATCGAATTTATCAAATATTAGTGCATGACCAAAAAAAGGAATCTAATGAGTTAAGTTTGTAAATATTGATTATGTGGAAAATACGAGTATTCGAATATCTGAAAGGACATGGTTAACAAATTATTTTGACAAAATAAACAAATTCAATTACCATATTATATGAATAATTGATAACACAATACATCTTGATAAATGATGTTTAATAAAATGAATATACAAAATGGTTTACACAACAGGTAACTAATACCAAACACATGCTTAATGAATACATAAAGTTTATAAAATAAAATCAAATTTGGTAATTAAGCAAACTGTAATACCCACTTGTATTATGAAAATGAGAAAACTAGCTAGTGTGTGTCTAGGGTTTTGTAAAATATATTAAATTTCAAAAATTAGTTTTGTTTGTATTTACATTGAAATCAGCGTAAGAGCATGGAAGACACGAGATATAGTAAGGCATGCATGTGGAAAGCACGTGGCCGTTGAACACGTAAGCAATTAACGGCGGCGGCGGAAGATGCTTTGAGTTTCTCACGGTGGAGTCAAATAGCGACGGATTTACGCTAGAGGAAAAAAAAGTCAACGTTCAAATAATTGTGAGTAAAATTGCTAAGCAACAGTAATCATAAACAAAATAATGGAAGCAACATTAAAAGGCTTTTTAAATTCAACATCCATTAAATTCTCATGGAAAAATCTGATTTATACACTAAAATAATGGGTGATTTTGGTGAATATTATAAAGTGGGTGGATGATTTGCAAAAATAACAAAAAGAGGTATAAATTTGCCAAAATGACAAGAGTTTTTTTTTAATTCCAGTTTTACTCTTTATCTCTCTATAATGAAAATAGTCATCTATTAAAAATTATTTATTGAGTCAATAAACAAACGTCCATTATACAATTGAAAATAGACGTATATTATTTTTAATAAACGTATATTATCTGTAAAATAGACGTTTATTATCTAAAAAAATCACATTTATCATCTATTTCCGAATATATCATAAATTTGATACACTTAACTCTAAACCCTAAAACCCTAAACACTTAATCCTACATCATAAACCCTAAACATTAAACCCTAAACTCTATACCTTTACATTTAACCCTATATCATATTCATTATTTATTCTCAAAATAGTTATCTATTATAAACTTAGACACATATTCTATTTCTAAAAAATCACATTTATCGTTTGTTTCCGAATATATCAAAAACATATTATTTTATGACATTCGGAAAATAGATGGATAATATTTTCTGAAGTTTCCATAAATGACGTTCATTATCGAAATTGAATAAGAATAAAAGATGATAATATATTGACAGTTATCGTTTGTTTCTTAAACTCTATACATTTAACCATAAATCTTATACCTTTACCATTATCCTAAAACACTTAACTCTATTTCGGTAACGGAGGTCCAGACGATTTGATCGATGTATAATATAACTAACTCTAAAAATAGTTAGTTTAAAATAGAAATGTATTTAATAAGAATATATATACACATATATATTAACTTTACATTATACATTTAACAAATCTATAAACTATTTAGTTGAAATAGATATATATTTAGTTATGTGACTATTAGTAGGAATATATATCTATTTATTTTACATTATTCGCCCAAGGGTATAATAGTCAATATACGTATGAATAGTATTACCGAAATATTTACCTAATTTCCTCTAAAGTTTTGTATATCTACCATAATTTCCCCTAGAATAATTAGGACTTATTAGATTTGACTAAAATAAAATCTAGCGAATGAGTTTACACAATGTCTAAAACAAAGTCTTATTAATTACCACATAGCCATCAATGGAATATTTATATGAGAAATTCACAAAACTACACATAATTCAATATTTTCACAAGTTTTCACCCTTTCAAAATTTTAAAAGCTTAATTTACCCTTTTAAAAATTACCAAAATTAAAATCTTTTCATTTGAGTTCGCTAATTAGTGTTTAGGGTATAGTATTAAGGGGTAGGATTGTTTGGGTAGGGTTTATTTGGATTTAATTTTGAGTGTTTAGGTGTAGTTTGGTGAAGTATTTTGGAAATGGTGTAGTTTTGTGAAATGTAATTCAAATGGTGTAGTTTTATAATTCTCCCTATTTATATTGGTTTAAGGATTTTAAACTTTTTAAAAACCTATTACGTTAACCATATTGGTTAAATATATACTCTCTCCCTTTCATAATAGTTGATGTTTTAGACAATTTTTTTGTTTTAAATTAGTTGATATTTTTAATTTTTAATGTAAAATTAATTGGTATTTTGTGTTTTCCAATGATTTAAATTATGGACGATGAAATTGTGTTTCTATTGATTGAATTATTTTAAGTGAAAAATTAAATGATGTTTTTACGTTGAAAATAAAAAAATTAAAGGAAGAATTACAAAACTACATCATTTGAACTCTATCCACATAATTCTACCCTCTTAATACTATACCCTAAACACTAATTAGCGAATCCAAATGAAAATATTTTAATTTGGGTAATTTTTAAAAGGGTAAATCAAACTTTCAAAATTTTTAAAAAATTAAATTAGATGTACTTTTGTGAAAGGAGGATTGAAACGGTGTAGTTTTGTGAATTCCTCAAAATTAAATGATTTATTAATATGCCTATAAAAGACTAAAACATAATAGAAAAAGGAAGAAGTATATAAGATCCTAAGACCAACTCTAGTGGAGGGTTTTATTTTTGTTTTTGGTGGGTCTAGTTGTAAATTTAAAAAAATAAATGCATAAATATTGAAAATATATAAGACCTGTCTTATTTTAGACAAATAGGAACCGTGTCGTTCTATAGTTTTGCAATTTTTTTATTTTTTTATTTTTTTATGATTCAATTATTTATAATTTTTTTAATAAAAACAAATTCTTATTTTTTATAGTTTTGCAATGGGGGAATACCAAAACTACACCTTTTTAATTGCATTTCACAAAACTACACCTTTTAAAAATTTCTTCACAAAACTACACATAATCACTAAAAATTAAATCCAAATTATACCTATCCAAACAACTCTACCCACTTAATCACTATACCCTAAACACTAATTAGCGAATCCAAATGAAATTTTTTAATTTTGGTGAAGTTTTAAAGAGTAAATCAAGTTTTTAAAATTTTGAAAATGTATAATTATGAGAAAATTTTGAATTAGATAGAGTTTTGTAAATGAAAGAACGAAATGGTGTAGTTTTGTGAATTATTCTTTTGCAATTTCAATTATTTATAATTTTAGAGTTTTGCAATTTCAATTATTTATAATTTTTTAATTAAAACACTGTAGTGTCTACCAATGGACACAGAGTAAACGTCAGAGTATCTTATGCATAAAAATACATTAAAAATATTCTTAAAAATAAAAATAAGACATTTGAATGTCTTGGTTGATAGAGTTGCTATAAGCTAGCAATGACAAACTATAACTAAATTAGCAAGCATTAATTTGTAAGACACAAAAATCAAAGCAAATAACACTATACCTATATGAAAAAGTCAAAAGTTGAAAATCTCTCATAATGACTTTTCGTAATAATGAAAGAACAAGATTCCATCGCAAACTTGCAGAATATTTTTGAAAGAAATAAAAACAGGTTGTACACCATAATTCACATTTGAATAATACGAGAATAGTAAGGAATAATTAAAGGACCGTGAAAAGAAGAAATGAATTAGTCAACTACATAATGCACCTCTAAGCTAGCTATTTTTGTTAATTATCAGCTTATTAATTAATTATTAGGGGCAGGTAATATCTCCATATACTAATGTACACATACTCCTGTTATTTATTTTTATTTAAAATTTAATGGTTTCAAATTGTTAAAGAACTCTTACAATTTGTTTGTTTTTAAAGATTTTTGTATGGAAAATTGCGTATCTAAATCCATTATTTTCGATGGTTTTTATTCAAAATTCGAGTAAATAGACTTCTCACAATCCATCTGTATTATTTGTCTTGCACAGTCTATCATTAAAATTTAAAACTTAAAATCGTATAATGATTATCTATTTGAGCTTAATTGTACATTTTGCACGTAATTAATTACATGGGATAGTTTTAAGGGAGAATTACAAAATTACACCATTTGAATTATATTTCACAAAACTATATCATTTCAAAAATACTTCACAAAACTACACCTAAATATTCAAAATTAAATTCAAATAAACTCTATCCACACAATCTTACCCCTTTAATACTTTATCATAAACACTAATTAGCGAACCCAAATGAAAAAAATTTAGTTTTGATAATTTTTAAAAAGGTAAATCAAACTTTTAAAATTTTGAAAGGATGTAAATATATGAAAAAATTAAATTAGATGTAGTTTTGCGAAGGAAAGTTGAAAGAGTGTAGTTAAGTGAATTTCTCTAGTTTTAAAAAGATAATCGAAACAAACTTCCAAGCCATATATATATATATATATTTTTAAAAATAGTAAAAAATAAAAAAATGAAATTCAATAGGAAACAACGGCATGAATTGCGCGTGGTCCGTTACGTAGAAAAGTTTTTCAATTTTATAAAATTTTTTGTCTTTGAGCCGTTCACGCGGTTTCCGTCATATTACACACCCTTTTTTGAGAAACTTTTTCAAATGTAACGTCTGTTAGTTTAACGCCACGTGTTTATGATCAACGGACAAGATTGAACTGTCATCTAAACTAGGCTGTGTGGTCACTATGAACTGTAACCAAACCTCACTCCACTTGTGTCTGTCTCTTTCTCACTCCCCTTTTTCAATTAAATCTTTGTTTTCTTCAAATAAAACAACAACTAAGGTGTTGATTGGTTTAGCCGCTACCACCCGCAAACGCTGCGTTTGCGGTTGGTAGCGATTTGTGGTTGTTGAAAAAATCGTTCAAATCGCTTTAAATCTCTATGTAACGCTTCAAACAACATAAAATCAAAAGTTGTTTCGCAAAGTCGTTACGTTTGCGAGCGATAGCGATTCATTTTTAAAAAAAAATTATATTAATAAAAAACTACAAAAAACGTATAAAAAAAAGAAATTCACAAAACTACAACATTTCAATCATTCCTTCACAAAAGTAAACCTAATTCAATTATTTCCTACTTTTACATCCTTTTTAAATTTTAAATGGTTCAATTATGCTTCTAAAAATTACGAAAATTAAAATATTTTCATTTGGGTTCGCTAATTAGTGTTTAGGGTATAATATTGAAGGTGTAGGGTTTTGTTTATATTTGTATGCAACTTTTTATTGACATGCCTAGTTATATGTTTATATTTGTATGCAACTTTTTATTGACTAGTTTCGAAAATACCACTATTAGTTTATTGTTTTTTTAAATTTAAATTTTATAATAATAATAATATAGTTTTGGTGTTCTTTAGTTTTCAAAATAATTTTGGTAATATTTAATTGCAATCGCAAGCGTTTGTCAACCAGTCGAAAATGTCCCGCAAACGCATAATTTTTAAACCACTATACCAGTCGTACAAACCGCTTAATAACACAACTAACCGCCATCTCCCGCTGCAGCAATCTCCCGCAACCGCAATCGCTACCGCTGCGTTTAAACCAGTCGAGCCCTAAAACAACCCCACAAAATTCCGAAACAAAAACACAGATCAAATCCCTTATAAACTGACAACGACCTAATTTTATTACAAAATCGAGATTAATTAGTATTAAAATTATTCTATCAAGTAAATAGGTTTTTAGAAATGCAAATTTGTTTTTCTGATAACATGCATAAAAATTACAAAAAAAAAATTAAACCTTTCGGAGCAGTTGGATGTCGTTTTATGAGGAAGATATAAAATAAAATAGCATGTGAAGTTTTAGGTGAATTGTCGACGTCAGATTTTGTTCAAATACCTTTTTTTTTTAATTTTATTTGATATTATCGTTTTCACGCGATATAGTGAACAACGTGACATATGGTCCAAAATCTTCTTTTCTATTAAGTACATGTTTTATTTTTATAACTAGAGATAAAAAAATTAGTACATACTATATGTTGTTTTTTGGATTCTTATACATTGTTTGTTTTCATTAGACATTGTTCTCATTTTGAGTTGGAACTCCACTGTTTTTGATCAAAAGATATCTCAAGAGTTTGTTGCTTGTCTTTATAGGTTAGAAAGTTCCATAGAAATTAGAATATGTGAACCCTTTGTAAAAGAAAAAGAGAAAGTTAAAGAAGAACCCCATGACTATTTAAATTTTCCTAATAAGGAAGAAAGTTGGTTGTAATCTAAGGAATGTTCCTTAAAGCTTCAACATAATTGAATTGAATCACACACACACACATAACACATCCTTAATTGCTTTTTTTTCTTTTTCTAACCACCATTCTTTTACAGTTTCGGACAAAAACAAATCACCTAACTAACCATATCCTTACAATCACTCTTACCCAAAACCAAAAGTACAAGAAAGAAACAAATCGCCATCATCTTAATAGGCTATTTGTACAAAAGCCCAACATTACAAGCCTAGAAAAGCAACCTTAACCCTATTCTCATATACATAACTACCTATCTACAATCTCACACATAAAACATACATTTTGTACCAGAGGATACATGTAACATATTCACTTTCTAACGATCAGAATATAGAATCCAAATACGAATGGTTTCGGTTTCTTTTATACTCCAACAAGCTACCATACGTACGATCAGCCACACCAACGAAGAGTGTTTCAGTATCAGGGCTAAACGATATCCCTGCTATCTCTCCAAACAGGTCTATCTCTTGACACTTTCCATAATCAGCCTCTGTATCGAACACGTGTACAAAGTCTGCTGGCTCGGCCATGGCCAAAAAACGTCCATCGCACGTGAACTTTAACGCTCTTATGGATCCCATGTTTCCTTTCAACACTTTTAGTGACTGAGACAGGTTCCTTATGTCCCATAGCCTGCAGGTTGTGTCTTGGTTCCCTGTGGCTAAGATTTGCCCGTTTGGATGCCATGCTGATGAAAACGAGTAGTCGAGATGGCCTTCTAGTCCGTGTATCACTTTTCCTGACACGGTATCGGCTAATAAGCATTCGGGACTGTCTCCTAGAACCGCCATTAACTTCCCATCTGGACTGGCGGAAACGTTCTATAACATACACACCAACACGCATTAAATAGGAACATTCTGATAAATAGTAGATAAAGAGATGGAGGTATGCTTACATTTACGGGCCAATAAAAGGTTAAACTGTTGAGGAAGGTGAAGTGTGTAGCATCAAACAGACGAACCGTGCAGTCATTGTTTGCGGTTATAAGCCTCATCGAGCCACTACATGGATTAAGGAAGCAAGTACTTGAGTATTTATTTTGCAATAAACGAATAATCTGCGTACTCGCATGCTTAAATTACCTGGATGCATTGTATATGTCAACCGCATTGGTTATCTCGTTTTCAGCTGATGTTAGTTTTGTGCAGAAAGCAACCCCAGGCTCGTCGATTTTCTGGGATTTGAAAGATCACAAAGAGTAAGATTCCAAATTAGCAATTATTATTTCATTGTAGAAAACTAAGTATGCTAAATACCTTACAGACAAGCTCCCCTTGGAACCCTCCAGCAACTATTAAATCGTCTTTAACTGCCATGGTACTTATCTGGACTCTTGATAGAGGTTGTGACAACAATCCAGGCTGCTTCTGCAGATTTGAGATTTCGCTGTTAGTTTACTCCAATCCCAAGTAAATGATATAAAAAGTAAGGTTGCTCACCATTGTAGGAATAACGGGCTTCGCCACATTTAGCACTTCTTTGCCCCTTTGCGGCATAGATGACCAATGCATGAGAGAGTAATTCTTCATGAAATACACATCATGCTTGGATGTTGCCCATACCAAGTTTCTCAGCTGAAAAATGAAAACATAAAAGTTAAAAGATTCACATAAGACAGAGTTTATAAATCATCTTACACTAAAGAAAAGAGAACATGAAGTTTCTGCACCAAATAAAAGCCAAGCAAATGAGATGATGACAAAAGCAAATCTTTACAGCCAAAATACAAAATCTCAAATCTTAGCATTAAGTCATGTCAAATTCTACAAAACCAAAGGTGCCAGGAATAAGGTAAGACCAAAACAAGAAGAAAAAAATTCAAGCACAAGAGCATGGTAACAAGAATCATGGAGAAGCACTATGCATGTCAAAAACAAAAGAGTCCCTGCATCACAAGAATGATCACAGAGTCAGAGAGCCATTTTTGGATGTCAAAACATTTACTATCATACCATATTAACAATGTTTCCTTCGGGCGTAAGCTGCTCTCCCCAACCTGCTTAAGAAATGTTAAAAGCATAGAGTAACTGTCACCGGAAATGCAGAATGCTACGTTTCTTTATATAATTCGTCTGTTTAAGGACGATGAGCACAAAACTCTATGTTGTTAACAAGTTGCCTGGAAAAGTTAGATTTATCAAAACCACTATGACCATCCAAAACACATATCTTGACATCTTTTTGAATCAGTTAGAACCTTAGACAGTTGTACATGAGTAAACATCGAATCTAAAAAAAACCCGACAAATTAGGAAAGGACAGGTTAAATTAAGCGCCCTTCAAGATTATCTGCAAAAGAAAGAGACTTTTAAGTGAATCAACACCCCAGCTGCGAAGCTGAGGTTGGGAACAGTATTGAACATAAGAAAACAAGAAAAGAGTCTAAGATGTGATCTGAAAACATTGTTACAAGTAATTAATCTTTCACAGTTCTCTAATTCCATAATTAAGTTTCATACATACAAAACACAAGAGCTGAGCAATGTGTATATGATAAAAAAACGACTCTAGAGATTAGTTAACATAGTATAACCACACACGGCAAAAAATCAAATATGGGAAAGTTAACTACCTGAAAATGCGAGATTGTGGGCTTGACAAGCCTTGTGTTGAACTGAAATTCATAAAAGGTTCTTCCTTTCTCTACTTGCAAACATTCCTGGCAAACAAACACCAACAAAAACACACAAAAATCATAAGACATATACACACCAAACACACACAAAACTTCAATGCCACATCTACAAGTAGTAGTAAGTTAACATCTTTATTAAAATCTGATGAAAATTGTCAACGAACAAACCTTATGAAGCTCTTCTTTGAATTGAAAGAGGCTCTCGAAGTTTTTATACTCGCGCAATCTCTTCTCACGGTATTGATCTCTTGTGTAGTTAAGCATCTCCCAAGGGATTCCTTGTATGTCTTTACCATTCCTAGCTTCAAACGCCGTCGTATCAGCCTTTGGATGATTACTCTCTGCCTACATAATAAAAAAGGTCATAATCAATTATAATCAAATCTAATCACATGGTTTATATGATTCGTCTTCTAAATTAGATCAAAGACTATTAAAACAATACCGTCTCAAGATCATCGTCATCGAAATCAGAATCGGATTCAGCCGTGTTAACTACACCGTCTTCGAAATCAGAGACGACGCCGTGAAAATCGTCATCGACGAGGTATTCTAGGTCGGTGTTGTCGAATATATCCATCGAAAATCAACACAAAAAACAACTATACGGTATAACAAAATTTTGGTAATCGGAAATCAGTGAAAGTGAACAGATACGTACGTGACCTAATAATAATCCGAACGGTCTAAAGAGGTGAAATAGCAAAACAAACCTTAGAGAAGAAAATCAACGAGGAAGAAGAAGAGCAGATTTTCCCGGGAAAACCAATAAAAACCCTTAGCGATTATTGATTAAGAAAAACTGTGGGGGATTGAGTTAAATGCTTAAAGGTAAGGGTTTGTTTATAACGGTGACTCGGTGAGGATTTTTGTAGGGCCCATATATAGATGTGGGACCGGTTAGAGCCGGTAAAAAAACAAATTTAGCGGTTTTTAATTAGAGGGAAGTGTAGTGTGACCCACGTGTTTACCGGAACAGTCGTTACATGGTCAAAAGAAACGTTGTAAACTTTCGTTAATAAATAGAAATTTTTTGACCTAAACAAATAAAATAAGAGAAATATATGATTTATTATTTTTAATAACTAGGTCAGTATCTATGCGATATCGCACGGGAGCTGATATCGCATGGGAGCTAGAATACGTAAAATATTTTTTTAAAATTCATAAATCTAAACTAATTAGTATATTTATTCATATATATTAGATAATTCATAATCATTATAATTTTAATATTCTATATACATTCATTAGTTATTTTAAAAGTGTAAAACTTGCAATTAGATTTAAATAAAACTCAATCACAAACTTACAAACCTCGTAACAATATTTTTTAACTTCAAAAATGTTGTCACAATTAAAAAAAAAAAATTAAAATCCTCCATCATTTTTCAAAACTCAATCACAAACTTACAAACCTCGTAACAATATTTTTAACTTCAAAAATGTTGTCACAATTTTTTCAAAAATTAAAATCCTACGTTAGTAAGATATCAAAAATCTCCGTTTTCAACAAAACAAACAAGACGACGGTCGTTTTTCATTTGGTTTAACTATTTAGCGTTTAAAATTTAATTTGGAAATAGGTAAGATTTACTTTTGAGGATTTAGGGTTTAATTTTTAAGATTTTAAACTAAAATAAAACTTTTTTATATTAATACTCTATATATGAATACATCTATAGAAAATAATTTTTTATCGTATTTTTGGTAATTGTCAACAAAATTATTAAGTTTTGTTACATTTATTGGAATTTTACTTTAAATTTTTTATGATAAAATTTATCTGATTAATTTTTTAATATGTTAGAGAGGTATAAATAAATTTAGTTTATTAGTCTAAATTGATTAAGAAAAATAGTTATGATTTGATTAAGATAAGATGTTTTAATTTTTCATTACCTTAAGTTAGACCATCATTTAACGAAACACACATTAAAAGTTGGGCAATTAATTAAATTGTAATCAAATTTTATTTCACTAATAAACTAACATGATTCATTTTTTTTCTTTGAACACTGTTGAAAAAACTCTTTTTACAAAAATACCATAATTATTAAATTAACTTAATATTTCTTAAACTAAATTCTAAAGTCTAAAAACTAAATCTTACAAATAAAATACACACCACACTCCCAAAAAAATAATGATAAGTAACAAATCAAAAAATCGAAATAAGAAAAATAAAAAAGGATAAATAATAATCTACAAACAATAGTGAAAAACGAAAAATAAATATACAAAATGAGGTTTAAGATCATATCATAAGGTTTTCTTCTTCGTCTTTAAAATTTTAGAAACTTAAAAAAATGATTTGGAAGTAGTTACAAAAATACCATAAATATTAAATTAGCTCAAAATTTCTTAAACTAAATTCTAAGGTCACAAAACTAAATCTAACAAATAAAATACACATCACACTACCAAAAAAATAATGATAAGTAATAAATCAAGAAATAGAAATAAAGAAAATAAAAAAGGATAAATAATAATCTACAAACAATAATGAAAAACGAGAAATAAATATACTAAATGAGGTTTAAGATCATACCATAAGGTTTTCTTCTTCGTCTTTAAAATTTTAGAAATTTAAAAAAAATGATTTGGAAGTAGTCATACGACATATATATAATAATAAGACACCTTTTGGAAGACACCTTTTCGACGAAACCACACGAGTTTGTAAAGACACTTTTACGAGTTTGTAAAGACACCTTTACGAGTTTGTAAAGACACATTTACGAGTTTGTAAAGACACATTTACGAATTTGTAAAGACATATTTACGAGTTTGTAAAGACAATTTTACGGAACACACCCCTACGAAATTTCAACAAAGAAATCTCAACAAATCTCTATTTATAATAATCAAAAGACATGATCAAAAGTGACGATTAAAAGACATGATCAAAAGTCACGATTAAAAGACATGACTTTTGTAAAACGATTATGTAAATAAACGAAAGAATACAACTTTATAAAGAAAGAATGAATACAATTTTATAAAGACACATTTACATAACACACCCCATCACACCCAAACACACCCCTTGGGTCTTTTTTCATTTTGTTATTATTAGAGCATCTCCAAAAAGGAACCTCAAATTTGAGGTTTCATCAACCTCAAATTTGAGGTTTCATGTGTTTCTCTCCAAAAGAAAAACCTCAAATTTAATTTTACATATTGCATTTAAGTCCTTACTATTTTTCACAATTAAATAAATCTCTTAATTTTTGTATATAATATAAAATACACCTCAAATAATTATTAAACCAATAAATAATTACTAAATTAATATTTTTTATTTTAATTTAAAGTCTTTCTTTTAGTTTAACATGTGAAAATTAAGTTTATATTTACAAAATATAATTTTTTATGTACTAAAATGATGAAATTAAAAAGTTAATAAAGATATTTGTGAAATATTATTAATTGGAGGGATGAAAGTGCAAAAGAAAGATGAAACCTCAAATTTGAGGTTTTGAGGTTTCTTTTGGAGAACAAAAAACCTCATATTTGAAGTTACGAGGATCCTTTTGGAGATGCCGTTGGTAGATAATAACAAATGTAATTCACTGGGCTAAAAAAAAATTCATGAAATTGGTTAATACAAAAAACTTAGATAAGAGGTAGACCTTTCTAATAAATAAATGATTTGGAGACCAGGAGTATTTTAATATTTAATAACAACCTGAATAAAATTTCAGACATTGTAATAAAAAATTGTGTTTGTTGTTTTGTGACATGGAAGTCTACCGACATCTCACAATCACTACTAAATTAACATTTAGTCCATTAACCGGTTACCATCATATGACCCGTCAAATAAACGAGACACGTGTCATATAGCATGAGTATAGTTCCTCCACGTGGCAACCACAAAAAACACCATTTTTTTGAGTTTAATTTCAGTACTTGGACCTTATACTAGAAAAACCATTTTTGAGAAAATAGAAGTCTAATTTCATTGTCACTGGTATTAAAGTTATCTACTAGTAGCATTTATTAGTAGTTTGACACCGATATTTTATCCGGTTAAAAATCTAATTACGTGATAAGATGAACTTATGTATCATAATTAGGTTTTATTACAGACAAAGACAAACGGCCAAAAATGGCAAACTCAGTTAGTGACATTTAGGCTTATCCATTTTCACTTCTTCTGATTGGTTGGACGGTTAACTTAACTTATTTATTACATTTCCTAATGTTTTTTTTACTTCCTAACAATTCTTATATAAAAAAAAAAAAACCAAAAAAAATTCTTATGTGATGTCATAAAAAAAAAAAAAAAAATTCTTATGTGAATAGTATTTGATGTTAATTTAGTGGGCCTCATGGACCGTTGATAAAAATTACACTTACAAAACTTTTTAAATAACCCAAATAATACACTCAGAAACTAATTTATTGAGCTTGTTGGCCCATAATAAAATAATTAAAAACAAATAACTCATGTAGGTCACCGATTATAATTGAAAGGGTATTTACGTCATTTCCACAAAAAAACACAATAATAAAACCAGACACTGTCACACTCTCATCACTATCTCCTCAAGTTTCGATGCCAATGGCCGCTAAACTGGTCTCTCTCTTTCACATTCTCTTCTTTCTTCTTCACGGCGTCGTTTCATCTCCGCCGCACGCTTGCGACCAATCGAATCCAACAACGAAACTATTCAAATTCTGCCGCACAGATCTCCCAATCACACAGCGAGCTCGAGATCTCGTCTCTCGGTTAACGATAGACGAGAAGATCTCTCAGCTCGGGAACACGGTTCCGTCGATACAGAGACTCGGTGTACCGGCGTACGAGTGGTGGTCGGAGGCATTACACGGCGTAGCAGGTGTTGGACCGGGAATCCGGTTTAACGGAACGGTTAAAGCAGCGACTAGCTTTCCTCAGGTTATATTAACCGCCGCTTCTTTTGACTCTTATGAATGGTTCCGCATTGCTCAAGTACGTTCTCTCTCTCATACAATTTTTCTCGTGTTCGATTTTAGAAGTAATAATGTAATTTAACAATAATTAAGTAATACTGTAATATTGAAACTTTAAATCTAAATGTCTTATAAATTTTTTTAAAAACGTCATATGTTTTGTCCAAACTTTTACCACTATAACCCAAAACAAAACATTCAAAATAGCTAACTTTATGTTCATTAGTAATATTTTTTTTTACTCATGTATTGTCTTAATCTATTGGAATATTAATTAGACTACATACACTGATTTGAAAAATAGAACAAAGATTACTAGGTATATTAATTTATCGATTATTAATATATGAAAGTTCTACAATTAATCATCATTGCTAATAACACAACGGTGTTTTTCGAATTTCGTTCTTAATTTGGTACTATTTGAATATTCTTTTGGTAGTGTGAAATATATATGTCTGGACCTAAACCTAATGGGCTTGAAATCGCCAAATGGGCCTGCAACATACCGAAGCCCAATTTCCAGCTCAAGCCAAAAGCGTCGTCGTTTTACTTCCTCACTCGCAACATAAAAGAGTTAGTCGCGGATACGAGAGAGTAGACGGAGGAAATACACGGAGCGAGGAAGAGATAGAGAATTACCGGTAAAGAGGTTATCTTCGGAGAACTTCATCGGAGAAGATTCCGCGTGCTATTGTTTCCTTAGCTAGGTGCTTGTGTGTCGTATGTACACGAAACACATACGACAAGAATCGGTCTCGTGTATCCGCCACGGCGGGGCTTTTCCGACCAAGTACGAGTGCAAAGCCGGCACGAGCCGGCCACCGAGACGTAGCCAATTACGGTGAACTCGGGGTAACAAAATCTCGAAGTGTCTTTTATCAAATCAATTCCGCAAACATCAAGTATAAATAATCAACTCAAGAACATTGATTCATATTGGTAAAACGTAACAAGTGGTATCAGAGCAGCTCAGGATCAGAGGCAAAGAAGCAATCAGGGAAGGTTAATACAGAGCAAGAAGGAGATTAGATAAGGTTCGAAACTTATCCGAAATTCCTGTGTGTTTTGCTCAAAGTCTCGATCTTCGAGGAAGCGTCCGAAGCAAGCAAGATCCATGGGTAAAGACAAGGAGATGAGGGTTAAGGTCGAGGTAGACGGATTTGATGGCACGGGGGACTTCTCTCGTGGAAAGTGAGGATGATGGCTCACTTTAGCATGCTGGGTCTTAAGGACATTCTCTCCGATGAAGAGCTTCTGCAGGAACCCGAAACAACAACACAAGACCCACGAGAATGCGCACGGATACTAACTCAAGAAAATACGGACTCTACAACAATCACAACGAAAGGTTAAAGATCCGGAGAAGGTTGAGAAATGCGAGAAGGCAAAGAACATAATAATTCCAAATGTTGGTGATCATGTATTGAGGAAGATCATAGGTCATGAAGCTGCAAGCATCCATGTGGAAGATCTTTGGACGGTTTGTACTTGGAAAGCACTCGCCCGATAGAATCTACCTACAACTAAGATTCTACAACTTCAAGATGCAAGAGTCCAAGAACATTGATCACAATGTTGATGAGTTTACGAAACTAGTTTCGGACTTAAGCAACATTGGAGTTATAATCTCAGAAGAAGTGCAGGCTATTCTATTGCTAAGTTCTTTACCTAGCAAGTTTGATCGAGCTTAAAGAGACTCTCAAGTATGGAAGGGAAACACCGAACATCGAGGAGGTGATAGGTTCGACCAAGTCCAAGGAAAGAGAGATAACGGAAAGCGATAAATCGAGCGAGGGTCGAGCGGAAGGTTTGTTTGTTTCAAACAACGAGAGGCGAGTCGAAAAGAGAGAGTTCCAAGCATGGTTTTAACAAGAACGAGAGGACATTCAAGGAGCAAGTCCGAGGTCCGGATCGGGAAAGAAGGACAAAGAGTGTTTTGTCCGCGGTAAAGAGGGGCATTGGAAAAGAGATTGTCCAGAAAGGAAGACTCAAGGCGGTGTGAATATGGCAAGGAAAATTCAAGGCGGTGTTAACATGGCAATGAAGGTTCCAAAGTCCTTAGTGTTAGAACTACCCGAGGACACTTGTGAAGGATCGGAACCTATGACACTATCAGTCGGGATTCAAAAATCGAGAGGATGATTGGGTATTGGATTCGGGGAGCAGCTATCATATTACACATGACAAGGACCTACTATTTGACCTAGAGGAGTTCAAAGGTGGTAAGGTGCTAATGGGGAACAACACTTTCGGTGAAATCAAAGGAATAGGCAAAGTCGGAATCATCACCGATGAAGGTCCAAGTGTTATCCTCACGGGAGTTAGGTACATGCCAAAGATGGGCGGAAACTTAATATCCTATGGTCATGTCAGAAAAGGCGAGGTGCGGATATGAAGGTGAAGACTTTATAGTCAACTTTCTACTCGAGAAGGATGGGAAGAAAGTGCTCGTCGGGGAAAGTATGATGATGGCTTATACTACTTGGAAGGAACGGTGCCAAAAGGTGAAGTCAACACGGTAAGGTCCGCGATTGACTCGACAAGAAAGTGGCATTCGAGGCTTGGCCATATGGGAAAGAAGAACATGGAAAGGCCGATTCGGGATCGAGTACATTTCAAAGATGGATGTGACAAGCTTAGATTTCGTGAAGAATGTGTCTTTGGGAAAATCTAAGAAGCGAGTTTTCGAAAGCAAAACACACATCTAAGGAGGTACTTAGAGTACATACATTCGGACCTATGGGGAGCACCAAGCATAACACCAAGTCCAGTCGGAAATCAATACTTCATCACCTTTATAGATGATCTACTCAAGAAAGGTTTGGATTTATTTCCGAGAAAACTAAAGATGAAGCATTTCGAAATTTTTCGGAATGGAAGAGTTTGGTTGAGAATCGGACAGGCAAAAGAATCGAGACATTAAGAACGGATAATGGTCTCGGATTCGCAACAACGATTTGATCGGTTGTGCAAAGATTCCGGAATTGCAAGACACGGAACATGTGTCTACACACCTCAACGAATGGGGTTTCGGAGAGAATGAATAGAACAATCATGGAAAAGGTAAGGTGTATGCTAGTCGAAAGTGGAATGGAAGAGCGGTTTTGAGTCGAAGCAGCCTTCTACTGTCGTCTATTTGATAAATAGATCACCCGGTTCAGCCTATTGAGTTTAAAGCTGCAGAAGAGTTATGGTCGGGAAGTAAACCTAGTATAGCACACCTAAGGAGATTTGGTTGTTCGACTTATGTTCATGTCACTCAATCCAAGATAAACCCAAGAGCGATGAAAGGTTACTTCATAGGGTATCCACGAGGAACAAAAGGGTTCAAGGTTTGGCTACCGAGAAGAGCTTAAGTGTGTGATAAGCAGAAATGTGGTGTTTCATGAAGAAGAGGTCTTCAAGGACACACAAGGTAAAGGAACAGAAAAGGATTCAACTTCAGAAAAGGATTCAGCTAAGGAACCAGAAGCTAAGAAGAGTAAGAAGGTCACTTTCAGCACAGAATTGATCAGAGGTCCATCAGAAAGTTCTCAGAGTTCAAGTCAAGGTGGAGCTTTGTCTGATTCAAGTGATTTAGGGTCACTTAATGAAGGTGGAGCTACATCATTATCAGATACAGATCAGTCTCAAGAGGATGAAACTCCAGAGTCGGTCTCGGATCGGAATCAAGAAATCCAGGCGAAGCCGAGGAATGCGAAACGAGAAGAGAGGAAGAAATCTTGGAAGATTTGGATAACTATGTGCTAGCCGGAGACGAGTGAGAAGGGAAAAGAAGATGCCATCAAAATATGATGATTTTGATGTATCGGCTTATGCTTTGTCTGTCGCCAAAGACATAGAAGTTGAAGAACCGAAACCTATGCTCAGAGCTATGATGAGTATAGACAGAGAAGAATGGACGGAAGCTTGCAAAGAGGAAATGACTTCTCTAAGTAAGAATCACACATGGGATATTGCTAAGAGACCTAAGAATAAAAGGGTCATTGGGTGCGGATGGATTTTCAAGAGAAAACCCGGGATTCCAAATGTGGAAAGTTCTGTGTACAAAGCCGGATTGGTGGCAAAGGGATATTCTCGAGTGGAGGGAATAGGCTACACAGAAGTATTTGCACCGGTAGTGAAGCATGTCTCTATCGGATTAATGCTATCACTTGTGGTGAACTTTGACTCGAACTGGACCAATTTGGATGTTAAGACAAGCATTTCTGCATGGAACCCTAGAGGAAGAAATCTACATGGAACAACCAGAGGGGTTCAAACAGAAAGGAAGAGAAGGTGATGTCCGCTACTTCTAAAGTCATCGTATGGATCGAAACGGTCTCCAAGACGAGTGGAACAAAAGGTTTGACGAGTTTCATGAAGGAACGAGGGTTCAAGCAAAGCGGAAATGATGCATGTGTCTACATCAAAGGAGCCGAAGTTCGGAACATGATCTACCTACTACTCTATGTGGATGATATGCTAATTGCATCTAAGGATCCTAAGAAGGTAACTACTCTCAAACAGAGCTTAAGTAATGAGTTTGAGATGAAAGATCTAGGGCCAGCAGCTAGAATCTTAGGAATGGACATCACAAGGACGGGGTAAAGGGTACTTTGAAGGCGTCACGGGAGAAATATTTGGAGAAGGTTCTAAAGACATTCAACATGTTAGACAACGAAACCGGTGGTTACACCACTTGGTCACCGATTCAAGTTAAAGAGCTTAACTCGGGAGGAGTTAAAAGGGGAGGCTAGACATATGGTGAATATACCATATGCCGAGTGCGATGGGCGATCTTATGTATGCAATGGTTGGTTCCGGACCGGACCTTGCACACTCGGTGGGGGTGGTTAGCGAGGTTTATGGGGAAGCCAAGCGAGAGAGCATTGGAAGGTCGTTAAGTGGGTTTTAAGATACATCGAGGGTTCAACAGATTGTGTTTTAACATTCACTAAAAGTTCAAGTTCGGATTTTATCATTGAAGGGTACAGTGATGCGGATTATGGCACAAATTTGGACGGAAGAAGATCAATCACGAGGTTACGTGTTTCAAGTTGGTGGTAATACAAGTAAGTTGGAGGTCGGGTTTACAACATGTTGTGGCTTTATCTACTACGGAATCGGAATACATGGCACTAACGAAGCGATAAAAGAAGCTATGTGGCTTAAGGGTATTTGTGAGGATCTAGGGTTCAAGCAAGGTGCGGTAAAGGTTCATTGTGATGCTCAAAGTGCTATTGACCTATCTAAGCATGGAGGACATCATGAAAGGACCAAACATGTGGCTACAAAGTTCTACTTTATCAGGGATCAAGTGGATGATGGTATGGTCACTATTGCTAAGATACATACAAGCAAAAACCCTGCGGATATTTTCACTAAGAGCGTACACTGTACCGTGCTTCGAGAGGCATCCGGATGCCCTCAAGATCCCGAACCGAAGCCGCATGCAACGTCCGTGGGGTGTTCTCCTTTGTTCATCACCTCGCAGACACAAAGGGAAAAACACAAACATGGGTTAGTATTTCGTACTTAGATGTTTGGTGTTATTAGAGCAAAGGGTTATTCAGCAAGGTGGAGTAGGACTTACCAGCTGAAGGTGAAGGAGGTTCACCGGTTTTCTTCAAGGTCTTCTATCAGGTTCTTCTTCCCGGATCTCGTACATGCAAAACAGAAAACACAAAAAGTTAGCTATCGGTTAAGTTTTTTCAGAAGAAACAGAAGCTAGGGTTCGTAATCTTACCAGGTTAAGGATGGAGCTGAAGCGTCTTTTGTTCGAGAAGCTAGATCTGTGTCTGGTGTTTGCAGATCTGAGATCTAAGAGTCAAAGGTGACTCGGAAAAGCTTCAAGTTTTTAAGCCGAAGAGTTTTGGTAAAGGGAAGTTGAGATGCTTAGATTAAGGAAGGAGAAATGAAATAGAAGAAGAGGAAGAGAATAAGAACTCCGATGAAGGCGAGAGGCGCCATAGATCGGAGAAGAAGCACAAAAAGTCGGAAGTATGGTCGGAGAAGAAAAGGGAAGAAAAATCGCCAAACGCGACTGAAATGTGGAGGCAGCTTTAGGGATTAGGTCAAGACAAGGTGGAGATTGTGAAATATATATGTCTGGACCTAAACCTAATGGGCTTGAAATCGCCAAATGGGCCTGCAACATACCGAAGCCCAATTTCCAGCTCAAGCCAAAAGCGTCGTCGTTTTACTTCCTCACCTGCAACATAAAAGAGTTAGTCGCAGATACAGAGAGTAGACAGAGGAAATACACAGAGCAAGGAAGAGATAGAGAATTACCGGTAAAGAGGTTATTGCCGGAGAACTTCATCGGAGAAGCTTCCGCGTGCTATTGTTTCCTTAGCTAGGTCTTGTGTGTCGTATGTACCTGAAACACATACGACAAGAATCAGTCTCGTGTATCCGCCACGGCCGGGGCTTTTCCGGCCAAGTCTAGTGCAAAGCCGGCGCAAGCCAGCCCCTGAGACGTAGCCAATTACGGTGAACTCAGGGTAACAAAATCTCAAGTGTCTTTTATCAAATCAATTCCGCAAACATCAAGTATAAAGAATCAACTCAAGAACATTGATTCATATTGGTAAAACGTAACAGGTAGTATTTATAAAAAAAATTCTTAATTAGAATAATAAGAAATACAAAATAAGAAAGTTTTTGGCCTGATGTGTTTTTAGGTGATAGGAAAAGAAGCAAGAGGAGTGTATAACGCAGGACAAGCTAAAGGTATGACATTTTGGGCACCAAACATTAACATATTCAGAGATCCACGGTGGGGAAGAGGCCAAGAGACACCCGGAGAAGATCCAACGGTCACCGGAGCTTACGCGGTGGCTTACGTCAGAGGATTACAAGGCGATTCTTTCGACGGCCGGAAAACGCTCTCTGCAGGTCATCTACAAGCTTCTGCTTGTTGTAAGCATTTCACTGCTTATGATCTTGACCGTTGGAAAGGTATCACTCGCTACGTTTTTAACGCTCAAGTAAGTTTTTATTTTATTTCAACGGTTACTTTTTCATTTATTCATTAAGCACTTAAATAGTAGTAATCCATAATTAATCAAAAAGAATAAAATGGCTAATCTTTTATATTGATTAATAAAAATAAGTGTATATATAATAAGGTGAGTTTGGGTGACCTGGCGGAGACATACCAACCACCATTCAAGAAATGCATAGAAGAAGGAAAAGCCAGTGGCATAATGTGTGCTTATAACCGAGTCAACGGCATCCCTTCTTGCGCTGACCCTAACCTCTTGACTCTTACCGCTCGTAACCTTTGGCACTTCCACGGGTTCGTCCACGTGTCTCACAAGTCATAAACTCTTTACTATTACACACAGTACTCTTGTTTAGACTCTCACTGTCTGATCAAGATTGTCTCTTTTTATGTCTGTAGATACATTACATCAGATTGTGATGCAGTCTCGATCATCTACGACGACCAAGGCTACGCCAAAACCCCCGAGGACGCCGTCGCTGACGTCCTCAAAGCCGGCATGGACGTTAACTGCGGAACATACTTGCAAAAACACACAAAATCAGCATTTCAACAGAAGAAAGTATCTGAATCGGACATTGATCGTGCTCTAACGAATCTTTTCTCAGTTAGGATCCGTCTCGGCCTGTTTAATGGCGATCCGACGAAACTTACTTACGGTAACATTAGTCCTAACGACGTTTGTGCTCCGTCTCATCAAGCTTTAGCCCTCGAAGCCGCTCGTAACGGTATAGTCTTGTTGAAAAACGCTTTAAAGCTCCTTCCTTTCTCCAAACGCGCTTCGTCGTCTTTGGCCGTTATCGGTCCAAACGCTCACGCCGCTAAAACGCTACTCGGAAACTACGCTGGTCCGCCTTGCAAGACCGTGACTCCTCTCGACGCGATCCAACGTTATTACGTCAAGAACGCTCTTTACCACAAAGGTTGCGATTCGGTTGCTTGCTCAAACGCTGCGATCTATCAAGCGGTTGCGATGGCGAGAGAAGCTGACCGTGTGGTGTTGATAATGGGACTAGACCAGACACAAGAGAAAGAAGACATGGACCGTGTCGACCTTAGCCTTCCTGGGAAGCAACAACAACTCATAACAAGCGTTGCAAACGCTTCAAAGAAACCAGTGGTTCTTGTCATAATCTGCGGCGGTCCTGTCGATATCTCCTTTGCTATAAACAACGATAAAATCGGAAGCATTATATGGGCTGGTTATCCCGGCGAAGGCGGTGGGATCGCTCTAGCCGAAATCTTATTCGGAGATCACAACCCCGGTGAGTCTAAAACATCGATTTCGATGAAAAAGTTTCGATTTTTTCATTGCCTAAAACATCGGTTTTTTCCGAATTGTGTGTAGGAGGGAGACTACCGGTGACATGGTATCCACAAAGCTTCGTGAATGTGAAGATGACAGACATGAGAATGCGATCATCGTCTGGTTATCCAGGAAGGACTTATAGATTCTACAAAGGTCCTAAAGTGTTTGAGTTTGGTCACGGTCTTAGCTACTCTACTTACACTTACGAGTTCAAGACTCTGTCTCGAAGCAATCTCTACATGAACCAAACCAACTCTCAAACTAGCTCGGACGCTGTTCGATATGCTCTGGTTTCAGAAATAGGCAAAGAAGGTTGCGATACAGCAAAGACTAAAGTCAATGTTATAATCGAGAATCAAGGAGAGATGCCTGGAAAGCACCCCGTGCTTATGTTTGCGAAGCACGAGAGAGGAGGAGAAGAGGGGACACGCGCAGAGAAACAGCTTGTCGGGTTCAAGAGCGTTGTACTGAGCAAAGGAGAGAAAGCTGAGATTGAGTTTGAGATTGGTCTCTGTGAGCATTTAAGCAGAGCTAATGAAGATGGAGTCATGGTTGTTGAACAAGGAAAGTATGTCTTAACCATTGGAGATTCAGAGCTTCCTCTTACCGTTAATGTCTAAAAAAGGACGCTTCCTTTTGAGTTTGAAAATAACATTGTCATAAACATGATTTGTGTATCTAATACTGTTCTTAATGATCCTTCACCTCACACTACATATCAAATTCAGAAGAGATAAGAGAGAACCGATGTTTCGGGTTTACATTAGTTAAGAGTCTCGTCAAGCTTTTGTCTGTATTGTGCCAATCTCTGAAACCAAACAAAACATTGTATCAGCAAAACACATAGAGACAAAGATAACACAATTGGTTTGGTTTTGGTTTTACCTTAGTGTAAGCATAGACACCGGCTTCTGTTGGACCGACAGGGCTACCTCGTCTCATGAACTTTCTGTCTTTGAAGATGTAAAGTAACGGTAAACCCGTAGATAGCTCTAGACTTGTCACCTAAGAGAACCAAAAACAACCTTAAGAATCTTCGAAAAACCGCAAAGACTGAATCTAAGACAAGAACAAGATTGGGTTGGTTTACCTCTTGAGAAGTTAATTTGTCAAGATACATAATGATAGATCTCAACGAGTTCCCGTGAGCAGCGATCAACACGTTGTTACCAAACGCAAGCTCTGGCTGAATCTGCAATTTAACAAAGAAACACGATTCAAAACAATCTATACAAGCAAAGACAAAACACAATCTCTGTACATTTCATTACATACATTGTCTTCGAAATAAGCGACAGCTCTCTCAGCACACATCTCCAAGCTCTCGCCTTTAGGCGGAGGAATGTGATAACTCCTACGCCACTCGTGTACTTGCTCCGTTCCGTATCTCTCCGCTGTTTCTTCCTTGTTCAAACCTTGTAACTCTCCATACCTATAAACACAAAAGCCACAAATTTTATCGACATTTCGTAACAACAAAAGAAGACCAAATGTTGTTTTGTACTGTTATTTTTACATTCTCTCATTCAGCTGCCAAGCCGCTATAACGGGTATAGACTGTTTCCTAGTCTCTTCGCTGAAAACATGACTCCAAGTTTGCGCCTTTTCGCTCTCATCGTGTAAGATTATCGGTACCTATATATAAGAATCAACAAAAGATTCAAACTTTCATGTGTAAAGTAATGATCTTTTTACGGTCTTTTTTGTTCGATAACCTTCTTGCAACGATGTTGAGTCATAGCAAGCATAGCAGTCATTTGAGCACGGATCAAAGAAGATGTGAAGATCAAATCAATAGGTATGTTGCTTATCTTCTTCCCTGCTTCTATAGCTTCTGCTATGCCTTTCTCTGTTAATGGCACATCGACACAACCTGTGAAGAGATTCTTCTCGTTCCATAGTGATTCTCCATGCCTTATCAATATCAATGAAGCTTCACCTATATAGACAAGACAAAAAAAAAATGAACTTTGGATTTCAATCAAGAAAAGGACTATTCATAAAGAAGAAAGTTAAAATAACAATTACTTGATTTCTTCTTGAGTTCATGAGAGATTGTCTTTGGAGGAGGAGGAGACAGGACAGTGTTAATCATAGGAATCTGAGAAGGAGAAGAAGTCGTTGCATTGATCTTGAATCTTCTTTGTCTGAATCTTAAAGGGTTATTGAGAAAGTGAGAAGCTTTGAAATCGGAAGGTCTTTGAGAGACAATAGAGCCAATTACTTGGTGATGAGACACAGTTATTGACATAGCTAATGAAGACATTCCTATAAGAATCCAAAAAGGGTTTTGTTGCTTAAGTGATTTGCGTCTAAAAGATGTCAAAATTAAATACTAAAAGATCAAAAGAAAGAAACGTACTTGGTTTTTTTAAAAAAGGGGTTTATGACGATGAAACCGAGGATGGAGAAGAAAGCAAAGAGAAGCAGAAGAAAATTAATTCAGCTACCCAATTAAAATCTCACAGAATCAAAAAAAAAAATCAAAGCTTTATAATGATTTTTGACCAAAAATGTAAAAAAAATCTTGTTTATGTTTCTTCTCTATTTGGGTTTTTAAGTGAAACGGAGAAGGGAACACGACGAATGGGTTGTTGAAAGGGTGTTTTGTTTGCGTATCATTTGATCGATTACGCAATGAATTGGAATTAAAAAGTGTTCAAGTTTTGTTCGTATTTTTAATTGTTTTTTTAGGGTTTATTTTACTCTTTCTCTCTTTTTTTTGACGGCGACCAATGGAAATTGACATTTGGCTATTTGCTGTTCTGGTTTTTCTGCGTTTTTTGCCCCCTTCTTCTCATGATTTTTTTCCTTTTTTTAATTCTTAGCAAAGCTGGAAATTCATTATTTTCTAAAATATATACGACTTTTTTTTTTTTTTTTTTTTTTTTTTTGTGCAACAAATATATACGACTTAATAGTATTTTTTCAAAAAGATTTGATTTATGTATTTTAGCTGCTTGGAGGTTGGTCAATGTGAATTAATTTTCCTCAACAACCCTTGGTGGGTTTATACATACCAAAGACCAATCCTAAAGGTGTTTGATTTTAGCCCACTATGGAATATTTAGGCCCATTAAAGTCCATTAGGCATTTTGTTTCATTACAAAGCTGGATCAGACATTAACAAAACTAGGAAAGAACCCGCGCGTTCCACGGAATATTCGCTATTTATTATAGTAATTTTAAATAATTTTACATGTGAATTTACGGGTGTTTTGGTTTGTTTTATGAAGTTTTTTATTTTTGTAATAGATATATGGTTTAACTTTAGATATTTTCCATCTATTTTATATTTTACTAAACTAATGAAAATGATTTTGTTTACGAACAACTTCTGTTTGGATGTTTTAGTTTATTCTCAAACGTTTGTTGTTCACTTTGGTTTTACGTGGAGATCTTTACCCGTCAATTAATTTGGATCATATTTTATTTTGTATTCTCTATAGTGTTATTGAATTATTTGTATATGTAATTGTTTATTTTGTATGAGGTTTTGTTTTCTCCGTAAATATTTTAAGTTTATTTCATATATTTATTTGGTACAAACATTTAGATTTAGAAAGTATGTATATATATGGAGTTTTTTCATCCAAAATTATAGTTATTTTAACTTTTATAAATTTATATTTATTTATTTTTAAACTATTCTCTCTCTCACCCATTTTTTAAATGTTTTAGGTCTTTTGATTTGTTCCATATTATTTGATTTTCACAAGTTTCTATGCGTATTTTTTATTTATTAACTATAGTGTGACCACTAATATTATGTAGTCTTAATTTTTAATTTTTTGAATAAATGTTAAACATCATTTATAACTTTTAAATATTGTGCTTTTAGATAAAAAATTTTAGATAATGGGACATATGTAATATATTCCAAAAAAATTAGAGGAATTCACAAAACTACACCCTTTCAACACTCCCTTCACAAAACTACACCTAATTCAATATTTTCACATATTTACACCCTTTTAAAATTTTAAAAGCTTGATTTACCCTTTAAAAAATTACCAAAATTAAAATATTTTCATTTGGGTTCGCTAATTAGTGTTTAGGGTATAGTATTAAGGGGGGTAGGATTGTGTGGGTAGGGTTTATTTGGATTTAATTTTTAGTGTTTAGGTGTAGTTTTGTGAAGTATTTTGGAAATAGTGTAGTTTTGTGAAATGTAATTCAAATGGTGTAGTTTTGTGATTCTCCCAAAAAATTAGTATAAGAGAGAAATTTTTTTATATATTTTCATTTTAGAAAGTTGATATACATGTTTTTTATTAGTGTTAAATATTATATTGAATGTTTTTTATTTTAATTTTATTAATATTGAATGAATTTTATTAAATGATTTTTAATTGAATTATTTATGTTGATGATGTGGATGTCTTAGATTGAGAGAGTATTGTGCTATTATATAATAGATATCATTAAGCATGACATGGGATGTTTCTAATTTGTGAGGATCCACATAACAATTTAATAATTTTCAAAATTATTTCCACATCAAGATAATCTCCACAAATTTATTAATAAGTTAATAATATAAAAGCCAAGATTAGTTTTGCTAAAAAAAAAAAAAAAGCCAAGATTAGTTTAAGAAAACAAATAATGAAGTAATGATCAATAAAGGTCACTTCCCAAGCAAGGAAATAACACAACACATCCATATAATAATACTGTAATAAGCTTACATAAAGTTCCAAATCGAAACACCACAACATAATCAACACAACATTTTAAAAATATAAAGAGATTAAAATACGGTTTTGTTATATTAAAATCTAAACATCATCTTCATCAACCTGATACTTTTTAATAAGCTCAGAGCAAAACACATCAGCGACATCTTTCTCGAACCCCATGTTGTTCGCGTGTCTGATCTGCGACGCGATGCCATTGTAATGGTTCAATATCACACGCGACTGTTCGCGTCCAGGCGAGATCTTAGAGCAGCTCGGGTCAGAGCTTTTCACGAGCTTGACGTCGCACATCTCGTCTTTGTGGTCTTGGTGTACGACGAACTTGTAGTTTCCTTGTTTATCCGACACGGTTTCGTCTGTGTATATCTCTTCCATAGTGTTCCTGTTCTTGCACACAAGCTTCACCGTCGCGCCTAAACAAAACAAATTATCACACCATATAGATTCAAAATAAAATCTCAGAAGATGTAACATTGATAATGTAACTATGTAAGCAACAAACAAAGAGGATCTTCATCGATTTTTGAAATTTTAAACACAAACAACACATAGAGAAGCATTAATCAACAATGTAGTTCTAGATCTAGAGCCAGAATCAAACAAGTAAGTGATGATTTAAGATCTAACGAAGCTAGTTCATCAAAATCAAACAAGTACGTGATGATCTAAGATCTAACGGTAGAGATTCATCAGATTTGAACAAGTAAGTAAGGATCTAAGATCTAAGGAGCTCTTACATTGGAATCAAACAAGTGGATCTAAGATCTAACGGAGGAGATTCATCAGAATCTAACGAGTAAGTAAGGATCTAAGATCTAACGAAGCTAAATCCATTGAAATTCGAGATTTCAGATCTACTAGATTCCAGATTCAAATACTTAGCGATAGAGCTTTCTTATGAGATCTAGAGAGAGAGAGAGAGAGAGAGGAAGGTGGAATATATATATTACCAGGCATGAAGTAGGAAGATTCAACAGTCTCGAAGCCGAATTTGCAAGTTTCGCAGTAAGTGCGACCTTGAACAACCATAGTGTTCTTCCCTATACTTGGCCTCCTCGCCGCAATAGCTATCGCCGGCAAAATACAGAGAATCATTAGCATCACGAGTTTCGCCATTTTCCGATGAGAGAAGAAAGAAAGACTTTTGTTGAGACTTATTAGAGATAGAGGTTAGAAAAGACAGTGAAGGAATATAGGAAGACGATGAGATTTTTTTAGTAGAAGCTGTTAGGGGTATTATCGTCCATTTGCAAAAGAATATGTTTACGTGGCGGTATGTTATTGGGTGTGGAAAATTAATAAAAAGCGGTGCGTTTGCGAGATTGCAGCTGTATACTAGTGGGGTTACTCTTTGTCGGTGCCCACATGGGAAGAAAAGCTATCAATATTTAATGTTATTAAATAAATAAATGGTAATGTCTAATTAACAAAATATAATTTTACGAAATTAAAGCCCAATAAATTATCTTGAAAATAATATAGCCCATTAGTATTAATACTTTTCAGCCCATACAACGCCGAAGTAGAAATATTCGGCTCTAATAAGGCCTTATATTTAAGGGGAAATTGGAAAAATAGGCGATAATGAGAATGTATTTGTCCCAATATACCTTTATAAGTTTTGTTCAATTTTAGACATAAACACCCTTATAGAAAAAAAAAATTATTAAAAATTATATATAAATCATAAAAATATGAAAAAATCAACACAATCGCAAGAATATTTTATGTGTTTTGATATACGAAAATTGGATTCCAAAAATAATTTGGATAAGTTGATCTATATTTGTTAGAATGTATATTATAACCATTTTTACAAAGATACAATAGATGTTCTAACTTATATTCTACGTTTTATAAAAGTTACAATTTGTATTGTAAAATATTCTCTATGATCTATCTAAATATAGAACACGTTTGTCTCAGATTTAACTAAAACACTTTGTTGTATACAACCCACAATATATATTATAAGCTCTTAGCTTTATTGTGGAAAAATATAGAACACGTTTAATTATGTTATATCCTTTACTCTATCATATATCTTACATAAAACAATTTGTTCTCACATATATGCTATGTTCTAACCAGGTTAGAATATACATTCTGACTTTTGTTTGTAATCTATCAGTTTTAGAATATGTATTCTATCTTTTCGGTTATTCTATGTTTTAAAATCTGACAAAATCTAGGACATGTCGCCGAGAACAAAGGTTCTCCTCGATTCATCAACAAAAAAGATGGGCAAGTTGATTACTTAATCGGAGAGTTGATTTTTTACTTACACATAAACTTACACATGCACAAAGTAAACTTCTTTGAATCAACTTTTATATTAATTTAATTCTAAAAAAACAATTTTAAGTTTCTAAAAACTAAAACGGCCAAAATCGATAATTGAATGCATTATTCCTTTTCACAATGTAAATCAATAACCTAATTAAAAACGTATACATGTTTCTTCTGCTTCTGCTCCAAACCTCTGTCAATTTAAGTCGTAGAATTTAGATATGATAGATAATAACATAGAAGAAAATAAGAGAAAAAGAGAGGAACGATGAAGAAAAAGAGAAAAACGATGAACAAATATAAGATAAAGAGGAATAGTGAATTAACAATTTGTGTTTTTAGATTAAATATAGAGGAATTCACAAATCTACACCATTTCAACCCATTCTTCACAAAACTACTCCTAATTTAATATTTTCACATATTTACACCCTTTCAAAATTTTAAAAGCTTGATTTAACCTTTAAAAAATTACCAAAATTAAAAAAAATTCATTTGAGTTTGCTAATTAGTGTTTAGGGTATAGTATTAAGGGGGTAGGATTGTTTAAGTAGAGTTTATTTGAATTTAATTTTGAGTGTTTAGATGTAGTTTTGTGAAGTATTTTGAAAATGGTGTAGTTTTGTGAAATGTAATTCAAATGGTGTAGTTTTGTGATTCTCCCTTAAATATATTAATTTTGCTTTTAGATTTTCTTAATGCTTTTAAATATTTTTAAGGCAAATCTTTATAGTTTTATATTAAGGGCAATTTTGTATTTATGGAAAAAATAGGTATATTGAAACAAAATAATATGTCCAAAAGTATAAAGAGACAAATCAATTCTCAATAAGGCCTATTTAGCCAATTTTCCCTATATTTAACTCTAAGGATTAAGGAAGATCCATAAATTCTAATTATATTCATCCAATGCATCCAACATATAAAAACGTAGAAGCCAAAAAAATAATGTTAGCTTCTGGTACGATGCATTTAAATGATAAATTTAGTGAAATTTATCAATCCGTGATGTTGTTTTAATATTTTCTTATTTTGGTTAGACATGAAACGATTATGTATCCGTGTAATATAGTGAAACCTTTTCAGCAAGGAAAAAAATAAATAAAATAAGAATGATGAATTGAAAAATAGGGGAAAAGGACATAATGCGATATTAAATGTCAAAAATATGAACACCATCATAATAAATTTTGAGCATAGTTTATACAGTCACATGATGATTATATTGATGACTATGACATTAATGTAATGCACATTTAGTGGGGGAACATCAATTATTTTATCGTACCAAACCAAAAGCTGTCTGTTTAACCATTATTATTTGGGAGAATTATAAAACTGCACAATTTGAATTACATTTCACAAAATTACACCATTTCCAAAATACTTCACAAAACTACATTTAAACATTCAAAATTAAATCTAAATAAACTCTACCCAAACAATTTTACCTCCTTAATATTATACCCTAAACACTAATTAGCGAACCCAAATGAAAAGATTTTAATTTTGATAATTTTTAAAAGAGTAAATCAAACTTTTAAAATTTTGAAACGGTGTAAACTTGTGAAAATATTGAATTAGGTGTAATTTTGTGAAGAGAGGGTTGAAAGGATGTAGTTTTGTGAATTTCTCTTATTATTTTCATCATTCACCGTTATATTAATATATGTAGATATGTATAGTTTCTGATATTTTTTATTTAATCGCACTGTCTTCCAAAAACAAGCTACAAGATTACACAAAATTCTATACAAATTACCATATTCGAAATAAGCATTGTAGTACTTTGTATGTTTATGAAATTTAATTGTCATATTTAATTTCCCTAGCAAAAAGTGAAGGGCTTTATACCTAAGCAAGTGGGAGAGGATAAAAGTATAATATCTAAAAAAAATCAGAATAATTGAGATACCAATAGAGTATGATTTGTTTTATTGTATATGCTTTTATATAATACACATATACACGTGAGATTATTGTTAAAGTCCAAATTAAGAAAGAAATCAACAATTAACAAAAGCTACATGGCTTAGACCCTTCACATGAGCTGTTCCCACTTGTCTTTGCTTAATTTTGATGTAACAACTCAATCTTTAATATTATACAATGGGCCAACACCACTAATTATAACATATCTCAATACATAATATCAAAAAACCAAACAAAATTTAAATCTTTTAACATAAAAACAAATTTCGAATCAAACACTCATAAAAGCGAAACATTATGCATGGTCTTTATCAAAACTTTAAATAATTATATGATCTAATTAACAGAAATGTAAAGAAGTTTACGGCCGTGCTTTGATGTGTCATGTGTGTGATTAAGTTTAAAGACGACACAAAACGAGAATTAAAATACAATATTTTAGCCTTTCTCAAGTGTACTTAAACTTATAATTTAGCATTAAACCCTATATTAGAATCAAAGTAATTATAAAAAGGATCTATAACATTAATTATACAACTGGATTAGACAAAAAAAATCAATGGAGCTCACATTTGCACGTGTACGCCTATTATTATTGTCCTCGCAATATACGACTAATTAATATTTTGATTATATAAAATTAGATGAACCAAAGAGTAAAGGGACAACTTCGCAGTTCTTGTCTCCTACTAAAAAACAAATGGTCATATTGCATACACTCTATTTGGTTTATAAAGTATATATCGACTAAATATATTGAAATGATATTATCATCAGTAAAATGAGTGGTTTACTACATAGGTATAATGCATATATCGTGTTGGTTTATAAATGAGTGTTAATATAAATGTAAATAAAAACTATTTGTTTTATGCCGTAGCTAAACTAAATTATTAGGTCATTCATTATATTTTTTTTCAAATAAATAGCTAAAAAGCATGAAGATATAATTCTCAGTTTCCTACCATCTCATTTGGTCGATAAAGATGCCAACAATCTATCTTTATAATTTATTTTTGACTTGCTTTTAGATTAACTTTATAATTAAAAAAAAAACATTATTATACAGCTTTTTGTTACGTAAAACAATAATTAAAGAGCATGGATGCTAGGTTATATAATTAAAGAGACGTTAAAGTTCAGATAGTTGGCCAAATTTGATGCGGACACATGCCAATTTGGCCAAGTTGTACTATTTCTATTATTCGCTTAATACGTTAAAGTATTTAATATCAACTTGCTAATAAAAAAGTTTAGTTACAAAACAATCTATTGTGTGATATAAAATAATTTGTAATTTTGTTTTTAATACATACACTTTATGTATGTTTTTACTCGGTCATACAAGATACTATGAATTTTCTTGCTTAACAAAAAAAGAAGAAGAATTTTCTCATGCTAAAATATTTGATGGCATCAGAGAATATTTCTTGTAAGTATATAGTATAAAAAGTATGTAGCGTTCATAACTTATATATTTTTGAATAAGTACATATGCATACATCATAGTATAAAAATGCAGCGTTATTTTGCATACATTGTGAAACAAATGAGAAACAAAATAATGTCATTAGGAATCTGTCAAAATTCTTAGGACAAAAATAAAATAAAAGAATCTATTACTATTTCTAATTGGTGAATAATGGGTCCCATGCTGACTAAGCATGAGATTCCTGACTCAAACAACATCTAATTAACCTTGTCTACTATGAATTTTACATATAATTCAAAGAACATATACTTTTATACAAAAAGAAGAATATGGTATACGTACATATAGGTATATATGTATACAATTATATGTGTGTATTGAAAAGTACATAAAGGCATTACAAACTTTTATATCAACGTTAGTTGACTAAAAATGAGTTGGAATTAACTTCTAATAGAATAAAATTAAATGATTCCATGTTTATAAAAAAATACACTTGTTCTAACTTTGAAAATGTCCCAATATTTATGATCAAATAAACAATAAAAAATACATTGTAATCTCCGATGATATCTTGCTAACTAAACATTAATTCGTTTAAAAATGAGCTTTGAATCTATAACCTTCATTATTAACCCGAAATTAAATTTTGAATGCATAAATCATCCTTTAAAAAAATTAATGATAATTAGAACTTTATTTCCTTTCAATTCTTCAAAGAGGATGGTAATGAATCAAAAGAAATATCATCTATTGGTTGTTCTAATTTCACCAACAAAATTGTAAATTTAAAAATCTCTCATAAAGTATTTAAGAGATAACACAAGTTTTTACATACATTTGAATTTATTTCAAATAGATAAAAAAAACTTGTAAAATTTAAAAAACCCTCGTAAGAAAAAAGCATCTAATTCCATCACAAAACACACATACGAGAGTGATTAACACCGGTTAATTAACGCTCATTAATGCTTCATATAATAATCATATACTACAAACACCATAGCAAAAACCACACATAATATATATAATATATATACTATATAATATAATATTATACGGCGGCTGCCGCTCTGCCGCCTTTACCGGGTTTCGCCTTGGCCGCCACCGTAGTTTCCTTCGCCGCCACCGTAGTTTCCTTCGCCGCCGTCGCAGATTTGCCCTTCTCCTTCCTCTCGTCTAATGACATTTGTTGTTGCCTACACTCTGAGCTACAAAAGGCCGTATCTCCCCTGCCATTTTTTTTTAATTACACTAATTAATATCACTAATTATTTCCATTATCTCAAGTTTTAAACAGCAAATTAAATAAAAGAAATCATTCAAATTAGCTAAATCCGACACAAAAATTACCAATATTTAAACTTTGAAAAACCATTTAATATAAATCATTTAAATTAGCTACATCCGACACCAAAATTATCACTAGTTATTCAATATTTACACTTTTTCTGATAAAAGTTTAAATCTTTAAACAGCAAATCAAGTATCATTAATCATGTAATTAGCTAAATCTGATATCTTTTGATCTTTGAAGCTACTTATTCTTTTTTTGTTACAAAGACAATTATATTTTTGTAACAAATCCTATTATAATTATTGATTAATTAAAGAAATAAAGCACAAAATAATTTATTTAATATAAAAAATATATAACATACCTATACATATAGATGTCACGACCAGGAACAAGTAAGCGTTCACAGAGAGCACAAGATCTCAAGAAATGTCCTGCGTCAGAATAATCTCCTGAGTGTCTCCTCATGTTACCTCTCGGTGAGACCATTGATAACAACCGTTGATCTAATATCCCTCTTTGTTGATCTACGGCTCCTATTATATGACCGTTGGTACCGTACGGGCCCACTACTTGGTGCTGACGTGGACTCTGATGATGATTCGATACCTCTGATTCGCAGGGAAGGTTTAGATCGAACTTTATCTCCGACAGACTCGTTGTTCTGTTGATCGGTGGTCTTTGTCTCTTTCCGAGCAACATCGTATTAAGTTTTTTGTGTGTGTGTGTTCTGTTTCTCTTTTATATTTTATTGAGCTTTGAACAGAGCAAATCTAGAGAGAGAAAGAGGAGGTAGAGAGGAGGGAGTGAGGAAGAAGAAGAGACAGAGAAGATAAAGAAGAACCATAAACTGAGGACTTAATCTAGACCGTTGATTTGTTTCATTTATTTATGGACGGTATTGATAATGCCACGTGGATATTTTGTATTTTTAATGAATAACAAGAACATTTGGCATTTATTCTGTTTTGTACTATGCTATGTAACAAAAGAAATATTTATGTGTGGTAATAAATTATAAAACTTGTGTATGTGGTTATTTTCTCCATAGTAAATTACTAAATTTGATATTTTTATATTGCATGATGAAACTTGGTACACAAAAATATTGGTTAAATAGTGTTTTTGGTTCATTTAGCAAAAAGTATCAGATATAAATCTTAAATTCCTAAAGTTAAAAGTTTAGTTTTTTTTTAGTCAAAAGTTAAAAATTTCTTTCCAGGTATTTACAGGACAGTTAAAATATCACAACCATACGAGAAAGGGCCCATTTATTTAAATAGGCCCACTAAATTAACAATAATTAACTTTCCACATCAAACGTTAGCTGCCCACAAGAATTAATTGTCCAATTTTACCTGGTCATAGTCTGTTCCAAAATATAGCCAAAATAAACACTAATAATTACAAAAGAAAAAAAAACTCATTTCAATTTATATAATAATAATAATATAAAAATATAGGGAAAAATTCTGAAGAAAATATATTAAATTGAGAGGAAAAATGTTGTTATTTGATTCATAACATCTAGGTTATAAAAAAAATGGACCACAATGTTGTTGACAACAATGTTTAATCCAATTTGGCCTTTGCAGTTTTATAGAGCTTTCTCTCGTTTCTCCACCTCACATGCATGCCCTCTTATATCTCTCACCAAATTTCAATATTTTACCTTATATTTTAATTGATGACAATTTAATGGCAACAAAATAAAATAACATAGAGTAGTATAGTTTTACATGGGGAAGATACTCTTTGTAAGCTCTTGTTTCCTTAAAATAATATGTGAACGAAAATCACAACAGAAAACTTTATGATGATTGGTGCATTGTGACCTCTTTACAAAGAAAAACTAGAGATAAAACAAGATTGCACATTGTTCCAAAATGGTCGGTCTCAAATGTCGTAAGCCTCGAAGATAAATGTATAATTTATGATGTTATGAACAAAACTCAAACACAAACACAACTATCAAAGGAGTGGTAGTATAAGTGGCTTTTGTTTTGAGAATTTATACTTAAGATTATGAGGTTAAATTTCTTTTTTTAATAGGTATCATTAGCATCCATCTTCAATACCTAAATATATTATGGGCCAAAATTTAAAGCAAAACAAAAAAAACAATCTACCTACTTTACTATGCTTAACCTCGAGCAAGACAATAAAAAATTATAATTTGTGTTTGTAAATGTGATACTACATATACATGTGAGTATGACTATTTAATTTAAATTTTTAGGTAATTTTTATTGGGGAAATTAGGTTCAGTATACATTTGTGAGGGCTCAATTAAGAAAATAAATTGTGTTTTCTGTGCATAGGTATGATTACTATCTTACCCTAAACATAAATAATACTAATTGGTAGCAAATTTAAGTTTGTATTAGGTCAATGAATATTCTGACACACTCCTACTTCTCTCTCTCTTAGGTCACTTCCCATTTTGTTTAAAAATTAAATTTGCAAACACTTATAAATAAGAATCATATTTACTTCAAATTTGTTGGTTTATAAATAGTCACCTATAAATAAATAATAGGTGGTTTATATTTAGTCACTTATTTAGTTCAAAAATGTCGTATAGGTTAAAAGGTTTACAATATATTGTATAGGGTAAAGGGTTTAGGGTATAGGGTTTAGAGTTTAGGTTTTAGGGTTTAGGGTTAAGGGTTTAGGGTTTAGGTTTTGGGTTTAGGTTTTGGGTTTTGGGTTTACCTTTTAAAAATAATAATCACCTATTTAGTTCAAAATTATGGTTTATAAATAGTCACCTATAAATAAATAATAGTTTGCTTATAAATAGTCACCTATTTATTATAGTTACAAATATATCATATGAAATATTTCTAAAATAGTCATCTATTTATTATAGTTACAAATATATTATATATATGAAATATTTCTAAAATAGTCATCTATTTCAACCGTATAGGGTAAATGGTTTAGGGTATATTGTATAGGGTATAGGGTTTAGGTTTTAGGTTTTAGGGTTTAGAGTTTAGGGTTTAGGTTTTGGGTTGGTTTATAAATAGTCACCTATAAATAAATAATAGTTTGTTTATAAATAATCACCTATTTATTATAGTTACAAATCTATCTTATGAAATATTCCTAAAATAGTCATCTATTTCAATTGTACACTAACATGATGTACCATTTGTTCGGTAAGTCTTAGGTAAGGTCAAAGAATTTAGGGTTTAGATTATTGGCTATCGAGTTGCAGGTCATGTTGTTTATGGATTATGTTTTTGTGTCATAACATTATAATGAAAATAGTTTAATATTATTAAAATTTTAAATCATGTAATATTTTAAACATAGTAGACTATTAACTCATTATCGAACATGAATCACCATCAATTTTTCAAATCCTGGTTTTTAAATAGTCACCTAAACGTTAAGTAGTTGGTTTATAAATAGTCACATATATTGTTCTAAATAGTCGTTTACCAAACTGCTTATGTTAAGTTTATTGTGAATAATTTATCAAGTTAATAGATAAATATTATCAATTTATCAATTTGCTTTGTTGATAACCAATATCTACTGGCCGTATTTCTCAGATTTTCGAATCTTTTCACTGATGGAAGAGATTGAGGGTAATTTGGTATTAAAAAAAAATTATACTCTCTCTCTTATTATTTTTGCAAATTAATCTACTATTTTGTTATTCCACCCAATTTTTACCTCACTAAGACCATGAACATTGCATGGCTCTTACAGGGTTTTAAACCCAAAAGCCCAATTTTTTTTTAAAAAAATGAAAAAACCCTAAGAGACGATTGCTCTCGTCTCTTTTTTCGGAGCCGCCTCCTAAAAATAAAATTTGTTCTCTCTGCGATTTATCGCCTGTTCTTCTCTCCGACCAAATCAATCCACGGACAATAAAATCAAGCTCCTCCCGACAAAATCAACCACCTCCGTGAGTGGAATCGACGTTCGACGACTCTTTCAAGCCAGTTTTTCATCGGAGAAGTTATCCGCTTTTGGTCGATGCTCGTCTTCTTCTTTTGCATTTAGTGGAACAAGTCCAAGCAGAACAAGTCTACTACACTCTAAGAAAAAAAAAAGATAAGGAAGAGGTAGATTCACCAAAATCTGAAAAGTCAGAGAAGAAGAAGAAAAAGAAGAGCAAAAAGAGGCAGAGAAAGCTTCTGTTGATGGTGAAAAAGATGAATCAACAACTGAGAAGAGTGAGAAGAAGAAGAAAAAGAAAGACAAGAACAAGAAGAAGAGCAAAGACAGTGGGACGATGAAGAATGAGATTGTGTTCTTTTGTGTTATGGTGTTCTTTTAATTTTTGTGTTATGGTAGTATCTACTATGGAAAAAGTGAGACGAAAGACATTACTAAACTTATGTTTAAATATTTTTTTTTTAAGAACCCATTCACAATTCTACCAATAATACCTATTTATCATTAATATCTTATTTAAGTCTTGTAACATTTTTTTATATTAAACTTTGTTTTAAGAACTCAAAAATGGGTTCTAGCATTGCACATGCTCTAAGTAATATTGAGCTAAGTTGTCAATTTTTATTTGGTATTTATTAAATGATATAAAGAGGAAGCTTGTTGTCAAAAATAAATAAAGAGGAAGCTCAAGCTGACGTGGAAGTTGGTGCTATTTGGTATGATAAAGAAGACAGACAAGTGGATGCAAAGTGAGTAAAAAAAGTGAAGAGACGTTTAATTTATTTAATTTATTTATTTAAAAATGATTTGCCGATTCGTTCGTTTTCTTGACAAAACAACAAAAAAATGTTAGGGTAGTAACAAAACACAATTGGTCCCAACTCCAAATATTGATTTTTTTCAGAAATTAAAAAGTGGGCCCTCTTCACTTTCACTAGTGGGCCCTCTTCACTTTCACTAGTGGGCTTAAACATATGGTCCACACACTTCATTATTTTTTGGTCGGGGTGGTTCCTTTTCATTATTCGCTTTCATTATTGTTATTTTTGACATGTTTGTTTGACATTATTGTTATTTTGACATGTTTGTTTGCTATCTAACATATTACATATCACGTTATAAAATATATTAAAAAGTATATATTGTAGTTTTAACAAACTACATATTTGTGTTGAAAAAGGGTAAATAAAAGAAAACTTTTGATTTGTTTGGGGTTTAATTAGTAACAATCATTTATTTTCCAATACAAAACTTTGAAAAAATGGAGGATAAGACCTCTTCAGAGACATCTTGACCACTGATCTGAGCAAGAGCCAAAGCAACTTCTCTTAGCTCAATAGTCCAGAAATCAATCGGAATCTCCTCTTCGACGGCTTCTCTCAGCCTCGCTAAGGCCTCTTTGGTCCGAACCAACTGCTCGCATTGTCTCTGACACATCACAAAAAATGGTAGGAGAACAGGGGTTAAATGCAACATTCAAAAGTTAATGGCCAGAAACATAAATTACAAACAGTACCTGATTCACTGTCCACTGGTGTCCACCACTAGGAACACTATCAAGACCAAGAATCTCAAGTATTGCTTCTTCAAGCTCTTTGATACCTTGACCAGTAACAGCAGAAGTAAACACAGACTTACAAAAAGCTTCTTCTTTTATCCTCTTATCTTCTTCAAGTTGTTCACAACAATCAGTAGCCACACAATCTACTTTGTTCATCACAAGAATCATAGGCTGTTTCAATGTTAATAGAAAAACAATCACACAAATGAAAGTACTGAGACAAAATACAAAGAAGTGAATATGTAATTAGTTACCTTGTCTGATTGTATCTTAAGTAGAAGCTCAGTGTCTTCTTTAGTCCAGCCTTCGACAGCATTCACCGTCATGATAATAACATCAGCTACCTTAGCAGCTGTTTCTGATCTCTCTACTCCTATTTTTTCGACAATGTCGTTGGTTTCTCTGATACCAGCAGTGTCGAGAAGAGTGATTGGCACGCCACGGACTGTGACATTGGCTTCCACAACGTCTCTAGTAGTCCCAGCTACTTCAGTAACAATGGCTCTCTCACTCTGCACGCTAAAGCACCAATGGAAACGTGACCCTATTCGAATATATAATAAGAGATTTGAATTTCTCAGAATCATTATGTTTTCATACTTTGCTCCATGCATTTAGAAGGCTTGATTTGCCGACATTAGGACGCCCAACAATAGCTATCTGCAATGCTTCAGTTATAAAAATGAATGAAACATGTCTTTCTTTAAAACATTTGTAACATTTGAAACTGAAATAGTACCTGCAAACCGCTTTGAAGAAGCTTGTCATAGTTTGATGTATCTAAAGCACTTTCTACGTCTTCAGACATGCTGTTTATTTTGTTAATAACAGAGTCTACATCCAATGGTGGCATCTCGTCCTCAAAGTCCAAACGAGCTTCGATTTCAGTGAGGAGCTCAATGCATTGTGCTCTTAATGATTTGACCAAATATGAAAACCCTCCCTAACGAAAAAAGTAGAGTAAGACTTTAAGTTGGTAACAATGATCACAAGAAGCTTAGAATTTATCACAAGAAACACAGAATGTATACCTGGATCCCTTCTAAAGCAGCATCTGCAGCAGCAGAAGACTTGGCTGAGATAAGTTTTTCAACGTTTTCAGCTTGCGAAAGGTCTAAACGCCCATTGAGAAAGGCACGAAGCGTAAACTCTCCTGAATGAACCGCGAATCAATAGCAAAAAAAAGTCCAAATTGTAATCAAACATCTATCATAGAACTTGGTTCTGCTTATCTAACTTATAAGCTATAGCTAAAATTTATATATGAGGCCAAGCATAACCGAAGAAAGCCAATAATCAAACCTGTTATACAATGAAGAAACATTGAGTTTTCTAACCTGGCTCTGCTAATCTAGCTCCAGCTTCAACACATGTCCTTAAAACACGCCGCAAACAAACTTCGCTCCCGTGACATTGGAGCTCAACTACATCTTCTCGTGTATACGACCGAGGAGCCAACATTGGCACAACTAAAACCTAACAATCAAGTTACACATCAACAAATCTACAATCCCATCTAACCAAACATACACAATTGCAGAGATATCAAACAAAAACTCATTACAAAAAAACCTAAAAACGCAAATTTGAGACCTTTTATGAAACTTTACCTCATCAACAACATTGCCTATAGAATCAACAACAACACCATACTCTACAAAATGACTAGTAGGTCTCCATGAATCAGAATCCGAAGAACAATCACTATCTTTCTTCTTCTTCTTCCTTCTCTTAGCCACACGAAAGACTCGTCGTGCAACCTCCACAGCCTTTGGTCCAGACAACCTCACGATCCCGACCGCACCAGGTGGCCCACCTATCGGCGTCACGATGGCAACAATTGTGCTTGAGCTCTGAAACTTATCGAAGCTATCGAATGTTTCATCTACTTTGCTCATAAAACCTATCACACGCTCGTCTTCTTTGAAAACTGGAGAATTATTCTCTGTAACAATCATAAAGAAGAAAAACCCATTAGCGATTAAGTTCTAAGAAACCTTTTACAAATATTTTAAATGGATTTTTGAACCTAATGACGATGACGAAGCGCGAGGTTTAAGAAGAGAGGTTTTAGGAGAGGAAGAAGAGAATAAGAGAAAGAAGAGATTTTTAGAGGCGGGTCTAGAGATTCTACTGTTTCTTGTTAAGATGGGATTGGCTTGACGGAGAAGATGAACTCCGACGAAGCGGAAGGAAAGGAGAATCTCCATTGACGGCGGAAGAAATCGCAGAGAAACCTAAACGTTTAACGGATAACGCCGGCGACGAATAATACAAAAGAGAGATAAAAACTAAAACGCAGCGTTTTAGAGAAAATGGGCTTTCTTGAATTTACATAGTTTGGGCTTTTATTTGTTAAAGCCCAACAAGAGCCTAAGATGCGATAAAAAACGCAGCGTTGCGATAGAAGAAAAATAGAATCTTATCTTTTACAATAATGAGATGAATCTGGCGTGTTTCTCGTCCAGGTTCATAACGATGTCGTTATCCAAAACAAATTATTTCGCCAACTAATTAGTTGACTTTATTAGATAAAACAACTAATGAAATTAAATACGATTGCTTAGTGATATATCATTTTTTATTAAATTGAGGATATGATAATCTAATAATAGTATACTTGTTCATAATTTTTAAAAATTTTGATTTTTGAAAAATAATTGTTTGTGTAAACTATAAAACTAGTAACGTTAGGTGTATATTTCGACATTAAATCAGTCGCATAATTGAGTTAACATTTGATTTTACTTTTTTATTAGTACCAACTTGACACATTATTTAGTTCCTTTTTTTGTCTAATATGGTTTCGAGGGGTAAATCTGTACTTTATTCAGTAGTAGAAGAAGAACAAGATGGGACCCAGAGGTCAACTTTACACTTGACCACTTTGTGTAAGAAAGAAAAAAAGGGGTCCAAAATAAACACAAATGAACCAGAAAAAGCAAAAGTCACTTTCTTAAACTATACTGTACAACACTTAAAGAGCATATTCTTCTTCTTCTTCGTCATTATCTTTCTTTCTTGTTAAATTTCAGACCTCATCGGAGAGTTTTGGACAGCAAGACTCGACGGCGTCAGCAACCGTAAGAAAGATGTTGTCGTGTCCTAACATATCAGCAAAGTGCGACAAGTGTAGCTTTCCTATCACCAACGTTCCTGGATTCGCTAGAACCAGCTGTTTATATTATCATAATGAATACAGAGTTATAAGATTCATAATTTTCCGACAAAAAAAGGTAAATCTCATACAACTAATTTTTAATATTAGTACCTGAATGCTTCTTTTCTTGAGAGATTTGTATAAATCTTCCAAGGCATGGATACCACTTGTATCAATATCCGTAACAGCTTTAAATTTAATTAATGATATGTCCAATTAGTATTTGTTTAGGTTAGAGATAATTAATTAACAAGGGATTAATTAGGGAGTAATTTAACTTACGTGACATTTCGATTATGAGAAACTGGATCTTTGGAAGGCTTGCTGCTTTAACCTTCTCTTCTTCTTCTAGTAACCATCTTTGGATCCTGTAAATTTAAGGGTTTTTTTTTAAATATGGTTTCTTGTAAAACAAGTAACAGTTGATGGTTTAGGTTTAAACTTTAAACTCTGTATTTCTCTGCGATTTACCTTTCTCTGACATAGTTTGAGTTGGAGAAGTAAATCGCAGAGTCGACACGAATTGTAAGAACCCCAGGAACCATAGTAGCTTCAGGATACTGTTGAATGTTCCGATAAACCGAAGTTCTTGGAATATTTCCAAGAACCGCGGTTCTAGGTCTTGTTACTTGCAATAGAATCTTCGCAAACGATATGGAGACCTATCCACACAATCATACATATATCAGAAAATGAAGATTTAAAGGGGATTAGATTAGTGTACATATATAAGGTTTAGGACACTTGAGACTCACGGCAATGAGAAGTCCGATCTCAACGGAAACAAAGATGACACCAAAGAAAGCCCCCATACAAGCGATGAAATCGAGTTTATCGACTTTAAAGATCAAAATCGCAGCTTGGACATCGACCAAAGGTATCACCGCGTTGATGATGATAGCCGCTAAGATAGCGTTTGGTGTGTACTTAAAGAGAGGAGTGAGGAAGAGCAATGTCAAGAGCACAACAATCGACATAATGATGTTTGAAACCGCGGTTTGACAACCAGCCATGAAGTTAACCGCTGATCTCGAGAAAGAACCCGTCGCTACGTAGCAAGAAGACATCGAACCAACAACGTTCATTACGCCTAATGCAACCATCTCTTTGTTACCGTCGATTTGGTAGTCTTTCATCGCAGCAAAGGTTCTTCCTATCGCTACCGCTTCCTGTAAAAAAGATAGGGTTTCTGCTTATTACCAATTTGGTTTTCAGATGGAAGTTTGAGTCGTGTTAGGGTTTGTGAAATTACCGTTAAGGCGACCATGCCGGCTACTACACCGATGCGAACACCCTTAGCCAATAAAGGTCCGGAGAAGTAGATTTGATCAAAAGAAGAAGGGTTGATTCCTTTGTCTAAGTGTTTCACCTTCATTCACCAACAAAAAGGAAAGCTATTATAACTAACAAAATAACCAATAGCTTGAGACACAAGTAACTAACTTAAGTTAGGTTTAGTGAGTTCTTACAATTTGGACTCCTTGTTTGTCCGCGCGGGTTATGTAGACAAAGAAGGTTGAAATAACAACCGATATCAATGGCGCGATTGCCGGAATCCAAAACAGTTTCTTGCTCTTCTTCCCCTGTTTCATCATCAAGCCAAATATATATCAGAATCATATCAAAACACAACACAACACTATTTAATGTTATAACATTGTTTTTAACAAAAAAAAAAAAAACATTGTTCTTACAATGAACTTAGAGATGAGAAGGAAAGTCAAGAATGATGCACCAATGAGTATTGTCTGCCAATTCCACTGCATATAGGCCGAAATCGAAAAGGATTAGTATCACATTTTCAAGAAAGTTGATAAATAAAAAGAAGGATCATTACGCCGTGGTGAGCTGAGTGGACGACTGAATCAAGAACATGGATAATATCGGTTTTCTTGGTGAATTTCTTGATGCCGAGGAACCCTTTAAGCTGTTGAAGAGCGATTGTGATGGCTGCGCCGCCCATGAAACCAACAACGGCCGCGTGTGAAAGGAAATCAATCAAGAACCCTAATCTAAAGAAACCTAGGGCTGCTTCGGTTACACCGGCGAAAAACGTGGCCGTGAAGGCAAGCCGGAGATACTCATCGGGGTTTGTGTTTGGATCAACTTCGGCTTGAAGCAGAGTACCTAAAAGCAGAGAAACCACAGCGACCGGTCCGATCGCTATATCCCTAGAACTTCCCATACAGGCATACACCAATGGTGGAACAAAACTCGAATCTACACAATCAATTTCAAACATAATCGAAATTAAGAACTAGGTCAAGTGTGATTAATCGAAAACCAAGTAAAAATTCAAACTTACATAAACCATATTTAGGGTCCAGATTTGCCAGCTTAGCATAACCAATGTCCTGTAAACATAACATATAATAAGTACAAGAAACAATAACAGAGGATAGGTGTCTTGGGATACAAGTAATAGTGTAATTGAGATTATGGTTTATTTTTACCTGAGGAATACAGAGACTAGCAATGGTTAAACCAGCGATGAGATCGCCGCGAAACTTCTTGAGGGTATAGTTACGTCCCCAATCTAAAACCGGGAAGACGGATTGTACACCGAGCAAGAACTGCTTAGACTTTGGTTGGTCTTTGAAATGTCGAAGAGGATCATCGTGGAAGAAAGTTTCTTTGAAAGTGTACATGAAGTCATGGAACATGTTTTGCTTTGGTGGGACACCAACTTTATGTCGTTGCGGCGATGATTTGATCGGAAGATCTCCACCGTCCATTACATCCACAGGATGGGATCTCGCAGACATAACTAATATTGTTTTATCTGCAAAACAGAACAAAGATCTAAAGATAATGAAGCTTTGGTTTGTGTGTGACTTTTAAGTGCGAGTTTGTAGCAACATTGAATGAAAAAGGTTTACTTATATAATGAGATTAAGGAGATTGTTTATGAATTAATTATGATTATGAGAGTGTCATCGTGTAAATTTGTGAACCTGGATTGCTTAAGAGACCAAGTGCATAACGAAATTATGAAAAGTCAATGGGTTTTGTGGCTAATTTAATGTGCAGAATTATATATAATTTTTTTTTTATCTTCAATGGTTTCGTTTACTTTCTGCCTTAAGGAGAGATCGTTGACCAGAATGGTTATAGCCACGTGGACGATAATGAGGGTTTTGAAATAAATATGGTAAATATCTATAGTTTTTTTTTTTTTTTTGTTAAAATAAATATCTATAGTTATATTTTGATAAAGCTGTCTATAGTGATCCCTAAATAAATGCGAAAATACCGTCTTCTCAGTTTATTTATTTAGATTAATTTGATTTAATCGAAAATAGCTAATTTCAGTTTGATTTTTTTGAGTTTTCTCATAATTTGATTGATCAGAAAATTAGATACAAGACCTAAAATAACCTACGAAACAAACCTAAACTGAACTTAAGTTTAGAGAGAGGACCTGTAAAACCATATAAACAAACCTAACTCCTATGTCCAAGTTTCGTGGCTCTAATTTTACATACAATTAATTGAGCCCAATATATAAAACTCAACTTAATTTGATGTTCTAACCAAAAAATTATTATAAGTTGGACCTAAAATGGATCAAATATCACAACCTTTTTAAACTTTGTGATCGATCCTAGTATGCATTATTTATTTTGCTTTTGTCAGTAAGGATCCTAGGTTATTATTCTAATACATAATATATATTATATATATAAGATAAACACTATTGAAAAAAGTAATCAAAAATTGTATAATAAAACAAATATGCACGTGTATAATATAATTGAGCAATTTTTAAATCAATTTTTAAAGTAAGTAGATGCATAACCATTGATAGTTGGAAGGTGAAATCACACATACCTGTAAAAGGAGAAGAATAAATTCGATTTCGTTTCTTAGACTTTTCCTCAAAAGATCGTCCAAGTGATTTTATTTATTTTCTATATAGGAAAGTGATTTTATAAAAAAGGCTAAAAAGAAATAGTATTTAAGAATTGTAAAAAAGTACACGAGATACACAGCTATAATCTCTCTTTTTTATAAGATATAAAACGCCAGATTGTTCACAATTAATTTCTAGGTTAAATACAGTATACAGCAAACCTGAAATCATGTCCAGGTTCACTAATTGTTTTCAAAATATTAACAAGAAACCATAAATAAAAATTTATAAGAAAAACAGAATTTGTTTTATACTGGGAGAAATTTCATTGAAAATATACAAGAATATTCGCAGAAGACGAGAATAATTTTCACAAAACTGATAGAGAAACAAATAATAATCTCGAGATTTAGGAAATATATCGTTTTCCGTTACTTTGATTTTAAAATAAACTGAAATTATTAGAGATAAAAAAGTCTTGAATACGAAATTATCACTTTTGAAGAAAAAAATAAAATAAAGTGATAATGACAGAAGTTATCGAAACTAGCGAGAACACCGAAGCAGTTAGATTGAAGTTAATTTGACTAAAATGCCCTTGTTTCCAAATCAAGAAAAGCGAAAAGGTCAAAAGAAATAAGCGATTTTTTTTGAGGATTAAGTTGACTTTTCAGAAAATAGTGGGCTATGTGCAAATAAATTTGAACCTAGCCATTTTTGTGGCTTGGTTCATCTTCTGTTGCTTTGGCCATTGACTACGCACGATGATGCTTAGCTGGCGATGAGCTATTGGTTCTCAGTTTTGGTTCACGGCCATCCACACACTATATTAAAAAAATATTTGCTTTAAATAAACTTATTTACAACACATGCTCCATATATTAATTTTTGATAAATTAGTATTACTATTTTCCATATATCATTCGAATAATTATCTTTATAAATTAATACACATGATAAATTTATAATATTTTAACATTATTAATTTCTAGATATGTTTTTTTAAGTTTTAATTTCTATCAAGAATTTCTAATTTTTTAATGTTTCCTTGAAAATTCATCCGGAACGGCCTTTCATATCGTTGATCAGTTAAATTCGTAAGCTTAAACTTTGTGAAAATGTTGTGACAAAAAATAAAAACTTGTGAAAATGTAAATATGAATGGTGGGAAAAAGCTATATACACAAAAGAGCATGGGCCCATGGGGATGTAAGACCTATTATTTTAGTGACACGACAAAAGAGTATGGGCCCATGGAGTATTATTTTTTTGGTAAAAAAACATCTTAATCGCTAATTTTCTATTTTCTATTTTTTTGGTAAAAAAACATCTTAATCGCTAGTCTTATTATATAAAAGAGAGCGCGTAAAATTATAACTCACCAGATCGTGACACGTGTCTCACAATATAATTCACAAGATCGTGACACGTGTCAATATTGAATAAATATAATGTTAATAATTGGGAAGAAATATAAATAGAAACACATGTTAATTAATAATGTTAATACTGTAGAATATATATAATAATGTTAATAATTGGGAAGAAATATAAATAGAAACAGATATTAAAATATAATGTTAATAATGTAGAATATATATAATAATGTTAATAATTGGGAAGGAATAAGTTGTGCAAAACACGTGTTAAGTTCAATTTTTAATATAAATATAATGTTAATAATTTTTATGAAAAATGGTAATAATGTTAATAATGTTTATAAAAATGTTAATAATTTTAAAAGAAAAAAAAGTAACGTTTAGAAAAAAGGCAAAACAAATATAAGAAAAAAGAAGGAAAAACAAAAAAAAAAGAAAAAAATAATCAAACGAAAAGTTTTCACTACATCTATATATACATACTAAAATCACTAAATTTTAATGTGCTCTCCTCTTTGTTTTATTTATGATAAACGAGATTTTACACTCGTTATTTCGAATGCCTTATTGTAGTATTTAAGGTGTCAATCCGAATCAGGAGCAACTAATGTAATAAACCTTATGAGAAACTATACTCAGTTTAAGCGAGTTCAAAAGAGTTGTTTTTATTTTGTAACCGATGTGAATTTGCAAGAAAACAAGAGATTAATTTGACAAGTTTTTAAGATTAAATTTGAGGTAAAACAACCGAGGTTGGAGTACTTTAACTGGTGATCAACTTTCGCATTTCTAAATGTCTTTTAACAATTGTAACTTTAAGGTTTTGAAAACGTAATTTAGATCAATCCACTCCCGTGACAATGATCCTTTTCCTAACAAGTAAACTAAAACAATGCCTTGGATAGTTTAAGTTTTAGAAAACATTAAGTTCAAATCAATTCAACCACTAAACTTATTAACACAGATTCCTCGGTTAAGCTAGGTTTAGTTTTAGGATAATTGTTCGGGAACTCCACACTTTTCCCAAAGGTGAAGCTTCCGGGTTCTATCAATTGAGTGGCCAATTCAATCAAAGCATTAAGAACATTACCCTAGATTAAAGTTTTATAAAGTTTAAGATCAAGACAATTAACAATCCTAGTGTTGATTCACCCTTTTTCCCCAACCTAATTGCCTAAAGGAAACTACTCACTAAACATAATGAAAATCAAAGCAATCATAGTTAAGAAAAGCATAAAATAAATCAAAAGATTAAGGGTAGAAGAAACTCTGTTTATCAGTGAAGAAAACTCAAAGCATCCAAAATCCCAGAGAAAAGCAAGAACAAAACAATCTCCAATGTCAAAAACAAGAACAAGCTAAATCCCAATCAAAAGCAAGAACAAAAGGTGATAGAACAAGAGTTGTCTAAAAAATCCGATCCTCTCCAAAAAACACACTTCTAAACCTAAAAATCAAACAAAAAACGTCTTGGGCCTTCAGAAAACGTCTTTGGCCTTCAGAAAACATCTTGGACCTTTTTTATTCTGTTTTTTCGCAGCCAATATCGACCAGAATATGGTCGATACACTTGGTCGATACGACAAATCGGTATTCCGCAGCAGATTGACCCGTCTTCAGTAAAACTGACATAACTTTCGATCTAACCGTTGAAATCATCTCAAACCACCTTCAAATGAAAGCTAACCTCTGTGGCTATCTTGTACCAAAATTTCATAAAGATCCAACGGTGGGAACGTCTTGAACGCGTGTATTTTTGAAGCTTTTCGTCTGTCTTCGATATCGACCAAACTCCATCGATACCATAGGTCGGTATGAGTTTCCTCCCAATATCGACCAGTTGTTGGTCGATACCATAGGTCGATATGACCTTATTTCCCTCTTCTTTGCCTTTTCTTCGCGTCTCGACCACAGCTAATCGGTACAAGTCACCGATATGGTCGTTTTTGCCACTTTAAGCTCTTTTTCCTCGCCTTTTTGGCACTTTGGCACTCTTGGACCTGAAAACACATGAACAAACACAAATGCAACCTATATGACACTAAATGCAATCTAAATGTGTTAGTTCTAATGCATAAATCAATGTAAAAACATGCAAAATATACAACATATCAATTTACTATTATTATTTTTTTTTTAACTCAAACAGAGAAAAAGATGAATTTCATAGTTTCTAAAAGCCAAAAATCTTACTTCACACTATATCAATTAGACCGAAATCATTCTTACCGTCGTACGATAGTTCGTGTTATTCGAAAGTGGGAAGCTAGAAATCCTAAAGCAAATAATGTTCTTATGGGAGTCGAAATACTACTAATTGATGAAAATATATATATTAGAAAAAATACTCTCAATACAATATCTATTGTTTATGTAATTTAACAATAATCATTATTTTTTAAAAGAAAATACAATTCAAGGATTCGTGCATCACTCAATGATTCAAACGTGTGGAGATCAACTAATGAAAGTAAACATCATTGAAATATGTGATTTCAACGTACAATCTGCTAATACAAAAAATACAAAGTCTCAGACCATCAATCTTTTATCAGGTTTACAGAAACGACAAAAATTTCAAAAATGTTAATAATTTTAATAATGTTTAGGAAAAATGTTAATAATTTTAGGAATAATGTTAATAATTTTAGGAATAATGTTAATAATGTTTAGGAAAAATGTTAATACAAAAATGTTAATAATTTTAGGAATAATGTTAATAATGTTAATAAAAAATGTTAATAATTTTAGGAATAATGTTAATAATTTTAGGAATAATGTTAATAATGTTTAGGAAAAATGTTAATAATGTTAAAAGAAGAAAAAGGTAACTTTCAGGAAAAAAGGCAAAACAAATAATAAGGAAAAAAGACAAAACAAAAAAATAAGAAAAAAGAAAAAAAAAAAAAGTAATCAAACGAAAAGTCACATAATTATCAAATAATATTATTATAAAACTGAGCGTGTTTAAGGTGAACTTGACAAACATAATTATAACTAAAGAGATCGTAACATTTGTAATGATTAGTTCAGATCGTCACATGTGTATTAAAATTGATACGTAAACATAATATAAAATGGAAACTTAACAATATTGAGAATAAAACGGAAATAAAGAAAATAATCAAAAAAAAAAATATATTAATTATCAAATAATTAGAAATAAAATAAATTAATCCGAAATATAGAAAAATAAAATAATCAGAAATAAGAAAAATAACATAGAAAACAAATTTAAGAATATTTTAAGAAATACTCAATAAAAAATTAGAAATAAGAAAAAATAAAAACGTAAAATTACTTGAAAAAATAAAAAAATTAATGATAACTTATTTGTTATCTTCATAGAATTATTAATTTAAAACAAATGTTTTTACATGTAAATAACAAAAGCAATGTAATAAAACAAAAAATGTGTTATTTTTATTTTTTAATAGATAAAAAAGTAAAAATCACTTATTTACTATTATCATATATTGTTGTGTGTCTTTTATATTTATTTGTTAATAAAATAACGGATATAATATTAATTTCCGTTTAAATCTAAGTACAACTGTACAAATTTAATAACAATATTAATATATAATTATAAAATATTTTTATGTAATTTGTCCGCGTATACGCGGGATTTCATCTAGTATATATATAAACAAATACAATCTTCCTTCTTAACGATAAATCACAAATAAGCAATATTAAAATTTTCAGGTACCGCCCTTAAAAGTAGAATTATGTATAGGACACAATCTGTCATGTTTGTCACCACTGTTAATCCCAAATTTTTTGAAGGTAAAGTCTTAAAATTTGTAAACTTTAATTGGTTGTATGAACATCATTGGTTTCTCTAATAAGTTGTTGTTCAGTGTTAACTCTAACATTCTTTATATTTGAAATAAGTAAGAAAAGATGAGCAAGTGTGTGTTGCTTATCACTAACATTATCATCATTCTTCATCTAAATATCAAACTTAACCGAATGTAGCTTCCTTTGATATTTTTTGTCCTCCTTGCCATGGAATGTGCTATTATCTTAATAGTGGTTGTTTGGCTTTGCTTTGTTTACTTTTATCTTCCTTTCATTAAACCTGATATTTCAGGTGACTAAAACTTTGAACGCACCATGAAGTCAAGTCTGTGTTCTTGCGTCTCTTTTTGTTTTTTTAATGACAACGTTTTTTTCTTTAAGGCATTCAGTTTGTTCTCTGTTTTCTGTTTTCTCTTCGCATATACAAATAAAAACGGATTCACTCTTCATGGTGCATAGATTTCTCAGTCTATATTTATGAACAAGTTTCACTTTAAGATTTTCTAATAATTATTCAAACTTTAAAAATAAAAAATTTGTCACCCTATATGTTCACCAGTTTAAATTTTCATCAACAATATTAGGAACTATCACAATTTAAAACATGCCTCTTACAAATGGAAAACAAATATAAAATACATCCACTGTTAGCATTTGATATCAGCCCTTTTCGTCGTCACAACACTGCACACTCCTACTTCAGCTCATAACCTTTCTCATCGATTCAGTATTAGTTAAATATCTGTTACCATATTTAAAATACACATACGTCCCCGCGCTTGCTTCTCCCCTAGTATACATATAATTAGTCAATCATCCAGGCAAAAAATTGTTTGTATTTGTATTTATATGTTTTTGTATATAGTTTAATCCAGCTCGATTTTGTTTGAAAGATATATAAGGTAAAACCTATATAACTTAATAATGTTGGGACTATAAAATTTATTAATTTATAGTGATATTAATTTACACTATAAATTAATAATTCCTAATTATGATGTAAATTAATAATTATTATTCTTGAATAATTATTATTTTATATATATTTGTACAAAAAACATATTCTTGAATATCTATTGACTAGTTTTATCTTTTTACTTTCTTTTATTTAAAATTATGAATTTTTAAAAACTAACGTTTACATATTTTATATTATGTAAATATTACATTTTAGACAATTTTTGTTGCTTCAAATTAGATGATGTTTTTCATTTTCAAAGTAGAATTAATTGATATTATGTGATTTTCAATGATTTAAATTATAAAGAATGAGTTTTTATTGGTTGAATTATGTTTAGAAGAAAAATTAAATGATTTTTTACATAAAAAGAGAAAAACTAAATAAGCTCTCAATATGCGTAAAAAAATTTAAAACATCAACTAATTTGAAACGGAAAGAGTAATTTTTTGTAACTTTAGGACCCTATGTTAAAAGCAAAAAAAAAATTACATTAGAGGAATTCACAAAACTACATCCTTTCAACTCTTTCTTCACAAAACTACACCTAATTTATTTTTTTCACATATTTACCCTTTCAAAATTTTAAAAGCTTGATTTACCCTTTTAAAAATTACCAAAATTAAAATATTTTCATTTGGGTTCGCTAATTAGTGTTTAGGGTATAATATTAAGAGAGTAGGATTGTGTGGGTAGGGTTTATTTGGATTTAATTTTGAGTGTTTAGGTATAATTTTGTAAAATATTTTGGAAATGGCTTAGTTTTGTGAAATGTAATTCAAATGGTGTAATTTTATAATTCTTCCGTTATATTATGGCGTCTAGAACTATTCAAAAAATTTAGAAGCATATCCATAAAATGACACCATAATTTTTGATGCAATAAGGAAAATGAAAAATGAACTCCAAAAAATTCTAACTTTTATAAAAAACAAATTACCCTAGAATGATATTTTATTAATTAAGTTTTCATAGACTCGTAATTATAATATATGCATGAAATTGTAATTATTAGTTTATAATTTTATTGAGACCATATTTTTACATAAAACTTTTTTCAATGTATTATTTTATTAAGGGAGAATCACAAAACTACGTCATTTGAATTACATTTCACAAAACTACACCATTTCCAAAATACTTCACAAAACTATACACCTAAACACTCAAAATTAAATCTAAATAAATCATACCTACACAATCCTACCCCCTTAATACTATACCCTAAACACTAATTAGCGAACCCAAATGAAAAGATTTTAATTTTGGTAATTTTTAAAAGGGTAAATCAAGTTTTTAAAATTTTGAAAGAGTGTAAATATGTGAAAAAATTAAATTAAGTGTAGTGTTGTGAAGGAAGGGTTGAAAGGGTTTAGTTTTGTGAATTCCTCTTTTATTAATTTATGAAATTAGTTAATTTTTACATTACCCCAACTTGGGATTAGAAGATTTTATTAATTTAATAGTGATTATTATTAGTTATAGAATATTAATTTATAGATGTTATATTGTACTATAATATTTCATTTGTATGTATGTTAGCTAATTAGATTGGTTGGTTAGAAGTTAGAACTTAGAACTCTTATCTTTAAGCAAACCATTATTTGATTAGTATATATATATAATGACTAAAACAAATGTTATTATATAACCGCTAATTAGCAATAATTAACGAATAAAAGTTCTCAAGGCACACTTGATGGACTCATCTTAGCGTAAGACGCGGCCACACGTTTTATATGTCTTTTAGATAAAGTTGTCATAATGGTTAATCTCGGTGGATATCATAAAAGTTCTTAATAGTTAGTGCAAAAATGACATTTTGTTGGCCTTTAATGAAAAAGTTTATGACCTTTTTAATGGCAATTTTGAATACTCATATAACAAATTAAAAATGTTAAGTCAAATGCCTAAAGATTGATAAATTCTATTTTTAAAAATTCCCAAATGTTTTTAGTTATTTACTAATGTAATTATACATATAATAAGATTAGTATATATATGTGACTATGACCTAACACATCAGATAGTTTTGGAGAGTAACGAATTAAGAGTGGTTTCATAGTGGAAAGATAGAGAAAACATAGTCACGAGCCATGCGTAGATCATGACCATCTAATGAATATATTCCATTGGTTTTTTTTCATTATATAGTAACTAAATATTCCAAAAATGAGAAAAGAGAACTTGGACCGCGAACTTGCACAAAGGCTACATCTCCTCCGCTAATTTCCATATTCTTCTACATAAAAGATAAAGAAAAAGAGACACCAATGAACAACATATATATAATGGTATAATATTTATTTAAATATTTTTGTTGTTGTTGCTATAGTGCTATCTTTCTCTATCGAACCATATTTGTTTTTAATTCGGAAACCCTGACATCTCCACTTATAAATATTCGTTTTTAATCATTATTTTGATACATATTGTCTACACTGCTGATGTGTTTCTATTAGTGGTTTTAGACTCTTAGCCACACACTTTGTTTATATGGTTTTCATTTAATCATTTACCTCTTAATTAACGTATTGGAAATGATTTTATAAAGTATTATCCGGTAGGCAATATATCATATTCAGTCAATAATACTGACAAATTTTTTTTTATATATATATATATAAAAGTTAATCTATAGGCATGTATTAGTATTAATACATACTAGATTCTTACTCGTTCGGGACGCACTATAGTAATATTTACAAAATATTAATTTGATATAATTTCAAATTATTTTTTTTTGTTGGTGCATGTTGAATAAATTTATTTTAATTATATATAGATATGTATGTTCTAATATTAAAAATATTTTTTTTATAAATCATAAAATTATGTATGATATATTTTGACCTGTCGCAAATTTGCGCAAGATTGACCAGTCGGGACGCACTATAGTAATATTTTCGGATGCTTTTTTATTTATTTACATCATCGATTTGAATAATCTAAAAAATACTTTTAAATAATGAAAATATACTATTAATATTGTACGATGAATTATCATGAAATTGAAATATTTATAATATTTTATTTTTCATTATGTTACCTATTTATTTTTAGTTTTTTCGATTTTTTAAATTTTAATCCTATCAATTAGGAATACTTTTTTATATTTATATTTGTTTATATTTTTAATTCTTTTTTCCTTAAATCCTATTAAACAAGAATTTTTTATTTTTTTAAATCAAAAATTACCTTATATTAAAATTTATACAATGACATTACATGTAATTAAAAGAAAATTCTAAGGGTTTTTTAAAATTTTTCATTCTCAATTAATAGTATAAATATACTGATTAGTAACTAATGGTCAACACAAACAGTACTTATCCTTGATCACATGCATAATATTCTAAATATTATGTACAAACCGTGATATATTCCGACAAAGTTATCATGCATTTTCAACATGCCCTTTTGTTGGTATGTTCATTTCTTATTATACGTTAAAAAGGATACACAGTGAGTATAATAATATTTGATTTATTCACAGGTTGTACTATACATATACGCTAATTTAAAAGTTAATTCTCCTAAAAAATTATGTTTTTGATCATAACAAAATGAATGCTCTTAGAACCACACTTTATATAAAAAAGTGAGAGAATCATTAATTTTATGACCATTTTCTGTGAAGATCATCATGATTTTAATATGTATAATTAATCGCAAGGTCTCGAAATGTGAGTGCCATGCGTTTTCGGTGGTAATGAAATGACGATACTGATATACTTAACTTCTAGTTTGGTGTCATTTTTGGTCGGAATAACTTTCTTTGTCTTATGTGTTAATGACATCCTTTCATACATGTGCATTTAATATTTTGTCGATTCTTTATGATCATATTGTGGTTCGCTTGTTATTTTTTGTGTGCATAATACAAAGGCCAAATGATCCATATTCTTTTTAAAAAGTAGTATGAAATTCACCCTAACATTTTTAAAAAATATTATATATATATTACTAGTTCGATATGCTTATACATTGTGTATATTATATATGGTATTTATATATTAATTTAATTAAATTATTTACTATAAAGTAACAATTACTAAAAAAAAATGGGACCAAAGTTTGACAATACTTAAGTTTTAATATTAAGACTCTAATATATACATATAATTTCAATAATCTAGTATATATACGAGGAGAGGCAAAAAGAAAGTTAAATCTTATCACTCACTTCAAAAAAAACCAACAAAAAAATGGGCATAGAGCTCCAACACCACCAGAGCCACCACCAAGCCGAAGTCGGCCCAGCGGAAGAGCCACCGTCGCGGTGGCTAATAAACTCATCAGAGCCACCAAGTATATGGCAAGAGCTTGTTGGATACATAAGAACAAGTACTGTGTTATCCAAGAAAAAGAACAAGAAGAACAAGAACTCATCATCAAACCCGGTTTACTCTTGTCTTAACTATTTTTTTCCTATACTTACTTGGGGAAAACAATACAAACTTAATATGTTCAAAAAAGATTTAATGGCTGGTCTCACTCTCGCTAGCCTTTGCATTCCTCAGGTAATTAATTAATTAATTAAAACTCACTAATCATATATCATCCATATATAATTACTAGCTACTATTTGTTAAAACATTTTAAATTTTCATTTTTGTAGAGTATTGGATATGCTAATTTGGCTGGACTTGATCCAGAGTATGGTTTATGTAAGTCATAACAACAAAAACAATTTCAAAATTTGTATAATTCAGTTTCTTAATTGTAGCAAAATATAATATATTTTTTAAAAATATAATATATGACAGATACAAGTGTGGTACCACCTTTGATATATTCGACTATGGGAAGTTCAAGAGAGTTAGCCATTGGTCCTGTGGCTGTAGTTTCTTTGTTGCTTTCGTCTATGATTCGTCAACTACAAGATCCGGTCACTGACCCAATTGCTTACCGCAAAATTGTCTTCACGGTCACGTTTTTCGCAGGCGTGTTTCAAGCCATCTTTGGACTATTCAGGCAAATATATCATTTACATTCGTTATATATAAACAAATTCACATCAAATATACTATAGTTAAGGTGTAATATATTAAATGATAATTAAATGTTGTTATTATTATTCTTATATATTAAAAATGGTATATCAGGTTAGGGTTTTTGGTAGATCTTTTGTCACATGCAGCACTTGTTGGGTTTATGGCTGGTGCTGCTATTGTTATTGGTTTACAACAACTCAAAGGTTTATTTGGTTTATCTCATTTTACCAATAAAACCGATATCGTTTCGGTTTTATCTTCGGTTTTCCACTCCCTGCATCATCCGGTACGTACCGGGTTTTTGTAAAATATAAATTCCTATTTTATTAATTAATTTTCTTATTTGAGAATATTACATTTATATAAAAAAATATTTAATTACTTTTGCAGTGGCAACCTTTGAACTTTGTAATTGGTAGCTCCTTCCTCATATTCATCCTCTTAGCTAGATTTATAGTAAGTAAACCGAAATTTCATATGTAAAAAATTTGGATATATACCATATTATTATATTTAATTAATTTTAAATAAATTTAGGGGAAAAGAAACAAAAAATTGTTTTGGATTCCGGCGATGGCACCGTTAATATCAGTGATAATAGCAACCTTAATCGTGTATTTAACAAAGGCTGAGACAAGAGGGGTTAAGATTGTTAAACACATTAAACCGGGATTTAACCGATCTTCGGTTAACGAATTACAATTTAATAGTCCACATCTTGGTCACATGGCCAAAATCGGTCTTGTTTCGGCAATTATAGCTCTCACGGTTAGTAATATTTATCCATTATCACACTATATATCTACATATATATATAATGATCAAGATTAAGTGATTAATCATTAATTAATATGTGATTAATTGATTAAAATTAAATCAAATAATATTAGGAAGCAATAGCAGTAGGAAGATCATTTGCTACAATAAAAGGATATCGTTTAGATGGGAACAAAGAAATGATGGCAATGGGACTTAGCAACATCGTTGGCTCTTTTACTTCTTGCTATGTTGCTACCGGTAAATATATTTTTTTTTAAATGTTAAAATAGTCTTTAAAAGTTATGATACATATTAAATCACTTTTTTATATTTTTGAATTATTTATTTATTGAATGTGATTATTTTTTTTATGTATAGGTTCATTCTCAAGGACCGCGGTAAATTTTAGCGCGGGCTGCGAAACCGTTGTATCGAACATTGTAATGGCGATTACGGTAATGGTTTCACTTGAAGTGTTAACAAGGTTTCTCTACTTTACACCAACCGCGATTCTAGCATCTATAATCCTTTCCGCGCTTCCTGGCCTTATCGATATCTCCGGTGCAATTCACATATGGAAACTCGATAAGTTCGATTTTCTCGTCCTCGCCGCGGCTTTCTTCGGTGTCCTTTTTGCATCCGTCGAAATCGGACTTATCCTAGCCGTGAGTCTTATTATCCTCCTGATGCTTTTTTAAATTGTTTTTGACCTACCAAAATCTTATCCGGACAAAAATATAATATGCATGCCAAGTAGTTATTTAACAACACAAATAATTATAATTAAAATATTTGTTGCTATTCTTAGTGATTGATTGGTGGGGACTTGATGGGTCAAGTCAACTACAAACTCTATAATCAATCATTAATTAAATCTATAGGACCAAAAATGTCAACATCTATATAAATGAAGGTTTTATCCAAAATAATTTTTGTTATTAATGAAGCTAGTAGGCCGACAAAATTTGATGTGCATAGACGCTTAAAAGACAACACACCAATAATGTCATATAACGAATCATTCAAGTGGTAGTATTTAGTTCACATATATGTAAAATAATACACATGTTTGGTGGGTCATTTTTAATATAATATAAAGTTGTTGATGAACAAAGCAAAGTACCTTTTAACAAGTTGAGATACTTGCAACACTATATATTGTAAAGATATAGTCTCTTTATCTATCTTTTTTACAAAACCCTAGAGTTTTAATTCATTGAGCATACATGTAACATAATTAATTGATCGGTATAGCATAATGATTATATTATATGTTATATATTTGTAGGTGGGAATATCATTTGTGAGAATAATGTTGAGTTCAATAAGACCAAACATTGAGGCTTTAGGGAGATTATCAAGAACCGATATATTCGGTGACATAAATCAATATCCAATAGCTATGAAGACTCAAGGATTATTGACTCTTCGAATTAGTTCTCCTTTGCTATGCTTTGCTAATGCCAATTTTATTAGAGATAGGTTAGTTTATATATGTTTCATTAATTAAGCTTTCTTTTTTTTTATTCAAATTATTATCATTATGAAACTCTAAAACTAATTTTATGAATATGTTTGTTGTTATAATTCAGAATATTGAATTCAATTCGAGAAGTAGAAGAAGAGGAAGATGAAAAAGAAGTTCAAAAGGAAAAAATTCTTCAAGTAGTGATTCTAGACATGTCTTGTAAGTATGATCTACATTTTAATCATACTAATCAATAAAAAAGTTGGTAAATAAAAATTTTGACAAGTAAACTTATCGAATATTGCATGCATGCATGCAACACAAATATTTAACTTATTGAAATATATGTGTAGGCGTGAAGGGCTTAGATACATCAGGAGTAGTTGCACTTGAAGAATTACATCAAGAGCTAGTTTCTAACAACATAAGGGTAATTAATTTATATTTTATAATTTCCTCTAATACAATTTATAACTTATATATAGTCGAATGTTGTTATTTCTTACACTAATTATAGATTATTCAACTTAAGTACTTACAAAATTAAATTATGTTTGTTTGTGTAGTTAGTAATCGCTAGCCCGACATGGAGGGTATTTCACAAATTGAAGAGAGCAAAATTTGAGGAGAAAGTGAAAAAAGAAAATATATTTATGACAATAGGAGAAGCCGTAGATAATTATGTAAGAGCAAAATCTACCTCACACGACTTGTGTTGATATATAGCTATAGGATAAGCATCAAATTATAAAAAAAAAAACATATAAGAATTGTAATGTGCGTTTGCTAGATAAAGTATCATTGTGCATCAACAAAATCACCCGAACGAGATTTTGACACTTTGTGTGTGTGTTTGGCTATAATTAACATCCAATCCCATAATAGTATTTACTTACTTTTAAGCCTTGTGATTATAGCAAAAATATTTTTAGTTTAGTGTCTTTATCATAAAACTTGCTTTCATCGATTGTTTGTTGTTTTCCCATCCAAGTCCTTTTCAAGCCTTTACCTAAACAAATACACGTCTTAATAAATATTAAATTTTACATTGGCCATTATTTTCAGACCAAAATGTACCATTCCAAGTATTTGTCTCCTAACTTTTTTATAAGCAAGTGTTTAGTTCTATCCACAAACTTTCTTGATTTATAGTATTTGTCTTAATACATCTTTAACTCGTTATCAGCAGCTATTGGTCGTTAACGCCATCCAAAAACTTAAAGTCAACCTATTAGTCTTGCTCTACTTTTCTCTTCTTCTGGTTATGAGAAAAGCATAGTCTTTGAATCAATAGTTCTCTTAAGCAGATGTTGGACATACTTTCATATGCAATAAGCCATTAGTGAGATTTATATCAGTCATTATATCGATACAATATAGCTTCAATATCCAATATGTTAGTCTCTATCTACTCTTATCCCATAGTGGTTATGACTTCTCTAAACCTCTGTCATTAATCGTTAGTTGTTTCCATCAAAGTCATGCCTCTGTAATAAGAAAACGTGTTTTTGCCTCGACACTAAATGTGACCATTCTTTCTTTGTTCCATCCACCAATTTGTAAGCCTTGATGTTTCATACTTCTTTTTGTGTCTTAATATTTGTTCTAAGCCAATGGTCGTTAATGCCATCCAATGACTTAAAAGCTAAACCCATTACTTTTAAATCCTTCTGTTTTTTGGTAAAGACATACTTCTATGGTTCATCCACTAACTTTAAAAGCCATCATGTATGTTACTCTCTGTTAAATTTTATCCCAAAGTGGTTCTGACTTATGAAAACATGTTCAGTCTTTGTCTTATTAACTTTTTTACAGCCATCGGTCGTTCTAACCATCCGAAAAACTGAAAGCCAAACCTGTATGTCCTTAAGCCGTTGGTCGTTTGTTTTCCGTTCAACGAGTTAGTCGTTTCTCCATCTAACAGAGTATTTGTCAAATGACTATTTTCTAAGCTTTCCGATCCATCAAGCCCTCATTATACTCCATTCCATCCAAATAACAGAAAAACACAGATTCCTTACTTGTCTAAATTCTCTAAAGCCGTCTGTATTATTTCACATTACGATATCTTTTTTTTTACGGGTCTAAAGCTTTGAGGCAACGGGACAATGTTCCCAAATAAGAATCTGTCAGAACACTATTGGATTAGTGTCTGCCTATGATCTTACTTGGTCAAGCTTCCAGTTACCTTCAAAAGAAAAACAGAAAAAGTCAATAACCGCAATCACTGCAAAACTTTTACTATAAGCAACTAAGAGGATAGAACAGGCAGAGACATACCAAGGAATAGGATTAACACTTACCTGACTTGAGAAACCGGTGAACTTGAAAGACCTATGTTAAGCTCCTGAGTTTCGTCCATCAAAGGAAAGAGATGATAATACAGATCATTAAAAGAACCTGCAACAAGAAACATCGACGAAATCAGATGTTTTGTAACTCACACACCTAATAGCTAAGAAAATCAGAACTGAATGATTGAATATCATCTCACAGATCACATAAAATTACTAACCGAATATATCAAACGTTTCCACTCCATTGGCGATTAGGAAGGGCATATTATAATTTATAAAAATGATAAAACCTATAAATAAACAGAGAGCCTTACCATATTATAATTTATGAAAATCTAATTGAAAAGACAATTAAGACGAAGACATATGATTCATTGAAACCCTATAAACATCAGAGAGTCTTACCATGAGTTAACATGACCATCATTTTTTAACGCATAGTCAAGCTTCCACAATCACTGCAAAACTTAAACTGTAACCAACCAAGAGATAGAACAGGCAGAGACATACCTACCATTGACACTTACCTGACTTGAGAATCCGAGAGATCTTGAGTTTTCCTTCAGGATCATATTTGTCATCATGCCTTTTCAACCTGGTCAACACAAAAATAATAGAAAAAAATAATCAAAAAGACAAAAACCAAAACTTCACAAATTTTGATAGGATTAAGATGATACAATACCTTCTTTACAGGGCTAGTGCCAGTCAACAACACTGCAGAATTCTTGTGAACTTCATGACATAAAAAATTATTCGAAGAATCTTCATAAATGCAAGAAACAATACAATATAAATAGGAGAAGACTATTATAACAAGTTTACCTAGTCAGGTTCAATGCCACATCTGCAACTGTATCGTCATGGACTTTAAGTCTTGTCTCGTTGTCCTGTTAGTAGTATTTGCATGAAAAATGGTGCACATGATTCAAACAAACAAGTACATATCAAAGATGCTTCCAGTAAAAGAAGCAAGCATGAAACTCAAGCAATGATTTGCATAGACAATTCTCAACAATGAACATCGCACATCATAACGGTTTAGTTGGGTATTCAGCATCCATAACCTGAAATCTGAAATCAATTTATTGTAACAAGATAAAACGAAACTAGGAACTATGCAAAAAACAACAAGATGCTCAAATAAATATATATGAAACAGATATACTTACATCAGGACTTACTACACAACCAAAACAGGGTTCCATTGCGCAAATTTGATGCTTCTTCATTAAACCATTAACAGAGAGTATAAATTTAAACAAACCCATATAAACTCTACAAAGAGTGAAGTAAATACAACAAAGAAAGGGTAAGAGTCTTACCATGACCATCCTGTTTTGCCCTGTACATAACATAATCCAAAACCAGAGAAATCGTTATAAAGAGACAAAGACAAGTACGAAAAAGTTCAATTTTCTTTAAGGGCATTAGAAGGAAACATATACACATGATTAGTTGAAAGAAACCACTAACACGAAAAATTCTAAATAGACGAAGACGTGCATAGATAGCTTCGAAATCAAAAACGAAACGAAACCCTAAACAAAATCTCGATCAACCCTGAGAAAAAATCTCGATCAACCTAAAGTAAAGTTCAAAAAACATTAACAAACCAGGAAACCTGCTTAAATTGAGAATTTACCTCGACTTTAACGCATAGTCAAGCTTCCAGGTACCTTCAAAAGAATTTCAGAAAAAGTCAATAACCACAATCACTGCAGAACTTAAACTTTAAGCAACCAAGAGATAGAACAGGCAGAGACATACCTAGCATTGACACTTACCTGACTTGAGAAACCGGTGAACTTGATAGACCTATGTTAAGCTTATGAGTTTCCTCCTGCAAAGGAAAAATACACCAATCAATGATCAATATATAATTATATATAGAAAAGAGATGATAATACAAACCATAAGAGAACTTACAACAAGAAACATTGACGAAATCGTTATAACCAATAAAGACACCATAATGTTTAGTTGTAACTCACACACCTAATAGCTAAGAAAATCAGAACTGAATGAATATTCAAGTGAATTAAAAATCATCTCAAAGATCACACAAAATGGTTTAGTACAAACCAAACGTTTCCACTCCGTTAGCGATTAGGAAAACCCATAAAACAGAAACGTACCTAAACGAAGAGCGAGAAACCCAACTGATCTTTGTGGACAGCAGCTTTGAGGTAAGGTTCTTTCGATAAAACAATCGCAAAGTGTTGTCTGCAGACCTGAAACATTCAATTGAATTTAATTAGTACATGAATGCATTTTCTAAAACATTTGTTGATTAATGCATTAACCGTTTGCTTGTGGCACATGTATGTATGTACATCTCTTTCCTCATACCCTGTCAGGATCATATCTATCAACACAAAAAAAATAGAAAAAATAATCAAAGGCAAAACTTCAAATTTTTGATAGGATTAAGATGATACAATACCTTCGTTACAGGGCTAGTGCCAGTCACCAACACTGCATAATTCTTGTGCACTTCATGAAAAAAAAATTAGAAGAAGCATCATCAGATAAGTATGATCAATAGGAGGAGACTATTACAACAAGTTTACCTAGTCATGTTCAATACCACATCTGCAACTGTATAGTCATGGCCTTCTCAACACCTTCACAAGAAAATTAAACATTATCTTGTTGTTCGGTTAGTATTTGCAAGAAAAATGGCGAACATGATGCATAAAAACAAGTACATACCAAAGATGTTTCCAATAAAAGAAGCAAGCATGAAACGCAATCAATAGATTTGCATCGATAATTCTCAACAATGAACATACCAAATCCGCACCGAAAATTTGCAGCTCCAAGCACTTCATGACATGTTTGGTAAGGTTTTCAGCATCCCAAATATGAACCTGAAATCAATTTTTTGTAACAAGATAAACGAAACTAAGGTATACATACTTACATCAGGAGGACTTACTACAAAACCAAAACAAGGTTCAATTACGCAAATTTAATGCGCCAAATCAACTTTGTGTAGAACTTGCTTCTTCATTAAACCATTAAAAGAGAGTCTAAATGAAAAACAAACCCATATAATCTTTACAAAGAGTGAAGCAAATACAACAAAGAAAGGGTAAGAGAGTCTTACCATGACCATCCTATTTTGCTCTGTACATAATCCAAAACCCTACAAAACCGGAGAAATCGTTATAAAGGGACAAAGGCAAGTACGAAAGATTCAATTTTTAAGGGTATTAAAGGGAAACATATATACATGATTTCGTTTAAAGAAACCACTAACAAGAAACTCATAAACCCTAAAAATAGATAGCTTCGAAATCAAAAAAAAAAACGAAACCCTAAAAAAGCTAATCGAGATCAATACAGATCTCAAAAATTGAAAACCCTAAAAACATATTCTAATTAAAAGGCTTACTAATCAAAGAACGTAAATTGAATGATTCTTCGTATATACAAAATCGAATCAAGAATCGATCGAAAAAAATCTTTCAAGAAAAAACGAGTGAAAATTTTTGTAAGAAAGAAAATAAATGAGAGAAAAATTTGTGAAGATGGATAATAATGGAAATTTGCGGCGCTAACGGATGTATATATCGTCGCTTTCTCTAACGGTTATAATTATTGTCGGTTTTTAAATGGACCGATTTTATAGGCCCATTTAATTTAATCTTATACGTCGTCGTTTTCAATATCTATGTGATTTCCTTTTTTCCGATTTGTTCTCTTTCTATACGTTGCCGTTTTAGTATAATTATGATTTTACAAAAAAGAGAAGAGTATAATTATGGAATTTTACATGCAACAAAAAATATGTTAGTCAAATGTTGTTATTTCTTACGTTAATTATAGATTATTTTACTTAACGAAATTATATTACGTTTGTTCGTGCGGTTAGTGATGGCTAGTCCGAAATGGAGAATTAAAATGAAAAAAAATATATTATATTTATGACTTTAAGAGAAGTAGTAGATAATTATGCAAGAGCAACATCTACGTCACACGATATATGTTGATATTAACTATATGAGAAGCATCAAAAATTTTAAAAACATGTAAAATTTGTAATGTGCATTTGCTAAATAAAGTGTCACGGTGCATTTATATGACCTTTCGTGTTTTTTTTTGCTATAAACCTATAATATATAATTAACATCTATGATTATTTACATTTCTATGAAAGAAAACTTAAATCAAAAAATCAATTGCAATCTTAGTTGGAAAAACATGCATGCATGTGATTAATATAAATGTTAAAAATGTTATTTTCCTAAATTGAAAAAAAAACTCTTTTAATTAATCTCTCCCATACATTTTTAACCGAATTCTTTTTTCTTGATACCTAACCTCTCCTTTTTTCATGCTTCTCTTTAATTTTCTAAGCCATACATTGTTCTTATATATACGCGATTTCGCCTCTAACGAACGCATTTTTTCGGATTTATCACAAAAAGAGAATAATTTTAAGAATTTCATTGTTGCATTGATCGGATTAGAGAGACATGGGTCGAGTGAAATTAGAGATAAAGCGTATAGAGAACACTACAAATCGACAAGTTACATTCTCAAAACGTAGAAATGGTTTGATAAAGAAAGCTTATGAATTATCCATCCTTTGCGATATCGACATTGCTCTCCTTATGTTCTCTCCTTCTGATCGTCTTAGCCTCTTTTCTGGCAAAACAAGGTTTCTTTTAAATATTTTTACACATTTTTTAGGCTAATTTTACAAACAAATACTAATAGAAAAATTTCATTTGACATATAATATTGGTTAGGATCGAAGACGTTTTCACAAGATACATAAATCTTCCTGACCAAGAACGAGAAAAGTAATTAAGCTAAACAATCTCATTTGATTATTTCCGAATACATATTATTTTCATTATTATTTTTCCTTTTAACAGAATTCTGTTGAATATTGTCTTTTTTAATTTTCTTTGGTTATATTTAGTTGTTGGTTAAATATTATTTTCTCTTTGATTTTATCTCAGTGCACTATCATTCCCGGATCAGACCCGACGTCCGTACGTAACATACTCCTATTATTCCTCTTGTAAATAATTTATGTGTATAATAATCATAATCTAATTGGAATTTTCATGTTTTGACTACTTTTTGCAGGGATTTCCAAAGCAAAGAGGTAATTATTTAAAGATTTAAGCATAATTAATTATATGTGGAGAAAATGTTTTTTTTGTTAATGAAATAACATTTTTACGATACGGGGCATGATACTTAAAATGAACCTAGGTCCGGTCCAATGTAGGATAACATAATATTACATTTGTTATGAATATAATTATATAGTTTATCTTTATCAATCTTTGAAAATTATTTTTGTCACGTGACAGTATCTACTCAGGACTTTACAGCAACTCAAGGCTGAGAATGATATTGCTCTTCAACTTACCAAGTCTCGTTTTATTTCTCATTTTTCATTATAATTTCTTACAAAATATTTTGCTAAGAATAAAGAAATTGATTTTTTGCTTATTTATTGCATGATTTTTTTCAAAGTCCTACAGCTATCAACTCCGACGTCGAGGTGATTCTCCTAATTTCATTTTCTTTTCATATTTTATGCATATTTATTTACCCTCCAAGTTATAACTTTTTAATTATTGTTGTTGTACATTGTATAATCCAAAAAATTAAGGAACTCGAGCAAGAAGTGTATAAGTTACAACAACAGCTTCATATGGCAGAGGAAGAACTAAGGTATTCGCTATATAATTCCTTACTTGTATATTTTCGTATAATAATTAATTAGGTTAAGCGTCGTTTAAAAGTTTTCGCACAAAAATTAAGAATTATACAATCTCTCATTATTAATACACTGCAAAAAAATATGTCCTTATAAAAATCAGCTAATTAGAAAATATAGATACAAATTAGAAACATGCGTTGAATTTATGCACAAGATGATCTTAGTATTATTTTTTTTTTAAATGGTATGAAAATGTATGTGGTGATTAATTTTTTGTTTGTTAAAACTTAAAAAGTGATTAATTGTTACATGTAATGAAATTAGGAAATACGAACCAGATCCCACAAGGTTTACAACAATGGAAGAGTACGACACTTGTGAGAAACAACTCATGGACACTTTAACACGTGTCAATCAACGACGGGTCAATAATATACTTAACACATTCTCTTAATTTTTCTCATTATAATCATATTTAAACAACATTAACAATAGACTTATCTTTAACTCTCATTTGTTTATTAAACAGGATCATATATTGAGTGACCAATTATCTTCATACGAAGCATCAGCTATACATCAACAACAAAACATGGGTGGACCATTCGCAAACGACGTCGTAGGAGGATGGTTAGGTGAAAATGGGCCTAATCAAGCCCATTTATTCGATACATCGGCCCATTCAGCAGCGATGTATGAAACATTGTTGCAAGGAAGCAGCTCATCTTCGAACCAAAACAACAACAACATGGGTGAATGCCACGTGTCAAACCCAAACGGTGGTGACATGTTTCAAGAATGGGCCCAAGCTTATAATTCTACTACGGGCCTTAACCCATCAACCTTGTTTCCTCCCATGCAACAACATCAGGTTCTTAATATTATTACATCTTTTAGTTAGTTTTATTAATATTAATATAAATTAATTTATGTTGTTATAATTAAATAATTTTTAATGTTATTATGACAGCATGGAGTGGTGGTTCCAAAGATGGAGGAAAGTGAAAGAGCGGTCGGGACAAGGGAGGCAGAAGCAGACCATGAGGTCTCTGACTATGATATTAGAATGCCTCAGCTTAGCAGCCAATAATGATCCAAGATATTTTAATAAATTTTACCAATAATTCACATACCTTATTCATTTTTTCATTATTTTTTAATAAGATAATATTACCAGACATGTTTACATAAGCACGACTTTTAATTTTTTTTTCTTCAAAAGACATGTTTCACTCTCGTATATTTATATGATATTTGGTCAACAAATGTTCCTTCGATTATCAACAAGTTATTTAATATTTTCGTCTCTTAAAATGTTGTGAAGTGAAAGTATGTGTTACCCTTCTACGAATGACACGTGTCAGTGTACTAAGTATCAGCACAACTACTCAAAACGACACAACTTCACGAAACCAAGACAAGGCCCAAATGAATGCTAAGCCCACTACAACACAAGAAGTAACTAAACCCAAATCCAATGCATCACCTTCCTTACCACAACGGTCATGTGATGTGGCAGCAAACAAAAGAGGAAACCAAGACCAGCCTAAAGGTGTGAAGAATAGTACAACAAGCCAGCTGGTCCTTAGCAACAGATTTGACTGCCTTGGATCCAGCACCACCACCTGATGATGACACATGTCAGAAGATGAGAAAGGGGTCACTAGGGTTTAGTCATTATATAAACTACTATCTTGTAATCTCATTAACCAAGCAATTATGATTCAATAAATAAAAGTTTCAGTTTCTTCACTCTCTGTTTTTCTGTTTCTTTCATGGTATCAGAGCACATGGAGGATTCCATGGATCTTTATGCTCACCCTAAGCTTAACATCACCAACTGTGTTACGGTTAAACTTACTGAGCGAAATTACCTCTTATGGAAAGCTCAGTTTGAGTCTTTTCTCTCTGGACAACAACTCCTAGGCTTTGTCACCGGTGCCATTCCCAAGCCTGTGGCAACCCTAACTATCCCTACCATTGGAGGACAGGAGAATCCAGACTACTTGCTTTGGCTACGCTCAGACCAAGTAGTGATGTCATGGATCCTTGGTTCTCTTTCTGAAGACATTCTCTCCGTGGTTGTTGGTCTGCACACATCACATGAGGTATGGACTGCCTTAGCAAAACACTTCAATAGAGTTTCATCTGCTAGACTTTTTGAGCTACAAAGAAAGCTTCAAACTGTTAGCAAGAAGGATAGATCTATGACTGAATATCTTAGGGATATTAAAGATTTGTGTGATCAACTAGCATCTATAGGTAGCCCTGTTACTGAAAAGATGAAAATCTTTGCCGCTATACATGGTCTAGGAAGAGATTATGAAGCTGTCATTACCTCTATTGAGAGTTCTATGGATGGTACTCCTCTCACATATGAAGATGTGGTGTATAGACTCATTAGCTTTGATGAACGGATCCAGAGCTATGCTGTAAACTCAGAGATTTCTCCTCACCTGGCCTTTAATGTCTCCAACACCTCTGGCTATTATCAAAGAGGAAGAGTATCTGGGTACAACAGGGGCAGAGGAAGAAGTAGAGTCTTTTCTTCTCGTGGTAGAGGATTTCATCAACAGTTCACACCAAGACCAGCCAGCTTTACTGTACAAGGTGATAGACCCACTTGTCAGATCTGTGGAAAAAGAGGACACTCTGCCTTAGGTTGTTGGTCACGGTTTGATAGCTCCTACCAACAAGAGGAGGTTTCCCAAGCCCTAGCTGCTATGCGCATCACAGATGTAACTGAAGCTTCTGGCAATGAATGGTATCCAGACACAGGAGCTACAACTCATGTCACTAACAACCCTCAGAGGCTACATCACTCCCAACCTTACTATGGAGCAGACTCAGTCATGGTAGGTGATGGAAACTTTCTTCCCATAACACACGTAGGTTCTACTACGCTGTCTTCCAGTTCAGGTAACCTTCCATTGAAAGATGTTCTTGTTTGTCCAGACATTGCAAAATCTCTGTTATCTGTCTCTAAACTCACCTGTGATTATCCTTGCTCCTTTACATTTGACTCTGATGGTGTTCTTGTAAAGGACAAAGCAACGCAGAAAGTTCTGACATTGGGAAGAAATAGTGATGGTCTTTACAAGCTGGAGAATCCTCAAATAAAAACCTTTTACTCTACCAGACAAATCTCCACCACAGATGAAGTCTGGCATAGAAGATTAGGTCACCCTCATGATCAGATTCTTCAGCTCCTATCTTCAAATAAAGTTGTTCAAGTTAATAAATTCATCAAGTCAGTATGTGAGGCTTGCAGATTAGGCAAAAGTACAAGACTGCCTTTCTCTTCCTCCACTTTTATTTCAACAAAACCATTACAGAGAATTCATTGTGATCTCTGGGGACCAGCTCCCATTATGTCTTTTCAAGGGTTCAAATACTATGTAATCTTCATTGACAATTACTCAAGATTTTGCTGGTTATATCCTTTGAATAAGAAATCAGATTTCTACTCTACTTTCATCCACTATCAGAAGTTAGTTGAAAATCAGTTTAATTCAAAGATTGGTACCTTTCAGTGTGACGGTGGAGGTGAATTCACAAGCTCCAAGTTCTTGAAACTTCTACAAGATTCAGGGATACAACAACATATCTCCTGCCCATACACTCCACAACAGAATGGCTTGGCTGAACGAAAGCACAGGCACATTACTGAATTAGGACTCTCAATGATGTTCCATAGTAAGCTGCCTCAAAAGTATTGGGTAGAGGCTTTCTTCACTGCTAACTTCTTGATCAATCTTCTTCCTACATCAACATTAGAAGATCAGATCAGTCCACATGAGAAACTGTTTGGTCAAGTACCTAACTACACGGCATTAAGAACCTTTGGATGTGCTTGTTATCCAACCCTTAGGGATTATTCTGCCACAAAGTTTGATCCAAGATCTCTCACGTGTGTCTTTTTGGGATACAATGAGAAGTACAAGGGTTATAGATGTTTATACCCACCTACAGGAAGAGTCTACATCAGTAGACATGTCATATTTGATGAGGCTTCTTTTCCCTTTGCAGATAAATATTCACACATTCAACCAAAGGTAACCACACCACTTATGAATGCTTGGCAAGCTAGTTTTCAACCTAGTGAGTCCTCTACTGCTGATGCTCCCTTTGCACAGGCTGACACTGGTCAGCACAAATCATGTTTAGTCCCATTATCACCTCAAATTGCTCAAGAGGTGGACACTGCTATCCAAGCTGAACAAGTTACCTTCCCAGCACCTGAAGAAGCTCAAGTGGACATGTCTGCTTCACAACCTTTGTTCACTCCTCAAGATTTTCCTCCTTTACCATCAGTCTCAAGAACTATTGTGCCTACTGTTGAACACAGGGAGAGTTCTGTGTGTACGGCAAGCTTAGACCTTGATCCTATTGGCAACAGCTCTCCTAGTGTTCAAAACAGGACAGACACAATGGTCCCCTCCTCAACACACTCCAAGTCTCAGGTGACAATTACTCATCCTGCAACATCAACAAATCAGATAAGTACTACATCATGCAGCTTACCATCGTCTCAACAAATTCAACATCCCATGACTACAAGATCTAAAGCTGGTATATTCAAGCCTAACCAAAGATATGTTCTTTTAGCCCATAAAGTCTCATACCCTGAACCAAGAACTGTAACAGAAGCTCTAAAAGATGAAGGTTGGACAGAAGCAATGACTGATGAAATGGGGAACTGCAAAGAAGCTATGACTTGGTCCTTAGTCCCCTACACAAAAGACATGAATGTATTAGGATGCAAATGGGTTTTTAGAACAAAACTCAATGCAGATGGCTCTCTTGACAAACTCAGAGCTCGCATAACAGCAAAAGGGTTTAATCAAGAAGAGGGTATTGATTATCTAGAAACCTACAGTCCAGTGGTCAGAACTGCCACAGTACGCACAGTTCTTCATCTAGCTACTATTCTACAATGGGATATCAAGCAAATGGATGTTAAAAATGCGTTCTTACATGGTGAACTCACTGAGACTGTGTATATGAAGCAACCTACAGGTTTTGTGGACCCTGACAGACCTGACCATGTATGTCTGTTACACAAATCCCTCTATGGCCTAAAACAGGCTCCACGGGCTTGGTTTGATAAGTTCAGCAACTTCCTTCTTGAGTTCGGCTTTGTATGCAGTAAGAAGGATCCTTCTCTCTTCATCTGCAACACAAACAAAGACATCATCATTCTACTTCTTTACGTTGATGATATGCTCATCACTGGTAACAGTTCTGAGCTGCTTGCTAAACTGCTCAATCATCTCAATAGCTCCTTTAGAATGAAAGACATGGGACAATTATCTTACTTTCTTGGAATTCAAGCACAATTTCACAAAGATGGGTTGTTTCTCTCTCAACAGAAATACGCAGAAGATCTCCTCACCATCTCTGCCATGAGTAATTGTACTCCAGTCCACACACCGCTTCCAGTACAGCCTCACAAAATCCCAGATCAATTGACCCTATTCCCGAATCCAACCTACTTCAGAAGTCTCGCAGGGAAACTTCAATACCTCACACTCACTAGACCAGATCTCCAATACGCCGTGAATTTCGTGTGCCAAAAGATGCACGCACCCACCATGTCTGATTATGCTCTTCTCAAACGTATCCTACGATACATTAAAGGTACAGTTACAATGGGGATTTCATTCAGCAAAAATTCTGATTGTACACTTAGAGCTTACAGTGACAGTGATTATGCTGGATGTAAGAGTGGTAGACGGTCAACGGGAGGCTATTGCACATTCCTAGGACAGAACATTATCTCTTGGTCAGCCAAGAAACAAGATACTGTTGCTAAAAGCTCCACGGAAGCAGAATACAGAGCTCTTTCTGAAACAGCTTCTGAGCTCACTTGGATTGGGCATGTCTTGCGTGAATTAGGAGTACCATGTCCTAAAACACCTGAAGTTTTCTGCGACAACCTTTCTGCAGTTTACTTGACATTCAACCCAGCTCACCATGAACGGTCTAAGCATTTCGAAACACACTATCACTATGTCCGTGAAAGAGTCTCATTTGGGTTGCTCGAAATCAATCATGTCCCAGCTCACTACCAGCTAGCTGACATCTTCACGAAACCATTACCAGGACCTGCATTCACTTCTTTAAGACACAAACTTGGTGTTGATGTTCCACCCACACCAAGTTTGAGGGGGACTATCAGCACAACTACTCAAAACGACACAACTTCACGAAACCAAGACAAGGCCCAAATGAATGCTAAGCCCACTACAACACAAGAAGTAACTAAACCCAAATCCAATGCATCACCTTCCTTACCACAACGGTCATGTGATGTGGCAGCAAACAAAAGAGGAAACCAAGACCAGCCTAAAGGTGTGAAGAATAGTACAACAAGCCAGCTGGTCCTTAGCAACAGATTTGACTGCCTTGGATCCAGCACCACCACCTGATGATGACACATGTCAGAAGATGAGAAAGGGGTCACTAGGGTTTAGTCATTATATAAACTACTATCTTGTAATCTCATTAACCAAGCAATTATGATTCAATAAATAAAAGTTTCAGTTTCTTCACTCTCTGTTTTTCTGTTTCTTTCACTAAGTAGGTGAGCTTCACACGTTTCGATATCCTCCATTGATGTGAACCTCGCTGGATCTGGTTCGAATTTCCTACATATTATTTTTACGTGACATTATTTTATATTATATATGTGAATAATATTTTGACAAAAAAATAAAAATGAAAGTACCTTAATTCTTCCTCTAGAATCTGAAGTTGTTGTTGTAATCTATAACCCTCATGCTCTAGTTTCTGCACACTTTGCGTATATATTTTAATTAGGCAAATGTCTTTTTTATATGTAATTAATCAGGTAAAAAAAATTTATGATTGTATTTAATAAAGAATTATCATTTTTTTACATGTTTTAGTGAACAGAAAATAGGGAAATTACTAACCTCGACATCGGAGTTGATAGCATCATGGCTTTTCCAGAGCCGTGAAATAAAACGTTAGTGTGCATAACTTGTATTTTAAATCATATTTACATATAATGTGTATAAGTTACTATATCAAATAATAATAAGATAAAAAGTTGTTTTTAGTATAATAGTTAAAAAGAAATTATCGTAAGGACAAAAAGAAGAAACCGAGGTTCGTTGCTTTGAAAGGCCATGTCGTTTTCTGTTTTGAGATTTTGAAGAGTCCTTAGCAAATCCTATCACAAAAAAAATCATCACAATTTATATAAAAATGTAATATTAATACTTAGGCTCGAAATTTGATTCTAGTCATTATATTATATATAAATTTTTCTTTTGACATCTATCTATATATATATATATATCATATGCTTGCAAAAGGGCATATGGACCCATCGAAATAAATTATTTAGTTAATTAATTAATTAATTAATCTCACCTCTTTGTTGAGAGTACCTCTGCAAAACAGAGAAGAAAGTTTAGAAACAAATTATAGATTAAATTAGGTCTAACCGTCTAAGGTTATATTAAACTGACGAATGATATATATATATATATACTCACTGACGTTGGCTTTGATCAGGAAACACTTTAGCACTGAAAATGCAAAAATATTTTTTTTTTAAAAGACATGTGAATTTATATAAATTAATAAACCAAATAGATTAATGAGGGATAAACATATATACTTCTCTCTTTCTTGATCGGGAAGATTGATATACCTCGCAAAAACGTCCTCCATCCTGAAAATTAAGTAAAACAAACAAAAAATAAAATACTTATCAGTATATACTAGTCTTATTTTAATAAGCTAACGAGGTGATTATTTTGGGAAATATAATTTACGAAAACAAGAAAATATATAAATTTGATCGGGTGGGACCCACACTATCATTGAGTCATCTAAACATGTCGTGTTTCTTTAATAGAGTGCCAAGTATATCTGATCAATCTGACCAACAGGCGGTTCACACAAAATTTCATTACCCAAATTAGCCAAAAATCAGCCAAAAACTAATGACACAAATTATAATAAATTTGTTATTAAAAAAATTATATTAGATTAAATTCTGATTTACAAAGTTGTATCATAATTTCTAATTAGTAGGGGTTTGGACTAAAACTTTAATCAAATTCAAACTTCAACTAGTTCTAATTAAACTGGTGTCGATCCAGTCAAGTTTTTAATTATTGCTCATGAACCAAAGTGCCATCTCTATTCTAGAAGAATGTTGACTTAACCTTTTAAGTAACTTGAAAAAACGTGTCAACGTTTGGTTGCACTTCAAATATATACAAAGTTACAAATTAATGCCGAACATAACATGAAAAAAACAAAAAAAATTACATACGAGTCAAAATATTGCGATCATACTATTCGATGGTAAAAAAACATATACGGCTTAATTAAAATGATAGTGACAACGAACAATTATATACATGTACATACGCAAAACGTGATGCATACAAATTCTATAAGGCATGGAATGTTCTAAAAGATTAACAAATTAAAATATGTATAATCGAATATATATATATATATACCTTGTTTGACCGGAGAAGAGAAATATACGATCGGACGGTGAGAACATGATAAGAGCAAGATCGATATCACAAAGTGTTGACAATTCATAAGCCTTTTTTATTAAACCTTTTTTACGTTTTGAAAACGTTATTTGTCGGTTCGTGCTATTCTCTATCCGCTTTAGCTCTTTTTTAACACGACCCATATCCAATATAAGATCACTCTAAAATAACCAAAACGTGACCTACACAAAGTCGGTACGTACGTGAAAATTTGATTGTGTTTTACCGGGGAAAAAGAATAGTTTGATTGTGTTGAAAACATGCAAAAGATTGTTTTGCGCTTGTAATTGCTAGAGAAAGAAAAGAGGGTTACAAATGCGTGTAGCGGATATATATTTCTTCTTCTTAATTTAGACGAATCGGTTTCATATGGCTAGATACATCATTTACATTTATACTCATTTATATAATACTTTAATTTTAATTTTATTTTATAAGTATTTTAACAGTTTCTCTAGTTACTTTTACTCCCCGTTTTCTAACTCCAATAACATTAGTTTTCTAGGTATCCGCGATATATATATTTCATTATATTCCACAATAATGCCACTAAATAATATGCTTTTGTATACAAATAAAGTATCTAATAACTAAAATATTTTAATATCTTATCCATTAACCATTTGTTTTAAATTTGAACTAGCAACATAATTTTGTTTCACAAAAGAATGTAATTAATTTTATTCACTCAGTATTAAAGAAATTTGATATTGCCCAAAACAAAAAGTAAATAAATTTGAGTTAGAAATCCGTGCACATTGTCCAAGTGTAAGAGACACGTATATAATATAACAAATGAAACTAATTAAAGCTTATTATATATATATATATATATACGTTGCTGCTTCTTGGTGAAGGGACTTCAAAATGAAGGCAAAAGGTTTAGGGTTAGTATGAAATATTCTTATGTTGTTATTATTATGTTAGAAATGTACATGACGAATAGTCCAGCCTGAGGTTGTGACACGTGGGAGTTATGTTTTGTGTTGTCTCGGTTGTTGTTGTTACGCACCGACATGGTAATGAGATAGACAAAAACAAAGATCCCTAACGCTTAAGTTTACTACTTTATATGCATATACCAAGTTTTCTATCCCTATTTTATTATAGATTTCGACCATTATATAACGATTCAGAGACTATATATATATAACTATATTATATTCTGATTATATTTATATTTTGGTTATAGAATTATAGTGTGTGGAAGACCAAGACGATATCATTTTTGTTTTGTCGCAATACTCATGAGGACTAATTCATTAGACAAAACATCAAATTCGGTCTTCTACTTCACTAACAAAACTGTTATTTATTTATTTTTGTATGAAGAAAAAATGTTATAATTACCATGTTTAGTAAACATTTCACTCGTGTAAATTCCATGTCATTTAATTTTCTCTCTGTTTATCATTTGATGCCACTTAACCACAAAAAATGTTAAAAATATCGAGTAAAATCAAATTTTAACCGGTTCAGAAACATAAGGGTAAATTTGGTATTTCAGAACAAATTAGAAAACCCTAAAAAACTTGGACGGAATATATAAAGTGCTTCCTCTTCATTTAGGTCTCTCTCCGCCACAAACACACATCGAAGTAACATCTTTTCGATCTCTGCCTTCATCGCCGGCAAAAATGGTCACCGCCAAGAAAACCGTAAGTCTATCTCTATCTCTCTCTGACATCAAAGTTTGATCCTTTATCTCATCATCAACATACCCAACGATGTCTTAAGCTTTTGGGCTTTCGCTATAATTTTGCAGAAGAAGTCACACGAAGGTATCAACAGCAGATTAGCTCTTGTGATGAAGAGTGGCAAATACACTCTGGGTTACAAATCTGTGCTTAAATCTCTACGTGGCTCCAAAGGTAATTTCGTCGAACAATTGGTGTGCATAACCCTAAAAGTTTCTTCTTCTCTTTTTTTGAACTTAGTAGATGAAGCTATTTCACAGGGAAGCTAATTCTCATCTCCACGAACTGCCCTCCTTTGAGAAGATCAGAGATTGAGTATTACGCTATGCTCGCCAAAGTTGGTGTTCACCATTACAATGGAAGTAAGTTATACTTTCTTGCAGTATCAGAGTTTCTCTAGGTTTTGTAATGGAGAATGTATGTTCTAAGTAGATTATGACAGTGTTGAGCTTAAGTAGATGAAGCTATAGTGTTTTGTTGCCTTAAAGTTATGATCTTTCTACAAGATAATTAGCTGTTATATTTGATAATCGATAAATTAGGACTTTGATTCTGTAATGATGGATGATAATTGTGATTAAGGCATACTCTCCTGGTGTAATATTATGTTATAATGTATATGTATAGATTTAGCATATTTTTAATGTTTGGAGAAACACTATCTTTCAAGGTTTACGTATGACTTTATGTTTTTGCTGTGTTGATTCATCTCTTTGAATTGTTTGTTTCAGACAATGTTGATTTGGGAACAGCTTGTGGAAAGTACTTCCGTGTGTCTTGTCTGAGCATTGTTGATCCTGGTACATAACAACTACTATAAACTACTTGATTAGAGAGACTCACCAAGTTTAAGTATACATTTATTACTTACTAATGAATAATATTGTCTCTCTTTTTTGAAATTGTTTCAGGTGATTCTGACATTATCAAGTCTATTCCTGGTGATCAGTGATTCAGTTTTCGATCCGAAACTTCTATCTATTTTTGTAGTTGAGTCTCTCAGATTATGAGTATAAGACAGTTTTTTCAATTATTAAGTTATGAGACAATTTTAAAGAAGCATGAAACAATTTTAAAGAAGCATGAAACAACACAAAACTACACTCAATGCTTTGTTTGAAGACATTGCTTCTTTTTGTGCTCAAGACCTTCTGCTACTAATAGCTGAGTGATGAAGCAACTTATAATCTATATATATCTTACAAAGTTACCCAACCAAATCTACAACTTCTGTTCTGAAACACTTCTTGAGAGAGAAATTCATAAAGCAAATAACCATGAGGTTCTTGTAGTGAAGACAGTCACACATGCTTTAACATCAATGTCAAGCTTAAAACTATGCTTGTCTGTTTCTTGTTTGCTTCTTTCTAAGTATGTTCTCTTGGACGAGCTGTCCACAGAGTACTAAGAGCACGAAGCCTATAAAGATACTCTCCCAATACAAGCAAACCTCGTGCCGCTTGTCTTGTAGTTAAGATCTTAGCCATTTGTTGCAGTGTTTGTTGTCTTAGATGATCAGCCTGTGTTCACATATGTATCAAAACATATTTCTTGAACATATAAAGACACAAACTTTACTTCATTTTTTCTACTTACTTGATTCACAAACCCTTCTAATGCTTCAAGATTCTCTAAAGCTGCAGACATGTGAGGCGTGTAATCCGTGGAGTCGGTTACAATGTTCTCAGATAAACTTTGTTGAAGCTTATCGATCCCTTGAGACAGAGCATCCTCTGCTTGTTGAGATGATTGTTGAAGGTTTCTCACTTCCAAGATTTGCTCATCACTTAATGGTTCAACATAGGGCATCACAACCTTCACAAAAGTTACATTTTGAGAATGTATATTAGCGATATTTTTCAAAAAAGATTGAAACTTTCGATGTTTGAATGTTTGGGTTTTGAGCGTTTTTACGTTTAAAAGCTCGGAAGGGCGAAACCCACCAATCCAATGGAAGAATCTCTCTGTTGAACTTCTCCACATTCCCGATATCAAGTAGAAAACATCAGCTTTCGCAGCATCTGTTTTCATCCGAAAGAGCTTCGCGTAATGGTTCAAGCAAATATCTACAAGTATCTTTAGCTCTGTTTCGCTTGTATTAGCTTGAAGGGCTCTTCGGATTTCGCTTACTCTCTTGCTTTGTTCTTCAAGCCAATGTGAATATTCCATCTCAAATGTAACAATCCTTGTGCTTATACTCCTAGATTGTGTTAATGCCTTATCATCAAAACACAAATGGTATTGAGTAAGTTACATAAATTATAAATAGAAATGATGTAGATGAAACATATGTTATCGCGTAGCTAACCTGATGCTTGACTTTCTCGAGTTCTTGCTCTAACTGCGATAACTTTAACCGACTTTCTTCTAATTGTTGAACATAAGCCTAAAGAATGCACAAAGAGAGGACTTTAGTAGTAACTAACACTAAATATATATGAGATTCAATACAGTTTTCGCCTTTTACCTTCTTTCTCAAGCGGCTTTTGCGAGCAGCTTCTCTGTTTTGTGCTAAACGCCGTTTCATCTATTATAAAAATATCATTCAAAACCACGAAAACCGCCATTAAAAAATAGTAAATACTAAGTATATTTGTTTGTTATAAAACCTTGTAATGAATCTTGCTCTCATCATCATCTTGATGATCATTACTAGAAGGTTCAACTTCGATTTCGTTATGCGAAAGAGTGTAATTAGTCTGCGTATAATTCAAACCGTTAGCATATAAAAAACATACTAACATCATTTCAAGAAACAATAAGTATAGAGGGAAGCAATATGGTCAAGAATACCACCTTGAGATTGTTGTGATCGTGATCAATAATAGCATCAACTTGAATAATTGAAGAAGAAGAAGCAATATGATCATAGTGTTGATCATTGATATCAGATTTGAAAACATTGCCCCATGAGACAATTTGTTGAAATGGCTCATAGATTCCAATGTCTCTTAAAGATGCTAATTGTGTTGGAGAAGAAGAGCTCATCATCTCTCTATGTTCTGTATTTTAAATAAAATGAAACTATTAATTCACAAGAAATAAATCAAAGGAGAAAAAAAGAAAGTAATATGTTATTTATTTTATTTATTTCGTCTCACCTTGATTCAATTATAGATCCAATAGCTTGCACCAAAAATAATATATTCTCACTGATACAAAACAATAAACATTATAAATTGAATACTCTTTATTAAACTTATTTTTAAAAAAATAAAAGATTTGGAGCCTTGAATAAAAATATACAAGAAGATCCAAAAACACTCTTCAAGATCCAATCTTTCAAGAGTGGTAACATATGAGAAAATAAAATTATAAGAGTGAAAATTTTAAAAACCTGAATCAAGAAGCAAAGAGATTCATAAAGAAGTTAAAAGTTGTAGTGAAAATGCATATATTGATCAAACAGAGATATTTTTAATTATGACCACAGAGAATCAAATGGTAGCAGAAGTTTTTTGAGTTCCTTTTGACACTTAAGGGTCAAGCTTTCACATCAAGAAAAGAGATGATAAAAAGATTTTAATTTACTTTTTTAACTTTTTCTCTTTCCTTTATTTAATAACCAAGTCACATAAATAATAATAAAATACTATTTGTGATTATTTATCATACAAACATCAATTAACGAGGAATTCACAAAATTACGCAATTTCATCCATTAGTTTATAAAATTCTACCAAATTAAATTTTTCACATATTTACACATTTTCAAAAATTTAAAAGTTTGATTTACACTTTAAAAAATTACTAAAATTAAAATATTTTCATTTGGATTCGCTAATTAGTGTTTTGGGTATAATATTAAGGGGATAAAATTGTGTGAATAGAGTTTGTTTGGATTTAATTTTGAGTATTTAGAGATAGTTTTGTGAAGTAATTTTCAAACGGCGTAGTTTTGTAAAATCTAATTTAAACGGTGTAGTTTTGTTCTCCCATAATTAATTCAAAGTAACAAAGCTTTTAGTAACAAAACGATGGGAAAAAAAAGAGTAGTATTTTCCACAAGGCTGAAGAGTAGTGACCTTATCGTGCGCATGTATGTCTCTAATACGCATGACATGATGTCATCAACAAGAAACTCTTGTAGATCTTGGTACGTTCATGTGTTGACACGTAGCACTGGTCAGTTTGATTGTTTCGGTCTGTTTGTGAATTTATTGCATCGCTTCTATATTTCCATAAATAGAAATAGGCTTATGTTTACAGTGATCAAATAATAAATACGACTAGTGTTTTTTTATTAATTTATTAATAGTTGCAGTACGAATTTAAACCCATTCTTTTTTTTTTTCATCATAGTATAGTGTCTAAGTAGTTCTCTCCCAACTGAGAACGGCGAGGTTCGAACCCCAAATTATGCGATTAGATGCAGAGGTGACTGTCATTGGGTCACTTGCTCATCCGCAATTTAAACCTCATTCTATTAGTTGAATTTGTTAGTTTATTAAATGAACATATTATTACCAATAAAAAAATTATCATTTTATTAAACTTAGTTGGTAAAAATAAGTGTTATACCATTAATTGGTATTATCAAAGGCTGGTCGCGGACCTAGAGGATTATGAGCTTCAGTCCAAAACCTCCTGGTTTAACAAAAAAAAAAAAAAAAAAAATTGAAGTATTATTTTAACTTACAAATTGTTGGAATTTATATTCATAGAACTCGTTTTCATATATTTTTTTTTGTTCGGGGATTACAAAATTACATCTCATTTGAATTGAATTTCACGATACTACGTTATTTCTTCATTATTTTTTAAAACTACATTTAAACAGTCAAAATTAAATCAAAATAAAATTTAGTCACACAATCTTACCTCTTTAATATTATACATTAAACACTAATTAACGAATTCAAATGGAAAAATAATAATTTTGGTAATTTTTGAAAAGGTAAAACAATTATTTGAAATTTTGAAAATATGTAAATATAGAAAAATATTAAATTAGATGTAGTTTTATGAAGAAATTGTTGAAAACGTATAATTTTGTGAATTCCTATATATTTTGTACTTGCGTGCTTATGGTCACGTGCAAAATCTGTCTTTTCTCTATAAATAAGATTTAGAGGTGAATCAAGGATGCGAGGTTTTTCCTTTTACTTTGTATTGTATTAATGTATTTTAAAAAAATTATTGGAGGAGTGGTCCATACTCCATAAGGTTATGCAGTGGCATCTTTGTGGTTAGTCTCTTTCCCTTGGTGACAAATAATTGGAGCTTTAATGGCCTACCAAACACCCAAAGATAACATTTTTAAAAATATAGATCTTAATTAATTAGTTTTTTTTTCGACAACGATCTTAAGTAATTAGGTTTTGCACAACTTGTGTAATAAAATATGGGTGTTCGACAAAGACAAGCATGTTTGTTTTCCTTTTTCATTTAGCTTTATTTCTTCTCTTGGTTTTACTTTAATAAAGTGTCCAATTATATATAAATTATTCTAAAACCATATAATTAACATGAAAGTTGTGAACCAGTGCGGTTAAATTATTTTATCACTGAGTTATTTTTGTATTACTGATAGATAAATAAATTCATAAATAGTCGAATCAAGAACCTGACATGCAACTATAAGTCTATAATTTAGATTATATATTAGATAAGGTCTTAGAAATTAAATTACAATCAAATGATTATTATTTTTGCAATTCGATCAGTATATTATATATTTCCCTTTTTTTTTGTTAAAGGTATATTTCCCTTTTTATATAGGTTATAAAATGTATAACTTATATGCATGCATTATAGATATTGTTGTTACTTTGTTACGTGTTCTGTTATAATTGATGAAGAAAAAGATAATAGTATGGTCATAAACGTTACGTACGTACACACATTTCTACTTTAATTCCTCACGAAGACACCGATTTTCCACTACTTTATCATTTTTTTGTTAAAATTATTTTCATTATCTTCTTACTATCTTTTTCGTGTATGACGACAAAAATTACTCATTTTCTAGCTTTTTTAATTCCCGTTAACTTCTCATTTCTATCATAAGATTTCAGAGTAATTACTCAGATTATATTTTATAATCGAGTTAGACAATAAACATTTTTTTACGCGTGTGAAATAAAAATTGCGAATCTATCATGGGACGATATTCTTGATGAATATATTTTTGAATGATCATCAAACGTTCAGAAAAGGAAAAACAAGATTCGAATATATATTAGTAATATTGCAAATTAAACAAAACAAAAAAGAGAGTATTAGTAATATTGCTTCACGAACAATACTTAATATATATTCTCTATATAATAGATATCAAAAACAAAAGAGGGAATATAATATCAAAAGAAGGCATATATATAGAGACATAAGTCGTATAATAATTCCTTTTATATAAACCGCATGTCATTCAAAGATTCCGACTTGAACTGACCTGAGTCTGATTCTCTTTCATGGAATCACAAGAAAAAGAGATATATTCTTTTAATTTAGTTGGTTAATAAAAGTATATACAGTATTATGTACTAATTACAATTATAAGAAGTTAATAACAAGTAATTAGTATAGCGATTAGCGAGAAAGATCAAATTTGTGAAAATTTGGATCATGTACATAAACACAAACATAATAACGCATATACTTTAAGAGAAGCACTAAAAAAGTAAATAAAATGTTTATTTTCAACAATTACGAGAACTTAAAAAAAGCAAAAGAGGTGCTGAAATTGCTTTTGTTCCCATAGTGTGGCATGAAATATAAATAATTGTGATGGTGCATACTTTTCTTTTTAAGGCAAAGATATTTCTTTCACTAGGTATATAAATGAATGAAGCTTTGCTAAAGTTACTATCATATTAAAATATATACAAGTTACATAATATACAGACAACACAAGGTATCAATAATTAGTTAAATAACAACCATTTTAATGGTATTGTAAAAAAAGGTAGATTTTGGCTTACCTTGAGAGATGATCAATACTTTGTTATGATGATTAAGCATTACATGTTAATGTGAAGCATGAGGAGGATGTTCAACCAAACTCCATTCATCGCTCGGGTTTTTATCCTTTTTCTGCACATCAAGAAACTCCACCATATAGCCATGATCTCGATTCGGAACACTGTAAGAGAAGCTATTGTTCCACTACAAAAAGACATACAAGAAAGATCATCATGACAATCATCATTCTTTAAGGTTATTACAGAACTCGGGAACAAGACGTCATTACCGATGTTGGCTGATTATGAGAGCTATTCAGAAATGTGCTTGAACTCGAAGAGTTCAAATTCCACACTGATTTGTTCGGCTCATGTTTTTGGTTGTTCGAACTGTAAAAATCATCACATAGATGTGAGTGTAAAGTGTCTAAACTCGGACACAAGTCTCACATATAGTTTGAAGTTTCATTATACCTTGACAAACCAAGTGAAAGCGCAGATTGAACTTCTTTGAGCGAAGATAAAGTGGTCAGCAATTTCGCGAAAGATTCGAAAGTTGTGGCTCCTGAAGGAACTTCTATAGACAAGGAGTTGTATCCGTACGCGGTCACGTGAGCCACGGTTTGTTTCAGATGTGTGATTCCTCTCTGGAGCTTTCTGAATGTTTCAACGGATTGTGGAGACGCGGAGGAAAGGTTTACGACGTCTAGGTCATGATAATCTTCTTCTACGCTTCCATCTGATTTCAGCGATGTGACACCGAAGTTGGTTGTGTCTCTCCCCGTCCATGAGCTTTGCCCTTCGAAAGAGTAGTGATCATGGGACGGTACAAAGAGAGGATACTCATCGCTGTTAATAAAAACATATAATCGTTTAAATCTACAAGTTTTATAGTGAAACAAACAAACTCCCTTTCTTAATTCTTATACGATTGGGTTTACCTTGGAGAAGACGAATGAGAGTTCCAATAAGAATCTCGTTGCCATATCCTTGAACAAGAACCCTGTGACAAAACAATGTAAATCAACTTTCATATTAAAAGTAACATATAGCTCATGTAAACAAAGTATCTTCCAAATTTATTTTCTAAGCAAAACAATAGACGAAGTGAGTGGTGTGTTTAATCTTCCAAGACTGAGACAATTGTTTAGCATAAAAATTGAGTTAAGGATGTGTTGAAGTCTACCCCAAAACCGAAGTTATGGAGTGCAGGCACCGCGAGCTTATGGACAACAATATTCAGAAGCTGCACCATGTACCTGGTCCAACCATCAACCATGAGAATGTTAATTTATCGAACTTTATGAGTACATACAATAATGGTCTGCAAGAATATGAGATGAATCTCCATTATGTCTTAAAACTATTATTGTGCCACAAAATAACAGTTTGAGGATGATGACAACTTACCCTAACGAGGCTGCGAGCTCTTTTGGCGGAACAGAGAGTGGATTGAGGCCTTGTGGTAAGAGAGCATTGCAGATTTGATCATATTGTCCACTACACCCATCTTTGTTATGGCTCTGTAGTATCACCTGAACAGACTTATATTTAGTAAAACCATCTTAGATAATGATTTCGGTAACACAACAGTTTGGAGAGAGTACGAGATTACATCAAGAACAAACAAGGTGTGTTTTACATATATGGCTATATACTCTATGAAATCAGTATGCTAATAACTATCAGAGCCTCAAATTTGATCTCCTTACCTTGGATAAGGGGAATAACTTGCATATCTGCTTCATGACCAAAGCCTGTTTATAAAGGCGTTCTGAAGTAAGATCAATCTGTAAATAGAAAATGATGCCTTAGTGTTTAACTGTTTATACAATTAAATAAAAACAGAGACGTGTAATGATTACACGAGTTCTATCAAAAGACGAGTTCAAGCATGGAACTTAAAGTGTTATAAGATGAAAATCTTACATATACCAAGTAGATATTGCCAATAGTATCTGAATAGTGGTTCTCTAATTGGCGAACACGGGTCTTCTCCAACTGCATAAATGAAAGAGAGACAAAACTTGTTTATGTTAGCCGTGAGAAAATAAACTTCATAGTTCATATAAATAAAGAAAAAAGTGTAACATTACAGCAATGTTAGTTGACTCAATAATGCCATATCTCTCTTTCAGACTGCGAGATAGACTCCGAAACATGTTTTTACCTGCATCATAAAGTAGTACATATTAATAATCCGTAGCTCGAAGGCAGTGCCAAAGAAGTAAATTTCTTAAGAATCAGTATGTTCATACTTTGCTGTAACTTCTCCATTCCAAGCTTGAGCTTCCCTTGCAACCTAGCAAGCTTCTCATCTCGAAGCTCTATCCAACAATGTTGACTAATTGCTTTCTCCTGATCAACAGTGAAGAAAACTCGCATCATACATCAGTTTTGCAGGAAAAGCAATTTCAGACCAGAGACTTCAAACACTTTCAATGAGCAACATAACCAAACCTTTGTAACAAGCAAGCCACTTAATCTCAAATACGAAATCTCCTTACGGTTCTTCAACGAATCCAGCTTAACTTTATATTCATTTAACCTGCTCAAAGTATCATACAATACACAAGGTGTCATATTTTCATTGTAAGGTGAAAACACTATAAAAAATTAACAACATAGTACCTGAGATTAACACAAGCTACGCAAATTGAAGCACGATTCAAAGCATGACATACTTCACATTCACTAGCTTTCTCCATAGATCCGTGACGCAAAACTTTAAAAATCTCCAACAACGCAAAATTTAAAAATCTCCCCCAAAAATTCTTAGGGTTTCACCGACGAATCTGACGCAATCAATCTATAAATTCGACAATATTCTCGAATCAAAACACTAAAATCTAATCAAAACCCTAAAAGTTCGAGCTAATCGCTACGCATAAGAACGGATTTGAATCGTTTAGGTTACCTGAGACGAAGATTAGAGAGAATCCGACGGTGGAATAGATCCGCCGTCGACTTCGCCGGAGAAACGTAGCGTATGGTTTACGTTTGAGAAACGAAGAAGGAGGAGTGAATTCGAAGGTAGGCTTCATTGTTGTGTGTACGAGAGGAAGGAGAAAGTCGCGAGACTTTATCAATTACGTGCACATCACCTCCTCGTCTTTTTTTTATTTTTTGATCCTTTTCGTTTTTACCTTTTACTTATAATCCTCCTTTTTTGTTAACTCTTTACTATTAGCCTATAACTTTTTACTTTTTCACCGACGGTCCAAAATTATTTTTATACTTTGGGTCCTTTGTTTTATGTATTTTTACTTATGGTCCTTTTCTTTTTTATTCTTGCCTCTGATCCTTTGTTTTCTTATATTTTTATTTTGGTTCTGTAACTCTTTTCTTTTTCCTCTTATGGTCCATAACTCTTTTGAATTATTAATACACCTCATTCTCCATGAGGCCATGAGTGTTAAGAGTACATGACATTAAATTTTTAATTAAATTCTTTTAAGGTTTTGGAATTAATCCTCACTTTTAAGGAAGATTGAGAAAAATATCTGGTCATTTATCGAAAGTTTAAAGCATTTTGATTTGTTTATTTATGAGTGGATAATTTTGAAAAAAAAACAAAAGCTCCTAAATGATTTAAAAGGCTGCAACAGAGAAAAGAGAAACAAAGTCAAGAAAGAACTAAAAAGAATAGCTCCAAATGCTGTGAATTTGGCTAATTGTATTTTGAAAGGGATAACACTAATTCTGATTAAATGAATAATTAATTCTCAACACTGTGTCTAATCACAGCCATTAGTGTTTTTCTCCCAACAGCCTCGTAGATTGTTTTTTTGTTTATTTTTCACTAATCATACTTTGGAACATCCACTAATATTTTTTCTACATTTTTTTCCTTATTTTGTTTATTTTATATTTATAGTACCCCACTACTTTTCCTTTAAAAAGTATGCTCTTATCTGTTTTCATATATTTTTAGTTTTCGAATATAACTGAGAATTTTTCTTGACATATAAGTAGAGGTTACATTTTTTTTTTTTTGTCTTATTTAAAATGTATATAACGTACAAGCGAATTTGTATTTGAAAAAATGTTCTTGATATGTATTTATTTTTGTTAAAAGTGCTCTTGATAATTGATATTCGCATTTTAGTGATTTGGTAATACTATTGTTGCTGCCTAAAAATATTATTATATTTTTTTTATTAAACAAAAAATAAAAATATTATTATATAAATTCGTAAAATGGTAAGAAAAATGACGTTTTCTAGCACACATGTTTAGTTTGGTTAGGCATAACACTCATCAACTAGCTTATGGTATTAAGGGAAGTTCAGTGCAGTTTTTTCAAAAACACCATTCAACATATATACACATTTATTAACAAAAAAACAAAACATATATACACATTTTCACACTTTACAACGTCTACCGACTATTTATAAAAATCACAATCACACCAAACAAAAAAAGAAACTAAAAAAAAGAAACAAGAAAATAAAACTGAAAATAAAAGAAGTAACATTTTTTCTTATTTAAATTACTACTTTAATTAATCGCCATAGGATCCGAAACTTTAGCAGAACTTTTCTTCACAAACCACCGACCGAATCTTCTAGACACCGTTGGTTTCGCCGGAGACGCCGTCATAGCCTCCGTGAGTGTTCCTCCTCCGGTGATCTTTTTGTCTCCCTCGCCGGTAACACTTGGTTTTGAAGGTTTCTTCATGCTATCTATGTGAAATTTCCTCATCGTGTAAACTTCCGCAATAGCTAGCGACATTTTCTTTTACAAATTTAGAGAATACTAATATTTTATAAAATTATCTGAAAATGTAATGAAAATTGGGAAAGTTATATGAGAGTTGTTGCTTATTATGGGGAGATAAGAGGATAGTCTTTATTTATAGATAAATTTGGTGGGGTCCATTTCGCTGAATTTGTTGGGTGCTTGCCACGTATACATATATTTCCTAATATATGTACGTATTCATATACCAATAACATTTAGATAAAGATAATCGACAAACCGTTATTATCTAGAAATTAAAACCTCACCATAAATCAACGTTATTCAGAGAAATTAGTTTGTTAAATGATATTTTACACTTCATAACAAATTTACCAGAGAAATTTGACATATATGTTATTTCTGCTACTAACGCTAGGGAAAACTAGATTTATAATTATAGAACGTCCAATAAAAATAATATTTGATTGTAGAAAAGTGTATATATGATGAAGAAAGGATTATAGAGGAATCTGACTCGGCCGCCATTTTAGTTTATAAAGACAAACAAATCTATATCGACCACAATATATCCATAAACGTGTCCATATTAACAAACAAGTTAAAAACATATACTTATAAATTAATATTCAATTCGTTAATACCTTTTTAAAATAATAATTTATTTCGTTTCCAAAAATTAATTTTAAGTATAATTTATTTTTCGATAAATTAATAATCACAATAAATTAATAGTTTTACTAAAATGTAGTTTCGACTTTATTAATTTATAAAAGTTTATAAGATATATTATCATTAAGTATATTAATTAATTATATAAATAGTATTATGCCAAGTTTATATTATTATATTAAATCTTTATTTCGAGCATATGCCATAGCTGATATAGTACTGGACACCACTTAACATTTTTGTTTGGCATTTCTGACTTTTTTGTTTTGTCGTTATAATGTGTCTTTACTTTTGATTCATTTTAGTCACGTTTCTTTTGACTTCACTGATAAGACCATTTTGTTGTCGCACAATCTCATTAATAAGTGGTAGTGTTTAGATATTTTGTTCCATATAATTTACTTTTTATTTTATCAAATAATTTGTTTCACAAAAACCTGATACTAATCTTTGAGGGAACACAACAAAAAATCCATATTTTTCAGTGATATTCACCACGTGGGCCAACTTCAAGTGACTGTTATTGATTTAACTTGAAAGTCAATATTAACAAAATAAAATCCATGAAAATGCAAAAATATTTATATAAACCATACAAAAAATCAGTTACATAATAATAGGGATTAAGCACTCTTTCTCCGGATCAAGTTTTTTTAATTATGATATTTATTTTCCATGACAACTTGAATAACAACATGGCCCAGATAGAGTTATCCACAAACTTCATATAACGTTAAAAATCACTTTATATTACAAAAATTAGAAACTTTAATCATCCAATGGATTTTGTTGGTTTATTAAATTTAGCTTTTACTGTTTAATGGATTGTTTCATAAATTAAATATTCACAGTAATGATGAAAGCACCACATTCATTGATTCCGTACATTAAATAAGTGACTATGTTAGGTCGAATAGTTGTTTACAAATATTGTTTAATTAAATACGTGGTCTTTAATCATGAAAGAGTAATGATAAACCTTGTCACTACACAGATTATTATATAGATATTGTTGATGGAAAAATTGGAAAACATCTTTTTGTTAACATACCCGAGTCGTTACGGATTTTTGTTAAAACATTTTTACTGTTTTTTAACAATTTTGTATCTATATATTATTTTTGAAGTACTAATTTGAATATGTCCAAAAAATTATACTTATTTACACATTATGCCATTGAGTACAAAAGGAAATATTTCTGAATATTTAATTACGAAAAACCAAATATCTATATATTATTTTTGAAGTACTAATTTGAATATGTCCAAAAAATTATACTTATTTACACATTATGCCATTGGGTACAAAAGGAAATATTTCTGAACATTTAATTACGAAAAACCAAATAAGGAAATAATACAATTATCTCCAAATATAGATAACATATTAAAAAATTATGTAAAAAAATATTTGAAAAACAAAATAAAAATATGTAATTCACATAAATACATTATTACATAGTTTTTATAAAAAACTACCATTAAAATTTAATTTAAATCAAAATAGATTTAATTAATATTATTAAGAATTTAAAAACGAGTTGAAACAATTTTTTGTTAAAATTATCAAACAATTTTTACAAGGTTATATACTCTACATATTTTCTATTCTATATAGACCGTATCACGACATATAATATATTGACATATATAACTTGGTCCTAATAGGTTCGGTTTCTGGAAAAATTCTAGATAAATGACAAGAAGTTTGAAAATAATGATTAAACTTTATTATAAACAAATTTCGGGTAATTCGGATTCAAATCTAGAAATTTGTTTTGGCTCCGGGTTTTCATATAGTAAATTTCTCAATTCGTTCGGGTTATTTATATATAGATTATTATTATTTTAAATAATTTTTGGGTAAGTAGAGTAGTTTAGTTTAGTTCTAAAAAATTGAGTTCGGTTCGGATTCGATTTCGGGTATTATGGTAGTAAATTTCCCTATACATTTGAATTATTTGTTTTTAGATCGGTATTGATTTGGGGATTTCGGTTTGGTTTGGGTTCGGTATTTCGGATCCGGAAGTTTTGTCCATCCCTAATTTTTATAGTTTATAATAGTTTGGAATAAACCAACTTACAAGTTATATTAAGATTTTGCTATATAAAATCTAATTCTCATTATATATTTATTTGCATAAACAATAAAAAAACAAAATACTTTCTTTAGAAATTCTGAATATTTTTATTTATTTTACAAAAACAGGACAAATATTACAAACTTCTAAATTAATTGTATATATATATAACTATTTGTAAAAAACATAAACCCGTGGTGTACCACGGGTTAAATCCTAGTATACAAATTAAAGTAACGAAGTTTACAGTTTTCGTATTTTTAAAAAAAAATATAATTTATAACTTAATGGGCTTCGTTAAGTTAAATAGCCCATTAAGACAAATCAAAATCAGGCCTCGTTCTCATGGGGTTTATATGCATTAAGGCACTATCAAGAAGAAATTAAAACAACATCACAAGGGACAAAAACAAAAGGGACCTCTCATAACAAATCTTAGTGTAATAATATATAGTTTGATTGAAAGCAACTCATGTTATGTCCTATGCTCTCTATGCCCATCATTTTCATCACTATTTAACTGAAAAATTGGACCCACTCTCCATCTTAAGATGGTGTCACTGCTTTCTAATCAATTTTATGTATAAAATTAAAACTTACCCTACAACCTTACACAATGCATGTGCTTATTGAAAGTAAGATGTGTAGGAGAACCACCTTGACTTTTTTAAAAAAAATTTGTAAGATAAATGGTTCAACAAGTTAAAAAGATTGTAACTTATCTTGTTATATTGTGTAGAAACCCATACATTACATAAAAAAAATATATATATATATATATATATATATATATATATATCATAATATAATATGCCATGTAACTCTTGTTTCCTTTTTATATATCCTTCTAAACATATTTTTATTAAACCCCAATATTCAAGAACCCTAATACATTTTGAAGAAACTTGTTAAAGCTATATTGAAATATATTCCATGGAGAATCAAATGGAATAAATTAGGTGAAAAAGGACAAAAGAATTAAGCTACAAAATGCAGCATACACAATGGTTCTTCATTGTAGGATCACTCTCCATTTTCTCTGAACAAATCAAAAACAAAAAAAAATCCAAAACATTGAAATATACAATACACACACCCAAAAAAACACTTAAGAAATTTACGAGGAAGTATATCGAAAATACCGTTTTTCTGACCAAAGATAGGAGGACGAAGAACAACATGCATTGTAGTTACCAATCCACGAAGCTCACCAAATAGCAGTGATCTAGCTTCACAAATTGTTCTATTGTTCTCTAGTATTTTACCACCATTTATAAGCTTTACCTCATTTATCATCTTTGGAGCATATTTTATATCTATCACACAAACAAATAATGTAGATAAGCCTTTTAAACACAACCAAACAACTTTTAATGTTTTTCATCTATCATTTTATATATTGAGAAGCATATAACACATATATAGTTGAATAATGTAAAAGAAAGTATTAACCTTTAGGCCATTGAGCAATAATTTTCTCCTTGAGAGATGCAATAGTCATGTACTTATTGTATTTGCTTGGTCCGATGTCGGTGCCATCTTCAAGTCTGAATTTGAGTTCTACACAATCTCCATCTTCCATCTTCTCTTTGAGACACAATGTTTATAGAGAGAAAATAAATAAATTTATTGTTGTCTCCTTCTTTGAGATTATTTCTTATAATAACTATACATGTCATGATCATGGTACTGTCTTATCTATTTGTTTATGTTTATGTCCCCATACTAATCCGTGGTTCATTTTTGTTCCCTTTACAATATCATAAAAAAATTATAATGTAAAATTTAAAATATAATAACTTGTTCTCTTAGCATCAACCAAACCAACTGTCGCAAATGATTAAGGATATACTTATTTTAACTAATACATGAATTATTCGTTGCGTGCTTTCCACAAACATCGTTACATTCTTTGCTTGGAAAATTAACTGCATAGTAGCATTAGTTTTTTGTTTTGTATATTCTCGCATAAAAAAATATTTTTTTTATGCCTATTTGTATCATGTAGAATAATTTATTTTTGTTTGATTTGTTCTGATCACTTTTTGAAAAATAAAAATATTTTTTAACAAAACAATAACAATGCTTTATTATTAAAAAACGAAATTAATATATATAAAAATATATATATATATATATATATTAAAAAACGATCAAATGTGAGGATATAAAATGCGGCAAAAAAAAAAAATGAATGTACATTAGCTTTATAAACCAAAACGGATCTCAAAAACGGTTTCGGAACCGGTTTACTCTCGAAATTAATTTTCCCGCCAAATAAGAAAACCCAAATTTTCTCTCAACTATTAAAACAAACCCAATCGTCTTCTCCAAACCCTAATTTCTCGCTCTCCGATTTTCGCAATGGAAGTTCCTACGAAGCCGCCAAATACTGAGATCGGCGAAACTTCTCACAATCTCTCGTTCTCTACTTCCGTCGCCGGAGATCAAAACTACGACAAGCTCCCTTTCTTCCGTCACCGATCGCGGCAGATCACTCGCGACACGTGGCTCGTCTCCGTCTTCGTTCTTCTTCAGATCGTTATCTTCGCCGTAACTATGGGCGTTAATGACTGTTCCGGTAACTCTCACGGCCACTGCGCCGCGAAACTACTCGGCCGATTCTCTTTTCAGCCTCTCTCCGAGAATCCTATGCTCGGACCTTCCGCTTCTACGTAAGTCTCTCTCTCTCTCTCTCTCTCCGTTTATCTCGCTTACGTTTCTCGAATCGATCGCTAATTGAGTATAGAACATCATCGCAAGCTTAATTTTGCGTCTGTTTATGTTTCGTTACACTAAGTTACTAACAATGGAGTAAGAGGCTAATACATTGGGTTAATTTTCGATACTACGTTGTGTATATGCTTATGTGTTGTTGATTTGAGTGGAATCTTGTAGCCAGGGGCGAATCTAGAAATTATATTTATCCGGTGCAAAAGTATTTAATAGCCTACAATTTAGAATTTATCAATAGGTGCATTTTCAAAATCCTTAACAAAATTAGACTAATTTTAATATTTTATGGGGTGCAAGTGCACCTCTTGCTAACACTCTACAGTTGTAGCTACATACTGTTTTGACGAATTGTATTAGAGATTGTTGTGATTCTTCTTCGTCTTTTGAGAGCTATAGGTTTGAGAAAATTTGAAGGTAGCAATGATTGAATACAAAGCTATATATAGACTTGTTTAACTTCATTGTGAGTTTATTTGCAGTTTTAAACACATGGGAGGAATTTACTTGAATGCTATGGCAGAGAAACATGAGATATGGCGTGTTTTGACATCTCCCTGGCTACATAGTGGATTGTTTCATCTATGCATAAATCTCGCGAGTTTGAGTTTCGTAGGGATATACATGGAGCAGCAATTTGGACCATGTAAACTAGACTAATTTGACTTTGGTAACTTACATTTAATCTATTGTGTATGGAATATACTTACTCTCTTTTGTTGTTGTTGTTGTTTATGGTCTTGTAGTGAGGGTTGCGGTAATATACTTCCTCTCTGGCATTGTTGGTAGTCTTTTCGCCTTGTTGTTTGTTCGTAACATCCCATCGATCTCTTCCGGTGCTGCTCTCTTTGGACTGATTGGAGCCATTGTTTCTGCACTTGCAAGAAACTGGAATCTATATACCAGCAAGGTCAATGATCTCATGTCATGTCCATGTTTACATTTTATTATAACTCTACTGATTGTGTTTTGTGTTTTTGATTGCTACAGATTCCAGCCTTAGTGATAATAATCACTATCTCCACTGTTAATCTCCTGATAGGCTTTCTACCTTTCATAGACAACTTTGCGAATATAGGCGGTTTCATATCAGGACTCCTTCTTGGGTTTGTGTTATTATTCACACCACAGATGAGACAGTTTCCTCCACCACATAAAGGAAAATTGTTTCAAGATGATATGAGTAGATCAACAAGGCTCAAAGAAATGTTTGACAGACCGGTATTAAGGATTGTATGCCTGGTTTTGTTCTGTGCAATGTAAGAATTTGCCTTAAATCTCTTAAAGAGCTATCTACATTCTCATGACATGAAACAGCTTATTCCATCTTTGTTATTTTACAGACTTGCGGGGATTTTAATAACAGCGTCATGGGGTATCAATCTAAACCGTTATTGCAATTGGTGTGGATATGTTGATTGTGTCCCAACAAGTAGATGGAGTTGCAGCGACATGACTACTTCTTGTGAGGTATATATATCATCTAAAACCTTAAGCTTTGTTATAAAACCATGTCTTGAATCATTGTTATTTTTTGACAGGCAATGGTTAGTGATGCTCAGCTAACACTAACTTGCATGAGCAATGGAAAGTACAGGATATTCCCTTACACAAACATATCACAAACCAGGACACAAGACCTATGCACACTGGTCTGCTCTTAAAAACATAACCAGGTTTCTTCATCTCCTTTATTAATACTCACACACTTGCATATAATAATAACCAAAAACTCTCACTATAATCCCCCTTTAGTCAAAGTCTTTGCGTAAAATCATATAGCCTTAACGGATAAGAGAAGATTTGTGTTGGTTCTTCTTGATGCTATGAATCTGAATTTCTAAAATGTCTATATAAAAGTTTTTGGTCACACAGTAGCCGCATTAGTTGCTTACATAAACTTTACACAATCCACATCATATCTACGCACACATGACACAATCCACAACAAGTATATGTATCAATATTCAATCTTCTTTTTTTATATACATAAATGCATATTGTATGCTTTTGGGAAGAGTGATGATGATGAGAAATAGGTGTGGCTTTGTGGGTGTAGTAGTAGAATTAGAATGAGAAGAAAAGGGCCGACCTTGACACAGATATAGAGAGTTAGGGCCACTTTAATTGATTATTATTATTAGTAAGGGAATTTTTTTTTAAAAACAATTGATTTTGGAAAAATAGAATTGAGAAGGTTAAGTCACTATTTTCATTATTTTTTTAAAATAGACATAATAGAAAGAGAAGCCCATACTGTGGTCCTATTTTCATTAAGCTTCTTTCAACTGCCTGCATCTTTAATTACTCATATGCTCACTAAATATGCATTTAACATTCTTTGTTTCTTCTTCTATACAAATTTATTTTTTGTCACTTGAATTATGCCAGATTCGCTTTTTTATTTTAACCATTGCTGATTTATGGTTTTGCTTGATATTTACAATTATGATAATTAATACCTTTTGCAACTAGTTTTTATTTTGCAAGTAGTTATGGTTTTAGTTAGTATTTTTGTGTAGGAAAGGTGCTTCGTCAAATAATAATTGAAACCATAACAATACTAAATTCAACATTAACTTTACAAAACTATTTTCTGAAATCAAATTTTCAATTTCAATTATTTTATTTTATTTTATTTTTATAAAAAAATCACTAAATTAATTAGCTATTGAATTTTCATTTGGTGATAAAAAAAAAACAAAAAGCGAAGGACCCACTCTATGTTTGTGTAATGAGTTGACTTTATAACTTTATCCGGTTAAGACGGCTCTTGAAGCCAGAATTGAAGCATACGGTCGTTATTAGGGAAATTCGGTATTTGGCAGCTTTATTTAAAGCGTAGGCTACATTACATTTTGGAATTAACCCATTAAACAACCCTTTATTATTATTTTTGACAAAACTCTTCTTAGTTCAATTTTTTTTATAGCATTTGTCATCTATTTTTGAAATTAAATAAAAAAAAAGTAAATTTCATGCATTGTTACTTAAAACAGTTTCTAAAAATTTATTTTATTTCCTATAGAAAATTAAAACACCTGTCATGTTAAATGCATAACGCTCCTCTTCAATCATCCTTCTTCTTTTTGTTACAAGATTACTAATCCTTAATATTGAGAATTTGGACCACAATGAACATAGTTAATATAAAGAAACAACAAACTGCAATTTAATGTGCATCAATGATATTCCAACCACACATCTCTCTACCATTATATATTTATATATACCTTTGTATCCTTTTTTTCGGCTCAACACTTTTCCTTTTTTAGATTTGAAAAAATAAATATAATTTCACCAAAAATATATCTTTTAGTGACGGCTCTTGACCCTCTAAATAATCAACTCTTGCATTAATATCCTCCGCCTGATTAGATAATTAATGATCAAAGAGTGCTTAACTTATCACCCTTTCTTTTTTTTACCTTACTTGATTTGTTTTTGTTGTGTTAAAAGTTCCTTTTTGACCTTGATTAATATATTATCATAGCTTCCTGGTTAGGTAAAAACGGGCAAAATATAATAAAGGTTTTGTTTTTTTCACATAAAAAACTATACCAATTTTCTAATCTTATCTCCTTCGTCGAGTTTTAACAAAGTCGTAGACAATTTCAGTCTTATATTTTACTATTTTATTTTATGGAGTTTTGAGTTTTGTTTTAAAACATTTACCGGTAGCAGTAATTGTATAACTATATCAAAAGACCATAACCAATGAAAATATATCGCTAAAAATACAAATAAACATTGTAAACCAAAAAAGGGTGAGATGGAAGAGAAGAGAGAGTATGGACCAAAAACAGTTGTTTCCTAATTGTTTAGCCATTAATATGAAAACGAAACATTCTCGCAAATCTACTTCACTCTTTCTTCTACTTTTATTAGTCTTTACTCTCTAAGGCTGTGTCGACAGGTATATATAAATATATATATATAATTAAAAAAATTATTGTTATAACTTATATAAATATGTCTTTCACGCCTATCAGTTATATCTATTTGTTTTTAATTTTTTATGATAAAATAAGGAAAGAGGATAACATACACCAATTTGGGGGAAAAATAAAATAGAGCATATTAAAATGCGACAAAAATTGGAAGAGGAATTCACAAAACTACACATTTTCAATCCCTACTTCACAAAACTACCCCTAATTTAATTTTTTCACATATTTACACCCTTTCAAAATTTTAAAAGCTTGATTTACCTTTTTAAAAATTACCAAAATTAATTTTTTTCATTTGGGTTCGCTAATTAGTGTTTAGGGTATATTAGTAAGGGGGTATGATTGTGTGGATAGGGTTTATTTGAATTTAATTTTGAATGTTTATGTGTAGTTTTGTGAAGTATTTTTGAAATGGTGTAGTTTTGTGAAATGTAATTCAAAAGGTGTAGTTTTGTAATTCTCGGAAATTGAAATTAAATAATGAATAAAAAAAACAAGGTGTAATCAGAAATTATTGAATCGCCGGACGCTTCCATTAGATTTGATGGTCCCATCTCTACCCCCACCCACAAACCTCACCACTCAATTTTAATAATCTTATTTGTAAAGACATCTATAACTACATAGCAATATTTAAATACAATGTTTCCTCTATAAATCTACAATATGGAGTCACTAATTGTAGTCCATAATGGTATATATATACTTATGATAAAAAGAATGTGTACGAATGGAATTAAAAAGTTATACATTTTTTTAAAAAATACGAATGAGTAAAGAATACGGCGCTGGCTTGGTAAAGGGAATAAAGCAAACTTATGCATTTAATATTTAGTATTGTATCCTATCTACGTAATTGTTTTTATTAATTACTTAATTTGCGTTCAATTATTATTATGTTATACATTTCTTTTCTTTTGTATCTGCCGTTAAATGGGTCCAAAATGCCTCTTTAGATGTACAATTTTATTTCATTCCTTTTTATACTTTTTTTTTATTACACTACATTATTAAATAATATGGACGAATATAATCAGTATACAAATACAATATGACATATCTCGATTCATTAAGCCCTAAGTAACGAATATATTCTAAAGAAACGTATAGTTGTAATGCAAATAATTATACAATTAACTAATTAAACCACTGTATGGTTACGTTTTTTGTAGTTCTAGATATAAGGTATCGTAAGATAGTATATAGTTTAAAAATAAAAAAGATAGTATGTAGTTTACCGCAAAAGATTGTATGTACTAATATATTGTCTAATATATTTGATTATTAATTTTATTCTTTATACTGATCATCAATTAGCTAATCCCAAGTAAAAAAGGTACGGCCAGCTTCTAGAAAGAAAGTATTATTTAAGTTTACTTAGACCATCTCCAATAGAGAAATCCACAAAAATTTTTAACTATTCATTGGACCCATGAACAGTTGGTTTAAAAAAAATAATAATAATAATTAAAAATGCATCAATCAATGGTCGCCACGTATCCAAAGGGCCTACTAAATAGTTAAGATCCGGATCTTAAATAGGAAATATAAGATCCATATCTTAACTATTTAATAAGCCATTTTGCTAAGATCTCTTTAAGAAACATCTCAAATGTATAAGAAATTACATGCTAAATTCATATAGTATCCATGGAAAATTCATGGACTATGTGTTCTATTATTTCCTTGTAAAACTATTGTCCTTTTATATTCTTGTCTACTTTGCCAAATTTCAAATCTTTATATATTTATTTTAACATAATTATAAGGAAAAAATAGAAATAGCAGTAAATTTACCAATGATCATATTCCTCCTCTATAGGAAACAAGCATCATTGCTCCCAAACAATCACTTTCTTCTCTTTCTCTCACTCTCTTTTCCATCTTTACAATACACATATATACATTCATATATATATATATATCCAATCTCTATGATATAACCTTTTAATTCTCTCCTTAACTCATTTCCTTCTACTTTCTTTTGAATCCCAAAAAAAAAAAAAAACAAATCTTTTAAAAATGGATCAATCTTGTACAAACTCTGTAAACGGATTCTACTCGTTTCTGAACAAATCAATGGAAGATCTCGAAAGGTTTTATCTCTCTAACAACAATTTCATGTCCGTACAGTTCTTACAGAGAGTTATCTGTCTCTTAAGAACATCTCACTCTCATCTCACACTTCTTGTCCAAAAACTAAACCTCCCTGTCGGTGACAAGTGGCTCGACGACTACATGGACGAGACCTCTAAGCTCTGGGACGCTTGCCACGTCATCAAATCATCTCTCTCTTCCATGGATAGCTTTTGCTCCTCCGCTATTTCCATCGCCACCACTCTCGACGGCCACCACCGTCAGGTCTCACGCCAAGTAAGTTAAAAATTAAATCTTTTTGGCCTAATTCTCTAATAAAGTTCGAATCTTTATGTTAAAAATCGAATCTTTATAGCTTATTTTACTTGTCTCGACAGGTGATAAGAGCGATATCTGTGTGTAAGAGAGAAGCTATTGGTATAGAGGAAGAAAACAGAGCTTTAATGGAGAATCGAATCCAAAGGTTTCCTTTTTGGTCGGAGCAAATCACGACGGCGACGGCGATGGAATCTTCGAAGATACAGAACGGTTTTAGCGGCTTTAGAGGAGTGATGAACACTATGAGGAGCATGAACTCGTTGCTTCTCGTGATCTTAATGCAAGGATTAGTTTACTGTGTTCCCGGAGATACGACGGCGGAGACGGTGACGACGACGGCGGCGTCGACAGCGATGGCGAGATTGAGGCAGAGAGTAGCGGTGGAGATGAAGAAAGGGATAATGATGTATGAGTATAGGAAAAGCAAAACGGCGATGGAGGAGCTTAAAGCGGAGCATGAACGGAGGTGGTGTGGCGGCGGAGGAGGAGGAGAGGAGGAGACGGCGGCGGAGAAGGGGTTAAGAGAGAGAGTGGAGAGTGTGAGAGAGAGTGTTGTGAAATTGAGGAATGGAACAGAGAGTATTGTTTCACAAATCGATGATTTGTTTGATGATATTGTTGATGGTAGAAAAATGCTTTTGGATTTTTGTAGTCACAGGTAAAACAAAAATATAAATTAATGTAGTTTTTATTTTAGGGTTTTTAATGTAATCAAGATGTTAAAATCTGCTCTGTTTAAATTTTTATATTTTTAAAAAAATATTTTGTGATATATTGATAATTGGAATGAAGACAAAAAAAGTTGAAAACTACCAAAAAATAATTATTCGGAAAAGAGGTAAATACTTTTATCATAATCAATTTTGAGAATGATAAATAAATATATATATTTTCACATAATCCCATTATATATTTTGATAAACAATTTTTGTTGCATTTTTGAATAATTTTATTTTGTGGACATAGAGTTTAATTCCAATAAAAACTAGAGTTATTGAAAATCACACATATCATGCTAACTTTTTGACAGCATAAAGGCCAAAAAAATAAGGTTATTATGATCAGAAATGTGTAAATAAAAATAAAAAAAATAAAAAGGATTCTATAAATAGAACATATGATGTGTAATGGCTTATATTATACCATATGAATCTTCAAAATGAAGAGACTTGTACATACTAATGTACATATGTGACAGGTAAGATAAATACATTTGATGTTTTTCCTACTCACTTTTATAAATTTTTCTTGTTGCTTTTGAATAAAAATTTGACTGCAGAAAAATAGAGTTTGTCTATACGGAAAAGAGATTTGCAGTTGTCTCTACGCAAATGATTAAAAACTGTCTGATTTCTTTTTTTGATTTTTATTATTTATTTTTTGATTTGACTTGTTGCAGTGACAGACAGATTAATTTTTTAAAAAAGCATCTCGTGCTCTTCTTTTTATCATTAGTTTCTTTTTTACCGTTAATTTCATTTGTTACAATTTTGAAAAAACTGTCAAATCATTTCTTCTCAAAAAGATGTCAAATCAAACCAAGTATGATATAAATATATTGACCAATAAAAAAAAATACTAATTGGAAAGTAACACATGAAAAATTCAGGGCTTTGTTTCTTCGAAAGAGTAAATAAGAGCATATCCATTGGTGTTTCTTAACGAGATCTTAGCAGGTGGGACCCATTAAATAGTTTAGATATGGATCTTATATTTCCTATTTAAGATCCGGATCTTAACTATTTAGTGGGCCCTTTGTATACGTGGCGATCTATGATTGATGCGTTTTTAATTATTTTATTTTTCTTTTTTTTTAATACCAACTGTTCATAGGTCTCAATGAATAGTTAAGAAATTTTGTGGGTTTCTCTGATGAAGATGGTCTAACATTTCTACTCTCATAATTTTTTTGTACACACTTTATGCTGCTTTGTACCATACAAATCTCACCCTCCAGCTACCAATATATTTTAGACTATATGAATATAATACAATTTTTATAAAAAAAAATCGAATATTGTGACATTTTTGAAGATTATTCGTCCTTTTTCTTACATGTTTTCTTTCTTTTACACAGAGCGACTTATGATTGTAGTCAGAACCAATTTTCATCTTCTTCTTTTGTTTGTTTGTATGTCTGCATGAATTATGTGTTTTTTTTAGCCTACCACTTTCATCTTTGCCTTTGACAGCTAATTTTCCAATTTTATATTTTTCTATCTTTATCACACTATTACCACTTCAGGAAACTAAATATTTTTCAATTAAACAATTTTTTTGTTTCATTAGCGTACTCTAACAAAAACAAAAGGTAATTCTTCGTTTGACAAAAAAAAAGAAGGTAATTCTTCAAAAAACCATTAGTGAAAAATTCATATTTTGCTAAGAGAAATTCATAGAAACGTATACATACTTGCAAAAAAATCACGAAGTAAATGATGAGACATGTAAAGAAAGTCAAAACGTGACTAGTACAAGTCCCACTCGCAGATCAAGCGCGTTTAGCGCGTGAGGCGAAAATTTGTAGGTTATAGACCATAGAAAATACGTGTTTTTGGATAAAATCAGGAAGTTATTTGATGGCAGGCGCGTGTGCTTTTACTTGGCTTATTGTGTGATTTTTTCAAGGAGTTAATTAACGTGAGATAAGTTTAAAAGATGGTATCAACAAAAATACTTTCAATTAAAAAATGTTTTTGTTTCATTATAACAAAAATGAAAGGTGATTCAAATTTTTGGTAAGAGTAATTCTCAATAATAATTTTAGTATAAAACAGATCTCCATTGCAAATTTTAAAACAACAACTTCACACTCAGTTGATACCCAATGTATTTATTTCCCAAGATGTGTACATATTGGATATTCGTATAGTATGTAATACAAACACAAAAACATTAACATTTTTATGATTTTATCTATCAGATGTGATCTACTTTCTACCAAGTTTTACATAATTCTTGTTGTTAATTCTGAGACTTGGTTTCATCATTTCATGTGTCATTGTGTAATTTAAGTCGTCTTAATTTTGCTAATCAAACCAATCTAATTAATTTTGCTAAATCAAACCAAACACTATCATATTCACAACTAGCTCCTGCTAATACATTAAAATCAATTACAAGATTAACACATAGGATCATTAGGTGCACTTTACTAATATTAATGACAGTTAACTTATCTCTGATTTATTTTACCTTTTTACTCAATCTTGACTAAAATGGTAAAGTTAAAAAAATTCCATATTAATTAACCCCAAAGAAAATAGTAAAACAATTAGGAACAGAGAACAAGATGTTCAATCACAATATGTTCTGAGATATCGCCACGTGGCAAAAATAAAAATAAAACAGAGAAAGTCAATGCAGAAAAATCAGATACTCTTATACTACTTGAGGAGATTCCAGCAATAATTCACCTGAGAACAAATAATCACAAACAAAACAAAATGCTAAGCTTTGTGTTATAATTGAACTTGTGTCGTGAGAGAGATTGATCAAAATTACCATTTTGCAGCAATAACACTTGTGTGGATGTTGTAATCTTCTAGGCACCTCTCCTTCTGTTACCTTTATTCTCACTTGATTCCTTGCTTCCATCATCTTCAGACTCAACAAGACCGCTCTCCGAACCTTCCTCCTGCACGGTAATGGTCTTACCAAACAGCTTAATCGTGTTAGTATTCCCCGGAGTGGAGCCTCCGTTAGTGCTGTTGCCGTTAGGCGACAAGACATCTGAAGGTGGACTTCCTGAGTTCATCTCGTTCGATACTTTCCCTGAACCCGGAAGCGGAGTAAAGAAGTTTTGAGTGTTGGTCTCTCCTATGAATCCGGTTGTGTTGTTGTTGTAAGACCCGTATCCGTAATGCCTGGCTCCCTGCATGCCAGCAGGAAATGTAGTGTACTGTAACATGTATGGGTTTGGATACCCTTGTGGTGGCGGCTGTGGTGCTGCACCGTACATCCCCATCCCGGGATAGAAGCTGTTTCCTTCTCCTCCTCCATTGATATGTGGATACTTCAACCTTTTTGTTGGTGGGAAAGCGGGGTGAATCTGACTAGGGTTCTCAATAACTTCAACTTGCCAGTGATTCACACTCTTCATGTTTTTCAGCATCTCAGGTTCATCCCATGTGATCTGCTCCCAAGTTCAAAGCCAAAGAAACCATTAGTGGCTGGTGAAATAAACTAGTACCCTTAAGCTAGTTTCACAAAGGCAATGTAACAAAGCCTAGGCAAAGGCAACACAAAACCATACTAACATCAATATCATCCTATTTCTTTCCTATTTTACCTTAGTGAAAGATGAATCCGTAACAGCTAAAACTAAAGGATACATACACATATGAACTATCTAATCATGTTTCATGAAAGGCTTGTACACTAATAGACCAACAAGAGCTCAACAACATGGGCATAGACAATGAATAAACAACCATCATATACCTGAAGCTGTTTCCATGGGGATTTACGCAAGGGACCTGTTAAATGCCTCGTAGAGGAGACAGTCCCCTGAAACCAAGTAATACGCGAAGAATCTTCGGTCTCCATAGCCATCTTAACTCTCATACCAGGAACCCACATTATAGCCAAAGAGGCCTCTACTTCTTCAGCACTCACAACAAACTCAGACCATCCTGAAGTTGGATAATACACAACGTCGAATGTTAAACCTTGTCTAGCTTTGTTCACAGCATCAGCCACAGCTTCGACAGTAAGCTTTCCTTTACCAGCTCTCCTAAACCCTTTCTTCACATTCGCATCTTCTTCTTCTTCCTCTGGTGAAGATAAGACGGCGTCTTTGTAGAAACCACCGGTGAATTCATCCCCTTCGCCGTCGTAGAACCCTTTTCCTCCTCCGCAGCTTGTGGTGGTTGAGATTTGCAGCCGCCTCACGCCTAAGAAGATCTCGGTCTCCGATTTCTTCATGAACACGACGGAATCGCCGGCGATTAGCTTCTTGTTGTTGACGAACTTGCTCCACCCGGTGGTGAACAGGTGTCTCCTAGGCGTTCCTCTGTAGATGTGTCGGAAATCCCAGCCCACGCCGTGTATATCGGTGATGGTCAGGTTCTGAACAGGAGGATCCTTTTGAAAATCGAGAAGAGGAAAAATCGAATCCGCGCAGTAGCGCGGGACGGAGAATCCTCCTCCGTTGTTTGCATCTGACGGCGTTAAGATCTTGGAGAATGTAACCACCTCGTTATCGTTACCGTTAACGAATCTAGAGAGATTAGGCTGCGTAACGACGCGATTGGTGTTAGAGATTGGTTTGAGTATAAGGTGAGCGAAAACCTCGTCGGTGACTGGATCGGCGAGTAGCTCGACGGAGGAGACGACGGAGAGGACAGGCTCAGTGGAAGAAGGGAAAGAAGAAGTGAGATGGGAAGGGACACAGTGCTCTACGTGGCCTTGAGGGAAGTAATAGACGCGACTGTTGACGGTGGGGATCTGAACGGAGGCTCCTGCGCAAGCTCGCCAGATCTTTGGGTCCATTTCGCGGCGGATTACGGCTGTTGCCGACGGTGGTGACATCGGCGAAATCAGTGAAAGAGAAGTCAGCGATGAAGAAGAAATATAGAGGTAGGTACTGTGTTTTTTAGAGAGAGAGTAAAAATAGGCACGGAACGGAGAATTAGAGAGAGAGAGAGAGAATATCTGATTTTACTGTTACGACGGGATTTTTGATTTTGTTAGAAAAATCAAAAATACGGTTTTGTGCCACACGATAACAAACTTTTAATCAAGTATCCTGCTCTTTGACACCGTCCGATCGCGCGTGCATCTTACTCTCTTTTTTAATTTATTTTATTTTATTTTCTTACTTTTTGTTAGTTCCATTAATTATTATTTTGCCCTTGTTTTTGTAATCGCTTTAATGAATGATATGTTCCTCTTTATATTTTAAATTATGTCCAACAAAAAGCAAAGATAAACACAAGTATATTATTTACAACGAATTATTTGATCTAGAGAAAGTACAATTATATGGTCGCTTAAACGAGAAATTAATAAGTTTTGTGTTTTACTTAATTAATAGATTAACACTTAGTAATTATTTTCCAAGGAGCAGAAAATGTTGTACTTATTAAGAGTTTTTAAATTGTTTGGTTAGACTTGAGATGAATAATTGAGAATATAATAGAAAGACACACAATTTTGCCAAAAATTTTTGAAAGACACAATTTATTTATAAATGTATTAAAATTCACTGTCTATTTTTTAACTAAAGGAATATTACTTTTCTTTGTTGTCAATATAATTTATGTTGTGTACGGCATATTTTGTTCTTTTTACATTACAGGATCAAAGTAAATCAAAGTGGTTTCGTACAATATATCTTAATTAGGGCGGTTGAGATTAGCTAGCTGTCATTACTTTAATCCTATTATTTTAAAAAACAAGATAAATTTCAAATAAGATGTCTAAAAATTTAAATCGAAATCGTTAATGAAAAAATATTGCGTGGGGCAAAACATACGGATGTCTATTGAGAATGTTTGTTGGGATTTTTTAAAAGTTAATTGGTGTTATTTAAATTATTAGATTTTTATAGAATAAAGCAAAGTAATCGGAGCTTATTTACGACCAGTGATGACTCTCGAACAAATTATTAATTGTTTATTTCCAACATTAATGTCAAAAGCACAAAATAGTATTCTATTTATTTCTTTATATAAGATGTTTTTATCTTTTTTTTTGTCAACTAAGATGTTTTTATCTAAAACCACCAATTTTAAGAAGTTATAAATGTTATATTATCTTAACATTTATTGAAAAATATTAACCAATAAAAATTAAAATTACATAATACTATTGGTTATAATTTAACTGATAAATATAAAATATATATATAAAAACTTGTGAAAATAAAATAAAATGGAACAAATCAAAACATTTAAAATATCAAATAAAACGAGACAAAGTGAATACAACAAAAAAAACTGATTAAGATTTTTTTTAAAAGGAAAAAGCAAATCAAACATTGCTTTCATTTAAAAAACAAAATTTTAGGACAGTTAAACAAAAATAATTGTCTTACTTCTATTTGATTCATTTAGCTATAACAAAAACCCTTTGTTATTTAACTAATTTACCAAAAAAAGAATTATAAAACTGCACCATTTGATTGTATTTTACAAAATTACACTATTTCATTGTTAATTTTTAAAAATACACCTAAATAATTAAAATTAAAACAAAATAAACCCTACTCAAACAATTCTACTTTTTTTTGTTAATTAATTATAATTTTTTAGTATTATACTCTAAACACTATATAATTAGCAAACCCAAATAAATTAAATTAGATGTTTTTTTTTGTGAAAGAAGAATCCAAATGATATAGTTATGTAAATGCTTCAAAATACATTTATTATTAGTAAAAATATAAATAGGTAAATAAAGAGATCCCAAAAGTATATACCGTTGGCGCGTGGGGAAAGAAGATGGGTGGCAAGTTAAGAATGTTTGTTGTGATTTGATTCTTTTGATTTTATTTCCCACGTGGACACTGTTTTTTATTTTTTGTTGTTTCGGAAAAATTGAAAAAACAAAAGAGAAACCGTTCAAACGGGCCTGCCTGCCTTTTTTGTTATCTCATATTTTGATTGTTTTTAATATACGGCCCACCATCACATCAACGTATACGACATTAAACAAAAATAATAAATATAAAGTCATAATCATTAAACAAACGACCACGAAACCTTCTCAAAACAACATAAATAATTTTTATAACAATGAAAACAACATATGTGTATATTAATAACCACAAGATTAATACGAGTTTCTTGAAAGTATTTATAACGAAACAAGTAATAGATTTCTTCTTCTACTCATATTCCATATCCGGATTGGATTCACAAAAATGGAAAACTACTTTTCCTTACTAATCGGATTCTTTTAAAATTTGATAATACTTTATTCATTATCTACACAATTTTTTTTTTTTTATAATTTTAGTGAATAGATATCTAAAACTTAAGAATATGAAAAAGTGTCATGAAAATAAAAACTAATTTGATTTGTTTATGTTTAATACATAATATAAATTCGATTATCTAATTATTTGTTTAAAATAATAATAAAGTCTGCAATAACATTTCTTCGATTTATAATAAAAACATAAAGAAACAATTCATAAAAGCAAAACGATCAAAGAAGATTATTACTACTCTTCTTCTTCTTCTTCTTCTTCTTCTTCTTCAGACTCAGACTCAGCGTTCATGAGCCACACAACAAAAGGCTTCACATTCTTCCACACAGACAAGCTCTTGTTGTCTCCTTTAACACCCTTTTGGTACCATTCCAACACAATCTCTTCTTCAATCATGTCTTCATCGTACAATGCCTTTAAAACCAGAGCCACCTCTTTAACCGCCTCTTCGCTGTTCCCTTTCTTTCCACAAAACGACTCTATCGAGTTCAGCAGAAGCATCTGTGATCCATCCTCTATCGTCGCAGCCGCTAAGTAACTCTTCTTCTTCGTCACTTCTTTGGTGAATCCTTTGCCCACGCCTTCGAAAAGAGCGCCAAAGAGAGCGTCCATGATGTCCTGAGGTGGATCAGAGAGTGTGGCGATGAATGCTTTCAGCTCGCTTATCGGTGAGCCTTTCTTTAGATACTCTTTCATCTCTTTCACAAGCTTCTTCTCTTCCTCTTTCATCGGTTTCTTCTTCTTCTTCTCCTCTTCTTCTGTAGAGAGCATCACCATCTCCGCGGTTACAACACTTAACTGTTCTTTCATTCTTTTCTCAGCAGCTTCACGCGAAGTATCGGTTTGCCATTGGATACCATCATCATCATCGTCATCATCATCCACATCATGTGCATCCTCAACATGCTGCTTTGGGCTGATGATGATATCCTCATCAGAAGAATGGTTCTTGGACGTCTTTGAAGATGTTTTCTTCTTATTAGCTTCCTTCTTCAGCTTTCTCTGCTCTTCATCGGCTGCTTCGCCTTCTTTAATTCTCTCCTTCTCTGCTCTTCTCATAGCTTTCTTCTCCTTTGACCCCTTCTTCGTCTCAGGCGGGTTCTTCAAGATGAATGTTGTCAGCTTATCCCTCATGTCAACAACAGAGAGATACCCGCAAGCAGCGCACTTGAGATTAAGCATCTGCGTCTTTGTGACGAGAATCTCAGTCTCCGGGTTTCCACATCCATAGCACTGGACATACTTCTTGATGAAAATCTCAAGAAGCCCTGCAAGCTTGGACGTGTTGTGAGCACCGTTCACAAGAGAAGTACCCGTCTTCTCGTCAAACTTGGACTGAGCACCGAGCTCGCAACCAAAGTACTTGGTAGTGTAAGAAGCAGGTCTCCCCAAGGCTTTAGCAATCTCTACATTGTTGACAATGTTGGTCTTGATGCCGTTGCCTTTGCCTTCGGTCTTGGTAACCATCTTTGGCATCTTGTACCTGTAAAAGGCATCATTACGGTTCGACGCACCAATGTTCTGCATAGCCATTCTCGAGTCACGGATTGGTTAAACTGGTTCGGAAAGAGGTGTGGCCTTAAGAGAGCCGTGAAAGCGAGTAACGATCTTGGGTTTAAAGATACGCGAAGCTAGAGTAATGGAAGAACTAGTAGTCCTTGATTCTAAGCAAATCGGTGTAATCTTGACAGACATAAAAAAGAAGCTTCAAAACTCTGAAACAAAAAAAACAAAGAAGCAAAAAAGGAGTTTAGTGTTAAAATCCATAGACAAAAATCTCACAAAACATCAAAACACAACACAAATCTAACCAAACAAAAACTGTGAAGATATCAAAAATCAAAATCACGAATCGCTCCTAAGAGATTCGTAAGCCGCGACGAAAACCTGCAAAAACCTGGAGAATCAAAAGCACGATTCGCTCTTAAGAGATTCACAATCCTCAGCGAAAACCTAATGGGGGAATCCAATATCTAAGAGATAACAAAATCGATTCATCGTTACGATACATAGAGCTAAAGCGAAGAGAATCAGATAACAAAACGCTTACAAATCAAAATATCGAAGAATCTAACATCGCACAATAAAGCAAAATCGATAATCGATAATACAAATAGAGAAGAAGGTCGAAGAATCTGGAGAAGATACCTTTTGTTTTTTCTTAGACGAGGAATCAAAAAAACTCAGAAGCTTAAAAGAAGATCAACGAGAGAGAAAGCAATGGAGATTTGTTGAAGAGAAGAGGCGTGGCGTTTTGTTTATTTATATAAAAAAAAGAGACTTGTTGAAGAAATTTTAATTAGGGTTAACACAATTTCTTATTTATTTCCTTTTTTCCGTTTCAAAAGTATTAATTTCCTTCTCCGCAAGTAATTATTTTTCCTTTTTTTTAGATATGGAAAACAAAATCAGTTGATCTTCATTGATTTTATACCTTTTTCAAAAATAATTATAAGGAGAAATCTACAAAATTTGTTGATGATTTATAAAATTTAAACTAATGTTCATATAAGGATTGATTGGGTTTTAATTTGTTCAATACATATGTATGTCTCATGACACGTCTCATATATGAACATAAAAAGGTATACAATATTACCACATAAAAAAGAAGATACACACTAATACTATAAATTTGTATACATGATTATCGAAGTAATAATTTTTGGGAGAATTACAAATTTACAGTATTTGAATTACATTTCACAAAACTAATATTATTTCAAAATAACTTCACAAAACTACACTTAAACACTAAAAATTAAATCCAAATAAACCTTATCAACACAATATCTTACCCTTTTAATATTATACCATAAACACTAATTAACAAACCCAAATGAAAAGATTTTAATTTTGATAATTTTTTAAAAGGTAAATAAAGCTTTTAAAATTTTGAAATGGTGTAATTTTGTGAATTCTTAATAATTTTTGCAAAGAATCCGATTTGTTAAGGAATTTAGAAAGTAGTTTATATTTGAGAAATTCACAAAACTACACTCTTTCAATTCTCCCTTCACAAAACTACACTTAATTCAATATTTTCACAAATTTACATCCTTTCAAAATTTTAAAAGTTTGATTTACCTTTTAAAAAATTATCTAAATTAAAATATTTTCATTTGGGTTCGCTAATTAGTGTTTAGGGTATAGTATTAAGGGGGTAGAATTATGTGAGTAGGGTTTATTTGAATTTAATTTTAAATGTTTAAATGTAGTTTTGTGAAGTAATTTTGAAATTGTGTAGTTTTGTGAAATGTAATTGAAATGGTGCAGTTTTATAATTCTCCCTTTATATTTTTGGGAATCCAACATGAAGTTAGAATAGTAGTAAAAGTGTAAATAATGATGATATATATTGTTTGGGACATTTTATTTTATAGTGAAATTTTGAACCTTTCAAATATCAAAAAGGCCCAAAGGCCCATATTTTCGCTCTACACGATGAAAAGCAGTTGCGTCAAAATGACGACATTTGGAATCTAACCGCAAGTTAAAATAATCTCTCTCTCTCTCTCTCTTCTCTTGGCTTTAGTTTGCTTTGCGTACGACAATTTGTAGAAGCAATCGCTTTTCCTCTTTTTACGAACTTCCTCTCAAAACTCCGAAGCTTTCTCTGCCGATAACCACCGTGATCTCATCTCCTCCGTTTATCTCCGGTAATAATGTTATCTTCCTCGCCTTTATTCCGCTTCCGTGAACCTTATTATAGTATACTGTTGAAATTTCAACTTCTCGTTCATCGAGATTCGTGGATAAGATTCTCCGATATTCCATTTTCAAATACAGAGATCTACATTCGAATCTTGATTAAGATCCCGATTTCGATCGCGAATTGCTAATTATATTTTGATTTTGTTTATTGATCTTATTGTGTGGATTCGAAAATTCGCCATCACCATTGATGAATTTGATTACTCTTTGCATGAATTGTTGATTTGTTTGTGTAGATCTGGGAATGTTTCCATTGTCTCTGTACTTATAAATCGTCTCTTTGCTTTGTGACTATAGTGTATATAGTTATCTGTGTAGCTTATGCCATTTCATATTTTGGATCTATATGGCATTTTATTCTATTGAACGAGAGCATTACTTTTGTTCTTATGAATTATGATTTTCGGATCTGTGGTCAACTTGTTGTTTTAGAGCCTTATTAGTCACAAATTCTTCTATTTTTGCTTGTTTGTGTACCGTTTAACAATACTGCTTACACTCAGTAGAATTATATAGAGATTGTTATTTTTGCTTGTTGGTTTTTGATTACCTTATGAAAGTCTATATCTTGTGGCTCTTGTTTTGAATAGGCTTTGAACTGATCAAATGGGGAAGATCAAGAAAGTGAACCGTAGGTCTCGCATAGCTACGCCTTATCCATCACCAATGTCTTGTTGCAAGAAAGAATGGGTAGGCTCTACATGCCCTGTATGTTTGGAGTCACCACACAACGCTGTTCTTCTCCTCTGTTCTTCCTACCACAAAGGGTGTCGCCCTTACATGTGTGCGACGAGCACCCGTTTCGCAAACTGCCTTGACCAGTACAGGAAGTCATACGGCAACGAAAACTCGGGACATATCGAGCTTCTGTGTCCGCTGTGCAGAGGACAAGTGAAAGGCTGGACCGTTGTGGATGACGCAAGGATCCATTTCAACTCCAAGAGAAGGGCTTGTATGCAAGAAAGCTGTTCCTTTGTTGGTAACTTCAAGAAGCTGAAGAAACACATGAAGGAGAAACACCCGCACGCTTGTCCTAGAGCCATTGATCCTGCTCTAGAAACCAAGTGGAAGAGACTAGAGAGGGAAAGAGACAGGAGGGACGTGATAAGCACGATCATGTCATCGATTCCAGGAGCTGTTGTGTTGGGAGATTATGTCATTGAGCCGCATAACCGAGCTGCTTACGACGAAGATGAAGACGACGATGATGATGATTACAGTTCGGATGAATCTAACGGCGTATTGAATCTAGATTCATGGCAAGGACAAGGCCATCATATACGGTTCGTTGATATGGATTCAAGCGACTTTGCGTCGTCTTCTCGGTCCCCTGCTTCTCCTAACCATTCGCTTCGCGGTTTGATCTTTCCAAGGAACCAAAGAGGTGGTAATAGAGGTCAGTAACTTTAAAATTTAACCGAAGTAAAATCACCATGATTCAATGTTCTCTGCATATTTAACGTGACTAAAACCCAATTTAGCCATACATGGAATTGAAAAAAGAAAAAAAAAGACTCTTCCCATTCAGTACTTTTATTTATTTATTTATTTTAGTTTTTATGTAAATTATGTATTGTTTGTAATTTTTATTCATTGTTGTACTTTATGAGGCATGATCTCTTATGCCTTTTTTTCCAATTTCTTTATTTTATGTAATTGATTTGATTTTCATCTTCCTCAAGTTGTGGAAGAAAAATAAAAGAAATGTTATGTGAAAAAGAAAACAAAAGTAATGACTTGTCACTGTCATATTTCCGACAAAAGTCTGGTTCTTGATTATTATGTTGTGTGTTTTTGTAATTCAAGAGTCTCTTCTACTGCGTATACAGCCGCGTGATAATCCTCCAACCATATGTTTAAGCTTTTTCTTCAATCATATAAACAAACAAATTCAAAATTATAATCATATTTTAAAAAAAAGAAGTGAAAAAGGGAAGAAGTAGTACCCAGAGATGTGAATTGTATTTGGTCTTTGCTTCTCCTTCTTCATATTCATCGTCTGGAACAAACTCGCAGTATCTCCACACTCTATTTTTCCGGCGAAAAAACGACCATAATCGTATCTTACTCATCATTTTTATTATCCACCTTCTCCTCTTCTTCTTCTTCTTCTGCCATTTTTTACCAACACAATTAGTTACTAATATATACGAATTTAGCCACTTTTACAATAACTATTTAGCTTATTTATTTGAACTTTCAAGTATAAGTTATAGACGCAACTTCTTAATTACTTGTTCACAAAGTCAACATGAAAGTCAACATGAAAGTCAACAAACATAAGCGAGCTACATAACTTGAACATTATAAATTGTGGCCCATTTATGGCCCAATTAACATCTCATTAATATTAATGAATCTAAAGAAACGTTTCTTCACCTTCGAGTTTGGTCGCTCGGATTTATTGCCACTCTCTCCGTCGTGGCATCTCGAATCTCCGGCGAGACTCTCATCCCTGAGCTGACGAATATACGCTAAAAGATTCGCTCTCCGATCATTGCCACGTGTCTTCCCCATCTCTTCATTGCCACGTCTCGCTCCAAACGATCGGACGGTTGTCGTTTGACGATCAACGTACACGGTGATGATCACACCGTACATAATCCTTGGATTTTCATCTCTCATTTTTTTTTTTTTGCATTCTCTAATAAAACTTTTTTTTTTAATTAGTTTTTGTAATCAGGGTTTTGTTATAAGAATAAGAAGCAACAAATCAGGCAAGAGACAAATCTCTTTCTTAATCGGAATGACACGTGTCAGCATCTGTACGGCTTTTTATGTAACTCTCTCTAACTACTCCACGGTCAACCATCTAAATTGCTGATTCATTTAACAATTAGTATCAGAAAATGGTATTAAAAAGATGTCAAAAATAAATAATCATAAATGAAATTAAAAATTAGTTACTACGAACAAGCGTGTTAATGGGCCCATGGGCTTGTAATAACAAATCATTATTGCTTTCTAATGGGTCTTAGTTATAACTTTCATTTTTATCAACAAATAACATTTGTGACGGATCAAATTGTAATCATTAGTCATTGCCTAATGACTCATTTTGCAATTGGTTTGGTTTACTATAGTTTAAGAATTAAAATTAAAATATTGTTGTCAAGAAAAAGAGTCTAAAATGTTATTAAAATGCTGACAAGAATCTCATAATTTTCCATTACAAAGAAGGAAAATTTATATTAAAAAATTGACTAACAACAACAATGTTCCAAAAATGTATATTTATTATAAAAACTGCATCTTTATCATTGTTAAATAAACAGTGAAAAAATAATTTGTGATCCATTGGACCACTGCTTTATGATATTCTTTTTGAACCAGTAGGGTTAATTACTTTTCCATAAAACAAAAACACTTTGTTTTGATAGTGCTTTAAATAATTAATTAAAAATAGTAATCATAATTAGTGTGGCATCTTTCCACTTAACAGTCTTTAGTTTTCATAGTAACAAGAAAAAAAAATTCAAATATTGCGATGAAAAAACAGACAAAATTAAAAAGGGATATCCAGGGGAGGCTATATGTGTTAATATGACCTTTGCTATTGCGAAATGTGAATTTTTCTCGGATCTGCTCTGATTTTTCATGCAGAAATTTATTAGCTTTATAATATTTTAATTTTATTTATGTTCTCTTGTTGCATTGTATATTTGTATGATTGTATCCAATGATTTACTTTTTTTTTGTTTCTATTACCAAGAAAGTAGAGGCATTAATTACTATGTGCGTTCAGGTCGGTAAATATTGACCTGACCATTTTGGTCTTAAAAACTATTTTTAATAACATTTTGGTCTTTGAAACTCTTTGAAAATGAATGTTATTTTAGCTAAAAGCCTAAAATTTAACATCAACTATTTTACTAACAAAAAATATTCTATGATTTTTATTTCATCCAATATAACAACATCTACAAATTTACAACAATGTATATGTGACATATTGTTTAATATTCGCCCAAGTGTTTTTGTACTATTATTTTTAAAAAAATACTATTTTGAAAAATTAATATATGAAATCTGTGATTGCTTTTATTAAAATGTTTGTCTTTCTTGAAACATTATTTATCTTTCTTGTATACTGTTAAACTAAAACCATTTAACATATTTTCACTTTTCCATTGGAAACAATTACTGCATTATATAAAATCTAATACTATTAATTAGTCTTGTAAACTAAGTGTACTATTAGTCAAACTTTACAAGTGCAATATTTTTAAAAAGTAAATAAAATTTGACTATAAACAGTTAAAAGTGTCAAATTATACCAATATGGCAATAGCATGCATGTGGGTCAAAATATATAGCCGCATGTGTTTGGTATTAAGTGGTGCATAGTGGAACATTAATAAAATTCTAATAATTATTTCGTTAACAATCAATAGTACTAATTTTAAGTTTTAACCAAAACAACAACACAGCATGTAAACAACATACAAAAGTAAACACAAGAGGGGATTAATTATAATTATGATATTTGCTAATTGCTCTCGTAATCGTCATGATAATTGTGTTAAATGATTATTGTGTTTGACGCTAAATATAAACACACGTTTGGGATATTTTGTAAAATGTTTGATAGCAAGAACTTTTGGGTGTACAAAAAAAAGATTTAATTCATACGAAAACATTCACATTTTATAAATTTTGATTCTTTTTAATGTTTGAGAACATGCAATTATTATTTCACCCATCTGTTTTTCATATATTGCAAAATAAAACGGATAACACGTACTTGTTTTTAACGTCGAAATATACACTTTGTAATAGAATACATTTTAATTTGCATTTTTAAGAAACAAAAATCATATTATATATATATAAAGGAAAGATATGAATAAAAATAAATGCAGTGAAAATGGCTCAAAAGGTCACGAAAGGGTCGATATCTCCCTAACCGCATCTAGCTATTCCACTTGCCTCTCCTACATTTTTTTAATATACGAATTAATAAAATTTAATTTAAAGCATCAAGTAAAATAATTTACAATTTGTAAATATCCTAGTTTCGAAAACATATTTTTGTGCTAGATATGATATATTATTATTGAATATTCGTTGATTCAACGTTCATAATCGTGAAAAGGTAATATATATATATATTCCAATCGTACAATATCGTTACAAAGCTTACGTGTGTCAAATCTTCATATACGATATATTTAGTGGTTGTTATTACGCTAAAATAAATGGAGACAATATTGTATGTTGGACCTAAGCTATGTTGCCGACATCAATCAAAAAGAAAAATTACAAGCCATGTTATGTTATGTTATGTTATGTTATGGTTGATAAAATCATAATATAGATATTGCCATGTTAACAAACTTTGACTAAAAAGACAATATGAAAAAATGAAAATGCCATTAAAGATTTTCTAAGCTTAAAGGTAAATCGAAACCATATGCAAATATATATCTACTCCCCAAATAAATATGAGAATATGTTGAATTTTTAGCATAATTTTGATCAATATATATACTTTAGGGTGTGCAAAGTTGATTGTTAGTATAGAGTTTAGCTTTAAACCAAGATTGACTCTTGAATTTATTTTTTGTACATTGAATGTAAAATATAATCATAAGTGGGTCCATACATTTCTTACACATGTACCATTTAAAACCAAAATGTATTAATTGAAATCGAAACTCCAAAAAATTGACAAAAACAAAAAAAAATGTATGACCCGTCCCTTTGTTTGGTTTGCCCCGTTCGTGTACTTACTTGGCCGTTGGTGATCCCATGCGCCACAATTAGTCTCCAAAGTCTTCTCTCTAATCTCCTTTTTAAATTAATCCATAATCTCTGTCTAATTTATACTTAATTACGCTTTATCTTCTTAATCTTCATATAATCTATAAAAATCTTCTAGATATTTACTTTCTCAATATTAATATATTTTCTTCTTTACATCAAACAAATGAAAAATTATGCTCATGATGGTATCATACGTATATATAGTTACACCACTAAAGTTTGACGTTGATTTTATAAAGAAATTGAAGTCAAGCTATAAACAAAATCTATTTGCGAATTTGCTGGTTCAATACACTTTCTGTAATATTTATACCCACACGTGATGCAACTTATTCTTTAGTCATATGTCTATACATCGACGTGCAATATTTAGACCCCAAAGATATTTGCAAGTTACAAATTACTTCCTATCATTTTTTTTTTTTTTTTTTGATAACCCTGGTGTCCCGATCCTCACCAAAGTGAAGTACGACTAGTCGATTGAGGTCCGAGGCGCGCAACGGTCCACACGTCCTGTCGGCACGAGGGACACGTGGTCCAGCGACAACTCCAAACCGTCGTTCCAGGGACGCCTGCAGCCCGTAGGTGAATACTGCAGATGGCCGGGTTCGAACCAGGTGGCATGAACTCATACCAGTGAGCCCTTTACCAACTGAGCTAGAAGCCCCGGTTTACTTCCTATCATTTACAACTTGTGCATATTGCAATTAAACAATTGGCCACTGCATATGTATTTATACAATTTCTGTTATAAGCCTAATATAAACGACTAAAACATGTGGACTTGCATATTTAATTTTGTAAGGATAAAACAATGTTAAAAACTCCCTATTTTACAAATAAACATTTAGAATTTTGATACTTTTTTGTCGTCTACGTATATCAACATTCAAAAAATTAGTTACATTAATTGTAAGTTAAGCAATTAAACCAAGAAACTAAGTAGTGATTAAGAAGAAAAAAAGTTAAGCTTAGCGTTGTAATACAACGAGACCATGCATTTTGGTAGTTTCAAGGGAAGGTTTATCTCTGTTCAAAAAATGAGAAGGTTTAATTATCTTGCGCCCATAAATACACGAATATTGTTGGTATTCTAATTAAATATTGAATTTGAGATATACACATGCACCCACTTTATACTTCTCAAGTGATTTTGTCTATTACACTAACTACTTTCTAGCAGTTTCATTATCTCATGAGTATTTACCTAAGTTAGGGCTTCTTTGACTTTTCCGATTTCAAAATCGGTGTACATTAGCACCCAAAAAAATATAGAATTAATTAGCAAATAATTAATCATGCATGAACCTGGTTTTTTCATTCTGTGTAATTTTTACACCTATAAATTCTTGTTCTATAAAGTAAAAAAAAAGTTTTTTGTTGCATTATGTGTGATTTTAACTCGTCTGATCATGCATACATAAACCCTAAATAATTTTTTCGTTAACAAAAAAAAAAGAAAATATTATTTTAAATTCCAACAAAAAAAAAATCCTATAAGAAGAAAAATTTCCCGCCTTGAAGGCCAAAGCTTTGGATCTAGCTTGTAGGGTCCCACCTACTGGAAGACCACGGAAACTCACATTTGTCAATTTCTCCTCTCTCTTATTAATTTATATTTATTATTTTATAAAATTTATTTATTCATGTAACGGCCTATAAATACAACCCTACAAACGCCACATTATACACAAAACCTAAAAAATATCACAAAACGAAGAAGAGAAAAAACAAAAAACAGCTTTTATTTTGTATTTATTTTACAAAATAGCAGAGAAGAAAATAAAACACAATCACACTTTTCTTCTCCATGGCCACCTCCGTCGATAACCGCCACTATCCCCGCCTCAACGCCTCCATGAACGGCGTCGTCGTCCGCTCCTTCAAACCTCCTCCCGTCCCTTCTCGCTCCTTCGACCGCCACAAAAACCAGACCACCGAAAAATCCGTCGTCGTCGCCGCCGCCGCCATCGAAACCGAATCCACCGTCGTCGACAATTACGACTCGAGCGACGACGAGGACGAGAGCCACAACAGAAACGCTTCCTACTACAAGGACATGGTTCAAAAATCGAACAGCGATTTAGAACCGTCGATTTTAGATCCGCGAGACGAATCAACGGCTGATAATTGGATACACCGTAACTCCTCTATGGTGCGTCTCACAGGAAAACACCCTTACAACGCGGAGCCGCCTCTACCACGCCTCATGCACCACGGTTTCATCACACCCGTGCCTCTCCACTACGTCCGTAACCACGGCCCGGTCCCTAAATCCGATTGGTCAGATTGGACGGTGGAGATCACCGGACTCGTGAAACGCCCCGCGAAATTCACAATGGATGCTCTAATCTCCGATTTCCCCAGCCGCGAGTTTCCCGTGACGCTCGTATGCGCCGGAAACCGCCGCAAGGAACAGAACATGGTGAAGCAAACTATCGGATTCAACTGGGGATCCGCCGGAGTATCGACTTCTTTATGGAAAGGAGTTTCGTTGAGCGAGATTCTCCGGAGATGCGGGATCTATAGCAGGAGAGGCGGCGCGTTGAACGTGTGTTTCGAAGGAGCGGAGGATCTTCCCGGAGGCGGCGGATCTAAGTACGGGACTAGCGTAAGGAAAGAGATTGCTATGGATCCTTCTAGAGATATTATATTGGCCTATATGCAAAACGGTGAGTTTTTGACTCCGGATCATGGGTTTCCGGTTCGGGTCATTATACCCGGTTTTATTGGCGGGCGTATGGTTAAGTGGCTGAAACGGATCATAGTCACGCCTACAGAATCTGATAGTTATTATCATTACAAAGACAATCGTGTCCTTCCTTCTCTCGTCGATGCTGAGCTGGCAAATGCAGAAGGTAAATGATTTTACCTTTTTACCCCTCATACTATTGATTATAACTGTAATAATCATAATATTTATATTTAACAGCTTGGTGGTATAAGCCTGAATATATAATAAACGAGCTTAATATAAACTCGGTGATGACGACACCTGGTCACCAAGAGATTTTGCCTATTAATGCATTTACCACACAGAAGCCGTACACATTAAAAGGCTATGCTTATTCTGGTAAATTTTTTTAAAAAAACCTCTTAATTAATTTTAAAAAGTTGTTTAGATTATGAAATAATAATTATTAATAATAAAATTTAACAGGAGGAGGGAAGAAAGTGACGAGAGTAGAGGTGACACTAGACGGAGGTGACACGTGGAGCGTGTGTGAGCTAGACCATCAAGAGAAGGCTAACAAATACGGAAAATTCTGGTGCTGGTGTTTCTGGTCTCTTGACGTGGAGGTTCTTGATCTTCTTAGTGCTAAAGACGTCGCGGTTCGAGCCTGGGACGAGTCTTTCAACACCCAGCCTGATAAACTCATCTGGAATCTCATGGTAAATTTAATTTAATTTTAATTAACCTCCTCTTAATATCTTATTTAATTATTATACTAATCAGATCATTATTAATTTAATTAACTTGATTTTTGTATTTGTCTTCGTCCCTACAAAGTTGGAACTAACTTAATTAACGTGCTATTGTTGATGATTTTTTCTTTTTATTAAAAAAGTGTGTTACCTACCACCTTAATACCACTAAATCAAATATGCAAGTTGTTTAATTGTCTTTGTTGTACAGTTCATTATAATGGTCTTAAGACAAGCTAATCGTTATAAAACACTCTTTAATTCATGTTTGACTAATAACGACGTTGACTTTTGTGTCTGTTTTAAAACAGGGGATGATGAATAACTGTTGGTTTAGGGTGAAAACAAACGTGTGCAAGCCACACAGAGGAGAGATTGGTATAGTATTCGAACACCCGACCCGACCCGGTAACCAATCGGGCGGGTGGATGGCTAAAGAGCGACAGCTCGAGATCTCTTCCGAATCAAACAACACTCTTAAAAAATCAGTCTCTTCTCCTTTCATGAACACTTCTTCCAAAATGTATTCAATCTCCGAAGTTAGAAAACACAACTCGGTCGAATCCGCGTGGATCATCGTACACGGACACATCTACGATTGTACGCGTTTCTTGAAAGATCATCCGGGCGGTTCGGATTCGATTCTAATCAATGCGGGCACGGATTGCACAGAAGAGTTCGAAGCGATTCATTCGGACAAAGCCAAGAACCTTCTTGAAGATTATCGTATAGGCGAACTCATAACCACCGGCTACGATTCTTCGCCAAACGTATCTGTCCACGGTGGCTCTAACGTAGCTTCTCTGTTAGCTCCAATCAAAGAGAAGAACAACATTGCTTTGGTTAACCCAAGAGACAAAGTCCCTGTCAAGCTTATCGAAAAGACTTCAATCTCACACGACGTACGTAGGTTCCGATTCGCTTTACCTTCCGAAGATCAACAGCTCGGTTTACCTGTCGGAAAACACATTTTCCTCTGCGCGAACATAAACGATAAGCTCTGTCTTAGAGCCTATACCCCGACTAGCACGGTCGATGCGGTAGGATATATCGATTTAGTCGTTAAAATCTATTTCAAAAACGTTCATCCTAGATTCCCAAACGGAGGGGTAATGTCGCAACACTTGGACTCGTTAGAAATCGGTTCGGTTTTAGACATAAAAGGACCGTTAGGACACATAGAGTACAAAGGCAAAGGCAACTTCATGGTCAATGGTAAACCAAAGTTTGCCAAGAAACTAGCCATGCTTGCAGGAGGAACCGGCATTACTCCGATCTACCAAGTCATTCAATCCATACTTAGCGATCCGGAAGACGAAACCGAGATGTTTGTGGTTTACGCAAACCGAACCGAAGAAGATATACTTGTGAGAGAAGAGCTTGAAGGATGGGCTAGTAAGCATAAAGAGAGGGTAAAAATTTGGTATGTTGTCGAAATCGCGAAAGAAGGTTGGAACTATAGTAGCGGTTTTATTACCGAAGATGTGCTTAGAGAACATGTTCCGGAAGGTGTGAAAGGCGAAACCCTAGCCCTCGCGTGCGGACCGCCGCCTATGATTCAGTTCGCGTTGCAACCTAATCTTGAAAAGATGGGTTACGACGTGAAGGAAGATCTCTTGATCTTCTAAGTAATTAATATTTGGTTTTAATATTATATGTTTGGTAATGTCAAGTATCTCCTTTGTATATATCGGCTACATTTGCTAGAGGTTTTTTATTGGAAATGTATATTGTATACATTGTGTTTATGGTCTTATGTTGTTGATGATAATGATTAATAATGAAAGCATTTGTAAATCAAACTTTGTGTATTTCGGAGTATAGAATAAAACAGTACTGTTTCTCTTTTTCTTGTCATTTTCTTCTAACATTAAAAATTTTAACAAAAATTTTTTTTCTTATAACATAACATAATATGCTACTATAAACTCTTCGAGCGAAAAATAATAAAATAAAAATAGACAAGGAAACTTCCTAAAAAGAGAAAAATAAAAAAATAAAAATAGAAAGTAAGCAAAATAAAAAACGTATAGCCGCGACCACATAATTAACAAAGGACGTCCTGACCACTGCGGAGACGTCGAGTCGCTTACCGAGTTTTTCTTAACTTTTTTTTTATATAAAGAACGTTGTTTCGTGCTCACAAAGGTCAAGTTCCAAAATATATCTTTTATAAAATTATGAAACACCCTCTTGTGTTTTCTCTTTATTCGTTATATAACCTAAACTCAAAGATTGCTTCTTCATGCAACTAATTTTTTTTTGTTAAATTCATGCAACTAATTTTTTTTTTGTTAAATTCATGCAACTAATTTTTTTTTTGTTAAATTCATGCAACTAATTTTTTTTTGTTAAATTCATGCAACTAAATTCGTATACATGCACCCCCTCTACACAATGAATGTTTTGTCTAATTGATAAATTAAATATGCGTATGTATTTTGTATATTCTTTGGTTTAATTTTTCTCAAGGATTATTATTTTTATTTTTTTATAAAGGTTTCTCGAGGATTATTATTGTATGACCTCATATATGACATAACTATAACTATATATTAAATAATTAGTTATATAAATACTCCTTTTTACTTACTTCTCTTTTGTTATGTAGTGTTTTTTCTCTTAGCTAAAAAGAAAAATTCAAGTATAAATAAATTTTGTAAAAATTATGAATCACCACTTTCAATGTCGTCACCTTCATATCATCATTTTTGTATTTACCGCAAAAAAAAATGTCGTGTCTACATATATAATTACACTACATTCATCATTTGTCTTGTATTATTATAGATTGCATTAATTTGTCAATGGATCGTAAAGTTTAATAATTTCGTACAAGTGCTTATAACATATACTTCTTGTTGAGACCACTTCTATTTATTATATATATGCACCGAACCATAACGTCAATAATCAGTATATTTTGCATGCAATACCAAGTATTACATTCTACTAAAATCTCCATCGTAATTTAAGATTAAACGAATTGATTACAAAGATACATTTAAAAGAATCATAGTTATGGATTGTTACCCAACCTAGACAGCTCATAATATATTTTGCGTGTGGAAACACAATTAATAGTCAAAAACAACATTTTCCATTTGAATGGTTCAAAACCTAGATTTTTTGTTGATTATTTTATTGAATAAGTTATATAACTATAAAATTAAATATGCCAACTACGGTTAAGGAACATTTGTGATAAAAAAAAATACTCAATGATTTTGAGTCTTAATATTGTCGTTTGTGCAATTATTTAACTATACATATATATGACATATCTCCCACGGTACTTTTACTACTTTAATGATAATTAAAAAAAGATAATTAAGTTAAATCAAAGACGTCCCTTATGAATATTAAGAGTCGGACACAGAGATGACTAGGGTCATTAAGGCGTCTTACATTCAAATCACCCACTAATTGATAATTAATCTCATTAATTTTCGATCACTAATATTATAGTATTTGGTTAAGTAGCTTTCATGCAACAAGCAAATGATTTAAAATTGGATTATTCAAAGATTTGTTGGCTTCCAAAAGCATTGGGAATGGCTCCAACTACGTTGGTAATTATAATATTTTAATTCTACAATGCCACAATCGTTGGAGTTATTACTTTAATCAAACAAGAGAATCAATCTTAATTATCGGTGGAATTTTAATATCCTAGCTAGTAACAATAGTTTTATAAATGTACGGAAGTCTACTATGGCATTATTCTAAACATATCAATATATATATATATAGAGTTTTGACTTTAAGATTTAAACAACGATGGTATACCAAAATATTGTGAGTGATTCATAAAATTATATAGTAGTATTTTGTATATATATTTAAAAACAATAGTGGAATAAACGGTACTGTTCATGTACGGTCTTCTTATTGTACTTTGAAATTATCTACTAATTTATTCGTTGACATAATTGCAAATGAAGTTTGGCACGACTCCTATTAAAACCCTAAGTATTAATAATCTTATATAATATCATATAATATTTTTGTAATTTTTAAAGTGGGGTGACAAGTGTTTACCTATTTTTATGACATGTGTCCACTTTAGTTCCTCATAATTATTACTTCTATTTTTAAGATAAGTTTTTTTCATAATTTCATATTAGTTTAGTCATAAAACTTTAGTCATAATGCATCATTTTTGTTTTAAACAATTTTTATATATTTTTTAATATTGTTAAATCATGTTTATTAATTCATTTTTGTTTTAAACGAAACAACTTTAGCATTATTTTTCTTATGTCTAAAGTTTTAAACACTCTAAACCAAAATTCACATATTAAATCATTTTTTTTTAATTTGATATGTAACACTTCTTAAATATCTTGGAATAAAACTACATATATCATAAGTTTTATATATTTTTATAGTAAATTATGTTAGAAAAAATAATTTGCACTATGAACTACATATCAAAGCTTCACTAATTTTATTTATCTTTTCTAATCAAATGAAAAAATAAAAAAACGTATTTTTTATTAAAAATAAATAAATGTTTAATATTTTTTCTATTAACAAAAAACTCTTATTCTTAAGTTGAATTTTCTTATCTATCTTTTTGATAAACAATAAAATAATATTTCTCATGATAAAAAGAAATATTTTTTGGTCAAACAAAACTCTTACTCTTAAATTGAATTGAATTAATATAAGAGTTTTTATATCTCAATTATGTAACCACCAAATTTGACATAAAGTTGTGTGTTAAATGTGAGTAATGGTGGTGTTATAAATTATATGGTGAAACCAAAAAATCTTACATCCTCTTCTCCTATATAAGAAGAAAACATCCAACATCTTCTATATATCATTATTTACATATTTTCTATCTTTCATTTATTTATTTTTTTGCTTGTGTGAGAATACAATGCAAATATAAAGTTTAAGAATCATAAAAATTATGTGGTTTTATTTTGGAATTCGATTAAACCCTTCACACTACGGGGTGTTTTTAGAAATAAGAAAGAGTGTTACTCAACTCCGCAAATCCACTTTTTTCCCTAATTTTTTCCTATTAAACTAAATTTTTTAACAATAGTTCGAATAAAAACATGTAAATTACATATTAAACAAACTAATAATCTCAAAAGATATATAATAACTATAATATGTTTAGTTTACTTTGTGAATAGATATAATATTACATGATAAATAATTTTTTATATATAAATTTAACTAATTTTTACGAAAAAAAAATTAATAAATATTTTAAATAAAATTATCTCGTGGGAAACACGGACGACAAAACTAGTTTAATATAAGACGTAACATCAACTACGTCTTACCCACGATTTGATTCCAATCACAAAACTCACGAGAAGTAACTATCAGTATACTTTTGAAATTTTCACCATTTAAAGTTAAAAATATGTGAATTTGAAAATATCTCTTAATAGATCATGAGAAAGGGAATTTAATATAGACCACATATATATATATATATATATATATAAATGTCGCTTGCTTAAACACGTCCCAGTCATTATCGTACCCTTTTGCCAACTTTTGCAAGTTTCATTCATGAAAACGACAACACATTTTAACTCTACATGTCATATATTGTTCTTGTTTTTCTTTTCTTTTTTTTGTTAAAATTTGTTAAACACTATTCAGATAATTAAAAAACATGATTTATGTTAGAATTGTAAATCTTTAAAATTACATTAGCCATAAACACCAAATAAATATTTGCACAATCAAACACCTTACATGTAATGTAATTAATTCATGAAAGGACAAAAAAAGTTGTAGGTAGACAACCACCATATGCGTCTACTAAACAAATTTGAATCATAATATAAAAACAATGTTTGTCTTAGTTTATTATTTGTTGAATTTATTAATTAAATTAATAATTTTCCGAATATTACAAACTAAACATTATTGCTTTCCTAACTTTCTCATATCATATAATCATAGTACTAAACAATAATGTGTGTTCCTTGTCTGAATTACATAAATTGCAATATATTTATTTTCATAATAATCGTAACCATACAACAAAAGGCTTTTTCTCAATTTACAAAATTTGGCCCCAAGTAAGAAACCTTACCTAATTAAGTAATGTTATATATATAATTGGACTCAAGACTTAAAAAGCCCAATAAGAGTTGTTACAGAGTCGATACGCGTTTGCGTTTTGATTTAAAACGTCTAGCGGTTGGAAACTGAATCAGTTAAAACCCTTTGGTCGTGATTTTTTCTGAAACTCAGATTCGGCGACGACGACGACGACGATGTTGGGCTTACGAAGATCTGCGACGGCTTTATTCGACCATAGCCAATCTCTACTTCGAAACCTATCTGTTAGTTTCTTCGTTTCTCTTCTCTATTACCCCTAAAGTCTCAAGCTTTCTAACATTTCATCGCCATAATCTCTAGTTTTCGATTTAGGGTTTCAATAGATCGAATCGATTCGTTTGATTTTGTTATTAATATCAGATTATATGGTTAAAATTGTTTCTCATTGCCCTAGAAATCACTGGTTTGTTCACAAATCATCCGTTTTCGTTGTTGATTTAGCATTAAAGCGATTTGATTTCACTAAGCATTGTATGTATGTTTAGCTTGTGTGTGTTGCTATGTCTATATATATATGTCTCTGTGTACTTATATAGCTACTAGTTCATAGTTCCCTTTTTGTGTGTATCCAAGTTTATCAAAGGGCATTACATGATTCTCACATATGTCTCTGTGTACTTAATAGCTTCTAGTTTATAGTCTCATTTGTGTGTATCAAAAGGTGTTACCTTTTTGTTTGTTTGATTTTTTTTTTTTGTTAATCTTCCTATGTAGTTTCATGGATTACGTGTGCAAGGTATCCGTGTGGGAAACGCAGAGGTTCCGAACAATAAGCCGTTAAAAACCGGTCTTCAAGAAGTTTATGGTATCGGAAGGCGCAAGTCTCACCAGGTTCTATGTGGGCTTGGTATCACTAACAAACTAGCCAGAGACTTAACCGGTAAAGAACTCATCGATCTCCGTGAAGAAGTTGGTATGCACCAACATGGTGATGAATTGGTAAATATCGGTTTTAACACTTTCTTTATAGTCTTAAAAGTTTGTTTCTTTTTCGATATCTAAATACTGTTTTTGTTTGTTAAGAGGAGGCGTGTTGGATCGGAGATACAGAGACTTGTAGAAGTAGATTGTTACAGAGGAAGTAGACATAGACATGGTATGCCTTGTAGAGGACAAAGAACCAAAACTAATGCTCGTACCAAAAAGGGTAAGAGAGTCGCTATCGCCGGGAAGAAAAAAGCTCCTCGCAAGTAGAAACCCTTGTTGCGATGAAATCGATCAAATAAGCAAAAACATGTTGTGGTATTTTTGCAAAATTCACATTCTAGAGGAAGCATTGATCTTCTTCTTTAATACTCTCTCTCTCTCTCTCTGTCTTTTCTTGTATCTTTTTGTGGTTTGTTATCCCAAAACATGGAAAAGAGTAGGCCCAAATTCAATCTTCTTTAGTGAAGCCCATTAAGTTGTTTCAAAACCCATAAGGTATAAAAAGTGGATTTATATATATAGTTTTAGGAAAACACAATTTCAAAATTAATTTTGTATTTTATTTGTGGTGATGGAAAAAAAATGTTTAAAACATATGATATGAGATAGGACACGAATCATAGGGAACAAGAATCGCAATCTAATTGAATTAGAATCACAAGAAATTAGACCAAACAATTTTTGGAATTGATATATGAATTATAAATGAGACCAATTTGGGAAATGGACTAATCGTTGCCTACCCCCAACATTACATTTATTTTATGTAATAATATATAAATCGTCATTTCTCTACATTTTCTTGCTTTTTGAATAATAACTTTTGTGGGTCTTTTAAATTATATGGGCCCATTTAGTTGGACCCAACCATGTGATCTTTCTTTTGTTTTTTTCTTTATTTTTTTTGTTGTTGTCTAGTTTGTAAATTGCACTAGTCATATATACTCCACTTTCTACTACTTGACAAGATATACACCCTTAAAAGACCTTTCATGTATAAAGAAATAAAATAAAGAGTTTTTTCATGAAAAGTCCATGAGCATATAAGTCGACAAATTTAGATGAAATATGTGGCAATAGTTTTAGATATTGTTTTGATTTATTGATTTTTATACATAAAAATAAAAGGTGTAAAGTAGGTTATGGAGCGAGAAAGCCAAGTTTGTATAACTACTGAATAATGGAACAAAAAGAGAGAGAAATGGAAACAAAATATAATAAAAAAATTATCATATTTTAAAAAAATTGTAAATATGAAAAGTATTTTAGTGTACCATGATCACGAGCCTTTTTGTAATAATATAACATAAAATAAAATAATCGTAGCATTTTAGAGAGAACATGGGAGATACCCTACCAAACCACCACCATATAAGAAGTAACAATCAAACCCTAAATACAATCTCTTCAAACAAATATCATCCATATATATATATATATCCACTTAAGATTATCTTTTCTTTTAGCCATACAAATATTTTGATTATCTTATTATATAAAAGTGAGCGCGTTTAATTATAACTCACCAGATCGTGACACGTGTCACAATTAAAAAAGAAAAAAATGTTAATAATGTTAATAATTTTAGGAGAAATGTTAATAATGTTTAAGAAAAATGTTAATAATTTTAAAATAAGAAAAAATGTAACGTTTAGGAAAAACAAAAAATAAGAAAAAGAGAAAGGAAAAACAAAAAAAAAAAAAAATAACCAAACGAAAAGTAACATAATTATCAAATAATCTTATTATATAAACATGAACGCATTTTAGGTGAGCTTAACAAACATAATTATAACTCACGAGATTAACATGACATGTGTATATTACGCATTTTAGGTGAGCGTATTAGATCGTGACATGTGTATTAAAATTGATACGTAGACATTTTATAAAATGGAAACTTAACAATATTGAGAAAAAATAGAAATAAGGAAAATAATCAAAAATAAAAAATTAACATTAATTATCAAATAATTATAAATAAAATATAGAAAAATAAAATAATCAGAAATAAGGAAAATAACATAGAAAAAGAAAAATTTAAGAATATTTTAAGAAATAATCAATAAAAAAAATTAGAAATAAGAAAAAATCAAAACGTAAAATTACTTGAAAAAATAAAGAAAAACTTGATGATAACTTATTTGTTATCTTCATGGATCCACTATCTAATTATTAATTTAAAACAAATGTTTTTTCATGTAAATAACAAAAGCAATGTAATAAAACAAAAATGTGTTATTTTTATTTCTTAATAGATGAAAAAGTAAAAATCACTTATTTACTTATTATTATATATTGTTGTGTGTCTTTTATATTTATTTGTTAATAAAATAATCTGGTATAATATTAGTTTCGTTTAAATCTAACTATAACTATACAAATTTACTAAAAATATTAATATATAATTATAAAATGTTTTTATGTAATTTGTCCAGTGTATTACGCGGGATTTCATCTAGTATCAATATAACCTAAAGTAGATATATATATATATATATATATATACATTGGTCGTAGCTCAACAATTATCTTTAAAAATTAATTTGTTCCTTGTCAAAAAATGATTATCTTACAAAAACAATAGAATATGGCTTTTGTTAAGACTTGTATGTTTTACTATTATTGCTATATCATGCATATGCAATTAATGAGTTAGTAAGTGCCATCGTACACAATTATTGAAATGCTCAAATCCTATGAATTATTGCATATATTTTATATAGAAACTTCTCATGATTGCAATTTGCGTGCAAAAAAAATCTCTTTCTTAATTTGTAATTAAGATTAAGAGTTAAGATGATTAGTTGGGAGTGGTTTTTACCCATCCTAACTAAAACTAAATATATATACATATAAAATAAAAAAACGAGCGAGTCTGTCTTAATTAAATAAAAACACATACAAAACAACATCAAGTTTCTATATTTGGTAGTTGGAAACAAAGAAGTGAAGAAACACTACGCGTCATGAGGTTTTATTCATGAAGAGAAAGACACCATCATTTTTTTTTGACAATCAATACCCATTTTATTAAGTTAAGGTAACGGTATGTTACTTCCCGCTAAGTGAAGCCAATCCGGAACCACATCACTTACATGGAAAAAAAACATATTTCGGGTTCTAACCCGTTTTGCTAAAACATCCGCTTGGACGTTAAAACGTCTGGGAACAAACTTAATAGAAAACTCAACAAACAACGCCTTTAAGGCTACAAACTCTCCTAACTCAGAATTAAAAGCGGGCCACGACGAGAGATCCTCCACCATGTTCACAAGTTCCTTGCTATCGGAGGCAAAAGTCATACTTAACATCGACTTAGCCACTAAGACCTTCATTGCCCAAAAAAGAGCGTGAAACTCGACATGGAGTGGAGATAAAGCTTTAGGAACGGAGCTTAATCCTAAGAATAACTCCTTCCCATCACACCTAACCACCCATCCAAGTCCACTAAACTCATCCGTGTCCGTCCATGAACCATCCGTGGAACACACAACACCCGAATGCAAACCATCTTCCACCATTGTTAGGTTTATATGTTTTTACATTTGTCTAGTTGGTCGATTTCATTTATTGAATTATAATTAATTGTTTTCTCACATTATAATCCCCTTTTAACTACTACTACTAACATTCAACTAATTAAAATCTTGTTTGGCAAAAAACTAATTAATCATTATGTTTACTTCACAAAAAATATCAAGCGTTAAGGTTTAATTTTTTTTCAATCCAATTACTAAATTAAAATGAATCATGTATAATTTGAGTACATTTGTAAATTTTTTTTTTTTTGTCAAACAAGTACATTTGTAATTAAAAAATGAAATTTAGAAGTAAACAAGAATGATAAGAAAGGGATGGTTAAGAATACGTGTCCCCTTGTAGTGGAACCTTATGTTGGAATATGAATTAATGTTGCCTATTTAAATATACCAATGGCCACATTTGTTAGCTTTTCAATTTCAGACAAAAACTTAGTCCCTAAATCGAGACCACTTAAATTTCTCAATCAATTTTTTTCTTTAATTTATTTTTATTTTTTCTCGAATTGTGTCAATTTTTAGTTCTCATGTTTGGCCGTTGGATAATTTATCATAGTATTAAATGTTTAGGTATGGTTTTATCTTGGGTTAAGATTTGATTATCAATAATAAATAAAATGAGAAAAGCCTAGGATTAATAGCTCAAATTATTTAACAAGAAAGGTGGCTAGTAAAAAAATAAAGTATATATATATATGTGTATGTTTGTTTAATAAGGTTAGTATGTAGGCTTGACTTTCACGTTGAAACGTTTACCGATAACAGGCCTACAAAAGTGTGTAATATATTACGAGTACAAATCGAATATTTGTAGTATTTTAATTTTAATAGTATCAAATTATGTTTTTTAAAAAAAATATCCACCATAAGCTTTAAACTAGTTGTTAAGTGTACTTTAATATGCTTTGTAGTTGAACAACTTTTAGTGATCCTTGATTCAATAAATAAACCAGATTTTGATAAAATAATACTAATTTTAGACCAAGCTTTAAAATAAAAAATAAAAAGTAGTTTGGGATAAACGAAGTAGCAAAGGCGTGGTGATGAAGATTCACTTAGATTCGGATTTTGTTTGCACTATTACATGTGAAGGATATATAAACAATTTAATAATAATTTTGGACTACTTAATGAGTATAATTTATATAGTCCAAGTTAGTTAAATAAATTTCGTTGTGTGTTAACACACATATGATATTTATTACATCATCCGAAAGTTAAAATCATTCTTTTATTAATAAAACAAACATTTATGTATTCATCTTCTGGAGACAACGAAATCCCCTTTTCACGGTTCCAGTTTTTCCATGGATTATGTGGTATATATGGAAAGCGCGAAATGATAAACTCTTCCGCAGGTTAGAAAGGAGCCCTATGGAAACAAAGGATGTTGCATTAGGGGAGGCAAAAGCGTGGATAAAGGCGCAAGAAGTTATTTCGGCGCAAAAATCGGTGGAAAGCGTGACTGACATTCAGGGGACTGTGGTCATAGGAAGAGCCCAATTTGAAGATGTGTGGTGTTACACGGACGAATCATGGAAAGAGGGAGACGATACTTGCGGGATTGGATGGGTCCTCCGAAATCACGAAGGAGAGACAACGCTTTTGGGATTAAAGGGTTATAGTCGATGCATGTCGCCACTACATGCAGAACTTCACGGATTGCTATTTGCATTGGAGGGTCTTACGGATCACAATCTCAGTTGCAAGGTATTTTGCACGGATTCCTTGGATTTAATCAACATGGTCTCAACGCCAGAACTCTGGCCGTCTTTCTCTCCGGAGTTGGAGAAGCTACGCGATCTGCAAGCGAATTTTCCGGACTTCACACTTCGGTATGTAGAAAGGGGAAGAAATGCACAGACGGATCTTCTAGCACGAGGTGCGCGTGGCAGGAAGGCTATCTTCCAGTATATTAGTTCTTCTATTCCACTTTGGATTACAGATACATCTACTGTATTTGTAAACATGTAGAAAAGAGGACAAAATGAAAAAAAAAAATCTCCAAAATGATTTTCATCTTTGATAATATGCTAAAATAATGGTTTAGTGGTCCATTTCATTAAATTTAAAGAAGAATAATATTTACTTTACAGAATCTAATTACAGTTTCATATAAAGAAAATATAAGTTACATATATCCGTTGAAACAGTAAATAGATTTGTACATTTTACTTACTGTCAATCACTTTAATATTTATAGCCAAAGGAGATATTTCTAAATTTAGTTTGGCATAGTACACTCCATATTAATAATTCGAATATCTAACACATACATAAATATCAAATATATTATATATACAAAAAAACAATTTAAAGAAGACAAAAAATGACAGAAGAAAACAAGACAGATCGACAGATCACACCAAAAGATCTTACTGTATCTTCGCAAACTTATTTTTAAAGGCCTTTTTAACAAAACAAAAAAAAAAAAAAAAAAAAAAAATAACGGGATAGGTAATAATCTAAAAAGATAAATAAATAAATAAATATAAAAATAAATATTGTTTGTATTTAAGGTATTTATTTATTTGAAAGGGCTTTTTAGGCATGCTAGTCTTTGGCAGACCTAGCTACTGTTCAAGCCTGTCTTTTTCTTATTTTCTCGTTTACCGAACATTTGTTTCTTTTTAATTTTATCAACGTTATAATTAATTTTATTCAGATTTCAGACAGTACGTACAATACTATTTTTTTCTCTCTTTATTTCTTGAAAAAATCATACTAGTAAATTTTGAGTTTTGCTGCAATTTTTTTGATTTTTGTTCATGGTTTCAACATTTGTAGTAGTATTTTATAAATAAAATTGTAATATTAAATTATATATTCTTTGACTTGTCAACTGCCTGTGTGATCGGTTTCATTAAATAATGTTTTTTTTTTGTTAAAGGTTTAAATAATGTGGTATTTATCTCACAGATTTATGCAAAATGGTCATTTAGTGGTCATATGTTTACATAATTAATTAATTAATCTCTATTGGTATTTCCGAAATAAAAGTGTACTAATGTGTTTTTTACTTAAAAATAAAAAGAATGTTCCTCTTAGGATTTTGGAATCTAGGATCCGAAGAGAAACGGGCACGTAATGTTATTTTAACAATGTTGTTTAAATAATTTTTTATATAGTTTTACTTTTGACTTTATCACACTCATTTGAAATGTATAGTATATTTTAAACAAGTGTACTGTTAACGAGTTATTCACAAATCACAACTGACAATAGTTATATATTTGTATTTAAAATCCGTATACAAACAAAAATTTGAGTTTAGATTTCGTATTATGTGACAAAGTTTAATAATTCGGACTACAAGTCTTTGGTAGATATTGCGCGTGGAAAATTAAACATGCATTGGTAACAATACTATGCTTAAGTAACTATAAATAAATAAAGGTAATCGATAATAGACAAAAAAAACTTTTGATTAAAATAGCTCTGACTTCCAAAAATTAAACAAACAAACATTAATTATATATTTTTGTAAAAGGCTAACGTGAGATGTTTAACCAAATATTTTCAAAAAGAAGACATGTGGTCTTCTCTCTTTGCTTTTCTCTTCTTTTCATGTAAAACACAAGTTCAATTCCAACCTCACTCTACTTTTGACCATATCTTATAAATTTTATACTAATATATATGTACCTTTTGCATAGTAATATATCTTATCAAGTATATCAAACATACATAATTAGTTAATTTTATACATCATGTTTATTTATATTGCGATGTAGAAAATATGTTTAATTTCCACATATCAACCATACAAATTGAGGTAATTATATTGTGATGTAAAAGATATGTTAGGGGAACCACGAATAATTAAAACAAGGAATAGAGTTTAAATAACAAATTGGGAAAAATCAACTTTAAATTTGAAAAAGATAGCAAGGAAGAAGTATCCCATGAGAATATGGGACCTGCTTTCAAGATTTTAATAAATCAATTTTTAACCCTTTTCTTTTGTCTCCATTAAACAAACTAAAATAATAAGATTTTAAAATAAACTAAAATCTTATTCCCCAATTATCCAAATCTCCCAAACCCAGCCTATGTACCTTTTTACCCTCCTTCACAAATCTATATTTACAATAAATAAAAACTTAAGAAAAATAACAAAAAATCACCCACCAAAAATTTGTTTTTTTTTTATCATTTCATTTCTCATATATTCTTCCCTCCCATCGTTGAGCTTTCTTCAGGTGTGCCAAATTACCTTTTTGCCCCTCTCAATTTGAGATTAAAAAAAAAAAGCGAGCAACTTTGGTTTTGAACCTCTAAGTTTAGCCATCTTCAATGAAGATTCTGCTGATGAAATCTCTAAACCTCTTGGAGTATAGTTTAGGATCAACGGCTGAGATCGAAGCAGGATCGGCTTGTAATGACTTATAAGCATGCTCTATCTTCTTGCTTATGTCGTAATCTTGCAAAATGTCGATGATCCCAAAATATAGAACAACCTCGTAGACCTCTCCATGAGACAAATAGTTTGTCCCACCAGAGGAATACTGATCAAAATCGCTTCTTCTCGCCATACGTTCGGCTCTTGCAGGCATGTTTGCGCCTAATCTGATCAACGGTTTCCTACAAAACATATTCACAAGTTTTGATCAAACACAATGATATAACTATGGAGAAAGAGTCATACTTTAAGCATATTAATTGTAAGAGCAGAGAGGAGGACCACACATAATGATCAGTTTTGTCCCTCCCCACAAAATTATTGTGTGTTTTTTTCTTCCAATTCAATGTAATAGGCCCCCCCACAAGATTGCTAAGCTACTTTTATTGCAATAATGCAATGAGATGCAACGTAGTTTTCACAGACGAAATCATTCGTAATGGGAAATTGAACCTTCTCAACTACTTTTCACCAAAGACTATGAATGCAAAAAGACTGTTTATAGTTAGGTCGACTTCTTGTGCTACCTAGAGATTAAAGCCTTGCGGGTCATGGTGTAATGATTGGACGAGAATAAACGTTTTCACGTACCTGCCAGCTAAAATGCGGTCCATATCTTGAAGTTCAGCCTCTAGGAAACGACAACCGCGCATGAATTTCTCGTTTTGGTATGACTCTATCTTACCTGAACAATACATGTAACAAATTACATTCACAAACAGGTCTATACCAGAGTATACTCGAGGAAATGAAAGAGATCTTTTAACTAACCAGATCTTAAAACAAACGGAGAGAGACCCATCTTGTCTCCTGTGTTATCATCACGGAAATGAACACCAATCAAAAGGCTATAATCCATTATCCTCTCAGCTTCCAAGAACTCGCAGTCGCGTTTTATTTGCCTTTTTCAAGAAATCAGGTCTAGTTAGTAATGTGTTTGGACTGTGGAACAGTCAAATTGCACAAGCAAAATAACTAGAAAGATTATCGGCAGCTTACATCATAAGCTCTTGGTACCAATTTTTTTGAAGACGAAAAGAAAAGTTAAGATCAAGGTCTTTAAGAGTAGTGGTCTCATCAATTTCAGCTTCAGGCTTGGAGGTGGTGCGTCCATGAGACGACCCTTTAAGGTCAAAACGTCTTTGGATTCTATATTCGGAGCAGAACAAGTTCCCCATGACGATAAACCGAACCTGGAAAGATAGTACAACATTAAACAAGATGAGAAATTTGTCCATTGGATACTTAATGTAATATAAATGTACAACACAAACCTTCTGGCCACCAACTGGTTTGATACAATGCACGCCATAGAACTTAGTCACAAGTGAATTTTCATACTGGCAGACGTGTTTGTAGTAACTTGAAAGCATTCGTAAAAGCACCTGGTTAAGCACAACATAAACTTTTGAGTCATGAAAAGCAAATAAAGAATACAACACAAGCAAAATAAGTCAAGACAAGAGCCAACAACTAACCTTGACTTCTGATTTCTTCACCGTCTTAATCATAAATCTATCATCTTGAGTCAAGTAAAAGAAGCTTCCACTCTTTCCAGGCGAAGAAAGTTCCCGTAGAGATTCATTACCACATATAGCTAGCATGTAATCGGCAGGATCCACCGTGAAATGCTCCCTCAGGCGTCTAACAAAAGAAACACATTGTATCAGAAATATAATAAAAACACAGTGAAATACACAACATAACATCAGGCTGCAATAGATTTAATACCTAAACACCAAAGGACAATAGTCCTTCCAGCGAAAATCCACAGACTGATGTGGCGGTGTAGTCTTAGAACCTTCCGGTGGAAACCTTGTCCAGAACTTCTCGCTCGGGTCGAAATCGCTATTTTTAAGATCTCTAACAACAGAAGCATGTTTGCCAACAGAATACCTAGTTTAAACATCACTTTTGGTTAGTACACAGATCAAGAAACTCAAACAAAAATGTCTAAAACCATGAGAAAGTACCTGATCCCATGTTGCAAATTGAGCATCAAATCATATTTCTTGTGCCCTTTAGATATAGTCTCTCCAGGTTTCTTAGCCTCACCGCTAAAACAACAAGGATTCTTCCTAAACTGACGAAACCCATCTCTATCAACAGAGATCATGTCTCTATAAATCACAGAAGCTTCAACATTATCAACAATATCACAAGTTATATCACCAGCTTCACCATCTGATTCCCAAATACAGATTCTTGGGAAAATCTTCTCACCACTCAAGCTTCCACCACCACCACCACCACTATCAACAGAAGATCTCTTCCTTGAAGAAGCAACAATCATCTCATTCTTCTCTAACCCATCAAAGAAACTTCTCATAAGCTCACTATTCTCGTCCCAAGAACCTATCCACGAGCTACCATCAGCCCAAGTAAACACACCACTTCCTCTAGGCACACCATTATCCCATTGCCCTTCGTATCGATTCCCATTAGGCCAAGCCAAAACCCCTTTGCCGCAGATCACGCCGTTACGCCATTCTCCGGTGTACTGATTCCCGTTCATCCACACATATCTTCCACGACCGTCCTGCAAGTTACGCCGCCACGTGCCTTCGTAGAAATCGCCGTTACCGTAACGCTTCTGCCCGTGGCCGTGTTTCCGATCTGCGATCCACGAGCCACGGTAAGTATCTCCGTCGCTTCCGATGAAAGTACCGAACCCTTCCATCCTCCCGGATTTGAACTCGCCTTCGTAAGTCGCGCCGCTTGGCCACGAGAATTTGCCTTTGCCGTAAGCTTTGCCTCGCTTCCACTCTCCTTCGTACATACATCCGTCTCTCCACAGATACTTGCCTGATCCGTTGGGGAATCCGCCGGAGAAAGTTCCCGTGTACAGATCTCCGTTTGGTAACGGCTTCTCGACGTCCACGGGAGGCGTGGGGGTCACGCGCCGCGTCGTTCCTTGAGATTTAGATCTTACCATAGGTGTTAGAGCTAGTAATAGCAAATCGTCTCGTCTCTCACCGTCTTGAAGAGTATTCTTCTTCTCCACGACGACGACGCTGCTCGTGCTGCTGCTTAGTAATACTTCAGTAGCTTCTTCTACGCTAACCGGAGGCTCGCGAGTCATCTATTCATCAGATTTAAAGCTTCTAGATCTCTTAATAATGGCATTCGATTTCAAAACCCTAGGGTTTTACAGATTCGACTGGTTATCGCTAGATCCGTCGTCGCATCCGCAAAACTCCGGTGAGAAGAAAATCTCCGGCGATTCGTGTTGTTTCTGCGTTGATGAACTTTTTCGAAATCTGAGAAGAAACGTTCGTTGAGATTCAGAGAAACGCTAGAGAGAGAGATAAAAGAGAAAAGGAGAACGAAGAAGTATCAAAAGGAAAAGGATAAAGAGACAGAGAGAGAGAAGAAGAAGAGAAATAAAAGGTTTTAAAAACGGAAACTAAATAATTTATTTTAGTAAAATTTAATTAAAGGAAGAGAGAGAGTGAGAGAGTCGCAGTAAAAAGTAAAACTATTGGGAAGTGGATAAAAAAAAGCCCACCAGCCCAAAACATAAAGTCGTTATTGTTGTGACCAATGTATTGACTTAAATTATTACGGGATTGGGAAATATATAATAATTTTATATACCGTTATATTGTTACACAGAAAATAATAATTTTGTCACCCATGATATAATTAATAAAAAATGGGATAATTCCGAAAAAACATGGATCGAGTAACAATAATCACCTGACCGAGTTAATGTATCTGTATTTTTCTACCACATATATCAGTTTTAATTACTAATTTACTACTACTAAAAATCTTGCAATTTAAAATCTCTGTCAACACACATATGTAACATATATATAGGATTATATTTGCTTCAAAATGCATAGATAAATATGTTAATGTGGAAGTTTCTGCCAAATATGATGCATATCATACTATATGTGTTACTTGTGAGACATACCAAATAAATTTTTATATTTTTGGTTACTCTAATAGTATGTTAAAAACCTAACCTCTTTTTTTTGTTTTGTTAAGATGTTCAAAAAGAAACTTTTTATGGTGAAAAAACAAACTTTTAGTTTGGTTACTATAATTGTATTTTTGAAACCAATAGCTATTTCTTCGATTATTATATGTTGAAATGTCTCCAAAAATATAACTAGTAATGGAAATATAGAATTAAAAAAATATAATGCCGGGCGTGGCCTACGTTGTATGGATAAAATGTGATAACCACGTAAAAGACCAAATGATTAGTTATGTTTATCTCCTTATTTTTTTTAAAAAAAACAATGACTAATCAACAAATTACGTACGTACTTGTTGTATATTTATTCATAAACTGTGATCGATTATCAACAGATCGTCATAGAAAAATTGAATAAAGTAATAAACCATGTAATAACTTTATTAACAACAACAGATTTTTATAAATTTGATTTCTCATATGTGATCTTATTATGTCATTGTTGGTCGGTCGTTAATTATTCAAGTTTCAGTTGTAGAATTTAGCGAATGATTAAGAACATAATTTAATAAAGAACAACTCTCTTTATTAATCTTTAGGAAAATCACTCAAAACCTAAAATCTTCGAGTTCTCTTTTAGACTCTCAAATCTCTCAAAGTCTCTCACATCTCTAAATTTCATAAGTTATCGCAACACCCTCGCATCTCCTTATATAGAAAAATATAACTCCTAATCCTACTAGGATAACTCCATAACGATATATTTAGATAACTCCTAAATATATCTCTTAATTCTAATCTCTTTAGGATTGCTTTGTCTTGAACTTATTCCAACATTCTCCACCTAAGCTTGAAGTCCATCTTTTCCAAATCTTGAACACCAATGAGATCTCTCATCTCCTTAAACTTGACTCTTCCAAGCGTCTTTGTTTAGATGTCCGCCTTTTGTCCCCCTCTTGGTTTATCAACAATAAACCATGTCTCGTTTTTGTTGATAGAAGAAATCTCATCTCCATGAAAGGCAAGTGATCCTACCAGTTTATTTGTAAACTGTTGAGGTTCATGTCCAACTCCTAATTAATATGATATTGTCCGCTTTGGGCCAAGGTGGTAAGCCCTCACGGTTTTCCTTATTAGACTTCTTCCCAAAAGGCCTCATACTATATGGAGTTGAATATCTCTTATATATTAGACACTTCATGCTAATATTCCGATGTGGGACTTTGTTTGTTTTCCCAACAATCTCCCCTCAAACCAAGGACCACATCTCCTTGACTTCTACTCTCGATACATGGCACCCATCTTGTGTGACGGAGACTTTCAACACAAGGCACCGGCACTCCTAATCGTGAGTACATTTTGAGGGTTCTTCCCCCATCAAACACATCCACCTTTCTGAGTCCACTTCTTCGACTCGGATGCTTCCGATACCATTTGTAGAATTTAGAGAATGATTAAGAACATAATTTAATAAAGAACAACTCTCTTTATTAATCTTTAGGAAAATCACTCAAAACCTAAAGATCTTCGAGTTCTCTCTTAGACTCTCAAATCTCTCAAAGCTCTCACATCTCTAAACTTCATAAGTTATCTGCAACACCCTCGCATCTCCTTATATAGAAAAATATAACTCATAATCCTACTAGGATAACTCCATAACGATATATTTAGATAACTCCTAAATATATCTCTTAATTCTAATCTCTTTAGGATTGCTTGTGCTTCAAGCTTATTCCAACATCAGTCTTTTCTCAATTTGTCTTCGTTTGATAAGACTCGAAGATTAGGACTGAATTTATATAATAACACTGTATAATTTGTTGTAGTGACGTAACTTGTATCATATTTTGTGTTTGTGTAACCAATTGATAGAGTCGTAATAAGATTTTTCTTTGTTGAAAAATCCAATCTTAAGTTATAAATGTATTCTATTTTTTGTTTTTTAAATATATATTATACTAATACGATATATATATATATGTGTGTAGTTTTCCTCAGGACTTATACACCCGAAGCCATAAATTGAGTTTCAAATAATTAAATGCAGGGTTATCGACTTTTCTTATAATTAAGTGTATAATTAATAAATATCGTTGAAGATCTTCACACTATACAATGCATCGTTTTCACCATATAACAAAAAGAAAGATTAGGATCTCATGCTATCAGATAATGTTTAATTATTCTATATAGTTTCTTATTGGTTATTTGATTGAAATTAATGTGTTTTCTTTATACACAAATAATGTGTGTTTTAAATAGCAAGTTAATAGTACATAAGCTCAATTATTCAGGAAACAGAATATTATCTATTTATATTTTAATATTGCATGATCGAGCAACGTTGTTAGAATTTAAAAAAAATACTTTTTATCGAATTAGATTTTGATTTAGGGAAAATATAAATTAGAGACAGATATGACAAGAAAAGAGACAAATACAACTCTAATTGCGAATAAATTAAATATAATTACGCGTTATTATCTTTGTTAATCTTCAATGACTATACAGTTAGGACGATCAAGCTGAGCTGGCATATTTATGGGACCCATTTTATGAAGCAATTGGGCTGTCACGGCCCACCTAATATCGTCGTCTACGTAGAATCCAACGACTTAGACGGTGCCACGTGGTGATCAACTTACAAGGTGAGATTGTAGCCACGTCAGTAAAATCTATAGCGAAACCACCTGTCTCATGTGGCGTTAATTGCAACGGTTTTGTTTCACACGTGTGGGAGTCAAATATTTAAACTCGTGAAATTCGTGTAAGTTTGTTAAACCGTTTTGATTAGTCCAAGTAGTTCTGGGCATATTAACCTGAACCGGTGAACCCGAACATGGACTTGAACCTGTAAGATCCGAATCTGGACCCGTACCGAAACTAGAGGTGTAACATGTTGGATATCTTTTTGTAATATCGGTGGGTACATGTTCGGATCCGGGTAGGAACATGTACCGAAGAGGAACCTGTACATGTTCTTGTAATATGTCTTTAGTCTTTTATTTTCTCTATATTTGATACAAAACTATTTGATACAAAACTGATTCTAATAGTATAATTGTTTGATTGTTGTTTTTCGGCTAATCACAATATTTGAAGACTTCAACATTGTTTTTATTTATAATGCAAATGCATTATTCAACTCAATTTACAGATTTAAATTCAAGTTTTTTTACAATTTCGGGTAAATATATAATGTAGAACTTGCATCCGAACATGTACCCGAAAAAACCCTGTAAAAATTCGGATATTTACAGGTTCAATAAAATGGAACATGGATCCGAACCTGTACCGTTAAGACCCGAACCTATACCCGGCCCGAAACATTACAGATACCTAAATAGGTCTAATTTATGTATATCCATTAGAACATGTACCGTTAGACCCAAACCTAAATCCGAACCGAATACCCGTATGCCCATAACTAAGTCCAAAAGAAACGTAACTTAACGACTATTTGTAAATTAATGAGAAATAAAATATTGTAACCCAAAATAATTTTATTTTGTCTGATATTACACAAGATACGAATGCAGGGAAATTGTGTCGAGTGGATGGTTCGTGGAAAAGTACGGAAGAATTTGAGGGAACCGGATGGATTTGTTTGAATGAAGATGGCTCTAGTTACCTGAAGGGAGTAAGGTGCGATAGAAGGAGTCTTTCTCCCTTGCAAGCAGAGTTTAAGGCCCTACTATGGGCGATGGAAGTTATTAAGGCACGAAACATTAGCTGTCAGACATTTGAAACAGATAGCACATTATTGGTGACAATTTTGCAGACTCCTTCCGAGTGGCCTGCTTTCTCCATTATGTTAGAAGAGTTTGAAGCCTTACTTGATTACTTTACACACTTCCGGATAAAGAATATACCACGAGACAGGAACACGCAAGCTGACAAGCTGGCACGGGCAGGACGAAACCTAGCATATACACAACTGCATGTGAGCGAAGTCCTTCCAAACTGGATTGCCAACGAAGTAGTGTAGTTCTTTTCCCATATTTGTTGTAATAAAAAAAAAAAAAAAAAATTTATTTTCCCCTGAACTTTTCCCTAATTCAGTTTTCGAATTGTCTATTTATAGAAAAAATTATCAAAGTTGTTCAGTCTGTTAAAAATTTAGAAATTTTGGGGCCGTTTTATAATGATTTAAAGATTTGTTTAAAAAAATAGAAATTAGTGTCTACATAAATAAATTTGTGACAACAAAAACAAAGATATAGATAAATATTCGTATAATTGAGACAAGAATTTGAAATGACAATATATCTGATTTGTTTGACCAAAAAACGAAATAATTAAATTAAAAAAATGAAGGTGAAATTAAATTAAAAGTAAGACGAAAAAGACAAAAGAAGATCGGATAAGTAAGGTAGGCGTCCGCCGACCTACAACGTCCGAAAACTTATTACTACGCATCAAAACAACAAAGACCAATCACGAGTCTTTTCTTTGCCAATTCCAAATTCATTTCAAATATTTTTATTTCATTTAATTATTACCTAAATTAATTATGATTCTATAATAGGCTTAATCTATATATATATACAAAAAAAAGGTATGCAACAAACTAGCTTTAACCAGAAAATATCATTGTTTGTTTTGTGTATCTATACTTACTTTGAAAACTATTAGAATTTAGAAAGTGTTTTAACGTATACTCATTTTATTATCATTTATCTACTGAAATTTTATTCTAAATATTTCATGTAATCTTATGTTGTAAAACAAAATTCAATAATATAGTTATGGTGTCACTCTATTATTTTTCTTCATTTGACTCCTTTATTAAAAAAAACTTGATTTTTCAGCTATGGTCAAAAATGGTATGTTTTTGTGTAAACCATGAGTTATGACTTGTAGTGTACTTTTATACATTCAACTTGGTTTTTATTGTCCAATGAAAACACTACAAAAATATAAGGTTATTAACTTTTGGTCACACCATAAGATTTTCACAATCAATACATTTTATCATAAATATATTTTTTATAAGGGTGTAGTGACGTATGCAACAAAAGCATATACTGAAGAGAGAGAGAGAGAAGTTGCTCAGATATTGATGTAACAATAAACTATTTCAAAGCCCATTCCTCAATAAGCCTTACACCAATGTCTTGTCACTCCAGGTTTTACCAAACTCATATTTTATTTACCATTAATTATATTTTTTTTTATTATTCATAATTTTCAGACATATTTATTGGATTTTTCTTTATTAAATGGCTACAACGTTTGGGGTGTTTTGTCAGAACAGCAGCAAATCTTGTGGTTAATTACGTGCGGCTGTAAATTCATTGTTTTGGTTTTTAATATATATACTAGGATTTAACCCGTGGTATACCACGGATTTATATTTTCTTTAAAGTTTATATATTTTTATATTTAATTTAGAATTTTGTGTAAATTTTTTTTATAGAATATTATACATATATTTAAAATATGTAATATTAGAATAACATATTATTATTATTTTAAGTTTTTGTGTTTTTTTAGTAACAACCCGTTAATAAATATATATATTTTAGTCACTATCCGTTAACAAATAATTATTAACAAATAACTATTATGATAGTGAAACCAAGTTAAATTATTAGAAATATGAAATTAGTTTAAAACTTTTAAACTAAATCTTTATACACTAAATAGCAAAATCAAATAAAAAAGTTGTAATCTAAAATAAAATTATATATTAGTTAAACATGTTTTAAAATTTTGGGTTATTTTTGTTAAAAATCTATTTTTTTGTTAAAAACCTTTTCTAATGGTTTTGTTATGTTAAATAAATTTTTAATGATATTTTTGTTCTAAGAAACTATGTAATAATGTATATAAGTGAATTACATATTTTCTTATTTGATTTTCCCAATTATTTTTACATAAATATTTTAATAATTGAATCATATATTTGGAAAGTTTTAATGTTTCCTTATATTAGTTTTGTAATTAAATAGATAAATATATTTCCTTATTTGTATAATGGCACAATGTGTAATTTTAAATGATTTTTTGGACATGTTCAAATTACTACTTCAAAAATAATAATATAGATTTATGTTCTATGTCGTTTTTTTTTTTTTGTCAACAATTTATGTTCTATGTCGTTAAGTTATGTATTTAGTAACGAATTGTAAAATAATTGTGTAACGTATGTTCAATGAATATAAAAAAGTACAGCCGTATTTAAAACATTGTCTATTTTACTAATTTTCTAGATATACTAAAATAAATTTAAAACGGAGAGATCACGTTGAATTTTATTTTTTTAATAAGTATTTTACAATATATCGGACTTACGTGTTAATGGGTTTAAAATTTGTTAGAAACTATGAATACGTCTTCTTTTTGTCGTGTAAGCTTGAAAGGGAAAGCCCATGCTGTTAGTTTTAGTCTTTTCTGCTTCATTAAATTTTCTATATACAAGAAAAGTTTTTTTTTAATTAAAAAAAAATAAATATATATATATATATATCAAAAGGAATTGAAGACCTATTGTTGCCAATTTTGAACTAACTTGATTTTAATGGTAGCTTCCTTCTAAGAGCAACTCCATCAACCAAGACATTCAAATGTCTTATTTTTATTTTTAAGAATATTTTTAATGTATTTTTATGCATAAGACACTCTGACGTTTACGTTGCGTCCATTGGTAGACACTACAGTGTTTTAATTAAAAAAATTATAAATAACTGAAATTGCAAAACTCTAAAATTATAAATAATTGAAATTGCAAAAGAATAATTCACAAAACTACACCATTTCATTCTTTCATTTACAAAACTCTATCTAATTCAAATTTTTCTCATAATTATACATTTTCAAAATTTTAAAAGCTTGATTTACTCTTTAAAACTTCACCAAAATTAAAAATTTTCATTTGGGTTCGCTAATTAGTGTTTAGGATATAGTGATTAAGTGGGTAGGATATGTATAATTTGGATTTAATTTTTAGTGATTAGGTGTAATTTTGTGAAGAAATTTTTAAAATGTGTAGTTTTGTGAAATGCAATTAAAAAGGTGTAGTTTTGTAATTCTCCCTTTGCAAAACTCTAGAAAATAAGAATTTGTTTTTATTAAAAAATTATAAATAATTGAAATTGCAAATCATAGAAAAATAAAAAAAATAAAAAAAATTGCAAAACTCTAAAATTATGACACGTGTCGTTCTAGACACGGTTCCTATTTGTCCAAAATAAGACATTGGTCTTATATGTTTTCAATATTTATGCATTTATTTATTTAAATTTACAAACTAGACACATCAAAAAGTAAAATAAAACCCTCCATTGGAGGTGGTCTAATACTTTTTTAATTATTTTTTCATTAACACTTAAGACCATGATTATTGGTGGTGCTTAATAATAAATTAAGAATGCTTAGCTATATAAAAAAATAAAAGTAATTACTTTATGCTAAGTATCGTTTCTTAATGAATCACTTTTGCTTAGAGTAGGCATCGGACACGTGTCACTTGCAGACAAAATCTGGGTGATTTATTGTTTTTTGCATTTTTTTCATTTGGATTTAATTTTTTCATATTGTTTGGTGATTATTTTTTTTGTCTATAATACTTAGTCTTATTTGGGATTTAATTTTAAGTACACTTGAAAATAAACAGCTAGTTGACGGAAACATACAACTCCACTCCATATAAATGTCAAAATTAAGATTTGTTTTTTTAAAAACAGTGTATCAAAGAATATACATAGAAAATTCCATATTTGTTTAACTAAATTAAATTAGGTATAAAAAACAATAAAACGAGAAAATAAAGAATGATGAGCATGTAAGCATGTGGGTGTGAGCATGTAAGCATGTGGGTGTGAGTATGTGATTCAAAACGTGTAAGAAAATTCCATATTTATTTTTTTAATATTAAATTTAATTTTTAAGAACCTTTTACTAAGCAACACCAATAATTATCAAAAAAAATTAAACAACTAAAGTTTCTTAGACAAAAAAATAATTACTAACTAAATAAAAACAATTAGCTAAGCACCTACACTAAGCATCATGGATAATGATGCTCTAACAAGCTTATCCTTTTTAATTTCTTTAATAAATAGTTAAATACAAACTTAAAATAGTTTAGTCCGCTAAGTACGTAAGATTATAGGAGTAATTTAATATTCTCTTAATGGATAATTGTTAATTTTGTGTCCATTACGTAGCATTCTCATGCATTATATTTAATTTGTTGACGGTGCCATATAGTTAACGACTACATTATATATTAGTTACATATACATCTACTGTTTAAATGTCCAAATATGAATTTAAATATTATTATGAAACCCGTTTAACAATTTGATATATCGTAAATTTGTGACATACAGATTTATTTTCTTAACGAACCACATTCACGAGTTATATAGCCTTTTACTTGATAATAATATTGTTACAAACTGTTATTTGTATATTTTTTGTTGTTGTAGAAACCCACATAGTTTTGATATACCGTTACCCCATTAAGGCCCCCAAATTAGTTTGGGTAAGATGTACAATTTGTGCAACCTAAAATTATATTGACAAAAGTTTTAACTAAAATATTAATATAAAAACAATAATTAGGCTTTTTTGGCCCATTGGGTTTAAACTCAACAGTAATTTCTCGGCCCATTTGTTTAATCTTCTTTTGTGAAATAAATTTGTCCATCTCTTTATAGTCCCATTTTTTTTGTGTGACAATTTATATTGTGTCAAAAGTATCCCAAAATATATTCATAATCTTTTTGCTGTAATTCCAAAATCAATTGGTATATAAATTTTTAATTTTAGTCTATGATACCTGAAATCCTTGCTCTATTTAGGGGTGACAATATTTTTTTACTTTTAATTTTGGTAATGTTAAAGATCATTATTGCCTATGAGACAAGGCAAACTTATAAATATGTATCTCATACAAAAAAAAAACAAAAGAGATTGAAAACAATATTTTATATGTAAATTGGTTACACTTCCTTTCTGCTGCCATACATTTTGGCCTGGTTATAAAAAAAACTAAAAAGATGTATAATGATATGATTACTTCTAATTAATTATTTGATTATTTTGTAAAAAGTTAAGGTGTAAGACAGCTAGACACGTGTGGTAATTATAATTAGCACTAATCCCCACCTGATTAGCAATCATTCTTTCCATTGGATCCATTTCTAATCAAATATTAACCTCACAAATCACAAAAATTCTTATATTTTTTTTACAAACTATGTTTCTCTTAATAATCGAGATTTTGGATACGTAGTGTATACAATATGGTAGACAAGTTCATGGTTTTACGTATTTTTTCAAGTTCTAATTAACAGCTATACAATATAATTAGACAAAAACATGATCAAATTCAAAAAAATTATTAATTATTATTAATCATATAGATAGCTATTACTTCTCTGTTTTTATATATAAGATGTTTCAAGCTTTTAGTTTTGTTTCAAAATATAAAATGTTTTCAATTTTCTAGGTAAGTTTTAAAGTGATTTAATATGTTATTGGCCAATAGTATTAAGTTATATTTTTAATGATTGGTTAAATTTTTTTAAATCAAATGTTTCATAAACTAAGTGGTTTTAGTCAAAACATCTTATATACAAAAACAAAGGGAGTAATATTATCCTTGCATCCAAAAAAAGACGAAAAAGGACAAATATGTTTTATTCACTGTTATAGTTGTTACAATCATAATTAATTAAAAATAATTTAATGATAATAGTAATTTTAGCTTTTCTTTTCCTAAAAGAATCATCATTATCGTCGCTTGTAATATAAATTTACAACTAGTCTACTCTCTCTTTATATTTTTTAAAAAGTTATAATTAGTGGTACCATCTTTCGTGCATATAATCGGGGTCAAAATATAATTAACAAATCTTAAAGTGGGCCTACCCGCTCGTGTAATACTCATTAGATATGACTCATAAGCCCAAAAATCAAATCAAGCCCAATAAAAAACAGTAACAGTCACTTGTTGGTGACATAACTTTATCACGAACCAATCAAACACTAATAAAAAAAACTCTATTTAAAGAGTGGAAGAAACAGAGAAGCTAAAGAAACAGAGAAGAAGAAGTGAAACAATGGCGGCAGAGAAAATAGAGACAGTAATTGCAGGAAACTACTTAGAGATGGAGAGAGAAGAAGAAGAAGACATAAGTAACAATAAGTCTTCTTCTTCTTCTTCTACTAAATCCAAAATCTCTAACTTTTTCTGGCATGGAGGTTCAGTTTATGATGCTTGGTTTAGTTGTGCTTCAAATCAGGTATATTCAATAAAAAATCTATAAATTAATATTTGATAAATTAATTATAGGCTAATTTCAGTATTTTTTTTATAAATTAATAGATGTATTATAATTTAGACACTGTTTTTTGTTGTTGTTAAAATATAGTTTAAACACTATCAATTTCTAGAGATTTATTTAATAAGCATGTGTATAATTATTTTGTATAGTAGTTTAAATTATTTTCAGTATATTTCTATTTATTATAAATTATTAGATATTGTAATCTAGAGACAAGACAAGACACTATTTAACTTTTTGTTATTAACAGTTTTAGCACTAATAATTTTTTATAAAAATAAATTGTTGTAAAATGAAAATGACAGGTGGCACAAGTATTGTTGACATTACCATACTCATTCTCACAATTAGGGATGATGTCTGGTATTTTATTTCAACTATTTTATGGATTAATGGGAAGTTGGACTGCTTACCTCATCAGTGTTCTCTACGTTGAGTATCGTACTCGTAAAGAACGTGAAAAATTCGATTTTCGTAACCATGTTATTCAGGTTTCCCTTTTTTTTTGTTTTTATTATCAAAAATTTATTATAATTAAATTCACAATTATTTATATAAATGTATTAACTATTATTTTTTATTTTATTTTTATATAACAAAAGTGGTTTGAAGTTTTGGATGGATTGCTTGGAAAACATTGGAGAAACATTGGATTAATATTCAATTGTACTTTTCTTCTATTTGGATCCGTTATTCAACTCATCGCTTGTGCCAGGTTCATTTAATTTTATATTTATATACATATTATACTTTTTTGTTGTTGTTGAATTTATGAAATTTTATTTATGTATTATATGATTAAATTTTTTTGGCAGCAATATATATTATATAAATGATAAATTGGACAAGAGGACATGGACATACATATTTGGAGCATGTTGTGCAACAACTGTTTTTATTCCTTCGTTCCATAATTATAGAATATGGTCATTTCTTGGTCTTGCTATGACTACTTACACTTCTTGGTATCTCACTATTGCTTCTCTCTTGCACGGACAGGTTTTTTTTATATTTTTTCACTTAACATTTTATTGTATAATTAATATATACTCTCTTACTAGTTATTAATTTATTATTATATATGAATTTAACATTTTATATATATAGGCCGAGGATGTTAAACATTCTGGTCCAACCACAATGGTGCTTTACTTCACCGGAGCCACCAATATTCTCTATACTTTTGGCGGCCACGCCGTCACCGTGTAAGTTTAGGCCCAAAAACTTATTTAAACGGCGTTTTAAGGAATTTCTCTATAATTAAAAACGTATATTTTTAAATGTAAATGTAGGGAGATTATGCATGCCATGTGGAAACCGCAAAAGTTCAAAGCGATTTATTTACTAGCAACAATATACGTATTAACGCTAACGTTACCATCCGCTTCTGCCGTTTATTGGGCGTTTGGAGATCAATTGCTTACTCACTCAAACGCGCTTTCTCTCCTTCCTAAATCGGGTTTTAGAGAAACCGCGGTGATCCTTATGCTTATACATCAATTTATAACGTTTGGATTCGCGTCCACGCCGTTATATTTTGTGTGGGAGAAATTAATAGGTGTGCATGAGACTAAGAGTATATTTAAAAGAGCCATGGCTAGGTTACCCGTGGTCGTGCCTATATGGTTCTTAGCCATTATTTTCCCATTTTTCGGACCAATCAATTCTGCGGTCGGATCCCTACTTGTTAGTTTCACTGTCTATATCATACCAGCAATGGCTCATATGCTTACTTTTGCTCCTGCTCCTTCTAGAGAGGTTAGACATTTCATTCATTCAATTAAATAAATATATATACAATCATTAAGACAAATTGTAAAATGTTTTAGTAGATATATTCATTGTTAATTATTATACAATAAAATTAACCTCTATAAAATAATAATGTAAACAAATATTATTTTAGTAATATATAAATTAAAAGGTACAAAAATATAATTTCTATACGTATTATTCTATTAAATATTAATTTATAGAGGTTTTACTGTAAGTTTGACAAAAAAAAAAAGAGGTTTTACTGTATATGATAATGCGTGGACAGAACGCGGTTGAGAGACCGCCGAGAATGATGGGAGGATGGATGGGGACTTACTGCATAAACATATTTGTGGTGGTTTGGGTATTTGTGGTTGGTTTCGGATTCGGAGGATGGGCAAGTATGGTTAATTTTGTTCGTCAAATCAACACTTTTGGTGTATTCACCAAATGTTACCAATGCCCTCCTCACAAAGCTTGAATTTTGTATGAAATTCACATTGATCAATATGTTATTATGGGAAAAGGGTTTCGTTTGATATATGGTTTATTTTCAGGGTCGGATATATGTTCAATTATATGTTGTTATATCAATGTGTTATTAGATATTTGTTGAAAATCACATCTTTTTGTAATTTGTTTGAGGATAATAATCTTTTATTTTGTGTTTTTTTATTTTATTTTGTTATGTTGAGTTGTATTTGGTAAGTTGGGTTTTTATATATAGATAAGGCGTGAAGGCTAATCCTAGGCCAACCCTATTATTAATTAGTGTTTTTATCATGTAATTTTTTGTGTGTTTAAGTGATATCTCTTAATTTTTGTACTACTTGTAAAAGAAAAATTCCATACATTTTCCTTTAATTTCGTGGAAAATTTGTTTACATAGATAAACACATGTTATACAATGTTACATAGATTAACAAAAAAAAAAAGATAAACACATGTTATACAATGTTGTGCATATATGGATTATATATAGAGACTTTAAATGGCTTAATCAAGAGTATATACTAAAAAAATGGGAAAATGGCTAATTAAATCGCCAGCCGACAAAATTGATCCAATTTAAACCCAAATACCGATACGAACTATTTAAAATGTCAATTGTGATTAAGTGATCTAAATCGAACCCGAATTAATCAATCGGTAATTTGCTTAAACAGACGTTAACTGTTCCGTTTAGGCTGAAACGATGACGTTTTATCAATGAGATATAATCAACTATAAACACAAAAAAATCCCCAAATCGAAAAATATAAACCCTAAATCGATTTTCTCCTCTTCTCCTCTCCTCTCTTCTCCGATTAACAGAGATGACGAAGCATAAAAAGCTCGACACTCACCGCCGTGAAGCTCCTCCACCACCTACGATTATCGACGAAGTCGTAAGTGACGAAGCTGTCATCACCACGAACGAAGGTTTCGTAGATGTTACAATTGAAGAAGAAGCTAATAGATGTGAAGGTTTTACAGAGATTCATGTAAAAGGGGAGATGACAGAGGATGATGCCGAAACATACATGGAGATTCTTGTGGAAACAATCACAGAGGAAAGAGATGAGGATGACGAAGGAGATGATGATGCTATTGAAGAATATCGTGTGGATTTGGATGATGTTGAGGCTTTGTTTCGTGAGTATGCGTCTGTTGAGAAAGGTGGGGATTTAGATCGGGATATTGTGGCAGTAGAAGACGTCGGCGAGCTTGGTACAGAGGCACAAGAAGACAGTGATGAAGATGTTGGTGATGATATTTGGAATGACGACGTCTTACCAGACCCGTTGGACTCAGATGATGATGAGGAAGTATATGAGCGCAAGCAAGAGAGAGCCAACAGAGAAGAGAGTGACGAACTTCTTTATTTAGGGAAGACTTTTGGTAGTTCGGCTGATTTCAAGATAGCAGTGTTAAGGTACTCTCTCAAAACTGGTAAAGATATTAAATTGTACAAGTCCACGGCCAAGCAAATTGGTGCTAAGTGCACAGATATCGATTGTCCGTGGAGGATTTATTGTTCTTACGAGAGGTGTAAACGTAAGATGCTAGTGAAGATCTACGAAAACAACCACAAGTGTCTTCCCTCAGGATACTCAAAGATGTTGAAGACGTCTACAATAGCATATCTGTTCGCAGAAAGGCTTCGGTTAAATCCCAAACTGACCAAACAAGAAATGGCTGATGAGATTAAGAGGGAGTGGAATCTAGAGGTTACGCCTATACAATGTGGTAAAGTTAAAGCTAAATTGTACCGAGAAAGAAAAGCTAGCCATGAAGCTCACTTCTCACGTGTTTGGGATTACCAAGCTGAAATACGGAAGTCAAATCGTGGCTCCACCATTCTCATTGAGACCATTCCTGTGCCTAATTATCAAGTGAAGCAGAGGTTTCATAGGTTGTATATGTGCTTTAAAGCACAACGTCAATCATGGTTGAAGACATGTAGACCTATAATAGGACTTGATGGAGCGTTTTTGAAGTGGGACATTAAGGGTCACTTGCTAGCTGCTGTTGGAAGGGATGGAGATAATCGGATTGTACCAATAGCATGGGCAGTTGTAGAGATTTAGAACAATGACAATTGGGATTGGTTTGTTAAGTGCCTCAAGGATGATCTAAAGTTAGGAGATGGAAGAGACTTTACAATCATTTCAGACAAGCAAAAGGTTTGTGCCATATCTTTGTAATGTTAAATGTTTTGTGATGTTAATGTTTTGTAATGTTAATGCTTGTGTTATTAATGGGTTTTTAGGGTCTGCTCAAAGCTGTACACTCTGAACTTCCTAGGGCTGAACACCGCATGTGTGCTAGACACATTTTAGCAAATTGGAAGAGAGAAGGTGACGAGAAATTAGAACTTCAGTTTTGGAAGATAGCAAAGAGCTACACTAAAGGTGATTATGAACAACATATGGAGGAACTTAAGAAGTATAGTAGAGGAGCTTATGAGTCACTTCTTCTATCCAAACCAGAGACATGGTCTCGTGCTTTCTTCAGGGTTGGAAGTTCTTGTAATGATGTGACGAACAACTTGAGTGAGTCTTTCAACAGAACCATCAAGGAAGCAAGAAAAAAGCCATTGTTGGAGATGTTAGAGCTTATAAGGAGACAATGTATGGTTAGGAATACAAAGAGATTAGCAGAAGCAACTAGGTTGGGCACTAGATTTACCAAGAGGGCAACTAAAGAGATTAATCTCAGTATAGCAAAGTCCAGCGAATGCAAAAGGTTTGCAGCAACTGGAGACCTTCATGAGGTTGATGAAACTGGATGTTCATACCGTGTGGATATGGCGATGAGGACTTGTGGATGTGTGAAGTGGCAACTAACAGGAATCCCGTGTATTCATGCAGCTTGTGTTATAATAAAGACGAAGCAGAAAGTTGGTGACTATGTGTCTCACTACTACACAAAGGTCACTTGGAAGAAAACATATATCAATGGTATTGAACCAGTTGAAGGGATGAAGCTATGGCCAAGGACAAATGGAATTGGAGTCCTTCCACCTCCATACAGACTAGGTAAAAGAGGAAGACCTAGTAACTATGATAGGCGCAAAAGTGCAGGTAAAACAACTACTAAGTTAGCTCCACAGAAGCGCGTTATGACATGCTCAAATTGTCAACAAGAAGGACATAGCAAATTCTACTGTAAAAATCCGAGTGTTGAGCCTCCAACAAAGAGACCAAGAGGTCGTCCAAGATTAGAGGTATGTTTGTAAACTTACAAATGAAATTTTTTGTAAACTTACATATGTTTACAAACTTGAATGTTTTTATGTTTTATAGGGAGAACCACATGGATCGTTTGGACAATCTACTTAGATGGGATGTGTTTGTGAAGGGATTTTGTGTTTTTGGATGCGGCTATTATGTGTTTATGAAGGATTTTTGTGTTTTTGGATGCAACTACTTTTATGTTTTTTGTTGTTTATCGACTTTAAGTTTCTTGTTTAAAACTTATCTTGTTTGTGTTGTTTATTGACTATAAGTTTCTTGTTTAAAACTTATGTGTTTGTGTTGTTTATTGACTTTAAGTTTGTTGTTTAAAACTTGTGGGTTTGTGTTATTTATAAGCGGCTATTTACCATTTTTTTCATTTTTACCACTTTAACATTGTCAATACTCATGGATAAATCATGTTAAGGTCACTTGTACCACTTTTACTATTGTCACTTATACCACTTTCAGCAATTTTCATTACTCATTACTAATATTGTCATTACACTAACACAACATAAAACCATAAACCATTACTCAATTACATATTTTTTCTCTTCACTTTTACCACATATTATATGGTAAATGATCAAACCAATCAACACAATCACAACAACACAGAGAAACTTTGTAGCTTTTTTGGTCTTTCCAAGTTCATTGTTGCTTCGCATTGCCTCTTCTTTAAGCTCTTCAAACATGGTCTTTAACTCTTCTTTCTCGGTATTTAGCTTCAAAATCTCTATTTCAACACTTTCAATTTTTGGTAATACATCTTCAACCTCCTCAACCACAGCTTCTTCAACCCATTTAAACAAATGATCCTGCAAATTTTTTAAACATGTTTTAAAAACCACACATACTAACATAAATATATCGATTTTCACTCACATCTCTTTTGGTTTTGCATCGGAAAAAAGGACGTCCAGCGTTTTCTTTGGTCTTTGCAGTAAACATAATAACATCACTCCCACACTCACAGTTCTCGGGAAATCCACGAATCTTGTTTGAATTCAAGCTTTTTGATGAAGACTGAATCATCGTTTTTGACTCTTTTGATGAAGACGTAGTCATCGATTTTGATGAAGAACTTAAACGAACAAGACCCACAGAAACAAAGAAAGAGTCTGTGTAGAGAAAAGAGAATCGAATTTGAGGAGGAGAAGATGAGAAAATCGATTTAGGGTTTATGTTATTCGATTTGGGGATATTTTTGTGTTTATAGTCGATTGATTCTCATTAATAAAACGTCACCGTTTCAGCTTAAACGGAAGAGTTAACGTCTGTTTAAGCAAATTACCGATTGATTAATTCGGGTTCGATTTGAATCACTTAATCACAATTGACATTTTAAATAGTTCGTATTGACATTTGGGTTTAAATTGGATCAATTTTGTCGGCTAACAATTTAATTAGCCATTTTCCCCTAAAAAAATGCAATTGTAATCTTTGAAGCAATCATTGGATATTGATTAAGCATCACATCAAAATACTGAAAAGTGGTTTTTCTAAAAAGTTATGTTAGGGTGTGTTTACACACGAGTTTTAAGATCTACTAGTTTTTGTTGTGACAAAAAATATTTACTAATTTTTGTTAGGATGCAATTAAGTTTAAGGTAGACCTAAAACAAAGCAGCAGTAACATCATTAATAAAACGACATAAACCGTACGGAATTATCTTTTTAGTTAGCAATAATTAAGTAGGAACAAGCTCACTATCTGAATTACGCAAAATCTGTCATTGTGTGTTGATTTTACGAGAGATTTAGACATTTGACTAACTGCTTTTTATTATTTTTAATTGCTTTCCAAAAAAGAATCTAAAGACTTTAAACATTTTGTATGTTGTATTAACAAATAAATGACTTAATATATAAATAAGCCTCTTTATATCACAATAAAGGCAATTTATGTACTTAAGTATATCGACTATATATATGAACATTTATACATTAACAAAATATAGTAAAGTATCGGTAGTTTTTATATGTTTTTTAGATTATAATATCTTTTCACTAGCGTAGTAATATGATGAATTTGATATACAAATGAAATCATGGATTTGTTATATCCAAAAGTATGATAAGTGAAAACTTAAATTGTTAATCTTGATAGATATTCAATATATTCAGTTACATGATTTTAGGATTTTGTTTAGATTGTTTGTATTGTTTCTCATTCTCTGCAACGTCCCTGATTTTGTGTAACCACTTAGGCTTTATATAGCCATGGACATCGTTGATAATAATTAAGGAAATACAACAACTTTCATGGTATCAGAGCTTCCACGGTTCTGATCCTCCTTCATTTTTTTTTTATTTTTCTCTTCTCTCTTTCATACACTCATTATCTCTCTTCTTCTTTCTTTTCACCATTAATGGCTGCTGAAAACACTCAAGCTGAAAGATGCTATGGTGTTACAAACATCAAAAACCAAATTCCGGTGATCCTTGATGAAAGCGAGCACAACTACGATGCCTGGAGGGTGACACAGCTTGGCTCAAACGCGACGGTCTCGTAAAGCTATGGCTCTATGGCACCATGGCCCAACCCTTGTTCCAATCATCCTTTCAGCCTGGAGGTACGGCTCGTGATCTCTGGTTACGTGTCGAGAACCAATTCCGAAACAACAAGGAGGCGCGAGCTATACAACTCGACAACGAACTCCGTACGATGGAGATCAGAGGTTTGACGGTTCGTGAATATTGTCAAAAGATGAAATCTACTGCCGCTCTTCTCTCAAATGTTGGCACACCGGTTAACGACAGAACTCTCGTTATGTACATCATCAATGGCCTTAACGAGAAATTTGATAACATCATCAATGTAATCAAACACAAAGATCCGTTTCCCTCGTATGACTCTGCAAAATCAATGCTTGAGTGGGAGGAGACTCGCCTGAAGAAACCTACGCATGCAACAACTTCTCACTCCGACAACTCATCCTCATCCACCGCTCTCTTTGCCTCACCATCACAGCAGCCACGTCATCTATCAAATCGCAACCGTAATGGCAATAACAGAGGTAACCGTAGAGGAGGCAGAGGTAACAACAGAGGTGGCAGAGGAAACTTCTCTTACAACCGTTACCAATGGGGTCCGAACCCGTATTGGCCACCACCTCCCCCGTATTAGATGAATCAACACCCTACTTGGCCACAAGTTCATCCGCCGTCACCTGCACCACAACAGCAAGCCAATCTTGTTGAATTTAATCCGACGCAGGCTTACACTTCAGAAGCAATCGCTGACCCTGCTGATTGGTTCATGGACTCGGGTGCTTCCTCTCACCTAGCCACAACCTCAGGTATACTCCACTCTAATCTTAAACATAACACCAATCAATCTGTCATTGTGGGAAACGATTCATCTATCCCGGTTACAGCCGTAGGTTCCTCTTCTATTCGAACAAATACCAAAACTCTTGCTCTTAACAATGTTCTTGTCACTCCAAATATTGTTAAGAATTTGATCTCAATTCGTAAGTTTACTAGAGATAATTGGTGTTCTATAGATTTTGACCCTTTTGGTTTTACTGTGAAGGACCTTCAAAGTCGGAAACCTCTACTCCGATGTAATAGCTCCGGAGATCTCTATTCCCTTCCTGCTTCATTCAATAAAACACCAGCTGCTTCTACTGCTCTCTTGGCTTCCACACCTGATCTTTGGCACAAAAGACTTGGTCACACGAATAATGCATCTCTTTCTTCCATTTTTAATTCAAATCCTATGTTATGTAATAAAGGGAAACTTTCTTTCTCATGTGAACCATGTTTTCTAGGCAAATCAATTAAACTTCCTTTTGTGCCTTCTAAGTCTTTTGTTTCAAAACCATTTGAGATCATTCACTCCGATTTATGGACTTCTCCGGTCTCTAGCTTGAGTGGTATCCGTTACTATGTTCTCTTTCTTGATCAATTTACACATTATCTTTGGGTTTATCCATTGAGACGCAAGAGTGACGTCTTTTCGAAATTCCTTCACTTCTCTGCTTATGTGAAAAACAAATTCACCACCACAATCACGAATTTTCAATGTGATAATGGGGGAGAGTTTAACAACTCCAAATTTCAGAACTATTGTTCTTCTGAAGGGATAACGGTCCGGTTTTCTTGCCCCCACACCTCTCAACAAAATGGCCGTTCAGAAAGGATGATTCGAACCATCAATAACGCTGTTCGAACCGTCCTCTTTCAAGCTAGGCTTCCACCAACATTTTGGGTCGAAGCTCTGCATGTTGTTGTCCATGTTTTAAACATCACCCCTTCAAAAGCAATTCAAAATCAAATCCCATACACAGTCCTCTTTCAAAAGCAACCAACCTATAATCACCTCCGTATTTTTGGGTGCCTTTGTTTTCCAAACTTAAATCACTCAAATCTCTCTAAACTTTCTCCAAGAACAACACCGTGTTTATTTCTTGGGTATCCCTCTCAACATCGAGGATACCGCTGCATGGATTTAAAAACAAACAAAATCATCATCTCTCGTCATGTTTATTTTGATGAAGAAAAGTTTCCGACAGCCGATGTCGTCCGTTCCAAATAATACGTACCAATTTCTCGATATCTCCGATGAACCTTCACCCCTTTTTCAATCCATCCTTCAAGCTCCTTTTTCACGTTCTGCACCTCCTCCCACCACATCCAAAGCACCAAGAACCACTCGTCCGGACCCAATGTTTCGTGCCCCATATTCTCGTTCGAACTCGTTCTAAATCCGGTATATCAAAACCGAAACAGATTTTGTCCCTCATTACCAAAACAAAATCACCACTTCCTAGAAGCCATGTTCATGCCTTATCTGACCCTAACTGGAACCCCGCAATGATAGATGAACTTGGTGCTATGATTAAGACTAAGACTTGGACTTTAGTACCAAGGCCATATAATGTCAATATTGTGCGATCTATGTGGCTGTTTAAACATAAGTATGATGGTCATGGTGTTTTATCTCGACATAAGGCAAGACTTGTTGCTAATGGAAAATCACAAGAGGAAGGAGTCGACTTCACAGAGACTTTCAGTCCGGTCGTCAAGCCTGCTACTATTCGTACGGTTCTAAACGTTGGAGTTGCTTTGGAGTGGCCCATACATCAACTAGATGTCAAAAATGCTTTTTTACAAGGCGATCTCGAAGAGACGGTTTACATGCATCAACCTTCGGGGTTTGTTGATCCGAACTATCCACAACATGTTTGCAAACTTAACAAAGCCATTTACGGTCTAAAGCAAGCCCCCCGAGCTTGGAACTCCAAGTTTTCTTCGTATCTCAAACTTATGGGCTTTGTACAAAGCAAAGCAGACTCTTCTTTGTTATTTTCAGGAATGGCCGCGACATTGCTTACCTGCTCTTATACGTCGACGACATTCTCCTCACTGCCTCGACGTCATCTCTCCTTCGTCGCATCATTGACAAGCTCAAATATGAGTATCCGATGACAGACTTAGGAAAACTCCATCACTTTCTCGGCATTAAAGCGGTTTTCAACAATAACGGTTTATTCTTGTCTCAAACTATTTATGCGGAAGATATAATAGCGAGAGCTGGCATGACTGATTGTAAACCTCTAGCTACACCGGTGGATCTCAAGTCGAAACTCTCCATCAACGACGGTGAACCACTTAATAATCCTACCTTCTACCGTAGTCTCGCAGGCGCTCTCCAATATCTCACTTTGACAAGGCCAGACATATCTTATGCTGTTCATCAGCTTTGTCTTTATATGCACACGCCACGCCAACCTCATCTTCATGCACTAAAGCGGGTAATCCGATATATCAAAGGAACGGTCCACTATGGGATTCAAATGGTTCGTGGTCAGATTGATACTCTTACAGCTTACTCCGATGCCGATTGGGCGGGCCGCCGGGACACATGCCGTTCAACTTCGGGTTATTGCGTCTTCCTTGGTCCCAATATCATATCGTGGTCATCGAAGCGGCAACCAACACCGTCACGTTCTAGTTCCGAAGCCGAATATAAAGGAGTTGCCAATACCGTTGCCGAGCCGACTTGGATACGCAACCTCATGTTAGAGCTTCATCGTCCTATCACGAAAGCCTCTGTAGTTTATTGCGACAACATTGGTTCGGTCTACCTCTCCACTAATCCGGTAAAACATCGACGGACACAAGCATATTGAGCTTGATATACATTTTGTTCGTGACAAAGTGGCAATTGGAGAAGTCAAAGTCTTACATGTTCCCACTTCACTTCAATATGCTCGATATCTTTACAAAGGGCCTCCCGACATCACTACACAACGAATTTCGTTCCAGCCTCACCGTTCTACCGACGCTGTGACTGAGGGAGAGTGATAGATATTCAATATATTCAGTTACATGATTTTAGGACTTTGTTTAGATTGTTTGTATTGTTCCTCATTCTCTGGAACGTCCCTGATTTTGTGTAACCACTTAGGCTTTATATAGCCATGGACATCGTTGATAATAATTAAAGAAATACAACAACTTTCAAATCTAACGTGATATTATTATAAAGAAACTATATTTCTATTTTCTATGAGGAAAATAAAATAAATTCCACGATTTGGAATATCAAAAGTTATTACCTAACAAAGCATTATTAAAGACTTTAATGGATTCGAAATCTAATATTATTGTGGTGCTTTTTTGACCAACTTTATAACAATCCATGCTCAAATCAATCTTATGGGAAGTCGGTCACCATTCTCTGACATTTTTCTTTTTTTACCTTCCAAACAAATAATAGACAAAATAATAACAATTACAAATCACGATATGGCCAATGTGGAATGATACAAAGTTGGTTATCATAATCAATTAATCATTGAATATATATATATAACCTAATTTTCTTTTTGTTGAAGTGAGATATCACTATAAAGAAGAAGTTAACTTGGAAAAGGACGAATTTCGAGAAGTTGAATAAAAGCTTTTTACTTTCTTTCATGAACATATCCTTTCCATTCAAAATGTTAAAAATTTATTAGTTACTAGTCATAAACAACAAATTTTATTCAACTAATATTTTTCTGTCTTTAAATTTTTTAAGCGATTAAAATTTTAACGTCCATTTTTTGAAAGAAAGTTATTTATTAAAAAAGAAAAAAAAAAACAACACTAATACAAACTATAAATCATTACTAGAGAACCACCAACATGTATAGAATTGACTATATATATTAAAAGAAAAAATACATTTCTAGAAAGTTATGAGAATACGACAAGACACAAAAGATCAAAGATAAAACACGTTCTTACTTTGTGCTCAAGCGTCAAACGGGTCGGCCCGCGCCCATCTAGCCCGTCCCGCCGCGGATTGAATTTTTTGTGACCATGACGGACTGGCCGTAGGCTCATGGTCATCAAACATGTGTCAGCCCGCCCGTTTAAGTTGGCGGTTTAATGGCCGGCCATGGTCACAAAACTAAATTCAAAACACATTCATCTAAAATAAACATTCATTATACAATTACTTATTTTCAAACACTTACATCATAAAACTATTTTGTTCACGTGAATTAATTTGGATTTCAACTATTATAAGGTTTTTTATGTTTTAAGTTTTAACCATAAACAAAATTATTACCATTACATTAAAAAAAATATTATAGAATACACTAAAGATTAAAGAAGGACCAATCAAAAATAATACAATAAAAGTAAACTTTGGTGATATTTTGGATAAAAGTTAAGTATTTCTTCCATGTAAAGTTATAAATCTATTAATAAAATAAAACTTGTAATTGAATTAAAACGTTTTATAAGTCTTGGAAATTTGTGTTGCGGATAGCCGCAGTCCGCTTAATCCGCTACGGGTTAATCCGTTTAGCCCGCGAACCGCAACGGACAAATCCGCGAGGCCCACTTTTTAACGGACATAAAAACTGATGCCCAAGCCCGCCTCGTTACGGTCCTTATGAGGCCAAGCCCGCGGGTGACATGCCCGTTTGACATCTCTATGCTCAACCTTCGTGTTCGATTTCGAATGAGAGAGAATGTATTAAATATAGCTACTAGTAAGAGAAAAAAGAACAACAAAAAAGCGTGTGGATAAGGCTCACACGTGCGTGGGGTCATAGTAACTAAAAAATAATCATCTTCGATATATTCACTTTTTTTTTTTTTTTTAATTTCCATCACCTTAATTTTCAGAAGAAAAAAGCTACATTTCACATGGAATAATTCAGACAACTCTCGTTGTTTCTCTTTTCATTGCCTACAATTCAATTTTCTTTAGGTTTTTGTTAAAGGTTTATAAAATATGACTTATTATTATATAAAAAAACTTAAGGGACGATTTACAAATTTTTTTTTTTTTTAAAGGTTTAAATTTACGAATATTTTGTTATAATGAATTTCGTACCGTGCCTCCTTTTAGACCAAAAGGGCAATTGCCGTAGGCCACCATGCCTCCTTTTAGGCCAAAAGGGCAATTGCCGTAGGCCACCAAACATATGCACAAAATTAAAGTCACATTTTTATGCCAGTTTAAGTTTTTCAATCTAGCTAATTTAATATAATGTGTTTTTTAACTGAAAAAATTAGTGAAAATTATATTCTTATTTATACATTTTTAGCAAGAACATATAACAATTAGTTTTTATTAAAAATAATTAATACACAAAATAAGTTAACATAAAATAACTAATAATATATAAAGAGTTAAGAGAATATTTTTATTAAAAAAATATATTACAAATTTCATGTTATATATTGACTTTTATAGTTAATGTTTTTTACGATTTTATAAAAGCTACATTTTTAAATATGTCCTAGGCCTCTCCACGTCTAGGCACTGAATGAATTAAAAAAGGGGATTAAGTGGTGCATCATTTGAGTATTTAGATGTTGAGAGATTTGTTTGGATTTCAATATACAGTTTATCTCAAACAAATAAATAAATAAAATATTATAAAATATTAACACTAAAATAGGTTTCATAGACAAAGGATGGGTATATTACATGACAGAGTTTGTAAGCTTATGCGTTGGATTGTTTCTCAGAATTATACATGAAGTTTTGTAACCTTATGCTTTGAATTAAATACAAACGTATATATAATATAAATTATATATAATATGTGTCAATATATGTCCCTTTTGTTTTGTAAGTCTTGTTTGATACACATTTGTCTTGAACTGATATATTAAAGATCTATATATGTTCACCCACCCACATGCTGCGTCTTCTTATGGTTACTTTCTCCATCATGATTTCATGCCCTTCATATTTAACATGTTATATATAAATATATTGTTAAATTTAAATGTTTATTTCAAATATTGTTAATGGGCCCTTAAGTAGGCCCATTAAAAATTGGCGTTGGCCCACAAATCATGAGTCGTGTAATGAAGGGCCCAATAAATTAAAAAGCCCAATTTTCTTTTTTTTTGGGTCAAAATAAAATAAGTTGCAATTTGCGACGAAAAAGAAAGTTCCTAAATTTTGATCGAATCAAATTCAAAGGAACCCTAAAAAAAAGAAGAAGCTTTTATGCAGAGTCAATGCACCTGGACACTAATAGTGTGATGCTTAAACAATTTAGCTACAGATCCTCTCTTGTCTCATTCTCGTCTCTCTCCCCGCGTTTCTCCGCGAAATCTCCATCGTTGCACCACCACCTTCGTATCAGAGCCACCATGGCAACAAACTCGACTCAGAACGAGTTAACTCAGCAAACCCAGAAACCCATTCAAGTAAATCTCTTTCTCTCTATCTACTTTGTGGGGTCTCTTTATTTCTTCTTTATTGGGTTGAAATTTAGCTTATGTCTTAATCAAAATGATGAAAAAGACATGCTTTGGTCTTCGTGTATGGAACCTGATGTTATGTCAATTTTTGATCCCCTCTTCGTGTCGTAATGATTTCAGATTTTGGATTTTTAGTCCTATTTGGATTCCACCTTTTGTTCATGCGGGGCGAAGGCCCCATTGCCCATTATCATGGGTCAATCAAAGTTTTCATCTTTAAGCTTTTTTAAGCTATGTTCTGTTGACTCCAATAAGTGATTGTTAAAAGCCTCTCTCTTATGCATAAAGTCGCAATCTTTGGCTTTGGTATTGAGATATTACTATTAGTAACAGTTTATATCATCTAAAAGTTTAGATTTGTATTTTGCATCTAGTTTTTGATCTGTGTTGTGCTTATGATATTTCGATATAGGTGGCGAAGCGATTAGAGAAGTTTAAGACAACGATTTTTACTCAAATGAGCACATTAGCTCTTAAACATGGAGCAATCAATTTAGGACAAGGCTTCCCTAATTTCGACGGTCCTGATTTTGTCAAAGAAGCTGCAATCCAAGCTATTAAAGACGGGAAAAACCAGTATGCTCGTGGACACGGTGTTCCAGGACTAAACTCGGCTATAGCTGCTCGGTTTCTCCAAGACACGGGTCTTGTTGTTGATCCGGAGAAAGAAGTTACAGTTACTTCTGGTTGCACGGAAGCTATAGCTGCGACTATGTTGGGTTTGATAAACCCGGGAGACGAAGTCGTTGTCTTTGCGCCCTTTTACGATTCTTACGAAGCCACGCTATCCATGGCCGGTGCTAAAGTAAAAGGCATCACTTTACGCCCTCCTGACTTCGCTATACCTTTAGATGAACTCAGAGCTGTAATCACAATCAAGACACGTGCGTTGCTCATGAACACGCCGCATAACCCAACGGGTAAAATGTTCACTAGAGAAGAGCTCGAAGCCATTGCGTCTATCTGCATAGAGAACGATGTGCTTGTCTTCTCCGATGAAGTTTACGATAAGCTTTCATTCGAAATGGATCACGTTTCGATAGCTTCTCTTCCTGGTATGTACGAAAGAACCGTTACGATGAACTCTCTAGGAAAGACTTACTCTTTAACAGGGTGGAAGATCGGTTGGGCCATAGCGCCGTCTCATCTAACTTGGGGAATCCGACAAGCACACTCTTACCTCACTTTCGCCACATCAACGCCTATGCAATCTGCTGCCATCGCAGCTCTCGAGGCACCAGAGTCTTACTTTATAGAGCTAAAGAGAGACTACAAGGCGAAAAAGGAGATTCTTGTGAAGGGTTTGATAGAAGTCGGGTTCGAAGTGTTCCCTTCGAGCGGGACTTACTTTGTTGTTGTTGATCACACGCCGTTTGGGTTAGAGAATGATGTCGCCTTCTGCGAGTATCTTATCAAAGAAGTTGGTGTCGTTGCGATACCCACGAGCGTGTTTTATCTGAACCCGGAAGATGGGAAGAATCTGGTGAGGTTTACTTTCTGTAAAGACGAAGAGACGCTGCGCAGCGCGGTGGAGAGGATGAAGGAGAAGCTTAAGAAGAGGATTGTGTGAAAGTTTGAAGTTTGGTTTGTTATGTTTGTGTTGTGTTTTATTGTATCTTCTTCAAGTTTCATTTGAGAAGAGAGGACTTTGATTTAGTAAATCAAATTCTAATAAAGTTATGTTTACATAATTAAATGAGTATTGTTTTGATTGAATAGTTGTTTAATTTAAACTAATAAAATGTGGTTGAATATTCTATGAAAGACTGAAATTTATGTGATAATTATAATTTTTTTGTTCGTAGGATTATCTTTCTTAAGCCGAAAGTTTTAAAAGGTAATCAAATGTATCAGAACTTAAGACTTTTGTTTAGATCTTAGTGAAAGCGATGTTTAGCTTAATTAATCAAATACTACTAAAATAACCATTTTTAAATCTAATGTTATTAGCTTAACATTGACGTTTACTAACTTTTGAACAAAAACATTAATTTTTTTTATCTTAATATCTAACATGACGATTAAAGAGTTTGACTATTATGGAACTATCTCAAGCTCCCTAATATAACGAAATTACTTTATGTTTTTGTAATAAAAACTATTAAAAAATAAAAATATTTATAGACACACATTTTTTAGTATATGTTAAATTTATATGATAGGCGTGCTAATGTTGAGTGCACCACGAGAGTATGTTTGGTAATATTGTTTGTTTTCATTCACAAATTGATACAAACCCAAATTTTCTTGATTATTCACTTTATATGTTTTATTATTTCTGAATCGAGTAATTAATTTAGACCGTCCGATTTGGTAGATTACCCACACTACACTTTACAGTTTTCACCAACTATCTTTCCTATATAAATACACATAACGATTTCATTTTTAGTCTATATCACCGTACACTTTTCAAAGTTAATTAAAAATATGGATATTTGTAAGAAATGGACACAGAAGATGTCGTAATTAGGTCCTTCAAATTTTGAACTGTAGCCCACATTATTCACGAAGGATCTTACCCATTTGCCCCTATATTTACGCTATCGTTTTGATTTTGAAAATCAAATAATCCGACACTAATCGACACAACTGTATCGAAATATCCGCGCTTCTCTCTCCTCCGAATATCCGGCGGTTTCTCTTTCCTTTCCCATTTCTCACTTTTATTTTTATTCGCTTTCTTTTTTCTTCCATAGTTATCTTCGTCGTCGCTGTAATCATCCATTTCTCTTCTTCGTCTCCATTTTCGGCCATTTTATTTTTCATCTTCGTCTCTGTAATCATCAAATATACTGATTTAGAAGACGGGCAAACAGTAACCAATAGGTATGACATCCGATTTTAACATTATGTAGTTGTGTAGTTGATTATTTTCTTTGATTTTTTTTTCCATTCTCATAGTTTGTCTATCTATTTCTCACATAGTATCAAAATTTGTACATGCATTTAACCATTCTTATCAATTCTAGGTTTCATGTCTTTGCAATAACCTAGTAGATATTTGGGGGTTTTTATGTTCAGGAATAAAATCGGTATTAGGGGCCTGTAAGGATTATGTTTTGTTAGTTTCGGTTTTATTTTGTAATCAATTTCAAATTTACAAATGTTAATGAACATAGTTAAAGAGGAGTCCATAGTGATGCGAATATCGTGTTTTGGTTTCTGCTAAGAACTGTATCTGATGTTTATCATCGGCCAATATAGGCATTTATTGGAGACATGATATAGTAGATGTTACCGGATAATCTCTTACCGTTGTGTGAATTAGTATCATGTAACTGCATCATTATCTGATATGCTCTAACACCATATTTATGTTGTTGCAGATGGCTGAACTAGAACTTCCTAACAGAATAATAGCATATGGAGAAGAACTGCTTGGTGATAGGATCAATGTTTATCACAAGTACGAAAGGCTGCGATTGGTGCTTGACTCTCTTGACCCTTTTGAAAGGGAGTTTATTAAAAATTCCCCTCTTGCAATGCTCCTAGATATACACAACAAACCTGCTTGGTCAACAAGTTTTGCACTATTTCTCTTAGCCCGTATGTTGAATGTTGAGAAGAAACACGAGATATGGGTTATATATGGTGGGACGCCGGTGAGATTTTCTTTGAGAGAGTTTAAGATAGTAACAGGCCTTCCTTGTGGTAAAATCCCAGTTGTTCCTAAGAAGAAGAGGAAGGATACTGCTGGCAAAGAAGTTCCATATTATGGCACCTTATTTGGTCTTGAAGAAGGCGTTACCGTTGATCGTGTTATTGACATTCTCACAAAGAGAACTGTAAATGATCCACAACTAAGACTAAGGTATGCTTGTCTTGCACTTGTTGATGGGTTTCTACTACCAACTTCCCACCATCCTAAGATTATCAAAGATCACGCTGAAATGTCTAAGGACATCGATGCTTTTGTCTCTTATCCGTGGGGAAGGATTTCATTTGAAATGATTATGACATCCATCAAAGAAAGGAATGTGAGACAATTAGCCACAACAGCCGTTACAGTTCATGGGTTTCTTTATGCCCTACAACTAGTATTGATAGAAGCTGTTCCGTCTATACAAGAAGGTGCCCTTCCGGTAAACAATGATCCAGTCGATTCAGACGATGATGCAGACCAAGTTGCACCAATTAAGCAGTTGTTTCCATTTAAGCTGGGTCAGGCTAGGCAGCTTGACGCTTCGTGTGAGGTATGTTTTGCGATGTTATGGTATATTAATATTAGCGACTATTTTCTTTCTTACATGATATGCTTTTTGTTACAGGTTAAAGTCACATCCATCATACGCCCTGAGGTTGAGTATGATCCAGAAGATGAAGACATTACTTGGTCTGAAGACGAAGAAGACTCTCTTGTTGATAATATGGTTGGGTTGATTGGTGTAGGATTTGAATTTGAGAATTCCATGTTTGAAGGCGGTGTCTTCCCGTCTAAAATTGGGCATGAAACAGTTCAGCCTAAAAGAGATTCCAAATCACGTGTTTTGCGAACAAGAAAAGTTAAGCAGGAGGCTAAAAAACATGTTACACCTTCTCGTAGAATGCCAACTAGAGGGGTTAACATTTCCCCTCAACCAGTTCGGAGAAGCCCGAGACATCCTGCGAGACCTAGTGGGGCACCTCAGTTCGTTGATGTTAATGACATATCATCAATGATTGATAGCAAACTGGAGGCATTTGAGAAACGTATAATTGAAGGGATCACTAAATGGATTTCAGATCATGTTGTTTTTGCTGGTGATCAGCCAAATAAATCGAGCGAGAAAGAGGTTTCAGATCGTGGTGAGAATTTTGACAGAGGCAAACAAAAGGGTGTACAAGAAGACTCGGTTGACGATATTGCTGCTTATTATAATGACTATTATGGAGAGGTTATCTGATAATCTAACTACACTTAATATTGTTTTTAAACTCTCTTTTATCTTATATGTTATTTTGTAACAATAATGTAGGCTGCCGATGTTGCTGGTCCATCGAAACCAGCCCCAAACGAAGATCATGTTTCAGTCGATAAGCAGGTAATGAATATCTTATCTCTATTATAAATTCTTGCGTGCTCTTATCTGAATCTTTGATGTGATTAGCAGGGAAGTATTGGCGGATCTGTCAATCCTGTTAATCTTGGTTTTAATGCACAGGTTTGAAACTTTTGTAATTTGTAGTTACATATTTAGTGTTAATTTAAAATTACATGGTAACTTATTTGTTAGGATGTATCATTATGTAGGGTGTTGTTGATGATGGTCCCCCGATACCAGCCACAAATGAAGATCATGCTCCAGTTAGCATTGAAAAGCAGGTAATGAATATTCTTTTGACTTTTTATCTGGTACAGTTTTTTTTAGCTGATACTGTTTTTCTTATCTGATTAGGGAAGTGTGGGTGGTTCTGTCAATATTGGGCGTAACGATGATCATTCTGTAAATCTTGGTCATGAACCTCGAGTTTGAACCTTTTAGAACTTACAATGTGCATAAAGATTACATGTTTAATTTGTTGTCAAAATTAAAAATATATCATTTGTTCTGTTGTTTTAGCTGTCTAGCGATCATGTTTCGGTCAATATCGCCCAAACACGAAAAGTTTCGATGTAAGCGTTATATTTTTATATACTTGTTCGGACATATCCGATAACTTAAAGATTATGATGTTTGTAATTTCTTAACTTTCTTGTGTGCGTATACAGGAAGATAAACAGTCATCTCCATCTCAGTATCACAATAAAGAGTCTGACGTAGATCCACACCACACTACGACCGAGGTTTTGTAACAAACTAACATTTCTTTTATGTTATTGGGTGTTTATTATGTTGGCCAACATTTTTAATTGTATATTAGGAAATTGGGGATCATTCGTCTTGCAATGTTGAACCCGACAGTCAAAAGAAAGCTGATGGTGAACAATCAAAGGTATCATTTCTTTCTATTAATACTTGTTATGGTTGGTCATGGAATTATGTACAAGATAAATTTACTGATAGCAGCTAACCTAGTTTGTGTTAATTTTAATTATATTAATTTCAGAATACAAATAAGGATAAAGAGACTCTCAATGATATTGTTGAAAATACTGAGACTCTCATGCAAAACCCTCCTACCACACTTTACGCTAACAAGGTATTTATCATTACACGGTAACGGTATTGTTATCATTTAATGTTATTGGAACTTTTTTAAAAAAGTTGTACATTTTAGAATAACCCTTAGCGGATAATCGTATATGATGCTATTTGGTTTTGTATTTAATTGGATTTTGCTTCGTGCATGACTCAAAGTAGGCTAAAGAGACGCTAAATGATTCTGTTGGAAATACTGATACCGACATATTCATGCAAGACTCTTTTACTCCAGACAACACTCACAAGGTAGTTCTCAAATAGTTGAGTAGTACTGTTTTATTTGTTATCATTATTTTAACATCTAATCACGTTTTCTTAATGTTGTACTAGAGGAAAGTACAAGGAAAATTGGACGAAGCCTCCGCTATACGAGCTCAACCATTGGCTATGGTATTAATATATGTTATAGAGACTTTGATAGTATTTTGGCGTCTGACTTGTTTAATTAAATGTCAGGTATCTGTTGGAAAGGTTGTTGACATACCCATAGATAAAGATGTGTTAGTGGCTGCGAGGAGGAGCAAACGTGCTAGAATGATGTCTTCACAAATTGATAGTCGGTTTGTGTGCGATAAACAAACAAAGCGTCTTGTTGGTCATCCTTCTCCTACGCAATCTGAAGCTGAGGTTGAGAATAGGTTCGAGGACTCAATGGAGAAGCTAAAAACCCGATGGTAACTTTTTGCTTCCTTATGAATACCATTTTATGTTATTTGCTTATTTGAAGAGATTCTTACACTTCATTTATGCTTGTTTTTTGCTTTATATAGCAAAATATCATTGGGCGATGGTGTATTCTTGTCTAATAAAGATGTTTTATCTTTGCTTGAGAGGAAAAAACCAATAAGCACTAAGGTAAATGTATATTGTATGATTCATTGTAGTCATTGCAAAACATATCGACTTAACTGATACCTTCTAACTTTATCGATATCTTGTAACTTTATTTGTCACTGTTAATATTAATCAGGTTTTAGACGCTTTGATGAAGTTTAGTCGTTTTCTCCTACGGACCGCTGATGTTGATGGCAAGAAGCTTAGGGTTGACGTGTTGAATTCTCATTTTATAGCTCAACTATCCCGTGTGCATCCTAAATTTGTTAAAGCTCGCTAATCCCGACTCGTTCGTATTTCCAACGGAGTTAATAGATTCAATCGCCGGTCGCGGAGTTGATTCTGATCGCGTGGAGCTATTTACCGAGGTTGACTGCATTTATGCCCCTTTCAACTTTGATCGCAAGCATTGGGTTGCTCTATGCATAGATTTGCGAGAGGCCTCTATCTTGGTCCTTGATACTAATGTCCAAGGTCACAGCGATTCCCAAATCGAATCCGAGCTTAAACATATTGCGGCAATGCTACCTTATCTGCTAAAAGCGGCCCGTCCTAATATTGCTCTGCCAACTCACATAGCCGGTAAGCCATTTCTTATCCAAAGGAAACTTGGTTTATGCCAAGTTTCCAATCCGGCGGATTCTGGTTTGTGTACGATATTTCTGATTCATGCGCATGCTACTGGTGGCTTTGAGGAATGCCGGGCGTTCTTTTTATATGACATTCCCTATCAGCTGAAGAAGCTCGTATGTGGATTGATTCAATCTGTAATCCATTAAACTCATGTGTTTGATTTAATACTTTTATCTTCTACTATATAATTTGCAACTACTATTAAACTATTTAAATATCTATCCTAGCTTTTTAACTATCAGATTTTGTTAAGTTAGTTCAAATTAACTCATGTCTGATATTTTTTTGGTTAGTCGCTAATATATATGGTATTGTTAGTTGTTAATGTTTTTTGCTATCATCGTAGACCAGTTACATAATATGGTGCCTAAGACAACGAGATATCCTAAAACATGGATATATTGTGTTTTATGTCAAAAAATTTAACCATCAGTTATGTGACGCCAATACAAATTTTCTGGTAATTTCATTGGTAGCTTATATCATGTTACTTAAATTGTAGCTATTAACTATATTGAAATTTTATTTTTATGGGAATGTGATTATTTGGTATCTTGTGTTTTCAAGAATATGGTGTTTGAATACGGGGAAATAATTACCAATTCAGCTCTTAAAATAGATTTTATAACATTCCTAACTTATATTTATATTTATCTTACATTGTCATTGTTATCTTACATCATTTATCTTACATTCACATATTTATCTTGCATCATATATATTACATTGCCATATATCTTACATAACATCATATATCTTACATTGCAGATATCTTACATCATTTCATTATTAAGGCATGATTTAGGTTCTTTAATGTACAACCAAAAGTAGAACCATAAAAAAGCCTTTTACCGTCAATAAAATCGTCTCCTTCTCCCCTTAGATTTTTCAAGTTGCGTTGTCAATGTTCCTATAAGATTACATGTATATAGATGTTAATAACTTTATTTCACAATATGATAATTTTCTTGTTATCCAACTTATAACTCGATAGCACTTTTGTTATCCAATTAGACACTGATATGATTAAAGGATAACAATACAGTTACCGTGTAATGATAACAGCACCGTTACCATGTAATGATAAATAAGTCTTGCATGAGTGTGTCCAACTTATAAATCGATAACACTTTTGTTATCCAAGTAGACAACGATATGATTACGTTATCCAATTTAAAACTTGAAATGCAGTTTCATACCATCACAGGCCCACGACATGTGGCCTTGTTGTGACCTAAGCTCCGACACCTTGTGCACCTCTTTCTGTTTGACCTCTACAAGATAACGCATTCGTATTTATTTTCATATTTATTAACACCACAACATATGTTAACTGATAACATTTACTGTACCTTAAACTCCCCTCTCGATGGTATCCTTCTTTTCCTAGGACGTCCTGACGGTCTCCTAACGTACGGTGGAGCCAGTTTGCCTCCACCCATATCATTTGGCGATGGTGCAAGATTATTCATGTCAGGAACCGGCATTATTATACCTTGGTAAGCTAGTTTTAAGAAAGGTGTTGTATGGTGTACATCAACTAGAGTCTCCACCTTTAAGCCCTCTCGTATTGCTGCAGCTATAGCATGGGCGCATGGGATTGTGATCAGCTGGAATTCACGGCATGTGCATGTGCGTTCCCACAGATGAACAGCAAATGTTGCTTCGGTCTCATCACGTATCTCATAAAGGCCATCTCCTATTTTGGCGACATGGTATCCTGCTCCTTTTTCATATTTTTCTATAATCATTTCTTGAACCTTAGGTGGCGGGATATTGTCATCGGCATCCGCCGATTCCCTCCTTAGAGCAAACCACGTTACGAGTGTTGTACGTAACGTCTCTAATATTGAAATTATCGGATAATCGCGCGCCATGGTAAGGACGTTGTTAATTGATTCGGCCGATGTTGCTTGTCATGACGTTGTATCTGTTACCGACAAAATGTGATCTACTCCAATGTTCGAAACCTATACCTTCCAAGTATTCGGCACAACCTGCGTTTGCCTCTCGTATTTGTGCGAACACTCGGTTGAAATCACTTATCCGGTATGCCCGAGCGGCGACTGATACCAATCCGCTTAGCACAGAATCTTTGTATATCGATACAATATTCCGCTGTAGATGCACAATGCAAGCTGCGTGTGATGCCATTGGATATACCTGGTAAAAACATTGTAAATGTTGATAATGTCAAACAAATTTGCACATCTGCTCAACGATATTATTTGAGACATTCCTACTTTCGGATATTATTTCTGTTATCCCCTAAAATTATATGTACATCAGTTAGCCGATATTATTTGAGATATCGTGTATATGTAGTAGTACATGATATGTATTATATGAATGATGAGTGTACCTTTTTGATTGCGTGGTATATTGACGAGTGCCTGTCCGATACAAATACCAAATCATACGAGTCTGGTACAATCTCAGAAAGTTTGTTCAAGAACCATGTCCAAGATTCGTCGTTCTCGCTATTGATGATACCAAAACCAATTGGGAAGATTTGAAAATTTGCGTCTTGTGTGCTAGCTGCTACAAGGCAGCCTTCATATCTCCCACGTAAATGAGTTCCGTCAATAACAACGACCTTCCTCATTGACACATAACCCTGTATGGATGCTCCCAACGCCATGAAAAGATATTTGAATCGTTCGACCCCATTTGACACGACATCCGTCTCAATTGCTGTAAGGGAGTTCGGATTTGTCTCTTTAAGCTTTTTGAAATAAGGTTGTATTAGGGCGAAGCTCCCACGTGCTGAACCCATCGCGTTGTCCATAGCAATTTCCCTTGCCCTCCAAGCTTTCCAATACGAAACATTCAAACTAAATTCTTGACGCAACATTCTCCTTAGCTCATTTGGTTTTGGCCCTCTTCCACATCCAACGTACTTAGCCCTCATCAATTTTCCAATAATACCGGTTGATGCTTGCTTATGAAAATCACCACGAGCATCAACGCTACACGTGTGGTGTAATGTCATGCTTCTTATTTCGTAACATTCGCTGTTATCCATCTTTGCGGTGTATACCCTCCATGGACAAGTGTTGCCCACACATACTACTAGAATCATTGTTGGCTTGGATTTTGCATATATGAAATGGAACTTTCTACGAATCGCGTGTATCGCTAACTTTGTAGCACAATCATCTTTGTTCTTGAACACACGACCAAGGAATAAATCGTCACCTTCATAGTCAGCATCGTATATTGCCCTGTGGAGAGTTTCTGTGTTTTTGTAAAGAAACAAGTCAACAACTTATTACGATCAAGTTACAAACTAGCAGTTAATTATTTTATTATCCGCTAATTAACATATTATCGGTTAATTATTCCACATTACCATTAATATTAACATATAATACTAATAGTTAGCTTTTAATAATTATATATATAATACTAAAATTATATATTAATATTAACATATTTACAGCTAACATGTATCAATTGATGTTAAAACATAAATATTTTATTAGCAAGATTTACCATTTTCAGCTGCTTCATCCACGTACGGCGGTGCATCTCTATCATAAAGTACAATTGGAACAGGCTTATTGTTCGATAATACGCATGTCCGTGATGGACCTCCAACATCTACGTTAGGTAGCGAATGTCTTTCTTCCAAAGCCATTGACTCCCCCCAATATTTTCGTATTTGGGGCGGAATATGAATTGGACCGTCAGGATCAGATGTTGATGATGAAGAGTAGTACTCACAATGTCCTATTTCTGTTAAACATACATAAACAATATTAACATCAGGCATCCTTTGTTGATTAATTTAATTTGTTATCTGATATTATACAGTTACCTGATAAACGTTTCATTACAGGATCTTCTTCTGTGTGATAATCACTTTCCAACGGTCTTGAATCGTTTGCGCTTCGCATGTCGTACGATGAATTGTCCGCGCTACTCACATTGTAGTACTCCGGTGCCGGTTTTTTGTTAACCAATATTGTGGTTTTTATCGGTGTGGCAACACGTAGTGTTAGCTGCAAGGCACCATCTAGATCTATATTGTTGTTACTTATCTCACTGAAAGTCAATGCCCTTGCTATTGGTTGTAAACTTTCTTCATCCATATCATTTCTCTCACCAAGCTTATCAGCCGTTGAAGTTGACAACAATTCCTTCCACCTCGCCAATATCTCGTGCTTATCTCTTAGTTCTTGCGCTGTCGATGGGGTATATTGTGAACTATCATCACCACCAAATAGTTTTCTAGGCGTTTCAAACAGCGAATCCTTTTTATGTACATTGCTTTTATTGTTTTCGTTAAGCCACATCAACATTTCCTCCACCGCCTTTAGCATTTCTTTGAGGTTTCCATCATTATCCGGAGTTTCCCCTTCTTCTATGGCGGTGGTGTTCGGTTCGAGCATGTACTTGCTCCTCACCGATAACAATATTGTTAGCGTTACAATTTATGTTAGCGCTAACATTATTGTTATCGGTCTCTGAATCTCCAACTTCTTCCACAACTCTATCTTTTCCGTACAACCATGCTTCCACCACTGACCTTCTTTTGTGCTGGCTTGTTGGGCTTCCACTTTTGCTTTCTATTTGCTGTTTTCCTTTTTCTTTGCTGGTCAATCTTCGTCCCTTATCCCGCCTTGCACTTCCTTCTCCCCCTTTCGTCTCACCGTCTACTTGTCTTATACTTCCTTCTTCCACATCTCTTATAACAACACCACCCTGATTTCTACTTCTTATTGTAGGCTGCGATAAATATCGTTGCCGGCTACACCAATACTTATCAGGTATCGTCATAGCAGAGGTGCCACGTTTGCGGAAGAAATCTTTTTGATCTGACATCAAGATGCGGTTACCTTTTTTAACCTTCACGCAGAGTGTAATTTCTTGTAAATCCGCATGTATCGCCATAAACAAACTCATCCCATCGTCGTCTAAGATATATGTTGGGCTCATGGTTCTCCACTCCGGACCGATGACCCAGGCCGGCCATTTGTACGACAGCTCGACGCAGTCGGCTGCTTTAAGCTTGTACGTCGCTTTAATTATATTACCAGCCTCACACAGTTTGGTTGTTTCCGTCAGCAACACGTGATCAAAGGCTGATTCTGATGTCACCACGTGATCAAAACACCCATCAGTATCCTTCACCCAATGTCCTCTTGCTACTATTACCATGATAGCCATCAATGATTCTGCGTATAAGTAACAAGTAACATATATGTTATCTTATTTCGCGAACAGTATCTAATACTATCCAGTTTATCTGAATTTGTTGGAATGAGCTATAAATGTTTGTTATTCATACCTTATAACAAGTTGTAGTTATTGCTCTGATTTTATTGCTTCAATGATTAGTGTATTAATTTTTTTCTTTGTTCCTAGTGTTTAATGGAGATTTATGTTTTAAAAGTGTTCTTCTTTCGCTACCATTAATGGTAACAACATCGATTCTTATATAATAACCACAAGTTATCATAAGTTTTATATATTAATTAACATTCGTATATATGATGTCAGCGGATAACATCTGGGTTATCGCGAAAATATCTCATTTACATATCGCCCAAATCTCTGCATTAATTGCGCGCAGCTTTTCCCTCTGCACAACACAGTAATCTTGTCCCCTTATCTCTCTTGCGCGGCGATGGCAGAGTGTTGTCAGAAGGGTATTTTCGTCAACATTAAATTTGCAGGAGTTGTCAGAACTAAAGAAAAACAACAAAACAGCTTCTACCTAATTTTGAAGTCTTCTATGTCCAGATAACTAATTGACCCTAAAAATATAGTATACTTAACTATGAATAAAGCCTATCTTTTTAAAAAGATTTTATTAAATTCCAAATCAACTCTTATATTAATATAGAAAATTCCCCCAAAAGAAGAAATATATTCAGCAAAATTTAAATTTTTTAAAACTAAAAGTTATAAATTTACTAAATTTTTTTAATTTAAATAAAAAGCTAACTAATAATATAGAATTATGTCATGTGTGGTGTGGTGTGGCACGTGCCGGCCTGCAAAAACAATAAAGCTAAAAAGCGTCCGCCTCCTAATATTCTCTCACACAAGACCGCGACTTCTTCTTTGCTTACAGTCAGATCTGACGGCTACCGTTTATTTCTTTCTATAATTAACCGTCAGATTTGAATCTAACGGTCTTTATTGAATCTAACCTCCATTTTTCTCGTCTATTTTTAAAATTAAAATCACAATCACGATCCAAAAATCCTTCTCTCTCTCTCTCTCTCTCTACAAGCAAAGTGTGTTTTCTCTCTCTTCTCTGTGTATAGCCTCGCCGCGAAAAACTCGCCGGAAAAACCTAAACGATCGAGAATACACAATAGTTACTGTACGTTTCCGATGCTCGACATGGTGGTGCAGTGGTGGTTAGGATTTAGCCGCCGTGATTCGTTCTCTTCGTAAATTCATCGTTTTTTTTTTCCAAAAAATTTAACGGCGAAGATGAGCCAATCGAAACTAACGAGAACACAATCGTCGTTGCTAAGATCATCTCCGACGATACGATCGCTTTCTTCAATAACCCAATCTCAGGATCTAGAATCTGATGAGAAACAGAGAAGAAGAAGAAGAAGAGAACAGTCTAAACCGTTCGGTTCAAATAACCCTAACCGGTTTAAACCGGGTTTAGCCTTCACACTCGCTTCACTCTCTTTCGTAAGCTTATCGTCTTTCTCATTACTCTTCTTCGTCTTCTCTTCTAAATCCGATGAGATTCTCACATCGGAGAATCTCCTCCTCTGTTTGGTTTTCGTCGCGGTGGCTCTGTTCTTGGCGTCGCGAAACATGGCGTTTATAACCCAAACAGTGATCGCGATCAGAGAAACAAAGAAGAAGCTGATTTTCAAAATCAAACGTAAACCGGAACCGGTTCAATGGTATATCGGCGATTCAAATCCCGAACCGAACCAAACCAAATCCGAAGAAGAAGAAGAAGACAACGCAAGACTAGTTATAAGAGAAGGAGTAGAGTTCTTTAACAATGGAGATTTCTACGAAGGAGAGTTTCAAAGAGGAAGACGATGTTGTGAAGGAAGTGGTGTTTACTATTACTCTGTTAATGGAAGATACGAAGGAGATTGGATCAATGGGAGATACGATGGCTATGGAATCGAGTGTTGGTCTAAAGGAAGCAAGTATAAAGGACAGTACAAGAAAGGCTTAAGACATGGTTATGGTGTTTACTGGTTTTACACTGGCGATTCTTACTCTGGTGAATGGTTTAATGGTCAAAGCCATGGCTTTGGTATGCAAACTTGTGCTGATGGTAGCTCTTATGTTGGTCAGTTCAAGTTTGGTGTTAAACATGGTCTTGGATCTTACCATTTCAGGTAATAAACCAAAAAAAAAAACACATCTTTTCATAAATACCACAAACGTAAAATTAGTTTAAAACTTCCAAAACTAAACTCTATCCTTTCAAAACTAAACTCCACGCCCTTCAAAACTATCCTAAAACACTATATACCGAACCCAAACGAAGAAAATATAATGTAAAAACTGTTAAAACTCTTTTTTTATTTGTGGTATTTTTGTAAGGTAAAACTTTTAATGGTATTTTTGTTATTATAACAATTTAATGATATTTTTGTTATGAAATATTATGTAATGGTATTTTTTGGTGGTGTTTCAAGTAGTTTCTCTAAATATATAACACGTTGTGGTATTTTTGTTATTTTGTTGGTTTTGTAGAAATGGAGATAAGTATGCAGGAGAGTATTTTGGAGACAAGATACATGGTTTTGGTGTTTATTATTTTGCTAATGGTCATTATTATGAAGGAGCTTGGCATGAAGGTCGTAAGCAAGGCTATGGCACTTATGGTTTCAGGACTGGTGATAGTAAATGTGGTCAATGGGATAATGGTATTCTTGTAAACCGGCTTTCTCTAGAAACCCATCCGGTTCATAAAGCGGTTCAGGTAAAAAAGGATTGAACTTAAGCTAGAAAAGTTAAATTAGTTCATATATGTTGAATTTTATTTGATTGTAGAGCGCGCGAGAGATGGCGAGGAGAGGCGTGGAGCAAAGACGAGTCGATGAGCAAGTGGTACGAGCAGTGGCAGCGGCTAATAAAGCCGCGACGGCTGCTAGAGTTGCTGCTGTGAAAGCAGTTCAAAATCAAATGGATGGTAAACAACTTTGTGAGAATTAAAAATGACATTAACAAACAAGTAAAAAAACTATGGTGAAGGGTATTTTTGTCTTTTTGTAATGTATCCCCATAGTGAGTTTAAAATTAAGAGAAGCTTAACTATGGTTTAAGGATGGGTTTGTTTTTTTTGTTTAACTATGAATGTAAATGTATACAGTAGTGATGATTTGTTTTCTATTTTCTAATGGAATAGTTTTATACTTTTATGTGAATGGTTGATTTATGTTTTGATTCTGATCCGAATCACTGACACATATATTTTTAAAAATTTAATTAAACATTATCCTAAATCAGTAATATTGATGTTTGGTTTGGTTTCGTACTTGATTTGATAAAGAAAAATATTATATTTATTATAATATTCATTAATAAAAAGAAGGAAACAACGAAGAAGATTCTTCGTACACAGACTTGTCAACGTAAAAGCTATATCGAGTAAAAAAATACTAAAATCAATGGACCGATATGTCCTGAAACTGTGGGTGGTGTGACCAAAGTAGTAGTTGCAACATTTCAAAACTTCTTATTTCATATTATTAGGTGAACTCATTAAATAATTTATATTTCTTCAAAATGAATATTTTAAGCGTACGATATACACTTATTCATTTTTTTTATATAGAATTATCAAATTTCTGCTGCAAGAAAATCGTTACAGACTAATTCGAATAATCAGTACTATAAAGGAAGTAACTTGATGTCATGAAAAATTTGCTTGCATAAACAGTTTGACTCAAAATGATTCGGACATTTCAAACTTTTAAAGTATCTATCTAACCACTTAACATGCAAAATCCATTTAATAAAATTAATTTCCGCCGGTCAAAATTTCAAAGTCTATAAACAGAAAATATGTACTGTGTCATATAGATGAAAAATCATTTCGCATTTAATTTTGCCTGATAGATTGGAGTAAAAAGCATTTATTGAAATTATTGACATATATATTTACTCACGACACTTAATTTAATTAATTCTATGATTGGTCGGCAACAGATCTCTAAGGCTGCCATGCTATTCAATATACACACAACAAATATTTTGTATTATTGCTTGTAAACCACTTAATTTATCAATTAAATAATTGAAAAAACGTAACAAGAAAAATGTACTAACTTTCACTAAAGTCACCAATATAGAACCTTTTTTTTTTTTTTAAATAATTCATAACCTACTGTTTTTAATAAAAAAAATTAGGGAGAATCACAAAACTACACCATTTGAATTACATTTCACAAAACAACACCATTTCCAAAATACTTCACAAAACTACACCTAAACACTCAAAATTAAATTCAAATAAACTGTACCCAAACAATCCTACCCCCTTAATACTATACCCTAAACACTAATTAGCGAACCCAAATGAATTTTTTTTAATTTTGGTAATTTTTTAAAGGTTAAATCAAGCTTTTAAAATTTTGAAAGGGTGTAAATATGTGAAAATATTAAATTAGGAGTAGTTTTGCGAAGAAGTAGTTGAAAGGGTGTAGATTTCTGAATTCCTCAAAAAATTATATAGTTAAAAAAAAAATTAAAGAAAAAATTATTTAGTTTGTATTGCAAGAACCCACTTAATTTAGGCACCAAAATTACATTAATACGTTCGAAATAAATTATCTTCCACCGGATAGCTATTTTAAGATTTTTAAATTTAGGCCTAATTCAAGGCCCAATTTATTCTCCTTTTGTCGTATAGCTAAAGCGAAGAAGAAACAGTAGAGTCTAGTGTAAAATAGCTTCAGAGAGAGAGAGAGAGAGAAGCACTGAATCCAAACATTGTGTTTAAGTTTAGCGGGAAAAAAGAAACTTTCTTCCCTCCAAATAAAAACAAAAAATCTTCACGATCTATGCGTTGTTATTATTAAGCAACGTATACAATTTTTATTTTATTTTCTTTTATCTACGAAGAAGATCATCCCCAAATTCACACAAAAACCCTAGTTTCTCATCGTAACGCCGATTTCACCCAAAAAATTAAACTCTCAATTAACGATGAATGAATCAGGAGGCGAGAGAGACGGCGTTGCTACGACGGTGATCGAAGTAGATCTGACTCCACGGAGGAATGTTCGTCGGAAGCTTGTTCAGTCGACGTTGCTCCCTCACAAATCAGATGAAGTAATCGAATCCAACGGAGATCGGAAGTGCGATCTCGGTGTAAAGGAGGAAGGCGAAGGAGGAGGAGACGGTGGTTTATGTAGCAGTCAAGGGAAGAAGAAGACGACGACGAGGAAACTAAAAGAGAAGACTCCTAACAACAACGGAGCTTCTAAGAAGGTTTGTTTCGTTGATTTTGTGCTTATATAGATTGTTTCATTGATTAGCTTGGGAGGCTTTGTAGCTATATGAATATAGGTAAGCACTGTACAATTTGGATTTGCTATTGAAGAAGATATCGTAAAGCTTGTTAGCTAGAAGAAGATAAGGATTATACATTGTGGATACCTTTTGTGACTATGTTGTAAAGATTTGGTTTCTCTTTTGTGTGTGTGTTGACTGTTGATGCAGGTGGCTAAAGGAAAGTCGCCTCGAAAATCAACGCCTAAGAAAAGCGCAATTACTAACGGTGTTGTAGCTGCTTCTGCTGATCAAACTATTGGTGCTAATTCGTCACCTCCAGTTCCTAATTTGCGTCTTGAAGCAAAATTAAGAGCCGAGGTAAGTGAATCATTGTCAGAATTATAAGCGCATACGCGAAGTAGCTTCAATTCCTTGATTAGATTTGGTGTGACATTTGGTCTGATGTAAATTGTGTCTGAATTGGTTTCTAATTTGATCAGGAAAATTCGAGGATGTCTGCTGGAAAGCAAATACATCCGTTTTTCTCGTCTTGGAAAGGTGGGAAAAGAAATCAAGAAGAAGCTGTAGAAGAGAATGGCAAGTGCCAGGGCCAGGGAAAAGATAAAATTGTCACAATTGGCCCTATTCATGTATTTGAGAGGTTTCAGGTATGTTGTATACATTTATGGTTACCTCTTTGATCATGTTTACTAACAAAAGAATCTTAATATCGAAAACCTTCTTCTTAGGATGAAATTCGGACCATTGATTGGAAGAACTGGACTTTCTGTGAGCAAAAATCCACCACTTGGACTCCTGATCAACAAATAAAATCAGACTCACATAAATCCCGCCCCAGAGAATTTGATCTAAATGAACTTCCGACTCTTCCTGACGTGTGTATCATCGATGACGAGGAGCCTGAACAATGTGCTACTCAATCAGAAGCTGTCGCAGTGGCCTCTCCGGTAAGCTTAAAAGCATACCAGGTGGATAAACGTGGATACATCGACTCCATAGACGCTGAAGCGGTAATGAGCTTAAACCTTACCTTATTGTCTCTTTTGTTTCTTTGAACCATTCATGACAAAGGTTCATGTCCTGCATTGTTTTCTAGGATTGTGAAGTTCACGAAGTAATTAACTTATCTGATTATGCTGGTGGTGCAGCAGACACTTCTCATTATCTGCAAAGCATATCATGCCGAGAAAGGTAGTAATTTTGTGGTTCCATATCACTTGCAACTCACATGTTTGATTTTAATCTCTATTCTATAATAATTTCAGCGGCCAGTCTCGTAATAACTTATGGGTTGATAAGTACCAGCCAAGAAGTGCCTCGGAGGTTAGAAAATTTGAACATGGTGGAGTATACATGTTTATATTTATAGGATAATCTGATTAAAGAAAAGCACTAAACACAAGTTTCTCATATTTCCTTACCCGAGTTTCTTGCAGGTATGTGGTAATGCTGACTCTGTAAAGGCAATGAATGAATGGCTGTGTCTATGGCATGAGAGAAGCTTTCAGCCAAGCAAAGAATTTTTGATTAGTGATGAAGAGAAGTCGCAAGATGCTGATTACAACTGTTCTGATAGTGACTCTGACTCGGAAAATATTGGTGCAGACTGCCTGAGAAATGTACTCTTAATCGTTGGTCCAGTAGGGGTATGTTAATTAAATATTCTCCTGTTTTTACTTCCACAATAATTTCTGAGTTTCATGTATGGTTTTATGTTTTTGATTGTGATTGTGCATGTGTTGTAGAGTGGGAAGTCCGCAGCTGTTCATGCATGTGCTAAGGAGCAAGGATTTAAAATCCTTGAGGTAAGAATGTGTTTCTGCTAGATGTCTCTGGAGTGCTTATCATCCCAGAGGAGTCCTTTTCCTCTTCTTGTGTAGAACTCTTTATTTTTGACAATTATCTCTAGCTACTTGTAAATGGATGTTTCTTCTGACTATCTTTTACAGTCTAATGCATCAGAATGCAGAAGCGGAACAGTTGTTAGGCATAAATTTGGGGAGGCTCTCAAGTCATATAGCCTATCAAGGTACATAGAGTTGCAGCCGTTATCACTTGTGATTTCAAACCAAGAACAGTGTGTTTATATTCACACAATCTGGTTTTGTCAGGTCCTTGGAGCCTCTTTTCAATGCATGTACTGATGGCAATGGAGTAGAAGATGTGGTTGAAGTGGCATCTGTATTGCATATCCAGAATGATAGAGCTAACTTGAAGCCTTTAATTATTTTTGAAGATGTTGATATTTGCTTTGCGGAAGATCGTGGTCTACTTACTGCAATCCAGCAGATTGCCGAGAAAGCAAAAGGGCCCGTGGTGTTAACTGCCAATGGTAGTAATCGTCCATGTTAAAAACAATTTTTTATTTTTATTTTCAATTCATCTTATATAATATGCTGATGGAATCAGTATTATATGTATATTTACAGACAAGAATCATGGTTTACCAGACAACTTGAAGAGAATAGAGATGTGTTTTTCGTTGCCATCAACAGAGGAGTTGCTAGGCAAACTTTCAACAGTATGTGTTCTGATGTATTTTATGGTTTGTTGGCTTCTTCTAACACTTGTTATTTCATAGGTTTGTGAAGCAGAAGAAGTTAACGTTGGTCCTGGTTCGCTAGAGCAGTTGGCTATGTCTAGTGGTGGTGATATACGAAAAGCAATTATGCAGTTACAATTTTGGTTCCAGAGTAAATCCAAAAGAGGTATTTTGGGTGTATATTTTATATTCCCTATGAAAAATATTTTTAGTCCCAGAGATCCCACTTTTTAAACAAGAGGTGCGCATATATTTGGAAGGTTTTGATATTTTGATTTCCCATACCCAGCTAGAGAGACGAAGAACAATGTTGATCCAGATCTTTTTGATCATGAAGCTGGTCACATGCTGCTTCCCAATATAACTGCACACGATTTCCCATCTCAATTATCTCAGTTGGTAGAGAGTGAGATTGCTAAGTCATTATCCATAGCGGAGGAAAGTTGTAACACAGTGGAAGTATTTGTTGCAGAGGTTGGTAACGAAAAATTACTTAATAGATTATGGAGGCTGGGCACTGAAAAGAATAGCATAGAAGCCAAGAAAGCAGCCATGTTAAGGCAAAACACTTGTTTTGAGGATGTTGAATTAGAAGATGTCTTAGGCATTCAGTGTGAACTAAGCAACACTGCCTACCAACCACTGTCTCTCTCTAGGCCAAGCAGAAGGAGAAAGCTCAATGTTGTGATGTCCTCTGATTCTGAAGACGAGCCTCAGAGTGACATACCGGTTTTCATTCCAAGATACTCCAAAGACGGCCGGTTAGTTGTCCAAGAAAATGGTGTGTTGTCCTCATATTGTTCAGGTATGAAGAAGGGAACACTCCCACAGGCCAATCTTTCAGTTTCTTCCAGAGAAGATATATTGGAGACAAGTCGTTATCAGTATGAGACATCAAAAGTATCTTGCGTTAACGAGGTGTCCCAGTCACTTGATGTATCATGTGTACCAGAATCTTCATATGTTCCAGAAACTTTAATGGATAGCCAAGGTGAGCTTTCGCCAAGAGCTGTATCTTGTGGTCATTTCGACGGAAGAGTAGAAGTGTCAATGAGTCAGGAAGCTGTACAGTGTTCTCCATCAAAAGAGATATACATTGACAGATTTCAGAGTTTTGAATGCTTAAAGAATACATGTGAGGTCATCGCAGAGTCTTCTGATGGAACAACGATGGAAGATTGTTTCAAGGAATATGTTGGAAGTTCACAGAAGACGCGACAAGTAACAGATGAATGCAGCCGTATAGATTTTGGTATGACACTCAAGAACGCTCAGAAACCGAAGAAGCTTGATACATGTAGAGACCCGGTAAAAGAAACGTGGAGAAAACTCTGTTCGAGTCATACGGATCTTAAGCCATACTTGGATTCAGAACCTGTAGAAGCTCCACAAGTTCTTGACATCACATATCAGATAACAAACTTAATATCAGAAGCTGACGTGACACATTCTAGATGCCTTAACTTTGTAAGTATTATATTTACACCTTTAGCTTCCTCTCTTTCTAGATTCTTTTTCCACAGTTATCTGATAATTTCACTTCTTTAGGTTACTATGGAGCCAACGATGAACGTTTCTGGAGGCATTGACACATCTGGTTCACCTCATGTGCTTGAACAGATGACTTCATCTGTGGCGCAGAAAGGATTTAGCTATTACACAAACCAAATTGCTACAACAGAACCCATCCCTACTTCATCAGCCACTATGATACCAAGAAGAGAATTGATAATAGACGAGGAGGCAAGGCAGGATTATGCATCTAGCAGTGGACGATGCTCGGATACGAAACTAGAAACACCTAAGGACATGTTAAGACAGTAAGATAATATCCTCCCAAAGCACTTGAGCTATCAGTGATTAGTAGCAAATCATTACCAACGAAATTTTGTTTGTGTTTTAATCAAATGCAGTGAGCGAATTTACGGGATATTAGAGTCAATAGTGCCTCTAAGATCATTGAAAGGAAGAGGTTTCCATGAATACGCTTCATTCTTAGGACATATCTCAAGATCAGATCCCTCTAATTTATGCAGAGCCTCGGAGAAAGGTAGACGACGAAGGTTAGTACCAAACTAGCTCACTATAGTTTCTTTCTATGAATGATTTTTCTCTTTTAATCACCATTTTCTGTTGTTTCAGGACAAGAGAAGCTAGACATTATCTGTCAATGGATCTATCATCAGAAGATATCACATTCTTGGGTCAACACAGCACATACACAAGAAATGAATTATAAAGTTTGCTTATCAATAACTTAAAGCATAGATTTGAGAGGCATGACCTTATTAGTTCATTGTTCATTTATATACACAGAAAAATTCAAAAATAGCACTTTGATGTTCTCCTTCATGTTTTCTAAAAATGTATTTCGATAAATTAAAAACGATTCTACTTATCATAAGAGTCATAAATAGTAAGGAAACATCTTCTCTTCTAAGAGACCAAAGCAAAAACAAAGAACAAAATGTTACTTTTCTCTAATAAGTTTTTCATAAAGTAAAATGCTTATGTAGTAAAAATTCAACACCCTCTTGTGTAGAGAATGCTTATCTTCTCAAGCAGCAGCCTGCACCATATCAGATCAGACTTTGCCTTCGAGTTTATCGTTATTAACAAGAGGAAGCAACTCCATCTTGCTTCTCGGTGTACGAGGAGTCCTGGGAGTTCCCGGTGTTTGCTGCGATAGCATATGCCTTACGTATCCGTAAAACGTGCATCCCACAAGCGTAATCCCGCAACCAACAGCATTCATATACGATATCGGGTTACGGAATATCAACCACGACACCAATACAGCAACAGCAACCTACAAATACACAATACGAACCATGATCAAGAGATAGTTACAGAGACAAAGATCACCTGATCACATGGATTTGTGTGTTAGTTAACCTTGAGGTTTCCAGCTACGTTGAAAGTGACTGCGGTTGTGGAGTGAATGACATAGAAGATGGAGAAGTTGAGACAGAAGGCTAACACACCAGAGGTGAATATAATGATGAGAGCTGACCATGGAGACGGGTGTGCTTCGAACCAGCTCAGTATCCCGTTTCCTTCAAGTAACAACGCCGGTATCCCAAGAATCATGGTAGCAAAAGGCGCCATGTAGTATACCGTGTTTATGCTAAAACAAAGAACAACAACACACAAAAAATCAAATCTTTCTTCTACACATATAGAGTCAACTTTGTAGCTAAGATGGCATCGCATGATTATCGTATCCAATAAAGACATAACAAGAACATGTCATTGTTCTCTGAAAGCTAATCGCAGTGATCATTGAAAACGAATAGTATCATCATCACAGCTATAAACCGAACCTGTCGAATTTGTAACCGTGAAGGAGAGATTCGGCTAGAATGGTCTTAGTAGAAGTAGCTAAACAACCAAACAGAGCAGCACAGAAACCAAACATGTTGAAACTAAGCTCTGTAACAGATGTAAGAAGAATCCCACCAACAATAGGCACAAGAGACGCCCAAATACGCCAATCAAAGTATTTCCTCCACACAAGCCACTGTAACACAACTATAAACAAACACACACACACACACACACACACACACAATCATCATCATCATTCTCTCTTGAGACTTCCTCCATGAACATAACCAAAAAGAGAGAGAAGAAAAGATCCATTATTACCTGTAGTAGCTGGTGTGAAAGACTTGATTGTCTGCATAAAGGAGACAGGGATGTAACGAAGGCTTATATTACCAAGCACTATGTTGATACAGAACACGAAAGACATAGGGAAGATCCTTCTCCATCGATCTTCAGGCTCAACAAGTATCAATGGCTTAAGCTTAAGGATTTTGATGACGATGTATGCTCCAATAGATGAGCATATGAAGTGAACACATGACACCGATAATGGAAACTTGAAATCCAGTTTCTACATCAAACAAGAGAGATCAGATCAAAAGAGAATCTTTGTGTGAGAGAAAGTGATATATACCTGGAAGATCCATTTGTTCATGATGATGACGGTGACGTTGAAACCCCACCATTGAAGAATCGCAAGTAGAGATCTGAACAAGCTTCCTTCCTCCATCGAAAATTCGAAAACTTTAGGGCTTGAATCGAGAAATTGAAGAAAACCCAGAAGAAATTGGAGAAAACCCAGAAGAAATTAACGAGCTTTGAGAAGTGGATCGGTGAGAAATCGAGAGATCGAGAAAGCTGATGCAGCTAGATAGAGAGAAGGAAGAAGACGAGAGAAGAGGCCTTAGAAGAAGAGAAGGTGAAGAAGAGTGGAGAAGGTAACGGTAGAAGAGAGGTCGTCTTCCATGTGATTTGTTTTGGATTCTCTTCTTCTTCACATCAAAATCTTAAACAAACGTCTTTCTCTTTATCTTTCCTTTATGCCCATGAAAATTATGTTTTTGCTCTTCCGTTGGATTCCATTTATTATTCTATATTCCTTTTTCCTTTTAGTAAATAAAACTCATTCGATAATTAAATTCAACTTGCAAAATAAAATGTATTAAATTATTAATGACAGAGAACGACAAAGAGTTAAAAATTAAAATGTATAACGAAATAGGCATGTTATATGAAGTTTTTTTTTTTGTTAAAATGTTATATGAAGTTTGAGTCAATTTTCTAGTTTTCTTCTTCTTTTGGAAACAAATTAATTAGTTTAATAGTGTTATAATATATAGATTTATTCAGAGGTATTACAAAAAATGAATTGGTTACATGTTGTAATCATTTTATTATAGACGTAAAAATTAATGAGAAAAAATTAATTATTTCTATAGCAATTCTTTACTAACGTTCAACGTTATATACTCGACCCACATTTAATTCTGTTTAAAATTGATAAATAAGAAACTGGTTTACAAAATATTAAGGAAGAAGAATATTAAGGAAGTTTACAAAATAGCATTTAATTTTTAAACTTTAATACTTAGTAGTATATCTTAAGTTTCTCTGAAAATATATGTTAATAGGTTTGGCAGCGAAAATCTAAAGAAAACGGCGAAGTTATTTAGCAATTAATGACTCGTTGACAAGTAAAAAAATGTCATAATATATGGTTTGTATTATTGTAAATGTTACATAAACTACATACCCGAAAACCATTTCAGTGGTCTCACTTTATGTGAGCAACAAGATAGGGAATACTAAGAAATGTGCCTAATTATATTATGTTTATATAAGTTCAACAAATTAATAATGAAAAAATTCAAGATCTTGAATGAAGTAGGCAGCAAGTTTTGGTTTCCCTTTTTTGTATAGTGTAATTAAGCAATGAATATAAATCTTGACTTAACCATAAGGGTAAAATTGCAAGGCAAGAAGGAGACAAGTGTACGTTGCAACTATATGTGTGTATAGTTGTATCAACACACATGTGTGGTCTCATATGCAACGATCAATAAGACAATAACTAATGAACAATCATTATTACACTTTCTATTTTAAAGATTTCGAGGTTTATACGTTCGTCTAGACCCAAAAAAAAGTTGATATTTTTCTGAATTAATTGTCTTAATCAATAATGGTTTAAATAATTAAATCAAACAAACAATTTCGACCGCCTTTAACGGTTGTTTTGATAACAATACATGTTTTTTTTGTCGTTTTCTTACTTTGAGCCCAAACATATTCGGGCTTTTAGGCCCATTTAGATATTTATTTATTGAGAAAATTGCTTAATAAATGCCGAACTTTCAAATTTGGTACAATTAAATCCTGAACTTTGAAAGTGTCATTTTAAAGCTCAACTAATCTGGAATTTCTAATTAAATCATCAACTATTGTTGACCGGTCAAATTGAGTCTCATTGACGAGTCGAGAAACGTTGACCTCGACGGTGTTACGACGACCGATTAACGGTCCGTTTAGCTTTAAAACGACGTCGTTTTCTCCTTACATGAACGTCGGTGAAAATGCTTAATAAATGCTGAACTTTCAAATTTGGTACAATTAAATCATCAACTTTCAAATTTGGTACAATTAAATCATGAACTTTCAAATTTGGTACAATTAAATCCTGAACTTTGAAGGCATCATTTTAAATCCCAACTAATTTGAACTTTATAATTAAATCATCAACTATTGTTGACTAACCAAATTGAGATCGTTAACGACTCGAGAAACGTTGACTTCGACGGTGTTACAAGGAGTTAATGATCCGTTAACGGTCCGTTTTAGCTTAAAACGACGTCGTTTTTACATAATATGAGTTCGAATTTTGTAACATCTGGGTTTGTTCGAGAGCGTGGGTTTCCATTGAAGTGTGTATGTGGATGTGGTGTTAGGATTTATACATCAAGAACTCGAGTTAATCGTGGATGTCATTTCTTTTGATGTTCTAATGTCACGAATTTTAATTCGTCTAATTTAAATGATGTAAGTCGATTTAGCTAAACTTAGTCTTGTTTATGTTGTGTTTAATTGTGTATTGTGTGTTTGTGATTGTACAACTAGGGCATTTGTTTAAATGGGTAGATAAATCTGTGTGCGACGAGGTTGAAGATGCTCTACCAAGACTTGCAAATATGTCAAATATGTCAAATGAAGTTTCTCTTTATATAAGGAGAAAACGACGTCGTTTTTAAGCCAAACGGATCGTTAACGGATTATTAACTCCGATTTAACACCGTCGAGGTCAACGTTTCTCGACTCGTCAACGAGACTCAATTTAATCAGTCAACAATAGTTGATGATTTAATTATAAAGTTCAGATTAGTTAGGATTTAAAATAATACTTTCAAAGTTTAGGATTTAATTGTACCAAATTTGAAAGTTTAGGATTTAATTGTACCAAATTTGAAAGTTCGGCATTTATTAAGCATGTTTCGACGTCGTTTATGTAATGAGAAAACGACGTCGTTTTTAAGTCAAACGGACCGTTAACGGTCGTTGTAACACCGTCAAGGTCAACGTTTCTCGACTCGTCAACGTGACTCAATTTGATCAGTCAACAATAGTTGATGATTTAATTAGAAAGTCCAGATTAGTTGAGCTTTAAAATGACACTTTCCAAGTTCAGGATTTAATTATACCAAATTTGAAAGTTCGGCATTTATTAAACATTTTTCCCTTTATTTATTTAGGGTTAATTTGCTCAATATTAGTAAGTGAGTGGTTAATTGGGCCCAGTAGCAATGTGTTGTACGAATTTGCAGATATAACAATAGGGGGAACCAAATTTTCACTTAATTCCTCTTTTACCCTTGAATAATCCTGCCACAATTATTTATCTCTCTCACTTGATTATTTCTCACTTGATTAGACTGGTTTTCGGGCTAGGTTTAATTAAAACAAACAAAAAATAGATGCGTGTTACATCATAGTCCACTCAAGTATATCACATTTGCTAATAAATATATATATATATATATATATATAAATATTTTTATTTGATTATTTTTGCAAACTAAGTTATGTATATCTACTTTTACGTGTTTGTATATATGCTCCTAATAAAATTATATATATATATATATATATATCTATTTGATTATTTTTCCAAACTAAATTATGTAGATTTTGGTGTGATTCTTGGGAATTTGCAAACATTCTCATTTTGTTATGGAGCCCACTAAGAAAAAATATGACTACATATTTAACAACTAATTTTATATATAGTCGATAAATAGTATATATAGTACATAGACATATAATGTTATCGTTTATAGTTATATGTAGACATGTGTAAGATAAACGTTTATTTCATATAACTAGATAAGAAAACTACTTAGGAAAATTATGTTTATTTCAAATATATGATGATAATTGTAGAATCCTATTTACTTTCTCCAATCCTTTTGTGATATATCGGTGTCGATCTGAGATAAACACAAGTTTTGGGTGATCATGAACAATTGTAAGTAAATATTAAAAGAATCACTCGTACGAAGCGTCGTTCTCACTATCGACAACAACATAGTTGTATAAACTGGTTTAATTTGTTTTTCAGAACTTAGCGGGATTGGATCACTCATGTTGTTGAAGCTCCACTCTCACAACAAGCTTGATGATAACATCCAGTTAACCCGCGACCATGTTGTAGGAGCATCCCATACATACGTAATTGAGTTGTTCAAAGCAATCGCAAGAACTAGCAAAGATTAGATGAAGGTGGTCTTTTGTTATTATCACTCTATGTTTGTTTTAAATGTTGTTGTCTAAATTTCTTTCCTTAATTCTATTTCTCAAATCTTAATAACTCAACTTTTTATTTTCAGCCATTTAGCACTCAATCTGTTAAGCTATCTTTTTCTCAATTCAAGATCATGCAATTATGGAAACCTATAACTAAAATAGATGCTCATGACGTACTGTCATATAGTTACCACAATAGATAGTTATTCCGTATATAGTTAATGTAACAAAACTCATAATAGATCCTATACGATTACACATTATAAATTAGCTAAAATTAGACAGTTATTTTTTAAAAAGTCATATATTTAAATAAACAACTATGTAGGAATGTTTATCGCATATGTTAAGGCATTATATTTAGAACCGAATTTAACACTAAGTTTCTTACATTGTACAGATTCTTACATAAAACAATACATTGTTATTACATTACATATAGTAATCCGTAATTATACCGAAAATAGACAATTATTATTGGGATATACGCATAATTAATTTACAGTATGTAATATGTGTTTTTAAAATTTCAGTGCTAATGTTATATTTGATTTTTTATAATCTGTAAGATCCTATGGCCCATTTCTTTCTCCTTCACATTATACTTTTCACATCTATATTACCAAGTTATTTGTATATGGGAAGAGTTTAAGGGTTATATATAGGTTTTATCCCTTTTGTAGACGCTAAATAGTCGTTTACTTAACCATTCTATTATTTTTTAAGTTCTCTTATGTGTTGGTTTTATGATGGGTACATATATGCTAAATAGTCGGATACTTAATCATGAGAGTAAATTGAATACATATTGCAACTATTTACATTAGTACAACAAGTATATATCGAGAAAGGGAAAGCACATATTAAGAAATAGAAGGCTATCTTACCGAAAAAGTTATGAAATAACCTTCTATTTCTACAAGCCGAACAAAAACAAGTACCGAAACGACCGTGTGCTTAATAAAACGATAACATTAAGAAGAAACATGAGGCTATTTCCCAACCAAAAAGATACTAAAATAGACTGTTGTTTTTTAAATCCGATAATTAAACAAGTCTGTCACCCTACCCACACCATGATATTTTGACTGACTACTCCTGACCCTCTTGCTTAGTGGTTTCTTGCAAGTCGCTTTGTTGGGGCCAATACCTAGCACCTACTGCAAGTCTTTTGTTTTGAAACATATTTTTGTAACATATTGTCAAACAAGTTATCTATGTAAACAAACTATTTCTAATCAATATAGAGAATTTTTTGTTAAAAATTTACCTTCTTCTCAATTCTTGAACTCACACACCAGTTTAGCAAAATTAAAAATCTCACACACTCTTGGAATCCAGGTGGAATCTGGTATGATAACACACCACGTGGAATCTGGCAGACAAAATATACTTAAATTATAGAGAAACCCAGAAAAATTTAGAGAAAAATGTGGTTCCTTTGTTCACTAGGAGAGAGATTAATGAGAAAAACCTCTTCTCTCTCTCTTCTTTTACTTTCAAACAATAATCGGTAAATATGAGAAAAATAAAAAATCTCTGACCCACTCTTGAACTCACACACCAGTTTAGCAAAATTAAAAATGATGTGATAGAAGCTTTACTTTGCGTGTGTCAGAGATTTTTTTTTAAAAAAATTTGCGTCCATGTTTATAGGCAAATAACGAAATCGTGTGGTGAGGGGTCAAAAAGTATTTTAAACAACTCTGAAAAACCTCTTTTATTTTAGCTAAATAAGGGTCTACTTTCTATTATTAAGCCTAATTTCCCATTTATTTATATATATAGGCAGTGACGGGAAAAAAGGAAATATGTCACACAGAGATCAGAACAATAAAAAAATAAAAAATAAAATAAAAAGGTCCCTCCCGCCCAAAGCTTTCTCCTCCGTCTTCGTCTTCCTCGCAGAGACACCGTTGAATCCAGATTCTCTCTCTCCTTCTATCTCTCTCTCTCTATTTCCAGTGACGAGTATCTAGGGTTTCGTCATCTCTCTCCGGGTTTCTTTTTTTATTTGTTTTTTTTTACGGATTTTAACTAGCGGCGTAAGCGATATGGAGAAATCTCCGACGAAGATCGTCTCCGAGATCGGTTCTCGTTTGCTTCAATCATCACGTCCTAACAAGGGTTCTCTTGTGAAATCACTACGCGTAAGCCTTATAACAACTGGGTTTTGTTCGTATTCGCTTTCGCCTTTTGATTTCTTCGCTGTTCGTAACTTGTTTGTTAGTCTTAGAAAGCTTGATTCCTTGTAGATCTACTCGAATCTGAGCATATTGTTTCTGGGTTTCATGCGACAAACCCTAATTTGTAGCCAATCTCTCTCTGTATATGGGGTTTGTCTTGCTTCTCTAGGGTTTTTCAATAACTGTATATCTCGCTTTGTTTCTTTTGAAATCGATTCTGGGTTTTGTTTTTTTGTAACCTAAATCGATGATTAAGATGGCTTGAGCTTTGTTTCTTTTGATATGATACATAAATTTTGCTTAAGCTTGTATCTGTTACTTTGCAGGAAGCTGCTACTACTCTGTCACAGATCGAGCAGCCTTTAGTCACTGAAACTGTGAACAAGAAGAAAGCTCTGAAGCTGCTAGAATCCGAGTTAACGCCACTGAAGAAATCTATTCTAAAGCATGACCTTCTTAAAAACCGTGACAATGATGTTAGTCTCTTGGTCACTGTTTGTGTCTCTGAAATGTTTCGGATTTTGGCACCTGAGCCACCTTTTGAAGATAAGCATCTAAGGGTATAAAGATTCTCTATCGATATACATACTTATGTTGTTGTTTTCTTCTTTGTTTGGATCCTCACTGATGGTTTTTGTTTGAGTCAAAGTCAGGATTTGTGGGCTATTTTAACATGTTGTATACTTATTTCAGGATATCTTCAGTCTCTTTCTTGCTGAGTTTTCGGAGTTATCTGATACGGCAAGTCCTTATTTCTCGAAGAGGGCAAAAATTTTAGAGACGGTAACTCGTTGTAAGTGTTATCTGGTAATGCTGGATGTGGAATGCCAAGATTTAATCTATGAGATGTTTTATATATTTTTCACTGTTGTAAGGTAAGTGATGAAACAATTTTTTTTAGTGATTTCACTGTTACTCTGATATTTGATGGTACTATTGAACTGCTTTAACAAGGTTGTTTTCTTGTCTTTACAGAGAGCACGATCAGCAAAGTTTGATTAACCAGAAAAACGCTAAAATGCAGCAGCGAAAGGCTAACACGCAGCAAACACAACAAAGTTTATTTAATGACATTTTAACTATAATGACTGATATTCTGAAGGAAGAGGCAAGTTCGTCACTTGTGGATATTATTCTAGAAAATCTTGTGAAGGAGGGAAAGGTATGGATGTTCAAAGACTATATTTCTATTGATTACGTTTTGCAAAAATTATATAAGATCGTTTTCTTATTCTTTTGTGATTACAGGATATAACTTCTGATGCTAATAACCTTGCCAGTTCTCTCATTGAAAGCTGTTCAGACACTCTCGAGCCGTTAATTTGCTGCTTTTTAACAACCTGTTTTATGGAGAAAGATTCCATCCAGTCCAATCTCAAAGATTCCTATCATGAAATCATATTTATGATCTCCTTGAATGCTCCCCAAATACTGCAAGCAGTTATCCCTAACCTGACCCAAGAACTACTGGTATTTATTATAAACTTGCTTATTAATTTAGATAGGCACTAACATTTCTATGAAATTGTTAAATTTTGTTATTTAGGAAGGTATTTTCTCTATATGCAGACTGATCAGGTTGATGTGCGAATAAAAGCCCTTAACTTAGCTGGAAGGATTTTCACACAGCCTAAGCACTGTTTTGGAGAGATATATCAAGACCTTTTTGCAGAGTTCTTGAGAAGATTTTCAGATAAGTCTGCAGAAGTCAGAATGGCTGCACTGAAATGTGGCAAAGAGTGTTACTTGGCAAATTCATCTGGAAATAAAGCAGCTGGAGTTCTCAGTAATGTTTATAATATGCTTTATATATTTTCCTTGGTTTTTCATTTATGCCTATCTTCTAATAACCCCTGGTGTCCTGTATTGATTTTGTATGTGTCAGGTGCAATCCAAGAACGCCTATTAGATTTTGATGATAAGGTTAGAACACAGGCTTTGATTGTTGCTTGTGATATCATGAAGTTCAATATGAAATATGCACCTTTGAATCTGATTTCTGAAGCCATTGAGAGACTACGGGATAAGAAGGTACTCTATTTTTCAGTATAAAAAGCATTACTAAGGGAAAATTTTCCCAGCCTTGTTTAACACCCTTATTTCATATTGCTTTTGAAAAAGATACATGTTAGGAAGAAGGCTCTCCAGAAGCTGACAGAAGTATATCAAGAATATTGTAACAAGTGTTCAGAAGGATACATGACAATATGTGATCAGTTCGAGCAAATCCCATGCAAAATCTTATTGCTTTGCTGCGATAAAGATTGTAAAGAATTATGGTAGCATTTACCAACTATCCTTGAAAGTTCATATTTCTGCAAAACTAATCTGGTTTTATGAATGACGTAGGTCCCCAAATATGGAACTTGTGCTCTCAAATGATCTTTTTCCTCGCCTTCTTCCAGTTGAAGAGAGGATGCGGCACTGGGTCCAATGTTTTGTTGTCATGAACCACATCCACTTGAAGTCACTCAACTCTATTTTATCTCAGAAAAGAAGGTAGACGTAAACTAATGTATGTTAAAAAGGCTTTCTTGTTAGTTGTTATTCACTCGGTATGTTTCTAGGTTGCAAAAGGAGTTGCGGCATTGCCTGACCCTCTGGAAAAAAGCTAAGGTTTGATTTACTTTTCATCTCTTAAGTATTGGTACATCCCGAGGGATTTGCAAACCTTACATTGCCCATTTTCTTATTTTTATCTGATGATTGCTTCAGGGTGACGATATAGAAGACGTGCAAAAAAAACTTAAGAGCCATTTTGTAAAGGTTTCAGCTTGCTTTCCAGATGCTTCCAAGGCAGTAGATTTCTTTCACAGATTAGACCAAATGAGAGACACGGCAATTTTTGATGCCTTAACTTTACTGTTGGATGAGCTGACTGTCACTCATGCCCAGAGTATTAGAGTAAGTTCAAAATTTTCTGATCATCAGATAGATTATCTACTTATTTCTATATTATTTTCAATCTCTTCACAAATCATAAGTTCTTCTCTTTCTGAAACATCTATAATGTCATAGTTAATCAACTCTTTTCCATTCTTGATGAGTTCTATGATCGATAATAATATCTACAAATTAATCTTATATAGTGGATCGTTCAACTTCGCTACAATTTCTCATTGTTGCTCTTTGTTATCATTTTTCAGGAGAACCTTCTCAAGACGGTTGGTGCTAAACATCAGCTTTACGACTTCTTATGTATACTTTCTACAAAATGCTCGCCTACTATATTTAGCTCAGAGCATGTTCAGTATCTTCTGAATCATCTTTGTAGCCGCACCTCTGTTAACACACAGTTGAAGGCTCCTTCCATCAAACTTCTTCTGGTAAGAACAAATGTCGAGTCTGGCATCCTCTTATTATTTTCCTTACTTTTAATTCTTTTTTTGTTTTAATTGATATCTGTCCTTTGTTTCATAAAACTTATAACTTTTCTGTAAGAATATCGACGTTTGTGTACATTAGGTTTCAATTAAATTTTTCTTTTAGGAATATCAACTTGATATATATCAACTTGATATATGGAAATTTGACAATCAACTTCCTCAATTAGGTTATCCTCAACATGTTCCCTTCTTACTTGAGAGGTTCAGAAAAGCAGTTTCTGAAGCTGCTAAAGGAGAATGATTCAGATGTTGACGCACTAACTGAAGCTTTATCAAAGGCAGCTCCTTATATTTCTGTCAACTTCAGGTAATTTCTCCAGCGCTATCAAAGGCAAATTCTGTTAACTTGGCATTTTCTACTGACTTTGTTTTCGGACCCTGACACAGTAAATAAAATAGAACAATAAAACTAATTGGTGTTATCAGTTGTTTGATCACATTAAAGAAGATAGTAGATACTGTTGGTCATTTACAATGTCTAATCTGTGAGATCCGATCCTGGATTGACAAGTTTACAGACATTACCATTCCATTTACCTCAGCATTGTAAATATGTCGTGACATTGTCTTGTCTTGTCTTTGCAGTGACTATTACCCTGTTCTGGAGAAGATGTGTGTGGAGGGTACTCGTTCTCAGGCGAAATATGCTGTTTCTGCCATCGCTTCATTCGCTGGATCATCTGAAAAATCTGTCTTTCCTGAGTTATGCGAGGTTAATTTTTTCCCCAACTTGAATTGTGTTAATTTTTGTACTCCACATTTCCTTATTCATAATATGGATTTCCTAATCAAAGGCATTTATGTTATGTAACTAGCTCTGGGAAGATATTTAGCGTCTAAAATTATTGTGCTTAATGTTCTCTAGAACCTAACTCTTGGCGGAAGTGGGTTGTTTAAGTAACTATGTAACGATGTTTAGTTCTCTTTTTAGAGAAAGTTTGCATCATTCAGTGTTGCAATTGATTGTTTTGCTTTCCTTTTACTCAGGTGCTCATAGATTCTTTGCTGGGGCGACGGAACATTCCGACGACTTTGCAATCTTTGGCATGTATTGGGCAACATTCGGTTTTGGCATTTGACAATATGTACGAAGATATCAGCAGCTACGTATACCAGGTTTTTCAAGTAAGTAGCACGAGGTGCTGTCTTTCTTTATTGTGGAGATATTTAGCTGATTCTTTGGTTTTTCTAATTCTTGATGGTAATATTCATAGGCGGAGCCCTCTGATCATCAGCCTTCTTGTGACATGTCTTCTGGTTGTTGTAATTCTTGCAAGCTAAAGGTAAGTTTGGAGAAAGAAACACTGTCATGTTTGCTATATTAGTTGCTGAGTCTTCATATTTAATTACAAAGCAAAACTAGTAGACCATTGCAGTTATGTGAGTACTCTGGAAGAAGTCCAGCATCTTAATGCTTTATTGCTGAACTTTTAAGAATAATGTTGCCTTATATAGAAATAAGTGCGAAACACATTATTGTTAAGAATGGTTTCTTTACTAGATAGACGAGGATGATGTATTTTTTGTGAAATGCTGTCTTTGGCAGATATATGGGCTCAAAACACTTGTGAAAAGTTTCTTGCCTCGTCATGGTCAAGTCGTAAGGAAAATAGATGACCTGTTAAGCATTTTGAAGAAAACACTAAAATCACAAGGATTCGATGGCATCAAATCATGGTATGTTCTTTTGGGGGTAATTATGGAAATCAATCATGTCATACTGGCTCGTTACACACTACACAACAACATGTTTTATGAGCTTTCTATGTTTCATTTTAAGTTTTCCCTTCGCATGTTCAGGATCTTTTTGATATCTCATATAATCAAAGGCATTTATTTGCTTTTTAATTTTGTAGCGATGACACAGGGGCTAATATTAGACTGGCTGCTGCCAAAGCTGTTCTGTTACTTTCAAGGAAATGGGACCTTCATATTTCTCCTGAAATTTTCCGCCTTACCATCTTGATGGGAAAGGTAAAGTGACTTCCATCTTGCGCAACAACCAAACCATTTTAATAAATTCTTGTATATTATCCTTACTGGCTGCTTGCTTTCAAGTGCTTTTTTTGCTGAGTGATGGCACACCATGAGTCAGGTGTATTAATGGTGCACTTAATTGTCTTTCTGACCATTTACCTTGTTTTCTACCAGGATTCCAACACCTTTGTTACCAGGACTTTCCTCATCAAATTACACAAGCTGTTAACGGAAAATAAGATTCCCAACAGATATGCATGTGCCTTTTCGTTTTCCATGTCTGGTCCATGCAGGGAACTGCAAGATTATGTAACTTCCTCGCACTCCTTACTTTAAGATGGAAATATTTGGTTGTTTTAACCCTTAATGTTCAGAATTGCCTTGTCTCTTTTTCAGTCATATAAATTCATAAATGGATTTGTCAGAAATGCTACAAGAGAAGCTGGTGCTTGTCAGAACTTAGATAAAGGGGAATCACTTACTGATTGTCCAGCTTACATGATAGTGTTCCTGATCCATGTTCTTGCGCATAGCCCAGAGTTCCCTTCGGAAGACTGCAGAGGCGAGCATGTCTATGCTCGATTTTGTAGGTAGTTGCTAAATTCATTGTTTGCGGTTGGTTTCTATCGTGAAAATTTTGTTCTTATTTCTTCCCTTTTGCAGCCCATTGTTGTCGGTCTTACAGGTGCTACTTAAAAACAAGGAAACTGCTCCTTTCTTGTTTTGCATCTTCCGTGCAATTAAAAGAGCTGAAGATGCTGTTTATGCTTCTAAAACTCCTGTAAGTGGCGTGATAGCACTGGATAACACGGATACGTCTTATTCTCTGTAGGCTTAATATTATTGTGGTTTGATTTGCAGAGGCTGCATATTCTAGCTGATATTGGTTACTCAGCTGTCAATAAATTAAAATGTATTGCCGTCACTTCTCCACAAGCTCCACGGTCAATTTTGTTACCATCATCGTTGTACAAATTAAGCCTCGCTAGCATGTCAGATAACCAGGCAAGTCCTGCATTGTGTCAGTATTGCTTGACTTGTGACATAACTAACATTTTATGCACTTTGCAGAATAAGGCTAAGACTCATACTCAAAATGCTTTGGAACAAAGTTTCGTTGAAAGAGTAGTTCATATATTCCAAACGCAGATCTCCCTGGTATATCATCATTGCAACTTTTTACTGTCCTTATTGTTTTACCTGCTTAAATTATGCAATGAGAGATTTCCTTTTCCTGATTCTGTTTCTGTCAACGTGAATTCTTTCCAAGTATGATCAGAGGAGTCAAGAAGATATCCCAACAGTTGTTTTGGAGGATAGAGTTTTGCCTTCATTACTTGCCAATCAAGTGGAAAACTCAATGACTGGATCAACCGAGGCCAGCAAGAACAACACAAGGTGTAGCAGGAAGCGGGCTCATTTGGGATTGCCTGAAAAAAGTGCTACTTTTACGGAGAAGACAAATGCCTTGTCAAAAAAGTGTAAAAGAGTAGAAGGGGGAGAACATATTTCTCAAAAGTCCTTATCACTGAGAACAGTTGAGTCGGAAATTGCTATAAAGAGGCTAGAAAGACATAGTACTTGTTCGAAGGAGAGTAATGGAGCAAGTGTAAGCAATACCATTACATCTACCAAACATTCTGGAGTAGTACCTGCTTTGAAGGTAAATTCGTAAGTTTATGGTTAATTTTATATAATTCTCCATATTTTAATCTGATACAAGTTAATGATTGTTATAGGATATCAGCAACCACGGTGAAGCAATTGTTGGGCAGCGGATTAAGTTACTCTCTCCCACTGATGGATGGTAGAAAATTTCTTATAGTCATACAAAGTGTACGCTGGAGATACCGTAACCTTTTGTGTTTTTTTTTTTTACAGTTTCTATCCGGGAACTGTTGAGAGGTTTAATTCTAAAAGCAACTCTCACAAGGTAACAGATGATGAGATTATTACCAAGTATTTCATCATTGTATCTTAACATATGATGGATTATTAAGAAGATCTGTATTGTCTAGTAATCGCGGAAGACATTACATTCTTGGAGATATTGAATATGCTCTGTATCGAGTACCTCTTCCTTGAAACGCAATAGTATCAAAGCATCAATAGTATTTTCCTTTCAAATAAACATTTGATTCCATGGTCTTTTTTTATGCTTGAGGTTGGTCATATATGATGCATATTGGCTCCATTCTTTGCCTTTTTCATGCATTATATGCAATGAGCTTCTGTTTTGGCAGATCGCTTTTGATAACGGGGATGTTGAACTGGTTTGCTTGGACAGCGAGAGCTGGGAGACCTTGAGCCATGAATCCTTGGGGCAACAAGTAAATCTAAAGTTCTATATATATTTCATCATTCAAGTGCTAACATCTTGTAATCCAAAATAAACTTTGTGTTTGGCTTTTTTTCAGGAAATACTGGGGAAGGAGACTGAATCATTTAGTTCTCGGAATTGGTAAGTTACAATCAACCAGCTTTCTTTGAACTGCTGCGTATCGGATAACTTGATTTCTGCCGTAATGATATAGCAAGATAATTTGCTTTCTGCAGCGTTCCTGAAGTTTCTCATACACATGGAAAGACTAATGCCCAAACTAAGAAAACAACAACAAAGCAGCTGAGCAAAAGGCTGCCTACTAAATTGAATCCTGAAGCTGGTAAAGCGTTGCAAACGTCTCAAGTTTTGCTTTTGCTCTTCTGTTTTTTTCTCTCAATTTGGTTGGTTATATATAGTTGCTTATGGATTATTGAAATCTAAAAGAGGACTACTCATCTGTTTCATGGTTTCAGGAAAGAGAGTAAAGGGAAAAATGATTTCAGGAGAAACATCAGAAGTGACCAATACATTGTAAAGCCTCTTTCTCCTCTAAAGAGAGAAGAATCATGTTTTATTCTTCTAATGTGAATATGCATTAATCGTAAATATGAATGCTATTGCTTAATATTTCAGGGACTTGGAAGAAGTCAGAGACAAAGAGTTTGTTGAGAGCATGATGCTCGAACAATGGAGTTCCTAAACATATCTATTATGTTGATACTTGATTTATAACACAAAAATAATTAAAGAATACATATCTAAATTTAAGTTCTTTTTGTAGCTTAAAAAAAAAACAATGTCTGGGTCAAAGTCATTTTCAAATTTTATCCAACTCAACCAAAATACACCCAAATTCTTCTAAATTTTATTTTGTTTTGTTGGATTATTATTTTTTGTTGTTGAAAAAATAAATTGTTTGATTTATTTATGTAAAAATGCAGGTAGGATTGGTTGTGAAAAATAGGATTTTGAGCAATGAGAGTTGGCGTAGCATCTGGAAGGAGGTTATATTTGCATTTGCATGGCCGTTTGTTTGTCAGCTTTTGACCTAACAACATCCAACGGTCCAGATCATCTCTTCATCCTCCTCCACGTGTAACTCCCTCATTATTTCCTCCTCCTTAAATAGTTTTATTTCTTCCTTCTCGTCTCCACAGTTCCTTTCTCGACGTCTCCGCTCAAAGACCATTTTACCCCTCTCCTCTCTCTCTCTCTCTAAATTGGAATCTCTCTGCTGATTTTCGTCTTGCTTCTCCGTTCGTCTGCTTTGATCTTCGGTAAAACCTATGCTCTCTTCTTCTTCTTCTTCTTCGCATTTGTGTGTTTTTCTCTCTCTCTTTTAAGGCTTTGATTGGTTTGATCTACTCTCGCTTTGCTTAACCAATGTGTGATCTGTAGCTCTTTTCGCCTTTCTCTTAATAACGTTGTTGTTCAACATTGTGATGATGTGTGTTTTTTGAATTGTAGAAGAAGAAGAAGAAGAAGAAGATGATTCCTTACGCTGCTGGTGTCATAGTGCCTTTAGCTTTAACGCTTCTGGTTCGTAACTCGAAGAAAGACAAGAAGAGAGGTGTGATTGTTGAAGACGTAGGTGGAGAATCAGGTCACGCCATTAGGAATCACAGGTTTATCGAGCCCGTTGTTTCTCATTGGTTAGATATCTCTACGCTTCCCGAGCTATTCGAGATCTCTTGTAAAACACATAGCGATAGGTTTTTCCTCGGCACGAGGAAGCTTATCTCTAGAGAGATTGAGACTAGTGAAGATGGTAGTAAATCTTTTGAGAAACTTCATTTGGGTGAGTATGAGTGGAAGACTTTCGGGCAAACGCTTGAATCTGTGTGTAGTTTCGCCTCTGGTTTGGTTGGAATCGGACACAAGTCGGAAGAACGTGTCGCGATTTTTGCTGATACACGTGAAGAGTGGTTTATTGCCTTACAGGTGACTTTTTTTCAAGTTTCTGTGCTGTAATCTGAATGCATTGTTGACACAGTTGTGAATTTACTGTTACAGGGTTGTTTCAGGCGCAATGTCACTGTGGTAACTATCTATTCTTCTTTGGGAGAAGAAGCTCTTTGTCATTCGCTAAACGAGGTAGCCCTCTCTCTGCTTATATTTCCTGTGGCTGTTTATGTTCTAGTTAAATATATGGTGTTTTCGGACATTAATGGTAAGTATGATATTCCTATTGTTTGCATATGGTGGAATAAGCTTTATGGTATCTTGTGGTTAAGTGAATTCATACTTTTGCATGCTTCTTTTTTTGAGTGTGTTGTGACTTAAACTTTCATATGTTCCTGATTTCTTTTCTTTTACTCTCCAGACAGAAGTCACAACCGTAATATGTGGTAACAAAGAACTCAAAAAGCTTATGGACATAAGCCAACAGCTTGAAACAGTGAAACGTGTCATTTGTATGGATGACGAGTTTCCATCTGATGTGAATAGTACTTGGACGACAACTTCATTTGCTAATGTTCAGAAACTTGGCCGTGAAAACTCTGTCGAGCCTAATTTCCCACTTTCAGCAGATGTTGCTGTTATAATGTACACCAGCGGAAGCACTGGGCTTCCCAAGGTTAGGGGGTTTTCATAACCAGTTTTATAACAACCGCTTGTACATAAAATGACTCGATCTGATCTTCCCAAATTGTATAGGGTGTTATGATGACGCATGGTAATGTCCTAGCTACAGTTTCAGCAGTGATGACAATTGTACCAGACCTTGGAAAAAAGGATACATACATGGCATATCTGCCATTGGCGCATATCCTTGAGCTAGCAGCTGAGGTATCTCAAAACTTTATTCCTCTGTGCATTTTTCAGTAGCTCCTTGATGCTCAATACATTTATTGAATACAGTTTTAATATCTTAATTATAGAGTGTAATGGCTACTATTGGGAGTGCTATTGGATATGGGTCTCCCTTGACGCTTACTGATACTTCAAACAAGATTAAAAAGGGTACAAAAGGAGATGTCACAGCATTAAAGCCCACTATAATGACGGCTGTTCCAGCTATTCTTGATCGTGTCCGAGATGGTGTGCGCAAAAAGGTTTGTGCATCTTAGATACACTTTGAAATTCTTTGGCTTGTGAAAGCAATTGAGCTGTTTCTCTGCTAGTTTTTAAAATGATACCATGCATCTCCCAGCAACCAATATATGTCGTTTCCATCCTCTGAGCCCTCTTGCGAGAAATGTTTTTTAGTTGTATATGCACTGACATTTTTTTACCATCAGGTTGATGCAAAGGGCGGATTATCAAAGAAATTGTTTGACTTTGCATATGCTCGGCGATTATCCGCAATCAATGGAAGTTGGTTCGGAGCCTGGGGATTAGAAAAGCTGTTGTGGGATCTGCTTGTGTTCAGTAAAATCCGTGCAGTCTTGGGAGGTCAAATCCGCTATTTGCTCTCTGGCGGTGCCCCTCTTTCTGGTGACACTCAGAGATTCATTAACATATGTGTTGGGTAAGAGCATCTTTGAATATCTCCTTGAGACTTGCTTACTCTACAGTCAAAGGGTGTCTGATATATGCTCCCATTTCTATGATATAACATTCGGATATTCCTCCTCAGGGCTCCAATTGGTCAAGGATATGGGCTCACGGAGACGTGTGCTGGTGGAACATTCTCTGAGTTTGATGACACATCAGTTGGCCGTGTGGGTGCTCCACTTCCTTGCTCCTTTGTAAAGGTAACCTTTTTACCTGATTTGTCCACTAGTCCTGTTTCATGACTTATCTGACTGGTTTGCTTATCTTGATGCCTTGTTAGCTATCAATGGTTTATCAATTAGTATGTCGTAGACTCTTATGATCATATACTTGAATACTATTGCAGCTAATAGACTGGCCAGAAGGTGGATATCTAATCAGTGATAAGCCAATGCCCCGTGGTGAAATTGTAATTGGTGGCTCCAACATCACGCTTGGGTATTTCAAGAATGAAGAGAAAACTAAAGAAGTGTACAAGGTACCGATTTTAACATTTATCAGTTTTCCTCAATGTTAAAAGACTAGTTCGTTTTTCTCTAACTGTGCTCTTCGCTTTAATGATCATAGGTTGATGAAAAGGGGATGAGGTGGTTCTACACCGGAGACATAGGAAGATTTCATCCTGATGGTTGCCTCGAGATAATAGACCGAAAGAAAGATATCGTTAAACTTCAGCACGGTGAATATGTCTCCTTGGGCAAAGTATGTACTCAAGACCGAAAATTTCAATTTACTCTTCTCACTAAAATTCTCCATATAAGCTTATTAATACAAACTCCTATTTTGGCAGGTCGAAGCTGCTCTAAGTATAAGTCCATACGTTGAGAATATAATGGTTCATGCCGATCCATTCTACAGCTACTGCGTGGCTCTCGTGGTCGCGTCTCAACAAACACTCGAAGGCTGGGCGTCAAAGCAAGGCATAGACTCCACAAACTTCGAAGAGCTGTGTAATAAAGTAGAAACCGTGAAAGAAGTCTATGCATCTCTTGTCAAGGTAATGTCCATCCATCTCCGGCGATTCCCGAAAACGCAAATCACACAGTTCCTAATGATTGTTGTTATTACATTGATGTGTCTGTGTGCAGGCGGCTAAACAATCGAGATTGGAGAAGTTTGAGATACCGGCAAAGATAAAATTGCTGGGATCGCCATGGACACCAGAGTCAGGGTTAGTAACAGCAGCTCTAAAGCTTAAAAGAGATGTAATTAAGAAAGAGTTCTCTGAAGATCTCACCAAGTTATATGCTTCATAAATCTTATATAAATCCTTTTGCTATGAAAGCCAAAACAATAATAATAGTTGTGTGGGTTTTTAATGAAACTATTAGTGTTTGTTTGATTACCTCGAGACATGAGATAAAAGGAGACAATAAGAGAGACTAATTACAATATTTAATAGTGGTTTTGGAGTGAATGTAAAGCTAACTTACCAACTACTAACAACTATTAAGATTAAAAACAAACATTACAATATATTTATAAAATAATATATTAGACGCTTGAAAATTCAATTCAGGTTTTGAAGTCAAAGAAGAAAGAAAAACTGACTACTTTTTTGTCAAAAAATTCAAATTAATTAGTACATGTTGGATAATAACGATGGTAATTATCCATCATTATCCTTTCTTTTATACTATTAAATAATTATGTAATTATCCAAACTTCACCGACTTATTAACCCTATATATAGGGGGTTGGTTTTCATTTGTGATAATAGAAGATATATGAAAAACGTTTACTCTCTCAAAAACATATACGACATCTATTATGGTATATTATAATATTAGTTTATAACACGTTATCAGCACGAACGTCTCTGCTTATACGAGGTAATCGTTGGTTGAGCTTCTATATACCCGGTTAAATATTATTCAGGTAATTTTAAATTATGTTGTTATATTTATAAATATAATAGAAAAATTATGTTTGAAACTCATGCCAGAGTGTATCCTAAAATATTTTAAATTTTGATTTTTATCTAAAAGAAACTCTGGCAAAATTTAAATTAATATAGTTTATAAATCTAAGAAAAACTCTCGCAAAATTTAAAGTCAATAATTTTTGGCAAAAAGTATAAAGTTAATGATCTAAAATAAACCATGTCAAAAGTTTAAACAAATATAGTTTAAAATTTTTAAGAGAAACTCTGTCAAAATTTATACTTAAATATTTTTGCCAAAAGTATAAGGCTAATAAATCTAAAAGAAACCCTGGCAAAATTTAAACTAGTATAGTATTAAAAATCTAAAAGAAACTTTGCCAAAATTTAATCGATAAAAATTATCGATATTTATAAATTTAATTTTTATATCGGAGCAAAAAGTTTTGTCTCCAAAAATCTATAATAGAATATGCCTCTTTGATCAAATAGAGACTATAGTTCATAAATCAAATAGAAGACTATGTCTCTTTGATTATATGAAAATATATGTCATAAATCAAATTGAAGATAAAGTCTCTTTGATTATATTGAGGTTTTGTCTCTTTGATTAAATGAAAGGCTATATCTATTTTATTATACGGTAAGTTAAAATCCAAAATAGATGAAAATTTTGCATATTGCAAAAATAATTAAATATTTTAAAAGAGTAAAAATATTTTAAAGTAAAAATGCTAAAGAGATAAAAAGCCTCATGAAAAGTTTAAATGGTCATGAAGAGCTTAAAGGCTCACGAAGAGCTTAGAGTCTCAGGAAGAGCTTAGAGTCTCAGGAAGAGCTTAGAGGCTCATGAAGAGCTTAGAGGCTCATGAAGAGCTTAGAGGCTCATGAAGAGCTTAGAGGCTCATGAAGAGATTAGAGGCTCATGAAGAGATTAGAGGTTCATGAAGAGATTAAATGCTCATGAAGAACTTAAATGTTCATGAAAGAATATACGCTCATGAAGAGCTTAACTCCCGAAGAGTTAAAAGTATTTTAAAAGAGCGAAAACGTTCTAAACGAGCAAAAGAAAAGCTAAACGCTCTAAAAGAAAACATGATGACAACATGCAATATGGATAAAAATGGCAAAAGATATATATGAAAGTAAACTCGAAGTTTACTCGATTGATTAAAGTTTAATATAACCGGTTAAGCCACCCGGGAGTATTAATGATTGAAGATCATTAAAATTTGTTGGAAAAACAAGAAGTTTTTCAACTTATGCATGTTTTAAAGAAAAGTAGAATCAAAGTCATCATGTGAAAAGAAATGAAGATCACCATTTTTGAGTTAAAAGAGCTCATTGAATATAATGGTTGATTTCTTTATAAAGATCCCCATATTATACTCCTAATATGACCGATCTAAGAGTGATAATCGGTCCAAGATAAACGAGCATGTATAGCCGTTATCTTGAGAAAGAGAGTAATATGAATCTTATATTAAATTGTTAAGGATCAAAGATAAAACACATGATCCCAGAAGGATATGTTGTTGATCCTGAAAATGGATTCAATTCGAGATGAATAATCTAGAAGAATTATCATCTCGAGGGGGAGAATTAAAGAATCCCACAATGACATTAAATTGATAGTTTTGGTGGATTGATATCCCAAAACTAAAGCTTATTAAAAGCTTATTAGATGTCGAATGAGATAAAGTTAAACATCCAGAAGATGAAAGTGAAACATCTAGAAGATGATATTCACAGTCAATGAGTTTTAAAGAATGGTGATATTTCCGTCTGGAAATTTGTGGGTGTGTGATATATATTATGAATGCTCCTTCACACCACATAAAAATAACATCCAAGAGGATGAGGTATATGAGTTGGAAATGAAGATCCGCTCTAAAAAGCCATCATTGGAGATGTGCTTATCGTAAGATTTGCAATCATAATTTTGATGATAAGATTTCTCTAAGGGAGAGAATTATGGAATAGTTAGAATCCTTGAACAAAAGGATTATGAACCAGAAGTTCAAAAGTTCAAAGGATCACTATTCAAATTTATTGCAAATCAAATGATGGATGAGATTTCACGAAATGAATTATCATTATAAGATCCTCATACAAAAGAAAATGAACTTGAAGTTCATAGGATAATTCAAGGTGATGAAAAGAAATCTCACTCCATATGAAAATGCTCCAATACAATATATGTGTTTATGAAGGATGACACATAAAGTCTATAATATACTACTTTGGTTCCAAAGATTGAGAAAATAGTTAGAAATGAGAAAATATTTATTAATCTCTTCAAAAGGAGAAGATGAGTAATGAGTCATGATCAGAAATCCCAGGAGGATTAGATCCCTGAAGGATCAAAGATGAAATCAAGTACTTGAACAAAATCATTGATAATGATTAATAGATCTCGATGGGTCATGACAATAAAATAAATATGGAACCAAAGTCGAAATAAATGTCAACTATAATAGTGACATAACGCGCGATGTTATAAATGAGGATCAGAATCTCCGCTCTGTGAATTAGCGTTGAGAGGTCATATTGGCCAATACATAAAAGAGACAATCAAGTCTATATTAAACTCGTTTGAGTAACAAGAGTTTTGGACCGAAGTCCAAATATGAAAAGAGTATTAAGGTATATAAAACAAAACGCATATGATGTATGGTTTTGTAAAAATACTCAGTATTGAGAAATATATTTGAGAGACTTGAATTGCGTCTCATAAATAAAATGCATGCAAAGTTTGAATTCTCGAAGAATTAATGATATCATAGTAATGTTCTCGAGAACTAAGATCGATCAAACTCTAAAGAGTTATAAACAAAGTAAAAAAAAACCTTGGAAAGACCGAAGTCTTCGAGCATTAAGTTAAACATCTAAAAGATGTTATGTTAAGAACTTCTAAACGAAGTTGAATATATTTGGTCATAAAGGACCATACTTACGCTGTTAAGCATTTATAGATTTTGCAAATTATACATAGAATTTGCTAGTAATATATATGCAGGATATAATTCATCCCTTATGCGCATATATTGGGTTGAAATTAAATGTGATTAACTTGTGATTATTAGAAATCCCAAATTTTGGTATAAGTTATTTTGCAGATATCGAAGTTTTATAAGATCTCATAATTAAAGCATGTAAAGAATGTGCAAAAGTATTTGTCCTGAAGACGAGGCTTCCAGGGAAAGCGAAGGAAGAAAACATGTTCTTTTTAATGACGTATTTGCAAAAGTGTTTATTTCGGAAGATGAAGCTCCCAGGGGGAGCAACAGAAGAAAACACATTCATTGAAAGACATGTTTGAGAAGATGATTATTTGTGAAGATATGACTTCCAGATAAAGTCATGATTATGTTCGCGGTTGCACTCTTTTTCCCCTCATCATGGTTTTTATCCCAATGAGTTTTTCCATGGTAAGGTTTTTAACGAGGCAACAAGAACGCGCCAAAAGATCATCATTGGTAGAAGAAGAAAACATATTTTCCTGAAGATCTTTTTACAAAAGATGTCTATTCCGGAAGATGATGATTTCAGGGGGAGAAATGATGAAATGCGTGGTTGCACTCTTTTTCCCTTATCGTGGTTTTTATCTCACTGAGTTTTTCCACGAAAAGGTTTTTAACGAGGCAACAACAACAAACACGCAAAAGAAGAATTTGGAAGACGGTGTGTACAAAATTCATAAAAGGAGATTATACCCGACTGTTTCAAGGAAGATTGTGTTATTGTACTTTTTTCCTTGCCATGGTTTTTATCCCGTCGAGGTTTTTTATGGATAAAGTTTTTAACAAGGTAATACACGATACGTCTACGCAATGATGAATAATTAAGGGGGAGTGTTGGATAATAACGATGGTAATTATCCATCATTATCCTTTCTTTTATACTATTAAATAATTATGTAATTATCCAAACTTCACCGACTTATTAACCCTATATATAGGGGGTTGGTTTTCATTTGTGATAATAGAAGATATATGAAAAACGTTTACTCTCTCAAAAACATATACGACATCTATTATGGTATATTATAATATTAGTTTATAACAGTACAAGAATATTATTCAAAAATAAAATAATAGAAAAAAAACTGAAAAGTAAAAAAGATTTTAATGTTCTCTTTCACCGCTCCACATACAGAGAGAGTAGCACATGCCCTTCTCTTTCTCTGTTTTGAATTAAAGAAGAAGATTTGTTCTTTCAAAAATTAAATTAGCAGAAAAAAACAAAAGGTATAGAGAATTTTTCTTTTCTCTGCGCCTTTGTCTCTGTTAATAATCGCGATAGTGTTCCACACATTACTCGAATAAACCTTCTTCTTCTTCTTCTTCTATTTTGTTTCCATTGGTGATATATTCGGATCTCAAAGTTGTTTCGGACAAAAGGTATATTTATCTTCTATTTCATGGTCTCTAATAAGAAGATTCTCTCTTCCTTTGTTCGTCTTTCGTATTTCAATTTCTCCCATTAATTTGCTTTCATTAGACTGTAATCTTGTTTCTAGAGGTTCGTTTAAGGCTAAATAAATCACTGTTTCATTATTGTCTATTTCTTTTATAAGACAAAAGCCATTTGATTTTGGGTTTTTTTTGGCAGATTTTAAAGCCAATGGGCACATTATACTGTATAATTAATGAAAGATAATTTGAACTTGAAGCAATGTTCTTCAAATTCAAATTTTAAATATTGTAGATTTGATAAACTATGTAGTATTTGTTTTGTAGCTTTCTCTATTGTTGTTTTCTTTGTTTAATTTATGAAGATGATAAAAGACAAAAATGAGTTTCTTGTAAAGATAAATGATTGGTTTATACAAGATTTCTCTTCTCTTGCATGTTATGTGGTTGGCCAAGTTTATTTCATCTCAAAGTTTGTTTCTTTTTGATTACTTTTAGGTGTGTTTAATCAAGCTGTGTGTGTTTTTCTTAAGCCTGAGAGACCACAATGGAGTCTCATGTAGATGATGATGATGAGATAAAATCAGTGGATGTTTCTTTACAAGAAGAAACCGAAAATGAAGATAGCATCAAGACTTTAACACAGAAACTATCAGCTGCTCTTGCTAATGTTAGTGCTAAAGATGAACTTGTGAATCAACATGCCAAAGTAGCCGAAGAAGCTGTTGCTGGTATTATCATCAATCTTTTTTACATGTTTTTCTAGGATTCGGATTGAGATTTAGTTAGTGAAAAGGTATTATCTTTGTGTTAGGATGGGAGAAAGCTGAGAGTGAAGCAGTTGAATTAAAAGAGAAGCTTGAGTCTTTTGATGATAAGAATCGAGTTTTGGAAGATAGAGTAAGCCATCTTGATGGAGCTCTCAAGGAATGTGTTAGACAACTAAGGCAAGCAAGAGACGAACAAGAAGAGAGAGTTCAAGAGGCTGTTGCCGAGAGAACACAAGAATTGCAATCTTCTAAAACCAGCCTCGAGAACCAGATTCTCGAATCGGCAAGCAAGACCAAGGATCTTAGCGAAATGGCTGAATCTGTGGCGAAAGAAAACGTGATGCTTAGACACGAGCTTCTTGCACGGTGCGAGGAGCTAGAGATCAGAACAATAGAGAGAGATTTAAGCACGCAAGCAGCTGAAACTGCAAGCAAGCAGCAGTTGGATATCATCAAGAAAGTGGCGAAACTCGAGGCTGAGTGTAGGAAGCTTCGGGTGTTGGCTAAATCATCATCAGCGGCTTCGTTTAGTGATCACCGATCAATAGATAGTCATTCGGATGGAGGAGAAAGAGTGGATATGAGCTGCTCCGATTCATGGACATCGACAACATTGGTTGATAAAAGAAGCCTTCATGGAGCTTCTTCTACCGTTGAAATCGATCTCATGGGTGATTTTCTTGAGATGGAACGTCTTGTGGCATTACCAGAGACACCAGATAGGAACGGTAAGAGTGGACCTGAATCTGTCATAGAAGACGGTGTTGTTCACGCAGAGAACTCATTGGTTGTTGAAGTAGAAGTATTGGCTTGCCGAAATAAGGAACTTGAACAGAAGCTGGAGAAGTTAGAAGCGGTGAAAGATGAGCTCGAAAGCCAAGTTAAATGTAACAAAGAAGTGGAGAGCACACTGAGATTTGAGCTTGAAGCTATGGTTTGTGATAAAATGGAGCTTGAAGAGAAGCTGGAGAAGTTAATAGCAGAGAAAGATGAGCTTGAAAGCGAAGTTAAATGTAACAGAGAAGTGAAGAAGACATTGAGACTCGAGCTTGAAGCTATGGGTTATGATAAAATGGAGCTTGCAGAGAAGCTGGAGAAGTCAGTAGCGGAGAAAGATGAGCTCAAAAGCAAAGTTAAATGTAACAGAGAAGTGGAGAACAGATTGAGACTCGAGCTTGAAGCTATGGGTTGTGATAAAATGGAGCTTGAAAATAAGTTAGAGAAGTTAGTAGCGAAGAAAGATGAGCTTGAAAGCAAAGTTAAATGTAACAGAGAAGTGGAGAACAAATTGAGATCCAAGCTCGAAGCTATGGTTTCTGATAAAATGGAGCTTGAGAACAAGTTGGAGGTTGAGAAAGCTGAGCTACATATATCTTTTGACATAGTCAAAGACAAGTACAAAGAATCTCAAGTTTGTCTCCAAGATATCGAAACCAAGCTAGAAGAGACACAAAAGGAGATGAACCTTACTAAAGAACTAAAAGCAGAAGTCGAATCTCGAATCATCGCCATGGAAGCAGAATCACAGACCAAATCCGTAAAGATTGAATCTTTGGAAGAAGACATGAGAAAAGAGAAGCTTGCTTCTGATGAGCTTAGAAGAAAATGCGAGACCCTTGAAGAAGAAGTCTCTCTATATCAAGATAACATCATCAAGAGAGACAATACAGAACCAAAGATCAAACAGGTTCCTCTCCAAAAACTCGGCTTTATGTTCCAACTTGTGTTCTTTCTTACACTAAAACTCGATTCTCTCTTGTAGGAAGACATGGTAAAAGCTGCAGAGAAACTAGAAAACTGTCGGAAAACTATAGCTTCGTTGGAGAAACAGCTTCAGTCTCTTGCAACACTCGAAGATTTCTTGGTCGATACAACGAGTATTTCCGTGGCTACAAATGGTGTTATAAGCAACAACAACAGCAACAACAATGGCAGGAATCATCTTGAGTCTATAAGACCAACAACAGAGACATCTTTGTCTTCGGTTTCATCAAAGCGAGGTAGTTCAGAGAAGAATCGAAATGGATTTGCGAAAGTGTTTACTCGAAGTAAAGATGGGATACATTTGGCTATATAGCTTAGCTTTTGGCTTTAAAGACAGACAGAGACAAACTGTTAGGTTTTAACACCACTTTGTTCTTGTTATCCATATTTTGAATCCTTGGTTTAGTAGTTTTAAGACAAATCTTTAGTGTTATGTAGGGATATTTTCTCCTACATGAGTGGTGTTTCTACATTTCAATGAATTTAGTTATCTTTTATGTTATGTAATTTTATGAGTCATAACTATGTGATCATTAAGGTAAGTTAAAAATGAAATATTAAAAAGGCCCATTAAAAGGCTCAAATAAAAGTAACTATTCCTCTTTTAACATTTTTAGTTTACAGGTTTCCATAGAAAATGGCGAACACGGCGGCGACACCGGAGACGAAAACGGCGGAAGAGCCACAGAAGATAGTGTGGAACGAAGGGAAACGGAGATTCGAGACGGAGGATAAAGAAGCTTTCATAGAATACAAGATGAGAAACGAAGGAAAAGCGATGGATCTGATACATACATACGTTCCTTCATCGAAAAGAGGATTAGGTTTAGCTTCGCTCCTCTGCGTCGCCGCCTTCGAACACGCCTCTTCTCACTCCATCTCCGTTATACCTTCTTGCTCTTACGTCTCCGTATGATTTATTTTGATTTTGATTTTGATTTTGATTTTGATTTTGGTTTTGATTTTGATTTTGATTTTGATTTTGATTTTTTTTTTTATTGTTGCAGGATACGTTTCTTCCTCGAAACCCTACATGGAAGCCTCTAATTTATACAGAGGATCTTCTCAAGTCTAGCATCTGAATAAAGACTCTTTTATTTATCATTTGTCTATGTATAAGAAGGTGTCCCCTGTTGTTATATATCAAATAATCGTTGATTGTGTAATCTTAAAATTTAAACCTTTGTAATCAAAGTCTGCCAATTGCTTATTATCTACATATTAACTCTCAGTTTATGAAAGCATTCTCTAAACCATGATATTTTAATAGTATATGATTTTGATATTTTTTTATAAAATTGATTTTGTTATTAATTTTTAGCTTTTTCTTATAGAAAATTGCAACTGTCCAAATAAATATTAATATTTTGATGGATATAACATAAGATACTGTAAAATTTTGATATTAAATCCTGGACCGTTAGAGAACAGAGTTTGAAAACTATGAAAATAAAATTCTACATTTTTTTGTTGCTTCTATGATATTTTGTAGAAAATATATGTTATCGGAAAACAAATATTGGTTTGGACTAAAATTATTTTAGTAATATGTTATGAATATTTTATTAACCTCCATATCCCAATAGACGACATAAAATATTACATGCGGTGATGAAAAAGAAGTCACTAAGTTGAATATAAATACACGCGCCTTCGTTCGAATAATTTTCTGATTTTATCCAAAACACGTGATTTCTATGGTCTATAACCTTCAAATATTTGCCTCACGCGCTGAACGCGCTCCTGATGCGAGTGGGACTTTTACTAAGACTTAGAGACTCTTTTATTTCTCATTTGTCTGTGTAATAAATGGGTCTTAATATATGCCAAATAATCGTTGATTGTAATCTTTAAATTTAAACCTTTGTAATAAAAAATTCAAAGTCCGCTAAACGCACATCATCTCCATATTAAATTTGTAAAACCATCTATCTTAATAAATGGGAAGGACAAAATTTGAAAAACCTTCAAAGTTCTTTTTATTTACATGTAAATGCCATAGTATAAATTTTAGTATAAGGTAATTTAAATTAAAAAAAAAACAAAACAAAAATTATTCCTATTAAATAGGAACTTAAAAAATAAGTATCAAAAATAATTATAAAACTAAAAACGAAATTAATAAATAAAATACAAATAAATATCAAAAACTATTCCTATTTAATAGGATTAAAGGTAAAAAACAAAAAAAAAACAAAAAATGAATATAAAAAAATATTCCTATTTAATAAGTAACATTATGAAAAATTAAAATATTATGAATAATTCAACTTTATGAAAATCATAGAATATTAAAAATATATTTAAAGTTCTTTTAAAAGTTTTTAAGTTAATAAGAGTTTAAATGCATATATTACTTTTTAAAAAGTAAAATAAATGTTACTTGCGGGTCTAATTTTAGATTTAAATGTAGCCATGATTTTTAGATTTTAGTATCTAATTTGATTAAAGATTATCTCCAGATATTTTAATTTACGTAGCGGTCAATAAAGATCACAAATCAAATTTGATACTAAAATAAAAATTGTTATGAGATAAAATCAAATTATTTTTCTATAGAAAATATATGTGTAACTTTGCGACGGGTCGGAAAATATCATACATAATTTGTAAGATATAAAAAGTTATATTCGTAATATCAAAACATACATATATGATTCCTAAATTATCGGATTTAAAATAATCTCATATCGGATCTTCAATACAATAACTAAATTATCTAATTAAATTATACTTAAATAAATAAGATTTTATTTTTTATAATAAATTAAAAATTAGTTATCAAAATTTTATAATAAATAAGATTTATTTTTTAATAAATATTACTCCCGGGTGGGACACCCGGGTACAAACCTAGTGTGTGATAAATGATAATGTGTAATTTTGTTAATGTTTCTAAAATTTGTATAAATTATTGATCTTTTCTACAAAATTTCGATTTTTCAAAAATTGATTTTATATTTTTATAGGAAATAGCGGCTGTCCAAACTATTATTGATATTTTGACTGATATAAAATACTATATTTTGTAAAAATTTCATATTAAATCATGTACCGTGGAAATTTTCAAAAATATGAAAAAAAAAATTCCTACATTTTCTGTTGCGTGTATTATGTTTCTGAAAAAATATGTTATTTAAAAAAGCTATGATTTAATTTTTTTTGGCATAAAAATTGTTTTAATTAAGTATATGTTTCAAATATTTTTGTAACCTTCATTTCTTGACGGAAACAAATATTAATTACGTTGAAAAGAAATCGTAACTAAGATAAATAAAAACACACGCGCCTTCGATTAAATAAATTTCCGATTTTATCTAAAAACACATGATTTCTATGGTCTATAACCTTCAAATTTTGGTGTCACGCGCTAAACGCGCTTCTGCTGCGAGTACAACTTTTATTAGTCATGTGTTGCTAAACGTGCTTCGTGGCTCTCTTATTGTCTTCTATATTTTGTTAATGATTTGTTTACCATTTGTTTCATATCATTATCAAACGTTTCATCAAGAAATCACGTTTTTTTTAACACTTAAGTAACCACCTAACTAATACTTGATCGGTTGCTGTAAAATGATATATTTACCGTTTGTTTTATATCATTATCGCCGTTTACGTAATTGTTATACGAATTAATTAGAATTGAGGTTGCAACCACATAATTTTTACTTATAAAATTCGATAATAATAGAATAGAATATGCAATATCTTTTTTATTAAAATTGAAAAAAAATTTCTCTATTTTATTTCTATACATATGATCTCTCAACGAAGGAAACTAAATTGATATTGGTTATGTAATCATATCAACAATAAATCACTTTTTATTTAGGGAGAATTACAAAACTACACCATTTGAATTACATTTCACAAAACTACACCATTTCCAAAATATTTCATAAAACTACATCTAAACACTTAAAATTAAATCCAAATAAATTTTACCCACTCAATTTTACCCCCTTAATACTAACCCTGTAGTTTTGTGAATTCCTCTTTTATTTTTCAGAGTATATTTTTCCAACAATATTTTAGAAACTTAAGATAATGTTAGTCCGTCCAATTATGCAGTATATATACACCTCTGAATTGTATTCTTTGTATTCAAATGAATAAACTTACTTTCATAATATATTAATATTTTAAAATTATTTTTATCTTTTTATAGAAATGAGCTAATATCCGAATAATATTCATATATATAATAAAATAGGAGGAATTCACAAAACTACGTCATTTCATTCCTTCCTTTACAAACTCTACCTAATTCAATTTTTTCAAATATTTACATTTTAAAAATTTTAATAGCTTGTTTTACCCTTTAAAAAAATACGAAAATTAAAATTTTTTCATTTGGGTTCGCTAATTAGTGTTTAGTATTAAGGGGTTAGGATTGTGTAAGTAAAGTTTATTTGGATTTAATTTTGAATGTTTAGGTGTAGTTTTGTGAAATAGTTTTGAAATGATGTAGTTTTCTGAAATGTAATTCAAATGGTGTAGTTTTGTAATTCTCCCGTAAAATAACTATCTAAATTTAAATTTTATCAAATAACTATCTAATATTACATTTTAGAGTATGAAGTTTCAAAATTACGAAAACAATATTTCTACATTTTTTTGTTTCATCTGTGATATTATTTTAAAATATGATATTCGAAGGTATTTTTTGGTATTAAAAAAATATTTCAATCATATGTTTGAATATTTTAATATTCTCTTTTTATTATGTTTTTTAACAATAACTTTTTATTATTACCAGAATAGACGGCATCAAATTACACGCGCCTCCAATCCGGTAAATATTTGATTTTACATAAAATAGGGTGATTTTGATAGTCTATAACCTACAAATTTTCCTCTCACGCGCAAAACGCGCTAATGTTGCAAGTGGAACTTTTTTTTTGTTAAATTGCAAGTGGAACTTTTACTTCCTTTTGACTTTTCTTACCGTATCATACTCCGCATATTCATTCATTTCTTTTAATTATTTTATTTCTTTTTTTGTTTTAACTTTTAAGTATGATTTTTTTGCAGGATACTTTTTTTCAATCCAAACTCTTCATAGAAGCCTCTGGTTATTGAGAGGATTTCCTCAAATCTAGCATTTAACCCTTTTTTTTTTTTGCATTGTCTATGTAATAAGAAAGACTGTGTAATAAATTGTCTTATATACCAAATAACCGTCAGTTGTTATCCTTAAACCTTTGTAATCAAACTATGTCAAATACAAAAATAGATTGAATATTTATGAATTATACAAGAATTTTGTTTATATTACACACCAATAGTATTTATAGTATTTTTTGTATCGATTAGTTTTGTTTGTAACACTCTAAAATGTCATTTATTTTGAAATAGAAAGCTTATACAATTATTGAATTCCACAAATACAATAAATTTACAATTCCAAAAAAAAAATTATGATATGTATGAATATTTTCAATAACCTCACTTTAATAACTGCTGATTTTTTTTCCAGTAATAATTTTTTATATATATTTATCAGATTAAATATGGCCGATATTAATGAAATAGAAAGTAAGCTATTAATCTGAACTGCACGCGCCACCCATCCGATAATTTCTGAGTTTACGTAAAAACAGGTGATTTTGATGGTCATGTAGTCGTCATTTTTTTGCATCACGCGCTAAACGCGCTACTGTTGCGAGTGGGACATGTAGTCGTCATTTTTTTTGTCTTTCCTTACATGTCACCATCATCTATTTGTTTTACTTATTTTGTTTCTTTAATTATTGGGAAAATTGGCTAAATAGGACTTATTGAGAATTGATTTGTCTCTTTATACCTTTGGACATATTATTTTGTCCCAATATACCTATTTTTTCCATAAATACAAAATTGCCCTTAATATAAATCTATAAAGATTTGCCTTAAAAATATTTATAACATAAACACATTTTATAAATATTTATAACATAAACACATTAAGAAAATCTAAAAGCAAAATTAATATATTTAATCTAAAAACACAAATTGTTAATTCACTATTCCTCTTTATCTTATGTTTGTTCATCGTTTTTCTCTTTTTGTTCATCGTTTCTCTCTTTTTCTCTTATTTTCTTCTATGTTATTATATATGATATATAAATTCTACGACTTAAATTGACATAGATTTGTGAGCGAAGGGTAAGAAACATGTATACTGGTTTTACTTAGGTTATCGATTTACATTGTGAAGAGGAATAATGCATTTAATTATCGATTTCGGCCGTTTTAGTTTTTTTTTGTCCAACGTTTGGGCCACAAATGGCCGACCTATTAGTCAATCCTACACAAACGTAGGCGCGAGAATCGATCCCGGGTGGGGTGGTGCTACCTGCCTCTTGTGTACTTATGACTGCCACTAGACCAAGGTCACTTCCCCAGCCGTTTTAGTTTTTAGAAACTGAAAATTATTTCTTTTTGAGAATTAAATTAATATAAAAGTTGATTCAAAGAAGTTTACTTTGTGCATGTGTAAGTTTATGTGTAAAAAAATCAACTCTCCGATTAAGTAATCAACTTGCCCATCTTTTTTCTTGATGAATCGAGGGGAACTTTTGTTCTCGGCGACATGTCCTAGATTTTGTCAGATTTTAAAACATAGAATAACCGAAAAGATAGAATACATATTCTAAATCAGATTGATTACAAACAAAAGTCAGAATGTATATTCTAACCTGGTTAGAACATAGCATATATGTTAGAACAAAATGTTTTATGTAAAATATATGATAGAGTAAAGGATATAACATAATTAAACGTGTTCTATATTTTTCCACAATAAAGCTAAGAGCTTATAATATATATTGTGGGTTGTATACAACAAGGTGTTTTAGTTAAATCTGAGGCAAACGTGTTCTATATTTAGATAGATCATAGAGAATATTTTACAATACAAATTGTAACTTTTATAAAACGTAGAATATAAGTTAGAACATCTATTGTATCTTTGTAAATATGGTTATAATATACATTCTAACAAATATAGATCAACTTATCCAAATTATTTTTGGAATCCAATTTTCGTATATCAAAACACATAAAATATTCTTGCGATTGTATTGATTTTTTCATATTTTTATGATTTATATATAATTTTTAATAATTATTTTTGTTTCTAGAAGGGTATTTATGTCTAAAATTGAGCAAAACTTATAAAGGTATATTGGGACAAATACATTCTCATTATGGCCTATTTTCCCAATTTCCCCTTAATTATTTAAGGTTGGGTTTCTACTTTTTTTTGGCTTTGCCTTTAAAGTTTAACCGTTAGTGTAATCTTTAATCTCTTGTAGTCAAACTCGATTAGATACAAAAATAAATTGAATATTAATGAATCATGAATTTGTTTATATCACACACCATAAAATCACTCAATTTCCTCGATGTTTATGTATTTGATAAACATATACATCATTATTCATTAGCATGTCACAATCAATCATTACTATATTATTTTTCATGTGAGCTATATATGCATTCGTGGGTCAACGGTCAACAAAAACCTAGTGCAACAAGAAAACCTTGTTTTTGTTTGCAACAAAAAAAATTAACTACCAACTAATATTTGATTGTTTGGTGGAAAATGTTATATTTATCGTTTGTTTTATGATAAATATAACATTTTTAATATGGATTAGGTTTAAGGTTGTAACGAACCAAGTTTTAATATATAATTCAATATCTACATCGATCTCTGAAAGAGGCATACACAATATTAAGGAATTAATTAACGCTAGATAAATTTTAAAAGATGGTATTAACAAAAATATTTTCAATTAAACAATTTTTTTGTTTCATTAGCGTACTCTAACAAAAACATGAGTGAAAAAATTCATATTTAGAAACGTATCCTTGCAAAAAAAAAAACCACATAGTAAATGATGGAGACATGTAATGAAAGTCAAAACGTGACTAATACAAGTCCCACTCGCAGCTGAAGCGCGTTTAGCGCGTGAGGCAAAAATTTGTAGGTTATAGACCATAGAAAATACGTGTTTTTGGATAAATTCAGGAAGTTATATAATGGAAGGCGCGTGTGCTTTTACTTGGCTTATTGTGTGATTTTTTTCAAGGAATTAATTAACGTGAGATAAGTTTAAGAGATGGTATCAACAAAAAAATATTTTCAAATTAAAAATGTATTTGTTTCATTAGAACAAAAATGAAAGGTGATTCATATTTCTGCTAAGAGTAATTCTCAATAATAATTTTAGTATAAAACAGATCTCCATTGCAAATTTTAAAACAACAACTTCACACTTAGTTGATAATAATTAGTAAACAATCACAACAATAACTGAAAAAGAAAAATAAAGAAAACACAATACAATAACACAAATACATGCAATGTAAAAATAAAAAGCTCCAGAAGCTTTTTTAATTATTTGAGGAATTCAATAACAGAATATGAAAAGGCAGCACAAATAATTTCACATCGAAGAAAACCTGAATCAAATGCTAATTTTTGGAATTGTGAAAGAGATCTCTCTTTACCACCAGAACATTGTGTTAACATCAACATGTCCATAGCAAACACAGTGTTACATGAAAAATCGCCACTCTTTGGTTCTTTTGGTGTAATCATATCCACAATAATAACTTTTCCGTTTTCAGGTAAACTCTTCCAACAATTTTTCAAAAGCTTAAGACAATGTTCGTCCGTCCAATCATGTAATATCCACTGTCAATAATAAACTATTTTTATTTTCCAAAAATAAGAAAAAAAATAAATTTAAAATTTATATTTTTTCTAGTCAAATATTATATAAACTTACTTTCATGAAAATGGCATCTCCCTTTGGAACTTCTATAAACATATCTCCGGAAACATGTTCAACTTCTATAATAAATAAAATTAATATTTACCAAAAAATAAAATAATAAGTAAAATTAATTAGAACAAAATGTTTAATAAGTAATGCTACAATATAAACTTATTAAATACAGTAAATTAAGTAGTTTTGTTACCTGGATAAAAAGGAGCATTGGTTATAACTTGAGGTAAATCAAAATTAACACCTTTAATGTGAGGATACTTGGAAGTAATTAGACCTAATATGGTTCCATTTTCTCCACCTACATCCACCAAAGTCTTAACATCTTCAAATCCTCTATAAACTTCTAGAACTTTCTTCATAATCATAATGGAAGGTTCCGACATAGCGCGATTAAACACCTTAGCAAATGATTCATTTGAACCAATATATTCAAAAAGCCTCATATCATGGGCAGAACTAAATGCATCTTTTCCTTCTAATATCACATCTTTAAGATTTGTCCTAAAAGAAAGAAAGAAAAAAAACAACTTGAATTTATTTCATTTATAATAATAAGTCTAGATAGAATATTTTATTTTAGAATAGTAAAAAGTACTATACATACCAAGTCTTGAAAAACACTTGACCATGGAACATAATAAACAAAGAAGCAAGAGAACCAGAAGAACCATCACTGTCTTTCAAGAAATACTTACAAACCGGTTCAATTGCATACACCATTTCCATATTTCCGGTTCGACCGTTTTCTCTACTTTCAATCACACGGCATTTTAAAACCGAATGGCTAACCAGTAACCGTAGCATCCGGTCAAGCAAAACCGGTGCTTCCGGGTTTGTTGGTTTGTTTGGGAGACTAGACACTATTTCATACGGTGATAGCCACGCGCCGTCGCCTGCCTCGGAGATTGTGTCTATGACACCAATCTCCAAGGCGGCTTTGAAAACCATAGGGAAGGCCACGGTGTTTACTATACTTTCGGCTTGCAAGCTAACCATTTGTTCTTCTTCTTCTTTGGTTAAAATCGGTTTAGAGAGTAAGTGGTTTTGAAGATGGTTTGACATTGTTTTTTTTATTTGTTGGTTTAAAGATTTTATTGGAGAAGATTGATAATAAATGTAGAGTTGGTTTTGAGAGTGTAGTTTTAACTTTCATATGTATTATTATATAGAGAAAATATATGAAGTCATCGAGTGTATAGACATTTGATTTTCTAGATGATAAGATATTTAAGATGTTTCTATCTAAAACATTTGAGTGGAGACAACCAACCAATGCGGCGTTGGATGAGTTGGTGGAGGTTACCTATGTGGGTGCTAAGGTTATGATTTCAAACCGCGTTGGGAGTCTTGATTTACGTTTTTAAATGAGTATTATCAAATGCTGACCCAAGACCGATGGTAGGGGTGGGCGTTCGGGTTCGGGTGGGGAATTATAGAGATCCGTTCGGATATTTCAATAATTTTTTCGGGTTCGGTTCAGTTTCTTTCGGGTTCGGATACCCGAAATTATTAAAAAACTCCAAAATTATAAATTAAAATATTATAAAGTATTCGAAAGTATGTAGCTAATTATGATGATCCAAATAATAAACAATTAAAACTATTCAAAATTACTTAAATTATACAAAACTACTAGAAGTATTAGAAAATGTTATAATTTTAGAAATAAATTTAGTAACAAATATAAAATTACTAATATTTATATACATTTAATTAAATTTTCGGGTAGTTCAGGTACCCATTCGTGTTTCGGATTCATTCGGGTTCGGATTTTGAAATGTAAAACCCGTTCGAATATTTGGTCGATTTCGGTTCTTCGGATTCGATTTTTTTGCCCACACCTTGTTTAACAAAAAAAAAAAAAAATTGGCCGAGTGGGGTGTGTGGACCATCACCATTTAAAGAAATACATTATTTTTGGTGACGACGATTTATGATCTCTTCCACTATCTTTTTGTTTTTGCCTAATAATATGAATATAATTGAGTTTTAGTTATAAAATGGCAGAAAGAGAAGAATAAACTATCTTCTTATTATATAAAAGTGAGCATGTTTAATTATAACTCACCAGATTGTGTCGCATGTTTAATTATAACTCACCAGATTATGACACGTGTCACGATTAATTTAGATCGCGACATTTTTCATTATTAAAATAAGGAATCTTCTTAAAAGAATAGGAAAAAAAAGAAAAATGTTAATAATATTTAGGAAAAATGTTGATAATGTTTAGGAAAAAATGTTAATAATTTTAGGAAAAATGTTAATAATGTTTAGGAAAAATGTTAATAATTTTAAAAGAAAAAAATGTAACATTTAGGAAAAAAGACAAAACAAAAAAAGAAAAAAAAGAGAAAGGAAAAACAAAAAAAGGAAAAAAGTAACATTTATATATACATATCTAGAATCACTAAATTTCATTGTGCTCTCCTCTTTGTTCTATTTACTATTATTAAATTTCTTTTTTTAACTCAAACATAGAAAAAGATGAGTTCCATAGTTTCCAATTTTAAAAGAAAAAAGGTAACGTTTAGGAAAAAAAAGCAAAACAAAAATAAGAAAAAAAAGATAATGGAAAAACAAAAAAAGGAAAAAAGTAACCAAACGAAAAGTGTTTACTACATCTATATATACATATCTAGAATCACTAAATTTCATTGTGCTCTCCTCTTTGTTCTATTTACTATAATTAAATATTTTTTAACTCAAACAGAGAAAATGATGAGTTTCATAAATTCTAAAAGCCAACAATCTTACCCCACGCTAAATCAATTATATAAAAGTGAGCGCATTTAACGTGAACTCGACATGTAGACAAATTATAACTCACCAGATCGTGACATGTGTCACAATTAATTTAGATCGCGACATTTGTCATTATTAAAATAAGGAAATTTCTTTAAAAAAAATAAGAAAAAAGAAGAATGAAAACACCTTCAAATAAAAATCTTATAAATTAAACACTCAATATTTAATTTATAAATTAAAAACTTATAAATTAAAAAAATTAAAATTAATTATCAAATCATTAGAAATAAAATAAATTAATCCGAAATATAGAAAATAAAATAACCAAAAATTAAGAAAATAACATAGAAAAAGAATATTTTAAGAAATAATCAATATAAAAATAGAAATAAAAAAGAATATTTTAAGAATATTTTAAGAAATAATCAATATTTTTATTTCTTAATAGATGAAAAAGTAAAAATCACTTATTTACTATTATCATATATTGTTGTGTGTCCTTTATATTTATTTGTTAATAAAATAACGGGAATAATATTAGTTTCCGTTTAAATCTAACGATAACTATACAAATTTACTAACAATGTTAATATATAATTATAAAATGTTTTTATGTAATTTGTCGGCATATTACGCGGGATTTCATCTAGTAATAATATATTTTTTGTTTTATTTAGTTTATTATAAGGTAAAAAAAAGTTAAAAACAACTCTGAAGAGTAAAAACTCCTGACTCAAAATTCTAAACTTTGTTACAGCTCGTCCTTGGCGGCTGATTCATCAGACTTGGTCTCTGTCTTAGTAATAGTAGAAGCAGAGTCTTCTTCTTGTGTTGTTGTTGTTGGTTTGTTCTTCTCAATGAAGCTGATAAAGTCTTCTTTATCCCTTCCTCCTTCGTACACCACTGCCTCTCCATTTGCTGGTTTGAAGTATATTGTTGGGAATCCTTTCACATCAAATGTATCATTTGGTATATCATTTGCTGTTGAGTCCTGTTTTGTTACACACATAACACGTGACAAAGTTAAAAAAAAGTCTATTTTTCATTATCAGAATTATCAAATTCTCGTGGCTTACTAGTTTTGCTATGACCACGCTTGGGTCGTCTTTGAAGGACAATGCAACTTCTTCCAAGACCGGAGCGAGTTTTTGGCAGTGTCCACACCATGGTGCATAGAATTCAATCAACACTGGTCAATATAAATTTATTAGTTCTTTGTTTTGCAAGAGATTTTAAAAGATCGATTTATAGAGTTTTTTTTATGTGTGGGCTCTTACCGTTCTTTCCGGACTTGAAAACCATTTCGTCGAGGGTCTCGGCTACAACAACCTTTACGGGTTCGTTGTTCTCTGCTGGTATAGGTTGAGATTTTTTGTGGGGTGAAACTTTGCCGTCCTGTAATAAAAACATGTTCTTTAGTTAGTTCATATCGATTTTTTCTAACATAGTATTGTTGTAATAATAAGTTTTGTGTGAAGAGAATGAAACCTTGAAGTCCTTCATCCATGATTCGATCTGGTCAGCTTCGACATTTGGTTTCAAATACTTCTTGTCATCAGAAGCTTGGATGATGATGAGAGGAACTTGGCTCTCTTCGAGTCCAAAGTACTGTTAAATACATCAAAATAGAAACATATGCTTAAATATGCAAATAAAATAAAGCAGAAGAATAAGATCTGGAGAGATGTGTAACCTGCAAAGCTCCTTTGCCAGTCTCGGAATCACCAACAAGGAATGAAAGATCCTGTCCTTTGTAGGATGTAGCAACTTCACGGTACTTTGATTTAAGAGATTCAGCTGTTTCTCCGGTGAAGTTAACAAACATCATTACCTGAATTTTTCAAAACATAACTTAACTCAATCAAGAACACTCACAAAGAACAGCTTTAACACATAATAAATTACAAAAGATTATCTTAATGCAGGAAAGAAACTAACTTTAAACAAAAGTTACCTTAGTGGCTTGGCTTTGAAAGAATTTGTTAACGTATGGGTGGTTGCTTGGGTTACTGTCGAAAACGGTGACAAGTGGAATGGTTGATTCTTTGATAAACTTCTCTAGTGCTTCCCCATTGAAATCCTGAATTCAAAATTCACATATCAAAATTAACAATATGACCACAAGTCCTACTCAATGATATAATGTACAAAAATGACAAGTCTCCCTTGTACCTTGGAGTCGACGAAAAGTTCATCGAAAGGCTTGAAGAGCCTCACTACAGGTCCAGCCACAGACGAATCACCACGAGGAAGAAGCTTGGCATCCAAAGTGTGTGCGAAATCATAGTCGGCCCTCAATTTATCAGCTAGAGCAATGAAAGAATCAAACTCCTCACCGGATAACTTAGGGAACACACCAACCTAAGACCAACCAAAACAAGACAAAACATTATCAGCTGCAACACAAAAATGAATCAATAAACGGAAAGTTAAAACGCTTTTCAAGATTCACTTACAATAACGACACTCTGGTCACCGACAACCTCAGAGGCAGCATCAGCTGATTTGATTTCAACTGAAGCAGGGCCACTTTGCTTCTTCACATAAGAGACGATACCATCAGCTTCGCGAGGTCCGTTGTAATCTTGAACGGATTTACCTCCGTTTCTAAAGATCTTGATTGTGGGAAAGCCCTGAATCTTGTACTCTGTTGCAATACCTTTGTTTGATTCCTCACTAGCATCAATCTTAGCCAGAACAAGAGGAGGGCTGTGACTGTTCAATTCTGATGCAGCCTTCTCATACTGTTAAAGCAAAAAAAATAACAAAAAATTAGTCATGTTTTTTTCCATGAATCTAATCATACATATTTGGTTAATCCCAATATATTTACCTCAGGAGTAAGCTTCTTACAGTGTCCACACCTGAAAAAATTACAGAAAAAATACCAAATCAACACATCACTTAACAAGCTTTGAATCTATAATCAGACCACTTAATCCACAAGACACGAGTCAAAATCACACAATCTTGAATCTATATATACACGATACAGTATCAAAATCAACATTCGAAACACTAGAAATCAAACGCCAAGACACGATCTAAGGTCAAGCATAGATCTGTATATGAAGGATTTCAACATAACGAAGCGATGAATTTTGAAAAAATTAGGGTTAAGTACCAAGGGGCGTAGAATTCGACGACGATGAAGTCGTGTTTGTTGATGGTTTCGGTGAAGTTAGTGTGATCTAGAGTCAACACAAACTCCTTCTTCTCCGTCTCTTCGCTTCTTATAGACGAAGCGAACAGAGATAACAAAAGGATCGAAAAACACGCCAAACTCTTAATCGCCATTATCGCTCGCTACTCTCTCTTCTTCTCTTTCTCCTCTCTGTAACGAATACTTACTTTCTCTTGACTTTAGAGGAAGCACATATTTATCAGCGCAAAAGGATACACGTGTCGTAATTTTATTGGGTACACCTCGTCATTGTATTTCCTTTTTTTATACAAAAGATTTGCGTTGACTCTTTGACTGCAACGGGTATTTGATTTTTTTTATTATTTATTTCTATAATTAGATATGAAAATTTAATTATCATAATTGTGAGGAGATGACCCAAGTAAATACATTTTTAATTTAAATTTTGCCCTTTTGTAGATTTAATTCCACCTTGGTCAAACATTAAATTGATTACAATTTTTAAAATGATTTGACCATTAATGTAAGGTAGATTTGATTATTCACCAAAGATTAATATCACTGCCTATCACATATTCTCTTCTCTGTTCAATATGTTAAATATATATCAACACAATAATATGATAAATTTATTTTTAGGAGATGACACGTCAGTTTTTTTTAAGTTTTCAGAAACTCACAATTCATCAAAAAAATTAAAATGAAAAACCAATGAAAATGTGTGAAGAAAAAGGAAATTGATGGAAGAAAAAAAGATGTAAATTTCATGAAGACATAACGGTCAGATTAGCGTAAAAAAAGGAAATTCAGAAAATAAAATTAAAAATAAGGAATAGCCGTTAATTACTTGTAATGATCATATAACATGTTCTCTGTTTACTAATTACTTTTTCTTCTATCCCAAGTTAGGGTTTCATTGTGATTTGTGATTTTCTTTTCTTCATAGTGAATATATATATAAACCTTTGACAAAAAGTGGTATAAGTCCCACAAGAGTTAGTTACTATCTCCAACTTCTACATAAAAAAAACTATTCTCTTACATGACATCATCACCTTTGGGTCTTCTTGCATTGCAATCTTTGTCCTTTCTCTAATCTTATGTAAGGTCTCTGCATAACACAAAAACAAAAAATGTTTTCTTGCTTAAACATTGTCTGAAAGATTTATGCCTAAGCGCAAACTCTTCCCCTTCTTCTTCGCCATTTCGATCACCATAAGGCAAGGAGGAACAGCTTTGTTACTTTTGCTTTGATACTTGGTTTCAAGTTTAGCAACCGGACATTTCGTCTGTCTTCGTACATGAATATAAGTTTCAGACTTTTCGAGAAAGGAGATTGAATCCATGGATTTAATAAGGTTTTTGATGCAGATGCCATAACTCTAAGATATCATTTCACATGTCTAACTAAAATGATCATTTAAATTAATAACACAAATTTAAACAAACAATTCCAAAAATTAAAAGAAAGAAACTATTACCAAAATCTGCAAAGGTTTCGCCTATGTTCTAAATAAATACCTACAAAAAACTCCAAGATACAATCATTTCATTAAAAAATGATCTTATAATACATATATATAGAACCATCAAAGTGGAGGAGAGAGAGAGAGAGTCAAGAAAATGTTAAGCAAGCAATAAAAAAATATAACTTTTTTTTATCAATGGATATGTGAGCAAATAGATTTGAACACACAGACTCTGAAATACATCTACTTCATAAAATCCTATGTTACACAAACTAAGCACCAAAACAATTATACAAGTTGTGTGGATTCAATCAAAGCATTTAAGTGTAGCCATGTACTAACTATATCCTGTACTTAAATCATTCTAAACAAAGTTTTATCAAATTTACCACAATAACTATTAAGAGAAGAAAGAAGAGCAAATATGAACAAAAAGAACAAACAATAGACCAAGATAACTAGACAAAAACCAATCACTAATCAAAGAACAAACAATAGACATCCCATCGTTTTTATAAAACTAAAAAAGTTTAATTTTGAACAGAGAGCCAGAGAACCAAAGAACAAGGAAGAGCAAAGAAGAAGGGTTAAGAGCAAACAACACACAAGCACCAAACTAAAGAAGAACACAGAATAAGAGAATAAAACATAGCACAAAAAACAAACAATAGACAAAAATACTAATTTACACACAAGGATCAAAACAATGATACTCAATTCAAGGGACATTAACGATGCAACATAGAAGATTAAGGGACACACACTGGCCAAGAAACCACAAAAACATAGAAGATCAACATGTTCACTGAAACTCAAACACTAGAAGAATTATATAAGATCACACTCTTAGACTATTGTAGCCTTTCTATATATACATCTCTATACTAACTATATTGTAGCCTTCCACTGAAAACTTATGCTCTCTAAGACCATGAAGCTCCTCGCATAAACCCGAAATGTGACGAAAGAGGAGTTTTAATGGGAGAGAATTGACTTACAAGACGAAGCCCTGAAGTTGCATATAACATTAATCTAAACAAAAATTAAGATTTGAAAATGAAAATGTGAATTAGCTTACATTGTTGAAGTAGGTATCTTCTTTGTTGATATCCGCAACCTGAAACAAGCCGAGTTCAAAAAGTTAAGACTGGACTAGAGATAATGTTACTCTTGCAAATAACCAGCCAGTAGAAAAGGTTGCCCCCCGGATAATAACCAAACAATATCATAAGCAGTGGTGAACGACCAACATGGCACAAGCACAAGACCCTTGTAAGGATAAATCATAAACATCACTGTTAATCATCATCTTACAGTGCACAAAACATCAGATATTATTCTGTGATAAATGATATTGCTTTTTAAATACCTGTTTTGAATTAGCCATCCAAGAACTGTATATGCCCAAGTGCTTCAGCAACCTGCACAAAAACAAAAGCTTATACATCAAACTACTAATAATTTCACAATATGACTCTTAAAGAAGATACCACTTCATTATCAATCATATCCTCTCATAGACTTGTCAATATGAGACATAAACCCGTAAGAGACAGACAATGTCAAACATATTTAAGAAAAAAACAAAACTGAATAGTAGATATATCCTGTGGCTGCATCTATACCAGGTTTTGGCCTCTGTAAGATGCCCATAGATGAAGCTCCTCTTCTTCATCATCAACTTCAGAACCCTTTTCATCAACATCCTATGAAGTTGCATATAACAATTAATCTAAACAAAAGTCAAGATTTGAAAATTAAAATGTGAATCAGCTTACATTGTTGAAGTGGATATCATCTATGATGATATCTACAACCTGATACAAGCCGAGTTTATGAACAAAGGACAAGAAAACCAAAGAACAGAGAACAAACAGAAAACTATAGAACAAAGAACAACGAACCAAAAAAAAAGAACATAGATTGTTGAACAGAGAACAAAGAACAAAAAACAGAGAACAAAGAACAAAGAACAGAGAACAAAGAACAAAGAACAGAGAACAAAAAACAAAGAACATAGATTGTTGAACAGAGAACAAAGAACAGAGTACAAAAAACAAAGAACAGAGTACAAAAAACAAAGAACAAAGAACCAGAGAACAAAGAACCAAAGAACAAAATACAGAGAACAAAGAACCAGAGAACAAAGAACAGAGAACCAGAGAACAAAACACAAAAAACAAAAATTGTTGAACAAAGAATGAAGAACCAGAGAACCAGAACAAAGAACCAGAGGACAAAGAACAGAGACCAGAGAACAAAACACAAAAAACAAAGATTGTTGAACAAAGAATAAAGAACAAAAAACAGAGGAGATTGTTGAGCAAAAAATGAAGAACAAATGTGAATGTGAATTAAAGAAAGAATCATACCTTGACAATGAGTAGAAAGAATGAATAATATCACAAACCATGAAAAGCTCCTCCATAAACCTGTCAAAAAAACCAAATCATTATTAATCATAAAAACCAAATAAAACATTAATAGACTAAGATTTTATCAAGATAAAGGTGAATGCAAAAGCAAAGGCAGAGCCCCATAAGTGTAATATCTAAAGAAGAAGTATACCAATTTCTATGCTTTGATCAAAATACCTTAGACCACCTCATCATCAGAGATCCAACATTATATCAGCTTGCTCTTGTATGAAACTCACCAGTCAATGTTATCTATCTTTAACTTCATCGAAGGCAGAGCTCCATAAGTCTAATATCTAAAAGCAGATAAAGAATATGACACACACTTTTTAACATTGTTCCTATAGTGTAATATAAAAATACTTTCAATCCATACCTCGTTTAAGACTCGACCTCTCTGCGCCTGGCTTTCTTAGGGGTTTCTCTGTTGCTTCTTCACAGGGGACATGCTCCTAATTATGTAACAAAATATAAACATGTGAAATATATATTACATAAAGAGAATGTTTTTATGATAAAATTACCTAACCTGATCATCGGAAGATTCTTCTTCAGAAGGTGAGTCATCTTTCATCTTAGTCTGAGAATTATGTTCAAGAAGTTAGTATACATATAACATTTGTCAAGAAATTTAAAAACCAATCATTATTAATCATGAAAAGCTCCTCCATACACCTGTCAAAAAAAACAAATCATTATTAAGAGTCATAATCATACAAACCATTAGGAGGGAAGTAGACAATTATTAGCGTTGATTACTCAATCCTTATTCATACACACTAAGTACTAGAATATACCATTTTTGGTTAAGTGTTTGGCCTCTGAAAAATGCCCATAGATGAAGCTTCTCTTCTTCTTCATCATCATAATCATCAGAATCGTCATCATCAACCTCCCACAAAAGAACGATAATCGTCATCATAAATCCTTTTTTCATTTTGTTTAGTTATGATTAAAAAAAAGGAAATCGACAGGAAAAAAGGAAATAATACTCTTCTTTTTTCAACAATTTTTTTTTACTACAAAAGACAAATGAAACCCTAAAATACATTTAATATTTTTAAATCATGCCCGATTTATATTTACCAGAAAAAACAGGCCCTATTTTATAGTAATTTATCTCTAAATTCAAAGAATATTACGGGGGGAAAAACAGAAAAAACATATGTTACTACATTAGATAAAAAACGATAAATAATCCACTTTTTATCCACTCCAAAACTAAATTATCCTAAAAATAAATACAAAGTAACCCAAATATGAGTCTACTTTCAAAATGGGCCTATAAAGATGTTTAAAAAGAAAAACTCAAGCTTTGAAAAGTTTGAACAATGCACCACTAGAAAATATCAAAAAATTGTAAAGACACAAAAAAATAAAGAAAAAAGAAACGTCGCCTGAGAGATTCGAACTCTCGCGGGGAAACCCCATGTACTTAGCAGGCACACGCCTTAACCACTCGGCCAAAGCGACATATGTGCTATAGTCTATTACTTTAATGTTATAATAGCATCTTTATTGGTGTTGTTTAAAATAGTTGCTTAGTAATTTATTTTTAATTTTTTGTAATTAAGAAACTATAGTTCCTTAGTAATTATTTTGGCAATTATTGGTGTTATTTAGTTAAGGTTCTTACAAATAAAATTTAATATTAAAAAATTAAATATCACAAACATTTATGAAAACATTATTATTACAAAATTTTACACATTTTAAAACAAAATCAATTTTACACTAAACCACAAATCAAAACTACACTAAACAAATCAAAACTACACTAAACCACTTACTAAAACTACACTAAACAAACCATTAAACAATCAAAACTTCTTCTTCTTATACTCATTCCTCTTATGCACATTCTTATTCTTCTTCTTCTTCTCATTCTTCTACAATCTCTAACACTTTCTTCTGCTTACACTACATCAAAATTAACACATAAATATCAAATCTCAAATAGCTTTTACTCTGCTCCATAAACAAAACAAAAAAACAAACTAATATCAAAGGGAATCAAAACATGTAGATCTCATCAAACAAATCAATCAAGCTTTCTTCTGGTTTAACAATTTATCAATTCTAAACAAGTATGGCTTATAGTAAGATATAATTCTACACACAAGAGACTAAATCAGAAGAAGAGATTCTCACCGTCGAAAAGAAAATTTCAGGCGTGGAGTTGATATATTCTTAGATTTGCGATTGATTAACGAAAGACGACGATGGTAACAACTAGAGATTGCAACAAAGAATCAACCATGGATTTCGAAAACCCTAATTCTCAAAAAAATCAACGCCGTGAGGAATCAACAAACCCAGATTGAAGATCAACAAAAAAATCGTCGTCTCCTCTTCTCTCTCTGTTTTTTTCTTCCAACAAAAATGAAAAAAAAGCAAAAAATAAATAAACCACCCAGTTTTCTTTTGATTCCGACACCTGTCCGCTCCTAAGCCTAATCAAAGAAGCCTTACGAAGCTTCGCTCCTTAGTATAATTTAATTAATTATAATTATTTTAATTGCTAAGGATCACTTATTTTTTACTAAGCACTGCCGATATTGATGGTCTAATATTTTTATGGGAAATTTAGTAGATTATGTACTTTTTGTTTTGTAATTGTGAATAGGGTAGTTTAAGTTTTTCAATTAGGAAAATATGTAATTTTAATTTTCAGAGCATGCAAAAATACTGTTTTATCCTTTAGTATTTAACGAAATCTATTCACTATTCACCAACCATTATTCACCATTCACCGACCGCTATTCTTTGTTTATTTTGTTATCAATCATCGTGGAATCATTTGTTTGACCAGTTAGATATTGCAATACTTATTTTTTAGAAAGTTTCATTTCTGATTTTTACGCATAAAATTTTTAATAAAAAACATAACTTACATTATTATAGTATATACTTGGAAGCAAGATTATCTTATACTTAAAAAAGTTTCAAACAAAAAGTGATTGGTTTATTCGGAAGATGACTCCTGTGAATGGCCTTGCATTACATTACATTGGAACTTCTTCTTCTACTAACATTATGTCTCTATTCACCACTTGTAACATGTTCAGCAAAGACTTAACAAACTTATTCAACACAGAGCCTTAAATGAAGTTTCTTGCATATTGCTCATTAGCAATACACAAAAATGTGATATGTTGAAATTGTATGTTTGATGCAACATGTCCAATTCTTGCTTGAAATCTGCTTTACATGCGTCTAAAACCAGTGCTTACATACATACATATTTGAGCTTGCATAAGCAGCAGTTAGAGATGCATTTGGAAGAGTCCAATACAACAATAAGAAAGACAAAAATCATAACTAAACTTCAATGGGTAGAAATATGTTAATTCATCATAAATAATCAGAGGTTTGATGACTAAATTGGATCCATACAACATGGTGATATGTATAACATATGCATTTTGTACTACCTCCTCTTGTTAAAAAGTGGGAAACCTTACAAGTGCCAACAAGAGAGCAAGTAGACAGAAAGCAAGTAGACAGTAACATTGCCTCTGTTCATAAGATACGATATGAAGAGCATCCAAAAGTTCTTAAATGACAAAATCAAGAGCCAAGCATTTTCTGGTAACACATGCCATAAAATGTACATAGACTATCCGGAAAACATCACTAAAGTAAAACACATTCTAGGCGGTTTTTAAGACGGCTACTGCGGGTTGAAACATGGTCTAAGCTGCTGCACCAACCAAAACAGACCGGGCTTGTGTGAAAGTAGAAATGATAGCTCCTAGCTGCAGTTTGTCGTTGCACCCAAAACTCAATCTGTACCTATACAATATACGGTGGTGAAATTAAACAAAAGCTTATACTCGCACTTGAGACAATCACAGGTAAACAATCTTCAAATTTTGGAAAACAAAGATATTGGGTAGAGTATACTAACTCGATGTCTGCTAGATCGTTTATTAGTTGAACTCTGACATTTGAAGGCATCTTGATCTTAAATACAAACCTGATAGAGAGAGAAACAAAACTTAGTTCACACCCGGACAGATGTAGAAGCTGCAAAAACAGTTATGCCACTTACATGGTGACCTCTTTGACGATATCGACAATGGCAAGTCCTTTTCTCGTCTTCATTTCTGATATCTCTGCAGAGAATGACATAAAAATCAGGAGTCAGGACAATGGAATCAATAACATAGTAAGATAAGATATCAGCTATGGCTTTATAATACCTCTGTAGCTCTCAGCATATGATTTATTCAGAAGCCAATGAGATATCTGCTCAATGTCCTTAGGCAATGGGTTTCCGGTGCAGAGGTAAACCTCTTCCTCTGTAATTTTCTGTGACGCCATATGCGTTGACTGTCCAGACCCATAAACCCGAAAGTTATTTTTACAGATTCACTCATATTGATTAAAAATATGTCTTACTTCTGTAGATAAAACCAAGAATGAATATTTATATAACCTGCAAAATGTTCAATGCTTTTCTCATGTCCCCATTGCTTAGTCGCACAAGAGCTGCCAAGCCACTTTCACTTACATCAAGCCTAGTCCAATTATAAAAAGGAAGCAAAACAAAGGGTCAGCAAACAATAAAGAAGAATGAGAAAGGATGGAGATAAACACAGAGATATGACTTGTCTCACCCCTCAGCTTCTACGACGTGTTTAAGACGTTGACTCACATGAACAGGATCAAGAGGAGCAAATCTAAACCGGGTACATCTGGACTGTAAAGCTGGGATGATCTTATTGACATGGTTTCCAATGAGCGTAAACCTAGTACTCTTCGTGTATTTCTCAATCACTTTCAAAATTCAAGAAAAAAAATTCATGTTAGTGCTATACTTCAGTACAAAAAAAGAGTTAGGTAGGAACAAGTTTACCTCTACGCAGGGCAAACTGAGCATCTTTTGTCATGGCATCTGCTTCATCTAGCAGAACCAGCTTAACTGAAGATTTTCCTCTGCAGTAATGTATTTCAACTTTTCATATCCTAAAAAATCTTGCTACAGCTAAACATAGCTCATGCCATACTTTCACGTATTATGAGTAAACAAACAAGTGGAAGTATCCAAAAATCACTGATATGAAAGAAACTTACAATGAGAAGCTCTGTGTGCTAGCGAAATCTTGAATCTGCTGCCTAACAACATCAATCCCTCTATCATCTGAGGCGTTGAGTTCAAGAATCATAGTACGGTACTTGGGACCATATAGTTTCCGAGCAACGGCTAGAATGGTCGATGTTTTGCCCGTACCAGGAGGACCATACAACAGAAGATGTGGCAATCTATTCTCATTGGTAAGCCTATCAACTGTTTAAAGAACAAAACCACAACAATAAGTATTAAGCTAAGCTCATGCATCACTATCAACATCACTTTGTAAAAACATCACTTTTCAATTCACTAACACAAAACATAATCAGAGACAAACCATTTCTCTTCACAAAAACTATAAATCTAAATCCCTAAAAATTGAAATTGAAACCATAAGAGAGAGAGAGAGTCTGTGTGTGTGTAAGTTTAAATTACTGGTATCGATAATGTCACGATGTGCAGCGACGTCATCGAGAGATTGAGGACGGTACTTCTCCACCCACGGCGTCGCTTTACTCTGCGGCGGAGTAACGAATCCGGCGACGTCTTTCCCCTTGTTACTCGGCTTCCCAGGCTGATTATCGTCTACGTCAATGTCCATCGCCGACGTAATCTCCGTCATCTTCTTCTTCTCAGACGATTAATAACGAAAAATCGCTTCAGAATCTCTCACACTAAGCTCTCTTTTCGCTCGATTCCGCTAATGGCGCCAATCACTAGTCCTTTAGGTTTCCTTCAGAGTCTCTCTACTTTGTTCTGTAATTACTTTTTTAACCCTCAAGGAATACGTGTTATCGTGGGTCATTTTGGTAAATTAACATACTACCAGGCGCGAAAATTGATAAGGCCCAATATGCTAGGCCCAATATGCTAGGCCCAATATGTTTGGCCCATTTTGTATTGTGCCTATGCTTGAATTTTGTGTAGTCGCGTGAGGAGAGGACCACGTGGTATAAGGCGCGTGAGGATCACTTGCGAATTAGGTGGTACCGTGGTAGATATCATTATCCAAAACGATCCAATTAGGAGATCACTGCCACATGTCCTTTTAAATTTCTTCTCTCCTCGCCGTTTCGCCACCGCTGGAAAAAAACAATGGCAATCTCTATCTCCGTCGCCTATCACTCACTCTCCTCCTCCACCACCAGAGTCTCTCTTTCCTCCGCCGTCGCCTCCGCGTCGTCGTCTCCTTTCGTCTCTATTTCTTCATCTTCATCACCACATTCTCTCCGGAGCGTCGCGTCTTCCTCTCTATTTCCTAATTCCTCATTTATTCAGGTATCGAAACGTACTTTTTGTAGCTTCCTCTCTAAACAATTTGTTTATAATCTCTGTTGATTTGTAGAAGAAGAAGTATCCGATTAAAGAGACAAACATAGGTTGTGTTACCGTGATTTCTCCCAAATGCGCCGCTTCTGATGCTTCTCAATTAAAAAGCGCTAAAGAAGATATCAAAGTTCTTCTCCGTACTAAGTTTTGCCATCCGATTTTGGTTAAATATCCTTCTCTTCTTCTCCCTTTTGATTTTGATGATAAGCCACACGTCTTTTGACTCATGGAAGCAGAATTTTTCAAGCTAGATCATGTTTCTAAGTGCATTGTTAAGTGTCTTTTGTTACTGTGTGTTTGCTTGTTACACAATAGTTACATATTCTTATTGTAGGTTAGATTAGGATGGCATGATGCAGGCACATATAACAAGAACATAGAGGAATGGCCACAGAGAGGTGGAGCTAACGCAAGCCTTAGATTTGAAGCTGAGCTTAAACATGCTGCAAATGCTGGTATTGGATTCATCACAAGCAATGTAGGCATCTTTTCTTTCGTCCGCTTTTTTGTCTTTATGTGTATGGTTATGAAAACTTGCAGGTCTTATTAGTGCTTTAAAGCTTATCCAGCCACTTAAAGACAAGTATACTAACATCTCTTATGCGGACTTGTTCCAGTTAGCTAGTGCCACTGCAATAGAGGTCCTCTTTCTTTGTTCTTGAGATTGTGTTTGCAGGAAATGAAACTATGTTGGTCTTTAGATTTTTACTGATACTGTTGGAAAATCTTCAGGAGGCGGGTGGTCCTGACATTCCGATGAAATATGGGAGAGTTGATGTCTCGGCACCTGACCAGTGTCCAGAAGAAGGAAGACTCCCTGGTTAACTAATCTTTTCCATTGTCTGTTTCGTGGCTTTCCATGAGTTCTATCAGGTTTTGTTATGGAACTAATCGAAATAATGAGGCTGAAATGTGGTATGTTTAGATGCTGGACCTCCTTCACCAGCTGATCATCTGAGAGAAGTGTTCTACAGAATGGGACTAAATGACAAGGTGGTTATGGTTTTTCACCGTTTATTGTTGCTCGTCTCATACATGATTACGTTCATTTTCTTGACACTCAGTGTTGTTCTTTTCGACTAGGAAATAGTCGCCTTGTCTGGTGCACACACACTAGGAAGATCTAGACCAGAACGTAGCGGTTGGGGCAAACCTGAGACAAAGTACACGGTAATAAGCAACAAAAACCTAGCTCCCTTCTATGTTGGATTATAGTGTAGAGATTTTATGAAAAATGTTTGAAATTGGCAGAAAACTGGACCTGGAGAAGCAGGAGGACAGTCCTGGACAGTGAAATGGCTCAAGTTCGACAATTCTTACTTCAAGGTCTACCTCCCTGTCCCCTCCTTAGTAACTTGAATAAGGACTGGACAAAAGAGTTCTAACAAAGTTGACACGCATGAATAAAGATCCTTGATTTATTAATCACTAACATATATGACTTACAGGATATAAAAGAAAAGAGAGACGATGATCTTCTGGTGTTACCCACTGATGCTGCACTATTCGAAGATCCTTCCTTCAAGGTTAATAAACAAAAAGAATGATTGACTATAAGATGCACCATGATTATCCATTTATTACTTGAGATAAAATGTTTATCTAAGTATCTCTTCTTACAGAACTATGCAGAGAAATATGCTGAAGATCCGGCTGCGTTCTTCAAGGATTATGCTGAAGCTCATGCCAAGCTCAGCAATCTCGGAGCAAAATTTGATCCTCCCGAGGTACATACATACAAAAGAAACAAAACCTAATATCTAGCTACACGTGTTAACCAATTTTGAACCATAGTATTAAAACTGCTAAATGTGTAACTACTCAGGGGATTATCATTGACAATGATCCTACACAAGGATTTCCAGAAAAGTTTGTAGCTGCTAAGTATTCCACTGGAAAGGTTTGTCCTTGACACAAAAGTGTTTGTTATAAGCTTATAGTGTAAATATAATAAATCTTGATGATTATGGTGGGAGTCATGGCAGAAAGAGCTATCGGATTCGATGAAGAAGAAGATAAGAGCAGAGTATGAAGCAATAGGAGGAAGCCCAGATAAGCCATTACCAACTAATTACTTCCTCAACATCATTATTGCCATCAGCGTTTTGGTCCTCTTGTTCACTTTCTTTGGTAATAACAACTCTGATTACTCTGGTTTCTAAACACACATCTTTTGATTTCTCTTACATACTATAATATATACATAATCACATGATGTCCGTATATTCTTTGCAAACAAACACGTCATTGTTATATTTTACGTGAATATTATCATTGCTTTGCATTGATGAAACATTTTGGTTGCATTACCAAAAGGATGTTTTTGGTTTAAAAAAAAAACAAAAAATATGTTCGTGCATAGTTATGGTCGATCTAACTCATTAATGTTTACTTCTTTTTTTTGGCTAAACAATTAATGCTGTACTTTTTTGGGAAAGTCAATGTCTTCCTTTACAACAACATCAAATATAATATTGGTTCAATTTTAAAATTGTGAAATCTAGAAAGATGTATTGAATTGGTTGTTCCTACCTCTTTTTAATGACGCAATAAGCTTACGATTAGTCGATGGGGTTTGGTCAGACTCATTCACATTTGTTCTTATTAATATTTGTTTATATAAAAGATGAGATCATATATTTCTTCGTTTGTTATTAAAATTTGAGGACAAATACGAAAAATAATGCTTATGGATTTGGCCGTTTTGGGAGTAGCATCAAGTGGTGCATGTGAAAGTGGATTTGGTTAGCACATGTCTTTCTTTTTTACACCTAATAGTTTAAAATGTCTCATGTTACATGCATTATTGCTACAATCTACAAATAAAATAACATTTTATATAGTGTTTAGCAAAACACCCATACCTTAAAAGCTTGCATGTTTAATTTTGCTTTAACACTTATAATTATTATCTTGAAAATGTCATGTAATTAATATAATTTGAAAAGGTGGTGAATCTACCGCAACATCTAGTTGTGTGCACAAAGATAGAAACATTGGCCAAAATTGATAGGGACCAAAACTAAACAAATCTTAGTATTAGGGAAATAATGGTAAATAAAAAGACCGTATGGAGCTATGGACAATAAATAAGAAAAATATAAGGACGTGTTATTTATTTATTTATTTTACATTCCCCGTCGCTGCCACTTTCTTTTTCCCCAAATTTAAATTAATATTTTACCCAGATCCCTAGCTTTCTTCTTCGCACATCTCTATCCCTTTATTTTAGTAAAGTTAAAATTAATTGCATCACGACGAAATTTTTATTTTATTTCCCTCTCTCTCTCCTCTGATTCGTGTGTTCACGTTTCTCAGCAGCCATGGCTTCTTCTGTTTTTTTCGTCTCTGCCACATATGCACGAGAAACTTTCTTCTCTTTACATTAAATTAATACTTAGGGCTCTTCGTTTTAACTCTCTTCCAACGATTTTCTCTCTGGTTTGCTTCAATTTTGGCGCCTTTTTTCTTGGAGTTAAGATAGCTAAATCTCCGATATGGAAGCAGAATGAGATTTGAATCAGCGAAGAGAGCTTTAAGGAAGACGAAGAAGACGTTATCTTGTTTGGTTTTGTTCACATGGGTTGTGGAGGATCGAAAATAGATAACCAACCTCTTGTGATTCTCTGTAGAGAGCGTAAAGAGCTTATCAAAGCGGTGTCGTATCATCGTTCTTCTCTCGCCGTCGCGCATCTCGTTTACTTTCAGTCTCTCTCCGACGTCGGCGAAGCTATTCGCCGTTTCGCCGAAGAAGAGATCGTAGCTGGTTCTTCTTCTTCGCCGGATTCTCCGGTTCTTACGTTACCGTCCGACGAAGGTAAGCCGAGTAAACAAAAGGGGTCGATTTCTTCTACTTCGATTTCTCACTCGATCATCGAAGAAGAAGAAGACGAAGACGAAGATTCGCATTTGCATCTATCTTCTGGATCTGGATCCGAATCCGGATCTGAATCCGGATCTGATGACCATATCCACATTGAAACCACTCCAGAACCAGAACTAAACCGGTTAACCGAAACATTTAATCCTGATTATCCAATAAATTATGCTCCACCCGGTTACCCACCGGGTTACCCACCCGGTTATCCACCGGGTTACCCACCGGGTTATCCATACGGCGTTGGAGGATGGGGATTCATGGATGAGAATCCAAACGCGAATCGTGGAATGTATTTCATGAAGAAATCTGCGCCGCGATCTCGACCGTTGATTTTTCAGCCGGAGATTCATCATCGAGTGGAGCCTTCGGATTCTGGAGGTTATTACCCTAATCCTGGATTCTCCGGTTATCCTCCTCCTTCTCAACGGAGATCGTCATCTACGGCGGCGCCGCCGCCCACGACTCTTCCGTCGCCGCCTAGGGTTTCGACTTGGGATTTTCTCAACGTTTTCGATACCTATGATTATAGCAACGCACGTTCTCAAGGTTCGAGCTATTATCCGCCGGGAATGGCGTCGATTTCAAGCAGCCCTGACTCGAAGGAAGTTAGAGAGAGAGAAGGGATTCCTGAGCTTGAAGAAGAATCAGAACACGAAGTTATCAAGCAAGTACATAGACGTCCCAAGAGAACAGCCTTGGAGAGAGTCAAAGAACACAGAGACGAGCACAAACACCACAAGAATTTGCCTAAAAGAGACGATATTGGCGTGAGGAACATTAACAAAAGAGGGTATGTAGGTGGTGAGACTTTGAAGACAATGCCAATGCCTGAGAAAGCTACAGAGAGCTCCTTTGATTCAGATACAGTGTCTACGTTTTCAGGAAGTGAAGTAGAATCTGAGTTTCACCATGTTAGTAACGAAGGAAAGAGTAGTAACAGTACCAAGAGCTCAGGGGAAGTAGAAGAACAGTATGGTAAGAAGAAAGGAGTGAGCTTTGAGATGGAGGAAGCAAGCACTTCCTCTTTTGACGTTGAATCTTCCAAGATAAGTAGCCTATCAAGTTTGTCAATACATGCTACTAGAGATCTCAGAGAAGTTGTGAAGGAGATCAAAAGTGAGTTTGATGTTGCTTCTACGTATGGTAAGGAGGTTGCGGTGTTGCTTGAAGTCAGCAAGTTACCTTATCAGCATAAAAACAATGGCTTTAAAGGTACCACCTTGTCTTAACTCACATGTTTTGTCTGCTTTTATCTTCATTGATTGTATACAATGCTCTTTCTTTTGAAATGATCTTTGGGTTGATGAAGTTCTAAGTAGAATGTTTTGTTTATCAGTTATCTTATCCAGGATCATGTATCTGGTAGCACCAACCACACAGTCATCACGCTCTCAGCCCGAGCTACCAATTCGTTTAACATCTAGGACACGGAAAATGGCGAAAGCATATATTGGAGAAGATGTTAATGAAGGATTCAATGGAAACCTCTCATCAACCTTGGAGAAACTGTATGCGTGGGAAAAGAAACTATACAAGGAAGTCAAGGTATTATTAACGCTTCTGAATCTCTAATGGGGTTCTTGTATCTAGTGACATTCTGATTCTCGTTTTGTTGGCAGGATGAAGAAAAGCTACGTTACATATATGAAGAGAAGTGCAAGACACTGAAAAAGATGGATAGTCATGGAGCAGAATCTAGCAAGATCGAGGCTACTCGGGCACATATAAGGAAGCTTCTTACCAAAATCGATATCTCTATAAGATCTGTTGATTCTATTTCCTGCAGAATCCATAAACTTAGAGACGAAGAGTTGCAGCCACAACTCACACAGTTGATTCATGGGTAAATCATCTTTCCACAAATACTCAGTTTCGATATCTATATATAAATTAAGTTGTACGAAAACTGATATTTGTGCTTTCCAAGGTTGATAAGAATGTGGAAATCTATGCTTAAGTGCCACCAGAAACAGTTCCAGGCAATCATGGAGAGCAAAGTTCGATCTGTCGTACAAAAAGACTCTGGTTCAAGAGCGATTCTTGATCTTGAGATAGAGCTAAGAGAATGGTGCAGCAGCTTCAACGATTGGGTCAAGACACAGAAATCATATGTACAGGCACTAAACGGATGGCTCTCAAGATGTCTTCACTACGAGCCAGAGGAAACCGATGACGGAATCGCTCCTTTTTCACCTAGCCGTATAGGAGCACCACCCGTATTTATCATATGCAAAGATTGGCAAGAAGCAATGAGTAGAATATCCGGAGATAATGTAACCAACGCGATGCAAGGCTTCGCTTCAAGCCTACACGAGCTATGGGAGAAGCAAGAGGAAGAAGAACGAAGGGTAAAAGCAGAGTTTGAGTCAGAGACAGACAAAAGAAGCATTGTTTCGAAAAGTCGATCAGAGAGTGGAATATCGGTATTGGATGATTTGAAAGTGGATTTAGATTCAATGAGGAAGAAGCTATCAGAAGAAAGAGGTAAGCGTAAAGATACCATAAAGTCTTCAAGTAGCTTGAAAGCTGGTTTAGTTCCTATTTTTGAAGCACTTAGAAAATTCACAGCAGAAGTTGTGAAAGCTCATGAGATTGTTAGGCTTCAACATTCTCAAACTTCTTCTTGAGTTAGAGAGTGTGATGAAGTTTTTGAAGTTTTGTTACTTATGTTTCCCTATAGGAATTGTTGTATATATTAATTTATATTCATTTAATTGGTTAAAAGCCCTTTCAGGATCAAAAGCTCATATGCCCTTTGACCGAAAGTCAAATTCCCATGTACCTTTGACTTTCGGTCAAAAACTATTATTTTCGTTTTGAATTATTTTTAAGTAAAAAAAAATATTTTCAAAAACCGAAAATACCAATATTTTTAATTTAATTTAAAGAATTTAATAAAAATATTTTAAAAATCAAAAAATAAATTTAAAATGTTTTTATAAAAATCATCGAAATATGATTATAAAATCAATTTTAAAATCATATTTTGTGAATTTTATAGGTTTAGAAGTTAAAATATTACCATTTGGGTTCGCAAATCCAAATCCAAGATCATTTGATTAGTTTAGGGTTTAGATTTGAATTTTTTTAGTGTTTTAAGTTTTGGTCAACGAAAGTCAAAGGATATTAAAATTACATAAAGTATGAGAGAATATAAATTTTAGTTGAAGGGTATTTCAGCTCTTGGTCCGCCCTTTCATTGTTGTGTCGTCTTCATTTCCTCTTTCGTCAAATACAAATAATCCATGAATCTTAAAACCTATACTTTGTCACGTGCTGCTTTGTTTTTGAGTTTGCTATATTGCCAATTATTGAATAATTCAATCAAAATTCAAAATAAAAGAATAGTTTAAGGTTTCAATTAATTATAGACAAAATTCGAAGGTACGCGCCAAAAAATAAAACTTTCAATATGCAATCCCAGCCAATATTAGCTTAATGAAACTTTAGGTTTGGGCTCGGAAAAATTGTAAATTAAAACCTAAACTTTTTACATTTCGACAAAAAAAACCCAAAGAAATTTGTGTTAGAAAATAAAACATTAACTTAAATTTTGGACAAAATTAAACATCAAGTTTTATTTTAAGCAAAAAAGCCCCTTCTGTTAGACGGTGTTAAATATTTGACGGAGACCAAAACACACCGTTTCATTAACTCCTTTTCTCCTTGTTTTTGACTAAAAAATAGATCTGTGTCGATATCTTTATAAAAAAACACAAAAACACAGAGAGAAGAAAGACAAAACTCTGAGAATTGTTACCATCAACACTATAACATAGTGAATAGCCTGTCTTTATGGTAGAATCTTAGTAAGTTTGCTTCACTGGTTGCGAGTTCAATATATCATCACATATTCACATGTTGTTCTAATGTTTGCTAATCTAATCCATGTACTTGGTCCTAAATGCTTAAATCTCGTGAAACCTACCTATCTCGGCAAAACGAAGAAAATTACCATGTAATCCATGCACATTTGTCTAGCCATGTCATGTGAATCTGAGTCCGCATATACTTGATCCGCAACGACACGAAAAAGACAATTTCCATCTTCCAACATCCGCCTAATCTCAAAGCCTTTCGCTTGTCTAATCTCAGTTTCAAACTGGTGTTCTCTTTCCTGTGAGAGAGGAATCACATATAATCATTGAGCAGAAAACAAGCTAAGAATCCATAGAGTAAAAAAATATAACTTATGAATACAAACTTACGGAGGCGAGCCGGGATGAGAAGGCACATAGCATGGCATATGCTCATCGGAAGCTGTTATAGCCTTCATGATCACTGCGTGATCTTGGAGAAGAAGGGCGGGATCCGGTTGGAGAGCTCCTAGAGGAAACCGGAGAGCGAGCCCCGGCTCCTCTCCGTGTTGGTCCAATTCGTAAAGCACCAAAACTTCCGAGGACGGATCTCCTATTACCGGGATTAACATTCGAAGAAGACTTTGGTGGAGGCGGAACGAGCGAGAGGTGGTGAATCGGGCTTATCACCATCACTAACAGTAGAATCACAAACCACACCTTCAATCTCAACATTAGCATTCTCCGAAACTATGGAACCTTCGTCATCTTCTCTCTCCGCAGGCGCATCACCGGGCGAGTGATACATTCTTAGCCTCGGAACATTCTTCTTTCTCAACTATAACATTAACCTCTTCTTGTTTTTCATCCGCAACTTCTTCATCAATAGTAACTTGGAGGAACTCCGAACATCATTGTTTACCGGTGGTTCCGTCCACGAAGAAGACGAAGAAGAGGCAGGCGAAGAAGAAGAGCGGGTTTGGTTAGAAGAGCTGCCTCGTTGAACCAAGATCCGAGTCATGTTTCCTTTGTCCTAGAATTAGAGATTATCCCAAGATTATCCAAGAACCCTAATTTTGTCTTTCTTCTCTCTGTGTTTTTTTATAAAGATATCGACACAGATCTATTTTTTAGTCAAAAACAAGGAGAAAAGGAGTTAATGAAACGGTGTGTTTTGGTCTCCGTCAAATATTTAACACCGTCTAACAGAAGGGGCTTTTTTGCTTAAAATAAAACTTGATGTTTAATTTTGTCCAAAATTTAAGTTAATGTTTTATTTTATAACACAAATTTCTTTGAGTTTTTTTTGTCGAAATGTAAAAAGTTTAGGTTTTAATTTGCAATTTTTCCGTTTGGGCTCATATATATTCTTAATAAACTAAAGCCCAAAAAAGGATGATTTCCTTTTCAACCACCACGAAAAAAAGGAAATATGACACGTGGCAAACTCTTTTCCTTTTCCACCACTAGGGGTGGGCATAATTCCAGTCCCGTTCCGATCCGTCCCGTTCAGTCCCGTTACAGTTCTCAAATTCCAGTCCCATATAGGACGGATGTCCAGATATGGGACAAAGTTGAATTCCGATGGGACGGGACGGGACGGAACGGAACTGAATACCTGAGATCCAAGTAAATTTTAATGATGTGATATATATATATTGTTTCTTTTTTCTATGTGTACACAAATTATAAATAAAGTATAAACACATCTAATTTACTTATCCATTTAATCTAATATTTAAGATTTAATTTATATTACTAAACCTAGTTAATATTAATATAAATTCAAACTCCATAGCAAAAAAGTTACGACCGTTTTTTAAATATTACATATTTTAAAATATATTGTTGTTAATATTATCTTATAACCATCTACTATTTTTCTTATGAATTTGTATAGAAATGAGAAAACAATCTCAGAACGAAGAATGATGCAAAGAGACAGGTGGATACTTAGTTGTTTCATGTTTGGTTTTTGAAGTTTTTTTATTATTAGACATTTTTTTTTTACTTGAGTTTTATTATATGACTGCGGCTTTTGTGGTGGATTTTATTGGTTTAGATTTTATGAACTTTGATTATTAATTAAGTGTGACCAAATATATTTTTTATATCATTGATACAAAAATTATCATCGTATAAGAATTGTGATATAAATTATTTTAACATGATAATTGATAAGTAATCACGATTTGTAAATTTTTAACAAATGAATTATGAATGTCTAGATATTAGGGAATTCCAGATCCGTTCACGATTCAGTCCCGTTCCATTCCCGTTCAGTCCCAAATATAAAATGGGACAAGAATGGGACAATTTTTTACGTTCCGAAATTAACGTCCCATTCCCGAACCCGAAAAATCCCGTCCCGAATTCCCGTTTGCCCACCCCTATCCACCACCATGAAAAAAAGGAAATATGACACGTGGCGAGGTATTTTCCTTTTCCAGAACCACGAAAAAAGGAAATATGACACGTGGCAAGCTATGGCTTTTCGATTGAAAAAAGGAAATATGACAGCTGGCAACATCACAACGGCTATTCTTTAGATCTCCTCCTATCTCTATATATAACCATCTCTCTCTCCGTTGAGCATTCATCTCTCTCTCTCTCTCTCTCCTCCGCTCTCACACCGCCGCGTCGTCGTCTCTCTCTCTCGAGAAGCTATACGACGAGCAGGCAGTAAGTAATCGAGTGAATCCTACATGTTTATCATTAGAAATATTCAGCAAATCCGTTGTTTTCTAGGGTTCGTTCTATTTTACCCCTTTTCTAGTTTATTGTAGAAACCCTAATTTTGATTCTGATTTTGTTCGATTCTCGTGTGCTATTTTGCTGTTTAAGTCTCTATTAAAGTTATCTGTTTGCCTAACGTTTGTTTTCATATGTTGTGTGATTGTGTGCTTTGCTTTGATAGGAGGAACTTACGTAACAAAGCAGGAGTCTGTCTCCATGTTTTCCCAACCGGGTTTTAAGTATCAAGATTTTGCTTTTCTTCTTCTTCTTCTTCTAATTAATGTCTATTGATGATTTTTTTTGAAGCTTATTGTTTTTGTTAATCTTTTCAGGGCTCTTTTGGTTCAATGTGTTGTTGAGAAAAGACATTCCTTCGGTGACACAGTTCATGCTACTACTACTCCTACTTGTAATGGTCTGTCTCAATTTCTAGACCTAAGAAACTGATAATAATATGTTTTGGTTTAAATTTTTTTTTTGCTTTTGCAGGAAACAATGCGGTAGAAACTAAGCCAGAGAGAACACACCTTGTCTATGTTCATGCTTTTTGAGTATGCCGTTGAAATTTATCTCATTCTTGTTTGCATTGGCATGAGGAAAACATCGAAGTAATTTATCTGATTTCCCTTTTATTTCTTTTTCTTTTGCAACTTAATTGCGTTTATCTATGGATGTTTACTATATCTTAACATCTCCCAGTTTTGCTGTTTATAGGGTCCTAACACCATACTTTTTTAGAGGATCTCCATATTTGGCTTAGAACAGCAAAATGGCGACGTAGTCTCTATACATTTTTACTTGCAGATAGGATCTTCCCAGGTTTCAGAAGCTTACTCCTGAAGTAATATTTTGTCTTAACTAGTGTTCAGATTTTGAGAAAACCAAATATATATGATTAGATTAATGGAAAGACAAGACTAAACATTGGGTTATATTTGCTTAACAGTACGAGAAGGTTGCATCAGAAGTAAGAAAATGTCTCATATTGACAAGTCTCAGAGAGGCTATGATTGATAGTGAAGTGGTCTCATCTTCTTTAAAAGTCATTTGTGAAATTATTAGTAGTTTGATATATGTATAAGCTTTTGTTTTTGTGCAGGTTGTTGAAGCACTTGGGCGTATACAGTTCTTCGATGGAGAACTGTTCCTTACTCCTACGGCTAATTCCAAACAGGTATTAAGAAAAACCAATATCATTTATCACAGAATAATATCCAATGTTTTGTGCACTGTTAGATGATGGATGATTAATATTGATGTTTATGAGTTTATCCTTGCAAGGGTTTCCATGGTTGCTCTCTGTGGTGCGTTTGAAGGACTTGTACACATGTTCTTTATCTTCTAGGTATGTAGTTACTTCACTTGAGACTATTTTTATGTGGTTCTAATGTTTTTTATGTAACACTACTACAAGAAGTACACCCAAGCTTTGCTAAATGCTTTGTTTTCTTCATTCATAATTTACAATACCGCTCTCAACATATAAAGTCTTGAAGGGTTTTGGGAGTTAATTTGCGTAACTATGAAACCGATTCGGACGTGGGATCCTGTCTTATGATCGTTAGAGGTTTCATTTTGTTTTGTTTTCACGTTATCATTCGAATTTAACACTCAAAACTTCTTTTATAGATTTGGCGATTCAAATAGGTTCAGTTTTCGTTAGTTTTGGTTTAGGAAAACTGAAATTAATTGAGGTTTTTTGGTTGATTGATTGAAAACTATCAAGTGTTAAATTGCTTGCATCTGCAAGGAAATCAACAAGTGACAAGGATGCCCTCCTGCTTTTTAAGGACTACAATTGGATGAGCAAAGCAAATAAATTGGTACACTTCTTCTTGTGACTCTGTTCTAGTTACTTATTTATTTACTTTGTATCATTATTGTGGTCTTAAGTGTCTTTTTCTTATTGTTAATTACTTGGGTAGATGCCAGTGTCATTTTCAAGCAACTCATTGGACTCGGTCTCTGTTTGTTTATGTACATTACAGGGAAATGGAACTACTCATAAACTCGGCTTGCATCAGGTTGCGGATATCATCAAAGCAGGTTTATTGATACACCCACTTCAATAATGTAAGCTAATTCACATTTTCATTTTCAAATCTTTAACTTTTGTTCTGAACTGTTATATAAAACTTTGTTTGGAGGTCGATGAAGAGGATTCTGATGATGGTGATGATGAAGATGAAGAAGTGGAGCTTCATCTATGGGCTGGACCTTAATTGAGCAGACATGACCCTCCTCTCGTTCTCGCTAAGATTGATGCTAGTTAGGAAAAAAACATCGTGAAGCTGATGGTATTGTGTCTTATGTGCATGACCAGAAGAGAGGTATAGATTCATGTCCTCATTAAGTGATTCTACACTTATCATAGAATATAGACCCAAGTTAAAAATAATAATCTTTGTCTTGACTGTTTTGTTTCAGTTTCTTTACTTGGGTTAGCTATGCTGCTCATTATAAGGAAGACCTTGAGGTAGAGATTCAAGACGAGGTAATGATCGATCCTATATACTATCATGACTGTGTTTGTAAGAGTATAACATTATATCTAGTCCGGTTTTAACTCATAAACTTGGCTTGTATCAGGTTGCAGCTATCATCAAAGAAGAATTCATGGTCAAACCCACTCACCTACTTCAACATGTAAGCTAGTTCACATTTTCATTTTCAAATCTTAACTTTTGTTTAGATTAATTATAATATGAAACTTCATAGGAGGTTGATGGAGAGGATTCTGAAGAAGAGGAGTTTCATCTATGGGCATTATTACAGAGGCCAAACTCTGACCAAAACTGGTATAGAAGTGTCCTCTCTCAATCTTTTTCTTTGTTTTGCTTGATTTCTGATTTATTACCGAAATGGCTTTGGAACTTGAGCCTTTCTTGACATGGCGAAAGGGTGAAGGTGCTTGAATAATCTTCACTTTGATTTATTTTTGATTCTTAGAAAGTGTAAAAGCATTTCTTCTAAATCTGGCCTTTGTTCTGTTCTAGAATCATTAATAATGATTGGGTTTTTTGACAGGTTTATAGAGGAGCTTTTCATGGTTTGTGATATTGTTCATTCATTCTACTCATTGTCAAGGTATGAATCTTTCTTTGATTCACATTCACATTTGTTCTTCATTTTTTGTTCAACAATCTTTGTTTTTTGTTTGGTCTCAGTTCTTCCAGCAAACCTGAAGGTGAGATTCAGTTTCACATTATTCAAAAGTCAAAAGCCCTCTCCATTAGTGATGAGGTTTAGTATCGGTTTGATTATTGTTTTTATTGATGACGTATGTAGCTACCGGCGATGAGAAAGATAACGATCGAGAAGCTTGAAAGAGGAACACCTGTTATTGGATTCCGGATCTGATTCTGATCACGGGGGAGATGTATTTTTCACCCTTGCCTTTCACTGTTTTCTTCTGATTTCATTTTGCATTTGGTTTATTTGTTCTTCTTTTGTAGAGTTTGACCGGGTCTTTGAATTCAGATGATCCGGACTTCGGGAGTCAGAAGATGAGACATAGAGGTTCATGGTAATTGCTTGCTTGTGCTTTTCCTCTTGTTTAGCTCATGTTTATTATTAACTTTTAGGGTACATGCTCTTGATGGGAGGGAGTAAAAACGTAAGGTAATAATTTGATAATTGATAGGCTAATAACTTATAATAGTTTGACCAACTATAAATATGGGATTATACATTCAAGTAAGAGAGAGAGTAACTATATTGGGATACTTTGGTACAGGTGATGATGAAAGTGAACAAGTAGATAGTGATAATGGTGAAGAAGATGGGAGTGATGAAGGTTCTGAGCAAGATGAAGCCTTTGAAGAGAGCTACCACTCTTCAGAAGATGAGGTTATGTTTTTTGATTTTGAATCTATCTTTCTCCATTTTCAAACGAAATCATATATACATTTTTATCTTCAATCTGTAGGTTGCTCCTAGAAGATGTTCCCTTGAAATGGTATAAAGATGAGAAACATATTGATTATGACATCATTGGGAAGAAGATTACTAAAAAGAGAAACAAGACAAACTCGACTCCTTTCTCCAACACTGGTCAGTTTCACTGACTTTTCTGTTTATCGTTAGTAAGTCCTATGCTATTATGGGCATTAGGCTCATTCGTAGAATGCTTGTAGGGGAAGCTCCACATGCTGACTTTGATCCAAGTTGCTTGTCCAGAGGAATCCCACACGGATGACGTTACTCAGGTGCGTTACTCCTCTTTTGGAATTGCTAAGTGAATTTTGCTTCTATCAATAGTATTTTTTTTTGTAATGACAGGTACACTTTGCTCCTACAAATAATAACACACTTCTTACAGGTACACTTTACTCCTTTTTTGTTTTCTAGATTCACAGTTATCTTCAAAACCCTAATTTATGATGTTTATTTGTTTGTATCTTTGTCTTTTGTTTTGATCTAATGTACTTTCGGGGGGTCTATATGTCGTACATGTCCTGTAAGTGTCAAACACTCTTAATTCGTATGTTGTTGATATTTCTTTTTCAGGTTATATGAATGTTGCTTAACAAAGTTTATACTCTTAACGTTGCATGTGAAGAAAGGTGAAGTGCTAAGGCCAGAAAAGCATTCCAAGAGGTAACACATTTGTTTCATTTATTTGTTGTTCCTTTTCTATAATATGATTGGTTTCGTTTTGTTAGACGTTTCTAGAGTTTAAACCCCACAAAAGATAGGCGTACACATAATTCTTTTGTGCTATGTCCTATCTTAAGGTGGGGAAATTTGTCCCATGTTGCCTCATGTTCGTTTATAAGCTTATAAAGAGAAAACAGAATGGTCAGTGGTGCGTGATGCCTTTAGTCCCTTATATCTATTACAAATGCCTCGGTTCTCTTTATAAGCTTATAAATGGAAAATAGAATGGTTTGTTTTTTGCGTCTTGATCTATTTTCTTATGCTTTCTAAATTCACAGGATCAAAATATCATATTTTCGTTTTTCAACGATTTCTTATCTTTGAAGCCCTAATTTATGATGTTTATTTGTTTGTATCTTTGTCTTTTGTTTTGATCTAATGTACTTCAGGGGGTTTCTCTATGTGTCGTACATGTCATGTAAGTGTTCACTTGCTTATTTTACTCAAAGACTCTTATTTCATATATTGTTGATATATCTTTTTCAGGTTATATGAATGTTGCTTAACAAAGTTTTTACTCTTTGTTATTCATGCAGGAGAAGAAAGGTGAAGAACTTGATGCAACAGGTGCTAAGGCCAGAAAAGCACTCCAAGAGGTAACACATTTATTTGTTTTTCCTTGTGTCTAGAATATGATTGGTTTCAATTTGTTAGACGTTTCTAGAGTTTAAACCCCACAGAAGATAAGTGTACACATAATTATTTTGTGCTATGTCTTATCTTAAGGTGGGGAAATTTGTCCCATGTTGCTTCAGGTTCGTTTATAAGCTTATAAAGAGAAAACAGAACTGTCGGTGGTGCATGATGCCTAGTCTCTTATATCTATTAACAAATGCCTCGGGTTCTCTTTATAAGCTTGTAAACAGAAAAGGAATGGTTGGTGGTGCATGATGCCTACTCCTTACAAATGTCTCCGCTCTGTTGCCTTAGTCCCTTAACTCGCAAATGCCTCGGCTCTGTTGCCTTAGTCTCTTACAAATGCCTCGGGTTTGTTTATATGCTTATAGAGAGAAAACAGAATGATTGGTGGTGCATGATGCCTAGTCCCTTATATCTGAACAAATGCCTCGGATTCTCTTTATAAGCTTGTAAACAAAAAAGGAATGGTTGGTGGTGCATGATGCCTACTCTTTACAAATGTCTCGGCTCTGTTGCCTTAGTCCCTTAACTCGCAAATGCCTCGGCTCTGTTGCCTTAGTCTCTTACAAATGCCTCGGGTTCGTTTATAAGCTTATAGAGAGAAAACAGAATGGTTGGTGGTGCATGATGCCTAGTCCCTTATATCTATTAACAAATGCCTCGAGTTCTCTTTATAAACTTGTAAACATAAAAGGAATGGTTGTCAATGCATCATGCCTACTCCTTACAAATGTCTCGGCTCTGTTGCCTTAGTATCTTACAAATGCCTCGGGTTTGTTTATAAGCTTATAGAGAGAAAACAGAATGGTCGGTGGTTCATGATGCCTTTAGTCCCTTATATCTATTTTAAATGCCTCGGTTCTCTTTATAAGCTTATAAATGGAAAATAGAATGGTTAGTGGTGCGTGATGCCTTGGTCATACACAAATGCCTCGGCTTGTTTATAAGCTTATAAAGAGAAAACATAATGTGGTTGGTGGTGCATGAAACCTAGTCCCTTGTATCTGTTAACAAATGCCTCGGGTACTCTTTATAAGCTTGTAAACATAAAAAAGAATGGTTGGTGTTGCGTGATGCCTTGGTCCTTTACAAATGCTTTCTTTGGTTTGTTTATAAGCTTATAAAGAGAAAATAGAATGGTTGGTGGTGCATGATAACTAGTCCCTTATCTGTTACAAATGCCTCGGGTTCTCTTTATAAGCTCGTAAATAGAAACAAAGAATGGTTAGTAGTGCGGGATGCCTTGGTCCCTTGCAAATGCCTCGGTTCTGTTTCCTTAAGTCACTTAACTCGCAAATGCCTCGGTTTTGACGGGAAAAGTCTGCTACAAATGCCTTGGCTCTGTTGCCTTGTTCGCTTAACACACAAATGCCTCGAATGTGTTGCCTTTGTCCCTTAACTCACAAATGCCTCGGTTCGTTTACAAGCTTATAGACGGTGAAAGCGAATGGTTAAATCTGCTACAAATGCCTCGGATCCATTGGAAGCTCATAAGCGAGAAAAAGAGAACGGATGGTACCTAATACAAGAAATTGCTTCAAATTATTGTAGGTGCAAGATATGGAACAATTTCTACAAAGTGTTGGCGAGGAAACTTTGTCTGGTGTATCAACTTTTTAGTTGGTCGGTTGGCTTTATATGAGTCAACGGACTTGAGAAACTGGCTAAAATGTGTTTTACTTGAGTGATGTTTTCCGGATAGTCTATGTACATTTTCTTGATTGTCATTTAGAGAACTTCTGGATGCCACCTTTGCTCGGTTACTTGTATCTTATATTGGGTAACTAACACACCTCCTATTACTTGGTATCTACGTTTCAGAATCGCCGCAGAGATAGCCACATAGCTACTCTTCTTACACCAGACAAAACCAGAACCTATTGTCCATAGAGACTTGATACCTGGCAACGTTCTATTAGGCTACATCTTCGTTAACAAGATAAGAGATGTGGGCCTAGCCAGGAAAAAGCACATATGATATAACGTTTCTTGTGTGTGTACAAAGAGTCTCAGTTTATAATATTATGATGTTACAAGTGGTTTCCTCCGTTTATGTTTACTTTTGTAATCATCTTGTTGAAGGAGCAAATTTCAGCCCATATCAAAGCCCAACAAAAGCCTAAAGAAGAAGAAAGTTATCGTAAAGAAGGAGCCTGTAGAAATTTTGTATATAATGTTACGGCCCATATAAACTCGGTTTTATGTGTTTCGAATATTAAATATATATCAAATTAATTGTGGCCCATTTATTGGCAAAATCGCCCCACTTATAAAAAGGTTTCAAAAATCGTGAACCACCACACGCGCTCCGTTTCCATTTATTTTCTATTTTTTCTGAAATAAGTCGATTTTGGTGGTCTATAGACCATGGTTTTTACGCTCACGCGCTCAACGCGCCATGGGTGCGAGTATGATTTGTTTTTATATATTTTGTTTAATTTCCTTCATAATTGGCCTGCTCGTAACGCCCGAATGGGTCCTTAATGGGCCTGCTTGTAAGCCCAATGGTTCGAACCAGTTTGATTAAACCGGAATTACGAGTTAACCGGAATTGTTAAGAGGCGGTGGTCGCGTCGCCGTATCCGCCTCGTTACAAGCACGGAGATTCGAATCCTAGCTCAAAATCATCGCAGAGTAATCATGAGGATTCAATTTCTGGGTTTCTTCAACAAGAAGCTGGGCTCTCAAAGGCCAATTCAGATTATTCTGAGAATGATCGTAGACAGTGTTTAGGGATTTAAAGAGAAAGTGGTATATATGGTAAAGTTGCTTTATGTGTACTTAAAGAGGATTGGTGATGTGTGACCAAAATTGCTTTGATTGTAATGAGATAAACTTTTGGATCCACACTTTGCTATTCATGTCCATACATAATAATAAGAATAATAATATGAATCGAATCAAAAGCACTTTGTGCTTGTACGTTCCTTTATCACACAAACCATCAATATACACACACACACGTATTGCTATACATCTTGCACACTTTTGCTTTTCTTCTTCTTCTTCTTCTTCTACTACAAAAACTGCAGTAACTAAGGAGCTTTTATATAAGGTCATCATAAAGTCTTCTTTACCTTTGAACAAGTGTGTGTGTACTTGTGAAGGTAAGAGAAGCTCCTTTTTAAAAATGAATCAAAGAGTATCATCATAAGCTGTTCTGTTGGACCATGCAATCTCAATGTCTAGTGATCTTGAAGAAGCGTCTTTCTTGTTGTCATGATGATTCAAGCTTAGTGATCCGTTGTACAATCCTTCTGTTACGACTTTGTCGATTTGGATAGTCACACGGCCTAGAGTTGTCTGCATACAGGAGAATGTGTTGAAAACACCAATGACAACAACAACAACATTTAAACAGTGTGACTCGTTGTTACAATGTTACCTTTCCGAATGTGCTTTTGCTCTTGCATAAGATGTGTAGCTTTTGCCCTTTTGGTGCAACATCAAATTCCCAAGTAAAACCTTCTTTCCACTCAGGACAAGAGCTATTGCTCACTACCTACACCAAACAAGACAAAACCCATTACATACAAAGATAAACGACAATGGTGGAGTGGATCGTAGTCTCTCCGAGGATGAGTAAGACTCGCCTTGGTTTGCCGTGGAGGGCAGTTTCCTATTGTTAACTGACAAAAGGCGTTTGTACTTGCCATGGACTGTTTTAAGTTAGTGGCACGCATGACGTTGACAGTTAAGCAACCTGGTAAGCAGTGTAATAAGCTGTCTGCCTTGTCCTGAAACTTGGGAGGGCATGTTTTCATCAGCATTTGCAGGACAGGGATTGCTTCAGCTGCTATCATGGCTTGAGACTTTGCAACATCTATAGACATATTTGTCCACGAGTGTTTCAGCATGTAGAGAATATCCAATACTATTCCCTGGACATCTTCGACGCCAGATTTTAGCGCCCCCACCAAATGAGGGATGCAGAAAGTAGCAGCTTCGGACGCACGGAGCTTAGAGAAGTTTGAGAAAATCACATTTAAGGTTTGCAACACTTCGATATTTATAGTTGATGTAGACCACAAGCCTCTCTCAAGTGCAGCTGTAGAAGACGAGAGGGAAAAAAATAATCAGACTATAAAAGTCACCAGTTCAGTGCTACAATGACAGGGACGGTTTTAAATCGAGAAATACCTGTTAATGATCGTATAAGCTCGTTTGATACATATTCTTGAAGTGTGTGGTTGGAGAATAAAAACTTGACCATCAGTGCAGCCTGCCCCGAAACTTCTGCATTGCAAGAAAGCAGTAGCTCCTGAATTAACAATACGCCGCCAGCCTCTGCAACAGCTCGCCTATTTGTTCTACTATTCATCACAAAATTCTGCAGGGCACAGATGGCTACCACTTTAATTTCTTCTGTTGGTTGTTCTTCTAGCACGCTAATGAGTGCCCGGCAAGCGGAAACAGATCCACTGGATCTGGAAAGCCCTTCATGCTGAGAAAGATCCCCAAGTGCTAGAGCAGCAAGTAGCCTACCAGGGTCTGATTTTGTCTGAGGGTCAAGCAGATATTGAGACAATGGTGCTATTGCATATTTGCATAGCTTTAACTCTCTTACCTTCGGATTGTTAAATATCACTTCAAGTAAACTTCCTGATTCTTCCTCGCATTGATGAGATCTCATGAGGTCTAATAATGCATCGATTGCCCCAAGCTGAGCCATTTGTACTGTGCTTGACGCATCGTTCTTCTCGTGAATCATCAACGCTTTAAGAGCCAGCATCACTGTGCTTTCAATCGTCGAGAACAGCAGTTTTACTAAAACTGGTAGCTCAACTCTGAAAAAGCATTCTGCATCATAATGCAGAACATTGCAGAGAACAAAAGCAGCTGACTCCCACAGCTCAAGAGGTGGCTGCGGATCTTCCTGAAGAATAACCTTTGATAGCTCGAAAATACCTCCAGCGTCAAGAACAGCCTTAGGCCAAGTAGCAGATATCTTCTCAAGTGCCTTTATCGCAGTTTCCTGCAGGCTCAGTATTCCAATTCCAGCAAGGCGGACGAGAGGAACAACAGCACTCTGTGTTGTGATGTCTTGCTGGAAATCTTCCATTGTAAGAAAATGGCTCAGAAGTTCTGCTCCAAGCTGCTGGATAGCTTGAGATGAAGACTCCAGAAATGAAATCATCGGCACAATGGCTTCACTGGGTGTAAAGCTAAAAGCTTCAAGACTTTGCTGTTTTTCCAAAATGTTTACAAGTGCTTGTAAGGCACTATGTTGCCCCCATAAAGTCAAGTCTGATCGGAGCAAGACCATGAAAAGAGGCTCTACAGTTTTTGTAACATCCGGTCGTCTTGCGATTACTCCACTATTTGTTAAAATTCGAAACAGCTCTGCGACAGAGGAACATAACGAACTTGAGGCTCCAGGTAGTAGATCAAGGCATCGGTCAATTATTCCAGCTTCCACCATGTCCAACTTTCGTGGTACTCTGTCTTTACCCAACTTAATGAGTGCTGATAAGCTAGCCTCGATAATCGTGTAATTTGTTCCCGAAACCAAGCCAACAAGAAGCTCCTGAATGCCATGAGCTGCTGCGAGTTCTAACTGTTGCTCGTCATCCAATAATATCTTAATAGCACAAACTGCTGCTTCAACTGCTTCACTTCTATCAGACTGCATAAGTGTTAGTAGAGGCTTGATGCATCCCGAGGCGGATGGACCTGTTCTGACGTTTTTATGTGAGAAAACAACAGAACAAAGTCTGGCAGCATTTACCTTTAACTCTTCCGAAGCAGAAGCAGATGATAAGATTTGGTTCAAATTTGCCAGCAGACTCCCTTCTACTTCAATCAGAAGAGCTGTACTTGAAGTATTTCCTGAGCTTAGTTTAATCAATGCAGAGAGAACTACCTCTTGCTCACTCTCTGATACAGTACCGAGCATGTCCAACAATGGTTGAGCGGCCTGGCAGGCGATTTCAGAATTTCTGATGCTTTCAGCATCAAAGAGTTCATCTAGAGCCCCAGTGGCGCTGTATCTTGCCTTTTTGGACCCTAGACGAAGTACTGCTATAAGCTGATTCAAGGAACTTAGTGCCACCTCGTTCTGCCTAAGCTCCTGGTTGCTAAATAGAACCCTAAGCAATTCAGAAATGATGTACTCGGTTGAATCTTGAGGGCTTAGAGAAAGGTACTTTGTTAAAGCTTCAACAGCTCCAGCTTCAGCCAATAGTAACTTATTTGTGTCACTTCCATCAGCAATCAGAATGAGGATTTGGACGGCAAATTGAGGAGCTCCTGGCCTATCTGGAATTGGCCTTAAGAGATCTACAAGCAGCGGGATAGATTTGCGAGCAACAGAGCCAAGTCTCACATCATCTATCTCAAAAAGGTGTTGAAGAATGACTTGATCAGGTTCTTTCACCAGAGAAAAATCATTTGCCAGAACAACCAAGTTCATCATCTCCGACTCCACATAGCCAAGAAGGTTTATTATCCCAGACACAGCACCTGAGTTTGCAATTGTTAGACTTATTCCTCTGTTTCTAGTACAAATAAGACTAGCCATCGCATGGGCAGCGAAATACCGATCTATCAGTTCATCTGATCTTAGCATAAGTGCAAGTGTTGGAATGATCTGCATCGTCGTTGAAGACAAGTACATGTTGTCATCCTGGAACATGATAGCCAGGAGGAGAGCACTAATCCAAATGCCTTCTGTATCCTCATATTCGGCCTGGTAAAAACAATTTACGTTTGAGGGTGGAAATCGTGAAAAACATCTTTACCGCAAAATTAATAAACAAGTCAAACATCAGAGCAGTGCGATTCAGTACCAAAATTCACTAGCGTTTACCTGAGAACTGAAAGTATACCTAGCAAGCTTCCCAACGAGCACCTCAAGTCCACCAGCTTCCATGACAATGAGCTTTGATTTGGCATCAACGGAAGTGAGTATGCATAGCAGCCACAATGCAACTGTACCACCCAAGATTTTAGCTGGATCCGGAAAATAAAAACCACCAGTATCCTGGAAAACATTTTTTTCCATAAAACCTTTAGGTGTCAGGACTTCAGTTTCTATAGAAAAGCAATCAGAATTGTTCTTTATCATATCAACTAGAGCATGTAACAGGAGTTTTAAAAAACCAGACTGATCAAGTGCCTCAATAATCAGTTGCTTCTTTTCTTTAGCAGCACATAAGAGCAGAGCTGTCCCTCCAATTCTCACTTCTAAGCTGGATGCATTCACTATTCTATCAGCCAAAACCATTATTGACTTGGGTCTTGAAACTATAAGCCCACTGAGCAGAAATTGTTGATCAGAGCAAAGCCTGGACAAAATTTCTATTGCCTTTTCTTGGACAAAAGTATGGCCTTCGGCAAGGCATTGCATAAGGGTATCCAGGCTTGATGGCACTTCAGCGAGGGAAATCCATGGAGGGTAAGAGAAATTCGTATCATTCTTATTCCTTGCCAACAGTGCAACTACTTCTAATATGTTGAAAGCATCTGGGCTATCCATATCAACCGATTTTAGAGAATCAACGAGTGATAGCATAGCAAAACGGCACTGACCACTTCCCTTTAGCACATCGCAAACTGGAAAGTTCTTAAGTAACTGATGAAGCGCCCGTGATGAATTTCTCTTACCCTGTGAAGATCCATCAGCCAAAATTCTTGTGAAAGCTGGAACAACATCTTCAGCCAGTGCTTCTGCAGCGATATCCGGATCAGACAGAAGATTTGCTATAGCAGAAACTGCATTTTCAGCAGACTCGATAGAAGAATCCTTGGCCAATTTTATGAGCGACTTCAAATCTCCTTCGGAAATGTAAGACTTCTTTCTATTGGAATTTTTCTTAACCGGGCGCGAAAGTGCATCTAAAGCCCTTGCAACCTGTTTCGCCACATTCTGAGTGTTGTTAGTGAGGAGCTTGATCCAGCGATTAATAATGTCATCAGTCGCAAGATGATCACAGATATCTTGTCTTGAGGTGAATAGATCAGCTAAAACTGAAGCTGTGTGCTCCTTTGTTTCTTCCCCGGAAGATGTCAGTGACTGGACAAGAGACCTCAGCGCTTTATTAGCGGCGCTTCCTCTACGAACAAGATCCTCTTGTGAAGCTTTTGAAAGCACATGACCCAAGATTTGTATAACATGAACCTTGGAACTCGGATTATCTCCCAGAAGTAAAGCCAGCAACTGATTAATTGTTGCGGGATCAGCTGTACGGACAAGCTTCACAAGTGTCTTTGCAGATGTTTCCTGGGAATTCGTCCCACCAGTCTTCAGTAGCCACAAGAATGCTGGAATACCACCAGCTCTTTCAACACAGTCGCGGATTTCCTCACTGTGACAGCACAAATTCCAAAGGATGCGAGCAGCATCTTCCTTGGCCTTCTGAGATCCAGTCTCGAGCAACAGGACAAGTGGAGGAATCCCACCGGCTGCGGTTACAGCCCATTTACTATCATCGACCTGAGCCGTCAAAATGTCCAACATTTCAACAGCAAACTCTTGGTGTTGCTCACTGGACAAACCTAGAAATGATATAAATAATTGGATTCCTTCTCTCTTTCCAACCGCTTCCCAAATTTCAACCTTGTCATGGCATAAGCGAGACAAGCATATTATTAGATGCTCTTGTACATCTGTGGAAGCCATAGTTATGAGAGCGATAAGGACTCTCTTAGCTTCTGCATCATCTAGGAAACATGATAGACTACTGTTTCCATACAAGCTCGCCATAGCCTCCAAGATCCGCTCTAGGATTAACTTTTTATCACGAGGCTTTAGTAGCTCTACCAAAATGCTCTCTATCACTCTTGGATCAAATATTTTCTCTGAAGTCTCCGGTTGTTTGAAAACCATTAGAGCATAGGCAAGGGCTCCAATCTCATCACCAATTGGTTCCGTTAGACGAGGGGATTGTGATACTTCTCCTAGATATATAATTAGATGGTGCATCCCACCAAACACATTTGCCAAAGCTCCAGTTGCGTGTTCTTGTAGAGATTGTCCATGTTTACTCCGCATACACTCCTTTGATGGAGCAACAATGGCTCCAATGAGGGCATGAACACCTCCTGCCTCCTTAACGCACTTCTTAGCTTCATCGGATCTTGATGAAAGAGCTTCTAGAGCATCTGCTGCACTAGCACGAACATTAATATCATTTTTCTGTTCCAACAGCTGTATAAGAGACTTGACAACCCCAGAATCTAATATTTTCTGAATGCTATCACAAAAGGACAGTACTAGACGAGCTAGCAGAGAAGCAGCATTTCCTTGAGAATAAGAATTATCAGATGACAAAAGCGACACAACCATGTCTACACCACTGCCCTCTAGTGTCACTCTCCAATAACCATCATCTACGCCACAAAGATTCCTCAAAGCTCCAGTAATGTATCCTTCAACCACATGATCCTGCTTTACTTTATGACTAAGTTGATCCCACAAAGTTGGCACTACACCTTCTGTGATAAATATTTTCATGCCAATGTGATCATTGGAAATTCCAGCGGAAGAAACCTCGTATATAGCTTCTGCTGCTGCTTTCCTGGTTTCAGTTGTTCCATATTTCAAAGCCGAGAGTAATGGCGGGATGCATCCTCCTAGAAGCACTTTTAGTCGCAAGTCTTTGTCTTTGCATAAAACACAAAGGATTGATGCGGCATTTACTTTGGCCATACTTGTCCCATTTCTAAGAAGGGAAATGAATAAAGGCATTGCTTGGGCATATAAACCAATCAGCCTTCTTGCCTCCCTTCTACCTTTTGCAATACCTAGTAGACGAGCTGTTGTGAGTTCTTTGTCTTGCGGAGAAGATGTTTTCGAGTGAAGTTTCTCTATGAGCTGAGCAATCGTAGCCATTGCTTTCTCTGCATCGTCCATTTCCACTTTTGCATCTACTTCCCTGCAGATATTTAGACAATGATTTCAATTTTTGTTTCTCGAGAAACAGAAATTGCAAAAATACAATGGAGATATGATAAAATGAAGAAGGGCAAGAAATTGAAATTTAAGATTGCCATTGAATCACGGTTTCTAGTAACCTTAACCAAAGAATATTTAGAGCAGTATAAAAACTTCAAGTTTCGCAACAAAGTGAAAGTCGGTTTGCCTTCTTTTGTCATTGCATCGTCATGGTGATTTCAATACACTTTTCTCTAACTACTTTTCAAATATGTAGAAAGCCCTTACCCGGACTGCGAGGAAGATAATGTTTCGTCCTGCGTTCCAGGAAGGAAGCCCTTCAACATCTGCATCGTCACTCTCCTTTTGCTTAAGTCTTCTTTGTAGAAGAAACCTTGTGTAAGTCCTATCACTACAGACACAAGGATTGATTGAGTTTACCAAACATTCATGACTATCTGTACACCTAAACTAGAATACTAGATGAAGTGAAACAAGTACTTTAAATGGCAACAAAATTATACAAAATTATACAATAAGAATATTCACAATTTTTGTCACAAAACCTCAAGATTTCAACTATGCCAATTTTTTTGCACATTCTCAATTACAAAAATCATCTAACGCCAAATGAAGTCAAAGTTTTAGCTCAAAATTAAAACCTACATTACAATGTTACAATCACATAAAAAATATTCATAGTTAATAAATGTAAATTTACACACCTTGTACGAGTTGCAGATACCTAAGAAACTCCTCCGTCTCGCTTAAAACCCAAAATCAACCACCAGGGAGCGTAGAAGAAAGAAGCATCACCGTGAAATCTCCCAAACTCCGCCGTGAAACCAGTTCCGTATCAAAATCCTTCGTGAATCAGCAACGAGGAGATCCTAGGGCAGAAACCAAAAAAATTGAAAACAAGTAATGGATTTAATCGGCGACTATTAACAGTGAGAATCGTACGAGCATTGCGATATTTAAAGACGATGAAGATCACAGGAAATTCACATTTTCTCTTTTGTCATTGAAGAAATCAAAAATGGCGAATTAAAGAAAGAAGAAGAAGAAGAAGAACGTACGAGCATAGAGAGAGAGAGAGAAGCAAAGAGACGAGAACAAGTCTCTTTATTAATTATTCTTTTCCGTTTTTACTTTCATTAATTATCATTTAGTTATCCAAATTCGATTAGCCTGTCCTTAATTATCCACTTTTATATATAGATGACATTCAAAGTATATACTATATATCAAAATATTTAGGTCACGTCTTCCATCCATGTTTCCTTTCTATATCTTTGTTGAACAAAAAATATAGAATGATTGTTGAATTTTTCCAATATAATGGAGTCGGCTTGAACGTAAAAAATAGGGTTAATTTTTAATTACTCCAAAACATTTTTTGTTAAATTGTTATTTTAAAGTTTAAACAAACATAATCCATTTTATTTATACACAACAACACATGCTTCCATAAAAATGTATAATTTAACTTAGGCAGATAAAATTGATATTGTTAAATTATGAGATTAAACTTTTTATATCATTTATATAAATATATACTACTATTTAGTGTATGTTTTTGTTGGAGTAGTGTGATTGCTGTTTTTCTATTTGCAACACAATATATGTGTATCTTTCATGCGATGATATCCACATAATGCTAAAACAATACAATAAATGTAAATTAAATCGGTCCAATATAAATTGTTAATATATGGTTGTGACTTGTGACAATTGCGAATTTAAACACACACAAACCATGCATGTGGACAACATATCGATAAACACTAATTTAATAAACCACATGCATGATATATCAAATATGAACATATAGATTTTAGTAGGAATTTGTTTTCTTGTTATAAATAAGAAAACATGAATAATAAATTAGTGTGTAAAGTGTAACGATAGATTGGTTTGTAAAACGAAAGTGAAAGTTGAAAGAGCAACAACAAACATAGCTAACATGGACTTAAACTTAAAACCCCACTTCTCATTGTCTTTATTTTTGTTTTTTTATGTACATGAAACTATCACTTGTCTATATATTAATATTACCATCTAAGCTACTTTTAACTAATAATTTACGAAGGTAAAAAGATATATTTAGAGTTATAGAGACCCCAGAACTCACACTTTTATATTATAATTATGAGGACTTGTAGATATATTTATGTTCACAAAACTTAGTGATCGTTTTCAACATATAGTGAAGTGGTATTTTAAATTCAACCGGTAAACAGACTAATGATATTATGGGTTTTACTTTACTTAAATAGAGAAATAACACCAAAAAAGTAATTAAAACAGTATAATTCATTGAGAGAAGAAGAAGAAAATTTGTTGGGGCAGCAATTTGCAACGATAAGATAAGACTATTATCTGACAAAAGGGCCCTACCCTTTTACCGACAAGTTCCAATACGACCGATTCAGTTTAGTAATGATCGGATCTCGACCTTCCCTTACCGTCTATTCTATATATCTTATTAAAAGGCTTTATCATTATTTTTTGTAGCCCAATAAGAAACCTGAAATATATAGGCCCATGTTATATGACCTTCTTTTATGGTCGTGAATAAATCAAAAGGACCCAATCGGCATCGAACACGTGACCTCTTGCTTTATTATTATTTTATTAATTTATATTATAAGATATTTATCATCTCGACTTGCCACTTATCGTCTTTGACTATACACCAAAAATCTCTCCGCCGCTGCCGCCGGAGGCTCACCGTAGTCCATCGGCGATTTTCACTTTCGAATTCTCATGTGGTCACTGGTAAGTGCCCATTATCTTGACGATATTATGATGTTAAGTAACATCACTTAGGGTTATTCGATTTTTAGGGTTTAAGATTTGTTTAGATCTATTCGATTGATTTCTCTTTGCGATTCAATTCATGTGTTTCACTTTTCTCGGTTTTTGATAAATCAAATTGATTCATCATCACAAAGCTTGATTGCTGACAAATAATTTTCGTTTAGCTTCGTATAGATTTAGAGACTGTTATGTATGTATGTGTTTTGTTACCTTATATAGGTCCTTGTAATTTTTTTCCTTAGAAGAAGAATAAGAAGAAGAGCATCAAGACAGGTTATAAGAGAGGAAGTCTGAGCTTAAGGCGTTGTTGAAAGCATTAGCAGCAGCTTTCAGGAAGCACCATTGCATATGATGGCTCGAGTAGTATCCATAGAAAACTCGTATGAACCATTCAAGTGTGGGATGCTCGTGCCGTGATGATGTAAGGTCCAAACCAGAAGTGGGAAGTAAGTTTACTTGTGCAAATTTTGATAACCAAATATGATATATCCATTTCGTATGTTGATATATGAAATGTCTGGTTTTGCATAATTAGTTTGAAGTTTACTCTTTGCAGATCATTTGATGCTATTTGTCATGTCATGGGAAGAGTCTTTGCTATCAATGTCACCACACTATTCACTGATCCATGGTAAGGTTAGTTACTAAACTTAGGCATAATAGTTTCTATGAACAAAACAGCTAAAACTTGTAGAGTTATTGACTTATGACTAGATCTTTTATGTGTGATTTTTGGTTATATTCTGTTTTTAGATTAGTTTTTGCTCATTTTCATGCATTGGAATTTTCCTTTTAGTATCAACAATAGTGACATTTGAACAACACTTACTAGATGGTAAAATTGATTAGTAAAAAACACGTCATTTCCTAGAAGGCTATATCTTGTTTCTGCATGCAATAAGAACTTAGCCTCCACTAAAATGCATTTATTTTAACTTTTAATTAATCCTAGTGCTGGAATCTGATTGTGTAATTACAATGGCTAAAACTCTGTAGTAGATTTAAACGCAAATATAGGTGTTAGCTACAGGCTACTAGTTCACAATTTGTGATTTAATCGAGTAATATTGTAGTGACATTTGAACAAATTCTAAGTTAAAAATGCTAATGCATTAAGCCTTCACTAAACCTTCTTCTTCAAGACTTCAAGGAAACCTTCTTCACTCAAACACACAGACATGGTTTCTTTTCTTCTTCTTCTTCTTCTTCTTCTTCTTCTTCTTCTTCTTCTTCTTCTTCTTCTTCTTCTTCTTCTTCTTCTTCTTCTTCTTCTTCTTCTTCTTTTTCTTCTTTTTCTTGTCTTCCAATTATTCTTCTTCTTCTTCCAACTTTCTTCAAGAAGACTCGGGAACAGAGCTCAGCATTGTACAAATGTACAAAGCTTATCTTGTTTTAGTGGTCGATTTGAACGGTGGTGGTAATTTCACCACCGTTCAAAGCGCGGTACATGCTGTTCCCGAGTTGAGCTCTTCAACGACCCTCATTATCATCAATCCTGGCATCTATAGGTTCTTCTTTTTGTTCATTTTTTTGTGTGTTTGTAAAAGCTGATTCCTTGTCAAAAATATTCAATGGAATTATTTTGTTAGGTTTTAGGATCTTAAACCTCTCTTTGTTTTGAAAGTACAGAAACTATTAGAATCACTCTCTCACAAACTCAGCCTCTTCTTCTTTTATATCATCTCAGCTCAGTTTCTTTGTCTTTCTTTTCCCCTTAACTCATGAATACTTATCATATTTACTCATGTCATTTTCAGGGAAAAAGTCACAGTCAGCAAGAACAAGATGAATCTTGTGCTACAAGGCGGAGGATACCAAAGAACGTCGATAGAATGGAGCGACACGGCTGAGTTGGCAGGAGGCACAGAGAAAAGTTATACTTTTGGCGTATATGGTAGTAACTTCATTGCTAATGGAATTAGCTTTAAGGTAAGTATTCTTCTTAGGATAAATGTTAAGTTTTGATATCTATGTTAAGTTCACTCATAACCACTGACAACAAAATTGCATATGTTTCATCAACAAGTTAAGATGACTTTGATCCATTTGTGATATCAAATCTCTCTTTAAATGTCCACTTGTGCTTGCTATACTTGAAACTGAAGCATCATTCTAGACTTGAACTTGAGTTTGTGATGACTGGTTACTCTGACTTGTATCTTAGTATTTGGTACTGCCTTGTGTTTGCACTTGCATTTCCATGATTTGAGAACTGTTTCCTGCTTCTCTAATGGTGACAATCAAAAACAGATGGTGACTCTGCCTTATCTTTCATTCCCCACACAAAATTTTAGGATCTCAAACTCTATTCATGGACTTGAGAACTCGTTGATTTCTACTTTGAGAGCACCTTTTTCGTAGCCTTCTTTTGTACTTGAACATCCACGACTTGTGATACTTGATATGTTTTCTTTTACTCTAAATTCACAAAACACTTTGTATGCAACCTTCTCTTCACTAACCTCTATTCATTGTTGATACTTGTTATTTCTTTCCCCCACATTCACCAAAACCAAAAGCAGAGTACGAATCCTCCAAAAAAAATCATTGATTCTTTGGAGGCTTCAGTACCTTAAACAATTCATTTCTGTGGATTGAAATGATTCTCGCTAACAAGCTCTTCATGTGGTCATCCTCTGTCTGCGACTCTTCAACTTGACTTATCACGATCACCATGAATCCATTAAGTTTAGAAGTTTTTGGAAACACCAATTTTCCTTGTCTCAATAACCTTCCTTGTATAACTGAGTATTCCTGATGTGAATTAGGATCTAGCTTTACCTCTTGATAGATCTTCTGTAACCCTTCGGCCTTGTCTACCTTGAAAAGGCATCATCAGCCTTATTCTCCAAACCTGGTTTGTAAGTGATCAATCGGATTCACATTGCAATCTTATTTTCTCCCGGTCATCAAAATCAAATCATTCCTCTCAACTCTTTCCAGATGCTGAAAGATAGAAAATATTGTCAACGGTCTGTGAAATCCTGCCGTTGAAACTCAAATTCCATTGTCATCAGTCATCACCAACAACCACCTGTGAAAACTGTGAAAATCGGAACCTCCAAATTAACTCATCTTTTTATCTGCTTGGACTCGAGAACTCGTTGATTTCTACTTTGAGATGATTCTGAGTAATCGCTTCGTTTGATCGTTGATTTCAAATAAACAATTTTTTGGCAGAATAATGCGCCTGAACCACAGCCTGGAGTAAACGGTTCGATGGCAGTGGCTATGAGCGTTTCAGGAGACAAAGCTGCATTCTACCGATGCGGCTTTTATGGGTTTCAAGACACCCTTTTGGATGGCGGTCTCGGAAGACATTACTTCCGAAACTGCTTCATCCAGGGTTCCGTCGACTTCATTTACGGCAATGGAAGGTCAATTTATCAGGTAAAACTATGGTTTTAACAAATTTTAAATGTGTTTCAAATATTAAAGCTGAAACTTTGTTGTCTATAGGATTGCACGATCAAGTCTGTAGCCAAAGCGAGTGTAGGAGGAATCACGGGCTTTATCACAGCTCAGGGGAAGGATTCACGATCCGAGCGGGAACCGGGAAGATTCTGCTCGGACGAGCTTGGAGAGCATATGCGAGCGTGGTATTCTCGCGGACATACATGGCTGGAATTATAGCCCCAAAAGGATGGAATGACTGGGATAACGCCACCCGAGACAAGTAAAACTCACATAAAACTTTGTAATTAACTTATTATTAACGTTTTGTATTTATATATATTTTGTTTTTTCAGGACGGTCATGTTTGGAGAGCACAGGTGCTCAGGACCTGGAGCTTATTACCGCGGAAGAGTCTCATACTCTCACCAAATGACGGATGCCATGGCACGGAGATTCACAAACTTGTCGTACATTGACGGAGCTGAGTGGCTTAACCCGGCATTAGACGACGTATGAGCTTTTGCAACGGTTTTAATATTTAGATCAATATTAGTAATTATTAGATATATGTATCCAAATTATCTTAACCTTCAATTTATTAATTTAAGCAAAATGTAATTTGATTATGTAGTAAGAATCTTGTAACAAAACGGTCCACCTTTTATTTCAAACATAGAAAACAATATCCAAAATTTATTTATTTATTTAGTTTAATAATTAGACAAGCGAAACATTTAGATCAATGGAGGGGAGGTGGGTGAGGTTTACGAAGGGGAGGGCAAGTGATGCAGTGGTCTGTTTCGTATGTCAAGTAACAAGTCTTAGGATCTTCCACGCAACACAAAAACTCTGCATAATCCATATACTTTCTGAAACATCTTTCTATCCCTGGTGGATCTGGTGGTACATCGCTACCTAATATTAATTATTATATATTAACCATGTTTATGTATTTTCAAAACAATATTATATGATTAGTTTATGTATTCTCAAAACAATATTATATGATTAGTTTATGTATTCTCAAAACAATATTATATGATTAGTTTTGATTCAACGCTGCTTACTACATTCGTTGAGACCAATGAGAGACACAATCATGAGAATGACTATGGCTAAACTCTTAACACCCATCTATCTTAATTTGCAATTCTCTCTCAACCAAATATATTTTTTGTCTTTTTTCTTATAATTTGGAAATCAACAATTTATAAAGGGATGATAAAAAAAATCTACCGATTAATTACCTTTTTGTAAGATACATATCAATTATACAATTATACTTATGGTATATCCTTTAATTCTTCAATCTTCATATTTGACCAATGAAAGATTTCTCCATATCTTCTTATTATGTTAAAGTTATAAGTGTGTACATATTGCATAACATTTTTGAAAAGTTAAAGTTACATTTTTGTTAAAGTTACATAAAACTTTTAATTCGAATAAATCTTTGTTTAATTTGATTGTTTAAAGAAAACTATTAAATAAAATCATTTGTTTTACTTTTTGTTTAAAGACACCATAACCATTTTTCTTTTAGGCAGGGACATTAAATTTTAGAGATATCTTACTAATATTTTAAAGGCCCTATTTAAAGTTTGTAGATGTATACATAAGATAAGGGCGTGCTAGCATAAGGCCCATATTTTGAACCAAAAGGGCATATCATCGTAACCAGTGAACATCATCATCATCATGATAGTGACTCATTATCGTTAATAACGAAACTAAAGGCAACATATCAGCACAAAATTCAACCATAAACAAAGAGGTAAATAAAACAGTCAAGTGTTGGAACAGGACAACATGTGCTATTCTTGATTTTTTTTTGGTGAAAGAGAGGAACCTAGTGCAGAGAATACATGTTTACTATAATAGTAAGAGATGGTTCTTCTACTTAACCGGATTAAGCAGGTAAACCGGGCTAGGATAAAAGCAGAAGTGTGAATTTAGGATCAATCAATCCATCCTTCCCTTGAGGATTCTTTCCTTGACTTCATTTGGTGTTCTGTACAAACATCACCATGAAAGTATGCCACATTTCTTAGTAAACAAGTGTAACAACACATGTTCTTGAAATGAAGAAGAAGAAGATGATAAGGAGAACAAAAACTTACACAACGTAGACATGTCCTCCCCATCCACTAAGACAATCACGGTCAACTGAAGACAGGAGTGCTTGTGAGATTGTCTCAAACAATTCCTCCGCTTCCTGAAAAATCCCCATTTGTTAAACCCAAGGTCGAGTTCTATAGTATAAAGGTGGTTACAATGTGCCTTGTACTTTTAAGAATGATGCCTTGGAACTTCACACTTCATTTGTGCAAAATAGTAGCAGGGATCACAGTTTAACTAAAAAGCCTAAACTTTGAAACACCTCATTAGTATGTTACATGAAGTTTCTTTAAATAAGCCAAATGTAGATATTCTACAATAGATTTCTACAATTGAAGGCTTTTACTAAAAAATGTGGTGATCTTCCTTCTTAGCAACAAGCATTTGGGTTAGCAGTGATCTAGTAAAAAAAAAGATGTTTATTAAAGGCACGTACCATATCTGGTTTGTACATGGCTTCACAGGCACCATATAGTGATTCCGAAGCAGTTCCAGAGACAACAAAGTCTTTAGCCAACTCCCTATATGTAGTGAGAACAAGTGTCAAGGCCTACCCACAATTTCAGAAATCATTTAAGTACAAATCCTAACTCTAGTAAGGACTCAAAAACCTGAAACAGCAAACACATATAAAAGCAAAAGCAAAGAGAATATGATAAACCCATGAGCATGGTTCACTAACATATCCAGACCATTATTGTAAGTTGTAACCTAAACCAAAACACTGATCCACTACCCTCTGGGCCACCTAGAAAGATCCGGGACAACACTCACTGTCTAACGGCACTAAACAGCACTACATATGAAAAATTGGAGATAACATTCTGAATAATAAGAGACTTTTCATCAAATGAAACGAAGAAAGCTTACTTGGCTCCAATGGAATCCATAGTGCAAATGAAGGGTATGTTATCTTCTCCCAATCCAGCAATCACAGGTTGGCACAAGTATGGACCAAATCTAAAACGATACAAGTTAGTCACACTCAAAAATCAGCATCAGATTACTAAGATCACCTACAACTACAAGTGTATAAAAGAAGACGCTTTTATCTACCTTTTCTCATAAAGAATAGCAGATACAAGACTAGCAAAAGTCTCAGGCTTCATGTCTCTCTCTTCCCTGAGCTGATACAACTTATGACGAAACACAAGTCTCTGGTACCTTCAAATCCACAAACATAAACCACCAAAATCAATAAATCACCTAAAAAATTGCAAATAAATAAGCCACGAGAGAGATTTTACAGTGTCTGCACATCGGTGGCTAGACCAGAGAGGCCAATGAAGAGATGATCATGAATCTTCGAGATTCTTTGAAAATCAGTAGCTATGGTTTGTAATTGCACACCAAGTCTCCGATCACTAGCTATAGCGAAGCAATTCTTCCCCACCATAGCCACGACGGCGCTTCCATTATACTCGAAGATCTGAAATCAACACAATCAAATCGATGAAACAAAACGAAAAAATCAGTAGAAATCGAAAAAAGATTAACACTTACCGACATCGGAGAATTATAGGGTTTGCAGAGTAAAAGCTTTTGTGAGTTTTCCTAACGAAGAAGAAATCTGAAGCAAAAAGAAAAAGGAGAGAAGAAGATCTTTGTACTGTATATGTTTGTATTGTTTAATGGGCCTAGGCCTTGTTTTTATTGGGCTTTTAAATTATTTATTTAAACCGCCTTTTTAAAATAAAGAAATTAATAAATCCGCGTCGATTCGAACGAACACTGTACAAGTTTGCCACGAAACTTTAAATCACTCTAAAATCCTCTCAAATTCTCAGTGAAGACGATACGCGAGTACTGAATCGAAGAAATACGATGAGGTTTCGATATTCTCTGGCTATGATCATCGTTATCGCGGCGGTTATCGGAGGCGGAGACGCCTCTAACGTGACTTACGACGGACGATCGCTGATCATCGACGGCCAGCATAAGATCCTTTTCTCCGGTTCAATCCATTATCCTCGCAGCACTCCTCAGGTATTCTCACTACTCTAGACTTACTCTTCTTCTTCGTTGTCTCTTCATCGTCGTAGATTATTTTCTGCGTTTTTCCGGCGAAAATCGTGTCGAGTAGTAGTCACGTTAATTAGCTGGGATCGGCGATAGGTTGCGAAAAGGAAAAAAACGTGAGCCGTTAGAGAGAAAGAGGGTATAATCGTCTTTCCAATGTCACTTGACCGTTTTACAACTTTTTAGAATTTGCGAAACTAAGTCCTTTTATCTTCTGATTTATTCTCATTCGACCCCAAACGTTGTAGTATTGTTTCTTTAATTTAGGAAATTGGGAAACTAACCCTAGGTGCTCTTATTTATTCTTATTTTACCCTAACGTTCTGATTGGTATAAACACCACCGACGAAAGCTTCTTTATGACTTGGCGGGATCTCTTCTTCTTCTTCTTCTTCAAATACTAATGGAAGTCGAACTCGCAGATGTGGCGGTCTTTGATAGCAAAGGCAAAATCTGGAGGAATAGATGTAATAGACACATACGTGTTCTGGAACATTCACGAGCCACAACAAGGCCAGGTCAGTCTCCTTCCTCCGTCTCTCTCTATACTCTATATATTCAGACGAATTTGTGTATAACTTTGTGCGATGTAAGTGTATGCGATTAACCAACCTTTTCTTCAATTTCTGCAGTTTGATTTCAGTGGACGTCGTGATATCGTGAGGTTCATCAAGGAAATACACGCGCAAGGCTTATATGTTTGTCTTCGGATTGGACCGTTTATCCAGGGTGAATGGTCGTATGGGTAAGCTTTTTCTGACATTAAACCATAATATTATTCCATATGATAAAGCCAAGCTTGTGGAATCTTAGATTTGTTCAATACACATTGCAGGGGTTTGCCTTTTTGGTTGCATAATGTTCATGGGATTGTCTTTAGGACAGATAATGAGCCATTCAAGGTAATGTTTTTTACTGAATTCAAATGGCTTCCATACTTGTGCGGTTTAAAGAATATATGTTTTGTTTGCAGTATCACATGAAGAGATACGCGCAAATAGTTGTTAAGTTGATGAAATCGGAGAACTTGTATGCTTCTCAAGGAGGGCCTATCATACTCTCACAGGTTTACATTTTTTTTTTTTAAATGTGTGTTTCCTTCGGAGTTGTTTTTACTTATCTCAAAGTTATGAGAAAAACAGATTGAGAACGAGTATGGAATGGTAGCTAGAGCTTTTAGACAAGAAGGGAAATCATATATCAAATGGGCAGCACAGTTAGCTGTGGAGCTTGAGACAGGAGTCCCATGGGTCATGTGCAAGCAAGATGATGCCCCTGATCCTGTGGTTGGTCTATATGATTTTCCTTCAATGTGGTTCTTCTACCATTTTTTGCCTTTTACTTTGTTGTTTATTTTTTTATTGTTTCTGTGATATACCAGATTAATGCTTGCAATGGGAGGCAATGTGGAGAAACTTTTAAAGGACCCAATTCTCCAAACAAACCTGCGATATGGACTGAGAACTGGACGAGTTTGTATGATCTCCATTCATATTCATTTACATTGCTGTTTACTTTCCCAGATAAAAAAACATAAATTTTCAGCTGCTCCCTACTCTCTTTGTATAGTTATCAAACATATGGCGAAGAACCATTGATGAGATCAGCTGAGGATATAGCATTTCACGTTGCTCTATTCATTGCTAAGAATGGAAGTTTTATAAACTACTACATGGTATGTTTGCAAGACTCACTCTCTGTTTTTTTATCTCTAACATACAAGATATGCAGAAATGAATGTTGTATTAATACGTTATCTTTTTCTAGTATCATGGAGGAACAAACTTTGGAAGAAATGCTTCGCAGTACGTAACCACCACCTATTACGATCAGGCTCCACTTGATGAATACGGTAATAATTTCAAATTATTTATCTCTGAAAGCATACTTTGATCTGACAGTATTATACAATGGGTTGGTGCTACAGGATTACTTAGGCAACCGAAATGGGGACACCTTAAGGAATTACATGCTGCAGTTAAGTTGTGTGAGAAGCATCTACTCTATGGACTGCGAAGTACAATATCTTTGGGGAAGCTACAAACTGTAAGAAAATCCATCAGTATCTCCTCCTGTTCAACATCACGGAGAACGCAGCAACATTGATTTTTATGTCTTACTCAACAGGCTTTTGTGTTTGGGAAGAATGCGGACATATGCGCTGCCTTACTCGTGAACCAAGACAAAAACGTTTCTACTGTGCAGTTTCTTAATTCTTCATACCTTTTGTCCCCAAAATCTATAAGTGTCCTGCCAGACTGCAAGAATGTAGCCTTCAACACTGCTAAGGTAAGCTCTTACGTTAAACCTAATCATTCTTGCAGTCCATTCATCCATTCTTTGTGGTGTGAATAGGTCAATGCTCAATACAACATGAGAACAAGGGAACCAAGACAAAATTTGTCTTCTCCACACATGTGGGAAGAATATACAGAAGCTGTCCCAAGTTTCAGCGAAACACCAATTAGATCAGATTTCTTGCTTGATCACATGAATACAACACAGGATACTTCTGACTATCTGTGGCAAATATTCAGGTAAAGCCAATTTTAATCCCAGAAATTAATACATTATTTCGGTAGGATATGTAGTATATGCTAGTCTGGTTAAAGATTCCATAAGTTCTTTTACTTCTTTCATGATACAGGTTTCAACAACTTGACAGAGCAGCATCAGTTCTTAAAGTCAAGCACATTGGACATGTTCTACACACATTTCTTAACGGGAGATATATAGGTATGCTTTTGTATCTCAGAATCCTACTCAAGGTTAAAGAATTTTGTATAGCATCCATCACAGCTTTATTTGACTATTAAGTAGGTTCTATGCACGGAGCTTTCAAAGCGCAGAGATTTTTTCTAGAGAAAAATTTGTCATTGATTGATGGCACAAATAGCATTGCATTACTTAGCGTAATGGTAGGATTACCGGTGAGTCCCAATGTTTTCTTCTGAACAGAGTTATTTCCAAATGAGTATCAAAACATCATTTGCAATACAACATATTTGAAGTCGGTTCTTTTTGGATCACAGAATTCAGGAGCACATCTAGAAAGGAGAGTTGGTGGATCACGGAGCGTAAAGATATGGAATGGAAAACATGCAATGTACTTCAACAATTATACATGGGGATATCAGGTAAAAAAATGAGTTTGATTCTTCAACAAAACTTATCTCCGTCATGTTAACTGATACTAGCTCAAAATCGTTGGGTAGGTTGGGTTGCATGGTGAGCAAGTACATGTTTACACCGATAATGGGGCGTCAAAAGTACAGTGGAAGCAGTACAGAGAATCTACAAGTCAGCCTCTGACTTGGTACAAGGTACTAAGACAACAACATAGTAAAAATAGTACTAGTTCAATATACTACAAACTTCAATACTCTGATGTATTTTATATATAGGCCTCATTTGACACACCAGAGGGGCATGATCCAGTGGCCTTGAACTTAGGATCGATGGGAAAAGGAGAAGCTTGGGTGAACGGACAGAGTATAGGTCGGTATTGGGTTTCATTTCATACTTCCAAGGGGAATCCTTCTCAGATATGGTATGATATAGCTAACTCCTCTATTTGAATCATCTTGGTATGTCATATCAATTGGATGTTTTATTATTGAAGTTATGTTCTCCTCTGGTGTAGGTACCATATACCGAAAGCTTTTCTTAAACCAAAGAGAAACCTACTAGTCATTTTGGAAGAAGAAAGAGAAGGGAATCCACTTGGTATAACCATAGACACGGTGGCAGCCACCAAAGTCTGTGGTCATGTCTCCAATCTACATCCATCTCCTGTGATCTCTTGGACAATAAATAGCCGCAAACGAAATAAGCACAGACATCTAAAACAACTGTACGATAGGAGGCCTAAGGTTCAGCTCCAATGTCCTTATGGCAGGAAAATTTCAAAGGTATTGTTTGCAAGCTTTGGCACACCAAATGGGAATTGTTGGAACTATTCTGTTGGAAGCTGTCACTCGCCAAACTCTTTAGCTGTCACAGAGAAGGTAAGCTACTATTGCCCTTGTAATATTCTACTTGGTTTCTGAAACGGTAAGTCCCGAACAAGATGTTCTTGTCTATTTTGTGCAGGCTTGTTTGAGCAAGAGTAAGTGTTCTATACCAGTATGGAGCAAAACATTTGGTGGTGATTCATGTCCACACACTGTTCAATCCCTGTTGGTTCATGCTCAATGTTCATGAGATTGAAAATTCTTCCGTATAGATTCCTCTTCCCTTCTTTTCTTATTATCAACAAATAACTGAGTTTCAATGAAATGTTACACAAGTACACATACAAGGTGTGTTACATAGCTCTCAACTATCTAATACATGGATGCGCAAAAATTATTCATTGGCCAGACTTCCTCCATTGCAGAGTTTTGGTTCACACTGATCTTGTGAAAAGACGATTCTCGGACAACCTCTTTTTGCGACATGACTGGTTTGATCTTCATTACTCTTCTATATCTCTGTTCTATTCCTTGTCTCATCCTCTCATGCAGCTCTTCATCAAGTGTACCGGACAGTCCTTCTGCGCTCAGAAGATCCAACACCAACTTATACGTATACTCTCTTGGAACCAAACCAGCCTCCACCATCTCCACCACCAAATCTCGAGCCTCCACCGTTCTCCTTGTCTCAACAAGAGCGTGTATCAGCGGCGTATAAGTGCTTGAACCAGGTACACCGTGACCCTTCTTCTTCATTGTCTTCATCATCTCTACCGCACGTTCTATCTCATTGGTAACACTGTAATACCTTATGAAAGAGTTATAAGTGACCTGGTTAGGGACACAGCCTCTCTTTTCCATATCTTCGAAAAGCTCCAAAGCCCGACCAATCCGATTCGTCTTGCAACATCCATCAATCAAACAATTGTAAGTAACCACATCAGGTACGAACCCTCTAAACAACATCTCGCGAAACATTCTATTAGCTTCCCACATTCTCCTCCTTATGGCTTTTCTACATCCTGTCTGCATCCCATATCTACAGTAAGAGCTTATCAATATAGTATAAGTATACGTATCCGGCGGGTATCGAAAACCTGGTAATTGCATCTGATCCAACAAAAATCTAGCCTTTTTGAAATTCCCTACTCTACAAAGAGCATTGATTATAGTATTGTAAGCGTAAACATCGGGTTTACAGTGATACTCTTTCATCCTATAGAAAGTAGCTAAAGCCTCTTTAACAAAACCTTCTTCTCCTAGGCATTTCATCAAACACGTTATAGACGTTGTCGTGACAACGTTGCGACTGTTCTCTCTTCTGGAGACTTGTCTTAAAAAGTCCCATAAACCTTTAACGTCGTTGCCTTTGATCATTAGAGAAGCCATGTCTCTACAAGTGATCTCGTTATGCTCAAATTCGAAATGAGTCTCGACCCAGAAGAAGAAGTCCATTGCTTTCTGTAACCCGAGAGAGGCTTTGTTTGGATCTATGTAAGCTCCGGGGCCAAGAACAAGGACTTGTGAACGGCGTCGTTTTGATTCGTCGCTGAGGTTTCTCTGTTTTAACGGAGATCTGTGGCGGAAACCTTTTTGTCGGCCTATGGATTTTGGGGAGATGAAGAAGTATTTGGGGATGGAGCGGAGTGTGTCGGAGACGAGGTTGTGAGTCCATGGATTCGTGACCGTTGATGAGGCGAGTGCGGCGTCAAATGGGCGGTTCTGGATCATCGCGGCGATGAGCTGGTCGATGATACGGTTGCTTAACGGTTGCGACGGTTTCATTGTGTTATGGAACTGTGGTAAGGTCCGAACTGGAACTTCAAATTTCGTAGGTAAGTATAAAATTCGAAGTGTTTATCACTAATTGCCAATTAGTAATTGGTTTTAACAGAGAATCTTGGGGTTTTTTCAAAAACTTCAATTTAGCCTCCTACTTTTTTAATTTAACTAATTGAGCCCTACACTAACGAGCAAAGATGTAGATATTACATGTATTTTATCTTAGCTTTATTTTATCTTAGATGTTTTCTAAAATGAGAACATCCTTCGGGCGGTGTTTTTCGTTATACTTTTATTAAAAGTATTGTAACATTTTTATTTAATTTTTTATTTTTTATTTGGTACTTTGGATTTGAATTTTTATTTGTTATGTATCTTTATGTATTTTGATGATTATAATTTTTGGTAATTTAATATTGTAATAAGTTTTGAGTATAATTTGGTTTTATCATATACACTTGTATTATAATGTTGGAAATATTTTTGAATGTCTTGTTATAATGTATATCTATATTTTGAACTTTCATTAGTTGTTCATATATGTTTAATGTAAATAATGGATATACGAAATCAAATTCATATGTAGTTTTCGAACGTAGAATATACATCAGTGTTCCTATTGTTGTGTTAAAGGTGAAAATTTATTTTTCTAATTATTTTTTCTCTTTTCGGTAATATCAATTTTCAGTTTTAATCCACCGTTCATTATTTTCTATTGATTTGATGTAATAGTTTTAGTTCTCATTAGAGGTTTATGAGATTTACAAGTTATTAATTTTGTGTGTTAATAATATGTTTATTTATGTTAGAATCCAGGACCAAACATCATTTTAATTATATTGTACTTAATCATTAAAATAATTTTCAATATATGTTTATCATATAATCACGTAAATGGAAATTTGAAATATCTTCGCTATAGTCACTATTGCAATGAAAATAAATATGTAGATTAGTGTAGTTAATCGTTAATCTTTATATATGTATTAATTTGAAAAAAATACTTTTCTAAATTTGTTAATTTGAAGATTTTATATATATATATATATATATATATATATATTAATATATATCTATATATATACATTGATACACATATATAAAAATATTCAACAAATCAAAAAGGAATGTCTTTACAAATTCTAGGTGTAATTGTATATTAAATTATATTTATTATGAGAAGTAAAATATTATAATATAATGAACTATTATTCAAAAATTAAAGAATGAGATAATATGTGTCAAGATTTTAAGAATTTAAAAGATGATGTGGCTTCATGAAAAGAGAGCACATTCTTCTTAATTTGAAGAAAAATATTTTTCTAAATTTGTTAATTTGAAGATTTTATATATATATATATATACATTGATACACATATATAAAAAATATTCAACAAATTAAAAAGGATGTCTTTACAAATTCTAGGTGTAATTGTAAATTAAATTTTATATATTATGAGAAGTAAAATATTATAATATAATGAACTATTATTCAAAAATTAAAGAATGAGATAATGATGTGTCAAGGTTTTAAGAATTTAAAAGATGATGTGGCTTCATGAGAAAAGAGCACATTTTTCTTTATATATATAGATTATTTTTTCTTTAATGTTATTAGAATCTTTATATGTATTTTTTTTATTTTATATGACGGTTATGTTTTCGGTGGATATTTGTACTGATTATTAACATTTAGTTTAAGAAGATTATTGAGAACAATTTATATATTATTTTAATTTTATTATAAAATTGCATCATAGTTTGTTTTTTATTTATTTTGCATTATAAAATTTAATATTTTAATTTTATTATAAAATTGCATTATAGTTTGTTTTTTTCTTTAATGTTATTAGAAATTTTATAAGTGCTTTTGTTTATTTTATATGACGTATATGTTTTTGGTGGATATTTTTAGTCATTATTAACATTTAATTTAAGAAGATTATCGAAAATTAATGTATTATTTATATGTATGACTATGTAGTATTTTTTTTTTGACAACTATGACTATGTAGTATTTGAATCTCAAATTTATAATGTTTAAACTTTATTTATCTATATATATTTAAGTTTAAATATTTTTTTATATTTGTTATTGTATATAATGTTATGCTTTATTTTATTACTAAATGAGTTTATGTCTTTAATGATTTCTTATTTGATTTTATTAGTATTAAATGAATTTTATCAATTTTTTAATTTTAATTATGTATTAAATTTTTTATTGCGACGTGTCGCCATAAGGAGAAAAGTTGCTCTCTTATTATAGTATAGATAAGATTTTTATTTAAAATTATGATTTTTTTTGTTTAAAATATTGTTAAATTCAACAAACATAAGTTAGTTAACTCTGCAAAAATCTGAATAATATTTCACTTTCATATCTTACATTCATTTTCTTACACACGAAAAAACTTCAAAAAATTATATTGACAAAAAAAAAGGTTATAGTCTAATAGATTTAGGGCCGACTAAACTTTAGTCTCTAGAACCCATTCTAGCCCAAATATTTGCTTTAACTTGATTTGAGCCCAAATATCCTTCAAGCCTAAGCTCAGAAAAGCCCAAACCCAACCAATTCAGCTTCATTAACGATTCGTGGCGAGAATCGCAGCGAAGAGAAGGACGACTTCGGCGAGTCCCATCTCATCGGAGAAATCAATCTCCGGCTAGAAACATTCCACGGAGACGTCGTCTCTAAATCGGAGCAGTAACCCCTCTCCGACAAAGACCCGGTTTTTCTCATGCTCTTGTTCTTCTTCGTAGACCTAAACTTAGGCGTCGGAAAACACCCAAATCCAGCAAAATCAAAATCGGATCTACGTTCCGATTCGGATCCGGTTCTGACCCGATTATGTCTCTGAAGCTGCCATCTTTCTGATAAAGCGCGAGGAGAAGATCGGAAAGAAGGTCCCGGAGAGTAAAACCCAGATTGCGACGACGACGACGAAGACGGTGGTGGTGGTTTGAGCTTCGACGGAGTAGAGAAAGAAGGAGTTGTTAGTGGAGATAAAGGACGGATCTTTGATTTTGAGATGAAAGAAGAAGACGGTGGAGATAACTCCGGCGGGTAAAGTGGCTGAGAGTGAGTCAAAGGTTTTAAACGGAGAGGAGATAGCTTCTTTGGTGGATGAAGAAGAAGAAGAGTAGTATTGTTATTACCGGGTTGAGTAAACCGGGTCTTGGGTAAACCGGGTCGGATCTCCCAACTAAAAGGTATAGTTCCTGGTCTCTTAAATGAATCATCAACAACAATAGCCATTTTTGTGATATGGTTAAGGAATATGTGATTAATGTCTTTATATGAAGACAAAAACATGAGAGAGAGAGAGAGATTAAGAGAGATGAGAGGCGAGATTAGAGGAAGTGGGTGGCGGGAGAGATTAGAGAAGTTTATCTGTAGATTTGACTTTGGGTTTCACTTGTTGGTCCCCCCAACCATTATCTTTAACTTTTTTCAATTATGCAATTGTCACCATAGGTTTTTCAAAATTTAAAAAACTCTTGTTAATATTTGAGTAAAAAAATATATATTTCATTTATTAGAAGTTATGTTGAAAAAATTAAAACTTTTTTAATCTAGGCCATGTGATATACATGCCTACTTTCAAGAATTTACTACAAAGATGCGCGGGTGCAGATATCTTATTATTTTTTGTGTTGATTTTTAAAACAGTTTTGTGTTTAAAATTTATTTTTAAAACTGTTTGACATTTTTTAATTTTTTCTGTTATTTGTGTTGGTATGAATTGTACAATATAATTACTTTCAAAACAAATTGTGATAATTATTAATTTTCAAAATTAACTTTAAGAATTTTTTATTTTGTTAGATGAGAATGATAGTATATAATGTTTCATTTATGAACGTTTCTTTTTGTTTTTTCAATTACATAGTTTTTATTATATAACATTAACATAATGACTTTATGCTGATATATAATTATGTTTAATTATAAGGTCGACATAATAGAAAGAATAGAGATTTGAAATGTGTAAATATTCAAGTGCTCTAAAATAGTTACACCCACGCGGTTTTTCATGATTTAGACGTGACAAGGGAGAAGAATATGAAACTATATGTCTATATGGGTAAAAAATTCAAACTTTTAAATGATCTTTTTTTGTTTGCATAATATTCCAATTTTGTCTTAACAAATACTCCATCCGTTTTTTATTATAAGATTTTCTAGCTTTTCAGATATAATAAACAAAGATATAAAAACATATTATTTTTTGTGATTTATAATTTCCAACAATTCTAAACTAATAATGTTTAGTTATTTTTCTTGAATTCTATAATTTATCATTAACAATTGTATATAAAAAAAGTAGAAAATCCATCTTTTTTAAACCAAATATTGTCAACAAAAATCCTATATTAAAAAACGGAGGAAGTAGTAACAAGGCATAATTATGATATATTTTGTCACATAAGATTTATAACGACCACCATTGGGAAAATATATATTCCACGTCATAAGACTATCTACAATGATTTTAAAATTCAACACCTTACTTTTCATTATTACACACTTCACATCATCTTCTCTTTCTTCCACCTATTAATTCAACATTTATTCAACTTATCTCATTTACAATGGTTTTGTTTAATAAAATTCAACACCCTACCCCACAAATTTTTTTTCTTGTATTTATTAAAAATGATTTTTTTCCTGTATCCAAATTAAATGAAACAAGTCTCTATGAATAGAGTATAAAAAATTATGAATTTTGATATAAAAATTATAAATAGAAAAAATTATTTACTATAAAATAATTGATGTTAAAATATTTGGGTGAAAAAACAATCTACAAAACCCCACACAATTTTCGGATCCAATCAATTATCGCTTGTGTCAAACTTTAATTCTCTTTCTATGGATTCAACATGTTGAATCTTTTCAACACCAATTAATCCACATCATTTTTTTTTTATTTTCAACACACCATTGTAGTGATTCAATAGTTGAATAAAATTATTCAACACCCAATCGCAAGTAGTCTAAGAGTTCTTTCCCGCTCGTGTTTGAACACTCTTTATCAAGAAGAAGGTTTAACACTGCTTTGTCAATCCATAAAGTTTCGCGCTCAACAATAGTGGGACCCAGAGATTATCAGTCTCTAAAGCAGTAACGGTTTTTGACTAAGATGGACGGCCAGGATTGATCCGCTTTTCTTTATTTATAAATATAAATAGAAAAACCCCCCAAATAAAAAAAAATATAATTCCGTGTTTTTCTCGACGTTGTTCCTCTTCTCTTTCAAGAATCTCTCTCTCTCTCGCCGAAGCGAAACCCTAAATCTGACCGGAGAACGACGACGGCGACGCAGAATCGGAGATCTTCCAATTTCTCCGTCAACAACAACAATGTCTTCCTTCTCTAAACGGAGTTCTTCCTCTTCATCGTCTTCGGAGAATCCGAACGCAGCCGCGAAGACTCGAGTCCCACTCGGCGATGTTGGAAACCGCCGTATTCCTCTCGGCGACATCACTAATCAGAAGAACGGATCTCGAATCTCTACTTCCTCTTCTACTCTGGTATGGATTCTCTCCGATTTGTTTGAAAAGTAGTTTTAGGGTTTTATCCTCGAATCGCACTATATTTATCTGCAATTCGATTTCATCTGTGAAGGTACACTGTTCTAACAAGATCGTTGAATCAAAGAAGGCGCTAAAGCCTCCCAAGTCAAATCTGAAATCGAACATACTCGTTCCTTACGAAGACAATGATAAGCTTCTTGCTTCATCCCCTGAAACATCAGTGATTGTATCTTCCACTCAAGTAGAACAGTCTATGCCTACCTGTGATCTCCCTGATCATACAGATTTGGGAGAAAACGATAAGATTGTTAATATTGATGGTAACTTGGTGGATCCTCAGCTTTGTGGTACTATTGCTTGCGATATCTACAAGCATCTGCGCGCATCCGAGGTTGTATTTCTGTAGTTTTTGTCCCCTGTCACGGTTCTCATAACGACTTTGTCATGTAACCTGAATTTGCTTGTACTTGTGTGCAGCTAATGAAGAGACCAGCTCTAGATTACATGGAGAGAGTTCAGATTAACATCAATGCTAGCATGCGTTCTATACTAATTGACTGGCTCGTTGAGGTACGCTATCTATGAATCCTCTGGTTTGTTAAAGAAAGGCTTATAGTTTAGTTTTATGAGGCAAGAAGTTTGATAGGGAATATGTTTTTCACAAAGCTATCTATGAGTCCTTGTTTGTTAAAGAAAAGCATGTAGTTTAGTTTGATGACGTAAGACGCTTGGTAGGAAATATGATTTTTACGAATATGTTTTCTGGATTTTTTCGTTAAACTACAGGTTGCTGAAGAGTATAGGCTTTTGCCAGATACGTTGTATTTTGCTGTGAACTATGTAGACCGGTATCTTTCAGGGAATGTAATTACCAAACAGAACCTGCAGTTACTTGGTATTGTTTGCATGATGATAGCAGCGTAAGAATTCTATCTACTCTTGAATTTTCAGGCTTTGTCTATGAAAATTCTAAACTGATGGATATACTGAAATTCCAGAAAATACGAGGAAGTGTGTGTGCCCCAAGTGGAGGATTTCTGTTACATCACTGATAACACATACCTAAGAAGCGAGGTTTGTATTTTGGTCTTCCGTGTATAGATAACCTCTCATTTTTGTCGTTGAATATGCTAGTAATACATCTCTTTACAGCTATTGGAGATGGAGACCTCTGTTCTGAATTACTTGAAGTTCGAATTAACAACTCCAACAGCTAAATGTTTCTTGAGGTTAGCTTCTGACTACATTGATATTACTGGGAGCATCTTTTTATTGTGGTTACTGACTGATCTGTACTTGTAAAATTGTGGTTAGGCGCTTTATTCGTGCTGCTCAAGGAAAAAAGGAGGTATATTGGTTGTTATATAGCAATTGAACATGAGCTCTTTACGCAACGGGCGATGTGTTGTATTTGTTTTAACTTGTTATTGGTTTCAATTAGGTTCCATCACTGCTGTTTGAGTGTCTAGCGAGCTATGTCAGCGAATTATCTCTCTTAGATTATGGGATGCTGCAATACGCTCCATCACTTGTCGCAGCCTCTGCAGTTTTCTTGGCACAATACATACAACACCCTTCAAGAAAACCATGGGTAAGACAGAAATGGAAGATTTATTATTTGTAACATTTCTCTGTTTTCTCAAGTAAATTAGCTTGTTCAGATCAGTGTTTTAATCTAATAAACCCTATTAAATTGGTGTTTTTACAGAACCCGACGTTAGAGCATTACACATTGTACACAGCTAAACATTTGGGAGCATGCGTGAAGGATCTTCTTCAGCTATGTCACGAGAATCCATTACCGGATGTAGTTGCAATCAGAAAGAAGTACAGTCAACACAAAGTAACAAATCACTCACATTCTGTTTTGACTAACTAACTTGGTTATCAATAGCTTCATATAATTTTGATGAAATGTTTGTACAACTCTTATTTACTATGTGGCAGTACAAGTTTGCGGCAAAGAAGTTTTGCCCAGCCTCAATACCACAAGAGCTCTTCCTCTGATATGGTTTCATTGATACTTCTTTTTCCCACTATTGGTAGATATTGTTGATCGGCGGGTTAAACAGTGTATTCAATTGCAATAAAATGTGTAGATAAAAACTCTACTTATATAAGTATATGAGTAGGTATTGTTAAAAGTTTGTGAAAATAGTTGTTAGCTATGTGTTGGTTTCAACAGCCATTTGTTTAGAAAGGTTGAAGTGGATCTTTCCTTAAAACGATAAGAATTGGCTTAAATATCAATTGTAGTGTGTGTATTACAAAAGATGTGCCAGAAGGTCCACACGGGTCTCCAACCTTTGGTAGAGTTCCAAAACCTATTGGAGCTGGAGGAGGCTGATTTCTGCCCTTTGATGGTCTAGAAGGTTCACCCGGACCCGGAATCTTTGGTAACATTCCAAAAAACCTATTGGAAGTGATTCTCTTTGTGGCGTCGGCGTTGTCTTCACATAACGGATCAAGCTTGACTCATAGATTTCGGTAAATAAAGATTTGGTTGGCATTGCGGATGCGGACATTAGTAAACACAATGTCCACATGATCGCCAACGTACATCTCGACTTTGTTAATCTTTAGATGTTCAATTTTTAAGTTATGTGTTTACCAAATGATCTCTATAGGATTATATATAGTACATGAAAAACTATTACAATAAATATGAATATTAGTGTCAATGGTCTTACTAAAACTTCCTTATGAAAAGATTATGTGTTATATGCAGTCTAAGCATGAATACCTTATACCTCTAAATGAAAAATAAAACCATGTTTGAACGTTACTAGAAATATTTAGAGAATATACCCAATAATGAAATTAAATAAAAGGAGTGGACTGTCATTGACTATTTTACACGTTTTGTAGTATTTAATTTATTTACCTTCGATGGCACAGAGGAGTAATGAATAATGAATCAAAGAGTAAATAAACAAACAAATGAAAAGAACGAAAGAAAAATAGATGAGAGTAAAGTTAAAACGTGACTAGAATAAATCAGTCAAACAAACGCTATAATAATTTAAGAAATAAAAAACCGAAAGAAAATAGATGAGAATAAAGTTAAAAAAGTGACGAGAACAAATCACACTCGCAGCATTAGCGCGTTGCGCGCGTGTCTCCAAAATCTGTGGGTTATAGACCACCAAAATGGTCTTATTTCACATAAATTAGAAAATAATTGGAGAAGAGGCGCGTCTGGTTTAACTTGTGGCCCAAATAAAATATATATTCTATAGACTTTTGAAGCCCTTTATAATTGAGCGCTTTTGCCTATTTTTGTTTACTGGGCCTTTATTTCTTTATAATGGGCTTCAATATAAACCATTTATCTCACTTCTCAAACGCTGCGTTTTGTCCTTCACCGTGTAATCGTCAAAGCTTTGGCCGTGTAAATATTCCTCCGGTGAGCACAACCACTGTTTCTGGAAACAGACACAATAAGATCCAATCAGGTAAAAATCTCATCTTTTTCTGATAAAGCAGATACACGTATCAATATATATATATATATGGCTTTGCTTGTATGTGTATATTGGTTTGTGTGTTTATACATTTTTTGCTCGTTAACTGTTCGACGAAATGCCTCAATGAAGCTTTTTCTTACATATGTGAATGTAGTTCTGCTTCTACTGTCTTGATTTCGATTCAATATGAAGATCAGAGCTCTCAACAATCAATCCAGATTACGTTGTGAAGCTATTAGTTTCTCTGTGAAGCTGTTTAGCTCGAGTGTGCAAGCAATAGATGTTGAGGATGTAGCTAAGAACATATCTAAAGTGATGATGTCTTCACCGATATCGGTTCTTGACTCTGCTTTAGACCAAAGCGGTTTAAGGGTAACACAGGAAGTAGCAGAAGATGTTCTGAACAGATTCAGGAACGCTGGTTTGTTGGCTTACAGGTTCTTTCAATGGTCTGAGAAGCAACGGCATTACGAGCATAGTGTCCGTGCTTACCACATTATGATCGAGTCTACGTCGAAAATAAGGCAGTACAAGCTCATGTGGGATCTAATCAACTCTATGAGGAAGAAAAAGATGCTATGTGTCGAGACTTTCTGTATCGTAATGAGGAAGTACGCGAGGGCGCAGAAAGTTGATGAGGCTATTTACGCTTTCAATGTCATGGAGAAGTATGATCTGCCTCCTAACATTGTAGCTTTCAATGGATTGTTGAGTGCTCTGTGTAAATCGAAGAATGTGAGGAAAGCACAAGAGATCTTCGAGAATATGAGAGATCGGTTTAAGCCCGAGTCCAAAACTTATAGTATATTGCTTGAAGGATGGGGTAAAGAACCAAACTTGCCAAAGGCAAGAGAGGTTTTCAGAGAAATGATCGATGCGGGTTGTGACCCGGATATAGTTACATATTGTATAATGATTGATGTACTTTGTAAAGCCGGAAGAGTCGATGAAGCTCTTGGCGTTTTGAGGAGCATGGATCCAGGCATTTGCAAGCCGACAACTTTTATATATAGCGTCCTTGTGCATACTTACGGAGCCTTTAACCGCCTTGAAGAGGCGGTTGATACGTTCTTAGAGATGGAAAGAAGCGGGATGAAAGCTGATGTAGCGGTTTTCAATTCACTGATAGGCGCTTTTTGCAAAGCGAATAGAATGAAGAATGTATATAAGGTTTTGAAAGAGATGAAGACACAAGGCGTGACGCCTAACTCCAAGTCATGCAACATCATTCTACGCCATCTGATAGATCGTGGAGAGAAAGACGAAGCTTTTGAAGTGTTTAAGAAGATGATCAAAGTGTGTGAACCGGACGCAGACACATACACTATGATGATAAAGATGTTTTGCGAGAAGAAAGAGATGGAGACTGCAGATAAAGTGTGGAAGTACATGAGGAAGAAAGGTGTTTTTCCGAGTATGCATACATTTTCAGTTCTTATAAACGGGTTGTGCGAAGAGCGTGATACTCCTAAAGCTTGTGTATTGTTAGAGGAGATGATAGAGATGGGGATACAACCATCAAGTGTGACATTTGGGAGATTAAGACAGTTACTTCTCAAAGATGGTAGAGATGATGTGCTTAGGTTTCTTAATGAGAAGATGAGTACTTTGGTTAATGAGCCTTTGTGTGATTAAAAACCTTCTTTAGTTGATTCTTAATATTTTGGGACATGTTTGGTTTTGTCTGAATTGCTTAGGTTCCATTTCAATTTGTTGTAAAGTTTGTAGCTGAAGTCGAAAACAGCAATTGTTGGGCGGTTTTGATACATGAGATGATATCATATTAAAGTTGAAAAGACACCAATTCAGTTTCTACAAGAACATAAACACAACTTAAACAGATGATCCCTCTATGATTATAAGATGGTAAGGAAACAGATTGTTCTTGCATCTTCTAGTGCTAAACAAAAAGTAAGTCCAAGATAGCATATGTCTCTTCTCTATCTGGTTCAGTGTCTCTTAGATTTTGAATCGGTCTTGGATAGCATGTATCCAGAGATCTTGTTCATCTCGTACAATATCCCGGCAGAGAACAAGAAACTGCAGCGAAATCAATACACTGGTTTTTAGCAAGAGATAATATAAACAGGGAAGACGGACAAGACCAAGCAGAGCTAGTTAATCTCCCCCTACTTACCAGGTTGTAATACAAACCCGATGCACCGTGCTAGCAGCGATAAGAGCTATGATTTCTGCGAGAATAACTGCCATGAAAAAATGACTTCAATAAATTGCAAAACCTTCGTTGAGTGTACCACATTCACACAACAACCCAAAGACGGTTTTCACTGTGATCTTATATATGTGATACAGATAACAATCTTAAGACTCAAAAAACTAACGAAAGAGCCTTTGTAACACATAAAAAAGCAAAATTATCAGAGAGTAAACATAGGGACATCACCAAGATTTCAACATATGTCATCAAACTTCTGAAGTGGAAGACAACATAGTGTTAACACACACACACACTGGCAGACACGCACACACACTGTCACACAGACACACACACACACACTGTCACACAGACACACTGTCACACACACACACACTGGTAGACACACAAACTCACACACACATACGCAGCCTGACCATGAGCAAACTAGTTATAGCATGAAACTACGTATAAGCGGTTAACTAATATTACGATTTCGATGGTTCTGACCTTGTGTACGATTTAAATTTAACAAAGAAACATACATACCTGCACCCCAGCCACTCTTCATACCAGAAGACTCCTGAAAATTACCAATGAACTAACACATAGCAAAGACATAACCACCATCAATCCAAACTGTACAATCGAAAATGTAGATGAATCCGACAAAACAAACGATCTCAGATCAAAAGGCATTTTAAGGAAGATGAGCTTACAGTGAGTGAGAACAAGAAGAGGAGAGAGCTAGTGAATCCTCCAAGGATAGTGAAAAGCTCTGAAGAAGCTAACTTCCCTCTATAAATCTCTTGAACAGAGAGAATCACTGTGAAGACAATGATAGAAACTAACATGGATGTTCCAGCTCCTGACATGGTCTTCTTCTATATCCTTAACCTAAAACTCTGAAATCAAACAGAAACGAAAATTGATTCCGGATTCGAACAGATTTCACCGATTCTTGTTGTCTGAATTACGAGAATGTAATGATTTACCTTCAAAACCCTAAAATAGATCGGATCGTCGCTGGAATTGTCGAAGACGAAGACCTGCAAATCGCAAACCTAAAGAGATCGAGAGAAGAAGCTAAGAACTGTGACTGACCATAACGTACATGGTTTTTGTCAATATTTACAAATATACCCTTAAGTTCTGTAACATTGTTTGGTTTACGAACCGGATCCAAAGCTAACCGAACCAACATGAGTTATTTGGTTTAACATAAAAAATGCATTTACTAATAAATTTTCTTTATTTTTCGTGTAAATATAAGTTGTGGAAACGTGAAGTTGGGGCGAAAGATTATGAATTTTTTAAATTTTAGTTTTGACTTTTTAAGATGAAGTTAGTTAATTAATTAGTTTGCGATAATAAATTGCATTTGAAGTTGGCTCCTCAACGTCTATGGAAAGCCAAGAATCAAAAACTATGGATTTAACTCGCTATAAACATATAAGCACTAGATCCGTAGTTTTAGATCGTAATCGGGTTAGATTCCAATCATAATCGGATTTATTTTGTCACGGTTAATTAATAAGATAATTGTAATTTTGGCCTAATATGAAATTAATTAGATTTTAATGAGATTGTGTGGATAATTAGATAATTTTACGAATTTAGAAGTATACGTGTAGAGGTTGAGAGTTTATGTGGATTCAGTGTGGATTGATACACTTCAGGGTAAAAAAATCGTCATCTCTATATAAAATACAATAGTAGTAATATGTTGGAGTCGGTAAATGAAGAGAAGATCCCAAAAAATGCCGGTAACGGTTAAAGAAGAGAAAGATTAATTAAAGACGTAAATTATACGTTTAATAAAGTTAAATATGGTCAAATTAGTTACTCCAAAATATATGGAACGAACCGACCACGTTTCACTCTTTACTTTGCGGACTAATCACACTAATTACTAATTAGTGAGAAAAAAATTGTTGTCAAGGTCAAACAAAAAGAAAACAATTATGATCAAAAATCTAAAAACGATAAGATAATTAATGTTTCTAAAATATAGTTTTATATAAGTAGTACGTCCACTAGATTTCATGATTTATGGCAAAAATTGATATAGATAAAGATGTTCATACGTACATTGAACCTAAGCTTGTAGTTTAAACTTTAAAGTGGTATTAACAATTTTTCATATGAAATTATTTTCTGTTTCACATATATTTGAAGTCTTTTTTTATAGGGAGAATCACAAAACTACACCATTTGAATTACATTTCACAAAACTACACCATTTCCAAAATACTTCACAAAACTACATCTAAACACTCAAAATTAAATCCAAATAAACCTTACCCACACAATCCTACCCCCTTAATACTATACCCTAAACACTAATTAGCGAACCCAAATGAAAATATTTTAATTTTGGTAATTTTTTAAAAGGTAAATCAAGCTTTAAAATTTTTGAAAGGGTGTAAATATGTGAAAATATTGAATTAGGTGTAGTTTTGTGAAGAGAGGGTTGAAAGGGTGTAGTTTTGTGAATTCCTCTTTTTATATAAAGAATAGCATTTTACACTTTTTAATACGATTACAAACTTAACAAAACTAAGTCATACTTAACAACACGCATTATGATATTTTTTAGCCTATATAAAACTTTATATAGGTTACAAAATTAAATTCGGTGAATATTTTTTTCAATGTAATATAACATGCATTCTAATGAATGATTGATATATATATATATATATATATATATAATTGGTATGTATACAATATGAGACCATTATTTTATTTACCTTATAATTAAATAAATTATAATTAAGGTGAGCTTTTAGTCCATAGATTCGATTTATGCAACATAAATGAGACAGAGATAACACAGCACCATGTGATTTACTCTACTAATCCAACATTTATCTCTTTTCTTAACATTTTCTGTTATATATCAAAAAAGATTAGAGAAAATTATTATTAATTATATTGTTGTCAGAATTATTAGTCGTTGATCTTACTAAAAGTCTAAAACAGTGGCACGGGGGAATGCATTTGGATAATAAATTAATTTACTTTTCCTTACTAGCTATTATAAAAAGTGAAATATAGTTATCTATATATATTAAATTATTAACACAAACATCACTTCCAAGTGTAGTCCCATGTGGTCATGGACGGCTTGTTTTTTTAATCATTAATTAACAAAAACTATAATTCTATAACTATGAGTATATGATAAATAAATTTGGAAAAATAGGTTTTTGATATTTCATTGTTTAGTTTGCTTGTTTTTTATATAGAAATATATTTAGGGTATGGTTTGGTCCCGGCCAATACCTAAGAAACATTGGTATTGGACCTCAGATTTTTTTTTATTATTTTATTTGAAAAAAAAAAATAAAATTGATTTGTAGTGAAATTAATGGGTCTCGAATTTTCATTTCGTGTATTAGACTTACAAAAATACATGATCGGACATGGTGCAATGACTGTCTGCATGTGAAAAAGTGGGAGCAAACATATGGTCGTCACGTATGTCAACAAATCTAAAATCATTTATTGGAAAAAATGTTATTAATGTCAATAATACTTTTCAAAACACTACAATGGTAGTTATGATCATAACTACTAGCAAAATCAAAAAATTAATACCAAATTATTATACTATACGACAAGCTTCGGTGATCCACCGACATATGTGAGAGTGGAATCAATTATGTGTGATTTTTTTTTATATTTACAATATTTTGTTAGAAACATACTTCAACCTTTCGTTAATTAAACCAAAATATTCAAATGTAAAATATAAAAATAAAAATTAACCAATTATGTTTGCTACTAAAGTACAAATGTACAACACGATTCAGTACATAAGTCCACTCGCATTGCAATACAAAAATATATTAAAGGGAGTTGTTCAAAAGATATTATAAATTGAAAAATAGTTTGCAATAATACAATCACTACTTGGATTTACCACTAGCTAGTTTAAGATATAAATTCCCAATGTTATCTTTGAATATATATATATATATATATTTTAAAAGACTTCATTCTTCATTTATTTAAAAAAATAGAATAAAAATCAATACATGTTTGTTCATTTTTAAATTTCATTAACTAGAATTATATTAAAAGCCAGGTTTTAACTTTTGCGTTATGACCTTGTCCTATTCTATTTTCTACCGACTTGATCGAAACAAATATATATACACACAAATATATGATTAGAGAATTTTTGTAGTAGTTTGATCTCCGTATTCTCGATAATATTAAAGGCTTAATCGAAATAAAAACATAATATATAGTTTTATTATTGTGCTAATAATATTCACACAAAAGGCATTGAGATTTGGGAAGACGACAAAAGGAGGCATCACCTGCTCATGTGCAACAGCAAAGATGGATGTGCTGTACAAACAATTATTTCCACTAATAACATTTCATCTACACAACACAATATATAAAACAATAAATATTTTCCCATAATTTGTACACGTACCATAAAAACAAACTCTATTATTTTTGTTTGGATATAATTGGCTAAGCTATTATTACTTTCCATGTTCATAACTCATAAGTTAAAAAAGTGGCAAACAAATTATATAAAACCCCATATCTATGTTCCTTTCTTCTTCTGTGCTGACTAATCATATATTCATATATGAATAAATTTTGTGATAAATAAATGTTTGATTTAACATACGATGTAATTAACCTCCGATAACATTTGTGATTTGTAATGTCTGCCCGTAAAAAACTGTAAAAAATGTTACCTAAAGCAAAAATATTAATGTTGTTGGGAATCAAAAAATTTGGATGCCATATATGTATAAAATTTTGCCCCTTAAATTGATCCCTAAGACCATGTTCAATGGGTGAATCTTTATGCATAATCTCTTAGGTAGTTTTATTTTATTATTATTATTTTTTTTCTAATTAAAAAAATAATAATTAAAGTGCACCAATCGCGGGCACCACATGTCAGTGGGTCCGCGATTTGCCCAAGAACCGGTTCCCAAACAAGAGAAGAAAAAGCTTGACTCTTGTTTTTGTGTGGTTTCCACCTCTTTAAAACCCATTAAAAACCCTCAATAATCATGTTCTAAAGCCTTGGTTTTACAAGTCTTAGCCTATGGCCGTCCGTGTGTAACATAATAATTAATTAATCACAGATTATGCAAATTTATTTTGGATCATTTAATGCCTCAAAGTTTACACAAAGTGTTTTTTTTTTCTTCATAGCCTAGTGTTTAAATAGTTATCTCCCAACTGAGAGCGGCGAAGTTCGAAGCCAGATTATGGGGTTAGATGCATATGTGACTACCATTGGGCCACGCAAAGTGTTTTAAAACTGTATTTTTATTTTTAACCTTTACGTTTTGTTTACATTAAAAGTCAAGAAGTTGAAATACATATAATATAACTACTTTATGAGAATCTACTTAACCAAACAAATTGATTATTGTGCATCTCTTTACTTTTAACTTTTTTGAGAAAATATAAAAATATCGAAGAAATTCAACGGTTATACATATGCTTAATAATGGTAAACAAAAAATAAAATAAACATAACGTAGAAATAAACAGTTGACATTTCTATTTAATATTCATGGAGAAAAAAGGGGACAAATCTGGAAATAGTATAAATAAAGGTTTAAGCTTTCAATAATCTTCACAACTAAAAATCTAACCACAAAAAACAGAGTCCTCCTTTGACTTCTCCAAAAAACAGAGTCCTCCTTTGACTTCTCCAAAAACAAAGCTTTTTGTTCATTACACATCTCTCTCTCTGCAGATCTGTAATGGCGATTCCTATAATCGATTTCTCAAAGATCAATGGTGAAGAGAGAGAGAAAACACTCTCTGCAATAGCTAAAGCTTGTGAAGAATGGGGATTTTTTCAGGTTCAAATTTTTTTTTTGCAAAAACAGAGCTTTCTCTCTAACTTACTCTGTTTCTTATGTGTTTTATTTCTCTCTGTGTGTATGTATGTGTAGATTGTGAACCATGGGATACCATTGGAGCTTCTGAACAAAGTGAAGAAGCTAAGCTCAGATTGCTACAAATCAGAGAGAGAAGAAGCATTTAAAACATCAAACACAGTGAAGCTACTTGAAGAATTGGTTCAAAGAAACTCCGGCGAAAAACTCGAAAACGTTGACTGGGAAGATGTCTTCACACTCTTGGACCATAACCAAAACGAATGGCCATCAAACACTTCTGGTCTCAAGTAATTACAAAACACAATCTTCTCCTCTTATTAAGTCAAAAACCATTCACAAAGGTCATAACTTTATGCTTTTAACTTTGACAAAAAAACAGAGAGACAATGAAAGAATACAGAGAAGAAGTGAGGAAGCTAGCAAGCAAGATGATGGAAGTGATGGATGAGAACTTGGGATTGAGTAAAGGTTACATAAAGAAAGCTTTCAATGAAGGCAAAGGAGAAGAAGAAGAAGGAGAAGAGACAGCTTTCTTTGGAACCAAAGTTAGTCATTACCCACCTTGTCCACATCCAGAGCTAGTCAATGGTCTAAGAGCTCATACAGATGCAGGAGGTGTAGTTTTGTTGTTCCAAGACGACGAATACGATGGTCTCCAAGTCTTGAAAGATGGAGTTTGGATCGATGTTCAGCCTTTGCCTAATGCCATTGTTATCAACACTGGTGACCAGATTGAAGTCCTTAGCAATGGAAGGTAAACACATACATCTTTAGCTTTCCCGGTTTAAGTTTTCCGGTTAAACCAAAGTTGGTTTGGTGTAGGTACAAGAGTGCATGGCACAGGGTGTTGGCTAGGGAAGAAGGAAACAGAAGGTCTATAGCATCTTTCTACAATCCATCTTACAAAGCGGCGATAGGACCAGCCGTGGTGGTGGCTGAGAAGAAGACAAAGGAAGAAAGTGAAAAGAAGATTAAGTATCCAAAGTTTGTGTTTGGAGACTATATGGATGTTTATGCAAACCAGAAGTTCATGCCTAAAGAGCCTCGTTTCCTTGCAGTAAAGTCTCTGTAACTTTTGGTTTTTTTTATGCAGTATTACTATCACTGTTTTTATCCTAAGCTAAGCCACCATGTGATGTATGAATGTTTGTTTTGTTGTTGTAACCTATGTTTTAAGTTTTTGAATATAAAATGTGTTGTGTGTTTCTTCTCTTACTTGAATGTGTACGATGTTGGTATGATACTGTATTTGCAGCATTCTCTTGACGAAGCTTGAGTCTGTTATCAGAAGAATCATTTCACAGCCTGAATTACAGTGGTGATGTGTGTCTATATATGATCCATGAATATGAAGGGAATGATGTTTCTTTAGTGGATTTTTATGCAACGTTACAAATACATAAGTGTGTGTTTCAGACTAATTCAAGAGAAAGGAGATCACACACCTAACTTCTTGTCATCTTTTTGGTTATGTTAAGCTGCTTCGTGTTCTAACTCTGTCGATAAGCATCTGCATTCCTGAAAGATCTTCCTCGTAGCTAACAACCTGTAAATAATTTAGTGTAATCTTTTTAAGTGTTGCAACATCACAATCTTTAGGCTGTAAAAACGCAGATATAAGAGGCAATATCGTTCCCCGCGATAAAAGAAATCTATTTTCGGGTATTTCTAGAGTAAGAGTTGTAACCTGTGATTCTGTCTGTGTCTCACTGAAGTTTCCGTAAGTGCCTGTAGGTACAACTCTCGGAGGATTGCATGAGTCGTCGATCTTCGGGACCCTAAATAACACATCAAAGTAACATGAATTCTTAAATTTGAGATAGTCTAGTCTCATGTCATTGCACACCATTAGTTTGCTTACTACTCCATCCAATATATAATTTCGGGATTCAAACGTAACGGCAAAATAGTTGCGAGCTCATGAATCAGGATATGCGAATTTGCAATCAATGAATATAAAAGGTACCTGTTAATCCAATGTCTTGATAGGCCAGTGACAGAATGATTACCACTGTTGTATTGGTCACTAGCAGAAAAATTCTGTTTGTTTCATTAAGGAGTACAAATATACCAAATATTAATGACTCTTGGAACAAAAAATCCAGTGAGCACAAAATCTATAAAGGATACAGTTTTTTCAGAAACCTTCCCAGGAGACTTCTGCTCTTGAATCTAAACAGAAAACTTGAGGTTAATACTATTAAACTTGGAATAAATAATTGGAGAAAAAAGCAAATAGTACTCACTTTACTTGTCTGCTCCAATAGATCCTCAATAGTATCAGCCACATCTGTGACTTCACGACTAGTTGCTCCATCATTTCTAGACACAATGCCAACTCCAGACTTCAAAGAGCGAGCATAATTGCTTGGATGTTTTCCCACAGGAAACACATCACTTTCTTGACCATCTCTCAAAAGTTTCGCCTTCTTGGAAGGATAACACTGTTCTCTTCCAATTTCTTCGAGTCTGTTGTTTACCTCATCTTCATTACCGCCATTTATGCTAGCAAAACTTTGAGTTTTCTCCCTGTATTCAGAGTGGTTTACAAGCAACGACCCATTGTCCCTCGAGGCCACTGGTACAGTCTGTGTATGTAATTGGCTTGTCATTGTATCTGGGTCTTGTGTGGTCGATTCCTTTGGATGAAAGTTATCTGTGCAAACAACTTGATTCTACACAGAAAAAGGAGTAATCGTTAAATTATAGATCCCATGTCAAAGAAATTATTTGAAAGACATAGGGTCACCTGTCTAACACATTCATAGACCCAATCAGATGTCACGGAAATTAATCCCCACTTTGAAGCGGCCTCATACTTAGGTCCATTAGCAGAGTTGCATAGCAAGTGAGTCACTCTTTTGGTTAGTTTTTCCACACATTGTGCTCCAAGAACAAAACACAAATTTTTCAGGAGTACTTTATCCTTCTCTTTGTGTTGGGAAACGCAAAAGCGAAAGCTTTGGAATTCAAGCAAAGGAGTCTGGCAAGGAAGAGGCGAATAGAGGATGTGACTACTAACATCATATAAAGAACCATCCTACATCACCAAGATATCAGCTTAGAAAATAAAGCATAATAAGGATAAAAATACATCATAGAAACTAAAAGATGATAAGATACAAATCAATTATACGCAGAATAAATGACGTAACCAGTAGATAACAGATGAACACTTAGAAGAATAATACCTCTAAACAAGATCGAACCCAATGGCAGGAGACATAAATAGTTTGGGTAGTCCGAGCACTCTGGAACAAACCATGGCATTCAATAGTAAAATGTGTGTTATGAATAAAAGGATCAGTTACCACATCTCCCCCGCCTTGATTCACCCAATCTATGATTTCTGGTCGCTGCACAATATAGTAACACATCAACCAATTAAGCTCAGATATGCATTCATAAGAAACCTGCAAGAAAGCCTAATCTTCAAAAAAACATACCCTATCTTCAGGAAAAGAGCGTGAGAAACAAAATGTCTTTCCTATAAATACCAATGACTTTCTTTCTTGCTTGTTCTGACCATCGACTTCACATTGATTTTTCTGCTCTTTTTCACTTTCATTAGTTACAAGGGGATTAAGTGTTTCTTTTTGCTTGGGTGAAATATATTTTCTTTCCATGTGAGGCTCATCTTTCCTGCCAATTTCCGCCATTGCTTCTTTATTCTTTCCCAGCAAAGTTGCTGCCTCATTTGAGACATTAATACTCCTTAAAGAAGAATCATATGCCATGGTCTGGGGATAAATATTTATACCCTGTTCCAAACCCGCCATCTCTGCAAGAGGCCCCTTGGTCAGCCATGTAGAATCTATGCAAAAACAGATCAGCTAGCGAAGTGTAACACAATGTATCAATATGTCTTGATGCATTCTTGGATAGATGAAATGTGTTTGAGATAATAAAAAACGGTGAAATGAGATAACAACAGACCTCTTGGAAGAATCAGGTTGTGAGCATCATATATTTTATGAATGGGAATTTCTTTTTTCTCACGATCACAATCTTCAAGCCAATTAGGTGTGACTACTTGTATAACACCAGAAGCTGCAACACTCCTTGCCTCTCTTTTCTCACTGTAAATGAGCATTATATGTAGAGATGATAATGTTACAGAGAATACGCTTAGGGAGACCCACATAATAAGCTACTCTGGCAGTGCAAAGATTCAGTTTACCTCTCTGAAGGAGTTCCAACAACAATATGTGTCATTCTTTCGTTAAGCATCATATACCGTGATCCACCACCTCGAAGTACCAACTTAACAAGTCTACGCATTTCAGAAGCTTCAAAACCAAGCAGGAAAATTCTACAATCTGACATGTACAGGTCATTATCTTCAGACTCTGAATCCCTGGCAGTACAGCCATCAAAATTTTGCTCTTGTGGATCTGTAGTTGGGCCATGACTTGGTTCTTTAACATCGTTCATGGATGTGTAAGAAATATTTTGTGAGGCGGAAGCTTCTATATCAGAGTCTCTAGACAGAGCACAAGAAGCACATGAGTCTGCTGCAACCACAGCCGGGGGCAATAGTGATATCGAACATTCAGGAAACTTTTCTCGACCATCATGGTTCCCGAAATCTCTCACCCCTCTACTCAAGGGTATGGAACCCAGAACAGGATAAGACTCTTCACTGAGGCAAACTGCACATAGCAAGATGACATATCAGTATCACATGAATCTGTTAACATACAGATAATAAGAGAACTAATGTACTGGTCAATACGAGAATGTAAATTATGCAGAAGCACAAAAGTTACCTTTTCTAGCTATAGACTGCTTAAACCATTTCCGTGTAACAATTTGAATGTGTCCCCATTTTCGAGCAACTTTGTATTTGTCACCTTCAGCAGCGTAAGCAGTGTCAAGGACTCATTTTCTAATAAGGGCAAACTACTAAATCTAAAAGTTCCGTTCACATTAATTTAAGAACTTAGGCAACTACCTTTCAACCTTGTAATGGTTATACTCACATAACTATAACTTAAGAGAACCCGATAATAAGAACTTGATGCTAATTTATCACCACAATTAAATGCACCCAGAAAATCACCATATGACCTATGATTAACAAATTTTCAATTTTTGATTCAAAGGATATATTTGCGATCAGATGAGTACACATCCTTGTTAGCTCTGCAGAGTACCTCCCTCCATATTCCAAAATTAATTTCTCCATTTCCTTACGCTCAACTGATAAGAATTTAATAGTTAGTTATCAACAAAGAACCTGATTCACGTGTTGAACAAACCTGTTTCCTAACCTGCTGGAACTTTTGTGACACAAATTGTCAATCCAGAAAAAGGAGGAATCTTATATGGTTCCTGGGAAACCACACGGTGCTCTTTCCAACATTGATGTAACCAATTCAGTGCAACAACAGGCTTCTTCTGAGTATACAGGGCCCACTGCAAGTTCAACAATAATAAAATATATTTAGCTGTCACAAAGATATAGGCATAACTGGTTTTAAACAGCTTCTTCAAGAACCTCATCAATTCACTCTGCTTATACCTAACCTCAATATAACCAGCATCGACAAAGAAAAACCATCTTTATCTCTGTCTATATATCTTAGTAATTGAAGTGAAGTTAAATGAACTGAGAAATACATTTGGCTTATCTAACATCATTCAGATAATATTCTAGCAGACATAAACGCAATGAAGAAAAATAGCAGTAATGATATGTTGATAAAGCATAGGAGAAATCAACAAGCCAGAGGTAATCTAAAGACGTGAAACCTTAAAAAGGTAAGAGAATATTGATCACAGTATTTGAGCAATAGACCTTGTACTTTCCAGCCAATACATTCTTCACAATGACAAAGTTGACATCTGAAGAAGCTCTGGAAACCAAAACTCCCCCCATGGAAGTAACCAGTTCCTCGATCTCGACCTTCAAAATAGTTTCAATCAACCAGTTAAAAGGATGAGTCTTTAAGAGTGTAACCGAAATATTTATAGACATCTGAACTACATAAAGAGAGGTCAGTGTTAAAAATAGAAACCACCACACCATCGACCACAGAATTTCAAATATTGCTTAGTTGGTTACTGGTTAGTGGGAAATAAATAGACACAAGTATTCAGTATTGTATCATGTGCACATTGCACACTACTACTAGTAATCTCATATAACAATATATATTATTACCCTGGGGCTAAAAAAAGAAGTACCTTCTCATCCATCAGAAAGCCAGAAGCAAGAACTTTAAGACCATCCATCGCTAAGCAACAAGTGAACCCTCCTTGTGGTAGCGGTCGACCCTCTTTCGCGCAAGAGAGCACACATTGTGGACCTGCCACACATATACACAATAACTCTTGTCAATGAACTTAAAGAATCACATATTCAATTTACTTTAGTGAGGAGACCAAAAATACAAACGAAACTCCTCTTACCTATCAAGTTACAACCCTTAGCTTTAAGATCCTTAAACTTCTCCTGCAAAAAACCCAAATTCAATAGCTTAATACAAAGGCGAATAAGACCCAGATTTTATCAGAATATACGCAATTGATTCTATAACGCGAACGTGATCAGGAGAAGCTATGATGTGAAAATCGGAGGAGCCTCTCCGTGAGGGATCGCAGCAAAGGAAGATTTGGGCGCCGTTAAGCTTCAAGGCGTCGAGAAGTGTGTCGAATACTTCAGGCGGAACAAGATTCCGTGACATGAACACGTTTGCGCCTTTAAACAGTTGCGTCGCCTTCATCGCCGCCGCAAGCCGGAAACCTAACCACCGTCTTCTCTCACTGGCTCCCTCAAATTCTGTTAATTAGCGAAAAATCGAAACCCTAGATTCGGCGAAAAGAAGGTTAATACTCGAACCTTGAAGCATGAACACAGAAACGTCTAGCACCGGACTGGTTACGAAGCGAACCGGCTTGGTAACTGATATAGCGAGAGAGAGAAAGAGAGTGTGAGTGTGAGTGTGTGTGTGTGTGGGCTTTATATTGTGACGCGGGAATGGTTAATAAACTATTTAACTTTTTTTCTTTGGGCTTTTTATTGCATTATTATCCTCCTCTTTTGGGCCGACAACAAAACTAAAATATCTGACAATAATACAAACTACTAAAAAAAATATGAAGTCTTTGGTCGTTATCTTATGAATCATGAAGATAATCTTTATGACTAACAGTGAATAAACTGCAAAGACAATGGAGCTCCTCTTTTATGATTTCAATTGAATAGAGGAGAGGGGATTTTTCTCTTCAAATATACTATAGAAATATACTATAGAAATATACTATAGAAATTAAATTAACGGCTAAACATAAAAATAGAAGAAAGAAAAACAAGGTAAGGCTAAAGCCGGACTTTGACTAAAAAAAACTCTTAAATAGAAACTAAGCTGGAGGAGTACTTAACTTGGCAGGTTCAAGTCCAGAGGAGCTTGTGTCCTGACCTGTGGATGTGTGTGTTGCCTCAGAGACAGATTAGATCCTTCTAAACTTGGTTCTGTCTTTTTTCTGACTGTCTTTGTTTCTGCTGATGGGTCTCTAGAGCTTGAGATTCCCTTTAGTTTCTCATGCTGCTGCTTTGACTTGTCACGTGAAGATTCTGCTGTAGGTTGACGGTGAACCAAGGATGCGGTGGTTGCGCTTAGGGCGATAACCGTGTTATCTCCTACAGCTGAAGCCTTGTCGGGATTAGTTGTCGTCTCTGGTTTTGGTGCCAATTGTGTCTGTTTCCTCTTTGTCATCTTCGCTTGATCCTTAAATAAGAGAAGAAGTGAGGAAAGTCATAAACTAAGAGAGATGTGGGATAGATATCATATCATGGGAACAGTGTATGATAAATGGCGTAAAATTGTAAGCAAATCAAAATGCAATGGCGTAAAATTAATGAATTTATCAAATACCATCTCCTTCCCAAGGTTTCCTTTAGATGCTCTCCGCCTTTCCTTTGCACGGCAAATGGCACGCTTGATCTCATGATTGTCCATTAGCTTATTTGGCCAGAGATCAGCTAGCTGGAGCATGAATAAATGCAAAAGAAAATAGTTTAGGACGATTTCGTAAAGAATCTTGAATTTTCAGGCAAGGTGATTTTGGATGAACTTGGAAAGCAAATAGAACACACAAGTGTCAAAGGATAAGGAACTCACACTAGCGTAAAGCTTTCTGATCTGCGAACCTGAATCTTCATCCATTCCCTAGTAATACCAAAAACATAGGACAAGGTTAGTTCACAATTCAATTCTACCTACCAAGTTCTACAACATTTGTTATGTACGGTTGCCAAAATAGAAATTTGTGATTACATCAACAAAGATGTCATATAGATCACAAATTTTGTCGTCCAGCGCCGCATCCATGACAAACTTCATCTTCATAGGTGGCTTTTCAGACCCGTCATCCTGAAAATCGTCTGATGTTCCAGCTTCTTGATTGTTTGCCTGTGTAACAATTTATGTCAGTGCAAGGAATGTTTCGTAATACCAGATGCAACGCCCCGATAAATGAGATACATGTTACAAAGAACATATAGATCCTATAACAGAATAATGAAGTCCTTATCAAAGAGAACTGAGTATTGAGCTTCATTGACAATCGGATGTTTAAATCCAACAATAAAGACATGAACAAAAGTATCTATGTAATATAACAGATAAGAAATCTATTTGAAAACCAGATCAGTGAAACTAGTAGAAGTGAGAGAACCTGGGATTCCATCAATGGAACTTGTGTTTTTAACATCTCAATAACTTCATCCTTGATCCGTTGAAATCTAGCATCTTTTTCCCGCTTTGCAGTATCGCCGGAGTCAATCATGGCTTTCAGGTTCCTCTGTACCAATAAGCAAGACAAAACAATTAACAAAGCATATCTTATTAACTCTGTCATGGTTTTCAGCTTCCTCTGTCAGAGCATTCGCCTGGAACTTAACTCTAGCTACTCTTCTTTATGCCTAAGTGAAAATCACAACTCCGACAATAAGTCTAGGGATACAGGAAATAGATGTGATTACCTTCAGCGATCTAACTTGTATTAGATGACCCACAATGCTCATGAGACGATTGATTAACTCTCCCGATACCATCCCTTGGCTCGTCTGCTTCAAGCAAAGAAATTTTTTAGTCTTTCACACATCTAGAAGATTATTGGAAAAAACAAGTACAAACAGAAGAGTTTAACCATCGCAATCCTAGCAACTTTAGCAAGCTTCAATTTTATGTCTCTTGGCAATCTTCTCTTCACTGCTTGTGATGAAGCATCAGCATCTTGATTCTCAGTTGCAGCAGAAGGTCTTGCTGCAATAAAATGAACATTTTAGTTGCTAAATAGTATTTACCTAGACATGCATGTGGAGAAGAAAAGCTCAAGTAGTTGAAACTCACATTCAACGACCACCTTCTCCAATTCCCTAATGGCTTTCTCAAGTGTCGAGGTTCTAGGCCTGACATTGGAACCACCTTTCTTCTGGATAATAAAAGGTAATTGCAGGATTCAAATAAAAAAGATGTTACAAGAAAAAAGATTAGAAGCCAGTACCAGCTAGAAAGATAAACCCAGAGTCTAGATGAAAACTAAAGCAGCAGAAACTATAGAAACAATATTGGATGGGAGCCATATACATAGATACCATCCAAATATCTGAACGCTTCTGATTAAAAGCTAATATCTTCAAAAATATCATTCTACACGGATATGAAAGAAGCATCCCTGTTGGGGATTTTGAATATAAAAGATTAAAAGATCCCAAATGCATGCTTTCTACAAAACCCAAACAACTAAACTGAAGACTCTTTTATACAAACTATAGATAGAAAGTACTTACAGCTTGAGTAATTTGCCTGCTTATCGTTGCATTGTCCAGGTCATGCATGCCATTTTTTTCTTTATGATGGACAACTGTTGATTTTTCCAAAACTTTTGGCTGAGATTTTCCTGGCAGGGGATTAGAATGCTGATGAGCACTTTTGTTGATGCACTTCATATGAAGGCCGCCAGAAGAAACAACTGCCTTTGACTTCGGACTTGTGGCATTCCTTGGCTGATGATTGCCTTTATCAGTATGCTTTGCATTTTCCAAAAGTAAGGAGTCACTGCCACTTTGCACTTTCAAATGGAAAACCGAATCCTGCTCTGTCTTTGAATCATTGGACTTTTTCTTCGGAGAGGGTCCAGAAGCAACTGGTTGATCCTGGACTTTCACATTCATGTAAATAACAGACTGGATGAAACTCTGAAATGGAGTCAAAAAGTTATTTGCAAGCGATGGTGCTACCTTTCCCCCAGCTGTCTTAGCCATCTTGGTTTGTTTTCTGGATACATCAACAGCATCACCGCAAGGTTTTGCTACCTCTTTCCTTTTCCTTTTCTTTGGTTGCTGGTTTGACGTTGTTGTTGTCGATGGTTCGCTGTTGTAGAAAGAAATCGCGATTTAGCCAAACTAGTAAATGGAAACAGGCGATAGAAAAGACTGTTTTCATTGCCTATGTTGTCCATTGCCTATTCTTCACAGCATATCACCAAATGGAAAATGAAAAACCCGCCATATAGTAATGTGGGAACATGCAACAATAAGAGTACAAGAAACTTACATCCGTTCTAACTTTCCTCTGTTGACAAAAAATCCATCATGTTTAATTGCCGAATTATCAACTTCAAAATACTCATCCTACAATGCAAAAATTATATTATGTCACATCTATCAAGCTACGCTTTGGTCAGACGAAAACAAAAAGAAACCATAAGAAGGATATCTATACTTACCAATTCCGCGTCATCGATAAATGAATCTTCGGTATCATACTCGTCATCGTCGGGAGCACCATCTAACTCTTCCCCATCACTGCTATCTTTCCCCTGATTTTTATTTCATGAAGTAAATATACAATATGCAGAAATTTGAGGAAGAAGTAGCACTAACACATTATATGAAAAAAATTCTGAGTAAGAAACCAGACATTCCTTTAACTTGTACAGATAATCAATAGACAAGACGCTAAGAAACATTGGGATATATACCATGTAGAGCCTCTCGATCTTCTCTATAACAGCATTAAAACGATTAGGATTTGATTGGTCAACCTTTTCACCTTCTGCTGGTTGGCTCTGCATTGGATACATATCAATAAAGCATTAGAGAACGATCTGATCCAAACTGTATACATATGAAAATATAACTTTCAAGAAGGCCACAAACATCTCCAAATTGTTTCAAATGAAAAACCATCATTGTTATGCACTTAAGATTACCAATTCTTTAGCCTGAGAAGATGTGAATTGAACTTAATGTATATCATAATCTTCACACATACACTTACAATGAACATGGCAGCTCTAAACCGAATTACATATTCATGTCTTGCAACAATGTTACTAGCAAGGCAAAAAACCCGCATATCTAATCGAATTACTGACTGAAACCAAACAATCAGATCACTATCAATTGTAATTTTTTTCTTAGTTCTAAGAGTTTGCCTATTGAAACCCTAGAAGCAAAACCACTGAGCCATGACAACACAAATCCTCCTACCCAATTCACCAAAATTCACAGAAATCTCCAAGAACCAATTACAAAAAACCCAATTATCAGTCAAATCATTGAAAATCTCCATTGATAAACAATCATATCTCAAAATCCAATTCAGCTCACAGGATAATTACAAGACATGGGTTTGATCCAATAGAGAAACAAGCAAAATCACAAGTGAAAACAAATGCATATCGTGAATTTATCTAAAGTATATGCATGTAATAAAATTATTAAAAAAAACTCACAGGTACAAGACGAGACTCGAGATTAGGGTTAGCAATAAGAGGAAGGTCAGGCGCCGCGGCGGCGAATGAGGAGCCATTCTCTTTGCTAGCTTCCTTCGTAAGCTTCTTCCACGACACGTACGTCGTTTCCCCTTGACGGAGCTCTACTTTAAGTAATTTCCGATCGCCGGCGATCAAAACCTTCGACGATAGCCTCGACGATTCGCCGGAAGTTGAAGTGACGTCGTTTGTGACCTTGGGTTCATCCATTAGTGATTGAATTGGATCGGGTCGGGTCAGAATTTAGACTATGTAGAGACCCGGATCGAGACTTTGGAGAAGAATCTCTTCAAGAGTATAATTTTGATTTGTGGAGGCTCGAGAGATAGAGAGATAGAGAGAGAGAGAGAGATTAGAAAGTGAGACAAGGGATTAATTTTTATTTTTTTTGTTAGAACGTTGCGCGGGATAGCCAGCAATGACGCTTCCTTTACTTTTCCTTGTTTTTTTATTTATTTATCCTTTACTCGTGAACAAATTTAATTTATTATTATTTATTTTCTTCATCAAAACTTTATAACAATATAATCCCAAAATCCGTGAAAATTAATTTCGGTCAAATATATCATAACTGCAAAATGATCATTTTTAAAAGGGTCATTTACTAAACTAACTCTTTTTTAATTGTTTATTACAGGAGAGACCCTACTTATTTTGTAACTAAAATATGGCGTTATATTCGAGTCTTTACCTCAGTCATGAGTCGGGGAAAAAAATAGTTTTCGGTTTTGCCACTGATTTTGGTAAATCTGCATAATTAATCAACTATATAAATCTACCTTTGTAATGTATGCAGATTTAATATTGTTGCAGATTTTTAATGTAAATTTTGTGGAAAAAAACAATTTATCTTGCAGACTTTTATAAAAGTAGATTTATGTTGCATATTTATCCTTCTGTTAGTGCAGATTTATTTGCAAAAGTAGATTTATTATGCAAATTTATTGACTTTCATGTATGTTTTGCAGATTTATTGAAAAACGCAAGTTTGTTTTGCAGACTTAACAAGATTGCAGATTTGTTTAGTTGACTTATTTTCTTTGATTGCAGACATTTAAACAAAAATTGATTTGTTTTGCAGATTTTTGTACTTTTCCGTATGTTTTGCAGATTTATTAAATAACGCATGTTTGTTTTGCAGACTTAACATAAATGTTGATTTGTTTAGTTGACTTGTTTGCTTTGATTGCAGACATTGTTAAAAATATAGATTTGTTTTGCAAATTTTTCGTCTTGCAGATTTGTTATGCAGATTTATTAGTTTTGGTAGATTTGTTTTGCAGAATTTTGGAGAGGAAAAATTTTACATTCATTTTTGACTAATTTCTTACATTTGTTTTTGGTAACGGATCTAAGTTGTAGATTTATATTGCGGATTTTTTTGGCGGAAGAATATTTAGGTAAAACTTCTTTGTAGGCGATTTAATCCTTGAAAGTTAAAAATTAGATGACAATAACGTAACAAGAAAAACATATTATTACAAAAGTCTGGAGATGGCTTACCGTGGAAATATTACAAAGCCGAATATTACATGGAAAAAATTTTAAACCGTGACAACCAAAAAGATGTTACGTTTCCGAATAGTAAAGAAAAAACACAACGTAGTGAAAGCATTTTTTACAAATATTAGACAAAACAAACCATTATTGTGTTCTTAACACATTCCGGTGAAGTAGATGACGTAGCTCCACGCGAAGCAATGAAAACAAATATCAAGCTACGTGACGTGGTTTAGGCCACAAATTGGTCCGAAGCGATGAAGTTCATAAAAACAATACTTACCGAAAAGTCCATGGTCGGGAGTCCCCATGCGGGCGATCCGGTTTTGCACTTCATTGGCTATGTTAACGGACTCTCGAATGTCTTCGACCTTGTGTAAAAACACGGTTGTACCCATGACCCCTTCGTCTAACTTGCCGCAACAAATAAGAAAAATTCCGAGCTGCGACACGAGAATGTAGGCTCTCTCGCGCCGATAAACATAACATTTCTATGCTCGTTTGAGAAGGGCCAGTTTGAGCTAAAAGTCGTAGTCCTTCGATGTATCGTGCCGTGTTGTTATTGTAACGTACACAGTCAAGAAAGAAATGACGATAGTTTGAACCTTCGTTGGCAAGCTCCGGTTTATCGAAAAACTCTTGAAGATCAACGACGCTTAAAACCTCCTCCGAGAAGACAATGTCTTTAAAGAATTTCCCCGCGGCGATGAATGGACCAAGGTTTCGAAAACTGTTTCGACCAACGGCTTGAACAATGTCAACAATTAGAGGGTATGGTATGTGAGCCATTGTTGTTATGGAAAAAAATTAGAAATTGAGTGGTGAAGAAAGGCAAACGAAAAAGTGAGAGGATGTTTTGTTTGCGATTTGAGGTGTATAAAAATGATGAGGGTGGTAGGTTAAGATGTATTAAATTGAAATGACAGTCATTAATGAGATGCACAATTATAAAAACACAACCTAAAAAGTCTGTTTAATAAACTGGTACAACAAACCTGCAACATAAAAATATTTCGAGATACATCATATTTATCTTAACGAAACCACGTAATAGCTCCTACTACAACGATAAGTAAAATTAATTTGTTAAGAACACCATTCATGGGCGAGATATAAATAGTCTTCTCCCCTTTTGATTGTCGAAGTTTTGCTTCATTATCTTCAAGTTTTTGATTCACGACTTTCTTGTAGTCATTGACAACGTCAAGTAGATTTTTTTGTTGTGCTTGGTGTAACTTTATCTCGTCGAGCAAGGCATCATCCATCCATTTGAACAAATGTCTTTCTGGGTCACGGAAATGTGTATGGACTGGATCTTCATTTTCGTAGGTCACCCCACGACGGTAGGATGTCGACGGATAGCTTTGGCTTCGACTTGCCATATTTTTGTTCATCGCTTTGTTCTAAGAACGTAAAAGCCCTAATTTTTGCAGATCCCCTTTTTGATTTAACTTTGAAGCATTAAACGCAGCGTTTTATTTAATAAATTATAACAAATCTGCAACATTGTATAACAAATCTGCAAAGTTGAAATAACAAATCTGCAAAAAATCTAAGGAAAATAACATATCTATGTTTCGTCTTCTTATCTCTCTTCATTGCGACGTTGCATCTTCCTATCTCTCTATCAATATATAACCCTTCTCATAAAACCTAATCTCAATAAAACATACATCATGTCTATTGTCCCACCATATACATCCAATTTCGCGAGCATGGTCAATGCCATACACAACATGCAAGATCGGGATAACCTCCCGCTTCTAAACCCCGGTCCGAATGTATGGTGTGACAAAACCACTCGTTACGTGGTTTAGGTTTTTACATGATCTCTCCCAGGCGATCCCGGATATTCTTCGAGAGGGATGGGTCCATGCGTGGCCGACTTACCGCTTCATTCCCGATGATGTCAAGGGACGATGGTTTCTTAAACTAACTGTAAGCATAACCGATAATGTAATCTTATCAAATTTAGCTTTTTGTTTCTCTAGCACTAATAAATTTTTTTTTCTTCTTTTTATAGCGAAAATACGAGATGGGATCCGAGGCATAATTTGACGGTTTGGACACGGTTTAATCTGTTGGCTAGAACGATTTTTCGTGATCATATGCGCACGTTGAAGAGGATATGGTTTCATGGCGGCGAGAAGCCTGAAGGAATGACTACTAGGGTTTGGCTTGCTCTGGTCGAACTGTTTGATGAGTTAGGACCTGATAATTTTCAGTATGGACAATGTAACTTTAGATAAATGTTTTCATAAGTAACATCTAGGCAGTTCATAAGTAACATCTGTGTTTCATATGTAATCTATTTTGTATGACACATTTATGGAAATTTCGTGGATGTAAACAAGTCTGCAATTGTACAACCCTACAAAACAAATCAACCAACCCAGTAACATAAATCTGCAACCCTATAAATTAATCAACCCTACAAAACAAATCTGCAAAAGGATAAACAAATCTACAACCCTATAAATGAAATCAATAATACAAATTTACAGATGTTAACAAGCCTGCAACCATAGTAAACAAATCTACAACCCTACATAACAAATCTACCAACCTTCTAAATCAAATCTGCAACCCTATAAATTATTCAACCCTACAAAACAAATCTGCAAAAGGATAAACAAATCTACAACCCTATAAATGAAATCAATAATACAAATCTACATATGTTAACAAGCCTGCAACCATAGTAAACAAATCTACAACCCTACATAACAAATCTACCAACCTTCTAAATCAAATCTGCAACCCTATAAATTAATCAACCCTACAAAACAAATCTGCAAAAGGATAAACAAATCTACAACCCTATAAATGAAATCATCAATACAAATCTACAGATGTTAACAAGCCTGCAACCATAGTAAACAAATCTACAAACAACCCTACATAACAAATCTACCAACTTTCTAAAACAAATCTGCAACCCAATAAATTAATCAACCCTTCAAAACAAATCTGCAAACCCTACAAAACAAATCTGCAACAATAGTAAAAAATCTGCGAACATAAACTTGTTTAAAGTTGAAATGTAGTACATAATCTGTTTAAAGGCCCATATGTAATTTTGTAGTACATAATGTGTACATAATGTGTTTTGAGGCCCATATGTAATTTTGTATGTGGTTGCAGATTTATTTAGTGTATTTTTTTCCAGAGTTTTTTCTGCAAAAAGTTGGTTGGAAGAATTGAATGTTTTTCCCACTTTATGGTTGGGTGGGTGTGAGTTCATAATTACGTCCTTAAAAACCACCATAACCATATGCTCTCAACCAAGCTAAATTTTTATTATTCAAACAATGGAGAACAATAACAAGATCGTTCAAATCATTGTGGTGACCGGTGAATGGCGTTTTGATAAGAAAAGGTGGTTATTTTTCGTTGACAGTCGACGTGGTAGTAGGCTTATAGGTGCTAATGCTGGGATGAGGTATGGCGATTTCGTGGGTTTGATTAATGACGAATATGGGTTCGACGATAGTGAAGAAATTATTGAGTTAAGTTATATGTTGTCTAAGAGGATGTTAGAAGCTTTACCCCAAGATACACCTTCGGTGATTATAGGAAATGATCGGCAGTTTCAAGCATATTTACAACAATGCGAAGATAGTTCTTTACGGTTATGTGTATCGGTGAAGAAAGCTCGAAAAATACCAACCGAGGACATGAACGGTTGGTTTTATGAAGAAGTACCTACGGCGAGTGTAATTCATGATGCAAGATCGAAGATTGGTGAAAACGAAGAGGATGCGGATGACGATGAGGTCGACGACGAAGGGCCTATATTCGACTCGTTGCGACGACGAAGACGGTGTAACTTCGGATGATGAAGATTACACAGTTTACGGTATGTCTGAAGTTTTATTTAATGACCAACCTAAATTGCCTTTGAAGAAAAGAGGTTCCCAAATGCATTTTCTTATCCACGAGGATTTAGAAAGACTAGAATCTCCGGCTATTACCATTGCGGTTGGGCAACGCTACGAAAATAAAAAGGAATTAGAATCAAAGTTGAAAATTTTGTCCGTAATAAACAATTTTGATTATGACGTTGTGAAATCTACCACTAAACTATATGTGGTTAAGTGTTGGGTGAACGGTTGTTCGTGGAGGGTAGGAGCCTCGCCTGTGGGAATTAGTTCTCAATTTTATATCAGAAAATACGTTGAAAATCACACGTGTTCCGTTACCGTGCGATCAGCCCGTTCACGAAAAGCAACTCCTGAAATATTAGGAAAACTTTACAAAGATTTTGTGGGGGGTGTGGGTCCAGGTATATTACCTGAACATTTGGCCGATGCTATAAGGATTCGCTTTAGTATTAAGGTATTAATTATAAAAACAATACAATAACATCTAATATCTTAAATTACACGTCAAGTAATTACCCTTTGTGTATTAGGTCGATTATTGGAAAGCACACCGTGCACTTGCACACGCTCGAAGTTTACTCACTGGATCACCGGAGAGTGGATACGAAGATTTGCCTACTTACTTATTTCAAATACGACATGCTAATCCGGGTACATACACCGGACTCGAAGTCGATGAAGAGAAAAGGTTCAAGTATGTTTTTATCTCGTTTGGAGCTAGTATTTTTGGGTTTCAATACATGCGCAAAGTGTTAGTCGTCGACGGTACTATCTTGAAAGGCAAATATAAAGGGACGTTGCTTATAGCCACGACACAAGACGGAAATTTTCAAATATTTCCCATAGCTTTCGGCATTGTTGATACGGAAAATGACAAGTCTTGGGAGTGGTTCTTCACACAATTAGCCAAAGTTATTCCGGATGATAGAGATTTGGCTATAATTTCCGATCGGCACAAATCTATAAGTAACGCTATTCAGCTTGTATATCCTCTCAGTGCTAGAGGAATATGCACTTATCATTTATACAAGAACGTCTTAGTTAGGTTCAAAGGCGGTGAAGTTTTTGGTGTTGTGAAGAAGGCGGCAAATGCTTTTAGAATTGATGAGTTTGAGGAATATTTTCAAGAAATACATAATCGTAATCCTGCACTCCATGATTATTTGATACGCGCTGATGTAAAACAGTGGGCAAGAGTTCATTTTCCTGGTCATCGCTACAACATGACAACAACAAACATCGCCGAGTCTTTAAACAACGTAATACGAAAAAAGCGCGATCTCCCAATAGTGATCCTAATCGATGAGATTCGGTTGATTTTAACGCGATGGTTTGCGGACCGCCGTAACGATGCCACGAAAACGATGACAGTACTTACTCGGGGTGTTGAAAAACTCTTGCGGGTATATCAAAACATTTGCATTTTAAACTATTTATCTATTACAATTTATTAAAAATAAAATTTTAGGCTCGGGTTCATGTGGCAAAGGACATTCATGTCCAACGGATCGACGAAGATTTGTATGAAATCACTAACGGGGCGTTCGTTAACGTCGTAAATATAACGTTACGAAAATGTACTTGCCGTATGTACGATTTGGAGAAGATACCGTGTGTCCATGCGATCGCGGCTATCGAAAGAAACAAACTTTCTATCATACATTATTCTCATCCGTACTACCGCACGAGCTATTTGGTTCACGGATATTCACGACCCGTGATCCCCCGCGATAGAGCCTTGATTGTACCCAATGACGTGGAATCTCAATTGTGTTTACCTCCTGATGTACGTCAACAACCCGGGAGACCGAAAAAAGTGCGATTCAAATCGGCACTCGAAGTGGCAACGAGGAAAAAAAAGGGTGCGTAAAAATAACTCATGTTCTCGATGTGGTGCTTTCGGCCACAACTCACGGACGTGCAAAAGGTAGTACCGTTTTCGATTCACCGTAACGAAGAATGAATCGAGCGATCCTTTTCATTTCTAGAAATGTGAAAAACTATCTTTGTTTCCATGGCAAGAACTTTGTTTGTTTTCATGCCAAGAACTTTGTTTGTTTTCATGCCAAGAACTTTGTTTGTTTCTTTACTTTCAATGTTAAGTTTGCAAATCAAATTTGCAATACATGTTCCAAAAAATGCCGTACAATAGTTATAAGTCCGCAAAAACAAAAAACCCATCTCGCTGCGATTTGTTACTAACCATTTGTTTTGAAGAGTTTTAAAATAAACACAAAAAATTGGAAATCATATTCCACATCTCCTAAACAACAACAGCAGAAACAAAAACTATGTCCATTCATAATAATAAAAACATCCTACTTCAAAGAGTCGGTCATCGGCAACAACTTATCCTCCTTAGAGCGCGGTAACGGATTCGACATCTCGTTATAGTCATCGGGTACCTCATCGTAGATCTCAACGCCCGTTTTCTTCCGGATAAACGGTATGTTCTCGTCGCACAAACCTTCAAAGCTAATCCCAAGTGCAAGACACTCAATATATTTCATCGAATACACACCACAATCGCCTCGCTTGGATATTCGTGGTATGGATTTTTTCCGATAGATCGTATACTTCTTCAAAGCAATGTCCTTTTTTCCGGAAGGAGGGACAATAGAGCGTACCATGTATGGAATCATCCGCGCGTAAGGTGTGATCTCCGCAACCATTTGCTTGTCGCTTGTTGACCAAATAATACTGTCGTATACGTCTATGTGGTGTCGAACTAGGTTCACATGAAGACCAACCCAATGCGCAACATTAATGTTATGACAAAAGTACACGTGATCCACATCCTTAACCCACTCTTTGTTTGTTGGTGCAACAGCTGGATATCGCCCCATCATCACCTCCTTGTATGCATCGCCAAATAAGAATTTCTTCGGGTTAATAGCAAATTGTTTGTAGTCTTGAAGCCAACAAAAGACCCATGACCGATCTAGGAATGCTATACGCGACGATGTAAATGGTGTGGGTTGCGCCAAAGATCTTTTCCTAAGCATATGCATGAATGAGTTGATGTGCTGCGGATTGAAGAAACAAATATTATTTATTCGTACACGTAACAAAATTGTAAGGACATATATATATATATATATATTTATATATATATATATAAATTAGCTTACACATTCTCCAATCCAACCGAAGTTATCCTTCTCACTAAGAGGCCAATCTTGTTTTCGAGTCATCAACCTCGCGAAAAATTGGGTCCGCGGAACAAAGGAACCTATAGGCGTCGACCTATAAATAAAACAAATTATTGTCAAAAATAAGTATATTATTGAGCTTTAAAAACAAAGGAGAATACTTACTCTTCCTCAGTGATACGGTCTAAGAGTTCTTTCGCTTTGACCTCTTTGTAAGGTCCAAAAGGATCATACACCGTTGGAGAAGGCACCACTCCTTGCATCACCCGTTTCATTGGTGAATCTCCTTGAAAAGGAGATTTTTGGGTTGTTGCCATGAAAAGCCTCTTTTTCCCAATAGTTTTGTTTTCGTCAAGACACTTGGATAAGGCCTCCACTATTTCCCGATGATATGAAACAGATAATGTGTCTTCGGAGTTAGGCTTGCGCATTTCACATGCCGCCTTCGCCACTGCCAATGTAACATCCTCCACATGATCATTCCAATCTTCTTCTGCAATGCGTTTCTTATTCACAACAAAATTAACCGGGGTACCATCTTTGGAGGAAGGCTTAGACATGACCAGCCAAGACTGTATTAAAGGAAAAAAAATTAGGAAAAAAGTTAGATTCAACAATGACATTTGATTGCACAAATATGACAAACAATTCTACATAAAAAATCTGCAACGCAAAAATAAATTCGTTTAAAATGGTTCATTTTTCAAAATCAGGATTTTTTTTTGTTTTTTAACTACATTGCTACGTTCATAAAATAAGATATTTGTAAACAAATTTACGGATAACTTTGAATACAAAATTATTGTTTCAAAACGTAAATTCCAAACAACAAATCATACTAACACAAATCAAACAAAGTTGCAAAATGTTTGTTTATAACACTCCATAAATTGATCCACTATATTTTCCTCTGCAAATAAATCATATTTGATCATTAACTTATAAAATCTATTTCATCAACTATTTGGAAAAAATCTAAGACAAAGATCAGTACTAACCGGCAGTTTGCTCTCAGCACCATCATCCGCATTGTGCTTAACTCGCTTCTTGCTCTCTGCAAAATCCTCCGCAACGTGGTTTGTAGATTGGACTACTTCTTTTTCCACAAGTTTCTCAAAACCCTTTGCCTTCTCAACTTTGTTTCCCAATTTGTCAATCTTCTCATCCAATTTACTTTGTATGCTACTCATCCTCTTCTCCATATCCCCTTGGAAAGAAGTCAACTTTTCGTCCAACTTTTTCTCTAACCCTTGCATGATGGTAGCCAAAGTCTCAAACAAAGAAAAAAGTCCTTTCATGTCCATTCCTAAATTTTGTTGCCTCTCCTCCTTACAAACATTAACAAAATTAAACATAATTCATTAAAAAGTAACCATAAGTCTTACCATAAACATAATAATAAAGAAATCATAACCATAAAATTACTATGATACCTTCTCGGGGACTTGGTTTTCGTACAATTTCTTTGGAGACTCTTTCGCTATCTCTTCCTGAAAGTCATCATCATTTCGTGCTTCATAGTCGCTTTGTTTTTTCCCTTCAGACACATTCTTCTTTGGTACAACTTTCTTCTTATGTTGGACAAAATCATCGTCACTGTGTGCTTCCACCACCTCAGCAACTTTTCTCTTTTTAACCATCTTCTTCTTCGTCTTATTAACCGTGTCCCAAAAACCACTATCAAAAACACCATCAAGGATATCTTTCAAAAGTTTGTCTACATCCTCATCTTCCTCTTCATTCGTCCATGTTGGAATGACCTCTTCTTCATAGGTTGATAACATGTGTCTCACCCTCACCTACAAATATGAAAACAAAAAAATAACGTTATAAGAAACATCGTATCTAAATTACCCTTATATAACACCACATAAAATTATTATATAATTACACTTTACCTTGCCATGTTTATTCTTGTCATGAAAAAGAATATCTTCAATCTTAGTTCTTCCTCTAGAACCGGACCAACACAAAAGTGGAACATCATGTTTCTTACGTCCTATTTTTTCACCGATAATAGGTATGGCCTCATAGGCCCATATCTGAAGTACATGAATGAACCCCGTCATACAATAAGAATCACCAACAAATTGAGCAACTTTAACACCCTCCACCAAATTCTCGCAAGCCTTTCTACCCCACGGAAACCTTTCAAAAGTCTCCACATCAATTACCCTTCGAGCTAGGTCTAGGGGAATTCTGCTACCCCGATGCGGGCCGAGAACACCAATAGCAATAACGCATAAACAACCTATCATTCTCCGCTTCTCAAATGGCCATAACCTCGCATACGGCCAATACCTCCAACAGTTGGTCCCAAGTTGGACCTTCGGATATAGGAACATTCATGTCACACCACAACCCCTTATGGTCACCCTCGCTAACACCTCCAACCACATAAGGGTCTATGTTCATACCCGTGATGTAACCAAACTCAAGTAATGAAAATCTTATTGGTTGATCATCAATCAAACACCACAATTCTTTACACTTCTTCGTCACTAGCTGATGAGTGAGAAGATAGTGGACCGTCTTAGCTGACCATATAAAAGAACTTGCTGCAAGTTTAACGATGCAACCAACCGGAGAACTTTCGAGATAACTCCAAACATCATCACCTAATTTTTCTTTCAAGGACCCAATGTTAGCCAACACACGGTAGTGGTTAATGCTTTTAACTTGCGCAGGAGCTCTACCATCGAGCATAAAGACGAGGAGGATAACCCATCAACACCAATCCGCAATGTTCACATAACCACAATTGAATCAATAAGTCCGGTCATCCAATAACATTTAATAAGTCCGCAAAATATATAAACAACTCTGCAACTTCATAATTCATACCTAACTACGCAACTTAAATCTACACTAGATCAACAACATAAACCCCTATACAATTTGAACATAAACTCATTTCAATAAGTCTGCATCAACTCCACTCAAATATATAAGTCTGAAATTACTTATATAAGTCTGCACAATAAGTCTTCATACATATAAGTCTGCAAAGATATACATAACTCTCTACCCACAGATTTTCATACATTCATAAAAAAAATCTGCAACTTAAATCTACACTAGATCTACAAATTAAAACAAACTACACAATAAGTCTGCATTAACATCACTCAAATATATAAGTCTGCAAAATATACACTACATCACCCAATAGCAGATTTGCGGAAAGGGAGGAAGAACAAAAAAAAAACGACGAACTCCCAAATAATCAAAAATACCGCATCGAATCGAACCCGAAACTCAAGTGGAGCGATTACTAACAACAATGGTTAAGTGGTGAATATCAAGAACGTAAAGGTCAAACAACGGTGAAACAGGTAAAGCGGCAAAGATGGAGAACATAAACGAGAAGGACAAGCAGCAGTGGTGGAGGAGGCGAAGGCAAAGCGGCGGAGGAGAATGTGAAGTCGTTAACGCCGGTGGTTAGGTTTACGGGCGGAAACAACGGAGAAGAGAAGGGCAAAAAAAGTCGCGACTTTTTTTGTGGGACGGGAAATGAGAACAAAAATTAGAACAAAAATTACCCTTTTTTATTGTTTGCTAGTCCCTTATATTCTTTAAATTTACAAAATAAACCAAACAACATGATAATAAAGAGTTAAATCAATAAGTCTACAAAATAAGTCGACAATGACACCAGGTGAAATATATAAGTCCGCAATTAAAAGAATATGTACTGCAAAATTTAACAAACAAGTCTGCAATAATACAACTTTGCACACATATATGGAGAGAGACAACGACGACGACAATGATACAACTGTATTTAGTTGACTACATGAATCAACTACATTGCGATGTAGTCGACTATATGTATTAACTACCTTGGTATAGTCACTTCAATATTTAGTGTATGTGGTTGCAGATTTATTTAGTGTATTTTTTCCGGGGAAAAAAAAAACCCAACTTATGCGAGATATTTCCTAACCATTTGTTTTGCAAAGTTTTAAAATAAACACAAAAACAAATGAATGTAAACTAAATACAATCTACATGTTCTGCAATATCAATTAATTTCTACAATTTCTGAATCTCTCGGTGGAGGCTCAAACATTGTCATTTTCTCAATAAACACGAGGATCAAATGCTTGCTTCCAAAAGATCAAAAACTATTTTATGACGTGCACACTTAATGTTCTCATCTTCCAACATTTTTAAAGGCAGATCCAACATATGACATTCCATATACTTAAGGGCATACACACCACAATCACCTTGGGATTTGTTAAGACCAAGTGGAACCGGTGTATGAACGATTGTATAGGGAGAAAGAGACATTTTTCCCCCATCTACCTTTCCAAGAAGTGTTCCACATATCCGAGGGATGGCGGTTGCAAACGTCTCCACGTCCCTCTTGTGGTGCAATCCAAGCACAATCAAAAACCTCAACTATTTTAAGAGGAAAGTTAACACAACATGAGATCCGAGTGATTACCATTGATATTGAGCGGAAAGTAAATTCTATCATAGTGTTCAATCCATTTTTTTCTTGTCTTCCCATGAGACGGTAAGTCGCCGTTTGCATAAGATATGATTTGATTACTCCACTTGTGGTTTTGTTTATTGCCCAAATACCTCTTGAATTCGACTTGAAGCTTCATGCCAAACAAACAATCCATGAAACCAACTCGAGGAAAATTCGGTAACCCTAAAGATATTTTCTCCCGGAATAAATACATTGTGGCATCCATATCCTGAAAAATAAACTAAAAAGTTAGATCATGAACATAATCACTTATACCAAATTTATTTATAAACGAGATTACTCACCTCGTTGCCAAGCCATTTACCTTGAGTCATTATTCGATCAAGCATTGTCAAATTAAGAATGCTTGGACCGATTTGTATTTGTCTGAAATTGTAAAACCATTTCTTTTTAAAAAGATTGTCAAAGCATAAAATATAATGAAGAGTAAAACTTACTCTTCTTCGGTGATACGATCCAACAATTCTTTCGCTTTCATCTCGTTGTAAGGTCCAAAAGGATCATATTTCGCGTTCAACACTTGCGCCGATTCTGCGGATCGTTTGTTGTTGACAACAAAATCAACCGGGATCCCATCTTGAGAAGAAGCCTTAGTCATTATCATCGAAGACTATAAAACAATGAAATCTTTAGAAATGATAATCACATTACGGAGCAAAAATATGAGAAATAATTCAACAAAACAAATCTGCACAAATTGAATTTTTGAAATCATTTCTGTTTATTTTTTAAAAACTCGCAAAATTAACTTCTTCTTTTTAAAAAAATACGATAACTTGTAATCCCTTTTTTATTAAAAACTCGAGAAAACAAAAAAAAAGTATTAACATACAAAATTCAAACACATTATTTTCAAATGAATGACACAAAATTGCTAGAAGTTGCTAGTGAATACCAACTATCAAAAATTAAATGAGACGAAGATCAGTACTAACCGGTCGCTTGCCATCTTCTGCCATGTGGTTTGTAGATTGCACAACTTCTTTCTCCACACATTTCTCAAAAGTCTTCCCTTTTTCAACTTCTTTGCCTAAATTTTCAATCTTTCTATCCATTTTACTTTCAACGGAAGTCATCTTCTTCTCCATATCCCCTTTTAAATCAGTTATTTGTGATACAATCTTCGTCTCCAAATTATTAATGTTGGTCGCAAGAGTTTCAAACAACGAAAACAATCCTTTCATGTCATTTTGTAGTTGTACATCACTGCTACCCTTACCAACCTTAAACATAACACATTAATAAACAAACATTAAGGGAATTTGTTTTCTTAAAATACACATGCTTATTTTATATGATACCTTAGTTGTTGTCTCCGATTCTGTCTCCACTTCCTTTTCTTTATTTTTTGGAGACTCTCTTGACATTTGCTCCTCAAAGTCATCTCCACTTCCTCCATTATCAACTCTTCTCATTTTTTTATTCTTTGGTGAATCTCTTGCCATCTCCTCCTCCAAGTCATCTCCACTTCCTCCTTTACCAACTCTTGTTTTTATAACTTCTGCTCCCTTTTTTTTCGTGGAAATTTCTTCTCCTTTTCTACAAAATCTTCATCACTTCTACCTTGTACAACCTCATCAACGTTTCTCTTTTTCCCCATCTTCTTTTCCGTCTTAGGAACTACCTTCCAAAAATCACTATCCAAAGTTTCTTCTAGTATATCACTAAGAAGTTTGTCCACTTTCTCATCTTCCTCTTCATCCGTCCAACTTGAAATAATCTCTTCTTCAGAGATTGAGAATATATGTTTCACTCTCACCTACACAAAATACAACAAACATTAAAGAGTAATGAAAAATTGGAAATTATATTAAACGTTTTAGAATAAAACACCACTTAAAAGCATTAATAAGTTTAACTTTACCTTCCCATGTTTCTTTTTGTCTTCAAAAAGAAGATCTTCAAGCTTTGTTCTTCCCCTAGAACCACGCCAAGCCAAGAGTGGAATATCTTCTTTCTTACCTCCCACTTTCTCACCAAGAGTAGTTATGGCCTCATAAGCCCATATATGAAGAACATGAACAAACCCCGTGACACAATATGAATCACCAACAAATGCAGAACATTTTATCCCATCTACCAAGTTCTCACAAGCTTTCCTACCCCACGGATACCTTTCAAAAGTGTCAACATCAATTACTCTTTTCGCCAAGTCAAGAGGAATTCTACTACCGCGATGCAACCCAAGAATACCCACGGCTATAACAGACAAACTACCAACCATTCTCCGCTTATCAAATGACCATGTCCGACATACGGCCAATACCTTCCTTAGTTGGTCCCAAGTTGGACCTTCCGAAATAGGAACTTCCATGTCACACCACAAATCCTTATGGTCACCCTCACAATCACCTGCAACCTCATAAGGATCTAATTTTATACCTGTGATGAAACCAAACTCAAGCAAAGACAACCTTATTGGTTGATCATCAACCAAACACCACATTTCTTTCGACTTATTAGTCACTAGCTGGTGTGTGAGGAGGTAGTGGACCGTCTTAGCTGACCATATAAAGTTGCTTTCTGCTAGTTTCACAATGCAACCAAGCGGAGAGGTTTTTAGATAAGCCCAAACATCATCACCTAAATTCTCTTTCAACGACCCTATGTTAGCAAGCACACAATAGTGATTCATGCTTCTAACTTGCGCGAGTGATTTACCATCACCATAGAGACGTGGAGGATAAGCCATCATAAATATCCTGCATCATAGAAAAACAATTTTAAGTCTGCAATTACATCACAAAAAGTCGGCAAAACATATTCTATCAAGTCATAAGTCTGCAAAATAAGTCTACAATAATAAGTAGATAAGTCTGCAGTGACACTGCAAAATCACACAATACCAGATTTGCGGAAAGGGAGGAAGAACAAAAAAAAAAAACCCACGAACCCAAATAATCAAAAAGACTGAATCGAATCGAACCTGAACCTGAAGTGGATCGATTACAAAAAACAATGGTTAAGTGGTGAATATCAAGAACGTGAAGGTCAAACGACGGTGGCGAAGGTAAAGCGGCGAAGATCGAGAACGTAAACGAGAAGGCCAAGCGGCGCTGGTGGAGGCGAAGGCAAAGCGGCGGTGGTGGAGCCGAAGGACAAGCGGCGGAGGCGAATGTGAAGTCGTGAACGGGAAGGTGCAATCGAAAACGCGAATGTGAAGTCGCAAACGCCAAGGTGAAGTCGCAAACGCGAAACTCTGCGTTATCGGCGGCGGTGGCTCTGTGTTAGCCGGTGCCGGTCGTGCCTTTGCGTTATCGGCGGTGGTTAGGTTTAGGGACGGGAAACAACGGAGAAGAGAAGGAAAAATAAATGTCGCGACTTTTTTTGGGACGGGAAAGGAGAAGAAAACTATATGTTTTTATTTTTTACCCTTTTTTATTGTTTACTAGTCCCTCATATTCTTTAAATTTACAAAATAAACCAATCAACATGATAAAGAGTTTACTCAATAAGTCTACAAAATAAGTCGACAATAACACCGATCAAATTTATAAGTACGCAATTAAAAGAATATGTCCGCAAAATTTAACAAACAAGTCCGCAATACTACAATCGTGCACACATATATGGACAGAGACAACGACGACGGCGGAGGACAGACAACGACCACGGCGGAGGACGGAGATTTTGACGTCCAACGAATCTGTGTAACGAGAGATCGAGAGAGAACAAGGATTTAGACCGACAAGACGACGAACTTTCGGCGAGAAGACGACGAATTTACGGCGAGAAGACGATTCGGTGAGAGAGACGACAGATTTCCGGCGTGAGACTATGAATTCTCGGCAAGAGAGACCAGGGATTTTCCTATACATATACGACGTCGAGAGAGACGACTTCGAGAGACACGACGACGACATATACGACGACGACAGACACTACGGCGAGAGAGACGACGTCGAGAGACACGACGACGAGAGACACGACGGCAAGAGACACTACGGCGAGAGAGATAACGGCGAGACACCACGAGAGACGAAGTTTAGGTTTTGTAGTTTAGGTAGACTTATTTTGTTGATTAATTTCCTTTGAAAAAAATAATTTCAATGGCAATTACGTAATAAAATGTTGTACCCTTGTGATAGACGTCTTTTAACACAAAGTTTACCCAAGAAAAGATTTGTAGGTCATTTGAGTAATAAACAAATAAAAAGAGGTTAGTTTGAGTAATTTCCCTTTTTAAAAATTTGTTTTTAATGTTTAATTTTAACATGGAAAGAAAAATTAAAGTTTTAAAGTTTATTATTTTTAAAAGGTGTAAGCTATTTTAATTTATATGGTATTTTTGGATTACAAAAATTACTTATATTGATGTATAAAAAGCCGTATGATGGTATTTTTACACAAAATACATTAAAGATTGGATTTTTATGATTACCAAAATATATTCTTCAAAAGGATAAAACATTAGACATATAGAGAGACAAACCGTCTAGCTGATGGTTTGGCGAACTATGCTTTTTCTCTATCTGTTGGTTTTCATTATTTGAATAATGTTCCAGTTGTTGTTCGTTCTATTTTGTTAGAGGACAAGTCGGGATGTATGTATCCTCGACGGGTTCGGATGTAACGTTTCTCTTTCTCATTTTAATGATAGTTTAGGAACTCCCTCTTTTCGACCAAAAAAAAATATCATAAAAGATGATTTAGGGCTCCAAAATAGTTGGGCATGATTTCAGCAAGTTAAAACTTGGGTCTATAGCCCCAAAATAAGTCCCTAAATATTATATTTTTTTGCAAAAATAGCTCATGTTTTTTAAAGGTTTTAAAGTTTTTTGATAAAGGGTTTTCAATTTAAAAATATAAACATAGTCTAGATATAGGCTTAGTTTTATACCCTTAGGGCCCAATCCATTACAATTTTCCATCCCAAATACCCACCTAAACCGGATGATTTTGAAATTAAACCAAGTTAACAACAAAACATCTAAAAATAGAAAATCTAAACCTAGCCGTCATCTCTCTTAGTCGCGAATTCCACCGGAACAGGACCTCCAGTGGTCGAGATGGCGAGGATCGAACCGTACCTGACACAGGACCGCCAGGTTACAGCCACGAAAAAGTAAAAGGCTTGAGGAGGAGAGATCTTCAAATGTCGCAAAAGAAGACTCCTTAGTTCTGTTTCCAAGCCGAGGCTCCTTCCTCTCCGATCTGTGTCGCCGTGAGCCAGAAGAGTTCTTCTCACTCGCCGAACAGAAGCTACTCCATCCTTCCACCATCGTGATTTAGTTGAGATGTAAGTGCGTCGTTGCTCTAGATTTTCGTTGAAGCACTTGGACCAGCGGCTCTCTCAGCGCCAGAGTCACCGGGAACCGCAACGCACGGTGCACGGGCTTTGTTTTCAGAAGCGACCACGGTGGACTCTCTTGCTCTCGGTCAAACTCTCAGATCGAAAAAAGTTAGAGAGGAGGGAGAGAATAGAAAGTTAGAGAGAAGGGAGAGAAGAGATAAACTGTTATAATAGGTCCGACACAATCGAGTTTTATACTGGAAAGACTAAGCACGGATAACATCGTTGTGGTCTAAAACAAAACGATGAATAATATTATTTTGTTGATCTAAAAGTTTACCTTCATTTTATTGATCTAAAACAATAAAACAAAGCTCAATTTTTACCAAAGACCACATTTTTCGAGTTTTGAGACCATATTATATACCAACTTTCCCACACTAAACAACTTAATTATTTTTAATTATTTTTAAAATATATAAAGTCAAAGCATTTTGGAAAAGGCTAACTTTTCCATCAAAGGTTATAAATCTGATTTTTCAATCTATAGACAATTATTAAAAACCTAAAGACTTTTACCAAAAAAAACAAAAAAATTAGAACAAAATCTATTTACATTATGGCATTATTATGTCAACAACGATAATTTTCTTTTTTTTTTTGGTCGCCGATTTCATTGGGAATAGCTGAGGATTAAAATATAATCACCCAAATAATTAACAAAAGAGTTAAAAACGAAAAAACGAAGAAAAAAAAGTTAAATAAAAAAATCGATATATCTCGCGTTGCCTCTTCTCGCTCTCTGCCATCGCAATCTTCTCCGCCTCTCTCTCTCTAGGTTTCTCTCCGTTTCTCGCCTTTTCTCGCCGTTTCTCTCTTTCCCAGATATATCTTCGTCCCCATTCGCTTCAATCGCTTCTGATTCATGAGGTTAGGGTTTCTTTTTTGTTGTTTTTTTCAATTAATTTCATTATTTTTCCTCGTGGCCGTGTTTGAATCAACGTAGGATCCGAGTCTATAGTGGTTATCATCAATGTTAATGATTGATTCGTCTTTTTGATTGGGTTTCGGTTTTTAGTTGACTTTCTCAAGCTCTTCTTCTTCTTTTTTTCCCTATGAGTGTCTCTCTGATTCGATTTCTAGATCACATAAATTCGATGATATTGAACTGTTTGCATCGTTTGATTACAATACAAACCTTCTTCGATGGATTTTCACTAAACCCTTTTAATAAAGTTGCTGCTTTTATTGCTGTTGATATGAATCAGGTGGCATTAAACGATGGATTCCAAGGAAAACGCTGTTAGTGACCCTTCTGAGTGTGGTGGCTCTTTCTCCGGCGATAAGAGTGCTAACTCTCCGGGTTCAAGTGTTGCGATGGACATTAACGAAAACTTCTCTGAGAAAGCGAGTTCTGTTGACCACGATATACCTTTGGTTACTAGCTTGGCGACTCCTCAGGTTGCATCAGCTATTAACCCTACGATGGAGAAGAAGTGCTTTGTAGAGATTGAGAGTAAAAACCATGCTGAAAAGTCTGATGGTGGTTTAGCTGTTTGTTGCATTGCTAATGATAGACGGGAGCAGGGAGTGGTTTCGGGTGAGTTTGAGCAAACTCAAGGATCAGTTCCTGATGCTGTTTTACTGGTGAATTGCAACAAGCAAGATGGTGTAAAAGAAAGTCAGGACATTGGCAATTTCCCTGTACCTATTGTTACTGAGAACATGCAAGAGAAAGGAGTTCCCCAGACTAAAGAAGATGAAGGGTCTGATGGTATGATATCGCTGTTAAAGGTCAGGGAAATAGATACTGAGTCGGCTTTTGTAAATGATGCACCTGAACAGTTCAACTTATTGGATGCCACGAAGGACATAAACAATGATGAAGTTGGAAGTGATGGTATTAATTATACCTCTAATGGTGGATTTGAAGAAGGGAGAAATGAACCATCGAATGATCAAGATGCTGGCTCTTCCGATGATATATCTTTTATTTGTAGTGGTCCGTTTCCAGATTCAACATTGGACACTAGAGTTTTTAGCTGCAGTGCTACAGAAATTTTGTCGAAGTCTGTAACTGTAAGTGAAACTGAAGGCAATACACCTATCGTGGTATACCCCTCGTTAGCTATCACAAAAATGTTTGGTAATCTTGACGACGTCGCAGTCGCAGACACAGAGAGTATCAGTCCAGATTTAAAGTTAGTACACGAAGAAGAGCATCTTTCTGATAGTTCTGAGAAGAATAAAAAAAACCTAAAGAACCATGTCGGGGAGTCATCAAGTGAGAGTGTTGTCGCCGCTCTGAGTATGAATAATGATAGGCCACCTGATCTGAGAGTTGAAAATTGCAGTCAGATATCACCAATAGATGAAAGCACCTTCATTAGGGAAGCCAACGATGGAGACATCGAAGTTTGCAATCCTGACAGTGCAGATGAGCTGGTCAGAACATTAAATTGCAATGGCAATGGCAGAATAGGCGGTGAAGTTGTTTCTGCATCCGGGACTAGTTTTTCTGGGATGGGCGAGTCTCCATCGCGAAGAAGTGCCCGAGATGGTAAACATTGTAATATAGGGCAGCCCAAAAAAAGTGCTCGTCATCAAAGAAAATCCTCTAAAAGGAAGCGATCAGAAAACAATTTGGAATCAGTTTTTAAGTGCTCAACACAGAAGAGAAGCTCTATCTCAAAACCAGGCTGTTCATCTCAGTGGGGATTACTAAGTAGGACCGCTGAAATCTTCTCACGGAGCAATAATATTCCTTATGATGAAACTCCACATCACGAACCACGGAAATCTCATAGCAATCCTAAAAATGGAGAGCAGAATAACTCTCTCAATGGATATCCAGAAGGATCCAACAGAAATATTCAAGCATCAAGTGGCTCTTGCCTTCGTTTGAAAGTTAAATTTGGTAAATCAGATGGCCAAAGTCCTCTGAACATTACGGTTTCTAAGGTCAGTGATATGTCTTTGCCTGCTAATGGCATTGTTAAGGTGGGAGCAGGTTTAGAGGTTTCAGAGGCCGCAAATTTTGTCGAGGATAAACTCCAAACTGTGGAAACTAGAGAACACTTAGAAGAGAAAAGCAATCCTGTGAAGAAACTTTCATATCGGTTGTCATCTGATTCTGTTGGGTATGCGAGAAATAACCAAGATGCTGGGGGGTTATGTAGGAAGCTGGGTGGTGATATTTTAGACGAGAACCCACACATGTCCTCTAATGTAATGGTTGAAGAGTGTGAGAGGGCCACCGGAACCCAATCCTTGAACGCTGAAACTTCACCAGATTCAGAAGTTATCAACTCTGTGCCTGATTCCATTGTCAGTATTGGACTTAAAGGGGATTTGCATCAAGGGTTTTTCAATCAAGATTTGGTCAGCAAGAACAGAGGATTAGACAAAGAAAGTTTATTGCTTGCTTCAAGACCTATTTTGGAAACTGGTTCACCTCAGTTACCCACTGCAAAAAAGGGTAAACATCCGAAGTCAAAGTGTAATGGAACAAAGAAAGAGAAATCCAAGTTTTCTGAATCTACCAAAGGCAGGAGAAAAATTGAGTCTCATGCTGGGTTAAAGCAACCCAAATCCACTAACAGGAGTATTGTAAGGGAAGATTATCATGAAGTAGGAAGAATAGAGTCCCACGAAACAACAGGTACATCCTTATTTCCCGAAAATTCAGAACAAGCTTCTACTCTTTTGAATACACAAATTATGAAGTTGCTTGTTATGTGAATTTATGTAATAGGTCCTCTTCTAGACGCTGAAGTTGAAAAACTCAGTGCTATTAATAGTACCATATCATCAGTTGTGATCCATGGTGAAACAGTCATGGACGTTACTGTTGAGGATGGCTCTTCCACAGAGAGTGCATGGGTTCAGTGTGATGATTGTTTCAAATGGCGACGAATACCTGCTTCTGTTGTAGAATCTATTGACGAGAGCTCGAAATGGTATGTATCATCCCAAATCGCATATTTTTATAACAAGAATCGCATATTAAATTGTTTCTGTGAAATTTTCAGATGATTTGTGGCTTCTACAAGTTATCTTCATTTAAATTTCTTTTACTTTGTCACATGGTCATAGCTCGGCATGAATTTGCCAGATTTTACTAGACATGCATTTTTATATGATGATCCATTAAGTCCATGATGTTCCATGAGATTTCCATGTTTAGCCTTTCATTTTGCTACACCCCCATACTGTTTTTAGTGGACATGTTGTTGCCTAAGTTGCAACACACTGTTTTGGTTGATTTTTTCGTGAGTGGATGCTTTTATCAACAATTTATAGTGTCTTGCGTTTGATAGTTAATCATGTTACGGATTACAAATTTGAGAAAACATTTCTGCTGGTCTCTTTTGTATCAAATTTAACCTAGTTTATCAAAATTTCCAATTTTTCTGTTGTGCTTAATAGGTTTCTTATAATCTACTTAATATTTATGTGAGTTTGTAAATCAAAAGTTTGTACAGCGTGTTGTTTTTCTTCTTTTTGATAATCATCACATTTGGACTTCCTGTCCTTTTACCCCTGACTTTTATGCTTTCCACAGTTGCTATCACTCATCTATTGTAATCTGTTGTAGTCTCTATGTCTAACATTGATTTCTATTATTTAAAGGGTCTGTAAGAACAACTCAGATAAAGAATTTGCTCATTGCACAATATCTCAAGAGATGTCAAATGAAGAAATCAATGACGAGCTGGGCCTAGGAGAGGATGAGGCAGATGCTTATGACTGTGAGGCAGCTAAGCGGGGAAATAACAAGGAACAGAAGAGCAAACGTTTGCCAGGTGCTTAGAGTTCAATATTGGTGAACATTATAAACTTATCATATGATTTTTCCATGTATTGACTTCTTGATTATGTTTTCCTAGGCCGTAATTTTGCAGGTAACCAAAAGGCGTGCTTCAGGGCTATAAAAACAAACCAGTTTCTTCATCGTAACCGTAAATCTCAAACAATTGATGAGGTCAATTTTCTAGCATTTTGTTTGTTTGTAATGCTTTAGTAGAAAATGTGCTTGTGCTGTCAATATTTTATCCTTTTCTAGACTTGATAGTTAACTAACATGTTTCCTTCAATTTTGGACAGATAATGGTTTGTCACTGCAAACCCTCACCTGATGGTAGGCTGGGCTGTGGGGAAGAGTGTCTCAACAGAATGCTCAACATTGAATGTCTTCATGGTACCTGCCCAGCTGGCGAATTGTGCTCAAATCAACAGGTAGGATTTCTTGTTTGCATGCAAAATATGTACATTCAAAGTCATATCTTTCCCAATCTTTTGGCTCATATTTATGCAGTTTCAAAAACGGAAGTATGTTAAATTTGAGAGATTTCAATCTGGTAAGAAGGGTTATGGCTTGAGATTGCTCGAGGATGTACGCGAGGGACAATTCCTTATTGAATATGTTGGGGAGGTATGCTTGTAATGATTTTACAACTTTTGGAGGATGTTAGCAGTTGTAGTTGGATGCGCTTTGGCCAGCCTTTAGTTTTTTCCATATTTTTTGTGTTTTCATACATGTGCATACCTTTCGTCAGCCAGTATAGGGAACAGTCATATGAATATCTCCTTTCATAACAGGTGCTTGATATGCAATCCTATGAGAGTCGTCAGAAGGATTATGCTTCCATGGGTCAGAAACATTTCTATTTCATGACACTGAATGGGAACGAGGTAAACATAATTCTTTCTAATGAGTCAACTGTTCTTTGTCTTTATCGTCGATTGAAATGGGTTGTGAATTGTTGCTTTTCTTTTGGATGTTATGCCTTTACGTTGCATCTTGCATAACTTTAAAGTTTTTCTCTAATGCAGGTAATAGATGCTGGTGCAAAGGGAAATTTAGGGCGTTTCATCAACCATAGTTGTGAACCAAACTGCCGTACTGAAAAGGTATCTCTTACGTGTTCTTTACATTATCATGTCTGATGGTCAGATTATTAAATTCAATGATAAAAACTAAGTTGGAATTTTCTTTTTTAGCTCATCTGCTTCTTTGTTTTTTAATAAGTAATTCACTTCTGCTTTCTTATATGTATGTTTTTCATTTGTTGCTTATGTGTTGTCGTCAGTGGATGGTGAATGGTGAAATTTGCGTTGGAATATTCTCAATGCAAGACCTTAAAAAGGTAAGCTCTCACGCACTTACGATTGTGGAAGTGACTGTTCTGTGATATTGAATTTCAGTAGAAATGTCTCTCTTTCGGTAGTTTTTTATATTATCTCTGGTCCTTTGGCAGGGTGAAGAGTTGACATTTGACTACAATTATGTGAGAGTTTTTGGTGCTGCTGCCAAAAAATGCCATTGTGGATCATCTCATTGCCGAGGTTATATTGGGGGAGATCCTCTGAACGGTGATGTGATTGTTCAAAGTGATTCAGATGAAGAGTATCCTGAACTTTTAATCCTTGATGATGAAAGCGGGGAAGGAATCTTAGATGTAACATCTAGAATTTTCATTGATGGTGCTGATGTGCAAATGCCACATAACGCTACTAAGGTTGTTGATGATTTCAAGGACCTTGCCCCTGATATTCCCCAATCACAGAGCTCAGTAAACCTTCCAGAGGGACAGATTCTTCCGTCTCTTAAACCAACTGAAGTTTCAAAGGAACTTTCGAAGGACATGCCTGGTCCTGTTGAAAAGAAGCCTAAAAGCTTGTCTCCCACGAGCAGTTCTGCCAGCAGACTTTCCTCTGATGGTGCAAATGTTGTTAAGACGGCAAAGCATGGTCCAGGTGAAGATAAGAAAATACTTCCACGACCTCGTCCTCGTATGAAAACTTCTCGTTCTTCTGGGTCTAGTAAGCGAGATAAAGGAGGTAGTCTTCCTGGTGTTATCAAAGCACAGACTGTACCAGTCAACAAGTTGCAACAGACTATCAAATCTAAAGGATCAGAGGAAGTTTCTCCTAAAGGGCGTATTGAAACATGTATGGTACTAGTATTAGACGTGAATTAAGATACCATGATCATGCAGTCAAATTTACTAATAGCACCACCAATTTTGCAGTTGAAGGGAAACTAAACGAGTTATTAGATGCTGTGGGAGGGATTAGCAAGCGGAGGGTAAGTCACATATAGCATTGCTCCTTAAGTCTATTACCTTTTCCACTTTATATAGCTACTCTAAAAGGTTAAGAGTTAAGACATCTTGTTTCTTTCAAGATTTTGCTTTGTGTGGTCATGCACTTTTAGTTGATTTTTTACATTCTGAACCTATGTCCTTGGCACGATTCTCTAAATTCTTCGTATTTTTCATTTATTCAGCAACAACACAGTAGATACTAAGTTAGTTTTCCTTTCCTTATACAAACAGGATTCAGCAAAAGGCTATTTGAAACTTCTGCTTCTTACTGCCGCTTCCCGAGGCAATGCTAATAATGAAGGAATTCAGAGGTCTTCTAGGATTTGACTTGCTTATTTTAGTTCCGATTATAGATTTATTATATACTACATCAGGTGCCTAAATTCGTATTGTTCGCGAACCTATTGCAGCAATCGAGATCTTTCAATGATTCTTGATGCCCTCTTGAAGACAAAATCAAGAAATGTATTACTGGACGTAATCAACAAGAACGGTACGTCTGATTTCTCTTCATCTTATGAATCTTTTATTACCTTGTAAAGATGATATAACTTTGAAACACATCTAGGTCTGCAAATGTTACATAATATCATGAAACAATACCGGAGGGATTTTAAAAAGACCCCAATCCTCCGAAAGCTTTTGAAGGTACATTTCTTGAAAGCTACTGTTTTTTTGCTTATATATTTTCCAACCCTAAGGCAGTTTTTTGTTACATTAATATTTGTTAGAACAACGATGTGTTGTATGAAAGAAACCTCAGGGCAAACCAGAAAGTTGTGAGATTTTCGAGCTAGTGAAACTCTTAGTTTGCTTAGAAGTCAATGTAACTGATTTTCTCTCAGGTATTAGAATATCTTGCTACAAGGGAAATTCTTGCACTGGAGCATATAATCAGAAGACCTCCTTGTGCAGGGATGGAAAGGTTAGTAAATTTTATTCAATGCTATGTTGCCGCAGTTGGTAATTTTTCTTTGACCTATAATTTTCATTGATTATTACCCTTAGTTGAGTGAAAATTACCAATTGAAGAAAATTCTAGTGGCAAAGTAAAATCAAACCATTAAATGTTGGAGTACAGTAGATTTACCTTTTGAATAATCTAATCTGTTTCATTAGTTGCATCCTGTGTGTCGGATTTATAGTTTACACAGTTTTTTGCTTATATTATTTGATGGAAAGTTATTTCACCTGATTTTCTTGCGATTGTGAAAGCGGAAAATAGTGTTATATGAACTTCAACAAGCCTTGCTTTTACACTTCTTATGGCACAGTATGAAATGTCATGTTTATCTGTGTGCAGCTTTAAGGACTCTATTCTAACACTCACCGAGCATGATGACAAACAGGTACCAAGCGTTCCATTTACTCTTTTAGGAAATTGTATTGAATCTTGGAGTCTTGTTCACATAAGTATCTACTTTTGCTTCGAAATTCTAGTTTGTTTCATGAGTATGCCTAACTGCATGCAGGTTCATCAAATTGCACGGAACTTCCGAGACAGATGGATCCCTAAGCCTTTTAGGAAACCTTGGCGCATGGATAGGGAGGAGAGATTAGAGTCTCTGAGATCACCTATAAACAGCAGATTCAGAGCATCACAAGAACCTAGATATGAAAATCACTCTCCAAGACATGCAGAACCATTCGCCTCTGTCATATCATCAAGGGCTCCAACTCCTGAAACAGCTTCTATATCCGAGATGTGTTCAGAATCTACTTCCAGTCTTCCCGAGACCAATAGACGCAAGCGTAAAAGCAGATGGGACCAACCATCTATGACAAAAGAACAAAGAACCATGACAGATGGAGATCAAGATGACCTTCCACCCGGGTTTTCATCGCCCTGCAAGGACACTCCTGATTCCGTTACTGCACAACCGCAACGAAAGTTCCTTTCTCGGTTACCAGTCTCCTATGGGATCCCGCTTAGCATCGTTCGTCAGTTCGGTTCACCCAACAAAGAGGACCCAACTAGCTGGTCTATTGCTCCCGGGATGCCATTTCATCCGTTTCCACCTCTACCACCTGTTTCTCATGGTGAGTTTTTCGCTAAGAGAAACGAAACAGTATGTTCCTCCATGGGAAACCAGACTTGCTCCAATGGGACCTTACCGGCTACAGCAGTGCCGAACCAGTCCTGTTGGAACATCCTAAGTTCTGCTGGTACTGACTCAGCCGCCGCAAACAGGAAGAGAGAGTTCTCATCGGATATAGGAACAAGTTACTTTCGGCAACAGAAACAGAACGTTCCTCCATGGATGTGGAACAACGGTTGCGAAAAAACATCAAGCAGCCCTATACCTAGGAATCTAACTTTAGAGAAGAAGTTCAACAGTTGAATTCTTTTGTTTTATGTTCAATATCAAAAAACTTTCTACTATAAATTAAAAAAAAATCACATTTCAGTGTAAAAGCAAATCACATTCTTTATTCTCTTCTTTACATCCCAAGCTTTTAAAATAAATCTTGTTCTCTGTTCTTTTCATGACCAAAGGTATAAACTTCACTCAGCTTTACAAGCAATGTTCTGTACTAAAATGAACATGAAAAGTGAAAAAGGTGAATAAGAAGAAGAAGAAGAAGAAGAAAGAAAACAAAACCAAAACTTATTCAAAAACAATTCAATATTTTCTAAGCAAACTTCTAACTCTAACAAACATCCAAGTTTTTACAAGTGTTGCATATTTTCTCCATCCATTAAAGTACCTTCCAATAACTTTCTTATAGCTTGGTCTCTTCTTCACCACAAGCCAATACTCAGCTAGATTCCTTCTGCTACTTATATACTCCTCTTCCAAATCCAACAGCGATAACCGAGCTAGCACCGGTACCAACATCACATCAGCCATACTAAACTCGTTCCCTGCCACATACGTCGTGCCCTCTAGCTTCGTCTCAACCTCATCTAAAAGCCTAAGCAAATGCTCTTTGCTTCTCCTTAAGGCCTCGGGGTCTTTTAGTTTGTCCTCCGTATCGTAAGCTTCCCTTAGCTTCCTATGGTAAGCACTAGCTAAGTCCGGAGACTCGGCCATCCTCGCGATAACAACCATCCTCAAGAACTTTGAAACATAGAGACGACGATTATCAGGTATGTGAGCAAGAGTGAAAAGCTTAGAATCCCATTCTCTAATCTTCCTCATCCATTCAAGAACATCTCTACCGAAAGTAGCATCTTCTATACCCGACGAAACCTCCGCTATTCTCTCTAAGTACCTACAAAAAATCAGAGACCTTAATCACTAAAGAAACTACATTATCACTAAAAATGGTGAGTAAACATTAACATAACATACTCTATGATCTCAATAGTGTCCAAGATGATGTGAGAACCATTCTTGAAAACGGGAAGCTTGGCGATAGGATTCATCCTAAAGAAAGAAGAGTCCATGTGTTTGCCTGTGATGGGATTCACATGATATGATGTGTAGTCAATGCCTTTCTCTTCCAAAGCTAATCTAACTCTTTGGCTGTCTAATGAATAAGGATGATGATATAACTGCATTTCTCTTGCGATTTCTTCGAAAAAAGCTATTGTCCAAAAAGATACAGCTTTAACATAAGAAAATACACACAGACACACACATGACACATTCAAAGTCTAAAAAAATATTAACATATTGTAATCCAATTAAATTGGAGCCACTCTCACTAAGGTTAACATTGCAAGTTTAACTTAAGAATCAACTAAACAAATCATCAGTTAATGAAGACTATATTTGGGACTAATAAACAAGATAATGAAGGAAACAGATAGAAAAAACATGTAAGGTTTAGTTAAGACAACAAAGAACATAACAGAACAGCTTAAAGCATAGATAGAAGCAAAGAGAGGACAAAGACAAGATAAAGACAAGTACTTTGTGATTAAACTGAAGAAAGGGCTTACCTTTGGAGAAGAAAGACAAATCAAGAAACTGAATCAGAAGCAAAAAACCCTTTGGTGGTGGTTTTATCGAATCGATGATGATGAGGGTTACTTTAAGTTTTGTCCTTTTTTCTTCTTTATGTGAAGTTAGGCAAAATAATAATACACTAATAACACTATACAGCTAATATTCGGAAAGTGCGAGTATATAATTCTTATATTTGCTTACGTTTTTATATATGTAACGTACTCGCTCTTATATGTTTACACGTGGCATTATTACTTTTTAGGTCAACTCTATGATGTCAAAACTCAAACCTCCTGATTGATCTGACAAGGGTAGATTTGTCTTTTTCGCTTTTGTTTGGGCTCAACTTCTTCCGTATATAGCGATTGGACAAAGTCATGGAGATTTATTATTAGTGTGTTAGTAGTAATTATTGGGCCTAAAATATTAGAAGATAAAACTTTTTTTAGTATAAAATGTAGAAAACGGCCTCATTTTTAGTTGTGAATATTTTTATTTGGTCAATAGTCATAAATTATAAACCCACGTTATGAAAATACATCATCGTTTATTTAAAATTTCCCTGGTAAAATGTTTGAGTACAATGGAGAATATTTTTTTTTTTGTTAAAAGTTATGCATTAAATTTAAAAGAGAGGCATGTATGCCAAATTGTTACAAATAGTCCTAAAGAGAAGTGAAATTGAGCCTATACAGAAACCCAATCCGAAAATAAAGTATAGACAACTAACTAAACAAGGCTGAGCCAATTAAGTCCAACAAATGAACCAAAATGATGACTCAAAAATATCCAGAGAAGGGAGAATGAAACCCTTGTTCGATCTTGAAGAGAAGGAGCTAGTTGGGGTTATGATATCGAACCAGAAGCAAAATAGTGAAATAAATTAGAGGTTAGTTACCACTGAACCACCGTTGGATTGCTTGAGAGGCAAATCCTGGGTTCGAATCTCTCCAGGAAGAAACACGATTTCTCACCGTGAGATCGATCCGGGTTATGATAAAGGGAGATGATTTTCTTAATCGTCCATGCATTCTCTTGTTTCTCTCTGACCAAATCTCATAGATCGCTGATTGCCAAGCTAGTAAAGTAAGGTACCTGATAGCCCTGTCTCCTTATTGATGTTGCAGGAAGAGGGTTTGAATTTCCCATGAGAAAGGGAAGTTGTTGAGCTGGAGTTTGACTGCTACAGCACGACAGATCCTCTGGGAGAAGGAGCAATCAAAAAACAAGTGATCTCTGCTTTCATGATGGCCAGAGCAAAGGATACAAGAGAGGTCTGTGTTGAGTCCCCAAGCTGAGATCCTGTCTTTTGTCGGACAACGATTTTGAATCATAAGCCAGGTTAGAAATTGGTGTTTTGGAATTCCTTTTTTGAACCAAACAATCTTGCGCCAAGGAACTAAAGGTCTTGATTGACGCAGGGCATCATAGACTCTCCTTAAGCTGAAGGGTGAATGTTGATATGCGTCAAAGTACCATTGGAATGTATCGCATCCCTCATGAAGTTGCACTGTTGTGATGAAGACGAGTAGTTGTTCAAAGTTGTTTCCTCTTGCCGGAGGAAGGGACCATGGAGAATATTAACCAAATAGTATATTATTACATGAAAATTTAAGAAATGTATACATATGATTCACGTGCATTGAAGAAGCTAAAAAGCTCTTCACAATGATAAAAGGGAATCGATCTACTTTGAAACCAAATATCTGAATTCAAGCCTTATAAAACGATAAGAATAATGTAAAAATATGATTTTATTGATGATGATCTTTAAGAAACGATTACAAAGTGTTAATCTATGATTCAGAACAAGAGAGTACATAATTTAGGTCTAGAAAACGTGAGAAAAGAAGATGAGGAGGCCAAAATTAGGGTTCGACTCTCCTTTTATAGGCGATTCCTTCGGTTCGGGTTGGGGCCGTTCCGATATTTCCGCCCCAACCCGTCCGTGATCTCCTCAACCGCCCGGGGATATAGGGAACGGTTAGGGTGACATCCGATCATCTCTTTCTTCTTATGGGCTTCGCTCACGGGCGCTTCCACGAGCTTTCGGCATTTGGGCCTTTGTCGGTTTATTATAAGGCGGGCCAAATTGGGCCCAAGTGAATTCCGGTACCAACGATCGGCCCCCAGTGTCTCCCGACGAGTTTATGGCGAGCTCGGGTGATCGAGTACGGAGTTGGTTCAATTTGGTCGACTGCAGTATCGATAACTCTTGATTAAATATTTGTCGAACTTTAGGAATTACATGATTTGCACGTCCAAATTGCATCTTCTCAAGATTTGATTTCGTGAATATCCTCGTAGTTTAGATTCTTCTTCGTTGCCAACGCGGGTCGCGATGTCTGGGAGCCGAGGTTCTTCTTCGCCGGGAGCGACGCCGAATTCGGCACGAGGGGCGGAGCCGTCGAAACGCCTTCTTCAAAGAAGAGGAAGTCGAGGGCTAAACCGGCGGAGGAGTTGATTGATTTTGCGCCATCCGATGTGGATGATAGGGTCGTCGCTTTGAAGAAAAAGGAGTTAGGATTTCCAGAGGAGATCGAAATCTTAGCCCCCAAGGGTCATGAGAGGGGGATGGGGCAAGAGGTAAGGAGGCGAGTCAAGGCTGTGCGCGCGAAGTGTCAGGCGAAGTTGGATATGGCCGTGAAGGCTTCTTCGGCCGCTGAAAAATACCGTGAAAATGAGCTTCTTTGCAGTCAAGCCCGAGGTAACCTGGACTTTGTTCATGACTTCGAGAAAGGGGGGATTTCTTCCATTCCGGTCGAGAAAGAGAAGTTGGAGAGGGATGTTAAGGCGTATCGAGAGACTTTGGATGGCCTCGAGCTCTTCGAGAACGTCGATTTTCAGGTAACTCCGTCGGGTTCGGTCGGCACGGGCGAGTCAGGTCGTTCGACTCCACACGAAGAGGTGACGAGCCGGGTTGCTCGCGGTTCCGGCGCCGTGTTGGATCAGCATGGTTCGATGATAGCTGCGTTGAGTGGGGTCGAGGGCGCTGGTTTGGTTGCTTCGGTGCAGGCTGGGGTTGGTAGCCCTCATGGGGATCGCGCGCCGGTTGGGGATGATACGGAGTAGGTTTTCCTTTGTAATTTTTCCTTTTCATGCTTTGGTGTTTTCTAGACTTTGGCCTGAGGAGGCTGTTAAACCTTTGCTTTTTTTTTGCTTTTGTCTTTGGATGTTGAATCGCCTGAGGAGGCTTTTAAACCTTTGGTTGGGAGACTTTGTTGTTTTTATCCTGAATTTATAAGGTTATTTATCGATTGTTGAATTGCGAAGTGGTTTTCGGCTTATATTAATAAAGTCGATTTTTATTAATTGTTTGTTTGCGGAGTGGTTTCCGGCTTGGATTAATAGAGTTATATTAATCGTTTGACTGCGGAGTTGTTTCCGGCTTACTAGAAATTTGTATAGCGCGCTATTGGGTTCTAATATGAGTTGTCTCGTTTGAGACGTGATATTGCACGACTGGCCAGGTCGGCAATGTGGTTGTTGTGTTCTTAGAGTGGAGTGTGAACTCGGGGTAGTGTACGTACCCTAGCCCCCCTTTTTGTTTTTTATTTTTAATATAGTTGTACTCGATGATGAGTTGCCTACGTACCCCGAAGAGGGGATCAAGCCTTGCCGTAGTTCACTAGTTGGATTACAAGTTATTGAATAGTTGATTTCTTGTAGTAGTACTTCATGAGATGGACCGAATTCCATGGTTTTAGAATTGCATTTGGCGGAATTCAGTAGCACTCTCTTGTTGACATTGATTCCATGTTCCTGGTCTTTGCTGGTTGCGCCCGTGTTGAGAGCTCATTTGTCCGGTTGGGGCCTCGATTGAGTTGGTTCGGGTTTGCCACTTGTTGTGTCGGAATCGCGTTTACGTACGGTTTGACTAGCTCGTTGTATTTTTTGGCGAGGGCTTCTCTTTCCTCCTCCATTAGTATGTGGCATTGTGCTCGGTGAAGTGCGTCGTCGATTGTGACCGGTTTTTCAATATAAATGTGCTTCTTGAAGTCGGAATCGAACCAGAGGGCGTTTCTGAGTGCGGATAACGCTACGGTGTCGGTTACTTTCACTTTTGAGAGCACGACTTTGAATTTTTCGATTATGCTCCTTAGCGATTATGTGGGTCCCTGGGATAGTGTGAATAGTTCCGCTTCGGTTGTTTCTTCTTGGATGTACACTGAGTAGTGCTTGAGGAACATTGCGGTGAGTTGGTTGAAGCTGGTGATTGATCCTTGTTCGATTTTTGAGAACCATGTCGGGGCCGGTCCCGAGAGGTTTTCTACGAACGGTTGACGGTATCCTGCCTCTCGTTCCTTGTCGTTGAATTGAGCTCTGCCGACCGCAATGCGGAATGTCGTCACGTGTTCTCTTGGATCGGATAGGCCATCGTAGACCGGAAGTTTGATTTTTCCAGGGTTTTTACTGGAGTGTTGACAAGGTGGTTAGCGAAGGGGGTTTTCAAGGATTCCTCGATTAGTCTATCGATTTCGGGTGCCGCGCTTGTGGCTTGGTGGATTTCCGATCTCATTTTCTTTAGTGAGTCGGACAACAATTTCTTCATTTCGTCCACGGTTGTGTTGCTGAAAATGTCGTTTGGATTCTCCGAATTGCCTGGTTGTCGATGATTGTCTCGACTAGGGTCGTAGATGATGTTTGGGTCGGGGCTTGGATAGTTGAGGCTAGTGCCCTGTCGATTGAGGACAGCTCCTTGCGAGTTGAGGCTAGCGCCCGGCGAGGTTGGGGATAGCTCCTTGCAGGTTGGGGCTAGTGCCCTGCGGGTTGAGGCTTGCGCCTGGATGGTTGGGGATAGCTCCTTGCAGGTTGGGGCTAGTGCCCTGCGGGTTGAGGCTTGCGCCTGGATGGTTGAGGATAGCTCCTTGCAGGTTGGGGCTAGTGCTTGGATGGTTGAGGGCAGCTCCTTGCAGGTTGGGGCTAGTGCTTGGATGGTTGAGGGCAGTTCCTTGCAGGTTGGGGCTAGTGCCCTGCGGGTTGAGGCTTGCGCCTGGATGGTTGAGGATAGCTCCTTGCAGGTTGATGATCCTCCTGGGGGTGGTGTTGCTTGGTCCTCCGAATTCGAGGGTTGAATAGTTGGCGCCCGTTGGGGACGTGCTGAAATCCAGCTGGGTTCTTTGAACCGGACTTGGGTCGGTCCTTTGGTGCCTTATCTCGCGGGCGCTTGCTATCGCGTTGATCGTGGCGGTGAGGCCCTCGATGCGTTGGTGAGTTTTCCTTGATTCTTGATCTATGCGCAGCGCGTTGGCTTGTCCGTCGGCGTCGATCTTATTAACCTTTTCCAAGAGTGCGGTTAACGCTTGTTGGATGTTATTGGCCACGTTAGCATTGATCTCGACCGATGCAAGTTGGGATGTGAAATTATCTGACATCTTGATTCGAGGATTTGATCCGGATGGTGTGATTTGTATTGAAAATTAGTCGATCCCCACAGACGGCGCCAAATGAAGAAGCTAAAAAGCTCTTCACAATGATAAAAGGGAATCGATCTACTTTGAAACCAAATATCCGAATTCGAAGCCTTATAAAACGATAAGAATAATGTAAAAATATGATTTTATTGATGATGATCTTTAAGAAACGATTACAAAGTGTTAATCTATGATTCGGAACAAGAGAGTACGGAATTTGGGTGCAGAAAACGTGAGAAAAGAAGATGAGGAGGCCAAAATTAGGGTTCGGCCTCCTTTTATAGGCGATTCCTTCTTCGGTTCGGGTTGGGGCGGTTCCGATATTTCCGCCCCAGCCCGTCCGTGATCTCCTCAACCGCTCGGGGATATAGGGAACGGTTAGGGTGACATCCGATCATCTCTTTCTTCATGAGGCCGACTACGGGCGCCTCGCAGCTTTCGGCGTTTGGGCGCTGTCGGTTTATTATAAGACGGCGCAAGTGGTCGAGTGAATTTTGGTACCAACATGCATGGACCAATAAAACACCTACCAAAAATAGAAGGGATCAAGGGACAATAATATATATATATATGCATTAAAATTGTGACACATAATTAGCTAAAACTATAATTTACAGAAAGGTCCCATCCATCACAATCTAATGAATTTAAGAGCTTTTATGTTGTAACTACGATTTTGTCTTCTTTTCTCTTCACATTTTTGCACATTAAACATATTTGAACATATCTTAGCTCATAACGTAGGTCCAATAATAATCATCATATGCCAGCAAAACAAAATATAATAAAAATTAAGATTTTCAAGAGTTTCATCACACAAATTAAGATTTTCAAGAGTCCATATATATTACATATTTGTTCATATATCGTAGTACTAATTGGTTTCAGTGAAATAGTTGAATTTTATATCAGTTTAATAAAATAACTATAAACAATTAGTCTTAAACGAACCTTTTACTTTTCATCACTATCATAAACCAAACTAATATCCATTGCCTATTGCCGTCTTAATTTCGAATTAATGATCCATTAAATAATACACGTGTTTGATAATTGAAAGCAATTGATTACAAGAAATAATCAGCAAAAAAATAGGGTGGCCAATTATGGTAGTATTAATTAACTTCGTTATTTTTTGACATTTAATTCTATTAATTAAATTGGCCTAACTCGCCATCCTTTTAAATGACATGATGATATTTTCCTGTAACAAATTTTTGTTTGGAATAATTATATATGGTCATTGATTCACGCTTTTTTTGCAAAAAAGTCACTTTGATTCTTGGGAAATTTACAAAATTTTAATCCAAGTGTAGTTATAAAACTTTCATAGTTTTGAATATGTGGAGTGTGTGATCATCATTTATACAAAACTAATTAGCAACAACACTTTAGTTTCAATTCACACACTTTCATTATACAACGAAAAGCTAAGTAACGACTAAAGTATTCGGCTCCCAAAAAAATCATGCGAATAATTGGGACACGGTCTTTAGATTCTATGTATTTAATTAAGAAGCGATTAAAAATGAAAGAGGATATAATGAGTGGGTTTAAAACTAATTAAAATTTAAAAGAAAAATTAAGTAAGATGAAGTGGCTTTGTCGTGGCATAAAAAAGCCAACCAACTTAGTCACCCTACGTTTCCGTCTGGTTTAATGTTAATGACATCTTAATTAGTTTGTTGCCACTTTCATTTCTCATAATCAAATAAGCTACTAAATAATTCAACATTATCTATTAAATACCGTATAATATTGTAAAATTCGTCATACATCGGATATTTAGAGAATATAAATCTAATATATAAGAAAAAATTTAACCTCGATTTAATCTTAAACCTTTTAGAAAAGAAATCAAGAGCAAAACCGTGCATGTTTTATGACCCAAAATAGACAATATCATATTAAAAATGGTTACACTCTCAAAGATAACGGACATCCGATTCGAGGTCGTTACAAATACCTTCTTAAATATCGTGTATCCCATATAAATACTTATATATCTTCCCAATGTGTCTTTAAAAAAATGTCTAAATAACAATTATCAGTATTAAACAATTACTAATCACTATAGTTTGTTTTATTTTTTTCTTGAAGATATAAATAAATCTATAGAAAATAAACATTAAAGAAAGTGATAGAGATAGTATAGTTTAAAATATAGAAGGGTAGGGTCCAAAAACTCATGAGGTAGAAGCTGACGTGTACCTTTCAGATTTAGTTGGCGTGTCGTTTACTGCTCCTAAAACGGCAGGTATTCCGTTAATGAAAATAATATTCTGGCATGAGAAACGGCGTTTAAGTGACGTTACTAACGCCGTCTTATCTAATTACGTAGTTAATGGTGTGTACGTTACCTGAGTTACCGGTAAAGCAAGGGAGAAAACGTCTTATGTATATGCTGACGTGGATATACCTGAGGTTTATAGTAATGACACGTGTTGGTTATAATGGTAGTTGGAGAGATCACATGACATGGGCTGTTTTGTTTTTCGGACCGGACATGTTATGTTTCCACCGACCCATACCGGTTCAAATAATGTAATTATGTTCTTAAACCGAAACCAAATTATATAAACAGGTAAATATATATATATATATATATATATATTTTTTTTTTTAAAACTCATCCATAATCTAAACTAATAATTAGTTCTTTATCAATATAAATTTACTATATAGTATTACCATTTGATTAATTTTATCCAAACTGATAATTAGATCTTCATCAATATATATTTACTATATAGTATTAGCATTTGATTAAATTACCTTTTTGATTTACGAATATTCCAAATTTATTGTGACCGTGTATAACAATAGACAAATGAATTTATAATAAACCAAACATGGTAATTAATGATTTCTAGTTATAAATTTCAGGTGTAAACAAATCTTTTTTGTAAATTAACGCCACAAAATGTTATAACGGACAAAAGCTAGATTCCGAAAGTCCGACATTCAACTTACGAAAATTCAGCTCAGGTGAATACTATTTTTGAAGTTAATATGGTAAACTCAAAGAAAAAAACAAAATATTTGTAGTTTCCTTTTATAAATTTTTGGTTGGTACATTTTTCTAAAATCGACACATATTTGTGTAAATGATAACAACTAACTAACTAAAGAAAACGTTACCTATTCTTTCGTTTTCATTCCACAACGGATACACAATATTAGTCGAAAATTTCATCACATAATCTAAACAAAATAGTTTACACATAATCCAAAACAAAATGAGCCGTTGCTAGATTATTTAACAATCAAACTTCCATCTTGTATAAGAATTTTGCTCAGGTTTTCACAAAAAAATAGTCAGATTATAATTATTTAATAACACTTTATTACAATTAAAATTAGAGGATAGTAAGACTATAAATTGTTTGCTGTCTAAAAATAATAATAAACACAAAAATGATTTAAGTCATTGTGATTGAAGACTGTGTCAAAATTAGAAAAGAACATACCAATATATAATGTTTATTGGGAAAATGGCTAATTAAATCGTCAGCCGACAAAATTGATCCAATTTAAACCCAGATACCGATATGAACTATTTAAAATGTCAATTGTGATTAAGTGATCCAAATCGAACCTGAATTAATCAATCGATAATTTGCTTAAACAGACGTTAACTGTTCCGTTTAAGCTGAAACGATGACGTTTTATTAATGAGATATCTCGACTATAAACAAAAAAAATCCCCAAATCGATAAACATAAACCCTAAATCGATTTTCTCCTCTTCTCCTCTCCTCTCCGATTAACAGAGATGACGAAGCGTAAAAAGCTTGACACTCACCGCCGTGAAGCTCCTCCACCACCTACGATTATCGACAAAGTCGTAAGTGACGAAGCTGTCATCACCACCAACGAAGGTTTCATAGATGTTACAATTGAAGAAGAAGCTAATAGATGTGAAAGTTTTACAGAGATTCATGTAGAAGGGGAGATGACAGAGGATGATGCCGGAACATACATGGAGATTCTTGTGGAAACAATCACAGAGGAAAGAGATGAGGATGACGAAACTAACATGGAGATTCCCGTAGAAACAATCACAGGGGAAGGATATGATGATGCTATTGAAGAATATCGTGTGGATTTGGATGATGTTGAGGCTTTGTTTTGTGAGTATGCGTCTGTTGAGAAAGGTGGGGATTTAGATCGGGATATTGTGGCAGTAGAAGACGTCGATTTAGGGTTTATGTTTATCGATTTGGGGATTTTTTGTGTTTATAGTCGATATATCTCATTAATAAAACGTCACCGTTTCAGCTTAAACGGAACAATTAACGTCTGTTTAAGCAAATTATCGATTGATTAATTCGGGTTCGATTTGGATCACTTAATCACAATTGACATTTTAAATAGTTCATATCGGTATCTGGGTTTAAATTGGATCAATTTTGTCGGGTGACGATTTAATTAGCCATTTTCCCAATGTTTTTTTTACATAAGAAAAAAATAATTGATTTTATTAAAAAAGTGAGTAAGAAAATACTGCAAAAAGTATTACAAGCAGTAGGGTTTAAAATTTGACAAAATAAAATATTAAAATTTCTAAGATGGCTGCTTTTCTCTTTCTTTCAGACGAGAATCAAAACCAAAACCAAACCTGCGGTTAAAACTTAAACCTCTGCAACTAGAGAGAGAAAAAAGAAGAATTAGAGAGAGAGAGAGAGAGAGAGAAGATCTTGTCTTTTGTTTTTGGGTATATAACAATGATCTTTTGTCTTTATCATCAGACAAAAACTAAACACTTGAAATTCAGACAATCTCTGTATTAACCAGAATGATAGAAAGCGGCGGAGATAAACGGAGCTCTTCCGTCGACGAAACAGAAGCTAACCGCACGATTCTCGTCGGAGTTAAACTCGACGCGCCAAGCAGAGAGTTACTAACATGGGCTTTGGTTAAAATCGCCGAGCCTGGCGATACTGTCATCGCTCTTCACATCCTTGGAAGTGGTACCACTTTTTTGACGATTTCTCTTACATAAAGTTTCGATTTTTAATGGTTTTTATTGTAAAGTTTCGATTTTTATTTGTTGGGTTTTGTGTAGAGATTGTTGATCGTGCAGGGAACGCTTCTCTTTTGTCTCTTGTTAAAACCTTTGACTCTGTTCTTGATGTTTATGAAGGCTTCTGCAATTTAAAACAAGTAAGAAAACAAATACAAAAGTTTTGAACTTTATCAATTTCTATTAATTAAAATGTTGAGATTACACCTATTTGTCTCTTTATAGGTGGATCTGAAGCTGAAGCTATGTCGTGGTTCTTCAGCGAGAAAGCTTATTGTAAGAGAAGCAAAATCATTCTCTGCATCTAAAGTATTAGTAGGGGTTTCAAAATCTCACCACACGATTCGTTCATCAGCTTCTGTTGCTAAGTACTTGGCCAAGAAACTATCAAAAGATTGTTGTGTTGTTGCTGTAAACAATGGTAAGATTTTGTTTCAGAAAGATGGTTCTTCTTCTTCGTCAACGATCGTTAATCATTCACAAGGTTTGACCTTTTTTTTTATCTTTTAGACTTTTACACAAAGTTTTTAACGTTTTTGTGTTGTATGAAACATGACTGATTTGGTTTTGTGGTGGTTTAGTCATAGGAAAAGAAGATGTTAGGAGGAACACTTTGTTGAATGTGCTTCAAAGATCTGTTACATCAAGTAAAATTACTAAAGTTGTTAGCCACTCTGAGGAGGAGATTTCGAAGGAGGAGGATCATCAATCAAGTGGACAGAATCTTCAACAGGCCTTAGCGGCTGCTCGGTTTGAGAATTGCTCGGTTTGTGGTTCGGATTCTTTGACTTCACACGACAAAATTAGTCGTGAAAAGTTATCTGGAGTTTCAGATTTCGATAGGAGTGAAGATGATGGTGATGAGTGTCACAAAGCAATTGAGATTGTGCCTGTGAAAGGTTTAGAGGAAACAAGCGGTTCGATAACTATGTTGGTTAGTAAACTGCCTGAAACTAGACCAGGTTGGCCTTTGCTTCGTCGTGCTGTTTCTTCGTTAGGACAATCTGTTGCTGCCACTCATAGGTCTAAACAGATACCGGTAGTTCAATGGGCTTTGAAGCTTCCTCCTAGGAATCGTAAGCAAATTGGATATGATTCATCCGAAGAAATACCAAGCTTAAACGCAATTGTTCAATTTCGTACTAACTCTATCACTGATATGTCTTCTCCTGACAATACTCCAAGAAAACTTCCGGAGGAGTTAGAGGGAATCTACGAGAGATTCTCTTCAACTTGCCGGTTTTTCAAGTATAAAGAACTTGTTTCAGTGACTTCAAATTTCTCCTCTGGTTTGTTCTTCTATCCTTTGAACATGTTTATATAGTTCTTGAAGCTTTTCAAGGCCTCTTGTTGTGTAGTAACCTATAAAAAGCATTTTGATTTCAGATTATTTCATCGGGAAAGGAGGCAGCAGCCGTGTTTTTAGGGGCTGTTTGTCCAATGGAATAGAGGTTGCTGTGAAAATACTCAAGCAAACCGAAGATGTCTTGAATGATTTTGTGGCTGAGATTGAGATTATCACAACATTACGCCATAAGAACGTTATCTCCCTTTTAGGATTTTGCTTTGAAGACAATAACCTATTACTTGTATACAATTATCTCTCAAGAGGAAGCCTCGAAGAGAACCTTCACGGTACTTGTTAGACTACTTGTTAGACAAGTCCTTAGCCTGTTGAAACAAAACTCTAAAAGCTTCTATCATGATCATGGATCTAACACATTCTTGGTTTTGAAACTAGGAAACAAGAAAAATCCACTTACATTTCGTTGGAGCGAGAGATATAAAGTAGCCGTGGGAGTGGCAGAGGCATTGGACTATCTACATAACAGTGCCTCACAACCTGTCATCCACAGAGATGTTAAGTCATCAAACATACTATTATCTGATGATTTTGAGCCACAGGTAAACGCACATTTTCTATTGGATTTTCATATATTTATATAGAAAGATTAAGAAAACGCGACAAGTACTAAAAACATTAGCCCCCAGCTTTCTGATTTTGGACTTGCAAGGTGGGCGTCTATATCGACAACTCATACAATATGCTCGGATGTTGCTGGAACCTTTGGGTATGGAAGATTGCGGTTTTATTTTTTCGCTGATGTTTCTCAAAAAATCTTGTGCTAATCTTGAATTCTTGTGGCAGCTACTTGGCTCCAGAGTACTTTATGTATGGTAAGGTGAATGATAAGATAGATGTTTATGCATTCGGTGTTGTTCTCCTCGAGCTTCTTTCTGGAAGAAAACCGATTAGCACCGGATGTCCAAAAGGACAAGAAAGTCTAGTCATGTGGGTATGTGTTGCTTCATAACAAACCAAGCTTTTTTTAATCTGCTATTGTCGAAACAAGTATGTATAATGATCATCATGTATGTACAGGCAAAACCGATACTAGACGATGGGAAGTATTCTCAGTTATTCGATCCAAGTTTGTGTGATAACAACAAAAACAATAGTGACCAAATGCAAAGGATGGCTTTAGCTGCTACTCTTTGTATTCGACGAAACCCTCAAGCTAGACCGAAAATGAGCATTGTAAGTCTTTTTTTAACCTGTTCAGACTATTGTTCTACGCAGTTTTCTTAACAAATGTGGAATCATTAGGTGTTAAAACTAGTTAGAGGCGATGAGGACACGGTCAAGTGGGCAATGAAACACGCGAACAGCTCATCAGAAGAGGCAGAAATGCTCAAGGATGAGCAATGCCAAATATCTAACTTGCAATCACACCTCAACGTAGCGCTTCTTGATGTTGAAGATGACTCTATCTCCATGGGAAGCATCGAACAAGGCGTCTCTGTTGAGGATTATCTTAAAGGCAGGACAAGCCGTTCTTCGAGCTTCGACTAAATACATAATACTATATAGTGTATTATTGAATGGATGGTGGAATTGCAGGGTTCTTTTTAGGCTTCATTCCTCCATTATTTAGGGTTGTAATTGTAGATTTCAATTGTTTTGGCAATTTTCAATCTTCTTTTGAAGTATTTTGTATGATAACTTCTTATAGTTGTGGTAATAAAGCAAAAGAGAAAATGTTTGTAATTGGTTTTCCTTAGAAATAACAAAAGGCAAATTGAGTTGGTGACACGAAGTCATAAGCTACTTACTACTACTAGTCTACTACTATTGCAACTACACCTAAAAGAAGTCATGAGATAGCAAATACAAGCCTTGTAGTATCTCTCGTTTTGCTTCACATCAAATACACCTAAAAGAGACCATTGTTAAATTCTTGAGTTTCAGGTAAGATGTACTTCAAGAGCTGTGTTGTGCGGCGTGTTAAGGTTACTTGATGCATACAATAGCTTTGCATATTTTTTCCACACGTTTTTCATGGAGCCAGGGTTGGAATGCACCATCAAGAACTATGTTCTGCAAAAGAAACAAACCATAAAAGACACTATAATCTTTGGTGCAAAGGACTCTTACATGGTGCACATACACACACAAAAGGACTTGCACATGTTGTAGCAAGAATATTAATCCATGAAGTAGAAAACTGTACCTCTATATAAAAGGAAAACCCGCGCAATAGGTTTAAAGCTCTAGGAGGATCCTTCTTGTATCTAACACGGCGAAACTTCTTGTTGAATTCTGCTCAATATGTTTTTAGCCGAAGCATATACCCAAAAGAAAGCAAAAGTGAAATTAAAAAACATGTGAAGATACTAATCCTGCCAAGTAAGTATCATGAATTGTATACATCATTGCCTATCAGTAGCCAAATCGTTATAGTAATAGCAAATCAAACAAGTGTGAATAACCAATTAGGGACGTATGATTCCTTAAGCAAGCTTTTCATATAAGACATAAACTTATTTGTTAGTTTAACGGTTTTTATCTTGAGAAGAAAGTTTAGCCATTAGCATGCGAGGCACTACTCTTCAAAAAAGAACATATTTAACAAACAAGATGTCCCAGTTAATTTACCTGGAAACTGTTGGAGATATGAATCCCTAAACTGGTTATCAACATCATATTCAATCTCTCTTCCGTCTCGTAATTGCCTATAACGAGTCACAGGTCTTTTGAGTGAAGCTTCATGAAACCGTTTAATGAACTCCTTCTTATTATATGGCTTTCTGAGGATTTCAATTAGCCTCTTGCTAAACGAAGACTCCCATACAATTTCAGGTTCAGTAGCGTCATCAAGATCCTTGGAAAGCATTACAGCAAAAAAAGAATAAATAAAAGTTAGAAAGCAAAAAAACAGATTTTATAGCAGAAATGAAAGAGAGAATGGTGATACATACTATCACTTTTTCGTCCTTGCTTGCCGTGAATAGGCACTTGCCTTCATCAGTAAATGGATGATTACTGATTGCGATAATATCTGGATCGCAATAAGACACTAAATCTTTCACAGGTTTTACTTTCTGATCCGGCTCAGCGATAGTAACAGCATTGGTCAGATACAATAGGAAATATTCATAGCTTTCATCTACTGACGATAGCTTCTCTATATTCTTCTCAGTCTCGAGTCTCTTTGAAGCTATTGTCTGCCACTTTGCACTGCTCTCTTCAATCTCCTTCTTGCAGGCCTTGAGATCGGTATTTTTCACAGGGGTCTTCCTTTCCCGCATAACCTCTTCTTTCTTTCGCTTGGTTTCTTTGGTTTTAACCACTGGTATAGTCTTCTCAGTCTTCAGCCTCTTCGAAGCTCTGAGGATCTTTCGAGACTTTTCATTTCTCTCTGCATTGCTCTTTTCTTTCTCGTTCTTGCAAGCTTTGAATTTGTTCTTAGTCACGTAACTCTTCCTTCCCCGTCGAATATCTTCTTTCTTGTGTTGCGTGTTTTTGACATAACATATAGGCTTTACTTCGATAGTGTTCTTGGTTAGAGCAATCTTCTTTCCATGTTGAGCGTCTCCTCTCTTTTGTTGGGTCTTGTTCTTCTTGTAAACATCTCTCGAAATCGACTTATGATCTGTTTTACCATTCTCTATCTTCAACTTCTTTGGAACATTGGAAACCAAAGGAGACCTTGCTCTAGTCTTCCTTTTGTCGTTACTCCTATCACTTGTTTTGTTATCGAAGTTGTACATACGCATTTCATAACTGTCCTTCGCTTTGTCCTCAAGGAAATACTGATGGTTTTGACTACAACTCGTCAGCGCCAAGTACTTCTTATATTCCTCATCAAACATCCAAGAGGAACCATACTCATTAGCACAAACAACCTGCTTACTTGTTTTGTTGTTGGTTTCAGCTGAAGTATTAATTAGCTCGCGCGATGTATTCACTTTGCCACAGAGAGCCAGCATTGTACTACCAGCTTCATCTGTGTCCGAATCTGAGTCAATCTCAATCACTTCCCTCTTCATAGTTTCCGCTCCGAACTTAGAGCTATTTGGTCTACACATACAACAACAAACAAGGACAAAAACACATGAAATCGATCAGATACTCATCAAATCGACATAAAACAACTTGAAAACATGGCAAAATTTGACCATGTAAAGCAAAGAGTTTCACCTAGTTTCTTAACCAAACACAACACTGACCCCAAAAACCAAAGGTGAAGAAAACTTGTTGTTCTACATGTTGTATCAAAGCTATAAACAAATCGTAGTAGAAACTCTAACATAGACAGCTGAAACAAAACTACCTTTAACAAAACAAAGCACAAAGTTGGAAACTTTATTGAAGCGATTTTGAAAATCTCAGCAAAAAAAAAAGCATCTCTTTTTGGGATTATCGACACAAAGGAAGACGCTTTTGAGTAAACAAAGATCAAATCAAACATGGGTCAAGCTTAAAATCGAAGAAAACGGTAGAAACAGAAACTTAGCACAAAAAACCCTAGAAGTGAAAATATCAGAGAGAAGCCTTCACGATTTTGGCGAAATAAGCAAAAGACCCATTTGAAGAAGGATCTAAAAATTGAAGAAATTTAAGCATAAATTAACTTACAAAAGAAGATTGATCTGTGAGAGAGAGAGGTATTGGCGTTTCACCCAATTCGCAGCCTTTCTAGTTCAGTGTCTTTTGTGTAAATGTGCGCTTAAACCCATAAATGCATGACTCTCCCCATAAGCTGTTCCGTACGCGCTCTTTTTTTATTGTCATCAAAAAAATACATACTATGAAATTTACATTAAAATTTAATATTTGATATGGTGGGTCGATAATTAACTAAGACCAAGTCCAACTAGGATTTTAACTAAAACATTTGTCTAGTAAATTTGTTATTTTTATGGAAACAAATCATGAGATTGGTTAAATATGTTTTGTACTCGTTTAAATAACAATTTATTTTATGTTTCTATATGCTATTGGAAGCACGTGATCTTGTGGTTAATATACGATACGACCATACTTGTAAGTTGTAAAGTCAGCAAGTCAAAAGCATACCTAAATGAATAAAATTGTATTATTTGATAATTTAATTTAGATCCCCAACCACTATATTTAATCAAATCAAAGTCAAGTTAAATTATAAGAAAATATTTTATTTATTAAATAACAACCATCAAATTCTATACAAAATACTCAATATCGACGAGGAGTGTGGGCATTCGGATATTCGGGTCGGGTTCGTGTAGGAACCGATCGGGTTCGACTATTTCGGGTAGGGGTATTTAGGACCGTAGGGGTACTTTGGGTTTTTCGGTTCGGGTTCGGGTAGGAACCGTTCGGGTCCGGGTCTTTCGGGTATGAGATATTTGGACCCGGAAAATACCCGAAAAATCGGGTATCCGTTCGGTTCGGGTATTTTTCCATTATTTTCGGGTATTTTTCGGATATTTTTCGAATATTTTCGGATATTTCGGATATTTTCGGGTATATTCGGATATATGGTACCTATAAACATATGAAATATAATAAAGTTTCGGGTATTCGAGTACCCGTTCGGGTATCAGGTCGGTTCGGGTATTATCTGATACCCACAGATACCAACTTTGAAGTAACTTTCGGATAAATGTCTAATAGCCGTACCCGAATCGATCCGAAAATTTCGGGTCGGTTCCGGTTCGGGTATCGGGTAATTTGCCCACCCCTAATAGCGACCATAACCTTATTATCATAAGTTTTTAACTAAAACCATAATAACCTATTAAAATTGGATATATGTTGTAAATTGGATGAATAAAAATTGTGTTTATTCATTAAATTAAGGTGTCTTTATATATGAAATACAATATATCATAAGAAGTGACCGAAATCTCTCGACTTTTGGATCCAATGGTTCGTCCATTCATTTATATTAAACCGATTCACAACAATATATGTATAATAAAACTATAAAAGGTTCACTTTCTAGGTTGTAATTAGGTTTTATTATAAGTTAATTAATTAATTATATTTACTAGATCTGTACATATCCCTTTCTTCTTCCTTTTTCTGTTTCATTGTCTTGTTTTCATGCGAAACTCCTCTCAAGTTTCATCCTTTCACTCACTCACACACACAAATCGATTCTCTCACCACCACATCCACGTGTCTCAACCTCCTCCTTCTCTCCACCGTCTCCGTCGTCTCTCCTCTTCTCCGTCGTGAAATAGCTTCGCTTTATCGCGATCGCTGCCGTGAAACCGCCATGAATCTCTCCGACGTTAGATTCGACGTAGCGAAAACGCCTAGATTAGTCAAAGTCATCGCCTTTGCGTTTCTCTCCATCTCTACGATATTTCTCTTCAATCACTTCTCAGATTCCTTCTCTTCTTACCCATCTCTTCGTTTCCCAATCTCCACCGAAGCTAATCAGACCCATATAGCCTCCGTCGCTTCACCGCCGTCTCCTCCGCCCCGTCCACATCTCAAGATCTCTCCTCCGCCTCTTCCACCGACAGTGGTTCGAACAGGGATCATCGACGAGAACGGCGCGATGTCGGATTCGTTCGAAATCGGAGGATTCGATCCTGATTCCGTCGAAGAGCTCAAATCAGCCGCCGGAAACTCCACCGGAGATGTTGCGGAACCGTCGAAAGAAGATGATTTGAAAGTTGGGTTTCAGATCGAGAAACTAAAGCTATGTGACAAGACGAAGATAGATTACATTCCATGCTTAGACAATGAGGAAGAGATCAAGAGATTGAACAGTAGTGATAAAGGACAAAACTATGAGAGACATTGTCCTAAGCAGAGCCTTGATTGTTTGATTCCTCCTCCTGATGGATATAAGAAGCCAATCCCATGGCCACAAAGTAGAGACAAGGTTACGTAGTGATGATAAAAAGTAGCTTAGTGTAGCTTGCTTAAGCCTGTTTTCTTCGGATTTTCGATGTTTAGTGTAGTAGTTAAGTGTGATTTAGTGTGGAGTCTCTATCTTTATTGTTGCATTGCTTTCTGGTAGGTATGGTTCAATAATGTGCCACATACACGGTTAGTGGAAGATAAAGGAGGACAGAATTGGATAAGAAGAGAGAAAGATAAGTTTGTTTTCCCCGGAGGTGGAACTCAGTTCATACATGGAGCTGATCAGTATTTAGACCAGATTTCTCAGGTTTGTTTTTACTTCTTTTCGATGTTTTTCCTGTTTTGCTCAGCTTTGGTCTTATATTCTCATAGATTGAAATTTATAGATGATTCCTGGTATTACATTTGGAACAAGCACTCGTGTTGCATTGGATATTGGATGTGGCGTGGCAAGCTTTGGTGCGTTTTTGATGCAGCGTAACACGACAACCTTGTCTGTAGCACCGAAAGATGTCCATGAGAATCAGATCCAGTTTGCATTGGAGCGTGGTGTGCCTGCGATGGTGGCTGTCTTTGGTACAAGAAGGTTGTTATATCCAAGCCAGGCTTTTGAGATGATTCATTGTTCTAGATGTAGAATAAATTGGACACGCGATGGTTTGTTTTTCTCTTCTTTCATCGCTTTTTTTTTTTGGCTTCGTCTATGATGTTTTTTTCTGAGATTTGTCTGAATTACACAGATGGGATACTTCTTCTTGAAGTTAATAGAATGCTCAGAGCAGGAGGCTATTTTGTTTGGGCTGCACAACCCGTTTACAAACACGAGGATAACTTGCAAGAGCAATGGAAAGGTTTGTATATTAGTTAACAAACACAATATGTCTTCTGTGGAGACTTATATTCGATCTGTCTTCTCTCAGAAATGTTAGACCTTACTAACCGACTATGTTGGGAGCTTATCAAGAAAGAGGGATATATTGCTGTGTGGAGGAAGCCTCTAAACAACAGCTGCTATGTTAACCGTGAAGTTAGTGTAAAGCCTCCTTTGTGCCAACCTAATGATGATCCCGATGATGTTTGGTACATTAACATATCTCAACGTCTCACTTCTAATACTTTTGGGCCTTTATGCATAGAAATTTGACCAAAATTTTGTGGTTATGGTTTCATGTTTCAGGTATGTGGATATGAAACCGTGCATCACCCGGTTACCTGAAAATGGCTATGGGGCGAACGTCTCAACATGGCCTGTGCGGCTTCATAATCCGCCAGAGAGGCTACAAAGCATTCAAATGGATGCCTATATATCCCGCAAGGAAATTATGAAGGCAGAGTCAAGATTTTGGTTTGAAGTAGTAGAGAGTTATGTGCGGGTTTTTCGATGGAAGGAGTTCAAGCTAAGGAATGTTCTTGAGATGAAAGCTGGTTTTGGAGGGTAACCATCAATCAAAACATCGCCTGCTTCTGTAACAAAATTTTGTCTCATCTAGTATTTCTTGATTTTGGCAGGTTTGCAGCAGCGCTAAACGATCTCGGACTTGACTGTTGGGTTATGAATGTTGTTCCTGTAAGCGGATTCAACACCTTACCGGTTATCTATGACCGTGGACTTATAGGGACTATGCATGACTGGTACAAACCGATAGATACCCATCTACTCTTTTACTTCTAGCACCACATGACTTTCACAAGATCACATCTAAAAGCTTGTTCCGCTTACTTTCTCCAGGTGTGAGCCATTCGATACGTATCCAAGGACCTATGACTTAATACATGCTGCGTTTCTCTTCTCTGTTGAAAAGAAGAGGTAAATATAAAGATTTAAACGTCTTGTGTAAGAGACTTTGATGAGACTAGAGTATTGAGTTTGGTTTCATGTGGTGTAAAGGTGCAACATAACAAACATTATGGTGGAGATGGACAGAATGTTGAGACCGGGAGGACATGTTTACATAAGGGATTCCTTGTCTTTAATGGACCAACTTCAACAAGTGGCGAAAGCCATCGGTTGGACAGCTGGGGTTCACGACACCGGGGAAGGACCCCATGCAAGCGTTAGGATCCTCATCTGCGACAAACGAATGTGATATATAACTACAAGACACACACACAAAGAAAAGACCAAGAGATCATCGTCCAGTGATAGGTCTGCTCAAAGCAACACTAAGTACTTACTGATGATTTTTATGTTGTTGATTTTGATTTGTTGTAGATTGAAGAGTGTGAATACACTTTTGACCCATTTAAAACAAAGATTTATTTTATCAAACTCTGAGCCAGAAGTGAGAAGACCATATAAAAAGACACAAACACATAAAGTAAGGCCTTTGTTTTTTGAAGTCTTTTCGGTTACAACCGTTGGATTGCTAAGTTTAGACCCTGAAGGTATAGAGACTCCTTGATGAAGTTGTATATATAAGAGTGGAGTAAAACTAGTTAGTATCATCTGTTGTTAACAGCAGATTTAGCATATAAAAATCTACAACATTTCTTTGTTAAATGCGTGAAGAAGATGAGACTTAGAAAAAAAATACATCTTCAGAATTGTTGCACCACCATTATTTGTGTGTCTATCACCTTCGCATCCTGGTCCATAGTCCAGGGACTCTAGACTGGCGATGCCGCCGCTTTGTGCTGCCTAAACCGCTGTCACTGACACTACCCGCTTCGTGGAGGTTATCATGAACCTCTGAGAACTCTTTAGTCCATGTATTCAATGGAATCACATATGAATCATCCTTTGTTGTTTTCTTCTGCTGCTCGAATCTCTTCACGTTTTCAGAAAACCGATGGAATGTTCTGTTCATTTTCGCTATTCCTCTTTCAACAGGTTCCACCACATGAGAAACCGTGAACCTCATGTCATCCGCAATCTAAGCAGCACAAAAACATATGGTCATGAGAGCAAAGAACCGTAAGTAGAGAGTTAGATTTGTAATAGAAGGAAAGTGGCTTACGATTTCACCACTCCCAAACACCACATCACGGACGCTTTGTGGGAAATTTAAGCGTTTATCAGTCTCATCATGCCTACCATACCGTATCCTAGTTGTTCTTTCACCGTCTTTAACCTCTTCTGGGTCAGGAGGTGTATCTAAAGAGGCATAATCCGACATTACTGCTATATTACGAACACATCTCTCTCCACGCTTGTAAGGTGCCGCTGGAAATACATAGAGATGAACCACAGCAGCAATACCCATCTGAAAAAACATTACACAAAGTTGATAATCTAACACCAATCTAGTTATGGATGGATAAAGCATAGACATGAAAATTACCTCGATACATATAATATAGTCTTGTATTCGTGTTTTCAGTTCCTTAGCCAAAGACCCTTTGAAAAGTCCCATAGAGAAGAGGAATGCAACAATAATACCTTGCCACCAGGTGAGGAATACAATAGACTTAAATGTTAAAAACTTGGCCAACGGTTTGATGGGTGCTAACTTGTCTTTGATGACATTATAGAACTGTACAAGGCAATACAATGCCCATGTTTGACTGAAATTGAGCACTACAGCCAGATATGGATATCTGAAACAAGAGTAACATTCATTACAATATCATCATACCGTGTTAGAATCAAGACAAGAATGAATAAAGCCAAGGAAGAACACATCAGAGATGAAGAGGGAAGGGAGAGAAGATTACCCGTAATTCCATTGGAACTTCCCTTCTCCGTAAACTCCAAAGGCTTCAAGTATCATTGCTAACAGAGCACAGATCATCTTCAGTATCATCTGCAACAGAAGTTTACGTCAGTAAAAGCAATGTTGTCTATTATAGAGAACATTCCAAGAGAAATTTATATGAAAGTACATACATATTGAACTATGCCAATTTTCACAGCCTGATAAAACTCAGGACCAAGATTCCAATCTTTTAGGAAGCAGTTCATTGGAAAGGGATGTTCTACAACTCCATAAGAACATGTGCCTTCGAGAAGAGGAGTGCTTTGAGTGATAATTGTCTGTTGCTCCATGAATTCAATTGTACGTTCTTCTCCATCTGCATATACATAGATAAATCAAAAAGAATCTGAGCAATCAGCTTGCCATGTAGAATCATATTCCACATAACAAACCGGTTTATAATTACTTTAAAACTCAATATAGCCACTCCATAACATGCATGTTCAAAAACTAGAAATAGAAATCTATAACAACCATTACCTAGGCAAGCTATTAGATATCTCTCAAAGCAGTAGAGCGCAAAAGCTTCATAACAATCCCGAATCACCTCGCAGTTGAAAGCGGCTTCTGAATTCACCAAAGACAAAAACTGCACAAAAAAGTATAAAGAACACCATAACTAAGAAAAAAACTGAATGTGAAACCTTAATAAGAAATTGCACAAAAACTAGTAAACTTAATGAAACCATACCGACTCCAGCGCGTAAACAGGTACCATCAGAATAAGTCCAATAAGAAACTTCTGTTCCTGTAAACAAGACAAAGAAGCATTATACATGTAAGTCTGTGACCTGTGAAAAGCTACACACAAACAAGTAAGTGCTTAGGAGTGATAACAAACCTCTGGTTGGTTATAAGAAGCCAAATGCTCAAAGATAAGATACGTTGAGATGACAATAGCAACAGCCACAAATACACTAGCACTTAAGATCGGCCAGGTAAAAGTTGTTCCACCATCAACAACCAGATCAGGAGACCACATTACACCGAATCTACTCGAAGATTCTCCCATGGAAACAACAAAGAAGAGAATGCATAGAATTCCTCTCCACTCCATTTATAACAAAAAAAACAGCTAATAAGGAAACAAAGTCAAGCAAAAGGACAACACTTTGTTCCACGGCACATAGACCCCAAAATCACTTATCAAGCTATGATATTAGCAGTGGTGATAAAGCTGATTCAGTAACAAGAGATAAATCTGCAATAAGGGTTGAAATTAAAAACACAAACTTTAGGTTATATTGTGATCAAAATTAAAACTTTATAAATCAACAATAAAAACCATGAATTTACCTGATCTGGGTCGTCGTCTTCATCAAATTAGATTGCCCAATAAACAAACAATAAATCAAAAGCAAGCAAACAAACGATTCGAGAAACCCTAAATCACCGATAACGTAATATATGATTTTCGCCTAAAATTAAGAGAAAATTGCACTCGAGAAGAGAACTATGTGTCTCAGTTTATTCTGGCTTTGCTCGTATTCAACAAAAGAAGAAGAAAAATCGAAACTTTTTTTCTCTCAAATCTCTCTCTCTTTATCTTTCGAGAAAAAGGAAAACTAATGTTTTTGTTTTAGCGCGTGGAAGAGAAAGAGCCTAAAAAGGAAAAGTTCATCTTTTTGTGCATTGGCGGTTGTGACAAAAACTAAACCCGTCCCAGAAAATTTTAATGACGTGTCAACCAAAATTATCTGACGTGTAGCATTCTCATTGGTAGATGTTTGAAGAAAAATAAAGTTACTTAAAAGTTAAAACACACACAATTAGCAAAAGGAATACTTTTAAGCTCAAAATAATAGATCAAACATTTGATTTGGGGATAGTTTTCATTACATTTTTTTATTCTAGTAAGAAAATAATTGGATATACGATAATATTTTACATTTAATTTATACTAAGTAAATTGTGAAAAAATAGTCTAAATTTTAGTTCAATAGGTGTGATATGGAAAAATGAACAATGAAAGAGATATCAAGTCAAATATCATTTTTAAAAATCATGTGGAGTTATCTCATTCTTCATATTTTGACTATTTGCAAGTTCTTCAATATCACAAATTTAAACATATACACGTGATGAAAATAAAATGTTTTTGACAAAAAAACATAAGTACAATATTGTAGTTGTACTAATTAGGTCATGTTTATCAAAGTTGCTTAGTGGTATTAATCTAAGGCTCTTATGTATTTTTATGTATTTGGGTTCAAAATTAAATCAAAAATGGATTTAATGTTAAGGGTCGTTGCTTATCTAAGCAATTCTGAAGCCCAACAAGAGCCCTACGTGTCAACTTGTTACTGGTCGGAATAAATTTTTTTTATTAACTCTCTCTCTCTGTTTTAGGCGACTCCTTCCGGCTTCCACGATGGGTTGATTTCTGATTTTTCGGCTAGTTCAAGGCTAGATCTTCAATTAGATTTACGGTTATGAGGGTACGATCAATGGATCCAGACAAATCAGCTAAGATGTTTGTAGATTGGCCAAAGTGGGGAGCTTCTATGGTTCCTCCCAATGGATGCATCTCGGATTCACAAGTTCAAGATGAATTGGATTTCAAGAAGATATGTCTTCAAGGTCCAAAGAAATCAGAACATGCTTTACTTCTTGTCATCGCATTTAAGCATGTTCGAGCCAAAGATCAACTTCTTTTCAAAAGTAATTAGCTTCTCACCCTTTCACTTTGTTCATATCCTTGACTTTAATGTCTTATAGTTTGACTTTTAGTGAATATAGATGGTTTTCAAACACATAACATGTTATTCTTTGTTATGTTCTCTGTTTATTTGAGTAACTTTATTTGAATTCTTAAAGGTCTAAACTTTCAAGTCCAAGTCTTTGTTTTGTTTTGGTTTGATTCTTAAGAATCTTTATGCGTGTGTTTTGTGTTGCAGAGTTCGTTGTTCATATGCAAGACAAAACTATACCAAGGTTGAAACCAAAACTTATAAAGCAATGTCTTTTTGATTTATCTACTAGACACAAAGCTATTAACGGTTTGATATATGTTTCAGTGGCATCAAAGGCAAAGAAGTAGGAAATGAGAAGTTTGTAGGCGTTATTAATATAGCAAACATTACATACAAGAACCTTGATGCTCGCGGACTGATCACCGGCTTTCAATTCTTACAAGTAAGCATCTTTGATCTCTTTTCTTTGAAAGGCCACACACATCTTTGATAGTGTTTTATAAACCAATCTCTAAAGGCTTTGGAATAATGTTCGTTTCAAAAATAGGAAACTTGCTTTTGTTTGTGTTGCTAAAAACATTGTTGTTGTTGTGATGTTGATGAATGAGAATTGAGAATGATTTTTGTGGTCTGGTTTTTGAGATATGGTTTTTGTTAATATTTTGATTTCTTGAGTTTTGAGTTTTTAAGAAATTTTAAGCATTCCTTTTTAGTCTCCTTTGATGGAGGACAAATTGTAATAAAACCTTTAAAAATGCCTATGTATTTTTTTTTGTACAAATACACTCAAATATTAATTAAATATTCTTAAGCACTCTACATTTAGTCTCCTTTGATATACATGTTGTGAGGTGAAAAAAGGAAAGTGAGATTATGTACTGAAACGTTGAAATTGTGTGGTCAAATTTGTGAAAGTTTGGTAAACATATGGGTCAAATTTGGGGGCCCATTTATTTAAAGCCCACAGATTAACCAACCTCTTGTTCTTGTAGGCCCAAATTGGTCCCAGACCATTCATTACTCTCTTCTACTCACTAACAAATTGTTTTAATATCATAAACATATAAATATGTATTTTTTTTGTTTAAAGTGGAAATAAACAGAGATATTCATTACGTAATTGATGGTAGCATGGAAACCCTAATGTTAGCACGAGGTACGCCATGTTATTAATTTATAATTTCAAGGCGTCTTATAATTATTTAAAAATGTTTACTCGTGAGAAGATTACATGTTTATGTAATCAGTCCTTTTAAATGATATAATTATTAATTGCATTTGCTATATGTAATTTAGAAACTAGCTAAACCAACCTCATCAACACAATCTACGAAAGTGATAATATAACAATGAATACTGCCTATATATACTACTTAATTATACTCTTATGTAATAAACATACTAGATTAGTCTAAGAAAACATTTTGAACTCGTAAAAAGTGTATATATATATATCAATGTTTTGATAACCGACCCGGGAATCAAACCGGATTATGTTCCGGGTCACCGGATTTCTGGGTCGACCGCGGTTCAACCGCGGGTCAATAAATTGATGATTATATATATATATATATTATATTAATTTATTATAAACCTTATTCAAATTTTTTGGTAAGTAACAATTTGAGTATAAAATTTATTATAAAAACATAAAAAAAGGAAGAATTATAAAACTACACCTTTTGAATTACATTTCACAAAACTACACCATTTCCAAAATACTTCACAAAACTACACCTAAACACTCAAAATTAAATCCAAATAAACCCTACTCAAACAATACTACCCCCTTAATACTATACCCTAAACACTAATTAGCGAACCCAAATGAAAAGATTTTAATTTTGGTAATTTTTAAAAAGGTAAATTAAGCTTTTAAAATTTTGAAAGGGTGTATACTTGTGAAAATATTGAATTAGGTGTAGTTTTGTGAAGGGAGGGTTGAAAGGGTGTAGTTTTGTGAATTTCTCAAAAAAAATAATGTCTCACAATAATAATAAAAAATCATTATTCAAAAACTAACTTAACTCAACTAATGCTAGGATAAAATCATAAATTGATAAAAGTAAATAGCTAATATTAAAAAGAAATCAAACATTATTTTAACCAATCTTCATTTTGCCTTTCATAATTTTTTGCGGCGGCTGGTATGGTGAAATCTTCATCAAAATCTAAAAGTTCACAAACCACACACGTTAGTGACTTATAAACATAAATAATATAACTTAAAATCTTTATTTGTACAATAATCCAAAATTAGTCAAAAAATCAAAGCAGAGAATTGTACGTAGAGACTTTCAGTCAATCGGTTGCTCACGAGCCTAGTGGAAATTGAAAACCCTATTTTTAGTTTTATACAACGTAAAGTCTCAAAACAAATTTATATATATAAAAAAATATATTACTTGACCCGTAACTTCTGGTTCGCCCGGATCTCGGGTTTATGCCGGTTTTTCCCGGCTCAATCCGGGTTTCAACCTAGCAAATTTAACAATCATACCCGAACCGGATTGTTTGCCAGGTCACCGGTTTTACCGGTCGGACCGCGGATCCGGGTCGTGTATTAAAACATTGATATATATATATATATATCTAATACATTTTCTTACCAATTTATAATACACCACAAATATCAATAGAGACATTCAAATATAATGATACCATCATGTATCAAAGATGTCACAATCAAATAGATTACCAAAAACGGAAACAAAAGAAAAAATAATCAGTGAATGTATATAAGTGATGAATACACGAAACATTTAATAGCAAATGTATGGAAGAATGATATTAACAACTACAAAATATGGTTCAAAACCTTTTTGTTTAATAAAAAAAAACAACTAAAAAAAATAGAAATTAGAAGAGATTATATTTATTTTTAAAAATGAAAAAGTGGGGCATGTGGGAAGGGTGTTGACGGTTGTCAGAAATGCCATGCTCTTTATCAAGGGTTCTTATGTAGAGTGCTTGTGTATTTTTTTGTGTATTTTTTGTGTATTTGAGTATTAAATTAAATCAAAACATGTACTATTCATAAGAACTCTACAAAAAGGGGAGCTTAAAATGCTTAATTAAGCACTTTTCATTATAGGTGTTTATGAATAGTACATGTTTTGATTTAATTTAATACTCAAATACACAAAAAAATACACAAAAAATACACAAACACTATAAATAAGCACCTTTGATAAACATGGTCTAAGATTGTGGGGGCAAAGAGCTTTCACTCCCTTGTGGGTCTCTTTAATTTTCTCTCTTTTCCTCTTCCCTTCCCTTAAATTTTCTTCTTTTTTCCTTACACTAAACAGTAAATCATACTCTATGTTCTGTTTTTATAAAGTTATATAAAAAAAAAATTAAAGAATACGATTTTCTAGACAAGTGAATTCATATTGTACACTTGAGTACTAACTATAAATTAGTGTTTTCTTTTAAGCTGGAACAAAAAGGTAAAATAAGCATCAATATTGATGAATAATAATATGAGAAGCTTTTAACTCTTGAATTTGTGATTTGGTTTAAATTAGTTGGGGAAATCGAATTCCACCGAAAGCCATTCATTTCGACTCAGTACTACATATCACTACGTGACAAAAACAAATTAAAAAATAATATCATATATCTAAGTTTATTTCACTATTTTGGTATATCGAGCATTAATGTCAATGGAAAAACAAAAATGTATACCAACATCACGTAAACACAATTTTACACATAAAACTAACCAAACATTGCAAAAAAATATGCATAAATGAATCGAACTCGTGTGCTAGTTCGATAGTTTTTTCGATTTTAACAAGTTCTATCATTTTTGACGCGTGTATTATTTAGTTAATGAATTTCTATCACACATATATAAATATATTAGTTTGTTTTTTTTTGTTAAAAAAATATATTAGTTTTCCGTTACATATTTATATTTACATTTCTAGTAAACGTTAAATAAGAATAGTTATTGTCTGTATTAACATCTAAATTTTGTCAATATATTTGTTAATTTTTATACAATTGCATAATAATTTCTTTAAAGTTTAGCCCATATTGAAATATTTAAGTTCATCCATGGACCATGCATAGGTTATCACGTAAAGATAAATAAACACGAATGTAAATACTAACATTAAATACAAGAAAGTAAATGGGTCATCTCGAATAAAAATAATAAACAAATACATATAAACATTATAAAATTATTGACGTGAATGTGAACACATCTGTCAATAATAATAAAGTAAGCGATCCAATGTCCTTTTTCTAACTAACTTCAACATTTTCACTTCAATACACATTATTCATCTCTCTCTCTTCTCCTTTCTCTCTCTAGTCTCTATATATAAACCCTACGTACTAATTAACTCTCATTCACACACACACTGAGTCAACACACGTGGCAATGAACGAGTCACACATCTCCTCCGTCGTCAAACAACCACCGTCTCATGTGGAAGAAGAACAAGAAGAAGAGACCACAACACAAAGATCCAACAACAAGAAACGGGTTAGACCCGACCCGGGTTATAGAGGCGTAAGGATGCGTACGTGGGGCAAATGGGTCTCCGAGATCCGTGAGCCACGCAAGAAAAGCCGTATCTGGCTAGGGACTTTCTCCACTGCCGAGATGGCGGCGCGTGCGCACGACGCGGCTGCTTTAACCATCAAAGGCTCTTCCGCCGTCTTGAACTTCCCTGAGCTCGCTACTTACCTTCCTCGTCCGGCTTCTTCCTCTCCTCGCGACGTTCAAGCCGCCGCCGCCGTCGCCGCCTCCATGGACTTTCCTTCCTCCTCCGACGTTAACTCCGATCCCATCACGGTGTTATCGTCGTCGTTGTCACCGTCGAGCTACTCAACGTGTACGTCTTCGTCTTCATTGTTGTCGCCATCTAGCGAAGAAGCGGCGTCGTCGACGACGGAGACGGCGGAGGAGCTAAGCGAGATAGTGGAGTTACCGAGTTTAGAGACGAGTTACGAAAAGTCAACGAGCGAGTTTGTATACGTTGACTCGTTGTATCCGCCAAGTTCGCCTTGGTATTTTAATAATTATTTTAGCTTTTATTACCATAGCGAAGAAAATGGGACTTTGATGTCTGAACCTTTTGAGTCTTCCCATTTTTGCCCTTTTTTTCCTTGAGTTCTTCAAATTTGTTCCCTTTGTTTAAAAATTATCATTTTAGTCCTTTTTCTCTGAGGGTTTATTAAATTTTGTTGCCAATTTTTTTTTGTCTAAGAGGGTTGATTTTTAATTAGTGGATTCACAACAACAGTGTTTAATGTATTTTTATTAAACCTGATTTTATCATATGGTATGTTCTATATTTATGTGATCGGATCTTCTATAACGAATCTAAAACCTAATCATGCGTTACCTATAACGAACACGTCATTGTGATTAATTGGACCATAATTTGCATTTTCAGTTTTCTGTTTATAATTAATTTTTTTAATTTAGCAAAAGCATCATTTTAGGTGATTACAAATTTACAATATTCGAGAAGCTGTTTATGTACTTATATCAAGGTAGTGAGTTATGAAATCTATTTTAAAAGATGGTTTGTTAGCTGGCAGGTAGATATGATCACATTTATTATAACCCTTTGAAACTAATTCACAAAATTTCTCTAACTATCTCAGATTAACACTTTAACCTTATTTGAACTTTTGTGTCTAATCAAGATTCAAGAATAATAGAAATTACTTTAATCATGGGTTAAAAGTCTCGTTTTTACTCCCAACTAAAAAAATCACAAAATATTATAGTTACCGCATTTGACTAAAATCACTTGGCAGGTTAAGTTTTCTTATAACTAATTATTAATTAATCTTATTTGACTTTCTTTAAATTAAATTAGTCAGAGATAATTATAGTATTCTGACTCTTTTAGTTTAGCATGTACATGCACTAACTCATATGCAAAATCACACGATAAAGATTTAATATATACTCCTAATATATATTTTCTCGAAGAACTTTAATTAAGGTATATTTTATGTTTTAGCAATTCATTTTTTTTTCATGCGCAAATCTAGCCCATGGGGCAAACTAATTTTCAAATTCATTTTATGTTTACGTCAAATAAGTATTGCGTGAGTTTTTGGACAAAAACATCATTCAACACCGACTAATAAGGTGTAGATTAAATTTTTTAATCTGTTTTTATTAAAATTAATCGTTACGTTAATTTAGTAATGCATTAAACTATTCCGTAAGAAAGGCCATTGTTATTGGGATCCACGGTCAACGGAGGTTTCTACCCACGAGCAAAGTCTTTATTTTTTTAACTCAAAATTATAGATGATTCTCTTTGATTATTTAATGGGGTCCATTTCAAAAGTATATACTATGATAATGTAAGTTTATGTTTTTTATCATAATTTTATGCGTAAAAATCAGAAATGAAACTTTCTAAAAAATAAGTATTGTAATATCTAACTGGTCAAACAAATAATTCCACGATGATTCAAAAATAAATTAAAAAATATTATAAATATAAAATAATGGAAACTATGAAATGTAAGTCGCTTTGGCCGAGTGGTTAAGGCGTGTGCCTGCTAAGTACATGGGGTTTCCCCGCGAGAGTTCGAATCTCTCAGGCGACGTTTCTTTTTTCTTTATTTTTTTGTGTGTTTACAATTTTTTGATATTTTCTAGTGATGCATTGTTCAAACTTTTCAAAGCTTGAGTTTTTCTTTTTAAAACATCTTTATAGGCCCATTTTGAAATTAGACTCATGTTTGGGTTACTTTGTATTTATTTTTAGGATAATTCAATTTTGGAATGGATAAAAAGTGAATTATTTATCGTTTTTTATCTAATTTAGTAACATATGATCTTTTTGATTTTTCCCCCTAATATTCTTCAAATTTAGAGATATATATTAACTAAATAACTATAAAATAGGGCATGTTTTTTTCTGGTAAAAATAAATCGAGCATGATTTAAAGTTATTAAATGTATTTTAGGGTTTCATTTGTCTTTTCTAGTAAATAAAAAATATTTGTTGAAAAAAAGAAGTACATTATTTCCTCTTTCTTTGGATTTCCTTTTTTCATTTTGTTTAGTTATGATTAAGAAAAGGAAAAAACGAGTGAAAAAAGGAAAAGTCTTATTACCGTTATTTTCCTCTCACAAAGTTTCCTTTTTTCCGATTCCTTTCTCTCTCTTTATATATCTCTTTCTCTCTAAACTCTTTATTCATTTATTTGTCGTTGCCAGAGACGAAAACCTCTGAAGCTTTTCTAGGGTTTGGTTTTCTCCGTCTCTTTTCCTCCGTCTTCTCGTTAGGCGATTCCTTTGTTTCTCAATGCTATTTTCCTCTGTTTTTTCTCTTCTTTTGTTTGCTCTGTTTTGTTACATGAACTGTTTAGGTTTGCAATTCGCCGTCAAAAAGCTATAACCTTTTTCACTTATTATGTCAAAAAAGACAAACCCTTTTCACGAATTAGACTTTATCTTGTAGTATTTTTAAAGATTCTCGTACTTTGTTGTTTGATTTCAAGATAAAAGGTTTGTTCTTTGACATCGTATTCATCTTTCTTATTCTGTCTTTTACCAAAAGTTTACAACTTTTCAGGTTTTTGAAGATGAAATCGGAGATTCGCTTCTCAATCAAAGTAAAAAAAAAACCTAATCTTTCTCTTTTGTATTTTTAAAGTTTCTCTTACCGTGTATTTTTAAAGATAGAAGGTGTGTGCTTTAACCTTTTACACTCACTGCCTGTCTCTTAAGGTTTTTGACTATAGGTTCAGATTCAATAAGATGTCTCCTATTGACAAGTCTCATAGAGGCTATGATTGATTGTTAAAACAGGGTATGATTGATTGTTAAAACAGGGTTCGGTCTTGGGACCGAACTGGGGTGATTGTAATAGAAGGGGGTCGGAAAACTCGTTAAGTGATAATGGGGACGAACATGTGGTACCGAAGTGGAAATAAGAGTGAAATGCCGAACATAAATATAATATGCCGAACAGAAAATGAATAAGAACTCGGAGTTCGTTTTGTTTATTGATCGATTGTTTGATACAAATGACGAAGTGAAAAGATGAGTTTATAATAGTTTCTCTCTCTAAAATCCGGATCCCTTTACTCTTGAGCCGGGACTCTCTATTTATAGTGAAGACCTTTGATCCTTGGCGGGGTTTTGCTCTTTTGGCGGGATCGCTTCGGCGCATGCTAGACATACGAAAAACTGTTTTGTCGAACATGCATTTGCATTTAATGCGGTTGTCGAGCGTGCCTCTGCATTAAATGCTGGTTCGGCTGACCTCTGTGTCCTGCAGGTCCGTACATACACTTCTGTTGACTGAGCCACGACGTCGTACAGACGTCACCTGTGTCAGTCCTGGCAGGTCCGTACCGATATCACTGTCGCGCATGCCTCCTTTAATTGGGCTTTTGACTTCGGCTGAGTCTTGGCTTCGGCGGGCCTTTGGGCCGAACTCCGGATAGGGCCCAACGAACTCTCTTGGTGACTTCTGAAATGGGTCAGGCCTGAGTGGGCTTAGGCCCACCCTTAACATTAGTCCCTCACCCAGTTCGGCTTTTTAGGAGAGGCGAACTAAAAGAGATCGACCTTGGCGCGTTTGAGGAGTCACCATTGGCATATGATCGATTTGGGGAATGCCACGTCATCGACCCTTCTTTTTTGTAATTTTGGGTCGACTGTTGGGGTCGGCCTTGTTGCCCTTATTAATACAAGTCTTTTCCTTTCCATTTTGGCTCGTCCTTCTGTCTTTATTCGTACATCACTTCTCTTTTAGTTTTCGGGCCCGTTGTTGGGATCGGCCTTCTCGAACATCGATATAAAAAGTCCTGATGTTGGTTCGTCTATCAGTCTTCCTTGTTCGCATGCCGAACTTGTTTTATTTCTTGTACATTCTTCTTCATTGTTCGCATATGATACGAACCGTTTTTCGAGGTTGCGAGGTACTCAGCTTTTGTGGTTTCGGATTGGGCCACTGCAAGTGTTGAACATGAGTTCGTAGATATCTTCCTTGCAAAATAGTGGGTGATCAGCCCACTGCACTTTAATATAGTGGCTAATTAGTTTGCGGAATAGACCGGCTTAAAGATAGAGCGCGGAGCCCGTTTTAGTATAAGCGAAGAGCTTGTGTGACCGAACTCGGAGTTCGTTTTTGTCTGAGTACTGAGCTCGTGTTTCCTGAGTTCGGAACTCGTATTAAGGAAAAATTATTTTTTATTTTATTATAGCTGCGCCTTTAGAAAGACTGCCTACGTACCCAATAAGGGATCAAGCCATTCGTAGTTTGGCTTTTTAGGAGATGGTATATTTTTTTTTTTTTTTTTTTTTTGGTATTACCTTCGGCGTCGATAGTCGGTGTGTCGGTTCGTCGTTTTGGCTTCGGCATTGTTCCTTTCAGTGGCAGTTCCCTCTGTTCGGATATCCCGAACTGTTTCCAGTTCGGTTATATTCGGGACGGTTGACGTTATGAACCGCCTGTTCTTCGGCTTCCTCTACCGAAAGGACTCTGGGGTGACGATTTTTGTGTTCCGCGTCGAAGTGTTGTCGCGGTTCGCGGTATTCTTCTTGTTTTTCTTTTTCTCTTGGGACGGTCTTTGTCGGCGTCCTTTTCTTTTTAAAACTGACTATGTCTTCTTCCAGTTTGATGTATGTCGTTGCCCTACGCAAAGCATCCACCAAGGTCTTCGGCAGATTCGTTGTGAGTTCGCGGAAAAACTGGGATTCAGTCCAGACCCCGTTTCGAAGTGCTTCGATGGCGACGTCATCCGACACTTTTATTCTGGAGGCGACATCCTTGAATCTCTCGACGTATAGCCGGAGTGATTCTCCTTCTGCCTGCGTCATCTTCCATAGGTCGGCGATCGACAACTCCTTGTGGATGTACATCGAGTAATGTTTGAGGAAGACGGTCTGGAGCTCGTGGAAGTTCCAGATTGAGTTCGGCGTTAGCCTATTGAACCATCGTTGCGCTCCACCCGTCAGATTTTCGACGAATAGCTGGCAATAACCCGCGTCCCGCAGCTCTGCCCATCGATATGGTAAACGATGTGATGTGTTGCACGGGGTCTTTCGTTCCGTCGTACTTCGGGATGGTGATTTTCCCGGGATGTGGAATACGGAATCTCGTAATGTCCGATGTGAAAGGGACATTCTGTGCTTTTCGCAGGACACGGCCGATCTCATGTGCTGCGCTTGTGGCCTCGTGGACGCGGGAGTTCATTTCGGCCAACTCTTGGCGCATTCTTTCCAGTTCGTAATCTCTTCCGGTTTGCGGGAAGGTAGATGCATCCTGACCGAACTGAGGGAATTGATCGTTCGTGCCGAATTGAGGGTTGGCGAACCGCGGGGTTCGCTGATGTGTGCTTAGTCCGGCAGCTTGGTGGGTGAATTGCGGGGAGTTGTAGATTGTCGTCGGGTCGTGAGTCCCGTAGAGGCGTCCTGTCAGTGGGCTGAAAACCTGGGGGTGTTGATTTCCCTGTGTTGCAAACTGAGTTGCGTCTGTCGAGGGTCCTACGAACAGATTTCTCGGGATGTTCGGTGAGGAGTTGATGATTGGTCTCAGGTTTCGGGATCTTTCGCCCGAAAGTGCTTCGAATCGCTCGTTGGTGGACCTAGTCAGTGTGTCCACCTTGTTCATCGAGTCGGTGAGGAGTTCGGCGATTTCGGATTGATCGTCTTGGTTGGAGCGGTTGACTTCGGCGACCGTTGTTGGGGTATCGCGTGGTACAGCGATAGTGACCCTCGGTTCAAGTACCGGTTCAGCGATAGTTGTACGAACCGCTATCGGCGTGTGAAGTTCCAATTCCAGGACTGCCGAAGTTTGGCCAACCGGGGTTGGCGATGTCAGAGCTTCGACGAGTGCAGCTTGTGGGACGACTGGTCTGTGTGAAACGTTTTCTGGTTGGTTTGTCATTGTGGCTGGAGATGTTGGTATTCTTCTTGACTTCGGGCTGTTCGTGAATTATCGTAAGCGTGAGAGATTTTCCTGAGATGTCCCCTCAGACGGCGCCAAATGTTAAAACAGGGTTCGGTCTTGGGACCGAACTGGGGTGATTGTAATAGAAGGGGGTCGGAAAACTCGTTAAGTGATAATGGGGACGAACAGGTGGTACCAAAGTGGAATTAAGAGTGAAATGCCGAACAGAAATATAATATGCCGAACAAAAAATGAATAAGAACTCGGAGTTCGTTTTGTTTATTGATCGATTGTTTGATACAAATGACGAAGTGAAAAGATGAGTTTATAGTAGTTTCTCTCTCTAAAATCCGGATCCCTTTACTCCTGAGTCGGGACTCTATTTATAGTGAAGACCTTTGATCCTTGGCGGGGTTTTGCTCTTTTGGCGGGATCGCTTCGGCGCATGCTCGACATACGAAAAATTGTTTTGTCGAACATGCCTTTGCATTTAATGCGGTTGTCGAGCGTGCCTCTGCATTAAATGCTGGTTCGGCTGACCTCTGTGTCCTGCAGGTCCGTACTGACACTTCTGTTGACTGAGCCACGGCGCCGTACAGACGTCACCTGTGTCAGTCCTGGCAGGTCCGTACCGATGTCACTGTCGCGCATGCCTCCTTTAATTGGGCTTTTGACTTCGGCTGAGCCTTGGCTTCGGCGGGCCTCTGGGCCGAACTCCGGATAGGGCCCAACGAACTCTCTTGGTGACTTTTGAAATGGGTCAGGCCTGAGTGGGCTTAGGCCCACCCTTAACATTGATTATGAAGTAGTCTCATCTTCTTTAAGAGTCATATTGTGAAATTAAATTAGTAGTTTGATGTGTAAGCTTTTGTTTTACATTGTTGTTTTTGTGCAGGTTGATGAAGCATATACAGTTCTTGGATGGCTAATTCAAAACAGGTATTAAAAAAGCAATATCATTTATCACAGAATAATATCTGATGTTTTGTGCACTGTAAGATGATGATTAACAGTGATGTTTATGATTTATCCTTACAAGGGTTTCCATGGTTGCTCTCTGTGGTGTGTTTGAACCTTCAACACGACGCGATGAAGGACTTGTACACCTGTTCTTTATCTTCTAGGTATGTACTTACTTGACTTGAGACTATTATTATGCTTCAAGAAGTACGTACACCCAAGCTTTTTGCTAAATGCTTTGTTTTTTCATTCATATTTACAATATTTTACATGTAGTGCTCAACTTATAAAGTCTTGAAGGTTTTAATCAGACCGAAGATGTGCCAGTGCCCATAAAGGTGAAGCTGATTGTGTACTGCAGTTTGTTCGATACGAGTGTGCTTGTTGAGAGACAGTGGCAGCGGAAGGTGATGGATACGCAAAATAATGTAGAGAAAGGTAACAGATTATAGCAATAGGAATGTGAGATGGGATTGCTTTGATATAGCTTGCAGGTGGTGATGGATGTCTTAGTATGTATTTTTACTTCTATTTTTACTTCTTATTATTCTTATTTACTTGAATACTCTTTTTTCTGTTTTGGTGTTTGCCTAGGAGTTTGTACTTGCTCTAAGCGTAAAGCCAGCTTATGGCGGTGACTATGAAGCATTCCTTCAGAGAGTATTAATTCACTCTTGCTCCTCCAATGGGACCATCAGATCCTGGGACACTCGTTCTTTCCACCAGGTTATCATTCTTTTTGTGTCTTTGATTTGGTTATAGCAGTAAATGTGATTCCTTTTCTGTAATTTGATTTGGTCAGGTTTTGTGTATAGGTGCTGAGAATGATCAACATGTTTCTAGCTTCTCTTGTGGAGGTGCTGAAGATAATCTTTTAGCTGGTGGATGCAAAGAGCATGTTAAGCATCTAAATAAACAAGGCTACTTTTTCTATGTTAAAATATGATGTGTGATGTGTGGAGATTCATGTCCTCATTACTATGCTGCTCAATATAAGGAAGACCTTGAGGTAGAGATTCAAGACGAGGTAATGATTTGAATTGATAAATACCTATTTAGTTTCCTCATTAAGTGATTCTCCACTTATCATAGAATATAGACCCAAGCTAAAAAAAAATATCTTTGTCTTGACTGTTTTGTTTCAGTTTCTTTACTTGGTTTTGCTATGCCGCTCAATATAAGGAAGACGTTGAGGTAGAGATTCAAGACGAGGTAAGGGTCCTATATTACTATTACGACTTTGTTTGTAAGATTAACATTATCTCTAGTCCGGTTTTAACTCATAAACTCGGCTTGTATCAGGTTGCGGATATCACCAAAGAAGATACCTACTACAACAATGTAAGATAATTCACATTTTAATTTTCAAATCTTAACTTTTGTTTAGATTAATTGTTATATGCAACTTTGTGGGAGGTTGATGATGAGGATTCTGAAGATTATGATGATGAAGAAGAAGAGCTTCATCTATGGGCATGAATAAGGATTGAGTAATCAACGCTAATAATTGTCTACTTCCCTCCTAATGATTTGTTTTTTTACAGGTTTATGGAGGAGCTTTTCATGGTTTGTGATATTATACATTTGTTCTTCATTCTTTGCTCAACAATCTTCTTGGTTTTTGGTTCTCTGGTTCTTTGTTCTCTGTTCAACAATCTTTGTTCTCTGGTTCTATGCTCTCTGTTCAACAATCTTTGTTCTTTGTTCTCTGGTTCTTTGTTCTCTGATTCTGTGTTCTCTGGTTCTTTGTTCTCTGTTCTTTGTTCTATTGTTTTTTGTTTGTTCTCCGTTCCATTGTTTTTTGTTTGTTCTATGTTCTCTGGTTCTTTGTTCTTTGTCTCTGTCCTTTGGTTCTCTGGTTCTTTGTTCATAAACTCGGCTTGTATCAGGTTGCGGATATCATCAAAGAAGCTAACTACTTCAACAATGTAAGCTAATTCACATTTTAATTTTCAAATCTTAACTTTTGTTTAGATTAATTGTTATATGCAACTTTGTAGGAGAGGATTCTGAAGTTGATGGAGAGGATTCTGAAGTTGATGGAGAGGATTCTGAAGTTGATGATGAAGAAGAAGAGCTTCATCTATGGGAATCTTACAGAGGCCAAAACCTGGTATATATGAATCCACTGAAGAGAGCTACTCTTCAGGTTGATGCTATCTCTATTCGTTTTTGGTCTGTGTTTCTGATTACTTGTGAAGAATAACATATTTCTACCCATTTAAGTTTAATTATGATTTTTTGTATATGTTTCAAATTTGTATAATAGGGTTATGGTGGTGATGCTGAAGCTTTCCTGCATAAAGTAATGAGTCCTTTAATACCACACAATATAAAAGGTTAGTTTACTTAGTTATTATAGTCGTCGCATCTTTTTTTCTCGACCTTTGTTCAATCTTCATACTCTTTTTCATCTGCAGGAAGCAAAGAGAAGTAGAGGAGAAAAGTCAAAGCATTTCTGCGTGAGAGAAACTATGATGACTTGAAGGTACGAGAGAGCATATTTTCAGTGGAAGGTAGGTACTAAGAGAGTATTATGATCTTATTTTAAAAGTCTTAAAAGTTTTTTTTTTTACTTTCAGTGAACATGTTGAAAACATACATATTTGTAGGAGAGAGAGAGTTCTGCCTGAGCCAACCTTGTGGAACACTGATGGTCATCACTATGGTAATACTAATTTCTTTAGTTATTTTCTTATATTGTTTGCATCTGCGAGGAAATCATCAAGCGAGGAGAGGATGCCTTCCTGCTTTTTAAGGACTAGTTGGATTATCAAAGCATATAAATTGGTATACTTCTTTTAACTTTGTTCTAGTTGTACTATTATTGTGCTCTTAAGTCTTTTCTTCTTCTCATTTGTTTACTTGGGTCTTGGTAGACGCCAGTGTCATTCTCAAGCAACTCTGATGGCTAAAACACAAAGGTAATTTGCTTACTTGTGCTTTTCCTTTTGTTTAGCTCATCTTTATTATTAAATTTTAGGGCACATGCTCTTGATGGGAGGGAGTAAAAACGTTAGTTAATAATGTTAGAGTTTGAATTATGTTTGAATTGTTAGGTGAAGTCCGAGTCTTTAGGAGTTTTCTTTTGTTTTAAATCATGGAGTCATGCCAATAGTTGTGGCGTTAGTGTTTTCCTGTTTTCTAGCTTCAGTTCGTTGTTTCATTTGTAAGGCTATATATAGCCCTCTTATTTATTCAATGAAGTATCACTTTCAGTTTATTATTTCACATTTGGTATCGAGCGAAAAGAAAAAAAAAAGAGGGTAAAAGTGATCGAGAAAGAGAAAACAAAAGAGAGAAAGATGTCCGAGAAGTTTATGCAACCAAGCAATCCCAAAGTTTGATGGCCACTATGATTTCGGTCCATGACGATGGAAAACTTCATCGAAGCAGAGAGTTATGGAGTTTGGTAGAAGATGGAATTCCGGCACCGTCGATCGGAACATCACCAACAAGTGAGGCACGAGAGAAAGTTGGTGGAGGATGCGAAGTCGAAGGACTTGAAGGTCAAGAATTTTTTGTTTCGAGTCCATTGACGGAGAGATTCCGGAAACAATTCTTGACAAGACCACCTCCAAAGCAATTTGGGAATCCATGAAAAAGAAGTATCAAGGTAATACAAAGGTGAAAAGGGCACAACTACAAGCATTAAGAAGAGAGTTTGAGTTGCCGACCATGAAGGAAGGAGAGAAGATTGATGTTTTCTTGGGAAGAACATTGACGGTGGTGAACAAGATGAAGTTGAATGGAGAAACAATGGAGCAGAGCACAATCGTGAGCAAGGTTCTTCGATCTCCGACTCCAAGATTCAACTACGTGGTATGCTCGATTGAAGAATCGAATGACTTGAGTGTAATGAGTGTTGATGAATTGCACGGAAGCTTACTTTGCCATGAGAGGAGGCTTAATGGAAGTGCTCAAGAAGAGCAAGCACCGAAAGTGTCACAAGATGAGAAACCTAGCCGTGGCGAGAGGTCGTGGATCGTTCCGAGGAGGACGTGGAAGAGGAAGAGGAAGAAGCTTTGTGAATCGTGCTACGGTTGAGTGTTACAACTGTCACAAGCTTGGACACTTTCAAAATGAGTGTCCCGAGTGGGAAAAGAAGGCGAATTACGCAGAATCGGAGGAGGAAGAAGAATTACTTCTAATGGCGTACGTAGAAGAGCATCGAGCTAACGAGAGAACAAATATGGTTTCTCGATTCGGGGTGCGATAACCATATGATCTGGATGCAAGGATTGGTTCTCCAATCTAGAAGAAGGAATCAATCGTTCAGTGAAGCTTGGCAATAACACAAGAATGTCTGTGGTGGGAAAAGGTAGTATAAAAATTCAAGTCAATGGATTTGTCCAAGTCATACCTGAGGTGTATTATGTTCCGGAGCTCAAGAACAATTTGCTCAGTCTTGGGCAATTGCAGGAGAGAGGTTTGGAGATATTGATAAAGGATGGGTTCTGCAAGATCTATCATCCAGATAAAGGCGTGATTATGGACACGACGATGAGCGGGAATCGAATGTTCTTCATTCTCGGCTCTAAGCCGCAGAAAATTCCGATGTGCCTGCAAGCGGAGGAAGAGATCGAGAAGGAGATGCACTTGTGGCACTGTAGATTTGGGCATCTAAATCAAGATGGGCTGAAAATGTTGTCAAGCAAGAAAATGGTTGTTGGGCTTCCAGACCTAAAGCCCACCAAGGAAGTTTGTTCTGTCTGCTTGGCTGGGAAACAACACAGAGAGACGATGTCGAGGAAGAGCTCCTGGAAAGCTTCGAGACAGCTTCAGCTCATACACTCGGATATATGCGGGCCGATTTCTCCAAATTCGCATAGTGGGAAGAGGTATATTTTGAGCTTTATCGACGACTTCTCTCGAAAAGCTTGGGTTTACTTTCTCCATGAGAAATCTGAAGCATATGCTACATTTAAGATCTTTAAGGCAAGCGTAGAGAAGGAAATTAATGGATTCATAGCTTGCTTAAGGACAGACCGGGGGGGAGAGTTTACTTCTAACGAATTCGGTGAATTCTGCAAGTCACAAGGTATCTCTCGACAACTAACTACAGCGTTTACACCGCAACAAAACGGAGTAGCTGAGAGAAAGAACAGGACCATCATGAATGATGTTCGATCAATGCTGAGTGAGAGGAAGGTGCCGAAAGAATTTTGGTCTGAAGCTACAAAGTGGAGTGTCCATATTCAGAACCGATCTCCAACAGCATCGATAGAAGGAATGACCCCTGAAGAAGCTTGGAGCGGCTCAAAGCCTGTGGTTGAATACTTTCGTATTTTTGGGTGCATAGGATATGTGCACATACCGGATCAGAAGAGAAAGAAGCTAGATGATAAAAGTAAGAAGTGTGTCTTTCTTGGAGTGAGTGAAGAGTCCAAAGCTTGGAGATTGTATGATCCAGCCACAAAAACGATTGTGATAAGCAAGGATGTGGTTTTTGATGAGAGCAAGAGTTGGGATTGGGATCAGACTATTGAAGAAAAAATTCTTGATTTTGGAGAAGAAGAGAATTCAAGCGAAGAAGAAAACAACACAACCATATCATCACCTCCTCCTCCAAGTGGTAACCCAACAGGAGGTAACTCAACACCTACTACTCGTTCGCGGCCCGGTCTCATCATCACCTAGTCCATCTTTACCATCATCATCGAGTTCAAGAGAGGTGAATGAAGGACCACGTGTAAGGTCTAGACCAGGATACCTGAATGATTACGTTGTTGGAGACGAAGAAGAGTTGGAAGAAAATGCGTCTATTATGTTGTTAATGATGATGACAGAAACTGATCCAGTCAAGTTTGATGATGCAATGAAAGAAAAGGTGTGGATAGAAGCGATGGAACATGAGATTGAGTCTATTATTAAAAACAATACTTGGGAGCTAACGGATTTGCCTGAAGGTGTGACACCAATTGGAGTGAAATGGGTGTATAAGACGAAGCTAAACGAAGATGGTGAAGTAGATAAGCACAAGGCCAGGTTGGTGGCCAAAGGATATGCTCAATGCTATGGAGTTGACTACACTGAAGTCTTTGCGCCAGTTGCGAGGCTTGACACAATTCGAACCATAATTGGTGTGGCAGCGCAATCAGGTTGGGAAATCTTTCAATTGGACGTAAAGAGTGCATTCTTACATGGAGAGTTGAAAGAGGAGGTATACGTAAGGCAACCAGAAGGATTCATTAAGAAAGGATAAGAGGAGAAGGTGTACAAGCTAAAGAAGGCTTTGTATGGTCTCAAACAGGCTCCTAGAGCTTGGTACAGCCGAATAGAAGCTTATTTCTTAAGAGAAGAGTTCGAGAGATGTCCAAGCGAGCACACTCTGTTCACCAAGATAAAAGGAGGTAAACTTTTGATCGTGAGTTTGTATGTTGATGACTTGATCTTTACCGGAAATGATAGGAAGATGTGTGATGAGTTTAAGGCTTCAATGATGCGTGAGTTTGAAATGTCTGACTTGGGAATGATGAGACATTTTCTTGGAGTAGAGGTGAGATAGAGTGAGGATGGGATCTTTGTTTGTCAAAAGTGTTATGCTCGTGATGTTTTGGCCAGATTTGGAATGGAAGAGAGTAATGCAGTTCGAAATCCAATTGTGCCAGGTACAAAACTTACAAAAGATGAGAATGGAGAAAAGGTGGATGAGACTATGTTCAAGCAACTTGTTGGGTGTCTCATGTACTTAACCGTAACCAGGCCCGATTTGATGTTCAGCGTGTGTCTCCTAAGTCGATTTATGGCTAGTCCAAGAATGTCACATTGGCTTGCCGGAAAAAGAATTCTGCGATATCTCAAAGGTACTATCGAACTTGGAATCTTTTATAAGAGAAATGAAGGTGGTGATATGAGGCTCATGGCATTCACGGACAGTGATTATGCTGGAGATTTGGACGATCGAAGGAGTACAACGGGCTGTGTTTTCTTAATGGGATCTGGTGCAATCTCTTGGGCATCAAAGAAGCAGCCTGTCGTTGCACTTTCGACCACAGAGGCTGAGTACATAGCAGCTGCCTTTTGTGCTTGCCAGTGTGTATGGATCAGAAGGATTCTTGAGAAGATTGGTGCTGAAGAGAAGTCTGCTACGGTGATTCACTGCGACAACAACTCAACCATTCAACTTTCCAAACATCCAGTTCTTCATGGTAAAAGCAAACACATAGAAGTGAGATTTCACTATCTCAGGGAGTTGGTGAGTGGCGAGATTGTTAAGCTTGAGTATTGTGCAACAGAGAATCAAGTTGCTGACATCTTTACGAAACCCTTGAAGTTGGAGCAATTCGAGAAGCTGCGTACAATGCTTGGAATGGTTAACTTGTCTGAAGTAAGCTAAATTCGAGAGAATTCAGCTTAAGGGAGGATATGTTAGAGTTTGAATTATGTTTGAATTGTTAGGTGAAGTCCGAGTCTTTAGGAGTTTTCTTTTGTTTTAAATCATGGAGTCATGCCAATAGTTGTGGCGTTAGTGTTTTCCTGTTTTCTAGCTTCAGTTCGTTGTTTCATTTGTAAGGCTATATATAGCCCTCTTATTTATTCAATGAAGTATCACTTTCAGTTTATTATTTCACAAATAAGTTGATAATTGATTGGTTAATAATGTAGGTTTATTATAGTTTAACCAGCTGTAGGGTTTAGAGGTTTAACATGGGATCGTACATTCAAGTAAGAGAGAGCGTAACTATACTGGGACACGTTGGTACATGTCATGAAGGCTCAGATGATTTTGATGATGATGAAGAAAATGAACAAGTAGATAGTGATAATAGTAAAGAAGAAGGGAGTCACTGAAGAGAGCTATCTCTTAAGAAGAGGCCAAAACCTGGTATAGATGCAGCCACTATTGAGAAGATGAGGTTGATGCTATATCTATTCGTTTTTGATATATGCGTGGGTATGATCTGTGTTTCTGATTAAATGTAAAGAAGAACATATATAATATGTTATGGTGGTGATGATGTAGCTCTCCTGCAGAAGGTAGTGAATCCTATATTACCACAGGTTAGTATACTCTTTTCTTTATTATACTTCTTTTAGCTCTGTTCTAGTTACTTATCGCCACTTTGTATCATTATTGTGCTCGTAAGTCTCTTCTTCTTCTTCTTATTATTTGTTTACTTGGTAGGTGTCAGTGTCATTCTCAAGCAAGTCTTTGGACTCGGTCTCTGATGGCCAAAACACAAAGGTGAGAAGAAGAAGAAGGTACAATCCTTTTCACCAACTATAGCTAGCTGTTCGTTGACCTTATCTTGAAGTTTCTTCACCTCATGTTAACTCTCTAAGCCTATTTTACCTCTTCTCTATTCGTGTTTATTGATTTTGAAACTATCTTTCTCCATTTGCAAACGAATCATATATATATATACTTTGTTTTTCATTCATATTTACAATATTTTTACCTTCAGTGCTCAAATTATAAAGTCTTGAAGGGTTTTAATTAGACAAAAGATGTGCCAGTGCCCATAAAGGTGAAGCTGATAGTATAGTAGACTAAAATCTCTTGATTTTGTTTTCTTACCTTTCTGTTTTCTTATTATTATTATTATTTACTTTCACTTTGTTTTGCAGATAAAAGAAGAAAACCGATGAAGACATTCTTGACTAGCTCCAAGCTATATGTTTGGTTTTCAGGTTATGGTAGCGAATATCTTTGTTTTAATTATTTGACTTAAAGGCTTACTGATTTATCATTCTGCAGGAAGATAATTTTTTCAACCAAAGAGAGAGCACTGCATTTCATAAAGGTATGATGTCTTTTTCTTCTCTTTGCTCTTTTCCTAGGCCCTCTGTTCTTGCTCTAAGTGTTTTTGTGTAGTTTGGTGAGATTTCATGTTTTACTATCTACTTGTTTTCTGTCTACTTGCTCTCTTGTTGGTTGGCACTTGTAAGGTTTCCCACTTTTTAACAAGAGGAGGTAGTACAAAATGCATATGTTATGTATGGATCCAATTTAGTCATCAAACCTCTGATTATTTATGATGAATTAACATATTTCTACCCATTGAAGTTTAGTTATGATTTTTGTCTTTCTTATTGTTGTATTGGACTCTTCCAAATGCATCTCTAACTGCTGCTTATGCAAGCTCAAATATGTATGTATGTAAGCACTGGTTTTAGACGCATGTAAAGCAGATTTCAAGCAAGAATTGGACATGTTGCATCAAACATACAATTTCAACATATCACATTTTTGTGTATTGCTAATGAGCAATATGCAAGAAACTTCATTTAAGGCTCTGTGTTGAATAAGTTTGTTAAGTCTTTGCTGAACATGTTACAAGTGGTGAATAGAGACATAATGTTAGTAGAAGAAGCTTTAACTTCCAATGTAATGTAATGCAAGGCCATTCACAGGAGTCATCTTCCGAGTAATCTTGCTTCCAAATATGTGACAATGGGTTTTGATTGGTGATATAAACCCATTTTTTAAAAAGTTATATTATGAAGTGTGTATATCTACTTTTGATAATTTAATTTTAATAGATATGGATGAAGTATTGGAGTGACAATATTAAATTCGTCAAGATTTTATATTACAATAAGCTTTATTAATTTCTTGAATTGAATTAAGACTTAAATAAATTATCTTCAGATTAAACTTTTATTTAAAATATGCACGTAGATTAATTATTATATTCGAGGTTCGAATATTTGGAATATACGACAAAGTTGAAAATGACAGAAGCGACTTTTTCAACCGTCACGTATGACATGAGAAAGCTATATTTTTATTTTAATGTAATTTTCTGCGAACAAAGAAAAAGCCTAAATTTATCAAAGTCACAACTCACGTACAAAAATAACATAAAGTATTAACAACAACTTTTTATTTAAAACATAGAGAGAGCAAATATTAAAAAAATCTATTTAATAATGCAAAAATTATAATGGATAAGTTTGTGTGACAATTACTTATATAGAGGACCCAACTGTTTGCTCAACCTGAGACAACACCTCAAAAGCCCCTATTTGATAGGGGACAAATCTCCTATATCCACTTTAATCTCCTATGCCCCTTTCACTCATAAATTACGAATTTACCCTTATTAAAAATAAATAAAATAAATAAATATAAATTATGGATTTTGGTTTGGGTTAGTTTTTGATTTTGGGTATAATAATTTTGGTTTTGATTTTGGTTTTGGTTTGGATTAAAAATAAAAACAAAATAAAAAAATTTCAACTCCCTCCTTTTCGTCGGACCTCCCTCTCTTCGTCGTCGTCGCTACCAGCCGAGTCGCCTCCGTCGTCGATAGCGGACCTCGCTCCTCCTTCTTCCATCTTCTCCGGCGATGATTGTGCGGGTGCCTGCGCGATCTTCTCGTCTTCTTCCTCGTCGTAATTCGTCATCAAGGTAAGCATATTAGGGTTTTTATAAAAAGATTTTGATGAATATATTTTAATAGATCTAATGCAAATTGATATAATTAGATAATGTGGTTGATTGCGAGAATATTGAATTGATATGTATTACCCAAAAAATCGAATTTAATACAATCATCTCTCGTTTCTCAACGAATTGTTCGTACCCAAAACCGAAAATAATTTTGAATATATTATGTAAAACTTAACATAACAAGTAGAACCGATACTTCGATTTATAATATGTAAAACTTAGTATAACAAGTACTAATCGATAATTGTAATATAATATGTAAAACTTTGTATAACTAAGTAGAACCGATAATTAATACAAAATGTAACACTTAATATAACTTTAGATAACTAGGTAAAACTGCGACGACGTGGTTTAACTAGAACTTTATGTTGTTGTTTTTGCAGGATACAATGGCGAAACACGTGAACATATACTTCAAATATAAAGATTGCATGTATTGTGTAATATTGAAGACAGCGGTTGAGGATATAAGTTTGGCAATGATTGAAGAAAGGTTGTATAAAAAGCTTGCGTTGGATGAAAGCAAAGTAAAATTGTCATCGAAATACATACCGATGGTGGTGGGATGTGAGGAGCAGCTAAATATTTGTGATGATGAGGATTTGTTCGCTTATCTAACGACCATTGATAGAGATAACCGTAGATCTCTTTTGTTTGTGGAAGAGGCGAGTGGATTATACGAGTTAGAGAAGCTTTCAAGAGTGGGGAAAAGTTCCGTTGGTATGAATTACGAACTGATGGATGTAAATGATGATGAAATAGGACTTAATGCCATAACTCCTTACGTAGAAGATGTGGAAGCCAATGTAGAAGAGAATGATGATGATATGAACACGGAGGTGATCCTTACACGGTCGATGAGACATACACCTGCAGGTGAGGCGGACAATGCGGGTAAGAAGGACAACGCGAATGAGACGAATATGGATGGTGATAAGTATGACGGGGAACCATTCGTAGAACAATGTAGTCGGATTATAGAGGAATGGGAAGATGGATTGGGTTTGATCGACCTTCAAGAGTTTCCAAACAAGAAGGCAATTCAAGAATTGGTGGATAGAGCCGCATTTGTTAAATGCTTTCGTTATGTAACGAAAAAGTCGGATCCTATACGTTTGGTGATAAAATGTTGTATAGAAAGTTGCAAATGGGGTTTGAGAGCTGCAAAGATTACAAACACCGAACCGTTTTCTATTAGGAGGTACGTGGGGATGCATTCTTGCTCTCGGACTAGTCAAAGTCAAATTAGCCAAAGCAAGAGGAGAGGGTCGGCAGAATTAGTTGCATCTTTTTTGAATGAGGAATATCCAGGTAAAGTGAAAACCCCTCCTCCCCGAGATATCATCGATCTCATACACCTTAAACTTGGTGTAAAATTATCTTATTCTACGGCGTTGAGAGGGAAAAATCCGGCTATTAGTCATTTGCGTGGTAGTTACGAAGAAAGCTACAAGATGCTTCCTAGCTACTTGTACATGTTAGAGGAGGCTAATCCAGGAACAAAAACAAGTGTGGAGTTGGATGAGGCAGGTAAGTTCAAGTACCTTTTCATAGCGTTGGGAGCTTGTATTGATGGGTTTGCGGTGATGAGAAAAGTGATAGTTGTGGATGCTACGTTTCTGAAGAACGGGTATGGTGGTGTACTAGTATTCGCAAAAGCTCAAGATCCTAACCGTCACCACTATCCTCTTGCTATTGCTTGTACTCGACGGTGAGAATAAATCTAGTTGGACTTGGTTTTTCGAGATGCTCAGAAGTGTTATAGTGGACTCTTCCGAATTAGTTTTTATGAGCGACGAAACCAAAGCCTAATTGCGGTCGTAGCTACTCGTGTTTCCACAAGCTCATCATGGACATTGTATATGGCATATGTCTCAGAACGTAAGAGGTCATGCTAGTAACACCAACAAAGTCTGTTGTCGGGTGGAGATTTATGGAGTTAGCTAGGTGCTTCACGATGGCCGAGTTCGAGTCTATGTACGCATTATTCAAGACGCGATATCCTTCAGCATATAAGTATGTGGAAGAGCGAGACAGAGAAAGACACTTGGGCTAGGGTATTTTTCCCGCGTGATAGATACAATTTAGACACAAGCAACGAGTGTGGAGTCAATGAACAGCTTGTTTAAGGACGCGAGGAGGTATTCTTTGATACCGATGTTAGATACAATAATTGGTACAATCTCTCAGTGGTTTAACCAACGTCGGAAGGAAGTTATCGCTGCGTCGATTAACACCAAACTTGTTCCTCTTGTCGAAAACCACCTACACAATATGTGGTCCAAAGCCGATAAAACACCGGTGCGGGAGCTAAATAGTTTTCAGCTTGAGTTCGAGGTAACGGACACCGACGATAGTAAGCATTATTTGGTTAACTTGAGGAAGAAGTCTTGTTCTCGCAAGGTGTATGATTACGACAAGTATCCTTGTTTGCACGGCCTCGCCGCTTATTTATTTAAGATTAATAACGACATTCATGGTGAAGGCCTAATACCATATCGTGAGTTGTGTTCAGAGTATTACTGGGTAGAACTGTGGGGACAAGCTTATTTCTCGACCATTTATCCGGTGCCTGACAAGGCTGATTGGAACGTACCGGATTACATCCGAGAACGCCAGGTGATACCAAAAGATCGCATCAAGAAGAAGGGGAGAAAACAGGATAAGAGGAAGCCATCCGTTGGAGAACGACGTAAAAGGACGCAAAACAAAAGGCGACCTAGGCAAAATTTTGGATTCAATTGGTTGTTGTTTGGAACAGGTCGTTATCCGAGTGAATAAACTTATGTATTATTATGATTGATTGTTTCAATCGTTTTGAAGAGATTGAAAAGCTCAAGAAGCTTATTGCTGGACCACATACTTGAAGTGTTGAACTTTTTTTTCGGTTTGGGTTTTATGTTAAGTGTTATGTTAAGTGTTATGTTAAGTCTTTTGTGTTGAACTTTTGTTTGGTTTGATTAAGTGTTGAAGTACGTAAAACTGAGTTGAACTGCGTAAAACTGTGTAAAACTTTTCAAAAGTACCACAAAACAGAAAATACCACAAAACAAAAACATAAAGTACTAGAAAACAAAGTAACACAAATCCAAAAGTAACATAAATCAAACAAAGTTCAACAAAAACAAGGTACCACAATTCCGAAAGTACCACAATTCCGAAAGTACCACAAATCATAAATAACTTAAAAGTACACAAATCCAAAAGTATTGCATAACCACATAAACCGAAAGTTCTTCACTTCTTTCTTTTTTTCAATTTCCTCGAACCACTTGCTTCATTGACAAACACCTCTAATGGTGTCAATCTCTCACCCAATGCATCAATTTTGTTTCCCAATTCATGAGTCGTCTTCTCAACTCTCTTTATTACTTTCATCATTTTTTTCATTGTTTTCAATACATCAACATTTTTCTCACCTCCCTCAACTTCCACTGCAACAGCTGCTGTCTGTTCTTGCTCTTTTTCTCGCGCTGCAACATCTTCATCGTACATGTCTTTGAAAAAGATTGTTAAACCTTTTTTATTGCGTTTTTCCCAACTATCAATGGCTAGATCAAACTCATCAACATCATCATCAACTTCCAAAATATCATCCAACAATTGATCTTCTTCCGCATTAATGACGTGGATGATGCTCGTCAATATCCCGTCAAAACATAAGTAAACTTACATTAGTATTACATTAGTTCTACCTAAGTACTACCTTAGTATTACCTTAGTTCTACTTATCTAAGTACTATCTTAGTATTACCTAAGTTCACAAGATAAAGAGGATAAGTAAACTTACAGTCTCGGCCCCAAGTTCTTTGTTTATATCCAAAAGTGACATCCCTTTCATTCCATTAGTTTTGAATGCGGACTTGCACATCCCGGGACAATTCGCATCGGCTCCTTCAACGAGGTTCTCTAAACACATTTGCCAGTTTATGAATCGCCTCGAATGCTAGAATCTACAAAACAACAATAATTTTCTCATAACATCATTGTTCAACAATACTAATCTACAAAACACCAATAATTTTACATGATCTAACTTACCTCTAAAGGGACACAAAAACCTGGTTGAGGCCATAACGCATGCTCTTTCACCACACCTCCAAAATGGTCCATGGTGTGAGAGATCTCTTTCAACATGTACTCATATGAGTATCTCCCCCATGGAAAGATTTTGCAGAAATGAAGATCATCTATCGCTCTCTCGAAAGAATTCCAATACATTCCTCGCACCTTTCCCTACTTTTGTTTGCGCGCAAACAACACTTGATAAGAAAAATAGAACCGCCATCTTCAATCTGTCTTTATGGGGTCCCATATTAACCAGTTTCTCTTTCACATCCTCCAACCTTATGGATTCTCCGTTCTTGAAATGCCGATCCACAAACTTTGTCCCACCGGCCTTTTTGTAGTCAAGAGGATAGTTGCAACAATTAAGTCCTGATAGCAATGCGTGTTCTCGCAATCCATAACGGATTGGAACACCATTGACGATGAACCACACTTCTCTCCTCTTATTGGTTTTAACCGTCCTCATTAACAACATCCACATTCCCTGAACTTTGTGGTTCTTCTCCGGCTTCATGTGAAAAATGTGCCCGAATTGGGGATGCTCCTCAAACCACTTCCTCTCTATGTTGAGACGGACTCGGCTCCAGCGTTTTCAACGTCTTGATTGCGTCTACGATGAAACACCTTGTCCCTAACTTAATTTGTTTCGGTACTCGGATGGGGGAAAGAACATTTGTGATGGTTTGATTGCCTCAATTTCCTGCAAGACAATAAAAAACACTTTCAACCACTTCATAAACCGAATACAATAAAACGTAGTTTTCCTATTACTACACCAAATTTTAGTCAATCTATTATCTAGTAATCCGTAGTTTTTCTAGTATTATACACAATGTTAATAATTTTATTATCCATAATTCCTTAGTTTTTCTAGTATTACACGAAATGTAATTAAATTTATTAAACAATAATCATAAGTTTTACTAAGTATAAGACCAATGTTTCAAAATAAATTACCCAATAATCCTAAGTTTTCCTAGTTGTACACAATACCAAAAAACAATGAATCAAACTTACTTCTGCATCGTCTGAATCAAAATCAGATGAGTTTTCTTCTACTTCTTCTATCTCTTCTTCTTCTTCCTCTTGTTCTTCTTCTTCCTCTTGTTCTTCTCATTTTTCAATGTTTTCTTCTTCTTCGCCAACTTCTTCTTCTTCTTCTTCGCCAACTTCTTCTTCTTCTACTTCTTCACTTTCTTCTTTAGTCGATTCAGAAATTGTTTTTTCTGAGTCATTTTCAACATCGCATGCATTCAGGGGAGGGGTTGCAAAATCGTCCGTATCGGCGGGACTTGCGGAAGCGGGAGATGCGTCGGGAACGGCGGGAGCGACGTCAGCGGGGGAAGCGACGGAAGCGGCGGAAGCGGCGGAAGCGACGGTCTTCTCAGTCGCTTTTTTCTCCTTTTTCCTTGCCTTCTTCGCCTTTTCTACACTCTTCGTGTAGTGAACCATTAATACATCGTCATCATCTGGGTCTGAAGGATTTTCTTTCCTTTTACCCCGCCTCGTTTGCACCATTGCTCAAAATTTTCGATTTTGAAATTAGGGTTCTTGAGATGGGAAAAGAGGAAAACTTGGTAATAATGATTTGTTGATTTTTCCTTTCCTAACATATATATTCAAATTGGTTTAAATGGATTGACGTGGGTTTCGATTTTGGTTTATCTATAATAACCAAAATTTTCGGTTTAAAAATTGGTATAAATTTCGGTTGGGTTTAATTTTCGGATAGTTGGTTGGGTATGTGGGTCGGGTGGGTAATACCCAGGTAAAACTCGTAAATATCTTAACTTCAACATAAATTTTGGTAATTACATATTTATTTTTATTTTTATTTATGTAAAAGAAATACATTGTCCTTTTGAGATTACACTTTATAAGAAAGGGACATTTGAGGAGTTGCCTCGCTCAACCTTTAAAAATCATTCTTGCTCTTCTTCACTTCACAACCAAAAGAAAAAAATCAATTCTTGATATAAACTTTTTTAAAAACATAATATATATAATCAAGCAAAAATATTTTTTTGAAAAGTGATATATAGTACTGATCATGGGGAGCTTAGGAGAAGAAGATTTAGAGAAGCTTGTGATTGATTATAATGAATCTCTTATCATTGTTTCCGAACATATAGACAAGTCTTCAAGAGCTCTTATCACTCTTAAGGTCTTTATCTATTTCTTATCATTTCATTAATGTATTTCTCTTTCTATTTCTTGTAAAAAAACTTACAAAAACATTTATAGGATATTTTGGAAACAAAAGGAGAAAAAGAGAAGGAAATAGAAGAGAAGATAATAATATACATCAAAAGAAGAAGATTATCATATGAAGGAGATGATGAGAAGAAAGATGTAATGAAAAAGATTGTTTCAAAGATGAGATCTAACGGCTACGATGCTTCTATCTCGAGAACTTCATGGAACTCTTCTTTTGATCACCGTGAAGGTAACTCTTATTTTTTTAAAATTACTAATAATGTAGAAACATTCTTGTGATTAATCTTTGTTAAGTTAAAGACTTTTCTTTCATTGCTCGGATCATATTGAGAAAGTCAAAATACATATATACACACATATATATAATATCACATTTTTGTTTTTTTTGTTAAAGCATATCACATTTTTGTTTTAACAATATATTATAATACATCACGTTTTTATTTAAAAATGAGCATTAGTTAATATTATTTATGTGATTAAATCTTTGAAAAGTTGAATACTATTTTTTTACTTATTTTTTCAAGTAGTATTGAGAAAGTCAATAACTTAATAATTCGTGGATATTGTGAAAAATGTGATATAGGATGTACAGTGTTTAGGTGTTCGAGGAAGTACGAGTACATTGTCGTCATGCTAACGCACGATCGCGACGTAGATGACGTAAGCAAACCAAGAAAACGTGTAATAATAGATCTTGATTTCAAATCACAATTCGAGCTAGCCAGACAAACAAGTGGTTACAAAGACATAACACAAACGCTTCCAACAATATTTGTAGCTAAAGAAGATAGGCTTAGAAGAGTCGTTGCATTGGTTTGTAGTGAGATGAAAAAGTCAATGAAAGAAGAAGGTATGTGTAGACCACCTTGGAGAACTACGAGGTACATGCAAGCTAAGTGGTCGTGTGAGAATCGTAGAAGAGTCTCTAAGAGAGGGTCTTCTTCTTTGTCTTTGTTTGATGATAATGAATATGATGGTGAAGAATGTGTTGGGACAACGAGTGGTGGTATTACTGATTTAAAGACTACGTGTTGTCTTCCTATTTTCTGAGAGGAATGCATGCCGTTTTTTGGTGTTGTTTTTGTAAAAAAATTTAAAAAATCGGAGTTTGGAGATTAGTGTTTTTGTTTTTGTTGCTATGTATGAATATTATAATCTCTTTTTGGGTCTTGTTGTATCAGGTTTTTTTATGTTGAGACAAAAACGAAGTAGTAGTTGAATAATAGAAAAGCGATTGTTTTAATAGCATATCTAAAATAATCCAAAAAATATGATTTTTAACATTATGTTTACATTATTTAATAGAATCATTTAAAAAAGTATTTGATGAGTGACATGAAATTAACCCTAAAGAAGAAGGTATAGTAGGTTATTTTAATTATCTCAGTAAAAAAGTGGAAAATGTTGCCAATTGATTGCTTTTCCAATATTCATATGATAAGAACAATGAGGTGTAAAAAACTCGGATGAAAATATAAAATTGAAACAGTAAATAATTAAATAACCATCACTGTCAAAACATATACTTATTGATAAGTAAGCTTTTTGTCTTTATCTATTTCGTCACGCATTATTGTTTGGAGGTAATCACCGAGAGCTTCCTAGAAATTTCCACTAAGTTCACGTTTAACAAATTTTTAAAAGTCAATTAAGTAATTAACTAAGCAAATACATTGTTATATATAATTAAAATGAATACGTCACTGAAGGGAGGGAGAAGAACACAGAAGAGATCTAGTAATTAAATACAAAAAATCTGATTTCTGAAATGGATAGTCAGATGCTACATAGGAGAGAATGATGAAGAAATTTCTCGAGCTCCTCAATTATTTATACTGAGATGACAATTTAATAATAAAAATGTAATTTTTTCAAAAGATAGAACCGTGTTTAGTTGACTATTTTTAAAATTAATAAGTCAAATAATCCAACTTGATAGCAATCCAGGGATCTAATTGCAAATAATAATTCTCATAAAGTTGGACGCAAGAATACGGTTAAAGGAAAAAAAAGGGAATATAGCGTAAATATATTAATTAAGAAGGGGTTTTTATGCGAAAATCGGGAAGTGTGAGTTGTGTAAGGAAAAGACAAGAAGTAAGTAAAAGAATGCTTCCAGGGAAGAGACAGAGAGAGAGATGTGTCAGTTTTCACTTACATCATTTTTCATTTGACAGTTTCAGATATCCAACGGCAGCCGAGCTACATCATCATATCTTCTTCATCTTTCTTTACTCCATTTTTAGCTTTATTCTTATGTTTTCTCTTTTCTTATTCCTTACTATAATCGTCTTTTACTTTTGACGTCAGAATCTATTTTATTGTTTTATAAAAACTGATTTATTCATGGCAGAGTAATTTTCCATATATTCCGCCCAAAAGTACTAAATTAATTTGAGGATGTTGCTATATTTTTTAGAAGAAAAATGTGGTACTTTTGGAAAATGTGTATATTTTAGTGTTTCAGAAAAGGTTTATAAAATACTTTTGTGCAAATTTTTAATAGAGGAGACGAATATTCCTCAAGTTACATCTTCTCTCCTGATTAGCCATGTTTTTTTAATACCAAACCAAACCAAGAATTGACCACATAATCTTGCTCCATATCATATCTTTTTTAATCATAGGGAAGAATCTTTATAAACTAATTTTACACAAACTCTTAATGGGTATCATAGATCTTCCTTCTTCTCTTCACATCATATGGTTACCTGATCTCGATATTCTTTGTGCTTCTTCCATATCCTTTAGAAATCTGTAAAAAGACCAATCTCCTTAATTATTATTATTATTCAAGCTTAACATTCTTATCATAACACACTCTTGGATATTCAAGTTAAACTTGATGAACATACATACCTCTTTGAATTAAGCACCGCCGTGCCGCCTAGTATAAACCGAATCCCAGCGTTGGTGGCGTTTTGGAGTGCAACGGAGCGTGATTCCTCGTACGTTGTTCCACCAACCATGAATATAACCACCTCTTGTGGCCTGTTTTACCAAATATCAATTTATGGAGCTTATGATTAAATTTAACGCAAAGAGAGTATAGTTGTAAGAAACTGAAGAAAACAGTGGCACATACCGTCCTTGTTGAAAATGATCTCCAACGAATGGGTAGTCAACATCTCGTAATCTCCCTCTGGTTATGCTCTCCATTGTTTGAAACAGAAGTGGCTGATGCTGTGTGTATACATTCTCCACCCCCTGTGTATTTTCAAGTAACATCACATGTATGAGCATGGCTTTATATAATAGTCTATATATATAGAATGTTGTGTTTGGATATGTATAATCTCAGATATGAACCTTAAGCCCACGAGCCATGTTGCGCGCTATATTCAAAAGATCTCTGTTTCCAAATAGATCACCAGTACGCTTCTCCACACCGGCTTGTTTTAGGAGAAATTGAACTAGCTGCACGTGTAAGCCAAATATGAAGCGAGGCTACTTTTATCAAGTTATTCAGAAAATTAAGTTAACCACCATGAACAAAACATGATAAACAGGTCAACAAGCATAGTAGTAGTAGCGGCACAGATCATTATTATCCACCTTATAAGGAGATGCAAAAGAATATATCCAAAGTCACAAGACAAGGGTTGTTGCAATTTAAACTGAAAGGAATTATGTGTTAGTTTGACTGTACCCCTGGTTTGTACTTCGGAGACCGTGAAGCCAATTTGTTGAACAGTTGCATCAGTTGAACGGGATTTTCTTTCTCATAGCGCAAAGCATATAGCATCACCAAGCGTAGCCGGTCAATGTCAGAGACACTTTCATTATTTAAAAGATCTGTAACTGCCTGCAAATAGGCATGAAACGAGAGTCAGAGCTTACCGCTTACAACAGTTATTTACTACTGATAGATCATTGCTGTATAGTTTACTTTTGACGAATGCAACATGTGAGAATTTCACATGGGACAGTGAGTAAATGGAACTAGTCAATATTCACCAGAGATATTTACTACCTCATAGGCAGCTCCTTGGCCACCATTGCAAGCCAAGTCCTGCTCTGTTTGTGAAACCGTCATCAGTTTCCTAGCTTCAACTAGCTTGCTCATTTCAGTAACCAAAGTTACATGCTTTGAGACGTTGCCTTGCATCTTTTTGTATTCAGGGTAGTTGTCAACAAATCTGGCCATGTCCTCTGTAAAGCCAATATTCACAGGTTACAAAGGTCATTAGCACCAGAAACTGAACGCCTTTCTGAAATATAGATGATTAAGACTAGCCATATTCGTACCTACTGTCTGGATATTTTGGTTACTCTTTGCCACCTGCTGAAAGTCATCTACCATTCGCTTGATGTTCATTCCAATATCCCCGAAATTTTCATACATGTTAGATTTGAAGAATGCATCTTGTTCTGATGATAAAATCACCTCCTGCAGGGAAAAGAGGCTTATTAGTTAGCTGCAAGGTTCTCGACTAATAAAAGCCGATATGGGGAAAAACTGACAACTTGCTGATCTTTTGGAAGACTTCCAATGGCTTTCAAGTCCACTTTATTATCTTGAAGTCCTATGAGTTCGTGCACCATTGCCTACACAAAAATCTCGTTGATGAGCAAGTCTTATTCTTGCAAAGAGCAAGACATCCGGAGGCAGATCTTATACCAGAGAGTAGCGCAAAAATAAAAATGTTTACTCATGTTAACCTGATACGTCCACTGATTCAGCAATGGGGTAACCGGGTCATCTCTTCTGTCAATTACAAGAAGCAATGGCGAGCTTTCAGTCCGTCTAAAGTCAAAAAGACCACTTTCTTGCTGATACATCAATTTCTGAAACATAACAAGTGTCTTTCAAATAAATACAGGGTACAGAAATTTTTCAGACTGTTCTATAGCTAAGCAAGCTAAAAATTAGTTCCATCACATCCATGTAAAATGTAATTAGCGAGAGGAAATAACTTCTGGAGAGCTTGTCCAACAATTTCACTTACAGCTGTTTCCTGTGCAATCCTTTTTGCAGTATCAGAAGTCCTCTGATATCTGATGACAGGTCTCCGTTTCAACGCCAGAAACACTGCCGCAATTCCATCAACAACCCGGTCAGAGTAGCGTTGCAAACCAGAGGGATCAACAACTGCTGGGAGCATATATAGGTGGTTTGACGCCATATTCAATGTGAAATGATATGGATCCCCCGCAACAAAGTCTGCATAATACTCCTGCAACATAAAAAACCCCAAGAGGACTATGTTAAACTAGCCACTACTACATCTGAGTGTACTAATCAATATATGTTTAAATCATAAAACTTGAGACATGCATGGGGAATTATAAGTTAGTTCCACAACTATGGCTATTTCATCACAAACCAAGCAACTTCTAACATTCTAAGAGAGCTAACAAACATACTTACACTGAGCTACATAAAAGCTATGAAACATTCTTTTCGCATTTCCTAAGTCCTCACCAAAGAAAAAATCTAAAAAATCACCTGAACTTGTTGTACAACCTCTTGCTCATCAGAATCAGCCAAAATATGAATCTGAGTATCCTTTAACAAATTGGAGAAAACTGAAAAACATGGATAAAACTGTCAATGAACAAATCACATGATAAAACTCGAAAATACATTGAAAAGACGAAAAAGATCGTTACACAAATGATATTCTCCAAATCTAGGATTTCCAAGCTGGTAACGTAGTTTCTGAATATTATCTGAAGTTGGTCGTATGAAATAAACAGCTTTCAGATGCGACATTGATTCTCTCGACACAGAGATCGAATCTATCATCTCCACGAGAAATACTTCCTTCTGAAGAAGCTCTGATTGTGAATACACAACGCTCACATTGCTAACCTACACAATTCACAACAAACAACAATGTAACAACGAAGAGGCTGTTCCTATTAAGTCTTCTTATCTCCAAAGTTGAAATTAAGAATCGTTTGCGATTTCAGATGCAAAATCAGAGAGCTACGTAGTGGTAATCGAAGAAGAGGAGATCGGATTTTACCGTTTCGGAGTCGAGTATGAGAACTTTCATGCCGGAGATGTCTTGAAGCATGCGATTGATGTAATCACGCACAGACGTAACCAGCACCATCGTTTCGCCGGAATTTTGGATTCGATTACTTTCTCCGATCAGATCTGCGGCGGATGATCGGTTCGGATTTATTGTCGACGACGAGTCTAGTTAGCGATTTTGGTTCGAGTTTTTGTTTTCAGATCTTTCTTAATCAGAGAGATGTAACCATGAGACGAGACTCGAACGAAGAAAATTAGTTTTGGTTTTTGCAAAAGAGCCCCTATTTTATTGGTTAATTTATGTTTTCTCCACATAAGATTTTGTTTTTGCAAAATAGCCCCCGATAAATTGATTTTATCTTCTTCTTCTCTGGGTCAAGTTTCAGCGAGAGACTTGCCGGAGAAGAAGATGGATTTGATTTGTTGTTTCCGACCATATCAGTCTCCTCGTGGAATTTCTATTTTGTCGGCTCCTAACGTAAGCAAACTTTCTAAATTCAATTGTTTTCGCTCGCCTCCGTGTCTTCGTTTCAGTTCTCCGGCGAAACCGTCTCTTCGAGCACGGAAAATTTACTTCGAGGTTCAGGCGAAGAAGAATAAGAAGAAAATGATAACAATCGAACCTAAACGTAGCAAAGTAGAAGAAGAATCACTCTCTGAAGAAGAAGACGACGTAGAAGAAGAAGAGCAAGTTCTTCTCGAAGATGTTATTGACTCTACAGAGATACTAACAGAAGATGAAGAAGAAAGCTTTGATTTTTACCTAGAAGATGACGAGTTTGATGAGATAGAGGAAAAAGAAGAACTCTATGTAAGCTTTACTTATCCAAATTCTCATAGATTCATCCAATAAAAATCGAAACTTTATGAATTTTTCATCTATGAAAAGGCTGGAGATGGAAGTGGTGGAGGAGGTATCAAGCTTGCTGGAACAACATGGGACAAAGAAGCATTGGCCTTAGCTGAGAAAGTATGCGAATCTTTTGATGGTGAATTAGGCATCTATGCTTTCAAGACATTACCAAACTCGACCATACAAGTGCGTATAGAGCGGCTCACTAACAAGTCCGGTTCGCCTACAATGGAAGACATCGAAGCATATTCGAAAATCTACAGAGCAAAGTTAGCCGAAGCCGAACTCGCCAAGTCCATACCAAACAACATCTCTCTTGAGGTTTAGTTAAGTTAGTGTTTGATTGTTTCACATCCATTTTAGGCTCAAAGAAAGTTTGAACCTTTTGCACATAGGTTTCATCTCCTGGTGTCGAAAGGGTAGTTCGGATTCCGCAGGATCTTGAAAGGTATAAGGAAAGATCGATGTATGTGAGGTACATCGTCGAGGAGGAAGGTGAGACAGAAGGTGATGGTATCTTCAAGCTTGTTTCTTTCGACGTGGAAGGTAAAAGCTGTGTTTGGGGCGTAGCTGACATTAGAGTAAACCGCGAAAAGGCAGGCAAAGGCAGACCTTTGAGCAAGAAGCAAAGAGAATGGCGATTACAAACGCCTTTCGAGTCACTACGGTTAGTCCGTTTACATTCTGAATGTTGAAATTCATAACACATTGAAGTCGAAAGGAATATCGTTTAGTTTTATAGAGTAAATCTATTACAACGGAAACGACGACAAGGTAATAGATTGGATGCAAAAACTAATAAAGTAGAGAAGCAAAAGTGATAGAGATGTCTTTGTTTTATTGTTGTGACTGCATAAAGGAAACTAAAAACACAAAGCAGAGACCGGTACGAGATTGGTTTCAAGCACCCATGGTGATGATGCAACGGATACTCTCTCCTTTCAACATGTAATCAAAGGCCTTGTTGATCTCCGAGAAAGGAAGGGTGTGAGTGATGAACTTCTCAAGCTCCAGCTCCTGTGTTCATACATAAGTGTTAAGTTACATTGATATAAGTTACAACCAAGATTCGGTAACAAAAGATCGAAACTTGTCCATTACCTTATTCATGTACTTCTCGACAACCCCGGGAATGTCGGTTTTGGGTTTGTAGTTCCCAAAGAAAGTACCTTTGAGAGTCCTCTCGTTCAGCAGATTCATCGGATGAGTCTTGAAAGCATCGTCTTTGCTCGGCACACCGACCAAAACCGCAACACCCCAACCCTGAAAACAACATTCATATGCTAAGTCATAAGTTCATCATATAATATAGTTATGAACCAAAGGTTTTGGTTCCAAAATCATTACATCATGGACACATTCAAAAGCTTGAATCATAGCTTGAATGCTTCCGGTACACTCAACACTCCGGTCCACACCACCATCTGTCATCTCAGCAATCACTTGCTGAACAGGTTTTTCATGGTCTTTCGGGTTCACAAACTCGGTCACACCAAACATCTTAGCTGCAAATAACAACACAAATGTAAGCAATGTTGTTACATAAGAGAAGAACATAGTCAAAGACTAATCATTCTTTTAACTACCTTGATCGAATCTCTTGGGGTTAAGATCAACACCAATGATCCTAGCAGCACCAGCGATCCTAGCGCCTTCAGCAGCGGCTAAACCAACAGCACCAAGACCGAAAATCGCAACAGTCGAACCTTTTTTCGGTTTAGCGACATTCAAAGTAGCTCCTAAACCGGTGGATAAACCGCAGCTAACAATACAAACTTTGTCAAGAGGAGCCTCAGGGTTGATCTTAGCGACCTGACCGGAGTGTACGACGGTGTACTCGCTAAACGTCGACGTTCCAAGGAAATGGTAAACCGGTTTGCCTTTGATGGAGAATCTCGATTCGCCGTCGTGGATCATACCGCCACGTTCGGTGTTGATTCTCAAGAGATCACACATGTTTGATTCTTCAGAGTGGCAGTGACGGCAATCTCCACATTCTCCGGTGAAGATTGGTAAGACATGGTCACCTTCTTTAAGATCTGTTACTCCTTCTCCAACACTCTCTATGATACTATTACACAAATTTAATACACAAATCTCAATTTATAAAACTTTATAAAGATTTAAAAAAAAAAATAAAGAAAGTTTTCTTCTTTTTATTACCCTCCAGCTTCATGTCCGAAGATACGTGGAAACAGAGGAGTTTGTCCCTACGAAATTACAAAAAAAAATATGTTTTTGTTAAAGATTTGACTATCATAGTAGAAATCTGAAAATTATGTTTTTAGGGGTATAATTGTATATTTTTTTTACCTTTGCTTCCCAGAAATAGACATCGGTGTGACAGAGAGAAGTGAAGAGGATCTTGATACGAACTTCGTGTTTTTGCGGCGGAGCAACCTCCACTTCCTCCATCACAAGTGGCTTTCCGGCTTCCCATGCCACCGCAGCTACAACCAACAATTAAAAACGACACCGTTTCAGTAAATCTCAACAATTAAACCAATCTTATAATAAAAACAAATGATGAATTAAAATTAAACCTTTGCATCGAATAACTTGTCCTGTCGTAGACATTGTCAAAAAGTGGTGATTTTGATCTTTTGTTTTTTTGTTTGTTTGTTTGTGTTATTGTGATAATGGAGAAGAGAAACTGTGGAAGTGTGTTTATATAGGTGGCATAACAAAATTTAGTGTATTTGCGGAAATACCACTGGAAAATAACTAGGGGCGGTTTTTGGCTATGGTTTTGTGTTGGTCTCTCGGGTTGTCTTACCACTTGGCGTTCCTAATATTCTTCCACGTGGATTTTTTAATTATGTATTTTTGGAAATTAATTAAATTTTGAATTAAAATATCTGGTCTTAATTGTTTGTCTTGGTGATGTAATAATAATAAAAAAATTGTTTGTCTTGGTGCTTACGCAGTGGTATTTCTAAAAGCAGTACCCATCGAAAAATGTAGAGGTTTTGGTTTTGCCTTAAGAGAAAATTACATCATAACACACTTTTTAAAACACAAATTACACTTTAAAGCACTTTTTGACATAAAGACACTTTATTGTTATAAAAGACTAAATTACCCTTCAATTCATTTATTCTACATAAATTTCACAATCATTTTCTTTCTCATTTTTCTATTTTGCATTCTAATTTTAATTTTCTAGGTAACATAAAATAATTTATTTTCGTATATTGATTTATAAAATTTTAATATCTATATTTTGATATCCACTTTTATATATTTTATTTATGAATGGATCAACATTTGTGAACAACTAATCAATATCTAATTTTTTATATATGTCCACATAGAATTGTACAAATGTTCAAAGTATAATGGACGAGTTTAAATTTTATTCCAATGAGTTTATATATCATAGACAATTCATATGATGATTTGTGTTCAAGTTTAAATAAATTATAATTGTAGTTAAAATTATATGATGGTTCATGTTCAAAAATGAATAAATAGGTTTTAATAATGAATTTAAAACATTTATATGTTTTGATGTACATGTAATTTTCATGTTTTCACTTATTAATATCAACATGTTTCATTCACATATTAAGAATATTACAAAAACATATGGGAGTATAAATATTAAATATAAATTACTTATGTAAATAGATATATGATAAACAAAAAAAATATTGAAATAATATATTTTACAATAAATTAAAATACATTTACGAAATTGTACAAAAGTATGTCCACATAACATAAAACGTATCCACAACTTTTTATACACAACGTTGTGTATCCACAACTTTTTGTACACAACGTTCTGTATCCACAACTTTTTGTACACAGCGTTGTGTATCCACAACTTTATGTACACAACGTTGTGTATCCACAACTTTCTGTACACAACGTTGTGTATCCACAACTTTATGTACACAACGTTGTGTATCCACAACTTTATGTACACAACTTTTGTGTACACGAAGGGTAAAACTGTATTTAAAAAAATAAAAAGTGTAAAAAGTGTCTCATATCACAAAAGTGCCTTATTTTGATATGCAAGTGTTAAAAAGTGCTCCATTGTGTAAATCACTCTTGCCTTAATTGTTATTATTATATTTCTTGACCATCAAGTTGTAACCTGTTTTAAATTTTTGTTTCTAGTTTTAACTGAATCTGAAAGATAATTACTGGTACTAATCTTAATTTGGCTTTTTAGTCATGTCTTGGCCATCACTCCCAATTTCAACTATACATTATTACATTTATGAGTGTAATTAATTGTGTAATTTTCTTAAAATTCGATTTATTAACAACGTATTTATAGGGTTTTTTTAACAACGTATTTATAGGTTTTCTAGTTATTAATTTGAAATAGTAATATAGACTAATAATTTATCATCTAGTGATGTAATAAAAAAAAAAAAAAAAAAAAAAAAAAAATTATCATCTAGTCAACGTAAACATAGAGTGTTTTATTTTTTTTTTAATATATGTGTGTCGTTAATCATCTAGTCAATGTATACGTACGTTAACATATATACTCGTATAAAAATATGTATTTATATTTTGACACGTACAAGTATTATGTCTTTTGTTATTGCTATACAATTTGTAAAGGAATCGTTTTGTATTCATAGTTTCTTGATCTACTTACTTGGGCTAAGTATATATTTCAAATATGGGTCCAACATAATATATATCTTAATTAGGTCTTGAGCCTTTATCAGTGAAATTATATGTTGGGCCCAATTCTTTCAAAATATTCCCATCTCTTGGTTTGTTCTAATTCCAAATACTTTTAACATTTCCAACCGTTTAGTCCATGTTTTACTCTAAAAATAAAGTTCTCTATAAACAGAGATAAATTTTGCTTCAATGATTATCTCTATTTTTTGAACTATAAAATAAAATTTCAATTATAATACACTTATAAATTATTATTAATTGTTTAAACAACATTTTATTTTTGTAATTGACAACCAATTTAAATTATTTTACCTTTTATTATGTTATTGTATTTTTTTTAATTTAATATATGTTATAATTTAATTTTTAATCTTAGGCCTTACTAAACACTAAGTTTTCTTAATATAGTTTTATTATTGGGTGTAAAATTAGATTGTATAATTTAATTTTATCAAATATAAGATAATATTATAGTTGAAAGACCACTTTATATTTAAAAAGGTTTTCTTTATCAATAGAAAAATGAATAGTATTTCTTCTTCAAGAGAAATTCACAAAACTACACCCTTTCAACCCTCCCTTCACAAAACTACACCTAATTCAATATTTTCACAAGTTTACACTCTTTTAAAATTTTAAAAGCTTGATTTACCATTTTAAAAATTACCAAAATTAAAATATTTTCATTTGGGTTCGCTAATTAGTGTTTAGGGTATAGTATTAAGGGGGTAAGATTGTGTGGGTAGAGGTTTATTTGAATTTAATTTTGAGTGTTTATGTGTAGTTTTGTGAAGTAATTTTGAAATGGTGTAGTTTTGTGAAATGTAATTCAAATGGTGTAGTTTTGTGATTCTCCCTTTCTTCAAATATAGAGAAATATTATTCATTTCTCTATTTAAAAAAACATAGAATATCATTGAAGTTCATTTCACTCTAAAAATAGAAAAAAATAAACAAATAGTATAGAGTAATATTAGAGATGCCCTAACTACTTTATTAGTACAAGTTAAATTTTTATTAAAAAAGGCAAACCCATTTTAAAACATTTAATGATGTATATATGTAGGATTATGAGAAGATTCCACGGAAATAAATCAAATTTTGTATAGTTATTTTTGGAAATCTAATGTACAATTGCCCAAGTTTATGTTTCCAAGAGGTCTACGAGGTCAAAAGACTTGAGACTTTTGTGTTGAAAAACACAAAAGAATGCAACTAAATTAAGAAATTAATTTTCCTATAAGAGATTAACTTTTTTCTAGAACCATGCACTTTTTTTGAAAAACTATCAAACCATTTTAACATATCTAAAAATTTAGGTATTTTTTATATTAATTAAAAACGTATACGTATCGTTAAAATGTATAGCATAAACCCAATATTTGACAGCTAGATAAGTCGTCCACATACTTAGAATGTTTATTGGATAATATAGTCACACTTAGTCACATTTCCTCAATTTTGTTGCCATGTGCGGTCATTTTATTGAGCTTTTGCGATATTCACATTGACAATTTGTAAAAGAAAACAAAAGACGTTACGATGAATTTTAATATTTTATATTCTTTAATTAATTATTGCCCCCATGCATTTTTCTTTACTTTATTACTCGCCACGTTATTACCAACTTATCCACGTTAACCTTTTTGTCGAAGCCTTATTTTGAGGGTTTCTTTCAAAATCTAAATTTGTTATGGTGTAATTTTGTAACTATATTAGATTTCAAAATTTTATCTATTTTCTTAAGAAAGACGTCCAAGGTGGACTAAATTAGGTGTAGTAGAAACTAGAAACTGAAATTATTTATTTTTATGGCCTATGGTGGAATTATAAAGAAACACATATATTTTGAAAAAATCGAAGAAAACTACATATTAATTGAATTTTTTTATTATATGTCTTTTTGTTAAAAATGTGTTGTTATATGGGGTTACGATGTTACTATAATACTTTTTACAAAATTAGAATAAAGGATTTGTCACCTTCCAAAACCATTTAACGCGGTAACAGCTATACAAAATGCAATGAATGATATAAAGTTAAAAAAAAGAAATATTAGTTAAACTAATATCCTCTACTTATATAAATATCGACCAAACAAAACATAAAAATTTTGCAACTTACCTTAAATAATCATCTTCAAAAAACGAGCCGTAGAGTAAAGAAAAGTATCTCAAATTCATTTCTTTAATCCAAAAATGACCACTCGTTCAATAATATTATTTCTAGTTGTATTTCTACTTCATGATCACTTAAGTTTCTCAAAGGCACAACAACTACAATTTGGGTTTTACTCAGAAACATGTCCATCAGCAGAAACCATAGTCCGTAACGTTGTTCAACAAGCAATGACCCGCGATCCCAACATCGCCGCTGTCTTACTCCGTCTCCATTTCCACGATTGCTTCGTCGAGGTACGACCCCTTACGCGAAAAATATATACTTATAAGGCTATAGCTACCAAATTTTTGTAAATAAAATGTACACTACCACACATATTTTTAGTTAAACATTTAACATTTTACCAAAAAATCAAATATTTTGACTTAATTCATGTGATTCTCTTAAAAAATATTTATGTGTAAAAAACCTATAGTTCCAAAATTATAAAAGTTTATGGCTCCATAAATCTCAGAATTGGCCTTGATCAGTAAACCAGTAGTTGCATCACTTTTGTGTTAACCTCAAAATTGAGTTTTTGTTGGAGTGTTAGAATTATTATGGGATTTAGTGTTGATAAAACCTTATTTTTTGTACTTATTTATTATGATTTTAATTTTTTTTGTTATGTTTTGGCTGATAAATTAATTTTGGTTATGTATGTATTGTAGGGTTGTGATGGGTCGATACTAATAAAACACGACGACGACGAGAGTGGCGCGGAAGGTAACGCGGGTGTGAACGGTTTCGATGTAATAGAAGAAGCCAAAGCAGAGCTTGAACGTTCTTGTCCTGGTCTTGTGTCTTGTGCTGACATCGTTGCACTTGCTGCTAGAGATTCTGTTGTTCAGGTACACAACAACACTTTAAAATAAATTTAAATACTACTAGCACAAAATAAAATTTAACCAATAAGAATTGATTTGTATAGTAATTATTGAATATTTATTTATATATATAGGCAAAAGGACCATTTTACGAAGTACCAACGGGAAGAAGAGATGGTCTTATTGCTAATATTCGTAACGCTGAAAATTTACCAGATGTTAAAGATTCTATAACCACATTAAAATCTAAATTTAGAGAAAAAGGACTTTCTGATAAAGACCTTGTACTACTTAGTGCTGGTACTTAATTAACTATTATAATCTTGATTACAATAATTTGAATTTATAAGTATATAATTAACCCGTTTTTAACTAATCCAATTTTATTTATTTATTCGGTTTCAAGGTGCACATACTATAGGCACAACGGCTTGTTTCTTTGTTATGGCGCGTTTGGATGCTCAAGATCCGACTATAGATCCGGAGTTTTTCAAAGTTTTAAGGTCAAAATGTCCCCAAGGCGGCGACATTAATGTTAGGATTGCGTTGGATTGGGACAGCCAATTCGTTTTCGACGACCAAATATTGAGGAACATTAGAAATGGGAAAGGAGTTATTCTCTCGGATTCGGTTTTGTACCAAGACAATAATATGAAGAGAGTGATCGATTCGTATTTGGCCGATAACTCGAGTTCTAAGGCTGATTTCGCGGCGGATTTCGCTAAAGCTATGGTTAAAATGGGTGCTATTGGCGTGAAGTTAGGTGGTGAAGGAGAGATTAGACGTATATGCAATGCTACTAATTAGTTTTGATTAACAAAAAATCTCATATTTTAGTTAAGTGTTTAGTATATAATCCAAGTATGTTGGATTTAAATTAATAAATAAAAAGTGATGAATGATTCTTACTACTATATGAAAGCAATGTCAAAAAAATATGATTTAAGATTGAACTATATATAAAGTTATAAACATACATTTTCTATTATATTTCGATATTTAGAAGAAAGATCTTAATATTTTGACTTTTTTTTGTTTTTTACAATTTGGAATGAATAAAATTTACTTGTTTGGGTTGTATGTAGATTAGTAGTATGTAAAATACTATAACAACAACAATTTTGGTCACCTTTTTATATTAATTTATCATCAATTAAATCATACGTGGCAAAGTGTAGGTATTACTTTCGTGGGTTTGCAATATTGGGCCTAAGAGCCCATTAACACTTGCTTTCGTTTCCATTTACATACACGTACTAGTGACACGTGTGAGGCTACAAAAAGATCAAATATCTCTAAACTCGCATATATCAGAAAAATTAAAGCGTCCTCATGAGTAACGGCAAAATCAGACGAAGACGATGGAAACAGCTTTGCTCCGGTGCGGCGTCAATTTCTCCGGAAAGTCGCTTTATAAGAAACCCACCGCTCGTTACAGAAGCGATAATGAGATTCCGACGCCGAAATCGAATCCAAAAGGAGAATCCGAAGACGAATTGTGTGTTAGGGTTTTGAGTAGAAGATCGGTGATGGCGTCTTCTGTGTTATCGTTGGTTTCCACTACGGCTTTAGTGTTTCCCGGTGATGGATTAGCCGTCGTCAAACAAGGTCTTCTCGCCGGAAGAGTTCCTGGATTATCCGAACCCGACGACGAAGGTTCGTATTACTCTTTATCTCGTCGTCTTCCTCTGAATTTCATTGAAAAATTGAGAATCGATAATTGAAAAATTGCTTGTAGATTACGTTAGTATGTATATATATATATGGTCACAATCTTGTTTAAATATGTTAACATTGTATCATAGAATCATGAGTCTATGATAGGCTTAAGATACTAGTTTCTCTAGAGTTGTATTGTAGTGTTTGTTGGTGATATTTTAATTGTATATGGTCATTGATTCGTCTCTGTACCGTTATTAACTTGCCTTTACTGGTTCTTTAGATTTGTATTGTTGGTTTGTTTGTGAAACGAAATTGTATACGGTCATTGATTCATGTGTTTGTACTGTTATTAACTTGCCTTGATCACATCTTGTCGAGGATGTTAACATTGTAGCATAGGTTTTATGAGTCTATAGGCTTAAGATACTAGTTTCTCTAGAGTTGTATTGTAGTGTTTTTTGGTGAAATGTGATTGTAAATGGTAATTGATTCATGTGTTTGTAATGTTATTAACTTGCCTCGGTCACATCTTGTTGAGGATGTTTAACATTGTAACTATATCTTAGATTCATGAATCTATAAGGCATAAGACACTAGTTTGTCTAGAGTTGTATTCGAGTGTTTGTTGGAAAAATGTATTGTGTATGGTCATTGATTAAGGTATATGTACAGTCACTAACTTGCCTTGGTCACATATAGTTTGAAGATGTGAATATTTGTATGTATACTATGGTAGATTCATGAGTCTAATAGGCTTAAGAAACTAGTTTCATTAGAGTTGTATTGTGGGTTTTTGTTGGTGAAAAGTAATTGTAATGCTCAGACAGGTTGGAGAAGATACCGTAGACCAGACGAGAAATCAGGAGGGCATGGTGTTGGTTGGAGTCCTATTATCCCTTACGCATTTTCGGTTCCTCAAGATTGGAACGAGGTTTTTTAGGTTACTCTGTTTCTTTCTTCCTTTGTGTATTGTTTGTTTGTTCATACCTTGAGAGTCTTTCTTTGTTGTAATCGATAGGTACCTGTATCGATAGCTGATCTTGGTGGAACCGAGATTGATTTGAGATTTGCTAGCCCTAAAGAAGGCCGTGTGTCTGTTATTGTTGCCCCCGTTCTAAGATTTGCAGATAGTAAGTGCTATTTGCCGTTGAAAGATTCATAAATTTGTAGTCTTAAGAGTTAGAAGCCATACAATGTGGTTTGCTTGTATTCACAGCTCGGTGAATTATGTGTGTTGAGCTAGAGCCACTTGTGTAATGACTATTGGTTTGTAAATTGTTTGGTAGACCTTGGAGATGATGTGAAGATTGAAAATATTGGAACACCAGCGAAAGTGATCAACGCCTTTGGACCAGAAGTTATTGGAGAAAACGTAGAAGGGAAAGTTTTGAGTTCAAACGTAGCGGAACACGAAGGTAGACTCTATTACCAGTTCGAGCTAGAGCCCCCCCATGTACTTATCACAGCAACAGCTGCCGGAAACCGCCTCTACTTGTTCAGTGTCACTGGAAACGGTAAAGAACAAAACCTATCTTACACGACACAGTTAACACACTCTTGTTTGTTTTACACATAATAAGATTGGTTTGATATGCTATAGGGCTTCAATGGAAGAGAAACTACAAGGATCTAAAGAGAATAGCTACTTCGTTTCGTGTCGTTTAAGATTCATTTTGCTATGAAGAGTTTATGGAGGATCAAGTCGTACATATAATGTATGTGTATAATGGTACGAGTTCATGAAAGTTCACTGTCTGTGAAGTTTTATACACAACTTGTAAAAAGAAAAGTTGGTTACTTTTCAACCAATTATTGGTTCACTTTATTTAAACCAACACTAACGATAAGATAAGAGAGACATAACCACGCGCTCTGTGTCATAAAAACCAAACAAAGCGCGTGGGTCTGATAAGTAACCAAAGCTCTCATTTTTGGTCTATTTATTTCTGCAAGATAGAGAGGAAGAAGAAGAAGAAGACTTTGGAGGTTAGAAGAATGTCGATGTTAATGGCGGTTAAAACCACTTCGCTATGCAACCTCACGGCTTCGCAGAGAATCCGTACGAACACTCGCGCAGGTACGAGATCGGTGAATCCAACGGCGAGAATCCAGACACGTGTTCGTCGTTTGATTGAAGAACAGGGCATTGTGCTTATGCCTGGATGCTACGACGCCTTATCTGCAGCCATTGTGCAGCAAACCGGTTTCTCAGCCGGTTTTATTTCCGGTTATGCTCTCTCCGCTTCTCTATTGGGAAAACCCGATTTCGGTTTGCTAACGTGCGCCATTGACTCTTGTCTTCGCTTTTAATTTTGTTTTGGTTTTTAGCTGTCGTTTTTTGTTGTTAACTTTTGTCGTTTTAGACCGCCGGAGATGGCTGCGACGGCGAGGTCGGTGTGTGCGTCAGCTCCTAATATACCCATCATTGCAGATGCAGGTAATAAAGTTTCTAACTTTGGACTAAACTCAATCAAAATAGTAAAAACATCTCACTAAAAAAATGCAAGAAACATAACAAAAGTTTGAATCTTGTTGTTTTTTTCTTTGATTATAGTAGAATTTTGATGGAAATTACTAATCTTTCTTAGTTTAGAGGGCATTGCATTTTCTCATTTAGAGTTTAGCCGTGTAGGGTTTGGTTGGTTATAGACTTACGGTTTTTTACATAGCGCAGCTAATTTATATAACAAGATTCATTCTTTTTTTACCTGTTTCAGATACAGGTGGAGGAAATGCGCTTAACGTTCAAAGAACTGTGAAGGATTTGATAGCGGCTGGTGCTGCTGGTTGCTTCCTTGAAGTACATTGTTTTATTTAACTTTTTTGATGAATAATATCTCAGATATGATCACATAAAGGATACTCTTGTATTGTATTTTACGTGTTCATTAAATATTTTGTCGGTTTTACTTGGCAGGACCAAGCATGGCCAAAGAAATGCGGTAAGTGTGACATCTTCTTTACCATTGAAATGTTTATAATGGACACGTTTTGATGGTTTCTTTTGGTGTAAGGTCATATGCGTGGCAAACAGGTGATACCAGCGGAAGAACACGCCGCTAAGATAGCATCAGCTCGTGATGCTATTGGAGATTCCGACTTCTTTCTTGTGGCCAGAACAGACGCACGTGCTACCTCTGCGAAGTCAGGGCTTGAAGACGCTATTGCACGTGTTAATCTCTACATGGAGGTACCAAATCATTACAAAAACAAACATAAATGGTATCAATCGAGTAGGGGAAATTGCAAAAACACATCCACTTTAAATCTATTTTCGTAAATACACCTAAACACTAAACATTGAACTCAAATGAAAAATTTAAGCTCGAAAGTATGTTTAAGGAGTTGTTTAATCATTTTAACCACTTAAAAATGTATGTATTTAACAAGAATTTGAAATGGGTAGTAGTTTTGTAAAGCAGTATTTACAAAGGTGTAGTTTTGTTATTTTCTATATCAAGTATAATACAAACATATTTTGTTTTGTAATTGTGAAAGGCGGGAGCGGATGCTTCCTTTGTAGAGGCACCAAGAGACGACGAAGAGCTAAAGGAGATAGGCAAACGAACAAAAGGTTATAGAGTGTGCAACATGATCGAAGGAGGAGTCACGCCTTTACACACACCCAATGAGCTTAAAGAAATGGGTTTTCACTTGATTGTTCACCCTTTAACCGCGCTGTATGCATCAACTCGGGCTCTTGTGGATGTGCTAAAGACACTCAAAGAAAATGGAAGCACGCGTGATCACTTGCAGAAGATGGCTACTTTTGAAGAGTTTAATGGGTTGGTTGATTTAGAGTCATGGTTCGAGTTCGAAGCTCGCTACTCTAACCTTAGGAACGCTCTTGGTACTACAACAACAAAACCATGAAAGAGGCTAATGGCTCATTACAAGACACAAGTTTTACTTTTAACTCTCTCAAGTTTCTTTTGTCTGCTATATTGTTTTTTTACACGTCATAGATAATATTTGATTTCCAATTAAGCAAAAAAAGGATCATCACTTTTCTGCCAAGGTTTCTATTAGACTTTAACTTTGGTTTCAAACATAATGCAGTTTAGTTCAGGTAAAGGCTTGTGTCGTAAAAGAAAGTTATTGAGAATTTTGTGCTTTGTGGAGAATATTTTGTTATGTATTGAAGAAGAAGAAGAATGGAAGGGAAAGCAATGAGAAGAAGAAATGCGAAAGAAGGAGAAACTGAAGAATTTAATTTGGAATAGTTGCATTATGGTAATGTTTATTAGTACATGAAAATATGAATACTAGTGTTTATTATGGTCACCGTTTCGTTGAAGATCTCCGTGAGATGATATGATTATATAGTAAAAGCGTGATATATAATAAATCCAACTCGCATCTAAAGCGCGTTGCGCGCGTGTGGACAAAAACTGTGGGTTATAGACCACCAAAATAGGCATATTTCACATAAATTTGAAATTATTTGGATCCGAGGCGCGTCAAACTCATGGCCCATTAAGCCATAAATAAATATAATAACAACAATAAACATCTTATTAAAATCCCTTTTTTCTTCGCCAATGCCATAAACGCAGAGAACGCGCGATTTCGATAAATCACGATTCCATCCGCCGCCGGCAAAAACCATACGCACGGCGGAGAAATCAATAGAGTCGCCGCCGATCAATCTTCTTCCTCCGGACTTTTAACCAGATCTTAACCTCACAATCCTTCGCGGAGATAATCTCATCTCCTCCGCCGATGAATCTACTCGCTCTCCGTCCTCCTCCACATCATCATCACCACCGTTGCGGTAGCCAATCGGCGACGATTATCCGACCGTACATCAACGTACACGATCCAGAAGAGAATCAATGGTTCAGATTCAATCTCGATTTTCTCCCTTTTAGATATCCACTGCCTGTAGCTTCATCTAACGGCTTGATCTACTTATGGTGCGACTCAATCGACTCGTCCCAGTCAAACAAATCCGTTGACTCGTTACAATTTTATAATCTACAGTGTAAAGGGTGACAGAGAACAAATCCAACGCGCATCCACAGCGCGTTTAGCGCGTGTCGTCAAAAACTGTGGGCTATATAGACCACCAAATTGGCCTTATTTCACATTAATTATAAATTTTTAGGATCCGAGGCGCGTTTGGTTGGCCCAAATAAGATATATTTAATTCTCTCGGCTTTTTAAGCTCATCACTTTAATGAAATTGCAAATGACAATATTTTCGTACAAATAAATTCAAAACTAAATAGAAACTTTGTGCAAAAGCAAAAGTGTGCAAGATGTATAGCAATACGTGTGTGTGTGTATATTGATGGTTTGTGTGATAAAGGAACGTACAAGCACAAAGTGCTTTTGATTCGATTCATATTATTATTCTTATTATTATGTATGGACATGAATAGCAAAGTGTGGATCCAAAAGTTTATCTCATTAGTCATTACAATCAAAGCAATTTTGGTCACACATGCCATAATAATGACTAATCATCACCAATCCTCCTTAAGTACACATAAAGCAACTTTACCATATATACCACTTTCTCCTTAAATCCATAAACACTGTCTACGATCATTCTCAGATAATGAAAAATTTGTTGAAGAAACCCAGAAATTGAATCCCGCGGAGAAAATCATGATTACTCTGCGATGATTTTGAGCTAGGATTCGAATCTCCGTGCTTGTAACGAGGCGGATACGGCGACGCGACCACCGCCTCTTAACAATTCCGGTTAACTCGTAATTCCGGTTTAATCAAACCGGTTCGAACCATTGGGCTTACAAGCAGGCCCATTAAGGACCCATCTGGGCGTACGAGCAGCAGGCCAATTATGAAGGAAATTAAACAAAATATATAAAAACAAATCATACTCGCACCCATGGCGCGTTGAGCGCGTGAGCGTAAAAACCATGGTCTATAGACCACCAAAATCGACTTATTTCAGAAAAAATAGAAAATAAATGGAAACGGAGCGCGTGTGGTGGTTCACGATTTTTGAAACCTTTTTATAAGTGGGGCGATTTTGCCAATAAATGGGCCACAATTAATTTGATATATATTTAATATTCGAAACACATAAAACCGAGTGGTGTATATGGGCCGTAACATTAGATACAAAATTTCTATAGGCTTCCTTCTTTTCGCTAACTTTCTTTTTCTTTAGGCCTTTTTTGGGCTTTGATATGGGCTGAAATTTGCTCCACCAAATTCTGAAGTGTTTTAAAACTCAACAAGATGATTACAAAAGTAAACATAAACGGAGGAAACCACCCCTTGTAACATCATAATAATATCATATGTATGTGTTTTCTCCATCTCAAAAAACTAGTCATGAGATTCTGCATCTGGAGATTCCGAGTTCGACATAAACTGAGACACTTTGTACACACACTAAAAACGTTATATCATATGTGTGCTTTTTCCTGGCTAAACCCACATCGCTTATCTTGCTAACGTAGATGTAGCCTAATAGAACGTTGCCAGGTATCAAGTCTCTGTGGACAATAGGTTCAGTATTCAGTTTTCTCTATAATAATATCTTTGCTTTGCTTTGCCAGTATTATTACTTTGTTCGTCTCATACCACGTATACCAAAAGTTCCCTAATGTATATGTTTAGAAAGCATACCATTCTTTTGCATCCGACGGTCCCGAAAGCGAGTACACTCTCGTGATATGATAAAGCGCGTGGTTGTTATTTTCCCCACGTTGTTTGAAAAGAGAGCGGGGTTATCCAAAATTCAAAATTTAAACATTTATCCCCAATAACTTTTGAAAGACGATTCAGTTTCTTTATCGATCTCTTCTTCAACGATTCTGTCTAATTCGTTTACTCTCTGTGTTGTTAGTTAATTTATGGTGAAACAAGAATCTCAAGCTAATGGAGTTTCATGGCATGAAGAGGAAGAATCTACAAGCCCTATGTAAAAAACATGGGATCCCTGCAAATTTGACAAACATTGAGATGGCTTCTAGACTCGATTCTGTATTCAAGGTAATTTCAAAAATCCATAAACTTTTCTACATACAATCTAATTCTAGTGGGTTTTCATGAATCGGATGGTAGAAGCGAGAAACATTATAAAGTTTTTGTTTTGAATCTGATTATATCTTGCGATCGATCTATATATATATATATTTAGTTTAGTTTGGGTTTTATGTTTATGTACAAGGAAATTGTGACGGAGACTAACGTTTCGCTTGAGGATTCTATTGAGGGTGATTGTGTAAAGGCGAAAAAAGTAAGCTTTAGCCCAGAGATTGAAGTTTTCAAATTCACACGGACTGTTAAGAAACTCAAGCCAAAGAGTGTTAGATCTCGCAAACAAGCGTCTGCTCAAGATCTTCTTCAACAAGGTGGAATAGAGTTAAGACGGTCAAAGCGAACCGTGGCTAAGGGGTTAACAACAGTAGCTGAGTCGAAAACAGGAAGAGAGACTGTTGAGATTGAAAAAGATAGTAACTTGTTGGATGATGGTGCGAAAACGCAGAATGTCCGAAAGCCGTCTCAAAGAATTGGATCCAGTGGTAGTACTCAAGAAGGATGTGAAGAAACAGATTTGATGGTTTTGGCACAGTTTGGAGACAAAGAAACATCGAAAGGATTGTCTGAAAAGGTTGTGAGGCGGTCTAAACGATTAGCAGTTAGTAGTGGGACATCATCAAACGAAGTAACTTTATTACCTGGTAAGCGATCGAAACGACATGTAGTCACCGAAGATAAGGAAGATGATGAGCTTGTGAAGAATGGTTCATGTAAGGCTGCAGGAGGAATTGAAGGGAGTTTGGTTGGTAAGAAGACAAATGAAACTCTTTTCGAATCATCGAGGAGAGTTACAAGAAGGATGAAGCGAGATAGATCAACAGATATAGAAACTATATCAACCCGAGGCAATATTACGCTGAAAAAGCTTTCGGATGACAATATTGTGGAAGCTAGAGGCTCCTCGAAGAAATCAAAGACGATGAGAAAAGAATGCATTGAGGTCTCACTTTCTTCCTCTGAAACCGAAGCTTCAGCATCTGTCGTGGTTACTGAGACTGTTTTGGACTCTACGCCGGAAAAATCAGTTGATAGCTCTCTGAAAACAAACACTCAAGAGTTGAATTCTGAACTTATGGAAGTAGAGTGTGAAGAGATTTTTGAAGGAGATACAGATTTGATGGCTGTGACTGAGGAGGAAAAAGAGGAAGTATCATTAAATTCTGCTTCAGTGCAATTAACAGTAAGCAGTCCTGAAGCTGAGCTACTTGCCTTTGCTGGCCATATCATTCATAAGGATATTACTTCAACAATGACTATGGAGGAAAACAATAAGGACGAAACCATTGTATCTAGTCCTAGATCTGAGCTTAAGGAGAATGAATCTGTAGCTAAGTCAGCAAAAGTAGAAGGTAACTACTACCTTTGATTGGTTGGAAGTTTGAATTGAATTAAATTTTCACTTTTACGGCCAATTAAAATTTTCTAATCTGTGTTTCTTTCTTGGAAAACTCAGTTGAATGCTGGAAAGAGATTCAATCAAGCCAAGAAGATGAGAAAGGTTCCTTAGAGAAGGAAGTACAAGCAGCAGATTTTCATGGAAACTTTTCTGAATGCAACACCGAGAATAACAATGCAGAAGAAGAAACTGAGATCGGTAAGGTTGGTTGTATGAATGTTGGTCTTTGTGTAAGCCTAACACCAGAAAAACTTTTTGGTGAGTTGGAGTCAGAGGAAGCAGGAGGCTCTTCCAAGAAAAAGAAGTCTGTAAATCAAGAATTTGTGAAAGATAAGCTTCAGGGAATGGCTGATGTCTCACCTTCTACATCTGAAACCAAAGCTACAGAACCTGTTATGGTTTCTGAGAATGTTTCGGATTCTACACTGAAAGTTTCAGGTGATATTTCACTGGTTAAAAGCACTCAAGAGTCGAATTATGAACTTTTGGAAAGTGAAAGTGAAGACAAACATGAGCAAGACTCAGTTCTCATAGCTGGAACCACGAAGGACAAAGAGAAAACATCACCACTGTCTGAACTTGTTATTGAGTGCTCAGAAGTAAAACTTTTTGGTGAGTTGGAGTCAGAGGAAGCAGGAGGCTCTTCCAAGAAAATGAAGACTGTAAATCAAGAATTCGCAAAAGTTAAGCATCAAGGAATGGCTGATGGCTCACCTTCTACATCTGAAACCAAAGCAACAGAACCTGTTATGGGTTCTGAGATTGTTTTGGATTCTACGCTGAAAGTTTCATGTGATACTTCACGGGTTAGAAGCATTCAAGAGTTGAATTCTGAACTTATGGAGAGTGAAAGTGAAGACAAACATGAGGAAGACTCAGTTCCCATAGCTGGAACTAAGAAGGACCAAGAGGAAGCATCACCATCACTGTCTGAACTTGTTATTGAGTGCTCAGAAGTGGAAACATGCCAAGATAACCGCAGCACTGGTGGTTATCTATCTAAGGAATCGACTCCGTGTCTTGCTTCAGTACAATCAGCAATGAACAACTCTGAAGCCAAGCTAGGCATGCCTACTGGCCATACCCTTGACAAGGATAGTGTTTCGACAGTTATCACCGATGAAGATATTAAAACCAAGGAGGAATTTCTTATTTCGACTCCTACACCTGAGCTTAAGGAGCACAGTTCTGTTTCTAAGTTAGCAAAAGCAGAAGGTAAATACTCTTGTTCATTTGATTTTAATTATTCGATACTTAATAGGTAACTAATTTATTTATAATCTGTGTATCTTTTTGTCATTGTAATCACAGAAAGCCTGGAAAACTCTGCTAAATGTTGTAAAGACACTCCCTCAAGCAAAAATGATGAGGAAGGTTCTTTTGAGAAGGATTTATCAGCTGAAAATTTACATGGAAAGTTCTTTGAATACGAAACTAAGATTGCCAGTGCAGAAGAAAAAATGGAGAAAATGGATCAAGAATGCTTAAAAGATAAGCCACAAGGAATAACTGAGGGCTCACCTTTTACATCCGATACCGGAGCTACTAGATCTGTCATGATTTATGAGAATGTTTTAGGTTCTTCAGTTGATATTTCACCAAGAATAAACATTCATGAGCTAAACTTGGAGCTTACGGAAGGAGAACGTGAAGAGAAACATGAGCAAGACACTCTTTTGATGGCTACAGTTAAGGAAAAAGAAGAGCAATCATCACTTTCTGCACCTCTTAACGAGGGCTCAGAAGTGAACAACCTTGAAGCCGAACTTGGCGTGCCTACTAGCCAAATTCTTAATAAGGATGTTGCTCTTACAGTTGTTTCCGAAGAAGATATCGAAACAAAGGAGAAAAGCCTTGTTTCCACTCCTAGGCCTGAGCAGGAGGCGCATAGCTTTGTTGCTAAGTTAGCAGAAACAGAGGGTATATACTCTTATTCATTTAGTTTTGAGTTAGTTTTTAGCTTTATGGTTTAACTAATTCTTTTCTAATCTATGTTTTCTCTAATGTATGATCACAGCAGCTCCGCAAAATCCGTCTGATTTGTGGGAAGAGATTCCTTCAAGCAAAGTTGACACAAGTGGTCCCTTAGATAAGGATTTGCAAGAAACATCTCTACACGAAAACCTCTCTGAAGGCAACACTGAGAGTGCAGAAGAACAAGTAAATCTTCAGACACTGTTTAATGTCAAGGATGACAATGTGGAGCTAAGCAGATTTTCGGCAACTGACTTTGCTTCCCCTTCTTATAAGGAAGAACACACTTCAGAGTGTTTTGAGAAAGACGAAATGAAAGCTTTACCCCAACCTTCACTACTAAACAAAGCTGATAGTATCTCCCTTGATGAATTTGCTTTATTCACTACTCCGGAGAGGAACGTACTGTTGATGGAACAACTCAGCGAAATAGAAAAGACGTGCGTAGCTGAGTCAGCAAACCATCAAAATGATGAAGCAGTAGATTCTTGTAATGCTGTGTTCACAACTCTTAAACGAGTTTCATTGACCGCGCAAGCTTTGATAGAAGAAGCAGGAAATGAAGACGAACCTACTGCTACTTGCGAGAAAACTGATGAAATTTCGAGCCACTATGAAGTTACTGGATCATGTTCCATGGTCTCTGGTGAGAGCAGCTTTCATAATGCATTTGAGGAATTGGTAAAAACCGGTAATTAGCACATCAAACACTCTTTATGTTTGTTCCTATAGACATATGTAATTGCAAGAGAGTTTAATTGTATTGTAGTCAATAACAATGCAGATGAGCTTGTAGAAGCAAAGGTAACAAATAGCACTCAAAGTGATTACAAAGAAAGTCTCCTCTTGAACTCTTCAGGCGAAACAGAGGACGAGTGCTTAGGTGGCACATGTCTCAAAGAAAAAGCATCTGATTCAATTGCTACTGCCTTTGGTAGGTTTCTTATCTACATCTTAGCAAACTATAAGTGTTACTTGAGATACATACTCTTGACTAATTTTACTGCTTATGCTTAATAGTTAATACCACTGTTCCAGAGAAAGCTATCTCTCTGACTCCTGATGAAGAAGGTGAGTTCTCTTTCAAATCTTATGTCTCTTAGATTCAACAAAAGCTCAAAAACTTGATAAAACAAAACAATGACTAATCTCTACAATTTTTTACTTGAATTAGCTGCAGATAAGAAGATGATTAAGATAGAGGCTACTCCAAGTCCTGAACAAACGTTGAATGAGTCATGTGAAAACAAGGAGGAAGATATGATCATTGATGATGAATCAAGCAAGTTATCGGAGAAGCAAGTCAGAAGAGAACCAGTGTTGATTTACAGAACACAAGTGAAGCTTAAAAGACATGACATGAAAGAGAATGCACACAACTCAAAGATTGTGGATAGTCTTAACTTAACGGCTCAGAAAACATCAAAGAGACAGCCACTCCAAGACTTGAAGTAAGAAAGAACTAGAAAGACTAATTTGCATATCTCGTGCATGTTTATATATTCTCTAAAATACCACTTTTCTGTTATTTGTTTGATAACCATTCAAATTTGTGTGTGTTTTCTGCTGTTAAAACCCTTCTTTGATTTCTTATGTTAAAATATTACAATTAGGCTTACATGTTATGTACACACACATGCATAGTTCCTTTCATACAACTTAGCTTGGTTTATAACCTAAGGTGTGGTCTTAATCCGGGTCATTAGGCCCCTAAACAAGCCCATTTAGCATAATAGTAAATGTCATCACATTTATAACAAAAGATTAAATTACAATAACTATACCCACAAGAAGGTGGTGTCTTATGAGTTTCCCCTGAAATTACTTTACTTAGCCTATTCACTTTACCATTTACTTGTAACAGTCAAGATCCAAGTATCTCTATATAAACTCAGTAATGGTTATCACATACTTCTCATCACAAACACAAACAAAGCAACCATAGTACTCTCTTCCTAATCTTTCTCCTTTCCTTAAACTAAATGGCTACTAAACACGGTTTCGCGGTTACATCCATTGGAACATTGATCATGCTCATAATGGCTTCTTGTTCTTCAATAGTAACATCTAGACCACTCATGAAACAAACCATGGATCCATCTTCTTCACCTACCACAAGCCTTGTGTACAATCTTGATGAAGAAGAAACAGGTTATTGTTGGGACTCATTGATGCAGCTTCAACATTGTTCAGGAGAGCTAATCTTGTTCTTCTTAAATGGTGAGACTTACATTGGACCTGGTTGTTGTGATGCTATAAGAAGCGTGGGGAGCAAGTGTTGGTCTAATATGATTGGTGTTCTTGGTTACACTGATCAAGAAGGTGATATGCTTCAAGGCTATTGTGATGGTAATGACTCTGATGATAACAACAACAACAACAATGGTGGTGATGATGATAGACATCATGCTCTTGCCTCTTCTCCATTGCGTCTTAGGCCTAATATGGTTGTTAGGTCTTTTAATCCTTGAATAAAAAGATTAATGTTACACTTATGAGATGTTTTGTCTTAATGTAATTGGAGAATGATGCTAAGAATAAAAGAATAGTTGTTCTAAAAATCACTTATTCGGTATAATATGATATATATAAATAGTATGTGATGATAATATTGTGAGAAGAAAATGCAAAAGCAAGCGGTTACTTATAATTCAAGGCAAACAAAAGAGGGAAGGCGTTGACTGTTTGACTATTTACTAAGTCCTAAAGAGGAAGTAAAGAATATATATTATTTAGTCCTTTCTTCTCCTTCTCTTTACTCTTTAGTAGGAGCAATAAACGATAAATCGAAACCTAAAATCTTCACAACACAAAAAAAAGAAGAGTCCAATATTTAATGGAGCTCGAATTAGGTTTAAAGATTACAAGAACGAGAGAAGATGTATCATCCTCTGTCGATTTTCAATTATCCATAGACAAATTTGGTCCTCTTGTGATGTCTCAAGAAACCGATTCAAGATTCATCATCATCATTCATCTTAAAGGTCAATATCAATGCTTAAGATTCTTCATCGTCTTCTTGGTTTCTCTTTTTTGTGAATTTCAAAGGGTTTTGTTTCAATGAATGATCAATGATAGTTAGGGTTAAATGATTTTAGGGTTAAGTGGTTTTAGGTCTTAAATTTTTTTTGCAGGATTCAAGAAGGAAGGTATTGAAATAGATATAAACAAAGAAGGGAATCGGATTACGGTCAGAGGAAGAAAACTTGTTGAAGAAATGGTTTTGATTAGATGGATGTCATGGAAGAAAGAAACAGAGTTTAGATCATTCAAGAAAGCTTTTCGCATTCCGAATATTGTCGATCTAGACAAGATCAAAGCAAGATTCGACGATGCAACTCTTACAATCACAATGCCTAAAAGAGTAAAAGGACTCTCTGGATTCAAGATTGAAGAAGAGGATGAAGAAGAAGAAGAAAGAGTAGACTTTGGAGATGTAAATGAAGTTGAGAACAGAGAAGAAGTTGAAGAGGAGAATGTAGTCAGAGAAGAAACAGTTTTTCCTCAAGAGATGGCTGATTCAAGTACAGAGAGTGAGGACATTAGCTTAAGAAAGGTTTCAGGCATTGAAGATCAAGAACAAGATCAAGAAGTGATGGAGAAGAAAGTTTCACAAGTAGAGACTAAAAGTGATGATTCTGGACACGGAGCCGTTGATGAGACTAAAGAACAAGAACCTCATGATAATGGTGTAAGGAAGCTTCAAGGGATTGAAGGGCCACAAAGACACAATGAAGAAAGCAAGATTCAGGACATAGTGGAAGGGGCAATAGAAGAGGAGAAGGAGAAAATTGTGAAGACAGATATGAACAATGAGGATCTTAAAGAAGATTTTGTTGCGAAAAAGGGCGAAGGATTCGCACAAAATGTTGACAGAACACATGTCTTTGGAGAAGATGGCATTGCAGACATTGAGACAAAAGCTGATGAACAAGAATCAGATAAGGTAGACAAGATACATAAAGTGGTTAAGAAGAAAGAAGAGCAAGAAGAAAATTCAAAGGTGAGAAGCAAAAGTAAAGACCTTAGCTTATTAAAGCTTCAAGAAACTGAAGAACAACAATCAAACCGACAAAAGCGACACGACAAACAAGAAAAGGCTAAAGAAGTGGTGGAAGAGGAAACTCTAAAGGCAGAGACAAATATAGCAAATAGTACTCTGAAAAAAGTACCAGAAGTGGTAGCTAAAGGAGAAGCTGATTCAAAAATGGACCAAAGTTTCACACCAAAGACTACAGAAGCTGAGACAAAAGCTAAAGAGTTTGAATCTCAAAAAACGGAAGCAGATGAAGTAGGAAAGCTACAAGAAGTGGTTGAGAAGAAAGAAGAGGAAGATGAAAAAGCTAAATTTGGAACACAAAGTCAAGAGATTGAAGGACAACAGTTTCAGGGACAAAAGCGACACGACAAAAAAGAAAAGGCCAAAGAATTAGTGGAGGCAGAGACAAATATAGAGGAAACAGAGAATTGGCCAGAAGAGTTCAAAGAGAACATTATAGAGAAGCGGAAAAAGATTGATGATGGTGGTGCAAGAAAGGTTCAAGAAGAGATTATTAAACAAAATGTGTCAAATGAACAAAAAATATCCGAGGAAGAAAGTAAGATTAGCAAAACAAATGATCAAGAGAAAAAGTTAAAAGAGATTGCAGAAACAGGAAGAAATAAGCATGAGTCATATAGACCAAAAGTACTCAAGGAAAAAGAAAAGATCCAAGAACTAGCTGATGAGAAGACAAACTTTTCAAGAAACGTCGATGAGGAATCAGAAAATACAGAGAAGAAAACAGAATTTGGCGATGATGATGATGATGATATGTCAAGAAAAAATCAAGATACTGAGAAATTAGATTCATATGAAGCAAAGAGAAGAAAAGAAAACGACATGATTCAAGGATTAGTACTAGAAGAAAAAGTAAGTGATGGCGGTAAAAGAATCATGGAAGTAGCAAAGACAACAAGAGAGAATAATAACTCAAGAAAAGGTCAAGAGATTGATGAAAAACAATCACAAGAAGAAGAAGAGAAGAAACATTTGGCGCAAGATAGCTTTCAAGAAACAGAGGAAAAAGTTAAAACTAAAGATGAGGAAGAAAGAGATTGTGGAGAGATTGTGGAGAGGGAGACAAAAACTAAAGATGTTAGCTTGAAAAAGGTCCAAGATGATGAAGATAAAGAAATGAGTAAACCATATAAGATACAAGAAGAATACAATATCAAGGAACTAGTTGGAATCGAAACAAGTGCTTACCGAGAAAAACTCAAGAAACACAAAGCAACAGATTCAAAAGATGAATACAATGGTGGAGAAGGACACAATGACCATAAAGAAGAACAGAAAAAAGACAAGGCAGAGCTGAAAACCGAGGAAGATGGCTCAAAAAAGGTGCAAGATATTGAAAAACATGAGTATGATGAAATGCGTAAACCCATTGTACAAGACAAGATGAGAGAAACAGAGGAAACCAAAACAATGCAGGAGAGTGAGATTGTGGAGAGAGTGTCTTTGAGTAAGGTTCAAGAACAAGATTCATGTGAAGATTGGAGACAAGAAGACAATGAAGAGATCAAAGACTTAGTTAAAGAGGAATCAACTGCTCACAAAAATAATCAGACAGAAGATTCAAGCCAATCACAGGATGCTGAGGAGAAAGGATTACATAAAGAACAAGAGAAAATAGCTGAGAAGGGAAGAAAAGAAGAATATGATAATGATAAAAGAGAACATAAGGAAACAAGTGACCAGAAGAAACAAGAAAACGGAGAGGAGACTGTTGAGAAAGCAGAGATGATAGATGAATGTGGTAGCTCGAGAAAGATTCAACAACATGAAGAACGAAAGTCGGATAAACTCGAAAGACTTGCAAAAGAAGAAACAAACGGCGATAAACAAGAAAACAGAGAAAGCATAGCAAGTCAAGAGGATGGGTTTGGAAAGGTAAGAGAGATTCAAGAACTAGGGATTGTGGTGAGACACAGAGAGCAAGACAAGAAGAAACCATTTTTGGAAAACAGCATAAGCCCTAAAGCGAAAGATAATAAGAATCTGTTAAATCGTAGAGATAATAGCTCAAGAAAGACCAAAGAAACAGAAAAACAAGTGTCTCAAGAACAAAAGAAAAGTGAGGAACAAGTCAAGAGCAGAGAACTAAGATCAAGAATTAACCTCAAAGATGAAGAAGAAACCGCGAAAAAAGAGACAAAAAGCAAAGAGATCAAAGAACAAGAAAAACAATTGGTGAAAAACAGGACACATTCTTACAAAGAAAAACAGAACATAGAAACTGGATGCGAAGATAGTAGCTCGAAAAAGTTTCAAGAAACCGAACTAATAAGAGATGAGAATATAGACAAGATCCAAGATGATGATGATGATGATGAAGAAGAGCTAGAAGTTGAATATGAAGATTCAGAAGAAGAATGGGAAGCTGAAGTAATCCAAGAAACCGATTCAAATGATGATAATGAATTTCGACAAATACGAAGAATCAAACTAGGATTCCGATTACTAGGAGGATCAACATTGTTTATGTCACTTATAGTCATAGTTATTAGTATCATTCGTTCCAAGAGAAAAATAAAATGTTACAAGTTCTAAACCAAAAACCAGAAATTTTTATTCGAGCTTTTATTACCATGACAACGGTTTAGAATCAGAAGCTTACAACATTAAGCCTACTTAGTGAACTCAATGACCCACAAATGATAAGCATGACAAACAAATTTGCAACTAGAAAACCCCGAATTTGCAGCTAAAGCTTCATACTCGGCTCGAGACCTCTCTTTACCACCAGAGCATTGTGTGAGCATCAACAAATCCATATCAAAAGCAATGTTGGCCTGAACATCGCGCGTCTCTGCCTCATCCGGTATAACTAACTCCATGATTACCACTTTTCCATTCTCCGGTAACGCTCTCCAACAATTCTTGAGAATCTTTTCACAGTCTACATCGGTCCAATCATGAAGCATACGCTGCAAAAAAACATACACAAAGTAAGTACAAAAACACTTACGATGGTTGAAATATTAGAACTAATTTTTTTGTTGGTTTTAATTAGTCTTACTTTCAAGATGATAGCATCACCACTTGGGACTTCAACAAACATATCCCCAGCAACATGTTCAACATTAGGATAAGAAGGTGCTTGTGTCAAAGCACAAGTTAGGTCAAAGTTAATACCCTTAATGTTTGGATATTTTGAAGTAACAAAGCCTATTGTGTTACCAACACCTCCTCCTACATCAACCAACACATTCACACCTTCAAAGCCTTTATAAACCTCAAGAAACTTCTCCAAGACACCAGCGCTAAACCCTGTCCGGTTAAATAGCTTGCTTAGTCTCGCATCAGTGCCCATGTAGTCAAATAGCTTCATGCCGCCATTGGCACGAGCAAACGCATCTCCTCCTTCTAGCACCACATCTTTTAATTGCGCCCTGCAAATTATACACGCAGTAAAACCTCTGTAAATTAATAACGTTAAATTGTTAGAGAGACAAATAACACCAAAAACCGAATTTGAGACCAGAAAAAATTGTTAGTATATAGAATAGTAATTTCTAGAGGGTATATTGATGAAAATAAGGCTCTTACCAAGTATTGAGGAAGACACTATCCATTTCAAGAATGAATTGTGAAGCAAGTGTACCCATTTCTTCAAGATTGTATCTCAAGAAATACTTACAAATGGGTTCTGCTTTGTAAACCCTAACACCATCAATGTCTTGACACTTGACCATTGAGTAACTAGCAAGCAAACGAAGCATACGGTCCAAGAGAGCTGGTGCTTCAGGGTTACTAGGTGGTGTAGGGAGACGTGTAGATATTTGAGATGGTGTGAGAAATGAACTAGAAGATCCATTGATATGATCATCATCACGAGTAGCTAAGTAGAGAGTGTCTATGACACCTAGCTCTATGGCTGCTTTGAAAACCATAGGGAAGGTTATGTAATTAGCTAATCTCACTGCTCTTAAACCAAGCTCTGTCTCATCATCTTCTATGTTTGTCTCTGAAATGTGTCCCATTTTTTTGTTATTTGATAGAGTCAAGGATGTTTTTTTTTAGTATGTAGTTTTTTCTTCATGCATCTTTGTGTCTTTTTATATGGGTGAATGATGAGAGTTTAGCCGCCTACAAATCTCTATAATAAATTTTGTGTAAAGATATTGTTATTTTTATGTTTGTTGTCTTTATGTAAAAAAAAGTATTAAATTTATATGTTTTTTGCTTTGACGGTCCACTATGGATGACTGAGTATTAATAGTTGGCACGCACTCATATTTTCAATGATATGTTATTATTTTCAGAATCCCAAGAGCTGATTCACTTTCAAATTAAATTATTAAAAATGGGTTTTTAATAAGCAACCACGTTAAACACGCAAAAATTGAAAAAGTTAGGTGTAAGAAAAAAGTTGGTGTAAGAAAAAAGTTGGTGGAGCATGTATCAAAAAACTTGAACTTGCATGTAAAACATGCACATGGGAATGATATGTAATGTGAAACAATGTATTTTGACTATAATTTTCTCTAAAAATAATAAATCGTCATTTATATTAGGGTATTTTTTTGTTTTGTCACTCTTTATTTTATACTAGATGAAATCCAGCGTAATACGCGGACAAATCACATAAAAACATTTTATAATTTTATATTAATATTGTTAGTAAATTTGTTATAAAAATAACATATTTTTATTTTATTACATTGCTTTTGTTATTTACATGAAAAAACATTTTTTAAAAATTAATAATTAGATAGTGGATCTATGAAGATAACAAATAAGTTATCATAAAGATTTTATTTTTCAAGTAATTTTACTTTTTTATTTTTTCTTATTTCAAATTTTTTTATTGATTATTTATTAAAATTTTCTTAAAATTTTCTTTTTCTATGTTATTTTTCTTATTTCTGATTATTTTATTTTTCTATATTTCGGATTAAATTATTTTATTTCTAATTATTTGATAATTAATGTTATTTGTTTTATTTTTGATTATTTTCCTTATTTCTATTTTTTTCAATTTTGTTAAGCTTCTATTATATAAGATGTTTACGTATCAGTTTTAATAAACATGTCATGATTTGAACTAACCATTTTTTGTTTTATAATTAATGTTAATTTTTTATTTTTGATTATTTTCCTTATTTCTATTTTTTATTAATATTGTTACGTTTCCATTTTATAAGATGTTTACATATCAATTTTAATACACATGTCACGATCTGAACTAACCATTTTTTTGTTTTTCCTTTTTCTTTTTTTCTTATTTTTTTGTTTTGCCTTTTTCTTAAACTCTACCTTTTTCTTTTTTAAAAATTATTAACATTTTTCCTAAATATTATTAACATTTTTCCTAAAATTATTAACATTATTAACATTTTTTCTAAAATTATTAATATTTTTCTTCTTTTTTAATTGTGACACGTGTCACGATCGGATGAATTATAATTAAATGCGCTCAGTTTTATATAATAAGATAGTGTATATAGTATAGTTGTATTGAACATTTATAGAGTCACAGTGAACATTTATCTATTCGAACTTAGGCCACTAATATCGGCACATTTACAGCCGCATCTAAGCTCTGGGACCCACAGTATTTAACAAAAACCACTTCCCAAAATTCCAATATAAGATGTGCTTCTACTACTATTCGCGGGCCCCACTGCCACGTGGCGGTCCGCGATTAGTTTGTTTATATATTAATTTTTTTTTTGTTTTTTTTTTCGAAAAATTAAATAAAAATAAAAATAAAAAATGATTTTAAGATGCTTTACCGATGTTAATGCTCTTAGTGCTTAAGCTTACTTACCAGTCCAAGCACATGCTCCTGTCTACCTAAGAAATCTTAACTATACATTTTTTTTATTCAATAATATTACTTAAATACACCGAAAAATGGTAAAATAAATAATTAGTTGAAAATAGCTGAAACATAGGTCAAGCACTCATGGAAAAAAACATTTTAAAAAATCTTGTGATTGAAATGTAACACAGTAACAGGCATGTAACACGAGGTATTTTTATAAAACTTGGTCTATATATGAAGTAAATAAAGAAGTTATCATTGTTGTGACCAACAACAATAACAAAAAGTGATAATTATTGGTAGCACTAATATAAAATAGAGGTGTTAATGGGTTCTTAAGATATTTTATGGGAAATAAGAGGTTGTAAGAGGTTGTGTGGAACTCTTATGAAAATTTGTTAATATATATAGGTAAATGTGTTTAATGGTTATTAAAAACAAAAAATTGAATAAATCTAAATCAAGAATACACAAATCCAACTAAATCAAGAACACACAAATCAAAAAAAGCTAAGTCGAGATTTTTGTGGCTCTCCGGAGAAGTTACTGTTTCTGAGTTTTGCGGCGGCGATTGAATCATTGCGATGGCGATTCTTTTTCCGGCGAGTTTCGGGCGGTTAGTGGCTCCGCCGCGTGCGCAGGTTAGTCTCAAAGTCTCTGCTTCTGCTGCTAATCAACGCACTTTGTTGTTAGTCTCAAAGTCTCTGATTCTGCTGCTTTTGAACACACCAAAACGCATAATCTTCGAGGAAGAAGAGAGAGAAAGAGCCGCCGAGAGAAGAAGAGGCACATCTTAGTTTAGGGTTTTCAGAAGCGCCTCTTACCTATTGTTTTTTTTTGCTAAGATGTTGGGTAAGAGGCCCGATATTAGTGTTCTAAAGAGTGTATACAATAGTATTATATCTTAATACGTTGTAAAGTTAAAGTTAGTAGATAATTAATCATTGAATATGTTATAACCAACTCTATGCGTGCCTCCAATAATTCAATTACTTTAATGCATGTATAGATCTAGTCATCTAGATATATATTTTTTAACATAAATTGATTTTTTCCATCAGCAGTTATATGTGGTGATGGAAAACATTGTTTTTGGTAGTTGACCTAACACAATTTATATTAAAAGTACAAAATAATATTATTGGTGTGCATATTCTATAAATGCATTATAATAGTCGAAGTTGATAACATGAACCAACTTCGCATCTCAAATAATTATAACCTTACGTTATAATAATATTAAAAGTAAAGAAAAAAATAGAAATGTTTCCTAAATTTTTTTTGTAGAACCGGTTCTAACTTTTATAAAATCGGTTTTAGCCTATGATAGAACATGTGTTTTTATTTGTTTTTATGTGATAGTTTAGATTTTTTTATTTTATTTTAAACAATTAAAAATTATATAAATTATTATTATTAAATTATTTGAAAACTCTCCGCTAGAACCGATGGAGGTGGACTAAGAGCATTAATATAGGGTTCTTATCCACACTTCTTACAGGTGGGACCCACAAAAAACACATGTTCTTAAATTTTTGCGGGTTCTACTGCCACGTGGCGACCCAGATTGGTTCCTTTTATGTTTTTTTTTATTTTTTTTTAATTTTTCGAAATAAAAAAAATAAAAAAAAATTAAGAGGTAAGGATATTAAACTCGAATAAAAAATTAATGTTCTAAATTCTAATAGTCCAAAAGTCTGCCCCACACTAACACTATTTTGATTATTATATGTATTCTTTCCCAATATATATATATATATATATACTATTTTTATTTTATTTGTCGTCGGTGGCTACTGATTATTGTTGAAACATACTTTCTCAACTTTTTCTTAAACTCGAATGAAGTGTCTTCCAGGATTGGGTAAATGGGCCCAATGGATATTTGACATTATATTTGAGGCCCATTTTTTAAATTTCAGCTTTTATTTTGTTTCGGCATAATTATAGTCTTTACACAATGTATTTTTCACCAGCATGCATATATGTATATTAACACTTCAATATCTTACTACACCAAAAACAAAAAGAAATTCAATAACTTTTTTTGACAAAATTAAAAACTTCCATATCTTACCTATAGAATCGTTGTGACAACGGGTGAGTATATATAGACTATATATAGTATGTATGTGAGTAGGTGTGCATGTTCATTGTGTCGTATATTAATTAGGGTATATATATATATATATATATATATATATATATATATATGTTAAACAAAAGTTATGTTATATAATAGAATATAAAAATTAATAATAAGAGATTGCATTAAAAATGAGGATATATTGTGGTGTGTGTGTGTACAAGTGTGGAGATACGTGGGTGATGATGTTGAAGGATGGTGCTCTTCGTGTGGAAACCACACTCTTCTTTATTTCTTTATTTCTTTATTTATCATCATCAATCTCTTTCCATTTATTTTATTATCTCCCTCTATTTTTATCAGTGCTTTTCCAATTCATATATCCATTTCTCTTTTTTCATATTTTCATTATCATTTTATATTTATAAAGAAAACCCTATTGTTATTGACACTAAATTCTATTAGGTGATCCCTAAGCCTAATGGACACTAAATTCTGCAATTATTGATAACCTTTTGGTCAAATATTACTAAAATCAATAGTTAAATAAATACAAATAGCGTGTTTGATTTCCTTTCTTTCTCGATCGAGAATGTAATAAAGAAATGTTTTTTTCTTTTGATCATCGTAAGAAAGAATGTTATTCACCATTATATACTTTAAAATATTACGATAATAAAAATGATAATAATAACACAAAATAAGTTTTTTTCATGGGTAATATCATAAAATAAGTAACTAATGGATAATGTTGAAATAAATACGCTCAACAAAATAAATTACGTATAGTAATGCATCAAGTTGTGAAATATCCTTTTTCCCTTATTTAAGTGATGTTTCTTTTTTTTTTTCCTAGAAGACATGCATGGCTTTGATCATGAAGAGGACAGATCAGCTTCTTATGTAACTACCTTTTTTGTCCCACACTAACGATTTTTATCTTCATTAACAAATGGTGAGAACACACACACACATGCAAATTCATATTTTTTCATTTCTAATTTAGATATTTTTCTATATATGTGTGTACTTATTAAATCATGCATGGTTTAGTTGGGATCATATTTTCATGTCATGATAATTTAGAAACGGTCACGTGAATCATATATAGTATATATGCCAACAACATTTTCTATATTAACTTATTGATAACTTAGTGCGATTTATATTTTTTTAACAATTAATACATCAATAACAAAAAAAAAAGGTTTAGTGGTGATGCTCCACATATTGTCTCCACGAAGCCAAAAAGCAAACCTAAAAATCTTCCATAAATATAACAAAGCCTAGGCGTGTGTTCTCCACACTTACATCTTTCACTACTCATCATAAACAATCACACACACACACACAAAAATAACATTTGAGTACAAAAAAATATGGACCAAACACATAACACAAACAACATAGACATAGAGAAAGAACCAACAACAACAACATACGACTACACAAAACGTGCTCAATGGCTACGCGCCGCCGTGTTAGGAGCCAACGACGGTCTTGTTTCCACCGCCTCCTTAATGATGGGTGTAGGCGCCGTGAAACATGAAGTCAAAGCCATGATACTCTCCGGATTCGCCGGAATGGTCGCGGGAGCTTGTAGTATGGCTATAGGAGAATATGTCTCCGTTTACTCTCAATACGATATCGAAGTTGCACAAATGGAGAGAGAGAGTTTAGAGATTGAGAGAGAGAAACTACCTAGTCCATTACAAGCCGCGGCTGCGTCGGCCTTAGCGTTTAGCGCGGGTGCGATAGTACCGCTTTTGGCGGCTGCGTTTGTGAAGGAGTATAGAGTGAGGATTGTTGCGGTTGTTGTGGCGGTTACGGTGGCGCTTGTTGTGTTTGGGTGGCTAGGAGCGGCGTTAGGGAAAGCACCGGCGGTTAGGTCATCGGCTAGGGTATTGTTTGGTGGGTGGTTAGCTATGGCGGTTACGTTTGGTTTGACTAAGCTTATTGGGTTACATGGACTTTAAGGTTATATGTGAAGAAACTCGTGTTTTACTTTAAAATCTTCGTTACAATACATAAGATTAAAATTATAGTATGTTTAAAAATTAAAATGTTTGTGATGTAATTTTGATATTGTGGTGAGGATTAGTATATACTTGTGTTTACGGTGGATATTGTAAAGAGATGTACGTATATGGTCTACGTTGACGGTTTGTTTTATAACCGTGAAGTTTTATGTAATAATAAAGCAAAGTTTATGTCAAAATGAAACAATTAATTAGAGTCAAAACTGGTATTTATATAGTTAGATAATAAACAAAAGAGATGGAGAAACTATCATATGTTATGTAATTATGTTGTTACACAAAATAAAGCAGTGGACAAGCGAATCACTCTAAACATTGATGAGCATAACATATCAATGATCTGGATAACGTAAATAAAGTTAAGCAAAATAAAGAGAACTACTTTATAATTGTTGTCGTATACTATAATTAATAATCGTTTGTATTGTTTCCATTCATGCTTTTCACATCTCCATAAAAGGAGGACCAGCTTGCAAGCTTTTGTAATTGTTTGCAATTGCTTATTATTGTATTGTTACCAAAAGAGAAGAAGATATTTCATTCGCTATTACTAAAATTACGTTGATATTTGATTCAATAAAATATAAAAGCTACTACAAAACCATATTATTAAGAGGTAGTAGAAAATAACAAAAAAAAACAGAGATTAAAAAATGAATTATATATAAACCTAATTCTATATTAGATGGTCACTGTTTATCTTAAACCAAAACTCAAGATCCAAGAGTCACATCTTATTATATAAGACCATGTTTATCAAAGGTGCTTATGTAGAGTGCTTGTGTATTTTTTTATGTATTTTTTTGCGTATTTGAGTATTAAATTAAATCAAAACATGTATTATTAATAAGCACCTATAATGAAAAGTGCTTAATTAAGCATTTTAAGCTCCTCTTTTTGTAGAGTTCTTATTAATAATACATGTTTTAATTTAATTTAATACTCAAATACACGAAAAAATACACAAGCACTCTACATAAGCACCTTTGATAAACATGCTCTAAAAGAGAGCGCATAAAATTATAACTCACCAGATCGTGACACGTGTCACTATATAACTCACCAGATCGTGACACGTGTCAATATAGAATAAATATAATGTTAATAATGTTAATAATTGGAAATAAATATAAATAGAAACACGTGTTAATTAATAATGTTAATAATGTAGAATAGATATAATAATGTTATTAATTGGATTAATAATTGGGAAGAAATATAAATAGAAACATGTGTTAAGATATAATGTTAATAATGTAGAATATATATAATAATGTTAATAATTGGGAAGGAATAAGTTGTGCAAAACATGTTTTAAGTTCAATTTTTAATATAAATATAAAGTTAATAATGTTTATGAAAAAATGTTAATAATGTTTATAAAAATGTTAATAATTTTAAAAGAAAAAAAAAGTAACGTTTAGGAAAAAAAGCAAAACAAAAATAAGAAAAAAGGAAAGAAAAACCAAAAAAAAAGAAAAAAATAACCAAACGAAAAGTTTTCACTACATCTATATATACATATCTAAAATCACTAAATTTCATTGTGCTCTCCTCTTTGTTTTATTTACTATTATTACTTTTTTTTAACTCAAACAGAGAAAAAAATGAATTCCATAGTTTCTAAAATCCAAAAATCTTACAAGATGAAATCCCGCATAATACGCGGACAAATTACATTAAAACATTTTAGAATTATATATTAATATTGTTAGTAAATTTGTATAGTTACATGTAGATTTAAACGGAAACTAATATTATACCCGTTATTTTATTAACAAATAAATATAAAAGATACACAACAACATATCAGGTAATAGTAAATAATTGATTTTTACTTTTTCCAACAATCTTATTATATAAAAGAGAGCGCGTAAAATTATAACTCACCAGATCGTGACACGTGTCACATTTAATTTAGATCGTGACATTTGTCACTTTTAAAATAAGTAATCTTCTTAAAAAAATGAATAAAAGAAGAAGGAAAAATGGAAAATTTTAAAAATGGAAAATTTAAAAAATGGGAAATTTAAATACTTTTAAAAGAAGAAAGAAAAAACCTTAAAAAATGAAACTTATTATTTTTAGAAAGGATAAAAAAAGAAACTAACCTATCTCTAATTAGTTTAGTATATAAAAAGGCAACTAAAACACATTACTCTAATTCGTTTTGTATATAAAAAGGAAACATATTAAAAAAAGAGAAATTCACAAAACTACACCCTTTCAACCCTCCCTTCACAAAACTACACCTAATTCAATATTTTCACATATTTATACCCTTTCAAAAATTTTAAAACTTGATTTACCATTTAAAATATTTACTAAATTAAAATCTTTTCATTTGGGTTCGCTAATTAGTGTTTAGGGTATAGTATTAAGGGGATATGATTGCGTGGGTAGGTTTTATTTGGATTTAATTTTGAATGTTTAGGTGTAGTTTTGTGAAGTAATTTTGAAATGGTGTAGTTTTGTGAAATATAATTCAAATGGTGTAGTTTTTTAATTCTCCCTTAAAAAAATAATCATTCGCCGTGATTACGCGAGGACCCGCGTCAACCGAAATCTTATTATATAAAAGTGAGCGCGTTTAACGTGAGCTCGATACGTATGCAAAATTATAACTCATCAGATCGTAACATTTGTAATGGTTAGTTGAAATCGTGACATGTGTATTAAATTTGATACCTATACATTTTATAAAATGGAAACTTAACAATATTGATAAAAAACATAAATAAGAAAAATAATCAAAAATAATAAACTTAACATTAATTATCAAATAATTAAAAATAAAATAATCACAAATTAGGAAAATAACATAGAAAAAGAAAAATTTAACAATATTTTAAAAAATAATCAATAAAAACAAAATAATTAGAAATAAGAAAAATAAAAACGTAAAATTACTTGAAAAATAAAGAAAATCTCTATGATAACTTATTTGTTATTTCATGGATCCACTATCTAATTATTAATTTAAAATAATTTTTTTTCATGTAATAACAAAAACAATGTAATAAAACAAAAAATGTGTTATTTTATTTCTTAATTGTTGGAAAAAGTAAAAATCAATTATTTACTATTACCTAATATGTTGTTGTGTGTCTTTTATATTATTTGTTAATAAAATAACGGGTAAAATATTAATTTTCGTTTAAATCTAATTATAACTATACAAATTTAATAAAATTATTAATATATAATTATAAAATGTTTTTATGTAATTTGTCCGCGTATTACGCGGGATTTCATCTAGATCTGGTGAAAGACAATATTAATTTTACGACGTAATATTATCGATGCAAATAATATTATCATAACGGGTATAATATTAGTTTCCGTTTAAATCTAACTATAACTATACAAATTATATACAATTATTAATATATAATTATAAAATATTTTTATGTAATTTTTCCGCCTATTAGATCGTGACATGTGTATTAAAATTGATACGTAAACATCTTATAAAATAGAAACTTAACAATATTGAGAAAAAAACATAAATAAGAAAAATAATCAAAAATAAAAATTAACATTAATTATCAAATAATTTGAAATAAAATAAATTATTCCGAAATATAGAAAAATAAAATAATCAGAAATAAGGAAAATAACATAAAAAAAAGAAAAATTTAAGAATATTTTAAGAAATAATCAATAAAAAATAGAAATAAGAAAAAATAAAAACGTAAAATTACTTGAAAAAATAAAGAAAATCTCTATGATAACTTATTTGTTATCTTCATGGATCCACTATCTAATTATTAATTTAAAACAAATATTTTTTCATGTAAATAACAAAAACAATGTAATAAAACAAAAAATGTGTTATTTTTATAACAAATTTACTAAAAATATTAATATATAATAATAAAATGTTTTTATGTAATTTATCCGCGGATTTCATCTAGTAACTAATAAAAACATGTTGATTCTTTTATTTTTCCTTGTCAACAAAAATGAAAATTTAAGTTTTTTAAGAGCATATATTTGTATAATCTCAAAAAGACAAGACTTAACCTCTTGTTTCCCTGCTGCTACCATGAACCAATTTTTTCAACGGTAAGCAAAATAAAAAACATCAAAACCAAAAAAAAAACACTCTCGTGTCTTCCTTTAACCTCTCTCTCAAGTCTTTTGTGAATGCAAGCAGGAACATGAGTCTTTCTTGTTCTCTGCCTCGACGCAGACAAAGGCGGCATAACAAAACCATGTGAGTACACAAATTTGAACCTGAAGGGGCAGAGAATCTATTGTATCTTGAAGATGTTCTTCAGTTTCACAACTAGCTTCCACTCATCAGTGGATAATTCATCCTGCAAATTATATTAATTTTGGGTTTCGATTCAAAGACAAAGAACACGAACTCAAGAAAACCAACACAAGAAGGAGGAGAGAGACAACTTACCCGGTAGTTCTCTTTGAGCACGTCGATAGATTTCCTCGAAATGTGACTCACAAGCTCGTCTTCCATGTCAAAGTGCCTCCCAAACATCTTCTGTTCTTCAGGATTCGAACCAACAATCTGTATAAAAACATCGATTTACACAGTCATTTGTCTGTACACACAGTAGCTTTGCAAAAGCTTGTTGATGAGAGAGTGATCATATTATTATTTACCTTAATAGCCACCTTGTCTCCCTTCTTTGCATAGTCAACAGGCTTGTGGTTATTCTCAATAGAGGCTATGCGACCAATATTGATAAACTCTCTGCTAGGGACACAAATGGGAGTTCCAATCTACAAACACACACAACAAGACATATGTTAACAAAGTGGGAATCCTAGGACTTGTCTTGTGTGAGTTACATAGATAGAATCTGGGGAGAGTAAGAAAAATAGGGATACCTTGAGTTTACCCTCCATGACATCCACGCCAAGTACTATAGGGTCTCTCTTATTGAACACACAGTTAGGCAGAATCTCAAGGACACATGGGAAGACGGCTTCATCAGCCGAGTCCTTCTTTTTCTCTTCTTTGATATTCTCAATGTATGCCTTGAACTGATCGAATAAATGATAGATGATATCAGCGCAGAAGATCTTAACTCCCATTTCGTCTGCAAGCTCACGAGCCTCCGTAGTGACTCTCACGTCAAAGGCCAATATTGTAGCGTATTCTTTTTTCTTCTCAAGCATCACTCCCGCTTTCATGATATCTTTCTTATGCACAGGCCCTATACCGATGCCACTCACAGGTATCTTTACAGCTGGTGACTTCAGGAATTCAAGCAAAGCTTCCAATGATCCTAGCGTAGACGCTTGAACATAGACTCCTTCACCACTTCTGTCAATCCTGCTCAAAACTGACTCCATGTCTTCCATGGTCGATTTCATAATTGCGTCAATGTCATCATCAGGTCCAACCACATGCAGGGCAGTACCAGCAATCGCGTGTTCAAGGCCCTTTTAAAACACAAAACAAAAGTTAATTTCACTGCAGAGGCTAGCAAATATATTAACTGAGGAGTCAATCCAGTCACCTGGGAAGCAATCTTGATACCCTGTGCAGCCTTTATCTCTTTATGATGCACATAAGTACCCTGAAACAGGAGACTATACACTCACATTGTGTATAGACATTGTGTATAGAAGAGGATTTGGGCGGAAATTTGCATGAACCATGTTTCAAGAGGACTAACAAAAAGACGTATAAAATTGAGTATATGAACATACCTTAACCCGTAACTCCTTCATTGGATGTGGAGTCAGTAATGCTCTAATAGTTGTGACTATAGGTCCCTGAAATAAGAGAAGAAATAAGACCACCCAGTGCATGACTTGTTTGGGTGTAGATTAGATCAATGGTTTCAACTTACCTGTAACCCACAAACGACAATTTGATCACCTTCATGAAGTACACCGTTTACCAATACAACATCAATCGTCGTACCATGGCCTTCAATAACTTTAACCTCAAGGACAGTGCACTGTTCAACATTTCAAGAAAGGATAAGAATTCTCATGCAGAAGTAGATCAAAAACAATTGTTCCCTAAAAGAAATATGAGAGAGACCTGCACTTCGTCAACATAGGTAAGTTTCTCAACCATAGTTTTCTGAGCCCAATTTACCAACAACAGCAAGAGGTCGGGGATCCCTTCCCCACTGAAAAATATCAAGAGTCAAAGATAACCAACTATTTACTATACATCTTGTCTGATAAGATGAAAATTAAGAACTAAAACACACATTCATACCTTATAGCACTAGTGGGAACAATGCTGAAAGTTTCTCCCATTTCTCTATTCTTGTAATAAAGCTCCGTGTTGAGTCCTTGCTCCTTGAACTGGGTTATAATCTGAAATAGCAATAAAACACCATAGTTTGATTCAAAAATACATACAACGTTGGCTCAAACCACGCATAAGAAACTCATACGTATAACTAACCCCAGTGAGCCTCATTTTAAATTCATTAGTAACATCTTTACTTTGTTGCTTCATTGCTTTCACAATAGGAGCATTCTTGCATGTTTTCCATCCATATAGCCTATCCACCTGCAAATTAAATGTTTTACTCCATGCGGGAATTAACAACTTAGAACAAAACAACCATCTTAGCAGAATGACAAGCAGGCTCACCTTATTCAGTGCAACAATGAACTCAGTGTTCCTCATTCTTAAAAGATTTAGAGATTCTATGGTTTGTGGCTCTAACCCATGCATTATGTCAACCACCAAAATTGCAAGGTCGCACAAACTTGAACCCCTTGACCGCAGATTCGTAAAGGACTCGTGGCCAGGAGTATCAATAACCAATAGACCTGGCACCTTTAGTGTTGCATCGGCTTTTAGTTCCCTAGTCCTCTCTCGAATGTTTTCTGCAGGGAAATATGTTGCACCAATCTGCTGAGTTATACCTCCAGCCTCGCCTTCCTGTACATTTGTTCCTCTGATGCAATCCAACAGCTTTGTTTTACCCGTATCGACGTGACCCATGATGCAGCAAATGGGAGAACGAAGATTTTCTTCACCCTCTTTAAGTTCACTCAGAGGTAAGCCCTTACCCTTCTTAGAGACATCTTTTGCCCTTGTAGCACGTTTTGTAGGTATAGCCTCTTCCACTTCAGACAAAGTTTTAACAGCAGGTGCTGTTGGTTTTCCAGCTTCAGGGTCTGTGAAAAAATCCAAAAGATTATATTAAAAACAGATAACCGATGACACACAAGGAAGTATAAATTAAGTAGAGTTCATGCTAACCTGAATCATGAGTCTTTGATACAGCGTCCTTTAGTTCTTTTCTAACTATAGGCTGAGCTTCTTCCTCCTCATCATCAAAATCACCATTTAAGTTAAGATTGACATCATCCCCCCAGCTTTTTGCATCCCATTCTTCATCATCTTCCTCAACCCCATTCTCCTGAGATACATCAACAGGTCCAGATATGTCGTCTGTGTCTACTGACTCCATTACTCCAACCTTTCCAGTGTCTCCTGAACCCACTTCACTTACAGTATCTGGTTCATCTGCATTACTCTCTTTTAGCTCTGCCTCCTCTTCTACCTGAACAGAAGAAGATTCATTGCCTTTTTGGCGAGCTGATTTTTTCTTATTTGCATAAATGGGACGCTTTGACGAAGGCTCCGCATCATCGGCAACAGGGAGACCTCCAGCAGAAGCAAGCAACTGGTTCTTAAAAGCCTCCCTCTTAAGAGCTTCAATCTTTTGCTTTGCTGTTAGAAGTTTGCCGTCTTGCTTCTTCTTCAACAGTTTCTCCTTTTCCTTTTCCTTTTTCTTACGCCTAGCATCCTCAGCTTCCTTGTCAAGCTTTTCCTGCCTGAGGCGATCCTCTTCCTCTTTTCTCAATTTCTCTTTCTGTTCCTCCTTTTTCCTCTCTTCGGCTTCTTGCCGCCGTTTAAGAGCCTCTTGTTTTTCTCTAACATGTTTGGGAACTTTCTTCTCTGCTTTACCCATTGCATCCTTCTTGTTCGACTGTAGTGGCTCAGTAACAGATTCTTCTTGTTTTTCCTCCTTAGCCTCCACAGAAGAGGTTGCTGCAGCAGCAGCGGCAGCAGCTTTCTTTTCCTTCTCTTTCTCCTTCTTCTTTTTATTTTTATTTTTATTCGCTGGAGCAGTCTCAACAGTCTTTTCTTCTCCCTCTTTCTCACCAGCCTTCTCTACAGGTGCAACAGGCTGAGCTTTAACTTGCTGTTCTGAGGGAGGCGGAGAAGCAGGTTTTTTAACAGCAGGGGTCTCTCCAAGTTCTGCAAGAAGTTTGTCCAAATCCTCCTCTTCTTGTGCTGTCCTTCCACTCTTATTATTCTTCTTCTTTTTCTTACTCTTTGCAGGTTCTACAACCTCCTCACTCTTGATATCAGAAGCTTTAGTTTTACTAGCTTTGTCGGCAACTTCATTCCCTAGCATTGAGTCATCACCTAATGAGGCTAAAACACTGCTTCCCTTCTTTTTAGAAGATTTCTTCTTACCAGAAAACATAATTTCAGGACTCCCTTCATTTTCGTTAGGGTTTTCACCAGGTCTTGAGGTCGAAGCATCTGTCTCTTCTTCCTCATCAAGCAAAGCAGCGCTAAACATATTGGTGCTCTTCGAAGATTTGGAAGACTTCTTTTTCTTACCAGAGAAGGTTATAGGAGACACTTCTCTTTCCTCATCTCCCTGCACTTCCGCATCATCATCATCACCACCAAGTGCATCAAAAGCTGAAGCCGCAAACGAATTCCCTTTCTTAGACGCATGCTTCTTACCTGTAAAAACAACTTGCTCATCCTCATTACCACCATCAGACTCATTACCTTCCCCTTCCTCCTTATCACCATCTTCCTCATCATCATCAAGCAGGGCAAAACTAACAGAGCCACCACCCTTCTTACCTTTAGACTTCTTCTTCCCTCCAAAAGAAATCTCTGGAACATCATCTTCCACCACAGCAAACTCATCACCATCATCATCATCATGCTTCGTACCCTTCTTATTACCTTTCTTACCCTTTTTCTTCCCAGTGTTAACAGCCTTGTCTTCCAAAGCTCTAGGCTCCTCAGACTCTGTGCCTACAGAGTACTCATCGTCATCGATTTTAACAGCTTTCTTCTTAGATTTACCAGCACCACCACCACCGAGGGAAGCCGTTGTTGGCTCGTCGTCTCCATAACGAGCACTCGGCTTCTTCTTCCCAGTGATAAAAACCTTGTCTTCCTCAGCTTTAGGCTCCTCAGTAACCTCCGTGCCTACAGAGTACTCATCATCATCGATTTGAACAGCCTTCTTCTTGGATTTACCACCACCACCACCACCGAGAGATGACGATGTTGGCTCATCGTCTCCACCACGAGCACTCTGCTTCTTCTTCCCCATTGTTTAAATCTCAGAGAGCTAATCCACGTCAATAATGATCTACAATCAAAACAGAGACAATCTAGGGTTTAATCAATCAATCTTCGTACTAATTTCACAAAAAAAAATCACTAGGAAGATGAACAAAGCCAATACAATACTGTGTGTATAAGAGGAGAGAATCGAATAACTTCTTTACCTTATCTCGGAGATGAATTATTCCGACGACGAAGTTATCGAGTCTTAGGGTTTCTGAAATTGAGAGAGGCGCAAGGAAGAAGAAACCAGAGAGGCTCTTTGTTTGTGAAATCGGCGTTAAGCTTCTTCCCTTAGGGTTTGAGAGAGCAAGAGACCAAACAATAATTAAACGCTTTGTGTAAAACTCGTAACGATTCTTGTTTTTATATTTACTTCTCGATAATGTTCGGCTGTTATTGGGCTTTTAGTTATATAATAAATGGGCTTTTCATGCATTGAATAAATGGGCTTTAGATAATGTCCCAAAAATATTTAATAAGAAAATTAATTTAAAATTGTATAAAATAACATCAACTTTCAATGTACTAATTAAGCAAACTAGATTTCTTTTTTTTAGTTTAGACAAAAAATATAACATAGCAATCTATCAGACATAATTTTTTTGGAGTTTAGACAAAAAGGAAGTGGCTAAAATAGACAATTGACTTACAAAACTCTCCTCTCAAAGAGAAGAAGACACAAGAGACTCTTTGTTTTGTTTGTTAAAACAGTTTGTTAACTTTGGGATTTAGATTATTGAGATGGGAACTCATAAGGCAGTTCTAAGTGGTGGAGACACCAATATCACTCCATCTCCTCTTACAAACAGATACTGAATCTTCCGCTTTGTCGTCTGCAAATCACAAATAGATACTAAGCAAAAACAATCAATATGATGATCAAAAGAAGACAAAGAAAAAACACATACTTACACTACTTAGATCAGAAACTAGCTCTCACTAATAGAAGCAGTCACAACAACTAAATGTGTGCCTTTCCAAGTAGCTTAAAAATTATGTATAAATCTTGGTGAACTATAAAAGAAACAAACTAAATTAAAATTTTAAATAGGAAAAATGTGATAGAAATTTCTCAAAAAATACATGCAAAAAAAGAATGTGAAGTGGCCTTTGTTTTGTTCACTCTTTCATTTCTTTTATTGACCTTTCCTTATTCACAAGAGCCTCCTCTCCTCTTTTTTTGTTCATCTTTCAAATTTGTTTTGCTTTTCTTTTTTTCAATTTGTTTCTGCCTTTCTTCTTTTCATATCCTTTTCGCATATTATCATTACCAAAAATTATTATAAAAAAATGACGCAAAAATAAATGAAAGTTATATTGATTTTGTTAAAACGAAATCGGTACCTACACAAAAATTATAAAGTTAAATTAATTAAAGGGAGGAAATAAATAAATGAGCTGGAGACAGATAAACTGAGAGGTAAAAACCCACATGGGAAGATCAAAATCACATCCCCTTCTTCCCATGTGATTTATTTATTTCGTTTTATACCCCTATACTTTTTTCTCTTTTCCTTTTTGACCCCTTACTTTTAACTGCCTAACATTTAACCCACAATTGGTTTAAGTTACATACATATGATTAACTCATCAAACTATACATACTCTTACGATTCAATATTTTTCCGTCCGATATGTCTACCAACTTTTAAAAATATAATCTCTAGATTAACCTTTTGAAGTTATTAATGAATCCTATATATGGACCCACATTTGTATCAACTTTTTCTCATTATGGTGAAACTTTAATCGTTTAATATTTAGCCAGTCTCTCTATTCTACTTAATTAATTATTATTATTACTAGCTTATAAATAAATTAATCTTCTTGGCAGCAGAATCTGCCTGTTTATTTCTTTATTCATTAAACTAGGAAAGAACCCGCGCGTTGCGCGGAATATTTATTATTTTTTATAGTAATTTCAAATAATTTTATATTGAGTTTATGAAGATTTGGTTTGTTTTATGAAGTTTTTTATTTTTGTAATAGGTATATGCTTTAATTTTAGATTTTTTTCATATATTTTATATTTTACCAAACTAATAAAATGATTTTGTTTACAAACCACTTATGTTTGGATGTTTTAGTTTATTATCAAACCGATGGAATATCAATATTGTTGTTGTGCACCCATTCATCTTCTCTAATTTTAGTTCTACTCATGTTGTTTACTTTTGTTTTACGTGGAGATCTTAACCCGTCAATTAATTTGGATCATATTTTGTTTAATTTTCTTTGTAACGTTATTGGATTATTTGTATATGTAATTGCTTATTTTGTATGAGATTTTTTTTTCTCGATGGATATTTTAAGTTTATTTCATATATATATTTGGTACTAACATTTGGATTTAGAAAGTATATATATGGAGTATTTTCATCCCACATTACGAGTTATTTAAAATTTTATAAATTTATATTTATTTATTTTTTAAACTATTCTCTCTCTAAATCATTTTGTTAGATGTTTTATGTTTTTGATTTGTTTCATTTTATTTGATTTTCACAAGGTTCAATCCATATGTTTTTATTTATTAACTATAGTATGACCAATAATATTACATAGTCTTAATTTTTAATTGTTTTGAATAAATGTTAATATAGTACATCATTTATAACTTTTAATATTTTGTGCTTTTAGATATAAAAAATTTACATATGGGAAATATGTAATATATTCCTAAAAAATTAGTATAAGAGAGAAACAATTTTATATATTTTCATTTTAGAAAATTTTATACATGTTTTATTAGTGTTAAATATTATTTTGAATGTTTTTTATTTGATTTTAGGGAGAATCACAAAACTACACCATTTGAATTACATTTCACAAAACTACACCATTTCCAAAATACTTCACAAAACTACACCTAAACACTAAAAATTAAATTCAAATAAACCCTACCCACACAATCATAACCCCTTAATAATATACCCTAAACACTAATTAGCGAACCCAAATGAAAATATTTTAATTTGGGTAATTTTTTAAAGGGTAAATCAAGCTTTTAAAATTTTGAAACGGTGTAAATATGTGAAAATATTGAATTATGTGTAGTTTTGTGAAGGAAGGGTTGAAAGGGTGTAGTTTTGTGAATTCCTCTTGATTTTATTAATATTGAATGAGTTTTATTAAATGAATTTTTAATTGAATTGTATTAATTATTTTTGATGATGATGTGGATGCCTTAGATTGAGAGAGTATTGTGCTATTATATAATAGATTATTAAGTCCTTAAATAATGCTTCCAATTTTAAATTTGTTTTCGTTGTGTACTATTGTTAAATATATTTTGCTACACGATATTTAGGTAGACCATATTTAATAATAATTCACATATACACAGTTATACTGATGTAGACATGTTAATCATCCTCGTCAATTTTCAACCAATCCATTCACATTTCACATTGTATATTGATTTAGTGGTAATTATCCATAATTAAACAAGCCACGAGAATCTTAATTTATCGATTGTATAAATTATGGGCTAATCAGAAAAAGATTTAATATAAAAGAGAGAGTAGAGATTACGATTTACGGACAGCAACGCAATTTCACATGAGTCCAAAAGCCGCCGCTATATATCTTACGCTATGTGAAATAATTTTTGAATAGTTTCGTGAATATACAAGTTTTTTTTTATATTTTTATAATAATTGTAATGAAAAATTAGGTTAATGTATTGTCAGAAAAGGTTCATATATATAAAATAATTAAGTGATGGTAGCTAGTTCAATCAGATTTCTGAAAATTGTAAACCTAATGGTATACTCAAATTTTGCTTCCAATAATAGTATATGAAAATGAAATAAGGCATTATAATACTCATATATCTGATTGGTACACATTTTACGACTCCTAGAAGCAAATTAAAAAAAAAAAAGTTACACAAAAAAATTTGAATATTAGTGCCACGTAGATAATTAGTTCAGAGTAGACTGACACATACAATCACTTGTGTATGTATATAGTATTATATGTGTATGTGTGTGATTTATCGTGTACATATATTTCCGTGTGAGTAATAATGGTAACTAAAGCTGATTTTTAAATTATCTGTTAAGTTAAAAAAAATCAAACCATCTAAAATAGCAGTGGAGTAAAAAAAATTGCATTTACTGCTATGGGGGTAAAAGTTAATTTCGTGGAAGTAAAGGATAGTATTACAAAAAGGACCACCCTACATACATTTTTTACTTTTGTTTTGCGGTAATTTTGTTGACAAAAAAAAAGTTCTACGGTAATTTTTTGAATGGGTTTATCGAATCCTAGCTTAAACTAATTTTTTATAATACAGGATCTATATTAATGGTCTTTTTCAACTCCGAAGTGCACCTATGAAAAAGACCCACGACAGATAAACTCACTTTTTAATCTATTTAGCAATAAGATAATATTAAGAATTTTAAAAATGTAATGTTAAAATGCGAAAATCGAGTGGCTATTATATAATTTTCGTCGAAAAATCATATTCAATGCTTTTAGGAGCTACAAAAAGGATGGTCCCTAATATCACCTTTCAATACAATTCCGTGTAATTCATTAAATGTCTTAATCCAACGATATTAAATGTAACATTTACTGCCTAATCATATTGTAAATTTCGATGAATATTCCAATAGTTTATCACGATATACGAACGCTAAGGTGAAAAATTAGCCGTACTTACAAACTTTGCTTCATTTAACAAATATTCAAATATTTTTAATCGCTAGAATATCCTACTAAACCAAACGAAATTAACGATATTGATTATTATTTCGTGACCGGTTAATTGTTATTCATCCCTAATCCCAAATAATTATAACATTTGATTATACAAAAAATTTGTAGCCTCGACTTTTTGTATTGTTATTATTATTTTTTACATGTTTTTAGTTATCGCCAAGGGTTTCAATTATATATACTTATGTTAAATAACGGCCGTCAAATATGATAATCAAAAACAATAAGGATAATAATAATAAAAAATATTATATATAATAAAATAATAACGGAGCTACGTATGGTCTTAACGGGAAATAGCGACCGACCATTTATTTCAATCCCGAAAATGACTCACATCTAACAACTTCATTTCCAACATATATATTCTCATCATTTTATATGTATTATTATACCACTTTGGGTTATAAATTAATTTATCAAAAAATCTCCAAATCTCTAAATTGGTTTTAAATCAACCCCATGTTTATAGAGTGTGTGCGACTATATAATATTGTGGATAATATAATATTTTTGTATAGGTGAGAATGCGAGGGGAGACAAATCAAGATCATCAAGGATGAATTAGTTAATTAACGATTAATTTAAAATTTGGGATGATAAAATATACTATGATCTCAATTAGGTGAAATAAACCTCAATGATTAAAAGGTCAATGGGTTCCACGTTGGGGTCAATATAGTAATTTTGAATAATATGTAAGTCATCAACAATTGTTGTATCCAAAAATACTTTTTTTGAAAAGCAAAGTTCATATCCAAACTAAAAGGATAAGTGATGTTTAATTTTTTTTTATCTTTAAAGTTATGTTTAATTAGTTTGCCTCTATTGGTCCGGTCGAGGCGTTTATCCGGAATTAACCTAAACCGGTACAACATCGTTAGAACCGATCTTGAGCACAAAGCAAAAGTAAACATGGATTTGTGGTTTTTATTTGGCACAATCACAAAACTACACCATTTGAATTACATTTCACAAAACTATACCATTTCAAAAATACTTCATAAAACTACACCTTGACACTCAAAATTAAATCCAAATAAATCCAACTCACACAATCTTACCCCCTTAATATTATATCCTAAACACTAATTAGCGAACCCAAATGAAAATATTTTAATTTTGGTATTTTTTAAAAAAGATAAATCAAACTTTTAAAAGGGTAAATCAATGTTTTAAAATTGAGGAATTCACAAAAGTACACCCTTTTAACCCTCCTTCACAAAACTACACCTAATTTAATATTTTCACATATTTACACCCTTTCAAAATTGTAAAAGTTTGATTTACCCTTTAAAAAATTACCAAAATTAAAATATTTTCATTTTGATTCGCTAATTAGTGTTTAGGGTATAGTATTAAGGGGGTAGGATTGTGTGGGTAGGGTTTATTTGAATTTAATTTTTAGTGTTTAGGTGTAGTTTTGTGAAGTATTTTAAAAATGATGTAGTTTTGTGAAATGTAATTCAAATGGTGTAGTTTTGTGATTCTCCCTTTAAAATTTTGTAAAGGTGTAAATATGTAAAAAAATTAAATTAGGTGTAGTTTTGTGAAGGAGGAATTGAAAGGGTGTAGTTTTGTGAATTCCTCTTTATATTTTTGCAAACAAATCACTTTATAAATACACAACATTGTAACCAACGTATTATCATTAGAGAAAAATGTAATTTTGGATTAATCATGCATAATCTTAAATTGTTGCGCATATTTGTTTTAACAAAAGTCAAAAGACTCAAAACTATGATCTAAGATCGAGAGATACGCTTCAAAATCATGAATTCGCAATATCTTTACCACAAGAAAATAAATCAATTGCATATGTGAAACAAACTAAATATAATTTTTTATAAAAAAATATCTTGAAAACAAAAGTAATAAATTTGGAAAATATCAGTTTTATGTTGGGCGAGTAAAAATCTAGTAAAATAAATCAAATGCTTGAATTTCACAAAACAATATTTTAAGACAATTTATTTGGACGGACAAAAACAAACCACACACACAATAATCAAAACCGACTCTATATTGTGCAGCTGCCAATGAATCGCTGTAAATAAAATATCTTTCATATTGTAAATCTATTGGTTAGAAACTAATCCTTAAGTTTCCTTCGTATATATCTCTTTGTGCCCATTACATAGACAACCCATGGTGGTAAACTCTTGTTTTAACTATTAGGTAGGCATGTTAATAAGGGTTGACCCTGCCCGTTTAGACCCTGCCCGTTAAGACCCTGCCCATTTACAATGTAATCCGTTTAGACCCTTTAAGAATTAGGCCCATTAAAACTGTTTACATATTCGACTCATGTAACCCATTTAAACCCTTTAGCCCATTTAACCCTTTATCCCATTTATAAATTTAAGTTTTAGTGAAAACTAATTGTTTCTTTGCAAATATTTATGCAATAATTTTATAATATATATTTAACTATCTACTTCTAAAAATGTAAATTTGCAAAAACCAAAAATAATTATAATATATTGTTTCAAAATTATAAAAGAAAATTAAAAAAACAAAAAACCCAAAATCCAACAAACGTAAGTTTCATTTCAACACATAAATATTATGAGTTCATGACATGTTTCACTCTCGTGATCTTTAACCAGACTACTTCTCAAATACTTGATGGTTTTCAAACATCTTCATTGCACATATCATCGATATCTTCTATTTTACCTATAATTTAAAATATGAATTAATTAGAAGACACTTGATTATGAAATAGTAAAGCTTGCAAGTTTTTAAACATTACCTTCGTATTCCGCAAAACCACGTAGCCAATTGCGAGTGCAAAGTAAAGCTTGCACGTTTTTTGGAAGTAAACGGTTTACGTAAGGAGTTAATACCCGAGCTCCAATGCTTGAAAGCCGATTCTGATGCAACCGTGGTGATTGGGATGCTTAGCACATCACGTGCCAATGAAGCTAGATCTCCAAGTCTATGTTGGTTTTCCTTCCAATAGTTCAAAACATCCAAATCCGGAAAAGAAGCTCTCTCTAGCCTAGGCTCATTCAAATATATGTCCAAGTGTGTCTTTGTTTTGCCTCCACCAACTTTGATACTTTTTTCTAGTTCAAAGAGATCCTGTAAAAAGTAAAGAACAAAAAAGCCTATCGCATAAATTTCACTACATCACCAAACTCACAAAACTAATCATAAAAACTAATCATAAAATAACGCAGAAACAAGAAACAAGGGAAGCTACGATTCATAGGTTATGTAAAGACACAGTACGTTACAACAAAATTAAAAAAAATAAATATATTACAAGATTCAACTTAACATGAATCTGATATCACGAAGAAGAAGATAGAGAAAAGAGACTCTTTTGTCTCTTCCCACGAAGAATTCCTCTTTTATTTTTGTGAATTCCTCTATATATATACCAAACAAACAACACAGAGATTTTTTAAGAAATTAAAACTAATAAAATAAAATAAAAAGAAGACGAAATAGCGACAAAGAAGATGAAGAAAATTAACCTACAATGAGAAATAGCGACGAAGAAAACGAAGGCGATTATTGAGATTGATATTTCTCCGTAATGGAAGATTCGTGCTTTGTTCAGATTTAAGAAAACCCTTTTAGTCGCTTTTCTACTTTTCTCTCTAATACCCTTTTATTTTTTATATCGCTTTCTTTATATAACATAATCTTCTGAAAAAATAAACGGGTAACCCGTTTAATTACGGATAAGCCCTTCAAACCCGCGGGTCTTAAACGGGTAAACCCATTTAACATTTGTTTATTTTCAGTATATTTGGACGGGTAACGGGTCTTAATTTATATAATTGGCCCATTTAGGCCCGCGGGTTTTAGGCCCATTTTAACATCTCTACTATTAGGGATAAATGTCCCACATCGGAAACACAAAGGGTTAAACACTAATATATAAAGGATATGGGCCTCTCCACTTATTGCCAATTGGTTTTAAGTTGGAAGCCCATAATCCTAACATGGTATCAGAGCCCGATCCGATCTTAGGCCTGACCCGACTGGTCCGCCTCTCTTGCCCAAACTACCCGAGATTAATGGTTAACGAGACCCATTATCTCGAGGGGGCGTATTAGGGATAAATGTCCCACATCGGAAACACAAAGGATTAAACACTAATATATAAAGGATATGGGCCTCTCCACTTATTGCCAATTGGTTTTAAGTTGGAAGCCCATAATCCTAACATTAACATTACATTATTTCTCTTTGTGCTCTATCTTCTTTACTTGGTTGTATATATAATCAATATTTTTCACTCATTAATTTTATCGCTATAGTAAGTAGTGATAAGTTTACTTTTGTATGTTTAGTAAAGTGTGTTTTTAAATTATGACTTTGTTTTACTAATGTATTATTTTGTATATATATATATATTTACAAAGAAACAATGTTTATTAAAAAAATTTAATTACGTCACGACAACAATATAAATTACTATATTACAATTTCATCAATGTGTTTTACTAGTAAAAAAACTGTTTTTAAATCTATACTTATTAAATATAATATATTAAAAGTAAACTAAGAAACTATTTTATTAAAAAGTTACCATTATAATATTTTGTCGTATATTATAATTTTTTACAGTTGTCAGGATATCAGATTTTTTTTAAAAAAATTAAATAAATACTTTACCAAAATCTTATTGTAAAAGTTGTAATTAGCTGGAACGGTTACATTTATCACATACTTTTCAAGTCAAACAAAAATTACTAAATATCGTTATTATATTTATCATATACATTATGTTACATTAATACGTATAATGTAAAAAAAAAAACTTCTTTAGGAATTTAGATCTAAATATGAATACAAAATTAAACACCATTACCCATTTTATGATAATTTTAGTATCACAATTGTTGAACAACAAAAATTCATAAAATGCATCTTGTACAGAATTAATTAACAATTTTTGGAAAGTAATAGTACTACATTTAAAATGTACTATGGTAATACATTATCAAGGAGAATAAAAAAAAAAGATTCCCATTTTGGCTCAAACAAAGGAAAAGTATCAATAAAAGGTAAATTTAATTTAAAACATAGAAAAGAGAAAAAGAAAAAAATATTACAATATAAATATTTGTAGAATGACTCCTTGAGATTGAGAAGCAGATCCATTACCAGAAAAAAAACATTATTAAAATAAAATAAAATAAAATAAAATAAATAAACTTAGGTTATTTACAAAACTCTACCCTTCCATTAAAACCTACGCCTAGAGAGATTTCACTCTTCTTCTCCCTCATGTAAACTCTCTCTCTCTCTCTTCATCTCTCTTCTCTCTCATTTTATTTTTTTTCGATTTCTTCTCTGTATTTAGTTTTTATTTTTATTTATTTTTCAATTAATAACTTCTCTGTTTAAAGAGGCGGGGAAAATAAAAAACCCTTAAAAAGACGATGCAGCTAGGTGATGTTACTACAGCAGCAGCCGCAACCGCTGCAACCGCGCCGCCGCCGCCGCAATCGAACGATTCAGCGGCTACAGAAGCAGCGGTTGGAGCGTTTGAGGTGTCGGAAGAGATGAACGACCGTGGATTCGGAGGAAATCGGTGGCCGCGAGAGGAAACGCTTGCGTTGCTGAAAATACGATCTGATATGGGAATCGCGTTTCGAGACGCTAACGTTAAAGGACCCTTATGGGATGAAGTTTCTAGGTGCGTTTCCCAAATTTTTGTTTACTTTATGAATTTATTTATATATTTGAAAAATTCGATTGGTGAATTTATATTATAGGGGATGATTGTCTGAGATTCGATTTATACTTCTTTTTTTAATTTCGCTGAATTTTAGTGAAAAATGTATTTTTTGTGTATAGTTTCATACAGGTATTGTGAGATTCAGATTCAGACAGTCATTGAGAGTGTGTCTAATTAATTATTGATTAATTAAATTATTAATTAACAGTTAATTTAGATAAAAACAAGTTGGGTCATGTTTTATTCATGAGATTGAGAAAAAGCAGAGTCTTTCACAAACTCATGCTCATTGATCCCACTTTCTCCAACTATCCCATTTACAAATTTTGTGTTCTTTTTTCATTAATAATTTATTCAAAATTTTGCAATTGTTGGATTTATCTTTTTTTTTTTTGAATTTTTGTCAGGAAAATGGCGGAGTTTGGTTACATAAGAAACGCTAAAAAATGCAAAGAGAAATTCGAAAACGTTTACAAATACCACAAACGCACCAAAGACGGCCGCACCGCCAAATCCGACGGCAAAACGTATCGTTTCTTCGACCAATTAGAAGCTCTCGAGACTCATCAACCGCAACCGCCTCGACCGCAACCGCACAACAACTCCATATTCTCCACTCCTCCTCCGGTAACAACAACAACGATTACGCCGCATAACAACAACATACCTTTGTTCCCAAACATCTCAGGTGATTTTCTATCGGACAATTCGACTTCCTCTTCTTCGTCTTATTCGACATCTTCGGACGTCGAGATCGGCGGCGGAAACGCGAATAAGAAGAAGAAGAAGAGGAAATGGAAAGACTTCGTACACCGTCTTATGAAACAAGTGGTCGATAAGCAAGAGGAGCTTCAAATCAAGTTCTTGGAAGCCGTCGAAAAGCGAGAGCGCGACAGAATCGTCAGAGAAGAGTCTTGGAGAATGCAAGAAATCGACCGTATCAACCGCGAACGCAAGTTCTTAGCCGAAGAACGAGAATTGTCCGCTGCCAAAGACGCCGCTGTCATGGCCTTTCTCCACAGATTCTCCGAAAATCCAGTCCCTCAATTTCCAACGCTTCCACCGCCTCAACCGCAACAAATTCAACCCCAAATGCAGCCTAATAACAACAACAACCAACAGATTCCGCAACCGCAACCGCCTCAACCGCTTCGACGGCAACCCACTGTAACAACCTTGGACACTACAAAAACAAACAATGGCGATCAAAACTTGACCATTGCGGCGCCGTCGGCATCAACTGCGGGTTCTGCGAGCTCGTCGCGGTGGCCGAAAGTGGAGATAGAGGCATTGATATCGCTGAGGACGAATCTTGATTCAAAGTATCTAGAGAACGGACCGAAAGGACCGTTATGGGAAGAGATATCATCAGGCATGAAACGGTTGGGATTCAACAGAAACTCGAAGAGATGCAAAGAGAAGTGGGAGAACATTAACAAATACTTCAAGAAAGTCAAAGAAAGCAACAAGAAACGACCTCAAGACTCGAAGACTTGTCCTTACTTTCACCAGCTTGATGCTTTATACAGAGAAAGAAACAATACAAACAGTGTCGTTGCAGCTTCTTCTTCGTCTGCTGCTAATTCCGGTTTGATTAAACCGGATAATTCGGTTCCTTTGATGGTTCAACCGGAACAGCAATGGCCTCCTGCTAACGTGGAGGCTTCTCAGCCGTTGGATAAAAGCTTTGATGATGATGAAGAAGAAGAAGGAGGCACAGAGGAAGAGTACGACGACGAGGAAGACGAAGAGGAGGAGGAGGAAGGTGGTGAATTTGAGGTTGTGCCGAGCAATATGAACAATAAGGATAATAATAATGTGTGATTCGGGTTTGACCCGATTTTATTTGGGTGGTTTTGTGGTTAAATATTTAATTATCTTAAGTTTTTGATACAGAGGATGGTATTTTTAAATATTGGAAGGGGGGTTTGTTCTTTTTTATTCAACTTTGGAATTTTATTTTAAGTTATAGTGGGGGGAAATTAATATTTTATTAAGGAATATTAAATAAATGCGATTTAATTACTTAATTTTTGCAAACATGTGAGGTTTTAGAAAAATAAATTAAGGAAAGATGATAATGTCATCGTTTTCATAAACAAATAATAAAACTAGGAATTTACGAAACTACGCATTTTCACTATTCTTCCACAAAACTACATATAATTTGATATTTTTATATATTTATAATTTTTAAAATTTTTAAAAAGTTGATTTACCTTTAAAAAATGACTAAATTAAAATATTTTTATTTGAATTCGCTAATTAGTATTTAAGATATAATATTAAAATGGTAAAATTGTTTGAGTTTGATTTATTTGATATCAATTATAAATATTTAGATATAGTTTTGAAAATTAATTATGAAATTATGTAATTTTGTAAAATACGATTCAAAATGTGTAGTTTTGAAATTCCCTAATAAAATTTGTATTTAACTTAAATAAAATAATGGAATCTCTAAATAGTAATTTGTATATGTGTGTTCTAATGAATGTGTATTTTGTTTTTTATGAATAAAAACTGTAATAACTTTAGCAAAAAAAAAAAATGTACACTTGTTTTTGTTTTGTCTGTATTATAAAAGTAAATAATACTCCTTGGTAAAATAACTTTAAATTAAATTTGGAAAAAAAAAAAGATGCTAAATTCACATGCACACAATAAGAGAGCGTGGGGATTGGGGTCCACGTGGATAAAAAGGAATCTTATTACACTTTCATTTCTCTGTCTTCTTCTCTTTGTTGCCCTAAAACGCATTACACAGACTCTTACCTCCTTTTGTTTTCTGAGGGTATTTTCGTCAAATCAGACACACTCTTGAAATCAACGAACGATAGGGTATTGCAAAGAAAAACTCTCATTTGAGAAGATGATTCGTTGTGATCATAATTAAATTCTAAGACCTATCGACACATGTTTGGTCGCATCGTGACCCCTAACGTTTTAGGCATATGGTTACTTATATATATTATATATGTACACAAACACTCACTCGTGGAATCTTAAAGGGACTAATAAATCATACCAAAAGTTATGATACTTAGCTGTTTAAGCACATTACTATATACCAAACTCAATTAGTAATTAAGTTTGGTTTCGTTCCATCAACATTTTATTAAAGTATATTTTTTGCACATGTTAGCAATGAGAAGTATCATATATCCCAACTTGGAGTATGTTATAAACTTATATGTATACACTATAAATTTGTTTAAATATTAATTAAGTTAAACTTATAAGTTGATTATTTACATGATTTTATTTTCTTAATTAATTAATTAAAATTAGTGCAATTTTGAAATCTAGTCATATAGTTGAATAACGTTGAAAAAAATAACTGTCAAAAACTTATATCTAAAAGTTGATTCTTGAGAATGGAAAAAAGAAAATGAAAGGTTAGAAAGAATGGCGGCAGTTAATTAGGAAAGAAAATCACAATGTTATTAATGAAATTATTGAAAAATTTCCATTAATTAGCCTAAAAGAAGTGGTATATCATCAAAAAGAAAGTGATTCTTTTTTGCTATAAATGGTTTTCTGAAAATTAAGTTTGTGCAAGCAAAGCATAATATCAAAGTTAGCTTTTACTTTTGTTTGACATGGCAAAAGGTCAACATTTCTTGAAGGGGACATAATAAAGAAGTTTTTAGGCAGATGATTTCTCATGGCGTTGAGGAGCAACCATAAAATATGCCATGGAACAAAGGGAATGAATAATATAATATTAAAATTAGATTATAAAAAGAAGAATAAAATTAGAATAACATATTATAAAAATGGAAATGCTTCGTTAAGAAAAAATATAACATAAAATCACTAAGAGAAATTCACAAAACTACACCCTTTCAACTCTTCCTTCACAAAACGACACCTAATTCAATATTTTCACATATTTACACTCTTTCAAAATTTTAAAAGCTTGATTTACCCTTTAAAAAATTACCAAAATTAAAATATTTTCATTTGGGTTCGCTAATTAGTGTTTAGGGTATAGTATTAAGGGGTAAGATTGTGTGAAAAATGTTTATTTGAATTTAATTTTGAATGTTTAGGTGTAGTTTTGTGAACTATTTTGAAAATGGTGTAGTTTTATGAAATGTAATTCAAATGGTGTAGTTTTGTGATTCTCCCGATCACTAATCATCAATCATGTTTTGGCACATAATTATGAGGACTCATATAAAAACGTATTTTTAATGTTAACTATAATCATTTTTTCGCACTTTGTAAGAATTAATTAATTCATTTTTTATTCAAATTTAGATTACTCGCTTTTATTACTTGTTAATAAATTTGTATAAAATATTATATTGGATTGTTTCTTTGATTGGTCCACATCGTGGCATATTAAGAAAGAAACGCACCAACAACATCTACCACACGGAACGGACCATACTTTTGATTACAATAAGGTGAATTTATATACACGGAATTTATAATGGGGTAAAATATACGGAGAAAAATCTGAGATAGTATTCAAAATAAAGAAAAAATTATGAAAACGACGACTCAAATTTGAATTTTTGTAGGTCCAAAGTTTTATTACTTGTGTCGAGTACTACACATGGATAGTACATAGATGGGTGTTTAATTATTCTTGGCTTCTCCATACCAATAGGGTCATTTTTTATTCAAACTTCATAACTTGATACCAATGAATTTTATGATTCTATAATTAGGTACATACACATGGTAATACATTCCTAAAATAAATATTATTTTCTTAAAATATATTACGAAAATAAATACTATAACTTAAATATCAAGCCATTTACTCACATCTTTGTTGTGTATGTTTTTCTTCACGCCATTGTGTAGTGTAACACAAAAACGTATATAAAATATTTTTTAAAAATACTTAAGTGAAAAGACTATTGTTAATATCCATAGGTGAAGATGCTTTGTTCAACACAATCTCAAACTCACCTGTCTCATTGTCTCCTTCTTCTTCTTCACTCTCTTCTTCAACTTCTTTATTTTCGGTATGTGTTTCTTGTGAAACAAGCAACTCTCTTTGTGCAGTCACCAATAGAGGCAATATTGCTCCACTTTTGTTCCTCTCATTATATAAAGATTCAAGCTGCTGAAAATAAGGACAAGTCTTGGAATCAAGTGGTCTTTTCTTGTTGCTTTCTTTGACTTTCTTGAAGTACTTGTTTATGTTTTCCCACTTCTCTTTGCATCTTCTTGCGCTTCGATTGTATCCTAATCTCCTCATACCTAAAGAGATCTCTTCCCATAAAGGCCCTCTAGTACCATTTTCTTGATAGTTAGCTTCAAGATTCTTCCTTATCCTTATCAAGCCTTCGACTTCGGTTTTAGGCCATCTTGAAGAGCTTGGAGATACCAAATGTTGGGTCTCATAGTTTCCCATCTTCATTGTTGTGTCAAGTCTTATCTCTTTACTACTCTCAAATGTTATTGAATGATCACTTTGGTATTGTTTCCTTTGTGATACTTTATGATTCTCTTTCACATGTTGTTGTGGTTGTTGTTGTTGTTGTGCTCCTGAAATCTTATGTAAGAAGGATATGATTGCAGCATCTTTAGCCGTCGCATTCGACCTCTCATGGACTAATGTTTCATGCTCTCTATAGATTCTTGCTACTTCTTGTACTCTCCATGCTTCTTCTCTTGAGATTCTTTCTCTTTCGCGACTCTCTAATGTCTCCAAGAACCTTTTTTGCAACTTCTCTTGCTTCTCCATCATCTCTTTTGTCAACTTTGTAAACAATCTTCTCCAATATTTCCTCTTCTTTCTTGATCTCTTTTCTTGATCAAGATCTTCTTCATCTTCGGTAGATGAAGAAGTTGAACTCGAGAAAAGATTTAGCGAAATATTGTCCATCAAGTCATTTCTAAAACTAGTATCAATAGTAGTAGTATGGGTTTTGGTATAAAAAGGGAAAGATGTTGTAGTGGTAGAAGGTTGCTTGTGTAGGAAGTTAGGGTTTGTGGTGATGGGTTTCATACTAACTTGATGGGCATGTTTCAATGGTAAGGTCGTGGACATGGTCGTGGTAGAATATTTCGTGGGTTGCGACTCGCGCTCATGTGTATAGGAATTGAGAGTTTCGAAAGCTTCTAGCTCTTCGAAAAACCGGTATGTTTTGCCTTCGGATTTTCCGGTACGACCTTCTTTGGTACGCTTGTGGTACTTGTACACGTTTTCGAACTTTTCTTTACATTTCTTTGAACTTCTCTTGTAACCAAGATCCATCATTTTCCTAATCAATTATCAATCATTAAATAAAACCATAATAAAGAAACAAAATATATCTAACTTTAGTTTGCTAATTTTATGGAATTTTATACATTTATATTATATGCCTATATATAAACATATTAATAGTCTTAGAGGAATATATATTCAAATGAATATACCGAAAATATGATTATATATACATAAATGTTAAAATGAGAACAAAAAATTCTTGTTTTAATTTTGGATAATTAAATATGCATGTAAATTGTAATTAACAAACCTTGAGATTTCTTCCCATAAAGGAGCTTTAAGAGTAGAATCACGAAAGGCTTTATCCATCTCCGAACGTATTCTCAATAAAGCTAAAGTCTCCGGTCTTGGCCACCGGTTTCCTCCTCCTCCTCCGCCTCCTTCACCGGTATCCTCCATCTTCATATCTTTCTCCTCCTCGCCGGAACCGCCCACGCAGCCACCGACCGAGCTATTTAACAAACCTTGAGACATACTTAAGACTCAAGTTTGGATTTTCTCAAAAGATAGATTAAGAGAGTTTGAAAAGATGAATAAAGGTTGGTGTTGAATTATTTTTTGTATGTATATTATGATTTTATTATCTTGTGGGGTATTTATTTGGGTGGGATGGACTATTTATCTACATCTTATATATAAGGGTTTATTGGCTAAATGGACCATTTTTTAGAAAGTAATTAAAAAAGTGGACCAGTCCACTATTCATTATTGCAAAATGGATTAGTGGTACACATACTCACTAATAGAAAATTTGTGAGATAGAAAAGAGAGGTAAAAAGGAAATTACTTTAAAGGGTATATGTGTTAAATGTGATAGTGTATATGTGTTAGTGTGAGATATATATGTATGTATGAGAGTGTTTATCTTGTATAATAGTGTATGTATATGAGCATTAAATGCTTTGCAAAATCATTAATGACATGTTTGACTTTTGTAAATTGTAGGATAAAAACATTAAATGCATTTTTTTCTTTATTTTTCTCTCCATCTTATTGTGTATAGGTAAAACTATATATTATTTATTAACCTTTGATAGTAAAATCGTTCATTATAAGGTATAATAGATTATCCACTGGATTGTACAGATGAATATTATTTGTACGTACAATCATGTGTACACTTTATTGTACAATTCACTCGTCCATCGAATTGTATAATCAAATTGTCCACTAACTCGTACAAACGGATGTTATTTGTATGTACAAATATGTTGTCCAATAGATTATACGGATGTTATTCACTGAGAAACATCCACTAAAAGACATCCACTAGATAAATATTCACTAGAGAAACATCCACTATTGGATTATACATTGTACACTGGACGTTATCCGTTTGAGATGTATCCACTGGTGGATTATAAATTGTACAATGGATGTTATCCATTTGAGAAAATATCCGTCAGAGGAAAAAAAATGAGTGAGAGCAGAAAGAGAAGAGAGAGGGTGCCAGAGCGAGAGAGAGGAGAGAGAATGAGAGGAGAGAGAAAAGGAAAAGGGAGAAAGAAAAGAGAGATTGAGAGGGGAAAAATGAGAGAGAATGAGGGGAGAGAGAATGAGAGAAAAACTAAAATTAGAGAGAGAAAAACTAAAATTAGAGAGAGAAAAACTAAAATTAAAGAAAAAAATAAAAGGATAAAGAAAGAAGATAAATGAATAGTAAGTGAGAGAGAAAGAGAAGAGAGAGATAGCAAGAGATGAACTAGAATGAAATGAGAGATTGAGAGAGAATGAAGAGAGAGAAAAAAAGAATGAGAAAAACAAGAATGAAGAAATATGAAAGAGAAAACGAATGAAGAAGTAAAAAAATTAAAAATATATGTAATGGCAAAATCGTTATATACATAAATATTATACCCACAAATGTAATTTACCTAAGGTGGAGAAAGTCAACATCGTGGACCCCATGGTCCATTTAGCTAAAATTAAATAGTAGATGGTCCTTTTTCCAAATACTTTTTAAAAATAGTCCATAAAGACAATTATCTCTATATATAAATACATTTTTTATAGGTAATATTATTTTGTTTGTATAACTTTTTTATATATCACAAAAAGAGGAGTGAGACTTGAAAGGGGAACTTTTTTTCGCTTTCTTTCTGTCTATTTATTTTGGGAATCTTCTCATTGCTTATAAGAAATTTTGGCACAAATAAAAAAAATTCATATAAATAATTTTGTATGTATTATTTCCCTTATTTCATTAGGTTTTGTAATTAAAACTAGCTAGGGGGTATTTCTGAATAGTTATTGGTTCATTAGATTTTTCTGGAATTTATTTCTTCAGAAACTCACATCCTATAGTTTGAAATGAATAATTTTTATAGTGTTTTTAAAATTAAAAATTTAAGTTTAACGTGGATGTATAATTATAGGGTTGTTAACTGTCCCACTTAGCCACTTGTGACCTGTGTGTTACTTAAGAATTATTTTTCTCAATTATAAACATCTTTTAATTATTGGGGAGAATTCTTTAATTTGGTATATTCATAGTAAATAAACAATAACTAATCAAAATGATGATTAGAATTGAAATAATAACAATAATTTAAGATTATGAGCTGTAGAGAAGAAGCCTAAGAATATTATTACATTAGTGTTTGTAATGATTGATATCATAATGTATGCCTTTTTGTTTAAATTATTTATTTAACAATAATCAAAATGTAATCAAGCAAGGACAGCTGCAGATAGAGATAACATTTGGGTTTAGTTCCAAACTGCAAATTGGCCACGTCATCAATCTTAATTTACCTTTTTAACCGCAAATGTTGACCTCTTTAATCAAATCATGCAACTAGTTTATAACCAAAAAGCACACGAGTCATTGTTCACCGTGTATATAATATATATACTTATTATGATAATTATTTTTATTTAATTTGTGGTAATTTTTTGAAGAAATTATGTGTATTTTTTGAAGAAATTATGTATATTTTTTTGAAGAAATCATCATGTATACTTATTAATAAATTTTTATTTTGATGATTTGAGATAGAAAGAGGTGTGGGTGTAATGAATATAAATGTATGTGTGGAAATTATGATGTAACATCAAATTACGGTATTAAATTAGACTTGGAGTTAGATAAATGTCAAAGTTATATATGGTTATTAGGCGGATATCAAAGCATTTATGATATAAAGTAGAGACATGGTTTAGTTAGCTTATTATGACCTACCCTTATTTAATGATTTTTTTTAAAAATATTCCTGTGCCTAATAAGTAGTAATACAATGTAGCTATTTTTCTACGTAAAATATTTTGTTGTTTACTCAACAACCACTGGTTTTAATTTTGTTTTTCTATTTATTTTGTTTCTTATATTTCATAATATATATATATTTTTCTATTATATAACCATGAAAAAGAAGAAAAAATTATATAAACATTTAGAATTCACGTTTTAGTCATGAAGATGTTTAGTTTAAGTATAACAAAACATCAATAGGAGAATGGACAATCTTACTGGCAGATTTGTTTTTGTTTTTTTTGTCTGAAACACCAATTTCATCTCCTACTTTGTCGCATTTTTTTTATTTGGTTAAATTCAGAATTATTTATTGTTACTATTTTTATACAACAAAGTCTCAAGTGATTAAAGGTTTGGTGCGAATAATTCGTTTTTATAGAGAATTTTATAACAAATGACTTGCATATAAAAAAATCGTACATTTTCTATCGTTTTATGAAGAAGTTACAAAAAACTATATATTATATTTGAATTATTAGGTTCTTTATTAATAATCCATAAGGGGATAAATAAAAAGGAGAAAATAAAAGGAGTGGTTACAATGAGCTGGATTTAGATGTATTTCCACTACGTAAATATATATATGGCTCTCTAAAGTGAACCCAACTTGATCCTTTTATACGTATTTAATATATATACATACGCCACTCATATATATATTTATAATAATTACATACATATCAAACTATTACTTGTAATATAACGAAGTAAATAACCAGCGTGCGTAGTGAATAATGTGATTGTATTTTGGTATATGTATAACTTTATTATAACAAGGTTGAATTTGCAATTGTAGAATTTTTTGAATCCATATATTTACTGAAATCGCCAATAAATAAGACTAGGGAGAATCACAAAACTACACAATTTGAATTACATTTCACAAAACTACACCATTTCCAAAATACTTCAGAAAACTACACCTAAACACTCAAAATTAAATTCAAATAAACTCTATCCAAACAATCATACCCCCTTAATACTATACCCTAAACACTAATTAGCGAACACAAATGAAATTTTTTTAATTTTGGTAATTTTTTAAAGGTTAAATCAAGCTTTTAAAATTTTGAATGGTTTAAATATGTGAAAATATTAAATTAGGAGTAGTTTTGTGAAGAAGAAGTCGAAAGGGCGTAGATTTATGAATTCCTCACAAGACTAATATATTTTATAATTTAATTTGTTGGGTTAAGTCGATTTGTAACCAACAAATTAAATGATACTACTATTATTTTCTGGTATTTAAAAATTCATTTTCACCAATCAAAGTATTCGTAGGGCAAAATCTTGAGCCGTTAAGTAATATGACGTGTCAAAATAGTATTTGTTTGATCTTGTTGCTTTTTGCCACGTAGGATAATAAACTGTTCGCCTACGTGGACTTTTCAAGCCTTTTTCAGTTTTCTTCTGGTCGATACGAAATGTTATATTACAACAAACCATGTCAGAGCAATAAAAAAGTAAATTTAAAAACTATCTAAAATAGCGAGACTGCTTTATTCCATTTGAAAATAATAGTAGCATATATACATATCACGTCAAAATATTAATTCCATGTCTCGTAGAAAAATATATATATGTTGTATGTGAATTTTTTTACACTATTTCTAAATGTTAATCCTGTATCCTACTTATCTAGTTATCTTTATTACAAATGGCTAAAAAAACAATATTAACTTATTAAATTAGGTGTATTCATATTTAACAAGAAAAACTTACGCCTATTGATGAATTATTATTTTTGTGTATAAATAAACTTATAACAATGTTAGAGGAATTCACAAAACTATACATTTTCAATTTTTTTTCACAAAACTACATCTAATTCAATATTTTATATATTTATATATTTTCAAAATTTTAAATTAATGGTTGATTTATCCTTTAAATAATTCAATATTATTTTTTTTTTTAATTTGGGTTCGTTAATTAATGTTTAGAATATAATAGTAAATGGATATTATTGTGTAGAGTTTATTTAAATTTAAACATTTAGCTGTAATTTTTAAAAATAACTATAAAATAGTATAGTTTTGCAAAATGCAACCGATAGTTTTGTAATTTCCCTCTTAACGTTATTGTATACTTTAATTAAAGGTCAACCTCATTAGTAATAATGACAAGTTCGTTATCGGACACTGCCAGATAATTGTCAACTATAATAATTGTAATAAAGTGACTTACCGTCAAATTAAATACAGTGGGACCCGTTCTTCATTTTTATTGACTTTTTTTTTGTATGGATAACACTTGAATTTGAATGCATCACAGTGGCTTCCTTTTCTTTGTAATCAATTAATCTATCATTTTACATTTTGGGTCTTCACATACACAATGGACATAAGGTTAGGCCCAAAATGTAGAATTCAAATCCAATTATCATCATTTCAAATAAAACCCATTTTTTTCATAAAATAATACAGTGTGTTGATGTTAGTCTTATCTTATGTTATGAGATCATGTAAGTTATGATCCAAATATATGATTAAAATTCGGAATGTAGTGTAGATAAATTTTGTGTGCAAATTCCTATCCACATCACTTTATCATTGTGATATTTTAATTACATTCTCTTAATAGTGTGTTATACAGTCAACATTTTCATTGCTGTGTTTAAAAACCTGCCAAAGTATATTGAAATTTCTTTGGAATTTCCCATATTATTCCTACAAAAATGTAAGCCTCTACTTGTCTCCGAGGCTTTTTCAGGTCAAAGTCAACTTGTTTGATTTGCCTTACCTGCCAAATATCACTCTCTAAAATAAAACATATATATATATATCTACAAATTTATTCTTCTTGTCTTTTATCTTATAACTTTGATTCTGAATTAGTTGTTTCTAGCTTGCAAATCGTTCCCAACATTTATTCCAATATTAAATAAATAATATTTTTAGAAAACAACATAATAAAATGTACATATATCCTTTATGTTAAGGGTGGGCCTAAGCCCACTCAGGCATGACCCATTTCAGAAGTCACCAAGAGAGTTCGTCGGCCCTATCCGAGCTTCGGCCCAGCGCCCGCCGGCCAAGCGCCCACCGAAGTCAAAAGCCCAATTAAAGGAGGCACGCGTGATAGTGACATCGGTACGGACATGCCAGGACTGACACAGGTGACGTCTGTACGGCGCCATGGCTCAGAAGTGTCGATGACGGACTCGCAGGGCACGAGAGGTCGGCCGAACCAAGCATTTAATGCGGAGGCACGCTCGACAACCGCATTAAATGCAAAGGCGTGTGCGACGAACGCCTTTCCGTATGTCGAGCATGCGCCGAAGCCGTCCCGCCAAAAGAGCAAAAACCCGCCAAGGATCAAAGGCCTTCACTATAAATAGAGGGTTTCGGCTCATAAGCAAAGGATCCGAATTTTAGAGAGAGAATCTACAGAGAGAAACTATTATAAACATCAATCCACTTCGACATTGTATCAAACAATCTATCAATAAACGAACTTCGAGTTCTTAATCACATTTTCTGTTCGGCATCTTACATTTTCTGTTCGGCATTTGTTCTTATTTTCACTTCGGCATTACCTGTTCGTCCCCATTATCACTTAACGAGTTTTCCGACCCCCTTTTCTATCACAATCATCCCAGTTCGGTACTAACACCGAACCCTGTTTTAACATTTGGCGCCGTCTATGGGGACACTTCAGGAAAAACTCTCACGCTTACGATAATTCACGAACAGCCCGAAGTCAAGAAGAATATCAACATTTCCAGCTACAATGACAAACCAAACAGAGAACGCTTCACACAGACCAATCGTCCTACAAGCTGCACTAGCCGAAGCACAGACATCGGCAATCCCGGTCAATCACACACCAATAGTCGCAGAGTCAGAGCCCCACACGTCGACGGCGGTTCGTACAACTCTTGTCGAACCAACCCGCGAACCAAGAGTCACCATAGCCATACCGAGCGCTGAGCCGACATCGGCTGCCGAAGTCAACCGCTCCAACCAAGACGATCAATCCGAAATCGCTGAACTCCTCACCAGCCTGATGAACAAGGTGGACACACTGACTAGGTCCACTAACGAGCGATTCGAAGCACTTTCGGGCGAAAGATCCCGAAACCTGAGACCAATCATCGACTCCACACCGAACATCCCGAGAAATCTGTTCGGAGGACCCTCGGCAGACGCAACTCAGTTTGCAACACAGGGAAATCAACACCCCCAGGTTTTCAGCCCACTGACAGGACGCCTCTACGGGACTCACGACCCGACGACAATCTACAACTCCCCGCAATTCACCCACCAAGCCGCCGGACTAAGCACACATCAGCGAACCCCACGGTTCGCCAACCCTCAATTCGGCACGAACGATCATTTTCCTCAGTTCGGCCAGGATGCATCTACCTTCCCGCAAACCGGAAGAGATTACGAACTGGAAAGAATGCGCCAAGAGTTGGCCGAAATGAACTCTCGCGTCCACGAGGCCACGAGCGCAGCACCTGAGATCGGCCGTGTCCTGCGAAAAGCACAGAATGTCCCTTTCACATCGGACATTACGAGATTCCGTATTCCACATCCCGGGAAAATCACCATCCCGAAGTACGACGGAACGAAAGACCCCGTGCAACACATCACATCGTTTACCATATCGATGGGCAGAGCACAGTTCGCACCCGAACTGCGGGACGCGAGTTATTGCCAGCTCTTCGTCGAAAATCTGACGGGTGGAGCGCAACGATGGTTCAATAGGCTAACGCCGAACTCAATCTGGAACTTCCACGAGCTCCAGACCGCTTTCCTCAAACATTACTCGATGTACATCCACAAGGAGCTGTCGATCGCCGACCTATGGAAGATGACGCAGGCAGAAGGAGAATCACTCCGGCTATACGTCGAGAGATTCAAGGATGTCGCCTCCAGAATAAAAGTGCCGGATGACGTCGCCATCGAAGCACTTCGAAACGGGGTCTGGACCGAATCCCAGTTTTTCCGCGAACTCACAACGAATCTGCCGAAGACCTTGGAGGATGCTTTGCATAGGGCAACTGATGTGCCCCGCGTGCGTACTACTCCTTACCGCGGCTCATGATACATCGATCATGGACTAAAGTAGCCGAAAGGTCATAAAGTAGCCGAAAGGTCATTCTTGGCTAGTCAACATTAGTTTCCGCACCTTCAATAAATTTAGTCAAAGATCTATTTCCTATGCATTGTTTTCCGCATTTCCTATTTAAAGTCTTTGACTAGAAAACTCTATAAATATGTAATCCTTTCTTTGGAATAAAATGGAAGTTTAAGTGAGTATTTTTGGAACCTTTGAGAGTGATTCTCTTTTCTTGTTTCTTGGTGAGTCATATCCAAGCAAACACTTCTCAAATCGTTGGTCTTGTGAGTCATATCAAGCAACGACGAGAGATCCTTCACTTGGTGGTCTTGTGCGTCATATCAAGCACCATTTGGAGTCGGGAATATCAAAGGCTTTTCCGCAACCTTTGTGCGACCCTTCAATCCACCCAGTTCTCCATCCGGAGTTCATATCAAAACCATACCATTAGAGTGTTCCGTTCTTAGGGTCCTTCAAGTGGTATCAGAGCCACTCTTCTGGTTTATTTTTAATTTTTTCTTTTTCTTTCTATTTTATCTCTTTTGTTATTCGGATTTGTGGACAAATCCTTTTTGAAGAAGGAGGGAATGATGTGCCCCGCGTGCGTACTACTCCTTACCGCGGCTCATGATACATCGATCATGGACTAAAGTAGCCGAAAGGTCATAAAGTAGCCGAAAGGTCATTCTTGGCTAGTCAACATTAGTTTCCGCACCTTCAATAAATTTAGTCAAAGATCTATTTCCTATGCATTGTTTTCCGCATTTCCTATTTAAAGTCTTTGACTAGAAAACTCTATAAATATGTAATCCTTTCTTTGGAATAAAATGGAAGTTTAAGTGAGTATTTTTGGAACCTTTGAGAGTGATTCTCTTTTCTTGTTTCTTGGTGAGTCATATCCAAGCAAACACTTCTCAAATCGTTGGTCTTGTGAGTCATATCAAGCAACGACGAGAGATCCTTCACTTGGTGGTCTTGTGCGTCATATCAAGCACCATTTGGAGTCGGGAATATCAAAGGCTTTTCCGCAACCTTTGTGCGACCCTTCAATCCACCCAGTTCTCCATCCGGAGTTCATATCAAAACCATACCATTAGAGTGTTCCGTTCTTAGGGTCCTTCAGCAACGACATACATCAAACTGGAAGAAGACATAGCCAGTTTTAAAAAGAAAAGGACGCCGACAAAGACCGTCCCAAGAGAAAAAGAAAAACAAGAAAAATACCGCGAACCGCGACAACACTTCGACGCGGAACACAAAAATCGACACCCCAGACTCCTTTCGGTCGAGGAAGCCGAAGAACAGGCGGTTCATAACGTCAACCGTCCCGAATATAACCGAACTGGAAATAGTTCGGGATATCCGAACAGAGGGAACTGCAACTGAAAGGAACAATGCCGAAGCCAAAACGACGAACCGACACACCGACTATCGACGCCGAAGGTAATACCAAAAAAAAAAAAAAAAAAATTATATATATATACTATCTCCTAAAAAACCCGAACTACGAATGACTTGATCCCTTATTGGGTACGTAGGCAGCCTTTCTAAAGGCGCAGCTATAATAATAAAAAAAAATTTCCTTAATACGAGTCCCGAACTCAGGAAACACGAGCTCAGTACTCAGACAAAAACGAACTCCGAGTTCGGTCACACAAGCTCTTCGCTTATACTAAACGGGCTCCGCGTTCTTATTTTTAAGCCGGTCTATTCCGCAAACTAATTAGCCACTATCTTAAAGTGCAGTGGGCTGATCACCCATTATTTTGCAAGGAAGATATCTACGAACTCATGTTCAACACTTGCAGTGACCCAATCCGAAACCACAAAAGCCGAGTACCTCGCAATCTCGAAAAACGGTTCGTATCATATGCGAACCATGAAAGAAGAATATACAAGAAATAAAAACGAACTCCGAGTTCGGTCACACAAGCTCTTCGCTTATACTAAAACGAGCTCCACGCTCTATCTTTAAGCCGGTCTATTCCGCAAACTAATCGATCATTTGCCAATGGTGACTCCTCAAACGCGCCAAGGCCGATCTCTTTTAGTTCGCCTCTCCTAAAAAGCCGAACTGGGGGAGGGACTAATGTTAAGGGTGGGCCTAAGCCCACTCAGGCCTGACCCATTTCAGAAGTCACCAAGAGAGTTCGTTGGGCCCTATCCGGAGTTCGGCCCAAAGGCCAGCCGAAGTCAAAAGCCCAATTAAAGGAGGCACACGTGATAGTGACATCGGTACTGACCTGCCAGGACTGACACATGTGACGTCTGTACGGCGCCATGGCTCAGAAGTGTCAGTACGGACCTGCAGGGCACAAAGGTCAGCCGAACCAGCATTTAATGCAGAGGCACGCTCGACAACTGCATTAAATGCAAAGGCGTGTGCGACAGAACAGCTTTCCGTATGTCGAGCATGCGCCGAAGTCGTCCCGCCAAAAGAGCAAAAACCCGCCAAGGATCAAAGGCCTTCACTATAAATAGAGGGTTCCGGCTCATAAGCAAAGGATCCGAATTTTAGAGAGAGAATCTACAGAGAGAAACTATTATAAACATCAATCCACTTCGACATTGTATCAAACAATCTATCAATAAACGAACTCCGAGTTCTTAATCACATTTTCTGTTCGGCATCTTACATTTTCTGTTCGGCATTTGTTCTTATTTTCACTTCGGCATTACCTGTTCGTCCCCATTATCACTTAACGAGTTTTCCGACCCCCTTTTCTATCACAATCATCCCAGTTCGGTACTAACACCGAACCCTGTTTTAACATTTTATAAATCCACCTATATAGGCGAATCTCCATGATTCTTTTCTCGTATATATATATGTTTCTTGGATGTATTTTGTTTTTTAAAAAGTCATATAATATAATAGTTGACAAAACAAATTCGAATAATATGTATTGCGTGTGTTTGTTATGTCTATATCTTAATTTCTCAATGGATGTTATGTTACACTAATAAAAAGACTTTTAGAGTAGTGGTAAGAGCGTCGTAAGGGTATTATAGGTATTCTACACGTTATTTCATTCGTAGGATGTCTTTATGACAAGAAGAGTCTGTCGTTCAACTAATCTAATCATGTATCGATTAATCTCAGCCGTTGAAATCTAAAGAATAAAGTCTTTTACCTTATCCATAATCAAACTTTTTTTTTTGTTATAAAAGAGATATTTTCTTTATCCAAATTTTAATGTAAAAATAGTTTAATTTATTTGTAATCATCTTCAATGCAAAGTACATACATTTGTCCATTTTTTTTCCTCCAACACATATATTTGTCGATCTAACCGTTAAAGTTTTGAATATTTGTATACTTTATTCGAATTAAAAGAAATTAAGTTAGGCGAATAACGTTGAATAATTGTTAATGGAAGTCGAATTATGTTGCAAATTTACAAGGTTGAAGAAATAGATATCATAACCAATGATAGTGGAATTTTAAATATAAAGTAGAGTCCAATCAAAAGAGATATCATTTAGCTACAAAAGGATAAAATGCTTTTTCAGATTTGGGAATTGTCGTTTCAGCACAGATTTGCATTTTGCACTAACGAATTTATTGCTAGTAAAAACGTAACAAAAAAAATTAACTAATCAACGGCTTACACTTTTCATAATTAGTGAATGAAAATGTGTTTAATTAGCAATAACCATTAATATAACACAATTTGGTTTTGTTGTGTCTACATATAAATAGTGTTTTGTGAAAAAAAAACAAAAGTTGAGTGTTCTTTTAAAAGAACGTTAGGTAAGCTTTACACAATTAACAACTTCTAAAATTAACTATATTTTATATTTTATTTTGTTAAAGAACTATATTTTGTGCTCAATTTCTTTTTCAGTTCAACAATTTTTTTTTTTGAATATGTAAATTATAATTTTACATTCAAAATTGCCACCTAAAATCAGTGTCCCTACACCTTATGCAATTATAATAACACAACTGAATATTATTTTTGTCAACATCAGTGACTTACAAGTTACGAAATATTTTAAGTTTACAATGTGATATATAATCGCTTAATTAAATTATTTCCATGATTATTTTCAAGAAATTAGAAGTAGGAAAAAAGAGGTCAACTGCTAAACACAACTTGCTAGATATTTTAATTTCCTCTAAGGTTAGTGGTTTCTTTTTAAATGTTTCCACTAAATATTTATATGTTAATTAATTAATTAATTAATTGCACAAGCAGAGAGTAGTATTATAGTCAATAAACAGTTTCCTTTAATATTTTATTATATATAATAAAATGAAAAAAATGAGATGTGGTCGTGTTCGTGTAGGAGGTAACGTAGTTGGTTTCTGCGTGCTCAACGATTACATATTAACTTCTAGAGAGAGAAAAAGATATAGAGAGAGAAAGCCCTAAAGATTTGAACGGAGAAGACGAGGAAACCCCCAATAAAAGACCAAACTATGTAAGTTTCAGACACGATTTTTGCTCTGATTGTTTGGTTTACTCTGCAAAGTTTCAACCTTTAAATTTGATGTATTAAGTATGTTCTATAGAGAATCTTTACAGATCTTCTTTGGTCTGATTATGAAAATTGTAGATCTATCTTTAAAGGTTTTAGCTTTAGTAGTCATGTTCTGTTTCATTAAATTTAGTAAGTAGTAAAGATTTGTCTTTTTAAATTTCTCAATTGAATTAAAAAAATGGTTTATACAATTTGGAATTTAGATCTCTCTGTTATTAGTATTTGGGACCATTAATCAAACTTTGTTCTTGGGAATATAACCTATAACCTGTTTTGTGTGTGTGTGTGTGTTCCTTTTGCTTTCCAAGATTCTTCATTTGAAGGAGTTTTGAATCTTAAGCATCTTTTTTCAAAAGTTAAAGTTATGAAATTTATCAGTTTCTTTCTTTTAATTTGAAGTTGTGTTTGTGAAACAAAACAATGTTTCTGATTTTGATAAAGCCTGTTTTGTTTTCTTGCTTTTGGTCCATTGATTAGAGAATCTTCTTTTTTTTGTGTTATGTATTTCTCTTCCTTGTCATTGCTTTGTTATTAAGTATCATTCACAATTTTGAATCAAAACTCTAACTTTTCTATGTTTCAAAACCTTCACAGAGAGAAAGAAACAATGTCGTTTCGTAGCATAGTTCGCGATGTGAGAGACAGTATAGGAAGCCTATCTAGACGTAGTTTCGACTTCAAGCTAAGCAGCCTACACAAAGACAATGGTAATAGAATGTCTCGTGGTTCGGTTCAAGACTGTCACGAAGAACAACAACAACAATCCGAAGTAATAGTGGTAATGATTCAAGAAACCCCGTGGGCGAATCTTCCTCTTGAGCTGTTACGCGATGTGATCAAAAGACTCGAAGAGAGCGAAAGCTTGTGGCCCGCTCGAAAACACGTGGTTGCTTGTGCTTCTGTTTGTAGGTCATGGAGAGATATGTGTAAAGATATTGTTCAAAGTCTCGAGCTTTCGGGCAAAATCACATTCCCCGTTTCGCTTAAACAGGTTTAGATTTTTTTCCGATTCTCTTATAATGTCATATATGGTTTCGATTAGTATTCTAATGTTTCATTTCTTGGGATTTATATAGCCGGGACCAAGAGATGCGACAATGCAATGCTTTATCAAAAGGGATAAATCCAACCTTACTTACCATCTATATCTCTGTCTTAGTCCTGGTAAAGCTTTGTTTTCTCTTAGCTATGTTTTATGTTTTTTTTTCGTGCTTTTTTTTTGCGATTAATCGGTTAGTATTGCTTTACACTATTTGTAGCTTTGTTGGTTGAGAATGGTAAGTTTCTTCTTGCGGCGAAACGCGTACGAAGAACAAGTTACACCGAGTATGTGATCTCGATGCACTCCAACACCATTTCTAGATCAAGCAATACATACATTGGCAAAATCAAGTAAAACATTTCTAAGTCAAAGTTTCCGACTTTACGGGTCATTTCGATGAGAAAGTATCCGATTTTTACGGGTAATTATGTTTGCGCAGGTCTAATTTTCTAGGGACGAAGTTTGTTATATACGACACACAACCTCCATATAACAACAACGAACCCTCGAAGGCGATTCAACCGTTGGGACTTAGCCGGAGATTTTACTCGAAGAGAGTATCTCCGAAAGTCCCCACCGGTAGCTACAAAATCGCGCAGCTCTCTTACGAGCTAAACGTTTTAGGTACGCGCGGTCCGAGGAGAATGCGCTGCGCGATGCATTCAATTCCCGCTTCTTCACTTGCGGAAGGAGGAATCGTGCCTGGTCAACCCGAGATCATTGGGCCGCGGTCTATCCTCGACGAATCGTTCCGTAGCAACGCATCGACCTCGTCGAGAAAGTTCGTTAGCGACTACTCGACCGAGTTCAATAGCGCTCGGTTTTCAGACATCCTTGGACCGGTAGGCGAGGACGAAGAAACTGTGTTTGGAGAAGGGAAAGATCCTCAGCCACCGCTTGTACTTAAGAACAAGCCACCGAGGTGGCACGAACAGCTTCAGTGCTGGTGTTTAAACTTCAGGGGACGCGTAACTGTCGCGTCTGTTAAGAATTTTCAGCTAATCGCGGCGAATCAGCCACATATTCTGCCTCAGCCTCGGCCTCAGGGGCAGCCCGATGGTCCCGACAAGATCTTGTTACAGTTTGGTAAAGTTGGGAAAGATATGTTTACGATGGATTTTCGATATCCGTTGTCTGCGTTTCAAGCTTTCGCAATATGTTTAAGCAGTTTCGATACGAAGCTCGCATGTGAATGATGTAGAGAGAAAAGAAACAGAGCTTTTGTATGTAATGTTTGTGTTTTCAGATTTGGTTGTATGTTTTTCTTTCCGGAGATTATTGTTATAATGCTGTTTTATAACTTTAAAGAAGAATCTCATAGTTTTAGATTGTTTTCAAGATTAAATTTTGTCAAAACTTTCTTGTGTGATGATCTTATTTTGGTGTGTGGATAACAAACAAATCCATACCACTGCACTATATGTGGATTAAGCGACTAAAATAAAACCATTTGAAAATTAATTAGTTATTATAGTTTAATTAGTAAAGTCAAGAGACATTCCACATAGTGGTGTTTTTGAAAGTGTCAAATATGGCTCCTTTTCTAGTTTGCCTCTTTTGATTAGTACTTTCAGAATTTATTAGCTAACATCTCGACGACTTTGTTTATCAAATAAGTTATCTAAAAGATCTTAATCGTATTATTATATATATAATATACAGATTATAGACTTGACTTATAGTGTACAAGAAAGCGTGACAGTGCATAAATCCAACTCGCATCTAAAGCGCGTTGCGCGCGTGTGGACAAAAACTGTGGGTTATAGACCACCAAAATGGGCATATTTCACATAAATTTGAAAAATATTTGGATCCATGGCGCGTCTGAATGAAACTCATGGCCCATTAAGCCATAAATAAATAAATTTAAAATCCCTTTTTGCGACGACAATTCTGATTTAACCTTTTAGAGAAATCACGATTCCATCCGCCGCCGGAGGAGAAATCAATGGAGTCGTCGCCGATCAATTTTCTTCCTCCAGACTCTCTCCACCAGATCTTCTCTTCACTTACTCTCCGTCAGATCATAATCTGTAGATCCGTATGCAAGTCTTTTAACCAGCTCTTAACCTCACAATCCTTCACGGAGATAATCTCATCTCGTCCGCCGCTGAATCTACTCGCTCTCCGTCCTCCTCCACATCATCATCATCATCGCCACCGTCGCGGTAGCCAATCTCCGCCGACGAGTATCCGACCGTACATCAACGTACACGATCCAGAAGAGAATCAATGGTTCAGATTCAATCTCGATTTTCTCCCTTTTAGATTTCCACTGCCTGTAGCTTCATCTAACGGTTTGATTTACTTATGGTGCGACTCTATCGACTCGTCCGAGTCAAACAAATCGCTCGTCGCTTGTAATCCGTTGACTCGTCAGTTCAAGGTTTTGCCTCAGCTAGGCTCGGCTTGGTCACGCCACGGCAACGTTCTCGTGGATTCGGCGAATCGGGTCATGGTTTTGACCGAGCTCGCGGCTTTGTATTACTCAGGTAAGGTTGATTTTAGCCAATGGCTCAAATTCTCGTCGAATCTGCCATCGAAACCTAGAAGCCCTGTGTTAATGTCGAAATCGGTTTTCGCATTGTGCGATATCGGATCTCCTTGGAGAAACCAATGGAAGCTGTTTTCGTGCAAGTTAACAAACCTCGAAACAATCACACACACGAATTGGATTTGCTTGGAGAAACATGAATGGGGAGATATCTTCGATATCTTAAAACGACCACGTTTATTGCGCGGAAACAACGATGGTAATGATTCTAAGCTACTGATGATTGGTGGTTTGAAATCGACGTTTTCATTGAACACGGCTTGTTCGACAATACTTATACTTAGGCTTGATTTAGTGAGCTTAGAATGGGAAGAAGCAAGTAGAATGCCTTTAGATATGTATCAGTTCTTTAAAGAATCGAGTAAGTTTAAAGCTTTTGGTGGCGGAGATAAGGTTTACTTGTCGGGTAAAAAGATTGGTAAGCTTGCCATGTGGGATTGTTGTCAAGGATGGAGATGGATTGATTGTGTGGAGGGCTATGTTGATGGATTTTGTCGTGGGTTCGTGTTCGATGCTAAGCTTACAATGCTGCCATGAAAACAAAAAAGAAAGAGGATTCTCTACATTTTTGTAGGAAATTTCCATCTATCTCTGGTTTTGTAGATCGTTTGTTTGTGCTTTTGTTTTTTATTTGTTGTCGTTGTTATTGTGCTTTGTGTGTTCGTACATTGTTTAAAGTCGGCTTTTGGATTTGAATAATTGGTTAATGAAGTATCTCTGACAGAACCTACATCTCTTTGCCGGCTTAAAAGCCTTGTCCGTAGGCCCATCTAATAATAATGGGCCCATATAAGTCATGATAAATATTTATTGGGTTTATATGTAAGCCCATTAAAAACATTTTGTGTATTTTTTTCTTTCTCGAGCTATATGGAGGAAAGAGCCTATCGACGTAGTTTTGAACGTCTTCTCAAATCTTGCTCATGCGTCATAAAGAGACAAGCTTTACGCAGACAAGTAAATGGGTTTTGCGTCACGAAGGGTTTTCATGGTTTAGTTATAACTATCGCTAATTATATCTTACTTGATTACTCGAGGAGTGGTAAGATGGTGAGTGCACAGAAAGTGTTCGACGAAATGTCTGTTAGAAACTTTTTCTCTTGGAACACAATGATTGAAGGGTATATGAACTCTGGTGATAAAATGAGTTCTTTGAAGATGTTTGGTATGATGCCAGAGAGGAATGTTTACTCTTGGAACGTTGTTGTTTCTGGGTTTGCTAAAGCTGGTGAGTTAGCTGTTGCTAGGAGATACTTCGATGCTATGCCTGAGAAAGATGTTGTGACGTTGAACTCTCTGCTTCATGCATACATTAAAAACGGTTATGCAGAGGAAGCTCTGTGTCTGTTTAAAGAATCGGAATTGAGAGCTGATGTAGTTACACTGACAACAGTTGTATGGGCCTGTTCAAAGTTGGAAGCTTTGAACTGTGGAAAGCAAGTTCATGCTCGGGTTTTGATCGGTGGTGTTGAATGTGATTCGTTTATGAATACTTCTTTAGTTAATTTGTATGCAAAGTGCAGTGATATGAGGATGGCTAGTTATATAGTGGATCAAACAGGGGACTTCGATGACCGTTCTCTATCTGCTTTAGTTTCAGGTTATGCGAATTACGGGGAAGTGAATGAAGCAAGAAGACTTTTCGATATGAGAAGCAGTAGATGCATTGTTATGTGGAACTCTATGATTTCGTGTTATGTTGCTAACAATATGGAGATGCAAGCATTGATTCTTTTCAATGAGATGAGGAATGAAGATACGGGAGATTCCCGTACACTAGCGCCTGTTATAAACGCTTGTGGACGATTGTGTCTCTTAGAGACAGGCAAACAAATGCACGGGCATGCTTATAAACTCGGGTTTATTGATGACAATGTTGTAGCTAGCACTTTGCTGGACATGTACTCAATGTGTGGAATCCCACTAGAAGCTTGCAAGCTTTTCAGTGAGGTCAAAACCTGTGATACGATCTTGCTGAATTGTATGCTCAAGGTGTATTTTAGCTGCGGAAAAGTTGAAGATGCGAAACGTGTATTTGAGAGAATCGAGAACAAGAGCTTGATTTCCTGGAACTCAATGACTGTAGGATTCAGTCAAAATGGTTGTCCGGTAGAGACTTTAGAGTATTTCTGCAGAATGTTCAAGCTGGATATGCCTTTAGATAGCTTTAGCCTCTCTAGTGTCATTAGTGCATGTGCAACCGTTTCGTCTCTGGAAGTTGGTGAGCAGGTTTTCGCGAGAGCTACTATTGTTGGTCTTGACTCTGATCATATAGTATCATCCTCTCTCATTGATCTCTACTGCAAGTGTGGATTCGTCGAGCATGCCAGGAGACTGTTTGACACAATGGTGAAATCAGATGAAATACCATGGAACTCAATGATATCAGGTTATGCTAGGAATGGTCATGGACTCGAAGCGACTGATTTGTTCGAGAAAATGTATGTTGCTGGTGTAAGACCCACTAAAATCACCTTCATGGGTGTTCTAACGGCGTGTAATTACTGTGGTTTAGTGGAACAAGGAAGGAAGCTGTTTGAGGCTATGAAATCGGAGAACGATTTAGCTCCAGATATAGAACATTTTTCATGTATGGTCGACCTTTTGTCCCGTGCTGGTTATTTGGAAGAAGCAGTAAAACTTATAGAAGAGATGCCTTTCGATGCGGATGCAAGCATATGGTCATCTGTGCTAAGAGCATGTGTAGCAAATGGGAATAAATCAATGGGAAAGAAAGTTGCTGAGAAGATTATAGAGCTTGAACCTGAGAACGCGGTTGCTTATGTTCAATTGTCTGCTATATTCGCAACCTCTGGAGATTGGGAAAGCTCGGCTCTTGTGAGGAAACTGATGAGGGAGAAGCAGGTGAGAAAGAATCCAGGTTCAAGTTGGGCTGATTGTTGAAAACTAAGAGAAGCAAAGCAACAAACCAAGTTCGAGTAACAACTCAGAAGATGATGTGGTTGAGTTGGAGGGGAAAGAAACGGCTGCGAAAGAGAAGAAGGTCGTAAAGGACAAGATACATGAGATAAAATCATGGTACTGACTACTGAGAGTATAGTCCAAGAGATTGAAGAGGTATGAAGCTTGAGGGGTTCAGACAAGTGTGTTTGCAAAGAAGACAAAACTAAGCACAATTTCAAAGCTTTACACTTTTGTAAAAAAAGATTAGTCTGAGATCATTGCCCTTCATGGTTGTTGATGATTCTTATATATAACAGAAAAATAATAAAAAGAGGTCCTACCGGGATTCGAACCCAGGTCGCTGGATTCAAAGTCCAGAGTGCTAACCACTACACCATAGAACCATTGTTGTACTTTTTGTTAGTACTGTTAAATTATATATATGAACGGAGGCAAATATACGAGTAAACATCATAATTGTCTCCTTCTGTAACAAATTGTTATCTTTTGCAATTATAAATAGTACAAAAAACAAACGTGAATCAAAAAGTGTTTGCACAAAATTTTCAGTGTTGGAACAAGAAATAGTTTGCTTAAGCTCAAAAAGTGTAGACAAGACAGTAGTGTCTTCAAGGTTATCTCCCTCTTCCACGTTTTGCTCCACCACCTCCTCGTCCTCCTCTCTTACCACCTCTGCTACTGCTACCACCACCACGACCACCACCAAAATCTCTTCCGCTTCCACCACCACGACCACCGCCACCTCTTCCGCCTCTACTGCTTCTAGTTCCAAAATCCCTACCGCCTCCGCCACCACCAAATTCTCTGCCGCCTCTACCACCACCACCACGGCCTCCTCTGCCCCCACCGCCCCTACCACCTCTCTTGCTTTGCAAATAAGACACTTTGTTAGCCTTTTGCTGCCTCTCCTTACGCACTTGCTCCAGATCTTTAATCTCTGAAGGCACATGCGCGTTAGGTACTGATCCTTGTCTTCTTTTCCCATTCCTACCGTCTCGGCCACCTCTACCTACAGAGTAATTATAAATTGATGATTCAAGGTGTCAAATCAATGAACTTGTGTGGGGATAAAAGTTTGTACAATATATATACCTGACATGCTTGTTGTATCGGCTGTATCACCATCCTCTCCCGCATATACTTTCTTGTGAGTCTTCTGTTCCCATTTCTTGTATATCCCTGTCTTCTTTGTTTTCACTTTAGCTCCACTCTCCGTCTTTATCTGTTTAGTTACAAGAGATTTATGTTAGCTCAAAAGTATTTAACCAAACGCCATATTCCTTATTTTGTAGCTTAGGAACTACTGCTACCTTTCCACTGGCTGTTACGCGATCTCCATTGTTTAACTTGATGAACTTCTTACTTTTCTGTCACCACAAGAAAAATCCAGTACTTGTAAGATTACAGTTAGGCCATGGTTATGATGTACCTGAATTATATACCTTGTCCCAGTGATAATTTTGTTTTTGCTGTTTCATGCCCTGGCCATCATCTGCAACTAGATCCAGAACAGCAGCGTCAATCCTATTTGATCCAAACCCTTCGTTACCCCTCACAGATAGACCTGCCTCTGAATGCTGCATGCATAAGAGTAGCTCAGCGTCATCTCACAGAAAATGTTTTTAACTACACGAAAAGACGTACATGATTTGATGGTATGGAGCTGATATAGAAATCTTCGTCCTTGAAGGTTTGTTGGGCCTTTCTTTTCATACCGCCAACTGAAATCAATGGAGAGGTTTATTTGAAGCTATGTAACCAATGAAGTGAAAAAAACAAACCCGGCACCACAGATATAATAATATATTCAAAAGATCAACAATAAAAGACTTTTAACACAAAACAAAAGAAACAAGTGCACATACCTTTGATTCCCGATGTGTTGTCCTCATTAAAATCGGTAGTATGTTCAGCCTCCTCCTAGATATCAAAACACTTATGTGAGTGAAAGTCATGGCAGATAAATGAGTATGTCAGAAGGAAATGCTAGAAATAGATTACCATCTCCATATCATTATCAGAACTCTTCTGATTCTGCTGCTGATGCCTCGTTTTAATGATCTCCTCATGGATAGCTCTTTTCTTCTTCATCACATCAACCCATTGACCAGCACCCTGCACAGTAGCCAAAACATTTTGGTTTCAGCAATTTATAAACAAAAAAATCACAACTGTACAAGTAAACTTCCACACAAGGAGATATTTTTGAAAATGTAATAGTCAAACAAGGCCATAGAAAAGAAAAGATGGTAAGTAAAGATAGGATCACCTTCACATTTTTGGATTTGGCAGCTTCACCTTCTGCTTCAAGTATGGTCTGCTTGGGCCTAACATAGATAAACCAGCATTAAAGTCAATCATAAGAATGGTCAAATTACACATCGAGAGACTATCTTCATGCCTAGTCATGTTGGGGAGATGAATGAATAAAGGATAACTCTAACACTCACCTGAAGTTTTTTATTTTCTGAAAAAACGACATCGCCTCTAATTCCCCACCTTCGATTATGCTTCTGAAGATGGGATGCAAGCCTTCTCTGGGTAAATCTTTTGCTCTCCTAATGGACTCTTTCGACGGTGTGGGTTTTGTTTTTGTATACAAGCGAAAAGCTTTTGTAGACGTTCTTTCAAGGGAATCTAACTCTGCAGATGAGTCAATCTCTTCTTGAATCCTGTTAAAGATAAGATCAATTGTTTTCTGTGGGAAACGGCCATAAACAGTTACTCCACTATCAATCGCTTGACTAGTTTTGTTCATTACTTCTTCCATGTTCTTCAAGACCTCGTCCTCAGTGGGTGCAGGCCTGATCGGTTTTGAGAGGAATAAATGAAGATCTAACAGATATGGAATATCCTCAGGTGTAACAAAAGAAAATGCAGATCCTGTACGACCAGCCCTAGCAGCTCTTCCCACGCGATGAACAAAAATCTTCGGTCTTGGAGGGAAATCCCAGTTTATAACATTATCAAGCAATGGAATGTCGATACCTCTAGCAGCAATATCCGTCACAATCAACAACATAGTCTTCCTAGCTCTGAACCTCGACACATGAATCTTGCGAGCGTCTTGATCCATATCACCGTAACATACAGACGGCTCAATATTTTCCAATTTAAAAAGCGAGTTAACGAATTCCACATGATGCTTTGTCGAAACAAATATCAAGGTCTGTTGATCTGAACTTATATGCTCCCTCACCAAGTAAATCAAAGCAGCATACTTCTCTTCTGGTCGTACGGTCAAGAACGAAAGTTTCAAGTCAGGGCTTATCTTGTTCTCAACATCTAGCCTAACAAGCTGAGGCTCGCGCAAACCAGCCTTGGCAAACTCGGCAAGCGCACTTGGTAAAGTAGCACTAAAAAGCAAAGTCTGCCTATTCTCACTTAACTGACCAAGAATCTGATGCAATTGTTCAGCAAAACCCATACCAAAGAGACTATCCGCCTCATCGAAAACAACATATTCGACAGTCCTAAGTGACATATTATCAACCTCATCTAAAAGATGCATAAGCCTACCAGGCGTAGCAATGATTACATCAGGGCTCTTTGTTAACTCTTCAAACTGGTCTTCCATGCTATCTCCACCAACAAGTAACGTAACACGAAGATCTGAATAACAACAAACAAAAATCAAAAAAGGTGTTTTAAAACATATACAAAGCATAACAAGTTCAGAATCAAACCTGTGAATTTTCCAAGCTCCTTGGCGAATTTCAGAGTTTGTTCAGCTAAGTCACGAGTAGGAGACAAGATAAGAGATCTAACACCTCCCTGAGACACGTGTTGCTTGAGCTTCTCGAGCATAGGAATGAGAAAAGCAGCGGTTTTTCCCGAACCGGTACGAGCCATAGCGACGACGTCGACGCCTGAGAGGATAAGCGGCATCGTCTTCCTTTGAATCGGTGTAGGAACTTTGTAACCTTTCTTCTTGATCGCGTTAAAGACATTAGGGCACAAGTTAAGAGACTCGAATCCTCCAGATTTGCCTTTCTTCTTCTGTTTCTCTTTGCGGTGAAGCTCAGTGATCGAGCTTACGGTGAAACCGTTTCCTTCGACCATGGCGAAATCTGAGATTTTAGAGATCAGAGAACGATTACTGAGGAATTTGTAGGGCTTTGGAGACTGCAGAGAAATCCCCAAAAAATTAGGGTTTATAAAGCGAAGAAGATGATTCAGTGTTTATAACTTAGTTTTAGGGTTCACACCAAAAAAAACATAGTTTTAGGGTTTAACATATAAAAACACTTCCGTGGGCTTAATTTACTTATAGCCCAAAAACATTAATTAATCTAACGCTGCTTCTAAGATAATCAATAATGGCCCAATAATGGCCCAATAATGGCCCGTTTATGATTTGCTTAAGAGTTAAAAAAAGGAAATTATGAGACGGTGATTAATGTCATTAATACTTAACGGGCACTAAATATATGTTTGCCAGCTGTTTATTTCCATTTTTCTACATCGATTTATCATGTAAAAAGGAAAAAAGTGATGGGTCTGATTTGTTGCATATAAACCCATATTTCAATAAAAAAGTGTTGAACTTATCAAACCATGCTCTTGGGGACTGTTTAAGTCCGTAAAGAGCTTTATGCAGAAGACATACATGATCCAGTTTGGTTGCATCAATAAAACCAGCATGTTGCCTAATGTAAACAGTCTCCGTTAACTCCCCATGAAGAAACGCATTTTTAACATCCATTTGTTTGACATTCCAGTCCATGATTGTGGCTACATGGAGGATCATTCTTACAGTTGCAGTTCTAACCACAGGACTATATGTCTCAAGGTACTCAATGCCTTCAGATTGATCATATCCTTTTGCTACTATTATGGCCTTAAGTCTCTCCAGTGTACCATCATCATTGAGTTTAGGTGTAAAAACCCATTTTTTGCCTAGAACCTGCATATCAGGACTGTATGGTACTAAAGGCCATGTATTAGCTTCTTGACAGTTACCGTATTCTTCTTTCATGGCGTTATTCCACCCTTCATGTTTCATTGCTGCTGAAACTGTTCTTGGTAGGGGATAAGAGATTCGCTGAGTATGTAGGCTATATCTAGGATTGGGTTTGAATATTCCTGCTTGAGCCCGTGTCACCATCTTGTGAACAAGAGAAACTATTTGAGTGTAATCTTGTTGTGTGATAGGTGTATGCGTAGCAGGACTCTGGGGTTGTGTAGATGGTGAGATGATAACAGAGGATAGTGGTGATTGATACCTAGACGGAGTGGAACATGAAGCATGATGGGTATATGTCCTAACTGGGGAAGAAAATAAGCTGTTGCCAATAGGAACAAAATCAATGTCTGCCGTACACACATGACTTATCTCTTCCTCTGTAGTAGACACCGATGTTTTTCCTGATGAATTTCTATTGTCTCCGCACTCCTTATTGGATTATAATTTGCTCTTGTTTGTGTGGATTTTGCAGGTGGTACAGGTTGAAACCAGCTCTTTTGACAGACTGAAAGTATAGATGACGCCATCTTCGTGTCACATCGTTGATACTGATCTTCAAAAGGGAAGCTTTGTTCATCAAATATGACATGTCGACTGATGTATACTCTCCCATTGGTAGGTAAGTACCATCGATAGCCTTTGTATTTATCATTATACCCAAGGAACACGCACTTGAGTGATCTGGGGTCAAATTTATTTGACGCATAATCTCTCAATGTTGGGAAGCAGGCGCTGCCAAATACTCTCAAGGACTGGTAATCTGGTGGCTTCCCCATGAGTCTCTGTAAGTTTTATGGTTACACAATTAGTGATGTTTAGTTTTGGACCAGCATAGAGCTCATTGGATAACTCCATGGCTCTGATACCATAAACGTAAACAGAAAATGAAAGTTTCTGATTTTATTGATTCAAAACTCTTAACTTTGATATGATTACTAGGAGGTATATTTATACTAAGCTACCTCCTTTAGCTCATTAACCTAATCTCTCTAATCTTCTGACACTTGGCAGGATGTGGTGTTGGTGAGAGATCCAAGAAGATCAAAACGGTTTTTCGTCTTGATTCCATATCTTTGACGGCAACCTGTACGGAGCTCTGCAGCTTGGGAAGAAGAAGAGTGTTTGTCTTCTTCTGAATCTAGCCGTTGTGAAGGTTTTTTGGGCTTGGGCTTGACTTCAGTTTCTGTAATGGGCTTCGATGATAACATGTTGATCTGCTTCTGAAGAGTCTCTTGTTGTGGTAGAGGCTTCTCCTTAATAGCCCCCCTCAAACTTGGCGTGGTTGTTGCGTGAACGCCAAGTTTGAACCTAAGATCAGTAAAGGGCTCTGTTTCCTTAGTCTCTTACCAATGCCTCAGTCTCTTACAAATGCCTCGGGTTTGTTTATAGGCCTATAAAGAGAAAACATAATGGTTGGTGGTGCATGATGCCTAGTCCCTTATATTTGTTAACGCCTCTGGTTCTCTTTATAAGCTTATAAACATAAAAAAGAATGGTTGGTGATGCGTGATGCATTGGTACTTAACAGATGCCTCGGTTCATTTATAAGCTCAAAAAGAGAAAATAGAATGGTTAGTGGTGCATGATGCCTTTGGTTTGTTTATAAGCTTATAAAGAGAAAATAAAATGGTTGGTGGTGCATGATGCCTAGTCCCTTATCTGATACAAATGCCTCGGGTTCTCTTTATAAGCTCGTAAACAGAAACAAAGAATGGTTAGTGGTGTGTGATGCCTTGCTCCCTTGCAAATGTCTCGGTTCTGTTGCCTTATTCCCTTAAGCCGCAAATGCCTCGGTTCTGTTGCCTTAGTCCTTTAACTCGCAAATGCCTCGGTTCTGTTGCCTTAGTCCCTTAAGCCGCAAATGCCTCGGTTATGTTGCCTTAGTCCCTTAACTCGCAAATGCCTCGGTTTTGACGGGAAAGGAATGCTTAAGTCTGCTATAAATGTCTTGGGGGTTTCTGGTCCCAAAACAAATGCTTCGAATGTGTTGCCTTAGTCCCTAGTTAATGCTACAACAAATGCCTCGGTTTGTTTACAAGCTTATAGACGGTAAAAACGAATAGTTGACTCTGCTACAAATGAATATGTCCGATTATAAACAAGGAATGATAATTGATTAATGGTCGGTGATGCCTTAATCCTTTAGCTCAGCTACAAATGTTAGTAGCGGTTGTTGAGAAGTGTGTGATAATAGACTCTTGTCTCTGTTACGAATACATGATTGCTTGTTAAAAAAAAACAGAAAATTGAATGGTTAGTAGTGCTTGAGACCTAGGTCATGTGTCTCTGTTAAAAAATGCATGATTGCTTGTTAAAAAAACAGAAGAATAAAATGGAATGGTCAGATGAGTGGCAGTGGATGATGCCTATTCCTTGACTTTTACAACTGCCTTAGGATCCATTGTAAGCTCATAAACGCGAAAAAGAGAACATATGGTTACAAATTGCTTCAGGTCTGTTATGTTGTCTTATTCGCTTAACTAACAAATGGATGTGGTCTATTGCCTTGGTCGTTTAACTATGCCTCTGTTTCGGTTATGTTGTCTTATATGGGTATAGTTAGTTGGTTACATATCTATACTTGCAGCAGCTTAAATGCATGTTCCAAGGGTTAGAATATTCAATTGTCTCTGCATACACGACTTTATAATCACGATTTTGTGACATTTGTAATTTTATAAAATTGATGGGCTTAAAAATGTCCTGAGAGAATTAAATATATCTTTTGGGCCATGAGCCCATGAGTTAATCCCAACGCGCCTCGCATCCGATTATTTTTTAATTTATGTGAAATAAGGCCATTTTGGTGGTCTATAACCCACAGTTTTTGCCGACACGCGCTCAATGCGCTGTGGGTGCGAGTTGGATTTGTTCTCTGTCACGCTTTGACTAATATGATCTTCAATGCTGGATCATGAAGAATGCATGGTACCAGAAGTCCATAATAATTATATTTATTTGAACATTTTTCATGTATTATATACATATTTATTATATAATACGATCAAGATTTAAGATCATGCGTGAAAAAAAAAAATTTAAGATCATTTAGCTAACACATAATTTATCGAGGAATTGGCAAAACTACACTATTTCAATCATTTCTTTACAAAACAACACCTAATTTAATATTATTTTTTTAACAGAATTTAATATTTTTATATTTTTTCAAAACTTTAAATAGTTGATTTATCTTTTTAAAATTTATCAAAATTAAAATAAAAATTATTTGGGTTCGCTAATTAGTGTTTAGGGTATAGTATTAAAGGCGTATGATTGTTTGGATAAGATTTATTTGAATTTAATTTTGAATGTTTGTGTAGTTTTGCAAAGTAACTTCGAAATTGTGGAATTTTGTAAAATGCAATTCTAAATGTGTAGTTTTATAATTATCCCTTATTTATTTGTTCAATAAGGTCGAGATGTTTAGATAATAAATTTTAAAAGTATTAATTAAAAGAGGAAACTAGGATTATGGGAAAGACCCATATTTAAGAATTTATTTTTACACTTTTGGATCACCACGGATGATATATTGATTTGCAATTACACTTGAAAAATACTACTACATCTCTTGCCTTGACTAATTAAACTATAATAAATATCGTTGTTAGGTTAAAAACTCTTATTTAATCTTCAAATGGTTTTAATTTAGTCCCTTAATCCACACAGTGGTTGGATTTGTTTGTTATCCACACACCAAAATAAATACAATCAACACAGAGTTTGACAAATTGAATCTTGAAAACAAATCTAAACTATGAGATTCTTCCTTCAAATTATAAAGCAAAATTAGCACAAGAAAAAGGGTATAACAAATGTTTATTACAATTATATCTATTTCTGGCTTAATGGTCATGGCTCACCTACTTGTCTTGTTAATTGTTGTCTTTATTATTTTTTACCAAAACTATATTAAATTTCAAACAAAACTTGACATACATTATTGTTGGGAAATTATATATAGTGTTGATTCTTTTTAGGGTCAAATTAGTGTTGGTTTTATACTTTATGATAAAAAAACTATAGTATGTCACGATTTATATGTCGAAAATATTGTCAATTGTTATTTTATAAAATTGATGGGATTTAAAAAGTCGAGATAATAAAATATATCAATATGGGCCGTGAATTAAACCAAACGCGCCTCAGATCCAAATATTTTCTAATTATGTGAAATAAAGCCATTTTTGGTGGTCTATAACCCACAGATTTTTGCAACACGCGTGCAACGCGCTACTGCTGCGAGTTGCATTTATTCTCTCTCACGCTTTGAATATATTATCATCATCTCACGGATGAAATGGTACCATAATAAACAATTATATATCTTATAAAGTATTTTGCAAAAAAACTTAAAATTGAGAGAATTATAGAACTACACCGTTTTGAATTACAATTCACAAAACTACATCATTTTAAAATTACTTCACAAAACTACACCTAAAGACTCAAAATTAAATCCAAATAATTCCTACACACACAATCTTACCCCATTAATATTATACCATAAACACTAATTAGCGAACACAAATGAAAAGATTTTAATTTTGGTAATTTTTAATGGATAAATCAAGCTTTTGAATTTTTTTTTTTTTTTTTAAACAAATTTTTTTGAAAAAATTGAATTAGGTAGAGTTTTGTAAATGAATGGATGAAAGGATGTAGTTTTGTGACTTTAAAATTTCAACATTTATTTAGGAAAAAATTTAAAAACAATAATATTCGTGAAATATCTTTGATAAAAAATAATTTAAATTTCAACATAAAAATAGATTAAAATTTTAGCAAATAAAATAAAATTTGATAATAGTATTCATATCGATATCGAAATAAAAAAACTTGAATTATTCGAAGAATAATATCTACAACAATCTGAACTTGCTTAATTTTTAAATTTATATATAGCTAATTAAGACATAAACAAATAAAATAATAGCAAATACATATTTTAATTTTCTTTATGAGTCGTTAAAAGAATCAAAAATCGAATTTGAAACGAATGATAATTGTTATGAGATTAAATCGAATTCAATTCATGTATAATTATAATTTACGACGAGTCAAAAAATAAATATTATTGTTAAGATATAACTAAATTATATACATAATATTAAAATATACATAAGGATAGTTTTATACTTTATATTAAATATAGTTCAATAAATAATTTTTTTAATATTTCTTATACGTGGATCAATCTCAGGTTAGCCCACAGTTTATTTATTACTCTGCACAATGTATAGATTTTATTTAATGTACTATATGAAATAAACGACTATAAACATATAATCCAAGTTATAATTTTTCAATAAATAGTTTTAAATATAGAAATTTAAAAATATGTTAAACTCTGCACGTACGTGCGGTCCTCGTCTAGTTATCTATTAATGTTACTACATTTTTTTAACATGACTTATGTTAAAAAAATTCTTTGCAAATTACAATTTTAACGTCACTACAAATGCCTAAAAAAATTATAATGTAGTTTAGTTTAAATGTTTGTAACGAAAATTTTTGGTAACTAGAATCATTCAAATTTTAATCTTCACTAATTTAAATTTTAATTTCGAAAAATATTCTACAAAAAGAATAAAGAAAATAATCAATAACCGATTTAAAATTTCAACATTTATATAGGACAAAGTTTGAAAACAATAATATTCGTGAAATATCTTTGATAACAACGAATTTTAATTTCAACATAAAAATCATTTATAATTTTAGCAAATAAAATAAAATTTGATAATAGTTTACATATCGAAATAAAAAACTTGAATTATTCGAAGAATAATACATACAACAAACTAAACTTATTTTATTTTTAAATTTATATATAGTTAATTAAAGCATAAACAAAGAAAATAATAGTGAATACATTTTTTAATTTTCTTTATGGGTTGTTAAAAGAATCACAAAGAGAATTTGAAACAAATGATAATTGTTATGATATTAAATTCAATTCAATTTATGTATAATTATAATTTGCAATGAGTAAAAAAATAACATAAATATAATTTTAAAATATACATAAGTATAATTTTGAACTTTATATTAAATATAGTTCAGTAAATAATTTTTTAAATATTTCATATATGCGGATCAATCTAGGGTTAGTCCATAATTTATCTGATACTCCACACAATGTATAGATATTATTTAATGTACTCTATGAAATAAAAGACTATATACATCCTATATATACTAATTGAGAAACATTCGGTCAGTTAAACATGGAAATAAAACACATGTCATCATTAGAATGATTTTAAAAAACAAACAACAATTGATTACATACCCAATATTAAAAGTCCATTAAATTTAAATTTAAAAAGTTCATAAAATTTGAATATAAAAAGTCTAATGCTAATTGAAATTTTATAGCCCATTAAATATTATTCAACAAGTAATATAACTATAAATTCACATATTGGTAATAGAAGCTACATATTAGTTAAAAACTACATATAAATAAGTCTTTTGTGCTTAGAAAATTAAATGAGTTTAGGAAATTTAAACCCACATGAGCTGATTAATCGATTGAAAATCACTTGAAAACCAGTCAACGATTTTTCCCAACGATTTGACCAAGATCACACGGTTCGTCACTAAATAAAGAATAAGCGGTCATTTAATCGCCAATGCGACCGCATTTTAAAACATAGCAAAACCTATAAAAATAAAGAAATAATTATATAAATAAAATGAATAATAATGGTAATAGAAATATCTAACCTTTTTAATAAAGAAAAAAATTTATGATGTAATTATTGTTTTAAGAAAAAAAAATAATGATATTTTTGACAATTTTCCTAATAAATAATAAAAAGAGTTCGAGCACAATTCCAAATTTATTTTAAATAATTTGATATGCCAAAAATTAAAAATACATAAATTTTCTATATAATAAATATTTATAAATTATAACTATGCGCTTGACGCGAGTCAAAAAATTACGACATTGTAGTTTTTCGACCTTGCTGCAAAAGAAATATTTAATATTAGAGATTTTGTGAGCAATCCAAATATTCAACATTTCTTTTTGTTTTCTTAAACATTTTTCAAAATATTTGTGACATAACATCTCTAATTTACGCTAAATCAAGGTAAACCTACTTTCTATACTCTATATAAAAGGTAAATTTAAACGTAGGTACACATCAATTAAACACTCATTCTCTTACACATTTTATTTCATTTTCGAAACTAACTCCACTCTTGGTGCGGGCCATAATCTAGTCTTATATTATTAATACAGGAGACAGAGAGAGAAAATGACTTAGAAAATCATACGTGTCATCACCAAATTAATTGTGGTCAAAAAACCCTAAATTGAAATTCAAAACCCAATGAAAAAACTCATTTAATATCATATTTTATATTATGAATAGAGAATACAGAGAGAGAAAATGAGTGTAAAAATTACATGTGTCATCACCTGAGCAATTCTGACCTCACATTAAATATTCATTAAAAATTCATAAAATCCCAAAACCAAAAACCCAAATTTATCACAAAGTGTTTTATGAATAATATATTTATTTTTTTAAAAAAAACTCATAAAATATAGAAAATTAACTATTAAAAAATAATAAGAAATACAATTTTATAATTTCTAATACATCTCCTTAATATTTAATATGTTATATTCTATCACACTGAGTTCAAAAAATGATAAAACATATTGTTCATTTAAAAATAACAATATTATTTTGTAAAATTATATTCAACGCCAAAATTCATGTCAAAAGACAAAACTTGAACACACAATTTACCCGACTCATCGGTTGAACCATCGGTTGAACCATCGGTTCCCAAAATTTGAGCAAATAATTTTTCGGATAAGTTTAGACATGAAAGAGTGATTAAACCTTCATAGACAATATGTTTAAAATATTTAAAAAGCCAACGAAAAACACAATTTTATAATTTTCCTAATGTTTGTAGAGAAATTCACAAAACTACACTCTTTCAATCCTCCCTTCACAAAACTACACCCAATTCAATATTTTCACAAATTTAGACCCTTTCAAAATTTCAAAAGTTTGATTTACCCTTTTAAAAATTACCAAAATTAAAAAAAAAATCATTTGGGTTCGCTAATTAGTGTTTAGGGTATAGTATTAAGGGGGTAGGATTGTGTGGGTATGGTTTATTTGGATTTAATTTTGAGTGTTTAGGTGTAGTTTTGTGAATTAATTTTGAAATGGTGTAGTTTTGTGAAATGTAATTCAAATGGTGTAGTTTTGTGATTCTCCCATGTTTGTATGTTATATTCTCGCACAAAAGAATGATAAAACATATTGTTTATTTATAAATAACAATACTATTTTTTTAAATTGTATCAAACATCAAAATTCATGTCAAATGACAAAACTTGAACACAAAATTTCGAGCCCCCGAAAATTCAGTGGTTTTATCTGAGATTTTAATAGTCCGAGTTTTATGACAAATAGAGACCGAATTGACATATTTTTCATTGTTAAACGATTCATTTCATGGTTTCAAAACACTATGTAGTTATTGTTTTTGAATGATAAATAATAAATTATACGTAATGGTAAATATTCAACATAGAAACGACAATGATAATCTTTTTCGATGATAAATATTAAAATAATAATAGTAATAATTTTTATAAATATAACATTATGAAAACAAAAATACAATATATTTTGTATATATATTTCAAATTTAAACTACACGGATCACATGAGATCCAAATTCTTTTTATCTCATTTTATACTATACATTGTTTTTGCCAATAAACATTTCTTTTTCTTTCTCTATTACGTAAATTTTTATCCCGCGCTTGGGGCGGGTAACTTTCTAGTATAATTGAAAGGTGAAATATATAAATTTAAAAACATGTTCAAGAGCTCAGATCCAAATAAAACATATCAATTTGGGCCGTGAATTAACCAAACGCGCTTCATATCCAAATATTTTCTAATTATGTGAAATAAAGCCATTTTTGGTGGTCTAAAGCCTTCATATACAAAATAAAGCCATTTTTTCGTGAAATATTTTCTAATTATGTGAAATAAAGCCATTTTTATGTGAAATAAAGCCTTCATATACAAAATAAAGCCATTTTTTCGTAACACGCGCGCAACGCGCTACTGCTGCGAGTTGGATTTATTCTCTCACGCTTTATTTGTAACATTTTTTAAACACTTAAAATTAATTTTTATTTGTAACATTTTCATGTACTAATAAACACGTGACACAAAAAATAAAAAAAATAAACACGTAACACATAACTTATTTCATCAACAAGGTCAAGATGCTAGCTAATAAATTCTTAAAGTACTAATCAAAAACGTCAAGCACAGTTCATACAATAATGCAAGTATTAGTGTACAAGAACAAAATAAATTCCCTTCAAGCTTCTTCTTTGAACATATTTTACGACAATAGTATTACTAAACTTAACATGTTTATTTTTAAATGGGGAATTCTCATATATCATTAAATAAAGTTGTTTTTATAAAATTAGCACACGTTTTAAAAAGCTTTACAAATACTATTGAAATGTTTTTTTCAATAATACCACAAATCTTAAATTAGTTTAAAACTTTCAGAATTATATCCTAAAACTTTAAAACTATATTTTATTCTTTTCAAAATTATACCCTAAACACTATAAAACGAACACAACTGAAAAAAATTTAAATTCTAAAAGTATTAAAATTCATTTTATGTATTTATGTTATAAAACATTTTCTAATGTATTTTCATAATGAAAACATTTTTAATGGTATTTTTAAGAATTTCTGTTTTGAAAAAACCATGCCTAATTCACTTGACTATTATGTTCTGTATTTTGTGGGGTGTATTCTTGCATAATACAATCCTAAAAGTGTCATTTTGCAATGGGCCCATACTCGATTGATACCATTTTGTAATTAAAACCGAAACATCTGGATTTTTCAGCGGGAACTGAAGAAAGAATGAATATGAGCCGTTGATTTCTTATCTTTTCACAAAAACACAAACAAAAATAAAACCAAAAAAAAGCTCGAGACTTTTTTTTTTTTTTCATCAAATCAATTCAAACGATGATAAGATTATCACCAGGATTAGCGATGAATCCTCGTTTCCAATTCAATCCAAAGATCCCAACTTTACTCCTAACCCAAATCGACCCACGACGGAGAAGCCTCTCCGGAATCAAACCCAGAAGCGGCGGAGACGGCGTCGTTTTCTTTTTCGCGGCTTACGAATCCGAGCGTCTGCGTCTAGACGCGGCGGCGATGGAAGATATGGCGGATACGGCGAAGAGCGAGCTCGAATCGGATATAGAAACTGACCCAATAGCTTGGAAATGGATAATCCGGAAGAAGATTTGGGATTTGATGGAATCAAGGAACTATTCGATGAGCCCAAGACCTGTTCATCATCGTATACCTAATTTCGTAGGCGCGTCGATTGCTGCTAAGAAAGTTCGTGACTTTATGTGTTGACTTCTCTTTCTTCTTCTTCTTCACTTTTGTCTTTTTTAAAGTTTTGGTTTTTAAGTTAATGATGTTTTTAAAAAGTGTTGGATTTTGAAATTTTGTTGTGTGTGGTATAGTTAGGTGAGCTTGAGGTGTTTCGTGAAGCTGATGTTGTTAAGGTTAATCCAGATTCGCCTCAGAAACAAATCAGGTTTCTTACACTTTCTGGTTAGTTAACATTGTACGCTCTGTTTTTTTATGAACTTGTACTTGAGGAAAATTTTCAAAAATACCATTTTTAAGCTTTTAGCCAAAATTACACCGTCATATGTTGTAGTTTTGTGAATTCCTCTACTTTTTTTGTATTTGTATTTTTGGCCAAAAACTTATTTTGTGGTATTTTTGACATAAAAAACTTGTGATTGTAATTTTAACCTTTTGTGGTATTTTAAAGAAGTTATCTTAGTTCAATTCAGTGTAGTTTTGTGTTTGAGTGGAATGATCTTGTCTGTTTCCTAATTGTATAGGGGACAAGAAGTTATTGACTCCACAACCAAGGCTAAGAACAGGCTTCTTCTCTGTACTTGAACTAGATTTGTTGAAACCCGACGCGATCAACGAAGCTTGCACTTCTGTAGGAGTAGCCAAGTACGGTAGACCCATCGGTCTCGACGAGAAAATCAAAGTAGATCTCATTGTTATTGGCTCTGTCGCGGTTAATCCACAAACCGGTGCTAGACTAGGCAAAGGAGAAGTAACTTTTACTACTCAACTATTGTTAAAATAGTAAAAAAATATATACATTTTTAACTAACTATTTGATTTATGTGTTTAAGGGTTTCGCGGAACTTGAATATGGAATGTTGCGTTACATGGGAGCCATCGATGATTCAACACCCGTTGTCACAACCGGTATAAATTGTATAACATATAGTTTATAACTTTATGTTGTATATTTGGTTGCTATGTTTATGCGGAGCTAATTCCGAGTTTTGAAATTTTTAGAAAAACCGCAATTTATAGAGATAAAAAGTAGGCCAATTTCACATAATTTTTGAAAAATATAGGCCGCAAAATCGTGCATTTATGAGCCATCGATGATTCTATGTGAACTATGTGTTTTTATGAGATTATTATGAACTTTTGTACTTGTTTTTTCTAGTACATGATTGTCAACTCGTGGACGATATACCGTTAGAGAAACTCGCGGTCCATGATGTACCCGTGGATATCATATGCACTCCTACAAGAGTCATTTTCACAAATACACCGATCCCTAAACCACAAGGGATCTATTGGGACAAATTGTCGCCGGAGAAGTTACAACAGATTCGGATACTAAGAGAACTAAAGAAGTTGATAGAGAAGAAGACTGGATCTAAACTTCCGACCGGGCCACGCGAGAAATTACCTCCCACTGCTGAGCGAAAACGCCGATAACATTAACCGCTTTTTTCGATTTTTAAGTAGTGAAAATGTAGTGATTGAGAGTTAAAGATCCTTTCTCATAAACATTTATGTATGTTGCAACAATCATTCATAGTTCTTTTATTAATAAGTTATGAGTTTGTAACAAGTACTTATTGTGTGTATAAAATATCACATGTTATTATTTTAATTACATCAAAATATTTATCATTGAACTATGTTGAGGCATTTCTGCGCTTCACTATAAGCCTCCATATCAGAACAGACAATGCACAAAAAATCAACATACCAACGAATCCTATCGCTATTTCAATAATCATATCCATAGTTGTTTGTTTGTTATTCTCTTTATGTCTTTGTGTGTGTGTTTGTGTTGTGATCTTGGTGTTGAGAACGAAAATTTTATCATGTATTTATAGGTAAATATTGACATTTTTACCACACAAAAAGTAAATATTGACATGTCTAATGTTAATCATGTCATGACATATTTAGTATATATCTAATACAAAATAGATTATGTGGGGACTTAATTTATTATTAGAGAGATAAAAATAATAAAAATGCATCTTATATATTAATCGAGAAACATTTTAGCAAAGAGACAACAAAAAAATAGTATTTACAATGTAATGCCACTACATATAACATATGGTTACAAATATTCCAAAAATAATTACAAACCTAAAAAAGAAATTAAAAATATTAATATGAGCATTAAATACGAAAATAAAATAGGAAATAAAATTAATATGAACAGTAAAGAAATAGTTATAATTTCAAAATTATAAAAGGAAACAAATCTAATAAAATCTACATAATCTTAATTTCACACATATTCTTTTCAAATTTTATGTCATAAACAAGAAAAACAGTTTTAATTCAAAATCTAATAACAAATATCTATAAAAATTATAGATTTTGGATTTATGTGGAAAAATAGTTTTTTGAAATCTGATTATTATTTTTTGATCACAAAATTAGAAATTCATGAAACTTATTTTTAGTATCCGAAATAAAAGAAAGATTTGGTGATCGGATTCAATTAGGTGGAGGTGTGAGCAAGATGATGATGAAGCGATGGTGATGGTGGGTCATTTAGATTTGCATCTAGAAACAAAAAAATAATAATTAAAACTAAAAATATTTACTTTAAAGATTTAGAATATATTTTTAAAAATCTTAATATTAAATGGAAAACATTTTTATAAAGATGCAAATTAGACTCAATCTAATACAAATGATTACAATAGATCAAGTTAAATAGTTCAAAAAGCCCACCAAATTTGACCCAATCGAATACAAATTATACAAATCAACTATCTTTTTTTCGAAAAGTCTAACACATATATTTTGTCGCTAAAATAAGAACCAAAACACACAATTATATTGATGTAAATTTTCTTTTTAAAAACGGAAACAATATTATTTAAATAATATCTTTGATAACGATAGATTTTACGGATTAATTTACTAATATAGTTATTTTTTATGGATTAGTTTCAGATTTAAATCTATGTATAATCGTAGATTTTAAGTTTTTAACATTTGATTGAATAAAAATGATCTCCACATATTTTAATTTTTGTAACGGGTTATTAAAAATCACTAATGATAAATGTTATGAGACTAAATCAAATTTAGTTTATGTATAATATATACGCGTAATTTTTTCTGACGGGTCGGAATATATCAAATATAGTTTATAAGATATAACCAAATGATTTTCGTAAAATCAAAATCTATATAAACAAAAAAATTGTATATTCTATAACAAAATAATAAAATTTATAATATATTATGTATTATGTGAAATACGAGACCACAAACATATAATCCAAGTTGATGTAAAAAAATTTGAATATATTTTTTACTAAAAAACTTTAAATATATAAGTAAAACATATCTTATTATATAAAAATTACGACAAATTAAAAACCGCACGTATGTGCGGGTCCGCATGTAGTACAAAGTAAGATTTTTTTTATCAATCAAAGCCCCTTCCATATATGACGAATTTAATAATTTCTTAGGTGAAGCTGATTTATTATTTCTTATTTTGATTAAGGTAATAAAGTAAATGGAAATTAAATTGGATAAAATTTGCCTAGAAAATAACATTATTTTTCTTGTTGGCAAAAAAAAGTTAAAATCATTATCTACTACAACATTGACGCCGTGTAATAATTTCACTGTGTGTTAACTTTAAGAGAGAGGTTTTTTTAACGCCGTCTTCTTCCTCGTTCGTCGTCGTGTTCTTTCTCTCCCAAACTTCTCAGGTAAATAAAAAGATTCTTCATTTTTCTACTTAACACCAATGGCTATTGGCTATATCCAAAACTCTGCTTTCTAACAATCAAATATAACCCAAGTTTCTCCCTTTCACAAAGTTTGTGTCTGATCTTAAAGCCCAGAAATTGATCAATTGATTAAACCCTAATTTCTCCGTTTTTTGCAGTCAGGATCGAACCCTAATTTGCCCCAAAAATGCAATTTTCGTGTGATCCTGTAAGTCATCAGATTTCGAATTTGGGTTTATTTCTTATTACAATATTTATGAGCTTTGGTAATAAAATCATATTGCTTTGTGTTGTTATTGTAAGGATCAAGAAGGAGATGATTTGCCACAATATGAACACATTTATCAAAATGACTTCTCATATCGAAAGTAAACAACCTTTACTTTGTTTGTTGATCTTCCTCTAAGGAATCTCTCTCTGTCTCCATTGTTGTGTTTAAAGTATACATTTTTACTGTGTATAAGGCATAAGAAACAGAAGGAAGAAGATATATCTATATGCGAATGCAAGTTCGATTTCGGAGACCCTGACAGTGCTTGTGGTGAGAGATGCTTGAATGTTATAACAAACACAGAGTGTACACCTGGTTATTGCCCTTGTGGTGTCTATTGCAAGAATCAGGTAATACATGAATCAAAATGTTTTAGATTCTATGTATTTGATGTTAAAAGCTTAACATTGTATGTTACTTACTTACTAGTCTATACATGTGGTTACAGAAGTTTCAAAAATGTGAGTACGCGAAGACAAAGCTGATCAAGTGCGAAGGTCGCGGATGGGGACTAGTGGCGCTTGAAGAGATAAAAGTGAGCAATCAAAGACTAATTGTTGTGTCTTTAACAGATTTGGTCTCTCTTACAAAAGTTTTATGATTCAGGCAGGACAGTTCATAATTGAGTACTGTGGAGAAGTAATATCGTGGAAAGAAGCAAAGCGTAGAGCTCAAAGTTATGAAACTCAGGGTGAGTAAAAACTTTACATAAATGATGATAGTGTTTGTAATGCTCTTGGTGATGTATAGACTGTGTGTTACTTTGGGTAGGTGTTAGAGACGCGTACATAATATCTCTCAATGCGTCTGAGGCTATTGATGCTACTAAGAAAGGAAGCCTTGCTAGGTTTATAAATCATTCATGGTAAAACAAAACAACTTTGGCTTCGACAAGTCCATATCGAGGAAGCTCTCCTTACTATTTTTTGTTGTTTTATTACCTTTGCAGTAGACCAAACTGCGAGACGAGGAAGTGGAATGTTCTGGGAGAAGTCAGGGTTGGTATCTTTGCGAAAGAGAGCGTCTCTCATCGGACCGAATTGGCTTATGACTATAACTTTGAGTGGTACGGTGGAGCCAAAGTCCGTTGTCTATGTGGTGCGGTCTCCTGTTCTGGATTTCTTGGAGCCAAGTCTCGTGGCTTTCAGGTAACGTCGTTACTATTATCTTTTTCGGTCAAAAATGGTCTATGCCTATTCTGATGCTTGTTCAACCGTTTCAGGAGGACACGTATGTGTGGGAAGATGGTGATGATCGGTACTCAGTTGATAAAATCCCAGTCTATGATTCTGCAGAAGATGAGCTTACATCCGAGCCTTCTAAGAATATCGAGTCCAACACAACCGAAGAGAAAGATGTCTTGACAGAGTACCATTTAGAGTCTACTTCTCTGGTTTTAGAGCAAACAGACTCAACTCCTATGGAGGAAGATGTTGTGGTGGAAACTGTGAAAACCGAAGAAGCTGAAGATATGAAGCCGGACTCACAAGATTCATCACAGCAAGATCTATCGCAGAAAGCCGTGGTTATATCACGTGTTCGCAGTAACATTTACAAAGCCAAGCCCGAGCCTCTTCCGAAGAAAAGAGGCAGACCGCTCTCAAGCGGGAAGACAAAGAACGTCGCTCAGAAACACGTTGACATAGCGAATGTTATTCACCTACTAGCAACCAAAGAAGCCCAAGATGAAATCCTCAAATCCGAGGTTACAAAAATTACGATTTTTTCTCCTCTCAAGTGTTCATGAGAATCTGATATGTGATTTGGTGAAAATCGTTGTAGGAGGTGAAGAAGGAAGCAACGGCACGGCTTTCGTCTTTGTACGATGAGATAAGACCGGCCATTGAAGAGCACGAGAGAGATAGCCAAGACAGTGTAGCGACAAGCGTGGCCGAGAAATGGATACAAGCAAGCTGTTATAAGCTAAAAGCAGAGTTTGATCTTTACTCTTGTGTAATAAAGAACATAGCTTGCACTCCTATCAAACCACAGGACACAAAGACAAAACCTTTGGATACAGGAAATGATGACAAGGTTAGTGTCAAGGAAGCTTAATGAAGTTGAAACCCTCTAGACGAATCGGAAGGTTTATGATTAATGATTATAACTGCATTGTTGATCTTTTATCAAATTGAATTTATAAATGGTATTTAGAAAAAGGAATCGTTAATCAACATATTAACGATTTATTAAAGACTTGTATTTGAATTTATGATTTTTTTTAAAAAGGAAACATCCAATAAGAGGCTGACGAAAAACCGCGTGGAAAATATATATAAATATTTATTTTTTTCACCAAAATTCAAAATAAAAACCATTCAATTTAAAAAAGTAAAAGAAGACTTTCTTTCTTCTTTGACCTGACCAGCGAAAGCGAATCAAAAGAAGAAGAAAAGGAAAGAGGATAGAAAGCTACGGTCGATTTTGAAACTCCATCGCCGACGCGTGAAGTATTCTCGTCGGAGAAATTTATCGGTGATGTTATCATCTCCGGCGATCTGAAGTTAAGTGAGATTCGTTGTATAAAAGATGGTGAAGGAGACGGAGTACTACGATGTGCTTGGCGTAAGCCCAGAAGCTACTGAATCTGAGATTAAGAAAGCTTACTACATCAAGGTTTGTATTCATCTTTCTCAACGATTCTTGAAATCACCTTTTTTTAGTTTTGTTAATTTTGAAATCTGAAGTAGAGTAGCGATGATTCGATTACTAATGAGTTTGTGATTATTAATACACAATAGGCACGGCAAGTTCATCCAGATAAAAACCCTAATGATCCTCAAGCTGCACATAATTTTCAGGCAAGTTTCAGATCAGCTTTGTGTATTGTGATTGTGTCCTATAAGCTTGTAATATAGTGTGATAAGCTTGTGTATTGTAACAGAGAAGATGTTTATATGCAAGATTCTTGGAGTTTTTTAAGAAGTAAGTTTGTTATTTTAGGTGTTGGGAGAAGCTTATCAAGTGCTAAGCGATTCAGCACAACGACAAGCTTACGATGCGTGTGGGAAGGCAGGGATCTCAGTGTTAAGTTTCTTTTTTTTCCCTTTGTATTGTCTTCTTGGTGAAGAGAGTGTTGGGATCTTTGCTTTTGGTGCTTACTTGTTTTTGTTCAATTCTTTTTTCAGTGATTCGATAATTGATCCTGCGGCTATATTTGCGATGCTTTTTGGTAGCGAGCTTTTTGAAGGATATATAGGACAGCTTGCTATGGCATCTATGGCTTCGCTTGATACCTTCAGCGAAGGGGATCAGTTTGATTCCAAAAAGATGCAAGAAAAAATGAGGGTAGGTTAAGGATGTATCTAATGTTACTTGGTTAAACTAATTCTTTCCGTTGTACAAAATTTACTGAGATTATGGGTTTTGTTTGGCTTCAGACTGTTCAGAAAGAAAGAGAAGACAAGCTTGCTCAGATTCTCAAAGACCGTCTTAATGAATATGTGGTAAACAAAGACGAATTTACTAGTAATGCTGAAGCTGAAATGGTAAGACTCTCAAAAGCAGGTAATATGTTCTATAAAATGTTCCTTGTTTTTTAGTGTTACATTATTTTTCCAAACTAATACCATACTTGTGCTGAATTGAGTCTCTCATCTTTCTGTTTGGATCTTCTTCAGCGTACGGTGTGGACATGTTGAATACAATTGGGTATATATATGTAAGACAAGCAGCAAAAGAGCTTGGGAAAAAAGCTATTTATCTCGGAGTACCATTCATTGCGGAATGGTTTAGAAACAAAGGTCACTTCATCAAGTCTCAACTAACTGCTGCAACAGGTTAGTAGCTAAGGAACAACGGTTACTTCATCAATGAAGAGATTTATTGTCAAGTTTTTAGAATCTGATCTTCCCTCTATGAAAGCAAGACATGTGATTTTGATTTCTTTCTTGGTTTGTTTATTGTCATTCTAGGCGCATTCGCTCTGTTCCAGCTGCAGGAGGAAATGAAAAGGCAGCTAAGTGCAGAAGGAAATTATACAGAGGAGGAACTTGAGGAATACCTTCAGTCCCATAAAAGAGTGATGATTGATTCTCTGTGGAAACTCAATGTTGCTGACATCGAAGCCACTCTCTCCCGTGTTTGTCAGCTGGTTGTCTAGTTTAACCAATACTCATACCCACTCTATCTTTCATCTTGGTTTTATTTATTTGGTTCGTTAATCTATTTATGATTCTTGTTGTCTAGGTTCTTCAAGATCCCGAAGCCAAAAGAGAGGAGCTTCGTGTAAGAGCAAGAGGGTTAAAAACTTTGGGGAGGATCTTCCAGGTAACGTATAGTTTTAGTCCTTTCAAATGTGATTAACTAAATTTAGAAGAGGAGGCTGATTTTAAAGGTTATAAATTTTTGCTCATACAGAGAGCTAAAACAGCTAGTGAGAGTGATCCATTAGAAAGAACTGAACCTCAAAAGCTAAACGAAAATGAAAGGGACTTTGATGGTGATGATGCATCAACATCACCAAAATTCAATGAAACGTCTCACTCTACCTCGGCTTCTCAGGTATCATTCACATGAAATAACCCTTATGAAATTCGATCTTTGCATTTCACTAAACTCATATCCTCCCATCTTCACCAATGGAGATTGCTTCTTTAACTGACTTGTGTTTGATACACAAGCCCTTGATCTTATGTGTTTGGTAGAAACACACACTGATTCAGACATGGTCTCTTGTTGATCTCTCCTGCATTGTTGTTAACTGATTTCTTTGTTGGACAATCGTAGGAACCAAAAAGCCCTTACGTAGAAGAACCGAAACTCGGAGATCAAGAATTCAACTATTACTTTCCCAAACCGGCGCCACCACCTGGTGCAGAGAAACACACTTCGACTGGCTACGATTGATTCAAGTCAAAAATCGGAGGTACTATTTCAGCTGTTTCTTGCTTGTATACATAGTTACATAGTATATAACTATTATGCAGTGTTTAGTATAATTATATTGCAAATCTGTGCCATTATGTAAAATTTGTGTGTTGTTAGAAGAAAATGATTGATGTTTGAGAATACACATGGGGAAAAAGCTCTTTTAGTGATAATGTGTTAATGTTGGAGATCATGTGTTTTCATTACTATTTGTATTGAATCACAGGCTAATTATGTGCATGTTTTTGTCCACTTAGCAAAGAGACACACATTAGCTGTCTGTAAAATTTGGATTTATTTTGAAAATTGCAGAGATATTCCCAATCATTGTTTTTTCTAATAAAACTGTTTTATTAAACACATTACGAATCTGATTATCTGTTGAGAGAAATTTTAAAAATTACTGCAAGCAAGTTGGAATAAGCTGGAACACAAGAGACAAAACACAATTAGTTAGTGTTTTGTTTTGAGTGTGTCGGTGCTACCATGACCAATAATTTAGATTATGATATTTTGTTATCGACAGTTACGATTTCTAAACTTAGAAGATACAAAGAAATGATCGTAAATACATTTTTAATCACCGTTGAAAATTGATTTAGTTCACTTCCGTGTGGCTTAATTCAAGTATTAAAACTAAACGTGACATGACTTTACCTTTTGACAAAATACCAAAACTATCCCTTATATATAACTCATCTTCAAATAACAAACGAGTAGTGACAATAAGGTCAAATGTGGTAAACGACACACGTCAACGAATAAATAATAGTAATATTATTATTAAATTAAAATATTTCATAAATTAAAGAATTTACAATCCAAGAAGGTAAAAAGGCATCAATGGTGGAAAGCGAAGACGAGGGTGAAAAACAGTGAACAATAAGTAGCAGAAAGCGAAAGAGGAAGAGAGAAGAGAGAAGAGAAACGTGCTTGTGTCGTTGCGCCTTTTAGCTTACTACGAAGAAGCCCTAAAGGCGTGATTCACACTTTTTCTCTCAGATCTCTATATCATCTTCTTCCTCTTTAAGCTTACAACAAAAACGAATCGCAATTTTGCAGATCTCGTCTTCGCTTACATCGGATCTGATAAGTTTCGTCGTTGCTCGATTTCTCGATTCAGATCCAAATTTTTCACGAAAATTCAAAATGGAGAAAACGGAGATAGAGAAGAAGCAATCGCCGGTCTCCGACGTCGGAGCATGGGCTATGAACGTTATAAGCTCCGTCGGAATCATAATGGCTAATAAACAGCTCATGTCTTCTTCTGGTTTCGGATTCAGCTTTGGTAATCGCCTCTCTCTCTCTCTCTCTCTCTCTGATCTTATCTTCTTCGAGTAAACTCGTTTTTTGATTTTTCTCTCTTTCGTTTTTGCAGCGACGACACTAACGGGGTTCCATTTCGCGCTAACCGCGCTTGTTGGTTTGGTATCAAACGCTACAGGCTTATCTGCATCAAAGCATATTCCTTTATGGGAGCTTCTCTGGTTCTCTATTGTAGCTAATGTCTCTATAGCTGCTATGAACTTTAGCTTAATGCTTAACTCTGTTGGATTCTATCAGGTTTTTCTTTGGGTTCTCTTTTTGCCTTTGTTCTGTGTTTTGGATTGTTTTGTATTGGATTCTGAAATCATTCTTGATGGGGTTTTTTTCGGTTTTGAACTTAGATATCGAAATTGAGTATGATTCCTGTCGTGTGCGTGTTGGAATGGATTCTACATAGCAAGCAATACAGTAGGGAAGTTAAAGCTTCTGTAATGGTTGTTGTTGTTGGTGTTGGGATTTGTACAGTGACTGATGTTAAGGTTAATGCCAAAGGATTCATTTGTGCTTGCACCGCCGTCTTCTCCACATCTCTCCAGCAGATTGTGAGTATTAACACAACTCCATGTATCCTTTTGTTTATGTGAAAATCTGATGATTCTTATCACAAGGATCAAACTTTTCTGAGATCAGTGATGTCTTAAAAGGAACCTTTTTGCCCTTTTGATCTTGCATTAGGCCTCTTAGTAATACATTAGACAGATACTCCTGCATGAAATAAGCTAAGATCAGTGATGTCTGAAGGGAACCTTTTGCTCTTTTCTGTGTTAAATGTTTTGTCTGATGTAGTGATGAATTTTTCGCTTTTGTTTATGTAACAGTCGATAGGGTCTCTGCAGAAGAAGTACTCGGTAGGATCTTTTGAATTGCTGAGCAAAACAGCACCAATACAAGCTATTTCACTTCTCATCTTTGGACCATTTGTCGATTATTGGTTGAGTGGCAGATTCATAACCACATACAAGATGACTTACGGCGCCATTGTAAGCAACTCTCTACTTCTCTTCAAGACTCATATGACTCTCCAACGCAAACCTTAATCTCGTTCTTGGCTTTGCAGTTCTGCATTCTCCTCTCGTGCGCATTGGCCGTGTTCTGCAACATAAGCCAGTATCTTTGCATAGGAAGATTCTCTGCGACGTCGTTCCAAGTTTTAGGCCACATGAAAACGGTCTGCGTGCTTACACTAGGATGGCTTATCTTCGATTCGGAGATGACGTTGAAGAACATAGCAGGTATGGTCTTAGCCGTTGTAGGAATGGTGATATATAGTTGGGCCGTTGACTTGGAGAAACAGAGAAACTCAAAGTCAACGCCGCATGGGAAAAACAGTATGACAGAAGATGAGATTAAGCTACTCAAGGAAGGTGTTGAACATATCGATTTAAAAGATGTTGAACTTGGTGACACTAAAGTATAAAAAAAATGTTAAGTGTGTGTATTTGCTATGTCAAATTTATTAAACTTTCAAAAAGTATAAAAGAATTATCAAAAGCCCATAAGCTCGTTTTGGTTAAGAACAAGGCCCATCTTGAATAGTTAATGTCGCATTACATGTGATTTTTAATTAATTTTATAAATGTTGTATATCAAAAAACATATCTTTTTGTCTAAGATATATTTCTGTTTAAAGCTATAAATAATGAGAAAAAAATAAATAATAAATTATGGGTTTTCACTTAAGTAGTCTCTAATTAATTTTGGTTTTGTATAGTTTATGATTTTTAGTAAGAAAATGAATTAAATTTTGTGTAGGTAGAAGAAGAAGAAGAAGAGGTGGAAAGAAAGGGACCCACTAATAAGAAACAAGACCCCAAAAAAAGATATAAATCCTACAACTAGGTACCATGCTATGTTACTAGGCCCTCTTTTTTTCCTCTGCTTTATTGTCTTTATTGGAACCCACAAAAATCTTAAGACAATTCATAAAGATGAAAACAAATATATTTTGGGGAAAAGAATCACATTTTTTAATTAATCCCCTTAATTGCCAAAAATACCATCAATATTATTAGTGATATGTTTCAATCATGGAGTTTAATAATCTTTCACATATAAATTTAGTATTAATTTGATATTTACGTGTATAGATTATAAAATCTACAAGGTACATCTTAGATTTTGTATTTAATAATTTACTTATAGAACTTCATTTTTTTGTTGGAATAGAATAATATACAAGTGTGTTCAAAGCTACTTAACCACGCAACTCTTTTTTAAAGTCTCTTAAACAATATTTAGATTAATTGAATAACAACATATTGTGTTTAGATTCTGTTACTTTGACTAAAAAATAGTTTTAGATTCTGTTATAACTCATGATATAACTTTATTGTAAACACATAATATTATTTGTCAATTTATTGTTCGTTTCTTATTTGGCCAAAAAACTTTATATACAACAACAAAAATGTTTTCAACTTTTCAATGCAAAAAATAGTCACAACACTCTCGTTGTCTTGATAAGTATTTGCATTTAATAATTTCATTTTTTTGTCAACACATTTAATAACTTCATTGATAGCTTGACTTAGCAGTTACACTGATTTTGGACATATTTTAAAAACCAGACCAAAAAAAGAAAAAAAAAATATTGACTTTTTACATGTTCCTTAACCTTTATTAGTAAACCCCCTTCACGTGCTCATGTATTCAACTTTCAAGTCTTCTTATTTATGTCTAATTAGTAAATTACCCATTAATTAACCTTAAATTAATTTCCAAAAAAAACAAAAGTATAATTAGATTTATAGAACTCATATAAACAACCTTTCTTCTTTGCTATTTTCTACAAAGCCTAAAATATGAGAGATTTAAGCATTCACACATAATAATTATAGGTTTTCTCTTTTCACTTTTTCACTTTTTTTCTTTTATTTTCTTATTGAGCTTTTTTATGTTTTGTCTTTGTCTTTCTCTTTCTTAATGGTCAGTCACATTCTCAATTAAAAAAATAAAAAATAAAAAATTGCTTTTTTGTTTCCTTTGGTAAGGAAGGATCATCTTTTCATGCCGATTGCTTCACTTCAGATCTCTATTTTTCACTCTTCCCCTTTGTAAAAAAATCTCAACTTTTTAATCTCTTCTCTTCACTTCACTGAACAAAAGTTATCAGCTTTGTCTTTACCCAAATCTCTAAAAGCTTGAGGAAGAAGAAGAAGAAGAAAAACCCATATATATGATTACGTATTTGACCTGAAACAACACAGTGATCTCTGAAACGAACAATCACCACCCAAAAAATGGGCTCAGAGCAGCATAGATTTCCTCTGCAAGAACAGGTTTTTTAACACTTTTGTCTCATCTGGGCTTTTAGTTCTCTCTGTCTCTTGTCTAAATTCTTCAGATTTCGAAGTTGTTTTAAGTGAAAGTTCCTATCTTTTTTGCTCTTTAGATCTGACTATTGGACTCTGTTCACACTTTATTTAGTAATGTTTCTTCTTAGGGTTTATCTTGATTCTCTCCCTATGATCATTAAATAGCTAAATCATAACTCCTAATTTTAACATTTTTTTATAGAAATTAACCATTTATATTACATAAAGTCTCAACCTTTCATGGTCCTAATGTCTCTTTAAGCTCATTGGTCTTGAGTTTGTGTTGCAGAGGAAAAGATGGGTAGGTTGTTTAGGAGTATTGTCATGTTTCAAGTCACAGAAAGGTGGGAAACGTATAGTACCTGCTTCTCGTGTACAAGAAGGAAACAATGTCTCAGCTTCACAAGCTAATGGATCTCATCATCAAGGTGGTTTATTATTACCTAACCAAGCAACAGGAGTAGGAGGAGGAGGAGGAGTTAATCTCTCACTTTTGGCTCCACCTTCTTCTCCTGCTTCCTTTACAAACTCAGCTCTTCCTTCAACAGCTCAATCACCAAACTGTTACTTATCTTTGTCTGCTAATTCTCCGGGAGGCCCGTCTTCGAGTATGTATGCTACTGGTCCTTATGCTCACGAAACACAGTTGGTTTCGCCTCCCGTCTTTTCGACTTTCACTACCGAGCCATCCACTGCTCCTTTCACTCCACCTCCAGAGCTTGCGCATTTGACTACTCCTTCGTCTCCTGATGTGCCTTACGCTCGTTTCTTGACCTCGTCGATGGATATCAAGAACTCCGGTAAAGGCCATTACGGTGTTGGAAACGATCTTCACTCTACGTATTCTCTTTACCCCGGAAGTCCAGCTAGTACTCTTAGATCGCCCATCTCTCGGGCTTCTGGAGACGGGTTGTTGTCTCCTCATAACGGTAGTGATTCTGGCAACACGTTTGGCTATGACACCAACGGTGTCTCCACGCCTTTGCAGGAGTCTAACTTCTTCTGTCCTGAAACTTTCGCCAAGTTTTACTTGGATCATGATTCTTCGGTTCTTCAGAACGGTGGAAGGTTAAGCGTGTCTAAGGACTCGGATGTTTATACTACAAGCGGATATGGTAATGGAAGCCAGAACAGACAGACACGAAGTCCGAAACAAGACATGGAGGAGTTAGAAGCTTATAGGGCTTCCTTTGGGTTTAGTGCTGATGAAGTCATTACAACTAGTCACTATGTAGAGATCAATGATGTTATGGACAACTCTTTGCTTACATCTTCTTACTCGCCTAGCGATGGACAGAAGCTTCTAAGAAGAGAAGCGGGTTTGCTTAGTCAGACGAGCTCTAAATCCGAAGCTGATCTTGACTTTCATTCACCGAAATCTTCATCAAATGGATTCAAAGGTGAGTCTTAGTTATCATCTCAATATCACATTGTAATGTTCATTATCATGAGTTGCTTTCTTCTTTGTTGTGGCTTAGATCATAGACCAAGAAACCGCATCCACGCAGATGAAGAAGCTCTATTGTCAAGAGTGGGATCTGTAAAGGGAAAAAGAAGCTATCCTATTGGCTTTTCAAGCTCTGATGCAGAGATCGAATATCGAAGAGGAAGAAGCTTAAGAGAAGGAAGAGAGAACAGACACAGGAAAGCCTGATCAATAACAAAGCCAGTTATGGTCTTAATGTCTTCTTAAGTTCAAAAGAAGTGTTTAGTTATGATCTTGTGGTGCTAACTCTTGAGATATGAATCTAGCTTTTTCTAAGTATATATTAATATATATATATATATATAAATATTTACAGTTGGTTTTTTAAGTAGAATGATGTGATATATAAAGCAAGGGTTGAGAAAGTGAATGTTTTTTATGGCTTTTTTGTAAGGACTCGTCTTTTATCTAATTGCAACAAATCTGTTTTGGGAATATTATGAATGTTTGTAAGATAAATTGTTTTTATAGTTTCTTAATTTCTTTATGTGACAACCCCATCATAATTTACTAATCAATATTCATTTAATGGTAAACGATAAATTAGTAAAAGTGAATGGTTAGTTGCAACTTGCAAGTGGTAAAATGGTGATGATTATAGCTAGTGAATGTAAATGTATAACAATCTTAATTTAACAAAATGTTTTTTAGTACATTATTATCATAAATATCTTACTATCGATTTGATAATTACGCAAACAAACTAAATTTATACAAATTTCTCACTTATGAACTCTTTTTTACACTCATCTAAAAGAAAACTTTTAAAATTAAAAACTAATTGTAACTTAATTTATTTAATCACATCATAAGACCCAAAAAAAAACAAAAACTTCTATTAATAAAACAAAAAACCCTCACTTCTTATTTATTTCCTCCGACCAAATCTCCGGCAATAACATACCCGAAACTCAAATTTTCCGGCAACCATTCAAAATTCTTACACTTGTTCTCCTTCAAACATTTATCAACAATCTTCCTCGCATCTTTTGTTAAACATTCATATGTTGTTTCCATGAGCTTAGACATATCCATTGACATGTCTTTAACATAATGTTTAAACACCTTTGGTAATAAAACCTTTGTTCCTTTGTGTACTCGTACATTGCTTCTTATAAACTCGCTTTTCGCTTGTCTTAGATCTCGAAAAATCCTATCCGCGGTATAAACCCGAACCTAACAACAATATAAACATGCATACTTTATATAGTTGCAAACTCTACAGAAAGTTTGGTCCACAACTTCTTAGTTAAAAAAATAATGGTTTATAAATTGTTACCATAGGATCTGTGAATGCGCCTGAAGAAATTGCGAAATGAGCTAAAGCTTCGGGGTATTCCAATGCGTAAACGTGTTTAACATGGCAAGTTTTCGACTTTCTTGAAGGGGAAAAAAGCGTATGGAGTAACTACAAAGTGTTTAAGTTATTCGGTTTTAGTACAATGTGGTGAAAATGAAGGAAAATATGAAATGAACGATACCGGTGATTGTGATGAGTAATGTGGTCTAATTCCTAAGATTGAGCTTTGGATTATAAAAGGGTTTATTTGATAGCCTCCAACGTCGTAAGCTGCCTAAGTTTATATACAGAAAATTGCTTTAGAAGAAATATCATGTTGATTCATGAAAATGTACTATGTTTTAAGACTAATTAAAACCTTTAAAACCGAGTTGTTTTTTGCGCGGTTTTGAGTTCCATATGCTAAGTAAGCCTACAAAAGAAAAAGAAGATTGTGTTATCAAAATGTAACTAACAAGAAAACGTAAATAAGCATATTTAAAGGTAGGGCAACTCTTAAAAATACTATCTTTGTAAGTTTTAAGGTCAGAAATACCATCACAAGATTTAAGAGATTGTTAACTTACATGCATCACAAGAGCATTGTGAATATTTATCCAAAATGCGAGCTTTTCTTCGCGTTTCATTCTACTTGGATCAACTGTCTCAAGGTTTTGAACCAATGATCTACACAACGAAATGTTACATAATACACAAAATAAAGATCAAATCCAACTATATATATATACATTTTTTGTCACCAAAATATATAAAAATTTACCTGAATTTTTGTAGCATAAGAGCGGTGTAACTAAAACTATCATCATCTAAATGTACTTTAAGATCATCAATAATAACAACACCACAAGGCACATTGCCTTGATATTGACTTTGATTAAGCAAATGATCCTCGCTCGCGCAATGAAAGCTCCATTTATCGTCGTAATTAGATTTCAAAGAACTCGACAACGACGAAAGCGGAGAAGAAGAGAAACAAGCAGAACTCTTTCTTGTTTGGTTTCTTGAAAATGTACAATACACAGAAGATATGCATCTTATGATATCTTCAGAGAGTTTATTCGGATTTAATATTTCGTTAATATGATCATCATCAACTATATTAGATGATGAACTTAAAAGCTCTCCAAGACTTTTATTACAAGAAACTCCTTCCTACAAAAAAAAACAAAACAATAACCACAATACTTAACCTATAGTTTTCTTTTTCTTAAAAAAAAAAGATTCATAAAGAAATTAAAACTTGTGGTTTATTATATTATAAAGTACCTTTGATGAAGAAAAGGCTTTGAAGTTAGTGTTGGTGTAAGATTTGTAATGATTTGAGAGAGTAAGTGATGATTGTGATGGTGAAGGTAAAGTTGTTATTGAAGAGAGATTATGAGAGAAAGTAGAGAATTGTTCTTCAAATGATTTTCTATAGAGAGATAATAAGTAACGTTCCATGTGTAATATCTCTATCTCTATTGTAGCTATCTCCTTCTTTAAATCTTCTGAAGACTATTTTAACCCCAACAACAACAACAAAAACTTATTAAGACATTATTATCAAGAAAGAAAGAAAGAAAATTAACAAGAAATGCTAAATTAATTACAAACCTTTGGAATCAAACAGAGATTTGAATCTTGGTGGGTTATTACACTCTTCTCAATTGATAAAATCTGTTAAAAAATTTTTAGAGAAAATGAGATTATTTTAACCATATAACACACAGAAGTAAAAAAAAAAACAGAGTTTTTTACTGAAAATAGTAAGTTCTGAGTAAGATATTCTCATAAAGTTTTGCTTTTTTCAGACAAAAGAAGAGAGGGAAAGTGATATAGAGAGAGATGATTACAGATTTGTTGTGTGAATAGAAACTTGGAGAAGAAACATCATTCACACTCTGTTTATTCCTACAAGGAACAAGAACAGAGTAACCCATTTTTACTTCTTCACTCCAAAGATTAAGTCTTTTAACCAAATATTTAAAAATCTTTTACCTTGGAAAATATAAAGAAGAAGAAGAAGATGATGAAGAAGAAGAAGAAGCACAATTCATCAAACCCATCATTTTCTTACACTTTCTCTCACGTTTTCTTGAAAAAAGTCAAGATCATGTTTCTTGAAAAAAGCAAAAAAAGCTTTAAACTTTTTTTTGTATCTTCTTCTCTTAAAACCTGAAAAGGGAAAGCCTCTGTAGTAACTTTCCGGGAAAATGAGTGAGAAAATTAATAATCGAAACCGACATTTTGTTTTTTTCCCGGGATAACTCAGAAGTCTGTGTAGTGAAGCAGTTTTTACTCCACACTCTTTCGTTAAGATCTGAAAACTATATTTTTTATTTTATTTTTATATATAAATGTCTTCTGTTTTCACATTTATTGCATTGTTTTTAATTTCTTGCAGTGTAACTATAATATTAAAATATTTAAAAAAATTGTAAGAAATAAAATGCTTAGCATATGCCACAAATCAATGCAATTAATGAGCTTAAGCTAATAAACAACTAATTATGTGGGGACATATATAAGAATTGACATGGGGTTATGTAAGATTAAGATACTAACTAATATGTTCCTAACCAATTATGAGAAAATAAAATATAAATACTACTACTATTTAATTAAATAAACTTGTAGAAGAATCTAAAATAAGTACTATATAGTATATGAAGAAAAATGTGCATCCGTGCCATTGCATGTTAGTGATAATAAATGCATAACAACGAGACAACTGTCCTCATAAATTATGATGCCACCCTGTCCAAAATTTCTAATTTATTTGCATCTATTAATTACTTTTGCTTTTAATACATATTTAGAGATTTTAGAACTTTTAAGTTACATTTCATAAAAGAAAAAAATTAGGCAGTGACGTATCGATGTGTCAATCTCTTCTTAAGCTGGTTTTCGTACACGTAACTGTTAAGGGTGGGCCTGCCTCACTCGTGCTGCCTATTCCGTAAGTCACCAAGAGATTCGTCGCCTTATCCGAGCTTCGGCCCAGCGCCCGCCGAGCTCAGGCGCCCGCCGAGTCAAGAGCCCATTTGAAGGAAGCATGCGCGACAATGACATCGGTACGGACCTGCCATGACTGACACAGGTGACGTTTGTACGGCGATTCGGCACAGTCGGCAGAGGTGTCAAGTACGGACCCGCAAGACGCGAAGTCGACCGAACGGGCATTAAATGCAGGAGCATGCTCGACAACCACATTAAATGCAAAGGCATGTTCGACAAAACAGCTTTCCGTATGTCGAGCATGCGCCGAAGAGATCCCGCCAAGGAGCAAAACCCCGCCAAGTCTCCAAAATCTTCACTATAAATAGAGAGTTCCGGCTCATAAGCAAAGGATCCCGATTTTTGGAGAGAGAATCTACAGAGAGAAACAGCTAGAAATATACACTTTCACTTCGATATTGTATCAAACAATCGTTCAATCAATAAACAAACGAACTCCGAGTTCTTAATCATATTCTCTGTTCGGCACTTTATAGTTTCTGTTCGGCATTTATCCTTATTTTCACTTCGGCATTATCTGTTCGTCCCCATTATCACTTAACGAGTTTTCCGACCCCACTCCTATCACAATCATTCCAGTTCGGTACCCTAACCGAACCCTGTTTTAACATTTGGCGCCGTCTATGGGGACACTTCAGGAAAAACTCTCACGCTTACGATAATTCACGAACAGCCCGAAGTCAAGAAGAATATCAACATTTCCAGCTACAATGACAAACCAAACAGAGAACGCTTCACACAGACCAATTGTCCTACAAGCTGCACTAGCCGAAGCACAGACATCGGCGTTCCCAGTCGATCACACACCAATAGTCGCAGAATCAGAGCTCCACACGCCGACGGCGGTTCGTACAACTCTTGTCGAACCAACCCGCGAACCAAGAGTCACCATAGCCATACCGAGTGCTGAGCCGGCATCGGCTGCCGAAGCCAGTCGCAACAACCAAGACGTCCGATCAGAAATCGCCGAACTCCTCATCGGCCTAATGGACAAGGTGGACACCCTCACCAGGTCCACAAACGAACGGTTCGAGGCGCTCTCGAGCGAAAGATCTCAAAACCCAAGACCGGCTTGCCAACTTCTCGCCAAACATTCGGAGAAACTTGTTCGGAGGACCCTCACCGTACGCGACTCAATTCGCGACACAGCAAAATCGAACCATCGGGTTCTCGGCCCGCCGACGAGACATCTTTACGGGACTCACGACCCGATGTCAATCTACAACACCCCGCAGCTCGCCCACCAAACCGCCGGACCTAACACTCATCGCCGAACCCCGCAGCTTCGCCAACCCCCGAGTTGCCGCGAACAACCATCTCTTCCAAGACGCACCAACATTCGCCCAAACCGGGAGGGATTACGAGCCGGAAAGAATGCGCCAAGAGCCGGCCGAGATGAACTCTCGAGTCCACGAAGCGACAAGCGCGGCACCCGAGATCGGCCGCGTCCCGAGAGAAGCACAAAATGTCCCCTTCACATCGGACATCACGCGTTTCCGTATTCCGCATCCCGGGAAAATCACTATCCCGAAGTACGACGGGACGAAGGATCCCGTGCAACACGTTACCTCATTCACCATATCGATGGGAAGGGCACAGTTCGCACCCGAACTGAGAGACGCCGGTTACTGTCAGCTCTTCGTCGAAAACCTGATAGGAGGAGCACAACGATGGTTCAACAGGCTCATGCCGAACTCCATCAGGAACTTTCACGAGCTCCAAACCGTCTTCCTCAAACACTACTCCATGTACATCCACAAGGAGTTGTCCATCGCCGACTTCGTGGAAGATGACGCGAGCGGAAGGAGAATCGCTTCGGCTATACGTCGAAAGATTCAAGGAGGTCGCCTCCAAAATAAAAGTGCCTGATGATGTCGCCATCGAAGCACTGCGCAATGGAGTTTGGACCGAATCCCAATTCTTCCTCGAACTCACGACGAATTTGCCGAAGACCTTGGAAGACGCGTTGCATAAGGCGACGGCGTATATCAAACTGGAGGAAGACATTGCCAGTTTTAAGAAAAAACGAACGGCGAATACCGTCCCAAAAGAAAAGGAGAAACAAGAAGAACACCGGGAACCGCGACAGCACTACGACGCGGAATACAAAAGCCGACATCCCAGAGTCCACTCAATCGAGGATGTCGAAGAACAGACAGTTTACAATGTCAACCGTCCCGAATATAACCGGACGGGGAGCGGTTCGGGATATCCGAACAGAGGGAACTACCAAGAGAGGAGTAGTTCAGGAGGATATCGCAATAGGCCGCATGGTGACAACCCGAACAGAGGCTCATCGAGCCACCAAAACAATGACCAACAGGGAAGACACGATGCATCCAAACATTGTAGCTTCCACGGTCAAGACGGCAACTCTAATGAAGAGTGCAGGCATCTAAGGAGCCTGCTGATGCGCGAATACATGGCCGGACAGGTCAAACTACCAACGGCGGAAGAGATAAAAGCCGCATACACATACAACCGAACCCAACCAGCGGCGAACGGTCAAGTCGAACGTAATCAGACGCGAAACCAAGACCCGTCTGACAAAAGGGAACGGGAAGAATTACCTGGCCCGCCCAAAGTCGCTCGCAAAAACATCGGGATGATCATGGGAGGCCTCGTTGACTGCAACGACTCAATCCGATCAATCAAGAGGGCCGAACGCGGAGCTGTAGCCGCGGTCAAATGGGCACCCACAGTCGATGTCCCGGCAAACGCGGCCAAAGAAATAACCTTCACCGAACGCGATACGACCAGCGTCGCCTTCCCTCACAACGACCCTTTGGTCTTGGAGCTACTCATCGCAGACTGCGAAGTAGCCAAGGTTATGATCGACACCGGTAGTTCGGTCGATCTCATCTTCTACAGCACTCTGCAGCGAATGGAGTTGAAGGATTACACGATCAAGCAGAATCGGAAGCCTTTGACCGCCTTCAATGGCGAAACAACCATGTCACTAGGGACCATCAAACTGGTCAAATTCGACGTCATCGACACTCCGGCTATCTACAACGCCATCATAGGAACTCCATGGATCCATGCGATGGAGGCCATCCCATCAACCTACCACCAATGCCTGAAGTTCCCGGGCCCAACGGGAACAGTAACAGTCCGAGGAAACCAGCGCATAGCGCGATGCTGTTTTATCGCCGAACTTAAAATCAGAAAGTCCTGCGCGATAACTCAGCCAGAAGACGAAGAAATGGCCGAAGCCTTTCAGTCGAAGGTAAACATCGCGCCCTCCGATCCCTCAACATCCACTTCGGCGACGCAGTACGAAGAAACGACGAACGAAGAGGCCCCGAAGTTGGACAAGATATTGCAAGTCAACATCGACTTAAGCGATATCACGCGATGTGTTGCAGGACAAGCTGATCGAGTTCTTAAAAGAGAACTATAAAACGTTCGCATGGTGTACAGAAGACATGCCTGGCATCGACCCGAACATCACCTGCCACGAACTCAACGTGGACCCAACTTTCAAGCCAATCAAGCAGAAGAGAAGAAAGTTGGGACCAGAGCGCGCTCAAGCTGTAAACGACGAAGTCGAACGACTCGTAAACGCTGGGTCAATCGACGAAGTGAGATACCCAGACTGGTTGGCCAACCCCGTGGTCGTAAAAAAGAAGAACGGCAAGTGGAGAGTTTGCGTCGACTTCACCGATCTCAACAAAGCTTGTCCGAAGGATAGCTACCCGTTACCCCACATCGATCGAATCGTCGAGGCAACGGCGGGGAACGAGCTCTTATCCTTCATGGACGCTTTCTCGGGCTACAATCAGATCATGATGCATGCCGAAGACAGAGAAAAGACTTCGTTCATCACAGATCGGGGTACCTACTGCTATAAGGTCATGCCGTTCGGCCTAAAGAACGCGGGGGCGACGTACCAACGATTGGTAAATCGCATGTTCGCCGACCAACTGGGCGAAACAATGGAAGTATACATCGACGACATGCTCGTCAAATCCCTAGCCGCCAAAGATCACGTTGATCACCTCGCCACCTGCTTCGCACAGCTCAAGGAGTACCTCTCCACATCACCGATCCTCGTCAAGCCAGTCGACCAAGAGACCCTGTACCTCTACATCGCCGTATCAACTTCGGCAGTAAGCAGCGTACTGGTCAAAAAAGATCGAGGTGATCAGCAACCTATATTTTATACGAGCAAAGCCCTCGACGGTGCGGAGAGCAGATACCCAACCTTGGAGAAGTTAGCTTTGGCAGTGGTCAGTTCGGCCAGAAAGCTCCGACCTTACTTCCAATCCCACTCCATAGTCATCTTCACGAATCAGCCGCTGCGAACCATCCTACACAGTCCAACGCAGTCAGGTCGAATCGCCAAGTGGGCAGTCGAACTCAGCGAGTACGACATCGAATACAAGGCGAGAACCAGCGCGAAATCGCAAGTCCTTGCCGACTTCCTGATAGAATTACCACCAGAGATGACAACGGCATCAGAGAAGAACACTTGGACACTTCATGCCGACGGGTCTTCTAGTCAACATGGATCCGGCATCGGCATCACGCTCAAATCACCAACCGACGAAGTTCTCGAACAATCGTTCAGACTGGGCTTCAAGGCCTCCAACAACGAGGCAGAATACGAGGCAATGATAGCCGGCATGCGCCTCGCAATCGAACTCGGAGCAAAGGAACTCGACGCATTCTGCGATTCACAGCTCGTCACCAGCCAGTTCAGCGGCGAGTTCGACGCTAAAAACGAAAGAATGGAGGCGTACCTTCAAGTCGTCAAAGAACTGGCCAAGAAACTCCAGCACTTCACCATCACCAAAATACCGAGGGCAGAAAACACCTCGGCAGACGCGCTCGCAGCCTTAGCTTCGACTTCAGACCCAACTCTCCGGAGGACGATCCCCATTGAGTGCATCGAGAATCCAAGCATAGCCCTTCCAAAAGGCGTATGCATAATCAATCGAGACGTCGAAGAAACGGATGAGTTCGACGAAGACCTTCGTACGCCGGACTCACCACTAAGAGAAGATCGATGCGCTCAAACTCCCGAAGGACCAGACGATTGGCGGCAAGAAATCATTCGATATCTGCTGACCGGCGAAAAACCCGAAGGAAAGTGGGAAGGCCGAAGACTCAAATGCAGAGCGGCCCGCTACACCCTCCTCGACGACTGCCTCTATCGTTGGAGCGCATCGGGAGCCCTCCTATTCTGCATAACGGGCGACGAAGTCGACCGTGTTATGCGAGAAGCCCATGAAGGAGCAGCGGGTAATCATTCCGGAGGACGCGCTTTAGTCCTTCAAGTGAAAAACCACGGCTTCTATTGGCCGACGATGCAGAAAGACTGCGCCGACTACGCCCAAAAATGCGAGAAGTGTCAAAGGCACGGGGACTTCATCAACGCTCCGACGCAACTTCTGAGCTCGGCAACCGCGCCTTATCCTTTCATGAGATGGGTCATGGACATCGTCGGACCTTTGCCATCTTCAAGACAGCGAAAATACCTCCTGATCGTCACCGATTACTTCACGAAATGGGTAGAAGCGAAGGCATACGCGAAGATCGATGCAACGAAGGTCCAAAACTTCGTCTGGAAATACATCATCTGCCGTCACGGACTCCCGTACGAGATCGTCACCGACAACGGAACCCAATTCACTTCGGCAAAATTCGAGGGGTTCTGCGCAAGATGGAACATCCGGCTAAACAAATCAACACCGAGGTACCCACAAGGGAACGGACAAGCCGAAGCAACAAACAAGACGATCATAGACGGCATCAAAAAGCGACTCGAGGAGAAGAAAGGATTATGGGCCGACGAACTAGAAGGCGTCCTCTGATCACACCGAACAAGTCCACGCAGTTCAACAGGGCGAACACCCTTCTCACTTTCCCATGGAATGGAGGCCATGTCCCCTGCCGAAGTCAACGTCCCCGGCATACGCAGAACAATGCTGACCCAGCACCCACTGACGAACGAACAGATGATCATCGATCAACTAGATCATGCCGAAGAGCAACGACATCATGCCCTACTCCGCATTCAGAACTATCAACACCAGGCGGCAAGATATTACAACAAGAAAGTGAAGGGAAGGCATTTCGAAGAAGGCGATCTGGTCCTCCGAAAAGTGTTCGAAAATACAGCAGAAAGGCCGATCACGAAACTCGGAGCAAAGTGGGAGGGTCCATACCTCGTTTCAAAAGTCGTTCGACCTGGCGTCTTCGAACTCATGGAGATGTGCGGTAAACCGATCCCAAGGTCCTGGAACGCGATGCACCTCAAAAGGTTCTACCACTAGAAGAAATAGCGCCGAAGATCGTCAACACCGAAGACTATAAATGCCGAAGACAATCAACATAGAAGACAACAAAAGCCGAAGATCGACCACAACGGCTTCAAAAAAAAAAAAAAAAAAAATAACGAACTCCGAGTTCTTATTCAAAAAAAATGTAAACCGAACTACGAATGGCTTGATCCCTTATTGGGTACGTAGGCAGCCTTCCAAAAGGCGCAGCTATGATAATAATAAAAAAAATTTCCTTAATACGAGTCCCGAACTCAGGAAACACGAGCTCAGCGCTCAGACAAAAACGAACTCCGAGTTCGGGCACACAAGCTCTTCGCTTATACTAAAACGGGCTTCGCGCTCTAATTTTTAAGCCGGTCTATTCCGCAAACTAATTAGCCACTATCTTAAAGTGCAGTGGACTGATCACCCACCTTTTTGCAAGGAAGATATCTACGAACTCATGTTCAACACTTGTAGTGACCCAATCCGAAACCACAAAAGCCGAGTACCTCGCAATCTCGAAAAACGGTTCGTATCATTTGCGAACTATGAAAGAAGATTCTATACAAAAAAAAAAAAAAAGAAGATGAGTTCGGCATACGAAGGAGTCCAAAGACGAACCAACAACCAAACTTTCATGTATCGAGTGTCGAGAAAGCCGATCCCAAAAACCGACCTGAAAGAAGAAAGGACGTATGAACAAAAGAAGCACGATAAAAGAAGGAAGAAAAGATGTATTATATTAATGAAGAAAACAACAAAGCCGATCCCAACAATCGGCCAACAAAGATTACAAATAAAAAAAAAACAACAACAAAAGAAGACCGATCACAACGATCGGCCCAAAAAGTCTTTGGCCCTATTCTTCGGGCAAGTTAGCATCTCCGGCCCCTCTATCTCCGGCCACATCATCCTCAGCAACCTCATCTCCGGCCCCTCTATCTCCTCGCCTTCATCGACCGCCCCTCCTAGAACCTTCTCGGAGTCATCATCCGCGGGTTCTCCCAAGAACGCGAGAATAGAATCGACCTCCAGCTCGGCAGGAAGCTCAAAATCAGAGGCCTCATACGAAAGTTGAGGCCGACCTCCCAACCAACGTTCAAGTTTACCCTCCATCTCGCGCATTCGGCGCTCAAAAATAGGAGGCGTGTCGATCGCATGCAGAGTCTTCAACCTCTCAATGGTGCTAAAGACACCCTTCATCTGGTTGAATAGAAGGTACTTCTCCTTGACGAACTCCCGTTCATCAAGATAGGCCTTCAGTTTGCCCAGCCGAGTCTCTGAAGCCGCGCGGAGATCACGGAATCGCTCTTTCACAGTAAAGAGGCGATCGCGAAGAAGCTTCACCTCCACAGCACCAACTTCGGAGAGCTGGTCATAGTCCGCCCTCAGCTCGGCAAGCTCCTTGGCACTCACCTCTTCGGCCTTACGAGCTGACTGAAGAATCAGGTCGCGGGCTTTGGACGACTCAACCTCGGCCTCGAGCGCCTTCTGGAGATCGCCCTTCTGAACTCCTACCTCCTGAAGCCGTTTTCGGAGGTCGGCATTTTCGGCATCCGCCTTTTCAAGCCTCTGCTTCAGTCTCTTCGACCTTTTTGCCGAAGCCAGGCCTGCCTCAAGCTCCTTCACCTTAGCCAGGGCCGCGTCCTTCTCTCTCTCCACGGCGCGAAGACGATCTTCTCCTTGACGAGGAGAGTTTCGTAGGTGAAACTGAGGTGGGTCCTCTTGAAAGCAACCTGGGAAAACACAGAGTTAGGACCACGACAAAAATCAAACACATCGAAAACGAACAAACTTTTTCGAAGAAAAAACATACCCTCTGCTCCAACCTCGCCAACTGAGCTACCTCGTCGGCCAACACCAGCTCGGAAGGGCCCCCTTCGCCGTGATAGGCCTCGTAAACGGCCCGCTGGAAACCCGCGCTCGCCCCCTTGTGATTAAGGAAAGGGACCGCGCCATTATAGGCAAAGTAGAAGCCGTGCTCGTTGCCTTCCTCGAGCGCATGAGCAATCCCATCGCCACCGGCAAAAACAGGTTCGGTCCCTTCGCCAAGCCGACTCGAAGGATCGGCATCCTTCGCAGCCCGATCCGCCCCTTCCATTTCGGGAACGGTCCGACTTTCGGACGCGATCTTTGTTCGACCCTCGTCCGATCCAGCTTCGGTACGAGGCCTCGAGAGGGGGGAAGCTCTGCCGAAGTCGTCGCGTCCACTTCGCGACCTCTTTTTTCCCCAACCCTTGGCAGCGAAGGGGTCGATGCCGAAGCCGGAAGGGACGGAGAGTCATCCACCGGCGGGTCTGGAATAACGTCCACAGGAGGAGCCTCGGACAGAAGTGGCGGCTCGTTCATCGCCGGGGGCGAACCCTCGGGCATCGGCGGCAGTTCGGTGTGCTCCGAAGCCGAACCCATCTCGGAGTCACTTCTTGCCTCTTCCTCTTCTTCGAGACGAAACTCTTCGGTGAGCTCGTCATCAAAAACCCCCGGGAAGTCATCAAGGGTCAACATGGCGTCCACGTCTTCCCTCCTCTGCGGCTTGAGCTTGTACGAACCTGAGGAACAGATCGAACAAATCAAGACCAAAAAAAAAAAAAAAAAAAAAAAAAAAAATTAAATACTAACCGCCTAGCGATGCGAAGTAAACCTTTTGTTGCCGGAGGACTTCGGTCCACAACACCTCGGTACGACTCCGAAAGGCTTCCTTGAAGGGTTCGTATTCCGGAGGGAAAGGATAAAACGGCGGGAACAGAGCTGAAAAAGACAAAGGAAAGATCAGTTAGAGAATCTAAGATTAAAGAAAAACCGAAGACCACCTACCAATACACGGCGACCACTTGGTCTGATACACCCGGGTGACGTCCAAGACAGATGCCGAATTGACACGGACGAAGAAGTATTTGTCCCACCATTTGGCAAATTTAACCGACGTATCCGACGTCAGCTTAAACCCGGGTCTCCAGCAGACGGACCAGGTGCCAAGAAGCGAATGATTCTTGCTGACCCGCGTGATCTCGTCAAATAGCCGAAGATTCATCTGAACCCCTAGATCCTCCGACGCCACCATCGCTGCTACGAAGTTCCGAACGCACGGAGACGTCAGCTGAGAAAGAGCGATTTTCCGCTCTTCGACGTAGTCTATAAGAAGCCGAGGAAGAGGAAACCACAATCCCCCCGAAGTGAACATCTGTTCATACAAACAAATGTACCCGGGCGGACAGTCCCAGGGCCTTTGACCCGGCTCCGGCACCAACAGTTCCAACGAATCGCTAGTCCCAGGGGGAGCTTGAATCCTGCTAAGAGTCCCCGAGAGCTTACTCTTAGATGGACCAAAGACATGAACCACCCTCTTTATTTTCTTCGCCTTCGACTTGGTAGTAGGCTCAGATGACGAAGCAGGAATCGCAACGCTCCTGGCCGATACCTTGACCCTCTTCGACTTAGAGGAAGACCCAGGCGCCGGAGTAGACGAGCTAGATCCCGAACGAACCACAGGGTCGGTCGTACGGTCGGTTGCCGAACCCATAGCAGGGGATATCCGCTCGTTCGGAACAGCCGAACGCTTCGACTTCTTGACAACAGGGCGTGATGCCGAAGCAGAAGGGCCCGAACTCTTTTGAGAAGACATAACTAGAAGATAATAGAAAATTTCTAGAGAGAGGTTGGAGAAAATACAAGAAAGAGAAAGTACCTTAAGTTCGCGCGAGAGAATGAAGTGAAGAAATGAAACCAGAAGAAGGCCTTTTATAGAAAAATTTGGGAAAACGAAGAGGCGCCATCGAAGGGCGTGAAGCGAACCACCATCATTACGATGACGTGGCGTCCCCCTATTCGCCAGAAAGAAGGCGCAGCTTCGACGACACGACTCCGAAATACGAAGCGACGGGAGCTCATCATTACGATGACGTGGCATCCAGCGATTCGCCAAGAAACGGCGCGCGCCCCCCAAGGTACCGCCAAAAACTTTAAATAATTATACGACTCAAATGACGTGGCAACCATCGATTCGGCGAAAAATGGTGCGCCTTTATGACATGGCATTCAACAAATCGACGTGGCATTCCGGTGACGTGGCATTTACCGAAGCGATCGATCGCCGAAGACAATCAAATCGCCGATGGTAACTCCTAGAATGCGCCTAAGGCCGATCTCTTTAGTTCGCCTCTCCTAAAAAGCCGAACTGGGGGAGGGACTAATGTTAAGGGTGGGCCTAAGCCCACTCAGGCCTGGCCCATTCCAGAAGTCACCAAGAGAATTCGTTGGGCCTTATCCGGAGTTCGGCCCAAAGGCCCGCCGAAGTCAAGGCCCAGTCGAAGTCAAAAGCCCATTTGAAGGAAGCATGCGCGACAGTGACATCGGTACGGACCTGCCATGACTGACACAGGTGACGTTTGTACGGCGATTCGGCACAGTCGACAGAGGTGTCAGTACGGACCTGCAAGACGCAGAAGTCAGCCGAACGGGCATTAAATGCATGAGCATGCTCGACAACCACAATAAATGCAAAGGCATGTTCGACAAAACAGCTTTCCGTATGTCGAGCATGCGCCGAAGAGATCCCGCCAAGGAGCAAAACCCCGCCAAGTCTCCAAAATTTTCACTATAAATAGAGAGTTCCGGCTCATAAGCAAAGGATCCCGATTTTTGGAGAGAGAATCTACAAAGAGAAACAGCTAGAAATATACACTTTCACTTCGATATTGTATCAACTAATCGTTTAATCAATAAACAAACGAACTCCGAGTTCTTAATCATATTCTCTGTTCGGCACTTTATAGTTTATGTTCGGCATTTATCCTTATTTTCACTTCGGCAACTTAACGAGTTTTCCGACCCCACTCCTATCACAATCATTCCAGTTCGGTACCTTAACCGAACCATGTTTTAACAGTAACGGTTGTGTATAGTCAATTATATAAATTATTTGTAAGAAAATTAAAGACAAACAATTCGTTAAATATAGTTTGGTATGAATGTCTTTTCTTAACTAAAGTGAATGTAAGTGCATAAGATTTTTATGTGAGGGAGATAGTTAGTTAAGTATAACGTCTATTATATAATAATAATGTTGTAATTTGTCTTAATTACATATAGTAACATTTTATACCTAAAAATGTCGGTGTGTACTTTTTCTCACTGGTAGTTGTCTGCTAGTAATATTTCATACGGAAAAATATAAATAATTTGGGTAAGTTAAGTGTGATATTCTATCTGATTTTTTTCTAGCCATCTAAATATAGATTAAAAATTAGATATGGGATGTGAATGTACAATGTTTTCTATACGAAAATGTGTATAAATATATAAATGTGTACAATATTAGCATAACTGACTAAAGACAGTGATAGAAACACGACTAAAATACTTTAATAATTGGAACATTTGATAAATAAAAAAAATTGATTTTGTTTGGGCAAAAGTTAGCGATCCGTTAGAAGAACCACGGAATTCGATAACGGTTAATACTACTAGAATCGGTTTGAATTGGATGTCTTTATTAATCGATCAAAGAATACAAAAGAAGAGGAATATGATTTAAGATCTAGACTTAGAACAATCTAGAGCTTATAATCGAATATTCTCCTTAAAAGCAAGTGCTTATGTCGAAAAGTGTATGTGAAAGTCGATATGAATGAATATATCCCCTCTAGGTCTTCTAGCTTCTTCTCTTTATATAGAGGTCTTTAGGTCAATGAGCTTCCTTTTCCTTTTATGAATAGGAATTGACATGTTTCCATTTATTGACATTTTTCCTTTTATTTAGATATTTTCCTAGATTCTCTCCTTAATGAATATTTAAGAGAATCTAGTAATATATCTTTTCCATTTTACCTTATGTCGATAATTAAGCCCAAATAAAGCCCAATATCAACTAGAGCAGGCCGGTTCCGATATTGCCGCCGATTCCGGTTTGGCTGGTCCGATCTGCCGTCAACCCGGTCCGATTCTCGTCGCCGGTTAAACCTTAACCGAGATGATTAAATTTATCCCCAACAGTTTGCCCCCGACTTTGCTCTTCTTTGACTCCGGATAAGAAGGGGAAAGTAGCTTGTCGAGGATGAATTTAAGAGCTTCGTATTTGTCTTGATCGGTGACGAATTGATCTTCCACAAACTTATACTTCTTGTTCAATCGCAATTCCAAATGTGGCCTTCTATCAACGTCTTGGGTCTCTTCTTTGAATTTGGGCTTTATTTTCGAGGCCCAAATCCTGCGAAATGTCCTTTTTGTTGACCTAAGGATATTTTTCGCGTTTCGTCTACTTCATTTTCTTCCGCGGCGGTCCTTTCATCTTCTTTCTCAAGATTTTCTTTCACCTTCTCCATACCCGATCAGATAAAGCTTGGTATCGTCTTCGCCGGTGATAGAGTACTGCGATTTCTTCGTCTTGTCATCGAGTGAGCATCTTTGATTTCTCCTATCTTTCTTCTTCTTTGCATGTCATCGCTTGATTGGGACCCAACTATCGCTATCGTGCCCTTCGATCCCGAAGCTATGAATCTTTCGAATGATTCATCCGTCGGGGAGCGTCTAAAATCGCGGCGATCCACCAGATCTGACCGTCGTTGCCTTCGTGACGCGATAAAAGTCGAGGACTCGGTTCTTCGCAAGATCCGCCGATAGATTCCAAGAAGAACCCTAAATCTTCCACCACCATGAACTCGGTGGCTCAGATCTCCAGGACCTTTGGTCTCCCTATTTCCTGTTTGAGGATTCCCAACGCGGCGGAGCGCCCGATGGATGCCGGTCCAGAGGAGATTGTGGTGTATGAGGCTCTGTTCGGCTATGGGTTCCGCGGAGTTGTTCCTTCGCTAGTTGCGGCGATATCCCGCTATCTTGGTCTATCTCCCGGGCGGCTTTCTCCAATGGTGTGGAGAATGCCGATGGCACTTGAGGTGATGGGCAATTTGAATTCCATCGAGGTATCGGTGGCCTCTGTCCTGTACGCCTTCTATTTCAAACCCTATGCGGGTGATATCAATCGCTATCACCTCCATCCTCGTCGTAATCTAGCGTTGGTGACTAACCCTGAGATTGGTGATCAAGGCGCATCGGAGAAGACTTGGCGTCGTCGTTTCTTGTTCTTATCGGTTGGACCTCGCTCCAAATTTTCCAACGAGCGTGGTCCTATTCTGGTGGGTGCTTTTATTTCTCCGATCTTGTAAGTTTGCCGACTTCTCCTTATTGTTCTTTTGTTGTTTGTTTGCGAGATATTAGCCATTTGAACAAAGGTGACGACGCCGTCGGGAAAAAGATCATAGAGCGACTGTTAGAGATCCCATCCGAACGGAGATCCCTTGAATTTCTTTCAAGCCACCTTGCCTTGGAACACAGTGCCATCTGGGGTAAGTTTTCACTCCATCTTTAAGTTCTTCCTTTAACATTGATTTTCGAGGATGACACATTGTTTGTTAGATTGTAACATGTCTGAGAGTCAACGAGCATCTGCCCCCGATCCCTTTGAACTTTTTCTCGCTCGCTTCGGGGAGGTTAGCCGAGATGGGAGGATCCGTCAACGCCTCCGAGAGTCAAGCGAAGGTCGCCGAGGTTCCGAGGAGTGGAACAGATGGCCGCCGGCAAACGCAAAGCCGGACGGAGTTCATGCGGTCCCGTGGAGGGTCGTAGGGTGAAGGTATCTCCTTCGTCAGGTGGTGAACTTGGCAGCTCCCAATCTTCCTCTCAGGTAGGCAAGATAAAGAATAAACTCCTGTCATGGGACATGGAATCCATTGCTGAGGTGGGTGTTGCGAAGCTTAATTTGATTTTCCAGTCTTCGCAAAAGCTTTTGAAGTTGTTGCTTGTGAACTGTGGTCCATTGTCGGTCACTATCTCGTGGGGGATGCCGAACTTGCAGATTATATTCCTCCATACGAAGCTGCGGATCTCTTTGTCGGTTATCTGACTGAGCGCTTCCGCTTCTATCCACTTGGAGAAATAGTCGGTCATCACCAATAGAAAGACTTTCTGACCTGGTGCCGTGGGAAGTTTGCCAACTATATCCATGCCCCACTTCATGAATGGCCAGGGAGCACTGATACTTTTTAGGTTCTCCGGCGGAAGTTTGGATACAGTGGCGAACCTTTGGCACTTGTCGCATCTTTTGACGAACATGGTTGCGTCGTGATTCATCGATTTCCAGTAATATCCGGCTCGCATGGTCCGGAGGACTAGACTTCTGGCCCCGGAATGGTTTCCGCACTCGCCGGAATGCAGCTCTAGCAGGACTTGTTGAGCCTCGGCGATGCTGATGCACTTGAGATATGGTCCTGAATATGATCGGCGATATAACGCTCCGCGAATGAGGCTGAATCGAGCTGCTTGTCGTTTAATCCTTCGGCATTCTGCTCTTTCCAGTGGCAGCGTTCCATCTCTCAGATATTCCACAAGGGGAGTCATCCAAGCATCCGGCTCCACTTATTTCGTTGACCGGGATCGCATCGAGATCTCTTTGCGTTGCCGGCCACCGTAATACTAGCGGTGGCACATTCGTCGGTGAGTCGGTTTTGAAAGATGATCCGAGGTTGGCGAGAGCGTCTCGCTTGCCCGTTTTCTTCTCGAGGGATTTGAGTGATTTTGCGGCTATTGAACCTTTTTTCGAGCTCGTTTGACTATCGCTAAGTATCCGATCATGCTTGAGTCCTTGGCTTGATAGTCACCCTCGGTTTGGCTAACGACCAACTGTGAGTCACTATAGATCTCTATATCTTTGACTCCTAGATCGCATGCTAGAGATAGACTCGCGATTAACGCTTCATACTCCGCCTCGTTATTTGTCGCTCGGAAGCTGCATCGGATCGCCCTTGAGATGGTGTTTCCGATAGGGGAGGTCAGTGTTAGTCCCAGGCCAGATCCTCGTACGTTGCTCGGATCCGTCCACATAAAGTTTCCATGTCCCCGTTACCACCTGTTTTCCTAATGTGTTCACTTCCTTCTGAACCTCCGAGAGCATCTTTGGTGTAAACTCGGCCACGAAATCAGCGAGGACTTGTGACTTGATGGCGGAGGTTGGTCGATAGATCACGTCGTATTCGCCGAGTTCTATAGCGTATTTGGCCAATCTTCCCGAGATATCCGGTTTGTGGAGAACACTTTTGATCGGATGCGATGTCACCATGATAATTGGATGCGACCGGAAATACGGCCGTAACTTCCTCGCTGCCACAACCAAGGCGAGAGCCAATTTCTCGAGATGAGAATATCGGGTCTCGGCTTCTAGCAAGGATTTGCTGACGTAATAGACCGGATGTTGTTTTCCACTTTCTTCTCGCACTAGTACCCCACTTACTGCGTGTTCTGACACGGCTAGATATAGGAGTAGTGCCTCGTTGGTCTTTGGCTTTGACAGTAGCGGTGGAGAAGTTAGATAGTCCTTGAGTTGTTTAAGGGCTTCGTCACATCCTTCGTTCCACGCGAATCCCTTCGGCTTCTTGAGAGCCTCGAAAAACGGATGAGATCTGTCGGACAGTCTAGAGATGAATCGGCTAAGGGCTGCCATTCTTCCCGTAAGTCTCTGGACTTCCTTTATGTTTCGCGGTGGTGGAATTGTCTGGATGGCCCCGATCCGATCGGGGTTCGCCTCAATGCCCCGATGTGTGACAATGTATCCCAAAAACTTCCCCGAGCTTACGCCGAATGAGCACTTAGTCGGATTGAGCTTCATGTTGTATTTCCTTAACGTGTCGAACGCTTGGCGTAGATGCACGATGTGATCGTCGGCAACCAATGATTTTACGAGCATATCGTCGATGTATACCTCCATGGTGTGGCCAATCCGGTCGGCGAACATCGCGTTCACCGGCCTTTGATAGGTTGAACCAGCGTTTTTCAATCCAAAGGGCATTACCTTGTAGCAATATATGCCCCTGGAGGTCATGAAGGCCGTCTTCTCCCGATCCCGGGGGTGCATCGGAATTTGATTATACCCGCCGAAGGCGTCCATGAAACTTAGCGGTTCGTGGCCGGCTGTTGCGTCTACCAGTTTGTCAATGTGAGGCAAAGGAAAAGGATCCTTTGGGCACGCCTTATTTAGGTCGGTGAAGTCTATGCAGACTCTCCACTTACCGTTTTTCTTTCGAACGACGACCACATTAGCTAGCCAGTCAGGGTATTTCACCTCGCGGATGAATCCGGCTTTGAGTAAGTTGTTCACTTCGTCGTTGACAATGAGATCGCGATCCGGCGCAAACTTCCTTCTTTTCGCCCGATCGGCCGATGATCGGGATCGACCCGTAGACGATGGGTGATGATCTCGGGATCGATGCCTGGCATGTCCGCATGCGACCAGGCGAAACAATCGGCGTTCGATCTCAGAAAGTCGATGAGTTTCTGACGCACGTCTTTCGGTAGTTTTGACCCAATGTTTACCTTGCGCTCCGTATTGGCTTCATCCAATGGGATCTCATCTATTTGCTCTACATCAGGCTCCTCTGTAGAGCTCGATACCTCTTTCGTCGTTGACGGACCCTCTATCTGCATGGTCGTCCTCGTTTTTCCTTTGAGCGTAGTTTGGTAGCAGGATCGCGAGTTCTCCTGGTCACCTTTTATCTTCCTCACACCCCAGGGTGTCATAAACTTTATTGTCTGATGGAATGTGGATGGCACGGCTTTCATGTCATGGATCCAAGGTCTCCCCACTATGGCGTTATAGGCCGACGTGCAATCCGGAACGAGAAATTTGGTTTGCTTGTTGACTCCCTCGGTGTAGACGGGTAGGGTTATCTCACCCACGATCCGTTTCACCTCTCCACTGAATCCTACCGAGTGGTTGCCCTGGAGACAATTTTTGATTCGTCGAGGCCCATCTCCTTGTATGCGGCCAGGAACAGAATGTTTGCCGAGCTTCCATTGTCGACCAGAATTCTCTTTATCAGGCAATTTGCCACTGACAAAGTAATGACGAGGGCGTCATGATGAGGAGTCATCATCTCTTCACCCTCCTCGGCGGTGAAGGTAATTGCGTTGACTGATTGGTCGGTGGTTATTTCCATCGTGGTCTTTTGGAAATTTCTCGCAACCCTCGTATTCCTTTTGGCGACCGAATGCGATATCCCACTAACCTCTGAGCCACCGGATATGACGTTAATCACCCGATCCTGTCTCGGTGGAGATTTAGGTTTCTCTTTGGCCCCTTCTTGCTCGGGGTTCGGGTGTTCGGCCGTCCCCGAGCTGCGTCGAACGAGGAATTCTTTGAGGTGTCCTCTCTTGATTAGATCGTTTACCTCCATCCCGAGGGCGACGCAATCTTCGGTGCGATGCCCGTGGTCACCGTGGAAATCGCACCACTTCCGCGTGTCTCGTCTTTCCGGGTCCCCCCTCATCTTCCGAGGCCATCCGACCGCGTCTCCCATCCTTCCCAAGGCGCGGACCGGTTCTTGACCTTGGATAGACAAACCGCCCGCGTTGGGCCATGAGTTATCTCGGTATCCTCCGGCTCCTATATGGGCGATTGGTCGATGGGAATTACTTCGACGAGGGTCCACCCGAGGTCGCAGGTATGGTTTGTCGTCTCGAGGAGCTCTCTCGGGTCGGACGATCCTTGAGTCGACTGCGGGGGGAAGAGATTTCCTTTGAGATGGATCCTCTTCCCACTTGATCCGAGCCCATGCTCTCGCTCGGAACATCTTCCATCGTCTTTGGACGATACTTGGTGAGTTCCTTATAGAGATCGCCGGTCACCAAGAGTCCTCTCTTGAAAGCGGATATGGCCGTTGACACATTACATGCCGGGATATTCACCTTTTCCCTGTTGAATCGTCCTACATATGCCCGAAGGGGCTCCCCGGCTTCTTGGACGATTTCATAAAGGTCGTCGGCGTTTTTCTCTATGCGGCGGTCGCTTGCGAATTGCTCTATAAACTCGTCGGTCGGGCCGGCAAAGGATTCTATTTCGCCGTTGGCGAGATTGACGAGCCACCGGAGCGCCGGTCCTGTTAGGCTTGATCCGAAACCTTTGCACATGACGGCTTCCCTTGACTCGGGGGGAATTGTCAAGGTGAGCATCCGTTGCTTGTACAAGGCCACGTGATTGTCGGGGTCGGTAGAGCCATCGTACATCTTCATTGACGGGAAGGCGAACTTTCTGGGCATCTCTACCATGGCTATCTCGTCTATGAAGGGCGAATCGGCGTAGGAGTAGCGGTCGGAACGTCTTATAGGTGGAGCTACTCCCGGCATCCGCTCGATCATCGATTCGAAAGCGTTGAGCTTTTTCTCGATGACGGAATCTATGTAGGCGTGATCCCTTCCGAGACCGGATCCGTTGCGATCTAGATCGTCGGTGTGCTCGATCGTCGGAGAAAGCGGGTCTTTCCTCCGTCGTCCGATGTTCCGCCCACGATCGGAATAACCTCATCGGCCGGATGGGGGTAACGAGATTCCGTCGGGAAGCGGATCTCCGACCCCGGGTGCCGAGATTAGCGCTTTGCCCCCCGAAGTCGAAGATTATCCTCTTCCGGCCGAGCAAGCCTTTCGTTGCTTGCCCGAAGTTGTTCGTTGACGGCATCCACCCGTTGCTTGAGCGTGTTCGTCGAGAACGGTGTAGTAGGTTGCTCCGTTATCGCTCATCGTAGCGCTATACTTCGCCCTCTCTCTAGCGCCAAACTTGTTTGGGCAAAAGTTAGCGATCCGTTAGAAGAACCACGGAATTCGATAACGGTTAATACTACTAGAATCGGTTTGAATTGGATGTCTTTATTAATCGATCAAAGAATACAAAAGAAGAGGAATATGATTTAAGATCTAGACTTAGAACAATCTAGAGCTTATAATCGAATATTCTCCTTAAAAGCAAGTGCTTATGTCGAAAAGTGTATGTGAAAGTCGATATGAATGAATATATCCCCTCTAGGTCTTCTAGCTTCTTCTCTTTATATAGAGGTCTTTAGGTCAATGAGCCTTCCTTTTCCTTTTATGAATAGGAATTGACATGTTTCCATTTATTGACCTTTTTCCTTTTATTTAGATATTTTCCTAGATTCTCTCCTTAATGAATATTTAAGAGAATCCAGTAATATATCTTTTCCATTTTACCTTATGTCGATAATTAAGCCCAAATAAAGCCCAATATCAACTAAAGCAGGCCGGTTCCGATATTGCTGTCGATTCCGGTTTAGTCTGGTCCGATCTGCCATCAACTCGGTCCGATTCTGTCGCCGGTTAAACCTTAACCGAGATGATTAAATTTATCCCCAACAGATTTGTTATCTAATTTCGTAAAATAAATATAAAGGTGGACCAACTTTCATTTTCAGTTTAAATTATTTTGAGAGACACATTAAATCAGTTTAACTACCCATTTTCTAGATTCATATACAAATATATTATTGGATTTATTTTTCTAGTACGCATATCATCTCATATAATGATATAAATAATCTAATCAAATACATTTAACAATTTATAACAACTTGGTTCTCTTACCGTCCATATACTACTATTTAAACACATTCTTTTTTTTTTTTTGTGCAACATTTAAACACATTCATTAATTAAATATTAGCTTACAATATCTTTTTCATTTATAATCAGTGATCGCTGAAAGCCATTAATGATATAGTTATACATAAACCTTAAAAATAGCTTAATAATCAATTGATATAAAATACTCTTATTACTATGTAATGTAATCTTGCATGACTGTAACAATTCAACGTGACACGTGCACGTGTTACCTAAAATTCAGTGACTATTTCAGCAGATTCTTTAAAATCATAATTTGTAATAACTTGAAATGTCAAATATTTAAATAAATAATATATTTTCCTTTTCTTAGTGAGACCGACACGACCAACAAAGCAAAAATCATCGATATATGGGCAACGATAAAAAGGCCCAAACTGTTAAATACTTAACGTGAGGACCATAATCTAATTTGGGTTTTTTTATCAACTACGCTTTCTTTGACATTTATTTGCAAATAAATTTGTTTCTTGTAAACTTTCTTTGGTGTAATTGTTTCTTGTAAATTTATAAACATATTCACTTTTGTGCAGTCATTTTTTAAGCTAGTCAGTATCTCTTGCTTTTATTCGTTAAATATTAAAGTCATAAGGTTTGTAGGATCTATAATAATTATTTTATTTGTTAAAAAAATTAGGATATATAATTATTGTGAAACAAAATCAATAGAGAACAAAAGAGCAAACAACCATATCAATTAGACATTAATTTTATATATAGTATCATTCATTATTAGGGCAATTCTTATGAATACCACTAAAAACCATTATTTATGTATGTACATTAAAATATTAACGATGCCACGTGTATCTCGTGATTTAGAACCATGACTATCCATAAATTTAAGTCTAGTGCTTTACAAAATATTTTATAGAGAAATTCAACATATTGAAAACGTTAATTTTTTTATCGTGACAATGACTGAAAATACTCAAAACTTTTATAATTTTACCTTTATATTTCATTGTGTTTATATTTGATCACGACATATAAACTCGATATTTTTCAGTAATATTATTACATTTATAATTCATCCCAATTTTTCTTGACAAAAAAAAATATTCATCCCAATTTAAGCCGCCTAGGTTGATTATAACATCGGGATTTTAAAAGTATCAAAGAAAATAGGATTTGTTAATAGTTTAATATATCACCATTATACAATAAAAGTCTAACGAGTAAACAAATTCAAAAGTCTAAGCTTAATTTGATTTTTAATTAAATTATAATTTTTCGAGATAAGTCTCATTGGCTGCGAAATCGAAAATCCAATGTTTCAGTTTCTTTCTTTCTTTCCAAGTCTTTTTTATTTAAAATCCTTTTGTAGAAATTTACAAGGTTCATATACGCGTATGAACATTATGAACATATGTTAGTAGTATTAATTTTCAGTATTTAATATTTGACTTTAATTTGTTCTATAATCAAATCATGTTTCCTAAAGCGTAGGTTGGACTAATTACCCATGTTTCAAAATAAAGTATTTTTTCTCTAATGATTTAAATTACAATGAAACTTAACGATGAGGCTGATGACTTGTGATCTACAGATCAGTTTGATCTATTAATAGTTCGACCAAAATTTAATGGTATCTTATCAATTTAAAATTAGAGAAATTCCTTAGAATACCTTCAAAATATGTTTTTGTTTTAAAAATACCATTAAAAAGTTTTTTATAACAAAAATACCATTAAAATGTTTTTTAAAACAAAAATATCATCAAAAAGTAGTAGTTTACAAAAATACCACAAACTCAAAAAACGAGTTTTAACACTTTTAGATTTTAAATTTTTTCATTTGGGTTCGCTATATAGTGTTTAGGGTATAGTTTAGAAGGGGTAGGGTTTAGTTTTTTGGAGATTTTGGGTGTAATTTTGAAAATTTACGATTTGTGGTACTTTTTAATGGTATTTGTAAAACTTTTCAAAATCTGTGCTATTTATGTTATAAAAACTTTTTTTGGTGGTATTCATAAGAATTGCCCTTAATATTATTTGATACAGTACACCAAGTATTAACTATTTAAAACTCTTAATAACTAAATTAGTTGTTTGTAACTATAAACAAATTTTGATTATCTCATAAAAATGTAAACTTTTAATTAGTGTTTTGAGTACATTTAAAAAAATAATTTGTCAATCGGGTGATTTTGATGTAGTAATTAAATTTTAGGTAATTTTGTTTGATTTTAGTATTTAAAATGACAAATTTACAATAGTTTATTATCCAAAAAAAAATCCACAATTTTCAAATTATTTTGATTGTTTATAAATTTTTAGGAAAACCCTAAGGCGAGCTGAAGATATGTGTAGACAATGGCGGCGGCGTTAGATGACAGGGAAGAGATTAAGGAAGAGGAGATCTGGGAGCGGATCCTTCCTCATCGCTAAAAGGAAACATCCTTGGTCTCGCAGATCTGAGGATATCGGTAGATCAAGATTTCGGAATCGGGGATCTTGTAAAGGAAATAGGGTGAGATTTTGGCAGAAATCGAATCCAAACAAGAAAGGGAAAGAATATAATATATGTATTATCGCGGAGATATGCAGATCCAATATTCACTTACCTAACTGGATGGATTCGATGGGGACTGATATGGTATGGAGGACGGAACGAAAAGGGAAGACTCAATGGCTGCGAAATCGAAAAGAAGAGATTGATATCTTTTTAGGAGGTAATAAGGGAAGGGGATTAATACCCCTTGGATTCGGCGAATCACAAAATAGCTTGGAGAGGAAGGTGGGATTGGGATATAAAGAGGTACAGAAGCGGGTTAGGAGAATACAAGTTCTGCTTTTACTCTCAAACAGCTCGGCTTCACATCCTGCTCCTTTGAAGATGGCGCAAACAATGACACAGGCGATGGCACGAGCACAGGCGGCAAAAGGGAAAGCCCCGGTGGTGAAAACGGCTACTCTGCGTCTTCAGGATACAGATATGGAGGAGAAAATGAAGAAGTTTGAAAAAACCCTCATTGGCAGGCTGTTGAATCCGGAGGCCCAAAGAATCGATCTCCTTATCGAAAACTTCCCAAAGATTTGGAAGCTTCAGGACAAGGTAATAGGGACGGATCTCGGAGGGGGTAGGTTTCAGTTCGATTTCCAAACAGAAGAGGATATAGCCAAGGTGATGTTCCAAGCTCCCTACCACTTCGATGGATTCATGGTTTCTTTGGTCAGCTGGGAGCCAAGCTTTGCGCCAAACTATCCCTCGGCGTTAAACTTCTGGGTTAAACTCTTGGAGGTGCCAACACATATCTTATCGGAAGCGATTTTGAAGCTGGTGGGAAATGTGTTAGGGGAAGTGGTGGGAACGGATGTTCATTCGGCGAGTGTACTGGTTAAGTTGGATGGCTACAACAGCCTCATCTTTCAGGTTGTTGTACCATTAGACTCGGGGATAGAGCTGGAAGTTGGGCTGGAATATGACAGATTAATAGGGTTTTGCGGAAAATGTTTCAAGATTACCCATGATGGAAAAACGTGTCCGTATGAAGAGGAAGAAACAGATGCTTTAGCTAAGGTGGCTGGGGAAGGAAGAGGGAAAGGAACATATGCGGATGTGGCTGCACATGTACCAGCTCCTACATGGGAACATCAAAAGAGGCCATCGGCCAAAAGAACGCTGGAGTTTGAGGAAGAAAGGCAGGTATTCCCTTATAAAAAGGTAGGGAAGGGGAGGCAAGTGGAGAGTCAGAGAGAAGATCAACAAAGGGATAGGGAGGAGAACCACAGGGGGAACAATCTAAGTAGAAGCAGGGATATCTACCAGAGCTATAGGCCGAGTAATCAGGGGAGGGGGCATAGGGCTGCGACGTCAAACTGGCCACCTCCGTTGTACCAGGCAAAGGCCAAGGTGACTAGGACAGGAGGTGAGACAGCAAAGGCGGAGAACAAGAGCATCATCGGGAACACGTCGGTAGCCGCGGACAACCCCAACAAGGCGATAGAGAATGAAGGAAACATGTTAGCACGCAGAGGGGATAAAGGTTTGGAAGATGATGAGGTGAACAGTGCAGCACACAATTCTCTGGTCAGGGAAGCTACTGAGGAGGAAAATAACAAAATGGAAGGCGTAGAGGGCCAAGGGGAGAATCAGATCGAGGAAATGGGTAAGGGAAATTCACCGGAACAAGGTATGGGCAATAACTCTAATTCTGGAACAACTGTTAGGTTAGCACTAGATTCAGTTAGTAAAGCTTTAGAGGAGATTGAATTAAAGCCTAGCCCTAAGAAATCTGGATTGCCGGGTAGGAAGTATAGTACTGTGGTCCTTGCTTCCCCAAAAAAGAGAATGTTACTAAACAGGATTTATGGCTCTATTAAACAGCCAGGGAAAGACACCAAAAACAAATCTTTTGCGTTTAATAGGACATTGGCTAATAAAGATATTGGTGGTTCAGGTAATACTTCAGGAAATATAGTTGGAAAAGCGGGCGGTGGATCAGGGAAGAAGGGACAAAGTGGTGGAGGTATCCCAAAACCGCTTAGCAAGAAGTAACTCTTATGAAGACAAATTTTAATAGTTGCAGTGTTTTTGTCTCTCTTTGGAATAAGGTCGTGTGTTGGATTAATGTTGCTGGTTTTTTTTTGAGAAAAGGGGTTGGGCCCAAAATGTTTCTTTTCTTTTCATTATTGTTGAACGTGGATTTATAATTTTTCAATTTAAAATCATTTATGGAAATTATGTGCTCCTATGTAGTAGTTATATACATACGAGTGTTGCACAGGATGTGATAGAAAGGAAGAGAAAAGAGGGTAACAACTTAATAGAATTTGTGGGTCGATGGTGTCTTAAGGAAATTTCACAAAAGGGAGTAAGTTCAGTAAAATTTATAAGGAAGGTAGCTCTCCTGAAACTACCGGCAAAAAAGTGAAAATATTAAGTTGGAATTGTCAAGGCTTGGGTGCCAAGTTGACAATTTCCACACTAAGGAATCTTTGGTCTAGGTTTAAACCAGATGTTTTATTTCTTTCGGAGACAAAACAAAACAAAGCCTTCTTAAATAAATTTGTATCTCATTTTGGATACGATAATTTGTTCACAGTGGAACCAATAGGAAGCAGCGGGGGCCTGGCCGTCTTCTATTACAATGATATTAACTTACAAGTTACATCGGCAAATAGTAGAGTTATTGATGTTAGTGTGACTCTAAGGAATAAACTAGCTTTTATCTCCTTTGTCTACGGAGATCCGGTAACCCAAAATAGGAGAGTGGTCTGGGAACAGTTAAATCAAATTAGTAGTTCAAGGCTTGGCCCGTGGGCGATGATAGGCGACTTTAACGAAATTACAGGCAATAGAGATAAGAAAGGAGGTACAATGAGAAGGGCATCAACCTTTATAGACTTCAATGAAATGTTAAGCTCATGTGGCATGCTGGAATTTCCATGTGTGGGAAACCAACTCTCATGGCGTGGAAGGAGTTATGGGGAAAACAATGAACGAATCAGATGTAAGCTGGATCGGGCAGTCGGTAATGAAGATTGGCATGAACTTTACCCAAAGACAAGGGTAAAATATCTGGAATTAATAGGTTCGGACCATCGACCAATCTTAGCGGAATGTCGTTTTGAAAACAATACAAAAAGGAAAAACTTTAGATTTGATAAAAGGTGGATTGGTAAGGAAGGATTTGAAGAAGCAATCGAGAACGGGTGGAATTTAGGAAACATCGATACAGAAGGAATTGTTGATCGAATAGCAAGGTGCAGATATAAGGTGGCGAAATGGAGAAAAGAAAATGTACCATCGAGTCTAGTGACAATTGACAACTTAAAGAAGGCACTGGAAGAAGCACAAGGTGACGATAGGCTCCCGCAGGAGGAAGTAGTCTCGCTGACTATTAAACTGAAAGAGGCCTATCTCGAGGAAGAAATTTACTGGAAACAAAAGAGTAGAAATTTGTGGCTGAAAGAAGGGGACAAGAACACAAAATTTTTTCATTCGACCACTAAGAAACGGAGAGCGAGAAACAAGTTAACAGGGTTGCAGGGACCAAATGGGGTTGTAGATGACACGGAATTGGGAATGGAGAACATTGCAACTAAGTATTTCCAACAATTGTTCAAGCATACCGATACTGGTAACTTTAATGAGGTATTAAACGAGGTAAGAGGATGTGTTTCAGAATCAGCCAATAACATACTGACAAAAGAGGTCACAGAGGGAGAAATAAGAAAAGCATTGTACTCGATGCACCCGGAGAAGGCCCCGGGGCCGGATGGCATGACAGCGTTGTTCTATCAACGATATTGGCACGTCATTAAGCACGACCTGGTCAAATTGGTCCGGGATTTTATGAGAAATGGGGAGTTCGATAAAAGACTTAATGAGACGAACATATGTCTTATCCCGAAGGTGGATAAACCCCTAAGGATGTCAGATATGCGACCAATTAGTCTATGTAATGTGGGGTATAAGGTAATTTCAAAGGTGTTGTGCTTAAGATTGAGAAGGATTCTTCCAAGTATAATATCAGAAACTCAGTCGGCTTTCGTGTCGGGACGATTGATAACGGATAATATTCTTTTGGCACAGGAGATGGTCCACGGGTTAAGAACAAACAAGGGGTGTAGGTTCGAATTTATGGCGATAAAAACAGACATGAGTAAAGCATATGATAGAGTTGAATGGACGTTCCTGGAAGCATTGCTCATTAAATTAGGATTTAGTAGTACCTGGGTAATGAGGATAATGTGGTGTGTTAAATCGGTCTCCTATCAAGTACTGGTGAACGGTCACCCCAGAGGTAGAATTATTCCGGAAAGGGGACTAAGGCAAGGGGACCCGATGTCCCCATATTTGTTCATATTGTGCACAGAGGTGCTAATATCGTTAGTTAAAAAAGCGGAAGGTGACTCACAGATTTCAGGGATTAAAATTGCTAGAAATAGTCCAGCGATATCACACATGCTATTTGCAAATGATAGCCTCTTCTTCTGCAAAGCGGAGGAAAGTGAATGCAGGACTATTCTGAGTGTGTTACAGGCATATGGGAAAGCTTCGGGACAAGAAATTAATTTCTCAAAATCTTCGGTAGTTTTCGGACATGACGTGAATCCCCAGGTTAAAACAGATATGAAAAATATTCTCGGGATTCAAAAAGATGGGGGGATGGGGAATTATCTGGGCATCCCTGAAAGTTTAGGAGGTTCTAAGACAAAGATCTTTAGCTACGTACAAGAGAGAATGAATCAAAGAATAAATGGCTGGGCAGCCAAATTCTTTTCTAGAGGAGGAAAGGAGACACTGATTAAATCAGTGGCTTTAGCACTCCCGTTATATGTAATGTCATGCTTTGAATTACCCCAGACGTTAACAAAAAAGTTAACCAGTGCGATATCTAAATTCTGGTGGAGTTCCAATGGAAGAAACTGCGGTCTCCATTGGGTGGCATGGGAAAAAATGTGTGAGTCCAAACACGAAGGTGGGTTGGGCTTTCGATCGTTACAAGAATTCAACAAGGCTTTGTTGGCAAAACAATATTGGCGGTTATCTCAATATCCTGGTTCACTGGTGGCGCGAGTGTTAAAAGGGAGGTACTTTCCGAGGGCACATCCCTTCATGGCAAAGAAACCTTATGCTCCCTCCTTCGGGTGGAGAAGTATCTTCTCGACTAGAGAGATATTAATGAGAGGAATGAGGAAGATTCCATGGAGACTGTCTCAGATGGCAGTCTGGGAGGACGGATGGGTGCCGGATGTGGACCCACGACCGGCACAGGGAAGGGGAAGCATATTATTTCCAAACTTAAAAGTGAAGGATTTGATGAATCAAAATACGGCAGAGTGGGATTGGGGGGCTTTAACAGCCCTGATAAATGTAAGAGATAGGATGCTGATCGGGAGCATGCCAATTAGCAAGAGAAGGGAGGGAGACGTGTGGATATGGCACTACTCACAATCGGGAAGGTATACGGTGAAATCAGGGTACCATCTGTGGCGGAAAATGAATAAGGAAGCTGATACTGATGTCCGATGGGGGCCAAGTACTAATGATTTGAAAGCACGGGTATGGGAAGTGAACTGTCCACAAAAGCTTAAACACTTTATGTGGCAAATCGTGTCGGGAATTCTTAGTGTAAGGGAAAGACTCAACTCGAGAGGTATAAGTTGTGACGCGAAGTGCCCGAGATGTGAGGAAGAAATAGAAACGACGAACCATATGTTCTTTGAGTGCCCTCACTCACTGTTTACATGGGGAGTGTCCCCAGTTAGTATTACGCCGGAATTCCCACAAGGGAGTATCTATACCAATATGGATTACTTGTTGCTGAGAATCCATGACAGGCAGGGGCAACAGCAGGGAGCAGATTGCTACCCATGGTTATTGTGGTACCTATGGAAATCAAGGAACCGTAAGGTGTTTGAAGATGTGGATGTGGATCCACCAGATATCGCGGATCAGGCAATTAAGGAATCGAAGGCATGGTTCGAAGCACAAAATAATGAAGAGGATAGCCAAGTTATTAGAAGTTTCAACATTAATGATACTACACAGACTATGGAGGTTGGCAAATTATGCAGAGTGGATGGATCGTGGAAGAATACGGAAGCCCTCGAAGGTTTAGGCTGGATTTGTTTGAATGAAGATGGCTCAAACCACTTGATGGGAGTAAGGGGGCGCAGACGGAGTCTCTCCCCTTTACATGCAGAGTTCAATGCTTTACTCTGGGCGATGGAAGTTATTAAGGCGAAAAACATATGTTGTCAGACTTTTGAAACAGATAGCACAACACTGGTGACAATTCTGCAGTCTCCCACAGAGTGGCCTGCGTTTTTCACCATGTTAGAAGAGTTTGAAGCCTTGCTCGAGCACTTTTCACACTTCCGGATAAAGAATATACCACGCGCAGGGAACATACAAGCAGACAAACTAGCAAGAGAAGGACGACGATTGGCATATACACAAGCGTTCGTGAGCGAATCCTTTCCAAGCTGGATTGAGGAGGCGGTTTAATGTTTTTTGTTCCTATTAATGATGTTAAAAAAAAAAAAAAAAAAAAAAAAAAATGACAAATTTACCCTTATTCACATAACTTATTCACAAAAATTATTCACATAAAATCATTCACATAGATCATTCACGGGAGGTCATTCACGATTCACCATTCACCATTCACATGGATTATTCACGAATATTATTCGTCATTCACTTGTATTATTTATCATTCACAAAGATCATTGATCATTCAGATAGACAATTCATCATTCACAACGATCATTCACTCAAAATCATTCACAGAATACCATTCGCAGATAATCATTCACCAGATTTGACAATTTTGAAATTAAGGGTAAAATTGTAATTTGATACGCAAAAATCACATTTTAGCAAATTAATATAAAAATCACCCAATTAGCAAATTTATATATCAAAATGTATCTCTTTTGCCAATTTTCTTATATTAATTGTTAGGGCTAAATATGTGCAAGTGTGATTCATATTTATTTATTTATAAAACTATGGTACACCTTAAGTACATACATTACAGGTATATATAACACAACAAAATGTGAAAAATATATCAACGAAAGTGTTTTTCATTTAATAAATTACAATAAACTCCGTAACAACAAAAAAATGTATCTTTTTATTAATTTTAATAAAAAAAAAACTAAAAAACGGTTCCCTCGTAGATTGTAGAGAGTTTTCTAAACGATCGAACCGCAAGCTTGGCTCTACCAGACGCATACCGTTTCAATTTCCGAACCGAACCAGACCGGTAATAACCGGTTTCACCTGTAAACGGCGCCGTTTTATTCAAAACCTTTCCCTTTTGCGTAACCGTTTCGCCGGCGAATCCGATCCGATCGTTAGGCTGATTCAAAGTCATAACCGGAGATATTCTCCCGCTTTTACGGCGGCGATTTTTATTACCCGCCGCTTTCTCCATCGCGACGCTAGCTTTAACGGCGAGAGCCGCCATATCAGACGCCGTGAGACGATACTGCCGTTTAGATATCGGTAAAACGAAATAGATTTGATCCGCCGTTAGAATCTCCTCCGATTCAATCTCCGGGATGAAATCGTCGTAATATAGAGAATCTGAATTACATAGAAAATAAGAAGAAGGAGAAGATCGCGACGAAGAAGACGAAGAAGCCGTAGATTCGGATTCTAGAATCTGAGATGCTAACACAGGGACATTGTATTCCCGGAGATCGCCGTTAACCGTCACGATTTTCGCCGTCGACGACGGCGATGAATCGCAATCGCTTCGACCAATAGAAACACAGAGACCCATCAAAGAGAGGAGAGAGAGTAATTGACAATTAAGAGAGAGAGAGAGATATGTGTAGAGAGAGAGAGAACGCGTATAAACAGAGATGGTCACAGAAGGGATATTTATAGATGAAAATGATGACGTAAGCAGTTTAACTAAACCGGTCCGATTAAAAAGGAAAAGAGTAAAACCATTTGCCGTTAAACCGGTGGCTGACGCGTATGCTTAGTTTTGTCTGTTGACTTTTGTTTTACAAAGTTCGTTATTATTATAATATGAATTGAATTTTGAGATTTATGATACTCTCTCACTATTCATAAAAGATTTTTATGTTGCCCAAAACAAAATAATTAAGCACCTTTTATTTGAAAATTGGTTTTACTCAAGTGGAATAAAAAAATTAAGAACCTTTGATTATGTACAGTTCTCTCTTCTAGAGTTTAATTAGCTATGCCTATGACTTATCAATTCAAATAAAAAAATTAAAATATGTAAATTATTATATCATTTTAAAATTTTAATTCACCGTTCATCTTGTTTTTTTTTTGCGAATCAAATATAACAAGTTTGTATTAGTGGACTATTTGTTGATAATTTTTCTTTAATTGTTAACTATTGTTGACAAAAAGTAATCCAAAGACAAAGTTTTTAGCCTAAACGTGTGAATACGATATGGTTATTTTAGATGAATGTATCATATAGATGTATTATATGTAGATGTACGTTTATTAATAGATGGTCTTTCTTATCCATATATACTCTATAAATTTAACCTAAAAGTCTATTTAATTGTCTACCTTACACCCAACCAGAAGATAAACAATATAAAAAGAATCAAATAAAAATAGGAGTATTTGCCTAGCAAAATTCGTGTATATGGATATTATTTTTGAAGTCAAAAGAAAAGACTATGAATCAAAAGTTTGGTGAATTGTTTAATAGACAACATAATAAACAAGCCTAGACTTGGTTCCAATTTCGCACGGATAGATGATTATTGATTATAGAAGGAGTAAGCAATGACGTGGATATCAGCCGTTACACGTGACTAAATTTTTATCAGTAGGCAGAGACCAAAGACAATAAATAAATAAGCGTGGGCAATAAGCAACATTGAGCAATTTGTATTTGACTTTTTTGCACCAATGCAATAGTGTGATAATAAAATAAATAAAGAAACAAAAAATAATTCAATAGTCAAGTGGCACAAATAAAACAAATAAAACACAAATCATCAATTTAATTTGTGTGAAAGTAAATATACTCATTTTAATGTTGTATGTTTCCAAGTGACAATCGTAATGTTATTAGTGAAAAAAGTATTTTATCATTGTTTTCGTGTAGTATAGTTATAACTTTTTTTTTTAAATGTTATTATAATTTTGTTTTATAATCTTAGTTGAATATCTAGAATAAATAACTACTCCTTCCATTTTTTAATGTAGAATTTTTTTTGAAAAAAATCATAAATTAACAAGTTTTTTAAAATGACTTTTATAACTTCATTTATTGTTGCTATTATGATTCATAAAATATAAACATGATAAACCTTAAATGTATAAGTGAAGACGTAATCGAAAAATATGTGTCGATTATTTTAGAAAATCTAATTTTTCAAAACAAATTTTTTTTCTAGAAAATCCACATTAAAAAACGGAGGGAATAATAGCGAATTGAAACTTCCTTTGAAGTTCAAATAGTATCAAGTTGATGTGAAACCCTACATTTAATTCCTTGTTTTATTTTCTTGATTATAACTTTAAATCTCACTAATGACAGCTTGCTAAACGTGTAACTGTCAATTAATTACAGCAAAGAAAGATTAACTAAAAAGTAAAAAGACAATAAAAACACGCTTGTTGGCTGTTGCAAACTTCTTAATTTGGCAAAAGCCTATTTATTAGTAATTTAGTAAAACAACTTAGAATTGTAATGATAGGATCAGACCAAAAATTAAACTAAAATTTGGTCACGATGTGTCAAGTGATGATATTCACATGATATATCCGAATAAATTATGATTTTTATAGCCAAATAAATATCGTATGTTCTCAAAATAATAATGATACATTATTGTACCAAAGCCATTTTGTTAAGACTTTAGATATATATATATATAACCTCCTCGCACGTCTACTTTGTTCCTAATTGCCATAAAATTAACCTAATTTTTAACTTATCTTATAACATGGTCGTGTGCACAACACTTTGTCTTCTTAACTCGTAGTTATGTTATCTGTTAAAAGTCTTGATTCAACAAACAATAGACATGATAATCATAAAAGGCCAATATTGGGCTATAAAGTAGATGCTTTAACTTTGTTATCATTAGTTGGCTTTAAAACTTTGCATTCCACTTAACTAAGCTTGTGGGCTTTTATTAATTATTAACTTCCAAAAAATTGAAAGTTATAGTTTAATTCAATGGACACTATACCTTCTCGGATAACAATTTTATATTTTTTACTTTCAACATCTTAGACAAATTTTATTAAACTTCACAATTCAATTGAACAAGGGTATCAATAACAACAAAACAAATCACCAAGTTACAAATCTTAATCGAATTTGTTAATTATACCGATATATAATAATAACAACAATAATAATAATTGTTTTCTTTTGTTTTTTAAAAATCACATCCCATCCGAAATCGAACACATAGATGAAGTTATTGACTATTGGATCGACCATTTTGTAACACAAATGATCAAATCGTCGAAAGAAAAACAAAAACTTATCTATCCCAAGGATGTAACTCATCAGATTGATGATGTCTCACAAGAGCCATAGGTAGTTGAAGAGGTCCCTCACCATAAACTTTCCAAAAACAATTATTACAATCATCTCTATCATCATCAAATATTGTAAACCAATGATCTCCACCTCCACGCCATGTTATATGACAACGAAACTTTGTTGTGCCTCTCAAATTTACTCTAAATTTAAAAGACCAAGTGTATGGGAATTTTATACGTTGTAGCTTCAAATCATCTTCTGATGATTTACAATGTACATTTATGTCTTCTCCGTTTAATACTCTATTTGCGATTGTTATTGTTTTCTTTTGCAATATTGATGCTTTTGTGAAAGAAGTAAATAATGACGATACTATTAATAACACGTAAAGAACAATATTATGGTTTTTGATCATGTGTTTATGATTGTTAGAGAGAGTCATGGCTTTTAATAATTAGAGACATGAGCTAGGTTTTGATTAGAAGCTTTATGAAAGTATTTATAGTTCTTTTTATAATTAAACGCTAACTGTAAATTGTTACTATTTATAGTTTTTGGTTTTCTTTTTTTTTACTAGAAAAAAATAGTTTGCGGTTTTCTATTCATATCCTAAGAATGAAATGTAAATTCAACCCTAAAATCAGTTAATTACTAAAAATTGATAATACAAGGAATTTAGAAAATCCTTACAAATAGTAAAATCTTTAAAGTTGTAATCATGTTAGCTGATCGAAATAATTTGTAGATTCCGTTGATTCGGTTAATGCGGAAAATATTAAAGATCTTGCGATCGATGGATTAGGGGATAAACTTTCTTTTGTGATTAGCTTAGCCATAATGCACAAAATGTAAACTTGCTATTTTAATTGTGATTAAAAATACACATTATACAATACTATCAACATATCTCATATATACCATATGTTTCTTTACAAATGTATTACAACAAAACTATATAAAAACATATTTCATCCCTTTTCATACTATATAGTATATTAAATATTCTATATATTTATATACAAAAACATGTAAATATATGCTTTCTTATACTATCTATATACCTAGCTTTAAGACTCGAGAAAACACTACTAACGATTTACAATAACCACATATTTTATAATACACATGTGCATTTTCTATGTATAGTATATACTATATATAGTTAGTTACTTTTTTTGAAGTTAAAATTTAAAAAGGTGCACGGTGTGGTACATTCTTCCTTCTACTTGAATTCCGGTGATTATATATCGGAGGTGTACTCGGAGAAAGATTAAAACCGCTATCATCACCGGAGCTCGATGACCGTTGATCTCCTGAAAAGTAATCAGATTTAACGGTGGAGATGGAGAGACCATTCATCAAACGGTTAAAAGCACATGTCTTGCGTATCTTAGTTGGTGTGGTCGCTGCCTCATCAGATTCTGACCCACATTCATACTCTCTTCCATGCTTCTCTTTCAAAGAGAAGGTTAGGCTTTTGTTCCCTTTCTTCATCCCTCCAAGCTAAATTGCCAAACAAGGGCAAAATGGTCAATTGCACATAAAAACAGAGGATATGTACATTACTATTACAACTACATTTAGACTAAAATTGAGATTATAAGTTTTCTAAATACAAAATACCATTAAGACAAAAAAAAAATTAAATTATAAAATTATGTATTTAGTTTTAGAGTTTGTTTTTGTAAGAAACAAAGTCTAATTTCGAAGTATTTTATATTTGGGGGGATTTTAATTAGAAAGTTATAAGCTATTTAGGTTTTTAAAGTATTTTAAACTATAGAAATTAAACCTTACAAAAATGATATTTTTGATAATTGTCCTACATTTAAAATACGAAAAATATATATACAAAAGTTTGAAATAGTAGAGAGAAGACTTACTTTGCAACCAAGAGAACAAAAACGAAAAGAATCAAGAAGGCTTCTACGACATATTTCACAAGTATTAGTGACTCCTTTGCCTATTCTTGGTTGTGGCCGTTCGTTCAAGAACACGATTCTTGCACTGTTTATTATATATGTTTGAACACAACTTATGTCTATGTACTTTTGAATCTCGTTCACTCTCACAACATTGTGATACGATGATCTTCTTATCTAAAAAATATGAACAAACAAAATCATCATGTTTCTCTAAATCTTTGTGATAGAATAATATAACATAATCAATGAATTTTTGATGTAGTTTAAAAACCTGAAGGACACGATGATCTTTGTGATTGATTAAGCAATAAGAGCAAAAGGCATTGCAAGTACAATCTAGACAGAACATGTTACATTCACTTTTGTTGGAGTTTGTATGGATCGAACAAGAAACAAAGTAATTTGCTTTTAGCATTGGTATAAGCCATGGTGGACTTTGGTGATAATAATAGTCTTGTTCTTGATCTTCTTGTCTCATCATTGGTCCCTAGAAGAAAGAGTATAGTGTAAGAATCCACATAGAAAAAATATTAAGTGAGAATTAACAAAGAGACTAATTAAGTAGTAGAATTAATTACCATGGTGAGCTTTTTATACTTCAAAGTTCTTGTGTTAGTTTTTTTTTCAAGAGTGGAGATAATAAAAAAAATTAAGAAGAGATGGTTTTTAAGTTAGTGGATGAGGCGGCTACTAAGAGGTGAGAAAGAGAAATTTGATGTTTATGTTTTTTTTTTTGAAGTCGGTGAAGAAATTATCAAAGGTTTATAATTCACATGAAACTCATTTAATATCCACTTTTTTAATAATAATTTAATTGGCTATATTATCTATTTGACAAATGAGTGTATCTAATTTTCTTTTTTTAAGTCATGAAAGACACACGTATAAGTTAGAAGTGCACATGTGTGTGTCTATAGAGACCCCATAAGAAAAGGAACAAAATTTAAATAATTTGTTCACAAATGATGATAAATAAATTTTATTTCATTCTTGTCGTTAATATCAAGCCGACTAAATTATTCGGTCCTACATTATTCCTAATCTTGGATATTTTCTATCAAAGTTTGATTATATTTACTATTTTCGTTATTCGTGGAAAATATAAAGAGAAAATATTATTCATACCTCACTAGAGCTTATTGTGGAAAACATATTAGCGTAACATGAAATAAACTATATACCCTCGTAACTAAAAAAAAAGTTATTTAACAAAAAAAGAAGAAGTTAAAATGGGTGTTTTTAATTAAAAAGAATAGTGGTCAAAATTAGTAACTACGACAAAGGGGACGTGGCTAGAGCTAAAGAAGCCAAGAAGATGGACGGACATGAGTGGAGACAGAACCGAATCGGTAGATTGGTCTGAGCCGTTGGATTAAAAAGCTCTTTTCTCGGACAAACTTTTCTACTGTGACGTGGCACACGCTTTTGTCGTCTAGTGATTTAAACACATGACGAATCCTACACCGTTGGATGAAAAAATTAAAAATAGCATGGGGCCTATTTATGCCACCTCTTAAAATCGTAGAATCAATGAGCTTACGACACGTGTATCGTAAACAAAAAAAAGGTAAAAAACTATTTTGTCACCTAGTGAATCTAAACTGTTAGATATTTTAAAGTCAAAGTCAAACTACGAGATGTACGGATTAGATGTGTGAATTATTCATTTTTCCTAAACCTTGGGTTTTTAATATTTTTAGGAGCTTATAAATTTACATTTGCATATAAGTTACTTAGGATATTCATATTTCATAGTAGAGTATATATTTTCAAATATTTCATCATCATTTTTTAATATCAACTAGACTAGTTATCATTATCCATTTGAATGAATATTATATATACTTAATTAGCTTTTATTTCCAATGGATATAGAAGAAACGGATATTTTTTTTATTTTTTTTTTGTAAATAAGAAACGGATATTTGAAGATAACACGATCTGTCTCTTGATATTCGATTGAAATATTACGCAAATCAATTGAGATTGCGTGAAATATCGAAACTCTAATTTTAATAATATGAACGTACTAATCCTTCCTTTTTCTTTTTCTAGATATACATTAATTGCATAATTTTATTGAATGATCGCTATTTTTCTACATATCTAATGGACTATAATAAAACCGAAAGTAACAAGTCTTCTTGGGACATCTAATGAATAATTTTAAAGAAATTTTTATTTTATAAAAAATTTTGGGGGCTTTTCGTTCATATGTTTATCAAAAGTTTTTTTTTTAAATATAGATTAGTCTAAAAAAGAAATGAGAATAATCATCTACAAATGTGACGTAAGTACAAGAGAAAGACACCGAATTAATAAATAAATATACATAAAATATCGTAAAGAGATAATAATAATAAAAAGATAAGTGTGATCCACGTAATGAGTTAGTACCTATCAACAGAAAATTAACACATAACCACTTATTGTTCAAAATGTTGGGAGAAAAAGTTGACGATTCATCTTTTATTTTTTTCTGCAATCTTATCTCTTCCCAATTCTACAAAAATAAATTAGTTTTGTGGTTTTATTTGTATTCAAAAAGTGAAAATGAAGAAAATAAACTTTGTGGCATTTGTGGTAATACACTGTTGACCGACCTAAACCAATAATAGTCAACAGCACGTGACTCACGTGACTATTGTTAGTTTACTCACATGAAAAGTAGACGAGGCTAATACAATAAAATTATATATTTAGCATTTTAAAAAGTATTATTACATTACAAGTTTACAACAATCTCTACATATTTGGTAAAATAGATAAAAAGTTAAAAACAAAACAAAGAGAAGCAACTAAAAGTGTAAACTATGGAAAATGAAAATTAACATGATCAATAATAATACAACATAATTAGCCAAAATATATTAAAAAAAACTCAAGTGTTGAAGCTATATCTCTTGTTTTAGATTGAGCCATAATCAAGACCACCCCAACTAAAGTGAGATCCTTGTCTGACTATTGGGAAAGCATGCATAAACACACAAACGCAAACGCAGACCGTCGCAACCGCAACCATCGAGTGGATGATCGGTGTCGGAAACAGACGACGCGAGCCCGATACTCTCTTCTGATACTTTAGAGCCACACTTGCACATGTGTTACAAGATCTCGTAAGCTCTAAACTTAGTCTCTTACTCAAACCAATCTGATCTATCCCCCTCTCGATATTCAGAGACACTTGACCATTTATTTTATCCGCGATTTTACGAGCCACCAAGGTGTTGTAACTGTGGTTGTTCCTCATTGAAGCATAGCTAAACGGAGTCTGTCCGCTTGCATCCATCAGCGTGTTCCACGACGACAAACCAATCTAAGAAACATGAAACCAAAAGTGAGAAACAAAGAAGCTAAAACAATATGTTTCTAAATATAGGAACTTTCTTTACCCCTTGCGGATCATTGGTCAGGACATTGATCATATCCTCTGAACCGGAAGTAGAAGCAGCTAAATGTAAAGGCGTGATATCGCCAGGTCCAGTGATATTAGGTAAGAAGATGAACTTTTTAGAAGTGGTATTAACGGAATAATGTATCAGCGTTTCCGCCATTTTTGTGTTCCTTCTTTTAACAGCGCGGTTTAGTAGCTGAATCTCGGCCAACATATCTAAGGACTCTCTGTTCATAAGACCGTCGTTTCCCACATTTCTCTCCACCATCATATCGAGAAGCGTCTTTACTAGAGAACAATAGTCTCTTTCAACAGAGCACACGAGAAGAAACTTGAACCGAGGTAAGGAAAACTCGGATTGTGCATGAATGTTGGTTTCCCGTTTCTTCTGAAATAGCCAGCCGAGCTCGTTCAAGAAGCAAAGAACTTCTTCTCTTGATCGCGGACGATCAGGTGAGTTGTGTGTTTGTTCTTCTTGTGGATGAAACTCGTCTTCAAGGCGATTCAACTCTTTGCAAATCGTGGCATTGGCAATTATCAAAGGGAAACTGTCGCTTCTGAATCCATTCTCCACCTGTTCCAGAACAATACGAAGTGTTAAACTAGCTTTCTTACAGAACATGGAGTTACTAAGAAACTATAAGTTTGGTTATTTCGAAGTCTAACCTCAATAAAACAGCGCCCAAGAGAACTTACGCTTGGACCATTGACTATGAACCTATTTACGGTTAACTCATCGAATTTGGTACTTCTTTGCAATGTTTCAGTAACCTCCATTGACGTATAGTTACCCATATGAGCGCAACGCAAGCTACATGATAGTCCAATAAAGCTTAGAAGAAGAAAAGACAGAAAGATGAGGAAAACTGCCTAAATCCTTACTAAATTTGTTTACCTGATCCCATCATTAGTCAAGCTTCGACCTCTTATAACCAAAGTTGTTTCTTCACCGGCTACAACAGCAAAAGGTGATACTATGATAAGCTCTGGTGAACTCAAAGTTCTCCAAGATTTGCTGAGTCGAGTTCTTCCTGTAATATTGCATAGAAATGACTAAGTTATAAACTTCCAGTTCATATTAATACACACAAACGGACACAGCCCGAGCACTGACCATGTTTATATGACGCAAGCTGTCTGCCCGTATTGACCAAAAATCTTGTGTTTCCCCAAAAATCCGAATCTTGAACCAAAGAACTAACTCGCAGCAGTAAGTTTTCCTCAAGCTGAAGGACATAATACAAAAAATCCATCAGTTCCTTAGGATGCTTAGACCAAATTCAAATAGTGTTAACCAATCATTCAACCATTCAGCAAATTTACTCACTTGTTCCCAATCAGAAGCTGACATTGCCGTGTAGACAGATAGAACAACACAGCCAGGCCTGATATAACTCTCCATTTCTGATGGAATGCTAGAAAGCCAGCTATAAATCTGAAATTAAGAGAACACCTATGTTAGGACAGCAACCAGAAGGTGTTTTATAATTCATCAATGTTAAAACATGTCCAAGAAGTTATCACCTCGGTTCGCAAGGTCACAGGGAGCTGACTAGGATCTTTTCCAAGTAGTTTGAAAACTATCTTCCCGGTGCGGTCCTGTTTGAAAACACACATGAAAATAGCTTTAGACATGCTTTCCTAAGACTCTGATTTTACTTTATCAAGGGAATAAGGCTTATCTGCATACCTGAGTATCAGAGTTTAAGCTGGGAGGAGAATAATCCGAACCAGACGAAGCATAACCAGAACGATTCCTGGAATCTTTATAATTAGGATTTGGAGCAGCAGCTCCTCTGTTTGAACCACCAAAGAGCTCTAGGGGCAAACAACTAGTCCTGTGACTGGGACTAGTGTTATTGCAATTGTTATATCTCATAGATTCAGGAGACGTCTGCAACGGGAAAAACTCCTGCATGACCGGAGATGAAGATGGAGATCTATCCTCAACAGGGTTACTACTTGCAGAAGAGTAATACTTTCTTGAAGATGCTACCGTTGGTCGGCTCTCATCCTCTGGTGAAGAGGTGAATAGTTGTAAAGATAAGCTAGATCTAGTGTTCTGACCCCGTGAATCTGAATCCTGAGAAGGAGATGGATTACTGCTGCTAGTTCCTGTTCCTCCACCAAAATAAGGAAATTCCAAAGTTCTCTTCTCTAAATCCTTTGTAGTGTTGTGGTCAGAAGAAGTTAACTTATTAGCCTTATCATCACTTTCTTTGTTACCAAACCCTCCTTGGGATAACAAAGCTATGGCCTCGGGCGCAGATGAGCCTAAAGTTGTGGAGAGAACAGCGAGTAAATCCATGGTAGATGGAGATGACTGATCCAGATTTTTCGGGTTCATCCCTGAAGGTTGATCCATATTTTTCCTGGCTAAAACTCCGATATTGTTCAACTTTGACGCAAGATCCACAGACAAAGGTAATGCATTGATCTTGTTAAGTATCTGAAGAAGTTGCTCTCTTTGCGGCACTGCCGGAGACCCATTAGGCGTAGCATCGTTCCTACCTGTAAGACACAGACCGATAATTTGTTAATAACAACACGAATACTTACCGGAGAGGACGGAATAATACAGATCATAAGTACCTTGTGCACAAGCTAAAGCTGTCAACAAAGCCATAATCTCCAAGTTAGCGTTACTAGAGGTATTATCACAATTCCCCGGAGCTACAACACGAGAGGTAATCTCCTCGGGCTGAGTTTTCCTCCTCCGTCTGTTATGGCCAGCCAATCTACGCCTACAACTTCTCTTCCCTTCATCAAACTCCGAAAGAAGATGAAACCTACAAACAAAGCCAAACAAAATTCCAACCTTTAAGACCCGAACATATCACGAAAACAAGAAGGTCAAATTCTTTCACCTGCTACACTGTTGGCAAAACCTCTGCATCTGTTTCCCGACAAGAGCTTTGGTTGCTTTGCTATGAACCTCACAAACTTTATGTCTCCTGTAATAATCCTTACCACTTGATAGATCTTCCTTGCAATTATCTACCTGACACTTAGGGTAGTTTCCGCCTCCATTTCCCGGAGATCCTGACCTAACCTTCTTGCTAGGCCTAGTTACTACCGGCGTCTCTTCAACAACAGCAGCGTTATAGCCACTGCTCAGATTCAAATCAAGACCCCTGCTGCTCTCTTCTCCCTCGTAAGTTAAACCTCTGCCGTTGTTGTTATCGAGCTGAGGAGGAGTCTCTGCTGCGTCTATTCGTTTAGCTTCGAATCTTTGGCTATCCCATTCCCACATATTGGGATCCCAGTCATTCCTCTGCTGTTGTGGCTGCTGAGGCTGAGACGGCACGAGCCACTGCTGGTGGTGCTGGTGATTAGACATATGGTAATAAAGATCTCGTTTTCTTCCCACCATCTGATTGTGTATCGAAATCGGAACAGCTATTTGAGTACCTACCTCATCCATATATCAATCTCTCTCTCTCTCTCTCTCTATCTATCTATAGACTCTCTTCTCTTAAAACTTTTCAGCAACTACAAACAAATCAAGAGATTCATCAACACAAGAAAGTTACTCAACACTGTTCATGTGAAAGATCTATAAGTCACTTAGAGTTTATTTAACCTCAACATATCTGATTCATAGCTTTTTGTGTGTATTTGAAAAAGAAAGGAGACACGACATACCTCTACTATGTAGAGCTAGCTTACGAGGATGAAATCGAAGCTTCTTCAAGCACAAAAAAAAACCCCTTTTTCTTCTCCAATCGAATCGAAAAATCGAAGACTTCTTTAGATTTGGGCAACTTTTCAAAATCGCATCTTGGATTTCAAAATCGAATTTTGGCTTACAAAATCGATCCAGGAACGAGAGAGAATTGATGGGTTTGTTTTCTCTTTCTTCAATCTTCTCTCTCTCTCTCTCTCTCTCTCTCTCGGTTTTGGGTAGTTTCTCTCTCTCTCTATCTCTCTATCTCTCTCTTCTTCGTCTTCGTCTTTCTGCTTTTTGTGAGCGTTTCGTTGTTGTTTGTGTGTGTTTTGTCTTCAAAGTTGAAACCTTTTTTACGAAAAAGTTCTTAGTTTGTTCGGTGGTGGCATCAAACTGTAATTTCTAGAATAAGAAAAGGTGTTTTATGTAATATGAACACATTGCGTCGTGAGAGAAAAGTTGAAGAAGGATCCAAGATACTTCACTTTATACACAAAAAACAACAATCTACTATTTTATCAATTTATATTTTAATATAAAGCAAATTATTTTTTCAGATCGATATAAAGTGAATTAATTTATTTCTGTTGTTAAATAATAAAAAGCGAATTATCAGTATTATCTTTGTGTGTTTTTAGTTCTAAAATAGGATGAGAAAAATTTGATTATTAGTCAAAAGACTCAAAACTCACAATGAGTGGCTCTTAATTTTTTTGACCATTGCATTTTTAGTTGCTAAAATCATAAGTTTCTATATCGAAATTTTAAAATATAAAAATTGTTAATTATAGTAAAATATGAAGTTGTTGGTATATGATGTAGAAAATATTTTCCATCAATCGTATATTTATAACGATCACTCATAAAATAAATAAAAGAAAAATAAAAGAAACCTTAAAAGAAAAATAAAAGAAACTTTTTAAAAGTTTAATTAAAAACAGTAATCTCATGAAATGAAAAAAGCGCGTCCACGTTTGGAGGAAGTCATAGTCATATAACGGAAGGTTAACAGTACGATTCCACCAAAAAACATGTCGATTAAAAAGACGAAACTACCCTTCATTACTAAACTAGAAGAGAGAAGAAGAAGGCTCACATCTCGCACGTACGGAGTTCTGTTCTGTCATGCAAGTCTCTACGCGCGTGTAATTAGACTCTTCTCCTCCTGCGCGTGAGAGTATATATCCATACTTTAGGATACGAATATTATTATTTTTTTTGGTGAATTTTATATGCTAATAAAATAATATTTATTTGTTTTTATCCACACATATTTCGTAATCCTTATACCTATCAATTTTATTTCTTCTAATCATCATTTTTTATTTTTTATAGTATTCTGGAAACAAAATTAAGAGCGTATTTATTTAGGAAAAACGTCAAAAACTAAAATGGTAACTAGTATTTTTGAGTAATTAACAATTATAATATTAAAAAGAACTAGTATTATTTTGACAAAAAAAGACAATGAAAAAGAGTTTGAAGTGGAAACAGCTGTGATTGGTACGGAAAGGGGATAGCATTAGATTGTGGAGGATTCTGACACCATTCGTATAGGCTTCAAGCTTTGTACTTATTTCATTTCTTGTACTACACTTCTTTTTCCCCTTTTTTCTTATTATTCCTTTTTAACCTTTTTAATTTTTACAACTTGCACTAAAATTAAAATATTATTTTGGTATAAAAAGTAATATCACAATTTCGACAAAAAAGTAAAATCACAAGTACCTTAAAAGTATTCGATTAGTTACGTAAAGCATATCCTGTTTTTTAAAGAGATATTAGGTGGTCCATTAAATAGTTAAGATATGGATCTTATATTTCTTATTTAAGATCTGGATTTTAACTATTTAGTGGACCATTTGGATACGTGACGATCTATGATTGATGCGTTTTTAATTATTTTATTTTTCTTTTTTTTTAAACCAACTGTTCATGGGTCCCAATGAATACTTAAAATTTTTTGTGGATTTCTTTGTTGGAGATGGTCTGAGTGTTTCAAAACAAAAGTTTTAACATTTTTTAGAGCATTAACAATGCAGAGTTCTAAAGGGTTTTTATCGTGTGGGTTCCACATAAAATTTTAGAAATCTGCTTCTTCTTCTCTTATCTTGGAACCAAATCCAGCACAATTCGTAAGATTCACTGACATGTAACGGCCCACGATTGGTCCATTATTCAATAATTTTTTTTTTTTTGAACAGGAAAATAAAATTAAAAACCTACCTAAGAAACATATGCATTGTTTATGGTCTTAGATAGGAGTTCTTATTTAAAAAACTTTAAATAATTTATTGATATTTTTATTTTTGTTATATTGTGATTTTCAAATTAATTACACCATATTTTGGTCAACTCCTATATAATTTTATATTCCCTCTGATCCGTAATAAATTGTGTTTTAGAGTTTTTCAAATAAATTAAAAAAGTTTATCAAATAAATTAAAAAAGTTTATCAAATGATTTTATTGACATTAACTCGAGTAACATTGAAAAACTAATGTTAAAATATATCATAAAATTAAAAGTATAATAGGAAAAAATATGTGAAAATACATAAAACTACATTTAAAGAGGAACAAAATTTTGTTTAAAACATCATTTATTAAGGAATATAGCGAGTATAAAAACTCTTATATAATGAGGCGCTTTAAAATTCATTTATTTTTTAATATAATAAGAAAAAAACGATTTATTTTCACCGTGAATTAGAGAACATGCACGTTAGTAATGATAATAATTAAAAAGGATCATACAATATAATTATACAACCCAACAAATAAATGATGAATCGTTAAATGTATAGTTTTGAAGCCCACTAATAATTTCATTGTGTATAATTAAGAGAAATTCACAAAACTACACCCTTTCAATCTTTCTTTCACAAAACTACACCTAATTCAATATTTTCACAAATTTACACCTTTCAAAATTTTAAAAGCTTGATTTACCCTTTTAAAAACTACCAAAATTAAAATATTTTCATTTGGGTTCGCTAATTAGTGTTTAGGGTATAGTATTAAGAGGTAAGATTGAGTGGGTAGAATTTATTTGAATTTAATTTTGAGTGTTTAAGTGTAATTTTGTGAAATAATTTGGAAATGGTGTAGTTTTGTGAAATGTAATTCAAATGGTGTAGTTTTGTGATTCTCCCTATAATTAATACATAAGGGTTTTTATTAACGAGCGTATTTAGTTTGTCGGCCGACATAATCTCGTTGGAACATATAATTCAAGACAAAACTGTTTTTGTTTACATGGTAATTAGGTGGTTTGACCGGCGCGTGTATTAATAGTTTTTGAACCAAATTACATAATAAATAATTAGTTTTTATACTTTTGAATAAATTGAATTGATAAAATAGTAAAAAATAATATTTTTCTTCAATTGTTTTTATTTTTCCAATGAAATTGTTATATAAATCTCGATATAAAAATAAAAAGTAATCAAATTATAAAGAGTGACCAAATTAAATAAGTCGATGAAAGAAAAACACTTCAAATTAAATTTTTAGTTTTTTTTTATCATATATTATATTAACTATATTAGTTTATAATATTAACAAAAACATTAAATTTATGATCATGTGCTCGTCATTTTAACGAAAATAAAGAAAACCCATAAATGAGAAATATATATATAAATTCTTTCTCCATAAAATCTTTTATCTTTATTTATTATATATGTAAAAAAAAAAAATTTAATTTTTTTTTTTTATAATTCCTAAGTTTTCTAGAATTGACACGTAAACTAAAATTTTAAATTCACTTTCATGTAGAATTGTAAACTATATACCATTTACGGGAGCCAAAACCTTTTGTCTAGTGGAACCAATCTGATACGGTTAAGTAACCGGTGATGAAATAAAGTGAATATAGATAAACAAAATAGTTCTTAAATTATCTATAAATATATGAAAATAAAGTTAAAAAGTAATCCGTTAAAAATAAAGAAAAAGTTTGAAAATTTTACAAGAGTATATGTTTTCTAGCATGTCTTTGTTATTCAAGATAAGTTTTTGTAAAACGTAAAAGGAAAAAAATAGAGAAATACCTATTGATGAATGCTAATAGGTTTAAATCGTCAAATGTATAATGTTTTAAGATATGATATAAGAAGCTTTTTAGAATTACGTTTATAACCAAAAAACAATAATTATTAAAATACTAAGTTTATCGTAATTGAATAAGAATAGATTTTATATAATAGTAATATTAGATAAACTTAAGTTGGTTTACATGTATACAAATATTAAATACTCCATCTGTATCAATTTGATTTATTTTATAAGAAAAAAATTTGTATCAAAAATATTTATTTTCTCAACTTTCAATGTATTTTTAGCTATTAATATTAGTAAATTGTAAAGTTGAAGGGATATTAATTTAAATTATTAGAATACTATTGGTTGAAATATATTGAAAATTGTGTAATACAAAATATGTAATTATTACTATTATATACGATTTAATATTAAATAGGATAATCATGAAGAATAATTTTAAGTGAATAATAAAAAAACGAAATTATGAATAAATTAAATATGATTTAATATTAAATAGGATAATCATGAATAATAATTTTCAGTAAATAATAAAAAACGAAATTATAAATAAATTAAAAATAAAATTTTCCTAAATTTACTCTCGTTGCGACACATAAGCCAAATTTCTTATCATTTATTATATATGATGTACACATTTATTCATTGCCACAAAGAAGCTAGTACGTGTTCTTGGTTTTATGTACACATTTTCTATATTGGACTATTATTGGTCATTAATAATTCATATAAACTACCATTAATAACAAACGAGTTTAATAATTATGTAAAAAAGAGACTATAAATCCAGCCACAAAAAGTAAAGATTCTTTAACAACTCAGTAACAAAAAAATTAAAAATATAAGCATTTGTATTTATTTAAATTTTGAACCATGAATGCATAAATATAAAATGTTTGTTCGTTTTGCTAACCAACGAGAATTTTGGACGGCTGATGCTTCCTCGATAAGATACTATACGAAATAATTACGAATATATATATATATGAAAATAAAGTCAGACAAAAAAAAATATATGAAAATAAATAATGAGCAAATTTTTCATTTTTTAGTTCCTCCGTATATTTGCATATGCTATGGAATATTTTCATGTTAAACGAAGCTTAAGTGTTTTAGTTATAAGCAAATAAAACTATTTGGCCACTTGATAAAGATCCACTCGATCACGTGAGAAGTCAGGTGTTTGTTAAAATATTTTCAAATAAATATTTGAAAAATTATTTAAAACATTACATCCAATATATTTCATAATATATACCGCCGGAACATATGATATTAATATATTTTTTGTTAATAAAAAACTAATAACTCTTGAGTTTTCAACTATTAAATATTTTACAGCGAGTAGAATGCAAAATAAATCCGTTAGTTTTCTTTTGTTTAATTAAATATAAATGTTAGTTGTATCCACACTATACAAATAGACCATATATCAAAACAATATGAGTTAATTTTCGAACAAAGCTCTTCTATTCTTGAATCTCTTGTGCTTATATACTTAGTATCATAATTAACAACCACACAACAAGAGTTAAAATATTTGTTACATAAATAACATATAGTACAAAACATATTCACACGTTACCCTCTTAACATATACATGTACACATAGTCTTCTTCATATCCAAAGCAAGGCAAGCACATTGTTATGTAATGGATCAGAGACATGCTCAACAAGATTTTGTACATGACCTTAACCAGTAAAAGCAGCCTGTACATAGAATCCAAGCCACGCTACCATAGCTAGTCTCCCATTTTTAATCTCTTTAACCTTAAGATCTTCAAAAGCTATTGGATCTTTGGATAGTTTCAATGGATCGAAAAGCGTCCCTCCTGGATAGTTCACGTCTCCTGGCAAGTATATTCCCAATGGTTCTAAGGCCTCAATGCCGCAATATCTCGCGTACTCAGGTCCTACCTATATACAATAAACAAAGGGTTTTGTTAAAGAGAAATGTAGTAGATGATGTCAAGTGTTGTTAACTCTACTGGAAAAGATCAAGGACAAAGTATAGTGGTCAAAATGTTCGAGTAACTAGATAACATATTTTTTTCGGCTGGTTATAAAAAATGTAGTAAATGATGCATGTTACCATCAAGAGTGCTTGGCAAATAGCAATGACAATGACACCTTGGCTTCCAGCTACATGAAGCCCGGGGATGCCTAGGTAGTCCAATGTCTCTCCCTAGTCGAAAAAGAAAGGTTTCTAGGATCAAGAGACTGACTAATTGTGACTAATATATGTTTTTTTTTTAAAAGAGAAGCAAAGTAATTGACTTACAAACCTGGAGCTTAGAATAACCGACTCGCCACCAAACAGGTTCAACAAAATGAAAAGCTCCCGTGATATCAAATATTTCTGGTATTAGAGCACCTAACGCCGCGAGCATAGCCCAACGAGCATGAAGTATTTCAAAGCTGCAAAACACAAGTGGTAAGACTAAAACTTTTTAATGTTTTTTTTTTCTTAAACTTTTTAATGTTTTTATCACATGTACATAATCCAAAGGTAAAATATCTTGAGTGGAAAGAATACTCACTTGAAGTAGTTATCGAAGGCCGAACGATCTTTGCCAAGTCCTGCAATGTCGAATCCGTAATCACCAGGTAGATCTCCTGTAAGGTATGGAGGATAATCATATGGGATTGGACCAAACCAACGCGGACGGTCATCTCCATACCACTTGCTGCAACACTTACAAGAACAAACCAAAAGGGGATTGTGTTAAACTATGCTACTAGTAAGAAAACATCACTAATATCGTATTATGTATGAATCTATTAAATGTAACTAAATAGTTGTATCACAACAATCTAGAAAAGGGTATCCATTCCAAATATTTGGACTAAAAACAGCAGAAAGTGAAAAGAATATTCCGCAATAAACAAAAGAGGAATTTTTGAAATAACATGATAAACAAGTTCATAAAATTCTCTAACCAGTTTTTTTTTGTCCCAAAGGGGTAACTATTTGAATGAGAAAAAGTACATTGAAAACATGTAATATTATTCATGTACCAAAATGGACATGCCTAAATCTAGGTAACTTTTAACATTCACAAGATTTACTTTTACACATTTTTAGACAACAACTACGAATACGTATCTAATCTCCCTGACATGCTACTTACTCCAATTTATCTAACCACGACACACACTGAAAGTATATAAGAAATTTATTTTGTTTTTTGGTAAAATTATAGTATATAATAAGAAACTATTTTTGTTAATTAATTTGTAATTACCTGTCGTTTCTAGCTTTTCGAGCTTGAGACTTAAAATTAGTAGAATTTTCAACGGCTTCTTTCTTCTTCTCTTCTAATCTCCGCCGTAGAGATTCTCCTAAAGAGCTATTCGCTATTGCTTTCACCGCCGTGAATGGAATCGCCGAGAAAACCAATACACCGGCGACCTATAAACCAAAAAAAAAAAACAATTTTCAAATAATAATTTATTTATTTTGGTAAAAAAAATTCAAATTAACACAAAACCTCTTGCCATGAAGCTCTGCAAATAGAACGGGATTTTGTGAAGGAGAATCTATTACAAGGCTTAGACGCGAGTCTTTTCTGAATAGAAAGGAAGGAAGAACACAACGAGGAAAGTGATAGCTTCTCCTGTAAAAGAGACATTGTTTTGCTCTGTCGTGAAAAAGAAAAAGCAGAAGAGGTGGTTCATTATTTGATTAATTAAATATTTTTTTTAATTTTTGTTAAAACGTTACGGATATATTTGTCGACGTGTCTTTATGATAGCCTGTTCTTTTTAATATCTGGGCTTTAACAATATATTGTAGGCCCAATTAACTAACTGGGCCAATATCGTTAAAACTCTTCTAAACAATTGAAAAACGATGCCGTTTAGTAAAGGCCCTACAATCTTCATCCTCTTGTTTAAAACCACTTCCACCTACTTTCTGTTGTGTTTAATTAGGTGTTGTTCACCAACTTTAATGTCGTGGTTATACACATATGAGATCATCACATATATATGTTATAGTATTAGTAATTTTTTTTGACAATTATATTATAGTATTAGTATAAATCACATATATAACACTCTTTTTTTTTACATCAATCACATCTATAACACTTTATGCTAGCTTTCTTTTACCATTTTACTGTTATTTGTTTTTTTTTTTTTTTTTGAAAAGTCAATATAGATTTACTAGTTATATCACGGCGTCTGTTACAAGTGAAATAACAAGCATAAAATCTCAATATCAAATCTAAATATGTATACGATAATGGAGAATTTCCATTTGTGGAAATTATGTACATTACTATTTCTGTATACATATGATACATAGATGATAGATCTTGTAAGGTCAACAAATATACATAATTTATTTGTTTAAGAAAATATTAATTTTTAATGGGTTAGTTCAAATTTATGTTTTTTCTATCCGTTGAGAAAAAATACTTGGGGAAGAGGAAAACTGAGACATTCCTTACATGTTTACCCTTTAAATTTGCTCGTAATTACAGTTTTGCCTCGTTAGCATATTCTCCAATTAAATGCTATTATATCCTCCTATGTTTCCTTTTTCTCTAATTCTTATATTTATTTCCGAATTTACCCTCAATTTCTTTTTTTCTACATTTTCTGATTATTTCCGTATTTACCCTTCACCAATCTTTTTCGGTTTCATTCATTCTCCTTTTAGCATAATATCTTCGGATTTATGGTGTTTGTTCTTTCTCAATATGACATTTAAATTACAAAATCACATAACATTTTCAAAGGAGACTATTAAACCCATAAAATATAGAATAAAATCCGTAGACAATAAAATAGTTATAAAAAGTTGACCCAAAAATAATTAAATAATATAATACTATCAAACAAAACCTTTTATGCCTTAGTGGCAATATAGTAATAAACAAGTGATCAGTAGGGGTAAAATAGAGAAAAAGCGTGGACTAAAGTTTTGGTTGATCGTATCGCCAAGTCCCTCTCCAAGACAACTATATATACTACTTTTTTTGACAAAAAGGCCATCTAAAAACAAAACACACAAAACCCTCTCTGTGATTCTCTCATCGTCACTCACCAAACCCTAAGAAAACGCTTATGGATTCAGATTTCGGAATCGGCAGAGAACTCTCTCCTCTTCAAAAACTCCGATCTCAGTATCTCCCTGACCTTCCTCCTTGTCTCCAGGTTACTTCTCTTCTTCTTCCTTAGATCACTATTGTTCGTATCTCTGCTTTTGAGCGAAAATCGTTTGGTTCTCTGTCTCGCGATTTCGCGAATATGGTACTAATCGCTTTGGAATCGTGTTGGTTACTTGCAATATTGTAGTTTATGCAGATCTGTGATTGCGATCTAGCGTTTTGAGATTTTTACTTAGAGTTTAGAGCGTTTAGGGTTGAATCGCATGTTATTGGGGGTTTTTGTTGTGGTCCAATGTGGTTTTCTTGATTAGTGTATTTTTGAAAAAATATTTTGGAAATTTTTTGAATGTATTTGCTTTTTGCAGGGGACTACTGTGCGTGTGGAGCTTGGTGATGGAACCACCGTGGCGAAAGCAGGCGATGCTCATATCATTGCCCGTGCCTTTCCGCATACGCTAGGCCAGCCTTTGGCTCACTTTATCAGGGCTACTTCCAAAGTCCCTGATGCTCAGATCATTACCGAGCATCCGGCTATTAGGTTTGCATTTGTCTGTATACTATGTTCTATGTGATTATATCACTGTGGCTATGTTGTTGGTTTATAGCGAGTTGTATTTTTCGACTGTAGGGTCGGGATTGTTTTTTCTGGAAGGCAGGCTCCTGGTGGGCACAATGTGATTTGGGGTCTCTATGAAGCTCTTAAAGTTCACAACGTGAAGAACACTTTGCTAGGATTTTTGGGTAAGTCCTGTTTTTTTTCGTTTTGTTGTTTTCTGTAAATTCATTGTTTGCTAACTTTTGGTTTTCTGTAAATTCATTGTTTGCTAACTTTTGGTTACTTGTCAACAGGTGGTTCTGAAGGTCTCTTTGCCCAAAAGACCCTGGAGATCACTGGTGATACTCTCCAAACCTACAAAAACCAAGGTTTGTTTGTTTGATAAAGACGGCTTTTAAGATAATTCTGAATTTTGGCGTCTCTGTTTTCTGATAGTTTGCATTTATATGGTGTATGTCATATTAGGTGGCTATGATTTGCTTGGAAGGACCAAGGATCAGATTAGAACAACCGAGCAGGTTAACGCTGCACTAAAAGCTTGCACGGATTTGAAATTGGATGGCCTTGTCATTATTGGAGGTATCTAGATTTCTTTTCTTTTGGTGTCTGTAACGATGTTAGCATATGTTATTCAATTGTGTAAATCTGAATGTTGAAGTTCATTGCAAATTTTGTTAAATAAATGTCTTTTATTGGCTAGGTGTAACATCAAACACAGATGCTGCTCATCTTGCTGAGTTTTTTGCTGAAGCAAAATGTCCAACAAAGGTCTTATTTCCCTCCCTTAGTTCTATGATCTTGACTTCATGAAACAATTCATTGATATTGTTTCGCCTTTTCACTGAAGAGTTTCTTAATAGCAGAAGTTACTAATACATTTCAGGTAGTTGGTGTTCCCGTCACTATTAATGGCGATCTCAAGAATCAGTTTGTGGAGGCAAATGTTGGTTTCGATACTACGTGCAAGGTAACTGTGAAATTTACTTTGATGGTATTGTAGCTATGTTCTGTGAAATTTACTTTGATGGTATTGTAGCTATGTTCTTGCGTCGACAGTTATTTTCCGATTAATAACATTTTATCTTGTTATTCAGGCTAATGTTATTCTACCATGTACAGGTGAATTCTCAGCTCATTAGCAATGTCTGCACTGATGCCCTCTCAGCAGAGAAGGTAAATGTTATTTTCGAACATTACTCTTAAGTCGTAACCATTAAACTGTTCAGTTTTCTCTATAATAATATCTTTGCTTTGCTTTGCCAGTATTATTACTTTGTTCGTCTCATGGGTAGGAAGCACTCACATGTTGCCCTGGAGTGTACACTTCAGTCTCATCCGAACATGGTATGCTTTCTAAACATATACATTTTCTTGTAATTCTCTCATGGTAATGCTATCTCTAGATTCTTATTTGCATGTGATGCGATTGTTGCAGGTGATACTGGGTGAGGAGGTTACAGCATCTAAACTCACAATATTTGACATCACAAAACAAATCTGTGATGCTGTTCAAGCTAGAGCAGGACAAGGTCTCATAAATAAAATATGCTTGTGTAATGTTGACGGTGATTTATTTTGCTTGTTCACTAACTTTAGTGAAACTGTTTATTCCTATCAGACAAAAATCATGGAGTCATCTTAATTCCTGAAGGGATCGTTGAGAGTATTCCCGAACTCTATGCTTTGTTGAAGGTAAATGATTCACTATTGGCAAGCATTTCGACCAATCATTTGAAAATCTAGTTTTATGGTTACTTTACTTCCAAAACATAGTCTTACACTTTCTTGTCTTGTTATTGTGTGATGCAGGAAATTCATGGACTCCTTAAGGAAGGTGTAATTGCTGATAATATATCTACTCAGCTGTCACCTTGGTCATCTGCTTTGTTCGAGTTCTTGCCTCCATTCATTAAGAAACAGGTTTTCATTCTTTTACCTGTCTTTGTTTTCCTTACATGTAAACGGGCATGAATGCTTACGAAATCATCTTTTCTCTTGCTCCAGCTGCTTCTCCATCCCGAGTCTGATGATTCTGCTCAGCTATCTCAGGTACAAAGAATTAAAATAATGGCTACTTTGCTTTTCAAAATTTGTAATCCTTATTGTTCATTTGATTTCTTCTGTTAGATTGAGACGGAGAAACTTCTAGCGTATCTCGTGGAGACTGAAATGAACAAGCGCACGGTATACTGCATGTTTCTTTTCAACTAATCACACTAATCACAAACCATTCATAGGATGTTAAATAAAATTGTACCGTTTTTTTCCAAAAAAATAACAGAAAGAAGGGACATACAAAGGGAAGAAATTCAACGCTATCTGCCACTTTTTCGGATACCAAGCTCGTGGATCTCTACCATCGAAATTCGACTGTGACTATGCCTATGTATGTGATCAACCACTACATTACAATTCTTTTTTGTGCATCTTTAAATGGCTATTGACACTATATTAATGTATAACATAAATGCAGGTTCTTGGGCATATATGTTATCACATCCTCGCAGCTGGTCTGAACGGTTACATGGCCACTGTGACTAACCTCAAGAGCCCTGTTAACAAATGGAAATGCGGCGCTGCACCTATTACAGTTAAGTTCTTTCCGCCTCGTAAGTTTGTTTATTATATGCTCATGCTTACACTTGCACTCTCTTTCACTATCAACCTTTCAGGCGATGATGACGGTTAAGCGGTGGTCACAGAACTCTGGCTCAACTTCAATAGGTAGACCTGTGATTCATCCAGCTACGGTGGATTTAAAAGGAAAAGCTTACGCGTAAGTTACTAAAACCTCTCAAAAACACAAGATCATTAGTAACTAAAATAATGTCGTTAACAAGGAACTTTTTTTTCTTTTTCTCTGTTTTTGCAGGCTATTGAGACAAAACGCGCATAAGTTTTTGATGGAAGACATGTACAGAAACCCCGGACCGCTCCAGTACGATGGTCCTGGCGCGGATGCAAAGGCCGTAAGCCTTTGTGTAGAGGACCAAGATTACATGGGAAGAATCAAGAAGCTGCAAGAGTATCTTGATCAGGTAAGGACGATAGTGAAACCGGGCTGCTCTCAAGATGTGTTGAAAGCTGCGTTGAGTGTTATGGCTTCTGTTACTGATGTTCTCTCCACAATCTCGTCTTCTTCTACAAGTGGTCAACAATTTGCTTAAAGGTTTCTTTTTTTTAACTTAAAACCATAAACTTTTAATACTATTATCTTCTCTCTCTCTCTCTATAGAGACGACTCTGTTTGCAACTTTATTGTTTAAAGCTGAGTTTTAGGAAAAATAATAATGGATTTGATGATGATATTTGATATTCATGATCGTTCATAATTCAATGTTGAAACAAGTTATGTATAATTTTTAACTAAATGTTGGTTATGGATTTATCCTAACTATATGTTGCATCAACAATAACACATGATCGAATCATATGGATATAAGAACAACTCTTGAATAAATATAATAAAACAATGCATATCACCACAAGAACTAGTGTGTGTGTGTGTGTTTGATTTAAGCCACAAGCCACATGAAGAATGTTGGCCAAACAGTAAGTGAAACCGATGCTTTAAGTCCATAGCATAATCACTGAACACTCACTTTCACCAGCTCCAAACAACTGTGTTATTGTACCTACAAAACCCAAACAATTATAAAGATTACAAAACCCAAACAATTATAAAGATTACAAAACCCAACGGTCGTTATGTCTTTCATCAGAAAGATTACGAAATGTCATGATGTTTTTAATTCAATAACTTATGGTTCTTGACCCAAGTAATATACTAATATTGCATCATTATGTTTATTTTATAAGAAAAAAAATTGTTATTGTTGCAATTTATCTTCTGGTCTGGTGATTTTATTTTGTGTGGTAGACTTTGCACCAACGTAACGAATAATTAATGTTTATGACAGCCGACAATAGTGTGTGTCCACTAAATTCAATTCTTTTCAATTAATGTAAGTTGCTTTCAGAATAACCGAATAACATCCGGGAGAATCACAAAACTACACCATTTGAATTACCTTTCACAAAACTACACAATTTCAAAATTACTTCACAAAACTACACTTTAACATTCAAAATTAAATCCAAATAAATCATACCCACACAATCCTACCCCCTTAATACTATACCCTAAACACTAATTAGCGAACCCAAATGAAAATATTTTAATTTTTGTAATTTTTTAAAGAGTAAATCAAGCTTTTAAATTTTTAAAAAGGTGTAAATTTGTGAAAATATTGAATTAAGTGTAGTTTTGTGAAAGGAAGGTTGAAAGGGCGTAGTTTTGTGAATTTCTCGTAATATCCTACTAAATTAAATTAAAAATTAATAATTTTCGTAAAAATATATAGACTATTTGTCTTTATTTTGATTTTTTAAATTATTTTAGTTAAATTCACGTGAATTCAACCCTTTTATGATAATTAATTGATTGTCTATTCTCGTAAAACTGTAAAAACTAAAGTTAACAGTGAGACTGCTAAAAACCAAGACCATGTGAATAACATCCAGAAAAGAAATATTCACAATATTAATGACATGTCTTTTTAATTCGTTTTGGTTCGTCAATATAATTACAAAAACCAACATTTGTTATAAAAAAAAATAAAAAAATAAAAAAATAAAAAAATGGACTTGTCGTAAAAGTGGGATACACTATTTACAAGGTTCTTTTATGTGACAAGAATCATATACTCTTCACAAGAAAAAGCACCATTGTCAAGTCTTAATCTTAGGTCTTAAACCAATCACAACACTTTGTGAAGATATTTTTATTTAAAAAAGTTTATAACAGTATTTGATATTATTTTAACAAAAAAAAAAACAGTATTTGATATTATCTGTTGTTGCGTAGCTACGATGCAAATTGCATGCAATGGATATGAAATAAATATTAGTACCATTCATTTTAATTTGTCGTCGTCGCTGAGAACTGCTTGCATCGTATATGAAATAAATATTGACTGCTTGCATTATCATCTTATAAAAGTTGGTTTTTTGGTATGTAGGGAGTAATATTTTAACTCTTTTGTAAACTATTTTTTTTGCTTTCCGCGGAAACGAGTAAAAAATGCAAGCCAAAAATGTATTGTGAAAAATGATCTCAAAACGATTCATGTTGTCTTAATAAAAAAATAAAATAAAAACATTACCATGACAGCAAAATAGCAAAAACATTACAAAATATTAATGATTACCAAAAAATTTACCTCTATATCCTAAAGTAACATCCACTACCTAATTAACCATTAAAGCCAACAACAATACTTGATCCAATAATATGCAAGTCCAAGACCAATTCTTGAAAAAAAAAACAGAACAAAACAACACATAACAAGATCGTTTGTGTTTAAGCCACAAGCCACATGAAGAATGTTGGCCAAACAGTAAGTGAAACCGAAGCAAAAGCATAAGTCCAAAGCATAATCACTGAACATTCACTTTCACCAGCTCCAAATAACTGTGTTATTGTACCTACAAAACCCAAACAATTATACCAATAACAAATCTAATGACAAACACAAGTATCTTAACATATCTTAAAGGTTAAGTATTGGTTTGGACCGTCGCGAAACGAACCTAGATTCATAGCTGGTGGGACAGCATATTGAAGAAGCAGAACAAACTGGTACAACGGTTCCGATGTAATTAAATCAAATTTATAAGCTCCTCTTACTATTAAAACACCACTTATCGGTAAAAAGATGTATCGCGCTATCAAAACACCGATAATGCTTGATTTTTTCATCCCTGAGCTCCTCATGCCTTTGAGTAAGTTTCCTCCTATAATCAATGTTATAGCCGGAATGGCTCCATCTCTTTAAAAACAAAACAAAACAAAAAACAGAACAAATTAAACTCGGTTTTAAAACTTTTCGAAAGAGTGATTTGGTATACTAATTTTACTCCTAATTATTACCCAACTAGAGTTACTGAGTCTTGAATTACTCGGAGAGGAGCTTCATTGCCTATTATTAGTTTCCTTAAAGGAGTAATTAGCCCAATCACAAGCGCGATCATCTGAAAAAAAACCGAAACATGTAAGAAAGAACACAATTTTGTGTAATGAACATATATAAAGAAAAGAGTATAATGTACCGCGGCAATAGTTGATGGTGCAAATATCGTCTTTAAGTTGACTTTGTTAGACAGCGAAACCATTCTTCCTTTGACTTTCTCCCACCTCCCAACCTATAACACACACAAAAAGGCTCAACAACACAACATTGATGATATGAAACTAAACTCAATGTTAAAAAGTGATGAGACCTTTTTACTGTCTTGTTCTTCTTGGGAAGAAATCAATGGGACTTTATAGCTTTCGTCGCGGTTAGATTCAATAGATAAGTGTTGTTGTGTTTCAATGCTAGAGTTTGATGATAGTACCCGCATAAGATTATATACATAAGTCCATATATAAACAGCTCCCATCTAATAAAAATTACAAAACTATATACATTATACAACATGTCACACACACACATATAAAAACCTTTATAAAAACAAAAAAAACTTACGGCCATGGAAAGTGCAACATAACCCATTCCATATATTTGACATTTCTCAGGATCACCAAAAGGACCATCTTTCTCTTTACAAACAGCTGGTATTATTATAAGTGGCATGTTCCCCAAATTACCAGCGGCGCAACAAGCAACGATAAGACCACGTAGATGCGATGGCGGTTTAGTTATAGCGATAACTATGCAGCCTAGTAACGAACCAATGATGAATGTAAGTAGAACATTCACTGGCATGAACCACCTAAAACACACAAAACCATAACCATGTTTTTCATTGTTAAGTTAATAATCACTTAAGATATGTTAAGTTAAATCGTTGACTTACATTTTGACCAAACTCTCATATGTAACACTGTTAGCTAAACGGCTTCCGATAAGAGAAGGACTAAACACGTAGAAAACAATCTATATAAAATACAAATAAAAAAAGGGAAATTAATTATTTAAGGAGAAAAATGTAAAACAAAGAAACAAAATTAGGGATCCTACCAAAACAAAACGAAACAAAATTAGGGAAATTCACCAAATTCACCAAAATATCTTCTTTAAAGTTTTCGAGCCTAAAATATCATCACAAAAAAATTTCCATCAAAAACCACTAAAGATTTTTTTTTTTGTCTAATATCCCAACAAACTTAAATTAGCTTGAAATAATAAAATCTTTAGAATTAAACTATACCCCATCCAAAAATAAAATTATAAACACAAAAAAAAGTTTTAATGGTACTTAAAAAAAAACTAGTGATGGTATTTTGGGTATAAATTTTTTTTTCTTATGATATTAGGAATTTATCATAAAGAAGTTATAACTTACGCTGTTCAAGTATTTGCGAGCATCTTGACCAAGAAGGTTGACTCCATCCAAAGCCAAATAAAATCCAACAGATGTTATCAAAAGTATCTCTATTACTGGTTTTGATGAAGTTATGAACAAATCCAAAAGCTTTACCATCTGAAAATAGCCAAAATTTAATAAATATATACATAATATATATATATATATATATATATATATATATGGTTGCACTTGAACATAAATAGATCAAGAATCAAGAAACAATTAAAATTTAACAAAGATGCGATAAAACCAAGAAAAACAGAGCACCAAGATTCTCAAGTAAACTGGAAAATTATAATTTCCGATTAACCGATAAAGTAAATTAGAATAATCACCGTTTTATTCCTCCGTAAAATTCTTCACGCTCTCTCTCTTTTATTAAATTTTTTTTTTTTATGAAAGAGAGCGTTTTCTTTCTTTAAAATTTCCGATTCGTAGTCGTCTCTCTCTTATTTATATATATATCTACCAACAATAAAAGAAAAATAGTAATCACATGAGAACCTAACTATTCTCTTTCTACGTAAATAAATTAATATATAATTAAAAAAAACATAACGCCACAATTTTAAAACACTCACGTGGTTCTTTGTATATTTCCTAAATTTTTCTTTGTCCGATAAAATTTATATCTAAAATTCATGGCAACTACGAAACTTGTAGCGATATCGCATCATTTTCTTGAAAAGTTTTGTTCTTAATTTTTTTTATTGTAGTTGACTAAATGACATTTATCTTATGGTGATTTTTCATAAATTAAAAAGAAAAAATGTACTTATGGGGTCTAACATGTGAATTTCTCTAATAAATAATAATTTATTTATCAAAAAAAAATCTGTAATAAATAAAAAATTATTTATCATCGGCCATCATGTCCATACAATTTATCAGAAGAATTCAGAATGCATTTATTACACGAGATTTACGTGGAAAGTCATAAACCCAATTGTAGATAAATAAATACTGCATGCAACTTGCAAGTGATTAGCTATATAAATTGAAGAAAGTGTTTAATAAACTTATTAGCTAAAATTATATATAATGGTTTATAAATTTGAGTTAAGAAGATGATTAATGAGTCACAAAGAATTAGGTTATTAATTAATTATGATGTGAAAGCGAGAAAGTATTCATAAAAAGTGAAGTCTTACAAATTAAAAGAAGGTCAAAAGTTTATAAGAAATTAAGTGGCCTGAATTAATACAAGTGTGTGGTAGATCGTATACCAACGTATATGATATTTATGACAACCAGCGGCGGAGATGCACACTATGTATCGTTTTAAAATTAGCTTAATTTTACATAAAAAATTTAAAATTGCCCTATTAATAATTTTAATTAATAAAAATAATTTGTGGTTTTGCCACTCTAAAAATTATTTCTGGATCCGCCCTTGATGACAACCCAAAATAGTGTGTGTTTATGTGAGAGACCACAAAATTTAATTATACTAAATGTGATTCAATATTGTCTTGAATAGTAACCTTATCAAGATTTGCCCAACAATAATTCAAAACTAGTAGAATATTTGGACTATGACATTAACGTATTCCATCAAAGGGTTAAATTAAATCTTTTAAAAGTCGGGTTAAGACATAAACGATACATTTCTTTACAAAAAACATAGTGTTCCGATCTAATGAAGCTCGTGTATCCGTTTTGTTTAATCATTACTTTTAACAAGAAAAACTAAAGGAACACAATAGACAAGATTTAATACCCTTTTTTATTACTTACTAGATGAAATCCCGCGTAAAACATTTTATAATCATATATTAATATTGTCAGTAAATTTGTTATAAAAATAACACATTTTTTTTTGTTTTACTCCCTCTGTATTAACATGATGTTTTAACTATTTTTTGTTTCATTTTATAAGATGTTTTAGATATTTAATGAGAAAAGTAAATGCATTCAATATAATGTGACCAATAGTGTTATACCAACATTTTTACTATTGGTTGAATTGATTTAAATTAACTATTAAATGATATTTTTTTTGTAAAAAACAACAAACATTAATGATTTCTTAAACTTCACACTTTTACTAAAAACATCTTATAAATAAAAACAGAGAGAGTATTACATTATTTTTGTTATTTACATGAAAAAACATTTGTTTTAAATTAATAATTAGATAGTGGATCAATGAAGATAACAAATAAGTTATCATAAAGATTTTCTTTATTTTCAAGTAATTTTACGTTTTTATTTTTTCTTATTTCTATTTTTTTATTGATTATTTCTTAAAATATTCTTATTTTTTTCTTTTTCTATGTAATCTTATTTATTTCTGATTATTTTATTTTCCTATCTTTCTGGTTAATTTATTTTATTTCTAATTATTTGATAATTAATGTTAATTTTTTTATTTTTGGTTATTTTCTTTACTTCTGTTTTTTCAATATTGTTAAGTTTCCATTTTATAAGATGTTTACGTATCAATTTTAATACACATGTCACGATCTAAACTAACCATTTTTTGTTTTTCCTTTCTTTTTTATTATTTTTTTTTTGTTTTTTTTCCTAAACGTTACATTTTTTCTTTTTTTAAAATTATTAACATTTTTTCCTAAAATTATTAACCTTATTAACATTTTTTTTCAATTGTGAGTCACGATCTGGTGAGTTATAATTAAACGCGATCACTTTTATATAATAAGATTAATTTGGATAAATCTATGTAAAATTTAACCCTTTTGATAACAGTTGATTGATTGTATATTTTCCTAAAATAGTAAAGAAAATGTTTTTTACAATGATAGATAGGAAGGAGACAAGTGCTAAAACCCAAGAAAATGTGCACATCATCCTGAAAAAACTCTTCTCAATAATAATTACTGACCCTTTTGTCTAGTTCTTCTTGGTTCTTCACTAATTGCAAAAACTAATTAACACTTGTTGTAGCATGTAATGAAACTAACGTAACTTGTCGAAAAAGTGGCATACATTATAGAATGAAGCTCTTTATGAGAGTCACAAAAATCCTATAAACTCTTAAGAAATGCATCGCTCGAATCTTGACCTTGTTGACGAAATAAGTTATGTGTTACGTGTTTATTTTTTATTTTTATTTTTGTGTTACGTATTTATTAGTACATGAAAATGTTACAAATAAAAATTAATTTTAAGTGTTTAAAAAATGTTACAAATAAAGCGTGAGAGAGAATAAATCCAACTCGCAGCAGTAGCGCGTTGCGCGCGTGTCGCGAAAATCTGTGGGTTATAGACCACCAAAAATGGCTTTATTTCACATAATTAGAAAATATTTGGATCTGAGGCGCGTTTGGTTAATTCACGGCCCAAATTGATATGTTTTATTTGGACCTGAGGCCCGTTTAAGTTGAACATATTTATCCCCTTTCAACCCCTTTTTCACAAAACTACATCTAATTTATTTTTTTCACATATTTACATTCTTTCAAAATTTTAAAAGTTTGATTTACCCTTTTAAAAATTACCAAAATTAATTTTTTTTCATTTGGGTTCGCTAATTAGTGTTTAGGGTATAATATTAAGGGGGGTAGGATTGTGTGGATTTTATTTGAATTTAATTTTGAGTGTTTAGATGTAGTTTTGTGAAGTATTTTTGAAATGGTGTAGTTTTGTGAAATTTAATTCAAATGGTGTAGTTTTGTAATTCTCCCATATTTTATAGTAATTTCAAAAACATTTATATTTTGTTTATGATGGTTGATTTTGTAATATATTTTATTGTTGTAATATGTATTTGGTTTGACATTGGATATAACTAACTCATTTTATTTTACAAAATTAATGAAAATAAAATTGTTTATTTGTAACTTTTGAAAGGATATTTTAGTTTATTATAAATGATTAGAATATCAATATGTGATGAAATCTAATTTTACAAAAAGTTAATTTAAAGAGAAGTAAAAATTGTAGTGTATTCTTTTATTTTCTTTACTACTAATAATTTATTTTTGTCCACAATACCTTTATTTCAGTTTTACGTGGAGATTTTAATCCGTTTTTAAATTGCATTATAATTTTTTTCTTTAATGTTATTAGAATCTTTATATGTATTTTTGTTTATTTTATACGACGATTATGTTTTCGGTGGATATTTGTACTAGTTATTAACATTTAGTTTAAGAAAATTATTGAGAACAATTTATATATTATTTTAATTTTATTATAAAAGTGCATCATAGTTTGTTTATTTATTTATTTATTTTGCATAATAAAATTTAATATTTTAATTTTATTATAAAATTGCATCATAGTTTGTTTTTTTCTTTAATGTTATTAGAAACTTTATATGTGTTTTTGTTTATTTTATATGACGTCTTTGATTTCGGTGGATATTTTTAGTGATTATTAACATTTAGTTTAAGAAGATTATCGAAAATTAATGTATTATTTATATGTATGACTATGTAGTACTTGAATATCAAATTTATAATGTTTAAACTTTATTTATCTATATATATTTAAGTTTAAATATTTTTTTATATTTTTTATTGTATATAATGTAATGCTTTATTTTATGGGAGAATTACAAAACTACACTATTTGAATTACATTTCACAAAACTACACCATTTCAAAATTAATTCACAAACCTACACCTAACCACTAATTAAATCCAAATAAACTATATACCCACACAATCCTATCCCTTAATATGATACCATAAACACTAATTAGTAAACTCAAATGAAAAGATTTTAATTTTGGTAATTTTTTAAAAGGTAAATCAAGCTTTTAAAATTTTGAAAAAGTGTAAATATGTGAAAAATTGAATTAGATAGAGTTTTGTAAAAGAAAGGATGAAAGGGTGCAGTTTTGTGAATTCCTCTTATTTTATTATTAAATGAGTTTATGTTTTTAATGATTTTTTATTTAATTTTTATTAGTCTTAAATAAATTTTATCAAATTTTTTATTTTAATTATGTATTTCATTTTTTATTGTCAAATATTTTTTATATTGAGAGAGTTCTTCTTCTTTTATTATATACATTGCGATAAAGATTAGTGTTTGGGGATTTACAAAAAAAAAAGTTTAGTGTTTGGATTTTTAGAGATTAGTGTTTGCGTTTTTAAAGATTAGTGTTATGGGCTTTGTTATTTATACGGACCGTTCAGGTCCAGCTTCTAAATATATTTTGTTTCTGAAACTTCTCTTTTATATATAGTAAGTCTAAATTAATTATTTAATAAGTTTAATTTTGTTTGAATAGTTGAAAATCATTACATTTTAATTCAAATAATATTAGTTCTTTTTATTAACAGTTAAAATATTTTAGCTAAAAATACAATTTAATAAAATAAGGCATAGAAAACCCCCCATAAACCTGTTAATTCCACCTATTATATTTGCATTAAATTTATTCAAACTTTCATATATAGTATTTACAAAACGAAGAAATGTAGTAAGTACAGAAACGAGAAATGTATTTCTCTTATTACAATATGTATAAAAAAGGAATAAAATCTGCCCAAGAGGTGGAATTATCTTACATTTATAAAAACAAATAAGTATTATATCACACATTTTGAATAACTTTTTCATCCACACCATTTTTTCTCTCCACTAAACGGTATTTTTCATCGCTTTTTGTTTGGTGTTTATGATTAAATTGTTGATTAGTTTATTGATAATATATACTGTCTTCGAATATTTATGAGTTATGGATTGATTTTTCTTATAATATTCATTTTGCTGTTGATGGTATATATTGTAGATACAAACAAGCCTAATTTGATGGAGAACATTGAAATGCAAGAGCAAGTAGCCAAAACTAATCGTTTCGATACCAAAAGTGTCGAAGAGGATAAGACTGTTACTTTGGGAGAATCATCAACTCCTCAGGTTGCTGGTGAAAGTGGTAAGAAGTGGAAGACATGGTTGCTCAATGATTCAGAGGTAATGGAAACACTGTTTCCCATCCACATCTCGAAGAGGCCTATTAGATTGTATAAAAATTCCACATCGAAAGTTGAAAACTTTCATCACTAGTATGTATATATGAAACATGGGTTTCTGCACTCATTTCTAATTGGTTTTGAGTTGGAAGCACATGATTCCTAAAACGTTTCTTATCACATTTGCAATAGGCATGCAATCGCATAATTTCATCGTCTTAACATATTATATAGTGTGAAGTTTTTAAGAAGTTCATGTTTGTTTATAGGTTAGGGAAGTTGATGAAATAGGGACACTAGAAGATCAAAAGGCATTTATTAAAGAAGTGGAAGCCTTTCATAAGAAGAATCTCCTCGAATTTAAGGCTCCTAAGTTTTATGGAAAACCCTTAAATTGTCTCAAGTGAGTAGCTCAAAATTGTTGCTTTAATTCTTTAGAAAAATCATTATATGATTATTTGCTTTATGTTGTAGGTTGTGGCGAGTCGTCATGAAGTTAGGTGGATATGATTTGGTAAGTATGCACTTACATTCTTTAGAAAAATTCATGTTTAGTAAGTTAAAAGTCTTCTACGTAGTTTTGAATATCGTCTATATGTTTTGGTTAGTGTATATAACGCATGAACTATATATAGTTTATAATAAGCTAGACATGATTTATATTTAGCTAATAAATGAGAAGATATTGTCTAAGACCAAGCAATGGCTTCCGAGTGAGAATAAATTAATGTTGTTATATGTTTAATTATGTTTGATCTTTGTTTAGTAGCTAATTTAGTTTACTCAAATCTAGCTTCATCATGTAAAATTTAATGTGTGTGGTGGTATCAATTTTTTTTGTTTTTTTTTCGGTTTTTTACTTAGGTCACCAAATCTAAGTTGTGGAGTCAAGTTGGAGAATCTTTCCATCCTCCGAAGTATGGCTAAACTATTGGGTTTTAAAAAATCTACAATATAATCTATCCATTTTTTTATGATTTTGATTTTTCATATTTTTTGTTGGATTGATTAATTTAGGACATGCACTACGGTCTCTTGGACATTTCGTATTTTCTATGAAAAGGTGAGTTTCTTTTTGGTTCTTAAGTTCGAGATAAGCATCATGATTAGTAATAAGTTTGTGTTTGATTATGCTTTCTTCTATCAGTTTGTTAATTATCTCTAGTTGATTTTTATCTATTCAAATCATATATTAATACTTCATGATTTGTATCATTTTTTTTTATGAATTCAGGCACTTATAGAATATGAAAAGTATTTAAGGCAGAATGGAGATCTTAACCTTCATGCTTCAGCTGTTATTTCGTCTTCTAGACTTGAAAAAGAGGTTAGAAATTTCTATATGAACATTTTGTTTGTGGCTCAATGATATCAATGTTGTTAATTAGACTAGATGAAATAAAAGTTTCAGAGTTATTTTCAACATATTATATAACATATTTTAGGAAAATGCCTAAAAGATACTACATCTATGTTTCAATATAAGTGTAGTTTTAATCAACACTTTGTTTCGAAATAGTTGTAAAATTTTAATTTTACAATACAAAATTAATTGTTGAGCATTTTTCATTATTTGTAAGAGAAATTAGGTAGATATTAAATGATGTTTTGTGTCAAAACACACACAAAATAATAATTTTTTAAACATTGTGCACAAATCTTAAACTACATTTTATAATCTAGCTAGGCTTGACGACTTAGATATCTTTTAGGTATTGCCCTACAACATAATTATCCTTTTTTAAGTTTTAGAAAATGGAAATGTAACGTTACATGACTCTTACTATAAGGACATTTATATGTGTAGGCAAGTAGCCAGAAAAGAACATGTAGAGCAAAAAGAGCTGCTGCAGCTCGGGCTATGCAAAATTGGCAATCTCATATCATTCTTAATGAACCTAAAGAAGTTATTGAGCCTAATGTTAAGGTATCTATCTATCTATCTATATATTCATTATTACCATTCTTTATTATTGATTCCTCATGCATAAATTTGCATTTATAACATGATGTTGCTTTGTACTATTTTTCTTTTAGGATAAAGGCTCGAACTCGACCCCAAAGCGAAAGAAGCTCATACACAATGGTAATATTATCATTATTAAGGATTATGTTACTATTCTCTACGATTTATGATTTTTTTTGTTTTTTGTTTTCAGGTGTGGAGAAGCAGAACACACCAACTAGCATGAACCTTGTTTCCTCACATGAAACAAACAAACAGTTACGAAAGCTAACTAATCATTTATTGTATATTTGTGTATACAATGCAAGATTTACTATCAAGATATTTTTCTATATTATTGACTTGTCTTTGATGAGGCAAAGAGATTAATAATATGATTTTGTGTTAATAGGTTAACCACTAAGATTGTTGATATTGGACCTCCTGCAAAGTGGGTTAAGATAAATGTCATAGAAACTGTGAGTATATTATATACCTTTGTCTCTTTTCTTGAAACTAAAGAAAGAGAGTTTTCAAGTATATTTGAATTTTTTTTTGGTTTTATTTACTTACAGAAAGAGAGTTTTGAGGTATATGCAATGGTACCTGGATTTTTTCGCGACGAGGTGAGCATTTTGCTATTGAACTCATTCACTCAAGGCTTCTTATAATAAGTGTTTCTTAACTATCACAAAGGTTTTAGTAGCTATTTCAACATATTATGTTTTTTTTCGTCTTTTAGATTCGTATTCAATCAGATCCTTCAGGAAGGCTAGTTATAGCGGGACAACCTCAACACCTTAACAACCCTTGGGGGATTACACCTTTTGAGAAGGTTAGTTTCTAACACTCAAAACATAGCCACAATTTACTAATCAAAACATCGTCGGAATTTTGATGTTTTGATTTTCATTGGGTTTTTTGGGGGATAGATTGTGAACTTTCCTGTAAGAATCGATCATCTGCGTACATCCTCGGTTTTACGCATGCACGGTCGACTACATGTGCGAGTACCATTCGAGAAGTGACGGATCTCATCGAAAAAAATGAACTTGTTTCTTTGTATCAAGTGTTGATTTTAAACTTGAGTTTTTGAGATTGTATTAGAGATGGAAATTATCATTGAAATGTTACATTGAAGGATGCAACGAACAAAAACTTTGTTTCGGCCTATTTTAATGGGCTGAAACAAAGGCTTCACTTGTGTCATGCTTTTTTTTCAATCAAGCAAAATTAAATATAATTTAGTTTCTTGTTCTCTATATTGTGTTGTTCAATCACATGTAAGGCACATGACCACATTGAAATCTTCAAAAGATAAAAAAAAATTTTATTGCATGTATCTAAAAAGTTCTCCAAGTACAAATAAATTTGAAAATTTCTTAATTTTCTTAGATATTTCAATTTCACCACAAATTAAACTCTTTTGGACATGCATTGGTCATGTAAAAGAATTTCTTTTTCATATATTCTTCTTTGTACTAAACTTCAAAAATTATGCGTTTTAAATTCATATTGTCACTATATATATATTAATTTTTCCCTAGGGACTTGATGCAATAATACTCCTCATTTTCACACGTCTTGGTACTCAAAAAAATCCCACTAGGTTATTGATAGACGAGATTTTACCCCGTTTAATCGAATGTCTCAATTGTAGTACTTGAGGTCAATCCGAATCAGGAGCAATTAAATTACTAGAGTTTGCAAGGAATCAATCTTAGTCTAAGTGAATTAAAGAATGGTTTGTTTTGAGTTTTGTAACTAAGTAACGAGAAACGAAAACGAAATTAAAGAGTTTGTAAAGATTCAAATTAAAAAGCTAAACAACCAGAGTCGAGGTACTTTAACGGGTTCATCAACTTTCGGGTTTTTCGATGTCTTTTATAAAAGTACTTTAAGGTTTTGAAAACGATTTTAGATCAATCCACTCTCGTGACAGAGATCCTTTTCCTAACAAGTAAACTAAAACAATATCTTGGATAGTTTAAATTTTAGAAAACATTAAAGTTCAAATCAATTCAACCACTAAACTTATTAACACAGATCTCTCGGTTAAGCTAGGTTTAGTTCTAGGGTAATTGTTCAGGAATCCTCACAGACCTCTCGGCTGTGAAGTTTCCTGGGTTCTATCAATTGATTGATCAAGTCAATTAAAGCATTAAGATCGTTACACTAGATTAAAGTTTTATTAAGTTCTAGACATCGATCAACCCTAGAATTGATTCACCCTTTTTTCCCCAACCTAATTGTCTATGGGAAACTACTCACTAAGCATGTTGATTCTTAAAACAATGGATATTGAAGAAAGCATAAACATAAACAAATCAAAGAGATAAAAGGTTCAAGAAAACTCTTATTGATGAAGATCACAAAGGCGGCCAAAGAAGCAATCACCAAGCAAATCTCCAAGTCCAAAAGCAAAAAGAAACAAACTATGGAAAAAACTAAAAACAAAGATAGAATGTCAAAAAACAAAAGCCAAAACCCTAATATATGTTTAAACCAAAGAAAATAAAGGAAACCAATTTGGTTTAGGAATTGGTTTTCCTTTTTACAACATAAAACCGACTTTCTATTTATTTTTCGCAGCCTGTATCGGTCATAGCAAACCGATACAGTCTGGTCGATACGTACTGGTCGGTAGCCTTGCTTCGGCTTCGTTTCCTTCGTATCGGCCAGGCCAAGCCGATACCACAAGTCGATATAAGTGCTTCTTCCTCTTTTCCTCTGTATCGGCCACTCCAAACCGATACAGCATGTCGATATGCATCTTCAGGTTCTTTTTCTCTTGTATCGGCCACTCCAAACCGATATGGTTGGTCGATACAAGCTTCGGCAAACTTTCTGTTTTCTATATCGGCCAATAGAAACCGATACAACATGCCGATGCAAGTGTATCTGCTTCTTTTTGGCTTAAATTCATCACTTTCGCCGTCTTTATGCTCCAAAACCTGAAATACACGAAACAAACCAATATGCAACCTATATGACACTAAATGCAGCCTAAATGAGTTAATTCTAATGCATAAACAAAGGTAGAATGTGTAAAATATGCAAGCTATCAACTCCCCCAAACTTATCCTTTGCTTGTCCTCAAGTAAGAAAATTCGCATCAAAGTTCGAGAAAGTGCGAGGCGGGGACCTCGGAACCAAAAGCAACGTGGGATGTGTAATGAACAAGTATCCTAAACATAGTACCCTCTCGCAACCGAACTAGTTCTACCTATTTCTATCTACCTTTAACTCCGTCTAAATCCGCTATTATTACCAAAAGTATGTGATCCACTTGTCTAGTCTAAACACCTTTCACATTCAATTAAACACAATCAAGCATGAAACATGATTAAAAATTTCCAAGAGTTTTTCTATTTGTCTAGGTAAGAACGGGATTTCGAATCAAACAAGGAGGCTAACACTCAGGCATGTGGTTAGTTGTAGCGCGGTTTCTCTCGGGGAGTGAAAGGGTTAAACAAAACCAGGAAAGACAAGAAGCAACTGATGCATACAAGTCCGGACATCCATCCCTACTCAAGACTATCCACTAATCCATCGTCTTTCTTTTAAACATTTAAACACCTAAACATCGAGTTTATTTTCTTTTCTTAACAACCTTAGGGGATTTTATTTTGGCTAAGTTTTTTTTCTTTTTTTTTTTCTTTTTATTTCTTAATCGAATTCTTTTTCTTTCTTTTCTTTTCCTTTTCTTTTTTTTTTTTCGATTTTTCTATATTTTTTTTTTTTTTACTTAGCCATTCTTTTACCCCCTAGGTGTTTTACAATTACTCGTGTTTATTTTCTTATTTTTCAAAATTCAAAGACGTGTCTCACCAAACCGTTATCCCTTTCTAATTCACTAGTCTACGAAAAACTAGCCCAATGGATGTCCTTTCTTGTCGCTCCCTATACTTTCAAGTTTTTGCGAAACCAAACAATCACTAAATGAAAAGAATTCTCACAAGTGTTTGGGTTAAGGTTTAGGGGGTGAGAGGGGAATCATCCTTAGAATGAGAATGACCGGATTGCGCTTTAAGTGTTTCGGTTTAGGAAGCCACAATCCGTAGAAATCACAAAGCCATAGAAATTCTCTTGAAAACTATCAATCATGCTAATTAAAAGTCAAGTTTAAGTTCAGATAATTTTTCGAAGGTGACTTAGAACTACCAAGCTTCATAACCACACAATTGGCTTTTTAAACATCAAAGTCTAGAGTTGCGGTTTTAAGATTTTCAGCGAGTTCTAATTCGTTTACGGAAGATACTACACCTAAGATACTGTTCAAAACACAAAGTGCGTCGCTTTACAAGGTTAACATCATCATAGATCCCCTATGCATATGCTCTAAATGCCATGAACTAATCCTATATGCAGATTTTTTTTTTTTGTTTTTTTTTTTTTTATGAATGCTAATATGCGAAAACTAATATGACTACTCCCCCAAACTTAAATCACACGGTCTCCGTGTGAAACAAGTATCGAAAGAGGTTCCTAAATGCATGAATGAATGACTCTAATATGAAAAACTAATGCGTATGCATATGGTTCAGGATTTACCTCAGTAGTACTAACGCGTCGAGTCGAAGTCGTCTGTATCGGTCACAGCAAACCGATACTCTTGCCCGATATCGGTCCAAGCAACCGATATAACGGGCCGATACGCCCTTCGAAATCGTTTTCCTACTTCGATTTCACCCGAAACCATTAAACATGACATAAATTCTAAGTAAACTATCATCTAAATGCAAACTAAAATTTTATATACAAGGATAGACATGGGACTTCCTCCCAAGTGAGCTTGTTTATAGTCTCTTAGCTTGACTTTACCCCCTTCTTTTTAGGCGACATTGGGGTTTGAAAGAGATGTCGAATCTCCTTCGGTGACAACTTTGTGGTCCGGGGGTGGCTTGAGTTTTACTCTTTTCACACCAAACTCGCCTCCATCCTTGTGTTTGCCTTTATCGAGTCGCAGCGAGCACTCCTTGCTTCTTTCTTGAAAGCTTTCTTCAAAGATTTAACCTCGTTGATTAACTTTCTAATGACGCGGTTTTGAGACATGTTCCAATGCGCCTTTCTGAACTTCCTAGGAGGGGATTGGTGTTCCACTTTTGGAGATTTGGGTTTGCTCCTTGCATCATCACTAGACTTACCATTGCTAGCATCTTCCTCCACTCCAATCACCAAAGCTTCACAAGGGACCATCTCCGTAGGCTTCTTGACTACATCGTTGATGTTGTACCGCCGAACAAGGTCCTTCCCAAGGTGCAAATCTATCTTACCAACCTTCACATCTATGACGGCTCCAGCGGTTGCCAAGAAAGGTCTTCCAAAGATGAGTGGGTTATTAAGCTCTTTGTCTATCTCCAAGACGACAAAATCTGTTGGAATAAAAACGTCTCCCAACTTTACCGGAATATCTTCTAAGATTCCAACGGGTACCTTCACGGATCTATCGGCCAGCACCAAAGAGATCTTAGTAGGTTGGAAAGAAGAAAAGCCAAGTTGTTTAGCCACAGACGAAGGCATAACGTTGACACTAGCCCCTAAATCGCATAGGCACTTTTCGAAGACCAAAGGACCAAGAGTGCAAGGCAAAGTAAAACTCCCTGGATCACCAAGTTTCTTAGGAGAATGGCTCTTTTGAATGATCACGCTGCACTCTTGTGAAAGATTCACCGTGTCTTCCGAGTTTTTGAACTTGTTTTTGATGGTGTCTTTCAAAGATTTGGTGGAGTGAGGGACTTGCTTGAAAGCGTCAACAAGAGGCATGGGGGTTTGCACCTCGTTTATTTGCTTCTCGAGCTTAGCTCTAAAGTACTCCTTCAAGAGATGCATCTTGGCTCGACCCGGAAAAGGTAGCTTATCTTTATAAGGAGATGTCACATAAACGGGCTTCTTCTTTTTCTCGGATTTTTCTTCTGTATCGGCCATGTTCTTGGCCGATGTAGGTGGTCGATATCGGTCATCTGAAACCGATACTCCTGGCCGATGCGAGTGTCCTGTCTCCTTTTCGCTCGTATCGGCCTTGTCCTTAGCCGACACGAGTGGTCGATATCGACCAGTTGTGGCCGATACGCCTGGCCGATACAGGTGTCCTGTATCTTTCTCATCACCGATTTCCTCCTTTGCCACTATCTCAGGGTTCCCGTCGTTAACAACTGTGTCTTCCGGCTCAAACCAGTGGTCCACCCCCTCACCTTGTTTCGCATTGTCCTCAATGAGATCGCTTGAAAGCGTTTGTGTACCACTACGAAGTTCTATTGAGTTGACATACTCTCTAGGATTGGCTTCAGGTTTACCCGGAAGTTGGCCCATTGGTCGCTTAGAAGCCGAAGTAATTTGAGCCACTTGATTATCCAAGGCTTTCAAGTGAGTACTCAAGGTTTCAAACTTGGCGTTGAGATCATGGTAAGAGTTGTCAACCTTTGCCTGAATTTCTTTCTTGAACGTGGTGAACTCCATTTGACTTCGGGTTTGGCCGTCTAGAATCTGTTTTAGCATCTGAATGGTTTGATCACCTTGGGGAGCTGGTGATGCAGCCACTCCTTGAACAGCAGGGGGGTTGTTGTAACCCGGAGGACGATTAGGTGGTGGTCTCGGTATGTATCCGCCTTGGTTGTATTGAGGCTTACCTTGGTAACCTCCTTGTTGCGCATGGGGATAAACATCTAATAACGCCTTTCTATAAACACTTATAAACACTCATGTTGCATGAAACTTGGTTTAGAGTCCTAGAAACGAGTTGTTAGATGTTTCATACGTTCGTCAAACTTGTACAAAGCTCGTTGAGGAACTTATAAGCTCCCATGTTGCATGAAACTTGGTTTAGAGTCCTAGAAACTCGTTGTTAGATGTTTCATAAGTTCGTCTACTTATACAAAACTCATTGAGACACTTATAATCACTCATGTTGCATGAAACTTGGTTTAAAGTCCTAGAAAAGCGTTGTTAGATGTTTCATACGTTCGTGAAACTTGTACAAAGCTCATTGAAGAACTTATAAGCTCTCATGTTGCATGAAACTTGGTTTAGAGTCCTAGAAAGGCGTTGTTAGATGTTTCATACGTTCGTCAAACTTGTACAAAGCTCATTGAGGAACTTATAAGCTCCCATGTTGCATGAAACTTGGTTTAGAGTCCAAGAAACGCGTTGTTAGATGTTTCATACGTTCGTCAAACTTGTACAAAGCTCATTGATGAACTTATAAGCTCTCATTTTGCATGAAATTTTTTTAAAGTCCTAGAAAAGCGTTGTTAGATCTTTCATACGTTCCTCAAACTTGTACAAAGCTCATTGAGGAACTTATAAGCACTCATGTTGCATGAAACTTGATTTAGAGTCCTAGAAACGCGTTGTTAGATGTTTCATAATTTCGTGAAACTTATACAATGCTCATTGAGATACTTATAAGCACTCATGTTGCATGAAACTTGGTTTAGAGTCCTAGAAACGCGTTGTTAGATGTGTCATACGTTCGTCACGCTTGTACAAATCTCACTGAGGAACTTATAAGCACTCATGTTGCATGAAACTTGGTTTATATTCCTAGAAACGCGTTGTTAGATGTTTCATACGTTCGTCAAACTTGTACAAAGTTCATTTAGGAACTTATAAGCTCTCATGTTGCATGAAACTTGGTTTAGAGTCCTAGAAAGGCGTTGTTAGATGTTTCATACGTTCGTCAAACTTGTACAAAACTCATTGAGGAACTTATAAGCTCTCATGTTGCATGCAACTTGATTTAGAGTCCTAGAAACGCGTTGTTAGATGTTTCATAAGTTCGTGAAACTTATACAAACCTCATTGAGATACTTATAAGCACTCATGTTGCATGAAACTCCGGTAAAGATGTACATCAAGAGCATCCAAGGAGAGCATGTATAATCATCAACGTCAAAGGAATCTGAAACTCGTTACACTTTAAGGAAGAAGCTATGGTAATGAAGAAATTTGTGTGTACAACATTCAGGTGTATGCTGGAACAGATTTGTCTTTGTGGTAACAACAAAGGAAGCTTAAGTGAAGTTTTAAGTGGCTGAGACAAGGACAAGATGAAGTTCTCAGTGGGTTAACGGAAGGGTTTCAGAAGTTATTGTCAAAGTTATAGGATAATGAGATGTGAACACTTGCTCAGGTACACTCTTGTTTCAAGGCTGAGAGTTTCAGAAATGGATGAAAGTTTCTGTAAACTTGGTAAAGGTGGAGTATGGGAAATGATTGGATAGTACACATGGTATTATCAGCCAACAACAGAAGGTTGAGTGGTTCAAGTCACATGATCTTAAGCTATAAGAAGATCAATCTTGATGGGTAAAAGTCAAAGATTAGAACATAAGCAAGAATACTTGAGAAGTCTATATGAATTGGCTTAAAGGTGCTAATGTTAACAAAGAAGAGTGAAACCACACCAGAGAGATACTGTCCTGTGCGTACGGCGGGCTTAGAACCTGTTCCTATTGGCGACAGTGGTATTTTCTTTGATGTTGGGACTGTCTCTGAGTTAACATGGAAGAAGTTCATAAGGCTGAGTACTTATGCTGGTCAAGGTGATGTATAAACTCAGTTTCAGTATGTTTAAGATCTGAAACTTCACAATGGTTTAGTTCAAGGTGGAGCCATTGTTTATATATCTTGAGTGATACACACTCTGAACATGGGGATGTCTAAAGGAAGAGCTACAACTTCAGTTGTGAAAAATGTCTTGACAGATTTGGATGAAACAAAAGACTGTTTCTGGTCAGTTCTCAAGGATGAGTTGAAGACGAGTTTTGTTCACGGTTCAGATGTGACTCATGGGTATTCAATAAGTTAAAGAAGACGAAGAAATTTCAGGATTGGTACATGATCAAAGGTGGAGTTTTGACAAGTGTACTCAAGTACAAGTTGCAGGTCTGAAAATTCAGAGGAATTACATGAAGTAAGAACTTGAGATGAAGTTATGACTCTTGAAGGTCGCAGTGGATTCTCAAAGAGAAGCTGAGAGAAACAGGTAAGTTTAGCTAGTTCTATAAAGGATGAAGCTGCAAGTGCATGGAGTAACAAGCTGCATTTGGAGACAAACAACAAGCAAGTTCTAGTCTTGTATGTTTGTGTGCATCATGAGGAGATTTTAAAAGAGACTTCAGGGGTCAAGCTTGGGGGACATTCAAGCGAAGGTTCGGTCATCAAACCATGATAAAGGTGAAGGTGATGTAAAGGGAAGTTCTTGTTAAGTCCGGATATTGATATTGATGTTGGTGTCAAGGAATTTGGTGAAGTCCGCATGGTGTAATAAGTTTTGCGGGGTTACTTATAGTGGTAATATGACATTGTTGAGCTCAAGTGTGATGTCAAAGGGGCTGTAAGAGAAGTCTCAAGTGTATCACCGGATTGGATGATGCAAGACGGCTTACAAGTGGCTGGTGGTTGCAAGCCGAAGAAGCTAGTGTGTTCTGGTTTTACCGGAATTGTTGAACAAGGAATATGATCATGCTTGGTCCGTTTTAAACGAAATGGTGAAGCATGGGCAGTCCTATGTTGTTCTAACAAGTATTGTAAAGGTTTAATCTCAATGTTAAAAGTAGTTAACTGTTTTGTTGAGATTGTTTACGGAGTGAATCAAGTATGCTTCATGGATTTTGGAGCTAAGATGGTTCGAGTTTGCATTAGTCAAAGATTATATGGAACTTACAAAACCATGTATGAGACTTAGTGTAGTATTGATTCTTAAGTGATTATCTTATGAATTGTTTGTTGAGTTAACAAGTTAGATGGTTAGTTTAACCTTGTTAAAGGTTTTGTGTTTGAGTAGTTTACTCGGGATTTCATGGTATGAGTTGTGACGTTCTATGTGTAGCTTATCAAGTGATTTGTCATTGGAAGTTTGGTGAACTAGTGATGAAAAATTGTTTGATAGGAGCTTAAGCCGATAGAGAGCTGGTTTAATCAAAGGTTGTTTAATCATTTGGTTAGGTCGAGTTCTTACTGGTTTATGGTTATTGAAACCAACCTAGGCGTTAGCGAGTTACCTTTGTTATATCAACAAGGCTCATATGGTATTAAGTGTGTGCTTACATGTGTGTGTTGGTCTAATATGTTTAGTTTGTATAAGTGTTACTTATGCAGATTATTGGAGATCAAAGATGAAGGTTAGAGCTTAGTCTAAAGGTTCTATGGAGGCAACTAACAAGGAATTCTTCAAGCTTGAATCAAGGTGGAGATTGTTAGGATGTGATTAAAACTTGAAGAAGATAAAGAAGAGAAACACTCTAGTTGAGAAAGAAGGTTTCAAATAAAGAGAGGACTAAAGAGACATGTGACATCACGTGACAAGCTTTTCCTCTTATAACAAAAGGCTTCTTCTTCTTCGATATACATTATTATTATCTCTAAGTTTTTACAGAGAGTTGCAGAGAGTTAGAGAGAGAGAGAGCTAAGAGAGAGAGAGAGAGACGGTGTGTGCTCTTAATCTTGGGTTCTTAGGGTTTCCTCTTTCTCCTTCTTTTCCTTGATCTTGTATAACCCGATTGGTTTGTAATCGGCGGTGAGAGTGTCTCTTGTAAGCACCACGCCGGAGGTTGTTTCCGGTATATCTATGGAACTTAGGGAACGGAGCAGCGAGGACGAGCTTCCGTTCCTAACCGGATGTAGCGGCTAGTTAATGCCGTGAACCGGGTCAAATAGCGTGTCGTGGTTTCGTCCGATTCGCCGGAATCGATGGAAAGAGAATCAAGATCCATATCGGATTCTCTACATGAACCATTTAGAAAACCCCATCGAAAAAGGCAAATCAACTTTTCCAAGTTGTCGTTTTCATTTTTCTTTGCTAATATTTGATTGGGGAAGTGACTTTAGTGTGACAATAATTATTGCCGGATAAAATATGGACAAGAGGCAAGAAGCAGGCTTATGCATATGGTATGGTCCTCACAATTATTTTATTGTAATAAAAATCGGATATCATGACTAAAAAAACACAAAGAAAAAGACAAACTCGAAAATCGTAGAGATCAAAAACTATTAATATTCTTGTTCATCTTTTTTCTCTTTTGTTATGTAACTTTACATAAATAACTACAAAACCCAGTTATAGATTATGACTAATAATATACTAAGAATTAAGGGGATATAAATAGAAAGATAGAAACATACCACCGTTGAGTACGGATAAGTAAAGGAGAAGAATCCTTAGTTTTTAAAGAAGCTTCCACGAAATAGTAGAAAAATGAACGTCCAGCGGATTCGTTTACTCGTGACATAACCACCGTACTCGATTGAAATCAACGGTAGAGTCTGTCCGGGCAATCTCCGTATCAGATCTCTCTTTCTTAACTTGTCTTGGTTAACAACACTCGGGAACAGAGACGGTTTCAAATTCTTAACCGCAATATTTCCGACGGATTTCCGACGGAAGTAAATTTTAAAATAAAAATTTTTTTATTAAAAATACTAATATTAAAAAAAAATTACAAAAAACGAAAATTAAAAAAAACGAAAATTAAAAAACGAAAATTAAAAAAAATTACAAAAAAGAGAAAAAAAACAAATAATGAAAATAAAAACTAAATTCCTGTTCCCGAACCGGATCCCGGAGGATAATCGGGGAAACGGTTCATCAAATACTCATTCATCTTCCGGATTTGAGCGCTTGTTTCTTGCCGGATCCGCTCAATTGCTTCATCTTTTTCTTTATTCGCATTTCGAAGCGCATCTTTCGACTCGGAGATCTCGAGAAGAAGCGATGGATCGGTGTTTGGTACGTAAGGCAAAGACGTCTCTTGGGATTCGGGAAGGGTCCCTAAACCGTAAGGTTTACCTCGATACATAGGAGTCTCCTACGATCGGAAATTTAAATTATTAATATAATTATATTTTTTTTAAAAAATTATTTAAATATAAAATATTACCTCGAGAACCAACTAGTTTATTTCCGAATTGGTTAGGGTGTTGGAACTGGTTGATTCGTCGGAAGATTGAGTTAACTGGGTGACTTTCGTTTGCACCCGTTCGACGACGTTACGAACCTTTGGTATAATTTCACCCGTCTTTTTGTTGGTATGGGTGGTCTCCATAACCTTCAACCAATGAGGTTCGTGACCACCCTCTCGGACTTTCTATTACGGAATTAAAATTTAAATGTTAGTATGATTAATCATAATTATTATAATTTGTATATATTTAGTTGGTTTAAAATATACCATGACATCCGAGATTTGTTCGAAAGTGTTTGCGCCGGCATTGTGAGTTGGAGGCGCCTTCTCGATGGACCCGTCCCCACCTCCGCGGTTTGTGGCGTTTCGCTTGGCTTTTTTTCCGGCCGCTTCCGTCGTCCAATAGTTTTTAAACCCGTCCCAAACAGAAGGGTTTATGAACGAATGTTTTTCCCCACCCAAACGCCATTTTTCCTTCCACTCGAACATATGATTCGAGTAGGAAGTCGCACAAGCCTTGTCAAATTCTTCTTGAATTTGACTAGTGAGTTGTGGTTCCCAATTAAACTCTTGCTTGGAAATTTAAAGTTTATAAATAAATTTCATAAGTTTTTTTTATTTATTTAATAATTTTTTGAGTAAATAAAAAAATTTATTTACTAACCGCAAAAGAACGGAACCATATTTCCCGAAGTTCGGCTGGGAAATCTCGGTATCTTGGATACGGAGCGGGTAACATTCCGTGGATGCATTTAAGAAAAGCTTTTGAGATTTTTCCCTCATGTCTAAACCTTAAATTATTTTATAACTAATAATTAATATTTTTAGGTATTATTTTTTTGTAAATTTAAATGTTTGTAAATATTTACCAAGTGATTCGGTTACTGGGAATGGCTTCAAAATTGGGATCGAGCCGAATCAGTCTCTCCCGTCCTTCCTGCTGGACCAAATCTTCAACAGACATTCTCACGGATTGTGAGGATCCAATACCATCATTAGACCTAATTAAAAACATATAAAAAAAACAAATTAGTATTAATTAAAAAAACAAATATAAATAATATTTTAAAAAAATGATTTATAAGAATAAAATTACATTTTTTGGAGAGATTTGGAGAGATTTTGTAGAAATTTCGGAAGTGTTTTTTTTAGAGAGATGTAGAGAGATGTTGCATGAAACTTGGTTTAGAGTCCTAGCAACCACTTTGTTAGATGTTTCATAAGTTCGTCAAACTAGTACAAAGCTCATTGAGCCACTTATAAGCACTCATGTTGCATGAAACTTGGTTTAGAGTCGTAGAAACGCGTTGTTAGATCTTTCATACGTTCGTTAAACTTGTACAAAGCTCATTGAGGAACATATAAGCACTCATGTTGCATGAAACTTGGTTTAGAGTCCTAGAAACGCGTTGGTAGATGTTTCATACGTTCGTCAAACTTGTACAAAGCTCATTGAGGAACTTATAAGCACTCATGTTGCATGAAACTTGGTTTAGAGTCCTTGAAACGCGTTGTTAGATGTTTCATAAGTTCGTCAAACTTGTACAAAGCTCATTGAGGAACTTATAAGCACTCATGTTGCATGAAACTTGGTTTAGAGTCCTAGAAACGCGTTGTTAGATGTTTCATAAGTTCGTCTACTTGTACAAAGCTCATTGAGACACTTATAATAACTCATGTTGCATGAAACTTGGTTTGGAGTCTTAGAAACGCGTTGTTAGATGTTTCATAAGTTCGTGAAACTTGTACAAAGCTCATTGAGGAACTTATAAGCTCTCATGTTGCATGAAACTTGGTTTAGAGTCCTAGAAACGCGTTGTTAGATGTTTCATAAGTTTGTCAAACTTGTATAAAGCTCATTGAGGAACTTATGAGCTCTCATGTTGCATTAAACTTGGTTTAGATTCCTAGAAACACGTTGTTAGATGTTTCATACGTTGGTCAAACCTGTACAAAGCTCATTGAGGAACTTATAAGCTCTCATGTTGCATGAAACTTGGTTTAGAGTCCTAGAAACGAGTTGTTAGATGTATCATAAGTTCGTCAAACTTATACAAAGCTCATTGAGACACTTATAAACACTCATGTTCCATGAAACTCGGTTTATAGTCCTAGAAACGCGTTGTTAGATGCTTCATAAGGTCGTCTACTTGTACAAAGCTCATTGAGACACTTATAATTACTCATGTTGCATGAAACTTGGTTTAGAGTCCTAGAAACGAGTTGTTAGATGTTTCATAAGTTCGTGAAACTTGTACAAAGCTCATTGAAGAACTTATAAGCTCTCATGTTGCATGAAACTTGGTTTAGAGTCCTAGAAACGCGTTGTTAGATGTTTCATAAGTTCGTCAAACTTGTATAGAGCTCATTGAGGATCTTATAAGCTCTCATGTTGCATTAAACTTGGTTTAGAGTCCTAGAAACACGTTTTTAGATGTTTCATACGTTCGTCAAACTTGTACAAAGCTCATTGAGGAACTTATAAGCTCTCATGTTGCATGAAACTTGGTTTAGAGTCCTTGAAACGCGTTGTTAGATGTTTCATAAGTTTGTGAAACTTGTAAAAAGCTCATTGAGGAACTTATAAGCACTCATGTTGCATGAAACTTGGTCTAGAGTCCTAGAAACGCGTTGTTAGATGTTTTATAAGTTCGTGAAACTTGTAAAAAGCTCATTGAGGAACTTATAAGCTCTCATGTTGCATGAAACTTGGTTTAGAGTCCTAGAAACGCGTTGTTAGATGTTTCATAAGTTCGTCTACTTGTACAAAGCTCATTGAGACACTTATAATAACTCATGTTGCATGAAACTTGGTTTAGAGTCCTAGAAACGAGTTGTTAGATGTATCATAAGTTCGTCAAACTTATACAAAGCTCATTGAGACACTTATAAACACTCATGTTCCATGAAACTCGGTTTATAGTCCTAGAAACGCGTTGTTAGATGTTTCATACGTTCGTCACACTTGTACAAAGCTCATTGAGGAACTTATAAGCACTCATGTTGCATGAAACTTGGTTTAGAGTCCTAGAAACGCGTTGTTAGATGTTTCATAAGTTCGTGAAACTTGTAAAAAGCTCATTGAGGAACTTATAAGCTCTCATGTTGCATGAAACTTGGTTTAGAGTCCTAGAAACGCGTTGTTAGATGTTTCATAAGTTCGTCACACTTGTACAAAGTTCATTGAGGAACTTATAAGCACTCATGTTGCATGAAACTTGGTTTAGAGTCCTAGAAACCGTGTTGTTAGATGTTTCATAAGTTCGTCAATCTAGTACAAAGCTCATTGAGACACTTATAAGCACTCATGTTGCATGAAACTTGGTTTAGAGTCCTAGCAACCACTTTGTTAGATGATTCATAAGTTCGTCAAACTAGTACAAAGCTCATTGAGCCACTTATAAGCACTCATGTTGCATGAAACTTGGTTTAGAGTCGTAGAAACGCGCTGTTAGATCTTTCATACGTTCGTTAAACTTGTACAAAGCTCATTGAGGAACATATAAGCACTCATGTTGCATGAAACTTGGTTTAGAGTCCTAGAAACGCGTTGGTAGATGTTTCATACGTTCGTCAAACTTGTACAAAGCTCATTGAGGAACTTATAAGCACTCATGTTGCATGAAACTTGGTTTAGAGTCCTTGAAACGCGTTGTTAGATGTTTCATAAGTTCGTCAAACTTGTACAAAGCTCATTGAGGAACTTATAAGCACTCATGTTGCATGAAACTTGGTTTAGAGTCCTAGAAACGCGTTGTTAGATGTTTCATAAGTTCGTGAAACTTGTAAAAAGCTCATTGAGGAACTTATAAGCTCTCATGTTGCATGAAACTTGGTTTAGAGTCCTAGAAACGCGTTGTTAGATGTTTCATAAGTTCGTCTACTTGTACAAAGCTCATTGAGACACTTATAATAACTCATGTTGCATTGGTTAATCCAAAAGATCTTCGGTTTAACAAAGGGTAAGGAACCAAGATCCGCTTGTGATAAAGCATATAAGATCTTTGTGTATCCGATACTCTCTTAGAGGGAAGAGAACCAAGCCTCCATAAGTGTAATAAAACACCGAGAGCTTGATGAATCCTTCATAACCTCGGCTAACATGAGTCTATAAAGAGATCCATGACCACTTAAAAGGTGATACTTTAAAGGGTCATGATGAATCCATCTTTAGACTTATGGGGAAATGATTCACTACATTAACATCTATATAAGGTGAAGATGGAATGATGATCTAGGTTTGTTGTCATAAACCGCCTATGTGCACTTAAGTTTATGATACAAGATGAGTAACTAAGCTATGAAAGCTATCAAGTTACAATGAATCTTGTTGGTGTGTTTTAAGATCATGGTCCGCCATTGTGCACTAAAGACCATGGTCCCTTGTTGCTAACTTGAATCTATGTGTAGGTAAAGAAGCAAACAAGAGAATTTCTCATAAAGAGAAGTCATAAATCCAATCTTAGACTAACCATTGAGGTGCTCTACAAGGATAAATGACTTCTCCCAATGACCATCTTCCCAAAGGAAAACCATAAAAAGGCCATTTCTAAACTCTTTACTCCCTTATTTATATTATTAGATACTTGTCTAAGTGTTCATGTGTGCTTGAAATTGTTATATGCCTTAGATCACTTAGAAATTTGTTTGTCAATTTCAAAACTATAAGACCAAAACTTGAACTTGTTGAGGTGCATACTATTCTCGGGTTTAATCAAAAGACATAGGGAACATATTGAACTATTGTCTTAAACCCTCTCTTGCATTCTTACTTGTACTTGTGAATGGTTGATCAATAGTTTGTAAATTGTTACATGTTATCATCTTGTGCCGGTTATTCATGAAACTAAGATCAATTTTGTGTCTTTGATATGATGTAGGATCATCGTGTCTAAGGACTTAAAAAGATCATCATGAAACCCCCTAAGCATAAAGAGGTAACAAGGAAGTGTTAAAGAGAAGAGGGGTAAAGAGAAGAATGAAAGAAGCCATGAAGGTATCCAAAGGATTGATGAGAACCCTCTCTCACCAAGCTTGTGAAGAACAAAGCGGAGAAAGGAGGAAAGTTCATAGACTTCCATCTTAATCATGAAGGGGGGAGAAGAAGTAATCATCCACATCTCATCATGATCAAATGGAAGCCAATCCACCTAATCTTCGGTCAAGTCCCTAGCAAAGACAAAGACCATCACTTGACCAAAGTCCCTAGCAAAGACAAGGTCACCATTCTCGGCCAAGTATCAAGAAGAACAAGCCGAGTCAATCCAACCATTCTCGGCCAAGTATCAAGAAGAACAAGCCGAGTCAATCCACCTAATCTTCGGTCAAGTCCCTAGCAAAGACAAAGACCATCACTTGACCAAAGTCCCTAGCAAAGACAAGGTCCATTCTCCGGTTAAAGCATCTTCCAAGGTGCCAAACCAATTCACTCTCGGCCAAATCCTTACAAAGGAGAAGGCCAAACCATCTTATCATCATCTTTTGGTCAAGATCTAGCAAGTCAAAGACCTCCATTCAACCACCAACAAACCCGGCCTATCAAGAAGGACTAAGCCGCCACTTCCACCAATCCGGCTAAGTATTGACTAAAGTACCAAGAAGGACGAAGTCAATACATAGCTCTCACTCTCGGCTAAAGTACCAAGAAGGACGAAGCCTCCACAACCAATCCATTTCGGCTTAAGTACCAACAAGATACAAGGCCAAAGTCTCATTGAAGCAAAGAAGAACCACAACTAGCTAAAGACACTTGAAGGAAGATCATAACTTGCTCAAGGAGTCTAAGAGCCTTCATCAATCACTCGGTCAAGCTTCTACAAAGAAGCAAGACAACCCAGTCCATACCATCAACACTAGGCTCGGTCAAGTTCCTAGCAAAGACAAAACCGAGCCATCCATGTTCTAGAAAGAGACCGATAATCAACCATGATCAATCGGCTCTCACCATTCTCGGCCTAGCAACTATCAAGTGCAAAGCCAAATACTTGTTACTCGGCCTAAGCATCTACCAAGAGCTAAGCCAAAAGACTCCAAACCAACCTTGTTCCAATTGCACAAAGGATAAAGCCGCAAGACCTCACGAAGAAGTCAAAGGGCTCAAGCCAAATGCAACTACAAGGGATCATCAATCTATCATACCCCTACAAACCAAAGGCTGTCCCTTAACCTTACTCTCTTTATTATGATTAACTTATTCATAGAACTAGAGCTGCATCACATAATCTTGCTTAGTTCTTGATGAATTTAATCATTGCCCTTGTTAAAAGTTGCTTGAAGCCTATGTGAAATCATTTGAAATTTGTGCAGGAACTTAGGTTTAATAGCAAAATTACTCATTGATTCATTATGTTGCATCTAGACTTAAGCTTCTTATGTGCATTTCTATCTAAGCGTATCAAGTTAACCCTTTCACTAAGCTTTACATCCTTCTTGAATCCTTTGAAGGTTAAAAGAAGTGAGAGCCAAGTGATCATTCTCGGTTGCTTGAATGACAAGAAGAATGCCAACAAGGAGAAATCAAGAGAAGAAAGGAGGAAGCCATAAGTGTTCGGTCAAATCCATCCACACCCAAGCTTGTGAAGAACAAAGCCGTGGATAGGAATCAAATCAAAGTCTCACACCGAAGCTTGTGAAGAACAAGCCGTGAAGACCAAGTCAAAGAAATGAAGACCAAGAAGGTCTCATGTCAACAAGGGAGAAGCGTCACTTCCCAAATCAAAGAACGCATCCAAGATCCTAACAACAAGCCGAGAAGATCAAAGAAGCTTGTTGAAAGGAGATCATAGAACCCTTTAAGAAGAACACGGCAAAGTCAAGAAGATCAAACCGGTTTTATCTTAAGGGGGAGTTTCGGCCAAGACAAGAAGATCAAGGCCAAGATTAAGAAGACCCCTATTGCAAAGACTTACACTCTTTTTCCCTTAGTAATGCTTTTATCCCAAGTGGTTTTGCTTACTAAGGGTTTTAATGAGGTTTGTTTAGCAATGTCCAATCTTAGCCATTTCATTGGGCTAAGCTTGAGGGGGAGTATTAAGACTAATGATAACCTACAAAGGCATTAGATCAAAATACATCAAAGAAGGGAAAAGTGTAGTTGCATCATGTAGTCGACTACATCAACCGACTAAAGAGCCGTTAGAGAAGTCATGTAGTCGACCAATGTAGTTGCATCATGTAGTCGACTACATCAACCGACTAAAGAGTCGGAGTGGTGATCCAGTCTCTTTTCCTTAGAGATGGCTCGTTCGTGTGCTTTGATGTCGGCGTAGAAGAGCAAGCTATCACTTTGTCCGTGACTTCTTCTTTGCATACACCTGAGAGAACGAAAAGTCACAAAAGAAAAGAAAAAATTAGTATCCGGTAACTAAAACTTAGTCCCAAGTAATTCCAAAACTCTAATATTTAATCGAGTTCCTGAATCGGCAACGGCGCCAATTTGATAGACGAGATTTTACCCCGTTTAATCGAATGTCTCAATTGTAGTACTTGAGGTCAATCCGAATCAGGAGCAATTAAATTACTAGAGTTTGCAAGGAATCAATCTTAGTCTAAGTGAATTAAAGAATGGTTTGTTTTGAGTTTTGTAACTAAGTAACGAGAAACGAAAACGAAATTAAAGAGTTTGTAAAGATTCAAATTAAAAAGCTAAACAACCGGAGTCGGGGTACTTTAACGGGTTCATCAACTTTCGGGTTTTTCGATGTCTTTTATAAAAGTACTTTAAGGTTTTGAAAACGATTTTAGATCAATCCACTCTCGTGACAGAGATCCTTTTCCTAACAAGTAAACTAAAACAATATCTTGGATAGTTTAAATTTTAGAAAACATTAAAGTTCAAATCAATTCAACCACTAAACTTATTAACACAGATCTCTCGGTTAAGCTAGGTTTAGTTCTAGGGTAATTGTTCGGGAATCCTCACGAGACCTCTCGGCTGTGAAGTTTCCTGGGTTCTATCAATTGATTGATCAAGTCAATTAAAGCATTAAGATCGTTACACTAGATTAAAGTTTTATTAAGTTCTAGACATCGATCAACCCTAGAATTGATTCACCCTTTTTTCCCCAACCTAATTGTCTATGGGAAACTACTCACTAAGCATGTTGATTCTTAAAACAATGGATATTGAAGAAAGCATAAACATAAACAAATCAAAGAGATAAAAGGTTCAAGAAAACTCTTATTGATGAAGATCACAAAGGCGGCCAAAGAAGCAATCACCAAGCAAATCTCCAAGTCCAAAAGCAAAAAGAAACAAACTATGGAAAAAACTAAAAACAAAGATAGAATGTCAAAAAACAAAAGCCAAAACCCTAATATATGTTTAAACCAAAGAAAATAAAGGAAACCAATTTGGTTTAGGAATTGGTTTTCCTTTTTACAACATAAAACCGACTTTCTATTTATTTTTTCGCAGCTCGTATCGGTCATAGCAAACCGATACGGTCTGGTCGATACGTACTTGGTCGGTAGCCTTGCTTCGGCTTCGTTTCCTTCGTATCGGCCAGGCCAAGCCGATACCACAAGTCGATATAAGTGCTTCTTCCTCTTTTCCTCTCGTATCGGCCACTCCAAACCGATACGACATGTCGATATGCATCTTCGAGGTTCTTTTTCTCTTGTATCGGCCACTCCAAACCGATATGGTTGGTCGATACAAGCTTCGGCAAACTTTCTGTTTTCTATATCGGCCAATAGAAACCGATACAACATGCCGATGCAAGTGTATCTGCTTCTTTTTGGCTTAAATTCATCACTTTCGCCGTCTTTATGCTCCAAAACCTGAAATACACGAAACAAACCAATATGCAACCTATATGACACTAAATGCAGCCTAAATGAGTTAATTCTAATGCATAAACAAAGGTAGAATGTGTAAAATATGCAAGCTATCAGTTATGTAACTTATGTTGTCGCATAGCTTCTTAATAATCTAAAATGAAACTCAAACCAAGTTCATGTTTTTGTTTTGGCAGGGCAAGTATTCTTCTCGTGAAGATTCCTCCATAATCTAGCCGTTGTAACCGTCAAGACTTTTTTTTATTTTTTGACATCGTCAAGACTTTATTTATCTTTTATAGTAAGTTTATATCATTGTAACGGGCAAAAAAAATTTGATTGTAGTGACATGTCTTTTACGCGTAGCCGTTTCTTTTATAACTTTTTGTAAATTTTGAAAACGTTAATTTGTTTTACCTAATTCTAAAGCGTTTTTTTTGTGGGGTGATTTGATCGATAATATCGAAGAAAGATTCATATCGATTTCGTCGAAAAACAAGGTTGAAATCAGGTTTCTATGTGTAAACTTGATTTAAAGAAGTTCTTTAATATGTTCAAGGTTTGTAGAGTGCTCTTTTATTACATGAAAATTCAAAACTCAAGAAGATTTTTGTCATAAGATTTCCCTAATCTTACAATCTTGAGGATTTAGCTAATGTATGTGGAAACTAACAAGAATAAGATATTTGATTTGCATAGTAACATAGAGTAAGCGATTTAACTTTCGTATCCACCCCAAAAATGGAACAAATATATATGAGCCAAAGTATTTATGAACTCATAAATTTATTTTTATTATAACATGAAGGTAACTTACATATATAACTAACTTCTAGTAATATTTTTGTGTGAAGTCAAGCATATAACAAAAATAATACTATATAGGGGTTGAGCAGAGAACCCTAGCAATTAAAAAATGTAGATGAAGAAGTATATTTAAAGAAGATTTCAAATAATCATAATATGACCAGCTGAATTCAAAACCAAAACATCAACTCCAAATAATTCAAAAGAAAATCTCATTACATAAAATCCTTTTTTCTTATTTTCAAAAATGAAATTTTTTATAACTAATTTTTTAAAAGACAATAATAATTTGATCAAATCCTAGAAAGGTGGTCTTGAAGCTGCTCCAGATCCCCAACCAAGTAAATGATTATCACCACCACCACTAAACTGATCATAACCACTCATGTTATTACCTCTTAACTCTCCTTGTCCTACTCCAGCCGGTGGTGGTGATGCCGACGTGGACGGTGGTCCACCACCACCACCTCCTCCTCCTTCTCCACCTTCATCTTCAAGTGGAAGCCTTTCAAAAGTAGCATTAGAGAATGAAGCAGCCATTAGTATCACTGGCCCTGAAGCCACAAGTGGAGCCACCACACTACCTCCCATCATTTGACCTTGTCCACTCGAAAGAAATATCGATAAGCCACCGGATCCCGGTGGCGCAGGAGGCGGAAGCACCGTACCCGTTAGTGAAAGAATCTCAAATCTTCCATGTAAAGTAACAACCCCTCCTCCTCCACCATTAGTCCCATGACTCGCCGTCGTAACCGTCGTAGTCGTTGGCTGCAGGAGAGTGACGTTAGCCACAGTGCCGTTTCCACTTAAAATAGAAACCCCTCTCCCTCTCCTACGAGCATAAGTAGTAACACTCTCAACTATATCGGCCCCTGTCGAGATTTCAAGAACGTGAGATCTAAGCACGTTAGGGCTATCTCTTGTGACTATCACCTGCGGCTTCGGCTTGTTCTTAGATCCCGGGGGACGTCCACGTGGACGTTTCCCGGGTGCTGAATCTGAATTCACCACCGGGTCGGAATCTGGCCGACCCGGATCTTTGTTGTTGGAGTCAGATTCATCATCTGACTCCGCATGAGGCTGAGGCTGAAGCTGATGCTGATGAAGTTCGGGTCTAAAGAGATTGTGAAAGTATCTAGAAGAACCTCCGGTTTGATCATAACCAGTACTGTCCATCACCGGTTGCATCTACTAGTTCTTGTTCTTGATCTTGTGGTTAATTCATATAATACTATTAGTATGATATTTTGTGAAGGTTTCAAGATTTATACATAGAGGAGAAAGTTTTTGAGATCTAGTGAGGGATAAGTCAAATTTCAGGGGGAGTGAAGAGCCAATAGCTTGAGTTGATCGGTTACACAAACCGACAAAAATACTAAGAGCAAAGAGACACAAATTAAAAAAAAAAAAAGGATGCTACTTTGTGTGTTTTAAGCCCTAACTTGCTTTAGTGCATAGAGAGGAGAGGATTCTTCACTTGAAACGGCGTCGTGTTGAGTTATGTGAAAATAATTATTTGTTGGAGAGACTTGAAATTGTTTTATGTGTGAGACTTGTTGATAACTGGTGAGCCCATGTCCAACTCCTAATTAATATGATATTGTCCGCTTTGGGTTCATATCTCGAATCCTCACGGTTTTATTTATTGGGCTCATTCCCAAAAGACCTCATATTAACTGGGGTTGGACTCTCTTTATATATTAGAACTTTTTTATTCAAATTTTGGACGTGGGACTTAGTTTGTCATCCCAATAAGAGTGAGTGACTCTGCAACAAAAAAATCTTGAAGGATGAAAGCAAAATTAAATAAATAGACAAGCCGATAACTTAGCGGAAAATCATTAATTCCTTTTATATTTTATAAAATTTAAGGCTAATATGCATAGTTTGCCATTTCTTTGGACTTTAAACTTACAAAATTAGAGTATAGTTGGAGGAGTCATAGAAAATGGTTTTTTTGTCACAAGAAAATTGTTTACGATTAAATACATTTTTAAATGATTGCTTCGTTATTATATAGAAATTAAAACAGGGAAAAAAAAAATATATATAGAAATTAAAACATGATAGGAACCATTTTTTCTACAATAAGGTGAAGCATAATCACTTTCAACGTTTTGAAACTACTTTTAGTTCTAACCCCACTTTGCTTAATTAATCACATTTTATATAATATGATCATTAGCACGCATATTCTCTCATCTATGCTGCCTACACAATCTTGGAGGTCAGGCTATATACACAAAATAAAATTGAAAATCTCCACAAAATTTTCTTTATATGTTAAAACATTATTGACCAAGTAATCATGGATGTATATTGTTAATGACTTGTTTAATCGGTATAAATATAATAATATATCCACTTTATTATACAATTGAAAAACATGACTACGAATAATTTATGGCTTAGTTGATAACAACAAACAATTATTTATCAAGTTTTTTAATACTAATAAATGAATCTTTGTTAGTACATATTATTTTTATCTCATAATACATAGTCCTTCCGTCCTATTTTAGTTGATGTTTAAAGATTTTGACCACATATTAATAAATAAATAAATTCCATAAAAAACATTATTAATTATAATAAAACAGACCAATAAAAAAAACTCTTCAAAATATTATCGATTATGAAAATTATATACATTTAATTTTTACATAAAAACTTGTAAAAATTCAATTAAAATGGCAAAATAAAGCTTTTGATCGGGACCGTTCATTTAACAGGACCGGCACTAGCGGGCGAGTCATGACGTAGCGATGCAATCGAGCGCAAGGCTTAAATGCCACTTTGGCTGGAAAAAAAATCAGGCGTGCCACCCTATAATCACATTGCCACTCATATAAGGAAAATCCATTACTACCCTTAATGTATATTGATTTAAATTAAAGCATAAATAAAAAGAAAAGAAAAAGAAAACAAAATAAAAAAGGAAAACGAAAAAAACAAATCTCGTCGTCGCTCTTCTTCCTTCTTCTTCCTCCTCCATTCTTCGATTCTTCGATGTCATCCTCCTCCATCTTCATCTCGAGCATCTGTGAAATTGAGATTGCGGGTCGAAACTATTAGTCTTCATCGACATTTCATCTGCATTCATTGGTTTGTTCTTCACTTTTCATTTTGATTCAAGCTTTTTGTTGTTTTTTTGAAGAATCGTAAATGTAGAGATTTGTAATGAAATCGATTGGTTAATTAAGTCCACATTTGTTTGTTAACCATCTTGTGTGTATACGCATTGCTAATTTAGCGAATGTAGGTGATGAATCGTGTGAATTTTAGTTTAATTATAGGATCCCCTAATCGATTGGATCTTCATTTCAATTCAGATCGAGTGCAATTGGTTCAAATGGTACAACTGTTATAAATCTTCATAATCATTATAATTGGTTCAACTAGTACAATTGTCGTTGTCGATATAATCAGTATAATTGGTTCAAATAGTACAAATGTGGTTATACTGTTACGTATCGGATAGTTCTAATTGAGGATTATATGTTGTTTCTTTGCAGGAGGCGATGAAGAACAAACACACAAACATACATTTTGATTATGGAGGGTACTATTCTGAACATCATGAGTGGAATTCTGGAAAAGCCGTGTATGCTATATCTCTTAAGACGTGTTCCGTGGAAGATATCACTTACTCAATGTTAGTTGATAAGATCTACAAAAAGACGCTGAGTAATGAAAGCAAAGAAAAGCTCAAACTGAGTTATAGTTTATCTAAAAGTCGGAGAGAATCATATATTCTAGATAACGAGGACGTGTATGTGTATCTAACATCACTTGATACAGAGGGGCTTAAACCTGTATTGCATGTTGAGGTAATCGAAACTTTGGAAACAAACCAGAGAGTAGAGCAATATTCAAGAGCAGAGTTAGAAAGTTCATTTGGTGTGAACTATGAGGAACTTGGTTCAGGTAACAGAGTTGGTGATGTAGATAATGGTCGTATGTGGGATATAGTGAACGTTCCGATTAATGAAGAGGTGATGGTGGATGTTATAAATGATAATCTTGTTACTGACGGGCTTAACGAATCGGCTGCAACGGTGGATAGCCCGGTGGATAACCATGTTGATGAAGATTTTGATATGAGGCATGAATATGTTGAAAATGTAGGTCCTGTGAAACAAATTCAGAGTGTTGGTGAATGGGATGATGGTACAGATATGGAAATAGAACAAGAATTTAGTTCTAAAGAGGCCGTGCAAGATTTAGTTTCCCGAGCTGCAAACAAGAACTGCTATGAGGTTGTAACAGTGAAGTCGGACACGAATCGACTTATGCTACGCTGTCGACAAGCTACGGTAGGTTGTAAATGGTATGTAAGAGCTGCGAAGACTAAGGCGTCATCTTTTTGGACCATCAGAGTGCACAAAAAGATGCACACGTGTTCTCGCCTTGATTCGGTCGCAAGTAGTAGTACCGGTTGTCGGAGAGGTACACGGAGATTAGTTGCGTCAATGTTACATGAAGATTATCCAGGTTTATATGATACACCTGTTCCGAAGACAATTATTAGTATTGCACAACGTCGACTTGGTGTGCAGATGTCGTACTCTACCGCTCTGAGAGGAAAGAAACAACATGTTACCGATGTAAGGGGTAGCCCTGAAAGAGGCTACAAGATTTTGTTTTCTTATCTGCACATGTTAGAGAAGGTTAATCTTGGAACAAAGACGTATGTGGAATTGGCCGAAGGTAATAGGTTCAAGTATCTATTCATCGCATTAGGTCAGAGCATCGAAGGGTTTAGAGCAATGAGAAAAGTTATTGTCGTGGATGCAACATTTTTGAAGACTATATACGGAGGTATGTTAGTTTTTGCTACAGCTCGGGATCCTAATCATCATCATTATCCTATTGCTTTTGGTGTCATTGATCGCGAGAAAGATGTCAGTTGGGCATGGTTTTTTGAGAAGCTTAAAACCGTTATACCCGATGATCCTCAATTGGTTTTTATTAGTGACAGAAATTCAAGCATCATCAAATCGATCATGGAGGTGTACCCTAAAGCAAAACATGGACATTGTATTTGGCATTTGTGTCAAAATGTTAGAGGACATGAGAAGAAAGACAAAGATGAACTTGCAAAGAAATTCAGGGAATGCGCTCATGCTTATACGAAGCCCGAGTTTGATAGACAATATGCTGAGTTGAAGTGTAGATTTCCCAAAGCTGGTGTCTATCTAGACAATAGTATAGGACTTGAGAAATGGACAAGGGCGTATTTTGAAGGAGACAAATACAACATAGACACTAGCAACTCAGCGGAATCAATGAATAGTGTGTTTTTGAAAGCAAGGAAGTACCATCTAATTAGTATGATTGATGCGATTTTGGAGAAATTTTCCGAGTGGTTCAACAAACACAGAAAAGAATCTGGGACTGCAATAGACAAGCAACTAGTGCCTTTTGTGGAGAATGAATTGCATGATCGATGTGTAATCGCAGCAAAATTGTTGGTAGTTGAGCTAAATAGTTTTCATCTTGAGTACAACGTAAGAGGACGGTCAGGGAAGATGTATGTGGTGAATTTGAAGGAGAAAACTTGTTCTTGCAAATGTTTTGATATAGACAAGTATCCGTGCGTTCATGCAATAGCCGCAGTGAGGGTCTTCATGAGAAAAGAAGGGAGAAGAATGAATATCCAAATCCACGATCTATGTTCCGAATATTACTTAATGCATTCTTGGGTTTTGGCATATTCCAGGACCCTTTATTTGGTGCCACATGAATCCAATTGGACCATTCCCGATGATATTCTAAAGTTGTACGCTTTGCCGCCGGAGTACACTCCTAAGCCCGGAAGAAATCAAGAAACTCGATTCCCATCGACCGGAGAACGGAGGAGAAAGAAGTCAAACAAGCGTACCGCTGGAATAAATTTGGAGCAATGGTTACAACCCGAAGAAGAAGAAGAAGATGAAGAACATGAAGACTGATCATGTGTTCGTTTGGTTAATGGGTTTTGTTTGTCTTGTATTATTACGTTTATGTACCTATCACATTTGGACAACTTTGTCAACTTGGTACAACTTCTGTTTATTTGTTCACTTTATTTGGTTTTTATATAATTATGTTTTAAGACGTGAAAAGAACATTTTTGGCATTAAAACAACGATATAATAAAGAAATAAACTATTTAAACGAAAAAAAAGCAATTAAATTCAATTTCCACCGAACATGTGTTAGACTTCATCTAAAAACCCCTTGTAGTATAGGGAAGTTAAGGTAATTGATGAACTTATGCACAACAAAATTTTGAATAATGAGATAACATGAAAATTATATTGTCCCACCCTCTTAAATGGTAAATAATATTGGAAAATGAGTTGGACAACTAGAATTTATCTTACAAACCTAAGGTCCAACTAAAATTTGTTCCAAATCATATAAAGTACAATCGTTTATATGAAAGTACAATCGTACATTTACGTACAACTATTCCAAAATGTTGCACGTGTGGTTTTTTGAAGTGGACCCGACTTTGAAATAAAAAATAAAAAATAAAAAATTCGAACTGACACGGAGTGACTCGACTGAAACCTAAACCTAACCTAACTTTGTCTATATATATATGAGTTTCCTATATATATGCTTATACTCACTTTCTCTCTCATTCATCCCCAATTGAAAACCCTAGACGGCGGCCCGGTCTCCTTCCTCTTCAATTGAAAATCCTAGACGACGACGACCTCCACCTCCGACGATGCCAATTAGTTACACGAACTCCGGTTCTTCCGAAGCAAGTTTTTCCAGCGGGCTGCAACCGAGCGGACGGTGATTACGGGGTGCCGGATATATGTTGGTGTGGTCAGATTATGAAAATTGTAGGGAGTACGAAGGTGGAAGATCATGGTAGACGATACTTCAAATGTCCAGCAACTGCGGTGAGTTGTAATTAGTCAAGATCTTATAATTTTTAGTCAAGATCTTATAATTTTTAGTCAAGATCTTGTAATTTTTAGTCAAGATCTTATAAGTTTTTAGTCAAGATCTTGTAATATTTGTATTGATTTATGCACAGGATGGTGGTGGAGATGGAAAAGACCACAAACGGAAATGGTGGGATCACGCAATTGATGAAGAACTCAAGAAGATGAAAACCCGAGATGAGGAGCTTCATTCTTTCATTAACGAGAGAGGTAACCGGATTGTGGAGAGAAAATGCTCGCATTATCGGTCCGCTATCCGAGAGAGACGAGGAACTTAAAAGGTTGAGAAGATTAGTTACAAGGAGGTAGAAGGTTGGGGTTGCGGCTAAACCTATATTGCGGCGGCGGAGGAAGATCTTAATCTTAATGAGTTGTTTTTTTTTCATGGATCTTCTCCAATTATGTATGTTTTTATTTGTTTTTAATGGAAATTTAGTTGAACTATTTGTTTTTTGTAATCCAAGTTAAACTATTGTCAGTTGCCCTTTAATTGTACTCATTTGTCCATTGTCCGAAAGTTCTTGAAACTTAGCTGAACTATTGGTTTTTGTAATCCAAATTAATCTACTATTAGTTGTCCCATTTAATTGTTCTCATTTGTCCGAAAAATTACTTTTACTTGTCCGAAAACTTACTTAATTGTTCCAATTGTACCATCTAAACACACACAAATGAACATAATTTGTTTCATTTGAACCAAAATACAAAAACAAATCAAACCAAAGTACTAGACGGACAAGTAACCACCTAATTTTTTTTTGGTTTCTTCGCCTCTCCTGGTGTGAACATCTTTTTTGGCTTCCTTGTCCTCTTCTGCCCAGTCCTCACAATCAACTCTTGGTTCAGCTTCTTCTTGCCTCCTTCTTCGATTTCTTCTTCTCCGTCTTTTTCCTCTACTACAGCACTCTCGCCTCCTTCTTTTTCTCCTTCTTTTCTGACAGGTTCTTCTTCAATAGGAGGAACTACCAAACCCAAATTCTCTGCTGCAACTACTTCCGGAGGTATCGTCCCATACAAGATTTCTGGTATATCCAAATACCTTTTCACTTCATTCAATTTACCATTGAATTCTCCAAGTTTATCATCCACTTTCTTTTCAATTTCACCGAGCTTCCCCATCATCTTCTGAAACCCTTTATCCATTTCCTCCTTTATTACTCGGAGAAATGAATCATCTACTCCAGAACCAGAACCCGAAGCCTTGTGTCGAGGCATGTTGTCCACTCTCTCATGTTCAGGACCAACATTGCTACCTTTTACCCGAGAAGCAACATCTTGTTCATACATACCTTTCCACCATATTCTCTTCTTCTCTACTATTAGACGCTTCCTCCAATAATCCACTACTGGATCAATAAAACCTATCCCATCATCAACATCATCGTCTATAAGTCTGTCCAAAAGAGTCTTTTCATCCGCGTCTGGTACCAATACACTCTCGATATCCTGCACAAAACAATGTTACCAATTGAGTATCCGCCAACGATTAATCAAACACATATATTGATCTTCATCTAACCTTAGTGCTCCCAAGCGTTTCATGTATGGCATCCATTGGAATCCCTTTCATATCACATTTGGTGAACTTGCGCTTGCACATCCTCGGACATTCCTTCTCCGCGGGTACATCTTCTCTATATTTGCGTCCAAGACGCGAAATACATTCAAATGGCAGAATCTACACACTCATATACAATATATTAATAATTTTGTTATATTCTCTATTAAAATTTATAAACTCAACACATGATTTTACCTCTAAAGGAACAATAAAACCAGGAAAGGGAGGTTGTGCTCCTGGTTTGACTGTACCTCCCATTTTCTTAACAACGCCCAGGATACCTTCTAAACAATCTTCAAACGTGTACCGTCCCCAAGGAAACTTCTCACAAGCATACAAATCATCGACAATACGTAGAAGGAATGGGTCTATGTTTCCATCACTCTTAACCTTTGCTTTCAATATCTTGCATAAGAAATACAAGACCATCAACTTCTTCCTCTCGATGCAGCTGTTGTCCTTCAGTTCTTCCAGCTTCTCTTCCACTTCTTTTATTTTTATGCCTTTCCTCTTTCCAAACACCTTTTCTACCAACTTGGTATTTCCCAATTCCTTCCACTTGTTTGGATAGTCACGGCATGATAATCCCGTCAACAAACGAGTGCTCTTTCATCGAATACCCGATCGGAACTCCGTTGACCACAAACCAAGCACTCTTTTGGCATTTCGGTCTCGGATCGTACGAACCGAAGCATCCACATGCCTTGAGTCATATGGTTTGGCTCCTTAGGCATGTGGAAAATATGCCTGAACTGAGAATGCTTTCTAAACCACTTCAATTCTGGTGAAAATCCCTCAATGTATTCAACCGTCTGACTAACTGATAACTCGCATATTTTACACTTTCTACCTTAGTTTATGCATTAGAATTCATTCATTTAGGTTGCATTTAGTATCATATAGGTTGCATGTTGGTTTGTTTCGTGTATTTCAGGTTTTTGAGCACAAAGACGGCGAAAGTTATGAATTTAAGCCAAAAAGAAACTGATACATGTGCATCGGCATGTAGTATCGGTTTATGTTGGCCGATATAGAAGACAGAAAGTTCGCCGAAGCTTGTATCGGCCAAGCATATCGGTTTGGAGTGGCCGATACGAGAGAAAAGACCCGAAGGACGCGTATCGTCTTGTTGTATCGGCTTAGCCTGGCCGATACGAAGAAAACAGAGCCGAAGGAAGGCTACCGAAAGCGCATATCGGCCGGACTCGTATCGGTTTGCTATGACCGATACAGAGCTGCGAAATTAATAAGGAAAATCGGTTTTATGTTGTAAAAAGGAAAACCAATTCCTAAACCAAATTGGTATCCTTTATTTTCTTTGGTTTTTAATATATTAGGGTTTTTCTATGTTTAGACAATTTTTCTATCTTTGTTTTTAGTTTTCATCGAGTTGTTTTTGCTTTGTTCTTGGACTTGGAGATTTCTTGGTGATTGCTTCTTTGGCCACCTTTGTAGTCTTCATCATCAATAAGATTTTCTTGAACCTTATTCTCTTGTCTTTGTTTATGTTATTGCTTTCTTTGAATTTAATTGCTTTGAATTTCAATATGCTTAGTGAGTAGTTTCCCATAGACAATTAGGTTGGGGGAAAAAGGGTGAATCAACTCTAGGGTTGATCGATGTCTAGAACTTAAAACCTGTTAAAACTTTAATCTAGTGTAACAATCTTAATGCTTTAATTGACCTCGATCAATCAATTGATAGAACCCAGGAAACTTCACAACCGAGAGGTCTGTGAGGATTCCCGAACAATTACCCTAGAACTAAACCTAGCTTAACCGAGAGATCTGTGTTAATAAGTTTAGTGGTTGAATTGATCTGAACATTAATGTTTTCTAAAATTTAAACTATCCAAGATATTGTTTTAGTTTACTTGTTAGGAAAAGAATCTCTGTCACGAGAGTGGATTGATCTAAAATCGTTTTCAAAACCTTAAAGTACTTTTATAAAAGACATCGAAAAACCCGAAAGTTGATGAACCCGTTAAAGTACCCCGACCTCGGTTGTTTAGCTTTTTAATTTGAATCTTTAAAACTCTTTAATTTCGTTTTCGTTTCTCGTTACTTAGTTACAAAACTCAAAACAAACCATTCTTTAATTCACTTAGACTAAGATTGATTCCTTGCAAACTCTAGTAATTTAATTGCTCCTGATTCGGATTGACCTCAAGTACTACAATTGAGACATTCGATTAAACGGGGTAAAATCTCGTCTATCAAATTGGCGCCGTTGCCGATTCAGGAACTCGATTAAATATTAGAGTTTTGGAATTACTTGGGACTAAGTTTTAGTTACCAGATACTAATTTTTTTCTTTTCTTTTGTGACTTTTCGTGCTCTCAGGTGTATGCAAAGAAGAAGTCACGGACAAAGTGATAGCTTGCTCTTCTACGCCGACATCAAAGCACACGAACGAGCCATCTCTAAGGAAAAGAGACCGGATCACCACTCCGACTCCGAACCACCCGCACTCGACGCTTCAGACTCGGAAACGGAGATGGCAAACAACACCGCACGCGCGATCGGGGACGCCGATGTGCCATCAAACATCACCAACCGTAGTGGCATCATACCACCAGCCATCGCCAACAACAACTTTGAGATCAAGTCTAGTCTCATCAATATGGTGTCCAGCAACAAGTTCTATGGGCTGCCTAGTGAAGACCCGATTGATCATCTTCACCAATTTGACATGCTATGCGACACGGTGAAGATCAATGGTGTCAACGAGGACATGTTTAAGCTGCGTTTGTTCCCCTTCTCACTCGGGGACAAAGCACACATATGGCAGAAGAATCTTGTGAAAGACACCATACAGACTTGGGAGGCGTGTAAGACGGCCTTTCTCACCAAGTTCTTCTCGGTGGTGAGGACATCAAAGCTGCGAAACGAGATCTCAGCTTTCGCACAAAAAGACCAAGAAACGTTCAGCGAATCTTGGGAACGATTCAAGGGCTACACGGTGAGATGTCCGCACCACGGTTTCACGGGAGAGAGCCTACTCAGCACGTTCTATCGCGGCCTAAAACCGAAGTTCAGGATGCTTCTCGATTAAGCTAGCCAAGGAAATTTCCTTGGGAAGACGGAAGCCGATGGACAGCTTTTGGTGGAGAACTACGCCCTAAGCGATAGCAACTACGGAGAGGATTATGATCGCACAATCCGCAGCTCAGGGAACGATGAGCAATTTAAGAGAGAGATAAAGGCGGTGAATGAGAAGCTGGATAAGTTACTCATGTCTAACCAAGTGGGGATTAACTACGTTGGAAGCGGAGATGAACAATTACCCCCAACCGAGGGAAATCAGGAGGAGATCAACTACATGGGAAATCAGAATAATGGGCGTTTCAACAACTATTCACAACACCCAAACCTCTCCTACCGAAACAACAACGTAGCCAACCCCCAAGACCAGGTCTATCCCCATGCGCAACAAGGAGGTTACCAAGGTAAACCTCAATACAACCAAGGCGGATACGTACCGAGACCACCACCTAATCGTCCTCCAGGTTACAACAACCCTCCTGCTGCTCAAGGAGTGGTTGCATCACCAGCTCCCCCAGGTGATCAAACCACTCAGATGCTAAAACAGATTCTGGACGGCCAAACCCGAAGTCAAATGGAGTTCAAGAAAGAAATTCAGGCAAAGGTTGACAACTCTTACCATGATCTCAACGCCAAGTTTGAAACCTTGAGTACTCACTTGAAAGCCTTGGATAATCAAGTGGCTCAAATTACCTCGGCCTCTAAGCGACCAATGGGTCAACTCCCGGGTAAACCTGAAGCCAATCCTAGAGAGTATGTCAACTCCATAGAACTTCGTAGTGGTACACAAACGCTTTCAAGCGATCTCATTGAGGACAATGCGAAACAAGGTGAGGGGGTGGACCATTGGTTTGAGCCGGAAGACACAGTTGCTAACGATGGGAACCCTGAGATAGTGGCAAAAGAGGAAATCGGTGATGAGAAAGATACAGGACACCTGTATCGGCCAGGCGTATCGACCACAACTGGCCGATATCGACCACCCGTGTCGGCCAAGGACAAGGCCGATACGAGCGAAAAGGAGACAGGGGACTCGTATCGGCCAGGTGTATCGGTTTCATCTGACCGATATCGACCACCTACATCGGCCAAAAACATGGCCGATACAGAGGAAAAATCCGATAAAAAGAAGAAGCCCGTTTACGTGACGTCTTCTTACGTGCCTAAGCTTCCTTTTCCGGGTCGAGCCAAGATGCATCTCTTGAAGGAGTACTTTAGAGCTAAGCTCGAGAAGCAAATAAACGAGGTGCAAACCCCCACACCTCTTGTTGATGCTTTCAAGCAAGTCCCTCACTCCACCAAATCTTTGAAAGACACCATCAAAAACAAGTTCAAAAACACGGAAGACACGGTGAATCTTTCACAAGAGTGCAGCGCGATCATTCAAAAGAACCATTCTCCTAAGAAACTTGGTGATCCAGGGAGTTTTACTTTGCCTTGCACTCTTGGTCCTTTGATCTTTGAAAAGTGCTTGTGCGATCTAGGGGCTAGTGTCAACGTTATGCCTCTATCTGTTGCTAAACGACTTGGTCTTTCTTCTTTCCAACCTACTAAGATCTCTTTGGTGCTGGCCGATAGATCCGTGAAGGTACCCGTTGGAATCTTAGAAGATATTCCGGTAAAGTTGGGAGACGTTTTCATTCCAACAGATTTTGTCGTCTTGGAGATAGACAAAGAGCTTAATAATCCACTCATCTTTGGAAGACCTTTCTTGGCAACCGCTGGAGCCGTCATAGATGTGAAAGTTGGTAAGATAGATTTGCACCTTGGGAAGGACCTTGTTCAGCGGTACAACATCAACGATGTAGTCAAGAAGCCTACGGAGATGGTCCCTTGTGAAGCTTTGGTGATTGGAGTGGAAAAAGATGCTAGCAATGGTAAGTCTAGTGATGATGCAAGGAGCAAACCCAAAGCTCCAAAAGTGGAACACCAATCCCCTCCTAGGAAGTTCAGAAAGGCGCATTGGAACATGTCTCAAAACCGCGTCATTAGAAAGTTAATCAACGAGGTTAAATCTTTGAAGAAAGCTTTCAAGAAAGAAGCAAAGAGTGCTCGCTGCGACTCGGAAAAAGGCAAACACAAGGATGGAGGCGAGTTTGGTGTGAAAGGAGTAAAACTCAAGCCGCCCCTGGACAACAAAGTTGTCACCGAAGGAGATTCGACATCTCTTTCAAACCCCAATGTCGCCTAAAAAGAAGGGGGTAAAGTCAAGCTAAGAGACTATAAACAAGCTCACTTGGGAGGAAGTCCCATGTCTATCCTTGTATATACAATTTTAGTTTGCATTTAGATGATAATTTACTTAGAGTTTGTGTCGTGTTTGATGGTTTCAGGTGAAAACGAAGTAGGAAAACGAATTCTGAAAGGGGTATCGGCCTGTTATATCGGTTGCTGGACCGATATCGGGTAAGAGTATCGGTCTGCTGAGACCGATACAGAAGACTTCGACTCGTCGTGTTAGTACTACAGAGGTAACACCTGAACCATGTGCATACGCATTAGTTTTTCATATTAGAGTCATTCATACATACATTTAGGAACCTTCTCCAATGCTTGTTTCACACGGAGACCGTGTGATTTAAGTTTGGGGGAGTAGTCATATTAGTTTTCGCATATTAGCATTCATAAAAAAAAAAAAAAAACAAAAAACAAAAAACAAAAAACAAAAAAATCTGCATATAGGATTAGTTCATGGCATTTAGAGCATATGCATAGGGGATCTATGATGACGTTAACCTTGTAAAGCGACGCACTTTGTGTTTTGAACGAGTATCTTAGGTGTAGTATCTTCCGTAAACGAATTAGAACTCGCTGAAAATCTTAAAACCGCAACTCTAGACATTGATGTTTAAAAAACCAATTGTATGGTTATGAAGCTTGGTAGTTCTAAATCACCTTCGAAAAATTATTTGAACTTAAACCTGATTTTTAATTAGCATGATTGATGGTTTTCAAGAGAATTTCTATGGCTTTTTGATTTCTACGGATTGCGGCTTCCTAAACCGAAACACCTTAAGCGCAATCCGGTCATTCTCATTATAAGGATGATTCCCCTCTCATCCCCTACGCCTAAACCCAAACACTTGTGAGAATTCTTTTCATTTAGTGATTGTTTGGTTTCGCAAAAACTTGAAAGTATAGGGAGCGACAAGGAAGGACATCCATTTGGCTAGGTTATCATATGCTAGTTTGTAGACGGGATAACGGGAAACACATCTTTGAACTAAAACGTATTTTCAGAAAATAAACACGAGTTAAATTGTAAAACGCCTAGGGGTAAAGAATGGCTACTAAAAAAAAAAAAACAGAAAAATCGAAAAAGAAAAAAAAAAAGAGAAAGTTAGCCAAATAAAACCCCTAAGGTAGTTAAGAAAAAAAAAATAAATAAAAGAAAACTCGGTGTTTGAATGCTTAAGTGTGTAGAGAGTGAAAAGATGGGTTAGAGATTAGTCTTGAGTAGGGATGGATGTCCGGACTTGTATGCATCAGTTGCTTCTTGTCTTTCCTGGTTTTGTTTAACCCTTTCACTCCCCGAGAGAAACCGCGCTACAACTAACCACATGCCTGAGTGTTAGCCTCCTCGTTTGATTCGAAATCCCGTTCTTACCTAGACAAATAGAAAAACTCTTGGAAATTTTTAATCATGTTTCATGCTTGATTGTGTTTTAATTGAATGTGAAAGGTGTTTAGACTAGACAAGTGGATCACATACTTTTGGTAATAACGGCGGATTTAGACGGAGTTAAGGTAGATAGAAATAAGTGGAACTAGTTCGGTTGCGAGAGGGTACTATGTTTAGGATACTTGTTCATTACACTTCCGTGTTGCTTTTGGTTCTGAGGTCCCCGCCTCCACACCTTCCTAAACTTTGATGTTAGTTCTCTTGCTTGAGGACAAGCAAAGGATAAGTTTGGGGGAGTTGATAACTCGCATATTTTACACTTTCTACCTTAGTTTATGCATTAGAATTCATTCATTTAGGTTGCATTTAGTATCATATAGGTTGCATGTTGGTTTGTTTCGTGTATTTCAGGTTTTTGAGCACAAAGACGGCGAAAGTTATGAATTTAAGCCAAAAAGAAACTGATACATGTGCATCGGCATGTAGTATCGGTTTATGTTGGCCGATATAGAAGACAGAAAGTTCGCCGAAGCTTGTATCGGCCAAGCATATCGGTTTGGAGTGGCCGATACTCGAGAGAAAAGACCCGAAGGACGCGTATCGACTTGTTGTATCGGCTTAGCCTGGCCGATACGAAGAAAACAGAGCCGAAGGAAGGCTACCGAAAGCGCATATCGGCCGGACTCGTATCGGTTTGCTATGACCGATACGAGGCTGCGAAATTAATAAGGAAAATCGGTTTTATGTTGTAAAAAGGAAAACCAATTCCTAAACCAAATTGGTATCCTTTATTTTCTTTGGTTTTTAATATATTAGGGTTTTTCTATGTTTAGACAATTTTTCTATCTTTGTTTTTAGTTTTCATCGAGTTGTTTTTGCTTTGTTCTTGGACTTGGAGATTTCTTGGTGATTGCTTCTTTGGCCACCTTTGTAGTCTTCATCATCAATAAGATTTTCTTGAACCTTATTCTCTTGTCTTTGTTTATGTTATTGCTTTCTTTGAATTTAATTGCTTTGAATTTCAATATGCTTAGTGAGTAGTTTCCCATAGACAATTAGGTTGGGGGAAAAAGGGTGAATCAACTCTAGGGTTGATCGATGTCTAGAACTTAAAACCTGTTAAAACTTTAATCTAGTGTAACAATCTTAATGCTTTAATTGACCTGATCAATCAATTGATAGAACCCAGGAAACTTCACAACCGAGAGGTCTGTGAGGATTCCTGAACAATTACCCTAGAACTAAACCTAGCTTAACCGAGAGATCTGTGTTAATAAGTTTAGTGGTTGAATTGATCCGAACATTAATGTTTTCTAAAATTTAAACTATCCAAGATATTGTTTTAGTTTACTTGTTAGGAAAAGGATCTCTGTCACGAGAGTGGATTGATCTAAAATCGTTTTCAAAACCTTAAAGTACTTTTATAAAAGACATCGAAAAACACGAAAGTTGATGAACCCGTTAAAGTACCCCGACCTCGGTTGTTTAGCTTTTTAATTTGAATCTTTAAAACTCTTTAATTTCGTTTTCGTTTCTCGTTACTTAGTTACAAAACTCAAAACAAACCATTCTTTAATTCACTTAGACTAAGATTGATTCCTTGCAAACTCTAGTAATTTAATTGCTCCTGATTCGGATTGACCTCAAGTACTACAATTGAGACATTCGATTAAACGGGGTAAAATCTCGTCTATCACTAACACTGCACCTAGTTGCTAACTTACATGGTTTGGTGTATTCACTAGGAGAAAAGAATAGACGAATTGGCGGCAGAGGTTGGGAATCATGGTCAATATCCTGCAAATTATTCACATGAGTAAGATGTTCTAGTTATCGTCAATTGTACAAAACTCATAGCACCTCCAAACATTTAATCTTAGTTTCTATTTACATACCTGGTCACTATCATCGCCAACATCATCTTCAGATTTTTCTTCTACCTCTTCATCACCTTTTTCTCCATTTTGCTCCTGTTCTTCTAAGCCATGTTCTTCTTCATGGTTTTGGTCTGTTTCTTCTTCCTCTTCCTTTTCTTCTTCTTCTTCCTTTTCTTCTTCCTCTTCCTTTTCTTCTTCCTCTTCTTTTTCTTCTCCCTCTTCTTTTTCTTCAACGTTTTCCTTGTCTGCCTCGTCTGCCTTTTTTTCTTCCTCTTCCTTTTCTTCTTCGTCTTCGTCTTCCTTTTCTTCTTCGCCTTCCTTTTCTAAGTTTACTTCTTCGTCTGTTTCCGTTTCTTCCTCGTCTGTTTCCGTTTCTTCGTCGTCTTTTTCTTCTTCGTTCTTTCCTCCCTCTTCCTCTTCTTCTTCTTCTGCTATTTCTTCTCCATTTCCTACATCTCCTTCCACGTTTTCTCCTGCGTCGAACCATTCTTCATGTTCCTCTTCACCGTCTTTTTTTTTTTGTGTTTGACCTTTTGAATATTTGATTGACTCGTATGCTTTTCCTTTCTTCCCCCTTCTTACACGAGCCATGAATTCGAAAATGGAATTTGGAAATTGGAAATTGAGAGGAGATGAAGAGGAAGAGATGAATCGCGAATTAGAGAGGAGAGGAAATTGGAAATTAGGGCTAGTTTCTCCTTTGGTCGAAATTAATTTAACCCTTTCCTCACCCCTTTTTCGTCTTTTACAAAGGAAAAATCAATTAAAAATAAATACAATAAATACAGATATACAGTTGAATACGTATAGTGGCATTAGAGCTCGTATTTTCTTGGGAAGTGGCATTAGAGCCGTTTTTCCGATGCAATCGCATAGTCTGCTAAATCCACACACGTGCACGGAGAAAAAAGTCACGTGCGGTCAAAATCTTCAGAGCAGAAGCTGAGCTGTGTTCACCACGTGGATATGGTCGGAAGCATCGGTACTTGGTCCACGTGTATGTATCCCCCAATCTAATCTTATTACATATCTCGAGTCTCGTATTTTTAAAATACTTTTTTAATCAAAATCCTCAATTTATCCTCAGATTTCAATTACTGTCATGCAAGTAAAATATTGTTGGTCAAATATTGTAGGAAAAAAGTATTTTAGTTTGAATTATTTATATTGGTCAAATCTCCCAAACTGCAAATAAAAATATTATTCGATTACTATTTGCTTAAATTAGGGACATTCAGAGTTTTTTAAGTATTTGTTAGTTGAATAATTCAATTCTAGTTAACAAAATTGGACTAGAACAATTATGAAAGTCATTTATAATGTATACTTTGAATTTGATTATAAATTGAAACCAAACACGTGACTATGGAATGGACCGGAACTATATTTTGTCGTTGACTTGGACCTCACCTTGCAAATATATATAATCTTTTTTTTTTTTTTTTTTTTTGTTAAACTAGGAGGTTCAGTGGCCGCATAATCCCCTAGGTCCGCGACCAGGCGCTTTGATAATACCGATTAATGGCGTAAATCATCGCTCTCCAACGCGGTTCGAACTCGGGAAGACAACATCACCAACGATCGTGACTTAATCGATCGAGCCAACCCGTCGTTGGTAAATATATATATATATGTATAATCTTGCATAATGCATTGCATCTAATTATAAGACTAGTGAAAATTAAGTGCTAGGACTCAACACCCATTTTAAAAAATGAATTTTATTACATTATTTGCACGTGGCATATATGTAATATGGATTTTTCGATTATGGACTGAGAATTTGAGTTCATTTATATGTCCCATACATAAACCTACGTGCTATATTTTTATTATTTATATAAAAAGGTATATTGGCTATAAATCAACGTACGAATTGTTGACTAATGAGATTATTTTCCAAAAGCGAATAATAAAATAATAAGGTAATACAAATAAAAACATGAATTGGGTGATATTTTTTCAAAAATGTTGAAAAAAATATCAATAAAATTCTAAAACCATTGAATTTTTGATGACTTTCTCATTTTCCATAATTGGCGACTTGTGTGTGTGATATGCCACTAGCCGAGTAAGTTGTAAGTTATAACCCCATCCACCAATTATTATGTCTTTTTCATTATTATTTTATCAACTTTAATGCCAAAAAGAGGACAAAAACCGAAATAATGTCCATTCGATTTCTAGTGTTTTCCCCCAAAAGATGATTATCACCAAAACGAGAACTAATTATCAGTTTTTCAATAATTTAAATAAAGCAATATTGATAATACAAGGCCCACATGTTTACCAAACTACTATGGACTTTGTGAGTTATTGTCAGTAGAATCGGGCCAAAGTAAGAGAACAACTTACTCAACCCACACAAATAGAACAACTCAACTATTTTTATTTCCTATGCCACAAAACACAAGTTGGATATTCCGAATATTATAGAGGTGGATTAAATAAGATCCCAACATCTACTAGAGAGAGATGTCCCAACACACATGAAAATCTTTTGATATAAAAAAATAAAATGAAAAAAACAACAAACAAACATAGAAAAATTCTTACAGAACGCAACTTCATACATATGTTTATAATAATATAGACATCACTTACCTAACAAACAAGACAAAGCTTAGACATAACAAAGAACACACGAATTATCCATGAGAGAAAGAAAAGAAGTTTTAAATCCCAAATCTCTCTCTCACCAAAAAACAAAAAAGAAATTCAAGTCAAACAAAAAAAAAACATAAACGAATCTTTTTTATTTGGAACAAAAGGACATGACCACATGGCTTAATATGTTTGAGATCAATGTGTTGTGAAAGCCTGTCTTCTTTTGATTCTCTTTGTCCTTTTTCTTTCAAGTGAGATAATGATCATGTTGTTGTGGTTGCTCCAGAGATGTCTCTGCTGGATCTATTGTATTTCATGTGACTCCTCACTAATTGTCCAGCTGCTATTGCTGACATTAGCGACAACTCTCCAGCCAATACAGCTCCAGCCACTATCGTCGCTAGCCTCCTCGAGTTCATCCCCGGCGACTCTTTGCTCGCTCCTTTAACTCCCAGAAGGTTCAGACACGCTGATTGTGACGCGAGCTGTGTTCCTCCTCCTACTGTTCCCACTTCGATAGACGGCATAGTCACTGAGATATGTATGTCTTTGCCGTCGTTTATAGCTTCCATCATCGTGATGCATTGCGAGCTTTCTACGTTCTGTGCTGGGTCTTGCCCTGTGGCTATGAACACAGCAGAGACTATGTTGCTCGCGTGTGCGTTGAACCCACCAAGAGATCCTGCGATAGCGGAGCCTGTGAGGTTCTTGAGCATGTTGAGCTCGACCAAAGCAGCCACGCTCGTTTTCAAGACCTTGCTCACTGTCTCTCCTCTGATTACTGCCTCGCATACAACTGATTTGCCACGTCCCTCGATCCAGTTCACAGCAGCAGGTTTCTTGTCCGAACAGAAGTTACCTAGTCAAAAGAAAAAACATGTTAATCAAGACTACAACAAGGAAAATACGTCGAACAAACCAAACAAGCGTTTATCACTTATCAGAACTTCACAAGATAACATCTAACAATAAATCAAGAGTGTTTAAAGTCTAAAAAAGACGCCAAGCTCTGTTAAATCATATCGATTACACGAAGAACGGAACTCACCAGAGATTCCGATGACATCCATGTCGGGGAAATCATCGGTGAGGAATTCAAGAACATTCTGCACACCTTTAGATACCATATTCATCCCCATGGCATCACCAGTGCTACAACTAAACCTTACATAAGCATTCTTCCCTGCGATTGTACACTTCACACTTTGCAACCTCGCAAATCTACTCGACCTACACATCCATACAAAAACAACATTCAAATCCTAAATCGAATCACTACACAGACAGCTTCAATGCAATGTTATAAACACAAGTCTAATGTAATATAGCATCAAAGATGGACCTGTTGAAAACAAGGGCCAATGTTTCGAAATTGTCTTGACTCTCCAAGAAAAACTTGAGCTCTGCGGCTCGTCTAGCCGATGCGAAACGAACCACAGGTGCTCTGGTCATACCGTCTTTAAGAACCGTGCTCGTAGCTCCACCAGAGATATACATAGCCTTGCATCCTCTATTGGTGCTAGCAACAAGACAACCTTCCGTTGTAGCCATGGGAACAGAGTACTCATAGCCATCAAGCAACAATGGTCCAGCGATACCCACTGGGATCTGCACATAACCTACAGGCATCTCACAGCATTGGCCCAATATCGATTCGTAATCGAATCCATCCAAAGGCAAGCCTTTTAAAGATCTACCGGTTATCCTCTGAAGTGCCTCGCGGCGTATCGACGCGGCTCTCTTGCAATCTCCGAGACGAGATTCGAGAGAGTACGACGGGATCTCGCCGTCGATGACCGATTTAACGATCTCCTCGTCTTCTTCAGGAAGCGATTCGGCGGCGATAGGGATCTGATTAGGCAGCGGCGATTTCGTTAAGATCTGCGAAGGGGGAGAGCACGTGACGAGGCGGTGATCGTCGTCGATGATGAAATTGGTGTCGGCATCGGTGTTATCGGCGAGATCCCAAGAGTCACCGGAGGCGCGTGAGATAAACGATTGGACGAAATCGATACCGAAAAACCCTAGGAGATAGATGAAAGACGCGATCAGAGCGATGATGGCGCCAAGCTCCGTGATGGTGACGACGTGGAGAGGCGTGTTGTGACGGATCTTGTCGCGCCATCTGTGGAGGAGATAGTAAGCGACGGAGAAGAAGAGCGTGAAGAAGACGGCGTTCGTTAGGTAGAGAGGGAGAGGAAGCGCGTCTGAGGCTTTGGGAGGAGAGACCGTAGAGACACGGTCGTCTTCGTCGGAGGAGTCTTTGTGGAAACGGTAAGGAGAGGCGGAGGAAACCGGCGGTTTAGGAGGCCTCCGTCGGATATCCATGGGAAGAGGAATATCCAAGCGAGAGGAGGAGAGAGGTGGTGGCGTGATAAGTGTGGAGAGGAAAGACAGGAAGAGGAGAGATTATTTAGCTTTTATAGCGACGACAAACACGCTTTTCTGTTTTGGGACCCAGCACCAAACTAAAACAAACATTTTAATTACTGTCATATTTCTTTTCTTTTTTTTGCTGTCTATTATTAGGTTGTAATTTGTAAAATAAAATATAATTAAAAATAAGAGTTTTTTTTTAATGTGGGTTCTTTTAACATTATATTTGGAGAGATTTGTTGAATCATTCATTAACATATATGACTATATTTTGACTGATTTAATTAATTATCCGCCAATTGTGAAGATTATTAATTAAATCGAAAATTTCAACAGTCAAAAGATTAGTCTAGGTTCCTTTTAGATTATTTTTCTTATTCATTTGTTATGTTTAACCCATTGTCATTTTTGTTAGCAGCCAATCATTGTTTAATCAGGTAAAAATACGTCATTGATATTTTAAAATCATACTAAATATCTTTGTATTTATATCAAGTAGTTTCTTTACAAAAATGAAAAATGTTTGTAAAATATAAATTGTTTTCCAATTTCAGGTGTTGCTATGAATAATTTATTCCCTTTTTGTTTTAAAAATCTATAGTGATTAATGTGGTATATATATAAATATGTAATATAGTAACACATTAGCATGGGCAATATTATACGTGGGATTGACCTATTGTATTATATATTTAGGAGATACAATATATTCCTTTTCTTACATGTCAATATCTCATGTTGTAATATACATAAATATTAAATTTCATTTTACCAATAACAACACCTTTCACATAGATCATCCATATTCAAATAAAATCTCCTAAAATCAAAATACTTATATCATATAATATATGAGTCTTGTACGAGATACACGTTGTAAGAAACTAAGAATATACCTTTTATACAGGATATTTTAGAGAAATGTAATTTATATGCAAATGGCAAATTTTAAAAGTATAAATGTAAATTAGGATAATTATATAATAATTAATTACGTGAGGGTGGGTCCATATTTGTTTTGTCACGAAGTAGTGGAAGTCACATTGCCACGTCATGGATCTCGACCTTACTCGAAGTAATCAGACAAATAAAACCAACCCCCACAAAGTAAACAAAAAATACTACTACTAAGCCTTGATTTGCTTGCTTGCACCACTATACTTTTGATTTTATATATTTTTAGATTCCTTAATTAACTAATAGTAAAACGAGTAATAATTGCCTTCAAAAGAAAATTACAAGATTAACAAAGTAAGTTTTTTTTTTGTTAAACCAGGAGGTTCTGGGCCGAAGCCCATAATCCCCTACGCCCGCGACCAGCCTTTGATAATACCAATTAATTGCGTAAATCATCGCTTCCAACACGGTTTGAATTCAGGAGCACAACGTCACCAAATTTAACAAAGTAAGTTAATCCATTGTTATGCCCATAATCAAGCTTGATGATGTGTTGTCGACTTATCCTAGTTTTATAATATATAAGATCATGTGGTCCTATTTGTTATTAAAGATAGATGAAGTAGCAAATGTTTCTATTTAAAAGACTTATGATTTAGGTCCTTATAAGTTATAACTAATATTTCTTCTGTTTATTTTTGTTTGATTAATTTCAATGTCAATCCTTGTCATTTCTGTTACACAAGACAATGTACTACTTAATTAACGACATGTCTTGTAGTCTTTAATTATAATTACTAGCTGACTTGTTAATGTTCTTGAAACTTCTTAATCTTCAATTATGACCCTTAATTTATTCGTTTTTGGTTAGTAAGTTTGATGTTAAAGCTTTATATATTAGGAAGTAGTTTTTTTGTATTAATGCAATATGTTTCTTTAAAATTTGGAGACTTTTACCAATATATAGTATGAGAAACAAAAAGATAAAGAAGAGATCCACAATGCTAAAAAGAGTGTAAATATCTGAGAAAGACATCAAATTAGGTTGTGACTTAGACTAATTAAGATTTGTCTTAAGTGAAAGTAAAACTATTCCTGTGAAAATGAACGTATATATATAAGAAAATAGTAACTTGTAATTAATAATGTATCCACCTCTTCAACATTTCTTTTTCATTTTTGCTTTTTATGCAAAAATTATTTCATTTGAATATTTTAAGGTTTTGTAATTTGTAAACATGAACCTTGCAATCTTTTTATCCACCTTATTTCCCTCCTAAATGTAAGCTATTTCAGTTAAAGATTGGTAGTTAGAGTCTTAACTTATGTATATAAATACTTTAGTACATGTTTTAATTCTCTAACATTCACTCCAAAAAGAAAAACATCTTAAACTAGCTCAAGAGAGTGATCACTTCGATGTCGAAAAATCAAAGGGTTTGTGTCACTGGTTCAGGAGGATACATTGCTTCATGGCTCGTCAAGTTTCTTCTCTCTCGCGGCTACACTGTCCATGGAACCGTTAGAGATCCTTGTAAGGGAAGAAACAAACATAACATTTTAGTTTTTTTTTTGTTTAGACTTTGAATAATTCTATGTTTCTTGATCTTGCAGGTGATGAAAAGAACTCACATTTGAAGAAACTTGATAATGCAACAAATAATCTGAAACTATTCAAGGCAGATTTGTTTGATTATGAAGGTCTTTCTTCAGCTATATATGGTTGCTATGGTGTGTTTCATATAGCTTGTCCTGTTCCTTTTGAAGGTGTTCCTATCACTAAGGCAAGTTCTTGAATCTTTTACATCTTTCTTTCTTCGATTCAACTTACAAACCCGGTTTTGAAACTAAAACATTTTAGGAAGAACTTGTTAAACCGGCTATCATTGGCACCAAGAATGTTTTAGAAGCATGCACAAAAGCTAAAGTGAAGAAAGTTGTGGTTGTTTCATCTATTGCCGCCGTTGTTTATAATCCGAAATGGCCTAGAGATGTTGCAACCGACGAAAACTGTTGGTCAGATACTCAATATCTTCACTCATTCGAAGTAATGTAACTTCTCCATTTTATCAGAGTTATCAGATTCTATTTTCTTAAAAGATTATTCGGGTCCAATATTTTCTTAATAAAAAGAAATTTTACTAATGATTTTGCTCAAATATTATCATGTTTTACTAAAGATTCGTCCTTGTATTTTTTATGTTATTGTTTTTACTTATAATGCATATACTAGATATAGTAAAAATATTATAATTTTGCTTTTGTAAATATGAGGATCTTAGGGTTATTGGCGATATTATTATCTAGCAAAAACATTAATGGAACGGGAAGCTTTAGATTGGAGCAAGAGAACTTTATTTAATGTTGTCACGGTTTGTCCATCGGTCGTGATAGGCCCTAGGCTTCAATCTACACTTAACTCTAGTATCATGGGACTTCTCAAATTTATAAAAGGTGTTACACATATTGGTTTTAATTAGTTCATTTTTTCTTTGAAAGTTTGATGAATGGTTTGTGTGTGTTTTAGGTGGTATAAAGTCTTTATTGAGTGACCAACTCTATCTTGTGGATGTACGCGATGTCGCGGATGCGGTTTTGTTGGTTTATGAGAATCAAGAAGCTAAAGGAAGATACATTTGTCATTCACATTCACTTCACAATGATTCTCTTATGGAGAAGTTGGTGAAAATGTATCCTAAACGCAATTTTCCTCAAAGGTAAAGAAAGTGAGTAGAAAACGAATTTAAAAGTTTTTTTCGCCTTTAAACATTTGAGATTTCGGTCTTTGATATGATAAAATGTGTGTGAATATATGGCAAGTTTCGCGAAGAAAAGAGAGAGTCGTGTGGTGAAGGAAGATATGCTTAGGTTAAGTTCAGAGAAGTTGAAGAATATTGGGTGGAAGTTTAGGACATTAGAAGAAACTATTGATGATTCTGTTGTGAGCTTTGAAATGGCTGGTGATTTACCAAAGCTATAAATAAAGTTATTACATGAATAAATATGAAATATCTTTATAGTACTAGTGTTCTCGTTTGGATAAAATGTTTATCTTTATCAAGTTTTAGTTACACGAATGAATGATTGGAACATTTCAGATTCTAATAAGTGCCCTTTTTTATCTTAAAACAATTTGGTTTTTAGTGAATATGAAACTAACCACTTGTGATTGTAGTCCGCGGGAAAATTAAACCAATTAAATTATGCCACGTCACAAGGTCAAGAATCCTAGCCATTAATTTGGAATGTATGGACGGCAATGATTAATCTACACCGTTTTTAAAGTCACTTTCAAAACATTTAAAAAACCTATTTTAAAAATAGCTTTAGTTGGTATTTATCAAAAATAAGTGATATTTAAAAAAATCAGATTTTGATGAAAAAATCACATAGATAAACATTTTTAACTTACAGAGCTCGATGATTACAAAGTTAATTACACAACTGGATTTATAAATAAAAAAAGTGAAAAAGCATAAATTTAAGGGTCCCACGTCATGTACAATGTGCTAAAAAAAACAAAAATAGTATCTCTCTCTTCCACTTGAACAAATCAGACACGATCATCATCTTCTTCACCAACTTCTTTCTTCTTCATCAATGGAATTTCCCAAACCAATCCTCCTTTTTTATTTTTTAGGTTTTTTTAACTTTTAATTATTTTCATTTAGCTTCGTCTCTGTTTATAATTTTCTTAACTTCTTCTTCTTCTTCTTCTTCTTCTTCTTCCTGTACATTTAAAAACCCTAATTTCACCGACTTCGATCTAAGCCTGGCCCATCCTTAAAAACCCAACACTGCTTTTGCTTTTCTTTCTCTCCTTTTCCCGGGAAAATCTTTCTCTTTTTTCCCTTCTTTCATCATTATTAGTAGGGAACGATCTTTTTCACCCTTTTGTTTATTCCTCCTTGGGGTAAACCCTACAATAGTACAATCTCTTCTTCTAATTCCATGGCTTAATCACTTATACTCGCTTCTAGGGTTTACTCGTTTACACTTTATTATCATCAAAGTCGATCACTTTATTCATCGTCTTTCCCTTCTCATGGCGTATCAATCGATTCAGAGTTCTGGGTTTAGCTATATGAACAACTCTGCTTTTGGAGATACGACTTTAACGAAAGTATTCGTAGGTGGTCTTGCTTGGGAGACTCATAGCGATACACTTGGTCGCTATTTTGATCAGTACGGTGAGATCCTTGAAGCTGTTGTTATTGCTGATAAGAATACTTCTCGATCCAAAGGCTACGGCTTTGTGAGTCTTCTCTCCTTCCTTCTTCTTCTTCTTCTTCTTCATGCCTTTGCTGCTCTGTCTCCTAGTGCTGCTTTATGTTGCTATGTTGATACTATTAGCCTTATAATTAGTTACTCAGTTTCTTTGGCAATGGCATCACATTAGAGGGTTTAGTGATCTGTATATGTTTGATATGGAGGAATTAGGTGACTTTTAGAGATTCAGAAGCTGCTAGGAGAGCTTGTGCTGACCCGACTCCCATTATAGACGGTAGACGTGCAAACTGTAATCTAGCTTCCCTTGGGAGACCTCGGCCTCCGCTGCCATATGCGTTGGTGCCTAATATCCCTGGTCAGTGTTGCTGCCAATACTTGTCGTCTATTGCTCTTTCTCTTGTTGAGAGTTGGCTTACTTTTGTTCTAGATTACTTGTAATTTAGTTGAATTGGTGGTTTTGTTTTTTGGTTAGGACGCTTAAGACCTGCTTCCCCGTACATTGGAAATGTGCAGGGTCCTCGTGGTTCGCTTTTTGGAAACTATCCGTATCAGCAACCACTTCCATATAACTACCAGCAAGGTGTTGTGTATCCTTATGGGTTAGTCAAGCCATTCTGGTAACATACATTACATGCCTCTTTGCATGTGTCGACGGTTCATTAATGTGTTTGTTGTATTTTCACTCTCAGGGCCTCTGCATATGGACCCGAGTACATGTATTCACAGTCACAGGTTGAAACCAGCTCTCAATATTTAAAGTTTCTTCTTGGTCTCTCTTTATCTTTATATATCTTATTGTGTTCTATGGTTTTAGGCTTTGTATAGTCCATACATGGGGCAGCATTATCTCCAGGTATATGGAGTACCTGGTGCAGTTAATTCACCAGTTTATCAGTACGGGCAATTGAGTCAGACTGTTCCTAGTGGCCACGGTTACGTTGGAGTTCAAGGGTATTCATATCCAGGAAGCCATGTTCTGCAGCTTGGTGGACCCACCGTTGGTGCAATGACCACTTCACCTATGTCTACTCTTCAAGCTCCATACCCTTCAGGTTCATTTTACTTTCTTTTCACTGTTCATAACTCAAAGTACTTGGTAGGCTTGTGAATTGCTTTATGTGCTGTTTTGAATTTTTGTCAGGCCCTGCTCCAGTACAGCCGCATATAATCGTCCATTCCCCTCAGTTTATGCAGAGTAGTTCTGACCAAACAACAAGGTAAGGATCAATTCTGTGTTTTCTTTATTTTGGTTGTCGCAAGGAAAACAAATACACACTTGTGTGATAACAATGGTCTCAGTTATCCTTAAAGACCGTAGAGAAAGGGAGTGAAAGGGTGGTGGTAACGAAATTGCTATTCAAGGTGGCATCAAAGGCTTCCTGTTTTATTAAGTCTTGCACGTTATATATCTTGCATCCTAAATGTATGTCCTTCTTTATTCCTTATTCGATGATACTTTAAATGCCTTGATCTCATTAACGTGGAGATGTTGTCGTGTCACAGGTTATATAAACTAGTCTTGCCCACTGGGAGGGCGACGAAAGAAGAAAAAGGAAACGGAATATCCTTCTGTTTACTTTACCAATCCATCAATGTAAATATGCTCTTGGCTCACACTCGGGTTGAGTCTGCAGGAGCTAGAACGGTTTTCCCTCGGAGGGTATACACACATATACATAGCAGAATCAAGATCTGATTCTTTTCTAAGTCTAAAGTCGTAATACTACTACACTGCCTACAGGTGCAGAAGTGTTAGTGAGTATCATTCATAGGAATATAACCTTTGTCCCCAAGTCCTGCATTTTAAGTAAAGCATGTTTCATGTTCTTTGTCTGTCACTGTGCATGTATATATGTTCTTTAGTTGTGTAGGGTTTCTATCTTCTTCCATGTCTGAACACATTGTTAAACTGTTATCCAAAAGCTTACTTCAAAGTATGAAGTTAGCTATTTGATTGAAAAAAGTGATTGTTCAGTAAACAAAATGTTTGATCATTGTGAGGGAGTGAAATGATCATTTTGGTTCAGGTGAGTAGATATGCATGACATTCTCATATGAATTTGAAAGACTTGACTACCTGCGTAAACAGAGAGAGAAAGATTCATCAGCAACAGGTTTTTGTCAAATCTTTTATTGTTATTGTGTCTTGTTTCTTACCTTCTGGATCTTGGAGCTTTGTTCAGGAGAATCTACATCTGTATACTGTAATAGCCAAAGAGGTTGGTCACTGTCTTGAAACATAAGAAGCTAACAGAGATGATCATTGTAGCTCTAGGACCAGACTAACCTGTCCTGTGACAGTGTATAAACGGTTGTACCAACCGTTTGTTGCCATACCAATCGCAGAGTACAAATGCTTACGAGTTTCTCCAGGGTTCTGTAAGGTGTACTCTATGTAGTAGAATCCTGATCAACAAACAAAGCAGTTACAATCAGAGATGCCTCTGTTAAGTTTGGATTCTGTTTCTTTTACCCTTGGAAGCTTTGCTATCGACTAGCTTCGCAGTTACTCCAGCTGGTTTCTGCCAGCTTCTATCCAATCCACTGACCTGAGATGCCATATTCACATATATTCAAGAAACACTCTTTTTGGCAGAGAGTTTGTTTTGTTTGTTGGAATTGCAGGTTTCGGGAGAGACTTAACCAGTGTTTCGGCGAAAGCTTCAACCTTTCCGAAAGATTCCATCCGAGTGTAGTCTGGACCTAGTCCCGTGATCGCGATGCTCACTGAGACAACAAGTCCATATGATCTACATATCAGTAATTAACTCATGGATTCTGAACAAACCAAAGACAGCAAGAAACAGAACATGTTTCTGATGAGATAGTGTACCATTGTAAGTTGAAGTTTCTTCAGGATAAAAAGCTGTGATTGACTTGAACCCGTTGGGTTCCGCTTGCCCGGCTTGCCAGTCTGTTAGTAAATGCACTCAGATTCATTCATCAATCATGGTTTTTGTCACTACAACAAGCTATCTAAAAACAGAGTTTTGGTAGTCTAAAGTCTACCTTGTGGGATCGATATCTCGAACTTGTTAACTTCATCTGTGTACACACGAGTGGTGGTAGCTTCAGAGACATCTGAGAAAGAGCTTGGCTATTATCAGCTTCAATGAAACAACTTGACAAGGAGATTTAAAATCAAACAGTAAGTACTTGTGTCTGCAAATGCAGGGGAAACCATCAATGGAAGAAAGAAAGTAGAGGAAGCTATATGTAACATGACTTCTCTTCTCTTTATCCCAACTTGATCCTTAGAACAACTTTTTTAACACAAGAAAACAAAAAAAAAAGACTCAGACTTTAACTAGATTCAGACCAAACCCATTATTGAAGACATTAGTAGATTCTTTTACCAAATAAGATGTTGTTCATCGTTGGAAGTGTATAGAGAAGAGATGATTGATGTGCATCTTCTTGAATCTGGAAAGAAGAATTGGCTTCAAAAAAGTGAATTTTTGTGCAAGAAAGATGAATTATACAGTGAAGTGACAGAGAGATTAAAGGACCTGATGTGGCTTTAGAAACGAAGAGATTCGAGAAGCTCTGTGGAGAAGAAAACCATGGAGAAATAGCTGCCATGTGTTTTTAAGATATTTCCTGCTTCTGATAAAATTAAAATCTATCGCCGTTTTGTGTTTTATTTTTTGTAACTCTATATTATATGTGCCATTTTGTTATTTGAGAGAGATATTTGTACATTTTTGATTATCCTTATTTAAATTGTCAAAATTAATAATATTACAAAATTTATATGTTCGAAATATCAATAAAAAATACGTCTGTCAAAAATACAATAAACGCAACAACAACAAAAAATCTAAACATTTTATAATTGTTCTTCATGTAAATTTTATTTATTTATTTTTTGTGAATTTTTTTTTAAAAATATTTTGGTGTTTATGATTTAGACTTGAAAAAGACTTCGTGGTATGTTCAGAATTCAGATATACATCTAATTAATGATAATGTATTCCCATTTTAATATATGTATAATATATAGTTTTTAGTTTAATAAGAAAAGGTCTAATAGATTATTGGCCTTTCCCACTTCTGTGTGTCCCTTGTATATATTAAATTTTATTTCATGACTAATTCCTTGGTTTATCTCATGACATCTCTCACTAACAAGTAACAATACACCTGATTTTACTTTAGTTTTTTTTTTTTTTTTTTTTTTTTGTCAACATTTCGGCCAGTAACCTAGGCCACATTACACTAATCCTACATCGCCAGTAGGCGCTGGGAATTGATCCCGGGTGGGAGAGTGTTAACCTACCTCTTGTGGACTTATGAATGCCACTAGGCCAAGGCCACTTCCCCGATTTTACTTTAGTTACTTCAGTGAATATTTGTTAACGATTCAAAAAGAACTAAAATTATGAGCTTTTGTGTAAATATATCTCTAGTTCTTCTTTTTTTTGTAAATATAGTTGGAACATAGAAAATAATTTATATGATTATATTAGAATGTAGAATCTAACCAATTAACTAGACTTTCCTACATCAATTTTACAAAATTTGAAATAATGCTCTTACTACAGAAAATGGTATATCTTTAAGAGTATTTTACAGCGAATTACAAAGTAAAATATTCAAAAATATCCTTTATAATTAATATGTTCACTACAAAAAAACATAGAGTTTACAACGAACAAATTCAAGGGTTTACTACAGAAAATCGTATATCTTTAAAAGTATTCTACAGCGAATTACAAAGTAAAATACTCAAAAATATCTTTTATAATTAGTATGTTCACTACAAGAAAACATAGAGTTTACAACGAACAAATTCAATGGTAAATTGATGGTATCATCATAAACACTCCAACAACAACAACTACCGTACCTCCTCCTCTTACAAACTCTTCTCTCGCCGTTTCCTCCGCCAAATTGGTTCCTAGTAGACATAGTTTTCTACACAAGCAACCTCCTCCTCTCTCAAATCTTTAACTTCTCCAAGAAACCACTAATTAAACTTAACAACAAAATGTATACAACTCTCAAATCTTTAACTTCTCCAAGAAACCACTAATTAAACTTAACAACAAAATGTATACGACTTAGCCTTTGAAGTAGCTAAGCTAGTAGCCATTAATTATAGCCGCTTGTTCAACAAGATAGGTCGTGTAAAGATTCAGATTCTAGGGTTTCTCATGATGGCTCTTGTTTACTTAGTCGCTGGTATACCTTATAGTTGGTACTGGTCAAATCAAAACATGAGAAGACTAATCTAGGGTTTATGGTTGTTTACGGTTTGATATTCTTCTTAATTTAGCAACTTCGGTCCTAATACGACGACGTTTATTATCCCTGGTGAGTTGTTTCCGACTAGGTTTAGGTCCACGTGTCATGGGATATCCGGTAGGTTTCTTGAGGGGCACGAACACATGAGGAAAGGTGATAATGAGGATGTTTATCCAGACGTGAAACGCGTGAGAATCGCGTTTGTGTCGCGGGTGTGTTTGTTACGTATTTTTTTTACTGATGTTACTCTTCGCTATATGATGTAATCCAAGCATACGAGATACAATTATAAATGATTTTGTTAAAAATAAATTTAAAACTTTATTAAGAAAACTCAATATTTTTAGTTTCTGTGCATGCATGAATGTCTTTTTTTGGGTCCCACCAAGTTTACAACTTCTCTTCTGTCCCATATTATTTATGAAGGATTTCGTCTGTTCACATTATTCTCAAAACCTTTCACATTTATTGCCATTCAAATTTCACTGTACGGAAGACTTTCATAAAATTTTCATACTGAACTAACTTAGTGTTATACATTAACCCAATAAAACAACATACATATTATATGCATAAATAACTATCCGTCTCTTAATTTATCAAAAAAAGAAAAAAAAAACTATCCGTCTCTTAATATATACACTGATTTGTGTTCAATTAGTTAATTAAGCTTCATCACACTGAACAATTTTGTAATTTCGAAAATATTTTTAATGCGAATGGAAACAACTAATAATTAAAACTTATTGAGGTTCTACTTCTACCTGAATAATTATAAATTAAATATTAAATTTTGGGAAAAAAAAAGAAGATTGCTTGTGAATAAGAAATGAGTGAGAGGTCGTTCTCTGGTGAAGCAGGTCGGTGCTGCCATTGTCCTTTCCCTCTTCCTCTTTCTCATTTATTACTTCTCTACCTTCTCCTTCTTTATTATATAATTTTTGTTATAAACTTTTTTTCGAATTTAATTACTTTGTTACAACTTAACTTACAACCATGTAATAAAATAAACTTTTGATGCAAACAAATATTAAAATACAAAAGAGCCAAAGCCGAGCAAAGGACACCCTCCTTGTCATTTGATTGACATATTTACTATAATACAAGTGTTCCTGTAACAAACACTATTCTCTTCATTTTTTATACTTGTTTTTGTTTCACCTAACATCTCAAAGTATTTTGTCATTCAAAGTTTAGTGTTGCATATAGTAAATTTATTTTACTTACTAGCCTAGTGACAGCTAACCAAATATACTATTATTGTATACATTTGGCCATAACAGTGAACAAAATACTATTATTGTATACATTTGGTCATCTCATCATAAATCTATATGAGTATCTCACTTTAAAATAAAATAAAAAAAATAGAAGTGGAAGTGAATATATATTTGAAAAAAAATTAATAATTGAATTTTAATGAGAACTCTCAAATTAAATAGATTTAAATTGTATTTCGAAAACCCTATAAAAATTGGGAGAATTACAAAACTACACCATTTGAATTACATTTCACAAAACTACACTATTTTAAAATTACTTCACAAAACTACACCTAAACACTCAAAATTAAATACAAATAAACTTTATCCATACAATCTTACCCCTTAATATTATATCCTAAACACTAATTAGCGAATCCAAACGAAAATATTTTAATTTTGGTAATTTTTAAAGGATAAATAAAGTTTTTGAAATTTTGAAAATGTGTAAATATGTGAAAAAATTGAATTAGGTAGAATTTTATAAAATAAAAGAAAAAAGGGTGTAGTTTTGTGAATTCCGCGTAAAAATTCACCAAGGGAGATGGCATTAATTCTGCTACATAGATGCCCGTACCGTTCATCCTTTAAGTAGTTTAATTTTAATGAAATAGTGTTACTATAATGACGTACGACACAACTTAATTTAATATAAAAATATGATTTCTTATAACTTTTTTTGACAGGGCCAATAATTTTGTTTTGTGATGCAGAGGAACATCACTATAATTTAGTAGACCGACGATATCACTTGGGCAATAATTAACTGAAAATAAGAGAAAAAAAATAATAAAAAATTTGAGAGGAAAAAAAGTCACATAAATATTATCAGAGCTACAAGGATAGACCCCCTGGAGAAAAATAATTTAGATTTTCAATAGTATATAATATACATAATAAACTTTTAAATAATGGATAGACTTAGGCCTATGCAAGTACAGCAGGTTTTGAATTATTGGGCGAAGCAAGTGTTCAATATTCAGATTTAACCTTTTTATAAAAGCTACTTACAAAATCTATGTAATAAATTTATTATTGTGTACAAAAAATAATAATATATATATATAGGGTTGTGTACTGTAGGGTTTAGGGTAAAAGAATGACTTGGGAGATTTAACATAAGATCGTGTGGGCAGTTAATATTATTATATATTATTATGTGAGATAGATAGTTAAATAGTAAGTGTGCATTTACTATTATAATTTTACCTGATTTTTATATCATTCGATGCACGTGTCTCCGCCGACACCTGCCATTTTTTACTTTTTTGTTTTTTCATTTCATTTTACATGTTTGTATAATTTTTAATGGGTGTCTAATTTTTTTATTTTGAGAAAGGTAAGTGTCAAAATATTGTACTTAACAAAACATAAATAAATAATCTGATTTCTGTTGTGTAAATTTCATATAAACCAAGCTAAAACATTTTAGGTTTAGATATCAACGTATAAACCCAACTAAATGGAAATTTTGTTAAAGCCGAATAAGAAATTGGACCAACGTATGATTTTTTTCTAATTCGAAAATATTATGAATATTAAATCAAGACACTAAAACCATTTTGGTATGTAATCTTTTGTTTTTTTTTCATGCTTTATCCAAGAGGAGGACCAGATTATCAAACAACATCGTTATAAATTGTGTTACATAATTGATTTAACCGTTGAGAAATTATAATAAAAGAGAATAAATAAAAGGAATTAATTGGGATCTCAGGGTGGGAATGTGTATAAAATATTAAATAAGTTTCTGACTCTTGAATGTATATAATGATATGCTTACACCCGCACGCATAAAACTCTGCCATCTTTTTACTGCACACTCTTTTCCTTTTTCTTCTTTAAAGTTAAATCTATTTCCTTTCTTTATCATTTTTTACCATAAAATGCAATCTTCTTTGAATTTTATGACATTATTTATTTTGATATTTCTTGAAATCTTCATAACTTTTACTGCTGCTATATTTTTTGGTTAGATAAACCATTGGTACGAGAACCTTATCATCAGTATATTTATTAGTATAACGGTTTATTCATTTAGAAAATAAATATTTTTTAAATTCATATATGTAGGATTTGGAGAAAAACATGATACCATAGAGAAACTTTTGTTGATAAAAATAAGAAATTTCATTCTTAAAAAACAAAAGTGAATTGTCTTATGCCTCTTACACATATATAGATCATTTTTGTAAAGAAAAAATATTAAACCACAAGAATGGCAAGAATTGACCAATCGAGTAGTCTTTTTTTTTTTTTTTTGTCAAAACTACCAATCGAGTAGTCATTAACGAAAGATCATATAACTTAACATCACATTGTCTCAATCAAAACTCCAAATATCACAACAACAAAAAGTTAACATTTTAGAATGTTATCATTGATTATTTGCATAAATAGGAAATAAATAAAAAAAGAGGAAATATAAAAAAAAAAATACTCCTGAAGAAAGCTCCCCAGGTGAAGGCAAATAGCAGCCTCTCTATTCCCTGAATTTCACAGAACTTTATCATCAATCAATACTCTCTTTATAACCTCAAACACTCAAAATCCATTTATTACATTATTATATACATACACATTATTTTATCATCGTATAATGTGCCATTTTTTTGCATATAAGTATATAACCTTTCACACTATTACTCATCCATCACCTAGTTTTCTTATCATTGTTCTTCTTTGTCTATCTTCTTAGTGTCTCTTCACATAACAAGACTTTTTTTAAAAGTCTCTTTTTTTAGGGTTTACAATAATATTAAAAAATTTAAAATGATGCTTGCGGTGGAAGATGTGTTAAGTGAACTAGCCGGAGAAGAAAGAAACGAAAGAGGTTTGCCACCTGGCTTCCGGTTTCACCCTACCGACGAAGAGCTTATTACATTCTACTTAGCTTCTAAAATCTTACACGGTGGTCTTTGTGGTATACACATTGTTGAAGTTGATCTTAATCGTTGTGAGCCTTGGGAACTTCCCGGTAAAACATCCATAAGCTATAATCTTTAAAAAGGGTATTTATAAAAAAACAAACATATTTAAAGATTTATTAATTTCTTGATTTTTTTTTTGTTATATGAAGAAATGGCGAAAATGGGAGAAAGAGAGTGGTATTTTTATAGTTTAAGAGATAGGAAATATCCAACGGGGTTAAGGACTAATAGAGCTACTAATGCTGGCTATTGGAAAGCTACCGGAAAAGATAAGGAGGTTTTTTCCGGCGGTGGCGGCGGCGGAGGAGGAGGAGGGCTTGTTGGGATGAAGAAAACGCTTGTGTTTTACAAAGGTAGGGCTCCACGTGGTGTTAAGACTAAATGGGTCATGCATGAGTATCGCCTTGAAACCGACCTTTCACAACGTCACACGTGTAAGGTAATTATAAAGTAAAAAATTATTTGTTACTTTTACTACCACACTCGTGCGTTTCTTTAAACCATAAAGTAAAACTGTAAAAATAGATTTGTATTTTTTTCTTGTCTATTTATGAGTTGACTTTTTGATAAAAAAAAATTTGAACTGATAGTATATTTTTCTTCTATAATTTTTTACCATGTTATTTTACTCTTAATCGTAAGTTTAATAAAACATTGATCCTTTAATATGAACTTGATGTTTTTTATCAACTAATGAGTTGACTTTTTTATAACGATAAGTTGGAAAGAAAGGTTTTACTGGAATATATATATATTTTTTACCATGATGAAATAGTTTTTTTTTACTAAATTTCATTTTTTCACATAGTATATTCACTATATTGTTGGGCTTAGTACGGTAAAAACAGGGAAGAGAGTAGTTTATAGATGTGATTGATTTGACATAAATATGTACGTGTAGATTTCAACACCCAAACACCTTGCCGTTTCTTACTTTTCCATGTCACTGCTGTGTCGTTTTCACAAGCTATTACGTCCTTTTAATTAAATGACATGTAATGTATAATCACATAATCAATTGGTCCGGCTCACATTTCTAACAAGATCTACATCAATCTTGGTTAGGTGTAAATTTAAACAAATAATACAATAAGTATATACGTTTCTTTATTAAACAAAAATAACTATATATATATATATATTTATATTTAAATGTCATATAACATTTTTTTCTTGCTTATTTATGCAGGAGGAATGGGTGATTTGTAGAGTGTTTAACAAAACAGGAGATAGAAAAAATGTGGGAATCAACAACCAAATAAGTTATCTTCACAACAACACTTCACTATCAACAACAACACATCACCATAACAACTATCATAATCAAGAAACGTTACCTCCACTTCAAGAACCTTTCAAAACCCTAACAAACTCTCATCAATCACCACTACTCTACGATGATGATAATTACAATAATAACCTTCTTCACGAATCATCATGCTACAACGTCGACGTTGATGAGCTCAAGTCTCTAATAAACCCTGTCATGTCTCAGCTCAATGGAATCGTTTACTCACAAGGAAACAACAACAACGTCGACGAAGAAGACAACAGTTTTGGCGTTAAGACAGAACCGTGTATGAACTTTGGTAGTAACGATATTGACGTACGAGATTACTTAGAGAACCCTTTGTTTCAAGAAACGAGTTATGGTCTATTGGGTCTTTCGTCTTCTCATGGATCTTTCCCTATGCTATTAGATTCTCCATGTCCTTTAGGTTTCTAGGTGTAGAAAACATATGCATGCATGGCTCTTGGATTTATATATTTGGTATTTTCTTTGTATTTTTTCACCTTTTGTAAAATAGGGTATTATATAAATATTATTATTATTGTCTTCTTTTTCTACGATCGATCTTTTTGCAGCCTTGCAGTTAAAGTCATTTGTGTGTTACTTTTTAAGAACTGTGTTTTGTGGGCGTTTCACTATTCGATGTAATATGACTTATGCACAAATAATATGTGTACTATCCTGACGTCATTTTTTGGATTTTATTAGATAGACTAAAACCTAAGATTTTTTTTTGTCACAAACTATATTGAGAGAAATTTTATTGAAGTTTTATGTGATAAAAAATTATATAGTTGTGTTGTTATCTTGGAGCTCTCCTTAGTTATATCATCAAATTCAAAGGTATCTCCCAAAGTCTCACAAAATCATAATAATCTAATATTGATGATTTGGTATTTCAGAAATTTATCTAAAAGTATTCAAACTATTTTGTATACGAAAGTATTCGACTATTATACTATCATCTATCCATGGAGATAAAGCCAATGGAAATGTAACAAATCTTGCACGTGCATGCTCATAAACATAGTATATAATTGTGATAATATCTTAAAATGTTATATTCAAGGAAACGGTCGATTGATATTTGTGACTAAATTGTAATATTCGATGTCAATTACGCAATATAATGTACTTTTTTATATAAAAGATGGTATACACACATTTTAAATTATAAGAAAAAATCAAATAAGATTAGCACTTAGCACATGGATGCACTTTCTATAGTGGAAAAACTCGTGATGAATGATCATAGCTTGAGATGGTGGACCACATCATCATTATTTGTTAGCTACACGAGCAAATAGATTAATAATTCATATAAATTAGTACCTTATCATATGTGTAATTATCTACATCTTGACTAATTGGTTATTAAATACTTTTCCAATATTATCTTAATTCGCACTTTAAGAAGATTTTGGAGATCTTTAGTTAGGTCAATGTTCGACGACAAATATAAAGACCAACTTCATAGTCATTTTTCAAAGTCCTAATAATTTAAAGTCTACTTTGGTGATTTAGTGGGATAGACTCTCCTGTTCCTAAGATATTGTATACATAAAATTATTCAAACAAAAATATGAATAAATTAATTATATAACACCCGACAATTAGTTTGCTGCTTTATTAAATTGAAAAGCGAAAACTAACACGATACACATCACACCATACACATTGCTCCATCTGTCCCATTAATTATGGAATATTCTAATAGTTAATTCGATAGCAACGAATAACCAACATTTTTATTAAATTAATTAAGTCCCTTGATGCTTCTACGCATGAAATTAGGCGTAAATTATGCATACAATACAAGTATATTATCTTGTTTTTTTTTATGTATTTCTCTATCAAATGAAACATACTCCTATTGTTTATGTGGAAATGTTGATTACAATACAAGTGTTCAATGTCATTAACCTTTCCATTACATAAATACATTTACAAATAAAATACATATACGACAAGAGTAAACATTATCCTTTAAAATGACAAGGATCACTCTTCTAATATATATATTGTTTAATATAATTTCATTTTAAACGAGCTTATAATAAAAAGAATCAAGATGAATTATTATTGGGCCCATTTTCAATTTGGGTATTAGATTCGGATCCTAAACTTGAGCTACCCGCGGGTAATCCACCACATTTTTGACACCTGGCAACAACCAAGATCTGACGGCAAGAAGGACACGAAGAATGGGACCCAAGCCACGTGTCGATACACAATACGTGAAAACCGTGACCGCACTGCGGCAAAACCCTAAGCTCGTCGCCGTCGGCGAATTCCGTTAGACATATCGCACACTCGGAGAGTTTCGCCGCCGGCGGAGAATCCGGCGAGTAAGTGAGTTTCGGTAGAGATCGGAGAACTTTCTTCTTCAATCCTTTGTTGGCGGCGGCGGATACAGACGGGGGATGAGTCTGATCGGAATTCGCGGCGGATCCACGAGCGGCGGCGAGACGACGGAGCCAAGCGCAACGAGATACGATGAGTAAGCCGAAGACGCAAATCAGAGCACAGAGAAGAGCAGCGATGATGACTATGAGATCGGAGTTTAAAGCCGGAGAAGCTTCCGCCGGCGACGGAGAATTAGTTTGTTGAAGAAGACGCGCCATTTTAGAGAGAGAAAGAGATTTAGAGAGAGAGAGAGTTTGTTTGTGTGATTTGAAAAAATTGAGAGGGTTTAGGAGTGTGAGCGTTTTTTAGGGGAAGCAAATAGGAAATGTATTTATAGTGGTTTTCATTATTTAATTTATTTTGTCGCTTTCCGTTATAATTGTAAATATTTATCACTATTTAATTAATGACTCAAAAGACTCATGAAAACTCTATGATTTTTTGTCCATCAAATAAACAAAGAAAAAGTTTATAGCTTTTTTATTATTTTTTTCTACTAGCAATAATATATTGAATCTGGTCTAATTCGAGCATTCAAACTTCCCATCGATTGGATAAAAAAAACACAAACAAATAAATAATTATATAGAAAAAAATACGAAGTTTATTAGATAAGATGATTAAACAAAGGAAATTTTAATATGTAGAGATAGTGGTTCGTGTGGGGCAGTGTGCATACATTGTGGAAGTGGCAAAAGCGTGTGTGTGCTATGCAATGACTTGCTTGGACCATTTAACACCAAACCCACAAGTTAGATTGATAAGGTATTTGTGTTTGTGTATCACTTATCTTAATATTCTACTTTTGATCATGTGTTTAAAATTGAATTATTAAGGGAGAATTATAAAACTACACCATTTGAATTACATTTCACAAAACTACACTGTTAATGTTTTGTTCTTGATCTTGGTTTTGTCTATGATCACGCTTGTTCTTATGTTGTTGATTATGCCTAATACTAATTGACCCAAGAACTTGGTTACCCTGAGTTCACCCAACTATGACTACCTCTCAGGGGTCGGCTTTCGCCGACGTTGCACTATATTGACCGGAAAAAGCCTCCGGTCCGCGGCTTATATATTTCCTATTCCTAATCACCTAATGTCTCTTTGTTACGTGTAATTGCAAAGAGAATTGAGATTGCTTGGAATTACATGCGACGGTAACGATCTAAGAAGACGACTCCGGCGATCCCTCCGATGTCGAGCTTCTTCTTCTCCGACGATGAAGACGTTCTCCTCTCTCTCTCGTTTTTCTCTTGTTAGAACGGAATGTTTATGATAATGGAGAAGGCTAATGAGCTTCTCCTTTTATACCTTCTTTCATCTCCTAAGCCCAATAGGAATTTAGGCCCAAATTGATTCCGAAGCCCATTAGGTTAAGATATGAAACTACTTCACAATCTCCACCTTGTTTCATTTCCGAAACATAATGGCCGCCTCTCCCTTTTTCGCCTTTCTCATCGCCTCTTCGTGCTTCTCCGTTTCACGCGCAAGCTCCGCCGTGAATCGGACTTCCCCTTTGTCACCTGACCTTCTCTTCTTCCTCTCTTCTTCTTCTCCACCCTTGAAACTCTTTTAAGACGCTTCCTCTTCACTCACAGAACACCAGCTGTTCAGCTTCTGACCTCAAAACCGACATGCAGAGATCCTCTTCTCCAGATCCGGTAACGGCGAGACTCACAGACGACGGCGAGCATCTCTGAAGACCAAACGACTACTCAGCTCAACAAGTAAGTAGATCTCTTTTGTTCTCTGTCTTCAGATCTGATGGCTCTCTGATTTCTAACCTCCGTTGTGATCTCTTTTCAGGAGCTTGAACCTTGCTGCTTCTGAAACCTGAAGAACTTGACGGCGATGAAGACCCGAAGATGAAGATAACCTGAAGAATCATTACCGATGACTAACCGCTGCACCTGAAACCGTAAGTACCACCACAACCTCTGTGTTCTTACCCACTTTTCTGATACAGACTTGATCTCAGTTCTCTGACAAAACAATGAACCATTAACCTCTAATAGCCTTGTTCTGACCTGTTTGCCTGTTTGTCTGCGAGGTGATGAACGGAGAAGAACACCTGCAGACTAGGCGTTTAGCTCATCGGATCAGCTTGAGGGCAAGGAGCCCTTTCTCCAACACGGTGCCAGGTACACTCTTTGTTAACAGGTCCGCTAGGTTAACACTAGTATGAACCTTAGCAATAGTAACCTCCCCATCTGTAATCTGATCCTTAATGAAGTAACACTTAGAGGCCATATGTTTGGTCCTCTCGTGATAACCCCCATGTTTAGCTAAACCCAAAGCACTTTGTGAGTCACAATGAATCTTGACTGCTCCATAATTAAACCCAAGTTCCTTACACATGCCTCTTAACCACATAGCTTCCTTAACAGCCTCTGTCAGTGCCAAATACTCTGATTCAGTTGTTGATAGAGCCACAACTTGTTGTAGGCCTGATCTCCAACTGATAGTATTCCCACCAACCTTAAAAATATAGCCTGTGATAGATCTTCTTCTGTCTAAATCTGAGCCGTAGTCAGCATCACTGTACCCCTCTATAGAAAATCCTGTATCTTTAGTGAAAGTTAGAGCACTATCAACAGATCCTTTAATGTACCTCAAAATCCATTGGATTGCCTTCCAATGTTCCCTGCCTGGCTTTGCCATAAACCTACTAACAACTCCCACTGAATGTGCTAGGTCTGGCCTTGAACCAACCATGGCATACATGAGACTACCCACTGCGCTTGCGTATGGTACGTTTGCCATGTGACTGGCCTCTCTCTTTAACTCTTCCTCAGTCAAACTCTTGAGCTTGAACTGTGAACCAAGTGGTGTGATAACTGGTTTGCAGTCAAGCATATTGAAAGTTTTCAGAACCTTCTCCAAATACTTTCCTTGAGAGAGTTTCAATGTCCCTTTCTGTCTATTTCTGATGATGTCCATTCCTAGGATTCTGGTAGCTGGTCCCAAATCCTTCATCTCAAATTCACTGCTCAAGCTGTCTTTTAACTTCTGAATCTTCTTTGAATCCTGAGATGCAATAAGCATATCATCCACATAGATCAATAAGTAGACTATTTCCTGTATCTTAGAACCCTTTGTGTAGACACACGGATCATGAACTGTCTGAATAAATCCCTGCTCTTTCATGAATCCATCAAACCTTTTGTTCCACTGCCTAGGAGATTGCTTTAACCCGTAGAGAGATTTCTTCAAAAGACAAACCATGTTTTCTTTTCCCTTCTCTTTGTGGCCTTCTGGCTGTTCCATGTAGATTTCCTCATCCAAAGTACCATGCAGGAAGGCTGTTTTTACGTCTAACTGTTCCAGCTCTAGGTCAAAGTTGACTGTTAGTGATAACATAATTCTTATGGAAACATGTTTCACTACTGGTGCAAACACTTCTGTGTAGTCAACTCCTTCTACCTGTGAATAACCCTTAGCTACTAGCCTTGCTTTATACCTTGAGCTTTCTACATTTGGAATTCCAGGTTTCCTTCTGAAAATCCATCTGCAGCCAATAACTCTTTTCTTTTCTGGCCTCTTTGCAAAATCCCAAGTGTGATTCTTGTGAAGAGAGTCCATTTCCTCTCCACAGTGCTGCAGTCCATTCCTCTCTGTCCGCACTTCTCATAGCTTCACTATATGTGTCTGGTTCATCTGTATCTATGTCCTTAGCTGCTGATAGGGCATAGGCAACCACGTCAAAATCATCATATTTTGATGGCAGTTTCCTTTCCCTTCTTACCCTATCCCTTGCTAGCACATAGTTATCTAGGTCTTCTATGACTTCAGTTTCTGAAACTGCTTCATTAAACTCCTCTCGTTTCTTCCGTGGCACTTTCCGAAACCGTAGTTGACTCATTCTGACTTGAACTCTGACTGGCCTGAATTTCGAATCTGATCCACTGTTCACATCCTGCTCTGCTCCACCTGACCCAATCACCTTTGCTCCACCTGACCCAAACACCTCTGCTCCACCTGAACTATGAATTACTCCACCTGAACTGTGAGCAGATTCTGTAGGTCCTCTGATTAGAATAGGACTGAAAGTGACTTTCTTCTTAGCCTTGCCTTTTTCCTTTTCAACCTGAGTAGTAATGACTGGTGTATTCTTGAAAACCTCTTCCTCATGAAACACCACATTCCTACTAACCACACACTTAAGTTCCTCAGGTACCCATACCTTAAAACCTTTTGTGCCTTGTGGATACCCAACAAAGTAGCCTTTCACTGCTCTTGGACTGATCTTGGATTGTGTAACATGAACATATGCTGCACAACCAAACCTTCTTAGATGAGATATGTTTGGCTTGTTTCCAGACCATAACTCTTCTGGTACCTTGAAATCAATAGAAGAACTAGGTGACCTGTTTATCAAATAAACTGCTGTACTTGCGAGCTTCGACCCAAAACCTTTCTTCCATGCCACTTTCAGCTAACATACATCTCACCTTTTCCATGATGGTTCTGTTCATTCTTTCTGAAACTCCATTCTGTTGTGGCGTGTAAGCACATGTTCTGTGCCTACCTATTCCAGCTTGCTTGCACAACTGATCAAACCTTGAGTTGCAGAATTCTAAGCCATTATCGAGTCCTTAATGCCTTTATTTTCTTCCCTGTCCGATTTTCAACTAGACTCTTCCATTCCGAAAAATTCTGGAATGCTTCATCCTTTGTCCTTAGAAAATAGATCCATACCTTTCTTGAGAAGTCATCTATAAATGTCACAAAGTATTGGTTCCCTCCAAGACTTGGAGTAACTGATGGTGATCCCCATAAATCTGAGTGAATGTAGTCCAGCACATTCTTAGAAGTGTGTTTAGCTTTAGGAAAGCTTTGTTTGTGGGATTTTCCTAATACACAATCTTCACAGAAGCTCAAATTCTTCACATCCACATCTGATATGTACCCATCCTTTACCATTCTTTCCATGTTCTTCTGGCTCATGTGACCTAACCTTGAGTGCCATTTCTTAGCTGGATCATAAGCACTCTTGACAGAGTTGACTTCTCCACATGGAACTGTTCCTTCTAGGTAGTAGAGTCCATCATCATATTTACCAGACAAGACCTTTGTTCCATCCTTTTTGAGACGGAAATTAACTATGAAGTCCTCTCCTTCATACTTGCAGCCAGCTTTCTCTAAACAACCGTAGGAGATTAGGTTCCTGCCCATCTTAGGCATGTATTTGACTCCAGTCAATATCACACTTAGCCCTTCATTGTTAATGATCCTGACTTTCCCAATACCCCTAATCTCACTGAATGTGTTGTTACCCATCAACACCTTTCCTCCTTTGAACTCCTCTAGATCAAATAAGAGATCCTTGTTATGGGTTATGTGATAACTACTTCCAGAATCTAAGACCCAATCATCTTCAGATTTCTGAATCCCAGCTGATAGAGTCATTGGTTCTGCAATGGCTGATGACTGATTTTCTGGATTCTCAAGTACTAATGAACCAGGAAATTTCATTGCCAAGTTAACACTGCCGTGAACCTTTCTTTCTGGACAATCTCTTTTCCAGTGGCCTTCTTTGCCACAGACAAAACAACCCTTGTCCTTCTTTTCAGTTCTGTTCCTGGACTTGCTCCTGGAACGCATTCTGCCTTTTCCTTTACTGTAATGATGCTCCTTCTTTTCAGACCTGCCTCTGCTATTGGAAACAAACAAGCCCTCTGCTTGTCCTTTTGAGGACTTGCTACCTTCTGAAAGTTCCCTTTCTTTTGATTTGGCTGAGCCTATAACCTCACTTAAGCTCAGTGTCTCTCTTCCATACTTGAGAGTCTCTTTTAGCTGGTCATATTTGAAGGGCATGGAGCTCATTAGTAAAATGGCTTGTACTTCTTCAGAAATACTGACTCCAATGTTTCCTAAGTCTGAAACTAACTTGAGGAAATCATCAACATTCTGATCAATGTTTTTAGATTCTTGCATCTTGAATGTGTAGAACTTTAGCTGTAGATATATTCTGTTTGGTAGAGTGCTTTCAAGATACAACTTGTCCAGTGTCTTCCACATAGATGCAGCTGTCTCACAGCTTATAATCTTCCTTAAAACATGATCACCAACATTTGGTATAATGATGCTCTTTGCTTTCTCAGATTTTTCCACCTTGACAGTGGTCTTTAACCTTAAGCAACAATTGTAATGTCCGTAGAACCATCTTGTGTAATAGACTGTTGCTGATTCTACCGTTGATTGTGTTGTATCGGGTTCTTTCCACAAGTCCTCGTCTCGTGAGAATATCTTTCGATCCAAGAAGACCGAAGTGAGCCATCATCCTAACCTTCCACGAGAGAAAAGTCCCCGGTCCCATCAAATCTATCAACCTTAACCCGCGTCTTGATCATCTTATCATCCACCATGATCCTTGAATTCGAAGTCGAACCTTGAAGACCAAGCGGTTTGCAAACACACACGGACCCGCGGATAAGTTTCGAACCTTGACCTGCTTATCTTCTTTGCACTATCTTGATCTTGTAACCTTGCTTCTGAGTTTCTCTGAACCTGGCTCTGATACCACTTGTTAATGTTTTGTTCTTGATCTTGGTTTTGTCTATGATCACGCTTGTTCTTATGTTGTTGATTATGCCTAATACTAATTGACACAAGAACTTGGTTACCCCGAGTTCACCCAACTATGGCTACCTCTCAGGGGTCGGCTTTCGCCGACGTTGCACTATATTGACCGGAAAAAGCCTCCGGTCCGCGGCTTATATATTTCCTATTCCTAATCACCTAATGTCTCTTTGTTACAGGTAATTGCAAAGAGAATTAGAGATTGCTGGAATTGCAAGCGACGGTAACGATCTAAGAAGACAGCTCCGGCGATCCCTCCGATGTCGAGCTTCTTCTTCTCCGGCGATGAAGACGTTCTCCTCTCTCTCTGTTTTTCTCTTGTTAGAACAGAATGTTTATGATAATGGAGAAGGCTTAATAGGCTTCTCCTTTTATACCTTCTTTCATCTCCTAAGCCCAATAGGAATTTAGGCCCAAATTGATTCCGAAGCCCATTAGGTTAAGATATGAAACTACTTCACATACACCATTTCCAAAATAATTTACAAAACTACACCTAAACACTCAAAATTAAATTCAAATAAACTCTACCCAAACAATCTTACCACTTAATACTATATCTTAAACACTAATTAGCGAACCCAAATGAAAAGATTTTAATTTTGATAATTTTTAAAATGTTAAATCAAGCTTTTAAAATTTTGAAAGGGTGTAAACTTGTGAAAATATTGAATTAGGTGTAGTTTTGTGAAAGGGTGTAATTTCGTGAATTTCTCAATTATTAATTGTATTCTAATCAATTAAAATTTTAAGAACAAAACTGATTATAAATGTGTGAGGCTAGGTATTTTAATGCTTCTTTTGGCAAGAGCCTACATGTGAAATTTAGACAAATTTAATTAAGGAAAAAACAAAGTCATTTAGTCGAGTAGTTTAAGTATTTGCATAATCAGTTGATATATGTTGGGAGAAACTCTAATGACGTTTAATCAAGTGGGGAAATATCAATTTTTTTTTACCAAATATAAGAAAATATCAAAATATCTAAGAACAATAAATGACCTTTGAAACCTTGAAAATATCATTTTATTTTTATTTTAATCAATGGCTGCTAGAACTTAAAGATATTTTGATACTTTTAACTTTTTTTTGTTCTAAACATGTAAGATGGGATTTAAAATATTAGTACATGCACAATATAATTCACTACACTACATAAATAGTATAGATTGTAACTAAAAATTGAAATAACATTTTTTCAAATATGTTTTGGAGATTAATGTTTTATGTTTTATGAATTCCTTAAAAAAAAAAAATTGTTGGTCTGAGTTTTAGCTAGCAGCCGACCAAGCTGACATGTCATATGTAATTGAGATAAAGATTAATTCATTAAAGAAAACTTTTGAAAATGTTTAGATAAGGTCACAGTCTTTATAGTTCTTTACTCTTTAACCTTAATCCTCCAAAATAAAAGTGAATTTTTTTCCTGCATATGGGATAAACGTAAGTGATTTTTTTGTGTATGATATAGACAAATAATTATTTAAAAACTGACCCTAGAGTTGCATACCACACACATATTATAAGCATGTACGTTATATACTTATATAAAGTAATACTATAAACACATAATATAACGAAATTATTCATTTAGGAAAAGTAATTTTTTTTTGTTTGGCTAAAGTAAATACTAAATACAGTTATATAATTTAAGTGGAGAACAGTCACCTAATCGGCCGAATATGTAAAGAAAAGAAATGAAAGTTTTTGTGAAACTTTTTTCATAAATAGTTTGTGTGAAAGATGATATAACAACTAACTAAAAACCAAATATGCGGCATGCAAACAAGACTCGAAAAAGATTTGGTGAAAAGTGACGCTTGTCCATTTCTTATTCATCAAATGTGTTTTTCCCCTTACTTATATCACTTTATTTATATATATGCATCAAAGAAAGATGATATAAACTTGAATACATTTTGATATTAAATTCAACAATAAGGATGTATTAATTTAACGTGAGAATGTTATATTAAACAATTGTATTGTAAAACGAAAATAGATGGAGCAAATTTACGTGTAAAATTACGAGTTTCTAAATAGGGTTTGATGAAAAAAAAATTAAAATGTAAAAAAGAGACCATTATTATTCGGTTTTGTTGATTTATTTCTCTTGTAGTGCACTCCCCACTTTCCGGTTTCCCTTCGCCCACTTTTGGTTTCCGGCACATGCTCATCCATTTTATTTCTTTTTATTACATAATTTTATTTGTTTAAAAACACATTATTTAACCTAATTTGAAAGCACATTACAGAAACAATTCAACCAAGAATAATTTTATTGATGGATAGACCGTATATTTTCAAAATATTAAACGGAATTATATACAATACTATAGTATGCATGCCTCTATTAAAAAGTAGACTATAGTATATATATGCAGGTCACATGTGAACTTGTAAAGCATATTTTACTGATATACAAGCTCTTTCTTGGACTTGTTAATTATATTTTATTATACACTATCATATACATTATATAATTAAAATATTTGATTATGCGTAAGTGTTTGTTACTATTTAGATATCGTCGGTGTAGGGAACTAATTAACTTTATATCATAAATGAAAATGGATTTAAAAGAAAATGCATCGAATGTGACCAAACTAATTAACTTTATATCATAAATGAAAATTTCTCCATTCTATATTAACCAGTGGCTCATTTAAAGCATAAACAAATGTTCCACATTATCATTCAAAAGTCGACACGGAGCTCTTTCATTTCAAGAAGTTGTCTTGCCATGTGATAATAAATTATTAAAATCGTATTTTTCAATAACCACGATTTTGTTATTTATTCCTATATACCTATATCATATTATGTGCATGTCATGGTTAGTGTTACTAAATAAACATTGTTCATACAGATGGTGTGAAATATCACTATCACAAGGGATATTTCAACTTTTTTTTTTTGGTCACAATATTTCAACTTTTCTTAAGAAAAATTATTTGAAATTAAGTTTACATGCTATAACAGCCTATTACTTGACATGATTTACATACAAAGATGACGAATCACATGCATGAAAAGTATAACTTTACACTTTGGAAAATTCAAAGTATATATAAAAAGATTTGGGATAAAACTTGTATCTAGCTAGTGCAATTTTTTTATCATTAACAAAATAAATTTGAGATACAATGAAAAAGACCCCTTCATCACTTGAAAACTTTAAAATACAGCCGCCTCTAATAAATTAATAATCACTATAGAGATAAATCAGATAATATAGTTAAAAAATGCATAAAGATCACGTGGATTCATTTTTTTAGTTAAAAGCCACTAATAAAAATTCTAACGATATAAATTGGCGACTTGTCGATATCTCTTTTATCTTTTACTATTTGAAAACGATCTTTGATCTTTAAATTCTCTTTTTTGAGTGATGATGATCAGTAAGCAAATCTTGAGCATACCCCATTTTTGGATTCTTGAATATCTAAGCTTTTTGATGACTTTTTAACTTATACTCCCTCTGTTTCATTTTATTTGATGTTTTAGACAAATTTGTTTGTTTCAAATTAGTTGATGTTTTCATTTTTCAATGTAGAATTAATTGATATTTTGTGTTTTTCGATGATTTAGATAATGAAGAATGTGTTTTTATTGGTTAAATCATGTTTATGTAAGTAATTGAATGATGATTTTATACAATAAACAAAAAATTAGATTTCTTAATCTCTGAGTTAAAACCTTAAACATCAAATAAAATGAAACCGAGAGAGTATATATTTTGATACTTATGTGGATATTCTAAGTAGCTAAACAAAAAAATCAACCAAACCAAACAGGTCCTCTGATTATACCGGTTTTGGAACTTGTTTATGAATTGTGCATTTTTTGTTCTGAGACACAAGTCACATTGTCTAAAACACAGGAACAAACACATCTGCCTATAAATCTTGGCAACATTTGTCTTTTGTCTTGTTTGAACTTTCTTTTAATAGAAAATGAGATGATTTTTCGAAAATCTCTAACATTTTATTAATCGGTAGAGACAAAAAATGTGTTCATCACATTACATTGGTAACAATACATTTCTCAAAATGAATAATAAGTACCACACTTACAGATCAAACCTCAAGTTCCATTTTCCTTTCATGTCGGCGTTTAGAGTCCAATTGTTTTCTCTAATCTGCATGTAAGGAACCTGAAAGAAAAGCCACAACAACACTCTCTTGAAGAATCTACTAAAAGCAAGTCAATGGACGAAACAACAATACTAATAAACCGAAAAATACTTTGGCTTTCAACAACCACTTTGCTTAGTACGATTCGGCATACTTCATCCACGAGAGAGTTTACCTTATCAAACACTTCGTAACCAACTTTGAACCGTACGCTCTGATCTTCCTTAAAGTTCATTATGTTCCATGCAAACTCTGCAGCTCCTTTAGGGTTTCTCTGTTAACACAAATCAAGAACAGTTCCATCCTCTCTCAGCTTAAGACTTATGCATAAACACACAAGAAAAAGACTTAAGAACCTGAATGAAGTCTTGATCAAAATCGCACCGCCCTTTAACATTAAAGGTAACCCGCTTATCGGTTCTCACAGGAAACTCTTTCTTCCCTCGTATAAGACACCGTAGCTTTTGGCGTTTATCATAATGCAATCCCACTCCTAGACCTGTTGAAGCCTATGAGAGAAAAACATGTATCATAATTAGTATAATCTATTAGAATGTTTCAGGAAAAAGAGAGAGATAGAGAGACCAAAACCTCAGGGAAAAAATGCCTAATAATCGCGCAGAAGTAACTCGGCGATCCAGTTCCAGTATCTAGCTCTCCATGAAGCTATCTCAAAGCAAAAAAAAACCCACAGAAACTAAGTAACATATCTATTACAAATCGGCTATACATGTTAACAGAATGTAGACAAAGCTAAACAAGTGTAGCATAACATATACTGATATGTAATGATCAAAGATTCAAAGAAGCTTATGAATGTTTGTTCTTCTTCACAATGACTCTATTTAGCCCTAAAAAATCTAAGCCCATTAGAAAGATCGAGACTTTTGGGCATTTTAATCTTCAAATCAAAGAAACTATTCATAACACAACCAATCACACTAAGCGTAATAGCTACAGAAAAAAGCTAAGAATACGCCATAGCTGCAAGCAAGCAAGCACGAAGAAGACGAAGTAAGACATGAAAGTGGTTAAATTTAACCTGCAAATGGGTTTTCGAATTCACTGGTAGCTTCTCTTTGGCATGAATCTTCAAAGACCTTGAGTTACATGTATACCTCAGAGACGTCTCCATTTTTCCCCCAGAGAAGATTTTCTCGAGAAAATCGCAAGCAAAGTCAAAACCAAAACCTTACCTAGTTTTCTATCAATCCTCTGCATTTAGGTTCACCATACTCTAACCAATAAAAAGTATCCACGTGTACAAAAACCAATATTTGAGGCCCATTATAAATAGGCCTTAGAATTATAAACTTAGCCTGTTTGTAATAAACCCGACCCGGTAAGAATTAAACCCGACCCGGTTAAGGAATGTTTATGCTTTAAGTCTCTGGAGTGAGAAAGCGAGTCTCGTGACTGTGAAATCAAAAGATGAAGAAATCGAGTTTCGTCGTTGATTTGTTGTTTCTTCTCCTTGCGATCTCTGTTCTCGCCGCCACGCCTGCTTTCTCCGATCTAGTCTTATCCAAAGTAGAACGTCGTGTAAGTCTCCGTCTTCTCAATCACTACTTCGCCGATCTGGGTTTTTCGTCTTCTTCGCAATGTTCATGATCCATTCGTGTACCTTTCTTTTTTCATCAAATTTCGTTTCTTTTTATTGTGTAGATCGATGTGACGTCACAAATTGCTCGCGTTACTAAGACCCTTAAGGTAAGTTCTTGTATTGGTCAGATTTTGAATTTCACTTTAGTAGTTATTACGTTGTGTTTGCGTAAGCTAAAGTCTCTGTTTTTAAATTTGAATTTGGTGTTTTAGGTTGTAAATTCTGGCTCTGATTCAGTTTCTGAGTTTACATTGACCTTCCCTAAGTTTCTTGGTAAAAACTTGGCGTATTTATCGGTTTCACACAGCGAGGGAAAAGGGAAATCTAAACGCTCTTTAGCCAATCTCTCCGTGGAAGAAGTAGCTAAGCCTAAAGGGATCCCGGATTCGATAAGTGTTTACTCTGTTGCGTTACCAAAACCGATCAAGAAAGGCGATGCTTTGACTTTGGAGGTAGTAGCTTCGTTTACCAACGTGCTTCAGCCGTTTCCTGAGAAGATAAGTCAAGCTGATATCCATCTTGTTATGCTCCAAGAGAGCGCACAGTACCTGTCTCCTTACGCGGTTGAATCTCAGTCGTTGACTATTAAACTACCGAATGCTAGAATCGAATCTTATACCAAACTTGATAGTACAAAGCTTCAGGGCACTGAGCTCAAATATGGGCCGTATAAGAATCTACAGCAGTTTTCGTACGCTCCTATAGTTGTTCATTTTGAAAGCAAGGCTGCGTTTGCTGTGGCAGAGAATCTCGTGAGAGAGATAGAAGTTTCTCATTGGGGGAACGTGCAGGTCACCGAGCATTACAATCTAGTTCACCGTGGGGCTCAGCTCAAGGGAGAGTTTTCAAGGTTAATACTCTTACTAAAGGATGTTTTAGTCGCTACTTTTGTTTACAATCGGATCGTTCATGCCTTTCATGTTCCAACCTCAGGTTAGATTTTCAAGCCAGACCTCCACAAGGAGTGTCTGCCTTTAGGCATTTACTTGCAAGATTACCACCCAGAGCCCACTCGATATACTACAGGGATGATATTGGCAATATCTCTACCTCTCAGATGCAAAGTGATTCGAAAAAGGTTGATATTTTGGATTAATATGATCTGATTTTCCAAATATTTTTATGTGTTTTTGACTCTTTTGTTTGGCTTCAGACCGAGCTACTGATTGAGCCTCGGTTTCCATTGTTTGGTGGGTGGAAAACTTTCTTCACGATAGGTTACGGTTTGCCACTTAGTGACTTTTTGTTCGCATCGGAAGGGAAACGTTTCCTCGACATCTCCTTTGGCTCTCCTATGCATGACCTTGTCACTGAAAAACTTATTGTACAGGTCGGTAGTACACTCTCAGCTTAAAGTGTTTTCCTTTCTTATAGTTTGACTGGGTACCAGTGATTCACTGTTTAACCTGATCTCATGTTCTGCAATGACGACTTTTACTCGTTGTTGCTTAATGTTCTTTTTCCATTATAGGTGGTCTTACCAGAGGGTTCGAAGGATATATCAGTTACCACTCCATTCGCTGTCAAGCAATCTCAAGATGTAATTTAGTCTTGGCTTTATTTTATCATATGATTTAGTCTCTGTTTGTAGTATATCTGGGTGACTATTAGTTTCCGGGTTTGTTTAGTTCTATTACTTGTTCTTTGCAGATCAAATATTCACACTTAGACATAGCTGGTAGACCAGTTGTTGTGCTCGAAAAGAACAACGTTGTCCCGGATCATAATCAGAATATCCAGGTAATCTAATGATGTTATCATAAAGCCACAATATTTATACTTTAACTCGAATCATGATATTTGTTTCCTCTACAGGTCTACTATAAGTTTAGCAACATCAATCTGCTGAGTGAGCCATTGATGTTAATCTCTGGATTCTTTGTTTTGTTCATCACTTGCATCATATACACACGTGCCGACTTCTCAATCTCCAAGTCCTCTGCTTCATATTTGGCGAAACTCCATTGGGATGAGGTACATTGGAATCCATATTCAAGCACATTGACATGTAATTGTAATCTATTGATGTCTTGTTCCTCTCTGATTTATATGTTTGATATCGAAATGGCGGTCCTTCTGTTTACCAGGTCCTAGCAACACTCCAAGAAGTCCAAAGTATCATCCACAAATGCTTAGCTGCACATGATAAGCTTGAAGCATCTCTGCGTGATCTCTCAAGAACCGGTGACATTCAAACCTGCAAAGCAGCTCGCAAATCCACTGACAGTTTACTGAAAGATCTTTTGAAAGAAACGAAACCTTTGATTGCTTTCTTACAGTCTTCCCCATCAGCCTCTCAGATATCTCCAAAGGTTCGAACTTTCTCCTTAACCGTTACACATCTCTTAGCCTCGGCTCTGCTCTGCTCATCTGTCTGGTTTTGTAATAGGTCGAAGAACTATCTGCGAAAGAGAAAGAGCTTGAAGAGAAGCTGATGGCTAAACACACCACTGTTGTTGAAGGGTACGAGAAGAAATCATCAGGGCGTGATATCGAAAACCGTATTGCTACTCAGCAGCAGAAGATCACAGCTCTAAGGCAAGAAATTGAAGATCTTCTAGAGTTTATTGATGAGATCTAGAAAAAGTTAAATGTAGCAGAACCCTCTCAAGGCTTTTAAACCAGACTTTCAAATTTTAGTCTCATCACAAAATTGAGTTTGTTTTGTTCCTTAATGAGGAGAGTGTAACTTTTAATCTGTTTCTTTCTTACAAATCATTTACAAGAATGCTTTTTAGGACTTTAACCAATGTTGGTGAATATACCAGAGAAGTTTGGGATCTTGTCTATGTGCTTCAACGCCTTCTCAGCGATCTGTCGTGTCCTAAAATCCGCGTTCTGAAAGGCGTCGATAAGCGCAGCAGTAACGTTCTGTTCTTCAGCAATATCTTTAGCTATATCTTCAATGCGTAAGATCCTCTCGACCATCCACACAGCTCTGATCCTCAGATTCTCTGTCCGATTCTCCAATAGAACATTTAAAATAGGCGTAATCCCGTCTGCTTCACCGATCAATCTAACCGCTTCTTCTACTTCTAAACCGTCTTCTAACAACGTCGAAAGAGCTGCAAGTGCCGGCCCAACCACCTTCTCGTTCTCATGGTCCAATAGATCAACAAGTTTATCCACGCCTTGTCCTTCGACAAGACAAAAGCTATCTCTCAACGAACACAACCCTTGATGGATCTTGCATATCCCGAGAACAACGTGCGGTTTGCTCAGACATGAAAAGATGGAGACACAATAGCTCGGTGGAGGCAGTTCGGGTTTCGTTGTTAGGTTCTTGGACTCAAGTGAAAGATTCTCCAAAGCTGTAGCAGAAGCTATCTGAATGTTATCTTGATTGTTTGATTGAAGAAGATCCAAGAAAACCGAAGCGAGGTTGTTCTCTTGGCAGAACGACACGGCTTGAGCGTCCTTAGTGAGCGCGAATGTGATCCGAGAAAGAATACTAACAAGCCCTTCAAGAAAAGTCCTCTCAAACCGTTTCCCCCGAACTTCTCCTTGTCGAATAACATTGATTTTGGAGATGATTTTGTCGAAAGCGCCTTCACTTAACAACCTCTGTGTCAGACACCAATCTCTCTCAGGTAGGTCGGCTAAAAGCCCAGCGGCCGCAGCTTGCTCCTCGGTGATTGTTGATGTGTTCTCCGATATGATGGAGACAAGGTTCCCGAGCTGTCCAACAGTGGCACGCAACGAATTGGCTAGCTCCTCGCTCATATGGGGAGAAATGTTATGAAGTAGCTTGATAGAAGCTAAACGCAAATCAATGTTCTCATGAACCTCTACGAACTGAAGCAAGCTAATGATAGCACCCGAGTTTCTGATCGCAGAGACAACGTTTATAACCGAGTTAGGACAGCTAGTGAGTCCAACAAGAACCTCCAAGAGCTTCCCTTGGATCTCCGGGCCCGTGTTGCTAATTAGTTGAAGCAAATTCTCAACTACGTCTTCAGACACAAGTGTCTGGTGATTAGATCCAACAGAGACTTTGTCAAAATCGTAACCAATGTTTACGATATTAGCAAGAATGGTAGCGGATACTTCTTTAAGCCGAATAGGAAGCTGGTTTGGGCCGACGTAGAACAGATCTTTCATAAGCGGTGGGAGAATCCCTGCGCTGATCAAGACTTTAGCACTCCCTTCAAAAGATGAGATCTTGTTTAGAGCTCCTAAAGCAGCTTCTCTTTGGCGCATGTCGCGGCTTCTCATAAGATCGATAAGAGAGGAACCAACGGTTTGAGCCACAACAAGTTTCACATCATTGTTTAATGCAAGCACGCCAAGATAAGAAGCCATGGAGACCTTTGTTTCGTTTGAACCTACACATAATCATTCATATATGATTCATATGTACAATAAGTCTATTAAAAGAAAGCCGCGTTTTCTTGAATTTACCTTCAAGAAGCTTAGCAAGAAGAGGCATAAGTCTACCATTAGAAGCCATTTGTCGAACATTTTCCTCAGATCTCTCCAAGTTTGTCAAAGTTGCATCAGCTTTCACAACGGTTGAAACATTCTCCGATTTGCTGCTTGTAAGACCAACCAATAAGATGATCGCTCCACGGATGGAACCAATCTTCTCGCACAAAGCTTCTGATTTAGACAACTCAAACAACAACGAAACAGCGGCTTCCCTACCCTTTGGTGGCTCTTGAGACAAGAACTTAACTACAGTACGCACCGTGTCTCCTTCTCCTACTATAGCCTAACAACACAACAAACAAAAATCAATCAAACAAAAAACCTCAAAAGCAGAGATACACAAGTAAAAGATGTAGTAAGTAGTAAACCTTGCTCTCTTCATCTCCCTCGACAACGACTTCAAGTGTTTGTAAAGCCTTATACCTCACTTCATGGCTACTACTTTTCAACATATCAGCGACCAATCTAACAAGCTGAGGATTTCGAACACGGTGCTTAATCAAACGAATATTCCTACAAATCTCTCTAACATTCTTGAAAGCAAGCAAGATGTTACTCTCCGCATTGCCTAAATACAACGACTGTCGAGCAATATCGAGCTTCAAACAATCGTTCCTAGCTCTCCACTCTTCGATGGTGTCGCGTAAAGCTAAGCTCGGGCTTAGCTCAGTGACAGTAAGCTCCTGAGATGTTACAGGACAAGACACAGGCTTACCCTTTTGAGTGCATTCTTTGAACCATTTTTCGATAGCTTCTCGCTCGAAAGTCTGACCATTCTCTAATGTGACAGGATTGTGCATGACTTGCTTTGTTAATGGACATATGAATGCTTCGTATATGTTGTCTATACCTGGTTCAAAGCTAGAGCTGTTATCTGATTGGCTCCCATCCCAACTTCCCTCCATGTATATAATGTGATGATTAGTCTTTACTTCACTGTAATTAAGCAGTAATAAACATATAGAGTTAGGATATTCCAATGAATCATAATTTCAGGTAACAATAATGCATATTAGTATCCATTTGTGTGGTATGTATTAAGTTGGGATATTTCTAGGCTACTCTTTATCAACTTATTGTCAATTAAATTTGAGATTTTCTAAAAAAAAAATTAAGTACAATTAAATTGTTAAATCGAAACTATGATTGAAATTAAGTAGCTGCCAATTTTTCCAACAAAATCATGTTTTAAGACACTTAATATGGCAAATATTACTAAATTTGGCATTGCATATATAGAAATATATAGAAATAAAACAAAATCTCAAGAATAAAACACACACACGCGAAAAAGGAAGAAATTGGTGCGTACCAGTTTCGAACACAAGAAGCAAGCTTAGATTCTTTTTCTTCTTCTATGTACAAAACATGGAACTAGTTCGTGTGTTTATGTCTTATTCTTCTTCTCTCTAAATTTTGAAAATTCGACAGAGATGTAAACGCGAGGAAAGCAAGGGGAGATTGAAAATTAAAAAATAAAAGAGTTTCACTCAAATAAGCAAACCTAGGAACCAAGAAGAAGAAGAGAGGAAAAAATATACACACACCGACAAAAAAAAGGAAAAATATTATTACCAAAAGCGTTGACTAAATAAAAGTCATCATAGTCCTAATAACACGTATAGTCATTACATTGGGTTATTACAAGGCCCATTTAAAATTAATTAATACGTTGTTATTATTTATCACTTAAAGCCCATGTAGGCCCAATAACATTCATGCAGTGTAATTACACGAGTTTTACGGTTTTGCCCATATCAACGTTTTGGCTTTAAATAGTCAAATCGTGCATGTAATTATACGTTACAAATTAAACAATTTAAACTGTTTAATTTAGTTCCAACGGAAATTTAAAAAGACAACACAAAATGTTGAAAAAAGAAAACAAAACGTTGTTCCAAAATTAGGTATCGTCCTTTAATTTCTCTCTCACTACATTTATTTTCTTTTCCCCATGTTTTTATTGTCATAATATATATAGCAGAAGAGTGAAATAGCTGTTTTTTCCCTTATAAAGATACAGTTTTTCTCTCCATTAGATGCCATTTGTATCATTTCTGTTCTCTCTTTTCTCTCAATTTAATATTCTCTCTACAATTCAAAATTTGCAATTTGTGCTGTTGGGTTCATAGAGTTTTAGAGAGAGAGAGAGAGAGAAAGTTGTGTATTTTTACAATTAATAATAACCAATCCTTGTGAGAGAAATCTCTCTACGTTCTCTTTCTTTTTTTTCAAGATTCTTTTGTTTTTTTTTCCTATTGCGTTCTTGTTAATTTCTAGGAGCTGTGTTTGATGATAATGTTGAACATAATCACAAACCAGCTCCGTTTCTAAATCCATTTCTGTCCATCATTATTGTTGTAATTATCCGTTAATTATATATATATCATCAATATCAAAAAAAAAATTATAAAGAAAAATGAAGTGTTTCTCTTGTCTTAATACAAGAACCAATGATATGAGAATCAACATTGATACTCTTTCTGACCTAACCGACCGTTCCTCAGGTATTGTCAAAATCTCTCTTTGATTCGTTAAAAATATGAAATCTCCAAAAAAAAATTGTTTTTCCTATTTTTTTTTAACATTTTGTGATTTCTCTTTTATGTGTGTTTTGAAGTTGAGACAAGAAGCGTTTCATCAGGAAGAGGATCAAAATCTGGCATTTTAGGTTAGAGATTTTTCATTTTTTCTATATGGTTGTTAATTAAATTATTCATACATTTGATAAGTAAATTGATTTTTTTATGTTTTGGTAATTAGTAAATGGGAAAGTGAATAGCCCTAAACCGGGAGGTGGTGCACGGAGTTTCACGTTCAAAGAGTTAGCCGCCGCAACAAAGAATTTCAGGGACGATAATATGATCGGTAAGGGAGGGTTTGGTAGTGTCTTCAAGGGACGTTTATATTCAGGACAAGTAAGTTTATATATCTTTTGTCTTCAATTAAAACGTACCTTTTTAGGGCACAACACATGCAATTTAATTATGAAAAAAACATGTAATTAGGATCCATATTTCAAATATTTTGACATTGTGAAATGTGGTATAAGATATTTGATGGGAATTAAATAGGTGGTGGCGATTAAGCAATTAAACCCGGATGGTCATCAAGGAAATCAAGAATTCATAGTAGAGGTTCTAATGCTAAGTGTCTTTCACCATCCAAATCTTGTAACTTTAATCGGTTATTGCACTTCTGGTACTCAAAGACTTCTTGTTTATGAATACATGCCTATGGGCAGCTTAGAAGATCATCTATATGGTAAGTACTTAATTATATACCACTTAATTAATCTTGTTTTGATTACTAATTAACCCTCTATTATATTTGTTTAACTTAGATCTTGAGCCTGATCAAAAACCGCTAAGTTGGAGCACGCGAATGAAAATCGCGGTTGGTGCAGCTCGTGGGATCGAGTACCTTCATTGTAAGATAAGCCCATCGGTGATTTACCGCGATTTGAAATCCGCAAACATATTGCTTGACAGAGACTTTAGCCCCAAGCTATCTGATTTTGGACTAGCTAAAGTCGGTCCTGTCGGAAACAGAACACATGTTTCGACTCGGATCATGGGTACTTATGGTTATTGTGCTCCTGAATATGCGATGAGCGGAAAATTAACTATAAAATCGGATATATATTGCTTCGGTGTTGTGTTGCTTGAGCTCATTACTGGTAGGAAAGCTATTGATATGAGTAAACCAAGCGGTGAACAATACCTTGTTGCTTGGGTAAGTAAAATCGAAAAATGTTATAATATGATTCAAGTCCTTACTTTAACCGCGATTTAAACGTTTTTGGTCATGTAGGCTAGACCATATCTTAAAGATCCTAAGAAATTTGGAGAACTAGTGGACCCGGTCTTGCGTGGAAAGTACTCGAGGAGGTGTCTAAGCTACGCGATTTCTATTACGGAGATGTGTTTGAACGAAGAAGCAAATAGAAGACCGAAAATAGGAGATGTTGTGGTTGCATTTGAGTATATATCCTCACAGAGTAATTGTCATGAAGCAAGAAGAGTGGCTCGCAAGTCTACAGATTCTGACAAGTCAAGAAGTGAAACAAAACAGAGTTACTAAAAGTTGTATCGAGTCAAATGTGAAAACCTCTGGTAGGAACAGAAGGTTGTTGATAATACCGTACGTGTTATATTTGTTTTTTGTTTTTTTTGTTTTTTTTAGTGAGGTTTAAAAAATGGGATTTGGTGGAATGAACAAAGTAATTTTTTGTACTTAAAAAAATGAATTCTTACGTTTATATATTATATATATATAGGTAAATGTTTTATATATCTTCCTTATGATGTTTTTGGGTGTGTAATTTTCTTATTCTTGGTGTCAAAATTTACAGAAATAACAAAAAAAAAACGGAATTGTAAATATGAATATAACACGGTGTATCTCCAAAATATATCATATTCGTCTCCAATTCGAAATATCGATTTCAAATTAAAAGTAAGAATGTGACATACATGACCACAAACAAAATAGTCAACCGCAAAATTATTTGAGTTTTTCTCACAAGAAATTAAAATTGAAGTTAATCAATGCAAATAAGTAGGTGACGAACGTAATTACGACGTCGAATAATATATGTATATAATACATCCCATCTATATATAATATTCGCATATTGCAAATTATAATTTGCGAAGAATAAAATAACATCTGCCCACGTTTTCTATGCTAGCCGTTGAATGCTAATTTTAAAGAATCTCTCACATTCATAGGTTAAAGTGTTTTGTTACTAGCATATTTAAAACTCCATCTAGACCGTTAATAACATCCTTTTGAGACAAAAAAAATAGACCGTTGAAAAATGATTTTTTTTAAAAAAAATTGTCAATCTATATATAATTGTCAAATATTAATGCATAGTATCTATGCTCATTGTTTCCAATTTTCCACATAAATAATTATTTGTAAGGTCTGAACACTGTTCTACTTGCTTGGCCTCTTCACACTAATATTTTATTTTCAAAACTACTCTAAATAACATTGATACACTATATAATAATGCTTTAAATTAAAATTATATTATTTTCTGAAGTACCATAGGGTTAGACGTCCGCGTACAAGATAAACATAGTTGTTTATAATTTAGTTATAAAATGTTGTTTTGTGTAACGACAGTAAAGTAAATTTTAATAATATACACATAAATCTGTTAAATTCAATACTTTAGTTGAATGCAACCCAACTCATTATTACAATTAACAACGAGGAATAACAATACATCTCTTAACATAAAAGATGAAACAATTAAAGAAATTAAATTAACTTTTTTACTTTTAAGCTGCGATAAATTCCTCATCTACTGATCTACCTAGCTACCACTGATGTTATTAAATTTGTATTGAAAAAGATTATGGATCTTATTAAAAAAAAAAGAACAATCATCCAAATAAGCAGATAGTGAAAAATGTTAAAGAGCAAAAAGTTTTTATTTTATTTCTTTTCTTTGCGTCGCATTAGAAGAAACATACAAATAGTTTGAGTAAATAACTATAATATATATAAAAAATAAATCAAGATCTTTGTAATAAATAAACTAATAATAAAAAAAAATATAAAAAATAAGCCAATCAAATCGTGGGGTAAGCTATATAAGCACGACGATAAATACACGACCTTTCTTAAGTTAAATTAGTAATAAATATTCATTCTCTCCCAAAAAAAAAGTTTTGCTTGGTCTTTCCTCTCTCTCTCTTCTTCTCCATCTTCCAAGTAAAAAAAGATTACAATTCAGATCAAAAGCCTAGCTCTGATCTTTATGTTCATAAGGCCTAAAACAAAGATTAAGAAAATTCAAGAGGTGTTTTTGTCTTGATGGGTAACTTCTGTCCTGGTGGCTCTTCCACTGTTCAACACGAACAGAGTCCTGTCTCCACCAAACCCCTCCCTGGTTTATTATACACACACTCCTCTCTCTGTTTTTCAATTTTCTGCTAAATCCCAAAAACTTTACGATCTGTTTTCTTGTTTTTGGTTGTTAATTACTTGTAATAGTCTCTGATGGTCCATAACTTTCTTCAAATTCTTTAACTGAAAAAATGGTTTTTTTTTCAATTTTGAAAATTTCAATGCTTGCTCTGTTTCTTTATTTAAAAATTCAATTTTTTAATGATGGGTTCAATTCTAATAAAGATTTTGTTTTTATTTCGCAGCAATGAAACGTGTGCCAAATGAAAAGCTTCCACCGCCGTTAATGGCGATGCCGGCGGCTAGAGATTTAAAACCTCCGGCGGAATCAAGACAAAAGCCAAGATCCACCAATAACCCACATCGTGAAAAAACAGAGCAAAAGCCGAGATCCGCCGATATTCCGCCGTCAAAACCGGCGGAGAAATCAGGCGGAGTAGTAAAAAAAGCGGTGCCGTCGAGTGGGAAGATAGTAACGCCGAATCTAAAGATGTTTACTTTAACAGATCTCAAGACGGCGACGAAGAATTTCAGACCAGAGTCTATGATCGGAGAAGGTGGATTCGGACAGGTTTTTAAAGGATGGGTAGATGAGAAGACTTTAGCTCCGTCGAGAGCCGGTGTCGGAATACCAGTCGCCGTTAAAAAATCTAATCCTGATAGTGCTCAAGGCTTACATGAATGGCAGGCAAGTAATTTCTTAAAACTTTCCTTTTTTGTTTTATTATAATTTGATTTAAATTTGCATTAAATTCATTAAAGTTTCTAACTAAGGTAACAAAAAATTGCAAATATCATTTGACTCTGTAAGTATAAATTTAGGTTAAGTATAGATTATATATTGTCCTTTTATAGACAACTTTTGCCTTTTTGGAGAAGAATGATTTAGATTATATACTCTTTTAAACATTGTCTTGAGATATTATAGTTTGGAAATTCAGAATAATTGACAATTTGTTTAAATATCTATTTTAAAAATACTAATTGGATATTTAGGAGTCTTCTTTACTGTACAATAATAGAAATCATAGTATTTTTATTTTTAGTCAATATAATCTGTAGATGACAAAACCAACAAAACTTATACGAATTATAAAATTCTGGTCTCGTTTTACAAATAATATTTGACAAAATATATGAGGATGTGTAACTTGTAAGTGACATTTGAGTTGTTCAACTATATTTATTTGAATTGTCAAAAAAAAAAAACTATATTTATTTGAATTTCAAAGTAAATTAAATTATATAGTTGAGTTTTATTGTATCAACATCCATCTCACTATAAGTCGAACGTATTTATTAGTTTGTTATGATATTTTATTATTTATTACTTATTTAGAACCTAAAATTAAAAGAAGAAGTCAATCTAACACTTAAGCCAAGCAAAAGATGAAGAAGTCAAAGAACCTCATGGTACTGTATTAGTCAATCAAGAAAAAAAAATACATTTATAATAATAGTCAATCAGAATTTTTTTAAGCAAAAATTATTGGTCAATCGGATTTAAATAAATATTTAATAATATGGTTGGATGTTTTCTTGTATTGATGCGTGAATTTTTTTTCTTTTTTATGTGTCTCAGCTAGAAAGTTCGTCGATTTATCAAATTAAAAAATTGTGAGAACATTCAGGACCATCTATATCTATATTATAGATAAAATATAATTTAGAGCTTAATGAAAAGAAAAAAAAAGATCACCCTCCATTTTGATTTACTTTTTAAAAAATTATCAAAATTAAAATATTTTTATTTGGATTTGTTAATTAGTGTTTATGATATAATATTAAACTGGTAAAATTGTTTGGATATGGTTTATTTGATTTTTTATTTAGGCGTAATTTTGAAAATTAATGATATATTTTTATAAAATGTTAGTAATATTGAAAATTAATGATATATTTTCTGTAATTCTCCTTTATTAAAAAGTAATATTGACCTGGTTTTTGATAAGTAATAAGAAAAAATATTAATTTGCGGATGATATAATACGAGCTTTGACCATTGACTCTCAAACTTGTGTGTTTGCAAAAATCGATTTAATTTCACGCATAATAAAGTTTTAAACTAGTTTATTTTTGCCTAACCCTTGCTTTTGCATACCATTATACTCATTTCGTGTAACCATATCCAAATTCATAATACTTTGCACATTTTTTTAGGGATAACCACATAATTCATAACGTATATAGATAAAATAGCTTAAAAATTCGATAATATTGTTTAACGTGGGTTTTAAAATCGCAGAGTGAAGTGAGATTCTTAGGGAAGTTTCATCATCCAAATTTGGTAAAACTCTTGGGTTATTGCTGGGAAGAGAATCAATTCCTCTTAATCTATGAGTTTTTGCCTAAAGGAAGCCTTGAAAACCATCTCTTCTCAAGTAAGCACAATATTAATTAATTATATTCATCCATTAATTAATTACCTTATCTTAATACACATACATATTTATATTAAGTGTTGCACGTAACGTTAATGCAGAAGGAGAGGCTTTGACATGGGACACACGTCTAAAGATAGCCATAGAAGCAGCACAAGGACTTACAGTTCTGCACAACTCTGAAAAGAGTGTTATTTACAGAGACTTCAAGGCTTCTAATATCCTTCTAGACTCAGTACGGCGCCGTTTTAATAAAACTGCTTGCTGTTTCTAATATTCTGTCCTTCCTTTTTGAGTAACAAATCGTGCCGTTTTCTTTTTTGTCTCACAGAGTTTCAACGCTAAGCTTTCTGACTTCGGTCTAGCCAAACATGGACCAATTAATGGATACTCGCACGTGACCACACGTGTCATGGGAACACACGGCTATGCAGCTCCCGAATACATGGCTACAGGTAATTAATAGTACTTATAAAAACACGTGTTAAACATGCTTTAAACCATTTTGTCATGTTTTTTTAATTAAATGATGATTTTATTGTTATAGGTCATTTATATGTGAGGAGTGATGTGTATGGATTTGGAGTGGTATTATTAGAGTTATTAACCGGTTTAAGAGCGGTAGACCCAAACCGACCATCTGCACAAGAGAATCTAGTTGAATGGGCTAAACCGGTTTTGAGTCAAAAGAAGAAGATCAAGAAGATTATGGACCCAAGGCTCGACCAAAAGTATCCACTTTTGGCGGTGGTTAAAACCGCCGGTCTCATTTTACGGTGTATCGAGGCTGACCCGAAAAACCGGCCACCGATGGATGAAGTGCTTAGGGAATTAGAAATCGTGAGGACTATTAGAGACGAAGCTAAAGAAGAGAGGCGTCAAAGAGGTAGTAGTGGTGGTTCAGGTCATAACCGGGTTAATGGAAACGGTTTGCCGCAGGTTCGTCGAACCAGATAATCAATGGGACCTTTTGAATCGGTTCACGTATACCATTTGTACAAAAAACATTACTAAACTTTTTATAAATGTAACTAGGTGGTGACCCGCGCTTCGCGCGGGTTTTTATTTAACTTTACAATATTTCCGGGCTATATTGGCAATTGGTTCATTTATTCGAAAATTGTTATTGGTTGGTTTATTTTCTTTTTTTAAGTTTTTGTTTTTTCGTATTTTTTGGTTCACGTTTATCCTATAATTTAATTAACCAAACTTTTTTCGTTGCATAAGCAAATCTTTTTAAAATTACCTTTTTCAAATATCCAATATATATTACATTAGTAAGATGTTTCCTTTCGTTGTTTATATAATTTATTTTTCGTTGTATATGAGTTCTCTAATGCTTATTTGCATATTATATTTAGTTTTGCATTTTTTTCAAAATAGAAACCAAATTGTTGAATTAAGTAAAATACTTGTCTCTCTCGCTACACTTTTAGAATTATTAAAAAAAACAATGATAACCCCAACTGTTTGTGCATGAGACGAATGGTAGCACAATTATGGCTCCTCAATTCCGCAGACGAAGTCGTTGTAATGGGTAGTTTTCCTTTTAAAAGTGTAACATGAAGCGATAACAATGTGCATTTGATGCTCTTAATTATAGGTCTCTTAATAATACCAGGCCGTTGTGTTTTGTTGACGTTGTTTTCCCATTTTGTGGAGATCATGATTGAATTTTTTTTTGGTATCTTTATACTCTAATTTTTTTTTGTATCTTTATACTCTAGTTAAGAGTTATTCTTGAAAATTTAGTTGAAATTGTTGAAAGTTCAAAAAAGCATTTATATTAATTATCCTGAATACCTTTATTAAGTTTGAGCATTTTATAATATTTTATTAAGCCTGAGCACTTTATAATATTTCTCTACAATTTGACGTTGTTATACGGTGTTCATGGTTGATTTAATATTTTGGTCATCGTAGAGCCTCCTTTGAAATTGGGGGTATTTCTATGCAATATTTTTTTGTGGTACATGCTGAAAAGGTAATACATGATTCATTTTATTCAAGCTAAGTTTTTCTCCCACATACAATATATATGAAATCAAAAAGGTACCTAATTTTGTAAAATTCAAAGTTTGGAGAGAAACATTTTTAAATGTTCTAGTGGCATGGGTTGTCAGGGTAACTTAGTGAGAGGGGAAATATATTTGGAACACTTTCGGTAATTTGAAATGAAAAGGTGACGATGAAAACATTCCGGGGTACTTGAAATTGAAGCTTATCGGATTTTTTTTTGAAAGAGAACGAAACCGGAATGCAACAAAGTTTAAAGAAAATAGAAGGCAACAACGTTCACATTTTTTCCTATTCCATTTGCAGTTACTCCCTTCGCGCCTTTTTGGTGACAGCCTGGTCGGAGCCTTCCTCTCCTTTGGTAGTGCTTGGCCAGAATGAATGTGTGAGTCGAAACGTTACCTGATTGTTAAAAGTGGGTGATGGTATGGGCTCTGTGGGGCCAAAAATTCGAGAGACGGTGAAAGTCTGATGTTTCGATGTGAAGTTGTAGTCAGTTAGCTTAAGTTGGAAAGTGTATGTTTCTCTGACAATGTTACTGATGCATTGTGGGAGATTTTGTTCATGATTCACATGCAATACAATAAGTGCATATTATAGCAAAGGTGACATGGTAAAGATATTTGTGGGATGGGTTTTTTGGTAAAGAGAATGAGTAATGTTCGTCACCGTGATAGCCTCCACTTCGGAGCCCTGAATGAGGGAATGATAGGATCAAGCAGTGAGGTGTTACGTATTTATAGTACTACGACACAGGGGTAGGTGTAGTCTTTGTTATTGGCCACCGTTTCAGATTTTAGTCTTGATTACAATTTTTCTGCGGAGTAACGTATGACAATTAGTAGAGTAGTGATGATTATGTGTTTTAAATGACGAATTGATGAGGAAGTGTGTGAAGGTTGGGATGTGGAAGATGATACGGTGGGTGTAGAGGGCCATGGTTTTGAAACGGAAGAGAAGAAGATGTACGGTTTTGCGGCGGTCGAAGGTAATGTGTTAGGTCTCTTTTACGTTTGAAGGCATATACGTTTTAAATGGGCCTAAGTAGTTATATTTCTTATGTTTGGGCCATTAAACATCCTGGTTTTGAACTTATTGCATTGCTTGTTTTGTGGTTTGTCGAGCTGACGTGTCAACATTATAGATTTTTTGCGGATGACGTGGCGGCCTAAGAAGAGAGGATATTTAACTTTATATATATATATTTTTTTTTTTTCTTTTACAATTTTTTAGACTTGGTGAGATATTTGATGCACACTGTTTTAGCAGTTTATTAACAGAAAATTAGTAATTATGATTTTAGGGGATTTACCAGTTTATGTATTTTTTTAAAAAAAATTACTAAAATATGTAGTTTTTATAAATATAACTTTTTTTTTTATTACATCTTATAAATATAACTTGTAATTAGGTGATTCTGATAAGTGTAATTATAGATTGCTTAATGAGTGGAACATGATCTAATAGTGATTCAAATACTTAAGAGTGGTTTAGGTTATTTTATAATGTTTGTTTGTTTGTTATGAATTATTTAAGGTTAAACTTTTCTCAGTATAAATTAGTTAATTACAAAAGTTTTGAGAAAAAAATAAAATAAAATAATAAATCGTCAACAGCAGGGTTCGAACCTGCGCGGGCGAAGCCCAACAGATTTCAAGTCTGTCTCCTTAACCACTCGGACATATTGACTTTTGTATTTGGTGGCTAAACAATTATATATAAAATAAAAGTATCTCTGTTTAAGTAAACTTTATTCGCATTAAACAATTTCCCAAGAATAATTAACCATGGGAAAAACATAAAGTACAGAGGTGAAAACGACAGAAACAAACTTAATAATTGTTACTACAACAACTTGCTCTTGTTTTTTTCTTTGTATTTGCTCATTTAGTACAAAAAACCTTTACCATACGTATATTACTAATCCAACCCATTAAAATGTACAAAACAAATCGACTAAAAAGAGTACTATTAATTTTTCTTTCTATTTAACCACAATAGTAATTTAAAAGATTCATAAAAATATCAAAAAATTCTGTTACAATGTATATACTAAATAGTAAAAGATACTCATTTATTATGGCAAGAAACCTTGGAAGATCTTTTAACTCATAATTGGGGACAAATATTTTCTGTCAACTTTTTGGGACACGTTTTGTTGAGTGGAGATCTTACTGTGTTCTATAATACTCATTGAATTTTATATTCCAGATAATAATGTTTTCTTTTATTGTTAAAAGATAATAATGTTTCTATTAGTTGGGTTTTTTTTGTGTTAGAGCAAGAAAAAATATTGTTTTACACTATTAAACGACTAATTCTTTTCATAAACTAACACTAATAGTTATTATTACCGTGTCCGAACAATTGTTTGTAGCTCGTGATCTAAACAATTATTTTTAAATATGCACTGAAATATCAATTTTCTCAAAAAGCATGTTTTAATTCCAAATCTCACACTCTCCTTCTCTCTCTCTCTCTGGCTCAGTGCGGCGAGGTAATTACACGGCGACCGCCATGAGTTTTCAACGGCGGCGCTACCCTTACTACAACCGTATCCGCCGTCTCCTCCCTCTCGTCCTCGCCGTCTCTCTATCTCTCCTCGTCCTCTTCGCTTTCCTCTCCTTCCTCGCTCCTCCTCCTGGCGATTCCGATCGCCTCCCTTCTCGCGTTCGCTACACATCCGTACACACACATACACACTCTCTATCTCTATCTCTCCATTAAATCGATTTCTAATTCGTTTTTTGTCCGTCGCAGATTCGAATCGGAGCCAACGATACGATCAAATCAGTGGGTTTTCGAGTTCCGGTTAGTGATTTTTGCTTCATGATTTGGGATCTATATTGCTTTTTTATCAATGGGTTTCATTGGTTTGTGTTGTTTGTCTTCCTTCTTCTTCTTGTTCTGTGAACAACACAGAGAGATGGAGGCAGATCAGATCGTCATATTTGGCGTTCACGAAACGCTGAGTTCTTTTATGGATGTAGCAATGCAAGCAGCAAGTTCTCAAGTGAGATTAGTCATTAGATTAGATTAGATCAATAAAGTATGAATCTTTGAGTAGTTAAAGTTAGCTAATTAGGCTTTGATTTGAGTTCTATTGTTTGTTTGTAGATGCGAAAGTAGTGACTCGAAACGATAGGTACTTGGCTATAGCTACTAGTGGTGGCTTGAATCAACAACGAACCGGAGTGAGTTCTTCTTCTTCTTCTTTGACTTATCTCCATTGTAGCTTAAGTCACATACTGAAATTAGCAAATGTTTGTTTCTTGTAATGCAGATTGTGGATGCAGTTGTTGCGGCGCGGATTCTGAATGCTACTCTTGTTATACCAAAGTTAGACCAGAAGTCTTATTGGAAAGACGCTAGGTTCGGTATAGAATGAGTATAAAGTAGTGTATTTTTGATTGTTATGTTGCCTGAGTAACTTTTTTTTGTGTGTGTGTTTTGATGCAGTGATTTCTCGCATATTTTTGATGCGGATTGGTTTATGTCGTTTCTTTCGGACGACGTTAAGATTATAAAGCAGCTTCCGCAGAAAGGCGGGAGGCCTTGGAGTCCGAGTAGAATGCGTGTGCCGAGGAAATGTAATGAGAGATGCTATATTAATCGGGTTTTGCCTGTTCTTCACAAAAGGCATGTAAGTTTACTCCTTCTCTCTGATAACTTTACCATGTGAGAGTTTTTGCCCTGTGGAAAAATATGTCTAAGTAGATTGTTTGTTGAGACTTACTCCTCTATCGACTATTTGCTTCGGTTGTCTTTAGAATAAGCATTTTGCTGTAGCCTTATATCACTTTTGTCTGTGTTATGCTTCAGGCAGTTCAACTGAATAAATTTGACTATAGACTTTCAAACAAGTTAAGCGATGACTTGCAGAAGCTAAGATGTAGAGTAAATTACCATGCTTTAAAGTTTACTAATCCTATACTTACAATGGGTAATGAATTGGTCCGACGCATGCGATTGAGGAGCAAACACTTCATTGCTTTACATTTAAGGTAAAACCACTGTTTTATCCACCTTTATATCATCATACTTCTTCGGTTTTCACCACGTTACTTAACAAGGTCATTGTAATAGATAATGTCCTAAACATCCCCTCATAGTTTGGGGTTAAGTACTAAGATAATGTCTTAATACAAGAGATGATGACTTTGTTGCAGGTTTGAACCTGATATGCTTGCATTCTCGGGATGCTATTATGGTGGTGGTGATAAGGAAAGGAGAGAACTTGCAGCAATTAGAAGGAGATGGAAAACATTACATGTATTGTATCTATTCTGTAATGTTATTAGGAATTACACACTATTCAATGTAGGTTAACAAGCCGTTAATGACTAATATTGCAACAGATTAACAACCCAGAGAAACAAAGGCGACAAGGGAGATGTCCGCTCACTCCTGAAGAAGTTGGCTTGATGCTTAGAGCTTTGGGATATGGAAGTGATGTACATATATATGTTGCCTCTGGTGAAGTATACGGAGGAGAAGAATCATTGGCTCCTCTGAAAGCGCTCTTCCCACACTTTTATTCTAAAGACACTATAGCTACAAAGGAAGAGTTAGAACCTTTCTCTTCGTACTCATCTAGAATGGCTGCACTTGACTTCCTTGTTTGTGACGAAAGCGATGTGTTTGTTACTAACAACAATGGCAATATGGCTAAAATATTGGCCGGGAGGAGGTACTGAAACTTCTTCTTCGTCGTCATTTTTTCGGTTTGTCTCTTTCTCGATTTGTTTCTTTGATGGGATTGAAAGGTTTAAGCTATCGGTCATGTGAATTTGCAGGAGATACTTTGGACATAAACCCACGGTTAGGCCGAATGCAAAGAAGCTTTACAGATTATTTATGAACAAAGAGAACACGACTTGGGAGGAATTCACATCAAGAGTCCGTTCGTTTCAGAGAGGGTTCATGGGAGAGCCAAAAGAAGTAAGAGCGGGTAGAGGCGAATTTCACGAGAACCCATCCACATGCATATGCGAAGACACAGAGGCCAAGGCAAAAGCGCAAATAGAATCTAGAAAACTCGGGAAGAAAAACAAATCAGCGAATAAAGACGGATCAGTAACCAATGATGAACAAACCGAAGAGGATGAGCCAGATTGGTCTGAGCCAGACTATGAGGAAGAACAGAGTGATCTTCAGGACAGAGGATTGTACAATGGGACGAGTTTAGATTATGATGATCCATCCACTTCTGATGAGCCCGAGCTTGAAGAAATGCTATCGGACTAGTTACATTCACCATCGACGAGGCTTCACATTGTTGCCAATGAATCTCTCTGCTTGGTACACAGTGAGTTTTTCCAACATAAAGGTTTAAGCCTTGTTGTCAGCATTTTCGCAAGAATTGTGTCATGTACATAGAACTATCTGTCGCGATAGCTCCTTTGTGTCTCTCAGGATCCGAAGAAAGAGCCATTTTTGTTTTTCAGTCATAATTTTAGCAAATATTCAGAAACAGAGGTTGACCAGTGATGTAGCTAGAGAAAGGGATAACAAGAAAAACATTATGTATAAGTAAAGCATTTATGATTTTCACTTCTAGTGAAAATTTGATTCGTATATGTTTCTCTAGCAAAGTTAATGTTTTGCATCATAATGTACAGCTTTGTGCCTCATGATCATCATATACATATACCGAAGCAACATATAAAAGTTAGGTATTGTGACAGCCTGACAGAGATGAACACAGACACGAGTTGTTCAGCAATTGTTCAAAAATAACAGTTTTGGTGTTACGATTATTACCAAAAAGTTGCAAAATTTCGTATAAAATGATAAAAGAGTATATGAGAAGATGAAGCTGGTTCCTTGATATAGTGCATGAAACTATCTTCTCGGCAGAAAAGGCTTGACGGATTCAATCACAACCTAGACGCCAAAATTATAAAATGAAGTAATTGAAAATATTCATAATTAATTAATCTAATTATGTTGATAGATAAGCTAATTACCCTCCCATCATATGACAATGATGCAAAAATCCAAGGCTCACGCCAACTCCAAGCAAGGCCTGTGAAAGCAATTATATTAGTAATGTTGCATGCATTTTGAGATGAACTCAATTTGCTCTAAAACAGCACTTACCATATACACTATCTTCGTAGTCAGTGTAAGAATTTAGCAATGGGTTCACGCGCTGACGTGAAGCTTCCACCGAGCTGCCCACCATTACCGTTAGAATAAAAATTCAAAAGAAAGTCGAAAACCGCATATCATTGAGTTCGACGATAAAGAGTATTTAACCTTTCTGATGCTTTAGTCTCACTAGACGCTGAAGCATACCACAAGTTGACAGCTGAGTCAGTTCCAACACTCTGTGTTTAGTTAAATCAATCAGAAACTAACACTTAATACACACATAATGATAAAAACTTGTTCCTGGGTCATCAATTTGTAGCCAGTAACCGACACAGAACACTTCAGCTTAAAGCGGTTATAGTGCTAAGCACAGACAGTATATATAATGTAGGAGAAAATGAGTACCAGAATGAGATCTTCATACTCAGGGTTACACCTGACAGCCCATGTCCTGTAGAAAATATTAGTAAAAACAGTCATGCCATAAACAAATTTGTGTTCATGATTCATGTGAAGCAGAAATATACAAGTACAAGAAATCCAAATATGATCACAGAGCTAAAGTTACCAGTGTGTATGACCAGGAAGCTCTTGGACAGGAACCTTAGCTTTGCGAAGATCCCATATGTGTATGCCAGATTCATCATTTGCAGTTACCTACACAGTCGACATTCCAGATTACAACACCAAAATGCAAAACATCAGTTAACATTTTGTGAAGATTATATACGCAGCTTGTTTCCCAGTTGGGGACTACTACTTTTAATTTCTTTGTTTGCATTGCTTGACAAGCATTTGGTAAGAGTGAAGTCTTACAAGTGTATGTTCTCGCTTGGTGTTGTAATCAACATTGCGTACATGAGCACGTTCAATTGAATTACCATTCCTGTAAAAATGCAAACATATCAAACTCACCGTAAAGGTATCTGATTTTAACAGGCAATTAATTGATTAGGTGAATCCGCTAGCATCCAGATACAGAATAATAAAAATTTCATGTGGAGATCCAGATACAACATACTTCATAGTGCGCAAGTCCCAAAACTGGATAGATGATTCACAGATCGCTGCAACAGAGTTCACATCATGTGGATTCCATGCTCCACCAGATAAAGAATGTCGCATACCAGCCGACTCCTTAGATAAAACCTATAAATTAACAACAAAAAAAATGATTTTAGAGGGATTTTCTCTTCATTCTCATTGCTAAGTTTCAGATTTCACCTCGGCACTTTTCGTTGAACTGTTTAAACTCCACAAGACAAGGCTTTGTTCGTCCATGCTGATTAGCTTGTCAGATTTTCCAGAGGGACACCAAAGCACACTGTTTCCACAAGAGGAAAATATAGTCTCCATGAAACTAACCATAAGAAGAAAGTAACAAAGGTAGAAGTTTTGAAACCACGAAACTCACCAATTAATCTTACCAACATGTGAATCAAGGGATGCAACACACTCCAACGTAGGAGAATTCGATTGGCCATACGGCTCAGGAATCTGCCATATCGCTGCTCCGAACGAATCGCCTTGAAAACATAAAACAACATTGTTAAGAAAGCCTTTCAACATTTTTCAGATTTTCAAGCTAAGGTTTCCACCAAAACAAACACACAAATTTTCAAACAAAACATAGAATTCTGAGATGAATCATACATTTTCAATTGAAAAAATCGAGATTTTACCAGTGGAGAAGACAGTAGAGAAAACGCGTTGATCAAAAGGGCAAGAAGCAAGATCCCAAATCTCATTAGCATGCGAAAACAAACCTTCGCAAATCAGCTCAGATCCATTCGAAGACAAACGAAGAAGATGAATCTACACACAAAGAAACTAACGATTCACAACAAGAAGACGAAAACACAGATCCAGAGAAAGCGAAAATCGATTAAGATCTATATAAACCTCGTTTTCTTCTTTCAAGCTTAACGTTCCAGTGAGGAAGCTAGTGTGATCCGTATCTGCTTTAACATCAGCTATACATCTCGCCTGAACAAAAAAAATTTCAACAGATTCAAACATCGAAGAAGATGTAGATCTAGAGAAGATCGTGCGTGCGTGAAGTGATACCTGATACTTTAAACCGTAACCAATGCCCGATGATCCTCCTTGCATTGTCGTCGTCGTCGTTTCACGCCTGAGTTAGGCAACGAACGCATCGAGGAAGAAGATGACCACTGTGATTACACAGCTCTCTAATGGGCCAATATTAGGCCCATATAAAAGCCCGTTTTGCTTATACGTACAAATCAAGGATGTTAGTGGGCATAATTATGACTTTTTTTTTTGTTTTTAATCTGAAATAGAAGATTATTGAATATCTCTGTAGGATAATGTTGATGAGAATAGTTAAGTACAAATATAAACATATGTGGAAAGGTTAATAAATAGCTTTATACATAAAGAAATATATACATAAAATGAATTCATGAAGAAATATATAAAGAAAGAATTCTTATTCATACAAAAAAAAGAGAAATAAATCTTATTGGTTGTTATAAACTATTCAAACTTTAAAGCACCTAGAATAAATTTGGAACCATATTTGAGACGATTATGTTATTTCTTCTAAAAAAAGTAGTATCTCTGCAAACTAAATAAAAAAAGAAAATACTTTTCTTTTCCTCTAGTGTTAAAAAGAAAAACATAACCATACTTTTCTTGGTACACAAACAACCCAATAACCTTATCAAAATCTTTGAATTATAAGTCAGTATATATGCAAGGCAACATTCCTATATATGATAAAACTTTTATAAATTAATTAAAAAAAACTTTGATCTGAAACTGATATTTTGTACCATTTTTAATGTACCAAACGAGTAATTTAACATATAGAACTTTTAAAACCAAATATGTAAACGCAGTCATTAATACATTAATTAAACAAACCGACGAAACGTGATGGTAAAACGGTAAGTATATAACGTAATATACATTAAGCGTATTAAACTTTATGACCTTTATACAGACATTCATATTAGTAAACAAAAAAAAATAAAAACAAGAAAAAGGAAACAAAGAAAATAAAAATCAATCCCACGCTTAAAGTTTATTTCACCTTCCACCATAACAAACCAAGCGCCTCTCCGAATCAGTTCGAAAAAATCAATTAAAAAAATTGTATATATATAATAATAATTCTCTCTCGGAAAGTACTGATACGCCGCCGCGAAAGATCTGTCGTCGTCGTCATGTACGTCACTAAAAGAATCTCCGATCACGGAGATCGACATCTCCTCCTCCTCGTAATCCCATGTTTCTCACTCCTCCTCTTCCTCTCTCTCTCCTCTCTCTCTCTAGATCCTTTCCCCACACTCGCCCCTCTCCGTAACCTAATCTACTCTCACCACACCCTAACCGCCGCCACAACCACCGTCGAAAACTCCGATTCCGCCGTAGAATCACAAAATACGACCCCTCGCGGCGTGAAGGAGGAGGAGGAGTTGTTGAATTCGAGAATTGGGGTGTGTTTGGTAGGAGGAGCAAGACGGTTCGAGTTAACCGGACCGTCCATAATAGAGAATATATTAAAAGTGTATCCAAACGCTGATTTGTTTCTTAATAGCCCATTGGATAAAAACTCGTTCAAGCTACGTTTGCTTAAGGAGACGCCAAGGCTCGCTTGGGTTCGTATCTTCGACCCTAAGCCTATCAACGAAACCGAACCTATGGTTCGTGTGCTCACGCCGATGAATTCGCCTAATGGCATTAAGGTAAATTAGTTACAAACTTTAATTAACATTCACATTTATTTTGGTTTTTTGGGTTAAATTATTAATATATCAAAAATTTTAAAAAGTGAAATGAAATGGTAGAGAGAAAGTGGTGTAGAAAGTGGTATGTTTGGTTGGAGAGGATTAGGGTTAGGTGTAACCGTTTCTTGAGAACTACGTTACTCATGTGACGAAGGAATGTTTTATTATAACGTCATTATTAGCGTTTTCTCACAATGTCACTAGGAAACATGTGTGTTAATTAATAATCATATAAAAATCCCTAAGTTTTAAAGAAATTATGTGTCATAAATTAATATCAAGACTCTCCTCTCCCTGTGGATTTTATACTAAAGTTTTCCTCGTTAATTATTTCTTGACAAAAATAGTGTTATATGTAAATATCATTTCAAAATTCAAATTGTGAATTGGATTGATGAGACACTATCATGACATGGGTGGTATTAATTAGTTTTTGATTATATATTTGTTTACAAGAAAAAAACACATATGTGTGTTAATTCATAATTGAAGTTTATGATTTATTGGTAATTGTCATTTTCTCGCACAACTCACAAGGTTTATAGTCATACAAATCAGAGACTGAATTTGACTCCTTAATTAGCTTTTATGGACCCATTTTTCCCATAAAGAAGATCTTTGATTAAAAAGACCTTCTGCTTTTCTTTGGTATTTTTTGTTATTTATAAAGGGGGTTAGTTTTTTAAGTTTATGGTAATAATTGTTTCTTGGTTTTTAAGTATATGTCTACATTGGATTAATGTTTACACTTTGTTTTTTTCATGGCAGGGCTTAATACAATACTTCAACTTAGTCGAAGGCTGCATCACAATGATAAAATCATACCAAAGGGAAAACAACTTCACATACGACTGGATCATCCGAACCCGTGTCGACGGATACTGGTCCGACCCGCTCGACCCGGAATATTTCATACCGGGTCAATACCTAGTCCCACCCGGTTCCTCCTACGGTGGTCTCAACGACCGTTTCGGCGTAGGCGATCTCAACACCTCAAAAGTGGCTCTCTCTCGCCTCTCTCTCATACCCGAACTAGACTCAGCCGGGTTAACCCGGCTTAACTCCGAATCCGCATTCAAATCCCAGCTCTTACTAAACCGTGTCCCTTACGTAACCAAGCCTTTACCTTTCTGTATAGTTTCTGATCGAACCTATGACTTCCCTCCAGACAGTTACGGTGTCCCTGTGGCGGCTCTATCTAGCCGCGGACCGTTAAACGGCGCCAAATGCCGTCCGTGCACGGTCGCGTGCAGCGGCACGTGCATGGAGAAAGTTATGGGGAGGCTGAACAGAGGATGGAGCTGGACTGAGTGGAAGAACGGGACTGTGAAACTTTGCGACGCGCACGGCGAATGGGAAGAAGGCTGGGAGAAGATATTCGACGACGTCGCCGGCGAAAAACTCGCACGTGCGAGGACACGTGGCGGAGGTTTGGATTCGATGAGATGTGTTGAAGAGTTTGAAGAGATGAAAGGAATGGCCGTTAAATGGGAAGCTCCAGCGCCTCAACAGATTTGCGAGTTGGGCTTAAGGCCCAATTAGGATATATTTGGGTTTTAAAATTCAATTTAATTCGCCAACAAAGCCCAATTTGTTTTACTGTACTTTTGTTTTTGTTGGAGAAATTATTTCAGGTTACATCAAACTATATCAGTGAAATTACAAGTTTGTTTAAGGAACATAACCAGGATCTTAGTTTATTTGTGTGGGATAAAGAATCAAATCTTATCGGAAATTGAACCCTGTTACAAGATTTGATAGTGCAGATTTGTATAGTTTTTTACGCGTCATTATATGAGCAATGAAATGATTCAACTAGTGGCATCTTTTCTTAAATGTCTCTATATATGAGTTTGTAAGACGAGGAATAAAACTAATATACAAGTAACTAATCTTACCAGGTCACGTGATATTGCTGCATTGGAATCTCGGGCACAACACGCGAGGAAAGATACGAATATTCACTATATCGGCAACATATGAATATACCTCTAACGATAAATAGAAGGACATGTTTTGTTGATGTAACATTTATAATAGAAATACTTGGTTTAATTAGGCTCAACAACATTATGTGCACCACTACATTATATAAACTTTTTAACACAATTGTTTTTCTTAGCATATGTAATAATGTAATTCATTTTTTTTATATGCCACGACAAATAACTTCATCAAGTTTTCTAACATTTTAACTGAAGAAATCATATATATATAATAATAAGCCACCGAAATAAATCACTTGAATCAAGAAATATCACTACAATCTTTGTGGCTCCTTACATTTTTTTTTTTTTTGACAAAACTCCTTACATTTTATTTACAAATAAGTTGCCATTAAATCAAGAAAATCAAGTCACATGCTTAACAAAATCTATTTCTGTTAGCGCTAAGTAAGGCCCTCTCTCGAAGTTTGTGGATCTATATAATGTAGAATTGTTGTGAACTGATGATATTATTGAGATTGAACAACATATTTAAAGATACAATTAGTCAAAGAAGGAGATGAATCCAAGAAGAAGATACAGAGAATGAGAGAAACGAAGAGGTAGTCAAAGGAGATAATAACTACACTAATATGCCCCCTCAAGATGGACGTCCGTGAGAGAGACCAATCTTGTTAGAGAGATCGACAAAGCGCCCTCGAGACAGAGGCTTGGTAAGAGCGTCAGCAAGCTGGTCGTGAGTACTAATATGAGAGATCCGGAGAGCCTTGGATTGAACTAATTCCCGAACAAAATGATAATCCAAAGCTAGATGTTTCATTCGAGAATGAAACACGGGATTTGCTGCAAGGTAAGTGGCTCCAATGTTGTCACAGAAGATTGTTGGAGTAGAAGAGGAGTGAAGGCCAAGTTCAGACATAAGAGACACGACCCACTTTACTTCTGAAGCAGTAACCGCTAACGACCTATACTCAGCTTCAGTTGAAGACCTAGCTACCCCAGTTTGCTTCTTCGAACACCATGAGATCGGCTGGCTGCCAAGGTATACAATATATGCACCCGTAGAAGAATAATCGTCACGATTACCAGCCCAATCCGCATCAGAATATGCATGAAGAGTCTGAGGCGATGTAGCTGAAAAAAAAATACCCTTGTTTGCGGTGCCAGCAAGATAACGAAGAACACGTTTGACCGCTTCCCAGTGAGAGGAAGTTGGTCGATGCATGTATTGAGAGAGACGATTGACCGCGAAAGCAATATCTGGACGAGTGAGACCAAGGTATTGTAAACTGCCCAAAGTGGCACGATATTCCGAAGGGTTGGCAAGAATAGAGCCCGAGTGAAGAGTAAGTTGTTGCGAAGACATGGGCGTGGGAGCTGGTTTCGCAGAGGCCATCTTGGTGCGATGCAATAAATCAGTAGTATACTTGGTTTGTGTGAGAAGAAGTCCTTTAGAAGTACGATATGCCTCCATGCCAAGAAAATAAGCAAGATCACCGAGTTCTTTAAGAGAGAATTTGGCAGCAAGGAGACTAGTAACACGGACAATTTCTGTCGTAGAGGATCCAGTAATGATGATATCATCAACGTAGACAAGAAGATAGATGAAAGTTGTACCCGTGCGAAGAATAAACAGCGATGCATCAGCCCTTGAATTTTGAAACCCAATACTTAGAAGAAAATCTTTAAGAGCATTGTACCAAGCTCGAGGAGCTTGTTTCAATCCATAGATAGCCTTCTTGAGTCGGCAAACATGATTTGGTCGATCCTTATCTTCCATTCCTGGTGGCTGAAGCATATACACTTCTTCAGAGAGAGGTCCTTGAAGAAATGCGTTATTAACGTCAAGTTGTTTCAATGGCCAATTACGAGCAACAGCTAGTCCGAGAATGAGACGAATAGTTGAGTGTTTGATTACAGGACTAAATGTATCATGGAAGTCAATGCCGGGACGTTGATGAAAACCCTTGGCCACCAATCTAGCTTTGTACTCGTCAATGGAGCCGTTAGGTAAACGTTTAATCCGAAACACCCATTTAGAGCCAACGATGTTTTTAGCCAAGGCTCGATCAACTAAATCAAATGTATCATTGCGAACACACGCATCATATTCCTCACTAACAGCCTTTCTCCATTTTTCATCTTTTAGGGCCTGAGAAATGTTCGCAGGTTCAACTTCATGAAGAATTGCAGATAGTCCATATCTTGGATTTGGCTTCACAATATTATTTTTGGAGCGTGTGACCATGATGTGAGTAGAGGAATCTGCAACTGCACGACGATCACATGCCAAATCAGGAGGAGGAGCAGGTTGACTGGTTGGTTCCGTGTTTGGAACCAAAGTTGTTTGAGTTACAAGTTCCATGTCTACCGTAGGAGAAGAAGATGATATCGTAGGCGGCGGAAACGATGAAGCAGGTGATGTCTCTGGTGGTGTCAAGACAGTTGCAGGTAAAGGATCAAGACACGGGGGTTGAGTCGAGGTAAGTGGCCGTTGAAAAATAGGAACAAAAGAGGTAGGCGATGAATTAGGAAGGGAAGTATCATCAGAAACAGTAGAATTAGAAGATAGTTGCTGACAAAGAGTAGAAAAAGGAAAGATGGCTTCAAAAAATTCGACATGCCTAGACACATAAACCCGAGAAGAGATCACATCTAAACAGAGATAAGCACTCGCGAGAGAGAGTAACCCATGAATATACATGGAGTGGAACGAGGACAGAATTTATTGTTGCCATATGGTTTGATCCAAGGGTAACATAGACAACCAAAAGTCCGAAGCTTCATGTAATTTGGATCTTGTTGAAACAGCGACATAAATGGTGAGGAATTTGCCAAGTTTGGCGTGATGAGACGATTAATTAAATAGACGGCTGTAGCAAAGGCATAAGTCCAATAAGTTGTTGGAATTCGGCATGAGTAAGAAGAGTGAGACCGGTTTCAACGATATGACGATGTCGCCGTTCCGCCATACCGTTGTGTTCGGGAGTATGAGGAGGAGTCGTGAGATGAGAGATTCCATGGCGAGAGAGATGTTCTTTTAGTGCAATAAACTCTCCTCCATTATCAGAATATAATGTTGTGATTTTGCGTTTGAATCGATTTTCCACAAGAGTTTGAAATTGAGGAAAAATGCTTGCAACTTGAGACTTCTTTTTGAGAGGATATAGCCAAATATACCTTGAAAAATGGTCAACAAATACGACATAATATTTGTAACCATCGATGGAGAGAGTTGGAGATGTCCAGACATCGGAAAAAATAATATCAAGAGGTCCATTTGATGTAAGAGTAGATACGGAAAAAGGAAGTTTATGACACTTATTTGTAGAACAAGAATTACAAATCAAATGTGTTGATAATGAGGAAGATGTGGGTAAGGAAAAACTAGAAATTATTTTGCGAAGAGTTTGAGAATTTGGATGGCCTAAGCGGGAGTGCCAATCCGAAAAAGAAGACTTGGAGCATAAAAAAGCACAAGAAGAGCTTAAAGAAGGTGTTGAAATCAACGGCCACTCATAGACTCCCTCATTAGCTTTGCCTTTGAGAAGTGTTGTCCCCGTGTTGAGATCCTTCACCTGAAACGTATCCGGACACAATTGAACCATGACATTATTTGCTTTGCAAAGTTTATTGACGAGAGATTAAATTCTTTTTCATGTTTGGGACGCGAGAGAATATCATTGAGATGCAAATTTCGAGAAGGTAAAAGAGAGAGATGGAACCGGTATGGGTTATGGGAAGACCAACACCGTTTCCAATCATCACATTCTCGCCTCCTTTGTAGGGTGAATGAAGAGAAAGAGTATTGAGGTCACTTGCAATATGGTGAGAAGCACCACTATCGAGCAGCCAAGGAGATAAGTCTGGTGAACTAGTAGTTGTGTGATGAGCTTGATTTTGCCATTGAGGTGCGAGCAATGGAAGATGCGGAGCAAGCCACCGTGGAGGAGCACGGTATTGTTGAGAAGACGGCATAGAGTATGACGCTTGAGGAGCGGAGTATTGTGGGCATCTTTTCGCTCCATGTCCTTGTACTCCACAAATTTGACATTTTCCTAGATAAGGTCGGGGTGCGCGAAATCCACCACGAGTGCCAAACGATCCTCCACGAGAAGTTATAAAACCACCACGAGATGGTTGATGATAAGGACGAACTTGAGTTGAGTTTGCCGTGACCGGTCCAGGTGGTGTTGTTGTTGACATCTTCCGAATTAAGTGAGTTCTCGCGATTAATGAGTTTTTCGTGGAGCTCATCAAGTGTGATTGGAGTATCACGACCATTTACCATATCAATGATAGCACGGTAATCTTCGCCAAGGCCATCGGTGATGATGTCGAGGAGATCTTCATGATCGAGAGGAGAGTCGAAGCGCAAGTTGATCGGATTTCTCAACGATGCCACGAATGTAGTCGTTGATTGTTTTGGTACCCTTGGAGCTGCGTTTGAGTTGTTGTCTGATTTGTTTGATATGTCCTCGAGAAGGTTTACCATAGGTGCTATGAAGAATTTTCCAAACTTCGCGAGAAGTAGTAGCTCTGGCAACAATTGGTTGAATCGAGAGAGTAAGAGAGCCAATCGAGGAGTCGTATAACAACTTGTCTTGTCGATTCCGAGCGACAAAATTTGGATTAGCTTGAGTTTCACCGAAGCGGTGATTTCGATTCGTTGGTGGTGATAGATTTTCATCGGAGATGAAACGAGTGGAGCTCGTGAGCTTCAAGAAGAGAACGAATTTGTAGACGCCATGTGATGAAATTTGTGGCGTTGAGTTTTGTGATGCTTAGACATGTTAAGAGAAATCAATGTTCGCGTAGGGTTCGAGACATTGAATATTAGTGCCGTTTCGGCAGATGAAGAAGAACTTGAGGAAGAGACAGAGTTGATAGACATGAAGAGAGAATAGGGAGAAGAAACAGAGAAAAGAAGAAAAAAAAAAAAAAAAAAAAAAAAAAAAAACAAGTAGAGGAAGAGACAAGATCAGAAAAGCTCTGATACCATGTAGAATTGTTGTGAACTGATGATATTATTGAGATTGAACAACATATTTAAAGATACAATTAGTCAAAGAAGGAGATGAATCCAAGAAGAAGATACAGAGAATGAGAGAAACGAAGAGGTAGTCAAAGGAGATAATAACTACACTAATATATAACTCTGGCTTCAAAAGTCCACACGCTTGCACAACCTAATAAAACTAATAGTTTAATTAATACTTATATAGATAACCCCAAATCAATTGATTTAAGGGCTAGTTTACATTATATAATTTATATAAACAACTTTTTCGTGATCGTGGTAAGACAAAAGTGAACAAGAAAACCGTGAATTTTGATCCTTTGGTGTATATTTGGAGCTGCCCATTCACTGACATGTACCAGCTCACACCCTCGTGCCTTCTTAATTACATGACACACAATCTTTAGTTTAACAGTTTTGTTAATTTAAACACTATTATTATTTGGGTTGAAACCTATACTTTCATTTTAATATTATTAACATGTGAGAATAATAAACTGTTTTAACGCGTTTAAACTCCTACCAAATTAGTTTATGGTAGACTCAAAGACTATGTTTATTTAAATTAAAAGTTTAGTTTCATAAAATAATACGAAATGGAGGGTTACTCAAAATTTGTATGGGAGGTTTAGCTAGGTTGTCTAACCCACGTGTGTTCCCTCTCCGCTTGAAATGGAACATATATCATGTCTCTTAACTCGTTTAACTCTCATTTTAATTATTTTACTAATCACATTATATTAAAACTATCATACTCTCAAGCATAACTATATTACCTTCTAAACTATGTATATATAGATTGACAAAATTTGGCTCTCCTTGAGATAAATGTTCAAGAAAATGTCAAACTTTCATGTTCAATATAATGTCAAACTCTAATCCAAAGATGATAAGTACGTAATTTTTTATATAAAATTTGGTTTAATGAAAAGATTATGTAACTAGTTTAAAGAAAATATATAGTTGGGGAATAACAAAGCAATTAATTTCAAAAAAAGTAGTGAAAGTTGAAAACTATCCCCACGTGCACATCATCTCAAACTTCGTTGCCAAACAACCCCACAAAATGGGCCCCACTTATCTCTCTATATATAAACACTATTTCTTCTTTCTTCTTTAACCATTTCAAACACCATACCAATCTCTCTCTCTCCTCTTCTCTCTCTCCCCGCCGTGAAATGGTTGGAGTTTTCCGGCGATCTCTCTCATTCCCAAACAAACCTACACCGTCGAAGATACGTGTCTCTCACCACACGAGATCTATAAGTCTCCCCTGCAGATCTCACCCGTTAATCTCACACATAAACCACGAGATCTCTCAGATCAAATCCTGGTCTTCTTTCGCCGGAGAATCTCAACGCCGCACCACCGCCTGGATCACCGACGGACTCAGCCTCCTCAACGACGTACACGAATCTCTCGCCGAGATTCTCCACCTCCCACAATCTCAGGAATCTCTGCGTAACCGTCCGATTTTCTTCGAGAATCTTCTAGAAGATCTTCTCAGATTCGTCGACGCCTACGGAATCTTCCGATCGTCGATCCTCTCCCTCCGCGAGCAACAATCCGCCGCTCAAGTCGCTCTCCGGCGAAAAGACGGCGAGAAAATCGCCGCCTACTTAAAATCTCGCAGATCTCTGTCGCGAGATATCGCGAAACTGACGGCGTCTATACGCGAGCCGAAAACAAAATATCTTGACTGCCACGTGGACATTTTAAACGGATCTTACGGCGATGCTGAGCTGTCGTCTGTTATAGGTGACGCCATCGAAGCTACCGTTTTGGTTTCCGTCTCACTTTTTAACGGCGTTTATTTCTCTTTACGCTCGAGCAAAACGACGCCGTTTATAGGGTTTTTGAAAAGGACAGAGAAAAAACATAAAAGTGAAGAAGGTATCGAAGAGCTTAAAGAAGTTGACGAGAAGAGTTTGATGGGATTAAATAAAAAGAAAAACGAAGAAGTAAAAATTATAACGAAGAAAATGTTGGAGTTTGAGAATTCGATACGTGAAATCGAATGTGAGAGTGAGAAAGTGTTTAGGGGTTTGATTAGCACTCGTGTCTCTTTGCTTAATGCCTTAACACATTAAACTATTTTACTATACAAGTCTTCTTTTTTTCTGTAATTTACGTTTTTTAACTATTATTTCTATTTTTTGTATGTGCTATAATTACCTGAAAAAATCGAAAAACAAATAAATAAAGTATACTTTACATTTTTTGCTAAGATACTCAAATTTCATAAGTTCTCAAAGGATTAATGAGTTACGATATGTGGCAGAACATAAACTAATATCGTAAAAAAACTAGCATGATCATCACTGAATTTGATAAATAAATCAATTTATATAACTTTACCACATGATTATGACTTATTTTTAGTTGTTGTGTATATTAATTACTAAAAGAAACCGAAAACTGGTGTTTGATTAAAATGATTCTATTTTTTTTTGATGATTGTTATAGTGTAATTTTTGTAAAAAAAAAATTGTTGAAAACAAGAAAACTATAACGCGTTAAAGAACAACGTCCACTTATTTTCAAATAACATCATGGCCATGCATTATATGATCATTTATTAGGCAGACAACAAAACATCAAACATTAGTACACATAACAGCATGCATGAACAAAACTCACTTGACATATATATTTGCCGGAAAATAACTGAGAGAAAATATATTGTAAGTTCATAAGAAGACATATAAATTGTAACGTTATCACGTTAGTAGATTGGTTCTAATATTTCATTATTTTGTAGCCTCCCTCGTAATAACCCACAAAGCCACCACATGGTTTGTTAGGGAGATGCTTTTTCAATTATCATCTTGATCTGATTTGGATTTGCACTTAATTATTAATTAAGATTAATTAATACCAAATTAAACGTGGGATTTGCTGTAAAACATACCGTAGTCTATTGCATATTTGATTAACAATATACTTTCCTCTTTTAGCGGCGGTATGTGTTAATGACTTAGTGGTCACGGCCGGTTTAGCATATGAATCCAATAACCATACTAATCCGGTTAACTATAAAGCTATATAATTAATTTGGTTGGTTGATTTAATATCCAAATTGGTTGAATTATTTGTTTTTAATAAATGCTTTTATACTTTAGTTTAGCATAATAATAATACAACGACGCAAAAAAAAATTGACAACTCGGATAGGGTCAAGACTTCATTTCAACACCCAACAAAGATGATATAAAATTTTGACAAAAAAAAAAAAAAAAGATGATATAAAGGGATATTGGTCTTCAATGAGTAATTAGCATTATATTAATTTATGACCTAATTAAAAGTTTAGAGAGGAGATAATAATAATTAGAACACGAACTTTACATGTTCCTAATAATTAAAGTCTTCTAATATGATTCTTGACCACTTGTTGGTCACTATTTGTTAAACATCAATTGTATGTATTGTTGGTTATTCTTTGTCCATATGTATATAGTTGGTTTTAGATTTAATGTAAGTAGGTTTTATCCTTTATATCAAATGGCGAAAGTTTATTATTCATTAATTATCACTTTTCATTGCGTCAAAACTATTTTCTTTTCATTTGTCTGAAATCTATAATACTTATATATTATTTTTCACAATATAGTCTCATTTACAATTATAAATAGAGAAATTTTAGCAATTGCCCCCATATATATATATGCTTATTATGAAAGGGATAAAAACAAAAATACCCTACCATTTTTAAAAATAATTGTGTGATAATTCATTTCAAAACAACATGCAGTTACCACAAAAGTAATAAGAATGTCACGCAGGTTATCGATAACTCTCTCTAAAACAAATGGGCCTAACATAAAAGGCATAGTTAAAAGTAATTTCAATAAAAGCCCAATAAACAATAGGCTCCCACTTACTGCAGCCCAATGAAGATACCTTTAAATAGACCAAACCATCAAAAAAGCTTAAATTCTCTCTCACACAATTGTTTTTTTTTTCTTTTCTCAAACCACTATTTGAGTATTTACGATGGATAATCAAATATTGGGGTTAGAAGAATATGAAGAGCTAGAGAAGAGTTGTATAACACAAGAAACACAAGAAGAAGAAGATGAAGACTATTTGTCTGATCAAACCAGTAAGAAGAGGAGAAGATATTCAAGATCTTCTGTATCAAAGAAGAGAAAGAAGACGTATAATCCAAGCAAGGTATCTCTATACTATGATGATACTTCTTCTGATGATGATTGGCTTCTCAAGACCATTAAACATCACCGAAAGAATATTAATAACCAAACCGCTATCAATATTGATGATGAAGACATGAAGAGATCATCATCAGAAGAAGAAGAAGGAGAAGAGATTGTGTCTTTAGTTAGGGCTAAGTTTTTGCCTAAAGTGGGAATATTTGCATTACCATATATAGTCATGTACTTTTAGGAATCTATATTTGTTTTCTTCTTTTTCTCAGCTTTTTGTCTTTTGTGTTAAGCTTGCACAGTTTCAACGATTATGTAATTAACAATCAAAGTGGTGATTTTACAATACATGATCGATCTCACGAAAAAAACCCTAAGATTTTAAATAATTACATACCATGTAATTCGTTTATTAATTTAACATATTTTTTTAGATCTGTGTATATTGAAATCTCTCATAAAATCTTTATTATATCTTTTTTAGATCCTGATTAAATTCTCATAAACTAAAAAGATAAGAACTAAGAAGTATGTTATAATTTAATAAAAAAATTATTTAAATCATGGAGTATCTTAACAAATCCACAATGTATATATTTTCATGAAGAGTGTATCTAGGTTTTAAGTTTGGATTGGTTAGAGAAGAAACTTAATGAAATAAAATAACACAAGAAGAAGTATGCGCAAGTGTGTGAAATGGAGCAAGAGCTGCAATGACTTGGGGAACAAGTGAGTGTAACCACCTGAAAAACACAACTAGGTCATGAGAAATCTGAGATTTTTGAAGCCACAAATCTCAATATGTCTTTTAATAATGTTGTTTTAATGTGTTCTGTTCGATTTCGTCTTTGTTTTCGAAAAAGAGACTCCTCCGTTTTTAACTTATTAGGAAGCTAAAGAGTTTCAGTGTCTGAACAGAAAAGGACTTCCTTTTGCCTAATCTGCAAACATAGCTTCTCTGTTTCAAGAGAAATTATCTTTATATCAATGTGGAAACGGTGATGCAACCATGGACATAATAATCAATGGCTTTCGAGTTTTATACTCAAAAAGTATTAACAACAATTCTTAATGTAAGTTAACAATCATCTTACAAAGTTGTGTAGAGAAACAAATTTCAAGTCTTCTTCACAGTTCTCTTTATTTCGACATATGAAGCTTAAAAGAGGTTATCCATTTTTTCGCCATCATCTTCCAAGGTTTGATTGAGACCTAGCAGCAGAAACCCAACACAAGATTAGTTTGAACACCGCGTTACGCTTATAACAAGATTGCATGAAGGAGAATTTGTGTAGTACAATCTTTGTTTGGCTAACTACAAATAACCTATGTGTCTTTAAACAAAGAGAAACATCAAATATGTGATCTTCCACGATAAAGACACTGAATAGTTATTATGTCATTCACTTAACTTCTTAGAGGATAAGACTAATGATTCACTATAGAGAAACCAAATCAAGAATATCACCATTTGTATGACCTAAATCTTGATCAAAGCTATAAACTTTCACCAAAACTAACTACACACAATCGTAAAAGAGATCTCGCTAGCAAGATGACAAGTTTAGTAATTGCAGATCAACATTATGCATAAAAAACATTATCAGATTTCATAAAACTGCTCCCTCATGAGTAGCATTGTACTTTGTTTAAAAAAGAAAACATCAACATAGCTATATAGAGACATTACCTAGTGATGATGATCACCGTGACCGTGATCGCCATGACCATCCCACGGGTGTCTCCATCCCTATCAGTTTCCAAATAACAAACATCACATTTTAGCCACCATTGAAGAAAGTAAAAACTAAACAATCCAAATAAAAAAACACTACAAGAGTGAAGCAAAAAAAAAAACTACCATCACTACAGGACCATCTTTCTTTGCCCTGTACAATATCCAAAACCTGAAAAAAATTCATAAAAACCATAATTGCTTCTTGAATCATCATCATCGAACCAAAAACTAATTTTGATATATTCATCGCAAATTTTCGATCCACAGAGATCACACGATGAGATCTATCGTTTACCGAGATTTCACAGGAAGAGAGAAGAAACCATACCACATAACGGCGCACAAGCCTTTTCCGGTGACGGTGTGCCACGTCTTAGGAGTGTGCACGGTGACTCCCTTGTAAGTTATACCTCCGCCGCCGCCCATTCTCTCGAAGCTTCTTCTCCTCCGCTTTGACAACAAATCTCACCTGAGATTTCGATTCAAAGCATATATATGAGCCTGTGGGCTTTTTTGGCAAAGCCTTAAAATAAATGGGCCAGGCCCAATAAGTAAACAAAAGAAGCCCAGATTTTATAGATATGATTTTCTTATTATTATTATATAATCTGAATAATATATCAAAAAGCAGATCTGGATGAAGAAGAGGACGACGATGCACCGTGACTTATCGCCGGAGACGATGGACGTTGTTGAAGGATCTTCTATGGCGATTGATATGAAGATGGACGTAGACGATGATTTCGATTCCATGGAGATGTTAGGAGACGGTGGTGTTTTCTCTTCCGGGAGGAAACCAGAAGACGCTGATTTCTTCAATAGCTTCGAGGATGATTTCGACGATTCTGATATCAACTAAATCGCTACTCTTCCTCCTTCTCTCTCTCTCTCTCTCTCTCTCTCTCTCTCTCTTTCTCTCTTCTGTGTAAGCTCTCTATCTCTCTCTAGACTGTGATTTGACGATGAAGAAGAAACTGAGATTTGGTTTTTTTTTTTAGGGTTTTATTGTTTCTATGGTCTTTTGTTTTTTAATAATTAATCGAATCTTCTTAGTTTATGTGTTGATTGATTGCATTTAGAACTTGTTTAGACCATTATTCACCATTGTTACCATCTTTTGGTGAACCAAGTTTTAGTTGGGGCTAGTGTATTATTGCAAAGTGAAAAGGAGGGATTTAGTGGTGATTTGGTAAAACATATACACCAAACAAACACAAATAAGTAGACTATGATGTTAAAGTGCATAAGTAGATAGCAAACTAATCACAAAAGGTGCTCAAATACACAAAATATTGATGTGTTAGTGTCAAGCAGAAGGATGCAACCCTCTCATACTATTTTTTCTTTCTTTTCATTATACTTCCTACACATGTCTGATTTTAGAAGCACGTTATACACTTCAACAACCATTTAAACCACTTTTGTTACCGCGAGTAGAGAGAGAGAGAACTGTAAATTTCATCGATACATACGTGTAACACGTTCACTTCAGGGAAGAGTCGGGTTTGGTTTGCAAATGGTAAGGAGTGGTTATAGGTCTTTTACATAGAGAGAGGAAGAAACATCTTTCCGTTCTTCTTCCTGGATAGTCTCACTTTCTTTGCGATTTTCATACAAACGAGCAATAGTAAGGCGATACAGACCAAGATGAACGCTAGTCGCAATCGCTTGAAGAACAAAGATACAGCTGAAATCACCAGAAATGATAAGATCACTAGCTCCCATATAACAAAGACTAAAACATCAACCCTGTTATTCAACAATGCAAACAAAACACAAACAACATAAGTGAAACCAAGATGGTAATGGAAGTATATGTCGAATCACAGAACACGATCTCAATAATTGCGCGATGAAATGTTGTTATGGAACCTGGAAGAAGAGAGATTAGATGTGGAAGAGAAGAATGATAAGGAGGCCCAATCATGCTTTGTCCTAATCTGATATTCTCTTAGCTGTTCAGCTAAATTCGATCTCGTTATCATCGATTCCTATCCTTATCGAAATCTCACCACCACTTTCTCCACGGAAAGCTCAAAGATGCGTCGTAGAAACTTGAGACGCAGGAAACATTCATAACTTGAAATAAATCCAACGGCTGAGAAAATATCTCTGTGAGATTGAATTTTTACAGCGACCAAACGATGTTTGATTCGTTGGTAATAAACTATCTCTCCACGTGTCAACATTCGGATCGGGTTATAGATCCGGGTTGGATTTATAGGCCCATCTGATGAGTGTTGGGCCTTGTAAAGGTTATTATCTCTTATAATTATCCACTAGGATTTAACCCGTGGTGTATTTATGTTTTTTACGAATAGTTTTATATATATACAGTTAATTTAGAAGTATGTAATATTTTCTGTTTTTGTAAAATAAATAAAAATATTCAGAATTTCTAAAGAATATTTTGTTCTTTTATTGTTTATGCAAATAAATATATAATGAGAAATAGATTTTATATAGCAAAATCTTAATATAATTTGTAAGTTGGTTTATTCCAAACTATAATAAACTATAAAAATTAGGGATGGACACAACTTCCGGATCCGAAATATCGAACCCAAACCAAACCGAAATCCCCAAATCAATATCAATCCTAAAAACAAATAACTCGAATGTATAGGGAAATTTACTACAATAATACTTGAAATCGAATACAAACCGGACTCAATTTTTTAGAACTAAACTAAACTACTCTAACTACCCAAAAATTATTTAAAATAATTATAATTATAATTATATTTGAAGTACATAATTGGAACCAAACCGATAATAATATTAAGTAAGTTTTTTTGGAAAATTTCAAAAAAGTACTTCAAAAATAATAATATATATATTTTTATTATATATTTCGTATATCAAAATTTTAATATAATTTGTAAGTTGATTAGACCAATAATTTATTATTTATTATATTTAGGATTCGAAAATACCCGGATTCAAAATACAAACCGAAACCTAATCAAAATACACAAATCATATTATGCGATTTACCCAAATTTATTTAAAATTATAATTATTTTGATTATATATATAAATAATTGTTGTAAACATATTCTAAATATGTAATATAAGATTTAAATTTTAATAGAATTGCATTTTCAGCTTTTTTGTTTATAATCGAACCGGAAATCGAATTCGTTAACAAATTTTTTTTTTATTGTTTGATATTTTTAACAAAAAATTGTTTCGACTCGTTTTAAATTCTTAATAATATTAATTAAATCTGTTTTGATTTAAATAAAATTTTAATGCTAGTTTTTATAAAAAAACTATGTAATAATGTATTTATGTGACATATTTTTATTTTGTTTTTTAAATATTTTTTACATAATTTTTTTTTTTTTTTTTTGGAAAGAATGTAATATTTCCTTATTTGGTTTTTCGTAATTAAATGTTCAAAAATATTTCTTTTTATGCTCAACGGCATAATGTGTAAATAAGTGTGATTTTTTGGACATGTTCAAATTAGTACTTCAAAAATAATATATAGATTTGTTTTTCAAATATGTTTTACATAATTTCTTTTATTTCTTTTATTTTTTTTGGAAAGAATGTAATATTTTCTTATTTAGTTTTTCGTAATTAAATGTTCAAAAATATTTTTTTATACTCAATGACATAATGTGTAAATAAATGTGATATTTTGGACATATTCAAATTAGTATTTCAAAAATAATATATATAGATATCGACCAAGTCATGGGCAAACGTAACGTGAAGCTTTTTTATTATGGTATTAAATTCCAAGAACTTGAAAGCGACGTATTAATGGATTCTCGTGCTCCACGTAATAAAGTGAGTGATAATTTAGCGTTGAATATTCCTGATTTGACAACATTTAGACAAGAATCACGTCCACAAAACGCATAAAGGAGGTGGAAAAGCGAATATAGATTTGGAAATTAGAACAAACTAATGATGAAAATTAACATTTTTGGTTATATATTTCATATACTTAGAACATTCAAAAATACAGTAAAAAAAAACTACAATTTGATCTACATATCGAACTCTTAATGAAATGGGTCTTTAATGTAAAAATACTATAATTTGATCGTATTTTCACGTTTTATTTGTAACGCTTACAAGGAAAAACTAAAAGTGTAACGTTTTCATTTATAAAAAAAAATACATTTATTTCTGCCTCAATAAGTTTATACCAGCGTTGCATTAATCAATTAGTCACGTGGACCCACACCACCGACCTCACGTCTTTTGCGCCAATCAATACACAGTATTGGGTCCCGCAAAAGGACAATCTCCCACGTTACTTTACACGTGTCAACAAGTTATTGCTTGACGTCACTTTTCTCTTTTGTCTAGATCCATCCGTCTTCACGTTCGTTTGCCGCTACTCACTTCCATCGTCCGATTAACACAATTCTTAACACGTGTCCTTCATCCTATGATGATTTATAAGTTTGTACTTAACTTGCTCCATTTCTTTTAACCATTTTTTACTTTCATCCCTGTATTTCGAATTTTATTTAATTAAAACCTACAATTTCATCAATATATCTTGTATCTGTTTTTGTGTCAATATTTTGAAGATTGCAAAACACCGAAACTTGATTTACCTAAATGATTATAAATATTTGATCACCTATATATTTTAATAAAAATACGAATTAAAAATAGTAAATATCAAAGAATTGTCATAAAAAATTCTAGATTTTTTAATTAAATTTGATAAACCTGCCCCGTTATGTCTTATCCATTTGACATCTTTTGGTTATTTTTAACATAGAATGGCCTCCCATCGCGTAAGCAAATTTATAATAGCCTTATAAATTATTTTTAATTCATTTATTACCTTAACCAAAAGTAAAGAAGAGAATGGTAATAACGTGGTGACGAAGAGAAGAGGACACAAAAAGTGGGGTCATTTTGTAATTTTTATATACTTTACAGATATTTTCCAAAATATAAAATAATTAACATAGAGCGTGGAATCCGCGTTGGCTTGGACCCCTCTCGCACTATAAAACACAGTTTCTCTCTTCACATTTCCTTCATCATCTCTTTTACAAATCATCTCAAAAATATTCCAACTTTAAATACAAAACAAAAACCTTTTTCTTGATAAACTATGTCTGAAGAAACCAAGAACGTTCCTGAACAAGAAGTGCCGGCTACGGCAGAGGTTACAGATCGTGGTTTGTTCGATTTCTTGGGGAAGAAGAAAGAAGAAACCAAACCAGAGACTACGCTCGAATCAGATTTTGAGCATCAGGTTCATATCTCTGAGCCAGCACCAGAAGTTAAACACGAAGTATTCGTAGAAGAAGAAGAGAAGAAGAAGCCTAGTCTTCTTGAGAAGCTTCATAGAAGCGACAGTTCTTCTTCTAGCTCCGTAAGTTTTCAAGATTTCGAATATAACTTAGGTTTAGGGTTTGTTCTGTTTTCTGATAAGTTTTGATTTTTTTTTTTTTGACAGTCGAGTGAGGAAGAAGGAGAAGATGGTGAGAAGAGGAAGAAGAAGAAGAAGGACAAGAAGAAGAAGACAGAGACTACTATTAGTGAAGGAGAGGTGAAAACAGAGGAGGAGAAGAAAGGGTTTATGGATAAGTTGAAGGAGAAACTTCCGGGACACGGCAAGAAACCTGAGGATGCTACGGCCACCACGGCGGCTGCACCGCCGGTGGTTGTTACGCCTCCGGTGGAGGAAGCACATCCGGTGGAGAAGAAAGGGATCCTAGAGAAGATTAAGGAGAAGCTACCAGGGTATCACCCCAAGAGTGTAGAAGAGGAGAAGAAGAAAGAATCTGAGTGATGATTTAAAAAATAAAAAATATTAATAATAATGTTTTTTTTGGGGAGATTTTTCATGTGTTTATGTTTGTGATGAATCATCTTTTGCTTTTGTGATGTGGAAGTTTGTTTGGCCTTTTTTTTCTTTTGTTGATTTATATGCTTCCCTGTTTTTTTTCTTTCTTTTATTTAGTTATGTTTTTGTATATGGTTTTCAAGGTACTTTTAATGGTATGAATATTTTTTTTGTTTTATATTTGGAAACTATTACATTATTTCATATAAAGGACAATGATCTAGTTTCCATGTTTATAGTTTTCGAATATTTCTGAAAAATAAAGTCCATACTTATGAAATTAGATGCGTTTTTTGGTATAGAAGAAACATGATTCGTCACGATCATGACGTGTTATACTTGAAACGTATAAATTGAATGAATTTAGATATATATTTTTAATTTTTAAAGATCAACTCAGATATGCTTTTAATCTGTCGGTTATAGAATCTCCAATTTATTTTAATTGGTTTATGGTTTATATATATTCGTAATCAGAACCCGCGAAATTGGTTTAGAGATTATGGGTCAAGGCTTTATAGGGCCCAATAACGATTAATACACAATGTTTAGTCCTTTGTTTTTTTTATTAAATTGACACCAAATTACTTGTACGATGCCGTTTTAGGATATAACCAATGTATACATTATGGATTGTTTGTTGTCCACGCATGGAACATGTAACCCCATGTTCGTATAAAAACGCGCTTTGTATATTTTTGGTATTTATTATTGGAATATTTTTTTAAGTGTTATCATTTATGCATATGCCTATCAAGATCAAAATTTTATTCCATAACCAATTAACTGAAAGAGCAAAAGATCGATTGAATGAATGCTGAAAACCCTTACTTCTTTATTGATCTGAAACAATGGCTTATATAGCCTTACAACCAAACAGAAAACTCCGACAAAACAGCAACTAAACAGAGTAACTTACTCGATCTACTTGGACCACAATACTCGGTCTTATTTTGAAAACACAAACAGAAACTTGACCAAATCAAACTTAAAACCAAGACACGATGATTGGCGCCAACATCAACAAACCCTCCTTAAACTAAACTTTGGTGACAAAGCTTAGTTTACTTGCTGCAGAACAGACACCTAGCCTCTCCCTTAGATACTCAAACACTTCTCTCTTTAGTGGCTTAGTGAAAATGTCTGCAACCTGTTCTTGTGAACCACAATGTTCAAGACGAATGACACCTTCCTTGACCAACTCTCTCAGAAAATGAAATCGAACCCCAATATGCTTGCATCTTCCATGGAAAACAGGGTTCTTTGACAGCTTGATGGTGGATGTGTTGTCACAGAGAATCACAGTACTCCCTTCTGCATCACAGCCTAGTTCTCCCATAATCCTTTTGAACCAAATAGCCTGACACGCACATACTGATGCAGCCACATATTCTGCTTCTGTGGTAGATAGTGTCACAATCGGCTGCTTCTTTGATAACCAAGTCACAGCCGCTCCATCTATGAGAAAAACATAACCGGATGTACTCTTCTTGCTATCAAAATCTCCAGCAAAGTCACTGTCAGTGTAGACAAGTAACTCTCCAGCTCCACCTCTCTTGTACCACAAGCCAAAATCCATCGTTCCTCTTAAGTATCTCAATACTCTCTTGGCCGCTGCAAAGTGCAAACTGGTTGGTCTAGACATGAAGCGGCTTAAGAGACTTACAGAGAATTGCAGGTCTGGTCTAGTGTTGGTGATGTACATTAGACTTCCCACTATCTGCTTGTAGAGCGTTTCATCAACTCTTTCTCCATCTTCATCCATGTTTAGCTTGCTCCCAGGAACCAACGGATTTCGCACTGAATTGCATTCCTCCATCTCAAACCGTTTTAATATCTCTGCAGCATACTTAGCTTGAGAAATGTGAATTCTGTGAGGTGTCTGCATCACTTCAAACCCCAAGAAATATCGCATCTTCCCCAAATCTGACATCTCAAACTCCTTTTGCATTGAGACTTTGAAATTCTCCATCATAGACATATCATTCCCAGTATATATAAGATCATCAACATAGATACTGACAAACAACATGTTACCTTGCTCATTTGACTTCAGAAACAGAGTTTCTTCATTCTGAGACTTCTCAAATCCCTCCTTGGTGAAGTAATCTTCAATGCGACTGTACCAAGCTCGCGGTGCCTGCTTTAAACCATACAACGCCTTATGAAGTTTACACACTTTCTCTTCTTCTCCTGTAACTTCATATCCTGTAGGCTGTTGAACATAAACATCCTCTTCAAGTATGCCATGGAGGAAAGCAGACTTGACATCCAGTTGATTTATGATCCACCCTTCACGAGCAGCCAAGTTGATGATTGTTCGTATGGTGTCCATCCTAGCGACTGGTGCATACACCTCTGTGTAGTCAATCCCATGTTTCTGTGAGTACCCCTTTGCCACCAAACGAGCCTTATACTTGTTCACTTCACCATTCTCATTAAACTTGGTTTTGTATATCCATTTGACTCCAATGCATTTTGCTCCATTTGGTAGTGTTGTGAGCACCCACGTTTCATTTTTCATAATGGAATTCATCTCCTCTGTCATAACTTCTCTCCATTTTGAGCTTGTCACAGCTTCTTCATAGGTAAGAGGATCAAGTGAATTCACCTCCACCATATTAACTTCATCTTCCTCCTCATCTTCTTCTCTGACATAGTCGTTGAGGTATGCTGGAGCAGTGGCAGTTCTCCTGGGTCTCAGTAATGCAGGCTGTGGAGGTTGAACCTCATCATGTCCTTCTTCTGCTACAGGCACTTCCCCAGGTTCGTTTTGCTCCTCTACAGCTTCTACATCACCACTCTCGTCCTCACTCTCCTCCCAGTCAGCGTCATCATCATTCCAAGATAACTCAGACCCAGCAACAGTGTGGTCTTGATCTACTTCCCAGTCCCAGCTCTTTTCTTCTTCAAACACCACATCCTTACTTATAACCATCTTCTTGGTCTGAGGGTTGTACAATCGATATCCCTTTGATTCCTCTGAAAAACCAAGTAAAACGCAAACAGTGCTCTTATCATCTAGTTTACCTCGTTTTTCATCGGTGATGTGAGTGTGAGCAAGACAACCCCAAACTCTGAAGTGCTCAACATTTGGTTTCACACCATTCCAGGCCTCTTGTGGTGTGATGTCCTTCACTGCGTGAGTAGGACATCGGTTGAGGATGTGAAAAGTCCAGCACACTGCTTCAGCCCAGAAGACTCGTGGAACCTTCCTCGTTGACAGCAATGATCGGACCATGTTCATCACTGTACGGTTTTTCCTCTCTGCAATGCCATTCTGCTGAGGTGTGTATGCAGTGGTTAATTGTCTCCGGATGCCATGTTCTTTGCAGAAATCCATGAATTCATTTGAAGTGAATTCCCCTCCTCTGTCAGTTCTTAAGCACTTCACACTCTTGCCTGTCTCAATCTCTACCCTCTTCTTAAAGAACTTGAACTGAGTGAATGCTTCTGATTTCTCTTTCAGAAAATAAACCCAAGCTTTACGGCTATAATCATCAATGAGACAGAGAATGTACCGTAAACCACTTGTGGAGACTGGACTGATTGGGCCGCAAATATCAGAGTGCACCAGCTCAAGTATCTCCTTTGCTCTCCATGTGCTTTTCTTTGGTATTGATTTTCTCTGTTGCTTCCCAACTAGGCAGTCTGAGCATGTGAACGTCTGAGCCTCAAACATTGGAAGACCACGAACCATTCCTCTGCTCTGTAGTGTCTTCATCCCCCGATGATTCAAATGGCCATATCTCTCATGCCACAGTTTTGGTAGCTCTTCAATGCTCACCTGAAGACACTGCTTCTGTTTTGATCTCTCCTCCTCTTTAGTCTCATCGAATAAAATAAACATTCTGTTGAGACTCATCTTACTTTCTGCAATTAATCCTTTCTCTTCATGAAAAATCTTGCAGGTTCCCTTCTGAATAAGCACACTTAATTTCTTCTCCTGGAGCTGACCAATGCTAAGCAAGTTGTTTTTGAGTTCAGGAACGTAATATACCTCGCTTATGGTGTAGGAGCTCCCATTTAGCTGCAGCATTATGTTTCCCTTTCCCACTACTTGCATCCGTTTGTCATTTCCCAACTTCACAGAGTGTTTGAATCCCACATCCAAGGTATCAAACAGAGCTTTATCACCACTCATGTGATTTGAGCACCCGGAGTCAAGAAACCATGCTCTTCTTCTTGTCTTCTCCGGATCTCCAGTAACTGTCATCAGCAACATTGATGCAGTTTCATCTGCATCACTCTCCATTTCTTCTCCTTTGTCATCATAAGTCATCAACAACATTGGTTCATCCTCCAGATTTGCATAATTTGCCTCTTCATCCCATTTTGGACACTCATTTTTGAAATGTCCGAGCTTGTGACACTTGTAGCACTCCACAGTGCTTTTGTCAAAACCTCTGCCACGGCCACGTCCTCTTCCTCTTCCTCTCGTACCTCCTCCTCTTCCATAGCTCACATTCATCACCTGATCTTCTCCTTTTTCCACCTTCTTGAACTTTTGTTCATGTACTCCCAGAGAGCTCTGCAACTCATCAAGAGTCATGCTTTCAATGTTCTTTGACTCTTCTATAGACACCACCACATACACAAACTTCTCACTGAGAGTTCTCAAGATCTTCTCCACCACTTTTGTGTCATCCATCACCTCACCATTGCTTCTCATTTGGTTTGTGATAGCAAGGACACGCTTGAAATACTCGTCAATGGTCTCTGTCTCTTTCATCTCCAAGACTTCAAAGTCCCTCCTCAGCTTCTGTAACAATGATCTCTTCACTCGAGCATTGCCACCAAACTTGCTTTTCATTGAGTCCCAAATGATCTTAGACGTCCTCCTGTCCAAGATCTGTTCAAACGTTACTCTATCTATAGATTGATAGAGATAATGTTTGACTTTGTGATCATTTGTCTTGGCATCATCAAGCAGCTGCCTCTGATCTTGAGTCAACACCGTCGTGACAGATGGCTCTTCAAATCCGCTCTCAATCACTCTCCACAACCCCTTAGCTCGGAAGAAGTTTTCCATTACTTCACTCCAATGGTCCCAATGGCCATCAAAATGAGGTAGTTTCATTTTATCATCACTCATATTGTTTTTCTTGAAGCTACGGCTTCTCTTTCTTAGTTTTCAACAATCACCAGCGAGCTCTGATACCACTTGAAAGAGCAAAAGATCGATTGAATGAATGCTGAAAACCCTTACTTCTTTATTGATCTGAAACAATGGCTTATATAGCCTTACAACCAAACAGAAAACTCCGACAAAACAACAACTAAACAGAGTAACTTACTCGATCTACTTGGACCACAATACTCGGTCTTATTTTGAAAACACAAACAGAAACTTGACCAAATCAAACTTAAAACCAAGACACGATGATTGGCGCCAACATCAACATTAACGTGGCATGGACCCCACTGTTATTTCAAATTGTTCTGACGTGTCGCTTGCTTCACCCAATGATAATTTATTAATTTTTCTTAACGTAAAATCTCTATTTAGTAATAATTAATAATTCAATGTTTTTTACCTTAATATTTGGAGAGTTAATTTGACAAAAGTGCTAATGACTCGCAACAAAAGAGTAGTTATTGGCGATAATTCCGGAAATATAAACGCATGTCAAGTTAATATTTTACTTTTTGATAAGTACACGTAAGGTTTTTTCTCTTTTTGATTTACTTTTGGATTCTTCTTTGATATTTCACCATATGAGTTTTTTTGGTTTCACGCAAAAGCCAAAAAAAAAGAGAATAACCAGTGAAGATTAAACTCTGTCCAGATACAAACAATGCGGTTAAAATGTTACGACTCTATGAAAAGCCAAATGCATTTACATTGAGTTTCCAAAAATAAATTGGATCTTAGACTTATTGCAACCAGCTTTAAAGGCCATCGTACAATAACAAATCAAATAAAAGGATCAAACTATATTATTACCTATTTAGAAAATGGAGGCATATTTCTCTGTTGACCATTTGTTTTGAAGTTTCTGTTTAATTTGTGTTATATTTTTTTTGTCAATTTTTTGTGAGTTTTTTTTTGTATAATATTATGTTTTTTCACTAGTTCCATATTTGGAAGACTTTTATATTGGTTCTTCAAAAACAAAGAAGTCAATGACTCAATGGCATAAAACTCCAACTCAATTTATACAAAATTAACAAATCGGAGCAAGATTTGTTTCAGTCCATATTAATTAACTTACCTAGATTAATTAAAGAGTGGGTATACATCAAAATTATTTCGTATTTTAGTAAATTATTAATATGTAAACTTAATCGGTCAATAATTAATTAACGCATATTGTTGTTGAATACAGTCAAGAAAACCTTATGACTAAAAAACAATACAAAAATCAAATTCATTAAATCCATTACCAAAAGTAAACTACAAAAAGTCCAATCAATTAATCCATCGCCAAAAAACTTTACAACAAATAATCCTATTATTCGTATAATTATAAAGTTTCCTTTAATTATTTGAATGTCACAACACAAAAAAAAAACATATATAAAAATGGCCAAGTTGCTTAAAAGCCATGTGGATTTGTTAAGAGACAGATACAGATTTCAAAGTAACACAGACTCTCTCGTGGGTCCATCCACCGACACTGACATTTGTTTTCTTTTCTCTCTACTGTCAAAAACTCTTTTAAATACGGTGCCGTCTCTTCTCTCCATAACTCTACACTCAAATAACATTTTTTTAAGACAAGAAAAATGGTGGCCAATGTCTCATTCGCCGCCGCGTTAATCATCGGATTTGCACTTATCTTCGCCGTCTTAGCTGAAGATCCGTACAGATTCTTTGAATGGAACGTCACGTACGGCGATATCTACCCACTTGGTGTTCGTCAACAGGTAAATAATTGGTTAATTTTCCGGTTTGGTTATTAGATCCGGTTTAATTAAAAGTATGTGGATCTTGTGTTTTTTTCCGGTTTAGGGTATTTTGATTAACGGGCAGTTTCCTGGACCGGATATTCACTCGGTTACGAATGATAATCTCATCATTAACGTTTATAATAGCCTTGACGAACCTTTCCTCCTTTCATGGTAATTATTTATTCACATCTTAATCTAAGTCTAAATCTAAATCTATTTGCAATAAAATACATTTTTATTCCAAATATTATGATAAAATACATTTTTGTAGTTTGTTAAAAATTATGATAGCATTAACATTGAATAATCTCGTTGGCGTTTGATAGTGATGACTAATGGCTAATTCTTTTCTTGTGAATAGTATTTCGTTTATTATTATTTTTTTAAAAGTTAGCTACGTAAGGATTTTGTTTTGACCTTATATGTCGGACTCGGTCCACGAATTAATTATTTCTTGGGGTTAAATTTAATTAATACACATTATTAAGATAATCTATTTATTATGCATGGTGATTAACGAACAGTGACTACTACATAATTTAAAACATTTATTTTACTCGTGGGTAAAGAGTCCACTCCACCGAATTATTAGCTGTATCATCAATTTAATTTAAATATTTTTAGGCGACATATCACCCCCTTTTTAAGGGCGAGATTGCAATTTCATAATACTTTTAGGGTAAAAAACTAATATTTCAAAACTTTCTTGAGCAATGAAGGAATGGGATTCAACAGAGGAGGAACTCTTTCGTCGACGGAGTCTACGGGACAACATGCCCGATCCCGCCGGGGAAAAACTACACTTACATTCTTCAGGTGAAAGATCAGATCGGAAGTTTCTACTACTTCCCTTCCCTCGCTTTCCACAAAGCCGCCGGTGGATTCGGCGGTTTCCGTATCTTGAGCCGCCCCAGGATCCCCGTCCCTTTCGCAGATCCCGCCGGAGATTACACCGTACTTATCGGCGACTGGTACAAATCCAATCACACGGTAAATCTCGCGTGAAACGAAACTTTATCGGAGAACGATTTTGATTGTCTTTGATGTTTTTTTCGATTTGTGATTAATTTTGGAGAAAATCCTTAAAATACCATAGAAAAAAGTTTATTTTTTGAAAATACCATTACACAGTTACCATTAAAATGTTTTTTTATCTCAAAAATACTATTAAAATTTATAAAGGGTAGGGTTTAGTTTTGTTTTTTTAATGTTTATGGTATAGTTTTACCTGTTTTAAATTAATTTAAGATTTGTAGTATTTTTGAGAAAAAAACTTTTTAATGGTATTTGTAAAACTTTTAAGAAGAATGTGTGGTGGTTTTGTAAAAAAAAGTTATTTAGTGTTATTCATGAGAATTATCCGTGATTTTGTGTGTTTTGTGGCTATTTATCGCGATTGTTTAGGATTTGAAAGCACAGCTTGATAGTGGTACGAAGCTTCCTTTACCAGATGGTATCCTCATCAATGGCCGTAGTAGTGGTGCTACTCTCAATGTTGAACAAGGTTTCTTATCTCTCTTTTCTTCTTATTGACTTATGTGGATGATCATAGTTTAGTGATTAGCTTATGATTTGAGTTCTTGTTCAGGTAAGACATATAGGCTTAGAATATCCAATGTCGGGCTACAAGACTCTCTTAACTTCAGGATTCAAAACCATAAGATGAAAGTTGTTGAAGTGGAAGGGATTCACACTCTTCAGACTACGTTTTCTTCGCTCGATGTTCACGTTGGCCAGTCTTACTCTGTGCTTGTGACTGCTGATCAGCCTCCTAAAGATTATTACTTGGTGGTCTCTTCTCGGTTTACATCGGCTGTCTTGACTACTACGGGTGTTCTCCGTTATAGTAACTCTGCTGGTGGTGTTTCTGGTCCTATTCCAGGTGGACCCACTATACAGATCGACTGGTCTTTGAACCAGGCTCGAGCCATCAGGTATCTTTCTGTTGCTATTAGATATCAATTAGATGATAGTGTGGTTTGGCTGGTTGTGTTTTCTTTCTGGAGTAGAAGTCTTAATCTTGGCTTTTGTCTGATTTTGTTCTGTTCTTGTCTTGTAGGACTAATCTTACAGCGAGTGGACCAAGGCCGAATCCACAAGGATCGTACCATTACGGTATGATAAACACCACGAGGACGATCAGACTTGCTAGCTCTGCTGGTCAGGTCAACGGGAAGCAACGCTACGCCGTGAACAGTGTATCGTTTAACCCAGCAGACACTCCTCTGAAACTCGCGGACTTCTTCAAGATCGACGGTGTTTACAGAGTCGGAAGCATACAGAGCCAACCCACCGGTGGAGGAATATACCTCGACACGTCTGTTATGCAAGTTGATTACAGAGCCTTTGTGGAGATCATTTTCGAAAACTCTGAAGATATCGTCCAGAGCTGGCATCTTGACGGTTACTCTTTCTGGGTTGTTGGGTAAGCTAAAAGATTCTGAATATTACATTGTTCTCGGCTATAAGCAATTATACTAAAGATTGTCTTCTGTTATATAGAATGGACGGTGGGCAATGGAGTCCTGACAGTAGGAACGGTTACAATCTACGCGATGCAGTCGCTCGCTGCACCGTTCAGGTAAAACCATTTTGCCTAAAATAACCGTTTCTTCTCGTTTCTTCGTCAAATGTGAAACCATTGGGGTTAATATTCATCTATCTACAGGTATATCCGAGCTCATGGACGGCGATATACATAGCCTTGGACAACGTAGGGATGTGGAACATGAGATCGGAGTTCTGGGCTAGGCAGTACTTAGGACAACAATTCTATTTACGCGTCTACACAACCTCGACTTCTCTGAGAGATGAATATCCAATCCCTAAGAACGCTCTTGTCTGCGGTAGAGCTACTGGTCGCCGAACCAGACCACTTTGAGCAGAGACAGAGAGAGACAGAGAGAGAGAGAGAGAGAGAGATGGTGGGCGATGTTTTTGTTTTTCTTGCAAATCAGTTTGTTAAAATGATCTCAGCTCGAGGTCTCAATTTCTCATTCTAAATTCTTTATTAACAAAAATCTCTGAAGGAGAAACATTATTCCAAATCTATAGTTTATATATTCATGTTAAACCTTTATTTGTTTTGTGCTAAAATTATACAAACAGAGCAAATGTGAATCGTAACAATCTTTAATAGCAAAGAAGTAACATTGTGTAAATAATAATCTTATTCTAAAAATGTTATAAAATATGACCAATACTGATCTTCTCCTAATATTGGAATTTGGGTAGTATGCATTGGGATTTGAATTTTCAATGACTAGGCGGAAAACGACACCGTTTCGGGTCTATTATTTATAACAAAACGTCTTTATCTTCTAACATTAAAAAAAAAACACGGAAGAGGGGGAAGCTTAACATAACAGTGATCCTGATCGGAGATGGCGGCGACTAGCGATTCCGATTTCAATCCAGCTCGTCTTCTTGCTCACAAGCTTCCAGAGGTTTGTTTCCGTTTTCATATTCTTATTTCTCCGATCAGATCTTCGTTGATCGCACCGTCTCTGATCGCGTTTTTTTTAATTGGTTTTTGTCTCAGACGCGTTACACCTACACCGAAAGGTTTTAATCTTATCTCTTTGTGTATGTGTGTGTGTGAATTTATTTTGTTTTCAATATAAGGAAGAGATCTATTTAGAAGTTGATTTTTTTACTTTGTGTTGCCAAAAAAAAAAATAGAGATGTAGCAATATATGCTTTGGGTATTGGCGCTTGTAGCGAAGATTCTGTTGATTCTGATGAGTTAAAGTATGTTTATCACCAAAACGGACAAGATTCTATCCAGGTTACTTATTTGCTAATCATCATCTTTGATTTAGTCTTTTAATAATGTCTCCAAAAATCGTTGTTAAATTCGGTTTAAAATTTATAGGTCCTACCAACTTTTCCTTCACTGTTTTCTCTTGGATCTCTTACTACAGGACTGAATTTGCCAGGTTTCAAGTAAGAATACAGCGATCTATGTATTGTAATAGAAGATGTGAGAAAAAACAGACCGAGACCAACATGATGTTGTTATTTGTGTTCTTTTCTGCAGTTACGATCCTAGTCTTCTGTTACATGGACAACAATACATAGAAGTATACAAGCCATTACCTTCCAAAGCTACGGTAAGTATATTATAGACATACATACATGTCTTAGCTGAGATAGTTTTAAGTGATTTTTGACCATCTTTTGTTTTGATTTTTCTGAGTTTATGTTTGTTTTGTTGACACAGTTAATAAACAAAGTAAGCCTGGCTGGATTGCAGGATAAAGGTAATTGTCATTACGGTTCTGTTTCGCGTAAAACCCTTTAAGAGGAAGTGGGCTAGTTTTGTCTAGTTGTAGCATTGACAATGGTAATATTAAGGCACATTTGGATTGATCTTTGTATTGACTCTCGTAGCAATCTAAATAGGTAAAGCAGCTATACTTGAAATTGAAACCAGAAGTTACGAGCAAGTTTCAGGGGAACTGTTATGCATGAATAGGTAAGGATCGGGAGTGTACTTAATCTTGTAGTCTTAGCTTCAGAACTTGCAAACTAATTCAGGGGCTTGATTCAGGACGACTGTGTTTTTACGAGGAGCTGGTGGTTTTTCAAACTCGTCACGGCCATTTTCTTACAAGAACTATCCAAGTAACCAGGGATTAGCTGTGAAAGTCCCTCAAAGACAACCATCTGCAGTGCGCGAAGAGCGTACCCAAGCATCACAGGCATGTTGAGTTTGTGTTGTTTACGTTGCGTTTGACATCAACTTCGATACATTATCTGATAATTCATAATTCTTGGTTATACTTCCCTGCAGGCATTGCTTTATAGGCTCTCTGGTGACTACAATCCTTTGCATTCAGATCCAGAAGTTGCAAAACTTGCCGGGTTAGTAAACAACTTGTATACCTGCTCATTCATATCACTCACTGTTTTAGTTTCAAGAATTCAAAGAATATAGCCAATAAAAAAGAGTTTGGTTCCTGCAAGAAAAGAATATTAAGTTCCATTACAAATCTCTGCTCTAAATATTACCATGACTGATACAAGTTTTGATCAACGTGTTCTGAAGATTCCCACGCCCGATATTGCATGGACTCTGCACACTTGGGTTCACAATCAAGGCGATCATCAAGTGTGTTTGCAAAGGCGACCCAACCGCTGTCAAAAATATATCAGGACGATTCCTTACGACTGTTTTTCCTGGCGAAACTCTAGTAACCGAAATGTGGCTTGAAGGCTTGAGGTAGAATTTGCTATGCCTTTCTTATTTGTATATGTTTTATTAGCAAAACCTGAAGATAGCTTTGATTTATTCACAGGGTTATATATCAGACAAAAGGGAAGGAGAGGAACAAAGCTGTGTTATCTGGTTACGTTGATATCCGTGGTTTATCATCGTCACTGTAATATGTGTGTTATGTCACTAAATTTTCTACAACAAGGGCTTGTCATCATATTGCAAAGGCAACCAAAACATTACACTGAAGACTCTTGAAGTTAATAATGCTTTTATGTCTCTTGCTGCTGCTGCCATGGGATAACTCTTTTGGGCCTAAAACTTAAACAGAGACATGCAACAAATATACGTTTGAGTTAACTATACAAAAAGCCCATCGATTGTTTTCTTAAGAGTCAAAACTTTTGACTCAAAAAGTTTACCTAAAATGAACACATTTGTGGCAGAAGCTTTTTAACTGTTTAGGCTAGAAAGTAGGTTCTGTACTACAAGCATTTGATTTTTCTTAAAATCTATTTACGAAAGTTCGCAGAGGATAATCATAAGCTACACTATAGACTTACTGTGTATAAAGTAATTATTAGAGTTTCTGTGAATTGACCAAATTAAAATAATTAAAATTAACAAAGCAACTTTGACTTGCATACATAACGGGAATGATAAAACGGAGTAGAGCGTTAACAAAACGGGAAACTAGGCAAAGATTTTTCAGTTGAATTTATTTATTTTTTAAAAATGTTTTTGAAGTTGAACAGTGATTTTCGAATTAATGGATGTGTAAATCTATACCCTAATTAAACGTAGCCAAATCTACTCGGTCACGGAATGTCATATCATGACATGATACATCGAATAACTACTTTCTCTGTGTGAAAATAAAATCAAGAAATCAAAATAATTATCAAAAAAAAACTGTCACTAATAAACAGCTAGCAGAATTGGTTATTCTAACGTTAGAATAAACAAGTGCAAAACATTTTGTACCATACTACCATTTTTGAACCTAATTATTCCCAAATCGTCGTAATGAAACCAGTTTTTTCTTTTAAATATACCGATAATCTATTTAAAATATAGAATCTCACAAATAATTTTCTCAAGTATCAAAAGACTACAATATCTCTGCACTCACCAGCATGTTTGAACCTAATCTCATAAGATGATATAGAAACATGTGATAATTACTCTCTATACGTATAGATTCTAACTTCAAGACATCATAGAAACATTGTGGGTATCAACACAGATAAAAAAAAGAAGAGTAAATTCTCCTTTTAGTTATTAGCATATTCTCCTATATGATTTCAATATAACCTTTTTAGGAAGTAATAATGTCCTTTTTTCTTTATGGTTTTTTACCTTTCCTAGATGATGTAAACATTTCTTTAACGCCACCACCACTTTCAAAACTCTTACACTGCTCAATGCCATTGTAAATTTTGGCAACCAAATCAAATTTGATGTATGTGATAAAGCATAGAAACCCACCACATGAATCATGACTAGCTAGAGTATCAATAAAGTATAATTCAAGAAAGACAAGAAACCATTAAAAATACCCATATTGTACTTTGAACTTAGATCTAATTAGTGTTCACCAAAGTGATATTGAACATCACAATAAGAAAATATCTAATCTTGAGTAAAACAAAACCATGAAAGGGTTTAACAAAGAAACCCTAACAGATCTCTATTGGCAGTATGCCCACCTCCCCCCTAAAAAAAAACACAAACTCATATAGAGACAAAAGGGAGGTGGACAGAATGCCAAAGATCTCTGTAAGAAACTCTTTTGCAAAACCCACATGATCAATAAAAATAATAATAATATTAAAGATCAAAAATAAGGAACAAAAAGAATTTTAATGTATGAAGAAGAAAGAAGAGATAACAAAAAGCAAAACAGAAAGAACAAAAGAATGAGATGTAAAAGCAAAGAGAGAAGGAAGTAGAGAGAATATTTATGAGACTTGGGAAAGAGGCAGGTGGGTTTCTCTTAATGATGGTCTTGTACAGTTGTGTTTTGTATCAGAAAAAACATTTATGAACCTAGAAAATTAATTATTTTTTAAAAAAATTAAAAGATAAAAATAAATAAAAAAAAACGAAACCCTAGATTCTGTTGTCACAAAGCTACGGAGAAGATCGAACAACAACAACCTTCTCGAAAGCTGTGATATTTTTTGTGGATAGGTTTTTTTTAGCAAAAGAGAGTATATTTTAGTATAAAGATTTTGATTTGAAAAGACATAAGATCTAACAAACTATGAACAGAAAGGAGAAAAAAAAAAACAGTGATGAAGAAGGAATTAAGAAAAAAAGACGAAAAAAATAATGAAAAAAGAAAGAAGAAAGATCAAAGGGTTTTCTTGGGAAAGTAGGTACACAATTTACTACAGAAAAAATCAGATTATCTTTATTAGTTTACGAAGTTGAAAGTGGTGTTGAGTAATGATATAAGCGAAACCCAAAAAAATTATAGGGTTTTTTTCGCATTTCCTTTCTTTACTTTCTAGACGTTTCTTTTACCAATTAACAAAGGAAATTCAACAGTATAATAATACTACTAAACTCAAACATTTGTTAAAGAAAAACTAAACTCAAATATGGAACCTGAGTTCTCAGTATTATAATAAAACTAAAATCAGTAATTGGAATCTAGTGGAAAAACGTTATAAAATTTATACCTAATTTGTATACAGAAATACAAAAAGAGATATATATATATATATTTGATTTAAAAAAGTAGTAATATGTTATTGAAAACCATGTTGACTTTACAATCTCTGACTTGTGTTTTGAGTGATGCAACTTACAATTTTTATGGGTCCATTTACTACTCTCCACCATTGGAGTGGATTGCAGAATCCTAAGCTCATCTAGTTTTCACATATTCTTTACGCTAAATATATTTTTTTACTTTTTTGACCTATTAATTAACCATGATATGCTACAATTCCACACAAATGTTTTAAGAAGAAGGTTAATTCCAATTTGTTTTTCTTACTTTAAATGACCAAAACACACAATTAAAATGATTATCATATATTATTATATTATATAATGAAATCATATTTTCCCTTATGTCGACTGTTATGTCGCACTCATCACTCCCACAACCTCCAAAGTCTCATTTATTCTTTGTGACAATTTGTTTTGAAATATACATAGTACACATCTTTTTTTTCTAAGTCAAAGTTTTTATTTATTTCTTGTTTTACAAAACGGAACAAACTCCAATAAAAATTGAACTTATACTAATTAGTAGTAGTGTGGATGAGAAAACAAATGCATGCCTTGCTTGCATTAATTGCAACAACTCATAATTCTCCCCACTATTTATCACCTCAAAATCTACCACTACCATCCAACTTTCTCTCCATTAAATTCACACATTGAGAAGAAGAAAAAAAATTCACACATTTTCTAGGTTTTAATCTCGATTTTGAAATCAAATTATAAATAAATAATATAGTAGCACGGCACCTTAAATTTGTTTTATGATGAATAATATATTAGAAACTTGAATTTGATACAATTTTTTTTTTACATGAATTTGATACATTTTTTTATATGAATTTGATACATTTTATTATTTAGTTTTTTGTATAGTACGGTAAATACTTTGAATTTTTTTTGACGATATACGTAAGAATTTTATTTATTTTTCTCCGAAATTATTTTAATTATGCATGTATGTTATTTATTTTAACGAGACCCATTATCTCGAGGGGGCGTATTAGGGACAAATGTCTCACATCGGAAACTCAAAGTCTTATAAATTGATATATAAGGGATAAGAGCCCCTCCACTTATCGCCAATTGATTTTAAGTTGGAAGCCCATAATCCTAACACGTTATATTTTCAAAAGGCTAATTCATAAATTTCGTCTAAATCGAATTTATTTTTATTGACTATAAAGAATATAAAATGCAGAAAAAGAAAACGTCGGGTTTGTCGGATAGTGAAAATGTCAGTGATATGATTGAATTATTTAAGAAATTGCTTCACATTTTTACTTTACAGAACATAGCCATGCTATCGATTTACACATGTTTAATGCTTTGTTATGTTTTAGTATTCGGAAGACAAGCAAAGGATATATAATGTGTATAAGTATTTCAATATTTTTGTAGCTATAGAGCTTTTTTATATATAGACTTATTGACATAAGATACAATGAGATTTAATTTGAAAAATTGTGTTGAAGTCATTTTATTGAATCATCGTTGAAAATAGAAACCTCTATTTGTTATTTTAAAAAGAAGAGAAAAAACGTTATGATGTGTTCAGAATTATGAAAATGATAACTCAACTGTAAAAAAGGTCAACACTTTTGGTTTCGCTTTTAGAAAGGCTTTTTATTTTGCACTTCATTTTTGGGACATTCACTTTATTTATTTTTTGTTTACATGCTTCTCTTTACTTTTCCAAAATATATGTAAAAAATGGTATAAAATACAAATATAAATCACCATTTAAATCATGTTAGATATTATAATATGATTTAGAATATTCGTGAATTATGTTAATGTATTGAATTCATGTATAGAGGTGGATTTGATTTTGTTACAATTATATCATTAAATAGATTAGAGCATCTCAGTTAGTAATTGTATTAAAAATAATAATTTATATATTTTTTAATTATTTTAATATAAAAAATAAAATATGGCAAATAATTGTAGGACATGTGGCATAAAGTATGTAAACGGTAGTAACAAAGTTTCTTAAATTGCTTCTATAAGAGCAAGTCCAATGGTGTTTCTTAACGGGATCTTAGCATGTGGAGCCCATCTAAATGTTAAGATATGAATCTTATATTTCTTATTTAAGATCTAGATCTTAACTATTTATGTATACGTGACGACCCATGATTGGTCCGTTTTTATTTTTTATTTTTTTATTTTGTTTTAAACCAACTGTTCATGGACCCACTGAATAGTTAAGAAATTTTGTGGGTTTCTCTGTTGGAGATGGTCTAAGAGAAGTTTTTTTATTTAAGCCCTCTTTTTCTTTATTTTTTAATTAAATTTTAATTTAAGAAACTCTTTAAATACCTCGATTGTATTTTTTTATTAGCTTTTTATATTGCATATGCACATTGTAGGGTTTTATTTTGTTATGGAAAAAAAAAGTAGAAGAGAAAGAGAGCATGTTATGATATACTATCATTCATCTAAACGCAAAGCTCGATGCATGGACATATGCCTTTTACCCCACCCGCATGATTACATTAACTAAATCTCGTATATTCGTTATTATGCTCTAAATACCATTTTCATCAATATTAACAAAATTATTACTTCAAATTTTTATGTTCTGTAAATTAAACTATGCGCATAGGTTACTAAAAAGTATATATAAAAAGGCAGAGATAGTTGGCAAACTATAATTGCGAGTAGTGACTTTAATACAGAAAAATGAGCAACCCTTTGTTATATATGCTTTTTATTGTAGTCTCATATCAGTAATTTCCAGAAATAATCATTTATCCTCGCTGTAACTTTTTCTCGTTCTTCGTGTTTAGAAAGAAAAAAAAAATTAATTTTATGAAAAAATAACAAATTTGAAAGATTTAGGAGAGCTTCTACGAGCAGAAGATTTTATCAGGACAGCATGTCACGTGAAGCAAGAAGGTGTTCATGATTGATTCGATTTTGTTCTTTTTGCATTTTCCAATATTATAATTTTGTAGTATAATAGTACTCTAGTATAAGAGCATAATTATCAGTAGAACCACAAAAAACACCCTTAAAGATTTTTATAATATATATATTTTTTTTTTTTTAAAAAAAAAAAAAAAAAAAAAAATCTCACCAATCGCGGGCCGCCACGTGTCAGTGGGGCCCGCGAAAAATTGAAGCATCGATTCTTAGAGTGGGAGTTTAAGAAGTGTTACTTGTTAAATAAGTGGCTTCTAGCGAAAGTGCCTCCCTTAGAGAGCCCGATAATGTTGGTCTAACTAACATCCACATTATATAAAAGAAGTTAAAACTAGTCATCAAACAAAGTATCTGGATGGCTTTTGTTGTTAATATTTCAAAACAAGAATCACGAGGTCCTATGACTATACAATAACCATTTGGCTCATATTTCCTGGTCTCTAGTGACCACACATTATTCGAAATTCCTCTTATACCCCTTTTGTCTCCAATTTAGTCATAGACTATGACTCATAGTCTAATGACCATCATCATAATATGCTTTGTCCAACTTCTTATTTTTGATATATTTTTTCTTTTCCGGCTAGTCCTAAAGTTTGTAGAGAATCCGGATTTAAACCTAATTTTACTATAACGATAGTATATATTACCAATAGTCAACGGTTTAATCTAAAGACTTTTAAACTTTTCAAATACAATCTACTTCTCATAGAAAGCACAAATCACTTTTAATATATAGTTTCATTTTACATTCTCACTAGCTAGTCATCCATTATTTCATAGAATATGACAACAAAATATAAAATCACACACACACACACGAGCACATAGAGTATGACTTATATCATCTCACGTCACGATGACGTCAAGTGTTGAATGTTATTACATTAAAATTTAGTACTATATAAGTTTCAAAAACTATTCATAATCTCTAATCGTCTACTCTATAGTTTCTTTATTGTATGTATACTATTATTTATAAAATCTCTTCTTTTTTTTTGTCAATAAACCTTTCATTAAAATCTCTTAAACAATGTAAAAATCATAAAAGAGTTCAATGAAAGATTAATACCTAGCTATTACAATCGTGTAGTTGTTTGAATGCATGTCTTCTTTATCTTTTCTGATTTTACTCTTCCATTCTCATAAATATTACAAGAATATTACAATAATATAATGTTTAATTAATCAGCAAAGAAATCAGAGTGGCGCAGCGGAAGCGTGGTGGGCCCATAACCCACAGGTCCCAGGATCGAAACCTGGCTCTGATAATTTTTTTTTTTTATCTTTTAACTTTTTGGGCTGGGCTCGGCCTATTAAGAACTATATTGGTTTCTGCACTCTATGATAAAGCTGCCCATTAATATAACTTATTGGGTAGACCTGTATTTTTTTTAATCACATTTTCTTGTTTTTTTCGTTCTGAAATTGATTTTATTACTTGTTATGTTATTGATCTAAGATTGTTTGATTTGGTAGAAACAGTTGGATAATTATTGATTAGCTATGGATGATCAATAATTATCCAACTGATTTAGTTAAAGAGATGGAAGAGAAGGATCATATGCCTATGTTTTGCAAGCCTAAACTACTTTGTGACCATCTTTTGTAAATCGCTAAATTTTTTTTAAATGACAATGTACTTGGGTTTGGTCACAATTCACAACTATGTATTATAGTATTGTTCAAAAACATATAATAAAAGAGAGATTCCTCAACTTTACTGAAGAGACACAATGAATTCTTTGGTGTATTTGTAAACTAATTCAAAATTTTATTTTCTAAATATGTTTTTAAGTAGGGGATGATGAATGATAATTTTTCTTGTTTGTCAGATTAATCATAAGCGTCTTTTTTTTGTTTACATACTTGAAACATTCATAAACGTTATAACTTGTGTAAAAAAAGTTCAATAACTATCTCTATGAATTAATAATGAAAAACATAATGTCCGGTTAGTTTTTTATATTATGTAACTCATTCAGGTTTTTGTTGCTTTAATCCAACAACGTAACAATAGGAAACAAACTGAATTATATATATAAAAATGAATAATACTACAATCTAAAACAAATTGAATAACTAACAAAAAAACAAATTGAAAAATATACTCCACACGTTATATATATTTTTAGCAGATTGGTAAAGTTGGGTTACAAAAGTTTATTTGATTATTTTGATATAAGTTTGAGTAGACGCAAATGATTTTTCTAGGTCGAATTAATAAAAAAAAAGTAAGTGATTTATACAGATGTAGAAACAATTTGACACGATAATCTGTGATTATCAAAGTGCAATGACGGGATATTTTAATCGGTTAGTTTTTTCAACCGCATAAATCATTCAAATTTTAATGTTTTGTAAAGTTTGAGATCAAGACATTTACCAATCCTAATATTGATTCACCCTTTTCCCCTAACCTAATTGTCTAAGGGAAATTACTCACTAAACATCATGAATATCAAAACAATCAAGATTAAGAACAACATGAAAATAAATAATAAGATCAAGGGAAAGAAGAACTATGTAATTGAAATCAAAGTTTAAAGGAATCCTGATGCTTCGAGACTCAACGATCTCAGAGATCCCGGGGAGGCACGCAGCAACCTGGCGAGCCGCTTACGACCGCCGAGCTCGATCAAATTTTTGAAGAGGTAAAATTTTACTTATAATGTTTCTTTTTTTAAAAATTATTTTTTTAAACGTTCATTTTTACTAATCGTTTAATTTTATAGGTTGTTCCAAAGAAGAAATGGCGGATTATAGACATGAGATCCATGCAGGACGTCCCGCTTGGTCCTACGGACGACGGAGGCGAAGACTATGGCCTTCTACATCAACATGTTCAATATTGACACAAACCCATTTCTAGATTTTAGTTCTATTTTGATGGGTTTTATTTTTTACTTTTTATTGAAAGTTTGAAACTATATGATTAAATATGAATTTTGGGATAAACCCATGTCTAGATTTTGATTTTAATTTAGTGGGTTTTTCTTCTTTTTATTGAAAGTCTGAAACTTTATGTTTAAATTTGAATTTTAAGGAAAACCCATTTGTAGATTTTAATTTTAATTTGATGGGTTTTTTACTTTTTATTGAAAGTTTGAAACTTTATGGTTAAATTTGAATTTTGGGACAAACCCATGTCTAGATTTAATTTAATTTATTGGGTTTTTCTTCTTTTTATTGATAGTCTGAAACAAATTTGAATTTTGAAGGAAAACCCATTTGTAGATTTTAATTTTAATTTGATGGGTTTTTTTTTACTTTTTATTGGAAGTTTGGGACTTATTGTTTAGATTTGAATTTTGAGACAAACACATCTCTAGATTTTAATTTGGGATGACGATTTTTTTACACCCGGAGAGTACCATCCCACACTGAATTCACCTAAACTCTCAATCTCTACACGTATACCCCTAAACTCGTAAAATTATTTGATTATCCACACAATCTCATTAAAATCTAATTAATTCCACATTAGGCCAAAATTGCAATTATCTTATAAATTAACCGTGACAAAATAGATCCGATTATGATTCGAATCTTGCCCGATTACGATATAAAACTATTGATTTAACCCGCTAAAAACATATAAGCCCTAGATCTATAGTTTTATATCGTAATCGGGTTAGATTTCAATCATAATCGGATCTATTTTGTCATGGTTAATTTATAAGATAATTGCAATTTTGGCCTAATGTGAAATTAATTAGATTTTAATGAAATTGTGTGGATAATCAAATAATTTTACGAGTTTAGGGGTATACGTGTAGAGATTGAGAGTTTAGGTGGATTCAGTGTGGGATGGTACTCTCCGTGTGTAAAAAAATCGTTATCCCTTTTAATTTTAATTTTATGGGTTTTTTTCTTGGTTTGTCGAAAGTTTGAAACTTTATGGTTAGATTTGAATTTTGAGATAAACTCATTTCTAGATTTTAATTTTTATTTATTGGATTTTTTTGTTTTTATTGAAAGTTTGCAACTTTATGACTAGATTTGAAATTTTGAGACAAGCCCATTTCTAGATTCTACTACTTTTTAATGTGATTGGTTTGTTTTTGTTTTGATTTTTTAGCAGTATGATTTTAAAGGTAAATACGATCTAGTTAATGTTATATGATTAATCAATAATTTCTTTTAAAAAAATAATCTCATCATACCTGCATTTTCGAATTGTACCTCTTCGCTGCCTACAGGGACAATACACTTACTATTTTCGCAATCAACAACTTTCATCGAAGTATATTCTTCTTCTTCAACAGATCTTGTCTCTTTACAAGTAGACCGGCCATAGATACTTATTTTGAAAGTGCGGTGATCGTCATAGACAAAAGTCAAATACTCTCCATCTACAAGTGAATGGTCTTCGGCGAAATTTGACCATCCCTCAATGAAGAACACACGCTCCCTTATATTCTTCATTCTCACAGTCCAAGTCTTTCCTCCTGTGGCTAGGAGCTTCGCTTTTCGTGGCAACGGACTTTCAAGATGTTTCATGTACCACCCAGGAATCTCCTGAAAGATCATCCAACAAAAAAAAACAAGTAAATAACCTTAAATAAAGATAAGCCAGACACATTGACTTTTAGTTTCGACAGAGAGTATATGAGCCAGACAACAACAACATAGAAACATATCAGAGAAGATTAAGCAATGACTTTTATGAATGTATTTGAGAAAGTATATAGGAACTTAAGCAAACCCAAAAACATGATTTTATAAACAAGAGGACACACAAAAATGTATGTAGTCATTGATTTAACATAAACATCACATATCAATAATCTTATAACAGTTTCATTCACACATTGGTTCTCTATCTACTAGTTTTGATGCATGAAACAGAGATGAAATACAAATTCCTAGTTTCTTTTTGTTGAATTACTGAAGAATCTTTCCCTATAAAACCCTAAAAGCTTTCACATGGCTACTATTACTTAAGGAGTCTGAAAGTCTGTGACTTTTTAACTTATCATAGATTCAAAGTCTGTTGCTGAGAGGAAAACCTTGAAGAAACGTGGAAGAAGAACATCCATGAATGGATTTCGGAAGAGAGAAAGATAGTATCTTTTTGAAGAAGAAGAAGAGAGACAGAGAAATGAAGCTTTGATGAAGAAGAATCTTCTTATAAAGACACATTATCAACACATATCTTTAAATTATGACACATCATCAACATATTTTATTAGTTTTAAAACCTTTTTGTAAATTATTTTTTATAATTTAATTATTACTATAAGTAACATTTAATTAATGATAGTCGGGAAGTTATAAATAATATCAAAACAAAATCTAGATGATTGTGTAGTTAAGAACATTCATACTATCAAGAGTGACTGTTGTAGTATGCAATGAGGATTTTTCGTTATATTGTGGGGATGAATGTACCACCCCATTTTAAAAAATATGACAGTGCATAAATAGAACACAAATTCATAGTAGTAGCTAAACATAAAAGAAAAATCAAAATTAAACATAAACGTAAAAGGTGATAAATAAAATAAAAATTATACAACCCAAAATATATCACTTCACAAAACAAAATAATACAAACCCCGGTTACCACAAGTTTGTAATATACAAACTAAACGATTCATATACATAATTAGAAATAATTAAAAAGGATAAAATCAAATCCCTAAGGACACGTATCACAATCAAAATCAAGAGAAAGTCTGTGATTTAATTAGAACATTGTTAGTTAATACTCTCAATACTTGTTTATATATACACAATAATCCGTAATAAACTTCAAAATCTAAGCCAAAACTATATACTAAACGATTCGTATGTATAACTGTAACGGAGAAAATCAAATCTCTAAGGACACATGTCACGATAAATCAAAATCGAGAGGAAGACTTACTTGAGAGAGGAGATAATTCGTCGGAAGAAGTTTGGCTGAGGAAGCGACACATATTTGTTTGAGTAAAATTCAACGACGAATAAGCCAAAACATCAGAAATTAAGCGAAAGAGAGAGGAAGAGGAAGAGAGAAAGTTAAACATGTATTCGAAGATATCGTCGTAGTATTTCTCAGAGTAATGGATTTGATTCATCGTTCGTCAAATGAAGAAGAAGAGAGACACGATTATAAAAATTGTGGAAAATTGAGAAACTAATGGTTTATTTGCCAAAAAGAAAGCCAAAGAGTAAATATAAATGTGAAAAGGGGTAAAACAATTATTATATTTTTATTTAGTTTTGACACAATGGATTTGAATTTTAATTTGTTATATATATTTATTATTATTTTTTTATTATTGTAACTTCTTTTATTAATTTGAACCTATGTATATATTAAACTTATGCCGTTATATTCTGACCGGATAAATTTTCATTACATCATTATCTATTACCATATCTTTATATTTATATAAATACAATTTTATTGGGAAAATCCTTAAGAATATGTTATTGATGATTGATTTCAAGAACATACGCAATCATTTGATATATTCAACAACATCGCTTTCACTTATGTTGTCTTCATATGATTTAGTGGGTTAAATAGATGATTAAAATAGTTTCATAAAAATTAGACGATTACTACATGATTTAAAGTATAAAAACTTTTTTTGAAAAACAAGAACAAAAAATATAAAGTAATTAAAAACCTTCATTAAGCAGCAACTTCTGCAATCTTATGCTATCCGACCTTATAAAATGGGTTAATGTGCAATTTCCGTTCACGTCGATATTCTTCACCATAAAAATAAAATGAATGATTATCACTTCTATCACCACTTTTCCATTTTCATCCATCATTATATATCTCCATTTTTCTTTTTTATAATTTAGGAGTAGTTGTAGGTTTACAAATTGAAAAATATCTCTTTTTATATATCAAAAATCAAAAGGAGATTATTCTTGTTTAGTTTCCACACGTTATATATATTTTTAACAGATTAGTAAAGTTGGGTTGCAAAAGTTATATTTGATTATTTTGATATAAGTTTGAGTAGACGCAAATGATTTTTCTAGGTTATTTGAGTGTTTTCTCTATAGATTCGATTTTGTTCTTTTTCGCACTTCCCCAATACTTTAATTTTGTTGTATAATTTATTAGGATTTAACTTAACATCCACATTATTATAATATAAAAATTAAAACTAGTCATGAAGACGTAAAGTGTTGCACATTATTACAATCATAACCTTGGAGACACCCAAGAGAAACACTTAAAGATAGTACTACTAGAACAGAGCCAAAACGCATTAAAAGAGATTACTTGTTCCATACGGCATAGCGATGACCACTTGTAGCTAAAGTCCATTCTCTACTTGAAGGGCACCAAGAGGCTTCTCCAAGCTTCACACACATTTTCTCACCAACAATGGCTGAGTATAAGTTAGACTTTGCTTCCAATACACGAACCGTCGACCTACTATGTATATCTTGTCGCCTCCTAATATCAATCTGTTAAACGAATAACAACAATAAGTAACATTACATGTAAAGCCACAAAAGGACTTATGTTTTAAACTATATCGAAAAAACATAACATCTTTGTTTTCGAAAACATACGAGTTTAACAATTTGGTCATGAATCGAGCTTCCCCAATCATAGAAATGATCGTAGAACACGCAAGGGAGACCTGGATGTGTTAGTATATATGCATAGCCCTACAAAGAAACATATAAATACGAAAATTCAAGAGTTGTGCATGGACCGGCTTTTATTATGTTTATATAGCTTAATTTACCTCCATGATGTGGTGTGAAGGGAAAGGCCAGTGAGCCTATAAGTGTAAACAAAGAAACTAGTCATTGACAAACAAGTGGACTCTATCTTTTGTGAAGCGGAAATAACGACAAAACAGAGTTTATTATATGTGTAACCTGAGTAGAACCAGTGTCATGGTTATCAAGAAACGTGACGGCTCTCGAAGGCCACCATCCCATTACACCCGGTGGCTTTCCTTGCGAGTCACATAAACGCCAATACTGACCTTTTACAGCTTCCTACAATACAATTGCCAATATTATGTTGAGCAAAACTCTATTGAATCACATATATGATGAAAGTAGTAACTATGTATATATACATTACTTGGAGGATTCCTTTGGTTGTGAAATCAAATGCTGATGAAAGCTGTCCCGTGGCATCGATCCAACTTATTATACGTTGTCTATGGCTATCTACAAAATAAAAACAAAACACAATGTTACAATTTCAACTACATTCAATAGCTCAACTAGAGATGTATGAAGAAGAAGCAGTGCGAAACCTTGGTTATAGTCAAGACCATGACCATTGTACTTGCAAGAATCCCAACATTCTCCAACAGAGAACAACGGTTTTGCTGCTCCGATGTATTCTTTTACATATTGTGCTGAATAACTGCACAAGTTACATTCAACTTTAGCTTATAAAGAACTCTAATAACAAACAATCAATTGAAAAACTTACCCTCTAGCAAAGTCGAAACGAAAATCTTGAAACCCAACGGTGTTTCTTAACCAACGAAGCCATCCGATTATATCTTTCCTAACAAAATGTTGAGTATGATCGACATTTGGAACTCCGTTGAAATTGTCCCCCGTGCTTAGGCTACCCTGTCAGTGTAAAACTTCTCTTATTTAGAATCAAGAAACATAATTATATATGCCTTAAAAATGTAACTTAAATCATTACTCACTAGTCCTCCGGTACAAGAAGTAACAGCATGCTCATCCCACGGTAACGATATCCCATCATATCGATTATACATACCACCATGTCCTCTCGTTGTGCCAACACGATGGTTAATGACTATATCAGCCATTGATCTAACTTTGTACTGTTTCATCTTACGAAGCAATGATTTCAATAGATTCTCAGAGCCATACGCTGAGTTTAGCGAATAAAGGTCTTGTGGAAGGTAACCTACAAATATCAATACTAACAGTTAGTAATAATAAAACAGAAGCTTGTCTTTACTATAAATTTTCTATTAACCTTCTGGTGCAAGGGACTGAGATGGCGGTGGCAGCCATGCCGAAGTGAAGCCAGATTTTGCGATGTCGGGTACTTTTCCTTCCAAGTTTCTCCACCAATTATGTTTATGAGATTCCCAATTATAAGCCTGTAATTAAAAATCCAAAAGATTCTCTTAAGTGTCAAAACCATGATTGAACAATTATATATGTAGCCATGTAACTCTCGTACTAATACAAGAAAATTGAGCTTACCTGTAGAATGATTTCTCTTCCATCGCGTATAACTCCACCTAATGCAAGAGAAGCAATAGACTTGAGAAATTTGAAACTTAAAAGACTCATGAACAAGGCTTAATGATAGTATATATTGAATCATATGGTGATTACGGTTATGAGCAATACCGATATCAGTTTGGTCATTGCATCCATCAAAGACCTGTAAAAATAGTATCATGCTTTAGAACAAAGAATCATATAAGCACAATGTCCAAAACATAGTGGTAAATCATAAATAAACATAAAAAGACACTCACATTCTTGTAATAACCCATGATTAAGCAATGGTCTGCAACAACAAAAAACGATTAACCAAAGTATATCCTGCATCAACAACAAACAACATTAGCTTCAGGGCAAGACTTGTAAACGAAACAATATGCAAGAAGATCAATACCACAAAAGACAAGATGCTAATGTGTCTTCTTGGCAATTTTATACTTCAAACAAAATACATTTACAATACAATCATGAATATATATATATATATATATATATATATATAGTGTTTAAAAGAGAAACGTGAACAGCTTATGATCATCATAAAGAATCAGAATAAAAATGTCAAAACAATTCTTGGCCACACAAGGCACAAAATTTTATGAAAAGGTGAAAACGAAGAGGAGGAAGTAACAGAGCAAATTGGAGTGTATACTCATGAAACCCCTTTAAAGTATTCGATTCCCATGGATTATGAGATGAGCCAATTATAATACTTATAGAATACAATACCTTCTTGTAAAAAAACAAAACAAATTGAGTGGAGAATCTTTGCAGAGAAAATAGATAAATTTTTTTTTGTGGGTTTTGGTCGTCTTTGAATCTTTTCTAGGGCTTTTGGATTTAATCAAGAAACCAAACTTCATAGTTGCCGACGTTTGTGTTTTCTTTCCTTCTTCCTCTCAATAGAATAAATAGACCAGACCGTGTTAAGTAATAAATAACTTGGCGTGTGACACATACAAATGAAATTGATGAATTATCTAAAAACTAAGTTGTTAAATATTGTTGGCTTGTTAATAAAAAGTAGATATGGGCCATATAAAAGCCCATATGTGAAGAGAAATAAGGCATTTGATTATTTTTAGATTTTAACAATGTTAGTCAAAATCTTCAAATGTTTTGGTATCTTTTAAAATTAAAAATGTTTAAAACTAAATTCAAATGCTTGTATTTTTGGTATTTTTTACAAAATGCTTTTAAAAGTTTGAAACCAAAAGACCATCAATGTCATCATTATAATAACCTATAAAGATTTAAGTTTACTAAAGAAAGGAGAATATTTATATGAACAATGTTTATAAGAATTAAACAAAAGATTGAAACGTGGAACCGAATCTGAAGGCAGAGAGACGACGTGACGTTACATATGAGCAGAACAATTAAAAATCCCCTAATCGCACGTCACAGCCTCTTCTCCGAACCATAATCCCCATTTACTTTATTTTCTTTTTTTATTGTTTTTGTAATTTGTAATTATTTATTAAAAATTGTTATTTAGGGTAAATAAATAAAATGTCAGACTTGGATTGACCCAATGAGTTTTAGGGTGTGACTCGTATCTTCGTCTGCACTAATAAGTACACTTCTACTTTATAACTTTCGCTTACCAATGCATGTCAATATACTCTACAGTGACTATTTAATTTTTAATTAACTTTTTACAAATGGTTTTTAAATACTTCACCTAAACATTAATATCGAACGGTATAATATTTAAAGTTCCAAATTCTTTATCTATAGTACATAGATTTGAGTTCCAAATTCTTTCACATTACTAATATTCGGATTTTGAAATAAATTCTCCATGTACTTTTTAATACACATATTCTAGGAAAATTAGATTAAAAGTGTGAGAATCTAATATGTATGTTTTAAAATATTATTAATATTTTCATGTCAATAAGACTAATTTGAATTGTTGATTACGTTGGAAAGAAAGAGATGTGACTAAATTTGACTGTTCGTAAGCTTATTAACATCTAAAGTAGGTGGGGTGCAATAACATCTGTATTAATAACCAGAAAAATAATAATTAATTATCAAACAAATGACTAACAACATTATTCAAAACGCCTAGAAAATAAATTAAAAAACAATAATTTTGAAAGGAAATATATACAAAAATACAAAGTATAGAAATTTTAATTTTCCCCCTTATATCTTTTGTGGTAGTAATTAAAAACACAAAAAGAAAGAAAATGACAAATCCTCACGTCCGTTACTTTTTAATCCTTATAACAAAAAAAATTTATTAATTTTTATATATTATATTTCTTTCTGAATTTAATCACAAATCTTATCTTGAATGGTTATCTTTCTCTTCTTTTCCTTAAACTAAAACCAAAAAAGAGAGACCAGACAATTATAAACAAACCCTCTATAATAAATAAATAATATTATTCACTCTTCTCCAAAACGATGTCGTCGGGAAACGAATCGACGCCGTCTCAGGCGACGGTTGAAACGACGGCAACTTCTCCGGCGAAGATTAAAGAGTATCCTTTACCATTAGCTTCACACGAAGATGTCATAAACAAACCTTCTGAGTTTTGGGATACTCTTAGGCGGTTTCACTCCATTATGGCCACTAAATTCATGTAAAATCCTTTTTTTTTATTTTATTTTCTTTATTACTATTAATTTTTCATATTTTATATATTTATATAAAATAATTTTATGTAACAAGGATTCCTGTGATTGGAGGAAAAGAACTTGATTTGCATGTTTTGTATGTGGAAGTCACGAGGAGAGGAGGTTACGAAAAGGTCAACACTTTTTTACTTCTCTGTTGTTTCTTTTTCCGAATAAAAAATATATATAATATTTACTATCAATCTCATATTTTTTGAAAATGCATGTGAATTAAAAAATAAATAAAAAGGTAGTAATAGAGAAAAAATGGAGAGAAGTAGGAGGAGTGTTTAGATTCTCTGCGACAACAACAAGTGCTTCTTTTGTCTTAAGGAAACATTATCTTAATCTTCTCTTCCATTACGAACAAGTTCATCTCTTCCATGCTCGTGGTCCTTTTCTTCTCCCCACAGGTTTTTATTTATATTTTTTTTTAATAATTACTTATATATTCTATGTTTCTATAACCCAAGTATATTTATTATTTAATATCTATTACTATAGGTTTCTTTAGAGACTTCTTTAAATTAACTGTTTAACTATAATCCGAAAGATTGAAAATAAATGTTCATGGGTTCAAATTTCAATCGTGGGAGTTTATAGTTGTGTGTTACCCGAATATAAATCTGTAAATATTTAATTTATATGGATTACGGTTATATATATATTGTAATTATCTTGGAATCTATAATTATTTTGTGACGGATATTTATGATTAATATATAATTTAATATCAATTTTGTAGCAACCTTTAATACAAAGGATCCTTCAACGAGCAAAGAATTGGCTATGGTCGAATATACTCCTCCAAGCATAGGATATAGTCATAATTCTCATCAGCCTTGTCAAGGTTCGTAACGTATTAACTACTCCTATTTACATGATTTATCTTATAATTTACTATTTTATGTGACAAAAATGAATTAAGAAAACTAATAAATGATTACATGGATACGTAACTTTATATTTAATGGCACTAGGATGATTCTTGTCTAGTTAGCTATATGTTTCTTTCGTAAAACATTTGTGTTTATCTAAATACTTTTCAAATACATATATATAGTCTAAATCTTATCATTGGTCCCACAAATTTATTTGGATTTTGTTGGATTATAAACAACCGACGTGGAAGCTATAAGCTTAGGTTCACATATCATAAGATAAACATATTTATTTTTTAATATATGATTATAAATACATGTGACATTATATTATTATATACATGGCACAGGTTCGTCGAGTTTCACAGCCATAGGCACAATAGAAGGCAAATTCGACTGTGGCTATCTCGTCAAAGTAAAATTGGGCTCAGAGATTCTCAACGGCGTGCTTTACCATTCGGCCCAGTCCGGCCCATTAACACAAGTCGCTGAACCAAACGGTGTCGTTTTGCCTGACGTCGAAACCGGTAGGAAACGACGCCGTTTAGGTAAAAGACGTAGAAGCAGACGTAGAGAAGATCCGAATTATCCTAAACCGAACCGGAGCGGTTATAATTTCTTCTTTGCTGAGAAACATTGTAAGCTAAAGTCACTTTATCCAAACAAAGAAAGAGAGTTCACGAAAATCATCGGTGAATCTTGGAGCAAACTCTCGACAGAGGAACGAACCGTAAGAAGAATTTGATTTTATTAACCGGATCGGTTAAGAAGTAAACCGGTACACCTAAACCGGATTATTTTGTGTTTTTTTTTGGTAGGTTTATCAGAACATTGGATTACAAGACAAGGAGAGGTACCAGAAGGAGCTGAATGAGTATAGAGAAAATTTAAGGCTTAAAGCTGCTGATGAGTCAAACGGCAGGGTTTTTTAGATTTGTTTACTAGAAACGGCATGGCGTTTTGTTTTCTAGGATTCAATGTTTTGTCTTTTTTTTTCTTCTTCTAACTTTTGCTTTATTTTAGCTTTCTAAGCCCAAACTAGGCCCATTTCAAACTTTGGCAAAGATTAGCCCATTTTAGGAACTAATATGAAATTATCATTCAGAAACTTACTTGCCCTAGATTTCGATTTTAGATTTCATTTCTTCACGAATCGATCCTTCTTCGTCTTGAACTCTGTAATTTCGATAGGTGTGTGTATATATATATGAATAGGATATGGTTCATGCTTTAGATTTGCAGAGTTTTATTCTCCGAGCTCGAGTGCTTACACTTTACCGACAAGCTTTAAAGATAGCTCATAGAGCTCCTCTTCATCTTAGAGGTTAAGCCTTTTTCATTCTTTTACTTTCCACGTATTCTATGACCAATTGGATCCAAATTGATTCGATATTTTGAAAAGATCCCTTTTTTTGGAAATCTATATTAATTTGGGTTTTGAATGATATGATGGAAAGTCTTGGAATTTCGTATAAAGTTTTGACCTTTGAGGGAAGTCAACGCATAGTTTTGGATTAAGCTTTTGATTGTGAATTTGTTGATTTGAAATTTTTTTGTGTGTGCAGGGGAGTTGAAAGATACGATAAGACAAGAAGTAGAGAAGAACAGAGACTGTAATGACAAACAAAAGATTCGTTATCTCATAAGTGAAGGGTTAGAGAGAGTTAAAGGTCTCGATGAGATGTTGGATATGCAAGGCCATTAAAACATTCTTATTTTCTACTTTTACCAAATCAGAGCTTCACTACATAGCAGAATCTGATATGTGATTGTTGTTTGAGAGTAAGGACTTGATTGAGACATAATTTTCAAGGAAGCTGATTGTATCTTTTAAAAAGACATTCACTCTAATAGCTCTTAAGCTTTAGAATTGATATTGTTATGGGCAAAGTTTTAAAACTGTCACAGTTTCAAAACACTCGTGTAGTAGCTTTAAAAGATTATGTATTTGACATACTTTTTGGTCTCTCTCTAAGACCGACCCATTAGGATAATTGGGCCCATTAGGATAATTGGGCCCATTAGGATAATTGGGCCCATTAGGATAATTAGGCCCATTAGGATAATTGGGCCTATTAGCTTACCTGCAGTTTTTTTTATCTCTAAGCCCATATGTTATCATTTTTTACTCGGAAACTAAAATCTTTCTTGAGTGCGAGAGAGACGACGATGATGGCTGCAAAGTTCAAGAGATGGCGAATCCAATCGCCACGTCGTCTAGATCTGATGGTATCGACGAGGCGGTTTCTGCACGAAGGTCCAGACACCATGGAAGAGCTCTTCGATAGACATCTCGCGAAGAAAGAGAAACCTCTGATCAGCGACGACGATGCCGAGTTTCTCAACAGGCGGCGTCTGACGAGCACGCGCCGGGAAGCTCTGAGTCTGTACCGGGACGTATTGCGAGCGACTCGGTTCTATATGTGGACGGATTCGAGGGGGATCTTGTGGAGAGACGTGCTTAGAGAGAACGCTAGAAAGGAATTCGGGGCGGCGCGATTCGAGACGGATCCGGAGGTGATCACGCGGTTGCTTATTGGCGGTAGCGACGCGGTTTCGTCCGCTTTGGATAAGCTCGCGGAGAAGCAGAAAGATATGATTGAGAAAAAAACGCAGAGATGATCCATCGTGATTTTGAGCTTGCGCATATATGAAGAAGAAGGTGTTTATAAGCTGCCTTTGGATTTGTGTTTTGAAAGAACAAGAAACACACTTTTTGCAGATTTGTTTGGTTCGTTAACATTTAAGTGTTGTAATTTGAACATAATGTTTGTCTTAATGCTATAAAACAAGGGTTTTGATTTGGAATAACTCTTGTTGTACATCATTAAATTGGAGAATCTATCTATCATATGTTTCGTCAAAGATCAGCAGAGAGAAACTGATAAGTGACTGTGAAGTATGTAGGATTCTAATTCAAAGTTGAGAGCTTTATACCACCTGCGAGAAAACAAGACCAATACTAAAGTTTTAAGTATAATCTTAAGCTATGAGGTAAGTTGGGTTATTTTGTCTCTTCCACTTCGACGAAGCAGGCCAACTATCTCTGCAAGATCTGGAGGAGGTGGACATGAAAACTTCACAACTTCACCGGTACACGGATGTTCAAAGCTGTGAAAGGAAACAGAGTAGGCAAAAGAAGTTACTGTCTTGTTTCTTTCATGAAGGTTGGATCGAGATTATAAGATTGAGACTCACCCGAGAACTATAGCATGAAGGCAAGGCCTGTCCATCTTTGATATTAGCTCTATGATCTGTTCTTGATCACTGCGTGAGACTCGTTTCTGAAGAAGAGAAAGGGCAATGCTTTTTGTTCCACCATAGACTTCATCACCAAATAAAGGAACTCCCATATACTTAGCATGAGCACGTATCTACTTGAAATCAAGATGAAAAGAGAGACTTTATAGTGATCACAATCTCAAAAGCAGCTGGATCAAATAGATGAACTTAGGTAGTATCAGGAACACAATTTTCAGTTCAAGCTCTTACAGACTGAATCATACCTGATGTGTACGGCCGGTTTCTAGTCTCCACTCAACCAATGCACAGCCTCCTCCAGCGAGTGTTTCAATTACCTTATACCTACAAGAGAAACAAGTAACGATATAAGCGTCGGCTAACAACTTTTAGAGCGCTCTGTGGACTTATAAAAGACTGACTCAGCACCTACTAGCAGCATGACGGGACTTTCCACGGCTAAGCGAACCAGGGATAGCAGCCATACGGATCCGATTATTGGGATCACGACCAATCGGTATATCAACACGCCCCTGGGATGGAGAAGGAACTCCACAAGTAAGACTTACATATACTCTCTCAATTGTGTGCACCTTGAACTGTTCTGCTAAATGGGCATGCGAATATTCATCCTGTCATCACACACACCTGTTCAAATTCAGAACAAACAAGAACAGCGATCGAAAACACTACAAGGAAGAAAAAACGCCGCTAACCTTGGCTACAACGAGCAATCCACTAGTCCCTTTATCCAACCTATGAACAATACCCGGACGAACAGACGCAGCATACGAGCTAGAAGAGGCTATCTCATCATCCTCCGAGAGAGTTTCTTCATCGGAATCATCTTCAGGGTTCGTATAAGCAACACAAGGAAGACTACAATGGTGAAGTATGCCATTAACAAGCGTCCCCGTAGGATTCCCGGGGGCTGGATGAACAACCTAAACATAAAAGATACCTAAATTCTCCATCCCAAAAAGTGATTCCAAGAGATAATCTTAAGTATCAAGAAGAGTGTGATTAGTATTACCATGTGTGGTGGTTTATTAACAACAAGGAGATGTTTATCTTCATAAACAATGTCTAATGGTATATCTTCAGGTTCAGCTTTCAAAGGCTGAAGCTCTGATATTGTACAATTAATCTCATCTCCAGCTTTTACATTATGCGAAACCTATCAGAGACAAAGAGACTTTAAGAGACTTACACATTGTGAAGAAATCGAATTTTCGAAAGCCAATACCTTATCAACGACACGGCCATTGACGCTAACGAGACCAAGACGAATACTAGACTGCACGCGAGCTCGGCTTACGCCATGGACGCGTGAAGATATCCACGAATCGAGACGGATCTTACCTTTCACTGTATCGACTCTCTCTTCGAGCTTGAGACCTGCGTTATTGACTCTTGGTATGCTCTCCAGTGTTGTATTGTAGGAGGTTATATTGGGGATTGCAGAAAAACTTGCTCTGACGAATCTCGAGAAGAAGATAGAGAGAGAAGAAGAAGACGGTGAAGATGAAGAAGAAGAAGGATAGCGAAGTGATTTCACGGTGGTGTTGGTGAATGAGATACTCGGCACCTGAGAGACGGCGGAGAGCATCGTCGTCTACAAAACTCCGATTTGCTCTTCACTAGTTTCTTCTTCGTTTAAAAAAACAAATCAAAAGCCTCCACACGAAATAGAGGCTTATCAAAGCTAACAATGATCGTTGGATTCTTTATTGGGCCCATGAAAAGGCTTTTGAGCCCAAATATAACAACGTTACTATCATTAAAGAAAGGGTTAGCGGAGTTTAGACGGTAGGTTAAACGATGTAGAAGATTCTTTGTGGGGATATGCTTACTTATGACTCACGCAAGCACGAACATAGGGTTTCTCATTAATTTCATCATTAGTAGTTTTAACTTTATTTATAGTTGAAGCAAAGTATCCGTAATTAATAGAATAGATTGGAGTTTTTAATTTATATAATTATCATCTGAGTAATTTCGTATCTGAATCTGTTGTGCCCTTTGTCATCATAGCCACAAACTCCTCATAGTTTATTCTCCCATCCTATCAATTATCATAACCATCATTAATCATAATTAAATTCATCATTAAATCATATATAGACATCAAAACAAAACAACTTAAAGTAACACGAAATGCTTACGTTGTCGGTATCGACATCATTGATAACTTCATCTATGGTTGCATCATCACCCATACCATACTTAGTCATCGAATGTTTAAGCTCGTCCCTTGTAATGAATCTGATTTTAAAAATAGGAATATGTAAGAAGACATTGTGATCTTTATAGTATATAGTATTTTATGAAATTTTTAAACAAACCCGCTTCGATCTTTGTCAAAGTATTTGAATGCTTGAATCAAATGCTCTTCTTTCTCTAACTTATGTCTATGCATTGTAGCCGTTATAAACTCAATATAATCAATCGTACCACTTTTATCAACATCAGCCTATATATATGAAACCAACAAAAAACATTAGAAAAACTTAGCTCTAATTAATCATTTAACCTAATTATATATTTTTTTTATTTATTCTTACAGCTTCCATTAGTTGTTTGATTTCAGATTCTGTAAGCTTCGAGCCAAGTCTATGCAAACCATTTCTTAGTTCATCAAATGTAATGGTGCCACTAGCATCTGTATCCATGTTCTTAAACATTTGTTTTAACCCTTTTATATCTTCTTCTGATAAGTTCTCTGCTATAACCTTAAACCCAAAACAAAATATTTGAAAAGAACCTTTTAAAATCTTCCTTTCAAAATCTTGAATTATTCTTGGAAACAAAGTCATTGTAGTTTTACCTTCAAGGCAAGTTTCTTGAGCTTGTTCATTGCACGAAACTGTTTCATCCTAATAAGAACCGCACTATTGATAGGTTTATCTGATATTCTACTATCTGTTAACCATGGATGCTCTGTTTTTTTCCAACCGCGCGAAAAAACGGTTTAGTTAGCTAGTATGTATAAACGTTACAAATGTAGATGCATTGTTAAACATACATACCAAGTGCTTCAGCCGCGGTAATTCGTTTTTTAGGATCTCTAGTTAACATCTTTCTTATCAAATCTTTCGCGCTTTCTGATATAGTAGGCCATGGAGAGCTTTCAAGGTCTAGTTTTCCTTCTAAGATCGCTTCGAATATAGTCTTCTCGACCTCTAAAACAACATTTCAATAGTAACCATTTTTCACAATGAGAAATTTTAATATAAGCTTTTAGATTTGATAATGTTTTTAAAAAACATACCACCCCAAAATGGAGGAACACCACTTAGAAGAATGTAAAGGATAACACCGGCACTCCATACATCGGTCTCTTTCCCGTAGTTTCGATGTAGAACTTCAGGTGCTATATAGTATGCACTACCAACTACATCTCTATACACTTTACCTACAATCATATATTTTTTTGATATAAATACCTTTGAATAATAGTATTTTACGATTTAGTAGTAATCAAAAGATGAATTATAGTTAAATTATTTACCTTCTTCAATGAAAACAGAGAGACCAAAGTCAGTAGCTTTAATAGAAGAATCTTCATCATTACTAACAAGCAAGAAATTCTCAGGCTTTAAATCTCTATGAACAACTCCCATGAAATGACAAACATGTACGACATTAACGATCTGTCTGAATAATTTAGCAGCTTCTTTCTCAGAGTAGCTTCCTTTCTTGATAATACGATCAAAAAGCTCTCCACCAGAACATAGCTCCATGACAAGATGAAGATTGTCTTTGTCTTCATAAGCGCCACGAAACTCGACAATGTTTGGTTGACCAGTGAGATGTTGCAAGATCATGACTTCGCGCCTAACGTCTTCGATGTCTTTCTTGCGGATTAGTTTGCGTTTCGAGATTGATTTGCATGCGTATTCTCGACCGTTGGATCTATCCGTGCATTTGTAAGTGATTCCGAATTGGCCGCGTCCGAGTTCTTTGTGGAGGTCGTAGAGAGCGGAGAGATCTATCATTGGCCGGTTTAGGATTGGACCGATTTGTGAACCGGAAGAAGGAAGAGGAGGAGGAGCCGGTTTAGAGGGGAAATTACTTGTATGCCCTTGAGGAATGTTTTGTCTAGGGAGAGGTTGGTAACGATGAGGAGGGGTAGAATCGGAAGAGTAAGAGATTGGGATCTCATGTGTTTGACATTTGGAGAAGCAAAACCCCATAATGCGATTTTTGAAAAATGTTTTGTTGGATGTTTTTTTGTTTATGTGGTTTTTGGTTGTTTTGTTGTGTTTTTTGAGCATGTGGTTATTAAAGACGTAAAGTAGTATATAGTCTTCTTTCTTTTATTTCCGTGTATTTTTGTTTGTCCTTTATTATATGCTTAGATTTTGTAAATAAAGTGAAAACAGAAAAATACGTAAAATAAAAATGTTATTATGTGGTTTGAATTTGGGTTTTGGGGGTGCTTTGCTTTTGCGTTTAGGGAAGGTTATGGTATCATTATTCTTCAATGTGTCTCCTTGGAAGAGGGTCTCTATATAGATTATTTTATTTTTAGCAAAAATCTAAAAAAGCTATTATATTTTAAAATTCAAGAAAATTAGGTTTGGTTCAAAGATATCTTGCATTCCTTTTTTTTTATCTAGGTGGTATATCTTGTCATTATACTAGCCTTCACAACTAAATAATATCAAAATGTGGTATTTAAGTTCTTGTTAAATACAATAACAGTATTTTTTTACATGAATTTAGAGGTGTAAATTCATGTTATATAGGGTTTCAGGTTATGGATATGCCACAATAAAATAAAACAAATCAAAACAAATCAAACAAACAAAATTTTGGGATGATAATCGCTTTTGAAAAACTTAGGTTTAGTTCAAAAGAAGAACTGTAAAATAAGTTACAATTATAAATGTATGAGAGAACGATCATATCTTCTAATTATTTATCAATATACTATGAGATTAAAGGTCATTAAAAATCGGTCTGCTTTAATAAACACTAGGATTTAACCCGTGGTACACCACGGGTTTATGTTTTTTATAAATAATTTTATATATATACAATTAATTTAGAAGTTTGTAAAAAAAATTTTGATTTTGTAAAATAAATAAAAATATTCAGAATTTCTAAAGAGTATTTTGTTCTTTTATTGTTTATGCAAATAAATATAGAGAAATTCACAAAACTACACCATTTCAATCATTCCTTCACAAAACTACACCTAATTCAATATTTTCGAAAATTTACACCCTTTCAAAATTTTAAAAGCTTGATTTACCCTTTTAAAAATTACCAAAATTAAAATATTTTCATTTGTGTTCGCTAATTAATGTTTAGAAATAGTATTAAGGGGTATGATTGTGTGGATAGAGTTTATTTGAATTTAATTTTGAGTGTTTATGTGTAGTTTTGTGAAATATTTTTGAAATTGTGTAGTTTTGTGAAATGTAATTCAAATGGTGTAGTTTTGTGATTCTCCCATAAATATATAATGAGAATTATATTTTATATAGCAAAATCTTAATATAATTTGTAAGTGTGTTTATTCCAAACTATTATAAACTATAAAAATTAGGGATGAACAAAACTTCCGGATCCGAAATACCGAACCCAAACCAAACCGAAATCCCCAAATCAATACCGATTCTAAAAACAAATAACTCGAATGTATAGGGAAATTTACTACCATAATACCCGAAATCGAATCTGAACCGAACTCAATTTTGTAGAACTAAACTAAACTACTCTAACTACCCAAAAATTATTTAAAATAATAATAGTTATAATTATATTTGAAGTACATAATTGGAACCAAACCGAAATTAAAGAACCGAAACCGTTCCAAAAATAAATAACCCGAACAAATTGAGAAATTTACTACACTGAAAACTCGAAGCCAAAACAAATTTCTAGATTTGAACCCGAATTACCCGAAATTTGTTTATGATAAAGTTTAATCATTATTTTCAAACTTCTTGTCATTTATCTAGAATTTTTCTAAAACCGAACCCGTTAATAAATAATTGTTATGCTAGTGTTAATTGATTTAAACAAACTTTATCTATGTTCAATATAGATGTTTATTAACATCTAAAATATTAATATAAATAGAAATTATAATATGGACAATGATTATATATAAAAACTAAACTATATACTTTTTAAAAAATATTTATATTCTGAAATTTTTTATAGACCTCCGTAAGAAAAATAAAAAGATTATATCAAAAATATCATAAATATGAAATTAGTGGTTGATTTTAATTATGTTAAAATCGGTTTTATTGTTTTTGTTGATATTTAAGTCAATTTTAAAAAGTATATATATAGAATGAGATATGTTTGTGTGTAAATTTCACATAACTCTTTAAGTGAGTTTAAAACCAATGACATAAGTATGTAGTTAAGTGAGTTTTTTTGGAAAAGTTCAAAAAAGTACTTCAAAAATAATAATATAAATATTTTTATTATATATTTCGTATAGCAAAAATTTAATATAATTTATAAGTTGATTAGACCAATAATTTATTATTTATTATATTTAGGATTCGAAAATACCCGAATTCAAAATACAAACCTAATCAAAATACACAAATCATATTATGCGATTTACCCAAATTTATTTAAAATTATAATTATTTTGATTATATATATATAAATAATTGTTGTAAACATATTCTAAATATGTAATATAAGATTTAAATTTTAGTAGAATTGCAATTTCTTCTTTTTTGTTTATAATCGAACCGGAAATCAAACTCGTTAACAAACTATTTTGTTTTTTATTGTTTGATATTTTTAACAAAAAAAAATTTTCAAATCGTTTTTAAATTCTTAATAATATTAATTAAACCTGTTTGTTTTGATTTAAATAAAATTTTAATGGTAGTTTTTTATAAAAAAAACTATGTAATAATGTATTTATGTGAATTACATATGTTTATTTTGTTTTTCAAATATTTTTGTGTGAATTACAAATATAATTACATATGTTTATGTGAACCCATGTTTTCATTTTAAGCTTCACAGTTATGTAATTAATGAATCAATACTATAAAAAGAGAATTACTTCTCTCCAGGTTGCGACACCTGTCCATTTCTGAAATTCTATTCTTTCTCTGATTGGTGGAAATCTTCTGTTGTGGGCCCTTCTTCTTCAACTAAAAAAACAATTAATTGTTCTTCTCTTTTCTATCCTTTCTCCTTCTCATCTCCGGCCAATCAATGAAAACAAGCTAATTACTGATAAATCACAAAGCATTGATGGTTAACACGATGAATCGGTAATATCAGAAACGTTTGGAGAGAAGACATATGGAAACAATTTCACTATTTTGAAATCGAAACGACGATGGGAAAAAAAAACGAAGGAGACGAAGGAGGTTGAAGAATCTCGAAACGGTGAATCTCAAATTCAATCAGGACCTTCACCACTTTCTTCTCCGACGATGTAGCCAATGGCGAAACCTCTAGATTCGCGAGCCTCTTCTCCGACGATAAACCTTTCCGACGAAAAAAAACCTGAACCAAAATCATAGGAAATCATAGATAACAAACCCAAGGTCGATAACGGCGGAGAAAAAACTGTTTCGCTAGAGAAGACTAAGAGATCTAAAAAAGAGAAGAAACTTAAATCTCCGATCGCAGATTCCGGCGAAGAGGAGGAGATGGAGACGGATGTTAAGGATTCAAAGAGAAAGATGTTTATTTATTTAGAAGACGAGGACAACCGTCTTGGGACAGAACACACTTCTCTTATCTCTGTTGTTGTAGGATACATTGTTCTCTCTTCCCATCCAACACTCGATGCGTTGCTCTCTTTGTGGCGATTGTTGTTCACAGAAGCTATATATGCTTTCATCATCTGGTGAGTAACTATATCCTTATTCGTCCACGTGGCTCACTGTTTCCCATCCGCTTCTTCTTTTTCTTCGACCTCAATGATGTTATGGTGAGTAACAGATTTATCGTGGGCTCCACCGAGATTCATTTCTTCAAATATCGAATAGATATCATCCGGGTTCGAAGGCTCGTATTTAAACTCTTTGATTTCTTCTATATTAACCGAAGCAACACTCTCTCTTAACATCTATGCCTCTCTCACTTCCTTGACATTTGATATAAGGAAATAATCTAAGTTAGCTACGAGTTTGTTCATTTGTGAGTATTTTTCTTATAATGCTACTTTAGCATCGATAAGTTTCATCTGAACATGTTTTCTCACACCACGCTTCAGCCAGATGATTAGTAAAGTCGATATTGACGGTAACGGTTGTGTTAATATCGAAGAGTTTAAGAAGCTGATAACAATTAACGGCGGAGCTTGAAATTCTAGACGGTGGTTATGAGGATGAGATAATTGATTAGTTTTTTTTTCCTGCTATAGATTCACTTGGAGGAACAAGTAGGGCTCTCATGGTGGCATGTTTAGTAAGAAAATTATGAAATATTGTTGTTTAATGGAATTTATTGATTAGTTTATCAAATATCATAAGTGACTAATCTCATGAGTCTATTTGTTTTGTTGTTGTTGTTTTAGAATCATGGAGAATACCAAGAATCTTTTCAGACTGTTAACTTAGCTGCAAGATCAAGGCACATCTTAAACAATGTTACTTCCAAAACAAAGGAAGAGACCCAAATCGTCAAGATAGATATGGAAGCAAAACTGAAAGTTTGACTTCAATCAAAAGGCAAGAGTAAGTCCACTCATAGAATAATGGCAATACGTTCTCCATTATTGGGTAAAGGCCACACTTCAGTTTCTCAAAGATCAATCAAAAAAATCAGCCATAGAACAGAAAGTACTAAATTTGATGGCACAGGACAAAGGTAACACTTTGAAATTTGAATGGTTAAGTTCTTGATTGTTCTATATTCTAGAAACTCTTCTCTCACTATATATCCATACACAGGGATGCATTTGTGACTGTAAATAACTTATTTGGTGGGGACACTTCTTCTACTTCAGATTTATGGCCTTATGGGTATGCTACTTAAGTTTCAATGTGAAAAAAACATTGATTTAATCTGAATTTTTCCTTGTGTTTTGTTTTCCAAGATTTGATGTATAACATTGATAATGAAGGCAAGTATTAGTTAATGATTGAGTTCTTTGAATGATCAGTTAGCTTCTCTAAACAAAGAAGATGAAAAAGACGCATATAACAAAGTGAATTTCTTAGTAACATAAGCAAGCTTGAACGGTTTGCTTTCTTGAGCTACTTAACAAAAAAAAAATAGACATTTTCCTTTGAGGAATTCACAAATCTACACCCTTTCAACCCCTTTTTCACAAAACTACTCCTAATTTAATATTTTCACATATTTACACCCTTTCAAAATTTTAAAAGCTTGATTTAACCTTTAAAAAATTACCAAAATTAAATTTTTTTCATTTGGGTTCGCTAATTAGTGTTTAGGGTATAGTATTAAGGGGGTAGGGTTGTTTGGGTAGAGTTTATTTGGATTTAATTTTGAGTGTTTATATGTAGTTTTGTGAAGTATTTTGAAAATGGTGTAGTTTTGTGAAATGTAATTCAAATGGTGTAGTTTTGTGATTCTCCCTTTTCCTTTTCGGCTCATGCTTTGGTGTATGTTTATATTAGATAACCTGTTGGAGCTCGAGAAGAAATCCAATGAAAAATTTTAAATTTAAACATGGAAATATGAAATTAAAAAAGTAAAAGGAAACATAAATATTAGAATATCAATATATTTAAGAAACAATTAAAAAATAATAAATTATGTAAATAAAAACGAAAATTACTAAAATAGTAAAAAAATGTCTAACATAAACTTAAAGACACAAAAATTTAGTAGGAAATCGAATCAAAATTTGTGAAAAACTCAATTATTATTTTCTTATAAGAATAACATGATTTGGAGTAAAAATTATTGAACAAAAGAATAATAAAACACAAAAATTGTAAAACAGAAGGATTAAAATACAAAAAAAGAATCGATTACATAAATAATCAATGATAAAATATGAGAGATAATGATGGAAAAATAGACATAGAAATTAAAGAATATTCGATGAAAAATATGTGAGAAAATAAAAATAAAAAAAAAATATGTGATTTAGAATAAGAATCACACAAATAGATTAAATAAAAAAAAATTGAAAATGAGAAATTGAAAATTAAAAAACAAAATGTTAAATTACATACTTTATACTTTCATCTATGTTTTATTATACAAAAAAGTAATTCTTAAAGTTAAATTCGAAAAATACTACTCATCACAATTTCTTTTGAAAAGAATTATATTATACACTTCATACAAATACAAAATAGCAAAAATAGTACTTTTAAATAATGTTAAACAGTTTTTAAAATAAATTTTAAACACAAAATTGGTTTAAAAATCAACACCCGCGCGTAACTATCATATGGTTTCAAACTACAAAAAAACAATAAGATATCCGTACCGCGCATCGCGCGGATTTTTCCCCTAGTTAGGTTATAAATTCTGAAAAAGCTTAGTCGACATTAAAAAGAAATAAAAATAAAAAAAAGTTTTTGCATGAAAATGGAATTAAGGAGATTCAGCTAGTCAACTAACTAACTAAAAAAATCGAATCAAACAAACAAAACGTTACTATGATAATGCTTTTAAAAAACCTAAGTATATGTCAAAAGAAGAAATGTAAAATAAGCTACAACTTACTATTAATAAATATTGGGCAATATTGGGCCTATACTTACAAATCTTCCACGCCTTACTGCTACAAGATTGCACCACGTCATCACAATCCAACGGTTAGAAATGAAATAGAGTGTCTAGCTTAGCTTCTGAGCAATCGTAACCGTTGTCTCTAAGCCTAATTAACAATCAACGGCGATCCCGTGAACACAGAAAGCGCGTGAGAGAGCTTGAGAAATGACTCGCCGTACGATTTCTCTGTTGGTCGTCTTCTTCTTCTTCTTCTTCGCCGGAACGCAACTGAACGCGCAGCTAGTTCCTCCGGCGAGGCGTGACGGTTTCGTTTATCCGCCGGGTCGTCGTGTAGACCCGGATTCCGTACTGATCGAGGCGTTTTTCGACCCGGTTTGTCCAGACAGTAGAGACGCTTGGCCGCCATTGAAGAAAGCTCTCGAACACTATGGATCTCGCGTTTCGCTTCTCCTTCATCTTCTTCCTTTACCGTTAGTAAATCTTAAATTCCCTCTTTTACTCTTCAATCTCTGCTTTCTAATTTTTGCCCTGAAGCTGTTTTTCTAAGATCTAATTAGTATAATCAATTTTTCATGTGAAAAGCTATTGCTTCTTGTAATTTAATTTTATGTTGGTTTTGTTTATTGTGAATGTTGCTTATGAGATTTTCGCAGATACCATGACAATGCTTATGTAACTTCTCGTGCCTTACACATTGTGAACACTTTTAAAGCCAATGCTACTTTCACTTTGCTTGAAGGGTTTTTCGAGCATCAGGTTCTGTTTCAATGTAAAAATAGATGTAATGTTGTTTATATGGTTTGCTGAATTTGTGTATGTTATTACAGGCAATGTTCTACAATGCTCAAACGAAACTACTGTCGAGACCTGAAGTTGTGGAGAGAATTGTCGAGCTCGGGACAGTCGTGTTAGGAAACTCGTATCGACATGTCTTCAAATCCGGCTTCAACGACACGAAATCGGACCGTGCAACAAGGGTTTCCTTCAAGGTAACTCATTTTTAGCTTTCTTTTAAGGTCTCTAGTGCAAGAACTAAAATGGCGTATAAGCAAAAAGATAAGGAACATTTACTACATAAGCCAATTAGTCATCATCTTATTGCCTTGTCTTGGCTTGCATGTATACCACAATGGTTATTCTCATTGTAACCTTTAAAACGAACTATAGTAACTTTTAGCACTCATATTTTTTTGGTATGTTATGCGTGTTGCAGTATAGCGCGTCGAGAGGGGTTTACGGAACACCGACATTCTATGTGAATGGATTTGTATTGCCTGATGCTGATTCTCCCTTAGATTTGGGAGGGTGGAGAAAGATCATTGATCCTCTTGTTCAACTACACAAGGTAGAGATGCAAAATCATAACCTAATTTCCTTTATTTGACTATCTTCAAGTGCTATTTGTATGTCATGGTTTCTATCAGTAACGTGTATATATTATATATATACTTGTTCAAAATCTGTTTGTTGTGCATTGCAATAAAATGAAAGTGATCTTTGAATGAAGTTTATGGGATTAATTGTGATTTATGCAACAAAAAATTTAAATGCTTCTCACGTTTGGTAATGGTCACCTATAATTTATTTTTGTAATGGTCACAACAACTTTTCTACTGTGTTATTAAATGCTCACAACAATTATACTCGTCTCGTTTCTTGGCGGATTTGGTTCATGCTTAAGCCAAAATGGGCTTTCCTTAACGACTTCACTATTTTAGTGTTTTTACTTCGTTAGTGTGTACTAAAAAAATTGTTTTGTTTTTTTTTGGGGTCGAAAAATCGTTAGTGTGTATAAATTTATTAGACACTGGTACATAAAAGCTGTGAAATATTTGTAGGATTCGCCCATATACAAGTACAGACACGTCCTTCAAATAATTTTAATTTTAATATTTTTTTATTATTTTGTTAGTTGGCTAGTACCGATAATCCAGAAACTTTCTATTAATAACGTGTAGATTTGGTTTTTCATCAAACAATTTTATTTAAAAAAAATAAATATGAAAAAGCTAATTAGACTTTTTCCTTCGCATTTTGTGCAACTGGATAATCCTTTTCAAAGATATTATTATTACAAGAAATTCACTCTCACAAGGAAAAATAATACAACACGGCTCAACTAAACCGATTATATAAGTAAACCAAAAACTCAGAAAAATACCGGTTAATAGATTTAATCTATAAAGCAACGAGTTATTAACCGGTTTAATTTAATTAACACGAACCGGTCCGGTTAATTTACAGTGAAAACCACAACCCGAAACCGGTTAGGGTAGTGCAACGTGTGTGTGGAAGAGAAGTGGTGCCGGCTAATATATATCAGAGAGGCGCTTGCATCATAAAAATGGCTCTTTAGGTCGTATAAAGGAGAAAACAGAGAGACGACGACGACGACGAAGCCATTACAAAGAGGGCTCCTCCTGTGCTTATTCTTAATCTCTCCCAAGGATCTAACGAGAATCATCTTCTTCTTAAGGTAAGTATTGATTTGATGATTATGTGTTGTTTTCGCTTACGAGCAAAACCCTAGCTCCCTCTTCGCTGATTTCGTGTGTGGATTTTTAGATGGATAGGTATCAGCGCGTTGAGAAGCCAAAGGATGCGACGGCGATTGATGCGAACGAGATTCGTATCACTAGTCTAGGCAGGGCACGAAACTACATCACCTATGCGATGACTCTTCTTCAGGTATTTGAATCTCTATGTTATTATCTACTTAGATGTATCATACAATGTGTAAAGAGAAGATGTTTTTGAATCACAGGGTAAAGATTTTCTAGGGTTTTAAATAAGAATCTTATCATGTAGATGCTAGATCTTTAAGGAGTAATTATATATGTGACATTAATAATGTGGTTAAAGGGGATTTGTGATTCAATTGAAAACCAAGTTTTAATGTAAGCGTTTTGTTTTTGTTAATGATTTAAATAGGAAAAAGGGTCAAGTGAAGTTGTATTCAAGGCAATGGGAAGAGCTATCAACAAGACTGTGACCATTGTGGAGCTGATTAAGGTAGTTTTTGAGATTTTATATATGTCCGAGATTCTCGAAACCTAGTTCAGAAGATGGGTTATGTGAAAAATGTTTCCTTTTGTTTTGATATGTTATGCAGAGAAGGATCCCTGATCTTCATCAGAACACATCTATTGGATCCACCGACATTACGGACACATGGGAACCTCTAGAGGAAGGCCTTCTACCGTAAGCAGCCTACAACGTGTTTTCGTAACATGTTTCTTTCCCTTTTTTTGTCGCCTTAACGTAGTGTTACTTATTTCTTTCCCTTTTTGTTTTGTTTTGAAGTATTGAGACCACAAGGCATGTGTCCATGATAACCATTACCCTATCCAAGAATGAGCTCAATACATCCTCCATTGGGTTAGTTTCTCTGTCTGATCTAAAATTGCATATTCTTTTCACATGTTTTGACTGTATCCCTTATTTTATAGGCTGCTTTGTAACTTCTCAATACTAAATGTTGTTAATGTTGTTGCAGATACCAGTGCCCGATTCCTATCGAGTTGGTGAAGCCACAAGGAGATATCGATTATGAAGGAGGAGGTATATTCGGTCTCTCTCAGCGAGCTGACTAAATCCCTCTTGTTCTGTAATGTTCATAAGCTTTTTTATATTACTTGCAGAGGGTTCACCTGGTGGCAGAGGAAGGGGGAGAGGACGAGGAAGGGGAAGAGGAAGAGGCAGGGGACGAGGCGGCAGAGGTAACAATGCTTTATGATTTGTATATATATTGCCAGACTTCTCGGATCTCAGCCTTGGGTTAAGAATTTCAACACATCATTATGAATATATTATAAAGCTTTATTTATTTGTCTTTTGCAGGAAATGCATATGCGAATGCCGAGTATGAAGATGGAAATTGGGAACCCAACCAGTCCTATGGTAGAGGAAGAGGCCGTGGGAGAGGACGCATGAGTCGTGGAAGAGGAGGATACAATGGTCGTCCTAATGAGTATGATGCACCACAAGATGGAGGTTACGGATACGATGCTCCTCCTCACGAAAATCGTGGATATGATGACCGTGGTGGTTATGATGCTCCTCCTCAGGGACAAGGTAATAATAATCATAACGTTCCTTTTTTTAATTTACACGGTACATGAAGTGTATTTCTGTGAATGAGTGTTTTTGAATTTGTATGATGTAGGACGTGGACGAGGAAGGAGAGGACGTGGAAGAGGCGGATACAATGGTCCTCCAAATGAGTACGATGCACCACAGGGTGGAGGATACGGGTACGACTCTCATGAACACTATGGACATGATGATCGTAGTGGTTACGATGGTCCTCCTCAAGGCCGTGGTAACAAAAACATAAACACTCTTGTTCAACGCTGTTATTAAACTATACTTTGTATGAATGAGCCTAAGAGTTTTCTTTATTTGTTTTGATGCAGGAGGTGGTCGTGGGCGTGGAAGGGGAGGCCGTGGAAGAGGAGGAGGAGGTCGTGGTGGTGGTGGATACAACAACAGAGCAGATGGACCACCAAGCCAGGCAGCTGCTTGAGAGTAAGGTTTTTATGGTTACACAAACATAAAGAAGGAAAAAAAAGACAAGTCTTTGGATGGGTTTTTTCTTCTTCTATTTTCCTTGTTTATCTCTCTTTCTATGTTTGCTTCTGTCTATCAAGAAGACATGTTTGGGTCGTAGGCTTATGGATATATATGCTTTGAGTTTATTTATGGTTTGGTTGATTGTCTTGGGTTTTTGTCATTGAAGAACTACTAAGGCATATCCTCTCTTTTCATATCATGATCTTATCTTCTTTTTGTTTTTCTAGTTTTGTTTAGGTTAAAATGATACTGAGATAAGGCAAAGTTCAACACTTTGTTTATAAGTTATAATTCGATTGAACAATTGATTCTCTTATCTCTAATAATCAATCTCCCTCTATTTTTAAATTCCAAGTTAAGCACATTGTAGAGATAAAGTGTTGCCCATAAAAATGGAAAAGTAATTTGCAATTTTCCTCAATTACTTGTAAAGGCAACAATTCAAGGTATAAACATGGAAGTTTCCTTTTTTGTAAATGGTTTTCTCCCCAACGGTAGGTGATTATTTTGCCATAAAAAGTAAAAAACTGAAGAAATGTATTTATATAAATAAATAAAAAACCGCCCGGTTTTATTTTTTAAAGCCTATTATTATATGGGCTATTTAATTACATTAAATGGGCTTATTAAGGAGAGAAAAGAAACAACAAAGGCCCATTAATATACTTACCTTATGTTTCTTCGCCGTCGCAGAAAGGTTAACCTCAGAAACCGATTTTGTTTGAAAAAAACACTTACGGAGGAGACATGGAAGTGATTCAGAAGACTGATTTAGCGAACAATCATCACGAAAAAGAAGACATAATCGAATCAGCTAAGCAGAATAAAACACAGGAAGTAGAAAACTGCGACGAGCAACAACAACACCAGAAGAAGAAGCAAGCGCGAGAATCTGATGAAGAAGAAGAAGAAGAAGATGAAGAATTGAGAAATCTGTTGCTTTCAGATATAGGAGATCTTCCTCTTTCTCCTCCATCAGCTACACAAATCAATTTCGTTTCTTACTTCATCACAGGTTTCTTATAGATTCAGATAATGTTCAAAAATACCCCTTTTTCGATAATGTGTGTATAAACAAACCCCTTTTTCAATGTTTTTCTGGGTTTCAGATTTTACGAAACCAGGTCATGATCAATATATCTACCGTCACGCTAATGGGTATTGTCAAAGATTGTTCCTTTAGCTGAAAATCTCTCTCTCTCTCTCTCTGTCAAGTAATTGAATTTGTGTTTTCTTACTATGTGTTGTTTTGGTTTGTGAAGTTTGTGTGTGATTGGATTAGCTCCTACGCATATAGCGTTTAAGGACGAAGGTGGTATCATTAACATCGATTTCAATGTCGGAAAGTCTGATCGCAGCGTCTTGAAAGTCTCTGGCAAGCGTAAAAAGGTTGCCTTTTTGACTTCTGTCTTTCTAGACTTTTGCTTCATTGTTATAGCTTGAGTTCTTGAGCATCAAATGTTTGCGACTGTGTGTTTTCCTTGATTTGATTTAGTTTCTGTGTGGCTTTGGCTAGTGGTTTAACACATGATGTTTTACTTGTTGTAGAATGCTATGCGGTCAGAGTCGAATACAGCATTGTGCAAAGTTACCACTGCCAACGATTCTTATATCGTTAGGTGCTTGCTTTTCCCTTATTTTTGATTTTTTTGTAGTCCTAAGTTTCTTCTTGTATGTGAAAGATTGATGCTTTTTTCGTTGTTCATTGTTTGTTTCGATAGGTGTTGCGTTAAAGGCTCTCTCTTGGAGGTGAACGAGAGATTAATCAATCAACCACAACTTCTTAATTCATCGGTATGAAAATACAGCGGAATTTTATGAGTTTTTTATACCATGAAACTGTGCTTTTATGTACTTTGATAAACTTATGATGATCAGTATATTGATCACAATATGTTTAATAAAATCAGGCTGATCGCGAAGGATATATTGCGATAATAATGCCAAGACCTGCGGATTGGATCAAGAACAAAGAATCATTGAAAACCCTTGAGGAATATAAAGGGAAAGAAACAAAGTGTCTCCATGATATAGTTTTTGTCTAAAACCATAGTTGATTTGTCTGTGGAGACCATGTTTGCATTAATCTTCGAAACGTTAATTGCTTCTTATGATCTTAATATTCGTTTTATTTTCATTCTGTAACCTATTTTTGCTGTATCAAAATTGGACTTTTAAATTTGGTAATAAATTTTAAAAGAAAGAACACAACAACAAATCCGATGTCGTCCAGCGGTTAGGATATCTGGCTTTCACCCAGGAGACCCGGGTTCGATTCCCGGCATCGGAGCTTTTTTTATACTTATTTTAAGCATATTAAAACATTCAACAATGAAATTTGAAAGATGATGCTATTGAGTGTTTTAGATAAGTTTAAAGGTTAAAAATATTATCCAAATCAGAGCAAAACATTGCTTCTTGATAGTCAAAACAAAAGCATAAGAAAAGATAAACAAAGTCATCATTATCATCATCCAACATTGATAGAAATTGATAAAAAAAAAAATTAAATATTCAAAAGAGATTATTCAAAAGCCCATTGATTCTCTCTGCGAACTTCTTCTTCTTCCTCTGGAGAGAAATCATTCTTGATGTTGAACGTTGCGCGAATCTGTTCAGGTGTTTTTCCTTTGATCATATCAGCCACTGTTTGGCATGTTAGATCAAGCAAACTCTTTATGTTGAGATAATTAGCCGCCTATATCCAAAACAAGAATAACATTAGTTCCCTATCCAAACAAACCCTAATCAAATCAAATCTCAAAAAAAAACCCCTAATTTTCCAAATCACAACAAAATCAAAAAATCGAGAGAGAGAAAAAGGTAAACGAACCAGGATTAGCTCGAAGAGTATGCCTTGATCGATTTTCATGAACTCGGTGTCCCATGCCTTGAGAGCCTCATCGGAGACGCTGCCACCGCCGCCTTCTACGGCGTCGGTCTTTGAAGCGGCGGCTTCGACGTGTTTTTTGCAGTACTCGATGACTTTGGCGAGGATCTTGCTCGTGACGTTGGGAAGAGGGATTCCGTTTTCGATGCAGTCGTCTTCGACCATGTGAGCAATGGTTTGAGATTCGAGAGCCACCGCTTCGTCTATCTCGAAAGATTCTCCGTCGGAACTTTTCAACACGATCTTCTTCGTCGACATCTTTTGTGAAGAAAAAGGAGAGAAGATTTTTGGGAGAGATTTGTTTTTTTTTGTTTGTTTGGGTGAAGAAAATTGAGAGGAAGCGATGAAATAATAATAAAAAAGTGTGAAGGGTATGCGTCTCTATATATTAAGTGAAAATTAATTAGAATGACCTTGGTTGGCATGCCCTCAACTAACATAACCCTGAAAAAGATAGGCTTACTAGAATGACCCACAATTGTGTAAGAAGTCTAAAAAACCAGACTTTTGTAATATAATATCGATTTTGCCATCAGTTTTTTTTTTTAATTAAACAAAATTAAAAAAGAATAATTTGGGGAAAAATTAAGTTTTTCAAAAATTTTTAAAAATTTCAAAAAAAAATTGGAAACTAAAAATTTAAGAAATCAACTTGATAACCTAATTTTGATAAAAGCTCTCCTCCTCTCCTTCTCTTTCTCCTAATTATGCGACGGCGCCGATTCTCGTGAACACCACGGCGAGTCACGACGGATACGAGACGACGTTTCTGAAGGCGGCGGAGGAAGGAGGATAGTGTTTCTCCTGTATATCTCCTCCTCTTCATCTCCGCTTGTGTGTTTATCCTCTATATCTCCTCCTCGTCTCCTCCGCTTTACCTCCCCTTAATTTCCTCTGTCGTCTCCGTTTTTAACTCCTCCTCCTCGTAATCTCCTCTTCATCTCTCCGTCCTTTCCTCGGCGTGTCCTTTCCTCGGCGTCGGTGAGCTAAGCAATTACCCATTTGTTGTTTACTCTTTACTTGAAAACCGAATTGTAGCTTTGTATGCTTGTTTGTGACTAAAAAGTCCGATTCTTTAAAGGTTCGAAGTAGAGAAACTCTCATATTGCTTATCTACTTGCTTGTGACTTAATGAAAGTCTTATGTTTTCAAGAAACTTAATGAAAGCAGCCAACTTTGTGTCTAGAACGATTTGTTTCTTTGAGACAATTAGCCATTAAGGTGTATATTCATCATTGCAATGTCATATTGCTTATCTACTTGCTTGTGACTTATTAAACTTTGGCCCTGTTTAGATCTTTGTGTCCAAGCATGTAAAGCTTATGAATCTTACTTTCATCATTAGTTCTTGTTTTATGTTGATTCAACGTGTTTTATGTTGATTCTATGTGTTCTTGTTTTATGTTGATTCTATGTGTTTTATGCGTTTGATTCTATGTCTTTCATGCCTAATTATACCACATCAGATGGATCGGTTTGTTTTTTTCTCTACTTATTTTTATTGGCAACATCATTACTTATCGGTCTTTTCGATTTATATCTCAAGAAACTGACCAAATCTTGGAATGGTTATTGCGGGTTAAGATCCGAAAGAATGTGAAGTGAGACTAAAGATTATTGGAACAAGAGTCGACGCCACTGAAATCGTACAACACACAATCTCCATATAACTCTATTTCAACTTGATTTTACGATGTTTTTAACTTTGATTTTTACCATTTGTTGTCTTTGATTTTTCAATTTTGTGTGGGCACTATTAAAGACGAGTTCTTGGAAGTCATAAACGATCCTGCAGCTTCATAGAAGTTTCAAGCCGGTTTCGATTTTTCCTATTCTTTCCTCTACAGAGAAATATCTTGTGATGAAGTTGTATTATAAGTCCCATAAAAGTTGAGGTTTTAAATCTCTTTGTATCTGGAGCTATTGGAATTGGATATGCTTGTGGGATTTAACTTAGTGCTAGTTTAGTGAACTTTATTTCAAGTGGGATTTAACTTAATAATGATGCTTTCGTTTCAAATTTATTTCAAATACTTTGTCCTATTTCCAGTTAATGGGTATGGTGTGGTTAGTCCTATTTCCAATTTATTTCAAATACTTTGTCCTATAACTTAGTCCTATTTCGTTTCAAACATATTTACGAAAGCAAACATATTTACTTACAAAACAAACAACAACAACATATTTAACTATCACTTACCTAAACATGAAACATTAACTTACAAGCCTGTAACCAATAAATGAAACCATAGCCGACATTGTTTAGGGGTTATGTTTTTGAGTTATGTTTCCTATAGAGGTATAAGGGTTATGTTTAGGGTTATGTTTCCAAGTCCCGGTTTAGTTCTCTTTTTGAACATAAGCTAATTTAGGGGTTAGAGATTATAAGTTCACTAATTTAGGGGTTAGAGATTTTATTAACACGAACAACAATCCTTTTGTTCCCAATCCCGAAGAGTTTTTTAAACTAAAGAGAACAAATCAGCGGTGCAAATAATTGGAATTTTACTGGAAAAAAATAAATCAGTGGCCAAACAATTAAAAAAATCAGCGAAATAAAAAACAGCAGTAACGAGAGGGTCAGATTAGCAAAGATTAACTCAGCTGTCGAAGACAAAACATATCGGCGATCGCGTAAAACTAGTCAGCAAGATACACAACTCCGCGGTATCGTCATTAAAAACAGTCGCCAAAGGGGTCATTCTCGCAATTTCAATTTTAGTCACAAATCAACAGACGTGTGAAACAACTACGTTGAAAATCATATCAACAATTACTTAAAAATAAATCGGCGGTTTAATTTTAAACAACTCGATCCTAATATTAAAACTCGACAATCAATCAAAACAAATCCGCCAAAAAGTTAAATAAATCGGCTATAAAATATCACTCAACAATCGAAGTCAACAAAACCGCCAAATTTACGAAATACCACTTCGTTTTTTAAACATCTCGGCTAATCAAAAGAAATACGCGAGAGGAAGGACAATCATCTCGGCGGAAAAAATTACTCCGCGAAATCAAATCATCCAAATCATAAACATCTTCGCCAAATGTAAAGTCAGCAACCAAAGGACCACTGGCTGAGATGTTCGTGTCAAAAAATAGACGATGGCAATCTCGTAATTAAAATTTATCGCTCTTTTATTGCTGATTTTTAAATTTCTCGCTGAGAAATTTACATAATGGCAAAGTTGTAATTATTTTATTTTACAAACACGTGGTGAGGGGCTATTTCGGTATTAAAAAAAACTCTTTCCAATCTAGTTATTTATTTTCTTTGTGGGTTACTTGAGACATTATGATACCAACCAAGGCCAATCTAATTTTTTAACCGTATATTAATCCCTAATTTACTTTTTTATCAGGATAAGGAAATGTTTATTTTTTTTCTTTTACCTAAAGAAAATAGGAAAATAGAAGAAAAGGAACTAAATTAAAGTTTAATAAAAAGGAAATAAAATAAAGTTTAATAAAAAGGAAATAAAATAAAGTTTAATAAAAAGGAAATAAAATAAAGTTTAATAAAAAGGAAATAAATTCCTAGCTTCATTATGGCCGATTCTTAGAAAAGTAGCAATATAATACATTTTAAAGTTTTTAAATTAATTTGAAATTGTCAAAATTAAATCCTAAAATTTATAAGTTTAAAAGATACTACATTATAAAAATTTAGTAGTAAATCTAATTTTTTTATTAAACTCTAAATTTGGTATCTTTGACCAAAAACTTACAAATCATATTTTTGATCTAAAAAAGATTTTATATTATGTCGGCATAATACCTTTTTAGTATAAAAATTAAAGATTTTCTCTTTTATTTAAGTTATTTTCCCTTAACGTGCGAGCCCTATCTGCCCGTCGATATTATCATATATTTGTGGTAATTAAAAGTTAAATCTCATAATTCATTCAGATTACGTGTCTCATATCATACGGTAAGCTTTTTTGAAAGAATTAATACAAGGGAATGCATCTAATTTTTTTTACGTACCGTATTTGATACATAAGGCATAAACTTCATACATTAAAATATTCATACACAACAGAGACTGTATAATAATTATAAAAAGAAATTTCATAAACCATATAATTAATACAATAATGTTCATGACAAGATAACTATTGGAGATCATAAACCACATAAAAACAATATAAAAATATAGAATGGAAATATAACAATCATTAATTAATATATATGAACCAAAAGCTAGTTTTGAAATTCAGAGAAAGCGATTAATAAATTTGTTAGCCAACAATGAGACCAACACTTTGTAAGTTTTCTCTGTGGGATGATAACTATCCCAAAACACATGACTTGACACGTCGGGACATACAGAAGATGTGATTTTATTACACAACACAGCAACTTCTATGATTCCAGTTCCACAACATCCTTTATTAGTCACTCCAAATCCTACAATACACCCAAAACCATAACAAAAAAGATTCAAGAGAAAAATTAAAATCTGGTATAAGAAAATTTATGTGATTTTTTTTGGGTATTATTTACCGTATTTTTCGGGGTTTTGGATGATATCGAAAAGAGGGTCATAGATATTGATATAAACCGGTTTGATACCGGGTAGAGTATGTTGCAACAAATCCAATTTTGTGGATAGTTTTGAATTGAAAAGCTGTGAAGCTTTGTTGTAATTATCAGCACAATCTCTAAAAAAACCACCTCCTAAGGTTCTTTGCGATGGAACACAACCAAGTGGTGGTGCACCAAAAACAGCTATTCTTCTTACTCCATATCCATATAGTTTCTATTAATTCATTTCATTACAATTAGTGCATAAATAACATCTAAAATTAATATTATACTATGAATTTAGATGATAATTTAGTATGGCTCTTATAGAGTTAGCTTCAACACACAAAAGTATATATTTTTTTGTAGAATATAGTATTTTAATTTTAATTTTTTTAAAAAATATTCTTACTTTGACAAAATCGGAAGCAGAGTTGACCATAAGAGTTGTGTATGAATCGACGTCGTATTGAGGTCTTGCATGAAGATCATAGTATGTGTTGGCTATGTCGTCACTTCCCGCGACCAATAAGATTAAGCTATTGGCTAATATAAATCCTTTTCTATCTTCACCAACTAAACTCTTCACTTTCTCTATGTACTCCTCAAAATACTTTAATTGCTCTTCTAATGATATTACTGCCTATATGATTAATTAATACCATAACAAAATAGACATTAAAAACAAAGTCAGGGAGGATAAATAACAAATTAAATACTTCTATATACCATAATCATATCATATTATATATATAATTAATATTACCACGAGTTTTGGTGTTATAGGATCATAACCAGAACCTCCAGATGCAAATGATACACCGGTTAACAAATCTTGAGGTTTTAGATTAGGATCTAAATATGCAGGGACTATTGATTTTATTCCCACTTCCTCAGCTACAAATATTAAAACATAGCATAAATATAAATAGAAATAAATATCACAATTTAAAAAATTGTATTTACAAAACATAGTACTCCTTTAACAAATATGGAATCAATGGTTACTAGACTTGTTTTAAACTACTATTTAAATGGGGACAGAAAATAAAAAAACAAATGATTGGTTAAATAATTTGACATGTTCAAAACAAATAGTGCCCTAACAATTAACGGTCAGTATATAGAATTATGTCGTGTGATTCTATTTTTTTCTCATTTACTTCTCTTTTTAAAAATCTTTTAAAAATAAAAAACGTAAATTTACGTTAATATCAAGAAACGAATATAAACAAAAGAAATAGACCTAGCAAATCGGCGGGGACACGACCGTCGCAGAATCTCCCCGTGGGAACTCCTCCTTTGAAATTAATACCATAAGGATGAAAATCGCATTTAACAACGGTTTTAACATAGTTGTTATTTCCGGTGTCGACGATGGAGTCTCCAAAGGCTATTAACGCCGGAATCTTCATGTTCGGCGGCAGCTTTATTGCGGTGGTTGTCTCACTTTCAAAGAGAACAAACAACAAACATAGTTTCCACCAAGAACAAGAACAAGACCAGCTTATGTTGTCTTTCATGTTTTTGCTTTATTGTTTCTTTATAAAAAAAATAAGGTTTTTGTTAAAGAGAGAGTTGTCTTTATATTTTCCTCTAGGTCGTCACACTTATTTATATATAGATAGCCGCATGTACTTATATCAATGCATTGTTTACAACCTATATAAAATTACAAATTAGTGTTACATAATATATTTATAAAATAATAACTGTGTAATGTATTGAGTCGTGGAGATGTGGTGGGTGGTATATAAACTTTTGGACATGACCAAATTAACCATTTTACTAAAACATTGCTAGATATGTATATGTTTTGTACTTTATTTAATCGTAGAAAGTAACTCGCAGAGTGTACTTAATCTTATGATCTCAACATACCAGTTTGTTTTACTATAACTAGTGCTTACCAACACGTATAGGGGTGGGCAAAAAAACCGAACCCGAAAAACCGAACCGAACCCGACCCGAAAATAAGGATCCAAACCCGAACCGAAACAAACCAAATATCCGAACGGGTTTTATATTTCAAAACCCGAAAACCCGAACCCGAACCCGACCCGACCCGAAACCCGAATGGGTACCCGAAATATAATTAAATATATAAAAATATTAGTACTTTTATATTTATAGTAACTTATATATCCAAATATTTAACATTTTTCTTATATTTTGAGTAGTTTTGTATAATTTGATTATTTTTAGATACTTTTGTATAGTTTTAATTATGTATAATTCATATTATCTTAATAAAATTTATATTTTAAAATATTTTATTATATAATTTTGGAGTTTTTTTATAGTTTCGGATACCCGAATCCCGACCCGAACCCGAAAGGAACCGACCCGGACCCGAACCGAACCCGAAAAAATTATAGAAAAACCCGAACGGGTTCTATAGTCCTCTACCCGAAAACCCGAAACCCGAATGAACCCGACCCGAACCCGAACGGGTACCCGAACGCCCACCCCTAAACACGTAGATCACTGTTCTTATGACTAATATATTAAATAAACAATTAATATGGTGTTACTTATATATAATATCAATATATGTACATGTTAGACATTTGTGAACGTTGAAATATGACAAAATAGTAATTAATTTGGGAATCTCATGCTATAAACTTTGAGCCTGTGATGTAAACCTCTCACCATACTACATCTTTATATGTCATCATATTTATTACAACGCTAATTAAGACTTCTAGAGCCCATCAAGCTTAGTAATATATAAGATATTGTTAATATCAATTTTGGTATTACGTAATGAACTATTTTTTTAAAAATCGACATAATGAACTACATGCGTAAATTCGAATAATGTTTTAAAAATTGGAATAAATGCGTATGGTAGATTATAGATCACAAGCAATAGGTGATACTACGTACGTACTAACATCACAAAGTCGAATGTGAAGAAGGTAGTTTTATATACATGTAAACACGTGAATTAAGAGGTCTAGAAGAGTCTTTAAGAAGGAAAAAAAAGTTCACAAAATAAATTAATGAAAAAATGATTGCATAATTCGAGAGAAGCTTGATATTATTGCTACCTACATGACGGTGGTCCTAAAATAATTATTATGTAATATAAATAGTAAACAAAATATGCGAAGTATCTAGGTAATTAAGAGTAAGATATATCGACAAGGCTAATAGAATGTGGAACTTAATTAAAAAAATTTTGTCACAACCATATTATCGCCCAACCACTATCTAACTTAATTAAGTTTGCATAATTAAATATGTGCAAGAAAATAACAAAATATTTATATATAAAACATTAGCTAGGTTTTATGCGTATTATAAAAGTATTTCTTTACGAGTTCTATATATTTCCCCAAAACAATGAAACTTAACACAACAAAGAACCTACAATCGTTCATTTGTTATTTAAACCTAACATATCCGAGTACAATCTCTGAACTTAATTAAGAAAGTATTGTTAATATATGCTAATAATAAAGTGACGGTATTACTTAAGAATATTTATGTTTATATAAGAAAAAGGGTTGGGGAGAATCTCAAACTCATTTTAGTTTTACTTAATTCTAAGAAAATAAATGAGAGAAACATTAGACTCATGCTAAAGTCTATATAAATTATAGTCCGTAGCATTTTTTAATATCTCCATGTATCCACGTATTGATAATAATAATATCCCGACAACGACTATGTGAAGTGGCTACTTCCACGACGTATAGTGAAGACAAAAGAAAAAGGAAAAATATAACGAAGCCGTTGGAGTTTTAGAAGTCAGTTTCATTGCATAAGCACATTATTTGTGTAAAATTAACTTGTTCATTTATTAGAGGGTCCAACATCATACAAAGTAATACTAATTAATTAGTCCAAGACATGAATTATCATGATCATATCCAATAACAACCAATTTCATATTAATTAATCTTTAAAATTTATTCAAGTTATCAAATAATCACAAACGTATTGGATTTAATATTAAAAATTAAAAATATTATTGGGCATGTTGTTTATATTTCACGGCTTAGTAGTGTAGGATAATTGCAGAACTTGATTAGGATAAATGATACCAATCCTAACCCTTTCCTGAATTATCCATTCTATTATTGGAAATTTAAAGTTTTTTAGGTTACAAATAAGTTATACTTTTACGTATGATTTAAATGAATAGCTTGTTTACATGCAAAATAGTTTGTTATCGAAAAAAATAGCATGATATAATTTATCACGCAACTTGATTTGTTTATGATTTCGTCACTTAATATATTCGAACTTGTATGTGTACTTAAAGATCTTGCAGAGGTTGTAACCAATAATTGTTGCTATTAAATTTGTGTGATAATATTTATCTTCTTTAGTTTCTTTGTGTATCGATCCATCATACATCACACATCTTTTAAATTAAATACAATACTAGTACTAGTCAGTCGCTGAGACATTATCCAGTAGCTATATACAAACATAACAATAATTAAATTTGTACTAGGTAGGTAAAAATTATTTTCTTATAGTTTTAGCTAATGAACTAAAAGTAAAAAAAAGTTTTATTATTAAAAAAAAAATTAATATGTTAATAAAACACAAATGAATGGTCTAAAAAACTTTTTGATTATAGTTCATTGAGTTAATGATGTGTATGTTATATATAGCTAGCGTACAGTCAAAGAAATTATGAAAATTAAATCGTTGACCTATTTCCACCGTACTTGATATATAACATAAATACAATTCGCTCGAGGAAAACGTGCATCATATTGTCACAGATTTATAAGTGTCACCTTTTAAAAAAATAAAAATTTGTTTAACAAACATTCATTTAAATTGATTTCCATAATCTAGTTTTCTCATTGGACTTTGTTTAGAAAATTGAAGTTTTCTCATTGGGCTTTCTTTTTCTTTTTGGTTTCTTTTTGCCTAAATTGAAGAGATAATTAATTTCCTACTTTACCTACTCTGTTGTAAATAATAATAAACCACATAGAAATATACATGAATCTTGTTTGTACAACCACAACTATCATTATAAGAAACAACTACATTCCATATTGAAGAAGAAAAAAAATCACAAGGTGTACTTTATCTTTGACTTTTAAGATGATATATAAAATAATGACAAACATATTTTGTTATAAAAACATGTTCTATATCAATTAAAAAAATCTACTGAGATATCTATCAAGAAGTTTTGCAACTATAATTCTATAAGCTGTTTCTGTAGGATGAAAACTATCCCAAAACACATAATCTGATCTTATAGGACACACTGAAGCTGTGTAGCTATTACACAGTGCAGTGACTTCTATTAGTCCGGTTCCGCAACATCCTAAATTAGACACCTTAAATCCTACAAAAATCATTAGAAAATATATCAACATTTTTTTTGTAAAAAAAAACTAACTTTTAATTATGTAAAGAAAATAATGATTTATTACCATATTGTAGAGGGTTTAAAATGAGATCAAGAAGAGGGCTATAGATGTCAATATATATTAACTTTGAGTCTTGTAAAGTTTTTGACAAGTCATCAATATTGTTAGAGAGCTTAACGTTGAAAAGTTTTGATGCATCATTAAATTTAACAACACAATCTCTTGATAGTCCTCCTGCCACGGTTCTTTGTGAAGGCACACATCCTATTGGTGGTGCACCAAACATAAGTATTCTTCTTGCTCCATATCCATATAATGACTACAACAAAAAACATGAATAAAACAAAACAAAATTCTATAAAATTTAAATATTTCAATTAACAATATAATTAGCATTAATTTGATATTTACCATAGCAAAAGAGCGAGCATTATCGGCCATAAGAGCGGTGAATGAAGCGACGTCGTATTGCATTTGAACGGGAGGGAGAGTAAAGAAGTTGTTGGCTATATCGTTACTACCACATATAATTACGAATAAACTATTCTCAATTATGAATTTTGCTCTTTCTTCTCCAACAATCCCTTTTAATTTCACTATATATTCTTCAAAATATTTTAATTGTTGTGATAATGGTATTCCTCCCTTTAACAAAAATTATAAAAATATATATATATGTAATACCTTCATTAGATAAAATAAAATAAAATATAAGAAATTTTGAAATAATTAAGCCTACCGCTATTTTTGTAGTTAAAGGAACATAACCAGCACCACCAGAAGCAAATGTTACACCGGTTATGAGATCTTCACGATTTAAATTTGAATTTCGATATGATGGTATCGTTGGTTTTATCCCTAATTCTTCCGCTGTAATTAAATCAAATAATTCAAAAAAGACATAATATAATCCTTAAGTTACATATTGCATACATCACTTTCCACTAAAAGAAAATAAAAATCACTCGCGAGTTGTGACACATTAGTCATATACTAAATCATGCATATATAATCACATAGTGTTAAATTATATTATTAAATCAAGAAAAAATTATACGATAAATTAAACAAACCTAGAATATCGGTAGGGACTTTGCCATTGGAGAATCTACCCGTTGCAACGCCACCTTCAAAATCAATACCGTAAGGAGCATAATCGCATCTAGCTTCGGATATTAAATCATCGTTATTTCCGGCGTCGACTATTGAATCTCCGAACACTATTATCGCCGGAATTGTCGTGTTTTCCGGTAGTTTCACCAAAGCATTTGTTGTTGTCAATAACAATACGAGGACGGACCTAACAATCAAGTAAATGATACGACGATGAACAAAACGACGTTGTTCCATAGATAAAGGCATATGTAGGTGTTTGATATAAGTTTTATTTTTGTTTTTTTTAAAGTTTTGGATTGTGAATGCAAATACTCCTTCCCCAACTTACTTCGTATGTATATAGATATTTATATATCTAGAATAATTAATATGTTCTGTGTGGTTATGTTTTTTTTTGTTTGATAAATGGTAATTATGTTGTTATCATTAAATGAAGATATGGACATATACTGAATTAAATACGTGTATATTTTTTCTACATGTTATTTTAAATATCTTAGTATACGTGTTATAGTTTACACTTTAGAGGTCCACTTCTTTTAATTAACAACGACAATTTTCTCAATCAGCTACCGAATCTTTATTGAATTTATCTCACACTTTAGATTCAAACAAGAATGATAAAAATCAGTTTCATTAGTTTTTTCTGTAATAATTCTTGGTATAATAATACACACGACTATCTAGAAATAGAGGAAGTTCTGACTCTAAATTCGATTTTTTTAGGGAACATTTTTTAAAAAAATATCCATTACAATTCTTAATCCATCTAATAATACGAGTTCAAGGATTAAATTATTTTTTTATTTTAAAAAGAAAAATAAATATAAAATAAAAACACGGATTGTATACATGTATAGACCCAAATCTAGTAAAAACGGGAAAATATAAAAGTTTCCTAAAGTAGAAGTTAGATACAGATGTGACATGTCAGTTACTTAAAGCAGCATATCTACTTCTCGTACTAGCTGTTAACTTGTCTTTCACATGGGGTGAAATGTGAAAACCTTTTTAGAAATTCACAAAACTACACATAATTCAATATTTTCACAAATTTACATCTTTCCAAAAATTTTAAAGCTTAATTTACCCTTTTAAAAATTACCAAAATTAATTTTTTTTCATTTGGGTTCGCTAATTAGTGTTTAGGGTATAGTATTAAAGGGGTAAGATTGTGTGGGTAGGGTTTATTTGTATTCAATTTTAAGTGTTTAGGTGTAGTTTTGTGAAGTAATTTTGAAATGGTGTAGTTTTGTGAAATGTAATTCAAATGGTGTAGTTTTGTGATTCTCCCAAATGTTTTTAGTAATTTTGTCTAAAGAATATTCTATTTTTACAATATTTTCTACTATATTGTAAAAATATGTATGTCTACTAACAACGAGTCTAGTGGACTGATTAGTCAAGCGTTATAAACCAAAATTGTTTGATTTATCGTTATAAATCGATTTAATCGAAATTGATATGTATGGCATGGTTCGTCACGTATCTAGGCGGCCTAAAATATAGACTATCCTAAATGATTGTTGACATCAACATGTGGTTATGTTTTTTCATATTCGATCATTGTCTTCTCGATCGACATAAGTGCTTATAACATCGATCGGTCTTAAATGATAGGAACCCTCACAAAACCACAATCCGTTTTACCGTTGAAGTAGTAAATGCATATTGACTTCTTATTTTTTAATATTGAAATAAATATTTCATACGAGCAAATAAAATCATTACATGTTGAGCCAAAATAAAGAACACGTAACAATTTTCCATATATAACCACCGTTGACTTAAAGTGCTCTACCATATAAAAAAAAAAAATTGCTCTTGATAGCAATCGTTACCAGTTAACTATAGCCTTTTAATTTTATCAATAGTTTGGCACTACTAATTAATATTTGTATAACCACAAATTATTTTGATATAATTTTTATAGTAGCGTTAGCGTGATGATGTGAACGTTAAATAATGCGTAACATAATGGCAATTACAAAACTACACTTTATGAATTATATTTTACATAATTAAACAGTATGAAATTCACAAAACTACATCTATACACTTAAAATAAAATTCATATAAACATTATCCACACAAATATATTCCTTCAATATTATATCATAAACACTAATTAGCGAACCAAGTGAAACATATATTTTTTAAAAAGTTTAAAAGTAAATCAATCATTTAAAATGTATAAATATAGAAAATATTGAATTAAGTGTAGTTTTATGAAAGAACGGTTGAAAGAATATAGTTTTGTGAATTCCGTTTAAAAATATTGAACGATTTTAATTCTATTTTGATTCTATTTTATACTTATTTGATATGAATTTGGTGAGTAACATTTATAAATTAAACAGAAAATTGTTGCCGTTTTACATGACGAGATTGCTAAATTATTAAAAGTGAAATAATAATTTATACAATCATATGGCACTCTACATCATATACACTGCACAAGCGATACAATAATGATCTGTTGTGCATTTATTTCATGTCTCCTTTCAATTAAATCAGACATATATTGAATGATTGTTTTGTCCCTTTAAAAAAAAATATTAAGAACTCAGCTATACGTATCAATCCTCGGAACCATATCTACTAATTATTATATGCACATTATTGTAAAACACATTCCTTGAATTTTCCCAACTAAAAATAAATTATACACTAATTCTTTCAACTGAATATCTTTATATTATAAAGCACAAGTCACATGGCCAATAGAATTCTGCCAGGTGGCTTGTGCCTCATAATTAAAAAAAAAATAGTTAAAATATATTTTTTTCGAGAAATTTTTTTAAAAAACTTTTATCCCTAAAAAATTGCAAGGTAACTGAAAATCCATGAATCTAGGGATCATTATCACCACGATTATAAACCCTTTGAGCAAATATATATTGTTAAACCAACCATCTAATTTTAACGTGTGAGTTTTTTTTCAAGTTCTTTGTTCATGAGCACATATGTAAGTTAAAATTTTGGGTTTTTCGTGATTCAACGCTTCTTTTACAATTCTTTTAGTTTAATTTATCACTCATGTTAAATTCATGGAAAGATTTTAAAGTTAGAGCATTAATTTCTAGGACATAGGATTATCATCCGATAAATGAAGATTATTCTTGTGGATTACAAGGTTGTTGGGGAGAAAGGTCTCTAATTGTGAATCTTTCAAATGAACTGCTACAAGGTTGATCACCTTAAAAAGTCTGGAAACTGGAAATTGGGTAAAATTCTTTGTTTCTCATTGTTTAATCCTTTTAACAAATCTTTGTTATTTCTCTATGATCTAATGTATTTTTAATTTAAATATGTTTTGGGGTAGTTGAGAAGACCTTCTATATTGATGGATTCTTTCTCATTGCTTCAAAATTGATAATAGTTTAAATTTTACCAAGGTTTTCAACAGAGGGGTAGGCTTTTTAATTTACCCCCAACATTTACCCTTTTTAATAGAAAGGGTGTTTATGTTTTTCATTGGCTAGGTAGTTCAAAAACATAAAGTGTTTTTACATAAGCATTCATTTTCGAAAATACCAAAAAATACTTCTAACAATTACTAATATTTGAAAGTACTTCAATTTTAGTTACCTGTATACATCGAATTATTGGAGTGTACCTTAGTTTAAATTTCTAAACACAATTTCTTGTGGTTTGATAAAAAAAACATAGGATAACAAGTTAACAACACAAATTAGTGAGAAAAAAATATATTCCCGGCAAATTACTAGTTAGTATTATATTTTGCAGAATAGCACAAGTTTTAACAAAATAAAAGTTAAGTCCATCGCAAACCGGCCCAAAAATGGCCCATTAAGAATCGTTTTACAAAGAACCACACGTGCACAATGAGGTAAATACACACGTGACAAACACAGATCACACCCACTTTCAAAGACGGCGTCGTTTAATTGCCATGCCTAAAACAAAGTCTAAATTTTCACCATTAGATGATTCAGCCTTCTCTGTAGAGTCCCTCTCCAAGTTCTTCTTCATCAAAATTTCTCTCTTTTTAACTTCTAAAAGCCTACAAGCAAGATCTTGAGACAAAGCGGTTTTTTGTTCAGACAACTTCCTAAAAAACTCGGCTTCTGCTAATGCTTTTCTCAGACAAATCTCTATTTCTCTTGTCTTTCTCATCGCTTCTTCTAGTGCTTTGTCTTTAGCTTTCACACTTATCACCGCTCTTTCTTGAAGAAGTTTATATTGTTTGAACAATTCTCTTCCCATATCATTCTGCATATATATGCGTATTAGTCTAAACTTTATACATATATTGAATATTGAATAATATTAGAGAATACAATATTTACAAGTCCAAGCCCAATATGATGTAGATTATGTTCTTATGAGAACATTTTAATGTAATGTAGAGAGAGACAACTCTCTCCTTTAATATTATCAATCTATCACTCTTAAATCATAGTGTTTTTGGTGACAAACACAAATCTTCCTTCTCTTTAATATCTCTAAATAAAGCTTTAATAAATTATTTCATTTCGTAGTTTTAGATTTCTATTTCAATAATGTCTACAAATCCACTTTTTGGATTATCTCACAAATAATTATACTATATAAAAAAATAAAAAAAACACAGAATAACCATAACCTGTAACATATTGTTAATGTCATGTGCTTGTTGTTGATATGGAGCGAACAATCCTCTAGATACCACTTGATTATTTGAAACATTGAGACACAACTTCTCTTTAGTTTCTTGCATTTTAATAATTAAATTAAGAGAGAGACGAATGTGTATGAGAAATGGATTAAGAGAAGAAATAATCAATTTATATAACAAAACGTGTTTGAATATAAAGGGAACAGAAAAAGTAAAAACCATAGAGAGACGCGAACGTTGGTTTGTATGATCACATACGTCTTTAAGAAATGTATCAAAACGTTACAAAACTAAAGGATTATTTTCTTATGTTACGTTTGGGCTTTTTCTAAATAAAATTATAAAGCCCAATAATAAAATAGGTTAAGGGGTGAATGGGTCTTTTGGGGTAAAGACGAAACAATCACGGAGACAAGGACCGAGCCTTTAGGCGATGTAATTTACTAATATAACCTTAAGATATTTAACAATTTAGGAAAATTTACATTTTATTACGAAAAAGCTTTTCCTTTTCGAATTTTAAAATAAAGGTCAAAGGGTGAATAAGTCTTTTAAACTAAAGACGAAGCAATCTCGCACGCTTGGACCGGGCGTAAGGACTTGGATAATTTACTAAAATACCCCTTGAAGATATTAGGGTTTTTTCCTTTTTTTGAGAATTTACAAAAAAGCCCTAAAGGTGACCGACTTTGGTCATGAGAGTCGGTGGATCTGAGCCTCTCACGCGTCTTTAAATACAAACCACACACCCTTTTCTTTTTATTATTCCACAAACGCGAGATTAGGTCTTCTTCTTCGTCTTCTCTCTCTATCGCTCTAGTTCAAGAATCTCTCTCTAGGATTCCTTCGTAGATAATCTCTTTATCATAGTATTGTTTTTTGTGGTCGAATCTCTGAGAAGCCCCCTTGAGTTCTGTGTCGATTACATCGTTCCCCTCTTTTTTTTTTGCCCTAAGATCTAAATCTCGAGAGAGAGAATATGTCAACGGTCGTGATTTCAAAGAATCAGACGAGGGATCGGAACTTGGTCGATTCGACTAAGGTTTGTTTAAAACCATAATAATCTGATTTTCAATCGAATCTTTTAATTATCGAATCTTTAGATTTTGATTTAGGTTATTATAATCGTTTAATTGCCCTTGTTTTACATTCAATTAATAACATACATAACTAATTAACTACCCTATATATTACATGTACATGCAGTTTGCATATTAGGCTATACATAACTTCATATCTTCGTTGAATTAGCTAATATCATTAGGTGTCTCATCAAGCATTTAACTTGCATTGTTTTTATTCTTAATTGTATGGTTTAGTCTAAAGATGTTTGTTTTCTTGGGGATATTTTGTTTGTTTGTTTGTTTTCTTGGGGATATTACCACATTTATTGTGATGGTTTGTTCCGATCCCTCATAGACCAAATAGTCTAAAACCCTTTACTCTAATTATGGATTAAAGCTCGAAAGAATCGCACTTGATTCCAAAACCCTTCGCCGCAATGAAAACAAGGAAAAGAAAGAGAGAAGAAAACTCAAGAAAGAAAAGAAAAAACTTACGCATTCTTCGAAACTTGTTACTACCAAGATAGTCTCTGACGATTCTGACCAGCTCGAGAAGAGCGGTTTGACCGAAGAGCTCGAGGAGCCACATAACAACCTCGGTTACTTGTCTGATGGTAGCCAAACTAGTAAGAAGAGGAGAAGAGTAGACTCTACTCCTCCTCCTGTTGTTCAAAGTAGCGTTAAAGGTTTGTATCGAAACACTACTTGAATATATGATCAAGGAGATCATTGTTGTTGACATGTATATGTTTTTGCAGCTGTTCATGTAGGAGGTAATCCTCTTCGTATACGCTTGATCTTCAAAAAGCCGAAGGTCGATGATAGTCCTTCTTTGCCTCAAAAAGATCATCCCGTCTGCTCCACTTCAGGCGCAGAGGCTCTTGTTCGAAAAGAGTCTGTCGTGTTAAGCTCTGTCCCATGTGTGAAAGCATCTGTGCCCGAAGAGAATGTGTTATCAGCTTCTGTAGCGGCAGTTGCTGAAATAAAGAAGATAAAGAAACATAAACCGAGCAGAGAAGATAGATACAATGCGTTGTTTGATGATTGGACTCCACTCTCCTCTACCTCTGTTCTTGCCAATGAGGTTGATTCTTGTTCTAATGAGGATGCCGATGACTGGCTATTTGGGAACAAAAGGCAAGAGAAGCGTAATGAATCTGTCGGCATTGATGAAGACACGAACATGTGTTTGGACAGAACTAGTGATTCATCGTGGCCTAGAGCTCGGTTCTTGTCTGAAGTTGGGATGTACTCATTACCTTACACAGTCCCGTTCTAGTGCCTCCAATTTTGTGTTGGTCTTAATAGCTTTAGCCTATAGCTTGTACAGTGTTAACAGCTTGTAACAACATATATATTGTAACCCAATTTTGACATGACTATTATTCATTTTTGATTCAATGTGTCTGGTTTGATATTTCAAGTAGTTATCCGAACACACCCCACAAGGCATTCTTGTCTATTTCAACAACAAAAGCTCATCACAAGATTGAACCAAAGAAAGAAAACTTGTTCTACAGAGTCAAAGATAAGATGATATGATTAGTATAAATTCATCCGTTAAAAGAGATTAGTCTACATAACCAACAACATAGCAAGAATCCTAAAGGCCTTCTTCACTCATTAGATTCACCAAGCAAAAGGAAAAGTGTATTAAAGACCAGAAACACAATGACTCAACAACTATACAATGCTTCTACACAATGAAGACTTGGCTTTGTTTGTCACCCTAAAGTCTTCTTCTTTCTTAAAGTATATGATCATAAGAACACGCAACGATTCTTATTCTTTTTCTTCTTCTTATGTTTTGGCGGCTGAAGCACCACTTTTATAGCTGCGTCAAAGACTCCTTTCACGTTCTGCATAATCCATTATCAAAACATTTAAACTCTCTTGTACCAGAAAAGCATCAATAAAGTAGACATTTGAGATATGATTTGAGTGTACCTGTTGCGTCTTTGAACTACATTCAATGTAAACGGGAGATCCTATCAGTTTCTTTAGTTCCTCTCCCTGCAGACAAACAATTAAAAACATATCTTATCAAGAACTCTACTTGGCGAAACTCTTGTCTGATAAACTTGGATAGTATTGGAGTTACTTACTTGGTTCGTAGTAATCGGCACTGCACCAGGATGGTCTATGAAGAACTGTTTGTCATCTCTAAGATCTGCAAAATCCCAAAACCTACTTCTCATTATCTATTCTTGTAATCAGAAAAAGAGATTAAGACAAGGACAGAGTCAATACCGAGTTTTGATCCAACGAGAATAATAGGAACACCAGGTGCATAATGTCTAAGCTCAGGTATCCACTGAGATTACGACAAAAAACAAAGAAACCATTTGAAAAAAAGTTCAGCAAAGGTTACTACTAAAGCCAGATCGACGAAAATACCAACCTTCTTGGCTATATTCTCATAGCTAGCCTTGCTAATAAGAGAGAATGCAAGAATGAAAACATCTGCACCTCGGTAACTCAACGGTCTTAACCTGTTATAGTCTTCTTGACCTACACAAACCCTAAGAAATTAGTCGAAAAAACAAGAAACAAGATTTGGTTGATGGGTTTATAAAGGGTCTTTTTGTACCGGCTGTATCCCACAATCCAAGATTCACTGTGTTCCCATCAACAACCACATTCGCACTGAAGTTGTCGAAAACCGTTGGAACATAGTCCTGATATAGTCAATATAACCAGTAATGTGACTCATAAGAGTTATGTATAATCATCAAATTACGTATTCTCATGGCTCTTACACACACATATACACACAAAAGTGTCAAGAAGAAACACAAATAGAACATAATAACCAAATGCTATGGCTTTATTAGCTAAAAAAGCTAAATCCATGGAAGTTCTCAAGGAAAAAATGTCAACTTTGGCAACAACTTAGATGTGATCCCACACAAAGCACAAACATCAAAAAGTTTACTTTTAGATAATCTGTAGAATAAAAAACCAAATTTGACTTTACAAGCTAATCACATTCTCAAAGAAGAAGCTTTCAAGATCACACTATAAGAGAGCCAAAGAAAGACTAACAAGAAAACAAAAGAAGTAAGCTTAGCAATGAGAAAGTATTACCGTAGGGAAAGTATTGCTAGTGTATGATATTAGCATACAAGTTTTTCCGACGGCGCCGTCTCCGACGGCGCCGTCTCCGACGGTGACGCACTTTATAAACCTCGAGGCGCCGCTCATCTCCGCCGCAAAATTCACTCTTTTTATTTATTTTTGTTGTTAAAACTCCGCCGCAAATTCACAAACTTTACAACAAATCTAACTTCTATCTTAAATCTAACTCATTATACAGAACAAAGATACCAACTTTGTCTCTATCTATAGGAAAATACACGCTAAAGATTTGAGCTTGAAAGCATTCCTATGCAAGATTCAAAAGATTTCAAAGTGAAATCGTTGAGAGATTAATCACAGAAAAGAAAAAAGATATTTTTACTTTTTTCTTATTTTGGGCCGTTGATGACTTTGGGGATGCCAGCTGATGGTTTACCAAATAACACCCAATCCCACTTTAATATTTTTTGAATATTATTTATTTTCTCCCTTTTAATTTCGAATTTGAATGATAAATTATCCGTTGTTTTTTTCAATGTCATAAAAGTATTTATTTTCATTATGGAATTAGTATGTTTGCGTTAGTAATTTAGATGAACTAGTTTATAAATGTTTTTCCAAATTACTAACATTCGAATTCAAGTATACGTAAAAATTTTAATGGTCAACGTACTACTCAAACATTATAGTTTGAGATACTTTTAACAAAATAGTTTGAGATACTTGGAACTCATGAAAGACTAACTCACGAGTCTCTTCTTAATTTATATATGGATTCTTGAATTCTCTAATTTGACTATAATTAAACTAAAAGAATATTACAAAAAAAAATCAAAGAGATAGTGACCAAAACTACGCTATGGGGAGGCATAAATATGAGATATTAATCATTAGATTGAGAAACAACACTTGCCAAGAACGTGCAACTTAGTGTTATGGCACCCTTTCATTTGTTTTGTCAAGAGTTGTTTTTTTGTATTATATAGTTCAAATAATTTTCTTTATGTTTGGGACAATTATACAATAAGATGAATGACTCATATATATATATATATATATTTCATAAACCAACAATATATAATGTGGAAAATGTAAGCTAACAAGCAATCATATGAAACTATGAGACTTAAGAGTTAATTCTACCTACTCTTCACCAAGAACACCTTTCCCATTCACTTTTAAGTTCTTTAAATTAAACGAATTTTAGGAATATTTCTTATAAAAATTACCATTCTTGTAATTAAAATAACATATATGAAAAAGAAAAAAGTTGAAAAAAAAGTAGGAAGAAATGGAGTTCCATAATAATAACTCAATCACTAACCCAAGAAGAAATGAGAAACAAAAACACAGTAATACGAAGGCTAATTTTAGGCCCATTAGCGAATTTAGGCCCACTATGCTCCTCCGGTGATATCATGGATGGTTTATTGCCACGTGGACCGAATAAGTATAAGGGACCACGTGGATCAAAAATTAAATGTAATATCTCACGCAAAGGTCCACAAAGACATAGAAGGACCCCACTTATACAGCTAATGTCTACACACATTGAATATGAGAACGAATTTGCTTGCTTTAATGGCATATTTATACGACTCTCTCTATCGTTTATCTTTGATTTTCATTTGTGTGATACATCCCCATGTTAAACTTAAATATTATGTGGATTTAGATTTTTCAAAATACAAAATTTTACATCTATACTATTAATTGGGAAGGACAATTTTTGAGAAACCTTAAAATTTTATTTTAATTACATGTAATATGATTGTATAAATTTTAATAGGGAGAATTACAAAACTACACCATTTGAATTACATTTCACAAAATTACACTATTTCAAAAATACTTCACAAAACTACACCTAAACACTCAAAATTAAATCCAAATAAATCATACCCACACAATCTTATCCCTTAATACTCTACCATAAACACTAATTAACGAACCCAAATGAATTTTTTTTAATTTTAGTGATTTTTAAAAGGGTAAATCTAGTTTTTAAAATTTCGAAAGGGTGTAAATATGTGAAAAAATTAAATTAGGTTGTTGTTTTGTGAAGGGGTGGTTGAAAGATGTAGTTTTGTGAATTCCTCATTTTAATATAAGGTAATTTTAAATAAAAATTAAAATAACATTCCTATTTAATAGGATTTAAAAAAAACTAAATTAAATATAAAAATTATTCCTAATTAATAGAATTTAAATGAAAAAACAAAAAAATAAAATAAATAGGAATCATAATGAAAAAGTAAAATATTATAAGTATTTCAATTTTATGATAATTCATCGTACTATATTAAAAATATTTATTTATTAAAAAAATAAGTTATAAATTTTTTTAATTATTTAAAGTATTTTCTTAGAATATTCTAATCGATGATATAAATAAAAAACCAAAAGTATCCGAAAATATTAAGAAATCTAAATAATTAATATTTTTATATATTTTTGTGACATGTCCTGCTAATTTTGCGACGGGTCAAAATGTATTATACATAATTTTTATATATAAAAATAATTTTTAAAATTAGAACATATTAAAATTTTATTATTCAGCATGTATCAATAAAAAAATAATAAAAAAAGTAGGAAGAAATGGAGTTCCATAACAATAACTCAATCACTATCCCAAGAAGCAATAAAAAAACAAAAACAATAATACGAAGGCTAATTTTAGGACCATTAGCAAATTTAGGCCCACTATGCTCCTCCGGTAATATCATGGATGGTTTCTTGCCACGTGGACCGAATAAGTATAAGTCCATGATTATAGGCCTAAAGATATGGTCTTAACTCTTGGGGCCCACAATAAAATTAAGGATTACCCTTTAAAATGCTTATTTAAGGATCCATCTCTAGACTTTTTGCGGGTCCCACTGACACGTGGGACTCGCGATTAGTCCGATTATTATTTTTATTTAAAAAAAAAAAAACAGAAAAAAAACTTAAGTGTTTTTTTTGGGTATTATGGATAATCATGCTCTGAGGGTTCTGTTATATGCTTGATAAAAATTAAATGTAAAACTTTTCGAAGGGGCCACAAAGACATAGAAGCACCCCACTTATACAGCTAATGTCTACACACATTGAATATGCTTGCTTTAATGGTATATCTATACGACTCTCTCTATCGTTTATCTTTGATTTTCATTTGTCTTATACATCCCCATGTTAAACTAAAATATTATGTGGATTTAGATTTTTCAAAATACAAAATTTTACATATCCAATTATACGTACACGAAGATGTTAAAAGTTAACTATAGTACGTACGTAAATGATTTGATAATCATGTGCATATCACATGTTTCATCATGGCGTCAACATATCTTAATTTCGAATCAAATACGGTAGATGTTATATAAATTTAGTTTTAATGACCATATGTATGGGTTTTTTTTTTTTTTTTTTTTGTTAATTAGGGTATATCTTATATAATCTATTATATAATAGCACAATACTCTCTCAATCTAATGCATCCACATCATCATCAAAAATAATTAAGACAATTCAATTAAAAATTCATTTAATAAAATTCATTCAATATTAATAAAACAAATAAAAAAAAATTCAATATAATATTTAACACTAATAAAACATATATATCAACTTTCTAAAATGAAAATATATAAAATTTGTTTCTATCTTATACTAATTTTTTCGGAATATATTACATATATCCCATTATGTAAAATTTTCTATCTAAAAAGCACAAAATTTAAAAGTTATAAATGATGTACTATTTTAACATTTATTCAAAACAATTAAAAATTAAGACTACATAATATTATTGGTCATAGTATAGTTAATAAATAAAAAAGCATGGATAGAAACTTGTGAAAATCAAATAAAATGAAACAAATCAAAAGACATTGAAACATCTAACAAAATGGGTTAGAGAGAGAATAATTTAAAAATAAATAAATATAAATTTATAAAAGTTTAAATAACTATAATTTGGGATGAAAATACTCCATATATATACATACTTTCTAAATTCAAATGTTAATACCAAATATATGAAATAAACTTAAAATATCCACCGAGAAAACAAAACCTCATACAAAATAAACAATTACATATCCAAATAATCCAATAACGTTACAAATAAAATAAAACAAAATATGATCCAAATTAATTGACGTGTTAAGATCTCTACATAAAACAAAAGTAAACAACATACGTACAATTAAAATTAGACAATGTTGAATGAGTACACAACAACAATTTTATTTACATATTGATATTTCATCGGTTTGATAATAAACTAAAACATCCAAACATAAGTTGTTTGTAAACAAAATCATTTTCATTAACTTGGTAAAATATAAAATAGATGGAAAATAACTAAAATTTAACCATATATCTATTACAAAAATAAAAAACTTCATAAAACAAACAAAAATCTTCGTAAACTCAATGTAAAATTATTTGAAATTACTATAAAAAGTAGTAAATATTCCGCGCAACGCGCGGGTTCTTTCCTAGTATGTTTTAATATTATATGTTTCTGACAGTTTCATATAGTTTAGATACTAGCTTGAGAAAATTCAACCCGGTACAGAAAATTAATGTCATGTTGGTTCGAACTCCATTTAACTAATAATTTTGTTTATTATATATTATAATCACCAAACCAACATAAACATATCTGGTACATGACCTCATACAATAATTCATGACACACATTTTATTTCATGCAACATTCACACACAAATAATTAAGCACCAAATATAATTTTGGCACAACATAATTAACATGGGAAGTAACAGATACACTTGTGAGCTGGGAAGACATAGTTGCAAGATCCATGTTGCGCTCTCTCAAGGTTAATGCATTGATTCTTGCATGCGCCACTGTTTCCACATACACCCGACCATGTTCCACTTGGCTTCTCGCACAACTTAGCTTCCACCATTGTTGGTGCTTCTATATATATACACACACAAGTTAGTTAACTACTAATTAAAACTCATTTTAACATGCCACAATGCATATAATAAGATCACTAATTACTCACCAAGAGAAGCAAAGAGAACAAAGGCAGCGAAGAGAAGAGCAATGATAGAAGCAAACTTGGCCATGATCGTACTATATTATTTGGTTTACTTTGTTTTCGATGTATATATATATATATATGTGTGTGTGAAGTGTGAAGAAATAAGCTTAAGATGAAGCTCTATTTATAGTGTAAAAAATGTGATGGTTGTGTTAGTTTTTTTTACCACTTGTGCATTGTACGTTAAAGTGGTTTAACCCCACAAATTAAATACACACCTTCGTATCCAATGCTAACACGCAAGTTGTAGCAATAACGATAGAAAGATAATATATGTTGACAAATTCATAAACAGTGTGCTGATGATTAGGCTTTGTTCGGTCTTAAATTGTTCATTTTTGCAAATTGATTATGTGGCTACATTGACTATTCACATAGCTGTCTTGTTTGACTTGGTCAAGTAGATAAATATCTTGATCAGACATGGCCTAGTTACCCACAAGTGGTAGAGATTTGTCATGGCCACATCGCATTTAAATTGAACGTGGGATATTTTCTTCTATATGGACTGTTTTTTGGCCATTCATTTTTTACATTGTTTGTTATTGATGTCACATAGCCTACTAATTTGACCAAATTTGCAAGAGGGTACGGAATAATTAATTTCCGAAAAATAGTAATCATCAAGGATAATTTGTAAAAACTGCACCTCTCTCGAAATTTGGACCACCAAGAAGAAAAATGTTATAAAATGAATCTACAAAAAAACTAATAAATTGTTGAATATTTTTCAACTTCATGCATAAACTTTGATAACAACAACCACTTGCTTAATTTGTTGCTCTAACTTTATAGATCCCTAGCAGGAGGCATATATATATACAATACAAGTATAGCTCAATATTGAATATATTTATCATTTTTGATCTATTCTTTTTTATCTTAATTAATATCGAACTCTTGATTCTTGAATATTAATATATCATATAAAAAAAATTTAAACTAGGGAACGGCACTGATTGTTTATATTATTTTTTTTTGGTTATAGAAATATATGCAAATGTGATACGCAGAAGACAAATGCTTTATTTTCAACATGCACACACACGAGTAGTACGTAGAATATAAAACTTTATTATAATATTACAACAAAGCAACATAAACATTACAAGGTACATGTCATAAGGTCACTCATATATAAAGTGACACATAGACTTATTTTAATATGATTAACCAGCACATAAGAGAACATAAAATTACACACAAGCTTAATATTAAGCACCAGCAAGTTTTGATAGTTAACATGGGAAGTAACAGATACACTTGTGGGCTGGGAAGACATAGTTGCAAGATCCATGACGTGCTCCTTCAAGGTTAATGCACTGATTCTTACATGCGCCACTGTTTCCACAAACACCTGACCATGTTCCACTTGACTTCTCACACAACTTCTGTGCTTGCACCATTGTCGGTGCTTCTATATATACAAACATGTCAAAAAAGTTAATTAACAAATAATATATATATATATATATATATGAAAATATGGAAATTAATTTTGTTGAAACTTTTTGTTCCATGCATAATGATGATTATGATGAGAATATTACTCACCAAAAGCAGAAAAGAGAACAAGAGCAACAAAGAGAAAGGAGATGATGGAAGCAAACTTGGCCATTATTATTGATTAATTATTTGCTTGCAATGTATATCTGTGTTTTGAATTGTGAAGTGTGAAGAAATAAGCTTAAACTGAGTGTCTATTTATAAAAGAAAAAAATGGTGGAGAATTCGTTTTTTGTTTACACAACTTGTGACCCCACAAATGAAACACACGTACAATTTCAATAGGATATATGCAAGTGGCAAAATTATAATAGATGATAACGTGTTGACTAATCAATATAGTTTTCTCCATCATATATATCTTTACATATGCATTAATGTTTTCATGGCCAGCTGGTTAATTTTAGCTGGCCAGAATGATCAAATATCTTCACCAAGTTAGAATACTTACACAAAGTTGCAATGTTTTTTTCATTGATTTTCTACGTTCTTCATTTCATAAATAATTAGAAGTAGAACACGGTTCAAGGATTCTATTATGAGTTTTTGATTGCAATATGCTTGCGTCGCAAATTAAATAAAAAAAATACTCGATTGTGTCTATAATCTTCTTTGATAAATATTATTGTTAAAATCTATAATTGTTTGATAATCATCATGGCCTTGTTTTCGTTGTTTGATAAAGCACCTCAAAATATAGATAAACTTATTTGATAAAGCACATCAAAATTAATTTGGTTAACAAAGTGTTAAAACAGGGTTCGGTCTCAGGACCGAACTGAGATGATAAAGATATAAGAGGGTCGGAAAACTCGTTAAGTGATAATGGGGACGAACAAATAGGACCGAAGTGAAATAGACGTAGATGATAAAATGCCGAACAAAAGAATGATTAAGAACTCGGAGTTCGTTTATTAATAGACTGATTATTTGATACAATGACGAAGTGAAATAATGTGTTTATAGTAGTTTCTCTCTGTAGATTCTCTCTCTCCCATCCCCATCCTCTACTTCTGAGCCGGAACCCTCTATTTATAGTGAAGACCTTTGATCCTTGGCGGGGTTTTGCTCTTTTGGCGGGATCGCTTCGGCGCATGCTCGACATACGGAAAGTTGTTTTGTCGAACATGCCTTTGCATTTAATGCGGTTGTCGAGCGTGCCTTTGCATTAAATGTCGGTTCGGCTGGCCTCTGTGTCCTGCAGATTCGTACTGACATCTTTGTTGACTGAACCACGGCGTCGTACAGACGTCACCTGTGTCAGTCCTGGCAGGTCCGTACCGATGTCAATGTGTCGCGCATGCTTCCTTTCGACAGTGGGCTTCGGCTTAGTTGGGCCTTACTTTCGTTGGGCCTTTGGGCCGAACTCCGAACAGGGCCCACCGAACTCTTCTGGTGACTTCATAAATGGGTCAGGCCTGAGTGGGCGTAGGCCCACCCTTAACACAAAGATATCGTATATAAAAACTTCAATCCACATGTTTCACTAACACACGTTCAAAAAGCATAGAATTGTAATTTTTAACAACTAATTTTATCGGTTTCTTCTAACCGCTCTCTTTACAACTTTTGATTGGTAAAAAAACAGAAAATGTAACCTAGATCCGAGCCCACAAGGCCATGTCGGTTATCGGACACATCCATCTCCTTAAAATGTATGAAAAATGTTTCACTTTAAAACGACGTCGTATCAGCTAATGTGCTAAACTTCCTATAATCTTGAAAATACATGTTGATTAATTGCTTTCTCTCCTAGAAACAAGACCCATGATTACTACATGCATCTTGCCACCAAGTTATGGCAAACCTATAAATAATTTTACTATAGGGTTGAAAAATATTTTCTAAAAGAGTAAATTTATAATAGAAAATTGTTATTAATATACTAAACAAATTAGTAATTTCTGCCAATTATAAGGGGTGTCACGTGACGTCTCTTAACGGACTTAGAGCATCTTTATAGACCAATCGCGGACCGTCACGTGTCAGTGAGGCCCGCGAAATAGTGAGTAATCGGCTCTTAGGGGAGAAGTTTCAGAGAGGCTTTTAATTTTTTTTGTGGGGGCCACATGTTAAAAGCCCACATGGAGCCCCTATAATGGTGTTCTAAGCTCCATTTATTAAGGGGGTGATTGGTGGCAGCTGTGAGTTCGGTAGACAGCCCCTTTTTACTTTCTACAACAAAACATAATCAATCATGATTTCCTTTGGTTTTTAAACTCAGAGCTGCTTTATTTTTTTTTGCTTTACAAAGTGGTTTAAATGCCGTAGAGCACATTTACCACAACATTATTTACACTGCTCTGAACGCGTTTTAACTTTTATATTTATCTCTTTAATAATTTATTAATATATATTGGTATACAATACTGTTTAATTATAAAACGTATGTGGTTGATAATATGCATTACATATAATTATAGTATACATAACACTTAACTATTTATATTTACGTGAGATATTTTACTATTGATCTCATCGATTTAGTACAGAACATTGATTACATATAATATTTTTTTCGCAACTAAACGTACACATATTTATGCAATTCTATATTTTTATATACATATTAATACTATTTAATAATATATGGAATAACATATAGATAAATTCACAAAACTACACCATTTCAACCCTCCTTTCACAAAACTACACCTAATTCAATATTTTCACAAGTTTACACCCTTTCAAAATTTTAAAAGCTTGATTTACCCTTTTAAAAATTACCAAAATTAAAATCTTTTCATTTGGGTTCGTTAATTAGTGTTTAGGGTATAGTATTAAGGGGGTAGGATTGTTTGGGTAGGGTTTATTTGGATTTAATTTTGAGTGTTTAGGTGTAGTTTTGTGAAGTATTTTGGAAATGGTGTAGTTTTGTGAAATGTAATTCAAATGGTGTAGTTTTATAATTCAGAATCACAAAACTACACCATTTGAATTACATTTCACAAAACTACACAATTTCAAAAATACTTCACAAAATTACACCTAAACACACTACAAGAATCTGCGCAAATTACCACGAAAAATTTACAACGATTATAATCGTCGTAAACTTACGACGACATTACGACGATTTTGGTTTTCGTCGTAAAATCGTCGTAAATTTACGACGATTTTACAACGATTTTCCGATTAAGCACCAAATCGTTGTAAATTCGTGGTAAATTTACAACGATTTACCGACGATTTGATTTATAAGAACGATTTACCAACAAGTTCAAGCCTTTCATACTTGCATCGCAAGCTGAGCAAGTAAGCTTCATTCCTTATCCGCGTCTTAAGTCCACGGGAATACATTGGCTATCCGTCATCAAAATTGCCCCGAGAGGGTACATAATCAGGGAAGAAGAATCACCACTACAGAATGACACGTCAGTCGATATTCCTTCGCCATAACTAAACACGGACATGGTCTTACTCGTTGATCCACATAATAGGGAAGCTGAAGAGGTGAATGAGGACGAAGAAGAAGTCGAAGAGACTGACGAATTTGATGAATCTGACTTCGAGGACGAACATGAGTCTGCTGATGACTCCGAGTAATAAATAAGAAAATAATGTATTTTAATTTTTTTTATAAAATAAATTAACAATCGTCGTAAATTCGTGGTAAATTTACCACGAATTTACGACTTTTTTGTATTTTACACAAATCGAGGTAAAATCGTCGTAAATTTACCACGAATTTACGACGTTTGTGAAATTTACACATATCGTGGTAAAATCGAGGTAAATTTACAACGATTTTACCACGATATGTGTAAATTTCACAAACGTCGTAAATTCGTGGTAAATTTACGACGATTTTACCACGAATAATCTTATAATTCGCTGTCTTATAAAGACTTCTAATCCTCATAAGTTTTGTTTGTACGAGGTTGTCAACGTCAACGATTACCACGATTTTACAACGCTTTAAAATGTAATCGTCGTAAAATCGTGGTAAATTTACCACGATTTTACAACGGTTTTTTTGTACAAACCCCTAAACCCCAAACATTTTCAAAAGTATGTCTTATATTACGTACAAACACTAGTTAAGACCTCTAAAGTTAATGAATAACTATAAAAACAATGTTAAAATTGCTTATCAATAAGTTTTGTTACATATTCTTATAATTTATAAAGTTTAAGATAAAGTGTACTATAATATATTGTGGTTAATATGTCTATATGTTCTAATTTTACCAAAACTTGTTTTTCTGCAATCATATGGCTTAGTATGATTTCATATGCATGCAATATCATAGTTATATTCAACATGAAGTCAAATGGCAGATGAATTTCAGCAAAATCTATTTAGTGTAATGAATCGTGGTAAATTCGTGGTAAATTTACCAAGAATTTACCACGATTCACACAAAATCGATGGAAATTCGTGGTAATTTAACAACGAATTTACGACCAAAAATGAAACTCTAAACGTCAAATCCTCAGGAGTTTTGTTTGTACGAGGTTGTCAACGTCAACGATTACCACGATTTTACAACGATTTAAAAGGTAATCGTTGTAAAATCGTGGTAAATTTACCACGATTTTACAACGTCATTTTGTATAAACCCCTAAACCCCAAACATTTTCAAAAGTATGTCTTATATTACGTACAAACACTCATTAAGACCTCTAAAGTTAATGAATAACTATAAAAACAATGTTAAAATTGCTTATCAATAAGTTTTGTTACATATTCTTAGAATTTATAAAGTTTAAGATAAAGTGTACTATATATATTGTGGTTAATATGTCTATATGTTCTAATTTTACCAAAACTTGTTTTTCTGCAATCATATGACTTAGTATGATTTCATATGCATACAATATCATAATTATATTCAACATGAAGTCAAATGGCAGATGAATTTCAGCAAAATTCATTTAGTGTAATGAATCGTGGTAAATTCGTGGTAAATTTACCACAAATTTACGACGATTCACACAAAATCGATGGTAATTCGTGGTAATTTAACAACGAATTTACGACCAAAAATGAAACTCTAAACGTCAAATCCTCAGGAGTTTTGTTTGTACGAGGTTGTCAACGTCAACGATTACCACGATTTTACAACGATTTAAAAGGTAATCGTTGTAAAATCGTGGTAAATTTACCACGATTTTACAACGATTTTATTTTCATCATTTCAAAAACGCGGCAAACCAAACGAACCAAAACGTTTCAATTTTTTTTTACAACGAATTAACGAGGAATCGTCGTAAAATCGTCGTAAAATCGTCGTAAATTTACGACGGTTTTACGACGATTTCTGAATCTATATATAGTCGACCAAAATTTTTCATTTTCACTCATTCTCTCTAAATCTCTATCTCTCTCTAAAGTTTTCTCTCTCTAAAATTCTACAACTTTCACTCTTCTTCAACATCCCCAAAGGTAAATATTTTTAATATATGTGTTTTAAAACCGGATTTTAGAATTAGTTTTAGGAATTGGAATTTAGTTTTAGGATTTGGAATTAGTTTTAGGATTTGGAATTAGTTTTAGGCTCGGATTTTAGTTTTAGGATTCGGATTTTAGAATTATATGTTTAGAACATATAATTAATTATTAAAATACTTAATGTTTAGTTTTTAAAATATTTAAAACTTATTACTTAACATAATTAATTTTTAATCTTAGTTTTTAAAATACATAATTAATATTAAAATACTTAATATTTAGTTTTTAAAATACTAATGTCATTAAAATACTTATATAATGTTTAGTTTTTAAAATACTTAATAATTTTTAAATACTTAATGTTTATTATTTAAATATTTAATGTTTTTTTGGCGGGTACTTTATATATGGCTCCTAGGAGAGGGAAAACCTTACCGCCGGACTACATGCGGATGTTGGCGAAGAAGAGGGCTTCCGGGAAGGCTCGGCTTCGGTTCGGCTTCGGCTTCCGGGACATCTCCTCGTCCACACCGGGACGTCCGTCCATGGCGAGCATCCTCCTAATTTTTAATCTTATTTTTTTATTTATTTATAATAATACAAATCGTGGTAAAATCGTCCCTAATTAGGGACGATTTTACCACGATTTGAAAAAATTATATTTCTTACAATCGTCGTAAAATCGTCCCTAATTAGGGACGATTTTACCACGATTGTAAGAATTTTCGATTTATTATAATTACAAATTTACAACCAAATATTCGTTGTAAACTCGTTGTAACAATTACAACGATTTTACAACGAATATTTTACCACGAATTTACAACGAATTTTTGTCGTCGTAAAATTTACCACGATTTTACGACGATTTGGTTTTTACTTCGATCGATTAACGACGAAATGAAAATCGTCGTTAAATCGTGGTAAACTGCGTTTTACCACGATTTTACAACGATTATGGTCGTGGTAAAAGTCGTGATTTCTTGTAGTGACATTCAAAATTAAATTCAAATAAACTTTTCCCACAGAATCCTACCCACAGAATACTATACCCTAAACACTAATTATCGAATCCAAATGAAAAGATTTTAATTTTGGTAATTTTTTAAAGGGTAAATCAAGCTTTTAAAATTTTAAAAGGGTTTAGTTTTGTGAAAAAATTAAATTAGGTCTAGTTTTGTGAAGGAGGTATTGAAAGAGTGTAGTTTTGTGAATTCATATTTAAATTTATATATGTATTAATAATTATATGTTTACATCAACCATTAATATATATATATGTATATTTATATTTTTCATTTTAAAAAAGATTTTATATTTCATTTTACAAAATATTTATTTACATGCTTTAGGTAGATGTTTTATAGGTAAAAGAATTCAATTTAAACTTAAAACTAGAAACTTTATTAAAACTAATACAAATTATTAAACATACATTAAATGACTTTTCATATTAAAAATAGTTTTTGTGCCAAAGAAATATATTTTTATATTTTAAAATATATGTATAAAGTGTAGATTATATGTTTACATATTTTAGTTAATTACATGCACTACAAAAAAACTGGGCAAATAGCAACGAATTTTAGCAAGAAATTAGCGATGAATTTATTTAACAACGAATTTGTGAGGAATTAGCGAGGAATTAGCGACAACACTAAATTTCGTCGCTAATTCATCGCCAAATAGCAACGAAACCATTCGTCGCTATTTCGTTGCTATTTAGCGACAATTTATTTTTATTTAGTAGACATAAAAAAACCTATAGTTGTCCAATCATGCTTTTATTTTAAAAAGTTAAACCTACAGCAATAAAATTTAAAGCTACAGAAAAAAAAAAATACAGCCAGATTTTTACAGCAAAAAATAAAAAACTACAGCTACAACCAATGAGGCCTAACTAAACAACTTAACACATAATTATTAGAGTTTATTATTAAAACATATAACAAACCAACATAAGCATATTTGATACATGTCATAAAGTGACACAGACTTATTCAACGTAAAAAAAACATAGAAAACGTAAACTTACACACACGACACAAGTAACCACCACAATATAGTTTTGGTTACAATATAATTAACATGGAACATAACAGATGCACTTGTGAGCTGGGAAAACATAGTTGCAATTAAGATCCATGTCTTGCTCCTTCAAGGTTAATGCATTGATTCTTGCATGCATTACTGTTTCCACAAACACCTGACCATGTTCCACTTGGCTTCTCACACAACTTTTGGTCTTGCACCATTGTTGGTGTTTCTGTATACAAAAAATATAGATGACAAGGTCAATAATGAATTAATATCAAAAATATAAACTTTTACAACTCTTTTTTCCATGCATATATATATATATTATATATGAAAATCATTACTAACCAAAGGCAGCAAAGAGAACAAGGGCAGCGAAGAGAAGAGTGATGATGGAAGCAAACTTAGCCATGACTATTAATTACTACTTTGCTTTTGATGTGTATATATTTATGTGTTTGAAATGTGAAGAAATAAGCTTAAGATGAACCTCTATTTATAGTCAGAAAAAATATGATGAAACGAGGGTTTAGATTATCATTACTTGTGGATATCATACAGTAAAATGTATTGACCCCACAAATGAAACAAACATGATTGTCGTGTAGGATCGCAAGTGGCTTAATAAAGATGATAATTTGTTGATATGATGCCTATATATAATTATCCCCACCACATATGGAATGTTCTCATCATGGGCGGCTAGTTAAATTTAAGTTGGTAATTAGAGTTACAAAAGTTATGATAACAAAAATAAGAGATTTTCTACGTTCATTTAAGTACTATATATGATTTATTGCTTTGAGTCCCAATACAAAAAACTCTATATGTTAAATTATTTTTTGTCAACGTTTAGGTCACAAAAAGACGATCCAATAGCCAATTATAGACAAACGTAGACGTTGGGAATCGATACCGGATGGGCTGGTGTTATCTGCCTCATGTGGATTTATGATTGTCGTTAGACCAATGTCATTTTTCCATATGGTTGTATGTTAATCTTCTTTGATAAATTAAATAAAATGCATTTTTTGACTATTTAAATAATATCTTGGTCAAATAAGTTAAATAATCCGCATGCTTATTTATAAACCGTACCAAAGTTTAGTTAACAAAGTTAACGAATAAGAAAACAACCCTAAAATTAAAGTGTAGTATATGGAGTATGGATATATATATATATATATATATATAACTTCAATCTATACACTTCACCAACACACACTCAAATACCATACTCCATACATGATAGTAATAAATATCATATACAATTAGTTCACTGGCCTTTCGTCAGATCACAAGATTTATATACATTTTCAATTTTATAACTCGATATAACTTAAATCTAATATGCAACCCTAACCCTTAATTATATTAAATTAACCATATATATTTTTGCATGATCGAAACTCAAGAGTTTGTGGACATTCTCATCAATGTACAGTAAGATAATTAATTAGATATATATATTATCATGAAGTTTTGACGTGAAAAAGGTAGTTCGTGGTCGAATGGTCGTTTACGTTACCAAGTAGCTAGTATAGTACGTAACATATAAAAGTTTATAACATCACATACATTATAACTAACATAAAGCATATTTATTTGGTACATGTCATATAAGTTCACTCATAGAGGCGACACGGACTTAAAGAAAACGCAAACGCACACACACACAACAAAGCATGCACCAAAATTTGGTTACAATATAATTAACATTCCACGTAACAGATGCACTTGTGAGCTGGGAAAATATAGTTGCAAGATCCATGTCTTGCTCCTTCAAAGTTAATGCACTGATTCTTGCATGCATTACTGTTTCCACAAACACCTGACATTGTTCCACTTTGCTTCTCACATAACTTTTGGCCTTGCACCATTGTTGGTGTTTCTGTATATACATAATATTCAGCAATTAATTAAAAACAAAATGAAAGGAATATTATAATAATTTTTTACATTAACTTTGCCATGCATATGATAATTAAGGATATTAATTAATTACTTACCAAAGACGACAGCAAAGAGAACATGAGTAACAAAGAGAAGAGTGATGATGGAAGCAAATTTAGCCATGACTATTTGTATATATTTTTACTCTGTGTTTTTCAATGTATTGTATGTTTATTATGTCTTTATGAAGTGTGAAGAAATAAGATTAAGATCAATCTCTATTTTTAGTAAAATATTGGTGACCTGGTCTTTAGAGCACCTCCATCGGTAAAGGTTTTTTTTTAGCAAGATGTAATAAAAAAAAAATTGTAATAAATTAATTAAATAAATAAAATTTTGAAAAATAAGATAATCCGACTAATTAGATAGTGGTGACATATGGAAGAGAGGGTTTCTAAAAATCTTTAGAGCATTAATATCGATTTCATTCAAAAAAAACCTCTTAGTTTTTTTTTTTTTTTTTTTTTTTTTTTAAAATAACCGACCAATCGCTTGCGCCACGCGTAGCGATGGGCCACGAATTGTGAAAGAGGCACCTCCTATGTTAGAATTTTTGGAGGTGCATCTTATTATTTTGAGTGGACCCCACCTTTAAGAGGTTTGTGTAGATGTCCTTATATTAATGGTCTTACCAACGTCTCTAAATTAGATGTTTTTATTTATTATTTAATTAAAATTTATTTTTAAAAAACCCTTTTAGAGACCATAGTTGAGATGGTCTTTACTTATTATGCATCCCACTATAAGATGGTAACCCCACAAATTAAATGCACTGTGTCAAAAAAATGAAATCACTATTGGCCTTTTCATAGTCGATGGCTGATTTCTCTACCACATGTTTATATGCTTTGTGTAATATCTAAATGTAACCGAAGTGGCTGTTTATTGCTTAGATATGCAATAGAGGGGCTTCTCTAATAGCTCTATTGATTAAAATTGGGACCGATCTAATTTTATTCTAGAACATAGATATTTATTATGGATTAAAATTGGGCTCGTTTATTCAATTTTGTGGCTAACGTGAAGGCCCACCCAAAGCCCATTTTTGTTAAGTATAATATTACTGAAGGCCCAATTTTGTGCTTAACGTTAATATATAATTTTTATTTTTGGCTAAGTACGTGAATACATGATTATGAGTCTATGACCCAGGCTGCTTTTAGTATTGGCCAAAAATGCAAAAAAAAAGATTATTAATTTATAATTATTTGGGATCCTAACTAATGTATTGTTTTTTATTTCTAAATAAATTAGAGTTTTTATTTTTTGTTCATCAATTTCTTTCAAATTATAAAATTATGGAACAAAAGTTGAAAGATGATTTATGAGTCACATAAAAGTTTCTTCACAGAAAATCATTACATGAGTTGAATAGATTTGGGATGATGATTAAAGCTGCCAACAGAGACAGAGGATTTGGTAAGCAAAAGCTCAAAAAGGCCATCTTAGATTTATCAGTTTCCAAGGCAGATGGTGTTAAGAAGAAACTTATTATGACACAACTTTGTCTTCACTATCATCATCATCATCTTCTTCTACTACTTCTTCTACTACTACTTTTTTAGCCTTGTCGTTTTATTATTATTATTAATATGATTGACAAGACTATAACCAATACTATATCTTATGTTATTATCATTGCTCTTTACTTGTTTCTTGTTATAATTACTTGTGAGATTTTGTTAAAAGGTTTGTTTCTAATTAAACAACATGATTAGTACCAGACAAGCATATCACAAGTGAGTAATGTCTCATTTTTATTAAAAGAAGTAAATGATTTGTTATTATTATTTTATTTTTTTGACAGCAAGTAAATGATTATTTAACTTTCAAGAAACGAGAAAAAAAAAATGTAATGCAACTTGTCCCACACAAAGTGTAACTCCAAAATTATTGTGAAAATCAAATCTACAAGAAAAGAGTATACTTCATTTTTCACGAAATGTACTTATATATTAATCAGCTAAAGTTCCTTCACCGTGAAACATTAGTTATCTATAGTAATAAATATTCCATCCTTTTTCATTATATTGTTATTAGACATGTATATTATATTATATATATTAGAGTATACAAGAAAATACTCAAAAGTTAAGAAATTCCATTCTTATAAAATTAAAATTCCCAACAACTAAAAAAGCTTCTTTTTCTGAAGAAGAGAATCTGAAACTTTAATTCCCAATGTTCATTAAGTTTGGGCATTTTCAGCGAATCACAGATTAACATATCGTTTGTTACAAGATTGTACCGTTGGTTTGATTGTATAAACCATCCAATGCAAGTAAACCGGTTAATATTCTATCAAACAAACATAGTGTATTGATTTTTAAGCGTTTACTTCTTAAATCTAATGTATATTTTCATATTCAATAAAAAAGAGAAAGTTCACATAAAAAATATTAAAATGAGAAATTCGCATAAATATAAAACATTGGTCCCCAAGTGTATTTGTGTATTATTGTCAACCCAAAGTGTATTGTTTTGTTACAAAAAAAAATCAAAGTCCCTTTGTTGGTAAAGCTCCTGATATTTACATTTAATAAAACATAAATTATTGTTATTGGGGTGAACATATATTCGCCAAGAACCATAGTGCTTGTATAACCGGAAACCAATAATTCACAATTATTATTATTTATTCTTTTTAAAATTATATATATAATTTTTTACTGTTAGATTGTCGATAGAATTAATATTGGTTTTGGAAGAATAGATTCTCTAAAAATATCGGCTAAAAGTATACATGTTATTTATATAGTTTAAGAAAGGGTAAAAACAGAAACATAAGTAAAAAATACTAGAGTGGGGACCTTATTAAAGAGCAGAAGGTCTTACACAAGGTAAGTGATAGTGTATGAATGAAATGAGAAAAGGCAATATTACAATTTTAGCGTTGACTATTAAGTTAAAACCAAAATAGTAAGAGAGCAGGTTTTGTCTCTTTTGTAAAAGGACACGGACAAACTTTCTATACGGGCCAATTTTATTATGGGCCCTACTAATTAAAGCCCATTAACTCCTCTCTTTGTCTTTTTATTTCCTATTCTTCATCACGTGACTATGCTTAAAACGTCGTCGGATTAATCTGTGGTGTTGACTAGACGCACGATAGATATGTCAGATTAACGCCGTTCGTAACCGTTTCTTTTTCCGTTAACTAAAGAACGCCGTGAATGTGTATCTATTTATTTTGAAAAATCTAATAATAATAAAATTTTATGTATTTAAAATCGTGTCAGAAGATTTAACAGATGAAGAAGACGACGACGTTATTCCCGTTTCTCCATGTCTAGTGTAGTGGCGGCTACAATCCCATCTTTTTGATCTTTGTATGACAAACTGTAATAAATAGTGACTTTTTAATGTGTTTTCACAGATATTATATATTTTCTCCAATAAATTTTGAGTTTTAATAGTGATAAAATTTTGGAGTACAATATCACAAAGTATTATTGATCAAAACTTTTAGAATTTGAAAAATAGTCTTCTAGATATGAAATCAATCCTATATTAACCCAAGAACTAAACATTTTACTAGGGGGTGGGCAAATTACCCGATACTCGATACCCAAACCGGAACCGACCCGAAATTTTCGGTTCGGTTCGAGTACGGGTATTAGATATTTATCCGAAAGTTACTTCAAAGTTGGTACCCGTGAGTATCGGGTAATACCCGAACCGACCCGATACCCGAACGGATACCCGAATACCCGAAATTTTATTATATTTCATATGTTTATAGGTACCCATATATTCGAATTACTCAAAAATATCCGAAATATCCAAAAATATCCGAAAAATACCCGAAAATATCCGAAAATATCCGAAAAATACCCGAAAATATCCGAAAAATACCCGAACCGAACGGTACCCGATTTTTCGGGTATTTTATGAATCCAAATATCTCATACCCGAAAGACCCGGACCCGAACGGTTTCTACCCGAACCGAAAAACTCAAAATACCCATACGGATCCTAAATCCCCATACCCGAAATACCCGGACCCGATCGGTTCCTACCCGAAACCGACCCGAATACCCGAATGCCCACCCCTACATTCTACACAAAATGTATGAACTTTTGTCCAAAACTTTTCACAAATTTAATCGAGGAATAAATATTCTTTTTTAAAGTCATTTACACAAAAAGATTTAAAATTGATAAATATATTATTCTTTCGCAAAGTCTAGGGGTATTTTAGAATAGTACCACTACGATTTTCTTCTTCTTCTTCATCATAATATGCCATCGTAATTTGTTCATATATCTCTATATGTACTTGTCCTATCGCATAAGACTCACGCTAACTTAAATTTATTCTCTCTGAGAAAACAAAAAAAAATAATATGAAAATGAGATTTTCGAAAACTCACTTTCTGTTTCTACATCTTCACGTTATCTTGATTTTGCTTCTATTTCTCACACCATGCTTAGCTTACACTGACATGGAGCCTCTCCTAAAACTCAAATCCTCCATGACCGGTCCTAACGGAGACGGTCTCCACGACTGGGTTCACTCTACTTCTCCGACATCTCACTGTTCTTTCTCCGGCGTTTCTTGCGACGGCGACGCGCGCGTTGTATCTCTCAACGTCTCTTTCACTCCTCTCTTCGGTACTATCTCGCCGGAGATTGGTTTGTTGGTTCGTTTAGTGAATCTAACATTAGCCGCTAATAATTTCTCCGGCGAGTTACCTTTAGAGATGAAGAGTCTAACTTCTCTCAAGGTTATAAACATATCCAACAACGGTTATCTCAACGGAACTTTCCCCGGAGAGATTTTTACATCTATGGTTAACCTCGAAGTCCTTGACGCCTACAACAACAACTTCACCGGAACGTTACCACCGGAGATACCTAAGCTTAAGAAGCTTAAGCATCTCTCTTTCGGTGGAAACTTCTTCACCGGAGAGATTCCAGAGAGCTACGGAGATATCGAGAGCTTGGAGTATCTTGGACTCAACGGAGCAGGACTCTCCGGCGACTCACCGGCGTTTTTATCTCGGCTTAAAAACTTAAAAGAAATGTACGTTGGTTATTACAACAGCTACACCGGCGGTGTTCCGCTCGAGTTCGGTGAATTAACTAATCTACAAGTACTAGACATGGCTAGTTGTACACTCACCGGAGAGATACCAACAACACTAAGCAATCTAAAGCATCTACATACTTTGTTTCTCCACATCAACAACTTAACCGGACATATCCCACCTGAACTATCCGGTTTAATCAGTCTAAAATCGCTAGACTTGTCGATAAACCAACTAACCGGAGAGATTCCACAGAGTTTCGTAGCTCTAAGAAGCATAACACTCATCAATCTATTCAGAAACAATCTCTACGGGCCTATACCGGAGTTCATCGGAGAGTTACCTAAGCTACAAGTTTTCGAAGTGTGGGAGAACAACTTCACTTTACAGTTACCGACGAATTTAGGACGGAACATGAATCTAAAGAAGCTTGATGTGTCTGATAATCACCTCACAGGGCTTATCCCTATGGATCTCTGTAAAGGCAAGAAGTTGGAGATGCTTGTGCTCTCTAACAACTTCTTCTTTGGCTCGATCCCTAAGGAGTTAGGCCAATGCAAGACTTTGAACAAGATCAGAATCGTTAAGAATCTACTCAACGGCACGGTTCCTGCTGGTTTCTTTAACTTGCCGCTCGTCACGATCATCGAGCTCTCTGATAACTTCTTCTCCGGTGAGCTTCCGAAGGATATGTCCGGCGATGTTCTCGATCATATCTACTTGTCGAACAACTGGTTCTCCGGCGAAATCCCCTCCGCCATCGGTAATTTTCGGAATCTTCAGGATCTGTTCTTAGATAGGAACATGTTTACTGGCAATATTCCCAGAGAAATCTTCGAGCTAAAGCATCTAACGAAGATCAACACGAGCTCGAACAACATCACCGGAGAGATCCCGGATTCGATATCTCGATGCACTTCTTTAATCTCCGTCGATCTAAGCCGTAACCGAATCGGAGGAGAGATACCTAAAGAGATCAACGACGTGATTAACTTGGGAACATTGAATCTCTCATGGAATCAACTCACCGGCTCGATACCTATAGGAATCGGGAACATGACAAGCTTAACAACACTAGATCTCTCTTTCAACGATTTAAACGGAAGAGTACCACTCGGTGGCCAATTCATGGTGTTCAACGAAACTTCCTTCGCCGGAAACAGTTACCTCTGCCTCCCTCGCCGCTTAAATTGTCCGATACGGCCAGGAAAAACCTCAGATCGGATCCACACGGCATTGTTCACGCCGTCTCGAATCGCAATCACAGTAATCGCAGCAATCACGGCACTGATCCTAATAACCGTCGCGATTCGACAGACGAACAAGAAGAAACAGCGGAAATCGTCACTGACCTGGAAGCTAACCGCGTTTCAGAGACTCGATTTCAAATCCGAAGACGTGCTCGAGTGTTTACAGGAAGAAAACATAATCGGCAAAGGCGGATCCGGAATCGTGTACCGTGGATCAATGCCTAACAACGTCGACGTGGCGATCAAACGCCTCGTAGGACGCGGAACAGGGAGAAGCGACCACGGATTCACGGCGGAGATCCAAACGCTAGGCAAGATCCGTCACCGTCACATCGTGAGGCTTCTAGGATACGTAGCGAACAAGGACACGAATCTTCTTTTGTACGAGTACATGCCTAACGGTAGCCTCGGCGAGCTTTTGCACGGAACTAAAGGAGGACATCTTCAATGGGAGACGAGGCACAGAGTCGCCGTGGAAGCAGCGAAAGGGCTTTGTTATCTACACCATGACTGTTCGCCGTTGATTTTGCATAGAGATGTTAAGTCTAATAACATTCTTTTGGATTCTGATTTTGAAGCCCATGTTGCTGATTTTGGGCTTGCTAAGTTTTTAATGGACGGTGGTGCTTCTGAGTGTATGTCTTCTATTGCTGGCTCTTATGGTTACATCGCACCAGGTTAGTTGTTTCTAATAGCTACAATTTTCATATATACAGCTAAATTAAGTTCTTTTTGCAAAATTAACATACATTTACAAATATATATTAATAAATACCACTAAGATTTTTATGTCAAAAATACCACAAAAATTAAATTAGCTAAAACCTTTGGAAACTAAACCTTACTTTTGCAAAACTAAACCATAAAAACACTAAATATTTAACTCAAATGAAAAATTAAACTCAAAGTGGTAAAATTGTATTTTGTATTTATGGTATTCATATGATAAAATATTTTAGTGGTATTATTGGTCAAAAAAGTTTGTGATTGGGTTCAAGGAATAAAATCTTTGTGTAGTAATTTAAGGAAATTATCCTTTAATTATTATGTTTATTGCACAACATAAGCATTAGTCATCATATTAATCATTTGTTTTTGTTGGTTTTGACTCAAAACTTTTGAGTAGAGTATGCTTACACATTGAAAGTGGATGAGAAGAGTGACGTGTATAGTTTCGGAGTGGTATTATTGGAGTTAATAGCTGGGAAGAAACCTGTTGGTGAGTTTGGTGAAGGAGTTGATATTGTAAGGTGGGTAAGGAACATAGAAAGTGAGCTATCTCAGCCTTCGGATGCAGCTACGGTTGTTGCGATCGTTGACCAGCGGTTGACTGGTTATCCGTTGACTGATGTGATTCATGTGTTCAAGATTGCGATGATGTGCGTGGAGGACGAGGCGGCGTCGAGGCCTACGATGAGGGAGGTTGTGCATATGCTCACTAATCCACCCAAGCCAATGACTAACTTGATTGCTTTCTGAGCAAATACCCATTTAAGTAATGAATAATTAAGATGTGTAATAAGTGGACATATGGGTTTAACTACTTTTGTGTTTGTATATTTGTTGTGTGAAGATTCTGTAATGTAATCAGTATGTTTATTTATTGATGATGGTTTTTAAACTTGAATTATAACATAAACAGAATGTGAGAACTTTGTTCTCTTTATGAGTTTATGTAAGAGAAATAAATTCATTGCACATTCTCTTGGGCTTGGCAATAGTTAATAACGGGTCACTAAATTTATTATTGAATACACTTCACATTTTAATGTTATTTGAATTGACATTAGCCTGACTCATTGTTAATGAAAATTGTTAATAACGTTCAACAATTTGATTAGAAACACATTCTTTATGTTGGTTGCCACATAGTTGTCTTCTAGAACATATTTTGATTTTCTGTGGTGGCTTTGCCTAATTTTATGATATTCTTTTGTCAAATCATATGAAATGGACACTTGGTTATATTTATATGTTCACTCCCACTATAATTAAAAGGCGCATTATTATCAACACAATGTTAAATATATATTATCTAACTACTTTTTGTATTATAGTGGTTACCACATAGGCACATAATGTAATCCAATTATTCATTTCAATGCTCCAAATGGCCAAGCCAGCATCATATAACAAACAAATGAATTATTCCTCCTATTTTCGTAATAAAGAAACTATAACTAACATTTTCTAAATTACTTTTTATTATTTGACAAAAAAAAATTTACTTATTCTAATACTAATTATAAAAAAATAATCAAACAAATATTCTAGCCATACAATTATCAATTCCTTCTTTTGTCAACTCCCAAAGCAGCCCATTTTTCTTACAATAAGAATCTTCCCACGAGGGGTTACTTTTGCAAATTTAAGTAAGAAGCTTTTTAAACTTCTGACTCAATCAGACGTCGTTTCACATGGGCCTGGGACAAGATAAAAGCTTTGGTTAAGGGCCCCACACATTGTCTTGATTCAGTATTTTCCGCGGGAGACAAAAACTTTCGTGGGGTCAAAAGAGCCGCCACATTCGACAAAAAGCCAGCGCAAGTGTGACTGTGATTCCACTTAACGAAAAGCGACACGTGGACGGTGATCCTTTACTCTGGTCTAAAGCTCCTTCGTATATCATCGACGTATCTACCGGCGACCACGTCGTACTTACTCCGCCGGGAGTCGTCGACGTCGTACTTACTCCGCCGGGAGTCGTCGACGTCGTCCCTGGTGGCGTCGTCGTTTTCGGATCTGGGTTTTGATCTTGTGCTGATTTTTGACTGCGACATAACAATGAACATAACCGTTACGTAAATATATATATAACTTCTTCTGCCAGGTGTCTCCTTGGGATTGGGGACCAGATTATAAATTCGCAATAAATTGATTTATCTTCCCAAGGGTAAATTGGGAATAAAATTTGGAGTAATAAACACTCCTCTCCTTTAATTTTTGCAGTAATTAAAATGTAATAATTAAAGTTACTTCCATCGCACGATAAGCAATCAAATGTTCATTAAAGTATAGATGCAGTAAATATGATATTTATCCACTTTGACGAAATTACCCTCGCAAATTAATCAAACATGATATGATGTAGACTTAAGCAAGGTAAGGGTATAAAGGGAATTTTACCTGGTATTCGGAGAAGGGCAGAAAGTGATGACGTAATTAGGAGACTCGGCGCAAGTGAAGGTACTGCTCTGGTCATCGTAAGCGTAGCTATACGCACGTGGGCACGCGTTTTTAAACAGCAGCGAGTACGACGAGGGTTTACACGTGTCAGGCGTTCCAAACGCGCCGCTACAGCAATACTCCGGCGTTCTAAACGCCTCGCACGCGCTTTTGCACCCCATCGACGACGACGACGACGGCTGTTTTCCTCCTCCGTCTTCTAATCTCGCCGTCACTCTAAGCTCCGACGGACAAGATCCGTTCAGATCTACGACGCATCCAGTGGTGCTACAGTTTTGACCAGAGCCTCCTTGCGGCGCGACGAGCATAGGGACGTTGTAGCCGTCGACGAGGCTTACGTCGTAGAAATCTAATCCTCCGGATCCGTCGAGCGTGAACTCGGCTAACGTAGCCGGAGGAGTCGCGCCGGATCCGGAGCATTCGAGTTTTCCGGATCCGCAATCTCCGGATCCGCACGCGAATTTGCCGTCTGCGTCGGTGGAGCAGTGCGTTCTTCCCCAGAATCTACCGCCCCATGATGCCGGCGCGTTGATTACACGCGATTCGCCTTTGTGGAGGACGAAACCAGTCGTCGGAAGCGGAGGAACTCCGGCGTTTGATAGAAGCCCAGGCCATACTGTGTAATCGCACTTGTTCTCCATTATAAAGCTCGTAGATCTAACCCCTGCTTAACAAAAAAAATCACAAATTTTCTCATTAGATACAGACATACAACGATGAATTAGTATTCGTTGGAGGTAAAAATCGGAGAAGATATATACCAGAAACGAAGAAGAGGAAGATCAATGGCAATGGAAGAGCCATTAGACTGAAAATGAAGAAGAAGAAGTAGATGTGAGTTTTAAGCTTTGTAAGGTATTGCTCTGTTTCTTTTCTTCTTTTTAAAATAACAGAGAGTTAAAAAGGAGGATTATCAGGGAAGAAAAACAGACGAAGAAGATGATGTGTGCTTTATAGAAGGAAGCATATGGATTCCGTAAGGTAGGAATCAGGTGTGTGAGGTTGTTACTGACTTATGGTACGCGAGATGACGTGGCTATGTTTAATTAGGTTAGAGTTTTTAACCGTTGTGATTAAGAAAATATCTGCTGAATTATTAATTCTCTAGCAATAGACTGATAATAGTGGACATACTTTAGCTAATTTTGCTGATTGGTCTCCATTCATAATTAGAAAGTATAAGATAACATATTTATAGTAAGATTAGAGAAATCTAACAAAGACTCGTTTGAAAATTGATTTACTGGCTGAATTTGATTGATAGTTTTCAATGAAAAATATCTAACTCCTTTTTTTATGTTCACTTTTTGTTTTAAAATATCTACATAACGTAGATTTATTACAAGGATTCTTTGAACTTTAATGAATAATTACGCAATCATGATTAACCACGTAGGTTTGCCAAACTAATTTTCCCGCTGACTTTTGGGAATTTTTCAACAGAAAAAATTTAGACACATTTTTCACCTTCTAACAAAAATAAAAGGGTTATTTGCACAACAACAAAAAATTGCACAAAAAAACAAGAATAAAGGGTATGTTACAAAAATTATATGGTTTATACAAGTAATTTAGAAAAATTAAATGTCGTTTTCCGAACTAGTGGACGTTTCAACGTACTTGATTATTGTCGCGGACCCTATAAAAAATATCGGAGAATCCTCATAATATCTTGGCTGCTTATATAAAGCTTTGTATATAATAGTATGCTGATAGAAAGTGATATATTCCAAATCAAATATCATCTATAACAGTTAACTCAATTTAATTATTTTGTCTTTTTAAATTAAAAGTTAATGTTAAGAAACATGTGTTTCATATATGAATGATTACTCATTACCAGTGCCGGCCCTATGGGAAGCTGGCAAAACAAGGGCTTCCGGCGCCATTTTTATTAACAGACAAAAGGCATTAAAACATAAAAGTCTGTTATAGCATAGTGGTTTGTGTATACCTAATTTGTTCCAATCCACCTCTGTTCGAATCTCAGAGGGCACCATATTTCATTTTAGCTTCAAGCAGTAATTATTATTGGGCCGGGCCTACTCATCACAATAGCTTTAATTATTTATCACTTATAGGGTTGATTATTCACCTTAGTAGAGTAGAGTGATTATTCACCATAGTAGAGTGATTATTCACCATGTTATAAGTGATTAGTCATCATTTAGTAACACTTATCTTTATTTTGTTAAGAGGTTGTATATGAATGATTAGTCATGTTAGATTTCTCTAATCTTACTATAAATATGTCTTAGTCATGTTTTGTAAAGTATATAACTTTCGTCACAATAAACACACAAGATTATAATACACTCTTTCTCTTTATATACTTGTCATCAAAATATAACAAAACACAATGATCTTGTTATGTTTGTTTGAACCTTGTTCATCAAATTCTTACCAACATACCCAAGAAGCTAAATCATTTATTTCTTAACAGTTATTAAATTATTTTAATTTTCAAAATTATGACGTAGGGTGAGCTGTGAAATAATTGTCAAATCCACTTTCTTAAAAAATAAAAACAAAAGTTGTAACGACCCGAATTTCGGTCCGTTTATAAAGCGAAGGCCCGTTTCGCAAAACAGGCTCATTAGTGTAAAACCCTAACTTTTTCTTCCTTCTCTATATAAAGAGATGTTTAGAGGTGAGAGAAGACACACAAAATAAAGACGGCGAAGCCCTGGCCAATCTCCTCCATTTCGTAGCCGTCGGAGTCACCGCTTCACCACCGCAAGAAGAGTTTCATGTAAAGGCCAAGAAGACTGCAGAAACACGTTTGGGAGAATAGAGAAACGGCAGAGTAAATCATCTCAAAAGGTCCTGAAACTTTCTGTGTTAGTAGACGACTCCTTTATCTACACGTGAGAGAAAACGATTTGTTATTCGGATATGTGGATTAATAGTTATGAATGCTTTGGTGAGAAGTACCAAAGTTGTCCCGAACTGCGACCCAAATCAGATCCGATCAAGATGAAATTTGTCAGAGACGTTTATGAAATTTGTCAGAGACGTTTATGACATTGTCAAATCACTCACCCCTCTCGCTTCCCTTTCTTTTTACAGGTTTAGTAGTAATGGATGCGTTGATTTAAAACTATGTTGGTGGCATTTTATAAAGTTTTTGGCGATGATGTCAATTGTACGACGTCGTTTTGGTAATCCCGGGTCGGAAAATTGCAATAAATCAGAAATTCAATACTAATGAAGTTATGATCAATTCCAGATTTCAATCCAAGAATGAAGTTCACTAATAATAAAAGCAATATAATCTTACAAATAAACGAATATAATAAAAATAAGTAATCATCAGAGTATTATTGATCGGTGCATCACTATAATCAGACGACCGTCGTGAGAATTTTATATCTAATCTCATCATCTGATATACTAATCATAATTCAAAATACAGCCAACTTTATATACCATATCATAAAATAAAATACTCATTGCTAGCTTTAAGATTCATTTTTAAAAAATAATCAAGAAAAAAAAATTAAGTTGATGACGATGTGATGATATGGTGACGGAAGGTTATATAAAGAGACGAATATGAGGAAACTATTAGGGCTTTAAGAGTTGAAACAGTGCGGTTTATAGTTTAATATGGGCTCGCATTTTTTATTCACAAATTGGCCCATATTATTTATTTTCTACAAAGCCCACCCAAGTCTTTAGTTATAAATTCAATACATTTTTTTACAATGTTTTTTTTTGAAATATCTATACAATGTTTATAAGTTCAATTATTGATATCAACGTACATATTATAAACAGTGGATCAAAACTTGACAGTTAATAAAATTATAAAAATTAATTGATCAAATCTCAGATCTTACTACAGTCTGCATAGATCCAAAAAACAATTACATGTGCTATGACATTATTGTTATTTTTCTATACGATTACCTACAATTATTTTTTTGTTATCTATATTGTATAATAGATCCAAAAAAGAAACAGTGTGTAATGAAATTTTTTGTATGATTATTTACAGAAATTCAATTATTGTGTTTGGTCATTTCAGTGGAAATAAGTACATGTATTCAACATCTCCATATCTCAAACATGTGGTGTCACTAAAACATATAGGGAAACTTATAAAACTACGCCATTTAAATTATATTTAACAAAACTACACATTTTCAAAATTATTTCACAAAATTACATATAAATATTCAAAATTAAATTCAAATAAATTTTACCCACACAATCTTACTCCCTTAGTATTATACCCTAAGGCCTAAACACTAATTATCGAACCCAAATAAAAAGATTTTAATTTTGGTAATTTTTTAAAGGTAAATCAAACTTTTAAAATTTTGAGAAGATGTAAATATGAGAAAAATTTAAATTAGTTTTGTAAAGGAAGAAATGAAATATGAGGAATTCACAAAACTACGCCCTTTCATCCATTCGTTTACAAAACTCTACCTAATTCAATTTTTAACATATTTACGCGTTTTCAAGGTAAGATACACCTGGCAAGATCCATATTTCCCACGCTGTCAAATTTGTCACTACACGTCCCTCTATTTCTCTCTCTAAAACTAATATAGTAATATCCCGCCTTCTTTGACATCTCTCTCCCTCCTTCACAATCATCCCCATCTCTCTCCCTCCTTCACAATCATCCCCATCTCTCTCATCACTTTTTTTCACCAATCTCTCTCTCTCTCTCTAAAACTCGCGCCACAACAAACAAAACAAACAATGAGAGAGATCCTCCACATCCAAGCCGGCCAATGCGGAAACCAAATCGGCTCCAAATTTTGGGAAGTTATCTGCGACGAGCACGGCGTCGATCCCACCGGACGTTACGGCGGCGATTCCGCCGATCTCCAGCTCGAGCGAATCAACGTCTATTACAACGAAGCATCTGGAGGAAGGTACGTTCCTCGCGCCGTTCTCATGGATCTCGAGCCTGGTACTATGGATTCCATCAGATCTGGACCGTACGGTCAGATTTTCCGTCCCGATAACTTCGTTTTTGGCCAATCCGGCGCCGGAAACAACTGGGCTAAAGGTCACTATACGGAAGGTGCTGAACTCATAGATGCTGTTCTCGATGTTGTTCGCAAAGAAGCAGAGAACTGTGATTGCTTACAAGGTATATATATATATATATCGATTGTTTTGCTTAGATCTTATAGCTAGGAATCGCGTTGGATCTGATACTGTGGTGTTTTATGCTTTAGATTCTGATACTTTAGTGTTTAAGCTGTAGAATCTGTGTATACATTGTAGAATCTGAAGCAAAGCTGATACTGTAGTGTTTTAAGCTTTAGATTATGTGTATACATTGTAGAATCTGAACCAAAGCTTGATATTGTAGTGTAGCTTTGAATTTGAGCTGATGAATCTGATACTGTAGTGCTTAAACTGTAGATTCTGTGTATACATTGTTGAAATCCGAAGCAAAGCTTCATATTGTACTGTAGCTTTGAAGATGAATGTGATACTGTAGTGCTTAAGATGTAGATTCTGTGTATACTATACATTGTTTCATGATTGATACCTGAAGAAGCTTCACATTGTACTGTTGCCGTTGAAGTTGATTTGATGATGATGATGATGATGTTGTGATTATGAGTAGTTCACATTGTTTCATAGTTTGCTATGGTTTTTGAACTTGTTGCTTGATTTTACAGGGTTTCAAGTGTGTCACTCACTAGGAGGAGGAACAGGTTCAGGGATGGGAACACTGTTGATATTGAAGATCCGCGAGGAATATCCAGACAGGATGATGCTTACATTCTCTGTGTTTCCATCACCTAAAGTCTCAGACACGGTCGTTGAGCCATACAACGCGACACTCTCTGTTCACCAGCTAGTTGAGAACGCTGATGAATGTATGGTACTCGACAACGAAGCTCTCTACGATATCTGTTTCCGCACTCTCAAACTCAGCACTCCTAGCTGTAAGTAGACAAAACCTCTGTAATGTTTCACACTTGGTTTTGTAGATTCTGTGTTTGTAGTGAACTTTCATCTTGTGTTTACAAATCAAGAACCATAAGTATGATAATATAGTGACAAAATGCTCTAAAGATTTTGATGTTTTGTTGTTGTAGTTGGAGACTTGAACCATTTGATCTCAGCTACTATGAGTGGTGTGACCTGCTCTCTAAGGTTCCCTGGCCAGCTCAACTCCGACCTAAGGAAACTCGCCGTAAACCTCATCCCATTCCCACGTCTACACTTCTTCATGGTGGGTTTCGCGCCTCTCACTTCCCGCGGCTCGCAACAGTACATATCACTCACGGTCCCTGAGCTTACACAGCAAATGTGGGACTCGAAAAACATGATGTGCGCGGCTGATCCTAGACACGGACGTTACCTAACAGCCTCGGCTATGTTCAGAGGGAAAATGAGCACAAAGGAAGTAGACGAACAGATCTTAAACGTTCAGAACAAGAACTCTTCGTACTTTGTGGAGTGGATACCAAACAATGTCAAGTCTAGTGTATGTGACATTCCACCTACTGGTATCAAAATGGCTTCTACTTTCGTCGGAAACTCGACATCGATACAAGAGATGTTTAGGAGAGTTAGTGAGCAGTTTACGGCTATGTTTAGGCGTAAAGCTTTCTTGCATTGGTACACAGGAGAAGGTATGGATGAGATGGAGTTTACTGAAGCTGAAAGTAACATGAAAGATCTTGTAGCTGAGTATCAGCAATATCAAGATGCTAGTGCCGATGAAGAAGGCGAATACGAAGATGATGATGAAGAAGAAGAAGAAGTTTATGAATCTTGATCTCTAGATATCTATGCATACTATTACTACTACATATATATAAATATATAAAGTTGAATTTGAATCAAGTTTTTTTAAAAAATGTGTTTGTTTGATAGTATTGTTGCCAAAGAAAGTATTTTCTTTTTATGGTTCTTGTTATTGTATTTGCCATTTGGTTTGTTCTTATTTCCTTCTCATTGTCTTTGTAATAATAATTTCTCTTTCATATTCAACAAAAGATTCTAAAAAACATGCAATTTTGGTTGCATATTAGCACCAAAAACCTATATAATATTAGCTAAAAACACACACAAAAAGTCATTCCCACACAATTACTAATTATTTTGGTGTGGAGAAATAATAAACCTAGTATTTTTATAAAGCTTCTTAGAACGAATTAAAGTTAATCTTCTTTGTCTTGCTTGAGCAGCTTCTGCTCTCTGAAAATCAACCATTGATGAAGCTGGAAGGTTCAGATCAAAGCCACGTGTCCCCACGCTATCCCTCATATTAGCCGTACGATCAAAATACATCGACGGTTGTGCTTGAAACCCAACTTGTGCACCAATCAAACCCTGCACAATATATTTTAATAACAGTAATAAATAATAATCAAAAAGATAACATATTTTTGAGAAAAATTAAGACTTACGGTATTAAAATTGGTTTTATTTGCTTCTCCGGTTAAGCACGACGAACTCGAATTATTGTCCGTCCCGGCGATCTCAGTACTCACCGGCTCCGGCGAAATCTTCTTCGCCGGATTTTGAAAAACCAGAGTAGACCGTTTTTTAGTGCGACCCCACTTATGTAATAACGGAGAATAATAATCACAAGAGAATACGACGGGATGTGAAAGTTGTAATAAAATTGAAGAGACTTCGTAATCGATTTTATCGAATAAAGATTCTTTGACAACGCCGTTACGGTAACGGGAGGAACCGTTGTCTTTCGTTGATGTAAACTCTTTCATCTTCTTTTTAGACATTATTGTGTCTGCGAGATTAGTGTTATTCTTTTGGGAGCTCCTCTTGGTGGCTTGAAACGATATGGTTTAATGAGATAAAATCTTTTCTCGGAAGATTTGGTTTTGGTTTTTATTTTTATTTTTATTTTTATTTTTATTTTTATTTTTATTTTTATTTTTATTTTTATTTTTATTTTTATTTTTATTTTTATTTTTATTTTTATTTTTATTTTTATTTTTATTTTTATTTTTATTTTTATTTTTATTTTTATTTTTATTTTTATTTTTATTTTTATTTTTATTTTTATTTTTATTTTTATTTTTATTTTTATTTTTATTTTTATTTTTATTTTTATTTTTATTTTTATTTTTATTTTTATTTTTATTTTTATTTTTATTTTTATTTTTATTTTTATTTTTATTTTTATTTTTATTTTTATTTTTATTTTTATTTTTATTTTTATTTTTATTTTTATTTTTATTTTTATTTTTATTTTTATTTTTATTTTTATTTTTATTTTTATTTTTATTTTTATTTTTATTTTTATTTTTATTTTTATTTTTATTTTTATTTTTATTTTTATTTTTATTTTTATTTTTATTTTTATTTTTATTTTTATTTTTATTTTTATTTTTATTTTTATTTTTATTTTTATTTTTATTTTTATTTTTATTTTTATTTTTATTTTTATTTTTATTTTTATTTTTATTTTTATTTTTATTTTTATTTTTATTTTTATTTTTATGTATCTCTTTTGCGTTTTGATGGTCTAAGTTTATGACACGTGTCACTATAGTTTTTTTGTTAATTTTATATTTTTGTTTTCTCCTTTTCTTTTTGTGCAATTTTTCTCATTGTTTCTTAATTTTCATTTTAGGTGTTTCTAGTTTTCGTCGTACTTACCTTATTAGCCCTCTAATTTCGATCTTTTTTAGGGAACAAAATATTTTCTTGTCAAAATTTCATTTCCTTTCTATTAAGAAAACAGTAGAGATTAACCAAAAAATGGACTAGTCTTCTCCACTTATGTTTTTTGTTTTAAGATCCACTTATGTTGTTGTTGTCTAATTTTGTTGATACAAAATTCTCTTGAGTAATCTTTTGCAGTATTGAAACACAAGTTTTGTTTATCATGTTTTGCCTAACTTATGCTTAAAATAGGCAATCACTAGCTTATGTTGTTTGATATGGATGGATCCAGTTAATAAAAAAACATTCAATAATCATTACCACCCTTTAGTTTTTTTTCTCTATGGATACAAAAGAAACAAGGCATAGTCGTTGGCTTACCACTAATCTAATTTCCACCTAAACACACATTAACCATCCACGTGTCACTATCTTAACGTCTCAAACTCTTTGACTTTTTTGTTAATTTTTTCGAAAAATTAACTAAAAGCGTTTAAATATGACAACTTAATCCCTTTTCAAGTTCCCACTCCAACATAAATGAGTAAAAAATTAACAGATCTGGTTTTAATACAAATCAATCATCATCGTACCAAGTTCTCCTGAAAGGTACTTTCATAACGGAAAATCGAAAGATGAAGACGGCGAAGAAGCCGATCCAAGCCGTGACGACATGGGTTCGTCGCCAACCACCGAAAGTCAAAGCTTTTCTCGGCGTCGTTTCCGCCATGACAGCTCTCGTTTTCTTAAGAATGATTGTTCACGACCACGATAACCTTTTCGTCGCCGCAGAAGCTGTCCACGCCTTAGGAATCTCCGTTCTCATCTATAAACTCACAAAGGAGAAAACTTGCGCTGGTAAAATTAAAATCCAAAATCAAAATCTCGAATTTCGAATTTCTGGGTTTCTAGGTTTAGATCACGATTAGGGTCAAATCGATTTCGAAAACCCGATTCGCTTCGATTAAGGATTAGGGTTTGTCTTAGATTATTGAATCGGTTTTAAAATTTCGATCTTTCATTGTTGTTGTTGATTGTTATGACAGGACTGTCTTTGAAGTCACAGGAGCTAACGGCTCTGTTCTTAGCAGTGAGATTGTATTGTAGTTTTGTGATGGAGTTTGATATACACACAGTGCTTGATTCAGCTACATTGGTTACTACACTTTGGGTTATATACATGATACGTTTTAAGCTCAAGGCTAGTTACATGGAAGACAAAGACAATTTCGCTATCTACTACGTCGTAAGTTGTTGTCCTTTTTGGTTCTCAAGAATGAATATTAGCAAGCTTTGATTAGAGTTTTGTGTATATGTTCGATGGGTGCAGGTTATACCGTGTGCTGTTTTATCGGTTTTGATTCACCCGTCAACACATCATCATATAATCAATAAGATCTCTTGGTCTTTCTGCGTTTACCTTGAAGCTGTTTCAGTACTTCCTCAGCTTAGAGTAATGCAAAACACTAAGGTATCTACTTCCAAACTAGTCTCTATCTTGTCTTGTTACTGCGTAAAACTAGTAAACGCTGTGTCTCTTTTTCGTATTAGATCGTTGAGCCGTTCACAGCACATTACGTATTCGCTTTGGGGATAGCCAGGTTCCTGAGCTGTGCTCATTGGGTTCTTCAGGTTTCTTCTTCTTTCGATCTCTCATTTTCGTGCGGACTATCATAAGCTTCATGTGTAAACAAACCTGATGATGATGATGATGATGTGTGTAGGTTTTGGACACGCGAGGGAGGTTATTGACTGCTTTAGGATATGGGTTCTGGCCAATAATGGTTCTACTCTCTGAGATCATACAAACTTTCATATTAGCCGACTTTTGCTACTACTATGTGAAGAGGTAAACAAAACCATAGGTTATAAACAAAACATTGATGAAGGTTGTTCATATATATGTATATATATATATATATATATGTTTGTTTTGATTTGTGTGTTGTTTGGGTTGTTAGCTTAATGGGTGGTCAGCTTGTTCTTCGTCTCCCATCAGGCGTTGTTTGAAAAATTTGGTGAAGAAGAAGAGAAAGTGTGTTCTAGTTTTATGGTATGTTCCTCGTTTTAGTCTTTGAACTCTTTGTTTTTACTCTCTTTTTTGTTTTTTTTTTCTTGGAGGATTGTAAAAGAGAAGAAAGTTGTTTAGAGATTTTTGACATATTAGTTTCATATTATTAAGTTCCAAAAAATTGGATGTCTACTCTTATAAATATAGGAAGATAACAATTTGCTTTATAAAACATAATTACTCTTAATAAGATGTGGTTTATGCTCGACTTATTACAATTATTATAATTACTCTTATTACAATTAAAATACTAAAAAAATAAATATGATACAAATTGAAGTTTGTGACATTAAATCAGTTAGTTACTTTTCTTTTCTGTCACCGTAGGAGTTGAATCTTCAAGTTGATCAATTGTTTCTGTCTGTTTCTTGTCCTGTTCATATTATCATAAACAAACTAATTCATTAAACATAATCATTATACATAAAGAAAACTGATAAATGTAAAGAAATTAACTAATTAATTACCTTGGACTTAATTTTTTGTGTTGTTTGTTCTGTAACATACTGCAATATCTCAAAGAATCTTGCATGTCCATGATTGATTGCTTTTTGAAGATATTTCATTGCCATATCACCAGCTCTTGTCTTAATCTCAATCAAGTTACGATCAATTTCATTTTCATGCTTTGAAATATATGGTTTAAAGAAAGCATCATAAACATATGTAGTCCCCTGAAATTAATTAAAAAAATGAAAAATTAGTCCCTAATTAAACAAAAGATAAATATAGATTATTATCTCTAATCTCTATCAAAACATTAAAGACTTACTTTAGTATTTGGGAGCCAGAGATAAATGAAGAATGCTATCTTAGCCTCGCTATACATTGGTACCCTTCAAGAAACACATGACACAAGAAAAATGTTATAAAACAAGTATACAATATGGTGCTAATTACTTATTTTAAGATTAATAATGCATGACATTACCATGAAATAAAAGTATCACCGATTCTTTCGAAAACTGTCAATGCAGCAACAAGAATCCTTAAAAAAATACATATATAAACGTCAAGACAAAGATCAAGAAAAGATACAAATCATACAAATGATGAACATATATTATAAAATTATATATTTATATACCAATATTGGCACCAGAATTGGAGTTGTTGAATCTCAGGCTTGTTTTGTTCGACGGTCTTGAAGCACTCGTACGCAGGATATGCATACCCAAACACCATTCTGATTAAAAAGTTTAAAGATTTAATTAGTTAGTTTAAATCTTTTGAATTTAATTAGGGAGGAAAAAATTAAAAAGAGATGATGATGGCACGTGATTAAGTAACATACAGTAACGCTCTTGTCAGAAACGATCCAATCATTGTTATCACCTGATAACACACATGATAACCGAATCTACTTATCAGCATTCAAGTTATAAACCACATTACATTTCATGAATTATAACAAGTTAACAACATTAAACCGGTGATTTACGTTAAAAAAGTCTTTAAATTTCACAAATAGAATCAACAAATAGTAGTTATTTACGTCTACATGTCTATAATTTTTGTTTCTTTCATTGTATACATAGAAGTGCTTAAAATATCGTAAGACAACGATGATCAAAACATATATATATTAATACGAATTTAATTAATTAAACAAGCAAAATTCTACTTTCAAGGGATTATACAATTTTAGCATACCTTTTTATATAATTAACGAGAGGAAATAGAACGGAGAAAGTTAAAGAGAGAGACGAAGAAGATAACGAACAAATATGAAGCAATCGTGTTTATTTTTCGTATAGATTGTGACTTGCGAATCCTTTTTTCTCTCTGAAAAAAATATATTTTTGTTCTCTACTTGTCTATTTAAACTTGTAACAGTGCCTGTTTTCTTTTTTAATAATAAAAAAGTCAATAGTCACGACTTTTAGATGTTAACAACCGTTGGATTACTTTTTAACGGTTACGATCTCTTCGCACCGGATAAGCCAATAAAAATAAAATATATAAAAAATTGGATAATAAATAATTCGTTTCTTTAGTCGAGTAAAGACACGTGGCTATATCTTAACCGCAGAGTACTAATCTAGTGGCTGAGATCAACTCCAAAAACCACTGGTTCTTCTTCTTCTTCTTCTTCTTCTTCCTCTCATCTTCGCGCGCTTACGCGATTCTCTCCACACTAGCAGGCGAAAAATGCCAGTATCAGCTCCATCTCCGCCGCGTCTTCACTCTCCATTCATCCACCGTCCGATCAACTTCACTCCGTCGTCTCTCTCGGCGAGGAATCTCCGGTCACCGGCAACATCTTATCCACGAATCATATCAGAAGTCGATACCAACACGGTTCTATTCCTCATCAAATCAAATCTATTCTCTCTTCACACAATTTGATTTCACAAGTCAATATCGAATATGGCATTTTCGTAAAATTAGGTAATCGCGATCTCCGTTGGCGTCGCGAGCGTCGCGTTAGGAATCGGAATCCCTGTCTTCTACGAAACACAAATCGATAATGCAGTGAGTAATTCAATTCCCGGTTTAAGCTAAACCGGTTCTGAAAAATTGGATTGATTCTGAGTAAAAAAAGCTGTTTTGTTTTGTAGGCTAAGCGAGAGAATACACAGCCTTGCTTTCCCTGTAATGGCACAGGAGCTCGTAAGTTAAAAAACCCACTTTTTGCTTCTTCTCTTTGTGTTATGAACAAAATGGTCTTTTAAGATATTGAGAGAATCTTCTTTGGTGGGAGCAGAGAAGTGTAGATTGTGTGTAGGAAGTGGTAACGTGACCGTAGAGCTTGGTGGAGGAGAGAAAGAAGTCTCAAGCTGTATTAACTGTGATGGTGCTGGTTCCTTAACTTGTACTACTTGTCAAGGCTCTGGTGTGCAGCCTCGTTACCTAGATCGAAGGTAACACACGATACGATATTCCTGAATTGAATAGCTAAGACCATTGTAGAGAGATACTAACATTTGCTCTTTTGGTTATTGGTCAGGGAGTTCAAGGATGATGACTAAAACCCATCTTTTGTAGTAAAGAACCAAGATCAAAGAGTCTCTTTTTCTCCTTCCTTGTCATATTTCTTCATTGTGTGTCTATATCTGTACAATACTGTTCTAATGAACAAACATGATAGACCAACTTTGTGCAACAACAATGAGCTATTTAGCATTCAGCAACCAAAACAGTTTCTACAAAAGACTAAATCTTTGTAACAACAATGAGCTTGAAGTCAAACCTAAGCTATGTAACAGGAGAAGAGAGTTTCCTACACTTGACTTGCAGCCACGTCAAGCGTAACTTGTTAGCTTTTAGCGACATAAAGGTCTCTCTAAGACCAGGATCCTCAAAAAGGTCTAAAGCTGCAAAGTAGACATATTCGTCTACGTTCTCTAACTTGTCAAGCGCGTTAATGCAGTTTGTGATACTAAACTTATCATCTTGCATTTCCTCCGAATCAACCATCTTTGACCTTAGAGAAGTAACCATGTCTGTTAAAGCACCTGCTATTGATTCAATTGCTTCTGGATCAATCTGGCTCCGGGATATAGGAGTCTTTGACTCTGGTTTTCGCTTTCTTTTTCTCTCTGCCGCCAAGTTTGTGTTTGGTGCTGGTAAATTCTCTGGCGCCATGGTCTCTTCGGTAGGAGATGGGAACAAACCCGATGTTCGATTTGCCATTGATGATTCTTCTAATCCCTCGAAATGACTTGACTGCGCGTAACTTCCTTCAACGGAATCATCACCGAATATAGTGTAAAGCTGCGCGTAAATGGGACAGTCCTTAACTTTAACCGGTTCACTCCTAGGTTGTACCTATGACCATAATCAAGAAGATAAAGGTAAACACTAAACAAACATTGCTTAAAAAACCAAAGAGGATTAAAGATAGACTTACACCCAAATCTTCCCACAAGTCAAAACCCAAGATACAACCTGTAGTATCTTCTATACCAAATTCGTTTCGAACACGTGACGATCTTATCGACTTGTAACGTTGCCTAAGCACATCAAGATGCTTCCTAAGCTGATTATTGTTGAAACCGAGATCTGTCTGCTCATTGAACTCATTCCTTATGCTGTTCCATGTCTTTCTATCGAAAACATTGTTCTGTCTGTTACCTAATCGGATCTGTTTCACAACCAAATCAGCTAAAACCTTGTCGAGAGTCGCATTCCATCGATTTCTCGATGATTTCTCTTGCTTTGGTTGTTGTTGTTGTTGATTAGCTTCAACATAATCCATCATAATCTGAGATTTAATTGCCTTTATAATAAACACAAATCAGACATAGCCATCACAAATATATTTACCAAATAGCTAAAAATACATAGACTTTACACCTTACACAACAACATCAAAGCAATAATCAATTTGGTTATGTCTCAAAATCGGTGAAAGTAACGATTTTACGCATGATCGAAACATCAAATCCAGGGAAGATTAAGAAGAAAAGTTACGTAGCCTGTGAAAGACTAACCTTAGAAGACGAAGTTTTGACTCACGATTAATTCTCCATGGAAACTCCGAGAAAAGCTTAGTGATTTAGGGCTTGCAAAATCAGATTTTTCGGATTTAGGGATTGTTCTGTGTTGGCGCGTTTCTTCACGAGGAGATTCATCGTTTATGATGTGATGTGGACTTTGTATTTAAATGGGCCTAAATCATTATGCTTAGTAAAGCCCAATACGAATATAAAGCCCAATAAATCCAGATTTACGCGCTTTCTATAAATATTAATTCCCACGTTACATAATCTGATTACACTAATAGTTCCACCGACAAAAATTATACAAGTTGCAATTTTTTCTAGTAATATATAGTTCCATTAGATATGTTTTTTTTGTATTTTTATACCATATTCGCAATAGATAAATTTTTAAAATCCTTTTAATTATTCGACTAGTAGGCTTCCACCAATTTTTATTTAAATATTTAGCAAAACTAATTTTGTCTCATAAATAAATAAATGTGATTGGACTACTAATAAATTATACAACAACCGGCTTTGTGACACTGACGACAGAGGGTAAACCAGTAATTTCACAACATTCTATAACAATAGAAAGAAACCAAAAAGAAGAAAATAAAATAAAAATAGATCTCAAATCCCGCTTGATACTCCACCGACTTTACTCAAGAGAGATTTTGAACTTAGTACTGTCACTAACTCCTTTTGATTTTAGCTTATCTTCTTCATCACAAGATCCGGTAAGCTAATTTCAGATCTCCGATCGGCGAATCGGAGTCGCATTGAACCGGATCTAAACCGAATCTCCGGCGGCTATCTTCACTAGACTCGCCGTTGAAATTTCGAAAAATGGGGGAGAAATCGAAGTCGAGAGGCTGGTGCGGCTGGTTCATCGCGATCATTGTATTAGCCGCCGTTATCCTCGCCATCGTTTACACAGTCAAATCTAGGATGAAGAAATCCGACGACAACGACGGATCTGGTCCTGTGCCTGGTCCTCCTGGCGCCATTGATAAAAAATACTCAGACGCTCTCAAGCTCTCTTTACAATTCTTCGATATTCAAAAATGTAGTTAAAATATTATATTCATTGCTTTTGATTTGCTCTCTATGGGATCTAAACCTAACATTGTGTGTTATTGTGTTTTTTGTGTTTTTTGTGTTTTAGCTGGGAAATTGGTGAATAACAAAGTATCATGGAGAGGAGATTCGGGTCTTAAAGACGGTAGCGAAGCGAATATCGATCTTTCTAAAGGATTATATGATGCTGGAGATCATATAAAGTTTGGTTTCCCCATGGCTTTTACTGCTACTGTGTTGTCATGGTCTATTCTTGAGTATGGTGATCAAATGGAAGTAGTGAATCAATTAGAATCAGCTAAAGAATCTCTTAGGTGGACCACTGATTTCTTCATAAAGGCGCATCCTTCGGATAATGTTCTCTATATACAGGTTAAGATTTTGTGTAAAAGGAAGTAGCTTTTGGTGTGTTTGTGTGTCTGTTTTTATAGAATGGTTCTTGACTTTTGTTAGTTGTATTGTTAAGGTGGGAGATCCTGATGTAGATCATAAGTGTTGGGATAGACCAGAGACTATGAAGGAGAAGAGACCGTTACTTAAGATCGATTCAGACACTCCGGGATCAGAGGTTGCTGCGGAGACGGCTGCAGCTATGGCTTCGGCTTCTTTGGTGTTCAAAGATAGTGATCCTCAGTATTCAGCCACGCTGCTGAAACACGCGAAGCAGCTGTTTGATTTTGCGGAGAATAAAAGAGGGTCTTATAGTGTTAATATACCAAAGGTTCAGAAGTTTTACAACTCTACGGGGTATGGAGACGAGCTGCTATGGGCAGCTAGCTGGTTATACCATGCTACGGAAGATAAATATTACCTCGACTATGTCTCTAACCATGGAAAAGAATTTGCTAGCTTCGGAAACCCGACTTGGTTTAGTTGGGACAATAAGCTTGCAGGCACACAGGTTTGATTGAAAGAAGAAACAACATGTTGAAGCATTTCTGTTAGTTTTGCTCGGATAACGTTTATGCTTACTAATCAATGTAGGTACTATTATCAAGGCTACTCTTCTTTAAAAAGGATTTATCAGGAAGCAAAGGACTTGGAAGTTACAGGGACACAGCTAAAGCTGTAATGTGTGGGCTTCTACCAAACTCTCCAACTGCGACAAAAAGTAGAACAAATGGTAATTTACCTCATTGACACCTTTTCTTATAAAGATTCCATCTAAGTAGTAGAACAAATAACAGTATTATTGCATTGAACATTAACACTCTCTAAAAATCTCTTCTTCGATAGGTGGTCTTGTATGGGTCAGTTCATGGGACTCGCTGCAACAATCCGTTTCCGCAGCATTCTTAGCTTCGCTTTTCAGCGATTACATGCTTACTTCCCGTCTCCATAAAATATCTTGCGATGGGAAGATATTCAAAGCAACAGAGCTCCGAGATTTCGCCAAATCGCAGGTAACAACAACAACAACCTAAAAAAAGTATATATACATAACAAAACTCAAAAAAGGCTTACCATAAGTGTCTTCCTCTTAGGCTGATTACATCTTAGGGAAGAACCCGATGGGGATGAGTTTTGTGGTCGGTTACGGAGACAAATACCCGCAATTTATACATCACAGAGGCTCATCGATCCCTGCGGACGCAACCACGGGATGCTTAGAAGGATTCGAGTATTTTAACTCAACGGAACCAAACCCAAACATAGCGTACGGTGCGCTCGTGGGTGGTCCTTTCTTCAACGAGACGTTCCACGACATAAGAGACAACCCGAGACAGAACGAGCCGACAACTTATAACAATGCACTTCTCGTCGGTCTCTTGTCTAGTCTTGTCACTACCTCTTCTTCTCCACCAACGTTGAAGTAAAAGCTTTTTTTCATTTGTTGTTAATTCGCATTGTTTCATTGATTTTAATGTTTACTTTTCGTGTGCTTGTGATGTGTATTGTTTATTTCACTATGTGTATTGCTTTGATATGTTGGTGTTACATAAAATAGAGACATCACCTGAAAAGCCCCTATTTGAAGGAGGACAAATCTCCTATATCCAACATAATCTCTTATACCCCTTTCATTATTAAATTACGAAAATACCCTTATTATAAATAAATAAAATAAATAAAATAGAAAATATGAATTTTGGTTTGGGTTAGTTTTTGATTTGGTATTTTGATTTTGGTTTTGGTTTTGGTTTAAATTAAAAATTAAAAGAAAATTAAAATTAAAAATTAAAAGAAAACAAAATCGCATCGTCGTCTTCGTCTCGTCGCCTTTCTTCGTCGTCGCCATCGTCATCGTCGCGGCTCCTCCTTCTTCCATTTCTCCGCGACTATCGGGCGAGTCGGCCGGCGATATTCCTCCTTCCGTCTTCCGTCTTTCTCCATGCCGTAATTCGTCATCAAGATAGGTATTAGGGTTTTTAAATTCGATTTTGATAAATAGATTTTAATAGATCTAATGCAAATTGATATAATTCGATAATGTGGTTGATTGCGGAAGATTGTATTGATATGTAATATGCAAAGGATCGAATTTAATACAATCATTTGTGTTTCACAATTAATTGTTCGTAACCAAAACTGAAAATAATTTTGAATAAATTATGTAAAACTTAGCATAACAAGTAAAGCCGATACTTTGATTTATAAAACTTTGTATAACAAGTACAATCGATAATTGTAATATATTATGTAAAACTTTGTATAACTATTAGACCGATAATTAATACGGAATATAACACTTCGTATAACTTTAGATAACTAGGTAAAAGCTGCGACGATGTGGTTTAACCGTAACTTTATGTTGTTGTTTTTGCGGGATACAATGGCGAAACACGAGACCATATACTTCAAATATAAAGATTGCATGTATTGTGTAATATTGAAGACGACGGTTGAGGATATAAGTTTGGCAATGATTGAAGAAAGGTTGTATAAAAAGCTTGCATTTGGATGAAAGCAAAGTAAAATTGTCATCGAAATACATACCGATGGTGGTGGGATGTGAGGACCATCTAAATATTTGTGATGATGAGGATTTGTTCGCTTATCTAACGACCATTGATAGAGATAACCGTAGATCTCTTTTGTTTGTGGAAGAGGCGAGTGGATTACACGAGTTAGAGAAGCTTTCAAGAGTGGGAAAAAGTTCGTTGGTATGAATTACGAACCGATGGATGTAAATGATGATGAAATAGGACTTAATGCCATAACTCCTTACGTAGAAGTTGTGGAAGCCAATGTAGAAGAGAATGATGATGATATGAACACCGAAGGTGATCCTTACACGGTCGATGAGACATACACTTGCAGGTGAGGCGGACAATGCGGGTAAGAAGGACAACGCGAATGAGACGAATATGGATGGTGATAAGTATGACGGGGAACCATTCGTAGAACAATGTAGTCGAGGTTATAGAGGAATGGGAAGATGGATTGGGTTTGATCGACCTTCAAGAGTTTCCAAACAAGAAGGCAATTCAAGAATTGGTGGATAGAGCCGCATTTGTTAAATGCTTTCGTTATGTAACGAAAAAGTCGGATCCTATACGTTTGGTGATAAAATGTTGTATAGAAAGTTGCAAATGGGGTTTGAGAGGCTGCAAAGATTACAAACACCGAACTGTTTTCTATTAGGAGGTACGTGGGGATGCATTCTTGCTCTCGGACTAGTCAAAGTCAAATTAGCCAAAGCAAGAGGAGAGGATCGGCAGAATTAGTTGCATCTTTTTTGAATGAGGAATATCCAGGTAAAGTGAAAACCCCTCCTCCCCGAGATATCATCGATCTCATACACCTTAAGCTTGGTGTAAAAGTATCTTATTCTACGGCGTTGAGAGGGAAAAATCGGCTATTAGTCATTTGCGTGGTAGTTACGAAGAAAGCTACAAGATGCTTCCTAGCTACTTGTACATGTTAGAGGAGGTTAATCCAGGAACAAAAACATGTGTGGAGTTGGATGAGGCGGGTAAGTTCAAGTACCTTTTCATAGCGTTGGGAGCTTGTATTGATGGGTTTGCGGTGATGAGAAAAGTGATAGTTGTGGATGCTACGTTTCGAAGAACGGGTATGGTGGTGTACTAGTATTCGCAAAAGCTCGAGATCCTAACCGTCACCACTATCCTCTTGCTATTCGTTGTACTCGACGGTGAGAATAAATCTAGTTGGACTTGGTTTTTCGAGATGCTCAGAAGTGTTACGGCGGACTCTTCCGAATTAGTTTTTATGAGCGACGAAACCAAAGCCTAATTGCGAGCTGTAGCTACTCGTGTTTCCACAAGCTCATCATGGACATTGTATATGGCATCCGTCTCGAACGTAAGAGGTCATGCTAGTAACACCAACAAAGCCGTTGTCGGGTGGAGATTTATGGAGTTAGCTAGGTGCTTCACGATGGCCGAGTTCGAGTCTATGTACGCATTATTCAAGACGCGATATCCTTCAAGCATATAAGTATGTGGAAGAGCGAGACAGAGAAAGACACTTGGGCTAGGGTATTTTTCCCGCGTGATAGATACAATTTAGACACAAGCAACAGTGTGGAGTCAATGAACAGCTTGTTTAAGGACGCGAGGAGGTATTCTTTGATACCGATGTTAGATACAATAATTGGTACAATCTCTCAGTGGTTTAACCAACGTCGGAAGGAAGTTATCGCTGCGTCGATTAACACCAAACTTGTTCCTCTTGTCGAAAACCACCTACACAATATGTGGTCCAAAGCTGATAAAACACCGGTGCGGGAGCTAAATAGTTTTCAGCTTGAGTTCGAGGTAACGGACACCGACGATAGTAAGCATTATTTGGTTAACTTGAGGAAGAAGTCTTGTTCCTGCAAGGTGTATGATTACGACAAGTATCCTTGTTTGCACGGCCTCGCCGCTTATTTATTTAAGATTAATAACGACATTCATGGTGAAGGCCTAATACCATATCGTGAGTTGTGTTCAGAGTATTACTGGGTAGAACTGTGGGGACAAGCTTATTTGTCGACCATTTATCCGGTGCCTGACAAAGCTGATTGGAACGTACCGGATTACATTCGAGAACGACAGGTAATACCAAAAGATCGCATCAATAAGAAGGGGAGAAAACAGGATAAGAGGAAGCCTTCCGTTGGAGAACGACGTAAAAGGACGCAAAACAAAAGGCGACCGAGGCAAAATTTTGGATTCAATTGGTTGTTGTTTGGAACAGGTCGTTATCCGAGTGAATAAACTTATGTATTATTATGATTGTTTGGAACATGTCGTTTTGGATTCAATTGGTTGAACTTATGTAATATTATGATTGTTTTGTTGAACTTATGTAGTACTTGTGGAATACTATGGATTAGTACTTACTCTTCGATTTCATTGATTTTGTATTTGAATGCAATTAAGTATAAAACTTGTAATACAACACTTTTGTTATTATATTTGAATGAAAACATAGTTTACAAAATCAAAATTCGGAAGAACATGTGAAAACACACATTTTTAAAAAAATCTATTGTACATTCTATGTTCTTTATAGGAACACTTTCTTAGTGAGAACAACTTTTAAAATGACTTTTCCACAAAACGTTGATTTCTAATATATTATTGCATGAATCACATATTACTAAATTTTAATGAAGATTTGTAAAACGTAAAACTAATTTGACAATATAATTTTATGGGTGAAACTAAAAAACCATGAAATCATGAAAAGTAGAACTATGAAGAACTTTTGTAAAACAATAAACTCCGGTAAAACAAGGGTAGAACTATGTGTATTTTTTTGGAGGGAAACCAAAATTCGTTTTGGCGCCTAAATTTTGTTTTGATCCAAGAATGGTCAAAAAGCTGATTTTGTCATAATTTTCTCGCCTAGATTCTAGGGTCATGTCTACCACTTTATTTAACACACATTTCACTTCATTTTTCTCCTCATTTCTCTCTCTTTCTCTCTTGTTCAACGTTTTCTTCTCCTTTCTTCTCTTTTTATCTTTTTTCTTTCTCAAATATCTCTCAAATCTCTCAATTCATGGATCCATATGAGGAGAGACGCGAGATGAAAAAGAATAAGCAACTTTACGAGAGGCGATTTTATGTCGCCGATGCACAATACGGGATTCCAACTAGGTGTCCATGTGGGGGAGATATCATTCACGATTATTCTCCAACTCCAAAGTATCGAGAAGATTTTGATACCTTACCGGGGAGAAGGTACTTCACTTGCAAGAAATACGAGGTTAATTTCACATCTGTGTAAACTTTCACATCTGTCTAAAATTTCACATCCGTTTTTTTTTTAATTTCACATCCGTGTAAAACCGAGTAAAACATTTATATACTAAGTGAAACTATGTTCATCGTTCGGGACGATGGGTTGCACTTTCGTCAACCATGGGTTTTTGGTGTTCGGGAGGAAGTTGAAAAGTTAAGGAGTGAGGTGAAAAAATTGGTTGAAGAGATTGAAAAGCTCAAGAAGCTTATTCGTTGGACCACATACTTGAAGTGTTGAACTTTTGTTTTTCGGTTTGGGTTTTATGTTAAGTGTTATGTTACGTGTTTTGCGTTTTGTGTTGAACTTTTGTCTTTGTTTATTTTTAAGTGTTGAAGTACGTAAAACTAAGTTGAACTACGTAAAACTGTGTAAAACTTTTCAAAAGTACCACAAAACATAAAATACCACAAAACAAAAACATAAAGTACTAGAAAACAAAGTAACACAAATCCAAAAGTAACACAAATCAAACAAAGTTCAACAAAAACAAAGTACCACAATTCCGAAAGTACCACAATTCCGAAAGTACCACAAATCATAAATAACTTAAAAGTACACAAATCCAAAAGTATTGCATAACCACATAAACCGAAAGTTCTTCACTTCTTTCTTTTTTTCAATTTCCTCGAACCACTTGCTTCATTGACAAACACCTCTAATGGTGTCAATCTCTCACCCAATGCATCAACTTTGTTTCCCAATTCATGAGTCGTCTTCTCAACTCTCTTTATTACTTTCAACATTTTTTTCATTGTTTTCAATACATCAACATTTTTCTCACCTCCCTCAACTTCCACTGCAACGTACTGCTGTCCGTTCTTGCTCTTTTCTCGCGCTGCAACATCTTCATCGTACATGTCTTTGAAAAAGATTGTTAAACCTTTTTTATTGCGTTTTTCCCAACTATCAATGGCTAGATCAAACTCATCAACATCATCATCAACTTCCAAAATATCATCCAACAATTGATCTTCTTCGCATTAATGACGTGGATGATGCTCGTCAATATCTCGTCAAAACATAAGTAAACTTACATTAGTTCTACCTAAGTACTACCTTAATATTACCTTAGTTACGCTTATTTAAGTACTATCTTAGTATTACCTAAGTTCACAAGATAAAGAGGATAAGTAAACTTACGAGTCTCGGCCCCAAGTTCTTTGTTTATATCCAAAAGTGACATCCCTTTCATTCCATTAGTTTTGAATGCGGACTTGCACATCCCGGGACAATTCGCATCAGCTCCTTCAACGAGTTCTCTAAACACATTTGCCGGTTTAGGAATCGCCTCGAATGCTAGAATCTACAAAACACCAATAATTTTCTCATAACATCATTGTTCAACAATACTAATCTACAAAACACCAATAATTTTACATGATCTAACTTACCTCCAATGGGACACAAAAACCTGGTTGAGGCCATAACGCATGCTCTTTCACCACACCTCCAAAATGGTTCATGGTGTGAGAGATCTCTTTCAACATGTACTCATATGAGTATCTCCCCCATGGAAAGATTTTGCAGAAATGAAGATCATCTACTGCTCTCTCGAAAGAATTCCAATACATTCCTCGCACCTTTCCCTACTTTTGTTTGCGCACAAACAACACTTGATAAGAAAAATAGAACCGCCATCTTCAATCTGTCTTTATGGGGTCCCATATTAACCAGTTTCTCTTTCACATCCTCCAACCTTATGGATTCTCCGTTCTTGAAATGCCGATCCACAAACTTTGTCCCACCGGCCTTTTTGTAGTCAAGAGGATAGTTGCAACAGCTTAAGTCCTCGATAGCAATGCGTGTTCCCGCAATCCATAACGGATTGGAACACCATTGACGATGAACCACACTTCTCTCCTCTTATTGGTTTTAACCGTCCTCATTAACAAGCATCCACATTCCCCGAACTTTGTGGTTCTTCTCCGGCTTCATGTGAAAAATGTGCCCGAATTGGGGATGCTCCTCAAACCACTTCCTCTCCATGTTAGACGGACTCGGCTCCGGCGTTTTCAACGTCTTGATTGCGTCTACGATGAAACACCTTGTCCCTAACTTAATTTGTTTCGGTACTCGGATGGGGGAAAGAACATTTGTGATGGTTTGATTGCCTCAATTTCCTGCAAGACAATAAAAAACATTTTCAACCACTTCATAAATCGAATACAATAAAACGTAGTTTTCCTATTACTACACCAAATTTTAGTCAATCTATTATCCAGTAATCCGTAGTTTTTCTAGTATTATACACAATGTTAATAATTTTATTATCCATAATTCCTTAGTTTTACTAGTATAACACCAATGTTATAAAAAAATTACCCAATAATCCTAAGTTTTCCTAGTTGTACACAAAACCAAAAAACAATAAATCAAACTTACTTCTGCATCGTCTGAATCAGAATCAGATGAGTTTTCTTCTACTTCTTCTATCTCTTCTTCTTCTTCTTCCTCTTGTTCTTCTTCTTCCTCTTGTTCTTCTCCTTTTTCAATGTTTTCTTCTTCTTCTTCTTCGCCAACTTCTTCTTCTTCTTCGCCAACTTCTTCTTCTTCTACTTCTTCACTTTCTTCTTTAGTCGATTCAGAAATTGTTTTTTCTGAGTCGTTTTCAACATCGCATGCATTCAGGGGAGGGGTTGCAAAATCGTCCGTTTCGGCGGGACTTGCGGAAGCGGGAGATGCGTCGGGAACGGCGGGAACGACGTCACCGGGGGAAGCGACGAATGCGGCGGAAGCGGCGAATGCGGCGGAAGCGGCGAATGCGGGGGAAGCGGCGGAAGCGGCGAATGCGGGGGAAGCGGCGAATGCGGCGGAAGCGGCGGTCTTCTCGGTCGACTTTTTCTCTTTTTTCCTTGCCTTCTTCACCTTTTCTACACTCTTTGAGTAGTGAACCATCAATACATCGTCATCATCTGGGTCTGAAGGATTTTCTTTCCTTTTACCTCGCCTCGTTTGCACCATAGCTTAATCGTTTGATTTTGACTTCGATTTTGTGAAGAACTCGAATTAGGGTTCTTGAGGGTGAGAAAGATGGGGAAAACTAGGTAAAAGTGAAATAGGGTTTGACATATATATTTGAAATTATCGAAATATATGTTGTAATTTAGAGAAATTCGGTTTCGAATTGGTTTGATTACAAAGAACCAAAAATTTCGGTTTCGAATTGGTATAAAAATCGGTTGGGTTTAATTGTCGGATATCCAATCGGGTATTTGGATCGGGTGGGTAATACCCAGGTAAAACTCGTAAATATACCAACTTCAAAATATTTTTTGGTCTTTACATAAATATTTTTATTTCTATTAATTTAAAACAAATGCCTTGTCCTTTTGAGATCACGTTTTATAAGAAAGGGGCATTGGAGGAGTTGCCTCCATAAAATACTTTCTGCAAAAATCTTAATAATACAACGACACATTAGCGAATGTTACAGTATGAAACGGTGCGTTTTGTTGAAAATAGTTAAACCGGGAAATTCAGGTGAAATAACCGACCCGGGTTTATTGGGTTTAGTACTTTAAAACCCTAGAAGACCAAAGGCATCTTCTTCTTCATCAAATCGCTTCTTCTCTTCTCTGCACAGAACCAGAAATCGCCAGTATCTTCAAGGTTAGATTCTCTTTGTCTCTTTGAATCTGTTTTATTTAGATTCTATCTAGCTTAAGCTTTTGCATAGAGTCCATAGTTTTCTTCTTGCGTGGCTGATTTTGTAGCAAATAGACTTAAAGTTTGAAACTTTAATTGTTTTTGGTAATGTTAAAAATCAACAGGGGACACCCAATATCTCTATAGGCTCTTTCCATGGAAGGTTTAAAGCTATCAGACGCGGAGCTTATGGTTTACATTCATCCTTCAAAGAGCAGAAACGTGTTTCAAGCTATTTGTCGCGAGCTTAGTGCTCTTTTGTTTCAGTATGTTGCTAGTTTCTTTAGACAAATATTCAATGTTCTTTAGATAAGCTTTTGGTTTTGTACTAATCTTTACTCTTTTTTTTCCTTGATTTAAGAGTTTTTTTTGTTTTTGGTGTATGTTTTTGAAGGTATAACGAAACATTCGATGGTGTTTTATTGGCTTATGATTTCAATGTGAAGAGCAAACAAGCTAAGATCCTTTCTGGGCTTACTCCTTACTTTGGTGTTAGAATCAACACAAGACTACTTTTGTTTGATCCTAAACCTGATAGTCTTGTAGGTAGATATCTCATTATTTCAACTTTTGCGTTCGTCTCTGCGATGGTTTTTAGTCTTTCTATGCCACATTGTTTCCAAATAGCGATTCTAAATGTGTGTGTTTTTGTAGAAGGGAAAATTGTGAAGGTTTCTCTAGAGTCGATCCATGTTATCGTTCTTGGTTTTTCTGCTGCGGTAATAACGGATATTGATATCCGCGAAGAATTCAAGTACAAAATGGTATGTATAAGAAAGTATTCCTTGGTTTTAGTCCTAAGAACCGAGTCTAAATCTTTTTGTTTTGGTTGCGTAGAGAGACGGTGAAGGTCGCTTTATGAGCAGATCGCATAAACGGCATGTACTAAAAGTTGGAACCTACTTACGCCTTCAAGTCAAAAGGTGACTCTTGCTAAACTTTTGTTCTATCTCATAGTATCTGTTAAGAACAGTCTTCATATTAGGCCTGTTGTAATGTAATGTTGCGAGGCTGTAGTGATTAAAATCATAAATCATTGTGCAGTTTCGATGAAGAGGTAATGCATATAGCCGGGTCTCTACTACCGGCGAACACAGGATGTGTTAAGTGGCTGGAAAAGCAGTCTGAAGAAGATTTGCCTATAGATAGGTTTGTTGATTTTTGTAAACGAACACTCTCTAGTTTATAGTTAACTTCTGACCATTTTCATCATTTTTAAATATGTAACCTTTGTTTTTATCCCCAGGGATCATAAGAGGAGGAAAATCGCTTAGAGTAAAAGATTTAGAACTCGCATAAGTTGAAGAAACATAGAAAAAAACAGTAGAAGCTTTAAAAGTGAAGAAAAGCAATGATTCTGAAAATTTTGTTGTATTAAATCCCTGAAATTATTTATTTATGTTGTCATTGAGCTAGAATCTTACCTTCCAGTTTCTATTTATCCTAGAATTGGGTTTTATTCAATTAATGTTACTTCAAAACATTCTTTGAATTTCGACGAATTTTCATAACTAGGGCTATTAGAAACAACATAAAAGAACAGAAACTTTAACCCATTAATCCAACAACATCTCTATAGTTTATTTCAATGTAAACCGAATAAAGTAAGTTTAACAATACAAACCAAATAATAATAAAAAACTATTGTAAATTTGTAACCTATAGTTTTCTCAGCTGCTCTTGTTCCTTTTTAAGGCAATAACCAATAACAGAAACAAATGCTAATGATACAACAAACATATTGAAACCAAGTTCATGCTTAATACCATTGTGCTTAGTTTCTATGTCTCTGATGATGACTTCCTCCTCTGCGGTCACGGTTCCCACCTTGCTGACGATGATACTGACCGTTACCGCCATACCCTCCTTGGTTATTACTATGCTCAGGCTCACCTTGACCATGCCACTGTTGTTGTTGTTGGTGATGTTGATTGTAATTACCAGAATACCCTCCTCCTCTATTGTCACGGTGACCTCCCCGTGATTGGCTAGGGTAAGGATCTGATGGGAATCTCCCAGTGACTCCATGAGGTTGGTACCCACCTCGACTTTGGTAAGGATCCATATGGCCACCATATTGGTTAGATGGTGGAACATACTGTCGATGATTGTAGTCGTAACCAGTCTGATGCTGGTTTTGTACATCGGATGTCTGATATCCATGCCGGTCTGTCCTTGCTTGTATGTTGTTGGAGACAAAACGATGCGCTGCGTCTCCCAAATGCCTCCCAGATCCATTTCCATGTTGGTTTTGCCTTAAAGAACAAAGGAGAAAATAATTAACTTACAAATTTAGACACCACTCTTTTCTAACTTAGTTCGATGATTCTATTACCTTCCTTGTTGATTATGCATCGGTCTCCTTCCGTTATCTTCATGCCACAGAGTAGGTGGGGGTTTCATGTCTCCTATGTCTACAATCTGTACGAGAAGAGAGAAAACAACAAACTTAAGCTACGATTTATCGATAAGAGGTCTCATACAAGTGAGGACAAGACATCAATGTACCCTCTTAGGGAAGATGACACCGGGAGGAGGCCTGTTTATGTGTTTATGTGCATCAGGAAGTCTGTAAATGCAACATCTGAGAAGCAAATGAAATAAATTAGTTTCTGGATGTTTTATCAAACTTAATCTTTGAGAATTTTCGGATACTAGGATCGTGATCTCACATGACTTGGTTGGCCAAGATGTCCTCCATACCCTTCATTGGGGACCTGAATACAGGCGGATGAGTCTCCCCTGAACATGGAGACAAGTAGCCATTCATTCCATCACTGCAAGTAGTTTCACAAAAGTTATGCAACGGGTCAGGAAAATAATAAATTTGGTTACTGTTGGCCTTATGTGCACCATGAGTTATAAAAGATATAGAAAAGAGTTGTGTTTTTTTGCTTTTCGAACCTGAGCTTAGGTTTGATCTTAACCTTATTGTCTACTCTCTCTCTGTTACTCAGTTGCCGACATTGGTTGTCAAACGAAAATATGAGTTCAGCAAGGCGATGAGACGTTGCTGTGAAAAGCATGTCACACATCATGCTGTTTCGACGCTTCTCTTCATCCTGCAGATTGATTTAAAAATCCTTAGAAAAGTCCATCTTTTTTTGGAAGAACACACATTGATCGGAAGGAAACCATAAGAAATGGAGGAGTGCCGTGTTGAAATCATACCGTCAATGTGAATTCCACTTCAGAAACAGCTTCTAGAAGGCGTCTTTCATCAATGAAAGGGAGCTTAGCAATACCCTTTTGAGAAGAAAAAAAAGTGATATACATTCAAAAAAAAGTGATTATGTTTTCAATACATGGGATTGGAAAAGACAAAAAAGGTTACCTGCCAGGAAAAACGCTTTCCATTCATGTCAACCTCAAAATCTGAAAGACAAGAAAGAACAAAAGTTAACACTGAGTGAAAGTATAAAATCTTTTTGAGGAAAGGAAGAAATACCAGTTGGGTAAAAATCAATGATAGGAGAGTTGGCATCCGTCATCAAGGTCCTATAACGCTCTGGAAGTGCATGCGCACTGACCAAAGTGAAATAATAGTTACATATATTTACTCTACAAAGGAAAGAAAAATGTAGAAGGAAGAAAGACAAGGTATTGATATTCACCTTGCAGCTGGGAACACCCCAAGAAGTTGATTGAAAGGCTTAAAAGGAGTTCCTAATTCAAACTTAATATCCAGCTCTCCTAGATCCTTCAGATCAGAAGCAAACGGTGCATAATGGTACGGATAAAACCTGTAAAAAATCAAAGTATAGATGTATCAGTAGAGAGCCAAGCGTCGGAGTCAATGAAGACTAAGAATTTTTCAAAATATATAACAAAGGCCTTGATAGAAAATAGCTATTGAGATGAAAGAAACAAAGTTGTAGGAACTCACCACTGCCAGGAGCAAACACCTTCCATGTAGTAATGCATGACCCAACAAAGCCCTTCTGTGTACTTCAGAACCTGCAAAAAGAATGTTTCACAAATCAAATAAACCTCCCCAGGAGTGGGAGCTTAAAAACATGGAATACATATCGATCTCAAACTCACAACATCCTTCCGTAGACTTTCCATTTCTTCAACGGTTGTAACTGAGAACTTCTCTTCATAATATCTTTCTCTCCATCCGGGTTCCCCAAGCTTCACCTATGTACAATAAAAATCACATTCAGAAATTAAAAGGAGCCGAAAGATTGACAAACAAACAAAGAAATTCCCAGTACACAATGAGTATCTATACGCGATTCACTAGAAAAAACCTTATCCTCTTCATGAGTATCCGAGTTGAAAGCATCAGATTTCTCACGGATTAACTCCTTGAGCTTTGTCTTTAGTTCTTCTTTGTTCTCATGTTCCTGAAATAAACAGACATACATAATTGATTATTTGCTTAATAAGAAGTTAAAACCACATAAAAGTGCCTCTTCAGAGATAGGAATGCATACGTCAGTTTCAAGACTGTTCTCGACATCGACAATAGCCGCACCAATACTGGATCCTGAAGACACACGCCGAGCTTTTTGAGGCGGAGCAGAGCTTCCATCTTTAGACTGAAATGGTGAAGGTGTGGGAGCCGAAGCAAGTCTAGAACCAGTAAATCTTTCAACCGGAACAAGAGAATCAGGTTGAACTGTCGGAGCTGCATCATCCATTCTTTTTTTCCGAGCTTTATCTCCCTGAATTCTTTCCGCTTGCCTCTGAAATAAACCAAATTAATGAAAACCATCAATACATCACTATAGAAAGAATTGTTATATCAATTTAAAATACTTTGTGGAAGTTTGGAACCATGTAAATCTATCTAGAAAGTCTATGTACCTGATTTAACCGGGTTCTTTTCTGAAATATCTTATCTTCAAATGATCCAACAGCCTGAATAAACTGTTCCACCCTCCTTAAATTGGGCTGGAGATGATGAAAGTAAAATATATAGTAAAAAACCATGTCACCAAAGAATAAATTAATAGGAAGAATATGGATCTGAGAAAATCTGCTAACTAGTCCAATATCAACTGAGAATATATACCTTGCACCCGTCAGTTAGATATCCATCAAGTGACTTAAATTCCTTCTTGTAAACAGCCATAAGCAAGTTGATAGCACCCTGGAGATACGATGAAATATGTTTCATCCAACAATAATCGTAATGCAGTAAAGGATATGCCAAGAACTAAAATATATAATAGCATCATCCTATTGCTCAGTTATTAGTCGATTACTAGTGATACTAACATTTTTCATACTAGGGCATCACTTATAAGGTTCTTCCGAAAACAATTTATTATGAAACCTAAATCCATAAAACACAAACCTCTCGGATCTCCAATGTTGGCATGTGTGGTAGGAAATCATTTCCAACAAAGAAACATATGAAGATAAAATCATCAACAATGCGCTCCAGATCAATCTCAAACGGTGGGTTGGGAATCCTCATTTCAAACTCCAAGTATTCTCGAAGAATCCAAATATGAAGGAACTGGAGAAAAAAACACAAAGACATGAGAATTGAAATTATTATCACGTTAAAGGCTGCATCTTAAGAGCTTGCTGATAGTGTGTAATCAACTTTGGTCTTGAAATTCAACCTGATATGGCTTTTTGACAAAGCCATCACCTTTCTCATCAAATTCTCCTGACCTCTTCTTTGCTTTTCCTTCACAATTTGACGCCATATGGCCCATTTGACCACACAAAAAACATTTGTCCTGCTGTCCGGGAGTGAATACCACCTAAATCATGGGAAAAATGTTTAGATTTAGCTTCGTTACACAGGAAAATACAGAAAGCATTTAATCACAGAACTGAATAGAAGATAAATGGAGTAGGGTGTGACAAAACCTCTCGAAGAATAGAAAAATGAATTTCATGAGTTGCCAAGCCCAACATAATCAGGTCCGCGTCCTGTCAATGGAAGCAAAGTTAAAATGAGGCTCAACATTTACCACAAAAGAAAGTGCATGTGAAAAAAATAACTGTTTCCCATGCAAGTAGATATGAGCTATCTTACCAATCCATACAAACAATGCCGAGTATTTGGGTCAAAACCAGGAAGATTTCTTTGAAGACGAATGTACGACATAATTTTGTGCTCCCCTTCCCCTGGAATATTCGCATCTGAAAGTATAACCTTTGCAGAAAAATAGTTAGGAGAAAAATTAGTCACAAACTCAAATCCAGTATTGGCAGTAAATGTATCTTCCTACCCATGTGAAAACAGATAGTTAGTCAAGAACTAATAGCAAAGCAACAATCAAAACTATCACAAATACCTTAATATTTTTCCAACCAGCATCATAATTAAGTCTAAGGTGCACATAATATTGCAGCGCTATAGACAGAACACCCATGAATTCAGTTCCAGGTGTAATAACATTAGAATCAAACACTTGAGAGTCCACTTTAGGAGGGAGTCTTCTACCCTCCCTCTCAAACTCCTCACGCAGCTTCTCTTCTTCAGCAGCCTGTAAAAAATTAACAATATTAACCTAAAAGCAAAGACTATAAAGACGTAAGAGACTCTATATAACAGACAAAGATAAAATAGGATATAAAGTTTGTCTGGCTGAGGAAACTACACAGTAGAAACCTCATACCAGTACGGTACATAGATTAACATACAGCATCTGAAGCATCTTTAGCTGATCTAAACCGTCTAGAACGTTGTTGATTCATCTTAGCTCTTGGAGCAACACCATCTAAAAGACCACAATTCAAACACACACACACACACATATATCAAAATCAAATCTTTAAAACCATACTCTACTAATATTCACATTAGCTGCAATAACAATAGATAACCCACTTACCAATAGCCATATACAGAAGCTTCCTTGGCCTAACCATAACGAAAAGCCTATCAATGTAATCAAACATACATTGAAACACTTCCTCAAAAGTAGTAGGAGAAGGCTACAATTCAAACATAGTCATCAATATAAGAAAAATTAGCTACACAGAAACAAACAAAAAAACAAAAACACTACGAATCGCGAAATCGAAAAGCTTACCCTATCTTCTGGGTGAAAGCAAGGATGTATAATACCGTTCATATCTAAATAGAGATTATCGTATTCGAGATTGTTAGGGTTAGGTTTACTTGTATCCACCGGAATCTTAACGCCTTCGATCTCAACGGCCTCTTCCTCGACGACGTCCGCCACAATTAACGGATACTTCTCAGCCAGCCACCGGTAAAACGCCGGAACTCCCATTCTTCTCCGATCTTCAGAGACCTAATCACGAAGAGAGAGAGAGAAATCAAATATCGATGGTGTTTGGCGGCGGCGGGTAAGGTTACATAAGAGAGAGCATATTAATTAGTTGTTTTCCTTTTTTAAGAAGAAAAGCAATCGGATATTTGGATTAGCGTTGACTAATTGGGCTTTAAATAAAAGTGGGCCTTTTTATTCGCTGAAGAAAAATAATAATGAGCCCTATAATGATTTTATATTAAAACTAAAAAAATCTCCGTTGCCGGGACTCGAACCCGGGTCTCTCGGGTGAGAGCCGAGTATCCTAACCAGCTAGACTACAACGGATTTGTGATGAAATATCATATTAATTATATTTAAATAATTACTTTTACTTTGGAAAACAAAGACATGGAGTTTTTGTTGTACTTGATTAAACTATAGTCTCTTTCGGCTTTAACTTGAAGTGTTGTTCTTGTGTGGTCCCATATATTGCAGCAGAGTTTATAATTATTATAGATTGAAAGATTATTGTATTTTAATATTTTCTTTTGTGAAATTAGTGGTATAATTCTTTGTATTACATTTTCTCTAATGATCCAGTGTTCAATTTGTCTACATTATCTTACATATGTAGTCTGATTAAAGACTTTTGATCATTAGAAACAACAAACACTGAAAGCTGTAAATCAAATTTAACTATTGGGAAATTATAAAATACTGAAAAAAATTATGAAGTTAAGATTGTGAGAATATACATGCAATTTTGATAGTAAGTGGTTTATTGAATTAGTGACCATGAGAGATGCAGAGTTTGTTGTAACATTTGTCCACAATATCTGTACAGACAGTACATGACCAATCCAATATACAATGCAAATAGTACTGTCATACAAGCACATGTGATACTTACATACACAAACTATATGAATAAATTTTTGCTCAAAATTCACAAACACCTTAAAAAGATGTCAACATGTTAAATTAGCCATACGGTGCCGTTTTGGTAAGCATTGCGTAATCTATCTAACTATCGAGCTTTGGTCAGACACTGTTCCGTGATTCGATCATTGTGTTAGGAAAAAAATAACAAAGTGGGGTCCTCCGCGAAATTGCTTTTGGACAAATGGGTGTATGACACGTGTATGTCTCCTCTAGGGAGATGAAAGTAGCCGTTGATAATATCTTGGATTTATGTGATTTAGGGAAAAGTGAAGTTAACAGGTCAGACGACGAAAAGCTTTCTTTTCTAAGCAGAGCCTTTGTCGGAAACTGTAAGTATGCCACGTCAGATTTATGTTGATGTACACGTGGCAATATGAGTCTTTGCTATTGTATTACTTTCTTTTTATTTTGCTCATTTCATTTACATCTACTCTATACTTTGGATTCCTTTTATAAATCCCCAAAGAATAAATTTTCTTGAACTATAAACATTTTATGGATTAAATCAAGTGTAGCAATAGAATGATAGATAGAACATTTATTTTACATGAAATATTTCATAAAAACGAGTTTCGAGAGTGGTAGTCGTGAAAAAATGAAAGGTATAAGCGAAAAAAGGGAAGAAGAGTAAATGCAAAAAGGATTGCAAATGTGTGTGAGAGTGTTTAATGGATGTTTCGTTGTGTGGACAAGACTCGTCACATTATTTAATGTGTCATAACTTTCTTTTCTTCACTTGCTGTCTTTAAATCAAGTCATGACAATTTGACTGTGCTTGTGTTGGTTTTACTCTCTTCAACATACTATCTTTACTGTTACTTAGCTTTTGGGAAGTTATGATACATAACCAAGGGTGATTATTAGACTCACAATTCACAAGCTACTATAATCATTATTGATTAGTATACTTTAGATTAAACCATGTATATTGAGAAGAGTTGGATATAATTAGGCTTAATCAAGTAAAAATATAATTATATAAACAATATAGACGTGAGAGAAAGAATGAATATGTTTGTTAACAATTTAAATGATTCCACGAAAATTGCTTTGTTACCCATAGAAGTTGAACTCAAAGATGATAGGGACAATGAGACCATACAAAGATGATAATTAGAATCGTTCCCGGCCGCAAAACAAAACAAAAATTGTTTAGCAGAGACATTAAACACATTTAATCCACAAAGTTTATAATTAACCCAAGTAGAAAAAATTGGGAGAGAACATACATATTGAAACATAAATATAAGAAAGATTGTCTTTTTCGAAGTACGAATATCAAACAAAGTTATTTAAAATTTAATTATTACAACAAAATCATTTCAAAATGTATCAATTGTGCTAATTAACCCAAAGTATCAAACAATGTGTACCTTGAGAAAATCAATAAAACTCATGTAAAATACACTCATAGTGGAATCAAAACGACGTCGTAACACTCTCCGTTCACACGCTCTTCTCTTTTATACTATAAAACAAAAAAAACAATTCTTCTCTGCAAATCTTCTTCTCCTCCTCCTTTTCTCATGGCAACAACGGCCACTTCACTCCTTCACCTAACACTTTTCGCCGCCGCCTTCTTCTCCAATCTCCACCGCATCTCCGCCGTGTTATCATCAGAGACAAAAGCACTCACATCTTTGAAACTCTCTCTCAATGACCCACTTAACGCTCTCGAATCATGGAACCAATCATCACCTTCCTCTCCATGCGACTGGCAAGGCGTTTTCTGCTTCTCCGGCCACGTCCGCGAGATTCTCCTCCCTCGTCTCCGCCTCTCCGGCCACCTAACCACACGACTCGGCGAGTTGACTCAGCTGCGTAAACTCAATCTCCACAACAACGACTTAAACGGCGCCGTTCCGTCTTCTCTCTCGCGTTGCGTCTTTCTCAAAGAGCTTTATCTTCACTACAACTCGTTCTCCGGAGATTTTCCACCGGAGATATTGAATCTAAGGAATCTTCAAGTGATTAACGCTGCTTATAACTTACTTTCCGGGGATATATCCGGCGTTACCGTCTCTAAGAGCCTCCGTTACATAGATTTGTCTTCGAACTCGTTATCCGGTAAGATTTTGGAGAGTTTTTCGCCGGATTCTTCTCTACAGCTTCTCAATCTCTCGTACAACAGTTTCTCCGGCGAGATCCCGGTCACTTTCGGGCAGTTACGAGACCTAAAGTATCTAATTTTAGACTCGAATCGGTTACAGGGCACGATACCATCGGCTTTAACCAAATGTTCGTCGCTAATACACTTCAGCGCCGCCGTAAACTCACTCACCGGCGTGATTCCGGCGAGTTTAGGTAACATTCGAAGCCTCCAGTCGATTTCTTTATCGGAAAACTCCCTCGCCGGTAAAGTTCCGGCGAGTCTTCTCTGTGGCTCATCGGGTTACGATTCAGCTATGAAAGTCATTAAATTAGGACTTAATAACTTCACGGGTTTATCTACGCCGTCTAATGAAGCATGCGTGAACACAAATTTAGAGATTCTCGACATTCACGAGAATCGCATTAATGGCGATTTTCCCGCGTGGTTGTTGACCGGTTTGACCTCGATTAGGGTTTTGGATGTGTCTGGAAACGGGTTTTCGGGCGGGTTTCCGGGTAAAGTCGGAAACTTTGCGGCGCTTATGGAGCTTAGAGCAGCGAACAATTCATTCGTCGGTGAAATCCCTACGAGTATCGCAGATTGTAGATCGTTACGAGTCGTCGATTTCGAAGGGAACAAGTTTTCGGGTCAAATTCCGGGTTTTCTGGGTCAGTTACGGAGCTTAACGACGTTATCTCTAGGAAGAAACGGGTTATCGGGTCGGATCCCATCGGATATTCTGGGGTTATACGGTCTCGAAACATTGAGTCTAAACGAAAATCGTCTCACCGGAGCTATACCGTCGGAGATAACAAAGCTGACTAATCTCAGCATACTAAATTTGAGCTTCAACAGATTTTCCGGCGAGTTGCCGACCAATGTGGGTGACTTAAAGAGCTTGAGCGTGTTGAATTTAAGTGGATGCGGGTTAACAGGTCTGATTCCGGTAAGCGTGGGCGGGTTGGTGAGACTTCGGGTTTTGGATTTAAGTAAACAGAGACTCTCCGGTCAGTTACCCGTTGAACTATTTGGTTTGCCGGATCTTCAAGTGGTTAATCTCGGAAACAACTCGTTTGAAGGCCTTGTACCGGAAGGTTTTAGCAGCTTGGTTGGCTTAAGATTCTTGAATCTAAGTTCAAATTTATTCACCGGGCGTATCCCTTCGAATTACGGTTTTCTCAAGTCGTTACAGGTTCTTTCAATGTCTCACAACCGAATCTTCGGTTCAATCCCGCCGGAGATTGGGAATTGCTCGAATCTTGAGGTTCTTGAGCTCGGTTCTAACCTGTTAACGGGGCAGATACCAGTTCAATTTTCGAGATTACATTGTTTGAAGAAGCTTGATTTGAGTCACAACAAGCTAACCGGTGTGATTCCATATCAGATTGCTAAGGATTCATCACTTGGGTCTCTTTTGCTTAATTATAATTCTCTTTCGGGTCCGATACCTGATTCGTTATCAAGATTGTTGAAGCTAACCGTGTTGGATCTTTCCTCGAACCGATTGAATTCAACTATTCCATCAAGTCTTTCTCGGCTTCATTCGCTTAGCTACTTGAACTTGTCAAGAAACAGCTTAGTAGGAGAGATTCCAGAATCTCTAGCTGCGCGTTTCACTAACTCGTCCGTATTCACCGATAACCCGAGACTCTGCGGTAAACCGCTCGGTTTAGAATGTCGATACGTACGGAGAAGGAGAAGAAGAAAGCTGATTCTACTAGTAACTTTAGCAGCGGCCGGAGCTTTGTTGTTATTACTCTGTTGTTGCGGTTACTTGTTCGGTCTATGGAGATGGCGTAACAAAATAAGATCCGGTTTGTCTCGTGACAAGAAAGGGACACCGTCTCGTACATCCCGAGCAAGTTCCGGTGGGACTAGAGGAGAAGATAACAACAATGGTGGACCTAAGCTTGTGATGTTCAACAACAAGATCACACTAGCCGAAACCTTAGAAGCCACGAGACAATTCGACGAAGAAAATGTATTGAGCCGAGGAAGGTACGGGCTTGTCTTTAAAGCGACTTTCAAAGACGGTATGGTTCTATCCGTTCGTAGACTCATGGATGGTGCGTCCATAACCGACGCAACGTTCCGTAACCAAGCAGAGGCCTTAGGGAGAGTCAAACACAAGAACGTAACGGTCTTGAGAGGATATTACTGCGGACCTCCCGATCTACGCCTTCTTGTTTTTGACTACATGCCTAACGGAAACCTCTCGACGCTATTGCAAGAAGCGTCTCACCAAGACGGACACGTCTTGAACTGGCCGATGCGTCATCTAATCGCCCTCGGAATCGCTAGAGGACTCTCCTTTTTGCATTCTTTATCAATCGTCCACGGCGATTTGAAACCGCAGAACGTACTATTCGACGCCGATTTCGAAGCCCATATATCCGATTTCGGGCTAGACAGACTAACATCCTTAACACCAGCGGAAGAACCGTCGACTTCATCGACACCGGTGGGTTCTCTAGGCTACATTGCACCGGAAGCAGCGCTAACGGGACAAACGAGTAAAGAGAGCGACGTGTACAGCTTCGGAATCGTGTTGCTAGAGATACTAACGGGTAAAAAAGCGGTTATGTTCACGGAAGACGAAGATATAGTGAAATGGGTAAAGAGAATGTTACAAAAGGGACAGATCATTGAGTTGCTTGAACCGGGTTTGTTGGAGCTTGACCCGGAAAGTTCAGAGTGGGAAGAGTTCTTGTTAGGTATTAAAGTCGGTTTGTTATGTACCGGTGGAGATGTTGTGGATAGGCCTTCTATGGCTGATGTTGTGTTCATGCTTGAAGGTTGTAGAGTTGGTCCGGCCATTTCCTTGTCCGCTGATCATAATTCTCCGACAACAACCGTCGCAGTTTCTTGAAAAAATGTTTTTTTAATTAATTTTGCAATTTTAATTTCTTATTGTGGATAATTTTCCATTTTCTTAATGTATCTTTTGTCACGGGTGCGTTAGTGCCACAATCAAAATAAAATGAATTTTCAACGATGGAATGAGAGTGATATGATATTAATTATATTAACCAATTCAATGTTTTTTTTATTAACCAATTCAATGTTTGTTTAATAATATTGATTTTGTTCCGGAATTCTCGTTTAATAAAAAATCTAATATACAAAATTAATGTTAGTCAAAGAGACTAAAATAGTGAATTAACGTTAAACGAACGGCTAGTTATTAACCTGACCCTACGACGCCGTTTCTGTAAGCATTGTGGGGTCCTCCACATTTTTTCTACTTTCTGTTTTGTTTCCCGCCAATTTACGATGGACAAGGTGGTCCACGACTACGACACGTGTCAGAAGAGTAGGCCCACATTTGAGCCCAAAGTGTTTATTGTCAATAGGCCCGTTACTAAAGAGTTTTGTCTAGTGTGTTTAAACATTGTTAGAAATCCAAAATGTCTCTATGTACATGCAAGTTTATGGTTCTTGATTTTGAAGATCTTTACACATACTTTATACTATATGATGATATAAATTCTGCATAAAATAAACTAATTAAGTAAGCTTATGACCCTCGTGATCTTTTGCTCACGAGATCGTTCAAACACTTTTAAAATTGTTTTTTTTTTGTTAATCACACTTTTAAAATTGTTATTTTCCTGTTTTCTATAACATATTTATGGGGTATGTAATATAGGGTTAGTATTCCATCATTTTCATTAATATTTATACTTGATTCTCAAAAAAACGATTTCTTGATAGTGACCAGCCAACTAATTTACATATCCATTGTTTTTATTTTATTTGAGTTTTAGACCAATTGTTCATATAAGCCTTGACTGGTACGGCCAATGATTAGAGTTTGTTGAAACATGCAAAGTAAGAAAATCTCGTAAATCATATAAGAGTATCAAACAGATCTTAATTAGGTACATATATTATTTATTATTTTTTAATAACTAGAAGCCTCCAAAATTTGAGACTCAAACTAATCTTTGAAGTCCATAAAAATATATATTTTTTGGTGGGGGAAATCGATCGTTAATTATCGGTGTAAATCTACATTAAGAATTTAAGCACTCACCATGCAATTTTATCATTTTTTACTAATTATATTTGTTATGTCTGATTAAAATGATACATTTGTTTAATTCCTCTTGCCATTATATTACATACGTACGTGTATCAAAATAACGAATCTCTTACTAATAAGAGTATGGTTTAGCACAATAATTAAGCCAACGTCGGTGTACTCTTCAATCTCCTCTCTATGAATTTGACTTTTCTCTCTTTGAAAATTTATAATTTTAATTGCTAGCGCAAATTTCTAAATATTAGTATTATATATATCCTCAATAATATTTAGTGATCTCTAAAAATACAGATGCTCGAATCCAATGATTAGTCACTGCGATTTATATCAAGATGTTTAAACACTCGCAGCCACATACCAAATAGTATTTGATTATTTCTTACAACTTTGACATTAATGAATTTCATTTTAAATATAGAATAAGTTTCAGCAACTACTTGTAATTCATATATTGGTAGTGTCATTGAATTCTACAGTCCCAATCATAGGAGATACTATACATTATATTATACATTCATTCATATTTCGCCCACAACTACGATTTCATAACTTTATTAACCAACCATATAATAAACATAAAAATATATAAATATTTAGAATTTATAATACACTCTTAACTGTACATTTCCTGGATTACACGTTTATTCAATACGTTTCAAAATTCTAAATTCACTCAACGAAATTTTCATTATCAAGCTTGATTGTTAATAAAATAATAAGTGTCCAAATTATTTATTTTTTTCATAGACAAAAGATTTTGATGAGCTGGTGCATGTGTGGACTGGCTAAATCAAGTTTTCCAAAGGTACATTTTTGTTATTAGAAATAAAATAAATTGGTGGAACACGTACTATAAATTAATTGGGATTAACTTATTTAAAAATTTAAATATGTACGTCACTGCCTACTTATTCCTTGGCTTCATAACAAATATTATTTCTACCAAAAACCAGTTTTATATGATAAACTCTCATTGCATAATTGAAATGCAAGGCTGTGTCCTTTGCTTTTCTCTTTTAAGTTGGTTTAATGTATTATCTTATAGCTTTTTGCCTCTTTTGTTTTTATTCTGCAAATCATGAGGTAACCAAATCTAGTGTTACATATATAGTTTATATATAATCATGAAAAAGTTAAATGAACATTATGCCAACTTTTTATTCGTGCCAATAGATTATTTGTCAAAAATTCAAATACCCTTTTCCAATTTTTACCTTACTAATTACAAACCTGCTTTAACTTTTTAATCATAAAAAATAGATAAACATGCAAATGTTTGCTTGAGTTATATTTTTGAGACTAATTATCGCTAACCGAAATTTTAAACAACATATATTTGTACTACATGGAAGCAAAAAGCATAAACAAAACACACACATATTGACATATATATAAATAAATTAAATTAAAAGTTTATGATTTGTACTGCAGACAAAATCTGATAGGGTGTTAGACTACTTACAATGGGGTGTTGAATAAAATTATTCAACTATTAAATCCTTGCAATGATTTGTTGAAAACTAAAAAATGATGAAGTGGATTAATTGGTGTTGAATTTTGAATCTATGGAAAGAGAAATAAAGTGTGACAAGTGTCATTAATTGATTGGATACAAAAAGTTTGTGGGGTTTTGTACATTATTTTTTTCATCCAATTAGTTTAACATCAATTATTTCATATTAAATAATTTTTATATTTATAGTTTTTATATCAAAATTCATTATTTTTATACTTTATAAATAGAGACTTGTTTCATTTAATTTAGATACTTAAAAAAATTTATTTTTTAATAAAAACATGAAAAAAAGTTGGTGGGTATGTGTTGAATTTTATTAAACACAACCATTGTAAATGATAAAAGTTGAATAAATGTTGAATTAATATGTGTATGAAAGAGAAGATTATGTGTAATATATAATAGTGAAAAGTATAGTGTTGAATTCACAAACCATTGTAGATAGTCTTAAGAGATGCCGAAAGGCATTTGCCTAAATAAATCCAAGGAATAATCCTGATTATCATTTCCTAATGTCTTTATTCACCTAAACAGTGCATGTGCATTCCTACGTCCTTCGCTCTTTATAAACTGGAAAGTAAACAAAATTTAAATATAATTCGAGATAAAGATTAAAAAAGTCTACGAAGCAAAAAAATACTAAATAAAAACTTAAGATTCCAAATAGCTTTTACAAAATTACAACATAAAACTATTAGCCAAACTTATGTAAATTATGTTTTATGCATTATATTAAAATACAATGTTGGGTTTATTAGGAAATTCTGGACCAAAATACGAATGTAGAATGACAAAATTTTATGCTCATAAAGTTATTAGTGAAAGCTAGAGGTACTTAGTTTAAAGAAACTTTGAGGAAGAAAGATTAACTTCGTTAACAAAAAAAAAAAGAAAGGTTAACTTTAATTAATTAGGTTTATCCCTTCTGCTTGTCGCTACTCAATGCCTAATAATTAAAATATTGACGTATTGAATTTAAAATAACCGTTGATATAAAAATTATATTTAAAATAACCACAAAAGAAAAAATGGAAAAAACATAAATAATTTTATTAAAGCGCACACACGCATAGAGAGGCTGGGGCAGTAACGTGGGTCCGTAACAAAGAGGGTTACCAAACTCTCTTTAATTTTCATTTGTTATTGTAATAAAAAAGAAGAAGTTGTTACCTTTAAACGGGAAGAATGCCACGTCATCATCTTAATCAACATGTCCACGTCATTGCATTTAGTGACTAGTCCATGGCATAAGCTTGGATTGTACCCTAAAGTTGTGGAATTTAAAATTCTATAGGTATATATTTCTAAAATTAAATTACTATTCTATCTTATTTCTAATAGGGCATCTATTACTATTTCCCAAATATATACACTCAAACATATTTCCACACAAATCATCATTTAGTTAATTTTTTTTAACATTAGTTGTATTTCTTTTGTTGATTAGTTATTTTTATCATAAATAAATCAAACTAGTCCTTTTTCTTTTCTAATCTTGATTGATAAACTCCGATCTATAACATTTAAAATCTATAATGCATGGTAACACGACAAGTTAAAGTCGAACATAAAGAAATACATTATATTTTACATGGGGTTTTTTTTTCTCTTTTTGTGTAATTGGAGCTTTCTATGAACTATGGACACGCCAAAAAGAATAAATAGATGGGTATTGTTGCTTCGACAAATGACATTACTCAAAGATATGATTTAATGATATTTGTGTCTTAGTAATTCAAAATTAGGAGATTTAAGTTATTTTTTGATCCCATGCATGTATAATACTTTTTATTTTCTTTTAAAGCGTTCGTGCATATTAGTGCAATTTGGTGCATGGAGGGCAGAAACAGACAATACATTGCCGATTCAAAGCATACGATCGATTCTCCTGTAATTACATTATGGTGGAAATATTATATAATTTGAGTTGGATTCATTATAATCAATAATAATAAAAACATTAATGAAGATTTGCTTAGGAAGATCGATAAAATTAAATGAGAAGATCCTTAAAACGCAACAAGTGGGGATGAGAACGTTACGTAGCATGGGGGATGCATCCTAGCTTCCATAACATGCACTTGGACCCACTTTTATTTATGAATATTACTATATTCAATAAAAAAAATTAAAAAATGTATTCAATCATTTCTTTCAATTTATTATTTGAACTATGATATAGAATTATCTATGTGTATAAGTATAAAGTTTCAAATTAAATTCATATGATAAGTGAATATATCATAGGGTTTATCATGCCACATGCAAAAAATATGATATATTGATCAACGATTTTGTTTCTTTTCATATGCAACAAATTTCTTAAGGGATATAAATTCATTTAGTAATTCACTAATTAAGTTGCAAACGGGGTTATAGAAATATTAGAGCATCATTATAGGTAAAGGGGATTTTTATGAATTTTCATTATTTTTTATTTATTTTATTTATTTAATTTTTAAAAAAAAAAAAAAATTAAAATGTCAACCTATCGCGGGCCGCCACGTGTCAGTGGGGCCCGCAAACAGTCCAAAATTCGGCTCTTAGTTAAGAGGTTGTGACATCGGCTTTTGTTTATTTTGTAGGGCCTGCACCATTAAAAGCCCCACTTAGAACTGCTATAAAGATGGTCTTACATCTGCAATTTTATATATTAGTAGACATAACCTATAATTAAGGATATATAAGATGAGTAAATCAGATTAGAGTATTAGACCAACAGTTAAAATGAAATGTATTATGTGGTGGATAATATATATAAGTATATATAAACATAATTTACATATTCCTTTATAGTATAAAATGAATAAATTTTGGCTGCTTATTGCTAAGAAAATAAATAATTGGAAGTGGGACATTCGGGCACATGGGGGCATGGTCACATTTGTAAACAACAACAAAAATGTGGTACGGCGTATTACATTATTTTCCATTTCTTATAAAAATAATTGTTTATGTAAACTAAAACGAAAGTTTATTTGTAAACAGAAAGCATCTTCAGTTAATCTTAACTGCGTCTGGTGAACGAACCTTTCTATAGTTTTAAATGTTTTATATTATTAAATCATTTTAAGTTTTTAAATTACATTTCATTACCTTTTCCCAGCTACCCATGTGAAGGTTTTTATATTAGTATTTGACATAAAAATTCTCCCACTTCCGTGCGCCGATATAAAAAGCCATCATCTAATATAACCAGAGTTGTTTATGTCAAAAAAATAAGTTTATTCACATAAAAGTTTTGATCATGCAATAATTTAACAAAATGTGTTGACCCATAACCTCCTAGTTTATAAAAAAAAATATAGTGTTTGTGGATGATTATTGAAAATTCAACAGTTTTCACATAGAAGTTTTTTGATTTTTAAAGGAATCCAAGAAAAACAAATCTTACGTTTATTCTTTTCTGTTTTGGTAATTTTGTAAGTAAATTAAGAAGCAACGTACAACAGTTTTGATAAGTATAACACTCATAATTGTCAAAACAAGAAGTATAACACTCGAAACTTGGTTATTTGCATGGACTGTAAAATTAGATATATGTTCAAACTTCAAACTATACCTTTTTACAAATTACACGTCAACTATTAATGGTGGTTTAGTGTGGTCTATATACATAATCCACATATCACAAATCATTTGTTTTAAGATATACGTAAATTTCTCATTCTCCATAAATATATATGTACTACGACAGTAATTACTAGTTACGCATCATAAACTTGTTTTCAATATTGAAAAATGAAAACTTAAACGCATGACCATTATATCAACTCTAGTGACCATAATATGTGTAATCTAAGTCTAACTAACTTGGCTACGTACGTTACTAAGCTATGTGTGCTTATATTTAAGATCAATACACAACAAAACTTATCATATCACAAACATGAACATGACTATAAATATGTTCCTAATCAAATCCTAAAGCGATGTTTGAACTTAATCCAAAGACCGGTCGTATTATCCAACACTTGCACATGCTCTTACTTCCCTACCATTAAAAGTTGACACTTCTTTAATTTATCCAATTAACATGATTCATTTTCTTTATCTCTAATGACTAATTTATAAAGAAAACACGTTAAATTCATTAGCATAATTATTAAAAACATGAAATTAAATATATGACAATAACAACCACTAATATTTATATCTCATATCTAATCCATATATCGTATCAATGCCTCGTGCACCATCCAATGTATCAAGAAGAAAAAAAGATAATCAACAAAAAAAAAATTGATGCTCTTCTTAATGATTATATGATTCGTATATAATCTCTATTCCAATCAAAATAAATTAAAACTAATTTCCTTAATAATTAATTAACTAATCAACCCAATCACACTACTATTTTTTTGGAAAGGAAATATAACGAACGGTGGCATTTTCGTAAATATATTGAAAACCAATGGCATTATAATACACTCTTTACTACATAAACCTTGTCCCTCCCACACTCTCAAATCCCTCAGAAATTTTTCTCTCCTTTTCTCATCCAAAGAAAATCCAAGAAAAAAAAATACACTAAATCGGAAAAAAAAATAATGGCCGGAAAATGCAGTAAGATCCGTCACATTGTGAGGCTAAGACAAATGCTTAGACGGTGGCGAGACCAAGCTCGTATGTCTTCTTCTTTCAATCGTCCTATACCGTCAGATGTGCCGTCAGGACACGTGGCGATCCACGTAGGAAGCGGGTGCAGGAGATTTGTGGTGCGCGCGACGTATCTGAACCATCCTCTAATAAGGAATCTTTTGGTACAAGCCGAAGAAGAGTTCGGTTTCGTAAACCAAGGCCCGTTGGTTCTTCCTTGCGAAGAATCGGTTTTCGAAGAATCGATTCGGTTTATTTCCCGGTCTAGACGGTTTAGTTCTACGGATGATTTTCAGAAGAATTGCCACGTGGAGATGAGAGGGAAGCTGGATCTTTGGATTGAATCTCGACCGTTGATTCACGGTGGGTCTGAAAAAGCAATTTGGTGATTTCTTAGGGATCGCTTTAGTAAATAGTTAATAAATATGAGAACCGGTTCTGTCTCGGTTTTTTAGAGCATTTTTGTAAATTCCGTGTTGGTTGTAAATTCTGCAAATTTTAATTAAAATTGTAGAAATCATTATTATTGTTGGGGGGGTTTTAAAAACTGACTATATTATTTGTAAGGAATATTATTCTAAAAAGATAAATCAAGTGTTGTTACTATCAAATTATCAATCTATATCATCACTTTGTTTCTAAAAAGTACACTAGTAAATAAATAATCATTTTGCATGGTTATTTATGAGTTTTAAAATGTTAAGGAGGTGTGACCAAAAAAAAAAAAATGTTAAGGAGGTTTACTAATATAGTTACTCTAAAATCTTGTTAAAAATGATAGTTAGTCTAAATGTTAAGAGTAACTATATTAGCACATAGTTTTAGCAATTCAATATGATGGATTAACTTTTAAAATAAACTAGTGTGAATATACCACAATAAAGTTTTTTTAATTATTATTATTTATAATTGGAGCTTAGTGATAGGAAAAAATCCGACCAAAGTCATGTACTCATGTGAAGGAAAAGACTAAACAGTAAATAGCCACTTTGTTCTTTTTTCATTCTCATCAAAACTTTTTGTGTCTTTCACGTTCTTGGGACAGTGAAAAGTACAATTTATTAACTGTACGTACAATGTCATCACATTATAGTTATATATATTTATAGATTTATAGATTTTTTGTTAATCGTATAGTTTGGATTCTGGTATAAATGATTCATTCTCTTCTTCCACTAGTTTATATGGAAAATGACATAAAACTATGATATATAGTTTTATTTTTCTACTCATAACTAGTTAGAAAATTCAAAATTCCCACATAATGTTATCTAATATGGGTAGTATGTATCTCTAATGAATATATATATAGATATATATATTAGATCTCTGTATGATTCAGTATATATGATGTGGTCTCATCAATAAAAAGCATAAGATCATCGACTATTTAAAAGAAGAAATAAATCTTTGAAATTTAAATTAATCATGCAACGTACGCTGCAATAACTCGAGTTTGGGAAGAAAAATATTAATAGGATGTTAGATTAGTAAATAATATATTAAATCCCTTTTAATTAGGTATGTAGTAAATAATCTCATTTTATATAATATATAATGAAGTTTTACAACAAACTTGAATAATATGATTATATACTTTGGTAATAATTTCTCCAAATGGTTAAAAACATGTCGGTAGAGAAATTTGTATAGCCAGGAAGTAGAACATGAACAAAGAAAATACATTTTTTTGGTACAATAATCATTATTTAGAATTAAAAATGATGAGAAAGGTGAAACCAAAAAGAAGATGAGATTAATCTCTCTAAAGGACAGCGAAGAAAACACGTTTTATGCTTGTCCTTTAAATCATTTTTAGATATTGTCCATTTTAAAGAACTCTTAAGTTATTTTTTTGTTTATTAAATATTTATTGGGATAATGATATGTCCAACTCAAAAATGTGAAAAAGTCATACCCAAAAAAAAAAAAATCTCCTTCACTCGTTTTAGTTATAACTTTGCCAACTTTTTGTGAGGCCATAAAAATTTCTTGGAAGAAAAGAGAGTAAGGTAAGCAAAGTGATGATAATTTGTTGGCATATGAGAAAATGGCTGTCAATTTTTATTTCATAAGTCATAATAATAGACTCTATAAATAGAATATTTTTTGACTCATGTCATCGACACAAAAGTTTTGTTTGAATTGTTAAGGAACATAATATCACGATATGTTTTATATCTTAATTCATAAGTGGTATATAAAGCGAATATTGATAGGCAAATCTTGGCAAGCAATTTACTAGTAACATACAATATACGAGTTTAAACATGATTAGTGACATATTCATGACACTAACACAAATTGTTATGAGTCTAATAACCCAAATTTATGGGCCGGGAGTTATTATATATAAAAGGCCCACACCTATATGCAATAATCATCAGGCAGCTCCGTAATTGTTTAGTTAGAACTTAAAAAGTTAAAAAAAAATCGATTATTTATTTTTATTCAGTAAATTAGTGATTTGTTTGTTTAACTTCAATCAATATATGTCTTTTCCAAAAAAATTAATTAGCTAAATTTATCACATTCAAATTAAAGTTATGGTTCATGTTGTGGAATCGTATTGATTCCTCTCTCAATACTCGCGCACACGAACCACAAAGACCCGAGATTAAGAACCTGAAAGTTTCACAAGTAAAGAACACACCAAATTGTTCACCCGGAGTTCGCGAACTACATCTCCGGGGAGGGGACGGTACCACCTCAACAGCCTCCACTAACGCCACCGGAAAACACCTCCGCGTGGTGTTTACAAGACCGTCTCTCACCGCGAATCACAACCCGATTCGCATTACAAAGAGAAACACAAAGAAGAGGAAAACCCCAAGAACCCGAGCTCAAAAGAGCACAAATCGTAACCCTCTCTCTAGGTTCTCTCCCTCTCTCTAACTCTCTCGCAACTTTCTATATTAACTTAGATGATAACATTAAAGAAGGCGTGAAGAAGAAATCCCCTTTTTATCAATAAGAGAATAAGCCTCTTCTCACATGTGTGTGTCACGTGACTTCTTTAAATACCTCTATATTGAAACCTTCTTTCTCAATTAGAGTGTTTCTCTTCTTCAAGTTTAATCATATCCTAACAATCTCCACCTTGATTCAAGCTTGAAGAATTCCTTGTTAGTTGCCTCCATAGAACCTTTTGACTAAGTTCTAACCTTCATCTTTGATCTCCAATAATCTGCATAAGTAACACTTATACAAACTAAACATATTAGACCATCACACACATGTAAGCACACACTTAATACCATATGAGCCTTGTTGATATAACAAAGGTAATTGCTAACGCCTAGGTTGGTTTCAATAACCATAAACCAGTAAGAACACGACCTAACCAAATGATTAAACAACCTTTGATTAAACCAGCTCTCTATCGGCTTAAGCTCCTATCAAACAATTTTTTCATCACTAGTTCACCAAACTTCCAATGATAAATCACTTGATAAGCTACACATAGAACGTCACAACTCATACCATGAAATCCTGAGTATACTACTCAATCACAAAACCATTAACAAGGTTAAACTAACCATCTAACTTGTTAACTCAACAAACAATTCATAAGATAACCACTTAAGAATCAATACTACACTAAGTCTCATATATGGTTTTGTAAGTTCCATATAACCTTTGACTAATGCAAACCTGAATCACCTTAGTTCCAAATTCATGAAGCATGCTTGATTCACCTATAAACAATCTCAAACAAACCAGTTAGTACTATTTTAATCTTGAGATTAACCTTTACAAACCTGTTTGAACAACACAGACTTGAAATCATCCTTCTAATCTTTTTAAACAGACCAAACATGAGCACCTTCCTTGTTCAAAACCATCCTGGTAAAACCAGAACATACTAGCTTCTTGGCTTGCAACCACCAGCCACTTGTAAGCTGTCTTGCATCATCCAATCCGGTGATACACTTGAGACTTCTCTTACAGCCCCATTGACATCACACTTGAGCTCAACAATGTCATTTTTACCACTGTAAGTAACTCTGCAGAACTTTAAAACTATGCAGACTTCACCAAATTCCTTGGTACCAACATCAATATCAATATTCAGACTTAACAAGAACTTCCCTTTACATCACCTTTCACTTGCTTTGATAGCTGAACCTTTGCTTGAATGTTCCACAAGCTTGACCCCTGAAGTCTCTTTCAAAATCTTCTCATGATGCACACAAACATACAAGACTAAAATTTGCTTGTTGCTTGTCTCCAAATGCAGCTCTTTACTCCATGCACTTGCAGCTTCATTCTTCATAGAACTAGCTAAAATTCTGTTTTCTTTGAGAATCCACCGACTCCTTTAAGAGTCATAACTTCACCTCAAATCCATACTTCATGTATCTCCTCTGACTTTTCAGACCTGCAACTTATTACTTGAGTACACTTGTCAAAACTCCACCTATGACCTATACCAGTCTTGAGTTTCTGTGTATTCTTTTAAATCATCTAACTACCATGAGTTCCAGCTTGACTGTGACCCAAACTCATCTTCAGCTCATCCCTCAGAACTGAACAGAAACACATCCCTATGTTTCAACCAGAACTGTCAAAACAACTTTCAAAAAATGAACAGGTAGTTCTTCTCCGAGAACTGGACATAAACATAATTCTGTTTCATCCAAAGCTGCCAAGACACATTCCAGAACTGAACATGTAACTCTTCTTTAAGACATCACCATATTCAGAGTGTGTATCACTCATGGTATACAAACAAAGACTCCACTTTGAACTACACCTACTTGAAACTCTATGTCTTAACATACTTAATCCTAGTTTAAACATCTCCTTAGCCATCATAAACCCTCATGAAACTGAACTCCTTCCATGCTATACTCAGAAACAGTCCCTACATCAAAGAGAGAACCGCTGTCGCCAATAGGAACAAGTTCTAAGCCTGCCGTACGCACAGGACAGCCCCTCTCTTATGTGGTTTCACTTTTCTACAATATCATTAACCTCTTGAAGCCAATTCAGATATACTTTTCCAAGCATTCTTGCTTACATTCCAATCTTTGATTTTTACCCATCAAGATTGATCTTCTTATAGCTTAAGATCATGAGACTTGATCCACTCAACCTTCTGTTGTTGACTGATAATACCATATCCATTATTCAATCATTTTACATACTCCACCTTGCTCAAAACTTACAGAAATTTTTGACCCATTTCTGAAACTCTCAGCCTTGAGAACAAGAGTATACATGAGCTTTAAGTCTTCACATCTAAATAACCTATAACACCACAGTCTAAATCTCCATGGCCTCTAGGTGAAAACCACTTTAGACACCAAAGGCCCTTTTCTGGTTTTTACACTTCTGATTTTAATACCATCAGCTTCATCAATCATCATACCTTTGATAATCACATCTGAAACTTCTCTTTAACTCACCAAGAACTTCACCTTGTCTTTGTATGATCCACTTCAAGCTTCTCTTAAGCTTCCTTTTGTAGCTACCACAAAGACACATCTGTTGCAGCACACAAGTGAATGTTGTACACACAAATTTCTTGAGTTTCCGAAGTTTCTTCCTTGAGGTATTACCAGTTTCAGATTCCCTTGACTTTGATGATTGTACATGCTTCCCCATATATGCCTTTGACTTGCATATCCTCATAGGAGGCACCATTTCTGTCCAAGCTTAGATTTGTATTTTTCTGAGCACCTAAGTGCTTACAAGAAGCCATACAGTAGTTCCATCAGTCTTTGATCTTATTCCTTAGATCACAAAGGCTGAAAAAAACAAGCTCCATGATGATATGATATTCGCCTTAATCATCACATACTTTGAGCTTCTCAGATTTCTTGAGAATCTGCTTATACCACTGAGATTATTACTAAGTTAAACCTTCCTCACAGCCTTGTAGATACCTTGATAAACTCTGAATTTTCTTCTGCAATTTCTTTCTACCACAACCAACAATATATGTTGAACCTTCACTGATACTCATACTCATCAAACACTAAAGCGTCCCCTAGTTCCAGACTTGTATAAGACCACCAATGATTGTCCTTTACTCAACCCAAGCTTGTATCAAAAAACTAACCCAATGTATTAACCCAATGCTACACTAACACCTAGTGTTCTCGGCTAAAAACTTTGAACAGTGGACATACAAGCTTGTGTCTTCTAACAAGGTTGTGTTTCTTTTGCAGTTGCGTATCAAAGGAGTAGGCTTTGAGTCTTGAGAAGAAGCGGTGAAACGATAATGGTCTTCACTACGATGAGTTAATACCAACATCCAAAAAACCCTTTTTCTGAGATCACTCGCCTTGCAACATCCTCAAGATTGTTTAACCCACAGACCAAGAACAACATCTTTGATCCATAACCTTTTGTATCAATCTCTTAATCTAAACTTTCTTCTTGACAAATACCTTAGAACACCAAGTTCTTTAACCCAAACTTGCAGCTTCGCAAATACATTACCTGTGGAGAATTAGGCTCCACCAAAACCATCACCGAGATCCTTTACTCTCTAACCATGGCAATTTCACTCAATCACCAATCACCTTCTTCTTCCTCTAGGTTTTGGATACCTTTGATTCTTCTTGCTTCTTGTCCTGACTTCACCGACGTGATTCTTTGAATCTACCGAAAACCATAGACTCAAGAACACTAACAGATTCACTTCTTAATCTATGAATCATTGAATCCGTTATGTCGCAGCTCCAAGAAATCTCCGATTGAATCAGATTCATCTCTGAAACTAGAGCCGAACAAACTCGCCGTTGAATCTGTCCATTGCCGAGCAACGAGGCTCTGATACCAATTGTTGTGGAATCGTATTGATTCCTCTCTCAAGACTCGCGCACACGAACCACAAAGACCCGAGACTAAGAACCTGAAAGTTTCACAAGTAAAGAACACACCAAATTGTTCACCCGGAGTTCGCGAACTACATCTCCGGGGAGGGGACGGTACCACCTCAACAGCCTCCACTAACGCCACCGGAAAACACCTCCGGCGTGGTGTTTACAAGACCGTCTCTCACCGCGAATCACAACCCGATTCGCATTACAAAGAGAAACACAAAGAAGAGGAAAACCCCAAGAACCCAGCTCAAAAGAGCACAAATCGTAACCCTCTCTCTAGGTTCTCTCCCTCTCTCTAACTCTCTGCAACTTTCTATATTAACTTAGATGATAACATTAAAGAAGGCGTGAAGAAGAAATCCCCTTTTTATCAATAAGAGAATAAGCCTCTTCTCACATGTGTGTGTCACGTGACTTCTTTAAATACCTCTATATTGAAACCTTCTTTCTCAATTAGAGTGTTTCTCTTCTTCAAGTTTAATCATATCCTAACAGTTCATATAGTAATACTACTAATAAATATTGCATCGAAGTCAAACAAATATTGCATCAACAACAACAACTTAATTAAAAATACTAAGAAATCGAAACATGACTAGTCGTACTAGTAATGATGCAAAATGGTGACAAACTTGGTCTCGTGTGTTGTGTTGTTTTCTTATGATTGTGTATGATATATTGATATGCTAATTAGTAGATTTTGTAGCACTTTCGGACTTGGTGGGATTGTGATCTCTTTACCGACCCATTCTCATCAATTTAATTTTCGTTTTTTTTTAATATCATACGAAGGCTGGATTACCATAAAATATTTAGGAATTCACAAAACTACACTCTTTCAACCCATCATTCACAAAACTACACATAATTTAATTTTTTCACACCTTTACACTCTTTCAAAATTTTAAAAGCTTGATTTACCCTTTTAAAACTTACCAAAATTAAAATATTTTCATTTGGGTTCGCTAATTAGTGTTTATGATATAATATTAAAGGAGTAGGATTGTGTGTTACATATTATCGTTAATTACATAGTTTAAACATAGATCTAATTACATAAAACTATGTTTTTTTAAGAAAATAATATTAAATTTAGATAATATGTTAAAACGATGTATTCAGTTAATTAATAAGGTGAATCTTATCGTGATCTCGGAGCCCATGATTAATTAGACACATTTATTCGTTATATCTTAGCCGTCCAAATAATTGAATTGAGTACCAAATCGCATGTGCATATCTATCTCTGACGTTGGTTTTGATATATCTAAAATTTTATTTTCTGTTTTCAAAACTATTAGTACTAATTTTATATTTTTGCCTGGCAATATAAAGCAATTCACAAAACCAAAGAAACAAACAAAACTAAAATGACATAATGTTTATTATTGCAATTAATTAAGAGGTTGAAAATCAATACTATCTATGGTTCATTGGAAGTTATGGGTTGAAGCTTTTATTATTTTTGACCCATAAATGTAAAAGTAACGAAACTTCATAATTCTTGAACAAGAATGCGTTTTTACAAACGATGGTTCCAAATTTGTTTAATGTGGTAGTAAGATATCTTACCTCCTAATCTCATAATCTGTGAGGATTTTGTAACATAACATATTAACATCTCAAACAGAATATTTTTTAATTTAGTTATTTCAACAGTTGTCAAGGCTAAAAACCGTTGATTTAGAAAGAGATTACACCATGTCTCACCATCGTTAATTTTTTTATATGAATGTGAATAACACCATCGTTGCTTTATTGAAATATACATAAATATGGGGAATTATTGAAATTTATAAGATGGATATATACAAATACCAAAGAGGTAAATTTGGAGAGACACTAATTAAATGACTTTGATGTCTTTTATTTTGTTTTGTTGAGATTTAAGTTATTAAACATAATTTGTTTAATCCAAATAACAACCATTATTTTGTTTTAGTAAAAAAAATAGCTGATTTTACAAGCTTCACCATTTAACAGAACTTTTGGGAATTGGTCATAAACATTAACTCCATGCGGAGATATTTGACCAAGTCAACGACTCTTTAATTCAATTAACCCGCATTAAACAACAATTCACTAATTATACAAAAGAAAATCACATTAAACAAAAATACTAAAAGCATGATAACATTAAAGTCAAACATTCATTAAATATTAAAAATTACTCTCACAGGGTACACATTCAACAACCACACCACCATGAGAGAGTGCACTTTACCAAATTATATATTTTTTTGGTTTTCTACAAATCTAAAAAAGATAATTAAAAATAGTCATAATTAATAAGGGTTAGTCTCACTCTAATAAAACACTAAACCCACATCACCCAAAACATATTAAAAATTAGTTTCTAAAACAGAGAAGCATTAACACAACAGCTTCACCTATTTCCCCCTCTCAAATATCCAAAAACTAAAAACCAAATTAAAAAAAAAACCCTAAAAATACATATTTTCATTAGAGCATTGAAGTGAGAGATTTAAAAACAACTTCTTCACAAGGTATAGTGAGACCCATGTCATGATCAAAACCAAACTCTTCCTCTGCTTGTTGTAATAAAACCTGAAACTCGGGTCGGGTCAAAAACGAAATGGGCACAACGTACCTAACCCGATTCTCACCAACGTAGACCACAAAGTGTCCTTTAGGCACGTCAAGAAGATGTCCACTTTCGTATTGGCTATTATATACATTACTTTGTTTTTTACCTAAGCTTGAACATCTCTTCAAGATTTGCTTTATCATTGCACTTTGTGTTAGCTTACTTGATTTTTTCATCACCATTATACAAAGGAGTTTCAAAGTTTTTTTGTTTGTTTGGTTATTTTCTTTACAATGAAGTGTGAGTGTGAATATAGCAAGGGAAGGATTATGGAATTGTCTTTGGGGGTATTTATTGAGGACTAGTGTGCTTTTATCAATATTTTTTTTATTTAAATGTATGTAAATTATATATATATATATATATATATATGAATTTATGCAACGCCCACAACATGCATTATTATATGGTAAAGTGAGATGTGTTTGGTACGGATAAAAAATAAAATTTGTGCATTAATATGTTTAAAAAATTATTTAATTAGTTGTAAAATCCCGAAAGCGACAACTTGGATTAACTGGTTTGGCTCCACAAAATTAAAATTAAAAATGTGGAACAGTGGAAGGTATGGTAAAATTAATCTCCATCCATTAGACATTTTAAGCTTTTCAAATACTCTTTTTACACATTTTTGCTATTTATTTAATTTGAATACAATTTCAAAGACACTCTATGTTTCTTATCCCTCTAATGGTAAAAACCGAGCAGATCTTAAAAAAAATACATATCAATTCAAAATCAAAAAGTGAACAACAATGATGATTTGCAAACTCATAGCACAAATTGAAACACAGAAACTTGTAACAAAACAAAGGAGAAACGGAAACACACAATCGAGACACAAACTTTGATACATTGATTGAAAATTAAACACACATAATCTCAAAGGTAAGTTAAACACAGTTTCAAAAGAACATCACCAAGATTCTTTATTTTAAAAGTTTTGAAGTGACTGAGATTATTAACACACACAAGCTTTACGTTAATGAATAAAGGAGATAAAAGCAATAAGCCATGAAGGAAAAACCATGGATCAAACCATGGATCAAACCAAAGAAATAATAGAAATTAAATATCAAAACTAAATATGAGACCAATAAAAAGCTTCTAAATTAACATAAAAAGCAACGTAATAAAAAAACTGTCACCACTGCAAAAGATTTCCCTTTAAGTAATCGATCGACTTTAACCGGAAAAATCGCCGGAGTAACTTTGGATTAAGCACGGAGAAGAGAGAGGTAACGATTGAGAGAGGATAGAAAGGAAAGGAAAGGGAAAAAAAAAGAGGAATCCTCACGTCGTGACACGTGGGGTTCTTGCACTACAAGAATTATGCGCTATAGCAACGGACATATCCGTTACTGTGGTGTTTAATTCGTTGCTATTTGTCCTAAAAGCCACGACCAGTATTGAAATAGTTTCGTTGCTATAGGTTCGTTACATTAATAAATTCGTTGCTGTTCGTTGCTAATGATGTGACGAATGGTAACTAATAACAACGAATCGTATAGTAACGAACTTGCAACTAAAAGCAACGAACTCTATAGTAACGACATAATTCGTTACTACAATAGCCACGAATGTATCGTTGCAATTTCGTTACTATATTAGCCACGAATATATCGTGACTATTCGTTACTAAGTTAGCCACGAATCTTTCGTGACATTTCGTTACTTAATTAGCCACGAATATATCGTTGCAATTTCGTTACTATATTAGCCACGAACATATTGTGACTATTCGTTACTAAGTTAGCCACGAATCTTTCGTGACATTTCGTTACTTAATTAGCCACGAATATATCGTTGCATTTCGTTACTATTATAGCCACGAATATATCGTCACTATTCGTTGCTATGTAGACATATAGCAACGAAAATTTCCGATACTTCGTATTTTTATTTAAAAAAAAATAAATCAAAAAATTTAGATTTTTTTAAAAATAACAAAAACCTAAATAAAACAGAATTATAATAATCCGAAAAGTTTGAACCATAAGCAGAATTTCCAAACAAACAATTCAAAGTTTTAACAAAAATACATCAAAACATATCAAAAGTTTTAGCAAAAACACCATCAACATCAAACTAGTCCAGGTCATCGATTATGTTATGATCAAGTGACCTACACCAAGCATCCAAATCCGGGTTGTTTGTTGGTGTTGGCCTTGGATCAACACTAGGAACATAACCATGAGCCGGTTGGCTGGTCGATGAGTTCACATGAGGAGACCGCGGCCGTGACGGTTGAGCTTGAGGATTCTTCGGATCAATCCCGAGGGCGGCAAGTACCAACTTCGCGTACTCGGAATTGCCTCGACGTTTTTGTTAACCGTCTCAACCGTCGTCTCCAAAGAACCAACCCGCAGTTCCATGGAGATGTTACGTACCGGAGAAGTTGGAGCTGGTTCCTCGGGATCAACGTGTATGTCCTGAGTGCTCCCAAGGCCGTAGTATCGTCCTTTATTAGGCTTAACATGCTGCGAACAAAAGTAAACAAGCAACATTAAGAATTTGTGTAAGGTAACACAAAGATTTAAATAAACAAGCACAAAAGAATTTTGCATTACCTTAAGATATGTGTTGTTAATGACCCTAGCAGGAATTGATTCTCCACTTTGGTCTGTTTGGGGATCCTTCGGCTTCACCGCCTCGGCCGCAGCTGCCTCGACCTCTGTCACTATTGCTTCGCTCGTTTGTCGATGAAGGAACCATCTTTGCGTGTGTGCGTCTTACGCACAAGCTCGGTGAAAGATGGTGGTTCACCTGTTTTGACCATCTACAAAATGAAACAAATCAAGAACAACCACAAACATCAACAACAAATTCATATAGACTAAAGAAAAACAACTCGTGTACAAAACTAACTCAAAACTAACATCATACATAAAAATCAAAACTAATAATTCAAAACTAAGAACAGAGATAAAGAAGCAAAACTAACTCAAACCTAACTCACAACTAATAATTAATGGGAAAAGAAACATACCATGTCATAGCCTATTTTGGCAAAAGAGACTGGACCAAGCACAATGTTTGCTTACCCCTAAACCCTCTCGGATCGGATAGCCTATTTGCGGAATTGGTATTTGACCTCTCCTGGCATGCTTCTGTGTCCCATTGCTCTAACATCTTAACCCAATCAGCCTCCGAAATGTACTTCGGCTTCTTCCCTTTTTTTCTTCTTGCTACCGATTCTTTGGTCGATTGATAGCATACACTCCTTCCTCCACAAATAGAAAACGAGACCGTGGTGAGCTGGTTCCCAATAGTAATGTTGCTGCATATAAAAGCAAAAGATAAATTAGATATCATTAGATTAAAAGACATAGATACATAAATTAAAGAAGGATAGATACACCGACCACAAAATCCCGCCACCACTCTTGTACTCTCTCTTCAGGAATCTGAGACCAATTCCACCAAGGGGCCATGAAATTGTTCTGCCAAGTGGTTCTAACGTATTTCTTCACCCGAGCATCAATCCCAAACCTGAAATATAAACACAAGTGAATAAACAATCGCAAGCAAATTACTATATAGAATAAAGAAAGCTTACCATAGAGCTCCATTTAGCTTCATTGGATGGAGGACTTGTTGGTTTCTCCTAGCTGGAGCATTGAGGAGAGCATCTAGACTCATTGCAGGAGGGCCGTTTGCAGGAAAGGAGTGTGCAATAGGGCCTTGTGTAGCTGACCCTTGTGCTGCAGATTCTTGTGCAGATCCTTGTGCAGGTTGGGTTCGTTGCCTCTGTCCAATAGCTCCAGGAGGACAAGAGGTTGGAGATTGGGATGAAGATGTGGATGCATTGGCTGGCGAAGGCACTTGAGACATGGAGTAATGCAGTTGTCCTGAAGGATAACCAATACACAATCTCTTACCACGCTGAGGCATATCTGCACAAGAATAAGAAGAAAAAATTAATAAGAAACACACCTTAAACACATCTTAAACAAGCCAAATCACTAAACCACACAATAATCAAAGACATTAATAAGCAAACAATAATCAAACACAATAATCAAACGCAAACAAAACCTTAAACAAACCAGAGGCGAAACCCAAATGAAATCTAAAACAAAACCCCAAACATAACCATAAACGAACAAGAGGCGAAACCCTAAACGAAACCTATAACAAAACCCTAAACGAAACCTAAGAAGAATCGGTAAATCAAAGCCCAAAGGAACCCTAAAACCAAACCTTAAACGAAATCAAAAGTAACCCTAAAATTAAACCCAAATCGAAACCCAGATCTCGAACCTTACTTTCGAGATAGAGACACAGAGAGAGAGACAGCCAAAGAAAGAGAGAGAGAGAAAGAGAGAGAGAGAGAGAGAGAGAGAGAGAGGATCCGAACCTCATCGTCGTCGACGCTAACGGGGAGGATTTGGCGTTCTTCGAATCGCCGAATCGCCGCTTCGAGAGAGGAGAAACTGAGAGAGGAGAAACTGAGAGAGAATAAGGGAGAAGGAAGAGAATGCCAATTTTTAGGGTTAATAATTTAGCAACGAATTAATTTGTGGCTATTCGTTACTTTATTTTATACTTAGCAACGAATAGTAACGGTGCAATTCGTTGTTGTGCCTTAGAAGAATTTTCGATTAGGTATTTGATTCTGTATGGAAATAATTCGTTGCTATTGATGGTAATTAGTGGCTATTTTTTTAATTTGTAACGATTTGCAACTGACTATTTTGTGGCTAATTCTATCATAGTTTAGGGTATGTGGTTTTGTTCATATAAACCATAACTAAATACATGTGATTCTTTTTATACAATGAAAAAACCATATTTTAGAGTTTGGGTTTTAAAGTTTTGACATAATGTGGTATATTTTAGAGTTTAAAGTTTGATATATATAGTAAAGAAAACAATATAAAGAATGTATATGTGTATATGGTATTTTTCAACAATATTATGAATCATATGGTTATAAGCAACTAAAAACATGTAAATATATATATAAGTTTTAAAAGTCTCACAATAATAACAACATAAAATTAAAAACATTCATATAATAACGAACTATATAATACATCATATAACTAAAACTTGATATTACTAGACATCTTCGGCATCGAAGAATCAGAATCTTCAAAAAATTCATCAGGACTATCTTGCTCTTCGTCTAAAGGATGGGTATAGACATTATCAAAATCAGCAGGATCCTCTACGACATGCGTTGTAACTCGAACCATTGAACTAGGCGCAACAATATGGTCGATTGTATCATCTTGCAATGCCGATAGAGCAATTTCGAAGTTTCGCGATACCCTCTTGGCACCACTTTAGTACACGCCCACCAATCTATTGTCGCACGCCCCACACGTGGATAGGGAATAAAACAAACTTGGTCACAATGACCAAGTAGAATAAAAGGGTCGTATTTTTGGTACCTTCTACGCGGAGCTACATCAACAACACCACACGGGTGTTTACGCAATCCTGAACCTTCAATATTATCAAACCATGTGCATTTAAAGACCATCACCTTGAGACCGGCGGCACCATGATACTCGATCTTCATGATGTCTTCTATAGTGCCATAATAATTCATATCCGTTGTACCACGAACACAAACCCCATAATTTTGTGTTCTTTTATCTTGTCCGTGTATTTGAGTGTGGAAATGGTATCCCCGAGTAAAGTACATAGGCCACGAATTGAAATTGCGCCTCGGACCTTGTATAAATTCCAACATCCACAAAGGAAATTCATAATTCTGAGATGCTGCATTAATCTACAAAATGTTAAATGAAATTAGTAGCCTTTATATTAAAATATAATTATATGGTATATATGAAAAATTTTACAAAAATATAATAACTTACATAATCTTTACACCATTGTGCATAATGGTCGTCTTTAGCCTTAATCATTGCATCACTAGTGATATCAGGAATACTAAGCGTCATTTGCTCCTCAAACATCCTGAAACAATTAAATAGACAATATACAAATTTAATTTAGCTCTTACAGTAATTAAGTAACTCAATTATCAAAATATTTATATTAATATATACCTTTCATATGGAGCAAACTCTTCACAATTAAGTAACAAAAACGTTTGAAGCACGTTATAATCTTCATCACTTAACCAACCACTTGTATTTCTCCCAGTAACCCGTCCAATATGGTTGAAGATATTTGGCACATCTACATTATAAGTAAAACGAATTTCTCCGGGGCCATTGTAATCCGAATCAGGAAGAGGTTCTCTGTTTTCGTAATAATTGGTTGCCACATAAGAAATCTCTTCTTGTACACATTGTGCAGCAATTGAACCTCCAATACGAGCTTTATTTTTAACCTTTTTTTTCAGATGATACATGTACCTCTCGAAAGGATACATCCACCTGTACTGGACCGGACCACCCAATGCAGCTTCATCCGGTAGATGCACGGGTAGATGTTCCATGACGTCAAAGAACGATGGAGGAAATATTTTCTCCAAATTGCACAACTTCAAAGCGATATTTGCCTTCAAAATTTGCACATCCTCAACCCTTAACGTTCTAGCAGAAATATCCCGAAAAAAAAAGTGCGATTTCTACATGTGTACATAAGACATATATAAGTATAATGTAAATAAATTAATACTCTTCTATGTGAGATATGAGCACATACCTGAAATGGCCGTGTGAACATTTTTTGGCAAAAGCTCTGCAAACGCAAATGGGAGCAAGCGTTGCATAATGACATGACAATCATGGCTTTTTAGCCCAGACAATTTTCCGCTGTTTTCGTCAACACATCGACTGAATTTTGATGCATAACCATCAGGGAATCTAATATCCTTTTTCAACCATGACAAAAAACTCTTCTTCCCTTGGTTGGATAATCTAAAAATTGGAATCGGAATACTCCCATCGTCTTTAATCTCCAAATCTGGTCTTTTACATATCGCAGGAAGATCCATTCTAGATTTTATATTGTCTTTCGTCTTCCCTTGTGCATTCAAAACCGTGTTGATAAGATTATCGAAAAAGTTTTTCTCGATGTGCATAAAGTCCAAATTATGCCTCAACAAGTGATTTTCCCAATAAGGCAAGTCCCAAAAAATACTCTTCTTCACCCAATTATGGTAATCACCATAACCATCAATCGTTCTACCCGGATTATCATGTCCTTGACCTCCACAAACAACAGTTTTGCACAATCCTCGGATGCTCTCAATTCTTTCGCACAAAATTTCAGTACTCGTCAACCATTGTGGAGCATTATCCCGAACTGATGTACCTCGCTTAAATGCTTTGATATTACGTCGATAAGGATGGTCATGTGGCAAATGTCTTCTGTGACAATCGAACCAACTATGTTTCCTTCCATTGGGTAACCAAAATGCATTTGTTTCATCCATACAATACGGACATGCTAGCCGACCATGCGTTGTCCAACCAGAAACCATTCCATACGCCGGAAAATCGCTTATCGTCCACATCAAAGCAACTCGCATTGTAAAATTTTGCTTCCTTGAAATATCATAAGCAAGAACACCGTCTACCCATAACATCTGCAACTCTTCAATCAACGGTTGTAGATAAATATCTAGACTTTTCTTTGGATGTTTAGGTCCAGGCACCAAAATCGCCAAGAAGAAATATTCTCTCTTCATACACATACCAGGAGGTAAATTATATGGAGTTACAATGACCGGCCAAACTGAGTGTGCCTCTCCGTTCATGCCAATTGGATTAAATCCATCTCGTTGCCAAACCAAGATATATATTACGACTTTCCGCGCCAAATCTAGGATATACCTCATTAAAATGCTTCCATGCCGCTCCGTCCGATGGGTGATGCATTTCTCCTTCGGGGGACACATGTTCCGCGTGCCATCGCATATGAGCGAGCAGTTCCTTTCATTTGGTACAACCTCTTCGGCCGATCCGCAATAGGCAAATAAAACATTCGTTGCTTAGGTATCTTCTTTCCTTTACCATTGTTGGTGTGATACCTATCTTTGTTACAAAAACGACAACGCAAAAGCTCTCGATCTTGGCCCTTCCAGAAAAGCATACAATTATCTTCGCACACATCAATCTTATGAACCGGTAGTCCTAATGAACGCGTTAACTTTTTTGTCTCATAGTATGACTCTGGAGCATTATTTGGTTGCGGAAGAATGCGTTTATAGGTTTGTGTGATTTCGTCTACGCATGCCTCTCGCTAGATTGTGATTAGTCTTTATCTTCATCACACGCGACGCCAAATACAACCGTGATATTCCTTCAATACACCCTTCGTAGAGCGGTTGATTAGCCGCTTCAAAAGCTTGATAAATGCTATCATTACATGGCTCCTCTTCGATATTTTGTGGAAATTCGTTTTCTATTGCGAAACTTTCTTGACCCATGTTAACCTCATCAAATGGAACGTCATTGTTAACATGATCTTCATATGTTTCTTCTTCTTCTTCATGTACAAAATGCGTCGGCATCGAAGATTCTCCAACATCATAACAGCTTTTCTCCGTGGCTTGTCCAAATGTAGTAGTTTCCTTTAAAACCTCTCGCTTAATAAGTGTTTAGAAACTGTAAACGCATCTCGATGCTTCAAATTTCTACACCGAACGCAAGGACAAGGCATAGATCCACGTTCTTGGTAAGAAATTTGATTGCAAGCAAAATTTATGAAAATGTTTATACCCTCTCTATATTCTTCGGAAACATCATTTGTATTTGGATCTATATGGTGATCCATCCATTCTCTCGAATGAAAAAAATTTGCCATCTATCTCCTCTAAAACCGAAAGTTAAGAAAGAAGAAGAAGAAGATTGTAAAATTAGCCATCTATCTCGAGTGAAAGTTTCTCATACTATGATTATTATAGTAACGAATAGTAACGGAATATTTCGTTGCTATAATAACTTTTGATCGTAACCACACAAATAGCCACGAATTAGCTAGGAAACTAATTAGTTGCTAATTTTGAATAACTTTGCCGACAGACTCTTTCGTGATCCGACAATTCTAAATAAAGTAACGACTATTTCGTTACTATTCGTGGCTAAAATTGTAACGAAATAGCAACGCACCGACGCCGTCGATAGTTTTAACTAGTTTGCAACGAAAAAGCCACTGAACCTTTCGTTACCACTTTGTAACGAAATATTTAGTGACTATTTCGTTACTAAATTTAGCCACAAACTTTGTTTCGTTGCTAACTTTTAATTCGTTACTAACCGTGACTGATTCGTGACTCTTTTGTTTTTGCAACGAACTTTCTGTTACAAAGTCGTTGCTATAGAAAAAAATTCTTGTAGTGTTGTTTGATTTTTGTTTGGTTCCTATTAGTCCAAAATAAAACCCAAGTCTTATTATTTTCTCCTATATCTCTATTTTCTCTCATTAATTAAATAATAAGACACATCAAAAATTAAAATAAAACCTCCCGTTGGAGTTGGTCTAATTGATCTTCTTTTCACAAAGTATGTGGGGGTCCAATTTTGTGTGGTTGGTAAATATTTTGAGTAACTAACTAATAGTTTTATTTTTTTGTTCATGCATGCTCGCTGATTTTGTTAATTAATTAGGGTTCCATCGAGGTAGATTAAGGTTTAGGCGAATTTTATTGACCAGTTCTCTCTAAATTCGTGTTTCATAATTTATTGTCTCCACTTTATGGTTATCTATTACACGTTCTCCCATTTGCATGTCCCATAATTTTCTACATCGAACCTAGGGCCTTTTACCATTTTAAAAACAAAATGTATTTAGAATACCACAAAATCACAAATGTAATGGTTATTACATTGCTTTCTTCCAACTTGTTAAATGAATTAATTATTCAGTTTTACATAATTCTGAAGTCTTGATATAACATGTGTAACCGAACTTCTGTTTGTCCACTTGGGAAATTAAACGATATACAATGAATCTTTATATTATATTGAAATAAGCACCAAAGATACACTACAAGAAACTGGGCAAATAGCAACGAATTTTAGCAAGGAATTAGCGAGGAATTTATTTAGCAACGGATTTGTGAGGAATTAGCGAGGAATTAGCGACGACACTAAATTTCGTCGCTAATTCGTCGCCAAATAGCAACGAAACTATTCGTCGCTATTTCGTTGCTATTTAGTGACGAAATAGCGACGATTTAAGGAGGAATTCCTATACCGTCGCTAAATCGTCGCTAATTAGCGACGATTTAGCGACGAAGATATTTCCTTGTTAAATAGCGACGAATTTGCAAGGAATATTGCTAGGTAGGTGAGCACGTTTTCATTGAGCTCCACCGGTATTTAGCGACGAATTATTCGTTGCAATTTCCTCTCAAAATCGTTGGTAATTCATTGGTAAAAATATTTCGTTGCTAAATCGTTGCTAAATTTCCTTGCTAATTCCTTGCTAAAATTTACAATGTCCCTATATAAACTCATTCGACCAAATCAAAATCACAACACAATATCAAAACATTCTCTCTTATATATATTCTAAACACTTATACAAAAACTTTCATAACATATATACTTTGTTAGGTTTTGCGATAACAAAGTGAGTCGGAGTGTCGCGGACACAATGAAGTCTTACTTCGTCGAGCCGCACGTGAACTGGTCCCAAACGCCGGGATACATACGGGATATCCGGTTCGAATCTTTCGCGGTAAACTAAATTAAATTTTAAATTTTAATTAAAATAATTTATATTTAAATATAAATTAAAATTTTTAATTTGAAAATTTTAATTTAAAATTTCTAATTTAAAAAGTTAAACTAAAACTTAGTTTTAATTAATAGCAAAAATGGCATTGGGCCGAGGCTGATACGGTGAAAGTCCGTAAGGGGTTCAACGAGAAGGCGATGCACCGCCTTACCGGCATTGTTTCCGGTTGGAAGAAAGACCGGAAACTAAAAGGAGATGGTGGAAAGCCGGAGTCGATGGACCCGGCGGTGTGGAAAGGGCCGATCGACTACCGGACGGAACCGCATTCTCTCGCCGTCGCGCAAAACCGTTCCAAGTCCCGCCTCACTCCTATCGACGGGATCGGTCCCTACGTCCACACTTCGGGACCGAGTTCATACGCCGGTCGTCGTATTAAAATGGTAAATTTAATTTTTTAACACTTTCTTTAATTATTTTTTAAATAAATAAATATTTAATATAAATATTAAATATAGGCCGAGGAAGAGGGTGAACCGCCCCTATTGTGGAGATATTGAAGAAAACCCGTAAGCGCAAAGATGGGTCATATGTCGGTTCACGATCCGAAAAGATCGTGAATGACTATGAGGCTAGACTCTCCGAGCGGGTAAGTCGGTCGTCCACCTGCAGAAGGGAGCTCGGTGAACTCCTCGGACGACTTTCGGTCGCGGAATGCGACCAAATCTACTACGAGGTAAATAATTTAATTTATATTTTTTAAATTATATTATATTTACTAACGGATATATAATATTAATTCTACGTAGGTCGCTCCGAAAAAGAAGAACCGCACTTTCGGAGTCGGTTCTATCGAGACCGTTCCCGCAGCCTTCTTCAACGCAACCTCCCGTTTCTCGGCGGGATCGAGTCGCGGAGAATGCTCGTTTGCGACGAGAACTCCAAGATACAAACGCCCGCTTCAAGACAATGACGGATCTATTCTCCATAATTGCGATGGATAGTCCAAACCTGGCTAATGCGATGCGGGAACGCGGATTAGGGGTCGATCCGGAACCGGAGGTTGCTCCGGACGAGGCTGAAGCCGCAGCGCAAGAATCGGGACGGAATGTCGGGATTAATGATTTTGATCCCTAGTTTAGTTTTTGTAAAATGTAATTTGAATTTTAAATTTTAATTATAATAATTTTATTTTATTTTATTTTTAAATTCGTTTTTAAATTTTTTTTTAATTTTTTTTTTAAAAATCGTTGCTAATTCGTTGCTAATTTAGCAACGAATTAGCGACGATTGTTATGTTCTTCGTTGCCAAATCGTTGCTAAATTTAGCAACGATTTGGCAACGATTTAATCAAATCGTCGCTAATTCGTTGCTAAAATTAGCAACGAATTAGCAACGATGTGTATAAAGAATCGTTGCCAATTCGTTGCTAAATTAGCGACGAATTAGCAACGATTTGTATAAAGAATCGTTGCCAATTCGTTGCTAAATTAGCAACGAATTAGCGACGTTTGCAGCAATTTCATAAGTTTTTAAATTCTGAAAATCGAAAATAATTTTTTTAAATTCGACGCTAAGTCGTTGCTATTTCGAAGCTAAAATAACCTTGCAAATTAGTTGCTAATTCGTCGCTAAAATAAGCAACGAATTAGCAACGAATATTTGGCAACGAATTAGCAACGATTTTGAGTCGTCGCTAATTTAGCAACGAATTAGCGACGATTTCGAAATAGCGACGAGAGATTAGCGACGAAAATGTAATCGTCGCTAAATCGTTGCTAAACGCGTTTAGCAACGATTTAGCAACGATTTTGGTCGTTGCTAAATGTGCAGATTCTTGTAGTGATAACTGAAAAAAAACAAAGAAACAGAGGAAAGGGGTCGATGTTTCGGACAACAAGCTTAACTAAAACCAATTAAATATTAGTAGTAACCAAACGTAGACTAATTAGTTTCAACTTCCAAGTGTATCAACTTCCATAATCATGTGCCGATCCTAATTGAATTCCTACGCTTTCTAACTTTCTACAACATTTTAAAAGAAATTATAGATAAGGTTTCGAGTAAAATGACTTTTGTACAAGGACAATATTACACCTAAAATTTAATTATATATGGAATGAAGTAGCAAATGCACATGCAAGCCGTATATTTTCTTGGTTTTTCTGGGCTTTGTATTTATAGTTTATAACTAACTTGCATGCGAATCTCTTCTTGTTAGAATGAAACCAAACTCACATGTTTCCATCAACGAGATTGGTCGTCACGTGAAAAACTTATTTATCATCATAAATTTGTTGAAACTGTTATTTATTTTGATAGGTCCCACAAAAGCCAAGTGGTTGGTGTTACAACATATAAGAAAATCGTCATGCATGTTCATTTTCAAGACACAAGTATTCTTAAAAAAAATAATTTTGACAGTAAAAAATTTATTTTTACACTATATTATTAGTTATATTAGAAGTTAACCACAAATCCGTTGTAGTCTAGCTGGTTAGGATACTCGGCTCTCACCCGAGAGACCCGGGTTCGAGTACCGGCAACGGAGTTACTTTTTAATTTTTATTATCTAAAATATCAAGTGAATAAATTTATAATTCGGCCCACATAAAAAGCCCAGGCCCATATAAAACAGAAATAAATAAATAAAGAAGATATTAGATTCACCCTCCTCCTTCTCCAGATTCACGAGCGGAGGCAAGATCTTGTTGCTCAGGTTCGTCTTCCTCTCTCCATCTTCTTCCTCCTTTAGGTGTTTTTTTCACTTTGTTTCTCGACTTTTCGCTATGTAGAAACTCACTATTCGTTCATTATCTGCGATTGATTTTGAATAGTATCGTCTTGTTAGGTTATAGTTTTCGTTCTTTCCTTGATTAGATCTGCTTTCGATTCGATTCTATGGAGTATGTAGATTTTGATTTTGTGGAACTCGTTGCTGTTTATGAGTAGTGAGGAAAGTTTCTGAGGGAAGATGATGATGTTGAAACAATGGTGTTTTGGGTTTGGAGTTTTGATAAGTTATGTGATGGGTGGAATCCATGTGTGTGCTTGTGTGTGTGTGAAGAGAAGGAGGTGGTAATGTTGGTGTGTGTGTATGTGGTTGAATGTTGGCAGGTGTTTTTTGCTGTGAAGGCGGTGTTGTAATTTTGTGGTGGTGGGGATGAGTTCGATGAGCAGAAGCCGAAGCAGAAGTAGGAGTAGGGATCGTAGTAGGAGTCCGAGAGACAGGAGGATGAGATATGAACGCATCTCTTACCGTGACGCTGCTCCTTCTTCTTATAGAAGGGACCGTGAGCCACGCCGTGCTTTCAGGTCTTCTTAACGTTACTCTGTTTGACTCTCGACCATCAAAACCGTAACAATGTCTTGATAGCTGATAATCCTTGCATTGTTGTGCTTGTCTTCTCTATGTACTGACATAAATGGTTAGTTAAGCCGAGCTGGCGATTCAGCTGATGTTTGATTCTATCCATTGTCTAACTTGATTGTGATTTTCTTGCTTAGTAACTTCTCTAGCTTTCTTCTACTCTTTATAGAGATTGTCTGATTAGTGTAAGATCAGGACTTATTGCACCTTTTCTTTCTATGTTTGTCTCTAAACGCTTCTTTGATTGAGTTGATAAGTGCTAGGTTAGTTTTAATTCAAATGTCTGTTTGCTTGCTTATATATGCTTTGATGAAGTTGTCTTGTAACTACTTCCTTTCATTGTGGATGCTATGATGATATGATTGTTACAACTTTCTTGACCTTGACGATATCATATGTTCAGCCAAGGAGATCTCTGCAACAACTGCAAGCGGCCTGGTCACTTTGCACGAGACTGTTCTAATGTTTCTGTCTGTAACAACTGTGGCCTTCCCGGGTATGTATACATTTTCTCAACTTCAATTACAGGTAATTCTTTGTTTATATGCGTTTCACTTGTGTTTCTTGAAAACTTTCTCTCGGCAGCCACATTGCGGCGGAATGCACAGCAGAGGCACGGTGTTGGAACTGCAGAGAACCGGGCCACGTAGCCTCCAACTGTTCAAACGAAGGAATTTGCCACGCGTGTGGCAAAGCTGGACATCGAGCAAGAGACTGTCCTAACCCGACTTCTCGTTCAGGAGACACGAGGCTCTGCAACAACTGCTTAAAAGCAGGCCATCTCGCTGCTGACTGCACAAACGACAAGGCGTGCAAGAACTGCAGAGTCTCGGGTCACATAGCTCATGATTGTCCGAACGATCCGGTCTGCAACATCTGCAGCATATCTGGACACGTGGCTAGACAATGCCCGAAAGAGGACAGGAGTGGTGGTTACTCAGACAGAGACAGAGGAAGCAGAATGGTTCGAGGCAGTGGTATGGGCAGAATGGGCAGAGACGGTGGTATGGGCAGAGATGGTTTTAGCAGAGCGGGCAGAGACGGTGTTGGGTCTATGATAATATGTCATAACTGTGGTGGCCGTGGACACTTGGCTTATGAGTGCCCTTCTGCTCGGCTCGCTGACCGTGGAGTCAGACGTTACTGAAGAGATCTAAAATCGATCTGTGTTTCATTCTTCGTAAAAGTTTTAGTTGATTCTAAAAGTTTTATGCTTTCTTGTTTTGAGATAATTATACTCTGTTTGTGTGTGTTTTTTTGGCTATTTGAGTGTGTCAACGCTAGTTTTTGCTTGGTTTGTTTGTTGCGTAGAAATTCGAGACATTGTTTGTGTTGTATGAAATATTGAATCGATTGGTGAATTAGTTGTGTTTTCAGTTTTTTAGAGTCCAATATTATTACTCCTTCCACTAGGATTTAACCCGTGGTACACCACGGGTTTATATTTTTTATATTTATATATATACAGTTAATTTAGAAGTTTGTAATATTTTTCTGATTTTGTAAAATAAATAAAAATATTCAGAATTTCTAAAGAGTATTTTGTTCTTTTATTGTTTATGCAAATAAATATAGAGAAATTCACAAAACTACACTCTTTCAATCATTCCTTCACAAAACTACACCTAATTCAATATTTTCACAAATTTACACCCTTTCAAAATTTTAAAAATTTGATTTACCCTTTTCAAAATTACAAAAATTAAAATATTTTCATTTGTGTTCGCTAATTAGTGTTTAGAAATAGTATTAAGGGGTATGATTGTGTGGATAGAGTTTATTTGAATTTAATTTTGAGTGTTTAGGTGTAGTTTTGTGAAATATTTTTGAAATGGTGTAGTTCATGTGAAATGTAATTCAAATGGTGTAGTTTTGTGATTCTCCCATAAATATATAATGAGAATTATATTTTATATAGCAAAATCTTAATATAATTTGTAAGTGTGTTTATTCCAAACTATTATAAACTATAAAAATTAGGGATGGACAAAACTTCCGGATCCGAAATACCGAACCCAAACCAAACCGAAATCCCCAAATCAATATCGATTCTAAAAACAAATAACTCGAATGTATAGGGAAATTTACTACCATAATACCCGAAATCGAATCTGAACCGAACTCAATTTTGTAGAACTAAACTAAACTACTCTAACTACCCAAAAATTATTTAAAATAATAATAGTTATAATTATATTTGAAGTACATAATTGGAACCAAACCGAAATTAAAGAACTGAAACCGTTCCAAAAATAAATAACCCGAACGAATTGAGAAATTTACTACCTGAAAACTCGAAGCCAAAACAAATTTCTAGATTTGAACCCGAATTACCCGAAATTTGTTTATGATAAAGTTTAATCATTATTTTCAAACTTCTTGTCATTTATCTAGAATTTTTCTAGAAACTGAACCCGTTAATAAATAATTGTTATGCTAGTGTTAATTGATTTAAACAAACTTTATCTATGTTCAATATAGATGTTTATTAACATCTAAAATATTAATATAAATAGAAAATTATAATATGGACAATGATTATATATAAAAACTAAACTATATACTTTTTAAAAAATATTTATATTCTGAAATTTTTTATAGACCTCCAGTAAGAAAAATAAAAAGATTATATCAAAAATATCATAAATATGAAATTAGTGGTTGATTTTATGTTAAAATCGGTTTTATTGTTTTTGTTGATATTTAAGTCAATTTAAAAAAAGTATATATATAGAATGAGATATGTTTGTGTGTAAGTTTCACATAACTCTTTAAGTGAGTTTAAAACCAATGACATAGTATGTAGTTAAGTGAATTTTTTTGGAAAAGTTCAAAAAAGTACTTCAAAAATAATAATATATATATTTTTATTATATATTTCATATAGCAAAAATTTAATATAATTTATAAGTTGATTAGACCAATAATTTATTATTTATTATATTTTGGATTCGAAAATACCCGAATTCAAAATACAAACCGAATCAAAATACACAAATCATATTATGCGATTTACCCAAATTTATTTAAAATTATAATTATTTTGATTATATATATAAATAATTGTTGTAAACATATTCTAAATATGTAATATAAGATTTAAATTTTAGTAGAATTGCAATTTCTTCTTTTTTGTTTATAATCGAACCGGAAATCAAACTCGTTAACAAACTATTTTGTTTTTTATTGTTTGATATTTTTAACAAAAAAAAATTTCAAATCGTTTTTAAATTCTTAATAATATTAATTAAACCTATTTGTTTTGATTTAAATAAAATTTTAATGGTAGTTTTTATAAAAAAAACTATGTAATAATGTATTTATGTGAATTACATATGTTTATTTTGTTTTTCAAATATTTTTTACATCATTTCTTTAATATTTTTATTTATTTTTGGAGAGAATTATAATATTTACTTATTTGATTTTTCGTAATTAAATGTTCAAAAATATTTCCTTTTATGCCCAATGGCATAATGTGTAATTTAGTGTGATTTTTTGGAAAATTTCAAATTAGTACTTCAAAAATACTAATATAGATATCACTTTAACTAATGTTTTTACACAAAAATACATGTTTTCAACTTTTCGTGCAAAAAAATAAATTAATGCGATTCTTAAATATTATGCAATATGTTTTTCTGTTGGTTGGTTTAATTTTGTTAATTTCCTTACGTAAACCAGAAATTTGTGTGCATTTACCTTAAACATCATTTAAAACAAAACAAAGAGTTTTATGTACTCTCTCTCTCTCCCTATCTTGAGTAGTTTTAGACTTTTTAGTTAAGTCTAAATCCATTGTTTATGCAAGTAAATCTCTTTTGTAACACGCCATTTTATTGTCATATTCCAATTATTATCCTATCTCTAAATAAACGAAATAGACTTGTATAAACAAAATTCGAATTAGATAAAAAATTATACTATTATACAGATGGAACTTTTTAGTGGGAGAGAAATGGTGGTCCAATTCATCTCCAAGTAGATGAAATTAAATTGGATAACGTAAAATGTAAGTATAAACTAACAGTGGTACCAAATACTCCATAAATACCAACTTGCAAAAATGTTTTTACTTTATAATTTGGCATGCGAGGTTTTCTTATATATTTTTAATTCGGCATGCGAAGTTTATATATATATTCTAATGAAAGATGTCGAGACAATGCGTGTTATAATATGTCTAAATGAGATGAATTGTTTTACACTCTTCTATTCTTTGGTTTTATATACTCATTTACTGTAAAAAAGGTTAAAATGTATTCGTGGCATCATTGAGTAAGTTTTTTTGTTTGTCATTTTTTTCTATAAAGATGTTCATTGAAGGAGAAGACTTACAAGATTGATTGATAGCTACTACCACTAGTAGTGTTGCCTAAGGGATCTCTTTTCTTTTTCTTATATAATTTATGTTCACTTAACTATTAGTTAATTAATCACTAATATAGTTCGTTACTAATAATATTAAAGCTCCCTATATCCCTAATTAATTAATGGGTTTCCCAATAATGATAAAAATGAAGGTTTAGCTAAATAATATGAATTTTTATAGTTATAAATATGTGATATCTCGACTTTATAATGAACTTTTTGTGTTGTAGAAAATCAAGGTAATTAATTGGTCAATATGTGTTCTTACAAAACACTAGTAAGTTGACAAACAAAAATAATTATTATGATCATCTTGTCTTCTTTCATTATCAGGACAAAAACTTTATTCTTGGTAGGACCAAACTTAGCTGTCAATATATAATGAGAAATTATTCAATTTATTTAAAGGGGACACAAAACGAAATGGAATATATAAAGAGAGTACCAAAACAAATTAAAGAAGCTATCATATCATATCAAATAAACAAAACATTCTTATAAACTTTGAGATAAATAAAAAAAACATGAAGATAACATCTTTATTGGTAGTTATCTTTCTCCTCGTACTAGAGAGTGGGTTTGTCCTTTCCACTAATCAAGAAACGGTCAAGACCAATAACAAAACGGATACAAACAACACAACAACCGAAGTAGTTATCAAGGACAAGAAAAGAACTCATGGCGGAGGAAGTGGAAGCTATAGATGGGGGTGGGGTGGTGGAGGTGGAGGAGGTGGTGGTGGTGGTGGAGGTGGAGGTGGAGGAGGAGGTGGTGGTGGCGGTGGAGGAGGAGGAGGATGGGGATGGGGAGGAGGAGGAGGTGGAAGAGGATGGTATAAATGGGGTTGCGACGGAGGAGGAAGAGAAGGGAGAGGAGAGTTTGTGAAAAGAGAGTATGCCGAGTGCAAAGGCAAAGGAAAGTGTAGAGGAAAAGTATTGGCATGTCCTCATCATTGTGGTGGGTTTTGCTTTTATGATTGTCTTTTTCTTTGTAAACCACATTGTCGTCGCTAATGAAATAGGGTTTTTCTAAAGAGGTTTTGATGGACACAAATCCGTCAGAAAAATACCTACGGATTTCTGATAGAATTATGTTGTATCCATCTATATTGTTTTGTTTTTAAGATTTTTTTTTTTTTGGTTGTTTTGTTTTATTTTATATTTTCTTTTTGAGCCATTGTTTCTTAGGGTTTCTTATACACAAATCTTTCGAGGTTGCCTTGAGTGCTTGAAAAAATTAGCCATTTTATAAGGATCTTAATTTCATGTTGTTTTTTTTTTGCTTTATATAATGAACTAAAAGTTCATGAGATTCTATATGAGTTATTTTTTTTTGCCTTAAGTTTTTTCTTTTGTTTTCTATAATGAACAACTTTTGAAAAACAATTCTTCCGTTTGTATTAGTGTATTTGAACGACAATAATTGACATTTATGTCTTTTATTTTAAAAACTTATACAAATGGTTTGTTTTTTTATTAATCGAGACTCTTAAGCAGAAGTTCATACTAGAATTGTGAAAAGCCTACAAATGTAACATGGTGATCAAAAACACAATGTGCCCAATATAAAAGAAATCAACGTCTATAGCCTATAGAGCAGCACCACAATGACCAATGTACTATCATCTCTTGGTAATTTTTGATGAGATAAATATTTTCTTATGAAACATCTCAATATTTTGTTGTGTGTGAAAGTGGAAAAATTCGCCTTATCCAAATATATGACCGTAGAAAAAAGTGTTCCAAAAGTTGGAATTTAATCTTTCTCGGTAGCATTCAACTTTAAACATTCATTTTTTTAACCATTATGTTTTGCCTGACTTGTAATATAATGCAAAAAAAGATTTTCTAAAAATGTCACCGTTAAAGAAACAATGATTGTCAAAACACTCAATAGTCAATACAACAAGAAAAAGATTAGGTTAGCGCCTTAATCAAAATTACTTTGTATATATTTTGAATCCAATATGGGTCTAAAATTAGTTGGGCCAGTTCAACACAACGTTAGATAATGTGTCTTTTTTTTTGTTTCTTTCACTTTTTTCTTAACTCTAGTTAATTCTTTTACTTCTCTTTAGAGGTGAGAAAAAAATATAACCGAACCAACCTAATCAAACCAAGGCAATCTAAACCACACAATTAGTCGTAAAGCTTTTTTTTTAAAACCTATATTTAATTTATTTTATCGATTTACAAATTATATAAATAACACTATATATCTTTTTTAGTTTAATTCATGTCAGTACTTTCTATAAATAGTTTTGGCTGCCATAATGACGTGTGGCGATAGTCACAAAAGCTCTCGAGGCATATTCGTTCACAAACAAAAAAATGCCGATGGTGATATCATGCACAAGTTATGGGCACGTTATGTTGAGTTTGTCTTCTTTATATTGATCTCTTTTCTTTATAATCTTAATTTTTAAAATAAATAAATACCAACCGAATCCAAAAACAATCCTTTCTCCATTTTGCAAAAATGGGGAGAGACAGAAGATGGTTGCCAGATATTTATTATATGCACCACTATAATGATACTATCATATATTCATTTTTGGAAATTACTTTAAAATCTTTTTGACTTGTTATCCTTAAGAAATGAAAAATAATGTGGATGATAATTTTAAAAAATTAACTAATAATTTCTTGCTTCCACAATAGGAAAATAAGTTTAAATGCTCCATTTTCAAGAAATAAATTTTTTAAAAAAACATTTGCAAATACCAGAAGAAAATATAAGGATTATTACAAATACTTTTAAACATCAACCTCAATCACATTCAAAATTTACAAAAGACATAACCAAAAAAAGACTGATTCTATCAACATTGGAAATTCAGAGAAATCAAGAAGATCAACAAACAAACAAACAAACAAAAGAAGTAGAAAAAAAACAGTGTAAAATCACCAAAAAGAACTAGTCTTTTTCTTAGTAGAATTATGATCAAAAGTAGGGACAGTGAAGCCACCATCATCATACCATCTCTTGTTATGTCCTTGTTGTTTCATGTTTTGTATTTGAACATTAGACTCTACTTCTTTGTTGTATATCCCAAACTCAATATTATTATTATTGTCTTGAGAATAGTACTGATTTGTGTATGAATTAGGAAGTGTTTGTTGAACCTGAGGGACCCAAATCCCCATATTATTCTTTGATGGAAGTGACACTGTTTTGTTCTTGTTCTTGTTGTTATTGTTTCTCTTTGTGTTGTTATCTTCGTTTGCTTCTATATATGGTAACATTCCATCATCATTACCACTCTACGTATTACAAAAAAGGACAATAGATTTTTCAGTACAATGTAACATACACAAATTAATATTCCATAAATGAATAACTCTTTAAAAGTTTTTTTGTCTTAAATTTATTTTTTAGTACAATTTATACCTCACTAAATTATTAATAACAATAAAATATTACACAAATTAATATTCCATAAATGAATAACTCTATAAAAGTTTTTGTCTTAAATTTATTTTTTAGTACAATTTATCCCTCACTAAATTATCAATAACAATAAAATAATTAAATGTAAGTAAAATATTGTAGTTTTTTATAGATGTTTTAATAGTATTTTATAGTACAATACCCAAAGTAGAAAAAATCTATCCACATCTATAAAAATATTGTTGCTTTACTTTATAGGGATCTAAATTTAGATCTGAAAATAATTGTACTAATAAAAAGATCCAAATCTTGAATATTTCTTGAAAAAAGAAAAAAGAAAACAAACAAACCTTAGAGAAACCAAAAGGAGGAAGAGAAGAATCAAGAAAATCTTCAACGTGCCAACCAGGCAAAGTATCAATCAAATACTCCGAGATCGTGCTCGTTGCTCCTCCCCACTCATTCATCGCCGTCGCCGTCGCCGCCGCATCATAGCCGCCTCCGTTGACTTTCGATAAAGGTTGGATCTTTGTAACAGAACAATCTTGATCACTACTTGTTGAAGAAGAAGAAGATTGTGAAGTTGGTTTGTAAACAGAGGACGTTGCAGAGAGCTTAACACCTGTAAGAAGAAACCTATCGTGTTTCTTTGTGTGTTCGTTGACTAAATGAATCGATGAGTCACAGTCTTTGCATAGAATTGCTCTGTCTTGTTGACAAAAAAACAGAGCTTTCTTCTCCTACAATAATAAAGTTAAGATTTTTATGTCAGAAAATGGATTAATGAAGTAATTAGACAAAAAAAAGTTAGGATCTTTTTGTCGGAAAAGGGATTATTGAAGTAATTAGACAAAACCCATGTGGTGAAAGAGACCTGACATATGTCGCAGAGAGAAGATTTGTTGTTGTTGTTAGAGGAAGAAGAAGAAGAAGAAGGGTAGATGAGAGAGAAGCGGAGGTGTTTAGAGGCGAGTTTGTTAGCGTGGTGGACACGGTGGTCGCAGCCGTCGCAGAGAGAAGCTTCGTCGGCGGTGCAAAACACCGATGCTTCTTGTTTATCGCAGACGTCGCACCTGATCTTCATCAATAGAGATTGAAGTAAGAGAAGAGAGAGAAAAAGGAGAGAGAGAAAGATAAGAGAGAGAGAGAGAGAGAGAAGGTGTTGAAAAAGATGGGAGAGAAGTTGTGAGGTTTTATTGAGTTTTGTATTAGAGGGAAGAGAAATACATGAAGAGTAATGTTTAGATTAGAGGGTGATTAATGTATTTTATTATCTTTTTTGTTTAATTATATTTCTCACTCTTCTAAAATGTAGTTTTTGTTTTATATGAGATATCGACGAAGTAACTTTATAATTATTTGAATTTGTTTATGTACAAGTGGTAGTGTTCTTAATGGAACTTTTATTTAAATTCAAAAGGTGAATGGTAGCACATTCCTCAATTATTAGGTTATAAAATTGTTACTTTGTTAGATTACGAGAGGTTCGCTTAGAATTATAAACTAACAAAAATGTATTGAGAAACTTGAGAAAAAAATAAATAAATTATAGTACACAATTTCTTTTTAACATAATTAAAAGTGATGAAAAAAACTCACTTCTTAACCATTACTTAACATTAACAATTGACTTCATGGTATGTAAAAAAATAAGGGAGAATTATAAAACTACACCATTTGAATTACATTTCACAAAACTACATTATTTCCAAAATACTTCACAAAACTACACCTAAACACTCAAAATTAGATCCAAATAAACCCTACCCAAACAATCTTACCCCCTTAGACCATCTCCAATGGATGGTCTTAGATGGTGTTCTTAATAATTAAATAAATTAAAAATTAAGACAAGTGTTCTTAAACTTGTACTTTAAGAACATTATGTTCTTAGATAAGAACATAATGTTATGGTGTTCTTAAATTTGTCACTTTTTCATTGGTTCAATTTATTTTTTATAAATAAATTTAATCATAAAATCTAATTTTCTTTTAAATATTAATATTTTGTTTGTTTTAAGAACATGTATGATGTTCCTATGGTTGGAGATGCTCTTTATACTATACCCTAAACACTAATTAGCGAACCCAAATGAAAATATTTTAATTTTGGTAATTTTTTAAAGAGTAAATCAAGCTTTTAAAATTTTAAAAGGGTGTAAACTTGTGAAAATATTGAATTAGGTGTAGTTTTGTGAAAGGAGGGTTGAAAGGGTGTAGTTTTGTGAATTTCTCAAAAAATAATCTCTTGTTCACTTATACATTGAATAATTAAAGTCAATAAACGTGTTTTTCTAATATCATTTTATACGTAGGATGATGTTATTATTTTGACATTCAAACAATAATGTATGCTAAATAGTATGCATAATGCATATAGTGAGTGATCTATATGCTTGCAATATTAATTATTGTGATATATATAATATCTTTGTGTTAGCATATATTATAGTGGAAGCCATCCAAGACACTTTGTCTCGTGGGGTCTCTCTTTTACAATAACTAACAGATCAAATGCCTCATTGGCTTCCTTTTTATGATATTTTTTATACATTATGGATGTTTAAAAAACTATAACAACTACGTCCACTAGTATCAAATAACATGTAAAGACTACAAGGAATATATTATTAAGGAATGTAATCTAACAGCACCATATCTTGTATATAACTAAATCTAATCCTGAAAAAGCAGAAGGAAAAGTATAAAATATATTCAACCATCCTAATCGTGAATTTTGGTGAAAATATTTTTTAAATAAAAATCGTAATTATTTGTAGAGAGAGCACCTAATAATTACATATGTGAAGATAAGATAACTTTAATTAGTATTTCATGTGAAGGTTAAGGAACAAAATGCCCCCCCCCCCCACACACACTATTATAGTATCGTATCATGTACTATATTTAGTGACTAGCAAGGGGATGATCATGGCAAAAATAATTTCGAGTCAAAATCAATTGTTTATTTGTTTTTATATTGTTTATGAAATCCAGGATGATGTTAACAAATCATAAGATTAGCATAAGAAGTTGCTGAAAATTAGGTATTTCATGATGTGAAATATACGTTTTATTATTGGTTTTTGTAACGTTGAAATTTAGTTCAATAATACATTTTATTTTGGTCTAAATTAAGTCCAAAAATAAGAGTAGAAGCACGTTAATTTAGTTCATAGACATGGATTGAGAAGAATTATGATCCACGTGGCTAGTTTGGTCCGTCGTGTTGTGTTTCTCGTGCGTTGTTCGAAGCTTCATACACTAATCTACACCGTCTATTTTTATTGTATAACAAGACTTAATTGGGATATAAAGTTATGGGAGAATTATAAAACTACACCATTTGAATTACATTTCACAAAACTACACCATTTTCAAAATACTTCACAAAACTATACCTAAACACTAAAAATTAAATCCAAATAAATTCTATCCAAATAATTCTACCACTTTAATACTATACCCTAAACACTAATTAGCGAACCCAAATGAAAAGATTTTAATTTTGGTAATTTTTAAAAGGGTAAATCAAACTTTTAAAATTTTGAAAATTAGGTATAGTTTTGTGAAGGGAACGTTGAAAAGGTGTAGTTTTGTGAATTTCTCTAAAGGGGTTATTAAGATGATAATGAAACAATCTAATAATTCGGCGATGAAAAGGTTTTGAATAATTATATCAAATAATTATAAAGATAATGATACACGATCTATAAGTATAATTTTAGTACATTTTTAAAAATATATAGCAAATTCATACTTATAAAATGTAAAAATAATTCCGTTAAAAAAAGTTTCATAATCGGAATTATTTTACATTTTCCATTCTTAAATAATTATAAAGCTAACTTAATGGTGGACCATTCTAAAACTAGTTTTATTAATTAAACGTGTATGAATATGCCCCCACGTTACTTAACATAATTTTTTTCGAAGGATGCACCTAAAACAAGGACCCATACAATTCTAAATTATTATGATAAAACAAAGTTAGTAATTAATTAAGAAACACACCAAAATTTATACGTAATGGCTTACGCAAATTGTTTAGAAGCGAGAGAACGTGTCGAGTGCGGTCAAAATGTGATTTCATATATTAATGACATTAAAAGTCACCTTGAAAGAAAACTAATCTAGAAATAAATTATAATTTATAAAAACAGAAAATAGATAAAGTCGCAACTTTTTCATACTTTTATTTAAGTTTTAACAAGTACTAATTCACATGGACAACATCAAAAAGATGAAAATTAAGTATTTGGATTATCTCTTCCAAAAACCCACTTCAAAAATAAAAACTTCAAACTCATATTTCATCCGTCCCATTATATAAAATATTATTTAAGTGATTTTTTACATTTAAAATTATAAAAAAAATTTCAAGTTTTCATGCAAATTACTTAGAGAACATGTTTTTATTTACATTTTAAAGTCTTTAATATGTTGGTTGAGTTGTTTTAAATTTAAATTTTCTTAAACCATGGAACCGTGAAAGATATGCAATTGTGTCAACTATACCTACAAGAATACCATCATTTATAAAGGATAATGGCACTAATAATTTGAAAATGTTGTCCGTTGTGGTAAAAGTAAAACTATTCTCCATATTATCTTTATATCGTCATGGGACTATAGTAATATAAATCAGAGAGGCTTTTTTGTATATTACCTCAAAAACAAAAAAAACAAAACTCTGTTCAGTCACCATCTCTCAAGTCCACTACACTACCCATTCTGTACATAGAGATACTCATCGAATTGTTTTAATTTTTTTCTGTAAAAATTATTACCTTTATGTTAACAGTTTATTATTGATTATTTCATTCACGGTGACTGTTAGAAATATTAACGAAAAGACATGTAATTTATTTTTCAATTATAAACCAAATTTTGATTGGATAAAAGCTATCATATATAATTATTATTATGTATAGCAGATAATACATATTATATGCATAATAGTATTAAACGTGAGTTCTATTTAAATATTTTTTTACTTCGTTCTCATTTAACTCGAAATTGAACGACATCTCTCGTATCTGCAAAAAAAAACATTACAAAGAAAATTATAAGTTTCAGTTTCTTGATAATAAATGTTTAAACACAAATTAAAATATGTTAATTAACTATACCTGGATTAAACTATTGTTTTTGAGAGTTACAACTTCTTTAGGTACAAGTTCTTTTTCGTTCAACCATATCGAAAATTTCCCAAGATTCTTGATTTCGAAATTACCATCTTGTTTTAACCTTATTAAAGCCTATAGTATCATTACAAAAAACACTTTTAAACTAAAATCTCCATCAAAATGTAAAAAATCAATAAAATATATGTTAATAAGATAAACAAACGTTATATTATATTTACCTGTCGTCTAGAGATTTTAGTTTTTGACCCTAACCTTCCTAAGTTAATATCCACTGGATATTCTTCAGTATCTCTTCCAAGTAACATCTAAAACATTGAAAAACGTTTAAAATAAAAACCTCGTAAAAATCGAATTAAACAATTACTCTAGTTGTTTAAGCAACATAATTAGAAGACTAATTAACCTCTGGTTTACTAATGTAATGCTTAGAACTTCCATATAGAATAGCAAAAGCTCCATGAGAAGCTATGTCACGGTTCATATAAGACTTAGAACTTTGTTCAAATCTCATTATCTTTCGCGCCATTGCCTCTATTCGATATCTTGAAGCTACACACAATCATAAATATATAGCTTTGTTATTCAAATCAAAGACAAGAATTATAACTATATGAGAAATTGAATAATTAGTTTACCTTCCAATTCATACCGGTCTTGACCAATTGGTTCAAGATCCATACCAAGAACCTGATTAGTTCACAAAAGAAAAAAGAAAAACACTTTCAATACATTAAATCAACCAATAATAATAAAGATTTCTATTATAAAGGGTTTAATTTATATACCATTGCTTCAACATCTGAAAAAGAAGGCAAATCTTCATCAAATACATTATTAGTATTCTCCTCTTCTTCTATCATTGGATTGTTTATATCCATCTCTATACTCAATGGCCTTTCACACATCTCATTCTCTAGAGATTGTTGTTGTACTAATGTTGTTGAAGTTAATGCATTAGAACCTTGAAAGCCTTGGATCATGTTGTTATTACAATTGGCTTGTGATGAACCTCTCATCATTGGAGGAAGAGGTGGTTTCGTATGCCTCTTTGATGATGATAAAGGATTACTAACCGAGTTTCGAGATTTCGGTTTGTGATATTGCAAGTTGATATCATCATTATCTGGAATCTCAGATTCTTGGTTTAGTACACATATGAGAACACCGTTCTTGATCTCCGGATGTGGATCCAATTCAGACAATGACATAGCTCTATGACAATACTCTTCCTCTTTCTTGCTTGACAAGTCTTGATTAGCTTCTAAAGTTGTCCAAGACTCTTGATGATCATGTGTATGTGATGGTGTCTCATTGAAAATAGTTAAAACTTGTTGAAACATATGATCTTGAAACTCTTCTTGAAGCAAAACATCTTCCATTGATGTTGTTGTTGTTGTGTCTTGATCACGTCCTTCGTCGTCCATGTTTAACAATTGATTCACCATATGAAAACCATCATCATCATCATCATCTTGATTCATAATCTCGGGGAAGGTGTTTCTAAAGATTTCGAAATCAGACTCATCAAACTTCAAATCAAAGAAATCCGAAGATGATGAACCATTAAACGCATGTTCTCCAAACACAACATGATCAAGATCTTCACCAAAAACATCATTACCAACATCATCATTATCATCATCATCATTAATAGCCTTCTCTAGACGCATTCTCTTACTACGCGTAGAGTAATATTGTGACCTAACCGATGTTGTGTGATGGTTATGATCATTGTTATGATGACTTTGTAGAAGGAATTGATCTGAGTTTTCAACATCATATAGGCTTGAAGAAGACATGGATGTGACTTGTGGATTGTATAAAAGAGTATGCCAACGATTTGATATTTCTTGAAGTGTAAATTTTCTAGAGAATTTAACCGCTCCTTTTGCTAAGCATTCTAGAGAAGCTCCATGCTATTAAATTATCACACACAATAAATATTTATTAATTAGGGGAAAAAATTAGCATATAATCGATTTAAAACTAAGAAAACAACTAATAATCGACAATTAAACAATTTAATAACTCTTAAGAATCGATATAATCTAGTTTTGATTAATCGAGAGTATAAATAACTTGAGAAAGAAGCTACCATGACAATTATCTACGTAATAATTAACGTGAGTAACGTGACATGTTAGGAAGAGACAAAACACACGTAAAATTGTGAGATTAATGTAAGAAAAATAATAATTAAAATTAGGGTTTACTTAACCTCGATTGATTTTCTAAGAAGAAAGTCGTCTTCAGGGATCCAATGATAAGCCATTAAAACACGAACACAAGATCTCTAAGAGAAGCTTCTATGAAGTTGATGAGATATTGAGAAAAAGGAAAAAAAAATATATATTTTCCAGAGAATCCGCTACAAAATCTTAATTTCTATAAAATACAACGTATTTTTTAAAGCCAATTAAATACTCTCATAGTCTATTCGTTTTCTTTTCTCCATGTTTTAATTTAACTCCCAAATTATTTTTAAGTCGGTATAAATATTTTTTCGTTATAATGGGCTTTTGAATATAGGCCCATTAGATTGAAAGTTATGCCAAATTCTCAAATTTAGGCCCATTAGATTTGCTTGTGGACATCACAATTTTACCTCGCAATATATTTCATACAATTAATTGAATTTGATGCATGAATAATATATAGTCTCTAAAAGATATATAAACAAATTTAAAAAACTCTATCGCCAAATAGACCAACCTCAATTATTTATACTAAATTAGAGTATAGTGCTAAAGATTCGAAAATGGACTACAACAATGTATAAACTATACAAAAATCTATAAAATAAATGTTTTAATATATAAGATAAGCTATATAGTATAACACACACATATATTCAAAGACTTTAAAGAATGGTGGTGGTCACGTGACAATGAAGTCTTTTGTAACCTTTGGTGGAGACCACAACGCTGTCTTTTTCTTCGGCCGGTCTCTTCCTCCTTAAAAAGGCATATATTTAGGTCTATTAAATTATACGTTTTCTTTGTACTTAAATATATGCGTATTATAAACAAGATTAATTAGTATTTAATTTATAGAGAGGTTAATGTGAAGCATGTGCATGAATGGAGAGATATGGGCCCCACGAGGCTTTAAGAAGGCCCATAAAGCTAAATGGAAGAAGGGGACCACGTGGCGAGAGTCTAGTGGCTACAAGTGGATGGATCCTATAGAAAAGTTAAAGTACGTACGTATATAAGTTTTGAACTCGTGAATCGTACGTACTGTTTTCTACTATTGGCATGCACTGTTTCTTCGCCTAGGGTTTCAGAATTAGACTTGCTTATTTATACTTAACTTGTCTTGTATTTATGAAGCACAGTTACTATCACATCACATTAAAAATTGTTTTTTTCTTATTCTTGTTTCATATATATAAATATACGATGGAGAATTCGTATTAATAAGTAGGCGAATTTCAATATATTGTAATGATAGGGACGTCGTAGAAATACGAATTTAGTATTATTTTATTTTTTTTGTTCCCTCGTCTATATATATATATAATGCAAAATGTTGTTCGTTGCGTATTTAATAAAGTTTTTTTTTAGTAAAGCTTTATTCTTATTTATAATGCAGTAAAATCGAATAACTTAGCTTTAGGTAGAAGCTTTGAGTCACTTCCTTCCTTTTATATTCAACAAGACAAAACCCGTTTCTAGCGGAAAGAGCATAATTATATAACTTAGCTTTAAGCAAAAAAATGATGGTCACAAAGGCATTATATAATGAAGAAAAATGTTATTTTCATTTACTAATCTACTTCCCTAATTATAACAACTACTTAAGTTTCTTAGAAAACATTTATCCAAACAAAATTTTACCAAAACAAATAAAATTACTTAAGTCTCGATCTAAATATATATATATATAATCATTTAGAAGGTTGTTGGGAAGATACTGTTAGTGAGAAGAATGTATATATAAACAGAGAGGATACAGCGAGAATGAAGGTGAGCACAAGGCTCGAGATTGAAAGACAACAATAACATAATAATAATAAATTTATTAAAAAAACATAATAATAATTGTAGCTAATCCTTTATTATTTACCACACTTTTGTAAGGTGAAAAATTGTAAAAAAAAAAAATTACGGTGATTTGAAGCTTTACTCTCCGAAAAAATAAATATTTTTATAAATCAAAAATAGATACATTCGTTAAATTCTTTAAAAAGAAATGATAAATTTATGTTGTCTTTTTTAGAAAGAAAGAAAGAACAATGTTGGGTGACAATGTTAATCATTTGAACATGTTTTATAAACCTCATTCCCTACGCATGACTACATATAGCATGTTTGTTGTTGGTGGATTTATAAAAAATATTCAAAATATATATAGTTTGCATAACTCATTATAATTGCTTCTATATATAGGATATATGATATAGTATATACATATTGTCATTAACAATAGTCTATGGACCTCTAAAGTTTATTATGTTTTTTTTTTCTTTGTATTCGGGAAATTAACTATTAGCCATTTTAGTTATATTCAACAAAAATGTAACCAAAGGGAAATATAAAATTAAGACAAAAGGGGCATTAGTCAGCTAAGTTAATCATGAAGATCCCGAGTCATCAGAGTTAGGGCTCCTTGGATTTCAATAAAAATAAAGTATCACGCAATTACATTAAGATATGAAGACAAATATATAGTCAACAAAAATGTATAAAATAAAACGAATGATTCATGCCTCGGGCCCCTAAATAGTAAATACTATCAACTATTTGTTTGCTAACTAATACGTACGTCTCACTTTTTTTTTGGTTAAAGAGTTATTTATCACTTTGGATTTTACTTTGCTTGGAACGATAATTTTATGCTATGTTTGTGGTATTATTGTTTTTTATAACAGCAAATCAAGGAACAGAAATCCAAATTATCTGAAGCGTTTGAAATTTTTGTGAATTTGTTTACAATATATGCATTTTCTCACCAAAACAAAATTAATTAAACATGCAAATCCTATTATGTTACATGTTTCGTTTTAGAATTAGTATGTGTTAATTACCATATACTTTTTTATATAAATAGTACAAGAGTCAAGTTTCCGGGAACTGTTTTATTATATGTTAATAAGTATGTTTATATATGGACATCACTGATGATATTGGTAAAACTTTGCCTAGTGTTTCTGGTTGTGTATTAATTAGCTTGTTGGTGAATATGTAATGAAATCTATCAATAAAAATTGTGAAGTCAGATCTCACTCGTGACATGAAATTATATGCGAGTGATTTAATATCCATAAATTAATTTTCTTTTAATACATAAACATAACAAGAACTTAAATATTCCCAACATTGTAAATTTCTTATATATATGCATTCATTTTTTTTTGTCAACGAATAAGCATTCGTCGTTAATATGTTATATACTCGGTACACTTTTGCAATCGAATCAGCCCTAAACATGATGTGAATATAAAATAAATTATTTGTCAGCAAGGAGACTATTTAAAATGGACATCCACTATAGACAAAAACTTTATAAAACATTTAATTAAATATAAAATGCGGTTAATAATCATTGTCAAATGCAAATTGCGCCGCTAATTCACGCGGTTCCACGTGATCAAAGACACTAGAGTGGGTCTGCTATGTTGATGGTTCGGTCCTAAATCCTTTTGAAATTAATTTTAAACTAAAAGAATTTGTATGGTTAACCAATTTAAAACTACAAAATATAAATTATTTAGGAGGTAATTAATATTCTAATAGCAACGGGTTTCACATAAAACCACTAATGGTTTTACTCAATTATTATATTATCTATTTTGATTGTTTACTTAAATAATTAGGGTTAGTTTGGTGAGCACATTTTTTTAAAAAAATGAAAGAATGATAACACATTATTTCTGATATCATTTTTATTTATATATATATATATATTTTTTTTTTTAAAACATGAACGTGAAAGCTAAGTTGTGTTTTCTAATTCGATTGGTATTAGTTAGAAATTATAAATACAAAAAAAATTAAACACAATATATATATATATAGAAGACGATCACATCCATTCATGGGCTAATAATAATGACTCGTGACCTAAACCATAGACTAGGGATTGCTCTGTCCAGCAAAAATCCTTTAAAACACAGCACACCTACTTCTCTTATAGTTCAGTTTCTTAAACCACTTATCAATAGAATAAATATGAACAATCTACACTTAGTTTGATCATTTTAGCCTCCTAGGAACGGCGCATGTAGATCAAATTTAGCAAAATATTGTTTACAATATTGTCTATATTAGCCTACTATACATGTATAATTTTAAAAATAAAATCTCTAATTAATAATATTAAATTATATGTTAGGCGTTGAAGAAGTTTTTGTCATTGAAGGTCTAATCGTGGTGATTAATAGGTTAAACTCATACGATTAGACCGTCCGTGACTATAAAATGTCAAAACAATGAGACGTTAAGTTAACGAGACTTTTTATTTATTTTGATAATGACTTTCCTTTTGTTTTATCTTTTTTTTCCTTAAAAAGTTATTTTTTCTGAGACTTCCATTTAATGTTTTTTTCATATCATTTGATTTGGTAATAAAATAAATTTAGGAAGATAATAAAATTGAAAATGGAAAGAAAAGGTAAACGAACGGTGGGGAGGGTTTTGCGGGGGAGGGACGAATGAAGTAAATCTCCCTGTTCTAACACGTGGCAATCTATTCACCATTGATATAAAATTATCAATTATAGATATTTTGATTAACAAGTATACATACAATATAAAATTATCAATCATAGATATTTTGATTACATTTATAGTTATTTTTTTTGTTCTGCCGTTTATATAATAAGATGGAAAATGATTAATTTCTAATTAGCAAATCTGAAATTTTAAAAAATTTGGAAAAGTAAATCCTCAACAAAATATTTAGTATATTATTGTTTCGTGCATGCAACATACTATTTTATTATTTTTGGATTTTAGAAACCACTAAACTAAATATATACATTTGCGTATGTGTTCCCAAAGATATTAAACTTTAGTCTATATATATAAGGAAAAAACGCGTCCAATTAATTATCATTGTTTACATGTAGAGACATGTATTTGGATTGTAGTAAGATCAGATAAAGAAAATTAATACCGATGATATATGTAGAGAGAATAATCATACGTAATGATTACTTATAAGATAATGTCATTTTAATCAAAATAAAAATATTAATGTCATTTTTCTTTATCTTTTAAACATTATATAGTGAGTGATATATATGTGATGGGTATTCACTCGAACTGAAAGATAACTATAGTTAAGTTCCCATAGCAAAAAAGATCTTCATGGGACTCTCTATCTCTTAAACTAAAACTCCTCTCTCTCTCCACATTTATTCTCTCTCCAAGTAAAGAAAAAAACAAGAAAATCAAGATTTGCCCTCTTCTTTCATCTCTTTGTGTGTATGACATAGATCAATGGCAGGATTTTTCTACCTAGGAGGAAGAGACAACAAGCAAGATAATCATCAACAACAACAACAACAACAAGACAAGAGTAACTATCTTTATCTATACAAAGACGAGATCTACAACACAAACAAGGGTTTTGAGATATGGCCTCCACAATACTTTCAACAACAACAAGAACACCAACAACAACAACATGTCTCGGCTCCTACAAACTTCTTCTCTTTTGGAATGGTCCCAAGCACAAGCAACAACAACAATACTAACCGGAGTAGTGGTCGGAGTTTATACTTTGACGTGGTCTCCGATCAAGAAACGGGAGGTGGCTTCACGGTGACAAGATCACAAGGAGGTATGAATTGTCAAGATTGTGGGAACCAAGCTAAGAAAGATTGTCCACATATGAGATGTAGAACTTGTTGTAAGAGCCGTGGCTTTCATTGTCAAACACATGTTAAGAGTACTTGGGTTCCTGCCGCTAAACGTCGTGAGCGTTTAGCACAACTCTCTTCTTTGCAACATAACTCAATATCAGCAACTAGTACTAGCCGTGATGAAACGCAAAACGCAAACGCTAAACGTTTACGAGAAGATAAAGACCATAGTGGTGGTAGTGGTAGTGGCTTGGCTCTTGGTAATATTACTCGTGTGGTGAATACTAATTCTAATTCAGGTAACATTATTTTGATCATTTCTGTATGTGTGTGTTTTTCAAATTGATTAAAATTTGATTGAATATTAAAGAAAAGTATATAATGGTTTTTAATTATGAATATTTGTGGAGAAGTACAACATCATTTGCGTGTGAATGAGAATGTCCGCTTGATATTGCTTTTATTTTTTATCTACTGTTTCTTAGTAAACCTGACGACTTGAAAGGGTTTATAAAAAAAAATTCAATTTCATATTAATCACAACGCAATATATATTTAAAAACGCGTTTACATTTTTTCATTAGATTATAACCAAAAAGAACATATTGCTAGAAAACTTAGGTTTCTGTTATTTGGGATAATCGTTATATTCTTCAACACAATGCAATAAATATTGCAAAGTTAGGTTTTAATCAAAAACATGTGACGAAAAGATGCAAAAAGGCTTAGGTTTTTTGTTATATTTGTTCATTATTACATTATATTATAATTAAATTTTCTTTATGACCAAACTTAGGGTTGGAGATGAGCCAACACTTACCACCGGAGATTAACTCACCGGCGGTTTTCCGGTGCGTTAAGGTAAGCTCAATGGAAGAAGATCAAGAAGAAGATGACCAAGAATATGCGTACCAAACAGCTGTGAACATAGGAGGACATGTCTTTAAAGGCATTCTCTATGACCAAGGACTAGATCAAGACCATCAAAATCATAACCACCAACTTAACCTACTTGCTTCCACAGCAACCACTTCTAATGCCCAAGAGACCGTTGCGAAAACCGCGGTTACTTTTGTCGGAAACAATAACAATGGATTGATTCTTGATCATTCTTCTCTTTACCCTTCTCAACTTAATTCTTACTTAGCCGGTACACCTTTCTTCACACCACCAAGGCCTTGAGATTTTAGGCCTTTTTGGTTATTGAAGGGTTTGTTATTTGAATATTAGCTATCTTAAAACGTTATAATAATAATAATAAGAGACTTTTCTTTGTTGTTTGTGTTTGTATTCGTTTTTATGACCTAGCAATTTAATTTAAAACAACTACCTTAGCTAGGTAGTCACATAGTATGTGATTAACATGCACAATCCTAATTAAGCATGTATTTTTAAAAGAAGATGTACGTAATATAATTTTCTTGTTACAAAATTTGATCGTTTTCTTAGTTTTTAATTTTTGGATATTACACTCTCCCAACTTTCTCAAAGTTTGATCAATGGGGTTTAGTTTGAGTTTTCTTTCTCTTTTTTTTTTTAATTTTATGTAGGAAAAATAGTGCTTTTTAAGTAAAGGTCCAATCATATATAAAATCATTTAATTGTTTTTAATTAATAAAAATAGTTTTGGGATTGATATTGAATTAGCTTTCTTGTTGGTGTTTAGCTCGAAGCTGCTTTTTCCCAATTTATCCGTTTGCTCGCTGGATTCAAACATGACTAATACTTTTCTTTTTTTTGGACTCTTTAATTATAGTCTTTGGTTCAAACTTCAAAACACCTTTCTACAATATTAGCACATTCAACGTCAAATTGTAACATGTGAAATTAATGTAAACATATAGTAACATATGACAATTATATCAAACTACTTTCAAAACATGAACAACTACAAATGATAACAATAATATTATGACATGTATAAACTCATAATACTATTAACAATAATAATGATTAGCTAGGTGCTATATACTGTTAAAGAAGGTTGCTTGATTTAGGACAAGTAAAAATGACAGAGGAGCAGATGTAAGTTTCTTAACAAACTGTAGAGTTTCTGACTCATTACATGTGATCTCTCTTCTTACAATCTTTCTCAAAATCAAAATTATTAAAAAAATAATAATTTCCCAATAAATATAATCGATCACAAAATTCATCACCTCTCATATTTTTCTTAATATGTCTCACTTCTTGTTACGCTAAAGCCATGCATAGCTCATAGGTTTAGGGGATGGGTTTTGTAAATACTTGTTTTCTAGCAATAAATTTTGTAACTAGTTTTGTTCATTTTTTTTAGATTTTTCTTTCTTACTATTACTTAATAATGAACTAAGATGTACTCCTCACAAGTCAAATGTTAGGCATTGTTATTAATTACCATTAAAAAATATGTTATGTTATCAGATTATAAATAAATGTTTAAAAATTCATTTCAACATTAGACTTCAAGAAATATTTATTGTGACCAAAAGTAGTATTTCCAAACTTACAACTAATTGATGATAACATTGGATGTTTAGACTGAATACATATCTATAAGTGTAAGTGTAAGAACATATGTATTCAAATAAGGCAACACAAAGACAAAAAAAATAATAGTTTGGTCCACATTTGTGCATGAAAGCAAACTTAGTGAAATTAAAGTAGTGGTTGGGTTTTCTCATGAACTAATTTAGTTAAATTCCTTACCAGATGTACTTCACTAGTTCACTGTCGTTTTGTTCACTCCCAAGAAACATCCATTTTTAAACTCATTGTATTTAACTGCAAAACAAAAAAAAAATCATGGTCTTAATCCAAACAATATGATAGATACATCAATGTTGTTAATTTAAACAAATATCATCAATTATATACAATTTTTTTTTTCTCGGTGAAAAAAGAAACACTATATTTTTAATTAAAAAAAAACACTATTCTATAAATTCATCTTAGGAATGATATGTAACTTCAAGTTTTGTACAAGTAAATAAACGATTTTGCAAATAGGCCTTTAAAAATGGATTTCTCGAAACACAAAATATGGGCCTAGGCCCAATAAGTATCCAAGTCGTTCCAAGAAATTTCCTTATTTAAACGGGTCGGGTCTTCTCATAAGATTATTTCCTTTTTTTTCTTCCCAAGTAAAAGAGAGACAAGACTTTTGAGTCAAAATAACGCTAAAGAGATCTAAGATTTTTCTCTCTCGAGTAAGAGACAAATGGAAGATGATAGTCACTTTCTGGATTTAGACAAAGCAGATCGTCATGTTTGGTTAATGAAGAGTCCTGTCGTTGTTTCCAAAGCTTGGGGAAAGCATCCTCCTTCTTCTTCTTCGTCGTCTTCTTCCTCTGAAATTTCTCCTTCCATGGCGAAAGTTGTTATTAGTGTTGATCCTTTACGTCCTGAGCCTGAGGTAATTGATTTATTTCTTCTGATTTTTTTATATTTAAGCTCTAAATCTGAAACCCTAGATTGTTTAATTTTGAGTAGTATCTATCTATGATGAAATTGAGGTGTTTTTATGCTATTGAAAGTTTAAACTAATATGATTTAGAGACTATATAGTATACAAATGTGAAGTTCGTATATTCGTAAAGTTTGAGTCTTTTCGTGTTAAATTTCACTACCCATGTTGTTGATTTTAAACTTTTAATCAAATCTAAGCTTAGTGTTTGATTGAGAAGTCTGTATTATGAAATTGAGGGGATTGTATACTTCAATTTTGTAACAATATGATGTAGATACTATATAGTATACCACAATACATTCGTATTTCGATGATGACGATTTTTTGTGTAGTCAAAGTGTGAGTCTTTTCGTGTTAATTTCACTACTCATGTGGTTAATTTTCAGAGAATATGGCTTTTAGAGAAGGATCTTTATACTTATGTTTAGTGTTTGATTGAGTTGGAAGATACTATATAGTATACATACGACATCCATATTTTGATGATATTGACATGTAGTAGTGTACTCAAAGTTGGAGTCTTTTTCGTGTTAATTTTACTGCCCATGTTGTTGATTTTAATCAAATCTAGCTTAAGGAAAGGTTTTGTTTAGTGTTTGATTGTTGTTATAATTGTGTAATAGTTCACCATGGAGATGTTTAATGCTGAATTTGGGAACATGCCTAAAGTCTACGGTTTGAACATGTTCAAAGACCTTGTTCCTATGGAAGTCTTTTCCGAAACCAATCAAGGTTAGTTCTTTTTTTTCTTCATTTTGATTCTACTCGACAAGCCTATACTAGTTTCTCTGTCTAAAGCTCGAGAAATTTAAGCAAAATCCTGATAATACCCTTTATGGTGTGTTGTCAACGAGCTTATAGTTAAAGCAGCCACTGAAGGAAAGATAGAACAAAAATTCGATATGAAACCTCGCGGTGAAAACATTGAAGAATACGCAAGGCTTTGTCGTGAGAGAACAAGCAAAGCCATGGTTAAAAATCGTCAAATACAGGTGTTAACTCACGCAACTTTCTTCCTCTTAAAACCCTTCTCTTAACTCTTAGATATAACTATTTGTTTCTCGTGAATGGCAATTAAAGGTTATCGATAATGACCGTGGTGTACATATGAGACCAATGCCTGGAATGCTCGGTTTAGTCTCTTCGAATTCAAAGGTAACATGACACGAATAGTACCAATGTTCTGTCTTAATCTCTCGTGTCCTGTCTCAACGTTACCGATGTTTATGTTTGCGTCTTAAAATGAGCAGGAGAAGAAGAGACCTGCACCGGTCAAGCAAACCGAGGTGAAGAGGACGAGGAGAGACCGTGGCGAGCTAGAAGCTATAATGTTCAAGCTATTCGAAGGCCAACCAAACTGGACTTTGAAGCAGCTTGTGCAAGAGACAGACCAACCGGCACAGTTTTTGAAAGAGATACTAAACGAGCTTTGTGTGTACAATAAGAGAGGATCAAACCAAGGGACTTATGAGCTTAAACCAGAGTACAAGAAAGCTGCTGAAGAAGATACAAGTGGTTAATAAAAAGCAGAGCAAATACAATGTGTAACAATTTATATATACATGTCACATGGTTCACAATATATTATAAGCCCTGAGTTATTAATCAGAGAAGATAAAAGAGGGGTAATGTTTTTAATTTGTATTATTAAAGCCACAAAATTGGTGAATTAAGAAATGATTTGTTCTTTTTATTGTCTACTAGATCGTCTCATTAATTTGATAGAAATTTCTTATAGATTAATAAGTTATAATTAGATCAAATATCAACTACTTGCAATATTTGTTAATATAATGACCAATGCCATGAATGGTGATTTTATAATTCAATGATTTTTGCAATATTTTATGAAAAAAAAATCCTAGCACCACATTCACGGTCAGATAAAGCTTTCCTAGACATTTAGTTTATAAAAATTTTGAAAATTTTAGATAAGTTTTGTATCCATAATCAGTACAAATAAGTCTTTAGATTGTATTTGTTATGACTTATGACAAAAATAGCAAAATCATCTTTATAAAAAAAAGTAGCAAAATCATGTGCAAGTTTGGTTGGATATAAACACATTTAATTTTAAAAAGGTAAAATATATTAAGCTTGAGTTGTTTATGACAAGAAATAGCAAAGTCATGTGGAGATTTGGTTGGGATAACAAAACATATAACGAACATAAAAGTCTTGTCTAAAGAGACGAGACGTTAATATGTCTTCCACTGCTTGAACATAACCGTGACTGATCATTTTGAAAACGACGTCGTACGTGAAATTTCTTTATATTTCTTTATATAATCAAGAAAATGGGATGATGAACATTAATAAAATAGACAATAATATAAATGGTAGTGTACTTTCTCCCATTTATGTTTGTGGCAAACACATTAATCGTGTTTACATTATGTTTCTCCTTCTAAAGTTTGAATAAATCAAAATTACTACATTTTTATTTTCTTTGGTTATGGAATTAAGTAAAGAAAAACATTCACACTTATGCACCACAAAAGCATGATTTGACAAAATAAAAATGAAATGATAATGTTTAAGGTGGGAAATTGTATGGATGGAAATAAATTTGTTATAAGACTAAATAAACTAAATTATGATAATTATATCAGTAGTTTAATCATGTCGGACGACTATCTCTAATTATTAGAAATCCCACCAAATTTTAATTTTCAAATATTGGCTTTTACCATAACTAATTGGGATGACGATTTTTATACACCTCAGGAGTTGAATTCAACACTCGTTACACCTGAACTATCAAACTCATGATATTTACACATGAACTCGTTAAAATTTAAGATACTCCACATAAAATTATTAAACTCTGGTTAATTACCCAAATTAAAGGGAAATCGCAGAAATTGCGTTTTTAGTCTAATAAATCGCGTTTACTGTAGCGTTTACGATAACCCGGTTATTGACCCAGACGAAGACTGAATACTCTAAATGAATCAGAGTCTTCTCCACTTTCTCCTCAATGTCATAAACGAAAAATTCGATTTGGGGATTTAGGGTTCTTAAGTAAAATCGATTTGGGGGTTTATTGTGAATCATAGTCTTCTCCAGTTTTAGAGACGAAACGATTTTTGCAGAGAAGAATGAGTAACGATTGTGGTAAGAAAATGATTGGTTCTTCATCAAGTTCATCCTCGCGACAATCGGTGAATGGTGTGGCGGAAGCTTGTTGGTGCGGAGGAAGTGTTGTTACGTTTACGTCGAAGACAAATGAAAATCCTAACAGAAGATTCCATAGATGCGTTTATGGGCAAGAGGTATGACTTATGTCCCTTGTTGAATAGATGTAATTTGTTGATTAACTGTGTCTTTTATGTTCCTCTGTTCATGAATAAGTGTTTTGGTTTCAGAGAAAATCTGAGAAACATTTGTTTAAGTGGGTTGATGAGGCTATGTTGGAGGAGATTAAGATTATTGAAGCTAAACATGTGGATCTTGTTAAAAAAGTGGAGACAATGCAAGGCAACATTGAAGAGTGTTTCGAGAAAATGGAATATGAGATGAATGAGAAGATGACTAACAAGATTAAGACTGAAGTGAAGAGTACATTGCTTAAAATTGCAATCACAATTGTTGGTTTAGGGTCACTTGTTTGGGTATGTGGTCGTGTTCTTGTTTGATCATGTATGTGTTTTGAAGATTAAGAATGGTTTGTGTTAAAAACTCTTAAAACTCTCGGAAATGTTATTGTGGTTTGTGTTTTAGTGTATGAGATTGCATTTGAATGTTATTGTGGTTTGTGGTTTGGGGTTTTAGTGTATTTGTGTTTTGGGGTTTTAGTCTATGTTATAGTATTTTTATGTTGATGTGTTTTAGTGTTTTACCACAATACATGAAACTAACCGAAATACCACTAAACATTTTTTAGCCGAAAATACCACAAAATATGTTTTAGCCGAAATACATCAAAAAATATTGTCTAGTGAAAGAGTATCAAAAATACACTAGCAATAACACACAAAACAAAATAAACCATTAACCCTACACCATCATCCACTTGTAGTTTGTGATTGTTGAGTCATGTCTTGAGAAACCTAAACATACAAAAAGCAAACCAATGAGAACAATGCAGTGTCAAAACCAAAACAGACAATGTCAAAACCTAAACATACAAAAGCAAACCAAAACATTTTCTTGAAGGACTCAGTTGAGTTGTTATCCACATCGTCACAAAAGCGTCCTAGCCTAAAAAATGCTCTAGTCCAAGTCTTTGGTTCTTCATTCAACACAGAGTTGTAAAGAGAGATGTTGTAGTCTTTGATATTATTTAGATTTTCCTCATAATCAGTGACATTGTAACTCCAAGCAAGGTTCCAAATCAAAGGCTTCAAAAATTCCAACTTTCCATGTGTCTTCTTCAAATTGTCTACTATGTGCTTCACACATTTCCTATGCTCCGCGTTTGGTAACTCATCTTTAACTGCACTTATTAGTCCCTACCATATATACAACAAACAATACATATAGTTAGTACATTAAATACTACAAGAGTCAAACAATACATATAGTTAGTTAGTTAATTACCTTAGATCTGTCTGATATGATGACAAAACTACTACCATCTCCAAGACATAAGTCTTTCTTGATTTGTTGAATAAACCATAACCAACTAATAGTAGTCTCAGCCTGTACTACTGCCCATGCTATTGGGTATATCTGATTGTTCGCATCATGACCAACAGCAGCTAACAACACACCTTTCACAGCCGTTTTCAGAAACGTCCCATTTAACCCTATCACTGGCCTACAAGACCCTCTCCAACAACTTCTAATCTTCTCAAAACAAACATAGAAACGGTTGAATACATCTTCACCGACGGAGTTTGGAATCGTGTCCACAAAAACTACAGATCCGGGATTAGAGGTCTCAATCTCCTTCACATAACCACGTATATGTGCGAATTGCTCAACGTACTCACTCTCTAACCATCTTAGAGCTAATGTCCTTCCTCTTTGACATTGATTCCTTGTGCTCACAATATTCCACTTCTCCTTGATGTAGTTTTGTATATCCTCGGGCATGAAATTAGGTTCATGCCTAAGCTTCTCTCTAAACAATCTAGCAATCACCGGACTTTTCAACATCTTACACTTTCCATTTGGGGTGCATTTGTGATAGTTGTATGTCGTCTTCACTATCCACATTCTCTTTGGAGTATCATAGGAGCAGTAGACACGCCATTTACACTTGCCTTTAACCCCACATTTAAATGCGCATTTCAGTGTATCCCACCGATCTTGAACAATGTTGAAACCATTCCTAAGAGCATATGACAGGACCGTTTCCTTGAACTCAGAACATGTGAAAATGCGCTGCCTAAAGCTAACTTGTCAACAGGCTGATGGCTTTTTCTTTGATAACGCAAGTACGGATCATCATCGTCACTGTCTTCATCATTGTCGGATTCTGGAATGGCGTTACGCTCCCTCATATACTCGTCCACAAACTCATCCACAGCTGCATCAACCTCAACTTCATACTCGAAGTTGTCAAGATCATCATCATCGCCTTTCTTCTGTTTCTTCCTTTTCTCTCCATGAAACTCTCCTTTGTTTTCTTCTATAGCCACAATGGCGGAACGCTCCTTCATGTACTCCTCCAAAAACTCATCAATTTCTGGATCAGCTTCATGAAACTCTTTTTCGTTTTCTTCTATAGCCACAATGGCGGAACGCTCCTTCATGTACTCCTCCAAAAACTCATCAATTTCTGGATCATGAAACTCGTCGTCATTCTCTTCAGGCGGAAGCTGTGCTTTGTTTACATCACCGTGAATGGTTTCAACTACAATCTCTTCTTCGTTCTGTTCTCCGACGATCTCAAGAGGAACAGATATAAGATTCTCTTGATTCTCAATCAAGAGCAAGCTCGAAATCTGTAAATCGAAACCCTAGATCCCCTTTCTGTAAAAATCCCCTTTGTTATTTTCTGATTTTGTCGACAAAGGAAATGAAAGGAAAAGGGGAGACTCTGATTAATTTAGAGTGTATTGATGGATATTTAGGTTACATATCTGGATAATTAATCGGGTCGTTATCGCAATTTTCTTAGTCACAATCGTGATTTCGACAATTAAATGGCGTTTATTAAGTTCATGTGTAAATATCATGAATTTGATAGTTCAGGTGTAACGAGTGTTGGATTCAACTCCTGAGGTGTATAAAAATCGTCATCCCTAACTAATTCATGCATGTCAAACAAAAGCAATATGAACAAAATAAAATAGAATAAAAAACTAGTTGCAGAAAACATTTTAATTGCCTAACAGGGAAAAACTTATAATTTTGTTATGATTTTGTATTGATTTACTTACATTTTTTTGAGTAATCATTAGTAAAAAATATGTGTGTCACTGCGAAATAAACATATCTTTGGAATAATTCTGTTAATTCACGTATTGAAATAAATTAAATTAGTGGGTAAAGTTGCATTAGTTTTATAAATAATATGTTGAAGAGTCACACTTGTCTCGTCCTTTTATAGTGTTGTCACACGTCAAGGTGTCTCCTTAGTGACGTCCACTATTAATCATCACAATTCACAAAAAGAATCTAACAAATTTACAATGAATTACATTATTTGATTTTATCTATAACTATAGGTTAAAAGCTATCATTTCTATAATAATTAAAAGCTAGTAATCTTTGTGTATTAAATTCAAAAGAGTGAGATCGGAGACAAGAAGATTCGCTCGTGGGAAAGCAGAGATGATAAAGAAATGAGAAATAATGTGAAGAAAAAGCAATTAAATATCACAACTAAGTTTTGTCTCCCTCCTCATCGTTATTGTCTTGATGGGTCATAACCCGACCCGTTTCTTTACTCTTCACCCGTTTACAAATAAAGGCTTACATAGAAATATAAACTTTTATATAAAAGGTTTTATTGTCTTCTTTTTGTGAAAGAAAAGAAGAGTGATTTGTTTTTCCCCCTTTTTTTAACTAAACAAGGGTTTATCTTATGTTACAAAAATGGACAATGCTAATTAATTCCATTATTTGTATTTTTTTTATTATTACATCTTCCATTATTTGTATTTTAAGCAGTACACTTTATACTTTTTGTAACCACTAGTTGCGGGAAATGGGCAAATTAATAGTGAACCTTTAGTTTTTCTATGGAAAAAATAGTTCACCTTTAGTCTTTATTCTTTACAATCAATAACACACCCTTCTTTTCTAATAAATTATGTTTAGTGTAAAACCAAATAAAAATACATGTTTAGTGGTCTTTTAACGCAAAAATGATTTAAGTGCTATTTGAAAAATTACCGCACAAAATGACTTAACTTTATATTAAATCATCATTTATCGTCTAATAATAAAAAATGGGAATTCAGGTTAAAGTCTAGTGTCACATAGATAACTACTTAATATCATTCTCAAATGATATTAAACAACACGAAATATGTAAAAATCATGAAGCTAAGTTTTATATATAGATCTTATCATAAGCCATATATAACTTTTTCGTTCGACTTTATTAGGAGTCATAAAACTAACTAATAAAATAATTTTGGCGCTTGATTTCGTATGTTTCCATATTATTATCTCTTAATTATGCTTTGTGATATAAGAAATTTTCAAAACCATTTGTGATTGTATCAATACATACTAAGAAGGAAAAAAAACACATACATATATGGTATGTTTTCACGTGGATATGCACATGTTTCCACTACATTTTACCAAATAAGTCTCTCTCTGTGTAATATACTGTCGACATTTCCAAAAAAAAATCAAAACAAAAAGAAAAGAGAAAAATGAAAGCATACCACTAGTACAAAAATCATAATACAGTATTTTCGTGAGTAAGCCACGTGGGTTTTCGTGGGTAAACCTACGAAAGTATTCAAAAGTAAAATAATACATATATTACTTTCGATGATTTTACTCTACAAAGGATGCAAAACTAAAGTAATACATATATTATTGGTTATTGATCATATGAAAATACAACTTAAAATAAACAAGGACAAACACAGATAATAATAATAATGGTGTAAGCGTGTACATTAATATTAAGTGCGTGGCTATGCCTACGAAATTAGAGGTAATGTGGGTCTCTCACGGTTCGCGAGTGCGCGTGGGGCTCGTCCCTACAAAATTAATTATTCACAATAAACAATTTTTAAAAATTACAAAGAAATAAATTAAAAAACTTCAAAACGAAATTTATTCACCTGGAGGTTACTGTGCAAGTAATAATCTAACATATAATGAGACTCTTTTTGCCCTCATCACAGCTCTCCACGTCGGATTTTTTTTATAAAAAAAATAAGTGCCGATTTTTGAGACTTCGATGTTCGAAGGCCCAGAGAAGAGACTTTAGTGGGCTTCGAGTTTTGTTTAAACGACGCCGTATCTTTATTTTGTCTCCTCTTCCTTTAACGTAGGGTTTTCTCTGTTAGCGGTCTACCACCGCCATTGAAGGTGCTGCCTCTCCACCTTCGTGCCCGTTATGCTCTTTGCGGGCCGTTACACTCATTCATTGTAATAATGGCTCTGTAGTAATGTTGACTCTTTGCCTTAGGATGTCGTCATCTCCGGGCGAGCGATAAAGGCGCGGATCGAGCCGGTTCCCTTCCCTCATGCGTCGAACTATAAATTACCCGTTGTCCACTTCTATCTCTTTCACCAACTTTTCCATTAACCCCAAAAAACGAGTCGAAGATGTTTGTTGCACACGCCATCAAAAATCCCACCGCTTTAAGCGATCTCAGCCTTGGCGCTCTGATCAGTCAATTGTCTGCCGCTCCTCCATTTCTGGGACTCGAATAACATAAAAAAGCAAGGCGAATTCATGGGCATCACTCTCCTTTTCCTCGACACAAAGGTTAGATTTTTTTTTAGAGAAAATTTGATTATGGTAAACATTCAAAGTGTTGTTTTGGCTCTCCTTTTAGATAGAATGTGAGAGGCTTTATATATGGTTTTGCCTTTCACCTAAATATGGTTCAAATATAATGGTTTTGATTATAATAGTAGTGACATTTGTTTTCCCATGGAATCCAAGATATAAGTTTCATCAATGATAGGACTATTATAGTTGATTAGAGCTGCAACTCATCTTTTCGATATTGATTCCAAATAACTGAATAAGAAAGAAAGTGAGAATTAGAATGTATTGTGAATGAGATAAGAAAAGATGTTGAGTTTTTATGACTCTCTCACTTAACTGATATTATTCGTTTTCAAATTGAAAAACAATTTGGTGTGTAATCTTGGTGATAACAACATTTGGATGATGTCAAAGGTAACGTCGTGGCTTTGAAAGAGAACAATGACATATTGGTTAACAATATACCTCAGAGTGAAAAAAGCGGAGGAAGATTGAGAATAAACAATGAAGAGAGAGGAAGGGAGAGCTTAAAGAGGTTGAGAATCCCGCAACGACGGCGCAACTTTTAAGAAACATGAAAAGTCCATGGTCAAAGAAAAAGGCGGTAGTTTAACGAGAGCTAACGGAGGAGCGAGAAAAAATATGCAGAGAATCACACAAATAAGAAAGAGGAAGGACAACAAAGCAAAGGCAAAGGATAGCGCAGATAAGAGCACATTCCATGGCATAGAGGACGAAAAATATCAAGGAGCTTCTAGAGGAACAAAGGACGTTTGAAGAAGAACGAAGGAAGATTGAGGAGGAAGAATACCTCATGAGAGTTTAGAAAGCCGATAACAAACCAAGAAACCTTGAGAAGGAGAAAGAAGAGAGGAAGCTTGTGGAGGAAGGTAGAAGAGATGAAGAATAGAGAACGAGTTAGGAAGATAGAAGAAGAGAGGCGGTATAACTTGACATGTGTATAGAAACCATGTATGTCCGTTTAGTATCCACAACAAAATGAACAAATTAGTCCGTTGATCTAACTAAACAAAAACCATATGTTGTGATTTGTGAATTATTTTAGCATATAATTTTTATGATTGGTATAGTTAGTTTTAAAATTTAACCTTAGGGATATAACATAAGTTAGAATACTCATGTAACATCAATTTGATTACAATTTATGAACTTTCTTTTGGAAAAAAAATGCTGCAAGAAAAATAAAAACCTATGGTTTAAAGTTTTAGTTTTGAAAACCGATCTTATTATAATACGCCCATTGTCTTATATATATAAGTCTTCGGACAAGATTATTGATCGGTTTCCAAATACTAGAGCAGAAACATAATTGATGGCTTTTAACATTGTTGGTTTAGAGAAAGAGTCTTTTGGCAAAAGACCGAGATTGGATGGCTTATAAAAACAGAAGATCTCATAACTTTAAAAGTCAATAAGACCGGTAAGAACTTGAGATTGTTGGCTTATAAATGTCTCCAGACAAAATAAAACATGAACTCGATTAATGGCAATATGAAACTTATGGCTTAAGTTACACTTTTGAAAACCGATTCTACTCGCCCATGTCTTATATTAAGTCTTCAGACAAGATTCTTAATCGGTTTTCAACTTCTAAAACAAAAGACTAAGATCACTTTCTGTTATGAAACACAAAACATAACACATGACTTTTGAAAGTCAACAAGACCCGTAAAAACTTGAGAGAAAAACCATACGTATGGGTTAAGATTCATGCCTAATGACAGAAATAAACATGAACTCGAATAAACAATGGCATAAAAGTCCTAAGGAAAAAGACTAGACTTGGATGAGAGTAGTTAACAAAAGTCTTTGAGACAGAGACTTTGATCAACTTTCTGGTGCCGGAACCGAAACATATCGATGGATTATAGAGTTCATTGAAGAGAACTTGAAGGTAAAGTGATACCCACAACTTAAGAATGATGCCTAATAAAGGTCTTATGAACTGATTAATGATGGCTTAAAAAGTACAATGAACAATTAAGTTAAAAGGTAACCAAAACCTACGAATTTAAGATTGGTAAGATTGATGGGTGATGACAGAAGAAAACATGAACCGATCAATATTCATTTGTGTTTGGGCTAACATTGCGATATGGGTCGGGCCCCCGAAATTGTATTTGTTTTGCAATTGTTTGTTTGGGGCTTAAATTATTTTCCTGAATTAGATAAATGTCCTCTCCCTAACTCGCCCTGCTAAAACGCACCGTATACTATCAATTTATCTTATTTCTAACAAACTAGGTAAGTACCCCGTACTATGCGCGCGACAAAGACTTAACATTATGTTCAATATCTAATTATTCTACCTTTTTGTATAAATAATAGCTTAACAAATATTATATATTTATATTTCTGTACGAATATATATCATATAGTTTATTTCTCTTCTCTTTATTTTAGGCTCATTAAAAAATCGGCTCAAAAAAATAATTATTCTTATTGCTTCGGTTCATTTAGAAAAATTAGACAAAAATATATTGAATTGGAATATATTCAAAAAAAAACCGGCAAAAAATTAGTGTTGACTAATTTATGAGGCTCGCATAACCATTTAAAAAAAAGGTTTGCAATAATGCATATCCGGCAAACGAAAACACAATCCATTTATCGAAATTCGCAGGTCCATTAAACGAAAGTCCGCTTTAATGATTTCGGATGGGATGAAATCTTATTTATAGTAAAAGATTTCTTATTTTGTTTCTTATTGTTTTTGATGTGGGACAAATTTAATGTTTAGTAGTTTTATATATGGACCTCAATTTGTTGGAGTTGAAAAATAATTTATGAAATTTGTCAAAAAAGTTATTCAAAAATATAAGGGCATAAATGCAAAAAAAAAAAAAAAATTCTTAAAAGTTCTCACGTCGCGACACGTTTGCATTTTGTCTTCTTTTTTAATATAAAAGATGGCTCCAAGCAAATGTTGTGCTCGGCGAAGTTTATCTCATCAAACCGTATATGCTCGTTACAAATCAACACCGGACCAAAGGACTATACAAGACCAATACGTTCACGTTGGTGCGATGTACGTAGTTTTCCTCATCATGGACCAAAATGGAAACCTATTAGGTAAGTAACACAAACATACACTCAAATAAGGACTCATAGTTTAAGTATATGTAACCGATGCCGCAAGGAATTTCACATATCGACAAGAAATTGATAAAATATGGGTACCAAATTCCATTTTAATTGCTTCGATTATTTTTTCCTAACTACAAGAACTATGGCTATTCAATTATATATATGTTTTTCTACTTTTAAATTCCAAAATGCTAGCCAGGAGTCACTCATTTGAAGCATAATTATTGATCCGACTTTGGGTTTGTTTTTTTACTTTCCATCGTATGTTTTTGTACAACCTTGAGAATAAAGCATTTCGAAGTATTTACAGATCCATACAAATTGCATATATATTTTTGGCGACATTGTTTCAGAGGCTTGCATAGTTGCATGTAATCTTCTTATTACATGTGTTCATATATTTCTTATTCCATTCTCAATTTAGCTAGGTATTAGATTACTTTTATTAACTCAAATAGTAAGTTGTTTTTTGATGTGCCGTTAGTATGGTCAGATTATGAATTATTAAGACAAAATTATTGGCCTTGGTTGAGCCCACCAAAAGAACTAAAAGGGAGTGAATCAAAACTAACTCTAAACTCTATAAGTTTTGAAACAAAACAAAATATTGGAGAAGAGTTCAGGAAGGCTTCGAAGAGTTTCCGTTAATGGTGGAGTACCTAAGGTTTGATGTGATATTCAAGTTCGCAAGAGTGGGTTTGAATAGCGGGAAGATAACTATTCGTGGATGCAATTTCCATGAAACCCATCATGGTAATCAAATAATCTTATTTAACTACTATCTCTTATTTAAAATGTAATTAATGTGATGATTGTTTTTGAAGAAAAAAAATAGTTGTTAGTAATATAATTATATACATTTTTTACATCATAAATTTATAAAAGGTCAAAGGTTTATCAAATTCTAAAAAACTTAAGTCAACTACAAGGTTAAAATCGACGCTAGACGCATGTATTTTAAAAACAAGTTTTGGTAATATTATTTATAAGTTATGACTTTTCCAATTTATTTTAGAGAAAATTCGGAAAAATGACTCTTTCGTATTTAAAATTTTGCAAAGTATACTTTTTTTCTTTTGAAAACTAACTCCTTTTAACTGTGGGTTAACTTTTTTGCCCAAATTAAAATTTAAAGTTATATCATTATTTATTAAAATTAAATTCGAAATAATATAATTAGTTATTAATTTTTTAATTTTTTAATTTTAGATAAAGATGTGTTATTTGTTTTATATTTAAACTCATTAAATTATTTTATTTTAGATAAAGATATTTTGTTTAAGATATATTTGTTAAATACTTTAAGTTTATCTACCACTATTTGATTTCCTATATATAATGCTTTCTCTCAAATGATTACAATATGATTACAATGAAAACATTAAATCCGAAATTAAATTACTTGATTATTTTAGGTAGATTTATTAAGTTTATATGATATTTTATTTGATGTGCTCACATCGGACAAATTCACGTTACATACCGCCTCTTTACCGTTGTTGGAAACAACGCCATCTACGAGAACGAGGTATAGAAATTTACAATTCGTGTACTTCAAACCTATACAACACACTTGATAATAAGCTTCTCCATGTCGCTACAGAGTTTCAAACACATTGTCAAACAATGCGTCATAGTGAATATGGAAGGTATCAGCCGACTTCTCTACAACTCAAATATCATCGGCTGTCATGCAAGAAGGAGGACTAGATATCTCAGGTGAACGAGAGTTTGGAACCACTTAGGCGTGAACCCAATACTCCCGTGCCTCTAAACTTTTTTATCCAAAGGGTACTCTTTTTTTCCGTATGCGACTCGGTTTCTTTTCTATTTCCCGGTTTTTTTAAAAAAAAATTAATATAAAAAAGGCAACCCATTCATGTAATCAATTTTTCATTTCTAATATATAAAAAAGGAACTCTTTAATTTTTTGGGAGCATTTGCACTTTCGCCTTTCCCAAACTCAAGCATAAATTGTTAGCCAAATAATTACACAAGTGTCAAAACATATTAGTAGTGTTTTCACCTACCAAAGAATTTGACTATAATGCCTTTTATAGACAACTAAATCTTTATAAAAACTCCACTCACATCGACATTCATCACTAACGTCTTCTTCACTTTGACATCACTCGCACTACTACTTCTTATATATTATTTATTACCGTCTCGGAAATTAATCAACATCCCCACGTTATACGCGGCTTCGCCCTAGTTAGTAACAATGCCATGCTTTCAAATAAATATGAAAGTAAAGGACACACTAAAAACCATTATAATGTCTACAATAGTGAATGCATATTGAGGGAAAACGGTAATAAATTGTGCTTTTTATTATCTAATTTATACTTTTTTTTATTTTCGGATTAATAATTGTTTTAGACTTTTTAAAAATTAAGAAGAAAAATGATTGTTGGGTTAATGAGTAGTGGCGTGAAGGTTGTCATGTCAGCTAAAACATGCAGAAAAATAAAAAAGAATGTGGGAGACAGCATTAGCCTTTTACACATTTTTAAGCTCTCTTCACTATTTTCTATAAAAACAAAGTTAAACTTTCAGGGCCCTTTCTTTAATCAATTTGATTTTATCAGATTTAAAATTTTCAGTCATATAGTTACAAGATCAATTAGAAATAGTTATTTCTTATAACAAATAGTTATGCTATTTTTTTTTTTTTATTCTCATAAAGATTTTAATCTAAAAATTGAGGTCTTAAGGTGTTTTCATTTGTATCCTTAACATCGCGGGGTTATGATTTTCATCAGTTAAGTATTTTTGATTTTTAATAAACATCTCAATTTTCGAAGTTTTAAGGTAAACCATGTCATAAGTTGAGTTTTTTTAAAAAAAATTAATAAATAAAAATACAACAATACCAAAGTTACGTATATGATAAAAATAAAAACACACATATAACCAGAATAACAAACGTTATCATATATGAACAATAAATCTACATGAAGAAACCAATGTCAAAACAATTGTAGCTAAATTTTAATTTCCCTATTGGCCAATTCAATATCATACACGAAATGAATGATCATCGTGTTAAAAAAAAACATCAATACATAAAATTTGTCTATGATCTGATAAAACTATCATTTACAATATGTCATCACATTGTTATAAGTTTATAACAAAATATGGTAACACTTAATTAATTAATACCAAAATTTTCAAATTCTCAAGTGAATTGTGGTGGTTCCCACAAGCAAAGGAGAAGAATGAGATATCTATCTACCTAATATTTATATCTCCACAACTTCACTCTTTTTCTCATCAATCAAACACACACATTCTTTCTTCTTCATCTATCTTCTTCTTGATTCAAAGCTTAATTATAGGTTTTCAATGGCGGATAATACCGATAATCGAAGAACATTATGTGGAGTTCCAGAGAAGCTACAGCTTCACATAGCCATGCTTACGTTACAATTTGGATACGCTGGTTTTCACGTTGTATCAAGAGCTGCTCTTAATATGGGCATTAGCAAACTTGTCTTCCCTGTATATCGCAACATCATTGCTTTGCTTCTCCTACTTCCTTTCGCTTACTTTCTTGAAAAGTAATTAAACTAAACCCTTTTCTTGATTTATGTAATTTGTTTTCATTACTTAACTAAAATAAAAGTTTAGTAGTTTAATTATAATATATATATAAATTTGTGTTGGTTAGGAAGGAGAGACCAGCGATTACTCTCAACTTTCTCATACAATTCTTCTTTCTAGCACTTATTGGGTATTTAACTATATATATATTCTTTCGTTCTTTTATATTTATCAAGTAACAAAAACACATGGGATTAGTGATTAATTAATTTGTTGTTAAATTATTATACATACGACACAGAATAACAGCGAACCAAGGCTTTTATTTGTTGGGACTAGACAACACTTCTCCAACATTTGCTTCTTCCATGCAAAACTCTGTTCCTGCCATTACTTTTCTTATGGCTGCTCTTCTCAGGCATCGATCCATCCATCTCTTCTCCTATATTTTAAATTTTAATCTAATAAAAATAGAAACTAATAACAAATGAAAATCCTTTAACAAAAAAAAAATGACAATAATAACAAATACTTATGGACAATAATAACCACTTTAATAATTTTCGTTTTTGACTTTTTCAACGTAGAAGAAAGGAAACCTACCATAAGTGGATAATAATACTATATATGCATGGACAACAATAAATTTCCTTTCAAATAGTAGACGGATTTTTTTTTCCAATTTTAATATACATTTTCTTTTTTAAAGTTTTTTGCAGATAATTTTTTGATATTTTTTTTAAAAATAGTACGTGATAAAACAATTTAGTTTTTTTTGGAAAAGTTTGAAATATATATATATTACTAGAAACAGTGTTAATGATATAATTGATCATTATAGTAACACATTTGTACATGTTATATATGTAAAAAAAAAAAACAGAATTGAGAAAGTTTTTTTTTTTTTTTTTTTTTTTTTATTACATCAGAATTGAGAAAGTTAGAATAAACAGAAGAGACGGTATCTCCAAAATCTTAGGAACAGCTCTTTGTGTCGCCGGAGCCTCCGTAATAACTCTCTACAAGGGTCCCACAATCTACTCTCCGACAAGCCACCTCCACAACACTCACGCCGCCGCCTCCGCCGCACAATTATCTTCTCCTTTAGGAGACGCCGCGCCTAAAAACTGGACTCTTGGTTGCATCTACTTGATAGGTCACTGTCTTTCTTGGTCAGGGTGGCTCGTGTTTCAAGCACCGGTTCTTAAATCTTATCCGGCGAGGCTCTCCGTCACGTCTTACACGTGTTTCTTTGGGATTATACAGTTCTTGATCATTGCTGCTTTTTGTGAGAGAGACTCTCAAGCTTGGGTTTTTCACTCTGGATGGGAACTTTTCACCATTCTATACGCAGTTAGTATTTATTTTTTTTTACCTTTTGCATGTTTTATAATTTATTTCTTGAATGTTTTGGTTTTGACCCTATTGTTTCGAAATGATCAATTTAGTCCTTTAATAATTTCAGGGAATAGTAGCGTCTGGAATCGCGTTTGCGGTTCAGATTTGGTGTATTGACAGAGGAGGTCCAGTTTTCGTTGCGGTTTATCAACCTGTTCAGACTTTAGTCGTGGCGATTATGGCTTCCATTGCTTTAGGCGAAGAATTTTATGTGGGAGGGTACGTAAAAATTAAAACTATACTATTTTACCAAAAATATTATATTGCATCCTTAATGATTAATAATATTATAGGATAAATATAACCAAATGTTAAAATTGGAAGTTAAAAAAAAATTGATGTACTACATTGTATAAACTAAATAAACGGGTGGATTTTAAAATATTTATTAACTTGGAGGAGCGAAATGAAAGAGAAAATTTATGTTCTTTGCCACGTGGTGGTTATATATTGGCAGGATTATTGGAGCTGTGTTGATCATAACGGGACTTTACTTTGTGTTGTACGGTAAGAGCGAAGAGAGGAAATTTTTAGCTATTGAGAAGGCAGCGATCCAGTACAACGCGGAGCATGGTATGGACCGTGCACCTTCATCTCGCGGCTCAATCAAGTCGTCCATCACAGCTCCATTACTTCATCAGTCAACGGACAATGTTTGACTAATAAAGTCCTTTAATTTCTCTCTAAAAAAATTACCAATGCCATTACCCAATTAAAAAGGGAATAATGGTGTGCCTTTGTGTTTTTTTAATTACTTTTGTGTTTGTTTGTTTTTTCTCTTTTTGGCTTTTTTACTTTTATTTTTTAATATTAATTAGTAATTATCTAAGAAGAGGTTTTTGAGGAGGAAAAAAAGTGGATGAGACATCATTGTTTCATGTGTGGGAGCTTGGATTGGGACTTCACTATGTATAATATCTGCCTGATATATTAAATTTGTTACATTCAATTTCTTGTGTTTTTTTTTCTTTTCTTTTCTATATCTATATAATGTTTTTTTTTTTGTTAAAATCTATATAATGTTTTTTTTTTTTTTGTCAACGTTTGGGCCACAAATGGCCGACCCATTAGTCAATCCTACACAAACGTAGGCGCGGGGAATCGATCCCGGGTGGGGTGGTGCTACCTGCCTCTTGTGGACTTATGACTGTCACTAGACCAAGGTCACTTCCCATCTATCTATATAATGTTATAATTTGCATTTTATGGTCTTTATTAATGATCACTGACATGATATTCAATTTTGGATAGGGTTCATCTGAAATTTGAATAGTTTCATCTAAAGAAAAAGATATGTTAAGATTGATCAGGAAATTATGTGACAAACATGTTTTTAGAAGGAACCAATATCTCAGTATCCAGAATATTGAAATTGATTTTTAGATATTGAATTAAGAACTAATTTTAGATAAATATGTAGGATTGACAGTAACAACCTCACCAAGTTATGGTTTTGGGCCAAAGACATATTTTTTGGGTTAAGCACAAACATCATTTGCTTCTTGACAAATAAAGAAAAAAAGTAACAACACAACACAACAAGCCCACATAATAACACACATGCATGCATATATGTACTTGTAACCGTTACACATAAACGTTATATCCGTTTTCGTCATATAGATTCATTGCACTTCGAATTATAACCATAACACATTTTTATCATCGAAACAAACAACTGTCGTTTTATATGTGTAAGAATCTGCTTTTACACAACAAAGAAACTAAACATATAGATACATAATTACATTAATTTATATATTTACACGCATTCCTAGATCACGTATATATATAGACTATGTTTTGTGTATGTATTTTTTTGTATATGATAATTAAGATAGTTTATTGAAACCTTAGAGTGGTGAATGGAATGAATCCCAATTATTAAACCGAGAAATATCATTATCTCCTTCATAAACCCATGGAAACCCTAATGACATTGTAGCTTCTTCCCATATCGAAGAATCGTCTGTTACCGGCAAATCCATGTTCATATTTTCCCATGGTATCTCATCTCTTATTCCCCAAAATGACATCTCATTTGATGAAGTTTCTGACTCCGCGTTGACCGAGTCAATGCTTTTTCCGACAGTGTTGCTGCTCGGTGTCGTGTGGGTTGTCTCTGACCCAGATGACACCATTTGAGGGTAATTTTTCGAGGAATCAGGAAGGTTTAGGTAAGCCTCAGGCCCATAAAGCTTACGAGCCGCGGAGTCATAAGCCAAGGCCGCCTCATGGGCCGTGTCGAAAGTACCTAGCCAAAGCCGAGCTCCTCGGTTAGGTTCACGGATCTCAGCTACCCATTTGCCCCACGTACGTTGTCTTACACCTTTGTAGCTGCAAGAGGAGTTTTCGGGTCCACCTTTGCCTCTCATACAACCTTTTCTTGAGCTAGAATGGACCGTTCGTTGTTTCTTGATAGCACCAACCATCATTACCTTTGGCTTTATAGATGACATAAGATGATGTTGACAGTGGAATATGACGATTTTTTGAATGTGATAAGGCAAAAGATATGAGTAAATGGGTGTGTTATATATAGTGGAAGAGAGTGATGAAACGTGGCGGTGACAATACATAGACATGACGGATGGTCGTGTCGAGAGGAGGAAGCTAGTGTTGGTTTTGTAGTCATAACACTTGTCTTGAGAGACCCTTCTCTTTTTGGCAACAAGGATTGTTAAAAAACTAGCAGAGAGTTATGGATAAGGTCATTTGCTATTGGTGAAATATTAAAAATATATAACCATTAATCCATTATATATGAATCAACTAGGATTTAACCCGTGGTACACCACGGGTTTATGTTTTTTACAAATTGTTTTATATATATACAATTAATTTAGAAGTTTGTAATATTCTTTCTGTTTTTTGTAAAATAAATAAAAATATTCGAATCTCTAAAGAAAGTATTTTGTTATTTTATTGTTTATGCAAATAAATATATAATGAGATTAGATTTTATATAGTAAAATCTTAATATAATTTGTAAGTTGGTTTATTCCAAACTATTATAAACTATAAAAATTTATTTTATTATATTTAGGGATGGACAAAACTTCCGAATCCGAAATACCGAACCCAAACCAAACCGAAATCCCCAAATCAATACTGATCCTAAAAACAAATAACTCGAATGTATAGGGAAATTTACTACCATAATACCCGAAATCGAATATGAACCGAACTCAATGTTGTAGAACTAAACTAAAATACTCTAACTACCCAAAAAATATTTAAAATAATAATAATTATAATTATATTTGAAGTACATAATTGGAACCAAACCGAAATTAAAGAACCGAAACCGTTCCAAAAATAAATAACCCGAACGAATAGAAAAATTTACTACTCGAAAACCCGGAGCTAAAACAAATTTCTAGATTTGAACCCGAAGTACCCAAAATTTGTTTATGATAAAGTTTAATCATTATTTTCAAACTTTTTGTGATTTATCTAGAATTTTTCCGAAACCGAACCCGTTAATAAATAATTGTTATGCTAATGTTAATTGATTTAAACAAACTTTATCTATGTTCAATATAGATGTTTATTAACATCTAAAATATTAATATAAATAGAAACTTATAATATGGACAATGATTATATATAAAAACTAAACTATGTACTTTTAAAAAAATATTTATATTCTGAAAATTTTTATAGACCTCCAGTAAGAAAAATAAAAAGATTATATCAAAAATATTATAAATATGAAATTAGTGGTTGGTTTTTGTTGAAAATCGGTTTTATTGTTTTTGTTGATATTTAAGTTAATTTTAAAAAGTATATATATAGAATGAAATATGTTTGTGTGTAAGTTTAACATAACTCTTAATCCTATTGTTGTCTAAAATAAGAATAAGATTAATCTTAAGTATTTTGTTTGGATTTACTAAATTACGTTTTTACCATTAGTGAAATTTTTGCATCTTGTTTAAAACCAACGACATAGTATGTTGTTAAGTGAGTTTTTTTGGAAAAGTTCAAAAAAATACTTCAAAAATAATAATATATATATTTTTATTATATATTTCGTATAACAAAATTTTAATATAATTTGTAAGTTGATTAGACCAATAATTTATTATTTATTATATTTATGATTCGAAAATACCCGGATTCAAAATACAAACCGAAACCTAATCAAAATACACAAATCATATTATGCGATTTACCCAAATTTATTTAAAATTATAATTATTTTGATTATATATATATATAAATAATTGTTGTAAACATATTCTAAATATGTAATATAATATTTAAAGTTTAGTAGAATTGCAATTTCTTCTTTTTTGTTTATAATCGAACCGGAAATCGAACTCGTTAACAAAGTATTTTTGTTTTTTATTGGTTGATATTTTTAACAAAAAATTGTTTCAACTCGTTTTTAAATTCTTAATAATATTGATTAAACCTGTTTTGATTTAAATAAAATTTTAATGGTAGTTTTTATAAAAAAAATATGTAATAATATATTTATGGGAATTACATATTTTTATTTTGTTTTTCAAATATTTTTTACATAATTTCTTTAATTTTTTTATTTATTTTTGGAGAGAATTGTAATATTTCCTTATTTGGTTTTTCGTAATTAAATGTTCAGAAATATTTCCTTTTATGTTCAATGGCATAATGTGTAAATAAGTTTGATTTTTTGGACATGTTCAAATTAGTACTTCAAAAATACTAATATAGATGGATCGTCGTGTGAATGCTAGCAAAATAGTTTCCTATAACCTATTTTAAAAATAATAATTTTGTTTATTTTATTTTCAAAAAGAAACTATAATTAAATATATTATTAAAAACAAATTATAGAGGCTATTGGTTCTTCGTATATTTTTTAATGGATCTAGAATTGCTTTTTCACATATTTTGTTTAAGTTACATCTTACAACTTGAACATATATAATCATTTTTAGTGATATGTCTAGATTTTGAACTCTCTTTATTATTTAATCTATTATGTATATTAGTGATTTTGTAAGCCTTTTGTATATAGTTTTTTAATTGTTGTACATATAGAATCACCATAAGAAAATTCTCTGTTATCCAATCTTTCTAAATTTAATTTAAATTTTAAATTGTCACGTGGTAAAATACGCAACACACAAGTAATGTATGTGTGTAACAGTGTAAGGGTCAGTCATGTGGCTGCATGCCAAATATGAACACAAAGTTGGCTCTTCGAGAGAATACAAAACAAAGTTCATTGAATCTTTTCTTCTCTCTCTTTATTTTTTATAAAACATTTGTGGTCGAGACACACGTGAAAAAACGGCCTCTTGTCATAATACTCATAACCGATAACTACAAAGCTTCAGTCCATTAACAAATGTCTCCAAATGTATATAGGGAGAATCACAAAACTACACCATTTGAATTACATTTCACAAAACTACACCATTTCAAAATTGCTTCACAAAACTACACTTAAACACTCAAAATTAAATCCAAATAAACCATATCCAAACAATATACCCTTAATACTATACCCTAAACACTAATTAGCGAACCCAAATGAAAATATTTTAATTTTGGTAATTTTTAAAAGGGTAAATCAAGCTTTTAAAATTTTGAAAGGGTGTAAATATGTGAAAATTTTGAATTAGATGTAGTTTTGTGAAAGAGGAGTTGAAAGGGTGTAGTTTTGTGAATTCCTCATGTATATATCACTTTTGATAAAATATATTGTAACTGAAGTAATAATTTGTTCAGTTTCAATTAGGTTCTTTGTGTTGTCCAAACAAATAAATATGTTCTTTGTGTAAATTGCTAAACATAATTCACGAAATCATTGTAATTAAGAATATTAAATATTTTTTTTCTATTTAAATGTTATGTTTTACACAAAAAACCAACAATTTATAATATATTCAGAAAATTCACCCAAACATAAAAAAATATTACAAAAAGTATTGAAGAATTTTATGTTATCTATATTTTTTAAACATTTATGTTAGTTTTGGCTGATTCAAACTTCCTATGTTTCATAATGGCGCTACAATAAGGCTAACATCCACATTTTTAGTGTGGGCTTCATTGTACACTGTTACTTGCAAGAAAAGCCTTATTCTGTTTTTTTTACATTTCATGAGATTAAAAAACTGTTAACTAAAGTGACATCAAACAAATTCACTAAAATCTTAAGTAAATAACTCATATCCATGACCATCAGAGAGAAAACATAAGAATAAAATCAACACACCACTAGAGAGTCTAGGCTCACATTGAATAAAGTTTACTTTTTTTTATTCAAACCCATTTGATAATTTACTCTTTGATTCAACATTAGAGCTTCTACAACACTTAACTAGCATCTACATCATAAGCAAACACCATAGTTCAACACATCCAAATCAAACTAAACACTTAACACACATATATAAAACCTTATATACAAATCAAACCTAACACTAAAACTGTTCTTGCTATGAGCCTATCATTGTGACCAATCTCTTAGTGCCTATCAAAACTCATCCCTATGCAGAACTATCCAAATAGCAAACTTGTAATAGTAAAAGCACAAGACTTTCTTGATAAATTCAAGCTATAATGTAATCCTATCAAGAACCCACAAAACATATACAATAATATACACTTCACAAACACAAAATATACATACATTCATATATATAGCAAAGGAAGAAGAAGAGATTTTACAGAGTTTCTTTGTAAATGTTACCACTATAGGTAACAATCACTTAAGAAGAAGACGATGAAGAAGGAAACACATCTTTAACAGCAGAAGCAGCCGTCAAATAATTAAGCGTATTCCTAAGAGTATCTCTCTCTCTCTTTAACCTCGCCGCCGTATCTTCAAGCTCAAGCAAAGCTTGTTGCTCTCTAGGAGCCCCTTCGAATGTGCTTCCGACGAAAAATGAGAACGGCGTCGGAAACTGATTCCTCCTCAGATCTTGCCTCGCCGCCGCCGTCTCTTTCTCCGCCGCCGTCACCGCCGTCTTACCGTTTAATCGATTCGATATTCGAATCACTTCCTTCATCAGATCTTCTACTTCGTTAGCTAACGAATCTAGATCTAGACCTAGATCTGGATTCTCTACACGTGGAGGACGATCCTCTAGCCACGTCACTTCAGCGACTAGGTAAGGTTTCGTACGGACGAGATTCGTGACTCTGAACCGTTCTTGGCCTTTGACGATTAAGAAGAACCGATCGTCGACGAGAAGTTCGTGCTTAACGATTTCGCCGACGCATCCGATTTCGGCGGCGGATCCGGTGACGGAATCGGAGTAAACGACGCCGAATCGGAGATCTGATTGGTGGAGGAGAGTGTGCATCATGATCCTGTAACGGAACTCGAAGATCTGGAGAGGGAGGATCGCTCCTGGGAAGAGAACTAGCGGGAGAGGGAAGATAGGAAGCTCCACTACGTCGTTTGATTTGGGAGATGATGAACATCGAAATCGCCGGAGATTCGCCGGAGATCTGACGGTGAAGGAGGAGTGAGACGGTGGTTTTGATTTGAAGGAAGGAGACGGAGATAACGATGTTGATGAAGGTGAAGAGACTGTGTGTGTAAGCGCCATTACAGAGGAAAGAAGAAGAAGAGTGAAGAAAAAAAATGATTAAATTTTTAATTTTGATTTATACAATTTTTTTTGAATTTTAAGCAAAAAAATTAAGATATTATAATAATAATTGCCACGTGGTTATTTAGTGGATAATAAACGAGAGGAGGAGAAGAAGTTGTGGATGTGGTTTTGAATATCCACACGAGCGTTGATACTTTATGTTATCCATTTGATAATTATCTATATGCCACGTGTGCTCTTTATTATATGCCACGTGTGCTCTTTATTATAATAGTAATTAATTAGTTAGACCAAGGTGATTAATTATAGGTAGTTAGATTAGTGAATCACATTACAAAACTGAAAATCACTAAATTGCAAAATAACATTTGATTTATACAAAGCCCACTATCTCAAGTATAAGTAAAGCCCATCTGTAACACCTCTCACATGATACAAAAAAGGCAAAAACATAGACCAAATTAATCATATAGATATCGAATATAAGGGCCCATAAAAAGCCCAAAATACAAAATTGAGTGATTGTAAGAAAAAATAACACATAAAAAGATTTTCAGACAATAAATTAGTTATAAAATGAGAACCATTAATCAATGGGAGATTAGGAGACCAATAGGATGTGTATAGTAGAATAAAGACGAGTTAGAGGCACGTGGGATTTGGAATGGTATGTATATGTTGCGACAAAAACCATTCTTATGCAAATTCAATCGACAATAATTAACAGAAACAAAACTAGTTTATCACTTTCGTAGAAACAAAAACAAACCAATGGTTTTCTTCTTAAAGTATTTCCAATAACTGATAAATTAATTTTTATATATAAAGCTTTGGACAAAGCATATGCCATGTTGTTTTTGTCGCACGATATGCATATACATTTTAAAAAATTTAATATTAGTTTGATGATTCGAAATGGCGTTTTGTTTTCTTTGTGAATTGTGACAACATTGTGGTGATTGTTAATTTGTTATTTTAAAAAAAATTGTAGTTATTAATCTAACATGGTTTATAAAAAAGATTAAGTTGATCTAACTTTATTAATTGTTTTACCTATTCTAACTAAAATTGTAAAGACTAAATATGTTCCACTTTTTAAGAAATTTGATATAGCTTTCTTTCTGAATAATGTTATTTTTGATTTTATCTTATTAATAGTATATGTGCTTCCACCACACACCATATATATTCATATATATTCATAATTCAGAAACACATAATATGAAAACAGATTTATATGTTGGCGGAATCTAAAAAGTATATACTTATAGGAGACAGAAAAATGTGATGCGTATATATATATAAATACAATTAAAAGCATCACAATGTTCCAAATTATGATTCAATACATTAGATTTAATAACTTTAAAAACACTTTCAAGATTTTACGAGTGATTGGCCAAAATGTGATATCGATCTAGAGTTTTAGCTTTGGTCCAAAACTTTAAATTGGATCAATTGCGTACATTCCAAAACTAACAATTCAAGTCGACAAAGAAAACCAAAAAGAACAAAACACTATTAATGTTTTTGTTTTCGAATATAAAATCAAAAACATAATGTTCCCTTCACGATGATTGATGGGCCTTCCAATATCATAGTTTCGTTGAATATTAATTATATACATAATTTTTTCACATTCATAAATAACAAAAAAAAAAAATAGCAAAAGTAATTGTTAGGAAAAAACGAAATGATATGTATATTAGGTCATATTTCAAATAAAAATAAATTTGTGACTTCTACACTTAAGTTTTTGATTTTTAATTCTAGTTGAGTTAATAACATTTGGTAACGTCTCGTCTTTTCGATTATTCAAGTGGTATTTTTGCCAAATATGTGGAGAGAGTGGTGAAACTTTTTGGTGCACACGGTAACCATTTTTAGGCAGACATAGTAAAGATCTCGAATCAAATCTCTTTGGCACCGTATCTTCAATATTGTCCCTATCAAATTACTTTCACTTGCACTTTATTATTTTCACATCCACCCATAATATAATAATTATGATGTATAAGTTGCGTATAGGTAATGTTTAACGTGCAAATTTTAAACTTATAAGTCTATTAAGGAATGTTTATAACTTAGTCTAACGTTTGGTTTTTTCAAATATTTTAATTTATACTATCCGGCCGCGAATGTGGAAAGGAATCATTGTTGATTAGTATGTGTCAATGGGTTAATTATTTTATGTGTGTTTTAATGTTCAATCCTAATTCAAAAAAATATATTTTTATTAGCAAGACATATTTAAAAAATGTATTTATATTGTGCATACGGGTCTTATGATCATAAAATATTTACTCATGCTATAATAATTCTTTTATTTGGATCAATTATGTGCGTATCATCGTGGATTATATATCTTACTCACATATATATACATATCATATAAAATGAGTTCTTGACATAAATAAATAAATAAAAAATAATAAAAAGGTTATGAAAGTTGAGCTGTAAAATGAGCAGAAAGAAAGAAAGAAAGTGTTGGGAACTCATTTCACTAAGTTGGTATGTCCCTTTCTCACTTTTTAAAAAGTCTTAACGAATCTCTTTTATAAATATTTCTCAAACGATCTCCACTTCCCTCTTTCACGTGACACTAATTATCCACCCATTTCATTAATTACTTTCACATTTAAATATACACCTTTTTCAAATTTTATATGCATATATCGATTATGTATACGTATCTTTTGATGTCTTCAATCTCCCTCTATGACTATGATATATAATGGAATATGATATTTATAACATATTTGGAAGAGATCATAGTCTAGAAAACATTTCCTTATATATTAGTCCATGACAAAACGATTGATAAGAGAGGGAAACACACGTAAATGATAAAATTTAGTAATATATTATTTTATAAAAAAATATTCACTAATGGCGAATAATATATAGACCACAGTGATCAACTATATAAATAATTATATTTAAATAATTTATGGGACACTTTTTGCATGGAAAATGTGGATATGTTTGGTACTTCATGGCCAAATAAACTCCTAAATGACAGTTGTATGTAAGGTCCACTAATTAATTTAAATTATGACATTACAAAAACATAAAGGGTCCATTCAATATTATTATAACGTGAATTTATATACAAAAATTTGTTAGTCGCTTTATATGGCTGAGCTAGAGACTAAATTGAAAAAGTTGGTTCCGAACTCAAAAAAGAACCCACAATGACATGACACGATAAAGTTACGCATTACATATTTTAACCAAAAAGAATAATTATATAAAATGTATTAAAAGATTGACGAGGCATTGTGTTTAGACTTTATAGCAAAATCATAGTGTTTTATTTGTTTATTTCCAGAGAGGTTTATTTTTTTCTAACATTAGTGGTTTTGGTCTAATTAACACGTAAGAGATTAGCGCAAAACTAACCTTTCTTTAGTTTGGACGAAGTTCTAATAATTTATTCAAATTAAAATTAATTAACAAGGCGGTATAATTAACATTCTTTCCAATTAACAAAATATAATTACTATTGTAAATATAAAGAAGTGTGTTAAATTTGTAAAAAGTGGACGTTTGGCCTTTATAAAAACTAAAAAAAATATAATTGAAATTTAGATAGATATAAAACGGAGAGACGTGTAAAAAGATCATGGGACCAATAATCAAAAACTTTATTAACAAAAATACTATTTATTTTGTACTTTCAAAAAATGAAAAAGAAGGTAGGAAACGATGGAGATGTGAAGAAGAGAAGATTTGTTAGGTTGATATCCACATATATGTTTTTTTAACTAATCTCTTTATTACGACATTTCCACCATTTGGCTTCATTTTTTCCTGTTTGATTTTGACATGTCCTTCATTTTTCTCTTTTCGTTGAACTCTATTTTATATTTCTATTATGACAACTCGACTTCATAAAGTATGTTAAGATGTGTAGTTAACTACATTTTGGTGATGTGTGTAAGACTAATAGATAAAGAAATATATAACTAAGGAAAATGAATAAATGGTGGTGATTTAGTGGTTAACATTTGGTGATAGATTAATGGGTTAATATAGTAGTTTACATCTAGTTGTTTAAACCATAATTCAAGTTTTTCAAATTTTAAAATTAATATATTTTTGGTCAATCGAAAAAGAAATTTTTACACTTTAAGAGCATTAACATCACACATCTTCTCCCACGTCTTAACCGGTGGGTCCCACCAGTAATATCAAAATGCACATCTAAAAAATCTAATACAAGAGGTGGTTTTTAAACTATTCGCGGGTCCCACTGCCACGTGGCGACCCGCGATGGGTTCTTTTTTTTTTTTGAAAAAAAAAAATGAAAAAAAAAAATTAAGCAAGTCCAACGGTGTTTCTTAACGGGATCTTAGCATGTGGAGTCCACCTAAATAGTTAAGATCTGAATCTTATATTTCTTATTTAAGATCCAGATCTTAACTATTCATGCATACGTGGCGGCCCATGATTGGTCCATTTTTATTTTTTATTTTTTATTTTGTTTTAAACCAACTGTTCATGAACCCCACTGAATAGTTAAGAAATTTTGTGGGTTTCTCTGTTGGAGATGGTCTTAATGCTCTAAGCATATTAGAAAACCAAGGCATATATATATATAGGTTAAAACCCTCATTTAACTATTCACAATTTAAATAGAAGATACTCGACCTTATTTTATTTTTTTTGTGAAATAGTTAATAATATTTTAATAGACATAAATCAGCGAGGTTGAAGAGGGAATATTGTGTAGAAAAGTATGTTGGATTTGGTTCGATTCGAAGAGTAATTTATATTATCGATGAAAAAACCAATATCTTCTTTTTTGCATGGAAGTTCGTAATAATGTGGCGGTCTCCTCTTTTGAGGTAAGAATTTACAAATTGTTTTAATTTTTAATCTCTTTTTCTCTCCATCACACAAAGCACCACTAACACATAGTGACATAATTAAATACGTTGAAGTGCTAAATGATAAGTAAAACGGTGACAAATTCTAAATAATAAAACTTTTATTATGACAAAACGATTATTCGTGGTAGAATTTAACTATATTATTTTATTTATTTTTTGTTTAAAACTATATTATTATTATATATGCAAATAAAAATTATGATAAACTCTGTCGAAGAGGTGTTACAAATAATAGTATCAAGTTTTGTTGCACAACCAAAGAAATAATATTGTGCAACAATAAAAAAACCAAAGAAATAATATTATCGTTGGTATTTATCACTTAAGGCCACAAAATGTAAGCATTTTTCACAGCATATCCGAATGATATATATATAATCAAAGAGGAACATTATAAATTATAGAATTGTTTTTTGTTCTCCTTCACGCAGACATGTTACACTGTGCCATTGTGATGAGGTCGCATATTTTATTTTTGTGGAAGATATATATATATCCAAGATACGCATATTTTTATTATAAAGCTGATTATTAATTTTTATTCATCGAACAAACGAATATTGTGAAACATTCTGGCCCCCACACGCGTCCGTTTCTGGTTCAATTTTCAATATGGATATTGTTTACAAGAATCAATTTCACAAAATCTACTGTATACTTATATGGTTTTGTAAGATTACAAACTGTATATTAATGAAAAATACTCATTTACGCTTTAGTTTTTTTATTTTCATTCTAAGCTCAAAGTCTACACAATATAATGATGTGTGACCTTTCACCTTTAAATATATGAATTTTTTGGATTTAATCATACTTACACGAGTAAGCAATGCAACTAGAATAGAAGTGTGGAAATTAGACTATTAGTTGAATATCCAGTACATGTATATTATTTAGTAATAAGACACAAATCGGAAAAAGGAAAAAAAAAACAATCATAACAGGAGAACAAGTTGGCAATTATGAGATTTATAAAATTTTTTTATAAAAATGAGATTTATAATTTGGTAAGACGTATCAATCTCTAATATCTCGCAAAGGTATTAATTAATTTTTGGCTTCACGTAGATCCCAACTTGCCTTCATCGTTTTTTTCTATAGAAATTATATATAATATTAATATCAAATTGACCCACCAAACTATTTATCACCAAACTTTTTTTTTTTTTTTTGTTAAAAATTTATCACCAAACTTGGTAAGCGTTAAGATCTCATCCCGTGTTGAGAATCGAACCCGATTCTTCCCAAGATCTAGCTAAGATTCACCGTCACAACACCCGCGATTTAACCCGGTTCACGGTGTTAACCAACCGCTACATCCGGTTAGGACCGAAGCATCGTCCTCGCCGCTTCCGATCCCTAAGTCTTATTGATATCACCGGAAAACACCTCCGGCGTGGTTTTACAAGAAGATCTCTCTCACACACCGATTACAACCTAATCGGAGTTACAAAGAAGAACGAAGAAGAAGATACAGAAGAAGAAGAGACCCAAGAACCCTAATCCAAGATTACTCACCGTATCTCTCCAGATTGGATTTCTCTCTCTCTCTCTAACCTACTCTCTGTTCCTATGAAACTAGAGAAAGGAAAAAACACACATCGAAGAAGAAAGGAGGCTTTTCTCCCTTTAATAAATCTTGTTGCTTTTCTTCTTAGTCACCATGTGCTTCTCACGTGTCTCTTCAATTCTAGCATATTGAGATACTCTTCTTCACTTAGAGTATTTGCTTCCTTCTTCTTCTTCAAGACTACTATCAAGTTGAATCATATCCCAACAATCTCCACCTTGATTCAAGCTTGAAGAATTTTCTTGTAAGAGCTGCCCTAAGAGCATTTAAAATCAGCTCTAACCTTGGCACATCTAATCTTCAATAAACCTGCATAAGTCACACTTATACACATCCCACAGATTAATCAACATAAATCTGTAAACACACACTTAATTTCTTAAGTCCATATGAGTTTTGTTTGAATAACAAAGTTTATTGCTAACAAGCTAGATAAGTTTCAACACCATAAACCAATAAGAACTCGATCTAACCACATGATTAAACCAGATCTCGAATGACCTTAACAGTCGGTTTAAAGCTACAATCAAAATGATTCTCATTACTAGTTCTAACAAACTATCAATAATAAACCAAATTTGATAAGCTACTCTATGCTAGTTGCAACTCATATCATGTCCTGAACCTGAGCTAACCACTCACAGACAATACCATTAACAAGATAAAGAACCTTTAAACATGTTAATGCAACAGAAACTTAATAAGCTAAACCACCTATAAGCATATCAATCACACAGAATTTTCATCATGATCTCTGTCAAAATACATGAACCTGTTGCAGTGATTGAGCCTGTCTCCTTGTAAATCTGATTCTCTTTCACATGTTTATGATTCACTCATGTGCACTAAGCCTTGAATCATAAGCTGCCTTTTGAATCCTTTTATGAGACCAGAATCATCACCACTTCTTCCCTTGAAGTAGTCTTGATTCAAACCTGTAAAACAGTCTCAAAACAAACAGTTAATAACCATTTTACTAAATATGAGACTGAACTTACAAATCCTTGTTAACAGCCTTTTGCACCGCCATTTCTTCAACGGAACACGCCGGCTAACTCCACCAGGCTAAGAAAACTTTTAGAACAAGTATGTTTGCTCCACCTTGCTCAAACCTTTCTGTTAAAACAGAACTTCCATCAACAGCTTTGAGAACCACTGTCAATAATCTTTAAACCAGTCTCTTATCAACAATACTTGTGACATAACCGAGACTCCTCTCCACAACTCTTCTACACCATATCTTTCGAGCTCATGATGTCATCTTTGTTGTAGGAGTGACCTGCAATATCCCTTTTTCCATATGCAGACTTTACCACCAAATAAAACTTGGCACCAACATCATTACCTTTTCTCACCATTCATCAACTTTCCCTTGACATGTCTTTATCATTGATGAATACTCACTTAACCTCCTTGTAAGTGATAACCTTGAGAACATCTTCACAATGATGTAAGCTTAGACCAACTAGTTGAAACTAGTTCTTGTCTCCAAATGCAAAACTACTTCCCTTTGCATTTGCATCCTTTTTGGACTTCTTTTCAATTGCTAAACCTTGTGGTAATGTAAGCAGCCTTACCATGCCTTGCACATAGCTGCTTATCCCTCTTGAAAATGACATAGACCTTGAGACGCATTCGGCTGAACTTGTACTTGTCTCACTCAGTTTCACATTCAGAGAACTCACTGAAAACTCACTTCTAAACGCATTTCAGATTTCTTTATACACCACACTGCAGCTGAAAAACACAACTTGCCTTGCTCTTGAACTTGTACACTTCTCCCATGTTCTTGGACTTCATGTCTTTAAACACTCAATTCAACCATCAATCACATCTCTTCTGGATGAGAACTTTCTTCAATCATTCAGATCAAAGACACCATCTAATTCCTCTTGAACCATCAACAGTTCCACTTGAAGTAAAACAGAAACTTTCCAAAGTCTTAACATTCTGTGCTGACTTCAAGTAACCCATCTATCACTTGTGTAGATGACAACATTGATGTGAAATCAACCATGAGCCATATGTCATACTCTTAGACACATATCCATGCTCATTATACACACACTTATCAGCCTTTGTTTCTTAAGAGACCCACCAAGAACTTGACTTCCCATAAACTACTCAAATCAGTTTCTAATTACCAAAACTGAAACTTGTTATAACCTTAGACTTACTTGGCTCACTCCACCTTGAGCTTTGAACCCCTTTAAGTCTAAGTGCCTATAATCAGCCCAGCCAACTATCACCAGATTTTTAAACTTGAGCCACACAAACCAGAAACCCATTTTTTCTCCTAGGTTTCTTCTCATCCAAAGCTGCCAAGACATTTCCCAGAACTGAACATGTAGCTCTTCCTTGATACATCACTCATGATATACAAACAATGACTCCACCTTGAACTACACCTACTTGAAGTTCCATGTCACCTTGGCCATCATAAGCCCTCGTGAAACTGAACTCCTTCCATGTTAAGCTCAGAAACAGTCCCAACATCAAAGAGATATCACTGTCGCCAATAGGAAACATGTTCTAAGCATGCCGTACGCACAGGACAATATCTCTCTGATGTGGTTTCACTTTTCTGTCTTATCATTAACACCTTGAAGAAATTCATATAGACATTTCAAGCAATCTTGCTTACTTTCCAATCTTTGACTTTCACCCATCAAGATTGATCTTGTTATAGCTTAAGATCATGAGACTTGGACCACTCAAAATTCTGATGTTGGTTGATAATGTCCTTTCCCATTATCCACTCATCTTACATACTCCACCTTGAATAAGTTTGCATAAACTTGATTCCTTTCTAAAGCTCCCAGCTTTGAAACAAGAGTATACATGAGCATTGCGGCTTCATGTGTCTTTATCCTATAACTTGACCTGTCTAATTCTCCATGACGTCTAGATGAGTGTCATATTAGACAGCAAAACCTTTTTCTTGGTTTCTACACTTTTGATCTTGATAAGCAGACTTGAACCTGATCCATACCGAAGAGACTGAACCGACGCATAACCACTACTCAAACCAATAACTTAACCTTAAAACCTTCATAGTCACTAATATGTTTTGTCTTAAACAATTAGTCTATTCTTCTTCACCCTTTCCTGCGCTTCTCACAAGAATCATTGATCTTAAATGATTTTCCAACCAGCCATTCACACACATAAGAATCTAATCTCTAAGGCGTCCCTTAGTTCCAAGAATCCTAATCCAACGGCTTGTAGTTTTAAAACCTCATGAACACTTAACCATATTTGATTCACACCATCAAACTATGCCAAAGAATCTTGCAATTTAAGCCAATACCAGAAACTTGGCTACCTCTTTGCAGAATCAACATACATGACCTTGTGTTCTATCAAGCTTGACTCTTGAGTTTGCAGCCAAAGAGCATCCATAAACATTTGATAAGAATCCTCACAATACCACCTTGTGAACTTGCAGCGGAAACTGACTTTCTTCTTCAGGCTTTAAGTTTCTTGAATGATGCATCAAATCTGATTCTGTAGCTTAAACTCATCGCTTGAATCCATGCTCTCCTTGAATCAAACCTTCTCATGAACTTGCCGGTGAGATACTGCCACCATATACACCATTTTCCATTACGGTTAACTTATACAGGTCAAGAACACCGTCTTAAATCTGTAAGCTTCTTGCGTCATTCTCAAATCTCCATCCTTGGACCATGTATCATCTTGAACTTGTAAGCCCCTTTTAGCTTACATTAATTAACACAGAGAAAGAGATATTAAACTTGGTGCTTCTTGCTTTCAATTTATGAGTTTCTTCACTGCGATAATCAATCTCCTTGCATCACTCACAAACATAGACAAAGCAGCCACCGTCATCTTCTTCATTTCTCCAGCTCACACCATCGTCTCCGATGTGGAGTTTCACGATGATTATTCAAGCCCAGACCTGAATCTTTCCTCTTCTTCTTCTTCATGCTGATTTCTTGAGACGTCGCTAGCTTCCTGAATCGCCGAGCACAAGGCTCTGATACCACTTGTTGAGAATCGAACCCGATTCTTCCCAAGATCTAGCTAAGATTCACCGTCACAACACCCGCGATTTAACCCGGTTCACGGTGTTAACCAACCGCTACATCCGGTTAGGACCGAAGCATCGTCCTCGCCGCTTCCGATCCCTAAGTCTTATTGATATCACCGGAAAACACCTCCGGCGTGGTTTTACAAGAAGATCTCTCTCACACACCGATTACAACCTAATCGGAGTTACAAAGAAGAACGAAGAAGAAGATACAGAAGAAGAAGAGACCCAAGAACCCTAATCCAAGATTACTCACCGTATCTCTCCAGATTGGATTTCTCTCTCTCTCTCTCTAACCTACTCTCTGTTCCTATGAAACTAGAGAAAGGAAAAAACACACATCGAAGAAGAAAGGAGGCTTTTCTCCCTTTAATAAATCTTGTTGCTTTTCTTCTTAGTCACCATGTGCTTCTCACGTGTCTCTTCAATTCTAGCATATTGAGATACTCTTCTTCACTTAGAGTATTTGCTTCCTTCTTCTTCTTCAAGACTACTATCAAGTTGAATCATATCCCAACATCCCGCATTGTTTAACAGAAAAACAAGATAAAATACATATTATTTTGATCTTTGATATTAAATATCTAATTCAAATTGTAATTTAACTCGATTCTTTAAAATATAATGGATTTTCTTGTAAGTTTTTGAATATAGAATAATAATAATAATAAATTTAACCGTAACTTATTATAAAATAAAATAAGAATTAAAGTTTTCATCGTCCAAAAAATATATAACAAATAGTATTCCTCCCATTATTTTAAACAAAAGAACAATAAATTTAATAAATAATTAATAAATTTATAACCACGTAAAAAATGATTGTGATATCTATTTTGACATCAACTACTATATATTATTCAATATGGAAATTATTTTGATTTTAAGATTGAACATAAAAAGAGGTAATTTAGTTTGACAAAAAAAAAGAGGTAATTTTTTACATGCAAGTCAAGTCACCACGTGAACCTCATCTTCCCCTGAGAGAGGGTCCCACTATGATTCTCCGTATCTAACTGCGGACCCCACTCTTTTACCACGCACGTGTGACCTCATGCTCTCCCACGTGAAAGTACACGTGGCATTCTCTCCGTCCATCTCACCCATACCTCCCAATAGGGATGTCAGTTGGGCCTCTCCGCTGGACAATTTATTTTTGCGGACGTAATTGGTCAGGATCCAAATAAGATCAAATCCAAATAGGACATCGATAAATGGGTTGTCCGCAATGTCCAAATAAGACCAAATCCAAATAAGAATATTGGTTATTGTTTTTATTCCGATTTTCGATTATGGTTTCAAATTTCATTTTCGATTATGGTTTCGAAATTTATTTTCGGTTTCGGTTTCCGTTTTTTTTTCCTGATCTTGCGGTTTTGACGGAAACATGATTTCGCGGTTTTAACAGAAACATGATTTCGCGAGTTTAACATAACAAAAATGATTTTACGGTTTTAACGATAAAACGTGATTTTGGAGTGGTTTTTGCGAGATACGTGATTTTGCGGTTTATGCGAAAAACGTGATTTTACGGTTTTTGCGGAAAAACATGATTTTGCGGTTTATGCGAAAAACGTGATTTTGTGGTTTTGACGGAAAAATGTGGTTTTGTGGTTTTGACAGAAAAACGTGATTTTATTGTTTCGACATAAAAACATGGTTTTACGTTTTTAGTGAGATATGTGATTTTGGGGCTTTTACGCAAAAAATGTGATTTTGTGATTTATGAAAAATCCAAATCATAACCCTAATTTTTTAAAGCCATTGCGCGGATTAATGTCCAAATGATTTGTCCGCGTTTGTCCGTTTTCGAATTTGGACCTCGCCCATTTCCTACCAATTATATATAGTCTCGTAATAGTCCACCCGTTATTATCGAAATGAATATGGACGGTCCATGGAAATCCAATGGGCATCCCTACCTCCCAATCCCATGCTCTCATCCTCTTCCCTTTCTTTATATATTACCTCAAAAAAATCAATTGTTACATATTTTACCAATATGATTATGTAACACGATTTTTTTCATAATTTTTTTAAAAATATGATCTTGCTATAAATGGTTGATTTTCCCCCTACTTTGTTCTTGATTTCTTAGACAACTAAATTTTCAATAGTCAAATCAGTCGTATAGCTATAAACATATATAATAAATAACACGTTTTAGACAAGACCTAAATCAAATTGGTTTTTTGCTTACATTTTGATGTTGCCGAATTTCGTCAAAATGGTTACGTAGTCGGTCTACAATGTGTAGCCGAAACATATACAAAAATTGTTAATTATTATATTTACTTATTAATTATCATAAACATTGACACGTAGATACTAGATATCTTACGGTGATCAATTTTAATTTTTAACTTTTAAATAAAAAGATGAATTATATAGTTAATAAGTGAATATGACGTGATCTTCTCCGGTACAACTCTTTGTCCTATAAATAGAGAGACTTCTTGTCTTCATATTCTCGACACGCACATACAAACGCATAAACTCGTTAAAATTTCGTACGAAAAATATATAGTATAAAAATCTCTTTATATATATATTTTTAATAATAATATTAAAACTTTCACCCAAACCGAAAAAAGAGAGAGAATCTGTGCATGTTGCTCAGAAAATCTTCAAAGTGTAATCTGGGCTTACGTTAGCTCTCACGAACTCCCAAGGATCTTCTCTATATATATATGTTTTTTCATTTCCCCATAAAAAATATATTTCATCCTTTTTAAAACATTAATTATTATCAAATTATTATTATTATCGCTGCTTCTATTTATTCCCTTCTCCTTTAGTTTCTCGAGAGACACAATAATCTTGCTTTCTTGATTTTCTTGATGACTCGTGAAATGACGTTAACTTTTCTCTTCATGACGTTCACGATATGTATACTAATCACAACCGTTGGTCCAAGCCAGCTCCTCCGTCTCGGAGCCATAAACCTACACGGCCACTTCACCGTGAACCCTTCCGACTTAGCCACCGTCTCATCGGACTTTGGCATGCTTAAACCACCCGAAACTCCACTAGCCGTGCTCCACCCATCTTCCACCGATGACGTGGCGAGTCTCATCAAAACATCCTACGACTCAGCCACGTCGTTTCCTGTCTCAGCCCGTGGCCACGGCCATTCCATAAACGGACAAGCCGTGTCGGGTAAGAACGGTGTGGTCGTTGAGATGAGCCACCACAGGAAGACGACAAGTAAACCAAAGCCACGTGTACGTGTCGATGAAATGTATGTGGATGTTTGGGGTGGAGAGTTATGGGTCGATGTTTTGAAGAAAACGTTAGAACATGGCTTAGCACCAAAATCTTGGACCGATTATTTGTATTTATCCGTTGGTGGTACACTCTCTAACGCTGGTATTAGCGGCCAAGCTTTTCACCATGGTCCACAAATTAGTAACATTCTTGAACTTGACGTTGTTACCGGTAAATAATCTTTTATAATAAAACTTATAAATACAACTTATAATGATAATATTTTTGAAGTTTACTAACAAATATTAATACTAGGGAAAGGAGATGTGAAGAGATGTTCAAGAAAAGAGAACACAAGACTATTCCATGGAGTTCTTGGTGGGTTAGGTCAATTTGGGATTATTACACGAGCAAGAATCTCTCTTGAACCTGCTCCCCAAAGGGTAAATAAATAAATAAGAAGATTTATATAGGATGGTCCATATAATATATGATTTAAGTTAATAAAATTTATCTTGTTAATTTATTGTGCTATGATAGGTGAGATGGATAAGAGTATTGTATTCGAGTTTTGATGTGTTTACGAAGGACCAAGAGTACTTAATATCGATGCATGGTCAATTAAAATTTGATTACGTGGAAGGTTTTGTTATTGTTGACGAAGGTCTAGTCAATAATTGGAGATCTTCTTTCTTCTCTCCTCGTAACCCCGTTAAGATCTCTTCCGTTAGTTCTAACGGCTCCGTTTTGTATTGTCTTGAGATCACCAAGAATTACCATGACTCCGAGTCTGGTACCGTTGATGAGGTACACTTAAATAATTTAATTATTAAAGAGGATAATTATATTAATAAAATTAATGGTGATAATATATCTGGAAGAATATGTGATTATTGAGGGAAAATCATTATGAATAATTTTGGGTTTTGTTTTTAGTTTAAATGATTGAAAGTTGTGTTCCATAGTATTTTTGTTGGTGTAGATTTTATTATTCTAATTAAAATTCGATAAAGGACATGAAGAAGAAGCCATAGAAGATCTACAGAGATCTTTGCTTTTTCACCTGAACTTAATAATACACACAAATATAATTTATTTTTCTTTCTTATGTTTGTTTAGTTTATTATTAGCGAATTAATCATGGTTACTAATTAAGTAGTGGACTCATGGACCACTCTACCAAATAATGATTCTTCTTTTTCCCTAATTATATTTTAATAAACTAAAAATTGGATGTGTTTTGTTTACAGGAAGTAGAGATTTTAATGAAGAAATTGAATTTTATACCGACATCGGTTTTCACAACTGATTTACAATATATTGATTTTCTGGACCGGGTTCACAAAGCTGAACTGAAACTCCGGTCCAAGAATCTATGGGAAGTTCCACACCCATGGCTAAACCTATTCGTGCCAAAATCAAGAATCTCTGATTTCGACAAAGGAGTTTTCAAGGGGATTTTGGGAAACAAAACAAGTGGACCTATACTTATCTACCCAATGAACAAAGATAAGTAAGTCTTCGCATCACCATTTTAATTTATTCTAAATTTTTAAACGAGTTTTGCATGCATGCAAAGTTACACTTGTGGGTTCTAATCAGTGGTCCAAAAAAATTGACAAAATAAAATTAAAAACGAACTAGCGACACGTGGTACATGACTACATGGGATTGTCCGAAAAAAAACATTGTCCACATGTAAGATAAGTTTGATAATTACACATCATTGGCTTCATCTTTCACTTTTGATTCGTTGTCAAATTTTGTAAATCGAAATCCAACGGTCCAGATTAGTTTCTTGTTTGTTTTTTAGTTCCTAGAACTCATGGTAATAGTGGGTCCCAATAAGATTCTCCTAAACCAAACCAATCTCAACGAATCACACATTTATTAACTATCAAATGTTGTCGTGCTGACGTGTCCTTTTGTAATAACAGATGGGACGAGAAAAGCTCTGCAGTAACGCCTGACGAAGAAGTTTTCTACTTGGTGGCTCTTTTGAGATCAGCTTTATCGGACGGTGAGGAGACACAGAAGCTTGAGTATCTTAAAGATCAGAACCGTAGGATCTTGGAGTTTTGTGATGAAGCTAAGATCAATGTGAAACAGTACCTTCCTCACTACGCAACACAAGAAGAGTGGGTAGCTCATTTCGGAGACAAATGGGATCTGTTTAAAAGCATGAAAGCCGAGTTCGATCCTCGACATATACTCGCAACTGGTCAGAGAATCTTTCGAAACCCATCTATGTCTTTGCCTTCGTCGTCGTCGGCTTCATGGTGACAGAAAACAAAACAGAGAGAAAAGTAGTTGCAAAAATATATTCTTCATGATGTATATAAATGACCTAACAGAGAAAGGCATCGTAGAGAATCTGGATATTAGGTTTTGAAGAAATTAGAGTAGAAAGATTCAAAATTCAGTCAAAATATTATTGTCTTGATAAAATTTTACATCATGGATTTAGCCACTTAGGACAAGCTTTAAGCCTCGGATTAAATTAATATTAAGACAACAAACAAACCTCAGAACTGGTTCGTATTATTATACATTTTATGGTGTGATGGTTGGGTTTTATGCTTTATCGTCATGGAACCACCATCGAGTCTCCTTCGGAGATCGTCCGTTCTTACAATTCTTCACATATCGGTCATTATCGGTAGGTCGTTGCTGCAATCAATAGAAAGAGAGGAAGGTTCAATTTCGTTGAAGAACCAAGGAGATCATTGTAGTTTTATATAATGGCGAGTTTTAAGAGGAGCAAGTAAAGTACCTTTTCAGTGGAGCTTGAGAGCATGGAGAGTATGCTTATGCAGATAGAGTTCACCGTCATCGCTGGTGACCACGAATCATACAGAATATCTGCAAACGTTACACACGACATGAGACTCTTCTTTATAGTTAACCTCTGTTCAAAAACGCGCTACTGAAACAACAGATACGGAGCCAAATGCAATATTTATAGGACGTGTGTAGCTTTAGATGGCAAAGCAATATTTAAAAGCATATGAAGAGGGTCATAGTTTTTCGGGTAAGGCTTAGTTAATTGGCTTCACGACGTTTCTCACATGGTTTTATACAGCTCTTAATCCCATAATGTTTGATAATATGTAATAACAATCTCACCTGATATGAGCGTGGAACCAGCATCGGATACCGATGCCGATCAGCATCGACCACTCGGCATCGACCGACATCGACCACTCGATACCGACCAACATCGACCACCCGACATCGACCAACATCGACCACTCGACATCGATGCCGATCAACAAGACGCACGGGCACCAATCACCAAAGGACGGGAAGGCATTATCACAATGTCACGAGCTAAGGAATTAGCTAAGGATGCGCATACGATGATGCTAAAGGAGGAACCAAGAAGAGAAGCAACCGAGAGCTTCTACAACATCCATCACCACGTCTAAGTACGAAGACCAAGCTATGAGAGCTAAGCGGCTAAGTGTCTCGCTTGGTACTCTTTCCCACTGGGTTTTAACGAGGCCAAGAAGAACACTACGTCGGCCACTTAGCAATCATAGCTTGAAGAGTGTAAGAGACGAGGCACTTAAACTACTCGTTGTTTTATCATGTTTTAAACGCCGTGTTGTTTTGGCGGATTTCCTTTTTGTTGAAGTTGCACGGTTTCCTTTTTGCCGTGTGATTTCCTTTTTGCCGAGGGTTTCCTTTTTGCTTGTACGCGGAACCCTACGCGTTTTTGTAACACCTCTATAAAGAGGAAGCGCCGCACACTTTGTGAAGGCGGCAAACTTTTTATACACAAACTCCTTACAAAGGTTTCGCTCTCGATCTAGTGTTGTTCTAGGTCCGATCTCCTCCTAAGCCGTTCGCTACCTAGGAGATCTTCACGAACTTAGCTCGTTCCCCACCACTTGCTAAGTAATCACCATCCGTATACACGCTTCCACCAACCACCAACCCCTTGTCCCGTGTGCAATACCGCTACTCCACCGATCCACCACACCATACCGACGTCCTCGTTGCTCGGCCACGGTCGGAGCGTATCCTCGAGGAGGGAGAGCGTATCATGTGGTATCGGAGCCAACTCCGTACCAAAGGCCGAGTCGCTTCTTTTCCCTTTAAACTATTACAACTTCGAATCCGTTTACTAGAACTTGTCGTGTGTTGCACCCGTGTGTTGTTAGTATTGAAGTTGTGTTAGTTTCGTGTTCTTGTGATTGATTAGTGTGCGGCGGCGAATAGGGTTTAGATCTTCAAAACCTAATTGCATATTTTGAAAACGTGTTGTTACAATTTCCTTTTTGCTAAACGCGCACAACTTGTTTTTCCTTTTTCAAAACGTCTACTCTGGTTTCGTTTTGCTCTACTTGCTTGTCACGCGTGTCCTTTTCTTGTGTGTGAAGTTATTTGCTTATCCAAACTCCGTGAACTACTTACTGCGAACTATTTGTTTGTGTAACGGGTACCATGGCCCTATCACCGGAGGCGATCGATGACCTCAAGAAGCTTATAGCAACCCAAGTAGCCGAGGCTTTGACCCAACTACTTCCCCAACAAATTTCTCAACAGCTCGCCTTGGAACGTGAGAAACAAGCTAGGGAGGCTCCAAGGGTTACCTCAGACTCCGAAGGTGGGTCGACGCCGACTCCGTCCGAGGCCATGAGGGTCATAAGAGGTAAAGGTGTAGCCGGTACCTCCAAATTCCAAGCCATCCGCAACCTACGTCCCGTCAACGACAATGGACCGCCCAAGGAACCGGACGCCCAACGCGTAATGGACCTACCGAACCCGAGCTAAGGGCTCCACGGCAAAGAGCACCAACCGGTCGCGATCGCCGAACGGAGACCATAGCCGGCCAACGAATCTACATCGACTCCGATGACGAGTACTACAACTCCAACGCCTCCGACCGAAGTAGGAGGAGCTATAGACGAGACATGCGCGATAGAGATCCCGAGAGGCGGCAATTGAAGCACATCAAGGCCAAGTTTCCTCCGTTCCAAGGGAAGAATGACCCGGAAGCTTACTTGGATTGGGAGAGGAAGATGGAGTCAAGCTTTCTTTGTCATGACACCTACGCCGCCAACAAGGTGAAGATTGCCATCTCGGAATTCGGTGATTATGCTCTATTATGGTGGGATCGACTCGGCACCACCGGGAATCGTCACAATGAGCTACCCATCACCACTTGGCCGCAACTTACTACACACATGCGGAAAAGGTTTGTACCCAACCACTATCACCGAGAGGTCCTCAACAAACTCCGAAAGCCGACCCAAGGCTCCAGGCACGGTGAGAGACTACTTCCAAGAGATGGAGACTCTCCTTATCCGAGCCGGTCTAGAAGAGGACGAAGAGGTTACCATGGCAAGGTTTGTTGGTGGACTTAGCCGGGACATTCGGGATAAGGTGGAACTACAAACATATGTAGACCTTGAAGAGCCGGTCCATAAGGCGGAGCCGGTAGAGACTCGAGCACAAGCGGAGATATGTCAAACCTAGCTACCCCTCCGGCCAATCCAAGCCCGGAGACTTCTCTACTACCCGACCACCTTACACCAAGGATGTCAAGCCCCCTTCCACGGTCAAGGAGGAAACTAAAGGCGATCCTAAGGCCGGAAGCGGTACCTCCCTAAGTAACGTCGAGTGCTTTAGATGCCAAGGGATGGGTCACTACTCCCGAGACCGCCCCAACAAGAAAGTATTCCTTACGTTAGACAACGGAGAGATAGTTCCCCGGGACTCGAATGCGAGCAAGAGGAAGAAGGGGAGGAAGAAGAGACAATCGTTATTGGCGAGATGCTCGGTTGCTAGGAGGACCTTGAGTGTTCGGAACCGGCCGGCCGAATTGGTGCAAAGGGATCACCTCTTTCACACCCGATGCCTCGTCAAAGGGAAAGTATGTAGCTTGATCGTCGACGGTGGTAGTTGTACCAATGCCGCCGGTGAGCTCATGGTTAAGAAGCTTAGTCTAGAGACCCTTCCCCACCCCGAGCCGTATAAGCTCCAATGGCCGAATGAGTGGCGCGTTAACCGTGACACATCGGGTCAAGGTCTCTTTCTCCATAGGAAAGTATGATGACGAAGTGCTATGTGATGTCATACCCATGGGATCCAGCCATGTGTTACTTGGAAGGCCTTGGCAATCCGACCACCGTGTGCTACATGATGGCTACACCAACAAGCATTCGTTTGAATTCAAAGGCCGGAAGATCACATTAGCGCCTCTCACACCAAGCGAAGTATACCAAGATCAACTCTACCTCAAGCTCGAGGAGGACACGGAGAAAGAACCGGTCATAAACGAGCAACCTCCACATCAACCATAGTGAAGTGTCTAGACTCCTAAATGCCGATTATCCTATGTTAATGCTTGTTTATAAAGAAACTCTTGTTAGCACTAACCCCACACAGGAGTTGCCTAGTGGAATGTCTAAGCTTTTGCGGGATTACGGTGACGTCTTTCCCAAGGAGATTCCACCGGGCCTACCTCCCATCCGCGGCATAGAGCACCGGATTGACCTAGTCCCCGGCTCGGCCCTTCCCAATCGGCCCGCCTACGGAACCAACCCGGTGGAGACCGAGGAACTTCGGAGACAAGTTGAAGAGGCGATGAGCAAAGGGCACATCCGAGAGAGCATGAGTCCCTGTGTCGTCCCGTGCTCGCTGGTGCCAAAGAAGGATGGATCTTGGCGCATGTGTGTTGATTGCCGAGCCATCAACAACATCACGGTGAAGTATCGCCACCCTATCCCTAGATTAGATGATATGTTAGATGAATTGTGTGGCTCTAACGTGTTCTCTAAGATTGATCTTAAGAGTGGTTACCATCGGATTAGGATGAAAGAGGGTGACGAGTGGAAAACGACCTTCAAGACCAAACAAGGGTTGTATGAGTGGCTTGTGATGCCGTTTGGCCTCACCAATGCGCCTAGTACTTTTATGCGACTAATGAATCATGTTTTGAGATCTTTTATAGGTGTATTCGTGGTAGTATACTTTGATGACATCCCGATCTTTAGCAAGAGCCTAGCCGAGCATCTTGACCACATACAAGTCGTCCTTGACGTGCTAAGAAGGGAGAATCTCTTTGCTAACCTAGACAAGTGTACTTTTTGCACTAACCGGATTGTGTTCTTAGGTTTTGTTGTGAGTACGGAAGGAGTCAAGGTGGATGAGGAGAAGATCAAGGCGATCAAAGAATGGCCCGGACCAACCACCGTAGGAGAAGTCGGGAGCTTCCATGGACTAGCCGAGCCCCTATCGGCGGTTTGTCAAAGACTTCGAGCACACTTGCGGCACCACTCACCGAGATCATCAAGAAGGATGTGAGGCTACAAGTGGGGAGACGCCCAAGAGCGAGGCTTTCCAAAGCCTTAAAGAGAAGCTTATCAATGCCCCTTTACTCATGCTTCCCGATTTTCTCAAAACGTTTGAAATTGAATGCGATGCTTCGGTGTAGGTATTGGAGCGGTTCTCATGCGGGACAGGAAACCATTAGCTCTATTTCGGTGAGAAGGCTGGGAGGAGCCACGCCGAATTACCCTACCTATGACAAGGAATTGTACGCACTCGGTGAGGGCACTACGGACTTGGCAACACTACCTCCGGCCCAAAGAGTTTGTAATCCACACCGACCATGAGTCCCTCAAACACCTCAAAGGCCAACGAAACTCAACAAGAGGCACGGCCGCTGGATTGAGTTCATTGAGACTTTCCCCTACGTGATCAAATATAAGAAAGGTAAGGACAATGTCGTAGCCGACGCATTGTCCGGGAGGTACACCCTAATCTCCGAGTTACATTCTAGACTTATTGGCTTTGAAACGCTAAAGGACTTGTATGAATCGGATACGAGTTTGGTGAGAAATACTTAAAATGTGCTAAGTTTGCGTATGAGAATTTCTTTAGACGGGATGGATACCTATTTTGCCACAACAAGTCTGTGCATACCTAGCGGATCGATCCGAGAAGCGTTAGTAAGAGAAGCCCATGGAGGAGGATTGGCGGGCACTTTGGGGTAGCCAAGACCTTAGCCGACCTCCAAGCCGGCTTCTATTGGGCCCAAATGCGAAGAGACGTGGAGAGGATTTGTGCTTAGATGCATTACATGTAAAATGGCTAAGAGTAAGGTGCAACCGCACGGTTTGTACACCCCTTTACCTATTCCGTCTCATCCTTGGACGCATATTTCAATGGATTTTGTTGTTGGCTTACCTCGAACCGGAAATGGTAGAGATTCTATCTTTGTTGTGGTAGACGAGGTTCGGCAAAATGGCCCATTTCATCGCACTGCCACAAGACGGATGACGCCGTGAGTGTAGCTAACTTGTTTTTCGGGGAAGTGGTAAGGTTACATGGGATGCCCCAAGTCATTGTTTCCGATCGTGACATCGAGTTCCCGAGCCATTTTTGGCGAACCACGTGGGCGAAGCTAGGAACCAAGTTGTCCTTTTCTACTACTTGTCATCCACAAACGGACGGTCGAACCGAGGTGGTAAATCGATCGTTGTCCACACTATTGAGAACACTAGTGAAGAGCAACCTCAAGTCATGGGAAGAGTGTCTACCCCATGTTGAGTTCGCTTATAACCACGCTAAGCACTCTTCTACTCTTTACTCCCCTTTTGAACTAGTATACGGTTTTAATCCCATGTCCCCGTTAGATCTAATCGCGTTGCCTTTGAGTGAAATGTCTAGTGTTGATGGTAAGAAAAAGGCTGAACGAGGTTAGGAAAATGCACGAGAAGGCCAAGGAGAACATCGAGAAGAGAACCAAGCAATACGCCAAGCATGCCAACAAGGGCGGAGAAAAATGGTGTTTCAAGAAGGCGACTTGGTGTGGATCCATACGAGGAAAGAACGGTTCCCGGCCGAGAGGAAGTCCAAACTCATGCCCCGAGTTGACGGACCTTTCAAGGTGGCCGGCGGATCAACGACAACGCTTACAAGATCGACCTCCAAGGTAAGTACAATATATCGGATTCCTTCAATGTTTCTGACTTGTCTCCCTTTATTCATGATGCAGATTTGAGGACAAATCCTTTTCAAGAAGGAGGGGATGATATGAGCGTGGAACCGGCATCGGATACCGATGCCGATCGACATCGACCACTCGGCATCGACCGACATCGACCACTCGATACCGACCAACATCGACCACCCGACATCGACCAACATCGACCACTCGACATCGATGCCGATCAACAAGACGCACGGGCACCAATCACCAAAGGACGGGAAGGCATTATCACAATGTCACGAGCTAAGGAATTAGCTAAGGATGCGCATACGATGATGCTTAAAGGAGGAACCAAGAAGAGAAGCAACCGAGAGCTTCTACAACATCCATCACCACGTCTAAGTACGAAGACCAAGCTATGAGAGCTAAGCGGCTAAGTGTCTCGCTTGGTACTCTTTCCCACTGGGTTTTAACGAGGCCAAGAAGAACACTACGTCGGCCACTTAGCAATCATAGCTTGAAGAGTGTAAGAGACGAGGCACTTAAACTACTCGTTGTTTTATCATGTTTTAAACGCCGTGTTGTTTTGGCGGATTTCCTTTTTGTTGAAGTTGCACGGTTTCCTTTTTGCCGTGTGATTTCCTTTTTGCCGAGGGTTTCCTTTTTGCTTGTACGCGGAACCCTACGCGTTTTTGTAACACCTCTATAAAGAGGAAGCGCCGCACACTTTGTGAAGGCGAGCAAACTTTTTATACACAAACTCCTTACAAAGGTTTCGCTCTCGATCTAGTGTTGTTCTAGGTCCGATCTCCTCCTAAGTCGTTCGCTACCTAGGAGATCTTCACGAACTTAGCTCGTTCCCCACCACTTGCTAAGTAATCACCATCCGTATACACGCTTCCACCAACCACCAACCCCTTGTCCCGTGTGCAATACCGCTACTCCACCGATCCACCACACCATACCGACGTCCTCGTTGCTCAGCCACGGTCAGAGCGTATCCTCGAGGAGGGAGAGCGTATCATGGTTTTATACAGCTCTTAATCCCATAATGTTTGATAATATGTAATAACAATCTCACCCTAACGTAGCAACCTGAAAACAAACTCTACTAAACCTTCGAACTCTCATATAAAATAAAAACAGAAGCCTAGCTATGTGTTTATCACAAGATGCTTTCACATCTCTGTTCCTACAGGCTACCACGCAAATGAGTCGAGAAGCTAAAGCGATATAATCAAAAAGAGAGGAAGAAGAAGGCAATGAGAAACAGAGGAAACTAACTAACACACCTAAACAAATATGGCCATTGCTGTAAATGTGAGGATGCATAGGAGCTGGATGAAGAAATATCACCTGTTTACATTTTCAACAACAACAAAAAAACATTACTTATATATATATCATCAAAAAGCATTCTTTATGAATCCTAAAACTTAACAAGTCATTGTTTTCTGAAGAAAATTTGAACTAACTTGTGGAGATTCCATAGGATAATGTTCAGGGAAATCAACTTGAAGCTGATAAATATCGTTTGCATAAAGTGTTCCCGGAGCTCCGATTACTTCTATTATCCATCTAAACAAAATCCCCCAAAATCTCAAAAAATCGCTAAAGTGGAGTGAAAACACAGACACGAATCGAAGAAAGTTAAAACCTTTGGAGATTATCGGTGGCTTTGTGTTTGAAACCAGTAGGTGGATTCATCTGCCATTCCACAAGCTCTTTCTGTAGCCTATTACATGCTATCTTACTTAGTGCCTGAAAAAAACCAAAAAAAAGTCAATAACCCTAAATTCCCAAATCCAAAAGTCAACGAAACATAAAAATTAACACATAGAGAGAGAGAGAGAGGGAACCTTGCGTGAAGGAGCAGCGGAACTTGCCATGAGATGAGTTCTAGAGAGAGAAAGAGATATTATTCTCCTCTTGGAGACGACGACGACGAAGAAGAAGAATCGAAAATCGGAGGGGATCTAATTTGTGGGGACATTATAATCACTGATCGTAAATAAGAGATCTCTTTCACCATATGGACGGATACGATGATGCCACGTGTAGTATTCTGTGTTATTTAGATCTGTGACCGTTTCGTTTACTTGTTGTTATCAGCGAACGCAGCCAGGGTCTGCGTCAAAAAACGATCCAGGGGTATAATCGTAACTTTTGAGCATTCTACGTTTCTTGTTTTTTAATGCCGCTGAAAATATTTAAATCATAACATTAATATTTTGATGATTCTTTCTGTGTTAGTACCTTACTCTGAATATAGACATGCACTTTCTGAAAATGTTTTTAGCATAAATGATTATGAGTGAGATAATTATTATGTATGTTTAGTTATAACAATGTCTTTCAGGTACCAAGAAGTTCATAAAAAGTAGTATTAATTGTTAATTAACAAGGCAACGCAAATGGATCTTTTTCATGAAAATCAGAATTCTCTGTTATCCACTTTAATTGTTACTATTATTTTAAAACTCGTAGTAAGAGTATGAATAATGGTAAAATTTTTGGGCACAAACCCTTAGAGGTTAATTATATATTTTTTAATTTTTTATTTGATTTTAAAAAATAAAAATATAAAAAATAAATATAACACTAATCGCGGGCCGCCACGTGTCCATGTTTATCAAAGGTGCTTACGTAGAGTGTTTGTGTATTTTTTGTGTATTTGAGTATTAAATTAAATTAAAACATGTATTATTAATAAGCACCTTATAATGAAAAGTGCTTAATTAAGCATTTTAAGCTCCCCTTTTGTAGAGTGCTTATTAATAATACATGTTTTAATTTAATTTAATACTCAAATACACAAAAAAATACACAAGCACTCTACATAAGCACATTTGATAAACATGCTCTTAAATCCCCCAAATAATCATGGTCTAACTCGCTGGGAAAAATGAGTTTTAACACTTTTAATTTTTTTATTATTATTATTTGGGTTCACTATATTGTATTTATAGTATAGTTTTGAAGGGGTAGAGTATAGTTTTGAAGGCGTAGGTATAGTTTTGAAGGTTTTGGGTGTAATTTTGAAAATTTAAGATTTGTGGTATTTATGAGAAAAAAACTTTTTAATGGTATTTGTAAATCTTTCGAAAATGTGTGCTAATTATGTTAAAAAAACTTTATTTAGTGCTATTAATTAGAACTGAAATTCCTTAAAATACCAAAATAAGTTTTGTTTTGAAAATACCATTTCAAATTTTTTTATAACAAAGATACCATTCAAATGTTTTTTTATATCAAAATACCATAAAATAGTAGTTTAATACCACAAATACAAAAATGGGTTTTAACACTTTTAAATTAATTATTTTTTTTGTTTGGATATAGTTTTGAAGAGGGTAGGGTATAGTTTTGAAGGAGATAGGTATAGTTTTGAATGTTTTTTGTGTAATTTTAAAATTTTAAGATTTGAGGTATTTATGAGAAAAAACTTTTTAATGGTATTTGTAAAATTTAAAAAAACTTATTTAATGCTATTAATTAGAATTTCCACTCATAGTCCACCTTGCCTTTTACCAATTCTACATTAGTATATCGTTATGTAAAAAAACCCAATAATCCACTCATAAATCCATAAAAATACATAAATAATTTGTCAACACATTGATTCTCCTAGAAATGTTTTTGTCGGCTGTTCCATTCTACGACAAACCAAATATCCATAAATGAAAAAAATATCAACAAAACTAAAACAAAATATACATAATGATTTAACAAAAAAAACATTTATGAATATGGACACAAAACAGTTAGCTTCCCTCCGTTAGCGTTCACCAAGCAATTAGCGTCCAAATCATTTCTTTTTTGGCCACTTTCACCAACCTCATGTCCAACACATCTACCTTATTTATTTCATTTTCTAATCCAATTCTCTTTTTTTAAAATTATATCATTATAAAAAGGTAGGTTATAAAAATTTCAAACTCTTACATTTTTATTGTCTTATGTATAATACATTTTTTCTTCATGTCCTATAGATTATTTAAGAAAATATGTTTGTTGTTAGTGAAATAATTGGATTTTTCGTTACAAGGAAAGAAATAGTTAGTCACCAACTGGTTGTTAAGGTTCTTTAATCCCCTCAATTAAGCAATTGGGCAAACAATTCTAGCAAATCAAGTTATATAGCTTACATGGTTGTTTTTATAATTTAACATCTTAATATATATATATATATATATATATAATTATATATATTGGTTTGTTGACATTTCTATTTTTTTAATAAGATTTGTATAAAATAGGATATTCTGAAATTAGGAGTTTATTATTCCCTCCTTTGCACGCCACTTAATAAGAAATGTGTGCCCCATGTATTACGCGAACAAAAAATGTTTTAAATGGTTTTGATTGTAATTGTTATAGATAGTTTTATCATTATCATCATAACTTATAAATCATGTATCAGAGATTAGTAAGCATCATAACACGTAACACATGTTTCATGTTCGCTTATTAATCAGTGATTATGTAATAAAGAAACATATGTTGTTGGTTCACACTAACCTATATATGATTTTATCAACACAACAACCAAATTGAGATGGCTTTTAGTTAACTAATCTATTTAAGCTTTGGTGGAGAAAGTTTAATAGTAAAAAAATTCAACGGTTGCTTGAATTCGTGTCTAAGCTAATGAAATTGTAAACAAATAATGCATAAAACCAAATTCAACTCCTATATTCATTTCTTAAATTCTTTTTGTTTATTTTTCTATTCTATTTATTTGAATATAATCACCAAGTCAAGTCAATGACAACACTAAATATCCTTTCGGGTTCAATAAATTAATCGATAATTTTGCAATGTAAATGCATATAAAAAGTCGTAATTGTAGATGATATTCTTTTTTTATATTCGTCACAAAAATTATTCTTTATTATCCATAGCAAAACTAAAAACATAAAATAATTAATATTTATTGAATTTTCTGTCAAGCGTGCTATTGTTTAAATGGTTGGCAGAGATATAAAACCAAAAATTAAATAAACATTTGATATAAGAAGCTTCGGTGGAATAAAAACAAATAAATAATTACTGGTAGAGATTGTCAAATTTTCTCCACAGATTATGATATTTGTTAGATACTTACTAATATTTTAATTAATTTTAAAATTATACGATTTGTTGTCGATGATCCAATGATAAGATGGGTTGGTTCTGTTCTTTTTGTGAGTGAACCAAAAATAAAAAATCTTATTTAAAAATAAAATAAAATAATAATAATATAACAAGCAATTATTAATCGTCTCTTGGGATTGGGTGTCTTCTTCTCTCTTCACTTTCTCTTTTTGTCTTTGGACTGTTCGTAGCTCTTCTCTTTTCCTTTGTTCCCTGATTCATCCACACCACAATCTCTCTCAGGTTTTTATTTTAATTTTTTAATAATCAATTTGTTCTTAGTTTCTTGATGATAAAGTTATGATTGATTTGTACTGTGTTTCTTTTTTATTTAAAAGACTTTTTTTTTTGAAAGAAACTATCATCTTCTATGTGTTATGATATCATCAGAAAAAAAAGAACACACTTTTACATATAAATCTCTCGTGAATGATCTCGTCATCCTCTGTTTTTTTCTTAATTTTTTTTTGTAACTAAAGTAGAAAACTTTCTTCCAAAATTAAGATTAGGGTTTTGATTATTTCCTAAATTGGAAATTTTCTGGGTTTAAAATTTTCTATTTTTCTTGATTTTTTTTTTGCAAGAATATGATGTTTTTAACGTCTCTCTCTCTGTTCTCTGTAATTTTTCAGGCAAAAGCTAAATCTTGATGAGAGATTATGTCTGGTTATTACCAAACTAGTGTCGGCATGCAATCTCTATACCAAGAACAAATCTACCTTAACAACGAACAACAACAACAACAACCTTCTTCTTCCTCCGTCGCATCTTTCTCCGGCGGCAACGAGATGGTTTTTATACCACCAACAAGCGAAAACGACGTCGTTGTGACAAATCTCAACGGAAACGTAACGGTGTCAAGTAACGATCTAACTTTTAACGGTGAAGGACTTTCTTTAACCCTTGGTAATCAGCAGATTCAATACCATCATTACCAAAACCTCACAAACCAATTCAATTACAACAATCAAAATCCTTCTTCATCTTCTTCCTTGTCTCATCATGACAACAACAACAATGTTAAGAGCTTAAGCCATCATCATATACCTTCTTCTTCCTCTGGTTACAACAATGAAGTTGGGTTCTACAACAACAACAACAATCATCAGGTGTTTGTGAGTAGTGTCTTGAGATCTCGTTACCTTAGACCAACACAAGTTTTGCTTGATGAAGTTGTTAGTGTTAAGAAAGATTTGAAATTTAGTAACAAGAAGATCAAGAACAACGATAAAGGTCAAGACTTTAACAATGGGTCTAGCGATAACAACACAAAAGATGATGTTGATAATGTTTATGAGTTGTCTCCTTTACAACGTCAAGAACTTCATAGCAAGAAAAACAAGCTCTTAACAATGGTGGATGAAGTAAGTAAACTAACTAAAGCTACATAATTGATTACATTACAATGTTGATGATGGTTTATTCTTGAAAATATTTGGTTAGGTTGATAAAAGGTATAACCAATATTACCATCAAATGAAAGCTTTAGCTTCGTCTTTCGAGATGGTAACAGGACTTGGATCAGCCAAGCCTTACACATCAGTCGCATTAAACAGAATCTCTAGCCATTTTCGTTGTTTGCGTGACGCGATAAAAGAGCAAGTTCAAGTTATTAGAGAGAAGCTTGGGGAGAAAGAGTCTTCTGATGAGCAACAAGGAGAGAGGATACCGCGACTTAGGTACTTGGATCAAAGGTTAAGACAACAAAGAGCTTTGCATCAACAGCTTGGAATGGTTAGACCAACTTGGAGACCACAAAGAGGCTTACCCGAAAACTCTGTCTCCATACTCCGCGCTTGGCTCTTTGAACATTTCCTTCATCCGTAAGCGTTTTTGAGTAAACAACACTTGTTTTTACGGTCTTCTATTTGCTTAGTTAGTGAACATTTCAAGTTTTTTTTTGTAGATATCCTAAAGAATCAGAGAAAGTCATGCTTGCAAAACAGACAGGACTATCGAAAAACCAGGTAACCGAGAAGGCTAGAGAGATCTCACTTATGTTAGATTTCAAAGTTTCAATCTTTGGTCTCATTTTAGTTCTTGAAAATTAGGTTGCGAATTGGTTTATTAACGCGAGAGTTAGGCTATGGAAACCGATGATTGAAGATATGTATAAAGAAGAGTTTGGAGATGATTCATCAGAGTTACTCTCTAACTCTAATCAAGACAACAAGGAAACATCTCAGCTCAAACACGAAGACTCTTCTTCGCAACAACATAATCAAGGAAACAACAACAACAACATTGGATATGTGTCTGAAGCAGAACTAGTCCTTGCAGATCCTAAAACAGACCGTCCTAATGGAGATTACGACAGCTTGATGAACTATCATGGCTTCGGTATCGATGATTACAATCGCTACATTGGTCTTGGAAACCAGCAAGATGGTAGATACTCTAATCCCCATCAGTTACATGACTTTGTTGTCTGAAAAGTTTGTGGGCTAATGCCAGTGATTGGATTGGGGTGAGTTTGATTATTGAAAGTGCAAGAATGCACTTTTTCGCATTTTTATAGATAGTGATATATACAAATATAAGCTTTTGTGGTTAGATTTTGTGAAAACTGTTAGACAATTTGTATATGAAATTGAGTCCTTATACTTTGGTAATCCAATATTGTAATGTTTTGTGTATAATCTTCATTGTGGTATAAACAAATACTTTTCAAGTGTGAAGAAATAAATAAAAAATGTGTTACAAAGTGTGTTTTTTATTGGGAGAATTAAAAAACTACGTCAATAACGTTTTACAAAATTACATTAGTTCAAAATCACTTTTCAAAACTAAACCTAAACGCTCAAAATTAAATCCAATAAAACTTTATATACATAATCGTATCCATTTAATGTTATAATGTAAACAATAATTAGTGAAATCAAATGAAAAATTCTAATTTTGATGATTTTTTAAGAATAGATCAACCATTTAATTTAAATGATTTAAATAATGTAAAAAAGATTCCAAGTAAATTACAAAATAAGATAAAGAAAGAAGAAAATGTCCAAAAGATCGAGGGAGATATTTTTTTTGAAAATTTGGATAACAAAGGAACGCTAGTGAAGCCATTTACATATCATATCAAACATTTTGGATCGATAAGGTATATGATTATCGTTGGGACCATCGTTGACGTTGACTTCTAAGCTATATTATATAGTTTTTATCAACTTGCTTATTTCACTTTCCTCGAATAAGACTTGTACCAAAATTGTTTGGCTGTTGAATATAATAATCCATCATTTTTAAGTGTATAATTATGAAACATAAATATTAATGGAGATTAACAAAAAAAAATAAAAATATTAATGGAGATAAACGGATCAATGTGCTTCCGTTTTTTTTCTCCCAAGTCTTACTTAACTATTAAAAAATTATAAATATATTGATATTTGTAATATTAAGTTTTCGTAAAATTTTCAAATGAGTCAATTATTTTCTGCCCAAACAAAATTTTCTTTTTAAGTTATAATACATCTTGGTAAGGTGGTAATAATTGATAATATTTCATATTTCTATGTGTGTGTTTTTGTGGAAAAAAAATAATTGAATTGCAAAAAATTAGAGCCTTTCAAGAAAATATAAAAGGGAAAAAGAGTTAGTCCATGTTTGTGATAAATTCTACGACCTTATCCAAAACCATCTCTGATACAAAGGTGCAGTACACGTGGCATCCATCTTGACGATTAGTAATTCGGCACATCTGTTGTCGGTAATTGATGACATGTCGATCTTCTACGGTTAAATATTGTAAATTACCTTTTTAGCCCTTTCATCTCAATTTGCAATCTCAATTAGCATGACGAGACTTAAGTGAATTATTCCGGACACATTTCTATCATTTTATTTAATTCATCTTGCTGGTTCTTTGCTTGAAATAGAAGTAATTGACGGTGTCCTAATTAAAATAATTGACAATATCTTAATTTTATTAGAATATAAATACACAATTTGTTTAATCTCATAAAAATTATTAAAGATGTCAAAAACCAATAATTTTTTTTTTGGACAAAATAACAATTTCGTAAGTAATTTTGATATCAAAACAGATTCATGATAATAGTCTCACATAATACAAGTTGAGTTTAGTACAAAAGTCCCATGAATATAAGTTTATATAAAGATTCACCAAGTTTGATACGTATACTATATTTTTTTAATTCATAAATACAAACGGTAGGAACCACGAAAGAATTTTTTCTTTTAAAAAATGTTTTATTTTTCATGAATTATAATATTATGAGAAAGGGTAAAATCGACAATTGACACAAAAACTGGGTCGATAAAGCAACGGAGAGATTCCCACACTCTTCTCTGATCTCTCAAGTGAAGAATCTCTCTCTCTAAATCTCCCTTCTTCATCTTCTTCTCTTTAGCTTTCTTGCAGATCTCTCCGTTCGAATCTTTAAAGCCCTTCTCCGTGACTGTTCACAGATCTCCGATTCCGATCCTCGCTCACGAAAATCAAAAGGTAAGTCAAAAACTTCTTTAGATTCTTCGTAACTATTGATCATCATCATCATCATCATCATCAAAAGCCTTTGTTCACATATACTGTGGGGTTAAATCCGATAATTGATCACTGATTTTGTTTTTGACTTTTTTAGTAGTGGAATCTCACTGATTTTTGTTCATATTTGTGGTAAATCTGATAATCGATTTAGTGATTTTTTCGCCATGTTTCGTTAATACTACAAGATGAATCTCGGATTTAGAGATATTGTAATGATTAGACACTAAGATCAAGTTCTGGTCTCTCCTTGTGTCCTGTGTAATGATTAATCTCTTTTTTAGTAGTGGAATCTCTGATTTTGTTCATATTTGTGGTAAATCTGATCATCTGTCATTGATTTTCCGCCATGTTTCGTTACTACAAGATGAATCTAGGATATATCATTTATTATTGTAATGATTAGACACTAAGATCAAGTTCTGGTCTCCTTGTGTCCTGTGTATCGAAGATGAGGTCGCTTCAGGCACCGATTGTTTGTCATGCGATTCGACCAAGACAAGTAGATGCATGTGGATCATCATCACTTGTTAGCTACTACACTTGTGTGAAGCCTACGTTTCTTAGGAGAAGCCAGCTTTGGGGTAATCAAACAAAAGGCGTAAAGTCTCGTCTTGTTGTCACCACTGTCTCTCGCTTACGAAACAAGAGCGGCATCAAGTGTGTTTTCAGCTCTCACTCTGATGGTAATGGAAGCACCGCAGAGAATTTCAACGAAAACGACGAGGAGTATGTTAACTCTAGTATTGTAGAAGCTGGTAAGCTTTAGTGAGTTTAGTCTTCTTGGTTTCGTGTTGTGTTACTTTTGGTTTTTGATGTATTGTTGTTGTTGTTTAGTTGAGGTAAAGAGTGGAGCAGATGGTTTTATGGTGAAGATGAGAGACGGTAGGCAACTAAGGTGTGTTCATAACAATCCTCAAGGAGGGCACTTGCCTGATTATGCGCCGCACCCTGCGATCGTGTTGAAAATGGAAGATGGAACCGGTCTTCTCCTTCCTATTATCGTGTGTACGTTGTAGATTGTTCTTTTTGATGATGTATAAAGTGTTATGCTTTATATCTTCCACTTGCTTAACGTTTTGGGTATTTTTGATTTTTTTTGTTGCAGTGGAGATGCCGAGTGTGTTGCTTATGGCAGCAATGACCAATGTTCAAATTGTAAGCGCTTATGTTCCTCGTTTGTTTAGATACTCTGTTTCGAATCTGTATAAAATGGAGATTTATGGGTTTTGTTGGTTACTGGTTGCAGGCAAGACCAACCATGTATCAAGTGGTGAAGGAAATGGTCGAAAAGATGGGTTATGAAGTATGTGTTGAATATTGTTTCAGTCTCTCCTCTTCTATGCGATCTCCTTATCTCATGAATGTATTGTCTCATGAAAATATTCTTTAACTTACTGCAGGTTAGACTTGTTAGAGTCACTAAAAGAGTTCATGAGGCGTATTACGCGCAGTTATACCTTTCAAAGGTTTGCAGTTTGGGGTCTTGTATGCAAGTTTCATTCGTTATTGGAAACTGAAGTATCGTTACGTCTATTATTGTCTCTTTTCCCTCTATTAAGGTTTGATTTTTGGATAATCTTGTAGGTGGGTAATGCCTCTGACTGTATTAGCTTCGACCTTCGCCCTTCAGATGCTATTAACATAGCTGTTAGATGCAAGGTAATTACGTAACTATGTTTCCTTTATCATCTGAGGCATTACATACAAATATCGTATTTGCGTTTAGAAAATTGTTGTTGATCCTTTGTGTAGGTACCTATCCAAGTGAACAAGTACCTTGCATATAGTGATGGAATGAGAGTCGTCGAGTCAGGGAAGATAACAACGCCAACACCTGTTTCAGATGGTTTATTATTTACTCAACAAGACCGGTAAATTTTCAGACACATAAAAAGATCAAATTCCTCCGATCTTTTTGCTGTGAATTTGAGTGTCACAACTTAGAACTTGGTTTTGGCTTTTGTGCAGACCAAATGGTCAGGCTTGTCTTGATACGAAAGAGTTCAATATCTTGAGCAACATGATGCAAGCTGTTAACGAAGAACGATACGATGAAGCTGGTAAGCTTATTGTCTGGCTGATACTAACCAGTTTAGTGACATTGATCCATTAAAATTTACATGGTTGGTTTATGATTTTGTAGCTGAGTGGAGAGACAAACTTGGCCAGTTTCGTGCTAAACGTAACTTGAAGAAATACACATAATGAGGTACATAAACATAAAACAGAAGTTAGTTTCTATCTAAATGGTATTATATCATATTCGATGCTTATAGTTTCTTCTTTGGACAGGTCAGATAAACAAGTATTTGTCTGTGTACATAATTAAGAAGTCATTGTCGGGATCAATGTGGAGGAAGAAGCAAATTATCATATTCTACTCTTACCTTTTCCCTGAAACTTAAAAAAAATGTATAATAAAATATTAGTAATATATATAAAATATGTATGTAACGTGATGTGTACATAATACTTAATTAATCTATGTGTCTTCTTACATTATGCAAATTAAGCTCACTTTTACTCTGATTAATTAAGTCTACTTGTGTTCTTCGTTGTTTGCTTTCGCGCTTCTTTTTTTTTGTATATTTTAAACTATATATTAATTAATTAAGCTAATTGCCGACTTGCTGTACTTGTTTTTATTTGAGAGGTAACAAAAAATTGAAAGAAAAGACAAACTAGGTGGCTTTCAGACAAAAATTGCACTGTCTTTGTTAGTTAATAATTGAGAAGTTAAAAATCTGGAGATGGAAAGAAAAACATGTCCATTCAATAAAATATCTCAACAACATAAGCTCCACTCCACAAGAACAAGGAAGTATAACAACCACTTGTCAACAATATGAATTTTCAATGTAAATAGTAATTAGCGTTACTAAAAAAAATTTAGTAACCAATATATCAAATGAAGATTTGTAAATTTTCTATATCACAAGACAACCAAATCATACATTTGAAACTTGAAAAACTGAGATATCGAGACTTTCTTTGAATAAAAACCTCTTGGTCCTTTTTTTTCTTCAAACAGTGGGATGTTTACTAAAATCTTGTAAAAATATGATTGTTTAAATATATATTTTAGTTCAAATAAAATATAATAACTTTTCTAAGAATATACAAATTTTAGCATTATAAATTAAAAGATTTTCAGACGGTCTTAAACCATTGATAACGATTTAGCGCGAAAAATCATCTAGTAAATCAAAAAAATAATACTTATCTTAACTCATTAGTAACGGTTTAGCGCGAAATACCATCTAATTTTTTTCCACGGTAGTTAATCTGTCATACTCTATTACAAATACGTTAGACGTATTTGGAATCCAAATAGAAAGAGACGAACTAATATATTGTAAAATATAGGAAAACCATCTAGTAAATCAAAAAAATAATAACATTTTTTATACAAAATAATACAAAACATGCCTCAAAAAAAGAAAAGAGAGGCGAATGAGCAAGTGGTCCAATGGTAGTCACCTCTGGATCTAATCGCATAATCCGGATTCCGGGGTTCGAACCTCGCCGCTCTCAGTTGGGAGAGAACTACTTAGAACATGTTTATCAAATGTGCTTATGTAGAGTGCTTGTGTATTTTTTGTGTATTTGAGTATTAAATTAAATTAAAACATGTATTATTAATAAGAACTCTACAAAATGAAGAGCTTAAAATGCTTAATTAAGCACTTTTCATTATAGGTGCTTATTAATAATACATGTTTTGATTTAATTTAATACTCAAATACGCAAAAAAATACACAAAAAAATACACAAACACTCTACGTAAGCACCTTTGATAAACATGGTCTTAGACACTAGACTACGATGAAAAAAAAAAAAAAAAAGAGAGAGCACAAGGAAAGAAAAATAATTAAACCCAATATTTAAAGTTATAACGCAAGATTTTTAAACATAATTAAGGAGATTTTAATACTAATAACGAAAATAATCATTATAAGACCATCGCTTTTATTTCTACCTGTTACGTCTCTCTCAATTTTTCTATCTCTCTCTACGCTGCGTAACCACGAGTTCTCGGATTCGTCTGGATCGTCTCCGAAAATCGAATCGTTTCTTCTCTCATGTCAGGCTCTCTTGATCGCTTGGCGAGACCTTGTAAGTATACTCTTTCACCGATTATTCGCGTTTGCGGTTGCGAAATCACGAAATTTCGCGTTTATAAACGTCGGATTATAACCTATAGTTTAGGAACTATTAGGATTATGAAACTATGCTCTGAATTTTCCACGATTTATGAGATTTTTGGGTGATTTTTTCTCTTTAGGTTTTGAAGGTTGCTCAAGCAACGATGAGAAAAGAGAAAAGAGATCAGATTTCGAGGTTTCAGAGGACGAGAAGAGAACCAGGATCGGTACTTTTAAGAAGAAAGCAGCTAAAGCTTCAAGCAAATTGAGACACTCTCTTAAGAAGAAAGGAGGAAGTAGCGGCAGGAGAAGAAGCAGTGATCGTACTTTCTCTCTTACAATAGAAGACATACACGATCTCGAGGAATTGCGAGCTGTCGATGAGTTCAGGAGCTTACTCATCTCAGAGAATCTTTTGCCTCCTAAGCTTGATGATTATCACATCATGTTAAGGTCATATACCATGCTTGACACGTTTGTGTTCAGGGCAGGCTTTGATTCTTTGTGTGTGTGTGTGTGTTATATAACTTGTAGATGATGAAGCAACCATGTTCTGTGTGTGTGTCTTTGTAGATTCCTGAAAGCTAGGAAGTTTGATGTTGGTAAAACCAAACTAATGTGGAGTAATATGGTTCAATGGAGGAGAGAATTTGGTACAGACACTATTTTCGAAGTGAGTTTTTCGATGTTTTATAATCTCAATATGTGTGTCGTAATCATGTGTGATTGTTTTGTTCATGAGGTTTTTCTTTTTGTGTTGTGTAGGATTTTGAGTTTGAAGAGGTAGACGAAGTACTTAGATATTACCCTCAGGGTTATCATGGTGTTGATAAAGAAGGGAGACCTGTTTACATTGAGAGATTAGGAAAAGTTGATCCGGCTAAACTCATGCAAGTCACTACATTGGAAAGATACATAAGGTATCATGTCAAAGAGTTTGAGAAAACCGTTACTATTAAGTTTCCAGCTTGCTGCATTGCGGCTAAGAGGCACATAGACTCTAGCACAACGATTCTAGATGTGCAAGGCGTGGTATGTAACATTAGATTCTGGTCATCTCTGTCCTTGATAGAATATTGTCAAATATTCTCCATTAAACACTTTACATTTCTGTTAATATCCTAATTATAGGATCCTATAATTAGGATATTAACAGAAATGTAAAGTGTTTAATGGAGAATATTTGACAATATTCTATCAGTCCTTGTGTAGTGTTGATAATGTCCTGCATCTTCTTACTTAGAATTGGTAATATGTTTCTGTAGGGGTTCAAGAATTTCTCAAAGCCCGCGAGGGATCTCATAATCCAGCTGCAAAAGATCGATAACGATAACTACCCTGAGGTATGACCTGGCTACTATTTGATTTATTAACAAAATTGTTTGTTTTAGGCTTAGCTTAATTAGAAAAAACATGTTATATGACATTTAACATATGTGCAGACACTTCATCGCATGTTCATCATCAATGCTGGTCCTGGTTTTAAGATGCTTTGGGGCTCGGTGAAATCATTTCTTGATCCAAAAACAGTCACAAAGATTCATGTAAACAATTCCCCTTTTCTTTCTACAAATCCATTATATGAAAGGTAATTTTAATAGCATGCCATCAACGGTTGTCATTGTGTTCTTCTAATAGGTTGTTGGTAACAAGTACCAGAACAAACTACTTGAGATTATGGATGCAAGGTAAGAGAGAATCCTCAGTCCTTAAGCCTTCTCTTCTTGTTTGGTTCTCATGAGTCCGAAACATGATTTAACTCGCTAACCATATTTGGAACTTGTTCAGTCAGCTGCCAGATTTTCTTGGTGGCACTTGCACTTGTGCAGATGAAGGCGGTTGTATGAGATCCGATAAAGGTCCATGGAAAGACGCAGAGATACTAAACGTAAATCGATTTTCCACAACTTATTGTTAACTGTGTCTCTTAGTATTATTACTTAACTGATCCCCTCTCTTGTAGATGCTTCAAAGTGGTAGAACGCTCTGCAGGCATGCGTCGATTCCAAACAATGATAAGCCATCTTTCCCTGGGGTAAAAGTCAAAACATGTTTCTCATAATTTGTTAACATAATAATAACTATATCTAACAGTAAAAACATTGTCCCCTTTTGGCTCAGATTAAAGTTAGTGACACCTCAACAGCTGAATCAGGTTCCGAAGTGGAAGATATTGCTTCTCCAAAAGCAAACAAGGAGAGTCATGTTCCCAAGTTGACTCCTGTTTGTGAAGATGTAAGAGTTTTCTTATACAAAACTAAAATCAACTTATGAATTAAAATTACTTTACTTAATAATTGTCATTTTTTACTTACAGATTAGGACCAATGTTAAAACATATCCTACTGATTCATCCGAGTATGACTCACCTATGGTGGACAAAGTTGTGGATGTTGCTTGGATGGCTCATGAAAAGCCAAAGACTTCAAAAGGTAACATAGTTGAAGATAAAATACATAAATCAGATCAACACATAGTATAATGAAATGGGTTGGTGCAGGTACCGAGTATACACCCGGTTTGATAAAAACAGGACCGATTAGTCATACATTGAGGTGGTTCACCGCATTGTTTGTAAACTTGCTTGCTTTTCTGATATCCGTGGCTCAGCAACATAGTAAAGTTGCTCAACCAATGGCTAGAGAGTCGCGTCCTCCTTCACCGTCTTTTCCAGATATCGGAGAGAGGAATCTCATCTCATCTGTCGTAAACAGACTAGGAGATCTTGAGAAACAAGTAGAGACATTGCACTCAAAGAGACATGAGATGCCTCGTGAGAAAGAAGAGCTGCTTAACACAGCGGTTTATCGTGTGGATGCGCTTGAAGCTGAGCTCATCGCAACAAAAAAGGTAATAACAAAACTTTCTGACTTCAATGTTTCTTCCCATTGATGTATATTGACATCATGCACTCTTGGTTTAGGCTTTGCATGAAGCTTTAATGAGACAGGATGATCTCTTGGCTTACATAGACAGGGAAGAAGATGAGAAGTACCATAGGGTAAATCACTTTTTCAAAATTTTCACACACATAAATAAACTTTTTTTTATTAAAATATACTTTGAATGTGGTTTTTGGTTGCAAATAAGCAGAAAAAGAAGATGTGCATGTGAAGAGAAAGAGAGAGAGAGAGAAGTAGTTATGAGACATGGTGGTATGGTGGTATTCTTGGTTTATGAGTAGGCTGGTAATTTCGTATAGAACAATATTTTTATACAAAATTTAGGTCTTGTATGTAAAAAATTTGATACTTTTGTGCGAAATCTCAGAAGACTATCTTCAGTGGGTATTCAAAATATATATTTATTTTCAAAAATAGTGAAAACAAGTAAGACACGAAAAAGAACAAGTATAAAAAAAGAAGAGTAATTTACTAATTAGTAAAAAGGCAAAAAACAAACTCTGGACTTTGATTATATTAGACCCAATAAATAACTTAGGCCCAATAAGCATAAGGCTCGATTATGTATTTGAGACCGTGCGTGTATTTTTGTCCCACATCGGTTACAAGAGTTTCAAGGCTAACCAAACATACACTATAAATAAGGACTCGCAGGAGATGTGAAAAAGCATCTTTGCGCTTGGGGCAATGACGCAGCTAATGAGGTAATAACCGAGGCGCGTCTATTGCTGGTTGAAAACTATTTCCAAACCCCCTCCTGGGCCTAAGCTTGTCTTGGGCCTTCGAGAATTTCTGGAAGGGCTCCCTTCGGGGTAAAGCCCTACAATAATCAGTCTTAAATACTTAATTATATTCTCCCTTTCAGAGACCATAATCAAGTGCAAATCTTATTGAGAGAGTCCTAGAAAGATGGCCACATTACAACACTTACACAACAACAAACAACAACTCTTGTTGCACTGTTACCCTAATCATTTTAGTTCATGTCCAGTAACTCCATAATTAAGAGCTACTATAAGATAATAACCAGCTGTGGAAAAAAAGACATCCTTTCTCTTCATTTACAAGAAGTCAAGAACTATTCTATTATGCATTACAACAACATAAGAATCGATGTTGTCTTATTTCAAATCCCCTTTTATAATCACACCTGTCTTTTGTTCCTAAAGTTCTCTACTTTAACATCACATAATAAGATAACCAAATCTCATTGAAGAAACAAAAGTACCATACCATTTTTAAAAACAAATCAAACTCCATAAAACAAAAAACAAAAAAAAACACAAACTTTTCAAATAATTTTCATCACTTCTTCTTCTTCCCTGCACCTTTACCTTTCTTCATAGGCATAACAATCTCACCTTTAAGCACAGGAATCTCCATAATCTCAGACAAACCAGCGAACCTCTTGCGAAACTTCTCAACTTGGTCTGCATCAACCATCATAGCCGATCTATTCCCCAAGTAGAAAGGATGGTTACCTGACCAAACATCCACCACGTACTCTTTCTTCGTCCCTCCTGTCGTCATTACAAGCTCTCCGTTGCAGTATACTTTCGCGTCTTCGTGAAACTCTGGGTGCAGATCTTTCTTCCTGCACGTCACTTGAACCACCGTGTTGCTGCTGCTGCTTCTTCTTCTCGGAGAGTTTTTAGACGATTTCGCGCTAAAATTTCCCGCCAAAATCGGCTATTGAAGAAAACCCCCAAAAATTAAAATCGGGAGAAATTGGGGACGATAAGATGAGAGATTTCGAAGAAGTTACCTTTGAAATTCGCAGAGAAGAAACACATGGACTAATCTGCATAAACGAGTTCGAGAGAGAAATCGCCATTTTTGTAGCTTTCTTCTTCTCCTTTTTTGCTTCTGGTGTAGAATCACTTTGATAGGTTATTAAACGATAGATAAGGAGATTGAAGATGAAGAGGTTTTAAGTGAATTTACGGTTATAACCCTGTGAAAAATTGGTCTGGGATAGTCTTGAACCGACTTTATAGTAGGAGGGTAAAAGGGTAAATTTAGTTGATATGACGCTTCTTCTTAAAAAAGGAAAACTTGTGTGTATACATAAGCTTTACATTATTTGGAGGATTCAGTATCAGTAAGCGATTATGAGAAAGGAGCTCTGCAGAAACTTTCAGCGTGGGAGGTAACAATCTCTATCTTCTTCTCCCTCTTGTTCCATGGATTCTAGGGGTTTTTTTTTTGATCGAATTCGTTACTTTTCTGTGTTGTTTTAAAGATTTCTCAAAGTTCGATTTACAAAGAAATTTTAGGGTTTCTTGCTCTTTTATTTCTGGGCTTAATTTGGGAAAAATTGTGTTCTACGACGTTAGTGTGTACATATTGGTGTTTAATTGAATCGAAGGTATGTGTACGAATCAGCGTTCTTCTGTGTATTAGCAGAGACATAACTGTTTATGATGTTCTTGTTGCAGCTGTAGATATGGAGAAGGATGTAGATTCCTACATCCACAACAAGTTAAACCTAATAACCCCTTTGGGTTTGGTACACAATCTAGAGATCAACAACAACAACCACAGCAACAGCAGCAGAAGAGTTCTAATCCTTTTGGATTCGGTGTACAAGGCGGTTCCGGTTCAAACAGGCCTAATCAGTTCCAGGTTATATCTGTTTCCCCTTCCTCTTAAGATAAAGATATGTGCCCTTTTCTTCTATTGTTGATTGTATGTTGACATGGTGATGTGTTTTGCAACTCAGCCTTTTGAGAATAAATGGCAAAGGACTCCTTCGACACCTGGTGGTGGTGGTGCTTCTGCACAGCAGACTGGTAAACAACCGCAACAAGCAGATCATAAGTGAGTTTATATGTGTTTGCTTATGAATGTTCTATGAAATATTAGCCGTTTGTTTATTTTGGAAATTTTACTGTTTCTGTTTTTTGATTACTATGGAAAAGATGTACAGATCCTGCTGCGTGTAAGAGGGTAATGCAAGACGATTTCAAGAATGAGAGACCCATGTGGAAGCTCACTTGCTATGCTCATTGGAAATAGTATGTATTTGCTTTCATTTGATCCATCATCTTCTGATATTTTCTTTATAGCATTTGCTGAACTTATCTCTCTTCCTTTATGTCTAGTTTTCCTTGTGACATTACTGGCGATATCAGCTATGAAGAGCTACGTGCGATGGCATATGAAGAAGCTAAACGAGGAATACCTCTACAGTCTATTGTGAGATTAACCTTTCATATGTTTTTTATCGTTTCCTTTCCGTAATCTAGTTTTCTTTCATACTCATTAGACATAATTTGATTTCCTTTTTTGTTGGCTTATTATATACTAGGTTGAGAGGGAAAGGAGTTTGCAAAACTCGAAAATAGCTGAGTTTGATAACTTTCTACGGAATCCATACAAAGGCTCTGTTACCGCCGCTCAAAGCCCATTTGCTGCAACCACTCCTAGTATCTTCCCACCGACTAGTCAGATAAACCCCTCTCCAGCATTCTCGAGCTTCAACCAACAACCCGCATTCCCAAATACTAGTCCTGGCGGATTCAGGTATGGACTTGTGTAGGCTTTCTTCATTTCCAACATCCTTTTACTTTGTATTACCTTTTAAAACTTTCGGTTTCTGTATTTCTCTCTGCAGCCAACATAGTTCATCTGGACCTCCGAATCCGTTTGCTCTTTTTAATCAACAACCAAATGCTTTCAGTGCCAACACTCCTCAAACTGTTCCTTCAGGTACTACTTTTTAAAGTTAAAGTTTATTAGCAGAGACCGTGACTGAGACTTTTGGTACCTCTTTGATCGCAGGTCCCTCTGCTTTCCAGACTCAACCATCGGTAGCATTCAAACCAGCATCGTTTGGACCCGGACCCGGATTCGCAACTGCTGTTCCGCAAAGCAATAACATATTTCCTTCAACAACACCAACCCCGGCTCTCAACGCGTCTCATAACAATCAGAACGCGTTCAACTTCAATAACCCTGTTGCATCATTCACACCTTCTGTTATAGACACAACAAATACATCTTCCGGGTAAGAGCTCCCATTCCATTTACAGTTTTTACTTTAAACAGATCATCAACAACATTGTATTATGTTTCATATGTTACTTACTTGAATCATTTTGTTGGAAACGACGCAGAACCGAGCTGAAAATAGAAGGTGCTTCCGTTGATAGTAGCATCTGGTTAAAGGAGAAATGGATGCCTGGAGAGGTATATAAATTTTCTCAAGTCTTCTTATATTACATTACTAAACATTGTTGCCAAAACTGACTAATTTTTGTTGGTTTTTTTTTTGGTGTCTGCAGATTCCTGAGCAAGCCCCACCTGATGCCTTTGTATAAAAGTTATAAACACAACAGTTTTTAAAGTTTACTTTCTGATCTTTTATCATTTATGTATTATTTTGTAACTATGAACAAAAGGCTATAATCAAAGATGGGCCTTAAAGCCCAAATAATTATATATGGGCTTTTCCATCGACGTAAGTTAAGAGTGTAACGCACACTGTCACTGAGCAATTGTTTGTCAATGGCGGCTATGGCTTCTCAAGTTTCGTCGCCGACTAGATCATCTTCTCTTTCCATCTCCTCCTCTTCTTCTTCCTTCTTTCCCGGCATTGCTCTTCGTAGATTCTCCGCCGTATCACTCGATTCTCCGGCGAGCTTCTCTTCCCTCCGCCTTCGCGTCTCCTCTCAAGCCTCCTCCGTCACTTCCGATGCGAAAGGTTAGTCTCTTCGTCTTCTAAATTTGCCTTATCAGCAAATTTTCATGAATCTGATTATAATGTTTCGTCTCTCTCGATATACACAGGAAAATCTGACCTGAAAGACTTTCTGCACATAGATGATTTTGACACTGACACTATAAAGAAGATTTTGAACAAAGCTTTAGAGGTTAAAGCTCTGTTGAAATCAGGTGAAAGAGATTATCTACCTTTTAAAGGGAAGTCAATGTCTATGATCTTCGCTAAACCTTCTATGAGGACTCGTGTTTCTTTCGAGACTGGTTTCTTCTTGCTTGGTGGCCATGCCTTGTATCTTGGACCAGACGATATTCAGATGGGCAAGCGCGAGGAGACTCGTGACGTTGCTCGTGTTCTTTCTCGCTACAACGATATCGTTATGGCTCGTGTGTTTGCTCATCAGGTATGCTTGTGAGTAGGAAGTTGTGTAGACATTTATATGGCTATGTTGATGGAGCTAAATGAACACACTTGGATACCCTTATGCATTTGCAGGACATTCTTGATTTGGCTAACTACTCGAGTGTACCGGTTGTTAATGGCTTGACTGATCATAACCATCCTTGCCAAATCATGGCTGATGCCCTCACAATGATTGAACACATTGGTCAAGTCCAAGGCACAAAGGTCGGTTAACCTTTTATCTCGCTACATCCTACTATGTAGCTTCCGACTTTCTTCAATGGTAGCTTAGGCTTAGGCATTAGATGTGGTCACACCTAGTCTCTTGTATGATGATCTTGTGCTACATTTGAGCTCTCAAATAGAAGAAAAAAGGTTGTGTTTACTGACATTGGTTCAACAAATTCAGGTTGTTTATGTTGGAGATGGGAACAATATGGTCCACTCATGGCTAGAATTGGCTTCCGTTATTCCATTCCATTTCGTCTGCGCTTGCCCAAAAGGTTTCGAACCAGACAAAGAAAGAGTTTCAAAGGCCCAACAAGCTGGTTTAAGCAAGATAGAGATCGTCAATGATCCTAGAGAAGCCGTCATAGGAGCTGATGTTGTCTACTCAGACGTATGGGCAAGTATGGGACAAAAAGATGAAGCTGAATATCGCCGTAAAGCATTCCAAGGATTCCAGGTAACGTAATCGAAAAAGTCTCTAGGCTTAGGATTTTTATACAATGTTTAGTATTTTACGGTAATTAGCAACACGGAATCGCGATTGTTATGTTTGATTGGCTTTAGGTGGATGAAGCTCTGATGAAGTTGGCTGGGCCGAAAGCGTATTTCATGCATTGTTTGCCTGCGGAAAGAGGAGTCGAAGTGACGAATGAAGTCGTGGAGGCTCCTTACTCCATAGTCTTTCCACAGGCTGAGAATCGTATGCATGCGCAAAATGCTATTATGCTTCATTTGCTTGGCTTTTAAACCCCCTCTTCCCTTTGTTTAATGTGTGTCTTTGTCATGTAACCGATGGTGTGTCACTGACTTGGTGCACACTGATCATAAGTCGTTCGAGAAACACTGTATTAATTTAGGAGTTTTCGTTTTTGTTTCATGTGTGTTTAGTTTTCTTATGGTAATCGTACGCTAATTATGATTGTGTTTAAAATATTTAGAGTCACTTTGATATTAAGTTTTTATGGTATATATCAAACTTTGAAAATTAGTTAATCTTTATCTTAAAATTAGATTGCGTTCACAAACTCGAATCCAGCGTTTAAAAACCCCCTTCTGAAAACCATAACTTTCATGTAGTTTCTCTGTTCTTCTTATTATTTTATTCCTTTTTCTCTTTTTTTGTTAATGATTTCTTATGTATTTAACTATTTAACATATTGATCATGTTTTTCTAGTGATTTTTTTCTAATAAATGATAATAATAATAATACATAACACTTTCATCTTCCTCTTTTAGTCTCTCATCTGATAAATTTTCATTGTGATACAAATAGTCTACTCACACTAACGCTCCTTGTGTGTGTTTTTCAAGCTGGTTTAAAAGTAAGCTTGGACAAATATTTTGTTTATTGAAATTTTAACCTAAGTTTCTACTAATTTCTTTGTTTTCTTACAATTATAAGAAAAGAAATTGGTTCCACTTTTGTTTCTTAATATTTTTTTATTGTTCTTGATTTCGCTACAAATTTATTTTCTATAACTTTTTGGTCAAACTGTTATTTCTGTAACTTTGTATTAGAAATTAAATAGAGAAAGATTGTATTTTTATCATGTTTTATCATGTTTTTAATTTATTCTTAAACTTTTCTTATATAGTTTTGTATCTCTCTTAGAGCATCTCCAAAAGAAACCTCAAAACCTCAAATTTGAGGTTTTTTGTTATCCAAAAGAAACCTCAAAACCTCAAAATTTGAGGTTTCATCTTTCTTTTGCACTTTCATCCCTTCAATTAATAATATTTCACAAATATCTTTATTAATTTTTTAATTTCATCATTTTAGTACATAAAAATTATATTTTGTAAATATAAACTTAATTTTCACATGTTAAACTAAAAGAAAGACTTTAAATTAAAATAAAAAATATTAATTTAGTAATTATTTATTGGTTTAATAATTATTTGAGGTGTATTTTATATTAATCTATTATTTTAAATGAAAAATATAAATATATAAAACTGGTTGTAAAAATATAGTTATCATAGACATCTATAAATTAAAATGTGTTATTCCACGTATAGTTAAATAGTATTAGTATATATAAATATATAGAATTGCATAAATATGTTACTTTCATATATTGTACGTATAAAGTCAGAATTTATAAGCTTTAGAAAAAATGATTTGTACAGCCCAAAATAATTGAAAAAGGAAAGTAAGAGCTGTGAGATTTAAGGGATAGAAAGCTTGATTGCTTTAGAAATAAAGTTGTAGAAATAAATATGACTTTCCACAGCACTACAGCTCAAACCAATCACCCCCATATATACGGTGAATACGTTTAAGGAAATATATTAATAATATATAAATTATATATAAAACAAAAATAAAAAGTGACAAAATAAAGTCCACATTAACAAATAACAAAATAATTAGTTTATATTTGATAAATAATGTATATTATGAATCATATATAATTAAACAAAAGTTTGTTAATTTATTTTTAATTATATTTCAAAAATTGTTAACCTTTTAATAATATTCAATAAAATAATTTTTTATATCAAATTCAAAGTTTTAGTATAATATTTTAAGCTCGAATAATGATTCCATATATACAATTGTATAGCCGGTTTATACCGTATATACGACCGTATTAACCGTATATACGTCTGTATTATGATCAAAAACGCATTTTTCATCGTATAACTTAAAAACGGTACAGTTCTCTATTGTATAGCATATAGTTATTAACCGTATTTTAGAACACCGATGAATACGTAACTAGTTTTTTTTGTGAAATATTTGTAACAGAGCCCGGACATTTTTTACTGTGTTCATAAACTTGACCAGCCGGCATTTTAAAATCCTCTTCTTAAACACCATGAATTTCAGTTTTTTTTTTGTTTGGTTCTGATAACGATTAATAATTTATCGTATTTGATTCGTATTTTTTTTTTTTTTTTTTAATGATTAAGGAGTTTCCTACACAAAGTCTTAACGTGGAAAAAGAAAACTATAATATAATATCATTGAAAACATTATTATATCATTGAAAACATATGATAAAATAAGAAAACTAATTAAACACCCACGAAAAAAGAAAAAATACAAAAACGCATAATATAATCCGATGATTCTCGAATGGCTCCTGATCGAATGACGTATTTATCATATGCTATATGTTATTTTATTTTTTTTGTTAAAGCTATATGTTATTTTAAAATAAATAAATATATATATATATATATGTTAATATTATATGTATTTGTGTAGGTGAAAAAAACTATATGCGGAGCAAAATTTTATAATCCTTAATAATATAATTAGATTTATATATAATAAAAAAATATTTTATGTTTTAAATTAATCTTAGAAAATAAATAAATATTGTATAAGGAATACAATTTATTTAACTGCAAATATAAATTTATGTTTACGACAAATTATTCAAACTTTATATATATCACCATATTCACATATATATATTAATACCACAATGAAAATATACACAAATATTAAAGAATGTGATAGTCGTTAAAATTTTCTGAAAATAATTAGAAAAACTTGAAACGTTATAACATTTCTTATTTCATAAAATAGCTTTATGATCGTATAAAATAAAACATAATTCATTATTTATGTGAAGTAAGAATAATTTACTTTGGGAAAGTAATCAAATACAATTGTTTGTGTATTTGAATGTATATTGTACATATTTTTATTGACAATTATCTGGTCAATCTCGACTTACCTAATGTATTTAAAACATGAGGGACTAGTTATCAAACTTTAATTTCATACGATCTCTTTTTAAATATCAAATATATTTATGAACTTAAAAACATTTGATACTTTCTGAATTTAGTGAAATTAAAATATGTGTGTTATTGTATGTTGATTTTTTACTCTTAACTGTTGATTATTACATTAATCCATAGTATATTTTTAGATTTTTTGTTTATTTTTAAACTTAATATTTAAAAATGTTTAAAAACATATACTTGCTCTTACATTTACGTTAACTTAAACTAATTACTTTGGGAAAGTAATCAAATGCAACTATATGTGTATTTGACTGTATTTAATGACTATTTTAAATTTAAAGTTCATGAGGAATATTTAATGTCTGTTTAAAATTTAAGAAAAAAAAAACTTTGATTTCTATCTCTTTTTAGTTTTTACATATCAATTCAAATGATATCTAACAAAAATAAATTAGTATTTAATATGTGGAACATATTTTCACTTTTCAAAAATACTTGATGGTAATTGTGGTAAATGTAAAATGGTGACACGTGTGGCTAATTGGCCGGCCATGTGTGGCCCAAATGTTGACAAAAAAAAAAAAAAAAAAAAATAAAATAAAATAAAATGGTGACACGTTCTGCCAAACAGTACACTAACCCATTGATTAGTGATTTAATACCGAACCAATTTTGCGAAGGCTAACCACTTTATAAAAAGCCTAAAAGGCCACTTCACTAATTACGTCACAATGTTGGTTTTATTAGTATTAAACAAAGGTCTCACGAGTCATTTAGCTTTGATTAAAAAATTGTTAAACTCAATATATTTGCATTTATTATTCACGAAAAGGGAATATAAAATATCTTCGATTTGAGCCGGAAATAAAAACGATGACTCTCGATATCTGCGTCAAGGTTGCCGTCGGTGCTCATGATGTTCTCGGCGACTGTATATCTTCTCTCTCCTCTCTCTCTCTCTCATCGATTTTTGTTTTGTATTATCTTCACATTAAGCTCTGATTTCACAAAATTAGGGTTCTTAAACTTGATTTAAAAACCGCAAATAAATCTTAAATTGTACTTTGTTTAAACCCAGGCCCTTTCAGCCAAAGAGTTCTTCTTACACTCGAGGAGAAGAAGCTTCCTTACAAAATCCATCTCATTAACGTCTCCGACAAACCCCAATGGTTAGTATTGTCGCAAATCAAAAAAAAAAAAAATCAGATTTTTTTATCCCAGAAAAAAAAAAGTTGAGATTTTTCTATAGTTTTTCTTGTGCAATAGATTACAAATCCTCTTTATATTCATGGGCATTGATTAGATTTCTCTGAATCATGTAACTTTATTAGGTTCTTAGACATTAGCCCTCAAGGCAAAGTTCCTGTAATGAAACTAGATGGAGAATGGGTCTCGGATTCAGATGTAATCGTTGAGCTTCTCGAGAAGAAGTTTCCGGAGCCATCCTTGAAGACGCCTCCTGAGTTTGCTTCTGTAGGATCCAAAATCTTTGGCTGTTTTGTGGCTTTCTTGAAGAGCAAAGACGGCGACAAAGACGGGTCTGAGAAGGCTTTGGTTGATGCGTTAGAAGCCTTGGAGAATCATCTCAAGTCGCATACTGGTCCTTATGTAGCTGGTGAGAATGTTACTGCGGTTGATTTGAGTTTAGCACCAAAGCTTTATCATCTTGAGGTTGTTCTTGGTCATTACAAGAAGTGGTATGTCCCTGAGAGGCTGACCAGTGTTTGCAGCTATGCTAAGGCTTTGTTCGCTAGAGAATCGTTCGAGAAAACTAAGGCGGAGAAAGGGTTTGTTGTCGCGGGGTGGGAGTCTAAGGTTAATGAGTGATTGTTGGATGGATCTATCTATGATTCTCGAACTATAATTCGACCCGAATAATGAGATGTGTGGATACGCTTTGTTAGAGTTTGGTTAACTCCTATCAATAATAATACCATAAACCATAACATGTTTGCTAATAGATATTTTCTTTATATTCAATTACATAGCAATGGTCATTAGTCTTTTATTTTAATACATGGCATGCTTGCTACAAGGTGAGGAGATGTTTCTTTTCACTAATGTGTAGTTATGTGTAAGTGTGGCCTGTATATGTTGAATCGGCACATTTATAAGGTGAACAAAGTTTGAATTTGAGAAGAAGGATCTTATACTTTTGTGTATTTTACAGAACTTGTATAGTAAGCTTTTTTTATGTGTATATGTTTTACTCTTTTGGCCCACTTAGTTTTTCTTCGGTGATAATGATATTTTGTGAAAAGTGAAAAACAGCACAAAATGGTCACAAAAGAAAAAGTTTGAAGTAGATTTATTTATGACCAATTATTACATATGTTAGCTTAAGATACATAGGTCGTGACGACACAGAAACAAAAGGAAAAAGATGTAACATAGGTCTTGAGTTCTACAATTTTGGCCTTTTGTGTGAAATATATAACAATGAGAATCTTCTTTTTTTTTTTGCTTTTTTCAAAATTATTTTTCTTTCTCATGTTTTTCTTTTTGGTACAAAACTGGAATGTGACGGATCAACAGTAAACTCAAATCATATGGTTTCAATTTTAGACATAACTCACATCAAAACATATTTAAAAGATTCAACTTTGATCACAACACCATGCATAAATTCAAAAATACTAAAATTATGGTCAAATCACATCATAGTTAACAAAAAATATAAGTATCATCGTATATATATATATATAGTTTAAGCTGCTAGTTAAGTATTGTTTACACTATGTATCTATATTTGGCTTAGTTGAGTTTGTATACTTACTTCTACACAAAAATGCATGGTTATGCTAAGCTTAAATGTAAAATTAAAAAAAAAGACAAAAACATAAACTAATAAACAAAGGTGATTACAACATACAAGTACGATCTAGGGTAAAAGACAAAACACAAGCTAATTTAAAAAAACCAAATTAATTAACAAAGCATTAACTACTCATATAAAACATCCATATTGATTGATCCCAATGATCGTACTACAAGCTACAAATACCTAGAAAATTAAATAAACAACAATAGATTAATTAAAAAAAAAAGGAAAATATATCTTAATTAAGCATACTTAATGACACCATAATTAAAGAGTTGTTGTTGGAGATGGTTTCTTAGTAGCAATGTTGTTTTTGTTGTTATGCATCCACACTTTAAAGACTTGTCTTTTAACACCAATCTCTACACAGAATCTCTTTAGCTCTTCTTCGTCTTGTTTGTTCATTCTCCACCTCAGCTTCTCCGCAAACTCCATCATCTTCTCCTTTTGCTCCGCCGTGAACTTTGTCCTAAACCTCTTCTTCGAATAACCCATTCCGCCTCCTCCTCCTTGTTCTCCGCTTGATTGTCCGTACAGATTCAGATCTTCACTTGACGACTCAGCTCCTCCTCCTCCTCCGTAAGCTACGCTCATCGGCGTCACCATTCCTCCACTAGGAGGACTCATTCCGTACTTGTGGTGCATCGCCGTGTAATTAGGCGGCGGAGGAAGCATTAGTGGGTTTAGTACCATATTCGGCGGCGGAGGTCTTCTTCCTCCTCCTCCGCCGTAGTGGTGACGGTGGTGGTGGTGGTGAGAGATTAAATCGCCGTCGGTTTCTTTCCGGTGGAAATTACGGTGGCAATCACAAGCGGCGCATCTAAGAGATTCGATCGTTCCTTCTTCGCCGCTAGGCATGAACTCGCCGCATCCGTCGTGCACGCTTCCGCCGACGTTCGCCGCGTGGTTCTTGAGACACTCTCGGTACCGTACGGCGGATTTAGCCGCGGCGGAGAAAGACGACGGGGACTTGTTGTTGTTGTTGTTGTGATCTAATGTTTGAGAGTTGCAAGAGACAAGAGTGTTGTTGTTGTTATTATTACCATTGTTGCAATTATTATTGTTATTATCTTCGTGATTAGTAATGTTAACAACATTATTATTAATGTTGTTAACATTATCATCTCTTCTTGATCTTTCTATCATTTCATGGCCGCTTCTAATCATATCCATTTTTTTTTAAAACTAAAAACCTAGAAGAAAGATTTCAATTAAAGAAATGGGTTAATAAGAAAAAAGATTACTTTATGAAATTTTTGGTGATTAATATACTAAGATAAAGCTTACACTGAAGTGATATGCTAATTTTATGCCTGAAAAAGAACATATTAATGAGTTAATTACTAATTAATAATAAGAAAAGTAAATAAAAGAAGAGTAAAGAGCAAGAGAGATTCAGAGAGACTTACAGATAAGAGAAAGTACATGAAGAAGACACACAGGTTTTGCAGGAGGAACCAAAGAGGATCTTTAACTCATTAAAAGCTCAAATTAAGCTTTTTTTGCTTGTGAAGGGGTTTTTAAATGGTGTGAGAGAGAAAATCTTGGGATTTTTTGAAGGGTTAATTTTGATTTGAAGAGAGAAGAAAATAGATCATATGTGTGATATTGTGTCTCAGTGCTCCCAACAAGGCAACCTTTAAGATCTGAAAATAAGAGACAGTTTGGTTGCTTGTGGTGAGGCCATATGAGTTTATTAAAGAGATAAGAGAATCAAACCCAACTTTGTGAGAGATGAGACTAATATTAATACCCTACTTTATATTATACTGTTATATTATATGTGTATAATACTTCCTTTACTAAACTATTTTAACTTTTTTTTTTTTCACTCAGATAAAGTTTTTTTATGCTAATTTTGAATTACCTTTGCATTTTTTTACTTGAAAAAATTGTTGGGTTCTACATCTAACAAAAAAAAAACAAAATAGAAGCATTATATATTATTAACATGCCATTTATTTACTAAGTATATGTGTACAGATAATACATAAATTTTGAGATTATCCTATAATTTTGTTAGTCTCTAGTAGGCTGTCACTGCTATTACATTTCAAGTTTAGTAAAACGGTCATTAATTAGTGTGATAATTTTGTCTCGCTCTGGTCTAAACTTTTAATTCCTCTTATTCCTTTATGCATAAATTTTTTCCTTACATGAAAATTGATTATTGTTTGATATCAACTAATTCTAAACACGCCATGACTCTCAAAACTAATCCTTTTATCATTAACACTTTAAATAATTGTATAGTCAACTAATAATAATAATAATAATATTAAATATAGCTAAGAAGTACAAAACCATTGCTATTTGGGCCAATATAAAACATAGAGATATTTACAGTTAAAGATACATTTTTGATAAGTTATTACAACTAAAGATACTTTAAGTTTCCAGCATACTTTGAGAAATAAAGATGACAGAAATACCCTCTGTCACGAGAAACATAACTAAATTTCTTCTCTTTAAAAGCAAACTGAAAAGGTGTATGTCAGACAATTAAATGCTTGCTTCTTATTTAAATCAAAAGTATTCGATTTTAAATCACTTTTTATCTTTATTCTTCATGGAAATCACACAAAAACACCATTTTTTATCCCTTTAATGTAAAACTCAGAAAAAAATAAAAACAATAATCCTCTCAACCTTCAATCCTTTTTCACCATAAACCAAAGTATTTCACGAATTGCATCCACATAACGATCACAACTTCGATATCACTTTTGGTCTAATTTTGACGAACTATCTTTGCTCTCCTCATGGGTTTCAACTTCACTTTATGTAGTAACTTCGTCTTCAACTTTCGTCCACAGTTGTCAACAAAGAAGATGACATGTATGTTCCTATCCAAATTCTTTCTTTATAATCTTTAGCTTTTTCGAAACTTTAATTTTGTTAAATGTACTCATAATCCTCTATCGTGACTTACTTTTGCAGATGATTATGGATTCTCAGTTAGACAAGCCGTTTGGCTTGTCTATGTATCAAGTTTGAATTTCGGACAAGATTATCCATGTGTTAATGGCCGCACAAAACTTGTTCACACATTATTGTTCGAACATTTTTTTATTAGAAAGAGATATGCTTTGTGGACTGCGTTTTGTGGACAACCTTTGAAGGTTTCGGTTTTCAAAGTTAGTGTCTCACTAAGTTATCATAGTTTAAAGTGTCTCACTAAGAGATACACGTTGTTGAATGCAATATTGTTTTTGTTTTCTAATTTTTTTCGTATTCTTAAACTTTAAAACCTTACTATTTTTTTTTCGTATACGAGTCTTCTATCTCAGATAAACGTGTCCACGATTTATTTTCCAAACAATTTTGTGGACTCGTTTTGTGGATTGCGTTTTGTGGACAACCTTTAAGGTATCAACTTTCAAAATTAGTGTATCACTAAGTTATCATAGTTTACGGTGTCTCACCACCAATTTCATATATGTTTTAATGCTAACAACTCTCCCGAAATGTTGTTTGATCCTTTATCTTCATAATTTTTGAGCTTCTCTTTTAGCAAATCTCTCCAACAACTTCTCTACCTTGTTACAATAATAATATAAAATGATTGGTAAGATAGTTGCATGTGTAATCCTTTGATTTTAACTATATGGATATCCATAATCAAATCTCATGAAAATTAGATTTCCAAATTGTGTAGTATAGAAGGATATTCCCATTTGTTTGTGGATAAGTACATCTAGACTCTAAAAATAAACAAAGTTAACATTGTCCATATGGACAATATTTTAATGTAATTATGTTGTCCAACTATCTAATAAATCGGTCGATTCTATATGGACATTTTGTCGTGGAAACGTATTTATGATCCACATAACGAATTTGGTTGTTTCCAACACCAAACATTGTGAACATAATCACCCTTTAGAAAAGAGTTATAGCCCACATGAATGTATCCACCAAAGAATTCTAATTAAAACATTAATCTTTTAAAAAGTTTAAATGTATCCACCTACAAAATTACTCATCCACAAGAACTCATCCACCCAGAAAAGACGTATCCACGAGAAAAAAAATATGTGAGTTAAAACACACTTTTGTCCGCGGGCCCACATAAGTTGATCTTTCCAAATCAACATTAAATTCATCCGACTACGAGTCTCTTTTTTGATAGAAAACTCTAGAAAATATTAACTAAATAATTTTCCAGTTCGGTTTGTTTTGTCGTTACAAAGCAAACTCAACAATTGTCATATCAAGGGTACTTTAGTCCAAAAATGATGAAAATTAGAACAAAAGTGCACTTGTGGCTATAAGTGCCTTATTCTGATATTAAATATACATAAAGTGTCTTTTTATGTAAATCTCTCTAAAACATATTATTGGTCTTTCGTAAAGATATTTTAGCATGTGGGCTGAATATTATATTTCCTATTTAAAATCCAGATATTAAATATTTAGTGGGCCCTTTGAATACGTGGCGATCTATGATTGATACGTTTTTAATTTTTTTTAAATCAAACGTTCATGGATCCCAATGAATAGTTAAATTTTTTTGTGGGTTTCCGTAATTGGTTACCTTGGTAATGCGGACGACTTTGGGCGTGATTGGTAAGGGCTGTAGAATCTGTGTACAGCCACTTTTCTGTCTACAGCACTAATCTTTATCCAATCAAGCTTTCTACAGATTTTTAAAGTCACAACATTTTATTTTCGTTTATTTCCTTTTTGTCATTTTTAGTGCTGTAGAAAGCACAAAATGTACAAACATGATATTTTAGCTTTGGAAATTTTATTTCTCTTTTCTCCTTTACTCAGACTTTTTTGCATCTTGACTTTTTGTATAATATATATACCATTAATTCAACTTATATGATGTTACGTACAATTTAATCATATATGCAATTTAATATATATGTATATATAATGTAGCCAATATGTATGAAATATATATATATATATATGTGATAAGAAAAAGGTATATGCTATACATATATTTTACGTATGGTATATACTATTTAGTTATATTAATTAATATATAGAATACAATATATTATTGTAATTATATAGTATTAAATTTGAAAATTGTAAAATACAGTTTTCTTTGATGATATATTTTATTATATAAAATTGAATTTCTTGTATATTATATTTAATAAAGTTTAGTTTATATATACAATATAGTTTATTATCATTTTTAATGTATTATACAGTCCAATATATGCATATTTTGTTTGATCTAAATATCCATTTTATTTTATAATTAATCTACAAGCATAATATTTGCCAATCGGGATTTTATTTTTAAAATCTACAATCTAGTTTTCTACAGTACAAAATCCTACAATGATAAAATTAAAAACTACAATGAAAAAAACCTACAGCTAGATTTCTACAGCCAAAAACATAAAGCTACAGCCTCTACCAATCACCACCTTTATTACATAATCTTTGTTTTCTGTCTCTATATATATCAGATTATGCATAATTAGATGCTATATTTTTTTTTGTAAATTATGTCCGTCACATGACATAATTACCGTATGGCACATTCTAGAAATTAACTAAAAAAGAAAATGAGAGTTTAATTTTGAGAAAAGAATTTGAGTAAAAATTAGGCTTTTTATTATTGAGTGGTGTGGGGATGCACAGAAACAACCGACAAAGGACAAGTTGGAAGCCCAGTCACATGCCCCCTGCCATTTTTATGGGCCCCCTTCCCCAAATCTCTCTCTCTCTCTTAATTTTTCAAAACACTTAAGCCCTAATTTATCCAAACACCGTTCTCTAAACACTTAAGCTTACCTATTTTATTTACTTTTTTTTGTGTGTTATTTTACCCTTTTTAAAATTTTACTTGTATATAGTTTTAATATTTTATGGGCAGCAAATACAATAATATTACAAATTAAATACAACAAGTAATTAAGTCTTCAAATTTAATACTCCACTCATAAAGCCACATTTGTGGTATATCTTCTTGTATCATGTTCAATTAGTTCTTAACTAATTTAGTTTAGTGATATATCATCAATGCAATATAAAGTGTTTTAAAATTTGTAACATTTACACAATAAGCCGTGCGTTTTAATTTTTTTTGTTGAAAAAAGAAAGATGTGGTAACAAACTAAGTGGTATGATAAAATCAAAATAATCTTGATAGCTAACTTCTGCAGAACAGGCTGTCACAAAGATAATCACTTCTCCTACCATAACATGTTTTGTCCCCTTTTGAATTATTATGACCTTATTCTCTCTTTCTATCAAATATTATTGGCCTTTAACTTAAAAAACATTGCTTTGCAAAATTCACGATCACATTATCTAACCAACAAAATTATCTTGTGAACATTGTGAAATGTCTATATTCACACAGAGAATCGAACAAAATTAATATAAAAAAACACTTTATTTTACATGGTATCATTTAGAATATATTGTTTTCTTTATTTTTTTCTATGATAAAAATGTTAGCTGGAAAATAAAATGTGTGAAAATGAAAGCAGTGGTTTTGTCACTATCAACACTCTGAATAAAAACATAACTTGAAGGTTTTGTGTTGCAACTTTGTATTGTAGCCAAAACCATAACTACTCTTTACTTTACTTCACTACTGTTTTCACAACACACTTAATTGTTTTGTTTGTTTTTGCTACAAGTTTTTGTATTGCCATTCAAAGTCTCACATGCTTCCCTTTCTTACACAACTCCTAAACACAGTTTTAAATTGTGTGGAGCAGAACCTGTATGTCTCTATCTTTGTGTGTTACACTGACACATGCAAGAAACCAAACATGTGGTTTCCAACACATGTGTTTGAGACCAAATATGGGTTTAGTTTACATAATAATTAAAAGAAAATGAAATAGGCCCAGACTACAATAATTTGGGCCATATAGACCAGAAAAATTATATACAAAATTGCCATTTTTATTACGTGTAAGTTACATTTTTTTTCGGGTGGATATTAGTATATTGTTTGAAATATATGCTTGAAATTTTAAATTACTTATATGAGTAAGTTAGTAATAGTATAGTATATCAAATTTAGTTGAGTATAATGTTTAGTTTATCCTAGTTTATATACTTTATAATAGAGAATAAATAATAAAATTATAATGACGATGTGATTATTGTACACGTGAGAAACGAGAAGGAAATAAAAGACTTTTTATCAATATATATATATATTTTTATATGTATTGGTTATTAAATTTGTGGTCAACGAAAAGATTTGTGATGTATAAAAGACAATAATATTAATATCAGATCACAAAGACGTGTTTGGTACGATATGATGATACTCTTGTCTTTTTCGTGTCATGCCCCTCACATTCTTCTCGCTTTCCTATCTTTATTTAAATTGCAGATTTTAAAATAGTGATTTTAACCATAATTAGTCTTTCTGTTTTTTTTTTGTCTAAATCAGGTTAATTATGCTTAGCGTAATCTAAAATAAACTCTCTGAAGTAGTCTCATCTCTGTCTCTTTCCGGGATTTTAAACACTAATTAAACATTACAACACACATAATTTATTATATCTCTTTCCCTTTTTAAAAAAAAATGAGCCGGCGATTCTTAATAAAAGTCCAAAGGTTGCCTTTTTTCGGACATTTCACTTCACCAGGCGGCGAAATCTTGAAGCTTTTTCTTGTCTGTTTTTTTTCTTCTTTCTGATATATAAAGAAAGATTATAGCTTTAGGTTTTTGAGAGAGTTTTTAGATATACAAATCCAAAAAAGAAAGAGATGAGTAATGAAGAAGTTAGGAATGATCTGCGACGACCGTTCATACACACAAGAAGTTGGTATAGGATGGGTTCAAGACAATTTAGTATGATGGGTTCTGTTCTTGCATGTGTCTTGATCGTTGCTCTTGGTCCTATTCAATTCGGTTTCACTGTAAGCACTAAAAAAAAATCACAACTTTTTCATGTTTCTTCTGTAGAAAAATGTGCTATACTTTTGATGGAATAATAGTTTGAATATGTTATGTTTTATGTGATTTTGGTGAAAAGATATGATTTTTGATTGCACACTTTGTTTGTTTGTATGTGTTTGGTTAAGTGTGGTTATTCATCTCCAACACAAGCTGCAATTACAAAGGATCTTGGTTTGTCTGTATCTGAGGTAATAGAACCATTTTGTTTTTTATAGACATGTCTGGTTTTTGTGATCACCTTGTTTGACTTTGAGCTCTTTTATGTTTTAGTACTCTGTGTTTGGTTCTTTGTCTAATGTTGGTGCTATGGTCGGTGCAATCGCTAGTGGTCAGATCGCGGAATTCATTGGACGAAAAGGGGTATAGTTTGTGTTGCTGGTTTCTTGAATTGTCCTGTTTTCGATCCGTTTAACTCCTCTTTCTTGCTTATGTAATCTCATAATATGTGTTTCTTGCGTAGTCTCTGATGATTGCTGCTATTCCGAATATTATTGGATGGCTTTGCATATCATTCGCAAAAGTGAGTCTTTGTTTTTCTCCATTTTCTTAGTTCCACATTAGTAAAATGGCGGTCTGAGTATGTTCGTAGACCTTATCTCTCTCTTCTGGTTTTATAGAATACTTCTTTTCTTTACATGGGAAGACTTTTAGAAGGCTTTGGCGTTGGGATCATCTCTTACACGGTAATACTAAACTTTGCTTTTGGAATCTAACATGTTTTGTATATATGTGTAACTCGGTTTTGTGGTTTTAGGTCCCTGTATATATCGCTGAGATAGCTCCACAGAACATGAGAGGAGGATTGGGTTCGGTTAACCAGGTTTTGACATCTCTGGCTTACTACTAATTCATTTTTTCAACGTCACAAACTGATTTTTAATGGTAAACATTAACCGTTGGCCATTTTGTTTTGTAGCTTTCTGTGACTATTGGAATAATGTTGGCGTATTTACTTGGCCTCTTTGTTCCATGGAGAATTCTTGCAGTTTGTGGTAAATTTCACTACACAAAGTTTGAACTGTTTTTTTTCGAAACATGATTTATCGGTTCGGTCTAATAACTTCACGTGCTCTCTTTCTTTATCTTTAGGGATATTGCCATGCACGATATTGATACCAGGTCTCTTTTTCATCCCTGAATCTCCTCGTTGGCTGGTACGCTATAGAAAAATTTACTTGTTTTGTCTTAAGTTGTACTTAATCTTTTGGTTTATTTGTTCTTATGGGATGGTTTTGTTCTTTAAAATGTAGGCGAAAATGGGTATGACAGATGATTTTGAAACTTCATTACAAGTTCTTCGAGGATTCGAAACAGATATTACCGTTGAGGTTAATGAGATTAAGGTAATATTACCACTGAAAATGTAAAAGTACTATGAATACATGTTTTTTAATGGTTAACAACTCTTCATATTTTCTGTAGAGATCCGTGGCAACATCTACAAAGCGATCATCCACAGTTCTGTTTGTAGATCTCAAACGCAGGAGATACTATTTCCCACTTATGGTACAAAACATTGAATATTCTTTCTCTTGTAATGTACTTGGTATACAATATGAAACATTATCTATAATATTCGGTGTATTTTGTGTAACAGGTTGGTATAGGGTTGCTTGTACTTCAACAACTCGGTGGAATCAATGGCGTCCTGTTCTACTCAAGTACAATATTTGAATCTGCAGGTAAGGCCTTGCTCTAGGAAGAAGTGATGCTACTTGTTTCAATATTGTTACTAAAATCTTTTATGTTTCCGCGTTTTCATTTTAGGAGTTACATCAAGTAACGCAGCAACGTTTGGTGTTGGTGCTATTCAAGTAGTTGCGACTGCAATATCGACATGGTTAGTGGACAAAGCTGGTCGTCGGCTTCTGCTTACTGTGAGTATATTAATTCATAACTTTCATATCTTTTTAAACTTCTCTTTAGTCATGTTCATGATTAACTAATGCTAATGAAAATGTTTACTAGATCTCTTCTGTTGGAATGACGATTAGCCTCGTAATCGTTGCTGCTGCTTTTTACCTTAAGGTAACTTTTTTCAAGTTTAAACTTCATTAAACATTGTTTAATCTTCTGCAACTAATCTGAGATTCGACTTTCTGAGTTTTGAATATCTTGTTGTAGGGATTTGTGTCTCCTGATTCAGACATGTATAGTATGTTAAGCATCTTGTCAGTAGTTGGAGTTGTGGTAAGTTTATTATATAGCGAAACTTTCTTGATGCATCGAGCCATTATTTTGCGATGTAACCTTGTCGAATCTTTACAGGCAATGGTTGTTTCTTTCTCATTGGGAATGGGACCGATTCCATGGCTCATTATGTCAGAGGTATCGAGTTGGTTATAAGTTAGAACTTAAGTGTTGTAAAAACCGAAAAGCGAATTCTTAGACTATCTTTTGCTTTGCTTTTGTTGTGTTTTGAATAAACAGATCCTTCCTGTGAACATAAAGGGTTTAGCTGGAAGTATAGCAACTTTAGCCAATTGGTTCTTCTCTTGGTTAATCACCATGACTGCAAACCTGCTCTTAGCCTGGAGCAGTGGAGGTTAGTCTCTCTCTCTCTTTTTGAACTTGAATCATAATATAGGCTTTTCTTGATGTGTTTTTCGGTTAATTTTGTGACAGGGACTTTCACTCTATACGCGGTGGTGTGTGCATTCACAGTGGTGTTTGTGACTCTATGGGTTCCTGAGACCAAAGGCAAAACGCTTGAAGAACTTCAAGCCTTGTTCAGATGAGAATATACTCAAAAGAAGAGACAAATATATTTTACTAAACGTTACAAAGATTTGTTTGTTTGTTTGTTGTGTATCAATAATCACCTAACCTCTCTGTAAATGAACACACCTTTAAGTAATTTTGTAACTGAATTAAACTCTTCACATAGATTATAACATTATGCCAACATAGAGACCAAAGTTTTGTAAATACTAAAAAGGGAAATAAGAAAAAACGTTTTTCATTAGATTACCAAAGTTGTGGTTGTAGCAAAGTGAAATTGAAAATGCAATAGATTAAGCAAGTTTATAGACACTAAGAATAAGCACCAAACCAAACCAAACCATTACTTTGATTATACTCTCTTGACTTAAGCGTGTGGTCCTTCTTTAACAATCACATAGGAAGAAGGTGGAACTCATGGGACATGAAGTCTTCACTTGGTCTGTAATACTTGTCTGGTGAGTACAAACGTAGGTTAGAGACTTGGCTTGTGTACAGACACGCGAATCTCTCCACCTGGTGAGCGAATCGTGAACTCTGGTAGCCGGTTTTCATCAGTTGTCCCCAGACCTTGTGAAACTGCAGTAACCGAAAAAACCACAAGGTAAGTGGATTTGTTAAACAGACTGAACTTTTACCTTTTGGTGACATTTACCTTTTGGTGACATTCTCTTTGAGCTTGTTGATGACTTCGTCGCACTTGATCACTTTTAGACTGTTGAATTAGATCCCACCACAAACATAATGAATGTGGGCTTAGAATGACTATGCAACTAGCAGACACAGAGGGCTAAACAAAGTCTATCTTACCTCCAAGTCCTTGAGCGCTGATAACATTTCCTGCTTATCATTCTCGTTTATATCCTCTACCCTGGACGATATATTTGGTTACGCAGATAAACAAAATTGTAAGATTCTAAACTATCCAGATCTTAATTTAAAGAACACTCACTTTAGGGACCAATTCAAGTGATGGATTTTGTCTTCCACCGAATCACGCTCATTCCTCATCAAAATAAGTTGCTGCAAAGTGAAAACCAAAAACATTAACAGAAGTCAAATCAGTAAGGCCAAAGAAGATATAACACATTGTACTAAAGGAAGCCGAATTAATAGGCAGTCAGATTATCCAAATCAAGACCCCCACATTCGAATAGTACCACAACACTCTCTTCTATTAGTAAACATATAGAGAAAGAAAATCTATTCACCTTACGCATATCCTTCAGCTCCCATAGTAGTTCAACCTCCTTTTCTAGTTCTGGAACAACAAGCATAGTTCTCCAACCTGAAGAACGAAGAAAATCAAATTGCGAGTAACTAGCACAAGCAAATACACTTTTACCAGCACCTAAGATACGATCCTTATCAACAAACGGGTGTTTCTAGATTACAAAGAAGCTAAACGTGACAGTCACAAGGTGTTAGGTATGTAGCATACCGTATTTTTATTCTCAGCACAGTTCAGTTAAACCCGTTAAATTTTGACTCCACAAACAGAACAGAAGAAAAGTCTATAATTGGAAAAGTAAACCTTACCAAGTATTTTTTTGCTGCGCAAGATATCACCGTATATATGATCACCAACATAAAGAACCTAATAAGAACGAATAAACAATGCATGGCACACAGTACATCCAGTTAAAATATAGTTCTACGGAGTTTGTCATTCCATTCATTAACGGCTAAATTTTCTTTCAGAAATAGCAACCTGAGAACTTGACTCAATGGAGAGCAAACTGTGAAGGTGACCGACATTTCCACCTTGAAAAACTCGACAACCTTTATCTTTACTCTTCAGTAAAATTTTGGGTGAAGGATCTCCCACCTTTCAAGCAAGCAAACAAATTTACACACATTCATAAGGATCGTTTGGATAAGAAGTAGCATGTGAAAGTCTGTGAATGAGTATCACAAGGCTTCAAGCCAAACCTGAGGCATAGGTGTTCCATTGTCAGTATTAATAAGCATTCCAGAATGAGGTTCCACCTCAAAAAGGTTGGCACGGCTCTCTTCATGGAAGAAACCAGGTTTTGCACTTCACAGAATACATCCAAATCATAATTTAGATAGCAAACCAGTAACACATAATAATTCTTATAATTTATATCGCAGCAATTATGTTTAGAGCATTAGTTCAATAGATTAAGGAAATAGAAAGACCTGCCGGTGATCACAACGTCAAAATACTGGAGCCAATCAAAGTTGCAAGTATGAGGACCGTGTACCGTGCGACCTCCACAGAGGAAATTCATCACAATATTTGTGTAATCCCATAAACTGCAAGAATGATAAAAACTGGTTATAAGGGCAGAAGAACATGTTGCAATGGTTTTTATTGCTTAAGCTAAATTTTAGAGCACTTAACCATTTACATAAGTAACTTTACGGGGACATTTTGAAGTTTGTAGAATATATCTTTAGCGTTACCTATTGGTCACCAAGAAAGTAGAACGTCCAGAATCTCTAATCATTTTTATAAGGGGTATAAGTGTCGTATCCTCATTGATATACCTGACAAAAACAGAAAGTTTAAGAGAAATATTTCCGAAACAACGGCATGTAAGGGATGGATGCTATTCAACTTGCAAAGAACAGTAACACATGTACTATCTGCCTTACCTATTAGGTTCTTTAGCCACCATCTGCTTTAAAGTTCCATCACGGTGGCACAAATCAACAGCAGCCCGAACATCTTTATACATACGCGCATAGCTAAAACAACACCATTGGAAAAGGAAAAAATTAGTGATAGAACTAATAGAAAAAACAATGTCAAATATTAGTCTTTGGAGACTGTATAGAGTATAATATATTTGGGAAATTTTCTTACTCAACGCCCTTGGGAATTTTCTCTGGGTTATTATCTTTGAAATCAACTAGTTGGGCAAACAGGTAGGCTTCGGCCAAAGAAAAGAGAGTATCTATGAGAGCATAGTCTGGCTCATCAAAAGAATCTCGTACTAGACTGCTTCCATAGATGTCAACTTTGTCTTCCTTAGAGAGCTCATTAAATCCATGGTAAGCTACTTTCACATACTTATGACGATCCATCTGCATGATCAAAAGCCGGTTAGTAAAGAGCAACAATTATTATGAGAGTCAAATACATGATATTCACCTTTAAGATGTTTCCCCTCTTTTTGTCAAGTACCAAGCCTCTAACCATGTAGTTCCAATCAAACATCCATTCTAGCAGCTGTTTTTATATTACCACAATGAGTATAAGTTAAAACGATCAACAAAACTTTCATGCTGGCCACAAAACATCAGTATACTAACCTCACTTGGATACCCCAAATCATACACCAGTTTCCTGACAGTTCCTTCATAGGCAAGAGACTCAAAAGTCTCAGACTTGTATTGGGCAAGTGTGTAGTCCATATCAAAGCCAACAGCGATGATATTTCTCATATTCAACGATCTATTGCAGAAGATCTGTTTGCTTAGATCAATCTTCTTTTCTCCTTCCGTAGATGACCATTTACGAGGTGCTTCACGTCCATCCCTTGCGCCTAAACTATGAAACTGTACCACGTTTTCACCAAGATTAGTAGCACGCTTTTCTTCCATCGATCTCTTAAAACAAAGATGGCTTGTCCCTGAGAAATTGATCAAACAAAAGGAAGTAAAACATCAATTTTTTTTTATCTTTCTTCAAAATGAACTCAAGTAGAATATATATATACAAATACATGGACATATAAAACTAGCATATAAAATTGTACAACTCTATCCAGCAAGTAAATACTAAGAAAGCATATTTAAAAACCAATCTTCAAAAGAAAAAAATTGGTTAGTCAGAAACAAACAAAAGGCTAAATTTAGAAGTACAAAATACAATGAATCTACTTCATGACACATTTTCTACAAGAGAAGTCAACATGAGTCATAAGACCATTAAGCTTTAGCTAATCAACACATAAAGCATCACAAAGCACAAAAAAAAAGAAGAAAGACAAAAAGTAACACACCCCTCAGAAACAACCTAACATCTTACCTAAGAAAACAAAAGTATGCACCAAGTTTAAGTCCTGTTCCTATGTTTTGTTCCAAAGTATGCTCCAAGCCAATACCTAGAAATTGCAACTTGCATGTATCAAACTAGCACATCTTTCACTAAAAACTACTCTGATTAACCCCCAAATTGCATTAATACCACTAAGTTCCTAATCGACACAATGCAAAAATCAACATATAAATGATATAGTGGTACCACTAAAATTGCGTTTTTAAACCATTAATCTACTAAAAGTGCGTTTTTTCCAAATAAAACAATACACAAAAACATTGAAACAAAGAGAAGAGGACGAACCAAAGAATCCTCTCTGAGATTGAAATTTTCTGGGAAAGCAGAGAGGAGAAGAGAATACAGAGAGACAAAGAGAGGAAAGTGAAGGAGTGTAATGGCGTCTACATAGAAACATGTTGGAGGATAGGGTATATTTATATAGGCATGACGGAGAAGAAGAAGAGGAATCGTTTTTGTTTTGTGTATAGGGAATAGTATCGTTGTTGGGTTTTAATAATATCGAAGATAAAGTATGATTCGAATACAATCGCTGAGACATTTACCGGAAATTGCCGGCGAATATTCGCTCCGTTTCATTTTAATTTATTTTATTTTTATTCTCGGCGGAAGAAAGCAGGGAAGGAAACGAGGCGTTGCGGAAGAAGAAGAAGATATGCCACGTGGCATGAATCTACAGGGCACGCTTACTGTGACGCGTGGGCTTTTAAACCTAAATTTAATGGGCCTTGAATAAAGCCCATTTTTTTAAAACCTTACACTTGAATTAGATATGCCACGTGGCATGAATCTATAGGGTAAGCTAACTGTGACACGTGGGCTTCTAAACCTAAATTTTAATGGGCCTTAAAAAAAAAATTAAAGCCCACTTTTTTAAACCTGAGTCTCTCCCATTTCTCCGTTTAGTGTCTTCTAAGTTCTACCTCTCTCTCTCATCAACCAAACTCGGCTCATAGATTCGCGTGAGCACCACGCGCCGCCGTTGTATAACCATTTGAGCTAAAACTCATGGCTACGTCTTCCTCAATACGCGCTAGACTAGCTTTCGTGGCTTTACTCTCAGCGACTACTTTCTACTGTATCCACAAATATCGCCGCCTGAGACGTCTCAAAAGCCTCTCCTCCTTAAACCCTACCACCTCCTCCAAATCCGCCAGAGGAAAGATCTTCTTCATATCACAAACCGGCACGGCCAAAGCCCTAGCTCAACGTCTCCACGAGCTATTCGCGTCCAACGAGATCGATTTCGATCTCGTGGATCCGCGAAGCTACGAGCCTGAGGATCTCCCAAAGGAAACCCTAACTATATTCGTCGCTTCCACGTGGGACGGAGGGAAACCGCCGCCGAACGGTGAGTTTCTCGTGAACTGGCTTTCGGAGAGCGCCGAGGATTTCCGCGTCGGCTCGCTTCTTCTCTCCCGATGCAAATTTGCCGTGTTCGGCGTCGGGAGCCGCGCCTATGGCGAATCGTACAACGCCGTGGCAAAGGAATTGTCGAGTCGGATGGTCGGATTGGGCGGATTAGAGATGGTTCCTGTCGGCGAAGGCGACGTCGACGACGGAGAGCTTGACGCAGCGTTTCAAGCTTGGTGTGATGGTGTGATTAGGGTTCTGAAGGGAGGTTCTGCTCAAGATCAAGAAGAAACAAACGGTGTTTCGCAGAAACTTGATGTTGAGAGTGATGGAGAGTATATCGATACAACAGATGATGAAGAAGACGAGGAAAACGATGGAAGCATTGTTGATCTCGAAGATATTGCTGGTAAAGCTCCTTCGAAGAGAAATGGTTTAGTTAAAGTGGCTAAAGGTGATGGAAAGAAAGAAATGGTGACTCCTGTGATTAGAGCAAGCTTAACGAAACAGGTAACTAATGTTCTGTTTCTTGAGCTTGGAAAGTAGACTGTAGTTTTGCATGATTACAGTTTCTGAAGTTCGATGAAAAACTCGCAGGGATATAAAATCATTGGTTCACATAGTGGGGTTAAGATATGTCGATGGACAAAGTCACAGCTTAGAGGCAGGGGAGGTTGCTACAAGCACTCCTTTTATGGCATTGAGAGTCACAGGTTTGATTGAAATCTTTGCCTTTTTTTACGCTATATCGCGATTTTGAAAATTAATGTATTTGTGTGTTTGGAATAAGCTAGGTGCATGGAGACAACACCTAGTTTGGCTTGTGCGAACAAATGTGTCTTTTGTTGGAGGCATCACACTAACCCTGTGGGAAAGAGCTGGCAGTGGAAGATGGACGATCCTAAAGAGATTGTGAAAGGTGCTCTAGATCTTCATACAAAGATGATTAAACAGATGAAAGGAGTCCCGGGTATGGTTATATCTTTCTCTTAATTTTAGCTTGCAGATGAAACTCACACACGTCTCTAATAGTTTATGAGTATATGAGGCTGACGTTTTATTGGTGGGTATGTTTCTTCAGGTGTAACTGCAGAGAAGTTACAAGAAGGTCTAACACCAAGGCATTGTGCATTATCACTTGTTGGTGAGCCAATTATGTATCCAGAGATCAATGCCCTTGTAGATGAGCTACATGGAAAGCGTATTTCCACATTTTTGGTTACTAATGCGCAATTCCCTGAAAAGATTTTGATGATGAAACCTATCACCCAGGTCTGTGGTGTCTGTTTTCTACATTGTTATTTCAAAAGATGAGCTTTGAAAGCTCTTTCTTTATGCACCAGATTGCCTAATTCGGTATCTTTGATATCTACAGTTGTACGTAAGTGTAGATGCTGCCACCAAAGAGAGCTTAAAGGCTATTGATAGACCTCTCTTTGCAGACTTCTGGGAGCGGTTTATCGTGAGTATTTACATTAACGTTCTTTTATGTAACAAAAGTGAATAAAGGTAAACGTATGAACTTTGCACTATGTATATACCAGGACTCCTTGAAAGCTCTACAAGAGAAGCAACAGCGAACTGTCTACCGTTTAACACTTGTCAAAGGATGGAACACAGAGGAGCTAGATGCTTATTTCAACCTCTTCAGCATAGGGAAACCTGATTTTATCGAGATCAAAGGCGTAACATATTGCGGATCGTAAGTGTGATTTATTATCACTTATACTTAACTCCACTATTGTTACAAACATATCATTTAACTCATGGTTAAACTTATGGAAACAAAAACAGATCTGCAACATCAAAGCTGACAATGGAGAATGTACCATGGCACGCAGATGTTAAAGCATTCTCAGAAGCTTTATCCCTAAAGAGCAATGGAGAGTACGAGGTTGCTTGCGAGCACGCCCATTCTTGCTGCGTTCTTCTAGGAAGAACCGAAAAGTTCAAACTTGATGGGAAGTGGTTCACTTGGATTGACTATGAAAAGTTCCATGACCTGGTTAGTTAGTTAGTTATGTCACAATCAAGATTCATGCTAATCTTTATCTAAAACAATGCTTGTGAATGGATGTGAGTAGGTGGCTTCTGGAGAACCTTTTGTGAGCACAGACTATATGGCTGAAACGCCGTCTTGGGCGGTTTATGGAGCAGAGGAAGGCGGGTTTGATCCAGAGCAGTTGCGTTACAAGAAGGAAAGGCATCATCATCCTAAACCACAAGCTGTTTTAGCTTGAAAAAGGTTAGTGTTAAGCCTCTAAATTTTAAGCTTTTTTATTGTCATCTTGAAAACAGAGCTAAAATCTTTGAAAGACAGTAAAAAATTTTGAAAATCATATCAAACTAAATGGTATTTCACTGCTCAGAACAGATTTTGAATATGTTTTTTGTACTCTGCTGCAATTAATTAGTTGAATAATTACATCAACTATATAGCTTTTTGTGTGATTTTTTTTTAATATTAGGTCAAGTTGTTAATCACTAGCAAATACCCATTAATTAGTTTCTTTTGCTGATCTGTTCACAATCCGAAAGAGACGTAACTATCAAATACACTAACCCCAACAAAATTAAACAACCTACTACAACTAAAAACCCTTATTTAAAAGCATACTTACGAAACAATTAATTTTTGTTTATTTTCATCACCATAAATTGTTTACTAATAGCTTTGATTCACCAAAAATATACTAACATTTAAGATTGGCAAAACTTGTTTCTAATTATAAATCAATGTCCTTGTTTCCAAAAAGATTATTAATTAATTTATAAAAATTCAACATTAGTTAATCCATGAAAACAAAACACAAAATAAAACTCCATTGGGATATGGTGATAAAAATTTACCAGCTCTTCACCGGCGTACTTTTCCTTCTTGACCGTCTAGACAAAGGCGGAGCCACCGTCGTCACCGGCTTCTTATCTTCCTCCTCATTCTCTAACTCTTGTCCTTGTTCTACAATATCACTACTACTCTTAACTTTCTTCTTGTGCTTCTCTCTGTTAATTATCTCAACTTCTGCATCCTCATAATCTTCTTCTTCTTCAGATTCTTCCTTGTTGAAATCTACAGTGTTGTCAAGATTCTTCCTTGGCCTTCCTCTTCTTCTTGTCGACGAAGCTTCTGTAACCTTAGCCACCATAGACGGTTCTTTTGCTCCTTGAATCCTTCTCTTCCCCATAAGCTTTTGTTTCTTGAACAGCTTTGTTTACTATTTTTTAATATCTTCAATATAAGCGATATAAACAAAATATCTACAAGAGCAATAATGTTTTTAAATATATTTTAACAGACTCAAACATACAAACAAAAAAGACAATCTTTAACCATCAAAAGTCGCCCACATTTAAGATAAAATTTCAGAAGAAAAAAGTAGATTTTATTTTTTGTCCGTTGGGTTATCTTTTCTATTATCCACCAAATATATAATAAAACTTTCTTACTACAACACAAAACAGCACAACATTCAATAATCCACCAAATGGGCTTAACTAAAGAAAGCCCAATAAAGGCCCAAATATAAAACCGACAAAAGTATACTCATCGTTTTTAAACGGAAAGAGACACACACGCAGACAGTGAATTTGGCTTTGGTCCTAAAAATAAGAGAGGATAAGGATCACGTGATCTAAAAAAGTCAGAAACACACACAGATCTCTCTTCATCTTCTTCTTCTTTCTCCCGTTGGATCATAACAACAAGACAATCAAATCCTCTTTATCCCCATCACTCTCTCTGTTTCTTGATTTTCTTTATTATTTTCTTTTCTGCATCTCACTTCAAAACTTTTTTCCGAAATTTTATAATATTTTCGATAAAAAGACAAAACCTAATTTATATCCCTATTCTAATTAAAAATCAAAAAAATATTCTTTATTCGGAAGGGATCTATTTAAATCCTACTTGGACATATAAAATTGTTTTTTTTGTGTGTGTGTTTAATTCTTGTTTTCCTTGGAGACATAGACAAGGAGATTAATATTAATCACTAGTTGTGTACAAAATTCACCACATTAAAAAGTTGGGTTTTTGTGGATGCAGCTTCTTCTTCTTCTTCTTCTTGGTGAGAGTTTCTTTTTGCCTTCTCCTTTTTTCTCTGCGGATTTTTCTCTGTTTTATTTAGAAAAACTCTATTTTTTTATATTTAAATAAAGGTGTTTCCTTTTGTTGTAAATTTGCAAAATCTCTTCTTTTCTTCTTCTGGGTCGATACTAAATCGAACATTTCATGTTTCTCTCCCTTAAAGTTTGTTAATTTATCTTCAATAGAGAATTGTTTCTGCATCTGTAAATTTTTTGATTTTCTTTGACCATCTCTTTGATATTCTGGGAAGTGAGTTTAAAGATTGAATCTTGACCTTTCTTTCATTCTCTTTATGCTATTTATAGCTATATGCTTTTTTTTGCTTATAATACTAACCCAAAAATCTCTCATTTTGGTAAAAATCTCTCATTTTGATGCTGTTTTTTGTTGGTTTCTTCCTCTTTGTGATTCTCATTTGATTCCTAATCTTATGCAGAGAAGAAAAAAATCGAACATAGAGAAGCTTCTTTGATGCAAATGTTTACATTCATTGAGAAATAAAGATTGTGAATCATGGTGGAACCTTATGAGACACGCAACAATGGTGAATCATATCAGATGGTTAGATATCAAAGCTATAATAACCATCACATCTCCAGAACATCATCATTATCATGTCCATTGCTAGATTTGAGAGTTTTCTATGTGAGAATAAGCAATTTCAAGGTAGATGATTCAACACCTGAGGTCTTAACAATCACACACATACCTCTTGATCCAGATTCTCTCTTGGAGATAAACGGTGTTAGGACGAGCACAGGAGTTATTACATCGAAGCTAAGGCGAGACCGTGTTGATAAGAAATCGGAAGTAGCTACTTTTATAAGCACAGACAACATCAGGTTATCTGGTAGTGTAAAGTTTGAGGTTTATGACAAAGATGAGCTTGTTTTGTCTGGAACTCTTGACATGTCTTGTAATAGTAGTAATAGTAATAATGGTTTCACCGGAGAGCCTAAGCATAGCGCAAAGAAGTGGAATATGAACTGTGAAGCTGGGATCACTGCAGGGTCTGGTTTCTTGAAGGAGAAACATATCGGTTGTTCTGAGTTATCGTCTCCATTGCCTACTATTGAAGTGTATGTCACTGGTTGCTTCTCAGGGACACCTATTATCTTGACCAAGACTCTGCAGCTTGGTTTTAGAAAGAAACACAATAGAGGGAACGCGTTAGATTCGATTCCTGAGTATGAATCTGGTGATCATCATAAAGGCAACTCTTCTGAGCTTGATTTTCAGGTAAGATTTTGCATCTGTTTCAAGATTATTACAAGGTTTCTGTTGATAGTTTGATATGGTTTTTTGTCTTAACTTCAACACATTGAATGATATACCTAGGATATGTGCATTAAGTTTTTCATGGTTTTTTTAAATTTCATATCTTGAGACATGTTTCTTGGTACTCTTAGGAAATATATTCCCCTTAGATATATTGAAGTGGGCCAACTTTGTGATAAATGATCATGTGAGGTATGGGGCCTGACACACTTTACAAATTAATAGATAGTTATCTTTCTCTCTCTCACGGACACACACTCTCTCGCCTATTGCTTCTTGTCTTGTGATCAAAACTTTTATCCTCATGTCTGCTACAATGATTTCTTATGTGACCCATTTTGTTGAAATACTTGGTCTCACATGTAATGCCAAGATATATTCATCTTTAGTTTATGCATAGACTTATCCGGATCAAAGAGTCAATGTCAAGATTAGCTTATATGCTTAGTTGAATTTGGAGGTTCTTTGCAGTGTATTGTCCTAAGTATGTGAGTTCTTTGCTTCTTGTGCAGGTAGCAGAATACGGAAGCTACAAACAAGACTACGATGGAGAGTACGATGACATGTATATGAGAAGAGAGTATATAGATGGTGAAGATGGAGAGATGTCGTGGTTCAATGCCGGTGTAAGGGTTGGTGTGGGGATTGGTCTTGGTGTTTGTGTAGGTCTCGGCATCGGTGTGGGCCTTCTGGTGCGTACCTATCAATCAACAACCAGAAACTTTAGAAGGAGAATCATCTAGTCTCTACCTTCTTCTCTCTCTCTCTCTCTCTCTCTCTCTCTCTAACTCCACTCCATTGCACATCTATTTTGACTGCAGAACTCTTAAGCTATTTAGTCTAATAGCTAATACTGCTGTGTAGTATTATAATCTTTCTTCTTGTGTTTACTTTTTCTTCTTTTTTCTCTGTGCCTTACAATTTTGCAAGAAACCACTTTCTCTTCTTCTTGTGTTTTTGTTGAGAATCAGACAGAAAGACCAAAGCTTGTCTTTTAGTATTGTGAATCTAAGTGTGTACATTCTGTAAAAAACTGCTTATGAGTATTAACTATCAAGAGTTCTTTGATTCACTTAACCTTGCAGAAACTTGATTTTTTCCCTATATTAGCAGAGTAAGATATATAACTTATGTATAATATTGAACTTCTCTCAATCTTGAAACATCATTTGAAGAGCCTTGTTATTCTTGCAACACCTATTATTCCACAAGCCCTGTAACATGCATTCTCATGAATATACAGAGACACTGAATATTATCCACCAAGCCTTGTTACATTTATTCTCATCAATGTGCAAATATACACTGAATATTATCAATCAAATATTGATATTTTTTTGTAGAAACCTTGAATTTTTCTATCTTAGTAAAGTAAGATAATGAACTTATGTATAATATTGAACTTGCCTCAATCTTGGAACATCATTTTTCGGAGCCTTGTTATTTCCGCCATCATCAACTCCATTTTTGTTAGTTTCACATTTGTGTTTGTGTTTATGTATTTTAGTGTTCTCTGTTTAAAGAGTTGGTGTCTGTTTCCCATTAATGCAACTCTCACAATTGAGTACTACTTTAACAATTCCCTTTGGTTAGTAAGACAACTTTCCATAAAACTACCATTTATGTGTTTTTGAAGTTAATAGGCAATCAAAAGATATTAAGCCAATTGTTTTTGTGTGAGTATCAAAAGATAGATATTAAGCCATCTATGTTTCTGTGTGTGTATCAAAAGATATTAAGCCGTTTATGCAAACTTAGGCAACTTCCTATAAAACGAACTTCAAGGTTGCTTTGTGTGGTTTGTGACTTACAAGGGATTTCAAGACTTTTGAGTCTAATGTATAAAATACATTGTGATGACAAACAATCACATTGGAAAGGAGAGGGACATATAATGCAGATAACTTGAATCAGTTTCAATAAGCATTTTCAAAGCTGCTTTGTGTGTTCGTGACTTACAAAAGAATTTTTGGACTAATGTCTTTTAGACATAAGTGATGACTAGCAATCACATTAAGCAAGAGAGGGTCAATAATGCAGAGAACTTGAATGTGTTTTCTGTAAGCACTTTGAAAGTTGTTCTGTGTGTTTTGTGAGTTTTTTTTTTTTTTTTTTTTTTTGTTAATTATGTGAGTGTTTTGTGAGTTACAAGAGACTTTAGGAACTTTAGGGTCTAAAGTGTTATAGACATTATGCTTTTGCATAATCCCACTTATGATCTCTCATTCTAAGAGTGTGTGTGCGTGTATGTGTTTCTTATAAGCAGCTCCATTCAAAACATTATGCTTTTGCATTATCCCATATGTGTTGTCTCTTTTGAAAGAGACAACTTCTCATAAAACAACCATGTCTGTCTTTTTGAAGTTAATAGGCAATCAAAAGATGATAAGTTGTTTGCGTGTGTGTATCAAAAGATATAAGCCAAATTCGTCTGTGTTTGTGTGTGTATCAAAAGATATAAGCCAAGCCGTATGTGTTGTGTGTGTGTGTGTATCTGATAACCATTTAGGCAAACTTAGACCAACTTCCCATAAACCGAACAATTCTAAGCTGTTTGTTTTAAGCCGCGATGCAGAGAACTTGAATGATTCTCAATAAGAACTTTCAAACTTTCTTTGAATGTTTGTGACTGGCAAGGGATTTAACTTCGAGTCTTATGTCTTTTAGACATTGTGATGACAAGCAAATCACATTACGAGTCTAATGTCTTTTAGACATTGTGATGACAAGCAAATAACATTAAGAGGAGATGGAAAAAAAATTGCAGATAACTTGAATGAGTCTCAATAAGCACTTTCAAAGTTGCTTTGTGTGTTTGTGACTTACCAGAAGATATTGAGCCATATGTGTTTGTGTATATCAAAAGATATTAAGCCGTTTGTGTTTGTGTGTGTATCAAAGATATTAAGTTGTCTGTGTTTGTATTTGTGTTTTTGTGTGTATCAAAAGATATTAAGCCGTATGTGTTTGTGTGTGTATCAAAAGGTATTGAGCCGTCTTTGTTTGTGTGTATATCATAACCATTTAGGCAAACTTCCCATAAACCGAAGATGTTTGTGTTTATGCCGTGATGCAGAGAACTTGAAACAGTTTCCCATAAGCACTTTCAAAGTTGTTTATATGTGTTTGTGACTTACAATGGACTTTAAGACTTTTCAGTCTAAATAATGCAGAGAACTTGAATAAGTTTCAATAAGCATTTTGAAAGCTGATTTGTGTTTTGTGACAAAGACGGGACTTAAAAGACTTTTGAGTCTAATGATGATGACAAGCAATCACATTAACGACGAGAGGCACAAAATTGCAGAGAACTTGAATAAGTACTCAATAAGCACTTTGAAAGCTGCTTTGTGTGTTTGTGGCTTATAAGGGACTTAATAGACTTTCGGATCTAATGTGTTTTAGACATAAGTGATGACAAGCAATCACACCAAACAAGAGAGGGACAATCATCCAAAGAACTTGAATGATTCACAATTAGTACTTTCATAGCTGCTTTGTTTTGTTTGTGACTTACAAGGGACTTAATAGACTTTTGGGTTTAATGTCTTTTAGGCATAAGTGATGACAAGCAATCACATTGATTAAAAAGGAGAGGGATAATAATGCAGAGAACTTGAAAAAGTTTTCAATAAGCAATTTTGAAAGCTGCTCTGTGTGTTCTTAGACTTAAGGGACTAATGTCTTATAGACATTGTGATGACAAGCAAATCACATACAAGGAGAGGGACAATCATGCAGAAAACTTGAATCAGTTTCAATAAGCACTTTCAAAGCTGCTTTGTGTGTTTGTGACTTAAAAGACTTTTGGGTATGATGCCTAAAAAGACATTGTGATGACAATGTTTGTGTGTGTGTGTATCACAAGATAATAAGCCATCTTGTGTTTGTGTGTGTATATCAAAAGATATTAAGTTGTCTGTGTTTGTGTGCGTATCATAAACATTTAGGCAGACTTAGGCAACTTCCCATAAACCGAACAATCCATAGCTGTTTGTTTTTAGCACTGATGCAGAGAACTTGAATGATTCTCAATAAGAACTTTCAAATATGCTTTGTGTGTTTGTGACTTACAAGGGACATAAATACTTTTGAATCTAATGTCTTTTAGACATTGTGATGACAAGCAAATCACATTACGAGGAGGGACATATAATGCAGATAACTTGAATGAGTTTTCTATAAGCACTTTCAAAGCTGCTTTGAGTGTTTGTGACTTACAAGGGACTTACTATTTTGAGTCTAATGTCTTTTAGACATAGTGATGACACTGTTTGTGTGTGTATCAAAAGATAATAAGCCGTCTTATGTTTGTGTGTGTATCAAAAGATAATAAGCCGTCTTATGTTTGTGTGTGTATCAAAAGATAATAAGCCGTCTTATGTTTGTGTGTGTATAGCCATTTAGGCAAAGCTTGGAAAACTTCCCATAAACCGAACAATTCTAAGCTGTTTGTGATCACTTATAAGGGACTTTTGGGACTAATGTCTTATAGACACTGTAAGTGATGACAAGCAAATCACACTAAACAAGAGAGTGTCAATAACGCAGAGAACTTGACTTGAGTCTCAATAAGCACTTTTGGGACTTAATGTCTTTTAGACATTGTAAGTGATGACAAGCAATCACATTGATTAACAAAGGGGCAGGCATAATGATGCAGAGAACTTGAATAAGTTTTCAATAAGCACTGTGAAAGCTGCTTTGTGTGTGTTCTTAGACTTACAAGGGACTTTTGGGTCTAATGTCTTAAAGACATAAGTGATGACAAGCAATCACATTAATAATCCCTTGTTTGGATTTTTTGGGACTTAATGTCTTTAAGACATTGTTAGTGATGACAAGCAATCACGTTGATTAACGATGGGGGAGGGACGAATTTACCCAAATTTAGATTCCGACAAAAACGCAATTTACAATGCGATTTGTCTCATCTTTTTGGGATTTAAAAACAAAAACAAAAAACAAACCCTAGAAATAAAATCAAAGGGGGAGAAAGAAAACATACAGAGGTGTGGTGTTGCGTAGAAATCTCTTGACGAAACAAAGCTTCTTCTTCCTTGGTGAATAAAAGCAAACCCTGATAATTTACAAAGACAAACAAAAGAAACAAGATCATAAGTATTGATTCCTGAATAAATCTAGAGAGAGAACACATACGAATTTTTTTCAAAAGAGAAACAAAGATGAATCGAAACTAACCAACCAATGAACAAACTTTAAGCCAGAAGAAGATAAGAAGAGCTTCTTCGTTCTTCTCTGATTCTCGAATCAGATCTTCCTTCTTCGTCTTGTCGCCGTCTAGGGTTTGACACATCTTTGTTAACAAATAAATTTACTTAAGAAACAATGTAATGTAATGTGTGTATATATAGAGATTTAGAAACTAATGAGTCGGTGGCTAATTATTCTCTACAACGGTTAAATAATACGATGATGAAAAAAGGAAATTAGTATTAGCCAACGTGTCACTAATTATTATTATTTGATTTATTTTATGGGATAAAATAACAAAATGTCCGTTAATGTAAACGGAACAATGAAGAAATTAGTCAAAAAGGAAATAGACGGCTGTCATAAAAAAATATTTACTGACCGTTATTTGTTAAATAAAAATCACCGACTTACTCATAATTTCCTTTTTTACAATAAGCAAACAAAAATAACCGTTGACCAATATCTTCAATTAATATTTCCTTTTCTCCTTATTTCCTTTTTTTTCTTTTTTTCCTTTTTCCCATTTTTTCATTTTTCTATTTTTCCATTTTTTCTTTTTGCCCTTTTTTCTTTTTTGCCCTTTTTCCTTTTTTCCTTTTTTCCTTATTTCCTTTTCTCTCTATAAATACTAGTCACTGTTTCACAAAGTAAAAATAAATAAACGAGAGTTTCGGGTCAATTGTTACTATACCCCTTGACTATTAGTCAAGAGCTACTATACCCTTTCTTTTTATTTAATTTTTTTTCCTTTAATTTTACCAAAGAAAATGGTTAATTGAGATCCAAACCCAACAACCCACCCAACATCTAACCCAAATCCGACAATCCACCCAATATCCTATCCAAACTCATATTTTTAATATTAAAACACAAAATTTCCGATTTCCCCCTTTCAAACCCTAATTTCATATCTTTATTCTCGTTCTTCATGTTCTTCCTTGTTTTTGTTTTTCTTTCTAACTAAGCGAATCGATTGGGTTAGATCTTCAAAAGGATTCTCGAAGAAAAACGAACCGCTTGAAGAAGAATAACAACCATGTCTCAGACCAAAAATTCAAGTGTCTGAGAGCTGTTTTCAGTTGAAGAAGAACATGTTCGTGAAGAACTGTTTGTAGACGAAGATGAAGACGAATAACATGTTCGAAAAGAACCATCTGATTCCAATAAAACAGTTTCGGTAAGTTTTTTGATTTTTTGAGAAACCTAAATTTGTAACTTTGTAAAACTTGGTATAACTTGCAAGTTGAGTATAACTGTAAAAAACTTGGTTCAACTTGATTTGATTGCAGGATTCTGGTGAAGAATCCGAAGAATCAGCGGACGAAACAAAAGCAATGAAACCTATGGGGATGTACTATGAGCCCAAGGATTATAACAAGTCATTTAAATTGTCGGTCAAGTGTTATATTGCGCAGGTAGTTCAAGACCTTAATAGTGTGATAAAAGCTGACGAGTTGAAATTGTTTTTAGACCACGAGCAATTCCACCACTTCTTTCGGTTGTAAAACTTGATGTTTTAATGTGTTAAATTCGGTTGTACAGCTAGTTTTTCGAAGAACAACTAAGATCAAATAATTAGTTGGTTGTACCATTTAAAAAATAAAGTTTTCTTACTTGTACAATTTCATAAGAACAACCATTAAAAGGAATAATTAGTTAGTTGTACCACTTAAAAAACTAAGTTTTCTTAGTTGTACAATTTCATAAGAACAACCATTACAAGACATATGAAAACAACGACAAACATGCTTTATCACAATTTCTTTTCGTTGTCTCCTTTTAGGGTAATCGAAGAAGAAAAGAAACGATGAAGATAAGTGGGTAGGACCTGTGTAGAGTTTGTCGACGGAGAAGGGGGAGGGGGAGGGCTTCGGGTAAAGAGAAGATGGATGAGAGAGAAATTAAGGATATGGAAAAGGGGAAAAAGAAAAATTTAAATATAGGGAAAAACATAATTATTTTTATATAACTTAATTTAATTATAGCGAAAATAAAAATAAATTTAGGGGGGGAAATGAAAATAAAGAAAAATTGGAGGGAAATAAAAAAACTAGACAAAAAAACACGTGCAACCGTCATTTTTCCACGTGCAACCGTCATTTGCACGCGTGCAGCCGTCATTTTGCATCTGAATAGTCACAATGCTGAGTTAAGTTGTACGAAGTTGGAGGGTTGAACTAGTTGTACCATTTGTGATTTTCATTTTATTTAGTTAGATTACATATAAACATCATATATTTTAGTTGGATAAGATATATAAATGATTTAAACATCCATTTGCACCTTTTTGTTAAATAAAATCTATAAAATCACTATTTTTTTAAAAAAATTAAAGTTACTAGGTTATTCTAATGAAAGTGGCCATGAAAATATAAGGTTTTTGTGGGGAAAATTGAATAACGAAGGCAATATTGAAAAAAAATTCAAATATTATAAGAAAATGTTATAAATGATTTTACCCTTTTAATTTATTAATTAATGTTCTAATAACGATTTATTTTCATGAAGTATTTTAAAATATTTTATTTCACCATAAAGACACATTGAAATAACTTAATTGTACATGAACATATAATGAAAAACATAGTTATACGTAGTTATACAGATTTGAAAGTACTTAAAAGCTTAAACAACAATACAATAATTCATCATTCATTATTGCCTCCTCTCTCACGAAACCATTCGTACAATCCCCCTCTTGATTTGTTTTGTCTTCGTCCATGTTTTCCGGTTGACTTAAATCGCGTTGTATGTTTTTTTCTTCTTTTCTTCTTGTAATGTTTAGGCAACGTATAGTTTCGCCGCCGTACATCGTCTGGTACAACCCACATCGTCATTCTGATTCACTCTCGCGTTTAAAAGAATCTCCTCTATACTTCCACCAACAGGGCTTCCTATATCTTCTCTTGGAACTCTGTCACACCTTTGAGTTTGCTTTATAAACTTCAACATGTAACAATTGGTTATATTTGTTGTACGAGATTTAATTATACTAAATATTACTAGTTATACACGAAAATTGAAAAATTAAAATCCTTCGATTCAGTTCGATTCTTTATGTAAATTAATACATTATACATCTTAAATCTGTCCAAACATATTATAATACCATAAATGATTAAATCTAACAAACACGTAGTTTTAATTATATATAACTAGGTAAGTATCCGCGCCTTGCGCGGGACAGGATATTCATAAATAATATTAAGTTATATTATAGAAAACCATGAATTGATCAATTTATGATTGAGCATTTAACCCGAGATCCGAAATTCAAAACCGAATCGACCTGAAAAATCCGGTTTGGTCCAGTTTCGGTTCTCATATTATCATATCGGGTTTTAATATTTTATAACCCGGGTTTTCGTTCTAACCCGAACCGACCTAAGGCTTGAATTATACTCGAATATATCCAAAGTTATACACAAGTATATAGTTTTGGTAAGGTAAAGCCTATTTCAATTTTTTGTGGGTTATATGAATAAGCCGACTCAAAACCCGAACCAAACCCGAATTATTCAAAATAAGACCTGAAATTCTTGCCAAAATATGAAAAACCTGAAAATTCGAAGAAAAAACCAAAAACCCCGAACCAAAAAATATTTGGTTCCATATCAGGTTTTGTTAAATATATAAAACTCGATCTGAACCCGAATAGATTCGAACCGAACAAAACCGTATTTGTAAATAACACGAACGGATCCTATATTCTTTAACCCGAAAAACCCGAACTCGAATGAGCCCGACCTGAACCCGACATGTAAACCGAATGTCGAGGCTCCAATCCACTAATTAAAATCCCCGCATTATAAATACCCCGGTAAATGAAGGAGCAATCCATTTACCGAAATTCGCAGACCCATTAAACGAAGGCCCGCTTTAATGATTTTGTATGTGATAAAGTTTTATTTATAGTAAAAGATTTCTTATTTCGTTTCTTAATGTTTTCAACGTGGGACAAATTTAATTTTTAAAAATTTTATATGTGGATCTGAATTCGTTGGGCCTGGAAAATAATTTATAGAATTCGCCGAACCAAAATTATTCAAAAATATAAGGACTAAAACGCAAAAAATTAAAAAATATCCTAAAAACTCTCTTGTCGCGACACGTATGCCGCCGAACCAAAATTATTCAAAAATATAAGGACTAAAACGCAAAAAATTAAAAAATATCCTAAAAACTCTCTTGTCGCGACACGTATGCGTTTTGTCTTCTCTTTTAATAAGTATAGATATTGTTAAGTTTCTATTTTATAAAATGTATAGATATCAAATTTAATACACATGTCACGATATCAACTAACCATTACAAATGTTACGATCTAGTGAATTATAATTTTGCATACGTGTCGAGCTCACGTTAACGCGCTCACTTTTATATAATAAGATTCCCGGTTGACGCGGGTCTTTAGGTAATCACGGCGAAGGATAATTTTTTTTAATATGTTTCCTTTTTTATATACAAAATGAATTAGAGTAATGTGTTTTAGTTGCTTTTTTTATATACAAAACTAATTAGAGATTGGTTAGTTTCTTTTTTTCTCCTTTCTAAAAATAATGAGTTTCATTTTATTAAATTTCATTTTTTAAGGTTTTTTCCTTCTTTTTTTTTCTTCTTATAAAATTATTTAAATTTTCCATTTTTCATTTTTTAAACTTTCCATTTTTTAAATTTTCCATTTTTCCTTCTTATTTTAAAAATGAAAAATTTCACGATCTAAATTAAATGTGACACGTGTCACGATCTGGTGAGTTATAATTTTACGCGCTCTCTTTTATATAATAAGATTATCTTCAATTCAAAATCAACAACAATACAATAATAACTTTAAGACATTCAATGTGTATTCAATAAACATCATACATTGTCAAATCTGACTAATTAGTGTAAGAAATTCGTAAGAAATATACTTAAAATCGAAGAAATTGAAGTTGTATCAATGAAGAAATGAAAGAGAAGAAGAAGAAGATGGGAGGAATAAAGGTGGGTCACGGGTGGGTTGATAGGTCCAACCCAATTTCTTTTTCTTTTTTAATTAATTATTTTTAAATTAGAAGGTATCAAGACTCAAGAAGGGTATGGAAGATTATAAGTTTTGGTCAAGGGTATAACGGCATTTGACCCGAGAGTTTCCTTTTGTCCCGTTAGTTCGCCGGCGATTATCGCCGCTAGGGTTTTTGTTGTTGATCGGAGAGTATGAAAAGTCGAATCATGACGGAGATCTGAGAAACCTCATCTTCAATATCTCGCCGTTGTTCAAGCGGCGAATCTGAGATATGTTCTTTAAGTTCCGGTCTCGTGCCATCCTCCGTTGACGAACACTGTGAGAGACGGTACTTTCTAAAATTAACAATATAGGTCGAATTAGGTATTTCTCTGTTTTAGTGTCTGAACAAAGTTATATTGAGAAATCTCGTATGATTCTTCTTCTACTTTTTGAATTGGTTATTCGAATTCACTTGCGATGTCGTTGAATTTAGGTCATTGAATCATATTCACATCAAGACTTTGTTTATTATTAGGTTTTAAAGCTATTTTTGCTAATTTATTTCGTATGTATTTTGTGTTTTTATTCTGTAATAGGTGACACCAAAGAAGCGACCAGATCTAGAGACGAGTGATAGTGAAGGGAAGGAAAGTAAGAGAACAAAGAAGAAGAACAAGAAGAGTGTAGATTTTGATGAGCTTCAACTCTCTATTGCTTTTATGAACATGACTAAAAGGTAGCTCTATGTTTTTTAATATTCTCATCTTGTTTATAACTTTGATGTTTTTGTTTACTTGGTGTGATTGTTCTTCTCATGTTTTGTAGGAAAGAAGAAAATAACTTGACAAGCTTCGTAAAGAAAACCAGAGACTCTTCCAAGGTATTGTATCTTAAATCACATCTTATCAATATTCATTGTAATGTTTTTCGGGGAACTGAATCTTTATTATGTGACATTTGTCTCATGCTTGGTGCTGGTTTGTGTTTATTTTTCATTAGTGAAACTAGAGATGCTGCATTTGAACTCGTCCCTCTTGGAGAAAATTCGACGAAAAACAGAGGAGATACAAACATACAGCTCAGGTAAGTTACTCATCATTTCACAAATATAAAGTTGTTTTCTGTAATGATTTGATTTTGGAGTTAGGTTCTTAATTAAATTTTTGTGCAATATTTGAATTATCTAATGATGAGTTTGCAGATGAATGAGAGGAACGTAATGTGATTTTAAACGAAGGAATCTTGAGACCGGTGATAGTGAAGGGAAGCAGAATAAGAGGAGTAAGAAGTGGAACAAGAAGAGTGTAGATTTTGATGAGCTTCCAGTCTCTATTGCTTCCATGAACATGACTAATAGGTAGCTCTATGTTTTTCCATATTCTCATCTTATTTATAACTTTGATGTATTGGTTTACTTGGTTCTATTGTTCTTCTCTTGTTTTGTAGGAAAGAAGAAAAGAACTTGGCAAACTTCGTAAGGAAAACCAGAGACGCTTCCAAGGTATTGTATCTTAAATCTCTTCTAATCAATATTCATTGTAAGGTTTTTCAGGGAATTAAATCTTTTTATGTGACACTTGTCTCATGCTTGGTGCTAGTTTGTGTTTATTTTCATTAGTGGACTCGTTTGCACAGAATCCCATTTCGTCAGTCTTGGAGAAAATTCCATGAACATGACTATAAGGTAGCTCTATGTTTTTAATATTCTCATCCTGTGTATAACTTTGATGTTTTTGTTTACTTGGTGTGATTGTTCTTCTTCTCTTGTTTTGTAGGAAAGAAGAGAGCATCTTGACCAGGTTCGTGCAGAAAACCAGAGACTCTTGCGAGGTATAATATCTTAATCACACTTAATCAGTGTTCACTGCACAGTCTCTCTAGGGAACTGATTTTTTACGTGACAATTGTTTTTGGCTTGTTTTTGTTTTGTATTTAAACAAGCGACCAGATTTTGAGACCAGTGATAGTGAAGAATAAGAAAACTAAGAAGAGGAACAAGAAGAGTGTAGATATTGACGAGGTTCCAGTCACTACTGCTTTCATAAACATGACTAAGAAGGTAGTTGTATGTTTTTTCATATTCTCATCTTGTGTGCAAGTTTGCTATAATTGTTTGCTTGGTGTTACTATTCTTATCTTCTTTTGTAGGAAGGAAGAGAGCATCTTGACCAGTTTCGTGCAGAAAACCAGAGACTCTTGCGAGGTACGATATTTCAATCACAACATATTTTGGTTTTTCATTAATTTTCTTATGTGAGAGTATTCTCTGGTTTGGTGTTGGTTTTTGTTGTATTCTTTTCACTATAGAAATTAGAGATGCGGCTTTTGATCGTCCCTCTTGTCGGGAAGCCCATTTCGTTTGTGTTGGAGAAAATCTCACATCTACTCCCCCCACCGTAATCTCTTCTCTTAGTAACAGCTCTTTCAAATTTTTCAATCTCTCTATCATCCTTAAGCTTTCAGTTTTTTGATGAATATAAACAGGAAAGGGGAAGTGGAGCAGCCTGTTGTTGCTTTTTATCGCTGGACTTGGTGCACCACCCGGGATGTCAAATTGGCCATGCTTGAGGTATTTTGAAATCCCCTTTTCACGGTTTCTTTGAAATTTTTGTTTCTACTAAATGGATTAACCATAAAGATAGTTTAGTAGAACAATCACATGTTCAGTTAAATCCTTCTAAAGTGCAAGATTGTTGTTTTAGAAGGATTTGATTCCTTTGATAAAGGTAGTAAAACACTCAACTTTTGGTTGTTTGATGAATATAAACAGGAAAGTGGAAATGGCGCAGCAGCCTGTTGTTGCTTTTATCGCTGCGCCACTGGGGCCGTCGAATGGGTAATGCTAGAGGTGTTTTCCATAAGCCATCAAACTCCTAAACAACCAGAATTACTACTTGTTGTTGCCTTGCTCTCAGTCCTGGTTTTTGTTTTGTTGTAGCCATTATTACCAGGGGTAAAAGATACAGCTCAGGATAAGGTTAAGTGAATGTCGGAATGAAGATTGTTGAGTCTCCAGAAAATACCAGAGCAACAATGATAGGATAGAAGACATGGCATTGTAAGCATACATATTGTGTGTCTATACCATCTCCTGTTTTGAATCCCTTGAAGACGGTTTCAACTATCTTGGTGTTGATCTCTGGAGACTGGGGAGAGTTGTCTTGTGCAGATCACAGTTGGATTATAAACACAGCTTGGATTGATTGGGAGAAAGAAAGTAATGGTTTCTCTGTAAGGCAGTATTCAGACAAAGCTTTGAATCAATCAAAGAAGAAGAAGAAGAAGAAAGAATGTGTTGAAGCTATACCTATGGAAACAGTGAATGTCTTATAAACCGGTTTTACAGAGATATCCTCTTAATTTCTCCGTGATTTACTCGGTTTGGTCAAAGCGCCAAACGACCCTCCGTGGAAGAGAGCCTCTGTTTCCGTTAGAAGTTTCTTTGCCACTCATCTCCAGGCACGTGCAAGTCACGTGTACCCTCAAGCGGAGAAGAGCGTTTCAGCTTTTTTGCTTTTTTTTTTGACGAAAAATAGAGCGCCAAATTTTGAAGGTTTTTGGCGCCAAAATCATTCATTAAGCGATATTATATTTTCTACACCGCTTAATCTTCTCTACCAAACGAACAGTGTTTTGAGTTCTTCTCTTTGAGATCACAATCGGTGATGGGTAGCGACGAGCAGCTTTCTCCCGTCGGAGAATCGATCCCTATTCCAAACAGAATGCTTAGGCGATTGAAGAAGGCTACATCTATCTCTGATCTGTGTCCTGAATCTAAAACCCTAGATTCCGTAGAACAAAGCGGTGAAGATCTGGAGAAGCTTGGGTTGGATTCTGCCAAGGGTTTCGATGGGATTGAGGGAGAAGACGGTCTGCGAGCTGATGTGGAGGATGGAGTCAACGCGAGGAAGGCTCTCGATTCCGAGATTGAAGATTTGGGCGATAAAGATGAAGAAGAGATCTCAGATTCAGATACAAGAGAAGGTTTTAGGGTATCTGGAGAGGAAGAGCCATTTTTGGAGAAGAGTTTTCCTGATTTCGATTCTGTGTTAGAGGATTTGGGCGAGAAAGGTGTTGACGAGATCTCAGATTTGGATACAAGAGAAGGTATTAAGATTTCGGAAACTAATGAATCTGGAGAGGAACATCCATTTTTGGAGAAGACTGTTCCTGTGTTCGATTCTGTGTTAGAGGATTTGGGCGAAAAAGGTGATGACGAGATCTCAGATTTGGATACAATAGAAGGTATTAGGGTTTCGGGGACTAAGGAATCTGGAGAGGAACAGACATTTTTGGAGAAGAGTGTTCCTGATTTCGATTCTGTGTTAGAGGATTTGGGGGATAAAGGTGAAGACGAGACCTGTGAGATGGAAACAGGAGATGAACATAGTGTTTCGGATACGGAGGAAGCTGGAAAGAAGCGACCAGTTCTAGAGACAAGTGATGGTGAAGGTAAGGAGAATAAGAGAACTAAGAAGAGGAAGAAGAAGAAGAGTGATGATTTTGATGAGCTGCCAGTTTCTACTGCTTCCATGAACATGACTAAGAAGGTAGCTATATGTTAAGTTCATTTTTTTCATCGTTTGTCTAACTTTGCTATATTGGTTTACTTGGTGTTACTTTTCTTATCTTCTTTTGTAGGAAAGAAGAGAGCATCTTGACCAGCTTCGTGCTGAAAACCAGAGACTCTTGCGAGGTATGGTAACTAAGTCACGGCTTATTAGTTTTCATTTCAAGGTTATTCAGGGAACTGATTTTTTTATGTGACTATTGTCTCTGAATTGGTGCTGGTTTTGTGTTTTCCTTTTCACGATAGAAACTAGAGATGCTGCCTTTAAACCCGCCCCTCTTGTCCGAAAGCCTATATCGTCTGTCCTGGAGAAAATTAGACGAAGAAAAGAGGAGATCTCAAAACAGTAAGATCTATATATTCACTAACTTTATGTCCCCATCATAGTGTGTTTTTTCTTAATAACATTCTGTGTGTTGGCAGATTCCTTAGCAGGAAAAAGTCCAAATCTATCGACACACGCAATAGTAAAAAGGAGGATGAGAATGATATTGAGGACATTGTAGTTGAAGAGAAAAATGAAGAGATGAATTTGAAATATACCAACAAGCAAAACCATGGAGAAGAGGATTGCTTGGTAGACTCTGCAGGTCCATCGGTGAACTCAGGCAGTCCCTCTAACAGAAAAGCTGAACGTATCCCTACTCGTCAGGTGAGCAAACTCATCTTTAGATCCTTTCACAACTAGGAAATTGTTTTCTGTAAAACTACTCGTCAGGTGATTAGATACAAAGCTTACTGTCTCGATTTTTTTTGTGGTAGGATCCATCCCTGCTTTCTCAAACAACTAACTCTGGAGATGAACTTCTAGAGAAGGTGCCAAGCAGATCTACGGAAGAAGTAATGACACCATCAATATTAGCCATGAAACTTAAACGGAACCCATCTCGTGCACCTGAAAAGTAAGTCTATCTTCCTGGAAAGCTTCACATACACACTCTATGTTCATAATATCATACAGACAGGTGTTAGTTTCAGTACATGAATCGCTTGTGCTTAGTGACATAATCAGCAAAGGCGGCAAAGCCAATTGCCTCTGTAGAGCTCAGTTATATAGTGTATTCTTCAGATTGCTTTCTATGCAATAACGAATTCAAATCTGCAGAACTTCTGAAGAAGAAGAGTACATCAAGGGAAATTCTGAGCCTGAGACCCAGGATTTTTCTCCTGGTGACCCTGTTAGAAGATTTATTGATGAGGATGCTGAAGAGGAAGATGACAGTGACAATGATTTACTCAGATTCGAGGATGAAGATGAAAAGGAAGATGAAGATGATGACGATCTCAAGGATTTGATTGTCAGTCAATTCAAGGAAGATCCAACTGATAAAGATAGACGCAATGAACTGCATCAGAAGTGGCTTGAGCAACAAGACGCTGCAGGCACAGAGAAGCTCTTACAGAAGCTAAAACGTGGTTTGCAACATGACGTAACATCATTGTCCGAAGGTGAGGATGAAAATGATGCTGATGATGAAGAGAGGGTTGGAGTTGCTAATGGCGAAGAGAGGGCTCTAGATGCTGAAACTGATGAAGATGAAGAAGATCCGAGTCGTGCAATTTCTATGCGAATGAACATAAAGAAAATAAAGGAGACGTTCCCTTTAATGTTCACAGATGAAGATGACGCTTATGTGTCATCTGATGACGAAGAAACAGAAAAGAAGCTCCTGCAACAGCGAATGCTCAAGAAATTGGTATGTCTCCATATTTACCAGTTGGTAAATCATGCCTCTATTGGTGAAAGATTGAATCTGGATCATTGTTGTTTGTAACAGGAGCAAAAGACCAAGTCTTCATCACCTATCGGGGATGGAAACACCGAAGAAATTCTTCGCCACATCAAGAAGCCTGAGATACAGAAGAAAGCAAAACCTTCAGGTAAGACACCACCAAGTTTCTCCTTCTATACACAACCAGCAGCTAGATTGCTAATAACCATTTTGCTTAAACTATTTACAGCTTTTAAAGAGAAGGCACTCATGGGAATTAGCAAAAACCCTGCTCCATCCAAGGTATAATAAGCCTTCTTCAGTTACTTTCATATACCATTGAAGTTTGTAGAGAGTAATTGTAACTTTACCCATGGGGTGAATCGTTTCGCAGTCATCTTTCTTGGGTAGACTTTCAAAGAGTTCCATATCAGAAGGATCTCGCAAGCGCGGATCAAATATTGTGCGAGGCTATATATTTGAACGTGGTGACAGTAACAGCAAAAGCTCAAAAACTGCGGCAGAGGAACCTTCAGTTCCTGAGACAGTAAAACTTTTCTCTATTAGAAATAACAAATCCAGATTTCTTGTACACACATAAATGTTTTCTTCTAAACTTTTGCAGGTTATACAAGAAAAGAGCCGACCAAGAAGAACTCCTGCAAAATTCACTGCTTCACAGTCGCAGGAGAGATCAACACCGTTACAGGCGACCACTGTGGAGAAGGAGACGAGCTCGAGGCAACGAACATCCTTGTACGAGATTCTAAAGATGTCTTCAAAGAAAACTTGCTTCACTTCAAAAGAGACAGTAATAAGCAGCAGCCACACTGAGTCTATATTTGCTGCTTTCAAAGTGGATAAGAAACCAAACTAAAGACTAATCCACAAGTAAACAACCTTTTCCCTCTTTAACTTAATAGGCTTCAAATTCATATAAAATCTCAAAAATTTGACAAACAGTTTTTGATCTCACCAATATTTAATAGGGAAAGAAGATTAGTAATGACAAGTTTGGCAGATGGGTATTTTGGAATCTCATGGAATCTAATGAAACTGCATGTGTCATAAACGTAAATCACGGGTACTGTGTCGCTTTGTGCTTGCGTGGCCGCCCAAAACGGCGGCAGGACAGTGCGTTTTGGCCTTTTGCCTACATAAGAGATTAGATCGTCTATCGTAGTCATTGGAATCTATAATAATTTGTCTTTATGTTACATTTTTTAATATTTTCCAGTAACATGGATAGAAATATCCCTAGAAATATCCAGTGAAATCAACTAAACATCCATTAACAACTAATTAAACTTTAGTATTATGTAATTTTTTTCTGGATATACTAGCTTTGTGGTGAAAATATCTAATATATTAATTGAAAAGCATTTTTGCAAAAAAGACAAAAATAAAATTTTAATTACCATACAATGCCACTACATAACCTATGCTTTAATTTTTTCAACGAGGATTTATGAAAAAACCAAAAAAAAAAACATAACAAAAATTGAATTGAAAGTTTGACTCTAAAAACAAACGTTTGACTCTATAATAATTTAATTAATTTCCACCCTTTTTTCTCCCCAAAATAATCTTCCATGCAAAAAATTAGGAAACATTCATTTAAACACGATAAAACAAATATTGAAGTCATTCAAATCGTGTGATTTTGAAGACTATGGGTCCGATTGGTTGAAGCTGTAGCTTTTAGCTTTTGGCTGTAGAAATTTTGCTGTAGTTTTTTTTGCTGTAGCTCTAGATTTTGTTCATTGTAAGATTTTGACTCTAGATTTTCAATCTGTGAGTTTAAAAAAAAAATTGTGATTGGTTTGATAATGTCTGTAAATAATAATGTAGAATTTTATTTAAAAATTAAAATTATATAGTAAGTATCATAATTATAAAATATTTATACATCATTAATATGTTATGTATATACACATTTGTAATAAAGAACAAAATAAAAATACAATCTAAAATTTAAAAAATAAATGATAATCATATATATATATACACAAATATATGTTGAAAAAAGTATTTTATAAATTTCCAATAAATTATATATTAGTTGAAAAATAACATATACGTATGTTAAAGTATATATGTTATCATGAACTATAATAGTTATAATATATGTTATATATGTATTTTGTATGGATATGTTAACATTGATAAGTAATATTGTGATATTTTGGTTTGAAAGATTTGTAAAGCACAATATTTTAGGTTGTAGAAAAATGGCTTTCTAAAGCCATTCTAAAGCCATGTTTTATTTTTTTGGTTGTAGGATTTTAAAATAAGGTAAAACTTGATTGACTTTATAAATTGACTCTATACTAAATTTTGGCTTTAGAAAGTTTCTACAACCCTTTCCAATCAAGCCCTATGTAAAATAATTTTTCAAAATTAATTTATCACTTTTATTTGAAAAAAAATCTAAAACAAATATCTTTTTAGAAATCCTATAAATATTTTATACCTCTTATGAATAAAGATCCGTGAATATACATGATCGATTTAAATTTCAAAATTTAAAGGAAGTAAAGGAAGTAAACAAAAAATCGATTTAAATTTCAAAATTTATATAGGACAAAATATGAAAATAATAATATTCGCGAAATATCTTTAATAACAATCGATTTAAATTTCAACAATAAAATTGATTAAATTTAGCAAGTAAAATAAATTTTGATAATAGTTTTCATATCGAATATAATACGCGGATCAATCCCGCGTTAAACCATACTTTATTTGTTATCCCGCACAATGTACATCTTTTGTTTAATGTATTTTATGAAATAAAAGACTATATAAATAATAAATATTTCTTACTAAATAATTTTAATGTATAAATTTAAAAACATATTGAATTCCGGACATGAATTCCGGACATACGTGCGGGTTCGCATCTAGTTGTAGAAGTAATTGACCTTTCTTTCATCTTTTTTGTAGGAAAAATCAAATAAAATGCAACATCTTTTGATCCCAAAATAAAATCTGTAACATATATTAATTTTCCTGCTCCCCCCTGAAGAAGAAGAAGACCAGAGAATCTTGGACAGAGAGATCACAAAGTAGACCAATTTCTATATTATTTCTTCTTGTTTGACTTTCAAAAGAAAATCTCAGATAGATTCCGACCAATATAGATCCTCTCGCTTTCAGATCTAAATTATCTTTAGCTTCAACAAATCTACATGAATGGCGGTTACATACTGATTCCAACAGAAAAATAAAGAAGACACTTTTGCTTTCTTTCCTTCTACAATGGCGGTTTCTCATAAAGGCAAGTTCTTTCTCTTCTATTTCCCCTTCTTCTTCGTCTCTCTTAGTTTGATTTTCCTTTCGCCGTCTTACTCTGTTGCTTCCACGGTGGTCTCCGCCGCCTCCGAATCCGATCCAATACCATACGAGAATACATACTCTTCTCCTGGAATCGTAACCGACAACGAATCCTACAAGCTAAGTGGTTCATTACATAGACTCGAAGAACTTGTTAGGAACCTTACAGAAGTAGTTGCTAGATTAGAAGCTAAGTTGTCTGCCACTAAGAGAAACAATGACATTAGAGAGCTCGAAGAAGAAGAAGAAGAAGTAGTGAATAGAGAGAAAGCTAAAGCCTTTTCAGTGACAAAGTACAGTCCTTTCTGGTCCGAAAAATTCGAGTTCACATCAGCTGTTAAACTCGATTCTGACATAACATGTATAAACGTGTTGCCTTTTAGAGATCATGAAGGCTTAAGCAAGTACTTCGCAGTTGGCGATTCAAGTGGCAAACTTTATGTGTTCTTGAGAAACGGTGATGTTCTTGTAGAGTTTTTCACCACAAGTGATTCACCAATAACATCAATGGTTTCTTATTTGTCTGTGTATAAGAACGAGAGCTTCGTTGTCACGGGTCATCAAAACGGAGCCATCTTGTTGCATAGACTCCGCGAAGGCGCGGTTGGGGAAGATTCGAGCTCAGGTGTCATGGAAAATGTGGATAAATTCGATGGCTCGGATGACGGTTTTCAAGTGACTCTATTGGAAGTGCATCATGTGGGTCGGGTCAAGTATATATTAGCGGCTTATCTTAGCGGAAAGCTAACCGTTTTCACTGAGAACAGAACGGTTTACGGCTCTGTTACACCGAGTAGTAGGCCGCTCGTGTTTTTGAAGCAGAGGTTGTTGTTTCTCACTGAGACCGGTGCTGGTTCGTTGGATCTAAGAAGCATGAAGATAAGAGAATCCGATTGCGAAGGCTTGAACCATTCTATGGCGAGAAGTTATGTCTTTGATGCTTCGGAACGGTCTAAAGCTTACGGATTCACATCAGAAGGCGAAGTCATCCACGTGTTGCTCCTCGGAGATATAATGAACTTCAAATGTAGAGTAAGGTCGAAGAAGAAGTTTCAAATGGAGGAGCCTGTAGCTTTACAAGCTATCAAAGGCTATCTTCTTGTAGTAAGTCCAGAGAAAGTCTTTGTCTACAACGTGTCGACACAACACTATGTTCGAACCACTGGTCCTCGGCTACTTTTCCCAACTGCATTAGAAGATATCAGGTCAACGTTCTTGAGCCAACACAAGAGGCTCGAAAAGGTAGTAATAACGCCTTTGATAGCAAGCAACAGAGAAAAGCTTCTTGTGATGGGTTTAGGAGACGGATACGTCGCCGTATACAAATCAAAGCTTCCTATAACCAAGGGAGAGTTCAACACAGTGCTATGGAGCAGTCCTGTCTTCTTCTTTATACTGTTTTTATTTGGGGCTTGGCATTTTTTCGCCAAGAAGAAAGAATCTCTCACGGCTTGGGGACCAGACGATCCTTTCGCCTCCACGACAGTACATTCTTCTTCTACTAGTGGAGCCAACAGTTCTGCATTCTCCGAGCCATCGAGAAGAAACGAAGACCTAATGGATCTTCGAAGAAGGTATGTTTCTCCATCTCGGTACCCTCCTGGAGCAGCAGCAGGTACTTACCGGTCAGTTGCTTCTAACGACTCGAGCTCGAGAGCTCCTGTTGATACTACAACATACAGAACAACCGCGCAAGAGATGAACTATCGTGGCGTTTCAGGTCTCGAGTTAAGTGGGTTTGGTAAAAGAAGAGAGAGTTTGTTTGGTAATAGCAAAGCTTTAGACGACGAAAGCTAAGGCCTTTTTCTTTGGTTTCTCACAGTCCGGTATGTCTTTTGTGCTTGCTTCCTTTTTTGTTACCGGTCAATGCTTGAAAGTTTTGTATAACACTTAAAACTCCGGCGAAGAAAATAAGTTTTTACCGGTAGGCTTTGTTTCTCCGGTTATATCTTGCTAGTTTAATGATCTCTATGAAGATCTACTTGTGCCATTTACAGTTTCAGCTTGTCTCCAAGTTATGTATATTCAGTCCATGCATGCTCATGTTTTGGTTTGTGACCCTTGTTACTTTTAAAATTGTGTGCATCTCCTCTTTATATACTAATGAAGATGAACCGGTTGGTATGTTTAGTTTCCGGTTTGCTCCGGTTACGATAGGATTATAATTATTTAACGAAAAGGGTAAAATGGTCAATCAGTTAACACCATCATTATCATCTTCTTCCTCTATATCTAAACACACAAGGCTCTGCAACTCTTAAATCGTCGATTTAGTGTGTTTTGGGCGTGAGGAAAAATTGAACTTTTTTGTTTTTCAGTGATACCCTTTTGTTCTCTCTTTCTCTGCGATATACAATACTTGTTAAAAAAACATGGTGAGCTAAGAGAAGCTGCAAAGAAAAAGTGCAGGCAAGTTGTTCGACGAAATTACTGAGAGAGAGAGAGAGACTAATTATAACCATAGGAGATGCCACTAGAACCGATTCGATTCTTGAGAACAAGCGTAGGCGTAATACTTGGAGGATTAGTGATCACAAGCGTGGTTTCAACGGCAGCCATGGGAGCGTTTCAATTAACAGTTAAAGAGGAACAGAAGTTAACAGGAACGGCTTGTGGAGCTTGTCGTGGTAAAGGGTTTTACATATGCAAACTATGCAAAGGAAACGCAACGATAAAGTGGTCTCCATTGTATGATCCTGTTTGTATCAATCCATGTCTTTGTCCTACTTGTGATGGTAACAGGTTTGTTGTGTATATATATATATATCTTCACTGATTGTGCTCTCTTTATGACAAAACCAAGAACTTAAAGTTTGGATCTTTCTTTTGTAATTTATTTTGCAGGGTACAAAGATGTCTCAACTGCATAGGAAAGGGATACTGTTGACTCCTTTGATTATTGTAAACGCATATGTTTTTGCAAATTTTGGATCTTGATATGAAGAAGAAGTATGTGCTAAAGACAAAAGTACATGGTACTACTTAATGTAACATTTGTGAGTGAACATAATCATACATCTTGAGGTCTCCTTATCTACAAATAATGCTTTCTGAAAACAATTTCATGAATTGAACTCATTCATGGAGAAGGCTTTGTCCCTCATATGAGATTTCACAAGATTCAGATACCTGCAAGAAGAAGAAACTCAAAGAAGAATAGCTTCTTTATATTTCAAACAACAACGCCGAGTTAGCCAGAAGTTGTTCAAGTCAACCACGAGCCTTGCCGTTCCCAAGTGTAAGCTCCAGATCCTCCATACCCACATCATGTATCCTCTCTCCTTCCCATGGCTTAACCTGTCCATTCTCAAACTTAAACTCCGAGCTCTGACCAATCTCTTGGCACGCAACAGCGTTTGGAGACATCTGCTGCGGCACATGGGGTTTCACAAGATTGAAAGTAGGAGATGTAGGCACCATAGAGCCAGAAAACGGCTGTTGTTGTTGTTGTTGTTGTTGTGAAAACTTCTGAAAGCTTATCCAATGACCAGAATCAACAGTGGAAGTATCAGACTCGTCACATTCAGGTATAGTAGCTGGCGTATGAAACTGGCGATGTGTCGGGCTAGCAGGTGCAGAAACCGCATAGAAAGGGTAGTTAAAAGACGCCATTGATTGCTTAGTGATAGCCATGGCTTCCCAATTAGGCAATGGTTTAGCTTTCTTGGAAGTTGGCGACGAACCCGGTGGGGTCACAGGGCAACTGTTTGAGATCCTAAGAGAAGGTAGAGAAGAAGGGATGCCGCCGTTTCTGAGGAAAGGGAAGATTGTTGAGATGTTGCTGCTACTCGGCTCACCACGAGAAGGGCTAGGGAAAGAGGAGGAAGATGGGCTAACTTGGTAAGACGGTATGGGACTTTGAAACGCGGAAGAGAGAGGGCTATGGTTTTGTGATGAGTAAGGCGTGGCTCGAGCCGATGTTCCAGCTATCTCACCATGTAGTGGCTTACTTCCCTGAAGCTCCAAACAAACCAAATCACACATCACAATGTAAACAAGTAGAGCAATGCATAGGCTTTGGATCAAGTATAATATATAAAGGTCAAGACTTTATTATACTAATAAGCTCAAGAAACAGATCTATTGATAAATTTTCACAATTGTTGATGATTTGAATCAAATAGGAACCTAAAGAACTTAAGATCTAGATAATCTAACGAAGCTCATAAGAGATTCAAAAACGCGAATTGCAAAACGCGGATTCAGATTTCAACGATCTAAACGCGAAAAAACAATCTCAGATCTGTAAAAAAATTGGGAAGTTTTTGTTACCTTGCGATAAGTGGTACCGTCTTCTTCAACAATCCAACCAGCTTCAGAGCAAAGAGCCTTGAGAACTTCATTGTTATCGCAATGTTTAGGAAGATTATAATCGCCTTGAGCTCTAAGCCCAGTGTATATCTTCGCAGCTACTGCTCTTCTCCTTCTCTCTCTCCTCCTATTGTTCTCTCTCTCCATAAACGACGGTTTCCTCCTCGCCGCCGCCGCCGCTGCTGCCGACGATGTCGACGTAGCTCCGTCCGACGTCATCAAAACCAACCTTCGAGCTTGATGTGTGTGTGAAGATTGTGTGAACACAGAGACTGAAGAAGAAGAAGAAAGTGGTCACGAGGAGTACGCTTTTTTCTTCGCTGGAATCGAAGAAGAATCTCTCTTTTTTTTTATCAAGTACGCGATTTTTTCAAGTTGTATTATGCGGATCGTACACGTGTCTTAATTTGATTTTTTGAATGGTGAGATTGAGAAAGATGTATGAAATAAAGTGTGGGGTTGGGTGTAGAGGATTAGAGAGTTTAGTTAGCGTGCGTGTGACCGTTTGTATGTAATAGTTAAGGGTGTGTGGTTTTTAGCTAAAAGTGGGTCCCAGTTTTTTTGTGCGGGTCCCTTTCTTTGTGTGACACAAAAACACACCATTTGATTGGTTTTTTATTTTATTTTATGTCCAAGCCAATGAATTAATTTTATTTTTAAGAACACAATATTTTAATTTATTTATGGGTATCAAAGAACACATGTTATTCTATTTGTATGAAATTAGTAGAGCTTTTAGACCATGATTATATAGTATTTTTGTAGAGTGTTTGTGTATTTTTTTGTGTATTTGAGTATTAAATTAAATCAAAACATGTATTATTAATAAGCATCACTTAATGAAAAATGCTTAATGAAGCATTTCAATCTCCTCTTTTGTAGAGTGTTTATCCATTTTAATCTCCCCTTTTATACAAATACACACAAATACATAATTATACTAATTTTTTATTCTTAAGCATCAAGAAAATACACAAACACTCTACAATTAATCTCTTTTGATAAACATGTTCTAAGAGCATCTCCAAAAGAAACTCAAAACTTCAAATTTGAGGTTTTTTGTCCTCCAAAAGAAACCTCAAATTTGAGATTTCATCTTTTTTTGCATTTTCATCCCTACAATTAATAATATTTCACAAATATCTTTATTAACTTTTTAATTTCATCATTTTAGTACATAAAAAATTATATTTTGTAAATATAAACTTAATTTTCACATGCTAAACTAAAAGAAAGACTTTAAATTAAAATAAAAAATATTAATTTAGTAATTATTTATTGGTTAAATAATTATTTGAGGTATGTCTTATATTATATACAAAAATTAAGAGATTTATTTAATTGTGAAAAATAGTAAGGACTTAAATGCAATATATAAAATTAAGTTTGAGATTTTTCTTTTGGATAGAAACACATGAAACCTCTAATTTGTAGTTGATGAAACCTCAAATTTGAGGTTTGTTTTTGGAGATGCTCTAAGAGTTGACGGGCAAGTTGAAATAGCAATTTGCTAGATTTTAATAATTTGGATTAATTTATGTGTTGTTCATTTAATTTTATTTATCATCACTTGTCTGATTCATTGAACATAAGAAGAGAAGGAGGTGACGAATTTGATGTTACGTCTAAAATGCATCAAAAGTAAAAAGGACTAATGTTGTCAAAAGGAAAAGTAAAAATATTAAAAAGGTAACTTGTGTAAATTTAATGATACTTGGAAGGAAGCAGAGGGTTTTAAATAAGGTGCAGTATAAAAAGAAACGCCGTTGCCGGGGATCGAACCCGGGTCACCAGCGTGACAGGCGGGAATACTTACCACTATACTACAACGACTTTTGTTGTTCGTATTTTAATTTTATAATAATAATTTAAACAATTTAAAGCTATATTGACATGGTAGTTAATAATGCAAAATATCGACCGATAAATCATTGTTGCACTTTTAGTACTTAGTTAGATAGCTATATACAAGTTTAAAGATATTCATTGCATGAACTAAATGGATATAAGAGTTTCAAATATGAAACAATTACAAAGAATCATGCAAACCAAACCCTCCAAAATTATAAAAGGATAAATAGGATTATGGAATCATTGAGATTATCATTACATTTCAGTTTTTAAAAAATTATTGTTATTATTTTATGATATTAGAATTTAGAAGAGTATCGTACACCAATTACATGACACGAATAACGTTTTTGACCAAAATATTGACTTTTTAATCTAAAATATGTCGAGCTTTTCTATTACTCCCACGTTACGTTGCTTAACTTTTCTTCTCCATCTTTTCTTACTCAAAAATTCACATAAAAATGTAGTCTTTTGTTACTTCAAAAATATTGCTTTAAAACACACGTCATATACATATATTTTAGTTAAATTTATTACATGGACGTACATTATACTATCCAAGTATTAATATTTGATGCACAATTCAAATTTTCAAAAAAAGGAACAACAAAATAAATAAGAGGGGCAAAAATGTAAGTAGACGAAAGCATGGGCCCCATCAAGCCTGACCTTTTTTATTTCAAAAATAGCAGTCAACCTATTCATATTCACGTCGATTGCGTGTAATACATTTATACAAAATTACCAAGTGTGGCCCCTACCCTTTTTTTTTACCTATTTAAACCCTTTTATGTAAAAAGCATTATTACTCGGATTCCATTACAAATTACTTCTTCCTAAATTGTACAAAAGGTATTCACTCCACTTTATTTGATTTTATAAAATTTACATATTAAATTTCTAAAATATGTAATACAACAATTGTATAAAATATTAATATAACGATTATATTTGTCGTATTCCAATGTTATACATCCCATAACATGCATTGTCGTTAGCTAAACAAATCAATCAATTAGTTTTTTGTTTGGGTGCAATTTTAAATTTTACACATAATTGATTTACATTAATATAGATGAAAAATAAGAGCTTTAATAAAAGTAAATAATCTATACTATTAAAAGAAAAGGCAAAACGCCTACGTGTCGCGACCAGAGAGATTTGAAGGAAATTTTCTATTTTTGCGTTTATGCCCTTATATTTTAGTCTCAATTAAAATTTTGCCTATATTTTACTTTTTTGGTTTATGCCCTTATATTTTCGCCTCAATAAAATTTTGTCTCAATTTATTCTCGACTTTTTTTATATACTCCGATTTCCGATTTTTCCATTTTTTATATATATTGCGATTCAATATATTTTTGATTATTTCTTTTTTAATGGTCGATTTTAATTTACGATTTCACATTTTGAATAACCAAAATCAAAAAAACTTTATCTCAATTACTAATATTCTAGAATTATTATGGGAGAAACTACCCCATTTGAATTACTTTTCACAAAACTACATCTTTTCAAAATTACTTCACAAAACTACACCTAAACACTCAAAATTAAATTTAAATAAACCCTACCCACAATCCTACCCCCTTAATACTATACCATAAAAATTTAATTAGCGAATCCAAATGAAAAGATTTTAATTTTGGTAAATTTTTAAAGGGTAAATCAAGCTTTTAAAATATTGAAAAGGTGTAAATATATGAAAAAAATGAATTATGTAGAGTTTTGTAAAGGAAGGGATGAAAGGGTGTAGTTTTGTGAATTCCTCAATTATTATTCTTTTGACATTCTTTATTATTTTAGATGATTATTATAATTTACAAATAATAAAAATTATTCAATTTATAATTCAAATTTTATTATTTAGATACATTTTTCTACATTAGTAATACTAATTATTATTTTATGTTTTCTGAAAACTAACCCACTTTTTAAAAATTTATAACATAACTTTTTCGCATCTAAATTACAAAAATATCTGGAATATACAAAACAATAGTTTGTTTGAAATTAATAATATTGTTACTATATAATTATGAAATATATTACGTTTTATTTGTTATGAAGATAAAAAAATATTTTATAAAATAAGACATGTTATAACGTTCAAGTTCTTCTAATTATTTTCAAAAAATTTCAACCAATATAACAATCTTTAATACTTTTTAATCATTTCATTGTGTTACTGGTACATATATATGTATGAATATAGTGATATGTATAAATTTTGGATAATTTGTCGTAAAAAAAGAGTTATACTTTTAGCAAGATAAATATATATCTAAAATAAATTATGTTCGTTACACAATATTTATTTCGTTTTTATGATTTTTTAAAACCAGAAATAAAAAAAATAATGTAAATGATTATTTTGAAATAACTTCCCCGCGCATGGCGTGGGATCATCACCTAGTGTATGGTAAAAAAGTAAACCTTTCGGTACTATCAATCAAACAATCTTTTGTTTATATATAAAAAAAAACTTCTCAATTTCCACCGAGTAATAGTACGATATCACACGTGGAGGTATATAACTGGTTTCGTCTCTCTTTCTCTCTCTCTTTTACTATACTCTGCTTTTTCACTCTTTCTCTTACTTCTCCTTACTCTGGCTTTCTTCCTCAAAGACACACAACAATAATAAAACCCTAAATTTCTCTGCTTGATTTCTCTCCATCTCTCACAATGCATAAACTTTCATTTCTAGGATCTTGAAAAGCTCTAACCTTTTGTTCTGTTAGAGAGAGAGAGAGAGAGAGAGAGAGATCAAAAACAGAACAAGAGAGATAAAAGTTAGAGAGAGAGAGAGAGATTACAAATGTTTGAAGCTGTGGAGAACTCAAACGTCATCAATGGAGGAATCTCTCATCAGTTACAGAGCTGTTTCGGAGATTGTAGTAGCGAGGAAGAATTATCCGTTCTGCCACGTCATACCAAAGTTGTCGTCACCGGAAACAACCGTACGAAATCAGTTCTTGTCGGACTTCAAGGCGTTGTTCAAAAAGCCGTCGGACTCGGTGGTTGGCATTGGCTGGTGAGGCAAAACAAAACTCTTTAATTTGGGTTTTTGTCTTATTTACATCTTGTGTTTTAAATCTGAAAATTTGTTTTCTTTGAGCTAAAAAACACACATAATCATTAAGCTCTCAATAATGTAGCAAAATCAATGGGATTTATTTGTTTTAAATATACTAACTTTATTTATAAATTTGCATTTTTTTTGTATTTTTTAACCATTTTTTCTCATCAATTTCTTGTGAATTCTTATCCGTTTTTCATCATATTTGTGGGTTCAAGCTGGCTTTTGATATTAGTTTAATTAATGGACAATTCTTACCAATACCACTAAAAAAAGTTTTTTTATCACAATTAGCACAATTTTTAAAGTTGTACAAATACCATTAAAAAGTTTTTTTCTCCTAAATACCACAAATCTTAAATTTTCAAAATTACACCCAAAACCTCCAAAAACTATATTTTACCCTTCAAAACTATACTCTAAACACTATATAACGAACCCAAATGAAAAAATTAAAATCTAAAAATGTTAAAATTCGTTTTTTGTATTTGTGGTATTTTTGTAAACTATTACTTTTTGATGATATTTTTGGAATTCCTCTACTTAATGATATTTTTGATAATTAATAGTTAGTCACTAATTTAATGATTTTTTCTCTACTTTTTTTTTGAGACAAGTCATTTTCATCTTTGGTCGAGAAGTTAACTTTTATAGACCTTCTCCATATTAATAGACTAGCTTATTTAAAAAATATTATAAAAAATCATTTCTTTGATCATCACATAATACTATATTAATCATATCAGTATAGTTTACTAATTTCGATATAAAATCCCACTACTTTTTGTCTCCAAGCATTCACATTTCTCAAAAAAAAGTCATGAACTTTAACTTGTTGTTGTTGTTAATGATCTTTATTGTTTGAATTTAAAAGGTTTTAACAAATGGTATAGAAGTGAAGTTGCAAAGGAATGCACTTAGTGTTCTTGAAGCTCCTACAGGGAACGAAGAAGACAATGATATTGAAATCGAACATACACAATGGAACCCTTCTGATATGAGTTAGTTAGCTTTTTGTCCCCTTGTCTGAAACTTGTGTGATGTTAACAAAACTCTCTTTTTTAAGTGTTTATTCGGTTCATTTTTGTAGCATCTGAAGACACTCTCAAGCCTCATAAGTCGAAACAAAGAGGATACAGATCAGCTAGGTTATCTAATAAGACAATGTGCAAGGCTGTGTCTTGTGGTGACTCACACGCGAAAAGCTCGAGTTTTGCTCTTAGAAAGAACAATGTAAAGCTTCAGACTTTTTAAGTTTTGCGATATTCATTTGAATGATTTTTTTGGTTACTGATGATTAACATTTGCAGAAAGTTGATCTTAGCAAATTGGATATGCCTGCGTTACTGCGATATTGGCGACATTTTAACCTTGTGAGTGAATATAAAGAACCAATCTTTTTCTATTGTTTTTGAATATAATAATGTGGTTTTTGAATTTTTGGCAAGATGTGAATTTTTTGTTTTGTAAGGTGGAAGCTCTGCCTAATCCAACAAAGGAACAACTAATTGATATTGTTCAGAGACACTTCATGTCTCAGGTAACATTCTTCTCTCTTCGTGGCAAAAAGCTACAATATGTTTGTGAACTTTAACTCGTCTTTTGGTTTATAGGAAATGGATGAGCTTCAGGTCATTGTTGGTTTCGTGCAAGCCGCGACAGGAATAAAGAAAGCTTGCAAGTGGAAGCCTAAAGAATCAAGAAACATTAACTTCATCAGCTAATTCTCATATCCTGAAATAGACTAACAAGAAACAAACTGTCCTTCTTTGGACCTTATCTAATCTGCGCGCGGGTCTAATCTTTATAACCATTCCATGGGTTTAGTATAGTAGTTAAGCTCTCTGTCTCTTTTGGTTTAACAGTAGATGTTTGTATTGCTCTCTCATGTAAGTACATCAAGAGGCAATGACATGAAACAAAAGTACTCTAATCTCTAATTAAGGTTCCATCTTTATTCCTAATGACTCCTAGTTATCGTTTGCATTTTTTTTACTCAAAAGTCAAAATCACAAATCAAAGTAACAATGCAAATGAGATGAGTGTAACAACTAAACCTAAAAAAAACCTTAAATAAGGAAGAAATTATTTTAAAGTCATAACCTTTTCCGTACATAACAAGCAATAGAAAACCAAACCGGGTCTAAACCGGAGCTCCGGTTATTAAGACCGGCTGGGGCAGAAACTGATCAAATAGTTAGATCCGGTACAAGTAAAAGTGCTAGTCGCATCATCATAAGCATAGCTATAAGCGCTAGGACAAGCGTTCTTGAACATCGCCGAGTACTGCGTCGGCGAACAAGATTGCGGCGTCCCGTGAGCTCCCGTACAACAAAACTCCGGCGAATTAAACGCCGCGCACGCGCTCTTGCACGCCGCGACGATCCCGTTGTTCTGCGGATCCATTATCCTTAGCTCGTTAGGACAAATCGAGTTTATGTCGGCGACGCAGCCTGCGTAACCGCAGTCGCCGGAGCCGCCTTGCGGTCTAATACCCATCTCGACGTTGTAACCGTCGACGAGGCTCACGTCGTAGAAATCCATGCCGGAATCGCCTGATCCTACGGTGAATTCGGCTAACGTGGCCGGAGGAACTCCTCCGCCGAGACATTTCAAGGCTCCGCCGCAGTCTCCGGTGACGCAGGAGCCGCGGCCGGTGGAATCGAAATCGCAGCCGGTACGAGCCCAGAACCTGCCTGACCATCCCGGAGGTGCCGTGAGCTGTACGGAAGCGCCGGGAGTTAAAGGAAATCCGCCGTTACCGAGAGTGTTACTGTTGCCGGAGAGTATTCCCGGCCACACGGTGTACGGACAGCTGTTCTGTAATGTGAAGACGGTGGCGGAAACAGCAACGCCGCCTGCAAATTGAAAAAGACGATTATAATCTTTATACAGAAAAAAACAGAGGATAAAGATTAAAACATAAGTGAATATGAAACAGAGTTTGTGTCGTGTAGTTAACTTACTTGTGATGAACATGAAGAAGAGAATGTTAAAACTGGAGAAATTTGCCATCTTTATGTAATGTTATGTGGATGATGATGAATGTTTGTTATATTAAGGGATCATCTATTTATAAGGTGCTGCAAATTATATATTTAAAAAAACTTAGTCTTCTTGGTAAGTAGGATTGTTAACACATCTTCTTTGGCATGGTGAATATAATTTAAACTAATTTGCTTTTCTTGTTTTTAACGAATCTTTTTAATTCCAAAATACTTGTATGTATATGTTTCTTGTCCAACTTCACATTACAAGCATGTAATTGGTTTGAGTCAAGTGTTGGTTTCTTTGCAATGACAGTTCATGGATGTGGTGTTGTGTTGTTTCTAGTTAGTGTCTATAGACAATGTTTGGTTTTGGGTTTCTCTCCCCTACCAAAAAAAAGGGTAGAGAAAGTTCAAAGATGATATCACCTACTTAGATAAGGAGATAAGGTTTTGAACAAGCAAATAACATACAAAGAAACACACAGAGAACATGCTATGTGTCTACCTAAAAAAGAGGATCAAATGTAGCAGATGAAAAAAAGCACAACACAAAGGTTTATATTTCTTTCTCTTTCTTTCATCACCTGCAAAAAAAAAAAGAAGGTAACATCCTTTTTTTTAAGACAAAAGTGGGTTCCAAATGCATATTTGTTTTCTAACCAAATGACCACAAGAGATTCACAAGTCCCTACATTACTGTTTCTTTACAAAGTTTTGTCGCGCGCGACAACGCTTTAGAAGAAAGGAATGCTACTAGTGGCTTTTGCAAGACACAAATAAACATTGACACAATCAAAATGCTTTAAAAAGATACAAATCAAAATGAACTATAAGAGTTTCAAGAGACCAACAACATGGAATACAATTTTTCATAAGACAATGTAGTTTGTGTATAGCCAAGATTTCAATTCCAAGCTAAAAAAAAACTTGTTTACCCTAATTCTATATCATAGTAATCACTATATGAGGGAGGACTTATTTTCATCAACTAATAAGGGTATATAAACAACTAAACATAATATTGGGTCAAAACAGAAATAAATAATAAAACTTGAGAGTTTATACACAAATATGCAACTCTTTGCTCCGGAGGATATTTTCTTCCTTCCGTCGCCTTTCAGCTTCAGAAATCATCGGAAGAGCTTCAGACAATACTCTGCTCCGATCTTCTCCTTTGTCCAAAAACCTCTTCTTCTTCCGATTCACGTAAACTAATTTACTGTACATTCTGATTCGCGAACTAAGTGAAATCGATGTCGAATTCTATGGAGCTTACCGTTTTCTCCAATCTACGAGTACCTTTCTTCTCTCCTTCACCTCTTTTTCTTCCTGATTTCACCCTTCGGGTTTCTTCCCTTGGTCGCACGTCGCGATTGAGATGTAACGCTCGAAAAGCGCGTCGGATTTGCGTGACGTGTTTGGTTAGGGATTCGTCTCCGATGGAGAAGACGGAGAAATGTGAAGTTGGCTCTGAGTTTATTGAAGTCGTTGTTATTGGTAGTCGCAAGGAGTCTATTATTGATTCTTGTTTGGATTCTCCTTTTCGTTCTCTTCCTCTTCGATATTGGTAATATGTTTTTTTTTATTAGTATCTTATTCTATGTGGAAAGGAACTAAAGAAGATCCTACTTCTTCACCATTACACACATGAAGCTTGTAGCTTTTTACTTATGAAGATTATGGATTGAATAAATGTTGTTTGGTTATGTTGTATTCATGTCCTTTTGCAGGAGTATAAGCAGGGACTTGTCTGGAGACTTGATGTTGCAGCAGAGGATCAATCAACAAGGTTCAGTATCTGTTTTCTTACTGTTTCTTTTTTCGGCCGAATCGGTGTTTTGAAGTTTAGACACTATAGCATCTTACAGAACTCAGAAATTGGGGAGCAAAGTGGTGGAAAAAAATGTAAATATGTTCAAAAAATTAGCATATAGAAGACTCTCTTTGCTATTCACTCAAAAAGGGAATTTTAGCTGGATAGCTATGCTTGTCTTCCGTGTTTCTTTCAGCATATGTTTTAGATAGTTGTTCAAGAAGATAATGGAGATACGCATTATTACATATTTGCCTCTCTCTTTATGTTTACAGATAATGTTTCCAAGACCATGGTTCCAGACGAGCTGATACGATCTAGTCCAAGGGCCTTCATCCTTGTTTGTACTTTTCTTGCCTATCTTTATATTTTGTTATGTGGACACAATGTAGGATTCTAGCTTTCTCTAATAACTGAACACGATACAAAGTGTGGAATTGATCATTAACAGTCATGCTTAGGAAGCATTATTAGGCTCTTAATAAAATGCTAAAGGATTTCAAATCTTTCCGAATTTTTCTTTCCATGGAGAAGTTTGGGTCGTGCATCTGATTTTGCTTAAATCGTTCCCTTCCTAGGTGGTTACTGCTGGATATGGTTCTGATCAGGTTGAAGCCATTAATATACTTGGTGCAGTGAGATCTAGGGGAAATTTAGCCGTTGCTGTGCTATTAAAGCCTTTCAGCTTTGAAGGGCGAAAACGTCTAGAAGAGGTAGTTTTGTGTTGCCTCTAAACTCTAAAGTGTAGTTTGCTAATTATCTCATATTTCTACAACAAGCCATTCGAGTATTTTTCCTTTTTCTTATATCCTAAGTTGTGTGCAGGTTAATGAACTGGCTAGAAAGCTGAAGCAGCACACTAGCTTCTGTATAGGTACTTCTCTTAGCAATACATATAAAATTGACCGAAAATCCACCTTTTGCCGTAGCCTCTAGTAGTTCTGGTGGCCATGAACTGACTGTGATTTGGGCTTTTCAGATATCGACATAGAAATTTTACTACAGAAGGATTTGGTAACTTTGGACGAGGCGCTGAGAAATGCAAACAATGCTGTTTCGAGGGCGATAAATGCAGCCTCCGCTCTGATAAGTGTAAGCATTCTTTTGTCTCTCTCAGTACAGTTAAATATATTGTCAATTTTATATCTTGGTTTATCCAGGGGATGCATGGAAACTTCATCGACGTGATGCATAAAGATCTTAAAGAACTTGAAGGTTCAGAAGTTACAACTGTAAGTTTCCTGTAATTTTCTCTTTTGGGGTTTTTATTGGCAAAAATATTCAGTCAGTCAACTTCTTTTAAAAGCGTCTTTATTCAAGCCTCAATGCAGGGAATTATTTTCCAATAGTAAATTAAAGGGATTCCGTCTTTAGTGGTTTAACCATCTCATAATATTGTAACTTAGTTTGAGCATGTATTCAGTCCCTTGACTCTCCTAAATTCAGATTCTAGAAAGCTACAAAGAGGCAAAGGTTGGTTTTGTGGTTGGTCACAACCTTAAAACTTCTATATTAGGAGCTATATACGACTGCCCTTTCTTTCGTCCTGGTATAAAGGTATTATACTCTCTTAAAGAGCATTTCGTAGAATACTCATCCGTATAACTTAAGTTCTAAACGCTATTATATGCATTGTGGCTAATATGCAGGATCTAAAGGCTACTATGTTACCCTTTCTTTTTCCAATATGCAGGATCTAAATGCCATTATATGTATTGTGGCTAGTTCGATTGATCTTCAAAAGAAGGACGTAAAAACAATTATCCGTACTTTTCGTCAAACAATGGAGTACACCGGAGATATCATAGTGACTACTGTACATGAGCCTGTTCTGGAGCCTAAAGTCCTTGTCACAACTTTTTTTATTCTAAGGTGAGGTATTATGTTTATAGACTGCTCACAATTTTAAGCTCATGCATATAGTTCCAAACTGAAACTGAACTAAGAAAAGTATATGGTTTCAGCATTTATTTTCTGATTAAATCTTAATGGTTCTGATAACTCAGATTTTATTTATACTGACCATTAGTAAACATTAATGCAAGTCTCATATGTTACATAGGTGTTCGTTAGAGGAGACTTCCAGCAAAGGCAACATTTTTTCAGGTCTTTTTCCTTTTGTTTTAAATATCTTCAAGAGATATCGTTCACAGCTCCAAAAGGAAACAAGTAGTGGACTTGGAGATGCGCCTGTTGCAATGGAAGATCCGGCAGACGAAAGTAACGTAAATAGTTCGAATCAGATTGTTGAAAGATTTGATATTGACTCTGATGAGGAAGTCCTGGGAGTTTCTGAGAACGGTGATAGTGAATACCGAGTAAAAGAGGGGGAACCACCAAGAAACAGTCGTCTGGGTTTTGGAGATGAAAATATAGAAGGTACAAATCTAACAGAACCGTCCTTTCTTTGGATAATTATTTGTAGTATTTTTCAATAGATGATTCATTACTTTTAATTTATAGGATGCTGAAGTTGTGACCTCGTAAAGTGTTTAAGATGAATGTAATCTTTTGCAGATTATGGTGCTATCCAGAGGGAGCCAATTGCTAACTGGAGTGCGGATCCAGGATATCAGATAGAACAAAAATGGCCTGTTGATTCTGGAGACCGAGACACGGGAATGCTTAGCTTGGCTATCGTTAACCTTCCTGTAGGTGTGAGACCTTTGAAGAGTTCAAACAATAGTCTTGGCGTTGCCAGTCAATCCTCTAGGAAGGCTGATTCCGGAGATGAATCAATGTTCAACCAAAATAGCTCAGGAAAAGACTCAAGTGACAGTGCAACTACTCTGCTATCTGAGAAATATGCTGATTTTAGTAAGCGAAGAAATCTATCTGCTCGAGCAGCGTCTATGCTGGTAAGTAGCAATGTAGCAGTCTAATATAAATCATTCTCTTAGCCGCCGGATTGCTTTTCTTGAAGAATAACTAATCCATAGATAGGTAGTCCGCAACCATGACGAAGAGTCACTTTGTAATTTAAGTTTGCTGCCATAATAGTAGTATATATGTCACATTTTGTGAGACTATGTAACTTGTTAAACATCGTCCAAGTTGATACTAACTGACAATTTTGATTCTTCTTCACTTAGGAATCCGAACGAGATTCATCTAAAAGATGGAGTCCTATTCTAGAGATGCAGTATAGAGGAGGACTGTTCAAAGGAAGATGCCAAGGAGGCCTCCCCGAAGGAAAGGTAATCCGCCTTGTTGGCTTTATGTATTGAAGCAAATTCATCCATGGATCATTTTCTTTTGAAATTAATGGATGAGTTATCTCGCCAGGGTCGTTTGGTACTTGGAGACGGAAGCATATACGATGGAATGTGGCACAACGGTAAAAGCTCTGGTCTCGGAACATTCTACTTCAAGAATGGAGACGTGTTCCAAGGCACATGGAGAGAAGATTTAATACACGGAAAGGTAAAATGGGATTTACATTTGTGCACAAGAATTTTTCCGAGCGCAAAATCTCTTACGAGACAGACAAAACTTTGTGATGTTTCTTGTTGCAGGGATGGTTTTACTTCCACAAAGGTGATCGGTGGTTTGCGAATTTCTGGAAAGGAAAAGCCAGCGGAGAAGGACGGTTCTATTCAAAATCCGGCGAAATATTCTTCGGACATTTCAAAGATGGATGGCGACACGGGCAGTTCCTCTGTATAGATGTTGATGGAACAAGGTAAAGCTTACCCTTAAGCTTCTCCATAAATTTCTTTATCCCCTTGACTCAGAACTGTTGTTGCTTCTCTTCCTCAGATCCTCTGAAACATGGGAAGACGGTGTTCTTATTAGCCGGAAACAAGCCGACGCCGGGGAGTGATATAGTCCGCCACCGCGAAAGATGTTGTAGTCTGTATAGTGAATATCTACTTTTATCTCTTGTTTCTCTCCTCATGTTCTTGATGGCTCTGTTTAGAACTCAATCTCTTGAAAGTTTAAACAAGATACAGTAAGACACATGTCAGTATCCTATTGGTCGTATAGCATGGACACGTGTACAAAGACTTTACTTGCGTTCTCTTATCAAGCCCAAGTAAGACTATAATGGGCTTTAACAGGCCCATTATATTACTTAGAGACTGTCTCGTCTTATCCTCACTTTCTTCCCTCCCTCGTTATCTTCTTCCTTCGTTGGACTCTTGAGTCTCTCTATCTCCAGCGAAAAAAATGGCGTTAACAGTTTCAAACCTAGCGTCGTCTCTCGCTTCGCTCTCTTTCTCTTCACAGGTTTCTCACAGACCTAACGCGTTTTCCGTCTCCCGCGCGAACACGGTGTTCCCAATTCCGGCGAAATCCGCTCGTCGCGGTTCTTTCTCGATTACCGCCACGGTGGCTGCTCCCACAGCGGCGGCGGAGGATGAGGAGGCCGAGGATACGATTGAACTGGAGAAATACGTGAAATCGAGGCTCCCTGGAGGCTTCGCTGCTCAGAAAATCATAGGCACGGGACGGCGTAAGTGCGCCATAGCTCGAGTCGTGCTACAGGAAGGCACGGGGAAGGTTATTATCAACTATCGCCACGCCAATGTAATTAACCAATACTCTCTAATTTCGGCGAATCGTTGATATTACAATGTTAATGGTGGCTTGATTCGTTAGATTAGGCTCTTGGTTAGTGTTTACACGGCTTAATTAACCTTTTGTGAATGTGGTTAATGTGATTTGATACCATACACATATTGATGATGATCATGATGATGAACTTTTTGTAGGAGTATCTTCAGGGGAATCCATTGTGGCTTCAATATGTTAAAGTGCCATTAGTGACACTTGGTTACGAGAACAGCTACGACGTGTTTGTCAAAGCTCATGGAGGCGGTCTCGCTGGTCAAGCTCAAGCCATTACTCTCGGTGTTGCTCGTGCGCTACTAAAGGTAAGTGCAGACCATAGATCGCCTCTTAAGAAGGAAGGTTTACTTACTAGAGATGCTAGAGTCGTTGAAAGAAAGAAAGTCGGGCTCAAGAAAGCGCGTAAAGCACCACAATTCTCCAAGCGTTAAAAAGAGGTTTCTTTATATGTTATTGGATCAAAACTCTTCCAATACAACACTCCTTTGCCTTGCCCTCCAATGTGTTGTTTGTTTCTTATTTAAGTTTATATGTGTAGATGAACCAGTCTATGTGTTTGTTTGAAATAGAATGCAAAGTTGTTAGATGGAGATGTTATTGTCTGAACAGGTTAGGTCCCAATAAGAGCTTACTTAAACGAGACTAACCGATCTTCATTAACATGTTTGTATATCAAATAGCAAATAAGGTATGTATCTTCATTAACATGTTTGTTTTTTAGACTAACCGATCTCGCTTATCATATATCTCAACATGTTTTGGATCATATCCACACACTATTAATCGCCTTGTCTTCTTTTCCTTTTGACTCCTTCAGGCAGCTTGATATGCACTAAACTTGGAACGTAAGAGCACATCACTAGTGGCTTACACCTTTCTCCAAAACGATTTTACGGGATTCTGTTCACAAAAGTAAGCAGCCTCTCCAAAGATCCTCATTATGTCTGTTTCCCCTCCTCTTCATAAACCCACAAGTCATTGATTTGTTCCCTCATATCCACTTTCAAGAACTTGCGCCACGACAACTTTGTGCACATATCATCTTCTACTCTCAAGGACTTGCTCCAATAACCCTTTTGTTCCTCAATATTATCCGTAATCCATATCTCTGTCATATTTGATCCTCCCAAGTATTGATCTAAAACCGTAAGCTTCTCATCCCCAACACAAGATAGGAACACACTGGTTATTATACTGACCAACATTGAAAGACAGATCTTGAAGCCGACCAAATCTCTTTCGGGTGAAATCAAAAGAGACCGTGTAACTGATGTATCCGTATATGTCTACGTCTACGCCACACCAGTAAGTGTTTCCCTTGATAGAAACGCCCTGACCACTAAACTTTACATTCCTTGGCGCGATAAACGGATGTAGTTAGTATCCAAAGGCATAACGGATGTAGTTATCGACACAATTTTGGACCCATCTTGTTTGTCCCAAATACGGATTCCAAACCACAAGCTTAGAATCCTGACTTGTTTGTTGTTGTTGTTGTTGTCTAGGTTAGTAAGTTTACCTAGATGCCTTATTGGTGAATCGTTATCGGCGTCGAAGCTCTTTAAAATAAACATTGTAATCCATCACCTTCGTGAACATACGAGACTCTAATGATGATGATGATGCTATTTTACTAATGTGCATCGTTTTAAAGCTTTGACTTTTCATTAAAGCGTTGAATGTTTTGCATGTAAATCGTATTGCTCTCGTAGATTTCAAAGGAAACCCTAGAGAGAATCTCCTCTAGGAGATGGCTTGGGAAATACGTTATCATCATGGTCATCATTGTTTTAAGTTGCAAATATGGGTTATATAAGTAGTTTGAAGAAACAGAAGCCCTTAATAAATATGGGCCAAAATGGGCTTCGTAATCTAGTTGGGCTTGTGTGAGACAGGCAGAAATTAGGATGGTTTAATTAGCTGAGAATGGTGGTGCGAATTAGAATGGTAGGTACTTGAAAGCTTACCTACTTTGACTCTTTCCAATTTCCATGCATTTTCTTCTTTTTTAGTCTTTTTAATTTTTGTTATTTCATTACTAAGAAAAAAAACAAAGAAAATTAAACTCTTCAGGTTTTTCTGATGCAATATGTAAATGAGAGTTAACTTGATGCGTGTGTATGTTTCATCACTAGGGAAAACACAAATCACGTGTATCTTATGAATTTTTTTATTACAAGCGTATGAATATAAATGTTAGTAAAATAGTTGTGCCTCTGTCATTATCGCTATACTCTCTGGTCTTTCTACGATATAAGACTTAGCTGACACAATATATACAAACAAAAATTAAAACCAAATATATATATATATATATATACTAATATACAAACAAAGAGTTCATGAAAAAAAAAATATACAAACAAAGGGTAAAATAATGATATCCAATTGTGTGCTTCCTTCGATTAAACCGAGGTCACCAAATATGTTCATGTAATATACTAATTGATTATTAATCCACATTATCGCTGAGCTCAAAATAAAAAAAAGTTCAAAAATTGTTGAATGTATACATAATGAGAATAAGTGCTTGGACTATTTTTTGCTATTACGTGGGCTAATATTAAAGTAAATTACATTTTTGAGCTATATATTTTTATTCAAAACACCCAACAATTAAAACAAAATAAGACCATTTTTCATTGTTGTTTAAATTTGATGTAATTCAAGATTATAAAATTGGAAATTTATTTCCAGAATAAAAAGCAAAAATAAGCACATTTAATTTATTGTTTTTCCCCAACAAATAAAATTTATTTTCGTCATCAATATTAAATTTTAGATTTTTTTTAATTGTTGGTTAATTCTCTGTCTCTCTCTCTCTCTCTCTTCGCCTACCTCTGTTTGTTTTCAAAGGAAGGATTTTTTGGCGTCTCCCACGCACGATTCGACGCACCCAGAAGCTCCACACGCCTCCTTAACACACACATAGCGCGAGATCTCGAAATCGATTTCTCTTCACTTTCCGCTAGATTCTCTCTTCACCCATTTCTCGCTTTCTCCGACCTTTCCTACCCTTTGTCGTCTTCCTCTCTCTTCTCTCTCGTCTACTTTGCAATGGTGGGTGCGTCTTCCTGTTACGCATCTCCTTTATGCACATGGCTCTTCGCAGCTTGCGTAAGCCACGACGGCGGAGAAACCCGAAAAGCCGTTCCTTTTCAATCTGATAGGCGGAGCCGTCGTCGACGGAGACAGCTCAGCGATTTCTCTCGATCCGTTAGTATTCAAGCTCTCGTTACTTCATGTCTTGATTTTGGGCCTTGTGATCGCTATTACAGCAACAACAATAGCAATAGCAATGCGTTGTCTTGTCTCTTTGGATCGAATAGCGTTTCTTTGAATCGAAACCAGAGGAGACTGAATCGAGCTATTAGTTCTTCAGGTATAACAAGTTTTTAGTTAGAATTTACTTATGGGTTTTTGTTGAATGAGAAAGCAGATGATTTGTGAACTCATTTGAAATGTAAATTTTGAATTTTTAGTGTTTTTTTTTGTCTTAGAGCTTAGTACATACAGAGCTTAGCTTGTCTTTACTTCATTTGTTGCGTTGCCATTGAGATGTCATTAAGCGAAACTATCATTTATAGTTATGAACTTATGATGGTGTTTGTGGTTTATAAGGTGGAGCCATGGCGGTTGCGATGGAGATGGAGAAAGCAGCCACGGTTAACAAGAAACCTTCTATGGAGCAGCGTCGTGTTGTTGTGACAGGCATGGGAGTAGAGACACCATTAGGCCATGACCCACATACATTTTATGAGAATTTGCTGCAAGGAAACAGTGGGATTAGCCAGATTGAGAACTTTGATTGCTCCGAGTTTCCTACGGTAAGCAGCATCATATCAGTTTCTATGGAAGCTTTTGATTTCTCCATAGGCTTGTATGGTGTTACTTGAATCAGTTTCTTTTCTCTTTCCATTTGTTAAGAGAATTGCGGGAGAGATCAAATCGTTTTCGACTGAAGGATGGGTTGCTCCAAAACTTTCGAAAAGGATGGATAAGTTCATGCTCTATCTTCTCACTGCTGGGAAGAAAGCTTTGGATGATGGTGGTGTAACTGAAGAAGTAATGGCAGAGTTTGACAAAACCAAATGTGGAGTTTTGATTGGCTCTGCGATGGGAGGCATGAAGGTACATTCTTGATCTCTCGGGGTTTGGACCTTTAGAAAGTATGAAAATAGTGGGATCTCTTAGAGTCTATATTGGTACAGGTCTTTTATGATGCTATCGAAGCTCTGAAGATCTCTTACAAGAAGATGAATCCTTTCTGTGTACCTTTTGCAACAACAAACATGGGCTCTGCTATGCTTGCTATGGATCTGGTCTGTTTAAATTTACGTATGTTATGTAATACTATATCGATGACCACAAGCAATTTTAGTACTGACCTTTAGCTGTTGTTGTTCGTGTGTTAGGGATGGATGGGGCCTAACTATTCTATTTCAACTGCTTGTGCCACAAGCAACTTCTGCATTTTAAACTCAGCAAACCACATCATAAAGGGTGACGCTGTAAGTATTCTCTATAAACTTGTAAATTTGATAGTTTGGTAGACATCTTTTGGTTCTACCTTTTGTAAGACTTTGCCTGTCTTTTTCCTAAACCTTTCAGGATGTAATGCTCTGTGGTGGTTCGGATGCAGTTATTATTCCAATTGGTGAAAACTCTTTCTCCTATACTACATTATTCTCTCTTCTCTTGAACTTAAACTACATGAATCTTATTGTATACGTGTCAACGCAGGGTTGGGAGGTTTTGTTGCATGCCGGGCACTTTCTCAAAGGAATAATGATCCTACAAAAGCTTCACGTCCTTGGGATAGTGTACTTTTCTTCAACTTCATGTCCTGTTTTCTTTTCCATTTTTCAAACTTGCATAGTTTATATACCCTTCTATTGTTTTGTTCAATTCTTGATTACGAACTGTGGATGTTAGAAACATTGTATCCAGTTTATAAACCTGGTCTTGATTGTATAACAGAATCGAGATGGTTTCGTAATGGGAGAGGGAGCCGGAGTTCTGCTTTTGGAAGAACTTGAGCATGCTAAGGTATATAACTCATTTTGGCTTGTTGTTTTCCGTTGTTTCCCATGTTTGTTTAATCATGAATGAAACTTTGATGTGCTAACATATGTATTATGTTGTTGTTGTTTTCAGAAAAGAGGAGCTACTATCTACGCAGAGTTTCTTGGTGGGAGTTTCACATGTGATGCCTACCATATGACCGAGCCACGTCCTGATGGTAGTTTCCTTCCCCCTGTCTCATACTATTCTGCTAAGTAATTGTAAATTATAAATCTTTTTTTGGCTATTTAGTTATTGTCACTAACATGTTATCTGTTGTCCACAGGGGCTGGTGTCATTCACTGTATCGAGAGAGCGTTAGTTGATGCAGGGATTTCCAAGGAACAAATAAATTACATAAACGCGCACGCAACCTCAACACCAGCTGGAGACCTTAAGGAGTACCAAGCCCTTACTCACTGTTTTGGCCAAAATCCTGAGGTATTTTCATTTTTTTAGTACTCCTTAAAGCTATTAGGAGGTAGCTATTCACGAAATTCCATGGAAGTCCTTGTGTATGTTCCTTACTTTCCTCTCGCACAATGTGGCAGCTAAAAGTTAACTCCACAAAGTCTATGATTGGACACTTACTTGGAGCTGCAGGGGCCGTAGAAGCTGTCGCCACTGTGCAGGTAACACATTTAGTATTAGAGACATCTACATGGAAAGAAAACGCTTTTGAAACCGATTATTGATAATATAGCGAGGCGCCTTCTTCATGCTAATTTTCTGTTGTTTTTCTACAGGCAATAAGGACAGGATGGGTTCATCCAAATATCAACCTTGAGAATCCAGACAATGGAGTGGTATGTTAGTAAATGTTTTTTTTGGCTTTTGTTATTCCACGCTGAACCATAGTTCGATTCAACACATAAAGCTCTTACATATAATGTCCATAGAAACATAACTTTTGGAGATGATTTTGATGATATTACTTGATATGAAACTGGAACAGGATACAAAACTGTTGGTTGGTCCTAAGAAGGAGAGATTGAACATTAAAGCAGCCTTATCGAATTCATTCGGGTTCGGTGGCCATAACTCCAGCATCATTTTTGCTCCTTACAAGTGAAAGTCTCTATGTGATTCTACTCCCAAAACTAGCTGTATAAGGTACACTACATTCACACTCCATTGCTCTCTGATTCTTCATCAAAAGACAATATGTTCTTTACTTCTTTAGCCTTTAACAATGAGATTAGATGAAGCTGAGTGTGTTTAAGGCATTGTCTTACTATAATGTGCAGAGTGTTTACATACAATAACTCTCCCATGTTATGCTAGTGGTTATCAACAATAGTTTGGTGAGAGTACAAAGAGTTAGGATCAAGTTCTTTAGGAGACTTGGACCAAGACAGAGATTTGCAGAGTTAAAAAACCATGTTCCATTGTTATTGCAAATCTTGTTTTTTTGTTAGTGTTTTTCATCTCTATTGTTTACCAAAATCAATTCTAAGTTAAAATTTTAGTAACTCTTGACAGTTGTTGGTATTAATCCCTTTTAATTGTTACATATCATCAGATTTCATATTATCATAGTTAATATTATGCAACTTCAAACATAAAGTTAAACAAGAAAGATCTCAGATGACACTATTTATAATATTTATGTAAAAGCTTTTACTTTTTCTCCAAAAATACTACTTTTTAAACTTTATGAAAAATATAAATCGAATAAAGTTAAGTAGTTGAGTAAATCAGGACCAGGCTTGGTTACACAACACACACAGACACAGGTAGGCCATGCGAACTATTGGCTAGCTTTTAGCTTTTTGGTTCGGTCTTGATCAGATGTTTTAGAATTGGGTCCCACAATAATAGAGCAAGTTGCATTTCCAAGACCCCACTTTCATAAATTGCACTAAATATCATAATGATTTTTTTAACTTATTATATTGTTTTTTTTCTTTAAGATCATTATTTTTTTATCAAATATGCAATTATAGTTTGGATCAATTAAAAATATGGCAATAATAAATTACTCAAAGCTATAGTAATACGTTATTACATTTTAACACGTAGGCATAATATTATAAATTTCTATACCTAGCCATTTTTTTCCTTAAAAAAAAACAGAAGCATGTTTGTATTTTTTTGTCAAAAGATTTTTCTACTAAATTAAATATTTTGATTACTTGTTCTAGTAATCATCTCTCAACTTTTTTATTGATTTCTGGCGAGAAAACATATACACATTAATCATCATTCAAAAGAAAACAAAATTAACACAAAAAACAAGCTTATATACAAATTTGCTTTTAACCTAAACCAAAAAAATATATTATTTTTTTTCTTCTTTTCTTGCATTTTTTTTTTACCAAAATTATTATACTTGTCTTCAAATTATTATTCTCATTCATCCTAAAATACGAATATCCCGGCGGAGAAACTATGTCCTTCGCCGCCGCAAGAAGAAGCGTTTAAAACGTCAGCGTTTTTAGAAACTTGCGTTTTACATTTCTCATTTTTCTCTTCCTTCATTATTTGCACTGATCTGCACTCTACACTGCAAAATCCCATCTCTCCTCTGCACAAAACATAACAATTAATTACAAAAAAGAATTAATTAATTTCTATTAGTATTGATTTAATTAATTGTCATTAATGAGACTTACTTGTAAATGTAAATGTCTTTCCCTTGAAGTCTCTTCTTACACAAACAACAAAAGCTCAGAAACTCTGCCGAATCATTATTAAACACGTGTCTTTTAATAACCGGTGGTTCATCGACGATAACCACCGGTTTAATCAATCTCCGATCTTCATAATCCGACCGGTTATCATAAAATTCAAACTCGTCTTCGCTGTAATACACTTTGGTCGATCCATCACGGCTCGTCACGTAAGTGTATTCTTCGTCCGATAGGTCAATCTCAGGTGATCGAAATCTACCGGAATTACGAACCGGATCGTACCGGTTTAAACCGGTATTGGTTTCTTCCAACGAAGCGACGATTCCTAAACCGACAACACCGGAATCGAACCGTTTTGAGTTAACCGGCGATGGGAATTTCAAATCTAACGGACTTCTTGGACTCGCCGTTGAATCTTCCGGTTTAGTCGCAGACCGGTTTCTTGGAACTAACATCTCCGACAATTTACGGATCATTTGATTATGTCTCTTGCTTAGTATCATAATCAAGAATTCAAGAAACAAGAAACCGAGAAATCAAGAAATCAAGAAGTAAAGAGAATTATTGAGAGAAGCTATTAATAGGAAAGAATCTGATTGTTGAAGAAGAAGAAGAAGAAGAAGAAGAAGAAAGGTAGAGAATTTGATGAGGCTACTGAATTTTTTTCTTTTTCTTTAGAGTTTTGGAGTTTTCTGAGCTATGATTAATGATTGAAGTTTATAGAAACGGCCCACCATTTATTTATTGTTATTATTATTTTTATGATATTGTTTCGAGGAATTCACAAAACTACACCCTTTCAATCTTTCATTCACAAAACTACACCTAATTTAATTTTTTCACATATTTACACCATTTCAAAATTTTAAAAGCTTGATTTACCTTTTTAAAAATTACAAAAATTAAATTTTTTTCATTTGGGTTCGTTAATTAGTGTTTAGGGTATAATATTAAGGGGTAGGATTATGTGGATATGATTTATTTAGATTTAATTTTGAGTGTTTAGGTGTAGTTTTGTGAAGTATTTTTGAAATTGTGTAGTTTTGTGAAATGTAATTCAAATGGTGTAGTTTTGTGATTCTCCCTATTGTTTTTTGTATTTATTTATCTTGTTTGGTTACTTTCATCGACATTATTGAAATGAGCAGGCTCAGATTTATTTTGTTTACATATTTTATGTTAGGAAATGATTCTTTTTTTTATTTTAATAATTTCATTGGTGAGTAGGACATACAACGGGACCCACTTCTATCATCAAGATTCAAATGTCGTTTTCTGATAATTATATTTATTATTTGGAATCCAAGACTTTGGAAAATTATATTATGTGATGTAAATGATATTCATTTTTAATTTTAAAATTAGTGTGTTGTTTATTTATTCACTGCATTTTATATTATTATCTAGAATGATTCATATATACCTGAAAATGTGAATTATTTTCTATTTATTAAGCACATAAATTAATGTTTTAGATAGTGGTTTAATTGATTCAGACAGTGGTTTTACTTTTTTGAAAGTGATTGTTTTTTAATTTAAGCCGAAAATTAGGTGGCACTGTGAAAACGACTGGAATCTTATCCCTTATTTTTAATTTTGTTCCATAAATCATTTTTCTCTTATTATTCTTGTGTCGACCGTTTCTCTTCCTTAATTATAATTCTCTAGTTTCTTGACTTAAAATTATTGATTTTTGAAATCGAAGTTTTCATTAATAATATCGAAACAGACGTGATGCTTGAAAGATATTTTATCATTTCATTTCATTAAAAAGAACCCACCTCGTAATTATCATCATTTGATTAAGCTTTAGGGGTCCTACAAAACACGAGAATCATATTAATAATGGGCTTTAAACAATATTGTTATTAACTAAGGCCCAATATCTCTCAAAACCGGACCTTCCTTTATGAACAGAGTCTCTGAGATATGGTCAAAAGTGTGTTCTCTTGCTTATGAAACACTCTGCAATGAGCTTCAATGCAATCTTCTTTCTCCTTACTGAGGCAGATAAGAAGAGTCATAGCCTGAACTTTCGGGTAAGCCGGCTACCAGATTTACTCTGCGACCTCAAGATCTCCTTTGCGAAAGCTTGATTCCCCGTCAAAAGAAGCCCGTTTAAAACCCGGTTAAAAGTGAATTTCCGGGGTATAAACCCTCTCTCGACCATCTCAAGCAATAGTTTACCAGCCATTACCATATCTTCGGATCTTTTTCTCGCAAACATTCCGCTTATTAGTATATTGTAAGTATCCAAGTTCGGCAAGCAAACGCCACCACCACCACTACCCATCTTCTCAAACAATCCCAAGGCTTTCTCAACCTCGCTGCATTCCGAGTAATACCGTATCATCATATTATACGTCTGGAAATTCGGTTCGCATCCTTCTTTCTCCATCCTATGCATCAACTCCTCACCGCGAGTAAACTCCCCAACGTGAAACAAACCTCTTATCAACACATTGTAGGTAGTCACATTAGGTTCATAGCCTTTCCTCACCATCTCCTCAAACACTACAACCGCGTTCTCTACGCTATCTTTCTTACACAAAGCCTGGATCAAAGCATTGTGCGTTGCAACAGAAGGAAGCACACCTTCTCTAATCATCTCATCAAACACATTCCTCGCCCTTTCTATCTCCCCGGCGACACCAAACCCGTGAACAACAGTCGTGTAAGTAACAACATCGATATCACATTTCCTCTTCTTCATCTCCAAGAAAAACTCCCAAGCCTGACGAATCTGCCCCGCCCGGAAAAACCCTTTAAGCATAGTGTTGTAAGTTGTCAAATTAGGGTTTATCCCTTTATCAACCATCTCTTTAAGAGCCTCTAAAGCCATAGGAGTTCTCTTAATCAAACACCAACCATTAACAATCACATTGTACGTAACGACATCGACACCGAATCTTCCTCTAAGATCTCTAAACAACTCATAAGCTTTCTCTACGCGTTTGGATTTACAGAGAACATCTAAAATCGTGTTGAAACAAGCTAGATCCTGAAAACAGCCGTGTTCGTGCATATTGAGAAACAGCTTCACGGCTTTATCCGGTTTACCGGAGGAAGCGTACCTCTCGGCGACGATTAAGAAGGTTTTCGGAGAAGGACCGATGCGGAGGGAGCGCATGCGGCGGATCAGTGACCATACGGTGGCGTGGTGGTGGAGACGAGCTGCGATGTCGATCGCGAGGTCGAAGGAAGAAGCGGCGTGGATGTAATCGCGGTGGTGAGTGTCGATGACGTGGAAGAATTGGAGTGCTTTAGGGCCGTGATTCCACAGGCGTTTTAAAACGGAGTTCACGAGATTTGGATCCCATGGGGTTTTGGTGGAGAGTAGAGATTGGTTGCTTGTGGTGGGAGAAGAAGAAGAGAGGATGAATTTGGCTATGGCGGCGGCGGAGTCTGACGGTGGCGGTTTCAAATTCGATACGGTGGCGGAAGTAGAGAGCGATTTGGTAAAGAGACGATTCATCGAGTGGTTTTGATTTTGGTTTGGTTTGGTATGCGTTTTAAGTGACTTTAACTATACTTGTTGAAATTACTAAAATGACTATATAATTTTTAAAGTTCAAGGAATTCTCACTTAACTTTTGTTTGATGTAAAATACACCCTATGACAGTAACCATTTGTACATGAATTTTTTAAAATTACCTTCTTTCAAAATTATTTGACACTAAACTATAGATTATATCCAAATAAACTTTACTTATAAAATGCTATTCTTTTGCTAAAAGTTTTAGTTTAGATAAAATTTTAAATGATAAATTAACTATTTAAAAATTTTAAAAAGCGTAGATACATAAATAAATTAAATTAAATATAGTTTTGTGAATGAAAGTTGTAGTTTTGTGAAATCTTCAATGGTAAACACTCTTTCTAAAAAATGTAAATATTTCCTCTTTAAAAGAAAAAGTTTAAGTAAATAATATTTCCTCTGTTCTTTAATAAATGATGTTTTAGAAAAAAATTTTGTTCCTCTTTAAATGTAGTTTTATGTATTTTCACATGTTTTTTCCTATTTTACCCTTAATTTCATGATATATCCTAACATTAATTTTTTTAATGTGATTCAATTTAAGGTTAATAAAGCCATTTGATAAGCTTTTTTAAATTGTCTTAAAAACTCTAAAACACCATTTATTAAGGAACTTAGAGAGTATACGTATAAAATGGATTATGAAATCTTTTTTGTTGGAAAATATTTCGATTTGCGAGGAGAATTGTCATTGTCAAATTGAGAAAAAGAGGAGACCAAAAGATGGTAAAATCAGAAAATGGGGTCCCAAAGAAGAAAGACACACAAAATATAAACACAACACATAATAAAACACATCACTCTCGTCATCTATTTTAGATTCTCAAAGATCTTTAAACAACAAGATCCGATCTTCCAGATTCTCTCTGTCTTTAAAACCCCTTCTCTTTCTTATTTATGTAACTCCTCGTCTTCCTTTTACATTAATGTCTCTGTTCTTTTGACTTTAATAATATATCTTGAAACGTTTCCTCTGTTTCTTCTTTTTTCAGTTTCTCATAGAGAGAAAGGAAAATAAAGAAACAATGGCAGTGGGAGATTTGTCTTCTGAGTTACATGTTCTTGCCGTTGATGATAGTTTCGTTGATCGTAAAGTTATTGAGAGATTGCTTAAGATCTCTGCTTGTAAAGGTAATAATAGAAACAAACAATGTTTCTTCTCTTATCATGTTTCTCTTTGTGTTTGGGTCATTGGATTTGGTGTTGTGAAGAAAATTTGATTAGGGTTTTACTTTGTTTATTACAGTGACGACCGTTGAGAGTGGAACTAGGGCTCTTCAGTATCTTGGTCTTGATGGAGACAAAGGATCTTCTTCTCTTAAGGTTCATTAAAATTTCATTTCTTTTTCTAATGCTAGTTTGGCACCCAAGTAATCTCTCTGTTATTTGTTTCTCATTAGAAAATAACCTAAAGATTAAAACTTTTAGGGTTTTTTTGTGCTAGTTTGTCTCCCAAGAAATCTAAGATTGAACAATAAGGATCAAAAGAATTTACTTTTTGGTGAAAATTTTGGTAAACAGGATTTGAAGGTGAATTTGATAGTGACAGATTATTCGATGCCAGGACTAACTGGTTACGAATTACTTAAGAAGATCAAAGTAACTTTCTAATCACAGATTTAAGTTTTTTAATTATAAAATAAAGTATTTTTCTCTTTGCTTAATTACTTTAACTATGTTGTTGTATAATTTATTGGTATTAAAAGGAGTCTTCTGTATTAAGAGAAATACCAGTAGTGATAATGTCATCTGAAAACATACAACCTCGTATACAACAGTAAGTAACTCTGTTATTATCATATAAAACTAAAATTCAAATTATTTATCTTTAAATAGTATATTACTATAAATCTTGATTTTGTTGTGTTTTTGTCTTTTTGTAGATGTATGATAGAAGGAGCTGAAGAATTCCTGCTAAAACCTGTGAAATTAGCTGATGTGAAGAGACTAAAACAACTTATAATGAAAAGTGGTGAATCTGAAAAAGTCAAAACCAAAAACACTACTTATGAGAGGATTCTTCTTGAAACCAACATTGATTCATCATCATCGTCTCATGATGATACTCCATCTTCCAAGCGGATGAAATTAGAATTTTAAGATTCGTGATTATGCTTAACATTCTTTTTTTTTGGGTTTTATTATATGAAAACGAACCCAAGATGTAGTAATACATTTTTGTTTACCAAGTTTAATTATCATATAAAACTGTTTTTTTAATAACAAAAAGAGATCAGAGTAACATAAATATGGTACAACAATTTTAATATTCATTAACAATAATCTTACTAGTAGTGTGATGTAATAAAAAAAAAAAAATCTTACTAGTAGTGTGAACATATTTGTGGTACTTACGTGGCACTTTATGATTTGTTAATTGATGTCTTTTTTAGACCGTTGAGAGTTGAGAGGCCAATGTGGTCTTATCCCAAAAAAGACAGAAAAATTTCTCAGTAGCTTCTCCAATGGCTTTCTCAACGAATCTCTCTCATCTTGCTTCTCCCTCAACAATCCCATATTCACTGCCAATTACTTCAAGAAGATTCTCTCTTCGAACTCTTCCTAAATTCACAGTCAAAGCAGAAACAGAGAAAGAGAAACAGGGCAGCACACAGTCCAAACCGGAAGGAGAACCATCTCCGACCAAAACTCCTAAAACTCTTCCCAAGAAACCGGTTTACTCAAGTCTGTTTCCTTAACTTCTCTTTCAAGATATGACTCCAATAACAAACAGAATCTTTATAACTCTTTTGATTATATTTGTTTTTGATTGATGACAAAACAGTGAAGAAGGGTCAAATAGTTCGTGTAGAGAAAGAGAAGTACCTAAACAGCATCAATGTAAATGCAAAATGTTTCTTGCTTCCAAAGCTTCTTCCTTTGAAACCTCTTCTCTGAAACCCTTTTTTTGTTTGAGATGATGACAGTACTTATCAGTAGGGCATCCTCCTTTCTACAAAGGACTTGATTACATATACGAAGACCGCGGCGAGATCCTTGACATTCGTGTCTTTGAGACAGGAGAGTATGCACTTGTAAGTTTCTTCACATTGTCCCATTGATATATAGACAGAGAGTGTAAATGTATATAAGCTTATGGATTGTGAGTTTTTTTGGAGATTTTGTAGGTTGGATGGGTTGGTATACCGACCGCACCCGCTTGGCTACCAACAGATATGCTCATCAAGGTACTCTTTAACTTCTCATTACACCAACAATAACTAACCTTTGTCTTCGTTGTTCAATGTCATGTCATGCTTGTTCCTCTTGGTGCAGTGTGATAAACTCGTTTACGAGCGACTATAGAGTCCAGAAGCGTGACCAAGACTAATGTGTTGTATCTTTTATCTTCAAAAAAGTGTCAATGTTACCATATAGTCACAGAACCGTTATTGCCGAGAAAACAATCTAAACAAAAGCAAACAAAACTGTTCCTGATGAAATTGAGATACTAAAGCAAAAGAAACATACTGAAGTTTCGTGAAACTGTTGAGCTTGTTTTATCTCTCTTAGGCTGTGTCAAGTCCTCTAAACGATGAAGACAAACTAAGTTTGCCGCGGCCGAAGCTTACTTCTCCACTATCATTACTTGTCTGATTATACTTGCTCCTGCAAGAAGGACAACGCCCATCGTTTTCGTTGATCTTGTTATGGCAGAAGAGACAAAGCCTAAACCCACAAGGACATGGAGAGAAACTCAGATCTGTTGCATCCATCTCTTCAGAACATACAGGACATTCGCTTTTCTCATCACATTCTTGCTTCTCAGGTTCCTTCTTCTCCCTCTTCCTCCTGTTGTTGTTGTGAATAGCCTCTTGGGACGAAGAATCTTGCTTGGACTTGTCATTACAAAACAGCTTTTCAGGGGTGGAAGTCTTTGTTTGGCTTGTCTTCAGCTTTGAGCCTTCATCTTCTTCTTCTTGCTCTGGATCTGTTGCCTCGTGCAAAGAAGACCCTTTGCTGTCTTCGTTATCTGACAAGCTTAGCGCGCTAAACCCATCGAAATTTTCATACGCATCACCGAAATCTTCTTCCTCTTCCTCAGCGACTTGATTAGAACAGCAGAAACATCCCTCTCCACTCTTATTACTACCACCAGAATCTTTGCTCTTTAAGACACTCGTTGGGCTACTACTAGCAGAAGGTGTTCTTCGCAGACCAGTCTCATCATCGTAGCTTCCTTGTCCATGAACAAAGTTCCAAGCTTGACGGTGCGAAAACCTGTTGTTGCTGCTGGAAGTTGTTTTTCTATCAGCGCGCTTGTCTCTCGAAGATTTCGTTCTAGATCCCTTGTCGTCTTCACCTAACAATTGCAAGATAGAAAAAGATCAGCTTCTTGAAAAGAAAAGAACACATAAGACAGATTTTCTGTTAAGGATCATATACATTGCCTGCGACGAGCATTAATCTTCCACCGCATAAGTTTCAAAAGCCAATTCGCCTGCAACAAAGATTCCAATGCATAAAGAAACAAACAAGGCATAGAATAAACTTCCGCAAGCCACATCACAATAGATACAAAATCAGAGATTCGAATCTACTATATACTGATAAAATGATAATTCGCAATCGCAATAGAATCCGATTCAGTTATTAAAGAAGATACCCAGAATCGATACACGCACACACACCGCGAAGGTCGATAATCACGCATTACATATACAGAAACGCAAGAAACGAAGCGATCGCATCGGCGGCGAAGGAGGAGGAAGATTCTAGAAAAACGCACCTTACGTTTTCTGGCGAGATCCGATGAAATCGTGGGAGAGCCGTGAAATAGTTCAGAGTCTGTGATCGAATCAGCAGCCACCATTACTATCTTCGAGAAATTTTCTTACAGAGAGAGAGAGAGAGAGTAGCGTCGGGGAGAGAGAAAAACCCTAAATCGCAGAATCGGAGAGATACTGATTATCCTTCTACATTCCTTTCTATATTTCTCAGTCTCAAAGAAACGAAAGCCTCTGTGTGTAACGCGCTATATATATATACATGAATAAATTCGGTTATATTATTTCAGAGTAAACCCCGATTTAATTGATTATTTACGTATATACCCCTGGCAAATTTAGTTGGTTATTGTTATGCCCAAAACGGCGTCGTATCGTTAGAACCTGGATCGTAACGCAAGGCATATTATCATATACTGAGTTTTTCTAATAAACAAAATTAAAGAAAGGTGTGATTGTGATAACATTTTAGTTTTTAAATTGTCTTTATTGATTTTTGGAGTCTATATATATTATCAAGACATCAATGACAGTTTAAGGAAATGGTTTCTATTTTAAGCAGGTATTATTACATTAACTGTCATTGCTCAATGGTTTTAAGCAGATGTTTTGAACAAAAAAATGGTCCATGGTCTAAAGTCTATATTTCCCAACTTTGACCAAGTGACATACACTTACACTATGTGATAAAGACTTCTTCTTTTAGGTTATTTACATTAAGTATTAAAAAATATAAAATTATAAAAGATACAATGATATCTCTTTCACCATCCATGAGTCAGAATTTAGTGTTTCCATCCATTTTCATCACATAATTTTTTTTTAAAATTCGACTCAAAATCAAAATATTTATATAACATTAGACGAATACTTTACTATTGTAAAAGCTAAATTTTTAGATCAACCATGTAGACAGAGACCACAATTGATGGTTTAGGTTACTTTTGAGTCAAGGAAAGGATTTTACTGGTTGACTAGTTCTGCTGCAAAACTGTTCTTCTCCGAGAATGGTACAAGCTGAACAAAGAAAACAGATAAAAATCAGGATCTTGAACATCATATACAGAGAAACCCACCAAATAAGACAAGGGGCATTACTAGTTAAATCAACTTTCAGACCAAAACACTTTCATGTCAAAACCAGATTCTCAAGAGTAATTTATAGTTTGAATATATCGAATTAGATGTATTTTCGATGTTTACTAACCTGCCTAGCCACTTGTGCAACACATAGACTATCCCGAGACGATTCACTTGTGAAGCTAGGCTTTAGAGATTCCAAATAGTCATTGTCTTCCTCTTCGGTCTTCTGTTTAATGTTTCTGCTCTCCTCAAAGGACGAATCTCCTTCAACATTGCTTAAAACCTCCTTCTTTCTCTTCCTCTTGAATGTGTACTTGATACACCGGTTCTTATTAACCCCCGAAACCGCAGTTTCTTCACACAAAGGAGATGCCAAAACCTCCATATTCTCGGATATATCTTTTTCTCCCTTACTTGCATCTGTTTCGCCAGTCGCTGACTCTCTGCCATTCTCTTGTTCCACGGGATATGTTTTCAAGGGTAAGAGAGCTTTGAAATCCTTATGAGAAGATTTTGAAAACACCATTGGTTCTACTCCATCTTTAACATTGTTGCACACAGAAGCTGTGGTGTCACTAGCATCAGCAGAGCCAGAAACTTGAAAGGTCTCTACACTTTTACACGACATGATTTCGTCACGACATACTCCACCATTCGCATCTCCTACTTCTGCAGAGGAAGACAGAACTCCATTGGCGACACTGCTATCTACAGCTTCTTTGCGTTTGGTCAGTATTGACGGAAGAGTGTGGTGACAACGATCCTCGTCATCTTTATAAGAACACCGGTTAATACTATTTACGCGAATCAAAGACGGGATGATTTTTATCCCATTAGCCAATACCGACCCTACAGCTCCTGATTTCTCGTGACTGCAAGAAACCTCAGGCGCTACAGAAGCTGCCGCATCACTGTTTTTCAAACATAAGCCATCCTCATGATCATCTTTAAGATTTGTCTGACCATTCTTTACTCTCTTGAGCTCATCACGTAGTACTCGCAACTCCATCCTTAGCTCACCTACAATGTCTTCAGCTTCTCCAAGTTGAGCTTCGAGTTCTTCAACTTTTTCTTGCTGCTTCGAAGACAACATCTCCGTCTCCTTCACCTATATAACCAACCACAAGAAGGTAGTTTCAAAATTAGATTTAAGGAGCAAAACACAAAGCCAGCCACAAAAGAAAGATACAGTGACACAATGTTGAAGCTCTTCCTCAAGAAAAGCCACCACAGTCTTTAAGATAACATTGCAAAAACCACAACACATTGTACAAGAATCACCCTTTAGGTTTCACCAACAACGACTAATAGATGAGAAACAAATCTCAAATAGTTTTCAGGCTAAAAGTATAAAAAAAAGACATAACTGCATATATAGTTATTGTACCTTGGAATCATACATCTGTTTAAGCCTAAGCAATGTATGAATAGCTTCTTCTCTAACATTCACAAGCTCTTGCTGAAACCTACGTGCCTTCTTCTCAGAAAACATCACACGCGCCGCCGCCTCTTTCGTCGTGTTCAGTATCGTATCCGCGTAAGCTCTCTTCAACGCCGCTAAGGTCTGTTAAAAAAAAAACACCAACATTAACAAACAAAATCAAAACTAAACACGAATCAAAACCCAGAATCTGTCTTAATAAGATGAAACAAAACGGCGTAGAAGAAAAACATAGCGGAATTTAACGGAGGAATCGAGAAAACAGGAGGTCGCAGCAAAGAGGAGATTAAGGGGTAAAAAGGTAAATTTACCTCAGGGTCGGCCATTATCTCCGATAAATAAGATTTTCGAAGAGGCGATTTTTCGATAATCCGACCAAGGTCGTAAGCTCGCGAAGAAGAAGAAGAAGAAGAAAGAAAGGAGAAAAAGGGTGGTTTGTTTTTGTTTGTTTATTCCTTTTTTTTTTTTTTGTTAAACTTGAAGCGTCTGTCTGTTAGGAACAGAAAGCGTAAAATTACCTTTTTACCCCTATAAAGTTCGTTTTATTTCGCTAACGGCCACGCGCACGTCACGTCAAGCTCCTGTCTCTTCCGTTAACTGCAAACGGCGGTGCAGTTTCCGGTTTATCGTGTGAAATTACTTATTTACCCCTATAAAGCTTTTAGTTTATTATTATCAACACTATGGTTTTGAGAATTTGAAATGTATATACACTTTCACAAACAACAAAACTCACAAGAAGAGGAGAAGCCAACTGATACAAACATAAGTTACACATAAACTTAAAGGTAAAAAGTATACTGATGTATACCTCACAGATTTGGCATATATCTATCTACGATGCAGCCTCTTGACAAGGATCTGTCTATAAACAGTCTTTGTCCGAAAGAACAACACAATGGCGACGAGAAACCCGAAGAACGCAACAGAGGCCATTATAACAAAAGACAGCCTAAAGCAATGAGAGCCATAACATGTGTTTCCTTCTCCCGAAGCAGTCTTGTCGTAGACATAACCTATTAACTTTACAGAGAAGATGTACGAACCGATGGGACTAGCGACGGATATTGTGTTGAAGATGGTTCCCATGTGTCGAACACCGAATAGCTCGGATGTGATCGTAGGCATCAGCGACCACTGCGAACCGTAACAGACGCCGACTATAACAGAACCGACGTAGAGGTTTCCTTTGAAACCAGAGGCTATTATTAGATGACCTATTGTCATTGTTCCGAGCGTTGCAGCCATTAGCAACGGCCGCGGCCATCCTCTTTTGTGTAGCAATGCGTCCGAGGCGTAACCGGCTCCGAATCTACCAAGAAAGTTCCATATACTCCACAAGGAGACAAGTGAGTTTATCTCAACAGATGAATATCGAAGAGACTCGCCTATTTGTCGGATGTTGTTTATCGTCGAAAGTCCAGAGCCCATACCACAAATCATGGCGAGAAACAACAACCAGAAGCTTAGGCTTTTCATAGCTTGCAGAAGATTCGAATTCTCACTCAGACCAGCTTCTATTAGACTCTCTCCTTCAGAGCTTTGGATCACCGAAGTTGTTGCTTTCGGACTATTTATAAGAGGAGATTTATCCGGTAATAGTGTTTTCTCCATGTGGTCTCGATGTGCTCTTCCCGCGATAAGTAAAGGCAAAGCAAGCAGGAAAAGTAGAATTACAAGTGTGACAACATTGGCCCATGATGACAAACCAAAGGTGTTCTTCACAATGATAACGATCATAAGATAAGCCGCAATGATAAGAGAAATAGCTGATAGACCATTCAAATGCTTCTTATCATCCGTTGTGCTCGTCTCGTAGATCCTTACTAGAGGCATGACCATAAGAGAGAGAAGTGTAGGCGTTACCGCCAGAAGAAGAATGAAACTCGCCGGATCTCCACCACATACTGTCTCGTACACTTGAATCAGTATCGCTCCGCTTAGACCAAGAAAGCCCTGAAAAGAAACAAGGAAAAGTTAAGCTTAGTTGCTTCACTATCATCATAAACAGCTAAAACACCATATCAACAGTGCAAAAACACCATTTCAACAATGCAAAAACACACTCAAAAACAGCTACTAACACAAAGAACATGATCTTTGTTCTCATTACACAATACATCATATAAACAAAGAAGCAGCTGAAACAACAATACAAATCCATTAAAGAGCCTTAAAGTTACAGTTTTTAAGATCCATCACCTTCATGATACCAACGGCTGTGCCGCCATAATCGGAGAAATTCTCGACGGCGCTAACAACATTGGCCGTATTGAAGAACGTCTGCGATTGCGCCGCTAAAAACATAAACAGACACATCATAGCCACCGGTGGCTTCCGTATAAGTCCGGTGACGGAAGCCCAAATCAGAAAATAGCCGGCGAAGCATTGAATCGCTCCAATAGCGAGAACCATCCAAGGTCCTCCTCCTCCGCCACCGCCACCGCCTATCCGTACACGGCGGAGATTGGATGTAGCGTATGTATAAAGAAGACCGGAGAAAACTCCGGCGTTTGCGCCGATGTCTTTGAAGACTGAGACGGTGTCTAGGGTTGATTGATCGTACGATTGTGTCGATTTTAAAACGGCGGAGTAGATTCCGAAAGTGTATGAACCGCCGCTTGTGCACTGTATCCATATACTAGCCGCCATAGCCACCCATTTCGTTCTTAGAATCTCCATCGCCGGAAAATTGAACACACACCCCTCTCGCCGGAGAAAAAAAAAGGGTCAAACACGACCCGGGAAATGATACAAAACTGTATTTATCCTAATGGGCTGAAAATGTTGGGATAGGCCCATATATGAGCCCAATTAACTTTGAATAATAGAGGTCACGTGGAGTCACGTGAAGAGTACACAGCCGCAAGTAAGTAGAAGGCGCGTGGAGGAGACAAAACAGAACGGTAAGTTATAATAACAGAAGAGATAATGTATAGATGGCTTTTGTAAGCAAATAATTTGCTGTAAGATGTATTTGTTATATAAAATAAATAATCACCGACTCATAATTTATTCTTTTAACAAAAAAAAAGTGACCGTTGTGTAGTTAATGAAGGTTATTAAAATATTTAAGACAATACATTTTTTGCATAGTCAATGAAGGCATCAATAAGGCGTAGCCATCCTCGACGCCAAGGACAATCAAAACACATAAGAACAAGAATGCCTATCAGCGCAGTCCCGTAAGTTAAAGCGCTAGTCCAATAAAAGACCATCATGTCAATATCATCATCATCATCATCATCATCATATTCTCCTTCTTCTTCTTCTTCTTCTCTACTATTTGCTTCGCAACTTCTATTGGTAGGTTGTCCACAAAGAAGAGGATTACCTAAGTAGCTGATCTCGCTAAAAGTGCTAAATTGCTTTCCTTGTGGAATGATTCCTGATAAGTTGTTGTAGGAGACGTTGAAGATAGCAAGAGAAGATAGGTTGGTTAGTTGGTTAGGAATCCTTCCATGTAACATGTTGTAAGAAAGATCAAGGCTCTCGAGATCCTTTAGTTTCGAGAGGCTATCCGGTATAGAGCTTGACAAGAAATTGCGAGATAGATTCATGGCTCGTAGTTTTAAAAGATCTCCAAGCTCTGTTGGTATAACACCAATTAATTCATTGCTTGATAGATCCAAGCCATACATATAATCAAGTGTTCCTTGGCTGAATTTAGATGCTCCGATATAAGAATCGTACCTTTCCTTTGTTGAAAATTGTATCTCAACACTCATATATGTATTATAGTCGAACATGAACTCATCAACCAAAAATGTGGTTCTATAAAACTCCAAAACTAGGCTCGGTACAAAGCCGAATGCCCCTGAGGAGCTCGTACTATCCTCGTCTTCCCATAATCCAAATGATAAGTTATAGAGACATGAAGGTATAGTCCCATGGAACCAAAGTTATCAGGGAGAAATCCATTGATATCATTTGCTGAAAGATCCAAGACCTGCAACATGTTATGCACTATTGTTGGAGCCTGAAAGGTAGTGAATGAGTTATTCTTCAACTGTAGAAATTTAAGTTTTGGGTTATTCTCCAACAACCATGCAGGAATGTCTCCGGATATTCTATTGTTGGATAGATCAACTAGACGTAACTTCTTCTGGTACACGAGAAAGTTAGGGAGTTTCTCCAAATTGCAAAAAAGGTAGCTCAACAAGACTCAACTGAAATTTTGGCAGCCAAGTAGTTTCTGTCTCTACTTGTATCGTATCTAATGTTGATGAAAGTTTGAACACCTTGAGCTTTGTGAGGTTGGCGAGTGGACTAAACGAGAATAATCCTTCAAAGTTATTATCAGCTAATGATAAATATTCGAGAGACTCGAGGCTACTGAAACTAGATGGTAGACTTCTACTTAGTTGAGTTAGCGAGAGGTCAAGAACGCGAAGCTTGTTTAAGCTACCTAAACACAAAGGAAGTTGACCTACAAAATTATTTCCTCTGAGATAAACTTCCTGCAGATTCTTCATCTCACATAATACTGCGGAGAAAAAGATAGCTAGAAAAATGTTAAGTTGTTATTATAGGAGATATATGAATGTAATGAATAATGTAGGATCTACTTGTAATTATAGCTAATCTCTGTAACCTAGGATTCTCTCATTAAGTATAAATATGTATAACTCTCCTATAATGATAAATAAGAAATATTCATTCCTTATATGGTATCGTAGCTCTACGCTCCTAAAACCTAATTTTTTTTTTTTTTTTTTTTCTTCTTCTCTTTTCCAGCCGCCATGACAAGCCCAACTATTGAATCTATCGACATCAACACTTCAACAATCCTCAACATCAACATGACAAACGTTTCAAAACTCACAACCGGTAACTATCTCATGTGGAGCCTCCAAGTTCATGCTCTTCTTGATGGTCTTGGCCTTGCTAGTCATATCGATGGCAAACTTGCATCTCCTTCGGTTACTATCACAAACGGAGACATCGTTTCCGAAAACCCTGACTTCATCAAGTGGTCTCGCCAAGACAAGCTCATCTATAGCGCATTGATTGGTGCAATCTCAACATCTCTTCGACTCGTTGTTTCTCGCACCACTATCGCATATCAGATCTGGAACAAACTTGCTTCCACCTATGCTAAACCAAGCCGTGGACACATCAAACAACTAAAAGATCAACTCAAACACTTGAAGAAAGGAAACCTCACCATTGAAGACTATATGCGTGGTGCAACAACACGTCTTGATCAACTTGCTCTTCTTGGAAAACCTCGTTGAACATGAAGATCAAGTTGATATCATCCTTGATGGCTTACCTGAGGAATATAAACAAGTCATTGATCAAATTGAGGGAAAGGACACCACGCCTTCTCTTACCGACGTTCATGAACGTCTCCTCAACCATGAGGCAAAGCTATTAGCCTGGCTGCTCGCTCACACTTCCTCCTTTCCGGTCACGACCAACGTTGCACAACACAACAATCGGCCTCACAACTACAACCGTAACAACAACAACTACAACCGTAACAACAACAACAACAACGACAAACGATACAACAACAACTCCAACCGGCAACACACGCAGTACCGGCCTCGCAATGATAACCGTAACCCGAGACCATATCTTGGGAAGTGCCAAATCGCAACACACAAGGACACAAGTGCAAGACGATGTCCTCAACTGCAGATCCCTCCAACAACCCGGTGGTTCTCCACAAAACTCTGTGTTCAAACCCTGGCAACCAAAGGCTAATCTCGCGGTTAGTTCACCATACAATACAAACAACTGGTTACTTGATTCGAGTGCCACTCATCATCTTACTTCTGACCTCACCAACCTCTCTCTCCATCAACCATACAATGGTGGGGATGATGTTCTCATAGCTGATGGCTCAAGTCTAGCCATTACTCACACTGGTTCCGCCTTTCTACCCTCTCAGACTCGTGAATTAACTTTAGATAAAATTTTGTGTGTCCCCGAAATACACAAGAATCTTATATCCGTCTATCGTCTTTGCAACACTAATAAAGTTTCGTCGAATTTTTCCCCTCTTCATTTCGAGTGAAGGATCCGAGCTCGGGGGTCCCCTTGCTCCAAGGCGGAACTAGAAACGAGTTATATGAGTGGCCGGTGACATCTCCAAAAGTTGTGGCTTTGCTCTCATCCTCCGGTCCAAAAACAAACCTCACCTCATGGCACTCAAGACTAGGACATCCCTCTTTTTCGATTTTAAACACTATTATTTCAAAGTTTTCTCTCCTCGTTGCTTCTTCTTCTACTCAAAAACCTTTATCTTGCTCGGAATGCCTTATCAATAAAAGTCATAAAATGCCCTTTTCTCAAACATCTATTGTCTCAAATCGCCCTCTCGAATACATTTTCTCGGATGTTTGGACTTCACCAATTCTCTCCTTTGAAAACTACAAGTACTATCCGGTTTTAATTGATCATTACACCGGATATACTTGGCTCTACCCACTTCATAGAAAATCAGATGTCAAAGCTACTTTTATAATCTTCAAAGGGTTGGTTGAGAATCGTTTTCAACAAAAGATTGGAACTCTCTTTAGTGATAATGGCGGCGAATATATTGCCTTGAAGTCTTATTTGGCTACACGAGGGATCTCTCATCTAACCTCACCACCTCACACTCCCGAGCATAACGGCATTTCTGAGAGAAAACACAGACACATTGTCGAAACTGGCCTCACTCTCATGTCGACCGCCTCCGTTCCCAAAACGTACCGGTCACACGCCTTCATCACCGCCGTTTACCTAATTAATCGCATGCCAACTCCTATGCTTCGTCACTCCAATCGCCATTTCGAAGCTATTTGGACAACCACCAAATTATGAGAAACTTCGAATTTTTGGATGTTTATGCTTTCCGTGGCTTCGTCCCTATGCGCAACATAAACTCGGATGATCGGTCTCGGCGTTGTGTCTTCATAGGCTACTCTCCGACACAAAGCTCGTATCTCTCGTCTTCACCCTCCAACGAGTCGAATCTATAGCTCCCGACATGTTCAGTTCCTCGAACAAGTCTTCCCGTTTCAAACAACATCACAGCCGAATAATTCTGATGAAGAAGCTCCAACTCCGGTAATGGTACCGTCGGCACCGAACTCGAGCCGTTCACCGGTCATCTTGACTCCAGCCGATAAACCGTCGTCCGCTACATGTGGAGAAAATGTTCCGTCCGATTCACAACATCTTCTAGTTTACAAAACAAAAGAGGCCTCGAATAAAACGGGCCCATTACCACAAAATGGGCCTATGTTATTCTCTGATCCAAACATGAAGGTGTATCAACGAAGAAACAAGACTCGTGATACAAAAACGACTTCTATACCTCCGTCGTCTACTCCGACAACGCTCGAGGGACCCCTAAGCTCCGTTCTTCACCACCCATCATCAACACCATTGCCACAACCAGACCCGCCTAACTCTCAGGTATTAATTTCAAACTCTATTTCTTCTTCTTCTTCTAGCTCCTCTCCTTCATTGATTCTAGAGCCCACTGCTCAATTACAAAATGAATCGCAACCCACGATTCAGCCAAACCCTATTTCCAATGAGCCCACTGCTCACACTCAAAATGAGTTGCCACCCACAACTCGGCTCCGACCACAACAAAATCCCACAACATCCCACCAAGCCACTTTGAAAGAACCACAAAGCCAAAATACACAACCACCGAAAAATACCCACAAAATGCAAACCAGAGCCAAAAATAATGTCACTAAACCCATCCAAAAGTTTGGTTTCCATGTTACAGGTCAGAAACAATTTATATTAGAACCGCGAACTATCACACAAGCTTTAAGTGATCCGAATTGGGGAAAAGCTTGCACCACTGAAAATGATGCTTTGAAAGCCAATCACAGCTGGGACTTGGTACCTCCTCACTCGAGCCAGAACATTGTCGGATGTAGATGGGTCTTCACAACCAAATTCCTATCCAATGGACACCTTGAACGCTACAAAGCTAGGCTAGTCGCAAAGGGGTTTCATCAACAATATGGGAAAGACTATGCCGAGACTTTCGATCCGTCATTAAATCCACTACAATCCGTCTAGTCCTTGATATTGCTGTCAAGAAATCATGGCCAATCAAGCGACTTGATGTCAACAATGCCTTCCTCCAAGGCGAGCTAACCGAAGAGGTATACATGTCCCAACCACCTGGTTTTGTTGATAAGGATCGACCTTCATATGTTTGCGGATTGCGGAAACCTATCTATGGTCTCAAACAAGCTCCTCGAGCCCGGTACATGGCTCTCAAGGAACACCTTCTTACTGTTGGTTTTCAAAACTCTCTTGCAGATACATCACTCTTCATTCATGCCTCAGCTATGCACATCACATATGTTCTTGTGTACGTTGATGACATTATAGTGATCGGAAGTAATCCCGCCGTTGTTGAGAATGTCTTAAGATCGTTTGCGGACCGTTTCTCGATCAAAGATCCCACCGATCTCCATTACTTTCTTGGCATTGAGGTCACACGTACAACTCATGGACTTCACCTTATGCAAAGAAAGTATATTGTTGATCTTCTCGCAAAAACAAACATGACGGATGCCAAACCCGTTCCCACACCTTTACCAACATCGCCAAAACTCACACTTGCCGGTGGCGATGTCCTCTCTGATGCGTCTCAATACCGGTCGCTTGTTGGAAGTCTCCAATACCTAGCTTTCACTCGTCCAGACATATCCTACGCCGTAAGTCGTCTCTCTCGATTCATGCATAAGCCAACATCCGAACACCGGCAGGCGGCAAAACGAGTACTTCGATATCTCTCCGCACAAAAACACATGGTATCTCTCTTCATTCTTCGTCTCCAATGAATTTACATGCCTTTTCCGACGCAGATTGGGTCGGTGACACCGACGATTACATTTCCACCAATGGATATATCATCTATCTCGGTCGTAATCCAATCTCGTGGTCCTCAAAGAAACAAACCGGTATCGCACGGTCCTCCACAGAAGCAGAATACGTGGTACGTAGCTAATACGGCGGCCGAGGTGCGTTGGTTATGTTCTTTATTGTCCGAGCTTCACTTTGATCTACTCTCGGCACTCGTCATCTATTGTGACAACAGAGGAGCAACGTATCTTTGTGCGAACCCGGTTTTCCATTCACGTATGAAGCATATAGCCCTTGACTATCACTTTGTTAGAAACCAAATTCAATCGGGTATGCTTCGGGTGAACCATGTCACCACTCATGATCAATTGGCGGATACTCTAACCAAACCCTTGCCACGCTCACGGTTTCAATATGCATGTTCCAAGATTGGAGTTCGCAAGCTCCCTTCATCTTGAGGGGGTGTATAGGAGATATATGAATGTAATGAATAATGTAGGATCTACTTGTAATTATAGCTAATCTCTGTAACCTAGGATTCTCTCATTAGTATAAATATGTATAACTCTCCTATAATGATAAATAAGAAATATTCATTCCTTATAGTTATCTTCTCACAGGTAAAGTTGTTCAAATGTTAAGTGAAGAAGAAAAAAAACAGATCACCTTCTGTTATTAGTTTAGGTCCTGTGAAATTATTCCAAGAAAGACTCAAGGTTTCCAAGTTAGGTAATTTCTTTAGTTCTGAAATAAAGTAGGGACAAAAAGTTAGAAAAATGATCATTGTTTAATTAGAAAGAAGAAAAATTAGATTAAAAGAAGCAAGCATACGTTGCATTTCAGTTGAGCTAGAAAAATCATTGGAACTTAGATCCAAAACTTTCAGATTTTTCAAGTGTGTAAGCCCTGTCACAAGGCAAAAAAGAGACACATAACAAAACATCTAATTATTAAATATATATATATAATGATCTTTTAGATGAAATGAAGCCAACAGTAGATGCTAAACCTGGTATGGATTTGTTATAACCATTTCTACTAAGATCTAGCAATTCCAAGTTTGTCAAGTTTTTCAGTTCTGAAAGGGAGCCTATGAGAATAAGAAAATGATAAGAACATATATAGAGTTGTAACAAAAGCTAACCAAAGATACATAAGCAGCAAAGTAGGCCTTGTTATAAATGGAGAAAACACACACACACACACCTTTAACATGAAAAGGGCCATTCATGCTGTTGAAGCCAAGAAACAGAGTTGTAAGCGACGTAGCAGCGTTAAGAAAGGGATAGATACTGTCGTTGAATTCGTTCGTAGAGAAATCCAAAACCTCCAGTTTTCTTAATCTACTTAAGCTTTTATAACCTGCAAAGGGAAAAAATCTTGTTATACAAAGTAAACAAGAAAATGTTTTAAACTACTCTACAAGTACCATCCATGTCATCAAACAAGGCACTGAAACTATTGTCGGATAAGTCTAGACGTCGAAGCTCTTCAAAGGGATGTAGCAAAGAAAGATTTAGGAGAGAACTCTCTTTGAGGTACAAATAACCAAAGACAATCTCTGTCACCCGCCCGCTTGTACGGTTGCATTTGATTTCATCCCAACCGCAGCAATCGCTTTTTGTGTCATTACTAGTCCAAGAAGAGAGAACATATTCGTCGGATTGATCTTTTTGAATGTTTGAGATCATGTACTTCTTAATCTCCAACAAAGCTATTCTTTCTTTCTGAATACAACTTTTGTATCCGTGTAGCTGCAACAACAACAACAACAACAACACCCATATCAGGTTTTGACCAAACAACACCTTCCCCTTCATTGATTTGAACCCTAAGAAAACAAAAATGTACTTATTAAGAGATTTTTCTATATATATATATATATTCATGTCTACAAGCATTTCAAGGTGCTGTTTGACATTGAGGAACTATTAGATAAGACCAAGTTGCATAAGAAAAATTATATATTTTACCAAGTCAAGTCAATTTTTTTCTATATGGAGAAACTGATATCATATAATTGTGGCGTGCTTAGCATCATCAAGAAAGCTTTTTGAGCAGATAACACAAAGTCAATTTTTTTGTGTTAGCCCTGTAGACAACTTCCAACTTTAGCCTTGAGTCTCTTACTTAGCCGTATGTATATATATATATACATGACTGTATGCACTTTGGTATGAAACGTGACTGAGTTAGTACTTTATAAGTCTATAACATTTTGATGCAGAGTAAAAGTCTAAATAATACACTAATTTTTTTGTGCTTTGTGGAGAATATATTGCCAAGTACTGAAGAAGAAAAAGGAAGAGATGAAAAAGAAGCTTCAAGGGAAAGCAATGAGAAGAAGAGTGAGATAGAAAGAGAAACAGAAGCAGAGAAGACTTTCCATTTGTGTTTCTACTTAACGTTTGCGTTTTTACATTGGTGTTGTGTTTTTTTTTAGTTCACATTATCATTTTCATTTATGTTGCATTTAGCTTTTGTTAGATTTATGTATGGGCGTTCTCTTATGCATTTGTGTATAGAACAAAGGCTCAAAACTTAAATCTAGTTAGTATTGTAAATAAAATAAGTAATACCTTTGGTTTTGAAGATAATGTTGACATAGAAGCTCCTTTTAACTCCTGCAAGTTTAAAATAATAAGAGTGAAGAAAACAACAACTTTAAGAAGTTAAAACCTTGTTCCATAATATTTGTTCCTTCATAAGTATGCAGAAAGTAAAATTTTCTTATGCAGAATATTGAAAGTTGTCTCAATCTTTGAACAGAATCCGAAAAGTCAGAGTAAAAGGCATACTCATTTTTCTCCATCAATTTGCAGAAAATTGAATAAGGACCATGTAATCTCACACAGACAAGCAAGTTTTAAAGCAGATTTTTGTCATTATTGAGACAATATTGTATAAGCCTCGTAATTCCGTGTTGATTTATCTCCATGAGCTTGTAGAAGATTGAATATTGGTCATGTACCTGCCCATTAAGATATAGAGCAGAAGATTGAATTTACACTTCTTTAGAAATTACTCCACAAACCTCATTAAAGGCTGTGAATTTTCATGGATATTGTAACCCAATCCAACAATCATACTTGAGTGTTATGTACTTTGTCATGTTGTTCCAATGCCACTGTAGATATGTTCCCATTATGTTGCCACTATAGATAAGTTCCCTTTATGTTGTGTTGATAGATAAGTTCCCTTTATGATGCCAATAAAGATAAGTCCCCTTTTATGATGCCAATATAGATGTGTCATGACTCAAGAGTCAAGTATAGATAAGTTCCCTTTTATGATAGATATGTTCCCATTATATTGCCATAACAAAAGTGTTTGTCACCGACAGAAAGACTTCCAAGTCTTTTTAGACTTTTACATTGTTGAATGTTCCATTGTGTGTAGTAAGCAAGATATCGTTATGGGTTTTCTAATGTAAGCAGAATATAGAATATATTCTCATGGTTTTTCACTCCCTCCCAAGACTCTTTCTATAGTAGATTTTAAGCAGACATGTTGAATTTCCTTCATAAGAACATTGCTCCTTCATCTATAAATGCAGAACATGAAACCAAGTAATCACTCGGTATAAGTTTAAGCAGATTTTTTGTTCCCCAAAAACTCAAAACAGAATATTGAATTTAGTTTTCAAATAAGCAAGTCCTTTAAAAGAACATTTGTTCCTCTATGAATAAGCAGACAATTTAGAGTAATGTGCCAAGCACACAACAACTATTATAAGCAGACAATTGAATTTTCTTAATATATTGACAAGTCTTTTTTTTTTATGAACATTACACCTCCATGATTGTGTTAAGCAGCAATATCGAGACACATTTAGAGTATGTTAAAACACACTTGTTCCTCTTTAGAATAACCAGAGAATTTAGAGTATTGTGCCAAGCAAACAACACCTATAAGCAGACATTTAGATTTCCTTACTATATTGACAAGTCTTTTCCTTAAAGAACATTATCTCCATGTTTCTATCAAGCAGCAACCCTTGAGAATAATCAATGTTGTGCCCAGTACACAACAAGTTTAAGCAGAATACTGAAGTTCATATATGCACGACAATGTTGTTGCAATGCCACTATACTGCAACTATAGATAAGTTCCCTTTCTTGATGTCTCTATAGATAAGTTCCCTTTATGATTCTTCTACAGATATGTTCCCTTTACGTTGCGGCTACAGATAAGTTCCCTTTAGAGTATTGTGCCCAACACACAACACCTATAAGCAGACATTAGAATTCCTTGGTATATTGACAAGTCTTTTTTCCTTGAGAACACACTTGTTCCTCTTTCGAATGATCAGAAAATTTAAGTGTTGTGCCCGGCACACAACAATTATAAGTTTAAAAAACAAGTCTGTTAAATACACACTTGCTCCTATATGAATAATCAGACAATTGAGAGTATTGTGCCCAGCACACAACAATTGAGAGTAGCCAACTGAATTTCCTTATGATATTGACAAGTCTTTCCATAGGAACATTATCTCCAATGCTTGTGTTAAGCAGCAAGATTGCGACAGATTTAGAAACAAGTCCAATAAAAAGAACACTTATTCCTCTAAGACTAAGAAGAGTATTGACCATCAAGGTATCTTGTAAGTAGACAATTGAATTATTTTTGTCATTGAAGTAGCCTTTCATTACAAGAACATTTTGTTCCTCTATGAATAAGCAAGATAGCGACCATTAAGGTTTCTTTTAAGCAGAGTATTGAATTTGGATTTTTCACAGAACAAACCTCTCATTACAGATCATTGAAAATAGTAATAAATGTTGTGCTCAACACACAACAAGTTTAAGCAGACAATTGAAATTCAAGATATAGAATCAGGGACATGATTTTGACAAGTCTTTCTCTAAAGAACATTATCCCCAATGCTTGTATTAAGAAGCAACTTCGGGACATATTTAGAAACAAGTATGTTAAAACACACTCCCTCATGCCTGAATAAGTAGACAATTTAGAGTATTGTGCCCAGCAGCACACAACAACTATTAGCAGACAAATCGAATTTCATTAATATATTGACAAGTCTTTTTCCATAACCTCTTGATATTTATAGTCAAGTGTTATCACCCATAGAAGGAAAAAAGTCTTTTACATCGTTGAATGTTATTGTGTGTAGCAAGATTTATGAGCAGACAAACTGAATTTTCCTCATAGATTTGCAGAAGACTGCATATTGTACCCAATCCAACAAACCATCCCAACTTATGGGCAAAGACTTTGAGTACTTTGCAATGTTGTTCCAATGCCAATATAGATAGGTCCCTTTATTGACGCCTTTAATAGATATGTTCCCAAGACGCTGCAACTACAAATAAGTTCCCTTTATTGATGCCTCTATAGATATGTTCCCTTTATGATGCCTCTGCAGATATGTTCAGTTTACGTTGCAACTATAGATAACTTCCCTTTATGATTGCTCTACATATGTGTTCCCTTTATGATTCCTCTACAGTTGTGTTCCCTTTACGCTGCAGCTATAGGTAAGTTCTCTTTATGATTCCTCTACAGATATGTTCCCTTTAGAGTATTGTGCCCATCACACAACACTTATAAGCAGACATTTGAATTCCTTAGTATATTGACAAGTCTTTTTCCTTAAGAACATTTATCTCCATGATTTGTATTAAGCAGCAACATTGGGACAGACTTAGAAAACAAGTATGTTTAAACACACTTTTTTCCTCTTTCGAATAATCAAACAAAATAAGTGTTGTGTCCAGGGCACAACAACTATAAGTAGCCAGCCAACTGAAGAGTTCCTTATGATATTGACAAGTCTTTTCTTTAAGAAACAAGTCCAATAAAAAGAACACTTGTTCCTCTGTCTTTAATTACAATAACATTTTGTTCCTCCCAAAAGTGTACAGATCATTGAGAATATTCATGTTAGTGCCCCAGCACACTACAAGTTTAAGCAGAACACTGAAGTTGGTCTCCATCAAGATATAGATCAAGGGACATGATTTTGTGACAAGTCTTTCTCTAAAGAACATTATCTCCTTGTTTTGTATTAAGCACCAACCTCGTTACAAATCTAGAAACAAGGTTATCTTTTAAGCAGACAATTTATTTTGACAAGTCTTTTCCTTGAGAACATTTTTCTCCTTGTTTGTATTACTTGTTCTTCTCTGAATAAGCAGAGTATTTAGAAGGCAACATCGGGACAATATAGAAACAAGTTGTTCCTTTCTAATAAGCAAAGTGGTTTCTTTTAAGCAGAGTATTGATTGGGATTTCTCAGTGAACAAGCCTTTCATTACAAAGACATATTGTTCCTCCCATACTTATAAAGAACATTGAATATATCAATGTTGTGCCCAGCACACAACTTTAAGAGGGACATGATTTTGACAAGTCTTTTCTTTAAAGAACATCACCTCCTTGTTTTCCTTAGAACATCATCTCCATGCTTGTGTTAAGCAACACCAACGAGACATATATAGAAACAAGTCCTATAAAAAGAACACTTGATTCCTCTCTGAATAAGTAGAGTAAATATTGACCACCAAGGTTTCTTTTTTTTAAGCAGAGTATTGAATTGGGATTATTCACTGAACAAAGCCTCTCATTGAGAATAATATTCAAGTTGCGGCCAGTACACAACAAGTTTATGCAGAACATTGAAATTCATATGTTGTTCCAATGTCTCTACATATATATATGTTCCCTTTACGATGCCTCTACAGACGTGTTCCCTTGCAACTATAGATATGTTCCTTATATGCCGCCACGATAGATAAGTTCCCTTTATGCCGCCATTATAGATAAGTTCCCTTTATGCCGCAGCTATAGATATGTTCCCTTTACGCCGCAGTTATAAATAAGTTTTCTTTACGATGCAACTATAGATAAGTTCCCTTTAGAGTATTGTGCTCAATACACAACACCTATAAGCAGACATTTGAATTAGTATATTGACAAGTTTTTTCCTTAAGAACATTATCTCCGTGCTTGTGTTAACTGTTAAGCAACAAAATTGTGACAAATTTAGAAACAAGTCCAATAAAAAGAACACTTGTTCCTCTATGACTAAGCAGAGTAGTGACCATCAAGTTATCTTGTAAGCAGACAATTGAATTGTGTTTGTCATTGGACGAGCCTTTTATTACATGAGCATTTTGTTCCTCCCATAAGTATACAGATCAGTGAGAATATTCAAGTTGTGTCCAACACACAACAAGTTTTAGCAGACATTTGAATTTTCTTAATATATTGACAAGTCTTTTTACTTAAGAACATTATCTCCAATGCTTGTGTTAAACAGCAATATCGGTACACGTCGGTACACATCTGGAAACAAGTATGTTAAAACACACTTGTTCCTCTATGAAAAAGCAGACAATTTGGAGTATTGTACCCAACACACAACGATTATAAGCAGACATTTGAACTGTTTTAGTATATTGACAAGTCTTTCCTTAAGAACATTATCTCCATGCTTGTGTTAAACAGCAACAACATGGACATATTTTGAAAGGAGTCTGTCAAAACACACTTGTTCTTCTTTCGAATAATCAGACAATTTAAAGTATTGTGCCCAACACACAACAACTATAAGCAGACATTTGAAGTTTCTTACTTTATTGACAAGTCTTTAACAAGAACATTTATCTCCACGCTTATGTTTTAAGCAGGCAATGTCAGGACATATTTAGAAACAAGTCCAAATAAAAAGAACACTTGTTCTTCTCTGAATAAGCAAAGTATCGACCACCAAGGTATCTTTTAAGCAGACAATTGAATCAGGAACACTGTTTTGACAAGTCTTTTCTTTAAAGAACATTTATCTCCTTGTTTTGTATTAGGCGAAAACATAGATCGGAACAGATTTAGAAACAAGTCCTATAAAAAAGAACACTTGTTCCTCTCTGAATAAACAGAGTATTGACTTTTAAAGTATCTTTTAAGCAGAGCTTTGATTTGGATTTTACACCGAACAAGCCTTTCATTGCAAAGACATATTGTCCTGATTGTTCCTCCCATAAGTATAAAGAACAATGAGAAATAATCAAGTTGTGCCCATCACACAACAAGTTTAAGCACACATTTGAAGTTCATCAAGAACATTTATCTCCATAATTGTATTAGGCGACAACATCGGGACATATTTAGAAACAAGTATGTTTAAAAACACACTTGCTCCTCTATGAATAATCATCAAACAGTTTAGAATATTGTGCCCAACACACAATAACTATAAGCAGACATTTGAATTTTTTTAATATATTGACAAGCCTTTTTTCCTTAGGAACATTATCTCCATGGTTTGTATTAAGCACCATTATTGGGACAGATTTAGGAACAAGTCCTAATAAAAGAACACATGTTCCTCTATTTTAAGCAGAGTATTGAATTGAGATTTTCCAATGAACAAAGCCTCTCATTACACAGATCATTGAGAATAATAATCAATGTTGTGCCCAACACACAACAAGTTTATGCAGAACATAGAAGTTCATATATACATCGGGACATGATTTTTGACAAGACTTTTTTCTTTTAAAGAACATTATCTCCAATGCTTGTATTAAGCAGCAACATCGGGACAGACTTAGAAACAAGTCCAATAAAAAGAACCCTTGTTCCTCTATGAGACTATGACTAAGCAAAGAACATTAAAGAACATTATCTCCATGTTTCTATCAAGCAGCAACATATATTGACCATTAAGGTTTCTTTTAAACAGAGTATTGAATTGGGATTTTTCAATGAACAAAGCATCTCATTACAGATCATTGAGAATAGTAATCAATGTTGTGCCCAGAACACAACAACTAAACACTTGTTCCTCTACGAGACTATGACTTAGCAGAGTATTGACCTTCAAGGTATCTTTTAAGCAGACAATTGAATTGTGTAACATTTTGTTCCTGCCAAAAGTATACAACAAGTTTAAGCAGAACGTTGAAATTCATTAATATATTGACAAGTGTTTTTTCCTTATGAACATTATTATCGCCATGTTTGTATAAAGCACCAACATTCCGACAAATATCGAAACAAATATGTTAAAACACACTTGATCCTCTATGAATAATCAGACAGTTTGTAAGTATAAGCAGACTATAAGCAGACAAATTGAATTTCCTTAATATCATGACTAGTCTTTCCTTAGGAACATTACCTCCATGTTTAAATTAAGTAGCCATGAGGGACAGATTTAGGAACAAGTATGCTAAACACATTTGTTCCCCTATGAATAATCAGACAATTTAGAGTATTGTGCTCAGCACACAATAACCATAAGCAGACACATTGAATTCTTTGATATATTGACAAGTCTTTTTTCGGTAAGAACATTATCTCCATGCTTATAACATCTCGACATCAGATACGATTGTGTTAAAACACACATGTTCCTCTTTAGAATAACCAGACAATTTAGAGTTTTGTGCCCAACACACAACAACTATAAGCAGGCATTTGAATTTTCTTACTATTTTGAAAAGTCTTTTCCTTAAGAAGCAACATATTTAGAAACAAGTATGTTAAAACACACTTGTTCTTCTTTCGAATAATCAGACAATTGAGAATATTGTGCCCAACACACAACATCTATTAGCAGACACATTTGAATTTCCTTAATATATTGACAAGTCCTTTCCTTACGAACATTATCTCCAATGTTTCCACTCTTTTAAGCAGAGTATTGAATTGGGATTTTTCAATGAACAAAGCCTCTCATTACAGATCATTGAGAATAGTAATCAATGTTGTGCCCAGCACACAACAAATTTATGCAGACAATTGAATTTCAAGATATAGAATCAAAGACAAGATTTTGACAAGTCTTTCTCTAAAGAACATTATCTCCAATGTTTGTATTAAGCAGCAACATCGGGACAGACTTTGAAACAAGTTCAATATAAAGAACACTTATTCCTCTCTTTTAAGCAGAGTATTGAATTAGGATTATTCACTGAACAAGCCTCTCATCTCATTGCAGATAATTGAGAATAATAATCAATGTTGTGCCCAGCACACAACAAGTTTATGCAGAACATAGAAGTTCATGTTTTTTGACAAGTCTTTTTTCTTTAAAGAACATTTATCTCCTTTCTTTGTATAAGGCAACAATACCGATCGGGACAAATCTCCCCAAATTTAGAAACCGGACAAACAACACATAAGATTTGTTGTCCCTTTCTTTTGGGTTTATTAACAAAAATAAAAACTTGATCTTGATTTAAAAAGCTTTACAAGATTCGCTTGAAAACTTGTTTTTTAAACTAATCGTAACTCTGAATCTAAAAATGGAAGGTCACGACTCTCAAAAACAATTATTTTTTAAAAAAGTTTTGATCTTTAAAACAACAAATAAAAAAAAATAGAAACCCTAAAAAATCGGAAACAAAAAGAGAGGGCTTTTGATATGCAAAACCGAAAAATCAAAAACCCTAAAGATTCAAGAACACAGAAGGTTTGATTAATCAAAACCCTAAATCAAAAAATCTGAATCAAAGAAAGGAGAAGGTTTCAAAATCTGAGAAAGTAAAAAAGAAAGTTTGTATCTTACAGTGATGATGAAGAAGACCCTTCCTTGAGAAACTTCGAATCGCTTCGATGAAGAAGACGAAAAAGAAGGAAAAAAAAGAGAGAAGCGATCGCAGATTATGATATTAATGAGAAACTTATTAATTGTTGTCTTCGTATATATAGAGAGACATGTAAATATAGAAAAATGGAAATAAAACAGCTGTCATTAGTGACACCGACTCTTAATTTCCTTTTTTCACTAAACGGGCCTCTATTGGGCTTTGTAGCTGTCAAACATTTTTTTGAAATAGTAATCAAATATGAAAAAATGTATTTTTTTAGTGACCGTTATATAGAATTAGATCTTAGAGCATCTGCAATGGGAGAACCCATTTTATGGTTCTTAAGCAAAAAATTAATATAAAAAAATGTTAAAAGATTTAAATAGGATATTAATGATAACTGGGTATTATTGGTAGAACTGTTAATGGGTTCTTAAAAAAAATATTAAATTTTGCACATGAACATCTCAACAACACAAATGATTGATTTTTGCACATGAACATCTCAACAACACAAAGGATTGATTTTTGCTCATGAACATCTCACATAGACCCATCTTCGAGAACAGACACAACAGTCCATGACTGTACTCAGAGACAAACATCTAATACGAAGAAAGATACTTGTGTCTTCAAAGTTTCATCTTTGCACATGAACATCACAAAAGGTGCAGACCAACCATAGATAACAATAGGACCAATCTATAATGAGACTCAAGATTATAGTGTATAGACTCTCAAGCAAATTGTAATGTTGTATAGTTAAACCCATCATACAACATGTCTCATTATCATGTTACATCCAATAAACTCTTTAGACATCATCAAGAAGACAATAGATAGATCACATCTCATCAAATACAAAGAAACCAAATCCACAGGGCATCATCATCATTCATCAACAATAAACCAAATCAAAAACCAATTGATAAAACTCACCTCCGATGTAAAGCTGAGGGAAAGTAAACCAATTCGATTACTCTTTGAGCCTTTGCCTAAGCAAATCGTTCTCGAGTATGTTCACGTCTTCGAAAGGCACGTTGAGATTCTTCAGGATTTGAACCACCGTGTTTGAGAACCCGCATATCGGGAGGTCGCGTGTTCCTTTCATGAACAAAATCACTTTCTCCGAGTTCACCAACTTCTCTAGCGTGTCTCTTAGGCTGCGGCGTGAGAGACGACGACGGCGACGAAGCGGAGATTCTAAATCTGGCTTGTGAAGATGATTGATTGAGCTTGAGATTGAGATTGGCGACTGGCGAGTAACGTCGTTGATTTAAAGAAGAATCTGAGAGATTGAGGATAATTGAGATTGACGGAGGAGGATGAGGCGGTGAATCGCCGAGAAAGACGGTGAGACGGTGAATCGCCGAAAAAGAAGGAAGATTTTTTTTCCCAAATCCGGTTCCAAGGAAAGAGACTTTGCACGTTGTCTCTTACGTTTTTTTAATTTTTTTTTTTAAAAAATGGGCTTTTGGATTTAAAACCCTTTAAAAACCATGCGTTGTTCATGGTCTTATGTTACAGAAAAATAAAAACACACAAAATTACTCGAAATAATAATAATAAAAAATTGAGTTTAATAACCCTCAAAAGATTTATTAATATAATGTTGACATGTGAAAAAATAATATGGAGATAAGACTCCACTCATCACTAACCTTGAAACTTATGACATACAAAATCAAACCACAGAGATTAAGACCAAAAGATCAATAAACCCAATAGGCTTTTTTTTATCAAAAACTAAAATCAGCCAAAAAATAATCTAAGACTAGAGCAAATGCATCCTCTCAACATATGACTCAAGCAACCACTTCTTAAGAGGCTCTCCACATCCAACAAAACAGCCTGAGTTACCATTCTCTGTAAAGAAAGGGAAGTTGAATATGTTAAGCAGTTCCTCAACAGCTTGTCTCACCATGGAAGTCCCCGTGACTCTGCTTCGTCTTCCCCAGCCAGTTACTATATCAATCCGCGAAGGACATTCTCCGGAAACCAGCATCTGTTTACGGAACCAAGCAAGTGTCCTAGATAGCGCGGTGATTGCGGTTCCTTCAGACATTACATGGAGGTTTATAAGCCAATAGTTGCAGCTCTTCTCCCTCAGCGCGTCTGGATACACGTTCTTACCCGCAGCCACTTCCCAGACCGAGCTCGCCTCTTCTTTTAGACCTGACCTGTGGAGGAAATCCACCACTGCGTCCATGAGTCCTCGCTTGCTCTCTCTGTCTTCGCTGTGCATAAAATCAAGGAAGTTGCTTACATGGTCACGCACGTTTTGCCCATCAGGACCTGCAGGTGGCATCTTGAGGAGAAACATGTGTGCCGGATGACCTGAGGCCGCCATTAGCTGACCACAGAATCCCATGTCAAAGTTTGAGCGCGCATCCGTACAACAGCTAAGTAACAATGTATATGTCTGCAAAGAAGCTTGTAGACCGAGAGCCAACATGCTTTGTAACAGATTATAGGCTTCGGAGAGTCTATGAACCTTAAGGAAAGTACTAAGAAGAGAATTACATGTGGGGATATTAGGCCGTAGACCCGCGTGAAGCATTGCTTGATACCACTGCCAAGCTTTTTCAACATTGCCAGCTTTTCCCCACAAGTCCACTAAAAGACCGTAAACCGGTTCATCGGGGACCCAATTCTTATGCTGCATCTCAGTGAATACACCCTCTGCCTCCTCTAGATACCCACAGTGTCCAAGCACCTCCATAACTATACTGTAAGTCACTTTATCGGGTTGAAACCCCGCGGTTTTCATGTCTCGGTAGAGCTTTAGCGCACTCTGATAGTTCCTCGCCTTAGCATGCAAAGCTATCATTATGTTAAACGTGACCAGATTAGGCGTACAACCTTGACCAACCATTTCACAAAAGAGCCTATGTGCAGCAGGTAAATGGCCTGCCTTGCCAAGACAGTTTATTATAACACTGTAAGTGAAAGTATCGGGAGAAAGCCCTGCTGCTTGCATTCTCTGATACATGTCCATGGCAATGTCGAGAAAGCCAGCTTTAGCATGGATGTCTATAAGGGTACAGTAAGTTACACGGTCAGGCTCACATCCAGCTTCTTGCATTCGATTGAAAACATTCATAGCTTCATTGAGGTAATTCGCACGACCATAGCTATGGATAAGTCGGTTATAAGTGACAGTATTTGGCTGACATCCATCTCTGACCATCTCATCAAGAAGCTTGTTTATCGCACTGAACTGTCTTGCGCGGCCAAGATTACCTACCATAGTAGTATAAGTATGCCCATCATGCTTAAACCCAGGTTGTCTTTTAAGCCAATAGAAGAAACCGAGAGCGTTTGCGTAGTTATCCATCTGCTTAAGAACTTGGTTTGCTTGATATGGATCCATCTTTACACCATAATTCATAAGGGCCTCTTCAGCAGCATGACCCCATTTGAATCTCCGCAGTATACTAGAAACATTCTCTACAACGTATCCAGCGTTACAATACTGCTTAGGTGTTGGAGCGGTCACTCTCATCATTTCTATTGAGGGTTTTGTGAAACCTTCAACAGAGGTTTTCATCGTCCTGTCATCGGAAGAATACATATTGTAGTCATAACCACTAGACGCATACCTAGTCGAATCCATATTGGGTTTTTGCGGCACGCTTTTCCTCTTCCCTGAGATAGTATTTGCGGGTAAATCATGAGCTACAAACGACTTCCCTGCCACATCATTCGAAGCTTGCTTGAAGCCTTGGACAAATCCAGATCTTTCAGCTTCTTTAGTACCTCGAGATCTGTTCACAGGAACTCGGTCCGATGAATCTTTGGGAGCAGAAGCAGGGTAGACTTCTGTGAGGTTCTCTCTTCTGGTGGCTTTCACATCTGAAGATTTTACAGTCGAACTTTTAGGCAAACCAACGGCTTCATTTCCATCGGATGAAGGGATCTTATAGTTTGCTATATCCGACAAGAAATTCACAGTTCCAATACCAGCTTTGACAATAGGTGTCACCACGTCTTCTTCGATAATAGAGGAAGCATGGTTTACCGAAGCTGGTTTCACAGGTAAAGCAGGAGAAGAAACATGCTGCGGAAGAAGAGATGGTCGTGCGAAATGCTCGACTTTCTGCTTGACAACTGTCGTCGATTTCCCAGCATCTCCTGGTAATATACTTCCAGCTAGTCCAGCTGCTAAACTAGACGTTCTTTTCCCCGTATGTACAGCTTCGTTCCTAATCTGTTGGCGTCTTGAGACATAGCTTTCATCGTCGGCGCTTGTACAAGAACTTCCATCAGCTGCCCCAGGCCTCGTTCCGCTAAGGAAAAAGGATCTTGCTGAACTTGATAGATTACTGATTTGCTTTGCACGAATCATCGTTCTGCAAAGGACAATGAATCACAATGCTTAGAGATGGCTCAAGCGATTCAAATATCAAGCAGAGAAAAGAGAATAGTCCCTTAAATTTCTAAGCAACCTATAACACTACCTTATATCTCTCACTAGAAACATGACAATGATGCCACCAAGCACCAACACAATAAATAAGGATTACAAAACAAAGATACATTGAAGTAGCCTTGTACTTCTCTTCCCACACAATGGTACTCATTGTCCCTTAAGAGTTATAAGAAATTAAGAAACTTTGTAAATTACTTATTCAAAACCATCATTAGTCATGTTTCAATTCCACATAGAGCCATCAATTTTTCATTTTTCTATCAGTTTTATCCATAAAGTTTCATACTTTCACATAACAACACACGCAAAACAGACATAATAAGCATATACAACAACAATGTCTATTGAAACAAAGTATACTTTTTTCGACATCCTATTTAGAGACACACTATAACAAGTGTCTCAAAAGTCATGTGCAGTCACTACAGTGAAAAAAAAACCCAGCTTCTTGTTATAATTTATCTCTTAAACATCTAATTCACATTCAAATCCTAACCAAATTGATCAATTCAAGACCAAAAATAGCTAAATTAGAGTCAAAACGTTATAAATAAGTTTACTCTACAAGACAAGATTTTGAAAACAATACTAACTCATAAAAGCTTAAAAACGATTCCAGAAGAAAAAAAAAGGAGATCAAAGGAGACTACAAAGTCACCTTCAAAAACGGTAGCGTTTTGGCTTTCTTCGTTTTCTTCGGATAACGAAAAACAAATCTTCAGGAGAAGAAGAAGAAGACGAGTTTGCCTTCTTCTTCAGTGTAGCCGTCAAAATGTGGTAGAAAGCTTCAAGCTTGTTTTTTTTTTTTTGTGTGTGTTTTTTGGCCTCCAAGCAAATTTGGCAGAGAGAGAGGCTTACGACCTTCAGCATAAGGTCACGACTTTTTGCATTTACTCCCCCTCTTATTTTTGTTTTTATTAAGTATTTTCCTCTAAACCTACTTACTTTTTCAATTATACCCCTCTATCTTTGTAATTATTAATAAAGTCACCATAAATATTTTATTTTATTCAATTAAGTCACTTTAAAAAATTCGGATCATAAATATTTTTATAGGTTTAGATTTTGATTTTAGCTTTGGAGTGTTTTGATTTTATTGTATAATTTTGTTTTTTCAAAAAAAGTGTTCAGGATTTATTCTTATAAATTGAATTAACATTTCCTAATTTCATTATAATTTGTCTTATAAATTGATTTGACCTGTTAATCAATATAGTGTGGGAATTTCTCTTTTCTTAAGTTAGGGGTTGATTTGTAAGAATAAAAAGTATGTATGCATTTAGAAATAAAAACAGCACAAGTTGAGGTTTTTTGGGTTGTCTTTACTTTGTTCCCCTTTGTGCAACGTTTCTGGTTTGCCCTCCTCAGATATAATTCTACACGTGTCATTATTACATACATGTCTTGATAACGACAATTTTAAGTCTTTAGTTAAAGAGTTTAGAGATATTCGGTGGATGTGATTCACTCCAAATTAAATATCAATAGGCCATAGCCTTATTAACATGAATTGCATATGTTACTATTATGTTTTTTTGTTGTTATAAAGCTTATTTGTGCTTTGATATAAATCAAATTTAGCAATAATGTTTGTTTGTGTTTAATCTACATATAAAAAAAAAATCAATCAGCTTTTTTGAAGACCATCCAAAACACAAAGATTACCTAAAAGCAAATCTCTAGTAAGAAAGTCAACAAACAAGTTTGACTTATTTTTTTCACCAACCAAATCCGATAAATCTCTATCGTTGCTTAACAATATAACCGTCTAATAATAAACTAATGTAAACATATAAAAATCATAGCTTATAAAAGGCTTAACAACCATAATGAATCTTTTACTTTTTATTCTCCCCTTAAGCTCAAGTCTCATAAGAAACTTAAGATACCCAAAAACCTCAAAAAGACACTTCAGATAAGCCGATCAGACAAGCTAGGCAACCGTCTGAAAAAACTAAGGCTCGCCGTCGGCATTGTGTCTCGGAACATCGGATGTCGGAGATAGTAAAACCCGAGAGCCACCGCCACCATTTTCGCCGGAACCACGTAAAGAACTATCGTGATAGCCAAACATATCGCTATGAAGAGCTTCGTCGCTCTCGGATCTCTCCAGCTAACCAACGCTTGAACCCGTTCTCCCTGCGCCGCGAAATCTCCTAATATGGTTTGAACCCTAACCGCTAAGATCCTTAACCGGTCGTACCTAGCTCTAATCACTTCTGGTCGTCTTGAGCTTGGTATGGTGTCGAACTCTTCGTCTAGTTCATCAGGATCTACGGTTTCGGCTTGCGATAACCGCATATCCATACCAGCCGGTATCTTTGGTCTAAACCTATAATACCAAACTCCGATCATCACCACGTATAAGAACGCGGTCGGGACAACCAAATCAGGATACCACACAAGGACCAAGTAAAGAATGTGGACTAGAACCGTCGTTACCGGGTTTCTCCACCTCCGTATATTATCTAACCACTTTGCTAATCCTACGGCCCAAGCTAAAACCCCAACAATCCTATACCAATTCGCTTTGCTCTTCCTCATGCTCCAAGTGTGTGAATCAGCATCCAACATATATCGAACTACCTCAGGTCCTAACGGAGGCTCTGCTCGAGCTAGCCAAGCTGCAACCATTTTCGTGGCAGCTCCTCTTAGTGCATCTTGTTGTGCTACACCTAGAGGCCTTACGTAGTGCATCCGAGGCAGAAGTGGCTGTCCATAAGTGGCACAGACGTCGGGCAGCAGTGACGGGCACGCGAACCTGACTGCTACTTCAATTTCACCCATTTTTTTCAGACCACTAGGTAATAAAACCAAGAGAGGATAGGAGTTTGTGTACACTTTGTTGCTCTCTAACGTCGAGACACGAATCCGTATCTTCCCGATCCGTGTGTCAGGTCTATCGTCGGATACGTCCGAGAACATCCTCCAATTGTCGAATACACCGACGGTTAGAACGGTGCAAGGATCGTAAACCTGCCAAGTGTACTGCTCGTGCCACCTCGGGTCGAAATTGTCTGTTATGGTTCGTGTCCTGACCCATTTCTTGCCGTACTTAGCAACACAATAAGCATCAGTGGACCCTTTACCTCCGTTTTTGGCCTTCATCGGCAACAACCCACGAGCTCCGAGAATCCCCAATTCTAGTATTCCGATAGGCGGTTTCCATAGCTGCTTAGCCGTAGGCCTGAAATCGCTGCACACGTGTGGCGCTTCTTCAAGCACGTGATACCCACCTTCAAGACAAAGTCTCAAGCTAATCCTTCCACAATAAGGTCCACCACCACCTCCACCTTCTCCTTCCAATGAGTGCCATTTTGGTGGCACGAAACGCTCATCGAGTCGCTGCTCAATGGAGCTAACCGGGATCATGGTGTGTCCTAAAAGAGTCGGTTCTTTAGTCGTCCTGTCTTCTACCATAAGCATCAAGCAGTCTTCTAATGGCTCTCCGGCGACGAATATCATATCCTCGTGCCAATGAAACGAGCCACTGTGGTTATTCATCGAGCCTCGTCTTGTACGAGCCGACTGAAACCCTAATTGAGCTTTCACACGAACCTCAGGCGCCGTCAATGGCGGAAGGTTAGGAGCTATGTGGAGATCCTGTGCCTCGAGCACCGTCACTCTCAAGTACCAGAGCTTAGGCGATTGGTATACTTTGGAGCGAGTGTGAGCTACGTGAGGAGCATCGGAGCTCCACGCCTCCGGGAAAGCTTCGTCTACCTGAGTTCCGATCCAAACAGAGAGCTGAATATCGCCGGAGACTCTCCCTGAGCTCTGATCCGCGGCGGAGCCTTCAAGACGATACCACTGAGGCGCAAGCGAGCTATCCGGCGGGTCACGGACCGGAACCTCTGAGAGATCGAAACACACGCCGCCGAGGAAACTCTCCGACGAAGCATCCCACGCTGAGATCTCAAGCGTCGCGCCTGACGCGGCGGAATCCGATTTGTTGTGGCCGAGAGCGAAGACCTGATTCCACTCCGGAGAATCCGTTGATTCGCCGGGCCGGTTTAAAGCCGGTTTAGACCTGACGAAATGGTTAGTAGTCCGTACCTTGACGTAAGCGCTCTCGTTAACCGGTAAGCCACGAGCCTTGACGATCCTGACGAAGAGATACTGTATATGCTCGACGAGATTGTAAGGATGATGTGTCTTCTTCTCTATCGTCGTCGCCGTCGTGTCTCCTCCTCCGATTTTGCTGTTTATAACCCTAGGCGAGAAATCTCCTCCGTTAGGTCTCTTCGTAACCCTAACTCTCTCTCCGCCGGGAGGTCTATTAACCTGCATCTTCCTAACTTCCGGTGGATAGTAACGCAATTCCTCCGCCGTCGATGGATGCGACGGAGGAGACGGTGGCCGTGGAGGAAAATTATCGCCGGGACGTTGCATTGCTTGTTGCGGTAACTCCTCGACGATAACCACCGGTGGTTGTTGCTGAGATTCTGAATAGCTACGGCTCATATCACGACGAATCTGAGCCGATTCGAAATCTCTACGTTCCTCCACATTAGGCGAAGGTTTCTCCGGCGGTAGATTCTGCATCTGCTGCGGCGTAGGAGGGAATCTCCCATCGTTCTCTTGCTGCGACGGCGGAGGCGGTTGTTGTTGGCCTCTAATCGTTGTTTCCTCGTCGGAGATTTCATCGTAATAGTAAATCTTAAGCCCAATCTCGCCGCGAATATAGCTTAAGACACTCTTCTTCTCCAAGGGGAAATAAACAAGACCTTCTTCTCCTCTTTTCGAAAACTGGCTTCCATAGATCTTAACCCTACCTAGAAAATGATTCTTCCTTCCTCCTCCGTTACCGAATCTCTTGTCGTTGTAAACCTCGACGTCGAGCTCGTCGTAATCCATGTTTCTTGGATCGGAGACGGAGAAATCGAGCATCTCGTTCCAGATTGGGTTTAGGTCACGGAACTTCGTGGAGGTTCGTTTCTTCTGTGCGTCGAAATCGACGACGACGTAGGCGCTTGAGCTTCCTTGGCCGTCTTTGGGGATGAGATTACGGGCTTCGACTACCTCGACGACGAGTTTGCGTTGAGTACGTGACGGAGGAGGATCGGAGTGAAACGGCGTCGTGTTCATCGCAGTCGTGCTCTCAGTTTTCGAGATTGTCGTCTTTTCATAAGAGAGAGAGAGAGAGAGAGTTTGGTTGTGTGTGTGACACAGAACACGATAATCGCGGAAGAGAGAGAGAGAGAGAGAGAGAGAGAGAGAGAGAGAGAGAGAGAGAGGAGAGAGGAAAAAAAGTGTTTTCTTTTTGATGCCCTCCTTTATAAATTTGAATATATTCTTTTTAAAGTATTTCTTGTAGTAAATGTTTGTTTTTAAGAATTTTCATCATCTTATTATTAGAAGTAATTTGAATTATAGTTCCATTACCATATCCTGAACTACTAAGTAATACTAATAGTAATTAAAATAAGTTCAAATCTAGCATTGTTTAGTTAAATATTATTATTACCTCTTATTATTTAATGAAAATAGTGAGTTTTCTTCAAACTAAATTCTAGTTAAATTAATTAGGAAAATATGTGAGGAGGAGGAGGAACAATGAAATAAGAAAGAGATTAAGTTAATTAAAGAGTATTTAGATGAAATTAATCATCTAGTTTAGGTATAAAGTATAAAGGGTGAGAAGGAATATTAAGAGTTTAGAGTGGGAGATAATGAGAAATCAGATTCCATTCTCTATTGCCAAGCCTTCGTTTTTATTCTCACTTTGTTTCTCTGATTTTATTATTGTAATATCTCATTCTTTATTAATTTATTGTTGAAATTCCATTTCTTCTATAGACTATTTACATGAATAGATGTAACATAAATGCCACTTATAGATTTGTTGTATTATACTAAACACATAATCCATTCCAAGGCACAAACATCCGCTTGGATATTTTCTTGTTGGTTTTATTAAATAATGTTGTTTTAATTAAAACATTTAGATCAAAGAGAGATGTTTAAAGTTTAAACTAGTACTTGTGTCTTGTGAGGATCATTAAATGTTATGGGACTTTCGCATCAGAAGGTAGTTTTTCACATAAATTACTATGTGGTGGGTTCTTTTTCTTACATAAAAAAGCCAAGAAAATCTTGTTTTTTACTGCGTTATGATTTATGAAATATTATTATTTATTGATGCGAGAAGTGAAGTAGAGAGGGACCATAAATGTTCCTTGTGTTTGTAACCAATACAGAGCACACAATTAAAGAAATTAGTCCTCTCTCTTCATTACAATTTTTCTTATTGTTCAAACCAATTGTTTCTTGTGTTCTGTTATAAACTGTTTAAAAAACCGGTTTGTTTATAATTAATAATCGGTTTGTTTTAGTGTATATTAACCTAGTTTTGTTGAAGTCGACACCTACCAAAAGTTACAAATATAGTCAAAAGAACCATGAAAAGAAATGGATATCTATACTTTTTTCCAAATGAGTACACACACATGTTTCAAACCTCGTTTTCATAAATAAAATTAAAAATAAACATCATCGTTTTCATTAAAGTTCTATTATTAATTTTCATAGTCTTCTTTTATCTATCACTCAATGCCCTTCTCTTTGTAAGAATGATTCATTTTTAGTGTTGGACAATGAGATATGGAGTTGATTTTGAGCAAGTAAAGTTGCTTTTAACAATTCAGAAAAAGCCTAATTAGTTTTTCCTTTAATTAAAACATAGACTATAATACTCCTTTCTAATGTAACCACCATATCCCCAAAACAATACAATCAAAAACAACAATGTTAATCTCTTATCTTTAATTAATCGTCTGCAAAGATGTTGTTGTTGCTTCGGACTCAATAGACTTGGTAAACTGCAAAAACACACCAGCACCAAATAATAAGTTTTTGGGTTACGACGCGATGTAAGGTTTACATTATATATATATATATATATATATATATAGAAGAAACTAAGTAGGCACCTGAGATATCTTGAGATCAAGCTCATTCCACTCAGAGGCTGGGTTGCTCCCTGCTACTATCCCTGTCCCTGCATATATCAATGCTCCAAGTCCCTGTAATAAGACCGGTTTGCTTGGTAAGTGTTTATTTGTCTGTGGATTGGAACGAGACTGGGAGATCAAATAAGCTTTTTACCTTTTCGACTAGAGCTGATCTTATCCCAACCGCAAATTCACTCTCGTCGCCACCAAAAAACCCGATAGGTCCAGCATACATTCCTCTGTCAAATGATTCTGAAAGGCATATATCACACGTTTGGATAAGCATAACTGTGTTCCATCTCTAAGAAAGTATAAGCTCAGAGTCACAAGCAAACAAACAAACAAACAAAAAAAGATGATTTTACCTATTTGCTTAATAAAAAGCCTGGCTTCTTCTGCTGGTAGCCCACAAACAGCTGGAGTTGGATGCAGAGCATCTAATATGTCAAACTGTAGACGAAGGCATAACACAAAGAGTTAGAAAAATAATATGGATAAAAGAAAGAGCGTGAAAAGCTTAACTTCAAGTGATCTAGATCATCATGTCATGTATAATTGATTGAATACTAATGTGATATTATCTCACCTCGTCATCTTCCCTCCGAAGCTTCCCTGCTAATTGAGAGTATAGGTGTTGTACTCTTGCGAGCTTCCTCACGGTTTTATGGGGCTTAACAACCACATTATCGCATATAGACTGCACAAACAAAGAAAGGATAATAAGAAACATACATCAAACAGTTATGCAAAAAAGGTTTCTAGATTGATATGTATTAGCCTTCTGTAAATTATGGATGTGAATCATAACTGCCTTCTAATAATAGCCGACAAAGGGCTAAAGTGTTTTTAATTAACAAAAAATCTGAAGCTGCAGAACTGCAAGATTGAACTTACGCTTAATTTTTCTCTTATATTCTCTCGTACAATAGAGAACTCAAGGTCGTCTTTGGGACTGCAAAAAAATTCAGATCACATCAGTATGCATATCCAGAAAATTCAATGCATGAGACTGGAGAGATATGTATTCTATCATTGTTCAAAGTAATAGAGTAAAATATTGACCTGGTTAGTAAGTCACGCTCTATCTCCATGTCACGGGCCCTTGAAGTATCTCTAGGCCTAGTTGCAGCCAAAGCTTCACTGCAGACACCTAATTCACTCCTTTGAAAAAGTCTCTCAGGCTGTTTCACAAAGATATATTAATCAACATCGCTTGTTTCATTCAAACATGTAAAAACCAACAAATAGTACCAATGGACTATATATATCCTACCGTGTTTCCGATAAAAGCTGGTGCACCTGGTGGTTGAAGGCAGAACTGATATGCATCATGCCCTTCACGCTGTCACACAATAATTTGAGAGAGATAAATCTTAACACTGCTTTCTTATAACAAGTGAGTATAGCTTTACTAGAATATATCCCTAGACAAAAGTCACAAAACTAACCTGTAACTGTGCTAGCCAAGCAATGGGATCAATGTCCTTATCCGTTATTATTCTGCTGTTCCGTGCAAGTACAACCTAATATCATAACCCCAAAAACTTCAGTTAACGAAACCCATAACCGTGTAAAAACAGATACAAACACAGTCTCTAGACTACCTTAGTAAGGGGTGAACTTTTTTGCTTTATATTCTCCAAAGCCTTCTCTACAGCAGGGTAATATGCACCTTTTGTAGGAACATGGTTCTTGCTAACAACAGATACTCCTAAAGATTCCCTCCTTAACTTCATTACAACAGAAGAAACCTGACACACCAATAACACTTATCTCCTTAGTATCAAAACCCGACTTAAAGAGTTATTTTCAATGCAAAACCTGAAACACTATGTTATTTTCAATGTAAAACCTGAAGCATAGTTTCTTGAAGCGCTTCGATAGAGTTGTCAAGAGTCCAAGAGAGCTCATCGTCCCAAGCAACGGTTGCAGCCAACATAGAGCTTCCACCAAACTCATTAAACTCAACCTGTACATGAATCATCCAATATCAGTAAGCAAATCTTGCTCACAAAAAACTTCAATTTTCTTATAAAAAAACAAACTCCAAAGTTAACCTGAGGCACAGCAAAGTAAAAAGCACCAAAAGGTTCCCATTCCACAGATATTTTCCCATTAGGATCAAATCTCATACCACCATATGCACGAATCAAAGGCGATTTTGATGATAAAAACCTTCAAAATTTCAAAAAAATTACGAATCTCCAGAGATTTCTACAGATCTAGACGCGAAGAGGAAGTACGAGTCTGAAGTATCTTTACCTACGTATAGATCTCCAATCATCGTGAGAGAAAGGATCAACGTCACGGAAGAAAACAGCAGAGCCGATTCCGGCGACGCTTACGAGATCGCGATTCGATGCGGCGACTCGTCCTTCACCGTTCTCGTCATCGGCGGCGAGATCGAGAAGAAGATCGGGACGGCCAACGTCGCTGCGGCGAGAGAAGAAACATCGAGGCTGGATCTCGTCCTGGGCTTGGAGCCAATCTATTGCTCCGATTTGCTGATTTATCGGCACCTGAATAAAACGGATATATATATATTAAGGGTTAGGGTTATGAGAGATTACGCGGGAAAGATTTGAACTGGGCCGTATTTGGGCCTGAAACGAATTGGGCTCTATTATCTTATTTTAATTAACTAATTAAGTTATTAGTGATTACCCATAATCGGTCCCATATTTTTGGAGACCATGTAATAAATAAGACATGTATTCATTTAATATGTAAAAAAAAAAAAAATTGGAAAAGACTATGTCACTGTATATTTTAAATTTTCATCTACATTATCTAGATAATATATGGCTTAATTTGTGTATGTTTTAGACGGACTTTTGTAATTAGGTCAACTCTAAGTTTGGTCAAAGTTTGATTGACTTGGAGAAAATAATTTAGTTTAATGTCTAATTTATGATCCAAAAAGGTCCTATTTTCATAGTTCCATTGACTAGTGGAATACAATTTATAAAAGCATATTTTCATAAAAAGTTATTTTTTTTATAATATATCTGAAAAGTTTTCTTTTGGTTACTAAAAAAAATACTTGTATGTTAGCATTACACTTCGATTAACAAAATGGTTATTAAAAAATCATTTTAAATCTCATAAACGATTTATGCATACCACCATAGACCAATCCAAAAGACCACGTGGCTTGATATCATTCGTCCGAAGGCAATAACAAGATAATCTTTAAAAAAACAGAGGAAAGTCAAAGTTAAATGTACCTGTAACCGGACAACGCCGGAAGAAAACGGCGGCGAATGAGATTTAAGCTCAGACACGGCGGAGATTAGCCTCTCCGTAGCATCTGCCGGAGATGAAACAACCGTCATAGTTCTTGTCTCCACCGTGCCAAGTGGCTTCTTAAAATCAGCATCACATCCATTCATAGAACAAGACATATACTTCTGTAATTAACAAAACAAAGTTAATTTAATTATTACATTCATCAAAATAAGAAAGATAAACAAAACACACAAAAAAAACCTTGTGTAAGAAGAATCTTTTGAATGGGTTGTGAGAGTAACTATGAGAGATGTTAATGAAGCTTTGTTTTTTAGTGTTTTTGTGAAAAAAATGAGAAGATAATTGAAGTGATGCCATTGGAGATTTCTTTGAATAAAAACAAAAAAAAATATGGTAAGTGTCTTCTTAACTTCTTATAATATATATTTTTTTGTTTTAATTTTAATCTGTTTTCTGTTTGTAGCTAAAGTTTTAGAGATTTTGAAGAGAAATGGATTTATTTGTATGCCTTATATAGATGATACTAATGGGAGTTTTTTTGTTGTAGTCCATTGAATTGAATATTCATTTAGCTTTCACAAATTTAAATTTCTTGAGAATTTCTTGTTTTGGTTTAAGTAAACTACTAAGAAATTTTCGTTTTGTTTTTCTCTCTTCATTTTTTACTTTTCTTTCTTTTGTGTATTGAAAGAAAAAAATTCTATTGTTAGTCAACTAATGTAAAGTACGAACTTATTAACTAAATAGGAAAGATAAATTGTAGTTTATGCAAACGGAAATACATATGAATAAATAAATAATTTTTATTCTAGGCAGAGTAGAATTCGATAAATATTGTAAAAACAAAACATAATAATTGGGGTAATGGTGATAAAAAATGGATTAAAGCTTTAAGGTTTTTAAAATGCACTAATTACACTCACCCGCATTATAAAAATGATTTTAGAGTATTCATTACCAGAGAATCTAAAATAATGTACACCCGTGAGCATTAGAGAAATTATGGTTTTAAAAGTGCACTAATTACAATGTAGATTGTTTTTGTTGAAATATAAAAAACTTTTAATGGTATTGTGACAAAAAAATCAAATATGTCTTCGATATATAAATACTTAAAAATAAACTTGTTTTCAAAAACTAATTATATTTTGAGAAATTCACGAACTACACCATTTCAATCATTCATTTACAAAATTACACTTAATTCAATTTTTTCTACTTTTACACCATTTTCAAATTTTAAATGGTTCAATTATGCTCTAAAAAATTATCAAAATTAAAATATTTTCATTTGTAAAATTGGGGTAATGGTGATTAAAAAATGGGGTAATGGTGTAGGGTTTTATGGATAAGGCTAATTTCGATTTAATTTTTAGTAATTAGGTGTAATTTTGTGAAATAATTTTAAAAATGTGTAGTTTTGTGAAATGCAATTTAAAAGTTGTAGTTTCGTAATTCAACCTTATATTTTAACACACATTTTAGACCCGTAAATTATTCGAGGAGCCAATCCTTTAGAGTCATCTACATTGCTTCGAAGCCCACTTCGAAAATCATCGAAGCATCGTGATTCACGGATATATAAAAAGATTAAACTATTTAATTTGTGGAGGGTAATATAATTAAAAAATGTAACCATTTTGTTTTCATTATAAGGTATTTTTAGTTTAATTAATTTAATAACAATATTGTTACGATGTTTAGTAAAGTTATAGCAACTTCTCCAAAATTTCTATGAAATAACGAATATGCACATTTTAGTCCCAAGTCTATTATGATGATCACGACGGTTCAACGGCTATTTGAGAAAACTAATTTTATTTTCTCTACTTGATATAAAGTGGTCAAACTTAAAATATTAAGACTATAACAGACTAGCTAGACTTTAAAAGTCAAAACTGTTATTAAAATTATAAACTCTCCCTAATTAAGACAATTTTTAATGGGACGAAACCATAATCCAACTAAGTAAAACTGAATTAACTGTAATTACACGAGGTCTAATCGTATATATCCTATGCACGTAATATATTATAGTATGACTAAGGTCATGAAAAATACAATAAAAAAGTATAATATTTTATTAGTTGTTCTAAGTTATGTAGATTTTCATATATTTTGAATGGTTGTTGCAATTTGAAAATACGGTGGATTAATACCTAATTACTATTTAAGTAGCTTGTTCTTTTGTAAAAGTAAAACCGTTAATTTGTAAATAAGTAGAGTGTCGTGTGCTATGTAGTTCGAGAAACACATTTGGTACTATACAATATACATCATCGTATTTACACGTGTTGTGTTTTCTTTGGTTAGAAAAATAATATGTTACGGATATCATACATGGTACTAGACAAATAAAGTAATTTTGAAAATCATATAAATATATTTATCTAGGCTTATAATTTATAAATCATAAAAAAAACAAAAGTTACCTATGCAACACAAAAACAAGGCACAAAAAAAAACAGTGTAATTGGGCCTAGGCCCATAACAGTTTATGTTGGCCTGTTAGTTTCTAAGAAATGTGAGTGTTGTCATGAGTAAGTGATGGTACAATACAAAGGTTTTTTTAGATTTTCTTCTGGTTTTTATTATCACTACTTTGATTACTTTTGATGATTTAAACTTGTTATGTCTACATGAAACTATGAGAAGATTCACTAAATTAGAGACTATGTTCTCTTTATATAAAGTGTATAAGTCAATATTTTACACTATGTTGCCAAATTTACCCACCAAGATAAGATGATGTTGTGATAATGTTCTTGACATTTAGCCAAATCTCATATATCCTTTTATGCGCCAATTAAAAGAATAAAAATATTTAAGTACTAGAATTTTCATATGCGAGTCCACAAATTTTTCTTCAAACAAAGTTACCAAAGACAAGTTGAAAAAGTGAAAAGTATAAAACATAAACATAACATTGATTGATAAATAATACATGCAAACAATACTAAAATTAATTTGGGTCTCGCAAATATTCTTCTTATTTCTTAAGGGCATTTTGGTCCACCTTGTTGAGTCTTCCAATTATTGTAACAAGGACAAACTTGTTTGTTACCAAAAGTGCCTGGAGGCACACAAAGACATTTAGCACAACATTTTTGGCAGAAGAACATGCATGGCTTATGGTACTCTGTGTTACTACACCTCCTCGTGCATTCTCCTCCACATTCTACCATATATATGTAAAAGAAAATCAGTATTTGAACTTTCATTTTTTCATTTTTTTTAATCAAAATCAAGAGTAAGAAAAAAGAAGAAGAAATAATTACTTACGGTATGATTTCAGACTTCCACTCCCATACTAGAACGAAGATTATAAATAATACATGCAAAAAAAAAGAAAAAGAGAGTTTTAGGTTTCTTTCGCAATAAAAAAAGAAAAAAAATGAAGATTATTTTATATAACACTTACAAGTTGTGGAAGGTATTGTGGTTCTGTTGACATAGTGAGAAATATTGAAGATAAGAGAATTGTGAGAAAGAGAAGATATGTTATGAGTTTGGTCATGGCTTCCTTAAACTTTGCTCTTGATAAAAGATGTGTAGTGAAACTCTTAGTTTTTAGTTTGAGATACTTAAGAGTATGTAGTAACTACTAGTCATGTCACCTATTTATAGAATGTATTGTATACCATTATAACGGTCCATATTTATTCACTACAAGAAAACAGCGATTTGGCGACTACAATCAGCGACTAAATGAGTAGTCGCATAATGGACGACTACGTACCGATTATAATACGACAATTTTACGACTCCGTTAACTTCGTCGTATGGTAGTCGTTAAATTGCGACTAATTATGTAGTCGGATAAATGGTCGTAAAAAAACGACTAATTAAAGACTATATAACTGATGTTGAAATTAGTCCATAAATTGGTGACTAAAATGCGACTAATAGGCGATTGTTCAGGCGAGTCGTAATGTAGTCGCAAAATTACGACTACATTACGACTAGTTCGGCGAGTCGTAATATAGTCGTCAATTTGTCGTCAAATATGGGCACAAAAAACACGTTTTATTATCGGTGGGTGGGTAGGTAGTTGTACTGGTTTTTTTGCGACTACGCTTTTTAGTCGTAAATTAGTCGCTAAATCAGCTTATATATACTCCACCATTTCACTCGATATCACTCACACATATTTCTCTCATTCACTATCTCCTTTAATTGTTAGAAAAACATGTTTTAAAATATATTTTCTTTGAAAACATACTAAATAAGGAGAGTTTTCATTAGAAAAAAGGTTTTGTTACCAAAAATGTCGGGGAATTATAATTATAGTAATTCTCGGGAGTGGATGTATAAAAGGATAGATGAAGGTACGGGAAATTTTTCAGAAGAGTTCAAATCGGGGGTGGAGCGATTCATGACATTTGCAAATAGTCAACCTCCAACACGGGATAATGGCGGTAAGTTTTATTGTCCTTGTAGTGTTTGCAAAAACAATAAATTTATCCCAGGGAATAGAATTTGGAATCATTTGTTTAGCAAAGGATTTATGCCAGATTATTATATTTGGTATATGCATGGAGAGGAGATCAATATGGGGTTAGGAACGAGTCATATTGATCCGACGTATAATAGTGGGAATGAGGAAGTAGAAAATGTAGTAGAAGATAGGTATGTAGACATGGTAAATGATGCATTTCGTTATAACGTCAATATTGATGTTAATTATCATCAAGATAGTTATCAAAATGTAGAAGAACCAATATTTAACCATTCAAAGAAATTCTACGACTTGTTAGAAAGTGCAAAAGATCCATTATACGATGGTTGCCGTGAAGGTCACTCGCAGTTATCATTAGGCTGCTCGAGTCCTGCAAAATAAGGTCGATTATAACATGAGTGAAAAGTTAGTGGATTCCGTTTGCGAATTACTAACGGATTATTTACCGAAGGAAACAAGTCTACTAATTCACATTACGAGACGAGAAAAGTTAATGCGAAATTTAGGCCTCCCATATTATACAATTGATGTTTGTATTAACAATTGTATGCTCTTCTGGAAAGAAGACGAAAAGGAAGATAAATGTCTCTTTTGTGGTGCACAACGATGGAAGCCTAAACAAGACCGACGGAGAACGAAAGTGCCATATAGTCGGATGTGGTATCTACCTATCGCAGACAGATTGAAAAGAATGTATCAGAGCCACAAGACTGCAGCGTCAATGAGATGGCATGCCGAGCACCAAGCAAACGAGGGAGAAATGACTCATCCTTCAGATGCGGCGGAATGGAGATATTTTCGAGAACAAAATCCTCGGTTTGCCGAAGAACCCCGAAACGTATATCCGGGATTATGTACTCGATGGGTTCAATCCATTTGGCATGTCTCGTAATCATTCTCTCGTGGCTCGTGATCTTGACTCCATATAATCTACCCCCTGGTATGTGCATGAATGAAGAATTTTTGTTTCTTACAATTCTGAATTCGGGGCCTAATCATCCGAGATCTAGTCTTGATGTCTTTCTCCAACCTCTTATTGAGGAGTTAAAAGAGTTGTGGTCCATTGGAGTCGATGCATACGATGTGTCTTTGAATCAAAATTTTAATCTAAAGGCGGTGCTTTTGTGGACGATAAACGATTTTCCGGCGTATGGCATGCTATCAGGATGGACAACCCATGGTAAATTGTCTTGTCCAGGTATGCATGGAAGATACAAAGTCTTTTTATCTACCTAATGGAAGGAAGACGTGTTGGTTCGATTGTCATCGAAGATTTCTTCCTCATCATCATCCATTGAGGAGGAATAAAAAAGACTTTACGAAGGGAAAAGACGCTTCTAGAGAGTACCCACCTCAATCTTTGACCGGTGATCAAGTTTATTGTGAGCGGTTGGTCGTTATAAATCCTCCGACAACTAAAGACGTGGGTGGAAATGGTCATGAGAAGAAGATGCGTGGTTATGGTAAGGAACATAACTGGCACAAGAAAAGCATATTTTGGGAGTTGCCGTATTGGAGAGACCTTAATCTTCGTCATAATATTGATGTGATGCATACGGAGAAAATTTTTTTTGACAACATCATGAATACTCTAATGAATGTGAAGGGAAAATCAAAAGACAACATCATGTCAAGATGGGATATAGAACGATTTTGTTCTCGGCCAAACTTACATGTTGACAGTGGGGGTACTCAAGCTCCTTTCCCAGCCTACACATTGACCGGAGATGCAAAAACAAGTTTATTGGAATGTGTGAAACACGCGGTCAAATTCCCAGATGGTTATGCATCAGATTTAGCTAGTTGTGTTGATATGGAGAATGAAAAGTTTTCAGGCATGAAAAGTCATGATTGTCATGTTTTTATGGAGCGACTACTACCATTTATCTTTGCAGAACTCTTACCCCGAAACGTCCACCTGGCTTTATCAGGTAATAATAATTACTTTTAGTTCTTCATATATTTTTACTTTTAATTATGTACACTTTTACTAATTTCTTTTAAAATATATATGGTAGGAATTGGTGCATTTTTTCGAGACTTATGTTCGAGAACTTTGCATACAAGTCATGTCCAAATTCTGAAACAAAACATAGTTTTAATCCTATGCAATTTGGAGAAGATATTTCCACCATCATTTTTTGATGTGATGGAGCACTTGCCTGTACATCTCCCCTATGAAGCTGAATTAGGAGGCCCTGTCCAATATAGGTGGATGTATCCTTTTGAAAGATTTTTCAAAAAACTTAAAGGAAAAGCAAAGAACAAAAGGTATGCGAGCGGGATCAATTGTTGAATCATATATCAATGATGAGATTGCATATTTCTCGAGTACACTACTTTGCCGCAAATATACAAACAAAGTCAAGGTAAATGTGTGTATAATATATAATGCTATAAATTATTTTTCGAGTAATGTGAATTACTTAAAACTTCTTTGTCGAGTTAACAAGATTTGATGAAGGTGAAGTTCATGTATATCATGTCCCCGGAGTGCCTTCTATATTTACCCAAGTCGGTCGTCCAAGTGGAGAAATGCGTGAAATATGGCTTTCAGAGAGAGACTATCAGTGCGCACATTCATATGTGTTAAGAAATTGTGACTATTTTCAGCCAATTGAGAGGTATATAAGTTCTCATCTCAATTCCTATTACATTTTTATTGAATCATAATTTCTCATTTATTTGTGTTGTTGGTGTGGTTGTGGGCATAGTATGTTCGAAGAATATATTCGGCTAATTATTCGGGACTTACCGAAAAAGAACTCTCCGCAAAAAGGGCTAATGAATATCATTCATGGGTTAGAGATTATGTAAGCAAAAATATTTATTAATACTTATGTTAATATTATATTTTATTGTCCTATGATATTGTTTAATTTTATTTAGGTGAATTACTGGAAAACCTCAAAACCATTTCCTACTTGGGTTCAACAAGGTCAAAACATGGTCAATGTATTTTACAAGAGGTTATTTGTTTCATACGCAAAATCACGGTGCTGGATGAAAAACATGTAATTATGGGATCGCTGTTAAAGGTGAAAATTACGCGGATGCATCAGATGCTTCTGATTTCTATGGAACCTTAACTGATATCATGGAACTTCAGTATGAGGGGATATCCAATTTAAGAATTACAATTTTTAAGTGTCAATGGTATGATCCTGTTATGGGTAGAGGTACTCGGAGGAGCCATGGTGGCGTTGTAGATGTTCTTTCATCAAGACAATACAATAAATACGAACCATTCGTTTTAGGTACGTACTCATCATATTTATATAAATATTTAAGTTCTGGAGGTATAACTTCTACATGTTTCTATTGAAAAAGCCTCTCAAGCCAATCAAGTTTGCTATATTCCGTATCCATACGTAAAGAAACCGAAGAAAGCATGGCTCAATGTCGTAAAAGTAAATCCAAGGAGAAATATAGAAGTCGGAAATGCGAATACCCAAGAGACGCTTTTGCAAACGAGAAAATGATGATGATGTATTGGTGACTATAATTGAAGATCTTGTCTTCGAAAATTTGGGAGAGAGAGCAAACCCCATAGATCTCGATCACGATATCGAAGACGCGGACCGGAGGATGAATTTCGTGTAATTTCTCGTCTTCGATGATGAATTAGACGAGGATGAATAAGTTTATGTGTTAATTATTGTAAGTTTATAAAATTTCAATTTCTCAATTTAATAAATTTATGTAATTTTAATTTTACAATTTAATAATTTTATGTAATTTTAAATTTTACAATTTAATAAATTTTGTACATTATAATTTCAATTTCTCAAATTACAAATTAATTAAGCCCACTAATTAATTAAGCCCACTAATTTAACCTAATCTACTTTAAAATTCTTCTTCTTCTTCTCTCGCATCCATCGCCGCCTCCTCTTCTTCTCTCGTCTTCTTCTCTCGCATCCATCGGCGCCTCCTCTTCTTCTCTCGTCTCCACCATCGCCGAAGCCGCCATCTCCGAAGCCACCCTCGCCGAAGCCACCATCGCTGAAGCCACCCTCGTCGAAGCCACCATCTCCGAAGCCACCATCGCCGAAGCCACCCTCGTCGAAGCCACCATCGCCGAAGCCATCTTCTCTCGTCGCCACCATCGCCGAAGCCACCATCGTCGAATCCACCTTCTCTCTTCGCCACCATCGCAGAATCCATCTTCTCTCTTGGCCAACATCGTCTCCTTTTCGATTATCCTATCTCCATCACCAATGGCTGGAGAAAAGCAAGGTCGAAAGCGAGCATCTGCACCCAACGTTTCTCAGAGACAAGTAGCAGGGAAACGACCAAGCAGTCTACCTGTTCAATATGATTTTACACCGGCGGCTCCAATTCCTCCGATTCAGTCAGCGCAGGAGGTGGTCCCAGTTTTACCCCAACAATCAACGCCACGACCAAACTTCCGAGACTATGTACCTCCACAAGCACTCTTCCAGGGATCTTCTACTCACCAGCGTGAAGACGCTCATTCACAGGAACTTCGGAACAACCCACCTCATCAATCGACTCCAATTCATAACCTTCAAGGCACACCGAGTAATCCATCGTCACAAGGGAACAACTTCCAAGAGGACTCTGATGCGGTGTTGCCGGAACTTCAAGATGACTCACCGAGGGATCTTAATGCTTTATTGACCATGCCGAGGTCGTGAGCAATTTGTTACGCTTCTGTCTCCCTCACCAACGCCTAATTCTAAATGGTATGACTCTTCCTCCTTAGCTTTTTGTTTCTTGTTATGCGAATAAATTAGGAGACTCATAAATTAGTATTACTTGGAAAATGATGATGATGTTTTTCTGAAAAAGATGGTATTTGTTTATCAAAAATTTTGAATTAATGTGTTGAATTAATGTTGAAGAACCGGTAAGCTTAAGCTTAATAAGCTTAAAGAGCCAATAATCGTAAGCTTAACTATCTTATTTTCATTGTTTCTTTTTCGGTTTTTGTTGGCTTTAGAGATCAAGCTTGTTTAGGAATGAAGTGAGATAAGTAAACTAGTGATGCTTGTTGTTTGTATTGTTTTTTAACTTGCGGGTTTACTCGTGACAAGAAATCACAACTGGTTCGGAAGATCACTAAAGTTTTAAAAAACAAATTTCATGGTCCCTTTTACAATTGGTCATGTGTGCCTCAAGATAAAAAAGAAAGAATGTTTTTGGAGTTTGCGATACTTATTTTTTTTCTCTATCCTTTTTAAAATATAAGTTTACTTATTTTGTTTTCACTAACATTAATCTCATGTCTTTGTTTTTAAGAAAACACACACTTGGGATCCATTGATTACAGGGACAATTCAACAACACTTTGAAAAGATTTGTCAACGGCGGATGAAAGACATGGTAAGCATCTGTGAGGACTAGCCGAGAACGTCCTACATGGATCCGTAAAACTCTGCGGGATACGATAGTGGCTTATTGGGATGCTGAAGAAGCAAAGGAAAAGAGTATAACCTACTCCAATGTTCGTATGTCTGACCGTAATGGTCTCGGTCCTCACATCCACTTATCGGGGCCAACATCTTATGAACAAGTCAAAGTAAATATGGTAAGTAGCTTTTATATCTTCCTTGATATTTTTCTTATTCATTTGCAGCTTTAGTTATATGGTGATCCTTGTTTATGCGGGGAAGAGAAATTGGGCGGGCCTGTTAATGTTGGTGAGGTTTTTGTGAAGACACATACAAGGCCGGATGGTACATTTGTGGATAGGAAAGCGAGAGAAAATCGCGCAAGTTTACGAGATGAACTTGCAAGAGAAGTTGTCCGAGATCCGGGTAGAGCCTTCTTGTGTTTCGGATGGCACTTCGCGAATTCGAGAGCTCACAACGGATGATTATACAAACATATTTCTTAAGGTCAAGTAACTTTTAACACAACCCATATTTATATAATCCGAAACTTACTCTTTCTCTTTATTAATTGTTTTTCACTTTCTTTTGATAGTCTACGAGAAGAATTCACGAGGCATTCCTTATGGAGTTGGAAGCATCAATGTTGACGATGTTGTAGGCTGGCAATAAACAAGGAGGCTCTTTGGCGTTTGTGACACTCGAAGAGAAACCGAAGGAAGCTCGAAGCCAAAATTGATGAGCGGGTTTCTTATAATTCACGACGTGAACAAGAGCATGCTCGAGTTGTTGATGAACATAAGAAAAAGCTACAACGCTTATCTTTGGTGGAAGAGTATCTACGGCGAGTGATCCGGCTTTTCCGGATTTTATGGCGGCTCGTTCGATGAAGCAAGAAGCCCTCTCTCACCCTCTCCGACCACAACTCCGGACTCACCTCCACATGCTCCTTAGGTTACTTATCACTTCTACTTCTTAACTCTCAAAACCTTATCACTTATGTACTATGTATGTTTGGAACTTATATGTATCTTTGTTTTGATTTATGACTTGTTAGAATGATGAAGGTTTTAATTTTGTAACTTATATGAATCTTGGTTTGATGTTTAAATATGATCTTGGTTTATCTTCAGGTTTTATTCTGTTTTGATAATATAACCAATTGGAATCAAAAACAAAACAGACCATATATATACAAACCGCTAAAAATGTAGTTGCTAACCAGTCGTCAATTAGTCATAAGATAGTCGTAAATTAATCGCAAAATAGTCCCTAATAGTTACGACTACACAACGACTACGAGAACAACATTTGAGTTCATCAGATTAATCGTAAAGCGATCGTTCATCGATCATAAAACGGACGTATCACGGTCGCTAAGTAGTCGCTAATTTTAACGACTATATTACGACTAATTGACGACTCTATTTTGCACGCAAATTAATCATAAATATGTCGGAACATAGTCGTAAATTTCGCGACAACCTTACGACTATTTTACGACAATTGTCATTTGTCGTAGTGTAGTCGCTAAATAACGACTAAAATACGACTACAACAATTAGCGACTAACAATTTCCGACTATAGGCTATAGTCGCCAAATTGTCGTAATCTTTCAAATAGCGACTATAATACTACTACTTTTGCAGTCGTAAAATCGCTGTTTTCTTGTAGTGATTATTTTTTAATATCACATTAATGAATATTTTATCATGTAGGGTTCATGTGGTGACACATCGGTAACATTATCACCAACCGTTACATGCCTATATTGTTGAGTTAATCATTTTAGTGACATTTTTTAGGGAATTAAATTTTATTGTTATGTTAAGAAAACATTCAAAAGATAAAACTAAAAATATCGTGTACCCTAAAAAAATGCAAAATGTTAATGATCATGTCAAATATTATCATTTGGCTATCGAGATCATATATACATTTAAGACATCTTTCAATTTTTCACAAAATGCACATTCCTCTTAAATTAACAAAAAGAAGAAAGAAAGTGAACAAATTAGGCTAACAAATTGATAAAAAGAAGGGTATAAAGGTAATTTAAATATAAGTAACATGGAGAAGAAATTACATCTACATTGCTAGTGATAAAGAGCAATCTCGGCTTGGATGGATGCAATTTTTCCTCTTATCTTTTATTACATTGAAAGCAAAGGAGAGCCGTTCGATGTAGAGAGGGAGAGACACGTGTCAAGATCTTAGAAGTGGATATAGAGATGATGCAAACTTAATTAAGAGGTGGGAAAGTAATTGGAGAATTCAGAGAGTGACAAAAAGTGTAGAGGTAGTTTTCTTGCATGCATAACTCCCATGTGCACTCACATGGGATACATATCATATACATATGTCTATTGCTTTCAACAAAACATAACGATTTTTGTTTTGTCAAACACATAACGATAAAATCACATGGGGGATACATATTCATATACACATAACGATAAAATCTCATCTTTGATAAGGCCCAAGCCTAACTAAAAAAGTTTATAGATTATATTCTGAGGGTAAAGGCTGAAAGAACTTAAGGAGAGAACATTAAAAGCCCAATACAAATCTGTTTACAATATTAAAAGCCCAACTAGGATTTAACCCGTGGTACACCACGGGTTTATGTTTTTTACAAATAGTTTTATATATATACAATTAATTTAAAAGTTTGTAATATTCTATCTGTTTTTTGTAAAATAAATAAAAATATTCAGAATTTCTAAAGAGTATTTTGTTATTTTATTGTTTATGCAAATAAATATATAATGAGATTAGATTTTATATAACAAAATCTTAATATAATTTGTAAGTTGGTTTATTCTAAACTATTATAAACTATAAAACTTTATTTTATTATATTTAGGGATGGACAAAACTTCCGAATCCGAAATACCGAACCCAAACCAAACCGAAATCCCCAAATCAATACTGATCCTAAAAACAAATAACTCGAATGTATAGGGAAATTTACTATCATAATACCCGAAATCGAATCTGAACCGAACTCAATGTTGTAGAACTAAACTAAAATACTCTAACTACCCAAAAAATATTTAAAATAATAATTATTATAATTATATTTGAAGTACTACCGAAATTAAAGAACCGAAACCGTTCCAAAAATAAATAACCCCAACGAATAGAGAAATTTACTACCTAAAAACCCGGAGCCAAAACAAATTTCTAGATTTGAACCCGAAGTACCCAAAATTTGTTTATGATAAAGTTTAATCATTATTTTCAAACTTCTTGTGATTTATCTAGAATTTTTCCAAAAACCGAACCCGTTAATAAATAATTGTTATGCTAATGTTAATTGATTTAAACAAACTTTATCTATGTTCAATATAGATGTTTATTAACATCTAAAATATTAATATAAATAGAAACTTATAATATGGACAATGATTATATATAAAAACTAAACTATATACTTTTGAAAAACTATTTATATTCTGAAAAATTTTATAGACCTCCGTAAGAAAAATAAAAAGATTATATCAAAAATATTATAAATATGAAATTAGTGGTTGGTTTTTGTTGAAAATCCGTTTTATTGTTTTTGTTGATATTTAAGTTAATTTTAAAAAGTATATATATAGAATGAAATATGTTTGTGTGTAAGTTTAACATAACTCTTAATCCTATTGTTGTCTAAAATAAGAATAAGATTAATCTTAAGTATTTTGTTTGGATTTACTAAATTACGTTTTTACCATTAGTGAAATTTTTGCATCTTGTTTAAAACCAATGACATAGTATGTTGTTAAGTGAGTTTTTTTGGAAAATTTCAAAAAAATACTTCAAAAATAATAATATATATTTTTATTATATATTTCGTATAGCAAAAATTTAATATAATTTGTAAGTTGATTAGACCAATAATTTATTATTTATTATATTTATGATTCGAAAATACCCGGATTCAAAATACAAACCGAAACCTAATCAAAATACACAAATCATATTATGCGATTTACCCAAATTTATTTAAAATTATAATTATTTTGATTATATATAAATAATTATTGTAAACATATTCTAAATATGTAATATAAGATTTAAATTTTAGTAGAATTGCAATTTCTTCTTTTTTGTTTATAATCGATCCGGAAATCGAACTCGTTAACAAACTATTTTTGTTTTTTATTGTTTGATATTTTTAACAAAAAATTGTTTCAACTCGTTTTTAAATTCTTAATAATATTAATTAAACCGGTTTTGATTTAAATAAAATTTTAATGGTAGTTTTTATAAAAAAAGTATGTAATAATGTATTTATGTGAATTACATATTTTTATTTTGTTTTTCAAATATTTTTTACATAATTTCTTTAATATTTTTTATTTATTTTTGGAGAGAATTGTAATATTTCCTTATTTGGTTTTTCGTAATTAATTGTTCAAAAATATTTCCTTTTATGTTCAATGGCAAAATGTGTAAATAAGTGTGATTTTTTGGACATGCTCAAATTAGTACTTCAAAAATACTAATATAGATATTTTTATTATATATTTCGTATAGCAAAAATTTAATATAATTTGTAAGTTGATTAGACCAATAATTTATTATTTATTATATTTATGATTCGAAAATACCCGGATTCTAAATACAAACCGAAACCTAATCAAAATACACAAATCATATTATGCGATTTACCCAAATTTATTTAAAATTATAATTATTTTGATTATATATAAATAATTATTGTAAACATATTCTAAATATGTAATATAAGATTTAAATTTTAGTAGAATTGCAATTTCTTTTTTTTTGTTTATAATCGATCCGGAAATCGAACTCGTTAACAAACTATTTTTGTTTTTTATTGTTTGATATTTCTAACAAAAAATTGTTTCAACTCGTTTTTAAATTCTTAATAATATTAATTAAACCGGTTTTGATTTAAATAAAATTTTAATGGTAGTTTTTATAAAAAAAGTATGTAATAATGTATTTATGTGAATTACATATTTTTATTTTGTTTTTCAAATATTTTTTACATAATTTCTTTAATATTTTTTATTTATTTTTGGAGAGAATTGTAATATTTCCTTATTTGGTTTTTCGTAATTAATTGTTCAAAAATATTTCCTTTTATGTTCAATGGCAAAATGTGTAAATAAGTGTGATTTTTTGGACATGCTCAAATTAGTACTTCAAAAATACTAATATAGATACCATATCACCTTAAATCATGGAACACTAGATTGTGATCCGCGGCAATAATAAATTTATAAGTATACTAGGATTTAACCCGTGGTACACCACGGGTTTATGTTTTTTATAAATAATTTTATATATATACAATTAATTTAGAAGTTTGTAATATTTTTTCTGATTTTGTAAAATAAATAAAAATATTCAGAATTTCTAAAGAGTATTTTGTTCTTTTATTGTTTATGCAAATAAATATAGAGAAATTCACAAAACTACACCATTTCAATCATTCCTTCACAAAACTACACCTAATTCAATATTTTCACAAATTTACACCCTTTCAAAATTTTAAAAGCTTGATTTACCCTTTTCAAAATTACCAAAATTAAAATATTTTCATTTGTGTTCGCTAATTAGTGTTTAGAAATAGTATTAAGGGGTATGATTGTGTGGATATAGTTTATTTGAATTTAATTTTAAGTGTTTAGGTGTAGTTTTGTGAAATATTTTTGAAATGGTGTAGTTTTGTGAAATGTAATTCAAATGGTGTAGTTTTGTGATTCTCCCATAAATATATAATGAGAATTATATTTTATATAGCAAAATCTTAATATAATTTGTAAGTGTGTTTATTCCAAACTATTATAAACTATAAAAATTAGGGATGGACAAAACTTCCAGATCCGAAATACCGAACCCAAACCAAACCGAAATCCCCAGATCAATACCGATTCTAAAAACAAATAACTCGAATGTATAGGAAAATTTACTACCATAATACCCGAAATCGAATCTGAACCGAACTCAATTTTGTAGAACTAAACTAAACTACTCTAACTACCCAAAAATTATTTAAAATAATAATAGTTATAATTATATTTGAACTACATATATAATTGGAACCAAACCGAAATTAAAGAACTGAAACCGTTCCAAAAATAAATAACCCGAACGAATTGAGAAATTTACTACCTGAAAACCCGAAGCCAAAACAAATTTCTAGATTTGAACCCGAATTACCCGAAATTTGTTTATGATAAAGTTTAATCATTATTTTCAAACTTCTTGTCATTTATCTAGAATTTTTCTAGAAACTAAACCCGTTAATAAATAATTGTTATGTTAGTGTTAATTGATTTAAACAAACTTTATCTATGTTCAATATAGATGTTTATTAACATCTAAAATATTAATATAAATAGAAAATTATAATATGGACAATGATTATATATAAAAACTAAACTATATACTTTTAAAAAAATATATATATTCTGAAATTTTTTATAGACCTCCGTAAGAAAAATAAAAAGATTATATCAAAAATATCATAAATATGAAATTAGTGGTTGATTTTATGTTAAAATCGGTTTTATTGTTTTTGTTGATATTTAAGTCAATTTTAAAAAATATATATATAGAATGAGATATGTTTGTGTGTAAGTTTCTTATAATTCTTTAAGTGAGTTTAAAACCAATGACATAGTATGTAGTTAAGTTAGTTTTTTTGGAAAAGTTCAAAAAAGTACTTCAAAAATAATAATATATATATGTTTATTATATACTTCGTATAGCAAAAATTTAATATAATTTATAAGTTGATTAGACCAATAATTTATTATTTATTATATTTAGGATTCGAAAATACCCGAATTCAAAATACAAACCGAATCAAAATACACAAATCATATTATGCGATTTACCCAAATTTATTTAAAATTATAATTATTTTGATTATATATATATAAATAATTGTTGTAAACATATTCTAAATATGTAATATAAGATTTAAATTTTAGTAGAATTGCAATTTCTTCTTTTTTGTTTATAATCGAACCGGAAATCAAACTCGTTAACAAACTATTTTGTTTTTTATTGTTTGATATTTTTAACAAAAAAAAATTTCAAATCGTTTTTAAATTCTTAATAATATTAATTAAACCTGTTTGTTTTGATTTAAATAAAATTTTAATGGTAGTTTTTATAAAAAAACTATGTAATAATGTATTTATGTGAATTACAAATGTTTATTTTGTTTTTCAAATATTTTTTACATAATTTCTTTAATATTTTTTATTTATTTTTGGAGAGAATTATAATATTTCCTTATTTGATTTTTCGTAATTAAATGTTCAAAAATATTTCTTTTTTTGCCCAATGGCATAATGTGTAAGTTAGTGTGATTTTTTGGAAAATTTCAAATTAATACTTCAAAAATACTAATATAGATATATTATATAAAAATATGGGAGAATCACAAAACTACACCATTTGAATTACATTTCACAAAACTACACCATTTCCAAAATACTTCACAAAACTACACCTAAACACTCAAAATTAAATTCAAATAAACTCTACCTAAACAATTCTACCCCCTTAATACTATACCCTAAACACTAATTAGCGAACCCAAATGAAATTTTTTTAATTTTGGTAATTTTTTAAAGGTTAAATCAAACTTTTAAAATTTTGAAAGGGTGTAAATATGTGAAAATATTAAATTATGAGTAGTTTTGTGAAGAAAGGGTTGAAAGGATGTAGATTTGTGAATTCCTCTAAAAATATCATATCATACAAATTTATAAGTATATATTATATAAAAATATAGCATTTTAAATTTATAAATATATATTTTTATAAAAAATTATATGTATATATATTATTAATCTTGGCATACAAATTATTTAAATATATTTGATATTTTATCACACCATTACTATTCATATTTTATATATTTAATTTTTTTTATTTTGTATAGATTTTTCCGTTGTTCTAAAAAACGGTCGCGTTGGAATTTTTAACTCGTTTTCAACCGAATAATCACTCAAATCGGTACAATGCCAATTTATTTTTGAGAAATTTAAACTATCGTGGGTTAGTTATGATATTAGAGCAAATCATTGATTTTAATAAATTCACTAGGATTTAACCCGTGGTACACCACGGGTTTATGTTTTTTACAAATAGTTTTATATATATACAATTAATTTAGAAGTTTGTAATATTCTTTCTGTTTTTTGTAAAATAAATAAAAATATTCAGAATCTCTAAAGAGTATTTTGTTATTTTATTGTTTATGCAAATAAATATATAATGAGATTAGATTTTATATAGCAAAATCTTAATATAATTTGTAAGTTGGTTTATTCCAAACTATTATAAACTATAAAAATTTATTTTATTATATTTAGGGATGGACAAAACTTCCGAATCCGAAATACCGAACCCAAACCAAACCGAAATCCCCAAATCAATACTGATCCTAAAAACAAATAACTCGAATGTATAGGGAAATTTACTACCATAATACCCTAAATCGAATCTGAACCGAACTCAATGTTGTAGAACTAAACTAAAATACTCTAACTACCCAAAAAATATTTAAAATAATAATAATTATAATTATATTTGAAGTACATAATTGGAACCAAACCGAAATTAAAGAACCGAAACCGTTCCAAAAATAAATAACCCGAACGAATAGAAAAATTTACTACTCGAAAACCCGGAGCTAAAACAAATTTCTAGATTTGAACCCGAAGTACCCAAAATTTGTTTATGATAAAGTTTAATCATTATTTTCAAACTTCTTGTGATTTATCTAGAATTTTTCCGAAACCGAACCCGTTAATAAATAATTGTTATGCTAATGTTAATTGATTTAAACAAACTTTATCTATGTTCAATATAGATGTTTATTAACATCTAAAATATTAATATAAATAGAAACTTATAATATGGACAATGATTATATATAAAAACTAAACTATATACTTTTAAAAAAATATTTATATTCTGAAAATTTTTATAGACCTCCGTAAGAAAATTAAAAAGATTATATCAAAAATAATATAAATATGAAATTAGTGGTTGGTTTTTGTTGAAAATCGGTTTTATTGTTTTTGTTGATATTTAAGTTAATTTTAAAAAGTATATATATAGAATGAAATATGTTTGTGTGTAAGTTTAACATAACTCTTAATCCTATTGTTGTCTAAAATAAGAATAAGATTAATCTTAAGTATTTTGTTTGGATTTACTAAATTACGTTTTTACCATTAGTGAAATTTTTGCATCTTGTTTAAAACCAACGACATAGTATGTTGTTAAGTGAGTTTTTTTGGAAAAGTTCAAAAAAATACTTCAAAAATAATTATATATATATTTTTATTATATATTTCGTATAACAAAATTTTAATATAATTTGTAAGTTGATTAGACCAATAATTGATTATTTATTATATTTATGATTCGAAAATACCCGGATTCAAAATACAAACCGAAACCTAATCAAAATACACAAATCATATTATGCGATTTACCCAAATTTATTTAAAATTATAATTATTTTGATTATATATATATATATATAAATAATTGTTGTAAACATATTCTAAATATGTAATATAAGATTTAAAGTTTAGTAGAATTGCAATTTCTTCTTTTTTGTTTATAATCGAACCGGAAATCGAACTCGTTAACAAAGTATTTTTGTTTTTTATTGGTTGATATTTTTAACAAAAAATTGTTTCAACTCGTTTTTAAATTCTTAATAATATTGATTAAACCTGTTTTGATTTAAATAAAATTTTAATGGTAGTTTTTATAAAAAAAATATGTAATAATATATTTATGTGAATTACATATTTTTATTTTGTTTTTCAAATATTTTTTTCATAATTTCTTTAATTTTTTTATTTATTTTTGGAGAGAATTGTAATATTTCCTTATTTGGTTTTTCGTAATTAAATGTTCAGAAATATTTCCTTTTATGTTCAATGGCATAATGTGTAAATAAGTTTGATTTTTTGGACATGTTCAAATTAGTACTTCAAAAATACTAATATAGATTTAACTATTCAAACACACAAATGACTTATTTATAAGTAGTGTTTCAACTAACATGTAGTTTTCACTATCAATGTGGGACTTTCTCAATTTTTTTCCTTTCAGTATGTGGGCTTTTGAATTCATATTCTTAAAGACAACAAAAAACAAAACAAACATATGATAATTACGGGCCTTTGAAATTAATGAATATGTGTTATTTGAGTTTGGCCGAAATTGAGTCTAATTATAACTTTTTGTGAGAAATTACGTGAGTGTGACACGTGTTTTATTTTCATGTTTAACTCACGTAATGTTTCTCAATTAGTATATATAGGATTTGTAAATGAACAATATGTTCTATCATTATTTTGAATTCAATTTGATAGAATATAACATATAAATATTAAGGAGATCTATTAGAAATTATAAAATTGACTTTTTATGAATTTTTTAATATTATATTTTCTATATTTTATAAGTTTTCAACATTTTTTAAATATATTATTAATTTATTATGTCAATTTAAGACACTTTTGTGATAAATTTGGGCTTTTTGTTTTGGCCTTTTTGTTTTGGGCTTTTATGAATTTTCAACGAATCATTAATGACGTGGGATCAAAATTAATCTGGTGATGACACGTATGATTTTTTCCAGTAATTTTCTCTCTCTGTCTCCTGTATTAATAATATAAGATTTGTAAGAGTGACATAAATAATCAAATACGGTTAATTTTAAAATTATTAATTGAAAATTCATCAAATATAACATTTTTTTGAATAAAATTATATTTTCTTTGATAATAAAGGAAAATAAAATAACTTTATAGTTTATAAGCAATATGGTACAACCTCGAGATGGCGAGTTGGCATGCTTTACAGACGGCTCGTGGAAGGAAAGGGATGAAACTAGTGGGGTAGGATGGGTTCTCCAAACGATCGGGCGACGAATAGAGCTCCTGGGATTGAAAGGCTTTGGTGGGAGCTTAACCTCGCTTCATGCAAAGCTACATGGGCTCATTTATGCCATGGTATGCTTGCGGAGATGTAGGTCTGATTGTCATATTTTTTATACGGATTGCAGGGATCTCCTGAGTATGGTGGCGACACCACACGAGTGGCCTATTTTTTCATCTGAGTTGGAGACGCTACGAGATCTGCAAGTGTTCTTCCTGGGTTTCTCACTACGGTTTGCAGCAAGGGATAAAAACAAAAAAAACTGATCTACTTGCACGGAGTACAAGTGGCATAAATGATTTCTTCCATTATACTGATCCATCGCTTCCTAATTGGTTTTCAGCGGCTTCTGACGTTTTAGAAATAGAATAGAAAAGATATACTAGAGTAAAAAAAAAAAAACAATAATGACAGTTAGAGAAACATTGGAACAATAGATTTGATGTGTTAGTTTCTCAAATATTAATTAGTTTTTTTGATGTTCAATACTCATTGTGTGTCCCTTTCTCGTATATTTTTTTAAAAAAAAATATTTGGTTTTTTATTCGTGCAGCTAGTTTTAAATAAGTAGATGCATGACTGCATCATACTACATATAACATGAGGTTATAAATAATTTTGTAAGTCTCAATCTTATATTGATCAGAAACTTATGACGAAAAGACATCATATTATTTTTATATATATATCATAAAATAAATTGATTTTTAGGGATTTTTTGGATTCTCATAAACTTCACGACTAGGACATGGTTGGTGATCTATCTATCTCTCTCGTAATTTCATATATATGATTTCATTTTCAAAAAGAAGTCTTTATTTCAAATTAATTTATTATATTTAATAATGAAGTTACGTTCATGACTAGTAGTAAAAAAACCAAACTCATGGTCAAAGATTTGATTAAGAACTTACTTACTTTAATTTTTCATTAAACAAATCATTTTGGAGACATTCTTCCGTGATTTTTGGCTTTAATACATTAACTATGTTTTTCTTTATAACATAATCGGCGATTATGACATTTTTCTTTGTCTAATCTTTCTTCATATTCCCCTAACGGTCATATAATTTGTGTATGACTTATTATAATCCTATTACTAGGATTTAACCCGTGGTACACCACGGATTTATATATTTTTAAATCGTTTTATATGTCTAAAAATTTAATTTAGAAATTAATGATACATCTTTTGTTTTTAAAGAATATATAAAACTATTTATATGTTTTTATTTTATTATAGTCCTTTATTATTTTACAAAATAATAATTTCATACTAAAAATTGTTATAATTTTTTTTTACTATATATTATCCAAATTACCCGGATCTAAAATACTAAACCGAAACATGACTACAATATCCAAATTGAAAAAAACCAAAAAATAAATATCTCGAACGGAAAGAAAAATTTACTAACCGAAAACCCGAACCGAAATCGAAACGAAACAATTTTTTGAAATAGAACCAAATGATCCAAAATTATTTAAATATTAAAAGGTATTGAAGTAAAAAAATTGTTACTATATAATATTTTGTAGTACATATTTCATATAGTAAAATTTTAACATAATTTATAAGTTGATTTATTCCAAACTATTTTATACTATGGTAATTGTTATTTATTATATTAAAAGGTAGACAAAATACTCATATCTAAATTAACGCATCGAAACCAAACTGAGATATTCGACCAAAAACCGATCTACAAAATAAGTAACTTGAACGGGTAGAGAAATTTACTACCGAAACCCGAAATCAAATCGAATTGAACCTAAATTTGTAAAACTGAACCGAACTTCCGGGTTACCCGAATTTTATACTAAAGAAATTTTATTTATTATATTATAAGAGTGAACAAAATATTTGGATCCAAATTAATATAGCGAAACAAAACTGAAATATTCGAAACGAAACCGATAAAAAAATAAGTAACTCGAACGGATAGATAATTTAACCACCCGAAAATCTGGAACTGAATCTGAATCAAACATAAATTTTTAAAACTTAACCATACTACCGGATTTACCCAAAATTTATTTAAAATAAAAATAATTATAATTATAGATACAAATAATTTATTTAAATATATTCATAATATATAATATTAGTGGTTGGTTTTTGTGTTGAAAATAATTGTTTTATTGATTTCTTGTTATTAATTCAAATTTTAACTAAATTTTAAAAATATAATAATATTAATGATATATGTTTGTATGTATGTTTAATATAAACTTTGTTTTGAAATTGTTATCAAAGTTAATAATAATAGAGGAATTCACAAAACTACACCCTTTCAACATCTCCTTCACAAAACTACACCTAATTTAATTTTTTCACAAAACTACACCCTTTCAAAAAATTTAAAGCTTGATTTACCCTATTAAAAATTATCAAAATTAAAATCTTTTCATTTGGGTTCGCTAATTAGTGTTTAGGGTATAGTATTAAGGGGGTAGGATTGTGTGGGTAAAGTTTATTTGAATTTAATTTTGAGTGTTTAGGTGTAGTTTTGTGAAGTATTTTTGAAATGGTGTAGTTTTGTAAAATGTAATTCAAATGGTGTAGTTTTGTGATTCTCCCATAATAATATTATCTTATAAATTTTGTTTGATAAACATTAAATATGGTTTTACCTTAATGAATTTTTTTCCTTATTTAAATCCAATGGCATATTATGTAATTAAGTGAGTTTTTTTGGAAAAATTCAAAAGAGTACTTCAAAAATAATAATATAGATACATAAAGTTATAATTTTTATACCGTATATTAACTAAAATATATTAAACCATTTAAATCGATGTTCATAGTCGAACAAGACTTTTGTGTCAAGTGGGAGACATGTATTTTTGATTGTTCAATATGCAAAGAAGTCAATTTGACTAATCAAATATTTAAATCAGTACTATTTTAATTCATTTAGAAAACATAAATCTATATTAGTTGTTTTCTGAAAAATGAAACGAAAATCTAAGAGAAAGAAAAATGTCAGGAAAATCATATATACCTTTTTAAAAAAGTTTTTTCGTTTATTTGTCTTAAAAAAATGAAGTTACATCTTTAGTTCATTATTCTAATGAATGGTTATATTATATGATTTTTTAAACAATTATAGAGATATTATATATTCTTGTAATTTAACAAATAGTATTTATATATAATATAAAGATGGAACAAAAATAAAGTGATGGGAAATGTGATTGCATTCCAATATAAACCTGTCATTGTCTGGAACCAAGTCCGTTGGACTGAGTCGGAATCGCATTTAATTATTTCATTCAAATAATTTAATTATTTACCATTATATTATATAGTATTAGTTAAATTATCTGTATATACATAATGCACTACACGTGATCTCGACGGTAGCGTATAAGTAAACTCTATATACGATGATCTATAAGTTATACATAATTCAAATTTTTGGACTTTAACATCAATATTGTGCTATTTTCTCCTATATTTCATTAACAAATTTAATGTATAAACAAATTTTACCCATTAGGACATGGCATTAATTACGGTGTAATAATGAAAGAGAATGAATACATATTGTTTTTTTTTTTTGTTATATCGACAGAGAGACAAAACCACTTCCATTATAGTAGAACACACTGTAGATTTCATACTATACAATTTCCTTTATTTCATAATAAAACAAATCGTCACTATTCTATAAGTATACAACAGTGTATAATAAATGAGCTTTATCCAAAAAAAAAACAAATGAATTATTCAATAAATGAATTATTGGAACAGGTTTTGTAGTTTTATCCTGTTACAATATTCAGTTGCTAATAAAATACACACATATAATTGTATTATATTATACTATAAACTAGAATAATAGACCAAAAATCCAAAACTATATTTATGTGTAATACGGAGTTTTATACATATATCTTAATTACATGTAACTTTTTTAAAAAAATTAGATACAAATATTCTAGTTTTTTTGTCAATTAATTATTACGGCTCTCTAGGGTTAGATTACAAAAAAGCCTAACTATTTAAAGAAGAGGGCAAGTACACATCTTCTTCTAGTCTTCACTTCATTTTCACAAAAACTCTTTCATAAGACCAAAGAGCCATTTTTTTAATTTCAAAGAAAATAAAATTTCAAAACAACAAAAAAGAAACTAGGGTTTCATTAATAAGATCGTGTAATGAAGAAGAGACAAATGGTAATAAAGCAAAGATCAAGAAACTCAAATACGTCGTCGTCTTGGTCTACAACAACAACTACTTCTTCTTCGTCGTCGGAGATAAGTAACGTCCGTTACGTGGAGTGTCAAAAGAATCACGCCGCTAACATCGGAGGTTACGCCGTCGACGGTTGCCGTGAGTTTATGGCCGCCGGTAACGAAGGAACCGTTGATGCTTTGAGATGCGCCGCTTGTGGTTGTCACCGGAATTTTCACCGGAAAGAAGTTGATACGGAGGTTGTTTGTGACTATTCTCCACCTAACGTTTGATTTTTTTTAATTACTCTTTTTTTCTTCTTACGATTTGGATTTTTTAAAAAATATTTTTTAAAGGTGAAGTTATTATGAGGTTATTTATATTTGTATATGATTATTATTGATGTGTATATTAAAAGCTCACATATACACAAACTGATCTATGTGTGTTTTAAAATTGGGATGTTTTCTTGTTTGTTTTACATATTGTATAGTTTTGTTTTTGTGACGTGTGAACAATCGTTCTTGTGAATTGTGTGCCTTTTTCACGAAATGACATTTATTGTAATGATTTAAAAAAAATTAAATAGATTGGTATTTATTTTGGATCAAGAATGATATTGGATCTTATTTCTTTCGGTCTAAAAATCGAATGTGTGTTTTAGACAATACACTTCTATTTTTTTGGGAGAATTACAAAACTACACCATTTGAATTACATTTCACAAAATTACACCATTTCAAAAATACTTCACAAAACTACACCTAAACACTCAAAATTAAATCCAAATAAACCATATTCACACAACCCTACCCCCTTAATACTATACACTAAACACTAATTAGCGAACCCAAATGAAAAAATTTCAATTTTAGTAATTTTTTAAAAGGTAAATCAAACTTTTGAAATTTTGAAAGGATGTAAATATGTGAAAAATTAAATCAGGTGTAGTTTTGTGAAGGAGAGGTTGAAATGGTGTAGTTTTGTGAATTCCTCATTTTTTTATCAAAAAGAAAATACAATTCTATTCATTTAGGTTTCAAGAAATGTTGGCAAACTCCTAAATATTCGTCTCTTACGTATAATTTTCAACATAAACAATGTTGTACATTTATCAAAATTCTAGAATTGTATTATGTTACTCCATTATTACGATGATATAGTAGCCGGATGGATTAGATATTTAACTCAAATATATATAGTTGAACCTAATGCCACTATTATTATAAAGAAAAAAATTGACATACCTAATTCCACTATTGGTGGCTACTTGATTTGACAAAATTTAGTTTATTGAATCTAATTCCATTTATAATATAATATAACGTGTGTTTGAAAGCGTAAAATTTCTTTGTAGAGTAATAAACCCAATTTATATCATATCACTAATTAACGGTCCACACATATCGAATCATGTTTTCTTAACGTCTAGGTTCATGGTTTTAATTCTTTAATTATTTTTAAAAAATCTATGTAGAATCAAAAGAAGGCCAGAAGCAACTATAAGAATTAAACAAATGTAAATATATGGCCATGAACAAAAGATTTAGTTTTGTGATTAAAAAAATGATGTATTATATTGGCTGCTTTTAACATCATCTAAGTGGCCACTCGAATTTGTTGGAAAAGAACACTGTAGTTTTTATTATTATTAATTATTGGAAACCAAAAGAGCTTTATATATTTATATTCCAACTTTTTTTTGTGAACCAGGGTGTATTGAGAATCTCCAGAAATTCTGAACTATTTTATTCTTTTTTAAAAAATATATTGGTATATATGACAATTATATAAATACGAAAATGTCATGGTTAGGTAATAAAAAAAACAATTGTGTGTGGATCTTTCTCTAAATAAACTAGTAAGTGAATTGGTTAGGTAATAATAATAGAATATTATTCCCGTTTAATTTCTTCGTTAGGTTTCATTATGCATAAATATTGTATCGAAAAGAGTTATAAAGAATATACATTAAATTTGACATATTATTCGAATAATATTACTACTATTAACTAAAGATTCCACGAACTAAGAAGGCTTGAACTAGTATCATTCCCGAGAATAAACATAGATTTTTATGATCCAAAAACTATATACTAATATCAAACAGTAGATTATATAATGCGTACGTATAAAACAAAAATATCGGACCATCTTATCAATTAGGTGGCATATAATTGTCATTGAGAGCTTGAAGTTGAAATTTGTGAAGGCCCATTAATTGGCAAATCAATCGACATTCATAAACTAATGATAATATTATATATTTTTAAAACAAAGTCATATTGTTTTTTTCATATTTATGTGAACAATCGGCATTTTTTGATTCTTGATTGGCTCTTTCACAAATGTGCAATGTTTATAAGACCCACTCACTAATTAATATGATTTATCATTAAGGACTATCTTTTTGTTTGTTGTATTTTTCTTACTAATGGACCGATGTGAAGAGCCCTAGGGCCCTTTAAAAAGCTTGTAATAGACTTATGATTTTGTTACTTTTCTTTATTTAATTTTCATTATAAAATAACCACTAAATTCAAGGCTTTTGTAAGCTACAAAAAAACTAAGATATATATATATATATAGTGGAATGAGAAGGAAGTTATTAATATTATTATTTTTTATCTTATATATATGAAAACTAACAGTTAGAGAATAAACAAAAAGAGCCAAAAATGAACAAAACAAGTGGACCAAATTAAGACAGCGAAAAGAAACATTTGGCTTATTAAACACAAAATGAAGAGATTGGTTTGAGAAAATGATTGAAGTGGAGATGAGTTCTTTCAATACATGGGATCGATGTGATTTTCAAAGTCCCGCTTTCAAAAATTATCACATGCTTTTGTCCTTTTTAATACTCTAATGTTATTCACGTTCTTTATTCATGTAACCGACGTGGAATAGTCCAATTCACCGAGAAATGTGATTTTTAATACTACTACCATTTTACTAGCTAGGTAAATGTGAAAACGTTCATTACAAAATATAACTCAATATGGATGGTTTATAGATTTCTCCAAGCTTTTTTTTATTCAAAAACTAATTACGATTGTGAATATGAGCATTAAGTTCAAAATATTATAACTAAAATACTTAATCTTAAACAGTTCATGAAATTAAAATGTACTACATGCTAGATCTTAAGATACTATATATATATATAATTAGTTTATATATAGTTATGTAATCTAGTTATAGAAAAAAAAAATTATGTTTCGCTGAAAACTATTTTATTAAGCAATTAATGAATGTAACAAAATAACTTATTTTTTCTTTTTAGAATAAGAATATATGCTATTTTTTACCTGCACAAGTGCATATAACATGCAATTTTGTTTATGTAACGGAGTTCATAAATAATGGAGAAAAAGGCTAATTACGCACGAGGATGATAACAAGGCTTAATTATTCGATAGTGGGAGGCCCATTAGCTTAAATGGGCTTCACGTTTTGACCAAGTCAGTGACGTTGACTAATTTACTACTAACACGTTAGATATCATGCTACAATTATTTTTCTTTGCTTATGATTTAATTATGAATTTGTCGGTCTATTTAATATGCTAAGTTTCTATTTCTTTTCTCAATTTTAGAAGTTATATATATATATAATGAAATAAATGTCTTGCTTTTTATTGTCGTATTTCCAAGGTTACATAGAGGCTTATAGAGATAATATAACTAAAGTGTTAAGTTCTACCTATTAAATTATTATTTTTTGGTTTGTCCTTACTAGATCCTATTCTAAGAAGAACCAAGAAGTCTATTAGTAATAAATTTTTTTTGTTATTTTATATGCCAGTGAATGTGATGTTTGTTTACATTTATGATGATTAAATGGTCTGTATTTGTACTATGTAATATGACAAAATTAAATAAACTTACACTAATCGTTTCAACCCAATATTAATTAATGCACGTAGTAGTCAGATATTTAATGAAGAGTGAAATAACACCACGAAAATTTCGGGAAAATATAACTAAGATTCTAAATAAATAAATTTCGAAAATATATTGATTTTAAGAAGAAAAAAAATTATACAACATAAAAGCTTAATTTTATTGCACTATTTTAAATTTTTCATATAACAAGTATATCAGAATTTACAATTTGTATATTCGTTGACTTGACAACAAGCAAGCCACATAATAAAATAAAAATAAAAAACTATGAGTTGCTCCACATTGTTTATTTTTAGAATAAATTTTGACTATAGTAAATTATTATTTTTACCCTCCAAAGTCGACATATCAACAAGATCTTCTTGATCATCATCATCATGATCACATTGAACCAAGCCATGATCATCAAATAACCATTTCTCAATCAAAGACAAAGAGCCTTGATCATGATCATGATCATTAACATTACTATTTGTAGCTTCAATGTCACTATGATGATCATGATCAATAACCCTTTCTTCTTCACCAATGCTTAAGCATTGATTATTAGAGAGTGATGATGATGAAGTGTTAAGCCTTGAAGAAGAAGAAGAGTTTGTCCAATTTAGAAGTAACTTAGATATGTTGTTTGTGCTTGAGGCATAAGTACTTGATGAATGATGATGATGATAAGGTTTTGGTGAATCATTAATAGATTCATGAGTGATTGATGAAGATGGTTTGTTAAGTGATAAAGCTTGAAATAAAGCTTGTTTAGCCATGTTGATATCTGTTTGTAGCTTAAACGCCCATTGTCCTTTGTTAACTATCCTTTTGCTATAATTGTTATCACAAGATGATGACATATTGGTGTTGCCTTCTTCTTTGGTGATACAATTTTGAATCTTCATCTTGAGTTTCTTTTTAAGATGCGTGTTCCAATAGTTTTTGATATCGTTGTCTGTTCTTTGAGGTAGATATGATGCTATTGCTGCCCATCTAATTTTCGAAAAAAATATCCAATATTTTAAGCAAGAATCAATCGATTACTATAATAAAGTATGTTAAATCAATAAACTTAGAGATGATCAATAGTAAATAATATTTGACATGTTATATAATGTATAATGTTTTAACTAAAAGCGTGTGGTTTAAAAAAATATTTAGTTTTAATTTAGTTCAACCAATTATTAAATAGATAGTTAAATATCACTAAATATAAAATATTAAAATACTTAATTATAACTTACATAGAAATCCGAATTTTCCATCTTATAATATATAGAACACACACACAAAAAAAATCCAAAACATCATTTCGGAACATAGGAAATGTATAAATTATATATAAAAAAGAGTTAAAAAGAGTGTTTTGAAAATATACTTACCTATTACCCAAAAGAGCTTGGAGGTGGATGATCATCTTCTCCTCGGGTTGTGTAAAGTTTCCACGTTTGATACCGGGACGAAGGTAATTAGTCCATCTTAATCTACAACTCTTGCTACATCTTAGCAAACCTAAAAAGCAAATATTATAAAATATTTTATCTGAAATTTAACAAGGAATATATATATACTTAAAGAAGAAGAAAGTATGAAGAGTGATCAAGACCGGTGTTAGTAGGAACAGCTCTCCAGTTTCCAGGGCCATGTAGTTGGATAAAAGAGACCAAGATTATGTCTTCTTCAGGTGTCCATGGTCCTTTCTTCACTTCCATCTTCTCTTGACATGGTGATCTACCCATATTATTTATTAATTGTTTCCACCTTCAATATATATTGTATACTATATAGTTTTTTTTTTGTGTGTGTGTGTGAAGATATATTATAACTAGTAAGACTTTAAGATTGTGTTTTTTGCAAGGAGGGTTTTTCTTAAAATATCAAGTGAATGAGCTTGAAAGAGTCTTTGCTTTGGAGAATTTTCTCTTTAGAATGATCTTTTTGTTTGTTTGTGTGTTTAATTAGGACACATGTGCTCGGTTTGGATCTATATGGCTTTGATATATATAAAGACATATATACAACACACATATTTAAACCAAAATAAGTTACAACTTTATATATAGAATTTAATTTTATTGTTGTTTTTTTTACCTTGCCAACATTTTGAGATCATTTAAATAACACCTAAAAAAGTTGAAGTGGCAATGAAGTTAACCAAGTAAATACTATACTATCATTTACCAAAAAAGTAAACAAATATTATTACCAAAAAAGTAAACTAAATATTGATAGAAAATATCAAAAATAAAACAAAATAATTCATTTACGTGGATGTTATTAATCCTAAAAACAAAATGAGAAAAGAGTCAATAGAGACACCCAACATGCATTTACTCATTTTCCTTTTGCTTTGTAACGTAAAAGTCAAACCTTCTATAATGTCTCTCTCTCTTCACTTATGTGGCAATACTAATCAAAGGGATGGCACTTCAATTACTAGTATTAATTACCGATAATATAGGTGAGATCTTGTATACTTTATTATAGTGTTGAAAATTGTTAAGAGTAAGTTCCTTATACTCTTTTAAATTTTATGCACGTAAGTAGTTTAATTTGACTCTAAAGATTCATTATAAACTCGCCTCTTTTTTCTTATTCATTATGTGTAACTTTACTTCTTTCTAAAATTGGCCATGCATGAAGGGATATAGTGTTATTAATAGTATTGAAAAATTATTTATAACAAGCTACCTATATTGAAAATAATAAAAAAATATATATTAAAATAGAGCTTTTACGAAGAAGCATTATCGAAGATTTTTTTATACATTAACGTCCACGTTTATTTGTTTGCTTATATAAACTCGATCCACGCATTTTATGAGTGCATGGTTTCACGTCTAGTCGATATATCAAATAAAATATAAACTTTCTATTTTAGCTGTAATTTATAAAAAATTGTCACTTTAGTTTTTATGGTGAAACATAAATGCAACTATTTAACAAAAAAAAAAACATAAATGCAACTTTTAATGTTTGGACATTTTTTTGTCAAGAGCTACTTAAAAAAAAATTAAAATCTTGACGTATACGAAAACGTCAAACACATAACGTAAAGTTATTAATATTTTTCTTACTAGCTTAATCAAAAAATACTATTTTATAATTACTAGTTTAACAAAACAAAAAAAAAATTATTTCCACAATTTAGACTATTCCTCACATGGTTAGTTTCTTATCATAAATATTCTGAAACTGTGAAAAGTTGCTTTCCATATGGTCTATTTCGTCATAAAAACTTGAACATCATTTAATTTATAACGATGAATAGTACGTGAAAATTTAGCTAATTTCTTGCAAATTTTGGTGGTTAGAATATCAATCCCATACCTACGCAACCTCAAAATCATAGTTAATTAATTAGTTCACACTTGAAGTTGATATAACTAATTAACTATCATAAGATTCATTGAATAATTCATATTCAAAAAATACAAATAATGAAAATAAACCATTTTATTGTACTTTTTAACGAACGAAAGTCTTGCATAACATCGAGGATATGATAACATTGATTAACGTTCAAATCCGTCTTTAGAAATCTTTTAGCACACGTAAGATATTAAGTGTCTAACTAAGAGTGTAATAATCATATAAAGCATAATTAATGTGTGTTGCTTTTGTCACAAAGGAAACTAATTAATTTTAAACCAACTACTCAAGAAGTTGACTTATGAGTGACCATGCTGAAATTTAATTTGGTTAACTAATCAATTAAGAAAATTGTAAATGTTTTTAAATCCATACAAATAGATTGATGTTTTACGTCTTTTTGAATCAAAAATATTGATGTTTTATGTTTTCAATGTATAATTTATTGAAAAATTGTAAAGTTCAAAAAAAAATTATTGCGAAAAAATAAAACTTTGAATTGTTATTGGTTGATTGATATGAAAAATTGTGTAGTTTATTAAATCAATGTATTTATTAACATATATTTATTGTTTTCTTTAATCTATGTGAAATATCTAAAACATCAATTTTTTGATACAGAAAGAATACTAGTTTAGTATCAAAGAATTGAAGAAACGAAAGATAAATTTTTATTTATTTATTTTTAGCCTTAATTTGGTAATTGTACTTGGGTGCCAAGTTAAAAACATTTATTTAATAGATGTGTTTATGGCTTGGGATAGGCACACGTAGAAGGCGTAATTAAATGTGCTATTAATGAAGTGAAAATGATGGATTATGTCAATATAATTGTAATTAATTACCCTACTCACTTAATTACACCATCCCTCTCCCATCAATTGTGGGCTATTCACTTATTTTTTTCTCCAATCCTCGATATAGGCATAGAAAATATAAAAGTACCAAATAAAAGTGAGAAAAATACTATGTGTGACCGACGACTCAAAAATTGATTAACATAGCTCAATAAGTATTTGGACTAATTAATTCTATTTGATTTCTATGTAATTATTCAAGAAATGACAGTTATATTATGAGTTTGTTTGATTTTTTAATTATATCAAAAGCTTTTTTTTCCACAAAAACTTGGTTGCTTCACACGCTATATGTACATGTCTAAACGTAATTTATGAATACGGTTGATAAAAAAATTATAGATTGTAAAATCTTAAAATTGATATATTTGGGTAATTTAAGTAAAATCGTAAGATTAACCTATATTAATTATTGACACGCCATGTAAATATGATCACACAAAACAATGTATTTGTTTTTTTTGTAATACATTCAGTAGTTAAAGAAAAAACTACTACGCAAATATATAAAAAAAATACTAAGTAAAAAATACTTTCTTAAAAAAAAATTACAACTTTGTTTGGTCTACTACTTGAATATGTGGAATAGTAAATCGACACAAAGGACATTTCGTACTCTTTTTGCTCCACTTAAGTATACAATCTCCATGAAAAACATGACCACAAGGTAAGTTAGCCACAAGTGTTTCTTTTTCATAATCTTTCAAGCAAATCACACATTCATTATTCTCTTCTTGATCCAATCTTGAACCAAATCTAAACCTCTCTATCCACAAACAATCCATATTATAAACGTTATATTCTAGCTTAGATATCTTCACTTGAATAACTCTCGACGAAGAAGACTTTTTTATAGCTTTATCGATATCGCGAAAAACAATTGAACATCTTTTGGTCGAGAGACCGAACCGGCGCAAGATAAGCCATATGTCTCTTGCGCAATTTAGTGTGTAGTACTTGTTTTTGTCGTGGTCGTGATCACTAGGGTTTGTTGTTGATAGTTTTAAACCAATCCCGTTAGGACTACGAGATATATCGACCGGGAAATCGTTAGGTTTGTTGAAAGGAAAGTAACCGTAGTGGCGTACGATGTTTTTGTCGGGAATAGACGAGTTTGTTATTTCTCCACCGTGTAAACGAAGTTGCGTGTGGCGGATTTCGGTGCATGTTAGCGCGACGGTTCGTACCGGAGCGGTGGTCGCGTTACGGTGAAGATAGATTTTATATTTGAAATCAGTATGTGAATCCATGAAGATTAATTAATAAAAATCTCTCTTTGGTTAATTCAAGATATAAAAGTTTCTTTGTTGTTGAATGAAAGTGATTTGAGAAATAATTATGAAGAAGAGACATGCGTGATGGGTTTATATAGTTTTAAAACAAATGTTGTTTTCCTTTTCTTATTTGTATCAAGAATGATGATTTTATTTCATTATCCTTAAACAAAGGAAAATGGTATCTTTTACCACAAAAAAAGGAAAAATGGTAATTTGGTAAAATAAAAAAGGAAATATATTTTTTTTTTTGTCACAAAATATATACTCCTAAATTAAGTTATTATAAACCTAAATTAAAACATTTGCGTCGGCTTGCAAATTTTGGGCCGTCATGAGACAGGCCAGCCTATTTTGATAAAAGATTTGGAAAACTGAAAATATATTAATGGGCTTTGAATCCAAGTGTATGATTTCAGATTAAACATAAATATTATTTTAAAGATTACGATTTCAAATTTTAGAAATTCATGCTAAATTTAGATTTTATATTATTTAATTAAAAAAGTAAGAGAAATTCCTCAAAATAGCATGAAAAAATGTTTTTTGGACAAAAAAAACATTACAAGTTTTTTTTCCCTCAAATACCATTAAAATGTTTTTTTGACAAAAATACCATAAACACAAAAATCTAATTTTAACATTTTAAAACTTAATTTTTTCATTTGGATTCGCTATATATTGTTTAGGGTATAGTATTGAAGGGGTAGGGTTTAGTTTTGAGGGTTTCATGTTAATTTTGAAGATTTTAACTTAATTTTAAGTCTATGGTATTTTTGTCCAAAAAAACTTTTTAATGGTATTTAAGGAAAAAAAATGATTTTGATGATATTTTTGTCCAAAAAACTATTTTTCAAGGTATTTTCGAAAATTGCCCTAGTAAGTAACTAATGATATTTACGACTTAATTTTTTTTTTGTGAATTTGTTTTGGTTCTAAATTTTTTTAATTAATAAAACACATAATACACAATTTTCATTTTAGAGGAATTCACAAAACTACGCCATTTTATCATTCATTTACAAAACTCTACCTAACTTATTTTTTTCGCATAATTACATCCTTTTAAAATTTGAAAAAGTTGATTTATCCTTTAAAACTTTACCAAAATTAAATTTTTTCATTGGGTTCGCTAATTAGTGTTTAGGGTATAGTGATTAATGAGGTAAAGTTGTATGAGTAAACTTAATTTGAATTTAATTTTTAGTGTTTAGATGTAGTTTTGCGAAGAAATTTTTAAAAAGCATAATTTTGTGAAACGATAATTCAAAAGTTGTAGTTTTGTAATTCTCCCTTCATTTTACAATATTTTGAAAAATTAATTCAATTTGTATTGACTTCCTATTATTTTCCACAGCTTTAAGCTCAATGAGCTGATAATGAATTGTCTATTGAACAAGACCTTAAATTCCTTAAAAATCTCGCCTTTCTCTTCTTCTTCTTCGTCTTCTACATACAGACTCTTATCTTCCATTACCAATTCGCAAAACCCATTACCACCTTCCACAAATTCGATTCCTTTTAACCCTTTTGACTTCTTCAATGATCAAACAAACTCAAGTCTTTGTAATCTCAGGGCAACAAAAACTCTCCAAGCCCATCTTATCAGAAGATATCTCTTACCATTCGATGCTTTCATTACCAAATCCTTGCTTAATTGGTACTCAAACTCGTGTTCTATGGCTTATGCAGCTAAGGTGTTCGACACAATGCCTAAACCAGATGTTGTGTCTTGTAACATTATGTTATCTGGTTATAAACAGAACAGATTGTTTGAAGAGTCGTTGAGATTCTTTACTAAGATGCAATTTTTGGGTTATGAAGCTAATGAGATAAGTTATGGGTCTGTGATCTCTGCTTGCACTTCTCTAAAAGATTCTTTGTACAGTCAGCTTGTGTGTTGTTATGCTATAAAGATGGGTTTTTTCTTATATGAAGTTGTTCAATCTGCTATAATAGATTCCTTCTCGAAAAGTCTTAGATTTGAGGATGCTTATAAGGTATTTAGTGAGATTTTATCTCCTAATGTGTATTGTTGGAACACTATCATAGCAGGAGCACTTAGGAACCAAGATTATGGTGCTGTTTTTGATCTTTTTCATAGAATGTGTGGTGGGTTTCAGAGGCCCGATAGCTATACTTATTCCACTGTTTTGGCTGCGTGTGCTTCGCTTGAGAAGCTTAGGTTTGGGAGAGCGGTTCAAGCTCGGGTGATCATATGCGGAGCGGAAGATGTGTTTGTTAGTACTGCTATAGTTGATTTATATGCAAAATGTGGGCATATGGATGAATCTAGGGAAGTGTTCTTCCGTATACGCAATCCTAGTGTTGTTTCATGGACAGTGATGCTGTCTTGTTTCACAAAGAGTAATGATGCTTTCTCCGCTTTTGAAATATTTAAGGAAATGAGACGTACTGGTGTTGAGATCAATAGCTGTACTGTAACAAGTGTAATTGCTGCTTGTGGTAGACCTTCTATGGTCTATGAAGCAAGCCAGGTCAATGCTTGGGTTATAAAGAGTGGTTTCTATCTCGATTCTTCAGTGGCGGCCTCCTTGATTAGTATGTACTCAAAGAGTGGAGATATTGATCTCTCTGAACAGATTTTTAATGATCTGGACGATGATGTTCAGAAGCCAAATGTCGCAAATGTAATGGTCTCTTCATTTTCGCAACATAAGAAGCCTGGTAAAGCAATAAGGCTTTTTAAGAGAATGCTTCAGGAAGGGTTCAGACCCGATGAGTTTAGTGTATGCAGTTTGTTAAGTGTATTAGATAGTTTGAATTTAGGTAAGCAGATTCACAGTTACACCTTTAAAAGTGGTTTGGTCCTTGATCTCACTGTCGGAAGTTCTCTTTTCACAATGTACTCCAAATGTGGTAGCTTAGAAGAATCTTTTAGTTTATTCAAGCAGATACCTGTTAAAGACAATGCTTGCTGGGCTTCCATGATTTCTGGTTACAATGAGTATGGTTATCTAAGAGAAGCTATTGATCTATTTGTCGAGATGTTGGCTGATGGGACTTTTCCTGATGAGAGTACGCTAGCTGCTGTTCTAACTGTGTGTGCTTCTCTTCCTTCTCTGCCAAGAAGTAAAGAAATACATGGATATGCATTAAGAGCTGGAATCGACAAAGGGATGACTCTTGGTTCTGCACTAGTAAACACTTATTCAAAATGTGGCTCACAAAAGTTGGCTAGACAGGTCTATGATAGCCTCCCTGAAATGGATCCAGTTTCATGCTCATCTTTAATTTCAGGATATTCACAACACGGGTTAATTCAAGATGGTTTCCTTCTATTTCGTAATATGGTTACGTATGGTTTTACCATAGACTCCTTTGCAGTTTCGTCCATTCTTAAAGCCGCTGCTCTCTCAGACAAATCATCTCTGGGAGCTCAAGTTCATGCCTACGTCACAAAAGTTGGATTGTGCACGGAGCCTTCTGTAGGGAGTTCACTACTAACAATGTATTCAAAATTTGGAAGTATTGAGGACTGCTGTAAAGCATTTAACCAGATCAACTGCCCGGATTTAATCGCATGGACTGCGCTGATTGCAAGTTATGCTCAACATGGAATGGCCACTGAAGCGTTACAAGTGTACAATCTTATGAAGGAAAAAGGACTCAAGCCTGATAAAGTGACTTTTGTAGGAGTCTTGTCCGCCTGTAGTCATGGTGGTTTGGTCGAAGAAGGCTATCTCCATCTAAACTCGATGGTAGAAGACTACGGTATCGAACCTGAGAACCGTCATTATGCCTGCATGATTGATGCTCTGGGGAGGTCAGGAAGACTTAGAGAAGCTGAGGGTTTTATCAACAATATGCCTATTAAGGCGGATGCCTTGGTCTGGGGAACATTGCTTTCTGCTTGCAAACTTTACGAGGATGTTGAACTCGGGAAGCTAGCTGCGAAAAAGGCTATGGAGCTAGAGCCATCAGACGTTGGAGCGCATGTTTCACTCTCAAACATCCTTGCAGAGGTTGGTGAGTGGGAAGAAGTGGAAGAAATTCGAAAGCGGATGAAAGGAACAAGCCTAAAGAAAGAACCAGGGTGGAGTTCTGTATGACGTGTAAGGTCTGGTTATGCATAAGCTGCAAGGTTCATTTTTGTCATGAGCTTGGGACTTTGGTGTAAATCCAGAATGTTCAGACATGGATGCAGAAGTTCTGCTTCAAGTTCTGACAGGAAGAAGGAACAATTGAAAGTAATTGGAGTCTGAACTTGAGATTAGTTGCATTGTTGAAGACATATCTGCACATCATTACATAGAAAATAGTTGGTCCAAAGTCGTTTATGATTTTCATTTTCTTGGACGGCAATATAGTCCAATATAATTCATTATGACACTCTTGGCTCTGTTCCGTCAATCTTAAAGATAAAATGAAATTTGTATATTTCAATAGTTTGAATGTCATCTATTAGAAGAATTCAAATTTGCAAAATCACAACTTGGAAAATAGCAAAAAAATGATTTAACCGTAGGAATGATTGTTCCTTGTTGCAGCCTTGCAGGTGTTTGAGATTATGGGTCAAGTTCTGTTCCAAGAGGTTGAAGATCAAACAGTGTCTGAAGAAGAGTCCGGATCGATATAGGTTGGTGAATTGTCTCCAGAAATATAAGATTAGAACATCTCCAGCAGAAGCTGCAGTGCCTAGGGGGATCAACAATGTTTGATTTTTTATGTCCCTGAGTAGCTACCACAAGTTCTTGTGAATATTCGACACAGTGGTCAGGTGTTCCTCAGCTAAGGCTTCATTATGTCTTGGAGATGTAAGTGGAGTAGCCGTGGGAGCTTGGCTACTAAGACCCGCGGTTGAGTTACCATCGTCTCAAGGAATGATTCAGCAAGTCCTCAAATCAAACAAACCCAATCAGTTCTTCAAACAAGCAGGTCTGAAGTAAGCCATTGAATCAGACTCACATGGCTACTACTGTTAAAACCTTTTTCTTGCGTAGCCTTTTATCTCTAAGGCCATCAAAAAGAAGTTCATAAGCATAATATGTAATACAGCTCTTCTTTAACAGATCCTCCAAGACAAGCTTCGGAGCAGCCACTTCTCTTTTGTCGATATCAAAAATGGTGTTCACGGCCTCAGGAACCAGTCCTTTCTGGACCATCCGATGGATAATACCCGCAGCCTCGTAAACTCTATCATCCACACAAAGACAGTTTATTACACGTCCAAGTGTCGTGAGCGATGGAGCAAACCCATTTTCCATCATCTTCAGTAGAAACTTGAACCCCATATCGATATTTCCTGTTTTACAAAAACCATCAACCATAAGGCGGTATGTGTATCCATCATGAGGAAGGTCACGATCAACCATCTCTTGGTAAAGCTTTTCCGCCATAGTTACATTTAGCTTCTCAGTGAATGCATGGATGATGATGTTATATGTTGCTGTTGAGCTTGAAACTTTATATATCTCTTCCATTTTTCGGAACAACGTGTATGCTCCATCCAAGTCACCGTTTTTGCAGAACCCGTCGATCAACGTTCCAAAAGTAACCGCATCTGGATTCACACTCTTGCTTTTCATCTCCTTCAGCAACCCCATGGCTTCATCTAGTTTACGGTATCTACATAGACTCTCTATAAGTATGTTAAATGTGAATAAGTTAGGATCACAACCTTTCTCCACCATTGTTTTATATGTTTCCATCACATCTTCAAACTTTGACGTTTTGCAGAGACCGTTCAACAAAGAGTTGTAAGTGTACACGTCAGGATCAACACCATTGTCCAACATAACATTTAAGATCTCAAGCGCGTTCTCCATTTTCAACTGCGTAGAAAAACCGTGGATCAAAATATTGAAAGTGAAAATATCGGGAAAATACCCTTTGGAGATCATGACTTTAACTAGACCATCGGCATCAGAAACACATCCCATCTTGCATAAACCGTTTACGAGTATATTAAAAGTCTTTACATCGGGAATCAAACCCTTTTCAGACATTTCACTTGCTAACTGAGCAGCCTCTAGAATCAAACCATGCTTACACAATCCTTTGATCAGTGTGTTGTAAAGAATCACACTAGGTTTCACTCCTTTTCCTAAGGCCTCGTTAAACAAGGCTAAAGCACGGTCTGTTTCACCTTCTTGACACAATCCATCAATTAAGGAGCGATAAGTAAACTCGTCAGGCACAAACCCGTTGAAAACTGCATTGCCTAGAGTCTTTTCTGCAAGCTGCACCATGCCACCTTTGCAATATCCAGCTATTATTGTGTTATAGGTAAACCTATCAGGCTCAAGCCCTTCATTGACCATTTTCGCTAAGTAAAACTCTGCTTCCTGAAACTTTGAACTCTTACATAAGCCATATATTAGATTGTTATAGGTAACAACATCAGGTTTTGGTCCCAGCTCGATGAGACAACCAACCATACGGACAGCAGCATCGAGCTCACTTTTCTGACAAAGCCCAAGTATAAAAGCATTAGAAGTAAACAGATTCGGTAAAATTCCTCTTTTGATAACTTTGTCAAGTAGCTTTTCACACTCTATCACATCACCTTTCTTGCAAAGCACATGTATAAGCTTGTTAAAGGTACTAACGCAAAGAGAAACACCCGATCCCAGCATCTTCCCGAACAACTCGTACGCCTCTTCTTTAAACTCCTCCTCATATAACCCACCAACCACAGTACAATAAGCAACAACATTCATCTCACATCCTTGAGAATCCATATTGTTAAGTAGCCTCAAAGCGGCATGAGGCCGATTCGTCCTGCAAAAAGACTTCATCCTATTCGTAAACGAGTAAACATCGGGCGCGATTCCCCTGTCTTTCATCCTCATATACACCTTATGAGCCTGATCAAAGTAACCACTGTCTACCAACACACTCATTATAGCATTGTAAGAGAAAACCGTAGGCGAACAATCGTAAAAATCCATCCTTTCAAACACATTCACAGCTTCTTGAACTCTACCTTTCTTACCATAGCTTTTCATTACACCAACATAAACACCTTCAAGCTTATGGTTACCAACGTTCTGCCTCATATCAGCTAAAACCTTCTCCATTGCATCGAATTCGCCGTGAAAGCCGAGCTTTTCGACAATGTTTCTGTAAGTAGATAAAGTATGTCTGAAACCATCTTCTCTTTTCATGGAATTGAACATTTCTAGAGCTTTTATTGGATCTCTCTGACATTTTATAACTGCAGAGACATGTCTTGGAAGCAGAGGAAGACCCATTAGCGAGAATCGTAGCCTAATGAAACTAAAAAATCGAGTTTTTTATGTAAAATCTGTGTAACCCTAGAAAAACCCAGATTGTATATGATTCTATGTTTGATTACAATGGGCAAAAACAGAAAACCCAGAAAATAACAAGATAGATCAATAAGAAGCTATGGTATTGTAAAGAGTCTCCATTAAAATTTCAATGGTTACTTTACCACCTCGTAGAGACAGTAAAGAAGCGCGTGGGACTATTATAATTTTTTATATTATTACTTTGTAGATAGAACAAAAAGTTGATATGGCCGAGTTGGTCTAAGGCGCCAGATTAAGGTTCTGGTCCGAAAGGGCGTGGGTTCAAATCCCACTGTCAACATTTCTTTTTATTTATTTTTTAATTTTGTTGTTGTTATTGTGAGATTATCAAATTTTAGCAATAAAATGACTCATATTTCTCCTAAGCAATAATGAGTTTATTTAACATTTTTAAAGGGCGTGGGTTCAAATCCCACTGTCAACATTTCTTTTTATTTATTTTTTAATTTTGTTGTTGTTATTGTGAGATTATCAAATTTTAGCAATAAAATGACTCATATTTCTCCTAAGCAATAATGAGTTTATTTAACATTTTTTAACTATATTGTATTTGTACGAACCATTTTCATCAACCATGTTCCAAATCTTACACTAGCTACTATATTAAAACGTTAAGGTACATCTCTGGTGGTAGCCTAGACGTAGCTAAAGCTTGCAACGGAGTCTCCATGTAACAAACTAGTCCCGGCTTCTCCGTCATGTCAATATGTTCATGAGGCGTAGGGGAGCTCCACGAGAAGCAATGCAACAAGCTACCAAGTGCTAATGTCATCATATTCATGCTAAGTTGCGCGGCGGGACACATCCTTCTCCCCGATCCGAAAGGTAAAACCCTAAAGTCTTGACCTTTGATATCGGTTTCTTCTAGGAGAAACCGATCTGGTCTAAACTCGTTAGGGTTTTGCCACTTCAAAGGATCTCGACCTATCGCTTGTACGTTGACATATAGTGTAGCTCCTTTGGGTAATTTGTAGTCGCCTATCCAAACCGTTTCGCTGGCTTTGTGTGGAAGCATAAGCGGCGTTGGAGGATGAAGTCGGAGAGTTTCTTTTACTACACATTGTAGATATGGTAGTTGTGGGATATCTGATTCGGATAATAATCGTTCAGATCCCACAACAGAATCAATCTCTCGCCGTGCCTTTTCTTGCACGGTAGGGTTTCTGATGAGCTCTGCCATTGCCCATTCTATAGAAATCGCAGTTGTATCAGCACCCGCGGTTAACATGTTCCAAACTAATCCCATCATTGTCTCTTCACTAATCTCATTCTTCTCTTTCAACACTAACAAACTCTTAACAAAACATGTTTTCTCTCTACCTCCTCCTCCATATTCTTCCTCCATGACAGCTTTTTTAAACCAATCTTTTCTCCTAGCCATGTGTTTCATGAACACTTTATCACTAGTGAACCAAGACGAAACCCGTCTAAGCCACATTGTGTAATCAAGAAGCTTGGTTGCACCGGGTAATCGAGTCTCTTTATCAACTATTGCTTTAAACTCTTTGCCTTCTTTAGGTTCAAATGTTTTGCCTATCACTAATCTTGAAACAATGTTCAAAGAAACAGAACTTAGATACTTTCTCAAGCTCACAAGCTTCTCCTTTTCGCTCATCAAGTCAACGAAAATCGACTTAACCATGTATCTAACTTCCATCTCTCTCATAAACCTGAAACTCTCTATGCTTTTAAGAGAGAAAAGCTCAAGTGTAGATAGTTTCTTGAGTCTCACGTAATGTGGACCATAATCAGACCAAATCAGATCATTACCGTTCTGTGTCATCCTTGCGGTTCGGTGTCGGTTACATAACTGATGGTCTTTGTCTCTCAAGACTTGTTTGGCTAAATCAGAAGTTGAGACCACAATAGCTAGTTGTGAACCTAACCACACGGATATGATTGGACCATACTTTTGTGACCATTCAGTGAAAGATTGGGTCCATAGTGGTTTTAGTTGATTAAGGTTTCCGACCATAAATTGTGGTGGTGGTCCCGGTGGTATGCTGGATCTCCGGCGTCGGTGATAAAATATGACGGTGGCGATTATGAGAGTGATTAGTGAGATTAATATAAACATTTTTTTGTTATAGGAAAGTTATTTAGACAAGTTTAATGATACTATTAGAGTGAAGTTCTTTATACATAAATAAGTAAATCATTTATAAGTTATTATTTAGAGTCTATTGTTATGGCTAATATGATTAGATAACACGTAATTTCACATGAAAATGTCATGAGTTGGTTCCTTATTTGTTTTCACACATTATTTGCTTTTTTTATTTGATTGAAAATTCGTTAAAGTGTATTTGTTGTAGAAAATTTATAAAAAAAATTACATAATTTAGATGCAAAACGTTTTTTTGTTTATAAAAAAATATATATAATAATAAGAATTTTTCAAAAAAAATTATATTATGAAATTTTATGGAATTTGATTCAGTTGGCTTGGGACAATATAATAAAAAAATGTGAAAGATTTTGGTACCTAATTTCGTATGTAGTAAAAAAAGCTATTTAAAATTTGGCCCGGGGTCTATGTATGGCAGTATGGGCCTAAGTCCAAACTTCTTAATTAATTAAAAATAAAATAAAAATAAATAGAACATTTTTTCGTGTTAATTAACCAAAATCGTGTTAATTACTTAAATTTTCAAGAGTGTTTCGAATTCTCGCGGAGCCAACATTATATGCGACTCGCTTGTGAATAGATCGTGGAGAAAGTGTTAGCATGTAAAGCTTCTTCATTTGAATTCTGAGGAAAGGTATAAAATCAATAGTATCGTGTACGTTTTCTGAAACTTTCCTCTTTCGTTACATTGTGTTAACATCTCTTATGCACACCAAGTGTTCGATAAAATTACCAAGTAAATAGTTCAAGTTTCTATAAGCACTAATAACTTGTAAGATTTGTATGAGATTCATAAAGTTTCAGTTTTTGCAATGCCTATCGTGAGATTAAGCTTCCTCCATGAAAAAATTTCACCTTTATTTTCAAATTTATGTTAGCTACATTTTATTTCTATGAGAGCATTTTCAGCTATTCCTTCTTGGTTTTGGCATAGCTATACACATTCTTTAAACTAAAGTGAGAGTTCATCATAGTCTATGAGTTTGCATTATTCATCTTATACATGTATGATTTATATAGGTATAACTCTTGTGGCAGCTCGAGGCGAAGCTAGAGCTTGTACCGGTGTCCTCATGCTACAAAGTAAACCAGGATTCTCGCCCATGTCGATACTCTCTACGGGTATTGGTGAGCTCCATGAGAAGCAATGCAACATGTTTCCCATCACCAATGTCATCAAGTTCATGCTGAGTTGTGCTGCAGGACAAACCCGTCTTCCTGATCCGAACGGTAGAACCTTAAAGTCTCGGCCTTTAATATCGGTTTCTTCCAAGACAAACCGTTCTGGTGCGAACACATCCGGGTTTCTCCAGTTTGTTGGATCCCGCCCAATCGCCTTAATGTGGACATAAACCGTTGCTCCTTTAGGTACCTTGTAGCCACCTATCCAAACCGTTTCGCTGGCTTTGTGTGGAAGCATTAATGGTGTCGAAGGATGAAGCCGGAGAGCTTCTTTGACTACGCATTGTAGATATGGCAGGTTTGGTATATCTGATTCTGTCATTAACCGTTCTGATCCAACCACGGAATCAAGCTCTTGTTGCGCTTTTTCTTGCACGGCCGGGTTTTTGATCATCTCTGCCATGGCCCATTCGATTGTAACCGCGGTTGTGTCTGCTCCCGCGGTTAACATGTTCCAGATTAGTCCATGAACCGTCTCTTCGTTCAGCTCATTCTTCTCTTTCAACACCAACAGTTTCCGAACAAAGCCTTTATGATCCTCCACCGCAACATCTTCTTCGACCATTATAGCTCCTCTAAACCACTTTGTTCTCCTTTCCTTGTGAGCCAAGAATTCCTTGTCGCTAATGAACCACGACGCAGCCCATCTTAGCCACCAGACGTGATCGACCAGAGACCCTGAACCGGCTAAAAGGTGTTCTTTTTCGACTATCGATTTAAACTCTTTGCCTTCCTCTGACTCAAACTTTTTACCAATCATTAGCATTGAGATAGTGTTCAAGACAACAGCAGCTAGATACTTCCTCACAACCAGAGGTTTTCGCCTCTGGTCATCGCTTGTATCGATCATCACATCTTTGTAAATCGACTCGACCATCTCTCTTGCTTCCATCTCTCTCAAAGATCGGAAAGTCTCGATGCTTTTCAAGGAGAAAAGCTCTAGAGTACAAAGCTTCCTAAGTTTCACATAATGTGGACTATAATCTGACCAAACAAGATCAGTACCGGTTTGAGAAAACCTTACTACCGTGTGTCGGTTAGATAACTGATGGTCTTTGTCTCTCAATACTTGTTTGGCTAAATCAGAGTTTGAGACAATAACTGTGAGCTGTGAGCCTATCCACACAGAGATGATGGGACCATAAGTTTGTGACCATTCGGAGAATGTTTGAGTCCAATCTGATTTTAGCTGGTGAAGATTTCCGATGAGAAACCGCGGTTTTGGTCCCGGAGGTATGTTTGATCTACACCACCATTGATAAACCATGATTGTTGTGATGATTATGGTTACTATAGAAACTATATATAGAACCATTTTTGGTATACAATTAGTGAAAGAATTTATGGACTAACTATATAGATCTCACAATGAAGGATTTTATAGATAAATTGTAGAATATAAAAGGATTTTTTATATATATTTTTAAAAAGTTTTATGTCTTTTGGTTAGAGCTTACGTTTGTTTAGAGAGTGTTGCACACAATTTTGACATGCGTAAGAAAGGGCCGTGATTTTTATTCCTTTATATTGTCATACTTTTTCCATTTTTTTGAAGAAGAATTCACAAAACTACACCTAATTTAATTTTTTCACATATTTACACATTTTCAAAATTTTAAAAGTTTAATTTACCTTTTTCAAAATTATTAAAATTAAAATCTTTTCATTAGATTCGTAATTAGTGTTTAGGCCTTAGGGTATAGTATTAAGGGGTAGAATTGTGTGAGTATGATTTATTTAGATTTAATTTTGAGTGTTTAGATATAGTTTTGTAAAGTATTTTTGAAATAGTGTAATTTTGTGAAATGTAATTCAAATGGTGTAGTTTTGTAATTATCCTTTTTTTCAATTGCTTGAACATTTTTTTTTGGAAATATATTAACCCAGTAATTCACTAATTTGTAAGAATTCGAAAAATCAATTTTGTTTGATTAAATTAGATAAGGTTTTTTTTTTGATATAAAATTAGATAAGTTTTCATGTAGAAAACTATTTCATAATTATTATTTCGCTTAAATAATAGTAAAATCTGAGAAAGAGAAACGTGAAATTATTTTATAATGAATAAGGCTGAGACTATCTTTCACGATATGTGTTAATGGGAGACAATGCTGGATTTAGAAAAATGGATTTTTTGTTTTTTGGATTTGTAATGAGAAATTGAAACTAAAATAGAAATGGCGACAGCGACAACATCTGCGATTAGGGCAACGAATTTGAGAACCTGTGTGTTATTATGGACAATCTCTCTCACTATCTTCTACGCTCTTTTTCAAATGGGTCTTCGAAATTCACCATCTTCTTCTTCAGGTTAAAAAGTTATCATCTTTAACTTCTTCAGGTTTTGTTAAAGGAATGTCTCTTGTTTCTATACTCAATGATGTTGTGTTTGCATTTGATCCTGAGCTTACCTTTATGTTTTATATGTGTCAAGTATCAAATCAATTGGGTACTTTTAAGTCACTACTCTTCCCTTTTGTTTATCCTTTAATAAGCTTAAGGAACACTACTCAACATGTTTCTTGTCTACGTAATAAACAAAGTGTCTAGTTTCTTAGCCACCATGTTTAGTAGCTCAAGTGTAGAACATGTTAGAATGAATATATATAATGCCAAAAAGACCAATGCTTTATGTTGGGGATCTTGTGTTTCCTTCTTTTAGCTGTCCAAAGATTGTTATCTTTGTAATTGTGCTAAGTACTCATAGCTAAAAGTCTGATTGTGTGTTTCCAGATCCTGTTGTGACCTATGCGGATCGAAGCACAAGGCTGTACGATAAAATGGAACGAGATTTACATGAAAAGGGACCGGTGTTCCTTAAGCAAGGCGAAACATCGCAGTCATTGTCACTTTCAGATCTCTTCACATTGAAAAATGGCAAGATATCACCTGTCCTGAAGGTAACTGTTACTATTGTTCAGAATTGATTAGTGGGTTTTGTCAAAGATATTAAACTGGTTTGCTCATATATAGGTCGCTAAGCCCGCTGTGCGAGCTAATGTGTTACATCTAAGCACAGAATACTCTCTCCCGGTCTCGTGAGTGTGTAAATCGCCCATTCTCAATGCAAATTTTATACTGTTTTCGTTTAAATTCGAAATGTTTTACTGCTCAAAAGATGTGTTTTTATATGTCTAATATGTTGTAGAAACGCCGTAAGAAGTGTGTTCAATCCTTACTTCAAAAATAGTAAGTATACACCTGCTGTTAATTTTGTGTATATGCTGTTGAATTGTGTGTGTTTCTACTTATGGCTTTGTTTTTTTGTTAGCAATATGGTTTCAAGATTCTGATCTATACCACTTCAGTATGTTTCATGCATCACATCACATTGCCTCTGTTCCAGCAACAGAAGATGAGGTCTCTTTTTTTAACTAATCCACTAAAACATTAAATCTTATAACAATCCTAGTCTCTGAGATTCTCTTTTGATCAGGTAGAAGCAGAAGCAGCCGCTGTTAAAGCAGTCGCTAATGAGCTTTGCCCTTTAGAGATTATATTGGATAGAGTTTTATTAACCTCGACGGGTGTTCTTCTTGGATGTTGGAAGGTAGGTTTCTTCTGCTTTCACTTGTCGTTTCTCTAGTTTTGTATCCATTATACCACTTTGAAATGTTGTGATCCATGGCAAAATCGTATATTTCTTTCGCCAGGTTAGTTCTGGAGACGATCCCATAACTATTCGCTCGAGGCTGAGATATGTCCTTCCACGCGCACCAGAGAAGCAACTTGTAACATATGATCCATGAACTGTTTGCATATATCTCTCGGACACGAACCACCTACATGACTGATACTTGTGATTGCTTTGTGTTTTATAGTATGATGATGCGATTCTCCATACGTCATTAGCAAGGCTGCTTGGTCCTCCTATATCTTCAACAGCGGTAAGTTTCTCTCCAAAGTTACTCGGGAAAATTGAAATGTTATATACTCTCGGTGACTTAGTAACTGTTTTTCTTGATACAACAGGCTGGTTCTGAAGACCAACTCAAGCTTCTTCATGAGTTAGTCGCAGAACTAAACAACCAAATCAAAGGATTCAAGGTAAAAACATCAGTACAAAACTACAAGTTTTCTTGAACATCATTAATGTAGTCACAAGAAACTGAGATATCTTATACCATCGATTGATATGTGTATAGGCAATAGTATCAGAGATATGGTATGTAGAAGAATTTGATCTTCTTGCGCTCGCGTTAGGAGGAAGAATGAAAGTTAGATCGTTCCCTTTTGGCTGCGCGAAAAAGCTAGATTAGTTATATAACATTGAATTTTGTTTATACTTATTCTTTTGAGTAACAAGATTATATGTTATGATATATCTTCAAGATTCATATGATCAAACAAAGTAAAGTATATTTTTTTTTGTAATGGTATTTTCAAAACAAAAACTTATTTTGATTGTATTCTAAGGAATTTCTCTCGACAGCTATGGCATCATGTAGAAGAGTTTGATTTGGTTATACTTATTTGAGTAATAAGGTGTATGTTCAAGAAACCATTATGTCATTGTTCATGTGTATCTTATTTATTGAAGAAAAATATCATTATTCAAGTAGCCCAACTTTTCTATTTAGTGTCACGTTCCATATATACAAAATATTTGTTTTTCCTTTTTTTGTCAATTTCTTGAATGCATAAATTAAAGAAAAATTCACAAAACTACGTTCTTTCAACCATACCTTCACAACACTACACCTAATTCAATATTTTCACAAGTTTACACCCTTTCAAAATTTTAAAAGCTTGATTTACCCTTTTAAAAATTATCAAAATTAAAATCTTTTCATTTTGGTTCGCTAATTAGTGTTTAGGGTATAGTATTAAGGGTAGGATTGTTTGGATATGGTTTATTTGAATTTAATTTTGAGTGTTTAAGTGTAATTTTGTGAAATATTTTGGAAATGGTGTAGTTTTGTGAAATGTAGTTTTATAATTTTCCCTAAATTAAAACAACTGAATTTGACACAAAAATAAAAATAAAAGTTCTAGAAATTAATAATTTACTGATTATCAAAATTATCATGTTATTTGTTTTTAACATTAATAAATGAAGATGAGAAAATATAAATTTATTTATAAAAAATATTAACTAATGCGTTATTGTTACTTTCTTTACCTATGGCAACTTTTAATTAGCAAATTTCCAATTTTTCTCAATAATTTCCATAAAAGCTTTCATTGATTCTTGAAAGAAAAGTAAAATTGTAGCTTTATATTCATATCGTACTCACGATATTTTCCACCACTAGAAAGTTAAAAGCTTTCAACGAAGTCCACCACACAAACTCTCTCTCTACAGTAAATCAAAGCTTTTGAAGATGGGATCTGGAGCTGGAGATTTCATCAAAGTTCTCCTCAGAAACTTCGATGTTCTTGCTGGGTAATCTCTTTTCTTACTTCAATTTCAAAACCCAATTCTCAATTTGCTAAAGTTTGTTCCTTTTTTGTCCTAAATCTTCTTCCTTTGATTTACTTTCTGTTTTTGAACACAACCCTTTGTTCAAAATTTATAGATTACTTCAAAATTCTAGTCTTTTAGAATGTAAAGTTCCAAACTTTGAGACTAATACTAATTCAAAATCTTATCTTTTTGTGTTGCAGGCCTGTTGTTAGTCTAGTTTATCCACTGTAAGTATAATCTCTCTATAACAATTACTGATTTTTAGATTCAAAAAAGGTTTAAAACTTTAATCTAATTATAATGTCATCTTCTTGTTCTGTTGTTGGGTGTGTTTCAATGACTAGTTATGCATCAGTACAAGCTATTGAAACTCAGTCTCATGCTGATGACAAACAATGGCTTACTTATTGGGTTCTTTACTCTCTACTTACACTTTTTGAGCTCACTTTCTCAAAACTTATTGAATGGTAAAAGACTAAAAATTATTGAACAAAATCACTATTTAGTACAATGTTGTGACAATGTTGTTGTTGTTGTGTTTAAATTAGGTTACCTATATGGTCATACGCGAAGCTGATATTGACTTGCTGGCTAGTGATTCCTTACTTTAGCGGTGCGGCTTATGTGTATGAACATTTTGTGAGAGTTTTGTTTGTGAATCCACAAAGCATTAACATATGGTATGTGCCAAAGAAGATGGATATCTTTAGAAAGCCAGACGATGTGTTAACAGCCGCGGAAAAGTACATTGCAGAGAATGGTCCTGATGCTTTCGAGAAGATCTTAAGCCGGGCCGATAAGTCGAAAAGGTATAATAAACAACATGAGAGTATGTATGGTGAGGATTATCAGTACTAATGAAGAAAGAAAGCCTTTTTATAGTTTCAGAATGTGTTAAGCAAAGTTTCATGTCTCTTTGGTGTGTTTGTGTTTGGTTTTCTAATAATGGAGTTAAGTTATTATGTAATGTAGAAGATATTAGAGGTTTGTTTTTGAATTAGAGGTTTGTTTTTGAACCATTCTTGAAACTGATATAGACAACAAGAAGCAAACCAAAGACATTCTACTTTCTAGTAATGGGCCGTGTCCGTTCTCAGATTTTAGCCCCTTTATCATTATTATTTTAGTAATTTAATTTTTGGTTTTAATGTTAGTAAAAAGAATTTTGGTTGTTAGATATCCTAAGACATTATTTGTGAAGTGATTTTTGTGAAAAATCATAGGTGTCAACACCACAATGAGTTTCAACAAATTAATTGTGACATGGCAAGATGGATCTTTAATAACCAATCAAAAATGTGACATAGAAAAAACAATTATTAATAGAAAAAATGAAAAAGATTTTTAAGGCCTAATAATTAAAATAAATTTAAAGCATCATTTATGTAAAAATAAATGAAAAAAAAAATACTTTAGAATATAAATTCTAATTTTTTAAAAAAATATATAGAGTACAACAAATATAGAAAAATGTAATAAAATCTTATTGGTTAAAAAAGTCAAAACGCATTAACTTTTTCAATCAAAAATTAAAAAGAATAAACCGATGGAATAAAAGAATTTTTTAAAACCATATTTATTATGAAATGAATATAACAATAAATCTCAGTATTAAAACGTTTAACGTCACCACAACCCTATAAATATATACCGCATATTAATGGTGAACCGGATCCAGATATCCATTTCTTAAGATATTCGGATTCGTATATGCCTAAATCCGTAAAAAATGACTCGAATTCAGATCCATTGGACGAATATTCGGTCAGAGAATCCCTAAGACATTATTTGTGAAGTGATTTTTGTGAAAAATCCTAGGTGTCAACACCACAATGAGTTTCAACAAATTAATTGTGACATGACAAGATGGATCTTTAATAACCAATCAAAAATGTGACATGGAAAAAACAATTATTAATAGAAAAAATGAAAAAGACTTTTAAGGCCTAATAACTAAAATAAATTTGAAGCATCATTTATGGAAAAATAAATGAAATAAAAAATACTTTAGAATATAAATTCTAATTTTTAAAAAATATATATAGAGTACAACAAATATAGAAAAATGTAATAAAACCTTATTGGTTAAAAAAGTCAAAACACATTAACTTTTTCAATCAAAAATTAAAAAGAATAAACCGATGGAATAAAAGAATTTTTTTAAACCATATTTATTATGAAATGAATATAACAATAAATCTCAGTATTAAAACGTTTAACGTCACCACAACCCTATAAATATATACCGCATATTAATGGTGAACCGGATCCAGATATCCATTTCTTAAGATATTCGGATTCGTATATGCCTAAATCCGTAAAAATGACTTGAATTCAGATCCAATAGACGAATATTCGGTCAGAGAATACCCGTTGACTTTTGAAGGATATCCGGATCCGTTTATGTTAATACTTTTATAAATATATTTCTACAAAAATTGAGTGGAGTTAAAATAAAAAATTGAAAATTTTTATATCCAAAACTAAAAGTAAATCAAATTATAAATATTCTTATATTAAACCTTAAACATAATTATTCACTTTTACGTAAAGTTTTATTATTTTCAAAATTTATTCATCGCGCATGGCGCGAGAAATTACCTAGTAACTATATAAGTAAAGAGATTATGGATTTATTAATACTAGATTTTTACATGCGTCAAATGTGTGATTAAAATATATAAAGAATATTTTTGAAATTGATCTTTTAAATATTTTTAATGATGTTTTTTAATCTGGATGATGAAAATTAATTTTTAAACAAAAATTGTAAAAATAATTCAAACCATTCACTTTAAATATTCGTTATGTATATCATTTTGAAATTTCAATAATACTTATCGCGTTTCAATTTATGTTCATTGAATGTTGAATTCTATATGTGCATGCAGGGTGAATAACTTTGATTTAATAATGTGGTTAAACGAGGATATCCTATAAGGGTACAAAGTATCTTTTAACATTGTATTGTATGTATCAAAGAAATATTATTAAGCTATATTATTTGTACGAAGTGACTACGAACAGTTTAATTTTACTTTAAAAAACTTGTACTAGGAGCCTAATTAAGACCAAACTTAAAAGTATGTAATAGTTTGTTTTGTCCTCAATGTGCGACAAAAAAAAATATTGTTTTTTTTTACTAGAACGAGAATATATATGAGCTAGTGTCAATATATATATATATATATATATATATATTAACCCCGAGAATTATAGACTATAGTTCATGAAAAATCTCATACAAAATAAATTGCTTTAGTAATCTTTTCCTCTGTCTCGTGGGACCACATACAAAACTTTCTGAAGCTAATTACAATCATTTAACATAAACCAGTGAGATTAATAATTGGATTAAATTAAATCTAAGAAATTGTGAATTATTGGAAAGAACCTTAAGAACGATGGTGGACGTTGTTTTGATACTAATAGTATTAAAATGTTATTGATAACTTGGGTTAATTAATTAGCAAGTTGTTACATAGAAAAACGAATCTGCATGACGTAGAGAGACAAAAATTTGATTTGTGTTGTTTAGACCAGACACGTTAAAACCAGCAACCTAGCTAGTGTCTTATTAGTTTTAGTTTTCTTCTATAATAACCTTATGGGATTAGTTTTATTTTTTTTTATTAATTAAATTAACTAAAATGGTGATGAAAAGTTCAAGAGGTATATATACCATATATGGATATTATTTCAAATCAAAAGGCATGATATTATAAAGTTCATAAACATTTTAGAGTATATTGTCAAGACATAGTCTTTTAAAATTATCAAAAAGAGACATATATATATATATACTCTTTTATACATTGCAATGTGAATGTAAAAAACTATTAAAACCATAGAAATGGTAACACATAAATTGTTATATTTTGGTTTTGTCTTCATCGTCAATGCATTGGAAAAAGAAAAGATGCTTATATTGATTTGATTAATTTCACGTGCAAATTTTCAAGAATTCATAATTAGGCTTTTGGAATTCAGACTAAGCCATAAACTCATAATAGCATCGTATAAATGGAGAGTGTGCCTTTTCAACTTTCAAACTATTCGCCACATTACAATTATAATTAATTATTGATCAATAATATTAGTATTAAGTTAACGAAAATATAGTACAATTAATTAATAGCATCACAAAATATGCTGAAATGTGATTATTTTACTATGCTTTAAAATATAATATGGTACGAGTACGAACAACATGTAGCTGGATCACGTTTTCTTAGCAATATACTATACGATTAACCATATAGTCGGTGTCAAATGAGAGAACACCTGAGCAAAACTAAGTGCTAAGACCATGATTACGGCAGGATTTTAGCGGTCTCTTAATCATGGGACCCACCAAAAATAATTAGAGTTAGCCTCTTGCAACTCTTATTTCGGAACCGCTTCTTCCACTATTTATGGGGCCCGCTGACACGTGGCGCCCCATGATTGGTGATTTTTTTTTTTTGAATTTTTTTTTTTTTTAAATAAAAAATAATAAATTAAAAAATTAAAAAGAACTTATGAATTTATGCTGGACGAGATCTACAATAATCATGCTCTAAATCTTTATTTTGAAAACCTTACGCATGTACTCCATCCGTTTTAAATTAGTTGATTTATATGTTTTTCACGCATATTAAGAACTCAATTAATTTTTTTTCTTTTTTATGTAAAAAATTATTTAATTTTTCACTTAAACATAATTCAACCAATAAAAACACATCCTTCGTAATTTGAATCATTGAAAATCACATAATATAAATTAATTCTACATTGAAAATGGAAAACATCGACTAATTTAAACCAAAAAATTGGTCTAAAATATCAACTATTATGAAACGGAGTGAATATAACAATAACTTTTTTACCAAAAATATTATAACACATTATTTTTAAATATACTTACTATAACATTTTATGGTAAAAAGATTATATATATGTAGAAACTTTTGTCAACAGATTTGATAGAAAAACCAAAGGTCTACGGGATCAATAGTTTCTTTTGCATTTCAAATTGATCCATTTTTGAAAAGATTATTTACGTCGTTTATTTGGTATTATCACTAACTCAATCATGACTCACAAGATATATGCATTATCATCTTTATAAATTAATACTCGATTTATTAATAGTTTTCTAAATAATAATTTTTTTCATTTTCAAATATGATTTTTGATGTAATTAGTCTCTCTATAAATTAATAATCGCTATAAATTAATAATTTTTGTGTATTTATGTAATTCTTACACATGTTTCTATCCCTAAGATCATTAATATCAATACATTTTAACTCACTCTAAACTATGGGGCTCTCAAATTAAAACAAAAACCAATTCTAAAAACTCCAATCTAAGAGACAACTCTTGTATTATTCACGGGCTGACGGCCCACGATTGGTTTTTTCTAGTTTTTTTAATTTTCTAAAAAAAAGAAAAAAAATGAAGAAATTTGTTTAACCTCTACCCGATAATCATGCTCTAACTTTACAGTCCTGAAAAGAAAATATATCACTAAAAGTCATCAAAATTGTAATATATTGATTAAATCTAGATTATAACGAAATTTTGTCTTCATAGTTTGTAACACTTCATTTAGTATCGATTCATTCATTTCTTTTGTGAAGTATAGGACATAAAAAAATACTACAAGAAGTAGAAAAAGAGCAAAACGAATATAACAACAATTTTGTTTGTTTGTTTGAATTATAAAATTGTAATTAGAATGAAATATTAAACAAGAAATTAAAGAAAACAAGAATGTAATAGAATTGCTCGTGAAGTTAAACTTAATCTTCGCTGTCGAGTTAAGGATCATGTGCCGCGAGAGACACGCTGACCTCCATTTAACACATATCTTAATTAGCTCTTATTTTTCTTAATTTTAAAATTATACTATATAATACTCAAATCAAATATTTTTCATGATATTTAATTTGATTTTTAAAAGGGAAGTAAAGTTGCAATATTAATTATTTTGGTTGACCTTATAATATCACCGATATTTTAAAAATCAAGTCTCTTAATCAAACTTGTTCTCTCTAAGTACTCATGTTCAATCCTATCCACCAAATATATCATATTTTTTTTTGATGATTTGATATATAGAATCATCGAGAAACATGTCTCAAATTATTTTTATTATCCTTTGTAATTTCCATGTATAATTTAATTTATCCTTGAAAACGTTTTTAAAACTAGGATTAGTTGGAACTTGGAAGTGTAGTGAAAATGACGGTATAGTAATTTATTATAACAGTACGAATTTTAATACCAATACAATACTAGCTAGTAGTGTTTATGTCGATAAAGTTCTTCTAGAAGATTTTACAAAAAGGATCGACAGCTACTTTTCAAAATATATGTATATATTAATATATACAAGAAATATGGATAAAAAATTATATATATATATATATATATATATTGCCATATATTTATCCAATGTGTTACAAAATCTAAGATTTGTGTTTCGTCCAATATTGTTGTTTTCTAATTTTAACTTTACGAGACATGTTTCCTTATTTTCTTGGCTTATTTTTAGCTGAAAAATGTTATCTTTAGTAAACACAGGAAATGAGGAAATTTGTAGTTTGTAAACATTTATCAAACATAATAAAATTTTAGAAAGAAAAGCAACGAATAAGAATATTTATTTTATACAACTGAAATTTTATAAAGATGAGAAATCTAATTTATCCATTATAGTTTTCTGTTTGTGAAAACGGTAAAACAGACTTTTATAGTAATACAAGATTAATGATAACACACACAAAAAAGTATATTTTAAAAAAATAATGAGCTTTTAATAATAATGTTATCGAAAAAATGAACTTACGTGGGTCGGTGTATATATGCGCGCCTCCCAAAATGCCACGTGTACATCGTTTTGACCAGTCAAACCACTCATACTTAAGCCATTTTTTTGTGGTAAATTTTTGGCCTTTTGTTACACTACACACATTTGTATACGTAGACGCATACGTTATTTATACGTATAAATTATGCATACAAAGTAATTAAAACTTATTTTTTTCCAAAATATGTGATTCAAATATTCAACATACCTTTTAATAAAAATAATATATGTGGACGTGCGTAAAACCCTTTTAATTATAAAAGTGCATGTGTGGACGTGTAATATATATAGACCAAAACCCTAAACATCGATAATGTGAATTTGATGCCTACAGTGTTGTTTTTCGAGGAATGGATATCTTATTATAGTTTTATTTTGTACGCTCTCGCGAGATAAGTGCATAAAATATCATATTCATATATATATATATATATATAGTGTTGGCAAAATTTCATGGTTAAGATTTCATAGTTTTAACACACAAACAAAAAAAAATTCATGGTTAAGATTTATGTCTGAGTAAAAACACAGTTACCTTTAGAAAATTTAACATTTGAAAACCGTAATGAGATCATATAAGTGTTAAGCTGAAAACATATCAATATATATTTTTACGAAATATATATCGTATATATGAAACTTAGATCTACAAATTAAAATTATGATGAGATTCCCTATAATCGATCTATTATAACAAAAGTTGTCAGGAGTGAACATAAAACTAAGTAGTATTAATTAATTTAAGAAATCAAGATTCCCATTTACTAAAAAGGCCAAATTTTATTATTTGTTTATAATTTTGCATAAACAAATAATAAAAATGCATACATAAATACAACCATCACTTTCACTTATTTCCTTCATGCTCTCATCTCCTCTCTCTCTCTCACTCTCTTTTCTAACAAAACTTGTGTGTGGCCTTAAACTCCATAACCTATCTCATCAATATATTAAAGTGTCTTTACTTCAAACTCTATACTTGTTTAATTAAATTAGTAATCAAAAACAAAAAAAAACAAAAAAAATGTCAGGAAGAAGATCAAGATCAAGACAATCAACAGGAATCTCAGAAGATCAAATCAATGATCTCATTATCAAATTACAACAACTTCTTCCTGAGCTTAGGGCTACTCGCCGTTCCGACAAGGTACACTTAAACTTAACTAAACTAACTTAACTAGTTACAATATGTCTATATATATATATATTGTATGGAAATAGAAGTTTATATAATATGTATTATATATTGATAGGTATCAGCAACAAGAGTGTTACAAGAGACTTGCAACTACATAAGGAATCTACATAGAGAAGTTGATGATTTAAGTGAGAGACTCTCTGAGTTACTTGCAAACACAGACACTGCTCAAGCTGCTTTGATTAGAAGCTTACTTACTCCATAATTTTTAAAAATTTTCTTGTTTTTTTTTCTCTTTATTATAATAATAATAATAACAATACGCGAATTTTGATTATTTATAGTTGTTTAATGATACGAGTTTCGTCATTTCTGTTTCGATCATAAATATTTGCTTGTTTCCAATACAAACCTTTGCCTTAATTTTCGGTTTATTTTTTTTTCTAATTTGGTTAGGGTTTTGTACTTTTGTTTACCCACAGACTTGGCTATGTTGATTTTCTAACATTTCTTGGTTTGTGTCTTAAAAGTAACTTAAAATGTGTCATAACACAATATATTTCACATAAAGAGTACTAATTTATATATGAGTATAAAATATGTTATTTAACAACTTTATATTATATCTATTTAAAAAGAGTACAAATCTATATAAGCGCTTCTTTGAAATCTAGAATGAGAGGAACATGATATATATTTAGAAAAATCAAGAAACAGAATACCTAACAAATGACTATGATTTAATAATTAATTAATTCCAAAAATGTCCAAGATCCATTCAGTATTATAGTCCACTAGCTATTTTTGACGTTGCCTAATTAGTAATACTATTGAACGCCGTACGTTTAGAAAAATAAAAGTTAACGAACCACTATTATTATTATGGGGTTTAAAACTATTAAAATAGTGGTGACACAATATGTTAATACCACATAGTTGACAATATAAATTAGATTTCTATATACGAAAAAGGTAAGTAATTATTTAAGAAATTTATCATTTCTTGCTATTTAACACATTGAAGGATTGGAAGATTATATATTTTTTCTTACAACGGTGAATTTCATTGATGATAAGTTTTTAAAAACATACAAACAAATATCAAATTTACAAACTTTTTTAAAAAGAAAGTTAAAAACGAAGATTATGTTTACGGGCAATAAAAGCTGCAAAATGTATGCCATAACCTATGAATTTGGATTTTTAACTTGTTTATATTTTACTTCTATTATTTTATATCTTTCATACCAAACATATATACTTATTTTTAAAAAATCAAGGACATAAAATCAGAAAAATATGTGGTGTCTTTCTACAATTTATACCACAACTAATTTAGCGAGGGATTTCGTGAAATACCATATCTTAATGAATAGTTTTGATAAATTCCATCAAAAATAAATTCTATCAATGTCTAACACACTATTAGATCGACATAACAATATCAATGTTTTCAACACACACAAAATATCTTAGCCGAAGTGTATGTGTATGCCTCTATGATCATATACTGTTTTGGAACGTTCTTTTGTTGAATATAAACTTCTATTTGAATTACTTAATTAATAACATAATTGATTACGATTAATATAGAAATTAATTAAAACACGTCCATGATGTATCATTGGAGTTTCATTCCATACGTTACATTTAAGATCTTAATTATACACAATCATGATTATTGTTATATGTATGTGAATATATACGACCATGTTCATATATACGTCTATGTAGTAATACTGTAATATATATACTATTTTTTTTACCCAAGTGATTGCATGCATATATATATGCAAAATATGGAGTGACGAAAAAAAAAGATTAATCCAAAACCTAAACGCCCACTTATAATTTACCACCAAATTAGTGGCACTAGCTAACATTTAATCATATACATCTCTCTCGTAACTGCAAAATTTAACTTAGTAATTAATTCATCTCTCTCTCTCTCTCTCTCTCTCTTGTTTGTATATAAATCGTTTCTTCCACCAAAAAAAAAGTATATAAATCGTTTCTCTCTCATCGATCTTTACAACACAAAACCTCTCTCTCTCTCTCTCTCTCTCTCTCTCTCTCTCTCTCTCTCTCTCTCTCTCTCTCTCTCTCTCTCTCTCTCTCTCTCTCTCTACAATGAGTAATCATAAACTTAACGTAGAGAAACCATTCTCATTTCTAACTCATTCACTATCCTTTGATCACATGTTAGTTTTCATAAAACTTTCTGTTTAGGGTTAACTAGTTCTTATCTTATAGTTTAGTCTCTTACAAGTAATTTCTCTGTTTTCTTGCAAATGCAGTTTACTAAGCGATTCTTTAGTTGATTGGCAAGAAGAGCTTCTTCCTCTCCACAACAACAACAACTCTGTTTCTCAAGCTCTGTCTTTACCAGATCTTGAACCTTTGTCTCAAGGTATAATAACATATCATTACTTTTAAGTTATTATACGACACATACATAAGTGTTCTCATAGGTCTTTGCTTTGTATTGTAGATGTACTTGATTCATACAACTATGCATCATCATGCACCGAAACACAGCAGAACATAGTAGAAGCGGTGCAAGAGACCATCAGTGATGTTACTACATACACAACTAGTTCAGCTTCAAAGGCATTGTCTATGGAAACAATCTCTCGTTACTTCTATACGTCGATAACTCAAACCGCTACCGAACTCAACGTTGGTTTAACTCTACTTAAAAGAAGATGTCGCGGATTGGGTATTCGCCGATGGCCTCATCGTAAACTCATGAGCCTAGCAACTCTAATCAGTAACATCAAGGTATGTAGAACAGAACAAGCTAGAAACTACACACTTGTATTACATTGTGTGTTTAGAAATGTGAGAATGTATTTTTTCCAGGAGCTGCAGAAGATGGAAGGCGCAGAGAATTCAGGGAAACTAAGGATTGCGTTGGAAATGCTCGAGAAAGAGAAGAGAACTATCGAAGAGTATCCGGATTTGGAGTTTGAAGACAAGACAAAGAGGCTGAGACAAGCTTGTTTCAAAGCTACGCACAAAAGAAAGAAGAAGAGAAGTCTTAAACCCGATAAGTCTCCGATAAGTCTCCAATGTCTATACCCTCGAGCAGCGGATCAGTGGCTAGCGAAGAATCGGTTGAAGAAGAAGGAACAGTGAGTGATGAAGAAGTGAAGTATCTCTTGAGTGGTTTCACAAGTGAGTTTAAGGGATTGTAATAACATAAAATATGATACTTCAATACTTATATATAATTAGCAACATTAATGAACAATATACTAAAAAGGGAAAGGCAAGGAAAGGAAAGGAAAGGAGAGACCTTTATTGTTTTGTGTTGTGTTCTTTAAACACTAAACTTCTCAATCTCTCTCCTTAGAGCATTAGCTCTAACCAAACTCCCAATAGTGTTCACAGCCAACTTCAAATCTTCTAAAGGACTACCCGGCGCAACCCTCTTGTAAAGGTAACTATCAAATGTCATCTTCTGCACATACTCGTCACCGCACATTTCGACAAAAGCTTCTCTAGCCGGATTCGATCTGTAAAACACTTTCTGCAACACATCAAGAACTCTGTATGTAGGCAAGTATGTCTTATCCCATTTCTCCAAGTACTTCCTCAAGTCACTTTCGTCGATCATCTTCTTACCTGTTTCATAAATAGACACAAGAGCTTAGGATTCAGACACTAAAAAGCTTAGTTCGGATTGTCTTTTTACCGTTCTGTGAGCCTTCAACAATGGATTCAGCACACATTCTACCACTCTTGGCAGCGAAATAGATGCCTTCGCCGGAGCATTTGGTCACGTACCCTGCAGCATCACCAACAAGAGCCACACGTTTAGAGAGCCTGCGTGGCCGTGGGTGTTCGGGGATAGGGTGAGCCTCGACGCGGATGATCTTTCCCCCTTGAATCTTGTCCTTGGCTCTGTTTCGTGTAGCGAGCTGGAACTTCTTGATGTCACCTTTGTGAGTAACGGTGCCTGTCCCAACAGCTACATGGTCAGATTTGGGGAAAACCCATCCGTAGAAATCCGGCGACACGTCGTCTCCTACGTACATTTCGGCTAGATCCTCATAGTATGTCATCTTATCATCTGGGATCCTAATCCTTTCCTGTAAAAATTTCAAAAATCTCACCACTTAATACCCCATAAGATGGTAGCATAATACAGCATAGGCCTATGACCTCCAAAATTATAAAAGTTCATATACATAATTACATTTTAGAGTAGTTCCTTAACATGGCACAAAAAATGTTTTTAGGCCAAAATATCATCACAAGCTTTTGATCTAAAATACCACTCAAAAGTATCATATACACAAGAAGTCAAGTTTTATCACTTTTTAGTTATTATTTTTTCATATGAGTTCAATATTTAGTATTACGGTTCAGTTTTGAAAGGTTTAACTCTGAAAGTTCTAATCGTTCATTTAGCAAAAAAGACTCTCTAGTGGTATTTTAGGCCAAACACTTGTCATGGTTACCTAAATATATTCACGGGCAGTTCTCATGAATAGCACTATATAAAGTTATTCTTACAAAATTACCACATTTTAAAAAAATTTACAAATACCATCAAAAAGTTTTTCTCAAAAATACCACAAATTTTAAATTTGTTAAAAACTTCCAAAATTAATCCCTAAACCTTCAAAACTAATACTTCCCACATATTAATTGCCCTATCTATACTATTAAATGAGAAGACAAAACGCCTACGTGTCGCGACGTGAGAGTTTTTAGGAAATTTTTTATTTTTTTGCGTTTTAGTCCTTATATTTTTGAATAATTTTTGTTCGACGAATTCTATAAATTATATTTCAGGTCCAACGAATTCAGACCCACATATAAAATTTTTAAAAATTAATTTCTCCCACATTGAAAACAATAAAAAACAAAATAAGAAAGCTTCTAATATAAATATGACTTTATCACATACAAAATCATTAAAACAAATTTTCGTCTAATGAGCATGCGAATTTCGGTAAATGGATTACGCCTTCATTTACCAGGGTATGCATAATGCATGTGTTTTTCTTTGAATAAGCTTGCAAAGTTTGATTAGATATTTCGGTTTTCGGTAATGGTCTTTCACAGATGCATGTCTCATAAATTGTCAACGGTATCGGGAACTTTGATTAGTGGATTGGAGCCTCGGCTTTCGTTTTTTAGGTCTGGCTCATTCGAGTTCGGGTTTTCGGGTTAAAAGATATAGGATCCGTTCGGGTTATTTACAAATACAGTTATGTTCGGTTCAAATCTATTCGGGTTCAGGTCGAGTTTCATATATTTAACAAAACCTAACCTGGAACCAAATATTATTCGGTTCGGGTTTTTTGATTTTTTTGTTCGAATTTTTCAGGTTTTACATATTTTTTGTAAGAATTTCCAGTCTTATTTCAGGTAATTCGGGTTCGGTTCGGGTTTTGGGTCGGCTTATTCATATAACCCACAAAAAACTTGAAATAGTTACTAAAATCCAAATTACATTATCAAAACTATATACATGTATATATCTTCGGGTTTATTCGAGTACAATTGGGGCATCATGTCAGTTCAGGTTAGAACGGAAACCTGAGTTAGAAAATTTTAAAACCCGATAAGATAATATGAGAAACGAAACCGGACCAAACCAGATTTTCCAGGTCAATTCGATTTCGGGTTTTGGATCTCGGGTTAAATGTTCAGCCATAAATTGATCAATTCATGGATTTCTATAATATAAGTTAATATTATTTATGAATATCATGTCTTGCGCGGGTACTTACCTAGTATTTTATTAAAATTTCATAGTGAATCAAATTTCATCAATTTCTATCTCATAACAATTCAAATTTCATCAATTTCATAGTGAATCAAATTTTAAAAGAAAGAAACAATTAACCTGAAAAGCTATGGCGTAGTCATAATCTCCGGCATCAATAGATTTAGCAACCCTAGAGTTAGCTCCGTCAGCTCCGATAACGGCGTCAACTTCCATAGTCTTCTTCTGTCCCGTCGCACCAGTTTTACCGTCATACTCCGTGTAATGCAACGTGTACGGCGAGTCCCAATTCTCAGGCAAATCCATCTTCAAGAACAGACCGTTTATAACGGTGGCTCCGCTTTTCTCCGCTCTCTCTCTAAGATAAGCGTCAAGCACCTCACGCCTAACCATACCTATATACTCGTGATCCTTTAACGTACGGCCAATATCGACAGCGATATTCGACGGCGATATCATTTTCATCTTTGTTACTCTCCGATCTATGATATCTAACGGCAGATTGAACTCTCCGACCATACAGAGAGGAATCGCGCCGCCGCATGGCTTGCAGTTATCCATCTTCCTCTCGATTAGTATCGTTTCGATTCCTCCTTTGGCTAGTGTCTCCGCCGCTGCTCCTCCTGCTGGTCCTCCGCCGATTACGGCGACGCGGAGGTTTCGGTTCGCTAGTTTCGGGCTGGATCTGGCTGCGGTTACTCTGAGAGAGCTCCGTCGCGAGGAGAGGGAGAGCGACGACGGTACGTGGGAGGCGAAATTGGTCTGATCCGGCGGCGATTGACGGAGTCCGGTGAAGGATTTGAGTGTGAATGTCGCCATTGTCGTCGGAAAAAAAGCTTAGAGAGAGAGTCTCTTCTTCTTCTTATTATTATGTTTAAATGTGTTTTTGTTTATATCGTTGGAGATTTTGTTGGTGTGTATACCGTTGGATCAAATAATGGACGGTGGTGATGATGAGATGAAGATAGAGTCACGGGTTTATATTAAATTTTATTTATCGGTTGAGTTATGGCCACGTAGGATGGTAACGTAAATATTTTTGTCGTTTTGTGATTCTTGCATGGTCGTGGCAAATAAAATCCGTAGGTTAATAAGGTTCACATAAAAATAGTTCAAAGAGATATACTCATGTAACGCTAACTAATTTTATCAGAGTTCAATAAATAAGACATGAGCATTTATGCTTTATTTCATTTTTTAAAATTAATTATAAATAATAAATAAGATTTCTTTTTTTAGTTTTGTTTTTTGGTAAACATTTCTTTTTTAAAATGAAATAAAAGCTGGTGCAGTTAAGTAATGGCAAGTTTGTTATGGAGATGTATTACCATCCGGATTTGATTGCTCTAATTAATTAATTTGTCGATACCTAGAGCTGGTATAAAGATATTTTTCTATTGACATTGATTTGTTGAGTTTTCATATAAATTATGAATAATTTGTATATAAATATATACTAAATTTTGTATATAAATACATACAAAAATTTGTATGTACAATGCTTCAATAACCAAAACTAAATGTTTGAGAACACAACTATTATGAAGATCTATTCTATGCCAATTTTGGTTGTTGCAAAACAAAGAAACATTAAATAGTTTGTGAGCTTTTTTTATAACAAAAAAAATGTTTAGAGCCCAAAGAAGAATGATAATGTCGAATAATATGTTCAAAGTAATTTTAAGATTCATGTGTTTAATTTTTGCTTTTAGAAAGCAAATATGTTTGGGCCGAAGCAAAAGTCATTTTAAAGGCCCAACTAATAAAATAACTCTTAAGAGGCCCAACGTTTTAAATTGTCTTTATGCTTACGAATGTTTGGGCCTTAAAAAGTTATTAAATTGTTTAAAACGAGCCCATCAATATATTTTTTTTGACCTAATTTGCGCCGCTGTCGCTTATCTCTTTAAAGCCATCAACATTCTTGAAACCTTTGTATTTTCAAAAGGGTATATATATTTTCATCTTTATCGATTTAAAGATTCGATTTTTTAATTTTCTACGATTGATTTTTATAGACGTTTATCTCTTTCTCTCTCTCTATTGTGTTTTTTGTGTTGTTGATTTGTTAATTTTTATTGCCTGTGATGGTTATTAAATATACTTTGAGAGCTTTGTCTCTAGGAACAAAAGAAACATCTCTGAGGCATCTTTTTTGTTATATGAAATATTAATTTTTATGGCTTGGTTAATAAAGAGTTTGTAAAAAAAGGTGCAAGTGACGATAAAAAGACAGGGACATCAGATTCTCCCTTAGGAGAGAAGTATAATGATGATTCATTGTCTAAATGGGAATCTCTCTGATGCACTTATTACAATCTTAAAACCCTAATTTTTATAATAAAAATGTTTTTTTTTTTTTTTTTTTTAAAAGGTTAATTACTATCGTTATGTTTGTATTGTTGGTATGAAATGCCTTGTGATTGCAACTAAGAACGGAGATATGAAGGGGTTATGTATTGTTGTAGCCTAAATTTATTTAATTTGGGCTCCAAAAGATTACCACATGTAATCATTTATCTTGACTTTATATGAAGGCAATAATAGATTTCATTTTTTGAGGCTACAATAGTTAAAAAAATTTGTAGCTTATCATTAAAAAATTACAATCCATAATCTTGTTGTGTTTCTTAGATTACATGTGTAGACAAAATACTCAAAACACTATGAAATATATTTTCTCTACTTTACATTGGTATTTATGAATTTGTGACTTAAAAAAACTACAAAAAAATATCTTGTATGTAATGACAATGAGATACTTATTGCAATTGTTGACAAAAAAAAGCGTTAAAAGCTTTTCCACAATTGCCATGTGAAAGGGGTTAATTTTAATTATAGCCACATATATTAAACTGAAACCATTTCATTTGCAATTAATATGAAAACACGTGTCGTCTTCCGACCACACTTTTGTGATAATAGCTGTCTATCAACTTAGTAGAGTGATTAACTTAAAGCAATAAATAATCATGCGTGGTTATGTTTTGGAAAATTTTGGAGATGAAGTGGCAACATAAATTCAATCCATGTGATTTACTTTCGCATAGTCCAATGATTGAAATTGAAACCTGATGCCGTTTTAAATCCGTTTTCAACCATTTGATATTTGACCACTTATATCAAACTTGGTAGCATATAAAAACGTTAGTAAACAAAAAAAAATCATATGAAATTTTTTTATATTTTTGGTTAACCAGAGTATCTGATTGAATTGTTCAATCTTTTTATAAAATAATTCACACTAACCGATAATTCATTCAGTAAGCTTTTAAATGAGTCTAAAATGTCATTGTCAAAAAAAAATATCGCATAATATTCAACCAATCACATAATGACAATAATATTTTTTAAAAAAAAGTTTCAACCACACACCATATAATGACAATACATATATGATATTTCAAACACATTAATACGCTATTCGATAATAATAACATGAAACACTTTCCATAAATTGCATGTATATATGCTCATTAATAAAGCATCTTCACACAAAAATCAACGGTCAAAACTCACAATCATTGACCATGCATGACATTTTATAGTAATAATTAGCACATGCATTCCAATTTATTCACACAACAAAAATCATATATCCAAGAAAGTGAATTCAAAATAGAAACAAGTCAAGATATTCATCAATCTCATGATGATACAATTCATATTGGTGCATACCGTACGGCTCAAATGATGAATAATCATCAAAATTAGCCACAAATCCACTTTTAATATTAGTAGTAGACTCACAATCAAACGACGTCGTATTGATCAAATTCTCCTCTTGTTCTTTTTCTTCTTGAACGGTTTGTTGTGGTTTTGACAATATCATAGTCTTGATATTGTCTAGTCCATGTAATTTTCGTGAAGATATTGTGGTAGCTAGCTTGTTAAGTACTAGACGTGTGGAGGAAGAAAGGGTTTGTGTTGGTGTATGAGTTGACGTCGTAGAGGAAGAAGATATTGATTCAACGGTCAAGATTGGCTCATGAGTCAAGGGATCGATTCCATGTTTAATAAGTTTTTTTTTAAGACAAGAGTTCCAATGATTCTTTATGTCATTGTCTGTTCTATTTGGCATTTGCTTTGCTATTGATGCCCACCTTTTATAAAATTTATTATAGTTGTTATTATGAATAATCTATTTAATTACGTAGTAGTATATATATATATATACTAATATAAGAATATTATTGATTTAATTACCTGTTACCAAGGAGAGAGTGAAATTTTATAATGTCTTGTTCTTCTTGAGGAGTGAATTTACCTCTTTTGATACCAGGTCTCAAATAATTTAGCCATCTTAATCTACAACTCTTGCCACATCTTTGTAGACCTTTTTCAAAATTTGTAAGAAATAAATTATTAGGAAAGTGAGGTGGGAATTATTACTTTTAAAAATTTAGTGGCAAACAGAGAAATTACAAAAAAAGATTGGTTTTGTTCCATCAAACAAAAAAGAGGAAATAGAGAATCACATATATTTCATGATTTTGGGTTTAAATAAATATTTTAATTTCTAAAGATTTTGTACTTTAGGGGGAAAAATCAGAGAAATATTTGGCCATATTCACATATAATTTCATCATATTGATAAGATTTTATCAATCAATTGTTTACTTTTCAAAAATATTTGTTGTAAGTTTCATGTAATTATTTACTCCTCCCAACATCAAGAACAAAAATAATTATGCCTTCAACAAAAAAAAAAAAAAAAGGAACATTGAACATAACAGTGTGTTAGAAACTCCGTTGGATTTGCTATTATAACAATAATAAAAAAACTCAAAACAAAATCTTTGGTCCGTACATACAACAATGTATACATATACATCACACACGTGTGTAAGTATAGATTTATACCTGCTCTTGAAGGCAGTGTACGCCAGTCACCGAGACCATACTCGTTGATGTAAGCGACGAGCACACGATCTTCCTCCGCCGTCCATTCACCTTTCTTTACACCGTCCACGTCGTACCACGTCGTCCTCCCCATTTTATCCCCGGCGAACCAATCAGATCTTGACACGTATCGTATCGGTTGATTCTTTGCCTTCCTCTTTAAATTATTCAACGTTTAGTGAAATATATTTGATTAGTGTTACTATTTATTATTTTAAAATATTATTTTATTTTGAGAGACTCTTTTATAAACACAAAAGTAGAAGTGGAATGGACTCTTCTAGAGTGGGAGAGTGTTGTATGTGTATATTATATAGTCGCTTTCATATTTTTTTCTTATTTTTAAAAATTTATTTCAGCCGTTGGATTCTTATATTTCTGTCTTGATGCTCATATTAATTATTCATTTATTAACTTTCACTAATATGTCGTTTTTTATTTAAAATTGTTGGTGTCTCAAAAGTAATAAATTATTCAACATATCTAGATAAGCTTATTCTTATTAGGGTTTAAATAAACAATACATAAAACATTTACAAGAACTAAAACATTAACTATAGTATTATAAATTTATAATACATGTTGGTGAGTATCTATATTAGTATTTTTGAAGTACTAATTTAAATTTTTCCAAAAATTCACACTTATTTACATCTCATGCCATTGGTTTCACAAATGATTTGAATTTTAAAAAAGGGCAAAACTATAACTTCCAAAAATACAAACAAAACTATTAAAGATTATTTTTATCCTTAACATGGATAACAATCATAAAAGAAAATAATTCTAAACTTATACCCAAACATATTTAAGTTTCGTTTTTCTTAAATTATTAGATTTAAATTTTCGTTTTTCTTAAATCATTAATAATAAAATACAAAAAATGTTATGTAGGAAAATAAAGGACATAAAAAATACCCACGGAAACTATTTTAAAAAAAATTAAAAAGATTAATCATACCATAAACCACAATTATAAAAAAAATATTTTCTTAAATTTAAAAATTTTAAATCATGTGTGAAATAATTATAACACTCAACTAATATTATTTGTACAATACAATATATCATTACTATTTTTTCAAATTTAGATAGTAAATATTATAGTTTCACAAAAAATAACAATTATAATGCCTATTTTTGATCACAATTATAAATACTGTTTTCAACACAATTATAAAAAATTTGAACTTTACAGAAAATATTTTTTTTTTCTTATTTTAATCACAAGTTTTTTAAAAATGCTAATAAAAATAGAATAGCATATTTACATTATGCGAAACTTACCTTAACCATTGTCAATCAATATCATATAATTAAATATGTAAATCAAAATAGGATTAAGATAATCAAAATTGGAAATTATTTAATTGCCCGTTATCACCAATAAACGTTAACATCAACTTGGTTACCAAAAATACATATAAAAACTTGGTTACCAATTATTCCAAACCCCTAACATTTGGAAACAAAATTATTCACCAACAAAAACGGAAAGTATATTTAATTTTCACCAATTAAATGGTAATAGAATATATTTCACAAAAAGCTTAAGATAGTAATTTTATCATTTAATATAATACTAGGAATTAACCCGTGGTTCACCACGGGTTTATGTTTTCTAAATGATGTTATATATTTAATATAGAAATTTTGAATATTATTTTATTTTCATTGTTTAAATAAAATAGGATCAATTAATATTGTTGAAATGAGATTTTTTTAATTACTATTTAATATTTTTATTATATATTTCGTATAGCAAAATTTTAATATAATTTGTAAGTTGATTAGACCAAATTATTATAATTTATTATTTATATGGAAAAAACCTGGATTCAAAATACAAACCGAAACCTAATCGAAATACACAAAAATCGAACTATGCGATTTACCCAAATTTATTTAAAATTATAATTATTTTGAATATGTAATATAAGATTTAAATTTTAATATAATTGCAATTTCTTTTGTTTTTTTAGAATCAAACGGAAACCGAACCCGTTTACAAACTATTTTTTTATTGTTTGATATTTTTAACAAAAATATGTTCAACTCGTTTTAAAATGCTTAATAATATTAATTAAACTCCATTTTAATCTGTGTGTTATTTTTGTTAAAAATAATGTTATGGTTTTTTTAAAAAAACTATTTCTAATGGTATTTTGATTTAAGTAAAATTTTAATGGTATTTTTATTTATAAAAACTATGTAATAGTGTATTTATGTGAATTGCATATATCTTATTTTGTTATCCAAATGACTTTTACATAATTACCTTAATATTTTTGAGTTTATTTTTGGAGAGGATTGTAATATTTCCTTATATGGTTTTCGTAATTAAATGTTCAAAATTATTTTTTTTTAATACCCAATGGCATAATGTGTAATGTTGAGTAATTTTTTGGACATATTCAAATTAGTACTCCAAAAATAATAATATAGATATTTTGAATATATTTTTTAAAAATATTTATATTTACAATTAAAATTATTAATATTTAAATAAATTTTAGGTAACTAGGGTAATTCGGTTATGTTCCACAAAATTCTGGTTTGATTCGATTTTGGGTTATCGAGTAATCAATATCTCTATATGTCCGGGTTGTTTAATTTTTTTTGGTTTAAATATATCGGTAATTTGGATCCGGGTATTTTGTCCACCTTTATAATATACAAAAATAACAATTTCAATAGTTTAATAGTTTAAAATAGTTTGAAAAAATCAACTTACAAATCATATTAAAATTTTATATATGGACTATGTACTACAAAATATTGTTTAGTATAAAAAAACTCATTTCAACAACTTTTAATATTAAAATTATTATTATTTTAAATAATTATTGGGTAATTCGAATAGATTCCATAAAATTCGTTCGAGGTTTTTATTTTTTGATCGATTTCAATTTCGATATTTCGGTTATGTTCATGTTTGATATTTCAAATCCGATTTATTTGAATATGAAATGATCAAATTATCTTATTTATTTGTATAAACAATAATAATATTCAAAACTTTTGAATATTTCTATTTATTCTATAAAACAAAAAAATATATATCACAAACTTCTAAATTAAATATATATATAGATATATAAAATCATTTAGAAAACATAGACCCGTGGTGTATCACGGGTTAAATTCTAGTATAAAATAACTTACGTTCTCAATGAGTGCTCTGTGCTCCCAAGTCACTATTTCACATCATTTGTAACAACTAGGAAAAAACCCGCATTCCGCATAATATTCGCTATTTATTATAGTAATTTTAAATAATTTTACATTGAATTTACATGTGTTTTGGTTTGTTTTATGAAGTTTATTATTTTGGGAGAATCACAAAACTACACCATTTGAATTACATTTCACAAAACTACACCATTTCAAAAATACTTCACAAAACTACACCTAAATACTAAAAATTAAATTCAAATAAACCCTACCCACACAATCCTACCCCTTAATATTATACCCTAAACACTAATTAGCGAACCCAAATGAAAATATTTTAATTTTGGTAATTTTTTAAAGGGTAAATCAAGCTTTTAAAATTTTGAAAGAGTGTAAATATGTGAAAATATTGAATTATGCGTAGTTTTGTGAAAGGAGGGTTGAAAGGGTGTAGTTTTGTGAATTCCTCTATTATTTTTTGTAATAGATATATGGTTTAACTTTAGATATTTTCCATCTATTTTATATTTTACTAAACTAATGAATATGATTTTGTTTACGAACAACTTTTGTTTGCCTGTTTTAGTTTATTCTCAAACGTATGTTGTTTTAACTCGTCAATTAATTTGGATCATATTTGTTTTGTATTCTCTATAACGTCATTGAATTATTTGTATATGTAATTGTTTGTTTTGTATGAGGTTTTGTTTTCTCCGTAATTTTTTTAAGTTTATTTCATATATTTATTTGGTACAAACATTTAGATTTAAAAAGTATGTATATATGGAGTTTTTTCATCCCAAATTATAGTTATTTAAACTTTTATAAATTTATATTTATTTTTAAATATTCTTTCTCTCACCCATTTTTAAAATGTTTTAGGTCTTTTGATTTGTTCCATTTTATTTTATTTTCACAAGTTTCTATGGGTATTTTTTATTTATTAACTATAGTATGACCACTAATATTATGTAGTCTTAATTTTTAATTGTTTTGAATAAATGTTAAACATCATTTATAACTTTTAAATTTTTTGCTTTTAGATAATGGGACATATGTAATATATTCCAAAAAATTAGTATAAGAGATAAACAATTTTATATATTTTCATTTTAGAAAGTTGATATACATGTTTTTTATTAGTGTTAAATATTATATTGAATGTTTTTTGTTTTAGTTTTATTAATATTGAATGAGTTTTATAAATATTGAATGAGTTTTATTAAATGATTTTTTAATTCAATTATTTTAATTATTTATGTTGATGATGTGGATGCCTTAGATTGAGAGAGTATTGTGCTATTATATAATAGATAACCAATTTCGGAAGACATAAAAATATTAGTGTTTAGTTAACCTTTCTTTGTGGTGTTTCAACCGCATAATTTTAAATAACCTGATTAATTATATAGACATTTACAGATTACCTAAATTTGATTACTATTTTTTTATTTTGTTTTTATTAGTATCTTGTATATTATGTCGGGATTATACTAGATTGGTCAAAAAAATATTAATTTTTAGTGGTTATTAATTTATCGAGAACAAATACACTAAAACCAAATTTAAAACCGAAAAAATTATTATCTTACAAAAGTATCAACCAATAGAATATTAATATAAAGAGGTAATAATGCAATAAAAGAAAATAACAAAAATGGAACATGGTCCCTTCACTGCCAAAAGACACTGACTTTCTGTCAAGTTTTCATTTATGAACATCTTTTTTTTTGCTTTGGTTTCGTATTCACATGATTTGTAGTTTTTCATTGTTTTTTCAAACACATATTGAGATTTTATCTTTAGTTCTAATAATTATCTCCTATTTTTATTAGTAATAAACCGAAGCGTTATCTTTTTTTATTGAGTTTATGTGTTATTGTGTGCTCTACATTTTTTGAAACCAAAATCCAATAATGTTATTGAAAGTGACGAATTGTTCTTTTACGAAACCTAAAAAACAAACTATGACCATGACTCCATGCCATGGTGCTATAGTCTAAGATTTCCCACTTGACCCCATAACCCAATCCATGGTTTTTTAAATATCCTAATTTTTTAATAGAAATTAGTCAAAGAAAATATTAAGAGTAATTCACAAAACTTCAACTTCATTTCCTTTACAAAACTCTACTAATATTTTTTGTTTAAATAATTGTGTTTAGATAACCAAAGAATTTCGGCCCATAAGAATGAAGGTTGAACTAAATAATAATACGAAAGAATATTTATTTACATCTCTCTTGAAAAAAAAATCATTTTATTTAAAACAACAAATAACATTAGTTCCCACACTAACCGAATCATCAGATGAATTATTAAAGTTTTGTCTCCATCCATGTTTTTTCCTATTTTCACGTGCTTAAATTACTTGTTTTAAAAGACACGCGTCAAAAAAAATGGTTCCGTTTCATAGCTTAATATATGAATTTCGTTTACTAATAGCCGTGACGGTGAAACGGTGCGTTTTATTGTAAAGCCGAAACGACGTCGGATTTCGCTGAGAGCAGAAAATGCTGTCACAAGACAGAGCAAAGGTTACTTTAGTTTGCTAGTAATCATCAACAAAAGCTGTTACAATTAATGTAGGCAAGAAGAAGAGAACATCTTTTATTTCACTTTGTGTTTCTGTACATAACGAACAAAACTAACTTTTTCCTCTGTGTATCTAACAACAATGAGATTCTGTATACAAGAAGAATGAAGAAACAAAAAAAAAGAGAAGAAGTAACAAACAAAACTCTGTTGTTTATCTCTATAAACCTGAAACAAAAGATTCTACATTTCTCTATAACTCCGTGAAGACATGTCATTGAATAGCTCTACTTTACCAGATATCTTAACCAATACAGACAAGACTTCTTTCATGCTTGGTCTTGCCTGAGGATGATCCGCTGTACATTTCACACCGAGTTTCAACAGCTCGGTTAGTTCCTCTGCCCCGTGTCCCGGTTTAGTCCCCGAGAGAGTAAACGGTGAGCCTTTGGTTGTCATGTCGCTTGTCATTACACGTTTCGCCCATTCGACTAAACACTCTTCTCCACCATCAATCGCTCTTCTACCTGTGGCGAGCTCCATCGTCAAAACTCCGTAGCTGTATACGTCTCCTCTTGTTGTGGCTTGCCAAGTTTGTCCGTACTCGGGAGCTACATACCCTATCGTGCCTGCGATCACCGTGCTAACATGGCTATCTCCGACATTCAACAGCCTTGCTAGCCCGAAATCTGTTACTCTCGCGTTGCCGTGTTTGTCCAAGAGGACATTGCTCGCTTTCACGTCTCTGTGGACTATGGAAGGGTAGCATTCGTGGTGTAAAAAGACTAAACCACGCGCTACATCGATAGCTATATCGACGCGTTTCTTCCACGGGAGTTTTGTTTTGTCTGTGATGAGCTCTTCTAAGCTTCCTCCTCCCATGTATTCGTGCACCAAGATCTTCTCTGATCCGTCTAGGCACCATCCGTAGAGCCTCACGAGGTTCGGATGCGCCCAATCACCAAAGGCGTTGGCGCTAAGAACTTCCATTTCGGCTCTGAACTCTTTCTCTGCTTCTGTGCCTTCTCTTTGTAGCTTCTTGACCGCAACTTCTCTTCCGTCTGGCAGTACGCCTCTGTAAACGGTTCCATACCCTCCCCTGCCTACCACTCTATCTTCTGAGAAGTTACCTGTTGCTTTTAGAATATCGGCGTATGTGAACGTCGATTTGTCTAAGCGAATGACCTTGATTTTTCCTGACATCCATGGAGATGATCCGCCTGAAGTGGAAGTCATGTCGTGTCTGGTTTTCGATACATGATCGGTTTCAGCTTCCCTTGAACTCCTAACAACCATGAGAATGATACCTGATACCGCTAAACAAGAGATGAACGCTAATGCGAGAGCTGAGCATATCCAAACCAAGAGGATAGTTTTTGGTCTGTTTCCTATAGTTTGGTTAGAAACACGATTCCTAGTGTTGTTGTTCTCTGATTGGATGAAGAAACTTGGAAACCGCAGAAGCGGGTTTCCAAGAAAAGACTCCTGTTCGAAGGTTGCTAGTTGCCCCGTCGAAGGTATCACACCGGAAATGAAAGGGTTGTATGAGATGTTGAACTTACTCATCTCACTCAAGTCATTCAAACTCGTCGGAAAGTTCCCTGAGAAGTTGTTATACGAAAGATCAAGGTTTTGTAGACACTTGAGGTTTCCGATTTCTTGAGGAATCTGACCTGAGAATTTGTTTCGTGTTAGATTGAGAAACGCGAGAGGCAAGTCTCCTATCTCTCTAGGCAGTTTCCCATCAAACTCATTGTACCCCAAATGAAGCATACTCAACTTCTTCATCTGAGAGATATTCGTAGGAACCTCACCGGATAGCTTGTTTCCGCTGAGCTGAAGATAAGCTGAAATATCAAGAGTCCGTTGCTTTGAACCAGAAGAACAGACAGGGAAGAGACCTTGCCCTTTAAGAACATGATCCCACAAGCTTCTACAACTCTTTTTGGTAAGAATCGCGTATACAAACATGAAAGGAGGGAACTCTGCAGGAATCCATCTCTTCATCGCTAAGCATTCACCCGAACCAGCGATTATCTTGTCCTTGTTTTGCCTATTCACTTCAAACGTCGGATAAGGATTGTTACCCATTTTAGTCAACTCAGGATGGAATCCACCGGTGAGCTTGTTATTCGCCACGTTAAACCACAAAAGGCTTGAGCAGTTGCCTAGCTCTCTAGGAATCTCTCCCGATAGTGAGTTATTCGCAAGCATTAGCCACAGAAGTGATGTCAATTTTCCGAATGAAGCTGGTATAGAACCGGTCAGATTGTTAAAGGAGAGATCAAGTGCTTGAAGCCCCGGCATATTCCCATACTCATGTGGTATATCACCGCTAAAGTTATTATAAGCAAGAATCAAGAACTTCAAGCTCTGAATCTTAGAGATTTCAGCGGGTAACGAGCCAGAAAAGTTGTTGTAGCTAAGATCTAGCCTGAGAAGATTCATTAGCTTGAGGATGTTTGATGAACCGATGCCACCAATATAAGAGTTCCCATGAAGGACTAGATACTTCACTTGAGTGAATTTACCGAATATTTCTTGTATGTCTCCTCCAAAACTGTTTCTACTCAAATCAAGAAACACCAAGTTGCTCAAGCTCAAGAGACTTTCCGGTATGTCACGAGAGAATCGATTCTTCCCCAAGTACAAACCTCTTAGAGAAGATATAGAACCAATCTCCCAAGGAATGTCTCCTATGAAGTTGTTCCCCCAAAGATTCAACACACTTAGATTCCTACAATTCGAAACTTGACCCGGAAACCCTCCAACGAAACCATTCTCGGACAAATCCAACACTTGCAAATCACAGTTCCCACTGAACATCGAAGCCGAGATGTTCCCTGAGAGATGATTCTCAGAGACCGAAAACTGAACCAGCTTCCCAAAATCACCCCACACCTCTCCACTAAACTTATTCGAACTAAAATCTACATACTTCATATACCGACATCCATTGAAAATATCGTCTATCCTACCAGTAAAGTTGTTGGTAGAGAGATTTGCAACAACCAAACTATTGCAAAACAACGGGAAGCTAGAGCTTATATCCCCTGCGATCCTATTCACCGATAAATCAAGAACTTCAAGATTCGACAAACCGGCCAAACTAAGCTCTCCTTCGAGTATATTATGAGAAAGATTCATATGCTTCAAGCTCCTACACCGGCGAAGATCATCAGGTATCGAGCCTTGGATCGTGTTCTTCGACAAATCGAGGAAAGTGAGCTCTGTTAATGCGGAGAAGTTACCGAACAAAGCACCCGAGATTGTGGAATCGCTTAAGTTTATGCCTGTGACTCTACTTCCCTGTGGACTACATTTGATTCCAGGCCATTGACACACATCTTGTCTCTCCGGTCTCCACTCTTTGTACATTCCTCTGTTTGTTGGGTTTAAAGATTCTAAGTAAGATTTAAGGCTTATTAAGACTTGTTTGTCATTGTCTAGAGAATCTCCTGCTACTGCTATTGCTGAAATCATTACAAAACATAATCTTTTAGTTACATAGAGCTAAATATAGTTAACTTAATCATCCTTTGAGATATATATAAAATATTGGTGAAATTTAATTAATTATTATTTGGCTCCATAAATCTAATTATCTTGTTTAATAAACATAGTAGAAATTGAATTTCGGTTTTCAATTTTTTTGAAAAACCCTAAAATTTAAATGTGGAAGAAAACTTCAAAATCATAGACAAAAGCAGAGAACAGAGTATAAATACATAAAATTGAAAATAAACAAAAGAGAAAGAGAAATTTAAAAAACCTGAGATTAAAACGAAGAGTAAGAAATAAACTAAGGTAAGTGAGACAGAATCATCATCATCCGACATGATTACACGTGTCAGCATCGTCATCGTTCTCTTCTACTTCGTCTTGTTGTTGTTGTTGTGTCTCTTTTATCGTTGATGTCGTCTTCTTCTATTTCGTAGATGAACAAGGTTTGTGAAATTAAGGAGATGAATTTCATGGAAAATTCATAGAAAAGGGATTTTTAGAGAGAAAGAAGAGACCCGCCCGCACGTAGACTTTGAACAAGAAAATTAAACATTGCCATATATCGGATTATTAATAGAGAAATTCACAAAACTACAGTCTTTCAAACTCCATTCACAAAACTACACTCTTTCAAACTCCATTCACAAAACTACACCTAATTCAATATTTTCACAAGTTTACGCTCTTTTAAAATTTCAAAAGTTTAATTTATCATTTTAAAAATTACCAAAATTAAAATCTTTTCTTTTGGATTCGCTAATTAGTGTTTACACCTAATTCAATATTTTCACAAGTTTACGCTCTTTTAAAATTTCAAAAGTTTAATTTATCATTTTAAAAATTATCAAAATTAAAATCTTTTCTTTTGGATTCGCTAATTAGTGTTTAGGGTATAGTATTAAGGGGTAAGATTGTTTGTGTAGAATTTATTTGGATTTAATTTTGAGTGTTTAGATGTAGTTTTGTGAAGTATTTTGAAAATGGTGTAGTTTTATAATTCTCCTTTATTCCCTTATTACTATTCTCTATTTATTTTAGACTTTTTCTTTTCCAATAATTACAAAACTAGACCATTTGAATTACATTTCACAAAACTACACCTTTTTAAAATTACTTCATAAAACTACATTTAAAAATTCAAAATTAAATCCAAATAAACTCTACCCACGTAATTTTACACTTTAATACTATACCCTTAACACTAATTAGCGAATTCAAATAAAAAAATTTAATTTTGATAATTTTTTAAAGGGTAAATCAAGCTTTTAAAATTTTGAAAAAATGTAAATATGAAAAAATTAAATTAGTTAGAGTTTTTTAAGAGAAAATATGAAAGAATGTAGTTTTGTGAATTACTCTTTCCTTTTTCACATTTCTTTTTCTTTTTTCCACTCACGGTCACGTAATTAAAATGGAATAATATTTGAAATCATGTACTATATGTTTATTTTTGACTAGAAGTTGTGCCCCCACTGCCCCATACATTACGTTACCTTTCTTTTATTTTTTTTCTTTTTCAAAAATATGACATTTTGTTTATACTCAAAATTAAATTAAACGTTTTTTATTGATGGGGTTAGTTTGTGTTAAAGATTTTTTTGATCATGTTAATATCACTACTAAAGTTACATATAATCACATACTTCCTCCTTTTCATAATATTAATAGTTATATTAAGAAATAATTATATTTTGTGTGTTTCAATAAAACACCATTATTTAATATGTAATTAAACTTCAACCAATAAACTAATGGGAAAATTACAAAACTACACTATTTGAATTACATTTCAAAATTACTTCACAAAACTACATCTAAACACTTAAAATTAAATCTAAATAAACTCTACCCACACAATCATATCACCTTAATACTATACCATACACACTAATTAGCAAACCCAAATTAATTTTTTTTAATATTGATAATTTTTTAAAGGGTAAATCAAACTTTTAAAATTTTTAAAATGTGTAAATATGTGAAAAATTGAATTATGTAGAGTTGTAAAGAAAATAATGAAATGATATAGTTTTGTGAATTCATCTAAACTAATTTTCTACATAATATAAATGGTAAAAAAATAATAATTTTTGCATAGAGAATTCTAAACTACAATTATTTAGAAACAAAGGGAGTAATAGTTAAAAAATGATCGAAATGTAAGCACAAAATTGGCTGAAATTTTAGACTTTGTTTTAGAGTGGTTAAGATTTTAATTAATTAGAACGTTCAGCAAAAAAATGTAAAATGTAAATCTAAATTAAACGAATTTAGGTTGAAAATTTTAAACGAAATTACATCATGGACTGAAATTTTGTTTGTAAAGAAGAAATAAACGGTAAGAGTGTGAATAAATTGGTGATGTGTGTAACTTTGAAATTTTCAGAATTATGATTTTTTTTCTTTTTCTTAAACATGTTTTTCAGATAAAAATGGTGGGTCCCAATAAATTTATATGGACGGCAGTAGTTGACTTATTTAGTCGTTTGACTAATGTATGTAACATTATTAATAATCAGTCTCATATTATTATATTTTCTCGCTAGAAATATTTTGTTGGAAAACAAATGGGTCAAATGCGTGTATTATTTTACCTTGATTAGTCTAAAGCACCCAATTAGTTGAATAGTATATCACACTTGTGATGTGACCATTGAAATTTTTTATTGAATAAGAAAATTCAGAGGCTACTATTCTCTTCAACAAAGAGAATATAAGCATTACAATTGATTATTGTTATTATTGTTTTATATAATTTTTTTTTTTGCAAAAGGTATAGTTGAAGATAAATCTAATATTAATAAAACCTCAATTCTTATACATAAATTTTTTTTTCATTGTAACAAAAAAGGGAAAATTAGAGTTGCAACTTTCATTTTATTTTTGTAGTTTATAACAAAAAAAACAGTTAGGAAAATTGGAAGTGAGCGAAACAATTTTTTTAATAAAAAAATAAAAATGGTCACATTTTAAAAATAAAGATGGCATACTTATTTTTTGGTCTAGTAAGACTCATTAATCATTATCTTTTGTTGCCGCATATGTTTCAATTTCAAACTTTCAACTTTCAAAAAACTTTTATTATTGCTCTTTCAAATGTGCATGTTGTGGCTTCAAACATTAATTTCATTAAATAAAAGCCACCCAAAATCTTATAAGTTTTCAAGGTGGTACCAATTTTAAAAATTTGGATTTCCACCAATGTAAAAGAGATGGTCCACATTAATTACAAAGAAGGTGTGAATGGTATTGAGCCAACATTGTTCATGCCTAAACACACCCAAGGCAACAAACATTTCATTTGGAATTTTTTAAAATGCCACTTTGGCATTTTTATTCATGAAAACAATTTGTATTCCTTCTTGGATCCAAAGATTATAGTTTCTAAGCCATTTGTTTTATTTTAAGTTAATAACCTTTTAACGGGAAAACGTCCTATTTCCCCACGAGAACTATGATATAGTATCAGATAGAGCCCATTCTTTGACCCCATCTCAAATCCCCACAAATTTACTATGATGTACTAATTCCCCATCAAAACTATCATCGATCTTATATCCCCATCCGTGTTGGTTATATTTGGTTTGGATAAAACCAAATACTGAACCCGATTTTGTTTTGTTGAACCGAAATTATAACCCAATATAAATCCGACCCGATAACCCAAATCCGACCCGATAACATAACCCGAATCCGACCCGATAACATAACCCAACTCCAAATTGATTTAAATAGCTCTAACCCAACTCATAAACCCTAAAATTTTCCCCCAAATCGATTTATTCCCCAAAATCGATTTTTCCCCCAAATCGATTCTCAAATTGAATCCTCTTCAAATCTTTGCATATATCAACATGAGTGGTGTCTCAGGATCTATCGGTTCTTCTAGTGCAAGCTGTAGACGACGAGTAATGGGTTTACCTAAGAAATGTTGGTGTGGTTGTGACGTCGTCGATTTGATTTCGAAATCAGAGAACAATCCATATCGTCGCTATTATAGGTGTGAATTCGCAACAATGAAGAAGGTAATCGTGTGTTTATTTGTTTATTTATGTGTTTTCGAAATATATAAGGGAAAAATCACTGCTTCTTGTCGGATTTGTAGCTAATATGTGTTTCTTGTCGGTTTTGTAGCTTCACAATGACAATCACTGCTTCAAGTGGAAAGATGAGGCTTTAATGGATGAAATCGAGACATTACATGGTCGAATTGGGCGTCTTGAAAAAATGGTTAAAGAGATGACAAATGTGAATTCAGAGATGGAGAAGATGATGATTGAGAATATACAAATCAAAATTGAAAAGGATATACTCGAGAGGGTGGAGTATGAGATGGTTCAAGCAAAATGTGATGTGAAGAAGATGATAATTCTTCAATTAATCGGATGCTTGTTCTTAGTAGGTTTGATTCAATTCTTCTAGTATGTAATGAGATATTGATGTGTTTAATTTGTTGTTGTTTATGTAATGGGATATGTTGTGTTTTTGTTGTTGTTTATGTAATGGGATATGTTTTGGTTTTGGTGTTGTTTATGTAATGGGATATGTGTTTTGTTGTAGTTTGTGTAATGACTAAATCACTTTTATAACAAAAGCATTACAAAGGATTACTAAAACATTAACTATTGTCATAACAAAGCATTACTTAAACCTTAACCATTGTCATTGCCAAAACGTTACCAAAATCTTAAGCATTTGCCATTGCCAAGACATACCCAAAACAATGTGCAAATAAATTACAATTACAAAGCCGATTAATAAGCAGTCAAAAGAAAGACCATTACAATGATCTTAATCACACTAAACTTGAGTAAAAATGCCTTGAGAAGGCTCTCCTTGAGAAGACTCTCCTTGAGAAGGCTCTCCTTGAGTAGTAGCTTGTGAAGCCTACAAAATTAAACATCATAATAGCAACCACAATCTAGCCAAATACTAAAGTAAAGTTAAAAAGTTTAAAATAAACAAACCCGATTTGATTTTTTCTTGTGGAACCTACAATTGTGGTCTGCTACACCACATACACGACAATGCATGGTTCTTTTTTTTGGTTTTGGTGCTTTCTTTGTTGGAGATTCATTTACCCCTTTTTTCCTCTTCTTGTCAGCTTTCCCTTTGCCTTCTCCATCAGGTACTGCTGGGTATTCTACTGAAGGACCACCTGATAAAGGCCAAAACCGTGCACTCTTCTGTGGAGTGAGACCTTCTGCATAATTCTTCCTATACATGGCCGTGCTAAACCATGTAGAAACATAGTGCTCAGCTGTTAGCTTCTTGTGAATGATGACACCATATGCATGTTCACATGGAATTCCACATATTTGGTACTTTTTGCAAGTACAAAACATCCTCCCCAAAGCAACACGGTGGTAGTCTCCACCAAGCTTAACTTCCCACATGTCATTTGTGCTCCTACTCACCACACATTCAGCAGCTTTCTCATGCTCCTCTTGTAGAAAATCAGCTACATATGGAGTACATAAACCCGTGATAAACACAAACAAAAGTAGTTAAATGATACAAACATGACACAAACAAAAACTAATTACATTACACAAACTAGTTACCTTCATGAGCTAGAGATTCATCTTTTCTTCTACTAATCCTGATCATAGCCAGTCTTCTAACACTTTCAAGCATTGCCACAAAGGGCTTCTCTCTGGCCTTGTCAATAGATGCATTGAAAGACTCTGTGGAATTATTGTCAACATCTTCACAGAAGCTTCCCAGCTTGTAGAATGCTCTGCACCATGTCTTTGGACTCCTCTTCATTACACCTAGGGGTGGGCAAATTACCCGATACCCGATACCCGAACCGGAACCGACCCGAAAGTTTCGGTTCGGTTCGGGTACGGGTATTAGACATTTACCCGAAAGTTACTTCAAATTTGGTACCCGTGGGTATCGGGTAATACCCGAACCGACCCGATACCCGAACGGGTACCCGAATACCCGAAACTTTATTATATTTCATATGTTTATAGTACCCATATATCCGAAAATATCCGAAAATATCCGAAAAATACCCGAAAATATCCGAAAAATACCCGAAAAAATCCGAAAAATACCCGAAAATAACGGAAAAATACCCGAACCGAACGGGTACCCGATTTTTCGGGTATTTTCCGGGTTCAAATATTTCATACCCGAAGACCCGGACCCGAACGGTTCCTACCCGAACCCGAACCGAAAAACTCAAAATACCCATACGGGTCCTAAATCTCCCTACCCGAAATACCCGGACCCGATCGGTTCCTACCCGAACCCGACCCGAATACCCGAATGCCCACCCCTAATTACACCATTGTAGACAGCCGTATCATATTGGAAAATTCTATCCAAGTTCTCCTTATATTCAGTCTCATTGTAACTCCAAGCTAACCGCCATAGAAGTGGCTTCATTCCCTTTTTCCCTGGATGATCCTTCTTTAAATTCCCATAAATATGTTGCACACATTTTCTATGCTCAATCTTAGGTAATTCCCTCTCAACAGCTAGTATTAAACCCTAACATACAATAGCAAGTACAAATATAAATATATAAACAAAAGCACATATAAATATACAAACAAAAGCACATACCTTTTGACGATCAGAGATCATTATGTAGCCTTCTCCTTCATTCAAACCAAAATCTGCTTTCAACAACTTCACAAACCATGCCCAATTCTCTTTGTTTTCCACTTGCACAACACTCCAAGCAATTGGATATATCCCATTATTAGCATCTCTACCTATAGCAACTAGTAGTTGACCCTTCACTTTTGATTTTAAAAAACACCCATCAACTCCTATAAGTGGTCCGCAACTTTCTTTCCATGTTTTCCTAAGCACATCATAACACACGTAGAATCTACTAAACACATCTTTATCTGCATCATTTTTCACTGTCTCAATCACCACAGTGGATCTTGGATTTGATTCAAGTATCTCAGCACCATAGTCTCTAAGCCTTCTAAACTGCTCATCATACTCAGCTTGAATCCATTTCAGTGCATTTCTTCTAGCGACTTGACATTGAGGACGAGAAACATTCACCTTCCACCTTTCTTTAATAATCTCTTCTATCTTTGCAGGCAAGTAGTAATCCGGCTCATCACGTATTTTGTCTACGAATAACCTAGCTATCACAGGAACCTTGAACATTTCACACTCACCATTAGGGACACATAAATGTGTATCTACAAACTTCCTAACCCTCCAGATGGGATCATTTGGTAGACTCGATGCATAGACCATCCATTTGCATTTACCCTCACAACCAACACATTTATAACCTAACTTGTCCCTATCGTATCTGTATTGCTTCAAATTACGACCTGTCTTCAATGCATAATCCAAGACGCTTTCTTTGAAAGCAACACCATTGAAAAACGTCTGCTTCATGCGTAAGTTCCCATCACCACGACCCATGTTGTATCTGACGCCTCTCTCGCCTCCTCCCTCACGTCGTGGAGCATCATCTTCGTCGTCACTCTCAGGTAATTTGTTATGACGAACAGGTTGCTCAATCCGTGCAAACTCCTCGGCGAGATCCTCTATATGAAAATCGTTTCGGTCTTCAGCTTCTTCATCTACAAGCATCAAATCGTTAGCTTCTTCATCTACAAGCATCAAATCGTAGTCTTCTCTTACAACTAAAGCCATCACAGACGAAGATTGGAGAGAAATCGAAGGAGAAATCGAAGGAGTTTTCGCGATTTAGGGATTTTTTCGTTTTTGGGGATTTTGTGTTAGGGTTCGTTTTGTGTTAGGGGATTTGGGGATTTTGGTCGATAGTTAAATGGGTTTGTTAAGTTGGATAGTTAATTGGGTTTTGGTTTAATTTTATGGGTAATTTTGGTTTAAAATTCGTTTAACATGGTTTACCCAATGAAACCCAAATTTAAACCAGATTAAAACCATGATGTGGGAATTGGACATGTAACTTTGAAACCATGGGGATATAAGTATCGATGATAGTTTTGATGGGGAATTAGTACATCATAGTAAATTTGTGGGGATTTGAGATGGGGTCAAAGAATGGGCTCTATCTGATACTATATCATAGTTCTCGTGGGGAAATAGGACGTTTTCTCCCTTTTAACAAAAACAAACTACGAAAAGTTGAATTTGAACCTCATGTCCAAAAACGATACATTCTATAACTACAAGGATCTGAATGTAATTTCAAAAAATAAACAATACTATATGTTATTTAGTAAATAGTCCTTTCTTCCTTCCTCTTCGCCGCATCTTCTTCGATCTTTACTCTCTAAACAATCGTGCTTACGAATCCATCGTCTGGTTTCGTTTCTGAACGTAAGTTAACTTCCACTTCTGTGTAGATTTTCAAAGTATGTCGAATTTAAGCAAAGAGATTGTTTAGACCTGATTGTTCCCATAGGTTGTTTAGTCTTAGTGATTGAATCGCTTAGTTTTTTGGATTCTGGGAATCGGAACTTGAATCTCATGTTTAAGAAACGGAACCTAGTTATGGCATTGTTGCGTCCAAGTTACATAGAAACCCTATCCCCGCGGAGCTGCGCGGTTTCCACATCCCCCAGATTTTCTCTACCTGAAACTGATAATGAAGACAAGAGAGGCTGTAAGGAAACAGGAATGTTCTCACTAGCTGGGGAATTAGCATCTCTTGTAGAGGAATCTTCTCATGTTGTTGATGTTATTAAACCGAGAAATCGTATGGAGCTAAAGCGTTCTATTGAACTTCGTGTGAAGAAAAGAGTCAAGGAGCAATACAGTAATGGCAAGTTTAGTGAGCTGCTTAAGAAGGTGATTGCGAGGCCGGAGACTCTTCGTGATGCTTATGATTGTATTAGGCTTAACTCTAATGTTTCCATTACAGAAAGAAATGTCGCTGTATCGTATGATTCTATCGCGGAAGAGCTCTCTAGTGGGGTGTTTGATGTAGTGTCTAATACTTTCTCGCTTGTGGCTAAGGATAAAACAAAAGAGGTGCTTATCTTGCCTAGTGTTGTTCTGAGAGTTGTCCAAGAGGCTATTAGAATAGTCCTTGAAGTCGTTTTCAGTCCTCATTTTTCTAAGATTTCGCATAGTTGTCGAAGTGGAAGGGGACGTGCGTCTGCTTTGAAGTATATCAGTAATAATATTTCTCATTCTGATTGGTGTTTTACTTTGAGCCTGAACAAAAGAGTGGATGTTTCTGTTTTCGAGAGCCTGGTCTCTGTGATGGAGGAAAGAATAGAAGATAATAGTTTAAGTATCTTACTTCGTTCCATGTTTGAAGCCCATGTGCTCCATCTCGAGTTTGGAGGATTTCCCAAGGGCCATGGTCTTCCACAGGAAGGGGTCTTGTCTCGTGTTTTGATGAACATATATCTTGATCGGTTCGATCAAGAATTTTATAGAATCTCAATGAGGCATGAAGCCCTTGATCTTGATTCACAGACTGATGAAAGTAGCCTAGGCTCAAAACTTCGTTCCTGGTTCAGGAGGAAGGCTGGAGAACAAGACTTAAAAAGTACTCAGGAGCAGGACATTGCTCTTAGAGTTTATTGTTGCAGGTTTATGGATGAGATATTTTTCTCTGTATCCGGTCCTCAAAAAGCTGCGTTTGATATCAGATCTGAAGCCATATGCTTCCTACGGAACTCATTGCATTTGGACATCACAGATGAAACAGATTCCTCACCATGTGAAGCGACCAGTGGACTTCGTGTTTTGGGTATCTTGGTTAAGAAAAATGTAAGAGAGAGTCCTGCTGTTAAAGCTGTTCATAAGTTAAAGGAGAAGGTTAAGCTCTTTGCATCGCAGAAAGAAGAGGCCTGGACCTTAGGGACAGTCAAACTTGGTAAGAAGTGGTTAGGACATGGACTGAAGAAGGTTAAGGAATCAGAAATCAAAGGCTTAGCAGATAGTAAGTCTACATTGAGCCAAATCTCTTGCCACAGAAAGGCAGGCATGGAAACAGATCATTGGTATAAAGTCTTGCTTAGAATATGGATGGAGGACGTGTTAAGAACATCTGCAGACAGAAGTGAGGAGTTTATCTTGTCCAAGCATATTGTTGAACCTGCGATTCCTCAAGAACTAAGAGACGCGTTTCACAAATTCCGAAATTGTGCTGCGGCTTATGTTTCTTCAGAGGCAGCTGAAGTAGAAGCCCTTTTGCAATGTCCACGCTCTCACGATAGACCGGGTTTCTTTGCTGATGTTGTTGCTCCCACCAATGCTATACAGAGGCGTCTTTTCCGCTATGGATTAGTAACTGCTGCAGGTTATGCTCGTACAAATTCTATGCTCATTTTGCAAGATACTGCCCAAATAATTGACTGGTTCTCAGGACTTGTCCGGCGATGGGTGCTATGGTATGGAGGCTGTAGTAATTTCGATGAGATAAAGGCTCTTATCGATAATCAGGTCAGAAAGTCATGCATTCGTACTTTGGCCGCAAAATATCGAATACATGAAAATGAAATAGAGAAACGCCTTGATTCCGAACTTAGCACGATTCCCTCTGCTGAAGATATAGAACAGGAAATACAACAAGAGAAACTAGATTCTCCGGCTTTCGACAGGGATGAACATCTAACATACGGCATTTCCAACAGCGGATTGTGTTTGTTGTCTTTAGCTCGCATAGTTAGTGAAGCGAGATCTTGCAATTGCTTTGTAATTGGTTGCTCGATGGCTGCCCCTGCGGTTTACACTCTACATGCAATGGAGAGACAGAAGTTCCCTGGTTGGAAAACCGGATTTTCTGTTTGTATTCCTTCTAGCTTAAATGGAAGGAAAATAGGGCTGTGTAAGCAACATCTCAGAGATCTCTATATGGGTCAAATATCACTTCAAGCCATTGATTTTGGAGCCTGGAAATGATAAATTTGTCTGCAGTACAGAAGTCCTGCAAGAAGTTGATATCTTCATAGGCCAAGTCTGATTTGGTTTACACAGTTTTGCATACCATCAGAATCTAAAACCGTGGCATAAGCTGTTATTGTGAGCAAATTCTGTGGAATAAGCTGTTGTTGTGAGCAAATTCTATGTGATATAGTTTTTAGTGGCGTTTGCAATATAACTTTGCTTGCGTTTGGATGTCTCTCAATGTATTGTTTCTTGAATCTATCTGAATTTTGTTCTCCTTGTTGTAGGTAAGGACGTGATAAATGGAATTAGCGGATCGAGCAGTCGGGCTTCTACTATCTTCGATCAGCTTATCCATATTCACCTACTATACTTTCTGGGTCATCATCCTGGTAAGTGACTAACAAGTATCAACATCGTTTATCGCATCCAAGTTTCTTAAAAGACATTGTCAGTTTTGTTGTAACACTGTCTCATGAATGTTTTGGATGTTTACTTTGCACAGCCATTTGTAGATAGTGATCACTTCATACACAAGTACTTCTTGCCCCAAGACTATGCTGTTCTCGTACCTGTCTTTGCAGGCATAACTCTCCTCTCTCTTCTTTCCGTATTCATCGGCATGGTCATGCTCAAATCCAAGAAGAAGAAGGCTTACAAGAAACATTTAAACTTTTTTTATTGTGCTTTATGGGAAGATTTATAAAGATTTGCTACACACTTGTGAAAATTAATGTGATTAAACTGTAAGAAAACATATATGAAACAAATTCAACAACAGTAGATACTAACAGTTACATTTTAAGTTGGTAAATATCGTTTGTATGTGACACCTTTTGTGCATATATTTTTTTGTCTAGGGGTTGAGTCTCACCATAGAATCTAGCCAATGAGCTTTGGCTTTGTTAACCAATACTGCTCAAACCTTTGTCTTGCATACTCCATGTAGTCGAAGTCAATTTCATTCACATGTTCCTACGAAGTTTTATGCAAAAATCAATATCAAAGCCATAATATACACACATATATGTGCACATGTAATATAAGGTTACTGTAGAAAAATACCGATATAATCCCCCATAAACCCCAATGTAGATGACTACCAAGTGTATATTTCTCAACATCTTCAAGGAGTTTTTCAACCATAGTATCACTAGGCTCTTCACCTGGACTCACAAGAAAAAGTCAAACATATACTTTGTAGCATAAGTGGTTTATTGCTGATGCTCATTGAGAGAGAGAGAGAGAGAGAGAGAGAGAGAGAGAGAGAGAGAGAGAGAGAGAGAGAGAGAGAGAGAGAGAGAGACATAATGTGCGGTAAAACAATCACCTGAAGAGTTCATATATGTTTTCACAAACTGCTGACGCTCCTCCACACCTGTTTGTTATATATGAGTTGATCTTATTGTCAGTATATCTTGATAATGAAAGATAACTAGAGATAGTTACTTACCAGGGTATTTACTATAATCCAGGATGTGAGGTGTTTCAGTGTGGTAATCAGCAGCCATCTCACAGAAGTGATTCGCAATGTCATAAGCCACAGGGTTGTAACATGAATACTCATAATCCTTTGTTTTTGTAAGACAAGTCAATTAAACCCGAGTTAGGATCCATGTTATTGTTATGGCCACACAGAAGAAAAGAAGCGATTAAACAAATCTATGAAACCTTACAATGATGGTTATTGCTTTGGTTACTTCATCCATCATTATGTTCCCATACTGTAAATCATTGTGGCAAAACCCGATATTTTCATCGTCCTTAACCAGAGATTTCTCAAGCGAATTAATTTCCGTCTCCATAACATCTAGACGAAAGGACTTAGCGTCTTCTGGTGAAACCAGTCTCTTGCATGCAATGAGCCACTTTCTACAATTTACAGATAACAAAGTGAAATATTAGCGTTAAAAAGACGAAAAAAACAACAATTTCTAGGAAAAGCAATGTAGAATCTGGTAGAAAACAGAGAAACATACCGTAATCTATCCCAAAGCAAAGCCTTCTTAACACCAGACATTTCAAGACCGTGAAACTCTTTCATCCTAGTTGCTAAGCGACCAGATATTTCAGGATCACGCAAGTCACAAGCCGATAGTGTCTGCAAGTTCATAGTTCAACAACAAAGCCATATAAGTTCACTAAAGGAACATTTAAAACATCCACAAGAACTTCCTAAGAACGGAAAAATCCGGAACTTAGGAACACGGGGCATTTCAAAGACTAAGCTATATCGAGACTTGCAAGATGAGAATAGATATAAGCAATTACTCGTGCATGGAGAAACTCTTCGATACGACCATTACCAAACCGGCCTAACAACAAAGGTCCATGACCATGCTTAGACATGAACTCAAACGTCCTGATCTCATCTTCACGGTCGAAGAAAACCCCGACGCCTTCGCCATAAATCCTAACCACAACTTTACGAGAAGGACCACTCTCCCTTGTAGGCCACTTGATCTGAAACACCTCATTGGTCATTGCACCTTTCAAAGGTATAACTAGCAAAGCCTTTGAATCAATCACATCTTCCCACTCTGATGCTATTGCTTGTATAGCTTCTTTGACTTCTCGAGGAAGACGATATTGTTTATTCTCTACATCCTTGTCATTACCTCCCATTGTATACCTCTCTCTACAACAAGATCAAAAACAAGAACAAGATTCAGCTAATACATAGATTGTATGTATCTCCTAACGAAACTGTGTTTCTTCCAATCAATAAAATGGAGGCTATTAGGATCAGCACAACGCTATCAAATCTAGGGTTTCCTATTACCACGAATCACGATCATTCAATGCAACGATTTCTTCACAGGACATTAACATTGAAATCTACACAACACAAGCTACGAAAAGGAAAAAAGAAACTTACTTTCCGAGAGAAAATCACACGATTGATGCGAGAGGACGATTCTTCTGAGAAGAAAATCGAAGAAGATGAGATTAATCTATAGAGAGAGAGAGAGAGAGAGAGAGAGAGAGATGGTGAAGAAGACAAGATCCGGTGCAAAAGAAAATGGCAGTAGAAATAAAGGACTATTTGTTAAATAAGATAAAATCATATTCATATTTTCACTTGGGTCCTCTAACTTATAAAAGCTCCCTTATTGGGCCATATATTTTCGTAAGGTCCAAATAAAAGATATTAACGAGAGCATAAAGAGGAAGATCCACGTGGCATCTACTTGTCACTCTCTTTTTTTTCTTTCTTCTCTCACGAATTTTCTAGCAGCTTCTGGGTTCCAAGGCGAGACGATAGTTCTCTATCTTTCGAGATGCATCTTCTTCCCTTAAAAACACCTCTCCTGCTTCCTTTCTCTCTCGCAATTCACAAAGTTTATAAGCATCTGAATAATTCAATTTACGACATCGCAACAATCTACTTGATTCTACGAAGAAGACGACAGTTTCTTATTCATTGAAAGGTAAGTTTCTTGATCATTCTCTTGTTCACATTTCTGGTTTTGTGTGTATTGAGTATTCAAAGATTCTGAAATTAGGGTTTTGTTTTTGTAGGAGAAAGTTTAATCGAAGAAGATGAATCCTGAGAAATTCACACACAAGACTAACGAAACAATCGCGGCTTCTCACGAGCTAGCCGTTAACGCAGGACACGCACAGATCACTCCGCTTCATCTAGCCGGCGCTTTGATCTCCGATCCCTCCGGGATATTCCCTCAAGCTATCTCCAGCGCCGGCGGCGGCGAGAACGCTGCGCAGTCCGCCGAGAGAGTGATCAATCAAGCTTTAAAGAAGCTTCCTTCGCAGTCTCCACCGCCTGAAGATGTTCCAGCGAGTTCTAGCCTCATCAAAGTTATACGCAGAGCTCAAGCCGCTCAGAAATCGCGCGGCGACACTCATTTGGCTGTTGATCAGTTGATTATGGGTCTTCTTGAAGATTCTCAGATCAGAGATTTGCTTAACGAAGTCGGCGTTGCGACTGCGAGGATCAAATCCGAGGTTGAGAAGCTTCGTGGTAAAGAAGGGAAGAAAGTTGAGAGTGCTTCAGGGGATACTAATTTTCAAGCTCTAAAGACTTATGGAAGAGATTTAGTTGAGCAAGCAGGGAAGCTTGATCCTGTGATCGGTAGAGACGAAGAGATTCGGAGAGTCGTTAGGATCCTCTCGAGGAGAACAAAGAACAATCCTGTGCTTATTGGAGAGCCAGGTGTTGGCAAAACAGCTGTTGTTGAAGGTTTAGCACAAAGGATAGTGAAAGGAGATGTTCCCAATAGTCTCACTGATGTGAGATTGATATCTTTGGACATGGGGGCTTTAGTTGCTGGTGCGAAATACAGAGGAGAGTTTGAAGAAAGATTGAAAGCTGTGTTGAAAGAAGTCGAAGATGCTCAAGGCAAAGTGATTCTCTTTATTGATGAGATTCATTTGGTTCTTGGTGCTGGTAAGACAGAAGGGTCAATGGACGCGGCGAATCTGTTTAAGCCTATGTTAGCTAGAGGTCAGCTTCGTTGCATTGGAGCTACTACACTTGAAGAGTATAGGAAATACGTTGAGAAAGATGCTGCCTTTGAGAGAAGGTTCCAACAAGTCTATGTAGCTGAGCCAAGTGTGCCTGACACCATCAGTATACTAAGAGGTCTTAAAGAGAAATATGAAGGACATCATGGTGTGAGGATCCAAGACAGAGCTCTTATTAATGCTGCTCAGTTGTCTGCTCGTTATATCACTGGTATGTTAAGGTTCTTGATATTGATGAGATACTGTTGTTTTGTATAGGCTTGTGCTTGTATCATGACATATTGTGGTTTCTGTGTGGTTGATTAGGTCGACATTTACCGGATAAGGCTATTGATTTGGTGGATGAGGCTTGTGCCAATGTGAGAGTACAGCTTGATAGTCAACCTGAAGAGATTGATAACCTTGAAAGGAAGAGGATGCAGCTGGAGATTGAACTTCATGCCTTGGAAAGGGAGAAGGACAAAGCAAGTAAAGCTCGACTTGTAGAGGTATGATACAGTTTTCTTCTCTCTTTGTATATATCCTTCAGATTATTAGATTAGATTTTGCCTCTGGAGTCTGGAGTTGTTGCCAGTTAGGATCCTCTTTTGGGATGAGTTTCTGATGTAGTTTCCGTGAACTATGAATCTGCAGGTGCGGAAAGAGCTTGATGACCTGAGGGACAAGCTTCAGCCTCTCACCATGAAGTATAGAAAGGAGAAAGAGAGAATTGATGAGATTCGCCGGCTCAAACAGAAAAGAGAAGAGCTCATGTTTGCCTTGCAGGAGGCGGAACGAAGATATGACCTTGCAAGAGCTGCTGATCTGAGATATGGAGCCATCCAAGAAGTGGAATCTGCAATTGCTCAACTTGAAGGAACAACTGAAGATAATATGATGCTCACCGAAAACGTTGGACCAGAACACATTGCTGAGGTTGTGAGCCGCTGGACTGGGATTCCAGTGACAAGACTAGGCCAGAACGAGAAGGAGAGGCTGATTGGTCTTGGTGATAGGCTGCACAAGAGAGTCGTTGGTCAAAACCAAGCGGTTAATGCGGTTGCTGAGGCGATTTTGAGGTCAAGGGCTGGACTTGGAAGGCCACAACAACCAACTGGATCGTTCTTGTTCCTTGGACCTACTGGTGTTGGCAAAACGGAGCTTGCTAAGGCTCTTGCCGAGCAGCTCTTTGACGATGAAAACCTCTTAGTCCGGATTGATATGTCAGAGTACATGGAGCAGCACTCTGTCTCTCGCCTAATTGGGGCTCCACCTGGGTAAGTACTTAATCCTTAACTTCTGAAGAAACGAATGTTTTTTTTCTCTGGGGTTTGTCTCCTTACATTGCTTGCACTTTTGTCTCAGGTATGTTGGTCACGAGGAAGGAGGACAACTAACAGAGGCTGTGAGGAGGAGACCTTACTGTGTCATACTCTTTGATGAAGTGGAGAAAGCCCATGTTGCTGTTTTTAACACTCTTCTCCAAGTGTTGGATGACGGTAGACTAACAGACGGGCAAGGCAGGACAGTCGATTTCAGGAACTCAGTGATAATTATGACGTCAAACCTCGGCGCAGAGCATCTTCTCGCAGGATTAACTGGGAAAGTAACAATGCAAGTGGCTCGAGAATGTGTGATGCAAGAAGTGAGAAAGCACTTCAGACCAGAGCTCCTGAACAGGCTTGACGAGATTGTGGTGTTCGATCCTCTTTCACACGACCAGCTGAGGAAAGTAGCTCGTCTCCAGATGAAAGAGGTTGCTGTCCGGCTCGCTGAGAGAGGCGTGGCTTTGGCTGTCACCGATGCTGCTTTAGACTATATCTTGGCAGAGAGCTACGACCCGGTAAGTCTCTTTAACATAATGCAATACCAAGTTTATTAGATGGTTTAGTCCCTTGGCTGATTCTTGCGATCACTTTGATATTCAGGTGTATGGTGCTAGGCCAATAAGGAGATGGATGGAGAAGAAGGTGGTAACAGAGCTGTCGAAGATGGTCGTGCGTGAAGAAATCGACGAAAACTCCACTGTCTACATAGACGCGGGCGCAGAAGGATCTGATCTTGTGTACCGTGTTGAGAAGAACGGAGGGCTAGTCAACGCTATGACGGGGAAGAAGTCGGATGTGTTGATTCATGTGGCTAATGGACCAAAGAAAAGCGATGCTGCTCAAGCGGTGAAGAAGATGAGAATCGAGGAAATAGACGGCGATGATGAGGACATGGTCGAAGACTAAAAAAATGTCTTTTTAACTTTTCAAGTGTCGTCGACGTTTTTAAGTGTTGTAATTTCAGTTTTGTTTTTGTGTCGGAAAAGACAAATGCTCTGTTTTTTTTGTTTAACCTTGGCCACTTTTAGTTACTCTGTTCGTGAAGAAGTATATGAATCTGCATAAAATTTTCAGTGTATTTTTGTTATATATTTTTGTACCAAAGCGGTAAATATGAGAGAATCGAAAACGACAACGTATCACGTCTCGCGATAAAAAGGAAATATCACATTTATAAAACAGTCTCGCTATATTAATGGGCCGTTACTAAAGATCTTAGGCCCAAATCCAACAACGTGAAGAAGAAGGGGGCCATATATAAATTAGCGATTGGTGTTTTAGGGTTTCCTTTGTTCTCCGTCTTCCTTCTACTTATTAGTAGCAGCAGTCTCTTGAAGCTCATCGTCTCACTCGCGAAAATGGTGAAAGGACGTCAAGGAGAACGAGTCAGGTCTTTCTTCTTCTTCTTCTTCGAGTTTCATCGATCCCTTAGATTTCGAACTTGTTTTAGCTTACTAGATTTGTTCGTTTGTCTCCATCTCTTCATGTCATGTTTTGTCTTAGATTTATTCCTTTTTTGTGATTTTTGGTTGTAAATGTAACATTTTGCTATTGTAGATCCAACTTTGATCGCTATATCCGTGATGCTCTAATCTCAAATTAGTCTAATTCTTTTTGTCGTAACAATTTTTGCAGACTTTATGTAAGAGGAACCATCCTTGGATACAAAAGGTAACAACATTTTAACTCAAATTAGTCTAATTTCGTTGTATACTGTTTACTAGTTCTTGATTCAGCTCAAATTTTGATTCAAACTAGTCAAAGGCATAGCCTTGTTTGTGTTGAATCTGTAATATAACTCTTTGATGTGTTATCCAAGGTCTGATATATATACTTGGTAATGTGAAGGTCGAAAGTGAACCAGTACCCAAACACATCCCTTATCCAGATAGAAGGTGTTAACACTACAGAGGAGGTAACATGGTACAAGGGAAAGAGGATGGCTTACATCTACAAGGCTAAGACCAAGAAGAATGGTAGCCATTACCGTTGCATCTGGGGAAAAGTTACTAGGCCTCATGGTAACAGCGGCGTTGTCCGAGCGAAATTCACATCAAACTTGCCTCCTAAGTCCATGGTACTTTCATCTTATGCCTACAACTATCAAAAATTGTAATCTTGTATAGATTTTTTAGAGACTAAAGTTGATAACTTTGGTTTTTGTTGTTGCAGGGAAACAGAGTTAGAGTCTTCATGTACCCGAGTAACATATGAAGAAGTTCTTTATTTGTATTTCTTTTCTATGTTTTGATGTGTTATGGAGAGATTATCTGAGTACACTTTTGTTCAAGGATCCTTGTTTTTCAATCACAAATTTTAGAATCTTGTTACTTCTTTTCTTGAGTTTATACATCATATAAGCTATTATCGACTTATTAGCATAAGCAATATTCCCCTACCGTATACTTTTCTTTTGGCTTACTAATTGTTGACATTGCTAAGAGCTTGTACCTTAGATGCAGAATATGATGTATACATTGGTTTAGACCTTTTATGATCTTTTGAATTGCCATTGTTACACACTTCTGTAGTGTGTATGTCTGATTTTGAATTGGCAAGACATGACCAATCTTATATGGATTAGATGTATACAAATGGGATGTTTTATCGATTATAGTCTTTTCATATAAGACATGTTTCTTTCGAAACCAGAGACAAGTTGTCTGTTTTATTAGTTCTGTTTTTGTTGAGAACAGATCAAAGTCTTCTGCTTAAAGACTTGTTTTGGGGGCAACGCCATGTGTCTTTGTGCCTAAGACTTGTATTCACTGCTACTGTGATATGTCTCTGTTTCAGAACATATCAAGATTTCCGGATTAAGGGGCAATGTTATGTGCCTTTTTGCCTTAAGACTTGTGTTGTCTGCGAATATGTTCTGTTTCTATGGAAGAACAAATCAAGATTTTAAGACAACAATGTAGTCTTTCAGGTCAACCTCTTTCCTTTAGATGGCTTTTTTTTTAATCATTTTGCATTGCAAATGTAATACTTTCTTCCATGTTTTCTTGCCTGGTTTGGTATCCTTTAGGGACGATCTAGCATTTGCAAGTCTTAACAATCTGTTATTCTTTTTTCAGGATATTGTCTTAATGATCTTGGTATCTTGTCAACTTAAACCGCGACTTTTAAACTCTGTTGGTATCTAAAGACATTGTTAGCCAATGGTAACTGCTCTTCTCGAAAGAACCGAAGCAGATACATACAAGTATTCTTGTCAGCGAACTTCTTTTTCAGCTTGTTGAGTCATTGCTATGAATATTAAGCCAAACCGTAGGTTTACCCGAGACACATCTTGTTCAGACCATGTTTTAGTTTTCAAACTGACAAGAGCAGGCTGGTCTTTTGCTCGCCGCCAATTTTGCTATAACAAAGAGGCTAGCTCAGGGCATCTTCGATATTTGGTAAATATCATTATGCTATTGATATTTTCTTAGTCAGCTTTAAAGCAGGTTTCTTAACTGTTTTTCCTTATTAGCATAAGTAATATTTCCCTACCGTATGTTTTTCTTTTGACTTACTATTTCTTGTCATTGCTCATTGCTAAGAGCTTGTACCTTAGATGCAGAATATGATATTGCAAAACAAGTGAACAGTTATTAGTACTGTAGTAAGATTGTTATTTGCTCTATAGCCTCACTGGTTAAGACCTTATTTGATATTTTTGCATATTGTGTTGGCCTGGTTTGGGGGATATCTCTGACATATCACTTGTTGGCATTTGCAAGATTGAACAATCTGATAAGGATTCCATGTTCGTATTTGTTTTTCATGATACCTTCTTTCCTCTATGATCTTGGTTTCTTTTTCGCCATTTATTTTTTCTATATAGTGAAAATTTATCCCCCATTATTAGAGGAATAAGGGACAAATGCTCTGTTTTCTCGCTAGTTCATTTTTTCCACTGTCTTTTGCTTTGAGACATAAGGGACATACGACATGTTTCATTAGTTCTGTTTTGTGTTCCAGAACATACAAAAAAGTCTTTTGCTTAAAGACTGTTTTCTTTCGGGACTAAGTGTTTTGTGTCTTTTTGTCTTGGGACTTTTGTTTTTTCCGGGATTAAGGGACGGTGTTGTTATGTGTCTTTGTGCCTTAAGACCATTGTGTTTTGTGTCTTTTTGTCTTAAGACTTGTGTTTTGTTTCTATGACAGAACATGTCAAGATTTAGGGACTAAGAGACAATGATATGTGTTTCATGTGATGTGACCGTGTTCTGTCTCTATAGCAGAACATTTGAAGATTTGGGGACTAAGGGCAATGCTACATATCTTTTTTGCCTCAAGATTTGTGTTTTTTGCGACAATCTGTTCCTGTTTCAGAACATATCAATATTTTATTTTGTGACCAAGGGACAATATTATGTCTTTGCTTTAAGAATTGTGTTTTCCGCAGCAGTGTTCTGTTATCGAGATAAAGGGACAATGTTATGAGTCTTTTTGCCTTTAAGGCTTGTTTTTCTTCTGTAATAGATCAAGATTTCGAGAGCAAGGGGCAATGTTGTGAGTCTTTTTGTCGTAAGACTTCTGTTTTCTGCAATAAATCAAATTTAGTGACAATGGGATAATGTATGAGACTATTTTCCTTGAGACTTGTGTTTTATGAGTCTTTTTTGCCTTAAGACTTGTGTGTTTTCATCGACAATGTTTTGTCTATCTAGATTTCATGACTTAGGGACAATGGTATGTGCCCTTTTGCCTTTAGGCCAAGGCTTTGAGGGAATGTTCTGTTCTTATTTCAGAACATATCAGATTTCGGGACCAAGGATACTGTTACTAGTCTTTGTGCCTTAAGACCATTGTGTTGTTGGGGCCAATGTTCTGTTTATACTTCAGAACAGATCAGAGTTTGGGACTAAGGGACAATATTAGTGTTTTTGCCTCAAGACTTGTGTTTTTGCTGCCACAATGTTTTGTTTCTGCTTCATAACAGACCACAAGTCCGGGACTAAGGGAAAATATTATGTCTTTTTGCCTTAAGACTTGCGATTCAGCGACAATGCTCTGTCTCTACTTCTAAACAGATCAAGAATTCGAACTAAGGGACACTGTTAAAAGTCTTTTGCCTTTAAGACTCGATATTTCAGCGACAATGTTAATGTCTTTGTGCCATAAAACTTGTGTTTTCGGGGACTGTGTTTTGGGACTATGCTATCGGTCCTTGTGCCTTTAGACTTGTGATTTCAGTGACAAGTATATGTCTCTATCTGAAAACAGATCAAGAATTCGGAATAAGGGAGACCGACACACTGTTGCGACAATGTTTATGTCTTTGTGCCATAAGACTCGTGTTTCCGGGGACTGTGTTTTGGGACTATGCTATCAGTCCGTGTGCCTTTAGACTTGTGTTTAAGATATCATGATTTCGGGAATCATGGATAATGTTATGAGTCTTTGTGCCTTAAGACTTTTTTTTCGCGGCAGTGTTGGTATCCGTATCATAACAGATCCAGATTTAGGAACAAAGGGACAAAGTCTATTGGCCTTAGACTTGTTTATACGCGACACTGTTCTGTTTCTGCTTCAGAACAGATCAAGATTTCGAGACTAAGGGACCATGCTGTGACTTTTTGTCATAAGACTTGTGTTTTAGACGACTATGTTCTGTTACTGCTTTAAAACTTATCAAGATTTCGGGACTAAGGGACACTATTATGTTTTTTTGACTTAAGATTTCTGTTTTTCACAACAGTGTTTTGTTTCTGTTTTACAACAGATTTAGATTTCGGGACAAAGGGACTATTCTTGTGTTTTTTTGCCATTAGACTTGTGTGTTTTTCAAGGTCACATTGTTCTGTTTATGCTCAGAACATATCGAGATTTAGGGACTTAGGCACAAAGGGACTATTCTTGTGTCTTTTTGCCATGAGACTTTGTGTTTTTTGCAAGGCCACATTGTTCTGTTTCTGCTTCAGAACATATCAAAATTTAGGGACTTAGGCACAAAAGGACTGTTCTTGTGTCTTTATGCCATAAGAGTTTGTGTTTTTTCAAGGCCACATTGTTCTGTTTATGCTCAGAACATTTCAAGATTTAGGGACTCAGGGACAAATGTCGCTAGTCGGGCGGTGGATAGGGGCCTAGCGCCTAGAGGGATTAATCGGGGACTAGGCGGATCTAGGCGTTAACTAATTTTTATAAAGATATTTTAATTTATGTATATAATTCGACAAAGCATCCAAACTTATTTTAAATCCAAACTTAAAATTCAACTCAAGAGAAATTCTAAAATAATAAAAGCCAAAACCATAAAAAAATTTAATAAAAGATAAAGGAAAAAAACTGAAAATCTAGAAAAAAATAGATATTATACTATGATTCTTCGTCTTCAATCATGACCACATTCATCATATCTTCATTATATGATTCAAATTCAATATTCATAGCAATATCATGCTCTTCGTCAAAATCATTGTCTTCTCCATATTCATCATTTGAAGTTTGGTGAGTAGGTTCATCATTGTGCTCTACATCCATTCTTCTCCATTACATTCTTCTCCATTACTTTCATTTCCATCATCAAGAATCACATCAAGCCTATTCATTTTCTTTGTATGAATCTGTAAAAAAAAAAAAGTAAAAGTCTTAAAATCAGCAAACAAAATCCATACAAAAAATTAAAAACTAATTTTAGTTTTTGCCGAAAATATGTCGATTACACCGATTTTTCCCGAAAATATGCCGATTACACCGATTTTTCCCGAAAATATGCCGATTACACCGATTTTTCCCGAAATAGAACGCCTAGATTGGAAATCCGATTTGCTTCAACGATTTTAGTAAAATCGGATCGGCCATGTGTATATTACCGCCGAGTCGGGCGCCTAGTCCCCGCCTAGACCGATTTTTTGAACATTGACCAAAAATAAAAAGCCTAACACTCTTTAACTTATATAGAAGACTTATGTCGGCGTTATAATGACGCGTTATAATGACGCTGTTCTAACGGTAGGATTTTTATTAAACGCGTAATAAAAAATATGGGCTTGAATGGTAATTTTTATAAATGGGCTTGGCCCAATTACGTTTATTGTTCATTATGTTGTTAAAATCGAACCAATAAGATTGGTTTAGAATCAAGGATGCATCGGTTTAACGAAATAACCAAACCCTTTTAATATATATTATTATTTTTGGAGTACTAATTTGAATATGTCCAAAAAATTACTCAATATTACACATTATGCCATTGATTATAAAAGGAAATAATTTTGAACATTTAATTATGAAAAACAAAATAAGGAAATATTACTATCCTCTCCAAAAATAAACTCAAAAATATTAAGGAAATTATGTAAAAGTCATTTGAAAAACAAAATAAGATATATGAAATTCACATAAATACATTATTACATAGTTTTTTTATAAAAAAATACCATTAAAATTTTACTTAAATCAAAATACCATTAGAAAAAGTTTTTTTTTTAAACTATAACATTATTTTTAACAAAAATAACACACAAATTAAAAATGAGTTTAATTAATATTAATAATAATTTTAAAACGAGTTGAAACATATTTTTGTTAAAAATATCAAACAAGTAAAAAAAAAAGTTTGAAAACGGGTTCGGTTTCCGGTTCGATTCTTAAAAAAACAGAAGAAATTGCAATTATAATAAAATTTAAATCTTATATTACATATTCAAAATAATTATAATTTTAAATAAATTTGGGTAAATCGCATAGTTCGATTTGTGTATTTCGATTAGGTTTCGGTTTGTATTTTGAATCCGGGTTTTTTCCAAATAAATAATAAATTATAATAATTTGGTCTAATCAACTTACAAATTATATTAAAATTTTGATATACGAAATATATAGTAAAAATATTAAATAGTAATAAAAAAATTTTATTTCAACAATATTAATTGATCATATTTTGTTTAAAGAACGAAGATAAAATAATATTCAAATATTTTAAATTAAATATATAACATCATTTAGAAAACATAAACCCGTGGTGACCCACGGGTTAATTCCTAGTCCAATAGTATAACACTTAACCTTCGCCATGTCTTTATTAATTCAATTTTATTTCATTATATATATTTATTTATTTTTCCATTTATATATATTAATTCAATTTGGTTTGTGATATTTTAGTTTTAACAACGATTTGATAATCATATCTACACATTACAAATGGGATTAATCTTTTTGGTAAAGAATAATTTAGAACAAATTTGTTTTGAAAAGTAAAAATTTAGTATTTCTAGAGGTTAATTATTGCAATTTTCTTATCAAGTTGATTTTTTTGTTTTGGTCGAAACTTATCAAGTTGATTAAAATCAAAAATATTCTCAAAATCTCAAAATCATATCAATAATCATATATCTTGAATAACCTTATAATTTGTTGTGACCCAGAAAAATTTCCTTAAAATTTGTTAAAAAGAGCATTAGGCCCAATTAACCAATTGGGTTAAGGTACCAACCCAATATCTGAATGTCAAAAACAATATTTTATTTTTGTTTTTCCCTTTTAAAACAAAAATACAAACAAAAACCTAAAAGAGGAGAGACCAGACACGAACTGTGCGTCGACTGTGTGACAGTTCTCGGAGTCATAGATTCTGTCTCGTTAAGACACAAACACAGAGAAGGAGAAACCCTAAACCCTTTCTTCATCTTCCCTCAGCGATGAACACATCACAAGCAACTCGTGCGGCTTTGTTTCTCAACGTAAATCTCTTCCTTTACTTTTTCTTCCCATTGCTCATAGCTCTCTGTATCGATGATTGATAAGATTGATTCTCTTTCTATTACAGTAAACTCATCATAGATTAGTCAAAGATACAATCTTTATAACACTCTCTGTATATGAATCTCTGTTTTTGTTTTTATTGGCTCTTGTAGGGTTCCAATAGACAAACGACTCTATTGCAACGAAGCTGCTTAACTAATCAATTGTGGGGCTCTGTTAGATTTCAGACATCAAAAGGGCTGTCTCTGAACCGAACCAAAGCTGTTGTCTTGAGATGTTCTGCTCAGATTGATAAGCTTGGAGCTTCTTCTGTTGTGTCTGTTAATGAGCAGCCTAGCTTGGTTGAGAAACCTGCAGCAGAGGTTATACATTACTACCGCGTGCCTTTGGTTCAAGAAAGTGCGAACGCGGAGCTTCTTAAAGCGGTTCAGACCAAGATCTGTAACCAGATTGTTAGTTTGTCGACAGAACAGTGTTTCAATATTGGCATTGAGTCGGAATTGGAAGACGAAAAGCTTGTGGTTTTAAAGTGGATTCTTCAAGAAACATTCGAGCCAGAGAATCTAGGTGCTTTATTAACACCGTCCTCTTCTTTTCGTTTCGCTATGGTAATAGAATCTTGCGTTGAGCCTATATGTTATTGATTGATTGTGTTTAAAATTTCAGGCACGGATAGTTTTCTTGAGAAGAAGAAGCAAGAAGGACTTTATGCTACAACTGTTGAAGTCGGTCCAAGGTTGTCTTTTACAACAGCATGGTCCACCAACGCGGTTTCAATATGTAGAGCTTGTGGTTTAAACGAGGTGACTCGCTTGGAAAGGTCTAGAAGGTACCTTTTGTTCAGCAAGGAGCCTTTGTTGGAGAGTCAAATTAAAGAATTTGCCGCAATGGTTCACGATAGAATGACCGAGTGTGTGTACACTCAAAAGCTGGTTTCATTCGAGACAAATGTGGTTCCTGAAGAAGTAAAGTATGTGCAAGTGATGGAGAATGGTCGTAAGGCCCTTGAAGATATCAATCAGGATATGGGTTTAGCCTTTGATGAGCAAGACTTGCAGTATTATACCAAACTTTTCAAAGAGGACATTAAGCGTAACCCGACCAATGTGGAGCTATTTGATATCGCCCAATCCAACAGCGAGCATAGTCGACATTGGTTCTTTGCTGGGAACATTATTATCGATGGAAAGCCAATGGATAGGTCTCTTATGCAAATTGTAAAGAGCACTTGGGAGGTAACAGATAAGAGTTTATTACAGTTTTTTGACTATGTTGTTACATACAATTCACTCTTATCAGCTGTGTTGAATTCTGCAGGCGAATAAAAATAATTCGGTCATAGGGTTTCACGACAACTCTAGTGCAATTAGAGGCTTTATGGTGAACCAGTTACGACCTCTACTTCCTGGTTCTGCGTGTTTACTCGATGTCAGTGCACGTGATCTCGACATATTGTTTACAGCCGAGACACATAACTTCCCTTGTGCTGTGGCTCCTTACCCCGGGGCTGAGACAGGCGCTGGAGGCCGAATCAGGGATACACACGCAACAGGAAGAGGCTCCTTTGTTGTTGCATCCACATCTGGTTACTGTGTTGGGAACCTTAACATGGAAGGATCTTATGCTCCATGGGAAGACTCTTCTTTCCAGTACCCATCAAACTTAGCTTCGCCTTTGCAGATCCTTATCGATGCTAGCAACGGTGCATCTGATTATGGGAACAAGTTCGGAGAGCCGATGATTCAAGGATATACAAGGACTTTCGGAATGAGATTGCCAAGTGGGGATAGAAGAGAATGGTTGAAGCCGATTATGTTTAGTGCAGGGATTGGTCAGATTGATCATACTCATATTACTAAAGGTGAGCCAGAAGTTGGGATGCTTGTTGTTAAAATTGGTGGTCCTGCTTACCGTATTGGCATGGGAGGAGGAGCAGCTTCGAGTATGGTTAGTGGTCAGAACGATGCGGAGCTTGATTTCAATGCAGTGCAGCGTGGAGATGCTGAGATGGCGCAGAAGCTTTACCGTGTTGTACGTGCTTGCATTGAGATGGGAGAGAAGAATCCCATTATCAGCATTCACGACCAAGGCGCTGGTGGGAACTGCAACGTCGTCAAAGAGATTATTTATCCAGAAGGTGCGGAAATTGACATAAGAGCTGTTGTTGTTGGTGATCATACAATGTCGGTGTTGGAGATATGGGGTGCTGAATATCAAGAGCAAGATGCGATTTTGGTGAAATCTGAAAGCCGAGAGATTTTGCAGTCTATATGTAAAAGGGAAAGGCTTTCGATGGCTGTGATTGGAACTATTAACGGTGATGGTCGCTGTACTTTAATCGATAGCATAGCTGCAGCGAAATGCAGTAAAGAAGGGCTGCCTCCACCTCCTCCTGCGGTGGATCTTGAACTCGAGAAAGTTCTTGGTGATATGCCTAAGAAGACGTTTGAGTTTAACCGTGTTGACTATCTACGAGAGCCACTTGACATTGCCCCAGGGATTACATTGATGGACTCTTTGAAAAGGGTGTTGAGATTGCCTTCGGTATCTTCAAAGCGGTTCTTAACAACCAAAGTTGATAGATGTGTGACAGGTCTTGTCGCGCAGCAACAAACAGTTGGACCGTTGCAGATCACTCTTGCTGATGTTGCGGTTATTGCACAGACATTCACGGATCTAACAGGTGGTGCATGTGCCATTGGCGAGCAACCGATCAAAGGGTTGCTTGATCCCAAAGCTATGGCTAGATTAGCTGTTGGAGAGGCATTGACGAATCTTGTTTGGGCAAAGATCACTTCGCTTTCTGATGTTAAAGCTAGTGGAAACTGGATGTACGCTGCTAAGCTCGAAGGAGAAGGATCAGCGATGTATGATGCTGCAATTGCTCTATCTGAAGCCATGATCGAACTTGGCATTGCGATTGATGGTGGGAAAGACAGTCTTTCAATGGCAGCTCATGCGGATGGTGAGGTCGTTAAAGCTCCAGGGAATCTTGTGATCAGTGCCTATGCGACATGTTCGGACATAACAAAAACAGTGACTCCAGATCTGAAGCTAGGAGATGATGATGGTGGTGTTCTCTTGCATGTTGATTTGGCAAAGGGAAAGCGGAGATTAGGTGGATCTGCACTTGCTCAGGTTTTTGGTCAGATCGGAAACGACTGTCCTGATCTTGATGATGTTCCATATCTGAAAAACGTCTTCGAAGGGATTCAAGCTCTTATTTCAGAGAACTTGGTATCTGCGGGACATGACATCAGCGATGGAGGACTAGTTGTTGCAGCTCTTGAAATGGCTTTTGCTGGAAACAAAGGTATAAACCTCGACTTGGCTTCGAACGGGATAAGCCTCTTTGAGACATTGTTTGCTGAAGAACTTGGTGTCGTGATGGAGGTTAGCAAGAAGAACCTAGACTCCGTGATAGAGAAACTCCGTGGTTTTGATGTTACTGCTGAGATCATCGGGAAAGTCACCGACTCTCCTTTGCTTGAAGTGAAAGTTGATGGGATTACTCATCTGAGTGAGAAAACTGCTTTCCTTAGAGACATGTGGGAAGACACTAGCTTCCAGCTGGAGAAGCTGCAGCGATTGGCGTCATGTGTAGAGATGGAGAAAGAAGGTTTGAAGTCGAGGAATGAGCCTAAGTGGCACCTGTCGTTTACTCCATCTGGGACTAACCAAAGTTACATGTCTCAAGGTATGTCCTGTCTTTTATGAGGTTTCTTTTATTATCACTAGTTTAAGCGTATAGTTACCGGTGAAAATGTTCGTTCGTTGTTTATGTTCTTAGATGTTAAACCGAAAGTAGCTGTGATCCGAGAGGAAGGCAGCAATGGAGACAGAGAAATGTCGGCTGCATTTTACGCTGCGGGTTTTGAACCGTGGGACGTGACGGTGTCTGATCTTCTAGCCGGATCAATCACTCTTGACCAGTTCCGCGGGATCGTGTTTGTGGGAGGGTTTAGCTACGCAGATGTCCTCGACTCGGCTAAAGGATGGGCTGCTTCGATAAGGTTCAACGAGCCTGTCTTGAGTCAGTTTCAAGAGTTCTACAAAAGACCAGACACGTTCAGCCTCGGAATCTGCAATGGCTGTCAACTTATGGCCTTGTTAGGATGGGTTCCAGGTCCTCAAGTAGGCGGGTCACTCGACACATCGCAGCCGAGGTTTGTTCACAATGAATCAGGAAGGTTTGAGTGCAGGTTCACAAGCGTTACCATAAAGGACTCGCCATCGATAATGCTTAAAGGCATGGAAGGAAGTACGTTAGGAGTTTGGGCTGCTCATGGAGAAGGACGGGCTTATTTCCCAGACGAAGGAGTCTTGGACCATATTCTTCACTCAGATTTAGCTCCATTGAGATACTGTGACGATGACGGGAGCGTGACTGAAGCTTATCCTTTTAACCTCAACGGTTCACCCTTGGGGATAGCAGCTATATGTTCACCTAACGGTAGACACTTGGCGATGATGCCTCATCCCGAACGCTGTTTCTTGATGTGGCAGTTCCCGTGGTACCCGACGAGCTGGAATGTCGATAAAGCTGGTCCTAGTCCGTGGTTGAAGATGTTCCAGAATGCTAGGGAATGGTGCTCTCAGCCATAGACACATGTTTAAGCCTTGTCTTAACTCTTGAGGATTCTTTATGTACGTTTTTGGTGTTGCAGAGTTTTTTGAAAGTTGTCCAATTTGGTCTTACGTTTTTGTTTCTGTTGAAAAAAATAACATTTCTCAAATGAAAGAAAATTAAAAGATGAGGATTTTTATTTAAAGATGGATTAGACTGTGGTTTTAACATTCAAACAAGAACAAGTAAAAAGAATGTAACATTCTGTGCACTATTTGTACTTGTATGACGAAAAAATGAGACAATGATCATCATCATCATCACTAGTTCTCCCTTACTTCATGTACTGAAGAAGATGACCTTTTCCTCTCTATGCTCAAATTTGAGACAACATTAGTATCTTTACCTTCTTTTTCTCTGAAATTCTCTCTTAAGAATTCAACGGCCATGAAGGTTAGTGCCGAGGCCGGAATATACCACATGACTCTCGGGACGCTTCCTCTGAAAAAACCTTGTGGACCTTCTTTCCCCCATATCTGCCCAACTGCATCAAGCCACCCCTTGTACCTATAGAGGTTGCAAAGTTTTAAACAAAACAAGTTTATAATTTTACTTGGAGGATACTATTTTATAATATGTGACATACTTGATTGTTGTTCCTTGTACTTGCAATCTAGTTTTTACGACATCCAGTGGGGTTGTAAGATACGCACTTAGTCCTGGAGAGACATTGATTAAAACACGAGTCGCTATTTGAAAGGTTTTTGAAAAACTAATCTTATCCTAACGTACCACCAGATAATCCTCCCAATACAAGCCCTTCAATAGAACTGTTGACTCCAAATTGTGGATACTTTTTCTTCGCTTGATCTGTTAGATCCTTTAATCCTTCATAAAACATTACCTGAGAAGGAAAAAAACAGAGCGAACATGAGGAGACAAAGACTCATAAGATGAGAGGAGGTAACAGTTTCACTGAAGCGTCACATTACATACCATAAGACCAGCAAAAGGCACATCCCTTGCTAGCGTAGACCAATATCTGCAAAAGCAAAATGGGTTCCTTGAAAAAGGATTCAACAGATGATGTATCCAATTGGTATCATAATGACCTGGAGGAAGATTACATACCCAGCATACAGTCCTTTTGGCCCTTGCTCTTTCAATATTGAGCCTCCAGCTTGGAACATTCCAGTATAATAACCATACATGTCACCTCTTGGTTTCACCGGAATGCTGTTCCTAGATATAAACGAGCTCCAAGAGCTACTAGTTCCTTGAATTTGCATACGCTGCTTTATTACTTCACAAGGAACATATATAAAAGAACCAAGCGTATCACCTGAAAAAGGTAAGAAGCAGCAGAGCACGAAGGAATCAGATGCTTTTCAACTTCATGTAACTCTTACATGTCCCTTCATTTCCAGTTTCTTTAAGATCATTCATGAAGAATTTTTAAACATACAGCAACAATTTTTCATGATGAAACATAGGATGGTCAGTGGCGTCTAATGAGAAGGTAAAGAAAAAATGCAACTCAAATAGTGTTCTCAAGTAAGCAATTCATAATCAGTTTCCACTAGAGTGAGCATATGTCTCCCTCCTAAGTCCTATATTTACAACCACCTAATTGATCAGGTGACATAGAGATAAGAAGAAAGATTAGATAACATACCAATAGCTCCTGCGATAAAATGTACCCAGTGCCCTCCTAAGCTGGGATGAGACTCTTCAATCCATTTCTTTGTGGACTCGATAACACCAAAGTAGGTTGCTCCTGTCGCAAGAGATCCAGTAACTCCAGGAGCAATTCCCCTATAAAAGCCTAACATCAAGGTCTGGTCAGCCAAAAAGTACAAGAAACCCAAAAGAAATTCTTTCATGTTCCAAGTTCACACCACAAACATGAATAGCCTATACATTCATTATGTGGCCTATAACTATGACAAGCAGGAAACTGAATCAGACATAGCCAATTAGCCATGCCACAAGAACATAGATAAAAGGGAATATAACAACTTGAAGAAGACGAGGTACCTTTCAGTCCATCACCGACCCAGACAGTACGAAGCATTTGTGGAATGCTCTTTTGTCTCTGAATTCAACAACATGACAAGATTACAAAGAATAGAATACTATGGGAAATGAAGGTAAGCACACAACAAGTTCTATTATAATATTTTCTTGATGATGAATAAGTAGAGTTTCTGAAGCCTATAAGGTATCACAAAGGATGATAATACCTGAGTTGAATTCATAATGATTTGACTCTGAAGCCGAGTTTTGAGAGTATCTACAGGATGCATCATGCCTTCTCCAAAAGCACCAGCTATACCTCCCCACATGAACTCTCTCCACACTAACATCAAATTACATTTCCAAAATCAAAAAGACTATTTTTGAACATAATCAAAAACCCATAAAAAAATTCGATTTACAACGCCGTCGAATATGATCTCATCACAAATCAATGGAAATAATTTCAACGATGAATTCAGAGAAGAAGAGAATCGTTACTTTACCGAAAAACTGATCATGCGTTGATTTGATTTCGATACTGTTAGTGTAAATCAGAGGAGATTGTTCGTGATTCGAATCCGAGCTCTTGCTCGCCATTTTCGTTGCAGAGAGAAGAGAATCTCCAGAAGCTTCCTAAGAGTTAGGGTTTATGAGGTTTTTTGGTTGTGGCGACTATACGTTATATTTATCAATTTCTGAACAGCAACGATTTAATTACTACTGAGAAACAAATTATAAATATAGTTTATTTCCGTTATTTGACAAAAAAATATATTTTATTTCCGTTTCAAGAAATGTTAATGGGTAAAATAGTCATTTAACAGTATTGATTGATTTAAATGGGCACGCGCCTCATGGGCCCAATAGAGGCCCGTTTATGTTTTTCTTTGTTAAAAAAAGGAAATTATGAGTCGGTGATTGAATTTGAAAAGGAACTTTTTTGACAGCTGTTAATTTCCATTTTTCTACATTGACAGGTCATCATCATTTATGTCTCCTATGTATATATATTAGGAAGACTCGTTTAATAGATCTCATTATCGATGAAAGCTTTTCTCTCGCTCTCTCTATTTTTTTTTCTTCTTCTTTTTCTTTGGGAGCGATTCAAAGTTTCTCAAGAAGCGATCATCGCTGCAAGGTTTTTGTTTGTCTGATTTTGTTTATTTCGAGAAGTTTACTCGATTTCTTTACGTCTTTTTTTATCGGATTTTAGATCTAGTTTTTTATTTATTAATCAAACAATCGTGTTCTTGAATCTTAGGGTTTTCTAGTTTCGAATCGAATTAGGGTTTTTGATTATTTCGGTTTTGCAAGTCAAAATTCTGTTTTGTTTTCGATTTTTAGGGTTTCTGATTTGTTTTTCTAAAGATCGAAACTTTTTTAAAAACTTTCGTTTATGACAGTCGTGACCGTTCTTTTCAAGATTCAGAGTTACGATTAGTTTTTGAAATAAAGTTTTCAAGCGAATTTAGTATAGCTTTTTCAAGTTTTTGTTTTTGTTAAAAACCCAAAAGAAAGGGACAACAAATCTTATGTGTTGTTTGTCCGGTTTCTAAATTTGGGGAGATTTGTCCCGATCGGTATTGTTGCCTTATACAAAGAAAGGAGATAATGTTCTTTAAAAAAAAAAGACTTGTCAAAAATCATGAACTTCAATGTTCTGCATAAACTTGTTGTGTGATGGGCACAACATTGATTATTATTCTCAATGATCTGCAATGAGAGGCTTGTTCAGTGAATAATCCTAATTCAATACTCTGCTTGCAAAATAGACCTTGGTGGTCAATAACACTCTGCTTATTCATAGAGGAACAAGTGTTCTTTTCGATAGGACTTGTCTCTAGATATGTCCCCATGTTGTCGGCTAATACAATACAAGGAGGTAATGTTCTTTAAAGAAAAGACTTGTCAAAATCATGTCCCTCTTAAAGTTGTGTGCTGGGCACAACATGGATTTCTTTATAAGTATGGGAGGAACAATATGTCCTTGTAATGAAAGGCTTGTTCACTGCGAAATCCCTATCAATACTCTGCTTAAAAGAAACCACTCTGCTTATTAGAAAGGAACAACTTGTTTCTATATTGTCCCGATGTTGCCTGCTGAAAAATGTTCTAAAGGAAAAGACTTGTCAAAATAAATTGTCTGCTTAAAAGAAACCTTGTTTCTAGATCTGTAACGAGGTTGGTGCTTAATACAATCATGGAGATAATGTTCTTTAGAGAAAGACTTGTCACAAAATCATGTCCCTTGATCTATATTGATGCAGACGAACTTCAGTGTTCTGCTTAAACTTGTAGTGTGCTGGGCACTAACATGAATATTCTCAATGATCTGTACACTTTTGGGAGGAACAAAATTTTCTTGTAATTAAAGACAGAGAAACAAGCGTTTTTTTTATTGGACTTGTTTCTTAAAGAAAAGATTTGTCAATATCATAAGGAACTCTTCAGTTGGCTGGCTACTTATAGTTGTTGTGTGCTGGGCACAACACTTATATTGTCTGTTTATTCGAAAAAGGAATAAGTGTGTTTAAACATACTTGTTTTCTAAGTCTGTCTTAATGTTGCTGCTTAATAAAAATCATGGAGATAAATGTTCTTAATGAAAAAGACTTGTCAATATACTAAGGAACTAGGTGATTTGACCCGCGCCATGCGCGGGCATAAATAAATTTCAAGAAAATTACATGAAAAATAATTAATATGGACATTTTTAAATGAATTCAAAAGGTATATTAATGATAATTCAAACTATTCGTTAAGATTACGATGAGGTAAACCAAAAATAAAAATGTTATAAATTATCCATAAAAATGAAAACATAAAAAATAACAAAATTCAAAAATGTGGCTTTTGTGTTTTATGGTAGACTTATATGATTTAAAATACAAAATTTGTTTTATTTTTATAGTTTTTCGCTTTTGAGAAACAATTATAATAATGACATGATATTTTATATAAAATTAATCCATTAAATTGAAAAATTATTACAAATGTAAGTTTGTATGCTACCAAAGCATATGTTTGTTACATATTCTCTTCTACAAAATAATAAGTTTGATATTTAAAAAGAAGTGAAAGTTGTATATGTTCACAAATTAATTTGGTTAATAAAAATAAAGTGTATTCAACAAACAATAGTTTTATAATAATTAAAGAAAAAGTCATTAATAAAGATGTTAATAATTATAAGGGAGAATTACAAAACTACACCATTTGAATTACATTTCACAAAACTACACCTTTTTAAAATAACTTCACAAAACTACACCTAAACACTAAAAATAAAATCCAAATAAATCATACCCACACAATTCTACCCCTTGATATTATACCCTAAACACTAATTAGCGAATCTAAATAAAAAGATTTTAATTTTGATAATTTTTTAAAGGGTAAATCAAGCTTTTAAAATTTTGAAAGGGTGTAAATATGTGAAAAATTTGAATTAGGTAGAGTTTTGTAAAGGAAGGGAAGAAATGATGTAGTTTTGTGAATTCCTCTAATTATAAAGGCTTTGGATTACGAAGTATATAAAATTGTATGATGTAGTATAAAAAGTTTTATATTAAAATATTTATAACAATAAATCAATATTTATCTAACATTTTAAACGAAGTTAAGTTTATAATATTTACATAAATATTAGAAAACTAAGGATCAACTTGAATCGTAACGAATGTAAACAAAATCGAGATGAGGTTGCGTGTAGTACCATTTAAAATAATAAAATTATATTAAATTATTATATAAATTAAAATTCCCAAAATATTGACATCATATATAACTTTAGGAAAATATTATTGATATTTTGAAATATTAAATTAATAAATAATATATAATGATATAAACCTTTGAAACATAAAAAGAAAATTGAGAAAATAAGTATATTTCAATACATAAATTTACTAATTGAGTTATTTTTTTAATTTTCTATAATGTGATATTTAATTTTTAAATTACAATTTTACCATTAACTTTAAAATTGTCAAATCTCGTGAATGGTTTGTAAATGTTCACATGTGAATGATTTCGAGTGAATAATCGTTTGAAATGATAATTGGTATAATGTGAATGATAAATAATATACGTGAATGAATGATTTATGTCAAATGTAAGTGGGTAACAAATTATGACAAATTATAATACGTTAAATTATGTTGAATTTTATTATTACATCAAAACAGTTTATTGACAAATTATGTTTTAAAATATATATAATACGTTAATTAACTCATAAATAAAGGGATAATCATAAACAAAAATATTAAATTAATAAAAAATCAAAAAGTTCCTTAATTTTAGGAAATATAATTAAAACTTCGAAATATCAAATTAACAATAATATATGATGATATAAACCATTAAAAATAAAAGGGATAATCATAACCAAAAATATTAAATTTAAAAAAATAAAAAAGCTCCTTAATTTTAAGGGAGAATCACAAAACTACACCATTTGAATTACATTTCACAAAACTACATCATTTCCAAAATACTTCACAAAACTACACCTAAACACTCAAAATTAAATTCAAATAAATTCTACCCAAATAATCCTACCCCCATAATACTATACCCTAAACACTAATTAGCGAACCCAAATGAAAAAAAAAATAATTTTGGTAATTTTTTAAAGGTTAAATCAAGCTTTTAAAATTTTGAAAGGGTGTAAATATGTGAAAATATTAAATTAGGAGTAGTTTTGTGAAGAAGGGGTTGAAAGGGTGTAGATTTGTGAATTTCTCTAATTTTAAATATAATTAAAATTTCGAAATATCAAATTAACAATAATATATGATGATATAAACCATTAAAAATAATTGGATAATCATAAACGAATAACAAAATAATAAATTAATAAAAAAATATAAATTATTAAATTTTAGAATATATAATTGAAATATTAAATTAATAAATTTAGGAAACATAATTGAAATTTTGAAATATTAAATTAATAAATAACATTTGAAGATATAAACTATTAAAAAATAAAGGAGATTATCATAATTTTAAAAATTATTATATTGATAAAAAATAAATAAAATCATTAATTTTCTACAAACTCTCTTCACTTGACACGTAGGCAAAACTCATTGCTATTTATTATATATGATAATTGGTATAATGTGAATGATAAATAATATATGTGAATGAATTATTTATGTCAATGGTGAGTTGTGAATGATCTCAATGAATGATCTATGTGAATGATTTTTCGTGAATGATTTTGTGTGAATAAGGTTAAATTTGTTATTTTAAGTATGAAAATCAAATTAAATTACCCAAAATTTAATTATTACATCAAAAATAGTTTATTGACAAATTATGTTTTAAAATGCATATAATATGTTAATTAACTCAAAAATAAAGGGATAATCATAAACAAAAATATTAAATTAATAAAAAATCAAAAAAGTTCCTTAATTTTAGGAAATATAATTAAAACTTCGAAATATCAAACTAACAATAATATATGAAGATATAAACCATTAAAAATAAAAGGGATAATCATAAAAAATATTAAATTAAAAAAATCAAAAAGTTCTTTAATTTTAGGAAATATAATTAAAATTTCTAATTATCAAATTAACAATAATATATAATGATATGAACTATAAAAAATAACTGGTAATCATAAACGAATAACAAAATAATAAATTAATAAAATATATAAATTCTTTAATTTTAGAATATATAATTGAAATTTCGAAATATTAAATTAATAAATTTAGAAAACATAATTGAAATTTCGAAATATTAAATTAATAAATAATATTTGATGATATAAACTATTAAAAAAATAAAGGAGATAATCATAATTTTAAAAAATTATTATATTGATAAAAAATAAATAAAATCATTAATTTCCTACAAATTCTCTCCACTTGAAATCATATGGAGCGCTTATTCTTTTAAAAGTAAATCATTGAAATCATTTGGTTATTCACTCGTTAGTTTTTAGAAAAAATATATAAATACTCGTTACTATTAACATACAGATTGAAAATATTTGCCACGAGTGAAGTTTAAAAGTAAATCATTGAAATCAAAGTAAAAAATATAAACATAAGGAGAGATGATGTTTGTTAAGGAAGATTATAGTTTGGAGAGAGTTTTAAAATTACTCATGGAGAGATGATGATTAGTGTTTTCACGAAATATGTGTTGCTAAGATGTGGAATAAGAAGTTAACGATTGACATATTTATACTTTTAACTAAATACATTTGAATATTTTTAAAAAGGTTTAGATAAACTTAAATATTAAATTGAGTATCTTTTATATTAACTCAAATTAACGATCGGAAAAAATTAAAAAAATTAAGTTTCCTAAAAACGCTCTTCATTCGACACGTAGGCGAAAATCCTTCCTATTTATTATATATGATTCAATTGTCTGCTTATGGTTATTGTGTGCTGGGCACAATACTCTAAAGGGAACACATATGTAGAGCAATCATAAAGGGAAGTTATCTATAGTTGCAACGTAAAGTGAACATATCTGCAGAGGCATCATAAAGGGAACATATCTGTAGAAGCATCAATAAAGGGAACTTATCTGTAGTTGCAGCGTAAATGTTCTTTAAAGAAAAGTCTTGTCAAAAATCATATATTAACTTCAATGTTTTGCATAAACTTGTTGTGTGATGGGCACAACATTGATTATTATTCTCAATTATCTGCAATGAGATGAGAGGCTTGTTCAGTGAATAATCCTAATTCAATACTCTGCTTGCAAAATAGACCTTGATTGGTCAATAATACTCTGCTTATTCATAGAGGAACAAGTGTTCTTTTCCATAGGACTTGTCTCTAGATATGTCCCCATGTTGTTGGCTAATACAAAACAAGGAGGTAATGTTCTTTAAAGAAAAGACTTGTCAAAATCATGTCCCTCTTAAAGTTGTGTGCTGGGCACAACATTAATTATTTTCGATGATCTGCAATGATAGGCTTTGTCCCTATGTTACTGTCTTAACACATGAAGCATTGGAGATAATGTTCTTAAGGAAAGGACTCGTCAATATATTAAGGAAATTCAAATGTGTTTGCTTATAGTTGTTGTGTGCTGGGCACAATATTCTCGATTGTCTGATTATTCAAAAGAAGAACAAGTGTGTTTTAACATACTTGTTTCTAAATATGTTGCTGCTTAATAGAAACATGGAGATAATGTTCTTAAGGAAAAGACTTTTCAATATAGTAAGGAAATTCATATGTCTGCTTATAGTTGTTGTGTGCTGGGCACAAAACTCTAAATTGTCTGGTTATTCTAAAGAGGAACATGTGTGTTTTAACACACTCGTATCTGATGTCGCGATGTTATAAGCATGGAGATAATGTTCTTACCGAAAAAAAGACTTGTCAATATATCAAAGAATTCAATGTGTCTGTCTGCTTATGGTTATTGTGTGCTGGGCACAATATTCTCAATTGTCTGATTATTCTTAGAGGAACAAATGTGTTTAGCATACTTGTTCCTTAATCTGCCCCTCGTTGCGACTTAATTTAAACATGGAGGTAATGTTCCTAAGGAAAGACTAGTCATGATATTAAGGAAATTCAATGTCTGCTTATAGTTGTTATGTGCTTGACACAATACTTACAAACTGTCTGATTATTCATAGAGGATAAAGTGTGTTTTAACATACTTGTTTCGATATTTGTAGGAATGTTGGTGCTTTATACAAACATGGAGATAATAATGTTCATAAGGAAAAAAGACTTGTCAATATATGAATGAACTTCAACGTTCTGCTTAAACTTGTTGTATACTTTTTGGGAGGAACAAAATGTTAAACACAATTCAATTGTCTGCTTAAAAGATACCTAGATGGTCAATACTCTGCTTAGTCATAGTCTCATAGAGGAACAAGTGTTCTTTTTATTGGACTTGTTTCTAATCTGTCGCGATGTTGTTGCTTAACACAAGTATGGATAATTGGAGATAAATGTTCCTAAAGAAGAGACTTGTCAATATACTAAGGAATTCAAATGTCTGCTTATAGGTGTTGTGTGCTGGGCACAATACTCTAAAGGGAACTTACTGTAGAAGAATCATAAAGGGAACATATTTGTAGAGGAATCATAAAGGGAACATATCTGCAGAGCCATCAATAAACTTGTTGTGTGCTGGCCACAACTTGAATATTCTCAATGATCTGTAATGAGAGGCTTGTTCTGTGAAAAACCCAATTCAATACTCTGCTATAAAGAGACATTGATGGTCGTTATCCTGCTTATTCAGAGAGGAACAAAAGTATGGAGATAATGTTCTCAAGGAAAAGACTTTTGTTTCCATAGAGCGTGCGAAGAAGGACTCGTCAGTCTTGATGTCACAGCAACCAAGGACCTACAAAACCACCACTACACCCCGTCGCTATCCTTTTATAGCGTTCCGCAATATCAAATGTCTGCTAATAGTTGTTATGAGTTGGGCACAATACTCTACTCTAAATTGTCTGATTATTCATAGAGGAGTAAGGTTTTTTAAAAGCCTTGCTTATTTGAAAACTGAATTCAATATTCTGTTGAGTTCTGGGGAACAAAAAATCTGCACAAACTTATACCAAGGGATTACTTGGTTTCATGTTCTGCATTTATAGTTGAAAGAGAAATGTTCTTATGATGGAAATTCAACAAGTCTGCTTAAAATCTACTAAAGAAAGAGTCTTGGGAGGGAGTAAAACACCATGAGAATATATTCAATATTCTGCTTACATGGTTGAGATCATAACTAATGATGATGCATTAGAAAACACTTAATGATATCTTGCTTACTACACACAATGGAACATTCAACAATGTAAAAGTCTAAAAAGACTTGGAAGTCTTTCTGTTGGTGACAAACACTTAACAATGGCATTATAATGGGAACATATCTATCATAAAAGGGAACTTATCTATACTTGACTCTTGAGTCAATAAAGGGAAAACATGACACGTCTATATTGGCATCATAAAGGGAACTTATCTACAATCACAACATGAAGGGGGACTTATCTATCAACACAACATAAAGGGAACTTATCTATCAACACAACATAAAGGGAAAACACATCTATCAACACAAGTACAAAACACAAAGGGAAAACACATCTAAAATGGCACTGGAACAACATTACAAAGTACATAACACACAAGTATAAAGATTGTTGGATTGGGTTACAATATCCATGAAAATTCACAGCCTTTAATGAGGAACAAATATTGTGGAACAAGGTTTTAACATCTTATAGTTGTTTTTTTCTTTGTTATATATATATACTAATCACTCTTTATTTTAAACTTGCAGGAGTTAAAAGGAGCTTCTATGTCAACATTATCTTCAAAACCAAAGGTATTACTTATTTTATTTACAATACTAGATTTAAGTTTTGAGCCTTTGTTCTATACACAAATGCATAAGAGAACGCACATACATAAATCTAACAAAAGCTAAATGCAACATAAATGAAAATGATGATGTGAACTAAAAAAAAACACAACACCAATGTAAAAACACAAACGTTAAGTAGAAACACAAATGGAAAGTCTTCTCTGCTTCTGTTTCTCTTTCTATCTCACTCTTCTTCTCATTGCTTTCCCTTCGAGCTTTTTTTTCATCTCTTCCTTTTTCTTCTTCAGTACTTAGCAAAATATTCTCCACAAAGCACAAAAATATTAGTGTATTATTTAGACTTTTCCTCTGCATCAAAATGTTATAGACTTGTATAGTTTATACCTTAACTAACTTTATGATCTCTATAGCATAAGCTTAAATCAAACGCAATCAGGTTTCATACTAAAGTGCATACAATTTAACTCTCTATATTCCACTTGAATGCAGAATATATAAAATCTTCTCACTATTGATATATTAGGGCTATATATAGTTTGTTAACAGGATAGATTATCCACTTGAGTTTAATTCCTTTCTATTTTCTTGTTTATCTTTTTAAAGATATTGTATGCTTGGTAAAAAAACAATAACTTTCATGTGTAATAGAAACACAAGTCTTCGCATACAATTCAAAGTCAATGATAGTTCTCTCACGTTACGCTTATGACTTTTCAATGACAGGTTTCCACATGACTTTTTAAGTAGTCTGTCTTTGACCCGGACATCTAAATAATCATAGACATAAAATTGAAGAATAATGATGATTAAGTTACTATATTTAGCTTTTATAACAAAAAAATTATGTTTTCTAATGTTATCAGCAATAGCAGTAGCAGGAGAATCTCTAGACAATGATAAAGAAGTCTTAATAAGCCTTAAATATTACTTAGAAACTATAAACCCAACAAACAGAGGAATGTACAAAGAGTGGAGAAGAGAAAGGCAAGATGTGTGTCAATGGCCTGGAATCAAATGTAGTCCACAGGGAAGTAGAGTCACAGGCATAAACTTAAGTGATTCCACTATCTCGGGTGCTTTGTTCGGTAATTTCTCGTCCTTAACAGAGCTCACTTTCCTCGATTTGTCGAGTAACACGATCCAAGGCTCGATACCTGATGATCTTAGCATGTGTAGGAGCTTGAGGCATATGAATCTTTCTCATAACATACTCGAAGGAGAGCTTAACTTGTCCGGTTTGTCGAATCTTGAAGTTCTTGATTTATCGGTGAATAGGATAGCAGGTGATATACACACTAGCTTCCCTTTGTTTTGCAATAGTTTGGTTGTTGCAAATCTTTCTACCAACAACTTTATGGGTAGGATAGACGATATCTTCAACGGGTGTCGGTATTTGAAGTATGTAGATTTTAGTTCAAATAAGTTTAGTGGAGAGGTGTGGGATGGTTTTGGGAGGCTGGTTCAGTTTCCAGTCTCTGAGAATCATCTCTCCGGGAACATCTCCGCTTCGATATTTAGAGGAAATTGTGATTTGCAAGTGTTGGATTTGTCCGGGAACGGTTTCGTTGGAGGGTTTCCGGGTCAAGTTTCGAATTGTAGGAATCTAAGTGTGTTGAATCTTTGGGGGAATAACTTCACAGGGGACATTCCTTCCGAGATTGGTTCTATATCTTCTCTAAGAGGTTTGTACTTGGGGAAGAATCGATTCTCTCGTGACATACCGGAAAGTCTCTTGAGCTTGAGCAACTTGGTGTTTCTTGATTTGAGTAGAAACAGTTTTGGGGGAGACATACAAGAAATATTCGGTAAATTCACTCAAGTGAAGTATCTAGTCCTTCATGGGAACTCTTACGTTGGTGGCATCGGTTCATCCAACATCCTCAAGCTACCGAATCTTCTCAGGCTAGATCTTAGCTACAACAACTTTTCTGGCTCGTTACCCGCCGAAATCTCTAAGATTCAGAGCTTGAAGTTCTTGATTCTTGCTTATAATAACTTTAGCGGTGATATACCACATGAGTATGGGAATATGCCGGGGCTTCAAGCACTTGTTCTATACCAGCTTCATTTGGAAAATTGACATCACTTCTGTGGCTAATGCTTGCGAATAACTCACTATCGGGAGAGATTCCTCGAGAGCTAGGCCACTGTTCAAGCCTTCTATGGTTTAACGTGGTGAATAACCATCTCTCTGGTCGGTTTCATCCTGAATTGACTAAAATGGGGAACAATCCTTTTCCGACGTTTGAAGTGAATAGGCAAAACAACGACAAGATAATCGCTGGTTCGGGTGAATGCTTGGCGATGAAGAGATGGATCCCTGCAGAGTTCCCTCCGTTCATGTTTGCATATGCGATTCTCACCAAAAAGAGCTGCAGAAGCTTATGGGACAATATTCTTAAAGGGCAAGGTCTCTTCCCTGTATGTTTTGCTGGTTCCCCAGTACGCACGCTTGATATTTCTGCTTATCTCCGGCTCAGCGGAAATAAGCTGTCCGGTGAGGTTCCTACGAATATCTCTCAGATGAAGAAGTTGAGTATGCTTCATTTAGGGTTTAATGAGTTTGAAGGGAAACTACCTATAGAGATAGGAGACTTGCCTCTCACGTTTCTCAACGTTACCGGAAACAAATTCTCAGGAGAGATTCCTCATGAAATCGGAAAGCTCAAGTGTCTGCAGAATCTTGATCTGTCATACAACAACTTGATCTGTCATACAAACCAGAGAGTTTTAATAACTTGAATGAGATGAGTAAGTTCAACATCTCATATAACCCTTTCATTTCCGGTGTGATACCGTCGACGGGGCAACTATCAACCTTTGGAAAAGAGTCTTTTCTTGGCAATCCGCTGTTGCGGTTTCCTAACAACACTCCGATCTCAGGGGAACAAGATAATGGAGAAGAAGAAGAAGAAGAAGAAGAAGAAGAGTATGATCAAGTTGTTATTGAAATGTTAGACTTTTATTGGAGTATTGTTACGTTTTATGTGGTTACACTAGTAGGCATTCTTGGACTTATGTACTTTGATTGTGCTTGGTGTCGCGCATGGCTAGGCCTTGTAGATGCTATTATCGCCTCTGCGAAAAGTTAGTTTTCTACTTAAAGCAAAAAAAAAAGTTTGAATAGGCATAAGCTAACCTTTGTTTCATGCTTAAACCAATCCAATAGAGCCAATTCTACAACTCTGTGACTGGTGAGCAAAACATCATTTCAAGTCCGGTTCATATCTGTCTCTTGGTTCATATCTCTCTCTTGATTTGTTTAACACTTTTGATATACATAGCTACTTACGTAATCATCTTCTCTGCGAGAAACCAACCAACATAAGCTGCAATAGCAATAACATTACAGAACAAGATCGACATGGTTTCTTTCTATTGGAGTGTTGTTGCAGCTTATGTGAACAGTGTTTCTTGTAATACTTGTATCTCTTTATAATAATAATACATGTGTTTTATGATGATTTTTTTTTGGGGTTTTAAGTCTTTTAGTGTGTTAGTTTCTTTATTTGTTACCATATGTTGTTCGTCAAGAAAGCCTAATGTATTTTTTTGTGTAGCATGGTCAGAATTCAATTTGTGTATTATGTCGTTGAATAAATGTAATACTTCTCGTAAGAGTTAGGGCTTTAAAAGGGAAAATTGGATAAAGGCTTCAAAGCTGGAAGGCCCAATAAAGGCCCGCTCATGATTTTCTTGTTTTGATATTATAAATTTTTTTTCCTCACATATTATAAAAATTATTAAAAAGAAAAATATAGATTTTATTATAGTGAAAAAAGAACATAATTATAATTATAATATCAAAATGTTTGACGGATGTAATAAAAAAATATCAAAATGTTTGACAGCTACAAAGCCCAATAGAGGCCCGCTTAGTGAAAAAAGGAAATTAAAAGTATGTCGGTGATTAACAATTAACGGTCACTAATGACAGCTGTTAATTTCCATTTTTCTATGTTTACAGGTCTCTATATATACGAAGACAACAATTAATAAGTTTCTCATTAATCTCATAATCTGCGATCGCTTCTCTCTTTTTTTTCCTTCTTCTTCGTCTTCTTCATCGAAGCGATTCGAAGTTTCTCAAGGAAGGGTCTTCTTCATCATCACTGTAAGATACAAACTTTCTTTTTTACTTTCTCAGATTTTGAAACCTTCTCCTTTCTTTGATTCGGATTTTTTGATTTAGGGTTTTGATTAATCAAACCTTCTGTGTTCTTGAATCTTTAGGGTTTTTGATTTTTCGGTTTTGCATATCAAAAGCCCTCTCTTTTTGTTTCCGATTTTTTAGGGTTTCTGTTTTTTTTATTTGTTGTTTTAAAGATCAAAACTTTTTTTTAAAAGAAATTGTTTTTGAGATTCGTGACCTTCCTTTTTTAGATTCAGAGTTACGAGTAGTTTAAAAAACAAGTTTTCAAGCGAATCTTGTATAGCTTTTTTAAAATCAAGATCAAGTTTTTGTTTTTGTTAAAAACCCAAAAGAAAGGGACAACAAATCTTATGTGTTGTTTGTCCGGTTTCTAAATTTGGGGAGATTTGTCCCGATCGGTATTGTTGCCTTATACAAAGAAAGGAGATAATGTTCTTTAAAAGAAAAAAAGACTTGTCAAAAATCATGAACTTCAATGTTTTGCATAAACTTGTTGTGTGATGGGCACAACATTGATTATTATTCTCAATTATCTGCAATGAGAGGCTTGTTCAGTGAATAATCCTAATTCAATACTCTGCTTGCAAAATAGACCTTGGTGGTCAATAACACTCTGCTTATTCATAGAGGAACAAGTGTTCTTTTCGCGAGGACTTGTCTCTAGATATGTCCCCATGTTGTTGGCTAATACAAAACAAGGAGGTAATGTTCTTTAAAGAAAAGACTTGTCAAAATCATGTCCCTCTTAAAGTTGTGTGCTGGGCACAACATGGATTTCTTTATAAGTATGGGAGGAACAATATGTCCTTGTAATGAAAGGCTTGTTCACTGAGAAATCCCTATCAATACTCTGCTTAAAAAAAACCACTCTGCTTATTAGAAAGGAACAACTTGTTTCTATAATATTGTCCCGATGTTGCCTTCTAAATACAAACAAGGAGAAAAATGTTCTAAAGGAAAAGACTTGTCAAAATAAATTGTCTGCTTAAAAGATACCTTGTTTCTAGATCTGTAACGAGGTTGGTGCTTAATACAATCATGGAGATAATGTTCTTTAGAGAAAGACTTGTCAAAATCATGTCCCTTGATCTATATCTTGATGTAGACGAACTTCACTGTTCTGCTTAAACGTTGTGTGTTGGGCACTAACATGAATATTCTCAATGATCTGTACACTTTTGGGAGGAACAAAAAATGTTCTTGTAATTAAAGGGTCGTTCAGTGACAAACAAAATTCAATTGTCTGCTTAAAAGACAGAGGAACAAGTGTTCTTTTTATTGGACTTGTTTCTTAAAGAAACGACATGGCAATATCATAAGGAACTCTTCAGTTGGCTGGCTACTTATAGTTGTTGTGTGCTGGGCACAACACTTATATTGTCTGTTTATTCGAAAGAGGAATAAGTGTGTTTAAACATACTTGTTTTCTAAGTCTGTCCTAATGTTGCTGCTTAATAAAAATCATGGAGATAATGTTCTTACGGAAAAAGACTTGTCAATATACTAAGGAATTCAATTGTCTGCTTATGGTTATTGTGTGCTGGGCACAATACTCTAAAGGGAACTTATCTATAGCTGCAACGCAAGGGGAACATATCTGTAGAAAAATCATAAAGGGAACTTATCTATAGCTGCAGCGTAAAGGGAACTTACCTATAGCTGCAGCGTAAAGGGAACACATCTGTAGAGGAATCATAAAGGGAACATCATATCTATAGAGGCATCAATAAAGAGAAGTTATCTATAGTTGCAACGTAAAGGGAACATATCTGCAGAGGCATTATAATGGGAACATATCTATAGAGGCATAAATAAAGGGAACTTATAAGCATAAACTTGTTGTGTGCTGGGCACAACATTGATTATTATTCTCAATGATCTGTGTATTGAGAGGCTTTGTTCAGTGGAAAATCCCAATTCAATACTCTGCTTAAAACATATCTTAATGGTCAATACTCTGCTTATTCAGAGAGGAGCAAGTGTTCTTTTTATATAAGACTTGTTTCTAAAGGATACCTTAAAAGATAGCTTGATAGAGGAACAAGTGTTCTTATTATAGGACTTGGTTCTCTAAATATGTCCCGAAGTTGCTTCTTAATACAAATATGGAGATAATGTTCTTTAGAGAAAGACTTGTCAAAATCATTGTCCCTGATTCTATATCTTGATGCAAATGAACTTCAATGTTCTGCTTAAACTTGTTGCGTGTTGGGCACAACATGAATATTCTCAATGATCTGTAATGAGAGGCTTGTTCTGTCAAAAACCCAATTCAAATACTCTGCTTAAAAGAAACCTTAATGGTCGCTATCCTGCTTATTCATAGAGGAACAAAATGTTCTTTGTAATGAAAGGCTACTTCAATGACAAAAATAATTCAATTGTCTACTTACAAGATACCTTTATGGTCAACACTCTGCTTAACAAAAGATACCTTGATGGTCAATACTCTTCTTAGTCTTAGAGGAACAAGTGTTCTTTTTATTGGACTTGTTTCTAAATCTGTCGCAAACTTGCTGCTTAACACAAGCATTGGAGATAATGTTCCTAAGGAAAGACTTGTCAATATCATAAGGAACTCTTCAGTTGGCTACTTATAGTTGTTGTGTGCTGGGCACAACACTTATATTGTCTGATTATTCGAAAGAAGAATAAGTGTGTTTAAAACATACTTGTTTTCTAAGTCTGTCCCAATGTTGCCGCTTAATACAAATTATGGAGATAATGTTCTTACGAAAAAATACTTGTCAATATATTAAGGAATTCAAATGTCTACTTATAAGTGTTGTGTGCTGGGCACAATACTCTAAAGGGAACTAATCTATAGCTGCAACTTAAAGGGATCATATCTGTAGAGGAATCATAGAGGGAACTTATCCATAGCTGCAGCGTAAAGGGAACTTATCCATAGCTGCAGCGTAAAGGGAACACATCTGTAGATGAATCATAAAGAGAACTTATCTATAGCGTAAAAGGAACACATCTATAGAGGAATCATAAAGGGAACACATCTGTAGAGGAATCATAAAGGGAACACATCTATAGAGCAATCATAACGTAAAGGGAACATATCTGCAGAGGCATCATAAGTTGCAAAGTACTAAAAAAGTCTTTGCCCATAAGTTGGGATGGTTTGTTGGATTGGGTACAATATGCAGTCTTCTGCAAATCTATGAGGAAAATTCAGTTTGTCTGCTTATAAATCTTGCTACACACAATAACATTCAACGATGTAAAAGACTTTTTCCTTCTATGGGTGATAACACTTGACGATATCGTCGTAGTTTATAGGATTCAAGTTTCTGCAAGAACAATAGACCTTGTTAAGCTGGTACGTTTTGAAAACCATTCAACTTGACAACATAAAGGGAACATATCTATATTGGCATCAGAAAGAGAACATATCTATACTTGAGTCAGAAAGCGAACATACCTATATTGGCATCATAAAGAGAAGTTAGGAAACATATATACTTGAGTCACAAAGAGAACATATACATACTTTGAGTCATAAAGGGAACATATCTACACTTGAGTCACAAAGGGGAACATATCTATATTGACGTCATAAAGGGAACATGATATATTGGGATCATAAAGGAAACAACATGAGGAAGTACTTAAAGATGTCTCAAGAATAACAAAAATCTGCTATATATCTTGGTTGTGTTAAACTACATGGTCATTATTCAATCTTCTGCAAATTCATGGAGAAAAATGAGTATGCCTTTCACTGGGACTTGTCAAAAATTCAAGTTCTGCATATAAAAAAATTCAAGTGTCTGCTTAAAGCAGTTGTTTGCTGGGAAACAGCATGATTATTCTCATTGATCTTTATATGAAATGGGAGGAACAAATGTCTTTTTATAAGACTTGTTTGATGGGAAACTAAGTTCATTCAATAGTCTGCTTATTAGCCTCTCCTAATGATGTTCTGACATCAATAAACATAGCCAATTTAACTGTCTGCTTAAAAGAGAGGAACAAGTGTGTTGTCAATATATTAAGGAAAATCAAATGTCTGCTTATAGTTGTTGTGTGTTGGGCACAATATTCTCAATTGTCTGTTTATTCGAAAGAAGAACAAATGTTCTTTTTACAGGACTTGGTTAGTGGAAAACTGAATTCAATATTTTGTCAAAAAATCTGCTTAAACTTATACCTTATGACTACTTGGTATCATGTTCTGCATATAGATGAAGGAGAAATGTTCTTATGAACGCTTTCCTAGGAGAATTCACATGTCTGCATAAAAAATCTGTTAAAGAAACACCATGAGACCATAAGACTTCTGTAATGATTGGTTATCTGCTTATATCTTGCTTACACACTATGAAAAATTCAAGTTATCTGCATTAATCCTAGATCTTGTTGGGGGATGATACATATTGATAAACCATTCAGTATCTGCATTAAGGGAACATATCTATATGATTGTGGAAAGTTCCAAGGTAGAAAAATTAGTTACTGGTCTGCAAAGAGTGTTCTTCGTCTTCCCGACTTTGCTTGCAGGCGGCTAGTCTCTCTATGCACGATCTCATTCACTAGATCCTTGAAGAGAAGCCTCTCCACATCAAGCACCAATCCCGAGATTTCTCCATTGAACTCTACCCAGTTCTCAGACCGAACCGTCACATCTTCTGAAAGTATACTTTTCAAGAAGTCGCCTTCTTCCTCTAACAAGAAGCTTTCTGATCTCTTTGTGGCTTGCTTTTGCAGTGTCTCTATCTCTGAACACAGTTCTTTCAGTATATGTTGCGCACTCGTTGCTTTCTTAGTCATCTTGGCATATGACTTCATCAATGGATTTGTCATGGCTTCAACCAAAGCTAGCTTCTCCACGAGAATTTCATTAACCGTGTCAAACACAAGTTTGCGGTTTAGCTTCTCTTTGTTCAGAGCTGTACTTTCTTCTCTGTGTAAAAGATGTGTAGCGCTATTTCCCTTTGTCTGCTCTAGAACAAAGAACAGCTCTGGGTTGATCGGGTGGCCTGAAGGGTGTAGTTGAAATGTTGTTAATCCTGAGGCAAGATCTCTAAGGAGAAGACCTGAGGCTAATAGAATCTCAGAGATGTATCTGTGATCAGTGTTAGGATCTGCGTTCTCACAGAGGGATCCAATGTAATCTTGGCTGGCTTCATCATGATTAGAGTTCAGTCTTTTGAGCTTTTGAACCAAGTGCTCAACATTCTGAAGCTTCTTGCGGTTTATCTCTGGCGAAAAGCTTGTTGTGGTTTCTGAGAAACTATAAGCTGGATTCCACTGGTCTTCACAATGTTCATCATAGAAGTCAGGGGAAACAACATTACCTATCACATGATCAAAAAGTATTGAAAAGGATAAACTTTCCCAAACTAAGTATTAACAGATTTTGAACTGGTCAAAGGATCTTAAAGTGAGTTTCAGAGTTTATATGAGGACACTGAGAAAGAATCTGTTCTCTACCTTGTGTCTTCACAGGAGATGTTTCAAACTCTCTGTAAACTGAGGCATCAAGAACTGAAATAGGACTTGGATGTTCCAAAGCAACTACTGAGAAGTTCGCTGATGGCCCATCTTCACTGAACCTTGGACTAGGTTTCTGGATAACATAAAAAACCAATAAACTTGTGAGGATTAATAACTCACCAAAAATTTAGAAATGCAAATGAAGCAGAGAACTCACATTTTGCATTAAGTTAGAGACTACAGCTTTCGCTGCCTCGATCACAGATGGACTTTTATTACCATCGGCTTCGGTTGCTTTTCTTACAGCAGTGGCGGTTTCTGCTTCAGATTGAGTACACATGTCATGACGTGACGTCCTAGATTCAATGCTCACTTGACTAAGTTGGTCATCATTTTGCTGCAGACTCTTATGAGCCTTGTGTCTACGTCTGCCGCTAAGAGAAGTAGACTTCATAACTGGTCGGTTTGACGGTTTCGTTGATTTAGTAGAATCAGATGGAGAGGTTGGTGGCCGTGAACGTTTGTCATACTCAAGCTTCTTCTGCTGCTGCAATCTTATACTTACAGATCCTGAACTCTTTGAAATACTTTCTTTCGAAACCTGGTGTGGCTTCTTTAAAGAAGGCCGCACATTTCTGCTGTCAGCTTTCTTATCAACAGAGATGATACATGATTCAGCTCTTCCTCTTCCAGAACTATTGTCTTTTAACATCCGTTTACTACTTGTTGAAGTTCCTTTATGATCATGTTTTTCTCTAGATAAACTGTGAATGGGAATAAGAGATGATGCAGAAACACCAGCCTTTTCAACAAGTTTGGCAGGTTTCATAATCACAATTGGGGATTGATAAACTTGGTTAGATGAAGATGAAGAAGACGGGACTCTTGTTCTCGATGGCATTGCTTGGTTGGAAGTTGTTGAATGTACTCTTTCGTAGTCTCTTTGAGCTGTTGAGTTTGAAGGTCGTGGTTTCATAAGCTTTGATTGCATAGCTTCTAATATTTGTTGAAGAGCTCGCAGATCTTTTCCTGAATGTTTGAACTCAAGATCGTTCAATCTCCTTTCCATTTCACTGTACACAGTAGGAGAACATCTAGGCACTTCAGAGGGTGCTTGCTTCTGCAAAACTCGGTTTCTGTCAGCTTGCTTCCATGGAGCTGGTTCAATGGGAAATTTTGAACTTGATAAAGGTTTCATAACAAAATCAGTGTTTCTCAATCTTGGAGAAGACGGGTCCTTCCCCAAACTTCTTGGTGAGTTAGCAGAAAACCCGATTGCACGGTTGAGATTTTTTCCCCTCAATGATCTTGAGGATGGATCGTTGTTGTGATCGAAAGTGACGGTTCTGTTGAAACCAAGTTCATGGATGTCTCTACCTGATGGAGAACCCGGTAATGTCTCCAAGCCCATGAGCTTTGCAACAACACTGGGAGGCTGTCTCTTGTTGGTGCTTGAGCTTCCGCTGAAACTTTCAGAAAGCTTACCTGATTCAACAGCAGAGGTTCGCATCACTCGTTCTCTACTATCCAGCGAAAGCCTAGGCAACTCTTTTGACTTCTGTCTTGATTTCAGAATATCGTGAGAATCAACCGGAGGTGCATCTTTTGCTCCAACCTCAGTATAATGTTGAGGTGTTTCTCTAAGTTTGGCTAGAAATCTAAAGGACCCACTGAGATCAGCATGTGTGGATTGTTTCAAACCATTAGACCTTGGAGAATCCTCTCTTCTGCTGCGTCTAACTACTTCGTCTCTTGTCATAGGAGTCTTAAGCGAAACCTTACTGGTTTCTGTGTACATATAATCTCTCACAACATCTCTGAAGTCAAGTCCATCCCCTTCCCTCATCTCAGGGTCACTTGTAGGAGATCTTGGAGAATTGGCTTGGTCATAGGCGGAAGGTTCAGGTTTAACTCCTCTATTAAACTCAGACGGCGATAGTGAGGACGAGCAGGAAGATGAGACAGAAACCCTCGACGATTCTGTTGAAACCCTTTGCTTCTCTTTCACATTTCCACCACCGTTTGCATCCTGAATCTGAAATTCAAAAGCCTTATGATCTCATAGCCACCGGTATGAAAAAATATCGTACAACATTGACCATTGAAAGTAACTTACAGTTTCTTTCGTTTGGCAAAATGTATCAACAGAGTCTCTCTCAAAGTTGATACTATTGGCATTTTCATCTGCAACAGAAACACATAAAACAAGCTTGAGAATCATACAGAAACTCTAAAAAAAGAAATCTCAATGAATATTGCAATTATGCTTAGAGAGAAACCATTGAAGAGACTTATAAGAAATGAGCTAATAATCACATAAGTGACCATATACAAGTCAAAAGACTAAGAGAGACATAAACCATAGAGACCATAAGAGACTGTTTGTTTACCTAAAGTAAGGCTTTTTCTTCTGCTTGTAAGAACATGGTGACGATCAAAGATTTGAAAAATCCCATTCATACAACCAATTTGCTTCTGCAGATCTGCACTATCATCTGCTAATGAATGCAGAAGCCTTGCAGCCATTTCTATAGCTCACAAAAAAAAGAGTTCTCCTTTATTCTTTTTGGCTTATAGAAGCTATCCTCAATGATGTGTTCAGTCTTTTACTTACTCTTCCCTTTAAGTGATTTCCAATGAAAAAGAAACTAACTTTTTGCCTCAATTATGTGTTTACAATAATTTGGAAAAGAAACCACTTTTAAAACCATAAGAGTACTTAACCTTCCATATACAAATAACTCATAAAAATTAGCCTTTTTGTTTGTAAGATTCCAAATCATAACCCATAGTTTCTCTAGCTCTAATTAAAGCTTAAAAAACCCATCTTTTCAAGTCTCACACTAGTAGAAATTTACAGATCTAAAAGGAAAGAAGAAAAAGTTTGAGCCTTTTTGAATTTTTGATGATTGGAACAAATCTATAATAGCTTAACTATAAACAGAAGATAGAAAAGGAAAATAGACCAAGTGTGACCCTTTGGTCTGAGAAATCAGAGAATGTACCTTAAGATTATAGAACCAATAAAAAAGAAGAGTTGAAGATGAAGAGAAACCGACAACATGTAGAAGAAGAAAGATTATTTTTTCTAATAAAGAAAAGAGCAAAGGATATTTTATTATTTATTTATCTCAAAAAGAAAAATAAACATTTATTAAGATGGGATGTGTGGAGAGATACAGAGACATCTCTGTGACTGTGAGAGAGAGAAGATCTTATTTTAACTTACTTGTGCATGTGACATCTTTGTCAGGTCATAGAATTGGTTATTGTAAATTAACAAGAGAAATAAATATGGTAGGTAATTAATAACTCTACTTTCTTTGGCATTTACTCTTTTTGCTGTTTGGATCCAAACCTATAGACAAAATGTTCTGTCTCTTTGCTTGTGTTTACTTGTCTAAATCAGAGTTTAATGAATTGTTAGAGGCAAAAAGCTGTCTGTATTACAGAGCTTCAATATACAAAACAAAAACAAAAAGATGTTATGTCAAGAGTTAGCTTTTCTTCTACACATACTTAACTTCCTTCCACTACAGTCTACACATTCATGTTGCTCTGCGTTTGTAACTTATGTATACTCTTCCTTCATCTACTCAACACAAGAAATAAGTTAAAGACATTCATTAAGAAGGAAATGTTGTTGAATCTTTTTTCTGTTCAAGAATCACCTTGCTTTTGTGGCAATGACTCTCCTACATGACCAGCTCTAGCAGCAGAATCTGTTGATGGCTCTACACTGGCCTGATCAATATTAACCGGTGATGGTTCTGCGTCGAAAATGTCCTGCAGAGTATTCTGTTAGGAAACAACGTCATTACCAGATAGCTGAAACTGTAAAAGATAGCATTACATACTGTATTAGCTTGAGCAGGATCTTGATCTTTGACATCAGAGGATGCAACAGAAGCTGTTTCTTTGTCCTGTGGTCCTGTGATGTCTACATTAGCATCCGCGGTATCACTCATGGGTGTGTCCATATCCTTTGAATACGCATCCTTCTTGTTAGCATCATCACAAGGATCATTAGAATCAGCTTGTTGGCTACTACATGATGATGAATCCTTGCTCAAAGTTCTCTGTTCTTTTGCTCTATGATCACTATCTGCATCGGACACACTCCGTCTTTTCCTGCTAAACAATCAACAGATCAATCAACAATGCTTATGAAACTGAGAAACAAAAAGGAATAATAACTAACACTTGCCTACTATTGAAGCTTGGATATGCTGTATGAACAGAACTGTGTCTGTTTGGAAACACAACACCGCGAAGAACCTTCCCATCAATGATAGTTTCTATAGTGTAACCTAAAGGAAATTTCTCGGTAACCTTGGCTTGAAAAACCGATTTTCCTTGATCATTCAGGCCATTGCTCAAAGGAAGAGTAGTCTCTCTTCCTACAACAAAACCATAAACATCAACTTAAGTGATGTCATATTTTTACAATTAAGTACTACAATTTTTTGTTTTCTAATATAATCTTTGATTAGCATAAGAATTTCATGTTTAAGTACCTTGATTAATATTGGTTCTATCCACGGCTAAATTCTTCCCTTGACACTTTAGCTTCATTTGTTTCCCTAGAGACAACTGTGCACTGAATCGACCTTCTATAGCCATAAGGGGAAAGAATTAGTAACCGAAGAATCCGAGTGAAAACAGATAGGTTGTGTAACAAACCTGTGTGTAAGTAATAAATGTCATCCAACGGCTCAAGATTCTTGTTGCAACCACCAACAAAGAAAAACAAACCATCCTTGTAAGGATCTAAAGAAACTGCTGCAACTGAAAATCTAGCACATGGCCCTTCTTCTTCTTCCATGTCAACTACATTTGACCAGACACCAGTTTCTACAAAGACAAACCAACAATCTTAGATATTTTGATATAAGAAAGGCTTGTCACTAACGAAGATCTCAAGTTACATACCCACATCAAGCACATAGATATCACCATAAAGTTTCTGAGAATCAGTAAACCCTCCAAATACAAACAAGTTCCTCTCAAGCGCAACAGTGACATGACCAGCTCGAGGTGTTAATCTCTGCCCTGAAGTTTTCAACTCTTTCCATACAAGTTTATCTGAAAAACATGATCATAAGTCATACATACACATACATACACAAATGTGATTCAAGAATGCAATTTTGGACCTGTATCAAGGACATGAACATCGGAGAGAAAATGGTCATCTGAATCTTCACCACCTACTACAATGATTTTGTTTTTCCATCTTGAGCAAGTGTGACTATCTCGCGCAGTAGGCCGCTTCCCAGTTGTTACAGCGCGTTTCCACACAAAAGTCTCTAAACAATATCAAAACAAGGAGTAAGGAATAAGCGCGAAAAAGACTCATATCTTTCAAGTTCCATATCAATTAGTCAGAGATGATATATAGCCCAAAAGTAGTGTACCTGTGTTAAGTATGTAAAGGTCATTAAAGAATACTTCATCATCCGAACCAAGAGATTTCCCACAGCCACCAAATATAAAAAGACGTTTGTCAACGAGCGTTGCACTATGAGCCTCTCTTGCCTCTGGCCCTTCGCCTCTAACATCCGGGCATTGATAAACGAGATTTTACCCCGTTTAATCTAATGTCTCAATTGTAGTACTTGAGGTCAATCCGAATCAGGAGCAATTAAATTACTAGAGTTTGCAAGGAATCAATCTTAGTCTAAGTGAATAAAAGAATGATTTGTTTTGAGTTTTGTAACTAAGTAACGAGAAACGAAAACGAAATTTAAGAGTTTTAAAGATTCAAATTTAAAAGCTAAACAACCAGGTCAGGGTACTTTAACGGGTTCATCAACTTTCAGGTTTTTCGATGTCTTTTATAAAAGTACTTTAAGGTTTTGAAAACGATTTTAGATCAATCCACTCTCGTGACAGAGATCCTTTTCCTAACAAGTAAACTAAAACAATATCTTGGATAGTTTAAATTTTAGAAAACATTAAAGTTCAAATCAATTCAACCACTAAACTTATTAACACAGATCTCTCGGTTAAGCTAGGTTTAGTTCTAGGGTAATTGTTCAGGAATCCTCACATACCTCTCGACTGTGAAGTTTCTCGGGTTCTATCAATTGATTGATCGAGTCAATTAAAGCATTAAGATCGTTACACTAGATTAAAGTTTTATCGAGGTTTTAAGTTCTAGACATCGATCAACCCTAGAGTTGATTCACCCTTTTTCCCCCAACCTAATTGTCTATGGGAAACTACTCGCTAAACATATTGAAATTCAAAGCAATTAAATTCAAAGAAAGCATAAACATCAACAAAAGCAAAGAGATAAAGGATAGAAGAAACTCGTTATTGAAACCGAAGATTCCAAGAATTCTCTCGGGATGCAAAAGTCTCCAAAAACTTATATTATAAAAGCACACCTCTAAAAGAGGTTAAAAAGAGGTTTAAATAGGTTTGGGGCGTTTCCTTTACAAAATAGGAAAGAATCTTTGCAAATCTTAAATAAAAGGAAATTAAAACTTTTTTTGCTCGGCAGATTGACCTTGCGTCACCAAAACTGGCATAACTTGCGATCTAACCGTTGGAATCACTTCAAACTACCGCCAAATCAAAGCTAACATCCGTGTCCTTCCAGTGGTAAAATATCATAAAGATCCATTGGTGGGAAATATTTCAACGAGTGTCTTTTTGAAGCTTTTCGTCTGAATTCTCCATCTTTTCCGTCCTTTCATTCTTAAACTCCATAAATTCATCCTAAGTGCCTTGGGATGCCACTATGCCTTTTATCACCTGTAAAATAACTAAAGACACATAAAAAGACTCTATTGTGTGGCTAAATCCTATGTTTAAAACGTTAAAAAACGCCACACATCAACTCCCCCAGACTTAGCCTTTTGTTTGTCCTCGAACAAAACAATACACTAAGTGAGAAGAAGAGGTTTTGAAAAACTCTAAATATTTGCATCATCACTTAATCCTATCCTTTCTAAAATAACCCACGAACCACATAAGACAAACACTAGCTCTGAACCTTAAGACCATACTACCACCACGAAATCACCCTCACGGTACTCTAAATCCACTAATTCTCGAAAAACTACGGTTTCACCTCAATTGACTTCTTAATCTCTTAAAACAAATAAAAGTGCGGTGTCACTAAGGAAAAATCGATCACTAGACATAAGTCTTACCTTTTAGGTTTCCTAAACACTAAGAACATCCTCTTCTGGTTCCTTTCCTCTCTCTTTTCTCGCTTCCTCAAGGTCGAATGTCTCCCTAACTTTCTCTAGGGTGTCATTTGTATTTTTTTTAATTCGACCTTGGTTTTCCCCTTTGTTTTTTTTTTTCTTAGAAGGGCAGTCGCTTCATGGTTTTAGTTTCCACGAATTTCAAAAGAACACGAGTTTACGTTCTACTTTTGAAATCGCATATTTTCAACCAATATTTACGACTTTTTTCAAATAATGTAACCTGTTTTTTTTTTAGAAGGGAAGAGAGAGGGGAACCATACTACACATAGATGTCTTATAGGACCTGAAAGCAAAACCGTATCCAATGCATCTCAAAACCCAAAGTGAGGAAATTATTCAAGATTAAAAGTTCTATTAGGGTGAAGTCAAAATCAGTTAACTGAAAGATTATGCGAGTAAAAGGGACTTTCCTGTGGAACTGGTGATATGTCATGGGGTTTCTGAAATCTCGCGGTCCTTAGCTCTGTTGTCAAATGGTCTTTAAAGTTAGTTGGTTAGTCAAGAAAAAGATCATAATGCATCATACTTAGTTTTGAAAACAAGTTTTGACTCGAAAAACGACTCGACTAGGACTAAAAGAAAAATCTAGAATAAGAGAAAAAATAAAAAAAAATAGAAACAAAGACGAACAAACGAGATTAGAAACGAATGAACACCCTCCCCCAGACTTACTTCACACCGTCCCGGTGTGTATGTCATGTCTAAAGAAGGATGGTAAAGCTGAAAAATCAAAAACAAAAGCATGTGGAATAAGTAGGTGATACACGTACCAATGGGTTGCCTCCCATTAAGCGCTCGTTTAACGTCATTAGCTTGACGGATTCAAGTACTAGTCCGGTGAAGCAGAAGGGATTAGTAACAAGAAACTAAAACTTAGTCCCAAGTAATTCCAAAACTCTAATATTTAATCGAGTTCCTGAATCGGCAACGGCGCCAATTTGATAAACGAGATTTTACCCCGTTTAATCTAATGTCTCAATTGTAGTACTTGAGGTCAATCCGAATCAGGAGCAATTAAATTACTAGAGTTTGCAAGGAATCAATCTTAGTCTAAGTGAATAAAAGAATGATTTGTTTTGAGTTTTGTAACTAAGTAACGAGAAACGAAAACGAAATTTAAGAGTTTTAAAGATTCAAATTTAAAAGCTAAACAACCAGGTCAGGGTACTTTAACGGGTTCATCAACTTTCAGGTTTTTCGATGTCTTTTATAAAAGTACTTTAAGGTTTTGAAAACGATTTTAGATCAATCCACTCTCGTGACAGAGATCCTTTTCCTAACAAGTAAACTAAAACAATATCTTGGATAGTTTAAATTTTAGAAAACATTAAAGTTCAAATCAATTCAACCACTAAACTTATTAACACAGATCTCTCGGTTAAGCTAGGTTTAGTTCTAGGGTAATTGTTCGGGAATCCTCACGGACCTCTCGGTCGTGAAGTTTCCTGGGTTCTATCAATTGATTGATCGAAGTCAATTAAAGCATTAAGATCGTTACACTAGATTAAAGTTTTATCAGGTTTTAAGTTCTAGACATCGATCAACCCTAGAGTTGATTCACCCTTTTTCCCCCAACCTAATTGTCTATGGGAAACTACTCGCTAAACATATTGAAATTCAAAGCAATTAAATTCAAAGAAAGCATAAACATCAACAAAAGCAAAGAGATAAAGGATAGAAGAAACTCTGTTATTGAAACCGAAGATTCCAAGAATTCTCTGGGATGCAAAAGTCTCCAAAAACTTATATTATAAAAGCACACCTCTAAAAGAGGTTAAAAAGAGGTTTAAATAGGTTTGGGGCGTTTCCTTTACAAAATAGGAAAGAATCTTTGCAAATCTTAAATAAAAGGAAATTAAAACTTTTTTTGCTCGGCAGATTGACCTTGCGTCACCAAAACTGGCATAACTTGCGATCTAACCGTTGGAATCACTTCAAACTACCGCCAAATCAAAGCTAACATCCGTGTCCTTCCAGTGGTAAAATATCATAAAGATCCATTGGTGGGAAATATTTCAACGAGTGTCTTTTTGAAGCTTTTCGTCTGAATTCTCCATCTTTTCCGTCCTTTCATTCTTAAACTCCATAAATTCATCCTAAGTGCCTTGGGATGCCACTATGCCTTTTATCACCTGTAAAATAACTAAAGACACATAAAAAGACTCTATTGTGTGGCTAAATCCTATGTTTAAAACGTTAAAAAACGCCACACATCAGGCATATCCAAGTATGTGAAGCTACAACACAGATATAGGACTATAAGTTGTCTCCAAACCAGAAACTCCTAACAAAAGCATTGTTCTTGATATAACTACACAAATAAGAGAAGAGAACAAAAAAGAGCTAACAAGTCTCTAGAATGTGTAGATCCTTAAGATGATTGGTCCCATTAGTACCACCAAACAAAAAGAGATTATCCCCAACAGTTGTACAAGTGTGACTGTCTCTCGGAGAAGGCGGTACGCCATTAATCACTGGCTTAGTCCATATCTGCCTCTCTGAATCCAAAATTATCACAAAATGAGAGACTTTTCCAACAATGAAAGATATCACAAAACAGGACATTAACCACAATACATCATCAACACAACATCCACACAAAAAGAATCATAAAACCTCAAATCATTGAAGGCAAGGGAACGCTATACAGAACAAACAAATATTGAATCTTTTTGCAAAACCCATTACGAGAATCGACTCATACAAACAAATATTGATTCTTTTTACAAAACCCATTACGAGAATCGACTCACACGAACAAGAACAACCCTTTAAACGAAAAAGGTGACATTTTTAGCTTACCAGAGTCAAAGACATGAACTTGATTAGTTAAGCAATCGTCTACACCAAAGCCACCGAAAACGTAGACAAATCTGCCTCCTTTAATGGCGTTACAAGTGTGTCCCCATTTTTTCCCAGGCCCTGAAGAAGAATTAACAAGACCCACTTGTTGTATCCTCTCCCACCTCATTTTTTTCTCCCTTTGGTTTAGGGTTAAGCGGGAAAATTTTGGTGTGTTTTGAGAAGAAGATCCTGAAATTGCAAACAAATGATTCTTTAATGCGAAGCAGAGGAAAAAGGCGCTTCTTTTGTTTTATGTTTATTTTTGCAAGAAGAACCCTAGAGATCTGTGGAAATTGAATAAATGTCATTAAGTTTCTATAATAACATTATTCATTCACTAAATTAACACCAAAGTAGAGTCACAAAATTTCTCAATTCAATAGAAAAATACGATATTTATGGGAAAAAGAAGCGATTTTTATGAAATGTTTATTGAATATTTGAATAACAAAGTTTAGGTTTGGTTTAGGACGATTTTGGTATATATTATTTCTCTAGGAAAAATTTTCAATAAATAAAAAAGTAGAAGGACTTTATACAAATAAGATAAAATATTAAGGCAAAAACTGTAATTACTGTTGTGAACCATTCAGTTCAATACAAGAATGGACGAACCGTTGGGCCCTAAAGCCCAATAGAGTTCATCGGCCCATTTGTTATATCTATTAGGGTTTCACATATTTTGTATTCCTATATAAAAACCCTTTAACTTAATGAATAAGAACACAACTTTCATTCATCAGTTTACAACACGTTATCAGCACGAAACCCTAACCGTCTGAGCAACGTTGCATAACCCTAATCTCTATTAAAATCACTTGATAAGAAGATATCACCATTGCCAATAAACTCACCAATCGAGATAAGTTTTTGTTCTTTTAATAAGAATTTATTTGATGTGATTTTGAGATGTTATGGTTATGACATAACTAAAATATATAACGATGATTATAATGTTTTTAATCTCTAAGTCTTTGGTTTTGTTTTCATGTTAAAGCATCTCGATTCAGATCAAAAAATAATTGAGGAAATTATAATCGTCTAAGCTAATATGAGCGTGAGATCTATGCCGAAATTTATGAGCCGACACTGAATTTATTCTCTTGCGTCGTTTGAGCATTAAAATCAGATAAGTTTTGTTAACCCTTTGATCTCTCTTTATTTTGCTCATATCTTGATATGCATATAACCGGATTTGTACATGTTTTAATCTAAATCTATATTTTATGAAAATATTATCACGTTACCACCATATAACATATTACTCGTACTATATATTGATTGATAAGTATTTTATATAGATCTAATTTTATAATATATTTCTAATCTAAAAAAAAAAAAAAAACTATTAGATATATATTATATATTATCTAAACTATAATACACTTTATAAAATCTAATAAAATAAAATCTAATATATCTTAAAATAAAATATATCTTAAAATAAAATCTAATAAAACTATATCTTAAAAAAAAAAAAAAAAACAATAAATAAATTTTAAAACGAAATTGTTTTAAAAGGATATAATATAGAAGATATATAGTAAAAGCAAAACTATTTTCTTTAAAAAAAAAAAAAAAAAAAAAAAATACATTTTACTTATCACACAATTTTGTATATTAAACAAAATATTGTAAAAATAAATTTTAAAAGTGTGATACTTAATAAAGTTTCAAATTTGTTTTTTTTCATCAAAGAAATATATATTTTACAAATTGTGTAAATAAAATATTTTGATTTAAAAAAAAAAATAAAAAAAAAGAAATAATAATAATAATAATTAGGAAATTCTAAATCCTAATCAAAATAGGAAAATTCCAAATCCTAACTAAAAGAGGAAATTTAATCATAAGCAAAAAAGGAAAGTCAAATCTTTAAATAAAAATCGATTCATGGTTCGGTCTTAAATACCGCATGGATTAGTCTAAAAATCCACACAAACAATATATTGCCTCATCAACAATATCGCGAAAAGGTTTTTACCACATATGCAAGTCTAAACTCTTGTTTTGCTGCTTGTTGAGCAAAACAATAAATTATGAATAGTGAAATAAGACATCCTAGTCCTACCCCATTACCAGAAGCTCATTAGGCTCAAAAACTTAAAAAGCCTAAAGAGACTAAATAGTCTAACCACGTCCAAAGATATAAGTATCATGGCCACATTCATGGTAAAAGGAATGGACGTGGTAGAAGTGGCAATTATAATCTATATGATAAAGGAAACCATTCATATGGTTAAGGCCACCGATCCGACTTTGGTCGTAATCGAGGTAGAGGCCGTGGTATACCCAAACCACAACACTCATATAAACTTTTTTGCCACTGATGAGGAATGGGGAAACCATTGGACTAAGACGTGCAGAACACATAAGCATCTCGTTGATCTCTATCAAGAGAGTTTGAAAAGAATTTAGAAGCTCATTTAGTACATCACGATGGTGAAGAAGTTTTCGACCATGAGATAGATGACTATGAGACTTTGGATTGCCTAAAAGCGGCTTAATTGTTTTCGGCATCTAAGTAAGTGTTTTTGATTGATTTATGAGTTATGAGAATTCAATAAACGAAATATCTAAAAACATGGTTCATTAGCCAAATTGCGGGTCTAGCTAAATTTATTAAAGGCTACGGCCATGCCCATATTCCCAAGGGCACGCATCCTCAGATGCTTCATATTCACCCAGCTCAAAGAGGCTTATTGAGTTTCAAAGAAATGTGTTTGAATGGTTTCCACATTGAAACTAAGGGTGAAGGGAACAAAGGATTTCCACATATTACTAAGGAGCACCCAAGACCATGAGAAGGTCTTAGAGACTATACCCGCGTCATAAACCTTTACTATGCCAAGGTTAATATGATAGAGGCTAATACAGTAAACAAAAGGGTTTACTGAGAAATTTACTAATGGCATAGCCGGCTTGGCCAGCCTGGTTCTAACATGATACGTAAAGCTTATATTAAAAAAAAAAAAAAGGCACAGTCCTTAAGGACCTCTCATGTATAGCATGTACACAAGAGAAACTCATACTAAGGTCATTACCAGTCAAAGCAACTAAAAACTTTGTGTTTGCTAGATTGCTGGCCCAGACCATAGTCTGTGAGCCCACATATTTAAGACTATATGTCTAACTAATGCTGGTAAATTATCTCCCAAACGTTTTATAGCTACAACATGTCCACGAGGGGAGAATAATATACCCTGTGGCACAAGTCCATACTTGAACTCATAGTAGCTGTTTGGGAACACGCAATATTGCATGCAACAAGAGCTTATACGCATCAGGCCATCTAGTGAGCATAGATATTCACCATCCCAATTAATCACGGGTCATTAGCCAGACATATCCCATCTAAAGACATTTGGGTGTGCCGTTTATGTACCCATTGCACCACCACAGAAAACAAAGATGAGACCTCAAAAAGGGATGGGAATATAAGTTGAAAAATGATTCTCCCACCATTATTAAGTATCTCGAGCCAAATGCCAGATACAAGGATTGTCATCTCAATGAATCCGTTTTCCCAACACCGGTGGAGAGACTAACAAGTCTGGTTAAAGAAACATTATGGAATCAAACATCCTTCACATGGCAATATCCTCGGACTCCATCAGAGATCCAAAAGACTATATATACATTTACAAAAGCTAGCTAATCAATTGCCAGATTCCTTTTCTGACCCAAAGACAGTAATAAAATTGTACATGCCAACTTGTAATGCACCAATACATATTGATGTTCACAAGGAACACAATCAAATTGCTACAGAGGCTACAACACGTAAGAAACGTGGTAGACCCAAAAAGTTCCAAAGACAAGAACCCTCGGAAATCAAAGAAAGGTGCAAGGGAAACCGAGAAGGTTCAAGAAACCATAGACATAACCTGAAGGTACCAATCAATGAGGTTTGGGACGCCAAACCTCAAGGTCCTTAAGGTGTAAAGAGAGCTCTATAAACTATATCATGTCTAGAATACAATGGAACGAAAAGATGTCGACATCAATGTTAATATATTTGCGCACAAAGTAGCAATTAAAATGAATGAGGATCAAGAGCCCACGTCTATACTAGAGTGCACTCAAAGACTTGATTGATTAAAATGGTACAAGACCATAAAACGTGGAGCTAAAAATCATTAAGTAAAACCAGTGGGACAAATGAGTCTTTGTGATTGTGTGAAATAAACATAGAGAAACCGTGATATATCAGACACGGCTTGACGCACAAGGATTCACACAAAGACCATAAATAGAGGAGATATACTCCCATGTGGTGGATGCTAAGACATTTAAATTTTTGCTAAGTCTGGCTATATAAAGAGAAAAACTTTATTTGCGGCTAATGGATGTAATGCTTGCATATTTATATAAGTCCACTGGATAATATATGAGATTACCAGAGATTATTGAGCCTAAAGCTAAGAAAGATTCTCGAGAACAACACTGCGTAAGGCTGGACAAATCCTTTCATGGACTTAGATTAAGTGGACATATGAGTTATAAATGATCCCATCGATCCATGTATTTTTATTAAGAGGTTTGCAAACAAAGGATTTGTAATCATAGCGAGTGTATATGAATGATTTAAATCTCTGGGTAATCAACCAAACAAGTTTAGTATATCTAAAGAAAGAATCCGAAATGAAAGACCTAGGCAATAATTAAGTTCTGTTTGGGATTACAACATGAGTACATGAATAATGGAATCCTTGTGCATCAAATGGCATACACTCGAAATAGTACTCAACGAAATTTAATAAGGACAAGGTCCGCCCATTGACCAAGCCCAATGGTGGTGAGAAACCTCAGATTGGATAATGATCCATTCAGTCCGGAAATGCCATACCCCAGTGTCATAGGAGTTCTAATAAATTTGGCTAGACACACTAGACCAAACATTTGTTTCTCCGTGAGTCTCCTATCTAATTTTAGTTCTTGTCCAACCCAGAGACACTGGAATGGGATTAAACACATCCTTCGTTACCTTCAAGGGACGAAAGATCTGGGTCTGTTTTACACTAATGAGTCCAAAGACTCGCTTGTTGGTTTTGCTAATGCAGGATACCTCTCGGATCCGCATAACACTCGTTCACAAACTGGTTATGTCTTTACATATGGTGGAACGGTCATTTCTTGGAGATCCATGAAACAGACAATAGCAGCCACATCATCTAATCATGCCGAGATTTTAGCCATTCACGAGGCAAGTCGGGAATGCGTGTCCCTACGATCCATGACCAACCACATCCAAAACGATAGTGGAATTGCCGAGGGAAAGTTAGAGCCGACGATCCTTTATGAAGACATTGCGGCGTGCATAGTTCAACTCAAAAATGGATACATCAAGGGAGACGAGGACGAAGCATATTCCGCCCAAGTTCTTTTTCACACACGATCTACGAAAGGCGGCGAAGTTGCGGTGGTGCGGGTTCGGTCGAGTGAGAACTCAACGGACTTATTCACCAAGTCACTACCAACTTGTACGTTCGAGAAGCTCATACATCGGATCGGGATGCGTCAACTCAAAGACCTCAAGGCCGATCCAAAACGAGGGGAGTAGCTACGTGTTGTACTCTTTTTCCTTCACCACGGTTTTATCCCACTGGGTTTTCCCGGTAAGGTTTTAATGAGGCAACATCCAAAGCGTACTACGAACTCTACGGTTACTTCATTCGAGGAGTGTTGTGAACCATTCGATTCAATACAAGAATGGACGAACCGTTGCGCCCAAAGTCTCAATAGAGTTCATCGACCATTTGTTATATCTATTAGGGTTTCACATATTTTGTATTCCTATATAAAAACCCTTTAACTTAATGAATAAGAACACAACTTTCATTCATCAGTTTACAACAATTACGATAATCTTAATTTATAACACAACATCGTCTTCTTCTTCCTCTCTGAAATCTAAAAAAAAACAATGTCTTCATCAAAACTTAAATCCTTCATCAATCTCCATAGCTACACAGCAACACTACTAAACCAAAATCGATCTCTATCTTCAAACACATCATCACATACTCTCTACAGAAAACAGATTCTTCTCGCGAATCTTCTTCAAAGGTATGGCTTTTCTCCATCTTCTCTGCAACACTTTCTCTCAAGGAACACTTTCCTATTAAATTCGGATATAGACGAAACAGATAGATCTCTACGCATCTTATTATCGCTAAAAATCCCACAGAAATCACTTGTGTCGTTGATACGAGATTGCCCTAATGTTCTCCGATCTGAATTTTTGAGAAATTGGAGAGTTCCTCTCAGAGATCTCTCGTCTTCTTCTTCGGCGATTACAAGCGTGCTTGAACATTCTAGTAGATTTGGGATTGGCCCAGAGAAGCTTTATGAATGCTTCAAGTTTTTCAAGGGTTTAGGGTTTTGTGATAGTACTGTTTGTAAGGTTTTAAGTGTGTTTCCTTCTGTTCTTTTGGTGAATGAAGTTGAAATTCGCAGAAAGATCGAGTTTTTAGTTGGAATCGGTATTTCGATAGATAACATCGAGAGGTTCTTTCATGTGTTTCCTGAGATTTTAGGACTTGGTGTTGAGACTAGGCTTAAGCCGTTGCTCTGTGAATTCGAGAAGATGGGTTTTACCAAAGATGAGATAAAGAAAGAGATAGCTAGAGAACCGAGAGTTCTCGGGTTAGAGTTAGGCGAGCTTTCGCGGTGTTTGGAGCTGATCAAATCGTTGAAATGCCGCGAAGTTATCAGAGTTAGCATCCTCAGCGAAGGAGCTTTCCGTGCTGGGTTCGAAGCCAAACTTAGAGTCGATTGTTTATGCAAACACGGGTTGATACTTAGAGACGCGTTTAAAGTTGTGTGGAAAGAGCCTAGAGTGATCTTGTATGAGATAGAAGAGATAGAGAAGAAGATCGAGTTTTTAACTAACCGGATGGGGTTTCACATCAACTGTTTAACCGATGTGCCGGAGTATCTTGGAGTGAATCTACAGAAGCAGATTGTGCCGCGGTACAATGTCATCGATTACTTGAAACTAAAAGGCGGTCTTGGATGTGATATTGGATTGAAAGGTTTGATCAAACCAAGCATGAAAAGATTCTATAATTTATACGTTAAGCCATACCCAGAGTGCGAAAGAATCTTCTCCAAGAGAAAAGAAAACATGAGAGTACAGAAACGACATCCTTCTGGTCTTTGGAAGCTTATGAAGCCGCCTAACCATGTAGCAACCAAAGAAGATCTTGTGAATATGAAGTCCTTTATGGAGTCACTTGCTTAAAAACAAAGACTGACTCTTGTGAATGCTAGTTTGAAACAGAGAGGCCATCGATTTCGCTCCTTGAGCTGCTATGAATCGGAGTCGTGATACAGGGTTATCAGTAAAATTCAAGAGGCTAATAGAATCAGAATTTGATTTCCTTGTAGTGGACAATGGATCCTCCTGCTTGAAGGGATTAGCTAAGGAAATGCAAGTGACTTTGGTTTCTTCTGGTCATTTTGTTATTTAGTGCAAAACAGAGATGCTCTGTTTCTCTCTGTAATGTTTGTATCATCTTATTCCAAAAAATGAAAGATCACTTGTTTATTACAACAAGTGAAAGACCGCTTAATCTCTGTCTATGACTTGTAAGGAGATCAAAGCACAATGTAATTATTTTCACAACATAGCAAAACCTTATTACAGAAGTCTTATAATGCTCTTGTCCATAATAAGGCCCAACAAAATTTCAAAGCCCAACAAAACCTAAAAGCCCATAATAAACCCATTTAAATCTAGGGTTTCTGTGTCTTCTCCCTTATATACACTGACTGAAAAAATATCTCATCTTTCTTCTCCGTTAGCTCACAAGAGAAAGCAACGATGCCGGCGAAACAGAGGACGCCTAAGGTTAGCAGAAACCCTGATCTGATCAGGGGTGTTGGCAAGTACTCGAGATCGCAGATGTATCACAAGAGAGGATTGTGGGCTATCAAGGCCAAAAACGGCGGCGTTTTCCCTCGCCACGACGCGAAATCGAAGGTTGATTCCGCGGCGGAGAAGCCACCGAAGTTTTATCCTGCGGAAGATGTGAAGAAGCCTCTCATTAACAAGAGGAAGCCAAAACCTACCAAGCTCAGGTACTTTTTGTTGGTTTGTTTGTTAAACTCTTAAGTGTATGGATTAGTTTCTATGAATCTGCCTATAGATATTGACTAGCTTGTTATAGCATTTGGAGGAATAGTTGAAACTAAGTATTTAGAAGCTTAACATGTTCTATGTCTTGAGATTTACTCTGATTTGTGAATCTTTGGTTACTTAAAAGAAATGTGATAAATTAGTCTCATTTGGGTTTACTTTTGTGTTTGTTTGTAGGTGATTTCATCTCTATATGTTTCTATTGGAATCTTATAATGTATATGTGTATTGCAGATCAAGCATCACCCCAGGGACAGTGTTGATTATACTTGCTGGTAGGTTCAAGGGCAAGAGAGTTGTCTTTCTCAAGCAGCTTCCTTCTGGTCTGCTTCTCATGACCGGTGAGTGATCCTTGTCTATATACTATGTGAAGTGAGTGATCCTCCATTCACTAGTTACGTCGCATGACATGTTTTTGGTATTGATCTTCAGGGCCATTCAAGATCAATGGTGTTCCTTTGAGACGTGTTAACCAGGCCTACGTGATTGGCACTTCCACAAAGGTTGACATTTCTGGAGTTAGCATCGATACATTCGATGATAAATACTTTGGCAAGGTTGCTGAGAAGAAGAGCAAGAAGGGAGAAGGAGAGTTCTTTGAGTCAGAGAAAGAGGTATCTTGAACATTTATCATTTTTGTCTTGTCTTGCTCTCTCATGCAAATAGTACTTACCTTTATGCCTTTTGGATTGTGTAGGAGAAGAAGGAGATCCCACAAGGGAAGAAAGACGACCAGAAGACGGTGGACACAGCTTTGATCAAAGCCATTGAAGCCGTTCCAGAGCTTAAGACTTACCTTGGTGCGAGGTTTTCCTTGAAGCAAGGAATGAAGCCACATGAGCTTGTTTTCTAGATTTTCACAACCTTCTATGTGGTTTCTTGAATGTGTGTCTCCTTTAGTTTTACCTTCTAAATGGTTGGTCTTGTTCTTGTTCATCGATCAAAGACAATGTTTTGGCTTTTTCTTTCTATATTTTCAGTTTTACAATCTTGCTTTTGAACATGAGATTTGTAGCATTGTAGTACAAATATGCGGAAGACTTTAAAAATTATGTCATTTTGATGTGTTTTTGGATAATAATTGAAATAAAATATAAATGACATGATTTGCTTACATTCTACTTTCAAATATTGATACACTCTTATTATTACAGATCCCTCTCAGACAAGAAGATCAAGCAGGATGAGCTTCTTCACCATCTTTTGGTGTTTCTTTGCCGGCGCAATCAGCAACTCTAGCTCCAGCCTCGACGTCTCCAGCCAAACACCGTCTCCATTTCTGTCTCAGCCACCCCAAAACCCCGCCGCCTTTAATCATATCCAACGGATTTACCTCAGTCACGATAACTGTTTTTCGGCGGTGCCTCGCACATATCCGGCCTAAGAAGCAAGAAAAGACAGCAAGAACGAGGAGAACCGAGATGACTGCAAAGAATGGTCCAATGGAGCCTGATGAGTAATGGTGTGAACCCTCTGGTGCCGCGACTAGATTAGCATTGGTAGCTATCGGTTCGATCTCATTGCTTACAAATGGTTGTTGTTGAGTAGGATACAATGAAGTGCTACTACTAGTACTACTTGTCATAGCCCTTATCAAGATTCTATGTTCTTTTAGATGGATATATGGTCTTTACTTATGGTATATATATACTTGAAATAAAGACAAGAGTGTTAATGTAATGTAATGTAGGCATGTGCACATGAAGATGTCTTTAGAAGAACTTTTAAGCCAACCAATGTTTGGTGAAGAAAGACATGGAAAGGTGAATAAAGTGTAGAAATCCTCATCAGCTTCATCAAAAAGCTTGTCCCAAACCTCTCTTATAGGTGAAGTAAACTTTGACTTTATATTAGTCTTGGTCTAACTAAACCGGAATGAAATTGATTTCTTCTAAACCGGAATAAAATCAAAATTAATCTCTTTAGCCAAAAAAAAGCTTCTTCAATAGATTCTTTATGTTTTTAACATATATACAAAACCTCCTAATTGGTTAGTAAACTCTTTGTATTATCCTTTTACATTATGGAATTAATAAAATACAAGTTAAATAAAAAACGATCATGGTTGGCCCATATTCATCTAGGGCACCTGATTATACAATTGTTACATATATATATATATATATATAGCCACCCTCTACTTGATCCGCAAGCAATCAGAAAAAAATAAGAAGAAACAATGACGAATAAGATGATCTTTGATCTTTCAAAGGATTTGATAGAAGAGATTCTCTCTAGGCTTCCTTTGACATCTACGAGATCAATGCGATTAACTTGCAAAAGGTGGGACGCTTTATCCAAAAGCCAAAGCTTTTTAAAGATGCAACTTTCTAAAGAAAGTGAAGGTGGTGTGTATCGGAGTGTCGTGATAATGGAGCACACTCTTTATCTAATGAACGTATCCAAGGAGTAGGGATGTTAAAAATGGGTAAAAACCGATCGGACTGCAAGACCAGAACAAATTCAGGCCCATGACTCGTCCATTTTTTTTATTAAAATATATGAGGCTTAAAACGAGCAGGTTTTTTTACCCGGGCTTTAAACGGGTTTACCCTATCGGGTTTAGAGTACCGATGGGCTCGATTAATTATTTATGTTTAAATATTAAATAATTATAATAATGTTTAATTAATATTGTGATTTTTATTTTTAGTTCCTACTAAATTATCATATAGTTTCGTATATTATTTATTTAAAAGTTACGTTTTCTCTTCTAAAACGCAAGTCACATTTTCCCGCCCAAAACTCAAAATCGCATTTTTTGCGCAATAACGTAAAATCACAATTTCCCGATGAAAAAGTAAAATCACAATTTTTCACCGAAAATATAAAATAACATTTTCCTGCGAAAAAAACACATTGTTTTTACCAATAAATATTTCTTCTTTTATTCCGTAAATTTTTATCCCGCGCTAGGTGCGGGTAAATTTCTAGTTTTCTAGGTAAATTGCAAATTTTAAAACTTTTTGCCCTATACAATTTAGGGTAACCCGTCGGTATCCGCTTCAATTTTAAAATGAGAAATTCTTTATAATACCATCAAAATAAGTTTTTGTTTTGAAAATACCATTAAAAAGTTTTTATAACAAAAATACCATTAAAATGTTTTTTATAACAAAAATACTATCAAAAAGTAATAGTTTACAAAAATACCACAAATACAAAAAAACGAGTTTTAACACTTAGAGATTTTAAATTTTTTCATTTGGGTGCGCTATAGTTTTAGGGTATAGTTTTGAAGGGTAGGGTATAGTTTTTTGAAAGTTTTAGGTGTAATTTTGAAAATTTAAGATTTGTGGTATTTATGAATACCACTTAAAATGTTTTTTTAACACAATTAGCACAAATTTTTGAAAGTTTTACAAATACCATTAAAAAGTTTTTTTTTCATAAATACCACAAATCTTAAATTTTTTAAATTACACCCAAAACCTCTAAAAAACTATACCTCCCCTTCAAAACTATACCCTAAACACTATATAATGAACCCAAATGAAAAAATTTAAAATCTAAAAGTGTTAAAACTTTTTTTTTTTATATTTGTGGTATTTTTGTAAACTACTATTTTTTATGGTATTTTTGTTATAAAAAACATTTTATTGGTATTTTTGTTATAAAAACTTTTTAATGGTATTTTCAAAACAAAAACTTATTTTGATGGTATTCTAAAGAATTTCTCATTTTAAAATTGAAGCGGGGTACCCGCGGGTTACCCTAAATTGTATAGGGTAGAGTTTGGGTTACCCTACCAAGACTTTACCCTATCCGGGTTTTTTCAAAACAAGCTTTTTCTGGGCAGGCTTTTTTCGGATTCAGGTAGGGTAGGGTAAAATTACCCATGACAACATCCCTACCAAGGAGGAGCCTAGCTTCAAACTTGTTAGGCTAAACCAACAAGCATATAGGAATAAGATATCTCAAGTCCTTGAATGCCAAGGTTTATTGTTATGCATCTTAGAAGAGGGTACTAGGTTTGTGCTTTGGAATCCTTATTTAGGTCAAACAAGGTGGATCGAACCGAGATACTGTTACCATGGAAATTTACCTGGGGATAGGTTTACATACGCTCTCGGATATGCGGATAATAATAAGACATCATCATGTTGTCGTAGCCACAAAATCTTGAGGTTGCTTGATGATTACGTCCCACCACTCGGAAGCGACTATTACTTTGGGAAACACTTTGTTTGGTATGAAATATATGATGTTGACTCGGGTCAATGGACAACACTTGATTACAAAACTAGAAACTGGCATATAACACCTCAACAGCATGGCGCATCTATCAAGGGAAACACTTATTGGTGTGCCTCAAAACGTAGGTTTTATGGAGAAAACAATGTTTACTTGGTATGTTTTGATTTTACAAAAGAGAGGTTTGAAAAGCTTATGCTTCTCCCTTTTATCCCTGATTGATTTTCGAGACAATGTGACTTTGTCTTGTCTTGGAGAAGATAAGCTTGCGGTTCTACTAACGCGCAATAAACCAAATCCTTATGAGCTTGACATATGGATCACGACGACAAAGATTGAGGCCAGAAAAGTGGATTGGATCAAGTTCTTGACAATATTGGATACAGCAAGGCCTGAGTTTCCTATTACAACTAGTGGTCAATGCATTTGCAATAGATTGGTGGGAAACTGTCAAAATAAAGTCAAGGTTTCGGATCACAATTTCCTGCAGAAAGAACACACAATGTAAGGTATATTTCTGACAGAACATGAGAACACCGCTTTCTATGAAAATTCAATAGCGTGTTCCCAGCTTTCTTTAAATTCCGTGAAATAATAACACGTCTTGGAGTCACCAGCCGATGACCCCAGGTGTACACCTGCTCACAAAGCAAGAAAGAAAAATAAATTTTCAACAAGGTCATGCATTCAATAAAATTCAAACACAGGCATAATAGTATTACAAAGGTTTAACTTAACCTATAGTAGTAGAAGATTTTACCTCTCCATCTTCTCTCAACACTAGAGAGAGAGAGGAAGCCTAATAAATGTTTTACCTCTATTGGAACCCAAAGTAAATACGTCCCCGCCTTCTGTAGCAATAATAGTGTGGTGCTTAGCTGCTGCAACTGCCTTTACACGACGAGATCCTAAACCAGAGATCACCTGGCGGGGAGTGATAACTGCAGCTTGACCGCTGAAATAGTAAAACAGGAAAATAAACGTAATTGTATGAACAAAAAGCAAATGAGAATGAACAAAAGTTTCACACCATTCAGGATGTCCAAGGCGGCCACCCCTTCCAAATCCCCACGTGTAGACTTCTCCATTAGAACTAATGGCAACACTATGGAACTTTGAAGCAGAGACCAACTTAATTAAACAACCATTCAGTGAATCAACTCTGCCGGGTAGTTTCTGAACATGTTGATTGCCAGTTCCGAGTTGGTAGTTCGCTCCGTTTCCCCAGCTGAAAACCTCTGTAGCCACTGACAAAATGAATTCAAAGAACAGCTTAAAGCAACTAATACTTACACCAATCACAAAGCAAAGAATCTCTTTTAGAGTTTACTCAACAAACATGACAAAAGAGATATATGCTATCGATGATGAAGTCTAAAATGAGTCCACGCACGAGTGAGAGAAGAGACAATACAAAAGCCGACACACTACAAAGTTACAGCTAAAGATCATTAAAAACTTGACATCTCTAATAAATTATGAGACATATCATCAAACATTTGGTGTGCATTCTAATCCCAAACAAAAGAACTCCAAAAGGGCACACAAATCGAGAACAGGACAAAACAAGATAGACTCGATCCACGAGACACCGATCGATAAAACATCAAAGACATGGATACCCTTGAGAGAAAAACTCAAAAGAGAATCCACAAATCACCGAAAGTAACCTCCTTTAGAAGCATTCATCACTAAAAATCATAAATTGTAGTTGAGTTTAAAAGAATCAGACATAAGACAAAAGCTAATTAATTGTTACTACCTTGAAACCGAACTCCGAAGAAAACACAGATATGAATTCAAAGAACAGCTTAGAGCTCTAGAGTATGGAGCCTGCGATTTTTTTGTCAAACCTGTGAGCACGCAAGTGCTGTCACTTCTGTGGAAGTATCCATATCAACACAAGAGCAAGAAGATCGTGTTATATTCACCCGTTGAAAAAGTTATTCAAGGACAAGGTTTAAGAACAGATACAGGTTCTCAGAGTATTGTTCATGATACACAACTAGCTTTAACTTCTTCCAAGAAACGCATGCATTGGAGTCCTTCTCTTCATCAAAAGTTTTTGGCGGCAATTGACACGATCAATAAGACCAAGGTGAGTTCTCTACATTGTGAATGTCTTTTGATGTTTTATAAATCATTGATTATTAATGTTTTCTTTTTATGCAATTATGTAACTGTGCTTTAGGTGTTACGCCATCTGCCATTCATAAACTCATGCAAGGAGAAGATGTCGTCCAAGAGCAGACAGGGGCAACAACGATCAAAAAACGTAAAACACACGCTGGAGAAGCTTCTGGGTCAGGGGCTAACACGGTTCTCGCAGCTCCCAGACTGGTCCAGAACCAACAGTCACACGCAACACCATCGATACAGGAGCAGACAGGGGCAACAACGATCAATAATGACGTAGGAACCAATGATCCACAACTGCCAGATCTCAACCGTTCTCCTCCACCTTCACCTTCTGTTTGAATTTGAGTGTAAACGATAGTAATACTCTGATCGTTTGTGCTTAGAATTTGGATACAAGCGATCTGAGTATTACTATCGTTTACACTCAAATTCAAATAGAAGGTGAAGGTGGAGGAGAACGGTTGAGATCTGGCAGTTGTGGATCATTGGTTCCTACGTCATTGATCGTTGTCGCCTCTGTCTGCTCCTGGCTCGATGGTGTTGCGTGTGACTGTTGGTTCTGGACCAGTCTGGGAGCTGCGAGAACCGTGTTAGCCCCTGACCCAGAAGCTTCTCCAGCGTGTGCTTTACGTTTTTTGATCGTTGTTGCCCCTGTCTGCTCCTGGATGACATCTTCTCCTTGCATGAGTTTATGAATGGCAGATGGCGTAACACCTAAAGCACAGTTACATAATTGCATAAAAAGAAAACATTAATAATCAATGATTTATAAAACATCAAAAGACATTCACAATGTAGAGAACTAACCTAATTGCTCTCATCGATCGTATCAATTGCCGCCAAAAACTTTTGATGAAGAGAACTACTCCAATGCATGCGTTTCTTGGAAGAAGTTGAAGCTAGTTGTGTATCATGAACAATACTCTGAGAGCCTGTCTCTACTCCATACTCTAGAGCTCTAATCACCACTTGCCTCTCCTTACAGTCACAACCATTAGAGATGACTTGTTGCACAAGGAATATAATTTCACATTGTTGTTAGGTTAAGTAAAAGTTAAAAACAGGATCCTGTTTTTTTCTGCAAATGGCATTTATACAATATGTTTGATATTCAAAAACACATTGAAATTGATGAACATACCATAAACTTGCTGTAGTTAATGAATGTACCTGCTTGTAATCATTGACAAAGTAGCGATGAGGAAGATGGACCAGCTTCCCCGAGTAAATATGTGCATTTCGCAAAGGAGACACAAACTGAAAAGAAAAAAGAGAGAGTAACCCGTCAAAAACAGACAAAACAAGGTCGAGAGAAAGACAAATGTTCTGAAGAAATCCATATGCAAACATCGTCAGTCACTAAATAGGATATGCTATACCATCTAAATGGCTGGACACTTGGAAGTACCGACATCTGAAAATTGATTGCAAAGATGCTTTACTCTGCAACAGCATAAAAGTACCAAAAATCTGAAGTGTAGTGAAATACTTACATTTATTTGCTTCCTAGTAATCCCTTCAACTTCGGCAAACATTTTGCTACGGTCATCCCAACAGCATACACACTGGACCAGCAGGAGGAAGGAAGGAAATATTAACAGGAGACATAGACTGTTTAATATCAAGAGTCATGAAATGGATAAATAAGCTTTTGATATCAAACTTAGGACATTCTACCAAATGCAAGGCCTGCTTGTAGCTCGTTACTTGTAGCTCGTTATGGCAGCTTCCACATGACCACTGCTTATGCAAGAAGGTCCAACAATTACATAAATACAAAAACAGTCTCTTTCAGGTTGATCAGACTAATTCTATGGTTAATAATGTACTGCAACAACTGAAACCTTCTTAATCCCACAATAGAGCATAGCTAACACAAAAGCACCATAAGACATGTTCTAAGAGATACCACGGCTTAGGAAAACAAGAGACTAAACAGTAATTTTAAGATACGAGGCCGCTATTCAGGACAGGCAGTTAAACAAAAATATCTACTTGAGCTAGATATTTACCCTCAAGAGTATACATAGTTTTGCTCTGTTCTTAGATAGGTGGGACTTTAACAAGTGTCTAATATACATTATAAATGCAGAATACATAGAATGAATACCTATCCTTGTAAGCCAAGGCAATGTTAGCATGAGCTTCAGCCATTCCAGGCCAAAAGCAATAGCATGCATGTAATCTTGAATTGCTTCAGATACCCTCCTAATCTCTGTGTAAGTGTTGCCTCTGTTAACAAGAGCATCAGCTGCCAAGGGGTCAATACGAAGGACCTCATTATAGCACAATATAGCATTGGTGTAATTTCCCTGTCATTAACCACCGAAACAACAAGAATTCGTCAGACGCATTCAATCCAGGATTGAAATTGATAATGGAGCACATAGAGCCACCTGTTGTATGTAAATTATTGCAAGGCTATTGAAGGGAGAAGATAGCCCTGTAGTAACAGCCGGAGTGGCTTTGAAATAGGTAGAAGCATGACCCATACCATTTCTGTTAAAAAATTGTATCATGTAAACGTGGTAATTTAAAAATCATGCATCTAACAAAGAAGAAACAAAGGATCACATACCACTCCATATAAACAGTTCCAAAATTTTCCATTGCCGCTGGATGATTTGGTTGTAAAGCAAGACATTGTTGCAACATAGCCATGCACAATTGGGCCGCGACTGTAAGGCATGCTGATAGCAAATACTTACCTCTTTAGGTCTCCCGAGAGCCTTATAAACAAAGATAAATAATTTTTTTGTTCCTTATATTGTCCAGAAAACACTATTGCACTCAACTTTCAGCTATTGAACCTGAAATACAGGTAACATAGTTAGAACATAAAGAGTATAATCTGGAAAAACACTAGGGCATATTCCAAACTCCACGTTTCAGTCATCATCGTCATATTCTATAACAGAGAAGTGGTACGTACTTATGCAAACAGATTACTATGTCACCAGATCTTACTCGGAAAATTTAAGCATACCCTGTAGAATTGGAGGTCTCTGGTGAGATCACCTGACTCCACGTAAAGACCAGCAAGATTCCACCACGCGATAGCAAATGTTGGTTGTATGCGAACAGCTCCCAGGTAGCACCTATATGCCTGCACAAAATATAACATTTTAGCAATAGAAACCCGGGCAGAAGATACAGACGATATTATCCATGCTTACTTCCACTAGCAACTTGGTGTATGCACTGATTGTGGATTATGACATAGTACAACAGAAAATATGGATGGCTCCATCAGTTCCATTTAGTTCTATTTAACTTGGTTTTTAACTACATATTAATCTGCAATGAAGAAACTATTTGACAAATCAAAGGAGCATTAGGGCCACAATGGAACTGCTGATAGTTATTTTAAGGTTCGAGCAAGAAAAAATTTACTTAAAAAAGAGTTTTTCATTCACATGGCTTACTTCTTTAATCAATCCTTGAGCCTTCATGAGATTCCCCATATTACTATGTGCGTCAACCTACAAAAATTTCACACTAACTACTAGTGAGACAGGATACAGTGAAAAGGTGCAATGAGCTTTACCAGGAGTGGATTGACGGTGATGGCCTGCTGACAGCATTGGGTTGCCTCGCTAAGCCTTCCCTTTCGCATGTAAGCACTAGCTAAGTTCGACCAAGCGTCAGCAAAGCTAGGCCTCAGCTGATAATTGAATTGAAAAGGAAGTATTGGCAAGGGGGAAACTAAAGAAAAAGTATCAGATCTGCTAATATCATCTGCTAATGAATGCAGAAGCCTTGCAGCCATTTCTTATAGAAGCTATCCTCAATGATGTGTTCCCTCTTTTACTTACTCTTTCCCTTTAAGTGATTTCCAATGAAAAAGAAACTAACTTTTTGCCTCAACGATGTGTTTACAATAATTTGGAAGGGAAACCACTTTTAAAGCTATCTCCTTTTTTCACTTTCTCTATCTCAATAATCACCAACACACCATTAAAACCATAAGAGTACTTACCTTCCATATACAAATAACTCAAAAAAATTAGCATTTTTGTTTGTAAGATTCCAAATCATAACCCATAGTTTCTCTAGCTCTAATTAAAGCTTAAAAAACCCATTTTTTCAAGTCTCACACTAATAGAAATTTACAGATCTAAAAGGAAAGAAGAAAAAGTTTGAGCCTTTTTGAATGTTTGATGATTGGAACAAATCTGCAATAACTTAACTATAAACAGATGATAAAAAAGGGAAAATAGACCAAGTGTGTGTGACCCTTTGGTTTGTACTTTGTAAGATGAAGAGAAACCGGTCTAACTAAACCGGAATGAAATTGATTTCTTCTAAACCGGAATAAAATCAAAATTAAACCGGTTTATTTGGTCTTTTTGTCTCCTTCGTTTTCATCGCCTACCATACGCACCAACCTCCTTTATTCAAAATATATATAACTTCATTTTTTTTGTCCTCTCTTCGCTACGTTTTAGTCAAATAATAATAAGCGAGAGGAGGATCTTTGCTTTTTCTTAGGTATAATCATTCATGGCTTTGACTACAAAACCTAACAATCTCCAGAGATCTTTCCTCTCTCCAAGCCTTGTTTCCGGCCACAGATACGCAGATTCGGCGGCGCCGTCGAGCCTGAGATTCAGACGAAGCGGCGTGCAATGCGCGGTGGTTGCGGCTAATAAGGAGTGTAGAGTGAAAGGAGTGAAAGCGAGGCAGATTATCGATAGCAGAGGAAATCCGACGGTGGAGGTTGATCTAATCACCGACGATCTGTACAGATCGGCTGTTCCAAGCGGCGCATCTACAGGGTTCTACGAAGCTCTCGAGCTTAGAGATGGTGATAAGAGCGTCTATGGTGGTAAAGGTGTATTGCATGCTATAAAGAATATCAATGACCTAATTGCTCCTAAACTCATAGGCGTTGACGTTAGGTAATAATGTTATATGCTTGTATTAGGTCTAAATCTCACAGATTAGCTGTTTGATTTGTATGGTTTTTGAACATTTAGGGTTTAGTCTTGCTTGATATGAGTCATATGAACAAGTGTGGAAGCTGTGTTAAGTGTATTTTGCCTTGTTTTTTTTCTGTAAAGGAACCAAGCTGATGTTGATGCTCTTATGCTGGAACTTGATGGGACCTTGAACAAGTCGAAACTTGGGGCTAATGCTATATTAGGAGTATCGTTGAGCGTTTGCAGGGCAGGCGCTGGAGCGAAAGGAGTGCCTTTGTACAAACATATTCAGGAAATTTCTGGAACGAAGGAGCTTGTCATGCCGGTTCCTGCATTCAATGTGATCAATGGAGGAAGCCATGCTGGGAATAGTTTGGCTATGCAAGAGTTTATGATATTACCGGTAGGAGCAACGTCCTTCTCTGAGGCTTTTCAGATGGGTAGTGAAGGTTAGTTTGTGATAATTGAGCTTAAACTGAAGAAACCATGGTTGCTTTTAAATATCTTTGAGTTTGCAATAGATGTCACAAGAACTGAAAATCTGTGATGTTCTCTCTGTTTTTTGAATATCACAAAACGTTGTGCTTGTGAGTTGTGATGCTAATGCATTGATATTGTTAATCGCAGTTTATCATACCTTGAAGGGGATAATCAAAACTAAGTACGGTCAAGATGCTTGTAATGTCGGAGATGAAGGAGGATTTGCTCCGAATGTTCAAGATAACAGAGAGGGACTAGTTCTTCTCATAGACGCAATTGAAAAGGCTGGTTACACTGGAAAGGTAGTCAAGTTCTCCTTTAGCTCTTATCTCACATGGTGCATGTCTGTTTGTATTTCCCTAATCAACCTTGTGCAGTAGCAATATTACACCACTTATATAACTTAATAACTTTTGCAGATCAAAATAGGGATGGATGTTGCTGCATCAGAGTTTTTCACGAAAGATGGTAGATACGATTTGAACTTCAAGAAACAGCCGAACGATGGATCTCATGTTCTATCAGCAGAGGGACTTGCTGATCTCTACAGAGGATTCATCAGGGATTTCCCGATTGTCTCTATCGAAGACCCTTTTGACCAAGATGACTGGAGCTCATGGGCTTCGTTGCAATCCTCCGTGGATATCCAGCTCGTGGGGGATGACTTGTTGGTCACTAACCCGAAAAGAATCGCCGAAGCTATTACGAAAAAGTCTTGCAATGCTCTACTGTTAAAGGTAAAACAAAACTATAACTCATTACTTTCTTGTATAGATAGCATTAGAGTTATCTGAAGCTAGATTTCATTTTGTGTTTGGTTAAACAGGTTAACCAGATTGGTACAGTGACAGAGTCAATCCAAGCAGCGCTTGACTCGAAAGCTGCAGGGTGGGGTGTGATGGTTAGTCACAGGAGTGGAGAGACAGAGGATAACTTCATCGCGGATCTTTCTGTTGGTTTGGCAAGCGGACAGGTATATTAGCCTCTAAACTAAACCCGGCTAATTATACTCTTTAGTGATTTATATAACCATTCTTTGTGTTTTGCAGATCAAAACTGGTGCTCCTTGCCGAAGTGAACGTTTGTCAAAATACAACCAGGTAATGAACTAATAATACACAAAACTTATACATGAACTAAATAAAACTCATCAAGCAAATCTTACAGACACCATCCCTTGTTTGTAATTTAACTTGTTGTTTGTTTGTTTGCAGCTTCTCCGTATTGAAGAGGAACTTGGCAATGTCCGATACGCCGGGGAAGCTTTCAGATCACCGTGAGAAAAATCTGAGGTGTGTCACTGATAATAAGGATCAAATTTTTCTTGAAAAAGGAAAACATGTTTTTTTCCATTGAGTTTCTTTTGTGATGTGATTGATATCTGATACGGACCATGCACTTTTTTCATTATATTGATAAACATAGGATATGGGAGTTATATTCCCATTACGCCGATTTGCGTTTTGTTTAAATGATGAAGTTGACTATATAACACGTAAATGGGTTTCTAATGTGAAAACAAAATGTTTTACATGTTTTTGTGTAGGTCTCAGTCTCACCAACTGTTTTTAAAGAAACCCTTAAAAAGTTGAAAAATGGCTACTAAATCTTTGGCCCACCAAAATTGCAAACCAGTATTATATTTTATAACCATGATGGTCATAAATTATGGTGTGAATTTGACAATTTCATTTCTTTTATTCGCATTTTTTGACTTATTAAATAAAATCTATTTTAATTATTTTATTTGAAGTATAATAATTGTGATAAAACAATCCAATATTTTTCTTTTATAGTTATTTTTATGAATTATTACTGTTGTTTTAGAAAAGAAAAAAAAAACAACAAATATTTTGAACTCTTCAAAAAAAAATTAGAATATTCTAAAAAACAATTACGTTATTAAGATAGAGAAAAGTAAACTAAAATAAATTTGGGGGGTATATGTTTCTTGTTTAATGTTGATTGCAATGATATGACCAATTTTCACCACAAAATCTGCTAAATCCTCCTCCTTTAACAAAAAAATCTGCCAAATCCTCTCTAGTAATAGAAATAGATCTCTTCGTCTATAAAAGGAAACAAATAAAAATATTTCCTTTTTCTTTGTCAATCACCCCAAAGCAAGAAATCTCTATATATACACTAGTCTTGTACCAATAATAGTTTTTTTTATATAGATTCTTGATTCGTAAGAAGAGAAGAAAAGAAGAAGAAGAAGAAGAAAAACACAAACAAAAACACACACACGTTATGACATCTTCGTATCTCTTCTTGATTTCTCTTCTTGTTCTATCTCTTTCGTCGGTTGTTTTCTCCGACGAAACTTCTTTCAAGAAATTAGATGTGCCGGGAAAGAGATCAGGTCCTGAATCTTTCGCCTTCGACACCGTCGGAAAAGGTTTCTTCACCGGTGTCTCCGGTGGTAAAATCCTTAAATACACTCCCGAGAATGGTTTTGTAGATTTTGCACAAATAACCAAGACTTCGTAAGTTTCTATTTCATAATTAGTTTAATTTATTTTAATTTCAAAGATCATATATGATTATGCTTCTTGTTTCAAGAAAATCGGAATTAATACAAATAACAAAATTATTTTACTACTTTTGAAAAATATTTGCATAAACTTGATAATTTTAATTAATATTTATATACTTTTTTTATTCATGTAATAAAGTTTCAAGAATCTGATTTGGTCTTGAAATTTTTGTAATAAATTTTAAAACCTCTTGGACTAAAAATATATTTTTAATATTATTGTAGGAGCTCTTCATGGTGCAATGGAATAGCTGGAACCGCTTTAGCCGGAAAATGTGGTAGACCAGCCGGTATAGCATTAAACCCTAAAACCGGTGAACTTTACGTCGCGGATGCTCCATTAGGTCTTCACGTTATCCCTCCTACAGGCGGTTTAGCCACAAAAATCGCCGATAGTGTCGATGGCAAGCCTTTCAAGTTTCTTGATGGTCTTGATGTTGATCCAACCACCGGTGTAGTCTACTTTACTTCCTTTAGCTCAAAGTTTAGCCCTAGGTAATATATATATATATATATACTAGAATCTTTCTATAATTTAGTCACACACATTAATTAGTTGCATAAAAATTGCATGAGAAAAGACTAATTTATTACATGTTTTGATCTCCGGTCTTTGAATAGTGTATACTAATTAATTTGTTGTTTATGCAATGCAGTGAAGTTCTTGTCGCGGTAGGCCTAAAAGACGCTACTGGAAAGCTATTCAAATACGATCCATCGACCAAAGCCGTGACCGTATTAGCGGAAGGTCTAAGTGGTGCGGCTGGTTGCGCCGTGAGCATAGATGGTTCGTTTGTTTTAGTAAGCGAGTTTATAAAAAGCAACATTAAAAAATATTGGATCAAAGGACCAAAAGCTAATACTATTGAAGACTTTACAAGTTCTGTCTCGAACCCGGACAACATTAGAAGGATTAATAATGGTTCTAGTGGTGAGTTTTGGGTCGCATCGGTGGTTAATAAAGTTGTTATGCCAACGGATCCAAAGGCTGTTAAAATTGATTCTGATGGCAAAGTGGTTCGGACCATTTTGTTAAAGGAAGAGTTTGGTAACACTTTGCTTAGTGAAGCTCATGAGTTTGATGGCTATCTTTATGTCGGAACTTTGACCGGTCCTTTTGCTGGGATTTTGAAACTTTAAAAAGTTTGTATTGAATTGTTGTTGTTGTTTGGTGATTGTCATTTTTTTGTGATCACGTTGAATTATTTTTGTTACTAATCAATTTTTTTATCCATAATCCATCTATAGGTTTTTATTTGAGGAATTCACAAAACTACTTCATTTCAACCACTCTTGCATAAAGTTACACTTAATTCAATATTTTGACATATTTATACTCTTATAAAATTTTAAGGTTGATTTATCCTTTAAAAAATTACGAAAACTAAAACAAAATTATTTATGTTCGCTAATTAGTGTTTATGATATAATATTAAGGGAATATGATTGTATGTATATGATTTATTTGGATTTAATTTTGAATATTTAAGTATAATTTTGAAAATTAATTTGAAATAGTGTAAGTTAGTAAATGTAATTCAAATGGTGTAGTTTTGTAATTGTCCCTTTTTATTTCGTATTGAATACTTTGTAAATGGTAACTAAACAGTTGTTGTACTTTAAGTGTTTTTTTATAATTTTCATGCAGATTTGTAGTAATTGTTTATTTACATATTTGTAGTAATTTTTTAGTAAATAAAATTACAAAATTTATTAATTAGGGTAAATCATAAAATTATTTTCTTAAAAATGTGCGAAACAGATGTAAAAACAAAAATGTGCGAAACAAAAAGTTAGGTTATTCTGATGAATCATTCTAGTCTGATAGCTTATTCTTTTATATTTTTTGAATCATGTTATTTGTTACTTTACTTAGCTGTTATTGTACATGTCAATTATTTGACTTTTTCAACAAACTAATCTGAACACGAATTATCCAAAACACACACAAAACATGCTGATGGTTGACAAAATAAGAACATGCAGAGACATATGAGTTTAAAGGACGGTTCATATAAGCTTATTTTGGTCAAAAAAATATACTCAAAAGTTCTTTTTAATTTTTATTCGAAGTGTCAATTTTAAGTTTTTATTAATTACAGGATACAAAATTATATTATAAGAAAATAATAATTTAACATCTATAATTTTTTGAAAAAAATATTGAACGTGGAAGATAATTTAGATTAAATATAATTAACGACACGTCTGTTAGGTATTTTTAATTACAAATAAAAAGCTGGCCTTAATATTATCAATAAAATAAAATATTAAAATACGACCTGGTTATGTCATTGGTACATCCAATTTGAACTATTCTACAATCATATCATAGAAATTTCAACTTTCAATAACAAACTAATTTGATTGCTTCTAGGAAGATACCACATATCTTTCAAAAATCTTTAAGAAAAGTTAGGCATATTTTCTTCCATATAATCAATGAATGACTTAATTTAGTCCGATTTATATACTATTCTATAAACATTCTATTCTATAAATACTCGAATACACAAATACAAAAAAATTACAAAAAAATTACAAAAAAAATAATTCTATAAATATAGAGATTACAAACCTCATCTGATAATTAAAAAAAAACACAACCAATAAACAACATTATGACTTATTTTGTCTCCATGAAGATTTCTTTTCTTGTTTTTCTCTCTTTAGTTTCTTTGACGGTGTTCACGGAGGCTACGTGTTTTCAGAAACTTCCGGTGCCGGGAAATAGGTCAGGCCCCGAAGCTTTCGCCTTTGATTCCACCGGAAAAGGTTTTTACACCGGTGTCTCCGGTGGTAAAATCCTCAAATATTTACCGGGAAAAGGTTATGTCGATTTTGCACAGATCACCGTATCCTCGTAAGTTTTTAAACTAATTCTCACCAATGTCATAATTTTTTTATAATAGTTACGATTTTTTGTTATTAAAGTTAAAACCTAAATGTTATTAAGACATGCCACGTTTTTGGTGCATTATGTTTGATTTTATTATCTGATCTTACATTCTTTTTTCTTACAAATCTTGAAAATTTCAATAAATAAAATTGAATAATGAGTAAATGAACTTCGTGTTTTAGAACACTAATTCTTGTTTACGCGTATGGATATATATGGATCAAGACTTTTTGTAAATTGTACAAATCTTTTTCTTTAGACAAAAAAAATAGGATGTTTATTTCATTCCATAAGTCTAATTAATAAGGTTGACACTATATAAATGTAATCAATATTATAAAAATATTTATTTCACTAATTACGTGTTCGATGTGCCTAACCTCTACAATTTAAATATGAGGAATTTGAATATTGGTAAACGTTACATTATTATTTGAACTATATCCAACCTTATTTTTAACAAAATAAGTCAACGGTTTTAAAGTCGGTTTCATAACTATTGAATTTAGATTTGTATATTTCTTGTTTTAATTTTATTTTACATAATTATTTTAGCAAATTGGAAATGTGCAACGGAGCAAATGCAACCATCAACGTAGGAAAATGCGGGAGACCGGCGGGAATAGCCTTCAACGACAAAACAGGAGAGTTATACGTGGCAGATGCTCCGTTAGGTCTCCACGTCATCGCTCCCGGAGGCGGTTACGCCAAGAAGATCGCCGACAGTGTTAACGGCAAGCCTTTCTTGTTTCTTGATGGTCTTGACGTTGACCCAACCACCGGTGTTGTCTATTTCACTTCCTTTAGCTCCACGTTTGGTCCTGCGTACGTAAAATCTCATTTTTTAATCCATATATTACAAATAATTGTCAAAAATATTTTTAAAAAACAAAATAGTATATTACAATATAACCTCTATAAATTAATAACCGATTCGTTAATAACTTATAAGATAATTAATAAATTTTTTAGTCACAAATTCAACTTTTCGTGTATTTTATCTCTCGTTAAATTAATAATCACGATAAACTAATAATTTTTTATTAACCAGTTGTAGTAGTCCTAACATTATTAATTTATAGAGGTTTAATTGTATCCTATTTAAAAATGAGAAATAATCTAAAATACTAAATTTTGATCCAAAAATATCATTACTATTATTTTGTACCCAAAAACCAAGCTTACCATTTGAATCTTATGTTTGCTATATTTTGAGTTTAAACGTTTAGTTTTGGATGTTTAAAATTTATTTTTGGATTTGTTACATTTCTGGAATAATCTTTTATTAGTATATTTAAAAAAATAACAAAAATGCGATATTTTATTAGAATTTTTAACAAATTCTTGTACATGAATTTATCTTCTAACTAAAAATAGTTTTATAATGTATATAAGGTTACTCTTTTTTAAGTACATACAATATTTTTCATTGAAATTAGGTTAAATCTAGTAACTAAATTTATACTTCGTTGCCTCGTTGGTGTATATATATATTTTATTGTTTTTAAATGTATATTTCGTTGGTAATGGCATGCAGTGATGTGTTGAAAGCAGTAGCATCAAAAGACTCAACAGGGAAACTATTCAAATACGACCCATCAACAAAAGTCGTGACCATGTTAATGGAAGGTCTAAGTGGCTCAGCCGGTTGTGCCGTTAGCTCGGACGGTTCGTTCGTGCTAGTTAGCCAGTTCACAAAGAGTAACATCAAAAGGTATTGGATCAAAGGAACCAAAGCTAATTCTTCTGAAGACTTCACAAATGCTGTCTCGAACCCTGACAATATCAAGAGGATTGGTTCTTCTGGTAACTTTTGGGTTGCTTCGGTGGTTAACTCAGCCACTGGACCGACTAACCCGTCTGCGGTTAAAGTTGGTTCTGATGGTAAAGTGATTCAGACAATATCTCTTAAGGATAAGTTTGGAGATACTTTGGTTAGTGAGGTAAATGAGTTTAAAGGAAAGCTTTATGTTGGTACTTTGTTTGGTCCTTTTGCTGGAATTCTTAAGCTTTAAAATTAGTTTTGGTTTTTTAGGAATAAAATGATTGTATTTCTGAATAAATTAACCGTTGATCAAATAGATATCCGGTTCTTGTTGATTTAATTTTAATAAAATGAAATTTTATTATCATTAATATTTGGAGATTAATATTGGTTTTTGGATTCATCTTATATTAACAAATAAATATTCATATCTGCATTAGCTGGAAAGTTGGTAAGTTCACGTGAGATGGAGACAAAAAAATAAATTTGTCTAACAATTTTTTTCTTTAAATAGTGAAAATTATATAGACAAGACAAAAGTCTTGTGAAGTATGTCTAGAAGAGAATCTAAACTAATCAAAGAACCGGTTAACAGCCATGAACCAATCGGTTATAATCAAAATTAAACCGGAGACAAAGCATTTTCTAGTTATAAAAATGATATTGATATGTTTCATATTGTAATGCATTTGATGAATCAAGAATGTTGCAATTACAAAGAGTCTCCATCTACTTCCTTTTGCTAATTATTTTCTCATATCATTCCTTTGTCTCCTCTCTTCAAACATTCCACAAGATTCCACTTCCACCGCTAATCTCAGGACCCGAAGCTTTCGCTTTCGATTCTCACGGTGGTGGACCTTATACCGGAGTTTCCGGTGGCAAGATCTTAAAATACCAAGGACAAAAACTTGGTTTTGTAGAGTTTGCTTATATCACACCAATAGCGTATGTTTTAATTTAATATACTTATACATACATACACACATATTTGTAGTGACTAAAGTGTTTAATTCATAGGAACAAGTCATTATGCGATAAAGCAATTGGGACATTTCTTGGTAACGTTTGTGGTAGACCGGTCGGTTTAGCGTTTAACGAGAAAACCGGAGATTTATACATAGCCGATGCATACTTGGGTTTATACGTGGTTTCAAGAACCGGTGGTCAAGCCAAGCGGTTATCCGATAGCGCAGGCGGTTTTTCTTTCCGGTTTCTTGACGGTTTAGATGTAGACCCGGTTTCTGGTTTGGTTTACTTCACATCTTTCAGCACAACATTTGGTCCAAGGTTAATAAAAATTTCATGTGATTTTTGCTGTTGTACCGGTCCGGTTTAGTTAGGCGTGTTTATAAACCGGTTTAATTAACATGACTTTTTTTTCTCAGTCAACTTTTATTAGCCGTTGCCGTTAAAGATACTACTGGGAGGCTCTTTAGATACGATCCAAAAACTGAAAACGTCACCGTTTTGTTAAGCGGTTTAAGTGGGTCTACTGGATGCGCCGTGAGTTCTAACGGAGAGTTTGTTATTGTGGGAGAGTTCTTGAGGAATAGGATCTTAAGGTATTGGATCAAGGGTCCAAAAGCTGACACGTGGGAGATTTTTGTGCATTCCATTCAAGGTCCGGATAATATAAGGAGAACGTACGGTGGAGATTTCTGGATCGCTTCTAACTCCGTGAAGCTTATAGTGGTCCCCACCGAGCCGTTTGCCGTGAAAGTTAACGCCGACGGTGAGATTCTACGGCGAATATCTCTCGGAGAATATTACGGTGATACGTTAGTTAGTGAAGTTAATGAATATCAAAACGTTATTTATTTGGGAACACTCACGACCAATTTCGTTGGTAACTTGTAACAAAAGAAAATTAAATATTCTCGAATTATCCAAAAAACATAAATATTTTTTTGTTTGATTTAAGTGCAGTTTTTTGATTAAATTGTTTTTACTGTTTAGCAATTTATTCCATAAAAAATTGTATATATAAACTATCTTAAATAGTAAAATCATTTAGATTATAACCATATTAAACATTAGGCGTTGGATCAGTATAATTGTAATTAAGGGACAAAAATTATATGTTAGAGGTCAATATATAATGTTTAGATTATGAACAATAATGTTAGTAAAATTGTTTAGATAATTAGGAACACACACACATATATATATATATATATATATATATATATATATATATATATATATTATTTGTCTTCGTGTTAGAACACAAAATTAATAATGTAATATATGTTAGAAGTTAATAATGTTTTGATACTTTTAATCCATCAAATTAATGATAAAATATTACATATCTTAATTTTATTGAGAAGCACAAGACAAGGTATTGATGAGCTCCGTAGAAAGATCCAACCAATTCTTCATAACATATTCTTTAACTTTCTCTTCCTCTTGTACAAACACATTACACAATGCCTCTACATAGTAAGATGGGAACTTCCCATTGACTTTCAAGAAGTACATTACGATCTTTGCCTCTTCTTTACAATACTCTTCCTCCAAATAAGATGTTTCGGCTTTATTCAAAGGAGAAGAAGGAGAGAGAGATTGCGCGATGTTTCTTCTAATACAAGCTTCCAAGGGGCTCTCTTTGGTCACTAAGACACTTGTTTTCAGACAAGTCAAGCTATTTATAAGCTTTGTAGAAGAATTCAACCAATTCTTGGTAACATATTCTTTGACTTTGTTTTCGTCGTTTTCGAGTACATTGCATAAGGCCTTGAGGTAGTAAGATGGGAACACACCGTTTAGTTTCAAGAAGTAACTTATGACACGCGCCTCGTCTTTGCAAAATTCGTCTTCCATGGTTTTGTTTGATGGGATTATAGTGATGAATTGTGGTAGGTTTCTTTTTATGCAATCTTCTATGTTGCTTTTATTGGCTAAGGAGATTGATGAAATTGAGAGAAAGACTACTAAGAAGAAGAAGAAGATAATGGTGCTTGAGTAGATCTTCATTGTTGCTTTATGGTGTGATATAAAAGATAAAAGTGCATGCACATGTATATTAATATATGTTAGAAATTAGCTGAAACTGTTAATTTGGTTCTTTATATGTTAATTAAAACTCCCTTGACAACATAAATTCATGTTTCATTTAATTTTAGCTTTATATCAGTTTAATTTCAGTAATTAAGTGTTGTGTTTTGGAGATGTTTCTTTAGTATAGGGACTTAAATGATATTTGGTTTAGTCCGTTTCTGGCTGAACCGGTTTTAATTGGTTATAAACTTATAATCAGAGCTTGGGCTAACCGGTTAATTAAAAACCGGATAAGATTTTATAACTAATTGTGTTTTAAAAAAAATGAATTAAAATTGATTTCTCGTCTTCCTCTTGTCATCATCTTTCTTACTCTCATTGACTCCTACGAAGAAAATCTCTCTCACAAAAACTAGATTCTTCTCTTCGCTTACAGGTTTCTGGCGATTTTGTCGCGATCTTACTCTTCTTCCTATAGGTAAAGGCTTAAGATCTTAGGCTTTGTCTTCTCTATTGATTCTATTGTTTTTACGATCGGATTCGGAGAGTTATCTATTGAGTCTTTTTTTTTATTTCTATCGTCTTCCTCGTATGTGTTAAGTGTTCTCGATCTCGTATTGCAGTAATTTTTGTAGCTCAAATCTTGTTTCTAGAGTGTTTTTGCTATCAACGCATGTCAATATTTTCCCCTGCGTCTTGATGAATCTTGTTCGATATTGTTAAAATTAGAATGGAATCTCTGCTCATTATCTATGTTTTGTGTTTTTGTAGCTACTTGCAATGGTGTTGGATAGCTCTGTTGCTTTGTCACCTCGAAGAAGGCATGGTCTTTTAAGGGATCAGATTCAGCTTGTTAAAAGAAAAGACTCTGGAAGATACGAGATAGTTCCTATCGAGGATCCGTTGTCTTTCGAGAAGGGATTCTACGCTGTTATCCGCGCTTGCCAGTTATTGGCTCAGAAGAATGATGGGCTGATATTGGTTGGTTTAGCTGGTCCTTCTGGTGCTGGGAAAACAATCTTCACAGAGAAGATTCTCAATTTCATGCCTAGTATTGCTATCATAAACATGGACAATTACAATGATGGTACTCGTGTCATCGATGGCAACTTTGATGGTATGCTTACACTTGCACCCTCCTTGTTATGAGTTAATTTAATCTGATATAGTGTCTGGAAAATATTCCGTTTGTTGCAGATCCGCGATTGACTGACTATGATACTCTTCTTGACAATATACATGGCCTGAAGGATGGAAAATCTATTCAGGTTCCAATATATGACTTCAAGTCGAGCTCGCGAATTGGTTACAGGTATTGGTTTTCCTTGTTGGTGCGTATGCTACAGTTGAAACTTTGTCATGGCTGATGGACAAGGCGATTAGACTAACTTTGTGGCTTTCATTCTAAAGTCATCATTCCCTCGTTACATTTCTCGGGGAAAGTTTTAGTAGTACTCTTTACAATTTTGATTTGATTAGATCTACATATCTGCATTGATTTATCTGTTTCTTTTGTTTTTGTATAGAACACTTGAGGTGCCTAGCTCTCGCATTGTTATTCTTGAAGGTATATATGCTTTGAGCGAGAAACTGAGGCCATTGCTCGATTTACGTGTTTCTGTCACTGGTGGAGTGCATTTTGATCTCGTCAAACGTGTTTTGCGTGACATTCAACGTGCTGGTCAGGAACCTGAAGAAATAATTCATCAAATATCTGAGACGGTTTTCATGCTGATCTTTTGCTACCTTTTATTTTGTGTCCTGATTTTTTTTCCCTTCCTCTCACTTCAAATATGGATAAAGCATGGAATGATGAACCCTTCTGTTGATTCTTTGGACTATAACATGTTGCTTGTGTTTTTCTTCAACCAGGTTTATCCTATGTACAAGGCGTTTATTGAACCTGATCTGAAGACAGCTCATATTAAGATCCAAAACAAGTTTAACCCCTTCAGTGGCTTTCAGAACCCAACATATATTTTAAAGGTTTCAACATTTCTATTACTCAAACGTGTAATATTACGGCATTGCTATACTATTTGCAACTGAAAGTATTTTAGCAACATATATTTTAAAGGTTTTGTTATCTTGTTGTAGTCGGCAAAGGCTGTAACACCAGAACAAATGAAGTCATCGCTCTCTGAAGATTTCAAGGAACGTACGGAGGAAACCTATGACATCTATCTGCTACCACCAGGCGAGGATCCTGAAGCATGCCAATCATACCTCAGAATGAGAAACCGAGATGGAAAATACAATCTCATGTTTGAGGTTTGGCCAATACTTGTCCAGACTATTTTCCTATGTAAACCCTATATCAGATTAAGAACATATGGTCAATATGAGAAATAATTACCCTTCTATTTATTGTTTTCAGGAATGGGTTACAGATCGTCCATTTATTATATCACCCAGAATAACTTTTGAAGTTAGTGTTCGCCTTCTGGGAGGATTAATGGCATTGGGTTATACCATTGCAACAATCTTGAAAAGAAAAAGTCATATCTTCGATGATGACAAGGTTATTGTGAAGACTGATTGGTTGGAACAATTAAACCGGACATATGTTCAAGTATTTTTGCTTCTCTTGTTCTCTCTTAAAGTTTATACTATTATTATTGGGGTGGTATTTCAAAACTAATTAAATATATTTTTCCCAACTTTTTTGTGAAGGTTCAAGGTAGAGACCGTTCCTTCGTCAAAAATGTGGCAGACCAACTTGGATTGGAAGGTTCATATGTTCCACATACATATATTGAACAGATACAGCTAGAGAGGCTTGTGAATGATGTTATGGTATGAGTTGTGTTCTTTTACCACACATAGATCTGGTTCACTATGCCATGATAGTAATTTTATATGTTCGGGCGTCTTGGTCATGTTTCAGGCTTTGCCAGATGACTTGAAGACAAAACTAAGCTTAGATGATGATACAGTTTCTAGCCCTAAAGAAGCCCTCTCAAGAGCTTCTGCTGATAGTAGAATGAAATATCTTCACGGGTATCCTCTAGTCCTTCTCCTTGATAGGCTAAATTTGAGAAAGACACATAAACTAAGAATAAAGACAACATATGTTACATCAGGGAAGCATCTGACTTGTGTAATGATACACGTTTTAACAGCGGTGTATCGAAGTCTTACACTAACCAAAGCCACAAAGTATTGCCTAACTTGACAAGGCTTGCTGTTAACAACAGAATGTTAGCCCCTCCTTCACCGGCCACTCTTCCAAATCAGGTAAAGTGGTATCTCTCTTTTTCCCCCTGATAACTTTCAACCTATGGCTCTGTTGCACTGAACATATGGTTCTGTGTAGGGTGTTCTCACACAGCTTTCAGACCAAATATCGACACTGAACGAGAGGATGGATGATTTCACATCCCGCATCGAAGAGTTGAATTCCAAGATCCCAAACAGAATAGCTTCTTCAAATAGTCAACATAACTTGGCTTTACCAATGGAGAACGGTAACGGGTCCCTCCTATCGCTGTCTGCATCCTCATCTCAGCTCGCAAGGGAATCTCCGCTTATGGAAGAGGTATGTTTACAAGTTTCCAAAACCAAAATCACATAGACAATAACCTCAGAGCATTAGTTGCAACAGTTCACAAACACTTCAGTTCTGTTTAGTTCCTGTCGAGCATTGGGTGCATCAGAGAGAGCTCTAGACTCAATAGAGACATTGATGAACATAAGATGATCTATCTGAAACATATATACCATATTTCATTTCCCTAAGGTGATTTATACCCTTTTTTATCAAATGGACAGGTTATACTCATTGCTCGTGGACAACGTCAGATAATGCATCAAATTGACACACTGAGCAATCTTCTTCGGGAGTATGCTGGAGAAAGGTCTCGCGTAGAGAGAGTAGACAGCAGCAACAGAACCAACAGCACAACACCAAACCTCGAGTCCTCCACTGTGCCTGTTCTTCTTGCTTTGGCCGTTGGCTGTATCGGCATTTTTGCCTACAGTCGTCTGAAATAGTTTCTGCAACAGTTTGTTACTTTCACCTATCAAAACCCTTTTGTGAAAAATAGTTGAAATGATGTAAATAACGGGGTTTGGGATACACACTGGACAATTCAGTCTTGACAATATTACATGAGCCAATAATAAGAGACTGATTTGTTTTACATTACCATTGGCAAATACTCATGTTTATTTATTGATATTATGGACAAACATTTAACCTATTACACATCTAGAGCCGCGCAGGTAACTGGTTTGAAGTATCTATCATTGGTTCAGAAGCTGAGAGTACAGTCCTGTTGGAACATAAGTAGTTCAGTGATTGTAGCCAAGAGACCAAAGAAGGCTTGCGTATGACATCGTCTGACTCGGCCACTTGACCATACAACTCACCAAGTACCATGTTCTGTCTTTCTTTTGGTAACTTTATAATTATCTGTGCTAGTGACTTCATCAGATACGGCAACACCTGAACCCGAAATACGTATGCAAAAACAACATTAACATATGAGCATACAAGCCGGATTCTTGTAGCTTAAGTAGATGGAGATGGCTGGAAGACAAACTTACTTGTATATCAACCAAAGAAACAAGTCGCAGAAGCAACTCGAGAATTTTATTACCGGGATCAGAGCTTCTTCCTTGCAATGCTTCGGTGTTAAACATAGAAGCCTTCTCAACAAGGCTATGAACAGAGTAAAATGTAGCCGGACTTCCTGCAGGTAGATGCCGGATTAAGGCTGCAACGCCTGAAGCTAACCCTTCAAATGGTGTGATCTCAGGATAAACCTGAACCATACATAGTTAGTGACGAACAAAGGAACAAAAGCTATATTGCATTCATTATTTTGTTTCCTTATGTACCTCCAAAGATCGTTGCATATAATAGTAGACAAGTTGTTCTTTGAGCTGGTTCCTTTCGTCCTTCTCTGATTCCTTTGATGAAGAGACAAAAGCTACAAACAGAGTATGAGACGCTCTCGCCACTTTTCTGTTGGGATGTCCAATATATCTAGCCAAGGTATTGTTAAGGTTTACGAAAGAACACACTTGTGGTAGAAAAACATTAGTATTGATTTCTCTCTCAAGGATACAAAAACATGGTTGATGCAACGACTCTCCTGAAGGCAGAAGCAGATAACCGTCCGATGCAAGTTGGGATTACTCGAAGATAAAACAATACCCGAGATGTCTGCACATCATCTTTTGACCATTCATAGTCTATCCCCTGCGTTAACAAGTCTGCAGAAAAAAAGAAAATGAATGATTCAAATTATTACCAAGGTACCAACCTACAGAAAATCGTGATATGAAAATTGCTGAAAGAGTTAATTTCTCGAACCTTTCGGATTCGTCAAGCTATCATAAGCGGGAATGGACTCTACGAATGAAACACAAGTAGCATCATTCTCTTGGACGCATGAAATCACTTCTCTAATTGTTTCCATGTACTCAGGTAAACGGATATGCCTGAAGTATTCCACACATGAGAACGAAACTAATATCTTGACTGATGTCTGCATCTTTCTTTCTTCAGACACAATCGGGTTTTTCCATTGTTTTGTAACAGCTAGCGCAAAGACAATAACCATAAGGAAAGATGATTCTGCAATTTTCTCTATGTCTCCAAGCAATGTATCTTCTATACCACGAAGCAACAAAGCAATTTGCCGGTGCTGTAAGTAGAGATTTTGACAGAAATTCCAGATCATATTCTCCACAACATACTTGTCCTCTTCATTAGCTGATGCATACTGATTGCAGAAAGCCCCGGTTATGGCCCCTGATTCCTTAAATAGAACATCAGAAATATGCTCCCTGACCCAAACAAATCTTGGTCCAACAGGATCTTTGCCAATAGCTTTGCATAGTGATTCATATATCCGGCTCAAAGGAAATACCTGAGTTAACAATGCAGAAGCAAGGCACAGAAGCAGAGGAGAAGAGGAAGAAACAGACCCACATCGAGCTAATGCTATAGCAAGGCACTTCAACAGAAGTCCTTCTCTCTGATTTCTTGGAAGTGTAATATTACCACTAGAAACTAAAACTTGAGCTACAGATCCTATACGTTTTTCCGCTGAATTTCTAAGTTTCAAAGTCTCAAGATTCTGTGTACCACTACTGAATCCTGTAGCGGAAGCTCTCAGTACACCAGCTGCTGCCATTGAAACAGCAAAAACAGAATAATTTGCCTTGGAAGTCTCTAGTACCTCTTTCGCAAATAGAGTCATTTTGTCGACGTAACTAGACCTCATATAACCTGATACAACCCACTCAATCAAATGAAGAATCATCAGACCATGAGTGACACTGCCACGAGGACCCTCGTCTTTTAACCAAATTCCAAACAAGATATCCAAAAGTCTGACATAATGAACATCCAACGAAGAAGACAAAGCATACCCGATTCCTGCAAGCACTAGAGGAATAAGCTCTTCTTGAGATTTCACCAATGAATACTCTTCTTCCAAAAGCCTACATAACAATTCCAAGTTTACGCTTTTCAAGTCTCCTGACAAAGAAGGAACACAAGCAAAAGCACCACAGACGAGAACGCATTGCGCTACTAAAGCTGCTTGGAGATTACCCTTCTCATCAACAACGCCACGAATGGCTTGAACCGCAGAGCCAACAAGGGCTTGAGAAGGTCTAAACGATTTCCTAATCCACACATAAAGTAGTCTCAAAGCAAGCGTGCAAGACTCAAACGAAAGAGACACATCTCGTAAAGCTAATACAGAGATAAGAAGCTTTGCCTGTGGATCAGCTACATGAATAGTAGACTCAGAGCTAACCAAAGCTCTTAAAGCTTGAAGGCAACGTGTATCAAACCTATGGCTATGTAATGATTCACGAATCTCAGACCATGCTTGAATAATTAACCTAGCGGAAGGAACAGAGCTTTGATTCACTAAACCAATAGAGACACTGCTTCCACTTACATCTTTTAACCATTCTTCCAGAAACAAGCTATTGTTAGCTTTTCTCGCCATGTACTAAAATCAAGCTATAAAGGGTGGTTTTTGATACAAAAATCGAAAACCCAGAAAAAATCGTCGCTGAGATTAGCGACGACGACGAATAAAAGCTTCGATTTTCCACAAAATTTCGTCAAATTCTATCGATTACAAGTACACATACACAGAGATAATGCCTTTAGCTACGCAGCCAGATTTCTCTCTCTCTTAGATATCTCTCTCTCTCTCTTAGATATATCTCTCTCTTAGATAGCAGCAAGAAGCCGCCGGAAAAACAAGCTAATCCGCCTCGTTGGCCGTGCCGTGACGGAGTTACAACATTTGTTTGTGGTTAAGAATAAACCGGCGATAAAACCAAAATAATAGGCCCAGTTTTAAAATGTTTAAACCAAGCCCAAGCCCAAGCCCATTAAATGAACATCCATTGTTGGCAATATTTGTAAATCTGTAAAATAGTAGGCAATAATTTATTAATTTCGAAACATAGAGGACTTTTATGTAATTTAAAGAAACGATACACATCGATGGATGACTTCTCTATAAGAAGGGTTGTTTTGTTTCTCTCCGGCTAAATATCTCCGACGAGAAAAAAAAGGAAAAACATGGCAAAGGCACGGAAGCCGAAGAACGAAGAAGCTCATGCTGCTAAATCTTCAGAGAACACAGGAGCCAAAGTTCATCACCAGAAGCTATGTCTCTCTATCGATTTCAAAAATCGACGAATCTACGGGTTTGTTTCCCCCTCTCTCTTTGCTTTATCTATTGCCCAAAATTCGAGAATCTAGTGATTGATTTTGATTCATGGCTGCTAAAATTCAATTCGTTATGTAGAAACCCTAATTATGAGCAGTTGTTGTTTATTTCGAGATGCTTCTTTATATACATGCTCAAGATTCCTGTATTGAATCTCCCATGTTTGGTTTATGTTTCATTACATTCTTCAGGTTTTGGTTTCATTATTTTCTGAATTTTGTATTGGATTTTTTCTGGGTTTTGTTGGCTTTGTCTATAGCTACACAGAGTTAGAAGTAAGTGTGCCAGATATCGGTATTGTGGGGCTACACGCGGAGAATTTGGGAATCGAGAGTGTATTGGTAGATGGGGAAGCCACTGTGTTTGAGTATTATCCGCACCATCAGAACTCTGAGAATGAGAGTAACTGGAACTCGGTTTCTGATCCTAGCTCAGCAGCTGATGCTGCTACTATGGAATATGTCGGTGTTCTTAAGAGAGAAGACACAGCGAATTTGCTGATAAACTGTTGCAAGCCCTCTAAGGATTTATGTGAACAGCTGGATAACGTTGCTTTGGAAAACGGTTCACTAACTTCAGGGGAGGTGAAACAAGTAAGTGTTTTGATTCTAGTCATCTATTTTTCTTGTTTCACCTCCCCTGAAGTTAGTGAACCGTTTTCCATAGAGTGCCTGTAAGTGGTGTGATGTACATATCTTAAATCGATAGTTGTTTGACTATTAAACCTTGATGCATACTGAAAGCAGCATGTCTGTAGGTACTTAGACTTAGTACTCACATTTGTCCATGCTTAATCTTCGATCACCTTGATTGCTTTTGTGAACCAATCTGTTCTCGCACTTGTTTAATGCTAAATCAGAGTTTACCATATAGTTAGCTGAAATGATAAAATTAATCAGTTAGTTTTATCTACTTATTTTGTTATTCCTTAATGTTCTGCTATGAGTTACAAGTGAGAGATGTCCATTGTTTAACTATCAATGTATGCTTATATGTTGCAGAATGTTAAATTGATTCGGATTAACTACTGGATAGAGAAAATAGAGTCAGGTATTCATTTTGATGGGAACATTGTACATACAGATAACCAAATGAGACGTGCCCGCTGTTGGTTCCCTTGCATAGACAATGAGTATCATCGTTGCAGGTACTCGTTTTTAAAGAAATAATACTTTGCTCAAACCTTTGTTTTCTTGTATATTTATCAACTTTGGGGTGGATGCAGTTTCAATCTGGAATTCACTGTTCCACACAACTTTGTGGCTGTTAGTGTTGGGAAATTACTTTACCAGGTATACTGTTATATCAATATATGTGCATGGATTATAGGAATTAGTATTTTGTTCGATTTGGTATTTTACCTGCAACACATTTAATTATATATTCTGTGAGTTTACTTGTTGAATGGAAAAAACTTGGAAGAAAGTTGTGTTTCCATTGCCATTTTAATCTGAAGATTTTTAATTGTTTATCATGTCAGGTTCGCTTTTTTTGTTTCGGTATGATTATTTTATTAATTTGGATCAACAAAAGATATATTTCATCTGTAATATTGGAGCCAAAGCTATCTGGAAAACTAAAAGTCTGTAGAATATGCTCGCATGTCCCTCCCTTTGTTCAATCTTATCAGTACTATCCCTAGAAAGTTGAGGGGCGTCTTCTTTAAATCTTCACACTTTTCAGGTTATGTGCAAAGAAGATACTACTCGAAAAACGTATGTGTATGAACTAGTTATTCATGTTGCTCCGCGATGGGTATCTTTAGTCGCGGGACCATTTGAAATCCTTCCTGATCAGACCAACTTCCTCATATCGAACTTGTCTTTGCCGCATGATCTCTCAAGGCTTCGTAATACAATGGAATTTTTCCATGAAGCATATAGGTCAGTAAATTTGTATCTTGGCAACTTCATTTAGTGAAACTGAACTTTTTCTCTTCTTTATGCCGGACACTCAACTTCTACAGCTACTATGAGGATTATTTAAGCGCGAAATTTCCGTTTGGACTCTACAAGCAAGTCTTTTTACCTCCTGAAATCGTTGTTTGTTCTTCAACTTTGGGAGCTTCCTTGAGTGTCTTTAGCTCGCACATGCTTTATGATGAGAGGGTAATTGACCAGGTATTGATTTCTTGTAAATTGGCTTGTGGTTAGATGATATGTTATAGTCGTTTGTATATGCCAATATTATAAAGAGGGCAGAATTTATATGGTGCATTTCTGAAATAAATCACGTTTCTTATAGAGCTTCAATTGTTTTTGCAGACAATAGATACACGCATTAAACTTGCTTCTGCCTTAGCAAAACAGTGGTTTGGAGTTTATATAACTCCTGATTCACCAAATGATGGTAGGCTTGTGACAGTTTCTACATTTTTGTTTGCCTTAAGTTTGTTATATTAGCTCCTTGTGAAAGCATGTAATCTTGTGATTGATGATTGTCCATGCTGTCATCACAGATTGGCTCCTTGATGGCCTTGCTGGTTTCTTAACGGATATGTTTATCAAGCAGTTCTTGGGAAATAATGAAGCTCGATATCGGAGATACAAGGTTTAGCTTACTACTCAAGCTATTTTCCCCTGGACACCTCTGTTATCACTTCTGAACATAATCATGAATCTCTTGTTTGGATTTTCTTATTTTTGTAATGCAATTATAGGCAAATTGTGCTGTTTGTAAAGCTGACGATAGTGGTGCAATGTGCTTGAGTGCATCTCCCTCTTGCAAGGACCTATTTGGAACTCATTCTATTGGAATGCATGGGAAGATACGATCATGGAAATCAGTAAGCCATAATTTTCTTTTAAAATTCATCTTTGTCTGGGGGTGTATGAGTTTGTTGGGATAAGTTTACATGTTTTGCAAACGTTGTATGCTATGAATGAGAATTCTTGATTGGCTTACTTTTGAAGGGAGCAGTCCTTCAGATGTTGGAGAAGCAGATGGGCTCAGACACTTTCCGAAAAGTATGGCCCTGATGGTATCGTTTTTCAGGCAAATACTTTTTGTCAGTTTCTTACCTCTGTGATTAATAAGTCTTGTTCTACTCAATGATTTCCAGATTTTACAGAAAATCATCTCTCGAGCCAAGGATCCATCTAATGCTATACGGTCCCTTAGCACAAAGGAGGTAACAAGAGTATATATCCAGATAAACTGTGTTTGTTTATTACAAGATACATTAGGAAAGATCCACATATATCCTTTAGTTTTAGCTAGTAAATATAGAGATAAATTTAAATTAGTAGAACTGTGAGCTTTAAGTCCATATCCCTGGGATATAAGCAGTCCTAAGATAGTAATCTACCGTTAGCTTAGGGTTCCCTGTTAAGACTAAAAGGGTCCGCGCAGATTATGGACTTCCTCTCTGGGATCTTCTTGCTCCTGGGACATATTATACCGAAACAGATTCCTGTGTTATAAGCGGCTGTGGTGTTATATACAGTACTTCTCAACTATGTTGTAAATATGCCACTTTTGAGATGCAGTTTCGGCAGTTTGCCAATAAGATTGGAAATCTTGAGCGTCCGTTTCTCAAAGAATTTTTTCAGCGATGGGTTGCTTCTTGTGGTTGTCCCGTGCTAAGGTATTTTTTATATTATGAGTATCTTTCTTCTGAATCTAATTATGATATAAATGGATTTTCAATAAATCTTAAATTTCTTTGCTGGTGGATTGAAATACCAGGATTGGTTTGTCCTACAACAAAAGGAAAAACATTATTGAAATGGCTGCTCTTCGTGAATGCACATCATCCCTTGATGCAAGATTATCAGTTATTGGTGCAACTTCTGATTCAGAAAACCGAGATGTGGATGTTGGCTGGCCTGGTATCATGAGTATAAGGGTTTATGAACTCGATGGAATGTCTGACCATCCAAAGTTACCTATGGCTGGAGATAGATGGCAACTACTGGAATTGCCATGTCATTCTAAACTTGCTGCTAAACGCTATCAAAAACCAAAGAAGGGAGGGAAACCTGATGGAGCTGACGAGAATGTTGATGCTACAGCACCTGTAGACAATAAAATGAGGTGGGCTGCTGTGATACGCTATTTCCTGTGTTTGTAGTCTGTTTACTTTCCTTGCAACAATACAATGAAATAATTGAGAAATGGAATCTCTCTGCAGCATCGAGTCTCCCTTGGCTTGGATTAAAGCTGACCCCGAGATGGAGTATATTGCTGAGGTTCATCTTCACCAGCCCCTGCAAATGTGGGTAAGCGATCTGCTCTGACACTTCTTGAACATCTGTTGTGTACAACTGTACATCACGGTTGGCTTTGTCTTCCACTGTCTACATGGTTCGCTCACGACGAGAAATCTGTGACTGTGGACAGGTCAATCAATTAGAGAAGGATGGAGATGTTGTTGCTCAGGCACAAGCAATTGCATCACTAGAAGCTTTAAAACAACACTCGTTTTCCATTGTGAATGCGCTCAATAATGTTCTTACAGACTCCAAGGTTTTTGTTTGTCTCTTGTGTACTTGTTTGAAGATGATCTTCATTTCTCCAAGAAAGTATTTTGGCATGTAGGTTTTCTGGAGAATACGGATTGGGGCGGCATTTGCATTAGCTAGAATGGCATCAGAGGTATGATATGAATAGTTCAATCTGATTTTCCAAGGGTAGAGAAGAGGTATGGTAGTCAAATTTATAACTTGTTGATGTAAACCAGCTAGTTTGAGATTGTGAAATAGTACATAGTATGAAGGCGAACAAAAGTTCTTACACTGCATAGCCTGCCGTCTTTCAACATATCTTTGTAAATTGCATCTTTCTAAAGACCACCTGCACTGTTTTCTGTGCCCTTTAAAACAAGTCTTAGCGCTACTGTTGATTTACGCTCATTTATGTTTCTAGCAGGAGACTGACTGGGCGGGATTGCAACATATAATAAAGTTTTATAAAAGTAGAAGATTTGATGCAGAGATTGGACTCCCCAAGTGAGATTGAACCGTTTTAATATTTGGATTTCTCTTTGCTAACCAGCTGAAGATCTCTCATTAAACTGATATTCTCCTTACAGGCCGAACGACTTCCGCGATTTCTCAGAATATTTTGTTCTTGAGGTAACGAATTTGGGTAGAGTATAAGCTTAATATTATGTCACACATTGGTCTCAGCTGTTAGCTGGAGATGCTATTGTGTACCATTTTGATATGACAGAAATTGTTACTACTCTGCTTACAATAAAATTGGGAACCTCCTGAAAAAATCTTCTGATTCACTCTAGTATCAATTTCTTCTCTTGAACTGTGAACATTGTGATAGAATATCCCCGTAGAGTTGTCTGGACTGGATCTCCTTACTCGTACCTATCATTTTTGTGGTAGTATTAGCATGCTGACTCTTTGGTGTACTTATCTAAACTTATTTCCATATGCTATCTCTTAGGCCATTCCACATGCTATTGCAATGGTTAGGGATGCTGAGGCGAAAAGTCCTCGAGAAGCTGTTGAATTTATCTTACAGCTCCTGAAGGTATACATCTCCATAGTTTTATTTTGTCATGTCATGCTTGTTTCCAGTACATTTTATCATTATCTGCTGATTTCACCATGTTCCTTTTCCTCTTTTATAGTACAATGACAACAGTGGAAATCCTTATTCTGATGTGTTCTGGCTTGCTGTGCTTGTTCAGTCAGTTGGTGATCTTGAATTCGGTCAACAGGTGTGTGATTATTGTCTTGAAAAGAAATCGGAGCATTATTTCTTTCAGTTCATTTGCAAAGATATGAATTAAGAGCAACAAGATATTGGTTTTGTACATGTTTTATTGCTCAATACTTCTTGTTTCTTTGTTTCTCTGGCAGAGTCTAACGTTTTTGGCCCCTCTTCTGAAGCGCATCGACAGACTCTTGCAGTTTGACAGGTAAACTTATCCATTGATGTTTATGATTGATAAATCTTAACATAATTTATTACTGAGAGCATGTTGGATAAATATACTAGGTTGATGCCAAGCTACAATGGCATCTTGACAATCAGCTGCATCCGAACGTTGGCACAGACTGCTCTCAAGCTTTCTGACTCCATCAGTTTCGTAAGTTCTTTTATATTGCTAGTGCTCCCTATAATATAGATGCCGTTGCTGATAGCATTAAAAGCTTGTAATTTACTGACTTCAGGAACACATCTTTAAACTTATCGAACCTTTCCGAAATTCGGATACAATATTGCAAGTTCGCTTAGAAGCAAGTAGGGCACTTCTTGACATTGAGTACCAAACCAAAGGCATAAGTTCTGCTCTTACGTTGTTTATGAAATACGTGGTTGAAGAGTCATCTCTGAGAGGTTGGTTATATTCTCTTCCTAGAATTTAGCAGCTTATGGCTCTGGTAGAGTTTAATTGTTTTGTTTTATATACTTGTTGCTTGATTACAGGGCAGGTTAAATTGTGCGTACACACAATGCGGTTATGTCAAATAGCAGTTGGATGTGACTCAGATGATCGAGTTGACACTGTTAGTCTTCTGGATTTGCTGCATCTTTTGAAGAGCGAGATAGTATTCAACAATGAATTTCTTCGCCACCACTTGTTCTGCATTTTTCAAATCCTCGCTGGAAGGTATGTAGACTTAACATTCATTGTCTCCCAGATGCTTTTCAAGTACTTATTCTCATGTGGAGTATTTGTCTTCAGGGAATTTTTCTTGATCTTCTTCTGCTTTTCTCATTATTTAACATATATCGTATTATCGCCACTCTGAAAACCTTATACTTGTCGTCTCATTTTCAGACCCCCAACTTTGTTTGGAGTTCCCAAAGAGAAACCTTTGCAACTTGTTGATGTGGAGGCCTGCATTGAGCCGCCGAATAATCTATATTCAGTTCCAGGAGAAGAAGCTGGAGGACCTTCACTTTTGGCACTTGGAGATGCCAAAGGAAAATCGTTGGATGTTGCTCCCTTTGGTGTTCCGATAAGATCACAAGAACTCTACATGCCTAATGCTCCTGAACTAAAAATGCCAACACCTGTTACAACACCCCTTTACGAGAATCAGTATCTTGAACCCCGGGTAGAAAATCGAAACCAACCGTTGGATAAAAATCCCATTGTTCATGAGATTTTATCGGATGGTGAAGCCCCAGCAGAAGAATTAGCTAAAAGGGAAGCAAATCCCCCAACAATGGAACCTCAAAAAGAACCTGATGTGGTGTCTGTTAGTCACGAGGTCAAGAAGTCTGTTATACGGATCAAAGTCAGACCATCTGGTGCAACCAGCAGAGCCGAGGGATCAGCACGATCTATGGAAAGGTCTCAAGGGATTGTGGTACGCCACGATATAGACCGAAAACAAACTAGTTCAGCTTCGGTAGACGCTCCACAGAGAATCTCAGCGGATGCTGTGAGCATCAGCAATCAGATTCACGTGGAAGAAGTAAACTCGTGTCATGATGTTGGATCTCGCATGACTGCAAGTATCGGCAGTGTAAAATTCGCAGGCGAAAGCAATACTTTTGGGAAAGAGTTGCAGTGCACTGCTGAGTCCGGGAAAACTTCCACAAGCCCCAAAGTAGATAATAACCAACAAATCGCAGCTCCGCCCAGTTTCTTACCAGAAGACAATGGTATGGTCAACGAGACGCAGCAGAAGTATGCGAGCCTTCAAGCACTTTCAGTCGGCAAAGAAAGGGAAAAGAAGAAAGACAAGGAAAAGAAAGAGAAGAAGAGAAAAAGAGGAGACCCGGTGTATCTAGAGAAGAAGAGACTAAAGAAAGAGAAGAAACAAAAGGAAAAGGAAATGGCTAAGCTTATGAACGGCTCATCGGATGCAGCCACAAGAAAGACAGAGGTACTCGTAGACGCTAAACCAGAAGGACCAAGTGATGGAGCCATATTGATCAAAGTTGAACCGAAAGCTGAGCCATCAACAACAGAAGCTCGTCCGCTTCCCAAGATCCGAATCAAACTAAAAAGCAAAGCTTTCAACAACCCCTAAAGGTTTGATTTTGATACGAGACAGAGACCTATGACTTGTCACTATAGTCTACTTTTATAATCTGAGCAATGCATATATTAGATGTGTGATTGTTAGCTAGAAGAAGAAGAAGGTGTGATATATATCAAATGTGTTGTATTAACTTCAAAGAGAGTAGTCTATGTTGTTGTTTATAGACATTTTATTACAACAACCCCTTAAGGTTTCTTTGTTTGTCTTATTATTATGGGCCTCAAAAATCAATGTAAAATTGTTTTAACTCTTAACATTGGGCCGAATCTGGCCCAATAGGCTTAAAGAACTTTTTGTCTTGATAATATCAAAACGCGACGAGAGAGAACCTAATTGAGAGAGAGAGTGACGGCGAGAAAGGAGCCTCGCGAGAAAGCGCGATGTGGTTAGCCGGCGGCGGAGCAGGGCTGAGGAAGCTATGCAGATTGTCGTCTGTAATGGAGAACGAGATAAGCTTAAGTAGCTCAATGTTGGTGAGGTACATGTCGAGAGAAAGAGCAGTGAACGTAAGGAAGATAAACCCAAAGGTACCGATACAAGAAGCTTACGCCATTTCAAACACTCTCTACGATCTCTTTAAGCTACATGGCCCTCTCTCCGTTCCCAACACTTGGCTTCGCGCTCAGGTTAAGTTTCTCTTTGTTATTTTCTATGTCTGAATCTCAGATTCTAACAATTCCGTTGATCTTGTTTAAGATGATTTAAGTATAGTTATGTTGAATGAATCTGCTTGTGTGTTCTGATGAATATGAGTCGGTGTTTTTTCAATAAATAAATTGTGTTATTACAGGAAGCTGGGGTTAGTGGATTGAACAGCAAAACACATATGAAGCTGTTGTTGAAATGGATGAGAGGAAGAAAGATGCTTAAGCTTATATGTAACCAAGTTGGTTCTTCCAAGAAGTTTTTTCACACTGTTTTGCCTGATGATCCTCAACAACAACAACACACACATGTTGCTGCTGTCACTGATAAAGCCAACCACAACAACAAGAACAAGAACAAGAAACAAACCTTGAAGAAAAGAAAGAAATAAGGTTTTGCTACTAAGCTTTTGTCTTTCACATAACTTTAGAGAGTGCAAATCTCTGGACTAGGACTATCTGTTTTGTTTCTTGTTGGTGAATGAAATTTGTTTCGACTGTTTTTTATCTCTTTCTAGTTGATGATAGAGATTCTTGAGAATATCAAGATATGTTTTTTGATCATTGCTCTGTTCCCTTTAATAAAAGAATAGTCATCTTACATGATCATTAGATTATTGATTGTTCTATTTTTTTGGTCATGGAAACCATAATTAATCAGTATAATCAAACGCAGAATCTTTATTATCTCACAACAATATCATTTCATCAAGAAGATCAAACTTTTACTTTATATATACACTATTAGTCAATCCATAGGAGATCAACATAGAACACACACACAACATCACAATACAAAGACACCAAACTCATAATTTGGTTTTTAGCTACTTACACTACTATGCCTCTTTTTTCTTCTTCTTCAATTTCAAACCTTTCTGGCTAACTTGCCTCTGTTGAGCTGGAGATAGTTCCACAAGCAGAAGCCGCGACATCACATACGTCAAAAGCTCTTCTCGGTGAGAGAATGTGAAATCAAGGTGAGCATACTCAAACTCGTTATACGATACATCAACCTCGGCTTCTCTCATCACATTGTAGTGTTTCCTCACCATAGAAGGCCGGATCACTTTGTCTTTCTTTCCCGCTACTAAATCCACAGGAATATCGATGAACTTGTAAGACTCCCCTAGATCAAGAGGCTCGGGAGTGCCATAACTCTCCATGTTAGCTGTGTTGCTCCCGTAATCAAACATCTTGAACTTACCGGTGTGTTTGATCTGAGCAAGATGCTGCGCTACACGGAAAGAGACAGCTGGCATATCGTTCATGTTGTAGTGAGGCAACCCCAAGACTCCGACCCAGTTCGAGCTGTCTCCACCAACTACATAACTCATTAGAGTCTGAACAAGTCCACCAAGAGCAGGATAGTTGTGAAAGTCACGGGCTAATTTGTTCAGAAGCATCCTGAAGAATCTTGTAGGTATGTAGAAGGCAGGGACGATGCGAATCAACACCGGACTCACAAAAAGGAATGCATACTCAACCAATGTGAAACCTAAGTTGGAGTCTTCGTGGAATCCAGCAGGTGAAAGTAGGATAAGCCTAGAAAGTCGGTGTGGCTTCTCTTTGATTTTGCGGGTAATGACATACATCAGAATTGCTGCACCACCAAGACTATGACAGACGGCACAGAGCTTATAAGGTTCTTCCTGGTTGATTTCGTCGCTAAGATTAGGCTGGTAGAGACTCAATTCTGAAGTTTTGATCTCATGGATTTTTTCTATCATCGCTGGGATATCCTCTGTACCGTGCTCGTTAATGGAGTATAGCCAGTACCTGCATTTTTTTATCAACACCAATTAACTAACACTGACTTGCAAGCATATAGAAGCAGACTTAAAATCAAGAATCTCACTCTTTCGAGGGTATGTCCTTGTTCACATGATCCCTTGAAACTAAACCACGAAAGTTCCCCAAGAAAACATCATAACCTGTGAAAAAGAGATTGTAAGAATCCCAACAATTTGGTATGTGAATTAATGAAAGATAGGAGAATAAAGCCGAAGCTTCAACCTTGGTCATAAGCAGCGAAAGCAGGAGATCCAACAATCCCATTAGATACCCATCTGAAGAACACAACACATAAAAGAAGTTGAGAAGGAAAAAGAGAAAAGAAGGTAATATCATCAAACGATTTTCCAAATTCATTTACAAGTCACGATATAAACAGAGATTGAAACTTACCCCATGGAAGAATCCAAAATCCCATGCTGCAGATAAACAGCTTTCCTCGCATCACGTCTGCAAAGACAGTAAAAAAAGTCAAGGATCACATATGAAAGAAGAGACAAAAGAAACCAAATGGAAAGGATGCACAAGTGAGAGTAATAATAGATCACAAGAAAGTTAAACCTTGGTATCCTTTCCAAGAGAAGAACGTATCCATCAGAAGTAACAACGCGAATTGCTTCGTAAGGATACCTATTAAAATTCAAAGAGAAATTAAGTAACTGACAAAATACTGGAGGAAGAGAGACATAAAGAACGATACATCTAAGATGCTCCTACCCTAGCTCTGTTATGACATCTTGACATGTTCGAGTATCAGTGTTCATAGAGTTGTATAAGCGTGTGGGCCTTTCTGTAGTAGATGGATCAGTATCTCCTAAAGTGGCAGTCTGCACAGTTTCATCATCTGAAAAATCATCATTGCTATCACTCCGGTTGTGACGTGAAGAAGAGAACCATGACAACATTACTCCAAAAGCTTCCAATGGAGAAAGAAGAAAATGTGTAGCCTTGTGAAAGAATTCAAATATTGCTTCTATCCCGATCTCAATAGCAAGATGAAGATCCTGCGAAACAAAACACATTCTAAATCATGTTTGTGTGTGAAAACGTTTAAAAGACACAAACATATGGTTTGTATCCACAAACCTCAACGACTCCACGTCTTCTATCAGTAGCTCGGTTAGGAACATCATGGTCTTTGCTTGACCTAGTCTTGCTAATCCGAGGTCTACACGAATGTTGGTTCCTTCTCGGGCTCGTAGGAGCTCTCGAGCTTCTTTTATAGAAGAAACGAAAAAAATACCGTGGCACCCATAACAAGATCCGTATAGGAAACATTAACCACCAAAGAATAAAAGTAATCCACTCTGTCCAGTGACTTTCTGATCTCGAGGAAACACTGCCCCAAGAGAGACGTGAGCTTTGAGATGACGGTGATGCAGGAAGCGCGCCATCACTATCTTCTCCAGAAGAATACTCCAAGCTTGAAGTATCGGAATCAACAGAAAGCTCATGAATGAAATGATTAAAAGACGAAACCCCACTGCCATCGAAACCAAAACAGAGCAAAATCAGCACAAATAGCTTATAAATATACCATCAATAGAGGATTTTTGAATGTATTTACTTATGCATCCACCGAGGTAAACGCGGACCACGGAAAGTAGGTCTAAGCTCCCAGCCATGGAGACCTTCAAGGATATTAGCTTTCCCAGGGAGAACAGTCAAGAGAAGAGCTGAAACTCCATTGATGCATCTAGCAATGTTGTTCAAAGACTCATATGTTACAGTTTTCACTGACCTGTACTAAAAGCCAACACCATAACAACAATAAAAAAGCATAGTTAGTTTACTTATATAAAAAGAACAAAACATCCTAAAACAAGAAGACAAACACACACACACACACAAATCCACCAAAAAATACATTAAAAAATTCTAACAAAGGTAACAAAAACAGAGATGATGTATGAATGAAACTTTGATCGATAAGAGAAAAAAGACTTACTCTTTGGTTACAGCGAGAGCGTTATCTACGATCCGTTGCATCACTTTTTTATTTTATTTCTCTCCTAAAATCAAAAACCTAATTTGGAGATTTCTACGTAATACCCACCTGAAAAAGATACAATCTTTACAAAATATAAACCCAGGTGATCGTTGTTGTTGATGATCGCGATCGAGATCTAATCGCGAAATTAAGAGAAGAAAGAGGAAAACACAGAGACCCAGAAAAATCGAAGCAGAGATTCGAGAATCTATTTTTAAGAAAAAAAATAAAAATCAAAAATTGGATAATTGGGAGAATCCGATAAATTAGGGCACGTCGGCGATTCTTGCCGTCCAGAGAATGATCAGATTTGGGTATTCTTTAAAAAGATAATCAGATGTTGACACGTAGGCATGTATTATTATATTGGATAATGTGACCAAACTACACACATGACACGTAACACACGTTTATTCAACTTTTGGAGACGGAGAAGGGTCATATTTTATCCAACGTGGAATCAATTTAAGGAAAAGAAGGACTAATACTAAAGAATCTGAAAAGTTAGGGACTGAAAAAGAAAACAAAGGTCTGGTTTTTAAAAAGAATAACGCCGTTGCCGGGGATCGAACCCGGGTCACCCGCGTGACAGGCGGGAATACTTACCACTATACTACAACGACTCTTGCTGTCCTTTTCTTGATGTTAAATTATATATTTTTTTTTTTACCTTTTATTTTAAATTTACCAAAGAGTTTTGTGACGAGTCCGGTAACTTTATTATGGTCAACATGAAACAAGAAGCATAACTTATGAATGAACTCAAAACACACAAACATGAAATAACTGTTAAGTATTGCACCAAATTAAACATACATCAAGTGTGCAATAACAGTCACACACACACACCAAACCAATTGATTCCGACCATAAATACCAAACAAAATCACCATTTCCTCTCAAACAAAGCAAGAAACAAACTTATAAAAAAATGGCTTCTTTTACTCTCTTTATCACTCTCTTAATCTCATTGTCTCCAATCTTTCTTCGACTAGCTTTCGCTCAAGCACAAGGAGGCACCACGGCTACATGTGCTTCCATGCTACTTTCATTGGCTCCATGTGGTCCGTTCGTGCAAGGCTTTGTCCAGCTTCCTGCTCAGCCTTGTTGTGACGGCTTAAACCAAATCTATAGCCAAGAACCAACATGTCTCTGTCTCTTCCTCAACAATACTTCTAACTTGTCTCCTGCTTTCCCAATAAACCAGACTCTTGCTCTACAATTGCCTCCACTTTGCAACGTTCCAACCAATTCATCCACTTGCTCCTCCTCCTCGTCCTCTACCTCCTCTCCCAGTAAGTAAAACTTTGATGTTGAATAGTATTATCCATAGTTCATATAATTTTTTTTTTTTTATTACATCCCATAGTTCATATAATTAACAAAAGAAGTATGTGTTTTAAAGGAGGACAAGCACCTAGTGAATCTTCTTCCTCTTCTGTTGCTCCACCACCTTCGAGCTCATCTCGTTCTCAAGTCTCTCAAGGGGCAAAGAAGAACAACTCTCGTGTCGCGGGTAAAGCCACTTTCACAACATTTTTTCACCATCTGCAATCATAAACATTTATAAAGAGCTTAACATTATCAACAATGTTTGTTACTGATTTCATTTCAGCGACCCCAGCGGCTCAAGTGGCGACACGACCCACAAGCTTCATGGGGTTAGGTTATGGTCTTAAATCCTCTGGCTCCAAGTCCGAGGTTCATCTAATCATCCTCGCACTCGCAGCGATCCTACAAGGAACTCTCCTCATCTAAATCTGTTTACAACTTTAACTACCATCTCTGCTTAGTTACCTATTCACCTGTTTTACGCTTAGTTACATCATCTTTATTAAGCCTTTACCATTAGATTTCCAAAAACAAGAAACACTGTTCTTTTTGAAAAATACTGTTCTATTAAAAACATTATGAACACAACAAAAGCTCAAGCTTTTTAACTTTCGAAACATGAAACTAATCCACACTAGGCGCCACATCTGTTGGGTTAGACTCGAACAATTCTTCAGAGTTGGAACCTTCTGCTTCATCAAGAAGGTCTCGAGACTGAATCGCCTCTTTGTAAACCGGCGTCTCCTTGAAATCCGTCGCGCCTTCGTTATAAGTCCCCGCCGCAATTCCACCGGAGATTAGCTGTTAACAAAGAAAAATTAAAAAAAAATCCAATTTTAAACGCATAAATCTCCGATTTTCGGCGAATTCTATTTTGATTTTACCGCGAAAAGGATACCGAAAGCCCATAAGTATTGAACGAAGAACCCTAAGCCATCGAATTGTGGACCTTCGAATGGATCTGGTTCGAGCCCAGGAAGATCTTTGATGTTAAATTTCGGTGCGTCTTTAGGATCTCCTCTGAAAAGTGTGTTCACCACCGTCCTCTCTCCGCCGCCGTTTTCGTCGGCGATTTCGATCTGTGACGGTGGGTTATTGTCGATGTACGGACCGTTGGTTTCTTCGGTTGTTGTTGTTGTTGTTGGTACGAGGCTGCGACGCTTTTTGCTATCGAACCGGCCGGTTTGTGAAGAGGGTTTTTTAGCGGCGGAGATGACGTGGCGACGTGTTCGTGACGGGTAAAGGAGGTTTAAGGAGAAAGGAGTACGAGAAGATACGGTGAGGTCGATGCAGGAGATTCTAGCTCCTACGCCACCGCTGCTCGTAGTGAGCGCCATTTTTATATTTTGCGTTTTGTGTGGATATGTGTGAGAGAGGGAAGCGTATATGAGAGAATCAAAGAAGATAAGAGAATTGACCCGACCCGACCCGACCCGACCCGATTGACTTTAATCCGATCAAAATCAACCCGCTTATTTGCCAATTAAAGAAAATATAAATACAAAAATACACTATTTTTTTGGGTCAATAGTGTATGGGGTAAATAAAGAAATTTAACTAATTTTTTATGTCAAAAGTAAAACTATTTATCTACTCTTTTTTTTGTTAAAAGAATAAAAGGTATCCAATTTTAATTTGCAAGATAGTTTATCTACTCCTTAAATTAATTATTTTACTCATGATTCTATTTTATAATTAAAAAATGAAAATTTTAAAAATAATAGCTCAACTCCATTTTAAAATAAGAGAAATTCCTTAGAATACCATCAAAATAAGTTTTTGTTTTAAAAATACCATTAAAAAGTTTTTTATTACAAAAATACCATTAAAATGTTTTATATAACAAAAATATCATAAAAAAGTAGTAGTTTACAAAAATAACATAAACTCAAAAAACGAGTTTTAACACTTTTAGACTTTAAATTTTTTCATTTGGGTTCGCTATATAGTGTTTAGGGTATAGTTTAGAAGGGGTAGGTATAGTTTTTTGGAGATTTTGGATGTAATTTTGAAAATTTAAGATTGTGGTATTTATGAGAAAAAAACTTTTTAATGGTATTTGTAAAACTTTTCAAAATCTGTGTTAATTGTGTTAGAAAAACTTTTTTTGGTGGTATTCATAAGAATTGCCCTTAAAATAAAGAATAGAATAACCTATATTGGAGATTTACGACATAAAAATATAGTCATGGAGAATTTTTAGGTATTTACGGAACATCTTTAAAGAAAAGTACCATAATTTGTTTTATTTAAGTTTGTCTGAATCATTTGTTTAGTCTTAAACTAACGACATGTTCAATAAACCCATCTAAATCCTTAACAGAACTACCACCTTCTTTAACCGCATCAAACGCCGCTTTCTTCAATTTCACCGCTCCAATCCTCTCCGTTACCTTTACGTTAACAGAATCAGCGAAAACCCGAGCCAACTCGTCCGAGTCAGGAACCGTGTCAGGTCCTTCACAGGCACGAACCCCAGCTTTCAACTCATCCACCACAAGACACGCGTCAGTATACTGATCAGCTCTCATCGGCCACGTCAGCATCAAAACGCCAGCCACAACCGCTTCAACCACCGAGTTCCAACCGCAGTGCGTTAGAAACGCTCCCACCGCTCTGTGTCTAAGAACAGCCACCTGCGGGGCCCACCCTCTGATCACCAAACCCCTCCCAGCCACACGATCTTCGAATCCGGATAAGATGTTGCCGCCACGTGTCGTCGAGTCTTCCTCCGCGGGCTCTTTAACTGCCCATATAAAATGGACACCGCTTTTCTCAAGCCCAGAAGCGAGCGCGAGAGTCTGGTCTTTGGTCAACACTGCTTGACTTCCGAAACACACGTAAACCACGTGGCTATCGTCACGTGCGTCTAGCCACGACATCACGTGATCGACGGAAACCGAACTTGGGCCGCCGCGATTAGTATTCTCGGATAACGGAAGAATTGGGCCTACGGCCCAAACACGATCACGGCCCATCTCTTTCTTAAGCTGCTCGAGATAAACACTTTCCATGGCGGCGAACGTGTTCACGACGAGTCCCGAACTCGAGGCGTTGTCTCTGAAAGAGTCTCTTATAAATTCCCAAGATGGGTCTCCATGAACGTAGCTTAAGTAGATCGTGGAGATTTGTGACCAAGGAAACTTCCAATTATTAGGGATTTTCGAAAACTCGAGGATCTCGTCGTCGTCGTCTTCGTTGTTGTTTCTCTTTGTGGGCATATCGATCCAAAGAGTGTTGAGGATGCAGCAAGTTATAGCAGCGGAAGGTGAGAACACGAAGCGGTGGATTCCGAGATGTTGTGTCCATCCAAGGAAGAAATCGGAGACGATCGCGACGGGAGGAGAAGGGTGAGAAGCGATCCAAGAGAGAAGCGGCGCGTGGAGGTCGCCGAGCGCGTGGATCATTGTAGGGAAGGCGGAAGGAGGCAAGTCTTGGACGTTTTCGACGCCGGAAGGGATTAAAGGGTGCGGCGGAAAAGGGAGGATGAGAGTTTCGATGTTGATTCCGGCGGAGAGGAGAGGAGAGAGGAAAGGGAGGTTTTTTGGAGTGACTAAGACGGTGATTGTTAAGGAGGAGCCACCACGGAGAGCGAGGCGGTGGGTGAAATCTAGTAAAGGGATCATGTGGCCTTGCGCCGGGAATGGGAAGATTAAGACATGGATTTTGGTCGGAAAGTTGTTATTCTCGTCGACTGTCATAGTGATGTTTCTTTTTCTTTGAATGATTGTGAAGGTGGAAGAAGGGAAGGACGAAGAGAAAAGACAAGAGAGTGGTTTAAGAAGGAGACAACACTGTAGTTGTTTTGCTTTAAGTCAAATCTAGTGTGGACATTTTTGATTTTTTTGTGTTTATAGTTTTATATTTCATAAAAAAAATATTATTTTAAAAATCTGAAAACGTTTTTATTTTTTATTTAATTTTACAGATTTGATAAAAATATTTCAAAAATTGAAAAACAAATTTAAATTTTTTTTGATAAAATCATCCAAATATGATTATAAAATTGATTTTAAAATATATTTATGAAAATTTTTTGTGGATATAAGATATTTTGTCAAAACCAAAATGACAATTTAAGATTTTGCCTATTTAAAAAGGTTGCTTTTACAGTGAATGGACCCCTTGAGATCCCCAATGTTGTTCCTACAGTTGGAGAAAATGCTTACGACTCTTTTCAATAATACCGTGTGGTCTTGTGATTCTTGTATTAAAATCATACTTAAGAAGAGATTAATAGGTGGTAATCTCTTACATTGGTTACTTATTTTAGCAACATGGGGTCCTCACTCCTCATAGGTACACACGTCTAGAAACATACTATTATTTTGGTATTAGCTTTAAAAAAAGCCGAATATTTGGTCAGAAGCCGAATATTTGGTCAGAAGTTTTAATAAGGTGCTTACCAGCTACCAATAAAAAAGAGTTTAATCTACTAATTATATTATGAGGGTCATCAAACAATAAAAAAGTAAAATAATCAATGTGTTGGGTCGGTGCTTACCCCAGAACTTGTTACACAGTTTGAACTGAAGCTGTTTCAAAACTCCATTTCACAAGCCTCCATGAGAATTCAAAAATCTCATGGGATGGTTAAGTCTGGTGGCTCCATTTGGTCTCATCGCTACTCGCTGACAAATCCGAGTTCGCATGCAATAGCGAGATGATCGCTTCCCCATTTCTGCAAATTTTCATCGGTCAGAGAATGGCAGACAACTTTTCACACTAATGAGGGTTTTGATTTCGAACCATTGAAATTGAACAGGAACTCACAGTATTACAGGCAACTTTACGACTAATCACGGTCTTGGAAAAAAGTATAGTTAACTTATAGAAGAAGATCTTATGATTACCTCACTTGGTAGTCCACCTGTTCCTCTCAAAACATCAGTTGGCAAGGTTTCAAGAACCCTCACAGGGACAAGTTCCTCCGTGTGCCTGATTTAACACTTCTGATTAACAACAACGATTTGATAATAATAAGATACAGATACATCACAACACACTTACCATATATAATCAACAGTTTCAAGGAACCTGGAATGATACGTTGTTGCTAATGGTTCACCGCATTGATCTCTCGTTCTTTGTGTGCCCTGAAAGATCTCAGGTCTTAGCATACTAGAAGGAAAGCTATCACATCATACAAACATGCCCGTTTCTCTAAATTTTGAAAAAACACTTACAGGAACTCCGGCATATGCGCTGTTAAGCTTCAGTTGATGTCGGACATGAGTAGTTGCTTGACCACCAGTTGCAAGTTGTAGTTCTTCCTGGGTCCAATCATTGGATTGTGATCCAGAGATGGATACCGCAGCACTAAGAACAGAGTTTTTCTTAGACTAACTTGACATAGCACGGGCCAAAGGAGCGATATAAGAGATGTACTAGTTTATCAGCTAAACAGAGAAGGCACACAGAAACCAAGCATCTCGATGAATTTCAATTACCTAGCTGCATAACGGTTTCTAAATGACCTCTGATTTGTATCAAGTTTCGTCTGGCCAGAAATTTGCCTGCGGTCATGGAGCTGTGTATCCAACTGTCCAAAATAAAAAGAAATATGCAGAGTTCACTGAAGTTTCCCAACGGAGTAAGGAAAAGAAAAAGAGACCATGCAAAATGTATAAGCAAGAGTTCAAGAGCCTCGATGAAACTCACATCAGCTGAAGCTATGAAATCATAGATGGCGCTCTGTCCAATATATTGAGATGTCAGAAAAAGTTCATTAAGACAATATGTAATACAACCTAAAAAAATAGTTGGTGAGATCACCTTTGGAGTGCTATTCAGATCACCTGCAATCGCCACTGGAATATTTCCCCATTCTTGTGATAGCTTGTAAGCCCTCTCCAGAAAGAGTCTTACCTAAAAGTTTGTAACATTACAAAGATCAACAAAATGAGCATGCCACTTAAAATGTCCAAGAAGTATCATTTATGATGTCAGACATAGATTTACTGATGAATAATTGAATACTAAGAAATACTTTTGAAAGAGTTCCTACCATTAAAGTAAAAATAATTGAAAACGTAAGATGTGAATGAGGACAATGTTCTAAAGATTCTATGAATAAGCCAACTTCATTGGAAATTTGTAAGGATCTAGCAATCCGTACCTGGCCAAGCTTGATATCCCCACGCTTAGGATTGAATAAGACATGTATGTTCCCAACCACTAGCCTTCGAGGGCTTGTAGATGTTTTCCTAGAAATCAACCAAGTCACTGTTAGTGACTATGAAATATTATTGAATATCTCAGCAGTATCTTAAATATAGTCTGCAGTAAAAGAATCAAAACAGAGTCCAGACGTACTCTGAAGATTGCACGCATAATTTAGACTTCGGGTCCTCAGAGTTCATCTGTTCCAAAACACAGGATCAAACAGATTAGTTAATTGACAAGTACAGAGCATATTAAGCGGTTAGCACGCCTGCAAAGATACCGGAAAATAATCCTACAATAAAGATGTATCTATCCCTGTCTTAGAATTACTTTAAATGGTGCATACCTCTAAAACGCAAAGTTGAGCAACATTGTTTCGCAGGCCAAATCTATCAAACTCTATTTCTTGATGGTGTAGAAGCTTAAATCTGCATTTTACAGAAAAACAGTGACATGGATGGTGAAACTAGTTATAACTCGAAAAATAAACTTCCCACATCCCAGTAGAGAGTTATTCACTTTGGACAGTTCAAATGGGTAGATTCCTGACTCCAGCATATAGAGCCTTCCAACATAAAATGATCCTTAAGGGAGATACGAACTTACAAATTTTCTTTCCAGAATATAGAACAACCATCACTTGCTTCTCCAGTCCTCCTCTAGAAAGAATGTAGATGTTTAAAGAGCAGCTTCAACGCATAATTGCATATAAAGATTACATAGTTTTTGACTCATAAATACCTGGTGAACACCTTGAAAACCCCTATTTTTAAGAAGACCTTCTAGATCATCAAAGCGGTCAACCTCCTGCAGTGAAACTAAAACATAATAATGCAACCATACAAGTGTCTCTTTCTACACACGTAGTTGAATATAAATGGAATTAAAATCCGTTCTTCAACACAGTGTAGCTAACATGTCTCTTTATTAATAAAGTGAACACAATTTCCTAAATGAGGGTAATCCTTTAATGAACTATAACACAAGTGGTACGCGATAGCTTAACATCGAAACAACTATTATGGAAAAAATATAACTGTAGGAAGAAATAACCAAGAAAATTATCGCCTTCTCATATCATTCACATGAATTTTTCCATTAATCATCGAAGACAGTATGCATAACAGACACGGAAACTTGCCTGAAGACATAAGATGCTTGCATTGTAGCGACTAATCTCCTTACATATGAGATGTTTCCGTCTACTCCACTCTAAATGCTCGGGAGAAACGTTGAAATACAAGTCCATGTGGTTCGATGCATTGTCGACACCAAGTAGATTGTATGAAACTAAAACTACTTTATCTGAGAAATCAAAAAAAGGATAATTAAGACCAGAGATAAATAAGCAAAATTAGTTAATCTCAGAGAATGCTACATCTAATAACTAATCCTAGCAAATAAGCCAATCAAAATTTCGTGTAACGGCATCTACTATTACAAGTAATCATTAGCTAGCAATGTACAAGAATTTGATTCGAAAAAAAACACTTGATTAGTATATATACCTTTGAGATTTCTGAAATCGCTTGATGAAAACACCCAATCGCGATCAACGACGGAGGAGCTCGATAACCTCTCTGTTCTTATCCTTCGCCGACGGAGAGAAGACTTGCTAGGCCGTTCGGGATTATAACAACGCCGCGGCGGAAGAGGACGGTGTGGTTTTAGGGTTAGGGCTACGAATGGTTTGGGCACTGGCTCGTGAATGTTCGATTTCGCGGAGAGATCCGTCGATGGATCGGAAATCGAAGATCGCTTCCTCTTCGTGACGGAGATTGAGCGTCGCGATGTGTTCTCTTGCTTGCTTCCTCTCATGGCGAATCGATTTTACAGCGTCGGGAATTAATCCAAAAGCAACGAGGATGTATTTAAATCACCAAAACCGGTTTTAATTTTACTTTTTTCATTTGGGCTTATATAACCCACATAAATGAACTGATTAAACATTTTTTAAATATTGAAAAATTCTTTAAACACCAAACAAAAACTATTTATTTTGAAACTACCATTACAAAAAATTTCAAAACAAAAATAACATTAAAATATATTTTAATATCAAAAATATTATCAAAAAAATTTAGTTTACAAAAATACGTCAAACACAATAATATATTTCTAACATTTTTAGAATTTAATTTTTTTATAAGGATTAGAATATAGTTTTGAACGAAGTATAGTTTTAATTTTGAATGTTTATGATTTAGTTTGGCAAGTTTTCAACTGAATGATCAAATTCTTCTATATATTTGTTTGTATAAACAAAAATAAAGGCATGGAAAAAAAAGGATCAAAATATTATATAGAAATTTTAAATATTTTTATTTATTTTATAAAAAAAACAAATAAAATATATTACAAATTTCTATATTAACTATAGATATAATACTATTTGAAAAAAAAAACATAAACTCGTGGTATATAATATTTAGAGGAATTCACAAAACTACACATTTTCAACTATCCCTTCACAAAACTACACCTAATTCAATATTTTCACATATTTACACCCTTCCAAAATTTTAAAAGTTTGATTTACCATTTAAAAAATTACCAAAATTAAAATATTTTCATTTGGGTTCGCTAATTAGTGTTTAGTGTATAGTATTAAGGGGGTAGAATTGTGTGGGTAGGATTTATTTGAATTTAATTTTTAGTGTTTAAGTGTAGTTTTGTGAAGTATTTTGGAAATGGTGTAGTTTTGTGAAATGTAATTCAAATGGCGTAGTTTTGTGATTCTCCCTAGTATTAATCGTTTTAATCCAAAATTAAATTATTTTTTGTTAACATCCAATTTTAGCCTTAAATTTGCCACGTGTCATAAACCCATATAAAACGAAAGGACTTTGTTAACATCTCTTCCTACATTCGCGCTCCGTCCCTTAATACACAAACCCCAAAACCCAAATTACCAAAATTAATTATGTGTTTAATTCTGTGTTTAAACAATTAAAAGACGAATCATTTAAATTATTATTACTAATAATAAAATCAAAAACCACATTCCAAGCACGTCTTCGTCTCTCTGTTTTCTTTTCTCAGTTTGGATTTTCTCCACGCGCGAGCTTCCCCCGAGATTTTCCCGAGAAAATTTCGTTCTAGGTAATGAAAACAAAACGAAACGATCGTTTTCTTCTTCATCTTTATTGCCACAATTTTATTTTTGATGATTATGACTTTATGCTAATGTTTTTGACTTGGTTTTCAACTTTTAATCAATGTTGATTTTTTCTTGTTACACCCATGTCCCCTTTTATGTTCATCTTCTTTCTACTTTTGTTTGTCTTTACAATAGTGAAAATCATGTGAAAGTAACATATTTTTAATCGTAAAATGAATGTTATAATACCAAAGAAAAAAACAAATTGTAATGATGAATACACATAATGTTAGTCACATATTTGCTTAGGATTTTGTTCTTTATGTATGTTTATTTTCATTTCTTGTATTGTTTATGTGGGTTTAGTCTAATGCTAAAGTCTTTTCTTTTCATGTTTCAAGAAGTTGTAGCTAAAGAATGAAATATTCTTGGGTTGATCAAGTATATCCATAAAGTTTCCTTTTTTCGACCACGACGCGTGAATAATGAATCAATCAGGAAGCCCTTATGGAGATACAACTCCTCGTAGTCCGTTTTCGCCTTTCTCTCCTTTATCAGGAGGAGACGAAAGGCACAGAAACCTCGCGGATTCAAAGCGAGACACAACTCCTCGTAGTCCCTTTTCGCCTTTCTCTCCATTATCAGGAGGAGACGAAAGACATAAAAGCCTCGCGGAGACCAAGTTTCAACAAGCCCTTGCCGGTTCTGGCACATTAGGTAACATAGTTTTAAGTACTAATGGTCCTTAGATATTTCTTGTTTAGTAATAATATTCTCTAATGCAATGAGTTTTGTTTTTTTCTTTCAATTTATGATTATATTTAGATCCATTGTCCCCTAGTTCAATGCACCATGGAGGACACAAGTTTCATGAGGTATTTCAAATGAAGCAAGGGCGTTACGATCTTCAAGCCTCGAAGATTTCTGAAATGATGAAATCAAATAGCTTAGATGTATACACTTGTTCAATGAAATATCTTACATTTATTCTTTGGCTTTGGTCTCATTACATTAAAAGTGTCATGTGGCTTATGTTTTTGATTGCAGAATGCTCCTACGCAGTCACTTCTAAGCGTCGTGAATGGGATTCTTGATGAAAGTATTGAAAGAAAGAACGGTGAAATCCCTCAGGTACATATTTTGAATGTTAACTATGTACTTCTCTTTTACTTCTTGGGATATATTTTGAGTTTTGACAATAAGCTATGATCAGAGAGTGGCTTGCCTATTGAGAAAAGTTGTGCAAGAGATCGAGAGGCGTATATCAACTCAAGCAGAGCATCTAAGAACTGTATGACTTTCTTTAAATCAAGAAAATGCTTCATAGCAAATGTTCAAACATATGGTCTTGAAAGTAATCTCTTTGTTTATGTGTAGCAAAACAATATCTTCAGAACTCGCGAAGAGAAGTATCAATCAAGAATCAATCTCCTCGAAGCCTTAGCATCAGGAAGTGGTGAAGAAACTGAGGTATATAGTTTTGTTAACGCGTTTAATCTCTAAGAAAGACCGATTTTCTTTGTCTCATACTAATGTATATACACTTTCTGCTTTGTTGGTAAACTTTTACGTGTACAAGATGGCTACGCAACAGCTTAGACAAATAAAGGTGAACATTATTACACTTTATGAGTTGCTTCTAGCTAGTGTGACATGAGATTGAAATTGAATTTGACTTGTGCTTTTTCTTTATAATAGACAGAGAAATCAAAATGGGAAGAGAGGAAGAAGAGCGAAGAAGAGGATATGCTTAAGCTAATGAAAGAAAACGATCAATACAACACTGAAATCTCAGCGTTGAAGCAAGAACTTGAGACAACCAAAAAAGAATTTGAACATAAATGCTCGCAAACCGAAAGCCAAACAATGGTCAGTACATTATTACCGAGAGCTTTAGTAAAAATAACATTCGATGTTAGTGTTTTTGATGTGTCATAACTTGGAATTTTCTTGAATTATAGACAGAGAAGGCTAAATGGGAAGAACAATGGAAGAGCGAAGAGGAAGATATGGCGAAGATAGTGAAAGAAAATGATCAATTCAACGTTGAAATCTCTGTTTTAAGACAAGAACTCGAGAAAACTAAGAAAGCGTATGAACAACAATGCTCGCAAATGGAAAGCCAAACAATGGTTGCTACAACAGGGCTTGAGAGCAGGCTTAAGGAGCTTGAACAAGAAGGAAAAGAGGCAAACACCGCGAAAATTGCTCTGGAGGAAAAGGTCAACGAGCTTGAACAAATGGGAAAAGAAGCACACACCGCGAAAAAATCTCTAGAGGAAAAGATAAAAGAGCTTCAAGAAATGGAGAAAGATACAAAAACTGCTAATACAAGCCTTGAAGGTAAGATTCAAGAACTTGAACAAAACATCGTCACATGGAAGAATAAAGTCAAAAAAATCGAAGAAACATCTGAGTCCAAATCTCAAAGTTGGAGTCAGAAAGAAGTTTCATATAGAAACTTTATTACTCACCAATCTCAGACACTACATGTATGTTTTGATACATACTATTAGCTAGAGTAATAATCGTATAATCTATAGTTTTGCTAATTAAGCTGATCTCTCCAGGAGCTGAGATCATATTCAAGATCCATCAAGCAAGAAATATCAAATGTTCAAGAAAACTATACAGAAGAGTTCAGCCAATTAGGTAACAGAGAATGTTCTAATGTATGCTTCTATATTAATTACATTGTAAAGTTTTGTAATGTCTATAAACAAAAAGTTGTGTCTCTTCAGGAGATAAACTGATTGAACTTAGCAATGCTGCCGAAAACTATCACGCTGTACTAACCGAAAACCGAAAGCTTTTCAATGAGCTTCAGGAGCTAAAAGGTACTAAATATTTATATTCAACATTTGTTCAAATTCTTAAGTAGCCTATTATAAGTTTTGTACTTGTGAATTTGCAGGAAACATAAGAGTGTTTTGCCGTGTGAGACCTTTCATTCCAGGACAAGGTGCACCGAACACAGTGGTCGAGTACGTTGGTGATGATGGAGAATTGGTAGTTACTAATCCCACTAGACCTGGAAAAGACGGTCTTCGCCAGTTTAGGTTTAATAAAGTTTATAGTCCAAGTGCTACTCAAGGTGTTCATCTTTTGCTTTCCCTGTCTATCTCTATTCTATTAGATATGTGTGTGGTAAATTTGAAAAAAATGAAGTATAATAATCTTAAGTTCATGTGGTATTATTGGATTCTTGCAGCTGATGTGTTTTCGGACATAAAACCATTGGTTCGGTCAGTACTTGATGGGTTCAATGTTTGTATATTTGCATATGGACAGACAGGATCAGGCAAAACTTATACTATGGTATGTTTTTATTATATTATTTTCTTAAAAACAAAGATTCGTATGAATAACTCCATCGCGATTTCTTTACTTTTTTATCGTTCTTATAGACTGGTCCAGATGAAGCTAGTGAAGAAGACTATGGAGTTAACTACCGTGCACTTAATGATCTTTTCAAAATCTCTCAATCCCGGAAAGGAAACATTAGTTACGAAGTCGGCGTACAAATGGTCGAGATATACAACGAGCAGGTGCTAGATTTGCTATCTGATGACAGTTCTCAAAAGAAATATCCTTATGTTTTCGAAACATTATTATGTTTTATCGACTTTTTTCTTTACTATTGTGTATACATTCTTCCTTTTTTGTGTTTCCTTGACCTAGACAACACACTAGGTATACTTTCAACAACTTCACAGAATGGTCTAGCTGTGCCTGATGCAAGCATGTTCCCTGTGACAGCAACATCAGATGTTATTACATTGATGGACATTGGTCTGAACAATCGAGCCGTTGGTTCTACTGCCTTAAACGAAAGAAGTAGCCGATCCCACAGGTTCTGACTTGAAAACAAAAACATGTGTGTATGTGTGTTTTAACAGCTTCTTACACTGACTTTTACATCTCTTTTCTTGTGCAGCATTGTCACGGTTCATGTACGCGGTAAAGACTTAAAGACCGGTTCTATCTTATACGGAAATCTACATTTGGTGGATCTTGCGGGAAGTGAGAGAGTAGATAGATCCGAAGTTAAAGGAGATAGACTTAGAGAAGCACAACATATAAACAAATCACTCTCTTCTCTTGGAGATGTTATATTCTCTCTTGCTTCAAAGAGTTCACATATACCTTACAGAAACAGCAAGCTTACACAAATCCTACAAAGCTCTCTTGGTTAGTTATAAGTTAAAACCCATGTTCTGTTTTTTCTTTAATAAATCACCGTAATTCCAAATCTTCGGTCCATAATCTTTCTATCATCTAGAATCGCAATATTAAACTTTAGGCCACTAACATTTTTTTTCTATGTTGTGTAATATAGGAGGAAGAGCAAAGACATTAATGTTTGTACAACTTAACCCTGATGCTATTTCATATTCGGAGTCGATGAGTACTTTGAAATTCGCGGAACGTGTCTCTGGTGTCGAACTTGGAGCTGCGAAAAGCAGTAAAGATGGCAAAGATGTTCGTGACTTAATGGAACAGGTAATAAAAACTTTTAAAACTAATTAAGATTTGAGAAATATACTTGATTTAGTGCTAATCATGAGAATTTCCCTAAACTAAAAACCACATTTTAGATTCTCACTAACCTCTCTTCTCTATGTTTATGATCTTTTAACAACAATGAATGAATCGTTTTTTCGGTGTTTTTAGTTAGCATTGCTTAAGGACACGATAGCGAGAAAAGACGAAGAGATAGAGAGGCTACAATCAGTGAAAGACAATAATAATGTTCAAGCTCAGAGAGTTCGTAAACCAATGGTGAGGAGAAAGAGTTTAGGACAAAGTGATGATGTGAATTCAGACACAGGTGAATACTCATCACAGTCAAGATATTCTGTTACTGATGGAGAGAGTTTAGCTTCTTCTGTTGAAGCAGAGTATGAGGAGAAACAACTAAGTGAAGCTACTTATGATGATGCTTCTCTTGGAACTCAAGGGTCCTTGGATTCTGCTAAAAAACCACCCAAAATTTCAGACAGGTAAAAGACAAAATATACCCTTTTTTATGTGTTGAAAATTCATAGGCTAACTAATTTTAAAAGTATTCTAAAAAATAAGAACTGGTTTTAGAAAGAGCAAAATTTCATGTAAAAAAGTTGTTAGAACAAGAACAAAAATAACATAAATTAGTTTAAAACATTAAAAAAAAAAAATCATAAACCTGAGAACAAAACTCTATCCCTTTTAATATTGTACCTTAAACATTAAATAACGAATCCAAATGGAAAAAAATAAGTTATAGTGTTAAAATTTGATTTTTGTATTTATGATATTTTGTGGCCAAAAATACTATTTTTTCGTGGTATTATAAGGAATTACATTTTTTAGAAACAAGACACTTTGTTTGACAAAAAAAAACAAGAAACTTTCGATATATACTTTTATTCTATTTTTTAAAATGTAAAATATTGTTGAAACACACACAAAAATGTGGTTATGTGTCATGAAACTTTAATTTCAAACTAATTATTTAATGTTGGATTTAATTGCAGAGCAAAGTCAATGAGTTCAAGGTCAACGGCTGTAACACGACCACTAGATAAGCTTCGAAAAGTAGCTTCAAGGACAACATCGACTGTTGCTAAGGTTACGTCGGGCTTGTCGTCTTCAAGTAAGCTAAACTAATTAATATTTTTTGTTTATTAGGTTTAATTATCATATTAATTACAAATATTTCCGTCTCTAATTGATATGTTTTTGGCAGGCACTAAGAAAACAAGCACAACTTCGAGTATGGCAAAATCTTCTAAACGATGGGCGTAAATTACGCTTTTACCCCTAACTGATATACACCTTACAAAGTTATACGTAACGTTGCATATATCATTTTTCATTTCTCACACGACTTTACGTACGTTCTCTAAATTTGTTTTGATTTTTTTTTTGTTTTTTTTTTCATTTTTCTCTAATATACTTGATTGTGACTACAAAATTTTCAATAATGTATGTGATTTTTGTAAAATTTTGTAAATACACAAATCTTATTATTTCAAAGATATTTTATTTATGGGTTTATAGTTTTGACAAAGTAAAAAAAAAACAGGTCATATACATTTTTATGGTGTTTTTAGTAACTCATGCATATGAGATTACAAAATAATTTAGCGACTTTCAGAATTTTTACCAATCACATAAATCTCCAAAATTATAATTTACATTCACCGCTATTTTGCTTATCCAAAACATTAATAAACAAATTGTTATACCTACCACTGTGATTCCTTGCGTGTATGAATGAGTATACCTAACCTAACAAAAGTCTGAAAAATATGTTCAAAAAGTAAAAAAGATATATGAACAATAAAAGGAAAAGCAAAAAAAAAAAGAAAAGTAGAAGATAACTAAAGCAATCTACAATAGCATATCCCCCTATCTATTTATTCGAAACTTTATGAAAGTTCTTTATTTGTAAGTTTTTTTGTCTAATAAATCTCCTACAATATGAGGTGTAAAAATTAAAGAAAAAGTAAAAAAGAATAAAAGGGTATATTCTCATAATATTTAATTAAAATAATGGATGGGGTCAATGTGGAGGAAAGAAAAGTGGAGTGGAATCTCTTTGTAATGCTTTTCCTTCTTGAATAATTTTAACTTTGCTCATCTTCTCTTCACACCAATGCAACTTCTCTTCGTTTATTTCATTCATTCTCAAAACTCTTGAGACTATTTTTAAATCTATTAATCCCATTAATATCTCCATTTCTTCCTCTATGCTCATTTTCTTCTTTCTCATGTATTTTCCTCCTTTGCGCATCTCTTTTAGCTTTGTCTTTTTCTGTTTAATTATGATTTAGGAAAAAATCACATAATGTTGTTAATTTATGGTCTTCACAAAAATATAGTAGACTATATACTATTACTATTTAACATACTTTTAAGTTATAAAACTAAAACACTAGTAGTATATAAATTGAAAGAAGCTAGATAAAGCATTAATATACATGAATATACCCACTTTAAATCTTTTAACAAAAACTTTTGAAAAGTCGATACTAAATTCTATGTGATCCCATTAGTACCAACCATAAGTTAGTAACGATAAAAAAAATAAGAATTACTATTTCACAAAGTATGATCATGACTATCTTATAAAATACAAAAGTTTAATCTTTTTATTATTTTGTTAAATATAGACGAGTCATAAAGGAATGAAAATATATAGAGGTTGAAAATGTTGACCTTTGTGTTGACTTTTTTCATGAGATGAACAAGGGTTGGATCAATGGATCCTCTTTTATTTCTTCTACCAAAAAAGGCTTTAATAATCTTTTGACAAGGCTTCTCCTTATCAGCTTTGAGAAAGTTCATGAATGTTCTTATACATTCCTCCATTATCATCAAGAAAGAAGCTGATGTTATCCTTGTCTTAAAACCATCTTCTTCTTCCTCTCCTTTCTCTTCATCATCCTCGTAATCTAAATCCACATAATAATTAAAACCATTACCTAATCTACCCTTGACTAGCTAGTTACCTAATTTACGAACATACCATTTTAAGAAATTTTCAAGACACTACTAACAAATGTTTATAGGTGGAACGTAGCATTTAGGAAAAAATGTAGTCAAAAATATCACAAACCAAAATAAAATTTAACATTTCAATTTTTATGTTAGTTTTTAAATGAGTAAAGTTTAATTTTGATTTTTAGGGTTATTTATTTTCCGTGAACATGTTTTAGGGTTTAATTTCGAAAGTTTTATTCGACCGAGAAACATTGTAGTAATATTTTAGGCATATAAAACTTGTGTTATATTTTTTGGTTTATTAACTTTAAAATTAGTATTTTAGAAATATTGTATTTTAATAATTATACTTATAATATATACCTTGATATTCAGGAACAAGAAGCAATTTAGGAGCAAGAGTTCTCATTCTTGCATAAACCTCTGGTCTCCTTCCATGTTCATAAGGCTCATTCTCCACATACCTTTGTAATAAAATATGAAACGTACGGAACTGGTCGGCTATCGCGGCGGGACAACCAATGTCGGTGAGGCTAATCCGTTGCGTCGATGATCTTTTTCTCTCGAAGTTTTTGTAGTTCCAACTTAAAGCTTCCCATGTTAGACATATTTGTGCCACGTAAGCTGATTCTAGCTCAACGTATGGGTTTGGTCTTATTGAACCGTTGTTGTTGTTACTTGTGTTTTGTTTTTTCTTGTGTATGTTTGATGATATTTTGTGAACGATTCTTTCTGAGATTGATCTTGGCTCCACCATGATTGATTTCAAAGATTCTGTCAAAGAAAAAAATGATTCGAAATTTTTTAGTTAGATTAAAATAAGGGTAATTCTCAAATTAGAACATTTTTTAATCTAATTTTTTACCACTAAGGTAAAATTTTTAGTAATGGTTCTAAAACTACAAATACATGTATGAACCTTTTTGTAATATTTTAAGTTATTCTACAAAATTTAAATCTAAAATTTAATGAATATATACACATTAAATATATAATAATAATAATAATGTAAAATGTAAGCCGATTCTAGAATTTAAGGACAATTAAACAACTAGTGATAACTATATTGAAGGTAAGCTCCTTTTAAAATTTCCGTTTTCTACTAATTTTTTTTTTTTTTTTATTACATCCGTTTTCTACTAATTTGATTAAGAGAAATTCTTTAGAATACCGTCAAAATAAGTTTTTGTTTTAAAAATACCATTAAAAAGTTTTTTATAACAAAAATACCCTTAAAATGTTTTTTATAACAAAAATACCATCAAAAAGTAGTAATTTACAAAAATACCATAAACTCAAAAAACGAGTTTTAACACTTTTAGATTTTAAATTTTTTCATTTGGGTTCGCTATATAGTGTTTAGGGTATAGTTTAGAAGGGGTAGGGTTTAGTTTTTTGGAGATTTTGGGTGTAATTTTGAAAATTTAAGATTTGTGGTATTTATGAGAAAAAAACTTTTTAATGGGATTTGCAAAACTTTTCAAAATCTGTGCTATTTGTGTTATAAAAACTTTTTTTGGTGGTATTCTTAAGAATTGCCCTTTGATTAATTTTTTTTTTTTTTTTTTTGTCAAACACCCTTTGATTAATTATTTTTTCTAATTAGGACATAAAAATGTGTATTCAACAATATTGTGCATGCATGATTATATAAACATATAATTATAGGCATGAATGATGAATAAATTAACCTGTTTCGTGAAGCTTTTGAGCAGAGAATTTAGTTAAAAAAGTCATTTCTTCGTCGTATTTTTGAAAAACGGTGTAAGATTCCCACTTAGGACAACTCCGGCGAGAAGAGGAGGAGAAAGGGTCGTCTGTCTTGACGGAGTTTCTCCACTCCGATGAGCTTTTCGACGTTGAATCATTCGTACATGATGACTCTCCAAATATCACTCCTCTCTCTTCTTCTTCTTCTTCTAATAATAATTCCTCTGTTTTGATCTCACACGTGGCAAATCTTGATGTTGGTTGTATTTCCACGTCATCATTCTTGATTTCTCCATTAGAGTTAAACTCTCCTATAACCAAACGATATAAAAAAAATATTAAAGTATTAAAACTAAAAAAAAAAAACAAATTTAAGTACGATTCGAATTTCTAATATATATAATTTCGCGGGTTTATAACATAGACAAATAATATTATTAGTTAGTGTTCATATTTGTATCTAAGTAATTCATTTCTTGGCAAATAACCTTTGAGTGATATCAATGAATATCATTTTTTTACTAAAGAGAATGTGTTATCAAAAGAATCACGTGAATGCACTATATAATAGTATTATCGAAACAATTAAATTTGTATATAGCTTTTTAACATTTTCACTCAAATAGTTAAAATCATTGCTACTTGTAGAAAGAAAGAAAACAACTTTCTATATGCATGTGAATTAATAAAAATAAAATAAAGACAAAAAATGTGAAGAAAATAATACCAATATTGTAGCTTTTATTAAACACCAAACCACTATGAAGAGGAAAAGAGGGACCACGGTTACTTCTCTTTGGTCTCTTACGAATCAAATCTTCAACGACGTCGTATCGTGACACACCTTCTATATCATCATCATCATCATCATCATAACGATGGTCATGATGAAGATCTTCAACACCATCATCATCATCATCATCATCATCTTCTATCGATGATGATGATGATTCACTACGATAAGGAGAAACATTGGCTGAAGAAAAATGTTCATCTATTGAAGATATCTTAGAATCTTGATCATCTTCTTGCTCATCATGATGATGAACATTCATAAACTCCTTTGTGTGTTGATTATGTTGCTCACCTTTGTAGCTATTATTGTAAAACACTAAAGACTCTCCATCTTCTATTATATCAGCTATCAAATGATTATTAGGTTTTTGATCTCTAGGTTTGATATGGTAACTTGTATTACAAGTCATCTTGAATTCTTCACTTTCCTCTTCTTCTTCTTCCTCCTCTTCTTCTTCTTCTTCTTCTTCGTCGGAAAATAAATCATATTCATCTTCACTCCTATATAACAATAAAACTATTAATAATTTTTACAATAAAATACAATAATACCTAGAGATTATGTTTCTACTATTCTATAAAACATTACATAATAAATAATACTTTGGATATATATTTTTATCATATCTTATGGATGTACTTATATATATATATATACCTTTGGAGGAGAGGATAGCCGCCGATAAAGTGGAGGAGCTTGAGGAGGAGAGAGACGGCGGAGTAGAGGAGGAGGAGGAGGAGAAAGAAGAAAGTTGAGACATTGATGAAGAGACTTGCTAATGCTTCTTCATTTGTATAACATTGCATTTTAATTAAAATCCTCTTTTTCTCTCTTTCTTTTTATATCTTTTTTTTTTATCTTTCTCCTATCAAATGGAGAGAATTAGGCTTCCTTTAGCTACAAAATCAAAAGCAAAGTTTATGGTTTTACAAACAAAAAATTTTTATATAAAGTGGGTTGAGATGAGTGCTTCTCTTTTTCTTTACTTCTCTACCTTTTTCTTATTAATATGAATCTTTTGGTCTTTTTAAATATATGTATAAATTGGACTTCTTATATATAATTTCTTAAGACAAGATTATATTGACTACTTTAGCCTCATTGTATATATATAATTTATTACTAGATAGAAAAGGTTAGAATTATAGCTTTGATTAGAAATATATCCATCACTGAAAAGTGAAATAGTTATACGGTATATACTAGTTTTAGCCCTGATATATGATTAAAAAAATATTACCCTATGATTATTGTTTGCACAAGATTAGGTGCAAAATCATATACATAATTTGTTGATATTTTTTTTTTGTTAAAGATAATTTGTTGATATTGATATGAATTTTTTGGAAACAAACTTGTAAATGACAAAACATGGTGGGAGAGAAACGTAGTGGAAGACTAAATTTTTACCTGAAAGAATAAAAATAATTAAAGTCGATGACGTTTATCAACTTACTAAAGGCAAGAATCCAATTAATATTGTATAATTTGTATCAATTAAAATAAATTATCTCGTACGAAAATTATGCATGCAAACAAAAACTAAAAATAAAAATCTCTGCAGCAACTAGAAAGTGAAGAAGCTAAAACCGTGTCACACGCTTTGTTAATGTTAACTTATTTTTAGGCTTTTGCTTTTCCAAAAGCTATATCAATTAGATTATTCATATTTATGTAAATGCATGTTACGTGTAGAATTATTAACATGGTACACAGAAAGAACACTTGAATAAATTTCATATATTTTTTTCTTTTTAACAACAATAAAATTTATATTTAATATCTGTTTTTGGGTGAAATATTTAATATCTATATATTCAATATTTAATCCTATAATTATTGGGTTAAAGAAATTCCTGGGAAAAAGAGTTTCAATATATTAACAAAGACATGCTTGGTCTAATTTTCTTATTGGGTCAAGAATATAATATGAGCCCACACGTGTGAGGCCCATTTTTCTCACGTACTGTTTTGTGTTTGCCTCTTAAAGCTCATTGGGCAAACACTCATAGATCGTCACGGTTGCGAAATACCGACGAGAGACAATGGCGGCTAAGCAAATCGGCGGAGACGGCGGATTACCGGAAAATCTCGCCGGAATGACTAAAAGCCAGCTCTACGATATCATGTCTCAGATGAAGGTTCTCTTCTTCTTCCCTTCTCTTGGATTATCGAGATTATAGAAGAGATCTGTTCGTATATTCTCGTCACTGAATCCAGTTTTTGATCGATTGAATCTTGATTTTTCGCAGTCGCTGATTGATCAAAACAATGAACAAGCAAGAGAGATTTTGATTCGGAACCCTATTTTGACGAAGGCTCTTTTTCAGGTTTTTTTTCTTCTAAACTTACCCTAATAAACGAGAATGATTCTGATTCAGAGCTTATCTCTTGAGTATTTGATTGAATTACTTTGGATTTTAGCCTTGTTATAGCATAAATTGGTTAAAACTTAGGGTTTTGTGTTGTTTCCACACATGAACACTGTTAAGTCTATGCTTAGTACAAATATATAAGAAAAGATTCATGTGTTGATAGATTTTTAGGCTTGTAATGATGATAATGTTATGTTTTTGTTGAATCTTAGGCACAAATCATGCTAGGAATGGTTCAGCCTCCTCAAGTGGTATTTGCTTGAATCATTTAAGTTATTTGTTTTGCAGTTTTATTTCTGTGTATTACAACTTTATGTTATTTAGATCCCGAAAGTTGAGCCGCGAGTCGTGCAACAACCTCAACATTCTCATCAATCTATGCCGCCAAAACCAAACGTTCAAGCTCATATGTCTTCTGTTCAAGGCGGAGGCGGGTTACAAGAGACAGCAGCTATGATGCAACCACAAGTACCCATTAGAAAACACCCCGTACCACAACCGTTGCCTATGCCTCCTCCGCCTTCTGTTTCTGCAACCAATAATGCTTTATCACAGCCTCGGTTTTCACATCCACAACAGCGTCAGGGACATCTTAATCCTCCTGTTGGCGCTCCTCTGTCTCATCCACAGTCTTCTCAAGGCCAAAGCGGGCCTCCTCCGGTTCCCCATCATCAAGCATCTCAACCATCACCTTTTCATCATCTTGATATACCAGCCTCCTCAACTCAGTCTCAGTTGCAACAACAACCAATGCACTCGGGTGGTGGTTCTCATTTGGCTCAACAACAGCCTAGACCATACCATCATCAGTTTGGGCCTGCCCAGACTGGCCCAAACACTGGGTTTCAACAACATAGCGCACCTCCTCAACATCATTCTCAACCCATGTTTCATGTGAGTCAGAGAGCAGCTATTACGGCCTTCATTGTTATTTATGTTTTTTTACTGACTAGAGCTTGCTATTTGAACCAAATTACAGTCAGGTAATAGACCCCCTGCTTCTGGGGGACCTCAATACCCGCAAGGACAGCAACATCTGCCTAGTCAGCCACCATATCAGGTCTGTATACTCTTCTCTTCTTATGTTTTTATGTGATATTTAGTGATTTTGCTGTTTTACTACGCAATTATGTTGTTTTATCTCTTGTACTATATCCTCAACGTCATACTTTCAGTGAGTTGGTTCACCATTTAGTGAGTATTATTTCCTTCATCTTTTGTTATTATTCTTAATCAGATATGCGAAACTGCTTCCTGCGATACCCCTGCTCATCTCTGTTCATTGTCATTGTGTTTTTAGTTCTGATTACGCTGAAAACGTGTTTTTACTTAAAATGTCATATAACTTAAGCGGAATATATGCAGGGTTTTTGTTTGTCTCTTTGCTCACAGCTTGTAATATTATTTCAGGGAGGAAGTCAATTTCGCGGAGATTACAACAGTAACCAATTAGGAGGTTCGATGGCTGCAGACAGAGGTCCTTCTTGGATGAGTGGCCAATCAGAGAGCTCGAACATTACACATCTCCCAGGCTTAGGACCCGTTTCAACACCAAGCCAAGTTGGGCCTGGAAGCGCCCCACCACCTCGCCCTGCACCTGTAATCTACCTTTCCTTGTTTAAACTAAAAGATATAGCCATTGAACCACTGGTGCTTCAAAGGATATTACATGTTCATGTATTGTTTAGTTGTGTCTTTTACCAGAGGAACGAGCTTTTGTGTGTGTTTTGTTGATGATCGTGTTGTTCTTGTTTGTGCAGATATCTGCAGAGATGGAGAAGGCGTTGCTTCAACAGGTGATGAGCCTGACGCCTGAGCAGATCAATTTGCTACCACCAGAACAGAGAAACCAAGTCCTCCAGCTTCAACAGATTCTCCGACAGTGAAGATCCGTTGTTACGAAACAGTTTGTCTCCATGTTAGAGCATAGTAGCGACATGTTTTTGGTTTTGAATGCCAAGTTTGTGATATTGTAGAAAAGATGAGTAATTCAAGTAATACTTCGAGAGGAATTATGTCTTCATTATACTTCTGTTTTTATTGTTGTGTAGCAATTTTCTTGTGACTTTCAAAGTGTTCAATCTTCTAGACAGTTATGTTCAAACTCTTATGTCACAATGTGAAATACTTAGACCATAAACATTGCTAGGCTCTTGGTGGGTTTTAAATCCAAAAGCTCAATTAAAAAAAACAAAAATTGAAAAAACCCTAAGAGACCATATGTTTTGTCTCTTATCTCAGAGCCGCATCTGAAATAAAAAACAACGTCCTCTTTTTCTCGGCGATTCCTTTTCTCCGGCCAAATCAAATCGTTTATGTCTTTGTTTCCGCCAAAGTTTCGTGGCTTCTTCTTTGCTTATAGCCGGTTCTTCCGCCGCATGAAATTAATTCAGATTTGTTTATTCATCAATCATCTTCTAAATATGGCTTTGTAGACTTGAAACCCCATTTGATAGATTTTTTATTATCTTTGAGTAGTAATCTGTTTCATGTAGTCTTCTTTATAAAATATATGCTTTGAATAGTATTTTGTTTCATGTAGTCTTCTTTGTAAAATATATGCTTTGATTAGTAATTTATTTCGTGTGTTTTTCTTTGTAAAATATATGCATCTATTGTAATATGCTTTTATGAAGTCATCTTTGTGTAATATAAGGTGTTGTCTAATGGTTTTTCTTTTGCATTTCAGTGGAACAAGTCCAAGCAGAACAAGTCGAAGCAGAACAAGTGTAATACACTCTAAAATGGATGGAAGAAAGGTTATCATATGTAGTCTTCCTGCTAGAGGATTGAAAATGAAGTCAACACTTCCACCAAAAGAAGAACACTTGATTAGAGTGAAGGAAGCGGCACAATCATGTAAGGGAAAAGGGCACATGTGATCTTTCTAGTGGACTTGGTTGGTTGCTCTGTCTAATGTAGTTTTGTAGTGTTCTTTTGTAGTGTGCTTGTTTGTTAAAGTGTACTTGTCTGTTGCCTTGGTTGGTCGTTTGGAGTGTGCTTGATTGTTTAATGTACTCGTTTGTAGTGGTTGGTCTTTGTAGTGTATTTGGTTAGTTTAAATTTTTTTTTTAAGAACCCATTAACAATTCTACCAATAATACATATTTATCATTAAAATCTTATTTAAGTCTCTTAACATTTTTTATATTAAATTATGTCATAAGAACCCAAAAAAGGGTTTTGGGTTCTTAAGTTATTATTTGTTATTAATCACACTTGCCTTAGTATATATTCTAATAATATTAGAAAAGTGTTAAGATGATTACTTAAAACTAAAAGTAGGAAGTGAAGGTTTTTGTGGGTTAAATTAAGTTTTAATAGTTAATGCTTAAAATGGTATTCAGAGATTTGAGGAGCTAATAACAAAAGCTTGAACCACTTCCAAAATTTGGTGGTTTGGTGGGTTCCCACAATGTTTATGGATCCTTGAACTTGCCCATTTTGATTTCTCTGCCACACAAATGATGTGATCACCAAATCTATTTGTTTCTTTACTTTTCTTGGCCCCACCTTATTTTACTTGTTTCCCATAAACTATCCTCTCCAACATTATATCTAATTGCTAAATTGTTTATTTTCTTAATGTAATAATGGATCTTTGTTTCAAGATTTAGTTATGAAAAGACTTCTAATCATAATTATTTTCTATAATAAGAAAGTTTGGCTTATATATTAGTTTATTTTCAACATAGCTAATAGCCCAATAGAGTGAGAACTAGGAGGTAGGTAGGAACAATCAACCAACTAAATCAATTTAATTATCAAAATTAGTTGTTTTATTATATAAATATATATTCAATAAGATGGAAATGAATAGAAAGCCCCACGTATTTTACATCTTCTTTAGGGCAAGTAATGGTCCATTTCAAGCTGTCCTCCTTATAGTTTCATAGATGCATGCAATGTATCTATTCCCACTTTTGTTATAATTGTTTTATATATTTTTACTTATTTTATGTTTGAATTTTATCTATTACTCGACTAATTTATCCAACATGAGAGCAACACATGCTATGGACTCCACTACCACTTTTTGGAGCTTTCTCTTATAAATAGTTTTGAGTTTTGACCATTTATGAGTACTTATCCAACTTGAATAAAATAAATGTATAGACTGCATAATATTAGAATATGTAAAACATGCAAATTAAACTTAATTAATTATAAAACATAAAAATATTCTAAGTGAGTTTAATAGCCTACTTAGTCTAATAGACTGTTTAGATTTTTTGTTTTAAGTTAAGATTAAACATGATAATTAGATTATAAGTGATGAATTCTATAATTAAGGCTACAACTCTTTAAACCGCACTACTTACCAAGCCAATAATATTGAGTTCTTGTCTTTTTGTTAAAGGTTTATGTTTTTGTTGTTAAAAGCTCAAAATTATGTATGAATACTTATAATAGTTTAATACTAATACAAACTATAATAACTAATTACAAACTCTAATACAAGAAAAGAGAAATAATATCTAAAATTTAAAAATGATCTGCCCAATCATACATATGATGAATAGAGAACATCCATTAGATTCTATGAAGTATGAACTGTCACTCAAATCAATTATTTATGCAATAAAAGCAAATTAAGAACTACATTTTAGATAATTACATAGACCACAAATTTTTAAAAATAAAACCGAAATATATATCTTTGGTTGCTCGACGATTATACACGTCCCTTGGAAATACACAATCCACAAGTTGCACATATAAAGAAACTCACTATTTTGTCTTTGTGTATAGTTTCGGAGAGATACATCATTATGTCTTTATTTGGATAGTAACACTTTTCTTTCTTTCTTTATTTGGATAGTAACACTTGAAAGAGTAGTTTTGTCAATTCAATTATACTATTCCTTGAGGAGGTCCAAATCCAAGTTGGTCTTAGAGTTTATCATCTTTGTTCTAATTATTAACCTATAGTTATAATGACATTTTTCGTGTATACATTGCATGATTAATGGGGTGGTGGCTATTTCGGATTTTTTTGTTCTATTATATTGAAGAGGTTTTTTACAGTTTATAAAGTATTTAATTAACTATGAAAGCACCATTAATATATTGTACCCTCTACGTATAATTGATATTGTATTAAACTAATCGAAAATCATATTAAATTATTATCAATTTAGTTGAATTGCAATCTCTAGGCAATAAATTTGTGTAATGTCGACAATATAAATTATACAAATCATCATTTGTATAATTTGGCATCCAAATTATTGAAATCCAACTATTTAAGTAAAAAAAAAAAATAACCAAAAAAGGAGAAAAATTAAAGAAACAATATAAAAAGGAAAGAATAAAAACAAAAGTCAAAGGGTCCATGAAGATGAATGGAAGACAGGACTCCCATCCCTCCCTTGCCCCATCTCCACTGCCTCACGTGCCTTTGCTCTCTACAATAATTATTATATATTAAATTTATATATATATATATTCAAACAAACTTTTAAAAATTGATAATAATATCATTGCTAAACACAATTAAGCAACACTATATATTAATATTAAGATGTTATTTATTAGGGAAAAAATGATGAAAAAAAGATTGTGTGTACCTGCATGGAATCAACAGCATCACTCTCTGAATTAAAATCATAATATGAACTTGCTGCTGTTAGCTTCATAGATAAAAACTGAATCCACATTTTTTTTTAAAAATATATTAGTTATTGAAATGAAATGGAAATAATTAGATAATATATAACTTATAGTAGAAATTGGTTATTATATATATATATACCTCGACTTGATTTTGTAAAGATTGAACGTAATTAATTATCTCATCAAGCATCGTAGCCATTCCCATAGTCTGCATCACCAAATAAATATATTGAATAAAAATATATTGTTTATAAGTCTTAAGCTAATTAATTTGAATTAATTTTCCTATAATTAAATACCTTATAACATCCGGGAACTATATCTTGCAAACATTTCAATCTTTCATTTATTTTCCCTCGTCTAACCTGAAATACAATATGTAAAATATATAAATATAATATTTACTATAAATTTTGATTATTATATAACATATGATTAATCAAATAATATTTGATTAGGTATATTAATTTTTACCCGCTCTGCTAAGCTGTGGCTATCAGTGGCTTGACCTCTTTTAGCTCTAACATGAACAACTTCTCTTTCTTTCTCTTCTTCTATATTAATCTTAGACTTCTTACCTCTCCTTGAAGAGCCCTGTGATTTTATTATAAATAAATAAAAATAGTTATAATGATGAAATTAAGAGTTTATTCTGAAATTAGGGTTTTGAGGCTAATAAATACTTTTTTGGTAAGAAAGTTTCCATTTATGGAAAGTCGAGGAGAAGATGTAGATAGGGTTTGATCAGAGACACTATTCTCCGAAGTAGAAACAGAAGCCATCAATGTTTTTCTCTTCTTTGTATCGATTCTTGAACAAGACTCTTCGTTTTCTTGAATATTACAAGGAATAAAAAACCCTTGTTGATGATGATGATTTATATTAATATTATTATAATTATTTTCGTGAAAATGATGATCTTGATGAAGTTGTTGTTGTTGTTGATGAAAGAAGAGAGAGTCAAGAGAAGAAGAGAAAGGAGGAGCAAACACTGTTTGAAAATGTTGGAGTGTGTTGTTTAGTTCTACAAGTTGAGTTATGGGATCATCCATTGTTGTTGTCTGAAAATCAGAAGAGAGATTAGCCATTATTAATTATCTGATTATTTTTTTTTAATAATTTCAATATTTGAGAATGGAGAATGAGCTGTTTTGGAGCGAGTAAACTTTGTTTATATATATAGACACTGATTTTTTCTATTTTTGTTATTAAAAATTTGAATATTAGTGGGGATGTAATAGAAGGGGCAAATAAAAAGAGGGGGCCAATGAAATTATGAAAGTGAGAGTTATGGGATTTTTGTATAAGAGTGTGGGTCCCTCTAAAATTTATCAGGAGATATAGCCAAATAGAGAAAGTGGGTCCATGTTTGGTAGTGGGACCCATGTGCTTTGGTTTGGCAAGTTCTCAAGGGGGAAGAACTTAAAGAGAGACCTCAAAGATTATTTATTTCTACTATTTTATTTATTCTTTCTTAGTTTTCATAATCTTTTGTGCTTTGTGACACAATATTTTTCAGTTTAAAATGTTATGGTAAAAAAGAGAGAACATTGTTGAAGAGTAAAGAATTTAAATACAATATTTTGATAAATAATACGTAGTTCTTACTCTAAATTAAATGCTTAGTACTTAAACCTATTTATGACGTACTATGAAGAAGATACATACAATATATTACCGCATATCAATAAGACTACAACATAACTTTAACTAGTGGATTTTTTAAAAATGTTTGGCCTATATTAAAAGTGGAGTTACATACTTAATTTATTGAACAACTATAAATTAGGTTTTTATCAAAAAAAAAAAAAACAACTATAAATTAGGTCTTAGCTAGGTTGAAATTTACAAGGACGAACTTAAGTTCCCAAAGACTTTAGCTACGTACGTTAGTTTTCTTCTCAATGATGATCATACACGTACGTACGTTTATCTTCTTGAATTTAGTTTCTACACTAGAGTTAGGTTACTATCTTGTTGTTTTTGACTATTGAGTATTGTTATAATTAAAGTAGAATGGACCAAAAATATTATCAACTAGTTTTGTACCCTGTTTTCCACGGGATAATTTAATCCAAAATAGTTATTAATGTTTTGTTAGTTAAATTTATAGATAAGAAAATATTATTTTTACTATGTAATATTATATCTATCCACAAAGTTAACTAAATATATTATATTTACTATATGTCTTTTGAGATTATTAGTTTGTTTAATACGTAATTTACATGTTTTTTATTCGATCTATTGTTAAAAAAAATTAGTTCGATAGGAAATGAATTATGAAAAGAAGTGGGTTTGCGGAGGCTAGTAACACTCTTTCTTATTTCTGAAAACACTTCGTAGTGTGACGGTTTCATCGAATTCCAAAATACGATAACATAATGTTTATGATTCACATCACTCGGAAACATAAGCTCACGAACTTTATATTTGTATTGCATTCTCACACAAAAAAGAAGAAAAATAAAATTTTAGATAGAAAATATGTGAATAATGATATCTAGAAAATGTTGAATGTTTTTTTTTTATATAGGAGAGGAGGATGTAAAATTTTTGGTTTCACCATATAGTGCATAACTCCACCATTACTCACATTTAACACATATAATGTTAAATTTGGTGGTTACACGATTAAGTCACAAAAACTCTTAGTAATTTAATTTAAGAAAAAGAGTTTTGTTTGACCAAAACTTATTTTTTATATCATGAGAATTATTATTTTATTGGACCAAATTTCAGCTTGTTTTTTATTAATAGAAAAAGATATTAACATTTTTTTTATTTTTTTATCATAAATAAGTAATTTTATTTTCTTTATTTGACAAAAAATAGATAAAATTAACGAACCTCCCTTTGATATATAGTTCATAGTGAATAATATTTTTTTCGAACATAATATATAATAATTATGATATATATATAGTTTTAGTCCAAAATTTTTAAAACGATACATATCAAATTAAAAAAATGATTTATTAAATGAATATTGGTTTAGAGTCATAAAAAATTGTTTAAAACAAAAATGATGCATTATACCTAAGTTTTATAACTATAAACCAATATTTATTTTAAAAACAAAATGTATGAAAATTATGAAACAATGAAAAAAATTAATTAAAAATAGAAGGAATACTTATGAAGAACTAAAGTGGACACATGTCACAAAAATATGCAAACACTTTATCTTATTATATAAGATGCCAAAGACTTCTTTAATTAATCAAATAAAATAATTTCTAGTTCTTAAAAGGGTTTTCAACTAAACAAATTAAAGCAAAGCCAAATTACATTATAAGTATGTTTTGAGTTAAACACAACCGGTGATGGAAAATATAAGCAAAAAACCAACATCTATAAAGATTACAAAAATATTAAAATATAAAACAATCCAAATCCGACATAATGTTGAAGAAAACAAAAACTGAATGCAAGATGTATAATGTATGCTACACCACAAACATATGCTAATAATTAAGAATGTATATTTATGTGGAGCTAGAGAATAAACCAACCGATTTGGATTTTGTTTTGGCTTGGTAATTGATTAATGAGATCGAAATATAAATCAAACTATATAAGCCTTTGTCTAAGTTTTAATTAAAAGGGCCTAATATATACATACGTGAGACATCCAAAGGAAACCAATATATAGATCACAGCCCAAAAAAACAAAATCACACATATAAGACAAATAGTTTACTTTCCTTTTAGAATTTTTTTTATTAAAATAAATAGTAAGTGGTTAAACTTGTTTGCTTATCATACTAACCTTCCTTGTTCCTATGGTCATAATTGAATTTATTTCAAGAAAATTTTGAGTCATATAATCAGTAACTAGCTAGGTTGTCTAAAAACATCTTATATACTAACAGCCGATATTCAATATGCAAACTACAAGTAATTGAAGAAAACTTGCAAACAAAAATTCTCCTAATTCATAACAAACCGTGTTCCAAACACTTACAACTTATAAGATCACAGATATAACAATATTGTTTTTTGAAATATTTTTAGTATTAATATATATATTCACCTTCCTTCGGCGAAAGAAGACATTGAAATAGAAGTCCTTGAGTATTCTTCAACAATGCTATTATATCCAGAAACTCCTCCTCCACTACTTCTTCTACTCTTATTAAAACTATTTTGTTCACTCCCGGTTAATCGAAATCCCTTTGAACCGGTTCCGGTACTTGTATAACCGGCTGCTTTACGACCTAGTAGACCAGGACGTCCCGGTCTAGGCAAATCAAATGAATCACTAGACAGCATTTGATGAACCGTGTTCATGTCCGGTCTATTTGTTGTGATTTGTTGGCAACAGAGTAATCCTATGATGAAACATGAGGCTGCTTCGTCGCGGTTGTATGCTCCTGCTAGTGATTGATCTACTAGTTCCATTATTCTGCCTTCTTGGTACAATGTCCACGCCTATATATACCGAAATATAAAACACGGTTTTAATGATAGTTACAATACATTATGTTAAGTTTTTAAATCGAAATGTTGATTGTATATAATGTTGATGTGTTTACATAGAATATTAACATGAATGACCATAACACGTAAAATAACTTATATAAACTAATAACGACATAATTACATTATATAACTAAATATTATTAATTTATCGTGGTGATTATTATAGTTCATAGTAACCATTTATACTCAAATTCAAATTTTGGGACGGAAAATTAATCTATCGAATATTAATTCACATATGTTACATTGTACTTGAGTTATTTACTTTGAGTTGATTCGTTAGTTAAGCTAGTTTGTATACAGAACCTAACCGGTTTAAAATGAAACGGTATGTTAATAAACTTACATAGTTCAAGAGATCACCCATGTCCGGTTCAAGATTAGGGTTTTGGTTTTTTCTTCCACTAACTATCTCCAACATCAACACTCCAAAGCTATAAACATCCGATTTCACCGATAATAGCCCATGTAACACATACTCGGGAGCCATGTAACCACTACACATCCAAAACATTCACATAAACATAACTATACAATATAACAACATTAACATTTTAAAAAAAAGTTATTAAACATAGTTATGAGATTAGATGTTACTCACTAAGTACCAGAGATTCTAAAGGTATTATTAGTATGAGTGCCATCTCCTGGAAATAATTGGGCTAAACCGAAATCCGATATTTTCGGGTTCAAGTCTTTGTCTAGAAGAATGTTACTTGCTTTTATATCTCTATGTATGATTCTTATAGGAGCTTCTTCATGTAGATATAACAATCCTCTTGCAACTCCTATAATTATTCTCCATCTATTGTACCAACTAAGTAAACCGGGATTGATCTTACCTGAATATTACAATATGAGATCAATGGTTAAATACATTAAACCAAACCGGTTTATCGGTACGGTTTGGATTAAGAGATTGTACCGAAGAGAAAGTAGTCGAGACTCCGGTTAGGGAGATACTCGTAAACCAGCATTTTTTCAGGACCAAGGAAGCAACAACCAAGCAATGAGACTAAGTTCTTGTGTTGAATCCTAAGCAAGAGCTTAACCTCGTTTATGAACTCTCTCGACCCTTGTCTAGAATCTACCGATAGTTTCTTTACGGCTATTTCTTCGCCACTTGGCATCAATCCCTAAGGACAAGTCATAATGTAATGTGGGTCAATATTATTACAAGTCATGGACAACTAAATTATTTTCTTATATTTATTTTTCTACCAAAAAATGTTTTCTCATCAAAAAATTATATTATTAACAAAAGAAATTTTGGATGTGAGATTTTTCAAGTGTTTGATTAATGTTATTAAATTTTTAGCAAAAACATGTAATCTAATACTACTTTGTAACTTTATATTATGGTGAATCAGATATAAACTCACATATTATGTGGTAGAGAAAAAAACCCCCACACATAATACATGGTAGAGGAAAATAAATAACTATTGGTCTCATTATTGGAAAATAATTGAACCTTTTGAAATGGTCACACCTTTATATCACTTTCAAAGAAGACCAAAAAAAAAAAGAATTTTCTACACAATACCTTATAGACAGGGCCAAATCCACCGTGTCCGAGCCTATTCTTCTCGGAAAATAAGTCCGTCGCGATTTCAAGCTCTTGAAGTTTAAAGAAAATCCCACGATCTCCACCGCCTTCCTCCGCCGATACCTCTCCTCTAGAAGCGTTTTGACCACCGCAAATCTTCGCCAACGCCATCAAACCACCAACAAAACATCGAACCATCTCTTGAAACGACACGTGTCAGGTTTATCGTAAAATAAACCGAATCTTTTTATGTTACCTTCATAGATGAAGAGAAGATTGTTGTGTGGCTTGTGTGATGAATAATTAATTTCAAAAAGTATTTGATGAGAATTGTGTTTGTTGTAAGAAAAAAAAAGTGGCTTAAAAGACTTACATATTAATGCATACGTAAAACAAGTCGTTGGTCTTAGGTCAACATCGTTTACTCAATATGGACACATAACTACTAATACGCGTTACATTAATTTTCGTTCCTTTTTTGTGTTGAAAAAAACATTTTTGCAAAATAAGGAGTGTTGTTTAAGTTTAGATTACATACAGATTATGAGAAAAAAATGTTGAAAATAGTAGGAAAATACTGATACTAATTAAGTTAAAAACAAAGTCAAAAGTCAAAATTTAACAAAGTAGTTACATATATATACCCCAAAAGTCAAGTCAATGCAAGGGACCATTTTAATTGGACGATACAATCTCAAAATATAAACATCATTTTCATAAGAATTTTCTTCGTAGACCATCATTTTCAAAAAAAGAAGAAGTACAAAGATATGTACGTACTATCATATGAAATTTAAAAAGAGATATTCTATGAAATACTTCCAAAAAAAATAAATTATTTTGATAATATCATTACAAAGTTGTACATAACAAAATACCATCAAAATATTTTAAATATCAAAAATATCATTTCAAAGTTTTATTTTTTAAAAATACCACAAATACAAGAAAAGAGTTTTAACATTTTTTATAATTATTTTTTGTAATTTCAAATTTGTGGTATTTTTTTAAAAAAAATATTTAATGATCTTCATCAAATTTTGGAAAATGTGAGTTAATTTTGTAAAAAAAAATTATTTTATGATTACCTATTAAAAACCAACCTTATAAAAAATCAATTAAAAACTAGGCCCAAGCCCAGGCCCAGATTCAGGCTTAAGCCTAGGCCCAAATTAATCTCTCATCACATTTACATTCTAACAAGTAAACAGATTCGGCCACCACAAGTCGCCGGAGCAAAAAAAAAATCCACAGATCCGTTTCGTCGCGCGACGGCTTACGGCGATGAGATTCCGATACGCGATGGTGTGTTCGTCGAATCAGAATCGGAGCATGGAGGCTCACTTTCTACTGAAGAGACAAGGTCTCGACGCAGCTTCGTACGGCACCGGCTCTCACGTTAAGCTACCGGGACCATCCATTAGAGAGCCCAACGTCTACGATTTCGGGACTCCTTACAAGCAAATGTTCGATGAACTCCGTCGCCAAGATCCTGACCTGTATCCTTTTTTTTATCGATTTTCGTTGTTGATTTTGTATTTTTGTTCATAGCTTTTTTTTGAAATCCCTAGCTAGATTTGCTTGCAATTCTCATGAATAGCATTAGATTAAGTTTTTCCTTACACGATTAGCACACGTTTTTGAAAGTTTTATAAATACCATTAGAAAACACCTTAAATAGTAAATATTATATAGCGAACCCAATTGAAAAAATTTAAATTCTAAACTTGTTAAAACTCGTTGTTTTGTAAACTAAATCTGTGGTATTTTTGTAAACAAAATCTTTTTGATGGTAGTTTTGATATTAAAAAACATTTGTTATGAAAAACTTTGTTTTAAGGAATTTCTCTTTGTTTTATGGGGATTATGTGTGGTTTTTGAATAGCTTGTGATGATGATGATGCTTTGCTTTTGTTTTTTGTTTTAACTATGAAAATTGAGTATTTTGATTAGCTTTAATTGATTGGTTTTGACTTCAGATACAAGAGGAATGGTATATTGCAGATGCTTAAGAGGAATTTATCAGTGAAGCTTGCTCCACAGAGATGGCAAGATAATGCTTGCGATGGTGTTTTTGATGTTGTTATGACTTTCGAAGAGAAAGTTTTCGATTCTGTTCTTGAAGGTGAGCTAAATCTTGCCTTGATTTTCCGATGACTAAAACTATGTAGATGTTCATCAGAATCACTCTTATTGTATTGAAAAGAAAATAGTGTCAATAGTATAGTTTGTTACTCCATTTTAAGATCGAAATGTTGCTACTTTCGTCTTCTCTATGCGCGCTTGTTACTTTAGATGTCGTAGTAGCTTTCGTTTAACTTGTGAATTCACTTTCTTTTAGCTTAATTTGCTTTCATCTTAATTGTTTTTGGTAAGAAAGTGGTACCAGTGTAATTGTTTGTTCCTAAAGGTGTAGAAGATCAAAATGTTGCTACTTTCGTCTTCTCTATGCGCGCTTGTTACTTTAGATGTCGTAGTAGCTTTCGTTTAACTTGTGAATTCACTTTCTTTTAGCTTAATTTGCTTTCATCTTAATTGTTTTTGGTAAGAAAGTGGTACCAGTGTAATTGTTTGTTCCTAAAGGTGTAGAAGATCAAAATGTTGCGACTTTCGTCTTCTCTATAGGCGCTTGTTAGATTATCTCACACTAGTTTCTTTAGATGTCTATATATGAGTTGTTGAAGTCATAACTTGTGAGTGCCCTTTTCTTGTAGCTTAGTTTGCTTTCATCTTTATGTATTCATTAGCTGAAATACTATTAACAAACATGTTTTTTGATGTCGTTTTCTTGCCTTTATGAAAATGTTTTGAAACGTTCTTGGTGTGTTTTGCTATCTTTTATTGCATTGACTTACTATAAGAATCTGCAGATCTTAACAACAGAGAGCAGCCACTTATGAAGACAATACTTGTGATGAACTTGGAGGTTAAAGATAACCACGAAGAAGCTGCTATAGGTGGACGACTCGCCTTGGAACTATGTCAAGAGGTCAATAATCCTTTATAAAGACCTTGTGATTATCATCAAAATTCTAAGGTAAAATTTGACATTTTATGATTGTTGTGTGTTGTTTTAGATTGAAGGGAATGAATCATGGGAAGATACAATCGATGACATTGTCGCGGGTTTTGAGAAACAACATAGACGAAAACTCGTCTATAGCATCTCATTCTACTGAAATATTAACCATCCTAAGCTACACTAAAAGCTTGTCAATGTAAGCTTCATTTTTTTTTCTCCCTCTTTAGATTATGTAGAAATCCTCTGTTTTTTGAACCAAACACTTGGAGATTCTTAAACACGTTTTTCGATATGCTTAAGATCGTAGAGGAAACTATTTGATAGAGGCCAATCATAATCTACTATTAAAACCCATTTAATCATTTAACAACTATGTTACGTAATATAAAAGATAGGTTTACATATACACTACTTGGCTTAAACCAAGCATTACTTCATCATATTTAATGTCACAATCTAAAAAGTTAACGTGTATAAATGAAACCCTAATTCGTGTACCAATTAAAATCAACCCAAACCCCTAAAAATCATATACAAGGCCAATTCAATTGTTTCTAAAGTAATATCCCACATGTGACGAAAAAGTCCTTTTTCCAAAAAATTCAAATTATACTCTTTTGACTATATATAAACTTTGGTTGGTCCCTTTATTGATATTAAAAGTTTTAAAGCCACAAAGAAAAGTAATAATATGAAGAAGAGCCACGAAACAGAAGAAGAATCTTATCAACAAGAGAATCGTCTTCTTCTACACCAAATCATCATCTCTAAGCTATTCAAATCTCAAAGATTCTTTCAGAATCTTGTCTTGTGTTCGATTCTTATCGGTTTCGGGTTCGGTCTCGGCTTCATAGTAAACTTCCGCGTAAGAAACGTTTCTTTCACTCCCCAACTATTTCGTCTATCTTCTCCTCCTCCTCCTCCTCTTTCCTCTTCTACGCTCTCTCCACCGCCTCAAACGCAGCCAGAGAAACGCGTTTTCAAGAAAGAAACGGTTGCGGTGGAGGAGACGGAGAACGTGATGCATAACATGACGGAGGAAGAGCTCTTGCGTCTTGCTTCCAAGATTCAAGAAACGAAGAAGAAGACAAAGAAAGTGGCGTTTATGTTCTTGACGAGAGGGAAGCTTCCTTTGGTTAAGCTTTGGGAGAGATTTTTCAAAGGGCATAAAGGTCTTTTCACTATTTACATTCATACGAGTGATCCATATTACGTTGACGATGAAACTCTTGAAACGTCGCCGTTTTATCGCCGAAGGATTCCAAGCAAGGTCAGTTAATTTTGTCATTTCCTATAATATTAGTGGCATTGACGCAATTTTTTAGCTTAATTAATTCGAATATATACACTAAATAATTACATTTTGTTTTATAAGATAAGTGTTGTGCTTTAGAACTTAGAAGTATAACGTGGAACTTATAAATTTTAAGGCAGTGACAAATTAATGTCGAACAGTGTTTATTAAGCATTATTTAACGTTTCTTCAAATTCATCACGTTTTAGCATTTTTAATTATGGTCGACATATTTTTATAATAAGATTAAAGTTAAATGACATTAAAAAAATATGTGTGTGTCCAAGAAGTTAGAGAAGTTTAGAAGACAGACGTCATACGACAAATAAATGTTTGATGCACACAAAAAAGCATAAGAGAGAAAAAAAGTATCTTAGAAAATTTCATTCGTTATTAATAAATACTTATATACTTATAAATACTTATAATTATTCAAAATATAATTACCGGGGTCATAATATATTTTAAATTATTCAAATTAAGTTTTAGGGGTCAATATAAAACATCTTAATTAATTTAGCCAAATTACTTTTTTCACATAAGCTTATACATTAAAATTATACAACTTTAGGGGTCATATGACACCCCTTAGGCTCAAGTGGGTCCGCCGCTGCTTATATACTAGTAAATAAAATAATAATTATATAGTTATAATGTTATATGCATCAAAACAAAACAAAACTTATATATCACGTGATGTGACTAATATATAGTGACATTATTGTTTCTCTAACTAATTTTATAACCGGGTCATATATAGTATTTTTCATGCCTCTTCCCCTTTCATTTTCAATATATATCATCATAAATACATCAATATTAAATAAGATCGTACGTTGAATAGTCTATTTATACATATATATGTACCGACATATAGATATTCAAATTAATCAATTTAAAATACTCATTATGACAAGTCAATACTAATTAATCTAATCAATGGTTTGTATAGAAAGTGGAATGGGGTATGGTGAGCATGGTGGAGGCAGAGCGGCGGCTACTAGCCAACGCTCTTCTCAACGCCGGAAACCACCGTTTCGTCCTCCTCTCGGAATCGGACATACCTCTCTTCAACTTCACCACCATTTACTCTTACCTCGTAAACTCTCAACATTCTCACGTTGACCTCTACGACCTTCCCGGATTAGCCGGTCGTGGCCGCTACAACCGTCGTATGTCGCCTCGCATAAGCCGCAAAAACTGGCGAAAAGGCTCGCAATGGTTTGAAATCGACCGCGAAGTGGCATTAGCCGTTGTTTCGGACAAAACTTACTTCCCATTGTTCAAGAAACATTGTCTTTGGGGTTGTTATGCCGATGAACATTACTTGCCTACGTTAGTCCACGTTATGTTTCCGGGGAAAAACGCGAACCGGACACTGACGTGGACGGATTGGTCGCGGCGTGGGGCACATCCGAGGAAGTATACACGGCGGTTTGTGACGGCGGAGTTGTTTAGGAAAGTGAGGAATGTAGAAGGGTGTGTTTATAATGGGAATAAGAGTAAAAAATGTTACTTGTTTGCTAGAAAATTTGATGATAGTTCTTTGGATAGGTTAATTCATTTTGGTAATATGGTTATGCGATTTTAGCTTTTTTTATAGGCCCATATGAAATTATTTGGGTTTTGTAAAGGCACATTTGTGTATTCTAATTTGGAAGGCCCGTCGTAAATTATATAAACTTGTCCACATCTTCTCCTTTTTTTTGTAAAGTAAGAAGACATGTTAACAAATAATAAGATAATCTAGCCAAATAAATTTATGATTCAATAATTTTTTAAAGGTTTCGTTGTATAATAATGTGATTTGTTGTTCACTTACGTGAATAATATTATAATTGTTTATTGATAATTTGAGTCATAATTCACCAACTAGTTTAAGAAATGGTATTATAATAATAATATAATTCATCAGTTAATAATTGTGTAGATATGCACGCGGCGGTTTTGTTCCGTACGCGGCCGTTTTGATTTGTTCTTAATTAGTATATTTTATTAAAATAATGTTCTTTCATAAAAAAAGTATTATATCATTCTTTTAACCGAAAAAGTATCCTAGTATAATGTTAAAAATTTACCATATGATTTTGTGGACAAATGCTTAGTTAAGTTTAATCTCTAGCCAGCATATGATGATTTTGTGGACTAATACGTACTTAATTATCAATTTCAAGAAAAAACAAACCTAATGAAATTATACATATATATTACAAACATATGCGGTTGATTCATACTTTAGATGTAAAATTATTATTTACACACATAAATAGTAACAAATAAGTTACTTTGATCCCGCACATAACCTGAATTAATATTCATCTAGAATATCTTGAAAATGAAAGCATGTCGCTTACTGACAAAAAAAATATGTAAGGGAAAATGTAGCTTCCAAGAAAAAATGTCAATCTTATCTTATTATATAAAACAGAGCGCATAAAATTATAACTCACCAGATCGTGACACGTGTCACAATATAACTCACCAGATCGTGACACGTGTCAAAATAGAATATATATAATGTTAATAATATTAATAATTGGGAAGAAATATAAATAGAAACACGTGTTAATTAATAATGTTAATAATGTAGAATAAATATAATAATATTAATAATTGGGTTAATAATTGGGAAGAAATATAAATAGAAACATGTTTTAAGATATAATGTTAATAATGTAGAATAGATATAATAATGTTAATAATTGGGAAGGAATAATGACATATTTATAATATCTAACCATCGTAAAATTTTATAGATAAATATAATATTAAGAACAAGTGGACGCCCGCGTGTTAAGATTTTATAGATAAATATAATATTAAGTTCAATTTTTAATATAAATATAATGTTAATAATGTTTATGAAAAAATGTTAATAATGTTTATAAAAAATGTTAATAATTTTAAAAGAAAAAAAGTAACGTTTAGAAAAAAAGGCAAAACAAAAATAAGAAAAAGGAAGGAAAAACCAAAAAAAAAGGAAAAAATAATCAAACGAAAAGTCTTCACTACATTATATATATATATATCTAAAATCACTAAATTTCATTGTGCTCTCCTCTTTGTTCTATTTACTATTATTAAATTATTATTTTTAACTCAAACAGAGAAAAAGATGAATTCCATAGTTTATAAAATCCCAAAAATCTTACTTTACACTAAATCAATTAGATCGAAATCGTCCTTACCGTCGTACGATAGTTCGTGTTATTCGAAAGTGGGAAGCTAGAAATCCTAAAGCAAATAATGTTCTTATGGGAGTCGAAATACTACTAATTGATGAAAATGAATATATTAGAAAAAATACTCTCAATACAATATCTATTGTTTATATAATTTAACAATAATCATTATTTTTAAAGAAAAATACAATTCAAAGATTCGTGCATCACTCAATGATTCAAAAGTGTGGAGATCAACTAATGGAATGAAATATCATTGAAATATGTGATTTCAACGTACAATCTGCTAATACAAAGAAATACAAAGTCTCAGACCATCAATCTTTTATCAGGTTTACAGAAAGGACAAAAATTACAAGTGTTAGTCAAGAAATCTACAAAATTCCTTTACAGAAATTTAGAATTTTAACATATCAAAACCAGATCAAAAGGTTAGACATGACCGATGACTTATATGGTAAGATAAATAATGTACATATATAAAAATAATTTATATCTTATTATATAATATACTCACTTAATATGTTAAAATTTTATGCAGATGCAATTGGTTATATTGTGGATGTAAGGAAGAACGAAATACGCGTAATGGTTAGTTATCAGATCGTAACATTTGTAATGATTAGTTGAGATCGTGACATGTGTATTAAATTTGATACTTATACATTTTATAAAATAGAAACTTAACAATATTGAGAAAAACAGAAATAAGGAAAATAATCAAAAATAAAAAACTTAACATTAATTATCAAATAATTAAAAATAAAATAATCACAAATAAGGAAAATAACATAGAAAAAGAAAAATTTAACAATTTTTAAAAAATAATCAATAAAAACAAAATAAGAAAAAATAAAAACGTAAAATTACTTAAAAAATAAAGAAAATCTCTATGATAACTTATTTGTTATCTTCATGGATCCACTATATAATTATTAATTTAAAATAAAAAAAATTCATGTAATAACAAAAGCAATGTAATAAAACAAAAAATGTGTTATTTTATTTCTTAGTTGTTGGAAAAAGTAAAAATCAATTATTTACTATTACGTGATATGTTGTTGTGTGTATTTTATATTATTTGTTAATAAAATAACGGGTATAATATTAGTTTCTGTTTAAATCTAACTATAACTATACAAATTTAATAAAATTATTAATATATAATTATAAAATGTTTTATATAATTTGTCCGCGTATTAGATCGTGACATGTGTATTAAAATTGATACGTAAACATCTTATAAAATAGAAACTTAACAATATTGAAAAAAAACAGAAACAAAGAAAATAATCAAAAATAAAGAATTAACATTAATTATCATATTATTAGAAATAAAATAAATTAATCCAAAATATAGAAAAAGAAAATAATCAGAAATATAGAAAATAAAATAGAAAAAGAAAAATTTAAGAATATTTTAAGAAATAATCAATAAAAAATAGAAATAAGAAAAAATAAAAACGTAAAATTACTTGAAAAAATATAGAAAATCTCTATGATAACTTATTTGTTATCTTCATGAATCCACTATTTAATTATTAATTTAAAACAAATATTTTTTCATGTAAATAACAAAAACAATGTAATAAAACAAAAAATGTGTAATTTTTATAACATATTTACTAATAATATTAATATATAATTATAAAATGTTTTTATGTAATTTATTCGCGTATTACGCGGGATTTCATCTAGTACATATATATATGTATATATTTCAAGACAGACTCTGTCATGGTTTCTAAACGCCAATTATTATTTTAACTTTATTTTCATGTCATTATAAAATAACAAGAAGAAATACTTTTTTGTTAAAAACAAGAAGTAGAAAATTAACAAAAAAAAAAAAACAAGAAGAAATAATTATAAATATAAGAATTATTTTATAAGTTTAAACTTTAAACTAGTATGCGAATATACGAAAAAAATAGGAATTGTCGCTCTAAAAAGTGGATAGCTATTAAAAGAAAATGGTTTTCCATCGTTTAGGTTTATATCAAATTAAATAGATGGAAAAAAACAAATTAAATAGATGGTCATTATTTTGGACCATGTGAAATAACAATAACATCTTGACAAAAGTCTTTGTGCAATACCATATAATTTAATTATCGCTAGCTGAGGCAATATAATTCATTAATTATATAGTTTTTTTATCTATGAACTAAAAAGAAAAAAGTATTATAGTCAATAACAAGATTTCTGATAGTGACTAAACAGAGTAATTGAAAGCTAAAAGAACCACAAGATTGAGATTATGAGATGTGAAACCCACACGACAAGAAATTACAAGAGAACAAATCAATTTTAACGAAGCTTCTTCGAAGTTATTCACTTTATCTTTTTATATAAAAAATTTAATATTAATTAACCATTAAGAACTTGGATAAGATAATAAAATTTTAGGTTATTGCAAACTATTGTGTTTTTTTGACATAAATGTACTCACCAAAATATAAAATTGCCTTTTTCCCTGATTTGTATTATTAATTTCTAATTAATTTTGTAGATAGGTTATCATAAAATTAAGTAGGTTAATTTATCATATATATGTAAGGTTAATATCAATAATGGAAATATTCTTTCAAGTACTGACTGATTTTACAGTAATCATGTGGAATATAAAATCGTTCTTAAAATTTAGCCGTTGGATCTAAATTAGAGAAGATCTTGATCGTCCACTTGTCATAAAATGGCTTATTCTCGTTTGTGTGTGACGTCAAAAGTCTCTTATTTAGTGACGTAATAAAAAGAAATTTCGACGTAAACTTCTTTTTCGGGGTGTTGCCAGGTAGTTTCCTTTATTGTTCTACGAACCTTCTTTATTTATTTTTAAAATACTTTTGCTAATATATACTCCGTAGTTTTATACTTTTTTATGATTAGTATGCGACTTAACCAACCATATATATAAATATATCACAATATTTCCCCTTTAGATCGTATTAAAACATTTATAGATCAAACCTAAATTTGATATCTAACCTCTCTCTCTCTCTAAATCTTTGATTATATCATTATATACCAATTTCATGGCGGGAAAGAGGTCATTTCAAGATCTTGAATCAGATCAAGAAAACAAAATCGAGAAACCAAAGAAACATTTACCAACATTTAACTCGTAATTTTCTCAAAAAAAATCTTGTTTTTTTTCTATTTGTTGGAAATATCTTCATTGTTAATTCCATTTTTATTTCATTTCATGCGTGCAATCTCTCCTCCGTGAAGAGATAATTAAAACTTGTTTAATTTAGATTTTAGTACAAACTTGATAATTTTTCTTCTTTGTACTTATTTGTTTTATTTCTTGCCAAAAAAAAATCAGTGTGCTTGGAACATTAGTTACGGAGAACGCCACGAAGAGCTTATCGTTAGCCCTAGAGCCTCTTCTTAGAAATGTTGTAAGTAAACTCTCTTCTCACTCCATACTTTTGTTTAATTTATGCTACTTTTTTTTGTTAATACATAAATATGACTATATTGTATGTTAAGCAGAGCTAGACTCATACTAAAAATACAAGAATAATTGATTATACTATACAGTTTATATACAACATATATCATTTGATATATAGTTGCATAGATATTATATACATAGTAATAAATAGTTTCAATTAAAATATAGACATAACTACAAAGACAAAAGAACAGTCCAACCACATACACATCTATATATTCTAGCTATATCACTGAAAATATCTACATATAGGCCTACATATTTAATACAAATATCAATGTTTTTTAGAATTATCAATTTTTTCAAAAGAATTATAATTATGGATTTTGTATACAAAATCTTATACATATTTGTAAAAAATTTCATGTATTCATACATATACTAGATTAAAAAAAACTCATACACCAACGACGGGTTGACTCAGTCGGTTAAGCGCAGTCGTTGGTGATGTTGTGCTCCTGAGTTCGAACCGCGTTGGGAGCGATGATTTACGCCCTTAATTGGTATTATCAAAGGCTGGTCGCGGGCTAGGGGATTATGAGCCTGCCTGAACCTCCTTGTTTAACAAAAAAAAAAAAAAAAAAAAAAAACTCATACACATATATAGTAGATCAATGAATACAATCTAATATTATATCATAAGAGTAATTAATAACTCTATTTAATATTTTAAAAACGTGAATAGGTAAGACAAGAAGTGGAATATGTAATAAACAAATACAAAAGACTTCGACCATATTCTAGGTCAACGTCGTTACGTGTGGAAGCTCCTAAACTAAAACTAATGTTTCGTAACAATTTAAAGACACCAATATTCACCGGAACTAAAATATGTGACGTGGACAACAATCCACTTGAGATCATTCTCGTTGACCACAACGACCGTTCGATCTCTCCGGTGAATCTTGACCGTTCAATAAGAGTAGACATCGTTGCTCTTCACGGTGACTTTCCTTCTTGTGATGATATTAATAAATGGAGTAGTGAAGAGTTTGAACGTAATATAGTTAAAGAAAGATTAGGGAAACGTCCGTTACTTGCCGGAGACGTTACCGTGACGGTGAGAAACGGCGTTGGGGTTATAAGAGATATTGTGTTTACTGATAACTCGAGTTGGACTCGTAGCCGCAAGTTTAGAATCGGCGTTAGAGTCGCTAAAGGGAGTAATAGCGGTCAAGGCGTTGCGGTTTGTGAAGCGGTTAGTGAAGCGTTTGGTGTTAGAGATCATCGTGGAGAATGTAAGTTCTTTTTTCTATATATATATATATATATACACCTAATTAATTAATTAACGAAGTTATTTATCTTAATTAAATACTGTATTAAGGTTTATATAACAAATAGAAAACGATATATCTAGACATTTGTGTGGTTATATATATATGGTAATTAAACTATCCACTAGAGATGTGATAGTAACATATCACTAGAAGCATGTTTTAGTGATCTTTTACTTGACCATATGTCACATCTTCTGGATTTTACACTATCAAATATCAATCATGCACGCCTCTTTGATAATATATATATATAGAGAGAGAATTATGCAACATTAGAATAACTTAAAATGGACTTTTTTGTCTTTAATTTATTTTTGGAAAACAATAAACTATGAACTAATAACTGTTAATATATTTTTGGTTTTATCTGTTTTGGAAAATCTTAGTTTTCTTTAAAAAACTTATACATCAAAATAGTTGTATTTGGTCATATACTTTTGAAGTAATAAAAAGTCCTAAAGTTTTCCTAGTCATATTTTGTTTTTTCTACAAATATTCTTGTTAATTTTTCTTTTGTCTCTACTTACACATAATTTTTAATTCCATCTGGTTATGATATTTACAATAAAAAAGTGTTTCGATGTGGACAATGAGAAAACGACTGCCTAATTTATATAAAGGCCTAAAGTCTTTGGTCTATATGCACATATAATTCGAATATTATAACATAAAGTACATACATAGAGACAAAACAAATTCAAATACATTATTTAACAATATTGTTTTTTTGGGTTTGGTGAAGTGTACAAGAAACATCACCCACCAATGTTAGAAGACGAAGTGTGGCGGCTAGAGAAGATAGGCAAAGGTGGTGCCTTTCACAAGAATCTCTCTTTTAAAAACATCAACACTGTCCAAGACTTTTTGAAGCTATCCGTCGTTGACCTAGAAACACTTCGTAAGGTAGTAATTAATACTATTATTTATTTAATAACTCATATACATAAAAGTATACCTAGCGTTTTTACTGTTTTAGGCAAGACTAATTTGATTGTATTTGGCTAATAATACAGATTATGGGAGGAATGTCTGATAAAGTGTGGGGTGTAACATTAAAACATGCTAGAGAGTGTACATTGGATAATAAGTTATACATTCACATTGGATCTGATTTTTCTGTGACCTTGAATCCGATATGCGAAGTTATCGAAGCAATGATCGATGGTCATGTTATTTCAAATCGAGATTTGCTGAATCAGGTATATATACTAGAATTTTTATAAATTAATATTCTATAAATTGATTTTTCAAATTGATGTTCTCGGTTTAGTTTTAATATGTTACATTAATATTTATATAATTTTTTAAAAATATTATAGGTTTGACGTTATTAATTTATATAGATTTTATGGAAAAATTTGTTGTAGGATTGTATCAAGAATTTAGCTAGACAAGCTTACACAAAGTGGAATATGTTAAAAGTGGTCGAAAGAAATACAAACGAGATTCCTCTTTTAACACAAGGTAATTTAATTTATAAGACACATGTCATTATATATATTAGGTTATGTATATAGTATTAATTTAACTTTGATTTGTATATAATATGATCACATAGGTGATACATTGGACCAACAATATAGTGTAAACGACTACAACAACATCGAAATCAATAGATTGTATCAACAAAACGGATACGTTGTAGAGAAATCTACAAATAATTTGGACACGACGATGGAATATTTCAATAATGTTACCGGATCTTCGTCCCAAACTAATATAAACCCTTTCGAAAATCATCATTTACGTTAGTATTTTTAAACCACATAAAGCCTCTTTATGACTTGACAATGATTAAACTCTTTCTAAATAAGAGTTTGACTTTACTTTTACTTTGTAAACACATGTATTATAATATATATACACACAATATATATGTAAATTGTTATTATAGAGTTGTGTGAAATTTAGAGAGTAGTTATAATATATTTCTCTTTGTATGGTTTACCACTTGTTTTTTTGTTCACGTTCTAGAAAATGTGATTCAAATGTTTTTTTACCATTCACAATATAAATCAATGTTTTTTTTCTTAAACATTTTACTATTCATACGTTGTAGTACTAATTATCCTTTGCTTTCTAACGAGACATACACGTGGAAGATTAATGACCGTGCGATGAAAGTGTAATTAACGGCTAAAATCAACTCTTCCACTAAACATTAAAACAAAATCAAAAGCTTAAAAGATGACAAATCAATGGCCAAATTTTAAAAAATCTTATTATTAAAAACTGAATCAAAATTACATTTGATTAAAATTAACATGTCGTAGCTCCTTGACAAGAGCAGCTAAAGCTTCAGGGTTAAGACCAAGATCACAAAGAGCTATGATTACAGACAAAGTATGTCTATCAAGCCCTGTCTCCAATATATTAGACATTCTAAACACAATCTCTAACGACTCTCTCGCTGTCTCTTCTGCTTCTTGATCCATTACTCTGATCCAACACACACAAAAAACCAGTTTTAACGACGGAGACGATGAACAGCGAACGGATCTGAGATCTTAGTTAGAGCTTTAGAAGGGAGACGAAGAAGACGATGAAAAATGCCACCTTTCCAAAAAAAATGATCTCGCCTGCCACCCTATGATCTCTCTGCCACTCTTTTTTTTATATATTTCGTAAATATCATATAAAAAAATTCAAAATTCACAGATCTAAACCCTAAACTAATTGAAATGTCTTGGATTTGGATTTGCGAACCCAAGGGGATGAATTTTGATTTCTAAACCCTAAAACTTTTCAAAAAAAGATTTTAAAATCGATTTTATAATCATATTTGGATGATTTTATCAAAAACATTTAAAATTTGTTTTTCAATTTTTAAAATATTTTTATAAAATCCGTAAAACTAAATAAAAAATATTGACGTTTTCAGATTTTAAAAATAAATTTTTTTGAATAGATTTTTTTATCTTTTCAAATCCAGAAAATAGAAAGTGGCATATGTGATCAGTTTTTCTGAAAAGGTGGCATATGTGACATTGATCCTTTCAAATAGATCTTTCTAGGGATTTTATAATAAATTAAAAAACGACGGCGTTTCATTTAAAAGCTCTTTTATCTTTCAAAAAACGACACCGTTTCATTTTGGGATTTGGCTGGTTTGGAGAAAGTTAATCGATTTAGGTGAAAATTGGACCGACATTAATAATTTTGGCCAAATTTTGATGGAAAATAAAACAAATACAAAGCAACTTCCAAAAAATTACATTTTAAATTCAGTTAAGACTTAAGAGTAATTATAATATAATGATGATATGTAAGAAGTCACATAAACATGATACTAATTTTCTAGTTATAATCAAAAGTTAGAACGTAAAACAAACCAACTATCGCCAAAAGCTCTTCTCTGTTTCCATATATTCTAAATCTGTACCCAAAAGACCAAACCAAAACACAATGTTTCAATGATTTACATAAACACAATGTCTTTAATAAAACAAAACTATAAGAAAAATTGAGAGTTGAAACCTTACATTACCAAAGTTAATCACTTTCAGAGCCAGAATCAGATTTCCGGCCATCGATCTTGATATCGATATCGGGTTTATCAACATCTTCCACTACATCACACTCGATATCCGAATCACCTTCACCATCACTCTCTATATCCGAGTCAGTTAAATCGGTTTTAAGCGCATCGTTGATTGGATATTTTCGAACTTGCTCCATGACCTCGTCGTCGCTTTCGTCGTGTTTACCAGATAACTTCCTATTCATTATAGCTTCAAACAAATCAGGCAATGCATCTTCATTATCATCCTCTAAAAAGCTTTGAATCCTCTTCTTAAGCTCTGCTAACAACAAAACACACATAGAGAAAGCTTAACAACATTGTAATATTCACACACATACATACTTATAATAAGCTCACACATTATTACACATCATCAATGTCAACAATATAACAATACCCTTCTGCAAAATCACTACTTTTTTGTTTAAAAATCAAACCCATTTCCCCAAAATCGAAACTTATTTGCGAGAAAATTAAACAAAGGAAGTTGAGTTATACAAAAAGGCACCTTCTTTGGAGAGGACATCGTCGGGTTTAGAACAAGGAGACGGGTTTGTGTCGGAAGAGAAGAAGACGAACCGGGAAGTGACTGGTTCGATGGAACGAACAAGACGAATGTTAGTGTTCGAACGGCGCAATTTAGCGGGCGAGTGAAGAAAGCTTCGAGACAATAGAGAGGGAGATCTCTGAAGAAACCGTCTCATTGGGATTTTTTGTTTTGAAGACTCTTATTAGGGTTTTAACCAAAGAGAGGATTGTGAAAATAATTTAGGCGTTAACCGCTCTATTTTTCTTCGTTGACCGGTTCGATACGGGCCCATCTTGACCCGGCCCAAAAGATGGACTTGTGATTTGGTTAAAATTGATACTATATGTTTTGGAGTTTATATTTTTCAATCAAATGAGAAATAGAAGTATGTTCACAAATAATTGTTTTAAACTTGTAAGTCATGTATCAATTAGGCAGATAGTTTAGAACAAAAAGTGTGATTTACTTATGTTTATCTTGTGCTAGCTGTTGTTGTTGTTAATCACGAATTAAGTTATTAGCTAACAAAAATTATAATTTGAAAAGGTTTGATACCTTTGGTTGGACTTGTGACTAATGTGGCGCACCTAACACATTTCAGAGAAAAAATAATTTTCTTTTTTCCTCAAAACACAACAATTGTTTTTTTTATTACGCACTCAAAAAATAGAATCTCTTAACTATTATTTTATCTAATGACTAATATTAAATTTCCAGAAAAACCGGACCGATATTCTTTGGGTAATTTGTTGACCCAATTGGCAGATTTTATATTTTCTGACAGTGTAAACAAAAACAATATAATGATTTATTGTCTTTCTTTCCTCGAATAAATGAAAACTGAAAGGCATATGACAAAGAAAAAAGAAAAGTAAAAGCGACATAACAAACCTTTTCTATATATACAAGCAAATACGATGAATTTTATATAATCAAGTCAAAATATCAATACTTTGATAGGAAGTAAAAATAAATCAAAAAGGCTGGTGGGAATCTATTGAGTGAACAGCACAATATCCATTTTGCCCTCGTCAAGTTAAAAAATATATAAAACATATTCACAAATTCTAAAAGTTAATTGATTTAATAGAAGTAGGTTTTATACAGATTTTTGACTAATTCTAAAAGCTTTATTAAGAATTCATGGAATTTGCAAAAATCATGAAGAATAATAATATCAACTTATTAATCAAAAAATTCATAATTTTGTTTTATAAAATAACTCTCATCATCCACTAATAAAATGAATAAAATCTAAACCACACACACATTCTCCCAATACAGTATATTAACACCAACACGTGAAACAAAAATATCTGATTCGGTGACTTGTAGTAAACTACAAACTACAAAAAGTTTAACTACAAAAAGTTTAATTAAAAAGATTAATTAACACGTTAAACTAATTCTTTCACTAACAGAGGAATTCCATCACACACTCCCTTCTTCCCCGCGTGGTGTGTCTCTTTCTCCACCACTCCATTACCTCTCTCTCTCTCTTCCCTTCCTTTCTCTATCTCTCTCTCTCTAAAACCAACAATGCCTGTTTCTCCTTCTTCTTCTTCTTCGTCTACAACAATTGGTCATCACATAAGACACCAACGATTCGCCGGAGACGACGACGAGACTCTCCTAATCCCAAAACCTAGCCGCCGCGTCTGCAACAAATCAGCAATGTCTTCCTTCTTCCTCTTACCTTCTTCGTCATCTTCCTCCTCCAACGAAACAAAGAAGAAACAAACCCAAACGCCGTCGTTTCGTGGCCTTGGATGTGCTTCCTCCTCCGCATCGAAGCAAGTTTCAATACCCGCCGCGATTCGCTCCTCCGCCGATTGGGATTCGAATACGAAGAAGACGAAGTCTAAGAAGAAGAAGGAGAAGAGTGGTTGCTACAATGGCGGTTCGGTTCAGATCTTGAGCGAGATCGATAGAAGCGGCGGAGGAATCGGTTGTGCGGCGATTCCCGATGTTTGGTGTGGTCCCGGAGTTGGCTTTTCCACCGATGCGGTGGTCGGAGATTCGATTGGCTCCGGTGAGTCGGAGAATCAGAGAAGGAATATTCCGACGAGACGCAAAATCGATGGAGATAATAAAAACATTAATAACAATACTAATCAAAGAGAGGTAATATTTTAATTATTCGTTACAACTTACCAATTTAATTTACTTTTAATACAAAAAATTAGAATTTTGACAAAAAAATTAGGAAAATATATATAGTTAAAATTTGGTTAGTTTATAGTATCTTAAAATATATGATTTGCCTTTATCGAGTTGTTATAAATAAGGGTTTTTGACTTATATTTCGTACTAGATTTTGCCATATCTATAAACAAGTTTAGGTTTTTAACACTGTATCTTATTCTATTATGATGCCACTTATAAACCCTTTTGATTGTTTTTAAGTGATTTTATATGATTTTTACAACACAAAACTGTTACATTCAATTTTTTGCAGGGTAGTTCTGTTCTTCCTAGACGATCTATAAACCAAGAATCTGATCATTACATTGATTCCGATTCGGTTTTTTCGACAACAAGAGCTGAACATTCTCTGTTTTCTGATAGATATCATCGTCATATTCGACAACAACCTTATAATGATGGACTCTCTGAGGTGAGGTTATATACTAATAAGAGTATCATGTGTCTTAAAGACCATTGTATGTGTTATATAATATTTTGATGTTTTTTTTTCCATTTTTTTTGGTCTAACAGATGATGATGATACATAATGGTTTTGTAATGGGAGGGGTATTCAGCACTTATGATCACTTCCGTAACATGAGACTCAACGTCGATAACATGACCTACGAGGTATATATATATATGATTTGTATTGTGTGTCTTTCTCTCATAAGTTAGCCTATGATGTCTCTTTTAAGTGTTGTGGTATGAATAAAAAACAGCAACTATTGGAGCTTGGTGATAGGATTGGGTATGTGAACACAGGACTTAACGAGAAACAGATCAAGACTTGTCTCCGTAAAGTCGTACCATTCCGTGCAAAAACACCACTTGCAGATAGAAAATGCATCATCTGTCAAGTAAGTCCTATATTTGTCTAGTTTCATTGCTCTTTTCTTTTGTAAGCAAGAAACCAAACCAATGTGTTCATGTTTTAATGGGCACAGGACGAGTATGAGACCAAAGATGAGGTAGGGATGCTAAGATGTGGCCATAGGTTTCATATAAACTGTGCGAAACAATGGCTCTTGAGGAAGAACTCTTGTCCCATTTGCAAAACGATGCCGTTTCTTAAGCCTTAGGTTCTATTAGATATATTATTTTATATCTTTTCTTTGATGATGATTAAATGATGTTTCTTGATTTTTTATGTTTAGAGATGATTTTTTTTCTTCTGTGGCTTTTTATTCATAACTTTTTTTGGTTTGTAAGAAACATCAATATTGTTACTATTTAGAAGTCTCCTAGAGACAATTGTGAACCCCACAATGGCTTGTGGGTTTTGAACTTTTGATAATATTTGTTGGTTGATTATTAGGTAGATTTAAACATTATTAAAATCACATGTAGATCATGAAGTTGTTACGTGCAAGTTACATCTATATATGCAAAATGTCAATATAGTAAATTAAAATCTACAATATATTATATTACACTCAATGCATTAGAGTTCTAAAGTATAAGCTCTAAACTATATACTATATGTGAAGATATGTAATAGAAATGTTCTATGTACCTCTTTTAGCTTTTCTGAAACAGAGATTTTGATGATCTTAGCTCTCATCATGGCGTTGAAGAAACCGAATAATCAATGGATACACTTCGCTCTTGGCCTGAAATCATGAAGAATATGATCAAAACATTAAAAAACCGACATATATAACTTGTTAAGGTTCTGTTATACGCATACCGTTCGACCAGAAATAAGATCCTGGTGACCATAATGAGGACCTTGAGGCGATCCAAAGACTTTGAAAGTGGCTAGATGCTTTGGAATCAGCTTCACAGTATCTGTTCTCCATCAAATTCAACAACATTCACACGCCGTGTTTAAACAATCATATCGAAAGATAAAACAATTCGCGGTTGTGGAGTAGCTACCATATACAGCATCAGGAGGGCAGATTATGTCCCAGTCCCCTGCAAGAGCCAAGACAGGGACATTGCTTTTGTTGATATGTTGTTTGTAATAGAATTTACCGGTTCTGTCACCTAGTCCACCGTGGCCCAAGGCTGTTGCTAGCTGCAATAGAAGCTTAGCTGGTATTGTGCCTGATACATTTTCATAAGAATAACGTTAACTGTTATTAGTAATATGTCTACTATGTAATATGTTGACTAGTTTGAGAAAATGTTATGTAATTTAGAGTTTACACAAGCTGTTTAAAAAAAGCTTTTCGATTAGTTCAGGTTCCATCATCTGAGGAGCTGATATATTAGTTGTTAGCCATGACAAAGCGTACGGAGGACGGCACATTAGAGGGTGAGCCATCGCTAGCATTATATCAATCGGTAAGGCAGACACCTTAAGAGCTAACGCGGGTTCTTTCTGAAACAAAATGAAAGATCCGAATATATGATACACTTTCTCTTGTGTGATATCTTTTAGAGAGTGTAATAAACGCGGTGAATACTTGCCACGGGTAATAGATACTTGAGGTGTGTTTTTGAGGATGAGTAGTCTAATGTTGACGCGAGTGTGGTTACACAAGCCAACCCCGAATCTATTCCTTTTAAGCCTAGTGAATAAATAAGATTAAGCCGAAATTTAACTTAACCTTTAGAAACAAATGTAACACAAAACTATATCATATTATTGTATAGGAAATAAAAGAGAAGTTTACTTACCACATCTTGAGAGCATGGCATATAACAAAATACCACCCATTGAGTGACCGATCGCGAGCAACTTCCCATCTTTTGGTTTGCTTTGACTCTTCACATACTCAATCTAGTGACCAAACATTTCATACTTAGACATAACTAAAACATTTCATGGCCATATTGTTTGATAAAACAAAGATGATGTCGTGTCACCTCACCGCATAAGGGATATCTTCGTCTAGATAGTTATCGAAATCCCAATTGTAACGAGGGATAAGCTCTAGCCGTTGTTTGAAATCTTCGACACTCTTCGATAAACGGTCTTCTAGGCCGAGTAGCTTGAAACCTACATGTTTTTTCTCATTAACAAAACAAAGTTTCTCTCTTTTGTGGTCTCAACAGAACAAGTCAAATACAAAAACAGAGAGATAAGTAAACAAAACAACCTCCACCTAGAACATTTTCAACCATCTCCGATACGTTTACGACATTCTCCAATACGTCCGAAACTATCCTCTCCTTGTCATCGCTAGATTCCGTCCTTTTCGGATTCTCTTATTCATTAAACCAAACAAGATTTTATCAAAAAAGTAAAACTAAACATATACACACAAGAACCAAAACAGAAGAAACATTAAAAATCACATATGTCTTTACCTAGATTTGTATCAATACTTAGAGAACTCAATCCGGCTCCACGGAGCTCAAGAATCCATGTATCGAAACCAAAACCACACATGAATCTTGCAAAGGAAGACTAAACATCCACAAAACAAGAAGTGTTTAGCTTACCATATAAAGACTTATGTTACAAGAATCTATTTCAATATTATTAACTACATATTATCTAGCCAAAAATTAAATGCTTTTAAAAGGTAATAAGCTTACCTCAGGGGAAAGATCATAAGTAAAAGCATTTGTAGCAATTCCAGACAATAGAAGCAAAGGATGATTCCTCTTTGGTGCCTATAAGTATTTAATTTTTTAAGCCGCTATTTATTTTAGCGTTTTGAAACGCGGTTGCTAACATGAGCTACTAAACGAACATGGCCTTATTTTGTTGATTGATACCTTTGGAGATGGAAGATAACGCCAGAGAGCGACGCGCCAATCAGAGTTTGGAACAGAGACGTAGTGGAGTTCGTCCGCCGTGCAGTTTTCACTCGCCGTCGTCTTCGAGACGGATCCCATCGCCGCCGGAGAAGATGATCGGACTCGGCGGAGTTGCGCGGAGGATAAGAAAGGCGAAGATGCGGCGGCGGTGGGAGTGAGTGAGGCTGAGATTAGTTTGAATCGGAGAATATCCATACCGGAACCACCGTGAATCGGCACCGACATTTCGACGATTTGCGACGGAGCAGAGTAACGGTTATATAAGCGGTGAAATATATATCTTCTTTTATTTTTTGTTTATTATTTTTATTTTCGGTGGTTAAGATTTTTTACTTAATTTATGTTCATACGCTACAAAAATAGAAAAATGGCAAAAGTGGATAAGATGTCGGTGTTATGTAAATTTCATAAATAAATTATTTATTTAATTATAAAGTTTGTGTTTTTAGTTTTTTTCAGCAATAATTCCTAAAACATTCGAATTAAAATTAAACGAAATCAATAATATATATATCGCAACTACCACGGAATCAATATATGCATTTGATAAGTACGTTATTTGATATTATCACTAAATTGATATCTTTGCCTGCTAGGCAAGAATCTTGTAGGCAAAAATCATAGGATATAACAAAAAGTTAAAAAAAAAGTTTCAGTTTCAACATTTTAAGATTTTAAAACACAAAAGATATATTCACGAAATCGAATAACTTATAAGTTTAGCAATATGTATAAGGGTGGTTGAACTAAATCGTCTAAAAATTGTAACACAAATCAACAATTGTAGTTATATGGGCTTTTAAATTTTTAACTCATGTTTATGTTTTTGGCGTGAGCTATATGATGATAAATTATGAATAATTCATAAGTCAAATATTTCATCGTTCTTTGAAGCGGAAGCGGAAGAGGATTGGTTGATTAACTTGATTTGGACGGTCTTAATCGTGAATTTTCATTTAAAACGCAATCATTATATAATTTTGTATCAAATAATTGTGAATCTTTCATTTTAGGATACACAAATCAAATCGTTGACAAAAAAAAATACAAATCAAATCTTCATGATTTTTTTTTATAATTAACCTAGTGTCTAAGTAGTTCTCTCTCAACTGAAAGCGGCGAGGTTCGAATCCGGATTATGCGATTAGATGCAGAGGTGACTACCATTGGGCCACCTGCTCATCCGCATCTTCATGATTTAAATCCCGAATTTATTATTTTCTTTATGAAAATATTATTACGAGCCAATCACGAGACCACAATGTGACAATGTCTATAACAAATTTGGACTATTGCTTTAGTCAATGTTTATTAAGTATTGTATTACGTAATAGTAGGAAACTAATAAGTTGTTTTTTTTATTTTAAAACAAAATCGGTATTTTCAAATCTTAATATTGGCCACACAAAAAAACACTAGAGCGTAAAAACAAAAAAAAACAAATCTTGAATCTTCATTTAAATTGTGAATGCCCTCGTACAAGGATCTTTCGAATTGTCGGATATAGAAGCTTACTTTTATGTTGATGGTGGGTACACGAAAAAAGATATACATATACCGGAAAATGGTGAATATACAATATGTCCTCTCTATCGTCCACACTCGTCAAAAACAAGTAAGTAGAGGCAATTCTCATTTGTATTTTGTGGTATTTTGAAAACTGTTTTTTTACTTAATTGATTGTTTTATTTTCTTGGAAAATAGAAGAAGTGTAGATAACGGAAGAGACCATGCCGATGTTAGGATTGTCAAGAGGATGTATTACTGGACGTTTACCTACGCACTCCCGCGCCATTACTCATCATATCCAACAATGAAGAGCTGCATGGAGATACGAATGTTTTAAAAGATAATTTCTTTCGTATCTTACTCTCTTACATCAGTGAAGTCTCATTAAGAATGAAGTGGTCTGCTTGTGATTCTATCAAGTTTGAAACACTAAGGATGGGATCATGGATGACCGCACTGAGATAATGATTTGATTATTAATTTACTATGGTTTAGTAATGGTTTAGTAATCCGGTTTCTTTATCAATGCCTTTTTATAAGTTTTCATCATCAAAAATTCAAAGCTTTGGGACCTCTTCTCAATTGGAATCTCAAATGGACAATGGAGTATTCATATACAGGATCGTGGTTTTTTTGTGCAAAATTATTTTTATTATGTCATTTATATTGACACACAAGATACATTAGTTAATAAAGAAAAAGAGATATAAGTGATGGCTAAATTAAAGGATATTTCTATTTCATTGATTCTATATTTCTATTATATTTGAAAAATGGATAAACGAGAGATAATAACTAGAATTGGTTAATATTCCAATTCTCATGATCTTGTCTTGCAAGTTTGAAACCGTTGCATGTTCTCGAGAATTGGTTAATGGAATGTGTAGTAAGAAACAATGCTCCTACTAAACTATCGTAGCTTCGAATACGAGTCGTCGTATCCAACTGTTGCTCTCATGTTTAGCTTTTCGAATCTGAATAGAAAATTCACCGTTAATTAAATGTACAAAATTTTCATACATATTTCAAATGTTTAATCATATAAACATTTCTTCTCTTACAATGAATATTATAATTGAACATTATAAGTAGGTTAATAAAGCTCAATTAAACTCGCGATTTTCTTGGTTGATTGGTTGATTAACTTGATTTGGACGGTCTTAATTGTGAATCTTCATTTAAAACGAAATCATTATATAATTTTGTATCAAATCATTGTAAATCTTTCATTTTAGGATACACAAATCAAACCGTTGCCAAAATAAAATACAAATCAAATCTTCATGATTTAAATTCCGAATTTATTATTTTCTTTATGAAAATATTATTACGAGCCAAATCACGAGACCACAATGTGACAATGTCTATAACAAATTTAGACCATTGCTTTAGACAATGTTTAATTATTAAGTAACTGTATGACGTAATAGTAGGAAAGTAAGTTGTTTTTTGTTTTATTTTAAACAAAATCGGTATTTTAAATCTTAATATTGGCCACAAAAAAAAATATTAGAGCGTAAAAAACAAAAAAACGGTGAATAGAATAAATATCAACGAGGCATCATAATAAAAACCTAAAATTGTTGTTTTATATTTTATTTTATTTTAACTTTTGAGAAACAACAAACAAACAAAAAAAATGGAAGATGGTATAGGTGGTGTGACTCCTCCTCTTCTAATGATAGAGAAGAAGAAGAAGAATATGAATAATGTCAAAGAAGAAGTAAAGAAACAACTTTGGCTTTCTGGTCCACTTATTGGTGTAAGTCTTCTTCAATATTCTCTACAAGTTATCTCCGTTATGTTCGTTGGCCATCTCGGATCTCTTCCTCTCTCCGCCGCTTCTATAGCCACCTCATTTGCCTCCGTCACCGGTTTTACCTTTCTCGTAAGTATTTTTTTTCATCACCTTTCTTTTCTCTATCTCATAATTCAATTTTAAAATATATAGAAAATATTTGTTTTGTGAATCTATGATTTAAAAATTAAAAATCACGATCTCTTATATATATTTGTAAGACGATTAAAAATTAGGAAAAAAGGATTTGTAAGACGTAGATATGCGATTCTGTTGAGTAATGAAAAGATAATGATTTGTTTTTGTCAACGTTGTGGAAGAGAAAGCATTACAAGAAAAACCTCAATTTTTAAAAATTATATTGTGCGGCGTTTTTTTTAGGGTTTATTATTGTTGCTCATATTTTTATTGTCGTTGTTGTCGAAGGAATAACGATTTTTGGTGTTTGGGTTTATTATATTTGGTTTTAGGTTTCTAGGTTTATTAGAGGGATCTTAGTCGATGGGTCCACAAAATAGTTAAAAAACCGACTCTTAAATTATTTATCTAAGATCCGATCTTAGAGATCTTGCATTGTTCATGGATCCCACTGGATACGTGACGGCCCATGATTGGTTTTTTTTTATTTTTAAATTACACTGTTAATGAGTCCAATTGAATAGTTAAGAAATTTTGTCGGTTTCTCTGTTGGAGATAATCTTATTGCTATAATTTTGGATTTTAGGTTTATTTTTGTTGCTCATATTTGTTTTGAAGTGAGTGATTATTTTTGTTGTTGTTAGTTTTGTATTCTAAACTCAACAATTAGAGACAAGTGAATTATATTGATTATTATTTGTGTCCTTCTTAGTTTTGGTATTTTCATTGTCTTCTTCCTATGTTTTGTTGAAAGTTTAAAAACCCAACTTATGTTTTGTCTTTAATTCAACTTATTTTTCTGTGTCTATGAACAGTTGGGCACAGCTAGTGCATTGGAGACACTATGTGGCCAAGCGTACGGAGCAAAACTATACGCAAAATTAGGCATACAAATGCAAAGAGCAATGTTTGTTCTCCTAATACTCTCCGTACCTCTCTCCATAGTTTGGGCCAATACCGAGAAGATACTAGTATTAGTCCACCAAGACAAGTCCATTGCAAGTGTCGCTGGCTCGTACGCGAGATACATGATCCCTAGCCTATTCGCCTACGGACTATTACAATGTATCAACAGGTTTTTGCAAGCGCAGAACAATGTGTTTCCTGTCTTTGTTTGCTCGGGGATCACTACTTGTCTTCACTTGCTTCTATGTTGGTTGTTTGTGTTCAAGACTGGTTTAGGATATAGAGGAGCCGCTCTTGCTATATCGGTTTCTTATTGGTTCAACGTAGTGCTTCTCTCGTGTTATGTCAAGTTTTCATCTTCGTGCTCGAGTAGTTGGACAGGGTTTTCGAAAGAGGCTTTTCGAGAGATTTACGAGTTTTCGAAAATCGCTTTTCCTTCAGCGGTTATGGTTTGGTAATAAGTGATATATAATTAATGATACCTCTATATAAATTAATAAAATCTCATAGTTGTGATATTATTAATTTATAGAAGTTTTATTGTATATTGAGTACTTAATTGATTATGTTTGTAATTAACAGTTTGGAGCTATGGTCATTCGAGCTTCTTGTTCTTGCCTCGGGCCTTCTTCCTAATCCGGTTTTAGAAACTTCGGTTCTTTCGATATGGTAAATATTTTCTTATCATTGCTTTCGCGAATCTTGAGTCTTATGCAACTTTTTCAGTCTAACTAATCTTATGCAAACTTTTTCAGTCTAAATACTTCACTAACAATATGGCAAGTCTCTGTTGGACTTGGTGGCGCCGCGAGGTAAGTATATTATATTAGTGTCTATTTAATATATAAAAACGTGTATAACATAACTAAACCAGGTCACTTATGTTATATTTGGTGTGTGTTTCTTTAACTTTGTAGCATAAGAGTGTCGAACGAGTTAGGAGCAGGGAACCCACAAGTAGCGAAGCTAGCAGTATATGTCATTGTAGGCATAGCAATCGCCGAGGGCGTTCTTGTGGTGACGGTTTTGTTATCTATTCGAAACATCTTAGGTCGCGCATTTAGTAGTGACCCGAAAATCATTGCATATGCCGCGTCGATGATACCAATTGTTGCTTGTGGAAACTTCCTAGATGGTCTCCAATGTGTTCTCTCAGGTTACATAATTAACAACACAAAGCTTTTGGATTTTTGCTCTAATTAATTTGGCTTAATTAATTATATATATATGTAGAAACGGTTAGTTCCGGTTTAGCATTGTTATGAAATATTATTATATGTTTTGGTATAGGTGTTGCTAGAGGATGTGGATGGCAAAAGATTGGTGCATGTGTGAATCTTGGATCATATTATCTCGTTGGTGTTCCTTTAGGGATAGTACTTGGTTTTCATTTTCACATGGGTGGTCGGGTAAATTATTTTTAAAAATTCTATTTTTTCTCTCTAATTATATTAATATGATTAGTCAAGTAATAACACAAAAGTGACTTTGTTGTTGTGTTGCTATATTTTTGTGTAGGGGCTTTGGCTAGGGATTGTAACAGCATTGGCTGTACAAGTGTTGTGTCTTTCGTTAGTCACTGTCTTTACAAATTGGGACAAAGAGGCAAAGAAAGCTACAAACAGAGTTGGATCCATAGATGATAAAGATTGTGAGGACCAATGATAATATTAATGTGTAATTGGCATGTGAGGCCAAGCCCATATAAGGCCCAAATTATAATCTATTTGGAGACAAGTCTTGTTTGAGCAATAAATTTACCTCTCTGGGACCAAATATTATTTTGGTATACGTGAAGCAATTTTGGAAGTACTATAATTTACGATTTCTTTTAGATAGTGGAAACAATTTTTTTTATAAAAGTTTGGTAAGCCAAAAAAAAATACAATTTCAAAGTTAGGTATTCAAATAAAAATGTGGTGGGGACAGACTAGTAGTGGGGGGGGAATAATTAAAGTAATAATTAATAAATAATCAAAATCTTAAAAAAAGAGAGAAACACAAAAGTCGAGAAGGTACGCATGTGACGATAGGGAATCTAAAAGCACTTAAATTGTGTCAGACACTTCCCATGTCTTTTCAGATGCACCCCCACCTGTTTTTTTTCTTATTTATAAATTTATTTATTTATATTTTTTTATTTTTATTACATAATTTAACGAATATCTAAAACTACTATAATTACAACTCCTTGTCTATCACTTGCTACAAAACTTAACTTGTCCTCTCTCTCTCTCTCAAAATCTATTTAGGGTTCTTCATCTCTTTCTATAGATTAGCTATTATCGCTTATGTTTTAAAGAGTTATGAAGTTTGAATCTATATATGTTTGGATCTATATATTTTTCTTTTATTTCCTTATTTATTTTTGTCTCTATAGGGACTATTTTAAATTTTGTTCTTTTTTTTAATGATAGATCTAACATAAAACTTGTGTAGTATGTAAGGTTTTCGAAGGTTTCATGTTTTCATATTTATTTTTCAGTTAAAGGTAACGTTTCATAGTTATACAAGTATTAGATTTATAATTTACTTTAGATTCTGTTTTTGAAAAGATAAAAGTAGAGCTCCTTAAAGTTCAAACGAGAGATTAATAGGGTAATTAAAAGCTGCTAAGCTATGGATCCCATAAGCCTTAATCCCTTATAAAATGAAAATTGGATTAAGTTATATGGCTTGCATATCTCAGGAGCTTTTAAATTTTCCCTTAAATTGTTTTTACTCTTCTTTGGATTGAAGGGAGCTCTACATCTTCTTTTCACTTTATTTACAAGTTTTTTTCTAATACTAAATTAGCCTAATGATATCGATTATTAGTTTTTGATGTTATTTTAAATATTTATCTATAGGATAGTTAGTTTTGTGAAATGGTTTTTTTTTTGCAAGTATAATTTGATGTTGATTTTAATTGGATCTGAATAAGTTTGTAGAAAAAAGTATTTGTTATAGTTACTGATTGTATATATAAGTAATGAAATGAAATGTGACTTTTTATGTTAAAATTAAAAAATGTTCATTCATTCCCATTACCCAAGTCCAAAAATTTAAATAAATTGGATAGGTTGGAACAAAAAATTTCGAATATTGAAATTTTTATTTCTAGTTGCTATTTGAAATATATATTACTACTTTTTGATTAATTCTCAATTAGTATAAGAAAGTACACAGTTAACGTGAAAATAGTTACAGCGCGTGTACTGTACTTTAGAAATTGACAAAATGTTAATCGGAATTGTTTTTAGTCTTTTGTTTCATGTTCATGCCTTGTAAGTATATACCATTATATAATAAAATATAGAAAAATGAATAGTATTTCTTCAAATATAAAGAAATATTATCCATTTCTCTATTTCTAGATCAATGAGTCAAATATAGAGAGATGCTCCAAAAAGACTGATTTATTAGGAACTTTATAAATTTTGACAAAAAAGGAAACTTTATAAATCAAAAGACCAAAATTAAACTTTGTTATTGCCACAAGGCTATGGATCTGGCCCAAACCCTAACAAAAATAAACATGAAGTTTAAATTCATGTTCATTAAATAGGCCCATTTTCCATTACAATGACCCTGAAATAGGCCCAAATGTCTTTAAACCCGAAATTTTCAATCTTGAAATTGTGTGACTTGTAGAAAAGTAAGACAAAATTATTTGACAAGTTGATAATACATTGTAGATGCATTTAATAGGATATAAAGACTTATTTGAATTATTCTGTAAATAGAAACTTTTGTGATACAGATTTCAAAGAATGGCATGTAGGCTAGTTTAATGATAGTGTTACTTAAAAGATAATAGTATATCATTATCATATTAAGTTGAAAAAAATCAAAATATTTTTTTAACTATAATAGTAAAATGGATTTTAAAATAATTTACATATGATTTTAGGCGGTAAATATTAAACTACAATTTGTAAAACTCAATTGAAACTTTGAGGATATCATTCTTTGTAAACCGTGAGGTTCTCCAAGAAAATCAAAGATGTTTTAAAATATTCAATTTTTCAAAAATAAATAAATTATTAGATCAATACTCTATACAAATTTGGTGCCTAGTCACAATCATGTCTAAAACTTATTGCGTGACTTATAGAAAAATTCCAAGAAATAGAATTAGGAGTTGTAGATCAGCCAAACTATTTTGATGATTAGTGACATAACTTGAATAGCTTTGTGCATAATTTATCTTAATAATATATAAAAATCAAGACTCAAGCACAAAAATGGATAACTGTGAAATTATAAGTTAAGAGCTTATCTACACATTGCATTTATTAGTTCACTAACCTCTCTTTCATCTAAAGTCAACCCATACGACATACAACTATCACACATCAGAACACTTGTCGTGTCTTATTAAATATTATTTCAAGTCCAAACATAATCACAATTTTTTGTGTTTTTTTTTGTTAAAGACTAATTGGTAGCCAAAAATCTTTAATTTTCCTTTAAGATAAAAGATTACCACCGAATAACCGGCGGCTTATTCACCGAGGATTTTAATAACTCTAAAATGTAATACCATTTTCGAATAAATAAGATAACCTTTTTAGTAACTTTTATTTATGTTTTAATTTTTAAATATATAGCTTTGGTTTTGCAAAACGCGTTTTGTTAATGATTAATTCTAGTACCTAAATAAAACGTAAAAACGGGTTAAAAAGCGACGTGTATGTAGCTAGAATTTCAAGCTATCCCTCTAATACATTTGTAAAGTTTGATAACGTTTCAAATTTATTGATTTTTAATGTTATTCTTTCTATTGTTTTGCAGAACTTAGAAATTAGAGGCTTGTCGATTTCTCAAGATCATATCTTAGCTTGGACGGTACTGATCTATACATGTGTGTGGCAAGTTTCTCTACGTACACAGATTTTGAAGAGGCAAAGAAAAACCACGTCTAATAAATATACGAACTTGTATTGTTATCCGTACCATATATGCTTTTATTTCGTATCATTATATATATATAACTAATTAATACATATATCATCATAATATATATTTTCCTACCTACGAAAACATTGTACATATTAATTTATAGTTATATTAGTTTATAGAGATAATTCTACAAAAAGGAAAATTATTTTGTTGAATCTATGGTTGATTTTTAGTTTTTTACTTTCTTTTGTTTAAAGTTACAATTATTCTTTAAATTTTAACGTTTACATATTTCACATTATGTTAATATTAGTATATAGATATAATTTTGACACTTTACATGAACCATAAAAATGATTTTTCATCGAAAAGACGTTGCGAAAACAACCTTGTCTGATCAAATACACACTTGTTAAGGGTGGCGCCTGCCCACTCGGCGCCTCGCCCATTCCGAAGTCACCAGAGAATTCATTGGGCGCTTATCCAAAGTTCGGCCCGGCCGAAGTCAAGGCCGACCGAAGTCAAGGCCCGACCAAGTCAAAGGCCCATTCGGAGGAAGCATGCGCGACGAGTGACATCGGTACGGACTCGCCACGACCGACACAGGTGACGTTTGTACGGCGGTTCGGCATAGACGGCGAGAGATGTCGGTACGGACTCGCAAGACGCAGAAGTCAGCCGAACGGGCATTAAATGCAGGAGCATGCTCGACAACCGCATTAAATGCAAAGGCATGTTCGACAAAGCAGCTTTCCGTATGTCGAGCATGCGCCGAAGAGATCCCGCCAAAGAGCAAAACCCCGCCAAGTCCCCGAAATCTCCACTATAAATAGAGAGTCCCGGCTCATAAACAAGGGATCCGGAATTTTGGGAGAGAATCTATAGAGAGAAAATAGCAAGAAACTTATACTTTCACTTCGACATTGTATCAAACAATCATTCAATCAATAAACAAACGAACTCCGAGTTCTTAATCATAATTTCACATCGGCATTTTATAATTTCGCATCGGCATTTGTCCTCATTCTCACTTCGGCACAATCTGTTCGTAACATTATCACTTAACGAGTTTTCCGACCCCACTTCTGTAACAATCATCTCAGTTCGGTATCCTACCCGAACCCTGTTTTAACATTTGGCGCCGTCTGAGGGGACACTTCAGGAAAAACTCTCACGCTTACGATAATTCACGAACAGCCCGAAGTCAAGAAGAATATCAACATCTCCAGCGACAATGACAAACCAACCAGAGAACGCTTCACACAGACCAATCGTCCTACAAGCAGCACTAGCCGAAGCGCAGACATCGGCGATCCCAGCCAATCACACGCCAATGGTCGCAGAATCAGAGCTCCACACGCCGACGGCGGTTCGTACAACTCTTGTCGAACCAACCCGCGAACCAAGAGTCACTATAGCCATACCAAGTGCCGAGCCAACATCGGCTGCCGAAGCCAGTCGCAACAACCAAGACGGCCGGTCAGAAATCGCCGAACTCCTCATCGGCCTAATGGACAAGGTGGACACCCTCACCAAGTCCACAAACGAACGATTCGAGGCGCTCTCGAGCGAAAGATCTCAAAATCCAAGACCAGTCGCCAACTTTTCGCCGAACATTCAGAGAAACTTGTTCGGAGGACCCTCAACAGATGCGACTCAATTCGCGACGCAGCAAAATCAGAACCATCAGTTTCTCAGCCCGCTGACAGGACATCTTTACGGGACTCATGACCCGATGTCAATCTACAACACTCCGCAGTTCGCTCACCAGACTGCCGGACCTAACACTCATCAGCCGAACCCCGCCGTTCGCCAACCCCCGAGTTGCCGCGAACAACCATCTCTTCCAAGACGCACCAACATTCGCCCAAACCGGGAGGGATTACGAGCTAGAAAGAATGCGCCAAGAGCTGGCCGAGATGAACTCTCGAGTCCACGAGGCGACAAGCGCGGCACCTGAGATCGGCCGCGTCATAAGAGAAGCACAAAATGTCCCCTTCACATCGGACATCACGCGTTTCCTTATTCCGCACCCCGGGAAAATCACTATCCCGAAGTATGACGGGACGAAGGATCCCGTGCAACACGTTACCTCATTCACCATATCGATGGGAAGGGCACAGTTCGCACCCGAACTGAGGGACGCCGGTTACTGTCAGCTCTTCGTCGAAAACCTGACAGGAGGAGCACAACGATGGTTCAACAGACTCATGCCGAACTCCATCAGGAACTTTCATGAGCTCCAAACCGTCTTCCTCAAACACTACTCCATGTACATCCACAAGGAGTTGTCCATTGCCGACCTGTGGAAGATGACGCAGGCGGAAGGAGAATCGCTTCGGCTATACGTCGAAAGATTCAAGGAGGTCGCCTCCAAAATAAAAGTGCCTGATGATGTCGCCATCGAGGCGCTGCGCAATGGAGTTTGGACCGAATCCCAATTCTTCCGCGAACTCACAACGAATTTGCCGAAGACCTTGGAAGACGCGTTGCATAAGGCGACGGCGTATATCAAACTGGAGGAAGACATTGCCAGTTTTAAGAAAAAACGAACGGCGAAGACCGTCCCAAAAGAAAAGGAGAAACAAGAGGAACACCGGGAACCGCGACAGCACTACGACGCGGAATACAAAAGCCGACATCCCAGAGTCCACTCAATCGAGGATGTCGAAGAGCGGACGATTTACAACGTCAACCGCCCCGAATATAATCGGACGGGAAACGGTTCGGGATATCCAAGCGAGAGGGAACTACCAAGAAAGGAGTAGTTCGGGAGGATATCGCAACGAGGCCACAGGGTGACAACCCGAACAGAGGCTCATCGAGCCACCAAAACAATGACCAGCAGGGAAGACACGATGCGTCCAAACACTGCAGCTTCCACGGTCAAGATGGCCACTCTAACGAAGAGTGTAGGCATCTAAGGAGCCTGCTCATGCGCGAATACATGGCCGGACAGGTCAAATTGCCAACGGCGGAAGAAATAAAAGCCGCATACACGTACAATCGAACCCAACCAGCGGCAAACGGGCAAGCCGAACGCAATCAGACGCGAAACCAAGACTCGTCTGACAAAAGAGAACGGGAAGAACTCCCTGGCCCACCCAAAGTCGCTCGCAAAAAGATCGGGATGATCATGGGAGGCCTCGTCGACTGCAACGACTCGATCCGGTCAATCAAGAGGGCCGAACGCGGAGCTGTAGCCGCGGTCAAATGGGCACCCACAGCCGACGTACCGGCAAACGCGGTGAAAGAGATAACCTTCACCGAACGCGACACGACCAGCGTCGCCTTCCCCCACAACGACCCTTTGGTCTTGGAGCTACTCATCGCCGACTGCGAAGTAGCCAAGGTTATGATCGACACCGGTAGTTCGGTCGATCTCATTTTCTACAGCACTCTACAGCGAATGGAGCTGAAGGACTACACGATTAAGCAGAATCGAAAGCCTTTGACCGCGTTCAACGGCGAAACAACTATGTCACTAGGGACCATCAAACTCCCAGTGCACATCGGAGGAGTGACCAAGCTGGTCAAGTTCGATGTCATCGACACTCCGGCCATCTACATAGCCATCATGGGAACTCCATGGATCCATGCGATGGAGGCCATCCCGTCCACCTACCACCAATGTCTGAAGTTCCCAGGCCCAACGGGAACGGTAACGGTCCGAGGAAACCAGCGCATAGCGCGAAGCTGTTTTATCGCCGAACTCAAAATCAGAAAGTCTTGCGCGATAACTCAGCCAGAGGATGAAGAAATGATTGAAGCCTTTCAGTCAAAGGTAAACATCGCGCCCTCCGATCCCTCAACGTCCACTTCGGCGACGCAGTACGAAGAAACGACGAACGAAGAAGCCCCGAAGTTGGACAAGATATTGCAGGTCAACATCGACTTGAGCGATATTACGCGATGTGTCGGCATCGGCGCCAACCTCGAGCAAACGTTGCAGGACAAGCTGATCGAGTTCTTAAAGGAGAACTATAAAACGTTCGCATGGTGTACCGAAGACATGCCTGGCATCGACCCGAACATCACTTGCCACGAACTCAACGTGGATCCAACTTTCAAGCCGATCAAGCAGAAGAGAAGAAAGTTAGGACCAGAGCGCGCTCAAGCTGTAAATGACGAAGTCGAACGACTCGTAAACGCTGGGTCAATCGACGAAGTGAGATACCCAGACTGGTTGGCCAACCCCGTGGTCGTAAAGAAGAAAAACGGCAAGTGGAGAGTTTGCGTCGACTTCACCGATCTCAACAAAGCTTGTCCGAAAGATAGCTACCCGCTACCCCACATCGACCGAATCGTCGAAGCAACGGCGGGGAACGAGCTCTTATCCTTCATGGACGCTTTCTCGGGCTACAATCAGATCATGATGCATGCCGAAGACAGAGAAAAGACTTCGTTCATCACAGATCGGGGTACCTACTGCTATAAGGTCATGTCGTTCGGCCTAAAGAACGCGGGGCAACATACCAACGACTGGTGAACCGCATGTTCGCCGACCAACTAGGCGAGACGATGGAAGTATACATCGACGACATGCTGGTCAAGTCATTAGCTGCTAAAGACCATGTCGATCACCTCGCCACCTGCTTCGCAACACTCAATCAGTACGGGATGAAATTGAATCCCGCGAAGTGCACGTTCGGCGTGACTTCGGGCGAATTTCTTGGGTATATTGTCACTCAACGGGGCATCGAAGCAAACCCGAAGCAGATCGCAGCCATCAGGGACCTTCCCTCACCCCGAACAACTAGGGAAGTCCAAAGACTGACAGGAAGAATTGCCGCACTCAACCGGTTCATATCGCGATCTTCGGACAAATGTTTACCCTTCTACCAGCTCCTAAAGGGTAACAAACGCTTCGAGTGGGATGAAAAATGCGAAGAGGCATTCGCACAGCTCAAGGAGTACCTCTCCACAGCACCAATCCTCGCCAAGCCAGTCGACCAAGAGACACTGTACCTCTACATCGCCGTATCAACTTCGGCAGTAAGCAGCGTACTGGTCAAAGAAGATCGAGGTGATCAGCAACCTATATTTTATACGAGCAAAGCCCTCGACGGTGCGGAGAGCAGGTACCCAACCTTGGAGAAGTTGGCCTTGGCAGTAGTCAGTTCGGCACGAAAGCTCCGACCATACTTCCAATCCCACTCCATAGTCATCCTCACGAATCAGCCGCTGCGAACCATCCTGCACAGTCCAACACAGTCGGGCCGAATCGCCAAGTGGGCAGTCGAACTCAGCGAGTACGACATCGAATATAAAGCGAGAACCAGCGCGAAATCACAAGTCCTTGCCGACTTCCTGATCGAACTACCACCAGAGATGACAACGGCATCAGAGAAGAACACCTGGACACTTCATGCCGACGGATCTTCTAGCCAGCATGGATCCGGCATCGGCATCACGCTCAAATCGCCAACCGACGAAGTCCTCGAACAATCGTTCAGACTGGGCTTCAAGGCCTCCAACAACGAAGCAGAATACGAGGCAATGATAGCAGGCATGCGCCTCGCAATCGAACTCGGAGCGAAGGAGCTTGACGCATTTTGCGACTCACAGCTCGTTACCAGCCAGTTCAGCGGCGAGTTCGACGCTAAAAACGAAAGGATGGAAGCATACCTCCAAGTCGTCAAGGAACTGGCCAAAAAACTCCAGCACTTCACCATCACCAAAATACCAAGGGCAGAAAACACCTCGGCGGACGCACTCGCAGCCTTAGCTTCGACGTCAGACCCGACCCTTCGGAGGACGATCCCCATCGAATGCATCGAGAATCCGAGCATAGCCCTTCCAAAAGGCGTATGCATAATCAATCGAGACGTCGAAGAAACAGATGAGTTCGACGAAGACCTTCGTACGCCGAACTCACCACTAAGAGAAGACCGTTGCACTCAAACCCCCGAAGGACCAGACGACTGGCGGCAAGAAATCATTCGATATCTGCTGACCGGCGAATTACCCGAGGGAAAGTGGGAAGGCCGAAGACTCAAATGCAGAGCGGCCCGCTACACCCTCCTCGACGACCGCCTCTATCGTTGGAGCGCATCGGGAGCCCTCCTATTATGCATAACGGGCGACGAAGTCGACCGGGTTATGCGAGAAGCCCATGAAGGAGCAGCGGGTAATCATTCCGGAGGACGCGCATTAGTCCTCCAAGTGAAAAACCACGGTTTCTATTGGCCGACGATGCAAAAGGACTGCGCCGACTTCGCCCAAAAATGCGAGAAGTGCCAAAGACACGGAGACTTCATCAACGCTCCGACACAACATCTGAGTTCGGCAACCGCGCCTTATCCTTTCATGAGATGGGCCATGGACATCGCCGGACCTCTGCCATCTTCGAGACAGCGAAAATACCTACTGATCGTCACTGATTACTTCACGAAGTGGGTAGAAGCGAAGGCATACACGAAAATCGACGCAACGAAGGTCCAGAACTTCGTCTGGAAATACATCATCTGCCGCCACGGACTCCCATACGAGATCGTCACCGATAACGGAACCCAGTTCACTTCGGCTAAATTCGAAGGGTTCTGCGCAAGATGGAACATCCGTTTGAACAAGTCAACCCCGAGGTATCCACAAGGGAACGGACAAGCCGAAGCTACAAACAAGACAATCATCGACGGCATCAAAAAAGACCGGAAGAAAAGAAAGGATTCGGGGCCGACGAACTAGAAGGCGTCCTCTCGGTCACACCGAACAAGTCCACGTAGTTCGACGGGGCGAACACCTTTCTCACTTTCCCATGGAATGGAGGCCATGTCTCCTGCCGAAGTCAACGTCCCCGGCATCCGCAGAACAATGCTGACTCAACACCCACTGACGAACGAGCAGATGATCGTCGACCAACTAGATCACGCCGAAGAGCAACGGCATCACGCCCTACTCCGCATCCAAAATTACCAACACCAGAAGGTGAAGGGAAGGCATTTCGAAGAGGGCGATCTGGTCCTCCGAAAAGTGTTCGAAAACACAGCTGAGAGGCCAATCACGAAACTTGGAGCAAAGTGGGAGGGTCCATACCTCGTCTCAAAAATCGTTCGGCCTGGCGTCTTCGAACTCGTGGAGATGTGCGGCAAACCAATCCCAAGATCCTGGAACGCGATGCACCTCAAAAGGTTCTACCACTAGAAGAAATAGCACCGAAGATCGCCAGCACCGAAGACTATAAATGCCGAAGTCAATCAACATAGAAGACAACAAAAGCCGAAGATCGACCACAACGGCTTCAAAAAAAAAAAAAATAATAACGAACTCCGAGTTCTTATTCAAAAAAAAACAAAATGTAAACTGAACTACGAACGGCTTGATCCCTTATTGGGTACGTAGGCAGCCTTCCAAAAGGCGCAGCTATGATAATAAAAAATTTTTTCCTTAATACGAGTCCCGAACTCAGGAAACACGAGCTCAGCGCTCAGACAAAAACGAACTCCGAGTTCGGTCACACAAGCTCTTCGCTTATACTAAAACGGGCTCCGCGCTCTCATTTTTAAGCCGGTCTATTCCGCAAACTAATTAGCCACTATCTTAAAGTGCAGTGGACTGATCACCCACTATTTTGCAAGGAAGATATCTACGAACTCATGTTCAACACTTGCAGTGGCCCAATCCGAAACCACAAAAGCCGAGTACCTCGCAATCTCGAAAAACGGTTCGTATCATTTGCGAACTATGAAAGAAGACTGTACAAGAAATAAAACGAGTTCGGCATACTAACACGAAGACGAACCATCAAGTATCAAAAAGCCGATCCTAAATATCGACCCGAATAAAGAAGGGATGTACGAAGAAATGAAGTACGATAGGAGAGAAGAAAAAAAGGTGTATTTATATTAATAAGGATAACAACAAAGCCGATCCCAACAATCGGCCAACAAAGATTACAAAAAAAAAAAAAAAAAACAACGACAAAAAAGACCGATCACAACGATCGTCCAAAAAATACTTAACCCTACTCTTCGGGCAAGTTGGTATCTCCGGCCACCTCATCCCTGACCTCTTCATTTCTGGCCTCCGCGCGATCGTCCGGCTCCTCCACCATAAAGTCGATGAGGGAGTCAAGTTTGAGGTCGGCAGGAAGCTCGAAGTCCGAGGCCTCGTAAGAAAGCTGCGGCCTATCCTCGAGCCAACGCTCAAGCTTCCCCTCTCTCTCGCGACATTCACGCTCAAAGATAGGAGGAATCTTGATCGCGAACTTCTTTTCCAGCCGCTCTAGGGTATCGAAGACCCCCTTCATCTGAATATAGAAGGCAGAGTACTCTTCGGAGAACTTTTGCTCGTCAAGGTAAGCCTTGAGTTTGCCTAGCCGGGCCTCAGAAGCTGCGCGGAGCGCATCGAATCGCTGCTTCGCCACGACGAGGCGTTCGCGGAAGCATTTGACCTCCAATGCACCGACCTCGGAAAGCTGATCGTAGTCAGCCTTAAGTTCGGCGAGCTCCCTTGCTCCAGCCTCTTCGGCTTCGCGAGACGACTTCAGAGCCAACTCGCGGATCTTTGACGCCTCAGCCTCGGCGTCAAGTGCCTTCTCAAGGGCGTCCTTCTCGGACTCCATTCTCCTCAGCTCCTCCTTTATGCCGATCTTCACAGACTCGGCCATCGCTGCCTTCCTCCCGAGAACGGTCTTCTCGGCCTCCGACTCTGCCAGCCTCTTCTTGAGTTCGGCATTATCAGCTTCGGCCTTGTCGAGCTGCTTCTTCAACTTCTTCGACCTCCCGCTCTTCTTAACCAAGGCCAAGCTCGACTCAAGCTCCTTGACCTTGGCCAAGGCCACGTCCCTCTCTTTTTCGACTACGCCGAAACGAGCTTGGGCCGAACTCTTTTCTTCAGCTAAGAGGCTTTCGTAGGAGAAGTTGAGGCGGGTTCTCTTGTAGGCAACCTGAACAAACACGGACGTTAGATCAAAGCAACCAAAAAAAGGTACAATAATAAAGCCACTAAGACCTAGGCAACGAAGACTTACTCTCTGCTCTAATCTCGCCAGTTCGGCGACCTCCGCAGCTAACACCAGTTCAGAAGGGGGATCTTCGCCGTGAAACGCCGAATAAACGGCCCGCTGGAAGCCCGCACTCGCTTCCTTGTGATTGAGGAAGGGGACCGTGCCGTTGTAGGCAAAGTAGAACCCGTGTTCATTCCCTTCCTCAAGCGAATGGGCGAACCCATCTCCACCAACCAGCCCATCGCCTTCTTCATCGTCCTGCCTGGAAGGATCGGCATCGGCTGCAGCCCGACCCGCCTCCTCGGACCCAAGCCCAGCAGCTTGATCCCCGACCACCGCTGGTTCACCAGAACCAGTCCGACTCTCAATCGGCGTTGCCTCAGTTCGAGCCCTCTTCGCCCCAGGCGTTGGCAGGACTTCGGTGGAGGCGTGCTGGACCTCCGAAGGCGCATCCTCCTCACCCACCGAAGGCTCATTCACAGCTTCACGAGCCCTCTTCACCCCGGTCGTTGGCGCGACTTCAGTGGAGGCGTGCTGGATCACCGACGCATCCTCGGGAGTCGGTGGAGGTGGCGGAACAGCATCCGCAGGCGGATTACCCGCTGGCAATGGCGGGTCAGCTGTTAGCGAAGGCAACGAACCTTCCCGAACCAAAGGAGAACCCAACTCCTCGTCGGTCTCCCTTCCTTCTGCCTCCTCTTCGGCAAGAAATTCCTCCTCCCTTTCATCATCGAAGAGACCCCTGAAATCGGAGAGTCTCCTCATCCTATCTACCCCACTTGGATTTTGCGGCGCAAGTTTCAACGAACCTACGAATGACGAAGAGAATTAAAAAAAAAAAAAAAAAAAAAAAAAAAAAAAAAAATATATATATATATATATATATATATATATATAGGCCGAACTCACCTCCCAACGACGCAAAATAGATCTTCTGTTGCCGAAGCACCTCGGTCCACGGCACTTCCTCCCTTTTAAGGAACTGATCCTTGAACGGCTGATACTCGTCCGGGAAAGGATAAATCGGCGGAGGTTTGACTGCGGAAAACAAGGAAAAATGTGTTAGCAAAAGTAATGAAGTACAAAAAGAAGATCGGCTTTCCTACCGATGCATGGCGACCATTGGGTTTGATAAACCCTATCGACATCCAGAATGGATGCCGAGTTCACTTTGACGAAGAAATACTTCTCCCACCAGAGAGGCAACTTCACCGAAGTGTCGGATGTGAGCTTGAAGCCGGGCTTCCAGCAAATCGACCAGGTCCCAGCCAGGGAATGGTTCGCACTGATGCGCGTAATCTCCTCGAATAGCCGAAGAGACATCTCAAGACCCATCTCTTCGGCCGCCACGATCGCCGCGACCAGGTTCCGAATGCAGGGAACCGTCAACTGGGAGATAGCCACCTCCCTCGCTTCGGCAAAGGAGACGAGAAGCCGGGGCAAGGGGAACCACAACCCCGCCTGGGTAAACATATGCTCGTACAAGCATATGTAACCAGGGGGGCAGTCCCAAGGTCTCTGGTTCGGCGACGGAACCAAAAACTCCAACCCTTCGCCGGACGCTGCAAAGGAACGTATCTTGCTGAGGGTCCCTTCAAGCCTACTCCTGGACGAAGTGAAAGCATGGACCGGCTTCGGCGTCTTCGGCTTCGTCCTCTTAGGAGTCGTCAGTGTCTTCTCCGCCACAACGGGCTTCACGACACTCTTTGCCGACACTTTGGCTCGCTTCGGAGGAGGACCCATCTTAGCCGAAGGCAGATCGCTAGCACGATCGGTAGCCGAACCCGCCGCGGGAGATAATCTATCGTCACCACGGCGTAATTGTTCGTTCGGCGCGGCCGAACGATCAACCTTCTTCGCAACAGGGCGCGATGACGAACCGGAAGGAGATGAACTTTTCTTTGAAGACATAACTAAGCGAAAATTCTAGAGAGAAGGAAAGAGAAGAATATAGAGAGAGAAAGTACCTGAAGTTTTGCGCGAAAGAGAAATGAAGAAATAAAATCAGAAGAGGTCTTTTTATAGGAAAAGATGGGAAAACGAAGAGGCGCCATCGAAGGGCGCGAAACGAACCATCATCATTGCGATGACGTGGCGTCTCCCTATCCACCAGAAAAAAAGGCGCAGCTTCGACGACACGACTACAAGATACGAAGCGACGGAAACCCATCATCACGATGACGTGGCATCCAGCGATTCGCCAAAGGGCGGCGCGCGCCCCCCAATGTGCCGCCAAGAAACTTTAAATAATTACACGATTCAGTGACGTGGCAACCTTTAACTCGGCAAAAAACGGTGCGCCTTTATGACGTGGCACTCAATAAATCAACGGAGGTCGGCACACTCTTGTGACGTGGCACCCCCGAAGCGATCAATCGCCGATGGTAACTCCTAGAATGCGCCTAAGGCCGATCTCTTTAGTTCGCCTCTCCTAAAAAGCCGAACTGGGGGAGGGACTAATGTTAAGGGTGGGCCTAAGCCCACTCAGGCCTGGCCCATTCCAGAAGTCACCAAGAGAATTCATTGGGCCTTATCCAAAGTTCGGCCCAGCCGAAGTCAAGGCCCAGCCGAAGTCAAGGCCCAGCCGAAGTCAAAGGCCCATTCGGAGGAAGCATGCGCGACAGTGACATCGGTACGGACCTGCCACGACTGACACAGGTGACGTTTGTACGGCGGTTCGGCATAGACGGCAGAGATGTCAGTACGGACCTGCAAGACGCAGAAGTCAGCCGAACGGGCATTAAATGCAGGAGCATGCTCGACAACCGCATTAAATGCAAAGGCATGTTCGACAAAGCAGCTTTCCGTATGTCGAGCATGCGCCGAAGAGATCCCGCCAAAGAGCAAAACCCCGCCAAGTCCCCGAAATCTCCACTATAAATAGAGAGTCCCGGCTCATAAGCAAGGGATCCGGAATTTTGGGAGAGAATCTATAGAGAGAAAATAGCAAGAAACTTATACTTTCACTTCGACATTGTATCAAACAATCATTCAATCAATAAACAAACGAACTCCGAGTTCTTAATCATAATTTCACATCGGCATTTTATAATTTCGCATCGGCATTTGTCCTCATTCTCACTTCGGCACAATCTGTTCGTAACATTATCACTTAACGAGTTTTCCGACCCCACTTCTGTAACAATCATCTCAGTTCGGTATCCTACCCGAACCCTGTTTTAACAACAATGAATGATTGACATTGACACATTGTTATATAATGTATATTTTTTTGTCAACGGTTATATAATGTATATATGAAATTGAAATTATTAATTTATGGTATGATCGAGACCATATTTTTACATAGAAATATTTTTAAAAATATTATCTTATTAGACCATCTCCAATGTATTTCTCTATCTCTATCTCTAAAATAGAGGAACTCTATAATAGAGGTGTATTTTTCTCTATTTTTCTCCAATGTATTTCTCTATCTCTATCTCTAAACAAGAATATTCTATAAAAGATTATATTTACATTTTACTATAACATCTTCTATTTATTAAAAGTTGCAAATTAACCCAATTAAGTTTAATTTTCGCAAAATCTTTATAAAATTATTATATTATTTAAATGTAAAAAATTATTATATATAATAATACATTACACAATACAAAAAACTATTATGGAATGAATAAAAATATTTACATAAGTATATATGTCTTTTTATAAAACTTTATATAATTTATTTTTAGTAAATAATAATCTAAATTTTTGAGTTAATATTTATAATTTGTTTTTAATTATAATTATAAAATTTAAATGATTATTTTTAAAATTTAAAACATTTTTGATTTTAAAACATAAAAGAAAATGACATCTTTATATATTTTAATTATAGTTTATATAGAAGAGATAAATTAAATGACTATTATGCAAATAAAAAAGTTTGTCTATATTATAGAGGAAAATATAGCATTCCTCTATATATAGAGGAAAATATAGCAATCTCTATTTTAGAGGAAAAAATAGAGATGGGTTGGAGCAAATGTTGCTCTATAATAGAGATTAAAGGCAAATTGATTGATTTTTACATTGACCCGAATTTGAACCGGAAAATTTTATTAATTTATAGTGGTTATTAATTTATAAAGAATTAATTTATAGAGTTCTTCTTCTACTGTATTTTTGGAATCAAATGCTATAATACCCTTTGACTAAAAGTCAAGAGCTATTATACCCTTTGATAATTTTGATTTTTGTTTTGATTTTTATAAATTTCAAAATAAATCAATTTTATAAACTGAAAACGTGATTATTTTTTATTTAATTTTAAGAATTTGATAAAAATATTTTAAAACAAAAAAAATAAAAATAAAATGTTTTTAACAAAATCGTCAAAATATGATATAAAAACGATTTTAAAATATTTTTTTGTTGAATTTAAAGGTTTAGTAGTTTAGGGTTTCCATTTGGGTTCGCAATTCCAAATCCAAGACACTTGTGATTAGTTTAGGGTTTAGATTTGAAAATATTTAGTGTTTTATGTTTTTGGTCAACGAAAGTCAAATGGTATGAAAACTCAATAAGGGTATGAAAGATTATAATTTTTGTTTAAGGGGCATAGTAGCTTTTGAACCGTATTTTTGTTGTGTCCATTTTTATATAATTTGATACGTATACGGATCAGAAACTACGTGCCCATTAATGACAATAGTATTATATACTTTTCAATCCAAAACAAACTTGTTGATCAATCTCATAATAAATACCAACAACATTTTCTATTAACAAATGAGTTAAAGATATAAAAAATATCATCATTGATCTGATCCCTAAATTTTAAGATATTTATATGAATTAAACCAATACCACTAAGAAAACAAAACCATATGCAACTCTTTTTTCGTTACAAACTATTTTATAAAATGGTTACGTATAGCGAAAGTTACAAGTATTTATTAATGTTGTAGGTGGTCGTTAGAGATGACTTAAATTCATTTTCTTGAATTTTGAGAAACATTGCATGCAAAACTTCGTTGCAGTAAATTTTAAAAGCGAATAAATATAAATTGACATCTTTGTGCAATGATCTATTAACTTCGATTTTATCGTCGACGATCTATTTATCACTTCACCTTTTTTAACACTCATTTAACTAGTAGTATACGTAACAATTTAAATACTTATTTGCCAATACTATACATACTCTTTATTATATATTAATTGTAACAATAATAATTAAGAAAGGTTGACAAAATAAGGAATGAAATATCAAATATGCGTGACTTTTTATGTATGTGTGGCTATAACAGTATTGACTACATATCTCTTTTTCTTATAGAAATTAATCTAAAATAAATGCAATACTACTCTCTCTTTTTCTTATAGAAATTAATCTAAAATAAATGCAAGATAAGAAGTGGTCAAATAAGGTTAACATTAGTTATAAATCATTTAATTTGAGATACTATTCTATTTTATATATCAAATAATATTGAATTTAATTTAATTTAGGAAAAAACTTTAAATAAAATATCTTAGACACTCCATAGTCAAGAAGAAGACAAATCTCCACAAAGACTCGTTGACTTAATAAATAAAATGACAATAATCAAAATTCATTTTACACACATATGTACATATATATATATATATATACATATGTAAATGTGAGTATGCGTGTGGGTCTATATAAATATACTGTGAGTGATTGTGTGAACACTACCATTGCAATTGTGTGACTAACAACTAAAAGCATATAGCAAAACAAAAAAAAAATCCAAACACATAGAAAAAAAAAATTACAAAGGCCAAAATAAAAGAAAATGGGTTTCTCTCTATCATCTTCATGGTTTCTTGATCCTAAACTTCATCATGTTGTTTCAAAGATGTCTTTCTTTGATTCCTTTTTATTCTACGTAAGTAAAAAAAATATCTTTCTCTTTATATAATGATTATTATATGTGTTTAAGAATTAATATGATTTTTTTTTTAATTTTAATTATGTATATATATAGATTGTGCACTTAGTGGATAAGGTAGGATTATGGCATAGATTTCCGGTGTTATTGGGAGTAGCATACTTGGGGATAAGAAGACATCTACACCAACGTTATAACCTTGTACACGTGGGTGAAATCAACGGTCAAGATTACGACAACGATGAGTTCTTGTATCGTACGGCTGATGGCAAATGTAATCATCCTTCCGATGATACTATCGGTAGCCAAGGCACCTTTATTGGTCGGAATATGCCTCCTTGTACTTCTCACTACGGCGTAAGTTTTTTTTATTAACATGCAAAATCATTTTCGTGAATTTAATTTATTTAATTATTACGTATTTAAAATCATTTAACTATAAGTGTTTGTAATTTTTTATATCTCTTTAAGAATTTGTAAACACTAATTAATCAAATTATAAGGTATATATAGCGGAACAAAAAAAATAATATTAATTGAATATACTATAAACAAATTTTATGACACACTTTTTGTTTGTTTATCTTATCAACTCACTAGTGGTTCAAAATTATGAGGTTGGGTTTTTATTAAAAATTATTATGATGATCTTTATTTGGTTTAAATATTTGTGGAAAATAGCTTTTTGTTTGTTACGAAAGTGACTTTATTTGTTTGCATGGTTTAGTGATTCATCTACGCAATTATGTTGTAAATTACATTATTTTGTATGATTTTTTTTTTTTTTTGGTTTATCTATCAATTCAATAGTGGTTGGAAATTATAAGGTATGGATTGTTATTAAAAAAACTTATGATAATCTTAACTTTAAATATTTGTGGGGGGAAAAGTTTTTGTTTGTTACGAAAGTGACTTTATTTTTTGGCATGGTTAGTAATAAATCTACGCAATTATGTTGTGATTTGTGAATAAAGTTATTTTGTATGAATCTTGAACTGTTGGTAACTTTTTGAGCCATCACTAATTAATTTTATATAATTAACAAATGTTGATTATGACAGATTTTGGATCCACATCCAAGTGTAGTAGCGACAAAATTATTAGCTAGAAGAAGATTTATAGACAATGGGGACCAATTCAACGTGATAGCTTGTTCTTGGATTCAGTTTATGATCCATGATTGGGTTGATCATTTAGAAGATACCCACCAGGTTTTTCTTTCTTTTCATATTTCACCCCTTACTTTATTAAATTTACATTCTTTCCCCCCAAAAACTTTTAAAATTAACATATTAAATCCTAAACTAGATTGAACTTGAAGCTCCTGAAGAAGTAGCTAATGGATGTCCATTGAAATCATTCAAGTTCTTGAGAACAAAGAAAGTTCTCTCTGGTGATCATCACAAATCTGGTTCTGTCAACACTAGAACCCCTTGGTGGTAAGATTTTGCAATAAAACTTGTGCATAAGATTAATCATAGCTTAATTGTTGTTTAGTGTTATATTTCGAATTCCGTTTTATAAAATCGTTTTTTTTTTGGAAATAGGGATGGGAGTGTAATTTATGGAAATGATGAGTCTGGAATGAGAAGAGTTAGAGTTTTCGAGGACGGAAAACTAAAAATCTCTGGAGATGGCTTGTTGGAGCGAGACGAAAGAGGTGTCCCTATCTCCGGTGACATACGAAACAGCTGGTCAGGTTTCTCTCTGTTGCAAGCTCTCTTTGTCAAAGAACACAACTCTGTTTGTGATATGCTCAAAGTAAGTATCCTTTTAACCTAGATTTAGTTTCTTTTGTGGCAAGAAACATCTCTGTTTTATTAGGTTTAGTTTCTTGTTTCGCAAGAAACCTCTCTGTTTTTCTTAACCACACTAGCTTTTGACCCATTTTACAGGAACGGTATGTAGATTTTGATGATGAGAAACTGTACAGGACTGCGAGATTAGTGACTGCGGCGGTTATCGCCAAAGTTCACACAATTGATTGGACAATAGAGCTCTTGAAAACAGACACACTTACCGCTGGGATGAGGATCAATTGGTATGGGTTTCTTGGGAAGAAAGTAAAAGACACGATCGGGGCAAGATTTGGTCCTATACTTAGCGGATTAGTTGGCCTGAAGAAACCTAAAGATCACGGAGTTCCTTATTCGCTTACGGAAGAGTTTGTTAGTGTTTATAGGATGCATTGTCTCTTACCGGACACACTTATCCTCCGAGATATGAGTTCTGAGAGTGTAGACAAAGCAAACCCTACAATTGAAAGAGAGTAAGTCTATATAGAATGTTTAGTTTAAGACTATTCGGCCGCGTTTTAGCTGACCTTGAAAGTTGGTCTTAACAGGATACCTATGACGGAATTGATAGGGAAAGAAGGAGGAAAAAACGGATCGAAAATAGGGTTTGAGCAGTTACTAGTTTCAATGGGACACCAATCATGTGGTGCATTGACATTGTGGAATTACCCTAATTGGATGAGGAACCTTGTGGCTCAAGATATTGATGGAGAAGATAGACCTCACCTTATAGATATGGCTGCCTTGGAGAGTAAGTCAACACCTAAGCTTCTTCTTCTTCTTCTTCTTCTTGTATATCACTAATTTTCTGACCTACCCATTGAGTTGATTTGAGTTTTTTTTCTCAGTTTATAGAGATAGAGAGAGAGGTGTTCCTCGATACAACGAATTCAGAAAGAATCTGTTGATGAGCCCTATAACCAAATGGGAAGATTTGACAGACGATGAAGAAGCTATCAAGGTTTTAAGAGAAGTGTACGACAACGATATAGATAAGCTTGACCTAAACGTTGGATTACACGCAGAGAAGAAGATCAAAGGATTCGCTATTAGCGAAACTGCTTTCTTCATCTTCCTCCTCGTTGCCTCAAGGTTCTCAAAACTCAAATCATACTACAATTTTTTCAAAAAAACAGAGGCTTTTCTTGTATTACAAGGAAACTAAAACTTACTTGAACTTTGTTTTCATAAGGAGGTTAGAGGCAGATAGGTTTTTCACTACAAATTTTAACGAGAAGACTTATACGAAAGAAGGATTAGAGTGGGTTAATACAACGGAGACTTTAAAAGATGTAATAGACAGACACTTCCCGGGCTTAACGAACCAGTGGATGAGATGTACGAGTGCTTTCTCTGTCTGGAGCTCAGATCCTGACCCGACCAAGTGGCTTCCTTTGTACTTACGGTCCGCACCATAAGCCATTGGATATCACGTGACACATGTGCGTAAGTGTCACGTGGTTTGGTACCTCTTGGTATAATTATTTTTTTTTGGTGGATGGCTTTTGAATTGTGTAAAATAGTACATGAGTGAAAGTTAGATAAATAACTAAGTTTTGCTTCTAATACTCTCTAAAAGCGAATAAAGTAAAGAAAGATAAACCTAAGTATTGTGTAGAGATGCAACTTTCTCGACCATTTCAGTTACTGTGTTATCTTGTTCCTCTGCTATGGCGTCCTGCAAGAATAGTACAACACTTGCATTTACTTCACAAAGAAAATGTCTACTAATAACAAACTCTTCATCATATTCTAAAGAAATACCTCATTGTTGGTTTTAGATTCGACACCGATACATTTAGAGCCACTGATGCTAGCGCTTTTCATCAGGTTACGCGCACTGTACCCTCCTCCTCCTCCTCCTCCTTCTCCTTCTCCATTGTCTGTACCATCAGGTTGTTGTGAAGATGTTGAAGCTACAACAGCTGATATTATTCTCTCAGTATCGTTGTTGCTATCTTCGACAGTCTCATTCTTGATTGCAGGAACTCGCTCTCTGAAAGTTTCAATACAAAAACATCAATAGTGGTGGCTAGTTTGTATTTTCTGAAAGACTTGTTCTTGATGCAGAGAATAAACGAAACTGAGAGATCTGATTTTACGCTTTTGTAGTACCTTGGTAAGGAAGCATGTTGTCTCAGAAGTGCGTTACTTCTTGCTCCTCCTTGACCTTGGTTTTCTTCAAGATGAGCAAACTGCCTCCTAAATCTATCTACCCCACTGTATCGGCAACAGAAAATTTCTCAACTACTTGAGTTTCTTGAAAACCAGAAGAGGAATATTTTGAACAAGATTTTTGATTTCCTCAAAACCAACATTTTAACCCCAAAAACTGGTTCTAAGGTTCCTGCTTAAGCACAAGATTACCCTAGGTTCTACAGAAGTCACTGCAGAAGCCTCAAAACAGTTTTGTAAGAACACTATAGATACCTTGGGTACATGAAGCTGAGCTGATTACCACCTTGAAGGTATTCCTCCAGCATCTGAGGATGATACTCCAGTATCTATGTTTTGTTCAACGAGAAGTAATCTATTAGCATCATGAAGAAGAAAGAATCAAAACCAAATATACAAGATGTAGAAGGCTAATTACCTCTCGGTATATTAACTCTCTGATATCATCTTTTGTTAACTTTTTTCTCTCAAACTCGAATTCAAGCTTTGAAATCGGATGTGTTGATGGTTCCCTCTCTACGCTGGACAGACCATTGAAGTATGGATCGGCTAGTGCCTGTATAAGCAGGTGAACATAAAATTCTCAAACATAGTTTCATAGATCTCAATGTTGCATGAACAGACTCTAGTTCTGCAAAATACTACTAGCTCTTGTGTTTCGAAAAGAACGAAAGAAAAATAAAGCAAATTTATTTGAGCTTACTTCTTCTGCGGATGGACGATCTTTTGGATCAAAGGCAATAAGGCGTTGCAACAGGCGAAGAGCCGAAGGATCAGCTTTAGGGAGTCTTTTAGAGAATGGTACTGGCTGTTTTTTCCTCATGTTGCCAAGGTATCTCCTCGCCTTATCATTTCTGATCTATCAATATGAAGATAGCATATTCAAAAGTAAGGCAGATTAAGATTCTATCATGCAAAAAAGCTATAACTCAGGCCTCTAAAATCACTAAAACGAGCATCTAGAATAGTATAGCTGACCTTTAATATTGCTTCTGGAGGTGGAGTACCAAGAAAATCCGTCATAATATCCAATTGGTGAACTACATTTTTTCCAGGAAACAACGGCTTTCCTAAAAGCATTTCAGCAAATATGCAACCGACGCTCCAGATATCGATAGCAGGGGTATACTGGATTCAGTAAAACTATAGTTAGAACTTAGAATGAGATATGTACTTCAGCCTTATCCTACATGCATGTAGACAGCGAGCTAAAGGAGGCCATTACGCAAAAGTGAACTCAAACAACATACATCATACTCTAAGAGATATCAAAGAAGAACTGAGTGATACGTTATCTTAGAATAAAAACGCTCTAATTCAAGAAAGCTCATGCGAGACAAAGCTCTGTTTCAAAGAGCCCTTGACATCATTTACAAATAGTGTAGACCTAAAAGTCAATTTTTGTTAATGCTGAAGCGAGTTCAGGTTAAAGCACACTGTTAGACTAACCCCAGCGGGAAGCACGATAATATGGAGTAAAACAAACACAACAAAATATGCTTACTTTGGAGAAGAAAGATCCACATAGTTCAGGGGCTCGATACCACCGAGTAGCAACATAATCCTATAAAAATAGTTATTAGTCACCTTCTGCAAATCACACTTCAGGAACAAAATGCTTTCACATTCTTTACTCACAGTCCAAAAAATAGCGGACGGGGCATCGTCAAAAGATACACGAGCCAGACCGAAGTCACATATCTTTAACTTACAATCAGCATTAGCTAGAATGTTCTTGGGCTTCAAATCACGGTGAAACACATTCGCTATAAAAACATTAACATACTTGATCAACAATCTTATTAGACGGTAGAATAGACAGTCGAAAAATTCAGAAAAAACTAACCAGCATGAACATACTTCAAACCACGAAGAAGCTGATACAAGAAAAATCGATGATGCTCAGAACTCAAATCATCGTTCGCTTTAATAACCTGATGAAGATCAGACTCCATAAGCTCGAAGACGACATAAACATCTCTAAACTCTCTCCTAGAAGGAGGCAACATGATATGTTTAATCTCCACAACATCAGGGTGAAGAAGCAGGCGTAGAAGCTTAATCTCCCTGAGGATCCTAGTTGCATCAGAGATGTGATCAAAGACATCGTTTATCTTCTTGATAGCTACTCTTTGTCCTGTGTGTGTGTCTATAGCAGAACACACAACACCATAGCTTCCTTTACCAACTACTTGTTGTATCTCATACCTATTTGCTTCTCCATACTCAGTGAAAAACTCAGCATCAGGCTTACCCTAAGAAACAAAAAACCAATTTTTCTTAGATTACTTCTTCTATACATTCGATTCATAAGATACAATGTCAAAATCAGATTCAAACCCATCAATTAAATCGCAAAAATCACACAAAATCACCCAAAATTCACACAAAATCACCAAAAAATCACACAAAATCACCAAAAAATCACACAAAATCACCAAAAAAAATCACGAATTGAAACAAACCCAGAAAGAAGCAAATCTAGAGAGAGAGAGAGAGAGATCTATACCTTCTTATGAGAATCCATGGGTAAGTGATTTCGTTTAGGGACGTTGATTTGTTTAAGCTTAGACGGATCGAAATCTACAATAGGAGTAAGATTCTTCGAATCGCCGCCGTCTCCGCCGTCGTCTACGGTGTGAATCTGGTCGCGATTAGCGGAAGAGGAAGAAGAAGAAGGGGAAGGAGAAGGAGAAGGACGGCGTTGAAAAAAGAGCCACCGACGAACACCGTCGAAGAGATTCCAGCCACCGCCACCACTACCACCACCCATCGATTCGAAGCTAATTTTCACAGATTTTGAGTCCCCGGTTTGCTCTTAGCCATACATTTCTTCGTCAATGTCTCCACATTGTTCTCCGATTCTCTCTCGAGTTTTTTTTTACTATTTTTTGTTTAATTTATTTTTGATTTTGCCTACTTGTTCAAGTTGATCTGCAAGACTTGCAAGAGAGAGAGAGAGAGAGACGCGCGCAAGGAGAAGACGAGTCAAATGTTTGACCAAAACCGGTTTGGTTTCTGGTTTAGATTCTCGGTTAGTTAAACCGGTATTCAGATTTGTGAACATTGACTGTTTGCGTTCACGAATATAAATGGGCCCATAGCCCATTTAAATACAAAGGCTATAACCATTATATTGTTTTCTTTCGGTGCGACAAATATCTAATTCATCAAAAGATTAATTTTTAAAAAATATATATATTTTAAAAAGTTTTAACTTTAACCTACGCATATGTCGCAGGTTATAATAACAGAATGACAACACAAGTAAAATCCTCGTTAATACACTTTTTTCTTTAAAAAAATGTAATTTATATAAGCATTTTGCATTGACATTCTATTTTCCTAATCCATATGTTAAATGAATTAGGTAATTAGCATAAATTATATATCTTCTTGAATTCAATTTTTACAATCAATATTTTTTCGTTTCCAATTAATTAATCAAAATAATTTCAGCTTTTAGAATACAACACTTGTTTTAAAAGAAAAGTAGTTAAATAAAACAAGTGAAATATTGAAAAATTGAGTGAGAGAAAAAGAGCCAAATAAGATAAAGGTGTGATAGGTGGGGAAGTGGTCCCCAGCACCCAAAATAAATGTGTGGCTGGCACCAAATGGAATATACACCAAATACATTTTTTCGTTATTAATCAGTTTAAAAAAACTGTAAAAGATTGCTTTTTGGGATTGGATAAATATGACGTGGCATGAGTCACCGATATTATCACTACAGATCCCAAGTTATAAAACGAATATACTTTTGAGTTTTGACGCTTTATATTAACAAGATTTTTAATAATACTTTGACCTATTAATTAAAGAACTCTGCTTTCCGACCAATCACGCAAGGTTTTTTGTACTTGCGTTATTAAGTAAATGCTTTTTTATTTGCCCTAACGCAAAACGTGACTATTTAATTTTGTTTTCCTTTCAATAGCGTTTTCGTATTAATAATTGAGGAATTGGTGAGTGTACATAAGTTTTGGTATAATTAGGTAGATGTTTTTGCACTGTATAAGGGGTGTTTAATGACTATTATAGCCTTAACCGAAAATATTTTAATTTGGCTTCAAAAATCATAATCATAAATTTGAGATTTTATACTGACACAATATATCATGTTTGATTTTCTTTTTAACACTCTTCCTCTGACACACGCCGATTTATTGATTTTTGCAACTGCCTTTTTTAAAAATTTAAAATTAATCTTCTCTGCAAAACTATTTCTCAAATTATTAGAGAAGAGAAGTTACAGAAGTATGGAGAGGAAGAAAGAGAAGACCAAAAAAGGCAGTAAACCAACCTCGCCGGATAAGACAATCGGCGAGATGGCTTCCGATGTTGCTTCTAAAAAACGGCGAACTCGGTAAGTACTTTTATGTTCGTCGGCCGATTTTTTGGGTAACCGAAACATGCAATAGAGATTTCAAGATTATATTTTGTTCATAGATTTGTTTCATAGATTGAGTTTCAAGTTTTCTTCGATTTAAGTTTGAAGAGTATATTTTGTTATTAGATTTGTTCGGTAAACCTCTGTAATTTGTCTTCTATCGATTTCGTAAATCTCTGTTCATAGTTTCTCTCTGTCAAAGTTTCGTTTCCTTAAATCTGAAAACTTTAATGGTTGTTTTTGATTTTTCAGACAACCTGATGCAACAGTTTCATTGCCATTGTGGATGTTTCTTCGTGGACAGGAACCGTGTAAGAAAAAAGTCAACTCATATTTTAGTTTAAGTTATCTTGAAGTTGTCAAGAAAGCATTGGAGGAGGACCAATTACAGATTCTTCTTGATTCCCAGTTTAGTACGTTGTTGGGAATTGGAAACAAAATTTCATTTTCTGTGAAATTTGCGCATTTCCTTCTCTATAGACAACTTGTCACAAAGAAAACGCAGGAAATTTGGGTTTTATTTGGTGGTCAACCTATCAGATTCTCTATAAGAGAATTTGCACTTGCAACTAATCTCAATGGGATTGCGTCGCTTATGTTGACAACATAAAGCTCACTCGCACGCAGGTTGTAGGTACATCAAATCATTACGTTGTTGATCTTTTCCATACAGTCATGAAAGGCCTTCCCCACTAGACATATGGTCCTTAATTATCTATCTCTATTAGACATTGTAAGAAAATTGTTTTATGTAATGACTTAACAATCACTGAATTTCTTTGTTTTACGTTTGAATATTGTCTGTTTATTTAAGAGGTTATAATCTAAGTCTATTTTAATATAGATGACTAAATTGTTATAATAGACGTCTATTTTCTTTTATTAAAGGTCATTGTTATGTGGGTTAGTGTGCTTTAGGGTTTGAGTGTTTACATATATGGTTAGGACTTAGTGCATAGTTAATAGGGTATTTGGTTTATTGTTGGGGGTGTGGGGTTTAGGGTTTAGGGTTTAGTATAATTTTTTTTTAATTATTGATAATATAAGAGTTTATAATGTAAGTCTATTTTAATATAGTTGACTAAATGGTTATAATAGACGTCTATTTCTTTTATTAAAGGTCATTGTATGTGGGTTAGTGTGCTTTAGGATTTGAGGGTTTACATATATGGTTAGGGCTTAGTGCGTAGTTAATAGGGTATTTGGTTTATTGTTGGGGGTGTGGAGTTTAAGGTTTAGGGTTTAGTATAATTTTTATTTAATTATTGATAATATAAGAGGTTATAATCTAAGTCTATTTTAATATAGATGAGTAAATTGTTATAATAGACGTCTATTTTCTTTTATTAAAGGTCATTGTTATGTGGGTTAGTGTGCTTTAGGGTTTGAGGGTTTACATAGTGCATAGTTAATAGGGTATTTGGTTTATTGTTGGGGGTGTGGAGTTTAAAGTAGATGTCTAAATGTTACGGGAGATTGCTCATTCAATATATGTGAATATTTCAAGAAAATAAATGACTATTACATAAAATAGAAATCTACTCTGCATATTAGTAGATGTCTATAACATACAAATGGTCTTTTTAATGTTGTTTTCAATTTAGTTGACCTTCTTTTTGTACCAGACGCGTAATTTAAACAAGAAAATATGAACATATTAATGCAACATAATTCATGAGGTTATTACAGACAGCAACAAAACAAAATACAATCACAATATTATTGTTGAGAAATAGGAGGCAATTATATCCAAAAAGTACCTAAATAGCCTACTATTTCTCCAACTCCTTAATAAAAGTGCATGACGACATAAGCAAGACTATCCATACGTAATACATAGCCGATAAATAGAAGGTTGTTTCAAAAAATAATACCAAATTGGCCTTCTATTTATCATTCATCAACCACTCACCATACAAGAGCAAAACAACCATTCCACCTGCCATAGATACCTATTTATATAAAAAATAATAACAGTTATCATTAAACTCAAAATCGGCCATTAATGGAAAATCTCAATAAATGAGTTTCGTTTCATAAGATGTTTGGGGAAGATCAAAACCTGTTTTTTCTCAAAGTAGGTGTGAGAACTATGTTTCTTAATGTTCTTATCGATATATAATAAGGAAAAAGGATAAGTGTGATATTTGATATCTATGCAAATAGATTTATAGTATTTGTTTAATTAGTTTTGTTCCAAATCAATATCTCCTCGCCGTAATTCACAGATTTCGTATATGCTGACTGACAAATATGTCAGTTCATATCTATGCTGCTTCGGCGAAGTAGATAGGAAAGAGAAGAGGGTAATTTCGTATTAAAATAAAATTATACTCTCTCTCTTCAGCTTTTTGCAAATTAATCATTTAAGTTGTCATTCTAGCCAATTTTGCTCTCAATAAATGGTAGTGAGCAAATTTATCCTTAATAATTTAATATTATTATGTTGATTTATTACGAAAAATACTCGGTAACTTTTAGTTAGTTTGATTACTCGGTACAAATAAGGATTGAATGATGACGTGTAACATAATGATTGGTCAGAATTCAAGCAAAACCAATATTTTTAGGGTTAATTGTTGTAATGGACCATTTTTCAGAATATACTTAAATTTTGGACCATACACTATTTATAATTGTGAAATAGACCAGTGGGACCCAATGTGTGAGATAAAGTTTTTGTGAGATATAGAGTGAGGAGAGAGGTAAGAGATAGAAAAAAAGATGAGATGTTAAATGACCAAAATGGGTTTTTTGTTTGTATATGTAAAAGTGTATATATATATATATATGGTGAGAGATTTGCATTAAATGCACATCTTTTTCATTAAATTTTTTCCCTCCTCTTTCATTTTTTTTCGTTTTTTTCCCACATTTTTTTTCTCTCTCCTCTTACTTCTCTCATCTCTCATCTTTTTTTTCTTTTCTAATAACATTCTTTGTACAAATTATAAAATAATTTGACTACCCAGTTCAGTGGACGATACTCATATGTACAGACAAAATAACAATCATTTGTATGTACAGTTTAGTGGACAATGTACATACAAAGATTTGTATGGATGACCAATTCAAATCATATGTATAGCTAGTGGATGATCAAATTAGACAATTAAATTGTCCACTAACTTATACAAACGAATGTTATTTGTATGTACAATTATGTTATCCACTAGACTATACGGATGTTGTTCACTAGAGAAACATCCACTATACAAAAACATTCATTAACATAAATTAGAGAACATCATTTGAGAGATTATACATTGTACAACGGATGTTAACCGCTAAAGAAACATCCAGTAGTGGAATATTATCATTAGAGAAATATTCGCTAATGAACAAAATGAAAAAGAGAAAGAGAAGTAGAAAGATGAGAAAGTAAGAGAACGAGGAGAGAGAGTGAGAGATGAGAGAAAAAAGGAAATGAGAAAGAGAGAAAAAAGGAAATGAGAAAGAGAGAGAAAAGGAAAGGAGAAAGAATGAGAAGAGAGACAAATAAAGAAGAGGAGAGAGCAACGGAAAATTTGAGAAAAAAATATGAAAAAACAAAGGAAGAAGATGAATGAATAGTATATGAGAGATGATAGAGAAGAAAGAAGAAAGAACAAAAGATAAATATAAAAAACAAATGGCACAATTGTAATATATAAGAATTATATACCTATTATTGTGAATTGCATTTGATGATAAGGGGTGTAAAATGGGACTTAAGGTCTAAATTCACAATTATAAGTAGTGAATGGTCCAACTTTTAAATATTTCCGTAAAAATGGTTCATTTGGACAAGATTCCTTATTTTTTACAACCAAAATCTTTTCTCTTTTAAGTTTTGTAACAAATCTCAAGCCGACGAAAATTTAATTGTTGCCCAACTACCCTTTAACATTTGAATTTTCCACTATTTATTTATATTTCGATGAATTACCATATATAATTGATACAATAAACCATAAATAATTAGTAGAAGAAATGATGTTGTTTTCATCCAAATGATGTTAACAAATAAACAATAATTTCATCAAATTAGGATTGATTCAAAAATTAAAGTTAGTAAAGAGCTTATGTAATAAAAACATAATTCAAATTAAATTCAATTGTTCATAGTTTATCGATCGTTTGAATTATATATGAAAGCGATTATGTGTGAATGAATTTGGGTAATGTTGTTGTAATATTGTTAAAAAACTAAGCTTTTGTATTAAATTCAACACATAATAATTAATGGTGGAAATTAAAGTATAAATGTATGTTTTCAATCCTGTGGACACCATCGTATTGACCACAAGCTTTTTATTTTATTCAATATATAATACTCCGTTTAACAAAACGTATAAAAATTTGAATATTACAATTATTGGTTCAGATCTCACGCAATTCAGGGGGGTTGCATATTTACACAATTACGTATAGTCATACATGCATAAGCCGGCCCTGATGGGAAGCTGAAGAAGCAAGGGTTTCGGGCGCAAAATTTATATAAATTTTTAAGGCATCAAAAAACAGATTTTTTATGTAGTGTAGTTGGTTAAGTGATGGTTTATGTTGCTTACATGTGATAAGTTCAATTCTTCCCTCGTAGGCATCATTTTTATTATTATAGTTGATTTGCTTTAGACATTAAATTCGTATTGCATACGTAGGCGTGGTCGTCCATATTTTGACATAATCATAAACCTACGTTAAAACATATTTACCTCTATTTTGTTGCAACTAAATTAACTATACATTTTTTTGATAAAAAATTAACTATACAGTTATAACTACATTTTTTAAAGTATTGATTTACACAATTAAAAAAGAAGAAGATAGATATATTTCGGTCGACTGATCATCAGGGTAAATAACAGTCAAACACACGTCATTTTATTTTATTGAATTCGTACAAATGTTGTTGGGATAACAACCCCGATTAATATGAGGCCTTTTGGGAAAGAGCCCAATAAGTAAAACCGTGAGAGTTCGAGATATGAACACAAAACGGACAATATCATATTAATTAGGAGTTGGACATGAGCCTCAATAGTTCTCAACATGGTATCAGAACCTAGATTAAAGAAACGGACCTAGAGAAGTTGGGTGGTTTGATGTGTATAGTTTTTTTTGTTACAATTACGAATTTGTATACTTGTGTTACTATTAATTATAGAGAAATTCACAAAACTACAGTATTCCAATCCTTTATTTATAAAATTACTCATGATTCAATTTTTTCCTACTTTTACACCCTTTTAAAATTTTGTATGGTTCAATTATGCTCTACAAAATTATAAAAATTAAAATATTTTCATTTGAGTTTGCTAGTGTTTAGGGTATAATATTGAAGATGTAGGATTTTGTGGGTAAGACTAATTTCGATTTAATTTTAAGTAATTAAGTGTAGTTTTGTGAAATGATTTTAAAAATGTGTAGTTTTGTGAAATGCAATTTAAAATGTGTAGTTTTGTAATTCTCCCTTATGAAAAAAAATATTATATAGGAACAATATTTGTTGTCTTAAGTCTAAATTATTATCAACTTATGAAGAAAATTATAAGAAAAGACTGTATTGAATAATTTTAAATAATGATAGACGGCATGTGCATATCTGTGCCCACTTATAAAGTTTATATATTTATAGTAAAACAAAAAATATTGATTAAAATTTATTAGATACTCACTCCTATAAAACAAGGAAAATTATTGAGTATGGAATCAAACAAAAAGGAAAAATTATTAAAACTCCATCATATGTACACATTTACCTAATTTCTCTACGCTTTTTCAAATTGTTAGTATTATAATATTTATAATTAATTTTAAGAAGTATAATAAGTTTGTTGGAAATTGTCAAAAAAAAAAAGTTTGTTGGAAACATTTTTATGTTACAATTTTGAACGTGTTTGATATAATTAATACGTGATCTATTTTATCACTTACATTTTATTAATGTGAGGGATGTAAAAAACTTTTAAGATAAATTTCTTTGAAATATGAATAATGTGTTTGTTTTGAAAATAGCTGACCTCACTAAAATTTATGTAACGGTCACGAGATTTTTTTTAATGTAGTTTAACAAAAAAAGAAAAAATATGTAACGTTTATTGAATGATCTTTTGGCTTAGTGACTTTTTCCAAAACTAGAAAATCCGGATTCGAGTAGATTTGTAAAGGAATTGGCATTGTAACGTGAAGATTAACCCGTTCTGATTTTCGGTATATAACTGATTTAGCGGAAATAAAATATATACTACTCCCTTTTTTTTTTTTTATTAAATTTCAGTTTTGTATTTAAATAATATATATTTTTTTACTTTTTTTAGATCCAATGATAAATATGAATTCATATTGATTTATTTATGTAGGAAATATGTTTTTACAAAAAACAAGACAATGAATACTTGATTTTTTAATTTTTGTCTAAAAAATCTATTAAAAAAGAGAGATTTTTATGTAACGTTAATTAGCGGAATTGCATTATGCATTTCACCACGTGCATAATATAGTTATCTTTTCATGCGAATATTCGGTTAAATTCAATTTTTCCCCTGAAAATTGACAACTTAAACAATGATCCATTTTTTTTTGTTTGGTCATTCTCAATCTAAATAGAAGAGTTATTGGACATAATTTGCAATGATATTAATGGTTATTCCTTTATGCCAAAAAAGAGATACTAAAATCCAACCAAATTTTAATAAACATAAACAATCTATCTTAAAATATTAAAGTTACAATTAAAATCATCGAAATTTATTTATTGTAATATGAAAACAAAAGAAAAATTGACACGAAGCCTTGTCGCTGTTCAATTTAATTATCTTCATCTCCTTCGTCATCTTCTTTTTTTTGGTTCACGCACTAAACCTAATGTGAAAAAAGATACGCATTTACTTTATTTTGCATGTCTCTCTTTTTTTTTTTTTTTTTTTTTTTTTTGTCAAACAACATGTCTCTCTTTTAATTTTAACAAAAACAAAAAATTAATTTTCACCATAGAAGAAGAGCCTCCACTCTCTCCACTTCTTTGTCGGACTTTTTAGAAAGAAGAAAAGAAAGTGACGTCACCGTGAAAAAGAGAGAGAGAAAATATATATACACAAGTTGTTGAAGAAGAAGAAATTGTCACTTACTATATACTTTTAATTTAAAATAAATATTAAATTCGAGTGGGGTTTTTTTTTGTGTGCTTTTAACTATTTTCGTGATTTATCAAAAAAGAGTGGTTACGAAAAATTCCTTTGTTTTTTTTTTCTTTGAAGCTTTTATGTGAGGTTTCACTTGTTGAATCCTCTAGAAACTTCGTCTCTCTATCTCTCAGATTTCGAAAAATCTAAAACTAGCTGTTGACTTTCCGACGACTTTTTTGATCGGAGAATCTCGCCGGAATCGCCTGCGAATTTTAGGGTTTTATGAAAGCGAAAGAGGAGATACACGGCGGCGATGATCATCACTTCTCTAGCATTCGTATCATGAAGATGAACATGAAGAGCTTCCTCAAGAAACTTCACATCACACCAAATCAACAATCAGACGAACACGACGGATCGATTTCAACGGCTAGGATCAACAAATCAAGCGACGTGTCATCATCTCCGAGGTTTCACCATAGCCCTGAGGTCAAAACTTTCACTGGGTTATCTAATTGGTTAAGCTCCGTTGGTCATAAGAACAGAGATGTTGGTGATGATAACAAAGAAGCTATTGAAGATAGTGATAACGTTGCTATTAATGGGTCAGAATCTGTGAAGCCAGAGGTTGAAGAAGAGTATCAGATACAGTTAGCTTTAGAGTTAAGTGCTAGAGAAGACCCTGAAGCTGCTCATATAGAGGCTATGAAGCAATTTAGCTTAGGCTCTTGTGCTCCTGAGAATTCTCCAGCTGAACTTGTTGCTTATCGTTACTGGGTAAGCATTAAGATTTCAAGAGTTTTGTATGCTTTCATGCTTTTGGGTTTTCTGAAGTTTGGTTTTTTTTTTTTTTTTGCTTTTGTAGAATTATAATTGTCTTGGGTATGATGATAAGATATTGGATGGGTTTTATGACTTGTATGGAGTGTTGAATTTATCTTCTTCATCAGAGAGAATACCGCCTTTGCTCGATCTTCAAGGGACGCCTGTTTCGGATGGCGAGACGTGGGAGGCTGTTTTGGTGAACAGAAGTGGAGATTCTAACTTGTTGAGGCTTGAACAGAGGGCTCTTGATATTGCAGCGAAGTCGGCGTCGGCTTCTTCTTCTTCTTCTTCTGGTTTTGTGAATAGTGAAATGGTAAGGAAACTGGCTGTTTTAGTTGGAGAGTACATGGGTGGACCAGTCGTTGATCCGGATAGCATGTTTAGAGCTTGGAGGAGTCTTAGCTACAGTTTGAAAGCAACTCTTGGTAGTATGGTTTTGCCGCTTGGTTCTCTGACTATTGGTTTGGCTCGTCATCGTGCCTTGTTATTCAAAGTATGTAACTATGGCTGCTCTTCTTACTTTATTCGGTTTGTTTACATGTTTATGAAAATTTGCGTAAGATGGTCTTTTCTTTTGAATCTTGTCACATTTGCAGCTTATCAAATTTTGTAGGTTTTGTGTGATACCGTTGGTGTTCCTTGTCGGATAGTCAAAGGACAGCAGTATACCGGTTCGGAAGATGTGGCAATGAACTTTATTAAGACTGATGATGGCAGGTGATCTTCACACTACCTCCACTTATTATGTTTAGATTAAACATTTTTCGCATTATTCGTGAAGCTAATACTGCAATACACTTTTGAGTTTTCAGGGAATGCATTGTTGATCTCATGGGAGATCCCGGCACGCTAATTCCAGCTGATGCAGCTGGTCTACAAATAGATTATGATGAATCTTTTTATTCTGCTAGTCCCAGAGGCAATGGTTCATGTCATGTAGCTTCGTCTAGTAATGGGATTGAGACCTCATTTGAAGAGAATCCAGAGTTTCGAACAGGAGATAATCGCTCTAGTACCAAGATTTTCGAGGACAGAAACCAATCCAGGGGTGGAGGCGAACTCATTGTTCATCCAAATCCAAATAATTTTATAGATGATGTGAGAAACAAGACGGATATTGAAAAGACTCCCGTTCGAAATCTCTCTAGCAGACCTGTTCATTCTTTCACCCATATGAGATCACCTTCTTGGACTGAAGGTGTTAGCTCCCCAGCGGCACAGAGGATGAAAGTTAAAGATGTTTCAAAATATATGATTGATGCTGCCAAAGAGAATCCACAGTTAGCTCAGAAGCTTCATGATGTATTACTGGAAAGCGGAGTTGTAGCTCCGCCCAATTTGTTTTCCGAAGTCTATTCCCAGCAGTTGGAGGCACCCATCGAAATCAAGTCCCCGGCTAAGGCCAAGAAAGAGAAAGGAAAAGATTCAGAGGCAGCTCCGCTAGAAAGACACCAAAACAATTTTGGTCCAGTGCGGTATTTGCCTCCATTACCAAGACTTCAATCTAAAGCAAATGATACACATGATCATGGCAAAGTTGTTAGTCAGTCTGATTCTTCACATTCTGAAGCATCTTCTACAGAATTTGTCAGAACCGTTCCTGCTGCTGTTGCTGCAGCGGCTGTTGTTGCATCTTCAATGGTCGCTGCTGCTGCCAAGTCTGCAAACTCAGACTCCTCCACCTTAGAAATTCCTGCTGCAGCTGCTGCCACGGCCACTGCTGCAGCAGTTGTGGCAACAGCTGCAGCCGTGTCTAGGCAACTTGAATTTGGCTCAAATGGCGATGAGGATGCTGGTTCCGGTGGACATGAGCCTCAAGGTAGTAGTGGGGATTCTCATCATGGCCCAAGTTCAGGAGGTGAAAGAACTTCTGACAGATCTATCGGCAACGAAAGTACCAGGTCTGATGCTGCACTTGATGATGTATCTGACTGTGAGATTCTGTGGGAAGAAATTACTTTGGGAGAACGTATCGGACTTGGTACCTGACCTATCTATCATCTGTTATCTGCTTTGGTGTAATCGTAACCAGTTCTTCAAATAATTAAGGAATTTACCTCTTTTGAAACAGGATCTTATGGAGAAGTTTACCGGGGAGATTGGCATGGGACTGTGAGTATTATATTTGCTTCTTAGTCTATATAGTTTTCATGGAATATCGTAACCATTAAGCTTTCTGAATAGAACTGGATGAAGAAAGACTTAAGCAATTTCGTAGTTTGAGTTCCATATTGTTGAAACTCTTGGACTTGGTAGGAAGTGGCTGCAAAGAAGTTCCTTGATCAAGATATTACAGGAGAAGCATTGGAGGAATTCAGAAGTGAGGTGCGAGCCTTTATTCTAACTCTATTCCTTATGTTGTTGTTTATTGTTTATAGTTCCACATCAAAGTCATGTTATATATTCTTGTAACATTTTTCACTGTTAATCTGGTTCAAGGTCCGGATCATGAAAAAGCTTAGACACCCCAACATTGTTCTCTTCATGGGAGCTGTGACCCGTCCACCAAATCTCTCAATTGTTACAGAGTTTCTTCCTAGGTAATACTATGATCTTTGTATGATTAATTAATTTGATACCAAATGATTCTCATCTTTACAATGTCATTGCATCTCCTTGTTCACCAGGCCCTGTGCCCCTACATCTCTTTTAGAAATAAACTATTCTATGACTTCTTTATTTGCATCAATGATTGTTGGTTCTATTCTGGTTGTGCTTTTCTGTCTTCATAGTAGTATTTTCCAAACTTGTGCAGAGGGAGCTTGTATAGGTTAATCCATCGACCTAATAACCAATTAGATGAGAGGCGGCGTCTGAGGATGGCTCTTGATGCCGTATGATCCTTTTGACCTATGTCATCTTTTTATAACTTATTGATTCTTTCAACATTGTTACCTGAAACATGTTTCTGAAATCTTTCAGGCTCGTGGAATGAATTATTTGCATAGCTGTACTCCAATGATTGTCCACCGTGATCTCAAGTCCCCGAACCTTTTAGTTGATAAAAATTGGGTTGTGAAGGTCAACATTCTCTCCACAAAACTTATTCTTTCTCACCAATTGGATAATATTATATCTTATGTAAGAGCGATAAGTGTGCGGTAACAGTAATGGCTTTTCGTATATATCAGGTGTGTGATTTTGGGTTGTCTAGAATGAAAAACAGCACATACCTCTCTTCGAAGTCAACAGCTGGCACGGTAAGCTGCTATAAAGAAGTTATCTTCTCCCCTGTCTTAGTCATATCTCACTGAATTTATTGTAATTTCTCGCTTTTCATCTAACTATAATATGTATTTGTCTCGTTCAGGCTGAATGGATGGCTCCAGAAGTGCTCAGAAACGAACCTGCAGATGAGAAGTACGGTTTCCATTTTCTCGCTGTGCTCATAAAAGCTCTTGTTCTCTTTGTAAAAAGTAGGCCTAATGTCAGGGGTTTAAACAATATTTGAAACAGGTGCGATGTTTACAGCTACGGTGTGATTCTATGGGAACTCTTTACTTTACAGCAGCCTTGGGGAAAGATGAACGCGATGCAAGTTGTTGGGGCGGTTGGGTTTCAGCATCGACGTCTTGACATCCCCGACTTTGTTGATCCAGGAATCGCAGATATCATCAGTAAATGCTGGCAAACGTAAGTATTCCTGAACACCGTGTCAGCGCCAAGTTTACGGATTATAGTTTCTGGTTATCTTGTTCTTATGGTTTTTCTGTGTGTGTGTTTAATAGGGATTCGAGGTTAAGACCAAGTTTTGCAGAGATAATGGCTTCATTAAAGAGGTTACAGAGACCTGTAACAAGTTCCAACATCCCAAGACCGAACCCAAACTCTTCTTCATAAACAACAGAACAAGACCAACAAAAAGATTGATTATTCAGAAGAAGAGAAAGAAGAAAGACCAAAGTGGCAAACATGTTTTTGACAGTGTTAAAATGAGTTCTCAAGTGTGTCTCAGCTTCATGTGTTTCACACACACAAACACACAGCTTTGTTGATTTATAAAGCAAAATGATCATTCTTCTGTGTAGTAATGTTGTTAATGTCTCTATGGTGTAATTTCCTCTGTTTTTGTGATTTATCAAAATTTAAAATGTATAAAAGAGAGATAACCCAACAAAAAAAAAAGAATCAATTCGTGATTTTACAATGCTTAAATCATTGTTAATAATCACTGAAAAAAAAAATAGTTGTATTTTTATGTTTGTATATGCATCACACAAACAAGATAACGTTACTCTTATTTTACTATTAACAATTATATTCACATAATATATAATAACACAATAATATTATTTTCTTAAAAAACTCTTCAGAAAAATGGCGACTCTCTTCACGGCGACATCTCCTTCGCACCACCGTCTCGTGTCTCCTTGTCAACATCGGAAACAGAGACTTACGTCTCAGCTAAACGTCGCTCTTACTGATTTTCCGGCACCGGAAGCTGTTGCATTGCAACGGCGGCAGAATCTGACGGATTTGGTGAATTCTCCGGTGACGCGACGGTTCGGAATCGGCGCCGGATTTGCATTGGGTGGGTTTATGGCTTTCGGTTCTGTCTCCGACCAGATTAAGTCACGACACGATATGTTTCATGAAGATTATAACATAAGGTTTTTTTTTTTTTAATTGCCTTTTGGTTTTGTAATAAGCATATAATCACACAAACTTTGAAAAACAATTTCTTGATTATGGCAGAGATTTGGAGAAGCAAGAAGAGGTCGTCTTACCTAATGGCATTAGGTACATTCATTAAATTTTAGTGGTATTTTGATCTAAAACTCTTTTAGTGGTATTTTTAGCATACAAATATGTGATGGTACTTTTGGCATAAAACATTTAAAAGTCGTATTCAAAAACTCTTTTAGTGGTATTTTAGACCTAAAAATTGTAATTGTATTTTTGGCATTAAAACATTTAAAAGTGGTATTTTTTGAAATTGCCCTCCTTCATGTGACTTTATCTTGTTTTGATCTCATTTTGTGAAAACTCTTGTAACATCTCATAACATCTAAACTCTTTTAGTAGTATTTTTGTCTATGTACCTAAACCGTAATTACAGGTACTATGATCTAAAAGCTGGAACAGGAGACACACCAAGCACAGGTTACTTGGTATTATTTGATGTAAAAGGACAAGTACACGGAACAGAACAAGTCTTTGTCGACACATTCGGAGACAAAGACAAGAACAAGAACAAGTCATTGGCTATGGTAATGGATTCAAGACCATATAGTAAAGGATTATGCCAAGGCATAGAGTATGTTGTGAGGTCAATGAAAGCTGGTGGTAAAAGAAGAGTGATTGTTCCACCGTCTTTAGGATTTGGTGATAAAAATGTCGAATTTGGACCGGGTTTGATGATTCCTTCATCTTCTACGCTTGATTATATCGTAGAGGTTGATACGGTTTATTGTTTTCAAACTATGGTATGAGTGTGATTATGAGGGAAATTAATATGTATTAATTGATAAATAAAACACACTTATTTTTTTTTGTTTTGGTAAGTAAAAGCACACTTTATTTTATGTGCATTTTTATCTTGCAAGTATTTTCTTGTTCTAATTGTCAAAGCGAGTATTTTTTTCTCATGTAATTGTCAAAGTAAAATAATAAGGAGATAGTTTGACAAAAAAAAAAATAATAAAAAAAAATAACAAGGAGATCGAATACGTTATTTATTTATAAATTAGTTTTTTATATTCAAAAATACCATTCTGGAAAATATCACAGTAAACCCAAACGGTACTTCAAATCATTTTTAGTTTTTGTGCTATTTTTGCCGTTTTGTGCTATTTTTGAAAAGAAAAAACTAGCGATGGTTTGAAAAAAGCAATGGTATTTTTGAAAAAAGAAGGAAACTTTGACCCGAAAATATATTTATTTCCATTTTCGAATATTATATTAAATTTCATCTCAGATTCATTGCTTTTCATGGAAAATTACTAAAACGGCACGGTGTTTTATTCGCAGCCACATAAATTGCTTGGAGTCTCATCCATACACGAATATTAAATTGATGAATTTTCTAAAGTCTACACATTTATATTCATTCTCTTACAAGTTTTAGTTTTTTTTAATTAGACAGAACACAAATCAAAGGATAACAAATCGTTTCTCTTCAATAAAAATTTTAATTTTAATTCTTCTCGTTTTGGTTATAGAATGGGAACGGTTCTAGATTCGCATTTCCTCGCTCTCACAGCCATTGTCACTGTAATTTCTCTGGGTTTTTTTTCTAGGTTTTGTTTTATTACAAGACATGGTATGTTCTTATCTGATCTCTTGTGTGTTCTGTTTTTCTCAGGTTGTTTATCAGTTAATATTCTTCGTAATCACCGCACTTTTCAAGATCGATAAAGTCACTGATTTTGCAGGTTTGCCCTTTTAATTTGTTCTTGAGATTTTGGGTAACGTAGGAGTCAAGATTAGGTTTTAGTTACATTCTTAACTTTATGTTTTCAGGAAGCACAAACTTTGTTATACTTGCTGTATTGACTCTTGTCCTTAAAGCCACCTGGCATTTTCGTCAGGTATTAATTAACTAACTAACTCTCTGTTTTGTTTCAATGTTTGTGTTTTGAGTTTGTTCTGTTTCATTGACATTTTTTTCTCTTTATAACAGATAGTATTGACTTTGCTTGTTGTCGTGTGGGGACTTCGCTTAGGGATATTCCTTCTAATGAGGTCTAATAGATATTGTAACATCTCATTACTTTCTTGATCCATTATTACCAACAAAAAACACATGACAATCTTGTCTTGTTGTTGTTATTTTAGGATCTTGCAATGGGGTGAAGATCGTAGGTTTGACGAAATGCGCGAAAAGTTTGCGAAACTAGTAGTTTTCTGGACTTTTCAGGTAAAAAAAGATCAAACATTTTGCTTTCATTCCTCTAGCCAAGTAGTTTTTTTGATAAACCGTGAAAGTTTCGGGCTTCCGGTCATAATATCTCCGAGTTTATCTCAAGACCAACTTGGTTAAAATGGTTCTCTGGTCAAGTTTCTGAATCAATGTTTTGTGATGCGATCTTTGATTAGTTTTATGTTTCTTTTATGAAAAGGCCGTATGGGTTTGGACTGTAAGCTTACCTTTAACAGTCGTCAACGCTAGTGACGGTGGAGAATCTCTAAAACCGACAGATGTTATCGGATGGACAATGTGGGCTATCGGTTTCTTGATAGAAGCCGCGGCTGATCAACAGAAACTCTCATTCAAAAACTCTCCTGAAAACAGAGGAAAATGGTGTGATGTTGGTGTGTGGAAGTACTCAAGACACCCAAACTATTTTGGCGAGGTTTCGATATCAAGAAAAATCTTGAAACTTTTTTTCGCGTAAATTGTTAAAGAAGTATATTAAAACAATGTTGATCATGTCATTTTTTAGATATTACTATGGTGGGGTATCTTTGTAGCTTCATCACCAGCTCTACATGGTGCAGAGTATCTTGTCGTGCTCGGACCGATCTTTCTTACTTTGTTACTTGTATTTGTTAGTGGCATACCGTTACTCGAGGTTGGTCTCTCTTACTCTAGTTTTAAGTACAATATATGGCTCTGATTTTGTTTTGAATATTATTAAACAGGCATCAGCTGATAAAAAGCATGGTCACTTAGGAGCTTATAGATTCTATAAGAAGACAACAAGGTTATTAAACTTGTCATAGATAATGTTTAATATGTCTTGAAGATGTGTTTTATATATATATATATGTGTGTGTGCTAAATGTTGTTTTTATTTCTTTGATTGATGTTTTTAGTCCTTTGATTTTGTTGCCAAGAGGAGTGTATGGGAACTTACCGGGATGGTGCAAGGCGGTTTTTCTCCTCGAGCTTCCATTTTATAACCGAAATTTACCTGAAGAATCTCTTGTCTCGTAAGTTTATCTCTGATCAGTGTTAGTTTTTTCACTTCTTGATGTATCTTGTGTTGTAGTGTGTGATGAGTCTTGACTTTCTCCTTTGTGTATGTTTTACGTGCAAGAAAGTTAAGAGGAGACTACAAGGATGGTAAAGAGAAAGTATTGACAGGGAAGATTTACTAATTTTGTGGAAACTTATTATGAGTTTATGCTCTTAGAAACATTCTCTATGATGAATTTGTGTTAAAAAAATTGTTTGTAAGAAACTGAATATGTTTGAAATTAGTGTGTAAACAAAGCATTAATAGCTGGTCATCATGTCTTTGAGATCTGTAAACAATTTAATATAAAAAGAAATTAACAAAGAAATTTATGATTTCATGGTCAAAATTTTAGTGGTATTTTAAGTATGTCTAATTTTCTTATGATTCATGTGATTTCATAGGATATAATAATTATAAGTATCCAACCAAAGTCCAAAATTTTGCACGAATAGTTGCATGTAAAATAGCATCATCAAAATACTCCAAAACAATAACAAAAAAAAATCACATTTAATTATTTACTAAAAACAACAATTAGACGGAGAATTTAACGGTTGAGTAGCAGCAACTTCGTGTACATTCACAATCTCTTTACCAACGGGAAGAACCAAACCGTTACCGTTAACATGAGCCGTTGTAACGCCGTTAGATTTATTATCCAAAGCGATCTTCTGTGTAACGACTTCATGTATACGTCGAATCATAACAAGAAACGCTTCTTCGACGTTAACGTTATCTAAAGCAGAAGTCTCGAGGAAGTAGAGACCTTCTGATTCAGCAAGTGACTTACCTTCTTCTTCTTCGACTTGTCTTGATTTTTTGAGATCGGATTTGTTTCCGACAAGGACCACGACGGTGTCGGGATTAGCGAACTCTTTGAGCTCGTAAAGCCATTTCTTGATGTTTTCGAATGTTTGTTTTCTTGTTATGTCGTATATAAGTAATGCTCCTAATGCTCCACGGTAATAAGAGCTTGTGATTGCTCTAAATCTTGATTTCATAAAAAATATATAATATTATATATATATATATATAATTAGTTAGGTAAACAATAACATGACAAAAAATAACTAATCACGAGTCTTCAATTTTTCTACGAAAATACTTTTCATATATTAATGCATAATCATGCAATTTTATCAAATAATTAAGACATTGTTGTTAGATAGACTAATATTAATTCTTGAACCACGTTTTATATTTTTTTTTAAAATAACATGTTACTTCTAGAAAAACATTTCATTAGCAAAACAAAAACTCTTAAAATTTGCTTTTATCACCTAACCCACTTACTTAAAATCATAATTATTTACTTTAAAAAATAAAATTGCATATGGTTGTTTAGTATTTACTCTTCTAGTCTTCTCTGTTTTTTTCTGCACTATTTATTTAGCCTCAACATTGTAAAAGACTATTACAAGATTGTGTCTCAATAAAAGTTCAAAAGAAAAGATACAAAATAAGGAACAGAGTAAATAAGTCACGAGGGTCACAAAAAAATGGTTTCAAACACAAAAACAACATATATAAGTTTACAAATGCGGTTCAAACGCAAACGCAAAAACAACAATCAGAATCTTTGATAATAGTACATACCTTTCTTGACCAGCCGTGTCCCAAATCTGAGCTTTAATGATTTTATCACCAACATGAACGTTCCTATAAGCAAACTCAACACCAATGGTTGGTTTAGAGTCAAACCTAAACTCATCTTTTGAAAATCTTGACAAGATGTTTGACTTTCCGACGGCTGAGTCTCCGATCAAAACCGCCTTGAAAAGATAGTCACACTCTTCCTCATATGTATCCTCTGCCATTATATATAAGTGATTAACAAAGTTTATTTGTTTTTATCAGTGTTTTGTTACAATGAAGAAAGGTTATGTATAAAATATGTAAATGAGGAATAAAAGGAAGAAATGATAAAGACTCTCCGCTGAATTTGGCTTTTTGGTTGGAATTGGATTTAATATTGTTTTTTTTTTTTTTTTTTGTCAACGGATTTAATATTGTTTTTATAGTCAAATCTATATAGTATTTTTTTTTTATGGAAAAATTTAGTGGGAGATAAAGTTTTTTTCAAAGAGATTGTGATGATGTTGTTTTAAGCAATTATAATGGAGATTTTGGTGTTATATAGTATTACTTATTTGTTAATTAGGTTTGAAGATTAATAAGAGAAGGTTTCATAATCATAATTGCAGTTGTTGGCATGTGAAATCATGGATTATTTTACAACATAATGATATAATGTTATCTTCCTTTTAGTAATTTTTTTCCTATAAAATGTGTAATTTTGTTGTGTTGATTTGAAAATAATAAATTAGGTATCATAATGTTATGTTCAATAATTACTCATACCTATTTCCTATCCACGTTGACATTTTCACCAATTTCTCACTCTCTTTTTTCACTAGTTCACGCTTTTAAAGTTGTTTGAAAAATACACTAATTATTTTGCATTACTGCATAATTTTCATGATCCATAGGCTGCGTTTGAGAATTCGATTATGAATATATACGTGTTAACTAGTGGTATTTATTATGCGTACAAATTGCTGATATAAAGTTGTTAATTGCTTATAAAAATCGGATATATATTATTGAAGCCCATTACCAAAGCCCAAAAGAAGTGTTAAAACCTATGCCATTAGGGTTTATGAAATCAAGTAGCTTTAGTATAAATATCTTTGTTATGTGATCTTTGTAAGTAACCTTGAGAGTTGCTAAAACAACTCTCCTCCTTTCTATATTATAAGATTAATACAAGTTTATGTGTTATTGGTGACAATCATCTAAGCTTTCTCCTTTCTTTGATCTTGCACAATAAAGCTCTTATGAGCTATTTCATTTTCATGTTTTAGTTATCTTAATAAGCTCGTTTAGAGCATTAATCCATTGTTTTGGATTATCTCACATGGTATCAGAGCCACAAGATCTTCGTTGGACTCTAAAAGATGTGTCTCATAGCGTCTTACAAGATTAAAGCACAAGACACCTTCATCCTTGAAGTTGTTTCATCTGTCAAGCCCACCATGATAGAAGCTGCGTTTTCGATTCCAATATGAGAAGACAGAGCTACAATGGTGAGCTTATTCTGGTTATTGTGTCATTCACACAAGGTATGTCTTTGTCATTTGATTGGAGATAGAACAAGGAATGGTTTATGTAGTAGCTTGAGAAGAAAATATTTGTTGGGTTAGATCTATAGCTCTGGAATTATGAAGCTTTGATGATTAGGTTGATTGGGTTTGATAAAGATGATCATGGAAGTTGTTGTGGGTTCAAGTTTCTTGCTCGAAGATTCGATTTATTGTGTGCACACCACGTGTTCGACGGAATGCCTATAAGGAAAAAGAATGCAATTTCTTATGGTCTGTGAGAATAAGATTTGAGATTGAAGAGTTTCTTTTGGTGTGGAAGAAGACTCATCTTCGTTTAGGGTCAACTTAGGGGAGTTAAACGAGGTAAATAAACCCGAACTCTTCGTGAGATAAATAGGTTACAAAGACTCGAATATATCTCACACTAATGATTGATCTCAAGATGAAATGATGTTATTGACTACTTCAAACGGTCTTGCTTCGAGCTCGCTTCCGCTTCTCAAGTCGTTGGACTTATGCTTCCAAACATAGCTTCGTTGTGTTCACCCTACGCTAAGTTTGCGGGGGAGTATTGAAGCCCATTACCAAAGCCCAAAAGAAGTGTTAAAACCTATGCCATTAGGGTTTATGAAATCAAGTAGCTTTAGTATAAATATCTTTGTTATGTGATCTTTGTAAGTAACCTTGAGAGTTGCTAAAACAACTCTCTTCCTTTCTATATTATAAGATCAATACAAGTTTATGTGTTATTGGTGACAATCATCTAAGCTTTCTCCTTTCTTTGATCTTGCACAATAAAGCTCTTATGAGCTATTTCATTTTCATGTTTTAGTTTTCTTAATAAGCTCGTTTAGAGCATTAATCCATTGTTTTGGATTATCTCACATATATTTATTAGCAAAACACTCAAAATTACATTTGAATTACATTTCACAAAACTACACCATTTGAATTACATTTCACAAAACTACACCATTTGAAAAATACTTCACAAAATTACACCTAAATACTCAAAATTAAATATAAATAAATTTTACCCACACAATCCTACCCCTATAATATTATACCCTAAACACTAATTAGCGAACCCAAATGAAAAGATTTTAATTTTGGTAAGTTTTAAAAGGGTAAATCAAGCTTTTAAAATTTTGAAAGGGTGTAGTTTTGTGAATTCCTGGGGAGAATTATAAAACTACACCATTTGAATTACATTTTACAAAACTACACCATTTCAAAATTACTTCACAAAACTACACCTAAACACTCAAAATTAAATCAAAATAAACCTTATCCACACAATCCTACAACCTTAATACTATACCCTAAACACTAATTAGCGAACCCAAATGAAATTTTTTTAATTTTGGTAATTTTTAAAAGGGTAAATCAAGCTTTTAAAATTTTGAAAGGGTGTAAATTTGTGAAAATATTGAATTATGTGTAGTTTTGTGAAGGGATGGTTGAAAAGGTGTAGTTTTGTGAATTTCTCTATAAAAATCGGATATATATTTATTAGCAAATTGAAACTACAATACGTGTGAGATTTTTTTTAAAAAAATAGGACTAAAGAAATTTATTAATTAAGATTATGGTGGATAAAAGATACCACTATATATTGAGTTGAATGCAAGTTATATAACTAAGTAAGGAACACACGAAAACTCACAAATAATTCAAATGGTGAGATGGGCACATCATATAATTGCACGATCACAAATAATTCAAATTTTGAATTTTCTATTAAGTTTGTTCCTAGACGTTTTAACGTTCAAGCGGATGTTTTGGCAAAACGGGATATAACTCGAAATGTGTTTTTTTCCCATGTAAGTGATTTAGTTCCGGATTGGCTTCCCTTAGCGGGAAGTAACATACCGTTACCTTAACTTAATAAAATGGGTCTTCATTGTAAAAAAAAAAAATTACAAAATACTATATAATAGTGAGTCAGTGACACATTACGTACGTGTTTCATGTCCCAATACTTGAACATAAGTTAAAAAAACATTGTTGTCAAAAAAAAAAGTTAAAAAAACTGTGAAAAAATTTAACTATCAATAATATTAAGACAATAACTAGAAAATTAATGTGTTTGACCAAAAAAAAACTAGAAAATTAAAGTTTTTGTCCTTGCCTCTTGGTTCCCCTTGGCACAAATCAGGGGTTTTAGAACATAATTATCGGTTAGAGGTTGATAAAACCTCTTAATTATTTTTTTTCTTTTCAATTCTTTTTTTTAAAAAAATAATAAGAATCAATCGCGGGCCGCCACGTGGTAGTGGGACCCGCGAATAATACAAGAGTTGCCTCTTAGATTGAATTTTTTAGAATTAATTTTTGTTTTAGTTTGTGAGTCCATGACTTAGAGTTGGGTTAAGATGCATTGATTTTATTGGTCTTATGTTAACAAAAATAAAAGATGATTCGATTGTAATTTTAAATGGTAGCGGAGTAATTTAACAGCAAAAACTTGTGAGAGTAATGCAATATACTTCAAAGGTTGATTTTAGTATAGTAATAATGTCATTACGTTAATAGTAAAAAATTTAACACTCTAAAACTTAGCATAAAACAGAGTCAAATTCCAAAAATTTGAAATCATTAAAACAAATAGAATAACTATGTTGAATACGTTAGTTACATGCCTAGTCATTGACATGATTTGAGCCCTTTAATTCGGCTTTGACAATTTCATTTATTTATTTTTTTCTAAATTTAAAAGGAAAATCATATTAGGAAAATTGTCCAATTGGACCATTTTTACAAAAATATTAAAAGAATAGACCATATACTATTTACAATTGTTAATAGGACCGTAGGACCCACCAAAAAACACTATTCACATTTAATGGGTTTACCAAAACAGGTATATAATCACCATATATTACGATTGTGCCATTGTTGATTTTTTTTGTTTTTTCTCTCTCTTTCCATTTTTTTCTTCCCTTTTTTCATTTGATTCTCTTTTCTTTATTTCTCTCTCCCTTTTTCTCTTTTGTTTTTTTCTCTCTTTTTTAAAACAATATGATTGTATTTACAAATAAACATAGTAAAATTAATGAATAATAAAAAAAATGCAAAAAGTGTATATACATACATTACACACTCTCACTTATTCCAACATAAATATGTACATATACATACATCTTTTTTTTTCTCTTTTGTCTCTCTCATTCTCTTTCTCTATCGCATCTAACTCATCAAAAACATATATATTTATATATTAACACTTCCCAAAAGCTGTCAATATTAAATGCATCTTTTGACTTTTAATTCACTTTTTTCTATTTTCTCTTTTTTGACTTCCTCCCTCTTCTCTTCTTTTCATCTTTATTTTTATCTTTTTATCTTTTTTTGCTTTCCTCTTCATTTCTTTTTTTTCTTCACCCTTGAATTTTTGTTGTTCTTTCTTTTTCTTTTCTCTTTTGTTTCTATTCTCTCGGTTTTACGAATTTTGTGACTTAACTTGGTGAGTTTAAACAAGTGTACAGTTTTTCTATCGAATTTTATATGTACAAACGAATAACAATACAGTGGACAATATGATTGTACAACGTTTCTATTAACATCGTCAAACGTTTTACGAGTTGTCTTCGTGAGTTCTGGACGTTGTACATATGAAAGTTACTTTTATCAATTATTGCTCTCATTCAAAGTTATTTTTATCAATTACATCCATATATTTTTTGGACATAACCAATATACCCCTTTTCGTCATTTCTCAAATTCACTCATTTTCTATAAGACAACATTCTCCTCTTTCTCTATTAAAGAGATTTTCTATTTTTATCGGTGGACCTAGATGGTCTATTTTTACAATTAATGTTTATCTAAATATGGAAATTGTACGTACTAATAATGTTTATTTATATAATTAAGTGGACAATCAAACTATCCAGTATCCAGTGGATAACTTGTTTCAACAACTAACTTGTACAACTTTGTATGTATAATTTACTGGACAACCACACTATCAAACGGACAACCGGATTGTCCAGTGGATAACTTACATGAACAACATGACGTGTAAAAAATAAATAGTATATGTTTGTACAATCCAGTGGACGTCATCACAATCCACTTTAGTGGACAATATTTATTTGTACATGAAAAAACATTTATTTGTACAATTTAGTGGACAAAGTTACAAATAATATTTATTTATACAATTTAATGAAATAAATAACAATTTAATTATATTTACAAATAACGTATAGACAAAAAGGTAAAAGAGAGAAAGAAAAAAAAAATTGTAAAATTAAAGAAAAGTCTAAAAAAGAGAGAGAAAGGGAAATATATATATATATATATATATACTCTCATAACTAACTCTTTGAAAATATACATATTTAAATGTTCACACTTTCCAAAAAATGTCTACATCAAATGCTTTTATTTGACTTTTAATTAATAACTTAATCCATATACCCTTTAATGTAATTTCTCAATCCCACTCAAATTCTATTACACAACATTTTTCTCTCTCTCTATTACACATATTTTCTATTAGTGTTGGTGGTCCCTACATGGCTATTATACAATAATAAATAGTATATGGTCCAAATTTTAGGTATATTTCTAAAAATGGTCTATATAGCCAATTTACCCAATCATATTCCAACTTTTCAGACAACACAAAAGAAATTGAATCAGATTCCAATTTATACAGTCAACATATCACTAAAAAAAAGCTTTTGACCAAATTTTCCCACACAATAGCATCTTTGTTATTGGAAAAATTGGAAACTGAAACTTTTTATCTCACAATAATGAGTTACACTTTAATTAACTAAACTAACCTATTTTTTCTATAATCCCCGAAAATTAAAGTTCTTTAACCATGTAAAAGTTACACCCAAACTCAAAAAGCTCAAAATCACTCCAATATTGAATTCGTAATTAGAGACAAAAGTTTTTTTTTTTTTTCATCGTAGGATAGTGTTTAAGTAGTTCTCTCCCAACTGAGAGCGCCGATGTTCGAATCCCGGGTTATGCGATTAGATGCAGAGGTGACTACCATTGAAAAGTTTAAATTTTAGCATTTTACACATAAGATGCTAAAATTAATAACAACCATAATAAAGTAGAGCCAAATATTCATCAAACCCATATAAACAAGACACATATTTTATTGTTATAAACCTATAAATTATACATCTTTTATTAACATTATTGATCTATAATTTCCCATATAGATCCACACTCAATCTTAAATTCACATAATTAAAAAAAAAACACAAAACATGAGACAAAATCAAACGAACCCTAAGCAGATGCTTGGTTCTTGAGAAGCTCCGGTGACGTCATCATTTTCTTGAACTCCTCCAAATTAACGTTACCGTCACCGTCAGAGTCAACGTGTCCTATCATTCTAACACAATCTTCAACGGAACAAGACATACCTAAACGGTTAAGAACTTTATGTATCTCCGAGGAAGATATCAAACCGTTCTTGTCTTGATCGTACAAGTCAAAGGCTTCGCGTATCTCCGCGGCGGTAGAGGAGGAGTGGCATATTGCGGCGAACTCTTCTTGGTTTATGTAACCGTCACGGTCAATATCGATTTCGTCTAGTACTTGGTTAAGTTCGGTTTCGGTGTAATATGTTCCCATGGACTTGAAAACGTTGCCTAGCTCGGAGACTGAGATTTTGCCGTCACCGTTAGAGTCAAACTGGTCAAAGACTTTCTTTAGTTCAAGATCTGTCTTGGTGGTTTTGGTGGTTGTTTCGTTATTTTTTGTCGACATGTTTGTTTGTTTTGTGTGGTTTTGGGTTATTGTTTTGATGTTATTATATAGAGTTTTGGAGATAATGGGTTTTGCTTTTGTATGCTATTTTTTTGTGAATGATGCTTGATGCTTTTTGTATTGGGACCGTTCAAATAAAGGTTATTTTGTTTCTATTTTTTTATTGGTTTGTATATTTATAGATATATTTTCTTCTGGTTATGATATTTGTGTTTTTTGTGATTAATTACTCTTTTTATTTTATTAATATAAGGGTTTGGTTGATATTAATTAGGTTTGATCAATGGTAGAGTTACATATTGTAATATGTTAAAATAGTATAACTAGATTCAAAACTTTAGTGAGAAAATAATTTACAAAAAAAACAAAATTTGTTCTAACGTCAATTTTTTGACAAAATATATGGCTTTTTGTTTTTGTGTTTTGAACTTTTTATCAAAAAGAAATACATAGAATAGTGTTTTTGTGTGTGTGTAGCTGTGTTGATTTAGTATGTTACAACTTTATTGTAGTGGGTATCAAAAGAAGGAATATATGTTTTTTTTTTTTTTGTTAAAGAAGAAGGAATATATGTTCTAAAACTTAAAGTGGGAGAAACATTTTGCGAGATTTGTATTCGATTATGATATTTAGTGAGAGACATTTTATGTACATTAGATATTTTTATTAATTGGTTTTATTCTCAAAATAATAATTAGATACATAAAAATATAATTATAAGTCACTATATAGGAGATTTATTTCTAAATCGAATTTAGTTTCATTTGTTTGTTGTTTCTTATCTATATATCTTTGATATTTTTTTAACAAGATTGTGTGGATAGTCCTTTGGGTTAATTAGACCATCACAACACTGCATGTTTTTTGTAAATTGTAACAAAACAATGAAATGTTGCATTATTAGTTCTTAGATCATCGCACAAGAACAAATAAAACATTAAACTAGAAAAAAAAGATCGTCATAACATAAATAAAAAAAAACTAGTACAAAAATAGTCATGTAAAGATTATTCTTGTTTAGTATCATTTTAATCAACGACGACGGCCATGGTATGGGCAAAAAGTAACAACGTAATTAGCTTTAGTACACGTGGCAATACTCGTAGGATCATCGTAAGCATAAGAGTAAGCCTTAGGACAAGCCACTTTAAAGATCTTGGAGTAAGCCGTTGGTCTACATGACTGTGGGCTACCGAACGGTCCGGTACAACAATAACGCGGTGAATTAAAAGCAGAACATGCGCTTTTACATGCAACTACTTGTGTCCCGTCACGTGATCGGACTTGTAAACCGACCGGGCACATCCGGTTTAAGTCGCTTACGCAACCAGCGTAAGTGCATTTACCGGTTCCTTTAACCGGCATTATCGACATTGCTAAATTATATCTGTAAAATTTAAATTAATTAACAAGAGATTTAAGTACATGAGAATAGCACAGGAATGTTTAGATTAGATTATTCATGTTAGAGGTTGTCATTTTTTGGTTTAAAATTAGGTTTTTATTCGGTTTAATGAAATACTCATTTGGTTTAGTCAAAAATTACGTAAAGTAGTGAAACAATATTTTTACTGACAATTACAAAAATACCACTTTTGACTTTTTGTGCCAAATACATGTTATTGGCTAAAAAATAACGCAAAACTTAAATTATTTGACTGATAATTTTTGGAACAAACACAAAATTAATTGATATATTTTTATAAAAATTCTCTATTTATTCTGTACTATTGAAGTATATTTATTTGAGGAATTCACAAATCTACCCCCTTTCAACCCCTTCTTCACAAAACTACTCCTAATTTAATATTTTCACATATTTACACCCTTTCAAAATTTTAAAAGCTTGATTTAACCTTTACAAAATTACCAAAATTAAATTTTTTTCATTTAGGTTCGCTAATTAGTGTTTAGGGTATAGTATTAAGGGGGTAGGATTGTTTGGGTATAGTTTATTTGAATTTAATTTTGAATCTTTAGGTGTAGTCTTGGGAAGTATTTTGAAAATGGTGTAGTTTTGTGAAATGTAATTCAAATGGTGTAGTTTTGTGATTCTCCCTATTTATTTATGCATGTATTTAAATATATTTTTATGTTTTCACTTCATGTTCGGTTTTAATAACACTAACCGAATCAATATTATTGATTTATATAAGAAATTAATACATACCCATCAACTAAGCTGACGTCATAAAAATCTTGGTCATGACCAAGTGTGATCTCAGCAAGTGTAGCCGGAGGCACACCACCAGCACCGTTACAAAGCAAAGAACCACCACAATCTCCGGTGGCGCAACGACCACGACCAGATCTATCGAAAGAGCAACCGTGTCGGCCCCAAAAGCGACCAGACCAAAGCGGTGGAAGTTGAAGAGTATAAGCTCTTTTAGGCGACAGTTTAAATCCACCACCGGCTAAAAGTGACTGACCGGAGCTAGGTTGTATCCCAGGCCAGACTGTGTATGTGCACTTGTTGATAAATATTATCGTTGAAGCTATAACATCATTACACGTAAAAGTAACACATAATGTGTCATTATATATATATTTGGTGTGGTTAGTAAATATAGTAAAGTGTTAATGTATGAAAATAAGATAAGAGTTATAATACGATGAAGAGTATTACCTGAAGCTTGAGAGAGAATAAGAAGGAGAGGGAGAAGATAGATTGATATTGAAGAAGCCATTAGTGATTCTTTTTTTGAATATTAGGTTGATTTTGTGGAAGATGAAGATTTGTGAAGTAGCTTCTTGTTTTTCTTTGCTTTTTAGATATTTTCTTTTTATAGAGAAAATTCAGTCTTTTTTTCTTTAAAACTAGGGAGAATTACAAAACTACACATTTTGAATTACGTTTCACAAAACTACACGTTTTAAAAAAAAATTCACAAAATTACTCCTAAACACATACAATTAAATCCAAATTAACCTTACCCACATACAATCATACCTCCTTAATCACCATACCTTAAACACTAATTAGCAAACCCAAATGAATTTTTTTAGTTTTGGTAAAGTTTTAAAGGGTAAATCAACCTTTAAAATTTTTGAAAGGGTGTAATTTTGAGAAAAAATTGAATTAGGTAGAGTTTGTAAATGAAGAGATGAAAGGATATAGTTTTGTGAATTCCTCTTAAAAATATTTCATCCGGTATAATTTTTAATTTTAAATGATGTTTTGGGAAAACAAATATTTCAAATTAAGTGATGTTTTCAATTTTCAATACAATACAAAATTAGTTGTATGTTTATTCTTCTTGACTATTTTGATTCTACAACAAAAATTGTTAAAAAAAAAAGAAAAAGAATTTTATACAGATAAAAATGATGTTTTATTTTAAAAGAAAAAAATATGAAATATTTTTATTTGTATGCTATTACCTTAACATATTTGAATATAATAGAGAGAATATTAAAGAAATTTGCAAGGAAATGTTTAATATTGGTAGCTTAATTAAAGAAAACTCGTACATTTGAATTGTTGTAGACTAAAGAAAGGTTATATACTACTTATATGTTTTGGGGAATGCGGTAATTACAAAATTAATCTCATCTCCCGAGGATGTTAGAATACTAAGAGCATCTCCGATGAGGGTTTCTAGTTTAGAAACTCTTATTAAAAGTGATTTTATATATTCAAAAATTAATATTTTATTCTTTCAACATATAAATTCTTGTCTTATAGTTTCTTCCCTAAAAGACTCATGAGAAACCCTAATTTTTAGGTGGTTAATATTATTTTTAGTAATCCAAATTTTTTAAAACTAAAAATATGAATTAAAATATTTTATCTATTATTATTTTTGTTTTCAAAATATTTTATAAAAACATAAAATAAAATTATCTACTTAACAAGCTCAGTTATGTATAATTTTATACTCTATTTCATATTAGTTTTAAATTCATACTATTAAGTTAAGAAAAACAAAAAAAAACTAATAATTTTAAATAAATATAAAGATATAACATTTTATTTTATTTTTTGAGAACTTAAGACGTATTTATAATATAATTTGATATTTCTAAATATATATTAATATAATTTAAATTTTATTAGTAATACTTTAACATTAAAAAACTTAAAATAAATTATTCAAGTGATGATAATATTATAATGTCAATAATCTCATAGGTATCTTACCAATTGAGGTAATATTTTTTAAAAATACTATATAAGTTTTTTTACTTAAAATATATTATATATAATATTATTTTATTCTCAAGGTACTCTATGAATTTCTAATGGATGGAGATGCTCTAATAACTCTTATTTCATTTTTGGTTAAAATCCATTTTTGAATTTTGAGCCAAGTTTTCCGTGTGAAAGAAATATTTTTAGTCTAAACTCTTTTACGCGGTTAACAAATTCGGAATTTATTTAGTCGTATAAATAATGGAAAAGTTATTAAAATATTGTCACTACACTGCCCTAAAATTTATTGAAATGGGGACTAATTAAAAACCAACATTCACGTGAGATTTTGGATTCATGTGGCAGGCAAAGGAATCAACCTCTAGAGCAGTGAGATTTAAATCAAGAGACTATTTTCTTACAAAAGAACAAAAACTATATGATAAAGACAATACTTTATTTAAGTGTTATCACATAAAAAGATGCTCCACAAAAACGGTGTTTGGGACTTGTAAATGACAATATATTTTAATCCGAAGCTATTAGAGCATAAACATTGGTAGAACCAGATTTTAATCTCTTAAAAGATTTTTTGTATATTTATATTTTTTATTTATTTAAAAACAAAAAAAAAAAAAAAAAGTACCAATCATGGGTCGCCACGTGTCAGTGGGGCCCATGAACAGTACAAGAATCGGATCCGAATAAAGAGCTAAAAGTGATGGTTTCTTAAGATTTTAGTGGGGCCCACGCGTTAAGAGCCCCACTAAAACCTGCAATGTTTATGGTCTTAAATCTTACTATTTATGAAATATTTTACACCTAAACCCAATAATTGTAAAGAAGAGGATCTTATATTTGAATGAAATTGAGAAGGGATTTAAACCACTCTTATGTTAAGAACAAAAAATCTTATATTATTAATACAGAAGACGAAGAGAAAAAATCATTCTAAAATTATATGTGTCATCACCTAAGCATTTTTAGTCTTACATTATTAAAAATTCATAAAAGCCCAAAACAAAAAGCCCAAATTTAACACAAAATTACTTAAATTGACATAATAAATGGATAATATTAAAAAATGTTGAAAAACAATAAAATATAATATTAAAAAATTCATAAGAAATACAATTTTATAATTTCTAATAGATCTCTTAATATTTATATATTATATTTTATTACATTGAGTTCAAAATAATGATAAAACATATTGTTCATTTACAAATAACAATATTATTTTGTAAAATTGTATTTAACACCAAAATTCATGTCAAATGAAAAAACATGAACACACAATTTACCCGATTCATCGGTTGAACCACCAGTTTCCAAACTTTGAACAAAGAATTTTCGGATAAGTTTAGATATGAAAGAGTGATTAAACCTTCCTAGAAAATATGTTTAAAATATTTAAAAAACTAATGAAAAACACAATTTTATAATTTTCCTAATGTTTGTATGTTATATTCTCGCACAAAAGAATGATAAAACATATTGTTCATTTATAAATAACAATATAATTTTGTAAAATTGTATTAAACATCAAAGTTCATGTCAAATGACAAAACTTGAGCAGAAAATTGACTCGAGCCCCCGAAAATTCAGTGGTTTTATATATCCGAGGTTTTAATAGTCCGATTTTATGACAAATAGAGACCGGATTGACATATTTTTCATTGTTAAACGAGTCATATCAAAGTTTCAAAACACTATGTAGTTATTGTTTTTTAATGATAAATAGTAAATTATACGTAAAGGTAAATATTCAACATCGAAATGGCAATGATAATCTTTTTCGCTGATAAATATTAAAATAGTAATAGTAATAAATTTTTGTAAATAAAACATTATAAAAACCAAAATACAATATATTTTCTATATATACTTCAAATTTAAACTTCGCGTTTAACGCGGATCACACATGTTTTTACCAATAAACGTTTTTTCTATTACGTAAATATTTATCCCGCGCTTGGCGCGGATAAATTCCTAGTTATGATATATTATAGAAACTCTTGTTTGAAGAGTGGCATAACAAAGATAAACATATGATGGTAATTTTTAAAAAAAATTCTTGAAACTCGATAGATGTAGTTAGTAACTTATTACTCTATATTTGATTTCAGGATAAATGTGACCTTAATCAGAGAGCTCCAAGGCCCATATAAGGCATATATATAACTGAAAATAAATCATGAAGAGTTTGAGATAACTAATAATTTATTAATTCTTAAGAATATGCTATAAAAACTTTCAAGTATTACTTATAACAAACTACAAATCTTTAAAATTATATCATCATCCTAGGTTACTTTTGTTGACGAAAATTATATCAAGCTAGATTTGCTTTGATATCTTGAATAATCTTTGGTGTGATAGTTTTGTATGACTTCTCTGTAGGATGTGCAATATCCCAAAACACATAACGTGACGCATCTAAACATGGTATTATAGACGTAGGCATACAACAACATCCATCAGATACATCCACAAAACCTACATTTTTTATCAACAAACAAATAGCATATATTATATATACTTATATCAACATATAATTAATTATAACATGATTAATTATCAATAATAATTTATACCTGAAGCTTGAGGGTTATTGATAAGACCAAGTAAAGGATTGTACATATCTACGTACGTGAATTTTGCACCAGGAAATGTTGCACTTAGATTACTCATTTCAGCAGATAATTTTTTGTTAAACATATCTGCTGCTTGGTTAGAGAATATTTCACATATATTAAATAAATTTCCAATCATATGTCTTGCTCCTGGTAAACAACCTAGTGGTAATGTTCCCATTACCGCAAATTTTCTTGCACCCATATCATATAAACTCTGGAAATAATAATACAATATAGTTTATTAATATTTATGAGAATATTATAATAATCATATATAATATGGTTATATTATATTTGTGAGTTTATTTTGTTATTACCTTTATGAGGTCACGAGTCCAAGTGACCAAAAGATCAGTATAAGCTGGAACAGTGTATTGTAATCTTCTAGTAACAGTAGTAAAATATGTGATGGCAATATCGTTATTACCAGCTGAAATTAAATAAACAGCATTTGATATAATTTCATTTGTTTTTCCTTGATCTCCTACTACACCATTTAATTTATTGATGTAGTTTTGAAAATCTTTCACCTGATCTGTCACCCATATAACTCCCTATTAACATTTTTCATAAACACACAAAAATTAAATAGCCTATTAATTAAAATTCCAAAATACATATATATATATATATTCAATATATTGTAAATTTTTGTTTTCAAGAAATTAATTTAAAATTTTTACTTGTATTTTGGCAGTGATTACATCAAGTCCAGATCCACCAGATGCAAAACAAACACCAGTGAGTAAATCATTGCTTGAGAGGCTTGGATCATGATATGCTGGTAATGTATTCTTTAAACCTAAACCTTCAGCTACAAATACATAAGATAATGTTACTATTAAATAATATAATAACTGTTACATAATATTTTTTTTATAAAAATATAATTGAATCGTTACAAACATTAATAAAAAAAAATATTGTAACATCAATTTATATGCTATGTACCGATCATATCAGAAAAAACTCTCCCATTGCCAAATCTACCGGTGGCTCCGCCTGCGAAATCTCTACCATATGGATAAAAATTAACTTTAGTAAGTGTGAAGAGAAGATTATTGTTGCCGGTATCGAGTATTGAATCTCCGAATGCGAAAAGTGCTGAAACTGTTGAATTATTTCCATATGATTGTTGAGCAGAGACAACATAAAACATGTAAATAAAAGATAATGCTATTAGCATTTTGGAGAATATAACATAATTCATTATTTTTTGATAGAATGTTTTGTATACGAAATGAAAACTTGATATTGTTGATCTTAGGAAAATAGCAAGTATTTATACATTATGACATTCAAAAATATTCATAAAACGAAATTCAACGGATTGAGTTGTTAATAAATGTTATCATTGTATTTATATTTGGAAACAATTATGGAAGTCAACGGATTATATGTAGTATTTAGCATGAAACTTAAAAGTTTTGTATGTAAATGAGAAAATACTTATTATCTCTTAGTCAAGCAACGGATATGTATTTGCTCTATCTTCTATTAAATAATTTCCAATTATTAATCATCGTCCTTGACTCATAATCCAAAATATATAATTCTTGATCTTTATTTATAGAGAGTATCTAGCAACAACGACTTGTTAATTGGTTCATAATTGGACAAAAATATGATAAAACCTATTAATCTTTTGCAGTAAATATGGGCTTTAGTTTATAAAAAATGGGCTTTAGAAAGTTGAAAGCCCAACTAACCAAAGCTTCCACAGACTTTTGATGCTTTATCCTATACTTTTTTTTGTATTATTATTGTTTTTTTTTGTTAATTATTGTATTATTATTGTTATGTATTGATTACAAAATTTTAAGCAAATGAATGATATAGGAGTGTGTGTAGAATATATGTGTAGGCGTGCACCTGGAAACAGGTGATTGTTCCTCGAATATAAAGCCATCTTTGTCTTTATAAGGCTTTCAGAGACTGATAAAGATAACTCTATTTTAATACAGTAAAATCCTTAGGGGTTTTAGCTATTCGAAGTAAAGTTTCACGTGCAACAAATAAATATTTTAAAACGCGACAAAAGGAATAATAGTCATTCAAATATGTGATATGATATTATATGTATAAGTGATTGATCAAAAAATAAGATATGTTGTACGCGTAAGACAATCATATTATTCATACATAATACATCGTATATCCGGTCCTTAAGCTCGAGAGACCGTACCAAAAAAAAAAAAAAAAAAAAAAAAAAAAACAGATGAATATTGCTAAAAATTATAATTTGTTATTGTTATCAATTTTTTTGTTGTTACAAACTCGTTTGTTATCCTAGCAACATGATTTTTATTTAGTTATAATGTTTATTACGCAAAGTCAGATCAAAAAGTTATTTAGACTCAAAATAAACTTTTTTGACCATAAGTTGTAGACGTTTTGTTAGAATTTAATTTTGTTTTGTTTGCAATGCCAAGTTAATTTTCCGGTTTATATTTTGTTAAAACCCGACTCGTGTATCCGTTATCTTTGAGAGTTTAACCCTTCATTATTAATGTGATATTGTCCGCTTTGGGCCTGACACGATTTTGGTTTTTTTCTTTCCCAAAAGGTTCACATTAAATTGAGATTAAACTCTCCATTGTATATTAGACTTCCATTATCTAAATGTCTAGAAGAATGTTACATATATATATATATAGTCTTTTCAATAAAAAGAAATGATGGTTTTTAATTATTCTTCATATAAAATCTCTGTACGAAATATGAAATAAATCTTCCCTTTTTGTTAGCACTTTTTTTTTTTTTATATCACCTTCTTCTTTATATAAAAACAAATAAAAGACAAACTACTATTTTAAAAACAATAATAAACATAATTAAAAGCCACAAAATGTGAGAAAGACAAATAACAAAAAGCTCTCAAAGCTCTGTCTGGGAGATGGCCGACCCAACACCGTCTAGTGGCAGACAGAACACTTACATCTGCAACTATGCCCTTACTAAATGACATTTTTACCCTTCTACTTTTTCACCTCTTTCTCTTATTATTATTTTTTTTTTATGACTAAAAAAATCTAAAATTAAATACGAAAATCTTTTCCGTGATGAAATTAACTTCTTTTATGACATCCCTCGGTCCTTTCAATCCTTGAATGTATTATCACAGTCTCATCTGTTAAAAAATTTAAAATAAATACAAAAAACTTTCCAACACACTATCTATTTCTGATTTTTTTTGGATTTTATAGGAATATTTTCAATAAATGATACAAACCATAAAATACGTATTGTGAGATAAAAAAAAAAAGAGAGCAGAGAATGAACACAGAATTAGAAGCTTCTCAGAAATGTTTGTGTTGATTTGCAAAAAAAGAAAGCGAAGTGACACGACGTCGTATCCTTCTCTTTTGTCTCTTTCATTTTTTTGATAATTTGTTGTCTAATTTGTTTTCTATCAATTTTTTTTGTTTGTCAAAACTCATTTTTTATTTTAATTAAATAAAATTTAACAATATGAAAACTTAGGATAAAAGGATTTTAACCAGTATTTTTTCATCAAAAAATATTTATAGTTTTTATAATAAATTAATGTATTATATGACCGATTAATTTTATTAGTTGGAGTATTGGAGACATTTAAAAATTGAATAATGCAACGGCGGCTATAGCCGTTTCTCATGCAAGAATATATGATGGATTTTTACCTGAGGCGTGCCATATATTAGGGTAGCTTTTTTTTTACTATTTTCACCCACTTTTAATTATTACACCTTCCCATACTTATTACTATTATTTCAAAAAAAAATATAATAACAAGTTTAGTTGTACTTCAAAGAAAATTGTCAATTAACTAACTATATAACCCATCTTTTTACCATCAAATATATTCTAATCATAGCATATGTTTATATCCTTCTAGCAAATCCTATTTTTTCCTCATGACAAAATATTACAATTTATAAAAAGTTAAAAAGTTAAAACTAAGCGAACTTGATGTACAAAACTTGAAAATCCGTTACAATCCAAAATGTCTCACATTATTTAGTACTAGCTGCCCATCTATAATAGAAATATAATTATTCATTACTTTCGTGCTTTCATGCTACAATATAAATAAGCAAAGATGCTTTCATGCTACAATATAAATAAGCAAAGAACTACCATCTAAATTGTATGTATATAAATTCTGAGAAGAATCAGAAAAATAAAATCTCGAAAGAATCCACAAACGCAGTGAAGAGGAATCTTGACCAAAGACGAATATATCGTACGCATGCACTAAGTGCATACGTCCACACCACATAATATCTTTTTTTTTTGAGTGCTCTCTATCTTTCTACATTTCAATCGAATGTTGTGTGGAATCTAAACCATGTTCTTTGTTATAACCACATGCTATATCAAAACCATCACTTAAAAGAGTTTTAAGTATCTAATAAAGTTAAAAAGATTTTCTTAAAATTTGTAATTTATAATGACTTGGAGAAGAGTCCTAGCATTTTCACCAACGTATTGTGTATAAATCGGCTTTGTATAGTTTTATAATTATTAGCAAATATTTGATTAATTTGTAAATTGCTATGCACTTGTATAAATTTATTTATTTTGCGACTTAAAATTTTTGTAAGCAAACAGCCATATTCTTTTATCTTTCTGATTTATAGCAATTCACTTTGGCTTCCACACAAAACAACATAAGATAATTAAATTTCATTTTTTAACATTTAAATTAACTAAAAGTAGCAAAGACTTTTACATACTCCTAACAACAGCTACCAACACAAAATAAAATGTTTGATAAAAAAAATTAAAAATAAAGGAAACTTGCCAAGCTCCTACTTTTAACTTCTTTTCTTCAAAGAGCATCTTTCTTAGATGTTTCTATCAAGTTTTGGGTAACAAAAAGAGCACTGTTTTTTCCACATTTCATAATACCCCCAAAAGTTTTTTTCTTAATAACAGGTCCCTATGATTTTTCCCATTCTCATTATAGCCCCAAGAGAATGTAGTACAGAAGAGTTATGGGCAACGCAATTAGCATCCCAAATATCACCCTGCGAAAATTTATAATTCAAAACACTCATTAGTATTAAACTAATCAAACCCAACTATTAATTAAAACTAGCATACAAATATATTTACTAAAAATAAAATAGAATTAAACTTACGCAGTGCTAAGAATAGAAGGATGCACATTATACTCTTTTGCGAACACAAAAGGTACAATTCCTTGTGGTAAAGCTGCCTATTTTATTATAAAAACAGAGTTATTTAAAATTATTTAAAAGGACATTAATCTATGAACTAAATATATACATTAAACCATTTTATAGTTAATCATATGATTACATGAATATATTTAAGCCATACCTGAATGATAGCGACATGAAGGAGGACGCCACGTAGACCAACGGCGTAGGAAGCGACGGTCATGACGGCTGGTCCGACGACAAATCTCATCGCCGCCGCAAAAGCTGCTCTTCTATTTCCACAAGCTATTATTCTTGGGTTTAACGCCATAAACAACCCTTCACAAATTCAAAAAAGGCCACAAATTTACATTAATATTAAATTTTAAATAAATAAAAGATCATCATTACATAAGCACATCATCTTATATTTTTTTTAAAAATCAATTGATAAAACATTAACTATGTTAAAACTTAAAAGTAACAAAAAGTTATAAAAAATATTAAAACTCTGTTTAATAAAGAATAGTTTCACTCCCAAGAGAAAGACACATGTTTTGATGATAAGCAGAGAACTGTCCAGCGTGCTTTCTGCAGAGAAACCAGTTTTTTTTGTTTGCTTTTTTGATACAAACATGTTTTTTTATATTTCAAAGAAAAAAAGTAAAAGTAGAAAAAATCATGCATTCACATGACTATTTTTTTTTTAGTTTTTATTTTAAAGAAAATCCTGAAGAATGAAAGTTATAGAGTAAAGAGAACAATTCACTGTATTATAGTACAAGTAATATATTTAGCTAATAAATGTTAGTTAATACAATAAATGAAAATGTAAAGAGGTAAAAAAAAAAAGAAACTGACCAAGACTGAACATAGCCATGCCTAGACCTGCATCTGATAGTATTGATATAGACTTTGCTATTATTGCTGGCATTTCAATGTTCCACCTGCACATAACCACTTACCATTTAATTTCTCTTCTCAAAATTTATCAAAAACTCTTATTTTCAAAACCCATTTTTAAATCAAGAAACAATATTATAAAAATGTATTAATTAAAAGTAAAAGATGTGGTATATAAAGAGAAATAGTACTTGAAGGAGATAAGTGACCAGGTGATGCCTAATAAACTTGAGTAAGAGTTTGGGTTACGAATAAGTTTTCTCCAGACCATAATTAGTATAAGCCTTGTCATTACACTTGTTGGTGGCATAACCTTTGACTGTGTCTGTGTGTTTGTCTTGTTGCTTGTGTTGTTTCCACCGTCCGTTGCTAATACTTTACTATCATCATCTTTATTACCGAAACTAAACTCTTCCCTCTCCACATATTGATTATCTAATATTAAATTAAACATTTCAACAATTAAATACTGATTGATAAAATACCAATTCTTGATTAAACATAAAAAATGTAGTATTAATTAACAAAATGTATCTTCTTATAAATTGAAATTATAAGATTTTAGGGAAATTTTGGGGTTGTTATTGCAAATAAAATAAATTTGTGTGGCAGAAAGAGAATAGTAAAGTTATTTTGGGGGACCATACCGTTACTATTCCCCTGAGGTACAGAGATCTTAACATCTTTGTGTTGATTATCGTTATTCCCCGCGGCGTAATCGCCGTGGTGGTTTCCTCCTCCGCCACCGCCAAACACGTCCGACACCGGAGACGCGCTTGAGCTCCAAACAAACATATGAAGATCTCTCCCGTTTCCGTCTTGTCCATTCCCTCTCTTCGCCGCACCGTTTCCCTTCGCCGCCGTACCTCCTCCGCCTGTCTGCGGCGAAAACATCCCCGGATTCGGCGCCGGATAATGAGCACCTCCGCCGCCGCCACTTCCACCGGACTGATATTGAAACCTACCACCTCCGGTAACCGCCGGTTTACCTCCGCCACCGTCTTCTTCGAAATTAGACGGCCGTGGCGTTGGTCCTTTAGATCCAAAAACAGCTTCTCCGGCACCAAAATTAGAATTCCTACCACCACAACCACCAGAAGCCATCATAGAGTAAAAATCAGTATGATTAAAACTCGAGCCACGTGGCGTCGGGTTCCTCGAGCTCTGCAGCGAATAAATCTCCGCGTTAGTCAAATTCGAAGGCCTAGGAGTCGCCGACAAGCCCTGTGACCTTCTCGAGTAAATATCAGATCTCGAGGCGTTAGATCTCCGAACAGTAACATGTAACTTCCCGTCTTCTTTAATCTCAGTTTCTGTCTCAAGCGCCATACGACCATCAAGCGACATGATGTCGGAATCAACGTGTATCGAGACAATAGAACCCGCCGTGTCGGGAAACTGCTCGGAGATCAAAAGCTTCGCGCCACGATACTCGAAGAGAAACAGCATAAGAGTGTACCATATGATACACTGCAAAACAACGACTTGAACCATGAGATCTCCAGAGAAATCTCCGTACATGCCTTTAAGCAAAGGTATGCCCATGACAAGAGTGTTGGGGAGAGTCGTGAGAGAGAAGAGAGTAATGGTCCAGTCTAAGGAGCCGTTGCGGCTGAGTTTGCACCAGAGGAAGAGGAAAGAGAGGACGATGAGTTTCTGGAGAGAGTCTGCGGCGAGGAAACGGAGGTTCATTTCGTAAGGGTTGTTTAAAGCTATGAAGTGGAAAGAGAGGAGAGGGACGGCGAAAAGTGCGACGAAACGGTTAATGCCTGAGCATTGGTCTGGTGTGAAGATTTTCCACCATTTAACGGACCCGTATGCTAAGACCATTGCTACGTATAACGGAACCATCGCCGTCATCACGTGGTAGAAGTCCGTCGCCGTTATCATTGTGTTAGAGAGAGAGAGAATTAGAGGAGATTTGGGGGAGGGAGAAAATAAAAAAGAGTAAAGTGTGTGTTGTGGAGAGAACACAGTTTTATATTCTTTTTGTTTTGTTTTTTTTTCGTTGAGAAATACCTTATTTTTATTTTAAAATTATAATATGAATTTTGTAGTGTTACTGTTTTTTGTTTTCTTTATTTTATGAATGATTCATTTAAGAGTTTTAAATGTAATTTTTGAAGTGTAAAAGAAAAAGGGGACAATAAAAATTGGTTGTTGGGTAAGTGGTGTGGAGCTTTGGGGATGGTGAGGGTGTTCTACTTTGTCCAAAGCAAAGGCTATGTTTTGTATTATTTTTTTATATTTGGTTATTATCAATTTTTGTTATCACAAGTAGAAAATTCGATTTAAGATATTATAAAGTTATCACAAAAACCAGATAAAAATACATACAAAAAAAACAGATAAAAATACATGATAAAAATAAATAAAAAACTTGTTGTGAATTTCCTTTTGATTTTACAAAATTGTTTTTGTTGTTGTATAAGCAGAAAAGTCTGTACACACAAAAAAACAATCAAGTAGAGAAAATGAGGAGTGCTGATCTTGAGGAAACACAATATTCCATTATAACAACCTTCTGATAAATTTGGAATTATATATATATATATATACTGATATACATTTCTTAATTTCGGAAAACTAAGAAAAACATATTTACGATATAGTAACTTAATTTTATAATTCCATGTAATTCATGTTTTTTTCGAATCTAGAAATATTATGGAAGCATTAATTGTGGTTAAAAGTAAATGGATCATATTAAGTTTAGAACACAAGGACTGGTGTTAATATTATTAAAAAAAAAAAACTTAACCATGCATAGCAATACCATATCGTAACAAATTGATATAAATTAAGATTGTTCGTGCCATAGGCCACATGTTGTTGTCTTGATACCATTCTTTGCATTGCATCGAATATTCAAATGTGTCGTAACTTTTGTTTCTATAATCATTTCACGTACTACAATTAGTCTAAAACATAAACTCATGTGTTCGCAAATAAATGAAACAAGAAGAGTTTTAATTTGACCTTATAACGCAAACAGTCGAAAGAAGATAAATGTAAACGCGAGTCACAACTAGTAAATATAATTAGGTTTTTTTTTTTTTGACTAATTAATACACTTTCACAGCCTTTTATTTTGACTAATCTTTGATATACTATAAATCAAGTGTGTGACCGATGGGGTGATTCTAGAAGTCGAGAAACTAATCTCAATCAATATGTTAATCAATGGGAATGTGTGTTATTTTATTTTTTTTGTCAACATTTGGGCCACAAATGCCCATTAGTCAATCCCTACGCTATCGTATCCCGGATGGGGTGGTGTTACCTGCCTCTTGTGGACTCATGACTGTCACTAGACCAAAGTCACTTTCCGAATGTGTGTTAATTAGTGTTTTCATTATTGTTTAAAAAAAACATAATAACAAAATTGGTGTAAATAATGTAATAACAAAATTGGTGTAAATATGCTTCATTTCCACAATATTAATCGTTAATGTTTTCATTAAGAATAACTCATGTTAAGTCTGTACATAATTAAATATTTATTGCATGAATTTTCATGGTCCATGCCTTTGTTCTTTAACATGCTTCACTAAAGCAAACCTTAATCGTCCTTATCAAAAAAAAAAAGCAAAGCTTAATCGTCATCAAATCAGTTAATTTCCACTACTAAACGGATGATGAGAAATGAAGATTCGTTTTTGATGTGAAATGCTTTTAGCCTTTTTTAACTATTCAACTTTACAAACAGTTCATCATATGAGTCTAGATTAATATCGTTACACTCTAGTTAATATCTTAATACATTAAACAATTAGTTAGAAAATCTAATATATTTTACAAAATATGATACTTAAATGTTGACTAAATACGTTGTAATAAAAAAAATGTTGACTATATACAATAATTTAATATGTTAACTTCAATGTAAAAACTGTAATTGGTTAATTCTGCCTATGTAACAAATCAAACGATAAAAAAACGTAGATAAATTCAAAGTAAATACGAACTAAAGCATAATGATTTAGACATGGGGTTAATTTATAATTTGTCTCAACCATATGAGACAAGCCTCTGGATTCAAGTAATAATTCAGATGTAGAAAGCATGGTTGGATATTATTTATATATACCACGATCCAAAATGCATATATGGTCATAAATTCATGAATTTTATATTTAAACATAAATAGATAAGTAAGAGAAATTCAAATTAACTAAAACAAATCAAACAAAATACCAACATTTTTTGGTAATTAACAAAATACCAACATTTAAAAGTCTAAAGTTTACCTAAACCTAAACAATCAATGAAGTTAAATTTCAATATAGAAATCATTTAAAATTAACAATATATTAACATATCATATTATTTTTTTTTTGTTAATTAACATATCATATTATTGACCATTTATAACAAACTCGAAACTAATTGCTCAAGTATTAGGAAAGTGGTTCTCTGGTAATTTTTATAGGGAGAATCACAAAACTACATCATTTGAATTACATTTCACAAAACTACATCATTTGAATTACATTTCACAAAACTACACCATTTCAAAAATACTTCACAAAACTACACCTAAACACTCAAAATTAAATCAAAATAAATCATACCCAAACAATTCTACCCCCTTAATACTATACCCTAAATACTAATTAGCGAACCCAAATGAAAAGATTTTAATTTTGGTAATTTTTAAAAGGGTAAATCAAGCTTTTAAAATTTTGAAAGAGTGTAAATTTGTGAAAATATTGAATTAGGTGTAGTTTTGTGAAGGGAGGGTTGAAAGGGTGTAGTTTCGTGAATTTCTCATTTTTATATGCGAAAGAATCATTAATTAAAATAAATTTTGGATTTGGTTTTCTATTTGTGGTGTTACACTTTCGATCCAAATAATAAGACAATATTTTGAGAAAAGTAATAAAATGTTACAAATATATAAATTTACAAATGGACTCTTAATGGAATTTGAATGTCGAGAAAGAGAGAATAAAGAAGGCATGCGTACAAGTTTATAATGATTATAGGGGTAAAATTGGAAACTTAAAGTAAATGCGTGGACACTTGTCGAACTCATTTGTTTTGATTATTTCCAACATTTTCATCGTTTCTTCGTACAAACAAGAAATAAAACATAGGGGATGCTTAAGATATAAACCAAGAATAAAGGGTCTATTTTACAATTACAAATAACTTCTCCGACCAAACACTTTCGCAAAAGCATTTTTTTAGTTTTTCTTTGCACGGTTTTGGGTTCTCTAAAAGGCTGAACTTGTTAAAGAATATATATAGAAACAGAACAGAGAATATTTAAAAAACAATCTGAAAATTTACCAACTTTTTCTTAACAAGAAATTTTAAAATATTTACGTTCCTCAAAAGCTGCTACTATAACTGCAATAAAGTATCTTTCTCATCTCTTTTTTATCTTTATCAACTTCGTTAAAAGAAAACTAAAAATAGCCAAAGAATAAAATAAAAATTTGTCCTCACCATAATGATTCCTTTAAACTACACACCAATCACTAAAATTCGTGCCATCTTGGCAGATTATTACCCTATATTAATATTTAAAACATTTTTGATAAATTAATAAAACTACGCCCTTGCATATCACATAATTCAATTTTTTTTCTTCTAAATCTACGTTCTTTCCAAATTTTAAAAGATTTAATTTCTTGTAAAAAGTTTTTTCAAATTAAAAATTGTATATCATATTTTTATTTTATTTTATTTAGGTGTTTAACGTTTAGGGTTAAAAAGCATAGGATGTTATGGATAGTGTTTATTTGAATTTAATTTTTAGTATGTTAGGTATAACTTTGTGGAAAATAATTTAAATAGTGTAGTGTTATGAAATTTATTTTTGAAAAATATAGTTTCGTAATTCCTCCAATATTTTATTAGAAAAATCAGACAAAACCAAACCAGTCTCGTATAATATAAATGGGCTAAAAGGCCCAATAAAAAAAATAAAAAGCCCAATAAGGCAAGTAATATATATTTTTTTGGTTTTATTACAAGCCTTTGGAACCAGGGAGATCAATCCATTGAAGTTCAATTTCGACTTCACCACGCTCAACGTTACGTAGACGAAGACAAATGCTTTGTACGATACGTTCGTTGCACCAACGGATGTAGCTTTCTTCGGCTAGACAGTTTTTACGGTTAGGATTGATAGTGGCTATGATGGTTCCTTCGGGTAAATTTGATAGTTCCATGCGTAGAGCTTCGATGTATGGTTTTAAATCAATCTCTGCGTCTCCCATTTTATCGTCTTTGCTAAAGAAGTCATGGTCGTACACAACCTTGTTTTTATTTATTTAAATAAACCAAAGATGGTTAATGTAATATGGTTATAATTAATTAGGCCTCTATATATATAATAGTAAAAATTTAGACCGTCATATGTTAAAGATTGGTGATGTTTTCAGCTAAACTTTAGGTGCTTAAACCGGACTGGTATAGTCATTGGTTTAGTCTAATTAGATTAGTACCGGTTTAGGTATTGGTTTAGTTAAATTAGGCTTGGTTTATGATTGGATAAGATCAGCTAATGTTGTTGTAACAAACATGAGGAGTATATAACTCCATGCTTGTGTAGAAGCTGAGAATCATGGTTTTGTGTGATTCTTGGATAGGTGTTCTTGATCATTAAGCATTAGTGATTGTCTTGCCAGGCCCCGGAGTTTTTACCATTAAGGTTTCTCCGGGTAAACAAAAATCTCTGTGTTGTTGTTTTTCCTTTTGTGTTCTTGTTGATAAACAAACAAAGAGAGAGAGAGATTACAGAGGAGAAATACAGAGAGATAGTACAGGAAGTTGCCATTGTATCTCCTACAATTGGTATCAGAGCTATGGAGAAGACGAAGATGGCGAAATCTCGGATTGAGGTGGAGCGATTCGACGGCAAGGGAGACTTCTCGCTATGGAAGAAAAGGATGCTTGCGCATCTCTCGGTGATGGGCTTGAAGGATGTTCTCCAGAGTCCCGTTGATTCTTCCATAGCAGTAAAGATCAGAGAAAACGAAGATGCTGAATCGTACAAAGAAAGAGTCAAGATCTTCGAATCCGAGAGGGAAGAAAGATCGGAGAAAGCAATGAACCTTATCATACTAAACGTAGGTGACCATGTGCTTGCGAAAGATTGAATCTTGCACGGACGCAAAATCGACATGGACTACACTTGGAAAGGTTGTATCTTTCTAAGACTTTACCTAATAGAATCTATCTTCAACACAAATTTTATACCTTTAAGATGAAAGAATCTCAAACAATTGATGAAAACATTGATGATTTCTTGAAGATTGTCTCTAATCTCTCAAGTGTTAATGTTTCGTGTCGAGGAGGAGGTTCAGAGCTATTCTCTTGCTGAATTCACTACCACATCAATACAACAACCTGAAGGAGACACTCAAGTATGGAAGGGAAACTCTATCCATGGAGGAAGTGTCAAGTGCTGCAAGGTCCAAGGAGCTTGAACTGAAAGAAACCAAGGAAGATGGCAGTGACACCAAGTCAGGGGAAGCACACTATGCAAGAGGTAGACACTGAAAAGAAAGAGACGAGGCTTTCATAAGAAAGGAAGAGGAAGATCAAGGTCTAAGTCAAGCTCAAGAATCACCTGCTGGTGCTGCAAGAAAGAAGGTCACACCAAGAAGGAATGCTATGCAAGAAAAAGGAAGTATGGAGATGAAGAACCGGCGGAAGCAGTAGTAGTCATTGAAGCCATAGAAGGATCGGATGCACTCGAATGTATCCGAAAGTTGGCATCTTGACAAGTGGGTACTTGACTGCGGTTGCTCTTACCATATGACTTGCGGGGAGGGACTGGTTTTGTGAGTTCCAAGAAGTTAACAAAGGACGAGGTTCGCTTGGTGATGACTACTCGGTGGCGATCCGGGGAATTGGCACAATCAACATCAAAGCCATTGGAGGAAGCTGTCAAGAAGCTTACCAATGTGAGATACATACCAAAGCCGAGGAGGAACTTGATATCAACGGGGACTTTAGATCTTCCGGGTTTCGGCCATTACGGTGGTAATGGAAAAACAAGATATCACAAGAATGGCAAAGTGGGTCTCTCAGGCACACTGAATGGAACCTTGTATCTGTTGGATGGTGAAACAGTTTCAGGACAGGCAAACACAACAACAGAGATGACATCTAAGAAGAAAGGTGATGAAATTGTGCTGTGGCATAGAAGACTAGGCCACATGAATGAGAAAAGTCTACAAATCCTAGCAAAAAAGGGGTATCTTGGACAAAAGAAAGATAAGCTCTATGGTTTTCTGTGAGAGCTGTGTGATGGGAAAACACAAGAGAGTGAGTTTCCATGAAGGAAAACACAACTCAGGGCAGCCTCTTACATATGTTCACGCAGACCTTTGGGGCTCTCAAAATGTCACTCCAAGCCTATCACAAAAGAGGTACTTCCTGTCCATCATTGATGACTACACGAGGAAGGTGTGGGTTTCTTTCTTAGCCACAAAAGGAGAGGCCTTTGAGAAGTTCAGAGACTGGTCAATGTTGGTGGAAAATCAAATAGACAAGAAGGTGAAGTATCTCAGGACAGACAACGGCTTGGAATTCTGCAACTCTGACTTTGACAAGTTCTGCGTAGACCATGGAATTGAGAGACACAAGACCTGCTCTTACACGCCTCAACAGAACGGAGTGGCTGAACGTATGAATAGGACCATTATGGAAAAGGTCAGGTGCTTCTTGGATGAATCAGGCTTGGAAGAGAGCTTCTGGGCTGAAGCTGTTTCAACGGCTGTCTACATCATAAACAGAAGTCCAGCATCAGCTATTGATCACAGGATTCCAGAAGAACTATGGCTGGGAAGAAAGCCTGGTTACATGCACTTAAAGAGGTTTGGATGTGTGGCGTACATTCATAAAGATCAAGGAAAACTGAAGCCAAGAGCATTGAAAGGGATCTTCACAGGCTATCCACAAGGAACCAAAGGATACAAAATCTGGCTCCTAGAAGAACACATATGTGTGATAAGCAGAAATGCTCTGTTTGTTGAAGATAAAGTCTACAAAGACATAAAGGAAGAGGGTGATAAGGAAAAGGAGAATCCAGAATCATCAACTACAAACGGGACAATTCCGAATGCGGAGGTAGAAAGCGAAGACAATGCTTGAACCGGACCTAGATACGGGACGAGGAATCTTCGAATCAAATGAAGATCAAAACCAGAACTTGGAAGGCTATCGGTTAGCTAGAGACGGACCTAGGAGAACAATAGTGCCACACTGCCGGATATGATGACTATGATGTTGCTGCCTTTGCTCTATATGTAGCCGAAGAAATATCCACAGAGGAACCAAGAGACTATCTTGAAGCAAAAGGCAGCCCAGACTCAGACTTATGGGATAGTGCCATGGATGAAGAAATGGGATCACTGAACAAGAACAAGACTTGGAAAATAGAAAGAAGACCAAAAGGGAAGAAAGTTATAGGTCGCAAGTGGATATACAAAGCTGAAACACGGGATACCAAATGTTGAGAAGCCAAGGCACAAAGCTAGATTAGTGGCAAAGGGCTTCTCCCAAATAGAAGGTATTGACTATCGGGAGGTGTTTGCACCGGTGGTGAAACACGTCTCCATAAGACCGATGCTTATCAATGACGGTAAATCAAGATATGGAGCTTGAACAACTTGATGTTAAGACAGCTTTTCTTCACGGTGACATAGAAGAAGAGATTTACATGGAACAGCCTGAAGGATATGAAGTGAAGGGAAAAGAGGGCTATGTCTGCCGTCTACAAAAGTCCTTGTATGGACTGAAGCAGGCTCCTAGGCAATGGAACATCTGTTTTGACACCTTCATGACTGAACAAGGTTTCATCAAAAGTGATTATGATAGCTGTGTCTACTTCAGAAAAGTATCAGAAGATACATTCATCTACCTACTCTTATATGTGGATGACATGTTGCTGGCCTCTAAGGACATGGATGAAATCAAAAGGGTAAAGGCATTGTTGAGCAGCAGATTTGAAATGAAAGACTTAGGTGCAGCCAAGAGAATCTTAGGCATGGATATAACTAGAGACCGTGAAGGTGGAGTTCTAACCTTATCACAATCTGGTTATATTAAGAAGATTCTGGGGGTATTTGGAATGGCAGATTCTAAGGCAATTACTACTCCCATTGGCTCACATTTCAAACTGTCTGCACTTACTGATGATGAAGCAGAAACCAACATGGAAGACATACCTTACTCCAATGCTGTAGGTAGCATTATGTATGCTATGATTGGGACTAGGTGTGATCTTGGATATGCTTGTTGGATCGATTAGCAGGTACATGAGCAAACCTGGAATGCTGCACTTGGTCTGCTGTCAAGTGGGTACTCGGGTATTTGAAGCATTCACGGGACAAAGGATTGATGTTTAAGAAGAGTAAAGAGTTCAAGGTGGAGGGTTTCTGCGATTCGATTTTGGTTCGGACTTGGACAAGAGAAGATCTACTACGAGGCTACGTGTTCGGGGCTGGAGGTAACACCATCAGCTGGAGGTCGGGGCTGCAACATGTGGTGGCATTATCAACCACGGAGGCGAGTACATGGCCTTAGTAGAAGCTGTGAAGGAAGCCATATGGCTCAAGGGCTTAACAGAGGAGCTTGGTCTAAAGCAAGAATCTGTGGAGATTTGGTGTGATTCACAAAGTGCAATGGGATTAGCAAAGAACAATGTCCATCATGAAAGGACAAAGCATATGGACAGGAAGGCTGCACTTCATTAGAGACATCATTGCAGAAGGAAAAGTCAAGGTATCAAAAATTCCTACTTCTATTAATCCTGCTGATATATTGACAAAGGTTGTGCCGGTTAAGAAGTTTGAAGAAGCTCTAGCTGAGCTTGGAATCTCAAGCCATTAAGTGGCTTGGAGGCTGCCTGGCAAGGAGGAAGACACAAGAGTGCAACAACAAGGAGGAGCAGAAGTTTATGCTGCTAACATCAAGGTGGAGATTGTTAAAGATTGGTGATGTTTTCAGCTAAACTTTAGGTGCTTAAACCGGACTGGTATAGTCATTGGTTTAGTCTAATTAGATTAGTACCGGTTTAGGTATTGGTTTAGTTAAATTAGGCTTGGTTTATGATTGGATAAGATCAGCTAATGTTGTTGTAACAAACATGAGGAGTATATAACTCCATGCTTGTGTAGAAGCTGAGAATCATGGTTTTGTGTGATTCTTGGATAGGTGTTCTTGATCATTAAGCATTAGTGATTGTCTTGCCAGGCCCCGGAGTTTTTACCATTAAGGTTTCTCCGGGTAAACAAAAATCTCTGTGTTGTTGTTTTTCCTTTTGTGTTCTTGTTGATAAACAAACAAAGAGAGAGAGAGATTACAGAGGAGAAATACAGAGAGATAGTACAGGAAGTTGCCATTGTATCTCCTACATGATATTTTATTAAGTTATAGTGTTATTAGTTTACAAAAATTATTAACTACACAGAAAACCTAGACTATAAAAGTAATAATTTACCGCATGTAATTTATGCCGGTTTGTAATAATTTAGGAATTTGGCAAATAGTCTCAATTATCCAAATTGAGAAAAAAAAAATTCATCAACATTATTGAATTATATGTCCTATACTTTTTCATTTTTTGGATAAGATAATTTTTGTTTGGTATTACATGAATTATTTGGTTTAAAATTGTTTTTAAACCAAATTAGCGAAATTGTTTGAATAGTGATTTTCGCTAATTGAGTTTTACAAAACTGTCTTCTTACCGAATTTCATCTCATATTTTATCATTGGAAATTTTAAATATTATCTTTAATACCAAAATTTCCATTTATGTTCCCGCTAATTAACGTATCAAAATCCAAAATTGAAATATTTAATTAAAAAAATTAACGAAGTTATTTACCAGATTAAGAGGGATATTCGGATCGGTGACAGTGAATGTCAAATCTTCTTCCCAGTGTGGGTTTACATTTTTCTTCACAACTTTAGTTTTGAGTTTCTACAAAAAAAAAAGAGTTATACATTTATAAGTCAATGAAACAATAATCTTTCAAGAACTTGTGTAAAGATCAAGAAATTAAAAACCTGACGACCAAGCTTGAGCACAACGTAAGGATCACTACTCGAAACATCACGAACCGCGAGGTTTACTCCGCGCTTTACGCGAACACGAAGGATACCTAATAGATTATCCATCAAAGACATATTGTAGTTTTCTCCGATCAAGATAACTATTTGATTCAAAGAAACTAACTTAAAAAATGTGGATACTACTACTTCTTCAGAATAATTATGTTAAAATGATTATTATAACTTTATAAGGAAGGAAATATTCACTTGATGCATTTGTTTTTGGTGAACGTGTGGACCGCTTAAACGCAAGTTCGTGAAGATTCGTATTTATTATTATAAAGATAGTGAATAATATATAAATTGCGTAATCAATGATTGTTCTTCTTTGTGGATTAAATATATATATTTTTTTTGGTGAATAGGATTAAATAAATTTTATAAAGAAGAAAAAACAGACATGCTAGTCATAAACACACTAACCATTGTTTAGAAAATTAATACATTTGGATTAATTAATTAACACTAAAAATAATTACTTTGACCGTTGTTGTCTAAATATACTTATCTTTGATTCTCATCAAAATCAATTTGGGTAAATTTTTTTAGCAAACTTAGTATCGGAGAAATTATAAATAATTATGTACATTAACACATAGGAGTCAGCTTGTACAATGTCACAACTATCACAAAATTATAAATAAATTTTACCCAATAGTTACATGCATGTAAAAACTTGAACTATTAATGGCTTGCGCGTTTAGTTGAGATTCTGCATAAGTTGTGTTAATTTTTGGAAAAAAACATTAATGGTATTTTTAGGGAAATTTTAAGATTTTTTCTTTAAATAAAATAAAAATTGATAAAAGAAATAATTTCAATACATGCACTAAGTCACGTAATGTAAATCTAGATTTAGTATATAATCTTATTATATAAGAAAATAAATCAAACAAATCAGGTAAAAAATCCATTAAATTCATAAACAAATCTCACCAACTTAATTAACAAAAACACAACATATATACACAAACCACCTTCACCACCGCACCCAAATCTCTTTAATTATAAAGACACATAACAAAATAACTACAAAAGAAGAAAGAAAAAAAGATTACAAGAAAATGGAGACTTATAGATATGTCTTAGTATTCATCGCCGTCGTGACTCTCTACTCGGTCGCGGAGACAACATCACAAGGAGGAGACAGCACTCAAGTGATGGCTTGCATGCAAAAGCTGATGCCATGTAAGCAATACCTACACGTGGCGAATCCACCGCCGTCGTGTTGTGGTCCGATGAAAGAGATCGTTGAGAAAGATGCAACGTGTCTATGCACAGTTTTTAATAACCCTGAGATGTTAAAAGCACTTAACCTCACAAAAGAGAACGCTCTTGATCTTCCTAAAGCATGTGGCACTAAACCTAACATCTCACTTTGCACCAAAATCGCTTGTGAGTTATTTATATATTTTTATTCATTTTAAATATATATATATAATTGGTCTACCCAATAATTTGAGACCTAAAGAAATATTTATCATAATTTATCAAAATATTAGTTTAGAGAGATTTTATTCTATTTAATTGTTTTCATATTTTTCATGTTTTTTATGAATGTTTAATATGTTTTTTTTTCTTATTTTCCTAATGAAGCATCTTCACCTATTGCGTCACCGGTATCAACCAATGGTATGCACTAATCCTTATAAAGCTCAAAATATGTTGGGATATTCATATTATAATAGTCTATAAATTAATACATTACATATCTTTTGGAGTAAAAATGTTAATTTTCATTTTAATTGTATTTTGGTCTCGAGCATATTAGAGTTAAAACAATTACGTTTCTTTTCTATTTTTTTTTTTGTAAAACTTATTGGTGTGACTTTCTTATCAATTAATAGGAGCCTCTTCTCTTCCGGATATCAGCTTCATGGGACTAGTCTCTGCATTTGTGGCAATAATTCTCTTTTGATTATGACATTCCTTTATCTATGTTTTTGCATTTTTCTAGTCATCAATTTATATTTCGTTGTTAAGTACTATTAGTTTTTTCATATTTAAAAATTCTTAAATCTTGGTTCTATGTTTGATTTTGGTATTAGCCTTGATATAGGAAAAACATAAGTTGTGACATAGCCCAATATCACCAAAATATCAGAAACAATAGTGCCAAATTAAGTGTTCACCATTCTAGGCTCGTCCATCAAGCAATGTGGCCTTAGAAAAATATTGATGTTTTTGAAAATATATACAGTAACTACAAAAATTTAATTGCGTGGACGACAACAAATATTAAGAAAAGTGAAAATTTGACAATTAAATTATATCCGTTTCGACGTAAGTGAATGGTATAGAATTTAACATATATATGAGATTATATATATATATATATATGTTTGATTAACAATGAAGAATTGCTTCATGTTTATAATACATGTGGATATTGGATCTTAACTAGAATGATAAGTATTGTGATTTTAACCGAGAAACAAAAACTAAATAATAAAATTTATTAAAGAAATGGGATTTTAATACTCTAGAAAATATGATATGACCAAAAGTGCATGGATGGCAAAATATTAAGAAGATAAAGTGAATTAGCGTACGTACGTTGTAGAAGTTCATGAGGCAACGTGATAATTAAGCATGAATTTAGCATAACTCCATGCGTTTATTTACGATTTTAATTCTCCAAAGTTAACCATAGTATTTCAACGTTTAAGTTTCTTTCAAATGTATGTTTTTACTTGTTATTTGTTAATGAGATTTGTAAATATTTTGTAGTCTCTACCTTCCTTTTATTAATAGATAGAGATGGTTAATATTTATACACAACCCTTCAAATTGTGTTCTCTTTTTATCAGTGTTCTAAAATACGGTTAATACGGTCGTATATACGGCGACTATACGCTATACAGTGGAGAACCGTATCGTTTTTAAGTTATACGGTGAAAAATGCGTTTTTGAATAATACGGCCGTATAAACGGTTAATAAGGCCGTATATACGGCATAAAGCGGCTATACAACTGTATATACAGTGAAATCATTACTCGAACTTTAAAACTTATACTAAACTTTGGATTTGATTTAAAAATTCATTTTATTAAATATTATTAAAAGGTTTACACTTTTTCAAATACAATTAAAAATAAATAAACAAACTTTTGTTTAATTATATATTCACAATATATATTATTTATCAAATATAAACTAATTATTTTATGATATTTGTTAATGTGGACTTTATTTTGTCACTTTTTATTTTTGTTATACATATAATTTTTATATTATTAATATATTTCCCTAAAAGTATTCACCGTATATACCCCTTATAGTCGTCCGTATATACACCCAGGCGCTATACTGTGGTCTACCGTACGTCTAGCGTATAACGTATTTTACAACAATGCTTTTTATAGCATTTCTTCTAAGTTTTACCTTAATATTATATTTATTGCATGATTTCAAAATAATATGATATTCATTGCCATATAATAAACCATTAAATTTAGAGTGATTTACACAATGGAGCACTTTTTAACACTTGCATATCAAAATAAGACACTTTTGTGATATGAGACACTTTTTATACTTTTTATTTTTGTAAATACAGTTTTACCCAACGTTGTGTACAGAAAGTTGTGGATACACAACGTTGTGTACAGAAAGTTGTGGATACACAACGTTGTGTACAGAAAGTTGTGGATACACAACGTTGTGTACAGAAAGTTGTGGATACACAACGTTGTGTACAGAAAGTTGTGGATACACAACGTTGTGTACAGAAAGTTGTGGATACTCAACGTTGTGTACAGAAAGTTGTGGATACGTTTTATGTTATGTAGACATACTTTTGTAAAATTTCGTAAATGTATTTTAATTTATTCTAAAATATATTATTTCAATAATTAATTTGTTTATCATATATCAATTTACATAAGTAATTTATATTTAGTATTTACACTCTCATATGTTTTTGTAATATTCTTAATAAATGTGAATGAAACATGTTGATATTAATAAGTGAAAATATGAAAATTACATGTACATCAAAACATATAAATGTTTTTAATTCATTATTAAAACATATTTATTCATTTTTGAACATGAACCATCATATAATTTTAACTACAATTATAATTTATTTAAACACAAATCATCATATGAATTGTCTATGATATATAAACTCATTGGAATAAAATTTAAACCCGTCCATTATACTTTGAACATTTGTACAATTCTATGTGGACATATATAAAAAAATTAGATATTGACTAGTTGTCCACAAATGTTGATCCATTCATAAATAAAATATATAAAAGTGGATATCAAAATATATATATATATATTAAAATTTTATAAATCAATATACGAAAATAAATTATTTTATGTTACCTAGAAAATTAAAATTAGAATGCAAAATAGAAAAATGAGAAAGAAAATGATTGTGAAATTTATGTAGAATAAATGAATTGATGGGTAATTTAGTCTTTTATAACAATAAAGTGTCTCTATGTCAAAAAGTGCTCTAAAATGTAATTTGTGTTTTAAAAAATGTGTCATGATGTAATTTTCTCTTAAATTTAATATATGGTGAGATATGACCATTAATATGTTGACTATTAACCATTGACTTCTTGACTATTTTAAAAATTATTCACATTAACTTTTTTTGTCACAATTCTCGTAAACTTTTAACAATCCCAATTTTCGGTTTATTGTGAAATTAACCCAATACTAACAATGTACAATTTTGTTCTTTAATCTCAATGGAGACATAAAAAAGTAGATTATAAGAAAAACCTGTCATTGTTACATGCACATGACCATGTAAATTTATATTCATTCGATTTGTATGAATCCGGATTTAATTTGTTTTTTTTAATACTAATTTTTATAGTTTTAATTAAATCCTACATATGCATTCGATAGTATATTATCAAAACAAAACAAGTAATTAAAAAAATTTACCAAATTCATAAACAAGACTCACCTCCATAGTTTGACCAACAAAAAACTCATTAATTAAAAACTAAACAACAAAATAAACTCCCCATTTTTTCCTCTATATATACCAAAATGCAAAACTCATTAAACAAATTAAAAACAAAACAAAAAATTAAATAAACCAAAATATTATAAAGATGAGTATTTTTTTCGTATACATCGCCATAATCATTCTCTACTCTATTCAAGCAAAAGCACAATTCGGAGAAGCACAAGAGGCGATGCGATGCGTAGAGAAACTAATGCCATGTCATCCGTACATTCACTCGTCGGAGATTCCTCCGCCGCCGTCGTGTTGCGCTCCGATGAAAGAGGTCGCCGTGAAAGACGTTAAGTGTCTATGCGCCGTCTTTAACCATCCGGACATGCTTAGTTTTATTAATCTTACAAAAGAGAACGCTCTTAATCTCCTTAGGTCATGTGGTGCTAAGCATGACGTGTCACTTTGCAACAATACCACTTGTGAGTTCTTTACATTTCGATTTATGTTATTGTTATTAAAAAAGTTTTGATTATAGAGATAAATTTTGATAATTTTTTTTTTCAAACTCAAATAATATCACATATTATTAAAAAATTGGTCAATAATACTACAAATAGAATAAGAAGTTTTTAAATGTTAAAACTGTTTTGTTTTTATTTTAGTCTAATAGTTAGTGTTTATAGTTAATCTTTTGAAGGCTTAAAGCTATTTAAGTTGTATAGTATTTTTCATCAACAAATATCAGTGGTATTTTAAACCTTACAAACATGGTACCATTAACTTTAAGAAAATGATTTCTTTTAGAATTTGCACTTATATATATTAGTTTTAGTACTCCCTCCGTTTTGGTTAATAGATTTTTTAGACTTATCATACATATTGAAAAATCAATTTAATTATTGTTTTGTTTTTGTAAAAACATATTTCCTAAATAAACAAGCCAAAATTCATTGGAATATATAATTTGCGCATTAAAATGCATTGAAAATATAAAAATCTGTTATTTAAAAACAAATTTGAAATCTAAAAACTCTATTAAATAAAGAACGAAGGGAGTAATATTTATTTATTGATGATTGGCCGATAACATTTTACATTTTGCAATTGTTTGTGTTATATAAGGAATAGTAAATCTTGCATTTATTTTGCTGGTCAAACTTATAATCAAGAACAAATAATTAAATATGCATATAATTCGTTATAAATGTATGTAATAATTAACTAATCGTATAATTTGGAGTTAATGTTCTTAAATACTACAATATGTAACTGATGTGATAGAAATGTAACTGAAACAGGGAGCTCTTCAGCTAGCACCAAGAGAAATGCAGCCATAGCTATCAGTTTTTTGGGATTTAGTTTTGCTCATGCTTTTATTGGGATTTTGATTATCTTTTTTATTTTATTTTAAAGTTATCATCATCTTTATACTCCATGTTTACTTTTTTCAAATTACTCTTTCCGTTCCAAAAAACATGTAGTTTTAGAAGTTTTCACGCATATTAAGAATTCATTAAATTTGTGTATTTATAATACTAAAACAATATTTAATATATGTCTAGGCCTGATTTGAGTCAATAGAAAAATAGTAAGCAAAATCTAATTGGTCAAAAACATTAAATGACAATAAATTTTACATTGAAACTGAAAAACTACATCTATTTTGTAACAAAAATTTTCTCCTAAAACTACATCTATTTTGGAACGGAGGGAGTATATATCATCACTTGTGGCCGGAACATGTAGTCTAAAATGGTTTGTAATAGTATTAATTATCGTCGTATTCGATGCCGTATTTGATTTTGGAAATGTACGTATTTGAATTGCATAGTTCACCTTTTGAACAAGATTACGGTTTACCATACGTTGAATCGAATAAATGGCTTTAATAACAAATTATTACATGGAGAAACGATTTTATTTGATCGAATTGAGATTAAAATTAATAGATTAAAATTTGATTACGAGATATAATTTTTTTATTATTATTTAGTTGAGTAATTGAGTTGTAAATTGTAAAATCTATGCAATTTATTTGATATTCATTTCAATTTATTTGATATTCATTTCAATTACTAACGTATAAATTGGGCTTTGCGTTGGTTCAAACTTTTGGGTTCTAAAGTATATGCTATGTTTTTCTGACATCAAACTATATGACCTCAAATAAAATGTTTTTATTGATAAATTAGTAATTATATCAAACTAACTTATATAGCTTTCAACTTTCTCAATAGTAAGACGCAAAACAAAATTCAATTCAAAAAAAAAAAAAAAAATTGAATTTGGTTTGTGATTTTTCAACTATTTGTAATTTGCGGCGAAGCACGATTATGCACGAAACTTTCCTTTTGGTAAGACGTAAAAATCAAAATAAGTCAGAATATTACTTTTAAATCAAATAAAATACTCTTTTAAATACCGTGTTCTCATAAGCACGTGTTCATGTCGTGTGTTATAATTATAAATAGAAACCAACGAGTCATCCACTTGTACATTTATCCACGCGCCCTTTAAAGCGCGTTGAACTTACCCTCTTCTTCTTAATTTTAACTAAAATATTGAATTTCGTCCCATAACCAAAAATGATCTAGAAGATAAAAAATGAGATTAGGTGAATCAGTTGCACAAAAAAAAGAGATTAGGTGAATAATACCTAACGAAACCACATTCTAATCTGATTTTGTTGTTTAAAAAAAAAAAGAGTTATCACTTGAACAAACTTAAAAAAAAAACAGAAAACATAACAGAAAAACAAAAGTTCTAAGGTTTTGACTAACCGAAAAACAAGACCGGAATCTAAAAAAGTCCATAAACCAAAACTAATAATCTTTTTTAATAAAACAGGGAAGCTAATAGTTGACCAAAGCAAACACTTATATAAGCGCGTGAGATTCTACTTTATATATCTCTAAAACCCAATCCTCACAAATCATATCTCTTTATATATATATATCCTCTTCCTCTCATCTAAAGACTTAATCAAGAAGAAGAATAAGAAGATTATCAAAAATATGACAGAGTTATATGTATCTTTGTTCATCTCAAACTATACAAATGTTTCTTCTAATTTATCTCCAACATTCGACAATATCTCATCGAAGATCGTACCGACACAAATCGAGAAAGTTGTGTCTTTGGTTTCTCGAACAGGACGAGATTTGCAGCGTTATAACACCTTAGGGCATCGTCAAGTTGTCGGGTGCGTTTTAATTACGAAACCCTAATTTTTTTTGTTATTTAGGTCGGCAAAAATATCCGATCCATAACCAAATTAAACTAACAAAACATAATTGTACACATTTAAGTATTTAACCATTTAAAATGACCGGTCTTGAGATTTGAAAATTTTAGATATTTGAATTTTAGAAAAAAGCATTTTAAAAAAGTGATAATTACAAAACTACACCCTTTGAATTACATTTCACAAAACTACACCATTTCAAAATTACTTCACAAAACTACACCTAAACACTCAAAATTAAATCCAAATAAACCCTATCCACACACAATCCTACCCCTTTAATACTATACCTTAAACACTAATTAGCGAACCCAAATGAAAAAATTTTAATTTTTGTAATTTTTTAAAAGGTAAATCAAACTTTTAAAATTTTGAAAGAGTGTAAATATGTGAAAAATTTAAATTATGTATAGTTTTGTGAAGGAAGGGTTCAAATGGTGTAGTTTTGTGAATTACTCTTTTCAAAAGCTCATGTTTGTTCTGTTTGTGCTCAAAAATCGAATATGGCCACTAGACATCTAACAATTGGCAAGGCCGGTTTCAAGATTTGAAAATTTTACATAGCCGAAATTCGAAAAAAATAGGCCAGTGTTACATATCTGGGAGAATCACAAAACTACACCATTTGAATTACATTTCACAAAACTACACCATTTTCAAAATACTTCACAAAACTACACCTAAACACTCAAAATTAAATCCAAATAAATTCTACCCACATAATTCTACCCTCTTAATACTATACCCTAAACACTAATTAACGAACCCAAACGAAAAGATTTTAATTTTGGTAATTTTTAAAAGGGTAAATCAAGCTTTTAAAATTTTGAAATGGTGTAAATATGTGAAAAAAAATAAATTAAGTGTAGTTTTGTGAATGAAAGGTTGAAAGGGTGTAGTTTTGTGAATTTCTCTACATATTTTCTAAAATGTGAACAATTCTTAACACTATTTTTTTTTTTTACAAAAATTATAGTCGACTAGATGTATTACCATATTTTAACTTAATGTTAATGTGGGAGTGAATTTGAATCTAAGTCTCAAAGTTCAAAATTCTTGCAGATGTATACCATATAGATACAAGAAACATGGTAGTGATAATGGCGAAATAGAAGTTCTATTAATAAGCGCACAAAAGAAAAGCAAAGGAATGTTACTACCAAAAGGAGGTTGGGAGATTGATGAAACAATGGAAGAAGCTGCATTAAGAGAGACAATAGAAGAAGCCGGCGTAACGGGAAACCTAGAAGAAACACTTGGTAAATGGCAATACAAAAGCAAAAGACATAACACGGTACATGATGGTTACATGTTTCCTTTGCTAGTTAACCAGCAGTTTGAGAGCTGGCCTGAGTCGGAGTTTAGACAACGCGAATGGGTTTGTTTGTCCGATGCGATCGAGTTGTGTAAGAGCTTGTGGATGAGAGAAGCTTTAGAAGCATTCATCAAAAGAAAATGTCAATGATGATAATGAAGCCATAGATAGTAGTATGTTCTGATTTGATTCATTCTTTGTATTTATTTGATTCATTCATTTGTTAATAATAATAACTAGGTAGACTTATTCAAAATCACTACTTGTTTGTAAATTGTGTATAATAAAAAAGATTAGAACTATCAATATTTGTGTCTATATAGTTGATTCTTTTTGAGTTAATACTTTGTCTTTGCTTTTACATACTAGAGGCGAAGCCCCGCGCAAGCGCGGGGACGTTCTCGTTTGCGTGTTATGTAAACTTACTTCTTGCATAATGCTTGCTGGTTAGGATCGCGTTCATGTCAAAACATGCTGCATCGTAATGAGACAGTTTGGATGTATGGATAAAAGATTTTGAGGTATAGGTTATCCACTATTTTTATTTAGACATGTTTTCTGCGTTTAACTTTTTTGTGCTGCTAGGCATTTGTTAACAGTGTCCTGGAGTAAAACAGGTAGTATGCGGTGGTACCCTGATTTTTTTTTGCGTGTTTCTAAAGGACCAATGTAAAACAATGAGCATTTTTTATATTATTCATTTAGATTCAAATTGCTTAAAATGAAGAGCAGACAATGTTTAATGTAATAAGCACCAAAGCCAACTCTTAAAGTTAATGTAGATTTTAATGTATTTATTTAAACGACAGGGAGAAGTAAAATAAAACAAACGATGCAGCGTAGATTTCTTCGCCGTCAATTTCCTTCCTCCACCATGTTTTCTGCTAAGCCTGGGCTGTCGTTGTTTCCGGCAACTTTGCTGATCCCAACAACGGTGAATGGGCTGGACTGTGACGTCTTACTGGTATTAGTCAGGACATTGAAAACGAAGACACCCCCCGCAGTTTTTCAAGGGCAGGTGGGAGAATACGGTCGTTAGTGTTGAGTGCCTGTGACGATAGCTACATATTTACAATGCCTACAATTATATTATAAATATAGAAGTTGCTTTCGTATTTAAGGAATACCTCTTGATTGAGCAAGCTAGATGCCTCTTGGTTAATTAGGCCTAGAATGTCTGTCTCCCAACGTGAAGACAGCGTAGTTTTGACCATCATCAACCAGCAACTCAATTTGGTACCTGAATTTCAGCATTTGTCAATGGCAAAGCTTGTAGAAACACTGAAAATCCACTTTTATCAAACAATTTTTTTCCTTACCTAACCACACAACGCGGGCTTGTTTGGGTGCACTCCTGCTGTCCCGAAGAGCACAGCAGCGGTTGCTCACAGGCGACACAACTGATTGTAAACCATCCGTTTGGGTAAATGATGTCGATGATCCGCGCTTTGCAACTTAAAAGTGGGTCCTGTTAATAGAGCGGAACATTTATGAGTACTCTCTCTTTTTTTTAAAAAAAAGAAAGATGGGTGTAATATGTTGTAGGAGACCCGCCACCGACTTTGGCTTCCGTGTTGTCGAGGAACGTGCCGAGATCACCAATGGTAGATATCTGAGACGCGTTTACCGTTCCTCCAACATCGATCAGCGACAGGTCATGCATCTGGCCAAGGACCAAGCTGTGAACATCAGCTCTTGTATGTGAGTAACTTGTGAAGGCATAACCTGTTGGTCCACATCCAATATACTTTCAAAGACAGTACCTTTGTGTGATATGTGTCAAATCTGAGAACGCGGCACGGAAGTAAAACCTTGTGGCAATGGTCGACATTAAACACAACCTACCTGTAAGACGCGAAGAGATTCAATATGTTCATTAAAAGGATTTGAAAATAGCATAACTGAAAATTTGTAACCTCCTATCCTCTTTGGGTTGACACTTGTGAACAGCATTGCACATTGCGGCTTGTTAGTTGAATTTAGTAGCCGCCTGAAAATCGCAACTGCATGGTCCAATAAGACTAATTCCAGTTCGGCCTCCCTAAATTCAGAGCGAAACGGCAAATTTTATTCATATTTAATCAAGGCGATGCGAAAGTGTTGAAGATTTTTTTATGCCGCACCCGGGTATTTGCAGGCGGAGAAGAACCGGTTCGAGAACGCCTGTGATGTTGAGACCATAACTTTTCACTGACTTAATGCAACCAAACACGTCTGCCATTGCATGGTAGGTTAAACTTCGACAATTACTCTATGCATATGTTCTACAATTTTAAGCATTTGTATGTGATAGTATTGGGGCCTATTACTAACCAGGGAGTTCAAGGTTTGTTTCGGCAAGCATGTGTAGTTGGTCGCACGTGCGGACCATGAATTGTTGCGACTGTATGCCTGAGGATTTGTCCTTAACAGGTTCAATAATTGTCTGATGAAGGAAGCGAATAACATAGGGATGCTCCGTTGTCTTGTACATGGTAGAACATTTTGCAACCTCAAAGTGTGAAAAGGTGTAGACTGTGTCCTCTTGCAACAGTGCCAAGCAGTTGGCTGCTTGAGGAGCTGGTAGCAAACCGTTAATCATTGAACCCTGCGTGTAAATGTCGATGAAAAGTTGTAAATTAGTTTCTCAATTGTCTATCAAATACAATTACAATTCAATATACATATAGGAGAGTTATAAGCAAAGAACGAACCTTGTAGTCCACAAAAGTAAGCGTGATTCCGTTGAAAGGGATAGATCTGGAAAACTTTTCCGAACGCCAGAACCTGAGCAGACGGGCGCAGATTGTTTGAGAGTTTTTGCCAAGTCGTAGAGTATCAAAAGTCGATTCTTGAATGGATGTCTGGGCAGCAACCTTGAACGGGAAACCCATCGGAGTAAGAAATATATGTGCTTAAGCTAGGGTAGAAATAGGGGTGATAGGCTGTTTATGAATTCCAACTCGATTTGCCTTGATTTATAGTGGCTGCGTTTACACGGCGGTTTCATTAGCGTGGGAATACAGAGGATTGTTGGAGATTTAATTTCTAAATAATGGGTTTAAATGTGTAATTCAATCTGTTCTTTAAGGGTTGTAACCGATTTTAGGAAGAGAAAGAGATTTCTACAGACAATAGTGATTGCAGGGAATTGCTCGTGACCATGAAGGCCAGCAGAAGCGACGATGAAAAGGAGACAATACAATTTTTTTGGGCCCAATGGAGATCGAAAACAATGAAGGCCCAATTACTGCATTTGTGTTAACACGTGGAGGACTCTGGTGAGAGAGAAAACTGGGGCATTATATGTATGATTATGAGACTTGGAACTCTAATAATAACAAAGTGTTTGATGGGCTTTTCTTGCACATGGGGTTTCTATAATATAAAGAAAAGACCCAATTTTGCTCAAAGTTTTGTTGAATGTAATGTGCATATTTAACCATAAGCTCTCGACATGCCCAATAGCTCAAGATATTGTTTTACAAACATTAGTCTAATTTTATGCGTAATATAACACTATTTAAAAAAATAATAAATGTATAAGAATCACATAATTTTATTTTGGATTTGGACCACCATAAGATGATGAGATAATCTTAAATAATTTAAGAGATATCATCAACATGACTCTATTAAAAATTCACATTTTTCTTCAAAATAAATATAATATGCTAGATTCAATAAAAAAGATAGCAACAAATATTTCAATATCTCAAACGTTATTCCGTTATAATATTAAGAATATGTAATTATCTATTCACCCATTTTATTCATTTTTTTCCTTTTTTTAAATACGAATTATATATCAAGAAATTTTCCTAAATTTTCGATTAGGTTTATATTTTTTTCTTTTCTTCTTCGAGGGTCGCTTATAAAGCCTCTTTAGATAAGTATCTATCTTCATTTATAATCTCTCAAATTCAATTTATATTTCTGGTCTTAACTTTTCATCATGTCTACAAAGAAACAAGATGCTAATGTACAACCTAAAGGACTTGCCTTGACTTACAAGAAACGCCCTAGTAACCCTACGAAAACCAATAACCTAGTTTCTTCCTCTTTTGGCTCACCATCCTCTACCGAAGTAATCAACATCGATGATGACGACGAAGACGACTACGAGCCAAAGAGCAAGCAGAGATTAGGGTTTAGGAGAGAAAACATTGAAGTCATCAAAGAATTAGGTAGCGTGTCCAAGGGGTCATCTAATTTGAACCCTAAGGAGAAAGGCAATGGTGTGGATTCATCGTTAACAAGTCATCATCATGATGGTGAGATAGCTAGTGAGAAGGGGAATAGACACGTGTCACTTGATGATTTGGGTGTTACGGTGGAAGAATTAAAGAGTATGCCATGGGAAGCGATTGATCCGGCATGGGAGATTAGGTCAGATCTTTGGCTTGGTAGATACGTAAGAGATATCAAATCTCCTGATCCTTAATTAAATATTTATTTATTATTATTATATTTAGTTTTATTTTTTGTTAACAGTTCTTGATTTGCTTATATATTAATTCATCTTTTTTTTTTGTCAATCTTATATATTAATTCATCTATATACGAAGGAATATGATGAAATTACCTGATTTCAAGCTATCGTTAGGTTAAATAAATATTCATTATTATTTTTTGATTAATTTTGATTACTTTTAGAGGTTTTAGTTTTATTATAAATATTATATTTTGGATAGTTTGTTTTAAATTGTATTGAATTTACTAATTAATATGAATAATTAAATTTGAGTTTTCTTTTCGTTATTAAATTTTACGGGTGGTTTCGTTTCAAAAGAGTCAAAACTATACAAAAGGGCATATTTAGCATTTGATGGTTTTTGAACTCTGAAAATGTTAAACGACACTAAAGGGTTATAATATGTGCCCACATGCGTGGTATTAATGTCTAATTAAACTTTTAACGATTTTTTTTTGAAAATTTACCTAAAACTAAATATAACGTACATAGCACATGCTAAAAGATGCGAGAATAAAATATTACGGCATGAAGCATCAACTAAATTATGATTTTTTCTGTCCTTGTATCTATATTAGTATTATTTTTGAAGTACTATTTTGAAATTTTCCAAAAAATCACACTAAAATACACATTATGCCATTGGACATAAAAGGAAATATTTTTGAACATTTAATTACGAAAAAATCAAATAAGGAAATATTATAATTCTCTCCAAAAATAAATAAAAAATATTAAAGAAATTATGTAAAGAATATTTGAAAAACAAAATAAACATATGTAATTCACATAAATACATTATTACATAGTTTTTTTTATAAAAACTACCATTAAAATTTTATTTAAATCAAAACAAACAGGTTTAATTAATATTATTAAGAATTTAAAAACGATTTGAATTTTTTTTTGTTAAAAATATCAAACAATAAAAAACAAAATAGTTTGTTAACGAGTTTGATTTCCGGTTCGATTATAAACAAAAAAGAATAAATTGCAATTCTACTAAAATTTAAATCTTATATTACATATTTAGAATATGTTTACAACAATTATTTATATATATATAATCAAAATAATTATAATTTTAAATAAATTTGGGTAAATCGCATAATATGATTTGTGTATTTTGATTCGGTTTGTATTTTGAATGCGGGTATTTTCGAATCCTAAATATAATAAATAATAAATTATTGGTCTAATCAACTTATAAATTATATTAAATTTTTGCTATACGAAATATATAATAAAAATATATATATTATTATTTTTGAAATACTTTTTTGAACTTTTCCAAAAAAACTCACTTAACTACATACTATGTCATTGATTTTAAACTCACTTAAAGAGTTATGTGAAACTTACACACAAACATATCTCATTCTATATATATACTTTTTTAAAATTGACTTAAATATCAACAAAAACAATAAAACCGATTTTAACATAAAATCAACCACTAATTTCATATTTATGATATTTTTGATATAATCTTTTTATTTTTCTTACGGAGGTCTATAAAAAATTTCAGAATATAAATATTTTTTAAAAAGTATATAGTTTAGTTTTTATATATAATCATTGTCCATATTATAATTTTCTATTTATATTAATATTTTAGATATTAATAAACATCTCTATTGAACATAGATAAAGTTTGTTTAAATCAATTAACATTAGCATAACAATTATTTATTAACGGGTTCAGTTTCTAGAAAAATTCTAGATAAATGACAAGAAGTTTGAAAATAATGATTAAACTTTATCATAAACAAATTTCGTGTAATTCGGGTTCAAATCTAGAAATTTGTTTTGGCTTCGGGTTTTCATGTAGTAAATTTCTCAATTCGTCCGGGTTATTTATTTTTGGAATGGTTTCAGTTCTTTAATTTCAGTTTGGTTCCAATTATGTACTTCAAATATAATTATAACTATTATTATTTTAAATAATTTTTGGGTAGTTAGAGTAGTTTAGTTTAGTTCTACAAAATTGAGTTCGGTTCAGATTCGATTTCGAGTATTATGGTAGTAAATTTCCCTATACATTCGAGTTATTTGTTTTTAGAATCAATATTGATTTGGGGATTTCGGTTTGGGTTCGGTATTTCGGATCCGGAAGTTTTGCCCATCCCTAATTTTTATAGTTTATAATAGTTTGGAATAAACACACTTACAAATTATATTAAGATTTTGCTATATAAAATATAATTCTCATTATATATTTATGGGAGAATCACAAAACTACACCATTTGAATTACATTTCACAAAACAACACCATTTCAAAAATATTTCACAAAACTACACCTAAACACTCAAAATTAAATTCAAATAAACTCTATCCACACAATCATACCCCTTAATACTATTTCTAAACACTAATTAGCGAACACAAATGAAAATATTTTAATTTTGGTAATTTTGAAAAGGGTAAATCAAGCTTTTAAAATTTTGAAAGGGTGTAAATTTGTGAAAATATTGAATTAGGTGTAGTTTTGTGAAAGAATGATTGAAAATGTGTAGTTTTGTGAATTTCTCTATATTTATTTGCATAAACAATAAAAGAACAAAATACTCTTTAGAAATTCTGAATATTTTTATTTATTTTACAAAATCAGAAAAAATATTACAAACTTCTAAATTAACTGTATATATATAAAATTATTTATAAAAAACATAAACCCGTGGTGTACCACGGGTTAAATCCTAGTTTTAGTTATTTTTGTCGTCGTTACTAAATTACAGAGAATTCAACATGTTTATATAAGTTAATTAGTTTATTAATCTCTATAATTATTTTAAATCTCTCGTGAAAATTTTTGTTTTTTGTTTTTCATAAGGATTCTTCCGATATTGAATTTGTTTAAAGAAATCTTTTCAATTTTTTTTGGGTTAACTAGTTATAACAAAACATAATGTACCAACATTAACCTACCAACCAAAAATAATCAAACAGTATGCATGTGCACTGATAAAAAATACACATATAACACATACGAAAAGGCTAATTAAATACCCATAAACCATGTATGGTCTTATGTGTCCACTGACCACTAATTAAGTTCTTATCTAAACTTTATAAATACAAATAAATTAAATTAGGCAACATTTGAATACAATGACATAAGAGATGAAACATATGGCTGTTATAAGCTTTTCCACGTTAGCATGAGAAATTGTAAATAGTCTTTAGTCTCGTTTCTTGGTTCATCGAATCTTCACACAAACACCAAAAAACTTGTTTCCTTTTTTAGGCACAGAAAAGTAATACTATAGTATCATTAATTATAGAAGATGGCAAATTAAAAAGGGAATATATAGTATCATTTTAATCATGCTAATGGTTTAACTATGGTTATTTATTACTCTCTTCCTTCTTTGTTTGTGTTTTTACACAAATTAAGAAGACACATAAATAATTACTAATAAATGTGTGTAACAATTTTCAATATTTTTATACCAATAATATTGTAAAACTTTCAATTAATATATCTTTAAAACTACAATCCACAAATATCAATATATAAAACTATATTGATATTTACGAAAATCAAACAATTAAAACATCGAACATAAAGTAACTGAAGGAGTATTTTTCAGTTAAAAACAATTTAGTCAATTAGTTTTTTTCTCCGCTTAGTTTTAAATTATTAGATTCATATGGCTACTGATATTTTATTAAATTTTATGATGAGTAATACAACAGTTTATTTAGCGAACTTTAAATAAATTTAAAATGGTCCAACAATCCATATAAATAGGAGTATCTATTTAGATTGATCCAACAAATGTTAAAAAAATTGATAAATGTTAAAAAAATTGATCTTTAATTAACCTTAAATCAAAAATCAAACGTGAAGTCGTGAACCACCCACACCATATATAAAACATCACAAAACAAAATATTTTATTTGCTTGATTAAACATAATTTAAAATAAAAACAAGTAATTTAATAAAGTAAACCGTCCAATTACACCAAAACCAATTACTTTAGTCTTATCCTTTCAACAAAAAACCCAATAACTTTAGCCTTTATGTATATACATCGTTTTATAGCATACATATATGATTACTACGAGGATTACCATTAGTCATTTTCCATGAATAATAATACTAATTTTGACAAATTACAGTCTGATGCATTTAACCACGTGCGTAATCAAACCCTACTCACACAAGTTGCATTTTTAACGATAGTGAAATTTTTAATATTTGCTATTTTAAAAAGATAAAATTATATTCTATTAATAAATAAATAAATAAATAAATAAATAAATAAATAAAAGAGGATAATAATTAGGTCTCTTTATTCACCTTCCTCGCTGTCTCCTCACTCACACTCATATATATAAATCTCAAGCTTCTCTCTTCAGATTCTCAAAATCTTTCTTCTTCTTTAATTTCAAAATTTTAAATGGCTCTTGTTCGCGAACGCCGTCAGCTTAACCTCCGTCTTCCTCTTCCTCCTCCCATTCCCGACCGCCGCTTCTCCGTCGCCTCCGTCACCACCGTCGCTACCTCCGGTAATCTCTGTAACGGCATCTCCGCCGCAGATCTCGAGAGACTCACCGTTCTCGGATGCGGAAACGGAGGAATCGTCTACAAAGTCCGTCACAAACACACGGCGGAGATCTACGCCCTGAAAACCGTTAACGGAGACATGGATCCGATTTTAACGAGACAGCTGATGCGAGAGATGGAGATTCTCCGCCGCACGGACTCGCCGCACGTCGTAAAATGTAACGGAATCTTCGAGAAACCGATCGTCGGCGAGGTATCGATTCTGATGGAGTATATGGACGGAGGAACCTTAGAATCTCTTCGCGGCGGCGTAACGGAGAATCGTCTCGCCGGATTCGCGAAACAGATCTTGAAAGGGCTAAATTACTTGCACGGGCTCAAAATCGTTCATAGAGATATTAAACCAGCGAATCTTCTTTTGAATTCGAAAAACGAAGTTAAAATCGCCGATTTTGGTGTGAGCAAGATCTTGATCAGATCTCTAGATTCGTGTAATTCGTATGTAGGGACTTGTGCTTATATGAGCCCAGAGAGATTCGATTCTGAATCTAACGGCGGAGGCGGAAGCGGCGGCGGCGGAGATGTTTACGCCGGAGATATATGGAGTTTTGGGTTGATGATGCTTGAGCTACTCGTTGGATATTTTCCTTTGCTGCCTAAAGGGCAGAGACCGGATTGGGCTACGCTAATGTGCGCCGTGTGTTTTAGAGAGCCGCCGCGAGCGCCGGAGGGATGCACGGAGGAGTTTAGAAGTTTCGTTGATTGTTGTTTGAGGAAAGATTCGAGTAAGCGGTGGACGGCGTCGCAGCTTCTTTCTCATCCGTTTCTCCGGGAAGATTCTACGAGTAGATTTTGTGATTAGTGGCTAAATATCTGATTATAGTTTTTTATTGTTTGTTTATTTATTGTTTTAGAATTTTGGTTAGATTCTGGAGTTTTATTTTGTACATAATATATATACACTCCAAGAACCATAACGTTAATTAGTAAATATATATATCATCCTCTTAAATCATACTATAAATTATACTCGAATTTTATGAGTGTTATATGGATAATGGATTAGTATGTATAGACGCTAATTGAATTATAATGAAGAACACAAAAACTCAAAAGTATATAGACTATAGGCATGGTTCATGATATGTGTATCTTATAATTTATTTGTGGAAAACAATTAGATATATTACATTTTATTGTTGTAAAAAATATTGTATCATGGCAAAAATAATTATCATCCATTGGTTTTTTTTAAATGATGGACAAAGGTAACAACTAAATTATTTCTTAATATTTTAACTTCAAATATCATATAAAATAAAATAGAGGGATAAATAGCAAATAATTCAAATGGCGATGGGTTAATAAGTTGATAAGTCAATATGGTAGAGCTAGAAGAAATAATATTTAACGTCGTCTTATGGTTCCACTATATAAGATAATCACAATCCTAAAATAAATTCTAGATTTTTACTATTTAAAGTACATAAGATAATTAAAATATATATTCGAAAGTTTAATCTAAAAGTTTATGCCATCTTCCTTGAGTTACAAGTATTAAAACATTAGATCAAAGACACTTACATATATTCGAAAGTTTAATCTAAAAGTTATTTTCAAAAAAATGCAAAACAATCAAAACCAGTTGCCAAAATAAAATTGTAGTTGCCACTTACGCAAGTAAAATAATAATAATTTTTTTGGTTCTTTGTTTCGTCGAAGATTCAAAGATTTTAGCTAGTGGAAGAGTTGATAATAACAACAACTATATATGATAATGACTAGAAAATAAAACAGAATAACTATACGTTAAAAATCACTAATAAATCTTAATAAATATGAAATAGAAATGCTGACGTAATGCCTTACGTTGCCATTGATGAGTCACGAAAAGATAAGGCCAATATGTGTCACTCTTGAGTGTGACAAAGAAAATAAATAAAAGCCACACTTGACTTGTGACTTATTAACAACTTGAAAACTTTTAAGATTTGATTTGATTTGATTTGAAGATTTAAAATTATAGTAAACTCATAAATTAAGTACTCTTCCACGTACGTAAAATATATTTACAAGCGAAAACACAAAAAAAATACGGGCAAGTCTCCTATATATTTCAAATAAATAATGTATATCATTATGTAAAAAGAGAAATAAATATATATATAAAATTCCAAGGTTTACAAAATTGCTGATTTACCAAGACAACACACCAACCTCAAAATGTGATTAAGAGACCAATCACTAATTGAGTAAGAAAAGAAGCATAACACGAGAGTTCAATTCGAAAAGTCTCCTTGTCTCTCTATCTTAGCTTATGTCTTTCTCTTTCCAAGCTATAAGAAAATTCAACCCAAGAAGTTGCTAAATCCATCATGAACTTCTCTTTTAAGCCTTAACTTCCTCACATTTCTCATTCAAATAACTCAGAAACTTCCTCAAGAATTAATTACATGATTCTTGTCTTAATCAAGAATGTATTAACTCATACTTTGATTACTAATTATTGGTTAACAAGACCTAAACATGCTTGTTTAACCAATCTACTACATAACTCCAACGATCAATATTTTTCTCTTGGGTTCATACAATAGATTATGCAACATCCCGAAAGTTTAGACAAGAAATGTCTAATATATAAGAGAACTATGAGACCTTTTGGAAAGTAGCCCAATAAAAAACCCGTGATGATTTGCCACCTTGACCCAAAACGGACAATTTCTTAAGGAGAGTTGGATATGAGTTTAGCAAAATCACATATCTTTAACAAAAAAACAGCCCGTCGAATAGCAAATTCACTATACCTACCACTGTTCAAAGAAACTAATGTTTAAGCTTTTTTTTTTTTTTTTTTTTTGCTAAGACGTTTAAGCTTTTTTAATGCCAATGAAACTATATTCAAAGTAAATTCTGACAATAGTTAAGAGAAATACTTCAAAACCTATGCTCGTTTAATCCATGCATAAGAACAACAAGTCCCATGCAACAACGTACACATATTATCAATAATCATTAAATTAGTCAATAAAAAGGAGATTAGCTTACAAAACCAGTGGCATTAGAGATTCAAAACATTTTACATAGATTGCATGTCTTTTTGTATAAAAGTACTATATGTCCTTACATATTGACAAAGTTTTATGTTAATAAATTATACATTGATCCTTGAATATCTTAATAACTAAATTATGATTACCATTATTAATGGTTAGTTTCAACGCAAACCTATGACCCTCTAATAGTGGACTAGTTAAATATTAATCAAAAGTTACTCATTAGATTTTTTTTTTGTCGAAAAGTTACTCATTAGATTAATGACTTAGATGAGCACACATCTTGATTTTTTATTTGACAACAAGTTAAATGGGCTTTTGTATTGAGGCCCTTTATTTAAATTTTATAATGTTCACAAGGGATGGATAATAAAAGCAATTTAAAACCATCTTTAAGTGAATTTTAACCGAATTTATTTAAATATTATAAAAAAATAATTAAAATTTATCTTAAAAGTTTTCAATAACACATATACTATTCTGAATAAATCGAATTTTATTGTATTAAAATCCAAAATAATTAAATAAAATAACTATAAATATTCAAATTAACAACTCCTGATTTTTTTAAATACATAATTGTCTAATACTATATAACTAAACAAAACATATAAAGTTTTTCAAAATCAATTTGTAGTCTTTTTCACCAATCAATTGAAGTTTTTTAGTTTTTTTATTTATTTAGTTATTGTAGTTTTTTAGTTAAATAACTCCTTTTGTTTATTTTTTTGGGCAATTTCCTAAAATACCATGAAAAATAATTTGTTGACAAAAATACCATCAAAAGTTTTTTTCCTTAAATACCATAAAAAAGTTTTTTTGGACAAAAATACCATAAACTTAAAATTAAGTTAAAACTTTCAAAATTAACATGAAACCCTCAAAACTAAACTTTACCCATTCAATACTATACCTAAATAGTATATAACGAACCCAAACGAAAAAAATTAAGTTTTAAAGCGTTAAAATTAGATTTTGTGTTTAAGGTATTTTTGTCCAAAAAAACATTTTAATGGTATTTGAGAAAAAAAAAATTGTAATGTTTTTTTTGTCCAAAAAAACATTTCCTCATGTTATTTTGATGAATTTTTCTTATTTTTTTTTTGTATTAAAAATTCAGCCCCCTTTTTATAACAATTTTAATAATAATAATATTGGAGTGGGTTGTGGTGGAGCATTAATATTTTCTCCCATAAAGTTGAAAAAATTTGCGCCTTTGAAGTCTTCATCTTCCTCCCCTGCTTTCTTCTATCGCTTGGACCATTGTTTTATTTATTACACGCAAGTCACAATCTAAATCCAATTTCATCTTTCTCTCTCTCTCTAGCTTCTATTTGCCAATATCCAATTCCGTGAAGGAAGATCAAAGATCGTTCCTTTTTTAAGGTCTCTCATGATCTCATGGTAAGGTTTAAAAATCTGTTCAATTTCAGATTCAAATTCGTTTAAATACACATACCCTTTCCTCTTCATGTCTGTAATTAAGGTTTAGAGATTTCTAGTTTATTGTCTGTAATCAAAATTAGAGAGCTTTAGTGATATGCTTCCAGGAGAAAAAATGTTGCTTAAAGGCTCTTCTTTTCTTCCATAGATTGATTAATCTGTTTTGGCTCCATAGACTAAGCTTTACATTTTCTTATATAGAAGTTTAACATTTATCCTTGACGACCCTTTACTCAAAATCTTAGCTTTGATTCTGGATTGGTTCAAAGTAGAGAAATTGTGAAACAAAACCATTTAAAGTTTCATGCTTTCTCCATGAGTCACATGTTCTATTTGCTCATGTAAAGTCTGTTTTTTTTGTCTTCTTCTTGTAGCAATCACTTGAACTATATATGTTTATTTAGCCAATAAAATCTGTTAAACGTCAAGAGAGGTAACCTGGTAAGTGACTAAATCAAAACTCTCTCATTGTTTTCTTTTCGGTTTATTTACCGAAAACCATGTCTATCTGATAGCATCATTTGCTTGTTTGTTTCTGCTTGGATGTTTGTCTAAAAAGTAGTTATCTTTCGGTTTCTGTAACCACTTAGAATTTATGGAGATTTGCTGTATGGCAGATATATCTCGTGAGCTAGTTTAAACTTTTATCTTATGTATATTTTAGTGGAGGAGAATAGAAGTTGTGGTGCTTGTGAAACTTTGTCTCCATGTACCATGTTCGATGCAGGACCATCATATTTGATTTATGGTTAATAGTCTATGTTTTTATATTTATCTTTGAGATTTGTAGACTTGTTAAGCTCTAGAAATGGGATGCTTTGCATCGACACCGAAGGAATCTGTAGGAAACAGGAGAAGGCCAACGAGCATCGGTGATGTTTCAGTGTATGTACCCGGTTTAAGGATACCTAAGCCCGTGGATTTTTCTCAGCCGCTGAGTGATCAGTTACCGAAGACTCTTGTGGAGCGCTTGACAGCTTTAAGAACTCGAATAGTCGTGATGGCGAATCAAGAAGGACCAACGATAACAAGAACTAGGAGAAAGACACAACATGGTATGTGAGAATATTTGTCTGTTTGTTTATATTTTCCGTCTTTTGCCTCGTTAGGACTCGAGGGATTTGGTTTTTTGCAGGTGGTTCTACGCTTGCAGATCTCCATCAAGCGTTGGAAGATTATCTACCTGTTCTATTAGGATTAACTAAAGATGGTAATATACAATTTATATGTTACAAAATCGAGAACTTCTTGTTTCATATGTTCTTACATGTGTTCTTTGTTTTATGTTCAGGTGGTCATTTACAGTTCAAAGTACAGTTTAATTGGGTAAATCAAGAGGACGAGGAAGAGGTGCGGTAATTAAAAGCAGTTTATCTTCAGCTATGATTGTTTTGATCAGTCCTTTACTTTAAATTTTGAAGTTTATATTGAAAGTTGTTGAGTTTATGAAAATATTAGCTACCTATAATAGGAAACAGCCATGTCGAGTGTATGGTATGAAGTATTGTCGGTTTTGCATCTAATGGCGATGCTACAAATGTCGCAAGCCAATTTACTACTGCTTCCTAGAGGTTCCAGTGATGGCTACCATCCAAAAGTATCAGAAGGTAAGACCTTAAAATCTGCTCATACTTCTTCAGTTCTGTGATGAAAATAGAAATACACATGGTTGTTTCGCATGCTCGCATCTCTTTTGATGCTTAAGAAGGAAGTTGATAGTTAGTTTGTAGAAAGATCAGCAAAATAACAATGCAAAGATACGTGTTTTAAGATTTAGTGAGTAGGTGAACCACTTCTTGATATAGCATGTAGAAGTAGACAGCGAACCAATAATAGCTGTGGTGGCATGCACTTATGATCATATGTTGGACTTTAGGTTTTGAGTGGATGGTCCTTGTGGTATTTCCCTTGGAAGCATTCTTCATGTACGGTCCCTGAGGCTTAATGTTATGCTTATTTCATACTTCTATAGAAAACAGACGAGCTTCGATTGATGTCTTCTTAAAAGCAGCTGGTTACCTTGACTGTGCTGTTAAGCATGTCCTACCTCAGTTTTCTGCCGAGCTAAGGTTCTTATACGACAAAGTCTCTACCGTTATAATTGTTCGTACTCCTATTTATAGGGCAATTGTTTTTTTTCTTCCTTTTCTACAGGAGAAGTTTACCAGTTGACTTAGCAGAAGGAGCTCTAAGGGCTCTTTGCTTGCAAGCATTAGGACAGGTTTAGAGCCTTTTGTAGCTTATTTGTTGAACAATAATTTTGTTATCACCTTTAAGGTCTACAGCCTTTTGAGTTTTTTTTTGTGATTTAGGGTGTTGATATCCAACTTGGGATGGCGATTGATAGCGCGAAAGCCACTCTCGCAGTGAAACGAAGACTTTCATGTGAGATGGTGAAATACTGGCAGCAGGTAAATGCTTTCTTTTGTATGTTCTTGTTGTAAATTTTATACTACGATTCTCGAGTTAAAAGCTTTCTCATACTTGTTTTGATGTGACATTGATCAGGCACAAGATAACCTGATGAATCTACCATTAGCAAATGGGTGGGGAGAGAAACATATCCTCTCTGTAAAGTGGAAGTATGTCGAAGCCAAGGTACTCTTTCATTGTCTCATTCTCACACACATAATTAGATTCTTACAGTTCGAGTCGATAAATGAGAAACTCTGTTATATGTGTTTTGTGATACAAACTCTGTTACAGGCCGCAGCTTATTACTACCACGGACTGATTCTTGATGAAGGAAACACAGAGAAATCACACAGCATGGCTGTAGCTGCCTTACAAGCCGCAGACGAGTGTTTTAAAGAAAGTAAGAAAGCGAGTGAAGCGTTTAACGCCTCTTCACCCACATCAAGGTAAAAATCCGTCTTCTACGCCTTTGTAGAATGGATCACATGTGTATCTATTTATCTATCTAACAACCATCCTCTTATCTTCAGGACACCACCGCTGTTCGGGACAATGAAGTATCTATCAGATAAGATACCGAAAGACACTTCTAGTAAAGTCAAGATAAACCGTGATCTATACTCTTACGAAAAGTGAGTTTTCGCTTTGAAGCTTCGGTCTAGTCTTCTCTCTGTCTTTCTCTACGAGCTTATGGTATTAAAAGCTCAAACTTTTTTTTGTTATTGTAGAATCATGGAAACAGCGCCGACGCTTCCTGATTTTTCCTTGGCATTGAAACCAGATGAGTACCAGCTTCCTTCCATAGATGCAACATGGTCAAGTCACGTTACGGGTAACCAAAGATAGAGCAGTGGATTAGAATGAATATTACCTCTTATAGAGTAACAAAAGCAAGTGGCCTCCATAGAAGGAACAAAAATGGTAAAGCTCTGTAACTACTCTTATGATTCTTGAAATGTCGATAAAATATGTAAAGAAGCTCCTTGTTTGTCTGAAAGATGTAAGGGAAGATGTTGTATGTGTTATGTATTGTTGGTTTAGTGTAAGGAAAGTCTAATTCTTTCTGCACAAGAACCTTTGTTCTTGTTCTGCAAAGTTATACAAGATTTGGACTTTTCTAGTGAAGTGCTTAATGCATAGAGTACTCAGATCTGAGCTGAGCTACATTGGAGTTAAAAAGTTAAAACACTATTATACAAGTTTTGAGTTACAAAAACTTCACTTGGTTTTGCAGTGAATATACGTCAATACATAGAAATCTACAGAAGGTGGAGATTGTGTGCTTCATTATTGACTCAGAGGATCTTTGTCACGCCGGTTCAACCGTATCTTAAAGCCATTCACTAGACGAGCCGAAGGGAAGAAGGAGATACGGTCTTCTTTAAGTTGTGTCCACCTTCAAAAGATTACCAACAAAGACAAATCAGAGTTTTTGATTCAGACAATGATAACTCAGAAAAGCAGAACATGTAACTAACCTGTATGTTGTAATGAAATAATGCAGAAAGAGCGCGATTTGAAGACGAGCTAGTTCTGCTCCGGGACAAAACCGTGTTCCTCCACCGAATGGGCAATAGTAAGGGCTTGTTCTCCAGTTTCTCTTTTGCTGCATTTTCACATCAATGGGGATGTTTTAAACTTCATTGGTCTTATACTCTTTTAAGGAAGCATTTGCTTTTAATGTCGAAAATTACCTGAGTGTCTGTGTCAAGCCATCTCCATGGATTGAAGGAGAGACTCTCTTTGTAATAGCTTTCGTCTAAGTGAACTGCCGAAAGAAACGGGACCACGAAGCATCCTTTGGGGATTACATAGTCTAAGACAAGAACCAAACAAGAGATGTGTTTTCTTGAGACCGTGTTTATGGTTTATATATCAAGAATCAAAAGAATACTATTTTGCTTGCTTACCTTGATATGTTACATCTTCTTTCGCCTCTCTCATTAGCCAGATCGCGATTCCCCCGAGCCTAAGTGTTTCATCTATTACCTGTTTGAGAAATCAAGAAAGGTTTCTTTTTAGTGAATGTTTTTACAATGTTTCTCGCGGCCTATTTGTTTACTTACGCATTGAGTGAAGTCCATTGTCTTGTAATCTTGCCATGATAACGTTCCGCCCGCGAGACTCTCGTGTTCTTCCTGCTCATATTCAGAATGTTTCAATAGGTAAGCAACACAAAGAACCAAGTGGAGCTAATTTGTTATCATTGTCCTAGGATGTGTATTGTATTTACCATGATTTGGCTCATGGCTTTAGGACAATGAGTGAGGAAGTAAACCGCGAAAAGCATTGTCTTCGATGTTGTTTCATTACCGGCAAACATAAGATTGATGATGAAATCTGCCATGGACTTGTTCGGTAAGCTTTCTTCTTCAAGCAATCTCCCAAGTACACCGTTCCCCGCGGTATCAGCTGATTTTGCTTTGTTCTGCAACAGCTTCTCTATGGTCTTATCTATCTTGCTTATGATCTCCTTTCTTGCCTTCATTGCTTTGTGGTATGTGAAACCAGGCAAGTTTATAGGCACAGAGAGACATCCGTCGACGAAATCAGAGAAAAGCCGAGACATTTCATCGACTTCCGATTCGCTCGACACTCCAAGAAGTTGGTTAACCATAAGGTGAATCGCAACCTAAAGAAACATAAACCAAATCAAAAGATCACAAATCAATACATCTATTTAAAAAGCTTCTTCTTCTTTTTAATTACTTGCCTTTCTGCAGATATCTTGGAGAAGCACGACTTCGCCGTCCTTGAACTTACTCAATGTTTGAAGCATAACCGCGGGGATATCCTCGAGGAAATGAGTCTTGAGCTGGTCTTGACGCATCATCCCCGAGGCGATTGAGTGTAGCCGTCTTTGCTGGTCACCGTGCACCGTGATCACACCGTCTTTACCGACCAAATCTCTGAAAGATTTTGGATAGCTAGATTGAAACAATTTGCCTTCTTGCTGCATTATGAAGCGGTTAAACTCCGGGTCTGCTGATACCACTGCCCATTTACCGAATAAGCTACACGAGAATATCCTCCCATACCTAAAACCCATTTAGCCATTACAATCAGTACTATTTAGCATTGGTCTAAAATCAGAGCATGAAAAAACAGAGTAAAACAGAACAGAGGATAACAAAACAGAGTATAACAGAACAGAGGATAACAAAACAGAGTATAACCAAAAACAGAACAAGATTTTTTGTTTGTTTTGTTTTGGTTTATATGGAAAAGAATGTACTTTTTGATTTGTTTGTCTACGAAGCTTGAAGGATGAGAACCGGAGACGGCGCTTAGCCAAGAGAAGGTGTCTCCTATCAAAGGCCATCCTCTACTTCCTGGTGGCAGCTTTTGAAGCTCTTTTCTCTTTCTTCTTGCGAGGAAGAAGAAGATGATGAAGAAGAAGAAGAAGGCAAGAAATGTGGTTGATGCATAAGAGAGAAACCAACGGGAGTCTCCTGTAAATATTGCCATTAAAAATCGAATCCTCTGTCTCGGTGTGTGTGGAGAGTTTGTGGGAAGGGTTTTATAATCAAATTTTTACAGATAATACTATAGAACAAGTAAGCAGCAATTGAAATACAATTTTTAAACAATTATAAAGGAGATGATAATGTTAAGCATTATAAAAGAATGTAGAGAGAGAATAGTCGTCGTTGTTGTTGTAGTTTTGTGAGGTTGCTTTGACATCAAGTAGCCTTTTTTTAGGTTAACGTGACGGTGAAGGTCACAACTTTATGGAGCCACTAAAAAACCCAAAAAGGTTTGGTTTTTGAGCCACCTAGTGGCTAATAATGGTCTAGTTTTTGGTTTCGTGAACCGCGTCATAAACCACGCGGTTTAGACGCAAACGTGGTCTATTTTGAGTTTTTTCAACTACAAGATATAAATAGTATTGTTCACTTTTTTTTTATCTTCTAGAAGTTATTAAAAAAAGGCTATGATTTAATAAAAAATAAATTATAGTATGCGTATGAAAGACTATAACAAATGAATATTGTAATACAAATGGAGCCAGCAGGAGACAGCTAAGACAAGCTTGAGTAATAAGGGTTTGGACAAAACCCTCCGAGTCAGAAGGAGACTCCTGACTTGTTGCTCACTCATACTATTACACGACTTCACTGTTTACACTTCACAACAATTTACATTACCTGTTTTTACTAATATACTAAAATTCTTTGAAAAATATCCAATATACTAACAAAATGATTTTCAAAAAGGCGAAAAAACTTGCGCCAAGTACTAGCTTGTTTCAGATTCAAGACTCTTCTATAATAGAAATTCTATTGCTTGTGTCAATGTTGGCTTGGAGGTTAATAATGATCTTGGAACTCTACGTTTAGTTCTTAGCAATGATCCTTATTTCGACAAACAGAAAGGCTTATGATGATTCGAACTCGAATTGTCGTCTCAAGCCTAACACGAGGATGTTGCCTTTTCTATAAGTGTTTGAAATCTTGGTAATGTAAGAATGCTTTCGACAATTGCAAGTTTGTAATGTAACGAACGGTTTATATATGAAATAAAACATTATGGTTAATGTTTGATTAGTTGGGTTATTTTGTACTTTAAGAAACTTTGGGGTTAATAAGAGAAAATGTAAAAAATATTGGTTAATTGTTAATAAACCCCCCAAAACTTTACTAGATCCCACTTTTGTGCGCTTTAATTTAATTTCTGAGGTCTGTTTTATATTTATTCGCGTAAGTGTCTCGGGAGAGTCAAATCGGCGGCGCGTTTGGGAGTTGTTAAAAATGGTCGCGGAGGAAGATACGACGGAGGAGATACGGAGGATGAGTGGTTACGGCGGAGATGTGATCGCCGTCGGCGGATTTGCTGAATCGGAATCGGAATCTGAATCGGATTTAGCGGCGGCGGAGATAATGATTGTGTGGGCTATTCAAGGACCAACTTTATTTACTCCTAACGCTTTGGTTTCGCAGTCATCTCTCGAGCTTCGTATCGATGCTTGTGGTCAATCACTGTCTATTATACAGTCTCCTTGTTCATTGGTAACCCTCCATTGAAGCTTCTTCTCTGTTTTCATTCAAAAAGCCAACAAGATAACACATGTTTTTGTTTGTTACTATGATTATTTTGCTAGCTTGTGTCTTATTGTGGCTTGTGTGTTAGTGTGGCTTCATTAAAATCTTGTGTCTTAGTTTGGCTTCATAATAATCTTGTGTGTTAGTGTGGCTTCATCATAAGCTTGTATCTGTAGCTTCATCATAATCTTGTGTCTTAGTTTGGCTTCATAATAATCTTGTGTGTTAGTGTGGATTCATCATAAGCTTGTGTGTTAGTGTGGCTTCATCATAATCTTGTGTGTTAGTGTGGCTTCATCATAAGCTCGCGTGTTAGTGGCTTTAAGCCTGTGTGTTAGTGTGGCTTTATCATAACCTTGTGTGTTAGTGTGGCTTTATCATAACCTTGTGTGTTAGTGTGGATTCATGATGAGCTTGTGTCTTAGTGTGGCTTCATCATAAGATTGGTTGTTGTGTTGTGTTGTGTATTTGAAGAGCACGCCTGGAGTAACAGGGTCAGTGATGTGGGACAGTGGAGTGGTATTAGGGAAGTTCTTAGAACATTCTGTTGATTCCAAGGATCTTTCTCTTGGAGGCAAGAGAATCGTCGAGTTGGGTTCGGGTTGTGGCTTAGTTGGGTGAGCAAAACAAGCCCAAAAATCTTTCTCATCCGCTGATGATTATTACTAACTACAAGGACCGTCTGAAAACATGAAGTTAAGTTTTGTTTTTTCAGCTGTATCGCAGCACTTCTTGGAGGCGATGTTGTCCTAACCGATCTTCCAGATAGACTGAAGCTACTAAAGAAGAATATCCAAACCAATTTGCATCGCGGGAACACGCGTGGCTCTGCTATCGTACAGGAACTTATCTGGGGAGACGAACCAGATCAAGATCTGATTGAACCATTCCCTGATTACGGTATTTTCATCTCATCGCCTATTTTTTGCTGTCTACACAACGGTTTTTCACACGTGCTTTTGTCGTATATGGCACTTGTTTTTGTAGTGTTAGGCTCAGATGTTATATACAGCGAAGAAGCTGTTCACGATTTGATCAAAACGCTTTTGCAACTTTGCGGGGATCAAACTACAATCTTCTTATCAGGAGAATTACGAAATGGTGAAATCAGTTTCATTAGTATATAGCAAGAATCCATCCGCATATGTCTAACATTTGGTTTCCTTCTTCATGGTAGATGCTGTTCTTGAGTATTTCCTAGAGTCCGCGCTTAAAGATTTCGCGATCGGGCGTGTGGAACAAACGCAATGGCATCCGGATTATCGCAGCAGGCGAGTAGTACTTTATGTTCTAGAGAAGAAGTCAAAGAGATGTGTAGCTGATGATTCTTCTCTAAATCAACAATCATGTTAGCCATTGGAGTAACAAGTTATTCATTTATAATAAAATGCACACATATGTGAATGAATATCTAATTTTTAAAGTTGATAAGTAATGTTATTTAACTTTTTAAGTTCATTAAAATTCATGTTTTATAATGCTTATGACATACGCAGTGACGTACATTAACACAATTTGATCATAAAGTTGTTTGGATACTTCTTGGAATTGAAATAAACTCATAATTCAATATTGATATAGTTTGTAATCAACATGAATGTTTGCTGTTCTAGCTTGGCACATTTGCTTTTCACTTATTTTCTTGAAAAACATTTGAAGAAAAAAATGATAATCTAGAATAGTAATGATGAATTTTGTTAAATCTCTATATATTATCGATAATGTACGGACGGATATAGAAGTCACACGTTGAATTCATGTTGGGAGAAAATTTATGTACACGAGTGGAATATATTATGCAAAAACAATTATTTTATTTTATTTTGAAAATTATAAAGTAATTATCTTTGTTGTTTATGGAAAATTATATATCAAATAACACCTTTGGATATAGTTCCCAATCTCGTAATTATATTTATATCTTATTTCTTGACTACAATACCCTGGCCACGGACGTAAATACCCTGGGAGCACGTGTAGGACATAATCACATGGTAATTAATTAGTAAAAGTTGACTTCTAATCAAATAGTACAAAACAAATAATTAGCTAAAGATGCGAGAAAAGTGGAAACTATATTACAATAATCATCTTTTTAATTAAATGTATGAGATTTGGGATCTCGTGTGGTACATAATCAAATGCACATTAATTACTCCACGTGTTTCAAAATATTTTATCTTTTAGTTTTTTTCATAGATTTTAATAAACCAATTAATTTTCTTGTTTTCCCAACGGTATTGGCAATAAATGGCAATGAATAATTGAAAGTTAGGTTTGTATTGATTAAATTAGGTGGGAGAAAAGATAAATTTTTTATATCTATTAAATTTGGTGGGACGTGGAACCTATATTAAAATAATCATCTTTTTAACAAATGCTCCCACCACCTAATTTGTTATATGGAATATGTACTACAATATCAAAAAATTCTGTATACATTTTAATAAACCATTTAATATTTTGTTATATGGAATATGTACTACAATAACAAATATTTTGACTTCAGTGACTTTTTAAAATTATATTATTAAATTATCATGCTTATTTGTATAAACAAAGAAGAACTAATAATAATAACTAGTCTTTGAACTGTTTTGATTTATTCTATAGAAAAAAACAAAATTACGAAATATTAAATTAAGTATATGGATAAATAAAACCATTTGGAAAAAATATAAATTCGTGTACCAAGAATTAAATCCTAGTTTACTACTCCCTCCGTTTTTTATTATAGGATTTTCTAGCTTTTCAGATATAATAAACAAACGTATAAAAATATATTATTTTTTGTGATTTATAATTTCCAACAACTCTAAACCAATAATGTTTAGTTATTTTTCTTGAATTCTATAATTTATCATTAAAATTTGTATATAATAAGCGAGAAAATCCATCTTTTTAAAACCAAATATTTTCAACAAAAATCCTATATTAAAAAACGGAGGGAGTAATAATTTTGAAGAGTTTGCACCTAAAATCTATTATATAATAGCACAATACTCTCTCAATCTAAGACATCCACATCATCAACATAAATAATTAAAATAATTCAATTAAAAAATCATTTAATAAAACTCATTCAATATTTATAAAACTCATTCAATATTAATAAACTAAAATAAAAACATTCAATATAATATTTAACACTAATAAAAAACATGTATATCAACTTTCTAAAATGAAAATATATAAATTTTGTTATCTCTTATACTAAATTTTTGGAATATATTACATATATCCCATTAGCTAAAATTTTCTATCTAAAAGCACAAAATTTAAAAGTTATAAATGATGTTTAACATTTATTCAAAACAATTAAAAATTAAGACTATATATTATTAGTGATCATACTATAGTTAATAAATAAAAAAATACCCATAGAAACTTGTGAAAATCAAATAAAATGGAACAAATCAAAAGATCTAAAACATTTAAAAAATGGGTGAGAGAGAGAATATTTTAAAAATAAAATAAATATAAATTTATAAAAGTTTAAATAACTATAATTTGGGATGAAAAACTCCATATATACATACTTTCTAAATATAAATGTTTGTACCAAATAAATATATGAAATAAACTTAAAAAAATTACGGAGAAAACAAAACCTCATGCAAAACAAACAATTACATATACAAATAATTCAATAACGTTATAGAGAATACAAAACAAATATGATCCAAATTAATTGACGAGTTAAAACAACATACGTTTGAGAATAAACTAAAACATGCAAACAGAAGTTGTTCGTAAACATAATCATTTTCATTAGTTTAAAATATAAAATAGATGGAAAATATCTAAAGTTAAACCATATATCTATTACAAAATAATAAACTTCATAAAACAAACCAAAACACCCGTAAATTCAATGTAAAATTATTTAAAATTACTATAATAAATAGCGAATATTCCGCGCAACGCGCGGGTTCTTTCCTAGTTTTCATATAAAAGAGTGAGACAATATCATCAACGAGGAAGAATCCAAAACTGAAATATAAAGATCAATTATTTATCTTTGAAGGCGTTGGTTTTAAGAAACATATGAAAATATACCCTCTCCCTTAAAATATTTGTGTGTCCTTCACGTTCATTACACGTTCATTTTATTGTTTGTTTATTTATTTTCGTATGGGCATATTATATTTAATTGAACTAAAAGGAAAAAAATGTTTACTATGATGTTTTAAGTCTCATTTTCTCTTCATTGACTCGAACATAATAAGCATTCAAGACTGAAATATAAAGAACAATTTATTTGTCGTTTAAGACATTGACTTCAAGAAACTGCAAGAAACCAATGGCTAAAGAGTATGTTTCCTCTGTTATGAAGTTGTTCTTTTTGCTTCTTCAACTTGTATTCTTGAGTCAATATGTTGATTCAGCCACTATCGTCAAGTTTCTTCCTGGTTTTGAAGGACCTCTTCCTTTTGAGCTCGAGACCGGGTTAGTTTTCTTTCTTCTCTTTTGAATACTTGTTATGTGTTTGGTGATAATCTTGAAATAGGTTATTGTTTCTTATATGAGTGAAGGTATATTGGTGTTGGTGAGCAAGAGAAATTGCAATTGTTCTATTACTTCATCAAATCTGAGAGGAATCCAAAAGAAGATCCTCTTATTCTATGGTTAAGTGGTGGACCTGGTTGTTCTTCCCTATTTGGTCTTATCTTTGAAAATGGTGAAAATATCTAAAACATTTCTTTCTTTAATCAACACTTTCTTTGACATATATGATTGAGTTTACATGTTTTGATTTGATAGGGCCTTTGACTATGAAGCTTGATGTTTACAACGGAAGTATACCTCCATTGGTGTCTACTACATATTCATGGTCAAAGGTAACACAAAATTACCGTGTTGTGTCTTTTTTCATATATATATATGACCAGTCACATGCTCATAATATTGTTTGGTTAATTTCTTAAAGACTTCGAGCATAATATTTTTGGATCACCCTGTTGGAAGCGGTTTCTCCTATTCAAGAACTCAGCTTCTAGATAAATCTAGTGATTCAGGACAACCTAAAAGGATTCATGAGTTTCTTCAAAATGTAACTAAGTATCTCTTAAAGCACTAATTATTTGTTCATAGTTATTTGTGACCTATCTTCTTTTTTTTGTTGTTGTTGACATATTGATGTTGACATACTGTCGAGCAGTGGCTAGGAAAGCATCAAGATTTTGCTTCAAACCCTTTCTATGTAGGCGGAGATTCTTATTCCGGTAAGGTTGTTCCGGCTCTCGTTCAAAAAATCTCACAAGGTAATAGGTTTTATATGATATCAATCCCTAGGCTCATCATAATTAAATATTTTCCGCTTTATAATATAAATAAACATGATTATGTAGGAAATTATCAATGTTGCAAACCTCCAATAAATCTTCAGGTTCGATATTATTGTATATATAGTATGTTTCTTACTTCATATTAAAAATGTTCTAAAACAACACTTATATTTAAAGGGAGAGAATACATAATTAAAGTACTATTTTGACATACGTTAAAGAATTATAGTTTTTATTCTTGGTACATTGACCAACAATAGGGTTATATGCTCGGAAACCCGCAAACACAAGATGATATTGATTTTAACAGCCGAATTCCGTTTGCTCATGGAATGGCACTTATCTCTCATGAACTTTACGAGGTACTGTCAAATTTTGACATTTGTTTTCTTTCTTGTCTTCACAATGAAAACAAATATACAAACATTTTCTTTTGTAGTCTCTCACGAGAATATGCAAAGGAGAATACTTAAATGTTGATCCAAGTAATGTAGAATGCTTGAAACTCGTTGAAGAATATAATAAGGTACACATATGCAAAAAAAAATTAGTTAACTAGACTATTTATGTTATTGATGTTAATAATCGTGTAATTTAACTCTAAATGAAATTCGTGTTTTCTAATGATTATGATTTAAAATGACTAATATTAACACAAAATAATGTTTACACGTTATTACATTAACTATCGAACACATTATTACGTTAAGCTTATAGAATACGTTAAAACTTTATATAATAGTAATATTTGATGTATCTTTCTAGTAAAAGTATCATCACTAAACTGAGATTTTCTTGGTACTTAATTTTTGAAGTGTACAGAGAGACTATACTTTTATTGTATATCAATACCTTTGTGCGATACTATAACTCCAAATTGCTATGTAAGTATAATGATTCTTTCTCTTTCTCTTTACCGTTACATCATTGAAAAAAAGAATGAAATAATACAAATAAGAGGTTGTTTTTGTAGGAGTATCGCTACACTTTAAATATGTTATGGGCCAATGATGAAAGCGTACGCAAAGCTCTACATATCAATGAGGTATATATCACATGTTTATTTATAAGATATGTTGTAGCTAAAGCGTGACAGGTCTATATGATGATTTATATGTGTAGGGAAGCACAAAAAAATGGGTACAATGTAATTGGAATCTTCCTTACAATAAGGACATTATAAGCAGTGTGCCATATCATAAGAATAATAGCATTAATGGCTATCGTTCTCTCATCTACAGGTTAGAGTTTAACCTTCTAATTAAGGTATTTCCAAGGCATACAAAACTCAAGACTCTTTGTACATTTTGTGAACAGTGGTGATCATGATTTAGCCGTACCATTCATTGGAACTCAAGCTTGGATAAGATCTCTAAACTATTCTATTATTGACGAGTGGAGACCATGGATGATAAATGATCAGATCGCTGGGTATATATCGATCTTTTTGTGTTCTTCTAATAAGTTTGGTCTTTTTGTGTTGTTCGTTTCTTATATTGATATTACATTTTGATTCACAGATACACGAGGACATATGCAAATAAAATGACATATGCTACTATCAAAGCAAGTCTTTAATTTACCATACAAAATGTGTATTTGTCTTTGTTAACTTGTTTTTATTCTTAATTGAATTTGTGTGTTTTGATTATAGGGAATGGGACACACAGCGGATTTTAAACCAGAAAAAGTCTTTATCATGTTCGAGAGGTGGATCAACAACCAACCTCTGTAAAAGGAAGAGGATAAAATGTTACAACTTAAAACTACTACTAAAAACACTCTATATTTCTCTGTGTTTCTATGTTTGTTTTGCGCATCTTATTTTGGAATAAAACTCGTTCTTCTGTTCTCTTTTAAAAATATTATCTAGTGTAAGATTCATATTTGGAAATAAAACATGATTATTTTTCTCTTTCATAAACAAGCTAATATATAAATAAATTATATAATAATATCACAAAACTAGTCTCATGTAGTCATGCATATGCGATCAAGGGAAACCAATTTGTTTTCAGCTGGGGATTTTTAAGCCTATCACACATAAAAATCATAAATCTAAAAGTCTAGAATCATCTTCTTTTTTAAGAGAGACTAAGTTTGAAGGTGTAATATTTATAAACATATTAATTTGGTACAATTTAATTGAATATTTTTATGTTGATTGACATAAATTTTAGAATCATATTTATGCATTTTTGATATTACAAATATAATTTGATTATATCTTACAAAATATGTATGATACTTTATGCATTTTTGATATTACAAATATAATTTGATTATATCTTACAAAATATGTATGATACTTTATGACCCGTCTCAAAATTACACATATATATTATATAAATTTACATTTAAATTTACAACTAGACCCGCAAATTTACACATATATATTATATAAATAAAGCTACCATTACACTTACATTAAAATCTAAAATTAGACTCGCAAATAAAAGTTAGGGAGAATCACAAAACTACACCATTTGAATTACATTTCACAAAACTACATCATTTCAAAAATACTTTACAAAACTACACCTAAACACTCAAAATTAAATCCAAATAAACTCTACCCAAACAATCATACCCCCTTAATACTATACCCTAAACACTAATTAGCGAACCCAAATGAAAAAAAAATAATTTTGGTAATTTTTTAAAGGTTAAATCAAGCTTTTAAAATTTTGAAATAGTGTAAATATGTGAAAATATTAAATTATGAGTAGTTTTGTGAAGAAGGGGTTGAAAGAGTGTAGATTTGTGAATTCCTCTAAAAGTTATCCTACTTTTTTAAAAATATACTTTTAAATAATTAAAATGTATATAACTTAAAAACTTTTAAAAAAACTTTAAATATATTTTTAATATTGTATGATTTTCATAAAATTAATAGAGAAATTCACAAAATTACACAATTTGAATTACATTTCACAAAACTACATCATTTCAAAATTACTTCACAAAACTACACCTAAACACTCAAAATTAAATCCAAATAAATTCTACCCACACAATCCTACCCCCTTAATACTATACCCTAAACACCAATTAGCGAACCCAAATGAAAAGATTTTAATTTTGGTAATTTTTAAAAGGGTAAATCAAGCTTTTAAAATTTTGAAAGGGTGTAAATATGTGAAAATATTGAATTATGTGTAGTTTTGTGAATTTCTCAAATCAAAATCATATTGATAATTTTTCATTGTGTTACCTATTAAATAGTTTGATATTTATTTTCTTTTTCTTTAATATCGTTTTTTAAATTTTAATCCAATTAAATAGGAAATTTTTTTGATATTTATTTTAATTTTATCTTTTATTTTCTTTTTTATTTTTGTTTTTTTATTTTTGCTCCTATTAAATAGGAATAATTTTTACTATTTTTATACAATGACATCACATGCACCTAAGATATTCATTTATGAATGAGTTTGTGGGTTGTGATTATACACGACAAAGCTTTACAATGTTCCAAAATATACTTCTATATGGATCTTGAAGTCACCGTATACAAGTTGCACATAGTCCCTCATGGTGTGAGTTTAGTGATAGTATTTCTGTTAGGTGAAATGCCATAAATATATGAACTGTATATGGCTCCATGCACATTGATTGATCAATAAGTCCGATGGCTAAAGGTGAAGGTTAACATTTTGTAATCATGAGTCAACATTTTGACCGATGGGTTAAATGTTTAGGTCCCTTTTAATTATTAACTTTAAAATTAATCAAACGACACCCGCTTTGAGATCTTAAAAGAAGATACCCTCTCCTTTTAAATATTATTGTATTCTTCACGTTCCTTACTCGTTCCTAATTTATTATTTGTTTGAACTAAAGGGAAAAATTGTCTCATTTAAATATAAAGAACAATTTATTTGTCTTTAGAGAAGTTGACTTCAAGAAACTGCAAGAAACCAATGGCTAAAGAGTATGTTTCCTCTGTTATGAAGTTGTTGTTTTTGCTTCTTCAACTTGTATTCTTGAGTCAATATGTTGATTCAGCCACTATCGTCAAGTATCTTCCTGGTTTTGAAGGACCTCTTCCTTTTGAGCTTGAAACCGGGTTTATTTTCTTTCTTCTCTTTTGAATACTTGTTATGTGTTTGGTGATAATCTTTAAATAGGGTATTGTTTCTTATAATATGAGTGAAGGTATATTGGTATTGGTGAGGAAGAAGATGTGCAATTGTTCTATTACTTCATCAAGTCTGAGAGAAATCCAAAAGAAGATCCTCTTATTCTATGGTTAAGTGGTGGACCTGGTTGTTCTTCTATCGCGGGTCTTTTCTTTGAAAATGGTGAAAATATCTAAAACGTTCCTTTCTTCTATCAACATTTTTGGAGTATATGATTGATTTTAACATTTTTGGCTTCGATAGGGCCTGTGACTATCAAGTTTGATGTATACAATGGAAGTATACCATCATTGGTGTCTACGACATATTCATGGACAAAGGTAACACAAATGAATTGTTTTATGTATTTCTTCATATATATGACCAATCACATGCTCCTAATATAGTTTGGTTTTCTTTAAGATTTCGAGTATAATATTTTTGGATCAACCTGTTGGAAGCGGTTTCTCATATTCAAGAAAACAACCTCTAGATAAATCAAGTGATTCAAGAGAAGCTAAAAGGATCCATGAGTTTCTTCAAAATGTAACTAATTATCTCTTAAAGCAATGTTTCTCTGTGCATAATTATTAGTGAGCCATTTTCTTTTTCTTGTTGTTGACATGTTGTTGATCAGTGGCTAGGCAAGCATCAAGATTTTGCTTCAAACCCTTTCTATTTGGGCGGAGATTCTTATTCCGGTAAGGTTCTTCCGGCTGCTGTTCAAGAAATCTCAAAAGGTGATATGTTTTATATGATATCAATCTCTAGGCTCAATTTAATCAAATATTTATAGCTTTAATATAAATAAACATGATTATGTAGGAAATTACCTATGTTGCAACCCTCCAATAAATCTTCAGGTTCAATATTTTGTATATATAATATTTTCTTACTTCTTATTAAAAATGTTCTAAAACAACATTTCTATTAAAACAGAGAGAATACATATATTACTACTTTTCCATACGTTAAAGATTTATAGTTTTTGTTTTTGGTATTGTGGCCAACAATAGGGTTATATGCTCGGTAATCCGTTAACTCAATATGATATTGAAATAAACAGTCGAATTCCATTTGCTCATGGAATGGCACTTATCTCTGATGAACTTTACGAGGTACTATTAAACTTTGACATTTGTGTTCTTTCTTGTCTTCATAATGAAAACAAATAAGCAAAGAGTTGAAGAAAAATTATTTTCTTTTGTAGTCTCTCAAGAGAACCTGCAAAGAAGATTATGTAAATGTTGCCCCAAGTAACGTAGAATGCTTGAATCTGGTTAAAGAATATAATAAGGTACATATAACTTTTTAATTAGTTAGATTATTTATGATGTAACCATTTAATTCTAGAGGAATTCACAAAACTACACCCTTTCAACCTCTCCTTCACAAAATTACACATAATTCAATTTTTTCACATATTTACACCCTTTCAAAATTTTAAAAGCTTGATTTATCCTTTTAAAAATTACAAAAATTAAAATATTTTCATTTGGGTTCGCTAATTAGTGTTTAGAGTATAGTATTAAGGGGGTAGGATTGTGTGGGTATGATTTATTTGGATTTAATTTTTAGTGTTAATTTAGGTGTAGTTTTGTGAAGTATTTTTGAAATGGTGTAATTTTGTGAAATGTAATTCAAAAGATGTAGTTTTGTAATTCTCCCTTAATTCTAAAGTTAATAACTCGTGTAATTTAACTCTAAATTAAAATTCATGTTTTCTAATGATGATGATATACAATGACTAACATTTGTAAGATTTATTTTATGGGGTCACACATATATCAATATGTGATAGAGTCATTATTTAATAAGTCAAACTTATGTGGTCACTTTTGTAATAAAGTAAAAGACTGGAGGCATAAGTGTTATGGAAAATTAATTGTGGATACCTTAAGTAATTTATAATTTGATGAAGGGCCGAATTATAAATTAGTACTCTATATAAATAGAGGGTTATGGTCCCCAAAGCAACCCTAGCCGAAAATACAGAAAACTCTTTGCATCCCATCACCAGAGACTTAAGGTTCATTCAGGGTGTGCTTTGGAAGATCCATAGCCAACTTCAGATCTCTAACCACAGATTCATCAATGGATTCATCAGGTACGCTTCCGCTTATGTTTGATCATCAGAAACTGATATGGCTTTATAGTTTATTATGATATAAACTTTAGGATTATTTCCAACAATTGGTATCAGAGCCACCATATTCAGTTTCTGTTTGATAATCAGGTTTTATCAAAATTAATTTTTGGATTTATTTGATTTGTTATTAAAAATTCGAATATGGTTTTTTGTGAAAATTTAAGATTATAAATCTGTTTTTTCATCTAAAGAATTCTGGGATATGTGGTTTATGAACTCAAGTTTTAAATCAGTTCATCAAATTCAGATTTTAAATATATGCTCATTAAAAATATTTTGATCTACGATTAAAATTTTTTGAATTTTTCTGAGCAATTTCGGATGAAAAGACAGCCTTGGCGGCTGTGTTTTTATAAATTTTTAGGGTTTCCTTGAAACTAATAAGAAAAAGAAACATTAAACCTAATGTTTCATTGTTTTTTTTTAATAGAGTTTTTGGATTGGACTTTATGGCCCGTTAGGAGAATTAAATTTAAAACTTTAATTAAAACTTGTTGGTTTTGGGCCATTCGGTTTGGGCCCAGACCTTTTAAAGAAATTGATCTAAATATAATAAAATTGTCGCAACTGGGGATCGAACCCATGTTTCATTACCTGACCAGGAAAAGGTTTCCCTTTCCTAAACCACTGCGGCGCTTAAGTATTTCTGTTATGTAGTTTCACAGACTTATTGATAAATGTCTGAACAGAAATAATAAAACTATTTGTTAAATCAATAACTAAATTTAATTATACTTGTTTAATATTTGAATTGAATTTATTCAAGAATAATATTAGATGTTGTGTGTATGTTTTCCATGCGGATATTTAATCGGCCCAAAGGAAGATTAATATTTGGCCGGATTCCATACACACATGTGATGATAAATACGTGACAATTATTTGGATTAAAACATGTAAATGATAATTCGGCCCAAAGGAAGACTTATTATTTATTATGGATTATTGTTAGTGTTTGATCGTTGCGGTAATGAGAGATATGTGACAATTATTTGGATTAAAACATGTGAATTATAGATCGGCCCAAAGGAAGACTATTGTTTATCATGAATTATTGTCGATGTCAATTCATTGCAACAAGAGTACCGCTAGTAGTTAATATTACTTGTCCAAAGACTTGATATTAATGTTACATTTGGTATCTTGGGTGGGACGTATAATCATTCATAATTTATTATTGATTTTATTCGGTTAGTGAGCTAATGATTAATTAAGGTTCTCTTTTAAGTAAATATTATTACATTTATAGATAAATTTAGGAAATTCCAACGTTTTTCAGTTTTCTACTTTAAATAGTAGAAATAAAGTTAAATTTATTATTGGGTATATATATCTTGACATTGCATTAAAGTTGAAATAACTTACTTCTCCTTAAGGATACCGACATTGCTAAGTATAATACAATTTATGAGAACTGAGAAAACTTTAATTGTAATGACCTGATTTTAAGCATAAAACACCAATTTGGAAAACTTTTGAGGTGGTGAGGAGATCAAAGATCTCAATCAAGTTCTTTGCTACGATTAATTTGAGTTTCGTAAGAAGCGATACAGCGGAAATAAGCATGCTTTTGCATCGCTTTAGTTCGATAAGGTTTCATAGCAAAGGAAATTGTAAGAAGTACGTATTAAAAATGTCTGGTATTGTTTCAATCGAAACAAGAAAAGACTAAAGTACTTATACGGTTGACACCTCTAAGGTTTAAGGTTTAAGAACGAAATTTTGAGGTTTTAAGAATGATGATGCTAAGGGTCCTACACAAAAGAAACAAATTTAAGTTGTCAATACTTGTTTCTTTTGTGATAAAGTTGGACACCGAAGGATTGACAAAAATATCACAGTTGTATGAAAATAAGGGTTAGTTTCTTGTTATGGTTTGTTAATAAATTAAGTTTGATGAAGTATCCAGAAACACTTAATGGTTAGACTCCGGTACAAATTCCTAACATAAGTGTTTCAATGTAGGATTGCCTAAGCTACTGAAAACCAACTAATGTTGAAAGATACATTTAATATAGATAGTGGTTTTCGTATGCACTTGGAGGCAATCATGCAATACAGACTATTGTTTTAATTTGGTCATTTTCTGAATTTGAAAGACAACTTTGGTGGTAACGTCTTTTAGACGTAATTTAGTTTATTTGATTCTTACTTAGACAAATCTGGTTATTCTTGTCTAATGAAGAACAAAGTTGTTACTTTTGTCTTTAAATTCAAAATTGTTTGGGACCGAAAAATAAACTTTGGATGAACATAGTCTTGGTAAGTTCGACACTATAACTTATCAAGAATAAAGTTTAATTGTTGAATTAAGGGGTACTAATCAAAAGTTTGGAAAAATGCAAATTCAATAACTTTGTGGTACAAACGCCTAAGTAACATCTCTAGAAATAGAGTTGAGCGTCTTGTGTCTAATGGTATATATTGAGTTCGGTAACTTCACAAATTTTGATGTTTGTGATGATTGCATTATAAAGAAACAAACCAAGAATAACAAATTTGATGCATTAAGAGTTGTGGAAGTCATTAAGTTGATACATACAGACAATTGTGGGTCGTTTTATACTTTATGTTGAAACGGTCAAAAGTACTTTGTATCATTAATTGACTATAATTCTTGATATGCATATTTATTTCTTATTCATGAGAAACTTAAATCTCTAGACGTGTTCATAAAGTTTAAGACTAAGGTTGAAAATCCACTCGACCAAAGAATTAAGGCTATCAAATTACTACAGTCATTATGATAGATTAGGAATATAACGTCTAGGGTTATTTGCCAAATATCTAGAGGAATGAGGGATTGTACCACATTAAACCATGCATGGGCTTCCCAACATGAGTGGTATGCCGGAAAGGCGCAATCACATTCTTAAAGACATGTTAAAAAGTGTGATTAGTCATTACACTTTACATGAATCACTCTAGAGAAAGGCACTATATATAGACTGCATCTTACATTCTTAATATTATACCATTAAAGCAATTGCGTAAAGCTCCTTGTGAGCTTTAGATTGATCAAAACTTAGTCTAAAGCATATCACATCTATGGAAGTCCACATAAGGTTAGGCTTTATAAGCTAATTGAGATTGATTGGACTCCATAAGTGTGAGTAGTTACTTTATTGGTTATCCGGAACAATTTCGAACTTCTAATTTCTTGATCCCACATTGAAATATTTTGAGACGGAATAATCACGTTCTTTGAGGACATTGAATTTAGTGGGAGAAATAAAGTTACAGATATCATCTTTGAGGAAGAATCGACTTCGGTCTGTATATCGATTCATATAGTTGCTTTGAATAAAGCAAATCTTTTTCCTCAAGTTGATAATAAAGCTTTTCCTCTAAGTCAAGATGATAATGTTATCTAACACTAAGTTCAAATTCAAGATCCTCAAGAACTAGTGCAACAAGATTAAGTTGTTTTGTGTAGATTCACGAAAATAAGGAGAAATACTAGTTTAGATGATTATATAGTATTTCTGCTAGAACATAAAGAAATTAAACTCTACTGGAAGATGATCATATCAATTTCCATAAGGCTATGAGTTGTTCTAATTTAGAAAAAGTGGACTATAACATCTAAGGAAAAGTATTAGTCAATACTAGACAATAAAGTTTGAGTTCTTATTGAATTACCAGAAGGAAAAAATCATATTGGTTTTAAAACCAAGAAAGATTCGAGTGGTAATGTCCAAGAATTTAAAGTTCGTCTAGTGGCTTAAGGCTATACTTAAATGGAAATGATTGTTTGTTAAGATATCTTCTCTTTTGTAATTCTGAAGGAATTTTTTGGATAATCATAACCCATGTTGCGCATTATCATTTGGAGTTTCATCATATGGATTTAAATACGGTGTTTCTCAATTGTGACATTGATGAAACTAAAATATATGGAGCAAAATTAAATTTTCTATTGATTCAAAGAAAATTGTTTGCAACTTAAGAAAATCCATCTATGAGCTAAAATAAGTTTTCCGTCATTGGTACCACAAATTTCACGAGGATATCATCTCGTTCAGTTTTTGAGATGAATTTGGTTGAGAATTGTGTGTATCAAAACTTCAGTGGGAGTAAGTGTATTTGTCTGATTTTGTATGTGGAGACATACCGCTTGCCATTAACAATATTAACATGCTAATGAAACATCTTTTGTATTAGGGATCGAGATTCATCGAGACATGTTTCGAAGAATTCTTTGATAACACAAAAGAGTTATATTGATAAAGTACTTAAGTGTTTTGGCATACAATCTTAAAAATCAGGTAATAACCCAAATTGGTAAAGGAGACAAATTTTGTTTCAATCAGGTATTCTAAAAAAATTTTAGAAATTTAGGCGATGCAAAAGATTCTTTATGCATCGGCATCAGGGATTTTGATGTATCTCAAAATGTACGTGTAAGGATATTGCGTACATTGTTGGAGTTTAAAACATGTTTGGGTAAGCTAAATATGGACTATTGAAAAGCAACCATAAGGGACATAAAGTATTAAGAGAGAATAAATGTTATATGCTCACGAATCAGACATCAGAAAATTTGGAGATCATTGAGTATTCTGATTCTGATTTTATATGGATGTCAAGCTAATAGAAAGTCTACATAAAGTTTTGTAGTAATCTATAAGCGGTCCAATAAGGAATTGGCTGAAATATTGTGTCACTTGGTTGCGATTATCTATAGAATATAAAGACCAATAAAGTTTTCTTGTGACAATAAATCAGCGTTAGGTACAACATAATTTTGGTAAAGTCTCTTGACGTTAAATACCAAATTATAAAGGAAAAAATGTACAAAGTGAAAAGTTATTTTCATAGAACATTTAGAGACAAACTCCATGATAGCAGATCCTCTTACAAAAGTATATATACGCTAAAGGTCTATCATGAGCATATTGCTCAAAAAGACATTTCGGTGTTCGAGGATCATTCGGTTTAGTGGGAGTTTGTCATTTGGTTTTAGGTTCTATGTTTTGGTTGTGTTTATACACATTTTCTGATCAGAAATAAAGTTTTAAATAAGGTTTTAAGTTTGCACTTTGTATAATAAAGTTAAGGATCTCACTAAAGTAGGACCAGTTGAAAATTGACATGTATCGATCACTTTTCATGTAATTTTCATGCCACACTTTTCATAAATGATCTATGTCATTTAGTTGTATTGATTTTCGTGACCATGGAAGGTTTTGGTTATGATGGTTATGACCAACGCCGCTATGATCCTAAGTCGATATGGTTAATGGACGAGATTGATATGCCTTGAAAGTAATGACATATGGAGCTCACTTAGGTCTATCACGTTTTGGATACATATGTGACCCAGTGGGAGATTGTAAGATTTATTTTATGGGGTCACACATATATCAATATGTGATAGAGTCATTATTTAATAAGTCAAACTTATGTGGTCACTTTTGTAATAAAGTAAAAGACTGGAGGCATAAGTGTTATGGAAAATTAATTGTGGATACCTTAAGTAATTTATAATTTGATGAAGGGCCGAATTATAAATTAGTACTCTATATAAATAGAGGGTTATGGTCCCCAAAGCAACCCTAGCCGAAAATACAGAAAACTCTCTGCATCCCATCACCAGAGACTTAAGGTTCATTCAGGGTGTGCTTTGGAAGATCCATAGCCAACTTCAGATCTCTAACCACAGATTCATCAATGGATTCATCAGGTACGCTTCCGCTTATGTTTGATCATCAGAAACTGATATGGCTTTATAGTTTATTATGATATAAACTTTAGGATTATTTCCAACAATTAACTCGATATAATGCCTACATGGTATTACATTAAGTCATTAACTATCAAACACACTTTTTTTTACATAACTATCAAACACATTATTACATTAAGATTTTGAAACACGTTCATCTATAAAAAAGATCATCACTAACTGATATTTTCTTGGTACTTAACTTTTGAAGTGTACAGAGAAAATATACAAATATTTTATATTACTACCATTGTGCGAAACTATAACTCCAGATTGTTATGTAAGTATAATTCTTCTTGCTCTTTTCTTTTACGTTTGTACCATTGCGAAAAAGAGAAAGAAATAATACACATAATGAGATGTTTTTGCAGGATTATCACTATACTTTAAATAATTTATGGGCTAACGAAAAAAGTGTACGCGAAGCTCTACAAATCAATGAGGTATTCTTAATATGTTTGTTTACAAGATACATTGTAACTAAGTGTGACAAGTTTATGTCGCCAAAACTGACATAACTTTCGATCTAATCGTTGGAATCATCTCAAACCACATCCAAATTAAAGTTAACACTTGTGGCTATCGCTTGAGAAAATATCATGAAGATCCATCGGTTGACACTCATTTAACGAATGTCACAATATTCCACATCTGCTTGGTTCCGATCTTCATATATCCATATATGCTCCAAAATACACTATTATTCGCCAAATCAGCCATTGACATGTAAAAACTATAAAAGAGATAAAAAGACTCTATAAACACATTTTGAATCGATAAAAGACTCGATTGCGTGGCAAAACTTAAAACACTAAAATCGCCTCCCATCAGTTTATAAGAATAATTTATGTGTGTAGGGAAGCATAAAAGAATGGGTACACTGCAATTGGGATGTTCCTTACACTCAGGACATTATAAGCAGTGTACCATATCATAAGAATAATAGCATCGATGGCTATCGTTCTCTCATCTACAGGTTAGAGTTTAACTTTCTAATTATACTCTTTTATTTGGCATACAAAATTCAAGACTCTTTGTACATTTTGTGAACAGTGGTGATCATGATTTAGCGGCACCATTCATTGGAACTCAAGCTTGGATAAGGTCTCTTAACTATTCTATTATTGATGAGTGGAGACCATGGATGATAAATGATCAAATCGCTGGGTATATACTGTTCTTTTCTTGTGTTTCTAATAAATTTGGTCTTCTCGTGTTGTTAATTTTTTATAACAAAATTACATTTTGATTCGTTTTATTCACAGATACACAAGGTCTTATGCAAATAAAATGACATATGCCACTATCAAAGTAAGTATTTTACTATACAAAATTAGTAATTATGTCTTTGTTAGCTTGTTTTTGTATTTCATAATTGAGTTTGTGTGTTTTGATTATAGGGAGGTGGACACACGGCAGAGTTTAACCAAGAAAAATGTTTTATCATGTTCCAAAGGTGGATCAATGGCCAACCATTATAAAAGAAGAGGATAAAAAGTTACAACTTTAAAACTACTCTGAAAAATTCTCTCTATATTTATGTGTTTCTCTGTTTGTTTTGCATATCATATTTGGAATGAAACACCTTTTCTTTTTTGAGAATTATAGAGTAATTATCTTTTTTTGTTAATGGAAGAGTTTATATAAAGTAATCAATTAATTTACACCTTTAGATAGAGTTCCAAATGTTGTAATTATATTTTCTATCTTGTTTACAGTGACTTGGCCACGGATGTAGAAACTGTCATACGAGTAGGTTAATAAAAAAAAATGGGAGCTCGTGTAGCACTTAGAGCATCTCCAACCCACCTCTATAATTGCCTTTAATCTCTATTATAGAGCAACATTTGCTCCAACCCATCTCTATTTCTTCCTCTAAAATAGAAATTGCTATTTTTTCCCTCTATATATAGAGGAATGTTATTTTTTCCTCTATAAATAGAGACATACTTTTTTATTTGCATACTAGTCCTTTACTTTCTTTTTTATATTAATTATAACTAAAATTGTCATTTTCTTTATGTTTTAAAATCAAATTTGTTCTAATTTTCAAAATAATCATTTAAATATTGTTATTATAATTACAAATAAATTATAAATATTAACTCAAAATTGAAATTATTATTTATAAAAGATAAATCATAATAAGACATAAACTAATGAAACATTTTTTCTTCATTACACAAGAATTTTTAGGTCGATTTAGAAAAATTAAAGATAAAGAAGCTCATTTCTCACTTCGAAATGCATTAATCGATCATTTATGGGAAAAATACTCTAGCGGTGATAGTTAAATAAGCTATAATATTTTTTTGTATTGCGTAATGTACTATTTTATAATAAAGTTTTAAACTTTAATAATATAATAATTTTATGAATATCTTGCGAAAATTAAACTTAATTGGGTTAATTTGCAACTTTTATAAATAAAAGGTATTATAGTAAAATGTAAATAAAATCTTTTATAGAATATTCTTTTATAGAGATAGAGATAGATAAATACATTGGAGAAGAATAGAGGAAAATGCACCTCTATTATAGAGTTTCTCTATTTTAGAGATAGAGATAGGGAAATACATTGGAGATGGTCTTAGTTAGTTAAGTTGATTTCTAATTAAATACAAAAACAAATAATTAGAGGAAGATATGAGGAAATTGGAAACTAGATTTAGATAACCATCTTCTTAATTATACGTATGAGATTTGGATCTCTTGTATCATAATCACACGCCAATTACACAAATACTATATTTTTTGACCCACGTCAACCGTGGAGTTTAAATTTAAATTTATTTGAAAGGAATTTGAAATTTTTTAAAACATGTTTTATTATTTATTAAGGCAATTCTCAAAATTTCATTAAAATTATGAACAATAATGGTATCATAATTTTTTTTTGCTTATTAAAAACAGTTTGATTTATCACAATTACTATTTATATAATTAACTTTCTTTATTATAACAATTTGGTGGATACACATATACTCCTATATATATATTACTTGTTAAAAAGATATAATGTCTTAATACTTTCAATTAAAATTTCAAATTAACAATTTCAATGTTATGGGCCTTGTAAATTTCTTATTTTGGGTTTTTCTAATTTTCGTTCAAATTTTCGTTCAAATTTTCAAAATGTGTCTTTCTCAATTAATATATACGATTATTTGACTTGTACCAAGCGGAGTTTTAAATTTTACGTATATATTTTATATAAAATAAATTTAAAACTGTTCACAATCCATTTTTATTATTTACCATTTTTAATTTTTTTAAACAATAATAGCTTCATATGTTTTTTTTGAGTTGAAAACTACCGACATAATTTTATGAACCAAAATAACATAAACTTTAAATTATATAAAACGAATATAAAATATTATTTACAATTTATAACAATGATTTTATTTAAAATAAGTTGTAAATTGTTTTCTTTTTGGTAAATCCAATACTAACATAAAATAAATTAAAGATTTTTTGTATGTATGAATTTTTTATTATATCATATTTTATGTGTTTTCTATTAATAATTTATGGGCTTTTAAAATCATACTTTATGAGTTTTTTAAAAAATTGCATCCAAATTTAACATCAATGGCTATCGATCTCTAGCTAATCTATAGGTTAGAGTTTAATTTTCTAATTATAGTCTTTGCTTAGCATACAAAATTCAAAACTTTTTGTATAATTTCTTAACAGTGGTGATCATTATTTGGCAATACCATTCATTAGAACTCAAGCTTGGACTAGATTTCTTAACTATTCTATTATTGATGAAAGGAGACATGGAGACCATAAATGATAAATGATCAGATCGCTTTGTATTTAACGATTTTTTCGTGCTCTACTAATAAATTTTGGTATTCTTGTGTTGTTCATTTTTTTTTTGTCAACTAATGTGTTGTTGATTTATTATAACAAACTCACATTGAATTTCATTTGATTCATTTTTATTCACAAGGAATTATGCAAATAAAATGATATATGCTACTATCAAAGCAAGTCTTTAATTTACCATACAAAATGTGTATTTATGTCTTTGTTAACTTGTTTTTATTTCTTAATTCAATTTGTGTGTTTTGATTATAGGGAATGGGACACACATCAGATTTTAAACAATAAGAAATCTTTATCATGTTCGAGAGATGGATCAATGACCAACCCCTGTAAAAGAAAATGATAATAAGTTACAACTTAAAACTACTAATAAAATCTCTCTCTATTTTAAATTTATAAAACACCTTCTTTATGTTCTCTTTTACACATATATCTAGTTTAAGAATCATATTTGGGAACTAAAAAGGAATATTGATCTCTTCTTGATTATATAAATAGATTATTTAACATCACAAAACTTTTCTCATGCTATCATGCATATGTGATCGAGGGAAACTGATTTGTTTTATAATTGGGGGATTTGTTAAGCCTATCGCATGTAAAAATTAAACTAAAAGTCTAGGCTCATTGATGTGTGGCGTTTTTAAATTTAAAATTTGACCCGCAAATTTACACATATATATATATATCTTATTATATAAAAGTGAGTGCGTTTAATTATAACTCACGAAATCGTGACACGTGTCATAATTAAAAAAAAAGAAAAATGTTAATAATGTTTAAGAAAAATGTTAATAATGTTAATCATTTTAGGAAAATGTTCATAATGTTTAGGAAAAATGTTAATAATTTTAAAAGAAAAAAATGTAACGTTTAGGAAAAAAAGAATGTTAATAATAATTTTAAAAGAAGAAAAATGTAACATTTAGAAAAAAAGACAAAACAAAAAATAAGAAAAAAGAGAAATGAAAAACAAAAAAAATAAAAAAGTAACCAAACCAAAAATAAGGAAAAAAAGAGAAAGGAAAAACAAAAATAATCAAACGAAAAAGTCTTCACTACATCTATATATACATATCTACAATCACTAAATTTCATTGTGCTCACATTTTTGTTCTATTTACTATTATTAAATTTTTTATTTTTTAACTCAAACAGATAAAAGATGAGTTTCATAGTTTTTAAAATCCAACAATCTTACTTCACACTAAATCAAGATTGAGAAAAAAACAGAAAAAAAAGAAAAAAAAATTAACATTAATTATCAAATAATTAAAAATAAAATAAATTAATCCGAAATATAGAAAAATAAAATGATTAGAAATAAGGAAACTAACATAGAAAATGAAAAATTTAAGAATATTTTAAGAAATAATCAAATAAAAAAATTAGAAATAAGAAAAAATAAAAACGTAAAATTACTTGAAAAAATAAAGAAAATCTTTATGATAACTTATTTGTTATCTTCGTGGATCCACTATCTAATTATTAATTTAAAATAAATGTTTTACATGTAAATAACAAAAGCAATATAATGTATAAAACAAAAATGTGTTATTTATATTTCTTAATAAATGAAAAAAGTAAAAATCACTTTTTTACTATTACCATATATTGTTGTGTGTCTTTTATATTTATTTGTTAATCAAATAACGTGTATAATATTAGTTCCCGTTTAAATCTAACTATAAATATACAAATTTACTAACAATATTAATATATAATTATAAAATGTTTTTATGTAATTTATCCGCGTATTACGCGGGATTTCATCTAGTATATTATATAAATCTACAATTATGCTTACATTTAAATCTAAAATTCGACCCGCAAATAAAAGTTATCTTACTTTAAAAATATATATACTTTTGAATAATTAAAATGTATATAACTTAAAAACTTTTAAAAAACTTTAAATATATTTTTAATATTGTATGATTTTCATAAAATTAAAATCATATTTTGATTTTTCATTATGTTACCTATTAAATAGTTTGATATTTATTTTCTTTTTCTTTAATATCGTTTTTAAAATTTTTAATCCAATTAAATAGGAAAAGTTTTTTATATTTATTTTAATTTTATCTTTTATTTTCTTTTTTATTTTATTTTATTTTATTTTTGTTCCTATAAAATAAGAATAATTTTTATTATTTTTTAAATATAAAATTACTTTATACTATAATTTATACAATGACATTACATGCACATAAGATATTCATTTATGAATGAGTTTGTGGGTTGTGATTATATAAGGGAAGTGGATACATGGAAAAGCTTTATAATGTTCCAAAATATACCTCTATATGGATCTTGAAGCCACCGTATACATGTTTAGTGATAGTATTTCTGTTAGGTGAAATGCCATAAATATATGAACTGTATATGGCTCCATGCTCATTGATTGATCAATAAATCATATAAGGGAAGTGGATACACGGAAAAGCTTTACAATGTTCCAAAATATACTTCTATATGGATCTTGAAGTCACCGTATACAAGTTGCACATAGTCCCTCATGGTGTGAAATGCCATAAATATATGATCAATAATGTGGAGCCATATACAGTTCATATATTTATCACATTTCACCAAACAAAAGTAATATCACTAAAGTCACACCGTATGGATTTATGTCCTCGATTGCCCCAAAACTAAATACCATCTCCGTTTCAAATTAGTTGACGTTTTACGTTTGTTGACGCATATTAAAAATTCATTTAATTTTTCTTTTTTCTATGTAAAAAATCATTTAATTTTAGGTGAATTGCCACCGTAAACTTAGAAAATATGTTTATTACAAGGTTAGTCTAAATTAATTTTATATTTAAGTTTTATAACATTATAATCATATAAAATAAATTGCAAGAAGTTTTGCCTACGTGTCAAGTGGAGAGAGTTTGTAGGAAATTAATAATTTTATTTATTTTTTATCAATATAATAATTTTTTTAAATTATGATTATCTCCTTTATTTTTTAATAGTTTATATCTTCAAATATTATTTAATTTAATATTTCGAAATTTCAATTATGTTTCCTAAATTTATTAATTTAATATTTCGAAATTTCAATTATATATTCTAAAATTAAAGAATTTATATATTTTTATTAATTTATTATTTTGTTATTCGTTTATGATTATCCAGTTATTTTTAATGGTTTATATCATCATATATTATTGTTAATTTGATATCTCGAAAATTTTATTATATTTCCTAAAATTAAGGAACTTTTTGATTTTTTTAATTTAATATTTTTGTTATTTGATTATCCCTTTTATTTTTAATGGTTTATATTATCATATATTATTATTAATTTGATATTTCGAAGTTTTAATTATATTTCCTAAAATTAAGGAACTTTTTGATTTTTTTTTAATTTTATATTTTTGTTTATGATTATCCCTTTATTTTTGAGTTAATTAACGTATTATATACATTTTAAAACATAATTTGTCAATAAATTGTTTTTGATGTAATAATTAAATTTTGGGTAATTTAATTTGATTTTCGTACTTAAAATAACAAATTTAACCTTATTCACACAAAAATTATTCACAAAAATCATTCACGAAAAATCATTCACATAGATCATTCATTGAGATCATTAACAACTCACCATTGACATAAATCATTCATTCATATATATTATTTATCATTCACATGTGAACATTTACAGACAACCATTCACGAGATTTGACAATTTTAAAGTTAATGGTAAAATTGTAATTTAAAAAGTCAATATCACATTATAGAAAATTAAAAAAAAATAACTCAATTAGTAAATTTATGTCTTGAAATATACTTATTTTCTCAATTTTCTTTTTATGTTTCAATGGTTTATATCATTATATATTATTTATTAATTTAATATTTCAAAATATCAATAATATTTTCCTAAAGTTATATATGATATCAATATTTTGGGAATTTTAATTTATATAGTAATTTAATATAATTTATTATTATTATAAATGGTACTACATGCAACCTCATCTGATTTTGTTTACATTCGTTCTGATTCAAGTTGATCCTTAGTTTTCTAATATTTATGTATATATTATAAACTTAATTTCGTTTAAAATTTTAGATAAATATTGATTTATTGTTATAAATATGTTAATATAAAAAAAATTTATACCACATCATACAATTTTATATATTTCGTAATCCAAAGCCATTATAATTATTAACATCTTCATTAATGAGTTTTTCTTTAATTATTATAAAACTATTTTTGTTGAATACGCTTTATTTTTATTAACCAAATTAATTAGTTTGTGAACATATACAGTTTTCACTTCTCTTTAAGTATCAAACTTATTATTTTGTAGAAGAGAATATGTAACAAACATATGCTTTGGTAGCATACAAACTTACATTTGTAACAGTTTTTAAATTTAATGGATTAATTTTATATAAAATATCATGTCATTATTATAATTGTTTATCAAAAGCGAAAAACTATAAAAATAAAACAAATTTTGTATTTTAAATCATATAAGTATATCATAAAACACAAAGCCACATTTTTGAAGTTTGTTATTTTTCATGTTTTCATTTTTATGGATAATTTTTAACATTTTTATTTTGGGTTTACCTCATCGTAATCTTAACGTATAGTTTGAATTATCATTAATGTACTATTTGAATTCATTTAAAAATGTCAATATTAATTATTTTTCATGTAATTTTCTTGAAATTTATTTATGTCCGCGCCATGCGCGCGGGTCAAACCACCTAGTTTATAATATGTATATAATAAAATTATGTACTATTACCCACTCTTCGGGTAATGCGACTCTAAGAACCAATGGCTAAAGCTGAAAGTTAACATTTTGTAATCATGAGTCAACATTTTGACCGATGGGTTAAGGTTATATGTTTAGGTTTTTAATTATTAACTTTAAAATTAATCAAACGACACACGCATTGAGATCTTAAAAGAAGATACCCTCTCCTTTTAAATATTATTGTGTTCTTCACGTTCCTTACACGTTCCTAATTTATTGTTTGTTTGAACTAAAGGGAAAATTGTCTCATTTTCTCTTCATTGACTTTAACATAATAAGCATCCAAGATTTAAATATAAAGAACAATTTATTTGTCTTTAGAGAAGTTGACTTCAAGAAACTGCAAGAAACCAATGGCTAAAGAGTATGTTTCCTCTGTTATGAAGTTGTTGTTTTTGCTTCTTCAACTTGTATTCTTGAGTCAATATGTTGATTCAGCCACTATCGTCAAGTATCTTCCTGGTTTTGAAGGACCTCTTCCTTTTGAGCTCGAAACCGGGTTTATTTTCTTTCTTCTCTTTTGAATACTTGTTATGTGTTTGGTGATAATCTTTAAATAGGGTATTGTTTCTTATAATATGAGTGAAGGTATATTGGTATTGGTAAAGAACAGGAAATGCAAATGTTCTATTACTTCATCAAGTCTGAGAGGAATCCTATAGAAGATCCACTTCTTATATGGATAACCGGTGGACCCGGTTGTTCTTCCATCCTTGCTCTTCTCTTTGAAAATGGTGAAAATATCTAAAACCCTTTTTTCTCGATCAACACTTTCTTTTAACTATGATTGATTTTACGTGTTTTGATTCGATAGGGCCTATTACTATTAAGCTTGATGTTTACAATGGAAGTATACCTTCATTGGTGTCTACTACATATTCGTGGACAAAGGTAACACAAAATTATTTGTGTTTGTTTTTCTTCATATATATGACTAATTCACATGCTCATAATATTGTTTGGTTTATTTCTTATAGACTTCGAGTATAATATTTTTGGATCAACCTGTTGGAAGCGGTTTCTCCTATTCAAGAACTCAACTTATGCATAAACCAAGTGATTCAGGAGAAGCTAAAAATATCCATGAGTTTATTCAAAATGTAACTATTGATTTCTTGAAGCAACTGTTCTTTGTTCATAGTAATTTGTATGCTATTTTCTTTTTGTTGTTGTTAACATATTGTTGACAAGTGGCTAGGCAAACATCAAGATTTTGCTTCAAACCCTTTCTATGTGGGTGGAGATTCTTATTCCGGTAAGGTTGTTCCGGCTCTCGTTCAAAAAATATCAAATGGTAATAAAGTTTTTAGGATATCAATCTTTAGTCTCATCTTAATCAAATAATTATCGCTTTATAATATAAATAAACATGATTATGTAGGAAATTATATATGTTGTAAACCTCCAATAAATCTTCAGGTTCGATATTTTGCATATATATAATTTATTACCCACTTCATATTAAAAGATTCTAAATCAACACTTATATTAAAACGTAGAGAATACAATACTACTTTTCTATACGTTAAAGATTGATAGTTTTTGTTTTTGGTATTGTGACCAACAATAGGGTTATATGCTCGGTAACCCGTTAACTCAATATGATATTGAATCAAACAGTCGAATTCCATTTGCTCATGGAATGGCACTTATCTCTGATGAACTTCACGAGGTACTATTAAACTTTGACATTTGTGTTCCTTCTTGTCTTCGTAATGAAAACAAATAAGCAAAGAGTTTGAAGAATGTTATTTTCTTTTGTAGTCTCTCAAGAGAACTTGCAAAGAAGAATATGTAAATGTTGCCCCAAGTAACGTAGAATGCTTGAATCTGGTTAAAGAATATAATAAGGTACATATATGTGAAACTTTTTAATTAACTAGATTATTTATAATGTTCATATAACCATTTAATTCAAGATTTTATACTCGTGTAGTTTAACTTTAAATTAAAATTCTTGTTTTCTAATGATTATGATATAGAATGACTAACATGAACACAACATAATGCTTACACGTTATTTATGGAACACGTTCGTGTATATACCGTAATAATGTTTGTTGTGTCTTCCTAGTTAAACAAATCATCACTAAACTGAAACTTTCTTGGTAATTAATTTTTTAAGTGCACAGAGGGACTATACAAGTATTTTATATCGTTACCATTCTGCAAAACTATAACTCCAAATTGCTATGTAAGTCTAATTTTTCTTACTCTTTTTGTTTACCGTTACACCATTGCGAACGAGAGAAAGAAAAAAAACACGTAAAAGATTGTTTTTGCAGGACTATCGCTACACTTTAAATAATTTTTGGGCTAATGAAAAAAGTGTACGCAAAGCTCTACGGATCGATGAGGTATATATAACATGTTTATTTATAATGTAACTAAAGTGTGACAAGTCTATAAGATGATTTATATGTGTAGGGAAGCATAAAAAAATGGATACAATGTGATATGAGTATGCCTTACAATAAGGACATTATAAGCAGTGTACCATATTATAAGAATATTAGCATCAATGGCTATCGTTCTCTCATCTACAGGTTAAGAGTTTAACTTTCTAATTATACACTTTTCTTGGCATACAAAATTCAAGATTTTTTGTACACTTTGTGAACAGTGGTGATCATGATTTAGCGGTACCGTTCATTGGAACTCAAGCTTGGATACGATCTCTTAACTATTCTACTATTGACGAGTGGAGACCATGGATGATAAATGATCAGATCGCTGGGTATTTACAGACTTTTTGCGTTTTTCTAATAATTTTGGTCTTCTTGTGTTGTTCATTTCTTATAACAAACTTATATTGATAAGAGAATACAATTTTGATTCACAGATACACAAGGACTTATGCGAATAAAATGACATACGCTACTGTCAAAGTAAGTCTTTTACCATACAAAATATGTATTTATGTCTTTGTTAGCTTGTTTTCTTATGTTTTAACTTAGTTTGTGTGTTTCAATTATAGGGAATGGGACACACGGCAGAGTATAAACCAGAAGAAAGCTTTATTATGTTCGATAGATGGATCAATGGTCAACCTTTGTAAAAGAAGAGGATAAAAAGTTACTACTTAAAACTATTAACAAAAACTCTCTCTATATGTATGTGTTTTTGGTTTGCTTTGCACATCTTATTTTTGGAATAAAACTCATTCTTCTGTTCTTTTTAAAAAAGATTATTTTCTCTTTTTAAAAGTATCAATTTTCACGTGAACCATTTAAATCATATATTTTTCGTTGACTGACATTTTAAATTATGAATTTTTTTTTACTGAGACAAAAAGAGCACAAAGTTGAATCCGTTAAAGGAAAAATTTGACAGTATGTTCAATTCCAGCCAATTGAAGTGCTCAATTCTTCGGATAAACTTCAAACAGTGTCAAACTATTATTAGGGATAAATGTCCCACATCGGAAACTCAAAGAGTTATAAACCAATTGGCAATGAGTGGAGTGGTCCATATCCCTTATATATTGGTTTATAACTCTTTGAGTTTCCGATGTGGGACATTTATCCCTAATACGCCCCCTCGAGATAATGGGTCTCGTTAACCATTAATCTCGGGTAGTTTGGGCAAGAGAGGCGGACCAGTCGGGTCAAGCCTGTGATCGGATCGGGCTCTGATACCATGTTAGGATTATGGGCTTCCAACTTAAAACCAATTGGCGATAAGTGGAGAGGCCCATATCCTTTATATATTAGTGTTTAACACTTTGTGTTTCCGATGTGGGACATTTATCCCTAATACGCCCCCTCGAGATAATGGGTCTCGTTAACCATTAATCTCGGGTAGTTTGGGCAAGAGAGGCGGACCAGTCGGGTCAGGCCTAAGATCGGATCGGGCTCTGATACCATGTTAGGATTATGGGCTTCCAACTTAAAACCAATTGGCGATAAGTGGAGAGGCCCATATCCATTATATATTAGTTTATAACCCTTTTAATTTCCGATGTGGAACATTTGTCCCTAATACGCCCCCTCGAGATAAGGGGTCTCGTTAACCATTAATCTCGGGTAGTTTGGGCAAGAGAGGCGGACCAGTCGGGTCAGGCCTAAGATCGGATCGGGCTCTGATACCATGTCAGGATTATGGGCTTCCAACTTAAAACCAATTGGCGATAAGTGGAGAGACTCATATCCTTTATATATTAGTGTTTAACACTTTGTGTTTCCGATGTGGGACATTTATCCCTAATAACTATTGCGTTAATAGACTTAACCTTGGACTCTTTTTATTTACGGTGTGCTCTTTTTGTTTCGGTAAAAAAAAATTCATGATTTAAAATGCCAGTCAACGAAAAATACATTATGTAAATGGTTCACGTGAAAGTTCATGCTTTTTTTCGGTGAATTTTGAAAGTTTATAATTTAATTGACATTTTTTCAAGAATATAAACTACTCTCATGTTGTCATGCATATATATGTGATCGAGGGAAACCAATTTGTTTTCAGCTGGGGATTTTTTTCAAGCCTATCACACATAAAAATCATAATTCTCAAAGTCTAGAATCATCTTCTTTTTTAAGAGAGACTATTTAATTAAACCTATAGTTTCGAACCCATGCGTCCCGCACGGGTGTAATATTTATAAACATATTAATTTGATACAATTTAATTAAATCTTTTTATGTTTATTGACATAAATTTTAGAATCATATTATGTATGTTTTGATATTACGAATATAATTTGGTTAATCTTACAAATTATGTATGATATTTTCCGACCGGTCTCAAAATTACACATATATATATTATATAAATCTACAATTATGCTTACATTTAAATCTAAAATTCGACCCGCAAATAAAAGTTATCTTACTTTAAAAAATATGTACTTTTAAATAATTAAAATGTATATAACTTAAAAACTTAAAAAAACTTTAAATATATTTTTAATATTGTATGATTTTCATAAAATTAAAATCATCTTTTGATTTTTCATTATGTTACCTATTAAATAGTTTGATATTTATTTTCTTTTTCTTTAATTCTTTTGATTTTGATTTGAGTCCGTTAACGAAAAATTTGATAGTATGCTCAATTCCAGCCAATTGAAGTGCTCGATTCTTCAAATAAATCTCAAACATTGTCAAACTATTGCGTTAATAGACTTAACATTGGACTCTTTTTGTTTACGTTGTGCTCTTTTTGTTCCGGTAAAAGAGAATTCATGATTTAAAACGTCAGTCAACGAAAAATACATGATTTAAATGGTTCACGTGAAAGTTCATGTTTTTTTCGGTGAATTTTGAAAATTCATGATTTAATTGACATTTTCCGTATGTATATTGTATTATCGTAAAAGCCTAGAATAACATAATGAATGGCCCAATGGGCTTTAAAAAGCCATATCGTGAATAAAACGCGCCGCGATTTGTAAAACGTGAAAAAAAAACTGCGTGTAATCCAATCAAAGCCTCTCATAAACCTTCGTCTCTTTCTCCTTTTCCTTTTTAACTTCAGACACGAATCTCTCTTTCAATTTTTTGTTTGAATAACAAAAAAAATCTAGCACGAAAGACAACTTATCTTCGGCGGATATGCCTTCTCCTCCGGCACCGGAAACGGTGGTTAGCCACCGCTTCGCCGCGTTTCTAATCTGGCAATCGATTCCATCGTCGGCGATCTTCTTCTTCTTCAACGTCTTCCTCTTCTCCGCGAAATCAATCGTCTCCTTCTTCTTCACTTTCTTCGTATTTCACTTCTCGCAACTTCTCTTCTCCGTCTCTCTATCTCTCCTCTCTACTCCGACGCCGGATTCTCCTCTCTCCCCTCTCAAAATCGGTCTTAACCTCCTCCGCCACCACTCAGATCCGGAGTTCCGCCGCCGCGCTCGCGTTTCCCTGCGAATCGCGATTTTCTTCTCCGCCGCTTCTATCGCCGGATTCTTATCGACGGCTGTGTTCTGCTTGTTCAATGATTCGTACGAAGCTATTGGTAGATTAGGGTTTAGAGGATTTATCACTGGTTTGCTTTACGCTTTGCTTTTCGTCTTTAAGCAACGTTGGGTTTTGGAGTTTCCCATTATTCAGGTTAATAGTAATTATAATAATAATGAATTATTGATTTCTTGGTTTGATTTGTTATTGTTTGATTTGTTATTGTTTGATTCATTGTGTGTGTTTTGTGAGCAGAGACCACCCTTCTTTAGCTTCAAGATTGGTCTTCCTTGTGCTCTAACACAAGCTTTGAAGCTATCAGGTGTGCTCTATGTGTTGTCGACGATAATGCTATTGTTTCTGCTAGATTGGTCTGGTGGGCTTGTCTCTGTGTCGAGATTCTTGGGAGAGCAGGTCATATCTTATGCTGGTAGTTTCTGTCTGATCCTCTCTTGGGAAGTTACTCACCATATACATCAGGTTAGCTGATTTTGTCTTTTGTTGATACGCCTATTTGCTTTATGTCAAGATTCTATCTTTGTTATCCGGGTCATGTTAGCTCAGCTTACCGGTATATGTTTGTGTTAACACTTTGAAAAAGTTATCATCTTTGAGCTTTGTTCTGTGCGTTGCTTGTGTTTACTATCAAGGAATGTATAACTTTTAAGCTAATTTTTACAGGTTCTGCACACGAAACGGTTTGCGTTTGCTCCTCCAAAAGGATCTGCTGCTGCAGAAACGAATCCAAGCGAGCCGCTTCTTGCTGCGTTAGAAGGGAGTACACCGGGTTCACTCGAGCAGTCTCTTGCGTACCTTGACCTCTACATGGTGTCTCAGAACAATGTGGACACATGGCGTCGTGCTGCTTTCTTCGAAGAGTCCAGCGAGACTTACAAAAGAGTAATCACTCTATGCTTAAGGCCTTTAGAAGAGCTTGCCTCAAAGCTATCTTCGGGGCTCGACCACACCTTTACTGAAAAAAGCTTTCAGACACCCGAGTCATATATCGATCTTAAATTTGGCGAATCACTCAAGTCTTTTCAGGTAAAGCCTAAACCCTCTTTTTTCCTTTGTGATGGTTTCGTCTTTGTATATGTAACTCAAAACTATATATTTGCAGCTATATGCATGGTGTGCTCAAACAACAGCATCCTTGACTTCAATCTCTCACAAGGAAGACAAGCTTGGAGTAGCACAACTCTCTGGTGGTAACGCCGATGTTGTCTCGACGCTTCTATCTCTATTGCTAGCAGTGGAAACGTTTATGGGGAAGAAAACAAACCTGCAATCACCTCAGCAACTCACGGGACCGACTGGTTTCAAATCGGATACATGGAACATGGTCAGAAAAGATGTTAATAAGCCCTTAAAGAGGAGAAGTGCGGAGCTATACTCTTACGGGTATGCAGCTACAGACGTTTTGAAGATATCGATATACAAGATCCTTTCTACGTTCCGCGATGAGATGATCAACGGCGACAGGACCGGGATTCTTGGTCGCGATTGGATAGGATGCAAGAAACCGCCTTTCGGAACACACGAGATGTTGCTTCAGAGACTTAAGCTCTTCCTTGAGTTCCAAGCTTGATTAGGGGAAGATTTTAAAGAGAGAAAAAATGAACTTTCATTGATGAGAAATCTTTCCAAGTTTTGGGACATTAACAATACATTTCTCTTTTAGTAAACTAAGAAAATTACATGAGAAATTAAACATTATTTGTTAGGTTATGCTTCTTTACTGAAATGGGCCAAATATTTAGGGCCATGATCCAAAAGAAATATCATTGCTTGATAATAATAATAATTGTATTATTTATTATTTTAAAAGGCGAAATTGGTCTTTTATTCGATGTTTAGCAAATTTGAAGCGCCGCTTCGATCTCTTCTTCTTCTCTTCTTATCTTCTTCGACGAAAAGGAAGAAGAAACCCTAGAAAAATCGAAAGGTAAAGCTACGATCTATAATCACTCTTCGTTACGTTAATCTATGACATAATCGGATTGTTTCGCTTCGTGTTTTGTCTGATTTATAAGAATTGTTTGAGATCAATTTCATGATTCTCAGCTTAGTATTGATTAGTTATTGTTTAGGAAAAATTAATACACTTTTGGGGCACTAAGTAATGAGTTTTGAGCATTAATACATTTTTGGGCAAAAGTAATACATTTTTGAGACAAAGTAATACACTTTTGGGCAAAAGTATTAAATTTGTGTGCGTGTGTTTGGAAAATTAATACATTTTTGTGTGTGTGTCTCTCTGTTTTGAAAATTAATACATGTTGTGTGTGTATGTGTGTTTTGAAAATTAATACATTTTTTATTGTTTATGTGTGTTTTGAAAATTAATACATTTTTGTGTGTGTGTTTTGAAAATTAATACATTTTTTGTGTGTGTTTTGAAACATAGATGAATAGAGAGAAGTTGATGAAGATGGCTAACACTGTCCGCACAGGCGGAAAAGGAACTGTAAGAAGGTAAAACACACACAAATTCGCGGTTTTTATCTTTATTTTTAAGCATTACCTTTTGTTTATGTCTTTTTTTGTGAATGTTTTGTAACCAGGAAGAAGAAGGCTATTCACAAGACCAACACGACCGATGACAAGAAACTTCAGAGCACTCTCAAGAGAGTCGGTGTTAACTCTATTCCCGCTATCGAAGAAGTTAACATCTTTAAAGATGATGTTGTGATTCAGTTCATTAACCCTAAAGGTACCAAAACTTGCTCTATTAATAAATCTCAGGATTTGTCTGAAACTTTGTTGTGTCTCTGTTTCTATGTTGTTGTTACAGTTCAAGCTTCGATCGCTGCTAACACATGGGTTGTAAGCGGCACACCGCAGACTAAAAGTAAGTGTTGTATCCACTTTTTGATCCAATAATCTTCTCTGTTTACGCGCATTCTCATCTTAATAACTGTATTTTCCTGTAGAATTGCAAGACATACTTCCTCAGATTATCAGCCAACTTGGTACACACCATTGAATCTTACTCTCTCGTTGTCGTCTTTTCTTAGTGATAACTAACATTAACATATCTTTTGGCTTCTGGTGATCTCAGGACCAGATAACTTGGACAACCTAAAGAAGCTAGCAGAGCAATTCCAGAAACAATCACCAGCTTCAGGTGATGTCCCAGCTACTATCCAAGAAGAGGAGGACGATGACGATGTCCCGGATCTTGTAGTGGGAGAGACTTTCGAGACTCCTGCTGTCGCCGAAGAGACTGCTCAGCCTAAAGCTGCTGCTTCTTAGACAAACAAAAAAGAGGTGATCCGCATAAACGTTCGATCTTTTTTGAGCATTGTTAGAACTTCTTGTTTCTCTCGAATGCTTGCGGACACAAAAGACTTTGGTTTGGTTTTTGATTATCACTTGATGCTTTGTTTTGGTCCGAACAGCCAAATGAGTTCTATGTTCGGTCTTTTTTCAATCAAAACAGCCTTCTTGATTTAAAACAAACAATCAACTTCTTAAAAAACAGGAAGATTATACATTAGTACCACTTATTGGACTGACACTAGACATTCCATAGACACTGAAAGGCGAATCAAGAGTGTTCTGTTTCGTTTGCCATCTTTTCTGCTTTTCCCTGCTGCGTTAACGTTTCATAAAGCGGAGCGTTTTGCGTTTCTCTTAGCCAGAGACTCATCACACCGCTCAACACAGATGCGATACCAAACACGATAAACGACAGCATCGCGCTTTCCCTTCCCAAGGCAACCAGCAATGGCGCCGCAGAAGCTCCTAACATAAACGCTTGACGTAAAAGCGAAACCGCAAAGTTCCTCTTGTTAGTCGGGAAAAGCTCTACGCAATAGACGTATAGTACATCGTACGCTGTTGAGGACGCCATGAACCCAAAAGCCTCGACCGCGAGTTGCAGCCATTTGGAAAAGGGTATCGCACTGGTCACACGTTTGAGCGAGAGAAGAGCGCAGAGAATGCACGCGATTCCAGCAAGGTACGATGAGTTTGAAAAGAGCGGACGCCGGTTCATGAACCCTAGAAGGAAGCTACCAATGAAAACCGCCGGAAACTCCATCAAAGCGTTAACCGCAACGGTTAGGTAAAGATTGAAGTTAAGATTCTCCGCGTTTAGTTGAATCCCGTAGTAGACGAAACCAGAGCCAAATCCAGCCAACATAACCATTACGATCCTTTTTACCGCCCATTTCGTCTTCCAAAAGCTCTCCGACGAAGACGACGAAGTTTGATCGTTCCTCGTCGGGATTGGATCGATTAGGCTAAGATCCGCCGGAAGTTGTTTCCCGTTACGCCTCGCGAGTTTCTTCAAAATCACCATGGCTTCTTTGTTACGTCCCTTGACAAGTAACCATCGAGGGGACTCGTAGGCGAAAGGCAAGAGGAAAATAGCGTATACGAGGGGAAGAATCGATATTATTCGATAAAGGTTCCTCCATGACTGTCTTTCCAAGTAAGCCATTAGTGGTAAAGATAGAAAACCTAACGTGAAGAAGAAGAAACCGTATTGTCCTACTTGGCCTCGCCATTTTTTGCCGACGATCTCGGTCGCTAGTACTATACAGCAAGACCCGATTCCTGACCTGAAAAACCCGTTTGCAAAACGCAAGAACGCGTAAACCCAAACGTTTGGAGAAAATGAGATCGCCAAGGCTGTGACAAAGGTTAAAATACATGAGAGAAACAATGTCTTTTTCCGACCAAACCATGAATCAGCAAGATATCCATATACACCAGAACCTGTCAAAACAAAAACAACAAAAAAAATTATATCATGAAAAATTATGTCAAAATCCCTAAATTGTTTTAAGATTTTAGTAAATGACATTTAAAATTTACATTAACTTGAAATTAAACAAAACCAAACTTAAATTAATATCCCAAGGAACTCTCGCAAAATTATATTTATATCGGAAATCCATCAAAAAATTATAACGGATAAAAACTGTCAAAAATAATAAAATGTTGATATTTTTGCCGGTCTTGTGGGTATGGTTTTGGTCCGTCTTTCTATGGAATTCTGTCGAAATTTTGTAACAAAATTGCGTCCATCAGAACTGTCGTCGAAAATTACCATGTTTTCTTGTAATATTTTATACCATTTATATATATATAGTTATAAAAAAAAAAATCATACCGAAAAGAGAACCAATGAAGAAAAGAGTAGAAGGAAGAGCCACAAGAAACTTATGTTGGCATATAAGATTCCACTCAGAGACAACAGTATCTGTGTTTCCTCCTACCCATTCCCATTCTCCTCTTGACATTCCACACAACAAAGAACCTTCCACGATGGCTCCGGTCGCAACGAGCCTAGCCGCGGGTAGAGCATCGGAGAATATAGACACAAGTGTGGTTTGTGCATCGAATGTCCAAGCTATAGAGACTATAAGAGCATGCATGATTTGACCAAAACCAAGTGATCCTATGTGTTGCTCTATAACTTCATCGACCGTTAGTGCATAACTATTGTTGTTAATGTTGTTGTTGGTTTGGTTTGGTCTTAAATTTGCTTCTCCTTTCTCTGTTTCTGATAATGAATCGTTTGTTGATGATGTCTCCATTGGATTTGGAGATTTTTGTTGTGTGTTTTTGTGTTTTCTGTTGTTTTCAGGTGAAAATATATATAATCTTTTTGTTTTTTTAAGTTTTGTTTTTGTGGGTTTGATTTATGTGCTTAAGTAAGCGATGTTATTTATATACATGGTCGAGAGGGAGTGTTTTTGTATTAGATTTATCACTCTTTAATAAATAATCTAAAAAAGCGAATGTGGACAATGAGTCATTAATTTTTTCTGATAATTAATTATAATGTATCAATGTTATTTATTCATTAAATTCCAAAATTAATTAAATACTTATAAAAAAGTTACTTTAAATTTGTGGACGAAGTTTAAACACAAATGGGACTCTTTGTTTTTGTTTACGTCTCTTCCATTTTTTTATCTCGTTTTTCACTAGCTATGCAATAAATGTGTATAACTCTTTAGTTTCCACTAAATTACAAATATTGGAAAAAGTATAACAAACACAAAACTTACGGTTACTTAGAATCTATGATGATGTATATGATGTATAGACCAATGCATGTGCGTTCTAAATTACAAATGGGTTTTTGATATACTTGTTTTAAACAAAATATTATGATGGTGTTATCAAAAAGTTGGGTTATGTTTGTGGGTTTTTGGCAGAAATGTACATGAAAAGTGAGTTTGAACTTTGCAAGAAACTCTTTTGTAAGAGAACCCTTTTAATCCGTAAGTAGTTGAGTGTTACGTATGGCATACACACACTCTCTACAATATAAATATGTGCTTCCACGATTAATATATTTGTAGATCTCTTTCTTAAAATGTAATGTAACATTTACCAAAAAAAAAGTAATGTAAAGACATTTATGCCATTTATGAATTTTCTCGGTAAATTTAGGGATCAAAAGTTATTTTAAAGTTATTCGTGTTTATAGTATTTCTGTATTTATATATATATATACGCAGGGCGAATCTAGAAAATATTTTTATCCGGGGCAAAACTACTAATTAGCCTACAATTTAGATTTACCAATATGTGCATTTTTAAAATTCTTAAAGAAAATTAGACTAATTCAAATATTTTATGGGGTGCAAGTGCACCTCTTGTTAATAACCTACATTCGAAACGTAACAAATTTGATTGGAAACGTAACAAATTTGATTGTTAAATAACTAATTAAAAAAGGGAACAAACAAATCAGAGAAGAAGAAAATAATTACTTAAAACAAGAAGTAACGTTGAAACATTCTTTTTTTTCTTTTCGCCATTAACAAAAACAAATAAAAAACTCTTTTTCGATTAAGATATATTATCCAATTATATTAGAAAGGGTGTAGTATGATTGCATTATTAAGGATTAGTTTATTAAAGAGGTGCGATCATCCCAAGAAGCCATGAAGAAAGTGGGTTTAATAGTAAGATTAGGACATTACGTGTTATGAGATTCTACATGTGATGTAGTTATATAATCCTATATATATATATATATTTGATGTATATTATTATCTATATCGCATTTTTGTTTTTACATCTTCCTTTTCAATACTATTTAATTATCTCTTGTAACTTATATGTCTAGGATCAGTACCCATATAAGAATAAGACAACACAAATTCTTAACTAATGTTTTCGATGATATATCATATGGTATGAAATTCTCAAGAGAACTATCTTATCTTGGGTAGGACTAATTAAGGATTTATTATTCAAAATTTAATCAAATAAACAATGAGTAGATTGGTAATTTCTTTTACATTAATTAAATTTTGTTTTTTTTTATGTTTTTCAGGTAGGTTGGTGTATATTCTAAAATACATATCTATATCTTCCTTTAATTGCTATTGCCTATATATATCTCAAAATGTGCATATTCTTAGCTTAGGTCTAGGGTTTGTATTTATTTAAGCTTTTGGAAGCTATGTATTGATATAACACGTACCAAATTTTCAACGTTCGTTTTCAATAATAAGGTTATATATCCTTGTTTGTATACAAACATTACACAACCGCAAACAAATCTATATTATGGACTTCTGGTTTAGCTCCACGTAGAAAACAACATAATGTTCATGAATCAGCCTTGCAAAAATTGATTATTATTTGTGTAATCTTTTACAACAAAAAAAAAGTATTGTAAGTTAATCATGAGGATGAAAATGTTAGAACACTTTGTGATTACATTTAGTATTATCGTCTAAGTTAGTGTAATATCATCCACAAACTTTTTTATTGATTATGATATATATTTTTATTACGAATATGCGTAAATAAAGCTCCTTTTGTTCATGTGTTTTTCTCGTATCTGATGTTAATTAAATTATGTTGGATATTGTTATTCGTTGATGTATAACGTGACATGGACATATTAGAATCAAATTGTATAACTATATGGAATATTCTATTTAGATTCTTAGGGATTGATGTTATAACATGATACTTGCTTTCTTGTTTTGTTACGGTATATTGCTATATAAAATAGCTAATTAAAATTATACTTGATAGATTTTTTAAAAGTTAACTATGTGTATATAACTGATCGTCACAATATGTTACAGAGTAACATAAGAAATAAAATAATTTGTCTAATTTTTTATCAACCAGATGAATTATAACTTTATAAGTATATATTATAGGGAAAATTATAAAACTACACCATTTGAATTACATTTCACAAAACTACACCATTTTCAAAATATATCACAAAACTAGACCTAAACACTCAAAATTAAATTCAAATAAACCATACACAAACAATCATATCCCCTTAATACTATACCCTAAACACTAATTAGCGAATCCAAATGAAAAGATTTTAATTTTGGTAATTTTTAAAAAGGTAAATCAAGCTTTTAAAATTTTGAAAAGGTGTAAACTTGTGAAAATATTGAATTAGGTGTAGTTTTGTGAAGGGAGAGTTGAAAAGGCGTAGTTTTGTGAATTTCTCTATATTATATATAGTTATCAAGATCATAAACACTATAATTAGTGGAATAACTAGTAATGACACCATTTAAATGCGATGTACTACTAAACCTAATTATCATCCAATCTAATACTTGAACCAAACAAATTGTCATTTGTCTTCTAATCAATTATTTATTACATTAACTAAAAATAATAATTATAAATATGTATATGAACGATAATTAGTGGATGACGACTTGTGGGAACACTCCAAATGCTCCGTTAGAGTTAGGCAAACTTTTATTCTAGGTGTGGGCAAACGGCTGAAACCGAAAGAACCGAACCGAAAGAACCGGTTTTTTCGGTTCTCGGTTCCGAATTTATAAGAAATTCGGCTCTATTCGGTGAGATTTGAAATTGAAATCGGAATTCGGTTCGGGTCGGTTCGGTATACGGAAACCGAATTAAACCGATCATATATATACTAAAAATTAAAGATATAAACCCTAACTTAACATTTTCTTCTCTTCTTCGCTCGCCGTCTCTGTCAAAGACGATTTTAGGGCGATTTCCGATTTACTTTTTTCACTTCTTCTTTATATCATCGATTCATCATCTTTCTCATCATAGATTCACATCATATCATCAATAGTGAAGTTGAGTGGAGAAGAAAAACCAACGAAATCTCAAAGTTAGTTCTTCGTTTGTTTGTTCACTGTTTCCGTTATCGCGACTGTCACCATCTCCTTTATTATGATTGTCATCGTTTCTCTGACCTTTTCTGCAATCACCTTCGTAGATCAGTCAACCGTCGCAGTCCCCATCGCAACAACCTTTCACGGTCACCGTCCGTCATGGTCAACATTTTGATAACTTGAATTTTGTATTGGGTTTGGGCTTCATATGTGTATGGGCTTTTTTGTTAATATATTTTATGTATTTAGATACTTCTTTGTTTTTGATGTAAATCGGTTTAAAATAACCGAACAAAATTAAGTTCGGTTTTTTTTCGGAATGACAAAAAAAATAGATAACCGAACCGAATAAACCGAATACCGAACCGACCCGAACCGAATTTTAATTCGGTACAATTCGGCAGATTTTTTAAATAACCGAATTTTCCTTAAACCGAACAAACCGACCCGAATAACCCGATCAAACCGAACGCCCACGCCTATTTTATTCTATAAATAAATAAAACCCTTTTTCTCGGTTCACAATCTTTAGACTCTCTTAATTTTACAACCTAAAAAGTTATAAATTCTATTTTAACAAAATCCCATTAAATAAATAAAATTAGTGAGACACATCACACAAACTGTCTCCCAATAATAAATAAAAGTTTCTACACAATTTCATCCGTTACATTCAGCTTTATATTAATTATATTTTTAAAAACAAAATATATTTCATTTGGTCTATAGGCTTAATTTGCTGCATGATATGCTCATATCATAGTTTTCTTACATATTGAAAACCAAAACCATTTTGAAAAATTAATCACAAGAATTAATCAATAAATAGTTGATATAAAAGTGTTAATGGGCTTGACAAGGTTTTTGGCCCAGAGTTTTATATACTAAACTTAAACCATCTTCATGTCTATAAGTGGATGACTCAAAGAAACGAATAATAAAACGTATTTTATATATATATTAATTGAAAAGTCACTTTTGAAATTTTTGAAATTTGAATGAAATTTTTTTAAAAAGTCCATAAATTATAATTTTAAAAGCTCATAAATTAAGAATAAAGAACCCATAAAATATGATATAATAAAAAGTCTATGCATAAAGATAATAAAAAGTTCATAATTTATATTACGTTAGTATTAGATTTACCAAATGAAAACAATTTTCAAGTTATTCTAAATAAAACCATTGCTATAAACTGTAAATAATTTATATTTGTTTTATATAATTTAAATTTTATGGTATTTTGGTTCATAAAATTATATCGGTAGTTTTTCAATGGAAACAATCATAAGATGTTATTATAGTTCGAACAATTTTTCAAAATGGTTTTTTAGAAATATGATGATAAAAAAATGGATTGCCAATAATTTTAAATTTATTTTATATAAAATATATAATTAAAAATTTAAACTCTACGTTTGGCGCGGGTGAAATAATCTAGTAGCACTATATGGGAGTAACTAATTTGGATAGTTATGGTTGATTATATTTACTATCTTGAAAAGAAGTTACATATGAACATAAAAGTACTATATCACATTGGTCCTACTACACATTAAAAAATACAACACAAACAAGAACCATGCAGTAAAATACTAAATGCAGTTGCATTTCTCGATGGGACACGAAACATGATAATATCAGCCTCATGTTTCTTTCATATCCCAAATAAACTATGTAAATAGGCTCTTATTTGGTACTAAAAGTCCATAAACAAGTTGTATGATTACTTTCGCTTTTACATTTGAAAACATTTTAAAAAGAAAGAATTATTTTTTTGGTCTAAAGAATTTATTCAATGAATTTTGTAGATTAAAGTTACAATTTTTTTGTTATTCAAAACTTATATAAAGTTTATGCCGTCCATCTTTTTGACCATGTCTTGATATAAACATAAACCAAGAAAAAATGGTGAATTACCGGTTAAAAAAATACAAATGGGTCTTTTGTTTTGTTATAATAACGAGCTCACTATAGACTATATAGTACAACAATTATAATATAGTACTATATTTTTTGACAATTATAAATGTTGATTACAATTTCATAGGTAATGTTAAAAAAAATTTACTAACTTCATAGACTTGGGAATTGAGAGTGTCACTAGTGCGATGAGGAAACGATAAAAATTAAGACAGTGACGTTATCTAAACTAACTACTTTTCCCACGTGTAAAATTTAGAAACAACATAAATTGTTACACCAATTTTTTTTGGTAAATTAAGACCCAATCTTTATTAAATTGTTACTAGATTACTTTCATACCACACAATGACATAAGAGTATAAGACATAAGTCTATTACCTTCGAACACAAAAAAATTGAAAAAGACAATTAGATAATTAAGATTTTAAAGAATTTAGGGGAAAAAAAATATAAGTGAAGAGAAAATATGTAGAAAATATGTAGAAAATAAATCAAAACGCGAGAGACTGTCGCAGTTTTTGGCAACACACGCGTCGACCAATAAGATCAATTCTCGGACACCACAGTCTTCATGTGTCGTGTGTTCACATTCACTCTCCATTCTCATCTTTGTAGTCTTTTTCTTCATTATTTTTCTTCTAAATTTCAGTCAAAATTGCTAAAATTTGGAAATTACATCATATTTGTTATAAAACTAATATTATATATATACGTGAGTTGTTTTATATATATGTGAAGGGAATGAAATATTGGTAACGTGTATATTGTGAAGAGAGAAGAGAACTTTCTTTTTTTATTAACATTTTTTTTTTTCATTACAAATGAATGAGATGAGGCTTTATATAGCCTTTATAAGTCGGTTCAATAAACAAGATTTACACAAACGTTATTATCTATTATGAATAATTATTAACGGATAAATACGTTTGTATTTATCTAATACTTGATAACTTGCATATTTTACACATTTTACCTTATGTTATGCATTAGAATTAACTCATTTAGGTTGCATTTAGTGTCATATAGGTTGCATCTTGGTTTGTTTCGTGTATTTCGGGTTTTGGAGCGATAAAGACGGCAAAAGTGATGAATTTAAGCCAAAAAGAACCAAATACACTTGCATCGGCATGTTGTATCGGTTTCATTGGCCGATATAGAAAACGGAAAGTTTGCCGAAGCTCGTATCGGCCAACCATATCGGTTTGGAGTGGTCGATACGAGAGAAAAAGACCCGAAGGACGCGTATCGACTTGTTGTATCGGCTTAGCTCGGCCGATACGAAGAAAACAGAGCCGAAGGAAGGCTACCGAAAGCGCGATATCGGTCGACCTGTATCGGTTTGCATTGACCGATACGAGCCGCGAAAATTAATGGAAATTCGGTTTTATGTTGTAAAAAGGAAAACCAATTCCTAAACCAAATTGGTTTCCTTTATTTTCTTTGGTTTTTAATATATTAGGGTTTTTCTATGTTTAGAGGATTCATTCTATCTTTTAGTTTTAGTTTTTCATCGCTTTGTTTCTTTTGCTTTGGACTTGGGAGATTTTCTTGGTGTTTGCTACTTGGCCACCTTTGAATCTTCATCATCATCAATAAGAGTTTTCTTGAACCTTTATTATCCTTGATTTATTTTATGTTTATGCTTTCTTTAAATTTAATTGTTTTGAATTTCAATATGCTTTGTGAGTAGTTCCAAATAGACAATTGGGTTAGGGTAAAAGGGGATTGATTGAATCTAAGATTAATAATTGTCTAGGACTTAATAGATCATAAACTTTAGTCTTTGGTAACAATCTTAAAGCCTTAATCGAGTTGGCCATTCGATTATTGAACCCAGGAAACTTTATGAATCGAGAGATTATAAAGGTTCCTGAACAATTACCTTAGAACCAAGCCTAGCTTAACCGATAGATCTGTGTTAATAAGCTTGGTGGTTAGAATTGATTTGCTCTTAATGTTTCTCGACGATTAAACTATCCAAGATATTGTTTTAGTTTAATTGTTGAGAAAATGACCATTGCCACGAGAGTGGATTGATCTAAAATCGTTTTCAAAACCTTAAAGTTATTTTTGTAAAAGACAATTTGAAATCTGAAAGTTTAATCACCCTTAAAACACCTTAACTCGATTGTTTAGCTTTTAATTAATCTTTTAAAAACTCTTAATTCTCGTTTTCGTTTTATTTAATTTTCGGTTACAAAATCACACAAACAACAACCTTTTGATTACGCTTAAACTGAGTTCGTTTCTCATAAATTCAAGTACATTGTTTGCTCCTGATTTGGTTTGACATCTTAAGTACTACAATTAAGATATTAGATTTAACGGGGTAAAATCTCGTTTATCAATACTCCCCCTTAATTTTTCATAGAGATATTTGTATTGTGTATCACAATCTCCCCTTGAACTAACCGGTTATAATCTTTTGTTGGAATACCCGGTTCTTGTTGTTGTTGCCTCGTTAAAAAAACCTTTTCGTGGAAAAACTCAGTGAGATAAAAATCACGATAAGGGAAAAAGAGTGCAACCACGCATTTAATCATTTCTCCCCCTGAAATCATCATCTTCCGGAATAGACGTCTTTTGTAAAGAGATCTTCAGGAAAATATGTTTTCTTCTTCCACAAATGTCTATCTTTTGGCGCGTTCTTGTTGTCTCGTTAAAAACCTTACCATGGAAAAATCCATTCGGATAAAAACCATGATGAGGGAAAAAGAGTGCAACCGCGCACATAATCATGACTTCAACTGGAAGTCTTATCTTCACAAATAATCATTTTTTCATATAGGTCTTTGAATGAATGTGTTTTCTTCTATTGCTTTTAGGCTCCCCCTCGGAGTTTTATTGGAAACACCACGAGATTGTTGTTTTGCGATTTCACTTTATATGATCTTAAATATTCTTCATCTGCAAAACAACTTATACCAAAATTTGGGATTTCTAATAACCCAAAGTTAATCATATTTTATCTCATCCCAATATGCGCATAAGGGACGAGTTATATTCTGCATAAATAATAGCAAATTCTATGTATAATTTGCAAAACCTATGGATGCTTAACAACATATAAATATGATCCCTTATGACCACACACATATATATATATATACAACTTCTTCTAGAAGTTCTTAACATAACATCTTTTTCATTAGATGTTTAACTTAATGTCTGAAGACTTCTGGTCTTTCCAAGGTCTTTTACTTTGTTTATAACTCTTCAGAGTTTGATCGATCTTTGTTCTCGAGAACATTACTATGATATCATTAATTCTTCAGGAAATTAAACTTTGCATGCATTTTCTTTATGAGACGCAATTCAAGTCTCTCAAATATATTTCTCAATACTGAGTATTTTTACAAAAACCATACATCATATGCGTTTTGTTTTATATACATTAATACTCTTTTCATATTTGGACTTCTGGTCCAAAACTCTCGTTACTCAAACGAGTTTAATATAGACTTGATTGTCTCTTTTATGTATTGGCCAATATTACCTCTCAACGCTAATTCACGGAGCGGAGATTTCGATCCTCATTTATAACATCGCGCGTTATGTCACTATTATAGTCGACATTCATTTCAACTTTGGTTCCATATTTACTTTATTGTCATGATACATCGAGATCTTTTAATCATTATCAATGATTTTGTTCAAGTACTTGATTTCATCTTTGATCCTTCAGGGATCTATCCTCCTGGGATCTAATCCTCCCGGGATTTCGATCATGACTCATTACTCCTCTTTTCCTTTTGAAGAGATTAATAAATATTTGCTCCTTTATCATTTCTTAATTTTCGGAACCAAAGTAGTCTATCATAGACTTTATGTGTCATCCTTCACGGGCACATATATTTATTATTGGAGCATTTTCATATGGAATGAGATTTTCTTTTCATCACCTTGAATTATCTTATGAACTTCAAGTTCATTTTCTTTCGTATGAGGATCTTATAATGATAATTCATTTCATGAAATCTCATCCATCATTTGATTTGCAATAAATTTGAATAGTGATCCTTTGAACTTTTGAACTTCGGTTCATAATCCTTTTGTTCAAGGATTCCAAATATTCCATAATTCTCCCTTAGAGAAATCTTATCATCAAGATTATGATTGCAAATCTTACAATAAGCACATCTCCAATGATGGCTTTTTAGAGCAGCTCTTTATTTCCAGCTCATATACTTCATCCTCTTGGATGTCATTTTTATGAGGTGTGGAGGAGCATTCATAATATATATCACACACCCACAAATTTTCAGACGGAAATATCACCATTCTTTAAAACTCATTGACTGTGAATATCATCTTCTAGATGTTTCACTTTCATCTTCTGGATGTTTAACTTTATCTCATTCGACACCTAATAAGCTTTTAATAAGCTTTATGTGGTGTGGAAGAGCATTCATAATATATATCACACACCCACAAATTTTCAGACGGAAATATCACCATTCTTTAAAACTCATTGACTGTGAATATCATCTTCTAGATGTTTCACTTTCATCTTCTGGATGTTTAACTTTATCTCATTCGACACCTAATAAGCTTTTAATAAGCTTTAGTTTTGGGATATCAATCCACCAAAACTATCAATTTAATGTCATTGTGGGATTCTTTAATTCTCCCCCTCGAGATGATAATTCTTCTAGATTATTCATCTCGAATTGAATCCATTTTCAGGATCAACAACATATCCTTCTGGGATCATGTGTTTTATCTTTGATCCTTAACAATTTAAAATAAGATTCATATTACTCTCTTTCTCAAGATAACGGCTATACATGCTCGTTTATTTTGGACCGATTCTCACTTTTAGATCGGTCATATTAGGAGTATAATATGGGGATCTTTATAAAGAAATCAACCATTATATTCAATGAGCTCTTTTAACTCAAAAATGGTGATCTTCATTTCTTTTCACATGATGACTTTGATTCTACTTTTCTTTAAAACATGCATAAGTTGAAAGACTTCTTGTTTTTCCAACAAATTTTAATGATCTTTAATCATTAATACTCCCGGATGGCTTAACCGGATATATTAAACTTTAATCAATAAGTAAACTTCAGGTTTGCTTTCATATACATCTTTTGCCATTTTTATACATATAGCATGTCGTCATCATGTTTTCTTTTAGAGCGTTTAACTTTTCTTTCGCTCGTTTAGAGTGTTTTCGCTCTTTTAAAATAATTTTAACTCTTCGAGAGTTAAGTTTTTCATGAGCGTTTATTCTTTCATGAACGTTTAAGCTTTTCTTGAGCGTTTAACCTCTTCGTGAGCGTTTAAGCTCTTCGGGAGCGTTTAAGCTCTTCGGGAGCGTTTAAGCTCTTTAGCATTTTTACTTTATTAAAATATTTTATTCTTTTAAAATATTTAATTATTTTGCAATATGCAAAATTTTCATATATTTTGGATTTTAACTTACCAGTATAATGAAATAGATATAGCCTTTCATTTAATCAAAGAGACAAAACTTCAATATAATCAAAGAGACCTTATCTTCAATTTGATTAATGACATATATATATTTTCATATAATCAAAGAGACATAGTCTTCAATTTGATTTATGAACTATAGTCTTCTATTTGATCAAAGAGGCATATTCTATTATAGATTTTTGGAGACTAAATTTTGGTAAAGTTTCTTTTAGATTTTTATTTTTTTATTACTATATTAGTAAAAGTTTTGACAGAGTTTCTTTTAGATTTATTAACTTATTTTTTCGCAAAAATTATTTTGAAAGAGTTTCTCTTAAGTTTTAAACTATATTAGTTTAAATTTTGCCGTAGTTTATTTTAGATTTACTAGTTTTATACTTTTGGCAAAAATCGTTAATTTTAAATTTTGACAGAGTTTCTCTTAATGTTTTAAATTATATTAATTTAAATTTTGCCAGAGTTTCTTTTAGATAAAAATCAAAATTTAAAACATTTAAGGATACACTCTAACATGAGTATCAAATATAATTTTTTCATTATATTTATAAATATAACAACATAATTTAAAATTACCTGGATAATATTAATCGGGTATACTGAAGCTCATGCAACGATTACCTCGTATAAGCAGAGACGTTCGTGCTGATAACGTGTTATAAAACTAATATTATATATATACGTGAGTTGTTTTATATATATGTGAAGGGAATGAAATATTGGTAACGTGTATATTGTGAAGAGAGAAGAGAACTTTCTTTTTTTATTAACATCTTTTTTTTTCATTACAAATGAATGAGATGAGGCTTTATATAGCCTTTATAAGTCGGTTCAATAAACAAGATTTACACAAACGTTATTATCTATTATGAATAATTATTAACGGATAAATACGTTTGTATTTATCTAATAATATTAAAATTATAAATTGATATGCTGGAAAATATTAAATAGAACATCATGTCTATATCATGTTATCAAATATTACGTATATATATTTAGTATTGTTCATGGAGTCTTTTGAAAATATTTTTTGAAGGTGTAATTTTATTTTTGAAAATATGTGATTTCAAGATTTTATTGTGTTTCATGATAAGATTTATTTAAATTATTCAAATTATTAATATATCTGTAAATAGATAATTATTTCAAGAGTCAACTTATTTTGAAGAGGTCAATTGTGGGACCAATGTACTATAACTGGTTTTTTGTGCCTTTAAGACTTGAATGAAATATTATTTTCATATTTGAAAAATGAAAACATTGATTTTATTTTTATTTATCGAAGCTCCATAAAATCTTGTTTTCTTTCACTATAAATATATCAACAAAGTATATAATTTTCCTTATTAAAAATATCTATCTCGATTAATAAAAAAATGTCGAAACTAGATCAACGTTTTATAAACTCTCTCGGTTATTAAAATTTGTGTTATTACAGTTTCCTAACAAAAACAATTATATTCGACGCCAAGAATAAATCTCTCGAGGATATTAAAAAGAAATATAGAATTAATAAAAAAAATATATTAAATGTGCTAACGTCCTCGTGATCTCCACAATTACACTTAATCCATTTGTAGTTAATTATCTTATAAAAGAAACATATATATGCATAAGGTCTTGACCAAATTTCAATATCTAAACAAATCAAACTAAAAAACAATCAAACTTTTTATTTAATTCTGCAAATGTAACGTGGATTTTAGTGTTGTAATGGCGTAATACTGTCAACATTTTACCACAATCATTTTGTCTATTTATAAACAAAGACTCCTCATTTTTTAATTTCTAGCTATATTAGAATATATACGAGTTGTTATAAATTAATTATTAATTTAATATAAAAACAAAAAAAGGATCAACAAGTCTTTATTAGTGAGTGTAAGAGAGAGAGAAGAAGCGTTTCGTCCTCTTCGTTTTCTTCTTCCATTAATACAAACTAATCTCTACTTCAAGTTTTTCTGTCATGAAGATCTTCACGAAACAAATATAAAGTTAAACAATCCTCAAAATCTAAAACAAACCCATTTTCTGATTCTTATTTTTCTTTCAAAATCAAGATAAAAGTTTTGATTTTTATCTAAAAAACATAAGGTTTTCTGGTTTTTTTTTTGGAGAAGATTCTAGCAGAAAAAAAAATCTTGAGAGTTGAGATTTACAAAAACTATAAAAAGGAAAGAGAGTAATGTTTTATTTTATTTTTTGGGAATAATGAAACTACCATAATGGGATTAAGTGTTTTGTATTAATGAGAGAAGACCAGAATATCATTACACTACAAAACTCTGTTTTTTTATAAATTTATTTTGCTGATAAAGATCTAAAAAACCAAAGAGATTGAAGAAGAAGATAGAGAATGTGGTGGTGGTGTTCTTCAAGAAAAGGCCGTACGAATCTTGAAAGATTCCTCTTAGGAATCACTCCAAAACCTCCTTTATTCTCTCTTCCTCAGGTAATTAAAACCTATTTTATCTCTTTAAAATCTTCAATTTTTGGGGATAATTAGGGTCACAAATATCAATTAATCATCAAACAACCTAGAATCTGTGAATATTTTTGATATTTTGGGTTTGTGAATATTTGTTTTTGAATGAAATTTGGTAATATAAAGGACAATAATTGCATGGTCTATCAAGGAATTTTTTTTTTGTGAAAATCTATCCATTATAATGGTCACATAATTTCATTGATTTATATAATACCACGTGGAAACATGTGACATACTTTATTCATTATTATATTATTATATTCATCAATCTAATATCAATATTACAGATTTGGTTTGAATATGCTTAAGTATATCCTCTGAATATCTATCATTATCATGTTTTATTTACTAATCATGGATTATATCTTGAGGAATTCACAAAGCTACACTTTTTTCATGCATTCCTTTACAAAACTCTACCTAATTCAATTTTTTTACATATTTACACCTTTTCAAAATTTTAAAACTTTGATTTATCCTTTAAAAAATTATCAAATTAATTTTTTTTCATTTGTGTTCGCTAATTAGTGTTTAGGATATAGTATTAAAGGGGTAAGATTGTGTGGGTAGAGTTTATTTGGATTTAAATTTTGAGTGTTTAGGTGTAGTTTTGTGAAATATTTTTGAAATGGTGTAGTTTTGTGAAATGTAATTCAAATGGTGTAGTTTTGTAATTCTTCCTTATATCTTTTGCTTAATGATATAAAATTCTGGTGAACACTTATAAGTCAATGTTTTAGTCCGAAAAGTAATGAACATGTTGTTACAACTTACAAAGCTAATCACAGTTACATTTGTGGTTGTAATTAAGAGTTAATGAAGTCACATTATTATTTTAAAAATTGTAATTTGAAGTGAATGATCTTTAAACCTTTTTGTGGTAAGCAACAGGTGAAGGAGGAAAAGGTAGAATATTTCAGGCTTAGTGATCTTTGGGACTTTTACGATGAGCTAAGCGCGTATGGCTTCGGATCAAAAGTTGATCTAAACAATGGCGAAACCATTATGCAGTACTATGTCCCATACCTATCAGCCATCCAAATCCATACTAACAAACTCGCTGTGACTTCAAGGTAGAACAATAAGTTGTCTTTGTGGTATGTCAATGCAAGTGTTTAAGACAAGTCTTTCGATGTTTTTGATGCGTGTGTGTGGTTTCTTGTTTTTTGGTTTTGTAGGAAACATAATGAAGTGGTGGTTGAATATGAGAGTAGCGAGTGTTGGAGCGATAGTGAGAGCGAAAGGTTGTTGTCGAGGTCAATGAGCAATGATTCTAGCAAAACATGGGATGTTGTCTCTGAAGATTCGAATTTTGATCCAGACGGTTTGCAGTTTCCGAGAGATAGGCTTGGTTGTCTTGACTTTAAGTATATCGAAAAAGATCCTCCTTACAAAAGAGTTCCTTTAACCGACAAGGTTGCACTCTAGTCTTGTCCTTTCACATTGTTTCGTAACCGCACTTTCGTTTATCTTGTTAATTAAACATTGGTTTTGATTGTTCTTTAGATAACCGAGTTGGCTGAGAAACATCCGGGACTAATGACTCTAAGGAGTGTCGATATGTCTCCTGCGAGTTGGATGGCTGTTGCATGGTAAGTACTTGCTCATTTATTTACGCGGTTTTATATCCTTCCTTGCTTAACAATTGTGTGACTTGATGAGTTTAGGTATCCGATATATCACATACCAACTTGCAAGAACGAGAAAGATCTTACGACAGGGTTCCTAACTTATCACACTCTATCTTCGTCTTTTCAAGGTACGCACGATCTTTAGTTATAGCGAAGAAGTAGAATCAAACATCAAATATGGTCTTCTTTTTACGACGTTTTTTGAAAATTATAGATAATGTGGTGGAAGGATATGATAGCAACAAGAAAGACAAGGAAGAGACATATTTGTTTTGTGAAGAATCTGTTGTAATGAACAAGAGGAGGATCCCATTGCCACCGTTCGGTTTAGCTACTTATAAAATGCAAGGAGATCTTTGGGGAAAGACATGTTTTGACCAGGACAGGTTGGTTTATCTTCGAAGCGCTTCGGATTCTTGGCTTAAACAGCTTAATGTTGATCACCATGACTACAACTTCTTCGTAAACTCGAGCTTCTAAAGATCATCGCGGGTCCTTTTCATGTGTGTGTTCTCTTGTCGTCTTTGTTTTCTGGATAGTTGTGTTGTGTAAGGTAACAACCACCATCGCGGCGTTTTTGCTTCTTGTTGCAAGCCAAAGGAAGTTACTTAAAGTTTGTTTTGTTGTTATTTTGGTTTTTATGAAGATGATGAGAATACAAGAAAGTTTTGGTTTTTTACTCTTTTGGTGAGAGTAAGACCATGTAAATAAAAGTTCTTTACTCTTCTGTCTGTTATTACTTATTACTAATGTATATGTGAAAACAGAGTATTCTGTTTTTTTTTTGTATTGGACTATTTAAATATTTTAAAATATCTATGTTTAGATTTTTTGGTAGATTTGATTTGTACTTTTGTTTTTGTTTGTAAGAATTTTATTAATGTAGTGTTGAAATGTTGATGACTATTGTTTTGTTTTCTTTACTATGTTTAGTAACATTTTTTGAATACTTTTTTCTAAGTCTTCGTCTTCTATGACTAAAGAATTGATATTTACCTCTCTTGACTCATTCATCAACGTATATAGAAAACAAGTTTAAAATTCAAAGAATTAGGTCAAGTTTGAACAATCAAACTTTCTTGTTCAACTAAAATTAATTGAATGAAGAATGCAACTAAAAATTTGTAATTTTACTCTTAGTTTAGTGAAAATTAAAATATATATATATATAAAATATATTTATTATCCACTAGTCAAACCCTAATACGATTTTCGGTAAATAATGTAACATGGCAAATTTTTCATAATTATACTAATTTTGTTAGTGACAATCTTGATTTACCATTCTTTATATTCTTTTGAGTGAGTGAGAAGTGGACACAAAAAGTAAAGGTTAAGAAGGACAAGGCAAGTCACGATTTCATGTATGTTTTGTGTAAACATTGTTTTTCAATCTATTACGTTATTGATAATTTGCATTTTAGATGTTGAAGGTAAGCACCTAAAGTTTTATTTTTTTTGCAAAAATAACACTCAAATTTTTGGAATGAATTTGTGTAGATTTCTTCTATATATTACAGGTAACAAAATCTAAACTGTTACAAAAATAATAAACATAAACAAATAAATTTGAATATCATTACTTTTAATTAATATAAATAAAAATAAATGTTAAAATATACAAAATTTATGTTTTTCTCCAACTACCTACATTTATGATTCCTATCTAAATCTTTCCTTATAGAGTCAAATTTCCCCGTTTGACAAAAAAAAAGAGTCAAATTTCCCCTATATCTATGTTTTTTTTTCTAATTTTCCTCTACTAATATTTGAATAAATAATTACTTTTTTGCAAATTATTTTGGTTAAAATTGATATCTATTAATTATCTCATTGGTTATCTTTTCTCTCTATTTTCTTCAACTTTTTTTTTTATTATTATTCTAATAAGTGACACGAACTACACACCGTTACGCGTTTTCTTCTTCTTCTTCTTCGATTTTTCTCGACACGAAAATCGATTTTAAACACTGTGCCTTTTCTCGGAGATGGTTTCATTCACCGGCTTCGTGTTCGTGACCGGGTTTCTCATGGGGATTATCTCCGTCGTGGCGGCGGAAATTGCTGGGTTTCTGTACATCGTGAATCGATTGAATCGGAAGAGAAACCATCAGGATTCGAACACGAGTTCTGATCCGATTCTAAAGGATTCTTCTGATCCTCTTCATTCTATTGACTTCTCTCTCAACAAACAGGTGAAAAAAACCCGATCTTTATGCTCTCTTGAGTTTTTGTAAGGGTTTTTTTGCTTTCCTCTCTCGATTGCGAAGTAGAGATAGCGATTCTTTGTTGTGCATTGAGTTTCTTGGGCTTGAAATCATAGTAGATAACCTTTGAATTGTAGTAGACAAACCCTTGAATTGTAGTAAATAAACCCCTGAATTATATAATGGAAGGAGTTCTGATTTCAATGGCTCTTCATGGATTTGTTGATCTATGTCTCAGGGAGCGATATGGGTTTTGGAGTTCGATGAAAGTTTAAAAGAATGGGTGAAGGAGAAGTTACCTAAAGATCAAAAGAAGAAGAAAGATCTCTTGGAGGTACATCCCGTTAGGAAGTTTGCTCGTATCAAAGACCATAAGCTCATCTTGTCAGGTGCAGACAGTACTCAGACTGTTATTACATTGAGAGGCTGCTCCGTTGAGGCTGTTTCAGGGTCTGCACTCCCGACTAGGAAATGGTATGATATCTATTGTTCACTCCCTATTCCGTTTTTTAGGATGCCCCGAGTTTCTCTCAAGTGAATGTAACTCTTTTGTTTTGTGTTTTCGTAGGGCTAAGAGGTTTCCTATCCAAGTAGAGAGCAAGACTTCAGTGTTGTACAAGGGCAACAGGGTGTTTTACATCTATCTCGAGACTTCTTGGGAGAAGGAGTCATGGTGTAAAGCTCTTCGTCTTGCTGCTTGCACGGATCAAGAAAGATCTATCTGGCCCACCAAACTGAAAGAAGATTTCCGAAACTATATGGCTTCCCTTAATGGTGCATATCCTTCTTTTATGAAACCATCAGCTGGGTTTAATGTCGAGACATTGGATAAGGCTGTGAAAGTGGATGTTCCTTCATCAAAGGTTCGTTTAATCTGGAAGAAATTGTCCAAAAAATGCTCGACTAAAGGGAATTTGGCCCCATCCAACCGTGATGACAAGAAGAACTCAACCCGTCCTTACCAAGAGTCACAGTCGACCGGTAGCTCTACAAGGAGCACTCCAACAAGAAAGATGCGGGATAACATCCCTGAAGAAACTGATGTGCAAGTTTTCTCACGTTCTTGGAGCCATGCCAGTCATGTTTCAGATGTAGACTCGGAGGACAAGTTTCTCGCTGATGAAGGAACATTGGCGTTGAACTTAATAATTTCACGGCTGTTTTTTGATGTCAAGCCGAACATGGAAGTAAAGACTCTTGTACAAGAACGAATCCAGGTCTGTTTCATGGATATGAAGCTTTCGCTACATGAGAATCAGGTTGCAATTATCTATTATATAACTTTTTATTCTGGTTTAACAGAGAGTATTGTCCAACATGAGACTTCCCAGCTACATAGGCGATATGATCTGCTGTGGCGTAAACATTGGAAATCTACCGCCTTATATACACGGTACCAGGATTCTTCCAATGGAGATGAATGGTGTGTGGGCGTTCGAAATTGATGTTGAATACAGTGGCGGTGCGGGACTTGAAGTTGAAACCCGAGTTGATGCACGGGAGGAAGATCTGCAGAAAGGTATAGCTGAGGGAAAGCTGCAAACAAATTCTGCAGGAGATGTTTCCCCGGGTCTCCTTGAAGGTCTTGCAGATTTTGAAAAGCAATTACATGTCCCCGGAGGAACTGTTGATGATGTGAAAACCGGAGAAAACGATAAAACTGGTTAGTATTTTGCTGATAAATAATTTATTTGTGATCTTGTATCCTGCTTGGATGATAAACTAGATTGATTTTCATCTATGCAGATGAATCTAAGGGACCAAGAAGTACACAATCTGCTTCGAACAATGGATCCAAGTGGAAGTCTATTTTGAAGAACATTGCTGAACAAGTTTCACAGGTTGATCTTTGTTTTTCTGTTATGTCTACTAGATAGTTTTCTTTGCTTGTTGTGTTCTTTGGTCTCTAGTTGTTATGCTTTACTATCTTGGCTCATGGTAGTATGGATTCAGAATTAGGAACTTTTGTAGTATCTTAGACAGCCTCTCTTTGTAAACTGTAGGTTCCAATTACTTTGTCAATAGGAGTGTCTTCGCTTAGAGGGACACTGCGTGTACACATGAAGCCGCCTCCTTCTGATCAACTATGGTTTGGATTCACAAGCATGCCCGATATTAAATTCGACCTTGTCTCATCTGTCGGTGAACACAAAATTACAAACACCCATGTTGCTATGTTCTTGGTCAACCGGTTTAAGGTAAACACTTGGTCCTCTCTCTGTTTCTCATGAATCTTGAACTAAAAATTAAGACACAAACACACTTCTGCAGATTGGGATACGAGAGGTCATGGTTCTTCCCAACTGCGAAAGCATAACAATTCCATGGATGATAGCTGAGAAAGATGATTGGGTCCAACGCAAAGTCGCTCCATTCATGTGGCTGAATCAAGACTCAACCAGTGACCACGACAACTTGGAAGCTGCAGAAGCGAAATCTAAATCTGACAAACCGCCAATTTCTGAACAAGTGCAGAAAGCCGCCAAGATTCCCAAGAAGCCAAGAACTGAGGAAGAGCCTGTCTCTGCACCAACACAGGCTAATCCCGAAGCTCTTGTAGTAGAGCGTGAAAAATCCTTGGAAGAACTCGAGACTCCATTGCTAGAAAGCAGAGAGAAGCGGGACACGATAGCACGAGCAAGCAATGTCGGGGAGACTATTCCGAGTACTGTTCAGTCATCATCGTCGAGGTCGATTGTTACAAGTGAAGAGGATGACTCTGCTTTGAAGGGAAAGAAAATGGGAACAAAAGAGAGAATGTTCGATTTTAGGAAGAAAGTTGGGGAGAAGTTTGAAGAGAAGAAGCGTCACGTGGAGGAGAAAAGTAGACAGATTGTTGAAAAGATGAGAGGACCATAACACAAACATGAACAAACAAGCCCTTAGGTGAATATAATCAAAAAAGAACTCATTGTGGAATGTTTCTCTTTATTCTTCTTATTACAACACAAAAAGTAAGCATCAAGACAAAGATATAGTAGTATTCAAGTGGTTTCATACACATAAAAGACCCAAAATCTAGTAATCTTCAGGAGCCAATGGCTGGTGGATGGTGGTGTGGTGAGTAGGTGGTTCAGTGGGTATGACCATAAACTCGTATATAAGTGCGGCTAAAGCGCCACCGATGAATGGTCCGACCCAATAGATCCAATGGTCATCCCATCTCCATCCAACCAATGCAGGACCAAAGGCTCTAGCCGGGTTCATCGAAGCACCAGAGAACGGTCCACCGACTAAGATGTTTGCACCGACTACGAGCCCGACCGCAAGAGGTCCTATGATCCCGAGGCTTCCACGTTTCGGATCAATCAAAGTCGAATACACGACGTAGACTAAGCCAAACGTTAAAATGATCTCTAAAACAAGTCCATTAACCACACCAACACCGGAAGCTAAGCGGAAACCAACCGGTCTCTGCATGAACACAAAACAGGTTCGATAAGTCCCTTAGACATCATATTAGGTCATGTATATAAGAATGTTAATTTAGTGTTACCATGCCATTTGTGGTGAGTCTTAATAAAAGACTAGCGAGGATGGCTCCAAGAAGCTGAGCAATCCAATAGTAGACGGCCCGTATGACGGATAGTCTGCCACCGATGAGAGCACCGAATGTGACAGCCGGGTTAACATGACCACCAGAAACATTGATGGCTGCAGAAACAGCGGCGAAGAAAGCAAACGCATGAGCCAAAGCAACTAAAACTAGTCCTCCCGGTGTGTTTGTTCCTGCATGAGCCGCTTGATCCCAATACAACTTATCTGTTGAGACAAAAACACACATAAAAAAAAGACTCAAACTCGTAAGTCATGTCACAATATGATCGTTATAAGACTCTAAAAAACATGGAGCAAAGGATGGTTCGGACCAAGAGAGAGTATAGAGCCTTCGGCTGCGAAGACAAAGACGAAAGTGGAGAGAAACTCAGCTAAAGTGGCTCTAATGGAATCAGGATGTGTAGCCTCATCGGCTCTACCGAAACCATACGCTCTACGAGCTGATGTTGCCATTATAATATCAAAACACAGAGAAGATGTGTGTAGAGAATTGATATAAAAGTGGTGAGAGAGACAAAGAGACAGAGAGTTTAAAAGAAGCCAAAAAAGACAGATGTGAGACTTGAGTGTCTTGTGATGGACACGTATCCTTTATATTGCATGCATTTTTTTTACTTAAATTCATTTGCCTTCTTATCTTCTCTAGGTATGTTTTTGGACGAATCTTAATGTTCAAGATATACATAACTACATGTTATATACGTGTATGTGTGTGTTATGTTTACTATGCATGCATGTTTGCCATGTAATAATGTGTGGAAATACCACAAAACCATTGACAAATTATAGTTTATGCTCCTCTTGTGGTTTTTGGCGGGTTAAAAAACGGACATCAAAAACAAAGAAAAACAGAAGTTTACAGTGTTGTCTCTTTCTATAGAATATTTATTACCAATCTCAAAACTGTAATCTCCATCGATTTGTTAAACTTGTTATATAACAATCAGGCGTTACTAGCAGCAGAGGCAGCAGCTTCAGCCGCTTTCTTCTTATTCTCTCTCTTCTTCTTGTTTTTAAGAGCGGTCTTACTCATCTCTCTGTATTAAAACAAACATATCATCCATTAACAAAAGAGCCTATGGTCTTTAAGATTATATATAATGTGTTGCAAGATAAAAGAGACTTTACCCTTCTGTGTTTCCTCCAAGAAGCTGCAAATTACAAACCAATGAAACTGTCAGTCACATATTTAGACGTGTGAAGCCACATGCTACATCGAAAAACGGTAGTAACTAAGACTAATTAAGGCCAAAACCTCCTAATGAAGGCTCTAAACTAGTTTCATTTTTCATTTGATGTGTACCTCGGCTTGAATCGCAGCTGCGTGCTTAGCATGAGGAGGTCGATATGCAGCCGGTTTTTGTATAGTGGGGATGGAAGCAACAGGTTTCTTCAGAGCTGATCCTTGTCCTAATAAGATAAAGTATAAAGAGTTTAAGAAGAAGGAAGATAAGTTTACTACTCACAATCAGACACATGAGATTCCATACCTTGCGATTTGCCTTCTCCGAGTTTCAATGATTCCACTGACTTGACAAGTTCAGTTATCTCGCAGAACTTGTCTGAAGATTCCGGTTTCCATTCAACCTTTAGGTAAATAAACCATGTCAGTTCAGTAAGATAACTTGTAGTTAAGACTTCTCAAAGCTGTTATATGAATGAGACATACCTGGTACAGTTTCGCAAACATCTTCTTGAAATATCGCTTTCCATCGTAGTTGAAGATCTTAATCCTTTAGTCATAACAAAGAGGATACAGTTCGGATCAATGAGAAATCACAATTCTGCTTAAACCATCATACAATTGGTGCATAGTATCACTAGATCTGTTCAACTGAACTCTATGACTAACTCAACAATATGGCAGGAAGTTTCGATACATACCCGTTGTCAATTTGTCGTCTTGGTGCTGTTGATGCAGTAAGGAAATAGCGACCATCAGGAGACCATTCGCTTGTTACAGACCACTCAGCTTTATTACTTCCTAGCTGCTTCTTGCTAACAACATCCCAGAACGCCTGCAATGTTATAAGTTTAATCAATCGATTACTGACTAACTGTAAGCCGAATATTGCAAAGATACAAAGACAAGGGATCATTGCTTACCATATCCCCAGGTAAGTTACCGAATCCAGCCACGCATAAAACTGTGGAACATCGATTGAAAATTACAAAACCATGAATGAATACAAATACTTTACGTTAAAAAAGAAACAAAGACGAGAAGAAGAGAACCATACCTCTCCCTTTCGGGTTCCATCGAAGAGTGTTGTAAGGACCTTCGCCAAGTTCCATCAAAGGTTTGCATTTCTTGTCAAAGATTGTCACACAAGCAGGCATAACTAAGATCACACTTAAGGATAAACCAAAGTTTGAAGAAACAACATAGAGATGTTAACACTCTTAACACGAAAAACATTAATCTTCAATTAACTTATACAGATAAGTAGTTATTTGAAAAAGGATACATCCATATACAACTGCAAACTCTGAACCCGAAAAGGACCACTGAACATCATGAACAGGTCCTTCTTTACCTGTTAAAACACTAAAGAGTCGGTACTTTCGAAAAAACAAAAGAGCAGATAGATACATAAAGGTTTAAAACGTACGTAATGGAACAAGGCCTTCATGTGTGCCATCTACTGTAAGGTAGTGTAGCTTTGTTTCTCCATAATAACTTTGGTTGGTCTTGTCAACATCTGACTGTACAACCACTAAGAGTCCAGTGGAACCATGGTTCCAACTAAACTGCACAGAGGAACAACGGAAAAAGCTACGCCGAGCACTTGGCTGACTCTCTGAATCTTTCCCATATCCAAATATCTGGACACTGCCTGGACTCCCCTATACATGTAAAAATGAACATGTCAGACTAGCTTATCCACAGAAGAAACGATTAGACACATGACACTGTGGAGATACTTGTGTGTTTCCCTTATCTGATATTTTTTTGTTAGCGTCAAATAACACAGAGAACAATGGTACAAGCAATGAAAAGCACCTTTGATTCAGGAACAAACACGGCAACATGAGAAGCTGGCAATTTAGAGAGCTCAAATGCAGCCACACCAGGAACTCTGATCCGGGATATAACTCCCTTTGAGAAATCTTTCGGATCAAAGAATTGGACCTCATTAGTAGCTAACCGACACGCAGAAGATTCATCAGGACAGAAACGAATAGAAGGCCTGCACCGCAACCACATAAACACATGTATCATAAAAGCAGTATAATAAGCACAAAGACTATCTCACTTAAGTCATCATATATACAATCACTTCAAGTACTTAAAGCACTAACACCAGCCTACCATATGGTACTAAGAGAAGCTTACCATGTGGTTTTTGTAATGGATTTTTGGTAATGACCGTGCGCTAAATCTCCCGTCTCAGTGTTCCAAAGCGAGACGTTCTTCTCCTGCGGAGTAGACGATTTTTGAAAGGTCTGAAGATAAGTCCCACAAGGAGAAAGCTCAGCAGCCGTGACATCCGCTATAGTGAAAGACCTAACTTCACTCAAGCTAGTGGAATCATATATACTAATGATACCATCTGATTTCATAGCCATAAACTTGGATCCATCGAAGCTGAACTTGGTGTTGGAGCAAGAAACTCGTTCAAGCTTGAGAGTAGGACGACCATTATCGCTAAATGGAGGACCATTCCACACAGAGAAACCTTCTGCTTCTCTAACTACAAAAGACAAATAGGTTTAAACATAACCAAAGAAGACACAAGAAACAGAGTCACATAGTTATAAAAGTACCTAAAATCTCCAATGACGGCGAAGAAGAACTCATTGCTTACACTTGAAAGTTGAAACCACCTAATCAATGGAAGAAGGGATAAATTACTTTCATTGGGTCAAAAGAAAGGAATGGTTTTTAATGCTCAGGCATATATGTTATGTAGTAACAACGTTCCTCTATCTTGGTTACAGTGAAATAGAGGAAGAAGAAGATCTGAAATTGAAGAAGAAGAAAGTACCTGAAACGATCTATGAATTGGCTCGGTGGTTATGGTGGCCGTTCTTTAGCTATGAGCCGTGTAATGAAGATGACCTAGCTTCATGATGCAGGAGATGGATTATAGTTATTTTCCTTTTTTTTTTTTTTTAAGTATTTTCCTTTTCTAATTAGGATTATAGTTAGTTTTCCTTTTTCTTTTTCTATTTTATGCGCTTGAGCTTTCTCTATATAAAAAACCTACAGGTGATATGTTTTAGACAACTTTTATCATTATTCTTAATAAAACTTTAAGAGTTTTCTCTTATTTCCTCTCGTGGATTCGAGATTTATCCTCTGGTGGATTCCGGGGTTTTCAGTGGATTCCGGATATTTACAGTGGATTCTAGAAACTTTCTTTCAAGTTTGTCGCTTGCAAACTTGAATTTCATTCGGGTTTAGTGTTTGCTAACCCTAGAGATTTCCGACTGCGTCAAGTGGTATCAGAGCTTATGATGACAAAGAACTTGACAAAGCTGTTAAGGAATCAAAGTGTTTTTATCCGATTGTGGTCGAGGGGTTGATGAGCGCCGTGACGGAGGTGACAACAACTCCACGTGAGGTTCTAGAGATTTTGGAGGACTACGAGGAGTTAGTTGCGGAGGAGCCGCCTAACGACACGCCTCCTATGCGTGATATTCAAGCATCATATTGATTTGATTCCGGGTTCAAGTCTACCTAATCTTCCCCACTATCGAATGAGTCCTAAAGAGAATGAAATTGTAAGAGATCGGATTGAAGATTTGCTTGAAGAAAGGGTTAATCCGCGAGAGCATGAGCCCTTGTCTTTGTACCGGTTCTTCTCGTTCCAAAGAAGGGTAATCAGTGGCGAATGTGTGTTGATTCTAGGGCCATCAACAAGATAACAATCAAGTATCGGTTTCCTATCCCGCGACTGGAAGACATGCTTGATGAGTTAAATGGATCGAGAGTGTTTTCGAAAATAGATCTTCGAAGTGGGTACCATCGGATTCGAATCGAGTCGGGAGATGAGTGGAAGATCGCTTTTAAGAGCAAAGATGGACTATACGAGTGGTTGGTGATGCCTTTCGGATTATCAAACGCTCCTAGTACTTTCATGAGAGTAATGAATCAAATTCTCCGTCCTTTCATTGGGTCTTTTGTGGTGGTTTACTTCGACGATATCTTGATCTACAACGAAAACCAAAGGCGACCACTTGGATCATCTAAAGCGGGTTTTACAAGTCTTACAAGAGAGCCAGTTGTATGTGAATTTAAAGAAGTGTACGTTTTGCACAAACAAGCTGCTATTTCTTGGGTACATCGTTGGTGAAGATGGAATTCAGGTGGATGAAGCCAAAGTGAGTGCAATTAAAGAGTGGCCAGTTCCTAAATCCGTAACTGAGTGGGGTCCGGAACAAGACAAGAGCTTTGCGTTGATTAAGGAGAAGCTTTGTACTGCTCCAGTTTTAGCTTTACCGGATTTTGATAAGGTATTTCAGGTAGAGTGTGACGCAAGTGGTGTGGGAATTGGAGCTGTGTTATCACAAGAGAAGCGACCTGTTGCTTTCTTTAGTGAAAAATTAAGCGACGCACGTCAGAAGTGGAGTACTTATGACCAAGAATTTTATGTTGTGTTTCGAGCTTTAAGGCAATGGGAACACTATCTGGTTCAACGCGAGTTTGTTCTCTTTACGGACCATCAGGCACTCAAGTTTCTTCACAGCCAGAAGGTTATAAACAAGATGCATGCGCGTTGGGTTAGTTTCCTACAAAAATTCCCTTTTATTATTCAACACAAGTCTGGAACACTTAATAAGGTAGCAGACGCTTTGAGTAGAAGGGCTTCTTTGTTAACTACGTTAGCACATGAGATTGTGGGTTTTGAGTTTTTAAGGGAGTCGTATGAACAAGATGAAGAATTCAAGGAATTGTGGAACAAGTGTTGTGGGAAACATCCTTCGGTCGATTTCCATGTCCGTGACGGTTTTCTTTTTAAAGGAGATCAACTTTGCATTCCTTGTTCTTCCCTGCGCGAGAAGCTGATACGAGAATTGCATGGTGGGGGTCTTAGCGGTCATTTGGGACGAGATAAAACCATTGCAAGTTTGGAGGAAAGGTATTATTGGCCACATCTTAGGAAAGATGTTGGAGCTATTGTTCGAAAGTGTTATATCTGTCAGGTTTCCAAGGGACAATCGCAAAATACAGGTCTTTACATGCCTTTACCTGTTCCTGAAGATGTATGGCAGGATTTATCCATGGATTTTGTGTTGGGCTTGCCAAGGACACAACGAGGTGTGGATTCTGTGTTTGTTGTTGTTGACAGATTCTCCAAAATGACGCATTTCATCGCTTGTAGGAAGACAGCAGATGCGACCAACATTGCCAAATTGTTCTTTCGTGAAATTGTACGTCTCCATGGGGTTCCTAAATCCATCGTTTCAGACAGAGATACCAAGTTTCTCAGCCATTTCTGGATTACTTTATGGAGGATGTTTGGAACGAGTTTGAAAAGAAGTTCTACAGCTCATCCACGAGTGATGGACAAACCGAGGTGACGAACAGGACGTTGGGCAATATGATACGAAGTGTTTGTGGTGATAAACCAAAACAGTGGGATCTCGCGTTGCCACAAGTGGAATTCGCATACAACAGTGCCGTGCATTCAGCTACAGGAAAGTCACCATTTTCCTTGGTGTATACCTCTGTCCCGAAGCATGTAGTCGATTTAGTTTCGTTACCAAAAGCTCCCGGAATTAGTGTGTCGACTGAAGTAATGGCTAAAGACATTTTGGAAACTAAAGAAGCGGTTCGAGCAAGATTAGAAGCAATCGGGCAAAAGAATAAGAAAGCAGCGGATAAACGACGAAGGCTCAAGGTTTTTAAAGAAGGAGATGAAGTGATGGTGTTTCTCGGAAAAGAAAGGTTTCCGAGTTGGTACTTACCGCAAGCTTCAACCTCGCAAGTATGGTCCTTTCAAGATTTTGCAGAAGCTTAATGACAATGCTTATGTGGTGGATCTCCCAGACGACATGAACATCTCTCATACGTTCAATGTAGCTGACATTTATGAGTATCATGCCGATGGTGTTCTTTATCCAGATGAGAACTCGGGGTCGAGTTCTTTGGAGGTGGAGGAGACTGATGCAGGAGATGGATTATAGTTATTTTCCTTTTTCTTTCTTTTTAAGTATTTTCCTTTTCTAATTAGGATTATAGTTAGTTTTCCTTTTTCTTTTTCTATTTTATGCCTTAGGCTTTCTCTATATAAAGAAACCTAAGGTGATATGTTTTAGACAACTTTTATCATTATTCTTAATAAAACTTTAAGAGTTTTCTCTTATTTCCTCTCGTGGATTCGAGATTTATCCTCTGGTGGATTCCAGGGTTTTCTGGTGGATTCCAGATATTTCTAGTGGATTCTAGAAACTTTCTTTCAAGTTTGTCGCTTGCAAACTTGAATTTCATTCGGGTTTAGTGTTTGCTAACCCTAGAGATTTCCGACTGCGTCACTTGAGATTTCACCCAAGACATTGAAACCCTCTGAGTAAGCTAGAAGGTCTTAAATAGATCAAATTTAATTATAAAATAGATAAAAACTCAAAAACTTTAATAATAGTGTGCTGCCACGGCTTTTCTCGTTCCATCGTCTCTATCAAGGTGAGAATCTCTCTTGCGAATTTTTTGTTCAACTTAATTCAAATCAAAACAAGTTTCCATTTTTTCAACAGAGAATCGCCTCTTTCTTCAAGGGTTTGCTTTGATTTTAGGTTTTAGGTTTTTAGTTTTTGTATCTGGTCTCTTTGCTAGATTGCTCACCACATGTTCGACGAAATTCCTCAATGAAAACACTTCTCTATCTAATGTTCATATGTTATGAAAAAACGATAATTAGTTCTGTTCATTTGTTTTGTTGCTGTACAATTTCAAATATATTATCTGATTTTTGGAATGATTTTCTATAGAAATCTGAAGAATTACAAGCTCTCTGTATTTTTTTGTCGAATATGGCGGAAGTAAGTCTTGGTATGCTTATAGACATTGTTGATGAAGAGTGGATGAGAGACACTCTCCCTGATGATGGTAAACCATTCTTTTTTTACCTTTCACATATAACACTCTCTCAAGAAGTAACCTTTCATCAACATACATTGCTTTTCGCTATTATCGTCGCAGATCTCCCTTTGCCTCCGGTGCTCGCTGTTAAGACCGATGATACCGAAGAAACAAGTATGTCCCTTTTTTTGATTCTGTAGCTCTTTGCTACACATTGTTCTCTTAAAACTGCATCACAAAAAGGAACACTTTATATTGTGATCCAATACGCCTTCGTCATCTTTGTCTATGTTCTAAAGCTATATACTGAGAGCTTAGTTTTCAAAGAATTGTTTGATAGCTTTTTAAGCGACTTTCGCTCCACCGCGAATCTGCCTTCGTGTAGCCAATAACCTTTCGTGTTGCGGTTGTTTTCAGCTCAGGAAACTCAGCAAGCAGATGGAGAAGCTTGGCATGATCTTGCACTCGATACTCAATAGACGAACTCACCTCGAAAATCTACATTAAAAAACTCATCTTCTCTCTATGTTTTTGATCAAAAACAGAGCTTGTAGAGTGTAGACTCTGTTTTGCTTGCACTTCTATTTACCAAAACTACCTTTGCTTTTTTTTCCTGGTGGAATAAATTACTTGCTGTTTGACAATTTTGCTGACGTGTCTTGTGTTAATTCGTCCACGTGGTTGGCTAACCGTTCGTATTTAAATATCTCGAACCAAAATGAAAAATCCATAGGAGAAGTATGCTAAGCTTATCACAGAGTAATCATATTCCTCCATTAACAAAGCTCTCAAGCCATGAACGAAGAATCTTCAAGCTCAGATACAGATCGTCCGTACAATTTCACAAGCTCCTTCTCCTTTCTTCTTCGTCTTCTTCATCACATGGAGTCGTTGCTATTTCAGCCTCTCCGTCTACATCCTTCGCGGCGGCGGAATCAGAAGGCGATAACCACTTCGACGGCGAGTTACGCCGTCTATTGGCGATTTTACCGGAGGAGATACGACGGACGCTGGAGGAGCACCGTGAAATCGACGAACTCATCGAGGTAGTTCTAGATTTAGGTCGTAAGCCTCTTGCGCGATTTCCTTCCGGTGATTTCGTCATCTCCGATGAAGCAGTTAGGGTTACAAATCTAGAATTCGCTGTTTCTCAGGTAGGTAGGTATGTGTATGTGTGTATGATTTTACTGTTCTTCGTTGACGAGAACTCTCACTACTAAGACCTCATGGAGTTTCTCAGGTTGGAGAGTTTACGAACGATAATAGAGCTGGGATAAGCCGTACATTGCATCGGATAAGCGCGATAAGGAACCGAAAGGGAGAAATCATCGGCTTGACTTGCCGTGTTGGTAGATCTGTTCAAGGAAGTGCTAATTTGCTACGTGATCTTGTTCAAGATGGCAAGTCTTTGTTGCTTATTGGTCCTCCAGGTGTTGGGAAGACAACAATGATTAGGTTCTTGTTTGTGTTTTTGTTTGTTTCTTTTCGACATATTAGATCAAAGCAAGCCTCATTGGTGATTTCAGGGAGGTGGCAAGAATGCTTGGAGATGACTATGATAAGAGAGTGATGATTGTTGATACTTCTAATGAGATTGGTGGTGATGGCGATATACCTCATCCAGGGATCGGTAATGCTAGGCGGATGCAAGTCCCTATCTCTGATATACAACACAAGGTTTGTTTAGTATTAGATATATACTTGAACTTTGTGGGTTTCGACGTAGACGAGAGATTGATTGTTTGTGTGCCTCTTGATTTACTTTACCTTTAGGTACTGATAGAAGCAGTAGAGAACCACATGCCCCAAGTTATTGTGATTGATGAGATTGGAACTAAACTTGAAGCGATAGCTGCGAGCACAATAGCAGAGCGTGGGATACAGCTAGTTGCCACGGCTCATGGAGCAACCATAGAGAATTTGATTAAGAACCCTTCGTTAGACCTTCTTGTTGGAGGTGTACAGGTTAGACTTGTTTTTTTTGTTTACTGTTCGAATCAAGATTGAATTCAAAGACATACTAATGGATATTTTTTGGCAGAGTGTGACTCTTGGAGATGAGGAAGCGACCAGAAGAGGTGGCTCAAAGACTGTCCTTGAGAGAAAAGGTCCTCCAACATTTAGTTGTGGTGCAGAAATAGTATCAAAGACTGAAGTTCGAGTTCATCGTAGTCTTGAAGCAACTGTCGATGCTGTCCTCGCAGGTAGACTCTTGTCTTATTGAGTTGAAAGTTGAAACTCTCAGTAGGAGCAAAGAACAGATACATAACCACATAAACTGTTTTAATATATAACACCAATTTTAAGATTATGACTTCAGTTAATCTTCTTCTATTGGCTCATCTACTGGTTTAAAGGTCGTTTACCAAACGTTGAAATCCGTAAAATAAACTCTCATGGAGTGGAAGTGATTACAGAGAAGAAGGAACCTTTGGTCGAAGTGACGATTTTGGAGAAGAAATTCGAAGAGGTAACATTAGAGACTTTAAAGGTCAATAAGGAGGAAACTATCTCTGAAGCCCTTCCATCAAAGGAGATCACCGAAGCAGAATCTTCAGAGCACGAGACACCAATGTATCTATATGTCTATGGAGTAAGATCAAAACAAACTGTGCAGATTAGTAATATCCATAAACATATACACTACTTCGTCATTTTCTCGTTTCCTAGATTGCAGAATCAACTGTCCTTCAGGCAATCAAACAACTAGAGATGGAAGTTGCAGTAGAGCTAACCGACAACATCAGCGAAGCAGAAGCTTTACTTGCATTGCAATCCAAGATCAGGAAGAATCCTCGGATCAAATCATTAGCCACGTCTCACGGTATACCTATTTACGTAACAAAGGTATAACAAAAGAAAACTAAAAGAATCACTTTCTTCTTCAAGTTTTCAAATTCCAGCTTAATCTCTCGGTCTTGCAGACTAGTTCAGGTATTCAAGTAGCCAAGGCGATACGTGCATTACTAACAGATTACGAAGATGGACTCGGAGAGTTTGGATCAGAAGACCGTCCAAAACAATCCGAAAAAATGGACGCTTTAGAGGTTAACTAAAGAGCTTACTCACAAAACTCTCTTTGATAGTAACTAATGAAACTCGTGTTATATGCAGGAAGCGAGATTAGCTATAGAGCAGATAGTGATACCGAGAAACGAACCAGTTGATCTACTTCCCAGACCATTACTGATAGTGTCTTTTCAAGGGAACTTAGTGAGGAAGTATAAATTACGGTCTGAAAGACAACGGAGAGGAACCGAAGCGTATCTACGGATTCTCCCTTATGGTACTGATGTAATAAGAGACGATGACGAAGAAGAGGAAGACGATGGAAATCCCGAAGAAGAGATAAGCGGAGATCTCGACGAATCTAATGGTTTATCCTATGGCATTGACAGGTTACCTCTGTTACCTGACTAGTTTTTATCTGTTCATAACATTGTTATATAGATACATATTTTTGTGAATGAAAGGTAAAACTCGAAACAAATCATTGAAATTTTGTTGAATACCTAATATAAATTCGCTTAAAACGTCATAGGTAAATAAATCTTGAGCTGGAAAATTATTGACTACATAGCATAAATGAATTGAAAGTGATCTTTTACATTTAGAAATATATATATTGTTTTACAAAAAAAATAGTTTTGACTTTACAGCAAATCAACACTTAGGTTGATTTCCTTTTTATAAAGTTGTGGCTTGTGAGTGACTCTACATACATATCTAACCGTCATTAAAAGTTTCTTTAGTTTATCCTCATTTTAGTCATCGTTATCATCCATTTTAATCTCATAGTTTTCTTTATTATTAAACTCATACATAATTGATAGCACATAATATTACTTCAAAGTCTTTTGAATTTCTTGTGAGTAAAATTTAGTGACGATTAAAAGTTACATATCGAAACTAATATGCAACCTAAGTTAAATAGTATATAAAAAAATAGATAGAACAACGTAGAATAGCTTCATAGTAATTATACATAATTCAATTTATATTTCGGAGTTTAATGGAAGAAAAGTTTTAAATATAATAAAGTTTAGTTGGGAGTTATGTAAGAGAGTGCCGACCAGCAAATCATCTTACAGGGCCGACTTTTTGCTTTATTACTTATTTAAACCTTCATTTTATTTGATAGTTCAAGTATATATTGTAGTATTATAACAAGCAGTTTCTTTTAGATTCATATGTACTTTTTGTTTATTTTTTTTTGGCTCTTAACATTTGTTTAAGTTTGTTACAAGAGAGAAAAAAACATTTTGTATAATTGGTAAAAATGATTTAAGGAAGACCTATGGTGTAGGTTGTTCGAAAAAAAAAGACCTATGGTGTTTATTGTGGGTGGTATTAGCCAAATTGTAAAGTGTTTTTAACAATTTTAATAAGAAACATAGTTAAAATTTAGATAAATTTCTTCGATTACCATCAAAATAAGTTTTTGTTTTGAAAATACCTTTACAAAATTTTTTATAAAAAAAATAATATTAAATTTTTTTTAATAACAAAAATACCATCAAAAATAGTAGTTAACACAAATATCACAAATACAAAAAACGAGTTTAACACTTTTAAATTTTAATGTTTTTCATTTGGGTTCACTATATATTGTTTAGGGTATAATTTTGAAGGGGTAGGTATACTTTTTTGGAGGTTTTGGCATGGGCGGACGCACGTTATGATTAGGGGGTGCATGTGCCCCCATAAAATTTTAAATTTTCATGAGTTTTAATAAGAAAAATATATATATTTAAATAGCTAAAAATATTGTTTTGCCCCCTATAAATTTAGTTAAAATTCATTTTGCCCCCTCTAAACTTTTGGCCTAGATCCGCCCCTGGGTTTTGGGTGTAATTTTGAAATTTTAAGATTTGTGGTATTTATGAGAAAAAACTTTTTAATGGTATTTTTACAACTTTCGAAAATCTTTGCTAATTGTGTTAAAAAAACTTTTTGTGGTATTCATAAGAATTGCTCTATTTTAAAAGTATTTGTTTTACACTTTATTTTTTAAAAATAGCTATTTAACAACGAAATTTCTTAAAATAGTAATAACAAAAATTTATGTCAAACGTATCATTACCAAGTTTTTCGGACCTAAAATACTATTATAAGGTTTTTAGACCAACAATACCACCAATATTTTTTAAAAAAAGTTTCAACACTTTATAATCTAGATTACTTTCATTTGATTTCAGTATTTAGTGAATGGTTTGAAAAATTATGGTTTAATATAAAAACTTTTTTATGCTAATTTAAGTTTTGTAGTATTTTAGATTAAAAAGAAAACTTAAGATAAAATTTTGGTTTAGAACTTTAAAATATGGTATTTTTTTGGAAAAACTCTTTAACAAAGTATACAATTCTGACAATTTTGATATTGATGGGCCGAAAAAAAAGTTAAGCCCGTGAGCTCAAAAGGATCGAATATTCTCTAAACCTAGAAAACCAAAACCCGGTTCAATTTTGAATAGCTCACAATTTGTCTCTTTGCCCTTTTGATTTTGTCCCAAATTTTGAAACATAAACGAGGTTTTTTCCGGTCACCACTTGACAGACAGAGAACTACTTCATGACATGCTGATTGAAGAAGATTCACCACGTCAGGTTAATACTTCTGTCATGGAGCAAGACAAAGCTGCAGAAGAGACCAGGACGAAAGCAACAGGGGATTCAGAAGAAGAAGAACATGAGATGATATCCTCAGGAGACCATAACGAATTTCAAGTCAGTACTGAAACCAAAGTTGTTGAGGAGAACAATGACAAGATGATTGAGGGCGAGGGTAACAATACGGACCATGGAATTGAACCGGTTGAGGCTGAAAAAGAGTCAGAGGAGCCTGGTTGTGAGATGGTATCAAAGCCATTTGAGCCTCTCATAGAAACCTCCTCAATGAATGTGGAAAAAGAACCAGACGCGACAAAGACTTATCTCTCTAATTTATTGGCTGCTGGAGTTTCAAGAGGCAGGGACAAAGAGTTATCTCTCTTGCCGGCTACCGAGTCTTCTTCATCTGAACATAACCAAGGAGTGACTAAACGTACACAAGACATGGAACTTTACGTCCCTGACTCTACAATATTGGTTAGTGTTTGATAACAATAAGGATGCTATTAATAATGCTGAAAAGAGCTTTGGCACCACCTGCTTTTGATGGGACCCTGAGCACAAAGAGCTCTTTCCTCTTGGACGGAATAAAGGAGGACCAATCCTAAAATGTTATCCTTTTGATGGGACCATGAGCACAATGTTAGTACTTTTTAACTTAACCTGATGTCTTGTTTTTGCAATAGGCTTCTGGATCATGTAGAGCGAGGAGAGCCGCAGCATCACGTGCTATGCAAGGTTGGCATACACAGCTTCTCAGTGGCAACGGTGAAGTTAACGACCCTGCAAATAAGGTCCGGTTAGAATCAATCTTGTTACCAAACATATGTTTCATCATACATCCGCTCTATATCTCTGTTGTTAAACTCTGAAAGGCAAAGCTGTTTTGTAATTTTGTAGGACAAGAATATAGTTCTTCATCAAAAGCGCGAAAAACAGACAGGAACTACAATTGGTATGAGTTCTGTTTTCGACAAAAGAAGTGTTTTATCGAAACTCTGGCACTTAGTTTATTACTCTCTCTCTCTCTTGCAGTTTCATCAGGTTTGCTCAAATGCAAGAGACCGTTGTCTACTGATAATGGTGATGGTGCGAAAACTGTCATTCAAGTGTCTAAGACTATGTATGGGTTCCTAGTTTCGTACTCTTGACTTTTCGACGGTCAATATTTCGCATCTGGATTATGATTCCTTCTCTTGGTTTTGTATAGGTTGGATGTGACAGTTGCTGATGTTGGACCACCAGATGATTGGGCTAAGATTAACGTGCATAGAAAGGTATGTTACTTTCTTCGAAAAATCCAAGCAGACGCTTACCCTGTACATGTATTAGTAAATGAATCTCTTTTTAACTTGCAGCAAAATTGCTTTGAAGTGTATCCATTAGTCCCACGACTAATTAGCAAAGAGGTTAGCTCTTCTTCACCCACACACTTGAAACACTGTCTTTGTTTACATATCAACTGATATCGGCTTGTAATAACAACAAACACAGGTCCGAGTCCAATCTATTCCGGCAGAGAGATTGTTGATAAGTGGCGAATCAGAGAACCCTAAGAATCCTTGGGGAGCTACTCTTTTCAAAAAGGTAATGATTCGTATAGTCTCGAAAAATCCAAAATCTGTTGGATGATACTTTTATTAACATTTCATGAATTTTCAGGTTGTAAGTTCAATTTCTAGCGGCATCACCAATAAGAAGGTCATGACGATGTTAGGAATCTCATTAGCGTCTTTGAACGGCGCAGAGGCGGCTCAAAGTACAGGAGGTGGTGATCATGCTTGGCAATGCTCGTCGCTCCTCGTAGCTTTCCTTGTTCTGATGGGATTGAACTACAGGTTTTTGGACAACGAAACTCCTCCTAGCATCTCTGGAGATATCACAACTATCGATTATCAGGCTATAGGGAGAACACATACTGTGTTTGATTGTCCTATCGAAGAAGATTCGAAGATAATCTATGATAAGCTTGGGGCGATCTTTCGGTCTGAATTAGATGGCTGTGTAGGAGAATGTCAAACATGGGTTAAATCCGTGCGATTTAGTCCTGAGTCGTTCAATGAGGTTCAACTTTTAAGCTCGCCGTTGACTTCGCACCCCAACATTCTTCGGCTTCATCGTTCAGCTGAAGAAAATGGCAACTGTTATAGTCTTGTGGATAAATGGGATTGCACTTTAAATGAGCTTATTGACTTCTGGAGAGACTCTGAAAGTCCACAACATGCTTGGCAATACATTGTGAAGAACCACAAAGCGCAGACACTTCATGGTCGTCCGTCGGCATTTCTTATAGAAATATTCAAGTAAGAATATAATTTATAATTTACTTATTATATTTCTTTCGTAACTGATGTTTCTCCATATAACGCAGGGATATCGTTTCTGGTGTTGCACACATGCACAGACTTGACATCATCCATCGAGATCTGACGCCGGAGATTATTGTTATAACAATTAACAAGAACGGTTTCCAAGCAAAAATTGGAGACTTTAGCATTGCTAAAGGTGACGGTAGGGAAGCCTTGACTGATACAAGAGGTATGATCTTTTTCACCGTGTAATATCCTGATATAACTTTAATACTAGAACATAAAGAGTTTATTGTTTTTAAGTAATTTAGTTGGCGTCTTTTATAATTTTGGTGATGATGTGAAGCCATATAATTTTAGAAAAAGTGAAAACATTATATTATGTACTATATTTGTCAAAAAGCACATATTTAATATTATATTAAGTTTTTTTAACATGTTTTGTGATTGGAAATTTTAACTTCTTAATTTTTAATTTTGTAAGCTTTTAATATGTTTGTAGAACTTTTCAATAACAAAACAGCTTAAAAGATAGTAATATAATGACTATTTTAAGGGAAACCTTCAATAATTACCATAAAAGTTAAAAACAGCTTACAATTTTTGAAACCTTTAATAATAGCCATAAAAGTTAAAACTTTTAGCCGGTTTATAATTATTTTATTTGGTTAATGATAAGAAATATGAAATATTTTGACAGCATATAATATATTATTTTGATTTTCTGAACGCTTGTTTATGTTGCAGCTTGGTGTAGTGAAAGGTGGCGAGCTGCAGAGCAAGTTACCAACAAGAAAGAAACGGTTGCTGCGGACATTTTCAATTTAGGATGTATGTTGTATTACATCCTAACAGATGGCAAGAATCCGTATATCCATAGAGGTTATAATGTGGTTGATGTCAGCGATGTGATCGAGTTTCCCGAGGCGTACAAGCTGATATCTCAGATGACTAAGAATAACCCTTCGTCACGGTAAGTTTTGCATTTAGTTCACTTGTGTTTTTATCTCTCTTTCTCATGAAATCTAATGTCGCTTTGGTTCAAGGCCTACGGTACAGGATGTGTTAGCTCATCCGCTTTTCTGGAGCGATGAGGATAAGCTCATGTTTCTACAAGATGTAAATGAGGCATGTAAGAGTGTTGCTAAAGGTTATACGGATCTAGATAGCACTCTTCATAAGTTAGTTGAATCAGCTGGGTGGAAAAGAATTGTAGATCAAAACCATTATGCGAGCAGCACAGCCGGATACAACAACTATTATTCTGGATTGTTGAATTTCGTACGCAACACCTTATGCCACTTTCCACAATTTTCTCTTAATGTGCAGGTTTGTTTCTACTCTTATAACTTTTTTCCCATTGACTTCTTATCCAACTGAATTAATTTTCTAAACTTTCCTTTTTAGCATCTCTTTCAAGCGGACGGGTTATATGAGTATTTCTTTAAGAATTTTCCTTGGATGCTTATTGAAACATATGACTTCATTCAAGTGCATTCAGCTCTGAACCAAGAAGTAAAGAAGATTGTTGAAATCATCAGGAGAAGAGTGGAGAGTAGAAGAAGAGTGTAAATTCATTATTCTTTTTAGCTTACTAATGATTTTGCTAGCTAGTTCTATGTCTCACCCTCTGTTTATGTTCCTATGTTTATTGGATGTGTTGGAAACTGAAAGTGTGTTTAAAACTTATCATTGTGTGATTAGTCCACGAAGAGGTTAGCTCTTCTTCTCACACACTTGAAACACTATCTTTGTTTACATATCAACTCTTTGTGTGATTAGTCCACGAACAGAAGAAGAGTTTGTAGACATATCAGAGTGTTCTATGTTGGATGTTATCCTTTTTTTTTGTTTTCATGAATCAAAATCTCTCTATCTTAAGTAACTCTGATCAACAAACTAGTTAACGGGTGTATCGCTGCCTTGGATGCAGAGCATTACTTATAGGGTGTTTTTGTTTATATATGTTTTTCCTTTGATTCAAATAGATGAAAAATAGGTTTAAAATTGACTGTGTCCGTGTATCATCAAAGAAGAACGTGACAAAGAGATTACAAAGAGACATAAGTGATTTATAGTGTTATTACCCAAAACATGCTAAAGAATCTAGAGAGAAACAGAGAATTGTTACATTTATATATCTTCCCAAAAATATCATACTTTCTCTCTTTACCAAAAAGTGTCATTAAACAAATACATCACTGAAATGTAAACTTCATTTGCAAACACCATTACTGTGTCACCTTTATTCCTTTTTCTTTCTGCTGTGTAACAATAATAGCAAGCAAATACTTGCAGGTAACAATGAGTTAAGCTTAAAGTAATGAGCTTCAACAATATCAGATCAGTTCTGGTCATAGCTCAGAGTGTGTTTCCTCTGCAGAAGTAGCTGCAGAACAGTCTAATATCACAACAATAATGCATCCGCCTTGCCGAGATAAGAGTTTGTACGTACCAATCAAGTTGTGCATTAGTTATTGTCACATTCGCCATATGGACTCAGGGACAAAACCGGGAAGCTTCAAATAACAATATGATGATCATTCAGAGTCATCAATTCACACCTCTGGCTTCTTTCCTCGTTAACTGTGTAATAACTTTTCAAGGAACTCAACCTCTCGTGATCGATGGTCTTTGTGCAAATGCTTGAACAAGGCCCAATGTGTGTAAGCATCCGGCTCGATTTCTTTATCTAGCATCTCTTTGTACAGCTTGACAACTTCTTCCCAGTTGCCGAGGTCAGAGTTCTTGTTTATAAGCATAGTGTAGCTGTATTTATTTGGCGAAATCCCCTCCTCTTCTTCCATCTTGCAGAAGTATCTGTAAGCTTCATCCATATCACCAACTTTGCAGATGCCGTGTAAAAGAGCATTGCAAGTCATGACGTTTGGTCGAACACCTCTCTTTTTCATCTCGGTGGAATACAGAAGAGCTTGTTCTAGCCTTCCTACTTTCGCATGACCGTGAATCAACAAAAAGTAAGTTATCACAGAGGGAGATAGCTTTCTCCTCAGCATTTCTTGGTACAATACTCTTGCCATCTTAAACAGTCCCTTCTCCAAGTAACGTGATCAGGGACAAGACCATCTCTATAGATTTTACGCTGAAACTCAATCGCTTTCTCTAGATTCCCGATCTTGCAAAGTCCATCTATGCAAACGTTGTAGGTGATCAAATCCTTTGCCACCATCTCTTCCTGCATACGAAATGCTTTTTCTGAATCTACAAGCTGAAGTTCACCAACAAGCCTTGTAGTGTATGCATATCTATCAGGTTTGATCCCTTTCGCCAACATCTCATCGTAAATAGCAGTAGCCATGGATAGATTCTCAATCTTGATAAATCCTTTCACAAGAGTTGTGTACGTCTTCACATCAGGATTGATCTTTTGACTGGCCATTTCTTCTTTAAGACGATGAGCAGTTTCCAAGTTCCCTGACTCACAAAGCCCATCAATAAGAGTATTGTAGGTGACAATACTTGGACATATGTTCCTTACTCTCAACTCATCAAACAAGAGAAAAGCCTCTTTGATCTTCCCCACACTGATGTATCCATGTATCAGAGTGTCATAAGACACAACATCAGGAGCTTCTATACCGAGTAACAGCCTTCTAGCATCATCTACTCTCTCAGACTCGCAGAGCGCGCGTATATAAATATTATAAGTGGACGTGGTTGGAGAAACACCCGCGTTGAGCATTTGTTCTGTGACTCCCCAAGCTTCATCAAACAAGCCTTGTTTGCAATACCCTTCAATCAACGGATTAAACGAATAAGATGTAACAGAGAATCCAAATTTTCTCATATCTTCATGGAACCGTCTAGCTTCCTCCATTTCACCATTCTTGGAAAACCCATTGATCAGTATGTTATAAGTCACCTCATTAGCATCAACTCCACTTCTCTCCATCTCCGATAAAATCTTGGTGACTTGCTGCAAATCCCCAGCCTTGAAACAAGAATCCAACATTGTGTTGAAAGTGATAGCCGTCGGCTTAACTTCTCTTCTCTCTATCTCTGATACAATCTCAGGGACTTTCTTCAACACGGTGTTAACGGTGACAACATTAGGCTTAATACCGTGTTGAATCATCAACTTATAGACCTCTTGCGCCTTGTTCACCATCTCACTATCTCTAAGAACCCTCAAGACTATTTAACAGTTTCTAACACTAGGCAATGACCCTTTCCTAATCATCTTCTCGAAGCTAAACAAACACTGTTCCACCATTGATTTCTTCGTGTAAACCCACAACAAAAGATTCATAACCTTACAAGCAATCTTTTGATCAATACACTCATCGATCAAAACCTCACAAATCTCGTGCATACCGAGATCGATGCTTCTCTCAGCGACCCAATACGCTTTGTTCATCAGATCATTCTCGGCTAAGATCTCGAGCACCGTAGCGAAGGCTCTCAGCGACTGCTTGACATCGCGCTGATTCTGCAGCCACTTGAAGAAATGGTAAGCGATCTCTGGCTTCTCCCGAATCATATCGAGGACTCTGATAAGCAAATCTGGATCAGTGAGAAGACCACTTGCGATTGGGATTGTATCCGTGTGAAGTCAATATGAGATTCGCGAAATACGATTCGAGATTTGCGGAGGAGGAGGAGGAGGAAGACGACGACGAATCTGAAGGAGAAGAGTATTGGATCGAATGAGGAAACGTAGCTTAGAGACGTTGCTGCTGTTGTTGGAAGAAGAAGTAGAGAAGAAAGATCTCAAAGCTCTGAGACAGAGACGGAGACATAGGATCATTGAAGAGGAACACATAGGAACACAAAATCGAATGGATCAAGAGAATAATGGTTCTCCAAAGGTTCTTCTTCTTCTTCGAGAGAGAAGGAGGAGCGGCCATTAATTCTCCACGAAGCTCCTTTGTGGTGACAATCCCATCTCTCTCTCCTCAGCGTCAGCGATCATCTCCCGGAGGTTATTAAAAACGAGGGTTTATCTCAATTCGTTCTCTTAACCGGACCGGTTTACGCTAAACCCGAATCCGAATCTAAAACCGTTAAATCCGGTTCCGTACTCAACTTCTCGCCAAGGATCCGACCGGTTGAACCACGAAGAGAAAATGTCCATGGTTTGCTATTGGATTCTGGTTTGAGAAACATTTTCATGTGATTTATTACCTACTTCTCCTTATCACTAAGTTAGCTACATTCACATGCTCATGTCTATACAAATGTTCGAAATCTTATTTCTCAAAGTTAGGAATACACAAGAAAACAAAATCTAACGTTACATATTAATAAAATTTTAGTAAAATGTAAGCATCACATTGATCCATACATATTACTGAAAAATCTAAAACTTTATCTAACTGCTAAGAGTAACATTCTTCATTTCAACAACTGCTTCATCTTCACATCTCTTGCCCAATTCAGTCTCCATGTGTTTCATCGAGCTTCGGAGCTTTCTGCAAGGTCCCGAGAATGCGTCTGAGGAGCTCTTTAAACACTCGACTTCAGCTTCAATTTCATCGAGATTTCTCAGTATGATCTTTCACCGTCTGCATCATCTTGGTTAACTCCTGCGGAGGGTAAACGCAAGCTCCAAGCTCGTCGATTTGTACACCAGTTCCTTGGCATAGCTTCTCAAGCGAATCCACAAACCCGCTGTTATCTTTAGGATTCTCCATCTTTATCATCCCTGTGATAACGCGGATTAGTTCTTTTATCACCATGATCGTCTCAGACACAATCTCAGCAACTATTTTAGCAACTTCCATTTCGTCAGGAGACAAATCATCGCCTAAATCATCGTCATCATCATCGTCCTCTGAGTTATTATCAACAGACGCCTCAGGACAAGCTGGCTTCACTTCTTTCATCTCCCTCAGAACATCCTTCATGGAAACAGCAACCTGTGTTATAGCTCTGCCTATCGCGATAATGTTTGTCGCAGGAACCTTCTTGAAACTCGAGCATTTCTCCCAAACAGCTCGCGAAAGCTGTGGGATAGACGGCTTCTTGTCCTTCTCATATGATCCCTCTAGTTAACAGATACAAAAAAAAAATCCAAACAAATCATCTACAGTTAAACAAATAAGCAACTCAAAGTCTCAAACCACGGCTTATTCAAAGGAAAAAGAGATTAAAACGATGACATATCGACGATTATTGGCAGTTACGATTAAACTATGTACTTATAATCGAAAGCAAATCAATCTCAATGGCTAATAATCATGTCGAAGAACCGGGGATAAAGAGCAGTAACAGTAGTTGTGTAAGAGCATACGAAAATTATATGTAAGATTCAATGGTTTTGAACTGAAACATAATCGTTGTTGTATTACCGTATAAGGAGACAGAGCCCTGCAACAATCTGAAGCTAGAATCAACGATTTGCTTAACAGAGACATGTATGATAGAAGAGAGCGTAGGGCCAGCACCAACAGTGCTTCCATGGCAAAAAAGCCTTGAAGAGCATTGAAGTAAGACACCATTGTCTCTTTAAGTGACTCAGCTTTCGGAGATTCTCCACTCCATAGCATTCCCACAAAATTGAGAAAAACAAAAACAAAAGGGAAGCTAAAGAGAGAGAAGTTATGTGTTGAAACCTATGGTGGCTTGTTTAGAGAGTTGATCAGACATCTGTTCCAGTTCGAACAACTGTAGACAAAATTTGAGAATAGCTCCGTGTTTAATTACGAGTTTGAGCTCATCGTTGAAACATGAAAGAGAAGAAGAAGAAAGAACCAGGAGAGTATCGTAGATTGTATTCAGATGAGATATGAGAAACTGATTCAGATCTTCTCTCTCTTTGATTTCACCATTCTAAGTCAAAGGATTTTGCACATCAGCTCTACTATTAAAAAAGAGAGTGGAATAAGTGGTGACTGTTGTTAGTACATACATGACCTCAAATATAAATTGGTCAGTGTTTGATGGTCTTACGGACCAGCTTAGTGTAACAGCTTCGGTCTGATCTAGTTCTGACAAAGTTGGGCTTAATGAACCATAAGTGATGCAGCCAGCAAGCCAAATACTCGAAAGAGCTCAAGAGATTAAAGCGAAAACATTTATATATCAACAATCAAAGGCAATTAGTCATTCAAATTATGTCCAATGAAGAACAACAAATCACCAAAATAAAAAAAAAACAATGTACAAATTCTAAAACTAAGAATCAGGCAGAGAATCAACCTTAGCACGGCCGAAATTGGTCGGAGCGTCAGGTCCAATCAGCTGAATCGCGGCGTTGTCGTAAGCTCGAGCAGCTTCCTCCGCCGTTTCGAAGTCCCAAGCCAGATACGGTGAGGCCTTCCTTTGCGAAGCCCACCGTGAGTTTTACCGCACCTGATCTCCGCCGCCCACTTCCCCCACGGCCTCTGCCTCACGCCGCGAAACCTCGCCGGGATCTTGAATTTAATCCGCGTCTTGCCGCCGGGATCGAGATTTGCGGCGGAATCGGAAGGGTTGATTACGATCTCCCTGACGGAGATGGCGATTGGGTCTTTGTTTGTTCGTCTTCGCTGCTTGAAGAATAAGAATCGGTCGCGTCCGCGTCTGTGAATGAAATCCTCACGATTCGTTTCATCGTCGCCAGGGAAAATTGGGGAAATTGAAGGTGGCTAGGTTTTGATTGGCCCTCTGTGAATTTATTAAAAACAAAGGATTTGTTCTTCTTCTTATTCTTCTTCCTTAATATTCCATCGGAATCTCATTGTATATTTTGGCTTCTGCGTTACTTCATCCTAATATCGAGTCGGTTTATTAATTTATTTGTTTTTAAACATGTAATGAAACAAAGATTATACTGAAATTATTAAAAAATCAATCATGACCACCGGCGAATAATGTAAGTATTAGTCGTTAGAGAAGGATTATAAATGATACCTTTATTAAACCCTATAAGGACCGATAACGATGGTTAGATACTTATTCAATTTTTGCATTGTCAAGCATTTGCTATTTATTACTTGAACATAAAAATTGGAGTAATAGAATATATATATGTATATAGTAAGCACATGAACTCATGCAGCCTAAACTGAACCTCATGTCTTTCATTTTCCTTGCATATTTACTTAGTCATGAGGGGGCGATATACTTTTCTGAGCTAACCTTATTTGTTTGTTTGTTGTAGGAACTATTTATCATCCATCGATCATATGGCATACATATCATGTAAGAAGAATTGTACATTGTGAATCGAATTCCTTTGTTGGTATCCTTGTGATCCTCTTGTGCAAGCATGAATTTGATGCTCGATACCAGAAAGCTCGTGAAGATAAGCTTTATATTGCACAGCTTTATTTTCCTTTTGTTGGGCATAAGATACTTTTTGAGGTTCATTTCCACAACCCTTTCTTATAATTTGGGGAAAAAGCTCGACTGTTTATTTAACCAACTGTTACAAGAATTCAACGAGTCCATGGAAATATGTATCATGGTGATCTGTGATAATGGGTACCTGTGGCAGAGAGTTAATTCTCAGTTGGCTTCCCCTAGCCAACCTTATTCTCTCAGAGAAGCTTTAGCTCAAGCACAATCTTCACGGATTGGAGCTTCAGCCCAGGCACTAAGAGAATCGCTGCATCCTATTTTGAGGCAAAAACTGGTATAGCTTATGTTGTCTTCATGCCTTGTCATTAATATATTACTCATAATTTATAGTGGCATAGAACCATACAAGGATTTATCTGTTTCTTTCTGTTAGGCGTGACATTAGTTTGCTTTGTTTTTGCAGAGCTCGCTATATTAACCATTAGGTGCAGACTGCTAGGCTGAAGGCTTTACTAACCATTACCCTGTCAGAACTCATGTCAGATGTCCAAGTGGAGAGGCAAGGCGGCTGAAACAGTCATTGGGCGAAATGGCTGATGAATCTAAGAGTGTTGATTTGTTGAGAGAGAGTGTGGTCTTCCTGATGATACGCTGTTGACAGTTTCCGAGATATTTACGGAAAGTCGCTGGTCTTGGACTGATGTGAAACATTTCTCTCACAGCCTTGTTCTTGCTCTTGACGCGAGCCTCTGGCATGCGCTTTTGGTAGGGTTTAGTCATTTCAGAATTTAGAAAAAATATCCTTTCTGGTCAGTGATGGAAGAAATATGCTTGTCTTCTCACCTGTATTAGAGGATTTGATGGTTAAATTGGCCATCACAGTTCTTCTTTATTGACCAGCGTGAACGTCATTCTGTATTTTCTCAACATCAAATTATGTTATAACAGGGCTCGGATCGATACGCTGCAGCAGAAAGCTTCTACAAACTTGGAATAGCGTTTGCTCCTGTTCCAGATCTTCACATAATGTGGTTGCTGCATCTATGTGATGCCCACCAGGAAATGCAGTCCTGGGCTGAAGCCGCACAATGTGTTGTGGCGGTTGCAGGTGTGATAATGCAGGTAAGAATTTCTTAATCTGGTATATGCCTATGTGATATTTTATATGCGTAGTTGCTAGTTGATCATTATTTATGCGGTCCTCTTATCCAAGTCTTACTTTCTCACTATGTCCCATTTTTAGAACTTATGTGCATGCTTTGGGTTTGCCTTGTAGGCCTTGGTGGCTAGAAATGATGGTGTGTGGAGCAAAGATCATGTATCTGCCTTGCGTAAAATCTGCCCGATGGTAAGTAGCGAGTTTACAACAGAGGCATCCGCAGTTGAGGTCGAGGGTTATGGTGCTTCGAAGCTAACAGTTTGACTCGGCAGTCAAGTATCTACAGCTTGCTAATAAGCTTTTCTCTCAAGCTGAGCTCTACCATTTTTGTGCAAGCATATTGGAACTTGTTATACCAGTCTACAAGAGCAGGAAGGCTTATGGGCAGTTAGCCAAGTGCCACACATTACTGACTATTATATACGAGTCGATACTTGACCAAGAATCAAACCAGATCCCATTCATTGATGCTACCTATTACCGGGTGGGATTTTACGGGGAAAAGTTTGGGAAGCTGGACAGGAAAGAGTATGTGTACTGTGAGCCACGGGATGTCCTGCTCGGGGATATAATGGAAAAGCTTAACCATATATATGAATCAAGAACGGACATTTAATAGTGTCAAACTATTCCGTCAACGGACTTAACGTTGTGCCAAAAGTTGTTTCAGTCAAAAATAATTCATGATTTATAGAACGAAAAATATATGATTTGAATAGTTTACGTGAAAGTTCACGTTTTTTTGTGAATTTTGAAACTTAAGGGTTTAATTGATATTTTTCCCAATGTGGCTAATTAATGGGTGTTTGTTTAGTATGTTTCTTAATTCTTATACAAAGTTGTGTTATCGAATAGTTAAGAACTTAAGATGATGTAATAAAAATAAAAAAAAAGAATAGTTACGATTGTTTGTTGGGCCTAATAGTTAAACGTAACTAAATGTTAAGCCCATATATGCCGACTCAAAAAAAAAGGAAAAAGGAAGAGCGATATGTTAGTTTGTTATTAGGGTTAAGAGATAGGCTTCGTCTTTGAGATTATAATCTTCTTCTGCGACTACTACGCACAAGAATGGAAATCGAGAGAATGGAAATCGAAATCGAAAGGCTGAGAGAAATAATCAAGGAAAAAAAAAGAATGGAAATCGAGAAAATGGAAAACGAGAGAATGGAGATAATGGAAATTAAAATGAAGAGAATGGCAGAAATAATCAAAAGGGAAGAGATGGGAGAAGTAATCAGAAGACGAAACGAACCACCAAGCTGGGAAACGATAAGAGAAGTATTCAAAGGAGAAGTAACCAGAAGAGCCGCGGAAAAAAAAGGGGAAAAGAAGAGAGAGGTAACCAGAAGAGCAAAGGAAACAAAAAGGGAAAAGATGGGAGAAGTAATCGAAATCGAAAGGAAGAAATTCAATTCTCCAGGTGGGGATTCGAAACTATCGGAAGCTTTGGGGAAGATCGATTTTGAAGTTGTAAACGCCGATACAAGGGAATATACACCAGATTATAATATAGTTAGGCTTCTCCATGTGTTTAGGGATGCTGTTCCCAAAGACGTATCGTATCCATGGCTTGACATGTTCACTTTGCGTAAATGTTTCAACTTAAAGCTGCTCGACATTATCCATGTAATTTCAATCAAACAGGTTCCTTTATAAAATATATATTTAGTATTTGAGGGATATTAATATATTTATATAATGATTGATGAAAACAGGTTCCTTTATGTCATCTTCCAGAATCTGTATACAAAGCATCTGTGGAGTGGATGCACCAATACATCTCAAATCGTCAACTTTCTGGGTTTACGGTTCTTTGGCTTATGCGTATTCTTCATGACCTTTTGGATGAAGAATCTAGTGGAGATATGGAGGTAATTTTTTGGGAAAATCCCTTTTTTTTAAGTGACGTTGTTACCTTTGTTTTTGACTCTTTTAACTAACTAAACTCCATTGTGTTTGTGTAGGTGACAGAGTTTATTGTGTATGCAATGATAACTCGTAGCAGACCTGATATTTTGATCCTTGAGACATTGCCTCTTCTGAGGGAGGATCCTTTTCTCAAAGATGCACCGAACTTGATTCCTGTTACAGTTTGGACGATAGCTCAGGCCTCCCCACACAATTTATCTGTAGCCTTGTACTCGTGGGCTCGTAACTTGCTACCTCTCTTCAGTAGCTGCAACAATGGTTCCTCGCAGGATCTCATCTTGGCGTTGGTTGAGAAGTGAGTCCCAAAGGTTTTCCTTTTTTACTTACTATTATTATTATTATTATTATACATTAAAATCATCTGATCTTGTTCCATTTAATTCAATCAGAATATTGTCGGAAACAGATGCTAAGAACATACTGTGTAAAGCTGTTGCTCCTATTTATAATAAAGAGCCAAAATTATCTGATCTTGTTCGATTTGAGTCAATCGGAATATTGTCGGAACTAGATGCTAAGAACATACTCTGTAAAGCTGCTGCCCCTATTTATCTTGAAGAGCATGTGATTCCACCTTGTTCATTTGAGATCTTGCTTCGACTTACATTCCCTGATACATCCACAAGAGTAAGTGTACTTGAATCTGTAACTTGATGCCTCTTCTCTTTCAGATTGTGATAACATATTGTGGTCTCTGTATGCACACAGGATACAAGTAGGTTTGAGGTTATTTATCCCGTGTTGAAGGAAGTAGCTCTCGCAAATGTATTGCCGAGCCAGTCAATTCTTGAGTTATTCGAGTCTTGTTTGAGATTATCTGAACAAGGTATTAACAACCTTGAATTCTAGATAATCCTTTTTTTGAGTTTTTCTACTTCCCTCCTCGATTAAATAATCTGTTACTACCGTTGTTTGTTTTTGTTGTTGTTGCAAGGAAATCCTGGTTTAGCCGAGGAAGCCACATCAATCGCTATGTGGTGTCTCACCAAAAACCTTGATTGCTGGAAGTATTGGAAGTGGGACAGTCTCTATAAGGAGAATTTCAAAGCAAGTGTTGCTCTACATAGAAAGTTTCTTATAGAGGAATGGATACCTTATTCCCTCGGACAACCGAGGGATCCCTTATTCATTTGTCAACCAGGAAGCCCCGAAATGAGAAGTCTCACTCACAAGATATTCGAGTTTTCTGTTGGATTAGCTAGAGACGGTTATTTTATTACCTTAAATAATTATTCCTTGAGTTCTTGTCCAGAAGAAACAGTTATAGGGTTAAATTTGTTAACTGTTGTTTGATTGTTTTGTTTGCAGGAAATCGTGATTTACACTCTGAAGCTATAGCAATGGGTATCTGGTCTCTGAACGAAATCTTTGATTGCTGCAAGCTCTACGACGATCTACATGAGCTTAATCTAAAAGATATTGTAAATCTTCTTTCTAATGAGCTGGTAGGCATCGCACAGAGAGAAGGTTATGATCATCCCCTCAGCTTATCGAAAGGAGCCTTTAGAGAGATATACTTACTCTCTATGAAATTAGCTAAAGAAGAAGTTATTGGTAACAAAAACAATAAAACCTTTAATCTTTTGAGTTTTATGCTTTATTCCCTCTCTCTGAGCTGTAATATGTTTCCCTTGCTACAGGCAATGATGATATAGCTGAGAAACTTCAATCAGTCTCTCTCTGGTGTATAGACGCAAACTATGATTGCTTCTCTCTCTCTCTTTTTTAATTTGCGCCGAGAGATACTGTGTTGCTTCTCTCTCTCTCTCTCTCTCTCTCTCTCTCTCTTCCCCCATAGTACAGTTTATGTATGTCTGCTTGTTTATATGTTTTTTTTCATTGGTTATGTTTAAACTTATGAATTGACCTCTATTTTCTGGTATTTATGAAACTGCCCATATCTTTTCTGAGTTATGAAAGTACCTCATAACTTCTGGTATCTTTTGTGAGTTACACAAACATTGTTGAATTGATAAATCAGCAGCACAACTTTCTGTATTTACGAAAACATCAAAACTTCTTATTATTTTACACAACTGGCACAGACCTCTCTCTCTATATATATAAATGTTAATAAATGTCTAAGTGGCCCCCACAAAGAATTTATTTCAGGAGTTTGTATTTTAATATACATACATTTTGATTATTTGTATATGTACGTATACACATAATATTTATAGTACGAGAATTTAATTATAAATTTTTATATGTACGTATAAAGAAATATTAATTTGTATATTATTAAATTAACTATACACATAGTATTTATAATACGAGAATTTATTTCAGGAAGTTGTATATGTAATATCTACATATGAAATATCGAGAAGATCGGGGAAGTGCCTGCCAGTACAGTAGCATTCATAAGTTCACGTGAGGCAGGTGAAGACCACCCCACCCGGATCGATTCCCCGCGCCTACGATAGTGTAGGTTTAGCTGATCGGCCGCCATTTGCGCCCAAATGTTGACAAAAAAAAAAAAAAAAAAAAAAAAATATCGAGAAGATCGATCAACAGTCTTGATGACCGAGAAGAATATGAAATATCTAGATATGTTGTTAAATATCCTATTTCAAGATATTAGCATATCTAACTAAATATTTCATCATGATCTTGGGTATAGATTTGAGATTGCTAACTAATTTGCTTAATTAACTAGCAGGTTCTTCAAGCTTCTATAGGTGCTGTGTGTAGACTAATATGGCCATTGGACCATCTAATTTCAAATTTTAGATTAATATTCTCGTATAAATAAATTTACAAGAATAATATTAAATTCTCGTATTATAAAGTCTAAAATAAATTTTAAATCTCCCAATACGTACATATACATATTAATAATGTTGGGACTATGAAGTTTTATCTTGTATTAGTGTGTATAATTCATTTTGATTCTCTGAGATCAAAATTTAACTTGTCGAAGTCTCCTCATCGAAAATAAACTTCATATCTCGCATGAATAAACTTATTGTTGGCCAGAACTAAACCACAAACACTAAGTAACGAAACTAAACGAAAAAACTTAAATTTCGAAGTGTTTATGCATCTTGGTCAAAAAAACCTTTTTAGTATTATAGGGAAAAAAACCTTTTTGTGATGTCATTTTTGGCCTCAAAGCTTTTCTGATGGTATTTTAAGGAATTACTCTTACATAATGATTTGTTTGTATGATGGGTTTGGTCTGGTTTGTAGATGAAATGTGCACAAGTTTTATTAGATGCAGGAGCTAATGTCAATGTGGTAGACAAAAACAAGAACACGCAGTTGCATTATGTAGCTGGTTACGGGAGGAAAGATTGCGTAGGCCTTCTACCTGAGAACGATGCGCCGGTGTAAAGTGACAATTCTGTTTTAGACAAGTCCAAATAAACTGTAAACACAAAAGTTTTCCGTTCTTTAAAATACGATATCGAGTTTTTTACTACTAATATAAAAATTAAAAGTTAATGAGTTGGAATGTGGTGAAATTGATTTTTTCGATTTTCATGTAATCATGTTGAACAAACTGAGGTGACTCTATAAGGCTAAATCATTAACATCCATAAAATGTCATATTTTAAAGAGAAATTCTTCAGAATACCATCAAAATAAGTTTTTGTTTTGAAAATACTTTTAAAAAGTTTTTTATAACAAAAATACCATTAAAATGTTTTTTTATAACAAAAATACCATCAAAAGTAGTAGTTTACAAAAATATCACAAATACAAAAAACGAGTTAACACTTTTAAATTTTAAATTTTTTCATTTGTGATCGCTATATATTGTTTAGGGTATAGTTTTGAAGGAGTAGGATATAGTTTTTTGGAGTTTTTGGGTGTAATTTTGAAAATTTAAGATTTGTGGTATTTACGAGAAAAAAACTTTTTAATGGTATTTGTAAAACTTTCGAAAATCTGTGCTAATTGTGTTAAAAAAAACTTTTTTTTTGGTATTCATAAGAATTGCCCTAAAATTTATGACACGGACATGCATATAGGATCCCATTAACTTTCATTAATTTATCTTCTAATCATATTATTCGCAACTATTTTCTAATTTTAGAAACTCCATGAGCTTTCGGTCACACCAATAAATAGAGACTACAAGAGGATCTTGAGTATCAAAACTAATTTATATATAAATCGTATTTTAACTATACAATCTAAGTTTCTTGTGTATCCAATCTAAAATATATATTTTCTAATTAAATTCTTTTTAATTTCGATAAATTAGGTATTTGTATCAATGTTACTCTCTTTCTATTTTTTATCAATAAATTGTCACGCTTGTATTTCACAAAAGTTAGTGTTTCATTAACTTTTTTCATTAAGCTTCGAATTGTCACGCTTGTATCCACAAAATCCAAAATCGTTTCCGCTAATATAATCTTTCTTTTAATTGTATTTATCATTAAAAGAGTCTTTAACTTGTAATTAACCAAAGTTAAATACAGTGATTAGCTTTGTCTTACTCTCATTAATCTCTAATCAAAAACTTAGAAAGAAACATATAGTGATTTGGACTTCACTCATGAAATATTCTATAAGTTCTCTTTTCAATACATGCACAAATCATAGCATAGTTTCTTTATCTTGTTATTTTATTATGTGTTATTTTATTCAGTCTATAGAATAAAAATTTGAAAGAGTTTGCCCAAACATTGAAACTCTCTCTCTCTTCTCTCACACCTATTTTTCAGAGAGAGAGAGTTTCGTTTGATTTTGTGGCCGCCGATACTGGAGTTTTCCGGTTCAACGGGTTATGGCTTGGCTCTGACATCCGTCGTGTTTGTTTTGGGTGGTCGGATTTGGTGTTTCCGGTGAGGTGGATTTGTTCTATCGCTTCATCCGGCTTTAATTCTAACATCCGTCGCAGCCTCTTCGCGGTGGTTGGTTAGCTTTGTGCTTGGGATCTCCAGTTTACTTGTTGAGATGCCCGCTTTTGGCTCCAGCAACGGTTTCTCCGGCTGGCTTTGGTTTCAAGTTGCCTCGTCCTTATGGTTCATGGTGGAGCGTAGCTTACTGTAGATCCAGATCTCGTTCTCCCAAAGCTTAACTGTTCAAAAATCCTTGAAGAAGAAGGAAGTCCTTATGGCGATGACGTCTATTGCGGTACTTTCATCACGACGGTTGAAGGTAGAAGATTGAAGATGGAGGTGAATCGGAGAAATTTCCGGCCAAATTTGGCCGGCGGCGAAGACCAGTCTTCTCCAGACGTGCATGCTAGCCAGGTGTTCTCTCCAAGATTTGATACACGACACGTGGCGTTCTCTATATTACCTTCTTCTTAGGGTTTTCGTAATGGGCTTGGACCTGTTAATGAGATATTTTTTTGGTTTGTCTGACTCTCTGTTGGTAATAGAGGGTTTGTGTTTTCGTTTTTTGGGGTTGGTATTCCCGCACCATTTATAACGATTGTAATCGTTAATGTGTGCCTTTTGTTTGTTTGCTTGGAAGTAATCACCAGCAACTACCTTGTAGAACGTTTGATATATATAAATCTTTTAGATGGAAAAAAAAAAAATAGAATAAAAATTCAAATTAAAAAACGTCTACTCTTATCTTTTACTTCGGATTTACGTTAGGTCACTCATACATTGGTCAACAAGTTAAAAGGCCAAATTAAAAAAGGCGGCAAAAGTGTGACACGTGGCTTTATTTGTCTCTTTGTTACCAAATGAAATAAAAAAATTGCACCCATTCATATTTTCTCCTTTTAAAAGTTTTTTAATATTATGAACGCATTCAAATGCACCTAAACACATGTCATCTACTCATTTCCCTTTTTTCTAAAACTATTTACTTTTGTGTATAAATAAACTTGTAAATAATAACATCATTTCGCAATATTAAAAAAAAATACATACATTGAGCTATTTTTATTGTCCTACACACATATATATATATATGTTATATATTACATAGCTTACTTTTATATATATATATATATATATATATATATATATATATATTTATATCATTATATGTTGACAAAAACAATATAAAACTATTGTAAGTGCATGTGCTCTCGAGGTACCACTTTAAAAGAAGTTGGAAAGTACTCGTCATTTATAAACAGACCTCTACGACCGCCTTATTTATTTTATAATATTAGTATACCCCAAATTTTTTATCCTATCACTAATTAAAATTCATTACCCTCAATGACATTCTCTATATAAATGTATCAAGCATAAAAATGAAAACATTACACACGCTAACTTATACCTATATAAACATCTTCTCTTCGCATATTCAAACATTAGTATACATAACACACATGGCTAAATACTTACAATTATGGCTATGTTTCTTCTTAATATGCGTTTCTTTATCGTGTTTAACAGCGTCTAGACGGCTACAAGAGCGTTTTCAAAACGCAAACGTGATTAAAAGAGGGCGTATGATGATACAAGCAGAGAAAGTGTTGAAAGCTAACATGGAGAAGCTAATGGAGAAAGGTTTTAATGAGTCTATGAGACTAAGTCCTGGAGGTCCTGATCCACGTCATCACTGAGTATTGAATTCGTAGATTTTAATTTGATGAGAAATATGTAATTTCTTTTTCTTGATCTAAAATCGGTTTAAAAGAAAGAAAAAAAACGTAAGGATCCATTTTGTATTAATATATATAGTCTTTGTTTTTCTAGTGTTAACAAAATAAATTGATGTATAACAAGTTCATTATACATTTTATGAAGTGTGCATGCTTTACGTACCTTATACATTCTATAATATGTAGTATATATAATATATATAGTATATACTAGAGAGTAGGCATGTTGTCATGAGTAATTTTACCCTACCCTACCCGAACCCGAAAAAAACCTGCCCTGAAAAAACCTGTTTTGAAAAAACCCGGATAGGGTAAAGTCTTGGTAGGGTAACCCAAACTCTACCCTATACAATTTAGGGTAACCCGCGGGTACCCGCTTCAATTTTAAAATGAGAAATTCTTTAGAATACCATCAATTGTTTTAAAAATACCATTAAAAAGTTTTTATAACAAAAATACCAATAAAATGTTTTTTATAACAAAAATACCATAAAAAACAGTAGTTTACAAAAATACCACAAATATAAAAAACGAATTTTCACACTTTTAGATTTTTAAATTTTTTCATTTGGGTTCGCTATATAGTGTTTAGGGTATAGTTTTGAAGGGGTAGGGTATACCTTTTTGGAGGTTTTGGGTGTAATTTTAAAATTTTAAGATTTGTGGTATTTATGAGAAAAAACTTTTTAATGGTTTTGTAAAATTTTCAAAAATCTGTGCTAATTGTGTTAAAAAAACATTTTTAGTGGTATTTGTAAAACTTTCAAAAATTTGTGCTAATTGTGTTAAAAAAACATTTTTAGTGGTATTCATAAATACCACAAATCTTAAATTTTCAAAATTACACCTAAAACTTTCAAAAAACTATACCATACCTTTCAAAACTATACCCTAAACATTATATAGCGAACCCAAATGAAAAAAATTAAAATCTAAAAGTGTTAAAATTCGTTTTTTATATTTGTGGTATTTTTGTAAACTAATACTTTTTGATGGTATTTTTGTTATAAAAAATATTTTAATGGTATTTTTGTTATAAAAACGTTTGTAATGGTATTTTCAAAACAAAAACTTATTTTGATGGTATTTTAAGGAATTTCTCTTTCTAATTTTTCTTTCTAATTTATTGATTTTAAAAATCTCACGGGTACCCGAAACCCAATAAGGTAAAACCCGACTAAGACTTAGGGTAAATAAAACCTGCCCATTTCCAACCCTATTAATTTTAACAAATAAAATCAGGTCATGGGACCTTAACTTTTACATCGGGTCACGGGTACCCAATGGGTAATTACCCATCTTTAACATCCCTACTAGAGAGAATGCTTACATATAAAGTACATATATATATAACGAGAAAAAGAGATAAAATTAATAATTAGTATGAAAAAGGAGATTGGATTAGTTTAAGTTATCCTGTTTTTAAATGGCTAGCTAGTGTAGATATGCGATTTAAATTAGTGTTCGAAAAATTATATATTATATATGGACTTTTTTCTTCTTCATTGTCTACCAATTAAAAAGAGAGAAAGTGATTGAAGTAAGAACCTGTTGTTACTTTAGCCCCTAATATCGATTCCGACGACGGCGATAATAACTCCGACGAGTACTATATCTTGACGAAAAACATGAAAGTAAAGAACACCGAGACTTTATCCAGTTCAGCCGCAAAAGCGAGCCTACGTCTGGCCGAGATATACTCGGAATCCACTAAAGAATGATGTTCCGGCGATAACAAGATCCTCTCTGATCTAACACCGATCACTCTCTCTCTACTTTCTCTATCTGTATTTCTTATACAATCTCTCTCTAGAATGTACAAATACAAGATACAATCTCTACAAAAGATTCCCACGAGTATATAAACTCTGATCTTCGTAACAACCCGCAACGGCATCTTCAACGGCTCCAACGACCTGATCTTATCCGTTTATGCGAGTAACAGCAGAGAGAGAGTAGCTTCTTCTTTTGTTCTTGACTTGATACAAAACGACACCGTTTTCTTTAGTTACTAAACCAATCTGATTTCGGTTTAGCTCCTCATACCAACTCAATTACTGAACCAGCCTAAACCGATACTAACCCAAGATCAATTTCACAACAAACTCCACCTTGATCTGGTTGGTATCTCACCGCAACTTCCCGTGGATTCCATCTCGGACATGTCTCTCGCTATGCGGAAGACAAACTCAAGCAACTCCAATAGCTCATTGAACTTGCCGACAGTGTAGCACCTTAGTGAAAATGTCCGCTCGGGTTTACACTTGTATGCACCTTAGTAACCTTCACTTTTCCTTCATCAATGAAGTCTCTTACTCTGTAGTACTTTGTAGCGATGTGCTTAGTACGCTCATGGTATCCATTGTGTTTAGCCAATGCTATTGCACTCTGAGAATCACAAAATACCTCAACACACCCTTGATTATAGCCAAACTCCTTGCTCAATCTTCTCGACCCACACTCGCCTCTTTTGCAGCCTCTCGTTAGTGACATTAGCTCGCTCTCGTTGTCGACGTAGCCGTAACTTTCTGTAAGTTTGATTTCCAGCTGATTACACAACTTCCTGAGACAAAAGCATAACCTGATATGGATCTCCTCCTGTCCAGATCAGCACCATAATCAGAATCACAATATCCAATGATCTTGAAATCATCCTGTTTTCTGAACACCAAGCACTTGTTTGCAGAACCTTTGATATATCTCAACACCCACTTGACAGCATTCCAATGTGACCTGATAGGTCTACTCATGTACCTGCTCACTACCCCAATAGGATATGCCAGGTCTGGTCTAGTTCCTATCATACCATACATTAGGCTCCCAACAGCATTACAATAAGGAACTGACCTCATATATTCTTCGTCTCTCGTCATATTGCTCATCACTAGCCGCTCCAAGCTTGATGTGAGCTGCAAGTGGCGTGTGGATTGCCTTTGAATCCTCCATTTCAAAAGTCTTTAGTACCTTCTTCATATAGCTTTCTTGAGATAGAGTCAAAATCCCTTGCTTTCTGTTTCGATTATGTCTATGCCCAAGATTCTCCTTGCAAGCACCCAAATCTTTCATCTCAAACCCGGAACTTAGCCGACCCTTTAGAGTTTCTATCGGCTTCATGTCTTTGCAGGTTACCAACGATATCATCTACGTACAACAGCAAGTAGATGTAGTTTCCTGTGTCACACTTAACATACACACACTGATCATTCTTGCTTCTTAAGAACCCAATCTCCAACATGAATGCATTGAACTTTTGGTTCCACTGCCTAGGGCTCTGTTTAAGACCATACAGTGACTTCTTTAACAAGCAGACATGATCCTCTTTTCCTTTTACCTCATAGCCTTCAGGCTGTGCCATGTATATTTCCTCATCCAGCTCTCCGTGAAGGAAAGCAGTCTTAACGTCTAGTTGCTCCAATTCCATGTCTTCTTGAGCAACAATGGACATCAGAAACCTTATTGAAACATGCTTCACCACAGGGGCAAAGATCTCATTGTAGTCCAAACCTTCTTTTCGTGAAAAACCTTTGGCTACAAGTCCGGCCTTATACCTTGGATCTTCTACACTCGGTATGCCAGCTTTCGGCTTAAAGATCCATTTACGACCAATGATCTTTCTCGTTCGTGGTCTCTTCACAATGTCCCAAGTATGGCTTCTGTCCAGTGAGTCCATTTCTTCATCAGCAGCTGAGATCCAAAGCTTCTTGTTTGGAGCTGTCATGGCTTCTTGGTAACAGCTTGGTTCTTCAACATCACCTTCTTCAGATACTAGCAGTGCAAAGCTGACAAAATCTTCTTCATCATACCTCGATGGTGGTTTTGTCTCGTCTTCTAGCTCGTCCCTTACTAGTTGATAGCTCATCCGACCTGAAGTCCGATCCATAACCTCAGCCTTCCTCTTGTTCGATTCCTCCGACTCATCAACCACTTCTTCTATTTCTCTGGTTGTTGTCATCTCAGAACTCTTTTCCTGTACCTCAGGTACTCCACCTGATCATGTATCACCTCCTCTATCAATCTCAACATACAGAAACTCCATATCTTGTTGTCTTGTTTCGTAAAGACTTCCAAAGAAGATCCTTGTAGCATTCTGTTTCATTGAAAGTCACATTTCTGCTTATTACTGATCTCTTCTCTTCTAGGCTCCATACTTTGTATCCTTTTACTCCTTGTGGATAGCCTATGAATACACCTTTCTTGCCCTTGGCTGCAGCTTTTCCATCATCGAGTATGATAGTAACACACACGACCAAACTTCCCGAGGTGATGATAGGAGGGAGTTGAATTTGACCACATCTCCTCGGGTATTTCCCAATTCGGTAGCCGAACAAGGGGTCCCGTTTATCAAGTAAACACACGTATTCACTGCTTCAGCCCAAAACACCTTTGGGAGTCCAGATTCACTCAGCAGGCTTCTCACTTTTTCCAGTATGGACCTGTTCATCCTCTCCACCACTCCATTCTGCTGAGGGGTGTATGGAATGGTCTTATGTCTTGCTATTCCACTCTTGGAACAGAACTCATCAAACTCTTTATTGCGTAACTCCAACCCATTGTCCGTCCCGAGTTTCTTCACGCTCTTGCCGACCGATTTTCTACAAGAGTTTTCCATTCCATGAACTTGTCCAAAGCCCGATCTTTTGTCTTGAGAAAATAGCGAACACTTTCCTAGAGTAGTCATCAATAATTGATAGGAAGTAGTGACAGCTTCCTAGTGATGATGGTACTGTAGGAGATCCCCATAGATCAGCATGTACATAATCTAAGCAGCCTTTGCTTGTGTGTTTGCCCGTAGAGAAGCTCACCTTGTGTGCCTTACCAAACACACAGTTTTCACAGAACTGTATATTTGTAACTTTGCTGCTGTCTAGACATCCTTTCTTTACCAAGGCTGTTAAGCCTCTTTGGCTTACATGCGCCAATCTGCTGTGCCACAGGTCAGTTTCATCCTTGTTCACCACAGTATTTGCCTCTCCCATGAAACTGTTTCCTTGCAAGAAGTACATCTTTCCATGTCTCCTTGCCTTTAGGATAGTCCTGCAACCTTTCTGAACCTTTAGTAAGCCATTTTCTCGATGCAAACTTGCATCCATTGCACTCAAATGTGCCCAGAGACAAGAGATTCCTTGAAAACTCCGGCACATATCTGACCTCATGAATATCCACCAGCACACCATCAGAAGTCTTGACCCTTACTGTGCCAATCCCTTTAACTCTTGAGATGCTTTCATTTGCCATTCTAACTGCGCCTACTTCAAACTCCTTCAGTTCAGTAAACCAGTCTTTCCGTGGTGTCATGTGGTAGGTGCAGGCTGTATCCAGTATCCATATCTCATTGAAGTCAACAGTTTCAGTGATGTTTGCCTCAGTAACCATCAGGGACTCCACAAATCTCACACCAGAGATTGTAGAGGCTTCTGCTTGCTCATGTGATGAGTCCTTCTGTTTTGGTTGGACCTTCTTTGTACATGACCTTCTGAAGTGTCCTTCCTCACCACAAGTCCAACGAGACCAACTTCTTGTCTCCGGACTTTGATCTTGCTTTATCTCTCTTCTTGAACTCGCTTGGAATCTCTCGAAAGTAGATCTTCCCCTGAAGTTCCCTCCTGAGTAAAGCACTTCTCCTTGTGTCTTAGTCACCTTCTGGTTTGATCCAAACTCTAGCTGCTTTGAATTTATGGCACTCATCACTTCGTCTAACGTCAGAGATTCTTTGCCATACCTCAAGGTGTCCCTAAGCTGATCAAATTGTTTTGGCAAAGACATCAACAATAGTATTGCTTGATCCTCATCAGAAATCTCCACCCTGACATTCTCCAAGTCCGTGATGATTCTCAAGAACTCATCTATGTTATTCTCCACCGTGGATGAATCATTCATCTTGAATCCATACAATTTCTGTTTCAGGTAAATCCTATTTGGTAGAGATTTATCCATGTACAATTTGTCTAACAGCTTAAGCATTCCAGCAGCAGTAGTTTCCTTAATGATCTTCCTAAGAACTTGATCATTAACACTCAAGATTATCGTACTTCTTACCTTCCTCTGTTTCTCTGCAATGGTGGAATCAGCCTTTGCAGACGTCTTTGAGGAATCGGTCTCTGTCTCCGTCGTCTTTTCCTTGAGATCTTCGTCTTTGGTTAACGATGACTTAGCAACCAGATCAGCTTCTTGAATCCTTAGAGCATTCATTAATCCGAGAATCTCTAAGTGAGCCAAGATCTTCTCCTTCCATAGGTTGTAATCATTCGTGCCATTGAATTTCTCCACCTCAAGTTTCGCGGATGCCATGGTTTCAGATCTGAGATACCACACAGATCACCACAAACCGGAGCTACGAATCAACAGCCTAAGCTCTGATACCACTTGTTGTTACTTTAGCCCCTAATATCGATTCCGACGACGGCGATAATAACTCCGACGAGTACTATATCTTGACGAAAAACATGAAAGTAAAGAACACCGAGACTTTATCCAGTTCAGCCGCAAAAGCGAGCCTACGTCTGGCCGAGATATACTCGGAATCCACTAAAGAATGATGTTCCGGCGATTACAAGATCCTCTCCGATCTAACACCGATCACTCTCTCTCTACTTTCTCTCTCCGTATTTCTTATACAATCTCTCTCGTAATGTACAAATACAAGATACAATCTCTACAAAAGATTCCCACGAGTATATAAACTCTGATCTTCGTAACAACCCGCAACGGCATCTTCAACGGCTCCAACGACCTCGATCTTATCCGTTTATGCGAGTAACGACAGAGAGAGAGTAGCTTCTTCTTTGTTCTCGACTCGATACAAAACGACACCGTTTTCTTTAGTTACTAAACCAATCTGATTTCGGTTTAGCTCCTCATACCAACTCAATTACTGAACCAGCCTAAACCGATACTAACCCAAGATCAATTTCACAACAGAACCATTATTAATCTTTAACAAAAAAAAGAACCATAATCAAATAATTGTTTTTAACGAAATTAAACTTTTCAAAGCTCAAAGTCAACGCCTATTTCCTTCTCAAAAACTCATTAGTATATATCTTTATGGAAGGATCAAAACCTTTAAATGATCATGATATAATAATAATGTATGCTTAAGCTAATTTTAATATTTTATATTCAACAAGTCAAAGTATATCTTAGGAATTGTAACTAAACCGGAAACATCAATTTGGTTATTTCGTCTCGGTTAGTTTCGGTTTAATATCTTGTCCGAGGCACGTAAGCGTTTCGTTATTATCCAGTTACACATTAAACACGTGTAAAAATCCCCCTAAATTTTCTCGGATTCTATAAGGCGCGTGAGATCAAGCGCGTGTGCCCACGCTATTCTCTATCGCGACTCGCAATTTGCTTCCCTAGGGTTTCGTTCGTCGTTATCGATTCCGTTCAGAAAAATGGCGTCTGGTCACAAACCTAGCGGCGGAGTTTCGAAGGCGAAGCGTAAATTCAGCGACGGTGGCAACAAAAGCCTAAAACGATCAAAACCAACGGCGGCGAGAAAGATTCCGATAATGGCTCCGTCGAATTCGCTTAGATCGGATAATGATAATAACAATCATCACATGATGAAGATAACCTTGAGCTCAATCTCGAAGCTCGAAGTTAAGAATTTGAAGAAGAAGCTAATATCTGAGCTTAACGAGGTAAGAAGCTTAATCAAACGTCTCGAGCCACGACGAGGAGCTAACATCGCCGGAGATTTTGCTCCGGTGAACAACAAAAAGATCAGTCACGGAGGAGCTTCTGATGATAAAGGTACGCTTCAGATCTTGAAGAACTGTAACAACTTGCTTACGAAGCTTATGAAACACAAGTCTGGGTGGGTTTTCAATACACCAGTAGATGCAACTAGGCTTGGTTTATATGATTATCACACCATTGTTAAGAAGCCTATGGATCTTGGCACAGTGAAGACTAGGCTGAGTAAGAGTTTGTATAAGTCGCCTTTGGATTTTGCTGAGGATGTTAGGCTTACTTTCAACAATGCAATGTTGTATAATCCGAAAGCGCACGAGGTTTATCGTATGGCCGAGTTTTTCTTGAATATGTTTGAAGAGAAATGGGCGCCGCTCGAAACACAGTATGAGTTTCTTAACAGGAGGCAGCAACAAACCCGTGATTTCGAGGCTCCTGTTTCGACAAACATTCGTTATGTAGAGCCGTTATCTTTACCCGCTCCTACACCTTCCCCGTCTCTTCCTCTTCCCCCTATGGTTGTTGAAGATCGAACATTGGAGAGAGCAGAATCTGTAACAAACACAGTAGTGGAACCTGAAGTTGTGACTGCTGTCCCCGATAAGCCCGAAGGAGAGGATGTGTCTGGGAACATGGACTTGACGTTTGATGAGAAACGAAGACTTAGCGAAGACCTTCAAGATTTACCTTTTGACAAGCTAGAGGAAGTTGTTCAGATTATAAAGAAGAGGAATCCGGAAATCGCTCAAGAAGACGATGAGATTGAGTTGGATATTGATAGCCTTGACCTCAGAACACTTTGGGAGCTTTTCAGATTCGTTACCGAGTATAAAGAAAGCACAAGCAAGAAAAAGGAGGAACGTGGATTGGGCTCAGAGAGAGATGCTGGATCCGATCACAATAGTGTCCAAGAACCGGTCAGAGCAAATAACTAATTGCTATTCACTTCTCGTGCTTTTACCGTTACTAACTGGTTCATTGACTCTATTGATATCTTGTATTTTCTTTCGTGTTCACAGAACGCATTAGTAACTGGCTCTGAATTAGCTAAAGCTACAGAACTAGGTGAGATTTCGTATTAAATTCTGCTATATTAGATAGTCTTTTGAGCCCCACTTCAATGACACATCTTTAATATTGTTTTTGATATTTTATAAGGTCATGTGGCAGCTTCTGTTCGACGAGAAGTAAATACTGGCGGATCAAGTAGTTCTAACAGTTCTAGTAGTGGCTCAGGCTCGTGTTCGAGTGGTAAGTAATGAAGCTAGTTCACCTTTGTTCCTTTATCAAACCATTGTACTCACATTTCCCTCTTCCCTTAATGCAGATTCCGACAGTGACAGCTCAAGGCATGGATCCGGTACTGGTAAATAACCAAGATTGTGTATGTCGATTTCAATCTTTGTGCATCTCTTTCAATAGCAAATCTAGGTGGCGTTTTTGCAGCTTTGCCCTCATCAGATTGTTTCTGTATTAAGGTTTTTGTTAAACTGTACAAAAAAGTAAACATGTAAAAGCCTTGTCATTAATTAGAACATGGTTGTTCTGTACTTGTGACCAGATCCTTTATACACAAGCCTATACCTTTATTGGTAATTAGTCTTTTTTATCATATAATATAAACTATTTTAAACCAATCAACAAGGAAAAAAGGACATGCTATCAAGTTTAAAAAGTTCACCAACTGGTGGTTACATGGAACAAAGTCATTTTTTGATGCTTGTATGTGAAGATAACAAGCCTCTTTCAACACCCAACATAGACTCATGCACACAACAACAAGCAGAAGAAGTTCTAAAGGAGCTAATTCCGCCTTTGAATCTGTTATCAAATGTCGATACAAACCTCGTCTGCAGATCACCGGATTAGTCAACCTATCTTTCAAGTTGTGCTTGTTAGTCTCCTACTTTTAGGATCCGCGAGATGGATCCTTGATGAACTCAAGACCAGCCAGAGCCGGATATTCGAACTGTATAGTTTCAGACAGAAACAGGCAGTGTTTGTCACCAAAGAAGATATAGTTGATGAGAGCTGCAATGTCTTTGAAGGACAATGGATTTGGGACAATGTCTCTTACCCTCTCTACACAGAGAAGAGCTGTCCTTATTTGGTCAAACAAACAACATGCCAAAGAAACGGACGGCCTGATTCTTATTACCGGAACTGGAGATGGCAGCCGAGCTCCTGCGACTTGCCCAAGTAAGAAAGAACCAAGCATGTAATGCTTCATACTCTTAGATCCCACACTTTACAAATGTTTAAAATCTCTTGAGACGTTTCAGGTTTGATGCTCTGAAACTGTTGGACGTGCTGCGAGACAAAAGAGTAATGTTCATAGGAGACTCAGTGCAGAGAACCACTTTCGAGTCTATGGTCTGTATGGTGCAAGCAGTAATACCTGAAAACAAAAAGTCATTCCACAGGATCCCTCCTATGAAGATATTCAAAGCTGAGGAATACAATGTGTCCATTGAGTATTACTGGGCACCTTTCATTGTGGAATCGATTTCGGATCATGCAACTAACCATACAGTACACAGAAGGTTAGTTAACCTCGACGCTATTGAAAAACATAGCAAGAGCTGGGAAGGTGTTGATGTTCTGGTCTTTGAGAGCTATGTCTGGTGGATGCATCAACCTAAGATCAATGCAACGTAAGCTATCTAAAACGCGTAATAAGCCCATATCGAAGTTTCCTTGCATCCCAGGGCCTAGAAAGAAAGCTTATATATGTAATGCATATGCAGGTATGGAGATACAAGTGAAGTCAGAGAATATAATGTTACAACTGCTTATAGAACGGCGTTAGAAACATGGGCTAAATGGTTAGAGATAAAGATCAACCCCGTGAAGCAAAGAGTTTTCTTCACTAGTATGTCTCCAACTCATCTATGGTATGTTCCTTCATAACACAAAAAATAGAAGATTAAAAGATTATAGATAACTTTTAGAGCAAACCCACAAGGAGAGTGATGATTTTGGCGTGTGTGATCTTGCAGGAGCTGGGAGTGGAATCCAGGGAGCGACGGAACCTGTTATGATGAGTTATATCCAATAGACAAACAATCATACTGGGGCACAGGATCAAACAAAGAAATCATGAACATAGTAGGTGATGTTCTTAGCAAAATCGGAGAAAATGTCGTGTTCCTGAACATTACACAACTGTCAGAATATAGGAAAGATGGACATACAACAGTGTACGGAGAACGTAGAGGGAAGCTCTTGACAAAGGAACAGAGAGCTGATCCGAAAAGCTACGGAGATTGCATCCACTGGTGTTTACCTGGAGTTCCTGATACATGGAATGAGATTCTCTATGCATATTTGCTACGTAGTCCTCGCAACTCGTTTTAGGAATGTGTATGACATCATTTTCTTTCGAAAGCAAGCAAAGGTAGGATAAAATTTTCGGTTATTTCATTGTTCAAAAAAGCCTTCTCGGAGCAAATTAGCTCTCACTTATGTTTCAATAAAACAACATGAATCTAAAGTCTAAGCTTGAGGTAATGCACAACTATCAACTAAATGATGTGACCATAGATCTCACAATAGCTCCCACTGGGGAGCCTCTGTTTCCGGTACCTGTGAGCTTTTTGAATCCGTAGCTTCGACGTGTTTAGAATCTTCGGTGGCTAGATCAGAACCCATATCTGCATCTCCGAACCAAATCGCAAGGTGCTCATACTCTTTCTCTCTTCTTCTTTTAGAAGTTAAAGCATCCAAGATCTTTCTCTGATGATAACAACAAAGGTAAAGTTAAGCAACAAACAAGGTTTTAGAGGTTTATCAAGAAAGACAAATCTGAGAGAAAGAGGGAGAAAGTAAGGAACCTTGAATGATCTGAGTTTCTTGGTCCTAACTCGCATAGCGTAGAGTGCATTTTCGTCAACATAAGAGGGATCTTCCCGAAACGCTATGCTGAACAATGCTTTGGCATCCAAATGAGCAAACTCGGATTTGCCATTAATCTCAACATCTAGATTACCTAAAGAAATACAAAAACTAAACATGTTAGAAAGAAACAAGAAGACAATAAGAGGCTAATCAACAGATTTAAAATTTCTAGCAAACAATAGCATAACAAGAAACTATTAGTACTTCAAAAAGTAGAGGAAAGACTAAGTGAAGCACAAACCTTCATTATCTTGAACAGATGCATTTGGAATCTTAGCGTCGCTTTGATCTAGATTTGAACCAACCATAGGAATCTCAAGCGCGGCTATAACGGGGCCATCGTTACATATTACTACGGTCTCAAGACTCGACACAGAACTTCGAGTAGATGGAGATTGTGTGGAAACAAAACCTATCAACGTATCAAGACCAACTTCTTCTACACTTTCTTTGCCTGGAAAACTCGAAGAGTCTCCATCAGATAACTTCTGAGAGATCAGAGACTCTTCAACGGTAATTACTGATTCTTCATCGTCTCCACAACTTCTGGCTGATGACAGATTACCATCACAGTACTCATGAAGCAATGTACCTCCGGAGAATATTTCTCCACCGGGCAACGAAGAAGCCGATAGATGATTCTCATTCACACCATCATCTCCAACTTGTTCCTCAACACGAACATGTCCCGAAACATCGAAGTTCTGATGTAAAGGTGGATCAAAAGGACTATCAAAGCTCGGTAAAGCAAGCCGATTACGGTGTTGCTCTAAATCAGAAGGGTTCTCAGAGACTCCATCTCTTACAGATTCCCATCGTATAGAATCACTTGATTCCAAACAAAGCGCGCTCTATCCGAAAACATAAAACATCATCATTACTAAATTCTCTCTACCCTCTAAACATCCTTTTACTATGAATAAAGCAACAACTTGGAATATCAAAGAAGAGGACCAACCTGTGAAGTGTAAGAATCAACCTCCCCAAGTATGGTTTCAAGCTTATTGTAGAATTTACAAAACCATGCTCTTCCTTTTGTTTCTGTACTCATTGTTACTCAACCTACAAACAAAATATATACAGAACACAGCAAAAAAATACAAACTTTGTTTAGGTAACATCATCAAAATTAGTAACAAAAGATGCAGAAAGTTGTTATAAACCCAAGTGGATGATAAAAATAAATGAAAGTTCCAAATAACCAAAAAAGGTCCCAACTTTGAAACAATTTCAAAAACCCCACAAAAAAAAAAGTTGCCATCGTCGCTAAAAATCTAAACTTTATCGAAAACTTTAGTCATATAAAAAACGAGACTTTCAGATGAAAAAGTGATGAATAAATTAACCGTAAAACTTCAAAGTAAAACAGAGACGAGAAAGCCAAGGAAAGATATGAGAAAATTACCTGAGAAAAAGAAAGAGTTAAAGGAAGGAGACTACAACAACATAATCATAGGGAAGAAGAAACCTGAAACAGAATCAGAACACAACAAAATAAATTAAAAAATAATTAAGATTATATAATACGATTTTTAAGGGATAGTTTAAGATTTGTTTTCCTTTATTCATTCCTTCATTAAAACTTAAAAATCTATTTAAGCCATATATGGGCCTACATGTCCCAAAATCAATACATTTTGTACAAATAATTAAGGCCCAATGTAACTTATGATGCCCAATATAACACAAGTGACCAAAACATTATGTGTACGCATACGTATGTGTTATGTGTATTTAATGGCATTTAAAAGAAGGATCCAAAAATTAGAAGACGTGGATAATGCCACGTGGAGATAAAAGAGGCATGGTTATGACGATAAATCAACATAGGGAAATGTGAATATGGATGATACCTCTCCATCATGAAGTCAAGTGACAAGTAGTGTATATTGTATATATAAATGCAAACCTTTTTTTTTTTTTTGTTAAATTATATAAATGCAAACCTCTTACGAATATTTTGTATATTTATTCCTTTTATATCATTTAAACACAATTAATATTGTAACTTGTAAGAGATCATTATTTAGATATTGACATGGCAACTTCTACCTTCTCGTCTCGTGGTGCACAAACCATGAACACTGTGTTCGTCAAGTAAGTAGTTTTCTATATATGTACATGCAGTGGCGAATCTAGCACATAAATTTACCCGGTGCAAAACTGTTTTACTTTGAATTTATAAGGGGCAAACACACATATTTTACAATTTTAACAATAATTTGTTAAGAAAAATAGTGAAAATTTTGTATTTTTCAATATTTTATGGGGTGCAGTTGCACCCCCTCCTCCCTATGTGGAGCCGCCCCTGTGTACATGCAATATAGATATTAGTTTATATATATAAATAAAAAAAATTGAACCCAAATTTTATTGATGCATGTAATTTCTACGCATATACCATATGCTAATTTTCTCTCTATATCAATATCATTTTAATTTTATTGGAAATTCGTTAAGATATGATTTTTCTATAACGTCTTGGTATGTATATATATTTACACGTGCAACTAAAAATATGTAGACCGATGCTAAGAAAATCGATTCACAAGAAGAGTGCATCACACGACATAGTGAGAGAGACGGCGAAGACGGATGGCTCCGGTGCCGGAGAAGAGATAAAGAAGGTGAGAGGAGGTTTCTCCGTCGCCGGAGAGACATCTTCAGCTTGGATCCCACATGAAGGCACAGGGATATACTATCCAAAGGGACAAGAGAAAGTGATGCAAGACGTGCCTCCTCCTCCAGCTGGCTGCCACGTGGACGACCTCGTTAATTGGTTCTCTTGATTACATTATATAATCTCATTTGCAAAGAAACTCTCTATTGTTGTCTTCATAAATATTTTACCTTTATGGTATGATATATGTATTAATGTATGTGTAATTAATTAAGTGGATATATGTATGGTCATATAATTGATGGTAATGAATAATGATGATGCTTAGTTGAAATATTCATCATAATTTTGTTAGTTTTAGCCTTTAGGCCATAAACAAGTTCAATAATCGAATTAATCTCAATTAATCCGATTTTACAATAAACTTTTGAATATATATACTAGACCAACAATAATTTTTCCTAGTAAATGCTGTTTTCATATCCATGCTCTCTTTTTTATGTCGAGTAACGCCTTTGTTAAGTCATTAATTAGTGTTAATTAAGGCCTTATCTAAATAAAACTGAGTTTATCACTACTAAATTATTGGGGAAAACTCCTAATAATTCCTCAATTTTCAAAAAAATGCTGTTTAATTTATGAACTCACATTTATGCTATTTTATTTCCCAACTTTTAAGCGGCTTACATTAAAATCTCTATTAATATTGACCGAGTCATTTTAACCTCGTAAAAAGTCAAACGTTACCTTACCGTTTAAGAACCGTTAAATACTAAAACGTCCGTGTTTAATTTTCAAGTTAAATTTAAAAGAAAAGTAATAAAACTACCTCTTTTAACACTTCTAAAATCCCCAAAATACACAAATCTTCATCTTCTTCCTCTTTAGACTTTAATCTCCAAAAACCAAAATACACAAAATCCACAAAACAGAACATCCAATTTACACGTATCTTCATCTTTTTCCATTTTAATCCAATTTCTAGTCTCTGCAAATTAAGTAATAAAATGGCGTAAACGTGAGTAAGGGAATTAAACGGCATTTTTTCAAAAGTTGAGGAATTATTTAGCGTTTTTCCCCTAAATTATTATAACTAAAAGTAGTAATTAAGCAAGTCTTTGTCTCCACGAACCACATACTTTGGCTATAATCCGACAAGAACACAAAGAGTGGCTGTTCTTTAAAATCCTATCTCGATGAGCAAATATTATTTAAAAAATATATTCATAATTATAAAAATCCGATTTTTTATATATAATTTGAGATGACAAAAAAAAAGTAATAAAGGTGGAAGCTTTAATTGTGTATTGAAGATTTTAATGGCGCTTGCAAACATATCTTTGCGATTCAAGCTTCCACCACTACAACAATCTTCGTCGTCTTTGATTTCACTAAGAAAACCCACTTTCATCTCTTGCTCCGCCGTATCCAACGACGGCGTAGACGGTGGCGCAAAGCCAAAGAAGTTATCGGAGCAATCTTCATGGGAAGTTAAAGATTCAGAAGGCAAAGATTATCTATACAGAATCGGAGCAGAATCAGACAACGTTAACATAGCTGTCGGAGCAAGATCAGGCATGATCGATGATGTCTTCATCGGAGACTTTCTTGGCAAAGATTGTTAAGTCCTAATAAAGAACACAACTTTTCTTTTTAATTACATTGTTTTTTTTTTGTAATAATTTGTTATGTGTTAACAAGTTTTGATATTTTGCAGCTGATATTGTGTTTGATTATCGACAAAAGGCAACAAGATCCTTTGAACATCTTCAAGGAGATTATTACATTGCTCCAACTTTCATGGTAAGTGTTATATATATATATATATATATATATGATACAATGTAGTTACTAATGACTTGTGTTGCTTATGTCTTAATTAGTCCTTTTTGTTTCTTTTGACAGGATAAAGTTGGTAAGTTTGACTTGAAACTAAAGAATTGGTGAAAGATTAGTGAGATAAAGATTTAAGTTACACACTTTACTGCCTAAAAGTCTGAAAGTTTTGGTGTGATCTTAACATGTCGGTTTTGTTTGTTGATTTTTTGATGCAGCTTGTCACATTGTGAAGAACTACCTTGCAAGCTCTTTAAATATAAAAATACCATTGATCTTAGGTAATGAGTGTGTCCTGCTTCTCTGTTTAGATCTTGTGGTTCACCGTCTCTTGAAGTATTGCGGGTTTTTTTAATTGCGGTATAGGTATATGGGGAGGTAAAGGACAAGGCAAAACGTTTCAGACAGAACTTATATTCAAAACCATGGGAGTTGAACCTGTTATAATGTCTGCTGGAGAGTTGGAATCAGATAGAGCTGGTGATTTTCTCTAATTTTCTGGAGTCATATATCGCCGGGCCTTTAGTCTTTGTAGTAAAGCCATACCCTGGAACCTGGTTGCTTTTGTGACTATCGTTCTATCGAGAGTTCTGACCTTTCTAGTATTGTGTGACAGGGGAACCAGGAAAACTCATACGTGACCGCTATAGAACAGCTTCACAAGTCATTCAGAATCAAGTTAAGAGCTTTCTTATCAATCTCCGTCTTGCTACGCCTAATGTTTGGCTTAAAATATGATGATGGCATGTAACGCAGGGCAAGATGAGTGTTCTTATGATCAATGACATTGATGCCGGCCTTGGTAGATTTGGTAAGAAGTAAAATCAGATAACTTTAAGAGATATTGGGGCTCCTCTGCTTATGTTCCACAAAGATGATCGTAACCGAGTTGATTTTTATCTGTTTTAGGGGAAACACAAATGACAGTGAATAACCAGATAGTTGTCGGTACTCTAATGAACCTTGCGGATAATCCTACAAGGGTAAGTGTGGGACAAGACTGGAGAGAAGCCGACGTTGTAAACAGAGTTCCTCTCATTGTCACAGGGAACGATTTTACCAGGCTCTATGCTCCATTGATCCGAGAAGGAAGAATGGAGAAGTTTTACTGGTAATAAATATACACAGATTGCATTTCATGCTCCTGCAACTATGAGATCTTTCCCGATTGCAACAAGAAAGCTTGTGTTTGGTCTTTGAAAACAGGCAGCCTAGTCGCGATGATATCGTTAACATTGTTACCAGAATGTATGAGAAAGATGGTATATCGCGAAAGGATGTTGTAAGCATTGTCGATATGTTTCCAAATCAAGGTAATACATTTACTATCTCAGTGATGAAACACAAATCTGCAATGTAAAGCTTCCTTACCTCTTCATTGTTTATTTGCAGCACTTGACTTCTATGGAGCTTTGAGGTCTCGTACATATGATAGATCTATCCTCAAGGTAACATAACTTCAGCTATGAGCAAACCAGGTTTAAATCTATGCGGTGAAATGGCTAATGTATATGTTGTAACAGTGGGTAGATGAAGCTGGAGGGATGGAGACTCTAGGGAAAACTCTTCTGAGGCGTAGAAAGACCGAAGAGATTCCTCAGTTCATTCCTCCTGAGGTAAATGTCATTACAGGCTTTCACAGTGATCTCTCTCTCTCTTTCTCTTACAATATCTTTCAAGCTTTGGTTCCACTTATAAGAGTTTTGTTTGATGATGATGATGGTGTTGACAGCAAACGATGGAAGCATTGTTGGAGTCAGGGTACTCACTTGTTAAGGAACAAAAACTCATCATGGAAACAAAGCTTTCCAAGGAGTACATGAAGAACATTGATGATTAAGACCACACACATATCGATTTTGTTTTATTCTTTCAAACATAACTAAATCACTCTATAGAGAAAACTTTTATCAAACCAATGAGCATGGAACCTAAAGCCTACTTAATTCATTGTGTATTGTTTGACCATTAGAATGTCGGAACATAACCTTTGCGGAACCTGTTGCAGTTCCTTCCCTTCTTGCCATGCCTGTCCTATGCATACACCCGGTCCTATATGCCGTATGTATATGATGACACTATCATTGAATGGATATGGATGCTTTGCTGCAACAAGACATAAAGAAAAAAATATGAAGCTATGAGTTTACAGACACCTTGTATATGCTATTCTCAAATCTGAGAAGTGAGTAAGAAAGTCATATGATTACAAGAACTTAACAAAGATGCTCAATTGCTGAAAGTAGAGAGAGGAGGAGGAAACAAAGGGGTAAAGGATGGATTGTGATTTCAAAGCTGAAGAATCTTTTGATAGAGGTGTGTGATCGTAATGCCACACGTGGGAACTATTTGTTTAGCCAAGTTAAGTGCGTGAATCATTGGAATAAGTTTTTCAGATGCAAGTGATGACTATTAGTGTGTCTCTGAGAGGAAAAGTATAAACGGGGAAGCTAAGCAATGAATGTTACCTGTTATAGGGAAGCCTTGTGGGAGATCTTCAATAGCAAGAAGCCCATCACCAAATTTGCATGCTACGTCGCAAGGTTCTTCAGTGGCCATAACTTCCACAGCTTCTGTGACCTCAAAGTATAGCGGACTAAAAGCATTGGCAAGAGCTGAAACTACAGGTCCACCTGCATGACGGCATTTCAAGAGATACTTATTAAATCTTAAAATGAAAATCACATGTTCAGTCACCAATTGGATCGCGACTTACCACAAACACGCCCATATATTTGGCCGTTGTTGGAGGAAAACACAGCCTACCAAGGAGCACATAAGCTATGTCAAGAAAGATAGTTCATGATATATGCTTCCATATGAAGTAGGGATGTAAGTGATATATGTCTTACTTACCATCTTGAATGAATTTATCCAAGATATGATTAGTGGACCTAAACATAAGAGAAGAATATATCTCTTAGAAGTTATGAAGAACATAAACATCAGCACACAAAACCATACATAGATAATATAACATACATATGTGTTTATATTTGTAGAGACTCAGACCAAAAAATTGGATTACCCTGGCTTGTTCGGCAGTTAAAGTATTCAAGTGAACTTTCCGCCTCTCCAGCAAAGAACAACTTGGATGCAGTCTTCTTAGCTAACTTTGGATCTTCATAACGAGCACTCGCTATTTCCCATGCTCTTGATATTAGCCTGCATTCATTCCACGTCTGTTTCATCAGAATTCTTTGGAAAACCACATGACTCGAAAAGCTAAAATATCGATTAAGAGCTCAGCAAAAAATGACCTTGGCTCTAAAACTTGCAGCAAACGGTGTCGCCTCTCTTCGGGTATATCTTCAATCTTCTTCCTAGTACAATATCAACTCTATCAAATACCAATTTTATTGTTTTATATGATCCCACATAAAATCTATCACTCAAAATACTAAACTAGAGGTAATACAACATAAACCAACAAGCATATGAATAGCTAATCAACTTCCATGCTATATAACTAGTTTAAATGTGTTAGCCATCAAATTCAATGGTGAAACCCCAAGCAAGCCAAAGGCAGGCAGGACTAACCAGAGATAAGCAGCCGGGTTATACGAAGAAGGGTCCAATGGAATCAACTCCTTGGGTGGATCAAGAAACGTCACAACATCGGATTCATCAACATATATCCTTTTACCAGTGGGAAGAGTTTCATAGGGCTTTTGATCCCATGGAGATTCATATACTCTCACTCCATTAACCTTCATAGCCACACCACGAGATAACCCTGTAACAAAAAATCTCAAAACCTTTTATCATACAAACCCTCTCTTTACAAAGTCAGTAAAAACAAACCCACGAAGAAATATATAATTGAAGCAAACAAATTTCACAAAAAGAATCAAACTTTATCTTCTACATCACTAATTAAACAACCAGGCCATGATGCTTAACGAAAGAGAAGAAGAGCTTAGCTCACTGTTCAATAGAGGCAATCTGAGCTGCAATTTAACACTCCGGCGAGTTTCTCCGCGAAACGCCGGAGAAATCAACGGAATCCGATACCTCACCGCCACAATCGTCATCTCCGGCGAAACAGAAAATTCCGATGAACAATTTTTTTTGTAAGATGAAAATTACGATAACGAGTCTATTATTTAACAAAACTCAATTACAAAATAAAAAGAGTCGTTATAGTTGGGCCTTAGTTAAAAGCCCATATATACATAATGGGCCATATTACATTTTTATTTACATATTTTTTTATAAAAAACCCAAAAAGACAAGAACTCAAACACTACGAACAGACTCAGAGTAGCATCTTACAAGACCTTTAGCATCAGACAACACTTTCACAACATCTCTCATCGTTGGTCTCTTCGCAGGCTCTTTCTCCGTACATCTCAGTGCAAGTTCTGTAACCTGGATCACCTGTTCCCTTAGATCCGAATCGAGAAGCTCGTCCACGAGTATCGGATCCACGATCGTCGCCACTATGTCGTCGACATTGTTGTTTTCGTCGTCGTACAAGAAAGATCTCACCCAGCTTACTATATCGACATTTTCCGGGAACGATTTGTCCACTGCCCGTTTCCTCGTGACGAGCTCGAGCAACACGACTCCGTAGCTGTACACGTCTGATTCTCTTCCCCTCACGGTTTTGAAAGCGTTCTCTGCACGGTTTCGCCATGGAAGTTAAACTTATGAACAGAGAAAATACCCGAAAGAGCGAAAAAAACAAAGTTTCTGTTATAACTAACTATTGAAATTTAACCGAATCCTAACAGAACCGGTAATTAACTCCGTTAAAAACTAGACTATATAGTATATACCAAGTCTTAATGTGTTACCTGGTGCGATGTACCCGGTGGTGCCTGTAACGGTAGCTGTTGAAACCGTCGAGTCATCGAGAAGGCGAGCCAAGCCGAAATCTCCAATGTGAGGCTCTAAATCCGAGTCCATGAGTATATTCTCTGGTTTAATGTCACGGTGAACAATCGGTGGGTGGCAGTCATAGTGTAGATAAGCCAGTCCGTGAGCGACCCCGAGGGCTATGTTGTACCGTGCAGACCAGTCCATAACATTTTCTTTCCGGCTATCACAGTGAAGAACATCGTATAAGCTTCCTCTAGGCATGTATCTATAAAGCATCAAACCGTCGTCTTTCCTCAGCCAAAACCCTTCTAGCTTAATCAGGTTCCTATGCCTTACTTTCCCGATAGTGTCGATCTCTCTCATCATGCTCTGGTTTGCGCGGATGTGAGACGCGAACACGAGTCTCTTCACCGCGTAGACCTCTCCCGATCCCAAAGACGCTCTGTAAACGATTCCGTGAGCTCCTCTTCCGATGATGTACTTCTCGTTTAGGTTATCCGTTGCTGCGAGGACTTTGCTGAGAAGCAAAGACGGTCCTTCCTCGGTGAATACATAAGCATCTTTCTGCGGTTTTCCTCTACGGCGTCGGCGTAGGCAAACGAAAACAAGTGCAAGAACCAAAACCAAGACGAATAAAGAGGATAAAACCGCTATAACCGCGACTAGCCCTGCGCTGAGTCCACTTTTGCCGGTTTTAGATCGACCCTCGCAGTAGTTTACCTCGCTAGCCGGGAAGGTACGCGGGATGCATAGGTTTGGGTTTCCTGAAAACGACGACGGCTCAGAGATCAACAGATTTTTCAAATTCTCCGGTATTGGACCGGTGAAATGATTGTTGGAGACATCAGCGTGTAGCAACGAGGTAAGATCTTCAAGAACCGCTAAAGAACCCGTCAAATCGTTGTTGGATATGTTGAGCCTTGTTAAGCTGTCGAGCTCACCTAACTTAGCCGGAATATCACCGGTTAATCCGTTTCCACTAAGGTCCAAACCGTAGATCAGAGTATGCAAAGACCCAAGCCACGAAGGAATCTCGCCGCCAAAAGCATTTCGACCGACCTGAAGATTCGAAAGCTTTACAAGCTCAGATAAGAACAGAGGGATGCCTCCTGAAAACCGGTTTCCGCTTAGAACCAAAGTCTCCAAGCCTTTCCATGCGCTAAAGCTCGAAGGAACCGAACCGTTTAACGAGTTGAAACCAACATCTAAACGCATGATACTCTTGCAGTTAGATAGCTGAGATGGTAAAGAGCCTTCGAGAAGATTCTGAGAAAGATTCAAGTACCCAAGGCTTCGTAGATTCCCGAGTTCTCGAGGTATATCTCCCGTGAGTTTGTTCCTCGACAAGTTGATTGTCGTGAGGTTCCTAGAGCTTCCGAGGCTTCTCGGTATCGGTCCTTCGAAGTTATTGCTATTGAAATCGAGAAACGAAAGGCTATGCTCATGAGTAAATTCAGGGAGATGACCTGAAAAGTTGTTTTCTCTAAGGATGAATCTCACTATGGTCTTGCAGTTACCAACAGAAGCCGGTATGTTACCGTGAAGCTGATTAGATCCCAAGTTAAGCACTGACAACTTCTTTCCACGGCATAGATTCGGAGGTATCTCTCCCGTAAGTTTGTTACTTATAAAATCAATCTCTTCTAAGCTGCTATTCACACCTAAACCCGAAGGTATCTCTCCGTAAAAGCTGTTGTTGAAGAGCGTAACGATCTTAAGACCTTTAAGCTCGGTCATTGCCACAGGTAGTTCACCGGTGAGATTGTTTTGGTAAACTAGCAACTGAGCAAGACTCGGAATCTTCCATATCTCGATAGGTATCTCACCCGAGAACCGATTTTCGAAAAGCTCGAGGCTTTCTAGCTTATTCAGCTTACCTAACGAGCTCGGTATCTCTCCTCCAAGCTGGTTATTGTTAAGCTTCAACAAGGTCAAGCTACTGCAGTTACCGATCTCCGAAGGTATACTACCAGAGAGACGATTCTCGGAGAGGTTAATAACGGAAAGATCCTTCAACATACCCAAAGACGAAGGAATTGTACCGGATAAGTTACCGTTAACAACGACAAGTACTTCAAGGCTAACACAGTTCCCTAACTCAAGAGGCAAACCACCTTCGAATCCGTTGTAAGACAAGTCTATAGTAACCAAGTTCTTGCAGTTTCTTGAACCGAGACGAACCGGCCCTGTTAAGCTATTGTTACCAACAAACAAATCAGTTAGATTCTCCAAAAGGTTAAGACTTTCAGGCAAAGAACCGTTTAGCTTGTTCTTGTGTAAGTACAAAACCTCAAGCTTACTACAATTACCAATACTTTCAGGTATGTTACCAGTGAACTGATTTTCAAACATTCGTAGATCCAAAATCTCTTTAGCTTCACCAACACTTGTCGGAATCGAACCGGTTAAGTTGTTATACTCAACGTGTAGTGTCTGTAATAGAGGGAGCTTAAATAGTGACTCAGGCAAGTCACCGGTTAAGTAGTTTATGTAAAGATAAAGATCCACCAAGCTCTTTAATTCCCCAAGTGTGTTTGGTATCTCTCCAGAGAATTTATTTTCGGAAAGATCAAGATAGACTAGTTTAGTACACTTTCCTAAAGTAGAAGGTATGTTACCAGTGAAATCGTTTGTGCTCAGATCTAGAATCTCTAGGGCTTTGAGATCTCCTATCTCTTGACCTAATTGGCCTGAGATTTCGGATTTGTTGAAGTTTAAGGAAGTGACTCTGTTGGAATCGTCACAGGTTATACCGAACCAGTTACATGGTGTTGATGATTCTGATGAGTTTAGCTTCCATGTTGAGTTTAGTTCTTGTGGTACTTTGTCTAGATGGTTTAGAAGAGAGAGTAGTGTTAACCCATCTGAGTTTAGTGAAGAGACAGAGACAAAGAGACAGAGAAGAGATAAGAACACAAGATTCTTCTTTTTCATCTGAGGTTTGGTCTCAATCAAAAAAGATTTGATATTTCTTGAAGTTCTTTTGACTTTAGTAAAGTGAGATAAAGAGAGAGAATATACTGATTCACAAAACGATTGTGAAGAAAACCCTAACTTTCAACGCGTTTTCCATTAAAACGGCGTTTTCTTATTCAGTCTTCTGTTTTCAGACACACGTGCTTTATAAAGAAAGTCTAACTAACACTGTTTCTTTTGATTATCTTAAAACGATGTCGTTTTGTAACCGTTTAAAGTGTAGCTAAAGGAAGTAATAAAAGAAACAGGTTCAATTAATTAATTGGATTCTTTTGTTTTGACGAATTTATAGCTTTGTTTGGTGAATAGTCAATTAATGGAGAGATGGGGGCAGGTTTTGGGTTCATTATTCAATTTAATTCTAACAACCCATACTTAAATATAAAAATTATTGTTTGCAAAACGTTTTTATCATCGTGTATGTCATTTTTTAGAAACCAAATATGATAAAAAAAAAATGCGTGTATAAGACTATAATATTCGATGTTTGACAAAAAAAAAAGACTATAATATTCGATTTTGTTAATTGATAACAACAGCTCAACTTAAACTAAAGCAGAAGCATTTGACTTTAAACTATGATTTATGACAGCCTAACGTTTCATAATGGAATGACAATTATGCCAAAAAGATATATTATCTATTAAAAGAAAGCATTTTATGAAAGAAGACAAAAAAAAAATTGTAATTACAATGTCATGCCACTAATATAACCTATGGTTAAAAAATTTAGAGAGAGAAATAATGTTTAAAAACAAAAAATGAAAACATTTTTAATTTCAACACCAAAATAGGAAACAAAAAAATTTGATTTAAAATATTCAAAAAAAAGAAAAAAATCAATTTTAATTTTGAAATAAAAAAAGAAAAAACAATAGAAATAATTTTTTTTTAATTTCGAAATAAAATAAGAAACAAAAAAGGAAACTATTTTTTTTAGTTCTTAATAAAAATAAAAAAAACAAAACAAAAAATTTACACTATTAAAAGAGAAACATTATTACAAAGAGGACAAAAATTGTAATTATAATACAATGTCATCCAATATAACATATGTTTAAACATTTAGAAAAATAATGTTTAAAAACAAAAAAAAACAAATAAATAAAAACATATTAATTTCAACATTAAAATAGGAAAAAAGATTTAAATAACGGGTCATTTTAATTTCAATTTGAATAAAATTATGGGAGAATCACAAAACTACACCATTTGAATTACATTTCACAAAACTACACCATTTCCAAAATACTTCACAAAACTACACCTAAACACTCAAAATTAAATTCAAATAAACTCTACCCAAACAATCCTACCCCCTTAATACTATAACATAAACACTAATTAGCGAACCCAAATGAAAAAATTTTAATTTTTGTAATTTTTTAAAGGTTAAATCAAGCTTTTAAAATTTTGAAAGGGTGTAAATATGTTAAAATATTAAATTATGAGTAGTTTTGTGAAGAAGGGTTGAAAGGGTGTAGATTTGTGAATTCCTCTAAAATTATGATCCACATATTTTAGTTTTTATAATGGGTCATTAAAACCAATTGAATATGAAATCACGAATGATAATTGTTATGAGACTAAATCCATTTTAGTTTATGTATAATATATACGTGTAATTTTTGCGACGGGTCGAAAAATATCAAACATGTTTATTAGATAAACCAAATCATATTCAAAAAATCAAAATCTAATAAACAAAAAATTGTATACTTTAACTTTAAGAAAATAATAAAAAGTATAATATATTCATGTACTTTATAAAACAAGTAATCACAAACAAAGTCGATGTAAAAAAAAATTAATCTATATTTTACCAAATAATTTCAAATAAATAAGTTTAAATACATATCATATTATATAAAAAATACAACAAATTAAAAACCGCACGTATGTGCGGGTTCGAATTCAATTTATGCACAAATATTTATGTGTAATTTAGCAACGAGTCAAAAATAAGCATAAATAATTCATAATATATTTATATTCCAAATATAAAATTATACATAAATATAATTTTGAACTTTATATTAAATATAATTTAGTAAACAATTTTTAACTTTGTATCAAGACATCTTGGAAGGTATATCACGGGATAAAAAATTTAAATATTTCTAATACGCGGACGAATCCCGCGTTAAACCATACTTTATTTGTTACCTCGCACAATCCACATGTTTTATTCAATGTATTGTATGAAATAAGAGATTATATACATATAATCCAAGTCGATGAAAAAAAATTAATATATATTTTTACTAAATAATTTAAAATATATAAATTTAAAAACATATTAAATTCTGCACGTACGTGCGGGTCCTCATCTAGTATCTAGTGTAGTTTAAACTAAATTCATTACGTAACTATTAAATTGTTTTATAATTCTCATTTAACATTTTAAACTTATCTTTGACCATTTCTCATTAGCATCTCTCTCATGCTCTTCTCTAACACTGTTGTACATATACAGGTGTAAAATACTTCAATACATGACTTGGGCCAACATTCAGTTACGCCAATTCGATGATTCCTCAAGTTCTACATCCTCTTCCCACCAAGTAGAAGCCTGTAACATCATCAATTTCAGACCAGCTTAAGCTACGGTGTGCGCGTAAAAGAACAGAGACAAACATAATCTAGACAAATGTGCAAAAAACCTTGTAGCCCCTTCGCAGGAACTCGAGTGAGCTTCCTTTCTCTTCTTGTAGTCCTAGAACCTGTAATAGCTCTTCCTTTGTCTGTTTGCATCCACATCAATCAGTTCTTGTTACTTTATTTCAGAGGTTTGGTTAAAACGGTTAAACACATAAGGTTAATTACACATACTTCACCAAGGGTGAAACGAGTCGGGCTTTCTGCAACACACGCGAATGAACCGTCAGATTGTTTAAGCATCACCTGCCATGGCCCTGCATTAGTTATTTAAAAAAAATATTAGGCATGGATATCGAGAGAAACAGCCCTCTCTCAAATTTGGTACTGGTATCGAGAATGGTTCCATATGCCTTATAAAGAGACTGCACATCTTGTTCAGTGTTTAAGGAGGTCACTATACATTTAGGTAGTAGGTTCAAGAGAAATGTATACTTTAAGTCTTGTGAAATAATATTTTCGCATTTACCAGGATATTGTCGAAAAAGTGCTCCGTTGTAGTTCAACACATATGGTGCCACTGCCACTGTCTTATCCAAGCAAACACAAGCAACTATTATGGTGCAAGCAATCAACAACGATCAGGAGAATCCTAAATGGAAGGTACCTTTGAGTACTCTCTGATTCTGATATAAAAGACAGGAATGAATTGAGAAAGAAACCGGTAGTGCAGATCTTTAGGGGGAAAGCCGAGTAGTCCTAGGTCAGCACTGCACTAAATTTCAGTTGTCACCAGACCTAAGGAAACCGAGAGAGACATGTGTGGTACACATGAAATGGAGGTTTCAATAGAGGCAATACCGTAATGTATCTAGCTCAAGGTTAAAGAGAAGAGCAGGGGTTGAACTACCAAAGCTTTCCTGCAAGTATACACCAACAACTTACTTTATCGCGATTGATAAAGAAGGCACAAAGACAAATATCAACATTTGACTATAGCCATTAGCCAGTGAACGTATCTAAACCAAGTTCCATATTAAGATAAGAAAGGATTCACAATACCACAAATTTTTCTATAACAGAGAGCTCTCGAGTGCTGCAATTGATAAACATATAAAGAGTTGGGGGTTCCTTGGGCTCCCAACTACCTGTAAGAAATTCATGAAAAATGCAAGAATTATTGTTAAAAGAAGACGTTTTGATGAAAAGAAATTGAAAGTTTTACTATGAAAAAAAAAAGAAATTGAAAGTTTTAGCTATATACCTTCGTTTTCATCTTCGAAATCAAAGTCCAAGGTACTCCTTATAGACCTGAAGAAGTTGGTGAAAGAAGTGCCTGGTATATCATCTAGAGAACCGATACTTAAGCCATCAGTCTAACAAGAAACACACAAACAAATCAAGCCATACTTAAATCGTCAAGCATTTCAACATCTCAGCTCGTAAAATGTAGTAAGCTACAAGTACGGTTTGCTACCGAATCAAAAGCGGCTCTGAAGAGTTGAGAAGCTCTGCGTTTCTCAGGCTTATCAGGAAAAACCTGAAACATGTTTAATCTACATTAGATCAGAAGAATCAAAAACAAGAAGTATGACTAATACATAAAGTAACAACAAGGAAGATAATAGCTTTACAATGCAAGCTCTGGTCTCTATTTTCTCCTGAAGTTTCCTTACAACAGACAAACCAAGCTGTATATTGGCATCAATAAAATCGTCTGAAGAACCCTAAAACAACGATTCAAAGCTCAATAAAATCACACAGACATCACGATGTTGAGACACAACACAAGTCTCAATGATAACAAGAAGAGTAAAACCTTGTATGAAGAGATACTACTTGGCAAAGGCCTACAAAAAAAGAGCAAAACACCACTATTATAATAATAATCACTCACGAGACGAGTCAATAACACAAAATTGAAACAGTATGATTACGGGAAATCGATTTCGAGACGAGATTTGGATTCCTGGAGAGCGAATGCAAGAGAATTTGCGGCGTCGGAGACGAGAACCTCGTAGGATTTGGGTTTATAAACGGAGACGCCTCTTTTAGCGACGGAGTCAGGAGAAGAAGTAGAAGAAGCAGATGAGATTGCGCCGCCGCCTCCTCCGCCGCTGTTCGTCGCGGCTCCGCGTCTGATTCTTCTGGATAGAGTCGATGGAGAAGAGAAGAGAGACGGTAACATCGCCATCGTCATCGCCATTTTTGATCTATCTCTGTGCGTTGTAACACTGGCTAGAGTCTAATCCGCACAACGTCGTGACACGTGGTTGAATCTTGTTATCTTATCATAAACCGGATTGAACCGAAATTTTCTGGGGCGGTTATTAAATGTATAATGGGCCGGTTACTTAATTTAAATAAATTGGCTTTGTGTAATGTCTTTGGATAATAAAACATCAAGCGACTAAAAATAGTTCTTCAGGCAAGGCTAGCTATCAATGAAGAAACAGTTTACAAGAAGTTTTAAGACAAGACTATTCTTTAGTTTATATAACTAAAGGCAAATAAAGAAAATTCATAAGACGATCAATGGCTACAACAAGTCATAAAACAAAGACATGAATGAGAAACATCTTAAGAAAATGGATTAGGTTTCAGACTTAAAGCTTCTTCTTTCGACAAAGATAGTCCTACTTTTAACATTCTCGAGCTTATCAATGTCTTTAGACAAAACATAGTAGCAAATGATTATGAATCTAAAACAGGTTCTTCACTTAAAAGGTCTTTAGAAAGAAACTTAAAACACACATAAAAAGGTTTGTTATATAGAGTTTATAAACAAAAAGCATATTATCAAAGTGAGCAATATACACAAACAATAGCTGAAACATATACCATAAGGATCTCGCGTACAAGCACGTCTCCCTGTTTAGCTCATTTTACCCTCTGGCCTTAAGCTCGGCAAGCCTCCTAGTCAAATCGTCCTCGTCGACTTTCTCCTCCGTCTTTGTAGGAATAGCATGACCAGCAGGCTGAGGAAGCCCCACAGAGACTTCAAGACCATAGTCATCTGCTACTTGCTGCATCAAGCTATTGACTTCACCTTCTGGTGTGGACAGTGAAGTCGAACCAGCCATCGCATTCTCCATGAACTCGGCTTGTACCTCCATGTTCACAAACTGTTTCTCGAACGAATCCATCGTCTCTGACATCCTCTGTAGATTACCTGTTGTAAAAGAAAAACATATAAGAACACAAAAATTGTATACAAATGCAATAAAATCAGATTAAAGGGCTTAAGAAAAACCAAAACTTTATGATCATCAAGATTAAAGGGCTTCATAAAAACCCAAACTTTATGATCCTTTTAACTTCACAACAACATAAACCATGGTTGTGATATCTTATCAAGACTCAATTTCATAAAAACCAAAAACCCTAATTAACGATCAACAACACAACCAAACACCTAAGGAAGGATGAAATTGACCTGTGGCAAGCGAAGATTCTAGGGATTTGACTATATTGGTCATGGATTTGGTGATTGTGGTCATCTTAGCCTGTGTGTCTAAGCGAGCAACAACAGCGTCAAGACGAGAAGCTAGACGCAGATAGTTCATCTGCTCGCTGCGTTTGCGAATCGCGTTCTCCGCGTAGATCCGTGCACCGTCCATGTTACCTTTCTCGATGGCTTTCTTAACCTTGAGTTTCTCTGCTTTCTCTTCTTTCTCGCACTTTCTAGATTGTCTCTGAAGAGATTTTGATGTGAATTTTAGATCGAATATCTGATTCATTAGCTTATCTGTGTTACCCATTTTTTGATCGAAATTCGCCAAAAGCAGAGAATAAGGGTTTTTTCAACGTAATCTGGGGAAAATATCTTCGATGGAGGAAGAAGAAGAAGCTAATATCGCGTCAACCTTTGGTTTGACTAATTCAGACCGGTTTAATTTCGGTTTATTGTTTTTCAGTTATATCCGGTTTGGATTATACGTTTCTATGAAAATAATGATCTTATGTAAAAAATAGCAGACAAATTATTCTTTCTTCCCTTCCTTTACAAAACTTTATCTAATTCAATTCAATTTTTCACATATTTATGTCCTTTCAAAATTTTAAAAACTTAATTTACCCTTTAAAAAATTATCAAAATTAAATTTTTTTCATTTGGATTCGCTAATTAGTGTTTAGGATATAATATTAAAGGGGTAGAATTGTGTGGATAGAGTTTATTTGGATTTAATGAAATCTAATTCAAAAGGTGTAGTTTTGTTATTCTCCCAAAAAAATACTCTTCAACGTGGAAATCACCGCAAGACAAAACTTCTTAAAATTCTATGTATTTAATGGTATATACTTGTTTATAGTAATTTACCTTTATATAAGGGAGAATCACAAAACTACACCATTTGAATTACATTTCACAAAACTACACCATTTCAAAATTACTTCACAAAACTACAACTAAATACTCAAAATTAAATCTAAATAAACTCTACCCACACAATCCTACCCTCTTAATACTATACCCTAAACACTAATTAGCGAACCTAAATGAAAAAAATTTAATTTTGGTAATTTTTTAAAGGGTAAATCAAGCTTTTAAAATTTTGAAAAGGTGTAAATTTGTAAAAATATTGAATTAGGTGTAGTTTTGTAAAGGGAGGGTTGAAAGGGTGTAGTTTTGTGAATTTCTCTTTATATAATAAGTGTAGATGAGAATCTTGAGTTTGTTAAGTTACATTTACAAAGTCGACGTGTTCTTATTTGGTGGCAACTGGCAAGCCATTAGTGTCACGGATCCAACTTTTGTTTCTTTATTGATTATTACTTTTTCCTTTTTTTTAGCAAAGATCTTTTTGATTATTGCTTTCCCTTACAACATTTGTTGTTGTCTTTATTTTGATGTAAATATTTGTTGATAATTGACATATACTAATTTTGTTTTGACGTACTACTTTCTAAATGCAATATGATTAGATTTCCAACGAGTGGTTTTATATCTTTTTCACATTTTTGAAATCTTTATGCAACTTTGTTTGTGAAAACTCACAAAACAATTCTGACATACTCAATATCAGTCAATTACTTGTAACTAAAAATATAATTCTAACTAATCAAAGCCTTAAAATGTGGACCGCCTGTTTGTTTTTGGTAAAAATTGTTAGTCTGGTTTTTCGTAAAAGTATAATTAAATAGAGAATGATTGTGTTGATAATAACGAAAAAAATCAAATACAATGAACCAAACAAAGAAAGCTGTATCCAACGAAGAAGGCTGCTAATTAATAATTAGGATATCCTTTTTTTTGTTAATCTTTGTCCCTCACGATTCCTTCTCTATTTCAATATTATTTGCAAGTGCTTTCCTATCCAATTCCAATTTATTCTTATTTTGTTTGGGAAGAATCTTTAAATTATTCTGCATCACATAAAATAAGGAAATCTCAAAATATCATTATTTTATAGTTATCTTTTATTTTTAGAGTGTGAATATATTAGCGTTTAGAATTCACAAGAATATATGCTTTAGTCTTATCCAAAAATAATAAACTCTTGGAATCCATTTTAATATGAAAAAACATTGAAATCATAAAATAAATTAACGTAACTAAATTAAATGCAAACTTTAAGAATACCGTTCAACAAAAAAGCAACAAAAACAAGAATGCAAATTTTACGTACTAATCTCTCATATAAAACGTAAATTACATACGATTTGTCAATCTATATATCTATCAGCGTGGTATGAAAAGATTATTTTGTGCAATATCACTTTAAATTTAGCCCATAAATGTTTTATCTATAAATATGTCGAAGTATATATTCCTAGTAACCGAATATTCTCTTCTTATTCCTCACTTTATGAAAACCCACTCGGAAACTTCTTAAAAAAAAAATATATATATATATATATATATATATATATAAAAATCTAAATAAAAATCACCAAAGATTTCTCATAACCGTTGGATCAAAATACAAGACCCAATTTTGACCTATAAACACAATCAAATCCAACGGCTCAAAAAACCAAATCAAATGATTCTAATTTCTTTTACCTTGAAGGTAATATTCCAATGGCATCTCTTAGAAAATCCTTTATTGGTTTTTTTTTGGTATAAATACCAAACCTCATTTTCTCTCTTTCTCCTCATCAATTCACAACACACATTAACCTAAAACCAATCTAAAAACTCATATTTTCTAAAGATAAATTTGAGAGTAATGGCTTGTTACAGAATCAATAACATTAACAAGAACAACATTGTGGTTGTTTTCGATTTCGATAAGACAATCATCGACGTTGATAGCGATAATTGGGTTATTGATGAACTTGGCTTCACTGATTTGTTCAATGAACTTCTTCCTACGATGCCTTGGAACACACTCATGGTTTGTTTCTTCTCTTTTTTGTGTTTTATTTATTTTTAATTTAAATTTTTGAAAAATTGAAACTTTGCCCATAAAACAAGATTTTTATTAAACAAATTTCTTTAATAAATCATCATTTAGTTCTTCTAGCAGCTTCCTGTTATGTTTTTTATATATTAATCCTGAATTTATAAATTTAAACCTTAAAATTAATTAAAATTTTTGTTATAAATAACAGGATCATATGATGAAGGAGCTTCATGATAAAGGCAAAACAATTAAAGAAATTAAACAAGTCTTAAGAACAATCCCAATCCATCCACGTGTCGTCCCTGCCATCAAATCTGCTTATGAATTAGGGTATATCACACATTACTAATTTTTAATCCAATTTATTGTTGTTTAAAATTAAGACAAAAGCCACCGTTTCCGAGAGTACACGTATTAACCGGGTTTGGTTTACAGGTGTGAGCTTAGGATAGTGAGTGACGCCAACATTTTCTTCATAGAGACCATATTAGAACATCTTGGGATTAGTGAATTATTCTGTGAGATTAACTCTAATCCTGGTTTTGTCGATGATCAAGACAAATTAAGAATCTCTCCGTACCATGACTTTATTACATCATCTCATGGTTGTTCTCATCGTACTTGTCCTCCTAACATGTGCAAGGTATAACATAAATTAATTACATTCAAATTCATTACATATTTCTCTCTTCTAACTAAACCATATTTTAATTAGTTGATTACACTAGACGTATGATATATCAAATATTTTAAAAGATTACCAAAGTGCTTAAATTCTTAAAATTTTAGCATATTTTTCAAATAATAAAGCTAACAATTCATCCCAATGGTCGTATATAAGCCAAAAACGTTAGCAATATTTTAATATTATTTACATTTTTTTCCTATGGTCTCATTTTTGGCCGTGACTAATTATTAAACCGTGTTTTTAATCATACATAATTTATATTTATTTAGGGTTTAATCATTGAGAGGATACAACAAGAATCTCTAGCCAAAGAAGGAAACAAGAAGAAGATAATATATCTAGGAGATGGAGCTGGTGATTACTGTCCTAGTTTAAAACTAAACACAGAAGATTACGTGATGCCACGTAAGAATTTCCCGGTTTGGGATTTAATAAGTCAAAATCCAATGTTGGTTAAATCAACGATTAGAGAATGGACCGATGGTGAAAGCTTGGAGATTATATTAATTGGAATAATCAAAGAGATTATATTAGAAGAAGAAGAAGAAGAGAAGGAGAAGATAATATTGAACAATTCTGAGAATAATTGCAAAATGCAGACAATGTCTGTTGGGATTAGTGAACCAATATTATTGCCACGTGCTCTTCAAGTTTCTCAGTCTAGTTAGATGTGTTCTTTATAGTTGCGGAATAATCACGAAAATGATAGTAATTTATTAACAAATTACTAATATACTCTATATCTAATCATTTCAAATGAATAAGAATTCAAAATCTACTAAGGTTGAATAATACTGGATTTCTAAAATTCATTTAAATATCTACAATGAATAACACCAAACTTTAAAATCCATAAGAAATGATTTTGTAAACTTTATATCCAATAACACTATAGATTTTCGAAAAAAATTTAGAATCATGTTATTTAAAATCACTAATCGAATAACACCAATGTTCCGGTGCGAAATATCTATCATTTGATTTGGTTTTATTGTATACTAGATAGGACCCGCACGTACGTGCGGAAATTAATATAGTTTTTTAATTTTATATATTTATAATTATTTAGTAAAAATATATATTAAAAAAATTTCACCGACTTGGATTATATTTAGATAGTCTCTTATTTCATAAAATACATTAAATAAAACATGTAGATTGTGCGAGGTATGGTTTAACGCGAGATTCATCCGTGTATTAGAAATATTTAAATTTTTTACCCCGGGATATACCTTCCAAGGTGTCTTGATACAAATTTGAAAAATAGTTTACTGAATTATATTTAATATAAAGTTCAAAATTATATTTATGTATAATTTTATATTTCGAATATAATTTAGTTATATATTATGAATTATTTATGCTATTTTTTGACCCGTTGCTAAATTACACATAAATATTTGTGCATAAATTGAATTCGATTTAATCTCATAACCATTATCATTCGTTTAAATTTTTTTGTGATCTTTTAACGACCCGTTACAAAAACTAAAATGAGAATTACAAAACTACATCATTTGAATTGCGTTTTACAAAATACGTCATTTCAAAGTTATTTTTAAAAACTACATCTAAACACTCAAAATTAAATCTAAATAAATTCTACCTACACAAAATCTACCCTTTAATATTATATTGTAAACACTAATTAGCGAACCTAAATGAAAATATTTAAATTTTGATAGTTTTTTTAAGGATAAATCAACCTTTTAAATTTTTAAAAGGGTGTAGTTATATAAAATATTGAATTAGATGTAATTTTGTGAAAGAAGTGTTGAATATGTGTAGTCTTGTGAATTCCTCAAATTAAAATATGTATTTGCTATTATGATTTGTATTTTTTTAACATCGATTTTTTCTTTCTTTTATTAATATTTTTTTATAGGAACTTCCTATATTAATATTTGTTTTTTAAATACTTTGAATGTTAGTTAAATTGAAATTGTTTGGGCCTTCATGTTGGGCTTTTTTTATTGTCCATTTGATTTTTTTCTAGCCAAATAAAAACCATAGGTTAATCAAAAAAATGCAAAGGCATTTGATAGTAAATATAATTTTTTAAGGGCATTTTTTCAAAATGCCCTCCAATCTTATTATATAAAAGAGAGCGCGTAAAATTATAACTCACCAGATCGTGACACGTATCACAATATAATTCACCAGATCGTGACACGTGTCAATATTGAATAAATATAATGTTAATAATTTGGAAGAAATATAAATAGAAACACATGTTAATTAATAATGTTAATAATGTAGAATAGATATAATAATGTTAATAATTGGGTTAATAATTGAGAAGAAATATAAATAGAAACATGTGTTAAGATATAATGTTAATAATGTAGAATATATATAATAATTTTAATAATTGGGAAGGAATAAGTTGTGCAAAACACGTGTTAAGTTTAATTTTTAATATAAATATAATGTTAATAATGTTTATGAAAAAATGGTAATAATGTTAATAATGTTTATAAAAAATGTTAATAATTTTAAAAGAAGAAAAAAATTAACGTTTAGGAAAAAAAGCAAAACAAAAATAAGAAAAAAGGAAGGAAAAACCAAAAAAAAGGAAAAAATAATCAAACGAAAAATCTTCACTACATCTATATATATATATATATCTAAAATCACTAAATTTCAGATGTGCTTCTCCTCTTTGTATTATTTACTATAATTAATTTTTTTTTTAATTCAAACAGAGAAAAAGATGAATTCCATAGTTTCTAAAAGCCAAAAATCTTACTTCACACTATATCAATTAGATCGAAATCGTCCTTACCGTCGTACGATAGTTCATGTTATTCGAAAGTGGGAAGCTAGAAATCCTAAAGCAAATAATGTTCTTATGAGAGTCGAAATACTAATAATTGATGAAAATGTATATATTAGAAAAATACTCTCAATACAATATCTATTGTTTATGTAATTTAACAATAATCATTATTTTTTAAAGGAAAATACAATAAAATACAATTCAAGGATTCGTGCATTAGTCAATGATTCAAAAGTGTGGAGATCAACTAATGGAAGGAAACATCATTGAAATATGTGATTTCAACGTACAATCTGCTAATACAAAGAAATACAAAGTCTCAGACCATCAATTTTTTATCAGGTTTACATAAAGGACAAAAATTACAAGTTGGTCAAGAAATCTACAAAATTCCATTACAGAAATTTAGAATTTTAACATATCAAAACTTGATCAAAAGGTTGGACATGACCGATGACTTATATGGTAAAGTAAATAATGTACATATATATAAATAATTTATATCTTATTATATAAGATACTCACTTAATATGTTAAAATTTTATGCGTATGCAATTGGTTATATTGTGACGTATAAGGAAGAACAAAATACGCGTAATGGTTAGTTATCAGATCGTAACATTTGAAATGGTTAGTTGAGATCGTGACATGTGAATTAAATTTGATACCTATACATTTTATAAAATGAAAACTTAACAATATTGAGATAAAACAGAAGTAAGGAAATTAATCAAAAATAAAAACTTAACATTAATTATCAAATAATTAAAAATAAAATAATTACAAATAAGGAAAATAACATAGAAAAAGAAAAATTTAACAATATTTTTTAAAATAATCAATAAAAACAAAATAATTAGAAATAAGAAAAAATAAAAACGTAAAATTACTTGAAAAATAAAGAAAATCTCTATGATAACTTATTTGTTATCTTCAAGGATCCACTATCTAATTATTAATTTAAAATAAAAAAAATTCATGTAATAACAAAAGCAATGTAATAAAACAAAAAATGTGTTATTTTATTTCTTAATTATTGGAAAAAGTAACAATCAATTATTTTCTATTACCTAATATGTTGTTGTGTGTCTTTTATATTATTTGTTAATAAAATAACGGGTATAATATTAGTTTCCGTTTAAATATAACTATAACTATACAAATTTAATAAAATTATTAATATATAATCATAAAATGTTTTTATGTAATTTGTCCGCGTATTAGATCGTGACATGTGTATTAAAATTGATACGTAAACATCTTATAAAATGAAAACTTAACAATATTGGGAAAAAACAGAAATAAGGAAAATAATCAAAAATAAAAAAATAAAAAATTAACATAATTAAGAAAAATGTTAATAATTTTAGGAATAATGTTAATAATGTTTAGGAAAAATGTTAATAATTTTAAAAGAAGAAAAATGTAATGTTTAGGAAAAAAGGCAAAACAAAAAATAAGAAAAAAAGACAAAACAAAAAATAAGAAAAAACAAAAAAGAAAAACAAAAAAAAAGAAAAAAGTAACCAAACGAAAAGTCACATAATTATCAAATAATATTATTATAAAACTGAGCGCGTTTAAGGTGAGTTTGACAAACATAATTATAATTAACGAGATCGTAACATTTGTAATGGTTAGTTCAGATCGTGACATGTGTATTAAAATTGATACGTAAACATATTATAAAATGGAAACTTAACAATATTGAGAATAAAACTGAAATAAAGAAAATAATCAAAAATAAAAAATTAACATTAATTATCAAATAATTAGAAATAAAATAAATTAATCCGAAATATAGAAAAATAAAATAATCGAAATAATAAAAATAACATAGAAAACAAAATTTAAGAATATTTTAAGAAATAATCAATACAAAAATTAGAAATAAGAAAAAATAAAAACGTAAAATTACTTGAAAAAAAGAAAAATCTTTATGATAACTTATTTGTTATCTTCATAGAATTATTAATTTAAAACAAATGTTTTTTCATGTAAATAACAAAAGCAATGTAATAAAACAAAAAATGTGTTATTTTTATTTTTTAGTAGATGAAAAAAGTAAAAATCACTTATTTACTATTACCATATATTATTGTGTGTCTTTTATATTTATTTGTTAATAAAATAACGGATATAATATTAATTTCCGTTTAAATCTAAGTACAATTGTACAAATTTAATAACAATATTAATATATAATTATAAATTGTTTTTATGTAATTTGTCCGCGTATACGCTGGATTTCATCTAGTTAATATATAAGATGATGTCGTTAAACCAATTTAAATTAAAATATAAATAAACTAATTTCTACCTAAAGAAATGATCGATACAATCAAGAAAAACTAAGTTACATAGAAGAATTGCAACACAAAATAATTAACTTGTCATACAAGCAAACAAAGCTAATTCCCCAACATAGGGTTTTACACACTTCATAAGACAATATGATCCTATATTCCAATAAATCTAATATCAAAATAACCACAAAGAGAGATAGATATGTCTTATCCTCACAATCAAATCTCAATCAATAAACTAAACACCTGCTTTGTTTCCAAGTCTCTCACGAAGAATCTTGACACCCATGTATCTGCAAACATTAAACAAAATACTCTGTTCAAATCTCGATTTTAAATGGAAACCTCTGATTCATTATGTTGGTATTGGTTTTGGTTTACCTTCCCATCATCATGACAGTGGCTTGAGGGTTGGTTCCAGGAGACTCTTTAAACGTCGAACCATCAATAACTCTTAGCCTATTGACACCTAGGACTTTACGGTCCGGGCTTACGACTTTACCCACAAGGCAACCACCATGATAGTGCCATATTGTGACAACAGTGTCTTTACAGAACTGAGCCATGGACTCGGTATCGTTCACTTGTTTTGCTCTTAGATTGATGTTGGCCTTGACGCTTAAGCTAAGCATCTTGTGCACGTCTTGCTTATCGCACTGCGTGTAGTTCAAGAAACGCTTAGACGTCACGACTTTCGCAACTAGACGAATTGCTTCTACACAGCGTTGGAGATCCGCAGGGTGCTTGAAGTAATTGAATGTGACCGAAGGGTTGTCATCGACGTTTGTGTTGACCAAACTCAAATGCCCTCTAGAGATAGGGTAAGCTAGTTTCTCCAAGATGAAACTTCCATTAAAAGCTTCTTGAGGTTGGTGTTTGTTTCTTGTGATGTAAGCTTGCGCCGCTTCTGGTCTTTTCTGTTTCATATATACGGTCGAAAACAATTCATTCTGCAAAAAAAAAACAATCTTTCCTTCATCAAAACCAACATTCTCCAAACAAAGATGTATAAAACAAAAGCTATGGGCTTTCTGTTACCTTGTCCGACATAATCCCATAATGAGTATGAATGCTCTCAGGGGACTGACCAAACCCAGTGCTAGCTTCAACATAAACACCCATCTTTGTAATACCAACAGTCTGTATAAGTGACTGCTCTATAGGCTGTTTCGAAGGAACCAAGATCGTGTTCATCGGATTATCAGCCATTCCGTTACCTACATACTCATTCTCTAAAACCAAAGGAATCTTAAGCCTTTCAAGCTCTCTCTTAGGTCCAATCCCACTTAACATCAACATCTGTGGCGACCCAATAGCTCCACTAGACAAAATCACTTCGCTACCTTTTCGATTCGATAACACGGCATGATGTTCATTACCTAACTCGTCTTTGAATATCACTCCTGTCACTCGAGGCCTTGTTCCTAAAAACCCAAAATATAACAACTTTAACTTAACAAATTCCTCAAAAACTTTACACAGACATTTCCTCGAACACTTGGTAGGCCTAAAAAATAACAACTTTACTTACCAAATTCCTCAAAAAACTTTACACAGACATTTCGTCGAACACTTGGTAGGCATAAAAAACAACAACTTTAACTTTAAAAGCTTCTCAAAAACTTTACACAGACATTTCGTCGAACACTTGGTAGGCGTAAAAGATAACAACTTTAACTTTTAAAAGCTTCTCAAAAAACTTTACACAGACATTTTATCGAACACTTGGTAGGCATAAAAGTTATCATCAAAACCCAAAATTTCTCGTTACCTGATGTGTCAAAGACGATTTTTTGAACGGTGGCGTAGATCAAGACTCTGAGTTTCTGAGGATTAGCGTAAGCGAGAAGCTCCGCCGCGGTATGACGACGACCGAATCTGTCGAAGATTGTGCCGCCGACTTTTGTGCCGGAGACGTGGTCGTAAGTGTAGCCATTGAAAGGTCTTACTCCGACTTCTAAAAGACTGTCTCTTAGAGCTTTTTGCCATAGCGTTAGCTTCGGTTGGTGAACGATTTCTCTCTCGACCCATGGATATGATTCGTTTACTAGCTTCGGGTCCCAACCTTCTCGCTTCACGAAGCTATACAAAACTAAAATTATTGAGTATTTAACAAATTTAATTAAGAAGATATTTGTTAATATGTGTGGATAATTAAGAAATAACGCGATCTTCCATGGGCCCATTATTACACAACATTCTAGATCGGTGCGTTTTCATTAATGTATCAGCTACTACACGAGGCATCCACAAATAAAAAACATGAGTAAATAATTATATAAATTAATATTTCATATATTACTTCATTAAATTACACCATAATTTAAATTATTTATAAAATTTATACTGCTTTAAAATTGTAAATATTTTTTAAAAATCATTCACACTATTTTCTTTCTATTTGGTTCATTGTTTAGGTTTTAAGTTTAAAAAAAATTATTTGAATTTAATATTTAGTTTATTTTTTATGAATTTTTTAAAAATATAGTTAGCGTATTCGTAAAAATAAATTTTGGAAATGTGTAGATTTGTACTTCCCTTTTTAGGTAGTTTTTGATGAAACTAATCTGACTATAAATCAACATTTTTGTGCAAAATTAATAATCGATAGTAATTTTAAGAATATATTTAAAACTATTATAGTATTAATTAAGTAATTAACTTACGGAGCATCGGCTCTAGAGTAAAAACCGGCGTTAATACAAGACCCACCGCCTAAAACTCTAGCGCGTGCGTTGAAAATGCCGTCCGTAGAAACAAACGCCTGAGACGCGGAAGAAGCTGACGTGTCAGCAAGTCCTATATGAAAATTCCTCAAGAAAGAAACGTTAGCGTTTGTAAACGGGACGCCTCCTCTCTCCAAAACAAGAACGCTGAAATTCCGCGACAGCGTCGCGGCCAAAGGACAGCCTGCGGTTCCGCCGCCGATTACTATGTAATCGTAAGTCGGATCTCTACCGTTTGATGAAAACGAAGACGACGAAGAAGACGCGAAAGTGCTTGCTTTGTCGATGAAAGTGTATCTATATGGATTCAACTTCTCTTTACCTACAACAAAAACATGTTTTTTAAAAAAAATAATTATATAATAAAATAACAATTATGGTTAGTAGGTAGAATTAATTACACCATTAATGTTGTTAGAAGAACACAACTAAAAAAAACACACTGTACTGTTAATGTCTTGATCACTCTAGTTATGTTCTTGATGAATCAAGAAAATCACGAAACATACTCATGGAAAGAGTGATTATATATATATATATATATATATAATATATTTGATTTTAACAAAAGTTAAAGAGTTTGTAGTGAGAAATGTGTAGAGAGAGAGAGAGTTAACCTTTAGAAGCGGAGGAGAGAGAGAGGAGAAGAGCAAAGAGAAAGAGCTTGAGAGCCATTGGAGACTAGAGAAACCAAAACAGAGAAGGTTTTTTTTTTAATGTATTTTTAATATTTATGTGTGGTTTTTGATTCAACTTATTATGTGGCTTTTCATGAATGGTCTTGTTATGTGTGTTTTCTTCTCCTATAAATAACACATAGGATCCAACATAGCAAACTATATTTATTACACCCACATGTGTCTCTATATTTTGTTACACCATATGTAACCATTTATACTAATTATTTTTTTATATATACGTCTTAAGTATTAATTATACAAACAAATAAAAAAGTTAAAAATTAACAGATAGATGTTGGTGAGTCGACATTAAAATGAAATTGGGATCTTGTGTGTGTCCCAATTTTGTCGAAAATAGCATATGAAAATGACAAGTGCATAGTCTTATACTTATTAATTGTCTCAATTTAATTACACATAAATAGTCATTTATAACAAAAAGTAACTACGAGCAAAACAAAATGAGTGTTTAGACTTATTGGGAACAAATAAAATATTAAATTTCATTTCATCTCTATTATTTTTTTTGAAACGTGAGAATAGTTGTTTTCACCGTTTAACAATACTCATATTATTGTCCCACGATATGTTTTTGACTTATGGGACCAGTATTAAAAATTATTTATTAGTAGTAATATAATGTACGTAGTAGCATCATAATTAAAATAATTTTAAAGATAAAAAAAGGAGAATTATATTGTACAGCTTGCAATAATAACATTAATTGCGATATGAAAACGGTTGGAGTAAGAAGATATAATAGCCGTTGGATCAAAACACTTCACAGATTCAAAGTGTATCTATTAATCATCCTCACCTAACCAACACACACACTCTCACTAAACACAAACAATATGTAATAATAGATCCATGTTTGTTTTTTATTTAGTAGCATTTTGAACTAATCGTAATTTATAATCATTCATATTTCATACCTGTGAGTCACATGAGATATATTTAAGAGCCAAATTAAATTTTATCGACTAACTAATTTTTATTGATTATCTTCACCTAACAAATTAAAACTATACCTTACATTTTATTTGGTTGAGCATGTGATCATGGATTACTAACAAATTTATAATCACCTTGATTTATTTTATTTTAAAAAACAGGATTTGAATTTTTAATGTTAAAAGTAAGTGTAGTGGTAGTATTGATTATAAATGCGCATCACGAACGGTGGTCATATATATCACATGATATTTTATATGAATTTAAACCAATCACAACTATAAAAAATTTAGCATTATTTTTGGTTGATGAAGAAGTTTCTCGAAACGGAAAGTCTAATATCATATACTAACACACTATACTATATCATACTTAAGTTTTTTTATAATTTTTTTTGGTTAAGTATGTTATAGTATAGTGTACAATGATTTTAATTTTTGTAAAAATTTAAAAAGATAAAACTTAAGTATGTTATAGTACAAATTTTTTATAATTTTTTTGGTAAGTATGTTATAGTATAGTGTGTTAATAGCCCACAAAAAGACTTTTGGACAAATTTTAAAAGATGGTAAAATTGTACAATGATTTGAGGTGTATATTTTGACAAGAGTTATTGGTGGTGGATATGCAAATGCAAAAAGAAATAGTGAATAATTTGTCAAAAAAAAAAATAGTGAATAATAAACATACACACCAATACATGAGTTGGATTCTGAATAAGTGAGTAAATAACACTATATACTATACACTATTCAGCAATTAATGTAAATATTAATTTCTGTTGCTCTTATCCCATCCTTCAACTTTCATGAAATTAGTTATTGCGATCTTACATATATGTCTTTTGTTTTTTTAAACAAGATTATAAAAATAATAATCAACCGTTTCAAATCATTTCACAATGATATGAATAAATGAGAAGCTCTAAAACAGAGCAAAAGGTCCCAAAAAACGCAGCGTTTTGCAACCATTAGTTAAGTGAATAAAGTAAAAAAAAAACACTAAGTACTAAAAAAGAACCAAACCTTTGTAAAGTAACAAGATCCTTTGTTACTCTCCTCTTCTACTCCTCTTTGGAGGAAGTTTTGTGATCATTTGTACTTTCTGATGAAGAAGCATTGTTGCTCGAACCACGGTTCTCTGGATTAGCCGTAGCAGGAGCTTGGCCTTCCGCGACAAGGTTCTTCAGAAGGTTCATAACCGTTGGAACAAACTTTGCGGATAACGATATAAGCCCTGGAAGCTGACCAAAACCAATATGTAGTAACATACCATATGAGTATTACTATTACCAAAACAACACATAAAACAACACATAAAACAAACTATTACTAGTTTAACTTTGTTTGTTAAAAGACTAGCAAAACACTTACTGCACCATTGCGGAACTCGCCAGGGATATCTAGTTGAGTCCATAGCGCTTTCAAGAGCAGGAAAGCAACAAAGATTATACCGACGTAGAGAGGGTTTCTGTTGAATTACGAAAAGAAAACAATATTTTCAGAATGTTACATATCAAGAAATAATCAATTACTAAGCTTTGATGGGACCTTAGAAGAGTCATGAATTCGTTGAATCCAAGAACTAACAACGCAACAATCGCCCATGGAGGAGGTAACCAGTTACTACCACGCTTATTCGCCTCCTGAAATAGTATAAAAAACAACTTCTGAAATTTCAATATTCATAAGCAAAATTGAATAGTTAAAAGTATGAGTTAAAAGTAATCGTGCCTGTGCAGATATGGCTTGAGTCACTGTATATTCTGTTTCTGTCTTGAACTGTCTCCATATAGATTTACATTGAACCGGTGTGATCAAAGTTCTTGATAATGGAACCTAGACAAGTGATAAGACCATATCTGTTTAGATTAAGAATCAACTAAAGTTAAGACATATTAAAGCAAAGTCATATATACATACATCATCCCAAGTGCTTGAAGCTAATGGATCAGATGTTGTAATGCTCTTTTTAGAAGGTTCGTTCTTTGTTAAATCCAACAGAGCAACGGTTAGTGTCTTCTCGATGTTATCAGTTTCATCGCCTAATCGGATTGCAGCCATTACCGAGAGCAACTTCAAGGACTGAAAAAGCAAGAAACCATAAGAAGATGTTCAAAAACTTTCTCAAAGCTTTATCAAGAAAACATAACAAGTCATTACAGCAGATCGTGCTGATTTAGTGATTGCTCGAAGATCCTCTTTTCCGGTCCAAACACGTGGCATTGAATCAGAATCATGGCTGAATAATGAACCAAACCTGAAAACAAAAACAAAACCAGAGTTCAAAGTTTTGTGGTTGCTTGTAACAAAAGGCTTGCTATGTATATACAAAGACCTTTCTTTCATACGCATCAAGACCCTTCCGGCTTCTTCTTTTGATTTAGATTCAATGACACCTCTTGAATAATCTTGAAGGCTCTTCACCATTTTATCTCTTGTTTCTTCTTCCATGTCAAAACAAGCTAATGCACTACTTAGTCCAGTAACCGCAGATTCAGTCTCACGTCGATGAAGCTTCTTTACCGCAGTCCATGTTTCATCGTTCGCACCCTCCAATAAAGCTTCCACAGGTTCTGATAATGCTACATGAAGCTTTGACTACAAAAAATTGGATGCGAAATCAGTAAAAGATACTCAAACTTTCTCCAGGTTTGTTTGTTTATTTCTTTCTGTTACCTCGTATAGACTTGTAAGTTCGGATAACTTGGAAGTCCTCACAGATGAAATGTGAGCCTCGATGTCACGGACAAGCTTGTCCCGTACTTTAGTTGTGTCCCAATTGGCTTGTTCAATGACGGCACTTGCAGACTCTTCATCGAATTGGTTCATGCAAGACTTGAACCAATCACTGGAAGCTGAAGAAAACCCTTCACCAATCTCCAAAGCCTTGTCGAAAGAAGCCTTGAACTTTTCAAGCATTCCCCATCTTATATGTCCCAATACATCTTGAAACGCCGGATTAACAAGCTGTAATATAAAGTAAATTTTAGGAAAATACAAAATATCAAACATAAAACAAGTTCAAAGGATACTTACTTGAAGCAGCTTTTCTTCAAGCTGATGTCTCTTTGAAGATCTTACGCCTTCATCGAAGAATGTAGCTTCCCCATCATATCTAATAAAATATAAGGAACAGAAAGATCATATTTCATAGAAAGTTACTAATCTTGATTCTTGACAATTATCGGTATCATTGCGATACAGTGTATGAGTAGCTTGATTAAAATTGATGTGTTTACTCTGTTAAGCAAGAACCGAGGATAGTTGTAAGCCTCTTTCCGAAACTAGAAACAGGACCAGCTTGCACTTCTTCATCGAGTTGACGCCAGTTCTGTAAAACAAAACGAAAAATGTAAATAAAAAGACACTTCAAAGTTCAAACACTGAAGAATAGTGATACTCAAATTTGCAGAAAACATTACCTCATTAGTAATAAAATGGGCAAACTTCTCATTTGCGATTTCTTCGCACCGCACAGTAGCCACCATGACCTGCAAGCAGAGTGAGCTCAAGCGAAAGTATTTAAAGAATGATTAAAGCTAAGCATAAATAAGTTACCTTATGAGCAGGAAGGTCAAGATCCTTATTCTCTTTGATGACTCTCCAGATTTGATCTGCACTAAATGAAAAACCCGAGGCTGGAATCACTCCTCGTCTGTCTCCAGCAAGACCACCAGGTGCTATAGAATGCATGAACCGTTGTCGTAAACTAGCAACCTAAGTACCAAAACAAAAATACATATCATAAGTTTCAAGTATCTATATAAAAAGCTTGGCCTCAAACACAGACACACCTGCTCTTTAAACTGTTCTTCTTTCTCCTCATAACTAGAAAGAGCAACAACTTCAACCTAACCATCAAAGAAAGAAACATCATTTACATTTCTGAAATATGACAACCAATTAAGCTAATAAGTTTTAGATGTATAGCATAAACAATACATTGAAGAAGTCACTCAGAGGAGTTTCTTTGTGTGCCTCAGGCTTTGGAACCGAATCCCATATCTGCCACGACGTCAGAACAAACCCGATGATAAGTTACATTTCTTTGAATGTCAATTTAGAGTTACTTATGTTTACCTTCTGAATATCTTCTCTTAGGACAGGCTCTAGATTTTCCAACGGTGTCTGTAACCAAAACCATATCGAAATAAAACAATGTGTACCGGTTAGTAGTTTCACTCTGCAATGTAAGAAAGAGTGATAAATAAAAGAAGAAGAATGTACTCGGGTTTTGTCTCGGATTACAAACAACATTGTTGTCTTACGCGGGCTAAACAATCGCATCATAACCTGTCAAATACACAACTATAAAGATTGAAACCTATAGGTAAGAAAGTATTTTATGAATGAGTTTTAACTTTCTGCGCATTACCTGGAAGACGGTTTTCAATAGTGGTTTATTGGCAGCTTGTTCACGGCCAATATCGTGACACCACCTAAAAACAATAAACATTGAGAATAGGTAATGAAACACTTCTTTTCAACAAAAGCTGAAAGCTATGATAAAAATCATATACTAAAAAAGTTTCTACTACAATCTTACATGTTAATTAAGACGATATCAGAGATAGCAAGAGCAAAAAGAGCACTCTGTTTCTCGAACGCAGTATCATCCTAAGTTGGACAAAAAAGGAACCCATATATATTGAAAACTTATGTAAGAAAACTCAGATCAATATTGCACATTTAGCCAAATTGGTAATGCAAAAAAAAGTGAACCTCTCCTCGCTCTCTTCCATCAGTGCCCTCCAAGTCCATTACAAGTGTGCAAGGCTCAATACCGGCACATCTTGCAAGCCAGATACCTTTTGTGGTCTGTGACCTGTACATGAGTGTTCATAAATCAAACAGACAAAATCTTTGCACTACAAAACATAATGTCCAAATACTATTCAGACGATAACATACCTTCCCTTAAAAGCATCCATCTCCATAAAGTTTGTTCCAAACAAATTATTCAATAATGTACTCTTCCCTGTAAAATCACAAAAGTTACTGTTAAAGGCTATATTGTAAAGATTCTAAATACTACAAAACTCTCTATAAATAGGATGTATTACCACTGCTTTGAGGCCCCATAATGGAGACAACGGCATAAGAGAGGCCACACTCTCCAAGTTTTACATCTTTAATGAAATGATCGATACCGGAGACATTGTAGATACCATCTCCATCAATAAGCTGTACCGAACAACATCCCTCGGTCTCATCTGCATCCAATAAAGAATAAGTAATTCGTCATAAAACAATCAATGGGTCCTAATGCGAGTTATTAAACAATCAAATAAAGAAATTTCGATATGAAAAAGAGTCGGTTTAATGTTGTTTAGGCATATACAAAGGAATCACTATATGAAACTAATAGCAACAACATTCAGAGAAAACAAAACACTTGTATTTTGATCAAACCGCCTGGATCTACAAGCAGAATTGCTAACAAAACAGCAACAAAGTAATCAAGAATCATTCCAAGAACATTAAAATCAGACAAAAAAACATGAACAGACAGAAAGAAAAGTGTACCCATTCTTTGGTCTTCCTAAGACAGAACAATTCTCAAAAGTGTAAGAATGGCAAAGATCAGAGCTTTAACGCATTAAACATTATTCATTATGAACTTTTAGATCTCCCCTACAAAATTAGTTAGTCATATACAAAACATCAAAATCCAATCTTGAATTGTTTTTCTTATATATTTAAATCCAATCAAGAAGAATAGTCTCTTCTATACACAAGCAAATACACTCCAAAAATAGACAAAACATTCCTATTTCTAAGCCACAACTTACTAAAGTTTTGATTTTTTATTTTTTAATAATCAAAAAGACAAAAACTTGCTAAGTTTAGTCATTACTTAACTTGATGACACTTCTCCGATGTGTCTCTTCCTTACATGACACGGATCAACGCCGTAGAAGATGGGGTAGAATCACGGTGAGCGAGCACCGTGTATTTCAAGGAGGAAATAGCAACAGCGAAGTTAGATTTCTCGGTGGCGCGAACGAGGAATCTTAAGTTCGCCGTCGTTGTCATCTCCGTGAACTACACGGTGCTCTCAAGCTAGCTTTGTCGTCTCGAATTCTTATTTTATTAATTACACACATTATTTATTATTAGGGTTTCTTAGTTAGGCCCAACGGGCCTTTCTAATTTTTTATTATTTAAGATTTTAGATTATTTTTTGGGTAATTTCCGAAAATACCATTAAAAATAGTTTTTTGGACAAAAATAACATCAAAATTTTTTTTTTCCTTAAATACCATTTAAAAGTTTTTTTGGACAAAAATACCATAAACTTAAAAGTAAGTTAAAACCTTCAAAATTAACATAAAACCCTCAAAACTAAATCTCACCTTCAATATTATACCTTAAATAGTATATATCCAACCCAAAAAAACATATTAACGGTATTTGTTTTTTGTTCAAAAAACATTTTTTCATACGAGGAATTTCTATTAGTTTTTCTCATTGTGCCTGCGGTAAAGTTGTTTAAATCATAAATGCACTTCTCTAATCTCTAATCTCATTTACATGTTTTATATAACCTTTTTGGGTGATTACAGATCTCTGTGACTCCACACTGTCTTTGCATCCAAAAAACTGATTCGGAAACTCAAGTAGCTATTAGGGACAAATGTCCCAGATCGGAAACTCAAAGGGTTATAAACTAATATATAAAGAATATGGACCTCTCCACTTATCGCCAATTGGTTTTAAGTTGGAAGCCCATAATCCTAACATGGTATCAGAGCCCGATCCGATCTTAGGCCTGACCCGACTGGTCCGCCTCTCTTGCCCAAACTACCCGAGATTAATGGTTAACGAGACCCATTATCTCGAGGGGGCGTATTAGGGACAAATGTCCCAGATCGGAAACTCAAAGGGTTATAAACTAATATATAAAGGATATGGACCTCTCCACTTATCGCCAATTGGTTTTAAGTTGGAAGCCCATAATCCTAACAGTAGCTGCATCAGAATGGATCTCTCCAGTTTCTTCAATTGTGATCAATGAAAAAGGTCATAATACTCAGTAGTACATTATGTTCCATGGTTTGGCCCAAAACTCTGTAACAAAATCTGGTAACTAGAGCTTGCATTTGTTTTGTTTGTCAGTAGCTCTTTTTATATCAGTTAAGTTTGTAATTTGGGAAAAGAAACAAAAAGCATAGGGTCAAATTTTTATTACTGCCCTGCTTTTCTTAGTTCCAAACTCTTGAAGCAGAGAGGCTACTATGTTACACAGTATGTAGTGAACCCACTTATTAATATGTATAACATGTTAAAAGTAGAAACTGAAATCATCATATTACATATAGTGGAGACTGGAGAGTAGTTGCTTGACCAGACTTTTGTTGAAAAGTAATAATTATGTTTAAATTGCAAGAGAAAACAATTCGGATATAAATGAAAACATTTGTGCAAAGATACAAGTAGTGATCATAAAAGAGTTGTATGCAGCCTTTCATAGATAACACATAAAGAACCATCTCTTTATTCACCAATTTGCGATTTCCCCATAGGCGATCGCGTCATGCGGATCTTCTTTTCCTTTGAAAGTATTCCTGCCAACCTTCACAACCAAAACATGTTTAATATTATACCAAAGAACATATTTAAAATGAATGGGAAAAAAAAATGATATGTCACATACTTTATAAGAGCATCTTCATTGGTTATCATAGAAGCATCATCTTGGTTATACCCCGAGTCTAGATCGACTTTCGAAACAGATTTCTTGAGTATCTCCTCTCCTTTTTTAACAAGAATGTCCAAATTCTCGACGGTAGCCATATCAACAGAAGAGGCATCCCCAGTTAATGTGTCATCCTATAGAATCAAATAATATTATATATTAGGGATAATTATTCCACATCAGAAACGTAAAACGTAAAAGATAAAGAATATGTTGTTTTTTTTTACCTGGATGCGTAGATAGTTGGCTTGGGAATGAAGAGCCGTAAAAACAGCGGAGAGATGAATATCAACCATATCGGAGCTAGCTTGCATAAAAGAATCAATGAGAGGATTCGAGTTTTCGTGTGTTAACCAACTCAACAAACCCCAACCAGCTACTTGTGTCGCGAGGAATTTGTCTTCGCATTTTTGTTTTCCTGTTCCAAGCGCAAGCACAACAAACCTTCCATAGTCATTTGCTTTCATCGCGAAAAAGTCGTCGCTCCCTTTTGTTATCTCTTTCGTCACCTCCCCAATGGCCAACAAAGCCTACAATTTGACATATTATAACCAAACACACTTACATTACTAAAACTTTAACACAATTACATTAGAAAATTTTAATGGAATATTACCGGGTTGTTAGCCGCAACTCCACCATCAATAAGATTGTAATCTTTAACTTTACCGGTAGAATCTTGAGTACTGAAATAATGGGCAGGCAGGTATGTTGGGGCTGCTGATGTTGCGATGGTAATGTCCGCGAGTGTTGCGTCCTTAAGAGGATTATCTTTAACCTTTTAAAGATGAAATGTATATATGTATGTTGAGATATCAAAGGAAGTACATCTTTGTAAGTTACAAATAAAAATAGTTAAGCTTATATAATTAACTAACTAACCAACCTCGTAACTACTAAAGATACAAGGTTGAAGATGTTTGATGTCAAAAGTTGGAATGACAACGTTGGTAAGTGTTTGATGCAGCTTTGTATCACCCAACTTGGCTTTGATAATTTCGCGGAGGTATTTACCGTCGTATTTAGGACCAGCCAAAGACTTGACAAGGTTTCTGGCCGCCGCTAATGGTAAATGATCTTGTGGGAAGATTTTCGGACAATGCTCGAGGTAAAAGTCTTTAATCTCGGAGGCAGCAAATAGAGGCCGACCTTCCTTGTTAGGTGCCGTGAGCATGGCTGTCACCAAACCCCCCGTGCTTGTTCCAGCAATCACATCAAAGTAGTCTGCAAGTCTTGCTTCTTCTCCGTCCAGTTTCTATGTATATTTTCATGTACGAAAAGTTATGTATATATAATAGAAGTTATGTAATAGACTAATAGTTTAGGTTGTCTGTACGTGTTAGGACTATGGGCTTCCAACTCAAAACCAATTGACGATAAATGGATCGACATATATTATTTATATATTAGCTTATGTCCCTTTATGTTTCCGATGTGTGATAATTATCCCTAATAGTCTCGACATGGTGGTTAAAGATAACACATATACCATACCTGGAGTTGTGATTCGAGAAAAGCAAGAATGATGGATGGGATAAGCCCTCTAATGCCGCCTCCATCGATGCTAAGGATTGTGACCAAGTTTCCATAGGTTGGTGGCTGAAGAGGTGATAATGGACCATCCATTTTTTGTAGTAATATTTTAAAAAGCAATATTGTATATATTGAAGAGGGTTATATTTTGAATGGGTTATATTAAGCTCTCAAGTATGTATTTATAGGAAAAAATGACTGTTTTTTTTATTGTCAACATGATAACGTGGTGCACTCTATTAATAGTATTTTGATAACCCTAGTGTTACTTGTTTTTTAAACACACTAAATTATTTATATCGTATATAACATCAAGTCAGCAACATATATATATATATATACTTGATCATGTTAATTCTTCTAAAATATATTTAATAAGAGTACTTGTATAATTTATTAATATGAAACTTTAGATATATCTAGTGATGGTTATTACTTGTGTGATTATTTTTTTCGTATAGATAAACCTTGTTATATACATTATTTTTGTTCTAGGATATCAAATTAAAATTATGACGTGCAAGCAATGATGTAAATAGTTTTTTTCTTGGTAAATATACTTCCACTGTGAATTCTTTTTTATTAAAAACTAAGCATGGTCAAGAGTTTTCTTTTACTACTTGTTTGTTTTTTATATAGGATAATAAAAATTTGTAGGATGCATAAAAGCAATCTACAGTTGCATATAATTAATCTTCCATATATTACTTGTAATGTTTTATCTCTACGGGCACAAAGAAATTAGCTGCTTGAGTAAAATACTTATCGTTTTTCTATAAATTTTATATATTCATTTTTACATTTTAGTTGAGATGATATGAACTTTCTATTTCATGACGAATTTGGCTTAAAATGAAAATTCGATTCTTTATCGTTTCTATTTCAAAAAAAATGTGAATGGATAAAATCGTAATTTTTTTTAACACCTAATAAGAAACACACAAAAAAACGTCTTAAAAGGGGAAATTGGATAAAGGTTTAAAAACAAGATGGCCCAATAAAGGCCCGCTTATGATAATCTACTTAAAGTGGTAAATAGGAAATTAAGAGTCGGTGATTAATATTTAACGAGTAACGGTTACTAATGACAGTTGTTTATTTCCATTTTTCTACATTGTTTAGGTTTCTTTATAAACTTCTTATTATATACGAAGAGTAACAAACATATCTCATAATCGGCGATAGCTTCTCTGGCTCTCGTTTTTTCCTTCTTCTTCTTCTTCTTCGTCTTCTATGAAGCGATTCAAAAGTTTCTCGAGAAGCCAATCATTATCGCTGTAAGATACAAACTTTCTATTTACTTTCTCATATTTTAGTTTATTTTCGAAAACCTTCTCAATTCGGTTTTTTCGATTTAGGTTTTTTTTATTAATCGGACCTTCGTGTTCTTAATTTCGAATCGAATTAGGGTTTCTTAGTTTCGATTCGAATAAGGGTTTTTGATTATTTCGGTTTGTATATCAAAAGCCATCTTTTTTGTTTCCGATTTTTAGGGTTTCTGTTTTGTTTTAAAAATCAAAACTTTTTTTAATAAAAATTTGTTTACGAGAGTCGTGACTTCCTTTTCAAGATTCAGAGTTACGAATAGTTTAAAAAACAAGTTTTCAAGCGAATATATTATAGCTTTTAAAAAAAAAAATCAAGATTTCAAGTTTTTATTTTTGTTAATAAACCCATAAGAAAGGGACAACAAATCTTATGTGTTGTTTGTCCGGTTTCTAAATTGGGGAGATTTGTCCCGATCGGTATTGTTGCCTTATACAAAGAAAGGAGATAAATGTTCTTTAAAAGAAAAAAGACTTGTCAAAAATCATGAACTTCAATGTTCTGCATAAACTTGTTGTGTGATGGGCACAACATTGATTATTATTCTCAATGATCTGCAATGAGAGGCTTTATTCATTGGAAAATCCCAATTCAATACTCTGCTTATTCAGAGAGGAGCAAGTGTTCTTTATATTGGACTTGTTTCTAAATATGTCGCGTTGTTGCTGCTTAACACAAGCATGGAGATAATGTTCATAAGGAAAAAAAAGACTTGTCAATATGTTAAGGAAATTCAAATATCTGCTTATAGTTGTTGTGTGATGGGCACAATACTTCAAAATTGTCTGATTATTCATAGAGGAGGTAGGAGCAAGTGTTGTTTTGACATACTTGTTTCTAGATTTTTCGCCATGTTGTTGCCTAATACAAGTATGGAGATCAATGTTCGTGAGGAAAGTCTTGTCAATATCTTAAGGAACTTCGAATTTCTGCTTATAGTTATTGTGTGATGGGCACAATACTCTAAATTGTCTGATGATTATTCATAGAGGAGCAAGTGTGTTTTTAAACATACTTGTTTCTAAATCTGTCCCGATGTTGTCGCCTAATACAAGTATGGAGACAAATGTTCTTCATGAAATTCAAATGTCTGCTTAAACTTGTTGTGTGATGGGCACAACTTGATTATTTCTCATTGTTCTTTATACTTATGGGAGGAACAATCTGGACAATATGTCCTTGCAATGAAAGGCTTGTTCGGCGTAAAATCCAAATCAAAACTCTGCTTAAAAGATACCTTAAAAGTCAATACTCTGCTTATTCAGAGAGGAACAAGTGTTCTTTTTTATAGGGCTTGTTTCTAAATATTTTTCGATATATGAACTTCTATGTTCTGCATAAACTTGATGTGTGCTGGGCACAACTTAACTATTATTCTCAATGATCTGCAATGAGAGGCTTTGTTCATTGGAAAATCCCAATTCAATACTCTGCTTAAAATAGAGGAACATGTGTGTTCTTTTATTAGGACTTGTTCCTAAATATGTCCCAATATTGGTGCTTAATACAAACCATAGAGATAATGTTCCTAAGGAAAAAAGACTTGTCAATATATTAAAGAATTCAAAATGTCTGCTTATAGTTATTGTGTGCTGGACACAATACTCTAAACTGTCTGATGATTATTCATAGAGGAGCAAGTGTGTTTTTAAACATACTTGTTTCTAAATCTGTCCCGATGTTGTCGCCTAATTCAAGTATGGAGATAAATGTTCTTGAGGATAGACTTGTCAAAATCTTAAGGAACTTCTAATTTCTGCTTATAGTTGTTGTGTGATGGGCACAATACTTTTAATTGTCTGATTATTCATAGAGAAACGAGTGTGTTGTTTTAACATACCTGTTTCTAAACTTGTCCCGAGATGTCGCTGCTTAATACAAGCATGTAAAGCAATGTTCGTAATGAACTTTCAATGTTCTGCTTAAACTTGTTGTGTGCTGGGCATAGCTTGAGTATTTTCATTGTTCTTTATACTTATGGGAGGAACAATCAGGACAATGTGTCCTTATAATGAAAGTTACCTTGGTGGTCGATACTTTGCTTATTCAGAGTGGAACAAGTGTTCTTTTTATAGGGCTTGTTTCTAAATCTGCCTCGATCTATGTTTTCGCCTAATACAAAACAAGGAGATAAATGTTCTTTAAAAAAAGACTTGTCAAAAGAGTGTCCCTGATTCAATTGTCTGCTTAAAGTTGTGTGCTGGGCACAACATGGATATTCTCAATGTTCTTTATAAGTATGGAAGGAACAATATGTCTGCTTAAAAGATACCTTGGTGGTCGTTATTCTGCTTATTCAGAGAAGAACAAGTGTTCTTTTATAGGATTTGTTTCTAAATATGTCCTGACATTGCCTGCTTAAAACACAAGCGTGGAGATAAATGTTCTTGAGAAAAGACTTGTCAATAAAGTAAGAAACTTCAAATGTCTGCTTATAGTTGTTGTGTGTTGGGCACAATACTTTAAATTGTCTGATTATTCGAAAGACGAACAAGTGTGTTTTGACATACTTGTTTCAAAATCTGTCCGTGTTGTTGCTGCTTAACACAAGCATGGAGATAATGTTCTTAAGGAAAGACTTGTCAATATACTAAAACAGTTCAAATGTCTGCTTATAGTCGTTGTGTGTTGGGCGCAATACTTCAAATTATCTGCTTATTCATAGAGGAACAAGTGTGTTTTAACATACTTGTTTCTAGATGTGTCCCGATATTGCTGCTTAACACAAGAATTGGAGATAATGTTTTTAAGTAAAAAGACTAGTCAATATATTAAGAAAATTCAAATGTCTGCTTAAACTTGTTGTGTGTTGGGCACAACTTGAATATTCTCAATGATCTGTATACTTATGGGAGGAACAAAATGTTCAGGTAACGAAAGGCTCGTCCAATGACAACACAACTCAATTTTCTGCTTAAAAGAGACCTTGATGGTCAATACTCTGCTTAGTCTTAGAGGGACAAGTGTTCTTTTGATTGGACTTGTTTCTAAATCTGTCACAATTTTGATGCTTAACAATTAACACAAACACGAAGATAATGTTTTTAAGGAAAAGACTTGTCAATATACTAAGGAATTCAAATGTCTGCTTATAGGTGTTGTGTGTTAAGCACAATACTCTAAAGGAAACTTATCTATAGTTGCATCGTAAAGAAAACTTATCTATAACTGCGGCGTAAAGGGAACATATCTATAGCTGCGACATAAAGGGAACTTATCTATAGTGGCGGCATAAAGGGAACATATCTATAGTTGCAGGGGAACATATCTGTAGAGGCATCATAAAGGAAACTTATCGATAGAGGCATCGTAAAGGGAACATATCTATAGTTGCAGGGGAACATATCTGTAGAGGCATCATAAAGGAAACTTATCGATAGAGGCATCGTAAAGGGAACATATCTATAGTTGCAGGGGAACATATCTGTAGAGGCATCATAAAGGAAACTTATCGATAGAGGCATCGTAAAGGGAACATATCTGTAGAGGCATTGGAACAACATTGCTCTGTATATATGAACTTCAATGTTCTGCTTAAAACTTGTTGTGTGTTGACCGCAACTTGAATATTATTCTCAATGATCTCTAATGAGAGGCTTTGTTCAGTGAATAATCCCAATTCAATACTCTGCTTAGAAAAAAGAGACCTTGGTGGTCCATATTTACTCTGCTTATTCAAAGAGGAGCAAGTGTTCTTTTTATAGGACTTGTTTCTATATATGTCTCGTTGGTGCTGCTTAACACAAGCATGGAGGTAATGTTTCTAAGAAAAAGACTTGTCAATATATTAAGAAAATTCAAATGTCTGCTTATAGGTGTTGTGTGCTGGGCACAATAATTTAAATTGTCTGATTATTCGAAAGAGGAACAAGTGTGCTTGAACATACTCGTGTCTAAATATCTCGCTACGTTGCTGCTTCATACATGCATGGAGATAAATGTTCTTAAGGAAAGACTTGTAAATATAGTAAGTGAATTCAAATGTCTGCTTATAGTTGTGTGTGCTGAGCACAACTTGATTATTATTCTCAATGATCTATAATGAGTTCAATGAAAAGTCCAAATTCAATTGTCTGCTTAAAAGAGAGTTTTTGATGGTCAATATTCTGCTTTATTCAGAGAGGAACAAGTGTTCTGTGTATAGGACTTGTCTCTAGATATGTCCCAACATTGTTGGCTAATACAAAACAAGGAGGTAATGTTCTTTATAGAAAATAAATACTTTTCAAAATCATGTCTTAGAATCAATTAACTGCTTAAAGTTGTGTGCTGGGCACAACATGGATATATTCAATGTTCTTTATAAGTATGGGAGGAACAATATGTCCTTGTAATGAAAGGCTTGTTCACTGAGAAATCCCTATCAATACTCTGCTTAAAAAAAACCACTCTACTTATTAGAAAAGAACAACTTGTTTCTATATTGTACGGATGTTGCCTGCTTAATACAAGCTAGGAGATAAATGTTCTTAAGGAAAAGACTTATGCTTAAAAGATACCTTGTTTCTAAATATGTCGTGGACATCGATGAACTTTAGTGTTCTACTTAAACTTGTTGTGTGCTGGGCACAACATGATTATTATTCTCAATGATCTGTATGGTTTTGGTAGGAACAAAATGTTCTTGCAATGAAAGGCTCGCTCAACAACAAACACAATTCAATACTCTATTTAAAAGATACCTTGATGATCAATACTTTGCTTAGTCATAGATAAACAAGTGTTCTTTTTATTGGACTTGTTTCTAAAACTGCCACAGTTTTGCTGCTTGCCACAAGCATGGAGATAATGCTCCTAAGGAAAGACTTGTCAATATCATAAGGAACTTCAAGTATGAAGATCATGTTGTCTGCTAAATACAAAGCATGGAGATAAATGTGTCAATATACTAATGAATTCAAATGTCTGCTTATAGGTGTTGTGTGCTGGGCACAATACTCTAAAGGGAACTTATCTATAGAGCCAACATAAAGGGAACATATCTATAGTGGCCATTGGAACAACATTGATGTGTATATATGAACTTCAGTGTTCTGCTTAAACTTGTTGTGTGCTCGGCGCAGCTTCAATATTCTGTAATGATGAGAGGCTTGGCCTTGTTCATCGAAAATCTCAATTCAATACTCTGCTTAAAACAGACCTTGATGGTCAATAATACTCTGCTTATTCAGAGAGAAACAAGTGTTCTTATTATAGGACAATGTTGTTGCTTAATACAAAGCATGGATATAATGTTCCTAAGGAAAAGACTTGTCAATATATTAGTTGTTGTGTGCTGGGCACAATAAGGAGAAATGTTCTTATGAAGGAAATTCAACATGTCTGCTTAAAAATATCTATTAAAGAAAGAGTCTTCAAGGGAGTCTGCAACACATATTTTGGAACAAGGTTTTAACATCTCTTTTATAGCTCTTTTTTTTCTTCTTCTTCTTGGTTATACTAATTAGTAATTACTCTTTATTTTAATTTTGCAGGAACTAAAGTGTTTAATTTGTTTACTATATTTTGTCAAAGTTCACAGAGAGTTAAAAGGAGCTGCTACTATGTCAACAACATCTTCTTCTTCAAAACCAAAGGTATTTATCTATTTACAATACTCAATAGATTTAAGTTTTGAGACATAAATCTATATACAAATGCATAAGCGACACACATACATAAAATCATGCACAAATATTTAATCAAACAAAAGCTAAAATGCCAACACAAATGAATATGATAACGTAAATTAAAAAAAAAAAACACAACATAATGTAAAGAACACAAACGTTAAGTACAAAACACAAATGCAAAAGTATTCTCTGCTTCTTTTCTTCTTCTCTATTACTAATCTCAACAATGTCTTTTTCGGCTTCTCCTTCTTTCCCTTTAAGCTTCTTCTTTATCTCTTCCTTATCCTTGTTCAATATATACTTAATCATGTCTTATTCGCTTTCTCTCTTCTCTATCCATGCATGGCTTCCCAAAATAAGAATAATAACCTTGAAAAATTAAACCATAACCTCAAAACTAAACTTTACCTTTCATAATTAAACCCTAAACATTAACGAACTCAAATGAAAAATCAACAAATGCTAAAGTATTTGTGGCTTTTTGGTTTAAGATTAATTTAATAATAATTTAGGAAAAATAATTAACCTGTGATATTATGTTTTGCTAAAAAACTCTTTCAAGGTATTTTATAAAATTACACTAATAAATTCATGATATTGTGTCATTCTATTAATCTTTCTAGAAAAATAATAATAAAAAAACAAAACATGTATTGGACTTGACATATGAAAGTTTTGGTGTGGTTTGTAAACGTGATGGTTTTTGTGAGGGTTTTGAGTGTTTTTTGCAAGTTTTTAAAAAGTTTTCAATGATTTTCAAGATTTTTTTAAAAAATAAATCAGAAAATTATATGAGTTTTTGTGAGTTTGTATGATTATTTGTAAGTGACTTTAAAATAAATCAGAAACCGAAACGAAGAAGGTCCGCTAAGCTTTGATACTTAGTTTTCAACCCTCATCCTGTTTTTGAACTGCGCATAGGTTTTCTTAGCTCCCAGCTTTTGGTTTAGAGTTGATAACACTCTTGACTCCACCGTTAATTTGTTGAATTTGTTATTAGCATCGCGAAAACCTAGATTTATTGCCTCTACTAGTAGTCGCAATAACATTTTGTGTTTAGGCCAAGTCCAATGAGTATATGTACCCTTAATTTTTGCATCTTGTGAATCTCCCATTGTACTAAACATACAAAAAACAAAAAATTATATGATTGTGATCAAGCAGTATGTTACCTAACTTTCAATACCAAGAACAATACGAAAACATTAACTATTATAACTACCAAAACTATATTGTTTACGAAACAGACCATGGAACAAAATTAAAGATGAACACTCACATTGATGACTTGTATCCCTAAAAATTATCTCAGCAGCTCTCCTTGGAAGTAAACTATTGATGGTGAATATCTTTATATATCTAATTTATAAACCTACCAAGAAATATATATGACACAATCCCATTTATTAATGATTTTTACCAAAAAAAGTAGTCCATTATAATTATTAAAAACGTGAATCTCCACATCCACTAGTTCCAAAGGAAACGTTCATAGAGAATCTAGTTAGAAATCCCCAAATCTACCATCTGGTTTTCGATAGAAAGCCCTAACTTTTTTTATTTTCGCATTATCTTCTAATCAATCATTATAAAATCAATTTAAGAAGAATTTTGTTCTTGAGCTGAAGAAAAAAATTTGGGAGAAGAAGAAGATAAGAAGAAGAAAACATTTGACGTTGGGAAGTTTTTTTATTTCTCAAACCCACAGCTTTTTAGGTGGTATTTTTCAGTCAAATTTTATAACTAGAAAAACAAAAAATATCTTCCAAAAGTGTTTTTCGTGAGTTTTAAATAATTAACATGTTTTGTTTCAATAACAGTGACTTTAGTATAATGTTTACAAAGTTTTAGTTGAATAACAAAGGATTGTGATGTATGTTGTGTGTGTTTTATACATATTCCAACTTCAATAACAAAGGATTTGAGTGAACATTTTAAAACTCTCGTTTAAATAACATGCGTTTTTAAAATAATTCTAAAACATATCCAAATGTTATTTCCAATACACCCCTCGAAGTAACAATTATTATGTTTTGGTTTGGTTTGTTCCACAGGTAAAGGAAGATGAGTGAGAGTACTATGCTTGACTTCCACTAAAGTTTTCTTTCATTGAAATAAAGGTTTTGGTACTTTGATTACGAACTTAACCTAAGTTTCAATATAATATTAGGCAATTCTTACGAATACCACTAAAAAAAGTTTTTTTAACACAATTAGCACAGATTTTCGAAAGTTTTATAAATACCATTAAATTTTTTTTTCTTTCATAAATACCACAAATCTTAAATTTTCTAAAATTACACCCAAAATATACCATACCTTTCAAAACTATACCCTAAACACTTTTTTTTGTCAAAACCCTAAACACTATATAGCGAACCCAAATGATAAAAAATTAAAACCTAAAAGTGTTAAAATTCGTTTTTTGTATTTGTGGTATTTTTGTAAACTATTATTTTTTTATGGTATTTTTGTAAACTATTACTTTTTGATGATATTTTTGTTATAAAAACATTTTGATGTTATTTTTGTTATAAAAAACTTTGTAATGATATTTTCAAAACAAAAACTTATTTGAATGGTATTCTAAAGAATTTTTCTATAATATTTCACATGCTTAATAAAGGTGTATTCTCTTAAGTAAAATGTACTAATTTAAATCCCAACAGGAAACATTTATAAAGAGCGTGTAATGCACGAGATTCGAAGCGCGTGAGAAATTAAAAAATGGAGAACGGCTGCTAAAAACTAGTGTTAATGACAACACACTTTGCACAAAAAAGCTTATAATATAACCCAAAAAAAAAACCTTAGCAATTATTGTAATCGATGAGGGTATACATAATTTCTAAAGTGATATTGCAAAAATAAATTGCAAAATGGATTTCCACTAATATTAAATAGTTAATCATGTGTATACGTTTACCATTTCAGAAATTTAGGAATCTGAAATAGTTGGCTGATTTCAAATGAAAAAAAGAACAAAAAATTAAGAAAGATGAAAAAGTTTTATTGTCCAAGTGGTTGTGGTCAAGTGGTTTGGGATGGATCGAGACGCTACCACGTTTTAAGTTCGATCTTCCGACTATGCGAAACTAAGTCACATTTATTTGGATACTAACATGGATATTCGGTCCATTAGAAAAACTGGAAAAGGTGTCTATCCACGGGTTTTCCTCTTCCAGGAAATTAATCCGGACCCTTCCATAAGTCTGGGATTTTATAAAAAAAAGCTTTATTTTATTTTATTTATTGGTAATTGATTGTAGAAAATGAGGTAAGCAGAGAGAGAAAGCAATCTTTTATTCTGTGTGTTTGGGTAAAGTAAACAATTAAATTAAACTCTTAAATGAATAATTAACACTTAAATAATAAATGTCACAAAAAAAAGACTAAATAATTAATGAACCAAAAGGAGAACAAGAAAGTGGTAGCGGTGGTGGTGCTCATGGCGATGGTTGTTGTTTCACAGCAAAGCTAAAGAAAAACAAAGTAACCAACGGAGACGAAGAAGAAGAAGAAGAAGAAGATCACACCATAAACATACGATTTACACTCTCTGATTCACTTAAAGACACAAACTTTATCTACTCTGTTCTCTCTAAGGAGACATGCAAAGCTAATCTGTGTTCTTCTTCTTCTTCTTCTTCTTCTTCGCTTCATCAAATACTCAAAGGTCTCTCTCTCTCTCTCTCTACTCTTTTGGTGTTTAATTTCTATACCAATTTTGCCCTTTTTTCTTAGTTTCGATTTCTTTGGTGTATCTGTCTTTGTGGCGTGTGCGATTTGATGTTTTTTTTCTTCATAAATTTGCTATAAAGTCAACGCCTTTTTGTTACCCAAAGTGATGACAAGGACACAAAATTTGTTCTTGGTCGGAAAGTTTCTACTTTGAGCCAATCGTCACAATCTCTGCTTCATTTAGCTTACCAAAGATAGTTACTTACTAATTGGTATTAGATAACAAGTTATTGCGTAATAGTACTGTTTCTATTTAGAAAACTTATAATCTCTCTTATATTTCTACTTATGCACTTTCTTGTAATCATCTATAGACCTTTCTTTATCCAAAGTTTTAACCTTTGAAATCATATTGTTAAATGTTATATATATATATATATTTATAGGTTGTTGATGCAACTTGTGAGACTAGCTTTTGTTAAAACGTTATGATGCATAAGATGAATAAGAATGATTCTTCTGCAACTCGTCCGAATTCTCCTTACGTCAATACTAGCATCACATGGGGACCGGTTCAAGCTGATTCGGTTGTTTGTCGCGGCTCTGAACCACTAAGCTTGAAAGTTGATGTAAGGCCTGAACATATACAAAGCATGAAGCAAATCAGTTTTCAGGATCAGGACTCGCCTTCAACGCACTCCACTGGTCAGTCTTATACTGAAGTTGCAAGTAGCGGAGATGATATTCCGTCTAGACACATCTCCTTCTCGGGCAAATCAGGTCTGGTCTAAAGAGTAATCGCGTGTATGATCGCCTATATATATGTTCAAGTATCATGTTATATATATAAGCGAATCTATCCTTTTGCTATGAAAATGATATCTTTCTCTTTTATGTTCTTTGGTGTTTGCTAGGATCCGAAGAAACTCAGATGAAGGGATTTGGGACTAATCCTAAATCAAGCTCGATGACAGGCTTCCCGAATATTAACTTTGCTGCTTCTGCGCAGGTAATTTTTAGATATTTTACTCGTAGTAATAGCAAACTTGTGTTTGTAAACTGATATCTTATGTCATTCATGGTGCAGGCTAATCTCTCCTTTCACTATGCTGATCCACATTTTACCGGTTTATTGGCTGCAACTTATCTACCACAAGCACCGGTAAGTACAAGATAGTTTCTTCTTTTGGTATGCATGCGATTAGTATGTTTATACTACGAAAGTTTCTTAATTACTTTTTTTCTGGACATGTAATACGAAGATGGTGAGTATGGTTCCTGGTCGAGTTCCGCTACCAGCAGAGCTCATGGAAACTGAGCCTGTCTTTGTCAATGCGAAGCAATACAACGCGATTATGAGGAGGAGGCAGCAACGTGCTAAACTCGAAGCTCAAAACAAACTAATCAAATCCCGCAAGGTAGATATATATAGCTCGACTCCAGCTAAAACAGAAGCATCTCATAACAATCGCCTTTCTCATCTCTGTGTGTTTCTTATAACACAGCCATATCTTCATGAATCTCGACATGTTCATGCTCTTAAAAGGCCAAGAGGATCCGGAGGAAGATTCCTCAACACCAAAAAGCTTAATCAAGAATCCAAACAAGAGGAAAACATAAAGACAAACATGTCTAGATTCGAAACTCGTATGTTGCAGAACAACAAAGACCGCGGCTCAACCACTTCTGGCTCAGACATCACATCTGTTTCAGACGGTGTTGACATTTTCGGGCACGCTGAGTTTCAGTTCTCAGGTTTCCCGACTCAGACGAACCGAGCCATGCTGGTTCATGGTCAATCTAATGACATGCATCATGGAGGAGGTGGGGACATGCACCATTTCTCTGTCCATATCTAAAAAGACATTGGATCTTTGGTGGTGCTTTGTTACATGTTTGTTCCCACCATAAAGGGGAAGTCATCCTTGGCTACTTACTAGTTCTTTTGCTACTGCTTTGTTACTGTTTCCACTGTTTCTAAGTTTTTCACATTATGTTTCACAAGAATAACAAAAGATATTTGCTTTGAAACAGTCTAGCTTGCTGTCTTTTTTATCTTCTTATGACTCTATGTCTCTATGTATCACTTGTGTAAAACTAGTGACTGATTGTTTTTTTATAAACTTTCATGTTTTATTTTAGTTAAAGTCTCTATTCTGTGTTTGAGAAATAGTCTAATGAAGAATCCATATTATTAAATAAGATTATTTCTTATTCTGAACACACTTCCATTAATTAAGAGAAGTGCTTGAAAGATTCTAGAGACTGCTTAAGATACTTGAAAATATTAGCATCTCTTCCACACGTTCATGTATATTTATTTTTTAAAGAATATCAAAGCTGTCTCAATGAAGTATTATTTCTTATTTGAGAAAGAATAGTTTAATTTTGATTAGGTAAGAAGAAACGTAAGATTATGTGACAGGTACACACACTTGTGTTCCTCAAAATACTAATAATTATGACAGCATTTTTGAAATATACAATGTCACAATCTTGTAAATCACTTTCCTAAGTGATTCATGGATTACTAATTTATAACATATTGCCAAATCAAATCTGTCGTGTGTTCTTGTTCTTGCTTACAAGTAATATTTTTTACATAGCATACCGGTTTAGTAGAACGGTTCTAGTGAACCGATCCAATAAAGTTAAATAAACATTTTCTTTCTTTATTTAGAAACAACTGAATTTTAACATATGAGAAACAAAAGGAAAGACAGAAACAGCTAAACAAGAACAAGATTAAGTAAAGAAAATAGAAATAGACATTCCCATCAAAAGATGTTTGAAATGTGACTCTTGTTGAGTTGTTATGATTATCATCACTATGATTTTAGATCAAAACCCGTCATGGTTCTTAGCCGAAAGCCGTTTCAAGAACTCGTAGGTAGTTATCATAGTCGTCGCAGACATTGACATCGAAGCACATCTTGGTCCTAATCCTCTGTAACAAGCTGTCCATCCACCTTCCTTAACCAAGTTCCTTACCGTATGTCCAATACTCGGTCTACGCTTCCCGTTACTGTTACTACTGTCTTCTCCATCAAGAACCTGCAATCTCGTCTTGATTGTGTCGAGTGGCATTGTAATCAAAGCAGAAACACTCCCAGCGATCGCGGCGCTAACTCCTTGTACAGCCATTATCGTTTTAGAGTCTGGTCTCATCGTTGTATTCGCGCTATCTTCGTCTTTCTTACATACATAACACCCGACACCACCCCAAACCATCCTCTGCGCGACAGAGTAAGAAGCCCACCAAACAGCGTTAGACGGCGCATAAGTCAGAATCGATATCCCAAACCCTCTGTATAGCCCTTTTAGCCCATCAGCACGAACAATCTTCCTAAAGGCATCGAACCCATTAACATAATCACACCTCGACGCGTTTACAAGACCGCTGCTTCCCTGAACCATAAGCCTCTGGCTAACAACATCAACAGGAGTCCAAACAAGCTGCGCAGCCATCGCTGCGCTTAATCCGCCAACAGCGTTAGCAACAGCGGAAGCTTTCGCCTCTGTGAAACCCAACTTAACAGCAGCAGAGCCAACGTTACTCTTGGTAACCTCCAAAGCGGTCATGTACAAGGCACGAGCAGGGATAGTTCCCATCAAAGACGTACCGAAACCTCTGTACAATCCTCTCAAGCCTTCGTCTCTCGCGAGAGCGAAAGCTCCACCGATACAAGAGCCCTGTGTACTGCACACTTGTTGCCGGGTTTTCATCAAAACCGCAGGGTAAAGAGCACCAGAGACACCAGAGAACAAAGCTGCTCCGAGAAAGAAAAACTTGGATTTGTCAAGCATCTCCCAATTTATATCTGCTGGTATATGAATCTCTTTCGCCGACGATTCTTCCTCGGCAGAGGTTAGATTCATCTTCGCCACTTTTTTCGATTCAAACACAGAAATTCAAAACAAACCAGTAACACAATCTCTCTATCTCTCTCTCTCTCTCACACACACACACACACTATCTACACCAACGATTCACTAATCTATAAGCGATTTCTATATACAATCAGCGACGACTATGACCAAAAACTTCTATAAAAAAGCGAAGATAAACGAAACTCTAGATTTGCCGGAGAACGGAGAGTATCAAACGAAGAGAAGGCGGCATTTTTTGCGCCTGTGGAACCAAGTCTCGGATCCGAAACGATCACTAGAACAACGCGGATCTAACAACATCCTCCTTAACGATTCAATGATGAATCGATCTTACCGATCATCGTTGAAAGCTATCGCCGCCGTGAAAACGCCGTATCCTTCTCCGGAGATTTTGAATAAGCACTAATACGATACAGAGAGAGTGATCGCAAAAGAGAGAGACGCAAAAAATGGAGAGCTTATACAGTTTATACTGTTAATATTGAGCTGAAACTAGGGTTCCTTTTTTTATTTATTCCTTGTGAATTAAACGATTTAACCGGTTTAGCTATTTTGGATTTTGTATTTTTGGTTTTTGTTAACCGGATTTTCTTTATAACAAAAATTCCACAACTTTATTGGTTCTCCAACTTGAGCGAGACATAGAAAATGATAACCATGATTAACCCACTTTTTGTAATTATTAATTTTTAATATTTTCGATTATGCTTTTGTTTAAGGAAATATAAAGAAGATCCTGCATAAATCAAGTGCTGGCAGGTGACACGTGTCGAATGAAGAAGATCGAACGGCTAAGATACAGACAAGGTAAAACTGTCATCAAAACGAACGGCTAAGATCGTTCGTATTTTAACAGACCAAAGAGAAGAGAATAGAGAGAAAATGGATCCGGTTTGGTAGTATGGATAAGATGACGTGGCGTCCATATCCTTGGGAAGTCAGAAGCACGTGATCTTTCAGACAAAATCACGTGACCTTTTTGTGTAATGATATATCCCTTACCACAGTTTCCACTATCTTTCAAGCATAAGAAAAAGAATTATGTAGATTTTTTTTTATCATTTCATAGAAATGCTAAATTTCATCAACAGCAGGAGTGGTCCTTGAACAAGAACAATACCAAACACTAACATAAATATAAATAATTATTTCCTTTAAATCTATTAATTTACATTATTTCAAAAAATATGTACATTTTGAACTGTGGTGGGTTTGACAAACAAAACATGGGCCGATCTTATCATAACAATGTTGCTTCTATATGGACTAAATCCACCCTAACTTTTAGGCCACCACAATGTTACTATTTGTAAAATAATCATTCATTGATATTTTAATTATACATACTAATATAAATTACCTATTTAAAGAGCATAAAAAGAGGTAGATAGCGGGGAAGTGGCCTTGACCTAGTGGCATTCATAAGTCCACAAGAGGCAGGTTAACACTCTCCCACCCGGGATCAATTCCAGCGCTTACTGGCGATGTAGGATTAGTGTAATGGCCGCAGGTTATGGCCAAAATATTGACAAAAAAAAAAAAGAAGAGGTAGATAGCTTGTATATTGGATTCTTGAAAGTGAAGGCATGTATAGTTTGGTTTAGTTATGAATCAATAAGTATATCTCAACGAACAATGAAAAATAAAAGAAATGCTGTTTGTTTGTGTAAAAAGAGACCTACCGCCTCTAGTAATATTAGACCATCTTTATATGTCGAGTCACCAAAAGATTCCTGAAATTTTTTTTTTTTTTTTTTCGAAAATTAAAATAAAAAAAAAAATTGACCAAAGGCGGGCCGCCACGTGTCGGTGGGGTCCACGAAACAGTGAAGAGTTAATTCTTAGTGGGGAGTTTTTAGAGAGGGTTTTTAGTTATTTTGTGGGGGCTCACAGGTTAAAAGCCCACCTGAAACCCCTATAAAGATGCTCTTATTGCCTCGAAAACCACCTTCATGTGACAAAGTATTGATCATGTTTGGTAGGCCTGGGCAATCGGATACCCAACCGGGTTTCGGATCCACCCAATCGGGTTTCGGGTTTTTCGGTGTAAGACAACATGATCCCAATCGGTATATTTCAAAAAATTCGGTTCGGTTCGGTTCGGAGCTATTCGGGTTCGGGTCGGTTTTGTACTTCAATCAAAGATCCGATTAATACCGAATTACTTTTCGGTTATCAACGGTTCGGTTAATTTTGTAACCGAAGTACTAAAAGAACCGAATAAATACTCGAAATAACCGAACAAATGGTAATCTAACAATCAAAATTAAAATTGAAATGAAAAATCCGATAAGATAAATGCATAGATAGAAAGCATAACAAACATTTAACAAATCGAAAACTATAATAGATCCAATACAAAGCTTAACAACCGAAAGAAAACATAACAAATCTGCTTCATGATTCAGAATTTCAACATCATTCTCTTCGTGTGGAGTAATGACGTCTTCGTGATCATCTTGAAACGATGAAGAACCCATATGAACATAAGAAGAAACAAAGATACAAGAGACTAACATTAGCTAACTAAAATAAGAACATATTTAAGCATATAACATCAGAAAACAAAGAGAGACGAATAATATCATATTCCAAATTAAATACAAAATATTTTAGACAACAATCTCACAAACCAGTTAAAAAAACAAGTTTAAAAATAAGCTAAACATGCACAGAATCTATCACAAAATTACATAATCTATCACAAAATTATACATATCGACTAGTCCTTATATCAACATCATATTAACAATTAATTCAATTCCACAATTTCAGAAACATGGACTTACTTGTGAGTGAGTTGCAGAGGTTTGCGAAGGATGAGAGTATGGACTTGAAATTGATGGAGGGCTTAGAGTTATGGCTCCTAACATTAAGAATTAGGGGTTTATAAAGAGCTCCAAAATAATGATTCTCGAAATCGAAAAAGGTAGAAGTCGAATCGAAAAGTGACTTGATAATCGAGCAAGCGTGGTCGTGGAGGAGAAGACAGGAAAAGGTGAAAAAGCTCAAACGGCGTAACAATAATCCCTAATAGAAAAGGATAATGGGCCATAATGCTTGATAATGGGTCGTCTGTATAATGGGACCCAAATGGATCTCGGTTTTTACCCGATCCGAACCGAAACCCATATTACCCTAAGAGCTAAACCCAATCGGATATTTAGCAAGATCCGATACCGTACCGATACCGCTTTTATCGGTTCGGAACCGGTTCGGTTCTTCGGTACCGGATTTTATGCCCAGCCCTAATGTTTGGTTCTTCGTGAAAATGACTATAATAAATTAACATTTTTTTAATTAAATGGTGTAATTCCAATATTAATACTTGATAGAAGTTTTACTAATAATTAATTAAATGGTGTAATTTTTTTTGAATAAACAGATATTTAATAAAATAAATATATTTTTTGTCACAAAAAAATACTTGAAAAGGTATATAAAAAGTACAAACCAAAAGGCCCGAAAGAGAATAAAGTCTCAAAAAGGAAATCAAGTTTGGGCCCTTTTTTAAGATTCGGATCCATCAAGTCCGGGTTCGGGTCCTAAATTGGATCTTCCTCTCTTCACAGAGTTCATCTTCTCCAATTTCAATCCAGCTCTGAATCTCGCGATGAAGTTATCAGCTTTAGTATCCACGTCGGGGCTCGGACAAAACGAGATTCCGGCGGCGGCGGATACGCCGTCGTTAGATTTGGCTGTTTCTGGATCATCGTCGTCAGGTTCGTCGGAGCTTATGCTGATGTTGCTATTCATCCTCACGTAATCTCCGCGCTTCACGAATTTCCACGCCGGCATTTTAAACGGCGGTGGCGGAGGAGGAGGAAGAGGGATCGGCATCAACGGCGATTCGTTTCCTGTGAATTGTGTTACTTTCTCTAGCGGCGGCGGATTAGGTTTTGATGTGTGTGATTCTATTGGAGATTTGCGGGTCTTCGCCGTCGATGCACGGGAGTGGAAGTTCCGTTCAGAAGGCGGAGGAGGTGGTGGTGGTGGCGGCGGAATTGAGTAAGCTCTCTTGCTTTTACCTTTTTTGGAAGAGAAAATGGTTTGGAAAAACTGTGGTGGCGGTGGCGGCGGAGGAGGATACGGCGGTGATTGTGGTGGACTTATATCGGAGCCGAAGAGTAAATCGAGACCGTCGATGCTCTGTTGCCGTTGTTTTTTCTTCTTTCTCCGTAACGCAATAAGAAACTCTTTAGTAGCTAATCCTTTCTTCTTCTTCTTCTCTTGTTTGTTGCTGTTTTGATGCACATTCGCCGGAGGCGGAATCGGTGTCATCGGAGTCGTCGTCGTCGTCGCCGCCACAGATTCAGCTCTCTCCTTCTTCTCTTCCTGTGGAGGAACATCTTGGTACACTCTTTTTGTCCTTCTCTTCACTGGCTTTTGCGGCGGAGGAGCACACGGCGACGCAAAAATAGGATACGGCGGAGCAGAAGTAGGATACGGCGAAGCAGAAAGAGGATACGACGGAGCAGAAGACGGATTAGACAATTCCGTTAGCTCATCAACTTCTTCAACCGCCGTGGCCTCCGTCGCAACGGCATCAACTTTCTCAGTATCCTCACCGTCGCTGTAAACATTTCCTCCACCGTCGCCGCCGTTTTCCGTTAGATCTACTAAATCTTCCTTTTTAACCTCACGCCAGTTTCTATAACTCAGATTTTGATCAATCTGTTCTGAATCTTCGTAACGGCAGTGACTGACACGTGTATCATCGTAAAATCTCCACCGTTCATTATTTTCAGTTTCTCTTAGTACTCTCAGATCTGGATGTGAGCTACTACTCCGTAACCTACTAAACCTCCGATCTCCACCGCCTCCGCCGCGATCATCGATCCAATAACGCGGCGTAGCAACCGACGGCGAGCTCGAGGATCTGTTGTGATCGTTGTTTTTAGCGATATCGTCGTTGTTGTGATCGATTTCGTCGTTACCGGCGTTGCGGCTGAGGAAGCCGCAGACGACGGCGAAGAGGACGAGGACGAAGTTGAGATAGTCCCAGCTTTTGCGAACCAAGTGTGGTCGGAAAATCTGTGAGACGGAGGAGAAGAGAGGAGGGATAATGAAGAAGACTATGAGGATCGTCGCTGCTCCGGCGAAGATTATTTGAGTTGCGACGGTGGTTACGCGGCTGCGGAGACTAGATGTACGGCGGAAGTAAGTGTTATTGCGGCGAGATTGAAGCCAAAACGGCGTAGACACGTCACCATTTTCTTCTTCTTCTTCCATACTCTTCTTTGTTTTTTATTGTCTGGTTTTAGAAAGATAACTTTTTTTGTTGAGAGTGGTTAGCTTGCGATGTAATGTGTGCTTTTATGCTTTTCTGTTTGAGATTTTTTTTAATGCTTGAAGAGTTTTGTGTTTATTTTAATTTTGTTGATAATTAATTTACTTTACATCTTTCTTACCAACAAAAAAAAGAAGAGATGTTTGTCTTGGAGTGTTTATAAACATGTCTTAACACTTCTATACTATAAAAGTAGAAGAACTTTCTCCCGGTGAGTGACATGTGGCACTTTTCGATCTAGTGGATTCAAATAAAAAATTAAGAATTCAAACTGTCACGAGACGAGATTCGAACTCGGGTTAGAGACTTGATAATAGAGAACTTAACCAAATATACTATTTCATTTTTCTTGTACTTATTCTTGAACATATACTCTTATTACTTAAAGAGTGTCAATTGCACCCTCTACTTAACCTGTAGACTTGATCCTTAACTATTAATAATATATTTTTATACTATACACAAACAATAAACATTTTAAATTAAATAATTATGAATAAATGTACCATTCAAGAAAATCATCTGCAAATATGATTAGTTTGATCAACTCACAAAGTTTGGAGAATGAATATGTTTAACATTGGGGTATTTTCAACTAGCTTGGGAAGCTAAGTCAATATTCAATTAAAAACAATAATAAAATAATAATAATAATAATAATATTCTCATTCATGATAGGAGTCAACTTATCATATTACAATAAACAAAAACAACTACATCTTAAAGAAATTAGAGAAAATAAGGATGTAAAAAATTATATAAACCATCAAGAGAATTGAGTCTATTGATCAATGACTACTACATATAGAAATATGTAAAAATGAAATGAAGTCATAATAGTATAAACAAAGAATAAGTAATGAAGATGAACTACCTTTTCAAAAAATTCTTTGTTAACCGCAACCTCACTTTAACTTCGGGTTTTGTCACTTTATCATCTTAACCGAATAGCAAAAAAGTAAAACAAAATACTAAATCATCGTTTAAACATTAAGAACATTATATATGTGAAGAATTGATTTTTCACAAAAAATATAAAATAAGTTTAGTAAAACAAAAATAAATATGTGAAGAATTGATTTTTCACAAAAAATAATAGAAAATAAGTTTATTTAGCACTTTACAAATCCATAAAAAACATTTGAAAGTTTAAAAATTATATAGAAATATATTTTCTATATTAAGGAAAAATGAAATTCATTCGCAACGCACATACATTCTCACTACAAGAAAAAACGGATATAGCCACAACATAGCCACTGGAATAATTGGACCTCCACTTAACAACATCTTTCTTAAAGTGTTTGCGGTTCAAAGTTAACATTTTATACATACGAGCACAACTATAATTTTTATTTGGCAAACGAATCAAAACAGTTAGATAAGACATTCGGAATGGAAAATCGTTAGGTTATGTGTAACATACTTTAACGAACTTAACAAGTTTAATAAGAGTTTTTCGATTCATTTTTAATGTAAAGCGCATTTCAAATACTAAAAATATCTCAAAAGCTAAAATATCATATATTTGCTATAAGAAGAAAAGAAAGATTGCTAAATTTTTAAACTGAAGTAGAAAATGAATTTTTAAAATGACATAAATTATATTACTTGCTAAAACTTTATCTAAGTCCAATTAGATTAACATCATAAATTTCTCAAACCCATGTAAGTACTTATATTTTATTTACAAATTTCTTTAGCAAACAAAACTTTTCAAATATTAATTTAACAAAGTGAAAAAATTAATTTAAAATATTTTTCATTTACAATTAATATAAATACTCAATAAAATTATAACAATACTCCTTTTGTTCCACATTAAATTGTGTTTTAAAGATTTTCAGAAAAATTAAGGAAAGTTGTCAAAATGACTTTAATGACATTAATTTATATTATTTTTATTCTTTTTAATGAAATGTATAATATAGAAAATCTGTTGTAAAAACCTAAAAGCACATTTAAAGAGAAACAAACAAATATTCTAAAACAACATTTAATAATGAACATAAGGAGTATAACTTAATATTTTAAAATTTCAGTACAATTGAATTTTTTTCCAGTGTGCCTTATAATGTGTTATAGTACAATATATTATGCGGACGTAGACTTTTCTCGAAAATTGTATTGAAAAACAAAATGATAATTACAACCGCGCGTAGCGCGGGTCCTCCCCTAGTTAAGATAATTGGACAATTAACGTGTTTTAGTTGAATTTGTGTCAAGTTCATATATATGATTTACAAAATTATCACTATTTAACTCTAAATTGTAGATTATCTTGACCAAACTAAATTAATTTTGATAACACTTAACACTTTTTTATTAATTTTGATGACTTGTAAAATAAGCTATGGAAAAAATGGTGATATTTTTGCTTGTGAAAGTTGGAAACAGATATTCAAAAGCTGGATTACATGAAGCAAATACAAAATTGTTACGTCAAATTATCAAATTTTATTCAATGGATTCTTCATATGTCCAACGTGATACTAAACACGTTTTCTAAATTTCTAATATGAAGCTGAGTCGTAATTAGTCTTATTATACATTTAATAAGTCGTAATTTCAAAACATTATAAATTTGGACCAAAAGGAAGATAAAGCCTGTGTTGTTGTCGTGGCTTTAACAAATGGCCAAATTATAAAATTTCATTAGATTTAGCCAAATCTCAAACTATTACAACAAGATATGCATCTACTTTATCACCTTAAAAAAAGAAACAAATATATTGGCCTATACATACAAATCCAAATTCATTTGAGAATAAGGAATGTATTTATAATTAGCTATGCATCATTATCATCTTCATCTTTCTTCTTTAGTCTTTACTTCTAAAAATATGAATTAAGTTTATTTTGATACTTACCCAAGTAAAAGAAAGGGTAAGTAAGTAAGGCTTTTACTCTTTTTTGTAATCTCAATCTTCTTTCAAGCTCTTGTCTTGAACTTTCTTTGAGCTTTCAAGTCAACAACAATGATGGAGATGTTATCTTTGCTTCCTTTTTGTATAGCTAGCATTGAGAGATACTCTGCAGCAGCTTGGCTAGCCGGGTCTGTTCCTTTGCCTCTCTCTGCTAGAGGCGGCGCACCGTGCTTCTTGTGCCACATCAAGATCCGTCTCCTCGCTATTTCACAGACTTCTTGGTTGCTCATTACATCCCAAAGACCATCACTGGCTAGTACGAGACATTCGTCTTCTCTTGACCGCGGCATGAATGTCACTTCCGGTTCTGGGATCACATACGGCTTCAAGTATCTGTTACCTGCAATAAGTACCAAAGAAGGAAAACACGCCGAGGATCTAATGTTTCTTGAAAGGTACTAAACTTAAAACTCTATTCACAGTTTTGTAATGTGCCATTGAAACTAATAAGCCAAGTCAAGACATTCATAGACCCATGAATAGTCATCAAGACAGGCAAAATGTAAAGAAGCATCACTAACCGATGGATCTAGACATGGCGAGAACCCCAAAAACACGTGCGCCTTGCCATTGAATAACTTTCCCTCCAGCACTTTCTATTCTCGCAAGTTCATCCTCTCTATCTGGCTGCAATAGGTAAAAAAAAGAACTACTTTCAACACATTTCACTATATTGGGTAAGATCTTGCCTACACAGAAAAGGAAACTCATTTTTTTACTTTGTGATCAACTGATAAGGGCATGGCTTCTTTGCCACGGAATAAAACCGCTCTTGAATCACCACAGTTAGAAACTACTATATGCGATGAGCAAACCAAAGCAACCACAGCAGTTGAACCTACGGTCTCAGAGGCAACAGCTTCAAGAACTTTCTCCGTGGAACCAACAACGGGTCTGCTGATTTTTCCTCCAATCTCACCATCGACATTTAGGAAACAGCTAGTGAAGACTTTCTCCCACTGGACTTGCCTACCTTCTCCAGTGTTCCTCTTACATAACTCATCTTTTATGCGTTCGATTTCTTCAGCCAAAGCAAAATGGAGCCTATCTCGACAATAATCAGCTACCTACAAGCCCATCATTACATTTCAAAAGATACAAATTCGAAAAAAACATCTCAAATACAATAGAGGTGTAAATACATATAATATACCTGATAGCCTCCGTGACCATCATAAACACCGAAGAAATGTCCTGTGAGGTGTGGGAGCCTTGGACTCATACCTTCATGATCTCCCATAAGCATTTTTATAGGCAATTTCAGGAAACTAGGTAACACGGAAACAGCATCCTCCATCTCGGATCTACCACCTTGTATAGAAACAGTGCCCCAAAGCGGTATACAATCTAGCTCATATACGCTTCTCCCTCTAGGCGAATGACTGTTATTATTTTCTGGCAACCTAATAACAACCTCAGAAGCTCTTACACCTGAACCATCTCCTACATTAGCATCATGATTCGAACCCGCGATAACAACTTCAGCTGTAGGAACCTCCTCTATGCTTGATTCGCCTATGATAACCGCTGTTGCAAGAACTCTCCCGCTCTCTATCTCCATTGCTTTATCAGCCAAGCTTAACTCAGAGCCGGAATCAACTACTAATAAGCCTTCGCTTATAACATTAATGCGGCTATCTTCCATTACCTCTTCCTCATCCACAACAATTCCATCGCAATGGTTATTAGTAGCAGAAGACAAACCTTCCTCTTGTCTTGTTTCTTGAGCTGGATCAGGCAACAAATCAACTGAATCGGTGACGTTCTTGAGCTGAGAGATATCCATAGGTGTTGATGAGTCACAGATTGTGTTAGCTATGGTGAGAGTCACTGCAACAGCTGGCGTCATCTCTTCCATAAGCTCCCCCACCAAAACATACAAAGCTTCTCACCACACAAAAAGTATAAAAACTGAGTATTGCTGCAACAATGAAATATCAAAGATTCAACAAAATTATCATCTTCTTGGAATCTTCTAAGCAATAGTTCATTATCTTTCAGGGAGAAATCAAGGTGTATCATTGATATTGAACTATCATTTACATGTAAAATCAAAAGATACTAATCAAAAACACACAAAAAAATACAAATAAAATCCAGTTTCAGCTTTAATTTTACACAGAAGCAGAAAGATTAAAATCCAAAAAAAAGGAATTAAACTTTTGATCTTAAGAAACTAAACACAATATCTCATAATAATATATCAACAACAATTAAGAGATTCATAGCATAAATCATATGATTCAAAAGCTACTATTATACATTAAAAAAAAATTAGGAAAAAATATAAGAGGATCTTACAAGATGAATCTTAAGATATTCGCATCTTTTTTTGTCTGAAACAAGAACAAATCTTAATCGAACAAGTAAAGATATGTCTTCTTCTTTGGTTTCTTGGTCTGAATTTTTTTTTTACGAGCTCGTGCTTTGCTTACAGAGAGAGGCTCTCCTCTATCAGCGAAACGAGAGAGAGAGAGAGATGGTATGGTGATGCTTTTTTCTCTGTTTTTTTTTGGGATTTATAAATTAAAATACAGAGAAATAATAAAAGAAGAGTATTTATTACAAAAAAGGAATAAAAAAGAGACACGTATACACAAATCTCATTTGAGAAACTTTTTTGTCCTTTTCCTTCCTTTTCGGTTTATTTTTCTACTATTTCTTAATGTGGTTTCATGTTACACGTGTCGATCAACAACCAGCTGATATTATTTCAAAACCAATTTTGCTTTTACATGGTAAATATCATATGTTTGTGTAACTATAGTATTATATTTATTACATTTTATTTACTTCCTTTTCTGTTAAATACTATTCTTACATTTTTCACAAAAAATACTATTCTTACATAGAAATTTGTATTTTTCTCTTGGTTAAAGAAATAAATATATTCACAAATCTTGACTCCAAAGTGCATGTATTCGTTTTATACGGAAACTATAAAATAGTTTAGATAGAATATATGGACCTGGATTATATACACATATGTGAGTCGTATAATATAAGTGTATTATTTTATTATTATTATTATTATATTTTTCTTATCGTCTATTAAATTTATTTAAATTGTAAATTACATATATGAGATGAATTGGTGGAGATTATAAGAGAAAAATATATTATATTTTATCAACAAAAAATTATCAAAAAAAAGTATCAAAAGAATTTATCAAAAAAAATTAGAAATGAAATATTGACGCGTAGAAAGTTTGAGATTATCACTAACTTCCCAAAATATCACTTTCTAAAGATAAAATTGAGAGTTGTGAACAAAATTTACCATTTTTATTTGTTTGTTTACAAGAAACTGGTTTATTAGTCGTTTGAGTAAAAATATTCCAAAATTAGCAAAAATACAAAACCACTCAAAGCTTAATCATTCACAAATACACAAAATCTGTTTTCTCTATTGTTCATCGTAGAAGTTGCATAGCCATACGAAACAAAACAAACACAATCTCATTTTTTTCTACATGTTTAGAAATAAAAGACAATTAGTTCGCTTGTGACACAAGTTATTGAGGTTTCTTGATACGCAAGTCTCTTAAAAAACATGTCTGCAAGAAGAGTAGACAATAACACCATCACAGCTATAGCCATTGATAAAGACAAAAACAGCCAACACGCCTTAAAATGGGCTGTCGAAAACATCATTTTCGATTCTCCGCAATGTGTTCTTCTCCATGTTCAACCTAAAGGCATCTCTCTCTCTCTCTCTCTCTCTCTCTCTCTCTCTCTCTCTTCCTCTTTAGCTCTCATCATCAAGACAAAACAATGTTCATAAAGCCCTAATCAAAACCTCTGTTTTGTTTCTTCTTGTAGAAGGTAACATAGGAGCACATTTGCAACATGATAATCAAGACGAAGCACATCAATTCTTTCTTCCTTTCAGAGGATTCTGTGCTCGAAAAGGAGTTAGTAGTGATCTTTCTCAATCTTTCTTGCAACAAAATCACTTATGATTTGTTAATTATTATACAGTTTTGCTTCTCAGATTAAAGCTAAGGAGGTTCTCCTTCGCGATACTGACATCTCTAATGCTATTATCAACTACATCACTAGCAATTCCATTTCAAATATCGTTGTTGGCGCATCTACACACAATACCTTTATCAAGTCTCTCTCTCTTTTGATTCTCATGTTCAGTATCATCTCACTGATCTCAACAATGGTTGAATGAATACTAATACTGGTCTCTCTGTGTGATTCAGGAAGTTTAAGAGTCCAGATGTGCCTGCCACTCTGCTTAAGACAGCTCCAGAGACTTGTGCAGTCTTTGTTGTGTCTAAAGGCAAGCTTCTGAAAAGCAAATCCGCAAAACAGTCTCAGAAACATCCCAAACAACAAGCACTCTCTTCTTTGTTGTATAACTACGATCCAACGAGCTCTTTTGACTCCAATGATTCCGAAAGGTAACCTTAACGAGCTCCATAGTCTTGGTTTCAACATGAACTAGTGAAAGAACGCCTTTTTTGGTTTATAGTTTTGACAGGGCATCATATGTTTCTAACCAACAAAGCAAAGCCAAGTTTGATTTCTCTCAATCTAATTCACCTCGCATCTCATCACCGCAATCTCTAAGTGAGAATTCTCAATCAGAGAGTGACAATAGTAGTTACGGTGTGGTCTCAACTGTGAGTTCTTACACCATCTCTGAGAATTCTACTACCAATGCAAGTTCGATCTCTTCGACATCCACGGTTAGTATCATCACATTCTTATCAACATTCTGTGTCTTTCAATTTCTTCCTTTACTGACATATCTTTCTTGAGATAACTTACGCATAGGAGAGTCCATGCGCGGGAAACTTCGTGGAACAACAGGTAAAGTTTCTAGGAACATAAACTTTGGTCCCGAGTTTTCAAATGTCACCATGTTATTAACATGTATGTTCTTCGCCATTACTCAGAATCAAAATCTTGAAGCAGAGGTGAGGAGATTGAGACAAGAACTGAAGCAGTTTAGTATTTCAAAAGGAAAAGACAGTACGAACCAAAAAGAAAGCGTAAGATGTTCTTACCATGTCTCCATGTTGATGAAAATGTTGTTTCCTTGTGAATAGATGATAATCATATACTATTGAATCATGTAGTCCCAAGAACTTGGAGTCAACGAAACACGAATATCAGATGAACCAGTAGAGCTACCTAGAGCATTGACCGAGGAGAGGCAGAAAAGACAATCTGCAATCCAAGCAGCTGAGATAGCTAAGCGGTTAGCGAAAATGGAGAGCCAGAAGAGAAGATTAGTAGAGATGCAAGCCAAGTTAGAGAAACAAAAGATGGTCAATAACGTCTCGTATAGACGGTATAGCATCAAAGATGTTGAAGGTGCAACCAATGGTTTCTCAGATGCACTAAAGATTGGTGAAGGAGGGTATGGACCTGTTTACAAATCTGTCCTCGATTACACTTCTGTCGCAATTAAAGTCTTGGACTCCAATATCACACAAGGCCTGAAACAGTTCCAACAAGAGGTAAGTGCATCAAAATGTGAAACCTTTGTGTTACTTTTTGTTCTTCCTTTAGACTCAATGCATATGTTTCCTTGACTAGATTGAGGTTTTGAGTAGCATGAGACATCCTAACATGGTGATACTTCTCGGTGCGTGTCCTGAGTATGGTTGTCTTGTTTATGAGTACATGGAGAATGGAACACTTGAAGACCGCCTCTTCTGCAAAGACAATACACCTCCACTTTCATGGAGAGCAAGGTTCAGAATCGCTTCTGAGATTGCCACGGGACTCCTTTTCCTTCACCAGGCGAAACCCAAGCCTTTAGTTCATCGTGATCTTAAGCCAGCAAACATTTTACTAGACAAACATTTCACTAGCAAAATCAGTGATGTTGGTATAGCTCGTTTGGTACCTCCCTCTGTGGCTGATACCTTCAGTAACTATCACATGACTTCTGCAGCCGGTAATAATCTTATCTTGTTGGATGTCTTAACATGGAACCGTAGTGTTGATGTTTGTTTTCTATGTGTACAGGTACATTTTGTTATATCGACCCTGAGTATCAACAAACCGGCTTGCTTGGAGTGAAATCTGACCTATACTCTTTTGGTGTGGTGCTTCTGCAAATCATAACAGCCATGCCAGCAATGGGGTTAGGCCATAAAGTAGAGATGGCGATTGAAAATAGCAAACTCGGAGACATTTTGGATCCAACAGTAACAGATTGGCCTGAGGAAGAGACTCTGGTGTTGGCTAAGTTGGCCTTGCAGTGCTGTGAGCTGAGGAAGAAGGACAGACCTGATCTTGCTTCGGTTCTGTTACCGGCTCTGATTAGGCTTAAAGAGTTTGCAACAGGGGATCATGAATGTATCCAAGAAAGAACATCTAATGTGTCACATGGTCAGAACTCAGTTCCGCTTGCCCCGGTTCCTTCCTCTCAGGTTAGTTTCTATGAACCGTTCTGCTTGAAAATGTTTATTGCAAAACTTTCTCAGTTCGTGAACATATTTCTACCATGTAGGAAGATGATCAAATGAGAAAGTCCAGTTGAGCATTGACAAAGAAACATAGAAACTTGTCGTAGATCAACTAGTAGCCGACTGTGGAACTACCTGAGATCTACAACAATCTTGATCTGCATACCAAGAAGAAGTCAACCTCTAAGGTCACATAGAAGCCAGTACAGAAAGGCAATCTTTGGCCTTTTATGAGTTGTGCTCCATCCAGAGTTTAGTATCTTGTACACAAAACACGTTTTAGTTTTTGGTCGTGTAATATGCAACACTTTTAAAGAAGAGATGTTTGTTATCGAAAGATCGTCTTGCAGGAACATGATGTTATGTAACATAACATATCTTCTAAGCAACTGTAATCACTAAGATTTCAGGACTTTATAGAATATATACTTAACTTTTGACAGGAGAAATCTTTGGGATACTGCTTGTTACACAGAAACTATAAGAAGTCATGCCAAAAAAGGTTTCTCAATAGCAAGAAAGAAGATAATGTTTTTCTCAAATAAATCAGCAATATCAGCTATCAAGATCCAAAGACTATAAGAGCTTAGCTCACAATATCCATGAGACTTGGGAGACATGAATGATCTCATACCATCACTTACGAAATCACAGAGACAAAATATGAAAATGCTAAAGAGAAGAAGACAATCCCTACTGACACAGACCCATATATTACATACTCACTCTCCGCATTGCATCATCGAACACAGTGAAAGTAACCAATGCCTCTCTTAAAGACTAAGAACAACATAAAAGATCAAACTTATATGAACACTACAAGTAAACTATGCATCTCTTGTTAACAAAATAACAAGAAAGTGTTTTCATTTCAAGTCTGATAACACAAAAGGATCAACCAAAACATTAGCATCGAAATATAGCAAAGAACACACTTACCAGAAACTATCAACCAAAACACTTTTCATTACCATTTTTTTTTATCAAATACATATAATAGAAAGTTTGCAAGTTATGCTTCTTCAAAGTGATTCTTCATTATGATGACAATAAAAGTTTTCATTTTTATGATTCCAAAGACATAACCAAAACCTATCAAATTCAACAACTTTCCTATCAAAAATCAAACCCATTATCTCTCTCTATCTCTCTCTCTCTCTCTATCTCAAATGGGCACATACCGCTTAACGATTTGCTTCCCAGCAACAACAGCACCAGCAGCTAAACCACCAATAGCACCAGCCACAGCCGCGGATCTAACCCCACGCGCCGCCCTACACACAGCTCCAGTGCCAAGACCAGCCACGACGCTAGTCCAAACATCATCATCCCTATCCACCACATACGCGACACCACTCTCGATCCCGGCGTAAACAAGCCCAATCACACCAAGCCTGTTTCCCCAATTCCGACCGTTCTGACCAGAAGAGTTCAAAACCCTGTTGATTTTGAGCTTTGTCGTGTCGCCGGATTCGAAGCTTTTGACCCCTGTGATGAAACCCAAGGAAGCTCCGGCGACTGAGCCGCCGAGATAAGCTGTTCCGGTGTAAAAGGTTAGATTTTCTCCCCATTTTCGACGCTGACTCAAGGACTCCTCCGTGAAGAGAAACTCGGGAGATGTTGGGAGCTTGTAAAGGTATTGTGATTTGATTGGGATCTCGTAGTTTTGGTATGGATTGTAAAGGCGTGTGCTTTCTTCTTCTTTTGACACGTGTTGATCGGATCTGTTATTAGCCGCCATTAAAATAGAGAGAAGAGAGACGACGACGAAGACGACGACGAAGGAGAAATCGTGTGATGTTGCTTTGCTCTCTCTCTCTTTCTCTGTTTTGTTTGGTTGCTGAAAGAAGAAATGATACTAAACTGTTGTGTTTAGGGCTTTTAAGGAAAATAAACTAATTTTTTTATTTTGTTTATTGTGTTCCAGTTGTTTCCAGGTTTCGTATTTGACCCCATAAAGTTCTCGAATTGTAAATTAAACCCAGTTTTGTTTCTTTTGGGCCATTGTTTGCCACGAATTGTACAGTAATTTTCGATTAAACCCAATCTAATATAATTTAGTTTTAATATTTAGACACATTTTTAACCGGGCGTCAAATGCTACTTTCTTGAATATTGCAATTTGACCCATAAGTTTCAATTAATACAAAAGTAACCTCTTTTAATATTGAATATTTTTCTTCAGGTCCCCAAACTCTCATAGCCAAAAAGGGTTTAATCTTCGCTTACCAAAATAAATAAAAAGTCGTAACTTCCCGGCGAATATTACGGCGACGAAACGTCCTTTATCTCCGATTTCAAACCCTATTATTCATATATTCACAATCGAAATCAACAAGGAGAGAGAGAGGAGAGAGAAGAGAGAGAGAGAGAGAGCTATAGATGGGAAACCAGAAATTAAAGTGGACGGCGGAGGAAGAGGAGGCGTTAGTCGCCGGAATCTCAAAGCACGGTGCTGGTAAGTGGAAGAATATCCTCCGTGACCCAGAATTCTTCAATCTGCTCTTTAATCGCTCCAACATCGACCTCAAGGTTTTGCCTTTTTATTGCAAGAGATCTTCTTCTTCTTCTTCTACTTGTTTAGCTTATGAAAGCAAGAATCTTTAGTTAAAGCATGTGTGTGTTGTTGTTGTTGTATATATAAATATTTGATCTTAAATAGGATAAGTGGCGTAACATGAATGTTCCTCCTTTTGCTCAAGCCATAACAAAGGAGAAAGAAGACCCCACTCTTCTTGAAGAAGATGACAAACTTGTGGTGGATACTAAGATTCGTCCAAGGTTTTTTTTGCCTTAGATACTTTCTCTCTGTGTTTAAAGTTTCAGTCTTTAAGTTGATTTAAATCATGGTGTTTGTTGAAACTTGTGATGAGCTTTTTTGCTTTTTTTTTTTTTAGATGTGATGGGATGATATTTGAAGCGATCTCTGCTTTAGCGGATGCGAATGGTTCTGATGTCGGTTCTATTTTCAGTTTCATCGAGGTTAAGATGAATTTCTCTTTGCTCTTTGTGTTTGATTTTGCTTCACGATAGAGAGTTTGGTAGATACTTTTAGACGGTTATGTATTGATGATAATTGTCCTGAAGCTGTCCACTATAGTATAGCTCTCTTGCTTTTTCGTTAGTTAGGACCGCTCTGGCTATAACTTTACCTTGTGGCTATAACCTTACCTTGTGAGTGCTAAATACATGATAATGGTTTACTTTGGAAAGAGCAGCCGAGGCATGAAGTACCATCAAATTTTAGAAGAGTACTTAGTTCAAGACTGAGGAGGCTTGCAGCTCAGGGTAAACTTGAGAAGGTTAGCTCCTTAAAACCGATAAGTCTAGAAAGCTCACTGCTCTTTCTTTTTCGGAGTCACATTTTCTCAAGTACCACAAGAACATTTTGTACATATCTGTCTTTAACGTGTTTCTTTAAAGCCTTCTTGTTTTGTCATGGCATGTCTCTTTGTATTTGCTAATCTATGTGATGTTTAATCCACCACACGGCAGTTACAGAACTTCTATAAGATAGCAGATTATTCAGGAGCAACAAGAAGATGTGCTCCAAAACCAAAGGAGACAAACGTAAAACCTCGGCAAGCTAACAATCAGGAGGCTCCCACAGTGTCACAAGAGATGATCGATGAAGCTGCAACAACCGCTGCTTATAAACTCGTAGAAGCAGAGAATAAAATAGACGTAGCTAAAACAGCGACAGAAGAGTTGGAGAAGATGAATAAACTTGCAGAAAAAAGCGAACTTCTTCTAGAGATAGCTAAAGAGATGGACGAACAATGTAAAGCTTCACATCAAACAGAAGATAAAAATCGGAGTTTCGATATCTAACTTTGGAGTTATGTTCTTTTGCAGGTTCTGGCTGCGAGGTTGTGCAGTTGGCTTGAGTCTCTATGGGAGATATCTTTGAGGTCAACAAGTTTATGTTGAACACGGACCTTAGGCTCATAATCTCTTTAGACCGGAAATTAAAACTCGATTTTTTAAGACTTTCTTTAGGTGACCATGCTTGAGATACTGATGCTACTGTATGGCCTTGTTTTTTTGAGTAATTTCAGAGGCTCCTTCTGGTTTTACACCATGTCTTTTTTTTTTTTGTCTTTTTTTTACACAATGTCACCAACATAGAATACATAATTAGTTTGACATTGGGAGGAGCAACAAGTAACTTCCATCAAATTCATGAAGTAAGAATCAGCCATGTGTAAATCCAAAGGACATTATATCTTACAAAATTTTCTTGGGAAGAATAAAAACATACAAAATTATACTAATCGATATCTTAAATAATGCTAAACATACATTAATCTCCATTCTATATATTTGTCAACAATACACAAGAGACCAAAAAAGGCAAAAGAGAGAGAAAAAGGGTTATGTTGTTGCAAGTGAAGATGTTCAGATCCAAGTCATGTAGAGAAGACATCAGAAACAGAAGCATCACCAAAAAGTATCATTGCTTCACTAATGGAAGAAAATCAGAAGCAGAAACACCACCAAGCCCAACAACAACAACAAACCAGCAGCCTCCAGTGATGCTAAGATCTTACAGCACATCAACTTATAGTCCACACAATAATCCAACTAATGTGAGAGACAAGAAGAACAAGGTGAAGAAAAGGTTAAAAGGTTTGTGTGAAGCAGAGATTCAGAGGAACAAGAGAGTGGCTGCTTATAATGTGTATGGTGTTGAAAGTAGAGTGAAAGTATCTGTAAAGAAGAGCTTTAAATGGTTCAAAGACACTTGTTCAAATGTTGTATATGGTTTATGGTGAAACCCAACAACACATCTTTTGAATCTTTCTTCTCTTGATTCTTGTTTCCTTCTCTCTGATGCAAATGTAAGATAAACACTGTCTCCTTCCTTGAAGCACATAAGATTTTAACAAAACAGATACGGTAAAAACCAAACCAGAACTAAGTATTATCTTTAACACTTTGGTTTCTCACTCTCTCTCTCTTTTGAGTTTGATCACTTCTTTATCTTTGTTATCTGAGAGTGCTTACAGGCACAAGTAAAAGCCTATTTCCCTGTAAAACACAAATGCGCGTAAAACATGAGAGAGAGAGAGAGAGAAAGAGAGAGACTAAGAGAGGTTTTCCTTGTCTTTGAATTTACACATGTCCCCAAGGGTTTTAAGATCATTCACTGCACCCAGCGACTAAAGACGCAGACTCTCGATCCCTTTAAGATTGGACTCGTGGTTCTTCATGACTGATGATAGTTTGTTGTTATCAGATGAGATGATAGGCGAGCTCCATCCTCCATTGTTGGTCCATGGGTTTGAGCCTGATCCAATTTCAATGACCGGAGGGTTTGATGGCTCAGAATCAGTTACCAGAACTGCGGCCTCGCTGCTGCTGGATACAGCAGCAGGTCTTGAGGACCCAGCTGCGCGGCGAAAGCTAGAGCTAGATAACTGTCACAAGCAAAAAAAAAACTCAGTTTACAACTTTATAAAGAACAGGAATCCAATGGATCATGTTTACACAACGAGGCAATCCTTGTGTGTGTGACCCGTTTGCTTACCACTACATCTTTAGATATCGTAGGATCACTTGAAACTGGTGCTTTTTGTTTGGATAAGTTTCCTGAATTGAAAATTTGTGCAGAGCTTCGTCTAGGGATCCCTGAGGACCAGCCATTAGAATGTATACCTTCATGGCCAACTGCAGTGGAACCAAGAAAACGTCAAATAGGTAAAAATCATGTCCCTGTTGAACAGAAGATTATAATCAATGTCGGGTCAAAAAGATGGAACAACCTGATGGCCTCTCAGCACTAGCAATAGCAGGAGGGAGGCCAGAGCTTGTCCCAACTCCAATACCCTGAAAGAAAGATATCTTCATCAGCAGCTTTCTTCTAAGTAGAAAGAGGCGTTTCGGAAAAGAGAAAAACACGATTCATACATGGTGACGGGGAGGAGGAGTAGAAATCTGCGATTGCTGATACTTCAAGATCGTCCAATCAAAAATATAATCAAATTGAAAGCCTATATATGCAGAGGAGCACGCAAATGTAAATTAACCTATCACTTGACTGGTTCATGTTATTTGCTTCACGAGACTAGAGTTAAAAAAAAAGTGATGAGTTCACTATACCTTCGCGAATGAATAGGTCACGAAAAAGCCGTTTCAAGTAGGCATATTCTGGCTTGGCATCGAATTTCAGGGAACGGCAGTAATGGAAATAAGATGCAAATTCAGGTGGGTAACCTCGGCATAAAGACTAAAAGAATAAAATAACAGTTAATCAATATTAGACCATAAGTACTAATAACAACAACACAGGGATTAGGATGTTATTTTACATCAATAGATGTTGATACTTTCTTTTCTCTGATTCTCTCATACTTTTGCTGTTTATTGCCAGCTTTCAGTCCTTGCCAAGGAAGACTGCATTTCATTCGGTGAGTAAGTGAAAAGCTGTCCTATAAAGAAAGAACCAATAGACAAATGTCAACATGGAGAGCAAGAGAGGCACTTACCTTCCTTTTAAGAAGTACATTAGAACAAAACCAAGGGACTCCAAATCATCTCTACAACTTTGCTCTGTAATACAGTTAGGCTGTTGGTATTCATAATTATGTTCTATAAATAAATAGACATAGAATTTAAATGAATTGGCATACCAATTCCAAGGTGAGTGTTCATGCTAGCGTATCTAGCGGTTCCAGTCAAGTTTTTGTTTTCCCTGTGAAACAAGATATTAAGATTAAAATTGCATAGTTGATACACCACTGACTCCAATCACCAAAAACATTGCTACTTCCTAGCATACATCAAAATGATTTTCTCATACACTAAAACAGCTTTATCAAGGGAAAACACAGGGGCAAGGCTGTGGCTAACCTATAAGGAATATGCTGCTTATTTGAGTCTCTATACTTCTTTGCAAGACCAAAGTCGATGACATATACCTGTATTCGACAAACGCTTTGTTAAGAAGATAACTGTAAGAAAATAGAAAAACCTAGAAATAACCCTTGTAAACAGCTACCTGGTTTGCCCGCCTCCCGAGACCCATCAGAAAGTTGTCGGGCTTGATGTCCCTATGTAGAAATGACTTCTGATGAACAAATTCAACGCGGTTGATCTGACAAAAGAAAAGAGATATACTAAATATTTTGGTAATATCTATATTCCATGTGAGAAACTATATATTCACGCAATATATGGGATCCTACCATTTGATCTGCGAGCATTAGTACAGTCTTCAGTGAAAGTTTCCTACTACAGAAATTGAATAGATCTTCAAGGCTAGGCCCCAACAAGTCTATCACAAGGACATTATAGTCCCCTTCAACACCATACCATTTAACATTTGGAACGCCGGCTAAAATCAAAGAAAGGAAAGCAACCCCTCTTGGATAAGACAGAACAAAACAAAAACTGCAAATGTAAAAAAGTACAGAACAAGGTCCTTACTTCCTCCTTCCAATACTCTATACAGTTTTGATTCATACAACAACTGAGGATGCTTAGTTTTCACCTTTTCCTGAAAATAATAAAAAAGGATGCCATCAGAACATACACGACAAAAACATCAGAAAAACTAAGATCAATCTATCACATCGCAGATCAACAAAAAAAGATGAAAACAAACATGAATATATGATTTAACATACTTTACAGCCAAAAGCAGTACAATCAGGCAACAGAAGAACCATATTCTCAGGAAACAGACAATGTTCAATACAGTAATAACAATTTTTAAGGCCACAACAAACGTCTCAGATTTTTCAACAGATTGGTCCCACTAGTTACAGGTAATGTTGTCGTGGACTCTAAGAATTTCTCCACCATTAACTACACTTTCTTCCAAAGACACCATAATAGCTCTCAGTTCTTAAATAAAATCATGCTGAACAAAGATTTAAACTAAAAAGAAACTTCTCATCACCAGGAGAAAGAACTCAGCTAAAAAAGTTGAAATGACTAAATTACACAATCTCATGAGCACAATACAAAAACCAGTAGCAACTGTTTATAGCTACCTATGTATATAGCCTATTAAACATCCTTTTATATATCAGCCTAAAAGAAGAAGCTACAAAACTAAAGAAAGAACAAGCAAACACCATAAGACTTATATATACATATTATGCCACTTCAATCACACTTCCTAAGCTCTCTAACCTTCAATGACCAACCTATTTTCAACAGTAACTCGCAAAAATTGGTAGCAAAAATCCATTTTTGTGGTACCAAACACTTACAAGCTTAATAGCAACTTCTTCATTTGTCTGTATATTAGTACCTAACAAAAAAACACCATAACAAATTCAATATCATACACACAAAAAATACTCATAAACACAAATCAACAGTATATATATATATATACCAAGATAGATCTCTCCAAAAGATCCACTTCCGATTTTTCTTCCGAGACGAAACTTGTTTCCGACTCTTGGCTCCATCGAAATCAACAGCTTATAAAACCTATAAGCTAATTCAACTTTCTCCGAGAAAACGAGATTTTGAGAGTATGTGAGAGCGCAGAGAGAGAGAATCAAACGGAGGAAAGGAAGGAGTAGCGGTGGATTCTCCGATTGACTTCCGGCGACGAAGCGTCGTCGTCTTTCTTAACGCGGCGAAAATATCCCAAAAAAAAGGGAAAGGGATAAATACAGAGAGACGGTACAGAACATAAAAAAGGCAAAACGTTTTTATTCTTTTTTATATTTTTAAGGAAAATAAAAATTATTACGGAGTTGTTGAATATTTTTAATGGGCCTTAAGTAACCACATTTGGTAAACTCGGCCCGCAATTTAGTTGAATATAATTAATGATTTATTTTATTTATTTATTTACAACTTTGATTGTTTGCATGGTTTTTAGTTTTTGGTTTTAGATTTTGGTTTTTGGATTTTAGAGTTTGGTTTTAAGATTTTTGGTTATTGTTTTCACTTAGATTTTGATTTTTCTAAAAACTTGATTGATGTCATCAATTTGGTAAAAACTAAAATAAACTAGTTTCCCTAGAAATTAAGAAATCATTTTTTGCAAAATCGTGATTGGACTAAAAAATGGTTTATTGAGAATCTAAAAGACTAAAACCAAAAACACCTATTTACAAAACTACACTCATTTAGAATTTTCTTAAAATATTTTCTTGGATTTGTATTTTCATTTGGGTTCATTTTTCAAGGGCTACGGTTTAGTGTTTATGTGTATTTTTGAAAATACAAATTTTAAAGATGTATTTTTGCAATTTTCTTGTTTATGATCGATAGAAATACCATAAGGTCTATATTGTGGTGTTTTTGAAAGTTTATTTTTATATATAAACAAATAAGTGTACTATTAACATAATCAGAATAACAAAGGAAGATACTTTGTTATGTTTTGCATTCTGTTTTCCTAAGTATAAACAAATCCTAATAAGTATACAAACAAAAGAATACATGTAAGTAAACCCAAAACAAAACAAGAGAAGAGAAGCCAAAAAGTACAAAACACAAATCAGCTACTACTCTTTACATTGATCTCTCACCCTATAAAATCTCTCAACAAAACCAGCTTCAAGACCACTCTCTCTAACTCTTTATGATGATGCATCAGAGGATGAAACACATTTACATACACTACAATGATCTAGGTGACATTGCATCTTGAGCTGAAAAATTAGACAAATGTGACTGTTTCCTGTTCAGTTTCGACCTTAGATGTCTGATTTTAGCATCAACTCTAGCCGTGAACCCGATCTTCGTCTTCTCTCTAGCTTTCGTACGCTCTCTAGTCCACAATCTAGCATCCTCAACATCTCTTTTGTAGTATTTGATCTCTTGTATGATATGATGATCCAACGGATTCAAGAATCTCTGGAAAGCAATGTGAGCGACATAAGGAAGAACCGTAGCTACCGTGACCAACAATGTAGCCATCCAATAGATAGGCGCAGGCGCAAGGATCTCATCAAGAATCCTGTAAATGTTTCCAGAGAGACTCGGCGGCATCATACTGTAGAGAGCCACGAATAGATACCAAAGACCGATGCTTCCCCATATCAAAACATGTTGGATCCAAGTGAAATGAGACATGGTTAGCGCGATTTGGACATTCACTGCCCATATTATGCAAGTGAACATTGTTGTGCCGACAGCATCCATGTCGGCTGTTTGGCCACCGTTTCGAAAAGCTTGAGAGTAAATGATTCCTATGTTGAGGAAGAATATTACAAGAGACGAGTATACGCCATTACACATCCATCCGAGTATCCTTGACCAGTCGAAGAAGAGGTTATTTGTGCCTTGTTTGTATAACGCAGGGAACTACACAGGAAAAAGCAAGAACACGCACATATTAGCTTGTCAAAATTTGGATTTTGAAGGAAGATATGTAAAGCTTACTTGTAAGCAGATCTCTGAAGAGACATCTTGTTCAAAGACTCCAAGAGCAATCACTGGTAATGAGGTAAGGACGACATTGAAGAGCAATAAGTAGTAGTCGTTGTACACTGATTGCCCTGAAAAACCGGTGAATGCCTCAAAGTAGAAGAGTGTGAGACCAAATGCTATGTTTTTGTAGAAGAAATAACATATCTGTATGTAGAACAACATAATGTTAAACACAAACTATGAGTAAAATAGTAATGAAAATGACCTATAAGAACCACTTATTACCATTTGAGCTATCCTTTTGTAGCACCAATGTCCATGAACGACGAGTAATCGTTCCAAAAACCGGAACTGCGCAATCGAAAAGTCGCTAGCCATAACAGCCTGCAAAAAAATAGTAAAAAAAATCAGCTAAAAAAAGGCTGAGATGTATTGATTCTCTAAGCACTTTCTACTAGTCAATACCTGCATTCCTTCAACGCCGCTAATTCCTACACCGATGTCAGCTTCTTGAATCATCCCAACATCATTTGCACCATCGCCTATTGCTAATGTTGTTTTTCCGGTCCCTTCTTTAACCAACCTCGTTACCTTAATTTTGCGGAAAAAAAAGAAAACAGGGAATTTTAGAATAGTCTTGCCATATGAAATGCATGGTCAAGGAGGAATGTGGATATATATATATATATATATATATATATACCAAAGCCTTTTGCTTAGGGGACACGCGACAGCATATGACTGAAGCGCAATCAACAGCCAAGGCCAAGAACTGATACTTCATATCGTCTTCTAATGTATATGTTAGAGTTTTCCCGTCAATGATCAAAGCGAAAGCAGCGTGCGGATCCTTCTCTAGCTTCACCATTTGTACAGCTTTAGTGAGTTGATTCAAAATGTTCTCTTTCACAACCTAAACACATAACCATATATAACAAAGTTAGGTTCAAAAATGTTATTAAATGCACTATCAATAAATGCTTAAGCAATCTCTATTACAAAACTCTTTTTTTAACATACCCTTTTTGAATCTTGGGATCCACCATCTGGATTAATTGATGTTATGCAGATCTGTCTCATGCCTTGACGAAGTAAACTACACGCGAATCTGCAGTTCATAAAGTGTAATATGTTACATACAACAAAGGATACAAGCAGATTATAGATCTCATCAAGCTTATATACAATGTAAACCAAAGATTGTAAGTTCTAACCCAATGTTGATTGCTGTCTCCATTTTGTCCCCAGTTAAAACCCATAGCTTGAGTCCAGCTTGTGCAAGCTTGTCTATGCATTGGGGAACCTAAGTCAAATACAAAAAAAAACAGCTTAAACTCAAATTGCATAGAGCAAAGTAAAACATGTACTTTAGTGTGTTTGTGTAATAATACATACCCCTTTCTGGAGTTTGTCCTCCACAGCAGTAGCACCTATAAGGATAAGTTCTTTCTCAATCATATCCGATCCCGTCTCAAGCAACTCATCTCTATCGGATCCTATCGAAGTTTTGGCCTTAAGAAACTCAGAGTTCCAAGCTGTATACTCTTCCTCATCAAGCTTTCTGTAACCAAGTGCGAGTGTACGAAGCCCGGCTTCTCCATATTCAGTTAAATGTCTAGTGGTAGGTCCCAAGTATGTCTTCCCGTTCTTCGCCAACCGTTCAAAAATGATACTGTAAAATACAAGAAAATGTGTCAGCATTGCTTGTTAGACGCGTAAAGTCGTCTAACTTAGATGCTTTACCTGTCGGCTCCTTTGCATAGTAGAAGAATCTGCCCTTCCTCATCGCGTACAATAACCGACATTCTCTTTCTTTTGCTTGTGAATTCCAACAGATTCAGAACTTTATACTCTCTGCATTGTTTCTGGTACTTAGTCAGGATATGAGCAAACAAAAGGGCCTAAAATTTAAAATTCAAAAGGTCTAAACATGAAACCGCTGTACTATACTCACCTTTCGATTATATGTCCTGAACTAGAGAACCTCTCACGGATAAATACACTTGACTGTGTTCTTTTAAAAAACTCAAAACCAAACTCTCTAGCAGCAGCAAGAAAAGAAGCCTCATCAGGCGACTCTGCTTCATAATTGTACTTACCGGTCTCCTCGTTTAGCTCGGGAATAGCTGTGTGGCAAATAGCTAATACGCGGAAGAACTGCAAAATATCATTTGGTTGCGATTCTCTCAGCCAATTCCCATTCATGAGCCTGTTATCCTCAAAACCAAATCCTTTTATAGGAGCTCGAGGATTGTTATTATAGTTACTCTCACCTCCACTTTCAATCTCAATCTCTTGTGTTCTGCTACTATCCCATGTACCATACACTTTAGTCTGAGACTGAGGAGTACTCGATACCTCTCCGTGCTCTTCGAGATCAACTGCCATCTGCTTTGCAGCAGCGAGTTCCACTTCGCTGGAACGCACACCATAGGAAGTGCCAGCAATAGAGCATTTCAAGAAATCCATCTGGTTACATGTCAAAGTTCCTGTTTTATCAGAGAGGATAGTGTGAACTTGGCCAAGCTCTTCGTTTAGATTTGAAGTTCGAGCTTGTGCAGGGACACCACTCTCATCATCATACATGTGCAAGTCTTGGTTGATGAAACTTGCTTGCCAGACTTTAACAACCTCGATGGACACGTAAAGAGAGATTGGTATCAAGTAACCGTAAAGCAATAGAGCAGTGATCAGATGGACAACACCAGCGTAGATGGGATTGGTTGGATTTGTCATGTCTTCCGGCTCATCGGGTCGTAAGTACCACATTTTCGGCATGTGAAACTCTGTCTCCCAAGCAAATCCTGATGAGCTTATGCAAGAGATTAGTATAAGTAGGACAAGAAGTGTATAGATGATGTAGTCCATTGTCCTTTCGATCCTGCTTCTCTTTGAAGGCGATTTTGTTGAGTTCTGCATAACTTTTGTATCATGTCCTGTGAACACAACAACTCCGTAAACATAAGTTGTGTTCCTAAGCTTTGAGTCTCTCAAAAGAATCTGACTTGGATCCAGAGGAAATGTTTGCCTCTCATACTCTAGATTGCCAACAAATGTGTAGAGACTCGGATTCGGATCTTCACATCTTATAGTAGCCAAGAAGTTCTTGAAAGATTTGTCGTCGTCTAGTGGCAAAGAAACTTCCAAAGATCTTTTAACTTTCAAGTTTGTCTCACCATCCAAGTTCATAGTCTCAACATAGCAAATCCCATCCTCATAACTCGACGACAAAAGAAGCAAATCAGCTGGGAAAAACTCATCTTTCTCCACTTTAACAATATCACCAACACTAATCTTCTTCCATTTTCTCTGTCGGAACACGCCGTCACTCTTATGAACACACGTTTTCCTCGCATTGATCTTCACATCCTGCATAAACCGACGCCAATCTTCTAAAGCCTCTTTCAACATACTAAGACCAACAACAAACACCAAAGGAGCAATCATGCTCCACTTGTTGAATGGCGACAGAGGAAACACAGAGAGGATTGCAGCCACCAAGAAGTAGAGATTCGCAGCACGGTGAAACTGTTCGTACAACGACTTGGGAAAGAATGTTATGAGGTTGTACCTGGTCGTCGAGACGTAGTTAGAACGGTATCTTAAAGGCTTCTTCTTGTGCATATAAGGCTGGTTACAGAACACTGTCCTGCTAAATCCAGGACCTTGTATTGGTTGTGTGTCTTGACCTTCTATTGTGCTTGGCCTAAGACAACCAAATGTATAAAGATGGCTTAATCTCAGCTTTGATCTTATTCTACCTCTAGCCATTTCACAGGACTTTTTTTCCTACTCTTCAAGTTATGATCTTTTAACAAGAATCAAGATTAGTTCTCCACTTCACATACCAAATTGTTGGTTTTGAATTAGCCCTGTACAAAGATGAACCAACCCCATTAAAAGATTGTTATAAAGTTTTGATCTTTGTCACATAATTAACAAATAAAATTTTGTGAAAAACCCAAAATATACTCAAAATTGGTCAACAAGCTCGAATCTTTAATCAATTTGAATATAAATATATATTATTTTTTAACAAAAAACTTTCAAATCTATAAAAGATGATTAATTTACAAAACCCATGAAGAAAGAAATAAAATTACCAAACAACAATTACTTAAATCACATTTGTCTTCTTAGTACAAGAAAAGATAAAAGATTATTTGAAAAAACAATGGATTCTTAAACTCAGATAGATAATAAGTAAGTAAAGAAGATGATTAAGAACACGCAAACGAAAATTGACAGCTGTAAAACAAAAATTAAAAAAAAAAGCTGAGATAAGATCCATAGACTCAATGAAAAGTCAAGCACAATAGAAAAAATTTCAGACAGGTTAATGGAGATTTGTCGGAAAAGTAAAGAATCAAGAGACAAACCAAGAATCATTAGTTAAGATAGATTCTAACATAAACCCATTTTAGAAAAATAGCTTAATTTATTCGCCTAGAGTTTTGTCGGCAATGGTAGATCAAGAAGCATAAGCACACACAAAAAATGCAACTTTCTCTCTCTTCTCTCTCCACTGTCTTTTTCAGCTCTTTGTTTTTCTCAGGAGACTCATAAAAAAATGGAGGAATAACAAAAATTAGAGAGAAAGGGTTTTAGAGAAAAGACAAAGATTTGTTTTTTTTTTGTTATGTCTGAATTTCAATTTTTTTATGTATCAATGACTGCAAATCTGAACCAGTGCTTCTTCTTCTTCTTCTTCTTCTTCTTCTTCAATGTCTTCTCTCTCTCTCTCTCTTCAACAATAATCTAATTAAACTTCAATTTTAAATATAATAAATTAGTTTAATTGGTAGATACGTTATTATCAAATATACGTATGCCATTACAAAAAACAACCAAACAAATCAAAAAAAAACTTGTGAGAGTTATACAAGTAAAGAAAAGAATCATAACAAAATCTGGAAAAAATTAAAAAGGTATTTATTAGCCAGCTGTAGTTTTATTCAAGGAAAATAATAATAATAATTAAACCGCGTTTAAATAAATTGTAATTGTGTCATTTTTTTAATTTAAATTTTAAAAGAAGAAGACGTGACTGGTGAAGTTGTTAATTTTTTCTTCAAAAACAAGGAATGTCTCATATTTTCTAGAATATCTTGGTTTTTCATGTAGACATGTAGTACATCACTTATAAAAATTTGAATTTTTTTGGTGTAAATGAATTATATTTTTTTTTTTTTTGTCGTCTATTAAATTTATTGAATTTAAAAGTGGCTACAACTTTGGACTTTTTTATAACCTAAAATAAGAAACTTAGCCCATAAACATAAAACAAAAGACAAACTCTTTTAAGATCATTTAAAGTCCAATAAAAGCTCAAACAGATAGTTGCCCTAACACCAAGCAAGAGACAAAGTGCGCCGCCAAAAAAACTTGATGATGCGCCGGAGATGCAGCTGAAGGTGATCGGAGAGCCGCCGTTAAATGTTGATTGGTCTCCGTTTATAATACAGCCGATAACATTCATTTTACCCATCTTCATATTCGACAGCCACGTCGATATGAATCGTTGGAGAAAGCTTTAAGGAGAGATCCATCTCCTCTGAGATTCGCACTTTGCTACTTGCCATGGGAGGGCCACCGTCGGTATTGAGATTTCAAGTTGGTAAATCAAATTATTGGGATAGATCTGAGGATAGCGATGACGGATACATAGAAGAACAAAGCTGACGACCCGGTTCTATGAGAGCAACCGCGACTCAGAAGCAAAGCAAGCATCTCTACCATGGTGGTTAGAGATCTCGAAGCAAAGTCGGCGTCCCGATTTTATGAAAACAACCGTGACCCAGAGACAAAGCAAGCATCTCTGCCATGGTGGCCAGAGATCTCGAACCAAAACCGATCAAACCTCCGCTCAAAGAAGCCGGACGACGTCGGAAACAAATTAGAAGTCTCTCTCTGAAAGATATTTTAGAGAGAAGAGAGAGACCTCCGAATTATATTTCTTTCCTTTTTATTTTTCTGAAATATGTGAATGAATATATATTTGTAGGTCTATGATTTGATGTAAAAATAAAATATTTATGTATAATAGCAAAAAAACTAGGGAGACAAGGTGGTGACGTGGCAACAACCTTTTTCTCTTCTAGGACGAAACCAAACTTTCAGGAAGTCGTTGAACCAATCCGCACCGTTTTTCTTTACCATCTTATGTTAATTATTAACTATAAATGGACAATATTCATTATTCACATAGTAAAAAAAATATTTGATTAATTCAAAATAATTTTATTTTAAATTTTAAGAAAAAATATTCTTTTTGACACCAAAAACCATCATATTAATATTAAGCTATCGGAAAAAAACTTTCTTCTAGAGAAAGCCAGTCCGGGGCCGATAAGCTTATATGAGAAAATAAAATACCACATGTTCTTGCTTTTTTTTACAAGGAAATCAGTCCGGGTGTTAGTACAACGAGAATTAAATCGAATACTAAACAATGGAAAAGACTTCTTGAGATTGAAGAAATTCTCAAGCTCTGGCGCAAATGCAGGTCATCCTGACGAGTTGGAAATCATTGTGATCAAATCTTGACAATCTTCATTCTTCGTATAAAAGTGAAATTTCTTTAGTTTTTAATTAATTCCATTAGGAAAAAGTATTTTGGGTATGGATTAACAAATAAGGATATTTGTTAGATTTGATAAGAGTTGCTTTTTGATGCTACTAATAGGCTTTAACACAATGTTTATTTTGACTTTTTATAATTTTTTAAAAATATGGTTGTTCTGCGTCCGTATTTATGAACAAGATTAGATTAATTATAACAAAAAATAAAGACATGTGGGTTGGTTTAGAAACATGAAATGTACAAAACTATTGAATGAAAAACTTCATAGTTGTAAGAAATTTCTTAGAAAATATGCATTATACTAAAAACTCAATATGAGTATTACTACCATAACCCATTAAATAAAATAAATGAGTGGTGGTATTATAAAATAGTAAAAAAATACTAAGGGAAGTCAAACTTAAAATCTCATTTTTCCACCCAAAAAAAAAAACTTAAAAACTCTTTTTTTGTATATTGTATAAAAAGTAGATACATCATTACACGACGAATTTTGTAGAGTATATATATTGTTAATTTGATATTATTCTACTATCCATGAGGAAAAAGACGTGAGGAACAAACCATATATATGCGAAAGGTACAATAATACGTTTTACGTGAATTAAATTAATTAACAAAGTTCTAACTAACTACAAATTTATGGTTTAAAAATTTAATAGATATTTATATCTTTGTCACAAATATCAAGTTATTCATAGGATTAAATTACTCATGGACAAAATAAGTGAGTAGATCATAGTAAAAAAAAAAAAAAAACTTGCCAAATCACATTTTGACTTAACTAGTTAAATTGTCTTTAAATATGCTTAATTGAGCTTATATGATGATAACTCACTATTTATCTTTACAAAATCTAGACAACAAATAGTTAAAAATATATTTTATAATGCCAACTTGTAATAGTTTAAGGTTTTATTTTATTTTTCATTTCACAAAAGAGCTTTCAAGTTTACTTTGGTTCAAAGAATAATCCACATGGTATCGGTCCACTTTCATGATTCTATTAAACCTTTTTTCGAGTGTTTGTACTTTCTCTTTTCCCACTATATTGACCACTTTTTTTTTACTATTTTCACTAAACTTTTTATGAACCCTAACACTTTTATTACCTTTTGGTACCATCTTACAAGTACTCTCCTTTCAATTTATAGTTTTCCGGTATTTTTTTGCTTTATTTTTACTATTATAAAATACTAATTAATTAATCATCGTTAGGATAACCTTATAAATCATCATATTAAATAACTTATAAGTTCAGAAAGATTCAAAGCTTGCAAGTGTCTAGTGAGTTTTATTCAGCTTATACAAAAACGGTTTTAACATCTTATAATTTATATTTTGTGTGTGTAAATTCTAAGAAATCTTTCAATTAAACCGAAAAATTAATATAAATGTCATAAAGTGACGATATTATATTATTTTGTTGGAAAAGAATACACATGATTTGGACTAGCCGTTGGGATGTCATGGTCAAGTTAAATAGTGAAATTATTGATTAATTAACCAATCATCGTACCCCGTTGATTTGTTTGACTGGTCAACGGAAATCAATCATCTCGAAATCGAACGGTCAGAAATCGAAACGTGGAGGAAACGGAGCAGGACCCACAAAGAGGAGTCCCACAACGGAATTTAAACGAGGTGGTCCTTTTAACGTGCAACCCAAACACACGGTTTATTATTAAAAAGCATTTGTTTATGCGCCAATTTTATTCGAATTTATTTAAATGCAATTTTGGCATATTAATATAACTTTATAATTCGTAGTAATTTATTATATACATTTAGTTGTATTATGTTTGGATTTTTATTGAAATTTTCATATGGGTATGTCGGGTTCTAATGCGACAAATATTAAAAGAGAGAAAGACTTTATATTGGAATAATTTATGTGATTGATGGTGTCATTTTTTTTTTTTAAAACACGCAATGCCAATATAATTATCATAAACAAAAGTTTTTAAAACTTTTAATATGCATCAGACGACGAACACACATGTGTCGTATGCTGTTACGTACGATCTGTCCTGATAGGATATAAAATTTCTAAGTAATCAATTTTAATTATTTGGTACTGGCGTATTTATGTGACTAATCAAAGTTTAACTCAATAATGTTCTGACAAGTTCTATGGTACATATAGGTTATGCAAAATATCATATTTCATTTCATCAATTAGTTCTTTAACTAATTTTGGTAGAAGCTAAATATCTGAACTTATTTATCCTATTTAAAATATAAAATAATAGAAAAAAATATCAAAGAGAAGAATGAAGAATGATCTATAAAGTCGTGAGAATTTGTATTTTACTTGTTGGATGATTTTTTTTTTGGTCAACACTTGTTGGATGATTTTAATTTTCTAAAAAGTAAGGGCACATCGCATTCAAAAGAGTTTTGCCTATTTTTCCTACTTTAATCGAGTGATGATTACTGATCATTAAGCAACAAATCTAAAAAAAGCAATTTCCGAAAATACCATGAAAAATAGTTTTTTAGACAAAAATACGATCATAAGTTTTTTTTTCTTAAATATCTTTAAAAAAATTTTTGGACAAAATACCATAAACTTAAAATTAAGTTAAAAGTTAAAACCTATAAAATTAATTTGAAATCCTCAAAATTAAACCATACCCCTTTCAATAGTACTATACCTTAAACAGTATATAACGAACCCAAATGAAAAAAATAAGTTTTAAAACGTTAAAATTAGATTTTTGTGTTTATGATATTTTTTGTCAAAAAAACATTTTAATGATATTTGAGTGAAAAAAACTTGTAATGTTTTTTTTGTCCAAAAAACATTTTTCCATGGTATTTTTAGGAATTTCTAAAAAAAAAAAAAAAAATAGTAAACACTTGTATTTTAAATAAATCTACAAATCTACTAGTTTTATGCTTATGAACCATAAAAATTAAAAAAAAACAAATCCTAATACAAATCTAACTACAAGACATAATGGGCCTTATTAAACATAATGGGCCTTTATTAGGCCACGTGTTTGATCACGAGCCGAGTAAACACTATTAAAAAAAGGAAAAATGATTTGCTCTGTGTTCATAGATCGGATCAGATTCAGAAATTGAATATCTTTCTCTAGAAAACAGCGAAGAAGAAGAAGAAGAAGAAGACGACCAGGTAAGCTACGATACCAAAATCTCGTTTTTCTTTTTCGTCTCTGCAACTTTTTTTTTCTCTACGATGACGACGAAGAAAACGATGATCTTTGATTTAGAAGTAAATGGAAGAATCGAAATCGCAAACGAACGGTGAAGAAGAGTGCTTGAGCTGGGCTGCGAGAGACCCATCTGGTCTTCTTTCTCCACATACATTTACTCGAAGGTTTTTTTGATAATAGATTCATTGATTTTGATTAATGTTTCAATCAATTTTTTCTTTGATACACAGTGTTTCATTGTTGATATAGGTCTGTTGAAAACGACGACGTTTCGATCAAAATCACACATTGTGGAGTTTGTTACGCTGATGTTATATGGACCAAGAACAAACATGGTGACTCCAAGTACCCTTTGGTTCCTGGGTATGTTTTATAACCCAAAACCCATTCTCTAAAAACCATAAAAATCTTCACTTTATATACTAATGTTTCTGTGGTTGTTGATTCTAAGGCATGAAATTGCTGGGATAGTGAGTAAGGTTGGGTCTAATGTTGGTCGGTTCAAAGTTGGAGACCATGTTGGTGTTGGAACGTATGTTAACTCTTGCAGGGAGTGTGATTATTGTAATGAAAGACAAGAAGTTAGCTGTGTCAAAGGGGGAGTTTATACTTTCAATGGCATCGATTATGATGGTTCGGTTACTAAAGGAGGTTACTCTAGCCACATTGTTGTTCACGAGAGGTTATTATACTTGAAACTTTCCTCTTAAGAAATGCGTAGTTAACGAGTATGATTGATTCTAGTACGGTTCTTGTTTTCTCAAATGCTGTGTACTATATAGGTATTGTTATAAGATACCTGTGGACTATCCCTTGGAATCAGCTGCACCGTTACTTTGCGCTGGAATTACTGTTTACGCGCCTATGATACGTCACAACATGAAACAGCCTGGTAAATCTCTAGGAGTGATTGGGCTAGGCGGTCTTGGACACATGGCTGTTAAGTTCGGCAAGGCTTTTGGACTTAACGTGACGGTTTTTAGCACGAGCGTTTCCAAGAAAGAGGAAGCTTTGAATATACTGGGAGCTGATAACTTTGTTATCTCTTCTGATCATAACCAAATGAAGGTAGAGAGAGACCCTTTACTTATTCGCGTGTAAAGTTTCAACTTAGCCTAAGGAGAATCTATGTTTTATAACTTGCAGGCACTAGAGAAGTCTTTAGACTTTGTCATTGATACAGCATCAGGTGATCACGCGTTTGATCCTTACATGTCGGTATTGAAGATCGCTGGGACTTATGTCCTTGTCGGTTTCCCAAGCGAGATCAAAATCAGTCCCGCCACTCTAAATCTCGGTATAGATATCAAAAACTCTTTGTGATTTTTCACTTTACATACTCTAAAGTAATGATGAAACTAACTAAAATGTGTGTTTGGGATCAAACAGGTATGAGAATGCTCGCGGGAAGTGTAACTGGCGGTACAAAAGTGACTCAAGAAATGATAGATTTCTGCGCGGATCATAAGATTTATCCGAACATAGAAGTGATTCCTATACAGAAGATCAACGAAGCTATTGAAAGAGTTGTGAAGAAAGACATCAAGTATCGTTTCGTGATTGATATCAAAAACTCTCTGAAATAGTAAAAGAAGTTGGTAGATTCTTTGCTTATAAGAGTGAATAAAAATAGGATTTAAAGAATCTTATATAGAGGTAATAGAAGCACAACAGAATCTTGAGGGAGGTGGTTGTGTAATCGAATAATATGTAAAAAATAATTATTTACAAGTAATGTGTGGTTGAAAATAGAAGAACAAAAAGTGTGGTGGTAATAACATAATTATCTTTAAATATATGTACATAAATGAAAATATTAAGAAGATTAATATCACGCGAGGTAGAGCTGTCACTATGGGCCTAAACCCGCGGACCGGACCCATCCCAACCCATTATGGGACGGGTTTGGGTTATGTTTTCATTACCCATTAAAAAGCGGGCATAACGGGTTGCTCCGTTTGGGTTGCGGGTTAAATGGGTAAAGTTCGCGACGGGATGCGGATTAGCGGGTTCACCGTTATATGTTATGTTTACCTTATACATTTATATACATAAATTATGTATATTATATATAGAAATATAGATATTACAATATCTAATTTGACACAAAAAATGTGATTCCTCTCCTTCTCCATCGACTCTGGATGTATAAGAAATGATAATCGTGAATCAAGAATGAAGAAAAACATGAAAGAACTCTTATTAATTATTATTTGGTTTTCTACTTTTCCTTTTACAACCATTATTTTACAATTAAAAATTATTTTGGATGGATTTTCATCGTTTTGGATTTTAATTTGATATTTTGCTTGTTTTACAATATTTTTTAATAACAACATTAAAGTTGTCATTTATTTTAAGTTTACATATGCAATTATGTTTTTATTTAAAATTTATAAAAAAAAACCGCGGGTTGCCCGCCAAACCCATTAAATATAGTGGGTCGGGTTTGGGTTTAACTACGGTTGACCGCGGTCTTTGCAGGCCGACCCTTTGCGGTCCGCAAAATAAAAACCCTTTGCGGGATGGACTTAATGGGCTGGATTGGCCCGTTATGACAGCTCTAACGCGAGGCATGAAAAATATATAAAAGTTCTCATTTATTTTTCCAACGCTTACGTGTCGTTTTATTTATGACGGGGAAAGCGAAATGTCAAATGTTACCGTTAACAAAATTAAATAAAATGTTTTTTTTGTTAATTATTTTACTTCCTCCAACAAAATTCAAAATTCAAATGCTTCTTCTCTTCTTTTAACATTAACACACACTTTCTCGTCTGCATCATTCTCCTCAGGCCACCCAAAATTCTCAGAAACTTTCTCTCTCTCTCTCTCTCTCTCTTCCCACGGTTTTTCTCACAGTTATATTCTCGAATCAGACCTTTCTCCGCCGCATCTGATACCAAAACCTGTGAAAGTCTCAAACTTTTTTTTATTACAGATCTTGAAGAAGAAGAACAAAGGTTACATTTTTTGAGAAAGAAGAAGATGGGTGGATCTGGAAACTGGATTAAATCTCTCATTACTAACAAAAAACCCATCACCGATGATCAAGTAATCTCTCTCTCTCTACTTTCTACTCTCTCTCTACGAATTTTACGAATCTCTGTTATAACAGAGACATGTTCTGTTTTTCAGTTAAGTGATAAGAACAGTAAAAAGAAGTGGAAACTGTGGAGAACGTCGTCAGAAAACAACATTTCTTCCTCTAAAGGTTTCAAGAGCCGTACTCCTTCTCTTGGCTCAGATCCGCCGTCTTTCTCCGCCGCCGCAGACGATTCGTTCTCCGCCGCTGTTGCCGCCGTCATCAGAGCTCCGCCCAAAGATTTCTTTCTCGTAAAAAGAGAATGGGCCGCGACACGAATCCAAGCCGCTTTTCGAGCTTTCCTCGTATGCAACTCCTTTCTTTCAAATTGGGTTTTAGCAACCTCTAATTACAATGATTTATGTCTTAATTGTTGTTTACTTTAACAAAGTTTGAAACTTTAATCAACCCTTAATGGATATACTTAAGCTAAGTATCCTTTTGGTGTAGTGATCTGTTAATTAGCTATTGATTCAGACAGCTAATTGTATGTGGAACCTCTAATTACAATGATTCATGTCTTAGTTGTTTACTTTAACAAAGTTTGAAACCTTTAATAAATATACTTAAAGCTAAGTCAATTCACATTTGAGTACACCTGTTGATAGTTTCATTGTGGTCAAATGTTGTTATAGGCAAGACAAGCCTTGAGAGCTCTCAAGGCGGTAGTGAGAATTCAAGCGATATTCCGTGGCAGGCAAGTTCGAAAACAAGCAGATGTTACACTAAGGTGTATGCAAGCCCTTGTCCGAGTACAAGCTCGTGTGCGAGCTCATTGCAACAGAGTGCCTTCTGATGAACAAGAGGGTCAGAAACCATCTGAATCTAAAGATGATCCTGCAAAGCAAGCTGAGGTAAACGATTTCTCAGACATTATTAAATGTATTCATAGGAGAGTATGTTTTAAGTAGTTATGTAATGATGTTTGTTTGTTTGTTTTTAGAAGGGTTGGTGTGATAGCCCTGGAAGTGTGAATGAAGTGAGAACAAAGCTACAAATGAGACAAGAAGGAGCTATCAAGAGGGAGAGAGCTATGGTGTATGCACTCACACATCAGGTAATGGATTCAAACTCCAAGAACCACATTTTATCTCAGAGCCATATGTTTGTGCTCATTGTGTTTTTCAATTGAACAGCCAAGGACTTGTCCGAGTCCTAATGTTAAGGCGAACAAACAAGCGAGTGTTAAAAAGAGTAACGGGTCGTGTAAAAGCAGTCCAGGATTGAATTGGCTTGATAGATGGGTTGCAGACAGGCCATGGGAAGGTAGATTAATAGAAGGTCCTGCAAACTCATCAGACAACGCGAGGAAAAGCGAGAGCAGCGTGTCTGAACACGACACGGTTCAGGTAAGGAAGAACAGTCTCACAACAAGAGTGATGGCTAGACCTCCTCCAATGTCATCGTCCGGTACGAGTTCTGAGACCTCGTCGACATCTCAGTCACCGGTTCCATTCTCGGGAAGTTACCTCGAGGAAGGAGGGTACTATAGAAAGCCAAGCTACATGAGCCTGACACAGTCTATCAAAGCTAAGCAGAGACGGTCAGGGTCTTCTTCGTCGTCTTGTTCTAAGACACCGTTTGAGAAGAAACAGTCCATGTCGTTCAACGGAGATGTAAATGTAAGGCGTAATGCTGGTTCGGAGTCATTGTGTAACAACAACCAATGGACTGATCTATACCCACCAGCTCAAGTAACAGGGAGACATATGTGGGCAAAGAGCAAGAGAGGCTAAAAAGCAAATCATGGTTTCATCAAAATCTTCAGTCATTTCAACAGCTTGTTGGTTGGTCCATATGAAACACATCCACGGAATATAGATACAGAAGCAACTTTCTCTGCATCTTTTTAGATATCATTTATTTGTAATGTTTCTGAGACAATATGTTTCCTACCTTTTGTCAATGACACCAAAGATCAAAAGCTTTCTTCAGACAGGATATGCTCATTTAAGACTATACTTACCATTTCTTGTCTCTCTGAGTTTAGCTGTTTCAAGCAACACAATCCATCAGGAATCATAAGCCAGAGCAAGTTATGGATCTAATTACAAAAAAAAAAGTCCCAACAAAGATCATTGACCTTCTATAGATGCTATAGAGAATCGTTTATAACATTAGAGTTTCTGATATATAACCCACAAAAAAAGAACTTCCTCTTTTAGATTTCTCCTCACCCTTAACTTAAGGCTTTGCTATGTTACAAATAAAAACTAAGCTACAACAAGTCAGGATTTCCTTTCATTTTACATTCTGTTGGGTACACACAAAGGAACCTGTGGCTGCTTCTCCGCAAGCTCCCTTACTCGTAACAGAACCGGCATAGGAACCTGCATCGACCCATGCTTCTTTAGATTTCCCTAGAAAATGTAAATACAACATATTCACAAGCTATTACAAGTAAGCACAACCAGTTATTACAAGAGAGAGAGGGGGTACCATGTTGTTTGAAGGACTCTGAGCAAAGCTTGCTTTCAGAAGATTTCGCCATTTGTCCTATAAAACAACAACATATAGAAGTGATATAAACGAAGCCTGCATTGATGAGGTTACGTCAAGAGTGTAATAAAAGTTGAATTACCTTGAGATCTACAGAGGTACGGTACGGGTAAGTTGAGAAGGAAAGCTTCTTTATTTCAGACCACTTCCCGGCTCCATACTTCGAGACACCTTCGACTAACTTGGTAACCTCGGAAATAGTCCAAGCTCGATGATGCTTCCTTCTAAGCCCATTACCGGGTATGATTGGCAAACCACTAATGCTGTTAGCTTCATCAGAGCTGTTTCCAGATGGGTCTATGCGTTCTGGCTCCATGTCTTGATCAACCTCCGTGAGAATATGCTCCTCGCTATTACTATGACTTGTAGCAAACTGTATGCCAAAAATGCAAGGGATATAGCAGAAAGACATTTTGATGGAAATAACCAAAAAAATAAGTATAACCTACTTCTTCTTGTACCGGTCCAGGAGCAAACTCCACCGCTGAGCCTCGGTTCACGGCCTCACTGTTTATCGGAGACTGACTTAGATTCAGGCTACTCTCTCCAAGACTACCATTTGATTCCAAGAACCTGGAGTTACATTCCTACACCATGTTGCAATATCCTTCATTAAATTCCAGACGTAAATGCAAAGCAAAACAACATACAAAGATCTAAAAGATAGAATTTTGCACAGGTTTTAAAAATAAGTAAGATGATTGCAAAGCTTTGTCAGTTCAAAGGGAAAGTACCATAAGAGCCAGAATGTTCTCTCTTGGACGGCTTCTCCTGACATGAGAAACATAAGGAACCTCAATATCAGATCCAGCGAGCGATAACATCCTGGTGAAGGTTACTCTCTTCCCCGATGAAACACTAATAGACCTGACCTCTGACTTTTCGGGTAGCCTCCGTTCTTTCGAAGGAACCATCGGAGTTTCATTTTGCTGTTTATATTCATCCGTTTCCGAAAGTTCTTCAATGTACCTTTTTGTAGGTTTCCTAACTCTCTTTGCAGCCCTCTCTTCACAGGTACCGTGGTAGTAGTTGACATTGAGACGATGGCCAGAAGCATTTGTATTTACATTCATATGATCATTACTACTAAATGGTGCTCTTACATCATCGCGCATATTCTTGTTAATAACATCGGCCACATCATTGGACTTTTCTTGGTTTCCCACAAGCTTGTTATCTTTTATTGTCAAGTTAGTTGTTGGTACATCACAGGAATTAACAAGCCCCATCGCAATCCTCCTTCTGAGCCATGTCTTGTCCTTAACAGTCGTCTCACGGCCAAATGTTGCCCTGAATGTTTCTTGAAGTGTTTTAATCGGTAAATTATCTAAGCAGATCTCTCCTCTGACTAAAGAAAAATCAGGCTTTTGAGCAGTAGCGGCAGGAGGCAATGCAGTTTCTTTTGGACTAGCTGCTAAGCGTGAGCACGGTTCAACATTATTAAATAGATTCATATCGCATCTAATCTGAACATCTGATGAGCAAGGAAAGGGTTCCTGTAGTGAAGCTTCATTATGAATGTGGACTTGATCCTCATCACACAAGTTGTTTCCATTCGAAGTAGAAGGCATATGAGATTCATGTTTCATGCTAAGCCTCTCTTCTTGTTCGAACTCTTGCAACATCTCCTTGTTATACTGCAAAAATCTCAAAGTTGGAGCAAAATCTAAGGACTAAAGCCATCTAGTTTATGGTAGAGTTCTTAATAAATTTCAAACATTAAAACATATAGAATCAGATACAAGATTAGTAACCATAGAGAACCAGACTAACCTCAGGTCGAGGATCCGCCTGGTTTGTATACGGTTCTACATTCTCCGAAAGCAATAAACCTGTATTGATAGCTGAAGATAAATGTTTTAGAGAAGTGCATCTGGATATACAATGCATTCAACTACAACCGAAACAAAAGGTTCCTCCAGAAAGAAGCATTATTAGTACATGTTCAACATATAAAGAATGTTGAGAACCAAACCTTCAGAGCTTTCTAGCTGATATAACCGAGAAGGTAAGACTTCCGAAGAGTCTGATGCAGTATGCATATCTGTCTCGTTGACCTCCGAGATTTCTTCATCGGTTGCAGCTACTAGTCTCCCGTCTCCTGCATCCTAACCATTACCACAAAAACCAACTTAAAATCAAGATTAACAAAAAGTAAAGTCATAGCTCACAGATTTCTCAACTACAGGAGAAAGCAAAACCCTATCAGAACCGTACTTCTTTTGTTCTAACATAGATGCACACTTCCACAGAAGCTAAGCATGGAAAAAAACATCTAACGGAATTCGATCAAACTAGAGGATCGCTTATACAAGAGATACATTGGAAAGGGACACCGTACCCGGACAAGCTTGTAGGCAACAGGGTTTTCTGTCTGATCTGTGGAAGAAAACGGTGTGATCCTTTTATGAACACAGTTCTCAACACTTCCAACCACAGTTTCCATTGCAAACCAAACTCAAATCTAAACAACCTGAAAATCTCAAACAAGTAAAAAATAAAGTCAATATACTCTTCAAGCAAAAACAGCTAAAACAAACTTTCACAGAGGTTATAAAGTTTCACACTTTCTTCCCTATTAGTACCAAAAGAGTCTCTTCTTCAACTTAAGCCATAAAGTATCGATTTTTATGACAAAATTTGAAGGCCCTTGAAGAGGAAACAAGACACTAATAAGACTAAAGATTTAAAACACACTTAATGAGATTCCAAAGAAGTCGCAGTTTTCACAATTTACAACCCCAAATTGAACAATTATAGGCAAATTCCAATAGAGATTCGAATGAAACACGCAAAAAAATACAGTGAAAAGCTTATCAAGAAAAATAATAAAAATCAAAACTTTAAAGAAACAAAAAGATTACACTTTCCGATGAACTCAAAGAGTCGGAGATGAAATTGGATTCATTCTTCTCGGCGATTTTCAGAAGAGAGAAAGCTTCTTTGTTTAAGCCAAAAAGCCACATAAGGATTTTGCTCTTTGCCTTTTTTTTTTTATTTTGTGCGGAGAGGAAATTTAATTAACAAGACCGGACTCCAAAGCGTTTTATTAACTCAATATCTTGATTTTCGAATCCGTATATATTTTATTTGTGAGTTATGTAGCTTTGGTCCGATATTAAAGTCTTGCCACGTCATTAGTGTAAAAAAACATAAATGAACTACGTCCCGTTTTTTCACGTGCCCAAAAACATCGTGTCGTCTTGTGAATCTAGGCCAGCATTACACGGGATTAATAGCTCTAATGCCACTTTTGAGGAAAATACAAGCTCTTATGTCACTCTACGTATACAACTAGTATTCTTGAATTTTTGGATTTAAATTTAAATGTGTTTTTTTTTAAAAACACAAAAATAGTCAAAAACTGAAGGAAAATTACGACCCAACCAAGTGATCCGACCCGAATCCAAACCCAGACCCTCAAATCCGACCCAAATCCACTAATTTTAATTTTAAGTCCTAAATTTATCTATAAAAAAAAATCAAAAACGAAAGAAAAAATCAAGTCTCGTCATTTTTCCTTTTTCTTCTTGAAGATAAACCCTAATCCTTCATTCTTTCTCATCCTTCAAATTATACCGGTGTAAAGTCATGTAAAAGAAAAACATTTCCATTCCCTCACTTTTTTCTCTCACACTCAAAGAAAGCTTTCTTCAATGGCGATTATCACCGGAAGAAGAAGAATCGAAACAACCCCTACTTACGAAATCTACTATGAAGAATCATCATGATGATGAAAACCCCAAATCACAAAACCTTTCCCTTTACGGTTCTACTTCACGCTAACCGTCTCACTCGCGACGATCTCTGCTTTCTCCTCACATGGCGTCTCCCTGTATATGGAACAAACCAAATCAAGCTTAAATTAAAGAAATTAGTTGATTAGAAAGTGAGAGTGATCGGTGGTTTGGTTATCTTCATGGAAGATGTAATCGTGCTTCGTGAGAATTTCGGTGATGATTGTAAAGCAATGTCGGAGGTGGTCATGATGCTTATTAGTGGCGAAGACGACGAAGGAAATGAGATTCTCTAAAATGGTGGCGTCGTTGTTGTCATTGTCGTCTTGCTGCTTGCGTCTCATGTGTGTTATCATTGTATAATTAATTTAATTTGATAAAATTGTTATGGTATAATTAGTAAAACTCGTATAACTACTTTAATTTTGTAATATATTCATGGTATAACTGATACAACTATAAACAATTGAATATATGTACAATTTAATTATGAAAAAAATTATGAAAAAACAACAACATTAGATCTGCCGCAACATTCTAGGTTTAGCCACAACCACCTTCTCCCTTCTTGCAAGTAATCTTTTCAACCTTTTAACCTCCTCATCTTTCTCGGATAATCGGCCATTAATACGAGCAATTTCTTTCCACAACATGGTCACCGAAGAGTTAATGAAATTATGCGACTCTTCATCTCGGGTTTTCATCTTGCTAAGTTCTTCATCAATTGCATGATCCCACTATGTCCGTTTGTGGTTGCAGCCGCTCGAGAAACTTGCTTCGGAGGAACTGCTATTTGTGTAACTGATTGGCAGCGTGTAGATTGGAAGAAAAATTGGAGATTGGGGAGAGAAATTGGGGATCCGCCGCCTAGGGTTTGGAAAGGGGGAGAGGAGATGAGAAGGGATCGAAGAGAGAGAGGAGGTCGACATATATATAGGCAAAAATAAATAGAATTAAAAAAATATATATGTCCTTTTCGCTTTTTCCCTTTTTGTCTCTTTCTATCGTCGAAGTGGCCACCTTTCAAATTTAAATGTAGTTGTAAAAGTTACATAGTTGTACATAAATGTACGGTTGTACTTTCATATACATAGTTGTACTTTTTATGATTTTCACAAATTGTAGTTGGACTTTAACCTCAAAGATCCGTATCCAGGTTAGTCACCTTAGTTTCCTCCTTTAGTTATCATTAAATAGGTTCCCACAACAAAAATTTCATGAAATCTTACTTTCAACAATTTTGTTGTGTAACAAATGATAACTTACCCTAATTTCCTTATACTTATCAAGTGTTTTATTATGAGGTCGAACGTATGTTGGATGAAAATTGAATTTATATGATTTTTTCATTCAAATAGTTTATTTGTGGATTGAATCATTGTTTCATTGACAATTTTGGTATAACATATTAAGTTTACGCGGTTTGAAACATTATAACATTAAGTCAACAATCAAAATAAAGTTGTACCAAGATGACCAATTTGTCCATTTAAACAAAAGTTGTACCAGATTGATCAAGTTGTCCAAACGTAATACAAGACAAATACAAACTCCATTATGATCATTCTCAACATACTCATGTCTCCTATCAAAATCTTCATCAACATGGTTATCCACCAGGCTATCCACCGTTGCGACCAATTCGTTAAGCCCGTCGATAATAATTGTATTGTTTATGGAGATTTATAACGATCGTACCATTTGCACCAATTGTATATAATCTGAATTGAAATGAAGATCCAATCGATATTATAATTTAACTAAATTCGCACGATTCGTAACCTACTTTCGCTAAATTATCCATACGCATACACGCAAGATGGTTAACAAACAAATGTGGACATGATTAAGCAATCAATTTCATTACAAATCTCTAAATTTACAATTCCTGGAAAACACAAAATTGAAATGAGAGAGAAGAACAAATCAATGGATATAGATGAAAAGTCAATGAACACTAATGGACGATTCGATCCACAATATCTATTCTACAACTGTTTGAGATGATGATGGAGGAGGATGAACTCGTTTAACAATGGAGGAAGAGGAAAAAAACTCTCAGATATGTAGTATTTTGTTTTTTTTTTTATTTTTGTTTTTCTTTTCTTTTTAAGTTTTGTTTTTTTAGTCTTTAATTTAAATCATAATACGTGAGGTTAGTATAGGAAATTCCTTATAATGGTGGCAGTGTGATTAGAGAGTGGCATGATAGATTTTTTTTTGCCAGAAAGTGGCATTTAAGCCGCGCGCTCGCATTACACGCCATTAAAACTAAACTTACTTAAATTTCAAATTTATTCTTATAAGAATATATTTCCTAATTAATAGTACGAACATTTGTTTGTTGCTATAGACTTTTAATGACAAGTATTTTCTTGCCATTTAAAACTTGGGCAAAAAAGGTAACCACATTGGTTTTCTTGGTTTCATTTGTGGACTTTCTTCTATTGCAAGAACGGTCCTTATGTTTGTATCTTGAATGTAAGTTACATGTTTCTCCTCCAACAATGAACATGTCAAAGAAAGAAAGAAAAACTAAATACAAAAACCATTAATAAGAAGCAAGTAATAGGCTAATAGCATCAAACTCAAGTTTACTTCAAAATCCTTATTTATAAACATTGAATTTGTTTGATGATGTAAAATAACCAAACTTATTGTTGAAGTGATAAATGCGATTAAGTATTAGGTCGAGATGAGGTGTTTTGCGAGGTGGTAATTTAAATAAAAACGAGGTGATTTACGGTTAGATATTTTAGATAGAAAAAGAAGTGATCGAGGGCCGAAAATCTCGTTATTGACAACTCAAAAAGAATAGGTTACAATTTTGCGAAGTAAGTCTCGAGTTCTAAAATAGATAAATATTGATTAATTGTTTTTTTTCTGTAGATTATCTCTTTAAAAAATTGATCACTTATCTCTTTAAAAAATTGATCACTTGGCGCGTTCGTAGTACGTTCAATCCGTATTGTCGGTTAAAACTTCTAGCATAAAACACACAATCGTTAAAATAGCAAGAATTAGTTTACTTCGTAAAAGACCGAACTTACACCCAAAAAAAACATTAAAATGAAAAAGTTATGAACAAAGAGACTAAACAAAGAAAACTAAAAAGTACCAAACATGCATGAATTATCACATAAAAATGTGAAAGTCTCAAACTTTATAACAAAACAAAAAACACATATCAACGTTGAGATAAGGTTACATATCATTGAAAGGTGTGGCCTTTTGACACGTGGCATAAAGACAACAAAAGAATGAAGATAAACCTTATCTTTGATGAGGGAGGAGAAAGAACCTAATCTTTGAAGTGTATACAGAGAGACATGGCCGTTACACCTTCTCTTCCTTCTTCTCTCCTTAGCCAAAGACCATCTTTACTATTCTCTTCTCCAAATCAGATCTCTGAAGCTAAGCTTCGAGTTCTGATTACATCTCAAAAACGTTGTCTTGTTCGTTGCTTTGCTAAGAAGAAAATCAGTTTTGTGGATCAGATTCTTGATTATATCGAAGGTATTTTTTCGATTTCTGTGCTATTTCTGGAGAAAAGGTGGAGACTTTACTGTGTTTTTGGTCTGTGTTTTTCACTTTGCTTTAAGGTGGTCCTAAGCTTAGGAAATGGTATGGAGCGCCTAAACTTTTGCCAAAGGATGAATCTTTAAGTGGAGAAGACGATGAAATCGAAGGTATAAACATATACACAATGCAGGAATTGCAATCTTCAGGACTAGATTTAACTCACTTGTCTGAATTGGAATCTTCAGGACAAGAGGAAGAAGAAGAAGAAGATGGAGAAAAAGCTGTTTTTGTAACAGATGGAGACAGTGATTTGGGTCAGGTATGTGTGTTAGATGCTTTTTGACCCACATTACTTGTTTCGCAAGATACATGTTTTGCTCTCTAATGCATAGAATCTTCATATGTTAGATGTAAGTGTATGAAGTGATAGAGAATGTAACTGACAAGTGTTAATATTTAGCTGATGTAGATGATTATACTTCAACTTATCGTCAAAGGGTCTCGTGTTAAAGCGCTTGTGAAGGATAAAAGAAAAGCTTTTGGAGCTTATGTTGAGGTTACTTTACTGATTATACATTCCTTGTTCTGTGTTTGTTTAACTTCACTTTTTGTGCAAACATTTAGCGTGAAAAACTTATGTTTTGAACTTGTGAAGTTGACTTCTGGAGAAGCAAGCGATGAGCGTTTCTTAAAGAAAGCTTTGAAAGGTGTTGGTGCAATCATATCTCCTACTGTATGTCTAGCTTAGACCTTTCACCATTCGTTGTTGATCGTAGTTTGTAACATTGATCATCAAGACATTTCATTTGTTTTCTTGTCAGGAAGGTTTCTTATCGAATGTAAAGAGTTTACGAGGTGTAAAACACGCGGTCCTCTTGTCTCAGGTAAGGATATACATCTCCTTACTACGAGAGTTAGATATTTATCGGCGCTCTGCACAAACAAAATCTTGCAAGGCTTTGAAGTTGGAACTGTTGTTTGTGTGTCTGTGTGAGATCATGGTTTAATGAAGCTGCAGTTGTCTGTTTATGAAAGCAGCGGCGGAATTCAAGCTATGATGAATAGCAAAGCGAAAAAGCTAGCGGAGGGAGATGAGAAAGCCGTTATATCTTCGAATGTTCCTTACACGATCATAAGAACAGGGAAGCTAGAGGACAGTCCTGGAGGGAACCAAGGCTTCGACTTTAACACGGTAAAGACATCTTGAAACTGAAAAGACAGAACATGTGTTGAGTTTCACCGTGCGGTTATGAATGTGAAACAGGGAGCTGCAGCCAAAGGAAGCATAAGCAAGGAAGATGCAGCTCGTATATGTGTCGAAGCTCTTAGCGTCGTCCCACCAAAAGGCTTAACATTTGAGGTATAGATTAACAAATCTTCTGCTACTTCTTTACACAAAGGAAGCATTTTTGTTTTTACGTACGAGGCTTTTCGTGTATTCGGACACAGGTTTCGAATGGTGAAGAAGCTGTGTCTGACTGGGAAGGACAGTTAATGAAAGTGATGCAGAGACAGAGTCAAAAGAAGTAATAAGAAACAACATCACCATGTAGAGACCATTCGTCCATTCATTGTCTACATCTAAAAACATTTTATGTTAATGAAGAAGACCCTCAAGCAAATACACAATGTCTTTATGTTCGACTCATTTTCTTGAATCCATCACACTCTTACAAATATTGAAAAAATAATAAAAGTTGCTATTAATATAAAAAATAGTATAACAATATAAATTGACTGGGTTTATTTGGGCTGTACAAGTCTATGGGCCTATAAGTCGATTTTTTTAATAATATTTCGCTATCAATGTAAAATCTTATATTATTATAAACCGAGAGACAAAATAATAGTGAAAATGTTACGTGTCATCACGTGAGTAATTTAGATCCTACATCATTAAAAGATTTATTGGAAATTTATAAAAACCCAAAACAAAAAATCCAAAACAAAAGCCCAAATTTATCGTAAAAGTCTCTTAAACTAACATAATAAATGAATAATATATTTAGAAAATGTTGAAAAAATCCTAAAATATAAAAAATATAATATTAAAAAATCCATAAGAAACACAATTTATAATTAAAAATAGATTTCCCTAATATTTATATGTTATATTTTATCACATTATGTTTAAAATAATGATAAAACATATTGTTCATTTACAAATAACAATATTATTTTGTAAAATTGTATTTAACATCAAAATTTATGTCAAATGACAAAACTTGAACACATAATTTACGACTCATCGGTTGAACCACATGTTCCCAAAATTTGAGCAAAAAATTTTCGGATAAATTTATACGTGAAAAAGTGATTAAACATTCATACAAAATATGTTTAAAATATTTAAAAAGCCTACAAAATATGATTTTAAAAATCCCATGAAAAACACAATTTTATAATTTTCCTAATGTTTGTATGTTATATTCTCGCACAAAACAATGATAAAACATATTGTTCATTTATAAATATCAATATTATTTTGTAAAATTGTATTAAGCATCAAAGTTCATGTCAAATGGCAAAACTTGAACACAAAATTGACTTGAACCATCAATTGACCCACCGGTTCCCGAAAGTTCAGTGGTTTTATCCGAGTTTTTAATAATCCGAGTTTTATGACAAATAGAGACCGGATTGACATATTTTTCATTGTTAAACGGGTCATATCAAGGTTTCAAAACACAATGTAGTTATTGTTTTCAATGATAAATAATAAATTATACGTAATGGTAAATATTCAACATCGAAATAGCAATGATAATCTTTTTCGATGATAAATATTAAAATAGTAATAATAAATTTTTGTTAATAAAACATTATAAAAACCAAAATACAATATATTTTATATATAAACTTCAAATTAAACTCCGCGTTTAACGCGAATCACATGACATCCAAATTCTTTTTATCTCATTTTATAATACACATTGTTTTTACCAATAAATATTTCTTCTTTTATTCCGTAAATTTTTATGCCGCGCTTGGCGCAGGTAACTTTCTAGTTTATAACTATTGACTATTGTAATGTATGAACCTAAAAACTAAATAATATTTATACTCATGTGACTATGAGAAGACATATTTATTGACTTCAATATTTTACGGGAGAATTACAAAACTACAATTATATTTCATAAAACTATATTATTTCAAAAATATTTCACAAAACTACACTTAAACACTCAAAATTAAATCCAAATAAACTCTATCCACACAATCATACCCCTTAATATTATACCTTAAACACTAATTAGCGAATCCAAATGAATTTTTTTTAATTTTGGTGATTTTTAAAAGGGTAAATCAAGCTTTTAAAATTTTGAAAGGGTGTAAATATGTGAAAAAATTAAATTAAGTGTAGTTTTGTGAAAGAAAAATCGAAAGGATGTACTTTTGTGAATTCCTCGTATTTTATTGTAATTGTAATTAGTTTAATAATCACAAACACACCAAAAGACCATAACAACTTCAAAAATACTACATCTTGTTGCTAAGAAATTGCCCAAAAACAATATTATTGGAAATTGCCCAACAATTAAACATACTCTGGTCCGTATATTTATAAATATTAAAACTAATTGCTGTAAAAATTTAATGGTATCAAACGTGATTGCAAATGTTTAAATGTCATAATTATGAATCAAAAATCTAAATATGATTTCTAATCTATAGTTTAATGAATTAATTACACATATATATCAAATTTAAAAGCTAAATATTCGTTTATATAGATACTAATCTAGCTGGCATATTATAATTTTCATTCCCGATATTTCCATATTTTCCTTATTTTCCATTTTTTGCAGAATAAAAACGTTACGCACCGTCTTCTAACAAATCTCTCCATCTTTATAAAATCTTCCGTCAATTTTCTATAAATACTTATCATTAATAAAAAAAATATTCACTAAAAATCTCTAAATTCGAAGAAACCCATATCCTAGCTAGGGTTTCCACTTTTCTCTATTAGAGGTCTCTCAATCACCCAAAAGCCGATTCATATTGTATCATAATCGCAAAGATCTTCGCTTCTGGTAAAGCTCTTAAGCAAAACCCACTTCGAAAGTTTCGCACTTTATTAGCTGTTTATCGCCGTCAGAATCTGATACGGTGAAGACAAACTGTGTGACGAAACTGATTCGATGCCATTGTTGACTTACGAAAGAAAAGGACTTTGAATCTGGGTTTTTGTGGGTTTTTGTTTTTTTTGTTTTGTTCAGAAGAGGTTTTAAACAATGGATGACCTTGAGAAGGCAATACTAATTAGCTTTGAGTCTGGTGCCGTGGACTCTGCTTTACAGTCACAAGCTGTTGCTTACTGTCAGCAAATCAAAGAAAGTCTATCTATTTGCAGTATTTGTGTCGAGAAGCTATGGTTCTCTAAGCTTGTGCAAGTTCAGTTCTGGTGTTTGCAAACGCTGCAGGACGTTTTAAGGGCTAGATTCGGATCAATGAGCGTCGAGGAGAAGAGCTTTGTGAGAAAATCCGTGTTTTCAATGGCGTGTTTGGAAGCTGTTGATAATGAGAATGTTGTTAGGGTTGTTGAAGGACCGTCTTTTGTTAAGAACAAGCTTGCTCAGGTCTTGGTTACATTGATCTATTTCGAGTATCCTTCGATTTGGTCTTCGGTGTTTGTTGATTTCATGCAGCATATGAGCAAAGGAGCTGTTGTGATCGATATGTTTTGTCGGGTTTTGAATTCTTTGGATGATGAGTTGATTAGTTTGGATTACCCTAGGACACCGGAAGAGATATCTGTCGCTGCTCGTGTCAAGGATGCCATGAGGCAACAATGTGTTCCTCAGATTGCTAGAGCATGGTACGACATTGTCTCGTTGTACAGAAACTCAGATCCTGATCTTTCTGCTACTGTGCTGGATTGTATGAGAAGATTTGTCTCTTGGATCGACATATGTCTGGTTGCAAACGATGTGTTTGTTCCGCTACTGTTTGATTTGATTTTGTCTGATGGATTGTCTGATCAAGTCCGCGGTGCAGCAGCTGGGTGTGTCTTAGCCATAGTTGCTAAGCGTATGGATCCTCAGTCAAAACTGCCACTTTTGCAGACCCTTCAAATAAGCCGTGTCTTTGGTTTAGTGTCGGAGGATGTCGATTCGGAACTGGTATCAAAAGTATCGGCTTTGCTTACCGGCTATGCTGTTGAGGTTCTAGAATGCCATAAACGTTTGAACTCAGAAGACACCAAGGCTGTTTCTATGGATCTGCTGAATGAAGTTCTGCCATCAGTTTTTTATATCATGCGGAACTGTGAGGTAGATTCTACCTTTTGCATCGTTCAGTTTCTCCTGGGCTACGTTTCGACTCTTAAAGGTTTCCCGGCTCTAAAGGAGAAGCAACTGATGCACATTACTCAGATTCTTGAAGTTATTAGAATTCAGATTTGCTATGATCCTATGTATCGTAATAACCTTAATTCATTGGATAAGATTGGGTTGGAAGAGGAAGATAGAATGTCTGAGTTTAGAAAAGATCTCTTTGTTTTGTTACGTACTGTGGGACGCGTTGCTCCTGAAGTTACTCAGCATTTCATTCGAAACTCTCTAGCAAACGCTGTCGAATCCTCATCCGAGAGAAATGTTGAAGAAGTAGAAGCTGCGCTTTCGCTTTTGTATTCATTTGGAGAGTCTATGACAGAGGAGGCCATGAAAACAGGATCTGGATGCTTGAGTGAGTTAATTCCAATGCTCTTGACCACACAGTTCCCTGGTCATTCTCATAGACTAGTTGCTCTTGAATACTTAGAAAACATAACAAGGTACATGAAGTTCATCCAGGAACATTCACAGTACATTCCCAATGTTCTTGGTGCTTTCCTTGGTGAAAGGGGTTTGCATCACCAGAACATTCATGTGAGTCGCAGAGCTTGTTATTTATTCATGAGAGTCGTGAAATTGTTAAAATCAAAGCTTGTTCCTTTCATTGACAAGATCCTTCAGGTAGGAAACCATTTTTCTCTTGTCTATACCCCGTTTTTTTTGTTTGATTAATCTTTTGTCTAACTAATATATTGTTTTGTGAGAAAACAGAACCTCCAAGATACGTTGACCCAGTTGACTACCATGAACTTCGCATCAAGAGAACTTTCAGGAGTTGAAGATGGCAGTCACCTTTTCGAGGTTATGATTCGCCCCTCGAAGCTTACTCTTTTCCGAAATATACTTCAGAGTTTGAAAAATACTTGTTTTCACATCTTAAACCAAAATATCTAACTCACATTGTTATTTTACTGTAGGCCATTGGCTTAATCATAGGGTTAGAGGATGTCCCAGCTGAAAAACAGTCAGAATATCTGTCCTTACTGCTTACCTCTCTCTGTCAACAGGTTTTGGTTTCTAATATTTCTCTTGTTTTGCATTGTTTATGGTCAAATGTACTCATATCTCTTTCTTTATGATTGTACAAGATTGAGAAAGGACTCGTGGAGGCAAAAGTCGCAAGCTCTGAAGACTTTCCTGCAAAAATTGCAAATATTCAGTTTGCTATTGTGGCAATTAATGCTCTCAGCAAGGTTTGTGCTCCTTTATTCTAGTTTTTGTGTGAGATTTGTCACTTGGTAGTTTGATTTTTTCTCTCGTGGGGCTTGTTCTTACACTTTTGTTTGATATTCAGGGCTTCAATGAACGTCTTGTTACCGCGGGTCGTCCTCAAATTGGTCTCATGTTTAAGCAGGTTTGTCTAAAGATGGGTTAATTTGCTCTTATGAATGTCGATCATTGTATTGCAATCTGCCTTTCAATGTTATTCTACTTATTAAAACTTGAATTTTCGACTGTATAATCGATGTCCCTAAATGAAGCTGATCTGTCTTTTCTAACAATTGGTAATATTTTTCTGTCATGTAGACACTAGATGTTCTTCTACGGATTCTGGTTGAGTTTCCAAAGGTTGATCCTCTGCGGTCTAAGGTATGAGTTTAGATGTATGTTAATAAGTAAATCTATTGTGACTAGTAGTGTTATATTCACAGTTCGGTTATAAGCTTATTCCTCTTCTCTGCAGGTCACATCATTCATACACCGCATGGTTGATACCCTTGGATCCTCTGTCTTTCCTTATCTCCCCAAGGCTTTGGAACAACTACTTGCTGATAGTGAGGTATGACAAAAACGTCTAAAAACTCGTTATATTGTTTACTCCTCCCCTGCTTTTGTTTCCTCAAAATAACATTTAGTTGAAACCCCTATGGTTCACTTGTTTCTATGTAAGTCATACTACTGATCAGGATACTTAGTTTTGTGCAATGAGGCCAAGTTGAGCACTTTAATTTGATATTTTGTGAAGAAAAAGTCTTATTATTGTTTACGCATGATGTTGCAGCCAAAGGAAATGGTTAGTTTCCTCGTATTACTCAATCAGCTTATCTGCAAGTTCAATGGCTCTCTCCGTGACATACTGGAAGAAGTATATCCAGTGGTTTCTGGTAGGATCTTCAATGTAATTCCAAGTGATGGGTTCCCTTCACGCCCTGGGGCTGTTACTGAGGTATTTTGTTTGCTCAATTTTTCAGTCTCCACAAAGGATTTTCGGGCTAAATTTGGAGCATGTTGATATGGTAGCATCCTTTTATATCCATAGTCGCGTATCCTTTTCTTTGTGTAGGAAATGAGGGAATTGATCGAGCTTCAAAGGACGGTATACACGTTTCTCCATGCAATAGCCACACACGATCTCTCTTCTGTGTTCCTTACCCCTAAAAGCAGGCCATACCTAGATCCGATGATGCAGCTGCTTTTGAACACTTCTTGTAATCACAAGGATATTACTGTACGCAAGGTTTGTAACACTTATATCTTTGGTGGCATATCCATTCACATTTGATAGATCTTTTTTGGCTTACTTATTACACTCTTCTCTTATTTACTTGCCATGAAAATAGGCATGCGTGCAGATATTTATTAGGCTTATTAAAGATTGGTGTGACAAGCCATATAGCGAGGAAAAGGTCTGCCTTCTAAATAATCCTATTAACTTTCTTTACTACATGTAAGAACCACAAACGTTATAATCAATCATTATTTACTTTCAGGTTCCTGGTTTTCAAAACTTCATGATCGAAGCTTTTGCGACAAACTGCTGTTTGTACAGTGTACTAAATAAATCCTTCGAGTTCAGTGATGCAAACACTGTAAGCATAAGAAACTTCAGTTCTTCAGAGTTTTGGTGTTTTATCTTTCGATATTATATTTAGACATTGACATGATTATTTGCTTTCCTTCTGCATTGTTAACTCAGCACATCTTGTTCGGAGAAATCATCACAGCTCAGAAAGTCATGTATGAGAAATTTGGTAATGCGTTTCTCATGCATCTCATGTCGAAAAGTTTCCCATCAGCACATTGTCCACAGGATTTCGCTGAACAGTATTGCCAAAAGTTGCAGGTTCGATAAAGTTCTACTCTCTCAAAACTATAGTAAAGTAGATTACAACAATCTTCTTGTCTTGTTGCTTAAACATAGCTTCTCCTTGCCTTGTTTGGTTTGCAGGGTAATGATATCCGGGGACTCAAGTCTTACTACCAGTCCCTTATAGAGAATCTCCGGCTTCAGCAAAACGGGAGTCAATAGCATTCGACATACATATAGTTCCCATAGAAGAAAAGTCTCTCAGGTCAATTCAGCTGCGAGCTACTGTGCTTTGAACTCTAGAGGTTTCAACGACAAAACTCTCTTCTCTCACTTTACAACTTCAAGGTATGTTACTCTGTAGCAATGTCTTTAACAAAGTGTGGTCTCGTGTCTTTATAGGTTTCTCCACTTGTAAATATGATATGGTCATTGTCTACTTCAAGAGACAACAAGGTTTGTTTTGTCACCTGCCTGATAGATAGATTCTTATTGTTGTTGATGTTTGGTTGGTTTATTCTCACTGGCTATTTCTTAAGATTTGCAGTTGTATCTTATCAAGAAAGTCATGTTATTTGATTCTACCTTCTCTCCAAAGAACGAAACAGGGTCCTTGCAAGTTCTTACAGTGCACTCTCCAAAGCTGATTTGCTGTTTTTTTTTTGTTTGTGAGATTTTCTCTAAAATTTTGATTTGTTGTCATGACTTTTATGTATTCGTTGTTTCTTGTTTCTTGAAAACACTTGGTAAACTAATAGCTTAAGAGAGGTAAGGAACATAGAAACCAAAAGTTTTGGCTCGAATTTTCATTTTATTTATTCGTCAAAATATATTATAGTTTTGAGCATTTTCATAAATATACAAAAACCTTATATGCTTCTCTTTCATTTAATGAATCAACTTCAAAAATTGACATGCATATACTTAAAAGTTATATTACTAATCTAGGCTATTACAAGAGAATGAATTTTAATATATAAATTGATTATCTTGGTAAATTAATATATGTTCATAAAGAAATATTGGTTCCAATTTTATAAAATGTATATCCCCACGATAAATTTTGAAGCATGTGTTCCCACTAGTTGTACTTTAGTCTAAATTCTATAGCAAAAAGTAAGCAAGACAAACAAAACTTACCTAAGAAGTAGGCCATAAACTTTAAAGCATTGAGTCCTTAAACCTATAGTTTAAACCCTAAACCTAACCCTAATAGTCTACTACTTTAATATTTTCTTTTTAAAAGTTAGATTACTTTTCTAGTTATTATTTTTTTTTTGGAAACTCGATCAAATACTAAATAGTTTTGATTTTAAAGTGGCGTTGAAAAGGTCTATATGAAGATTTTGGGCACTTATTTGGTGTGTGTATGCATAGACTTAAAAATGTTGAAGTATAAACAAATCATTTTGTGGCCGCGTTAATTCGAAATTAGAAATTGACTTATTTTTAGTTTCTTTACGATTAATAGTGTCTTTGTTTTCTATATTTTCGAACAAGATGGTACATAATAATAAGTAAATTATACATGTGTGATTATCTTGTGCTTTAATTATATATCAATGTAATTAAAATCGACCAAAGTCAAAAGTAAGTTCTAATTGATATTACATTCTCCACGGCTGCCACAAATTATAAGACATCTTTTAACATCAATTTGGATTAAAAAGTGATTTATAACCAAAACTAAATTTAACATGTGTGACTAAAAACATTTTTCAATATTTTAACTTATGTTCCTCTTTTTCAAATATACTCGAGATGAAATCTAGATAAAATCTCTTTATTTGAAACACCTGAAATCATGATTACATTTCTCTCTTTTTATTCATTTTTCAATGTTAACATACACACATATCATATGGTCCTTCGTAGAGAAAAATTTGTAGTCAAAAGTTTTTTTTACATTAAAATTCAAGATTTTACTGCCACTATCTTATAAATTTCATACTTGAGAAAATAAAAATATTTGTGTACTTTCTAATATTACTTGCCGGTCTATATATTACTTGTAGATCTCATTCACATTATTAAATTTCTTATAAGTTCAAAATATTTATGTAATGACTTAACTCTCTTGTGCCACTTGAAATATTCCCAAGTCAAATTAGTTAAACTAATAATCTTTGTTCAGTTTGGTATAATGTAGATTATATTTTTGAATATGCTATCTGCAATTAACACTGTATAACACAAAATTATAGATACTTGATTATGATGTGTATTATTATCTATTAATAAATTATACGTTTACGTATATAATTTCTCTTAAGCAATCGATGAATATTTGAGTACATATAATACTAAGATTTAACTAACTTAATAGAATCAATAAGATTTTGTGGAATTTAGAGAATATATACGTCACGTGCTAAATGTGTCACTGTACTGTATTAACAGTTCCCATCATTTTTTTATTTCTTTTTTCTTATAAAGAGTTCACATCTTTTAAAGCTAAAATCTCGAAAATGTAATAAGAATAATCATTAGTAATTTTTGAAAAATTAGTAAAGTTCATGAAGTTTAATTAGGGTCATAAAAAATTAGTAAGACCAAACATATTAATACTTTTTATTGAGTTTATGATGATTTCTGGTTACATAACTTTTTCATGAATATAAATAAATACATTCCATATAGTTTTCAAGTTTTTTTTAAAATAAGATTCCTCAAAAAGCTAGTATTAAGATATTTTTTTGTTTGGTAAGATACTTTATTTTATACTGATGGAGAAAAATGAGAGTATAGGTGTTATAAAAAAAAGAAGAAAAAGTTGTTAAAATGCCTTATGGACTTTTAGAATTGAGTACAAGTGGACCAAATTCTTCTGACACAATTTGCTTCGTCGACGGAGCTTGGGTGAAGACTGAAGACTTTAGCGGAATCAGATGGATAGTAACGAGAGAGGGCATCGAAATTTTGGAAGGAATGCAATGTATTCACAAATGTTTATCTCCCCTTCATTCGGAGTTTCAAGCCCTTCTTTGGGCAATGAGGTGTCTCAGAGATAAAGCGATAGTACGAGTGAGAATTGCTACAGACTGTAAGGATCTAATCACAATGACTTCCGCCCCTTCGGAATGGCCATCTTTTCAAACTGAATTGAGTGATTTTAAAGATTTAAGCTCTCATTTTATTTCATGTTGTATCTTTTTTATTCCTCGTTCGGGTAACTCTCGAGCAGATTGTTTAGCGAAATGTGCTAGAAACCATGGTTCTGTTTTCTCCCATGTAAGATCATCGAGCTGCGCCATTCTCTACAGAAGAGAGTCTTGTATGATGTTCTTAATAAAATGGGTTTTGTTGTTAAAAAAAAAAAAAAAAAAGAAGAAAAAAAAACGATGTCAAAAAAAAAAAAAAAAAGAAGAAAATTGATAGACGAAATGTTAAAGAAAAAACTAGCAATAAAAAAGTTGTTGCCCCGTCGCTCTCTTAATATTTTAAAATGATGAAAAAAATTAAATTAATAATAATGATTTGAAAATTGACATGAAGGAAAAGCAAATCTTCGTTCTCTTCGTATTTATTTGAGGAAGAATAATAACAAATTATCGCATACGGCCACCACGTATTAACATAGCCAATTTAGATTTCAAAAATACAAATAAAATACAAAATAACGAATTTTGAATAGAATTTTCTTGCTCGTGCAACAATATTTTTTAAGTATTGAGTATATTACACGACAAGAGCAAATTTAGTAGGATTTTACATTTATAATTATAAACGAAAATGTTAATTTAATTCTTGAATTATCTTAAATCTCTCAAACAATAAAACAAAACCTCTATAAAGTTCATTGTTCCATGTTAAATTTGTTAATCTCACAACTGTTATTATTTCATACATTTGTCACAAATAGTAGGAATAAAAATTTACAATAAAATAATTGATTTGCTCTTAACAACTCAGCCTAACGGCGAAAACAGAGGACACCATTGTTTTCAAGTCAATGGTAATTGCTTAAGGTATTGGTTTACATTATAACTACACATATAGAAAGAGATAGATACTTAATTATCCAACTTAATTTAATTATTATTTTAAGAAAAACTTAACATAATATATTTAGCAGAAGCAACGTTCTTCTAGATGATAATGAATATATGATACATTATAATATAATGTAACCATTTCATTAACAACTTACAAGTGTATGATACTAAGTTACTAACCAATAAGCAAAAATAAAAGAGATGGCTAGAGATAGTCAAATATATTTTATACATCCAAAACTGCCTCTGAAAATGTCTCCTACACATTATAATAACACACATCTAAGCTACTTTTGTTATCAAAAATTAATTCAAAATTATCATATAACTAAAAAGTCTAAACCAAAACATTAACTTTACAAAAAGTAAACAAAATTAGGAATAATAATAATAATACAAACAAAAAGATTCTTTTTGGTTTATAGTAAATTAAGAAACTTTTTTTTCAAAAGATTAAAGTTTTAAATCAAGAAATATAATTAAAAAAGAATGTTGAGTTTAAGAAAAATCTTACTCATTCAACATATTTTAATTCACATATAATTATGCTTAGTGTCTAAATGTCTCCTTGGATGGCTTTTCAACACTATAGACTTACTTTTATTGAGTCTTCACCAATATCTTAACCTCTCTCTCTCTCTCTCTCTCTCTCTCTCTCTCCAATTTCTCACAATCCCTTTTCAAAGAAGTTTCATAATCTCCTATATAAACCCATATTAACAAAACCATTAACCATATAGAGAGAGAGATATATAGATACATATATAGAGAGAGAGATTCTTTAAGATCAAACCAATGAGATTTAGTTGGAAGAACATATGTCTTCCCATAAGTTGCATCAACAACACAAACCAGGAGAAGAAGACAACAAAAACACCATCAAAAGAAAGACTTGTTCTGCTCTCAAGACAAACCTCTGCCCCAAGCAGAGTCTCCTTGTCTGATTTCAGTAATTCAACCATCTCACTCAAAGACTTCTCAAACTCTTTCCTCATAGACATTCATATCTTCACCTACAATGAGCTCAAAACAATCACACAAGGCTTCTCAAAGTATAACTACCTCGGCGAAGGTGGCTTCGGTGAAGTCTACAAAGGATTTGTTGATGATAATAGCCTCAAGATTGGTCTGAAAACTCAGCCTGTTGCTGTCAAAGCCTTGAAACAAGAAGGTGGACAAGGACATAGAGAGTGGCTGGTAATGTTTTTTTCTTCCTCTCCATCTCCATATTGATGAAAATGAGATCATAGAAGCTAATAAAAAGACTGTTTCTTTGAGATTTTGCAGGCTGAAGTTATAATCCTTGGTCAGCTGAAACATCCAAATCTTGTTAACTTGATTGGATACTGTTGCGAAGATGATCACCGCCTTCTAGTCTACGAATACATGGAACGAGGAAACCTGGAAGAACATTTATTTCAAAGTGAGTCTGTTAAAAATCATACAAAATATCGGTTGTTATAGAGTGAAATGCAAATAACTAACAATATGAGTAAACTGTTTGGTCCAATATAGAGTATGGTGGAGCTTTACCTTGGTTAACAAGAGTGAAGATCATGCTTGGTGCCGCGAGAGGTCTTGAGTTCCTTCACAAAGAAGTGAAACCTGTCATTTACAGAGATTTTAAACCTTCTAACATCCTCTTGAGCTCGGTAATTCGAATGCTTCTGTTACTAACTTTGCATATCGAAAATATCTATTATCATGTCAAATAACTTAAATCTTGTGTATGAAACTTTCAGGACTATAGCTCTAAGCTTTCAGATTTCGGCTTAGCCACAGATGGATCAGAGGCAGAAGACTCGAACTTCACAAAAAGTGTAATGGGCACAGAAGGCTATGCAGCTCCTGAATACATCTCAGCAGGTTTAATCAACATAACAATAAGGCTGTTTTTTCATCGCTTGCGTTCTTAGCTAACATGTTTCTTGATGGATTTCAGGTCAATTAACGACTATGAGCGACGTGTTCAGCTTCGGGGTGGTGCTTTTAGAGATGCTAACAGCTAGAAAGGCGGTAGAAAAGTACAGGACACAAAGAGGGAGGAGCCTAGTAGAATGGGCAAGACCGATGCTAAAGGATCCCGACAAACTTGAAAGGATCATAGACCCGAGTCTCGAAGGGAGATACTCGGTTGAAGGCATAAGAAAGGCAGCTGCTTTGGCTTACCAGTGCCTGAGCCATAATCCTAAGTCAAGACCCACTATGACCACCGTGGTCAAGACCTTAGAGCCTATCTTAAACCTCAGAGATATCCAAAACGGACCGTTTGTGTACATTGTTCCTGTAACAACTGCAAATGAAGTTTGTGTCATCAAAGATAAGGATGATGTTAAAGTCATAAAAGAGGAAACAGCGAAGGAAGTAAAAGTCTGTCCACAACATCGAGAGGGTCGAAGGAAAAGGCGTAAACACAAAGCAATGAAGTCTCGCTCCGTATATTCAGACACTACTCTGTACAAGAGTCTAGGAACCAATTTATACTCCCCAGCAAAGTAATATTATTTGATTTTTCTACGGTAGACAAATTAGGAAACAATAGTAAATAGAGAAGATACACAAAAAAGAAAGTTGTGTTAGATAAATGAAAACACTATAGGATATCATATGAAACACTGTTGATAGAAACATTAGCTTAAAAAGTGAGCTACATGGATATTAAGCATTCAATTTTTTGAATTTTGTAAACATAGATGTATAAGTCTGAATTGTATATGCGTGTTCAAAAAGGACATTATTACTTTAAAGGATTTTGTTATTTACTTAATAACCACAAAGATTCAATATAAAATCCTAAATTGACTGTAGTTCACCAATTAAGAAACTCAAAAAGTGATGTGCCTAGTCAATGTTTGATAATCTGAGTACATACGCAAGCAAGTTCCAAGTTTCAGACAAAAACAGATTAGATTACATACCTTGGTCATGAAGAAAAGACTTGTTAATCTCAACAACCCCCACTCATATATACGTGTTTGAAAGCTCTTCTGTGGCTGCTTTCAGTCTTCTCTACATTTTCTACATGGTCCTGATTAGACAAACAAAAAGCAGCTATTTTGGTGGAGTAGTCCATTTCTAAGTAGACTTCAATACTTAAAAATATCTGAATCAATATAGTGACAACTCTACAAAACAGAAGCTTCCATGTATGTAAGAATCTCTGGTATCTATACTTGAAGACAAGTTTCCTGTTAGCTAAACAATGATGTGGAATATAAATATCTCGGCATTGATTGACTATTTTTGTCATCTAGCATTACACCTAGGAAATATTCGCTCAGTTTAGTAACACTATAGAATCGTTAGGCTTGAGTACAGTGTTAAGATCAACTTCTTCTTATTTCTTTCTTTTCCTCCTAGGCTTCTTTTTGACTACTCGTTGTTTAGCATCCTCATCGGTTTGATCTCGTAGCCAGTCCGCGTGGTACTTCTCATCATACGGGACAACCTCCCCATCGATAAATGGCTCTCCTGCAACAACACATTTAATGCATGTATAAGAAACAAATAATGCTGCAAGTACTGAACTTAAAAGGCTACACAACAACTCCTTTGTCCAATAGAACATTATGAGAGAACACAAGATTTCAAAACCTTGAAACTGCTAAGTATATGGCTGCAACGTTCGACTTATTTGTAAGCAAACCTAGACAGTAGAAGAAATCTCTATAGGATTCATTACAAGAAACCAGTAACAAATCCAAAACATAGGCTACATATACAAAGCAAACCTAAACAGTAGAAGAATCTCCTATAGGATTCATACAAGAAACAAGTAACAAAGCCAAAACATAGGCCACATATACAAAGCAAACTTAGACAGTAGAAGAAATCTCTATAGGATTCATTACAAGAAACCAGTAACAAATCCAAAACACAGGTCACATGTACAAAGCAAACCTAGACAGTAGAAGAATCTTCTACAGGATTCATACAAGAAACTAGTACTAAAGCCAAAACCACTAGCCATAGTTACAAAGCAAAAACAAACCTCCATATCCACTGTCACCATCCACTATAAATGAATCAGGCAAAACCCATCTAACATCAGGCATAGCTGCAAACAAAAACTACAGTTACTATAAACAAAAAAAACATATCAAAAGAAAGAAGATGATCTGTGTATCTCATTACATCTTATCTTATAAGTCAAAGTCTCATGAACCTTGCAGCCAAAAGCATAGTAATACATTGTGGACACAGAATATATCGATCTCTTAGCTTCTTCTTCGCTATACACAACAAAGTTAACATCAATCATATATAACATAAAGTTTCGATTTTTATTTATAATTGTGAATAATAAAGTTGATTTAATTTATTATTACCTCCCTAAAGCCATTGATAAGGTTTTCACGAAGCTGCGAACGATGTCGCTTCGTTGTGGGTATCCTTTAGGAGCGTTCATAAGCACGAGCCAGTGTTTGTAATCGCATCCTTCTACTAAACTCGGTACACGAGTTAACTCAGAGCGACGAGTCGCGTCCGGTTTAACGGAATCGGAGGTTACGGAGAACGGAGATAGCGGAGCAAGTCGAAATTGGACGGCCGCCGTGAGATTTAACGGTCTTCTGATGATGATCGCCGCCATTGTTAACGGCGGAAAGTAAAAAAAAAACGATTAAACCTTATTGCCTTCTAAAAGAGACACGAGTCGTTAACCGGTTTTTACGGTTTAGTTTTGGTTCAATTTTCCGGTTTGATTTTGGTTTAGTGCTATTTCGATATATTTGAAAATTGTTATTTACTAGATAGAAAGACGATTAAATTCAAAAATTACATTTTTCACCAAAAAATTAGTAACAAACATATTCAAACAAATAAATAAATAAATTATTTACTACTTTTACACGCTACAATTATACAATTATTTGCGCTTATAAAATTTCCTATATTTAATTTAATTATTATTTCTAAATCGATACACTATTAGGCACGCCTCTGCACGTGACACCCGGTTCAGAGCTAGGAGTCATTAACTCGTACGGCAAAACTCCGGCCCCACATCGATTTCGACGGCTAGGATCACGATTCCTTTTCTCGATCTCCTTCTCTATCCGTCCGATCTCCGCCGTAAATCCATAAAACGCGTCCACGATCTCGCCGTCTCCCGTCCAAATCGACGGCTGTTGTCTCTCTCCGATATACTCTTCGTCCGGCGAATGCGTCGACAACGTGTCGACCACCGCCATAAACTTCGTCGTCTGTAGCAAACTCGGCATCGAAGAGAAGTAAAATTTCTGCGGATCTCCGACGAACGTCGCGTAATCGGGATCCGACTCGCCGGGAATCAGCCGCCGCATCATCGGCGGACGATTCGGGACGTAGCCGCCGTAAGGATACTGGCCGAAGTTTAGAGCGGCGTGTTGTGCGGAGGCTAGCCAGATTATGGTTGTTACGACGGATACGAGGTTTTCGACGGTGGAAAGCTCCGGCCACCAGTCCGCGTGGCGGTGATCGGCGTGGCCTATGTTGATTGATTCGGAGTACCAGGCTTGGAGCTCTGTATCGGTTCGGATTAGGTTCGGGTTTGGATAGTAATGCTCCACGTAGGTTCGGACCCAGGTTTGGATCGCGGACCATAATAAAAGCCCATCGTTTGCGTATGGATAATCTTCGATGAGTAGTTTAAGCCCATGCGGTTGTGTTGGGTCAGGAACAGCCATTCCCCTAAATTAAAATAAAGTAAAAATAGTTAGTTTTTCTATAACAATTATTAGAAGAAATTTTTTTTAACTAGAACACTAAAATAATTGACAGAAAAAACAATAAAAACTAGTCACTACAATAATATTTCGATTCTATACAACAATTACTAGAATAATATTGTATCTTTAAATCATGTGTAATATAATCATAAATATTTTATACATATACACTAATTAACCATATAGGCATATACAATAAATTAAAACTTGAAAGACTAATAGTTATATATCTTAGCTTTCCAGTTTCCATTTCAATTTTGGTGTTATTTATCATTCTATAAATTCGTATCTTTTAATAATGTAATTCTAACGTTATTAATTTATAGAATTATTATGCATTAATTAGATTTAGTTTGAGTCCTAATTATAAAATTTAGCTTGATGATATTTACCTTCGGATGAGATCAGCAGGGAGACCTTCCATATCGAACCGCCATCGATTCTTATAAGCATCAGAACTAATCTCTAGACCATACTGACCAGCAGTGAAACACGACTCGATCACACCATCCGCGCTAACCAAAGTCTGTCGCGCCACGGCATTGATCTCCAAAGTGTACCTCATGTGAGGGTCCAACAATTTATACATTGGATGCAAAGCGCTCAACTGTCTATGAGCAGCCAATATAAACGGCTCTAGACACGCGTGCGTCCGTAACCAATGGTTCACGAGCTGGTGGACGCCAGCGTCGTTCGAACCAACGTGGGCCTTGGCTAACTGCCAGGTCCAGTTGGAAGTTGCGTCGATAGGAGGTGTCACCACGCGTTTCGAGTTTTGAGTTGAGTCTAGTTTTTGAGGAAGGCTTAGCTCAATGGCTATAGGCTTTAGTGTACCGACACGAGTCAAGAAAAATATGGTCCGTGTCGCGTAAGCCTTGCGTCCTTCTAGCGCGTTGATCCGGTCAAGAAATGGTAAGTATATGTCATGGTAGTCTACCATAAACAACCGGTTCGTCTCTAACGCCTGTCGAAATTAAATTAAAGAAACATTAATAAACAAAAAATTTATCATGTATTTGTGTAATGGCTAATGATGTTTATATTAGTTAATTATGTGTATACGTACTTGTTGTACGGACAAGCCATCAAGGTGACCAATGATGTGGTCTTCGGTGAGACCGGAGTGAATTTGTGGACCGTAGATCTTCGGGTCAAGATTGCTGACCGGTGGATAAGTCATGACTCGTTCTATGTTGACCGGGTTGATCCCGGCTATGGCTTGGCGTGCGAACTCGTCATCACGTAGCCATGCGTATTTATCCTCTACATTAATAAATAGAACGTAACCATTGATAAGTTATTAAAACTATATCTATTAATTTAATTTAATCATTCTCAAACTAATAAACAAATGAATTACTCATGTGAGGCATGTTTTTACCTCTAAATATCATGTTAAACGTTAATAAATAAATAAAAATGAGATTTAATTTAGAAGTAAAGTAATGGTACTTACTTGATACTATTTTGGGTGTATCGTATCTAAGTAACCCTTCACTAGATTTTTGAAGAGTAGTAACAATCTTAGGCAATGGAAACTTCTTGAACATGTCATCTTGAATCCCTAACTTGAGAAGCAAACCTTCTTTATAAAGACTATCGATTTCGCCGAAATTCGCGAAATCCTCGGCCAAAATGCTAGCTTTCAAAGAAGGTATTAGGTTATGTAAAACAGCGTTAAGCCTACACGCAGCGAATGCCTCTTTCTTAGACTCTTCAAACCTCTCGTCTCGTGGTACGTACATTGGTAACGGTTTCTCTACTCGTTTCTCGGACATGAGATCCGTGTCTGTCGAAGACCGGCCGGTTCTACAACGTCTAGGGTAAGGAAACTCCCGACCCCCAAACACCGGACGGGCTAGCTCGGGGGATATGTCCGGGTTTCCTATGTCGTTGTAAACATCGAAATCGTAGATTCTGTCTGATAATTTTCTTTCTCCTTTACCATTTCCTCTTAGATTCTCTAACTCTTTAGCCCTTAATGCTATTAGCCCTGATGGTGTCTCATTAGGCAAATAAGGCTGCACAAATTTGTAACAACAACATTTAAATTTAATATAACTTTTTTTCCAGTCCAAAAATATGTAGTTAAATGTCACGTTAGTTAGTTTTGGACCCACCATGACATTATTATATGAGATAAAATCACATTAAATGTGATATATGATGGTTTTGATTAAGATATTAATTAATTACCTGATTAGTAAAGAAGATTCGTTTAGATGGATGATCTTTTTGAGATTGGACCCATGAGTTACATGGAAAGTGGACAGGACCACAAGCAAAACCTTCTATGGTTATGCTCTCAAGAAAAAACTCTTTTTGATGTTTATTTGTGACGGTGATAGCTCCCGGAGATCCAAAGGCAGAATCCACCGTGAACTCCGCCGTGTAATGAACTTTCTCCGCCTTTAAATTTGATTTCTTTGACCAATCTTTTAATACCGCCGGTTTACTCTTCTTTGGCTCATTAGTTCCTATTTTGAAAAAAATATGTAATTAAGTAATTATAATTAGCAAAAACTTAACAAAAATCAAAATTTGAGAACAACGCATTTGAAATTACAATATTTTAAAATGACCCAAAAAGAAAAAAAATGTATTATTTTTTAATTTTTATTGACTTACTTGGATCAAGTTGTGTACTAATAAGCTCCAAGACAACATTTCTACCGATTTTATCAGTAAAAGCATCTAAATGCTTAACCAAAGTCTCTTTAAAATCTTCTTTATGCTTCCTCTTAACCGTCACAACCGCTCTAACCTTAAACTTAACCGCTTTCTCCTCCTCTTTCTTCTCCTTCACTTCTTGATTTCTTGTGCTAAAACGCAGCGTTTTAGCCAAATCATCGCTTATAGCCGCAACGATACCGCCGTTTATCGCGGCTCTCATGGGTCTTGAATCAAAAGGGTTTATAGATAAATGAGTTCTTTGTGTCTTCTTCTTAATAGAGAAACGAGTTTGAAAAGGAGACAAAGATGATGATCTTTCAAAGATCATACCACAACCCATTATATCTTTAGCTAGAGCCATTAAGAATTAATGAATTATTAGTAATTAATTAACTAATCAAATTGTTTTTCTTGGAAGTGATATAAGCTTTTTCAAGAAAGTGTTTTTGAGAGAATTATTTGGATGTATTTTTGATTACAAATAATGAAGGCAGGAGACATCTATTTATATGCCTTTGAGGTTAGAGAAAACTTATTTCTCCGCCCACACGTTTTTTTAATTGGAATATTCGTAGGTAGTAGTAGTTACTTATTTTTCTTTCTTTTTTTCATAAAAATATTATTTAGTTTTTTGATCTTCAATATGTAGTATATTTTCTGAATAATATGGTCATGTGAATGTTATAACTTTTATTGTTATTTATTGGTAATTTATTTATTTATTTGAGATCAAAAAAATACTGGAATGACCAAGTAAAACTTAATATTTAATAAAATAATAATGTATATTTTATTTAATTTAATAAGAAAAATCTTGTAAAAGAGTCAAACTGGGTTCCGAGTCAGACACATACGCGTCTGAAAAGGTTTAAAAAAAATAAACGTGAAACTTTAGAGCAAGTCCAATGGTGTTTCTTAACGGGATCTTAGCATGTGGAGCCCACATAAATAGTTAAGATCTGAATCTTATATTTCTTATTTAAGATCCAGATCTTAACTATTCATGCATACGTGGCGGTCCATGATTGATCCGTTTTTATTTTTTATTTTTTTATTTTGTTTTAAATCAACTGTTCATGGACCCCACTGAATAGTTAAGAAATTTTGTGGGTTTCTCTGTTGGAGATGGTCTAATAAACTATATAATGGCCTGAATTCTCTTTATAAGCAAATGACAATAATACCCTTGGTCTTTCCGAAAATAGCGAATATATTGTGGCATCGTCCAAAAAGCTGACTTTGTCTTTTATTAGTTTTTTAAAATATATAAAAAATAATAATACAAGTGAAGTGAATAAATAATTCAATTTCGAGTTTTGAAGATCGGTTTGTGATATTTTGATAAAGCTGTGGATTATATATTTTGAAAAGGAAAACAATAAAATAGTTAAAAACATTAACAAAAAAAAAACAAAAAAATAGTTACAGAGAAATCATATTTAAAATATAACTAGAAATGGTGATTATATAACGGGCTCGTCAAAGAAAGTTGACCTTGTCTAGGACCTATATACATAATTAAATGATAAATAATGTAAGAAATATTGGAGTAAAATCACACGAAATATCGTCATCCTTCTTTTCTTTTTTTTTTTTTTTTTTTTTTTTTTTTTTTTGGTAATCCTGGTGTCCTGATCCTTACGGAAGTAAGTTCAGAAGTATTTCAGGAACAGCTACGTGCCAGTATGTTAATTCCATGATGCATGAGGTTCAACCCAAGAGTGAACTCACAGTATGTAGCTCTTTACCACCTGCAATTGAGCTCCGGTTATCGTCATCCTTTTCATAAAATAAAGCTTGGATGCATATGAAATATGATATCAAGAAAACAACAAATAATATACAAACAAATAAATTAATGACATAAGTACATAAAAATTGATAGAATACAAGATGGCATGCATAAATAGTGTCATTTATAATTTTATACCGTTGCTAAATTATCTTTAGACGTATTATATGTATGCATGTACGTGTAGATTATAATAAAAATAAAAAGTTAAATTCATCGTTATAAATCACAAAAATACATATGATAATAGTATCCAAGTAGAAAATTCAAAGTTCCAAAAGCTATTTATCCTTTTCGGGATTAATTTCCTTTTCTAGATTCTTGCAAATCACATACGTAAACACATATCCATGCATAATTTAACTCATAATAAAACTAAACTTTTGACCTTTTGTATAAATTATTCAAATAACTCACACTATCAAGAAGAGATAATATGCATTTTCTTTTTAGAGTTTTCAAAAGGAAGATTAGTTTTAACAAAACAAAAAAGGAAGATTAGTATCATTAGTCATTAATAATAGCCACCATTTTGGTAGAACAAGATGCTTACTTGCCGCCTTAAGATGTATAGTCGCTTTATGATAGTTATTATAGTTTATGAAACTTCCTCAAAGTTTCATATATACCACTAATATTTACCCATTAATTAATCTTCAACGCATACTAAGAAGAGAAGCATATTCACGTACATTCAACAATTGAATATGCATTAAGATTTGTGCTTTTAGGACATATTAATATTACTTTTTTTGACTCAAATTATACATATAGACCATCTAAATTCTAGTGGAGCTATTGTAATTTTTTCATACACTTTTATATTTGTTTATGTATATACTATATATATAGTAGTTATATTATTAAATAAATCTATTGACCAATTTTTTTGTTAGATGAGGTTGAAACATAAATCATACTATAATATTGGTCAAATAAAATAGCAAGGCTTTGTCTCCGGCAAAATAAACAACTTCATGCTACATAATCGCTATGACTTCTCTAAAGAAAATACTATAATCAACAAAGTCAAAACAATATAAATATATGTGTTGAAACATATATAGCTGTGATGTCAATATTTATGGTTTTCTCATAAGTTGCCTCCTTTGAATAATATTATGAAATGTTTGAATATTTATTTCATTTGAACTCTTCCTTAATTACAGCAAATTTCTAATAACTTCAACGGAAAATTCTCAACTTTTTACATTTTTTAAAAGAAATATTTGGTCAACACTTTCAAATTGATTTTTAACACACAGAAAGTGCAAGCAAGGACCATGAAAAATAAAATAAAAATTGTGTGCGTGAGACATTTATGCTGACGTGTTATTATTACGTGGACGCCTTTGTGGGCCAAGCAAGATCTAGTCTTTTATTTTTAAATTTTTTCTATAGATTACTATAGAAAAAAATAGCTTAGATTTTCTGGTATTCATACTATTTCTAAAACGTTTTTCTTAAGAAAAAAAAGATCTCCGACCAAAGAAAATAGTATATAGTTAAAAATTAAAAGTACTCACATTAATGTATTTCTTAAGAAAAAGATCTCCGACCAAAGATCAAGAAAGCAACTATGTTCAATGTGTTATGTGTCATACCAATATATAAAATTATGGATTTATAAGAACCACTTAATATGCATTTATTTTACCTTCATACATATAAAAACTTTCTACGGGAAAAATCGAATTCTGGTTCTATATAATTTGTAAAATCAAACAAGAAAAGAAATTTGTAATTAAAGTCAAATTAATATAAAAAATTGGATTTATAAGTGTATCAAGTTTTTTCAGGACTATGTTAAAACCCTTGGGCTTTGTTTGTGGCTAATATCTATAGACTATGGTATATATTTAGCCCATATGCTATATTTGTTTTCTTTTTATGCAAATGAATGCTATCAAAGCAAATGATAAAGAAATTTCCACAAATATTGATATACGTATGGCTTCACTATTTTACATAGTTATCAAAATTAAAAAAGTGTTGACTAACAATTTTCAACAAGAACCAAAACAATATATTAAATGTACATACATTAATTACCAAACTCATAGGGAATAATCAAACTAAAGACCATAAACACAAACTTAGATTTTAGATTGTATAAAGAATATCTCTCTTTATTATGTTTAGAAAATATCTCAAAACTAAACTCACAATCTCTTATGTTTCTTGATAACAATTATCATAGCTCGACAATTGTATTTATAGATTAAACTCGTAATCCTATTTCTATTAAGAATTAGATAACTCCTAGTTCTATTAGGATTACATAAACCTCTCTTGTCTTTATCCAACTTGATAAAGATATCTTAGGCTACAAGGTATTCTAGAAGCTTATCCAACACAAACTAGTCTAAAACTCATAAGACCGGAACACAAAAAAGCAAAAACATATAGTGAAGCAACAATACATCCACTCGGTTTTGAAAAATAGGCAAAAGAATGGTAAATACGAAACATATATATATATATATATATGCATATTGATATATCGTAGTAACTTTCTAATCAAGAAACCGAAACTTTATTGTTGAGTTTTATTTTAGCCTAAAGTCATTGTTTACTTGAGACTTTCATTAGACACATATAGAAACTTATGTTGTGTACGTCTTACATTTATTTCTAAATGTAGTCTCTTCCTTACACATTCTAATTCATATTTATCTATTTTTTGACTTTTATTGTATTCTAAGAGAATATATATATAGCAAGTTGTGGTAAGAATTATAAAGTAGTAGAAATTTGAATCAATGTAGTTAGCCAATTTGCGAGACGTTACAATTATGCTCAAATTATAAGATTCTTAATTTTGATTTTATCTAAAATAGAATAAGTTACAAATTTTGGATACTATAATTGTGAGTTAGTAAATATTGGACAACCAACCCATCTACTTGTTTTCTTTAATAATCAAGAAAAACACATCTCAACGTTAATTTGCATTATGTTATTACCGATTCATACGTTACATTATAATCATCCAAAAAAATAAGATAATAAATATGTGTTTTTGTCTAGTGGCTTGAAGAAGCACCTTTTTCAATTTCTATTTTGTGATAGAGAATCATCATAAAGATAAGCATGGTCCTACTATACCTTTCTATTGTTTTTGTTTTTACATATCATTTCAATTTGATAATAATTAGTTAAGAAAAGTGTTATTGTTCAATGGTTATATGTACACATTTGCAGATTTTATTGAAACAAATGATATAAAAACATGACTTATTAGTAAACTTAATCGAATATTATCAGCTTTATTTTGTTCTTGTATTAACAAATCTCACGATGACACAACTCCAAACTTAAAAAAATTAAAAAAAAACAGAGTAATAGTTATTTTTTAAATACATTTTTAACACAAAAATTCCCCACAAGTACACAAATCCGGCAAAAAAAAACACATACAGAAACCAATTTTGGCTACTGAACAAAAAAATTAAAATCACAAAACCGGATCATATCCAAGTGGTTATCACTAAACCGACGGTTATCCTCCGGTTTAAACATTTTTTTTTCTTTTAATTTATAAACTTGCAAAACAACTATCAGACCTAGACAAAAGATTAACAACACAATCATCATTATCATCATCATTAACATCATTTTTAGAAGGGCTATTAGGCATTGACCTAATAAGCATTCTTGGAGAATCTAAGCTTCTTCTCAAGATTTGTCTCATAGCAGAAATCAAATGTTTCGTTGGATTAGGAGGAGGGCTTGATGATTTAAACTTGTAACACGTGTTCATGTGTCTTAACATAGCTTCTTCTGTTGTTAACAAACTTTTTGTTCTTATAACTTCGTATTTGATAGCTTCTGAACATAGACCACATATCCATTTTCTCATGTAACGCTCTTTGATTTTGATTATGTATGTTTGTGTACACTCTTCGGTTAAACCGCAACATTCACACGTCACCGGAGATGACTCTTCGCCGGAGATTTGTGTCGCCGGAGATGTAGTCGGAGATGAGACCATCGTGACCACTTCTTGTGTTGAAACTAGATCACTACTTAGTATACTTGAAGACATGGTTTCTTTATATTTTCTTGGTTTTTTTTTAACATTTGATATAAGGAAAAAAAAAATTGAAGAAAATGTTTTTGGAATAAGAAGAAAAAACCCAAATGTAAAGTTTCTATTTTTATGAAATATTTTTAGAGAGAGATTGTGAATGCGAAGAGAAAGTAATGATTGGTGTTTTTAAAGGGTAGAAGAATAAAAAAGAATGAAGAATAGCATAAGCCACGTCAGCATAATTATATGCTTAAGGAGTTAATCTTCACCGTTGATCTTTGTATTAGCCAGCTGGCGTAGAAACCGACTTCTTCTACAAACATATTCACATAAATTTAAAAAAATTATTTAATTAAATTTATGTTATTTAAGTTTCAGCCGTTTCGGTTTGGTTTTGACTAACTTAGCTAATTAGATACTGCCACGTGTATATGAGGCCATTTTTCCAACTAATTTTTATTGTTCAACGATGCACGAAACAACATACATATATTTATATTTAATCACGGCGTTAATATGGCATCAAAGTTTTGTATTTCCAATTTTTGAGGTTGATTTTGATTTTTGTATGGGTTAATTTGAAATTTTGAAAAACTTTTGTGTGTTTGTGTGTGAAAATGTATAATAAATGAGGTAAAACATGTTATACGACCAAGTCAAAAATCATTAATGAATTATATAATTACGTGTTAATCGTGGCAACATTTTGTTGTATTGTGTCGCCAATGCTACAATGCGTTGTCTTTAGCCGTGTAGCTAAATTATTGATTAGGTACAATAATTAACTATAGAGGAATATATCATGAATTGTTCAACACAATTTAAATTCAAAAGATATGTCAATATGTATGTCAATAATTAACACTTATCAAAGGGAGTATTAGCCTATTAGGTAGTTAAATTTCAGAATTAAAATAAAAGTGTTAGGCACTAAATAGTTGAATTGCACCATGAATTTAATTTGTTGGTGATAATATGCTACTACATATATATATATATATATACTTATAAAACTTATTAATTTTTATTTATCAGAAGTGATGCTTACGAATCAAAGAAAATTATTTTTTAAATATAAAAGTAATAATAAGATACATGCAATGGCCACGTATATAATTTCATTTATAGTTGAATGATTGCGTGGAATAACAAAATCGAAAGGATATGCCTTGTTGGCTATTCCTTATAGATCCAATATTAACCCTTCTGGCCAATCAGGAAAGAGCAAGTTGCCATAATTTTTAATATTTATATTTTTTTATTGTTTCTTTTTTTATATATTTTAGAATAAATAATAGATCGACGTTGACAAAAGAAAAGCATATCAACGAATATTTTGCCAAGCAACTACGTACATATAGAAATAGCCAAATAGATAAACATAAAGTGATTTTGTGAAAATATCGTAGCAATGATTTTGACAAAACAGACGAAGTTATGATTAGTTTTTGGGAGAATCTTAAAACTACACCATTTAAATTACATTTCACAAAACTACACCGTTTCAAAAATTACTTCACAAAACTACACCTAAACACTCAAAATTAAATCCAAATAAATCCTACCCACACAATCCCCCCTTAATACTATACCCTAAACACTAATTAGCGAACCCAAATGAAAATATTTTAATTTTGATAATTTTTAAAAAGGTAAATCAAGCTTTTAAAATTTTGAAAGGTGTAAATTTGTGAAAATATTGAATTAGGTGTAGTTTTGTGAAGGAAGGGTTGAAAGGGTGTAGTTTTGTGAATTTCTCTTAGTTTTTACTCTTAGTGTCTATATGTTATAATTTATAGATTAGTCTATGATTAGCCATGAGATTAACAATAAAAGTTTCGAACAAAATTAATCAAAAATATTTATGTAAGGTTACCAAATGAAGAGTAGGAAGTGGTATATAAATATACACCTTTCTAGCTAATTCACGAAATTAAGAAACCACAAAAAAATGAAATATAAAATTATATAAGTTAGCTATTGGGTTAAAACAAAATATTTAATTCGGTTTGGCACATTTAGGTTCAGGTATAGTATGGTCAGGTAATATATATACCAAAATATTCCAAATAAAAAACTTGTTATTTTTTATATATATATATATATATATATATTTCTTTTTAATTTATATAAGTGGGCAGTTAATGATTTAGGTAAATGTATAAAGTTCTTTATACTTTATATCATCGTTTATTCTTAGAATCCACATTAGTGTATATCCAAGAAACATGACTTAAAATATATGATATGTAAGATCTTGCACGTTAATATATTCAAGTTTGAATCCTATATAGTAATACAAAGCATACATATGTTATATAAACAAATTATTATTACCAATTATGATGCCGTCATATAAAAAAGTGTTCACATTATCTTATAGGAAAATTTCATAAGTGTGTTTCACGTGGATAAAGAGATTAATAACCCTTACACATAAAGAGACTGTTTCGTGATGTCAATGACTTTGGAAAATTAACATTTCAACGTTTCTTTTTTTCCAACATTTCAATATAATATTTACATAATTTAATTGAAAAATAGTTAAGTTATCGTGTTTCTTGTTGATAGTTAGATATCGTGATAATATTAAGAAAAATGTAAGGCTGGAATCTAGGGTTTACTATATTTTAAGACAGGTCAACTCCGAAACTTGATGCATTTTATATAATTATATACAGAAGTAAAATAAGATATTTATGTAAAGTAAGATATTGACATGACTTGACTTATGTAACAAAAAAAATTATATGAGTGAAGAAATTAAAGACAAGAAAAATGTTCACAGGTGATCAGAAATACAATATATTGTAGACCAAGTTTTATACTTATAGCATCTATATTGTTAAACCTTTTCAATATATTTGAATTTTATTAATTTAGTCAAAAACATTAATTAGAAATTGAGAACATAGACTTCCTTTGCATAAATTACCTTTCAAGCAACAATCATTAAGAAATTTATAGTTTCTAATTTTAAAAAGGCATAAAGATATGATGACTTACTAAGAACCTTGGGGCAATGTGTCTAATATCTCTCAATATGTAGAAATTAGAAACATACCACTAAACCTTTATCACTTGCTAATTGCTATACTTAGCTAAAAGCACATGAACACAAATGATCAAAAATACATAAGCCCAATATATATTGGGCCTGATCTTAGGCCTCTAAGAGCCATAATGATTATTATGTTAATATATCGTTTGCCATGTTTAATGATCATTGTTTTTTGTTGTATCAGTAATCATATAGAAGAATTATAAGCCTAAATAATAAATTTAATTAGTTATTGTTTCCCAACTAAAAAAATAAAAAGAGTAGGTAATGACACGCACATTTTATGTCGTTTTCTCAAATGATTGTAGTCAGCTTCTTAATCGGGAAGTAATTAGAATGTATACAAACTATTTAAAATAAAACAATGATTGTATGATATCACACATATAGTATTAATTTTTCTTAATGAAGATATATATATATAGTATTAGTTTTGAATCGATGACACGTAGCTGAAAACTGTTATTGACTAGGTGTTATTAAAAGACAACAGTAATTAAAAGTTAAAACAGTCAAATTTTCATTAACGTTAAAAAAAATAATTAAGTACTGTGGTTGGCCAGACTGCGACTAATTAGTGGTTACAACTTCATTTTTATAAAATAAGGTAGGACCAAACTCGAATCTTTAGTGGACCAAAACCTACAAAAATATGTAATTAAAAACTTAGGCTAAAATTTCAATTAATTCTCATTACTAACACAAAGCATGGCAGACAACATTCCGTTAAATCAGGTTTTATTCAACTGTTAATTAAAAAAAAATATAAACCCTATAATTTTATTTAACGAATATTCATAATTCATACCAATCTTTTTTTTATACTAATTATGCAAAAAAGTTGTAATGTTATTCTTTTGCACGTAACCAATATACAGTTTTAAATAATATTGGAACTATTTGTTTTTGTGTGTAATAATTAATGGTAATTTATTGGTATATGGCCTACATGTCTAATTATTTTGTTGGCCGAATTTATATTGCGCAGATGATCGTTGTCTGATCTCGACGTTGATGCTTCTGTACAAAATCTTATATATTTACTCAAATCCAAAGTAGTGTCTAAATAATAATTATTTTTTACAATAAAGTATTAGTTTAGTATGATAAATGTACTAATCCAAAAGCATAGTCCATACTCCATAATACAATAGTAGATGAAAATATAACTTTTTTTTATTAGGACGTAGGAGTGATTGTAAATACTAAACCCAAAACATTTACTTTTACTTGTGACAAAACAAATAATATTTACTTTTCGATCAACTGGTAATATTTAAAAGAAAAAAATAAGACAAAATATTTAATTTAATTGTAAAGGAAGTTTATTATTACATAACAAAAATCATACTATTATTTTCTGGAAAATAATAATGATACTCAACTTTATATTGCAACATTCCCCTTATTGAGGTTAAAAGTTTCAATAATGATATTCAACTTTTTCTTCACCAAACTATTATTGTGTTTAAAGTTTAAACTATTTTATTACGTGAAGGAAAGAAACAAAATCATTTTTAAAATATCCCATATTTTTAAAAATACCACCTATTTAAAAAAAAAAAAAATTACACAAACCTAAAATTAATCCTTACATTTATAAACTAAATCATAAACCCTAATCCCAAAGTTACTATGCCCAAATCCAAAATATAATTTAAAACCATTATCTGCTAATTGAGGTAAATTTAAAGAAAAAAAAACGTTAAGTAATGTGTATATTTTGGAAATAAAAACAGATAATAGCCTTTTAGGGATATATGCCTGTCCCAAAAAATTCATATATACATATAAATAGAAAATATCCGTGACTGTTCTGGCGGCAGGATCCTTTCCACGTGTAAATCAACCATTGGCTATAAAATCCCACTTATTAAAAAAAAATCTTATATTCCCAAACCCGTTCCTTTCACCGGCCAATTTATCCCTTTAAACACAACACACAAAGCCTCTTCACTTTCTCACTCTCTCTCTAACTTTCTCTCTCATCGCCGCTGCAGAAAAAATCAAACACCAAAAAAATCATGTCAGAAGAGTTCGCGATTCGAGTAGAGCAAGGTCTCAAGCTCTCGCGGCGGATTTACTACGGCAAAGGAATCGCTCCTCCGTTAATCCCAGATCCTCCTTCGTCGCCGGAAAATTTCCTCCCGACTGCGATTACCGCTTACGCTTCGATCACAGATCCGGTGGCCGTAGATAACCCCGACGTGCCTAGCTACCAGCCGTACGTTCACGCGCGGTGCGATCCGTCGGCGCTCGTTCCTCTTCAGATGTTAGGTGTTGAGATGAGAGTCGATTGTTGGCTCGACACGGCGTTCGTCGCCGTTAACGGACGGTGGCGCGTGCACTGCGTCATGCCTAGCAAACGCTTTGACTGCTGCGTCGCTGTTCCTATGGGAGAAAAGGTTTTAATTTTTATTTTCAAACTAAACGACAAAATTGCCTTTATCTTTTACATTTTCCATTAATAGCATTGAAAAAATTGCATAAATAGCATAAATAATAACATTTGATTTTTTTTGTTTTGTTTAAAAGGGATCGTTTTTAGAAGCTGAGATTGATGTTGTGAGCAATGAGAGGACTTATAAGACTAAACTTGTTACAGAGGAAGCAACATCTGATTTTGACAATGTTCATAAAGACAAAGACTCACGTTTCTTGAAGTCGCAAATATACACTTTCAAGATACCACATGTTAAGTTTCATTATTATCACTTTTGTTTTCTTGTTTTATGATTCTTGTGTGTTTAAGAGGTTTTTGATTGGTTTGTTGTTAATGAATAGGTTGATGGAGGATCGGTTTTTTCGGTTAAAGTGTTTTGGTCACAGAAGTTAGTGTACAAAGAGGGCAAGTTTCATCTCAATGTGCCTTTTAGATTCCCTGCATATGTGACTCCTGTAGGCAAAGAGATTTGTAAAAGAGAAAAGATTGTTTTGAACTTGAACTCTTGTGTTAATGGCGGCGAAATAGCTTGTAGCTATTCAAGCCATCCTTTGAAGGTATTGTTGTTATATCATCAACAAGACAACAACTTCTTCCACAGTATTTGATAGTATGGATTGTGTAATGTGTGTGTGTGTGTGATGATTCTCAGATGATTCACCGCGAAATTAGTAAATTAAGCTGCGAGTATGAAGCTGATGTATCGGTTTGGTCAAGAGTTGATTTTGCTGTTTCATTCAATGTGAGAGAGAGTCTTCTCTGAAGCATTTTGTTGTATACCTCTTCTATGTTCCGGTTAAAGTAGATTGATAATAATGTTTGCTTTCACAGGTTTCTTCAGGTGATTTAAGTGGGCATGTTTTGGTTAAGTCTCCATCTCCTTGGGATTCAGATGACAGAGGGATGTTCTGTTTGTATCTTTTCCCCGGAACAACTAAACATAAGCAGGTTTGTTATTACACCTTTGGCGAAAAACTAGTCAAGAGTCTACTCATTGTGAAATGATCAATACAATGTTATAATCTGCAGCTTTTCAGAAGAAGAGTTGTGTTTGTTATAGACATAAGTGCAAGCATGAAATGGAAGCCGCTCGAGGATGTAAAGAAAGCTTTGTTAGAGTCTTTGGCTAAGCTAGAATATGAAGATATTTTCAACATAATCGCTTTCAATGACGACATACTTGAGTACTCAACTTCAATGGAGTTTGCAACAGACGAAACTATCTCTGCGGTGACTGAATGGCTTGATAGTAATTTAATTGCAAATGGTGGAACAAACATGTTACTTCCACTCCAAAAGGTCCTTGCTAAAATCTCTTTTCATCTTTTTGTTTCGCAACATAAGTCAAAGACTTATTAGACTGTCTTCTTGATGTCTGTGATATTAGGCGATGAAACTGCTTGAAGGTAGCAACGTAGGAGTTCCTCTTGTATACCTAGTCACTGATGGATCTGTTGAGAACGAGAGAGAGATATGTATTGCAATGAAAGAATGTTGTAGCAGGAAAGGAAAATCGATATCTCCTCGGATATCTACCTTTGGTATTGGTGAGTTACAGAGTACTCTTCTTTCGCGCTCTTCTCTGTTATAATATAAGCCAGATCTTTGATTATAGACATTCCTTAGGTTCGTTTTGCAACCATTACTTCTTGCAAATGCTAGCGCTGATAGGGAATGGATACTATGATGGCACAAATAACACAGGTAAAAACCTGCAATAATCCACCACATGTTTAGTACTAATTCGAATTTCATGAAACTAAACATTTCTTGATAGCCAGATTCATTCGAGCATCAGATGAGTAGACTATTCGATTCAGCTTCTTCAACGATCGTAGCCAATACAACTTTCGATGCTCTTAAACTCCTCGGCTCAGTCGAAGTACTTAAGCAACTTTCTATAAACATCATCAAGCTCCTGGACTTGTTTCTTGATCTTCTCTTTGTCTATTTTTTGCAGCTGTTTCCTTCTAAGGTTCCAGACATTACGCTCGGACAACCTTTGATCTTGTCTGGAAGATATAAAGGACAGTTCCCAGATGAAGTCGAACTACGAGGCACATTAGCTGATTTGACCTGTTTCACTATAGAGTTAACAGTTCAAAAAGCTAAAGACATGCCTCTAGACAAGGTTCTTGCGAGGAGACAAATTGATGAACTCACTGCTCGAGCTTGGTTCGAAGAAAAGCAAGAACTACAAGAAAAGGTATAGAGATTGTTGATTTTGAACATCTTTTGGTCTTTGTTTTATTCTAATATCCTCTGTTTTCTTGATAATTAGGTCACAAGATTGAGTATAGAAACAGGGTACCCTAGCGAATACACGCAAATGGTATTATTACTCAACCAAAACGAACAAGAGAAGAAGACGATAGCAAGACCGGTCTCATTCAAAGAGATAATCAGAAACCCATCATACCAAATCCACAAGCAGATGCAGAGGAACATCGAAAAAACAAGCTTGCTTGGGAGACAAGGCTTTGGTTTCGGTAACTTAACAGCCACGTTAAAGAACGTACCGCCGTGGATGGAAGAGCCTAAGGAGCCTGAAAGAGCCGAGATTCTCATAAGAGCCGCGTCCGGCGTTGTTGACCGCGTTTGCTGTTTGTGTTGCTTGCGGTGCGTTTCGAGGATGAGCGATCAGTGCACGATTGTGTTCTCGCAGCTTTGTGCAGCTTTGGCTTGTTTTCAATGTATTGGCTGTTGTTTTGAAGTATGTGGCTGTCTTGACCTTTGAAATATGATAAGGTTGATATGTAAGAAAAAAAACGTAAGAGTAAAATTATTTTTTAAGGAGGGAATGTAAATCCAAAAAAAGTTGATGTAATGTTATTATGTATAATAAATCTTATATAATATGATAGAATGTTTTTGTAACTTTCAATGTGGGAGTGACATGTGGTACTCTATTTTTATGCCATTTGTCATACTTCAAAAAATTTGTTTCACAAATGGTGTTAGAAAGTTTCATTATTATAAAGTTTTGTTTAATAAGTTATAAAAAAATTTGACATGTTCTTTTTAACTAATATTATATTCAATATTTTTAACTAATTATAAAGTTTTTTGTATCTTTCATTGTGCATCCAAGAAGTGTCTCATTGCTCTTTTTGACATGTATCAAAATTTTAAAATTCATTTTATTTCTTCCAATAATAAAAAATACCAAATAATTTTATATGTATCTTTTAATTTAAGAAAAATTATCCTCATTATCTTTTTCATGAACATCATGAACTTAAACCCACATATATCATAATTTTTTTACTTATTTGAAATTAATTATCATAAAAATTGTAAAGAATTAAGAGGAATTCACAAAACTACACCCTTTTAATTCCTCCTTCACAAAATACACCTAACTTAATTTTTTCACATATTTACACCTTTTCAAAATTTTAAAAGCTTGATTTACCCTTTTAAAAATTATCAAAATTAAAAAAAAATTATTTGGGTTAGTTAATTAGTGTTTAGGGTATAGTTTTAAGGGGGTATGATTGTGTGGGTAGGGTTTATTTGGATTTAATTTTGAGTGTTTAGGTGTAGTTTTTTGAAGTATTTTTGAAATGATTTAGTTTTGTGAAATGTAATTCAAATGGTGTAATTAATTATATTGAAGATATCAAGTCAACAAAATATCTCATACATTTTGTCATTCAACAAAATTGATTACAAAATTTGACATGCTCTTTTTAAATAATATTATATTCAATATTTTTAACTAATTATAAAGTTTTTTATATCTTTCATTGTGCATCCATCTCATTGCTCTTTTTTTTTGTCATGTATCAAAATTTAAAAATTCATTTTATTTCTTCCAATAATAAAAAATACCAAATTATTTTATATTTATCTTTTAATATAAGAAAAATTATCCTCATTATCTTTTTCATGAACATCATGAACTTAAACCCACATATATCATAATTTTTTTTCTTATTTCAAATTAATTATATTGAAAAACATGATGCACTTAAATATACATATATCATCACAAAAATTGTAAAGAATTAATTATATTGAAGATATCAAGTCAACAAAATATCTCATACATTTTGTCATTCAACAAAATTAAATTGTAATCAATTTTGTGACATAATGGTGACAATTATGTTGAGAATAAATTCTCATTACTCCACTACATAACTTCTATGTAAATGAGGCTATACAAGAAAATTATATTCTTCTCATTTTGATATACATTGAAACATAGAAATAAAACTAAAAGAAAATTAATTAGTCACATGTTTTCTTCTAATTTTCTCTTATTTGTTCTATTTTTTAATTTGTGTTCTCGAGAGCAAACACACAAAAATATTCAAATATTTATGATTTTAGGTACGTCAAAAAGCGTTATACTATGGGGCGTTTCAAAAACTATATGCATCATTTTTGTGATACACATATTTTTATAACTCTAAACCAATATTTATTTAACAATCCATATATGTATCATTTTCATAAAAATCATGAAATTAAACTCACATATATCATAATTTTCTTACTAATTTGAAATTAATTATATTGAAAAACATGATGCACTTAAATACACCTATATCATCAAAAAATTGTAAGGAATTAATTATATTGAAGAATAAGTCAACAAAATATCTCCTACATTTTTTCATTTTTTTGTCAACATTTGGGGCATAAATGGCCGAACCAATAGCCAATCCTACACAAACGTAGGCGGTGGGAATCGATCCCGGGTGGGGTGGTGCTACCTGCCTCACGTTGACTTATAATTGCCACTAGACCAAGACCACTTCCCCCTACATTTTATCATTTAACAAAATTAAATTATAATCAATTTTGTGACATAATGGTGACAATTATGTTGAGAATAAATTATCATTATTACACTTCATAACTCCTATGTAAATGGGGTTATATAAAAAATTTATATTCTTCTCATTTTGATATGCATAAAAACAAAACTAAAAGAAAATTAATTCTTCACATGCTCTCTTCTAATTTTCTTTATTTTTTCTATTTTTTAATTTGTGTGTCTAGAGAGCAAAACACAAAAGATTCAAATATTTGTAATTTTAGGTACGACAAAAAAACGTTATACTATGGGGCGTTTCAAAAACTAAAAAAAAGGTTTCGTCTTCGTAAATACATATTACATTCTAATTCTTGTATTAGTATCATACAAACAAATAATTTAAATATTTTATTTTACCAATATTAATTAGTTCATGTGTTGTAAAAATTGCGTTAGTATATTATTTTTCTCTTTAAGTTTTTTAAAAAGTATTTAGAGGTTAATAATCTTCTCTTTTGAAGGCATTTTAATATTTCTCGAGATGTTAACTCATTCAATTTTTTCGTGAAAATTTTGTTGTTTAAAGGTCGAAAAGTTTATGATGGTTCAAATGTCGAAAAGCTTATGATTTTATAAAATGTTTAATATATTAATTTTTTCCTACATTGTTAAATATAATAATCAATACTAATAACTTACATTTTTGCAAAGAATAATAATAATAAATATTTACATAATTATAATTTGCTAAGAAAGTCTTTTATACACATGTTAGCTAAAAACGTTTTCCAAAACAAAAAATAGAAACAAAAAGTGTGATGAAATTTTGAAAACATTTGAGTAATCAATTTAAAATAAATTACGTTTATCCATTAAAAGTCAGCTATTGTATGTACAACGATATACTTTTATAACATTAAAATTTAGGTTTTTTTCCTAGTTAATAATATAATTATGTTGTGTAATTAAGAGTTCTGATATTACAAGACTAATAACAATGTAGTTGATTGATAGAATAAAACAGTGTATTTTAATTACATGGATGTAAATTAAAGGGCAATTTTTATCAATACCACTAAAAAAGTTTTTTTAACAAAATTAACACAAATTTTCGAAAGTTTTATCGATATATATATATATATATATTTTGAAAATTTGGGTTGTCTACAAGAGTTGGTCGTGCTAATATAGTACTAGAATACATCCATTTTGAAAATATGTGTATTATGAATCTATGATCTTAATGGTAAACTAAACATATAAATTGATTGCAAGTAAGCAATTAGTTTTTTTTAACTTTCGATTATATAAAATTAAATATTGGGAAGAGGATTATAATCTGTACAAATCCAGATTCAAACTATAGATAATCAGGTTCAAATATAGAAGAAGAAACAAGTACCAATAAACCAATAGACATTAGACATTATTTTTCCTAAATCTCCTAACAAGATTAGCCTGTCAAAATTTTGTTGACTTAATATATTTCAGATCCAATGAAAATGACTGTACTATTTTTATATAATTTTTTTTATTAAATTTAAATAAAAAGGTATTGAAGAAAGGAGAGATTTAAGTAGATTTTAGAAAAGGAAACGGAAATGAGAAAACATTCCAGAAATAGAATGATTTGATGAATTTATGGAAAGGTTACAAAACACAAAGAGATCTCGTCATGCTCACTTCACGTGCTTCTCTTCTCGATGTCTCTCTTTTCTCTCTTAATTATTCTTCTCTCTAATTAGTAATTAAGCAATTTAAAACCTTTCTTTTCTTAGTTTGATAACTACTCTTAGTTATCCTTTCATTTTAATGCAACTCCCGAAAATACAACATTTTTAGGCTTTTTAAAAAAAATATATACTTTCACTAGGTTTCTTCAAATATTATTATGCAATGCTATTTTTATAAAAGAAATTAAATTCTCAAAAATTAACCTATATGACACTCTTAAACCTTAACTATAAACCGGAAAATGCAAAAAGAAAAAAAAACTATAAACCGGAAAAATAAATAAAAAAACCTTTATAATTGTTTTCATATTTTTGATATGTTTTTAAAAAATCTTTTGGTAATATTTTGGAAAGCTAGTGATAGTATTTTTTTTTGAAAAAAAAATTCTGCCAATTGTAAACGTTTTAAATAGGTAATTATTTATTGAGAAATTCACAAAACTACACCCTTTCAACCCTCCCTTCACAAAACTACACCTAATTCAATATTTTCACAAGTTTACACTCTTTCAAAATTTTAAAAGCTTGATTTACCCTTTTAAAAATTATCAAAATTAAAATATTTTCATTTGGGTTCGCTAATTAGTGTTTAGGGTATAGTATTAAGGGGGTATAATTGTTTGGGCAGGGTTTATTTAGATTTAATTTTGAGTGTTTAGGTGTAGTTTTGTGAAGTATTTTGGAAATGGTGTAGTTTTGTGAAATGTAATTCAAATGGTGTAGTTTTATAATTCTCCCTTATTTATTGGGAGAATCACAAAACTACACCATTTGTATTACATTTCACAAAACTACACAATTTCAAAAATACTCACAAAACTACACCTAAACACTCAAAATTAAATTCAAATTAACATTACCCACATAATCTTACCTCCTTAATAATATATCCTAAACACTAATTAGCTAACCCAAATGAATTTTTTTTTAATTTTGGTAATTTTAAATAGGGTAAATCAAGCTTTAAATTTTTTGAAAGGGTGTAGTTTTGTGAAAATATTAAATTAGGTGTAGTTTTGTGAAGGAATGATTGAAAGGGTGTAGTTTTGTGAATTCCTCTTATTTTATTAATTATTAGGGGTTTAACAGAAATTATCAAAAATAAAATAAAATTAACTCTTCCTAAACGAATTAATGCATGCTGACGAGTTGCATGACGATCAGTTCAAGTCATGTCTGTAGTACCTTTTCTGTTAAGTTAATAGACTTATAATACTTTTTTATTAGTTTTATAAATTTATAATTATATAATTCAGATGCCTTACACGTGTTCCGTTTAAAATCACAAAGACATCTCAAAACCTCGTTTTCTGTTGTTAATCACGTTTACAAAATGTTTAAGGCAACGTATCAACCATATAAACCACATATATTAGTTTCAATAATGACTGTTTAAGTGGTCCACAATTCTTAATGTACCAATTATAAATCTTAGTTACTCCTAAAGCATGCGTCTTAATTATAGAGCCAAGTCGCCACAAACAACACTATATATATATATATTAATCTCGATTATGATAAAGATACTGTTATTAATTAAGAAATAACTGATGATACAATGAAATTTAGGAGAAGAAGATAATAGAAGAGGACGTTGAAGTAAGAAGAAAGTTTTATGGGGACAAAATAAGATATGCATGTTTCCTCCAATGATGATAATTCATTTGCTAACATGAAACCCTATTGGAATTTAATAATTATATTAAATTAATGAAAATAAAATTTAACAAAATATTAAGAAAATATGTGCAACCAAATATATTTATATATTAAAAAAAGTTTTTAAAAATATCTTTTTGTATTTATTTTTTTCACTATTTTTTGTGTTTGCTAAAGCACCTGAATTTTACAAAAACGGAGTTAAATAACGCAAAATATAAATATATTTAGAAATAAGACAAGTGGACAAGGCATGAGACAGGCACCACGTGGCGAGTGTCTATTGGACCTAAGTTCGCGTTATTGGGAGTGGTTCTCCTATGATAAAGCGACTCTGCTTTTCTTCATTGCTTTCCTTTTGTCTATTTCTTCTCGTTCTATTTTTTTATTCACTTATAAATCAATAATTACATAAGAATGGAACTAAAATATTAATAATAAAAAATGGATGACAGAATTTATAAGTAATTATTATTAACTAAGAGTGAGGTTTTTTTCTTTGATGTCATTAGTTTTTTTGAATTTTTAACGTTAATTAGTCTTGTATGAAATACATTTTGAAAGCTACATTTTTAAAACTTTATGGTGACGGATCTAACTATTTATGGATATATATGGTAAGAAGCCTATATCATATTTGGATAGTATTAAACTATTGATTTGTTATCGATAAATCACACAAATAGCAAATGTAAGAGATTATTTTTTAATATACATACCTAATTATTTATTTATATAATATTATAAACGATTATGATTTGTTGACCAAATTCAATGTATGTATATTAATACCTCTATTTTTTAAAAAATGTTAACATAGAACCATATATATATATTTGTTTTGTTAAGATAGAAACCATATTTCTTCCGAACAAACCCGTAAATATTTAGTATTCAAAATATAAATGGTACTTTTTTCAAATGGTACTTTTTTCTTTTGGCTAAAAAGCTATAATAATGACCAATCTTGCGTGCACCTAAATTACAAAAATATACCAACATAACCATCCCATACACGAAATCTATTAAAAATGCAAACTTCCACGAAAATCACACACAAATAACAAAATGTGTAGAAGCCTCTATATATTAATTCGTGTCACCATAATAACCATTCAATACCAATTTTAAAACTTTTCTAGGGATTCAATCTTAATTTTTATTCTCCTTTTATAGATATTCGAAAAATGGTAAAAATATATTTTAGACTTTACGATGAAACGAAGTGCCGTTAATATGAATTGTGATCAAAGCCGTGACGTCCTCTTCGATACAAAATTAATATTTTTTTATATAACACTTGCCTAAAATACTAGTATTAATTAAACTAATTATAAATAAATTAATATGCAGGGAAAGAATGTTTTATTTTGACCTAGATCGTTTGCATGGGGATATGAGTCATACCAACGTGACTTGTATAAAGAAGAGTGTTAGGAGAAAGTTAAACCAAAATAAAACAAACCAAAGTAAGAGATAATTTATTTCTTTTTTTCTTCTACCTAATATTATCTTCTTCTCTCTTTTGAAGAAGTGAATCTAGACGAAGAATTAATACACTCGATTTTGGAACTTGAACTATCAAATTCATCAAAATATAATTCAGCAAATCTTAAGTTCTTGAAAGTTTTATCTCTATATATTAAAGCTTCTTGATTCCACAAGAAACCCTATATTATTTCATTTCTTTTTTACATTTTCCTCCTCCTTTTGGATCATTAAGACATGAAGGTTAGTTTAATCACACCTATGTTATATATGTCTAATTAAATTTTCAAATAATGTAACATGATTACTTACTCATATTTAATTAGTTTTTATTCATGTGTTTAGTTCTTCGGGTGGATGCAAAATAAGCTACAAGGCAAACAAGTGATTACTCATAGACAAAGCATTTCTTCTACTTCTTCTCGTAAGTTCAATTTTTAATTTACACACACAATCTATATTCTATATATTGTCTTCTTATTCGTTGAAACAATATTTTTCATTACCAAAGTTGTTGTCTAGTACTTGGGACATGTGCAATGTTAAACACTCTATATTAGCATTTTTTGTATAAAAGGACTTTATATTAGTATTGATTAATAACTTTTATTTTGTAAATTATAGATCAACCTCGAGAGGAGTTTAGCGATTGGCCTCATGGATTACTAGCCATAGGAACATTTGGTAGTGTAAACCAAGAAAACACACAACAAAAACTAGTGATTCAAGAAGAAGACAATAATACAACATCATCTAACGTGCGCATGGATCAAACTCAAGCGCAAGATAGAGACCATCAGTATCAACATCAAGATCTTTCTTCTTCTGATGACTTAGAAGATTTCACACAAGAAGAAGTTGGTAAGCTACAAAAAGAGCTCACAAAGCTCTTATCAAGAAGAAGCAAGAAGAGAAACTCCGACGCGAATAGAGAGCTTACGAATCTTCCTTTAGATAGATTCTTGAATTGTCCATCAAGTCTTGAAGTTGATAGAAGAATAAGCAATGCACTCTCTTGTGGTATTGGTGGAGATTTGATAAACGAGATTTTACCCTCGTTAAGTCGAATGCCTTATCGTAGTATATAAGGTGTCAATCCGAATCAGGAGCAATCAATATATTAGAACTTATGAGAAACTACACTTAGTCTAAGCAAATTAAAGAGTTGTTTGTTGAATGTTTTGTAACCGTGTAATCAATAAATAAAAACGCGAATTAAGAGTTTTGAAAGATTTATTAAAAGCTAAACAATCAGGTTAAGGTATTTTAAAGGTGATTAAACTTTCAGATTTCAAATTGTCTTTTACAAAAATAACTTCAAGGTTTTGAAAACGATTTTAGATCAATCCACTCTCGTGGCAATGATCTTTTTCTCAACAATTAAACTAAAACAATATCTTGGATAGTTTAATCGTCGAGAAACTTTAAGAACAAATCAATTTTAACCACTAAGCTTATTAACACAGATCTCTCGGTTAAGCTAGGCTTAGTTCTAAGGTAATTGTTCAGGAACCTTTATAATCTCTCGATTCATAAAGTTTCCTGGGTTCGATAATCGAATGGCCAACTCGATTAAAGCTTTAAGGTTGTTACCAAAGACTAAAGTTTTATAATCAATTAAGTTCTAGACAATCATCAATCCTAGATTCAATCAAACCCTTTCAACCCTAACCCAATTGTCTATTTGAAACTACTCATTAAGCATATTGAAATTCAAAGCAATTGAATTCAAAGAAAACATAAACATAAACAAAAGCAAGAGAATAAAGGGTTCAAGAAAACTCTTATTGATGATGATGGAGATTACAAAGGCGGCCAAAGAAGGATCACCAAGAAACCTCACAAGTTGTCCAAAGCAAAAACAAAAGTGATCAAAACAAGAGAGCCTCCAAAAAAACATAATAAAAACCCTAATATAATGTCAAAACATAAACCAAAACGTTCCCCATCGGTTTAGGAAATCGTTTTTTTCCTTTTTGGCTCGAAAAACCGGTTTTTCCTTATTTTTCTCGTCTGTATCGGCCAAGTGTGACCGGTACAACAAACCGGTATGAATTTTCTTCTTGATATCGGCCACTTCAAACCGGTACAACAAACCGATACGAAGTAAAATTGTAATAACTTTAGATCTAACCGTTGAAATCAGCTCAAACCACCGCCAAATGAAAGCTAACATCTGTGGCTATCTTGTGGTAAAATTTCATAAAGATCCAATGGTGGAAACGTCTTCAACGAGTGTCTTTTTGACGCTTTTTGTCACAATTCTCTGTTTTTTCCATAATCGCACTCTTAAACCCGAAAACAATGAAAGAACATGCAAATGCAACTTATATGATACTAAATGCAGCCTAAATGAGTTAATTCTAATGCATAAACTAAGGTAAAATATGTAAAATATGCAAGTTATCAACTCCCCCAAACTTATCCTTTGCTTGTCCTCAAGTAAGAGAATTAACATCAAAGTTCGAGAAAGTACAGAGGCGGGGACCTCAGAACCAAAAGCAACATGGTAAGTGCAATGAACGAGTATCCTAAACATAGTATCCTCTCGCGACCGAGCTAGTTCTACTTATTTCTATCTACCTTTAACTCCGTCTAAATCCGCTATTATTACCAAAAGCATGTGATCCACTTGTCTAGTCTAAGCACCTTTCACATTCAATTAAACACAATCAAGCATGAAACATGATCAAAAATTTCCAAGAGTTTTTCTATTTGTCTAGGTAAGAATGGGATTTCGAATCAAACGAGGAGGTTAACACTCAGGCATGTGGTTACTTGTAGCGCGGTTTCTCTCGGGGAGTGAAAGGGTTAAGCAAAACCGGGAAAGACAAGGAGCAATACAAGTCCGGACATCCATCCCTATACAACTCTAATCTCTAACCCATCATCTCATTCCTTCAACAATTAAGCATTTAAACATCGAGTTTTTTTTTTTTTTTTTTCTTAACTACCTTAGGGATTTTCTTTTGGCTATACTTCTCTTTTTTTCGAATTTTTTTTTTTTTCTGTTTTTTTTTTTCTTTCTTTTTGTTCAAAGCCTTTCTTTTACCCCTAGGCGTTTTACATTTACTCGTGTTTATTTCCTGATTTTTTTAAAAAAAATTTGAAGATGTGTTTCCCGTTATCCCGTCTACATACTAGTCCACAATAACCTAGCCAAATGGATGTCCTTTCTTGTCGTTCCCTATACTTTCAAGTTTTTGCGAAACCAAACAATCACTTATTGAAAAGAATTTTCACAAGTGTTTGGGTTTAGGCGTAGGGGGTGAAAGGGGAATCATCCTTAGAATGAGAATGACCGAATTGCGCTTAAAGTGTTTCGGTTTAGGAAGCCGCAATCCGTAGAAATCACAAAGCCATAGAAATTCTCTTGAAAACTATCAATCATGCTAATTAAAAGTCAAGTTTAAGTTCAAATAATTTTTCGAAGGTGACTTAGAACTATCAAACTTCATAACCACACAATTGGCTTTTTAAACATCAATGTCTAGGGTTGCGGTTTCAAGATTTTCAGCGAGTTCTAATTCGTTTACGGAAGATACTACACCTAAGATATTGTTCAAAACACTAAGTGCGACGCTTTACAAGGTTAACATCATCATAGATCCCCTATGCATATGACCTAAATGCAATGAACTAATCCTAAATGCAGAATTATTTTTTTGTGTTTTGTGTTTTTTTTTTTTATGCGAAAGCTAATATGACTACTCCCCCAAACTTAAATCACACGGTCTCCGTGTGAAAAAGTATCGAAGAAGGTTCCTAAATGCAAAATTATATGAAAACTAATGCGTATATACAAAGGTCTAGGAGTTACCTCGATAGCAGAACTAAGACGGGTCGATATTACTCCTCCGGAGAAAATTTTTGAACCCGTATCGGTCCAAGCGTACTCGATACAACATGTCGATACAGGTATATCGATCTCAGCATATCGATACGACTACCCGATACAACTTCGTGTCGCGATTTCTTGCATCGATCGCGCCTTAGATCTTTTTGAAGAGGTTTGAGTTCCACCTTTGGAGCTTTGAGCTCGCTCCAATCATCGTAATCACTAGTCTTACCATTGCTAGCATCACTCTCCATTCCGAAAGAGATCTCATCTTTAGCCTTCACATCCTTGGCACCAACAACCTTAACCTCAAGAACTTTGGCATTTGTCTCAACTACCTTCGGTGGCTCCTTTCCATACACAAGACGTTCCATCTCTTCTAACTCTTCGTCCCATTGCGTGCTTCCATTGGTATATGCATTCTCTTCCACTACATTTACCCTCTCCGGTCTTGGCTTGTCTCCATAAAGAAGGCTTTCAAGCTCCTCGATATCCTTATCCCATTGGTTCTTCTCGGCGTTATTTTCACCCATCTCTAAATCAGGATCTGAAAACGACAAGAGATAAGATCAAAAAAATTATATCATAAACAGAAAACTTAGTCCCAAGTGATTTCAAAGTTCTAATAATTAATCGAGTTCCCGAATCGGCAACGGCGCCAATTTGGTAAACGAGATTTTACCCTCGTTAAGTCGAATGCCTTATCGTAGTATATAAGGTGTCAATCCGAATCAGGAGCAATCAATATATTAGAACTTATGAGAAACTACACTTAGTCTAAGCAAATTAAAGAGTTGTTTGTTGAATGTTTTGTAACCGTGTAATCAATAAATAAAAACGCGAATTAAGAGTTTTGAAAGATTTATTAAAAGCTAAACAATCAGGTTAAGGTATTTTAAAGGTGATTAAACTTTCAGATTTCAAATTGTCTTTTACAAAAATAACTTCAAGGTTTTGAAAACGATTTTAGATCAATCCACTCTCGTGGCAATGATCCTTTTCTCAACAATTAAACTAAAACAATATCTTGGATAGTTTAATCGTCGAGAAACTTTAAGAACAAATCAATTTTAACCACTAAGCTTATTAACACAGATCTCTCGGTTAAGCTAGGCTTAGTTCTAAGGTAATTGTTCAGGAACCTTTATAATCTCTCGATTCATAAAGTTTCCTGGGTTCGATAATCGAATGGCCAACTCGATTAAAGCTTTAAGGTTGTTACCAAAGACTAAAGTTTTATAATCAATTAAGTTCTAGACAATCATCAATCCTAGATTCAATCAAACCCTTTCAACCCTAACCCAATTGTCTATTTGAAACTACTCATTAAGCATATTGAAATTCAAAGCAATTGAATTCAAAGAAAACATAAACATAAACAAAAGCAAGAGAATAAAGGGTTCAAGAAAACTCTTATTGATGATGATGGAGATTACAAAGGCGGCCAAAGAAGGATCACCAAGAAACCTCACAAGTTGTCCAAAGCAAAAACAAAAGTGATCAAAACAAGAGAGCCTCCAAAAAAACATAATAAAAACCCTAATATAATGTCAAAACATAAACCAAAACGTTCCCCATCGGTTTAGGAAATCGTTTTTTTCCTTTTTGGCTCGAAAAACCGGTTTTTCCTTATTTTTCTCGTCTGTATCGGCCAAGTGTGACCGGTACAACAAACCGGTATGAATTTTCTTCTTGATATCGGCCACTTCAAACCGGTACAACAAACCGATACGAAGTAAAATTGTAATAACTTTAGATCTAACCGTTGAAATCAGCTCAAACCACCGCCAAATGAAAGCTAACATCTGTGGCTATCTTGTGGTAAAATTTCATAAAGATCCAATGGTGGAAACGTCTTCAACGAGTGTCTTTTTGACGCTTTTTGTCACAATTCTCTGTTTTTTCCATAATTGCACTCTTAAACCTGAAAACAATGAAAGAACATGCAAATGCAACTTATATGATACTAAATGCAGCCTAAATGAGTTAATTCTAATGCATAAACTAAGGTAAAATATGTAAAATATGCAAGTTATCAAGATTGTGACGAGAAAGAAGAAGATATTGAACGTACAATAAGTGTTATTTTGGGAAGATGTAAAGCTATTTCAACAGAGAGCAAGAACAAGAAGAAGAGTAAGAGAGAATTAAGCAAAAGCTCTGTTTCTTATCTTCTCAAGAAGATGTTTGTTTGTAAAGAAGGTCTGAAACCTAACCCTAGCTTGAGAGACACGTTTCATGAATCAAGAATGGAGAAGGTAATAATACTAACTAAAGCAATACTTGTGAGACAAGAAAAATGTTCTGTTCATCTATGTCTTATTGTATTGATTTGTCTTTGTATGTAGTTGTTGAGAGTGATGCTACACAAGAAGATTAACACTCAAGCTTCATCGAATCAAACATCGACAAAACAATGCTTGCAAGACAAGAAACATCTTTCTATGAAAAATGAAGAAGAACAAGGAAGAAGTAGTAGTTGTGATGGGGGCAAATGGGTCAAAACAGATTCTGATTGTGAGTTTTAAAATACTTTTGATTAATTAAAAGTTAAAAAATAAAATGACATTTAACTAATTTAATTTTTTTTTTCTTGCAGTCATTGTTCTTGAGATATAAATCCACTTTTGCCTTTTTTCATGCTCTTTCAAGAAATTACAAGTAATAATAACTACTTTGATGAAAGAGTCTTAATCTCATTTGATGCAAAATCTAATATTAGATCTTATGTTTTTTTTGCAGATATATAATCTTCACTAATATCAAGACAAATAAAATATAAAAAGACAATGGTCAATTATTTTCTTCAACATTCTGGTGAAAGTTTTTAATTGGGTCTCTATCAACAGAGTCCATAAGTTTTTTTTGCATGGTTGGGTCCACAAAAACCAAACATGTTATTGAAACTAAAATCAGATTGTAGTACATGAGATATTTATACATATGTGTATAAATTAAAAATAGATTTATATACATATATGTATGTAAGTGTGTGTTTTTCAGGTTTATATTAAAACTTGTTTTTTCTTCTTGTAACACAAACAAGAAAACTACGTATTCAGATTAATAATACATTTTCTCCAAGTCTTGTTATTTTCTGTGATCATTTTGTAATATATTTCTTAATTGTTCAAAACTGCTAATTTTCTTTCCTAGCTAAAGACCATATATCATTACTAAAAGACATGGACATCCTAATTATATCACAACATAAAATTAGAAATTAATAATATAACATAAATCACAAAAATTAAAACCTAATGATTAAATTAGGAAATTATATTAAAAATAGTAACTATGACAAGATAATGACACAATTGATATTTGTTGAACTGTATACCAGACAAGACCTTAACCGAATCTTGAAATTGAAAATTTAAAGATTTTTAAAAATTAACAAAACTATAATAAAACAAATAAAACAGTCAGTTTTAACGGGCCGTAAGCCTAAGAAGGCCCATTAAAAAACTGTTTTTTAAGGTAAACGAAACCCTCTCTCTCACTAAGAGGCTTTCAATGATCCCATCACTAAGAACACATCTCACTTTCTCTCACTGTGACTTTCTTCAGTCATCATCTTCTTCTTCTTCTTCTTCTTCAACAACATTCTTCAGATCTCTGCGAAGAATCGATTTCAAATGTTGCTCAATAATCATCATCTTCTTTGTCTTCGTCTTCTTCTTCTTCTACTATGTTTGTCTTCTTCTTTATTAGTCCAAGCTTCGGTGCATGAGTACAGAAACGAGAGATTCATGACCAAAGGCAACGCTTTCGTCTTCCACGGCGGCAGCGAAGGCATCTACTCCTCTTCTCCTTCCGTTAACTTCTCCTCCGACTCCGATTCCCTCTCCTTTATCCGGTAAATCCGATTTTCTCAAATTTGAGAATCTGCTTTAGGATCTGGTTTTGTAAATTGTAATGTTCATTCTATTTTAGACATTTGCCTCTTGTTTTTAGTAACTTCCATAGGTTGCTTAGGATCTGATTATTGTAATGTTTGTTCGATTTTGTTGTTATGAGCTTCGAAATCGTCTTTTTAGCTTTAGATCTTAGTGATGAACAAGTAGCTTAGGATCTGATTATTGTAACGTTCGTTCGATTTCGTTGTTATGAGCTTTAGATCTTTAGATTCTTAGTGATGGACAAAGTAGTCTGTTCTTTATTGTTAGCTGATTAACTTTCGTCTTTAAGTGTATAGAGTAGAGACATTATCCTCTTGTTTTTTTAGTAACTTATGTAAGAGCTCTTTGTCCTGTGAATGTATAATTGGGAACAGTTTCGAGAAGATAAAGTTCACAAGACCTGAAGAAGTTTCTAACAAAACTTCGTTACCTATACACGCCGTTGTGTTCGAGGTAGAAGACAGAGAAAACATAGGAGGATCTGCTTATGGTGGTCAGAGAGCTGTTTGTTGCACATCTGATCTCGCAAAACTCGGTGTTTGCTCACACGGTGAGATCATTCACCGTCCTTCTGATAAAGAATCTGGATGGCCACAAGTGTTTGGTGTTTCTTTGAGCGAAAATGAGTTGTCTGGGACTTTGCCGACGAGGTCGATACAGGTCACTAGGACAGGAATGTACAACTTATACTTCATTCATTGTGATACTGATCTTAAAGATTTGGTTGTTGAAGGGAAAACTATTTGGAAAAACCCGACCGGTTATCTTCCGGGTAGAATGGCTCCTTTGATGTATTTTTACGGGTTCATGTCGCTTGCTTTTGTGCTTCTTGGCGTGTTCTGGTTCTCGCAGTGTGCTAGGTTCTGGAGAGAAGTGCTTCCTATACAGAATTGTTTGACTCTGGTTATAACGTTAGGCATGTGTGAGATGGCTCTTTGGTATTTCGATTACGCTGAGTTCAACGAGACAGGGATCAGACCAACAGTGATCACTATCTGGGCGGTTACGTTCGGTTCCATCAAGCGTACAAGTGCTCGTATCATCATACTCATGGTTTCTATGGGTTACGGTGTTGTGAGACCTACGCTTGGAGGCTTTACATCGAAGGTTATAATGCTTGGTGTTACATTCTTCGCTGCTTCTGAAGTTCTTGAAGTGATGGAGAATGTCGGCGCTGTGAGTGATTTCTCTGGGAAAGCTCGGATTTTCTTGGTTCTTCCTGTCGCGGTATTGGATGCTTTCTTCATCATTTGGATATTCAAATCGCTATCTGCTACGTTCAAGAAGCTTCAAGCGAGAAGGTTGTTGGTTAAGTTGGATATATACAGAAAGTTCACAAACGCTTTGGCTGTAGCCATATTGGTTTCCGTTGGTTGGATTTGCTACGAGGTAATATAACAAACAAACAACTTTCTTTTGATTCGTGAGAACCATCGGTTCATATACTAAAGGTTTTTGATTTTGGACAGCTTTATTTCAAGTCAAAGGATGTTTACAACGAACATTGGCAAAACGCTTGGATCATCCCGGCTTTTTGGCAACTTCTCTCCTTTTCGCTTCTTATCGTTATATGTTCTCTTTGGGCTCCATCTCAAAACTCGACTAGGTAACACCATATCACAAAGATCATTTGAAAATGCGATATGACGCTTGTTATTGTAATTATGAATAGTATATTCTCATCAATAGTAATTGCGTCTTGTACTCTCTAATGTTTGCATTGTTCTTGCCTTGTTATAGGTATGCGTTCTCTGGATCTGCTGGAGATTCAAGCGGGGATTTCGAGAAGGATGATTATACGCTAAACCTCATAAAACCGTCTCCAATACCTTCGCACGAAGTGAAAAGCCTCTCTGAAACCAGACCTTTAGAAGCTGAGAAAGGAGAATCAGACAATGACTTGGAGGAAGACAAAAGAGAGTAAAAGTAGTGAGACAACTACTTACATGCTTCTTCTTTCTCTTTTACCTACACATCAGGTTTTACTACATGTAATGTTTTAGGTCATTGTGAGTTTAGTTTGTACTATACAAAGGCCAAGAGACCAAAATCAGCCTCTTTGTTTTCACGGTGTTGTAGTGTTAGTTTGTTACCCCTGTTTTGTCATAATGTAATGTTTAAATTTTATTTCACAAGTTTTTTTTTTCTGTCTTATAACATATGTTTTGGTCTATAAAGGACAAGAGTAGAGAAAACTAAAACCAAAACTATCAATTACAAATAAGCTTACAAAAGAATTTGGCAAGTAACCAAGTAAGATATATTATAAAAGTTCATAATACAACATTACAAACTCATCAACCTCATAAATTAAAACCCAACCTGAATTTTGCGAAAAAAAATATTCAAAGAATCTGTTTTTCTTCTTCTGTAGATGTTCTCATTCTGATCTTCTTCTCAGATGCTGAGAAAGAGTTAACCCCTCGAACAAGTCGAGAACTTCGGTCTCTAACTCTTCGACAGTGATCTTAATGTAATTCTCCGGGTGTTTCCCGCTCTCTATATAGCTCCTAAACCTCCCGAGAAACGATCTATAAGCCGGACTAAGCTTCTCCAATATCGAAATCTTCAGCTCTTCCCTAAGCTGAGAATCCGGAACCAGCCACTGTGATTGAACTCTATGAACTTCTTCGAACAAAGCATTGAACGATTTAAACCTCTCTCTCAACGCGCTTTTAGATACACCCGAAGCGAAGCTCCCTTTCGTGCGTAGCCCTTCGTCTCTCAGACAATACAACACTTTGACCCAAGCTGCTCTTTGGTAATAAGTAGCCGCTTGTCTGAACTTACCCGTTAGCTTTCTCAGGTAAAGATCTCCGATCATTTCTCGTAGCTCCGTTGATCCTTTTATCTTCTGAACAATGTAGTGAACGTTGTTCATTACGAATAGATGCGATAATGCCGCGTCTCTGTAGTATTTCGATTTGCCTTCAAGATTGTGTTGTAAGATAAGTATGATCCATATCAAGTGTAAGGCTAAAGGAGGTTTGTTTTCGAGCTCGGAGAAATCTAACTCCGGCGCGGATGAGTCTGCGGCGGTGGTGGTGGTGGTTGTGGTGGTTGTGGTGGTTGTTGTTGTTGGTTTCGACATGATGAGATCGATCAAAGTCGGCTTGTACTCTGAGATCAAGCTAATGTAGTTCATAACGTACCTTGTTAAAGGATGTATCGTTCCTCCGGGGACGGGGACACGCGACGGTTCGCGGAGGACGGCGTTTTCGAACTCCGATAGTATCCCTCTCGCGGCTTCGGCTAATCTCGACATAATCTCCGCCGCCTGAACCCGAATCGAATCGGATGATTTGAGATCGAAAACCGATTCGATATCGGGCAAAAGCTCGATCAAGGCGTCGTGTAGATCCAAGATCTTGAATAGCTTCTCCGGAGATCTACGGCTGATGCTTATCGCCTCCGCGAAATTGAAAAGCTGAATCGAAGGTCCTTTCACCGTCTCCATGAAACAAGCCTCGTGGATGTTGACGGCACCTACGCTATCGAAAACGTGCTCGCATAAAAGCTTCTCGCTCGCGAAGACGACTCTCACGCAGATCTTAGCCGCACGGATCCAACGACGGATCTTCTGCTCGAGCGCTTCCCAGTTCAGTCTCTGAACGTCTCCGATGCTTAGCTTCTCGATACCTAATCGCCGGAAACTCGAATCGACGGCGGATTTGCGTACGCTTCCGTAGACTTGGATACACTCGCGGAGATAACCGGCGGAGATCATACGGCGAGCGATCCAGCTCAGATTCACCACCGCGTCGATCGGTATAAGCTCGATCTCGCGTATGCTGCTCGTGGATCTGCTGTAGCTACCACGTCCCGTAGGTAACCGAACCGAACCGGAACCGGTACTTGAACTTGAACCGGATCTTTTTAGAAGATCCGTTTCTTCTTCTTCCTCTTGTTGTTGTTCATCTTCTTCGTTACACTTACCATTATTACTACTCCCATCTTCTTCAACCTCTAAATTAACAGAAGAAGACGAAGAAGAAGAAGAAGACGTTAGCGAATCTGAGTTTATTGGAGAACTGTGACTAACGAGAATATTACGAAACTCGTCTTCGAGACGAGCCATAGCGATCTGAATCGAAGAGTTGGCTCGGGTTTCGATCTCGCCGCCGGAAGATACGTAGCTTTGGATTTCGTCGACGGCGTTTAGGTAAAGCTTGACTTCCTCCGGATCGGTGAATATCATCTTCTCCTTAGCTTCTTCTGACGCCGTAGCGTCCCACCGCATAATCATCTTCTCAGCCGTATCGAATCTAGAAACCGAACAGTCTACGTCGCCGTCGCCGCCGTGAATCTGCTCTTGTTGTTGTTGTGGTGGTTCCATGATTTTTACAAGACACAGAAGAGAACAAAACAAACAAAACAAAATAAAAGTGTAAAAATTAGAGAGATTTCGCTTTCTTTATGGTAGGGACTAGAAAAAGGCAACTATTGAATTTTAGATGCATTTTTAAATTTTTTTTAATTAAATAAAATTTAACTTGAAAGATGCTTTAAACAGCTCTTTAACTGCCATTAACGAGGCACTTTTCTCAAGTTTTATTGATTTATTGATACCACAAAATTAATTAATTAGGAAAGTAAAGTTAATCATAAATCTTTTGAGACTGTCTTTTTAATTTTGTTAAACAGAAATATGTTTTTTTTCTGTAATAAAATTGAGAATCGTAATGAGTTAAGTCAACTATTCGACTGGTACAATACACGTGATTACACCCGGTTTCCCATGCATTATGCCTTTTTAAAAAAGATTCACGGTGACAATACACACTAATTTTATAATTTAATCAGAAAATAAAACAAAAACCCAACAAAAATAATTAAGGAGTATATTAACTAAAGTTTGCTATAACCCCGTGTTGTCAAAAAAAAAAAACTAATGTTTGCTTTTAGATGGGTGTATAACATAATTTTGATAATTATCATTTTAAAATATTTATACGAGCCAGATAAAACAAGAAATTATTCATTTCATTTCTTAACTTTACATGTGGTGTTAGTATTGATATGTGACAATATAGAATTAAGTATAAAAGAAAAATTTAATGTTGCACGAGTGGTGCTCTGCTGGATCGACCCAATGACAGAATTATATTATTTTTTAAAAAAGTTTTTCATATAAATAATTATGAAGTCTAGTTCAATTCGACGACTATTTTTTAAATTATATAACAAGTACAAATGTTTTGGGTTTTAAATGAATAAATCATCTTATTCAAAAACGTTATTGGATTAGCTAAATATCAAATGTCACTACATGTGTCGACTTGCTAATAATAATCATGATTCATCATATAATTTTCTTATTTTGTCCCGATTCAGTGTTCATAAGATTTATAATTAATAACACTTTATTATATGGTACCAAACTATCAATAATTTTTGTTTTTTCCTTGAATCCTTGATAATGGGGCATTTGTATAATTTTGCTATTGCTAGAATATATGAGTGATTAATAATAAAATGCAGCGATAGGTCTTTTGTTGTCTGCCAAATAGTAGTTTATAAATAGTTAAATACTGGCCATAATTAAATTATTGATTAAAAGAGAAATAAAACCATATATTAGTGATAATTTATGATTTGTTAATCTCCAGCTGTGTTTAGCTGTCATACATTTCAATATTTTCTTTTCATACGTACGTATAACAGAAGCACGTGATATATTGATACATAGTTTTGGTTACTAATTTGAGAATTGTATATATATAATCTCTAATCCCTTAGAGCATGTTTATCAAAGATGTTTATGTAGAGTGTTTGTGTATTTTTGTGTATTTGAGTATTAAATTAAATCAAAACATGTATTATTAATAAGCACCCTATAATGAAAAGTGCGTAATGAAGAATTTTAAGCTCCCATTTTATAGAGTACTTATTAATAATACATGTTTTGATTTAATTTAATACTCAAATACACAAAAAAACACAAAAAATACACAAGCACTCTACATAAACACCTTTGATAAACATGGTCTTAGATTTTAACTGTTTTTCATGTCTAAGTAAATTTTAATACTAGTTCACTAGTATTTTAGTTATTTCAAGTGGGATTTATGATTGATGTAAGAGCATCTTTATATGGTTCCCGGTCGGCTTTTAATTTGTGGGCTCCACAAAATAATTAAAAGCCACCTTCCAAAACTCTTCCTAAGAGCTGGTTCTTGATTTTTCCGAGGCTCCACTGACATGTGGCGACCCACGATTTTTCAATTTTTTTTTTTAAGTTTTTTTAATTTTCAAAAAAATAAAAAAATATTATAAAATCTTTATAGGGGCTTTATCTATAAAGATTTTCTAAAACCATGAAAAACTTTCATATGAAAAACATACATGTTTTTATCTTTGTTATAAAACTCGTTCCCCTAATTGATTATTCCCACATGTTTCCGCTATTGAGTGTTCATTCTCGCCAATTAAATTTCTGGTCACGTAAAATTAATAATCTTCGTACATCGGTCTAATTTTCATTAATTTTCGTATATTCCAATTTTTTTTTCTTATTTTGTGTCTAATTCGATTATTTACAATTAAAATCAATAAAAAACTGATAAATTATTAGTTTTACAAATTAATAACAACATAATGATAATAAAAAATTATTACATATAGGAAAATATATAAAAATAAAAATATATCCAAAAACCAGTCTCCGTTAATTCCTAAATGCACGACGTCTAACGGATTTTAGAACATTGGTTTTATTAACAAAAAGAACCATACATATTTCAAAAGTTCTCTAAAATGTATTAACGCATTTTAATGAACGAGCTCTTCAAAGTCTTATTTACCCTTACCGTATGCCACATTTTACATTTACGGCGTTATCTCTGTCTACTTATTGGTGTCGTCTTATAAAATCGTACAACGTAAATTTATAGGGAAAATTGCAAAAAAAAAACTAGGGTTTCAATTTTTCGACAGAAAAAAACTGACAAATATTCATGTGTAAAAAAAATCTTAATTTTTTTATTTTACATTTTAAAACCTAAGGTTTGTTTTTTTAGCAAAATAAACCCTAGCCAAAAATCAGTTAAATTTTAGCGGAGAAAAAATTATTCGTTTCACTTAAATGAAAATGTGATTGTTTCACCATCGCATACAAAATGGATATAAGAAAAAAACGAGATAAACGAAATTTTTTTTTGTGATTTTGAACACTTTATCAAAGACTGAAGTTATGGATTTTAGGACAAGTAATATCATCTTTGTTTGTGTTTTTTTTTGTTTTTCTCGTTTTTTCTTCATATTCTCTTTGATATACGATGATAAATCAAAACCGTTTTAATTTTATGTGAAATATGTCGTTTATCTCTGCTAAAATTTAACCGATTTTTCGGATAGGGTTCATTTTGCTAAAAAAAACAAACCTTAGGTTTTAAAATATGAAATAAAAAAATCAAGATTTTTTTTTAAACCCGAAAATTTGTCAGATTTTTTCTGTCGAAATGTCAAAACCTTGGGTTTTTTTTTACAATTTTTCCTAAATTTATATTCTTCATAGTCTCATTTCTCTCGATAAAACCTTCAATTCGTCATAGAGATTTGCGGGTGATAGCTGAGTATTAACAAACAAAAAAAACCAAACACGTTTCGAAAGTTCTCTAAATGTAATAATTCCTTTTTAATGAATGGGCCTTTCAGGAGCCCAATTATCTAACAGACCCTAAAAGTCTGTTTTACCCTCACGTTATACCATAACTAACATTTATGCCATTACCTTCTCCTTCTCCTTCCTCGTGCCGTCTTCTACAAAACCCTAACTTTCAAGCTTGTCTCCTTTTTCTCTCTATAAACCCTAATTCGCTAGCTTACCCTCCTTCGCGCTGTTTCTTCACATCACATGGTTTGATAACAATGTCGGAATCGATGGATTTGAATCTCCTCACTTCCGATATCGCAACGTTCGCTTCGTCTATCGGCTTATCTTCTGGTGACAACGAATCCGGTTTTCGAAAACCACCTAAACCCAAATCCAAATCCAAGAAAAAGAACAAGCCTAACAAATACGACGAAGAAGAAGGTGACACTACGAAGAAGACGAAATCGAACGTTAAAGACGAATCAGGCAAGAATCAGATCCCTAAGAAGCAAACCCAGAAAGAAACTCCGACGAATCCGAAACCAAAACCCGATTTCTTATCTATAGACGAAGACACCACAGGGTTTAAATCGAAGCGTTTCGATAAATACAAGGCTTTGCCTAAGCTACCATTGGTTAAAGCTAGTTTTTTAACCTCTGAGTGGTACAACGATGCACAAGAGCTTGAAGAGAAGGTCTTTGGTGAGAAAGGTAAAGTTTCTGCTTTGACGAAGAACAAGGATGATTTGAAAATTGTTGTGGAGGAGAAGAGAGAGTTAGGAGAGAGATTGATGTGGCAATACGCAGAAGACTTTGTTACATCTAAAGGTAAGAGTGGAGACATGAAGATGGTTATGTCTGCTCAAAAGTCAGGGACAGTGGCTGATAAGATCACTGCCTTTGAGATCATGGTCGGAGAGAATCCTATTGCTAATATGAGATCTCTTGATGCCTTGTTGGGTATGCTTCTTTTGTTCTAAAGAGATAAAAATGTGGTCTTTATATACTTGATTGCTCATTGAGTCTTCCTTGTAATGTTGTGTAATGTACTTGTTGGACTTGTTTATTTGTAGGGATGGTGACTTCAAAGGTTGGTAAGCGATTTGCCTTTAAGGGTCTTAAGGCTCTATCAGAAATTTTGATCAGGTTCGTTTTTTACGCTTTTGTCGAGATATAAGTTTGTGTGTATGAATGAATCCATAGTTGTGTTGGTATTGTACTTTTTGTAAGCTCATTAACTGAGGTTTCTTTTAGGCTATTACCTGATCGAAAGCTGAAGACGCTTTTACAGCGACCTTTAAATAGCCTTCCGGAAAATAAGGATGGTTACTCGCTTTTGATGTTTTGGTACTGGGAGGACTGCTTGAAACAGAGGTAAGCAAAATTTTATCGTTTTTCTTTCAAATGTAGGTTCCTCATTAAGAAAAAAGAGCGTTTCTGCCGTTGTTATCTTTGGATGTGTTGTTTATCCCTATGTCCAAGATTTTTATCTACATCAATGGTTCAGTTAATAGCATATTGTGCTGCCTTTGTAGGTACGAGCGTTTTGTTAACGCCCTTGATGAATCATCTAAGGATATGCTCCCGGAGCTAAAAGACAGGGCTCTAAAGGTAATATCACAACACCACTCTGTACTCCCTAGATCCTTTAGTAGAACTGGTCTCCAGTTTTTGTTAGACTGTTGATGAGTTATCATATTAGATGTTTGAGTATTATCAATGAAGTTTTGTCTCTGCATGATCCATAATTGTGTGTAACTTGGTTTCGTTATTGCTATAGTGACTTTTTGTTTTGCTTGGTAACGTGATCTGGATCGTTACTATAGTAAATGATTCTTGTTTTGTTTGGTTTCAGACAATATTTGTCATGTTGACAAGCAAATCAGAACAAGAAAGGAAATTGCTAGTGTCATTGGTGAACAAGGTAATTTTCAATCGTTATTTCGAATATATGTATGTACATTGTAGTCAAATTTTCTCAATCCCTTTTAACTTATCTGTGGATTGCTTTACACAGTTAGGGGATCCCCAAAACAAGAGTGCATCTAATGCTGATTTTCACTTGACAAATCTTTTGGCTGCGCATCCTAACATGAAGGTGCGGCTATTTAACCTTCTTATGTCCATGTTTAAGTTCTTCTCGTTGGCTTAAACTAATTGTTGTTTTGCAGGCTGTGGTGATTGATGAAGTTGACTGCTTTCTCTTTCGACCTCATCTTGGACTACGTGCAAAGTATCATGCTGTATGTCCTCGCTGTTTACTGTTCATATTTTCAAACAAATTTCGTTTATTCATTGTTCTACGCTAATTAGGTTCATGAAAACATTTCTATTTGTTGGTTTGCTCTTCTTTTCAAACTGATTCAAGTATCATCTTTTGGCTTCTTTGATTTGAACAGAGAGAGAAGCTAAAAGTTTATGTGCGTTTAACTTTCCTTAGACCATGCTTATTAACCCTTGTAAAATTTTGCAGGTTAACTTTTTGAGTCAGATTCGATTGAGCCACAAAGGAGATGATCCAAAGGCGGCAAAACGCCTGATTGATGTATACTTTGCCCTGTTTAAGGTATATAACCAGCATCTAAAAAGTTTTTTAAGTGAGAAATCAAAACTTTTTCGTTTGTGTTCCTTCATGTCTACTTCCTATGAATGTCTTATGACATGACATCTTTCACAAGTTGCGTTATGACTCAAAAGTCTGAGTCACATGGTTGTGCTTCTATTATCAATAGGTTTTGACCACAGAAGCAAAAAAGAAGCCAGGTGCAGATGACAAAGCGGGTGATAAGAAACATGCCCATTCAAAGGACACAAAAGAAGAGAAAGCCTCTGATTCACCTGTTGAACTGGATTCCAGAATTCTCTCAGCTCTACTTACGGTTAGTTCAGCTTTGTTTTTTTGCCGTTACTTGGTATATGTAATTTTATAGTATTGAGACTTACTAGATCAACTAATGCCCTAGTGTTCTGTTATTACAGGGAGTTAACAGAGCTTTTCCATATGTTTCAACTGACGAGGCCGATGATATAATTGAATCTCAGACGCCGGTGCTTTTTAAACTGGTAACTTCTAAAGCTTCGTCATATAAGTTTAATATCATTAGTTGCAACTAGAAAGTTAAGAAATAAAATGGGTTCTTGAATGTATGCAGGTACACTCGAAGAATTTCAATGTGGGAGTTCAATCACTGATGCTTCTTGACAAGATCTCATCGAAGAATAAGATTGTTAGTGACAGGTTTTACCGTGCATTGTACTCGAAACTTCTGCTTCCCTCTGCAATGAACTCTTCTAAGGCATGCTAATTTTTATGTTTCTGCGAACCTTACTTTATGCCTCGTGATCAAAACACTGATTTACCCTTCCCTATTCACTAATTTGCCATTCCTCAATTTCAGGCTGAAATGTTTATTGGGCTTCTTCTTAGAGCCATGAAGAACGATATAAATGTTAAACGTGTGGCTGCCTTCTCCAAAAGAGTCTTGCAGGTTAGTACTAAGGATATATGATTCATCAGCACCATCTTTTTCGTTATAGTTTCATTGATAGTGATGACAATATTCATATTATTCCTATACGTGAATCTTAATTCTTTTGTTTCCTTGATTAGTAATGCTAACACAAAGAATAATTGCAGTAGCACATTGAATAGATTTTTCTCTATCCCTAAAGATTACTCTTGAATACTTGAATAGGTTGCACTTCAACAGCCTCCACAGTTTGCCTGTGGATGTCTTTTTCTCCTGTCCGAGGTGCTAAAAGCAAGGCCACCTCTCTGGTAAGTTTTTTCGTTCTGTTACCATATATATATATATATATATATATATATATATATATATACTTTTCTCCGGTCATTCAATGGGTCCTTTTATTCATCATGCAGGAACATGGTGAGCCAGAGGGAATCAGTTGTGGAAGAAGAAGATGTAGAACATTTTGAGGATGTGAAAGAGGAAGATGATGCTGAACACAAAAAAGAAGCAGAGAAAGAAAAGAATGGTGCTGAAGCTGATCTCGACGGTGTGAAAATCACAAGTAAAGATGATGATGATTCTTCAGATGACGAAGAGGCTTTGGCTGTCAGACAATCGGATGAAGAAGATGATTATGCATCTGATGATGGCGAGGAGCTATTTATAAAAGAAACCCCTCATGAGCTTAAAGAGACCATGGAGGTTTCTAATGATAGCAAAAAACAAAGCCAACCACCCTTGAAATCAAGCTGTCTTCCTGGAGGATATGATCCTCGCCTTAGAGAACCTGCTTACTGGTCAGTGAATCTCATCTATCATCAAAGCATTACACTGTTTTGTCCCAATTAAGTGTGAAGATAGTTTTTAGCACTATCTTGATATCATCGCCTTTTTAGTTGTAACTGAACCTTTTTTATTTCAAATTAACAGTAACGGAGACCGTGTGAGTTGGTGGGAATTAGTGGTTCTTGCTTCACACGCTCACCCGTCGGTTGCTACAATGGCTGGAACCCTTCTCTCAGGGACTACTATAGTTTACAATGGAAACCCGCTAACCGATTTATCTCTAACTTCTTTCTTGGATAAATTCATGGAAAAGAAACCAAAGCAAAACACTTGGCACGGTGGCTCTCAGATCGAACCTTCAAAGAAGGTAAAAGAAGTTCTAGCTTTTATTAAACCAGAGCTCGAAAACAATTATGTTGTTAATAAAGGGGTTTTTTCGTGTTTTCATGTGTAGCTTGACATGTCAAACCATATGATTGGATCTGAGATTCTCACCTTAGCTGAAGAAGACGTGGCTCCTGAAGATTTAGTGTTCCACAAGTTCTATGTGAACAAGATGAAGAGTACGAAGCAGCCGAAGAAAAAGAAGAAGAAGCTACCTGAAGAAGAAGATGCCGAAGAGCTTTACGATGTGAATGATGGTGATGGTGGAGGAAACTACGACAGCGATGTTGAGGCTGGTGATGAGAGTGACAATGAGGAGATTGAGAATATGTTGGATGATGTTGATGATGATGATGTTGTGGAAGAAGAAGGCGGCGAATATGATTATGATGATTTAGATAAAGTAGCAGGTGATGATAATGAACTTGTGGCTGATGTGAGTGATGCAGAGATGGACACAGACATGGAGATGCTTGATGGTGAAGATCTTGGTGATGATGATATTGATGATGATGTTGATGATGATGTTGAAGGTGGTGATAGTGATGGTGATGGTGATGATGATGATGTTGGTACAAAGAAGAAGAAAGAGAAGAGAAAAAGGAAATCACCATTTGCAAGTTTTGAAGAGTATGAGCATTTGATAGACAGAGAGGAGAAGGATGATTCAAAGTCTAAAAGAAAAGTAACATCAGAGCCCAAAAAGAAGAAGAAGAAGATGAAGAAGAAAGCTTCTGAGTAAAAAAGTTAAAAGCAAGAGAGTAAAACTCCTTACTTTGCTATACAAGGCTCTGCTCGTGTTTTTGAGTATTATACTGAAACTACAATTTTGGTGCATTTTGTTGTTTTTTCATGTTTGTACTTTATATTATTTCATCTTTGACGAAATTATGTTTTAATTTAATTCACTTGACACTTTAGATTGTTGTCACTCATACTATTTTCATGAGTTTTTTACCTTTTACTATTTTATTTACTTAGTTTAGATACAAGTATAATTGATCTTTGATATTTCATATAGGTATTGGTGATGACATTATGACAGGCGTGAGACAACAAGATGATATAGTGGTAATTAGGAAGTTAGTTAACATTATCTTACATCTTTAATTGAGTGATATGATTAAGACATGCTTTGTTCTTATGTAACCTTAAATTCCTACTTTTTTGGGGATAACCGAACCTAAAAGATGTTTTGTCGTCTAATTTATAATCTAAGATAATTTATTGATTTTAATAAAAAGTCATATATAATAAATGGACAATTATACAACTACCTACTTTGAATTTTATTTCATTATTTTTCAAAACTACACATAAACAGTCAAGATTAAATCCAAATAAATTTTACTCACACAATTATACATTTTTAATATTATATCCTTATCACTAGACACTAATTATCGAACCCAAAAACAAAAATTAATTTTGGTAACTTTTTAAAAATTAAATCACTATTTAAAATTTTGAAATGGCTTAAATATATAAAAATATTGAATAAGGTGTAATTTTGTGAAAAATGGTTGGAATGGTTTAGTTTTGTGAATTCCTCTATAAAAAATTAATAAAGCAGTTTAATAAATGTAAAGGAGATTAGTTGCTTAATTGTGGCGCACTAACATAATCTAAACCATCCTAACTAGCTTGTCTCTACTTTAGTTTTGGACTCTAGTTTTAATTATATTATAAAAATGTCTCTTAAATTAATTTCTAACCTTTTAGTTCTAGATTCTAATCTAAAAGTATTCTACCATAAAATACTAAATAATACTCCCTCCGTTTTTTAATATAGGATTTTTGTTGAAAATATTTGATTTTAAAAAAATGAATTTTCTCATTTTTTATATACAATTGTTAATGATAAATTATAGAATTCAAGAAAAATAATTAAACATTATTGATTTAGAGTTGTTGGGAATTATAAATCACAAAAAATAATATATTTTTATATGTTTGTTTATTATATCTGAAAAGCTAGAAAATCTTATAATAAAAAACGGAGGAGTATAATGTAACATATAGCTTAACTCGATTTAAGCAAATCATTACGAATCAGAAGTAATTATTATTCCAAAATTCATGTTGCTTTGTCTTGATCATGTATATACATGCATATGCATAATAATCACTTTCAAAGAAAAAAAAATATTATTTATTTAAAAAGAATCATACACACTTGATGTATATAAGCATATGACGGTGGACAGTTATCTAATGTCTAGTGATGAATGAGTACTATTTAACTATTTGATTTTATGTTTTTGCCATAAATAAGTATATGTACTACCAATTTATATAAAAATAAGTTTTTTAAATTCCTTAAATGATTAGCTTACCATCCACAACTTTTTTTGTTCCATAAAGACAAAAGGTATGGTACTAAACTCTTCTCTACCTAATTTCTCGGAACTAACAAATTACAACTAACTTTTAGAATTGTTTAGCAATAGTATTCTATAATATATACTCTAGGTGTATGATTAATGCATAATATATGCTTTGCATTCAATAAAAGGACTTTATTTTGTCAAAGAATAAAGAATTTCTTTGTGGTTGGTGGTGAAGTACGTAATTATTATTTTACTTATTTATATGATTTTAAGATTTCTTCATTAGTTTTATGGTTTTGATTTTGGAAATTTTATATATAATATATATTACTCATATGAATTATTAATATATAAAAATTTTAGCCGGAACATATTGAAGACCATATTTGTTATTTTTGGTATGCATATATGAACGACAAACAATTAGCATTATTTGGTAATATTTAACAAAAATTGTGGACAAGATGTAATCGTTATCTACAAAACATCACTCTTTGTCCAATCATTAGACAACAACACGCAATAAGAGGTTGCATACACATCTCCACACACAAGTCTACGTATATATCTCTACAAACTTTATAATTAATGATTTTCACTAAATATATTGTCATCCTAATATACAACAAAAAATTAACTTTTAAAATGAATATTTTTCGAATTTTGGTTTATGGTGTATGTCATCTTTGAAAACTACAAACATGTTCTAGGCAAGGAAATAGTATATAGATATATAATTCAACATTCTTGCCATGTTAATTTATATTTTTATGGATTGTTGGTCCAAACACTACTAAAATTCATTTATGTTCTACATGAGATTTTTATATCATGATGTTCAAGAGTTTTTCAAAATTTTAATATATTTATGTGTTACATATAAAATTTTAAATACAATCATAAAATACAAAAAAGCAAAAAAAAAACAATGGGCAAAGAAGATATGTAGTACTAGTTTTTGCCATATATGTCATCATCTCTCTTAGCTGTTATGCAACAATTTAATAAGTGGGTCATGCTTTTCTCTCCTTTCTCTATCTCCATTTCAATATATATACACACACATGAACCTTCCTCGTTATTTCCTCCTATGAAAACATCTCTAAAACATTCAATATCATTACCCTAAGCACACACTCTTATAAATCTTATATATATTTCGTAAAACCCTAAACTCGTTGTTTAGTTTCGTAAAAAAGTATGGCCAAAGTTGGTAAGCTAACAAAGCTCAAGTCGGCGATGAAGAAATGGCCTTCTTTCGCCAAGAACCACCACCATAACTCCTCCTCCTCTTCCTCCTCGGCCGCGGTATTTGATCATGAGATTTCAGACAACAACAACAATCTTCATGTGGTTTATGTTGGTCAAACTCGAAGACCTTACATGCTAAGACAAGACATAATATCTCATCCACTATTTCAAGAACTAGTTGATAGGTCTTCTTCAAGATGTAATATTGAGCAAGATCGCGAGATTGTTGTTGCTTGTGAAGTTGTTTTGTTTGAACATTTGTTGTGGATGCTTAAGACTAATAATCAAGAAGGTGGTTCTGTTGAAGAATTGGCTGAGTTTTATACTTATTGATGACATATATCGACCGTTTATTTTATTTTTTTATATATCGTATAATATATACTTTTTGTTGTTTGTTTTTTGCTGTGTTTTAATTTGATTTGGTATGTGATCATAACATGATCTCGTAAACCATTTCATTTGCTTCTGTTGTTTTTTTGTTCACGAGCAATTTTTTTATAATGATGAGCATATGTAGCTTCTTAATTAATTTGTTACAATCAACAAATAATTAATATCTATCTCTTAGCAACCATTTTTTATATTTTCTTCAGTATGTATCTCTATATATATATACAATAAAAAGAATATGATGAATTCAACATTATAATTTATATATATAAATATTTTAAAATCAACGGAGAGCTAGAAAACTTATTTTAAGGTTGGCATTTTTAATTTGCCAACTTTTATAAATAATAGGCTGGCTTTTGTTTCTATTATTTATTTGATTGTGACGGTTTTGTAAACTTTTGTTTCTATTTTTGTAACGGAATCTTTCTCATGAGTCATTTGTCTCTCATCAGATAGTAAAAAAAGGAACTTTAATTTCATGTTTGCTATTGCTTGCATACATATTTTAAAATAATTGCATGTATAATTGTATATCACCCTATTAATTAAATTATCTACTTAACTATCTTGCTTTATTATATAAATTCTATAAATTCATTTTTTTGTTTGAAGCTAGAATTAAATTAATGTTGTTATTTTTTCTAATGTGGGACCGTCAGTGATCTAAAACGCGCTAGGCGCTTGCTAGGCGGTGAGTGAGGGCCTAGCGCCTAGCCGTATACGCGGACGCCTAATCGGTCTTACGCGGATTTACGCGGATGGACAATTTTTAGAGTTTAAAATTATATATAATATGTTTTACCTAAATATATAGATTTTGTGTCCCACCAAAAAAAAAAATATATATATAGATTTTGTGAGTAAAGAAAGTAAAATTGGAGTTTTAAATGTTAAATTTTATATAGTTTTGTATGTGAATATAGGTTTTAAAACACAAAATGATCTTAATGAAAAAAATACATACAAATTTATGTAAAAATAATAAATATGTATTTTGTTATTTATAAATGTCTTAAATTTGTAAGATTTATTGAACAAAATAAGTACTTTAATATGAAAATTAATAATTTATAAATTAATATATGAATATATTATTTTTTAATGTTTTTTGTTATAATAGCCGCATAGAATCCGCCTAAATCCGCATAAACGTCCGCGTAGACCGTATAATATCCGCATAAACGGCATAAAACGTACGTATTTTAAACAACCGCATAAACCTCTGTATAGTTTAAATACGGTACGCCCGGCCCCCGCGTAGCGTATAGGCACCGTCTAGGCGCCCGCCTAGCCCGCGTTTTAGAGCGCCTAGCCCGCGTTTTAGAACACTGGGGACCGTACATAAAACATACTTACAGACGACAAAAACCATTGCAAGTCTCCACATCATTCCAAATTTTAAAAGACATGCTTATACCAAGTAAAATAAATTTTAGTGAAAATTGAAAAATATTTTACGGTTTTAACTGTAAAATATAATTTTGTATGTTGTTTACGTTAATAAAACTCCCATTATTGAAAATCCATCGAAATTCCACATATTCTGAGACAGCTCTGTTTCATTAAAAAAATATGTGTCGATACCAAATATTTATATATATTATAATAAATATATTCATAGAAATTATAACTTACAATGCATACTATCATATATTATTAGAAATAATATTAATGGTCGTTCTCATGACGCGTTGGTGACCTGGTCCCAGTTTCATGGTCCTATATACTCTCCTTTGTAATTGCAAGTATTATATATATACATATAAACATATATATATATATATATATATATATATATGTAGACACAAGTGTTTAGATACACATAATTGATATAAACCTAAAAATTGACAATAAATAAATGACTACATATACTTATTATTTGATAGATTTATAATAGGTTTTGTTGACATAATTATTGGTTTTTATCCCATTTATATGTTAGTGAATTAATGCAGGCAATTTACAAACGCTAATACCATGCATATTAAATCCATTTTAATGAATGAATTTGATCATGATTATAATATATTATTTATGTCCCAATGAAAAGTTTGACGTGAGATTACAAACATAAGACTTGCATATTATTATTAAAGAGTCTCGAACACTTTTCCTTAGAAAAGTACTTAATTAGCAAAACTATTTATAAATCACGACCAAGTTCTAATCGTTATGTGTTGTAGATTAGTATACTATATAACTAATGATGATGAGAAGTTTCTTCGTTAAGTTTAATCAAGTTTACTAATTAATTTCGACATGCTAATCATTGAGCTGGGTGTGTTATTCCCGCAAACTTCGTGTGCGACTTCCGCTAGAAAATTTAGTCATGAGTTTCAAAAAAATATTTATAAAAATGCATAAACTTTACTGAAAAATATATAATCACAAATAATCATCTTAAAAATATACTTTAGGTTCACTTATTTTTTTTGAAAACTCTCTATTGTTTCATTTTTCTATATTAACAAATATTCGTTTTTAATATAACAAATCAACGATCTTTGAAAATGTATCACCATTACGATTATAACAACACGTACACACTAAATAAATTCAAATAAACTTTAACACACAAAACCACGTATTAAGAACAACTTTCGGATAATTTGTGGTCACTAGACCATGAATATGAGCCAAATCAATGGTATTTGTATATTAATGTGTAAGACATAGGACCTCATGATTTTTGTTTTGAAATATTAACAAACAAAAGCCATATACTTTTGAGGAATTCACAAAACTACACCCTTTCTTTCATTCCTTTACAAAACTCTACCTAATTCAATTTGTTCACATATTTACACCCTTTCAAAATTTAAAAAGATTGATTTACCATTTAAAAAATTATCAAAATTAAAAAATTTTCATTTAGATTCGCTAATTAGTGTTTAGGGTATAGTATTAAGGGGGTATGATTGTGTGGGTAGGGTTTATTTGGATTTAATTTTTAATATTTAGGTGTAGTTTTGTGAATTTATTTTGAAATGGTGTAGTTTTGTGAAATGTAATTCAAATGGTGTAGTTTTGTAATTCTCCCTATACTTTTTTGTTTGATGACTAGTTCTAAATTTATATATAATGTTTCTTGTTGTTAAGTTGTTGAATTAAAATCAACAAAAACTTGAATGAGGTAACATAATTAAAAAAAAACTAACCGGGCATAATATTTTTTCATTATTTAATTGTTAGAGACAGTACTTATTGAACTTTTTTAACACAAGTTATAATGTTTTAGTTATGATTAATATGACAAACAAAAAAAACTCATTCATACCATACTGAAAACATTTGTAGAGTTGAGGAATCTTTCTTTTAAGTATTATATGTTTTTGATCAATACTATATACACTGTTTTGGATAATTTGACATATTCAGTTTAAATATGTCAAATCAAAATCCATAGCAAGACATGAAAGTATTCATGTGTGATATTATATGGTACGACGACAAATACAAAGACTTCAAGATATTTCATCTTAATATGCAATATCTTATTTAAACTAATAAGAAATGTATTAAACGATAAAGCATAATTAAATGCATGTAGTTTTATTTAAAGTGGCGAGTTTCTCGATCATTCTTTGTTACTTTAAAGTATTAATCAAAGTATATATTATAAAGCACGATACCCAAAATATCAAAAACTCTTCTCTTCTCTTCTCTTCTCTTCTCTTCTTCCACGTGACAATATCCACTATACATTTTCTACACATACACCGATTTTGATATTCATTTATTTATTTGCTACCCATAAAGAAAATATCTCTTCTTTTTGATCCTCTCTTAGCTCATTTCATATACTTATCAAACAATGAAGAAGGAAGACTTGTATGCTGTTATGGATTTAGACAATGAATGTACACAAGGAGATCTCACACTTTCTTACAACAACCTTATTCTGGTTAATTTTAATTTTGTTTTTATCTCTTCTTTTACTTGTTCTTTTGTTTTGCCCTAAAAATATAACTCTTTTTTGGGTTTAATGTGGACTATATTATTTCCATCTTATTTGATGATGGTGTAGAAATGGCATCCAGATAGGTTTCTTGAAGAAATCAAGAAAAACGAGGCTACTATAAAATTTAAATCCATACAACGAGCTTATTTTGGTAAATTTTAACCGGTTCAGTATTAAACCGGTTCTTGATTGTTTTATCGTTCGGTTTAGTAATTTATTTTGTGTTTTTTTTTTTATTTCCAATAGTTTTGTCGGATTCGAACAAGAGGTTGCTGTATGACGTTGGAGTATATGATAGTAATGACGACCAAACTGTAAGTAATAATAATTTGATCTCTCACATTATATACAAATTCATGTTTTAAAATTTTGAGATAAAATAAATGACATTTCTCTTCCTTTTTTTTAACAGCAAAACAGAAACATGATAATAATTTATATACTAAAAGGGTTGTATTAGAACTGTACTTATATTACAATCATTAAACCCAATATAATGCACGTTATTATAAGAAAAAAACTGAATTTAGTAGAAAATAAATTTATATATATATATATATTGATTTTGATATTAATCATTTTGTGGAGTGTAGGGAATGGCTGATTTCATAAATGAGATGGTGACTCTTATGGCTCAAACTAATTCTACGGTAACACAATTGGTTACAACTTTGTTACTATAATAGTACTAATTACTACTAATATATGTATATATGTGATGTGATTTTTTTGGCATAATTTGGTTTAGGGGGATGAAACTTTTGAAGAATTTGAACAATTATTTGAGGAATTGTTGAATGATAATATGAATCAATTCAAAACTAGTTCGTCTTCATTTTCGTCTGCCCCATTTTGTGGCACATCTACTTGTGATGATTCATCAAGTGATTAAGCTTTGGTAAGATTTCTTAAAACGTTCTTTCCCTCGAGTTTTATTTTTGCAATGTTCTGGGATACTATGATTTATATATAATAAGTGGATACTAGGATTTGTGATAATGTATATTTTAAGATTTTATTTTCAATTTTTGTTAAAATGTATGTTGATAGCTTTTGGTGTTTTTTAAATAAAAGGTAGGTGTTCCATCGACTAGTTCAAGGGTTTTGCAATAGAAGAAAGATCTAACAAGTACTAGACCAATATTTTTTTGGGAACTTTTTATATTTTATTTGGAATTTTTTAAAAACAAATGTGGTCAAGAACTTCTACGTTTGAATCTCATTTTTTGTGACATTTTTCTTTTTATTTGAAAGCATTTACATATCAAAAAGATTGAGAATCACCCTTCTAATTTATATGCTTGTTTCTTAACTTAAAATTACAATTCATGTGGTAAAATCAAAGAGTTACTCAAGTTAAATAACTTTTTGTTACACAATATCATTCACATGTTTATGATTGACTATGGAGTAGTTATGTGTTTTTTTGGTCGTTTTTACCGACAAGTTTATGCACACTTAGATATCGGTTTAGTTAAAAAAACCAAACCAGAAACTAAACCAATGAATTATCGGTTGAGCTCGATTTAACCCAACGGTAGAGTAGAGAGTAGAGACGAGGGTAAAATAGTCTTTTTCCCTAAATTAGGGTTTTGGCTTTTATAAATCCAGTTCCATCTCACGCGAGGTTTCATCTCACGCCGCTTTCCTCCTCGTCTCTCTCTCTCGTGTAATTTAACAGAGCTTAAGCTTTTAAATCTCCTCGTCGAAGAAGAAGAAGAAGAGGAGAAAACACACACAGTCACAAAAATGGCGACTAATGGATCTGCGAACACAGCACAGCTTTCACAGAAAGAATCCGATATCAGAATGATGTGCGCCGCCGAAGTTCATCTCGGCACCAAAAACTGCAATTACCAAATGGAGCGTTACATTCACAAGCGTCGCAACGATGGTTTCTCTCTCTCCTTCTCTCTCTTATACTTAGAACGATACATAGAGAGATAGAACATTGAGATTTGTTTGATTTGTATTATGATCTGTGTTTTTAGATTCGTAATGTTGGATATATCTTTGAATTAGAATTTGTAAATTGAGATAGTGTTTTGATTTGGGTTTCTTGTCTTGTGTTTTTTGTTGATTAGGTATATATATCTTTAACTTGGGCAAAACATGGGATAAGCTAATGATGGCTGCTCGTGTCATCGTCGCTATCGAGAACCCGCAAGACATTATTGTGCAGTCTGCTAGGCCTTACGGTCAGAGAGCTGTGTTGAAATTTGCTCAGTACACAGGAGCCAATGCCATTGCTGGTAGGCACACTCCTGGTACTTTCACCAATCAGATGCAGACTTCTTTCAGCGAGCCTCGGCTTCTTATCCTTACCGACCCGAGAACCGATCACCAGGTAAAACTTTCTTACAAAGTTTGTTGTGATGGTTTTGTTGCGTCTTGGATTAGTATCTTGTGTGTGAGTGTTGTGTATTAATGTAAGTGAATGTGGTTTTGTCTTTTTGATTTGGGTTAATGTTTATATGTTTGTTTGTGTGTGTTGTAGCCTATCAAGGAAGGTGCTTTGGGAAACATTCCAATTATTGCTTTCTGTGACACTGACTCTCCCATGAGGTTTGTGGATATCGGTATCCCGGCTAACAACAAGGGAAAGCATAGCATTGGTTGTCTTTTCTGGCTTCTTGCTCGTATGGTTCTTCAGATGCGTGGAACCATTCGCCCTGCGCAGAAGTGGGATATCATGGTAAGATCGAATATCATGTTACAAAGGCTTACAATTCATTTCTACGGTTTGTGTTTGGTTTGATGACTTTTGTATGTTGTGTTTGTACTACAGGTTGACTTGTTCTTCTACAGAGAGCCCGAAGAGGCTAAGCCAGAGGACGAGGACGAAGCTCCTCAGGCAGATTTTGGACTACCTGCTCCAGAGTATGGAGCCGTCGGTGGAGACCAGTGGACAACCGCTGCTATCCCTGATGCTGCGTGGCCAGGAGAAGCCCAGCAGCCAATATCTGGTGCTCCTGGTGCTTCTTGGGACGGTTCAAGCGGTGAGTTTCTGACAGATATAACTTGCAAACACAACCTATGTGATCTCTTGAGTCTCTTGTCTTGATTTTAATGGTGTTTTCTTCTTCTTACTTGCAGCACCGGTTGCTCAAGAAGGTGGATGGGACGCGGCTGCACCACCAACAGCGGTTCCAGCTGGCGGTTGGGAATGAAGTTGATTAGCCTTTACAATGGGTCAAGGGTTATAGACATGCTTTTTTGGGTATTATTGTGGTTTAAGAGTTATTTATTACTGTTTTTGCTTCTCACTTATCTTTAAGACAAGATATTTAGTTACTCTGTTTTTTCACTTTCTTTTTTTGTTTTGAATGAAGTTTTTCTACTTTATTTATCTCATACGTTTTGATCACAAATACAATTGAATTTCTTCTTCTGTACAACAAATCTCGACAAAAACTTAGTTAACATTGGCAAAAACTTTCAAGACAACAAACAAAACAAAGAACACAAGTGTTCTTATGTACAATCAAGACCAAAGATCCATTACGTTGACTCCATCTAAGAGACTACTCAGCGACGCCGAGGAGCCCCAGTTCCTCTCCATCAAAGGCGGCGGCTGCGGCGACATCATCTGGAAGTAACTCTCTGTCTGATTCTCGAAAGCTAACAACTCATCCGAAAACCGGGCATTCGCATGATCATCTTCACAAACAACATAACCCTCCTCTTTCTTCATCGGATCCTCCACGAAAACAACATCTTCGAGCCATTTCGTATCGATCTTAACCGTATCATCATCAACACTGTTCTCCTCTTCCCAGAGGAAATCAAGACAACTAGTACTATTACAAGGCAATGTGTTATCCATTGTAAGCAATCCAAAATCAACCTCCTCTTCTTTTTCTTCTTCTTCTTCTTCTTCTACTATATGTTGCTTAGGCTCAACTTCAGGTTCTTGTGGCGAGGCTTTACGCTTTCTAGAGATAGTCGAAGAAGATTGGTGTGGGAAGTTGAGTTTAGCTTTGGCTCCTCTGATTCTCTTAGCTTCGTGATCGTAAGCTCTAGCTGCGTCTTCTTCGGTGTCGAATGTGCCGAGCCAAACACGAACTCCTTTGATCGGATCTCTAATCTCAGCCGCCCATCTTCCCCATGGTCTTCTCCTTATTCCTCTGTATCCAACAACACTCTTCTTCTTCTTCTTCTTCTCCTCCTTCAAATTTGCTTTTCTCGAAGCTGAACAAAAAAAAAAATTCAAATCAAATCAAAAACTCTATTCACTGTTTCAATTTCGAAATCAATCGATTACGATTTAGATTAATCGGAGTTACTTACGAGCAAACTCGCGAGTATCGGAGAAGGTAAACGGCTCCGCCGTGGCGAATCCGCCGTTAGATTCGAAATCCTGAAATTCTAGATCGAAATCGTTGACTGTTAAGTTAACGACGTCGTATCGTCTCCTCTGTGACGGCTTCCGAGATCTCTCGAGATTCTCTTTTCCGGACAAAATTTGATCGGCGGCCAATTTGCCGGAACGCGACGGCGGTGTGTAATCGGAAATTATAGCTCCTCCGCACATTTTTTATTTCTCTCCGGATATTTTGGGATAAAAAAAATATTAATTTAATAATTTCGCAATTGTTGATTTGTAATTATTATTTTTTCGTAATCTGCAAAGTCTATTATATACAAAACGACGATGCATGAATCTTGGAACGACAACTGGGTCAAGTGGGTTTGGAATTTACTATTTTACCCTTGACAGGTGTCCGTTGTAAATTATTATAATGGATCGGATTAATATTCGATCTTATCATTAATCATATATTTTATACATTAATGAACCGTATATTTGGGCTTATTCTTTGTCGCCTGTATATTTATGTTTTTAATGACGATGATTTTTCTTTTTTACCCAAGTTTAATACATAGTCTAGCTAAAAATTTTGTTCATATATATTTTATATTATAAGGTTTTTAAAGTAACAAATTGCAATAAAAAATGAGAATAATTATGTCATCAACTAATATATCAACTTTGCTTATTCTCTTCTTGAGTCATCGACATGCGATTTAGTCAGTGTATTATTTGTGATTAGTTAAAAAGTTTATGAAATCGTCTTGATGAAAATTGAAAATATATACTACACTAGTTGTTAATTGCAACTTGATATATATATATATATATATATATATATGTAACTTACATAATGTAAGATATAAAAGTAAATATAATGCTATACTAGCTGTTAATCTACCTATGGCATTTAATTTTGAAACCAGTAGTAGTATTTATTACTGACTAATTAACCCATGGTTTTCTCCACTAATCATATTTTAAATCTAAACTAATCTATCAATTTAATTTGCTTTCAATCTTTGTCAACAAGCTTGTTATTAAATAAGTAGTGGTTGATTAACGACTAATTAATATTATTAGGTGGGACTAATTAAGACGAATTAGTATATATATTACGATGGTCACGAGATGAGATTTATCATTTATATGGGACGAACCTTTCATGTGCATATATTTGATTGATATTTATATATTAGCATCATCATTAAAAAATATAACCAAGCAACTAATATAGAAAGTGTATATATTTTAAATCTTTGGAACAATATTGCAAAACTTTGCTTAAAAGAGCTAAATTTAATGTTTATGAAATCATTCCAAAAATAAGTTCAAATTTATTGAGACGTACATTTATTACCACAATTAGCATATATTACAAAAGACCCAATAATTCCTTAAATTACTTCACAATTATGTATATAAGTATGATTTTTTTCTCAATGAAGTTTTGTAATCTCATAATAATCATCTCTCTTCAATTCTTATTACCAATATGGAAGATGGAGAAGCCTCATCGACCACTTGCTTGCCTTCCAACCAACAAAAAAAGCCTCTTCGAAAACCTAACTTGCTTAACAATCAACAAAACCCTAAAACAACGAAAGGTCGACAAAAGATAGAAATCAAAGAGATCAAAGAAGAGAACCGAAGACAAGTCACATTTTCGAAACGCCGGACCGGCCTTTTCAAAAAAGCGGCCGAACTAAGCGTTCTAAGCGGCGCGAAAATCGCCATCATAACGTTTTCGCGTTGCAATAGGATCTACACGTTTGGTAACGTGGACGCACTCTTGGACAAGTACATGCGCAAGACACCGGTGATGCTTAGGCCACTTCCCGGAGGCGGCGTAGATGACGTGGCACAAGGAGGAGAAGGTGTGATGTGGTGGGAGAGAGCGGCGGAGAGTGTCCCCGAGGAGGAGATTGAAGAGTATATTAAAGGCTTGAATGGTTTAAGAGATAATCTATGGACAAGGATATGTGAGATGAGTGGTAATAATGATCGTACGGTCCAGATGATTACAAATCCAACGGCTCAGATTGATTGGCATGCGATGGATCAAGATCTAATGGCTATGAACTATCAAGGCCATGTCGGTAATAATGGATATGTAGAGAATGGCTATGAACTATCAATTCCTTTTGTCTCAAAATGATAGACATTAAAAGTGTTTTTTTATTGTATGGAAAATGTCAAATCATTTATTATTTTAAGTTTTTCTACTATATTAATTGAAATGTTTAAGTTTTGAGATGGATTTAAATTTGTTTTTGTGTGGACATTGTATCAATATATATATTTGATATGTGGTTTTCAAATTAGTTGTTTATGCCATTTTTTATGAAATTTATATTAAAAATAAACTATGGTATTAAAGGTTCATTGAACATGGCACTTTAGGTGCACTTTTGCCTTGTCTTCCACGGATTTTGTTTTTCTGAGTCGGAGAAGGGTCAAAATGGATTGTTTTTTTTTACAAGAGATATTTGTAGAGTTTTTTTAAAAGGGTATTTTTTCAATCCATATAAAATATATTTGTTAAAACTCACCAAATTCCAAAAAAGACATGTAATTTGGCAAAAAAAACAAAAAGGTTGTCTGAAGTCTTATCTTTAAACAAAAACTTTTGAAAAAATCAGGAATGATCAAATCACAACTAAAATTCTAATTACGGCTAAATTAGTAAGTCTTAACATTATAAGCAAAACATGCCCTTGCACTTAAAACTCAGAGTTTTGATATTTCTATTATGGTCATTAATGGGCTCAGTTAAAAGCCCGTCTAAACCCAATAGAGCAATTGTCAAAATACCATCTCAAGTTTTAGGCCCAAATACCACTATGGTATATTTTTAAATACCACTATGGTATATTTTTAAATACCACTATGGTATATTTTTAAATACCACAAAAAAATTAGTTTAAAACCCTAAATCCTAAAACCTTAAAATTAAAATATACACTCTCCGAAAATAAACATTAAACACTAATTAAAAAATAAATTTTAAAGTGTTAAAAATGTTTTTATATTTGTGATATATATTTTTGACCAATAAAACTTTATTAATGGTATTTTTATTTTAGCCTAGAAAACTTGTCATGTCATAACTTGAAATTCATGTGAAAAGATGGCTAAAACGGCTATGTTATAACTTTATAGTAAGAGTGAATTTATGTGGTCGTAACAAATAGTGGAGAGTTCATTAAAAGCAAGTTGTCTGCGAGTCACGCATGATAGCACGTAGTACTTGATGAAAAAGTTTCTGATAACGAGTCATAGTTTATACTTACATATATACGTGTGTGTATGTGCTAAAATATGAACTAAAAAATTAATAAAACCGAACAATAATATATGAAGATTATAATTAATGGAAAAGGATCAAAGAATGTGAAAGCCTTTGAAAAGAAAAGGAGAGATCATGTGAATCAAAATACTATTTCATGTAAAAAGTTACTCTCAAGTCTCCTATATATTTTTAATTTGGTTTTCAACTCTACACCACTTAACTTCATTTTTTGTCACCAAATTTTCTTACATCCAACATAGTTTTTTCGTATAATAAAAACCCGAAAAAATATTACATTTCTTTTAAATGAAATCGATATATTTATTCGCGATTCTTCTTCTCCATCTCTTTGTTTGTAGCAATAGTTTTCGACGAGATCTCTTTAATGGTAAGTTTTGTTTTTGTGACAATTTCAATATAAAGATATAATACTTTTATCATATATTTTTGGTTATGTATTTATTCAATACCTTAATTAGTTAGTTGTTTCATTTATATTATAGATGTGGCAAGTGGCTCAAGCATACCGGACTGTTCGCACGCGTGTGGACCATGTACACCATGCAAGCTTGTAGTGGTTACTTCTACATGTTCTGCATCCGAAGCTTGTCCTGTCGTCTACAAGTGCTTGTGCAAAGGCAAATACTATCACGTGCCTTCCATCGTCTAACAACAACTCATCGTTACCACTTTGTTTTACACTTTTTGTAAGAGATAGTTCATAGGCTTAAGAGTTCTTGTATTTTTGTTCATTGTTGGTTTTTTTTGGAAATTAGTGAATGCTTAATTAGTTATGGTGGTGCCTATTATGTGTCACTTAAATTTATTTTTACACGGACACTAAAAATCACATGTGCTTAATGTAATGCAAAATGTCACATCAAATTTTATGTAACACTATTCACAAAAGTCAAAATCAACTTATGTAGTTTAGTAATAAAATGGTATAACATATTTATGGATGTGTATTGTATTGTGTAATAATACCCAAATAAACCACTATATCACACAATTTTTCTCTTCTTATAGTATTTCTTTGCTAAGTGTACAATTTTTTTAAATTAAAGGCCAATAATAAATTAATTTTCACATAATAAATTAAAGACTATTTTAACCTTTATTACATGCGATGACTTTATAGTTATATCCAAAAGTTATGATAGTTAAAAAAGTCAAAATTGACTATATCGCATATTTATTTTGGAGAATTAAAAACTACACCATTTGAATTACATTTCACAAAACTACGCTATTCTAAAAATACTTCACAAAATTACATCTAAACACTCAAAATTAAATCCAAATAAACTCTACCCATACAATTCTACCCCCTTAATACTATATCCTAAACACTAATTAACGAACTCAAATGAAAATATTTTAATTTTGGTAATTTTTAAAATGGTAAATCAAGCTTTTAAAAGTTTGAAAGGGTGTAAATATGCGAAAAAATTAAATTAGATGTAATTTTGTGAAGGATGGATCGAAATGATTTAGTTTTGTGAATTCTCTATTTATTTTTAAATTTAATATTAGTTGAAAAAAAGCAAAAACCGTCTTCTAATCTAAAACCCTTTAATCATTTTCCCCTTTCTCTTAAAACCCTAAAAACCCATATTCGCCGCTTCCTCCGTAAAATGAAATCAATTCTCCGATCAATTTCTCACCGCCGTCGTCACACAACCACCCACAGATCCTTCTCCGACACGACGGTGGAAGAAACCTACAAATTCGTAAGAGACAGAGGCCTCGACCACGCCGTCGAGAGAGAGAAAAATCTCCGGCCACTCCTTGCCATCAAAGACCTAATCAGATCGGAGCCTTCGAAATCTCTCCCGATCTCCGTCGTCGCGAATCACAGAGACGCCCTCCGTGTTCCTCTCCGTCCTATCGAGTTCGTACGAAGCTTCCCTTCCGTTTTCACGGAGTTTCTCCCCGGAGGAATCGGGATCCATCCTCACGTCTCGCTTACGCCGGAGATTCTCGATCTCGACGCCGAGGAACAGTTCGTTTACGCAAGTGAGTCTTATAAGCAAGGCTTAGCTGATAGGCTATTGAGATTGCTTATGATCAATAGGATTCATAAGGTTCCTTTAGAGATACTTGATTCTTTGAAATGGGATCTAGGCTTGCCTTGTGATTATTTAGACACGCTTGTTCCTGAGTTTCCTGACTATTTTCGAGTAGTAGAATCGAAATCAATTTATCGAGGAAGAGGAGGAGGATGTAGCAGAGAGCTAGAGCTTGTGTGTTGGAGTAGAGAGCATTGTGTATCTGTGTTGGAGAAGAAGGCGAAAACAGGAGGTAAAGGAGAGGTTTCGGTTACGTTTCCGATGAAATTCTCGAACGGGTTTGTTGTCGATAAGAAGATGAAGAGATGGTTCGATGAGTGGCAGAAGCTGCCTTATGTTTCTCCTTACGAGAACGCGTTACATCTGCCAGCGACTAGCGACGAGTCTGATAAATGGGCGGCTTCAGTGTTGCACGAGATCTTGAACCTGTTTGTGTCGAAGAAAGCTGAGAAAGACTCGGTTTTGCGACTAGGCGAGTATATGGGATTGAGGTCGAGGTTTAAGAGAGTGCTTCATAACCAACCAGGGATCTTTTATTTGTCGAGTAAGCTTAGGACGCATACTGTCGTGCTTAGAGATGCTTACAGGAGAGGGATGTTGGCAGAGAGTAACGAATTGGTTACAAGCCGTAACCGTTACTTGAAGCTCATGAGTAAGGTTAAGAAAACGAACAGCGCGGTTTCTATCAGGATGAGAGATGATAAGGAGAAGGTGGTAGATGGAAATGTTTGCGAGATTGATGCAAAAGCTGAGAGTGATGATGATGATGATGACGACGAGGTTACTCGTTCTGAGGTCAAAGATGAACATGAAGAAAATGTTGTTGATGATGATGAAGATGTCGATGAAGTAGATCAGTACCAGAGTCAAGAGCGTGGTCTTGGGAACTCGAGTCCAAGAGCGGGTAGGAGATCAGGTTCACAGGAGAAGCCACATTCGGGGTCAAGAGCGAGTAGGAGGAGTTTAGGCAAATCAGGTTCACAGGAGAAGCCACGATCAGGACGCAACAAGATCAACTTAAAGACAGAAAAGAGAAGCCACATGTCTTAAAAGACCCAAAACAATCTGCATTTTAATCTGGTCCGTTATTTCTCCTGTGTAGTTATACCTTATCTTATTCATTACTACTTACTTCTCAGTGGCATAAAAAACAACAAAAAGTTTTGATAAAGAGTTATTTTTAGCTTCATAGTTATAGCTTAAACCTTTAATTAGTTGAATTGCTTTCAGAGTAAAGTCTCTTGTATGCAGAGCTTCTTGAAAAAACCGGTGCTTAGCTGCGTCGACGATTTGCGAAACAGAGCAGAGAGTGAGAGAGGAACATGATGAAGACAAGACAGGCATATTCACATTGTCAAACTTAGAAGCTTCTAAATCTTTGAGTTAAGCACTAATTACATTTTATTATCTCTGCTATTTTCTTGCAAGCTTAGAGTGTTTATGACTAGTAAGATGTGGTGTGGCATGATTCTTTCTGATTACATAGTTAAGAGTTAACATGCCCGACAAAAAAAGAGACTTTTGTATGGGTTTTTTTTTTTTTGTTTGTCAAAAACTTTTGTATGGGTTTAAAATGGCAATGGTATGTCCCAAAGTTTGTGAAGACACACCTGTGGCTTGTGTCGGACTTTCAAATCATTGTCATTTTTTTAAATAGTTTTAAATGTATTTGTACCCTTTTCCTTTTTCTCATCATAGTTTTCTGGGCCCAAATATGTATAATTACATAATTCTCAAATATTACAAAGTATATACATTTATGAAAACCATAATAAAAATGGGGAAAAAGGACTCTCCATATACATTCATTGGTGTTTTGTTTGGCTTAATATGGTCAAAAATGGTTTCTTACAAGCTTTTATTATATTTCTCCTTTTCACCATTTCTAGCAAAAAGCCATATCCAATATTCCTTTTTACAATATAAAATAATAAATTAGCATTGATTCTTTTAAGTTTCAGCGTCTTAAACCGAAATTAATTAGCAAACTCACTAAAAACCGAAATGTCACAAAACAAAAACATTTAAACAAAACGAGTCAACAACAACACTCGTCACTAGCTAAAATACCCAAAATACCCTCCTCTGCCAAAATAAAACCAAACACCAATAACTCTTTTTTTGAACCCCCCACAATTTATTACAAGACACTACCCAACTTCTCATCATTCCCATTACGTTCATCTAACAATAACAAAGAGGACTCTTCATCTTTCACAACTTTGTTCATCTCCAAACTTGTCAATCTCATCGCCTTTACCGCTTCTCCTTCCCAATCCGTTTTCGCCAAAACCGCGTACAATATAGAAACCGCGCAAGCCGCTTGAGCCGAAAGCAACCCAAACCATAGCCCGCTAAACCCGATTTTCAACCAAAACGCTAGTCCAAGTGCCACGGGCGTTCCAACGAAATAAAATGAACCGAGATTCACATGTGCTCCAACCGCCGGCCGACCGGTTCCTCTTAAAATTCCACAACCCGTGGTTTGCGGGCAATTCCCTAGCTCGCATAGCCCGACTATTGGCATAACCGAAACAACTAACATCTTGAGTGGGTCGTAGTTTGTGAATAACCCGGCCCAACGCTCTTTTAATGCCACGGTCCAAGCCACATTGAATGTTCCTACGACAAACGCGCAACCTAAAGCCACATTCGCGGCTAGCCTCGCCTTGTACGGTCTACCGGCACCGAGCTCGTTGCCCACCTACGAAAAATAATTTAAAAAAAAAAAACTAAAAATCAAATCTTAAAATCTTTTGTCACATGTAAAGGAAACATAAATTGACAAGTGGTTTTAGATGATGTTCAAGAGAGTCATGAGATTGGCAATGAAAAATTAGACCACAATTGACTACTTTCTTTTCAACCACTTTTTATAATTTTAATTTTTTATATATTTTAATAGCCAATCACATATCAAGGTGTGACCTTATTAATAGATATCTTAAAAATAATTTTCACAATCGCAACATCACATTGCACGTTTTATATTTTTTTTCGAAAAAAGCTAAAAATAAGTTATTTACTTAAGCCTTCAAGGTTTTTCGTAAACCACAATAGTAAAACCATTATTAAGCTTCTTGAAACGCACAAAAACAAACTTATGTCATTAAACAAGAACAAATCTTTCTTGAATAAGGTTCTTGTTAATTATTTTCAGTTTTTCGAATTCCAAGACTTAAAGTCCTAATTTAATTAATTAACTCTAATCCAATCATAAAACAAGAGAATTAAATACATCACGTTGTGGCTCAAAGACGTTTCAAATCAATATTTATAATCAAACTTTCAATTTAATTAACTCTATATCAATAGCCAAAAGACATTTCATATGACTATACTTTTTACTCAAATATTGACCAATTAGTCAATAAATTTTGACCAAATAGTCAACATTCTATGACTCAAATTTTGACCATTTCACCACAAAAAAAACAGAGATATTAAAAAAAAAGGACAAGGACACGTACCCGAGCAGAGACACAACCAGCTAAAGACATAGGAACAGTATACATAAGACTTGTTGTCTGAATCAAAATCCCCGTCGCAGCCACCGTTAGCTTAGGATTCTCCAAGTAACCACCCATCACCGTCACTATCTCATACCACCACCACTCCAAACATATCCCTAAACAACTCGGCACCGCCACTTTCATCAACGGTCCTAACCCACCAACCACCTCCACCACACTCTCCGACCAAGAAACCTTATCCGTTGCAACCACCTCCGTCATAGTCTCACCACCAAAAGATCTCTTCTTTAACATACCACTAAACCAAACATACCCAACCAAAAGCAAAACCATTATCAAATTCGTCACAACGGAAGCTATAGCCACACCAGGCACACCCCAATGCTTAACCATAACCAACCAATAGTTCAACGGCACGTGGAAAGCCACCGCGGCTAACGTGCACCACATCATAGGCTTCGTCACGCGCTGCGATCTCAAGTAAACTCTTAGAGGCTGAAGCAGAGTATTGATCAAGAGATCAGGAAGCGCGTAAAGACAGTACTTAGCCGCGGTTTCGGTTATCTCGCGGTCTTGTCTCAAAAACAACATGATGGGTCCTAAGTTAAGCCATAGGAGACTAATGGGCATAGAAGCGATCAAGAGGATCAAGACCATACGGTGAAGAGAGAGCTTGAGGAGGTCGTAGTTTCTGCTACCGTAAGCTTGGCTACATATAGGTTCGAGACCGGAGGCTAAACCGACTAGGACGGAGTAGCCGGTGATGTTTGTGAAGCCGATGGAGAGAGCTCCTCCGGCGAGTTCGAGGCTACCGAGACGGCCAAGGAAGAGAACGGAGACGACGGCGCGTACGTAGACGAGACAGTTCATTGCTGTTATTGGTAAGACCATAGACAAAAGCTCTTTGAGTTCTTGTGTGATTTGAGAAAGTGTTGGGTGTTTGTGTGAAGAGAAATTGTTTGATTGGTTTTTATTTTCCATTTGTTTTTTTTTTTTTGGGGGTTAAAGATTTTATTGTGAAATAGTGAGTGAGCTTAGAGGAGAGAAGAAGCCATGGGAGAGGAAAAAATTGGGAGCTTTTTGAAGTTGAGAGGTTTTCTTGTCTCTTGAAAGTGAAAGGAGAAAAGCTGCAACTATGTAATAAATAGAGGGAGAAAGAGTTAATATAATAATATAATATTATTAATATTTCTTTATTGGCCAGAAATTTAATATTAAATTTACATTATGTTTTTTATTTTCTAAATTTTTTTTTGTTGAAAATAATATAAATTAAGAATACGTTTCATATTTTGTATATAAATTTACTTTTTTTCTTACACTCAAAAGACTTCTCAATAATAATAATAAACTAATAGTAATTCAAATTTTTTTTAAAAAAAATATCCAACTAAACTTTCTTTGAAATTCACCATTAATTAACATCATTAAGTAAAAAACAAAAATAATGTACGTTACACAAAGGTAGGGAGTACATTTTCAAGTGCTTAAGGCTAACATTACATATGACCTTATAGGACCATTAGAAATTTGTTCAAAAATAATGAAAAACTTAAATTCGTTTAGAATTTTCAAAATTAAACTATAACTCGACTATCATCCCCGTTTTTGAAATTGACAAATTCTATCAATTTTGATTTATTATATCTTTGTTATGTCACTGTAGTTCCTAGTTAATAAACTAATTTTGGTTTTTTTTTTTTTTGAGCACCAAAACTAATTTTGGTTTATACATTTTTATTTAAATGAAAACTAGATTATATAATCTATTTTTTAAAAGACGATATAACATTATAGTTGAAACTTTGTGAACAAAAATGTTCCCCTCTGAAAAAGTAGGAAAATAATTAATGTTTATTCCCATATAGAGAAATACTATATACTCTCCAATATGGGTAATTTTAGCCTAAAAACAGAGTATAGAAGAATAGAGCACCAATCTAGATTCATTAAACCCTCTAAATCGAATTCTACTTTTTAAAACCTATATCAGAAACACTAACTATTGACTTTAGATGAAAATTTTATAATAGTAAATGTTAAAACTTGTTTTGTGTATTTATGGATATATATCTATACAATAATTTCACATATATTCTACAGTCTATCATATTTTCCTTAGAATTCAAACACTATTTGGAAATATCTAGATTTTGTTTAAATATACTAAACATTTAAATAAATAAAATATCTCTAATGGGATAAATATAATAATGTTTTGCGTGGTCGTTAACTTAAAAAAAATTAAAAGAGAATATAGGTCTTTTCATTATGGTTTGTGCTTGTGCATTCTTTTGATAATGACCACACTTACATTTGTTATTTGAGAAAAAAACTAATATCAACAAAAATGTTTGTATTATATATACTAGGGATGTTGTAACATATGTCCAAAACATGTTCACATACATTATTTTCATTGAATTTAACGTTTTGTTGTTGTTTTGTGTACATATAAATAAATACAAACTAATCTAAATCCTCTCGTGTAATATTTTAGAACATGGTTGTAGTAGGATTGTTATATGTATACTAAATGTTTTGCCGAATTGTATACGATAGATTAACAATAGGTTGCAACAAATCAAATATGTTTCAGCATTTAAAAAGTTTGGTTCAATGCAAATACTTTTAAAGTTTATTAGTTTTTTTTTGTTTTCCTAATCCACTACTCTTTCCGTTTCATAATAATTGATGTTTTAAACAATTTTTTTTGTTTAAAATTAGTTGATATTTTCATTTTTCAAAGTAGAATTAATTGATATTTTGTGTTTCTTAATGATTTAGATGATGAATGATGTGTTTCTATTGATTAAATCATGTTTAGATAAGTAATTAAACGATGTTTTTACAAAAAAAAATAAAAATAATTCTTAATCTATAGGTAAAAACCTTAAACAACGTCTAATATGTAACAAAGGGAGTAATAGTTTTTGAGTATGTTTTATCTACCGCGGCTAATTAGAAGTTAAATATGATTAGTGATTGTTTGGAAATTGAATTTTAAGAGAGGTGAGAGAAGCTAATACAATGATTAAATAAACTCACACGTGTGGATAAAAATTGAGGTTGCACGTGTGGCAGCCACCTGACAAAAATAATAAGTGTGGTTCTGTGTCAAAATGTTAACATTAAATCATGTCTTATAGATGGGTCACATTAATGTCACAAGTTGGGATACCAGAAAAAGAACTAGTCAGACCAGCTTTTTGTCTATTTTTATCTGACTTTGGTTTTCAAAAAAATAAATGTATTAAATTTTGAGGTATTCACGCAACTTAATCTTTTTTCCGTTCTTTTATAAAACTCTATTTAATTTAATTTTTTACATATTTACATTTTTTAAAAAAATTAAAAGTTTGATTTACCATTTAAAAAATTATCAAAATTAAAATATTTCCATTTGGATTCGCTAATTAGTGTTTATGATATAATATCAAAGGGGTAAGTGATAAACGAGATTTTACCCCGCTTAATCTAATATCTTAATGTAGTATTTAAGATGTCAAACCAAATCAGGAGCAAACAATGTATTTGAATTTATGCGAAACAAACTCAGTTTAAGTGTGATCAAAGGGTTGTTTGTTTGATGTTTTTGTAACCGAAGATTTAACAAAACGAAAAACGAGAATTAAAGGTTTTGAAAGATTAATAAAAAGCTAAACAATCGAGTTAAGGTGTTTTAAAGGATGATTAAACTTTCGGATTTCAAATTGTCTTTTATAAAATTTACTTTAAGGTTTTGAAAACGATTTTAGATCAATCCACTCTCGTGGCAATGATCCTTTTCTCAACGATTAAACTAAAACAATGTCTTGGATAGTTTAATCGTCGAGAAACTTTAAGGACAAATCAATTCTAACCACCAAGCTTATTAACACAGATCTCTCGGTTAAGCTAGGCTTGGTTCTAAGGTAATTGTTCAGGAGGCTTTATAATCTCTCGATTCATAAAGCTTCCTAGGCTCGATAATCGAATGGCCAACTCGATTAAAGCTTTAAGGCTGTTACCAAAGACTAAAGTTTTCAATCAATTAAGTTTTAGACAATTATCTATCCTAGATTCAATCAAACCCCTTTTACCCTAACCCAATTGTCTATTTAGAACTACTCACAAATCATATTGAAACTCATAGCAATTAGGTTTATAGATATCAATAGCATAAACAAAAACAAGGAGAATAAAGGGTAAAGAAAATTCTTATTCAATGATGATGATGAAGATTACAAGGTGGCCAAGAAGCAATCACCAAGAAATCTCCTCTAAGTCTCAACAACAAAAACAATCGATAAAGTAAAAACAAGATAGATGGTGGCTGTGTGTTTTTGCCCTAATATCAAGTTCAAACCGAAAAATAAAATAAAAGGAAACCGAAAATTGGAATTGGTTTTCCTTTTTACACATTAATAACCAAAAATCTTATAAAATTTCGCAGCCTGTATCGGTCAAGGCAAACCGATACAGGCTGGCCGATACGCGCTTCGGCAAATCTTCCTTCGGCTCAGTTTTCCTCGTATCGGCCAGGCTAAGCCGATACGACAGGTCGGTACGTGTCTTCGGGTCTTCTTCTCTTGTATCGGTCACTCCAAACCGATACGGTTGGCCGATACAAGCTTCGGTGAAACTTCTGTCTTCTATATCGGCCACAAGAAACCGATATGCTTGGCCGATACGGACTTCAAGCAAACCTTCGTCGAGAGTATCGGCCAACGAAACCGATACAACATGCCGATGCAAGTGTATCAGTTTCTTTTTGGCTCGAATTCATCAATTTCGCCGTCTTTATGCTCCAAAACCTGAAATACACAAAACAAACCAAAATGCAACCTATATGACACTAAATGCAACCTAAATGAATGAGTTCTAATGCATAACCTAAAGTAAAATGTGTAAAATATGCAAGTTATCAACTCCCCCAAACTTATCCTTTGCTTGTCCTCAAGCAAGAGAATTTCGCATCAAAGTTTAGGAAGGTGTGGAGGCGGGGACCTCAGAACCAAAAGTAACGCGAAGAGTGTAGTGAACGAGTATCCTAAACATAGTATCCTATCGCAACCGAGCTAGTTCTACCTATTGCCATTCATCTCAAACTCCGTCTAAATCCGTATTTATTACCAAAAGCATGTGATCCACTTGTCTAGTCTAAGCACCTTTCACATTCAATTAAGCATAGTCAAAACATGAAACATGATCAAGAATTTCCAAGAGTTTTTCTATTTGTCTAGGTAAGAACGGGATTTCGAATCAAACGAGGAGGCTAACACTCAGACATGTGGTTAGTTGTAGCGCGGTTTCTCTCGGGGAGTGAAAGGGTTAAGCAAAATCGGGAAAGACAAGAAGCAATGCAATTCTAATCTCTAACCCATCTTTTCACTCTCTACACACTTAAGCATTCAAACACCGAGTTTTCTTTCATTTTTTTTTCTTAACTACCTTAGGGGTTTTATTTGGCTAACTTTCTCTTTTTTTTTCTTTTTCGATTTTTCTGTTTTTTTTTTTATTATTATTTTTTTTTTTTGTACCCATTCTTTACCCCTAGGAGTTTTACAATTTAACTCGTGTTTATTTTCTGAAAATACGTTTTAGTTCAAAGATGTGTTTCCCGTTATCCCGTCTACAAACTAGCATATGATAACCTAGCCAAATGGATGTCCTTCCTTGTCGCTCCCTATACTTTCAAATTTTTGCGAAACCAAACAATCACTAAATTAAAAGAATTCTCACAAGTGTTTGGGTTTAGGCGAAGGGGGTGAGAGGGGAATCATCCTTATAATGAGAATGACCGGATTGCGCTTAAGGTGTTTCGGTTTAGGAAGCCACAATCCGTAGAAATCACAAAGCCATAGAAATACTCTTAAAAACTCTCAATCATGCTAATTAGAAGTCAAGTTTAGGTTCAAATAATTTTTGAAGGCTACCTATAACTATCAAGCTTCATAACCACACTATTGGCTTTTTAAACATCAATGTCTAGGGTCGAGATTTCAAGATTTTCGGCGAGTTCTAAGTCGTTTGAGGAAGACACTACACTTAAGATACCGTTCAAAACACTAGACGCGTCGCTTTATAAGGCTAAAATCATCATAGATCCCCTATGCATATGACCTAAATGAGATTAACTAATCCTACATGCATTTTTTTGTGTTTTTGGGTTTTTTTTTTTTTTTTTTTTTTTTTTTTTTTTATATGTCACTAATATGAAACTATATGACTACTCCCCCAAACTTAAATCACACAGTCTCTGTGTGAAGAAAGTATTTGGAGAAGATCCTATATGCAAAAACAACCTAAAAACTACATGCAATGAATGCGAAAAAGCGTATTTACAAGGGTGTAAGGTTACCTCAGTAGTAGTTTGTGTCCGGGTCAGGGCCTTCTCCATCGGAGGAGAAAGTGGGAGACTCGTTGTCCGAGAGGACCGTGGGTGGGCGGTTGTGAAAGCGGTAGGGTCTCCTAGGCTGCCTAGGTGCGTCTGTCTGCGGATCACGCACTACCAGCTGCGTGTCTTGGTTCGAACTGCAGCTCGCGCAGGACAAACCCCTCTTGATGGTCTTCTTCAGCGACTTGACCTCGCGCACCAACTTCCTTATGGTTCGGTCTTGGAAGAGGTTCCACCGGCTCATTCTCTGCATATCCAAGTACATGTCCCGCAAAGGACCAGGCCGTCTAGGCGCGGTGGAGGGACCGAGGTAGTAGCGCTCGGGTCCGTAGGTAGGCGGCGTCGATGTGCTGAACTCGTACCTACTCGGTCCAGCAGGTCGGTGGACTTTTTTCGGACCGCGGACGAGAGGAGAGAGGGGCGGCTGTGACATCGTGTAAGTGGCGCCAGTCGAGATCGAAGTGAACCGCGGCGTTGCCGCTGAAACTTGTGCAGGCTGGTTTGGGAAGGAGGACGATGCTTTGAACGTTGTTTATCTTGAACGAGTACGCGTACTTACCCTCGCATTCACCGACAATCATTAGCTGCTTTGCCAAATATGGCATGTCCATGAAGGTCGGATGTTCTTTTCTTCCCAATAGGGGTACCCGCCGGCCGGTTAGAAAAGGTGTGACCCATCCGCCTATGCTCGGCTTTGGCGTGGCATCGGTGCGAGTCCAAGCCCAACGTTTGATGTCCATGAAACCGTTGATGAGCAGCCGAAGAACGCTCGGGAAGTGTTCCTCTGTCGTGGGGAACAAGTCGGGGTCGCGGAGTGAACGTCGAAGTATCGGCGCTGGACCTTGCCGCAAGTACATCATCTCGTTGTTGTTTACTTGCCCCGCCTCGCGTCTAGGGAAGAACACGTGCGAAAGAAGTTTCCGCACATATCTTATCGCTGGATGGCGAATCATCGCGCTCTTCGATCTCCCGGGCTGGTAGACCCCGTTGGCAATAAAGTTCCAAAGCTGTGCGCTTTCGCCTATCTCGTTGCTGAGCTCAACTTGCCCGTTTGCTGGAATTCCGAGTATTTTTTCCCAAGTTTGGAGGGTTCCGGAGTATACTCTCCCGTTGCTAGCTGTGAACGAGATTTTCATCACTTCATTCTTGTATGTGATCGCGAGGGTGGCTAGAAACTGACAAGTCTCCTCCTTGTAGGCTATTTCCTTCTTCCCTAAAACCCAATCAAGCCTCATGTGACGCAGAATTTCCCTTACCTCATCGTAGATCCCTAATTTCCTGAGCGTATCCGTGTCGGGGAAACGCGATGGGGTGAATGGGATCTCCATTAGTGCGTCGTACAACTCCCGGGCCGTCGGTTGCTTCTTCGGATCGCGTGTGATGGGAGAATTGCTTGTCCTTGGTGGGAAGGGGAATGTGGGCGCTACTGCCACCTCCTCCTCGTCGTAGGAGTCGTATACGAACTCGAAATCCCCCTCTTCCACGACTGCGGGTTCATCACGCTTCTTTTTCGCGCTAACCTTTCGCGATTTGCTCTTTCGCGGCTCCTCTCTCGGTTCTTCCCTTGGTTCCTCTCTTGGAATCTCATCGGTGGGTTCCCTTATCACCACCGAACCCGACCTAGTCTTTCTCCTCGGTGGCTCATCATCCACTGCCTTGCCTTTTCCTTTCTCCGCCCTTGAAGCTCTCTTTGGTCCCATTGGTTCTTATTGGTGAATTTGGGCGAATTTGAAGAAGGGTTAGATCGTTGGAATCGTTGAGATGACCTGAAAAAGGAGGAGGAGACAAAGAGGATGAGCCAAAAATCGGTTGATTTCGACAACAAACGAAGGAGATATCAAGCTTTTAAAATCGCAACAATGGTGGAACAAAGAGAAAGGGCGATATCGGCTTTGAGTTTTAAGGGTAAAGCCCTAGAAATTTATTTATAAACTACCGATATCGTGACTTAAATAGCGCGTATCGGTTACCTGACCGATACAGTTTGACCGATACGATACAGTATCGGGTTTTCAGTATCGGCGTGTAGTCGAGGTTGGCCTATTTCGCGTTGTATCGGTCACAGCAGACCGATACGACATGCCGATACGAACGTCTCCACTTTCTGTCTGCCTTGTATCGGTCCCAGCAGACCGATACAACATCCCGATACGAACGTCTCCACTTTCTGTCTGCCTTGTATCGGTCCCAGCAGACCGATACAACATCCCGATACGAACGTCTCCACTTTCTGTCTGCCTTGTATCGGTCCCAACAGACCGATACAACATCCCGATACTAATTTCTCCGTGAACCTTTTTCCCTTTGTATCGGTCCCAGCAGACCGATACGTCTCGTCGATATCGGCCAAAGCTTGCCGATATGGCTGGCCGATACGTAACTCCTGGTTATCTCTCCTCGTTTTCACCTGGAAAAACACTACTAAGTAACCAAAGAAGATGGTTAGAATTATGAATATGAGAATGCTAAATTAAAAACAAAGATTATGTACAAGGATAGGCATGGGACTTCCTCCCAAGTGAGCTTGTTTATAGTCACGTAGCTTGACTTTACCCCTTTGTTTCAAGCAACGTTTGGATCCGAAAGAGACAATGAGTCTCCTCCGGTTGCAGCTTCGTTTGCGAAGTACGGTTTGAGTCTTTGACCGTTTACTGCAAACTCCCCTCCGTGCTTGTCCCAAAGCACCACAACTCCGAGTGGTTTCACCTCCTTGATCTTAAAAGGGCCGGACCAACGGGATTTTAGCTTTCCCGGGAATAGTCTAAGCCGCGAGTTGAATAACAGCACCAAGTCGTTCACCTTGAACTCTTTCTTGATGATCTTCTTGTCGTGGAAGGCTTTGGTCCGCTCTTTGTAGATCCTCGAGCTCTCATAGGCGTGTTGGCGTATTTCGTCCAATTCCTCGAGCTGAAATTCCCTCTTCTCTTTCGCGCTCTTAATATCGAAGTTGAGAAGCTTGATTGCCCAGCTGGCTTTGTACTCGAGCTCTACCGGTAAATGGCATGCTTTTCCATACAGCAAGTTGAAAGGTGTCGTTCCCAAGGGCGTCTTAAATGCGGTTCTATACGCCCGAAGCGCGTCGTCGAGCTTGACGGACCAATCCTTCCGCGTCACGCCAACCGTCTTCTCGAGGATGGCTTTGATTTGTCGGTTGGAAACCTCAACTTGGCCACTTGTTTGGGGATGATAAGGTGTTGCCACCTTGTGCTTAACACCGTGCTTCTTGAGAAGACTCTCAAAGACCTTGTTGATGAAATGGGATCCACCGTCACTAATCACAACCCTGGGAACTCCGAATCGAGGGAAGATTATCGTCTTAAAAAGACTAACAACGGCTTTTGAGTCGCTCGTTGTGCAAGCTACAACTTCTACCCACTTGGAGACATAGTCTACCGCCACAAGGATGTACTTTTTGCCATACGATGATGGGAAGGGTCCCATGAAGTCTATACCCCACACATCAAAAATCTCAACCTCCATGATAGGGTTTTGTGGCATCTCGTTCCGCTTGCTTATATTGCCTTTCCTTTGGCAAGGATCGCAGCGTTGAACATACTCGTGAGCGTCCTTAAACATCGTGGGCCACCAAAAACCAGCTTGTAAGACCTTGGAGACCGTCTTAAAGCTCGCGAAATGTCCCCCATAGGCTGAACCGTGGCAATGAGTAAGAATGCCGTTCACCTCTTCATCCGCTACACACCTCCGATATAATCCATCTTTGCACAAGGTGTAGAGGTAAGGTTCGTCCCAATAGAACCGTTTCAAGTCGTGGAAGAATTTCTTCTTTTGATGACGCTCCAAGTCATGCGGTTCTCTTCCCGTGGCCAGGTAGTTCACGATGTCCGCGTACCATGGCTCTTTTTCTGCGGCAAAGAGCTCTTCAACCTCATACTCTTGCTCTCCCCGGAATTTTTGTAGCATGACTGTCATTAGCTGCTCCTCGGGGAATGAGTCGTCGATGGGCAGTAGGTCGTCTACGCGCATCCGCGACAAGTGATCCGCGACTCCATTCTCGACGCCCTTCTTATCTTTGATTTCCAAGTCAAACTCTTGGAGCAGCAGAATCCACCGTAGCAGCCGCGGTTTCGCATCTTTCTTTGCGAGCAAATGTCTCAATGCTGCGTGATCGGTGTAGACTATCACCTTTGAGCCAACCAAGTATTGCCTAAACTTCTCGAAAGCAAAGACGATGGCTAGGAGTTCCTTTTCTGTGGTCGCATACTTTGACTGCGCATCGTCCATCGTCTTACTAGCGTAGTAAATGACGTGGAGCTTCTTCTCCTTTCTTTGTCCCAACACCGCACCAACGGCGTAGTCACTAGCATCGCACATGATCTCAAAGGGTAGATCCCAATCCGGTGGCTGCACAATAGGAGCGCTAATAAACTCTTGCTTGATCTTGTGGAAAGCGCTTAGACACTCGTCGTCGAACACAAAATCGACGTCCTTGCATAGCAATCTCGTCAGCGGTCTAGCTATCTTCGAGAAGTCCTTGATGAACCTCCTGTAGAAACCCGCGTGACCGAGAAAACTCCTTATGCTCTTCACCGAATTTGGAGCTCCGAGGTTGGCCATAACGTCGATCTTTGCTTTATCGACCTCAATACCCTTTTCTGAAATCCGATGACCCAAAACGATGCCATCTCTTACCATGAAGTGGCACTTCTCCCAATTCAGCACCAAGTGGCATTCCTCGCACCTTTTAAGCACCCTGCAAAGATTAGACAAACACGAGGCAAACGAAGAACCGTAGACAGAAAAATCATCCATAAAAACCTCAACAATGTTTTCGATTAAATCTGAAAATATGGACATCATGCATCGTTGGAACGTCGCGGGTGCATTACACAACCCAAACGGCATTCTACGATACGCAAACGTACCATAGGGACATGTAAAGGTGGTTTTCTCTTGGTCCTCGGGGTGGATGGGTATTTGGAAAAATCCGGAATACCCATCGAGAAAACAATAGTATGGATGGTTGGCTAAGCGTTCAAGCATTTGGTCAATGAAGGGCAGGGGGAAATGGTCTTTTCGAGTTGCAGCGTTTAGCTTTCGATAATCGATGCAAACTCTATGACCCGTGATTGTTCTAGTTGGGATTAATTCGTTTTTATCGTTCTTAACCACGGTAATTCCACCCTTTTTCGGTACTACATGAACGGGAGAGATCCAATTGCTATCGGATATTGGGAAAATTATCCCCGCATCCAATAGCTTGATTATCTCTTTCTTAACAACTTCTTTGAGGTTTGGGTTCAGCCGACGTTGGTGTTCTATTGAGGACATAGATTCGTTCTCTAGATGTATCCGGTGCATGCACAAAGAGGGTGAAATCCCTTTGATATCATCTAGAGAATAACCTATTGCCTTCCTAAATTTTTTTTAGCTCATGAGTTAAAGTTTTAACCTCGTCGTCGCTAAGCACGGCGTTTATAATTATCGGGTAGGTGGAGTTAGGCCCCAAGAAAACGTACCTTAGCCCGTTGGGAAGGGGTTTTAACTCTACCTTTGGCGCTTTGAGTTCGCTCCAATCGTCGTCATCGCTAGACTTACCATTGCTAGCATCGTCGTCCGTCGTCATCGCCTTGGCGTCGTATGTAACCGCCTCGGGCAGGACAAGAAACTCGGCTTCCACATCGATGGGGTGGGAGTCGATTCTTTTCTGGACTGCCATCACGTCTCCTCTCGTTGTTCGGCCTCCTTCTTCTAAGGTGGTCATGGCAAGCTGAAGCTCGTCTTCCGTCGCTAACTCCTCCAAGAATTCATCCGCGAGTTCATCCATCAAGTCGATGTAGAAAATCTGCCCATCAATGGTCGGTTTCTTGATCGTATCGTTGATGTCGTACCTTTGGACTAGGTCTTCTCCGAGATGCAGATCAATCTTACCCTTCTTCACATCTATAATCGCTCCGGCTGTGGCTAGGAATGGCCTACCGAGGATAAGAGGGTCCTTAGGTTCCTCATCCATCGCCAAGACGATGAAATCAGTGGGGATGAAAGCGTTCCCTAGCTTGACCGGAATGTCCTCTAACACACCCGCGGGTATCCTTACCGATCTATCAGCGAGTACTAGGGAGATCCTAGTTGGCTTGAAGGATGAAAACCCAAGTCTCTGGGCAATGGACAGCGGCATAAGACCGGCGCTAGCTCCTAAATCGCACAAGCATCCTTCGAAAACCAAGGGGCCGATGGCACATGGTATGGTGAAACTCCCCGGATCACTCGGCTTTTTAGGGCGGTTTCGTTGGATGATTGCGCTGCACTCGTGCGAGAGGACTACCGTATCGTCGAAGTCCCGAAACTTGTTCTTGATCGCATCCTTTAGAAACTTGCTATAGTGAGGGACGAGTTTAAAGGCATCGACGAGTGGCATGGCAATTTGAACTTCCTTCATTTGCTTTTCAAACTCGCGCTTTGTACTTCTCTAGCAAGTTGTTTCTTAGCTCGACCCGGAAAAGGTAGCTTAGGCACGTAAGGAGACGTAACGTAGGCCGGCTTTTTCGGTTTGGCAGTTTTCTCCTCTGTATCGGCCTTGTTTGTGGCCGATACAGGTGGTCGATATCGGTCGTCCGAAACCGATACACTTGGCCGATGCGAATGTCCTGTCTCCTTATCGCTTGGATCGGCCTTGTCCTTGGCCGATACTGGTGACCGATATCGGCCAACCGTGGCCGATACTCCTGGTCGATACAGATGTCCTGTATCCTCCTCTTTACCGTCTTCTCCACTTTCTTCATCCAAGAGCGTGGTATCCGCCTCGTGGGATCGTTCCACCTCCCCCACTCGTTCCGCATCGTCCTCGATGCGATCACCGAAAGGTAATTGTCGGCCACTACGAAGATGTAGAGCGTTGACATACTCTTTCGGGTTGGCTTCCGGTTTCCCCGGGAGTTGACCCATTGGTCGTTTGGAGGATGACGTGATCCGCCCCACTTGGTTATCCGGAGCTTTCGGTGCGAGCTCATTGATTCAAACTTCGCGTTGAGATCGTGGTACGAGTTGTCAACCTTTGCCCGAATTTCCTTCTTGAACGTGCTAAACTCCAAGTGATTTCGGGTTTGGCCGTCGAGGATTTGCTTCAGCAGTCGAGCGGTTTGATCACCTTGGGGAGCTGGTGATGCGGCCGCTCATTGAGTACCGGGGTGGTTGTTGTAGCCCGGAGGACGATTTGGTGGTGGTCTCGGTGCGTATCCCCCCGGTTGTATTGAGGTTTACCTTGGTAACCTCCTTGTTGCGCCCGGGGATAGACCTGGTCCCGGGGGTTGACTACGTTATTGTTGCGGTAGGAGAGGTTTGGGTGCCTGCGAGTAGTTGTTGAAACGCCAGCCGTTCGATTACCCATGTAGTTAATCTCCTCTTGATTCCCCTCTGTTGGGGGTATTTGTTCATCGCCACTACCAACGTAGTTTATGCCCACTTGGTTGGACATGAGTAGCTTATCCAGCTTCTCATTCACCGCCTTTATCTCTCTCTTGAACTGCTCATCGTTCCCTGAGTTGCGGATGGTGCGATCATAGTCCTCTCCGTAGTTGCTATCACTAAGGGCGTAGTTCTCAACCAGAAGTTGTCCATCGGCTTCCGTCTTCCCAAGGAAATTTCCTTGGCTAGCTGAATCGAGAAGCATCCTGAACTTCGGTTTTAGGCTGCGATAGAACGTGCTGAGTAGGCTCTCCCCCGTGAAACCGTGGTGCGGGCATCTCACTGTGTAACCCTTGAATCGTTCCCAAGATTCGCTGAACGTTTCTTGGTCTTTTTGTGCGAACGCTGAGATTTCGTTTCGCAGCTTTGATGTCCTCACCACCGAGAAGAACTTTGTGAGAAAAGCCGTTTTACATGCTTCCCAAGTCTGTATGGTGTCCTTCACAAGGTTTTTCTGCCATATGTGTGCTTTGTCCCCGAGTGAGAAGGGGAACAAGCGCAGCTTAAACATGTCCTCATTGACACCATTGATCTTCACCGTGTCGCAAAACATGTCAAACTGGTGAAGGTGATCAATGGGGTCTTCACTAGGCAGCCCGTAGAACTTGTTGCTGGAAACCATGTTAATGAGACTGGATTTGATCTCAAAGTTATTGTTGGCGATAGCTGGTGGTGTGATGCCACTACGGTTGGTGATGTTTGATGGCACATCCGCTGTACCAATGGTGCGTGCAACGTTAGGTGCGTTGTTTGCGTCACCCATCTCGAATTCGATTCCGAACCCGAAGTGTCCGATGTGGATGAGTCGGAGTGGACGCTGGTTCTTCTTTCTCGTGAGATAGCTCTTTCGTGTGCTTTGATGTCCGCGAAGAAGAGCAAGTCTGTCACTTTGTCGGTGACTTCTTCTTTGCATACACCTACAAAACGAAAATCACAAGGAAAGAGAACAAGTTAGTAACGAAACCGAAACTTAATCCCAAGTAGTTTCAAAATTCTAATAATTGTTCGAGTTCCCGAATCGGCAACGACGCCAATTTGATAAACGAGATTTTACCCCGCTTAATCTAATATCTTAATGTAGTATTTAAGATGTCAAACCAAATCGAGAGCAAACAATGTATTTGAATTTATGCGAAACAAACTCAGTTTAAGTGTGATCAAAGGGTTGTTTGTTTGATGTTTTTGTAACCGAAGATTTAACAAAACGAAAAACGAGAATTAAAGGTTTTGAAAGATTAATAAAAAGCTAAACAATCAGGTTAAGGTGTTTTAAAGGATGATTAAACTTTCGGATTTCAAATTGTCTTTTATAAAATTTACTTTAAGGTTTTGAAAACGATTTTAGATCAATCCACTCTCGTGGCAATGATCCTTTTCTCAACGATTAAACTAAAACAATGTCTTGGATAGTTTAATCGTCGAGAAACTTTAAGGACAAATCAATTCTAACCACCAAGCTTATTAACACAGATCTCTCGGTTAAGCTAGGCTTGGTTCTAAGGTAATTGTTCAGGAGGCTTTATAATCTCTCGATTCATAAAGCTTCCTGGGCTCGATAATCGAATGGCCAACTCGATTAAAGCTTTAAGGCTGTTACCAAAGACTAAAGTTTTCAATCAATTAAGTTTTAGACAATTATCTATCCTAGATTCAATCAAACCCCTTTTACCCTAACCCAATTGTCTATTTAGAACTACTCACAAATCATATTGAAACTCATAGCAATTAGGTTTATAGATATCAATAGCATAAACAAAAACAAGGAGAATAAAGGGTAAAAAAAATTCTTATTCAATGATGATGATGAAGATTACAAGGTGGCCAAGAAGCAATCACCAAGAAATCTCCTCTAAGTCTCAACAACAAAAACAATCGATAAAGTAAAAACAAGATAGATGGTGGCTGTGTGTTTTTGCCCTAATATCAAGTTCAAACCGAAAAATAAAATAAAAGGAAACCGAAAATTGGAATTGGTTTTCCTTTTTACACATTAATAACCAAAAATCTTATAAAATTTCGCAGCCTGTATCGGTCAAGGCAAACCGATACAGGCTGGCCGATACGCGCTTCGGCAAATCTTCCTTCGGCTCGGTTTTCCTCGTATCGGTCGAGGCTAAGCCGATACGACGAGTCGGTACGTGTCTTCGGGTCTTCTTCTCTTGTATCGGTCACTCCAAACCGATACGGTTGGCCGATACAAGCTTCGGTGAAACTTCGTCTTCTATATCGGCCACAAGAAACCGATATGCTTGGCCGATACGGACTTCGACAAACCTTCGTCGGGAGTATCGGCCAACGTAAACCGATACAACATGCCGATGCAAGTGTATCGGTTTCTTTTTGGCTCGAATTCATCAATTTCGCCGTCTTTATGCTCCAAAACCCGAAATACACAAAACAAACCAAAATGCAACCTATATGACACTAAATGCAACCTAAATGAATGAGTTCTAATGCATAACCTAAAGTAAAATGTGTAAAATATGCAAGTTATCAGTAAGATTGTGTGGGTAGAGTTTATTTTGATTTAATTTTTAGTGTTTAGATGTAGTTTTGTGAAGTTATTTTGAAATGGCGTAGTTTTGTGAAATGTAATTCGAATGGTGTAGTTTTGTAATTCTCCCTTAAATTTTAAATATATTTTCTGTACAAGTTGGGATACCAAAAAAATCTTACTCCATATTTTGAAACTACTAGCCGTGAGTAGAAAAAATCATATGGATTAGAAAACAGATTATTAAACTAGATTCTCCAAAATAAGTCTTTTAGTAATTAGTCTAAATGAATTATCCATTTTTTAATAATTAGGCTGAATGTAATTAATCGAGACTACCACTCTCTTTTCTTTTTGGTCACTAACCACTCTCTATAATCCTTTGTCAAAATGTTTACCTTATGCTAAAATCACTCATATCATTATTGGTGTGATATCAAATTTAAAATAGCTAAACAATGTTTTATAATACATTTTTCTTGTCAAAAATGTTTTATAATACATCGATCAATTCAATCATTATGAAGTAGTTTTAAATTAACAATCATAGGTTTACAAATAAAAATTAACAAAAAATTAAACAATGCAATAATTAAGACGCTCGGATTCGGGTACATGTCTCATAACTCATAATAAGTCATCATCAAAAAATATAACACCTACTAATTTTGTATATAAATCCATTAGTGTTTTTTTCCATTTCTTTGAATTTAACAAATAATCCAAAGTAAAATAATAACGCACGTACGGCCACCCATAAATCCAGAAAAAGATGGTGAAAGGGTCCAATAATACAACACTATCAAATATGTTTCTTAAAACATCACTAACACTTGAATATATATATATATATATATATATATTGGCTTTATAGGCATTTACTTATAGTTCGGCTTGTCGACGAAAGTATATATATAGAGTTGTTTAAAAAAATCAACCAAAGCATGTGTCTGCCAAATTCAACATAAATTTATATTGTTAGTGTTTTGTACGTACGTCATAACCTTAGAAGTTGATGCCTCGTGGCTAATACGAGGGGACCAAAGTTACACAATTTTCATGTAAAATATTATAATTTTTCATTGGTTAAATAAAGTGTATAAATGTTCGTGGCCTTCTAGTATTATTTTCACCAACAATATTAAATAACGTAGATGTAAGAAATAATAATTGATGATGTGTAGGGAAGAATCTTGGATTGAGAATCATAATCGTGTGAGTGTAACGTAGATGGTAAGTACATAATCACATAAAGGTTATAATAGGTCATATTATATAATTTTATGTGTGGCTAATATGCGATTAGTGAGTATTTCTTTATAAAAATAACGAAGGCATATAATATTTAATTTAACTAAATGGCAGACAACACATTCCTTTTGTTTTAAAGCTATGCGTTTTATGAAAGTAGATTCTTATTATTTTGGTACGACCTTATTTTTCTAACCCCTAATATATATTCCTTAGTTTTGATGAATTAACTAAATATTTTTTTGTGACACAAAGTATTTGTTTTGCTGCTAGAAAAAACTTCTTTTTAATAATGGATTTTGTTGTATATAAAGTAATAACGAATTATTGTAGTAGGCATATAGCCACCTTAATAAGTATATCCTCGGCTGAAATTATGCAATTTTCTGTGAAATATGCCATATAATATTTTTATAATTGGATGACCATAAGTTATTTTCCAGACTAAACTCTGAAATTAGTATCCTTTGTTTTATAGTATTACTTTAATTAATTAACAAGATTAATTAAGACATAAATGTTAAGGAGATTCAACTTCACGGACACAATTTCTAATGAGGTTCTAGACAAGACAGTTAAGTCTTTATCGTATGATATCAAGGTATACATAATTGAAAATGAGAAAAATGTCAAAAAAAATCATCTACTTTCAAAGTTTCCCCATTTTAATCCGTGAAGTATCTAATTTAAATTGAGGATTTAAATAGAAAATTGAAAGTACATGATTTTTTGAAAATTGAAAGTACATGATTAAAATGGAGAAATTTTGAATGTTGATGATTTTTTTGGTATTTTCCTTATAATTTATTATATAGTTTTTCGTGTTTAGAATTTTAACTTTTAATGTTTTGATTCATTATTTTGCAATTTATGATATAATTTTGGTATTTAGGGTTTAGATTTTAACTTTTAATGTTTAGGTTCTCTATTTTGCAAATGTTGGTATACTTTTATGTGTTCAATGTTTAAAATTTCAACTTTTAATGTTTTTTTCACTATTTTGCAATTTAGGACATAACTTTGGTATTTAGGGTTTAAAATCTTTATATTTTAACTCTTAATGTTTATGTTCACTATTTTGTAAATTACGCGACTGGCCAGGCGTGCCTAACGACTCCGTTAGTCGAATAAACGTTAAAACCAAATTGGATAAGTCAACATAAATTTAAGATTTTTATAGAAAGTCAACGCAAAGTTGAGGGTTTAAATAGAAAATTGAAAGTTCATGATTAAAATGGAGAAAATTTGAAAGTTAAAGATTTTTTTGGCATTTTTCCCAATCGAAAATACCTTAAATATATAAATATGAGGGACCCATAAATATGACCACAAAAGAATATCAGCGATATGTATGTGCCTAGAAATTTGCAAGAATAACACATAATAAAAAAAAATGGGACCCTAAATATTATAACGATCGTATTCAGCTTCCACTATGTAAAAGGTAGTATAAATGATGTGCACGTTAGGTCAGGAATATAATGTAACATATATCCGTTTATATATTGGCACACTTAAAGAGTTATAAGTATATAGTACTATGAACACACACAATTTCGAAAAATATAATATATATAGTTTTAAAAAATCAAACTTTGTGCTCGTCTACATCTCCCTAATTAAAATTAGCTTGCAGTTAATAACTTTGTAATCAAACGAGCCAGACAAGAATCAAACTAGCTAAACCCCTATAAAGTTTTGTAATTATATCCGTAGTTAACTAAAGTCTAAAATGTAACTATATATGTAAGCATGCTAATTGGCTATTGATATTTTCAACTATATAAATATATATAAAAAATATTTTCAACCATTTAAATCATCTACAACGATCAATTATAACTAAAATCGCAATAAATAAAAAAATCGAATTCTAGTCTTTCTTGTTTAAATTTATAAACCGTGAATCATATATGAGAAAAATCCATATTTTAAAAAATATTTTCCAATAATTAGACCAACGGTATCCACTTTGAATGTGACAATGAGCCTTAACGGTATCAACAAATCAATACAGGCCCATGAAATATTATGATCAATATTATGGGCTACACTTCTCAAGTACTCTCCTTCTTCTTTTTTCCTTCTCGTATTTCAAGAAAAGAGTCAATAAAATATCGAGTGATTGTTTAACTATCATTTGTTAAGATATACAAGGAACTATTGAGAAAAAAAGAAATCGTTTAAAAAAAAATGGTGTAACAATTTCACAAGAAGTAATATGTTAATATGACATATTAATTATACAAAGCACGATAAAACATTGAATTTGTGTGGAAAAAATAATAGACTTTGGTACTATATGGAGAAATAAATTGTTTCTATTTTGCCAATCACGTGATGAAATTATGTTGTTACATCTAAAATATATATATTTGTAATTATCTTTACGTGATTTTTTTTTGAAATTATTACCCACGACCAAAAAAAGACCCTATAAATTATGGTAATGGAAATTTGGAAAATGATGGAGAGCTTCCAACTTCAACATATAGGAGACAAAATATATTAATTTTAGGGATATTGTTGGTGATAGGTCTTAAAGAAGAGCCACAAGACATGTTCACATTAATGTAAAAGTAGTCTTGTTTTGCTTTGAGTCTCTTGGGGGAATCTTATAGGCAGTTAGGTCCTTTGAATATGACACTCTCTATATTTTTTTATGGACATGGACAAAATTAAAATGGGAGCCAATAATTCTATATATCCCATTATCGTATTATGTTGAGACAATATTATTTTTTGATTTTGTTGGATATTTTCTAATTTATATTTTTTACGATGCAAATTAAATTGTGACAAACTCAACTATGAAAAGAGACAATAGAAGAAAAATATTTTTCATATAATTTGTATGTGAAAACATGTGATTCGTATAAAAACTCAAGATCCATATATAGAAATAGACCATATATAGAGGAAAAAGAAAATAAGAGCACGTTTATTAATTTGTCAACTAGGGTTTTGGGTTGTGACGAAACATAGATTTCATAATTATTGCACTTTAACATGTGCGGTGCCTTTTAATACTCCCTCCGTCCCATTTTAATTGATGTTTAAGACCATGTATATCAAAATCTCTTAAATATAGAGTGCTTAGAATTTTTAATTAATATTTGAGTGTATTGGTATAAAGCAAAATACTTAAGCACTCTTAAATGTGTTTATTAGTCCTCCATTGTGATATACTAATTTTTAGTGTAATTTCTTTTTTTTTTAGTAATCGACCAATCCGTGTTTGACACGTGTCGGTGCTTAACTCTTCTACAAAGTGCTTAGCTAAGCATCAATGCTTAGTATTATTAAACTAAATACATATTAGTTTTTTATTTTATTAAACTAAATACATATTAGTTTTTTATTTTATTAATCTAAATACCTCTTAAACTCATTTGATGTACATGCTCTAAGAATGTTGCACACATATTAATAAAACTCTTTTTTTCATAAAACATTATTAACTATAACAAAATAGACCAATAGAAAAAAATTCTTCAAAATACTATTGGTTAAGAGAATTACATACATTTAATTTTTACATGAAAACTTGTAAAACATCAATTTAAATTGGAACAAAAAATCTCTTTAAAACATCAACTAAAATGGGACGGAGGGAGTATTATATATTATACATTTATATTTAGAGTTTTTAAAGAGTTTAAGAGGAATCGATACCATACCCACTTCAGTTTAGTGGTGTCTTGATCACGCATGCAGGCTGCTAAAAACGGCCACACCTAGACTTTTGGGTTAATCCTTAAAATACATATTTTATTTGTTTTCAAATGAAAAAAATAATAGTTTTTTTTGGCATGTCCATAATTTTGATTTTAATAGAGATAAGTATTTATGGTTCATATGACGTTGAATAAAATAGTTTCTATACGTTAATCATGAAAGTGAATGTTCTTTCTCTTCTAAAATTACTCCATGCAATTTCCTTAAAAAAATACTCCATGCAATTTTACCAAAACAAAATAAAAATACTCCATGCACTCATTTCAAATCAATTGCATACACTACAAGAAATCACGACTTTTACCACGGCCATAATCGTTGTAAAATCGTGGTAAAATGCAGTTTACCACGATTTAACGACGATTTCCATTTCGTCGTTAACCGATCGAAGTAAAAACCAAATCGTCGTAAAATCGTGGTAAATTTTACGACGAACCAAATTCGTTGTAAATTCGTGGTAAAATATTCGTTGTAAAATCGTTGTAATTGTTACAACGATTTCACAACGAATATTTGGTTGTAAATTTGTAATTATAATAAATCGAAAATTCTAAAAATCTTCGTAAAATCGTCCCTAATTAGGGACGATTTTACCACGATTGTTAGAAATATAAATTTTACAAATCGTCGTAAAATCGTCCCTAATTAGGGACGATTTTACCACGATTTGAAGAAATATATATATTACAAATCGTCGTAAAATCGTCCCTAATTAGGGACGATTTTACGACGATTATTACTATTATAAATAAAAAAAAATAATATTTTATAAAATAAAATATATATATTTTTTAATATTTTTATTACAATTTCAAAATACAAAATAAAAAAAAACTAGTCGTCTAAATTAAAAATTATTAAGTATTTTAAAAACTAAACATTATATAAGTATTTTAATGACATTATATTAGTATTTTAAAAACTAAATATTAAGTATTTTAATATTAATTATGTATTTTAAAAACTAAGAGTAAAAAATAATTATGTTAAGTAATAAGTTTTAAATATTTTAAAATATAAACATTAAGTATTTTAATAATTAATTATATGTTCTAAACATATAATTCTAAAATCTGAATCCTAAAACTAAAATCCGAGCCTAAAACTAATTCCAAATCCTAAAACTAATTCCAAATCCTAAAACTAAATTTCAATTCCTAAAATTAATTCTAAAATCCGGTTTTATAACATATATATTAAAAATATTTACTTTTGGGGATGTTGAAGAAGAGTGAAAGTTGTAGTTTTGATAAAATTAGAACATATATACATATTAACCACAATATATTATAGTACACTTTATCTTAAACTTTATAAATTCTAAGAATATGTAAACAAAACTTATTGATAAGCAATTTTAACATTGTTTTTATAGTTATTCATTAACTTTAGAGGTCTTAACGAGTGTTTGTACGTAATATAAGACATACTTTTAAAAATGTTTGGGGTTTAGGGGTTTATACAAAAAACCGTTGTAAATTCGTGGTAAATTTACCACGATTTTACGACGATTTCGTTTTAAAGCGTTGTAAAATCGTGGTAATCGTTGACGTTGACAACCTCGTACAAACAAAACTTATGAGGATTAGAGGTCTTTAAAAGACAACGAATTATAAGATTATTCGTGGTAAAATCGTTGTAAATTTATTCTTGGTAAAATCGTTGTAAATTTCACAAATCGTGGTAAAATCGTTGTAAATTTACGACGATTTTACCACGATTTGTGCAAAATACAAAAAAGTCGTAAATCCGTGGTAAATTTACCACGAATTTACGACGATTGTTAATTTATTTTATAAAAAAAATTAAAATACATTATTTTCTTAAAATACATTATTTTCTTATTTATTACTCGGAGTCATCAGCAGACTCATGTTCGTCCTCATTCACCTCTTCAGCTTCCCTATTATGTGGATCAACGAGTAAGACCATGTCCGTGTTTAGTTCTGGCGAAGGAATATCGACGGACGTGTCATTCTGTAGTGGTGATTCTTCTTCCCTGACTATGTACCCTCTCGGGGCAATTTTGATGACGGATAGCCAATGTATTCATGTGGACTTAAGACGCGGATAAGGAATGAAGCTTACTTGCTCAGCTTGCGATGCAAATGTCTTTAAATCGTTGTTAAAAAGTCCCAAAATCAGAAGTTGTAAATTCGTGGTAAATTAGCAACGATATAGCGACGAAATATTCTTATAAACCAAAACGTCGGTAAATCGTTGTAAATTTACCACGATTTTACAACGATTTGGTGCTTAATCGGAAAATCGTTGTAAAATCGTCGTAAATTTACGACGATTTTAATCGTTGTAACATTTACGACGATTTTACGACGATTACCATAATCGTCGTAAAATCGTCGTAATATCGTCGTAAGTTTACGACGATTCAAATCGTTGTAAATTTTTCGTGGTAATTTGCGCAGATTCTTGTAGTGATATAGTTTTTGCATTTTTTTTCTATTTCAAAATATTTGATTTTTCGGAATGGTTTTTTGGTCTCAATATATGTTTTGTAAGTTTTGATTCAAAAACTACATAATTTAACTTCAAAACAAAGTTAATATTTTAATTTATAAAAGAAGCATGCAATAGAGTAAACTTGATTTTGTAAAAGCAAACTTGAACCTTAACATAATTTAATTAACAAAAAAAAAAACCTTAACATAATTTTTACTTTTTTTGGAAATTATCAAAACCATATTTATTATGAAGTACTATTGAGCTTTTTTTTATTAAAATTTTGGTATGTATCCAAACGTAAAGACATTATATTATAATATTATGATTCTGGTATGTATCATTAATTAGTCATGTTTGTTTATTCAGTACTAGCTATCGACATTTATCGTTGACAAAAAAAAAAAAGCTATCGACATTTATCGTTATTTAAAAAGACAGTGAATCATAAATTTTGAGCGTATCAATTTGCAAGTAGATGAGTCATTGCTCACAAGTATTATTCGTTGTAATAATAATCTGAAACATTGATTAATATCACTTGAAATGAGTGCCTTTTCTCACATTTATTTCTACTTTTACTTACTACTATCTTAATGTCGATAAAGTTTTAGATAAGTTTCCAACTTTTCTTGACTATTTGTATACCACTATTTAACCACTTAATTCAATGTTTTGTTTATTCATTGCTTTTATTTCATTGTTCTATTTTCTACCTGAAATTTAATAATTTTATCTCTTTTACAAAAAATCGTAATCTTTTTACAATATTAGTTTTAAATATAGCAAATCTTTTATTTGTAATATGAAGCAAGGGTTTAATTTTCATAAAAAACTAATAGAAAAAGTTTAGAGCTTGCATCAAATCGAATTTTCGTCAAACTAAAAGAATCATAAATGATTTTGTTTTGTAGCAAAAGAAAAATATTTGATATATTAAAATGTATATACTATAGAAAAATTATCAGAAAAACGAGACATCAATATATATATATATATATATATCATAAATTAAATTCCGTTTTGTACATAAATAACATTTTTGGGAGTATATTTTAATCTATAACATTTGTTTTTAAGTACATCAATAATGAGATGAGAAATGGTGTGGGCAATGGCAGAAAATGCCAATATAACACACAAACTCTTTTCCATCAAATATGAATTATACAATCTATTGAACAAAACAAAGACGACATAGAATAAAAGTTAATAATTGTCTTAATTTGTATCTACTGTCTACATAGTGTACATTAATTTTTAGCACTTATTTAAACACTGGTTACAGTTTCAATTATTCCATCGGGTATAATATAATCCTAATACAATTATCCAACGGTTTAGCAATACATATTAATTTATAATTTATGCCATCTCTCAATGATATTTAATTTTAATTAATCTTCAAAAGGAAACTAAGAATTATCCAAATGCCATTGAATTCAATCTACATAAAATCAGTAACAAACCATAACTACTTGAGCAAAAGATGCTGATTTAGTATATTTATAAATCAGCATTTCCTTTTTGTATTCTTTTATTAGGCTAATAATTGAGAAGAATTGTTGGAATTAGAATTCCCACAAAGGATATCATATTATTACAAAAATATATTTTATTATATTAAGTTTGTTTTTTTGATTGGGCTTGTGGGGGCATATTTGAATTAAAAAATATTACATCCCCTAGGATCTGCACATGGCCAAGTCTATATAGAATCGAATATTTAATTTGATGTTTCCATAATTCTCTTGTAGACTATATATATATTAGTATATCATTACATTGTCCCTACCCTATTAACCTATTTTAACCACCTACTCTCTACTATCTAAATTTATGCATGCGAAAGTCTATATATATACCCATTTTTATCGTAATTAGTGGAATTTATTCTACTTGTATATTGTGTGTTGGTTTTGTAATTTTAATTTTTGTATTTATGTATCATATTTTTCTTTTATTTTCTTTTTGGGTAGATAAAGGATTAATGATTGTATAGAAAAAGAACTTATATTTATGAGCAAATAAGTTACCAAACTATGAAGCACTATAATTCAACGTAATTATACTATTTTTAAATTATTATTTTAGCTCAGGCTGCTCAGCTTTTATAATGGAACATATTAAAATCTTGCTTCTACAACTTTTTACCATTAAATTAATATTTCCGACCACAACAAAACCCTATTTACAAATTTTCTGACGTGTAAATGAGTCATTTAAAATAATTTTAAGAGTGAGTGGAATTCATTTCGGAATAAAATGGGTAGGTGATTTACATCATCATCAAATCTAAAAAACTTTTTGAGGTAAAGGCAAAAATTATAAAATATATAGCAAAAAATATAAAATATATAGAAAAAATTGTTTTGATTTTGAAAAATGAGACCCCCTAACTCATGATCCTCATGACACTACGAAAAGGTTATGTGTATATGTGTCAACGTCATAAAAATAAAAACCTTCAAATTAGAAAACATAAAAAATTGGGTTTGATTTGCAATTTAGGTTATTGCGTGCCAACTTTGTAAACTACGAATATTTTGGAACCAAATATGTTTTATTATTACATGTGAAACCTTCACTTACATAGTTATACTAAAAATTGGCACATGGTGATAAATCATACTACTTTTATGCTTGCTTTAGTGCTAACCACCGTGACCATATGTTATACGTCTAGTGACACTCGTAATACAAAAGTATTTTAGTGTTTAGTTTTCAGTTTTAGTATCATAATATATTGTTGTTTATTATACAAGTTAGTTTTAAACATTCTCTTAGAACCGGCAACATCTCTTTTATTATATAATACTCTCTCCGTTTTTTTATGTTTGATGTTTTAGAATTTTTTTTTGTTTTTAATTGTTTGATTTTCACAAATATCAATGTATTTTTATCTATTGATATTTGTGAATTGTAGTTTTCAAGATATATTAATTGAAAGTTTTGCAACACTATTGGCTCAAAAGTATTGAAAATCGTTAAACACACATTTATTATTAGTTGTTTATGTGTCTTCTTAATTTGTTTGAAAAACCTATAAAATCAAAAAAAAAAGAACGGAGGGAGTATATATAGTTCTACATTACCTAATGCATTCTTTGGATTATTCTCATCGTCCGTATAACATATATTCCCTCCGTTTATTGAAGATGTATTTTATAGTTTTTAAATTTGTAAGTAAATTTATTGTTTTGTTTTTGAATTCAAAAAAAAAATGATAAAATTTGAATTCTTAAAATACTTTAGGTTCCCCGCGCCTACGATAATGTAGGTTTGGCTAATGGGCCGGCCATTTGTGGCCCAAATGTTGACAAAAAAAAAAAAATACTTGATTTATTAGTCTTTATTTAGGTAAACCCATTAATTGCCCATACGTAAAATCAAGATTATTGAGACAGCTATTAACTTTAAGGATATGCCATCCTAAAGAAACATGAGAATTTGCATAATTTATTGAAAATATGCAATGATTAGTGCATATTACTGATTTTTTATATATTTACATAAAACAAAGTGGCACAATAGTTGTCGAAGAAACGTTACTAACCGCATACAAATTGAAACCCTCTAATTAAACCCAATTATTTACATTAATTTAAAGCAAATGGAAAATATCGATCATTCTTTTTTTCAAAAAATACATTTTTTTTTTTTTTTTTTTTTGTCAAATACATTTTTTAATTTATGTTTGATTTTTTTTATTAACATTTTATTTTGAAACGGAATGAACAATAAATACGGCGAGAGTATGTGCAAGAGATGGTTTAATTGCAAAAGAGGCAAATAGTCAAAAAGAGAGTCTAAATTGTTTTTTGGTCGCAAGTCGTCGACTAAAATGAGTAAACGGCTACGCCGACCAATGTAACTTCATAGACCGTTTCGTTGTCTTTTTTTCTTCTTATGTATTAGATTTAGGCGCAGAAAGTAAAATATGCTTCATTAATTATAAAGTGATACATAGTAAGGTTTATATAGGAGTGATTAACCAACTAATCACTCTAACAAACTCCATAACAAACTTAACAAACTAACTAACAACCCTTATCCTCTAATACCCCCTCCTCAAGCCGAAGTCTCATGAAGGGAGGAAGAGGCTTGAAAAGTTAAACTTTCCAAGTAGAAATTTGAAAACAGAGGGTTGTACAGCTTTGGTTAGTAAGTCTGCAAGGTTGTCTTCGGTAGCAACGTGCATCAAATTCAACAGACCAGCCTTGTAATGATGTCTAACCAAGTGACAATCCAATTCCACATGTTTGGTGCGTTCGTGAAAAACTGAATTGGATGCAATATGTATAGCAGAAGTACTATCACAATACAAGTTTGCTGGACTTGCAGTCTTGATTTGAAGCTCATAAAGTAGGCTAGTCAACCAAACTAATTCTTTAGTTGTCTCAGCCATGGCACGATATTCCGCTTCCGCAGTACTACCAGAAGGAATATGTTGCTTCCGTGACTTCCAGGAGATGAGAGAATCACCAAGAAAGACACAATAACCAGTCACAGAACGTCTTGAGTCAGGACAAGTAGCCCAATCAGAATCTGCGAAGGCATTGAAGCGTATATCATCCACCACAGAGTAAAAAAGACCTTTTCCCGGATCATTCTTAAGGTAACGTATGATCCTATGAGCTGCATTAAGATGAGCATCAGATGGGGCAGATAAGAACTGGCTCAACTTATGAACAGCAAACATGATATCCGGTCTTGTAATGGTGAGATAAAGAAGCTTTCCAATAAGAGCTCTATACGGAGTAGCATCAGATAGAAGAACACCAGAATCTTTACTTAGATGAAGTGTAGGATCCATAGGTGTAGAAACAGGTTTGCAACCAAGGTAGCCTGTCTCATTAAGAATATCCAATGCATACTTGCGTTGACAAACAGAAATGCCCTGTTTTGATCTAGCAATCTCAAGTCCTAAAAAGTACTTGACAGGACCAAGATCTTTGATTTGAAAAGCTTGAGATAGTGTCTGTTTTACCTCTGCCAAAGCTGAATCATTATTACTGGCAATGAATATATCATCAACATAAACCAGCAAAGCTAGGTAAGATGCAGATGTTATCTTGAAGAATAAAGTGTTCTCAACATCAGATTGTATGAAACCAGCTTGCAAAAGAACCTCTGAAAACTTCTTGTACCACTGTCTAGATGCCTGCTTTAACCTATAGATTGATTTATGCAGATGACATACAGGATTAGGTGGTAAAGAAGAACCAGCAGGTGGGGTATAACCAGGTGGCAAAGTCATGTATATCTCCTCTTCTAGATCTCCATGAAGGAAGGCATTGGTAACATCCATCTGATTTAAAGTTCATCCTTTCTTAGCTGCCAAACTCAACATAAGTTTGACTGTGACTAACTTAACCACAGGAGAGAAAGTCTCAATGTAGTCTACACCCTCTTGTTGTGTGTAACCTTTTGCCACCAGTCTGGCTTTGTACCTCTCTACAGATCCATCAGCACAATACTTGATCTTATAGACCCAGCGACATCCAACAGCATGTTTTCCAAGAGGTAGAGAGACAACAGACCAAGTACCAGTTGAAACAAGTTGCTCAATCTCAACAATCATTGCTACTTTCCACTTATCAGAGAGGATAGCAACCTTAAAATCTTTTGGTTCAGATTCAGTGGATATGGTGAGTATGTATAAGGCAAAACCAGGTGTAAGGTTAGAGTAATCAAGGACAGAGGAAATGGGATATGGAGTTGTGTTATTGGTGATGGTAGGTAAAGGTGTATTTGTAAGAAGAGAACAATGGTATTCAGAAAGGTATGTGGGTGGTCTAGTGTTACGCCGAGGTCTGTCTATGTTCACATGATTGTTAGCAACTGTTGAATTTGTCTCAGAAACTGACTCAGAAGGAATGGATTCATGATGGGAAACATTTGACACATGAGTAGAAATAGGTAATGGTAAGATGATATTTGAAAAAAAACTGAAGGAGAATCATGAGGAGAAGAATCTTGGAAAGGAAAGATATCCTCATGAAAGACTACATTTCTGGTTATTGAAACAATATGAGATTCAAGATCAAGGATTTTGTATCCCTTATAGCCAGAAGGATAGCCAAGAAAAACAGAAGCAGAAGCTCTAGGAGAGAATTTGTGTCTGTCTTTTTGATTAGTGGAAGCGTAACATAAACAACCAAAGGTTTTGAGGTGAGAGTATGAAGGTTGTTTATATGTAAGGAAAGAAAAAGGGGACTGATGTGATAAAAGAGGAGAAGGAGTACGATTAATGAGATAGACAGCTGTACGCACACAATCTGTCCAATATTGCAAAGGAATGTTAGACTGAAAAAGAAGAGCTCTAGCCACATTTAAGATATGTTGATGTTTACGCTCTACCACAGAATTTTGTTGTGGAGTATAAGCACAAGAAAAATAGTGGAAAATCCCTTTTGAAGCTAGAAGACTTTTGAATTGCAATTCAGGAGCATTGTCAGAACGTATGGCTTTGAATTTAGCTGAAAATTGTGTTTCAATGAGTTTAAGAAAATCAGGAAAAATCTGAGCAACATCACTTTTTGCTTTTAAGAAATAGACCCATGTTGTGCGTGTACAATCATCAACAAGAGTCAAAAAATATTTGAAACCATCAACAAAAGTAACCGAGAAAGGACCCCAAATATCCATGTGGATAAGATCAAAAGGTGACTCAGTAATATGATTGAAAGAAGGAAAAGATAGTCTTTTTTGTTTTGCCAAATGACAAGTTTTACAATGAGAATGATTTTTTATTTGATTTTTAGGTATAGGAAGAACATCAGAAAGTGTTTGTAGTTTTTGAAAAGAAGGATGGCCCAAACGTTGATGCCATAGAGAAATATCTGAAGTTGTGATGTTGCAGAAAAAGGTAAAGAAACTAAAGAAACAGAGGAAGAGTCTTGTAATGATTGAGAAGAGGTATCCAAGAAGTAAAGCTTGTTGTACAATTTACCCCTCCCAATCATCAAGCCCTCAGTAAGCTCCTGAATGACACAAAAAGTTGGATAAAAATTGACATACATTGAGCATGAATGAAGTAAAGAGCTGACACTGATGAGATTTAGATGAAAAGTAGGCACAAAAAGAACATCATGAAGGATGAGTGTTTCTGAGATTTTAATGATTCCAGATTGTGTTACTGTTAAGCAAGTACCATCTGGAAGAGTTACTGATATGTCAGAGACAGATTTTAGATTTGTGAACATAGACTCTCTACAGCAAACATGGGATGTGGCACCATAATCTATTATCCAGGCATTTAAAGTAAGGCATGGTTCCAGGAGTTTAGTGTTTAGGGAAGTACCAGAAGAAGTGGCTGAGTGATTGATATCCTCTTGTGGAGTGATCGTAGGCAATGATAATTGAGCTTGACTTGCTAACTGAGTAGCTAGTTGTTGAATCTGTTCCCCTGAAAGTTGTGCTATTGCATGTGAAACTTGATGGAAATGATCTTGCACAGCAGGAGATGTTGTTATGACATTGGCAATGATAGGATTTTTCGTAGCCTGCACACTAGAATTTTCCTTAGTACCAATGAGATTATTCTGAGAGCCAATACCCCTGTGAGGCTGATATCCATGACCATGCCCACGATAACCATTGCCTTGGTAACCATTTTGCTTATGTTGATATCCTGGAGGAAACCCATGTACTTTATAACATCTATTCACGGTGTGTCCACTTATCCCACAATGAGTACAAATTGGTCTTTGCAATTGTCTTGGTCTATAGCCATTTGTCATAGCTGCAATGTACTCCTCATTGTGATCCACATTGTGTGAATGCTGATTGTGCAGAAGTGGCATGGAATCACGTTTGGCCATATGTTGATTATATGGATGAGCTGAAGTTTGAAACTCACAAAACACCATAGAAACTCGAGAAATTGAAGTGAATGAAGCTGTGATTGAGAAACACTCATCGGAAAATCAAACGAAGAAGACGACGATGATAAACGAAGAAGACGATGAAAAAGCGTGGATCTCGTGTGGCTCTGATACCATATTAGATTTAGGCGCAGAAAATAAAATATGCTTCATTAATTATAAAGTGATACATAGTAAGGTTTATATAGGAGTGATTAACCAACTAATCACTCTAACAAACTCCATAACAAACTTAACAAACTAACTAACAACCCTTATCCTCTATTATTATGACTACTTTGACTCCGATGACTAAATGAATAAAAAAAATTTAGAAGAAATTAATAAAATCAACTAAGATGTCGAATTATTACACGCATGTGTTTTATTTCGTTATTACATGTAATATATTCTTATAACTAATGCATGAATCAATATTTTTGCATAACAAGACTTGAATAACAATTACTACTCTTTATTTTTTAAAAATTATTAGATGTTAATTCCGGAAACTGGAATACCAAATTGCCCAACATGGTCCTTGTAAGAAAATCGTCTAGGAACTTGCGAGGATACCCCAAAGCCTTAAATACTCTTTGTTTTTCTTATTGCTTATAAAAATTAAATTGCTTTTTTTTGTCTCTTTTGTGAATTTATTATTTTTGTCTTTTTAATTATCGTACAATCAATTCTTGATTCTGTCAAGTCAATTTGTTACGTCAAAAATATATGTGGAAATTATTATCCTTTTTTTTGGGTCGAACGCATATATATATATTTATTAGTAATAAACTAATAAGTAACTAACTGCCATGCTAGTATCCATTGCCTTGTACTGGGATTGTTTTGTCCATAATTATCCTTGATTATTTTGTGGGATGATTTATCTAAACCAAAATTCATGAAGTATTAGTTAATTTGATAATTTAAATTCATATTAAATCCGTGAAGGTTTTCTTAGGAACTAACTAGTTTTGTGATTAATGGATGACCTAAAAAAATGCCCACTCTTATTTAAGAAATTAAAGAATATACAAAGAATATTTTGGTTTACACTTTCTAAAAATATTATTAAAAATATTTTGGTTGGTATCAATTCATTTAATAGTTGTAATCCTGTAATTAACAGCACTGGTATATTGTTTTTCTTGGTAGTTATAGCTTATCTAAAATTCACATATTTTATCGTGTTCTATTGTTGTATATTTCTTTTTGGTAAAATAATAAATATAATTTTAATTTATTTGTACTTGTGACATGTTCTATGAACTATCGTTAGGTTTCCTTTTTGTTTTCTATATCAATATTCATTGAATGTTTTAATATTTTACGAATCACAATAGTTATATATAAACTACATCATACAAAAAAGTTAACAATCTAATCCCCCAAAAATATGGTATACGTACATTATTATCAATCGGCAGCATGTTGGAGACTAAAAAAATTCATGATAAGTGAATTCTTATTGCCTACGCAAAAAATTATCAAAATGAGATTTCATACATACAAATATATAATCAAAGGTGTATAGTAATTACATATCATCATAAATTGGATATGATGGTGAATATTATTAGGTCATGCATTCGCCATGTTAGAAAAACAAAGGACAATAATAGAATTGAACATAAATGTCAAAAAAATAAATAAATTGAACACGGGTCTTTATTATGACTATTCAATACCAAAAAAATGGGTAATGTTTTTTGTATGACATTATGTGAATTTTAATTGTAAAAGCAAAAAAATGAGGACAAGGGAAGAAAAGTCAGAGAAGAAGATGTGGGTAAAAGATCCCGTAAGAATAATAAATGAGACGAATCCATAGAACAAGTTGGCCTATTTAATTCAGATTCATACACAAACACTTGTCATTAATTAAGACATTGATAGAGTGATGGAGATAGGCTTTTGTTATCTTTTTGTTGTCTTTACTATTTAAAGTCAACCAAAGTCTCTCCCCATGGTCCCATATTTATCTTTGTTTTGGACGTGTTTTTTTTTAGTAAATAAAAATTACTTTAGAATTTCTTATATTTTTGTCAACTTATTATATTTTTGATGGAGAAAAACAATAATTCGAATGGAAATTTTTTGGAAATATTGATATTTTGGTACCCATTTACTTAAAATATTTTAGATAATATCAAAAAAAAAACCGGACTCACATAAATCCTTGAGTCGTCATCAAGTTGCTCCAAGATAATGTGTGTTGTCTTTTCTTTATTTTACTTACGGGACATAACTTTTGTATTGACTAAATTAAATTTGTGTTTGGTCTAAATATATTGTGATTATCTTTATTTTTGTTAAAAAATATTATTATTATCAAATTTTCCTATCCATAGTTCCATAATTTACACAGATTATGATTCATGAATGACGAATTCCATATAAGTAGAGACAAAATGAACAAAAAATGTGGTTAGTTAGGGTTAGGCAAATATATGTAAAAGGTATTTTGGTTTGTTATTTGTTCCAAATTGATTCAAAATTTTGGATATTCGTAAATTTACAAGTATTATATGTTGGGATAACAAACTAAGTCCTACATTGGAAGTTTAGACGAGTAATGTCTAATATATAAGGAGAATTCAACCCCGATTAATATGAGACCTTTTGGGAAGGAGCCCAATAAGTAAAACCGTGAGGGTTCGAGATATGAACACAAAGCGGACAATATCATATTAATTAGGAGTTGGACATGGGCCTCAACAGTTCTCAACGTAATAATACCAAAACCCCATTTTTCAAATAACAATACACAACATTGATAACTCATTCTCTTTGGATTTATGAATATATATATATATATATAAATATTCATGCATATAATTATTGAATATATGTATAATACTGTATACTAATATCAATAGTTATTTCAATAAAATATTGATTTTAAATTAAGGAATAATTTTTTTAGTGGTTTTAAAACGAGTTACACTTTATATTAGAATTAGTAATTTAGCAATTTTACGGGTAAAATTTACTTTCTTTAAAAGGTAATTACATGCAAAAAATCCCATAATATGTGACATCTAACAGATTTAGCAACATCTTTTATATAAAAGATTTTATATATATATATATATATATATATATATGGAAATAAAAAATGCAGTTTGTTTGGTGCAGTCTACATATATAAACCCTAATGCATGAATGGTCTCACGTTCTTTGCCTTAGCTTTCACTTACATATTATCAATAATGTTTTCTACTTAACCTATACAGAGAATTTATGGAATATTAATTTCATAGATATATTTTAAAAGTCTAATAAAATGGGAATCTAAGACTAACAGTTGAAATAGAAGTAAAGAACAAGAGGAAAACAACAGAAAATATACAACTCAAGTCCAAGACATATTTCAAACTGTCAACATATAAGTGTGACGAAAAATTAATTTAAATGCAAATTCAACTTCAATTAATTTAAACGGCTATAAATAAACAACCAGATAGATATTTTCTGGAAACTAATTGCATGCTACAAGTCTTTTTTTTTCCCCATCCTTGTTTTTTTTTAAAAAATTAAAATTTGTATTGTTATAAATTTTATAAGAAGTTTATGTAAAAGGGTGTTGAATGGTGACAGTAGACATTTGTTTTTATCAACAAAAAAACGACAATAGACAAATGCTGGCATGTTTTTTTTGTTTTATCCTTAACTATGGTAGATGAATAAATATTTACGATAGACAAAGTTTTCTCTTCATAAAGCCTATTTCATTATAAAAATGGAATTTTTGTTGGTATCTACATTATTGACACTAAGTGTCCATGATTAGTGAATAACAACAGAAAGTGGTTAATCATAAAACCTATTTGTCATGGTTAGCAGACTAATGTGTCCTTGACCATGATTTTAAACACACAATGATTTAATTAACACAACTTTTGACTGATCATTTATTTAGGACAAGAGCTCTTTTTTATCCTTAGCTTATTATATCTTTAATTATTAGGTCTATACCAAAATCCAGGTATTAGTTTCACCTTTTATAAAAAAATATTCTATTTAAAGACTTTAGGTTATGTCTAGTGTGAAATGTAAAGACAAGCTAATTGAATAAATTTTGAACAGAAAAAGGAAGATAAAATTTAAATTAATGTTGTTAATCTTAATTCCCATTTTTAAATTGGGAGATATCACCATAATATGGTTAGCACTCTAATTAGAATAACAATTTTTGTATAGAAATACCACTATACCAATAACTACTTGGTGCATTTAATATTAAGTTTTGTATATATTAATCTTAGATATATAATGGAACCTTTGTTGAGAATCGAACCCGATTCTTCCCAAGATCCAACGCCGATTCGACGGTCATGACACGCGATTTAACCCGGTTCACGGTGTTAATCAACCGCTACATCCGGTTAGGACCGAAGCATCGTCCTCGCCGCTTCCGATCCCCAAGTCTTATTGATATCACCGGAAAACACCTCCGGCATGGTTTTACAATAAGATCTCTCTCACACACCGATTACAATCTAATCGGAGTTACAAAGAAGAACGAAGAAGAAGATACAGAAGAAGAAGAGACCCAAGAACCCTAATCCAAGATTACTCACCTATCTCTCTAGATTAGATCTCTCTCTCTCTCTTTCTAACTCTCTGTTGCTTAAAACCAGAGAAAGACACACATCGAAGAAGAAGGAGGCTTTTCTCCTTTTAGTAAATCTTGTTGCCTTTCTTCTTAGTCACCATGTGCTTCTCACGTGTCTCATTAATTCTAGCATATTGAGATACTCTTCTTCACTTAGAGTATTTGTTTCCTTCTTCTTCTTCACAAGTTGAATCATATCCCAACAATCTCCACCTTGATTCAAGCTTGAAGAACTTTCTTGTAAGAGCTGCCCCAAGAGCCTTTAAAATCAGCTCTAACCTTGGCACATCTAATCTTCAATAAACCTGCATAAGTCACACTTATACACATCCCACAGATTAATCAACATAAATCTGTAAACACACACTTAAATATCTTAAGTTCATATGAGTTTTGTTTGAATAACAAAGTTTATTGCTAACAAGCTAGATTGGTTTCAACACCATAAACCAATAAGAACTCGATCTAACCACATGATTAAACCAGATCTCGAATGACCTTAACAGTCGGTTTAAAGCTACAATCAAAATGATTCTCATTACTAGTTCTAACAAACTATCAATAATAAACCAATTTTGATAAGCTACTCTATACTAGTTGCAACTCATATCATGTCCAGAACCTGAGCTAACCACTCACAGACAATATCATTAACATGAGAAAACTTTAAACATGTTAATGCAACAGAAACTTAATAAGCTAAACCACCTATAAGCATATCAATCACACAGAATTTTTATCATGATCTCTGTCAAAATACATGAACCTGTTACAGTGATTGAGCCTGTCTCCTTGCAAATCTGATTCTCTTTCACATGTTTATGATTCACTCATGTGCACTTAGCCTTGAATCATAAGCTGCCTTTTGAATCCTTTTCTGAGACTAGAATCATCACCACTTCTTCTCCTGAAGTAGTCTTGATTCAAACCTGTAAAACAATCTCAAAACAAACAATTAATAACCATTTTACTAAACATGAGACTGAACTTACAAATCCTTGTTAACATCCTTTTGCACCGCCATTTCTTCAACGGAACACGCCAGCTAACTCCACCTGGCTAGGAAAACTTTTAGAACAAGTATGTTTGCTCCACCTTGCTCAAACCTTTCTGTTAAAACAGAACTTCCATCAACAGCTTTGAGAACCACTGTCAATAATCTTTAAACCAGTCTCTTATCAACAATACTTGTGACATAACCGAGACTCCTCTCCACAACTCTTCTACACCATATCTTTAGAGCTCATGATGTCATCTTTGTTGTAGGAGGTGAGTGACCTGCAATATCCTTTTCCCATATGCAGACTTTACCACCAAATAAAACTTGGCACCAACATCATTACCTTTTCTCACCATTCATCAACTTTCCCTTGACATGTCTTTATCATTGATGAATACTCACTTAACCTCCTTGTAAGTGATAACCTTGAGAACATCTTCACAATGATGTAAGCTTAGACCAACTAGTTGAAACTAGTCCCATGCCTTGCACATAGCTGCTTATCCCTCTTGAAAATGACATAGACCTTGAGACGCATTCGGCTGAGCTTGTAGTTGTCTCACTCGGTTTCACATTCAGAGAACTCACTGAAAACTCACTTCTAAACGCATTTCAGATTTCTTTATACACCACACTGCAGCTGAAAAAACACAACTTGACTTGCTCTTGAACTTGTACACTTCTCCCATGTTCTTGGACTTCATGTCTTTAAACACACAATTCAGCCATCAATCACATCTCTTCTGGATGAGAACTTTCTTCAATCATTCAGATCAAAGACACCATCTAATTCCTCTTGAACCATCAACAGTTTCACTTGAAGTAAAACAGAAACTTTCCAAAGTCTTAACATTCTATGCTGACTTCAAGTAACCCATCTATCACTTGTGTAGATGACAACATTGATGTGAAATCAACCATGAGCCATGTATCATATTCTTAGATACATATCCATGCTCATTATACACACTTCCCAGCCTTTGTTCCTTAAGAGACCCACCAAGAACTTGACTTCCCATAAACTACTCAAATCAGTTTCTAATTACCAAAACTGAAACTTGTTATAACCTTAGACTTACTTGGCTCACTCCACCTTAAGCTTTGAACCCCTTTAAGTCTAAGTGCCTATAAACAGTCCAGCCAACTATCACCAGATTTTTAAACTTGAGCCACACAAACCAGAAACCCATTTTTTTTTTTTTTTTTTTTTTTTTTTTTTTTTTAGGTTTCTTCTCATCCAAAGCTGCCAAGACATTTCCCAGAACTGAACATGTAGCTCTTCCTTGATACATCACTCATGATATACAAACAATGACTCCACCTTGAACTACACATACTTGAAGTTCCATGTCACCTTGCCCATCATAAGCCCTCTTGAAACTGAACTCCTTCCATGTTAAGCTCAGGAACAGTCCCAGCATCAAAGAGATATCACTGTCGCCAATAGGAACATGTTCTAAGCATGCCGTACGCACAGGACAATATCTCTCTGATGTGGTTTCACTTTTCTGTCTTGTCATTAACACCTTGAAGTAGTTCAGATAAACCTTTTAAGCAATCTTGCTTACATTTCAATCTTTGACTTTCACCCATCAAGATTAATCTTGTTATAGCTTAAGATCATGAGACTTGGACCACTCAAACTTCTGATGTTGATTGATAATGTCCTTTCCCATTATCCACTCATCTTACATACTCCACCTTGAATAAGTTTGCATAAACTTGATTCCTTTCTAAAGTTCCCAGCTTTGAAACAAGAGTATACATGAGCATTGTCTTCATGTGTCTTTATCCTATAACTTAACTTGTCTAATTCTCCATGACGTCTAGATGAATGTCATATTAGACAACAAAACCTTTTTCTTGGTTTCTACACTTTTGACCTTGATAACCAGACTTGAACTTGATCCATACCGAAGAGACTGAACCGACGCATAACCACTTCTCAAACCAATAACTAAACCTTAAAACCTTCATAGTCACTAATATGTTTTGTCTTAAACAATTAGTCTATTCTTCTTCACCCTTTTCTGCGCTTCTCACAAGAATCATTGATCTTAAATGATTTTCCAACCAGCCATTCACACACATAAGAATCTAATCTCTAAGGCGTCCCTTAGTTCCAAGAATCCTAATCCAACGGCTTGTAGTTTTAAAACCTCGTGAACATTTAACCATATTTGATTCACACCATCAAACTATGCCAAAGAATCTTGCAATTTAAGCCAATACCAGAATCTTGGCTACCTCTTTGTAGAATCAATATACATGACCTTGTGTTCCATTAAGCTTGACTCTTGAGTTTGCAGCCAAAGAGTATTCATAAACTTTTGATAAGAACCTCACAATATAACCTTGTGAACTTGCAGCGGAAACTGACTTTCTTCTCCAGGCTTTAAGTTTCTTCAATGATGCATCAAGTCTGATTTTATAGCTTAGACTCTTTTCTTGAATCCATGCTCTCCTTGAATCAAACCTTCTTATGAATTTGCCGGTGAGATATTACCACCATATACACCATTTGCCATCATGGTTAACTTATACAGGTCAAGAACAACATCTTAAGTCTGTAAACTTCTTGCGTCATTAACAATTCTTCTTCCTTGGACCATGTAACATCTTGAATCTGCAAGCGCCTTTAAGCTCATATTAATTAACACCAAGAGAGAGATAACACTTTGTGCTTCGTGATTTCTTTTCATGAGTTTCTTCACTGCGAGAATCCATCTCCTTGTAACACTCACAAACATCAACGAAAGCAACCATCATCTTCTTCCTTCCTCCAGCTCACACCAATGCCTAATTCAAATCAGCTCCGATTCTTCCTCGGATCCGCGATGATTGAATAAACCCAGAACTGAAACTTTCTTCTTCTTCTTCCTTTTGATTCTTGAGACGTCGCTTGCTTCCTGAATCGCCGAGCACAAGGCTCTGATACCACTTGTTGAGAATCGAACCCGATTCTTCCCAAGATCCAACGCCGATTCGACGGTCATGACACGCGATTTAACCCGGTTCACGGTGTTAATCAACCGCTACATCCGGTTAGGACCGAAGCATCGTCCTCGCCGCTTCCGATCCCCAAGTCTTATTGATATCACCGGAAAACACCTCCGGCATGGTTTTACAATAAGATCTCTCTCACACACCGATTACAATCTAATCGGAGTTACAAAGAAGAACGAAGAAGAAGATACGAAGAAGAAGAGACCCAAGAACCCTAATCCAAGATTACTCACCTATCTCTCTAGATTAGATCTCTCTCTCTCTCTTTCTAACTCTCTGTTGCTTAAAACCAGAGAAAGACACACATCGAAGAAGAAGGAGGCTTTTCTCCTTTTAGTAAATCTTGTTGCCTTTCTTCTTAGTCACCATGTGCTTCTCACGTGTCTCATTAATTCTAGCATATTGAGATACTCTTCTTCACTTAGAGTATTTGTTTCCTTCTTCTTCTTCACAAGTTGAATCATATCCCAACAACCTTTGTTGTTGGAATTTAATTACAAAGGTCAACAAGTCAACAACTTCCCTCGTTACCTTTTGAAATTTATTCCCTTTTAAATCAACAATAATGTTCAATACCAAGATCTTGCTTACGCCACTTTTTATTATTATTTCATGACTATTTTTGGATTCCATTGGAAAATAAGAAAGTTTTATAAAACTGATTCTAAAATTTGATAATTCATTCCATTATGGGTAGACAAGTGTTTTAAGAAATCTTCGACTTTTTAAACCTAAAATTTGTGCGAACATTAAATATTTTATGTGAAGCTAAGCATAAATATTTTTTAGAATGAAAACTAAAAAAATTATGTGTACCATATAGCATTACTTTAATGTTAAAATTGTTGGGTAAAGTCAGATTTGTTTTTTAATCCTTAACAATACTACTGACGAGACTGGATCATTGCATGATTGACATATGTTTTAATTTTGTTAAAATGATTCACATTTGTTGAAACGAAATATTAAAAGATTATATTATAAATATTTTATATATATATATATATATATATATTCGTATTACAAACATATTAAATTTTGTTAATAATATGTTCCTCTCTAGCTAGCCAGAATTCTCATTGTTTCTTTACATTATTTTAAAAACAATCATCTTTACATTTTAATAATATTCTAAAGTATATATATTGGATCTCCCCGTGATTAATATGTTGACTATTTTTATAGAATAATGTGATGATCATTTTGAATTGTAAAAAATTAAGCAAAAACACTCGTTGCCTAGTCATATTCAACTACGAGTGCATAATGATGAGATGAACCACAATCTTTTTTTTGACGCTAACAAACTATAATCTTTATTGGGGTCCCTAACTCTTTAATTTAGAGGAGGAAGAGGCAAAAATTAAGTGGTTATGATTTAATATTTCATGTTACTTATACTATTGTTTGATATTTTTTATATTATTTTTATGTCGATAAAACTATACACAAATGAATTGCATTGTGATAGTGTCCACTTTGTTTAGAGGGAGACATTTAGTTGGTGTAATTTTTTTTTTTGTTACTCATTAGTCATGAATAATTAAAAAATACTGTTTTTAATGGTTTTATATTTCAGAACACTCTAATGCTTAAATCAGAAAGTTTACATGACTCGAATTAAATTTGTATATGATATAACTTTCTTTTTACACAAACATATGACATTTTAAAAGTAAGAAATCATGTTTTTAAGTTGTATATTGTTGAGTATTGGTATTTTAGCTTTCATTTATATTAAGGGCTCGACTGGTTTAAACGCAGCGGTTGCTGTTGCGGTTGAGGGAGATTGCTGAAGCTGGCGATGGCGGTTAATTATGGTATTAGACGGTTTGTACGACCGGTATAGCGGTTAAAAGATTTTGCGTTTGCGGGATATTTTTGATCTGGTTGACAAACGCTCATCGTAGTTGTTAAAAATTATTAAAATTATTTGAAAATTACAAACATCACAACTATATTATATATCGTCACAACTATGATATATAATATATTTTTTTCGAAAATATATAAAAGGTAATATATTATGATATATTATAATAAATTAAACATAATAACTATGAAAACTAAAGAAAAGACCTAAATAATTATTCAAAACTTTTTTATTTGTAGATACATTTTTAGTATTATTATTTGTAATATTATTATGGATAAAATAATTCTTTTTTCTAATTTTTTTTAATATTATTGAAAAAAAAATTATTTAAACTAATCGCAATCGCCCGCAACCGCAAACGCTAGCGGGAAGGAGCTTTTGAAATATGGCGATTTCAAGTTGTGCAAAACGATGTAAAACTGTATAAAGCGATTTGAGTGATTTTTGCAAACGCGATAAATCGTAATCGCCCGCAAAAGCTGCGTTTGCGGGTGGTTGCGGGAGAACCAATCAACACCTAAGTTTTTAGAGTCAATTGAACATTTCGTTACGTATATACAAAAAAAGATTCACTAATATAAATGTTGACTAAAATATAAATACATAAATTTTATTTAGGATACCGAATAGGATTGGATATCCGTATTCATTTTAAAAGATACATATTTATTCCGAATTAGTTATAAATACTTAAATAGTAAAAACCAATTGTAGGATCATATACGATAAAATTATTTGACTTGATCATTTGTATATTTTAGGGAGAATTATAAAACTACACCATTTCCAAAATATTTCACAAAACTACACCTAAACATTCAAAATTAAATCCAAATAAACCATACCCACACAATCCTACCCCCTTAATACTATACCCTAAACACTAATTAGCGAACCCAAATAAAAGATTTTAATTTTGGTAATTTTTAAAAGGGTAAATCAAGCTTTTAAAATTTTAAAAGGGTGTAAATATGTGAAAACATTAAATTAGGAGTAGTTTTGTGAAGTAAGGGTTGAAAGGGTGTAGTTTTATGAATTTCTCTATATTTATCCATATACCCTTTATGATTTTGAACATATACAATTAATTTCTTTCCAAAACATAACATGAAAAGAAATTGCATCCGTCGGAAATATTGTGACGGATTTCCGACGGACATTGTCCGTGGATAATCCCTCGGAAATCCGTCACAATTTTCACAAACATATGACAGTTTTCTTGTAGTGTTAGCTAGTTAACCAGTTTTAATATTTTAAACGTTTTAGTTGTGATAGTTTAATCTTACTTAAAGTATAACACTAAATATAGAAAAAATGATATGTGCTTTGACAGATATAATCAACAAAGTTATGTTAGTTTAATATAACTTTAAAATATAAACACTAAAGATAAAAAGAATGATATTTGCTTTGACAGATATATAATCAAAAAGTTATGTTAGAATTGGCAGTTTTAAGTTTTTACTTTTTAGTTTGTAACCAAAATGTTATGGATATTACTAATCAGATAAACGTGTAATTTAAATTAAAGATGATTAAATTTGCACATATATATGATTATCGCTTGAAATAGGCGGTTTGAAAATTCGGTGAAATACCTATTATGCGATTAATAACAAATCTAATAATTCCAAATAGTTGTGACAAACATTGATACCAGTCTACAAAACATTATAATGCCAAGCGACTCTATTTGAGACTAGTTTACAGAGAACTAAATTCCAAGAGTTCACAAGTAAATGATTATTTAATTATATTTTTAATTTGAAAGACGTCTATCTTGCTGAAAAAAATACATTTTTATGAAGTCTTCGGTTCTAAAAAATAATTATAATTTTAAAAGAAAATCAAATCAAATTAAAGCACCGTCAACTCTTTTTTTTTTTTTTTTTTTTTTTTGTCGTCGTCGTCAAGAAGCACCGTCAACTTTCTTTATATGAGTAATTTTGATGCTTAATATGTGGGATTAGTAAATCCTACAATGGAGATGTAAGTTTTGAGTGGTTAATACTAATATTTTGGTTAAAACATTATTTATATTTGTATTTATATTTCTACACTTGGAAGCTAGATTTACACAAACATTTAAATTATTCAATAAAAACTAATTATTTAAATAGATGTCGCTAGTTAGGACATATTGCCAAAAAAATAACTAATTTATTCGTATTAACTACATTTCAAAAAATTGTCACTATCATTGAAACCAAATTTTGTGTAGCATTATTGGTCTATTTGGTAGTGATTACTCTATATATATAGTATATATATATATATATTATATATTCGATAAGATTGTTTTAGTTTTCACAAAGCAGAATTAAACGTTGCATCTAATGTGTATTGGAAGCTAGTATAACATATCATCTTTAATAATATTCGTAAACTTTAATGTATAATTAAATTTTGGAAAATATTTGGTAGGTCGATTCTTAATCAGTTAGATAATCTCAACTACGAACATGTCGATATATAATGGTGTGATATTGTTGATGTGATTAGAATATATATATATATATATATATATATATATATGTAGCATTAGAGTTTGTGGATAATAATTTTTACTATATGACTTTAAAAAAACAAAATATGACTTACTCTTATATCTTATTATCTACAAAGGTTTAACCGAAGTGTTTCCTCTAGTGACATGATTTATGTATCGAAATATCATAAGAAAACAAAATTAATCAAATAAGACGTATTGATATTATTAAAAGTTAATACAATTGATAGTTAAAAAAAAACAGAAATCTAAAACTGTCAGAGAAATTGAATAAATCCAAGTCACTTGACAGAGGAAAAGGGCAAAACCAATTAAATCTTGTTAAAAAAAACAGAAAATTAATATCATAATGACACGTGGCCCACATCCACTCACTCAAAAATAATAACTCTTACTCTTGTCTTTTTTTTATCCGAAAATAACCATCTCTAGTTCAAAAAATAAACATATATATTTTTTTATAAAGAATCACTCTTTCTTCTTCCCGTTCCTCTATAAATACAGACACAATTATCACAATCTAATATATCAAAACCTTACACAAAGAAAGAAAGAAAAAAAAAAGCCAAACAAAACAAAACAAACACAAGAAAATTTGATATTTACTCTGTTACATTGTTTTCTCCTTCGTGATTTTGTTTTAAACATGGGAGTCTTTGAAACTGAAAAACCACCAAAAGACACAAAAGACACAACAGCTTTAGAAACACAATCCTCTCAAGATTTCGATCAGCCTTCTCCGCTGCGTAAAATCATCTCCGTCGCTTCCATCGCCGCCGGTGTACAATTCGGGTGGGCCCTACAACTTTCTCTTCTGACACCATACGTTCAACTTCTCGGTATCCCTCACAAATGGTCATCTCTCATATGGCTATGCGGTCCAATCTCCGGTATGATTGTTCAACCCGTCGTCGGTTACCACAGCGACCGATGCACTTCCAGATTCGGCCGCCGCCGCCCTTTCATAGCCGCGGGGGCCGCTCTTGTGGCCGTCGCGGTGTTTTTGATAGGGTACGCGGCGGATCTTGGTCATAGCATGGGAGACAAACTAGAGGGCGGACCGAGGACCAGAGCCATAGGGATATTCGCCCTAGGGTTCTGGATCCTCGACGTCGCTAACAACACTCTCCAAGGACCTTGCCGCGCTTTCTTGGCGGATTTGGCGGCGGGAGACGCTAAAAAGACGAGGGTCGCAAACGCTTTCTTCTCGTTTTTCATGGCGGTCGGAAACGTTTTGGGGTACGCGGCCGGTTCATATACCAACCTACACAAAATGTTTCCTTTCACGATAACGAAAGCGTGCGATGTCTACTGCGCGAATCTCAAGACGTGTTTCTTCTTATCCATCACTCTCCTCCTCCTCGTATGCGTAACGTCTCTATGGTACGTCAAAGACAAACAATGGTCCCCTGCGCCGTCGGCGGCAAACCCCGAAAACGAAGAAGGAGGAAAAACTTCGAGCATGCCTTTCTTTGGAGAAATATTCGGAGCTTTTAAAGTAATGAAACGCCCCATGTGGATGCTTTTGATAGTAACCGCGCTAAACTGGATCGCGTGGTTCCCGTTTCTTTTGTTCGATACGGATTGGATGGGCCGAGAAGTGTACGGAGGAGATTCGGAGGGAGACGCGAAGTTGAAAAAACTATATAGCCAAGGAGTACAAACCGGTGCAATGGGACTAATGTTTAATGCAATAGTACTTGCTTTTATGTCACTATGTGTTGAATGGATTGGTAGGAAACTAGGAGGAGCTAAAAGGCTTTGGGGTATTGTTAATTTCATCTTAGCCGCCGGTTTAGCCATGACGGTTCTTGTTACTAAATATGCGGCGGACCACCGTGAAACCGCCGGTGCTTTGGCTGGACCGTCGTCTAGCGTTAAAGCTGGTGCTTTGAGTCTTTTTGCTGTTCTTGGTATCCCATTAGCTGTAAGTTTATATTCTGTTTTTGTCCTTTTTTGTTTTAAATTTTCAATTGCTAAATATTATATTTAACTTTTTATTTCATTTTTTACAGATTACTTTTAGTACTCCTTTTGCACTAGCATCTATATTCTCAAGTGACTCTGGTGCTGGCCAAGGTAATTTTTTATTATAATTTTTCTGTTTATAATTTACAAATATTGTTTGTTGGCTAACTTATAGTTATATTTGTATAATAAATTGATAACCTGAGATTAACTAAACTAGTATTGAATTAAAACGTTTGATCTGTGTTATCAAATGAGATTTTTTGCAAATTTATTTATATGTTACTATAAAGTAAATTTTCCTTGTAACTTTTGATTAATCTTATCCGGATAATGTATAAGTTTATCTATATTCTATAGCATTTGATAGGTGAGATTTATTAGCTTAATTATATTAATTATGATCTTTATTGTAATCTGTTTATAATCTTTTAATTATCCACACATTATTAATTATAACCACTTTATGCAATTGACCATAATTGTTTTGACAAAAGCAATTTCTTTTGTGACACAAATATTAAAATCAGAAATTAATAAAAATGTTTCCTTTTTTATTTTGTTAACAGGACTTTCTTTAGGAGTTTTAAATTTAGCAATAGTGATACCACAAATGATAGTATCACTAGGTGGTGGACCATTCGACGCTTTATTCGGCGGTGGAAACTTACCGGCGTTTGTGGTCGGAGCAATCGCGGCGGCGATAAGTGGAGTATTAGCTTTAACTGTTTTACCTTCACCACCACCAGACACACCTGCCTTTAAGACAGGAGCCATGGGCTTCCATTAGTTTTTACTTTACTATGTTTTTTTTGTTTTCTTATGTAATCTCATCAAATACTGTATTATTGTGCAAAAACTCTAAATAAAAAAAATGATAAAATTTTAAAAACTTTGCAATAAGCATTTTGTGTACTATAATTTATAGAGAAATTCACAAAATTACACTCTGTCAACCCTCCCTTCACAAAACTACACCTAATTCAATATTTTCACAAGTTTACACCCTTTCAAAATTTTTAAAGTTTGATTTACCCTTTTAAAAATTATCAAAATTAAAATTTTTTCATTTGAATTCGCGAATTAGTGCTTAGGATATAGTATTAAGGGGGTATGATTGTTTGAGTAGGGTTTATTTAGATTTAATTTTGAATGTTTAAATGTAGTTTTGTGAAATATTTTGGAAATGGTATAGTTTTGTGAAATCTAATTCAAACGGTGTAGTTTTGTGAAATGTAATTGAAACGGCGTAGTTATATAATTCTAGCCGGATTCTTATTTAAAACGACAATAGTCAGAGCCCAAAACAACACAGTGTCTTGTATCAATACGAAATGTCCATAACACTAATAAAAATGGGCCTTTTAGCCCCTAATCTTTTTTTTTGTTTTTTTTTACTGCAAGTTTTAGCCCCTAATCTAATAAATGGTTTCGTCATAATTTATTAAGGGCAAACCCAAGCAGAGAGAGGCTAATTTATAAGAATCTCTCATCTCAACATCTCATAATTCAAAAGAGTCATGTTGTTCATTCAAAAACACGTTCTAAGTTTTATGATTAGTAATTTAGCTGATATATACGTGTTATAAAAAGAAAAACTCTATTTCAAGATTTTTATTTTTTTGGGGCCAAAAACACATTACAGTTTTTTTTGTCAAAAATATCCCTAAGCTTCTATTTTAAATGTCAACAAACTTAAAACTCCAAAAAACAAATCCTACTCCTTTAAAAACCAATCTCTAAACATTATTTAACTAACCCAAATTTTAGATCCTAAAGTGTTATTTTCATATTAGAAACTAATAGGACTTTTGGAAAAAACATAGAGTAATTCTTTAATATACCATGAAAAAGGTTTTTTATAGCAAAAAAACATTTTCAAATGATTTATTCTAAAGTAACATTAAAAAGCTTTTAAAACTAAAATACCGTAAACATAAAAATTAAATTTTATCATTTTAGATTTTAATTTTTTTTCTTCATTTGGGTTCAGAATTTACTTATAAAGATGCCAGGATATAGTTTTGAGGGCTAAGTGTTTAATTTTGATTACAAAAAAGTTTGTTAACAATAATCAAGGAAAAAAAAACTTTGGGAGAATTATAAAACTACACCATTTGAATTACATTTCACAAAACTACACCATTTCAAAATTACTTCACAAAACTACATCTAAACACTCAAAATTAAATCCAAATTAAATCCTACCCAAACAATCCTACCCCTTAATACCAAACAATCCTACCCCTTAATACTATACCATAAACACTAATTATCGAACCCAAATGAAAAAAATTTAATTTTAGTAATTTTTAAAAAGATAAATCAAGCTTTTCAAATTTCGAAAGGGTGTAAACTTGTGAAAATATTGAATTATGTGTAGTTTTGTGAAGAGAGAGTTGAAAGGGTATATTTTTGTGAAATTCTCAAAAACTTTTCATAACTTTTCATATTATATTAGTCCTGAAAACTATTATTTTTCATGGTATTTTTGGACAGATAGTAGTTGTTTAGATATAAAATATTTTAGTGCAATTCTAAAACTTTAAAAATCCTTTGCCGGAGAATAAAGCAAAAAACACAAATATTCTGTAAATTTTGTGACACATTTATTTTACTGAAAAAAGAAATACAATGGTGGCGCCGGAAAGTGATTGTAGTATGGCCCTGTAAATCTCTCTCTCTCTAACTTTTGGTCCCAAAACCTTCTTCTTCAATATCTTCCTCACACATACATCTCTCTCTCTCTCTCTCAAGATCTCCCCTTTCGCAGCGGATAAGCATATCTATAGAGAGAGGGGACGCGATTCTCTGACTCAATCTCTCAGATCTGAACTCCGATCTAACGGATCTAGGGTTTTGAAGATCGGAGAAAATGGCGGAAACCGGAGGAGGAGGAGGAGGAGGATGGAGAGATTCGTATAAAGGTATGTCTTCAGATAACATAAAGGGCTTGGTGTTGGCTATATCTTCGAGTTTGTTTATCGGTGCTAGCTTCATCGTTAAGAAGAAAGGTCTCAAGAAAGCTGCCACTACTGGTACTAGAGCAGGTATCTCTCTCTCTCTATGTGTGTGTCTTTCTTCGTATTCGAATTTTGAACTTGTGGGTTTTGTTTTGTGTGTGTTTTTGGTTGTGGAAACTGTGAAGCTTTGTATCTCTTATAGATTATGAAGAAGAAGAAGAAGAGTTTTAGTTATTATTGGAACTTATCAGTATCGAATTCGTTATTGGAACTTTGTGAATGTGTTGTTTCCTCTGTTGAAATCCCACATTGCTTTTGGATTTGGATTTGCTGTGTGGAGATTGTGTCTCCGATAGATTAGGAAGAGGATTTCATATAGAAGTAGCTAAGATCTCTGATTTCTATTGAACTTTTGTCTGTATCGAGTTTGCGAAATTTTGAACTTGTGGGTTTTGTGTGTGTTTTTGGTGGTGGAAACTGTGAATGTTAGAGAGTATTTAACTTTGTTCATATGATCAAAACAGAACTTTGTGTATCTATGATAGATTAGGAAGAAGTAGAAGAATTTGTTTAGGAGCAGCTTAGATCTCTTGTTCTATTGGAACTTATCTGTATAGAATTTGCTATTCGAACGTCGTGAATGTGTTGTTTCTTCTGTTGAACTTCCACATTTTACTTTCAGGTTTAGACTTGCTTGTATGTCTGATAGATTAGGAAGAACATTTCACATAGAAGCAGCTCAGATCTTTGATTTCTATTGTACTTTTGTCTGTATCGAGTTCGTGAATCTGCGCTCGTTGTTTGTTTCCTCTCTTGAACTTCACTTGATTAGCACATTGTAGTAACACATTCCTGTGTAGATCTTGTTCTTGTTAATTTTTGGCTTTCGTAGTATATAAATTTCAGTCTGCGACTTATAGGTGTTGGTGGGTATTCTTATCTTTATGAGCCTCTTTGGTGGATCGGCATGACAACAAGTGAGTCATTTTCTTCTTGGCTTTGGCTTTCTTTTTACTAGTGCTGCTGTTTTGTATGTTTGTATATTCTTATTGGTTTGTGTTGATTTTAGTGTTACTTGGTGAAATTGCAAATTTTGCTGCTTATGCATTTGCTCCTGCGATACTTGTTACTCCGCTAGGCGCACTCAGTATCATTATCAGGTAAAGATAGTGTGCGGGTTTGTCTCTTTTATCAAGTTTACTATCTGTGTATTCAATTGGTATCTTGTTTTTTACTTGTACACTTTTTTTTGTTCTCTGAATCTCAGTGCAGTTTTAGCTCATATTATATTACGAGAGAAACTACACATTTTTGGAGTTCTTGGATGTGCCTTGTGTGTTGTTGGTTCGACGACAATTGTCCTACATGCCCCTCAAGAACGTGAAATCGATTCCGTCCTTGAAGTTTGGAATCTTGCAACAGAACCAGGTGTGTTTTTGTGAGGAGACTGTAATGCTCTAGTGTATGGGAGATAGTGAATTGAAGTTTGAACTCACGGTTTCTTTCCATTCAATTTTCTAACTCCACATAAGTTTGTTGCAGCATTCATGTTTTATGCAAGTATGATCATAGGGGCTGCTGTATTTCTCATTATCTGTTACGTGCCCCAATACGGGCAGACAAATGTAATGGTCTATATTGGTATTTGTTCGCTTGTTGGATCATTATCGGTATGTATCATTGATACTTTCAGCTTGTAATCCGACTTTGCTTTGAGAAAAACCCTTGTCAGCTTTTCTAAAAATTATATTTTGATCATGTGAAACAGGTAATGAGCGTAAAAGCACTTGGAATAGCACTAAAGCTGACATTTTCAGGAACTAATCAGTTATTTTATCCGCAAACATGGGTATTCACCTTCGTCGTACTTACATGTGTGATAACGCAATTAAACTACTTAAACAAAGTAAGTGTTAGCTAATTGTTCTCCTAAGATTACAGTTTTGTAGGATATAACATAGGTTATACTTTATAGGTAATTAAACTAATTGAGTTTCTTTTATTGGTTTCACTTGCAGGCTCTTGATACATTCAATACAGCAATAGTATCTCCTATATACTACGTAATGTTCACATCACTAACTATATTAGCCAGTGTTATCATGTTTAAGGTAACTTTCAACCACAAAACATATATAACGTCTTGTATGTAGATTGTTAGCTTACTGTTTTATGTACATTATGTTCTTAAAACAGGACTGGGATAGGCAAAACGGTACTCAAATCGTCACAGAAATGTGCGGATTCGTTACAATACTTTCAGGCACTTTCCTTCTCCATAGAACAAAGGACATGGTCGAAGGTACGCTACTTTATTCATTCATAGCACTTCTTATGCATCTAATAGCCGATAACTTGTGTGTTTTTACAATGAACGACGAAAAAAACCGTATGCAGATATGAAAAAAATCAAATCTTGACACTTTGTTGCCGTTTGTAATGGGTTATTTGCAGGTTCATCAGTAATATTACCGTTGCGAATAAGCAAGCACGCGAATGAGGATGGGTTTGAATCAGAAGGCATACCACTTAGACGCCAAGAGTCTCTCCGGTCACCTTAACAAAAGCTTTATTGCTTCTTGTGTGTTTTAACTTGTTATAGCCAGAGAGCCTCAAGCTTTTGCCCCTTATCCTCTATCTTTGTAGTAAGATAGAGGAAAAAGGCAAAAGAGAGCAAAGAGGACAGAGATCTCTCAGATCACACCATCTCATCTTCTTGTCGGTAAATATGCTGTGAAAAATTCATCATAAAAACACACTTATATGGCATTAGCATATACACACCCTCCTATGCATAAACCCTTTTTGTGACATTTTTAAAATGATTTTTATAAAACAAGAGATGGGTTTTTTGCTTAAACTTGTCTTCTTACTAGCATATAACTGTATTCAATATTTGCTTTATTTTATTTTTGATGTTTACTGTTCTATTTTCTTTTGTTTAATTAGAAAAACAAAAGTCTTTGAAAGCTGAAAACACATAAAAAGAATAAGTAGCTTAATGGTTGGTGTTAAGTGTAGTCATTGTGTCACTATCCACCACTTAAGTTCTAAGTCTTTGGTATTGCATTGTTGACAAATTAAATAAGCTGAAATTACTTGTTAAAGTCAAATTGTTGAACAAGTTTATATTATATTGATGAGGTGTGTTTATAACATTGATGGTAATAGATGAAGACAAATGTTTTTGTGTTAATAATTTTCTCAATCAATCACTCCTATGGTAGATGAGATGTCATTTTGAAAACTTGCCTTGTGTCCATAAACTCTTTTTTAATGCATTTTGAAACTAATTAAATTTTATTCAAAGTACATAATAGCATAAAGACCATAATAACTTTCGACCAAAAAAAAAAAACATAATAACTTGAAAGTTTACAACTTTCACATTTATGAAAATGTTAATAAGAACTCTTAATTATCTTCGCACTTTTAGAGTAACAAAGCTATAAATTGATCTATAGTATCTCCAATTTAAATGACAAATAGAGGAATAAGTGTATACAATATTACATATAAGGCTACAAAAGTATACACTACCTAACATAGATAATCAACGTTGACTAATTGAGAAATAAATCCTTCAAAAAAATACACAACTTGTAAAAAAAACACAAAATACAAAAATTAAAATATGTTACCAAAATTAAAAAACAAATTCATTCAATCTAAAAACCTCACCATAAATTATCAAAAATTTTAAAATAATAAAAACCAATACATATCTTCCTTTACAACACCTAAATAATCACTCACGCAAAAAAAGAGAACTTGTTGTAGCAGTTGAAAAAAAAACAGAGCAACGAATCCAACATCATTAAACAAAAACACAAACTGTGTGTGTTTCTTTCTTATCTCATTAGTCTTCTTCTTCTTGATAGTTTTTAAATAAAAATTGTATTTTTTTTTTACTTTCTTCATCTTAAGAAGATGACTCTAAACAGTGTCTCTTCTCAAGATTTTAGCTTCCCTTCTCTGGCTTCACAAGACTCTTCTCTATACTCCGGCGAAGAATCACCTCCTTTATGGCACCACTCGCCGGAAAATCTCCACCGTGAAAATCACATCAGAAGCTTAACAATCGGAAAAGACAACGACCATAACGATAAGACAAAGAGTTTCTCTTATGTAGAGAGGAGAAGAAGTCTTTGGAGTGAAGACAAAACAGAGGAAGAGACAATGGATATGTTATGGGAAGATCTCAACGAAGAGATTCCGCAAAGAAGTCAAAGTCTGAGAATTGAAATTAACGGCGGCGGAGACGGTGGCGGAGATAAGAAAGGTTCTGTTTTTTCCGATCAGAGCTCCGTCGTCGCTGTTGGGTTTGGGATGAAATTGACGAAGAAGACGGAGACGAAGAAGAATGTTTTGGTTTTGATCAGAGCTTTGAAGAAGCTTCTTGTTTCGCGGCGTTTGTCTCAGAGATCGCCGGCGAAAACTCATCCACGGTGATTTTGGCCGTGGATGATTGTGAATTGGGTTTTTTTGATAGATTTTATAAGTTACGGGGCTTTTTGTGGAGAAAACTGAAAAGTGTTATTTTATAGTTTGGGTTGTTCAATAGTATTTAAATTTTGGTTTACTACTTTATAATTTTAAGAACATATATATATATTTGTATAAAAAATTTAGACAAATATTGATGGGTATTTTATTGACACAAAACTACATTATTTCAACCATTTCTTCACAAAACTACACATAATTTAATATTTTCACATATTTACATCCTTTCAAAGTTTTAAAAGTTTGATTTACCCTTTAAAAAATTATCAAAATTAAAATATTTTAATTTGGGTTCACTAATTAGTGTTTAGACGTCTAATTTAATATTAAATTACACAAATACAAAAAAAGACTTTTTACATTTTTAATTTTTTATTTGGGTTCGTTATATAGTGTTTAGGGTATACTTTTTAGGGAGAATTACAAAACTACATCATTTGAATTATATTTCACAAAACTACACCATTTCAAAAATACTTCACAAAACTACACCTAAACACTCAAAATTAAATCCAAATAAACTCTACCCACATAATCATACCCCCTTAATACTATACCCTAAATACTAATTAGCGAACCCAAATGAAAATATTTTAATTTTGATAATTTTTAAAAGGGTAAATCAAGCTTTTAAAATTTTGAAAAATTGTAAATACGTGAAAACATTAAATTAGACGTAGTTTTGTGAATGAGAGGTTGAAAGGGTGTAGTTTTGTGAATTCCTCTACTTTTTAAAGGGATGATATAGTTTTAAAGATTTTGGGTATAATTTTGAAAATTTAAGATTCGTGGTATTTACGGAAAAAAAACATTTTGATGGTATTTATAAAACTTTCGAAAATGCGGATTGATTGTGTTAAAAAAAATTGTTTAACGTTATTCATAAAAATTGCCAAATAAAAATTAATTAATTTGAAATTGGAAAAGAATAAGAGTGATTTACACTTTAAGGCACTTTGGATAGTTATTATTGCACTTTAAGATACTTAGACTAGAAGGTGCACTTTGTTAGTATAAAATGAAAATTTTTGCCCATTTTGCCCTTGTTTGCAGAGAAAAGAAGTTTGTAACCTTAAATGCATTTTAGGGACTAGTTACACATTCAGTTACTTATTATGTAACCAGAATGTCAAATATGTACTATTTGTGTGTTGTATAAACTAATGAATATATTGAGTGTGGTGGTTTTGGATCGGTGACGTGGAATTTTGGAAGAAGGTGGTGGTGGATCGATGACGTGGATGAGATTTTATGTAAAAGTTGTTTTTTGTCTTTCAGCTCTGTCTCTTTTCGTGGAACACCATTTTGCAGAGAAACTAAAGCATTATTAGGAAAAAGGGAAAACATTGTAGAGGTGTGTGAGATGGTACATATTTGATAGCTTGAATATTAAAGCTAGATTTTCCCCTGTTAATATGAAATCACAAAGTATGTTCCTTCTCAAAATTGAAGTTTGATTTTGATTTTGTACAGGATTCGATGGACGACCAGGCAATGGTCATGAGCGGTGAATGGCGTTGTAGATCTGATGGTTATTGGGAGTTTTTGATCGATAAACAACGATATGGTAGGGTTGTTACTTTGAAGGATGGAATGAGTCTCACAGATCTGAAAGAGGCTTGCTTGACAGAGTTTTTTGGTATCCGTAATGCTGAATATGCTGTTAATGGTTTGAGTTATTGGCCTCCTAATAGCAAAGAGCTAGCTACAGGGTTGAAGACTCCACCGGTTTTGTTAACAAGTGATGGTTCGGTAGGGTACTTTGTTAGGCATCTTCGTGTTAATGGTGGGATTAATCTTTGTGTACGGTTTGGAAGAAGAACCAACAGTGGACGGGTGCTAGCCACCGAAACATCTACCTGTTTTTCAACGCCAGTTCAGATCTCGCAAAATAAAGTTATGGGTGAGACCAAAACTACTAGTGTCTTAAGTGGAGAAGGTGTTGGTTCGTGCAAAGGGTCTAAAACAAAACCTTTTGTTTTGGATGACGACGACTTGATTGCAGAGGTGGAGCGCGTTGAAGCTAAGCATTCTAGAGGGAGTGTTTTCTTGGAAGACAGTGATGACAATGAATGGGAGGATTCGAAGTTGTGTTCAGCGTTTGATGAGGGTTCATTGGCCGAAGATATTGCGCCTAGAGGCTACGATTCTGAATTTTGGCGTCCATTGATTGAAGATGCATATGGTGGGTCCAATGCGGTTGAGCTTTTGTGCACTGATAGTGAACCTTTAATAGATATGCCTCCTTTGAAAACAAAACGGAGATTAGTAGAGGGTGATGCTGGAAACGCATTTGCCCACAGTGTTGTAAGTGACGAAGTTATAGGTGGTTTTACCAAGCAGCAAACAAATCAACTTTCTGGTGTTGGTGTGGACGGGTCTGTGTGGACGGCTGCAGATGGTCAAAAGAGAAAACTAGAAGACATTTGCGATGAAGAATTTGACTTACCTCCACTATTTGATGACACCGAGTATGTGGTTGACGAAATCCCAGACCTAGACATAGATGGTGTAGATGAACGCATGTACGTGGGGAAGCACTTTAATAGCAAAAAAGATTGCCAGATTGCATTAGCAATATATGCTATTAAAACTCAATTCCACTTCAAACAGACGACGACGAAACGAGATTATTTTGTAGTAACATGTGCCGATCCCAAATGTGATTGGCGCATAATGGCTCATGAAATGAGTGGTTGTGGTTATTATGAGATTCGGAAAGCAAATCTTGATCATTCTTGCCCGATAGAGACGAGGGACGGTTACAAACGGAAAGCAACGCAGACAGTGCTGCGCTTCTGTATTCAAGTCTAAGTACGGGGCTGGTATTGGTGGTCCTAAAGCAATGGATCTGCAACAGTTAGTGCTTGAGGAGTTGCGATTATCAGCTACTTATATGAAATGTTACAGGGCTAGGGAGAAGGCAATATACGATGTGCGCGGTTCGGACGACGACTCTTATATGAAATTGCCGCAATATTTGCACATGATTAAGTTAGCTAATCCTGGGACAGTTACACATTTAGAGACACAGGCAGATGAAGATGGTGTGTGTCGTTTTCTGTATACGTTTATCGCGTTTGGGGCGTCTATTGTAGGTTTTAGAAGAGTCCGGCGGGTAATTGTTGTGGATGGGACCCATTTGACTGGTAAATACAAAGGGGTATTGTTGACAGCCAGTGGACAGGATGCGAACTGTCAAGTATATCCACTGGCTTTTGTTGTGGTGGATAGTGAAAACGTCCTGTCTTGGACTTGGTTCTTTGAGAAGCTGGAAGCTATATTGGCGGATAGTAGCCAGTTGACAATAATTTCAGACAGGCACAATGCCATATACGCAGCGAAGAAAAAGGTCTTCCCAAAAGCGCACCATGGAGCATGTATTGTGCATGTAGCGAGAAACGTAAGCTCAACGTATACTAACAAGGGATTGGGTAAGCTTGTTATTAGGGCTGGATTTGCGTACAAGGTGGGTGATTTTAGGAATGAGTTTTCTAAAATACGGTCTGAAAGTGTTGCATGTGCAAAGTACTTAGAGAAGATAGGCATTGGTCATTGGACAAGAGCTCATTTTGCGGGTGAGCGTTATAACATTATGACTAGCAATATAGCAGAGCAACTTAATAAGGCTTTAAAAACAGCTCGTGGATCACCTATTGTGGAGCTGCTTCGATTCATACAGGCAATGATGAGCAGATGGTTTTGTGCACGACGCCAAAAAGCTAATTTGCAGAGAGGTGTCCTTACACCCGAGGTTGATAAGCAGATTACAAAAAATTTATCTACTTGTAAGGGAAGTAAAGTTAACAGTGTGTCTGCGTGGAGTTGTGGCATAGTTGGAATATTTGGGGCGCGCAACCATGTACAGCTAAAAGAGAGGAAATGCACGTGTGGGGCATATAATAAACTTAAAATCCCGTGTGGTCATGCACTTATTGCTGCGGATAGTTTGGGTGTTCCTATAGGCACTTTGGCCGATGAATGTTTCAAGACTGCAACATGGGTTCGTCAATATGCTGGTCTAATTTGCCCTGAAGGAGATGCCGAGGATGAGACCATACCACAGGATGTTCGCAACATTAAGCCGTATCCACCAAGAACTAGGAGACCGTCTGGCAGGCCAAAGGAAGGGAGGTTTCCGTCAAAGGGTGAATTTGTAAGTATAATATTATTATATACATCGGTGTTGGTTTTAGAATTTTATAACGAGTTCGGTTTTATATACATTGAAGGGCATGAAGAAACCAAAAGCAGTTCCAAACAGGTGTGGTCGCTGTCATCAAGTTGGTCACAATAGGAGCAGCTGTACGAACCCCATATAATTGTTTTTTGGGGGTTTAGGTATCCAGATGGACAGCTAATTTGGATGTTAATTTTTTGTTTTTGTTCCGCCCGTCCACGGCGTCTGGTATATGTGGACAAGGCATAACTAGTTCGTGTAATTTTGTAAGAATTTTATCCTTTTGCCATAGTGCCATCATTTATGGATGCACACTGATGGAAGACACTTTTTTGTAACTTGTGGTCAAGCTGGTTAAATGTATTTATGACAGTTGTCATACACGAAAATGGGTAGCATTTGTGGATTACTAGTAGTGGACTGTAAAATTATAATGGGTCACAAAGTAGCAACACAAAAGGGGTTCCAAACAGGTGTGGTCGCTGTCATCAAGTTGGTGACAATAGGAGCATCTGTACGAACCCCATATAATTGGGGGTTTAGGCATCCAGATGCACAGCAAATGTGGATGCTAAATTTTTTTTTTGGGTTTGCCCCGTCCACGGCGTCTGGTAAATGTGGACAAGGCATTACTAGTTGGTTTAATTTTGTAAGAATTTTATCCTTTTGCAATAGTGCCATCATTTATGGATGCACACTGATGGAACGCACTTTTGTTGTAACTTGTGGTAAAGCTGGTTAAATGTATTTATGACAGTTGTAATACACGAAAATGGGTAGCATGTGTGGATTATTAGTAGTGGACTGTAACATTATAATGGGTCACAAAGTAGCAAAAGAAAAAGATTTATAGCGGCGGACAACGTAGTTAGTTATCCAGGTTTGTGGGAATATGTGGACAAGGCGGAACTAGTCGGTGTAATTTTAGGACACAAGTACTAACAAAAAGAAACTGAGATCGGTGGACGGCGTTTTTAAAATGTTTGTTTGTTTAGGGCAACATTGCAACGATACATACTGAGGAGCATAAACTAACACTCTTCGTTATAAAAACATTACAAGGCCTTAGGTCTACATACCGCAATAGCCGTACCCCTTGTATGCGAACAAAAAGACAATAAGTAATCCAGTGACGGAACACATCACTACTTTGAATGTCTTCTTAATTGTTGCAACTTCTGTCTTATTCTTCAAAACCAAGTCTTCAATCTTCTCTACCAATTGCAGCTTCTCTTCAATCATTGTTGCCCTTAGATGAGCCAGACGAAACTCTTCCGTAACTGCAACATCCCACCACTTCCAAACGTGACATTGACCGTCCTAAAAAGCAGAACAAAACAATTGTATAGAAAATGAAGCAGAGGAACCTATTTCGAATTTTTATGGGTATAATAACATTAATAAGATTATAACAATAACTAGTACATTTACATTTCTTGCCCGACATGTTAGGAAGCGCCTTCCTGGGTTCGTAGACGTGTTGGAAGCCCTAACAGTAACATCTCTTCCACAGTAGCATACTTTGGTAAATCCCATTTCCCCAGGGTCGGCGTATGGATCGAAAGAGTTGCTATCGGACCTTACCATGGAGCTTGTTACCTCTTCTTCGGCAATTCCGTATTCTGGAGCTTCGGTCGGATCACTCAAACTGAAGCTTAACGTTCGACCCATCTATCTGGCGGCGCTTAGGAGGGCGAGGCAGTTTGAAGCCCTATCACGATTTTGCCGTATTCAAGTGTAAGTAACTGGTGGCGCTTAAGAGGGGGAGGCAATTTGATGGCCTTTAACAATTTTGCCCTAGAGTTAGATGGGGTTGAGTTTTAATGCTGATTGAAACGGTGCGTTTTGTATTAGGGTTTTTTTTTAATTTTTTTTTTTTTTAGGGTAATTTGTGCGTTTTAGTTTTTTTTAGTATCTGTGTGGATGTGCAGTTGTGGATGTATAACTTCTAGTTGTCGTCGTTTAGGAACGTTTTGTTGTGGCGATAGGGTGACGAGCATTAATTGTGGATGAATATCAGTGGACTTTGATTTGTGTTATCTTTTGGTACATGTGGATTTATGGTTGTGGACGCATAATTATGCTTGGTTAACAAATTTTTGGTTTTGCAACGAGTGTGGATGGGTAACTGTGTCTAAATAACTGTTTTAATGTGGAATCTGTTTGGGTGGACACTATTATGTGGATTAAGTATGTGTATCATGTAGTTAAATTATTTGCAGAATATAACACAAAATGATCCTATGTTGCATTAATTGATTTTTTTTTTTAATCAAAATATTTAGCAATAGAAAGAGACGATAAAGTTAGAACAATACGATGTGTCCCACCTGACAAAATCAAAAAATAAGCAAAAAAAAACCGAGAGTTGGGTGGTATTTAGTTTTACATAGTCGCCACAACAAAAAGGACAAACCCATTATAGGTTTTGGCTTGGCGTGGGGAAGTAGACAGGAAGGATCTGATTTTTGTAAAGGTCCATGACATATTCCTTGCGCAGTGTATCCACATGATCGGTTCTGAGTCCTGCCATGGTAGGAGGTGGATCACCGTAAGCGTGCAACTCCATGAGTTTCATTGAAACCGGCCCGCAGTCCCCTGAACGTCTTCGCTTGGTGAATAAGATCGGGCGTTTCCAACCCCATGGTTTGCAACCATATGGTTGTTTGGTGTGTGGTCTGCATACCTTGTTGATTATGAGGGGTAGCATGTCAAGGATGGGCGAAACACGTTGCCAAACTTGGTCGTCGGTGTAGATAGTGCTGTCGGGATCTAAAACCTCAACAAACGAAAGTTTAAGGTTGATCACGAGGCCTACCCAATGGACGTTGTCCCAGTTCATCGGGACGTAGACAGTGTCGACATCGTCTATCCACACATGGCCGGGCTGGGTGACTAGAGCGGTGATGCGGCGATCAACTCGGAGCTTATTCTTATCGACGGCAGCTTTTAAGGATCTGCTTTTGTCGGTCATGTGGCTTACTAACCATGGTGATGCGAAGTATGCCCGCTCAATGCCCAAAATGTCGCCGTGTCTGTGTTGCAGGTGTGCGCATAGAACCTCCATGTGCTGTGCGTTGAGGTGGAGGGGTTGAGAATGAGTTAGTATGGATGTCCATAAGCGGGGTCCAAAAACGTTGAACACATGGATGCATGTTTAGACAGGTACCTGTGTGGATACCCAGGTAGTGGGTGTTGCCAAGTCCAATAAGAAGTTGTTGTTAATCGCGAAGCCGTCCAGTGTTGTGTGTGAACTGCATTTTAAGTTGTGTGGCATTCACTCAGTAATTTTAAAATGGTGTTGTTAATTACCAAAAAAAAATACTTACGTAGTGGGGTTGTTTTTGAGAACGGCTTCTAGTATTGCGTAATCTTCGCAGTTGATGTGTGGGGTTAAATCTGACGGTCGCGAGTCTGGGATACTCTGTAATATCGTGGCAAGCTGGACCTCTAGGGATGTTGGAATGTTTCTTGGTTTCTGATGCGTTGGAGAAGAATTAAGTAATACGATTGGTTGGATTATTTTTTTGGCTGCATCAGATGTTGACCCCGCTAAAATGTTGTCCACGCACTTGCCAACCTCTACCATGCACTGTGTGGACAATGACAAAAAAAAGTAATTACATCCAGTATCTTTGCGGTAACTAGTTGAATTTTACCAACATATGCTAAAATCATTTCCTTTACCTCTTCCCAACCAGAATTGTTGGCAGATGACTCCTTATTTGGCAGTAGTGAAGCTTGTATGACGACATTGTTGATGGCAGCCGCAATTTCCTGTGTACGCATGTCATCGATGTAAGAATAAATACAAATTTAGTAGTGAAGATAATGGGGCTATGGTGCTCAACGTACCATGGTTTGTCTTGCAGACTGATCGACTCCTTCTGCGATTACTTTACCTTGTGCCCCTGTGATGGAGGCCTGAGCAATAAGAAAGTTCTAACAGTTAGTTTGTGGACGGGATGTGGACACGGTTAGGTAATTAACTTGTGGGTGGATGTTACCAGCAGAGGATGAGTAGAAGGGGTTGCGACTGCTTCAAGTTCGTCTGCTAGCAGCCAACTCCTATTGTGCAGCTGTAAAAAGTAAAATAAATAAAGGAAGTAAGGTGTATATATATAATATTGATATATAATTGGAAGTCATTAGAGTATACGACTTTATGATAGTTCGTGTAAGCTTGTTTTGTTGGACACAAAGCTATGTTCGGCATCATAGGGGTTTTAAGGGAATCTTGAATTTTGGGTGCCTGTGTTGGCAAACCATCCAACGATCAAATGTACACGCATTATCTGTAATATTGCTCTGTATTAAAGTTATTACCTGCCGAGATTCCTCTTTTTCAGCAGGTGCATGATTATCCGTGTCCATGTGGATGGTTTCGTTGCGCAGAGGTGTACAATCCTGAAATGTTAGGTCGATTTCAGCGACCGTGTAAACAGTGAAATAAAGAGTGTATTTTTAATGGACATACACAGTTTAAGATTTTACCTGTTCGGGTTTGTCTACATTAAGGTTTTTGTGAGCATCCGTGTGCATGGGTATGTTGTCAATGCTATCTTGTGGAATATGCTGAAATATTTTTTGGTGCGATTGAGTTGCCTGATAATTTGTTTATGAGATGTACAGTTAGTAAAATGTACTTTGGATAAAAAGACAAAATATAACCTGGGGGATAACATCATTGTCTGTATGGATGGGACTCCGTGGATACGCGGTTGTTGAAGACACGAGGGAAGTAGTGCCTGGGGGATGGGATTGAACCGTGACCTAACCAATAGAAAATTTATTAGGGACACATGCGTTGCATGTTGCAGTGAATATGGAAATACTTACCGGCTCAACATGGAAGATACTACCCTTTCGTGACTGGTGAGGTGGTGTCCCTTGTTTTTGAGTGTCCTGGGCCATTGGTAGCTCATAAGAATTATTTCAAATAAGAGGTGTGTAATTATAAGGTTTTTAGGCGGTTGAGATATGGGTAAAATAGCAGATGTTCAGTTTATAAGGTTTACATGTGATCTGTCTTCTGGAAACATGTGGATGGGAGATTGTGGATACATCTGAGTGTGCAATCCAGTAGAATGTTGTTGCTCATTCCCCTGGCCAATTTAAAATTCGAAAGTTGAGTGTTAATAGGCATGGTGGATATCAAAGTGCATGAATAAAAGGTATGTTCTGACTTACCGGTGAATGTTGAACCCATTGTGGTGGTATACCAACATGAGTGGATAAATTAATAATTGGTTCCGTCCCCCGGGTTTCTGAATTAGAGACGGGTTCTGGTGATGATACTTGGGTAGTGGCGTGATGCTTCCTGCACATAAAGCGATGTTTGCAGATAGCGTTCTTTGCAAGTCTGCGATCCCGACGTTTTTGTTCTCTTTTTTCTAGGCGAGCAGTTTTGGCAGCAAGAACGTTTATTCTCATGTTTAGCTGAAGTTGCTCCGCTTGCAAAGCTTCGATTTGACTTTGCTGGTCTGTCGAGTACGGTTGGAAGTAGTCTGCCATACAAGGTTGTGTGGCCTTTGAGGGAGTTTTCTTGCGATTAGGTTTCTTGACACCTAATGCTGGTTTTGTTGATTTATTCGACCTAGTTTGGTAGTGTTTTCTAGGTGGACGAGGTTGCTTGATTGATTCTGGAAGTATTAAATTCAACGATTCGTCACCACCGTGCCACTCATCTAATTTGAAGTTGTGCTTCTCCATGATCAGCCTCTCCATGTATGAGACTTTCCTGTCCACAACTTCCCCGTCTATAAGAATCCAAGGAACACGGTCGCACAATATATCATCCAATGTTGGCTTGACAACGAGCTATATATATCAATAATGTCATTATTTTAAAATCTTAAACTGTAGATATATGAGTATAAACGAGTTATATATATCAATAAGTTTTTTTCTTACATTGGGATTGTTTTCAACTGCCATAACATCTTCGAGCGAGAGTGCAACCCTTAGTTTTTGTAAAGTCCCTACACCAACCAAAGATCTGATTTTCTGAACCCGGAATCCTCGGGATATTTTGTTTGCCAACAAGTCAATCGATTCGAAGGCGAGTAGCTGAAATACAACTGGGAACCCTTTAAGGCATAAGGTTTGTTGTTGAAGTTGTAGGCGAAAATACTGAATGGGGTCATTTGGGTGGCCGCGAACCTGCTCTGGTGGTTTCAACGCAGCAATTGTCTTGAAGAAAGATTCTCTACCCCATGGATGAGCAAGGAAAGTATCCACGTCCTCCGAGCATATCAACATATTTTGGTGTTGGTTTTGGATACTCGGTGAGAACCAATTAACACCCCGTCGACAAGAATGATAAGAGCAAGACCCAAAATCCTCCAACTTGGCATCGTGCTAACATCGTCCAACATTTTTGCAACATCGGCTAGGCTGTATATGTGGGTCGGGACCTAACAATTTTACCCGGAACTGCGAAGGCGTCTTAGTTTCCTTAGGAAACCAAGTGTGGCGATAATCGGGGCTGAAATCGGAGCAATCCGGACCCGTGATTTTGGCAAACTCGTCATTGAGAAACGGAGAGGTTGTCCACCAAAAACCGTCCATAACTCATATCGCTTTTTCGTCACCGGTTGCTCGGACATGAGTGCGTGGACGAGCTTCCCAGAAATCGATGATAAATAGATTGGCAAGTCAAAAAGCTTGCCAAACTGAGACTCTAAGATCCGCATTAGCTCTTGTCTCCCTTTCAACTTCAACTGAACAAGAGCGATGAAATCCATCTTCGAATATACATTTAACCGCCCGCTAGGAAAACGATTTGAAGCATATAGCCGTGGTGGAAGGTTGAAATCGAACGGCGTTTCGAGATTAGATTCAACTGAAACATATGCAAACAAAAAAGTTAGATTTGTTTGGTAAATGGTTTGATAATGAGCCTCCAGGAAACCCGTGTGGCCGTCGGAAAAAACTGTAAGAAATCGAACTTACCATCCATTACTTCGTCTTTCCCGGTGAGATTTGTTCTTCTTTCCCGGCGAGCTCACTTTCCCGGCGAGATCTGTTCTTCTTTCCCGGCGAGCTCACTTTCCCGGCGAGATTTGTTCTTCTTTCCCGACGAGCTCACTTACCGGCGAGATCTGTTCTTCGTTTAGGTCGTTTAGGTCTTCGTTTAAACTAAAAAAAATAGGGTTTTGAAGATAAGTGATTTGATGATTTAGAATTAGGAGAATAAAGTTAGATTTGTAATTAAAAAATGTAATTGAGTTGGATTTAGTTGGATTTGAACTAAAAGATATATGTGTCTTTTTACACACTAGAAGTATGCTAAAGAGTCAAAGTACCTTAACATGTAATTATACATCTAGAAAGTATCTATAGATGTAATATTCTCAAAGAATAATTATAATTAAGTCCTAACCCGACCCGAATCTTGAGAGAACCGGGTCATATGACCAACCAAAGATTGTAGCTTTTTGTGTGTTATGTTTCAGTCTCTCTCTTTAGGGTTCGTGTCGTTGACTTCAATATCACCACTCTCTCCCCAACAAATCTCCACAGAACTTTGATTTGATGGGTGTGATCGATCTTCAAGCCTCTCCATCTTTCTCAATTCATAGAAAGTCTCTACCTTTAAAGAAACCCTTCTTCTCCACTAATAAGATTCATTGTGTTAAGCCTTCATCAAGTGTTGTAGACAACAACAACAACAACAAGAGCAGCTTAGCTATGAAAGGAGACTCTTTTATCCGTCCACACTTGAAACAGCTGTCTCCTTACCAACCAATTCTACCCTTTGAGGTTCTTTTCAAAATTACCACTTTTTCAATGTCACTTATACTGGTTTTGATTTGTGGGGTTTTTGATCTTACAAAACATGGACTCTTGTTGTGTAGGTTTTGTCTGCTCAATTAGGTAGAAAGCCTGAGGATATTGTTAAGTTAGATGCTAATGAAAACCCTTATGGTCCTCCTCCTGAGGCAAGTTTGTGTTTATCTCTCTCTCTCTATATATCGAAAAAGGATGAGTCTTTATTGGGTTTTTTGAGATGATCTCTCTCTATGTGTTGATAGGTTTTTGAAGCATTAGGAAATATGAAGTTCCCTTATGTATATCCTGACCCACAAAGTCGAAGGCTTCGCGATGCACTTGCTCTAGACTCCGGTCTTGAACCCGAATACATACTTGTTGGTTGTGGCGCAGACGAACTTATCGATTTGATCATGAGGTTTCTTGGCCTTGTCCTGTGGTTTTTTCAACTTTTCATTAGAAAGATTGTGTGTTTTTATTCTTTTTTTTTTACTAATCTTTGGTTATGTGTAGATGTGTGTTGGATCCTGGAGAGAAAATCGTAGACTGTCCTCCTACTTTCTCAATGTACGTGTTTGACGCCGCTGTTAATGGAGCTGGTGTCATTAAAGGTGAATCCTTTTCACCGGATTCTTCGGTTTTTACTCTCTCTCTATATATATATGTTATTGTCTTAAGGCTTGTTTGGTCTTTGTAGTTCCAAGAAACGATGATTTCAGCTTGAACGTAGACCGTATCGCTGAAGTTGTAGAACAAGAAAAGCCAAAATGCATATTCCTAACTTCACCCAACAATCCAGATGGGAGGTAATAAAAGTATATACACAAAGTATAGATCTTTTTATTTGTTTATTAGTCCTTTACGATTATACCGAGTTTTTGTTTTGTTAACAGTGTAATCAATGAGGATGATCTGTTAAGGATTCTGGATATGCCAATACTTGTTGTTCTAGATGAAGCTTACATCGAGTTCTCAGGACTCGAATCAAGGATGAAATGGGTTAAGAAGTACGATAACTTAATCGTGCTTCGCACATTTAGCAAACGAGCTGGTAAGTGAACTTTTATGATTCTAAACAATACATATTAAAGAGAGTTAAGTTAGAGAAATTCCTCAAGAATACCACCAAAAAAAATTTCATTCCAAAAGTACCATTACAAAGTTTTTTATAACAAAAATACTTTTAAAATGTTTTCTTTTACTAAAATACCACAAATGCAAAACATGAATTTTAACACTTTAGAGTATTCTTTTCCATTTGGGTTCGCTATTTAGTGTTTAGGTTTTAGTTTCGAAGAGAGTAGGGTTTAGTTTTGAAGGGAAAGGTTTAGTTTTGATAGTTTTAAACTAATTTATGTTTTGTTGTATTTTAGAAAAAACAACAACTTTTTAATGATATTTCTACAACTTTTGAGAATGTGTGCTATTTTTGTAAAAGAAACTTGATTAAGCAATATATGAGAATCCCCCCTAAAAGTTAACTTGGCTTCTTATGACGTTTTTTAAGGTTTGGCCGGGCTTAGAGTTGGTTATGGAGCGTTTCCATTGAGTATAATCGAGTACTTGTGGAGAGCAAAGCAGCCTTACAATGTCTCTGTCGCAGGAGAAGTAGCCGCTTTGGCCGCACTATCAAACGAGAAGTACTTGGAAGATGTTAGAGACGCTTTGGTAGGAGAAAGAGAGAGACTTTTCGGGCTTTTAAAAGAGGTTCCGTTTTTGAATCCTTATCCGAGCCATTCGAATTTCATTCTGTGTGAGGTTACTTCGGGTATGGACGCGAAGAAGCTTAAAGAGGATTTAGCGAAAATGGGTGTGATGGTTCGTCATTACAATAGTGAAGAGCTTAAAGGTTTTGTAAGAGTTTCTGCTGGTAAGCCTGAGCACACTGATGCTCTTATGGATTGTCTTAAGCAATTTTATTAGACTTCAATATTAAACAAGAAATATATTGTTGAGTTTTCTCTGTGTGTTTTTTTCACTTTTGGGATTCAGTGTTTTGAGTTAGATGAGATACATTTTGCAATAAGAGAATTAAGCATTCTTGTAATGTATATTTATGGCTTAATAATGGGCCCTAGGCCCAATTGTATAACGTTAATTAGAGAGAAACATTTTAGAATTTTATGTAATTAGAATGGTCATTTTGGGTGGGATTAAAATCCAATTTAGACTTTTTTTACATACGAACTCTGTTTATTCTAGACCAGAGATCTTGAAATTCGTAAAAGTATGGTATCTTTTACCTTTTAAAATATTACCAAAATTAAAATCTTTTCGGAATCGCTAATTAGTGTTAGGGTATAATATTAAAAGAGTAAAATTGCGTAAGTAGGATTTATTTGAATTTAATTTTGAATGTTTTTGTGTAGTTTTAAAAAATGACTTTAAAATTGCGTAGTTTTGTGAAATAAAATTTAAATGGTGTATTTTTGTAATTCCCTCGTGATTAAATGTAAATCTCAAGTTTGAATGGTGTTCCAACAAGTAATTTGTTAAAGTTTTTCAACAAATGTCTTCATATAAATAGCAATTATATGTAATGGAAAATGTGTATAGGTACCAAAATAAAACTACATTAGTTAGAAAAAATGTTGCCTACTTATGTCCATTTCAAAGGAAGTTCCATAAATATACTAGTTCATGCCTAAAACTAAGTAGCGCTAAAGTATGTTGAAAAATAAAATAAACATGAAGCAATTTATAAAAAAAAATTCTTAGTCCAATAAAAGCCGTCTTTTTTTTTGTCATCTGGAATTTCCTTCTAAAATGGATACGAGTTTGTTACACAAAGACGGCTACTTTAATCCGTTATCGAAACCGAAAAAGTACCGTAGACATAGCCCAACCAAGGGAAGCAAAAGTCTAAACAACAGAGATATTAAGCAAAGAGATAGAGAAATTGATGAAAGAAACCACAAACTCCAAGTCCTGAAGCTTCGACAAAGAGACCAAACAAACCCAACGAACCACCAACAGAAGACGCCGAACCCAAACCGAAGAACAGAAGCTACAATAAGAACCACACCTTAGAGGACTCCAACAAAGTGTAGAGCATGAAGAGAGGTTTTAAAACTAACTTCACCAGCACAAGAGACGACAAGAGGATACACCGGATTGAAATGGCACATAAGCCAAAACCTACTCCATCTCAACAACTCCACCGCAGCCAACATCACAAGACATACCCGATCCAAGGCAGAAAACCTTGAATACCAAACGAACCTACGACGAGAGATCTAGATGGAGATTAGAACCTTAAAACCATAATCAATTTCTCTTACTCATAAGCCACCAACTAGACATGTTATAACCTAAGCCAAAAACGCGACCAAGACCTTACAACACTACACTATCTTCTCCTAGGCCTAATCCAAACCAAGATAACTCTAAAAACCGAAGACCCATACAAAGGCATAACCTTTAAACACAAGCAGATAAGACCAACTACACCAAGATTGGCGTGAACCAACAAGGACAAGAGGACATATCTGACCACAAGCCATCACCAATAGGGCAAGGCAAGCATCACAAAGCACTAGAGGGACCGAGAGAGAAATCAAGGAAGGAGAAAGAACCGAACCCAAAGAGAAGACTTGTTGCGACGAGATCTAGCCGAAAGATCTGAGAAGAACACGCAGAAGGAGCAGACGAAGCAGAGGCTCCGACGCCGGCAGCGACGAAGCCCACCGGCGTCGAAATCGGAGACCAAACACAAAGACTCGGGATGCTCGCCTGGGAGGATATTAGGGCCGGCCGTTGATCAAATCAGTCCAATAAAAGCCGTCAAATTAGTATTTTTTATTAAATAAGTAAAAGTTAATTAATTAAAAAAGTTGTAATTTAAAATAGTTAAGCTGTAAAGGAGCCTATAAGAAAGACAAAAAGAAAAGTAAAATTAAATAATAAAAAATGAGTAAGAATAAGTATGAGAGAAGCAATAGAATCAAAGGGAACAACTTGGGAGGTGTGGACCGACATGCCATCATCAGCCTCTCTTATTTATATATATTTTTATCTCTATAAGCTTTTTTTGTTTTGCTTCTCTCATCATTACAATTTTGTTTTATAGTTTCCTTAAGAATTTTATAGGTTTTTTTGGATAATTGTCAGAAATAATTTTTTTTTGTTAAAAAATCATAAATAAATAATAATCTCTGGGTGGCGAATTTGTGATTTAAACAAAATATTAAGAGTGTCACGTTGATTAGACATCTTTTTTTTTACCAATGTAGTTCTATAGATGTAAGCAACTAAACTATTTTTTCATATTGTATATAAAATTTTAAAGATTGATATGAAGTTTTTTTTAAGGCATGCTTTTACTTTTGTTAGGACCATACTTAAACAAAACAAACAAATTAAAGTTAAGTTATAGTTAGCTTCCGAATAAATTTTAAAATGTGAATATACCGGTTAAACAAAATGAATACAAAAGATTATCAAGCTCATGTAAAATTTTTATGCATAAAAATATTTCAATGCAATATACAAAATGGACAGAGGGAGAAAGGGAGGCTTGAAAGGTCTTACTCGGTTTTATGTTGTCGTTGATTTTACTCATAACATGATATAAAAAAAAAACAAATGATAAAAAAATAATGAGGAAGTTTGAAATTTTTCCCAAAAGGAGAATAATTTTAAATAATTAAAGTTATTTTAATAATAACTATAATAGTACGGGGGCTATTATTGGATATATTGTAATAGAGACGCAATCTCGACAAGATAAACCAAATATTTTATGAACATACATAACTAAACAACCGACCCAAAATTAAATACAGATATGTCCGTAAGCTTTCACTTCACTTCTGATATATCTTCAAACACTAAAAGTGAAAATTGTTTGTACTTGTTACAATGTTTTAAAGTACTAAATATCTAAATTAGTTAATTAGTTATTATATTAACTAATTAACTAACAAAATTGAAAGGTTAATGGGAGATCTTGACTTAGTGGTTAACAAATAGAATGTGGAATATAGAGAGACATGAAAGATTTTGACATTTGGATAATTAGTGGTCGATTTTCATCCACCGTCCGTTAATCATTAACAAAAAAAAATCACATATCAGGATTATACTAAAACCAAAATTTACTCCATGAAATACATTTCTAATATTCCCTTTGTTTTATATTAAGTTATGAACAATAATATGGATTTTATTATTAGTCAAACTAGTATTAGTTAATTTTTGTAATTTTGAATTTTCAACATGTAATTTCCTTCAATCTAGTCTACGTAAAAGATGTTATTTTAAATTTTCTATGCTAAAACTTTGAATATCATACGGAGGATATTATATGCAAACCTATTATGCAATAACATATTAAGATTCTTCTATATACTATTTGTGATACCACAGTGTTTATAGACATTCATAAAGTAAAGAAATTACAACAAGGACATATTTTTATCACATAAAACAAATTTGAAATCAATGCCTATGAGATAATTAAAAATTCGATGATGATTGATATGTATAGCCTATGAGTATTGCTAATAATGACATACTATTTCTTAATTATTGTTGATTCACTAAGATCAGTTGGTAATAATTTACTTCTGGATATTATATCTTGCAGGGTACAAATATATTTATGTGAGATTATTGGAGAAAAGCATTAGTTAGGTTTATTTTCTCGCTTTAGTAACAAAATTTAAGATTTATATATCCTTTAGTGGAGCTTTGAAAAGATAATATTCATTGTAACATTTTTATGATTATGAATCACCGTTTATAAATATAATTCTCCTGAAATAATTATTATTTTGTGCTAGAAATGAAATGATTAATTGGTAAATTGATTAATTGGAGTATTATCTTTTCCACATTTGTAAGAGCCGTAAATATTAAAAAGTTTGGTTGCATGCAAAATGGCCACATGATTATAGAAGCGACTGTACATAATTTATCTATGCATGAATATGTCTATTGATTATATATGATTCGATCTAAGTTTTTCATGAAAAATTTCCGCCAAATAAAATAAAGGTAGGTGATATTAGATTTAAAGTTTACACTTTTATATATCAGTGTTTTAGAAAAAAATGTGAAGTTTTTTCGTATGCATGCATATAACAATATACCACTAAAATATACGGGGAAAAAACTAGTCACCTTTAGTACCTTACGTTTTTTGTTGATTAAGATTTTCACTTTTTAGGTAAAAGTTTAAATTAATTATCAAAATCCATAATATAAACAATTTTAGTTTTATTGAAATGTATATGAATGGCTAAATTACAAACTGCGAAAATTAAGGGAAACATATTCAGAGTCTATAAAGTATAAACTCATACATAAAAAATTAAGGGAAACATATTCAGAGTCTATAAAGTATAAACTCATACATAAAAATTCACAACTCAAATTTAGAACCCCCAAAATTTGGTTATGTGACATTGTATTTATATTACTATTTTTTTATAAAAGTTGTAAATAAAAAAAGAAACGTAGGAGAGGGTTGTTTCTTCTAGATACATGTCGTTGTCAAAGTTCAGTTAGAATAGAATCTAAGACAAGATCCCAAGCTAACTCTTTCATCTAAAGCAAATCTATTTCTTACTTTTTCAGGAAACTTTCTTTTTTTTCTTTTTCTTTTATTTTTATTTGACCATTCAAACAATCTTTTAACCACTGATATTTTCTGTAGTTTGACACAATTAAATTTCCCGAATATTTGTGGAATCGTTTCATGCATATATAGTACTTAGGTTCAGATGTTTTGGTCTGCAAAACTTTATACAATTTTTTAATTTATAATGTGCTAATTAAGAGTTGATAAGTTGATGCATTTACCTTATTTTTTTGTTGATCAAGTATAATATACTATTATGTGGCTGGCTAATCTTAAAAGTGTCCAATGTAAAGAAGGTATATGAGGCCATAATTTTATAGTATGGTATATATATATATTAGGAGTTTGAGGCGCAATCCAATAAAAAATGGACTAGAAAGGTCGGTAGATCACATCAGATTGTAATGATTTTATGAGATTATGTTCATGATTAACATTTTTTATGATTATGGACCCGATTAGTGAACAATTAAATATTTAAATTGAGAAATTAGATTCATATGGTATGCCCAAAAAAGCTTTTTCATGGATAATAATAATGGATAAATACCCTACAAACTTGTAAACTGCGTCAAGATCATATTAAAGCTTCAAAAGAAATGGATTGCAATTATCAAAACAAGAAAATGGATTGCATTATCCAAAATTATAAACACGCATGGAGTTTACTTTTTATGTTCTAAACAAAATTCGTTCAACACAAAACAAACTTTAAGCTTTAAAAATTAATTTTTATTAAATTTCAATTTTTACTTAATTATTTTAGTTTAACGTTCTTCTAAGGAGTATAAATGAGAAAAAGACACTACATAATTTATAAGGACTTTAACAAAATTATTGGAGTGTTAGAAGGTTTCGTCCATCAAAAATTCAAAAAAAAAATTGCTCAAACATATTGAGTTTTTCTTTCTTTATAATATTAAATCATATATAATTATTCTTGATATACTAATTATACGGGATGAATAATTCTTAGGATCATTAGCTTAGGACCGATGTGTCAAAATTTGCAAGATACTGGCGTGATATTAATAAACTTTTAATTCGTGGACGGTAAAGTGGAAGCCTCCCAAAAATCGTGCGTCTAATGTATGAATTACTTTTGATCTCATGCTTGAAGCTATATATTCTCTTGTTAATTCAACTTTGTAAAAAATTTATAGATCAAATAAATTAATAAATATCATAGGGTATAATTAAAACCGACCAACCAATAATGTATTTAGAATGGAATCAAACCACTAGTTTACAGTCGCGTCACTATCTTTATAAATTAAATAGCGGATTATTTTGTGCATTGGAACTTAAGATTAAAAAACAAAAAGGTCAGAGCAGCACATAGTGAGAAAAAAATTCAGAAACTAGATTGCTTTAATTATTTTGTTTAACTAAGCTAATAACCTGAATAATTACCATAGACACTCACTAATTATAAGTTTATAACTACTGTAAAAGAGTGACAGTACACATGCACACTGTGATTTTAAATAAAATAAAATACTAAATGATTTTGACAATTCACATATAGAGTTATTTTTGAAGAACCAAATTATTTACGTTGAATTGAAGAAAATTGAAAACCTTATAGTTGTAAATATGTAACACGATTAAGGTACTAGTATTTCACAATCTATGAAACGTAATATAAAATTAAAATCAAATTTAGACTTATGATATATCCATATTTTCATACACAACTGAGCCTATAAATAAACAAAAAAAAGAAGATAATAGTGTATATTATGCATACATTATCTAATAAAATAGAGAGTTAGAGACATTATGATTAGAGAAAAGGAAAACATAGGGATTGAGACACATACATATATATAAATTTGTAAGGTGACAAAAAGGTGAATGGTGTGAAAGGGTTTGTGGTGTAAATCCTTGGGATTTGAACAAAGGTTCACTCTTTTTCTCTCACGCAGTAGACAAGTAGGCATGCATGTGATTCTGAATCAAAAATCGAGTGCTCTCTCTGTTTTTTATTTCTGCTTTTTATTCCCAATTTTTTTTCATTTAATAATTGACCTTTTTTCCATTTTTGTACCCATTTGTTATTATTTTCATTATAAAATTCCATTTCCTTTTTGTATATATCCATTTCCCCTCTATTTTTGTGCCCCACTTGTCATATTCTTCAATATTCATTTTTATTTACACTACAAATAAAAATAAATCACAAGGCTTCATTTTACTGAATTTTATATAAACACTACTTAAATAGAAATATACAGATATTAAATTTTAAAATTTTACATAATATGGGTTAAAAATACGTGTATATATGATATCATTTAAATGAAACAAAAAAAAATCAAAAACACTTTTTTAAAGAGTACTTAATTTTTTGGATTTTTCTCTGACTTAATGAGTTACTGAGATGACGTCACTAGCCGAAAGGCTAAGGTAAAAACAAAACGAAAGCCAACTAGTTTGGTGGGACCAGAGACACAGAAAATGAGGAACTAATGATTAGTTTGGTGATAGAAACAGTTTTGTAGTCCACGTGTCAAATATCTATAATGACACGTGTTAAGGACGGCGCCACCAAACCAGACAATGGGAGCTGGATTGCTGGAGAAATACTTTAAAGAATATCTTTTTCATCTCTTTTACTCTTGTCTTTGTTTTTATTTTATTTTATATAATATACAAATATACACCATTCGTCATGTTTAATGGCCAACGTTTGTTCCTTTCGTTTTACTATTAATTTTTAAAATATAGTTTAATAGTGTTTATTTTTCTTTTATATAATTTTGAGATTGTTGTTCGAGTGGATCTAGACTTTAGATTACATATTCCTTATATAACATTATAAAATTTGGATGAGGTAGTATATTGAGTGAGATTTACGTAGTAATCCATAAATGTACATGCGTGTAAATCTTTTCTGATGTTGAGAGTTACATACTATATATATATTTATTCCATTTTATCCTCATATGTTTTTTCTTGCGTGGATTTATCTGCCGAATAATGAGACATTAAAAAATAAAATACATAATTTATAATTTATATGATATATCCAACATTGAAATATGTAAATTATCAAAAAAAACATTGAGTTTATGTAATAAATGAGTAGACCATGTTTCATCATACGCACTAATATTATATACTAGTTTATATATTTATATAGAAAACCCTAAATCAAATTGAAAAGGAAGTTTTTAGTATTATTGAGAAAAAACAAATTAAAGCTTTTTGATAATACAATATTCATAACATTTTATAATTTGACCTAATGTTACACATAAGAACCAATAGTCACTATTATATTATATATACAGTTTGATATATGAAAGATAAAAATAATAAAAATAGATAAAAATAAAAAGGGAATTTATCTTGAGAGTTGTAACTACTAATTAATAATATTCAAATCGGTAAAAAAAGTTGAAGTTGTGTGCAGTAACTACCGGTAAAGTGAAAAAACTTTAGAAAAATTAAACTTTAAACAAAATATTGCAAGAGCCGTCCAAAAATACAACAACAAGGCGTAGATGAGTCTATCCCACGCGCAATCAAACCATTGTTACACCCACATGACACACATTACTTCCCATTTATATAAATAAAGCATATTCACATCATAAACCTCTATATACACTCTAAGATCTCTATATGGTCCATATTCACATGTGATATAATCAAAAGCCAAGCTCTTCTATTGCTATATTAACTCATTTTCTTCTTCCTTTTGTTACCCTCTTTAGGTCTTTCTTGTGGAAGTTTTCTAGCAATTAACATCTTACTTCCTTGTAAGTTTCAACCCATAATTCCATTTTTAGGGTTTTTAATTTACAATATCTATACACATAATGTATGGACCATGAAGATACACTCTTTTGTATTTTTTTCATCGTATATGGGTTTGTTGTATGAAGATTCATATCTTGAATATTATGAAAGTAGGTTTATGTGTGGACATTGACCCACAAAATTTAGATTTTAAACGAAGAATTGAAATAAATGGTGGGGATCCCCGAATCTATGTTTTTTTCTACGAAATTATTGTATCTTAGAAATTAGTTGATGTGCATCATTATAGTTAATAATATAATATATATAGTATAAAGTATATATATATAACTCATATTCAAGAGTGTGTAATACACTCAAAGGAACATGAACTTCAGTGACTTCCACCCGTCAAAGCTTTTTAGCTATATATCCTTTTTATATGATTATTTTGTACATTCATATAAATATACATATAGTTCATGTATATTGTTGGTCTTATAATATCACTTTTATGTTATATTATATATATAGTACTAATTGTATAATATTGTAAGGTTTTGTTTATAAGCATCGTTAGGTATTATGTACAATGAGAAACAAACCTTTAAACCTATTATTTTTCTCCAAAAAAATACAAATCCAAAATTTGTTAATAATTTTTACTTTTTATATTATAAGATATAAAAATAGCTATTTTATTGATGGGTGGTCCCTTGTAAATACATCATAACCATCATCAACAACATAGCTATAGCCTTAAGCTTAAAGATCTAAGATTTTGGATATAATATCCATTTTTAGATATTTAATATATTATCATGTGTCCGTGTGTAACATCACTATCATTACCCAACAACAGCTTTTGGAATTTCATTGGACCCAAGAGCCATTTAAATCCCTATCTTATGATTAAATATAACGAAGCTTGTAATAGGTTTTGGTTTTGGTCCCAAAAACAAAACTTTAAGGTTGTGCCTTGTTTGTCTAAGGTTCTCGCAATAGCTTCCAAAAAGATACTCTTATATGTTTATATATACAATACATTTTCATTCATATCATTCTCTTTAATCTTTCTCATTTCATCTCTCTAACAATTTTCAAAAATTTATAGGATCATTTTGGATGGATAATATAATGCAAACATGTATGCCACCGGGATTTCGATTTCATCCAACAGAGGAAGAGCTTGTTGGTTATTACCTAGACAGGAAGATCAATTCAATGAAGAGTGCTTTAGATGTCATTGTAGAGATTGATCTCTACAAAATGGAGCCATGGGATATTCAAGGTAATTAATCTGAATTTTGTATACTGATTATATTTGCCTACTTAATATAATTCAATAAATTTGCATGGAATGAGAGTTTATTTGTCTACTTAATATAATCTTTTGAAAACCAATAATATTTGATGAATTTAATTAGCATGCGAAATGAATGAGAAAGCCTACTTTCTTTGACTTGTAAGATTTTATAAACGGAGTGTGAAACGAATATTACAAAGAAAAATTAATAGTACAATCATAAATCATAATACCTACGTTGAAATTAAACAGGTTGAAATTTTGTTTAAAGTGGGAAAATTGATCATATCATATTATAGCTCAAATAACATTTGGCCACATAATTTTCATATTTTTGTAACACTGATTTCCTATAATAATGTGTACATGTAAGATATTTAAATGTGACATTAATTACTATTTGGGTTTTACAATGCAGCTAGATGCAAACTAGGGTATGAAGAGCAAAATGAGTGGTACTTCTTTAGCCACAAGGATAGGAAGTATCCGACCGGGACTAGGACCAATAGAGCCACTGCGGCCGGATTCTGGAAAGCCACCGGTAGAGACAAGGCAGTGCTTTCAAAGAATAATGTTATAGGAATGCGAAAGACACTTGTTTACTACAAAGGCCGAGCTCCGAATGGAAGAAAATCCGATTGGATCATGCACGAATATCGCCTCCAAAACTCTGAGCTTGCCCCGGTTCAGGTAACATTTTTAAAGACCAATTGATCCATGATTCACTAGCAAAACAATTATCCACAAAGTTTTTATAAAATAGTACAATATACTAATCATTTAACTCCAATTAATGTAGAGGAATTCACAAAACTACACCATTTTATCCATTTCTTTACAAAACTCTACCTAATTCATTTTTTTCTCAAATTAACACATTTTCAAAATTTTGAAAGTTTGATTTACCTTTTAAAAATTTAGGAAAATGAAAAATTTTCATTTGATTTCGCTAATTAGTGTTTAGGGTATAGTACTAAGGGGATATGATTGTGTGGGTAAGATTTATTTGGATTAAATTTTGAGTGTTTATGTGTAGTTTTGTGAAGTAATTTTTAAATGGTGTAGTTTTGTGAAATGTAATTTAAAAGGTGTAGTTTTGTAATTTTTGAAAACCTGCAATCTAAAGAAAGGTAACATTTGCAAATTTTTCTGAAAAAAACTATTTTTAATATTTTATTTTTATATAAAAAGATAAAGTTGCAATTAGACTGAAGGTGGGATTATGTTACAATAAATATGTATATTCTATACTTTCTATGTTTCAAAATAGTTGTGGTTTAAGATTGTTACACACTTATTAAAAATTCTATTATAGCCTTAAAAATTAGTTAATTGTTACCTTGTTAGTATTTTTTGATAGACTTGTAGTTAAATATGATACTTAAAAGATAAAATTGACATTGAAAAAAATTATTTTGGAACGAAAGGAATATAATACTAACTATACATATTTGTGACTTATAGGAGGAAGGATGGGTGGTGTGTAGAGCATTTACAAAGCCAATCCCAAACCAAAGGCCGCTATGCTACGAGCCATGGCAGAATCATCTCTACCAAGTCGATAACACTAACAACTACTCATCTACATCGACGTTAAACACGAGCCATCATCATCACCATATTGGTGCATCTTCATCTAGCCATAACCTTAACCAGATTCTAATGACCAATAATCATTACAACACTAACAATGTACCATCTTATATGCATCAATATGGCAACAACATTGAGCTTCCGCAGCTAGATAGCCCGAGCTTATCGCCGAGTCTAGGCAACAATAAAGATCATAATCATAACGAGAGTTTTGAGCAAGGAGAAGAGAAGGACTTTAATTGTGTTGATTGGAGAACATTAGATAGTTTGCTTGAGACACAAGTCACACATCCACAAAACCCTAGTGGTGTCTTTATGTCTTCGTTTGAAACGCAGTCGTATCATCTTACGCCTTCCATGCATCAAAACTATAATAATGAGATTGATGCTAATATTCATCATTCTCTTGGATGCTTTCCTGACTCGTAAATTAATAAAAGAACAATGAAGATATTTTATATTTGATTTGTATTAATACTATGATTTAATTGTTCCATATGGAATAATAACATTTATATAACTGTCTATTTGTTGTTTATTGATATGTAGAAGTTTCTTGTTGTATTTCACAAAGGTTGGATTTTTTAAAAAATTATCCCATGTGTAGTTTTTCTATTCATTTTTTTTGTTATTTTCGTTACCCAAATTTGTATATCATTCATATTACGCCATTATTATAAAAGAATTATGACAAAAATATCTCATCTTGAAAGTGTTTTATTTGTGTTAATACAAAATTTTGAAGGTGTATATAAAAAGGTTTGGTAGAGAATATGTACTGTAGAGACTCATTTCGGTTTTAGAAAAACGAAAATGAACAGAGAACATGTATTGTAGATACTCATCGCTAAATTTTATTGTACTCTCTTTTTTGTTCTATTTACTATTATTAATTTATTTTTATTTTTTAAAATTCAAACAGAGAAAAAGATGAGTTTTATAGTTTCTAAAAGTCAACAATCTTACTTCACACTAAATCTTGAGACCTACGCTGGACCATGATCTCATTTGCTTTGTTTTCTTAGCCTTAACTTGATCCTTGATGCCTTAACTCCGCCAAAAGCAACCAAAACATTCCTTGGTGAATCGGTCGCCCTATCTTTTCTCTCTTTATTTCGTCAGGTATCTGAATCATACGATTCCTCGGATCAATTATATATAAAGTGAGCGCGTTTAACATGAGTTCGACACGTTGGCAAATTATAACTCACCAGATCGTGACACGTATCACAATTAATTTAGATCGCGACATTTATCATTATTAAAATAAGGAATCTTCTTAAAAAATAGGAAACAAGAAGAATGAAAACACCTTAAAATAAAAATCTTACAAATTAAACACTCAATGTTTAATTTATAAATTAAACACTTATAAATTAAAAAAAATTAACATTAATTATCAAATAATTAGAAATAAAATAAATTAATCCGAAATATATAAAAATAAAATAACCAAAAATTAGGAAAATAACATAGAAAAAAAAATTAAGAATATTTTAAGAAATAATCAATAAAAAATAGAAAAAATAAAAATAAAAACGTAAAATTACATGAGAAAATAAAGAAAATCTTTATGATAACATCATGGATCCATTATCTAATTATTAATTTAAAATAAATGTTTTTTCATGTAATTAACAAAAGCAATGTAATAAAATAAAAATGTGTTATTTTTATTTCTTAATAGATGAAAAAGTAAAAATCACTTATTTACTATTACCATATATTGTTGTGTGTTTTTTCTATTTATTTGTTAATAAAATAACGGGTATAATATTAGTTTATGTTTAAATCTAACTATAACTATACAAATTTACTAATAATATTAATATATAATCATAAAATATTTTTATGTAATTTGTCCGCGTATTACGCGGGATTTCATCTAGTTTAAAATATTAGTGAGTTTTATTAAAAATTTAATATATCGACAACGAAAAAATAAACAAACTCACTAATGAGAAAAGAAGTTAGTTTAGAAAGATAATGGGCTTTTGACCTAAACAAGAAAATAATTGGGCTATATAAATGTTTAGCACAATTTTTATTGAGCCCAAATTAGTTCGTAAATTCCGTATATTCCACACATCACTTAACTTTTTTGACATAAAATGATTTTAATACATTTCTTTCACGTTTATGACTAGACATCAAATACATAAAGTTTGTGGGATCGGACATGTACGAATGATCCACAATCAAGAAATTTGAAAAATGGAATCAAATACAATATTAAAATTATGTTTTGCTAATTAAAAAACAATTTGTAGTGGTGCATAAACTCATAAATCTTTATATAGTATTCATCAAAATTTCTCAACTTTTGATGCACAAGATATTTCTAACACATTCTCCTTTAGTTCAAAATTAGATATATGAAATGTCACATTTGTGAGACTAAATATTCATAAACCCATAATCGAGAAGCTAAAAAATGTAACTCTAATACTATTTCAAAAATCAGAAACTTCTAACTCAAAATCAATTAAAATTGAGTTGAAAGACCGACAAAACTTATATACTATTCCACGAATTATTTAATTTTTAATGTGGGACAATCCATCGTCAAATCAAATTTCACAAATAATAATCTAATAAATAATCAATTTACCAAAAAAATCTAATAAATAATCATATACTGTTATGTAATCTTTACTTGCAATTTCACAACTCTCTCCAAATAATACAAGAGGTTTCTCCATATCCTACAAATCATATTCAATATATTTTTTTTTTGTCAAACAAATCATATTCAATATCTATCTACCAAAATAAAATTATTTTTTTATGCACATTTTTCTTTTCCTCACCTAGATTTCTTATAATTGTTCCATATTCAAATTAAAAAAAAATCCGCAAGTGTATAAATAAATCAGTACCAAAGAGTTTATATCTACTAGAAACAAAACGATATTAGATGTCATAATTATGTTTTTGCCTTTTCTCATCACTATAGTAAAATTGCTAATTACAATTAGTTGAAAATAATATTAAATAAAAAAAATTGACAATTTTGTCCTTCAATTTTTACCAATTTAAAAAGAAATCGCATCACAAAACAAACAAAAAGCCAAAAACAAAAACAGAGCATCTCTCTGTATATCACATTATCTCTCTGTTTCTTGGTCTTCGTCTTCTTCTTCCTCATGGATTCTTCAAGAACTCGTATTTTATCAAGAAAATCAGATCTGGTTTCATCTCGGCGAACATTATCTTCTTCTTCTTCTTCTTCCTTCTCCTCTTGCTCTTCAAGCTCCTTAGTATTTTCCGGCGACTCTCCTTTAAATTCTCCGGCGACTCCTCTCCGTCTTCTCGGTGTACCATTCTCATGGGAGAAGCTACCAGGTAAGCCTAAAGAAGATTCTAATAGGCTCAACCACCGTATAAACAAAGAAAGTTTGAATCTTTTACCACTTCCTCCTCACCGGAATACTAATTTTCCGGTCACCGGAAAAAACAAGAAAGTTAACAATTCAAGTAAAAAAAGTAACTTTCCGGTGATAGTCAAAGACCCTTTTGCGGCGGCGTTGTTTGAGTGTTCTAAAAACGAAGGAGACAATGAAGAGGAGGAGGAAGACGGCGGAGATCGGAGGCTAAGAGGAAACTCCGGTGGTTTAAGCAAGGCGTTGATGAAGAGTAGTGTCGGAGATAGGTTTGGTTTAGTGAATCTTTATGGTTCTTGTCGGAGAAGTTGTTCGGTTTCAGAGTCTATTGTTTATATTCCACGGCCAAGAAAAGCTGATTCTTATGACCATCTTCTTCTTCCTCGCCGTCGCCGTTGATTTTTCGTTTTTATATATATTATAATTTTTTTCTTTGGTTTTTGTAATATTTTTGTATAATTTTCTCCGAGTGTGACACATTTTATGGGTTTGTATTTTATTAGGTCGTAACATGAATGTAAAATTTAGAGACTTTTATTTGTAACCATAAATGCATACGCATATCAACTTTTTTTTGTTAAAATTTTTTATTAACTTTTTTGTTAAAATTATTAACTTGTAAGCATAGACTATAGTTTTGAGTGGTGTATGAAATTTAGATGATATATTTCTAAACTTCTTTTTTTTTTGTGGTGAGATGTTCAAGTTAATCACTAGCATTAATTTATTATTTTACTTAACTATTTGATACTTTTTAATAATTTACTATGCTTTGATGATTATATTCGATGTTTATTTTATGCAATTATATAAAATTTGGTGGAACCGAGTTTGAAGGTATAGTGGTCTCTAGCTAGTAGCTACTTTCCAAACCCATGCCATGTGACTATGTAAGGGCAAGCTAAGCAATATATTGCAAGTACATACGAAATAATACTTGATTACTTTGTTATAGTTATTTCTTAACATGGACGAAATGTTGTATTAGTACTAAAATATTATATTTTCTAATTAGTTTTTTTTTCTTCTAAAAGTTTCTCTTAATTAAGGAAATGAATCTTTCATAGTTGGTGTTCGGGCAAGGGAATAAAAATAAGAAAGTTGTTGAGCAACCATATGCATGGCTTAATTAGATCCAAGTATCTTATACGTTATAATTTAAATATAAGTAATAAAAATATGCTTTTTTATATATAAATAAAAATAAAAAATATGCTTAGATGGAGTTATTATAATAATCTTTATTTATTGAATTATAAAGACATTGTTTCGGCTTTTTGGGGGCAAATCGACCCTACTTTTCCTATATTTGGGATATCAAAATGCAATCCCGGAAAAATTAGTAATCCCATTCATATCAAATTTCAAAATCAATTATTGGTTTATGTTTTTCGTTATTTTGAAAAAGTGAATCGAATATGCACAATAAACCAATAGTATGCAAATAAATAATTTTTTTCCTTGAACACTGTATATTCGATGTTCATAAATTACTAGATGAGATAATGAAGGATGTAGAAAATTTTCAACTTATATAATTTTGTATATTGAATTTTATATAAATAATTAAATATAGGGATGACGATTTTTTTTACCCCGGAGAGTACCAACCCACACTGAATCCACCTAAACTCTCAACCTCTACACGTACACCTCTAAAGTCGTAAAATTATCTGATTATCCACACAATCTCATTAAAATCTAATTAATTTAACATTAGGCCAAAATTGCAATGATCTTATCAATTAACCGTGACAAAATAGATCTGGTTATGATTGGAATCTAACCTGATTACGATATAAAACTACAGATCTAGGGCTTATATGTTTTTAGCGGGTTAAATCCATAGTTTTAGATCGTAATCGGGCTAGATTCGAATCATAATCAGATCTATTTTGGTACGGTTAATTAATAAGTTAATTGCAATTTTGGCCTAATGTGAAATTAATTAGATTTTAATGAGATTGTGTGGATAATCATATAATTTTACGACTTTAAGGGTATACATGTAGAGATTGAGAGTTTATGTGGATTCAGTGTGGGATGATACTCTCCGGGGTAAAAAAATCGTTATGCCTTAAATATATGAGACACTCTAATGTGTATATTGTGGACTAACAACCTTTTTGTCGAATTAGCCCTTACAACATAGTTTAGGTGTCAACAAACTATAAAACGTGGTTAGATTCTCTTTTTGAGAGTAATTACTTAAAACATCGTTGACAAAAAAAGAAGTATCTGGCTAAAACTTTTGTTTCTCTCTGATATAAAATTGTTTAAGATATAGTTTAGAGCATCATTATCCATCAAAATTTTTTTTTTGTCTTTTAATTATTTTTAATTTATTTATCTGATTTTTTTTAAAAAGTAAAAATAAATAAATAGAAGAAACCAATCGCGGGCCGCCACGTGTCAGTGGAACCCGCGAAAAAATTAGAATTACCTCTTAAAAAAGAGACAAAATAACACGTGAGACCCACCGTAAGAATTGGGTTAAAAGCCATGGATAATGATGGTTGTACCGACGTATAGAAAACATATTGAAACATTGACAATTTAAACTTCTGTCATTAAAACTTGGGACCCAGTAGAAATATATAGCACATATATAATAGTACTAAGATTTAATATTTATATATATGCATTATGCAGTGAAAAAATGAATCAAAATAAATATCAACGAGAAACTCATAATTTTTGTACTATATTTACTGCATCTACACATCAATGCTACGCAACTTCATGAGATGATGTTGTAATATATGAATAGTTGTTACAAATTAATGTCACACGGTGTGGTTAATATGTCTTGATCCTGTTTAAGATAAGATAATGAACTGTTCATATCAATTTGTTTGGCTTAGCGTACAAATAAATATTATTATTTATATCTGCCATATATAAGATCGTCCCTTTTTACCTTTTCTTTATACTTATTCATATTCGTATATATGGTCGCAAACACCTACGTAGACATTGAATTAGTGTCAAGTATCGATTATTTTCTTACAATAAATATTAAAATCCATGTTGAGAGTAGGAGCACCGAGAGGAATTAGTGGGGAGCCCAAAGAACCTAAAGATATGGTAGGACATTAATGATGCCTAGTTTTCTATTAATATTACTAAACATATATAACTACATTATCTACATATAACATATGTCTAAATATTATAACACCAAATAGTTCAAAGTTCAAACAATATCCCTGAAATGATACACATATTTGATTTGTGATATGAATTGATGAAAATTATCATAAAAGTGATAATAATATTGTTTTTCTTTTGCTATCATATCAGATTTTTGAAATGTTGAGCTTAGTATAGTGACTATGGGGAAAAATATAATTGATCATATTAGTAAAAAAAAATTCACTTGAATATGTATGCATGGGCGTGGGCATGTGCATGATTATACGTATAATAAATGAGATTTGGATGAGACAAGATGGACCGCTTTAATAAGTGATTGAGATGTTAGCTTGAGTCTTAAGACACCATTATCACATCTACCATCATGTCTTCTTTGAAAGCAATTTGTACAAGTTATTGAAATAGAAATATAAGAATAAAACTAAATAGCTTACTAAAGCTTTATTTAAACAAAGAAATCAAAGAGAAAGATGTTTGTGTTTTGTCACCAAGAACACATAAAACTTGGATTGATCTTATAATATAGAAAGGGAGGAGAGTTGTTATGAACAACTCTCAAGGTTACTTACAAAGATCACATAACAAAGATATTTATACTAAAGCTACTTGATTTCATAAACCCTAATTGCATAGGTTTTAACACTTCTCTTGGACTTTGGTAATGGGCTTCAATACTCCCCCGCAAACTTTGCGTCAGGTGAAAGCACGATGCGAAGTTTGAAAGTGCAATGCTTGATTTTGGTAGGAACATAAGTAGGCGAAGCATTCTCGCAAGGAGACGTAGACATCTTCTCTATTTACCGTAGATAAAGAAACTAGTACGAGATCGTTTGATCTATACTTGTTGAGTTACCATGGCTCACTCAGAGGTATTCTCTTGATACTTGGAGGCTTAGTATAACCCACTCAGAGGTACTTGTGACATTTCTTTCTCACAAAGAATCCGGGTTTCCTTACCCGATAATTCAACTAATCCGTCTCTTGATAAATAAGAAGTCCCACAACTACTGAAATCATATTCACCATCCACTACTAAAAAAAAGTCATATAGCCACGGTCGTTCCGTGGCTATAGAAAAAATCCGTGGCTATTTAGCCACGGTTTGCCACGAAATTTTTTAGCTACGACCGTATAGCCACGGATTTAACGTTATAGCCACGGATACGACCGTGGCTATATGATATTTTTTTAGTAGTGATCTACTTATTATCCTTTTGCTATCTAAAAAAAAATCTGCACTTTACCAAACTGTTTTTCTCTTTGGCATTTTGACAAATACCTTGTGTGCATTATATAAAACCAGAAAACTTGCAGCCATAAACTCATCCTTGTCAAAAACCAGCATCCTACTTGTGTATAAATCTAAACCAACCACTATCTAAATCAACTACCATCTCCTTCTCGTGTTAATCCCAAACTATAACATTTCTTTTTGTTGTCTTAAACCAAAACCACACACATACCGTGGAGATAGTTATATGGTTTCTCTAGTTGCAGTTATTTGTTGAAGACACAAACACATAGCTTGAAAGTTTTGGAGCTTGGTCTCTTGTTGTTTGTTGCAGCGGAAAAGACAAGTGACAGAGTTTTGAGCTTGAAGGTGGGTGGTGAGAATAAAGCCCAATGAACCGTTTGGCTCTGATACCATGAAAGCAAATCCAAGAAATGGATTTGTATAAGTTATTGAAATAGAAATATAAGAATAAAACTAAATAGCTTACTAAAGCTTTATTTAAACAAAGAAATCAAAGAGAAAGATGTTTGTGTTTTGTCACCAAGAACACATAAAATTTGGATTGATCTTATAATATAGAAAGGGAGGAGAGTTGCTATGAAGAACTCTCCACAACTCTCAAGGTTACTTACAAAGATCACATAACAAAGATATTTATACTAAAGCTACTTGATTTCATAAATCTAATTGCATAGGTTTTAACACTTCTCTTGGGCTTTCGTAATGGACTTCAATATTCTTCTCACATGGAAAACACAATATACTATATAAATTATATGCAATATATAAGATCAAGCATAAGAATCATAGTCCATTTATATATGTATCAAATCTGAAAAATGTAGATTAGAGTATTTTCTACAACATTAATTAAGCCGGTGATTATTTAGTAATGTTAGTGATCTTTCTTGATTTGCGCATACATTTACGAGGGTTCTCTCCATAGTGATAATAAAGATGATAAATTAGGTTAACAATGCTTTCTCAATTTTATAAAATTAGACGTGTTAGAATTTTTTAATTAACCTCATGCATCAATTCAATGGCGGTCCTGAGCACAAGCGGGACAAACACGTGCTTGCAGCCCAACTTTAAAAAAAAAAAATAGTATGAAAAACGGCCCATTTTTTTAAAAAAATGTAAAATCGGCCCATATTTTTCTCTTTAGAGTGCGGCCCCTCTAAAAATTTCAAGACTCAGGAACGACACCGTGCATCATGCAAGTTTTGAATCTAGAAGACCTAGCTAGCATAAACCATAAGAATTTATGTTTATTTGATAATTTGTGCTTGTAATATTTAATACACTATCATTTTATGATATTAATTAGTATGTTTCATCTATTTAAAATCCCATGTAATAAAGATTAATAAGAAAGTGAGATAGAAATGTTTCTATAAAAATAGAAACTTTTATTGTGAGATGATTTTCTTAAATGGGATATTGAGATGCAAGATAAGTGGATATATTAAATGCTTTGTTTTTTTTGTTCTTTTTCTTTTGAGCATATAAGTGTGACAAACTTAAACGTCAAGATTTAGTACTATAATGATTTAAAAGATTATACGAGAGATTCGAGAGAACCATGTGAATGTGAATATGTGATCAAGATCAAGCCCCACGTTAACCTAATCAAACATGTCACATACGTATTTAGAATGTGTAATATATACTTTATTTAGTTTGACAAAAAAAGAATGTGTAATATATATCCTCATGAATATTCTCTTGGGCTTGATGAGGTGGATTCCAAGAAAAGGCCTAACTAAAATTGAGGCCCATATATAGTGAGATTGATACTATTTTTTTTTTGTATGTGTTTTGTTATAGGAAGGTTTAATATTATTTATGTTGCTTTGTCATTTACATGAGGAATATAACGAATCTTAATATATAAATATTTGTTTCTAAATAATTGGACAACAAGGGACCAATCAATTAGCCCTTTAAAATTTAAGAGAGGAGAGTTAAACTTCACATGGATCGAGATGGTATTAGTTTTGATTGATTTATATTATGTCAATAGATTAAGAGCATTACTTGAATTTGATACAAAAAGAATCAAACATTTCATAACAAAAGTGAATTACTTTTTGTGGATAAGAATTACTATTAAGTTTAGTTAAACGGTTAGTAGTTTTTACCAAAAAAAGCATGAGTTAGCAGCTAATCATATGTGTATTATTATGGTTTATAAATATATTTATTGAAATTGATCATTATTTTGCAATAGAATTTAGGACCACCATGTCCCACTGTCCCCAAGAGTTTACGAACAGATAAGAGTTATCTGAAGTATTAGTTGTCAATTTTTAAATATATATTATATGTTTGAACATTGAGAGTTAATTGCAATGTTCTAAAACATAGTATATGTTTGTTAGACAGCAAACAAATGCTAAGCTGAAGATTATTCTAATAAGACTTGTAATAAAAGTTATTTATTATTATTGTTTTAGCAGATTTATGTCTTGAATTTAGACATAAATAAACTTTAATAGCTTTTATAACATACTAATTTGAATCTAGATAGTGACAAAAGACACTAATGTAAATAATACTATTCAAATCTATGATCAAAGAAAGTCACAAATGAAAAAAAAACTCAATTTGGTCTAGTGGGTAAATGTTTATTAATATATCTTCATTAAAATTTGATATTTAAATTTTTGTCTTATTCCGCCAAAAAATTAATAGTTGTAGATTGGATTTTATCTATAAAATTAAAAAGACAAAAATCATTGTAAGAGTTTGAATTAATAGGAGTTGGGTTGGTTAAAAAATGAGTGGTAACTAATGGTAAACCAACGATTCAAAAAAACAAAACTATGTTCTCTTTATGTTTTTAAAAGAAAAACTATGAGCTCATGACTCACCTGATCTCTCCACTTCTACGTGTTTCTGTCTTTTTATAAATTAATTTAATATTTATTTCAACGCTTCTTTCATCATTTATCCGATATAATAGATGCGAATATTACTCAAAAAAATCAGAAAATTCCAGATATTATAATTAGCAAAATTACGATGAAACCATTTTATTAAATTATCTTCCCAAAATCTCATATCTTCCTCTCTCTCCCTCAAGAACCCTAAATAATCACCAGAAAAACAAAAATAACTTCAAAAATCCTCTTCTGTTTAATCTTCTTTTCCCTTTATTTATGCTATGGTTTATAATTTTTTGATCTTAAATGGAAGCTGACGTGTCAATTCCCTGAAAAAAAAACCAAAACCCTTATCACCACCAAAAATTTCACAGAAAAAAACCCCAAAAATTAAAAAATCAAAACTTTTTCTCTCTGTTTAAATTTCTCATCTATAAGACGATGATGAGAAATCGTCTTGCTCTGTTCCTATTACACGTCATCACTCTCTCTTCTTTATCATCAGGCAAAGTAATCTTGATTATAAACAACACCACCACTCTCTCTTTCGACGACATCGAAGCTAACTTCGGTAATAAAAAAAGTCTCCTCTTTTCTTGAATCTATTGATTTGGGTCAACGCAGATTTGTTCATAGATGATTATTAACAAAGAAAGTTTCTTCCTTTTCTTTGTTTTGATGTTGCAGCTCCTTCTGTGAAAGCTGCAGGTGAAATTGGATTGCTTTATGTTGCAGAGCCTCTCGATGCTTGTTCGAATCTCATCAATAAACCGAAACAGAGCACGAACGAGACAAAGGCAAACCCTTTTGTCTTAATAGTAAGAGGAGGTGGTTGCAGCTTCGAAGACAAAGTTAGAAAAGCACAAAAAGCTGGTTTCAAAGCTGCTATTATACATGACAACGAAGACCATGGAACCTTAATATCAAGTAACACACAACAAAACGGTCTTTCTTTGTTTTGTAATATCTATGTGACATTGTAATAATTTTGGATTTTTTTCGGGTTTTTTTTTGGCAGTGGCGGGTAACTCGGGAGGTATAAAGATTAACGCTGTTTTCGTGACGAAAAAGACAGGACAAGTGTTGAAGAATCACATTGGTTTGTCTGATGATGATACCAAAGTTTGGTTGGTTCCGAGTTTCGAAAACTCGGCTTGGTCTATAATGGCGGTTTCGTTCATATCGTTGCTAGCGATGTCGGCTGTTTTAGCCACTTGTTTCTTTGTGCGTAGGCACCGGATCAGAAGGAGAACGTCTCGGTCTCGTGTTCGCGAGTTCCACGGTATGAGCCGACGTTTGGTTAAAGCTATGCCGAGTCTTGTGTTTAGTTCGGTGCACGAAGACAACACTACCGCGTTCACTTGCGCGATTTGTCTCGAAGACTATATCGTCGGAGACAAGCTTAGGCTCTTGCCTTGTTGTCATAGTGAGTACATATACATTAAAACCTCTATAAATTAATAGAGAAATCTTCGAAATACCACAAATTGAAAATACTATTACAAAGCTTTTTATAACCAAAAATACCATTAAATAGTTCACTAATATCAAAAATACCACAACTTCGAAAAACGAGTTTAACATTTTATAACTAAAATATTTCATTTGAGTTCACTATTTCGTGTTTATTGGTTAGTTTATTACGAGCTAGGGTTTAGTTTTGAAGGTTTAGAGTTTAGTTTTGAAAGTTACAACTAATTTAAGGTTGTGGTATTTTTGAGAAAAATCTTTTTTAATGGTATTTGTAAAACTTTTGAGAGTGTGTGCCTAGTGAGTGTATATATTAAACTCTGCAGCGAAATTTTGAACATAAGAACTAAATGTGATTCGTTTTTTTCTTGTAGAGTTTCATGTTGTGTGTGTCGACTCGTGGTTAACCTCGTGGAGAACGTTTTGTCCGGTGTGCAAACGTGATGCAAGAACTAGCAACGGCGAGCCGCCGGCTTCAGAGAGCACGCCGTTGCTCTCGTCCGCCTCGTCGTCTTTTCGATCATCCTCCGCGGTATCTTCTTTTAGATCATCGTCGGCGATGTTGATCGGCCCTTCCATGGGATCGTTACCAACTTCGATCTCTTTCTCACCCGCGGCACACGCGAGCTCGTCTTATATAAGACAATCTTTCCGGTCTTCCTCTATGCGGCGGTCTCCTCCGATAAGTTTAAGTCGAAGCTCAGTGGATCTAAGACGACAACAAGAAGCCGCCACAGAGGCTTCTCCGTCGCTGTCGCAGAGATCTTACATTTCTCATATGGCTTCTCCGCAATCAATGGGTTACCCAAGTATCTCGCCTTTCGCATCGAGGTACATGTCGCCTTATAGACCTAGCCCGAGCAATGCGTCGCCCGGGTTAGTCGGATCTTCCAACTATCCGTTCCATCCGTTACGGTACAGTGAATCAGCCAGAACTTTCTCTCCGTACGCATCCGCAAACTCGCTACCGGACTGTTGAACCAAACGGTCTGGTTTAGGTCATATAAGTTTTTTTATTTTCATGTTTTTTTATTTTGCATTTTGGAGTTTTACATGTGCGTCTGTGTGTATTTGTATGTGTAACGATGGTTTATAGTCTTGTGGTTGAGATGAACATGTTTTTCGGTTTAGGTTATAGAGATTTTACTATTTTTTACAAATTTACAAGCTCTGGTTCTTTTGTAGAAATATATGAGCTTATGTATATAAACACAAACCTCTCTTGTGTTGATGTTTTTGCTTTAAAGTTGGTTTATACTTTATACATAACTTATAGTATAAGTTATAACAATTATATTATCAATCATTAGACTGAAATTTCACCCTTTAAAACACTACTATACTTAGATTTGAATATATGCTGGCATAACAAAATTTTGAATATATATATTCTAATCTCTCGAAAATTATTAAATTGATATATACAACGTATATATGTTATAAAATCATTTGGTCTTCTAAACAAACCATATATAATACAAGTCACAAGTGTCCACTAATATTACCTTTTTTAAGTTTCAAGAGTTTTTTCAGATAAGATATTATGATCTAATCGCAATATGTTTCTATAAGACAACAAATATGCACAATCAATAAAATTACAAATGGTAAGATATATTTCTTCAATATATTAATTACTTTCATATCTCTATATATATATTACTCCCTTCTCTTATTAATTAACGTAAATTTTCTTATAACAATTAAAAGTGTTTCCGTTAGCTACACATACATTTCCATGAACCGGCCAAAGAAACATGGCATACTACGAGCGGTGAATTCGATGAGCTCACTAGCCACGACCGATGCAAACGGACCACCGATGCGATCCGTGAACTCGCTATGTTCCATATCCGAACTAGACGATAATGACCTATTGTCTCTTCTTATTGACCGGCCTAGATTGAAACTTGAACGTAAAATATCATACGACGAAAAGTCGTTTAGCGAGTTAAGCCTATATGATAATGACACTTTTGTCCACAATCCAATGGTCACACAAGCTTGGGAGGCTTTGCGCCGGTCTCAAGTCTACTTTCGAGAGCAACCCGTAGGAACCGTCGCAGCCTATGACCATGTTTCCGAGGAGGTCTTAAACTATGATCAGGTAATATGAAAATGAGGTTTACAAATATTATAAAGGTTTTGGCCAAATATTGAAAACTCTTTTAGCAAATTTTACGGCTTTAATTTGTTTTATAAGATACTATAATCCAAATGATAGTATAAAGTTGATCTTTGGATTAATTCAAATGTTTAGTTTGTTTTTGTTATAAGGTATTCGTACGCGACTTTGTACCGAGTGCCTTAGCATTCCTAATGAACGGAGAGCCCGAAATCGTGAAGAATTTTCTACTTAAAACGCTTCATATCCAAGGACAAGACAAAAAGGTAGATAGGTTCAAACTCGGTGACGGCGCAATGCCAGCGAGTTTCAAAGTTATCCATAACCCTATCAAGAAAACGGAAACTATCATTGCGGATTTTGGAGAGACAGCTATAGGAAGGGTGGCACCCGTAGATTCGGGGTTTTGGTGGATAATTCTACTAAGGGCTTACACAAAGTCAACAGGAGACCATTCTTTAGCCGAGAGAGATGTGTGTCAAAAGGGAATGAGGCTAATACTCTCTTTGTGTCTCTCTGAAGCGTTTGATACTTTCCCTACTTTGCTTTGCGCGGATGCTTGCTGCATGATCGACCGTAGAATGGTAATAACTCTATATATTTGTAGTCCAAAAACTTTAGTTTTATATTTAAATTTTTTATCATAAATTTATTATTTGGAAAATAAGAGTAAGTTTTCAAATACCAAAAATTTTTATATACATTTTTAATTTTATAACCAAGATATAAATTTTTATAAAATATGGAAATGTCCAACTTTTAAAATCAAAATGTCTTACACCACACATAAGTTACAATTTTTGTTGTTCTTTAATGGTTTAGTACTATAGAACAATGAGGCTAATCATATACTCTCTTTGTGTCTCATATTTTGATATGTATTGTGGTAAGGGTATTTACGGGTACCCTATCGAAATCCAAGCTCTATTTTTCATGGCACTACGATCCGCCCACTCGATGCTAAAACACGACACCACCGAGGGAAAAGAACTCATGGACAAAATCGCAAAGAGACTACACGCGATGAGCTTCCACATGAGAAGCTACTTTTGGCTAGATTCCCAACAACTTAACGACATTTACCGTTACAAAACCGAAGAATACTCGCACACGGCCGTTAACAAGTTCAATGTGATACCCGACTCTATACCGGATTGGCTATTCGACTTTATGCCTCACCGAGGTGGATACTTCGTTGGAAACGTTAGTCCTGCCCGAATGGATTTTCGATGGTTTGCTTTAGGCAATTGTATTGCGATTCTTTCTTCTTTGGCCACGCCGGATCAGTCCATGGCTATAATGGACTTGATTGAGGCTAGGTGGGAGGAATTGGTAGGAGAGATGCCGATGAAGATATGTTATCCGGCGATGGAGAGTCATGAGTGGAGGATTGTTACTGGTTGTGATCCTAAGAACACAAGGTGGAGTTACCACAATGGAGGCTCTTGGCCTGGTTAGTTTATTTCCTTTACTAAGTTATTGATAGTACTAATTAGACCATCAAGCTTTAGATAACATATATAAATAATATCAAAAACCAAAATATGACTAGTATAAATCATAGAGTAATATACTAATATATATATATTACAAAAATAGACTTTTGTTTTAATGTGTAAAGACTCTATTGGTAATTTGGTATGACTAACAAATGAATAAGAAATAGATATATATGAGTGATTGAAGGATATTATACTTTTGATGTATACACAAGGAGATTAATCTCAAACCAAATTAAAACTAATATATATATAGGCCTTTGCAAACAAGATTTTTAGTAAAATAAAATAATAGTCATATTTTATTTATGTATGATGAAAGTAGAGCATAATTTATGTGAAAACTTTCATTCTAAACTCTATTTTATTATTTTAAATACACATATAACTAATATTTGTTTTTTGTAATCGTAATTCATTAATCAACCAAATATTACTCTCTCATGTGGCTATAATACAAAAAAATGTAGTGCTACTATGGTTGCTAACCGCGGCGAGCATAAAGACCGGACGGCCACAAATAGCGCGACGGGCAATAGACTTGGCGGAGGCACGGCTGTTAAAGGATGGTTGGCCGGAGTATTACGACGGAAAATCGGGAAGATTCGTCGGAAAACAAGCTAGAAAGTATCAAACATGGTCGATAGCAAGCTATTTGGTGGCTAAAATGATGATGGATGATCCAACACATGTTGGAATGATCTCAATGGAACAAGAGAAACATATGAAAACTATTCTTAATAGATCTTCTTCTTGGACTTAGAGAATTATATTATTTTAAATTATGACTAATAAAAAATTCATTTTTCATAAGACATACACAATAAATTCGAATGTAATTCGTTTCTCATATATGAATTTCTCAATCGTATATGACTATTTCATATATATGGACAAAGAGGTATGTCAGATTTTGAAAATATATGCAACACTATTAGTCCATTTACTATACTATATTAGAATCAAATTTTCATTTCCTAAGTAAGAATTTTTCCGAATAGTTTGCTTCTTGTAACAATTTAAGTGCAGTTTAGGTAGACTAATAAATAGTTTATTTACACAAAAAGTCTATACAATCAATATTTTTCTCTGAAACTCGTGATTGAACAATATCGTTATTTAAAAAAAAAAGTATTTGAATTCACTTTGTTTATTTTATATTTGACGAGGTCAACAATTTGCTTTTAGAACTTTGTTTTATTCCAGATTTTCTTCCATCTTTTTTCTTTAAATATATTTTTTTGCGTTTCTTTTCTTTTACAGTTTTACTATCGTTAATGTTAGACTTTTAGTTTAATACCTACTAGGCCACTATACATGATCTTGCGTAATTTGGGCTAATCTATTATATAATAGCACAATACTCTCTCAATCTAAGCTATCCACATAAGACAATTCAATTAAAAAATCATTTAATAAAACTCTTTCAATATTAATAAAACTCAAATAAAAAAACATTCAATATAATCTTTAACACTAATAAAAAACATATATATCAAATTTCTAAAATGAAAATATATCTAATTTGTTTCTCTCTTATACTAATTTTTTCGAAATATATTACATATGTCTCATTATGTAAAATTTTGATCTAAAAGCAAAAAAATTAAAAGTTATAAATGATGTACAATTTTAACATTCATTCAAAACAAATAAAAATTAAGACTACATAATATGATTGATCATACTATAGTTAATAAATAAAAATATGAATAGAAACTTCTGAAAATCAAATAAAATGAAACAAATCAAAAGACCTAAAACATTTTACAAAATGGGTTAGAGAGAAAATAGTTTTAAAAATAAATAAATATAAATTTATAAAAGTTTAAATAATTATAATTTAGGATGGAAATACTTCATATATATACATACTTTCTAAATCGTTAGTGCCAAATATATGAAATAAACTTAAAATATCCACCAAGAAAAGAAAACATCATACAAAATAAATAATTATATATACAAATAATTCAATAACGTTACAAAGAAAACAAAACAAAATATGATCCAAATTAATTGACGTTAAGATGTCCACGTAAAACCAAAGTAAACAACATGCGTACAATTAAAATTAGAGAAGTTAAATGGGGTACACAACAACAATTTTCTTTACATATTGATATTCCATCGGTTTGATAATAAACTAAAACATTCAAACAAAAGTTGTTCGTAAACAAAATTATTTTCATTAGCTTGGTAAAATATAAAATAGATGGAAAATATCTAAAGTTAAACCGTATACCTATTACAAAAATAAAAAACTTCATAAAACAAATAAAAACTTTCACAAAGTCAATGTAAAATTATTTGAAATTACTATAAAAATTTGTAAATATTCCGCGCAACGCGCGGGTTCTTTTCTAGTATAATATAATTGCTGCAACTAAACAATACATGGAAAATGAAAACTTTTATAATTTTCATATGGGAATATATATATATATATATATATTATTAAAAAGAGGCAAAAAGGTTGTTGAGGAGACTTGATTAACATGAATCATCGCTCACCAGTAACGTCTTTATCGACCCAAAATATTAATTTAAAAATGGTGAGTGGATTAGTAACTATCAGAAACCACCTAATTATAATTGATTAACCTAATTTCTTTGTTAAATTAAAAAAAAACCTATTTTCTTACTATGATAATTTATTATTTATCTAATGATATCGTGATTTAACTCACTGGTGCTTTGACAAGTATAAACGTTTCCTTTCCCGTTTTATACATGAACAACAAAACAGTACACATCGTGTTGTCTTCATCAGACACTCTTTATAGATTAAAGAGTTAATTAAGTGAATAGTCATCGATCAAATATTGAAACTTAATTGAAAAAATAGTAATATAAAATAGTGATATTAGCAATTAGCAAATTATCGCATATCTTTTTACTGCGGCACCGAAAATAATACAAATTAGTAACATTACCAATCAAAAACCCTCATGTTCTTTTTATGTTTTACAGTTTTGTATGCCTAATATATAATACATTTTAATTTTGTTTTTGTGTCCTCAAGCCATTATTCACATTTCTTTTCAAAAATGTATGCATAAATAGTATTCTATTTTTCTACATTATATAAACCTCAAATTTATTGACACCAGTTTTTCTATAATACATTGTTTAATCATATTATGAAAAATACAGTAAAATTTATATAAATTTGATTTTTGTTTTCATATTGTTACTTTTAGTTTTTACTTTTATCTCATTCAATTAATTGTTTATATAAATTCAAATCGATTAGAATCACATAAAATTTGAAAATAATCTTCTAGTTTTTTAAACCAAGGTCATTTAAACCAAGTTTTAAAAAGAAGAATTCACAAAACTACATTTGATTTCGCTAATTAGTGTTTTATAATATAATATTAAAAGTGTATGATTGTTTGGATATGGTTTATTTATAGTTTTGTAATTCTCTTTAAAAAACCTTGATTTACAATTTAACCATCACAGATTCACAGAGGCAAAACTGAAGAAAACAAACAAGAACAGTATTAAGAAACAAAGACCAAAAAAAGTCAATAAAGGTAGAAGAAGAAAAAGATTGTAGATAGTCTCTCCTCTCTCTCTCTCTCGCTCTCGCTCCATCATAACCACTTGTTTTTTCTTTATTACATTTCAATCATTCTCTTCTTCGCAAACGCCATTAAATCCATTAAAGGAACCTCCTTTTAGATCTTCTCCCACTCTCACTACCTTCTTCTTCTTCTTCTTCTTCTTCTTCAGATTCTTCGATTCTTCAGATTCTTTTCAGGTTTTGTCTGATTTCGATATCTAGAACCCAAAATTGACATGGGTTTTGTCTGAAATCTACTTCCTTTTTAGGGTTTTTGAGGAACAAGACATGGATCAACGAGATGCTGTTTCTACGGCGGAGGCGGCGGGGCTGCAACTTAATTCCGGTGAAAACCCATCACCGGGAACATTGATACCTTTCGTGGGGTCGACGAGCACGAGCTCGAACAGTGCTCTAGCGGTGGTTAAACCCGCCGCCGCGAAAAAGCCTTCGAAAGATCGGCACACGAAAGTTGACGGCCGTGGACGGCGGATCCGTATGCCGGCGATGTGCGCCGCCAGAGTTTTTCAGCTTACGAGAGAATTGGGTCACAAATCAGACGGCGAGACTATCGAGTGGCTGTTACAGCAAGCGGAGCCAGCTATCATAGCTTCCACGGGGACAGGGACCATCCCGGCTAATTTCTCGACGCTAAACGCTACTTTACGCGGCGGCTGCGGCGGTACCGTCTTCGCCCAGCCGTCGAAATCTACTTCTTTTCACACCACAGGGATGTCTCTATATGAAGATTGTAACGGTACTAACGGATCATCCTCCGCGGCCGCTGTAGAATCGTCTAGGAAGTTGTTAAACGCCGCAACAGCCGCGCAGAACGCTGCCGTTTTCGGTTTCCACCACCAGATTTACCCGCAGTTAATGCCGGCTGCAGCGGATAGAAACCCAAATAGCTTATCTAAACCTTATAGAGAAGATTACATCAAGGAGTCCGAACAAAGCGGAAGTTCTCAGAAACCGGGTCAGTTCCAAGACCAAGAAATGGGTTCGGGTTTAGGCCGTGGGACGACTAATGTGGGGCCACCTCCGCAACCTATATGGGCGGTGACGCCGGGGAATACAAACGGTGGAAGCGGGTTTTGGATGCTTCCAATGAGCGGCTCGGGTGGGCGGGAGCAGATGCAGCAGCAGCAGCCGGGTCATCAAATGTGGGCGTTTAATCCGGGGAGTTATCCCGTTGGTGTTGGGCCGGGACGGGTTGTAACAGGACCAATGGGGTCAATGATGTTGGGAGGACAACAATTAGGTTTAGGAGTAGCGGAGAGCAACATGGCGGCCGCGATGCGTGGTGGTAGAGACGCCGGTTTGGGCATGACTATAGAGCAACATCATCATCAGCACCAAGAGCGTGACCATAACCATAACCAAGCTAGTGAAAATGGTGATGGTGATGAGAAAAAGTGAGACCCAAACTAGCTTTTCCATGATTTCGCCATCTGCGGTTAGCATTTACCGATTCAAATTTTTAAAAACGCGTTCTAGCGGTTGGATGAAGTGATTCGAAAGGACAAAATATGATGAAACATATGTGGAATTTAAAGGTTTGAACAGATTTGTCAAATCGTTTGTAAGGGCTTTAAGTGTATGTGTGTGTGTGTTTAGATTTGGATTTTTACTTTTTGAGTGTACTTTTGCTTAATAAATATGTGAATATGTTGATCAACAAATCACAGTTAAGTGATAAAAATATTCAAACAAATACATCAAAGTCCAAAATCAAAGTATATCATTATTGCATCATCATCAAAAAAACATCCAACAAAACAGAATAAAAAGGAAAACAAATCTTTACCAATAATGTGGACAAGACTTTTGTAGCTAAAGATCGAAAAAGAAACTCTCTTGCAGAGTTTTTTGAGATAGTTTCTTACATATTATTCAAGCGATGATGTTTTGTCTGAAATCAACCAGAAGAGGTCTTCCTCTGCTGGAAAACAACAGCGAAAATGGGGACACCGACGCCGATACTGAAAGCAGTGAAGACGCCGAGAGACATCTTAACGGCTTGATACTTCATGCGGTCCAAATTGTACATGTGCTTTGCGTGGAGGTAATACTCGTAGTCGTCGTGGCCGCCGTGTCCTCCTCCGCTCATTTTCTTAGCTCCCGTCGAATGAATGTTTCTTGTCACTGTTCAAATAATTAACATAACCAAAAATATATAAAAAAAAACCAGTCACTAAATAAATATGAACACAAACATTGATTTAATCATATTATAACAAATTTCGATTTTGAAAAGGGCAACTCTCTAATAGCACTATATAAGTGTTTCCTACAAACTTAGCACACATCCTTGGAAGTTTTACAAATACCATTAAAAAGTTTTTTTCCTCAAAAATTCCACAAATCTTAAATTCGTTTAAAACTTCCAAAACTAAACCATCAAATGTAGACCCTACCCTTCAAAACTATACTCTAAACACTATATATCGAACCCAAATGAAAAAATTATATTCTAAAAGTGTTTTAACTAGTTTTTTGTATTTGTGTTATTTTTGTAAACTAAAACCTTTGAGTGGTATTTTAGATATATAAAAACATTTTAATGGCATTTTTGTTATGAAAAACTTTGAAATGGTATTTTCAAAACAAAAACAATTTTTGGTGGTATTTTAAGCGATTTCTCGTGATGATTTAATCATATTATATCACATTTCGATTTTTGAGAAACATAACAAAAAACAAGATAAATCATATTAGTATATAGCTTTGTATATATATACACACACGTATCTAAGGTGTTTGAACATTAGAGATGGTAACAATTTACACATGAAAATTCGATTTCATCGAAATTTCGTAGACAAATCTTAATTTCATTTGAATCGGTAGAGAAACATCAAAAAATCAAAGGAATCTACATGTGAATCTGAAGATTCATGGGCAGATAATACAACGAAACCCTAAGTGAAAAAAAAAATCAAATCAAAATCAGATTTTGGTTTAGGTACAGACCAGATCTAGAGATTGATGATTCGGAAGAAGCTATGATCTTAGAGACGGATCTGAGACCGTTGTTCAACGCCATGATCGAGAATCTTAAGCTTGACTTCTTCTTCTTCTCTTTTGTTTGCTCTCTGGATTGTTTTTTTTTTTACGGCGAGTTTTGTTTTTGAAGGGAAACAAATATGAAGCTGCGAGAGAGTGATAATGTGGTAACATATCTAATTTTGGGCTTGGCCCATTTATTCTTCTCACGCTAAAGCCTTTTAAAATAGTTTTTTTTCATTTATATTCTTGATTAGTTTTTATTTTATTTATTTTATTTTAATACCAAAAGGGCAAATTTGCAAAAGGAAAATGTGAAAATATGATAGATTTTCAACCGCAAAAAGCGTATCTTATCTCTTACATTTCATAAAATCTCTAACATTTCATATTTTCCAACATATAAAAATGCAAGAAAACGAGAATATTAACATTCTTTTTATATATTTTTTTTCAAAAAAAATGCTTGAAAAAATAAAATAAAAATGGCTTACTTGCTACAAAGCCCATACTACTCCGCCTCTAGGCCAAAGTTTCCACACAAGGGAACACATCAACGAGTTAAGCTGACGTGGAACCGTTTTCCGGTGATCGTACGGTGCACATCGACCGAGTCGTCGTTAACGAGTTCGAGTCAAAATGCGACGGAGACAGATTTGAAGTATTTGGTGAGTCAAAACGGTTGGGGAGTTAGGAGATTGAAGAGAGAAGACGAAGATGAGATGAAGAGAGTGTCTCTTGTTCAAGCAGAAGCTTTCCACATCCCTCTTGCTCTCTTTGATCATTTCTTCTTCACATTTTTTCAGGTTATTAGTTTTTTACTCTCTTTTATCATAAGTGCTTTTTTTTGCATCCAAATTTTGATAAATTTACATGTGAATTGAATATACAAATATTGTAGACAGAGGTTTTGTCGGCACTTCTATACAAACTAAAGAATTCACCTCCTGACAGGTACAAAGAAAACAGTTAAAAACTATTTACCTCATAAGTAAAAAAAGTTAACTAGAGAAGTTAAAATTTGATGGTAGATATGCTTGCCTAGTCGCGGAACAAGCTATCGAAGATGAAGCTAGTTCGAGTTCGAATGTGGTCGGAGTAGTAGACATCACAGCTCAAACAGACAACTCGGTCCTCTCTCATTTCCCCGGCGTCGAAGAATATATTTATGTCTCCGGCTTAGCCGTCTCCAAAGCTCAAAGGTAATGAATGTCTCTCTCTATCTTGTAATAAGGAGTTGTGTGTGTTTTCTTACAAAACAAAACAGGAGAAAGAAGATGGCGAGTACATTGTTGAAGGCATGTGATGTTATATGTTACTTGTGGGGTTTCAAGCTTCTTGCATTAAGAGCTTACGAAGACGACGCAGCAGCTAGAAACCTTTACTCGAACGCTGGTTATCAAGTGACCGCTTCCGACCCACCGTGGAGTTCGACTTGGATAGGCAGAAAACGCCGCGTTCTTATGACCAAACGGTTTTCTTAAAAAGACATTTCGTGTATGTAAAATTTTACTTACTAGCCGTTATAGGATTTTCAAAAGAGTAGTGAAAAGAAAAGTGAAATTGCAGAACAAAGCGGTTTTAAGAAACAGAAAAAACCTAATAGATTGTCTTCAAACATCATACTTTTTTACAAAAGGGTTGCGAAGACGCGACCATGTTTGTTTCTACCATCTAAAGAAGGACAAAAGCCGTAAAAAGAGAGTTTTTTTAAACTAAACATAACGAAACAAAAGGCCATTACCTATTGACATGCCATAACCCGAACAATGCTCTCCTTAAGAGCAAAACAAAAAGGGGGGGGGGATCAGTGGACAATATTACGCTGACGGTCTGGTCAAGAGCTCCATTGCCTTTCTGAAATCAAGAGGCGGAAGGTCTAGTCCCGGGCCATGGTTGCCTTCTGGTGCCATCCATAGACCATTACGCGGCGGCATCAACACAGGAGACTGACTGTTGCTCTTCTCTGTTGTTGTTTCTTGCTTCTTCTTCACAAACTCGAAGAACTCTGCAACTTGGCGTGCGTACCTTTCAACAATACAACATTCAAGAATGTATATTTAGGAGTTTTCATCAAGTTATAGTGACATTTAAGTAGTGAGAACTTACTGTCGCTTTGCTTCAATGTCCTTGCTGAAGTCGATATTTGGTTCACAGTCCAAAACCAGAGCCGGGACCTAAAAAACCGAGGAGTCAGTCTATAAACAAACCGATACAAATGTAAACTGAGATTGCTTTTACCTTCTGGATACTAGAATGCATATGATTCCCTTCCAAGTAAAAAACTCGGTCTTTTATATCAGGATGGAGAGAGTTGTCCATGTGTAAAGTCGGTTTAGTAACAGACAATATCCCATGGTTTCCGCTCTCAAAAGGGAGTAGCCAGCTCTCGTGCTTCTCGTGCAAATCCTGAAGATATTTCAGCGAAACTCCGCCTTCTTCTGCTCGTTTCCTCAGCATCATCCTCTTATGGCAAGTGTCGGGACTCGCCCTCAAGTATATAAACCCATCAGGAACAAGTCCAGGCAAAGAAGAGACCACAGGATCAAACCAAGAGTCGTAGATACTTATCTCCATCTCGTTCATCCATTTTGCTTCATGAACCGCTCTCACAAACACCTAAACACAACATACGTACTAACTTAAGCAAGTATCACAAACATATTTCAAAAAACCCAAATCTTTATTTCCAAAATTACCATTCTGTCACTGAAAACACTCCTTTCCATAAGCCTAAGTGGCTTGATACCAGAAGCAGACTCTTTCTCCTGCATAAGCCGAGTAACAAACACGTAGTTCTGGAACGTATAAGCATACCTCTGCGGCTCAGAGTAGAAAGCGTCTAAGATATTGAAATGGTCAGGACCAACATCTTGCCACTTATCAACTGGCTCGGGAACGATCTCGACGAGGTCACGAAGCTCGATAGTCTCGTTAGCTATCCTCTGAAGGAAAGTTGATTTGCCTACACTAATGTTGCCTTCAACACAGAAAGTCAAGCGCTTCTTCTTGGCGTTTATGTTAGGATCAGTGCTTGAGTCCTTGAGCTCATCGTCTACACTCTCTTTGATGAATGTTGTTATGCTCTCCGCGTGGTTTCTATGTATTATACCAACAGAGCTACGCAGATAATCAACCATCTTTTTACTTGCTTTCCAAAACTAAAGAAATCAAGAATCAAAATCAGCTACACACAGAGAGGTTCTTTAGTAATCTCTAAAGTGTGAAGCTTTTGTTTGTTGTGTGTTTACCTTATCTTTGTATAGCTTCTTAAGCTCTGCAACATCTCCGATTCCATTGTCTACAAGCTTTCTCTGGTTCCTTAAACCAACACCAGGGATCTTAAGCAGATCTGGGTTACCTACGAATTCTCCGGTAGAGCTCCGGTTACGCCGGTTTAACCTAACCGGTTTTTCATCCTTATCCGTAGAATCTCTCTCTCCTTCTTCATCATCATCTTCTTCTTCTCCAACACTTTCAATCACAGCTCCAGAAGCGTTAACGGAGCTGAACCCACCGTTAGATTCAGTGTGTAGCAGCGAACGCCACGACCCGGTTCGACCAACCCAAGCCCGGTTCGTAGACCGGTATGAGAACCGAACCGAAGCTGAAGCTGTTGCTCTGTGAAGACGGTTTTTGTGTAGATAAGAGGAGAAAACGCCGGTTCCTGTGGAGATTGAAGATGATGTGCTCGTCGGCATAGAGTGTGGCTTTGGTGTTGTGGAAGAAGAGAGAGAAGGGGTTTTGAAACCTAGAGAGAGAATCGGTTGTGTAGAGATTAAACCGGCGGCGAAAGAGTTAACCGGAGAAGAAGAGAGGACAGGTTTCGTTGTTGTCTTGTACAGAATCTTCTGCATCGTTTTTGTTTTGTTTTCACCGTAACATTTCACATCTGTTTGTGTTTTCGAACGAAGAGAGAGAGGCGGAGAGAGAGAGGCGGAGAGAGAGAAACCCTAATTTCGTGGAGGGAGAGAGAGAGAAGTGTGGAAACGAGACGATAGGGCTTTTGTGTGGGTTTTGGTTTGGCGCAAAGACAGAGGAAGACGAAGAAGAGGGATAAAAGCGTTTTTTAGGGTTTTTCGAGTTTTTTACAATTAACAAAAATATCATTATCCGGTGTGGTATCGTTAATTTTAGAAACAAGTACATTTTTTAAATTGCATTTTATAAAATTACTAGATGAAATATCGCGTAATACGCGGACAAATTACATAAAAATATTTTATAATTATATATTAATATTGTTAGTAAATTTGTATAATTATAGTTAGATTTAAACGGAAACAACAAATAAATATAAAAGACACACAACAATATAAGGTAATAGTAAATAAATGACTTTTACTTTTTCATCTTTTAAAAAATAAAAATAATATATTTTTTGTTTTATTACATTACTTTTGTTATTTACATGAAAAACATTTGTTTTAAATTAATAATTAGATAGTGGATCCATGAAGATAACAAATAAGTTATCATAAAGATTTTTGTTATTTTTTCAAGTAATTTTAAGTTTCTATTTTTTCTTATTTCTAATTTTTTTATTGATTATTTCTTAAAATATTCTTGAATTTTTTTTTCTATGTTATTTTTCTTATTTCTCATTATTTTATTTTCCCATATTTCAGATTAATTTATTTTATTTCTAATTATTTATAATTAATGTTTATTTTTTTATATTTTATTATTTTTCTTATTTCTGTTTGTTTCTCAATATTGTTAAGTTTCCATTTTATAAGATGTTTACGTAACAATTTTAATACACATGTCACGATATGAACTAATCATTACAAATGTTACGATCTCGTGAGTTATAATTATGTTTGTCAAGCTCACCTTAAACGCGCTCAGTTTTATATAATAAGATTATTTGATAATTATTTGACTTTTTTCCTTTTTTTGTTTTTCCTTTCTTTTTTTTCTTTTTTTTTTTTTGCCTTTTTTCATAAACGTTATATTTTTTCATTTTTCCTAAACATTATTAACATTTTTCCTAAAATTATTAACATTTTTTTTTTAATTGTGATACGTGTCACGATCTGGTGAGTTATAATTAAACACGCTCACTTTTATATAATACTAGATGAAATCTCACGTAATACGCGAACAAATTACATAAAAACATTTTATAATTATATATTAATAATTTTATTAAATTTGTATAGTTATAGTTAGATTTAAACAGAAACTAATATTATACCCGTTATTTTATTAACAAATAATATAATAGACACACAACAACATATCAGGTAATAGTAAATAATTGATTTTTACTTTTTCCAACAATTAAGAAATAAAATAAAACATTTTTTGTTTTATTACATTGTTTTTATTATTATTACATGAAAAAAATTATTTTAAATTAATAATTAGATAGTAGATCCACGAAGATAACAAATAAGTTATCATAGAGATTTTCTTTATTTTTCAAGTAATTTTACGTTTTTATTTTTTCTTATTTCTAATTATTTTGTTTTTATTGATTATTTTTTAAAATATTGTTAAATTTTTCTTTTTCTATGTTATTTTCCATATTTGTGATTATTTTATTTTTAATTAGTTGATAATTAATGTTAAGTTTTTTATTTTTGATTATTTTCCTTATTTCTGTTTTTTCTCGATATTGTTAAGTTTCCATTTTATAAAATGTATAAGTATCAAATTTAATACACATGTCACGATCTCAACTAACCTTTAAAAATGTTACGATCTGGTGAATTATAATTTTTCATACGTGTCGAAGCTCACGTTAAACGCGCTTACTTTTATATAATAAGATTCCCGATTGACGCGGATCCTCGCGTAATCACGACGAAGGATTTTTTTTTTAATATGTTTCCTTTTTTATATACAAAACGAATTAGAGTAATGTGTTTTAGTTGCCTTTTTTATATACTAAACTAATTAGATATTGATTAATTTCTTTTTTTCTCTTTTTTCTATAAATAATGAGTTTCATTTTATTAAAATTCATTTTTAAGGTTTTTTCCTTCTTTTTTCTTCTTTTAAAATTATTTATATTTTCCATTTTTCATATTTTTAATTTTCCATTTTTAAAATTTTCCATTTTTCCTTCTTTTTTTATTCATTTTTTAAGAAGATTACTTATTTTAAAAAAGACAAATGTCACAATCTAAATTAAATGTGACACGTGTCACGATCTGGTGAGTTATAATTTTACGCGCTCTCTTTTATATAATAAGAAGATACGATTTTATTTTTTTAATTACTAACATTCCTTTTTTATTTGTCGAAACATTATGTTGTCTTTTGTTAAGAAGATTTACAAACTTTGGCATCAAGTCTTTCCCATTATTGGTAATACGTTTTTCTTTTTTAAAACTTTGCATTGAATGAATGGTCTTTTTGTATTTTAATATAAATCAATACCATATTTTGAATATATGGTATTAATTGTCTCATGTTTATGATAACATGTCATGATTACTAATGGTACTACTATGGTAAGTTTAGCATAAGACAAATCTAATTTTAAATTCAAAATTAAGAATAAAAGTTATATTACTTAAGAAAAATTGAAAAATGTATTTTGATATTGGGCCCAATATCCTTGTTTATTTTAGAAAATACATGTCACAGTTTTTAATTTTGAATATATGGTATCGTAATAGATATGTAATAAAATATTATTTGGAATACATTTAAATAAAAAATTTATACTTATTTATTTTTATTTTAGAAATTACTTGTTAGAATTTTTAATAAGTATATGGTATTTTTAATAACAAAATATTTTCTGGTCTAAATTTAAGTAAAAGTTAGTATACTTAATTATGTTTATTTTAGAAATTTAAAAGTTATAAGAATATTTAGTATAAAATTCGTTATAAAATATTATATGGAAAACATTTTTAAAAAAGTTAATATACTTAATTATGTTTAATTTAGAAATTACTTGTTAGAATTTTTAATACACTACAAGAAATCAGGACTTTTACCACGACCATAATCGTTGTAAAATCGTGGTAAAAAGCAGTTTACCACGATTTTACGACGATTTCCATTTCGTCGTTAATCGATCGAAGTAAAAGCCAAATCGTCGTAAAATCGTGGTAAATTTTACGACGAATCAAATTCGTTGTAAATTCGTGGTAAAATATTCGTTGTAAAATCGTTGTAACAATTACAACGATTTTACAACGGATATTTGGTTGTAAATTTGTATTTATAATAAATCGAAAATTCTCACAATCGTCGTAAATTCGTCCCTAATTAGGGACGATTTTACCACGATTTGTAAAATTTATATTTCTCACAATCGTCGTAAATTCGTCCCTAATTAGGGACGATTTTACCACGATTATAAGAAATATAAATTTTACAAATCGTGGTAAAATCGTCCCTAATTAGGGACGAATTTACGACGATTGTGAGAAATATAAATTTTACAAATCGTGGTAAAATCGTCCCTAATTAGGGACTATTTTACCACGATTGGAAGAAATATAAAATTTTCAAATCGTGGTAAAATCGTCCCTAATTAGGGACGATTTTACCACGATTAATATTATTATAAATAAAAAAAAATAATATTTTATAAAATAAAATATTATTTTTTTAAAATATATTTATTACAATTTCAAAATACAAAATACAAAAATAATTAGTCGTCTAAATTGAAATTTGGCCCGAAATAGTCCTGCGTTGCGTTCTCGGGATCTACGTTGCTTGTTCCGGCCGCTCGGTCGTCGGACGGCGGGGATGTGTCCGCATTGCCCGAAGTAGTTCCGGGTTAGATGCGAAAGCACCGTAAACATGCTCGTTGTAGAACTCCATGTTATTCGCCCGAGTCGCATGCGAGTTCGAATCTCGACCGCAAATCGACTCGAGATCGGTAATTAGGAGGAGCAAGTGGGACGTCCCGCATGGATCCCATGCCTAGAACCCGTCCTTTCTTCTTAGGAGCAACCTATAAAATTAAAAAATTAATATATGAATGTTTTAAAAAATAATTTTACGTTAAAATTTTACCTCATGATATATTTGATCGAGCTCGGCGGTAGTAAGCGGCTCGCCAGGATATTGAGTGCCTCCCGGGGATCTCTGAGATCGTTGAGTCTCGATCTCCGTCTTCCGAGCTTCAAGATCGTTGAATATCCGCTCGGAATGGGAGTCAACGAACTCGCCGGTCTTTTCCCGTGCGTCTTCTCGAAGACGGCGATCGACGGCCGGCTTGTGACCCGACTCCTTGGCCTACAAACAAATAATAAAATATATGTGCATTAGTATAATATTAGTAATTTGAAAATAAAAATAATTTGGAAGAGTTAGTAAGAAAGAATTACCATTTCGTGGGCCCGACCCGCGAACGGGATTTGTCCGGACGTGTGAGCCATCCGCCGGCGTCCCGTCGGGTAGCTTCGCGTTCTCGGAGGTGGAACACTTCTCGGCTACGGTCGCGTTGTGGCCATCCGTCCAATATTTCTTCAAGCCGTCCCAGACCGCGACCGAGAGATAAACCGGCTTCCCCGCGTCGCCGACGACTCTCCACTTGTCCTTCCGGTCCGAGACCGTGTTGACGAGACGGAATTTCGCCGTCTTGTTGAACTCCGTCCTCACGGTCTCGTTGATCGAGACATCCCAATGCCACTTTTGCCGCAAAATATGAAAAATTATAAGTTACTTTACGCGAATAATATATAATAAAAAATTTAAAGTTAAATAAATAAATTTAATTGAAATTAAATTATAACATTACCGCGAAACATTTGAACCACGTTCTCTTGATGTGCTCGGGTGTCTTGCTCCAATTGGGATGCGACTCGATGAAGTATCCCTTGATTATGTCCGCGATAGAACGCGAGACCCGGTTGTCGTACTTGAACCCGAAAAAAACATTAATTAATTTATTAATATAATAAAAAATAATAATAAAAAAATAAAAAAAATTAAGTTAATTACCAAGTAAGTGCCCGGAGACTTGTACGGATCCAATCGGCGGAGACCGTCATGTCCGGGTCGAGCGAGAATATCCTCAACCCGGAGGTTGGAGTACGGCGCGTTTCCCGGTACATCCAACTCCGGATGTACGGGGCCCGGGATATCGTCGGCTGCGGGGTCTGCGGCGTCAGCGGCGGCGGCGGGCACAGGAGGAGGAGGAGGAGGATGCTCGCCTTGGACAGGAGATGTCCGGGAAGCTGAACCGGAAGCCGAGCCTTCCCGGAAGTCGAGCCTTCCCGGAAGCCCTCCTATCCGCCAACATCCGCATGTAGTCCGGCGGTAAAGTCTTCCCTCTCCTACGAGGCATATCTAAGTACCCGCCAAAAAAAACATTAAATATTTAAATAATAATAAAATTATATAAGTATTTTAATGACATTATATGTCCTAAACATATAATTCTAAAATTTGAATCATAAAACTAAAATCCGAGCCTAAAACTAAATTCTAAATCCTAAAACTAAATTCCAATTCCTAAAACTAATTCTAAAATCCGGTTTTATAACACATATATTAAAAATATTTACCTTTGGGGATGTTGAAGAGTGTGAAAGTTGTAGAGTTTTAGAGAGAGAAAGTTTTAGAGAGATAGAGAGATTTAGAGAGAATGAGTGAAAATGAAAAATTTTGGTCCACTATATATAGTATAAGCAATCGTCGTAAAATCGTCGTAAATTTACGACGATTTTACGACGAATCGTCGTTAAATCGTTGTAAAAAAAATTGAAACGTTTTGGTTCGTTTGGTTTGCCGCGTTTTGGGAATGATGAAAATAATATCGTGGTAAAATCGTGGTAAATTTACCACGATTTTACCACGACTTATAAGGTAATCGTCGTAAAATCGTGGTAAATTTACCACGATTTAACAACGATTTGATTTAATAAATTCGTTGTTAAATCGTGGTAAATTTACCACGATTTAACAACGATTACCTTATAAGTCGTGGTAAATTCGTGGTAATAGTTGACGTTGACAACCTCGTACAAACAAAACTCCTGAGGATTTGACGTTTAGAGTTTCATTTTTGGTCGTAAATTCGTTGTTAACTTACCACGAATTTCCATCGATTTTGTGTGAATCGTCATAAATTCGTGGTAAATTTACCACGATTTTACGACGATTGATTACACTAAATGGATTTCGCTGAAATTCATCTGCCATTTGACTTCATGTTGGATATAATTATGATATTGTATGCATATGAAATCATTCTAAGTCGTATCATTGCACAAAAACAAGTTTTGATAAAATTAGAACATATATACATATTAACAACAATATATTATAGTACACTTTATCTTAAACTTTATAAATTCTAAAAATATGTAAACAAAACTTATTGATAAGCAATTTTAACATTGTTTTTATAGTTATTCATTAACTTTAGAGTGTCTTAACGAGTGTTTGTACATAATATAAGACATACCTTTAAAAATGTTTGGGGTTTAGGGGTTTATACAATAAATCGTTGTAAAATCGTGGTAAATTTACCACGATTTTACAACCATTACCTTTTTGAACTTTATAAATCGTAGTAAAATCGTGGTAACATTTGACGTTGACAACCTCGTACAAACAAAACTCCTAAGGATTTGTGAAATTTACACATTTCGTGGTACAATCGTTGTAAATTTACGACGATTTTACCACGAGTTGTTAAATTTACACAATCGTCGTAAATTCGTGGTAAATTTACAACGATTTTACCACGATTTGTTAAATTTACACATATCGTGGTAAAATCGTTGTAAATTTACCACGAATTTACCACGATTGTTAATTTATTTTTAAAAAAAAAAATTAAATACATTATTTTCTTAAAATACATTATTTTCTTATTTATTACTCTGAGTCATCACCGTACTCATGTTCGTCCTCGCAGTCGGATTCATCAAATTCGTCGGTCTCTTCGACTTCTTCTTCGTCCTCATTCACCTCTTCGGCCTTCCCTATTATGTGGATCAACGAGTAAGACCGTGTCCGTGTTTAGTTCCGGCGAAGGAATATCGACGGACGTGTCATTCCGTAGTGGTGATTCTTCTTCCCCGACTATGTACCCTCTCGGGGCAATTTTGATGACGGATAGCCAATGTATTCCCGTGGACTTAAGACGCGGATAAGGAATGAAGCTTACTTGCTCAGCTTGCGATGCAAGTATGAAAGGCTCGAACTTGTTGTATCTTCTACTCTTATTGACATCAACGATCCCGGACTTGTTGATTCGTACACCTCTTCCGATCGTAGGATCAAACCACTCGCACTTGAAGAGTACGCACTTCAACATGAGCAACCCGGAAACGTTATTTCTATGATTTCTTGGATGATTCCGTAGAAATCAATGTCTCCTCTAACACAAACACCGTAGTTAACACTTGTTCGATGTCGCCCGTAATCGTACGCGTGGAAAGCATAACCTCTTGTTTACACCAAATCGTTGTAAATTCGTGGTAAATTAGCAACGATATAGCGACGAAAAATCCTTATAAACCAAAACGTTGTAAAATCGTTGTAAATTTACCACGATTTTACAACGATTTGGTGTTTAATCGGAAATTCGTTGTAAAATCGTCGTAAATTTACGACGATTTTAATCGTTGTAACTTTTACGACGATTTTACGACGATTACCAATATCGTCGTAAAATCGTCGTAAAATCGTCGTAACTTTACGACGACTAAAATCGTTGTAAATTTTTCGTGGTAATTTGCGCAGATTCTTGTAGTGATAACATGGTATATTGTATTTTTAATTAAATAGTTTTTTAAAAATTATAAATGAAAAACGAATTCACACATGTTTGGTTGTAGGTTTAGTGCTATTATCTTTTATGATTGTTATCCAAGATAATGATATAATTATCATTGTTAGTTTTGTTTGTATTATGTAAGTTATTGTTTTGCCCTTTATTAAAATTTTGAACATATGTTAAAACAATGACATTGATTGTAAATAATCGTGATTTTTTGGAAAAATTTGAATTAGTACTTCAAAAATACTAATATAGATACCATTTATTTTCAAAATTACACATAAATATTCAAAACTAAATCAAAATAAACTATACCACATAATCATATTATTTTAATATTATACCATACATACTAATTAATGGATTCAAATATTTTTTTTTAATTTTGATAATTTTTTAAACGGTTAATCAACCATTTAAAATTTAAAAAGAAGTAAATATCTAAAAATATTAAAGAGAAATTCACAAAACTACACTCTTTCAACCCTTCCTTCACAAAACTACACCTAATTCAATATTTTCACAAGTTTACACCCTTTTAAAATTTTAAAAGCTTGATTTACCCTTTTAAAAATTACCAAAATTAAAATATTTTCATTTGGGTTCGCTATTAAGTGTTTATGGTATAGTATTAAGGGGGTAGGATTGTTTGGGTAGAGTTTATTTGGATTTAATTTTGAGTGTTTAAATGTAGTTTTGTGAAGTATTTTGGAAATGTTGTAGTTTTGTGAAATGTAATTCAAAAGGTGTAGTTTTATAATTCTCCCAATATTAAACTAGTTGTAATTTTGTGAATGGGTTAAAATGGTGTAATCAATTCCCCTTATTTTTTTTTTGACAAACTATCAATTCCTCTTAATTTTATATGATTAGTGACACTAATCATTGTTATGGGCAAAATACGTTAAAAATGATGACGTGTCCGGTTTCTTTAAATTTTTTGGGGGAGACAGGAAGGACGGTCTTGTTTGTCGTTGTTGCAAGATTGTGTACCACACGTGACACGTGCTGATAAAAACAAATAATGTTTATATTGGGATTTTATTTGGGTCTTACCTTATAATGGGCCTTAAAGGCCCAACTTATTTAGGTTATGAGTTCTTATTCCGCGAAAAGTTACAATTATAAATAGATACTGTTGTCTGTTGCTCTTAAGATCTGTGTTATTTCTTCGTCTTCAAAAACGCGGCCGTGTAAATGGAGACAAACCCTGGTTTTCGCGAAGACGATCAGAGAGAGATGGAGGAAGAAAGTAACGTTGGCGTGAAGGCAGAGAAGAGCAAGGACATACGTAGCTATCTATGCAAGTACTGTGGAATCAGCAGATCTAAGAAGTATCTCATCACTTCACACATCAATTCTCATCATCAGGTTTCAAATCTCTCTCTCTCTCTCACACTCTTACTTTCTCTATACTTTCTCTGTCTCTCTAAGGCCTTTGGTTTGATTGGATTGTCCTAATTCGGTTAAATTGTTGTCTGATTTTGGTTTTATGGTCGTTGTCGTTGTGTTTGGTATTTAGATGGAAGTTGAAGAGGAAAGAGATGATGAAGCTTCTTGTGATGAAGAGGTCTCTTGTAAACATACTTGTAATGAATGTTCTGCTCAGTTTAAGAAACTTGCTCACTTGAAACAGCATATGCAAAGCCATTCTCTCGAGGTAGACTCATATGCTTTCATCAAAGGATCGAGAAGTGTTCTCTTAGTTCTTGTGGCAAATCTGTTACTTATTGAGATAGAGAGAGAGAGAGAGATACTTGTGGGTTTTGTTTAGTTATGAGTTTTGAGCTAAAAAGTTTATAACTTTGCAGGAAATGAATAGCTTTTTCGGTTAAATACGAAATGCCTTTGTGTATGTTATTGCGTGAGGCATTGGATCCCAAAAGAGAGAACTCCAAAATGCAAGGCTTTACATGTAATGGACTAGTATCAGGTAGGGAGACCACCTGAGAAGCTCCAGCAAGTACGCCTCGTTCACGCTAATGGTTTGTTGTCTCTGATATTTTACTACCTTGTTCTACTTCTCGGTGATTCGGATTATTTCTTGTGTAAGCTAAGTTTCTGATTGTTTTTCAATTTTGTTGCCCTTGCAGAGACCTTTTGTTTGCTATGTGGATGATTGTACTTCTAGCTATAGGAGAAAAGATCATCTCAACAGGCATCTTCTTACCCATAAAGGAAAGCTATTCAAGTGCCCTGTGGAGAAATGCAAGATTGAGTTCTCAGTCCATGGAAATGTCGGTAGGCATGTTAAGAAGTTTCATAGTAACGCCGATAGCCGCAAAGATGCTACAGTTGATGACAATTCTGTTCCCTCGGAATGTACTTCTGGTCAGAAGCAGCATGTCTGCAAAGAGATTGGTTGCGGAAAGGCTTTTAATTACGCTTCTTATCTGCTAAAGCATCAAGATTCTCATTGTAGGTGCATCATATGAATCCGGATACTTGGTGACTGCTTACTTTAAAGTGTTAAACATGTTTTTGTTACTTATATATTTATATTTGCAGTGAAATTGGATTCGGTGGAGTCGTTTTGCGCTGAGCCTGCTTGTATGAAGTACTTTACGAACGAGGAATGCCTAAGAGCACACATAAGGACCTGCCATCAGCACATCAACTGTGAGATATGTGGTTCTAAACAGTTAAAAAAGAATATCAAGAGACACCTCCGGACTCATGACGAAGAATCAACACCAAGAGAAGTCAAGTGTGAAGTTGAGGGTTGCTCTTTGACATTCTCAAAGGTAAAGAAACATCCATAGCCTACTGAAACTGAAACCACTAAAAACAATAAGCAACACATCTGATTACATTTCCTCGCAGGCTTCTAATCTTCAGAAACATGTGAAAGCAGCGCACGAGGGTAACCGACCTTATGTCTGCGGGTTTCAAGGTTGCGGCATGAGATTTGCTTACAAACATGTAAGAGACAAGCACGAGAAGACTGGTCGTCACTTGTATACTTGCGTAAGTTTATTCCCAAGCTTGTTTCACAAACTCGATTAAGACTATAGAATCTGACATGAAGCTGTATGGTTATATCAGGGTGATTTTGTTGAAACCGATCTTGATTTTACATCAAGACCAAGAGGTGGTCTAAAGAGAAAGCAAGTTACAGTTGAAATGCTGGTAAGGAAGAGAGTCATGTCTCTTCATTCTGGTTCAGAATAAAACATAGGCTTGTTTGTTTCACACGCTTTAGTTACTATGTCTTAAGATGATAGGTGGTTTATATGCTTATATTGTCATGTATAAAGTTTGTTTTTTTGGGATCGGTGTAAGAAAATATATAATGCAACAGTTTGATATCATGTCTTAACGAAAGTTTACCTTGCATTTTTCAACCAAATTTGCAATAACTCAAAAGATTATATGAGATTAATGTATAGCTAGTGATGCCTCTTGAATTGGACAGTATAAACCAAAAAGGTTCAAGAGAATTAATATTAATCATCAAGATTTTGTCACTTTCTTTATCAACTTCTTCCAAAAATTTGGCTTCACCATTTACAATAGAATCTATTATAGGTTTGTTTGTTCCAGAAAATATACTAGTTAAAATCATTTCTTAAAAGTATAATATGGATTGTTTTTTTTTTTTATCGTAGTCTAGTGTCTAAGTAGTTCTCTCTCTCAACTGAGAGCGGCGAGGTTCGAACCCCGGGTTATGCGATTAGATGCAGAGGTGACTACCATTGGCCACTTGCTCATCCGCAGTATAATATGGATTGTAAATTTCCAAACATATATAAATTTGTCCAAAAGAAATAAAATTGTTCAAAAAGAAATTCATGATAAATAACATATAAAGCTTTGTCCATAAAAAAAAAGATTGTTCAATAAGAAACTCAACACTCAGTTTTGGATATTAGAATATGATAAATAAATTAGATTAAAAGATAGAGGATGGTTCTGATCATAAAGGCATAACTTAGTTCCCATGCACCATATTCATATCTACAAAAGCAAAAATAAAATAAAATAAACACAATGTTATATTAGACTATTGTATAAGTTTACTTTGTTATGAATATAAGTATAAACCTGAACATGTTCACTAGCTATTCTTTTTTGAAATCTGCAAGATAACAAAATATATGGATATTCACTATCACTTAACTATAATAGATTTCTTTTTTTTATTAATAATAGTATATAGAGAATATAAAAGAGCAAGTAATGCATGTTGAGAAAATATATAAATATAATCAAATAAAATTTAAACAAACCATAATCAAAGATCGATGAAGTCGACTTCCCATCAGGATTGATTTTGAGATCGCTCAAGCCTCCAAAAATATCATCTTCTTCAGGTTTGGTAGCAACTAAAACTTTGCCAATTATAAATCAACATAATAATAAATAAATATTGTTAACCATTTTTTTTTGCATCTACTTGTAATAAACATATTATTTTTAGGGAGAATCACAAAACTACACCATCTGAATTACATTTCACAAAACTACACCATTTCCAAAATACTTCACAAAACTACACCTAAACACTCAAAATTAAATTCAAAAAAACTCTACCCAAACAATCCTACCCCCTTAATACTATACCATAAACACTAATTAGCGAACCCAAATGAAAAAAAATTAATTTTGGTAATTTTTTAAAGGTTAAATCAAGCTTTTAAAATTTTGAAAGGGTGTAAATATGTGAAAATATTAAATTAGGAGTAGTTTTGTGAAGAAGGGGTTGAAAGGGTGTAGATTTGTGAATTCCTCTTATTTTTAATGTTCTTACCCGTGTCATCAATTTTAGTTGCACTCTCTAAATTTTTCACTTCGACTACATCATCATCATCACCACCACCATTATCCTGCCAAAAAAAAATGAAAGAAAAACATGGTTTTAAGTGATACAAATTATACATTTTTCATTTTTCAAAAAGATATATAATCTTTGCACTTTGTGCATTCATGTTTAAATATTTGTAAACTCACCATATTGTTTCTTGAAGGTGGTTGATCTTGCATAGGTGGATTTTCCTGTATACAAGTTAAAAAAATACATGTGTATAGTGTCCTAATTAATTTATTCATATATTTAAACATCTATAAAAATAAAATTATAAAAAATAATAAAAAAAAGATACCACATGTTGCTCAGAAGATATAGGAGCATAAGCAATTTCAGCACTTGTTGAACCAATCATCAAGCTTGTGCCCTAATTAATACACCCAAAATATAAAGTTAAACTATGTGTTAATTAATAACAAAACTATTAAATGATGCAAATGCTCTCTTTTCACCCTATAGAACATGTATCCAATGATATTTAAATGTTGCTTAAACCAAGTTTCACAATATAGAATTAATCTCTATATAAAAATCATATAACTGAGCAAATATTGATGTATTTTGAAGGCATTTTCAATTGGTTATAAATGCATGACTCATATATATATATATATAAATCAATGGAATCTAGAAAAAGTAAAATCTAATAGATGATATATATATATATATATATATATATAACATTAAAATTTTCATAATCAACACTTAAGACAATACTTAAACTAATGTTGCTTAAACCAAGTTTCACAATGCATAATCTCTATATGAAATAAAATAGCTAAGCAAGTATTGATATATTTGAAAGCATTTTCAATTTGTAATAAATGCATGACTCATATAAGTATAACAATGGAATCTAGAAAAAAAGTAAGATTTAATAGATGATTTATAAAACATTAAAACTTTCATAATCAACACTTAAGACAATACTTAAAACTAAAGTTATACAAACCTGGCCACCTCTACCTCGACCACCACGAGGTCCACGACCACGCCCACGACTAGAACTACGTGGACGACCAGAACCACGTGGACGACCACGTCCACGACCACGAGTAATCTCATCAGGATAAACAACAGAGATAGGATCTACATCCAAGGCTGGCTCATTGTCCGCGATATTGCCTATCACTACTTGCCTATTATCACCGTTGTCGTGACTAACAGAAATCGGATTTGCATCAATTGGGACATTGTTTGGCATATTAATTCCTACTCCATTATTTTGAGGAACTTCGATGCCGCGTCCACGAAACATTCTCTACAATTAACATATAGAAACATCAATTTAATGGTTCTTGAAGGCAATACAATCATATACTTTAGATAGATTCTTCATGTAATATATTACGGCTTAATAAGTTCTTATTAATAAGATACATACTCAAATTTTATCTATATATATAAGTGACCACCAAAGTATACCATGTCTACTAAAAAAAATAGTAATGTAAGTTTTGTGCGTTTAGCACATCTTTTTTTAAAGATAAATATGTTTTCTTTACCACAATATACATTTTTTCAATTGTGTGACATTAAATTATTCAAAATGTTAAGATAAAACGACAATAATCATAAATTAATTACTTACTCTGTTACTTCCGCGTAGCATCCCTGGGATACGAGAAACGGCAGGAAGAGCAAGAACCTATTCGTTAGAAAAAAACACAATATTAACATATCAAATATAATAGTGTATTTGTTTTTCCCCTATCTAAGTTAAGATTTGCACAAAATTTTGGAGCATCATAATATAATTCCTTATATCATCACATATTATATATTTTGAAAGTGAAAAAATGTTGGAACAAATTTGAAAAGACATTATTAATATATTTAGTATATGAATATCGTAGAAGCAAAGGTTAATGAATTAGGGTTAAGTTTTTGCGGTGGTGAGAGCCGTAAGCTCTTATGGTACGATATTTTCTATGGATTAAGAAAACAATATTAACGTTACATAAATAGGTTTAAAAGAATTATTTAGAAGTCATTAGGGTTTGTAAATTAACAATTAATTCAAACACTAATAAAATTCCCTTGAAGAAAATTTTGTCTCATCAATATCATTTTTTTTTTTTTTTTTTTTTTTTTTACAACCTCATCAATATCATTTATACTATAAGATTTTGATATATTTCTAGTTGTTTTCTTGGTATTCACAACAAATATAACTCAAGATAGACCAAAACAAAGTTAAATCTAAGAAACGAAATGATAAAACATAAGAGCTCTATATCGAGACTCTTGGCTAAAACAATGATATAATGTTAGTTTGTCATGTTCTCACTATAACCATTTAAAATATAGAAAAATATATGTTTTTATTAGTTCACATAACAAATATATGTAAACCTATCTTCTATTTTTTTAAAAAAATCAAATGATAGATTATATTCTTAATCTAAATTTCTTCACAATTTAAACAAAATCTATGTGTATTCGCCTCACTTAGACATATAAATATGCAATTAAATACCCTTTATCGTAACAAACACATGCATTTCTATTGATATTCATGTCTTTTGGCTAAAAAATGATTTTAGTTGATTAGAGATGATTTGCTTTTGTTCTCATTGTTATCTATCATAAATAAACTTTCACATCTATGTTTTGTAAAAATTAAATGATAGAGTATAAATTGTTACATACACAAACAAGATCTAATTCAAATTTAGCGCGTAAAGACATCTTATTTAAACAAGACATTTCATTCAAATTTCGCGCGTAAATCAAAATACATCTTAATTAAACAAGAGATATCATTCAAATTTCGCGCGTAAATCAAAATACATCTTAATTAAACAAGACATATCATTCAAATTTCGCGCGTAAATAAGTAAGATATCTCATTTAAATTTAGCGCGCGTAAATTTTAAAATCTATACATTCTCTTTGTTTAATCATTTTATTAATCACCCTTTCTTTTAATTGGACCAAATAAAACCTAATCGGCATAAGAGAAAAAAAACAATCTTCATATTTCTGACTACACATACCCCAAATAATTATGTTATCTATGTTCTTCAGGAATCAAATGATAAATTTGATTCTCTAATCCATAAATATCATCTTTGCTTTAGAAATCAAATGTTAATTTTGATTTAATGGGTGATAACATATATAAGATATTCTAATATTTATATCTTCATCAATGGCAGATCTACAACCTACAATATATATCACAACATATAGCCAAGCAACCAAAAAACTCTCCACAATAACATTTATTATATATAAACATAAACATGAAAAATCAACTTTAAAAGGTTATTACATTATATAGTGAGAATTATGAACATACCACAGATCTTAGTGGTCGAGATTGAGAGGGAGGATTTGAGGTAGAGTCCGACATAATCTCAAGACAGCAAAATGGTATTGGTGAAAGTTTTTTTGCAATGATAAACAATTTTTCTTAGATGTAAATAAATGACTTTTTCGGAGGCAAAATATATATTATTTTAAAATTTAATTTCTTTCCCTAGTGCATTTTTATTTTAATTAGTTGCCAAAATAAAAATTAAAAGGGAAGAAAATAAATTCATAGTCCACGTAATTAAAAGTTAAATAAAATAAATCTTTCTATACAGTCCACATATAGTAGGAGACGTTACAATTGTGCATGCACATATATTTTTACTTTCGACTTTGGAGGTTTCTCTTTCTTAAAGATTTATATCCAAATCAAGTAAATTCATAACTAATTATAGAGATTTTTAATAAATGATAAACAATTTAGAAAAAATAAATGTCAAATTTGTCATTTTCTTTAAACATATAATAGCATCACAAGATTTTTTTTATTCCAAGATTTTAACTATATATTTGACTAATAAGTATATAAACGATTTATTTCCAAAACTATTTTCAAAAGTTGACCCAAAAATTTACGAAAAGAAAGCAATTCTATAGTTTACACCATAATTTTCTACACATAATCAACTTTTTAAAAAATTATATTTCAAAATTTTGAAGATGTCTTCACGAGACTACACTTTTTCAAACTATACTTCACATAACTAAACCTAATTCTTTTAACCCAAAACAAAAAAAAACTAAACCTAATTCAAATTCTTTTTACATCTACATTCATAATAAATTTTAAATGGTTAATTTATCCTTTAAAAATTTATCCAAATTAAAATCTATCATTTAGATTCAATAACTAGTGTTTAGGATTTAATATTAACCAAGATAGAATTTGACGGATAGTTTTTTGGATTCAACTTTTTTAATTTTTAAGTGTAGTTTTGTGAAATGACTCTCTAAAAATATAATTTTGTGATTTAAAAGATAGAATATTATAATTTCTCTTCTCAAATACATAAAAAAATCTACTAGTTTTAGAGAAATACAATATTACTAGTTTTAATCTGAATCTCAAATATATAAGCCCACTAAAATTAATAAATGGGCTTAAATGGGCTTTAAAATTAAACCCAACACAGGCCCATTAGATCTCACCGTAACTCCTCCGCTGCAAAAGAAAAACCCAAACACTCCATTATCTCACATTCTCTCATCGTTAACGCGCCGCCGCGAAGAGAGAAGACAAACACAATGGAAGATATCGAGGATTTGCTCGCCGGAGGAGACGGTGGTGCACCACCAGGTTTCCGATTACCTTTGAACACCGTCGGTATCAATCCCAAGACGAGTAAAATCAAACGCAGCATCATCTCGAAACAAGACGAAATCGTCGCTACGAATCGCGATTCTCTTGCTCCACCGTCGATGAAGATCCCTGGGACTCAGGTTTACTTATCGTCTCTCTCTCACACACACTCTCTGATTTCGATTTTATTGTTTCCTTTGGTTTTCGCTTAACATTTAACTTCTTCGTTGTTGATTTTGTGTGTGTGTAGATAATATACATCAAGACATTTGGTTGTTCACATAACCAAGTAAGTTAAGCTTATAGATCTTCGTTGTTTGATTTGATAGATCTCTGATTTTGCTTCGTAAGAGTACACATGCTAATGCCTTGTTGTGATTTGTGGTATTTTTGAGAGAATTTTTTTTTTAATGGTATTTGTAAAACTTTCAAGAACTTGTGCTCATAAAAGTATATATGGATTTTAGCTATAGATTTTCGTTGGTTAATGTTAGTATGGAGCTTTAGGTGTTATTAGATCTCTGATTTTGCTTCATAAGAGTACACTTGCTATGTGAATAATGCTATTGCCTTGTTGTGATTTGTGGTATTTTTGAGAAAAAAGCTTTCTAATGGTATTTGTAAAACTTTCAAGAAGGTGTGTTAATTTTGTAAGAAAAACTTTATTTAGTGCTATTCATGAGAATTGCCTTTGTCTATAAAGCTAGGGCCTTGTTGTGATGATTATCTTTGAGCTGGTCTAACTTATGGTCACTGTTGTTTTTGGTTATTTGATCAGAGTGATAGTGAGTATATGGCTGGTCAGCTTACTGCATTTGGCTATGGCTTGACAGAAGCTCCAGAGGAGGCTGATTTGTGGCTCATTAACACGTAAGCTTTAGCTCCGGTTTACGTTTGCACGTTCTTTGTGGTGTAGAGATACTCATGAGTAGTTGATATGTGTGATTTGTTGTTGCAGATGTACGGTGAAAAATCCGAGTCAATCTGCAATGTCTACACTGATAACGAGGGGAAAAAGTGCGAAAAAGCCACTTGTGATAGCTGGATGTGTTCCTCAGGGAAGCCGCGACCTTAAAGAGCTGGAAGGTGTGAGTGTAGTTGGAGTCCAACAGATTGATCGTGTTGTTGAGATTGTCGAAGAAACTCTCAAGGGTCATGAAGTGCGGCTGCTGAATCGGAAGACTTTGCCTGCTCTTGATCTACCTAAGGTGTGTGCAAATATTAATTTTTGACTATTTTCGACTTTGATGTTGACTTTGGTTAATCCTCACAGTGAATACCTTGTAGCCAAAAGCATGATTTCTGTGATCCTATATTATGTTTGGTTTTTCATGGCTTACACAATTTTATTTGTTCGACTTAAATCGCAGGTGCGGAAGAACAATTTTATTGAAATTCTCCCCATTAATGTTGGCTGTTTGGGTGCCTGTACTTACTGCAAGACCAAGCATGCCCGTGGTCACTTAGGAAGCTACACAGTCGATAGTCTTGTAAGTTGATTCATCTTCCAAGAAGAGTTTCAATTTGCATCCAACTTTTTCCCTCCAATAGAAGATTTTTGAGATTTCTACATTATAGGTTGAACGGGTGAGAACTGTTATATCTGAGGGGGTCAAGGAGATTTGGTTGAGCAGCGAGGACACTGGAGCATATGGTACTTTTTTAAAATCAAATGTATTTTTCATCGAAATTTTATGTCCAAGGGAACCAAGTATCCAATTTTTTTTGGGAGCTGATGCCTTTAAAATGTTGCAGGTCGTGACATAGGAGTTAATCTTCCTATACTGCTTAATGCTATCGTTAAGGAGCTTCCTTCTGATCGAAGCACAATGCTAAGGATTGGGATGACTAATCCTCCTTTTATTCTCGAGCATCTAAATGAAATAGCAGCTGTTTTACGCCACCCTTGTGTCTACACCTTTCTTCATGTCCCTGTGCAGTCCGGCAGTGATTCTGTCTTAACGGTTAGTCCAGAATTGTGTAAAACTGTTAAAGTTCTTGTTCTTCTTGTACCTGACTATTTCGCTTTACAGGCCATGCACAGGGAATATACATCGGGTGAGTTCAGGACTGTGGTAGACACTTTGACCGAGCTTGTGCCAGGAATGCAAATTGCTACTGATATAATATGCGGCTTTCCTGGTCAGTGCTAAGTGCATTTAGCTCTCTGTGAGTCTGTATTGAATTTTGTTCATTTGATATGTGTTGGTACATAAAGAAACACCACACCATGCAAGCACACTTTAATCTCATTCATTTGTTGAGTGTGTTTATGGTCACTTTTCTCAATTTCAGGTGAAACCGACGAAGATTTTTCGCAAACCGTTGGGCTTATCAAGGATTACAAGCTTGCCCAAGTTCACATTTCTCAGTTTTACCCCAGACCAGGTAAGCTCAAAGGACATGGTTACCTATGTAATCTGGAATTGCGTAAGGGTTTTATTGGTTGTAAACAGATGTTTGTTTTGATATAGGGACCCCAGCAGCTAAAATGAAGAAGGTACAAAGTAAAATAGTGAAGCAAAGAAGCCGTGAATTGACTTCTGTCTTTGAGGCATTTACACCTTACACTGGAATGGAAGGCAGAGAAGAGAGAATATGGATAACCGAAATAGCTACCGATGGAGTTCATTTGGTAAAGCCTTACGCACAACAAATAAAATCGAAAGCAACTCAAATTCTTATGTTACGAAGGACATAATGTATCATTTGAAGATTTAGTACTTAGTGGTGTAAATGTGGATTTGCAGGTTGGACATACGAAGGGTTATATACAGGTCTTAATTAGTGCACCAGAGAGTATGCTCGGGACTTCAGCGATTGCGAGGATAACATCTGTAGGGAGATGGTCAGTGTTTGGGGAAGTGATTGAGACGCTAAGCTCTTCAAAAGTTGAAACACAAACCCGAGAGAAGGAGGAGAAAAAGCCGCCTTGTTCGACTAATGTTATTACATGTGAGACTTGCGATGGCTCTGGTGAGACATGCGGTGAAGAGAAATCAGGAGAGGCTTGTAGTAACATTCCCGAAAATATTACAAGACAGTATAGAACCGTTCTTGGATGGTTTAGTAGAACGAGAAAGCCGAAGAAAGTGGAGGTGGAGAAGGAAGCAAAGCAAGAACTTGTATCGCGTTGGGGTGTGATTGATAAGGCACTTGTGTGTGGAGTTTGCATAAGCTCTCTTACCATTCTTGTTTTGTTTATTAGCATCGTTTCTAGAGTTTTGTTGCCTTAAGGAATCTCTCCGTCTATTAGAACCAACAACATATGGTATGTTTGTTTTTTTGCTTTTGATTACCTTTTTATTTTCTGATTTTAATGTCAACAATTGTATACTGTGGCAAGAGATTCGATAATAAGATTTTACAAAGATTGTGAGGATCTGGAATCACTTCGGTATCAACCGAAAGGTTCATTACAAGTTTGTCCACGTAGCTTTGTATACCAATAAATAATAGGGAATTTAGGGTAGATGTACAAAGGTAAAAGAGAAATTAGGTAAATATATTAGCAAATATTTTTTGGGAGAATCACAAAACTACACCATTTGAATTACATTTCACAAAACTACACCATTTCCAAAATATTTCACAAAACTACACATAAACACTCAAAATTAAATCCAAATAAACTCTATCCAAACAATCCTACCCCTTAATACTATACACTCAACACTAATTAGCGAACCCAAATGAAAAAAAATTAATTTTGGTAATTTTTTAAAGGTTAAATCAAACTTTTAGAATTTTGAAAGGATGTAAATATGTGAAAATATTAAATTAGGAGTAGTTTTGTGAAGAAGAGTTGAAAGACCGTAGATTTGTGAATTCCTCATATTTTTTTCTTTATTAGCCAATTTTGTCCTTAATTTTAAATTGTATTAAGTAGAGTGGTTAAGTTTCTAAATAATACCTTCGTATTTATATCTTTTTCTTCTAATGTTTATATATCATACCACTATACACCATTTATATTCTATCATTTTCTTATAAAAATATTAAATACGTAATTTTTGGTCAACATCATCACCAAATTTGGTTTTAAAACGTTTTTCTCATCTCTAATAGTTACACACAAAAAATTACACCAAAAACTATTCACTTCTATTTCATTATTAAAACTAAATTTGTAGTTTTGATAAAAATTATTTATTTATATAACTAATTTATTATAATTTTTTTTATGAGTGAAAAATATAATTAGTGAAATATAATTTTGTTGTTGTGTGTTTTCAAAAGGGGCAATTACAAAACTACAGTTTCTGAATTGCATTTCACAAAACTAAATCATTTCAAAGTCACTTTTCAAAAATACGCCTAAACACTCAAAATTGTATCCAAATAAACCCTATACAAACAATTATTCCCCTCTAATAATATACCATAAACACTAATTAACGAATGCAAAGTAAAAAAATTTCATTTTGGTTATTTTAAAGGGAGAATCACAAAACTACACCATTTGAATTACATTTCACAAAACTACACCATTTCCAAAATACTTCACAAAACTACACCTAAACACTCAAAATTAAATCCAAATAAACTCTACCCAAACAACCCTACCCCCTTAATACTATACCCTAAACACTAATTAGCGAACCCAAATGAAAAAAAAATAATTTTGGTAATTTTTTAAAGGTTAAATCAAGCTTTTAAAATTTTGAAAGGGTGTAAATATGTGAAAATATTTAATTAGAAGTAGTTTTGTGAAGAAGGGGTTGAAAAGGTGTAGATTTGTGAATTCCTCTATTTTAAATGGTAAATGAACCATTTAAAATTTTGAAAGGGTGTCAATATGTAAAAATATTGAATTAGGTGTAGTTTTGTGAAGGAAATATTGAAATGGTGTAGTTGCGTGAATTCCTCTTTTCAAAATTATTTTGTTGCATTTAGTGTTTATGTTTGTTTGTTTGGTTTTAACTTTTAATTTTTAGTTTTTATATTGTTTAGAGTTTAATTTATGCTGCCAAATTTAATAACTATTTTATTCTTGGATAAAAATATTTAATCAGTTATATTAATATTATTTAATAATATTAGCAAGGGAGAATTACAAAATTATACCATTTGAATTATATTTTACACAACTACACCATTTCAAAATCATTTTTCAAAACTACATTTTTACACTCAAAATTAAATCTAAATAAACATTATCTAAACAGTCCTACGCCTTTAATATTATACCCTAAACAATAATTAGCGAACCCAAATAAAAATGTTTTTAATTTTGGTGACTTTCAAATTGAAAGGTAAATCAACCATTTAACATTTTGAAAATATAAAAATATTGAATTAAGTATAGTTTTGTGAAAGAAAGGTCGAAAATGTTTAGTTTTGTAAATTCCTCTATTAGCAATTGGTGTGACACCAATCGCAAAACACCAAAGCTTTTGAGATTTTGTTCCAATCAAAGCTTTTGAGATTTTGCCTCCGATAAGTTGTAGACAAAGTACTAATCATGCTCAATTTAAAAATACATATTTTGTTACATGCTCAGTTTAAAATTTTAATTAAAAATATAGGGTTTCTTCATATATCCATGCCATGATATTTTTATTTTTAAACTTGTAAAGCATGAAAAATCTTTATAGGAGCAGCAGAATTAATCATGGCAAGAGATTCTATGATGAGATCACAAAGATGATGAGGATCTGGAATCACGTCCGTATCGACTGCAAGGTTGATTATAAGCTTGTCCACATAACTCTGAATACTGATTATTAGTGCCTTGAAAAAAAAAGAAAATACACATTTATTAATTAGTTTATTTTGTTAATGTATCACTTTTGCTCTTTCGTTTTAAAATTTTCATGTACTTTTTTGAAATTTTTTGTTGAATTTGAAAATTTTAATTATTAGTTTCGTATGATCGTTTACTTACAATAATTTTTATTATTTATTTAAAGGTGGATCATACATATTTTTAATTTTATAAATATAACTCCAATGTGTCTTTCTCATGGAATAATATAATTACCAAAAACTAATAAAAGAAAATAATAACATTTGTAGAGTTGTAAAAAGGTCATTTTCTCTACAAGTTTAATTTAAAAACTATATTTAGTAATTCCTTAATAATAAAGTTGGTTTTCTGTAAATTTACAAATATATATCAGATTCTTCTTGCACCCTCATGCATATTTGTTGAGTGTTATGCTCTAAGTTTATTTTAGAGTAAATACAAAATTTGAGGACATATGTATGTGCAATGTTCTGTTGATTATATTTATAACTAACGTAGCTTATAAATTTTATAGTGTACAATTATTTTATATTTCGTTTTATAAAGTTCTAAAATTATTATTAAAAATTCTACAATAAATGTTTTTTTTGTTAAATGTATTAAAGAAGGGTTTGTGTATATATAGTACCTGAGGTACACCAAAACTAGCTGCAGCAATGTATGATATACGATGACCAAAAAAACTAATTTCTTCAGATGGGCCAACCAAATTTGAGTATATCATTGTTGTGCAACAAAATATTCTCATTACTAGGTTTTTAAGTGCCTATTTTTACATAAACAAAACATTCCAAAAAAAAAATATGTCAATTAATTAGATTCATAAAATACATATCGATTATATTTTAAAACTATAAAAATTATATCTTACCTTTAATCCGAAAACTTCCAAGGTTACTTTGAACAACCCATAAGAAAATAAAGGTTCAAGAGATAGTTTTTTACGATCCATGGTATTTTTGGCTTTTCGAACATATTCAAGTATATCATTTTCTAACTTCATCCACAAAGGTAACACAACAAAACCTACCGAATTTCCCCATCTACACTTTGAACCTTTTGCCATCATATTTGCCAAATCCTGCATAATATATTTGTATGAATTAAGTGAATTTGTGGCATAATTTATTTTTAAAATTTTAAATTTAAACATATAGCCCTTATTGCATTTTAATGTGGTAAGTAACCATTGCACTTTATGAATAGACAAAATAGTCTATGATCCATGAGGTGGTATGAGAGGTAGTAACGCATAGTAAATATAGAATATGATAAGGTAACTTTTGTTTGGTCATATGTATATTTGTTTAGGTTCCTCCTAAATTTTAATATGTATATTTAATATTTATAATTACCTCGATATTTCTGTTTGGCCTTAGGTTGAAAAACACAACACCGTGAAGGCATAATTTGTCTAGAGCTTTTCTTGCCTTTGAAGTTGTTTCAAGATCTGTTTAAAAATTTGAAATAAAAACCATGTAAGAAAACCTTGATTGTACTATCATATTAAATAGGATTTAAGTAATTACCATTTCTTTCATGCAAATAACGCGAAAGACCAGCTTGTACCATCCCAAAAAGAATATCATTCATAGTCTAATAGGAATAAAAGACACAACAAAAATTAACATTAAGTACCCATCTTTCAAAATAAAATTATTTAAGCATATATATATACGTACCATATTCAAGGAGTTTTTTGCCATTTTGACATCATCCAAACTAATTATTTGATGAATAAACTTGTTAGAGCTTAGTGAAAGTCCTGGTTTACCCATAACATGTATCGAAGTGTCCTTGGCGAAAAATATAAAAACCGTAGCCTTCATAACTTCAACACAAGTGTGTAACATTAGTTTTACTATAAACCATAACCAAGCAACCAAAGACCAACAAATGTTGTTAGCTTTTCTTTTCTTTGGAGTCACAAAAGTAGGAAATGCCTCGGGGTCACGTGTTTTTCGAGTACACGCAAGTAAAAGAGACATAAGAGACATCCCATCGCCTAAAGAATGATGAAACCTAGCCAACGCGATGGATCCGGCGTAAGATGTCTTGAGTTGCAATATATGAAACTCCCATAAAGGCTTAGACATATCCATTGGCGAAAGAGCCATGTTTGATGTATAATCCTCTAGAAATTCATCAGGATTCTCAATGTTTGGATCTATATCCGGAACAATAACATGATCTTCGACATTTACTTTCGTTGGAATCCATTTAGGTTTTCCTTCGTACTCACCGCGTTTTGTAACCTACATACATATACCATTTTTAGGAATCTTACATTAATTAATTTCCAATAGAAGAGTATATATAAACAATAACAATAAATCATTCACCAGTAATAACCAATTTGATTTTGAATTAAAAAAACTCGTAAAACTTAATATGTATGCGATAAACATACGCGAATATGTGAAAAAATGTATAAGTTAACGACCAACCAATATGCTAGAGAAACGTGGATGGTTAATCAATGTGTTCTTTATTCCTTCAACAACGGTCGTGACATCTCCTTTGGTCTTGCATCCAATGGTTACAACGTTGAAAATATCGAGACCGGGCAAGCTAAATAATTGTGCAAATGGACTAACCGGCTCCTCTCCTTCTATTGACATCTCTTGACCTTATTATTTAGAGATTCTATATATGAAGTTATTATTATACCATAGTGCATATGCAAGTGGCTTAGTTATATACAAGTGCTTAGCCTCACATGATTAATAATATATGGTTGTGTGTTTAAATGGGAGGTAGTTGGAAAACTAAATACTATACTCCAAGTCGCTATGAATGTAATTACAATATATATATATGTGTGTATATATTGTTACAATCACTAGATGTATATCAAATATATGGCGGGTCCAAGCGATGATAAAAGGCCAAGCATAGTATTTATTCAGTTTCTTGATAACTACTTTAAGTTTTTCTTGATTTATATGCCAGAGTAGTATATATTGGGAATTTTCATATTATGAGCATTGCAATTTACTTTTTTTTCTGACAACACATAATATTAAAATTATAAGGTTTATTTACTTGGAACAGTCAGTTGAAAAAATATCTTTGGTAACAACCAATAAAAATGTTTGAGATAATATGTTTTATTTTATAATATAATGTTGTATACATGCATTCAACATGAACTTAACACATGACCAAATACTAACTCACAAGATTTTGAAAAATACTACTCAGACTTTAAATTTATTTTTAAGTTTTTACAAAAAAGATTGTAGTAAAATATTATTTTGAATCCATTTGTTACATTTCGTACTTTGAATATTAATTTATTTAAGGAAAATATGCAAAAAAACTCTAGGAAAAAATTGGCAAAAAAGACCAAAATATGACAAGCATTAAAGAGAGCATTAACAAATTATGACTTTCTGATTTAATTTTATTTTCTAGACTGTGTATGCCAGAGCTGATTCAGTGTTGATGTGATAAAAAACTAACCAGATGTTTCAAAATAGATGTAACATTTATGTTTTTGTAGCAAGAAATGTCATAATGTTGTTGTATAATTAATAAAAATACATATCACGGTCGGTGGTTGGGCAGTTAAGGGCATGGTCTAAACAAAGTTATACTAAAATAGTCACTTTAAAAAAAAAAAAAGTGATTAGACACTAGACTATAATGAAAAAAAAAAAAAATAATAATAATAATAATAATAATAATAATAATAATAATAATAATAACGACTAATTTATAACAAAAAATAAATAAATAAATAAATTAATCACTTTCACATTCATTCTTGTTAAATGGCATTCAATAACCGATGTGTGTGATATAAAACAATTTATATGATTATTGTTTCCACATGAATGCGATAATATAATGCATTTTGAGTTAAAATCTTTTTAAGCTATGAGAATATTATATTACTAACGTTATAAAATAATTAAGCTTACATATTTTTCAAGTTGGAATTTTTTGAGATTTGTTTGCTTTGATATAAGAAATATTTGAAATGTAATACTTTTGATTTAAAATTAAATATCTATTCATGTGTCATCAAATAACATTAGGTAGATTGACAACTTATCAAAATTAATATGATGTTAACTTTTTATAATGAGTAGTAAACATATAGTGTGATGTCGATGGTTGATCCAAATTAAATTTGTTAAATAGTTTTCTTTTGCTAAATTTTAAGAAAAGAAAAACGAATGAAACGCTAACAAAACAATACACGATTAAAATGTGTCTTAATGTGTGTATGGTGTGCACAAACTAATCATTTTCGGTCCAAAAATCGTCAAAAATCTAACAAAATAATATTGTCCCATCTATAGCGATGAAAACTGCCAATTTATGCAATGTCTAGCTTTTGGATATCGAAATAGTTGTACCATGAAAAAGTAAACCTAATTTCATGACCTTAGAAGTATTTGGGCTTATGGATAAATATATGGGCTTTATAATTTTTTTGAAAAATAATCATAACATGATGAAAGTTGTAAATGACATCACTACAAAATTGCAATTAAGAATGTCCAAAGATTACATAAACTTGTAACTTAACGTATAATTGTCGGGTGTAAAAAAAATAGAATATTTGGATGCTATTTTGCCCATAGTTTTTTGCTTTAATATTATTATTTTTTTTGCCCCTAGTTTATAACTACAAAAATAATTATTTTCATCTGCATCATGAATTCATGATTGCTTACCTACATAAATTAGAAATTTTTAGAAAGATAGAATTTGCAATATATGTAAATAAAATAAGAAAAGTCAGATACGATGATGTTAGCACCTACAGGAAAATTAATTGAGTCAAAATGTTTTAATTATTTCGCCCACTAAAACTATATAATAAATTTTCAATATATTGCAAAATGTGATCAATCATATGATAAGAATGCTTAATTTATTATTAAAGAAAAAAAAATACAGCTAAATACAATTCAAAAATGTAAATTAATAAGATGGCACCAGCGATGAGCAAAAAAAACCCAACTAAATAGCTTTTCTTCTTTTTCTTTTTCTTTTGATAAAAGCAACCTATGAAGGGAATTTAACGGATCAGTCTTGGGTCCCGCGCAATTTCCACTTACTTTACTTTTTCAAAATTTTATAAAATAAAATACACTATTTTACGGTTCTAACTTTTTCTTATAAAAAAAATATAATTATAGCATTCAAAAATGTATTTTAATCATCAGTGTTTGTAAGTTAAACACTACTCAACTTTCTTAATTAATTCCTTATGTGATGCATGGAATTTGAAATTTTAGTTCAATGTGTTTAGGATGTTTAATCTCCTGCGTATTATCTACATAAAAACTTTAGCTAAAATAAATTATTTTAATACATTTAGTTACGTGATATATACATCTTTGACTTTTGGCATCACTATTACAATTACGTGAAGATGTGGGTACATATTTACATATAATTCTATACGTATATTTAGATTTATTTATATAAAGAATACAAAAGTTTAGTCATTCTAGGAATTCAATTAAATTAGGTAGGCAAAGAGACTAGACTATGATGACCAATATAAAATATACAAAATAGTATAATTTATATGCCAAACGTATGTTTCGACAGCTCTAGCCTCTAGTATACTTATTGTAATTCTCCTCTAATTATCTGTTTACGCAATCAATTATCTAAAAGTGGTAGGTTACAATGACTCATGATCATCGGTTATAAAATCAAATATAGATAATAAATGTACGAATAAAATCATTAGACTTGAGTTTCATCACGAGACTTTTGAAAAATTAAAACTATTTAATCATGAGATTATTGGTTATTTTTTTTTTAATTTTATTGCAATTTGTAATGTTAGCGTTAGTCTTAACATCAAAGTATGTGATAAGTTAATGATATCATTTATTGTGTTTAAAATTATTTAAAATTTATATAATTGTAAATTTGGACCCTAATTACAAAAAATATATATAAAACAGGGTTCTTGCATATAAATTGCTCCTTATTAGTACTAACTAATTCTTTTGAAAAAATTATGACATAAATTGGATTATACATCGCTAATTCAGTTCATGATGATAAATATCAGTCCTTAAAATTTTCTATGATAACAATAGTTAATTTGATATACCTTCTAATACAAAAATAACATTTTTAGCAAATAGCATTTGTTATCAATTTTAAATTTATGTTACGGCTTTTCGATTAAAAATCAATTAACAATAAATAAATTGATTAAAATCCTTGTATATAAGTTTTAATGAAAATTGTTAATAAATATGAATTTATAAATTATTAACCTTTAGTTTTTTACTAGTATATATTTAAGACTTGTGCGATGAAATAACATGGTGTCATGATTTAAAACACATTTTACTTTATAACATGACTAGCATGCCTAACCTCTTCACTTTCCCTTTCTCAAATGATTCCAATTTGTTTCTTAACATAAACATATTATTAAATTAGAACTATAATCAACGTAAAAAATTGATTTGATTTTCTGTAATTACTATTTTAGGCAAACATAGAAAGAATCTTGAGGACTTGGGAAGAAAAACAAGTAGGATATCTTCATAAATAAAAAAAGAAATCATCAATATACTTTCTGGAGCAAAATCAAGATGCGTTTAAATATTAAATCCCCATATTTGTATGAATTTATATGGTAATATATTCTCAAAAGTATGTATTAGGGAAGTAATTTTTAAATAACTTTTTTAAAACCAATAAACAAACGTATATAAAATATTGAATTTGACAGCTAATTCAAATGTGTAAAAATCTAAAATCGTTAAAATTTATCGATTGGTTTTACATAATATTTTATTATTTTTCTAGCTATTTTTAATAAATAAAAACGGACTTTTCATTTTAGTTATTAAAAAAATAGAAAGTTTAAACATAGATGGGTACTAATAATAATGAACAAAAAAAAACAGAGGTGTACTAAAAAAATTCGTGAACGAAAAAAGACGGCCGTTGTAAAAAAAAAGAATGGGACCCACAAAGAAAGCGTTAGAATGAGCTGTCAATAAAAAAAAAAACAGCTCCGACCAGTCTGTTTGTTTCCTTCCATTAGCAAACTCCTGTCTTTTTATAACCTCTCTCTCTTCCCTTCTCTCTCCTCACAATTCTCTCACATCTCTCTCTCTCCTCTTTCTTGAATTTCGCAAACTATGGCTCAAGATTCTGATGTTGTTGCCGTTCCCGTCGCATCTGAGAAACCTATGACCGATAAAGAAGTGAATGTTTCTTCTCCGGTTCCGGAGAAGGAGGTGGCTGAACCTGTTTCTGTTGCATCGGAGGAGAAGGTTGTGCCGGAGAAGGAAGCTTCCGTGACGGAGGAGGCGGAGAAATCAGCTCCGGTGAAGGAGAAAGAAGCTGTTGTTGAGAAGGTGATTGCTTTAACTCCTGAAGAAATTGAGAAGAAGGCGCTTGATGAGTTCAAGGAGCTCGTGAGAGAGGCTCTTAACAAACGCGAGTTCACCGTCGTGGCGGCGGAGACGCCCAAGGAGGAGAAGAAACCTGCGGCGGAGGAAACCAAAGAAGAGGCGAAAACAAAGGAAGCCAAAACAGAGGAAGTGAAAACAGAGGAAGCCAAAACAGAGGAAGTGAAAACAGAGGAAGCCAAAACAGAGGAAGTGAAAACAGAGGACGTGAAAACAGAGGACGTGAAAACAGAGGAGAAACCTGCGGCGGCGGCTCCGGTGGAGAAAAAATCTGAAGCAACGGTGCCAGCCACCGTGACCACCGAGAAAGCCGAAGAAGACGGAACCAAGACCGTCGAAGCAATCGAAGAATCAATCGTCTCCGTCTCGCCTCCCGAATCCGCCGCACCGGTTTCTGTAGAAGAAACCGTCGCAGCCGTCGTCGAGACGGAGGCGGAGCCTTTGGAGCCGGAAGAGATCTCGATCTACGGCGTACCGCTCCTCCACGACGAGAGATCCGACGTGATCCTACTAAAATTCCTCCGAGCAAGAGACTTCAAAGTCAAAGAAGCCTTGACCATGCTTAAAAACACTGTCCAATGGCGTAAAGACAACAAAATCGACGAACTCGTCGAAGAAGAAGAAGAAGAAGCGAGCGAGTTCGAGAAGATGGTGTTCGTACACGGTGTAGACAAAGAAGGCCGCGTCGTGATATACAGCTCGTACGGCGAGTTTCAGAACAAAGAGCTGTTCTCCGACAAGGAGAAGCTTAACAAGTTCCTTAGCTGGAGGATTCGGTTACAAGAAAAGTGCGTTAGAGGCCTCGATTTCTCGAGCGCCGAAGCCAACACGAAATCGTCTTTCGTGTTCGTCAGCGACTTTAGGAACGCTCCCGGACTCGGCAAAAGAGCCTTGTGGCAGTTCATAAGGCGCGCCGTCAAGCAATTCGAAGACAATTATCCCGAATTCTCCACTAGAGAGGTACATAGGCAGTCTATATTTTCAAATCACAATTTCAATAAATATTAGATTTTAAAAAGACTACTTTACAATTCTTATTTGAATAACACATTGATTTGAGATTTTACTAAAATATTTCTTATTTAAAATGGTTATACAATTGTTTTATTTGTAGCTATTCATTAACGTGCCATGGTGGTATATTCCTTACTACAAAACATTTGGATCTATTGTTACATCTCCAAAGACAAGAAGCAAGATGGTACTTGCTGGTCCATCTAAATCTGCTGACACAATTTTCAAGTAATTAGCCCACTAATTACATATTTTTAACATTTCACAACGTAACAAAATAAAATCATTTTTTTTCTTCCAATACTAATGTTTTTGATGTTGGTGTAAATTAGATACATAGCTCCTGAACAAGTCCCGGTTAAATACGGCGGACTTAGCAAAGATGTCACTTTAACCACCGTGGACACCGTCACGGAAGCCATCGTTAAACCGGCGGCTACATACACCATTGAATTGCCTGCTTCCGAGGTATATATTATACATTTGACAATAGAGCCGTTATGAGATTTATGGGGCTATTAACTTTTTTTCCCATACATATTAACTTACCGGTCCTAATAGACAATCAATCACAAGTAGATTTAATAAGTTAAATTAGTATTTTATATTTATTTTTTACAAATTTTTTGATTAGTAGTTTATGTTGTTAATTAAAGGAGGATTAATGTTGTTAATTTGTGGCAGGCTTGTAATGTTTCATGGGAGGTTAGGGTTTTGGGAGCAGATGTGAGCTATGGAGCACAATTTGAGCCAACCACTGAAGGAAGCTATGCTGTGATTGTTTCTAAAAACCGAAAAATCGGTTTAACCGATGAACCGGTGATAACCGATTCTTTTAAAGTGGGTGAACCGGGTAAGATTGTGATCACAATTGATAACCAGACTTCAAAGAAGAAGAAAGTGCTTTACAGGTCCAAAACTCAAGCAAAGACTGATCTTTAAAATTTAAAATCACAAGGAAAAAGAAAAAAATGGTTGTTTTGTTACAAACGAATTTTATTTAACTTTTAAATATAGTTTGTTTGTTTAATATGTGAGTTTTGTAATTTTTTTAAAAGGTGGTTTGTGTTTTGTTGGGAGGGTTTGCTTTTGTGTGTGTGTGGGAGAATATGTGATTAAAATTTGAAAAAGAAAAAGACACTTTGTTTCGTTATTTTACCTTTTACTTTTTTTTTGTATCATTTGTGTAAATGTTAATGTTTATTCATTATTTATATTTATATGTGTTTTTCGCCGTCTTTTATATCTTTACCTTTACTTTTTTATGATTTTGAAACAAAGTTAAAGTTTTTGGAAAACTTGTCCATACCAATTACTAAATAATTAAATAGTGAAAAGTAGAGTTGAAAGTTACATACATGTTTAATTATACCGTTTTATCATGAAGATATTTATAAACATAATGTTAAGTGGATATATATATATATAGTTTCAAAGATAAGGAGAAGAGACGTGTAACGACTAGTTGTTATATTAATAATGATATTAAATATGAAAATTGTCTCTATGTAATAAAATCCACGGAAATGGATAACACATGAATGAGACATTATAAGGACGATAAATAATGATAAATGGACCCTATTTATTGAAATGTGGACTAATATAATTCGTGGATAAGAGATAAAATCAAAAGCACACATCATTATATTTGACATTAAGAGCTAAACTAAATGATATTTTTAGTTGTATTATAGTTTGGACAATTAAGCTAGTGACGATTAAATAAAAAATAGAAACAAGAGAGAATATGTTTCTTTAAACTTCTAATAAAAATAGAAAGAGGAATGAAGAGAATATAATGTCATTTTTAATTAAATATTATATCATATTTTCTAGGCTCTCTTGGAAGTGCAATTACGTAGATCAAATAAAATATCTAATTGGGAGTAATTTGATTCTTATTTAATCATTGTATAAAATTTAAAAGCCTTAAACAAGTCGGCATATGCGGATTAGTGCATACCAAACTTCGATAATTCGGATTTAAATTAAAAATATTTCAAGAAGCTAATGATAGTGATTAACAAGATGCTTAATATTATTAGCTGGTTATGTGGCCTACTCATAAATCAAATAAGTCTAGAGACTACAGCTAATGCGCATGATTACCAAAGTAATAATTAAATATACTTAAACTACGACCCTTGCCATGATTATTATAACAAATATTTTCATCTTAAATTACAATAGGTGTGTAGAAATGTCATTTTCCTTTGGTTTATTTTATTCATTAGCTTACATCATTCATTTTGAAAATGATAGTACTTATTTTGTAGCAAATTGCTTAATTTTCTTACATATATTACACATTTTATAATCCAAAACATTATACTTTTAATAATACGGAAGACGTAATTAATGTACTCATATTTGAACATTAGTTGAGAACATACGAAATAAAATGTTAACAATAAAAGTTAATGATCATTTTTGTAGTTGAAACATTCAAGCTAATTTCATAATCCCTCTGTTCCAATTTACATGTTGTTTAAGGTTTGCGCACAATATTTAAGAAATTATTAAATTTTGTGTGTTTCAATACAAAAACATCATTTAATATCTACCTAATATATTATACAACCAATAGAAAAATTCTCTACATAATACTATTGGTCAAAAAAAACAAAACAACAATAAATTTTGTATTGAAAATTGATAACTACAACTATTTTGGAACAAAAATTTTCCTCTAAAACTACATGTTTTTTGGAAAGGAGGGAGTATTAATTACCAAACTTTATTTGCATGCCATGTTAATATTTATAATACTTAAAAAATATAGTTGTATCCAAAAAAGTAGATTGTTAATTACCCATAAATAATAGGGACAATTACAAAACTACATTTAAATACTCAAAATTAAATCTAAATAAACTCTAGTCACATAATTATATCCCTTTAATATTAAACCATATTTTTTAATTAGCGAAAACAAATAAAAAGATTTTAATTTTGGTAATTTTTTAAAGTCAAATCAACCATTTAAAATTTATTTTGAAAAGATGTAAATATGTAAAAATATTAAATTAAATATAGTTTTATGAAGAAAGAGCGAAAAATGTCCAGTTTTGTGAATTATCTAAATATAATAACAACATGTATCTAATCCAAAAAATATCTCCAATTTCACATAGACATATATATCAACTCCAGCCTATAATAAATCATAATTTGGAATATTAAATTTTAATATACTCAAACAAGAATAATGAAAGTTGAACTAATACAGAGTGCCAACTTGAAAATTGAGCTTTTGCTTTATTTTAATTTTATTATTTAAGTACAAAGCATGAATATTATATAATGGTTGCATAAAAACGAATAATAATGTGAAAAATGAAGTATAATACTAATGGGAGTAATCATCATAATGTCTGGTCCTGATACATGCTTGGACCGACACAATACAAAACAGCCATTAATGAAAATTTGAACACATTCACTAATACTTATAGTGAAACAGCATGTGCTTCTTCATCAATTTTTCAATTTTGCTTTTTATTTATTTAATTCATATAGAAATTTATATTAAAAAGTCTCACTTTCACACAATTCAATTACACAATAATTGTTGTTGGTTGATCAATTCACTTCCATAAATAGAGAGGTTTGTGTTGTGTGTGTGTGAATGTGTTTTGTGAATATAGATTTATTTAGTTGACAATTTTGAGTATTTTTTTTGTTACTCAATGAAAAAAAATTATACAAAATTGGTCATAATGATGACAACAAAAGTGAAACAAACAGATCATGATTCATGGACATGTAAATCAAGTCTAGACATACTTTGAGTATTACATTTCTCCCAGGGAATATATATATATATATATATATATATATATTATGGTTATGAATGATGGCAAAAGAATAAGTGGGGGTGGTGTGGGGGCAAACTTGAACTGCTTGTCTTGCATTACCATCATTCACAGAAAAATGTAATTTATGTTAGACAAAATATTGACCATTACCATCGTTTGTGTTGCGCAAAAATAATTTATTTACTAAAACACTATGCGTGTTTTCTAGTAAAAATAATAATTTAACAGTATCTTGTTATAACCTGAAAAATTCTAGACACAAATAACTAAATGTAAATAAGTTAATAATAATTTGATAGTATCATTTAGCTTGTTTTAGTAGTATTATATATGAAAATTAAATACTTCCAAAACATTACTTGATCTCTACAAAAACTTACGACTAAGATAATTTGTTAGTACACATTTTTATATACAATTAATAAGTGGATGAATTTAGTTGTTACCACAAATTCTAGAGATAATTCGTTAGTACATCTATTTATATTGAAATAGCAATATTTTTTTAAAAAATCCCCAAAACCATAATTGACATTTGAAATAGAATAATGCAACAACCAACAAATATTAGCTAAACAAGACACAAATTGAAACTCTTCCACCCACTCCAGTCTCCAGACAAACAACATGTCAGTGTCTAGAAGTTGTTATTACAACGTGTAAATCAACAGCCTTGCGAATATTTCATTAAAATTTAATTTAACTAAACTTATGATATACTATACTATAAATAATAATTGATGTTGCACGACACCTAATTAGCCGTATACAATTATTTTTCATAAATAGATATTCAAAACAAAAGATCTTTACTATTTATTTCACAGGTCAAGCAAAAGATGCTTAAAATCCAAAATGATATGATGATATCATAAAACCACATAACTCTCACATATACAACAAAAACACACATAAAGACACAAAGACATACAATCTCACTTCTGTCTTAAAGTAAAACAAAAGTCAAGAAACCACATTTTAGTATTTTAAAATTCAGAGAGGTTTAACATTGAACCTGTAAACAAGCTTCTTCTTCTTAGAAGTTGGGTTGTCTACTGTGAGTAAAACCTTACCAAGCTCATTAACTTTAAAGCTTTGTGTTAACACCGGTTCATCGGATGCTTTCATTTTCCGCGGTTTCTGTATAATCACCGTGTAAGCGTCTTTCTCTTCCGGCACAAACTCTGCTTTGTAACTTACTTCCCATCCAATAACCCTTATCTCCCACACAATCTCACATTTCTGTGACAACGACAAAAACTAATAAGCATATCATGACACTATATGCACTTTCGGTTAGTAATGTAAAATGTCACTAACCTCATAGATTATGATCTCGACGGTTTGTTTAGTTCCGGGCTTAACAGTGACCTCGGAAGCTGGATCATCCAAAGAGAAGTCTGGATTGCAATCACAAGGATCTACACTTAATCCTCCGTATTGCACCGGGACTTGTTCTGGTGATATGTATCTTATAAATCCACGTTCATTAGTCAGCAAAACTCTTAAAAAGAGACTTAAAGAAAACAAGCTAAAATAATCGATCAGAAAGTTTACTTGAAAAGAGTTTCAGCTGATTTCGATGGACCAGCAAAGACAAGCTTGCTCTTTGATCGTGGCGTCATAAACGGACCAATCACCGTGTAAAACACAAGGTACCACCATGGAACATTGATGAATGCCTGCAGTAAAAAATATTGATCAAGAGGGTCCAAAGATAGCATACTTATTTACAAATAACACACAACAAAACACGATAAAAAACATGTCTTATGCTCTAGTTCAAACCAAGTTTCTAAGATAGTCATTTAATTCACTACCATACTCTTATGAACAAATCAAGCATAAGATCTTAAGCAAAAACGGTCTTAAGGACAACAAAAACTATGCTTTTGGTTTCTAAATCTTCAAGAATCTATTACAAGAATCTTGCCCTCGAATTCATAAGTGACCAACATATGATGTTACCTGTTTAAAGACAAACTCAGGATAATTGTCCTGAAGCAACTCAACGGCTTGTTTGGTCGCTGATCTAAGCTCTTTCTTACCTAAACCAGGAGAATTCTTCATGTCATTGATCTGAAAAATCGTCGAAACACCGCCCGAATCGAAATCGAGCTTCCTAATACTCCTCTCCAAGAACTGAATCCTTGTCCTCAAGAAATGTTTCCTCTTGTCTTCATCAGAGAACGTCTTGTTATAAAGCTCCTTGTTCTGAAACTCTCCGTAGACATTGTAACAGACAGGGTGTCCTTCACGGTCGTGTCCGTGCATAAACACGACTTTGTCTAAATCATCGACAAGCTCTTCTTCGACGACTAATTCGTCGATTTTGAACTCTCTTCTCCAATTGATTGTGTTCTTGAGCATAGCGAAGGAGTCTTTGGCTTTGAAATCTCTTGCTCTCAAGAATTTCAGCAAAACGACGTCGCTTCTTTCGTCTTTCAGAAGAGGGATTCCCCAGATCGTTACGGGCTCTTCTGATTCGGCTAATTCCGGTTTAGTGATTGAACCGAATCGGTTATTGATTAGGGCTTCTTCGACGAGGTTTTTGAGATCTTCGAGAGATTTCTTCTCGGAATCTGATAGATCTGAGATATTGCTGCTTTCTTCTTTGAAGGAGCCCAGATTCTGTGGGATTCTCTTCTTCTCTTCTGAAGCTGATGATGATTCCGTCTCTTCTCCGATTACTTTTGTCTCCGATGACGCCGTTTCTGTTTCCGTCACCGTCGGTGGATGATTATGATGATGATGCTCCTCCGTCGTCGCCGCCGTGGTTTCTTCTTTAGACGCCGAGAGTTCTGTAGTGGGATTTGAAACTTTCTCCGGTGATGATGAGGTCGGAGATGGTTGTTTCTCCGGCGTAGTGAGAGTCGTGATTGATTCCTCCGCCATTTTTTTTTTCTGCGATTTTTTGTTTTTTTTTTTCTTTCTAAAATTGGTTTTATTTTGAGTTTTGGAGAGTGGAGAGACAAAGCGGCGTTGAAGTGTGGAAGTAAGAAAGGGTATATTGGTCACACGATTATTTAACAAAAAGGTTTCTTTGTTGTCGTCATCTTGCGGACATAATTAATTAATTAAATTTCTCATTTTTAGTATTAATTAGTATCAATTAATTTAATTCCAAATAATATATATGTTTGACGTTTAGTGTGATGAGAAAGATAAAACAATCTCGAAATCGGAATCCAATGATAATAATTTGTCTTTACAGATTAAATTAAGTGAGAATTACAAAACTACACCATTTGAATTACATTTCACAAAACTACACTATTTCAAAAATATTTTACAAAACTACAATTAAACATTTAAAATTAAATCCAAATAAATTATACCCACATAATCTTACCCTCTTAATACTATACACTAAATACTAATTAGTGAACACAAATGAAAAAATTTTAATTTTGGTAATTTTTAAAAGGGTAAATCAAGCTTTTAAAATTTTGAAAATGTGTAAATATGTGAAAAAATTAAATTAGATGTAGTTTTGTGAAGGAAGAATTGAAAGGATGTAGTATTGTGAATTTCTCTTAAATTAAAAACAGTAAGATATGAATTCACAAAAGTACACTATTTTAACTCTTATTTCATAAATTATACATAATTCAATATTTTTACATATTTATATTTTTAATTTTAAATATTTGATTTATCCTTTACAAAATTACCAAAATTAATTTTTTTTCATTTGGATTCGTTAATTAGTGTTTAAAATATAATTTTGGGCATAATTGTTTAGATATAATTTATTTCAGTTTAATTTTGAGTATTCAAATGTAGATTTGAAAATTGACTTAAACAAATTTTTATAAAATACAATTTGTAATTTTGTAATTATCTCTTTTCTTCTTGAAGAATTCACAAAACTACACCCTTTCAACCCTCCCTTCACAAAATTACACATAATTCAATATTTTCACATATTTACATCCTTTCAAAATTTTAAAAGTTTAATTTACCCTTTAAAAAATTACTAAAATTTAAATATTTTTATTTGGGTTCGCTAATTAGTGTTTAGGGTATAGTATTAAAGAGGTAGGATTGTGTGGATAGAGTTTATTTGAATTTAATTTTTAGTGTTTATGTATAGTTTTGTGAAATATTTTGGAAATGGTGTAGTTTTGTGAAATGTAATTCAAATGGTGCAGTTTTGTGATTCTCCCTTTCTTCTTTTGCTTTTTTATCCTCACTCCCTGACTCATTCACTGTTCTGTCTCCACGTATCTAAGTCAATTAACGAACTCTGTAAATTCTGTTTTTTTATATCACTTTTTTAAGTTTAAACTAAGTTAGAATTCCACTCAAAACACATCACCCAAAAGGCCCAATAATTAATGCTTTAGGTAAAAAAAACAAAAGTAATAAATTAGGCCCATTAAAGCCCACATTTCTCTTATGCGTTCACTTTTGTAGATCGTAAGAGCAAAAGCACACAAACAACGAAAAGAAAGAAGAAGCAAAACTTCGTAGGATCAAAGAGCAAATCGAAATCGGAAAAAATGGCAGAGAGAAAGGATATTGCGTTACCGGAGTACGACATGAACGCAAAGTGGGACGCGTGTCTCGATCTAACCACCCGCCGCTTCGTCTACTCCTCTCTCGGCGGCGCATTCGCCGGTCTCCTCCTCTTCAGTTCCGTGGTTTCAATGGCTTTCTCCGATAACTCTTATTTTTTATGCGTATAGATATTTACAGATCTTAGGGCTATTTACAACGAAATTCGATTTCACGATGAAAATTTAGGGTTTTAGAGTAATTTCAAATCATAGATTTCAATAGCTTTCTCTGCTTTTCCCGATAATTCGTAGCTATTTGCGTATAGATAACATAGTCTTTGTGTATATATATACAGATCTTAGGGTTCTTGACATCGAAATTCGATTTCACGATGAAAATTAGGGTTTTAGAGTGATTTCGAATCATATAGATTGCATCGATTATTGTTCGGTATTATAGTTTTTTGATTGATTCATTTTCTTAATAAAGGGAGTCCTGTAACGAGATGGGCTTCTATTGCTTTTGGTGCTGGACTTGGTATTGGCTCTGCTTACACAGACTGTTCTCGTTCTTTTGATGCAACATCACCACCTTCTTCTTCTTCTTCGTCATTTTCATCGTCTTCAGCTTATGTAGAAGAAGCTCCTAAAGTTACAGAGACTCCTGTTTCTCAGGTTAGTCGGAAATTCTCTTTACGTCGAATTTGTGGAATCGATACATTAGCTTGTTAGAGAGTAGAAAGTTTTTTAAGTATACAAAGATGTAAAGAACCAACATCTTTGCCTATGATTATATAGAGAGACAAGCAACAATGTCCTTTGAACTTTGTTAATTGGGTTTCGGTATTTTTAACATGCATCCTTATGGTTTGGTAACACTAATTGTTATATCATAAGCATTTTCTTTAATGTTGTGGTTTCCTAGCCAAAGTTTATTTATATATATATATATATATATATGTTTCTTTGTGTCGTAGAGATTGCTAATAGAACTAAGAATGGGTATAAACAATGCCATGTAAAGTTTCGGTATCTTCCTTTCAATGGCTTTTTCATATAGCGATATAAGCTTTGGTACTTGCCAGGTTTTTAAGGCAGTGCCCCCCCCCCCCCACCCCCCCCCCCACATACTTGTAAATTGTATTGTGTGATTGAACAAGAGTAAACACAAGGAAGCAAAACATTTGGTATTGATTTGCAAATGCAAGTGGTGCCTAATTCAGACATTGTGATAATTCATGAGTGATCATTGTCCCATGAGTATGAGTATATGGTTTTTTCGGTTTACGTCTGCATAAAGGTTGAATCGTGTATCCATTTTTGTTGTTGTTTGCAGGCTGCGGATGAGTAAACAACGACGAGATACATTGAAACCCAAAAAACATGCAGTTTGTTGTTGAAATGTTTTTTAAAAACTTGCAAAGGACAAGTCTTTTTTTTTGTGAGATGATGTCAAATATGACAAAATGCAAAACATTTGTTTGTGGTTGTTTTCTCAGTTGTTTGTTTGGGGGAATTGAATTATTATTCTAAATGCTCTAATCAATCACAAATCCAGTATTATATAAAAAGGAAACCATTAACATGGAAACGACGTCGGTTTTCATGATAAAACTTAACAATAATAGTAATATAAAGTGGATTTTGAAATTCAATTATGAATCATTAAACTAATAACACCGAATTTCAAATATTATTTGTAAATCATATAACGAATAACACATGTTTTCAATGAAGATTTTAAAATCACTAAACCAATAATATATGATTTTGGATGGATTTACAAATCCATTAAAATCTCAATACCAATAACACCCACTAAGTAAGTCTTGACTCCAATTAGTATGACATTTTTAGAGAAAGAAGTTCAAGAAAAAAACCCGTGTGGATTTTGCGCATGTGATCCAAAACAAAACGGACAATATCATATTAACATGTATGTGTCTAGTATGATCTTTTGTTTTGATTTTTCATTGCATCATGTAAAATAATATATTTATCCCTTTTTCTCGGTGTTATATTTTTTTTCTCTGTAGGAAATTGCTCTGTACCGCTCGGTTCTGTATTTTCGTCATACCGGTTCTTGAATCAATTAACTTAGAGATGTTTTTGATAATTTTCCTCCTTTATATGTATACACTACTGTTTTGTTTTGTTTGGTTTGGTTTAAGAAACTGATAATGGGTGATGATAGCTTTGAAACACATTATATAGATAAAAGTGTGTTTTGACCATTCCACTAATGCTTCGTTGTCAATTGTGGTTTTGACTTGAGAAAATTGTGACACTGGTGATGGTAGTGAGATCATAGAATAAAAACATGTACTTGATAATTCAGTCTCAAATTCTTATGCATGGACCGGTCTATCTTTCACAAGCATCAATTTTCATTAATAAAGAGAAACCATTGAGATTAACCCAATTACTAATATTTTAGAATTATTATTCTTTTTGACATTCTTTATTATTTTAGATGATTATTATAATTTGCAAATAATAACAATTATTCAATTTATAATTCGAATTTTATTATTTAAATACATTTTTCTACATTAATAATACTAATTATTATTTTATGTTATTTGAAAACTAACCCACTTTTTAAAAATCTATAACAAACTTTTTCGCATCGAAATTACAAAAATATCCAGAATATACAAAAATAGTTTGTTTGAAATTAATAATATTGTTACTATATAATTATTAAATATATTACGTTTTATTTTATATGACGATACAAAAATATTTTATAAAATAAGACATGTTATAACGTTCAAGTTCTTCTAATTATTTTCAAAAAATTTCAACTAATATCACAATCTTTAATACTTTTTAATCATTTCATTGTGTTACTGGTACATATATATGAATATAGTGATATGTATAAATTTTGGATAATTTGTCGTAAAAAAAGAGTTATACTTTTAGCAAGATAAATATATATTTATATCTAAAATAAATTATGTTCGTTATACAATATTTATTTCGTTTTTATGATTTTTTAAAACCAAAAATAAAAAAATTAATGTAAATGATTATTTTTGAATAACCTCCCCGCACATGGCGTGGGATCATCACCTAATATTAGGTATAATAGATTGAAAATATCTAAACATTACAAAATATGTAAGATTTGGAAAGCGAATGTATTTTCCAAGCTAAAATATTTGACTAGGGGTTTTATTGTTTTCTAGAGCACAAAAAAAAAAAATAAGGGAACAAATAGTTTCCAAGAAAAAAATCTTTGTAAAGCATGATTGGTAAAAAATATATTGCTATAAAAAGAATCATGGTTCCACGGAGATTTAAGAGCACTTTTATCAAAGGTGATTAGTAGATGCTTAGGTATAATAGTTTGTATTTAAGATGATTAAATAAAAAATAAAGATGTATTTAAGCCAAAAATACTAAGCATCTATCAAACAAAAGTGTTTAATTAATGTTTTTTGCAACCCTTTTAACTCCAAAAGTGCTTAAAAAGTGCTTATGTATTTTTTTGTACAAATACACAATTATATTAATTTTTTATTCTCAAACACCATTATATTAAGCATCATTGATAAACATGCTCTTACCGATCACGTCCTAAGCGGTTTTTTCTAAAATCTTTGATGGGTTTTCTTCAATACCTCATTTATTTTTTACAATTTTTATATTTGTTTTTGACAGAAACTCAATATCTTTTAGGCTATAAAACTCCAACTATTTTTGGAATTAAGCAAGTAAACATATTAATATTGGATATTGAGACGAAACGTATGAATTATCATATCACTAGATATGTGATTACAACAGTCTAGAAATTTAACCACTAGGCTAATTAATCGTTAGTTTAAATGTATATTTTTTGGTGATTCAAAAACTAAAAAGATTTGACCCCAAAAAAAAACTAAAAAGAGTATGTCTTAGTCTTTTAAGTGATGAACAGTTTTTCAAGTAATAAATAGAGAGACAAGACAATGTGTAAGTGTAATGGTAAGAATCAGTGGCGGACCCACAGTATAGCTTGGGGTTGCAATTGCACCACCAAAAATGTATAATAATTTTGTTTTGTTATAAACAATGTACACTTAAGTGGTAAATTGGTAAAGATTGCACCTGTAGACTACAAGGTAAAGGGTTCAAAACCTACCTACACTTATTTTTGCACCTGGTAAAAATCTGGGTTGGGTCCGCCACTGGGTAAGATGAGTGGACCCACACAAAGATAGAGCCACAATATATTTGTCCGAACATGGTCACACGTGCATAGAAATAGCCACATAGGCCCCGGCGATTCTGTTCACATATGACAATCACACACACACACATAAGCGTGATGATAAGCTCATCTTTTTCATGTGCATGTCCCCAAAAATTGACATTGCTCCACTTAAACTACACCGCCCTATATATCACATCTTCAAAACGTGTCTCCTCTCTTATGGTCTCAATAATCAAATATATACATTCTTCATCAAATCATTTATATTTTGGTTTCTTGATCATTTAGTTTTATTACCAAGCACACAAGGCCGGTAAAAAAAACCATGGGAGTTTTAGACCGTCCCTCCATAATCCTCGTCTATTTAATTTTTAAATTTAGAATTATATAAATCAAAATTGAATTATATTTTTAAAAAAAATTATTCAGCAAACCCACAAAAATTTTCGTAGATTTTCGTGGTTAATAAGCCTACCCACGAAAATTTTCGTGGGTATTACAAAATTTTCGTGGGTATTACAAAATTTTTGTGGGTATTACAAATTTTTTTACTAGTGTATGTAGGAAACTAGCTGTTGATAATATTACGCTAAATTATACCTCCAAGGAACTTAAACTATTGAAAAATGCCCTATTTTCTAGTCAAAATATACAAAAATAAGGTCCAATTTTTTTGCTACAACTTTGTGGTAGTATAAATCTCTGGACCAGCGCATGCAAACACATAAATGATAACATTATTTGATAGAGATTTCTGTCTTTTAATAAAGTGGGTTGGCATTTTGTTGTATTTGTATAATAATATGAAGAATTTGCTCCATGAAAGTTACATAATATCGTGTCTTGTAAACAAATATATATATATATTATTATATATTGTAATGACGTGACGTATGTGTTATTAAAGTTAGGATAAATTGGCGATTTGGTGTTATTGGAGAGTGAAATTGGGTTGTATAACCAAACAAAAAATAAATTGGCTAAAAAACAAAAAAGGGGAGAGAAAAATAATTTTTTTCCATTTTTGCCCCTAGATCAATTAAATTCGGTAATAGTAATCTATTTACATTAAATAGATAGTTAAATGTACACTCATTTATGTAGAAGATTCATAGTCATCTATTTACCCTAAACCTTAAAACATAAACCTTAAACCCTCGTCATAATCAATAAACCTTAAACCTTCGTCATAATCAATAAATCATAAACCCTAAATCATAATCAATCAACACGAAAATAGATAACTATTCTTAAATTATAAACCCTAAACCCTCATCATAATCAATAAACCCTAAACCCTAATCATAATCAATCAACACGAAAATAGATAACTATTCTTCAAACAATAAATAACTATTGGTAAATTATATGTATAATATAACCAACTATGAATATATAACAAATTTCAAAGAGAAAATAAATAACTACTTTTAAAACATATATGAAACATGTGTTAATTATTAATATGAAAATAGCTATTATTTATATTAAACCAAATAACTATTGAAAAACAAATAAAATGATAATAGGTATTTATTCTTAACAAGTTTGGTTTAATATTCTAATCCTCTTTATTTCGACAAATAAAGTGATTATAGATAGCTATTTTTGATGCACGAGAAAGAGTGTGGGTATAATAGACAAAGAAAATGATTATAGATATCTACTTAAAGACTATTTAATATGAATAGATGTATATTTAATATGTGACAAATTTATGTGACTATTTAGTAAGAATATATATATATATATATATTTATACATTGGGGTATAATAGACATTAAACCTAAACTGAAAAGGAATCAAATGTTATAATACCCTTTGACTAAAAGTTAAGATCTATTATACCCTTAGATAATTTTGATTTTTGTTTTGATTTTTATAAATTTCAAAATAAATCAATTTTATAAACTGAAAACGTGATTATTTTTTGTTTAATTTTAAGAATTTGATAAAAATATTTTAAAACAAAAAAAAATTAAAAATAAAATGTTTTTAACAAAATTGTCAAAATATGATATAAAAACGATTTTAAAATATTTTTTTGTTGAATTTAAATGTTTAGAAATTTAAGGTTTCCATTTGAGTTCACAATTCCAAATACAAGACACTTGTGATTAGTTTAGGGTTTAGATTTGAAAATATTTAGTGTTTTATGTTTTTGGTCAACGAAAATCAAAGGATATGTAGACTACATAAGGGTATGGGAGATCTTGACTTTTAGTGAAAAGCTATAATAGCTTTTTACCCACCGAAAAGTTACTTTTTAACAAACTAATTTTCTTAAAAATATTGTTACCTTACCCAATTTTGCGAGACAGATATGCTCTTCTTATCATCTTCTTCTCTGATCAATATATATATATTATTATCATTAGTGGATGGTCCTACGCTATTATTTATATAATCCCCATTACATTTTTCTTACATTATTGTTAGCTAACTTTGGTCCTACTATCACTATTTAGCTAGCTTATATTCATACTAAAAACCATACATATTCAATGTTCTAATATTTAATGGACTATCAAATGTTTTTTTTGTTAAAAATAATATCAATGTACCTCTTTCCAATAATGTATTTACTCAATGGAAATTTCAATTCTTGAATATACAATAAGTCGTATTTAGTGCGAAAGATTGATGATTATAATAACTTAGGTTTTGACTCAAACGTTGTTAACTCAAACTATATAATGCCTCTACTAATATCTTCTCTATGGTGGAAAAATAAAAGAAATATTTTAAGATTTATATAGTATATGTAGAGGACAATAATATAGAAAGCGAAGGAAAAAAATAAGGAGATAACCAGAGCTACATGTCAGGCGGTAAAGAGCTACACATGTATGAGTTCAGCCTCCTGAGTTCGAACCTCATGACTATCGGAATTAACATGCGGGCTGCAGCGTTCCTGGAAATAGTCTGAACTCACTTCGATGAGGATCAGGACACCAGGATTATCAAAAAAAAAAAAAAAAAATAAGGAGATTTTACCAAAAAAAAAGTAAGGAGACAAATTAAATCGAAATAGAAGATATCACAGCTAAGGAAGTCACTATCAAAGATCTAACTTTGATTCTCATAAATTTCACTCACTTAAATTTAAAACCGTATCTTTTACTAATTAACAACCATTAGTTAAATGTCCCAAGAAAAGTAGTTATTATTTAATAGGAAATAATCTATCCACTAATCAAGCATGGTTTATGGAGTAAGTTTTTTTTATAGTTGCTTATGTGTCGGCTTCGTAATATTAATAAATTATGATATGAAAACTCTTATGATTTTATATATTTAAAAAAAAAGAAAATTATATAATGTTTAATGACATCACAATGCAAAATCAATGCGCCATATTTTTGACATTGATATATATGCATGAGAAAGAATAACCAATTATTAGATTTCATAATAAAATGTGTAATATAAAATTGGAGATAAATCAGAATTGGATTCGGGATAAAATTAGAGAGATGGATGTAGAAAGGAAAGGACATTTTGGAGGTTAGACGATTCTTATCAAACTTCACTTAAAAGAGTAATCGAAGCAAGATTATTTTTGTTTTCTTTTTATTTATTTTAAGTTCTTTTAATTTATTTTCCACTGTAAACGGATATTAACAGTACATAAGAAATAACACATATGATTCTTTATTTTTGCCTAACTATTTAAGGATAAATTCGATTCGTTGTACTTATAACTTATGCATTGATATGTTTTAATTTAAAAGTTAAAAGGTTGTTTTCTAAAATTTATATTGTGTTTTTATATCAAAAAAATAATATTGTTTAGAGTTATTATATTAGCGAACTCATCCTACATTGTGGACTTATGGTTGTAATTTTGTTAAGATTAAACTAAAAATATAATTTTTAAATGGAGGTTATATGCATATTATTTGTAAATGTGAAACTGTAATTATAATCAGAATTATATGAGTACTAAAATGTTTACGTAGCGGATGAGCAAGTGACCCAATGGTAGTCACCTCTGCATCTAATCGCATAACCCGAGGTTCGAACCTCGCCGCTCTCAGTTGGGAGAGAACTACTTAGACACTAGGCAACGATGAAAAAAAAAAAAAAAAAAAAAAAAAATGTTTACGTATTCATTGTTTTGGAAATATATAAATTAGTATGTTAATTTTGCATATAGGCCCTGAGGAAAATACATTTCACCTTCTAAAGGAAAACAAATCAATCCTTCTAGGAACATTAACGAAAAGAAAGATGAATATGTTTTTAAACTGCAATGAATAATTATTTTTTTATAAATCTCAATGTATTTTGTTTGATATGCTTGTATTATGAAACTATTTAAGCACCGTTGAAAGCGATGGTAACTGTAGAATCAAAAGATAATCACTCCGTAGGTCAAAATACATATAGTACTCAAATTATTATTTTGTTAAAAAAAAAAATAAGAAAACTTTCACGAAAGTCTAAATTACACTACAAGAATCTGCGCAAATTACCACGAAAAATTTACAACGATTTGAATCGTCGTAAACTTACGACGATATTACGACGATTTTACGACGATTTTGGTAATCGTCGTAAAACCGTCGTAAACGTTACAACGATTAAAATCGTCGTAAATTTACGACGATTTTACAAAGATTTTCCGATTAAGCACCAAATCGTTGTAAAATCGTGGTAAATTTACAACGATTTACCGACGTTTTGGTTTATAAGAATATTTAGTCGCTATATCGTTGCTAATTTACCACGAATTTACAACTTCTGATTTTGGGACTTTTTAACAACGATTTAAAGACATTTGCATCGCAAGCTGAGCAAGTAAGCTTCATTCCTTATCCGCGTCTTAAGTCCACAGGAATACATTGGCTATCCGTCATCAAAATTGCCCCGAGAGGGTACATAGTCAGGGAAGAAGAATCACCACTACAGAATGACACGTCCGTCAATATTCCTTCGCCAGAACTAAACACGAACATGGTCTTACTCGTTGATCCACATAATAGGGAAGGTCGAAGAGGTGAATGAGGACGAAGAAGAAGTCGAAGAGACGGACGAATTTGATGAATCGACTCCGAGGACGAACATGAGTCTGCGATGACTCCGAGTAATAAATAAGAAAATAATGTATTTTAATTTTTTTTTATAAAATAAATTAACAATCGTCGTAAATTCGTGGTAAATTTACCACGGATTTACGACTTTTTTGTATTTTGCACAAATTTACAACGATTTTACCACGAATAAATTTACAACGATTTTACCACGAATAATCTTATAATTCGTTGTCTTTTAAAGACCTCTAATCCTCAGAAGTTTTGTTTGTACGAGGTTGTCAACGTCAACGATTACCACGATTTTACAACGCTTTAAAACAAAATCGTCGTAAAATCGTGGTAAATTTACCATGAATTTACAACGGTTTTTTGTATAAACCCCTAAACCCCAAACATTTTTAAAAGTATGTCTTATATTACGTACAAACACTCGTTAAGACCTCTAAAGTTAATGAATAACTATAAAAACAATGTTAAAATTGCTTATCAATAAGTTTTGTTTACATATTCTTAGAATTTATAAAGTTTAAGATAAAGTGTACTATAATATATTGTGGTTAATATGTATATATGTTCTAATTTTATCAAAACTTGTTTTTGTGCAATCATACGACTTAGAATGATTTCATATGCATTGATGAGATCGAGTTTTAACCTCAATCACATACAACCCCAAGTGCAAGGCACAAGACGTTGTAGTAATATAAGGATCGAATCCACAAGGAGAGAAGGCTTAGAACAACAAGAATACAAGAAACTATCTTAGATTAGATCGAGTAAGAATCTTGGTTTGTAGCTAAACTAAACTAAGAAAGCAATACAAGTAAAATAAACTTGAAATCAACAAAAACGATTTTAAACTAAAGAGATACTAATGGTAAAGTATGGATCTTGGGGTTAAGATCAATGGTTTGGATGGATGGAATCAAGCTAATGACACTAAGACTAACAAAGGAGATGACTTTCTAGGACAAGGATCACTAAACTAGATTAGATCACTTCCATGACTCAAATCCATTCTCTAATCATAAAACCACAAATCTTCCGACCGAGCCTAGATGATTAGAGATCATTAAGTATAAGTCCTTAAAAGTCCATCTTAAACCTTAGACATCAACTTCCATTGGCTAAGTATAAAAGAATAACAAGAGATTGGACTAGACATTTCATCGAACACCTTCCGGGCATGAAACATCCTATAAGTACTAAGCTAGGATAATTACTTCTACCTTAGTGTTAAGAACATCTAATGTTATAGAAACCATAACCTAAACATCCTAAACATCACTAACCATCATCCATCATCCTAACCTATAGAAACCCCAAGATCCAAAAGATGACTACTCACTATGCATAATAAAAAGAAAGCTAGAGATTAAAGATAAAGACATTAATGCTAGATAAAGAAGATTAAAGAGAGAATCTAAGATTATATGAAACTAAGGAACATTCAAAGTTTTACAAAACTAGAGAGAAAAAAAAAAGTGTTCATTAACATAAACCCTAGTAGTATTTATAGGGAAATATGAGAGATAAATAAGTCACGCTTGACCCGGCGGTTTGGTCCAGCGGTTTGGAGGCCGCTGGACTGAACATCCGCGACTTCTTCGTCTTTGTCTTCTCCGGCGGTTTGGTCCAGCGGTTTGGAGGCCGCTGGACTGAACATCCGCAACTTCTTCGTCTTTGTCTTCTCCGGCGGTTTGGTCCAGCGGTTTGGAGGCCGCTGGACTGAACATTTCTTCTCTTTTGCCTTCTTCAAGCTCTCTTGTGCTCTCCCTTAGCTTCCAATGAGCTCCCCATAGCTCCAAGTACCTAAAATGAATGATATAATGCAAAAATGGCCTAAAAACTAACTAAGACTCTATTCTAAACTACTTAGTGAAAATATGCTAAATAAGACTATAATCTATATGAATTATGCAACTAAGGTACTAAAATGCTATGAAAATACATGCCTAAAACAGCTAAAATACACACTTATCAACTCCCCCACACTTGCCTTTTGCTTGTCCTCAAGCAAACAACACTCAACAAACACAAAAGACGTAGTGGAGGATGGATCTCAGAACCAAAAAGCTAAGAATCAAACATATGCAATGTTAATTAAGGCAATGAAGCACTTCGAGAAAATGTTCAACCATAAGTAATGAGAACTCTCAATCAAGTATCCATAGCACACTATCACAAGTCCTAGCTAGATTCAATGCCCATATCCACTCATTCTTTCATTCACCACATCCTTAAGTTCATTAATTAGTAACCGGTGGTCTCGCTAAATGCAATGCAAAGAGTTTCAATCGGTTTGGGAAATGTCTTATTTAAGTGGTTAAGTGTTTAGATGTTTAAGTGTTTTAAGGGGCTTACTCTCAAAAGCAAATAAGTAGTGTAAACATAATGCAAAAGTTAGGAAGACTAGGAACAAATACGTACAAGCCATTAAATCCCATGTTCTACCCTTCCTACTTTTCGTTCTAAGCACTCACTCCTTTTCTTTTCTTGCTCACTCCCCTTTTGATCTTTAAACACCCACTCAAATCCTTTCTTTTAATCATAACTCTACCCTTTATTCCCTTTGGGTTTCTTTCTTTGACACCACAAGTCTATCTTTCACCTTTGCACACTATCCTTAAGGGTTTTCTTTCGGTTTAGGCTTCACTCTTTTTACTCCTACTTTCGACCCTTGTTTTTGGGTTTTCTTTTCTTTTTAGGTTTTAGGAGTTTAACAACTTGTTTTCAATGCCCTTTCTTTTACTTTTACAAACCTCCCTTAAGGCAGTTACTCTCTTAGTTTTGGTGTTTAGACTTTTCTAATGATAACCCAACTCTCTTTTCTTTTCGTTTCCTCACTTCCCTCACCCATTACCAAATCAAAACTTGCTAGCCACCTAGATGGGATGTGGGACTTGTCGTCCCCAATACTTACAAAGTTTTGCTAATGTAACACTTTCCAAAAGGCCTCACTCAAAGAATTTAAACGGGGCTTGAAGGAATGGTTTAGGGTTAAGGGTAGGCCATCTAAAAATGAGATGGTTATCCAAACAATCAAGAGTGTGGTAAAAAGGGATAAAGTTTGGATATATATCATGAAACTACAATGCACTTTATCAAGCGCTAAATTAATGATTCAATTAAGTTCAATATTCACGGAGTAGTTTCAAATCAAGTGAGCATCAAACAAGCAATATCCTCTAGACTAAGAAAGTTCAAGATGTACAATTTCAACGATTTAAAAGATTCTATCACTTGTACCAAACAATCTCGAATTGGAATTCACATTGCAATGCTTTTCTATAACTTTTTACAAGGTATTATCATCATTGATCCATAGACAAGTGTGTATATCCTAAGGTTAAAGACTCGATCCTATGCTATATGAATGATGAAACAACATGAAACTAAGTTTTATTTTTGTGTTTTTCAAAATTTTTTGATTTTTTTGTTGTTTTTGAATGCATATAACTATTAACAAAATGCAATGTACTATCTAGATGGATGCAATGCATGATCACACATAGCTAAAACAATAAACATGATTAGTAACTAATGACCCTTCCCCCACACTTAAATCACACCGTCTCGGTGTGAACAAGAGATGAAGTAAGACCATTTAAAAGAGAATTAAAACTAGTGGTAAAAACGAAAACTAGTGCTAAAAATGAAAAATTATCTAAAAATGTATGTTATATACAATGATAGTGAAAGGTACCTTGGAGCTTACTTAAAGGGGTTCCATGATTCTTTATCATGGTGTGGTGGAGCCGATGTTGAAGTTTCGGTGTTGACTCGAGGTTGAAAGACGAAGTCTTGTTCCTCCATCGCGTTGGCGTCCTCATTTGTGTCTCCCCACTTCAAAAACATAAAACTAAGCATAATTAAACTACAATACTTGAATTTAAAAGCATATGTACAAAGGATAGACATGGGATTGCCTCCCAAGTGCGCTTGTTTAAAGTCACTAAGCTTGACTTAGACGAGACTTAGGCGGATATAGGATCCGAGAGAGGAATTTCGAAGTTCCTCCTAAGCAACTAGTCTAAAAGTTATCTAAAACTAAGTAGATTCCAAATCCTATTGACTAATCGCTACTCTCCCCGGCAACGGCGCCAAAAACTTGATGAGATCGAGTTTTAACCTCAATCACATACAACCCCAAGTGCAAGGCACAAGACGTTGTAGTAATATTAAGGATCGAATCCACAAGGAGAGAAGGCTTAGAACAACAAGAATACAAGAAACTATCTTAGATTAGATCGAGTAAGAATCTTGGTTTGTAGCTAAACTAAACTAAGAAAGCAATACAAGTAAAATAAACTTGAAATCAACAAAAACGATTTTAAACTAAAGAGATACTAATGGTAAAGTATGGATCTTGGGGTTAAGATCAATGGTTTGGATGGATGGAATCAAGCTAATGACACTAAGACTAACAAAGGAGATGACTTTCTAGGACAAGGATCACTAAACTAGATTAGATCACTTCCATGACTCAAATCCATTCTCTAATCATAAAACCACAAATCTTCCGACCGAGCCTAGATGATTAGAGATCATTAAGTATAAGTCCTTAAAAGTCCATCTTAAACCTTAGACATCAACTTCCATTGGCTAAGTATAAAAGAATAACAAGAGATTGGACTAGACATTTCATCGAACACCTTCCGGGCATGAAACATCCTATAAGTACTAAGCTAGGATAATTACTTCTACCTTAGTGTTAAGAACATCTAATGCTATAGAAACCATAACCTAAACATCCTAAACATCACTAACCATCATCCATCATCCTAACCTATAGAAACCCCAAGATCCAAAAGATGACTACTCACTATGCATAATAAAAAGAAAGCTAGAGATTAAAGATAAAGACATTAATGCTAGATAAAGAAGATTAAAGAGAGAATCTAAGATTATATGAAACTAAGGAACATTCAAAGTTTTACAAAAGTGGCTACAAAAACTAGAGAGAAAAAAAAAAGTGTTTATTAACATAAACCCTAGTAGTATTTATAGGGAAATATGAGAGATAAATAAGTCACGCTTGACCCGGCGGTTTGGTCCAGCGGTTTGGAGGCCGCTGGACTGAACATCCGCGACTTCTTCGTCTTTGTCTTCTCCGGCGGTTTGGTCCAGCGGTTTGGAGGCCGCTGGACCGAACATCCGCAACTTCTTCGTCTTTGTCTTCTCCGGCGGTTTGGTCCAGCGGTTTGGAGGCCGCTGGACTGAACATTTCTTCTCTTTTGCCTTCTTCAAGCTCTCTTGTGCTCTCCCTTAGCTTCCAATGAGCTCCCCATAGCTCCAAGTACCTAAAATGAATGATATAATGCAAAAATGGCCTAAAAACTAACTAAGACTCTATTCTAAACTACTTAGTGAAAATATGCTAAATAAGACTATAATCTATATGAATTATGCAACTAAGGTACTAAAATGCTATGAAAATACATGCCTAAAACAGCTAAAATACACACTTATCATGCATACAATATCATAATTATATTCAACATGAAGTCAAATGACAAATGAATTTCAGCGAAATCCATTTAGTGTAATGAATCGTCGTAAATTCGTGGTAAATTTACCACGAATTTACGACGATTCACACAAAATCGATGGAAATTCGTGGTAAGTTAACAACGAATTTACGACCAAAAATGAAACTCTAAACGTCAAATCCTCAGGAGTTTTGTTTGTACGAGGTTGTCAACGTCAACTATTACCACGATTTTACAACGATTTATAAAGTAATCGTCGTAAAATCGTGGTAAATTTACCACGATTTAACACTGATTTTACTACCACGATTACAACGATTTTATTTTCATCATTCCCAAAACGCGGCAAACCAAACGAACCAAAACATTTCAATTTTTTTTTACAACGCATTAACGACGAATCGTCGTAAATTTACGACGATTTTACGACGATTCCTAAGTCTATATATAGTCCACCAAAATTTTTCATTTTCACTCATTCTTTCTAAATCTCTCTCTCTCTAAAGTTTTCTCTCTCTAAAACTCTACAACTTTCACTCTTCTTCAACATCCCCAAAGGTAAATATTTTTAATATATGTGTTATAAAACCGGATTTTAGAATTAGTTTTAGGAATTGGAATTTAGTTTTAGGATTTGGAATTAGTTTTAGGATTTGGAATTAGTTTTAGGCTCGGATTTTAGTTTTAGGATTCAGATTTTAGAATTATATGTTTAGAACATATAATTAATTATTAAAATACTTAATGTTTATATTTTAAAATATTTAAAACTTATTACTTAACATAATTATTTTTTACTCTTAGTTTTTAAAATACATAATTAATATTAAAATACTTAATATTTAGTTTTTAAAATACTAATATAATGTCATTAAAATACTTATATAATGTTTAGTTTTTAAAATACTTAATAATTTTTAAATACTTAATGTTTATTATTTAAATATTTAATGTTTTTTGGCAGGTACTTATATATGGCTCCTAGGAGAGGGAAGACCTTACCGCCGGACTACATGCAGATGTTGGCGGAGAGAGGGCTTCCGGGAAGCCTCGGGTTCGGTTCGGCTACGGCTTCCGGGACATCTCCTGTCCAAACCGGGACGTCCGTCCATGGCGAGCGGCCTCCTCCTCCTTATGTGCCCGCCGCCGACGCCGCCGACGCCGCGGACGCCGCAAACGACGATATCCGGGCCCGGTACATCCAAAGTTGGATGTACGGGACACGCGCCGTACGCCAACCTCCGGGTTGAGGATATCCTCACTCAACCCGGACATGACAGTCTCCGTCGGTTGGATCCGTACAAGTCTCCGGACACTTACTGGTAATTATTTTAATTTTAATTTTTTTTTTTTTTTAATATATTAATAAATTAATTAATGTTTTTTCAGGTTCAAGTACGACAACCAGGTCTCGCGTTCTATCGCGAACATAATCAAGGGATACTTTACCGAGTCGCATCCCAATTGGAGCAAGACACCCGAGCACATCAAGAGGACGAGGTTCAAATGTTTCGCGGTAATGTTCTAATTTAATTTCAATTAAATTTATTTATTTAACTTTAAATTTTTTATTATATATTATTCGCGTAAAAGTAACTTATAATTTCTCATATTTTGTAGCAAAAGTGGCATTGGGATTTCTCGATCAATGAGACCGTGAGGACGGAGTTCAACAAGACGGCGAAATTCCGTCTCGTCAACACCGTCTCCGACTGGAAGGACAAGTGGAGAGTCGTCGGCGACGCGGGGAAGCCGGTATATCTCTCGGTCGCGGTCTGGGACGACTTGAAGAAATATTGGACGGATGGCCACAACGCGACCGTAGGCGAGAAGTGTTCCACCTCCGAGAACGCGAAGCTACCCGACGGGACGCCGAGCGAGATGGCTCACACGTCCGGACAAATCCCGTTCGCGGGTCGGGCGCACGAAATAATAAGTCTTTCTTACTAACTTTTCCAAATTATTTTTATTTTCAAATTACTAATATTATACTAATGCACATATTTTTATTATTTGTTTGTAGGCCAAGGAGCCGGGTCACAAGCCGGCCGTCGATGCCGTCTTCGAGAAGACGCACGGGGAAAAAGACCGGCGAGTTCGTTGACTCCCATTCCGAGCGGATATTCAACGATCTTGAAGCTCGGAAGACGGAGATCGAGACTCAACGATCTCAGAGATCCCCGGGAGGCACTCAATATCTTGGCGAGCCGCTTACTACCGCCGAGCTCGATCAAATATATCATGAGGTAAAATTTTACTCTAAAATTTTCTCTAAAATCTAAAATTATTTTTTTAAACGTTCATTTACTAATTGTTTAATTTTATAGGTTGCTCCTAAGAAGAAAGGACGGGTTCTAGGCATGAGATCCATGCAGGACGTCCCACTTGCTCCTACCAATTACCGATCTCCGGCTGAGTTGCGGTCGAGATTCGGAACATGCATGCGACTCGGGTGAAGAACATGCGGTTCTACAACAAGCATGTTTACGGTGCTTTCGCATCTAACCCGGAACTACTTCGGGCGATGCAGACACATCCCGACCGTCCGTCGACTGAGCAGGCCGGAAAAAGCAACGTAGATCCCGAGAACGCAACCCAAGACTATTTCGGGTCTAATTTCAATTTAGACGACTAGTTTTTTTTTTTTTGTATTTTGAGATTGTAATAAAAATATTTAAAAAAAATAATATTTTATTTTATAAAATATTATTATTTTTTATTTATAATAATAAAAATCGTCGTAAAATCGTCCATAATTAGGGACGATTTTACGACGATTTGTAATATATATATTTTTTCAAATCGTGGTAAAATCGTCCCTAATTAGGGACGATTTTACGACGATTTTTAGAATTTTCGATTTATTATAATTACAAATTTACAACCAAATATTCGTTGTGAAATCGTTGTAACAATTACAACATTTTTACAACGAATATTTTACCACGAATTTACAACGAATTTGGTTCGTCGTAAAATTTACCACGATTTTACGACGATTTGGTTTTTACTTCGATCGGTTAACGACGAAATGGAAATCGTCGTTAAATCGTGGTAAACTGCATTTTACCACGATTTTACAACGATTATGGTCGTGGTAAAAGTCGTGATTTCTTGTAGTGTTATAATATATGGTGAGAAAGCGAGAGACGATATTAAAGATTAAATGAAATGACTAACCATTTTGGCTCCATATCTCAACGACAACTATCTCTTGTCTCTTTTCTCCATCTTTAAAATCTCTCTCTCTCTCTCTCTCTTTCTCTCTATGCTCTTCACAAGATTCTATCTTTTGTGCTAAACCAAAAAAAATACAAAAATTTAACTTTTCATTTTAGTTGTATTTTAAAGAACCCCTCGATATCAAAACTCCTTTTTTATTTTTGTTGTTGTTTCCCTTGAGATTTTCCTAAAAAGTTGTCCAAGAAAATCAACTAAAAAGGTCTCTTCTTGTTTCTTGAAACCACATATCAAGAACTTCTTGTTGCCCTCTTCTCTGTTTTGTATAATATTTATTTAAATTTTCTCAAATTTATTTTAAGAAGATCGTTCATAAACCGAAGATTCGCAATTGTTTTCATCTATTTCAGGTACAATTCTTCATTTTCGGTTGGTTTTATTATCTTTACTAAAATCTATGTGTTTTATGAAAAAGTTGGAGATCTTTTTATTATAATTTTAAAAAATTTTGAATGTGAATATTACTAGTTTTAGTTAACAAATAGTTATTTTTCAAATAATCATGATTTGTGGTTAAGTCTAAACTTGAATGTTTTATGTAATTACCTTTTTATTTCATTAAAAGTATAATGTTCTTTAAGTTATATTCATAGATTTAAGGAGAGGGTGAAAGATAGATCATTTGCTTTACTTTTAAACAAAATTATTAAACTAATCATGTAGCACAAGGAAACTAATCTTTCTGCACTATAATGAGTAGCTTTAAAGCTCACTAGTTATAGAATTTGTGTATGTTTATAAGCAACCTTTTATATGCCCATTTTCATTTCTTTTTGGTTCATACACTTTTTATTGTTAGTATAATCACTCAGTTTTTGGTTTAGGACGTCAAAAATAAATATAAATAAAACAGTTTTTTTCCTTTTTTTGGTATATATAAATGATTGGTTGTACACTTACACTATAAATGTAATACAACTTTTATTTTTCAATTACATGATGAGAATTATCTTACAATACGACTAAAATATTTTTTTAAGTACCGTCATTAGTTTTTTCCCCTAACACATAACTTTTATAAATATTTACATTTAATTTAAAGTTTCAATTAACTATTTTTTTAAGATTTAGCGTTATGATTTAGGATCTAGTAATGATGTAAAAAAAAAAAAAAAGATCTTGTAATGAAGTTTTTTTTTGTCGACGGTCTAGTAATGGAGTTCAAAATCTTAGTTTTATGATATTTTTGAAAAGTCTTTATGGTGTAATCTTGAAAAAAAAAACTAAAACAAAAATTAAGATATATTATTTTTAAGGGATATTATATGTCTTTGTAGAAAACAATTTGTTGAGAATCGATCCGATTCAGCCCAAGATCCAACTCCGATTCAATCGACCAACACACAAGATTTTAACCCGGTTCACGGCGTTAACTAGCCGCTACGTCCGGTTAGGATCAGAAGCATCATCCGGTTCGGATGGTTCGCCGCTTCGATCCCCAAATCAATAGATACATCGGAAATCACCTCCGATAGGGTTTTACAACAAGATCACTCACCCTTGATTACAACCTAAAAAGGGTTCACTAATAAACTTCTTGAGAGAGGCATTACTTTCTCTTGCATGGCCTTGCCTTTGTCCCTCATCATATCTCTCATAAAGCCATAACTCGTACTTGCTTTGGCTGCTTTCGTCTCGATATAATACTTGTTTCTGTAATCTGACTTGAAGACTCTCATATGCTCTCCTCAAATGAACCTTTGTCTTGTCCATTAATGAGAAACAACCATTTGTTGTTAGCACTTGCCATTGAATAGCTAACAACAAAATCCAGCAGTAGTATCCATTTCCTTTTGGATTTACTAGACTGCTCCAAGCTCCTTAATGATCTCCTTTGCTCCTAGATCATTATATACCCTGAGCTTAAACAAAACCTTCCCAAGAACCTAATCCGGCATACCGAGACTTACCGTGCATAAACCCTTCTCAAAACTTCCCCATAAATTGCTAGTCTTCAAAAAAAAAAAAAACCATTAACTACTTTGATCCAAGTTGTTAACTTTACCAAGTCCCACCATACTTTATCTTCATTTCTTTTACTTGAATCTCAACTTTTAACCTGATATTTCAACACACAATAACACATAGACTCAGCCTCCTAAAGCGTCCCTTAGTAACCAGAATCTATGAGTTTCCATTGTTGTTTTTTCACCCATTTTTGAACACTAATTGCAGCAGACCTTAAACAACTTATTCAAGCTTAAACCCAATCTGAAACCCAGCAGAGAGTCTTAGCTTCCTCTTGATTTAAGTCAACATACACTTCAAGTGTTCTAACCATGCTTTGATTTCTTTAACAAGCAGATGATAAGTAACTTTGAAGTTTCACAAATACACCTTGTGATTGGCAGCGGAAATACATAAACTTCTTTGAAGATTTGAGCCTTGAGAGATGATAGCTTGTTCTTGATGAGCTTAAATTAGAGTCATGACCTTAACTCATACCTTATATCCAGGACTGAATTGAACCTTGAGGAACTTTCAGTCTACATCATCTCAAGATGGTTTCATCATTACCATAGATACAAGAACTTCTTCTTGTGTTCATTTACTTGCACCAGTCTCTAAACCCTTTTGTTCTTGTGTTGACAGCAACTTATTCCTGCAAGTTCTTTGGATCCAAAACTTGCAACGTCGCATACAATGATCGTTCTTCTTCTTTACTTAGCGACTTAGTTCTTGAACCTTCACCATCACCAACATCTTCTTCCTTTTGAATTCATGAAGATTCAGATGTTGAGAACCTTTTAATTTTACCTCAGATTCATGAATCGATCTTGTTTCTTTTGATTAAGACTTGAAATTGCTTTTACCCGCAATATTCACCATCCTAAGTGATCCTTTCATCGATTCGATAAAACCCGAACAGGAGCAGAAGTCGCGGATTCTTCTTTCCTGCGATTCTCGCCGTCGCATATCTTATAATTATTTCCGATCAATTTCTTCACCATGAGATTCTATCTCCTTTCAAAAACCCAAGTCATAAACAAGACCAACCAACATCGCCGTCTTTTGTCTTCCGTCTTTCAGCTCGCGCCATCGTTGAGAACAGCGACGCCGTCTTCAGATTCCCGATGATCGAGCAAACCCAGAAACGACTATGTCTTCTTCTTGGTTCTCTTGACTGTGCTTGATCCGTGAATCGCTGAGCCAAAGCTCTGATACCACTTGTTGAGAATCGATCCGATTCAGCCCAAGATCCAACTCCGATTCAATCGACCAACACACAAGATTTTAACCCGGTTCACGGCGTTAACTAGCCGCTACGTCCGGTTAGGATCAGAAGCATCATCCGGTTCGGATGGTTCGCCGCTTCGATCCCCAAATAAATAGATACATCGGAAATCACCTCCGATAGGGTTTTACAACAAGATCACTCACCCTTGATTACAACCTAATCAAGCTTACAAGAAAGAAGAAAAGAGACGAATAAAACCCCCATGAGAAACCCCTCACTAGCTCTCTCTCTCTCATATGATTCTCTCTCCGTAAAAGAAGTCATCGTTAAGAAGAAGATAATATCTACCACTATCATCGTCTGTGCAATATATCTTGTAGAAGATATATGTTCACGTGATCTCTCACGTGACCTTTTTCCTCTTAATGACTAAGACCTTCTAAACCAACTAGTGTCTTTGCCACACTTAGAGAAAACTCCCAGAATTGATTTATCCTTAGCTTTGTTCTTCTTATACTTCAAGCTTTTGCCCATCAAGTTGAATCACAAACCCAACACAATTCCTTGAACACAATATTTACTATGATTGATCATTTTTCCCAATGTTCACATCATATATGTATCATGTATGGAATAAAACAGAATAATAAGAATATTATAACATAATCATCAATTTCATCTCAACGTTCTAATATTGTTTTTTTAAAAATAATAAAATAATATTTGCTAATTTATATTAGCAGTAAAAATATATAGTGGTTGGTTTGTTAAATTTCATATCATTACTTCTTTTGTGTAGGTGACTTCCTGTTCAGCCACCACCATGATGATCTAACCTCAACATTGACCATTTTACCCTTAAGACATTATCCTAAATGTCTAGAAAACCAGACATCCGACGTGGCATATTCACCACCGTGGCAGCCACGTTACTCCTCTCAATGTTCCCGCCAAATGTTGAATCGACCGTTGAGATACAAGCTCTGCTCCGTTTCAAAAACCGTCTCAACGACCCTAACAACATTCTACAAACCTGGAAACCTTCCGAGTCACCGTGTCGTTTCCACGGCGTCACGTGCGATCCGGTCTCCGGTGAAGTCATTGGTATCTCTCTAGAAAACGCGAATCTCTCCGGTTTGATTTCTCCGGCAATATCGAATCTCAAGGGCCTCTTGATGTTGTCTCTTCCTTCTAATTTCATCTCCGGGAAGATCCCGCCGGAGATTATCGATTGCACAAACCTAAAAATACTCAATCTCACCACGAATCGGCTATCTGGGATGGTCCCGGACTTATCGTCTCTTAAAAAGCTAGAGATTCTCGACATATCCGTTAATTTTCTTACGGGAGAGTTTCCGAGTTGGGTTGGGAACCTAACTCGGTTGGTTTCGCTCGGGCTCGGTAGCAATTACTATAAAGAAGGTGAGATTCCATCGAGTATCGGAGGTTTACAGAAATTGACTTGGCTATACCTAGCTCGGTCTAACTTGACCGGCAAGATTCCCGATTCTTTATTCGATTTGAGATCTCTCGGCACGTTCGACATCGCTATGAACACGATTTCGGGGGAGTTCCCGTTGTTGATAACTAGATTGGCCAATCTCACAAAGATCGAGATGTACAACAACAAATTAACCGGTAAAATCCCTTCGGAGATCGGGAATTTGACTCGTATGCGAGAGTTTGATGTTTCTGTGAATCTATTGAGCGGTTCGTTACCACGAGAAATCGGAGGTTTAAAAGATCTCACGGTTTTCCACTGCCACGAAAACAACTTCGCTGGTGAACTACCGTTCGGTTTTGGAGAAATGCGTTTCCTAACGTCGTTGTCAATTTACCGGAACAACTTCTCCGGTGAGTTCCCAGGGAATATTGGCCGGTTCTCGCCATTGGACACGGTTGATATATCCGAGAACAAGTTTACCGGTCCATTTCCTGGTTATTTATGCAAAAACAACACACTACGGTTCTTGCTTGCCTTGGAGAATGAGTTTTCCGGCGAGATCCCGAGATCTTACGCAAAATGTAAATCACTTTTGAGAGTCCGTATTAGCCAGAATCGTTTAACCGGTCATGTTGTTGAAGGATTATGGGCGTTGCCGCTCGCTAAGCTGATCGATCTCAGCGATAACAATCTCACTGGAGAGATTTCTTCTAAAATCGGACTTTCGGTGGAGCTAAGTCAGTTGAATTTGCATAACAACGGATTTTCCGGCATGATTCCACGAGAACTCGGAAAACTAACAAATTCAGAGAAGATTATTCTAAGCAACAACAAATTTTCCAACAAAATTCCGACGGAACTGGGGTATTTAAAACTATTATCTTCTCTACATCTAGAAAACAACTCATTAACGGGACCTATCCCTCTTGGATTAACAAACTGCGCAAGATTAGTTGATCTTAACCTCGCGAGGAACTCGCTCACAGGAGAAATCATCCATAGTTTATCTCGGATAACTTCTTTGAACTCGTTAGACCTCTCGGGCAACGATTTAACGGGTGAAATCCCCGCGACTCTCGCGAAGCTGAAGCTGAGTTTCATCAATTTTTCCGAAAACAAACTTTCCGGAAGAATACCGCCCGATCTTTTAGCGGTGGGAGGATCCGCTGCGTTCTCACTGAACGAAAAGCTATGCCTCGACGAACAAAACGCTAAAACAAGCGAGAGTTCTGGTCTTAGCGTATGCGACAACTACAACCATGTGCACAAGAACGGCTCACTTGGCGGAACACTCTTGTTTTTGGCTCTAGCCATTGCTTTCATAGTTCTTGTGATTGGTCTATTTCTGTTACGTCATAGAGTCGCGAAAATACACGAGTTCTACTCGAAAAACGGAGATATCAACAAAGCGGAAGCGCATTGGAAAATCGCGTCTTTCCATCAAATGGATCTAGATGCCGAGGAGATATGTAAGTTAGATGAAGGTAATGTGATCGGAGCGGGAAGCGCAGGAAAAGTGTACCGTGTCGATTTGAAAAAAGGCGGCGGTACGGTCGCGGTTAAGTGGTTAAAAAGAGGAGTAGAAGGAACAGAGGTCTCTCTTGCGGAAATGGAGATTCTCGGTAAAATAAGACATAGAAATGTGCTTAAGCTTTACGCTTGTTTGGTCGGAAGAGGCTCTAGCTATTTGGTGTTTGAGTTCATGGAAAACGGTAACTTATACCAAGCTCTTCGCCAAAACGTTAAAGGCAGCTTACCGGAGTTAGATTGGCACAAGAGGTAACTAATGTTCTGTTTCTTGAAAATTATCATTTAGTTCAAGAATACAACAAAGACATTATAATTGTTATAATGTCATATTTTTGCTGAAAAATAGGTATAAAATAGCGGTAGGAGCGGCTAAAGGAATCGCTTATTTGCATCATGATTGTTGTCCACCGATAATTCACAGAGATATAAAGTCTAGTAACATTTTGCTTGACGGAGATTACGAGTCGAAAATCGCCGATTTTGGAGTAGCAAAAGTTGTAGACAAAGGATATGAATGGAGTTGCGTGGCAGGGACTCATGGTTATATGGCTCCTGGTAAGTTTTTTAACCGATAAATTCAAATAAAAACCGGTTTTTATAATAATTTTAAACTAATTTGTGTGTGTGTTTTGTGTTGTGGTGACTTGCAATTAGAGCTAGCTTACTCTTTCAAAGCGACGGAGAAGAGCGATGTGTATAGCTTCGGTGTTGTTCTTCTAGAGCTAGTAACGGGTCTTAGGCCGATGGAAGACGAATACGGAGAAGGCAAAGACATAGTTGATTGGGTTTACTCAAAGATTCAACAAGATCATCATCAAAAGAACGTTTTAAACGTTTTGGACAAGAAAGTTTTGTCGAGTTACGTAGAAGAGAGCATGATTAAGGTTCTTAAAATGGGTCTTCTATGTACTACGAAGCTACCTAATCTAAGACCAAGCATGAGAGATGTCGTGAGAAAGCTTGACGACGCTTATCCGTGCGTATCAAGCTCTCTAGACGAAACCGAGAAGGTTACGGTATAGGTTATATAATGAATCAATAACTTTGGGTTAATGTTTTTTTTTCATGTTTTAAAGACTAGTCTAGTCGTCAAGCTTTGGGTTAAGGTTTGGTTTGTGTAAAAGTAGAGTATAATATAAGAGACTATACATTACGATGCAATAAGAGTTCTTGTCATGACATTACACTGAAAATGCAAAACCTACATATTACAAATTCGATTAGTATTTGGGACAAGACCATATAACATGCCCCGGCATATACAAATTTGAGGTTTTTTGTCCTCCAAAAGAAACCTCAAAACTCAAAACCTCAAATTTGAGGTTTCATTTTTTTTTTGCATTTTCATCCCTACAATTAATAATATTTCACAAATATCTTTATTAACTTTTTAATTTCATCATTTTAGTACATAAAAAATTATATTTTGTAAATATAAACTTAATTTTCACATGCTAAACTAAAAGAAATACATTAAATTAAAATAAAAAATATTAATTTAGTAATTATTTATTGGTTTAATAATTATTTGAAGTATGTCTTATATTATCTACAAAAATTAAGAGATTTATTTAATTGTGAAAAATAGTAAGGACTTAAATGCAATATGTAAAATTAAGTTTGAGGTTTTTCTTTTGGAGAGAAACACATGAAACCTCAAATTTGAAGTTGGTGAAACCTCAAATTTGAGGTTTGTTTTTGGAGATGCTCTAAGACCAACTCCATTAGTGTTGTTTAAGGGGTGTTTAGCAGTGTGCTTAGTAATTTTAGAGGAATTAATTAAATGAATAATGATTTAATTGTTAACCATCATCGCTTCTTATAGAAGCAGTTTAAACTTTTTTTAAGCACATCATTATACGAGGTTCTTAGAGGGATTTTTAGCTCATGGACCCCACACAAAAATTAAAAATCAACTCTAAAAACTCTTATTTAAGAAACACCTCTTATATAAATCGCGGGCCCCACTGACATGTGGCGGCCCGTGATTGGTTTGATTATTATTTAAATTTTTTTTTGTTTTTAAAAAAAAAAAAACGAAATTTTGATTTTTAAGAAACTTTTAAAAGTTTTAGGGATAATGATGGTCTAACGTGTCAATTTGTGATCGGGTGGAATTAAAAAAAAAAAGCTAAATGGTTTGTCGGGGTTCTTTTGTTTTTGGGGATAAATTTTTTTTGACCTAATCGCCATCAAGCGTGAATAAGAATCAAAAATAGAACTAAAAGTACCGATTCAATAGAACCCTAATATATATCATACCAAGTGTAAGAATCGATTCGAGGACACAAAGACGGTATTAAAGGGCTCAACTCAAATATCTAATACTTTTTGAAATATAATTTATGAATTGAAATAAGATTTTTGAAATGAAATAAAAAAAAGTTTTTTTTTAAGTTGTTTAACCATTGGACAAAATAAAATGATAAACTGAGAAATGAAGAATAGCGAATATAAAAATGAAAATATATACAAAAGACTTTCTCAAATAAACCAATACTATTACACAATTTTGGTCTACACGTGGCTAGTAGAATCACCGGACCGAAGATGATCCGACGACCGTTCACCGACATAATTATTCTTACCAAGAAACAATCGATCTAACGGTGATCTCATCGCTAGAAGCAAACCTTTAGGTGCACCAGCACGCACCTGATCATCACCTCCTTGTGAAGACGTAACCATCGAACTAGTCCGGTACGGTGGTGTAATAGAGAACGGTCTACGATCTAACCGGCCATCTTGGTGATCAAACCGGTCATAGTAAAAATAGTTTGTATCACTCTCTAAGCTTCCCGTTCTATACCCTCTAGCCGAACTCATCACATGAGGTAACGCCACGTGGCTATTTAAAGGGTTCACTAATAGCTTATTGTGAATGTCTTGAGGTAACCGAAGCGTAAACCGGTCTAGATTCTCTGTATGTTGACCGGTCCAATCAGAATTAGTGAAAATTCCGGCTAAGTTCCACCCGGTCGACATAGACCTACGTGGCATACTCTGGTTACAAGTCAACGCCACCGAGTCAATCAATCTTGCATCAGGAGAACCCAAAACCCGGTTCTGATCAGAACCGGGAAGATCATTAACTACTAAACCGGGAATTTGGATCGAAACATTAACAGATTCACCCGGTACAGGAACGAGATTAGCCCGACATAGAGGACACGTGGAGTGTGACCTTAGCCAAGCGTCTATACAACCAGGATGGAACACGTGGCAGCATTTAGGAATCAAACGCAGCGTTTCGTCGTCTTCGAACTCGTTTAAACAAACGGCACACTCTAGCGCCTCTTTGCCTATCCGTAACGTTTTAACGGTCGAGTAACGGAACGTTGGAAACGTCTCGATGACGGACGCGTCGAGACCACGCGCTTGTTGTCGGTTCAAAGAGAGCCAGTCGTTACCGCCAGGCTCGAGGGCTTGTCCGTTGTTGTCTTGACCGGTGACTCTCCCGAGACACCTACGGATGTAGACGGAGAAGAACCCTAGAGCGAAGAAAACGCTTACCAATACTATCATTAGTATCGCCATGGTCGGGTCGAACCGTGTGCCTTCTCCGTACATGTCCGAACCGCCGTGAGTGGCTTGAGCCGAAGCCTGACTAGAGAAGTGTAGATCAAAGAGGAGTAGTGCTAAGATCGAACCATGATGACCGGTGATCGAACGGTCGAGATTGATTCTAATTTTGAGGTTCATGAGGAATATATAGTTTTCACCGGTTTGGCTCTCGGGTCCATGCAATAGTACTATGAATTTTGTCTATATAATTTTTTTTTTTTGTAATGAAAACAAAATAAATGAATTACTTATTGGTGTTAAGATCAAAGGAGAGGAAACATTGAGAGATAATGGGATATTTTGAGGTTGCTCAATAATGGTTACAAAGGGCCCTTTTGTGTTTGGTAGGTTGACTTTGAAGTTTGAACGATGCTACTATTTAAAAGATGTTACATCGTAACTAATTTAATATGTTTTTATTAATATAACATTAATTTTTTGTTATTTATATGACATGATTGTGATTTTTTTTTCATTCAAGAAGTTGAGATGTCTTCTATCAATATAACAAACCGGTTATTGCAAATGCCGCCAAGGTTTTTGTAAATGATATGGTTTTATAATTGTTTAGTTTCTTATAATTTATCAAAGTATAACTATTTTCAAGCATATCCACTCTAAATTTAATAACATTTAAATTAAAAAAACGATTTTAATTAATATGATTTTGGAACGCAATTTATAAAAACATGAAATTTTCACGTTGACTAACAAAAATATAAATAAATAGGGAATAGGATATCACTAGTTTGGCTTTGCATCGTGCTTAATCCCATGTCGTCATTACGTCGTTTTTTAATTATAGGCTATGCTCTTATAATAAAATAAGTATATAACTTAATATCAAAGCTCTTATTGATTATCTTTTTAAAAAATTAAAGAGCCTCTATCTTATCATTTCCGATTATTATTATTATTATAGAATAATGATTGGATGAGAAGTATGGCGACTCTGACGACGGCATGTGTTAAAATAGGGTTCGGTGTCAGGACCGAACTGAGATGATTAAAATAGAAGAGGGTCGGAAAACTCGTTAAATGATAATTGAGACGAACAGATAGAACCGAAGTGGAAATAAGGGTAGAAATGCCGAACTAAAGATAATATGCCGAACAGAAAAGTGAATAGGAACTCGGAGTTCGTTTGTTTATAGATTGATTGTTTGATACAACGACGAAGTGAAATGATGCGTTTATAATAGTTTCTCTCTGTAGATTCTCTCTCTAAAATTCCGGATCCTTTACTTCTGAGCCAGAACCCTCTATTTATAGTGAAGATCTTTAGTCCTTGGCGGGGTTTTGCTCCTTGGCGGGATCACTTCGGCGCATGCTCGACATACGGAAAGCTGTTTTGTCGAACATGCATTTGCATTTAATGTGGTTGTCGAGCGTGCCTTTGCATTAAATGCACGTTCGGCTGGCCTCTGTATCTTGCAGGTCCGTATTGACACCTCTGTTGACTAAGCCACGGCGTCGTACAGACGTCACATGTGTCAGTTCTGGCAGGTCCGTACCGATGTCACTGTGTCGCGCACGCCTCCTTCAAATGGGCTTTGACTTTGGGTGGGCCTTGACTTCGGCGGCCCCTTGGGCCAAACTCCAAATAGGGCCTAAAGAATTCTTCTGGTAACTTCTGAAATGGGTCAGGCCTGAGTGGGCTTAGGCCCACCCTTAACAGCATGACATAGTATAATATATATATATATATGTCTCGTAAGAGTATAATGAATATAAATAGTTTGTTGATAAGAAATTGAATTTCGTTTTGAATTGTTCACTTAATTTAACTACCGTCCACAAGATGATTCAAACAAACAAACAAAAAATTCTATAAAAATAGTTCAACGATTTTTGTTAGAAAATAGGAAAAATGAGTTTGCGATCCGTAGTATTATATATTTTATACATAGTTAAATTAAATGGTGGAGCTAGAACAATTGAATACTATATTCTGATGAAGAAACTATTTAAATTAGCTATATTTTGTTTTTTTTAATAAACTATTGTGTATAAAATCATTTGATTTCAAGAAAAAATCAGACAACTCGGTTATAAAATAAAATTATTATGTTTGTCTCGTTTATTGCAAGATTAAATAATATTACCCGATGGTATACAAATTTTCTTATTTCATAGAGGAGAACAAAGGTAAGACCCATTTGGGTAACATGATAGGCCTATTTACTTCTAATTTTATGTTTGTGTAAGCCCATTACCTAATCGTGAGCACCCAATTTGTGTCTAGCATAGATAATATGAATAATGTTATTATAAATCCACCTAAGTGTCCTTTAGTTAAACATGTCTCTCTTTAATCAAAATGGAGAAAGTTCTTGAAAAGTAAATAGAGAAAGTTTGAAAGCATATATTGAAAATGTTCACATTGTTTGATTTGTTATGTTCTTTTGGGAGACAAAAGGTGAGAAAAGGAGATTTTTGATAGCAAAAGAAAATGACATTTTTTTGTCCATAAGGATATTTAAAAACTTATCACATCATTTGATTTATTATCTTGTTATTTTAGTTATATTTCTACTGTTTTTCTTGATAGGCTTGTACATCATGTTATTCTTAGTGAACACACAAAAAGAATATATAACTTTTAATTTTGAAGGATCATATATATTTTGGATCAAGAATGATATAATGTGAGATGAACAACTTTTCAAATATGAGCTAAAACCAAAGTTTTTATATATTAAGAATATATTTACTGTTATATCTACCAATAATTTTTTTATGGGTTTATTGATAATCTTATATTGTATTAATATATATTCTTTCAACTAAGAAAATCCAAACCCTACACATTAATTTGTGTATACTTACAGTCACCGATGTACATGTACGGTTTCTTAGGCATGACTTTTACTGGATTTACAGCTAAGCTAAACTCCCATGCCGTAAGTATGACCTGTCCTATATATTTATATATCATTTAATTATTTATAAATAGGATAGATCATATATCATGTAGTATTTATATATAATATAGTATTTATATATAATATAGTATTGTTAGCATAAGATCCCTATAATTCCTAAGTTTCTATAATATTGGATAGAACAATTCATTATCATTAGTCCACCATGCATTAGGTTCATTGGATTTGTATTTGCATGCATGTGATGAGGTTATATAGTCATTAATCATTTGAACCTAAAAAATCGATAAGTTTTTATATTGCCATAAATAACTCTAATTTCGAAATTTGAGTGTGATTTTATTAAACCCAGTACCATAAGAGGGTAAATTTTATTAAATTTGAGTGTGACACCAATTATTTCGAGAAATTCACAAAACTACACTCTTGCACTCCTCCTTCACAAAACTACACCTAATTTATTTTTTTCACATATTTACACTCTTTCAAAATTTTAAAAGCTTGAATTACCCTTTTAAAAATTACCAAAATTAAAATATTTTCATATGGGTTCGCTAATTAGTGTTTATGGTATAGTATTAAGAGGGTAGGATTGTAAGGGTAGGGTTTATTTGGGTTTAATTTTGAGTGTTTATGTGTAGTTTTGTGAAATACTATTAAAATGGTGTAGTTTTGTGAAGTACTTTTAAAATGGTGTAGTTTTGTGAAATGTAATTCAAATGGTATAGTTTTGTAATTCTCCCTATTATTTTATGATTTAATTTGAGATAAGCAGAAAAGGGTCATTATCTTATGGAATTGTGTTACTTAAGATCTCACATAAAAAAATAAAAGTATCCAAAAATTGTTTTTTAAAAAAATGTGTAGGAATTTTATCCCATCTGTGTATATTCTTATGTTTTATATTCTTCTTTTTTATATTTGATCAGATAAAAATTATAATATCTGAATTATATTTAGATTATTATTATGAAGAGAACACATGATCCGACCAAGTACAATATATCCCAGAGCAAGAATTTCAGGTAGCGGGATTTCCGCTTAAGCCACATGCTAATCTCATTTTAATTAATTTTAAAATGTAGATTAGGGTGTTTGTTGCCGGATGCTTAGTTGTAAGCTATACTATTTAAATATATAAATAAATATATGACTATACAAAAATATGGTTTAAATATAAAATGCGTACTCCTAATAAACCAATATGTAATTTTCAAGCATACAATGGGAAACAAAACATTGATAGTTTGATTTGATATTCTGGTCTACGTTACCAATCATATAACCTTTATTTTCTGCAATCTGTCATAATCATGTATGGTGTATAAATACATATCAAAAATACATATCAAACACTCATATCAAACATAATCATGTATAATCATATCTCTATAGAGTTAGTAATAGTACAAATGCATAATTACTATATTTAGTGTTATTTCAGTTTCTAACGTGACTAATTGGATGAATCTAAATATATCATAAATAACCCCTCATATACAATACATTAGTACATTCTAAAATCAATATATTTTGTGATCATAGTTTTTTTTTTATAGTTAGTATTTTTTTTAAATAACATTATTAATTTATAGGAGGCTTGCTTTACATGTGTTATATATATGGGGCATCCACCTAAAAGGTTCAATTTTATTGAAATACAGATCTTATTTCTTAAGATTTATTATATATTATTATACACCAATCTAGATCTAGACACCCATTGAATGTGGTGAATGGTGATATATATGGTAAATAGAATCTGAATGTTAACTTATTTTTTGTTAAACAATCTGATTGGTAACTTTGTTTGCCCTTTTTCTATAACAAACTATTTATATAATAGTTCTATTAACAAGAAAAACTTTTATATAAGAATTTTATTAATTTTTTTTTACCTAATTCATTTAAATAAAATAATTTTGCTTGTGTATATATTTATAATTAAGAATGAATTTTAATATGTAAAAAATATCACTATACAACAATTTATATATGCGTGTGCCATACTCCGACGAAGATATGGCCAGGGCACCGCAAATCATGTACGATATATATATGTATTAAACATTTAAACTATATAATTACGTTGTTGATTTTAATTTAAATAATATTAAAGATAAATACGGATATGGGAAGTGTAGAAGAGCGTGCATCTAACTACATACGCCAAAAGGAAATTTTGTTATTTGAGTATGTCCACGAATAAATTAAAGTATTACAAAAAGGACTTGTTTCACTGTAGTAACCCTAGATTATTTTTGGTTAAATCATAAATTAATACAAGTTGGTCAAGAAATGGAATATGATAGAATTGTATACATAAATTATCTCCATATACAGATAATGGTCACATTCTCCAAGAAAAAACATCTTCGTTCTTGGTAAATATTTTTTTTTAAAATGCGTGGAAATTGTACATAAATATTAAAATCGCAAACCATCAAAAACCAAAAAACCGTATGGAATGTCTTGCTGGAAATTAGAGTCATTAACAAAATTTTAAATTTTATTGAGCCGATGTTGTATATTTGAATTAACTGGTTTTGGTGTATATATTAAACTATGATACTTTGTACGGATGTTGAATATTTTGAAAAACAAACACAACACATTCCAAATTTAACATATATATTTTTTTTAAAAAGGCATAGTCATTACTAAAATAGTCATTATACTATATGTGGTGAAATATCAAAACATGAAACAATTAAAGAGTTTCAAAACCAAAAAGATAGTATCACTTATTTAGTTAACATGCAGAATATATTTAATTAATATATATATATATATATATATATATTGACAATTAATATCTATATAAACTTCAGACGGAAAAAATCAACTCTAACTTTTTTGACCTTATAATCGTATTAATACACATGTTTATTAATTTACAATCATTTAAATCTCATCATTTTAGAATGCTTATAAAATAGTTGTATACAAAAATCAAGAAAAAAAAAGTTGAACGAGATTTAAATTGTGTTTCCTACTAGAAAGAGAGTATTTATCAAAATTGTCCGAATTAACATGCTTTCTAAATAATTTTTGATTAATGTTTTACTAAAATGATTTTCAATAGTAGTATAGAAAAAAATATGAAAAGAGTGAATAATATAACTTGTCAAGGATTTGATAAAAAAAAAGTGTGGTAAATCCAAATATGAGATGAAGTTAAAAGGGAAACAAAGACATTGGAAATGGAACTTTTGCAGAAAGTTACTCACCTTTTTGATGGAAAAATATATAGAGAGAGCTTTGATATGTGTTATTGGTTTCGACAAAAAAAAATTGTGTTATTGGCAAGTCCTCGGGAAATGAGAGACCAATGTTTGAGATTATTATGAGAGAGAGAAAATTTTGATTTTGCAAGGTCACATGGTTTACTCTTTTCTCAATCTTGTTTTCAAATTTACATTATTGTCTCCATTATTAAAGATTCAATTCACAAATGCTTATAAACTTTTTATGGAGTGTTGTAATATTTATAAAAGCTTTATATTTTATAAAGTGTTGCGTGTAGAACCGTTAATTATGGTTTCGTATACATGTTCATTGCTGTTAAGGGTGGGTCTAGGCCCACTCAGAGCTGACCCATTTCAGAAGTTACCAGAAGAATCCATTGGGCCCTATTCTGAGTTCGGCCCAAAAGGCTGCCGAAGTCAAGGCCCATCCGAAGCCAAGGCCCATTCGAAGTCAAAACCCACTTGAAGAAAGCATGCGCGACAGTGACATCGGTACGGACCTGCCAAGGCTGACACAGGCGACGTCTGTACGGCGCCGCGGCACAGTCAACAAAGGTGTCAGTACGTGATAAACGAGATTTTACCCCGTTTAATCTAATATCTTAATGTAGTATTTAAGATGTCAAACCAAATCAGGAGCAAACAATGTATTTGAATTTATGCGAAACAAACTCGGTTTAAGTGTGATCAAAAGGGTTGTTTGTTGAGAGTTTTTGTAACCGAAAATTAGACAAAACGAAAAACGCGAATTAATAGTTTTGAAGATTAATTAAAAGCTAAACAATCGAGGTTAAGGTGTTTTAAGGATGATTAAACTTTCGGATTTCAAATTGTCTTTTATAAAAATAACTTTAAGGTTTTGAAAACGATTTTAGATCAATCCACTCTCGTGGCAATGATCCTTTTCTCAACAATTAAACTAAAACAATATCTTGGATAGTTTAATCGTCGAGAAACTTTAAGAGCAAATCAATTCTAACCACCAAGCTTATTAACACAGATCTCTCGGTTAAGCTAGGCTTGGTTCTAAGGTAATTGTTCAGGAACCTTTATAATCTCTCGATTCATAAAGTTTCCTGGGTTCAATAATCGAATGGCCAACTCGATTAAGGCTTTAAGATTGTTACCAAAGACTAAAGTTTATGATCTATTAAGTCCTAGACAATTATTAATCTTAGATTCAATCAATCCCCTTTTACCCTAACCTAATTGTCTATTTGGAACTACTCACAAATCATATTGAAATTCATAACAATTAGGTTTATAGATATCAATAGCATAAACAAAAACAAGGAGAATAAAGGTAAAAAAATCTCTTATTGATGATGATGATGAAGATTCAAGGTGGCCAAGTAGCAAACACCAAGAAAATCTCCCAAGTCCCAAAGCAAAAGAAACAAAGCGATGAAAAACTAAAACTAAAAGATGAAAAAGAAAAACTAAGATAGGGTGGCTGTCAAAACATCCCAACCCTAATATAATATCAAAACCAAAATAAAATAAAGGAAACCCAATTGGTTTAGGAATTGGTTTTCCTTTTTACAACATAAAACCGATTTCCTTATAATTTTCGCGGCTTGTATCGGTCATAGCAAACCGATACAATCTGGTCGATACGCGCTGGTCGGTAGCCTTGCTTCAGCTCAGTTTCCTTCGTATCGGCCAGGCCAAGCCGATACAACAAGTCGATACGCGTCTTCGGGTTCTTTTCCTCTTGTATCGGCCACTTCAAACCGGTACAACAAACCGATACGAAGTAAAATTGGAATAACTTTAGATCTAACCGTTGAAATCATCTCAAACCACCGCCAAATGAAAGCTAACATTTGTGGCTATCTTGTGGTAAAATTTCATAAAGATCCAACGGCGGGAACGTCTTAAACGAGTGTCTTTTTGACGCTTTTCGTCACACTTCTCTGTTTTTTCCATAATTGCACTCTTAAACCTGAAAACCACGAAAGAACATGCAAATGCAACCTATATGATACTAAATGCAACCTAAATGAGTTAATTCTAATGCATAACATAAGGTAAAATGTGTAAAATATGCAAGTTATCAACTCCCCCAAACTTATCCTTTGCTTGTCCTCAAGTAAGAGAATTTCGCATCAAAGTTTAAGAAGGTGTGGAGGCGGGGACCTCAGAACCAAAAGCAACACGGAAGTGTAATGAACAAGTATCCTAAACATAGTACCCTCTCGCAACCGAACTAGTTCCACTTATTTCTATCTACCTTAACTCCGTCTAAATCTGCTATTATTACCAAAAGTATGTGATCCACTTGTCTAGTCTAAACACCTTTCACATTCAATTAAACACAATCAAGCATGAAACATGATTAAAAATTTCCAAGAGTTTTTCTATTTGTCTAGGTAAGAATGGGATTTCGAATCAAACGAGGAGGCTAACACTCAGGCATGTGGTTAGTTGTAGCGCGGTTTCTCTCGGGGAGTGAAAGGGTTAAGCAAAATCGGGAAAGACAAGGAGCAATACAAGTCCGAACATCCATCCCTATACAATTCTATCCACTAACCCATCGTCTTTCTTTTAAACATTTAAACACCTAAACATCGAGTTTCTTAACAACCTTAGGGGATTTTATTTTGGCTAAGTCTCTTTTTTTTTTTTTTTTTTATTTCTTAATCGAATTCTTTTTCTTTCTTTTCTTTTCTTTTTTTCTTTTCGATTTTTCTATTTTTTTTTTTTATACTTAGCCATTCTTTTACCCCTTAGGTGTTTTACAATCACTCGTGTTTATTTTCTTAATTTTCAAAACTCAAAGACGTGTTTTACCTAGCCATTATTCCCTTCTAAATCACTAGCCCAATGGATGTCCTTTCTTGTCGCTCCCTATACTTTCAAGTTTTTGCGAAACCAAACAATCACTAAATGAAAAGAATTCTCACAAGTGTTTGGGTTTAGGCGTAGGGGGTGAGAGGGGAATCATCCTAATAATGAGAATAACCGGATTGCGCTTAAAGTGTTTCGGTTTAGGAAGCCGCAATCCGTAGAAATCAAAAAGCCATAGAAATTCTCTTGAAAACTATCAATCATGCTAATTAAAAGTCAAGTTTAAGTTCGGATAATTTTTCGAAGGTGACTTAGAACTACCAAGCTTCATAACAACACAATTGGCTTTTTAAACATCAATGTCTAGAGTTGCGGTTTTAAGATTTTCAGCGAGTTCTAATTCGTTTACGGAAGATACTACACCTAAGATACTTGTTCAAAACACAAAGTGCGTCGCTTTACAAGATTAACATCATCATAGATCCCCTATGCATATGCTCTAAATGCCATGAACTAATCCTATATGCAGATTTTTTTTTTTTTTTTTTTTTTTTTTTTTTTTTTTATGAATGCTAATATGCGAAAACTAATATGACTACTCCCCCAAACTTAAATCACACGGTCTCCGTGTGAAACAAGCATTGGAGAAGGTTCCTAAATGTATGTATGAATGACTCTAATATGAAAAACTAATGAGTATGCACATGGTTCGGGTGTTACCTCGGTAGTACTAACACGACGAGTCGAAGTCGTCCGTATCGGTCCCGAGCAGACCTATACTCTTGCCCGATATCGGTCCAACAACCGATATAACGAGCCGATATATACCCCTTTCGAATTCGTCTTCCTACTTCGTTTTCACCTGAAACCATCAAACATGACATATATTCTAAGTAAATTATCATCTAAATGCAAACTAAAATTTTATATACAAGGATAGACATGGGACTTCCTCCCAAGTGAGCTTGTTTATAGTCTCTTAGCTTGACTTTACCCCCTTCTTTTTAGGTGACATTGGGGATTGAAAGAGATGTCGAATCTCTTTCGGTGACAACTTCGTGTACCGGGGGCGGCTTGAGTTTTACTCTGTTCACCACAAACTCGACTCTATCGTTGTGCTTGCTTTGTTTTGACTCGCAGCGAGCACTCCTTGCTCCTTCCTTGAAAGCTTTCTTCAAAAGTTTAACCTCGTTGACTAACTTTCTAATGACGCGGTTTTTAGACAAGTTCGAATGCGCCATTCTAAACTTTCTAGGAGGATGTTGGTGTTCCACTTTTGGAGCTTTGGGTTTGCTCCTTGCATCATCACTAGTCTTACCATTGCTAGCATCTTTCTCTACTCCAATCACCAAAGCTTCACAAGGAACCGTCTCCGTAGGCTTTTTGACCACATCGTTGATGTTGTACCGTTGAACAAGGTCCTTCCCAAGGTGTAAGTTTATCTTTCCAACCTTCACATCTATGACGGCTCCAGCGGTTGCCAAGAAAGGTCTTCCAAAGATGAGTGGACTATTAGGTTCTTTGTCTATCTCCAAGACGACAAAATCTGTCGGAATGAAAACGTCTCCCAACTTTACCGGAATATCTTCTAAGATTCCAACGGGTACCTTCACGGATCTATCGGCCAGCACCAAAGAGATCTGAGTAGGTTGGAAAGAAGAAAGGCCAAGTCGTTTAGCCACAGACGAAGGCATAACGTTGACACCGGCCCCTAAATCGCATAGGCACTTTTCAAAGACCAAAGGACCAAGAGTGCAAGGCAAAGTAAAACTCCCTGGATCACCAAGTTTCTTAGGAGAATGGTTCTTTTGAATGATCGCGCTGCACTCTTGTGAAAGATTCACCGTGTCTTCCGAGTTTTTAAACTTGTTTTTGATGGTGTCTTTCAAGGATTTAGTGTCGTCAGGGACTAGCTTGAAAGCGTCAATAAGTGGCATGGGAACTTGTACCTCGTTTACTTGCTTCTCGAGCTTAGCTCTAAAGTACTCCTTCAAGTGTTGCATCTTAGCTCGACCCGGAAAAGGTAGCTTAGGCACGTAAGAAGACGTCACGTAGACGGGCTTCTTCTTTTCTCGGATTTTTCCTCTCGTATCGGCCATGTTCTTGGCCGATGTAGGTGGTCGATATCGGTCATCCGAAACCGATATGACGGGCCGATACGAGTCCCCTGTCTCCTTCTCACTCGTATCGGCCTTGTTCCTGGCCGATACAGGTGGTCGATATCGACCGGATGTGGCCGATACGCCTGGCCGATATTGGTCCCCTGTTTCTTTCTCATCACCGATTTCCTCCTTTGCCACTATCTCAGGGTTCTCGTCGTTAACAACTGTGTCTTCCGGCTCAAACGAGTGGTCCACCCCCTCACCTTGTTTCGCATTGTCCTCAATGAGATCGCTTGAAAGTGTTTGTGTACCACTACGAAGTTCTATGGAGTTGACATACTCTCTATGATTGGCTTCGGGTTTACCCGGAGTTGACCAATTGGTCGCTTAGAAGCCGAGGTAATTTGAGCCACTTGGTTGTCTAAAGCCTGCAAGTGTGAGTTCATGGATTCGATCTTGGCGTTGAGATCATTGTATGTAGAGTCCACCTTTGTCTTGATGGCATCGATTTCCATGAAGCTTCGGCTTTGACCTTCTAGAATTTGCTTCAACGAGTTGGTTAGTTTGGTCACCTTGGGGAGCTGGTGAAGAAACTTGGCCTTGAGCAGCGGAAGGATGGTTGTAACCTGGTGGTGGATTAAGTGGTGGTCTCGGTGCATATCCTCCTTGTTGTGCTTGGGGATAGATTTGATCTTGAGGATTAGCTACGTTGGTGCTTCGGTAGGAAAGGTTCGGGTTGTGTTTGTAGTTGTTGAAACGCCAATCACCTTGATTACCCACATAGTTTATCTCCTCATGAGTGCTGTGAAGTGGGGTTGCCTCTTCTTCTCTACCTCCTACGAAGTTGATTCCCGCTTTTTGAGACATGAGTAGCTTATCCAGCTTCTCATTCACCGCCTTTATCTCTATCTTAAATTGCTCATCATTCCCTGAGCTGCGGATGGTGCGATCATAATCTTCCCCGTAGTTGCTATCGCTTAGGGCGTAGTTTTCCACCAAAAGTTGTCCATCGGCTTCCGTCTTCCCAAGGAAGTTTCCTTGGCTAGCTGAATCAAGAAGCATTCTGAACTTCGGTTTTAGACCGCGGTAGAACGTGCTTGAGTAAGCTCTCTCCCGTGAAACCGTGGTGTGGACATCTCACCGTGTAACTCTTGAATCTTTCCCAAGACTCGCCGAACGTTTCTTGGTCTTTTTGTGCGAAAGCCGAGATCTCGATTCTTAGCTTTGCTCGTCCTCACCACCGAGAAGAACTTTGTGAGAAAAGCCGTCTTACACGCCTCCCAAGTCTGTATGGTGTCCTTCACAAGGATTTTCTGCCATATGTGTGCTTTGTCCCCGAGTGAGAAGGGGAACAAACGCAGCTTAAACATGTCCTCGTTGACACCATTGATCTTCACCGTGTCGCATAGCATGTCAAATTGGTGAAGATGGTCAATGGGGTCTTCACTAGGCAGCCCATAGAACTTGTTGCTGGACACCATATTGATGAGACTAGACTTGATCTCGAAGTTGTTGTTGGCGATGGCTGGTGGCGTGATGCCACTACGGTTGGTGATGTTAGATGGCACATCGGCCGATCCAATTGTGCGTGCAACGTTAGGCGCGTTGTTTGCATCACCCATCTCTAATTCCGAATCCGAACCCGAAGTTTCGATGTAGATGAGTCGGAGTGATTGCTGGATCTCCTTTCTCTTGAGATAGCTCTTTCGTGTGCTTTGATGTCTGCGAAGAAGAGCAAGCTGTCACTTTGTCGGTGACTTCTTCTTTGCATACACCTAACAAAACGAAAATCACAAGAAAAGAAAACAAATTAGTAACAAGAACTGAAACTTAATCCCAAGTAGTTTCAAAATTCTAATAATTGTTCGAGTTCCTGAATCGGCAACGGCGCCAATTTGATAAACGAGATTTTACCCCGTTTAATCTAATATCTTAATGTAGTATTTAAGATGTCAAACCAAATCAGGAGCAAACAATGTATTTGAATTTATGCGAAACAAACTCGGTTTAAGTGTGATCAAAAGGGTTGTTTGTTGAGAGTTTTTGTAACCGAAAATTAGACAAAACGAAAAACGCGAATTAATAGTTTTGAAGATTAATTAAAAGCTAAACAATCAGAGTTAAGGTGTTTTAAGGATGATTAAACTTTCGGATTTCAAATTGTCTTTTATAAAAATAACTTTAAGGTTTTGAAAACGATTTTAGATCAATCCACTCTCGTGGCAATGATCCTTTTCTCAACAATTAAACTAAAACAATATCTTGGATAGTTTAATCGTCGAGAAACTTTAAGAGCAAATCAATTCTAACCACCAAGCTTATTAACACAGATCTCTCGGTTAAGCTAGGCTTGGTTCTAAGGTAATTGTTCGGGAACCTTTATAATCTCTCGATTCATAAAGTTTCCGGGTTCAATAATCGAATGGCCAACTCGATTAAGGCTTTAAGATTGTTACCAAAGACTAAAGTTTATGATCTATTAAGTCCTAGACAATTATTAATCTTAGATTCAATCAATCCCCTTTTACCCTAACCTAATTGTCTATTTGGAACTACTCACAAATCATATTGAAATTCATAACAATTAGGTTTATAGATATCAATAGCATAAACAAAAACAAGGAGAATAAAGGTAAAGAAATCTCTTATTGATGATGATGATGAAGATTCAAGGTGGCCAAGTAGCAAACACCAAGAAAATCTCCCAAGTCCCAAAGCAAAAGAAACAAAGCGATGAAAAACTAAAACTAAAAGATGAAAAAGAAAAACTAAGATAGGGTGGCTGTCAAAACATCCCAACCCTAATATAATATCAAAACCAAAATAAAATAAAGGAAACCCAATTGGTTTAGGAATTGGTTTTCCTTTTTACAACATAAAACCGATTTCCTTATAATTTTCGCGGCTTGTATCGGTCATAGCAAACCGATACAATCTGGTCGATACGCGCTGGTCGGTAGCCTTGCTTCAGCTCAGTTTCCTTCGTATCGGCCAGGCCAAGCCGATACAACAAGTCGATACGCGTCTTCGGGTTCTTTTCCTCTTGTATCGGCCACTTCAAACCGGTACAACAAACCGATACGAAGTAAAATTGGAATAACTTTAGATCTAACCGTTGAAATCATCTCAAACCACCGCCAAATGAAAGCTAACATTTGTGGCTATCTTGTGGTAAAATTTCATAAAGATCCAACGGCGGGAACGTCTTAAACGAGTGTCTTTTTGACGCTTTTCGTCACACTTCTCTGTTTTTTCCATAATTGCACTCTTAAACCTGAAAACCACGAAAGAACATGCAAATGCAACCTATATGATACTAAATGCAACCTAAATGAGTTAATTCTAATGCATAACATAAGGTAAAATGTGTAAAATATGCAAGTTATCAGTACGGACCTGCAGAATACAGGGGTCAGCCGAACGGGCATTAAATGCAAAGGCATGCTCGACAACCGCATTAAATGCAAAGGCATGTTCGACAAAACAACTTTCCGTATGTCGAGCATGCGCCGAAGAGATCCCGCCAAGGAGTAACACCCCGCCAAAAAGCGAAAGTCCTCATTATAAATAGAGGGTTCCGGCTCAGAAGTAGAGGATCCGGATTTTAGGGAGAGAATCGACAGAGAGAAACTACTGTAAACATATCATTTCACTTCGACATTGTATCAAACAATCAATCTATAAAAAAACGAACTCCGAGTTCTTATTCACTTTCTGTTCGGCATATTACTCTTATTTCCACTTCGGTACCATCTGTTCGTCCCTATTATCACTTAACGAGTTTTCCGACCCTCTTCTATTACAATCATTTCAGTTCGGTCCCGAGACTGAACCCTGTTTTAACAATTGCAAAAATGTTATATATAGTTTCAATTCTAATTTTAGCTCAAATATGTGTTTTGTTACAAAAAAAACTCGTACATTTACTAGATATTAAATAAAATATTTAACTAAATTATTTTGAAGTTTTTATCGAGAGTAAAGGTTTTAATGAAAATATATATAAAGTAATACCAAATGGGAAAATTGACCATAGAAATACACTAATAATAGAAATAATGTGATTGAATTAATAAGTGTTTTGTAATTTTCTCTTAGATTTGGTTTCACAATTCATATGTTATTGTTTCGAAACATAACTATTGTTATCATAACATTAGCTAGTTTTGTTTTTAATACTATGGGAGAATTACAAAACTACACCATTTTAATTACATTCACAAAATTACACCATTTCCAAAATACTTCACAAAACTACATCTAAACACTCAAAATTAAATTCAAATAAATCCTATCCACACAATCCTACCACATTAATACTATACCCTAAACACTAATTACCGAACCCAAATGAAAAAAATTAATTTTGGTAATTTTTAAAAGGATAAATCAAGATTTTAAATTTTTGAAAGAGTGTAAATATGTGAAAAATGTAAATTAGGTGTAGTTTGTGAAGGAAGGGTTGAAATGGGGTAGTTTTGTGAATTTTTCTGATACTATTTGTGTGTAGGTTAAAAAAACACGGACGTTCTAACTTTTTTTCAAATTAACGTTGTACTAACCCTAAATCAATTACATGGTTCTTGAAAAAATAATCTAATGATTTTGCCGGTTTTTAACAATCAAGTAAATATTTTTCCTAGTAAAGTACTACTTGGATTGTTTTGAAATTATGGTATCATTTCATGTCAAAAATAAATAAATTAAAAAAAATATAGGTACACGGGCAGAAAGGAGACAAAGAATCATAGCTTAAGATTTATTTTTCATTGTGTTTGTAACTAGGATTTTCTTCATAAATTGTTTCTTGTCTCCGAGATCAATAACTTTTTCACGGTAAATTTTTTATAAAATAATAATTTCAAGTGTTATATTATTAATTTATCGAGTTACTAATTTATTGAATTATTATATGAATCAAAAATGAATTTAAGATCATTATATTAATTTTATCAAAATATTAGTTTATTCAGATATGCTCTAACGAAGTTTTTAATTGGGTATCATTGACATCAAATTCTCACATATAATCGGTTTAACTTAGATAATTGTTGTAAAAAAAAAAACTTAGATGATTATAGTTAGATGATCGGACTAATAAATGATGACACATATATAGCTAATTAATATACAAATTAAGTAGGGATTATTATACTTTTAAGTTCTTACATATGTCAATATCAAGATTAATACTTTGTTTAAAGGTGACATGATTACATTAATAAAGCAATTACCCCACACGCCGAAATGTTATACAGATTATAAACCGTGATGAATTTTATTTACTGATCATATTAAAAAAGATGTTTGGAATGTGCCATCGCATATATAATATAATCTGTTTCTGCATATATGCTAACTTGAATTTTTCAATTAATGACAAAAAAACAGCAGTGTTTTATTTTTGGAAGAAATAAATATACTCCTATTTTGTAAGTTTTATTAATCAAAAACTAGTTGATGTACTCCCTATGTTTTTATATATAAGATGTTTTAGACTTTTAGTTTTGTTTCAAAATATAAGATGTTCTTAATTTTCTAGGTAAATTTTAAAGTTATTTAATATGTTTTTTTAACATCTTTTTTATAATATTAAGAAAAAATTTCTTGAGTTGGTTGCCCAACATGGAGGAGAATTACAAATAATAGAAACAAAAAGAGTTTTAATTCGAACGCTTCTTGCTAGGAAATCCGCATTTGCATTTTTTGTGCGTGGAATGTGGTGGAGGGAAAAGTCTTCGAAATTGTTTGATAACGACCTCATTTCGTGCAGTAGTATTAAGTTATCTTTTAATGATTGGTTAAATCTTTTAAAATTAAATGTTTTTTAAACTAAGTGTTTTTAGTCAAAACATCTTATATAAAAAAACAGAGGGAGTATAAATTAATTAATATACATACTTAATGGTTTAAAATGAATTTTAGCTCTATAAATATATAGATCGAATATACTTGTAGTTTATATAAAGCCTAATAATAAGCTTTTGGATCCTGCATGGTTTTGATTTATGTTTTTTGTATGTGTTACTAGATTTTTACCCGTGCATCCTGCACGGGAGTAATATTTACAAAATATTAATTTGATATAATTTTAAATTATTTTTTAAATGATGCATGTTGAATAATAAAATTTTAATTGTATATATGTACGTTGTAATAACCTAAAATAATTTTTTTAGTATATCATAAATTATGTATGATATATTTTGACCCGTCGCAAAACTACTTCGAACGTCTCGCAAAGGTATCTAAAAGTATTCAAAAATTTTTTTTTTTTTAAAGATTGAAATATTTATTATATTTTATTTCTTCACTTTTTTGTCAACATTTTTTTTTTTTCATTATTGTTACTTATTTATTTGTAATTCTTTTTTAATTTTAATCATATTAATTAGGAATTTTTTATTTTAAGGATATTTGAGAAGAATATTTTTCGAGATCTTTGATTTTGCACTTGATCTTTTTTTTTCGTGGTACCAAATTTTCGCCAAGTTTCCTATATTGTATCATATATTTTAATATTTTCTTGTTTTTTATTGTTTTTTATTTTTTCCACCGATTTTTACATATTTTTCTCCTTTTTTTGGTGACTAAAATATCGTTTGACCTACATTTTTTTCACTTCACTTTTTTTTAAACCAATGACATATATTGTAAATAAATTTCATTTTTAAGGTTTTTGAAAAATTGTCCTTCCCATTTAATAAGATAGATTCCATTGCGTGTAGCATTATATGATAAACGAATGATATGATTTCATAAAAAGAATAAATCAGTGGTTATTGTCTCCGCATAGTTCGCGGAAAATACTTTCGTATAAATATAAGCCTTTTAGATTTCGAATTTATAATATGCTTTGTTTTGACAAAAATAATAATAATATGCTTAATTTGACGTCGGCTGATACATAGAAACAAAAAAAAAACTTTGACGTCAAGCTCAATATCTTTGGACCCATACGCATTACACACGCACCATGTAAGCAAAATCTAAACTAAATAAATATTATTGTCCCAAACATCTCAAAAAATATTATATTATTAGTTTATTATAACTCACATAATATACGGTGGAATAAAACATTAATTCGTAACAATGTATAAAGTTGATAAACTTTTAACTTGTTTATTATATTCCTTCTCTCTCTCTCATAAAACATGAGTGTAACAAGACGAACTCCAAAGCCTGCAAAAACACACAGAATCTTTTCTTTGGTTTTGTGGACCGCTCTATAATCTCACGTGCAAAACATAACATATATCATATCTCTCTCTATGTATATCTTATACTTTTTCTGAACTCTATTTTTTCGATTTTATTTAGTACTTCTTCTATTATTATTTTTTTTATTTTTTTTATAAGATTATCAGCTTTATAACCTCACAAGATTCTCCTCTCTTCCATAGATTAAACACACACAACTTTGTGTTGACCTTCTTTGTTTCTTTTATTTTCTTTCTTTCCTTTCCTCTTCACTTTTGTTAAATTATTTCGAATTTTATTTTATTTTATTTTTTTGATAGAGGTAAATATATATCATTACAAGTTTAATATCTCTACATTGTATCTTTATACCTTTTGCTTTTCTCTCTCAAGACAAAAAGAGAAAGACAAAACACTTTCTGTCTTTCTTTTTTTTCCCCTCTCTCTCTTTGGCTCAAAAACCCTTTTCATCTTTTCTTGAATTTTAATTTCAAAAAAATTATCTCTACCTAATCATGGCCTTGGAGGCTATTGTATACCCTCAAGATCCATTCTCATACATCTCATGCAAAGACTTACCTTTCAACGACGACTCATTATTTCATCAAGAAGAAGACACCAAGAACAACATTAAGCTAGGGCAAGAACAAAGACAAGTACAAGGGCTTGGTCTTCATGATGATTATAACAACTACAACGAGGAAGATCTTCTTCAATGGCCACAAGATGATAATCTTGCTTATGGATCCATCGTTGACTCGGAGAATCAACCTCCACCACCGTTAGAAGTGGCCAACGGAGGAGGAGGAGGAGGGAGGAGGAAGAGGAGGAGGACAAGGAACAATAAGAACAAAGAAGAGATTGAAAACCAAAGGATGACTCATATCGCCGTCGAGAGAAATCGCCGGAAACAAATGAATGAGTATCTCGCCGTTCTACGTTCTCTTATGCCACCTTCTTATGCTCAAAGGGTTAGTCTCTTATTAATCTCTATTATCATGCAATAATAATTATATGTGTATGTAAGAGCGCGTGGAGTCTTATTGGTTGCTTTCACGCGTGACAAAAATAAAAATAAAAAGCAAAGCCTATATGTTATAGAGTTCTATTTTCATTAGGATATATTATATAGGCTATAGACATATAGATATGCATGTGTTATGTGTAGATATGTTCAACATAATTTTGATAAAAAAAAATATATAAAACCGTTACGTTGATAAAGAAATGAAAGTCGTTATTGTTTTCATGATATTATTCGCTATATATATGAATTTTTTTTCGTTAGTGGAAATGTGGGAACATAAAATAAAGTTATAGACATCATTGCACTCAAAAAGTAATATATATACAAATAATTTACTCATGATAAAACTGTGAAATAATAATTATATAAAAAGGTACGAAAAACATAAATATTTTGATTGTTTTTTTAAAAAAAATCTATGGGCTTATATAAAGTTTATATATATGTTTGGTTTTGTAATTAAAAGGGAGACCAAGCATCAATAGTAGGAGGAGCAATTAACTACTTAAAAGAGCTTGAGCATCATTTACAAACAATGAATAAGCCTCCCATAGAAGAATCCACCGTGGAAAAGACCAACATAGTCTCTGCCGCCACGTCATCATCAGGACCATTCTTAGATTTCTTTGCATTTCCTCAATACTCGAGCTGTCCTACGTCGGCGACGGTGGCTGAAGGGACGGCGGAGATTGAGGTAACGATGGTGGAGAGCCATGCAAGTGTGAAGATACTTGCTAAGAAGAGACCAAGACAGCTTCTTAAACTTGTGGCGTCTATACAGAACTTAAGACTTACTCTTCTTCATCTTAATGTCACTACTCGTGATAGCTTTGTCCTCTACTCTATTAGCCTCAAGGTACATAATCTTATTTCACACATATATATATATATATATATAATAGCTTCGTAATTAAATGAATTAGAGTTTATAATGACATATATAGTGTGGTATTTAGGGTTTTGTATCGTGTTATAAATCTAAATTAGAGTGGTATATAAAAAGGGTCATTAATATAATCATTAATTATTTTTAAATTGATTGTTGGTTTTCACTTTCTATGCAATTGTTTTCTTTATTTTTTTTGTAATTTTTGAAAATTTATATTTTGCACTGGTTTTTCTTATTTGTTAAATGATGTTTTTTTTCTAAAAAATACAAAACATTATTAATTTGTATGTTACAACCTTAAATTACAATCATTTTGAAACAAATGAAGTAGTATTTGATTTTTAGTTTTATATCAATGATCAAATGATGATTATCACATCACAAATGTTTCAGCTCATTAAATGTGTCTTTTTTTTTGTTTTCTCACATTTAATTTGTATCTTATTTGTACGTCTTTGTGACATATTTGTCTGGCTAAAAAGAGGTTATGATGAACAATAATACAAAACGTTATTGTTTTTTTACTTGGTTAGGGCTGCCCTCAATTATTGAATGGAGTCAAAATCATCATTTATTATTTATTTACAAAATTATTAGTATCATAAATAATGATTCTTTGTAAGAATCAGGACCAAAAAGATGACATATGCCTATACATGTGTCTATGTTTGTATATATATATATATATATAAGTGTACTGTAAAAAAAATAAAAAAAAATAAAAATAAGTGTACTGTAGAAGCTTTTTGGTGGTCACAACACTGTAGATGCACTGTGCAAGGCAGAACGAAATGACGCCACTTGATTTTCAGTACACATTCATAAGCTTCTTCCTCCAAATATAAACTTTTTCTTTTAATGATTTTTTTCACTTTTTTCAATTACTTTATTATCCATTTTCATGTAATTTATGTTTAAAGTTTTATTTGATTGTATTTTTTTTTTTGAAAAATTGTTTTATAGGTTGAAGAAGGGAGTCAGCTAAATACAGTGGAAGATATAGCAGCAGCTATAAATCAAATCCTAAGGAGGATTGAGGAAGAATCATCTTTTAGCTAATATAGTTTTAATTTTAGTTATGACACATTTTAGAGAAACTCTAATTTTTCATGTGTGGTATTTTTTTTGTCTTTTTCATATTAAAATAAATAAGAAATAAATAACTTGTCATTGTTCTAATTTGTTTTCTTCTGATTGTCTTTTATATATGATGTTAATTCATGTGTGTAGTATAAGTAAAATCAATGGTTACTTTTTGTTTTTAACAAAGCTTGATTTAGAGATGTGTAATAATTGTTTAGAAAATTATATATTTAATTTTTTTTGGCCCTTTCTGTTTTTTGCCTAGAATAATTTCTCGTACAGCAAAATTTAAAAAAAAAAAAAAAATTCTCGTACAGCACAAGCCAAATATTTTTTAAAATGGCTTATTAATTTTATGACTCACCAACCATGATGCTATATTTGTAATTATTAAGAATATTTTAGTTCAATAACTTCAAGTTTTCATGATTGTATATTTGTATACTGAAGTACTGAACAAACATTAGCATTCCGCTTTACGTATAATTTCACTTTGACTTTTTCTACCTTTAATCATGCAAAACTGAAACAATTCGTACAAAATGAATCTAGATAAAAACATTTTATAAAAAAGTAAAAATAAATAAAGAACATGTATATTGAGAACATGTATATGGAGAGTGCTTAACCATTTTTTAATTAAATTATATGTTTAATCAACTTTATATTAGATTAATTTTTTGTTACCTCCAATGGTTAAACAATTTTTGATGCTTAAAAAAAAAATTATTTTTTTAATTTTTGCTAAAACCCTAACACCAATTTATTTATTTATTTATTTTTATTTTTGTCAACCAATCAACAACTGACACGTAAGCACCATAATGTTGCTTAAAAAATGCTTAAAGTGCTTCCATAAGCACCAACCCTTACCTTAATTACCATTTTTTATTTATTTAATTCCATTTTAAATACTAAACAACCTTCTAAACAACTCCTTAACAACTCCAATGGAGTTGGTCTGATATATTCTAACGAAGTCGGTTCCACATTGTCTTAGAAAATTTCCATTAAAAAGTAGATATATTTTTATAAAACTCATTTGAGAAACTTTTGATATAATAATAATTTATTTAAGAACATTCTCTTGAAATACTACTATTAGAGATGCTCTTAATTAACTTCTGCCCACGCCAATAACATGCAAATCCTTTATTTTACAGTATTTGATAGTATTATCATATATAAATAATATATTTGCATATTTAGCTTAAGAAAAATGATTAGATATAAAACAATTTATGTGAAGCAGTACGTGGGAATCATGCAACAAGACGATGATTGTCGTATCACGAAGACATATCAAAGATTTGTAAGAATCAATGTTTTTCACTTTCGGGGGTTAAAATAGCAAAAGCAAGAAAAATAGTATAAAAAAGTAATAAGTGTATCGATGTGATTTACACGAAATCCAAGTTTATTATTCCCACTACTAGTTATATAGATGACTGTTCTAATTTTAGGATCTTTTCTCATGATTGAGTTTTATAATCACCAACTTTTCTTTAATTAAATAATGATAAATAATTTGTTTTTGATGTGATTGAAATTTATATATATATGTCAATGTCATTAAATCAATATGATCTAAACACTTTTATATCAACAAAAATATAGCCTTGTAGATCAAATAGTAATATTTTCTCATGTGTTAGGCCATTTCTTGATTTGGGCTTTTATGTATTCAAAGTTATAGGCCCATTTATTTAAACTTTTGTATTTCTTCATATTATAGTTTTTAATGTAATTTGGGCCACAAACGCAGATTCGTTGCATCAAAAATACGACAAATATAAGAACACACAACAACAAATATAAGAGTATACACAATTTATTGTCTTTTTAATATAACTTTAAACACTTGTGCATCGTTATCTATATTCATAGAAAAATTGTGTTTTGATAATAGAAAGAAAAAACTTACATACAACTCTACATGGGAAAAACCGAACTCTTGTTCTTATTGAAACAAGACACCGAAGAAGAAGAAGAAGAACTTTCTATTGCCTTGAAAGTGTTCGACGAAATGTCTGAACCAATTTTCTCCATAACTTCGTTTTCTTCACCGTTCGATTCACAAGAACCAATCAAATCACTACTTATTATCACCGATCCAACATTGTAACCACCGTCGTTTTCTTCAGAGCAGCTTGCTTCTTCTCCAATGTCTCTGCTCTGTTTCTCCGTAAACCCTTGATTTTGATCCTCACAAGATTTTCCCGCAAAATCATCACTTTCCACATGGGTTTTCGCCAACAAGAAAGAATCAATAGAGTTTCTCCTCAAAGAATCAATACATTCCTCAAAAATCTCAACTTTATCTTCCGTCTCTGTTCTGTTATCTGCATATGCTTCACCAACTCCGTTGTCATCTAAACCCGGAGAATCAGATTCTCCGCGCGTTATTACATCCACAGGACCAGAACAATGTGGCGTGACGGCGCTTATAGCTATACTAGCTCGGCACAAAGGACAATTAGTGTGAGAACCAAGCCACGTATCGATACAAGATACGTGGAACGCGTGGTTGCATTTAGGCAAAAGCCTAAGACACTCGTCTTCTTCGAACTCGTTTAAACAGACAGGACAATCGGTTCTATCGACCAAGCCTTCTCCTCTCTTGTAATAACATATCGTTATCGAGTTTATAACAGATTGTTGTAGACCGGTTGTTCTTATTAGCCATATAGGATGATCCACTTCTTCTTGAAAATCTTCCTCTCTTGTTTCCTCGTCGTCTAAATCGGTGGAGTTATGATGTCTTTGCGCGTCTTGATTTGATCGGTTTAGGCTCTCTGTGACGTATTTCGCCGCGAGAAAGAAACCGGTTAGAAGGATGACTATGACCACGCCGGTGACGGTTATGATGGTTATGGAATCAATGGATGATGAAGGGCTTTGAGGTGGTTGATAAACGGCTAAGATCGATGGAGATGGAGGTTTTATTGGGTGTGGAGAGGACCATGGAGATAACCGTGGAGTTGCGGCCGAGTAATTGGGTTCTTGGTAGCAATTGTAAGGGCAAATCGGGTCGCAAATGCCTAATGAACAATCTAATGTTTTGTTTGTATCTTTTGCTAACAAAGGGAAGAGCTTTCTATGCTTTTTCTTGGCCATTACAAGAAAACAGAGTATTTTGTTGTTGCTTGGATTACAAGAAACTAATTAAGATCAAGAAGTGAAAATGTTTATTAGGTGTTTTAGATTTTGCTTAATGTAGATGAAGATTTGAGTTTTTTTTTTAGATTTTTAAGAGATGAAAATGTCTTTTGATCTTTAGGTATTGACTTGGTTATGTGATAAGTTGAAACGTCTTGTAATTGTTTATTTGTTGGAGAGTCGTATTCATGAAAGCCATATTATACCTTTGAAACTTTTGACTCTTTCGAGTTTTTGGAGATTTATAGTAAAGTTTTATAGTTTTTGTTAGCCATCGGCAGATAATTATTATTATAGTACTAGGATTTAACCCGTGGTATACCACGGGTTTATGTTTTTTATAAATAATTTTATATATATACAGTTAATTTAGAAGTTTGTAATATTTTTTCTGATTTTGTAAAATAAATAAAAATATTCGGAATTTCTAAAGAAGTATTTTGTTCTTTTATTGTTTATGCAAAAAAATATAGAGAAATTCACAAAACTACACCCTTTCAATCATTCCTTCACAAAACTACTCCTAATTCAATATTTTCACAAATTTACACCCTTTCAAAATTTTAAAAGCTTGATTTACCCTTTTCAAAATTACCAAAATTAAAATATTTTCATTTGTGTTCGCTAATTAGTGTTTAGAAATAGTATTAAGGGGTATGATTGTGTGGATATAGTTTATTTGAATTTAATTTTGAGTGTTTAGGTGTAGTTTTGTGAAATATTTTTGAAATGGTGTAGTTCATGTGAAATGTAATTCAAATGGTGTAGTTTTGTGATTCTCCCATAAATATATAATGAGAATTATATTTATGTAGCAAAATCTTAATATAATTTGTAAGTGTGTTTATTCCAAACTATTATAAACTATAAAAATTAGGGATGGGCAAAACTTCCGGATCCGAAATACCGAACCCAAACCAAACCGAAATCCCCAAATCAATACCGATTCTAAAAACAAATAACTCGAATGTATAGGGAAATTTACTACCATAATACCCGAAATCGAATTTGAACCGAACTCAATTTTGTAGAACTAAACTAAACTACTCTAACTACCCAAAAATTATTTAAAATAATAATAGTTATAATTATATTTGAAGTACATAATTGGAACCAAACCGAAATTAAAGAACTGAAACCGTTCCAAAAATAAATAACCCGAACGAATTGAGAAATTTACTACCTGAAAACCCGAAGCCAAAACAAATTTCTAGATTTGAACCCGAATAAACCGAAATTTGTTTATGATAAAGTTTAATCATTGTTTTCAAACTTCTTGTCATTTATCTAGAATTTTTCTAGAAACTGAACCCGTTAATAAATAATTGTTATGCTAGTGTTAATTGATTTAAACAAACTTTATCTATGTTCAATATAGATGTTTATTAACATCTAAAATATTAATATAAATAGAAAATTATAATATGGACAATGATTATATATAAAAACTAAACTATATACTTTTTAAAAAATATTTATATTCTGAAATTTTTTATAGACCTCCGTAACAAAAATAAAAAGATTATATCAAAAATATCATAAATATGAAATTAGTGGTTGATTTTATGTTAAAATCGGTTTTATTGTTTTTGTTGATATTTAAGTCAATTTTTAAAAAGTATATATATAGAATGAGATATGTTTGTGTGTAAGTTTCACATAACTCTTTAAGTGAGTTTAAAACCAATGACATAGTATGTAGTTAAGTGAGTTTTTTTGGAAAAGTTCAAAAAGTACTTCAAAAATAATAATATATATATTTTTATTATATATTTCGTATAGCAAAAATTTAATATAATTTATAAGTTGATTAGACCAATAATTTATTATTTATTGTATTTAGGATTCGAAAATACCCGAATTCAAAATACAAACCGAATCAAATTAATACACAAATCATATTATGCGATTTACCCAAATTTATTTAAAATTATAATTATTTTGATTATATATATATAAATAATTGTTGTAAACATATTCTAAATATGTAATATAAGATTTAAATTTTAGTAGAATTGCAATTTCTTCTTTTTTGTTTATAATCGAACCGGAAATCAAACTCGTTAACAAACTATTTTGTTTTTTATTGTTTGATATTTTTAACAAAAAAAAAATTCAAATCGTTTTTAAATTCTTAATAATATTAATTAAACCTGTTTGTTTTGATTTAAATAAAATTTTAATTGTAGTTTTTATAAAAAAAACTATGTAATAATGTATTTATGTGAATTACATATGTTTATTTTGTTTTTCAAATATTTTTTACATAATTTCTTTAATATTTTTTATTTATTTTTGGAGAGAATTATAATATTTCCTTATTTGATTTTTCGTAATTAAATGTTCAAAAATATTTTCTTTTATGCCCAATGGCATAATGTGTAATTTAGTGTGATTTTTTGGAAAATTTCAAATTAGTACTTCAAAAATACTAATATAGATTAAAGTTTTGTTAGATCTATAAAAATATATATTTATCGGTTTTTATGATCATACATTAGTCATGTCATAACGTGGTATATGCCGTTGGAGCAAAAAGTAAACAATAATATTGATCTCAATTTTTTAAACAAATTCAATTTATACAAAAATATGATTTTCAAAAATCTATACTATTAAAAAGGAAATCATTTTTACAAAGAAGACAAAAAAAAATTGTATTTACAATGTTGCCACTCTATATGGTTATATATAAAAACAAAAGAAACAGAAAAATTTAAGTTTCAACACAAAAATAGGAAACAAAAAACAAACAAAAATATTTGAATAAGAATATTCAAATAAGAAAAGAAAACATTGTTTGACAAAAAAAGGAAAGGAAAGATTTTAAATTTCAAAATAAAAAAAGTTGTAACAAATAAAGTCATATATTATTTATGCTATTTTTCGACCCGTCACAAAATTACACATATTAATTTCAAAATAAAAAAAGAAACAAAAAAAATTGAATGATAATCTCTAAAAATCATAACTTGATCATTAAATCTATTAATCGGGAAACAATTTTACAAAGACAAGAAAATATTGTATTTAAAATGTAATCGTAGATTTTCATGATTAATTTATTAATAATGTAAGATAATTTTTTACCTGATGAGTGTACATATTTGACGATGAAAAATATCACCATTGATAAATAATGTAAAAACAAAAATCGATTAGAGCATATTTATAATTTGTAGATTTTAAGTTTTTAACATCCAATTTGAATATAAAATTATGATCTCCATATATATTTTTCTATAACGGGTTATTAAAAAATTAAAAATAGAATTTGAAATCACGAATAGTAATTGTTATTAGACTAAATCAAGATTAGTTTATGTATAGTATATAGGTGTAATGTTTGCGACGGGTAGAAAAATATCAAACATAGTTTACGAGATATAATCATATAATCCAAGAGACTACAACCATATAATCTATGTCGATGTAGAAAGTTTATGTATTCTATGAAATAATAGACCACAAACATAAAATCTATTTAAGTTGATGTAACCATTTTTTATATATTTTTACCAAATAATTATATATACAATTTTAAAATCATATCGTATTACATTAAAATTACAACAAATATAAAACCGCACGTATGTGCGGATCCTCATCTAGTTTAGAAGTAATCGGGAAGTGGTCTTGCTTTAGTGGCAGTCATAAGTCCACATAAGACAGATAACACCATCTCACCCGTGATCGATTTTGCATGCCTACGTTTGTGTAGGATTAACTAATAGGTCGGCCATTTGCGGCATAAAAGTTGAAAAAAAAAATCAGAAGTAATCGATGTGGGTATAGAGCAAAATTAAAAGTCTATAACCTTTTAAGAAAGTTCTTCTGGTTACTAATGTTTTCCCAAGAAATTGTTTGGTGTCAAAGTTAGTACTCCCTCCTATGTTTTTAGGAAAATAATTATTTTAAAATACTTTTTTGACTAATATCAATTTCAATGCAGTTTTATGTATTAATAATAGTAGTAAATTTGGTAGTTTCAAACTATATTAATTCAATTTTTTTGAAATATTATTGGTTAAAAAATATAAAACATTGCGGAACACATAAATAAATATATATATATATATATATATATATATATATATAATTATTGCTAAACATTTATGTGTTTTTAATAATTGTGAAAACCCTAAAGAATTAAACAAAAAATAACGGAATGAGTATTCATTGAAGATCGGTTCGAATGTATATATAAGGGAGAATCACAAAACTACACCATTTGAATTACATTTCACAAAACTACACCATTTCCAAAATACTTCACAAAACTACACCTAAACACTCAAAATTAAATCCAAATAAACTCTACCCAAACAATCCTACCCCCTTAATACTATACCCTAAACACTAATTAGCGAACCCAAATGAAAAAAATTTAATTTTGGTAATTTTTTAAAGGTTAAATCAAGCTTTTAAAATTTTGAAAGGGTGTAAATATGTGAAAATATTAAATTAGGAGTAGTTTTGTGAAGAAGGGGTTGGAAGGGTGTAGATTTGTGAATTTCTCTATATATAATTAAGCCTGATGAGCATTTTAGTTAGTTGCATAGTCTCTATTATTTCACATCATATCTCATCATAACCATGCTTTGTCTTGCAGATTTCGGTGGGATTAATTTCGTTTTTCAAACTGATTATTCAACATCAACTTTTTAGTAACTTAAATTCTAAATTTAGTACGACTGAAGCAAATAATTTTTAATATGATTTACATTTTGATAAAAAATCATATTTTGGCACATAATTTATTTTGCAAATAGAAACGGCCTTTTTATCATACAAATTAGTATTGCAAATTTAATTGCTATGTAATACGATATTCTAAATCCGTGAAAATCAAAATAGAAAATTAAAACCCCATTTGGTATAATATTTTAACAATATTGATACATAATTTCATTATATATGCTTTATCTCGATGATTATAATAAAATTTTATATCAAAAATAATACCTGTACGGTGTATCATATTAAATTACCATTTTATTTAATGTAATAAATAATAAAAAACTGAATTAATTAATATAAAAATAGTGGAAACTACTATTAAAAGTAAAAATAATAATATTATTATTATTCACCCGTGATATTTATCTTCTAACTGCTTTAATTTTTTCGCTTAGATAGTTGCGATATTTCAATAGAAATCTATAAAACTACACTCTTTTAACCATTCCTTCACAAAAAGCTTTCAAAATTTTGAAAATGTATAAATATATGAAAAATTCAATTATGTAGAGTTTTGTAAAGGAATGGATGAAAGAGTGTAGTTTTGTGAATTCCTCTTTATTATAATATATTTTAAAGATAAATATTGAATAATATAATTAGTTTATTGTTAATATTTTCCTATTTTTTCTTATTATTTTCATATTTATTTCTAAAATATATTTTTGTAATTATATATTTTTTCTTTTTTTATCTTACTATTTTTATTTAAACATGATATGATTGAAACTTAAAAATATATGTATTTATCTTATTATATTTATTTAAATATGATTGGTTGAAAATATTTTATATGTGTCAAAAATTTAGCGGTAAACTTATTACGACGTCTCGTCGCGATCTTGTGAGTTACTAAGTTTTGAAACTAAGTTTTATATAATAAGATTTTACTAGTTTAAGTGAGATATAATTTAGATTTTTTTCCTCTTCCATACGCTTGTACAAATTAAAAGGTTACTCGTCTAATTTTATTATTTTTGCATAGATATACGAATATATTTTTAGTGCGTACACTAATTTGATCATCACACTTTTCATTTTTAAAAAAAAAAAATACACCGAGCTCTAGAACTCTATGACATGGTCACTTGTCTACTAACCTTTTGTTAGTGTTAAAAATTAGTAAAGTTAAATTATTTTACGTCACGTACCCTAGTTGTTGCAAAGCCACACTAATTACTTGTAAGAAAAGTTATTTAGTCTACTTTTGATTTAGTCAAATTTAATGAATTATTAAGGAAACTTTATGACACATCGTGACTACTTTGGTACGCATCATCATATCACTTAACAAACTTTTCCACAAATAACCCTTGAGTATATAAAACTTTATGTTCTGTCACCAAATTTTATGACCCCATTTACATGATGTGTAACAATATTGTTCCTTTGTTTGAGTATGTTTAAAGCTATATCGCCTAGGAAGAACAAGTCTTTATCTAAAAAAATATGATACTTTTTTTTCTTTCAAAACTAATATGACGAGAACTTTAGTTGGTGGGGGCAAGTGGACCTAACTATATACTAACCCCAAACATACCTATTTGTTTTCAACTTTCTCTATATATTTGCTCACAACACACAAGGATTTTTCTTTGTAACATTTTATATACAACAATGGCAAAATTGTTTACACTTGTTGGTTGCTTTGTCATGATAATCTACTTCAACGCGCTCGCACCAGCTTCCTCTGCCTCACACTCTATCGAATGGTCGCTCGGGAAGGACTATACCTCGTTGGCTACCGCGAAAAACTATGCTGTGGGAGATACCATTGGTACGTATATAGTCTCTTTTAGTCATATTTCACATATTTTTACACACCAATATATGCATTGTGATTGTATGTATATGGTTTTTTTCTGTGGAAAAGTAGCATTTATGTAATATACTATTGTAAGGTTAAGATGTTTATGTTTACAATTACCCAAAAAGATTATGCTGAAATATTAAATCACTACAAAGTTTTTTTTCCGCATAACAAATCTTTTAAAAATCTACAAAAACTATGAAAAATTCCATATATAACTTCGAAAAATTTAGCCATTGAAAAATCATAGTATCAAGTTTTAGTAACTTATTAATTAATCACAAAATATTCGTGACTATAGGAATAATTTATAGTAAGAATTATGGTTTAGTTTAGGAAAAAATATTACTTTGCAAATACAAATAATCAAGATAACATAACTATGTATAGTTTGTAATATGTAATAAGATGTGTGCATCGTTGTTTCATATAGTGTTCAATTACGGCGCGGGTCACACGGTGGACGAAGTTAGCGAAAGTGACTACAAGGGTTGCACATTAGGGAACAGTATTAGTTCAGACAGTAGTGGAACCACAAGCATAGATCTCAAGACATCCGGTCCTCGCTACTTCATTTGCGGCATCCCCGGCCACTGCACCGGCGGCATGAAGCTCTCTGTAAACGTTGCTACAACAGCATCTTCTGGCGGTGGTGGTGGTGGTGGAGATGGTGCCACCACCGCCAAAACTCCGCCTTCAGAAAGCGGAAAGGTTGCTCCTTCTGCTAATTCTGCCACGGCCGTGTTGAAGCCGTTGGATGGTTTGGTTGCGATATGTGTGGCTGCATTGTTGTATGTTTTTGGCTCTACTTTAAGTTGGTTTTGAAGTGTTCTGATGTGTGGTTTTAGTCTTTTGAAAGACCAGGCTAGAGGCAGTGCTATTAGCCTAGCTATATTGTTATTATAATTATATATGCTTCTTGTTGTGATTAATTATTCTATAATATTTCCTACTTTTTCGTATTACATTTCTTTTGCCTAATTATATACTTCTTCTATTGTTATGTGCCTATCATATTGTAAAGTAAATCAAAACATGAAGCACCGTATACGCATTTTTGGTTCCTCATGGGACTTTATTAATTAAAAGATGAACCAAACAAACACCATCCACTCTTTTTAATTGTTATTTAGGATATTAACCAAACCCAAACACTACAAGAACATTGTCGATTTCCGACCGCCTACTCCGTATCGGTCCGTTTTAGAGAAAGAAATGATCTCGACTTCAATCTTGAGCTGATCATTCACCAAATAGCCTTTAGATGGATCATTAAGATCCCCTAATGATATAAACTTCTCGAATCCCCATCCATTATTATTACCTACATTAGACCATCCTTCCACTATATACCATATCCATAAGAAAACCAACAAAAAAAAACAACAATGTCATTAATCAATTCAAAATTTTCAATTGAAAGGAATTTTAAATAGCGCGAAAAAAACCGACCTTGCTTCACAAATTGTACGGATTGGTTAACAATTCGTAGCTTGGCTTTAAGGTAAGCATATTCATTAGACTCACTTAATAAGTATAGTGACAACGAATTACCCTTTCCGCTACCATTTCCATTTGGGTACATTTTCAATACCCTAACATTCCACATTATAACATTATTTATATGAGAACAAAATAGATAGGTAGATAAAACAAAAAAAAATTATATACATGCAACTTTTCAAATTTTCTAACCAAATCTTATAATATATATATTTTTAAAGAAAATTTAGGAGCGAATTGGCAAAACTCACCAATTTCTTCCTCCGGAAGTAAAAGGACCGGATGTGTAATACTCATTGGAGAGCATTGAGAATTTGAGGAGCTTCCATGCGAAATTAGGGTCTTTGACATTTTCATCAAAGGAGAGAAGTTCCCATTTCTTATAAGGTTGAGCAACGAATACATCAACTCCAAACAATACATGTTCCCCGTCGAAAAGGTAACCCCTTTCCGGCATCATCACACCCGCCGTAGTGAAACCATGCACTCCAAATTCCGTATTCGACAAATGAAATTTCCTCGCCTCGGTTTCTATAACAATAGTTAGTTTTCTTTTAGATATGCTAATAAGATGTGTTTTATATGATCAAAACTATATAACCTCTTTTAAACTAAACTTTATACGGTCATATATATAGTACCTACCTCCTCTAACAAAGTACCGGTTGGTGGCTTTGTTATAGATGAAGAACTTGATCTCTGCATAGACATCTCTTGGATCGTTTATGAGACTTGAATTATCAAGTCTTATGTATTGAGAAATGCTTCCACTCACACCATCTTTTTTGTTGCCGCTCGGGTATAGTATGTATGTCCTTTAAAATTTCAAGCATAACAAAAAGAATCATATATTTCAAACTAAAAATAGACAGCTTAAACCACTAGTCCAACACCTTGTTTGGTAACCAGATAAAATATATGTATATATAAAATACCAATTGTATCCACCAGAAGTGAAAGGAAGAGATTCGTATTTCCCATCTTTAACAAGCTTGACCAATGTCGGAAAAGATTGTATCGTGACCGAGTAAGTAGTCGGAGGACGCACTCTCCATTCCCCGAGCGTCACGGAGAGCTTCTCCTCGAGTACTTGTTGGTTTTTCTTAGGGTTACATCCATATCTCAGGAAGCCACATGCGTCGATTCCTGAGACGGGTTCTGCTACTGTTTCTTCTGTCTTTGTTAAGATGTTATCGAACCTTACGCATTCTGCTACTAGCAAGAAACAGAAGAAACAGAACATAAAGAAGGATCCATACTTTGTGTTTCTTTTCTTTTCTATTGAAACCATTTTTTTTTTCTTTTTGTTGTGTGTGTGTTACTTATCAAGGCTTGTGTTGTGAATACCTATCTAAGCTAAGTATATATAGACATTACACAACAATATGTATTAATTGGATGCACGTTACATAGCAAGCAAGTACTGGAGGAGAGGTAGCTAGCTAGGAAAGGATAGAATTTTGAAAATGAAATTTTGGTGTAGTTTATTTTACCAATAAAATTAAAAAAATTGGTGTAGTTTATTGTTATAATAATGTGAAAAATTATAAAAGAAATGACCACGTTCAATTTTATAGTATTCACGTTTAATTTTATATATTATCATCATACAACGTAATAAATGGGCACGTTCGATTTTATAATCGACCGTGGTTTTTGTTTAATAGATATTAATGTGTTTCTATTCAATTTGGGGCAATTTAGTGTGATCATAGTTTTTGTTATACTCTTTTTTTTATAACAAAAAGATGTTACGATGTAAGAAATTATAAAACAAATGACCACATTTTTTTTTCTGACCAAAAATAAAAATGACCACATTTACTTTTATATTCTTCGCGATTCACGTTATTTTTATATAAGTCCAAAGGCGAGACATATCGTGAGAGACAAATCTAGATCGTCACGATGTAATTAAGTTATACAAAACAAATAAGAAAATTAATTTATATCTATCGCGGTTCACGTTTGATTCTTATATTTATAATTATGTGTATAGAGGTGGGACAAATCGCGAGAGACAAACCTTAAAAAAGTATTCTTTTCAAATTTTTGTACTAAATTAAACTATAAACCTTAATAAACAAAAAATTATATTTCAAATATTTAAGAAATTGTCTTGTATTTTTATGTTTTTCTAGAAAATTTTCCGACCAAAGCCATAAAATTCGTTCTTGTTGTTAGAATGAGCTTAGGAATTGGAAGAACTATTATTTAGTTAATTTATTTATTTACTCTAATACGAATGATATACATGAATACATTATAGGTACATTTAAACAAAGAAATAAATTAACCTAATTAACATAAGCACACTATAAATCTTTAGTTTATACTCTTCATATTCACGTTAAAATTAGAGACAATTACAAAACTACACCTTTTAAATTGTATTTCACAAACTACGTCATTTCAAAATCAATTTTCGAAACTACACATAAATATTCAAAATTAAATCCAAATAAACTTTTACCTACACAATTCTACCCTTAAATACTATATATTAAACACTAATTAGCGAATATAAATAAAAATATATTAATTTCGGTAAATTTTTAAAGGGTAAATCAACCATTTAAAATTCTGAAAGAATGCAAATATGTAAAAATATTAAATTAGATGTATTTTTACGAAGAAAAGATTGAAATGATTCCTCTTAAAATTATGGATTTTGTAGATCTTTCTATATTTGTTCATATTTGAAAACCACACCCACACAAGCTACAATTTTCAAAGCTTTTATTACCACCAAAAATTTAGTGTACATGTAAATAATGGTTTATACATAAGCAATTAACAAGAAAAGTAAGTGTCTATTATTTACTTCTATGCATCATGTAAGATTTTGCTCTTATGTCTCTTCTTCATTACATTGGTTTGTCTTTACATCTTCTATACTCTTAAACCATTCCACAACTTGTTGTATGTTTGGTCTTTTCATAGGATTTTGATTCACACACAAACAAGCTATATCAAGAACACTAATCATCTCACTTTCATTATAGCCACTCCCTCTCATCAATGGATCAAACACTTCCTCTGCTTTGCCTTCCTTTCTCATATAATGCACCCATGAGACCAATTCTCGCGACATCTTTGGCTTAAAAACCTCCATTGGTCTTTTCCCGGACAAAAGCTCGAGCATGACCACACCAAAACTATACACATCTCCTCTCAAAGTAGCTACCCAAGCTTGTCCATACTCTGGTGGAATATAGCCTAATGTGCCCACAAGCTCTGTTGTGACATGTGTCCGGTATGGTAGTATCAACCTAGACAAACCGAAATCTCCGAGGAAAGCCTTGAAATCTCCATCTAAAAGTATATTACTTGACTTGATGTCGCGGTGTACGATATGTGGTTCACATATTTGATGCATATATGCTAGTCCAAGACTTGCTCCTTTTATAATATTGTATCTTTTAGGCCAATCTAGTTGAGATGGACCGTCGGGGTTTTCGTGTAGCCAATAATCAAGACTACCATTCTCCATATACGTGTATATAAGTATCCGCGTCCCATCGTGGACGCAATAGCCTTGTAGAGCCACAAGGTTCTCATGTTTAGCCCTTGAAAGAACTTCTACTTCTGCTTTGAACTCTTTCTCCATTAGACCATAGTCTCCGGTTAGTTTCTTGACCGCGAGTTTCGTTCCATTGTCTAATGTAGCCTTGTAGACTAGACCAAACCCGCCACAACCGATTATATTGTCTTGGCTGAAGTTGTTTGTAGCTTTTAAAAGCTCAAATATAGTCAAGTCTTTGACTTCATATCTACTATTCCCAAACAATAGTACAAGGCTTATGTCTTTCTCCGAACACGGGCGGACTTCAGAATATGACGCATTTGAGGTTATCTCAAGCTCAGTATTCTCGGAATCTCCTGGATTGATCCTTCTCTTGGACATAACACACAAAGCAAGCGACACCAAAACCAAACTGACCCCGAAAAAGATCCCAATGACAATCCCCAAAACAAGCTTTACATCGACCTTTTCTCCACCCGTTTTCGTAGTGTTTCGACTTGGAACCGCGCAAGAAATTAGCAGTACGCCGCCGCACAACAACGGGTTTCCTTCAAAATACGATCTTTTAAAAGTACCGAACTGGCTACCCGTCGGTATCGGTCCACTAAGAGTGTTGTTAGCAACGTTGAAGTACGACATGAAATGTAGTCCGGTAAGCGACCAAGGGATGGTACCAGATAGACTATTGTTAGACAAGTCAAGCCTCTCTAAGTTTGTGATGTTTGATAACTCGTCCGGTATAGTACCAGACAAGTTATTCTGATATAGCTCAATCACATGAAGAACTTTTAGCTGTCCAATATCGGCCGGTATAGTCCCGGTAAGTTTGTTCTTTTTGAAGTATATCGCGGGTGGTAAGCTAGAAAGCTGATTGTATTGTTGCTTAGCACTAAAATTGTTAGGACTTATAAAAAGCGGTAGCTCAAGATAGCTATGCTCTGTGGCATCATACGCCTTTTGAGACATCAAAGCGCGCATATGAAAGAGTTCTTTCGGAAGCTGTCCTGCAAGAAGATTATCAGAGAGATCCAAGTAGAATAGGTTTGGTAGAGTTCCTAACCAACCAGGGATCGAACCGGTGAGTCTATTTACTGACAAATCAATAGCTTCTACGCTCTTTAGCTTGATTAGCCAAGCCGGTATCTCACCTTTTAGTCTAGATGCACCGCTGCCAAATATCTGAAGATTTTGAAATCCTTGTGGCGCAAGAAAGTCTATGTTGCTAGGTATGGTTTCGTCATAGAAGTTCTTAGCCATAATGAGAGTAGAGAGCTTCTTGCAGCCTTGTAAAATGCGTAAAGCACCCGTGATGTTTGTCATTTTGTTGTCCGAAAATGAAAAGAAAGACAAGTACTTTAGTTCCAAGACTTGAGGAAGTATCTGTCCTGTTAACTTGTTCCCCGCGAATCTCATCGCTGTCATGTTCTTGCAAGAGTAAACCGACAAAGGAAAGTCACCGGTGAAGCTATTGTTTCCGAGGTCAAGAACACTTAGAATCTGAAAACGCGAAAAATCTAGGTCAAACAATGGTCCACCAAGGCGATTTACGCGTAGATTCAACTTCACAAGGTACGTGCAATTAGCGAGAGAAGGCGGTATAGACCCCGTAAGGTTGTTAACATGTAGCTGAAGAATGCGTAGATTGTTAAGCTTGCCTATATCCATTGGTATATCGCCTTGGAGATGGTTGGAGTAAAGCTCAAGTAACGTTAGTTTAGTGAGGCGAGTAATCGAATCATCTATCTTACCGGTTAAATGATTAGCCGGTAAATATAGCTCCTCGAGCTCGGTTAGACCATAGATTTCTTTCGAGATTTCCCCGGAAATATCGTTGAAACCGGCTCCAAGAACACTTAGCTTCAAGCATAACCCTAACCCTACAGGTATAAAGCCACTGAATTTGTTGTAAGAGAAATCGAGTTTCTTGATCCGCGGAGAAGTCTTGCACAAGAAGGAAGGTATTGAACCGGTGAAGCTATTATTACTAACATTGAAACTAGTCAAGCTAAAACCTTCTTCAAGAAAAGCAGAACCGGACAAGATTTCACCTTCAAGAAGATTACTAGACAAATCAAGAACGTTCAAGATTCGGTTTTTACTTCCATTGCCAAGTGGCAATTCACCGATGAAACGGTTATAACTAAGATCAAGAACCAAGAGTTGATCAAGATTTGAGAAGAAGAAGCCTTGTGGGAGAGAACCAGAGAGATGGTTATGTGAAAGATTGAGACTCGAGAGACTACGAATATCGAAAAGAGACAAAGGAAAGTTCCCTGAGAGTTCTTTATAAGGCAAATGAATCGAAATTACTCTGTTTTCGATAGAATCGTCGCAAGAGATACCTTCCCAAGAGCAACAATCAATGGATGTGTTCCAATGTAAAAGAGAGTTTTGTGATGATGATACGTTGGAATAGAACCAAAGGAGAGATTCTTGATCTTGAGAGTTACATAGAGAGAATGAAACTATGGGGAAAAAGACAGAGAAGTAGAGAAGATAGACAAGGAGATAGATAACTATGTGTGGTTGTTGTTTCATGAAGAGATTAATTGATTTAGATCTCATCTTCTTCTTGTCAACTATGGAGACAACAAGAATAAGATTAAAGAAGAAGTAAACTGGGTTTCTTTTGTCTGAAGATTGTAATTTGCTATCAATAACATTGTTGACCAGAAAGGAATAGTCAAAGTCAAGACCAATTATAAAGATAACTTTATTGTCACACTCAAGTTTACTTTTTTTTTTTTTTTTGTCTTTTTGAAATTTGATCATCTTATCTTTTTTTGCAATTGTGGTTGTGGCATGTGAAGTTTGTTTTTTTGTGTAAAGTTATTTTTCCTTTTGTATGTTCCTTTTTGTAATGAAAGTTTTCCTTTTTTATTATTATTGTTCATTCTATAATAAAAGCTTAATTATAACATATGAATACTTCTTTATAACCAGGGTATTTAATTGTAACAAAAATCTGGGTATTTAAGGGATAAACCTATACTAATCTTTCAAATCAGAAAAAATAAAGTCAACGCTCCATACTCTTATGTTATGTTGATTACAAAAATGAATTTGATGATATTATAATCATGGTGGGCACAAATAAACATTATGATATGAATTAAACTAAAAGAATAAATAAAAATTAAACAAAAAGAAGTTGTGAATATTGTGATGATTATTTTTATTTTTAAGAATATTATAAAACGATGAGAAGCGTTTTAATGTATTACATAATTTTCTAATATCCGTTACGCATAGATATAATTTCTTTTTCTTAATCATTTTAATGTATTTTTTGTATAATTATTTTTATTTTTGTTTGCTATCTTAGTTCTGCCAAGTGGACGCCACAATTAATATTGCATAGTGGTCATAAAGAACGAAAGGTAGATAAAAGAAGATCAAATTATACGATTTTTATAGATTCTTTTTTTTTTTTTTTTTTTTTTTATCGTAGTTTAGTGTCTAAATAGTTCTTTCCCAACTGAGAGCGCCAAAATTCGAACCCCGGATTATGCGATTAGATGCAGAAGTGATTACCATTGGGCCACTTGCTCATCTGCGAGATTCTTATTTCTTTTCTTTTATTTTTATAAAAGGATTTCTATTTATTTTGTTTGACTTTTGTGGTTATAAAAATCATTGAAAGTATTCATGTGTGTTTTCTTAATTTTCTAATCAGCAAATGGCGTATTATATGATAGGTGACAACTTGTTTAACCAAATATTGTATTTAATTTATTGGGTCTTAATTTGACTTTTAGGATATTGTATTGAAAGAATATATAAATGTTTAGTATGTAATTTGACAGGGAAATAAAAACAAACAATAAACTAATCAATTTAAAATCTAGACCAATTCAAATTCAAGATGAACTAAACGCAAAAGACATGTAAATTTGATGTTAAAAAACTATAATATATTTATTGACTGTTTGGTATAAAAATCTATAATGTAAATTTGAGCTATATTCTTCTTTTCCGACTCAAGCCATAGCTATTTGTTATAAAAAAAATTATACCATTTTGAGAATTTTCAAACCATTTGCAACTAAACTACCTAATCTACTTAAAAGTTTTTAAAAAATACTTAAAACGGTAATAACATAACTTTCGTTGTCTTACATTTTTACCATTTTAAGGCAAAAACATAAACTCTATAATTTGGGTTTTAAACACAAATCCTAAAATGCTATCTAAAATAAAATTATATTTGATTATAATCCATCTATGTAGTGTGATTGATTAGGTAGAAGAACCCAAAACAAATCATTATATATGATTGAATAAAGTAGAAAGCAAAACTAGCCAACTATAAACTATAGTGAGACAGTTACAAACAATGTGGGCCATAAGTTTATTGGGCTCATAAAATAAACAAGCTAAGACCCAATAGCCATGAACCATTATTAAACAAACCCTCCCTTAAATGTATTACCTTTGTATTATTATTTTATAGTTTTTTCTTGTCTATTCATAGTTGTAGCTTAAATACGAAAAACAGAGTTAGTGATTACTAATTTACTATCAAGACAGAGCTGTTAACTTGGACTTCAGTTAAAACTAATAATACTGCAATATTAAAAAAAAACAGCATCAGTAACCACGTGACCTATCACATGATCTTCCTCATAAAATCACATTTACCTTCATGGCTCATATGTGTTTAGTGAAGACTAATCATGATCAAGAAAACATATATGTAAATCCAAAAATGATATTATTGGCACACTAGTCAAAATAAACCACGTGATCAGATCTCAAAAAGCTACTTAAAGACTATAATATATTCCACAAAGCAACAACAAAGATTCTCAATCTCTTCCAACATATAAACCAAAACTTAACATATCATAGTAAAGAGATTTTTCACAATGAAGAGATTCCATATATCAGTACCGATTTCGGCAGCTCTGATTCTGTTACTTCTAGCTTTGTTTAGCGGCAAGAACAGTGTAGAGAGTCGGCTTCCGTCTTCAAGTAAAGCTGTGAGAGATTTGCAAATAAACAAAGATATGAAAGAAGAGTCTCTAAAAGGCGGAAAAGATAGTTTCAGGAGAATCCCAAGGACTGGCTCAAGCCCTATACAGAACAAGTAAAAGACAATAACTCATAACAAATCAGTTTTCACAACTCTTCAATACACATCTCAAATATACCATCAAGATTCTATGTATTCTGTAACAGGAATGGTCCCTTAAGAGGAAGTACGAAACAACATATCACATCAAGAGAACCATAGATCTACTTTCTCTCTTTCACATCTTGTTTTCTCTAGTATAGCGTATTAACACTTTTTTGGATCATCATGTAATGTAACTCTAGACATAAGAAACCTTCTTATAAACCTTAGCTACTGTTAACAGTTTCTATATTAGACCTCTTCTCTCTCTCTCTCTCTAGCCGTAAAGGTTTCAACTATGCTATCATCTTCATTAAACTTAGATAGTAACGAAATATGGAACTACGATGATGAAAAATGAAGAGCTCAAGTAAATATGAAAGAGTAAGCAGTCTAACCTTTATATTCTCAATTTGTTTGAAGGCCGATTCTTTCCGGTCATCTCTCCAGAAAGGAAAGGTCTTTTCTTTGAAACCGGTTTCTTCTCCATTACTTCACTGGTTTTGTTCTTCTTATGCTTCGTCCTTTTCTCGTTTTGAAGAGATACATCCTTATCCTTTGTGTGCTCTTCTCTGTGGCGCTTAACCCCAGAAGAAGTAGGAGGACGATGATCAGTCTCTTTCTTTGTGTTCTTTGGTTCTACTTCTTCAGATGCATCCTCAGATGGGTCAGAAACAAAGTTGTTCTTTGGAGGATTCGAATTGCTGGACCCGAAGGCAGAATAAAATTCGTTATATGTTGATTGCTTAGCTTCTTGTCTTGATCTCCACTGATCAGGTCTGTTAGCATAGCTGCAACAGAGATATGTTTGTATCGCATATCAAAATAATGGATGATGTAAATGATGCTACAAGCATCAAAGCAGGTAAGTTTTGTTAATAAGATCTTACCTGTCGATCTCTAGTTTCCTAAGCAGAAAAGGCCCTTGCTTTACCTTCAAGAGGTCAGCTTTCACATCCAAAAGTTCATTTGCTATGGTTTCCCTTAGTGTCAAGTTACACGCACCAAAGCACTTCTCAACAGTAAATGAACCTGATGTGTGTAATGAGAGCTCCCCAAAATGTCCACGTAACCTGTCAGGAAATCGTTAGTGAAAAGAAACATAACCAGAATAAATAACGCTTGCTTGAAGCAAAGCATACTTTATAATTAGTTTGCGCTTCTGTTTTGTAGCAGCATTTGAAGCAAGAAAGGCCTCAATGACACGAGCTCCGCTCGAATCTTTTGCTGTTTCGATGGTATGCTCAGGTTTCATAGAAGTTAAGCTTATTATGTATGGCTGTATAATATCCTGAGAGAATTGACCAAAAGTTAAGAAATACTGTCAGCAAGCATAAAGTTGAAACCAATGAAACTTATATTTGAAAGAAGAAAAAGAAACATACGCTAGAAAACTTGAAAATCTCCTGAAGGATCAAACAACCCATGACATGCATCTTTGCACCAGATGCCCACTCCCATGTAGATGTATCATGGGAGAAAAAGTAGTTATCAAGAAACAACAGCCGTGGAACAATGGAGATACGTGATTCATTTGCGGAGCATACTGCACCAGCAAGGGCTTCACAACACTGCCAAACCAACAAGAACTATGAGTGAACTTATATTCTAAGAGAAGTAAACTTTCAGTTGAATTTAGTAAAATATAAAAACCTTATGTTCATGACTTTGAAGCTTTTGGCTTGCCGCTATCACAGAAGCCACAACACCTGACTTCCCTTGTTTAAGAAGATCCTTGAATTTTGGAGCTAACTCTTCCCATAGCAAACCCATCTTGTAAACAAAAGTAATTGAACATAAGTTTACAGGCTTCGAGGAAATAACACGAATATGTTCACGACTAAAATGACCTGGAATGAAATATTTCTGACAAATCATGGAGTCTCGATGGGATAAGAATACCTGCTCTTGGTTCCGTACATGGGAGATTAATGCTTGGATAACGAAATTTGCAGATCGATCGAGCGAAAGATCAAACAAAGAATTCTTGAAAACTTTGTTGAACAATTCATTATACAAACTTTCAGGGGCCACTTCCAAAATAACCTGAAAATGACAGACTAATGCATTAAGAAGGCGAGTAAGAAAAGTAAATACCCAATTTACACCACGAAACCCAAAAGACAACTAGAGATCATACAGGACAAACCACACATTCTAGATAATGTTTTGCAAGTAGAAATCCATAACCAATTGTAATTTTAAAAGCACCGCAATTTTGATATAAGCAACTCAGTTACCTCCATCAAATGACTGAATGAATTATCCTTCAACGACTCTAAAATATCCTTGGCAACACTAGTTTCTATATGAATCCCTTCTCCTTCTTTACTTGTATCGCTACAATGCAAAACAAGAGGAATGATTTCAAGCAACTGCTCATCTTGCTTCAGCATTAGTCTTAGAGCCGTCTGCCATTAGAAGATTAATTAGCAAGGACCCAGAGAGTAAATTAAATAGCAATCAATACAAAAAAAACTTGTCTGAGAATTAACAAAATAGATTCAAGGACATAAAGATAAACCTGTAAGACCAAACTGCTATACTGATCGACTTGAAGATACTTCATGTCGTCTTTGCTACAACTCAATAGCCCGGATAAAAGGTAACTGAACACATCTGGAAACCCTTGATGAGGGACTTGTAGATTATTATTATACTCATCTATCCGAGACGTCTTCAAATTCAAACGTTTAGCCAGAGATTTTGACGATTTCGCTCCATGAAGCTCTGCAGAATCTAAAGACACTCCTTTGCAAAGACAAAGAAGCCTTCGAAGCACATGAGAGCCATAGCAGTTGCAAATCATCTCAAGAGGATTATCCACTATCACCTGAACCAAATGTAAATATTTTAACCGTCACATCAACATGCTTGTCTATAAAAACTGTAAAACTCTACCTTGCATATAGCAATCAAAGCCTCCTCGATAACGGAATAAGCATCCGGGTTCTCGAGATGTGTGGCCAAGGATTTGAGAGCAGACTCGGCGACATGAGAACCAGATCTATCCATAGCAATGGCTGGAAACACCGTTGCAGAGTTTCTTACAAAACTGCAAAGCTGATCAAGCTCACATCCTTCGAGTAGAGTTTGCAAGACATGGCTTATGATGTAGTCTGTCGCGATTTCATACTCCCTACCTCTAGTTTCTTCGAGGGCGTTACCGCATATCGCTGAGCGTTCCTCTAAATCAACTTCATTGCTATCAAAGAGATTAGCAATCTCAGAGAAATACTTTGAAGTCTCTGGATCAATCTCTTTCCTGCAAAAGGTATAAGCCCAGATTCACAAGCAAATATTTACTAATTAAGATAATAAAGTTTTTAAATACAATAATACAAAGGTAAATTCCCCAAAATACCATCTTTAAGAGGAATACCACCATAATATATTTTTTCCAGAAAGAACAAAGCACTTAATTAAGCTTGAAAACCTTCAAAATCAAAGCCTAAATCCTTAAACACTAAATATTGAACACAAATGAAAAACAAATTCTGAAGTATTAAACCTTGTTCTTGTATCTGTGGTATTTCTGACAAAGAAAACTTGTGATGGTATAGTTAGCCTAAAAATATTTTTGTGATGGTATTCTAAAAAAATTTCTAATACAAAAAAAAGCTTAAGCCATCGGATTCAAAAGTCTTCCTATTACCTGACAAATTGATTCTGATGCTCAAAATCAGAATGTTTCTTCGACGGCGCCGCCGCTTTCACATCGGAGCCACCTCCGGATTGGTTACTCGCGCCGCCACCGTCACCGTCCGCTCCACGGCCACCTTTATTCGGCTTCCTACCCATTCCTTTCTTCTTCGAGCTTTGATTGTTGCCTGAATTTTCTCGTTCACCAATAAAGTTATCTTCCTCGATGATATTGTGCCTCCTTGATGGTAACGATTTTGAACCAACAGATACCATGTGAGAATCCTCCTCCGTAAGTTAAATCAAAATACAGCCGACGAAGATTATAAAACCCTAGGAGATGATCAATTTTGGGGTTTAGATTAAACTTAATGGGCTTTTTAAATAAGCCCATTAATGAAGATGGTAAAACTCTGCGTTTAATACCAAGACATATTGTGCTTCTTGTTAAAACCTTTTTTTTACAAAAACTGTACATGGATTTGCACATTGCACATAACGGGAAATTTAATATATTTTTAAATTTATATATTTAAAATTATTTAGTAAAACATGTATATTATGTAGATTATGTGGGTAACAAATAAAGTATGGTTTGACGTTGGATTGATCCGCATTTAAGAAATATTTAAAAAATTTACTCCGCGATATAATTTTCAAGATGTCTTGATACAAATTTAAAAATTAAAAAAGAAAAATGTCTTGATACAAATTTAAAAAGAGGAATTCACAAAACTACATCATTTCTTTCCTTCTTTTATAAAACTCTACATAATTCATTTTTTTCACATATTTATACCTTTTCAAAATTTTAAATGCTTGATTTACCCTTTAAAAATTTACCAAAATTAAAATTTTTTCATTTGGATTCGCTAATTAGTGTTTAGGGTATAGTATTAAGGGGGTAGGATTGTGTGGGTAGGGTTTATTTGGATTTAATTTTGAGTGTTTAGGTGTAGTTTTGTGACGTAATTTTAAAATGATGTATTTTTGTGAAATGTAATTCAAATTGTGTAGTTTTGTAATTCTCTCTTTTTAATACTTTTTATGTATTAATAATAAAATTTGTAGAATGATTTTTTAGGATTTAATAATAGAGGAATTCACAAAACTACACCCTTTTCCTCTTCCTTTACAAAATTCTACATAATTCAATTTTTTCACATATTTACACCCTTTCAAAATTTTAAAAACTTGATTTACCCTTTAAAAAATTATCAAAATTAAAATATTTTCATTTGAGTTCGCTAATTAGTGTTTAAGATATAGTATTAAGGGGTAGGATTGTGTGAGTATGATTGTGTGGATAGGGTTTATTTGGATTTAATTTTTAGTGTTTAGATATAGTTTTGTGAAGTTATTTTGAAATTGCGTAGTTTTGGAAAATGTAATTCAAATGGTGTAGTTTTGTAATTTTCTCTTAATAATTTAAATGATGAGATTCTTAATAATTTAAATGATGAGATGTAACACCAGGAGAGCACCCCTCTTTCTTTATATAATGTTAAAATTTCAAAGTATGGTTATTTGACCAAAATAAACAAATTAAAAAGTATGGTTAGTTAATTATTAGCTACATTGTGTAAACTTAAATTTGTACACTATTATGTTTGCGCGTCTCAAATGTTGTTAACATTTTATAGTTAAGATATATTTGAATTTCGTTTAAAATAATAATAAAAAAACAGACAACATCTCTCACAAAAGTATATAAATAGAAAACACAGATAATCTAACATTGTACCAATAAGAGGAACTAGACTTGTTGTGTTTAAACAAATGAACTCACTTGCCTATGATGCAACTTTGTTTTGAAACTCACATGTCTCGTAGACACGAGCAGTGTTATCATCTGAAACCGAAACAATAAACTCACTATCCTTGGATACTGAGATGGCTTGAACAGCGGCTTGATGGCCATGGTAAGTATGGACACAGTTTCCTAACAAACTATCCCAAACGCTCACTGAACCATCGGCACAGCCCGTGGCTAAGTACTTGGAGGATCCTATCCAAGTCACACATGTCACATCGTCCTGTAATAAAAAGACAGATAAGAAGAAGAAGAAGAAGGTTTGTTATTTTCAATTTCAATCTCTGTTGTGTTGTATTCTATCACATAAGACAGAACTACAAAGGTTTTTTTTTATACCGTATGGTCGCAGGTGAACCTTGGTGTTGAATATTGTAGATCCCAAATTATAAGCTTCTTGTCCATTCCACCGGTTGCAGCCATAGGGATTGTAGCTGAGCTCGGTGAAAACTTCACACATACGACTGAATCTGTATGAGATGATAGAGAGCTCACAACCTGTTTGGTTTGATTACACGCACAAGTTAGTTAATATGTCTCGGATACATATGAGAAGCAAGAGATGACTACCTTCTTTATCCAAGAACATGGCAGATTAAAAGACGATTTAAAATAGACAGGTTTCGACATGACAAAGGCAATCAAAGATAAGGCAAATCAGACAAACCTTTCCAGTGACTATGTTCACAATGTGAACAGAACCGTCTCTTGAGCCACTGATGGCGAGGCTGGAGTTCGAGTTAATGTCCAAACAAATAATCCCTTCCGTATGATAGGGATGACCTACAAGATAGTCAAAAGATAGTCATGAAACTCGAAACATCTAGAGAACTTAGTGTAGAGTAGTAACATATAAGCTTAACAAAGGAGTGAGGAGTGTTTTGCTTGCCTTTAACGACGTGAATGCTTTCACAAGTTTTTGGGTTCCATACTATCATACTCGCATCATCAGAACCGGTACAAATTAGTTTACCTACCATATCAACACACAAAGGCAAGCAAACCAGTTGTATGAAAACATGTAAGGCTTAGTGAAACTCTATAAACCACAATATAGGCAGAAGCTTATGAAGATACCGTCGGGTGTGAAGTCACCGCAAGTGACACTTTGATTGTGACCAGAAAACATATTAAGATAAGCTTCTTTATCAGCGTTCCACATCCACATAGAACAGTCTTCTGATCCAGCCAACACAATGTGTCCTCTCGGATGCCACTTCACCCACTAAACACACACACACACACACAAGCAAGTACAAGATTCATACCCGCACAAACTCAACAACAATAACAACAACATCATTCTCACAACTTATTGTGTGTGTTATCGTACCTCGATTTCACCACCGGGACCGTCTAAAACACATTTCAAAGTTCCGGACGATGCATCAAAGATCTGAACAATACCATCTAACCCTCCGGACGCGACCAACTGTCCATCGTAGCTAAAAGCTAAGGCAGAAACAGAGTCTTTGTGGCCTCGAAGCTCAGAAGCCCAATCTCCATTGCCAATTCTCCATAGAAAGCCTTTATCGTCTTCGCCTCCCGTTGCCACAAGCGTAGGATCCGTTGGGCTACAAGCCAATGCATATAACTCACCTGTAAAGACCAAAAAAAGGTTCATAGTTCATCGAAAATTCCGAATTCGAATAATACAAGCTTTGTTTTTATACCTTTGTGGCCTGTGAATGTGTGAACTGAGTCATCGTTTTCATCTGAAACCAAGAGAAGGAACCATAAGCTCACAAAGAGATTCTAAATTTTGAGGAAACACAGAGCCAAAAACAGAAGATAAGTAAGTCTTTACCAAAAGTTTCAACATCATCATCTTCATCATCCGCGTCGGGAAGATCTGTGTACAAAAATTGAAGAAGTCAAAAACACATAGAGAGAGAGAGATACGTATATAGAAGAATTACAAAGTCACGGATTGAAGAAGGGAGAAGAGAAACCTTCGTCGCCGACATCGATTTCATGGAGGACATCGGATTCGCCGAGGAAAACATCTCCTTCGTCTTCTTCTTCTTCTTCTTCCATCGAATGATTATTCATCTCTGTGTTACTCATCTTCTTCTTATCTGAAAGGAGAATCAAAAAGAAGAAGAATCAAAGAAATTGGAACAAGAAGGAGAAACCCTATGTGGCGAGGCAAACAGAGATTCGTGATTACTATAAGGGTTTTAACTTTCAATTTAAATGGGCCTTTTTCGTTTTGGGTTAAATGGCCAATGCATTTTGCATATGAAAGAAATTGTATACATTATAAACACAATTTTTATTTTTATATGGTCATTGCATGCATTTTCTTCAATCAAGAACTCGAATTATTTTTAATATGTAAATTAAAATGCATTTTAGATATTAACAGAGACAAAACAACAACTAATACATTTTTTTGTTAATTTTAACTAATTTTTTATGTATATATTGTTGTTCTTGCGCACAATCTTACACAAAATATGTATGGGTCCTAGTCCAATTAAAGCAAATGGATGATTTCACATTTTTCGTTTAAAATCATATGCTTGTTATATTCAATAGTCACTAGTAATAACTCAAGAAAATTAACCAGCCTAAGTAGATGTGTCATGAACTACAAAACGTATCAATTCTTTTTTTTTTAAAAACACTTGTAGATGTAACAAAAAAATGCAGTGAAATCATAAAACCAATAAAACAACGAGAGACAGAAAATATATATCGTGATGCAAAAAAAAAATAAGAAGAAACGAACGCAAACGCCATTACATAGGAAAACTCAAAAGCTAACCGTTATTTTTTAAGTGAGTTTGCGCCAGAGAGATCCTTTAGAAGCAGCTAAACACTTGACCCTTGCAAACACAAAGCCTGTCTTTGGAGGATTACCATCTACAAGAGTGTTCTCATATATTTCTTTACACTCTTGTACCACCTGTTTTTTATATATATATATATATATATTTCATCACCGTTTTCAAATCAAAACCACTCTTTATTGTTTCCTTCCTATTCAGATATATCTCTCTAAAAATGTAGTTTTCGAGTTGTTTTACCTCTTTTGTGTCTTTCCGTGGTATGCCTTCACGTAGACTAACAAGCTTCTCCACAACCTCGGCCTGCGATTTCATGCGTATTGAAGAAGAAGAACAAGTGATCAGGTAAAAATAAACAAAGAGTATGCTCTGTGTTGTTATATGACAATTATTATTTACCGGACAGTCAGGCTGGTGCTCGAGGATGTTGGAGTAGACGAGTGTGAATGCATCAAGACTCTCTGCGGACGCAAGCTCTCTAAGATCACTCATTATTCTGATTCTACTCTCCACTTTCTGTTAACACACAATGACATTGAATATAGTTTACCAAAGACGAAACAGAGAGCTGCTCGGGTTTTATATGAGTTAAGTGGTGAACTATTAACTTACAGATGCACTTATATATTCCCTAAAGAAATCCATGAGAACCTCCTCGTCTAGTCTCATCCGTTCAATAGTTTCTTCCTTTATGTAGTTTTTCTGAGATTACACAAGTCCAAGGTTAGGTTCGAATGTAAACACGGGTGAGATATGAACGGGTATCATATTAATATATAGCAGTGAACAATTGAGGAAACCTGTATTAGGAGATGATCGACATAAACAACCACAGTTTCTTCAAGACAAGCTTCGACAAATCTTCTAAATGATCTTTCTTCGACATACCTGCATCACCATTCACCAATAAGACCTCATGTGGTACTAGCTCTTGTTAACAAAAAGGGACGAAGGAAGAACTCACATTTTCACATCTGTGAAATAATCACCAAAAGTCGCCACAAGGTACTCGGTAACCTGTCCCTCACACCATTCTATAAGTAAATGAAGAGGCTAAAGATCAGAACTATAGTAGGAACAAACCAAGTAAAATTTTCATATCACTGAGAGATGAGGAAAGGAACAGAAAAGAAAGAGCGAAAAAACCGACTGTGTTATAAGGAAATAAAGATGAGAATAGTCTTATCTACTAGAAATTAATGAAAACCACAAGAAAAGTGATGGCGAGATGACAAAAGGGTCCTGTGAACAGTCGATACCTTTGTGGTAAAGCTTAACAAGTAATTCCTGAACTCCTGGATCCTCAAAGATAACACAAACTGTTTGGTGCACTGCTTCCTGCAACCAAAGGACCAGGACGGATTTGTGTAAAACCCAGCATAAATGACTGACTTTAATTATTGCAAGATAAGTTAACTTTTGATCTCCAGAAACATTTACGGGACTACAAGGTCAGACAATAAAGAGGCAAGAACTACATTCAGATTGAAGACAGAGGAGAAATACGAATATTTGATGTACCTTAGCCACCTCCAAGAAACCTTTGCAAGTGTCTTCAAAATTCACCTGACAGAAATACCACAGTCAAATGGCAATTTATTAGCAAACAAACAAGGGTGCATGATGAGTAGATGTGGAGTATAATGGGACTAACTGACTAATTCTGAGATTGAGATTCGGAAATGGCAGATGTATTACCTGCTCCGCATAGTTCTGTGGAAGAGCTTCTAGAGTGCTATTACTCAATTCCATGGCAAGGTCATAGCAGCGTAGGTTGTTGTTAATCTGTAGGGAGTATTGACAAATATAAATATTCGTTGAAAATTTGATAGGGTCATAGGTTGTGAAATACCATAGCACACAGAGGTTCAAGACCAATATCAGAAGCGGGTTCTCCAACTCTCTTCTTTTCAGCTGCTTGGAAATCGATCATAACCTGAAGTAATCAAAAATATGAATCAAAACATAGATCAAGCCATATGCTACAAAGCCTACGGAACTTAAGAAATTATTAAAGTGTCTTTTCAACATAAAGTGTCTAACTTGCCTGAATAATAGCCAAAGCAATCCTGTACAACATAACATCGGTGCTATTATCTCTGACAATTTGCACTTGCTCTCCAAGAATTCTGAATAAATCTACAGCAGCCGGTGTATATAATTTCCCTTCTTCTGTTTTCTTAGGTGGTTGCACCTTATCATTCTCGAGGATGTTCATGTACCATTTCTGCGACCAAAGAGGATAAGCAAACAAGTTTAAGCAAAAAGAATTATTATAATGTAAGCCTTAAGCACCAGCAGAGAAGGTCAAACGTGCACGTCATTACCTTTGTTGTAGCTTGCATTCGTTCAACATATGCATTCATTAGAGGATCCATTGAACCACTCTCAGAACACACTTGAGCTAGTGAATCATCAACACCAAGTGCAATCAGGTTTTCTTGGTACTCTACCACCCAACCAGTAACCTAACAAGATCCAAAAGAGAAAGAGAAGATACATCACTCTCTATAGGATATCTAGGAACATATAGGTGAACGATAACATATTTGGCAGCCACGACATAAGATCCCCTCAAAATTTTCATTGGCGTTCTTTCTCAAATAACTCGCACTAGCTGACATTTGCTCAAATATAATGCATGTTGATTATATTTGTCCTTGATATTCAGCCAGAAAACACAGCCAAAATACCAAAAGCACAATATGTTCGCGCAAAAGGCATGTACACTATTAAGAATCAAGGTTTACACACCTTCAATATCTCTATATTTGTCAGATCGTTTGCCCTGTCACTCAGCAATCTGAGCATTTGAATGAATCTCTCGGTATAAAGGTTCACCATTAGCTGAAATATCTCGTATCTGACAACAGGAAATATGGCTAAGATGATCATTTCTTCTTTAGGAAGTAGAATAAGATTTCAAGCTGCAATATTTCTAGTTGTAGAGGAAGAAAAAAGAAAGTTGATATAGGAAAAACCTTGGAGGAAAACAAGGAGCCACGTAGTCATAAATATCTCCAAGCTCCTCTCCAATCTATTTTAACACATAGTAAGAAGGAAGTGAAACCCCCAGTTAATTTAATTTGTATATTTGTGAAAAATAACAGAAGAAACGAGGTTGACATCAGTCATTAAAGCCATGGAAAATAAAAGAGTTAACATTGCGGATTAAAGTCTATGGGACATGCACAGCAATGTGAGATGGCCAAGTATATTTTCGAATGTTTGTGACAAAACAATAGCATTCTAGATCATCAACCATACTCATTAAAACCAGAAGAAAAATACTTTTAACTAACTAAATCAAATAAAGGCTATCTAGCAGAACGCCAAGTAGAAACAAAAATCTATCAAAGAGTTGAGTAGCAAGATCAATGAACATCAAAAAATAGAAAACGAAGAAGAAGAGTATGCAAGAAGGGGAATCAGTCGCACAAACCATTTTAGCTTCCTCCAAAGCTGCTTTCAGATCTTCAAATACAAGCTGGTCAATAACTCAATATTAGGATGAACTTACAAAGAAACACATATTACTTGAAGCTATACCACCAAATGAAAAAATTAAGAAGAAGATCCCACCGCTAAAAGCCTGTTAAACCGATCTTCAACTGACTTTCGAATCTGCTCATAGCAATTGTCCTTGTAGCCTTTCCCTTGGACTTTTAATTTCTGTTGTGCAAGACCCTTTGATGAAGCTGACGTTGTAGTAGATTTCCTGGATTCAAAACAATAAACATCAGAAGTGAACTTCAACAAAACACACTAAACCAGTGCATAACTTTTTTTACATAAACCCCCAATGAAAAGGTGAAAGAGAATATGAGAAAGGGGATCAAGAAAAAATAAACAATAACTTATCAGACTCACTTGCCAGGCCTTCGAGGATTTGCTACAGATGCCATCGCACCTTCTCCCTCAGCCTCCGCTGCTTCTTCAGCAAGTTGTTGGTCAAGAATTTCTTGCATCTCAACAACCCTGTGACAGGAGAGATAATTCTAAGTTAATACCGATATAGGAGACATCATCAAGTGTTTAGGAAACTTCAAAACCAGAATAAAATCCATGATACTGCAATATGTGTTGCGTGAAACTAGAAATGCAATTTGCTTGTCTACAAAGGTGAAGAATGTAGGTAGGAAACATACCTCAAAGCGCGAACCAGTGTTTGTGGACTGCAGAACAAAGAGATACATCAGCAACAGGGTAAAATTAGTTAATCAGTCATTTTAAGATAAACCAAAAGCATGTAACATTTGATATCTTTGCAGAATTATGAGTTTAGCAAAAATGAATTTCTTATTTGAAAAAGGAGAAAACTGCACTTGTGTTCTTAAGCCCCAAGGTCTGGCTGACAACATAAAACAGAACAGAGCATTGCAAAAAAGTCTTATATATCAATGCTCATATCTAGCTACCGAATAACTGGTATAGTCCAACTATGTTTCTTTTATCCATTGACATTGTTTTCTTCCTTGACCAAACTTTTTCCCTAGCCTCATTCTTATCAAAGACCAGAAAGGATCATAATACTAAAATGAGGCAGTAGAGATTAACAAAACTGGAAATAGATATAGAGGTCGCATAGCCGTATATTCACTCAAAATACCTTTCTTTAGAAAGTTTGTAAAAGTTAGCAACATGACCCCATAGTGTCTTCTCAAAAGTTTCCCATGTTCTATCAACATCTTCAAAATACTCCCTGAGTCAATTTAAACAACTCTTCAGAAATTGATGTGAAATGTAAGAAAAGATAGTGCAGAGGGTATCGGCGGAATCAAATCATCACAGACACTATAAAAAGAACAACACTTCCATGTACTGCTCATTTACTTGAGCACAAAGATCTGAAGTCAAAGTATGCTTGTAATAATTTAGCAGAGCAATAACTCCCGAAATAAAGCTTTCATGCCCTGATGCCCACTTCATGTAAGTACGAAAGTCAAAGTAAGGAACAGAGTGGAACAACTACAAACCTTAGCCTTCCAACCTCCTCTCCAGCAGCTGCTAGGGCAAATCTCCGTTTACCATCTAATGCTGTTAGTCTCTATGGAAGAACAAAAAAGAAAGTTATGTCTTACACAGTTCCACCTGACATTCACTTTCTCAAAAAGTGACGCAGTAAGATATGCCTTGAATCCATGGGAAGAGGACTCATGCTACCTCGTAAGTGTTAACAATTTCTTTATCATCACTCAGAGACTCCCGAGCAGCAGCAGCTTCAACAGATATCGACATCATACCTTCTACATCCTAGAAAAAGGAAAACGCTATAAAAATTAGTTGATATTAACTTGGAAGCACTTAAGCAACTGATACAACCAGGCAGAACTGTAAGGTAAAATGACAATACTGAACCAGAAACAGTTAAGAGCAATAGAATCAATGCTAGTTCTCGTATCTACCTTTAGAGTTTTGTTTAGATTATTCCTGGCATTACTCAGCAACTTTATCTGATCATGATTGTCAATCAAAGTTTGGCATTCCTGACAAAGCCTGTAACACAAGCAGAGAAGCTAAAGTAAGAAAAACACGGAAACTAACAAACTCAGCTACACGAATCTCTCGACAAAACTAAAACCATACTTGTCGATAGATATGAAATTATCCCGAAGCTCGTAAATGGTTTTCTCAGACAAGGAAAGAGACTCCAACCCAGCTTCAGCTTGTTCAACCTGCGGTTTCGTCAACAACAATAAGTATTGAGAGGAAAAATTTGAATCCAACGAACATCACATAAAATGCTTTAACCTGCTCAGCAACCATGGTACTAAGCTGTGCATCATTAGCCTGAAGATAACAATAAACATCACAAGTTAAGTTCAAATAAGCTTCTAGCAGATACTACTCAAGAACAAGCAATATCATCCCTAAGCCGATTCAAGCAAGAGAAAACAAAACCTGTTGTCGAGCGATGTAATCGGCTTTAATTGAAGAAATTGATTGTAAAAGCTCAGGTAACGGCAATAGCTTCGCGACTTCTCTCACAGCCGCTTCCTTCGCTTCCACGCCGAGATCCTCCACCATCATCTTCGCTTATACCACCGTGTTTAACGACTCCGATCCTCAAAATTGAACACCGTCTCTGCAAAAAAAAAGTTGAAAAATCGAGAAATAATCATTAGAATCGGGAGATCTGAAACGGAACAAGACATTTGAGCAAAAATTCGGGAGTGAGAACCTGAGATTCACGGCGTTTACTTCGTCTTTTTCTCTAACTTCTCTCTAAAGGTGGTTTTGAAGATCCTTGAAGACGACGATCAAATCTTACGGGAACGAGTCTCGTCTCGTGGCTCTGATGAGAAAGTTTTGAAACGCTGAAATCTTCGCCTCGCCGTTTATTTTTGACCTGCTGTGGATTTTTTTGTCATAAACGCTAACGCGAACGCTAAAGTTGATTTAAACGTTCCCCTAGTTTAACTGATTTTCTTCATAGCGTGGTGTTTCATTCACCGGATTAGCGTTAGCTAATAAGTTTGATTAATTAATTTTAGGAAAACAAGAAAATTATTTAAGCTAATAAAAAAGAGAAATTACAAAATTAATTTTTTTAAATTCCATGTCTCAAAATTACACATTTTCAAAGTTACTATATAAAACTACATCTAAACACAGAAAATAAAATTTAAATAAATTTTGCACACATAATCCTATCCGGTTTACTTAAATATTAATTAGCGAATTCAAATCAAAAAATTTAGTTTTGATAAAAAGTTAAATTAACCATTTAAAATTTGAAAATAATTTAAATATTGAGAAATTTGAATGAAGTATAGTTTGTGAAAAATGGATAAAAGGGTATAATTTTGGAAATTCCTTACTAAACAACAAAAAATGAAACCAATTAAATTTAGAGTAGTTATTTAAAGTAGAATGGAAAAAAAAATTGGATAAATAAACATTAAAAAAAACTAAGTACCACAAAAAAAATTGACAAATAAATCATAAAAACTAAAATCCAATTTAAAAAAGGGGGAGTTATATTGGTCTAATGACAATTATAAGTTTACATGAGACACATAACACCATCCTACATGCGTCTACGATAGTGTATGAATGACTAATGGGCCGACCAGACCATTTGCGTCTCAAATGTTGACCAAAAAAATTCAATTTTATTACTTTAAAGTTTTAATTTTTTGTTTGGGTTCTATATACAATGTCAAAAGTATATTATTAAAGTGTATAATGTTTAGTTTTGAGGATTTAAAATTTAATTTTGAAAATTAATTTTTTAAGCGTACATGATCTAGTTTCGAGATATGTAAGTTAAGAGCAACCAAAATCGATAGTTGAATAAGTTTAGTTGGTGAATCAATAGTAAAAGAAGTCAATCCACTGCAACCACAAATCTTGATTTTCTCTACACAAAAAGTTATGTTAGGTTTTTCCAAAACTCTTTGTGAAACTTGCAAAAACAAATATTTTTTTGCAAGAAAAATTTGACGGAGGACAACATATAGACAAAATATAATTATTTAAGGATAATTTCAAAATTTCTCAATTATTAAAACAAATCGTGGTATGTAATTTGGATTTTATTTTACGCCTTGGGTCAATGAGATAGCTAGGCCGTTGAAGCGGCTCAAATCTGTGCATTTTAGGAGGATGATTGTTAGTGATTTGGATCTTGATGTATTGGCTAAAGGTAGATTAGATGATCTCGAGTCTTTGAAACTTGAGAAATGTTTTGGATTTTCTATTAATGGGCTTTTAAGCATCGTTAAACGTAACACTTTGAAATCTTCGATACTTACAACCAAGATTGCTTTAAGCTCTTTAAGATTTGTTTCATCCTTTTTTGAGGAGATGATGATGATGTGTGATGTTGTTGGTCAATTAGGTAATTAGAGACTTTGGTGCATACTTTTACCTCTTTAAGATATCTTGTTGAAGTAAACACATTGAATCTTTGATACTTAGAAAGACTGATTACATTAAGTTCTTGTATAATTTTTGTAGAAAGAAACCTTATCTTCAAGATTTTTTTTCTTTGTTTTTGAAGGTATTGATGATGATGTGTGTGTTGTAACTCAAATAGGTAAGTAGTGACTTTTGTGTATACATGAGTTTAAAAAACTTTAACTCATGAAACTAGTTCTATAAAACATGTGTACATTTTCTGCACAAAAAACACATAAATTCAAAACATTTTTTTCTAAAACCGTATCTTGAACATGATTTATATAACATGCTCTTTTATTAAATCAAAAGTACTAAGAAAATTAAAAATTCAAAATAATAGATAAACTCAATAACATGTCTTATCACAGAACAACCAACAACAAAAGAAAATAATATCTAATCAAGTGAATATTAAAAACATAGATAAAGGTTTAAGAAGAGATTCATACTTATCCAGAACTTTACCGCTTTCGTACGCAGCTAAGCAAGAAGCCAAGAACGGCGGCACCGACAGTGACAACAACTTCCATCCGAAGATGCACGTGGTGCATGCAAATGAAAACCATGGTGAATCCGCAAGAGAGAGAGAGAGAGAATCAGTCAATGCTCATCCCTTCGTGGGTTACGTTCCTCTTGTGCAGAGAGGACATCCATGATCATTTGAGTAGCAAGGACCACGTCCTTCCAACTAGCTGGAGCTTCCGGTGAGTTTAGGTGGATGTGGAGAATGCTCGGGGAAGCCATGGCGTAGAAGGTATCGAAATCTACGTAATCTCCCAAGAAACGGAGCCTAAACCGAAGAAGACTGTTCGTTTGATCTTGTGTGATATCTACACCAAGAGCAAGGAGAGCGTTGTGTGCTTCTTGAACCGATAAACCGGAAGCGCTTCCATCAACCTGAGCTTTAACAAAGATCTTCTCGACATCGTTGCTTAGGCAAAGAGCTTCCGTGATTTTGTAACGGTCAATCAAACTTATGCCGCAACCGACATAGAATTTCAACCTCGTAAAGAATCCACGATTACCATATTTGTCCATGAACAAGTCGACTTCGCGTCCTGTGAAGAAAACAAGCACCTTTTCCTCAAATAATTTCCGAACTTGCAAGGTTGTGGCTGCATACTTGCCTTTTTTAAGGATTGAACTAACCATGTTCGTTCTTACATCTTCCATTTTCTTCAAAACTGTAGAGGAATCCGACATTTTCACCAAATGAAAATGGATAATACTTACACAATAGACTTATAAGAGCACTAATATAAATTTAGGTGTTAATGTGTTCTTGTGGAAATAAGAAGTTGCGTGGAACTCTTATGAAAAAATGGTGAATATAAGTAAAATTAGTTTGTCGATAGATCTTTTTGGGTTTTAATAGAAAACCAAAAAAAAAAACACAAAAATCCAACTAAATCTAAAGGAAGATAAACCTAAGATGAGTTCTCTTTCAGAGAAAAATCAAATCAAACACACAAACGAAAAGAGAAACCAGGGCGGATCAAATCCAATTTCAGAAAATATCATTCAAAATTCAAAACCTAAAAAATCGAAGAGACGAAGATTACCTAGTGGATTCAAGAATAAACCTAGAAGACGAAGATTACCTTTTCCGGTGGATTGTCGCCGGAAACTCACACCAAAACGCCGAGGAAACAAAGAATCACCGAGGAAGAAGAGGGAGAAGGAGTCGCCGAGAGAGAAGAAGAGTGAAGAAGAGGCGCTTCTTAGTTTAGGCACATCTTAATCTATTTATTTTAAAAAAAAAATTAAATAGGCTTAGATGTGTTGTAGGAAGTCCGATATTAGTGCTCTAAGAGTTCAAGTAATAGCTACCAATTTTAATGTTTATTATCATGAAACCACAACCTAGAGACCTTATAGTACAATCAGACCATAAGCTCATACATCATAATCTTATAAATACTACTCTTTCTGTTTTTTATTGTTTGATTTTATAGTTTTTCACACAAATTAAAAAAAGGGAGAATTATAAAACTACACCATTTGAATTACATTTCACAAAACTACACCATTTCCAAAATACTTCACAAAACTACACCTAAAACTACACCATTTGGATTCAATTCCTTATTTTCGGGTCGGGTTTGGTTTGATTTTTCGGATCTGGGTTTTATGCCCACCACTGGATAAAAACATAAAAATCAACTTTTTAATTTAAAAACATAAAAATCAACTTTTTAATTTTGATTTTTGTAGAGATAAATAAATACGGAAAGATTGGTGTGATTTGTGTGACGCAGAAAACCCGAAAGAGCAGAAGAAGACAGAGAAAGTATAAAGAACGTGTGATGAGCATAATAAACAAGAGTGGAGAAGCTTCCATGATATTCAAAAACACACCAAAATCTGCAAATACAAGATAAACATAAAAAAAAAATCAGTTAGTTTTTTTTTTTCTCTCGCGAAGAGATGCTTCTGCTTCCTTCTTCACCAATCATCTCTTTCCGTCCCAATCCCAGTCCATTACTCGTCTCACCACCGTCTTCTCCGCCGCGAAGAGTGAGCTCCGCCGTCGTCTCCGCTTCCTCCAAAGATGTCGATAGCTTCACGAGCAAATCCGGTTATCTCTTCAATCTCACCGCCGAAGAGTCCGATTCGTTATCGGAATACGATTTCGCCAGGATCGATTCGATGTATAAGAAGAAGCCACTGATTCTGCTTCGTAGATTGGCTCAGATCGGGACTACGTTTGGTTATTGGTTCGGTCTTCGCTTAGCTGATGAAGCTATGGATAGATCTGAGAAGATGTTCAAGGTCTCTTTCTCTCTCTCTCTCTTAGATTCTTCGATTATGTGTTTCTGTAACGTTTGTGTTGTCATGTTGCTTTGTTTTGATGAATGTGTATTATAATCTAAGGTACGAGCAGGGGAGCTTAGGAAATTACTAGTGGAGCTAGGTCCGGTATGGTTTATTATCTCATCATAACATTGCTTAGGTTGCGAATGGATGCGGCGGTCGGGGCGGACTAGTCCGCTAGCTGGTTTTTGACCGCTTTTAAATTATAGTCCGCACTAGTGCGGGCCAAAAAAAAAGGCAAAAGGAGTCCGCCGCGGACAAGTGCATACTAGAAATTAACCTTGTCTGCACATGGTCCGCGGTTGTTTGTTGTCATCCCCGAAAATGAAGTGGTCTAGTCCGCTTTTGATTTTGTCCGCCGCAACCATTTTGAACCCAGTGTTCTTCTCTATTTTAGTGTTCATGTGTAATGGTTTCTTCATGTATTGTGTTGTTTTAGGCTTATGTGAAAATCGCTCAGGCTGTTTCTTCTCGTCCTGTAAGTAGAGAGCTTAATGTTATTTTATTGAGCTTTGTGATTGTTATTTGGATTTTGGGGTTTTTTGAGACTAGAGTTTAATCAATTGGAATAGGATTTGATACCCCCTATATACTTGGAGGAACTCTCTTTACTACAAGATCAAATAACTCCGTTTTCGACTGAAGTTGCTTTTAGTATGATAGAGGATGAACTTGGTCTTCCTATAGATGAGATTTTCTCTGAGATTTCTCCGGAACCGGTAGCTGCAGCGTCCCTTGGACAGGTACACGGGAAACATGTTCTTGATGGTCTAATGATTATCCTAATGCTACTTATGAGAGCTTATTCAATTATTGGGACTCTACTTTGGTCCACGATTCAGGTATATAAAGCTAGGCTCCGCAAAAGTGGAGAGGTTGTCGCTGTCAAAGTACAGCGGCCTGGTGTACGAGCTTCTATTGCTTTGGACACACTGATTCTGCGATATATAGCGGGTTTGATTAAAAAGGCTGGGAGATTCAACTCAGATCTCCAGGTGACGTAAAACTTATAAATTAATGCTTAATTGTGAAATTTTGTTGGAGGAATGAACTGTTAACCCGTACCAATGCTTCAATGTGAAATTTTCATTTCAGGCAGTTGTTGACGAATGGGCAACAAGTTTGTTCAAGGTAAATGATTCACGCTTACCACAAGTTATTTTTCATATTTTGCTTAAAAGATGGGAAATTCTTGATGCTTTTCTTCATTCTCTGTCAATTAGGAAAAGAGTGCGAGACTGTTTTCTGTTTATGCAATCCTACATTTCTTTTATGTAGAAAATGAAATTTAACGGTTTAAAGTGATGTTGGAAAAGGATAAAGTCCATTTTTGCTAATATATGAAAAATGGATAGACGCTAACTATATCGTTAAGGTCTTAGATCTTTTAGATGGACTAGCTGCATTTAAATTTTGTGTTCGAGGAATATCTTAGAACTTTATATTGAATACAGGTAAATCACATTGAATGCAGGAGATGGATTACCTGAAAGAAGCCCAAAACGGAATAAAATTTAGGTAAAGCCTACCAAGGTTTGAGTCTTGTCTGACCTTGTTTGATCTGTTATACATGTAATGGCTATGATCATTGCATGTTATTGATCTGAGCTACAGATCATGTGGTATTTTGCTTAACTGTGCCACTGCCACTTGGACAACTGTGATATTTTTGTCTCGAACATTATTAGTTCATCTTGCTATTTTGTATGCTTGAATAGGAAGATGTATGGTAGCATCAAAGATGTCTTGGTTCCAAAGATGTACACAGAGTACAGTACCAGCAAAGTACTTGTAATGGAGTGGGTGGAGGTACGAAGACAAACGTTTGCAACTAAAAAAATATTTTCCTGGTTTGCGTCGAAGTGTTGTATATAATTATTTTTTTGACATTACAGGGCCAGAAGCTTGCTGAAGTTAATGATCTTTATTTAGTTGAGGTTGGCGTTTACTGTTCGTTTAACCAACTTCTGGAGTACGGATTTTACCATGCCGATCCCCACCCTGGGAATTTCCTCCGCACTTATGATGGGCAACTTGCATACTTGGGTTTGAAAAACTAAAGACAGATTTTGTTGTCCTACGAAGTACCTTTTGCTTATAACTCATTAGACTTTTAGTTTGTTTTTTACCAGATTTTGGTATGATGGGGGACTTTAGGCCAGAATTACGTGATGGATTCATGGAAGCATGTCTTCATCTCGTAAATCGTGACTTCAAAGCGTTGGCTAAGGACTTCGTAACTCTGGGGTATTCTAGTCTTTGTTGTCTATATGACTCTGAACTTTTTACTATTGACATGTCTTAATCTTTTTCTGTACAACTTCTGTAGGCTTCTTCCACCAACAGCTGAAAAGAGCGCTGTGACAAAGGCTTTAACAGGTACATTCTTATTTTCGGCTTGGAAAAGTCTTATTATGCAGCTACACTTGTGTATTGAAATTTCTGACTGTGTTCTGAAACAATTGGTTCCTCTATACAGGTGTTTTTCAAGGTGCAATTTCCAGAGGAGTTCGCAATATAAGCTTTGGTGACCTGCTTGGCGACTTAGGAAAAACTATGTAATGCACATGTACTATATATTACATTTATATAGCTTTATTTGCATATATTACGATTAATTATTAGATGTTGATATTCATTTGTCAAACTTTCAGGTACCAATTCAAATTCAGAATACCCCCATATTTTTCACTCGTTATTCGCAGGTACTCTATCTTTCTTTTTCGCTCTATTGTCATCCAGCCGCTTATTATGAACATTTTTGTTTCAAATGTTTTCTCAAACTTTTCAAGTCTAAACAATTATACAATATGTAGTTCCAACTGGTGGTATGTATGATTAGTCTTTTTCTGGCTACTGAGACAGCATTTGCATACTTTCTGGTTTCTTCATCTTTGATTCCCCAGCCTTGCTGTATTGGAAGGCATTGCTATTGGTATAAGCCCAAACTACAAGGTTTTGGGTAGTACATACCCTTGGATTGCAAGAAAAATCCTAACTGATGGCTCTCCGCAGCTGAAAAGTTCTCTTCAATCTCTTTTGTACGAGGTGCTAATTAGTCTTGTCTAAATAGATTAGGCATCCTTATTATGTTGCATTATGTTTCTTTCTTAACTTGATTTTCCTTTATACAGGATGGTGTTTTTCGAATTGACCGTCTTGAATCTTTGATTACTGAGGTGAGCCTGAATCTAATCCCTTTTTGTTGTTTGACTTTATATTTGTTGTATATTAGTGCATCAGTTTCCTTGTTGTTTCTTATCATGGCTTTGGTCCGGGACTGTGCGTATTTAAGTTAACTTTATTAGGTAATATAACAAAAAATATGATTTGGTATCTTATCAAACTCTACTTTCTTCAGTCTCTTAGGACAGAGACGGCATTAGTTCAGAAACCGGTGGAGGGCACAAACTCGAAGGTCGTCATGAAGCAACTACTCGCTTTTACTTTCACGGAACAGGTATGTATAATTATAAGCTGTAGCTTTTGTACTAGGAATCATTAAAAACAAATGTTACAGAATCTAAACTTTTGATACATTGAACAGGGGACTTTTGTAAGAGAAATCTTTCTTCGAGAATTCGCTAAGGTTAGCATTTTCAAAAAATCCCTTGTACAATTTGAATGAACATGTTACATTCTTTGGGTTATCAAGTATTTGGTTTATCATTGATTCATTATTGAGCGTACTGTAATTATTATTATTAAACAGGGTCTTGATGCATTTGGATTGGCAACTTTGGACTCTTTCACATCTGCTGCTTCAACGACTATGCCATTCTCTGGTTCAAAGCCATCCACATTGTTAACCGAAGAAGACACGACCAACATTAAAACCTTCTATCGACTCGTGTCACTGTTTTCAGGGATGCAAAAGACCGAAAGCGTAAGCACGGTATGAAAGCTTCTTCCCCCTTTCTACATTATGTTGGATTCATTTTTAACTTTTGTTGTATACATCAAATTTTGCAGCAAGTGAAAGCCATTAATAATTTCGGGGAGGCGCCCCAAGCAGAAGCATCACTTATCATGTATCAACTTCCAACAGCTCAAGAGATGTTACCGACTCTCTCTATCTTACTCGAGGTAAACCATCTGTTACACTTTTACTACTTACCCTACTTGTTTTTTTTTACTTTTCGATTTGTCGCTAATCATCTTGAATGTGAAACAGCTTCCACAAGAGTCGCAACAGAGGCTGCTTCAGTTGCCAGGTGACTTGGTCGGAAGATTAGTATCTCGAGCTTTCGCTAGAACCATTCAAAGAATGTTTCTTTGATGCACATTCAAAGGATGTTTCTTATATACATCTTTGATTTGTTTGTCAAACCCAATAATACTACACTGTGTCTTATAGTTTCCATTGAATTTAGACAGTAATTGAATTTGGACAGTAATTGAATTTGGACAGTAACTCTTATAATAATCAAAAAGTCTGCTGTTATAGCACCAAACTTAAAAAAGATTGTTCATTGTAATTAAAACATTCACCAATGACCAAACTAATGGCCACATGATTTTAAAACATAAGACTATAAGCTGAAACAAAAAATAAGGAGACAAGAGACTTTGTTTGTATGAGACTTTTGAACTTATAACTTTCTCTTTTCCATTTTATATCTTTTCATGGCTGGATAGTTAATTCTATATAAGACAAACTCATCACAAATAAATGCTACATTAACATTACAATGACTCACCCAATTCAGGTTAAGAGAGCCTTCTTCTTTCTATAAGCCATCTGCGTCCACGAAAAATAACCTTTTCGTGTTGATTTCCCTTGTGTACCCTGTTGATAGAAGATTTATGAAACCAAAACGAGAATTAGAATAGGAAGAACAAGAAGAAAACAACAAAGCTCTTATCGTTGCGCTTAAACAAAAGAGAATTGAGAAAAAAAGACTGATAAGATCCATTGCAATATTAGACAACTAACCTCAATGCTATGAAGGTTGCACCAAGCGGCCTTGCTTAAGCGATTGTTGAAGCTTTAAGACCTCTTGTTGTTGCTCTGGGGTCAACATCCTTAGCTGTTCAGGCGTAAGGTTCATTACTTGCAGGAGCAACGTTGACTGAACATCCGGGGAAATATGTGTCTGGAGAAAGAAGAATCGGTCACAGAGAATAGATTTGCAAATTAAGAGAGATTCATAAGGGGCATTTGTGAGCGATTTCACGTCTGTTTAAGATTTACAAATCATGTGAATAGATAATACCTGAGGCGCTTTCTCTTGTAGCTGTGGTGGGTTTGGAAGCGTTGAGCTAGACGCATGGCCTACGTGGAATGAAGCGGTTGTTCTCCTATCATCCACTTTCATCATCTTCGACGGTCTGTTTACTGATTCATGAGGTCCATCATTGTTTATTCTTTTGCCATAGTTTAGTGATGGCGTCTGCCCAACTTGCTGTAAGAAAACTAAACCTTAGATAAATCTAAAAGAGAGAGAGAGAGAGACTAAAAAGGTACTATACTCTACTCAATGCTGCTTGGCTCGCTAGCAGCCATATATTTCAAGTTTGATCATTAGCTTGAAAGCAAAACATGACCTATAGCATCAATAAGCTCTCCCTTTAAAATACAGTATTTCAACAAGAGCAAGCATTCGGTGTGTGTACTACGAAGTACTAACACTATATTTGGATACTATAGTGCTAAGCTATGCAAAAAATCGCTCTTTAAAAATTAATTCACCTGCAATGCAGAATTTGTTAATGCTGGCCGGAGTACTTGAGATGCACTATTCGGGACTGAAGTCTTACTACTATAACCTATGCCGGTGGAAGCTGGAACCACTTGTTTTTGGCCTTGGAATGGAGCGTTTTCGCTGAGACCTTTAACTTGGGATCTAGCATTCACAGAAGACGGACCTGGTTGTGCTACTAGTTGTGGAATCTGACTAAAAGGTTGATTAGAAGGCTGCTGACTATGGGAAGGGCGACTTAGCTGCTGCGGTCTTTGAGCCAATGGTGGTAAAAGGTTTTGACTAGATACCTGACCAGATAGTTGTGTGTCTTGAATTGAAGACCCTGTCATGTGATTTGGTGCCTGGATGATACTTGGCGTCTGCAACTGCACGATTCAAGGATAGCAAGAGTCATCTTTAGACATAACAGATAGATGGAGAAGGGAGAAGCACAAAACTGTTCATTAAGATGAAAAACTTACAACTTGTGGACTCACGATCCCAAGCATTATCTGTGCCTACAACAGTAATGGTGGAAGAATCATAAAACAGTGTAACATCTCTCAGATAATAAAGGGACAATTAAGGTCCGGAAAATGTCGAACTTTATGACACATTAGACGAGAATGTAAGGAAAAACCAAAGTGTATGGTATATACATCGTCCAAGACAACACTTTCTACAGAAAAACTAAAATATATGTTTCCCTAACTTTCATGAAATCGTCAACAACTAACATATACGAGAGCATCAGCGACATATACTTCGTAGAATCAAGGGATAGGTAAGTACCTGGAAAACAGCTTTTAGCAACTGAGGACTTGATACCAACAATTGTCGAGCTTGATCCTTATTCTGTGTAGCCATTAACTGGCCATTCAAAGAACAAAATCACATCAAACCAGTTCCAATATTCCAACAATGCATAAAAAACGATTTGAAACTCACACCTTAACAGACGATATAATTTCAGTGAGCTGACTTCTCGACATCGTAGCAAGATGAAGAGTCAGTGGATCACTAGCTCGAGCCTGCACTGTACTTTGACCAAACTGCGAACCGACTTGGGGACCACCTAATGCACCCGCCATAACAGACGCAGCTGTTACAGCAACGTGTAGACCTAATGGCTGATGCATATTAGTATCTACAGGCCCTCCAATTTGCTTCTGAGACTCTGTCATTGTAAAACCGAAAGAAAGATAAGTTTCTAAAGAAAGTTATGGTTCAGAGAGTAATGAAACATACCAGTAGTAGTAGTTGTAGTAGTGGCTGTGGGCAAACCCGATCCTCCTTGACCCTGAAACACAAAGTTAACTATATCTACTTTAGTTATCGTCGAAAAATCGTAAAAAAACAATGCTAGAAGAAGTAAAAAAGAGTTAAGTAACCGCGGTTTTGTCGATTCCTTTGTCATTCTCAGCAAAATCAACGCGTAATTGACGGCCATTGATTTGATAACTCTGAAGATTACGACGAGCACTCAAAGCTGTTTCTTCGTCTTTATACTCACAAAAGCCATACCCTTTTGGTTTACCAGTTTCTCTATCAGTAACTAACCTGAGAGAATCAATATTAAAGCAAAGCAAAAAGATTGTTTATTTAATAAAAAGATGGTTTCTTTTGACAAAACCCTAATAGCAAAATCGAATTTTGAAATCAAAGAAGACGAAATAACTGACCTAAACGAGACAACAGGACCAACTTCTCCACAAATCTCTCTAAGTTGTTCTTCGGTAACGTCGTAAGGAATGTTCCCAACTACAAAATCAATCGGAGAAATTCAAAAACCAGAAGGAATCTAGAGAGAGAGAGAGAGAGAGTACCGAAAACGCAGCGACGTTGGGAAGAAGAAGAAGCCATGTGAAAAATTCAAGAGAAGATGATGAAGAAGAAGAAGAAGAAGGTGAAGCGGCTCTGCTTCATCTTCTTCCTCTGATAAAACAAGTATTCGATTTTGAAGATGAGTTTCGTGCAATTTCTCAAGAGATCTTTAGTGCCTTTTTTTAATTTTGTTTACGAATTAAGAAGAAGAGTGAAAAAGGAAACTTTATTTTTCTGTGAAAACGAAATTTGTAGAGAGAGAGAGTAATCTTATGAAATTATTAATTTTTTATCATAAATTTTTTACAAACATAAACAAACCCAAGTACATACATAAACATGTAAAGCCCAATATAAGCCCAACAAACTAAATAAAGTCACCAATAATCAAAATCCAAAATTACTTTTAACAATCATGTCATGGCCTTACTTTTCTTCTTGAAACATGTCATATTTTTTGCTTCAAAAATATGTCATTTACTTTGCATTTAAATACAATTTAACCAATGAAAAAAAAATCAGAATAAAATTGGATCAGTTATATGATAAATTTAAAATTTGTATCAAAAATGTTAGAACAATTGCAAATTTGTTCTTTGTACAATATTTGCAAATACACACCCTCCCTAATTATATGTAATTTTCAAAAAATAATATCGGATCCTAAAATACACCAAATTTTTTTGTTGATTTGTCAAGGATTGCATAAAGAAATAATTTCATTTTATTAATTGATCTTAAGTTAATAATAGAGAACCTGGTAAATATTTTAACACAAAAAAAAGCATAAAAAGCCAAATCAAAAACACATGTCATCTATATATACGTTACCATGAGACAAATAAATCCATAAACTCGGTCAAAATCTGCCACGTAAGATCCGTACAAACCGATTCGTTAAATAAATCTATAAATAAATACCTCACAAACCATTTTCCACTCTCTTTACTCATTTCCTTTCCTACGGAGTTATCAAAAAAAAGGAAAAAAAAAAAAAGGAAAATCTCTTATAAAAGTAAATAAAAATCTTCCACAAAAAAATCTTCAAAGAGATTATAAATTTTTGGAAAATACAAGAAAGAGTAATCTTCGCCGTCTCAAAAAAAGAAAAAAAAAAGATTACACCATTGCATTATGGCGGAGACTATTGCGGTTGCGACCGAAGCGTTACAAACGCACCCAAAATCGTCTCTATACGTTGGTGATTTAGACCAAAGTGTTAACGAGACACAACTATTGGATTTATTTAACCAAATCGCTACGGTTCAAACCGTTAGAGTGTGTCGCGATGTGAATCATCGTTCACTTGGTTACGCTTACGTTAATTTCACTAATCCTAATGATGGTAGTAAACTAATTAAAATTTTAAATATAATATTTGTTGATTAATTATTGATGATGATTATATAAGAGATTATTGTTTGTACGTATGTTCTAATTGTAATTTATTTTTGTTTGATTCATTAGCGATTCGAGCAATGGATACTCTTAACTACACTCCGATTCGAGATAGACCGATAAGGATCATGCTTTTGAATCGCGATCCGAGCACGAGGTTAAGCGGAAAAGGCAACGTTTTCGTCAAAAACCTCGATTTATCTATCGATAACAAAGCATTGTTCGACACATTCTCGAGTTTCGGGGATATACTCTCTTGCAAAGTAGCAGCCGATGCGTCGGGAAAGTCGAAAGGTTACGGCTTTGTCCAGTTTGAGAAAGAGGAAACCGCGCAGGCCGCTATAGACAAGCTTAACGGCATGTTGCTTAACGATAAGCAAGTCTTTGTGGGACATTTTGTAAGGCGTCGGACACGCGGTGAAGAGGGCGGTGAGGTGCCGCGTTTCACAAACGTTTACGTCAAGAATCTACCTAAAGACATCACTGATGATGAGCTCAAGAAGACTTTTGGCAAATTCGGAGAGATCTCTAGCGCGGTTGTGATGAAGGACGAAAGCGGAAGCTCGAGGTGTTTCGGGTTTGTGAATTTCGAGAGCTTTGAAGCGGCCGCGGTTGCGGTTGAAAAGATGAACGGTATTAGCCTCGGGGAGGATGTGTTGTACGTCGGAAAGGCGCAGAAGAAGTCGGAGAGGGAAGACGAATTGAGGAGAAAATTTGAGCAAGACAAAATAAGCCGGTTCGAGAAATTGCAGGGATCTAACTTGTATTTGAAAAATATTGATGATAGTGTGAATGATGAGAAACTCAAGGAGATGTTCTCTGAGTATGGGAGTGTAACTTCATGCAAGGTTTGTTCTTACTTTTTCTAAAACACATGTTTTCACAATACATTAGTTTATGTCTACTTAATGTTTTTTTTGTTGTGGTCACATATAGGTAATGATCAATGCACAAGGCTTGAGCAAAGGGTTTGGTTTCGTCGCTTACTCTAAGCCCGAAGAAGCTTTAAGAGCGGTATATATTCAACTAATTTCACAATTTTTTCGACACATATATACTTGAATTATGTTGAAATGATCATTGGAGATGATGAGTATGATGATGATTATTCAGGTGAACGAAATGAATGGTAAGATGATAGGAAAGAAACCTCTTTACATTGCGGTGGCTCAACGCAAGGAAGAGAGACGTAACCATCTTAAGGTTCTTAGCCATCTTTTCTCTCTTTGAAGTATTTGTCTTGTGTTGTATTTACTGATTCTCAAGCTCTCTTTATGTTTTTTAACTTGGTTCAGTCTTTGTTTGCTCATATGAGACCAAATGGGTCACTGTCTTCAACGCCATCACCGATGCCACGGTTTCATCATCATCCACCAGGAGGGCCAATGTCAGGACCACACAATCCAATGTACATAGGCCAAAATGGTCAAGGTGTTGTGCCGTACCAACTTCAGTTCATGCCTGGGGTGCGTCCCGGTGCTGGTCCGGGAAACTTCATCATGCCTTACCCTCTTCAAAGGCAAATCCAACCAGGTCCTCGTGTCGGGTTCAGGCGTGACGCTACTAATATGCAGCAACATTTCCAACAACAACAACAAGTAGGCAATTTCTATCTAGAACAGATCCGTAGCTACTAGCAAGTTGTCTTTAACTTGGTTTTGGCTTGCTGTTATTTTGAACAAACAGATTCTACAGCAAAATGCAAGACCGGGCATGCGATACATGGGAGGAGGCCCGGGCAACATGAGAAATGGGATGGAACCATCTGGTCTACAAGGCATCATGTCATCCCCATTAGATGCATCTGCAATCTCTCACATTGATACTCAACAACCACAAAAGCCACCACTCCTCCCCTCTGCTTTGGCTCTGGCTAACCCGGACAGTCACCCACAGGTTTCTCTCTTGAGCACCTTTCACTTATTTCATACAAGACCTGCATTAAATTTAGCATATATTGACTATTTTATTCTGGATTGATAACAGATACTTGGGGAGCAGCTTTACCCACTAGTGAACAAGCACGAGCCAGTTCACGCGGCTAAAGTCACTGGGATGTTGCTGGAGATGGACCAGGCCGAGATCTTGCACCTTCTTGAGTCACCTGAAGCTCTTAAGGCTAAAGTTTCCGAGGCTTTGGATGTTCTTAGTGTCTCTTCTGCTAATCCAACAGATGTGTCTTCCCTTGATCACCAGTCTGCTCTCACTCCAAAAGAGTGAACTCGGTTTATCTCAAGACAATATTCTCTTCTGGCTTTTCTTAGAATATCTCTTTAAAACCTTTAGGAACTACATTTCTCCGTTGCTACTTCAGCTTGGTTTTGAGATCTACTTTTAGCATTTCTCTAGCTTTCTTTTAAGAATTTTATCCTTGGCAACTTATCTAGTTTTGTTTTGATCTATCTACTCTAATCGTTTTACAAGTCTTGGTTCCTTAGCATTACTTTAATAATTTGCGGTCTAGCTAAACAAAACTCTATCTCTGCTCACATAAAATCTGGATGTACCTCGTCGTCTACTATCTGAGATTCCAAACTTATCTCCATAATTGCTCTGTCCCATTCTCCGACATCATCGTCTTTCACGCCTTCTTTTCCACAAAACCTTGGTGGTGGTGGTGCTTGGTGTTCTATCACGTCATCGACCAAGTAAGCGTCCCATCTCGAACCTGGCTTAGTAACTCTTTCAGGCTCTAGATTTCGCTTTTGAGTATCCTTTTTCCTCGTCAATACTCCATCTGCACATATGAAATATATGAGTTAGTATCTAAAAACATAATCTTAGCAACAAGCTATCTACTGTTTGTACATTTCAATAAACAAGATTTGAAGCAGCATTACTCAAAACCAAGTTGTACAGCTTTCAAGAATCGAGACTAAGAAATCAAACCAGAAAATCCGATATAGCGCGAACATATATTGCATAACTCCTCTAACCTGAGCGAATATCTCTCACAACAACAACAAGTATGAAAAACAGAAGTTACTCTACTAACAAAAACCATAATATTCACATATAAAGGACAAGAGTTACACTACACTAACAAAACCATAATCTTAGTTATAAACAACATCCAAAGTGGCTTTACACAAACTAAAGTTCTACAGCTATCTGATATAATTCCAAGATTATGAACTCAAACATGTAAAATCCGGCATAGCGCAAAATAGATGTCGCAAAACTACCCTTACCTGAGCGGAGATCGGCCTTTTTGATGCCGCGTCTTGAGAAAGACGGCTTGAAAAGCTCATTACCATCTCTTGTACCATGTCCTGTACCAGATGATGATGATGATGATGACGATGATGATACACTACCACTAGCATATATATTGAGCTTAGGCTTTTTAAACATGTCTTTAGGCATTCCAGTAACAATCTTCACATCTGTAAAAATAACTTCATCTATTAATAATCTCAATTTCGCAAAAAAAAAAAAAACCAAATCTGAAAAATCAATACCTTCTTCTCCATCATCTTCAACAATTATTAATCTCCGATCATCATCATTGGTATCGAGATATTCACTCCAATCAGATCGTTTCTTTACTCGAAAAGTCTCAACGTTGTCTCCATCTTCTTCTCCTTCTGAAACCGTATCTGCCATGGCTTGCTCCTTTTCATCAGCTACTTTGCGAGACATGTTAAAGTTTTGTACGAAGAAACGAAGCTCTTTCGCTTTGTAGCCTTGAGCAAACACTTTCCTTACCGATTGTTTTTGATTGCAAATCACACAAACCCAATTGTTGCTGCTCTTCTTCTTCTGCTTCACCTGCGAATTCGCGATTCACTCCTCAAAACCAAAATCACTACACGATACGAATATTGACTTAGAGAGAGAGAAAGAGAGGATTCTACCTGCATTGTAGAGCATTCGAAACATTGTAGAGCGAGAAACAGAATGTTCGGCATCTTCTTCCTTCTTATTCCTTCTTCGTCTTCTTCTTCCTTCTTCTTCTTCTTCTTCTTCTTCTTCCTCTTCTTCTTCGTCTTCTTCTTCAGCTCTCTCTCTCTAGGGATTTCAATTTCTGCTCTTTCTCTCTAGGGATTTTAATTTTGGAGATTTCAAGCGCCAAGTTGATTTTACACAATTTTTGGCGATCCGTGTTTAACCCGTAAACCAGACCCGTTACTATTGTAAACCAGGCCACCATAAAACGAATTTAGACCGGTTTAAAAAATATCCACTAAAAATATCTTAACCCGGTTTAAAAAAATTAATTAAAAACCCAAATCGTTTCGTTGATGCTCTTGCTCGAGGAAGAGTAAGAGACGATAATGTCGCTAGAGAAGCACATAGAGACTGTGCTTTTCACCGCACAAGAAATCGCCGAGCGCGTGAATCAGCTTGGATCAGAGATTACCTCCGATTTCTCCGGCGAGTCAGAGTCTCCGTCTCCTGTTTTCGTCGGCGTAGTCACCGGCGCTTGTCTCTTCTTGGCCGATCTCGTCAGGCGAATCGACTTGCCTTTAGCTATCGATTTCATAAGAGCTGATTCTTATGGTTCTGGTACTGTCTCCAATGGAGCTCCTAGGGTTTCGTTTGATTTAAAGCTTGACGTCACGAACAAACACGTTGTATTGGTAATTTCTCTGTTCAATATGATAGGGTTCATGATAAAGTTTCAATCTTTACTGATTAAAAATCAATTTATTCAATGGATTTTCAATATTTGAGTGATACATAAAGTATAAATGTGATAAGAAGATAACATGAGAGCACTTGATGTTTTTTCACATTTGATGATTGTCTTTGTAACCATTTGTACACAATTTCACTGGTTTCTTGTGTTAACTGTTAAGTAGCTATTGTGTTTTTGTTTGTTAAAGGTAGAGGATATTGTGGATACTGGCAATACACTAAACTGCTTAATAGAGCACATGAAATCGAAAAAGGCCTCTTCTGTTTCGGTCTGCACTCTCCTTGACAAGCCGTCGAGAAGAAAAGTTCACTTTAAGTTGGTTGGTAATGGAAAGTTCTACAGTGGTTTTGAAGTAAGCTTTCTACTTCTTGAACTTAAAAGAACTTATAAGAAAGTGTGCTTAACATTTCTGTGTACCTTGTGAATACAATGGCAGTGTCCGGATGAATTTGTTGTGGGATATGGCATGGACTATGCTGAGAAATACCGCAACTTATCTTACATCGGCGTGTTGAAGCCAGAATATTACATGTGAACCATATGATGTTGGTTCACTAAACTCATGGGATGTTGTATGACATGTCCCTTTAGTTATATTGTTCAAAGCAGTAAAAACCAATGCTTTGCTATACTTTGACAGTGACTCTCATGCAAAAGCTAATGCATATATGTCTGTGATATGTACTTATCAATGGTTTCAACAAGAGCTTTCTTCATATAATGTTACATTCTGAGAAATAGTTACAATCATACAAAAACAAACAAATAGATAACAACTATATAAAGGTATGTCTTCTTTCTTTTTTTCTTTTGCTACTTCCAGGTAAGTAGAGGAAGAGAGTTCTTGGCCGGAGGAACAACAAGCCCATCGGAATCGTACAAGATAACGCCGGAGAAATCAGGAAGCTGGCATTTGCCTCCCATGAGAATGTTCTTCTGCCACAACGGACCTCCTCGTCTCTGATCCCCACTAAGCATCATGCTCGCTTCCTCGTCATTGTACGGCTCATAAACACTACCATTCATCATTGCCATGGAATCGTTTTGGAGATGTATAACTGGCTCATGATAGCCGTAACATCCAGCCCAACGGCTAAGCTTTCTCTTCGAACGAGAAGCAAACCCTGAAAATCTGACTTTGACGAGGCTTGCTGTGGATAAACTCTTTTGTAAAAATGTATGTGGCTGTGTTTGTGGTGGTGGGGTGGTGTTAGCCATTGCTTTCGTCTAAAGACTCAAGATTGTGAGTGTTGCGGCTCGAGGGCTTGTGGTTTGATGATGTCTTTGAGCTTCAAGGGGTGTTTATGTAAGAGTCTAGCTTGCGTAGAAAGTCAAAGGAAATAGGAGTGGTTCGCTATTGGAGGGGTTAGGTTAGTGAGTAGTAGCTTCTTTGTTCTTGTTTCAAGTGCTTTATGTGGTTTTGTTGATAGTTTGACTTTTGTTTGACCATTGACCAATGCCTTATTAGCTCTTTCTCCACGTGGCGTACGTGGGATATCTTAATGGGCCTAAACAAAGGCCCATTAAGCTCAAAACAACTCTTCATCTTCTACTTCCATCTTTCTCATTTCCCCCAAATTTTCTGCGCCGCCGCTACATACAAAAAATCCACGGCGAAACCTAAACCGGCGGATTCTTCTTCTCAAGCGTAACCATGCGTCTTCTTCACTCATCAATGGCTCTACGAAACCTAATCTCCGCCAGAAATCATCTCCGTTCCTCTCGGAATCTAAGCATAACCTCTTCTCCGATCGTCACAAATTCTCTCGGAGACGTCTCCGATCATATCTCACCACCTTCACCGTCTCACCACTCCAGATCTTATCTCTCACCATCATCTCCTTCTCGAACATTCCAAATCTCATCTCTCAGAAGAAGTTTCAGCACCGGATCTTCTTCGCCGGCGCCAGATATGAACAAAGTAGTGGACGAGATAAATCTCAAATTCGCGGAGGCGCGTGAGGAGATCGAGATGGCTATGGATTCGAAAGAGACGGTTTACTTCAACGAAGAAGCGGAGTGCGCGAGAATAGCCGTGGCCGAGGTTTTGGAGATGTTTAATGGTTTGCTTGAGAAAGTAACGGAGAAGGAGAAAGCTTCTTTGCAGAGATCTATGGGTTTAAAGATTGAACAGCTTAAAGCTGAGCTTCAACAGCTAAACGAATGATGATTGATACGACGTCGTTTTTTAAGAGGTTTAAGTATAAACCAAAAACTTTTCCTCTTTACGATTTTGTGTTGTGCGCTTTCAATAAATTTGAGTGAACATTGACTTTTAGCCTATAATATTGTCGTTACTGTGATTCAAGAAACAGTTTATATATTAGTGAGCTTTGTCTTGTGTTTTACACATCTTGTGTGGAAAGAAACATGCTTTAAAAAGTTGTTACAAGAGCAAAGCCGTGGGGGGGCTTTAGTGCCCAAACCAGACAATATCACACTAACTCCGGGTTAGATTCAGAAAGTAACAGACCGACTGTCAAGCTAGGGTGGGGCCAACAGGCTAGGAGAGTGTGTCGTGGGACAATGTACTTCATACTCTCCTTGTAAGAAATTGTTTTGTGATCGGAGATTGGTCGGAAAACTTGGTTGTAGTCACTGGATGAAGCTTATCAATATGGTTATTTGCCAGTCTTTTCAGCCTCCACAAAAAGAGCTTTTTGCATTGGCGAAAATCGCGGTTTCGTAAAGAGAACAAAGCTAGGTCTATATGAGTAACAATTCTCTTTCGAAAGAGTGTTTCTTCTCGACGATACATAAGCTTCTCTTGTGACATTTCATTAGTCTCAATTGTTGATTTATAAGACAAGAAGAAGAAGACCATGAAACCTAACCGATGCTGTTTTTTTTTTCACTTGGTAGTTGGTACTAACAACTACTATCTTTCAAAATTTATCAAATGGGACACAAAGTTCAAAATGTAACAATGGAACCCATACATCTCAAATTAACAAAGCAGCTATAGATAATAACAGACAGCTAAGTATAGGCCCTGGTCTTGGTCTAGTGGCATTCATAAGTCTACAGGAGGCAGGTAGCACCACCCCACCCGGGATCGATTCCCCGCGCCTACGATAGTGTAGGTTTGGCTAATGGGCCGGCCTTTTGTGGCCCAAATGTTGACAAAAAAAAAAAAGTATAGGCCCAACATTTAATATTGGACCAAAAAATAATAAGTAGTGCGGTTATGTGTCAAAAATGATAGATAAATAAATGGACCCTTGTTCTGAAAATGGACCGTTGCATTTATTAAACTTAATGCGGTCAACGATTCAAATTGTATTTTAACGATTGGTTTTATTTTAAAATTAAATGTTTTTTTTAACAATGTGCTTTTAGTCAAAACATAGACGGAGGGAATAGTAATAAACAATTTTCACTATTTTAAGTTAGGTAGTAATAAAATGCTAATTTTTTGCTGAAAATGAAAAACAATTTAGCTTTACGATTGAACATTGTTTCCGAATAAGAATATTATAGGTAAATGAACTTATACCAAAACGGAATGAGAAAATCGTTTTCATAAAATTATCAAATTATTAGTAAATTTAAATCAGTCTATTGCTTGAAATAGTTTGAGTCGGACAATATAAAATCAATTTTCACATTTCATTTCAATAAAGACAAATTTAAACTATTTTATTAGGGTAATGAAGGAAAGAGACGAGAAATAATAGTCTCATAAGGTTTTGATAATAAAAATTATGAAACTATACAAATTATGGATTATAGATTTGTTGTTGTGAACCATGGGTAAAGATTGCTACCCATGGATATTATGGTACATATGGAAATCACGAAACCGTAAGATATTTGAGGATGTGGACGTCGATCCACCAGATATAGTAGAATATGCGATTAAAGAATCGAAAGCTTGGTTAGACGCACAAAACATTGACGAGAATGTACAAGTTACCAGTTTTAACTTGTCGGAGGAGTCGCAAGATACTGATTCGGGGATAGTGTGTAGAGTAGATGGATCTTGGAAAAACACGGAAATGTTTGGAGGTATAGGTTGAATTTGTTTGAATGATGATGGCTCAAGTCACCTGATGTGAGCAAGGTGCCACAGAAGGAGCTCTTCTCCCTTACATACCGAGTTTGAAGCTCTCCTATGGGCGATGGAAGTCATAAAGGCACGAAACATTTGTTGTCAGAAATTCGAGACAGGCAGTACCACATTAGTGGCAATTTTGCAGAGTCCCACCGAGTGGCCCGCATTTACCATTATGTTAGAAGAATTCGAGGCCTTACTCGATTATTTCATAGACTTCCAAATCAAGACTATCCCACGCGCCAGAAATATACAAGCGGACAAGTTGGCACGGGTTGGACGGGCACTCTCTACTTCACACGAGTACGTGAGCGAGTATCATCCAAGCTGGATTACCAACATCGACGAAGTGGTTTAGTTTTTTTAGTAATATGTTGTAATAAAAAAAAAAGATTTGTTGTTGTGAACTAATAGACAAGTACACAACGATTTAACAAACATCATAATTTCAAATAGTAAATTATTACAAATAATATGGAGATTAGATATAATTATTTATGATGATGATTAAGTTCTAGCCTGACAACAACCCAACATCACGCAAAATAATAACTATGTTTTTTATTTACATAATTGTGATGACTCTATAATGAAAACAATAAAAACTAGCCGATCTATATTAGGGTCATTTACTAAACTAACTCTTTTTTAATTGTTTATTACAGGAGAGACCCTACTTATTTTGTAACTAAAATATGGTGTTATATTTCAGTCTTACCCCTCGGCTATGAGTCAGGAAAAAAATAGTTTTCGGTTTTGCCACTGATTTTGGTAAATCTGCATAATTAATCAACTATATAAATCTACCTTTGTAATGTATGCAGATTTAATATTGTTGCAGATTTTTAATGTAAAGTTTATGGAAAAAACAATTTATCTTGGAGACCTTTATAAAAGTAGATTTATGTTGCATGTTTGTCCTTCTGTTAGTGCATATTTATTTGCAAAAGTAGATTTATAATGCAAATTTATTGACTTTAATGTATGTTTTGCAGATTTATTGAAAAACGCAAGTTTATTTTGCAGACTTAACAGAATTGCAGATTTGTTTAGTTGACTTATTTTCTTTGATTGCAGACATTTTTAAAAATATAGATTTGTTTTGCAGATTTTTCGTCTTGCAGAGTTGTTATGCAGACATTTAAACAAAAATAGATTTGTTTTGCAGACTTAACATAAATGCTGATTTGTTTTGCAGACTTAACAGAAATGCTGATTTGTTTAGTTGACTTGTTTGCTTTGATTGCAGACATTGTTAAAAATATAGATTTGTTTTGCAAATTTTTCGTCTTGCATATTTGTTATGCAAATTTATTAGTTTTGGTAGATTTGTTTTGCAGAATTTTGGAGAGGAAAAATTTTACATTCTTTTTTGACTAATTTCTTACATTTGTTTTTGGTAACAGTTCTAAGTTGTAGATTTATATTGCAGATTTTTTTGGCGGAAGAATATTTAGGTAAAACTTATTTGTAGCTGATTTAATCCTTGAAAGTTAAAAATTAGATGACAATAACGTAACAAGAAAAACATATTATTACAAAAGCTGGAGATGGCTTACCGTGGAAATATTACAAAGCCGAATATTACATGGAAAAAATTTTAAACCGTGACAACCAAAAAGATGTTACGTTTCTGAATAGTAAAGAAAAAACACAACGTAGTGAAAGCATTTTTTACAAATATTAGACAAAACAAACCATTATTGTGTTCTTAACACATTCCGGTGAAGTAGATGACGTAGCTCCACGCGAAGCAATGAAAACAAATATCAAGCTCTGTGACGTGGTTTAGGCCACAAATTGGTCCGAAGCGATGAAGTTCATAAAAACAATACTTACCGAAAAGTCCATGGCTGGGAGTCCCCATGCGGGCGATCTGGTTTTGCACTTCATTGGCTATGTTAACGGACTCTTGAATGTCTCCGACCTTGTGTAAAAACACAGTTGTACCCATGACCCCTTCGTCTAACTTGCCGCAACAAATAAGAAAAATTCCGGCTGCGACACGAGAATGTAGGCTCTCTCGCGCTGATAAACATAACATTTCTATGCCTCGTTTGAGAAGGGCCGGTTTGAGCTAAAAGTCGTAGTTCTTCGATGTATCGTGCCGTGTTGTTATTGTAACGTACACAGTTAAGAAAGAAATGACGATAGTTTGAACCTTCGTTGGCAAGCTCCGGTTTATCGAAAAACTCTTGAAGATCAACGACGCTTAAAACCTCCTCCGAGAAGACAATGTCTTTAAAGAATTTCCCCGCGGCGATGAATGGACCAAGGTTTCGAAAACTGTTTCGACCAACGGCTTGAACAATGTCAACAATTAGAGGGTATGTGATAGGATCTCCGCCAAGGATCAACTCCAGTAGCAAGGCCAGTCCTTCTCTTGTAACACCGTGCGGTTGGTAGCAAGGCAGGTGCTGAGGGATCAAGACACCGATGGATGGGACGACGGGGAGGAACGCGAGATGGTGAAGTGGGACGTCTCAAACAGAGAGGGGATAGTCTGTTTGATGGATAGAAGAAACTAATGGAAGCGACGAGCTTGTACTAGTTTCGGATTCAATCTCTGAATCGAGTAAAGGTTCCGGATTCAATCGCTGAATCGGAGAAGAGTCAAAGACTTAGAGGGGATTTCGCATAAAATTCTTGACTGCCTCATAAGAAGGAGGCGCAGCTCCTTTAAATAGAGTTGGCACAAGTGCCTTCTCCTTTAGGGTTTTTGCGCAAAGGAAAAAGGAAATCCTCGGCAAAAAGGAAACCTCGACAAAAAGGAAATTACAAGTAAAAAGGAAATTACAAGTAAGATAAAACGACGAGTAGTGGGAGTGCCTCGTCTCTTGCACTCTTCAAGGTAATGTTGCTAAGCAACCGACGTGGTGATCTTCTTAGCCTCGTTAAAACCCGGTGGGAAAGAGTACTAAGTCGATCACCGAGTCACTTAGCCGCATTACCTCGGTCTTTGCTCTAGGCCATGATGTGTACGTTGAAGAAGCTCCTAGCTGCTCCTCCAAGTTCTCCCTCCATGATCATCGCCTGAGCTTCCTTAGCTAGTTCCTTGGCCTTTGATCGCGTGATTGCTCCTTTTGGTTCTTCGGTATCGATGTGGTCGATGTCGGTGTGGTCGATGTCGGTGTGGTCGATGTCGATGTGGTCGATGTCGATGCGGTCGATGTCGATGTTGTCGATGTCGATGCCTGTTTCCGGTTCCGTCTTTAAGATCATATCATCCCCTCCATCTTGAAAAGGATTTGTCCTCAAATCTGAATCTGCAAAATAAGGAGACAAGTCAATAACATTGAATGAGTCCGAGATTGCATACTTACCTTGAAGGTCGATCTTGTAGGCGTTGTCGTTGATGCGCCGGGTCACTTTGAAGGGTCCATCCACTCGTGGCATCAGTTTGGACTTCCTTTCGGCGGGAAACCTCTCCTTTCTCAAGTGGATCCATACCAAGTCACCTTCCCGAAACACCACTCCCTTGCGGCCCTTGTTAGCATGCTTGGCGTATTGCTCGGTCTTCTTCAATATATTATCCCTAGCTTTCTCATGCATTCTCTTAACCTGTTCAGCCTTTTTCTTGCCATCAACACTAAACATTTCACTCAAGGGTAAGGCAATTAGATCCAAAGGAGACATAGGATTAAACCCATATACTAATTCAAAAGGGGAGTAAAGAGTAGTGGAATGCTTAGCGTGGTTATAAGCGAACTCTACGTGGGGTAGACATTCTTCCCATGACTTGAGGTTACTTCTCACCAAAGTCCTTAGGATTGTGGACAAGGATCGGTTCACCACTTCCGTTTGCCCGTCTGTTTGCGGGTGACAAGTGGTGGAGAAGGATAGTTTGGTTCCTAGCTTAGCCCACAAAGTGCGCCAAAAATGGCTCAAGAACTTGGTGTCTCTGTCCGAAACTATCACTAGGGGCATGCCATGTAACCTCACCACTTCCCTGAAAAACAAGTTAGCCACACTTACCGCATCGTCGGTCTTGTGGCAGGCTATGAAATGAGCCATCTTACTAAACCTGTCCACAACAACAAAGATGGAATCTCTACCATTTCTGGTTCGAGGTAAGCCAACCACAAAGTCCATAGATATATGAGTCCAAGGATGAGAAGGTATGGGGAGTGGAGTATACAAACCATGCGGCTGAACCTTACTCTTGGCCTCGTTTGCGGGTGATGCATCTAAGGCAAATCCGCTCCACATCTCTTTTCATGTGCGGCCAATAGAAGTAGGCTTGGAGGCTAGCTAAGGTTTTGGCCACTCCGAAGTGTCCGGCTAGTCCTCCTCCATGAGCTTCTCGGACAAGTAGTTCCCTTATGGAACCGGTAGGTATGCACAACCTATTGTGGAAGAACAGGTAGCCGTCCTGTCTATAGTAATTCTCACAAGCAAATTTAGCACATTTCAAGTAGTAAGTACTAAACTCAGAATCAGATTCATACAACGTCTTAAGCATCTCGAACCCTATGAGTCTAGATGTTAATTCTGAGATTAGAGTGTACCTCCGGGACAATGCGTCGGCTACGACATTGTCCTTACCTTTTTTATACTTGATGACGTAGGGAAACGTCTCAATAAACTCTATCCAGCGGCCATGCCTCTTGTTCGGTTTCGTTGGCCTTTCAAGTGCTTTAAGGATTCATGGTCCGTGTGGATGACAAACTCTTTAGGCCATAGGTAATGTTGCCACGTCTTCAACGCCCTCACTAGTGCATATAGCTCTTTGTCATAGGTGGGATAGTTTAGGGTTGCTCCACCAAGCTTCTCACTAAAATAAGCTATCGGCTTCTTGTCTTGCATCAATACGGCGCCAATACCTACACCGAAGCATCGCACTCAATTTCAAAGGTTTTAACGAAGTCAGGTAACATAAGTAATGGGGCATTGATAAGCTTCTCTTTGAGGCTTTGGAAAGCCTGTTCTTGTGCACTCCCCCATTGAAAGCCAACGTCCTTCTTAATGACTTCGGTTAGGGGAGCCGCAACGGTACTGAAGTCCTTGACAAAGCGCCGGTAGAAGCCGGCCAGTCCATGGAAGCTTCGAACTTCTCCCACGGTGGTTGGTGTCGGCCATTCCTTGATTGCCTTGACCTTCTCTTCATCGACCCTAACTCCTTCTGTACTCACAACAAAACCTAAGAAGACAATCTCGTTAGTGCAAAATGTACACTTGTCAATATTGGCAAAAAGGTTCTCCTTTCTTAGGACGTCAAGTACGGCTCGGACATGGGCAATATGCTCGTCTAGGCTCCTGCTAAAGATCAAAATATCATCAAAATAAACCACAACAAAGACGCCTATAAAAGACCTCAAAACATGGTTCATTAGTCTCATGAAAGTACTAGGCGCATTAGTAAGACCGAAGGGCATAACAAGCCATTCATATAATCCTTGCTTGGTTTTGAAGGCCGTCTTCCATTCATCACCCTCCTTCATTCTAATCCGATGGTAGCCACTCTTAAGATCAATCTTAGAGAACACGTTAGACCCACATAATTCATCTAACATATCATCTAATCTAGGAATAGGGTGACGATACTTCACCGTAATGTTGTTGATTGCTCGGCGGTCGACACACATGCGCCATGATCCGTCCTTCTTGGGCACCAGTAGAACCGGTACGGCACAAGGACTCATGCTCTCTCGGATGTGGCCTTTGCTCATCAACTCCTCAACTTGCTTCTGCAGCTCCTTGGTCTCCACCGGATTAGTCCTATAGGCCGGTCGGTTTGGAATCGCCGAACCAGGGACTAGGTCGATTTGGTGTTCAATGCCTCGGATTGGGGGCAAGCCAGGCGGGATCTCCTGAGGGAAAACGTCACTATAGTCCTGCAAAAGCTGGGCAAAATCACTAGGAAGATCCTGTGGGGGATTAGTGCTAACGAGACTCTCCTTATATATAAACAACAATATAGAAGAATCTGAAGTAAGGAGTTGGGAAACTTCTCTTTGGTTTATGTAGAGGTTGGTGGACGACGTGGGGGACTTCTCCTTCTCCTCCTTGAGCTTAAGATATACCTGATCTTGGTACACTTCACTAGGCGTGAGGGGAGCAAGGATGACTTTTCTGCCTTTAAACTCAAAGGAGTGTTTGTTGGTGTAGCCGTCATGGAGGACCCTACGGTCTGATTGCCACGGCCTACCTAACAGAATGTGGCTGGAGCACATAGGTATAACATCACAAAGTACCTCATCCTCATACTTGCCAATGGAGAAGGACAACCTGATTTGGCGAGTTACCGTCAGGGCACCGCTTTCATTCGACCATTGTAGCTTGTACGGGCGCGGATGGGATAAAGTCTCTAAGCTCAACTTCGAACCATGGTTTCACTAGCTGCATTAGTACAACTTCCACCGTCAATGATGAGGCTACACACCTTGCCGTTGACGATACACCGTGTGTGGAATAGGTGGTCTCTTTGTACTAATTCCTCCGGTTGGCTCTGCACACTCAATGCTCTCCGGGCAACTAGCATCTCCCCAATGGCAGCGGTCTCTTCTTCTCCTTCCTCTTCTTCTTGTTCAGAATCAGATTCCTGGGGCACCACTTCACCATTATCTAGTAGCATAAATACCTTCTTGTTGGGGCAATCTCTCGCGTAATGGCCCATGCCTTGACATCTAAAGCACCGGACATTACTAGACGAGGTGCTGCCTCGGCCCTTAGGGTCAAACTTAGCCTCTTCCTTAACCGCTGACGTGGGTTTGATGTCTTTGGTGAAGGGTGGCCGGGTGGGTGTGAAGTCCTTGGACTTGCTTGGTGTGGAGAAACTAGGCTTGGCATACCGTCTCTTGTTCTGACTTTCTACTAGCTCAGCTTTGTGCACAAGTTCCTCAAGATCCTCATAAGTTTGAAGTTCTACTTTATCCTGGATGTCTCGGCTAAGTCCACCAACAAACCGAGCCATCATGACCTCATTATCCTCTTCTAGGCCAGCCCTAATCAAGAGTGTTTCCATCTCCTGGAAATAGTCACGTACCGAGCTTGATCCCTGGGTAAGCTTCCGAAGCTTGTTGAGAACTTCTCGGTGATAGTGGCTAGGGACAAACCGCTTCCTCATGTGTGTGATGAGCTGTGGCCAGGTGTGGATAGGCGGCTCATTGTGGCGGTCCCTAGTGGTGCATAGCTGATCCCACCAAAGCAAAGCGTAGTCACTAAACTCTGAAATGGCTATCTTCACCTTGTTGGATGCATAAGTGTCATGGCATAGAAAGCTAGACTCCATTTTCCGTTCCCAATCCAAATAGGCTTCCGGGTCGTTCTTGCCTTGGAAGGGAGGGAACTTAGCTTTGATATGTCTCAGCTGTTGCCTTTCATGATCCATCGGGTCATCCCTACCGCGGGTCTATAGTACTCGTCTTCGGCAACCTCATCGAAACGGTGTCTGGCATTGGTTCCAGCTGGGCGGAGAGGATCAGCATATCCTCGGTGCCTATGGCCATACTGCTCGTGCTCCTCGGGCCCTCTGTGCATTCGTCGCCTGGGTAACGGGTCTTCTTCATCCGCATCGAGGTGGAGGAAATCGCGAACCGTTTGGCTCTTCCTGGCACCGGCTGGGAAAATGTTGCGGATGGCCTGAAGCCGTGACGTACCGACAACTCCCTTCCCTTTAGCAATGCGGTTAGCTTCTGAAGGAGTAGGGGTAGGTTCCTTGTCGGATTCGGACAACTCAACCGCGGTCTCCTTGGCTTGTTGTTCACGTTCCAAAGTCAAGTGTTGGGAAATTTGCTGGGGAAGAAGTTGTTGAAGAGTGGCGGCAATCCGATCCGCAATGAGCTTACGTAGATCATCCGTGAGTTCCGTGGGGAGTGCCATGTACCTGTTACAAAAGCGGGTAGCTCGCAGTAAGTTGTTCTCAACACAAAACACAAGCTACAAAGAGTAAAAGGAGTTCGGGTACGCGGCAAAAAGGAAACAAAGAAGAAGACAAAAGGAAAATGGCTACGCGGTTTTGAAACAAAGAAAAAAAAGGAAATCGGATTTTTAAGTAAAACGCGAGTTTTGTTCAAAAAAAGGAAATCTTTCACAAACACGTTTTCAAGTTACGTTTAGGGTTTTCTAAGATCAAAACATAAAGTTGCCGCCGCGCACAACAATCACAAGAACACGACGAACAATCAAAAACAACTTAGTTACTATCAACTCAAACAGATGCGCACACAACAAGTTTTAATCAAGTAGATTCGAGGTGATAATAGTTTAAGGGAAAGAGCGACTCAGCCTTTGGTACAGAGTTGGCTCTGATACCACGTGATAGGATCTCCGCCAAGGATCAACTCCAGTAGCAAGGCCGGTCCTTCTCTTGTAACACCGTGCGGTTGGTAGCAAGGCGAGTGCCGAGGGATCAAGACACCGATGGATGGGACGACGGGGAGGAACGCGAGATGGTGAAGTGGGACGTCTCAAACAGAGAGGGGATAGTCTGTTTGATGGATAGAAGAAACTAATGGAAGCGACGAGCTTGTACTAGTTTCGGATTCAATCTCTGAATCGAGTAAAGGTTCCGGATTCAATCGCTGAATCGGAGAAGAGTCAAAGACTTAGAGGGGATTTCGCATAAAATTCTTGACTGCCTCATAAGAAGGAGGCGCAGCTCCTTTAAATAGAGTTGGCACAAGTGCCTTCTCCTTTAGGGTTTTTGCGCAAAGGAAAAAGGAAATCCTCGGCAAAAAGGAAACCTCGACAAAAAGGAAATTACAAGTAAAAAGGAAATTACAAGTAAGATAAAACGACGAGTAGTGGGAGTGCCTCGTCTCTTGCACTCTTCAAGGTAATGTTGCTAAGCAACCGACGTGGTGATCTTCTTAGCCTCGTTAAAACCCAGTGGGAAAGAGTACTAAGTCGATCACCGAGTCACTTAGCCGCATTACCTCGGTCTTTGCTCTAGGCCATGATGTGTACGTTGAAGAAGCTCCTAGCTGCTCCTCCAAGTTCTCCCTCCATGATCATCGCCCGAGCTTCCTTAGCTAGTTCCTTGGCCTTTGATCGCGTGATTGCTCCTTTTGGTTCTTCGGTATCGATGTGGTCGATGTCGGTGTGGTCGATGTCGGTGTGGTCGATGTCGATGTGGTCGATGTCGATGCGGTCGATGTCGATGTTGTCGATGTCGATGCCTGTTTCCGGTTCCGGCTTTAAGATCATATCAGTATGGTATGTGAGCCATTGTTGTTATGGAAAAAAATTAGAAATTGAGTGGTGAACAAAGGCAAACGAAAAAGTGAGAGGATGTTTTGTTTGCGATTTGAGGTGTATAAAAATGATGAGGGTGGTAGGTTAAGATGTATTAAATTGAAATGACAGTCATTAATGAGATGCACAATTATAAAAACACAACCTAAAAAGTCTGTTTAATAAACTGGTACAACAAACCCGCAACATAAAGATATTTCGAGATACATCATATTTATCTTAACGAAACCACGTAATAGCTCCTACTACAACGATAAGTAAAATTAATTTGTTAAGAACACCATTCATGGGCGAGATATAAATAGTCTTCTCCCCTTTTGATTGTCGAAGTTTTGCTTCATTATCTTCAAGTTTTTGATTCACGACTTTCTTGTAGTCATTGACAACGTCAAGTAGATTTTTTTGTTGTGCTTGGTGTAACTTTATCTCGTCGAGCAAGGCATCATCCATCCATTTGAACAAATGTCATTCTGGGTCACGAAAATGTGTATGGACTGGATCTTCATTTTCGTAGGTCACCCCACGACGGTAGGATGTCGACGGATAGCTTTGGCTTCGACTTGCCATATTTTTGTTCATCGCTTTGTTCTAAGAACGTAAAAGCCCTAATTTTTGCAGATCCCCTTTTTGATTTAACTGTGAAGCATTAAACGCAGCGTTTTATTTAATAAATTATAACAAATCTGCAACGTTGTATAACAAATCTGCAAAGTTGAAATAACAAATCTGCAAAAAATCTAAGTAAAATAACATATCTATGTTTCGTCTTCTTATCTCTCTTCATTGCGACGTTGCATCTTCCTATCTCTCTATCAATATATAACCCTTCTCATAAAACCTAATCTCAATAAAACATACATCATGTCTATTGTCCCACCATATACATCCAATTTCGGGAGCATGGTCAATGCCATACACAACATGCAAGATCGGGATAACCTCCCGCTTCTAAACCCTGGTCCGAATGTATGGTGTGACAAAACCACTGTTACGTGGTTTAGGTTTTTACATGATCTCTCCCGGGCGATCCCGGATATTCTTCGAGAGGGATGGGTCCATGCGTGGCCGACTTACCGCTTCATTCCCGATGATGTCAAGGGACGATGGTTTCTTAAACTAACTGTAAGCATAACCGATAATGTAATTTTATCAAATTTAGCTTTTTGTTTCTCTAGCACTAATAAATTTTTTTTTTCTTTTTATAGCGAAAATACAGATGGGATCCGAGGCATAATTTGACAGTTTGGACACAGTTTAATCTGTTGGCTAGAACGATTTTTCGTGATCATATGCGCACGTTGAAGAGGATATGGTTTCATGGCGGCGAGAAGCCTGAAGGAATGACTACTAGGGTTTGGCTTGCTCTGGTCGAACTGTTTGATGAGTTAGGACCTGATAATTTTCAGTATGGACAATGTAACTTTAGATAAATGTTTTCATAAGTAACATCTAGGCAGTTCATAAGTAACATATGTGTTTCATATGTAATCTATTTTGTATGACACATTTATGGAAATTTCGTGGATGTAAACAAGTCTGCAATTGTACAACCCTACAAAACAAATCAACCAACCCAAGTAACATAAATCCGCAACCCTATAAATTAATCAACCCAACAAAACAAATCCGCAAAAGGATAAACAAATCTACAACCCTATAAATGAAATCAATAATACAAATCTACGAGATGTTAACAAGCCCGCAACCATAGTAAACAAATCTACAACCCTACATAACAAATCTACCAATCTTCTAAATCAAATCTGCAACCCTATAAATTAATCAACCCTACAAAACAAATCTGCAAAAGGATAAACAAATCTACAACCCTATAAATGAAATCAATAATACAAATCTACAAATGTTAACAAGCCTGCAACCATAGTAAACAAATCTACAACCCTACATAACAAATCTACCAACCTTCTAAATCAAATCTGCAACCCTATAAATTAATCAACCCTACAAAACAAATCCGCAAAAAGAAAAAACAAATCTACAACCCTATAAATGAAATCATCAATACAAATCTACGGATGTTAACAAGCCCGCAACCATAGTAAACAAATCTACAACCCTACATAACAAATCTACCAACCTTCTATAACAAATCCGCAACCCAATAAATTATGAAGTGTTGATTTGTTTTTACGAATTGCGGAGTTAATTAAATCTGCAGCAGATTTATTAAATCTAAAAAACGTTAAAAGATTCCAATATCGAACTAGACTACCTTCTACGTGATGCGGACTTTCTTCACCGTATTGTAGATTAATGTCATTGATGCGGATTTATTTGCGGTGGCTCTTCTCCATTTGTCTCTTAGTGCGTGCCTTTATACCTAAAAACTCAAAATCCATTGGTGAAATCGCCATTGTAGATCGAATATCAACTTTTTGTGAGCTTCCTCATCACTTCTCATCTTCGTATTTCTCTTTTTTGTGAGCTTCCTCATCACTCTCATCTTCGATTTTGGCGGACTTTTTTGTGGGCTTCGTGGTCGTAGATCTGCGCCGCAGTCGCCGTGTTTCTTTACGTCGGCGTCTTCACCTTCGTCTTTCGTTTTCGTGTTCGACTTCGTTGGTTTTTTGTCATCGTATTTGTCTTCGTATTGTCTTCGTCTTCATCTTCATCTTCGCCGTCGTCATCGCCGTCGTCGTCGTGTTCGGGGATCTCCGCTTAAAAGTCTGCAGCAGATTTAATTGTGTTTTTTGCAGATATTTCGTTACGCAATGGAACAAGTTGTGCTTGTTTGTGGTCTATGGAAGATTCAAAAGAAGAGATGGGTGTTTGAAGTTGACAATAAAAGAGGATCTCGTATTCTAGGAGTTAACGAATATATGCGTTATGATGATTTCATCCGTATGGTGTACGAGGATTACGGTTTAAACGATGAGTTGCATGATGTAAGGTTAACCTATTTGTATGCTTCTAAATTTGAGAAATTGCCTCAAGATACTCCTCCAGTCGTAGTTTTCAATTCACGACAATTGCAAGTGTTTGTCAATCTTTCCAAGGTTGAAATGCTCCGTTTATGTGTAGAAGTTACAAAGAAGGATATTGCTTGTGAGTTAAATGAAGAATCTGTTAATTACAAGAAGGATAGTGGTTGTAAGTTAAATGAAGAATCTGTTAACGAGGAGGTCAATTATGAAGACACAATGGAGAAAGAAGATGTCGAAGAAGTAGTTGAAGAACGTTGTGTAGAAGAAGATCTTGATGAACATTTTGTAGAAGAAGATGTTAAAGATTTTGAAGAAGAAAAAGTCCAAGAAGATTTTGAATTTAGTGTTGAAGATGATGTAGATGTTGAAGATGATGCAGGTGTAGATGTTGGATATGATGACGATGATCTTGACGCATCGAGATTCGATTATTGTGACGACTCCGATGGGACGGATTCCGATGATGAAAATTTTGTTAAGTACGGATCTATTCATACGGAGGAAGAATCTAAAGAAGAAGACGAAGAAGAAGAGGATAAAAAAGCACCAAAGCCAATGGATTCTTCGGTATATGTAATTGATACCGATGTTGATTATGATTTGTATGACATGAGTTCAGTGGATTTGAAAGAAGGTGAATCATTTTGCACGAAAGAGCATTTGGAAACACGACTGAAGATGCTTAGTGTTATTCATCAATTTGATTTTGATGTGTACAAGTCAACACCGACGCTGCTCTCGGTGAGATGTTGGGTTAAAGGATGTGCGTGGAAGGTAAGAGCCACATCCGTCGATGATTTTACAAAGTTTTATGTGAAGACATATGATTCAGAGCATACTTGTTCGGTGACTGAACGTTCAGCAAGATCACGACAAGCTACACCAGAGATCCTTGGATTATTATACAAAGATTTTGTTGGTGGTGTAGGACCAAAAGTTTTGCCAATGCATGTGGCCGATGCTTTGAATAAGCGATTCAAAATTAAGGTATGTTTTGCGGATTTGTAATGAAGAATTGCATATTTTTTTGTCCGTCCGGTTTGCGTTTGTAGATTTTATTGCCATGTTTGTCGTGATTTTTTAATGATGATTTGTAGATTTGTTAGCTTGATTGTAGATTTGTTAACTTGTTCGCGATTTGTTTATTCTAACGTATTAACACTATTGGTGGTATGTAGATTGCGTATTGGAAAGCATATCAAACGCTAAGGCATGCAAGATATCTGGTTAGAGGTACTCCGGAAAGTGGATATGAGAAATTGCCTGCTTATCTATACATGATATAGAAAGCAAATCCGGGCACTTATGCGAGACTAGTCGTTGATCCTGAACAAAGATTCAAGTATATGTTCATAGCATTTGGGGCAAGCATCAGTGGGTTTCACTATATGAGGAAAGTTGTGGTTGTAGATGGGACATTTCTACAGTGGAAAATACAGAGGAACACTTTTGACCGCGACAACGCAAGACGGTAATTTCCAGATATTCCCTCTAGCTTTCGCAATTGTTGACACTGAAAATGACGAATCATGGGAATGGTTTTTCAAGCAAGTGAGTAATGTGATACCGGATGATGATGAACTTGCTATTATATCGGATAGACACCTTTCGATTGGGAAAGCTATTGCGACAGTTTATCCTAAGTCCGCACGCGGAATATGCACTTATCACCTTTACAAGAACATATTGGTTCGTTTTAAGGGTAAAGAAGCGTTTCGACTTGTTAAAAAAGCCGCAAATGCGTTTAGGCTCGTTGATTTTGAAACCACTTTCGCACAAATTGAGTTATTGAACCCCGCACTTCATTTTTATCTTCAAAGAGCCGATGTTTGCTTGTGGACACGCGTCCACTTTCCTGGAGATAGATACAATCTCACTACGAGTAACATTGCGGAGTCCCCGAATAAGGTTATATCACGGGCACGGAGCTTGCCAATTGTGCATTTACTTGAAGTAGTGCGATCTATGATGACGAGATGGTTTGCGAAAAGGAGAAACGATGCAAAGAAAATGTCTACATCACTAACTCGTGGAGTGGAGAAGCTGTTGGAGGTTTTTATTCCCTTAGTGTAGATTTTTTATACTGTGAAATAAATCTGCAGAGTGTGCTTGTAGGTTAACTTGTTTTCTGTTCTTTTAGGGTCGAGTAGAGCAGGCGAAGACGTATACTGTACAAGAAATTGATGAGCAACAAATGCACGTCTCAAGCCTCGACCTCATCATATGTAGTGAACTTGAGAGAGAGAACTTGTTCTTGTCGTAGGTTTGATTTGGAGAAATTGCCCCGTTCTCATGCCGTAGCTGCAGCAGAGAGTTTAAATCTCTCTCGGATATCTTGTTGTCATCCCTATTATTTCAGCGAAAACTTGTACCAGGGATACGCGGACATAATTATGCCGAGAGATATAACATTACCAATTCCGAGAGGTAGTTGATTCAAAGGTCCGTTTACCACCTCTCGGTTCGGAACCAACCAGGAAGGCCAAAAAAGAGTAGAATCAAATCAGCATTGGAGAAGGCATTGGCCAAGAAAAGGCCAAGGAAACAACACAAATGCAAGCAATTGTGGAGAAGAAGGGCATAATCGAAAGACTTGCAACACATAAGTTTATCTATTTCAAATGTAACGGAATTCATAAATTTTCATCTTTTTATGGTTTGTTTGCATAATAAATGTACGACTTTCATGGATTACAAATACATCCGCACACACTATAACAAATCTGCAAACACCGTGAAACTCGCGAACCTCTATAATAAATCCGCAATACTATATAAAAACTCTACAATACATAGTATAAACTATACAACACTCGTTTTCATGTTTAGGGTTCATGTTTCAACCATTTTTGGGGCTTAGGGTTCATGTTTCAACCATTTTAAGGGTTTAGGATTCATGTTTCATTTCAACCATTTTTGTCTTCGAAAAACTCTACATAATAACTCTGCATTACCATTTAGACAAATCTACAAGACTATAAAAATAAATCCGCAATATTTTACGGAAAATACATCATTGCTAGTTTGCTACAACCAATTTTACATGTTTCATACATTACTTGAACAAAGAAACGACAACAACAGCCTACAACCAATGTAATGACAACAACGAACAACTTGTTCATCAAATTCTTGAGCTCAACCATGTCGGTTTTTGTTTTCTTCGCCATGTCATCAACGCTTGCAAATTTTTCGAACTCGTTCTTTTATGTCTTCCATCATAACCTCGTCCCACCACTCCCGCATATGTGCTCCTCCATCCTACAACACCATGTAACTCACTTATGCACATTTACAATAAATTAAGAAAGAACAAAAACCTGAGAACAAACTTACGTTTCGAGAAGTACAAGTGTAGTATAACCTTCCCGGGTATCTTTTAGAGGACGACGCCTCTAGGATAACATCCTCGCCACAAAAACAGATCTTTTGATGACCAAAATGAACTGGATCTGCATCATGGTTGTAACTACGTACCTCGTCATCGTCGTCGTATACGTATTCAGGAGCTTCGGTTGGATCGCTAAGACTGTAACTGAATGTTCTTCCCATCGTCGTTTTTCTTTTATTCTCGCCGTCGTCGATGAGAGTGAATGCATGTGAAAAAAACCCTAATTTTTCTCTTAAATAGGGAAATAAATGTAAAACGTTGCGTTTTGAGAAAGTGGGAAACAAATCTACAAAACAGTTAAATAAATCTGCGACATTCAGTTAAAAATCTGCAACATAGAAACTTATAATCTGCAACACGTGAACTAAAAATCTGCAATACTAATAACATTAAAAGTTGCTGAAAAAGATGAAGAGTTCTACATAAGAAAAAAAATTAAAACAACAATAACAACAGAGAAATTAAAACATTGTTTCATTTCATGAAGTAAAGACCATGCGTAAGCCAGTCAATTGGTTCCGGAGTGCTCTCATCAATCTCCTTCTTAACATTTTCTTTCTTGGCTTCAAGGATCTGCATCTTGGTTTTCAAACAGAGATCAGGGTTATCAATCATGGCTTCAATCATCGCCATCTTTCCAGTGATCATAGCCCACTTGAACTCCAACTTATTCTTCTTCGCGATTTGTTCCTTCTCTGCCTTTGCTAATCGCAAGAGAGCATGGTAGCGTTGTTTCGACTCTTTCTTTGCCATCCTGACCTCGTATTCAACAATTTCATCCATCGTTGCATCGGATTTCCTTTTCAAACCAGTGATGTTTCTGTTAGAACTTCCTTCTCCTTCCATTTCTACAATAACAAAGCTTTATATTTACGTTGAACTATAACAAGAAGAGATTGTATTTATACAAAGATTTTGGACGATGGGATACAAGAAAGTGGAGAAGTGGAGAAAAGAGTGGGCGATTGGATATAAGAAAGTGGAGAAGTGGAATACGTAGGAAGTGGAAGAGTCGAAGTGGAGAAGTGGAAGAGTCGAAGTAGAGAAGTGGAAGAGTCGAAAGGACACGAATTTTAGTTATTTTTTCATAATACTAAACAAATCAAAAGAAATAGAAAACAAATCTGCAACGCATATAAATTTACTCTCCAACACGTGATAACATAAATCTGCGAACCCCTAAACAAATCATAATTTCACTATTGTACATTGCCTCATCCACGAAAAACACCTAAACAAACCACAAATTGTCAACAAACAAAAATAAACCCTAAAAAATCCACAGTAGATTACCCATAAGCAAATCATACATAGATTAACCCTAAATTAACCTAAAATAGAGTAACATTAAACAAACCCTAAATAAGTCTGCAAAACTGTGAATTAAGTCTGCAAGACCTGAAATTATAAATCTGCGAACCCCTAAATAAATCTACTATATGGCAAATAAATCTGCAACACGTGATAGTATAAATTACGCGTTATTTATGATTCAGTGGCAGACTTTGTCGGTCACGCTATATGATTCTTTATTGTATACTGATATCAGTGTATTGTCAAATCAGTTAAATTAGTATTGTCATATCGTTATGTATTGTCATAACACAATACATATCCCATAAAACAAAATGTTCTCCCTATAAAAGTCTGAGTTACTCAACACAAAATCACAACACAAAAAGCAAATTTTCTCATGGCAAGCCCTCCATACGATAACTTATGCGTTATCGATGCCGAACCGATAATTTCACTACAACCAACACAACGCTCCGAAATTCCAACGGGGCTAATTTTGGGACTCGCGCAGCCCATACAACGAGGATTGTTCCGCAAGAGGGCTCACGATCGAAAGGTGTTGCGCGGTGAAAGTTCTGAAACACGCCCAACTCAAGATTTCATTCGTGAGGTCATCAATGAGCCACAACAGGGCGACCATGATTTTAGTAGTCCTCGTTGGACTTCTACTATCGATTACATGCTACGGGAAGGTATACAAGAAAAATGAATTCCGTTATCATTATAATCGAGTTGTAGATTACAAAAACTAACTCAATCATTCATAAATATAGGTACTCATAACAATAGGACCACACCATTATGGACCCAGGTTGGAGAAATACAATGCCCTCATTCACAGTTTGTGAAAGTGAAAAAGGTTTCCTTCTCAACGAGTATTATTACAATTTTTATATACAATGTATCTTACTAGCTAGTAAATTTTATCACATTATCAGCTAGTCGCTATGCTATCCAATTCGACACCCAACGGCCAGGGAGACCTTCTAGTAACCTTAAAGGATCCGTCTGGTGTAATCGAGGGAACCATGCATCATAACATCTTCAACAATGACGAAAACAGAGTACAAACTGGTATAGGTGCGGTCGTTATTCTACAAAATGTGTCTGTAGGCCGTTTTAACATGATGTCCAAGTACATCAACATCACTGCGCGTAACATTGTTAAGGTACGTTTTCCTTGATTTTGTCATTATTACTAATAACTACACACTAATATCATGTTTTGAACAGATAATTGGGGTTAATTCGATGATTGCTGGTTACGAACCTACCGTAGCAGCTACTACGGATGAAAAAAAAAAAAGAAGGAACACCTAGTTACGAACATGAAATAGTTCCCGAATCAGATGATGAATAAACATCCGAGCCGTTAATGTTTACGAATATCTTTGTTAAACCCTAGACTCTTTACCATCAATTGTACCCGCCCCGTTTCTAATAATGTTATTGTGATATTTCATGTTAATTTTGGTTTTTATTGAGCTACCATTCAAATAAACAAACCATACATAGATTAACTCAAAATTAACACAAAATAGAGTAACCCTAAACAAATCTACTAAACCTAAATAAGTCTGCAAAACTGTGAATTTAGTCTGCATCACATAAAAGTATAACTCTACGAAACCCTAATTTGACCGTAAACAAATATGCTAACCCTTAATTTGATCGTAAACAAATCTGCAAACAAATCTGAAATAAACATGCAATACATAAACTTGTTTCGAATAAGTACACAAAGGATAAAAGTTCCCATGATTAACCTCCAAATAAGTTTAACACAAATGATTAAAGTTTCATCTTGAAGACACAAATAAATAACACATAAAATACAGAACCATGATAACGAAATCAATCAGATTCATCTTTTTGACTGGGAATTGATATCTCAACACGTTGAGTCGGCGGGCCGACCGGTCTAGGGAGGGATATGGTTCCACCCGATGCCTCTGGAACTTCATGGTAGATATCAGTCGCATATCTCTCTCGAATTTCTTGAATGGTTGCATCACTCAGACCGTCGAAACTCGTCCCCAACGCTAGGCACTCAATGTATATTACAGCGAAGACACCACAATCACCTGCTTTATAGTTCCTCGGAACCCCGTTCACTTTTCTAAACACTTCGAACATCTCGGTAGAAGGTTCACGGTCTTCTGGCAGTACATAATGGTTAAGAATTATCGGGAGTAACTTCCTCAGGATCATGCATTCTTCAACCATCTTCTCATCCTTGCAGTGATTTGGAATGGAGTCGTAGATATAAATCTTAGACTTCTTCAAATTAACATTAAGGGCAACCCAGTGATCCTTCGTAACATTCGGGACCATGTAGACATTGTCAATGTCATACCACCATCTTCCGTGTGTTTTGGAATCTTCGGGAAGGAGACCATTGAAAATATCCTCGTAGACCTTATCAAGTGTCCAGGTGATTTTGTTGCGTACGTTTGCAAGCGCCATATAATCATTTTTCCACGTTGACAGTATGATAGGACACAAGAATGCAACACGTGGTCTATAAGGTGAATTAGGCAAGCATAGATCTCCTACGGAACAATGTCATAATTATATCCATATGCTGCAAGTTTGAAAACATAAACGTCAAACAAATCTTTAAACAACTCTGCAAATCATTAAACAACTCTACAACACTTACATAAAATCTACAAACCATTAAAACAAATCTACCACACTCTACTTCACCATTAAACAACTCTGCAAATTATTAAACAACTCTACAACAACTACACAAAAATCTACAAACCTACAAAACAACTCTACCACACCATTAAACAAATCTTCAAACCATTAAAACAAATCTACCACACCTACCGAGACAATCTACAAGACTAAAAAAAACTCTACTTCACCATTAAACAACTCTGCAACACCATTAAACAAATCTACAAACCATTAAAACAAATCTACAAACCTACAAAACAACTCTACCACACCATTAAACAAATCTTCAAACCATTAAAACAAATCTACCACACCTACCGAGACAATCTACAAGACTAAAAAAAAACTCTACTTCACAATTAAACAACTCTGCAACACCATTAAACAAATCTACAAACCATTAAAACAAATCTACCACACCTACCGAGACAATCTACAAGACTAAAAACAACTCGCCACACAATCAAACAAATCTACAACACTTATATAATAAATCCGCAAATCACATGATATAAGTCTACGAAATGCTTACCGTATCGACAAGCCATCCGTAATAACGTTCAGAGCCATTCCTCCCCGGTAAAACATAGCTCCGTAAAAAACCTCACAAAGACGGTTCATGGTTGGGCCGGACCAATTCCTAAAAACAAAGCATATGTTAATTACCTTGAATATGTTAATTACCTTGCATTTAAGATTTTCATACGTACTCTAGGATCCAATCGGAAAGTATCTGCCATTTCCTCTTGTCCTTTGGTTCAAAAGGATCATAACCATGGACGGATGCCATGATCCGTTTCACCGTAGAGTTTCCCTCGTAAGGGAATTTCGGGATGCTCGATAGATGTGAGGTTCTTTTAGGACGTACAGGAGATTCAGCTTCCTTAATTATGAGTTCTACAAGAGAATCCAACATAACAGTACCTTCAACTTCGTCTTCATCATCAGAAGGAGGAGCCATTTGCAGTTCTTTCTTCCTTGTTTCCTCGGTTACGTCTTCAACATCACCTTCTTTTTTTTCTTTTCTTTCTTCTTCCTTTCTTTCTTCTCGCTTGTTCTTCTTCTTCTTTTTCTTCTTCTTTTCTGTTCTTTTTCTTCAGCAATTTTAGGCGAGAGGATATCTTGTACGAACATGACCTTTTCTTTTCTTGTACACTCTAAGAGCAGGAGCTATTATATCTGGTTTTGCTTTTTTCACGGTTCTTAAACCCACTCCTTCTCTCTGCCTTGCCAATCTGGTTTTGACACCTTCTTTTGTTTCTTTCTTCTCATTTAGTTTTTTCTCAGCTTCGGGTTTTGAAACCCTCTTTCCAGTTGAGGGTTTTGACACCTTCTTTTCAGTTTGGGGTTTTGGCCCCTTCTTTTCAGTTTGGGGTTTTGGCCCCTTCTTTTCAGTTTGGGGTTTTGCCCCCTTCTTTTCAGTTTCATGTTTTGGAACCCTCTTTTCAGCTGAGGGTTTTGATACCTTCTTTTCAATTTGGGGTTTTGGCCCCTTCTTTTCAGTTTCGGGTTTTGAAACCCTCTTTTCAACCTTCTTTTCAACCTTCTCTTCAACCATTCCTTCTTTCTTCTCAGTTTCCATCCAGGACTGCAAGAAATACATAAAAATACAACTATAAAACAAATCAACAATGCAAAAATAACTCTACAACATATAGAGTAAATAATCTACAAAGCAGATGAAATAAATCTACAAGTCGATTGAAACAAATCTACAAAATGTCTAAATCTACAAAGATCTACGTAAATCTACAATTCTATCACACAAATCTACAAGACCATAATCAAATTCTACATTAGCATGAAATGTACGTTACTAACCAGATCATCACTGGTTTTGTCTTCCTCACGTTTTCTACTAGACTTGGGGGTAACATTACCAACGTTTGCACTGTCGTTCTTGAAAAATTGACGTTTACCTGTCAATTCTACCTCCGCTTTATCAATTTTATCATCAACTTTCTTTACCACATCAACAAAGGCCTCTCTTACTGCAACAGAGACTGCTCTAGAGATCATCTCCTGCACTGCAGACAAAGAAAACATCGGCTCTGATTCATCTTCTCTTTCACACTTTTTCTCTTTAGAAGCTTTACCTTCAGCTTCAACTACTCTCTCACTTTTCCTCTTCTTATCTTTACCTTCACTTTCACCTTCACCTTGTTCTTTTTCTTCTTTTCTCTTCTTAGAAGCGTGACCTCCAGCTTCATGTACTTTGTCACCCTTTCTCTTCTTCTTTTTCTCCACTTTTGGCCAAAGCTTAGGATCAAATTGTTCTTTAATGATGTCCTCCAACAACTTGTCTAGACTATCATCTAACTCCTTCTTGTTGTCAGGCCAATCAGGATACTTATCCTCCAAAGAAACAGGACACATATGCCTCATTCGAACCTATACATAAACATAAACAAATATGCAAATAAGACAAACAAATCAGCAGAAACAAACAACAAATCGGCAACGCATATAAACAAATCAACAGAACAGATAAACAAATCTACAAACCTCTTTATGCTTGGCTTTCTCATCTTCTAAAAACTTTTTCATGTCTATTCTGTTCCGGCCTCCTCTCCACAGCAAAAGTCCAGGGCCATCTACTCCTTCCCTCTTATTCCCTTGTAATTCTCCAATACCGGGAACAGATTCATAAATCCAAATTAGGAGTGCGTGAACACATCCATGTACCGAATAGGTGTTATTCACAAACGAACCTAATCTAATTGAATTTACCAGAGCAGAAAACCCTTCTCTACCCCATGGATAACTCTCAAACTCGCTCTTCATCAAAAACTCTCACAAGCAGCAGAATAGGACATTCTTGATCCCGCATGTAGCCCATATATTCCTACATGCGGGAGAATCAAATTAAGTATGAGCTTCTTCTTCTCTCGCGCTCTCTCCAACTCTACCACTTTCCAAAGTTTTTAACAACTCATCATATGAAGGAGCTTGGTTTTCAGCAATACCAATATCATTCCATAGCTCTGTTTTAAGAGCTGAGGCAGGAGGGTTAGCCACTGGGTTGACTGGATCACAGTTTAACCCTGTAATTTCTGCAAACTCGTAGAGAGAAAACCTTAGTGGTAGACCATCAATAACAGACCAAAACTCATGCTTGTTCTTCACTTGTAGTTGATTTGTCAGGAAATAATGGACCGTCTTTGCACACCACGTGAACGACGTGTCATTAAGCTTTAGAAACACTCCGAGACAGGATTCCTTCATGGATTCCCACACATCAACTCCTATGAACTTTTTAGCGTTTTCTATTCTCTTAAGATAACAACAATGAACGATGTTTTTTACTTCAAACGGAGATAACCCTTCCTCATAACGCCTAGGTGGATAAGACGCCATTCCTATTTGCCAAAAAGAAATAAATCTACAAATTAGATATAACACAGAACAAGTATGCAAAGCAGATGAAACAAGTATACAACACAAAACAAGTCTGCAAAGTAGATAAAACGAAACAAATCTACAAAACAGATGAAACGAAAAAAATCTACAAATCATTTGAAAGAACACTACAAGCAGATATAAAACTCTACAAAGCAGATCCAAACTCTACAAAGCATATGCAAAAACTCTACACATGAATGAAGTGAAGAAAACCAAATCAACGTTGACATGCAACATCAAACAACGAAACACTAAACACTAAACACTGAACAACAACGAAACACTAAACAAAACAGTCAATAATTTACAAACTACGAAACCCTAAAACAGAGATATAACCTTCGAAGTGAAATAAGATGGGAAAATGAGAGAATGCGAAGACAAGGAAGACGAAGAAGAAGGAGAAACGACAAGAAAAACGAAAAAGAAGCGAAGACGACGACGGCGACGAAGAAGAGAGACGACGACGACGACGGCGACGAAGAGAGAACGAATAAATAACGAAGACGAGAACACAGACGAAGGCGAAGAAGACGACGGTTGACGGCGACAATGAGGAAGAAGAAGACGGCGACGAAGAAGACGACGGTTTCCAAAATCGCACGGGAGAGCGGATGAGAGGAAGTTTTTAACGAATAATATTAAATGCTAAATTTCCGTTTTTTTTATATATATAATGGCATTTAGTAACTGGGTTGTAGAATTGTTTCATCTATTTGTTGATTTGTTTCACCAGATATCATCTTTTTGTGTCTGCTTTGTAGATTTATTTGTGTCTGTTTTGTAGTTTTTTTTTTTTTTTATATACATAAATGGCATTTTCGTAAATGGCACAACCGTAAATATTTTTTTGAAATCTATCCTTCAATGTCCATCTCGTGTTTTTTTGGAATAACTAGAATGACCCTCCGTTTTCGGGTTACTTTAGTAATAACCAACTTATTAGGGTCATTCTAGTGTATTTTCACTAAAACAAATCTGCACACCCTACAAAACAAATCTGCAAAAGGATAAACAAATCTACAACCCTATAAATGAAATCAATAATACAAATCTACGGATGTTAACAAGCCCGCAACCATAGTAAACAAATCTACAACCCTACATAACAAATCTACCAACCTTCTAAATCAAATCCGCAACCCTATAAATTAATCAACCCTACAAAACAAATCCGCAAAAGGATAAACAAATCTACAACCCTATAAATGAAATCATCAATACAAATCTACAGATGTTAACAAGCCTGCAACCATAGTAAACAAATCTACAACCCTACATAACAAATCTACCAACTTTCTAAAACAAATCTGCAACCCAATAAATTAATCAACCCTTCAAAACAAATCCGCAAACCCTACAAAACAAATCCGCAACAATAGTAAAAAATCTGCGAACATAAACTTGTTTAAAGTTGAAATGTAGTACATAATCTGTTTAAAGGCCCATATGTAATTTTGTAGTACATAATGTGTACATAATGTGTTTTGAGGCCCATATGTAATTTTGTATGTGGTTGCAGTATTTATTTAGTGTATTTTTTTCCGCAGTTTTTTCCGCAAAAAGTTGGTTGGAAGAATTGAATGTTTTTCCCACTTTATGGTTGGGTGGGTGTGAGTTCATAATTACGTCCTTAAAAACCACCATAACCATATGCTCTCAACCAAGCTAAATTTTTATTATTCAAACAATGGAGAACAATAACAAGATCGTTCAAATCATTGTGGTGACCGGTGAATGGCGTTTTGATAAGAAAAGGTGGTTATTTTTCGTTGACGATCGACGTGGTAGTAGGCTTATAGGTGCTAATGCTGGGATGAGGTATGGCGATTTCGTGGGTTTGATTAATGACGAATATGGGTTCGACGATAGTGAAGAAATTATTGAGTTAAGTTATATGTTGTCTAAGAGGATGTTAGAAGCTTTACCCCAAGATACACCTTCGGTGATTATAGGAAATGATCGGCAGCTTTCAAGCATATTTACAACAATGCGAAGATAGTTCTTTACGGTTATGTGTATCGGTGAAGAAAGCTCGAAAAATACCAACCGAGGACATGAACGGTTGGTTTTATGAAGATGTACCTACGGCGAGTGTAATTCATGATGCAAGATCGAAGATTGGTGAAAACGAAGAGGATGCGGATGACGATGAGGTCGACGACGAAGGGCCTATATTCGACTGTTGCGACGACGAAGACGGTGTAACTTCGGATGATGAAGATTACACAGTTTACGGTATGTCTGAAGTTTTATTTAATGACCAACCTAAATTGCCTTTGAAGAAAAGAGGTTCCCAAATGCATTTTCTTATCCACGAGGATTTAGAAAGACTAGAATCTCCGGTTATTACCATTGCGGTTGGGCAACGCTACGAAAATAAAAAGGAATTAGAATCAAAGTTGAAAATTTTGTCCGTAATAAACAATTTTGATTATGACGTTGTGAAATCTACCACTAAACTATATGTGGTTAAGTGTTGGGTGAACGGTTGTTCGTGGAGGGTTAGAGCCTCGCCCGTGGGAATTAGTTCTCAATTTTATATCAGAAAATACATTGAAAATCACACGTGTTCCGTTACCGTGCGATCAGCCCGTTCACGAAAAGCAACTCCTGAAATATTAGGAAAACTTTACAAAGATTTTGTGGGGGGTGTGGGTCCAGGTATATTACCTGAACATTTGGCCGATGCTATAAGGATTCGCTTTCGTATTAAGGTAATAATTATAAAAACAATACAATAACATCTAATATCTTAAATTACACGTCAAGTAATTACCCTTTGTGTATAAGGTCGATTATTGGAAAGCACACCGTGCACTTGCACACGCTCGAAGTTTACTCACTGGATCACCGGAGAGTGGATACGAAGATTTGCCTACTTACTTATTTCAAATACGACATGCTAATCCGGGTACATACACCGGACTCGAAGTCGATGAAGAGAAAAGGTTCAAGTATGTTTTTATCTCGTTTGGAGCTAGTATTTTTGGGTTTCAATACATGCGCAAAGTGTTAGTCGTCGACGGTACTATCTTGAAAGGCAAATATAAAGGGACGTTGCTTATAGCCACGACACAAGACGGAAATTTTCAAATATTTCCCATAGCTTTCGGCATTGTTGATACGGAAAATGACAAGTCTTGGGAGTGGTTCTTCACACAATTAGCCAAAGTTATTCCGGATGATAGAGATTTGGCTATAATTTCCGATCGGCACAAATCTATTAGTAACGCTATTCAGCTTGTATATCCTCTCAGTGCTAGAGGAATATGCACTTATCATTTATACAAGAACGTCTTAGTTAGGTTCAAAGGCGGTGAAGTTTTTGGTGTTGTGAAGAAGGCGGCAAATGCTTTTAGAATTGATGAGTTTGAGGAATATTTTCAAGAAATACATAATCGTAATCCCGCACTCCATGATTATTTGATACGCGCCGATGTAAAACAATGGGCAAGAGTTCATTTTCCTGGTCATCGCTACAACATGACAACAACAAACATCGCCGAGTCTTTAAACAACGTAATACGAAAAAAGCGCGATCTCCCAATAGTGATCCTAATCGATGAGATTCGGTTGATTTTAACGCGATGGTTTGCGGACCGCCGTAACGATGCCACGAAAACGATGACAGTACTTACTCGGGGTGTTGAAAAACTCTTGCAGGTATATCAAAACATTTGCATTTTAAACTATTTATCTATTACAATTTATTAAAAATAAAATTTTAGGCTCGGGTTCATGTGGCAAAGGACATTCATGTCCAACAGATCGACGAAGATTTGTATGAAATCACTAACGGGGTGTTCGTTAACGTCGTAAATATAACGTTACGAAAATGTACTTGCCGTATGTACGATTTGGAGAAGATACCGTGTGTCCATGCGATCGAGGCTATCGAAAGAAACAAACCTTCTATCATACATTATTCTCATCCGTACTACCGCACGAGCTATTTGGTTCACGGATATTCACGACCCGTGATCCCCCGCGATAGAGCCTTGATTGTACCCAATGACGTGGAATCTCAATTGTGTTTACCTCCTGATGTACGTCAACAACCCGGGAGACCGAAAAAAGTGCGATTCAAATCGGCACTCGAAGTGGCAACAGGAAAAAAAAGGGTGCGTAAAAATAACTCATGTTCTCGATGTGGTGCTTTCGGCCACAACTCACGGACGTGCAAAAGGTAGTACCGTTTTCTGATTCACTGTAACGAAGAATGAATCGAGCGATCCTTTTCATTTCTAGAAATGTGAAAAACTATCTTTGTTTCCATGGCGAGAACTTTGTTTGTTTTCATGCCAAGAACTTTGTTTGTTTTCATGTCAAGAACTTTGTTTGTTTCTTTACTTTCAATGTTAAGTTTGCAAATCAAATTTGCAATACATGTTCCAAAAAATGTCGTACAATAGTTATAAGTCTGCAAAAACAAAAAACCCATCTGCTGCAGATTTGTTACTAACCATTTGTTTTGAAGAGTTTTAAAATAAACACAAAAAATTGGAAATCATATTCCACATCTCCTAAACAACAACAGCAGAAACAAAAACTATGTTCATTCATAATAATAAAAACATCCTACTTCAAAGAGTCGATCATCGCAACAACTTATCCTCCTTAGAGCGCGGTAACGGATTCGACATCTCGTTATAGTCATCGGGTACCTCATCGTAGATCTCAACGCCCGTTTTCTTCCGGATAAACGGTATGTTCTCGTCGCACAAACCTTCAAAGCTAATCCCAAGTGCAAGACACTCAATATATTTCATCGAATACACACCACAATCGCCTGCTTGGATATTCTGTGGTATGGATTTTTTCCGATAGATCGTATACTTCTTCAAAGCAATGTCCTTTTTCCAGAAGGAGGGACAATAGAGCGTACCATGTATGGAATCATCCGCGCGTAAGGTGTGATCTCCGCAACCATTTGCTTGTCGCTTGTTGACCAAATAATACTGTCGTATACGTCTATGTGGTGTCGAACTAGGTTCACATGAAGACCAACCCAATGCGCAGCATTAATGTTATGACAAAAGTACACGTGATCCACATCCTTAACCCACTCTTTGTTTGTTGGTGCAACAGCTGGATATCGCCCCATCATCACCTCCTTGTATGCATCGCCAAATAAGAATTTCTTCGGGTTAATAGCAAATTGTTTGTAGTCTTGAAGCCAACAAAAGACCCATGACTGATCTAGGAATGCTATACGCGACGATGTAAATGGTGTGGGTTGCGCCAAAGATCTTTTCCTAAGCATATGCATGAATGAGTTGAGGTGCTGCGGATTGAAGAAACAAATATTATTTATTCGTACACGTAACAAAATTGTAAGGACATATATATATATATATATAAATTAGCTTACACATTCTCCAATCCAACCGAAGTTATCCTTCTCACTAAGAGGCCAATCTTGTTTTCGAGTCATCAACCTCGCGAAAATTGGGTCCGCGGAACAAAGGAACCTATAGGCGTCGACCTATAAATAAAACAAATTATTGTCAAAAATAAGTATATTATTGAGCTTTAAAAACAAAGGAGAATACTTACTCTTCCTCAGTGATACGGTCTAAGAGTTCTTTCGCTTTGACCTCTTTGTAAGGTCCAAAAGGATCATACACCGTTGGAGAAGGCACCACTCCTTGCATCACCCGTTTCATTGGTGAATCTCCTTGAAAAGGAGATTTTTGGGTTGTTGCCATGAAAAGCCTCTTTTTCCCAATAGTTTTGTTTTCGTCAAGACACTTGGATAAGGCCTCCACTCTTTCCCGATGATATGAAACAGATAATGTGTCTTCGGAGTTAGGCTTGCGCATTTCACATGCCGCCTTCGCCACTGCCAATGTAACATCCTCCACATGATCATTTCAATCTTCTTCTGCAGTGCGTTTCTTATTCACAACAAAATTAACCGGGGTACCATCTTTGGAGGAAGGCTTAGACATGACCAGCCAAGACTGTATTAAAGGAAAAAAAATTAGGAAAAAAGTTAGATTCAACAATGACATTTGATTGCACAAATATGACAAACAATTCTACATAAAAAATCTGCAACGCAAAAATAAATTCGTTTAAAATGGTTCATTTTTCAAAATCAGGATTTTTTTTTGTTTTTTTAACTACATTGCTACGTTCATAAAATAAGATATTTGTAAACAAATTTACGGATAACTTTGAATACCAAATTATTGTTTCAAAACGTAAATTCCAAACAACAAATCATACTAACACAAATCAAACAAAGTTGCAAAATGTTTGTTTATAACACTCCATAAATTGATCCACTATATTTTCCTCTGCAAATAAATCATATTTGATCATTAACTTATAAAATCTATTTCATCAACTATTTGGAAAAAATCTAAGACAAAGATCAGTACTAACCGGCAGTTTGCTCTCAGCACCATCATCCGCATTGTGCTTAACTCGCTTCTTGCTCTCTGCAAAATCCTCCGCAACGTGGTTTGTAGATTGAACTACTTCTTTTTCCACAAGTTTCTCAAAACCCTTTGCCTTCTCAACTTTGTTTCCCAATTTGTCAATCTTCTCATCCAATTTACTTTGTATGCTACTCATCCTCTTCTCCATATCCCCTTGGAAAGAAGTCAACTTTTCGTCCAACTTTTTCTCTAACCCTTGCATGTTGGTAGCCAAAGTCTCAAACAAAGAAAAAAGCCCTTTCACGTCCATTCCTAAATTTTGTTGCCTCTCCTCCTTACAAACATTAACAAAATTAAACATAATTCATTAAAAAGTAACCATAAGTCTTACCATAAACATAATAATAAAGAAATCATAACCATAAAATTACTATGATACCTTCTCGGGGACTTGGTTTTCGGACAATTTCTTTGGAGACTCTTTCGCTATCTCTTCCTGAAAGTCATCATCATTTCTTGCTTCATAGTCGCTTTGTTTTTTCCCTTCAGACACATTCTTCTTTGGTACAACTTTCTTCTTATGTTGGACAAAATCATCGTCACTGTGTGCTTCCACCACCTCAGCAACTTTTCTCTTTTTAACCATCTTCTTCTTCGTCTTATTAACCGTGTCCCAAAAACCACTATCAAAAACACCATCAAGGATATCTTTCAAAAGTTTGTCTACATCCTCATCTTCCTCTTCATTCGTCCATGTTGGAATGACCTCTTCTTCATAGGTTGATAACATGTGTCTCACCCTCACCTACAAATATGAAAACAAAAAAATAACGTTATAAGAAACATCGTATTTAAATTACCCTTATATAACACCACATAAAATTATTATATAATTACACTTTACCTTGCCATGTTTATTCTTGTCATGAAAAAGAATATCTTCAATCTTAGTTCTTCCTCTAGAACCGGACCAACACAAAAGTGGAACATCATGTTTCTTACGTCCTATTTTTTCACCGATAATAGGTATGGCCTCATAGGCCCATATCTCGAAGTACATGAATGAACCCCGTCATACAATAAGAATCACCAACAAATTGAGCAACTTTAACACCCTCCACCAAATTCTCGCAAGCCTTTCTACCCCACGGAAACCTTTCAAAAGTCTCCACATCAATTACCCTTCGAGCTAGGTCTAGGGGAATTCTGCTACCCCGATGCAGGCCGAGAACACCAATAGCAATAACGCATAAACAATCTATCATTCTCCGCTTCTCAAATGGCCATAACCTGCATACAGCCAATACCTCCAACAGTTGGTCCCAAGTTGGACCTTCGGATATAGGAACATTCATGTCACACCACAACCCCTTATGGTCACCCTCGCTAACACCTCCAACCACATAAGGGTCTATGTTCATACCGTGATGTAACCAAACTCAAGTAATGAAAATCTTATTGGTTGATCATCAATCAAACACCACAATTCTTTACACTTCTTCGTCACTAGTTGATGAGTGAGAAGATAGTGGACCGTCTTAGCTGACCATATAAAAGAACTTGCTGCAAGTTTAACGATGCAACCAACCGGAGAACTTTCGAGATAACTCCAAACATCATCACCTAATTTTTCTTTCAAGGACCCAATGTTAGCCAACACACAGTAGTGGTTAATGCTTTTAACTTGCGCAGGAGCTCTACCATCAGCATAAAGACGAGGAGGATAACCCATCAACACCAATCCGCAATGTTCACATAACCACAATTGAATCAATAAGTCCGGTCATCCAATAACATTTAATAAGTCCGCAAAATATATAAACAACTCTGCAACTTCATAATTCATACATAACTCTGCAACTTAAATCTACACTAGATCAACAACATAAACCCCTATACAATTTGAACATAAACTCATTTCAATAAGTCTGCATCAACTCCACTCAAATATATAAGTCTGAAATTACTTATATAAGTCTGCACAATAAGTCTTCATACATATAAGTCTGCAAAGATATACATAACTCTCTACCCACAGATTTTCATACATTCATAAAAAAATTCTGCAACTTAAATCTACACTAGATCTACAAATTAAAACAAACTACACAATAAGTCTGCATTAATATCACTCAAATATATAAGTCTGCAAAATATACACTACATCACCCAATAGCAGATTTGCGGAAAGGGAGGAAGAACAAAAAAAAAACGACGAACTCCCAAATAATCAAAAATACTGCATCGAATCGAACCTGAAACTCAAGTGGAGCGATTACTAACAACAATGGTTAAGTGGTGAATATCAAGAACGTAAAGGTCAAACAACGGTGAAACAGGTAAAGCGGCGAAGATGGAGAACATAAACGAGAAGGACAAGCAGCAGTGGTGGAGGAGGCGAAGGCAAAGCGGCGGAGGAGAATTTGAAGTCGTTAACGCCGGTGGTTAGGTTTACTTGCGGAAACAACGGAGAAGAGAAGGGAAAAAAAAGTCGCGACTTTTTTTGTGGGACGGGAAATGAGAACAAAAATTACCCTTTTTTATTGTTTGCTAGTCCCTTATATTCTTTAAATTTACAAAATAAACCAAACAACATGATAATAAAGAGTTAAATCAATAAGTCTACAAAATAAGTCGACAATGACACCAGTGAAATATATAAGTCTGCAATTAAAAGAATATGTCTGCAACATTTAACAAACAAGTCTGCAATAATACAACTTTGTACACATATATGGAGAGAGACAACGACGACGACAATGATACAACTGTATTTAGTTGACTACATGAATCAACTACATTGCGATGTAGTCGACTATATGTATTAACTACCTTGGTATAGTCACTTCAATATTTAGTGTATGTGGTTGCAGATTTATTTAGTTTATTTTTTCCGAGAAAAAAAAAACCCAACTTATGCAGATATTTCCTAACCATTTGTTTTGCAAAGTTTTAAAATAAACACAAAAACAAATGAATGTAAACTAAATACAATCTACATGTTCTGCAATATCAATTAATTTCTACAATTTATGAATCTCTCGGTGGAGGCTCAAACATTGCCATTTTCTCAATAAACACAGTGCTTCCAAAAGATCAAAAACTATTTTATGACGTGCACACTTAATGTTCTCATCTTCCAACATTTTTAAAGGCAGATCCAACATATGACATTCCATATACTTAAGGGCATACACACCACAATCACCTTGGGATTTGTTAAGACCAAGTGGAACCGGTGTATGAACGATTGTATAGGGAGAAACAGACATTTTTTCCCCATCTACCTTTCCAAGAAGTGTTCCACATATCCGAGGGATGGCGGTTGCAAACGTCTCCACGTCCCTCTTGTGGTGCAATCCAGCACAATCAAAAACCTCAACTATTTTAAGAGGAAAGTTAACACAACATGAGATCCAGTGATTACCATTGATATTGAGCGGAAAGTAAATTCTATCATAGTGTTCAATCCATTTTTTTCTTGTCTTCCCATGAGACGGTAAGTCGCTATTTGCATAAGATATGATTTGATTACTCCACTTGTGGTTTTGTTTATTGCCCAAATACCTCTTGAATTCGACTTGAAGCTTCATGCCAAACAAACAATCCATGAAACCAACTCGAGGAAAATTCGAGTAACCCTAAAGATATTTTCTCCCGAATAAATACATTGTGGCATCCATATCCTGAAAAATAAACTAAAAAGTTAGATCATGAACATAATCACTTATACCAAATTTATTTATAAACGAGATTACTCACCTCGTTGCCAAGCCATTTACCTTGAGTCATTATTCGATCAAGCATTGTCAAATTAAGAATGCTTGGACCGATTTGTATTTGTCTGAAATTGTAAAACCATGTCTTTTTAAAAAGATTGTCAAAGCATAAAATATAATGAAGAGTAAAACTTACTCTTCTTCATTGATACGATCCAACAATTCTTTCGCTTTCATCTCGTTGTAAGGTCCAAAAGGATCATATTTCGCGTTCAACACTTGCGCCGGTTCTGCGGATCGTTTGTTGTTGACAACAAAATCAACCGGGATCCCATCTTGAGAAGAAGCCTTAGTCATTATCATCGAAGACTATAAAACAATGAAATCTTTAGAAATGATAATCACATTACAGAGCAAAAATATGAGAAATAATTCAACAAAACAAATTTGCACAAATTGAATTTTTGAAATCATTTCTGTTTATTTTTTAAAAACCTGCAAAATTAACTTCTTCTTTTTAAAAAAATACGATAACTTGTAATCCCTTTTTTATTAAAAACTCAGAAAACAAAAAAAAAGTATTAACATACAAAATTCAAACACATTATTTTCAAATGAATGACACAAAATTGCTAGAAGTTGCTAGTGAATACCAACTATCGGAAATTAAATGAGACGAAGATCGGTACTAACCTGGTCGCTTGCCATCTTCTCGCCATGTGGTTTGTAGATTGCACAACTTCTTTCTCCACACATTTCTCAAAAGTCTTCCCTTTTTCAACTTCTTTGCCTAAATTTTCAATCTTTCTATCCATTTTACTTTCAATGGAAGTCATCTTCTTCTCCATATCCCCTTTTAAATCGGTTATTTGTGATACAATCTTCGTCTCCAAATTATTAATGTTGGTCGCAAGAGTTTCAAACAACGAAAACAATCCTTTCATGTCCTTTTGTAGTTGTACATCACTGCTACCCTTACCAACCTTAAACATAACACATTAATAAACAAACATTAAGGGAATTTGTTTTCTTAAAATACACATGCTTATTTTATATGATACCTTAGTTGTTGTCTTCGTTTCTGTCTCCACTTCCTTTTCTTTATTTTTTGGAGACTCTCTTGACATTTGCTCCTCAAAGTCATCTCCACTTCCTCCATTATCAACTCTTCTCATTTTTTTATTCTTTCGTGAATCTCTTGCCATCTCCTCCTCCAAGTCATCTTCACTTCCTCCTTTACCAACTCTTGTTTTTATAACTTCTGCTCCCTTTTTTTCGTGGAAATTTCTTCTCCTTTTCTACAAAATCTTCATCACTTCTACCTTGTACAACCTCATCAACGTTTCTCTTTTTCCCCATCTTCTTTTCCGTCTTAGGAACTACCTTCCAAAAATCACTATCCAAAGTTTCTTCTAGTATATCACTAAGAAGCTTGTCCACTTTCTCATCTTCCTCTTCATCCGTCCAACTTGAAATAATCTCTTCTTCGGAGATTGAGAATATATGTTTCACTCTCACCTACACAAAATACAACAAACATTAAAGAGTAATGAAAAATTGGAAATTATATTAAACGTTTTAGAATAAAACACCACTTAAAAGCATTAATAAGTTTAACTTTACCTTCCCATGTTTCTTTTTGTCTTCAAAAAGAAGATCTTCAAGCTTTGTTCTTCCCCTAGAACCACGCCAAGCCAAGAGTGGAATATCTTCTTTCTTACCTCCCACTTTCTCACCAAGAATAGTTATGGCCTCATAAGCCCATATCCGAAGAACATGAACAAACCCCGTGACACAATATGAATCACCAACAAATGCGGAACCTTTTATCCCCTCTACCAAGTTCTCACAAGCTTTCCTACCCCACGGATACCTTTCAAAAGTGTCAACATCAATTACTCTTTTCGCCAAGTCAAGAGGAATTCTACTACCGCGATGCAACCCAAGAATACCCACGGCTATAACAGACAAACTACCAACCATTCTCCGCTTATCAAATGACCATGTCCGACATACGGCCAATACCTTCCTTAGTTGGTCCCAAGTTGGACCTTCCGAAATAGGAACTTCCATGTCACACCACAAATCCTTATGGTCACCCTCACAATCACCTGCAACCTCATAAGGATCTATGTTCATACCTGTGATGAAACCAAACTCAAGCAAAGACAATCTTATTGGTTGATCATCAACCAAACACCACATTTCTTTCGACTTATTTGTCACTAGCTGGTGTGTGAGGAGGTAGTGGACCGTCTTAGCTGACCATATAAAGTTGCTTTCTGCTAGTTTCACAATGCAACCAAGCGGAGAGGTTTCTAGATAAGCCCAAACATCATCACCTAAATTCTCTTTCAACGACCCTATGTTAGCAAGCACACAATAGTGATTCATGCTTCTAACTTGCGCAGGTGATTTACCATCACCATAGAGACGTGGAGGATAAGCCATCATAAATATCCTGCATCATAGAAAAACAATTTTAAGTCTGCAATTACATCACAAAAAGTCGGCAAAACATATTATATCAAGTCATAAGTCTTCAAAATAAGTCTACAATAATAAGTAGATAAGTCTGCAGTGACACTGCAAAATCACACAATACCAGATTTGCGGAAAGGGAGGAAGAACAAAAAAAAACCCACGAACCCAAATAATCAAAAAGACTGAATCGAATCGAACCTGAACCTGAAGTGGATCGATTACAAACAACAATGGTTAAGTGGTGAATATAAAGAACGTGAAGGTCAAACGGCGAAGATCGAGAACGTAAACGAGAAGGCCAAGCGGCGCTGGTGGAGGCGAAGGCAAAGCGGCGGTGGTGGAGCCGAAGGACAAGCGGCGGCGGCGAATGTGAAGTCGTGAACGGAAAGGTGCAATCGAAAACGCGAATGTGAAGTCGCAAACGCCAAGGTGAAGTCGCAAACGCGAAACTCTGCGTTATCGGCGACGGTGGCTCTGTGTTAGCCGGTGGCGGTCGTGCCTTTGCGTTATCGGCGGTGGTTAGGTTTAGGGACGGGAAACAACGGAGAAGAGAAGGAAAAATAAATGTCGCGACTTTTTTTGGGACGGGAAAGGAGAAGAAAACTATATGTTTATTTTTTACCCTTTTTTATTGTTTACTAGTCCCTCATATTCTTTAAATTTACAAAATAAACCAATCAACATGATAAAGAGTTTACTCAATAAGTCTACAAAATAAGTCGACAATAACAACAGTCAAATTTATAAGTCTGCAATTAAAAGAATATGTCTGCAAAATTTAACAAACAAGTCTGCAATACTACAACTGTGCACACATATATGGACAGAGACAACGACCACGGCGGAGGACGGAGATTTTGACGTCCAACGAATCTGTGTAACGAGAGATCGAGAGAGAACAAGGATTTAGACCGACAAGACGACGAACTTTCGGCGAGAAGACGACGGATTTACGGCGAGAAGACGATTCGGTGAGAGAGACGACAGATTTCCGGTGTGAGACTATGAATTCTCGGCAAGAGAGACCAGGGATTTTCCTATACATATACGACGTCGAGAGAGACGACTTCGAGAGACACGACGACGACAGATACGACGGCGACAGACACTACGGCGAGAGAGACGACGTCGAGAGACACGACGGCGAGAGACACGACGGCAAGAGACACTACGGCGAGAGAGATAACGGCGAGACACCACGAGAGACGAAGTTTAGGTTTTGTAGTTTAGGTAGACTTATTTTGTTGATTAATTTCCTTTGAAAAAAATAATTTCAATGGCAATTACGTAATAAAATGTTGTACCCTTGTGATAGACGTCTTTTAACACAAAGTTTACCCAAGAAAAGATTTGTAAGTCATTTGAGTAATAAACAAATAAAAAGAGGTTAGTTTGAGTAATTTCCCTCTATATTATGATTAATCACCGCCTTGCCACATAGTCGAAATTATACAATTAACTATCTTCAGTGTTTAATTAATCAATGTGAACGAATAATTTTTTAGTGCTTGCTGATTACCTTTATAACTAGGTTACTTCTTGAAGAAATTTTGAAAATAATTACGTAGAGGTAGATAATTGTACAAAAATATTTATAATTGTATTTATTTTTTGTTTTGGTTATAATCTTTTTACTATTTTCTTATTTACTAATTACTAAATTATATTTAATTTTGAAGTGTAACTTGTTTTTGTGAAATAGTTTGTTATAATTTTATATCTCCTCTTTATTTTTTGTAAGCTCGTATAAGAAAGACATATTTTTTAAGAAGTGAGTAATGATTGAGAGAAAGGTACATCTTCTATATAAATCTTTAGGTTAAAAAGAATCATTAGAAGCACAAGCCGTGGGTTTTTAGGTTAAAAGATCATTAGCATTAATGATTTTTAGGTTAAAAGACGGTGACAATGCGAATGATTCTTCTGTTCGAAAATGATTTTTTAGGTTAAAAATTATCGGCTCTAATTTGAAAGATAAAGTTTCCCAAAAAATTATCACAACTCTACTTAGAAAGCTTAAAGATTTTCGGCCCAAAACTTAAAAATTCTAGACCCATTTGGTTTATATTTATTTGTGAATGTCATGTCATCATTCTTTTGTTGAAATTGAATGTGGTGCTGACACCTAAGCATTTTTGTGAAAATCACTTCACAAATAATGTCTTAGGGATTTAATTCACTGTAGTACAACAATTTAATACTCTCTTGTTTATCGATAATAGTTTTTCCAATAAAAACAAATTGTAGGTTATAAGTGAATAAAAAAACAAATTTTTAAAAATATTTGTCTTACGTATAAATGTATGGGAGAATCACAAAACTACACCATTTGAATTACACTTCGCAAAACTACACTATTTCCAAAATATTTCACAAAACTACACCTAAACACTCAAAATTAAATCCAAATAAACCTTACCCACACAATCATACCCCTTTAATATTATATCCTAAACACTAATTAGCGAACCCAAATGAAAAGATTTTAATTTTGGTATTTTTTTAAAGGATAAATCAAGCTTTTAAAATTTTGAAAGGGTGTAAATTTGTGAAAATATTAAATTATGTGTAGTTTTGTGAAAAGAGGGTTGAAAGGGTGTAGTTTTGTGAATTTCTCTAAATGTATTGACCTTTACGATAAAAAATCACACAAATTCCAAAACTAGGCTATAGAACTTTCACAGTATTGAGTTATCAACCCTTCATTACATTTTAAGGTAGGCTATAAAAAAAGATCTATATAAAATTATGAAAACGAGTTATATTAAAACATTTCCAATGTCCATCTCTATATTTTCTACTATTTAGATTCACCTCTATTTTAGTAATAATTTAATATAGACAAACAAAAATATAGAGTAATTCTACTTAAAAATATATTTTTATTACGTTATATTTTTCTCTTTTTATAGAAGAACTCTATTTTAGAATGAACATATGATGAAAAAGATATTAGTATCAGAATTTTTTTGGTGAAGTGATAAGTGTTTTAGGCAAGTTTCTAAGATTAAAAAGTGTTTATGCATTTTAATAGGGTTTAAATGTAAACACAATTCATTGATTTTCGCATTAAAATTGCGTAGTAATGAATTATTTTAAAACCATGAGTTGTTTGTTTATAAGTCAAATGTTATTCACAATAAAAACCTTAAATGATTTATTAAAATTTACTTTCATTCGACTTTCAAATAGTCAAAATTTACATTATTTCTGTATTTCCAAATAAAATTTCGGTAAAGTATCAGAAGTAAATAACTAAAATACAAAGTATATATATTTATTAAAGGGAGAATCACAAAACTACACCATTTGAATTACATTTCACAAAACTACATCATTTCAAAAATACTTCACAAAACTACACCTAAACACTCAAAATTAAATCCAAATAAACCTTACCCACATAATCATACCCCATTAATACTATATCATAAACACTAATTAGCGAATCCAAATGAAAATATTTTAATTTTGGTAATTTTTAAAAGGATAAATCAAGCTTTTAAAATTTTAAAAATGTGTAGTTTTGTGAAAAAATTAAACTAGGTGTAGTTTTGTGAAAGAGGGCTTGAAAGGGTGTAGTTTCGTGAATTCCTCTTTATATAAATTTGTTTATAAATTATTGGCACGGTGGACACATGGCATGAAACTCAGTTTTCAATTTATTAGTCCATAAAGGAAAGATGTACTTCGTGACGAAAACAAAAAAATATTTGCATTTCTGAGCAAAGGTGAAAGATGTGTGTGAGGGCCTAATTAACTATCGATTTACAGATAATTTAGAAAATGAAGTTTGATGTATGACTACTCCTACCTGTTCCGATTATTTTCTTATTCTTGTAATAACAAACACATAAAATTTTGTACCATTATTTTCTTAAATCTTATAATAATAATAAATGCATAAAATTCTGTAGCACTACGTGGTCAAATTTAAGATTTTCAGTTTTATACAAATAAAAATCAAATAAAAATATGACACGTACTGTTACAGATCACAAAAATATACAACAAAGAATCAAAGGTTACCCTTTAATTTCGGTCCAAGTCAAATGGCATGTGACACTAACCAATACTATAAAGCGGTGGTTAATACAAACCGGTCTAATTTTCTTCGGTTTAACCAAATATCTGTTAGTGGTGTGGTATTTTTGTGAAAAAATAGGAGCACTAATACAGTGGTACCCCTTAAATCTATGGTTTCAGTCAAAATTTATGAAAATATTTGCAGCTTTTGTCGACAGAAGAAACAAATGCTAAATTTTTTTACCAAAATAAAAGGAGAAATTTAATAGAAATAACTCATTTTTACAAATCATTTAAGAGAAAGAAAGGAGACATCTTTGAATTTTTAAATAATTCAAACAATGTTTTTTTGTTCTAATAGTGGAGTGTGATCTAAAAAATGATAAAATTTTCACACATGTTTAACATTATTTAATTTTAATTTTTTTTATACATACCATTTCTGAAATTTTGGTATTTCGGTCGATGGAAATTTGAAAATTTATCGCTTCACCTAATTAGAAAACAAATGATAGATAATTTATAAGTTGATTTTTGATATTACGACGTATAACACTACCGCTTAACAAATAAACAAGAAATGAAAATGGACTATTTTTAAAAAGCTCTAAAATATGTCTTGTAATATAAGAGACTATGGAGAGAAATGCTTTATTTATTGCCGATCACATATTTTTGTAGAACCAAAAACTTAAAAATATTACGTGGCAGGAAGAAGTAGTTTATAATTAATAATATAATAATACAAAAATGATAGTACTACATGCTTATATAAACACACATATATAAGTGGAGAAGCAAAATGTCATATGAAGAAAGAGTTTGTGTCGACCTTCCCAAAATTAATTAAAAAAAATACTCAAAGTTGACAAAAAACCACATTCACACTTAGAACAAAAAAAAGAATAATTATTTGCCTTTTGCTCTTTCTTTCTTCTTCTTCTTCATCATCTTCAAATCTCAGCTTCATACACTCACAAGGTAATATATTCTTCTTTAAAAATTTCTGATTTCATTTTTAACAATAAAAAAATAGTCATTTTCAGATTATAAACAGTGTCCTCGTTGAATTTAGGTTTAATCTTTACTATAGATTAATGAATATTAAATTTTTTTTATTTGTGGGAAAATGAGTTTAATTTATTTTCTTTTTGTAGAATATGAGTATTAATTAATTGAACATATGAAAAGTGAAATAATTATTTAACTAGAAATGTTCTGTTGAGAAAAAAATTCCACTCTATGGACACTTCTTCTCCATAAACAATAAACATTATCAATTTGGTTATTTGAATATTCCTTCATTAATTACTTCTACTATATAACAAAAACATATTTTAAATTATTATTTAACGGATATTGATTTTGTTGACAATGGAATATTTGTGTATAAAAAAAGTAAACAGAAGAAACAGTGAGTTTACTATGTTGATTGGGACCAAAACATTCCTAAATAAAGGTATATATTTAGTCACTTTTATTGTACTTTTCTCGTTAATAACGCGATCTCTTATGTTACAATAGAACTTTGTAGATAAGATAACTATTTCATTTTTAGCTATTATGTGATTTAATTCCCAAAGGTGTTTCTTTGTCGTTGTTCATTTTAATATAAAAAAAACAAAATCTTAAGCATTTTCTATTATTCTTGATATTACATGTTTTAGATGAAATCATATATATTTTGGAAGTAAATTTTTGATTCAACTGTGATGTTTAAATTTGGAAAAATAATATATACTGTATTTAGTTCAAATCTTTAATCTTTCACATCAATTTCAACATAACTTGGTTCAAATTCAATTATATTCAGCTAAAAGTTGTGTTTAAATTTCAGGAAGAATTACAAAACTACACCATTTGAATTACATTTCACAAAACTACACCATTTCAAAAATATTTCACAAAACTACACATAAACACTCAAAATTAAATCCAAATAAACTTTATCCACACGATCATACCCCTTAATAATATACCCTAAAATAGCGAACCCAAATGAAAATATTTTAATTTTGGTAATTTTTAAAAGTGTAAATCAAACTTTTAATATTTTTAAAAGGTGTAAATATGTGAATAATAATTATTTGTAGTTTTACGAGGGATTGAAAAAGTGTAGTTTTGTGAATTACTCTAAATTTAAAGTGTATACGTTCCCACTAGGATAAAAAAGACAAAAAATGTTATGGTGTAAAAATAAAGTAAAAAAATATTCGGTTTGATTTTTTCTATTGGCGTTATTCGGTTTATTAACTTTGGTTCGTTTGAATTTAATTTTGTGCAGACTTTATAGATACTGTAATAAATGCAAAAAAAAAAATTGAAAAATTATTTTAAATATTCATATCGAGAATAAATAAATCAAAGCCCATTTGATGAAAAAAGTCTTCAAAATTATGTTTTGGTTTATAAATTTGACTTCAATTCGATTTATGGTTTGCACAAAAAGATTTAACTAATGATTGACAGAAACTGATTTCGACTACTATTTTAGTTAATTTGATTAAAAGATGAAATTGTCACCTTATATTAAATATCCTGTCAAATATATAAAATTAATATATATGAGTGGTGTAGACATATGTAAGGAAAAATTTGGCTAAAAAATGGGTGTCAAGATTGATGTGATCCCAAAAGGGACCAAACATGTTTTTTCTCATGATCTATTTATTTCCATTCTCACTTATTTTGTTTTTTATTTTGTTTCTTTGGATGCATCTAGCAAAAGTATTTTTGGTTTAGGGAATGTTATAAAGTTATAATTTAAACGATTGATACTAGTCGATATATTTTGCCCTTTTCATACTAGTTTCCTTTATGTTTTTCGACAAAGTTTTTATGTTTAAATGTTTGGGTTCCAAGAAATTCAGTATAACATTAAATGATATTTAAAAAGTGTTTTCAAATTTAGTAATGTTTTTTACTTTTCTATGTGAGTTAAAATAGTAAAATACATATCATGTTGACATGTTCTGTTATTGTTTATATTTTGGCATTTTGCAGATTGTTTTACCATTAGTCGATTTTATGATAAATTATTTATTAGTGAAATATTAGTTTCTTAATGATGCTTATTATAAAAAAAAATTAAAAGTTTATTAATTTGTGTGTAGAAATCTTAGCATATAAGTATACAGTATCGTGCCTCCCTTTAGGCCAAAAGGGCAATTGCACCAGGTAGGGCTGGGCATTTAAACCGGAACCCGAAAACCGAACCCGAACCGACCCGAAAAACCCGGTTCGGGTCGGGTTCGGGTATACCAAAAAAACCCATCGGGTTTTATATAATTTTAGTTCGGGTTTCGGTTTAAACCCGAACCGACCCGAAACCCGAAATTAAACCCGAAACCTAACCCTCTGTTTCCCTTAGAGGTTTTCTTCTTCTTTCTTAGTTTTAATTCATTCGGGTTTTATTCAGGTTTTTTCAGATTTTTCGGGGTTTTTTCGGGTTTTTTCGGGTTTTCGGGTTTTTTTTCGGGTTTTTTCGGGGTTTTTGGGTCCAAATACCCGAACCCGAGAAGACCCGATTTTTTCGGGTAATTACCGGGTTTCATTAAAAAAAATTAACCCGACCCGAACCCGAATGAACCCGACCCGAACCGACCCGAAATTATTCCAAAAACCCTTCGGGTTCTATATACCGTAACCCGAAAAACCCGAACCCGAAGCAACCCGACCCGAACCCGACCCGAAACCCGAATGCCCATGCCTAGCACCAGGCCACCAAACATATGCACAAAATTAAAACCACATTTTTATGTAAGTTTAAGTTTATTTATCTAGCCAGTACCGTGCCTCCCTTTAGGCCAAAAGGGCAATTGCCCCGGCCACCAAACATATGCACAAAATTAAAGCCACATATTTATGTAAGTTTAAATTTATCTATCTAGTTAATTTAATATAATGTGTTTTTTAACTGAAAAAAATTAGTGAAAATTAAATTCTTATTTATACATTTGTTTTGGTGAAGGTTTCTTTATTGGAAACATATTTTTTAGCAAGAACATATAACAATTATGTTTTATTAAAAATAATTAATACACAAAAATAAGTAAATAATATATTAAAAACATAAAATAACTAATAATATATCAAAGAGTTAAGAGAACATTTTTATTAAAAAAATATATAACAAATTTCATGTTATTGACTTTTATAGTTAATATTTTTTACGCTTTTATAAAAACCACACTTTTAAATTTGTCTTATCACTTTCCACGTCTAGGCACGGTATTGTGTATCATTTTTAAATACTACTCAATCTCGAAAATCACCTTTGGATAAAAAAAATCATTAATTACTTAATTTTGTGTAAATATCAAATAATTATTCAATTGAATGTAGCATGGAGCTCCATGTGACTTGCACCGTTATTCACCAACCAATTAGGCGTGTGATGTTTTTTCTACCGTCTATAATAATTTTATGGTTTGAAGTTTCAACTAATATAATTTAATTCTTTAAAATAAAACAAAAAATAAATTAAGTTAGATATTATTCTAGCTTAACTCTAACATCCCCTTTTTGTGTTGGTATAAAGATGACATTCATGCACCAGTTTTTTTTTAATATTAATTTTTCTTTATTACTACATTTTTTTATCTCAGGTTATACAATCATAATACTTCTACTATGATGCTAAAAGGTATGCTCCTATATATATCATTGAATTACAAAACTACATCATTTGAATTACATTTCACAAAACTACACCATTTCAAAAATATTTCACAAAACTACACCTAAATTCTAAAAATTAAATCCAAATAAATCCTATCCACACAATCTTACCCTCTTAATATTATACTCTAAACACTAATTAGCGAATCCAATTGAAAAGATTTTAATTTTGGTAAGTTTTTAAAGGGTAAATCAAGCTTTTAAATTTTTGAAAGGGTGTAAATATGTGAAAATATTAAATTAGGTGTAGTTTTGTGAATGAGGGGTCGAAAGAGTGTAAATTTGTGAATTCCTCTTTATATTTTCATATAATTTATATAAATCCACGGTAATTCCTTTTGAATAATATTTGATTGAATATTTGCATCTACAACTTTATTGCACAAACAATTCATATGAAAATATTGCTGAAAATAATAAATGAAAATTTAAGTAAAGTTAATGCGTTGATTTTAGGGGAATTTTGAAAAGTAACTCTTTTGAGTTTACAAATTTGAAAAATATACCTTCTTTTTTATTTTTGAGAACTAACTCTTTTTATATGTAATTTTACTTTTTTGTCCAATTTTTAGTTAAGAACTATATCTTTGAAAAAAAATAAAAATATTTATTAAATATTTAAAATTTCGTTTTTAAATTATAAGTATTTTATAATTATTTATTTTAAAATATAGATATTCTATTTCCTGAATATAAAAAATCCTAAAAACATCAGATCAATTCAAAATATACATTTAAATCAACCAAATTAATAATGGTTAAGTATGAATCATCATCATATCATAAAATGAAAAAAAAGACGATAACTTTTGAGAGATTTAATGTGAATTGGGATTTCTAGGTTTTAATTTGAACCATGATTTCAATTAATTTTCCTTCTTCATCGATTGTTTTCCTTTTTTTCTTCATCTTATCCATCTTCTTTGTATTTAACCGACTTACCGCTTTCATCTCCTGTGACGTATTATACCATCTTCGTAATACGACGTATTAAACATTATATATAGGATATCGAACATTGGTAGAGAAACTTAAAATATTAATAGATTTATTTATAATCAAATTTTAAATATAAAACAAATATTACAGATTTATCTAAGATAAAAAAATAAATATATTATTATTAAATATATCATTTTGAGTTTAGATTTTAAAGATATAAAATTTAATTATATTTTCTGATTTAAATTTTATTCAATAATAATTAATTATTAACTTAAATGTGTCAAAAAAGTCAAATGTCAACTAAAAAGAGTTAGTTTTCAAAAAAATAAATAAAATGTCTACTTTTCAAAATACAAAACATATATGAGTCATTTTTCCAAATTTTCTATTGATTTTAACTGATTTGGATTTTAGGTGAAAATTCGAAGCTAGGAAACAAATAGGTTGGGTACAAAAAAAACAACACAATCGTTGTATCGTAGACCAAACGGTAGTTTAAAATTGGTGGGCCCAATAGAGTCCAACTCATTTCTTAGGCTTCTTCTTGTGGTCCAATTTCTGGGTCCCACACCGCACCGACCCGACCCGAACATCTTATCCGTAAACCGGATTGTAACCGGACATTAGGACCGATTTGGCGGCGCCATGTACTTTGCAATTTATTTCTTCCTTTTTTTGGCATTCCTAAAATAAACTTGCTTGTTTTTTTTATCTAAACATCTTCCTCACATTCGTACAAAAAATATCTCTGCCACGGTAAAAAAAATTTCACGATTAACTGAATGGTTAATTTTAGATTTTTTGAATAGTCAAACTCTCTTTTTTTGGGCCAGTGGTTATAACTTATAAGCTACTAGGATTTTGACCCGGGCTACGCCCGGAAATATAATTTGTGAAAATTAATTCATTAATTATATTTTAAACTGATATGTAAAAAGTAAAAGATTTAATCATATAATTGTTTCTTTTAAACGGATATATTTTTACTCAAAAATAATTTTAGTATTTTTTGGAATTGTGCAGGAGAAACCTAAGTTTAGTTATTGGTATAATAGACTAATAAGTTTAGTTTTACACCTCCACAAAACAACAAAATCATAGAGTTATTATAATATATAATACGATAAAATTTCAATAGAGAAACATTGAAGAGAAATGAGTAACTTCGATAATACTTACCGAAACCATGCTACCTTTTACAGGGCCACAGGGGAGAGAAAATCCATCTGAAAAAAAAAGTTTCATAAGATTAAAATCATTTGTATTTGTTTTTCTCACATAATGTATGTTTTCTTAAGAAGAAATGTTATAAGGTTTGAACTCTTCAATTGTATCCTGAAAACGAACAATTATCCAATTACAAATCATAAAATTTAATCTCTCATTAGAAAAAGACAATTAAATCTAATGGCATGGTAAACATGAGCAAATAACAAAAAACATAATCAGAAACTAACTGAAAAAAAGAAGAATAATGAATAGTAGATGATTAAGAAACTAATTGAAAAAAAAAAACGTCTGTGAAGTATTTATAGTTGGGATAGTTGCATAAATAGTGGTAAGAGTGGTACCGAAATTTTAGGGATTTTGGAATAATTTTAGGATTGAAATTTGATCCATAATAATTTGTTTTTTTTATTTATTCATAGACGAAATCGAAGTGGAGATTTATTTTTGTTAATAGTATTTGATAAAACAATATTTTAGCACAAACCACCTGGCAAAATCTGATTGGCCAGGTGACTTGTGCTTTATAGTATAAAGGATATGATTTTATAGTTTTTTTTTTGTTAAATTTTTTTTTTTTTTTCACATGTATATGATTTTATAGTTACAAATAAATATATGATGATAATATTTTAAAATTACTAGTAATGCATATATGACGTTTGTAGATTTTTCTATTTATATCAATGACTTTTCGACAGTGTAGCTTTTAGGTTTTTAACACTATTATAAATGTTTAAAGGCCAACTGCAAAACTACTACTCTTTATTGTATTTCACAAAATTACATCATTTTAAAATCATTTTTCAAATTTACATTTAAACACTAAAAATTAATTTCAAATAAATCATATATACACAATCATATATCTTTAATATATATTTTAAACACTAATTAACGAACCCAAATAAAAATGTTTTAATTTTGGTAAAATTTAAAAGGTAAATCAACCATTTATTTTTTTTAAAAAAGTGATAATATGTAAAAATATTGCATTAAGTATAGTTTTGTGAATGAATAGTTGAAGTGTAGTAATGTGAATTCTTCATGTTTAAAACGATATAATTTTTTAAAATATTGAATTTTTAACCTAAAAGTAAATATTTTTTACAGTATATGTAATTTTATGGTATAGTGGCATGCGCATTATGCGAAAACGAGTGACTCACGATAGCAAATTAGTTGGCCACCACTTTGGATTTACCTTTCCAGGCTAAACTTTTTATTAAATACATGAGTTAAAAAGTTACCACGTTATTAACAAAAAAAAAAAAAAGTTAGCACGTTAATAATGTGATCAGTGCATATAGAAATTAGTATTAATTAAAAAGCATCTAATGCATAAACTCATTTTAATATCTATACTAGTAGTTGTGTTACGGTCCAAAAGTTAAAATCCAAATTGCTGACACAAGAAGTTTGTGTCGAGAGTCAGATTATTTTTGTTAAAAAGGAGATTTAGATTAAAATAGTAGCATCCGTGGGAGTTGTTATACCAAGTCCAATTTGTAACCTAGTGGCTAGTGTGCATATTTTATACTTAGTTCTTAATTATCTTAACATATGTAAACTAACTTTAATTTGGATAATGAAAAATATACTCCTTATCTTTTCATCATATAAAATGTTTTAGCCAAAAGCATGAATATTTTTTGTTTACATAAAGATAATATTTAATAAATAACTAATTGTAATTTGTTAGGTTATAAGATTTTTTAATTCGAAATCAGTTAGCGGACTGACATATTTCTTTATATATAATTAATTTTCCTATTAGATTTTGGATGTACGATATAATATTTTCAATAGGTTTTTTTGTTAAAATTTTTTTATATTTTCAATAGGTTACAATAATATTCTTTTAACTATTCAATCTTTTTAACATAGTTTGAACAAGATTAGTGGAACCAAATTTATGTAGAATCACATATCATATTTGAGCTTTGATACAACGTAAAGATTAAAAAATTCGAATTTTAAACTAATTGATAATTATTAATCAATTAAATCATATATATCTTATATTATGTTTGTTTGTTCTATACCATGTGGGATATTATATCTTCTAGTACTATAACTTAACCATCAATGATGCAAAATATAGATGATTCATAATACATCAAATGATCTTAACTTCTACAAAAAAAATTAACGGAGCCAATCAATATTTCCATAAATGAACAAATGTGACAAACCAATATAGTGTGGTCCAATTTATGTAAAATTCACCTAATAAGTTTAAGAACCATAATTCGAGTTATATCATAATATGTAATTTTTCATTAATAATTAACTGTTTTTCCATAAATGATGAAACTAGTATGGATTTTGCTTTGAGATTCGCCTACTTCACTTGGAAAAAAAAGTAACCATGACGTGAGAGTAAAATGTATTATTGTTTTTTTTTTGTTTTAAAAAATGTATTATTATTTACGCCATTATTAAAAAAAATATTACTAATTTATAAAAGTTCTCCGACATAAAATGATGAAAAGAAAGACACTTAATAAACTCACGCGTTTCCCAATCTCTCTCTCTCTCAAGTTATTTCATTTTTTCGGATTTATGGTCTGAACAAATGAAAATCAAATAATATCCAGATTTATAATAAAAAAAAAGTTTCATCACTTTCCTTTTATTTATTTATTTTTTTCTCTTTTTTTGTGAAATAACGATTCTGAATGTCTTCTTCAGTCACTGAGCCCGTCGTGATGATGAAGAAAAGCTACCGTCGTCAGAAATCTCAGGTTAAATCTGTTGTCTCAAACGAATCTTGTTGTCTGAAAAAAAAATCAAGATTATGTCTTAACACACAAAAAAAAAACTTTATTTTATTTTATTACACAGAGATTATGGGCAAAACTAGTGATGAGAAAGTGGTTAAACATAAGTGCTAGAGATCCTGAGTATGGTGCTGATGATACTGAAGACGAATCCGAAAACGACGACGTTCGTGACGATAACGAAGAATCTAGTTCCGATGAAGGTTTTTATTTTATTTTATTTTAAATGAAATCACCGGTTCTTGTTATTCCGGTTATTGATCGATCTGTTAAACCGGTTTTAAATAGATGGTGGGATATCGAGTACACGTGGCAGAGAATCAAACGCGGAGGATGCCATCGCCGCCGTAGTCGCCGCCGCAGCTGCCGCGGAGTTTATTAGTAATGGTAATGCCGAGTTTGCATAGGTAGTTCTGAGATTCACTCTAAAGGGTGTTTCTAGGTTTTTATTTATTTATTTATATATTCTATTTTTTTTGCTTAATTTCTAATTTTTATTAATAAATTTAACTAAATTTTTTTTTATTTAGATATAAAATTAATAAATCTTTTTAATTTGTTTTCTCAAAATTCAGATGCTCCGTTGAAGTTAAGGAGAAGAAACTCAGAAACATTAAGAGCACAGTATATAAACAACAAAGAAATAAGGTACAATCTTTAACGTTTTCTTTCGATTTAATTATTTATTATTGTATATTAAAATTGTACTATTTACCATTCTGATGTTATAGTCTTTTTATTTTTCAATATTGTTGTGTGAAAAAGGAGACCTAACATGTCCAAATTATTTAGATCGTAGCCAATATTCTACCATACCAATGTTGTGTGTAGCCTATGTGGTCGAGACCAATGTTACAATTTGAAGTATATTAACGTTATACGTATGTTTCAATATTGTTGTGTGAAAATGAGACATAACCAATGTTTGTTTTATGTGCACAGAGTATGTGTTGGTACGTGGAACGTGGCAGGAATATCACCACCTTCTGATCTTGACATTGATGAATGGATCGAAATTAACCATCCTGCTGATATTTACATTCTTGGGTAAAACTTTGACTTTTTACTTTGACTTTTCAGACAAAACTAAACTCTGTTTCAATAAGACATGTTTTTGTCTTCTTTTTTGTTTTGGTTTGGTATTTAGGTTACAAGAGATTGTACCATTAAATGCTGGTAATATACTTGGAGCTGAAGATAACCGACCCGTAGCGAAATGGGAAGAAGTGATTAGAGAAGCATTAAACCGAGTTAGACCGAAAAACTCGAATGTTAAAAGCTATAGTGATCCACCATCACCGGGTAGATTCAAACCTTTTGAAGAAACACATGATGTTATAGAAGAAGAAGTAGCTTTCGAAAGCGATAGCGACTCTGGCGTCGAGATTCACCCGATAGACGAGGAAGAGGAGGAAGAGGAAGAAGCAGAAGTAGAAAGCGAAAGCTTAGGAGAGTTAAAACACGACGGTGGAGTTATCGGCGAAGTCAACACACTGGTTGACCCGAACTCCGGTTCGCCGATTATCGAGATTAAAAAACAGTTCTCTTCACCTAAGAAGCTAGACCGACAAGTTTGTCTTCGTGTTGATAGCTTCGACAAGAACAAAACCGAGGATCCTTCTCAAACCGGTATGAAAACGGTAAACCGGATGTTAAGCGGGAAAGAGAGAATCGGTTTAAGCTGGCCCGAGCCGCCGTTGAACATGTTAGGACCTTCTCGTGTTCTCGATAGACAGCCGTCGTTAAAGACAGTTAAGTCATTTCAAACAACAAAGTCTTTTAAAGCTTACAATTCGTTTAAGTCTATATCCGGAAACAACAACAACGGGATACCACCCGAAGTTTTGGCTCTAGCGGAAATGGACTTGAAGTTGCTTATGGAGAGAAAAAGAAGACCGGCTTATGTTAGACTAGTTAGCAAACAAATGGTTGGGATATTACTAACCATTTGGGTTAAACGAAGCTTGCGAAAACACATTCAAAACGTTCGAGTCTCTACCGTTGGTGTTGGCATCATGGGTTATATCGGTAACAAGGTAATGTAATATAAAAGTTATATATAATATACTTTCTCCCTTTCACAAAAACAATACTTAACTATTGGTTAGAAAAGTCAAACTCATTTAATTTATGCATAGAAAGTTGTAAGCAAAATTTAATTTGAAAAAAATCTCTAAAACGACACTCTTTGTGAAACAAAGGGAATAAGTATATAACAAAAATCTCTAAAACAACACTCTTTGTGTTTTTAGGGAGCGGTGTCGGTGAGTTTATCGATAAACCAGACGTTCTTCTGTTTCATATGCACGCATTTGACGGCGGGAGAAAGAGAGGTTGATCAGATAAAGAGAAATGCCGATGTTCAAGAGATACATAAGAGAACAGTTTTTCACTCAGTCTCGGCTCTTGGACTTCCTAAGCTTATATTTGATCATGAGTTTGTGCTTTTTCTTAAAATTCTATTTACTAAATAAAACTTTTTCGATATATATATACTCGACTAACTTTTACTTTCGTTTTTGACCTTCTTTTGCAGAAGAATAATATGGTTAGGTGATCTTAACTATCGGCTTAATCTATCGTATGAGAAAACTAGAGACTTAATCTCAATGAGAGAATGGTCCAATTTGCTTGAATATGACCAGGTAAATAGATAATTAAAAATAATAGATGTTATTAGTAGGATTTGGATCTCAAATATGATCTTTCAAAAAAGATTAAAGCATAGTAAAAGTAGACACATAATCTCAACGAATTTTGGCGGTTAGGATTATCGAGCTTTCAGTTCAAAAATCAAAACCAACTAATCGTAAATAGATTAGTCCATATCATTTATATATTAGCTTTCGATATGTGATACATAAGCTAAGGTTTATGCCAAGTCATGACTTATATTGCATTTGGATTCTCATACCATTTTAACATAAAATCAATTGACAATAAGGGAATTAACTCATATTTCATAGACATTGGTATCGCCCTTTTATATTTTCGATGTGTACTATATCATTATCCCTAGTATTCATAGCGTAACACACTATTTAACTCGATAATTTATAGACTTTACTAACGTTTTATATCACCTATGAATCCATATATAATTGTAGCTAGTAAAAGAATACAAGAAAGGTCGAGCATTCGATGGATGGTCAGAAGGAACATTACAATTCCCACCAACTTATAAGTACCAATCCAATTCCGACGAATACACGGGTAATAGAACACCGGCCTGGTGCGATAGAATACTATGTAACGGCAAAGGAATGAGACTAGTTCATTACCGTAGGACAGAACATAGATTCTCGGACCATCGTCCTGTTACGGCTATATACATGGCTGAAGTTGAAGTGTTTTCCGCGAGGAAGCTTCAGCGAGCTTTGACGTTTACTGATGCTGAGATCGAAGACGAGGCACTTGTGGCTGTTTTGGTTTAAAAAGAAGTATATGAAAACACACAAAGAAGAGACTTGTTGTTGTTGTTTGTTTTGTTTGTTTTGGTTCTTTTAGCATATGAAGTATTGGCGAAAGAGACATTCTCTTTCTATGTATAGGTTTTAGTCTCATGTCTTTACTGATGCATCATACTGTGAAACATGTTCACATTTCTTGTAGTTTTGTCTTGTTTTGTGTTTAGTTTACCTTTGTAAATTTAGTTGATATATATAGACACAATGAAATAAAGAAGATTTTGCATCCATGGTTATTGTTTTGGCTTATATAAAAAGAAAATGAAAAAAGGCATATTAGTTGCCCTTTAAATAGGCAAAAAAATCAGTTGGAGAAAAAATTAAATGCACCAGCCGGGAATCGAACCCGGGTCTGTACCGTGGCAGGGTACTATTCTACCACTAGACCACTGGTGCTTCTTTTCTGTTTTACACAACATATTATATATTTAATTTGATAAGAAAACACATGAAACTGATGAAAGTAACTAAGATAGGTAAGTACCAAGAAATGGGATCTAACACCAAAACACACATAAAAACACTATGAACTAACATAAACCGGTATTAAGAAACTTGATCTAATACGAAAACACACATAAATTACAATTTTTGGTTTCAAATAAAACGTTTAGTGACATGACAATAAAAATGGGCTCAGGTGATGTTGGGGTTTTTTCGAATTTTGCTTATTATTGTGTTATGATTACCTATAAAATCAAACTGTTATAGATCTTCTTGAAGATTGTCTATGCTTCAACATGTTAAATCTCACCCTCCTTTGTAACAGAAAACACAAGAAAGCTACCACCACGACGAGCATAAGCGTGATACCGTTATACGTCTCCGTGAAAAAGCGCATCAGAAGCGGCTGACCGCAGCTACTACAGTCACACATGCTTCTCAGTCGTTTGCCACCCGAACTTGCTTCCGGTACAAGAATGAAATCAGCGGTAACAGCGTTTTCACCTAACCAAACAGTTGTTGTCTTTGGTCTGTATCCAGGGGACGATGCCGTGACTGTGAAATCAGTGAAAGAAACTAAAAAAATAAGGCTTAAGTAATAAAGACTAAACTAGTATCTAAGATGAACATATTGTGCTTTCGTAAACAGTACAGACCTTCATACTTCTGTCCAGGTGTAAGCAAGCGGTGGTAGTTTGCGTACACTTGATGCGCTTTGACCTGAAGATCATAAGGATTACAATGAGTAACGTTGACTAACAAGGTTTTTGTCAGAATTTGGAATAAGTTAGTCTTAGAATATGAGGTTACTATGTATATATACCGTATAGTTAATTCCTTTGACCACAACAAGCCCAGGAAGTGGCTTTCCCTTGTCTAACGAAAAGATTCGTCCATGAACTCCTGTCTAAGGTAAAGATATGAGATTGTACTTATTAAAATTATGTTAACAAAGGTCACACCTTTAGCAATCTTCTATTATTGTAACTAATCTCTAGCGGCTCAATCTAAACGATTCAAAGATGTAAAATGTTGGGTTCTGAAAACATTTGAATAAAACGATAATACCTTGACTAAGCTTGCAACAAGGTTCAGCATGCTCATTTTGTTGTACTCCCAAATAGTGGGAAGCTGAACAAGAGAAACAAACTCTTTCAGTTAATTTCTAACTACAATGTAGGGAGAAACAATTACTAGTAACATATAGAAGTATAAGATTTGAGACCTCAGAGGCACGAGGCCACTTATTGTCGCTTATTTCCAGAGTCAATTCAAAGCATCCTCCGTGTATGTAATTCCAGTCCTGCATACCGCCATAGATTGGGTACCTGTAGAGCATTTTTGCTCAAAGCATCAATTAAACTAAGAAACTCACTTAATGGAGAAGACAGAGGAAGTGGTTCCAATGTGATACCATGATGCTCCGTTTGTGATTCCCTCAGGAAATTCTTGGCTCAACGACATATTACGATGAGACTTGCTATAGATACGTGCCAAGAATCTGAATGTCTCATCATCAGGACATCCGTAATAGTATTTCCTGCAAGTAGAGTGCAGAACAGCTAGATAATTTTGCATTGTATAAGGGACCAAGAAAAGAGTTTTACACTATCTGCAAAATCATTTATTGAACCGAAGCAAACACCTCTTATCCTCTGTACCATCCCATGGAAAATTTGCGACCAAGGCACCCTGGAACAAACCACAGTTTAACAAATCTTTTATTCACATCAAATGATGATTTCCTACTTGATGTTAAATAAGTCCCCCTCAGAGATTCTTGAAAGTAAAACATTCATATTAGAGATGAGATAGGATCCACAAATCTTCTACAGAAATGGGAAATTACCCCATGCAGAGTGGCAGATGCTGTAAATTGTATATCTCTCAGCCAAGTCATAGTTGCCGTAGTTTCAGGTTGCCTCAAACTTAAGTCCTCATTTACGGGGAAAAACTGCAAAGGTAAGTATGTGTTAAGAAATCCTAACGTGACAAATGACTACTTATGAGAGTGAAAAGCACAATTAGAAAAGTTACCTGGTCAGGGAAGTCGCGATTTAGATCCACATTGTTTGCATTGTTACGTTTCCTGACTGAAAAGCCATCTGGATTCAGTGATGGCAATATATGAAGGTGAACATCTTCTACAATCATCTTAGCCTGCAGAACAATGATAATATCAGTATGTGCCCTGAACCTATTTATTTGATAGTTCTATCTGAGTTCAACTTTTAGGGCCAAGACATGGTTGGTAAAGGAGCAAAAGTCACTTACCAATGGATTCTTCCCATAGTTATCACAAATCCAGTTTGCAAGACGTAATAAAAGCTCACGTCCTACAGGTTCATCTCCATGTACATTCCCAATATACTGTGTTACCAGTTACTCAACTAATTAGATCACTTAGGCTTTCACCAGCGGAAATCGTAAATGATAGTCAAATATCTCAATGATTGCATCTATAACTGAACAGATTCTTAACCTTGAATGCAGGTTCAGCCTCTATTTCTCCAGGCCTGTCTGAAATCTCTATGACCCACTAATATGTCACAGCAAGAAACAAACAAAACAAGGCATTAACGATAATGATCTTAAGACGAACTTTTTAAAACAAGAAGATACGCATCTGATAGCTAAGCGTTTATTACCAAAGGAAATCCATTGACACTCTTTCCGATGCTGAAAGCACGTTCCATAAAACCCTCAAAGAGAGAAATACAGACAAAATCAACAACACCATACAAAAACTTCATACTAAACCAACCAATCATACTGTCTCTATAAAACTACTACTACTGATTTGTTCCGTATAAGCCACATAAGTTTTTCTTCACTACAAATGCTAGCCAAGTAATTACCTGTACAATCTCGAGATCTTGCTACATCTATTGGTGAAATCCTTCATCGCTTTCTCGAGATCATCGTTCGTCATATATCCTCGAGTCAATTCCAAACTACAAACAACGAATAAAAAAAACACAATCATCATCACACATACAGTAAGAAAACACCTTAGAAACTAACATCTTGAAACACCCGAAAACGACATTACCTAGGTCGAGTCTCTTCTTGTGCAAACAAGTTCCTTGCATTCCCATGAAAACTATAATTCCCATCACCTAAACACACAATCTCCATATTAACCAAAGCCATTACAGTTTATCCATTAACCTCAAAAATTAGTAACTCAACAGTAAAATTTGATAATTACTTAAAACTTAAGACCACACTATGTCTTAAAGTACTCTTTATCTTCTTCTTATATATGACATTAACGTGACTATACGAGACAGAGACTACAGATTTGCGCGGTGATAAATAGATTGAAGATAAGAGATAGCGACGGACCTGAGTGGATATAGCCGGAGTCGCCGCCTCTAGCGGCGATCGGAGGAAGGAAAAAGCAGATCGCCGTCGAGATTAAGAGGCTGTGAACGAATCTAAGCTTGCTCATAGCTAAAATCTACCAGATCTCTATCTATATATCTCTCTCTTCTTCTCAGTTTCGTGTCGATTGATTCGTTAAAGCCGTGCTAGGTTTTCGAGACTCCACCATTGCCTGGGATAATTAAAGAAAGAAACTGTGCCGAGAGAAGAAGAAGGAGAAGGAGAAGAAGGAAGGGAGATTAAATCGTTGACTTTTTTCAAACGTTGACCCTGAACCTTCAAGCAGAGCTACAAAAACTTTGGTGTCATTATCTCTTAATGGGCCTAATTTAAATGGCTATTATAAGCCCAATTATATAATATAGGCATGCCAAATATTAATTTTGCTATAGGCTAATCACTTTCTTCTACAATGTATGTAGCTTCTCCATCAGATTGTTGCTTGTTGACCTATGAGAAACAAACTTTAATTTTAATTTTAATGAGATGGATTACAAGCTAATGCATGAAAAAATGAGATTAAGAAAAGGTTACAAAGCTCTTATTTATATAAGATAGTCTTAATTAAAACATTCCACAAAACCAACACAGAGTACATATAAAAAGCACAACACAAAGTTTATTAAAAAGACATGCATGGACCGTTTTCTTTTACATCATCGAAAGAGCTTCTTCTTCTTCGACAGCAACGCCTTGTTCCAAACCCGACGCGAACCTTCTCGTGTTCCTCGCGGAACAGTTAGACCTAATCTCGCCTTGCGAGCCAGTCAAAACACTCATCTGACTCATCTTAATCATCCCAACAACAAACCCATCAAAAAACGCCTTCTGGTCAACAGCAAACCTCTCCACAACGCCACGTGTCCTTTTGTCCGTGTACAAATCTTGGTCGGACGTGAACAACCCTTGTCGGTTCATGAGATCAACATAGTACTTATTATCAAACACATCAGGACTCCTTATATCGTTGACTTGCGTGTTGTTAGAGTTCGCGGTAGGGCACGTGCGTTTGAGATTGTTTGCGAATGATTTGTTTAATGTCGGGTCTTGGTTTGGGTAGAGACGGTCCGTGAAAGATGGACAATGTGCGATGCCTATGGTGTGACCACCGGAGAGGGATACTAAGTCGTTGATGTCTAGGTTTTTGTTGGCGAAGTCGGTGATGAGCTGGCTTGTGTTGGCGAATGGTGGTGGTAGGTTAGCTAGTGTTGTGTCTTGGCTTGCGAAGGCTAGTGAGTCGCGTCTACCAAGTGGTACGGGATAGTTTGGTCCTCCTGACTACATTATTGGCACAAAATAAAATATTTATCAAGGATATATTTAATACAGTAATGGTTTATATTCTTAGCCCTAACATGTTAATCGGTATTATTCAAAATATTACTTTCTGAATTCTTGTTCTGAGCATACTATTATAAGGTTTTTTAACCAAAAATAATACTAATTTTGTAAAGGAACAATAATAAAACTACGCCGTTTCAACGTCATTTTTCAAAACTAGGCATAAACACTCAAAATTAAATCTAAATAAACTCTAATTAAAAATTTATATCCCACCTTAATACTAATTAGCGAACCCAAATAAAAATAGTTTAATTTTGACAATTTTTTAAAAAATAAATCAACTTTTTAAAATTTTGAAAAATGGTAGATATGTAAAAATATTGAATTAGGTATACTATTGTGAAGAAAGGATGTAGTATTGTAAATTCTTATTTTTTTAATATAACACAAAAATTATTTTCAGTTTTAGAATTTTCAAAACTAAACTATGTTTTATTCAAAACTATATCATAAATACTAAATAAAAAATATAAATAATTTTTTTTATAGAATAGCTAGTACAAACTATTTTTGTATATCTACTATTTTGAAGGAAAAAAACATTTAACCATATTTTTGGTATAAAAAATTAATAGAGTATTTCAAATAATTTTATTTTATTTAACCTCTTTATTCACAAGTGCTAAAAATTGATTTATAGACCAAAGAGAGAGAGAGATTAGGGTAGGGGTTTAATTACGATGACGACGGAGTCACGAGCGGCTAGAGCTAAGATGTCAGAGCAAGATACGACTTGACCACACTGCTTGTGGATTCGGGCACGAAGGTCGTTTATTACGACAAAGGCTGCTTGTCTTAGTGTCAGATTCGGTATCGATGATTGTTCTCCTGGTCCACTCGTTGATCCAGCTAGCAACACCGATGCTTCACATCCCTGTTACACATTTTTATTTATTTATTCTTAGTTTTTCATAATATAAATGAAAAGTATATATTCGAATTTTTCCTCGGAATATTATTTGTTGTCTAATTAAATCAGGCAAAAAGTTAATAAAAGCGGATGAATATTATTAATTCGACACGTCCTGTTATATTATAGCCTATTCTAATGCATGTACTAGCATTCAAATATACTAATATACTATTAAACCATCTCCATTGATGTGTTTTAGGGGTGTTTTAAGGGTGTTTTAAAAATAAAAATAAAAGAAAAAAAGCACAAAAAACAAATTACCCTGGAACCGGGTCTTGGCGAAACATATTTGGAGAGAGTTTAAAACTCCCACGTGTCAATCCGTAGCTGGTTTTGATTTTAATTTTTTTTAAATTATTTTTCCCCTTAATTTTCTTTTTCTCATCACTCTGGAATATCGATTCTGATTTCTTTTCTTTGTGAGAAAGAGAGAGATGAAACCAGGAATTAGAAGAATTAAAGCAAACCGAAAAGAAATATTTTTTTGCAGAGATTCACGATTCTATGCGATGCAGAGGTTGGCGTCATCATATTCTCAAGCGCAGGAAGGTTCTACGATTTCTCTAACTCCATGTTACTCTCCTAATTGATTGTTGACTATTCTCTATTGGTTCATGTTGATTGATTGATGAAATAGTATACATATAGTCTGTGTTGATCACTTATTGTGTTTTGAGTGACTTTATGAATGTGTTTTAAAGACAAAGGCTAATAGTGTTTGATTGAGATTCGAAACTACTAGTTTTGGTATAAACATTTTCGGAGGAAAAATGATAGAAAGTGATTAGTGGTTAACAGGACACAAGAAACTTTAAACGAATCTCCGAATACAAACACTGCCGGTACGGTTACATTCTTTGGTGGCTTAGGTGATGGTGATGGATCAGGTGGTGGCGATTTTGGTCGAGGCTTATGTGGGCATAGAGAATGGGTCTTGAAGAAAAAATTACAAAGGGATAAGATAAAGATAGCAAACTGAACTAGACTATATGATTTCATTAATATCTGAAGTGTTACCTCTTTTTTTTGCTCATATGTTTATGGTTTTATAAGTGTAAACTATGGTGTAAACATTTTGATTATGAACTTTGTTGTTTATTTTTTGATCATGACTAATGGACATTTTTATTATGAACATTTTTTTCAAAGATCCATTGAGTTCTTACTAATGAAGGGTACAAAATATAGAGTGTCTTTTGAAATAATTAAATAGCAAAATATGTGGTAAAAAAGATTTAAGAAGACATTAAAGTGTCTAAAGGATGAAAATGCTCTAATATTCGATGATAACTCATTATCTTGTTTATTTAATTAGTGTTTGCATTTGCACTTAAAGCCTTTCTTTTCGAAACACGTGAGAGAAAAAAATAAACATTATCTCTTGTCTCTGTGAAATTCGAGGTCATCTAAAAATGTTTTTATTTAGGTTATTTTGTTTGGAATTTATTTACCACGTGGCAATATGTGAAAAAACTAGACAAAACTTTCTTATTGATTTTACAAAATTTATTTTCATCAGTTTTGAACACATACTGATAGCTTGCATATTTTACACATTTTACCTTTGTTTATGCATTAGAATTAACTCATTTAGGCTGCATTTAGTGTCATATAGGTTGCATTTTGGTTTGTTTCATGTATTTCAGGTTTCGGAGCGTTAAAACGGCAAAAGACGAAGAATTCAAGCAAAAAAGAAGTGGAAACACTTGCATCGCTTTGTTGTATCGGTTTCCCATGGCCGATATAGAAGAAATTCTTTTGCCGAGACTTGTATTGACCAACCATATCGGTTTGGAGTGGCCGATACAAGAGAAAAAGAGGAAGAAACACTTATATCGACTTGTTGTATCGGCTTGACCTGGCCGATACGAAGGAAACGAAGACGAAGCACGGATATCGACCAGTCTGTATCGGTTTCACTTGACCGATACAGGCTGCGAAAATTAAAAGGAAATCCGATTTTCATGTTTTAATTAGGAAAATAATTCCTAAACCAATGGGTTTTCCTTTATTTTATGGTATATTAGGGTTTTGTTTTATGTTTTGACAATAAATCTATCTTTTGTTTGAGTTTTTCTTTTTTTCATCGTTTTTGTTTCTTTTGTTTTGACATTGGAGATTCTTGGTGATTGCTTTTTGGCCACCTTTGTAGTCTTCGTCATCAATAAGATTTTCTTGAACCTTATTCTCTTGTCTTTGTTTATGTTATTGCTTTCTTTGAATTTAATTGCTTTGAATTTCAATATGCTTAGTGAGTAGTTTCCCATAGACAATTAGGTTGGGGGAAAAAGGGTGAGTCAACTCTACGGTTGATCGATGTCTAGAACTTAATTGATTATAAAACTTTAATCTAGTGTAACAATCTTAATGCTTTAATTGACCTGATCAATCAATTGATAGAACCCAGAAACTTCACAGTCGAGAGGTCCGTGAGGATTCCTGAACAATTACCCTGAACTAAACCTAGCTTAACCGAGAGATCTGTGTTAATAAGTTTAGTGGTTGAATTGATTTGAACTTTAATGTTTTCTAAAATTTAAACTATCCAAGATATTGTTTTAGTTTACTTGTTAGGAAAAGGATCTCTGTCACGAGAGTGGATTGATCTAAAATCGTTTTCAAAACCTTAAAGTACTTTTATAAAAGACATCGAAAAACCTGAAAGTTGATGAACCCGTTAAAGTACCATGACCTGGTTGTTTAGCTTTTTAATTTGAATCTTTAAAACTCTTTAATTTCGTTTTCGTTTCTCGTTACTTAGTTACAAAACTCAAAACAAACCATTCTTTAAATCACTTAGACTAAGATTGATTCCTTGCAAACTCTAGTAATTTAATTGCTCCTGATTCGGATTGACCTCAAGTACTACAATTGAGACATTCGATTAAACGGGGTAAAATCTCGTTTATCACATACATATTCCAATTTCTGTGTGGTATTCTGATAATGAAAGTTTGTGGTTTATTTTCCTAATTTGGTTGTTTATTAAACTTATGTTTTTAGGATAAACTTATGTTTTACGGTATTATCAACGACATATTATATAGTATAGTAGAATATTATGCTCTAAACTTCAAGTGTTTATAATCAAAAAGATATATAATAATAGCTTAATTATACCATTTAGGTTTTATGTACATTTAATACAAAACATTGGAGAAAATAAAAAAAAAGAAAAATATATAAAACCTGAACGAAGCAGTCATGAAAATGTATACGGAGAATGGCTGCAGCTAAACCAATATCTTTGTTAAACACTTTCTTAAGCTCATTTCTGATAATACTCTCTACTTGTGGACATGCTTTCTCATAAAAACTCCATGAGAGACCTTTCACTAAAGGAACATCACTCTTTGGTTTCTTCTTGTCATGTGCCTCTGCTATAGACAAAAGGTTTAGTGATAACGAGATCAACATCAGAAACGTTAGGACACGTGTTGAGTAACACTTAGCCATTTTTATTCTCTCTTTTGTTAAGTGTTTTCTTTGCTTCTTGTTGTTTCTTTTGGAAATAGATAAGTAGTTCGTTTTATAGCCAAAAATGTGGTCCTTGTTTAATTGTATATTTAGGAAGAAACCGAATATTATAGTTTTTTTATGAAAGGAAATTAATATTTTTGTAGTTATATATATAAAAATATAATTGGAGTTTTTGCTTTTGGTACGTAAGACCTAAGAGTGGGATACCGTATAATTTTGTTGCTATTTTTAAAGAATATATTATTTTCATATTACAGAAATATAGATTTGATCAGTTCAAAGATTAAAAAGATAGATGAAAAAAGATTGAAGCTGATAAATATATGAAAAACTGTGTTAATTTTCTTTATTCAAATTTGTGACCATTTTTGTCAAAGACCTAGTATTATCAAACAACTAGAATAGTAGTTGGCAAAAAAATTGGCAGTGTAATTAATAACTATAGTATTTTTTTGTCAACATTTGGGCCACAAAATGGCCGGTTCATTAGTCATTCTTACATTGTCGTAGGTGCTGAGATTCGATCTCGGGTAGGATAATGTTATTTGCCTCTTGTGAACTTATGCATGTCACTAGGCCAAAACCACTTTCCCCGTAATTATAGTATTTTTAGTTTGTAAATTTTCTGATGTCACAACTATAATTGTGATGGATGATAAATTAGGAGACGTGTATATATTGTGTAATTAACAGTGATAATATATCTATATATAATATACTATTAAAATTAGGAAGAATTATAAAACTACAACGTTTAAGTTATGTTTCACAAAATTATACCATTTTTTGGTCATTTTACAAAACTACACTTAATTATTAGAAATTAAATCAATATAAATTTTACGTACAAAATCATATTAATAATAAATTGTAAACACTAATTACCGAATCTAAATAAACTTTTTAATTTTTCATTTTGATAATATTTTAAAAGATAATTAACTATTGAAAATAGCGAAAAAATTGAATTAGATATAATTTAACTATAAATAAAAAATCTAAGTATAACAACTCCACTCAAATAAATCATAACTTGTACTTGCACATGTGCACTTAATGTTAATGACATGGTTTTGATTGGCCATCAAAAAGGAGCAAAAAGACTTTGAAATTTCCATTATAAAGAAAAAAAAGACTGAATTTTGAAAATCTAATGCGAAGCAAGCACACATGTATGTTTCTCAGAAGCTGACATATGTGTTTTTTCTTAAGAGACTCTTTAGTTTGTGTTCGACACGTTCCTCTTTTCTCTATCTTTAATTAATTAAACATACGTTAAAACCAGAAAATTAGTTTGACATAATTTTTGTGGTTTATAATATACATATGTGAGCAGGGACGGTCCTAGTCCTAGCTAATATAACGTCCAAAGTTAAAAAATTTTAACGATTACACTATAAATTTTTAATTTGATGCCTTTTTAAATATAAATTTTTTTCTGCGCCTTAAGCACATATTTTACCCAATTTAGCTCAGGGTCACCCATGTGTGAGGGTGTGGCTAACTATAAAACATAGTACATGAAGAGGAAACTCAATTATTTCTCGATTTAAAATTAGTTTAGCTTTCCATAGTGTATACATGAATAACTTTTTTAAAGTAAAAATCTCATACCAACAAGGTAAAAATATAAGAATTTTTATTGAAAATACATGATAACCAATATGGTAGTATGATATTGATTACATTTTTACGAGAATTGGTCTTATCCAGATTAATGATAATAGCTCTTAAATGTTTATCAAGGGAGATTAATTGTGTGATGTTTAAGAATAAAAAATTAGTATAATTGTGTATTTGTACAAAAGGGGAGATTAAAATGGGTAAACACTCTACAAAATGGAATATTTAAATGCTTCATTAAGCACTGTTCATTAATTGATGTTTATTAATAATACATGTTTTGATTTAATTTAATACTCAAATACACACAAAAATAAAGCACTCTACAAAAATACTATAAGCACCTTTGATAAACATGGTCTAAATATAAAACTATGGGAGAATTACAAAACTACACCATTTGAATTACATTTCACAAAACTACACCATTTCAAAATTATTTCACAAAACTACACCTTAACACTCAAAATTAAATCCAAATAAACCATACCCACACAATCCTACCCCCTTAATAATATACCCTAAACACTAATTAGCGAACTCAAATGAAAATATTTTAATTTTGGTAAATTTTTAAAGGGTAAATCAAGCTTTTAAAAATTTGAAAGGATGTAAATATGTGAAAATATTAAATTATGAGTAGTTTTGTGAAGTAGGGGTTGAAAGGGTGTAGTTTTGTGAATTCCTCTAAAATTATTTACCTCACTACTTGATTATTTATAAATGTTTTCATTGAAATAATTTGTTTTTGCATATAGTACACGAAATAAATTATTGTTTTTGCCAACTAACAAAAAAACTATTAAAAGCTTGGGTGGAAAGTATAAAAGTGAAATACGAAATTTCTATTTTGAAATGGTTTAAAATTTTTAGGAGATGTCTCCGAAGGTGTTGTTGGTGCAAGCAAAGTAATGATAAAAAGTTATAATCCTTTAAAGCATGCAAAATATTAAAGACTACCTTTATATTAATAAAAAGATTATCATGGCCTATAATTAATTACATTATGTAATGTAACATGCACATAAAGCTGTGTCACATTACCTTAGACATTGATTCCTACTCTATTCTCCAACGGACAAAGAGCCGAAAGTAACTTTTATAATTACACAAAAGAAAAATTGCAATTTGTACTAATTAGCAGCCCACGTGCCAAATTGCAATAAATAAGTTTATACAATGAAAAAATTATTCAACAAAATGGGCATAATAGTACAGTAGTTAGTGATTTACCCTATGAATCAAATTGATTTATTATGGAATTAGCACATAACTTTTTATTTTAAAACACTTCAACAAAAAACTAAAAGATATAATTAAACTAAGTTTATAAGAGCATCTCCTTCGGTTCCAAGCATCTCCTTCGGTTCCAACCGAAGGAGAGTCCTTAAACCAATCAAAATGAATATTTAATATAATTTTAAATTATTTTAAGTAAAACAAAAAAACTCAGCCAAACACGTCGTATCGTATATAAGTTGCATGATCTCTTTAAAAATGATCCTTAAGTAGTGTACGTAAGATACGTTTTTACATGGTTCGTTTCTTATTCTTTATTTTTGTATTGAATTTTAATGTAAAAAACTCCTTATTAACTTCGTTGGAGGTGCCCTAAGTCATAACTTAGTCCTGGAATTTACATGGAATGTACTAAGCATGTGCTTTGGCCCAACAAATTTAAATGGAATTTCACTTAATAGCCTTTAATAGTTGGGCTTTATACAACTAATTAACCTGTGCATATATAATAAACCACAAATTCAATTCCTGTTGTATAGTTAAATACACGATCATGTTTTTATTTGAATTTTTGCATGAATGGCTGTCACCTAATTGAGTTTCTAAGTGGTTTCATAAATTGCCGACAGAAGTTAAATTTTTGTGCGTCCTTTTATAAATAATTTATATAATTTATATATATTATTTTATCATATTTTTCCAAAAGCTAAAACGCATCACAACAAATCTACATGAACTTATTTTTGAGATACGAATCGATATTTAACGAGGAATTTACAAAACTACACCTAATTTAATTTTTTCACAAATCTACACCCTTTCAAAAATTTAAAAGCTTGATTTACCCTTTTAAAAATTACTAAAATTAAAATTTTTTCATTTGGGTTCGCTAATTAGTATTTAGAGTATAGTATTAAGGAGGTAGGATTGTGTGGGTAAGGTTTATTTGGATTTAATTTTGAGTGTTTAGGTGTAGTTTTGTAAAATATTTTTGAAATGATATAGTTTTGTGAAATGTAATTCAAATGGTGTAGTTTTGTGATTCTCCCATATTTAATTTTCCAAGTATATTATAACTACTTTCTCTCATGTCTAAAGTGCTCCGAAAGTCCGAATAATTTGCATTTTCCTCATTGATGTAACTTTATAAATTTAGAAAATTAAACCATCCACAATTCGAGTCATATGTGATGATGATTTTTACGAAGCCTCAAGCAAATAAGTAAAATTATATCTAAGCTCAATTAAATAAGCAACTAAATACCAAATGCTCTTGGTCTAGTGGTTTTCATTTATTTAATTGGTCACATAAATATATACTTTTGCTTTCGGTCTATTTGAAAACCCGGAAAGATAGTCTATCCTTAAAGTTACATTCTCCCATAAAATAGTTCGGGTACTTCCGTAGATTTGAGATTACCTTTAACTCATGAAAAAATAAGCAACTAAACAAGACTACACATGCATGCACGTGCTTAATAACAATCAAACGTAGAAATCCAACAATATTAAAAATGGGAGGAGATAAATTTTATAAAATGGAAGATAAAACTGTTTAAGTACTACAATTTATGAAATAATATTAATGAAAACTAAAAAGCATCAATGATAATATGATATGCATAATAGACCAAAGTAACGATATACTTGTATTAGAATTACATCGATATATTTATTTACACTAATCACAAAATTTATCTGCATAAAGTAAAAGTCCGAATTTTTGTGATATATATAGAAAATAATTATTATCTACTGAATTATAGTTTTTCCCAAATATGGCATATGTCCCAAAATATATATAGGTCGTGCCGGAATCATAAAACATTGTTAAGTAAAAAATAATGGATTTAAAAAATAAATGTGGGTATAAATCTCATTTAACTAAATCAACTTGGAGTTTGTTAAATATCAATTTGGTGTACGAATGTATGCTCCACTATAACCCATATAGCATCATTACCAATAATTATTAGGGCTTATCTAACATTAATAATGTGTTTGATAGTAGAGATTAGTACTGTAACTTATGGTTTCTCTCCATATATAAACGTAAGGATGTAAAATAAAATGGAATTCTTAGTTATGGTCAAGATTCTATTAACAAGAATATAACTTTAGGCGTTTTCTTTAATGTTTATGTGCATGCTTTAGACCCTTGCATGTTTATTGGAGACAGATTAAAGTTTGTGAAAGACTTGGTCATTTTCGTGATTAGACATTAAGCGAATATTTGGATGTTTTTTTGTCGTATTCATAATTCGTTTTATTCTAAATAGGAAATGAACCAGTTTCAATTTTTTTTATATATAATTTGTTCTGCTATTTTTTTGAAGAAAATAGTTAAGATAAATATATTTTTCGTATGAATATAACCAATAGTATTTAATTGCAAGTATATCATTGTAGTCTAAGGGAAAAAAGAAACACTAGAAAGTTTTTGTTAAACACTACTCCACAAAATAAACACTACAAAGTTTCCACCAAAATAGTGCATAATTAATTAAGGATTGATAATAGTATAAATGGCATCCTTAATTATCCCTAAGGCATCTAGCCTTTCTTTTAAAGATTCAATGTTGATGGGAACATGTTTAAGCTTCTTATAAATTTATATATTATTAATATCTAAGCTGTATGTTCTTTACCTTTCTATATCATTTAAATTGTCATCCCTCATACACGGTATATATATATATATATATGTAATTATTTACGCTTAAATTACAATATTTTGGAATTAATATTGTTATAAATTAATTGGTTATATAAAAAAGGTCCGAAATTTTCAAGGTTTATACATATAAAAGAATTAGTTTGGATTTCCATATGGAAATTTTTAGTTGGTTCATATATTCGATGAAATTGATTCGAATGTCTAATTATTATTACTAGGGGCGTAGCCCCGCGCAAGCGCGGGGACGTTTGTTATACTTGTGTATTGTTTACTGACAAAACCGGTCATCAGAATAAGGTTAAGGAGAGATTAGTTATTTAAATAAAAAGGTTTGAGTGAAATTTGTTATTATTTAAACAGAGGGAGTGATCATGAGTTCAGTGTACTTCCTAGCCACAACAATTCTCGCCCGAAAACCACTAAGTCAATCTTTTAAGTTTTTACCAAGCTTGAGATGTGGGTTTTAGTTACCTTTCAAGTTCTAGTCAATGAACTTTAGAAGTCAAGAGTTCTGTTTTTGTTTTAAGAACCGAAACTGATCAAAGTCTTTATAGTCGGTAGATTTTTCGTAAGCAATCAATCTTAAATTGCGGGTATCAAGTTATGCGACTTTCCCAGCAATGAGTTATGTTTTTCAAGTTCTTACCGATCTTTAAACCTTGTGTGTATCAAGTTTCTTTCTCAAGCTCTTTCCAATCTTAAGAGCTAGGTTTCACATTACCTTCAAGTTCTCTTCAATGAACTCTTTAAGCCGTCAATATGTGTCGATTCGGACAAAAAAACCGATCAAAGTCTCTATCTCAAGACTTTTTGTTAGCCACCTCATCGAAGTTCTTACCGATCTTATTGACTTTTGAAAGTCAGAAGTTGTTCTCTGTTTATATGCCATCAATCTCGGTTTTTTGCCAAAAGACTCTTTTGCCAATAGTTAATTAATAAAATTTTAATATTAATTAACTATTTTGCTTTTACTTGAGGTGGGTCCGGCAAATAAATTGCCTTCCTCAAGCCAGATTTGGTTCCAAGATATGAGTTTTTGCAATTAGTCTCGTAGGTTTTTTTTTTTAATACATTTTTCTCTTAAAACTCTTCTTAAGAGACTGCATTGTTTATGGTCTTAGGGTGCTAAAAAGTAGAAACACAATGACAAAGAGAAAGAGTGAATGAATAAAAAGCTTGTGGACTTGCACCCAATAATGGTTACAACAATAATTGAACCTGGTTTAGTTTGGTTCAGTTCAGTGAATTTTCGTAGTAGTAAATCGGTTAAATAGTGGGTTTTATAAGGCTTTTCATTCTTTCACTTATAGCTCCTCTAACCGGTGATTGTATTCAGACAAAAGATGTGTGTTCTTTATACACTTCAAAGTTAAAAGAGTAAACCTATATATACTAATTGAGGAATATAACTTGAATATATAAGTTAAGAAAACACATATCATAACTACATCAATTTGAAGTTTTATGTTAATTGAATTCGTATGAGCTGTAAATCTCAAGCCCAATAATCTCTTTTAACAAAACGAAATACTATATATATTAGTTGAAATTTGAAAACTGAAATTTAAAACCTTAAAATTTAAATAAAAAAACTCATAAAATTTGAATTTAAAATGAATAATGTTAACTTAAATTTAAAATCCCATTAATTTTTTTTATAACAAAATAATATATAAATACAAAAGGTTCCACATTAATAATGGAAACTACATATTAGTTAAAAACTACTTATAAATAAGTCATTTGTATTTCGAGAATTAAATGAATTTCGTAAAGTTATTAAATTGCTCCATCATAATGGGTATTTGGCTGATTTGAGTTGATTAATCGATTAAAAATAGGTCAAACTCAATCAACGATTTCCTAACGATTTGGTCAAAATTGCACTGGTTCAACACTCGAATAGCAAATAAACGGGCGTTTAATAATCAGTGCCGTCGCATTTAAGAAAAAAGCAAAACCTACGCAAAATAAGAAAAAAAGTTAATTATATAAATAAAATGAATAATAATGGTAATAGAAATATCAAACATTTTTTAATTAGGAAAAAATTTATGATTTCATTAATGTTTGATAAAAAAAGATTTAATGATATTTATGAGAAATACACTAATAATAAATAATAAAAAGAGTTCGAAAACAATTTTAAATTTATTTTAAATAATTTAATATGCCAAAAAATAAAAAACATAAATATTTTCTACTTCTACATTTAGCTAAACAATATTGTTTTTAGTATGAATAGAAATATTTCCTAACATAATATAAAAAGATTACTTTTATTTCCCATTGTGAAATATTTCCAATTATTGCGATGTTGATACATGGCTATACATGTATATTATAGCCATGTCTCATGTGTGATCCATATATGTATAGCCATGCTCCGAAAAAAAAAATATGTATAGCCATGTATCTAGGTGATATGGGTTATAGAAGGGTCCCTCCATGTGTGCGCATGTGCTTCCGGTGGACGCGTGCGTGCAAGATCGTTGCCCCATTCACCTTAACGACGTCGTTATGAGTTTTCTATATGCATTTATGTTATGTGTATAGACGAAAATTAAGGAACACACCAAAACATTTTTGTAAAATTGTTTTTGACAATATAAAATCAGATACATGGTGATGACGACATGAGATGTTAGAGTTTGGAGAATGATTGTATAGATTTTCCCCCTTATTTAGCCATCATACAAGCTGGACCATCGAGCTTGGAGCCTTTGGTTGACCTACAAATCAATTAGCCGACGAGCAGATCACGTAAACGAAGATAATTGAACTACCATGAAAAGGAAACCACCTAGGCCCGTTAATGAGTTTACCATTAAAAAATAGAAGGGACCTCACCTTCCGCTGTTGCAGCCTGTAGGTTCCAAAAATACATCTAATACAATACATTTGCGTTTTCCTCTAATTTAAAAGGTTAAACATGCTCGCATTGCTAAATTGCAGGAACTCCGACAGCGCATCAAACATCAGGCTGTGCGCTATGCGATCTTAGAGGTAACCTTTGTTAGCCCGTTCAGTCGCCGAATAGCGTAAACATCATGTAACAAGTGGTAACTTAGTTTAATGTTCGCGACCGAACAACGTCCGACAAACAATACTCTGATCAGATCGACCAAGCCTAAGATCAACGACAGGTGTATCGGCGTTTGAGGATTTAGTGGTGGCCATTTTCACTTGATGGTAACGACGCTACGGAGCTGGGTTCGAAGATTTTGGCCAGGCAGTGGATGAATTTATACCGGCAATATGCGATAAGGAGAAACGACATTTGTAACGGCGCCTTCAAAGCTCCGACAGTGAATTGCGTCATTGAAGACATAGCAAAAGGAAATCATACACAAAGAAGCGGAAGAGTTACGACGTTTTGGAAAACGAAAGAAAGTAGATGGGAACTCGCGGCGACGACTACAAAGGGAGACGAGTGAAGGAGCCCTAGAACTTTGGCGTAAATGAAGCCTCGCAACATCTGGGCTTTAAGGAAATTGTTTTTTCTGACGGCCCATTTGAGTGTATTTAATGATAAATACACGTGGACAGCTTATGTGAAAAGCAAAAGTGCCCCATTATATGTATGATTTTGATAAAACGAATGTTTATTTAGACAACTTAATATGTTCCCATCATATAATTATTATTAACGCATATATTAAACTTAACTTTCCCGATTTAAAAATGTTGAAGTAAATGATTTAGCTATTAAAAAAAATCAGTAAAACCAAAATTATGATTATAGGCTTTCTAAAAATTATGATTGTAAATATTCATTGTTATAATCCATGTTATTGAAATATATATGAAAAAAGAATACATGTAAATAAAATTGTATTAAAACCAAAATAATTGGCGTTCATGAAACTATGAACAATTTAAAATGATATTTATAATTAAGAGACCCTAAAACTTAACTCTATTGAGCAAGTAAAAGAAGTGAATATTTAGAACTAAACATGACAAATCTTTTTGTTTGCTAAAAATTCTAGACTTTATATTTTATAAAAAGTCAAGTTTTCCAAAATTCTTTAATTAAAGTTTCCTAAATTCATAAAATCAAGTTTCCCAATATTTTATTTAAATTAAAAGTTATTTCGCAAATTTTATATTTCAACCATATTGACTTAGATAAAAAAAGGCACAATGTTAAATGATTTAACGGGACGGATGAACAACTCCGTTAAACGATTTCACGGTATGACTATTATGGCTCAATCAACAAAAGTTTGTGATTAAAAGATAAGGTCAACAAAAGTTGAAATTTCTTTTGACATTTTGCGCATTTAATTATTAAAATCATTTCTTGATGAAAATAGAATATTCATTAAAATAATTTTTAACCAAAAAAATAATTGAATATTTTTTCATGATATTTTTAAAATTTTCTCTAAATTAAATGTGCATTTTCAAGAAATACGTCTTTCGTTAATTTATTGGTTATTTTTGATAATTTTTCACAAAACTTTATAAAAGATGAATATTCAAGTTTAATAGTCATTATTTAATTTAATAACTATGTTTTGCAGAGAGCTTTTATTGGTGGACTTTCGAAATCCTTTTACGTTTTTTTTAATGAAGTTGTTTAGATTATTATTTAATTGATTGTTATTGAGTACACTTGTCATATCACATTTAATCAGCTGAAACTCGTTGTGTTGTCGACACATAAGTTTTTTTCATAAAAATCACTTTACAAATAATGTCTTATGGATACCAAATTTCCTTGATCGCAGTGTAGTACTACATAAGCTAATAGTTAAACTAAAAGCATGCATTAAGATAAATAAAATACATAATAAAGATAATAAAAATGTTTAAGAGAGTGGAGAATCAAAAGAAGCTTTATCTCTCTTAAAGACAAGAAAAAAAGACTATTATCATATATACAATCTTGAGAACTAATGATCGTAGAGATGCTATAAGGGAAAGAAGAAACATTTCGATCACACACTTTACGGATTTTTCATGTTTGATGCATTTTGATTTGACAAAGATTCTTTTCATTAATTCCTTTTTAATTACTTAACCTGACCTATAATTAATGGTCGGCCTCCTCCTCACTTTTTATAAATAGTTTGTTCAAACTTAAAAAATACTACTAATCATCAACTTTCTTGTTGAAGTTTTCTCTAGTTAAAATGTAAAATAAAACTATATGTTTTAGTATGTTGTAGTATCCCCTAGTATTATACATTTTTCGACAGTCAAATAATTCAACTAGATTTCAAAAAATGAAACTGATTTGCAACCATTCTAATAATATTCGAATTAGTAAACTTGATTAGAAAAATGATATGATATAGTATATATATATATATATTATATATATATATATATATTTAATACGCATCGTTAAAGATGAAATAGAGGAGAGTGTTCAAAGAAGGTTATAAAAGTGAAAATTTTGTCATGTATACTTTAAACCTTGTAAAACCATTCAAAGTTTATATTTACTCACACCTCAAGTTTTTTCCCTCCAAGTTTTTCTAAAATCACAATAAGTGACTTTTATTTTATCTAAAAAATTACAGGTTTATATTTTAAAGCAAAAGTTTTTACACTACTACATAGTATTTTTAAAAGTGCTTTAAAAGGCACCACCTTAATCTAATTGAAACAATGGAAAAACTACAATGGAAAAGCTAACATGGTCATATGTTGTCCACTAAAAGGAAAATGAACAATGCCTTAAGATATTGGCTATGCTTAGTGACCATCACTTAGCTTTCTTTAGTTGTTAAAAATTCCACGTCGATAAATGTGAGAAACATGTAATTACATAATTAAAATCACAAATAAAAAGTGTTCGTCACAAATATTTGTGATAGGGCTGGACAAAATACCCGAACCCAAATAATCCGAACCGAAACCGACCCGAAAAAATCGGTTCGGGTCGGGTACGGGTAATACAATATTACCCTATTGGATCCTAAAGTCATGGATCCGTGGGTATCGGGTAAACCCGAACCGAACCCGATATCCAAACGGGTACCCGTTATTACTTATATTTTTACATATACAATATATGATTATATCCAATATCAAACTATAAATACATTTATATCCAAAAATTTTAGATTTGTTACCTAAACTTAAATGCATTTATTTGTAAAAACTTAAAATTAAATTTATTTATACTCAAACACTTAAATTTTTAGATTATATAATATAAAAAATTAATAATGTTGTAAAATTTTTGGGTAAATGGATAATTTTTTCGGGTTTTGGGTAAAAATACTCGCAAATTTTTCATTTGTTCAGTTATTTCGAGTACTTTTTCGGTTCTTTTAGTACTTCGGTTACAAAATTAACCGAACCGTTGATAACCAAAGAGTAATTCGGTATTAATTGGATCTTTGATTGAAGTACAAAACCGACCCGAATCCGAATAGCTCTGAACCGAACCGAACCAAATTTTTTGAAATATACCGATTGGGATCATGTTGCCTTATATCGAAAAACCCGAAATCCGATTGGGTGGATCCGAAACCCGGTTGGGTACCTGATTGCCCATGCCTAATTTGTGACTATTTTAAAAGCACGAAAAACTGCGGAAAACTACAAATTATAACCACAAAAATAATATATAGCCACGTAAAAATCAGTGAAAAATTAGTTAGTAAAATATTGGTTTGTAATAATTTCTAACATTTTGTAGGTATAATATAATATCTCATCCACATAATATCAGTGTAGATTTTGGTTAGTACGCAAATTCACTCAATTTTTTCCTTTATAGGTCCACCATTATATTCTTCACCATACTTAGAAATAGTATAATATTTGGATTGAAATGTAACCAATTAGGTTGTAAAACAAATATGGATTTTGTAACGGGAATTGCATGGCAAGCCATATGTCACATCAATCAATCAAATATATCCTCGGTACTAAGACCATGATTAAGGGGGACTAAGAGCACCATTATTGATGCTTCTTAGTGAAATAAAGAGTACTTAGCATTAAAAATAAATACACTTAATTGAATTAACTTAAGTATCGATGCTTATATAAGGAACTTTTTTTCTCCTTAGAACCGGACACGTGTCGGCAAGGAGGAAAATATATATATATATATATATATATTTTTTTTCTTCTTCGTTTGTTTCTGTTTCAAATTATCAGTTTTCTATTTTAAATGTTTATTTTCATTTTCTAATAATGATTAAGTTTTCAAATATATTTTTAAATTTTAGTTTTTAATTTTTAATATTAAATTTTATTTTTAAGCACCTCTAACTAAACAACACCAATAATCGTCACCAAAAACACTAAGGAACTAAAATTTCTTAAACTAAAAATTAATTACAATTAAATACAAAAAATTAACTAAGCACCTTACTAAGCATCAACCAATAATGATGCTCTAAGACCATGATTATGGGGGACCTAAAGGGTGGTCCTTAACCCGTGGGCCCACGATAATCTTAAGTAACACCACTTAAAATCCCTCCTTAAGTACCAATCCTTAGACTTTTCGCGGGCCCCACTGACACGTGGCGGCCCGCGATTCGTCTGATTATTAATTTAAAATAAATAAATAAATAAAAATAAATAAATAAAACTTAAGTAACTTTTTTGATCCTTATGGATAATCATGCTCTAAAGGGTGGTCCTTAACCCGTGGGCCCACGATAATCTTAAGTAACACCACTTAAAATCCCTCCTTAAGTACCAATCCTTAGATTTTTCGCGGGCCCCACTGACACGTGGTGGCCCGCGATTAGTATGATTATTAATTTAAAAAAAAATAAATAAAAAAAAAAAAAAAAATTAAGTAACTTTTTTTGATCCTTATGGATAATCATGATCTAAACTATACAAGTTAGTAAAATAAAAAACCCATATAAACAAACAATGCTTAACCAAAAAAATGCTTTAGATGGAGTTATATCATGTAAAGCTAAATACTTGGTATGAATTTATACTTAACATATAATATGAGCACATACATGCGTATATAAGTGAAAAAGAGATTTAATTATGTGGAAGAAGAAAAAGGTGCTTTAGGAAGCAAAGAAGTGAGTGGAAGAATCTAATAGTAATAATAGAGATTATATATAAAAGAGAAAGAAGGGTGGCATGAGTTTGGTCATAACTTGAAAGTTTTCTCTCAAAGAAAAACCAAAGAGTAAGTGGGTAAACCTCGAAGCTAGTCCAAACTAGTGGGAGGTTGATTCACGTTAATTTCTAAAATTCATAACTCTAAAAATTTAAACACAAACCCAAAAACATTAAAAAAAACTACATCAAGATCATATATATATATTGTATTAGATATATATATATATATATATATATATATATATATATGGCTCGTGGAAAGATTCAACTTAAGAAAATCGAAAACCCGGTTCATAGACAAGTGACTTTTTGCAAGAGGAGAACCGGTCTTCTCAAGAAAGCTAAAGAGCTCTCTGTGCTTTGTGATGCTGAGATCGGTGTTGTGATTTTCTCTCCTCAAGGAAAGCTCTTTGAGCTCGCTACCAAAGGGTATATATATATATATATATATTACTCTCATAAATTAATATCTCGATAAATCAAATATATTTTCATATGGTTCTTCCAAATTATAGACTTTTCGATATAAAAATAGTAATTTATAAAATTAATATCACTATAAATTATTAAAATGTTATAGTTTCAACATTAGAATTAGTAAACTACCAACAATGTGTATATATGTAGGTATCTTAAATTTAATATTTGCACATATTTATATGAAACAGATAGTAGTAACTAATTATATATATATATATATATATATATATATATTTGATAATTTGAATAATTAAAGGACAATGGAGGGCATGCTTGACAAGTATATGAAGTGTAACGGTGGTCGTGGTTCTTCTTCTGCTACTTTTACTGCTCATGAAGAACAACTTCAACCTCCAAATCTTGTACGTCTATTTTTCTTTTTAGTTTTTTTTTCGTATTAATTATCATTTATTGTTATAAAAAAATATTTGATTAATATTGAATGTGTGTATTATGGGATGCTTATTTAGTGTCCATATCAGAAGAATAATGCCTAGGATATGTTTTGGACATGTTTATCAATTATTTATAATTCGCTTTAATTTCTAGGGTATATATATATATATAGTTTATTTTTTTTGTTATTCCGTAAAATATTATTTTAATATGCAAAATGTGATAACACGTGTTGACATGCAGAAGGAAACTCTGTTGAACTTTGTTAATTAATTTGGAATTAAAAAAAATAGTCAGTAAGTTAGGTAGGGCACCTGATTCCCATTCTACATGAAATTATTAATTTAATGAAGTAAACATTCAATGAACCTAGCTAGCTATTCCTATTTTAATTTTTTGTTTTGAATAGTGTGAGAAATTAATATATTGTAAAGTAAAAACAATGTAAGTCAAATTAATTACTGTTAAAGTAAAAGATGCTTTAGAGGAAGCACCCATGTTACACTAAACTATTTTTTAGAACAAAGTTGTATTATTGGTTTATAATCATCAAAAAATTTTTTTTATAAAAGAGTCACTTTAAACATTTAAAATGTTGCCCTAAACAAAGTACTTTTTCCATAGACAAAAACAAATTACTTCTATTTTTTTTATTAAATACATGTAATTAGAACTCAACATGTTCAAATATTTTTTTTTACATCCGCTTTAAAATATGATTTACAAATAATAGAAATATTAATAAAATGAAAGTTAATTTTCTAGAATCCTAAAGATGAGGTCAAGGTGCTTAAGCAAGAGATTGAGATGCTTCAGAAGGGAATAAGGTATGTATTAATTATTTATAGACACACTATTATTCATATACATAATGCATATATATTTTATAAGCAATGAAAAGGATTAAAATATATATAAAAATATTATGAAGTGGATTTAGGTATATGTTTGGAGGAGGAGAAGGAGAGATGAATCTTGAAGAACTTGTTTTGCTTGAGAAGCATCTTGAGTATTGGATTTCTCAGATTCGCTCTGCTAAGGTATATACACGTACTTATGCATAAATTTATATAAATATGTTTTAGTAAAAATTATGTTAAATATTGATGACTAGAAAAGTTTATGAGTATTTTTTTTTTTGTTAAAGACATATATGTAAAAACTTGCAGATGGAAATTATGCTTCAAGAAATTCAGTCATTGAGGAGCAAGGTGAGCACATAAACATCATATTGTATATTAAGATCCGTAACAATTAATATGAATGAAACTTATGATTTTAAAAAAAAAATTAAGGGCAATTGCAAAAACACATCTAAACATTAAAACTCCATCTCTTCAAAAATAAGCCCTCTTAATTAATAGTTTGACCTCTTAAAATTGAAACATGTATATCTTTGTAGAATACAATTTGAAAATGTGCACTTTTTATTATATCTAAAAAATATACAAGATGTCAAATTTAACATTATTTATTTGTGAATGAAGGAAGGAGACCTCAAAAATGCCAACAAGTATCTTCTCGAAAAGGTAACAAAAAATAATCTCGAATTGTCAAACTATTTCGATAATCTTTAGATCACTTTACTTAATTAAAAACTTGTTTTGTTGGTGAATTTAATTATGTAGATAGAGGAGAACAACAATAGCATATTAGATGCTAACTTTGCAAATGTGGAGAACAACTATTCTTATCCGCTAAACATGCCAAGTGAAATATTTCAGTTCTAAACCATAGTAGGATATTTGAAGACACTATGTCTTAAGAACTTGAATAATCCTTGGTGAGTATAATTAGTGTTGTTAAATCACACATATTTATAATAAAACCCTTTGGAACTTTGCTAAGCTATTGAATATCTATTTGTATGTTTTTTCTCTTGTTTTTTTTTTAATTTGTTGGTGTGAGCAATAAAGTTACTAAAAGTGTGATGTGTGCTTGAAATTAAAGTTATTTATCTATGTTTGGAGTGTATGGATTATTTGGTTTGGTTTTAATATTTGATGAAAAGTCTACGTGGAAAATGATATATCGTCTGAAAATAATAGAATTTTTAAAAAAACTCAATTCCAAAATTGAAATAAAACTACAATTGTGGAAACTTTTTTAATGGTGTTACATGGGATTGGACTATTTATGGCAAAAGACCATAATTTATTAGGCCCCATAGAATTATTTTTTTAATATAATTTGAGAAGTCAAAGCATTAAATGTCAACCAAAAAATTAATTAGATCAAGAAGAAAATAAATACTACTACATGCTAAAACACTAAAATTTACAAATATCAATTTTAATCAGAAATTTAGTAGAGATTGATTAATTTTCTGCTCTCTACGTTCAACCTAATTGGTCTTCATAATTGTCTAACCATAAAAGCTTAAACGTCATTGAGATTATCAAAGCCTTAGAACATATCCATTGGTGTTTCTTAAAGAGACCTTAGCAGGTGGGACCCATTAAATAGTTAAGATCTGAATCTTATATTTTCTATTTAAGATCCGGATCTTAACTATTTAGTGGGTCCTTTGAATACGTGGCGACCTATGATTGATGCGTTTTTAATTATTTTATTTTTCTTTTTTTTAAACCAACTGTTCATGGGTCCCAATGAATAGTTAAGAATTTTTGTGGGTTTTTCTGTTGAATATGGTCTTAAATGCAACGTGGCATTTCTTAGAAAAACATGGAAATTAGAATTAAAAAAATATAATATTACCTCTTTTTTTAAGGGTTTTTTGGCTATTTGGACTGTTTTGTAAGAAGTAATGTAAAATTTAGACCAGTTACTATTTATAATTATCAAAAAGGACTGTGGATCCCACCGATAGAGATAGAGAAGGTGTGACTGTTAGTCACACACTAATAGCTTCTTGGGGTTGAAAGCGAAAAGACATAAATATCCTTGTATGAATTGTGTATATATGAGAGTGTATGTATTGAATAATGGTGTGTATATATGAGCATTAAATGCGCTGCAGAGATCATTAATGACATGTTGACTTCTGATTTTTTTTTGTATAAAAGCATTAACTGCTTTTCTCTCTTTTTCACTTTATTTATTTTTATTTAATCATGATTTCACTCGATTGTATAGAAAAAACGTCCACTAGATGATACAACGAAGGCTTGATTATCCACTGGATTGTATAGATGAAATATTATTTGTACGGACAATCATATGTACATTCAAATATATGGTTCAATTGTCCACTGAAATGTATAATCAAATTGTCCACTAACTTATACATACAAATTTTATATTGTCCACAAGTTTATTTGTATGTACAATCATATTGTCCACAAATTGTCCACAAGTTTATTTGTATGTACAATCATATTGTCCATTAGATTATACATATTTTATCCACTAGAAAATATCTTCAAGAGAAACATCCACCAGTGGATGGTATCCCACTAGAGAAAGATAGGAACATCCACTAGAAAAATATACACAAAAAACATCCACTAGATGTATATTCACTAGGGAAACATCCACTAGTGGATTATACATTGTACAGTGGACGTTATCTGCTAGAGAAACATTCACTAGTAAAACATATATCGTACAATGAATGTTACCCACTAGAGAAGTATCCACTAGAAAAAGAAAATGAGTGAGAGAGATAGAATGAGAGAGAGGGAGAGAAGGTGAAAGAGGGAGAGAAGGTGAAAGAGGGTGAGAGACATTATTTGTGTGAACAATCACAAAAATAGATATATTGAAAAAGAAAAACAAAATTAAAAAGTCAAAAAACATTTAATGTAAAAAATTGTTTTCTTTCTCTTCTTAACTTTTGTCACTTTTCTCTAATCTTTGTCTCCTTCATTTTCCTCTTTCTCGATGAAAGTTCATCATTTTTTCTTCTTTTTCTTTCTTTTTCTCTCTCTTCTTTTTCTTTATTATTCTTTCTCTTATTCTTTCTATTTCTCTCTTCTTTCTCTTATCAATTGTACATGCAAAATAAATACAAATAATAAAATGTATACTCGATAGACTTACAAAAATTAGTAAACAAATAAAAAAAAAGAAATAAAGAACACGAGAAAAAAATAGATATAAAGAAAGATCGAGAAAAGAAAAAAAAAAGAAGCAAAAGCGAGAGAAACGAGGAGAAAGATCAAAATTAGAAAAATAAAGAAAAAAAAGAATTGGATTTAGTAAAAAGAAAATTATTTGATTAAAAAAATAATATCAGTGGCAAATTTGTAAATAACACAAACCAAATACCCATATTTGTCATTCAAAAAAATGTGCATAGTGAAACTAGTGGACCCTACGGTCTAATTTGCTAATTATAAATAGTAAGGGATCTTCTTTTTAATTACTTCTCAAAAATGGTCCAAACATACAATTATTCCTTTTTTTAAATGTATAATTTGATACTATCTATTTATCAAATATCTACAACTCGATCGGTCAATGACAAAATATGTTACTCGATACAAATAGTTGCTAGAAATGATGATATGATCATATGATATTGTATAATGATTTAGAGACATGCATGAAGAAGCAATGCAAATCACATGTAGTCGTGAGTGTCTGTTTATTACTGTGTGGTAAAAGACAGATACACATTTATTACTCTTCACCAATGACCCAATCCTCTCTATAAACCTATCAACTTTCACCTCTCAAACTCAAAAACATCTACACAATTATATGGCTTTCCGCTTCCGGCAACTTTACTTCTCCTTAGCTCTCCTCACGGTGGCTCTCCAACTTCTACACGGCGTCTCCGGCCAGCTTGTTGTGGTTGATCAAGAACTTCTTTCTCCTCCTCCACCATTAGTTGCTCTTGAGGAACCTCTTACTACTCCACCCCCACCATTATTTGTGCTTGAAGATCCTCTTTTTGCTCCTCCTCCTCCTCCACCATTATTTTCCCTTGAGGAGCCTCTTTTGGCTCCTCCACCTCCAATAGTTGTGGTTCAAGAGCCTCTTTCTCCTCCTCCTCCACCTCCTCCGGCTCCATTGGTGGAACAAGACGGTGGCGATGGCCTAGTGCCGGCAATGTTTGTATTTGGTGACTCTTTGATAGACAATGGAAACAACAATAACATACCTTCATTTGCTAAAGCTAACTATTATCCTTATGGCATTGATTTCAATGGTGGTCCGACCGGTCGGTTTTGCAATGGCTTAACCATGGTCGATGGCATTGGTATGTTTTTTACTTTTTAATGCATGTCTACATTTATCAAAAACAATTCGTAATATTTAGTTTTTAATACTTATTTTTGTTGTTTTCAAAACATGCATTTTACTCCTAAAATTGGGAAAATTTGTTATTTAAAAAAAAAAATTGAATTAAGTTTAGATAGAGGCTAATTAATTATGTAATATATATATGATGCATGCATACATTGATATCATATATATGTATATAGCTCAACTATTGGGGCTACCGTTGATTCCGGCGTACTCGGAAGCGACCGGAGATCAAGTGGTTCGTGGTGTGAACTATGCTTCCGCTGCCGCCGGGATTCTTCCCGACACCGGAGGAAACTTCGTAAGTTGCATATTATAAATATTTACATATATATACTCCTTTTGTCCCATAATCTAAGATGTTTTAGAGTACTAATTAATTTTGTTACATATTTGTAAGATGTTTTCAAGTTTCTATGTAGATTTATTACTCTAAAATTTTGCTCTAAAAGTATAAGATATTTGTTAATTCTAGAACAAGTACATAACATGCATATTAATTGCATGATTTTCAAATACATATAAGTTCTTGATATATGTGAATGTTAAATAACTATCCATATTGAGTTCCCAATTTTATCTTCTATTTTAATTGCATTGTGAAAATTTTAATATATTTTTTTGGCAAAATTTTTAAATCAACTCAAATAAATACATGTGGTCAGATGGGACGCATACCGTTGGACCAACAGATTCATAATTTCGAGACAACGTTAGATCAAGTGGCTACCAAATCCGGTGGTCGAATAGCCATTGTTGACTCGGTGGCTAGAAGCTTGTTCTTCATTGGTATGGGAAGTAATGACTATCTCAATAACTATTTGATGCCTAATTTTCCTACACGTAACCAATTCAACGGTCAACAATTTGGTGATCTCTTGGTTCAACATTACACCAACCAACTCAATGTAATACATCACTATTTTCTCTAATCCTAAGTACTATATAGTGTACTAATTGAGGATATATGTGTTTTTATTGTAGATGCTAGCGTTAAGTTAAGGGTAATTACCAAAAATATCACTTTTTGAGTTTTGAAGTTACTATTGCAAGCATTTTGGCTAAGAATACCAGTAAAATGTTTTTAATATAAAAAGTTAAAACACGCAAAACTTAAATCAGTATAAAACTAATTTATAACCTTCTTTTTTTTTTTTGTTAAATTTTTTTATAACCTTATTACTAAACTCTAATCTAAACCCTAAATATTAAACTCAAATGAAAAAACCGAAAACCGAAAAATATATTTTTATATTTGTGCGGGAAAAAACTTTTTTTTTTTTTTTTCAAAAACTCTCGTGACAGTATTATTTGTGCAACAGTATTTTTTAGTAGTAATTTATTTTTTTCTTAATTTTTTTTTTTTATAAGCCATGACATGTTCGACCATTTCATTTACATGTGCTAAAAGAAAACCATATAATTAAACAAGAAAACTAGATTTAATCATAATGTTGTATGTTTTTGTTTGGTAATGCAGAGACTATATAATCTCGGTGCTAGAAAATTTGTGGTGGCCGGACTCGGAAGAATGGGATGCATTCCTAGCATATTGTCTCAAGGAACCGATGGTAAATGCTCGGACGAAGTTAACCAACTTGTTCTTCCTTTCAACACAAACGTCAAATCAATGCTCTCTAATCTCAACCAAAATCTACCTAATGCTACATTCACTTACCTCGATATTGCTCGTATGTTTGAAGATATCGTCGCTAATCCATCGATTTATGGTAATTAACAAAATGCTAATTATATTAATCTACCTAAAACCAACTCTTAATTAACAAAGGTTGATAATATAGCAAGTGGGTCTTAGTCTAATGGTTTTGAGTCATTTACGTTTTAAACGTGGTATTAACAACGGCTCGTTCTGGATACCGCTATAATATATAGAATTTTATGTTGGTTTTGTAGGGTTTACTACGTTAGATAAGGGATGTTGTGGGATAGGGCGGAACAGAGGACAAATCACTTGTCTTCCGTTTGAGACGCCTTGTCCAAACAGAGATCAATATCTGTTTTGGGACGCGTTTCATCCGACGGAGAAAGTTAATCTCATTATGGCAAAGAAAGCGTTTGCTGGTGACCGCACCGTGGCGTTTCCTATAAACATTCAAGAACTGGTTAGTCTTTAATTAGAGAGACCAATGATTATGAAGAAAATCAATCCAAAGAAACTGTGTCATCTTTGTAGTTTTTTTTTTGTAATGTTTTGATTTTCAATTTACGTTTTGAGACGTTTCAAAAAATCTCTAATGTATCACCAAACGTTCCTACTCAAATATAATGGTTTTGCTTAATAAGTACTCTATGAAATAAACCATTTGGTAGTGTCACAATTTTTAAGGTGGACTAATACGCATTCCATACAAACTTATACAGAGACAAAGAAGCCAAACTCATTATTTAGATGTTTTATTACAATCCAAAACCAAAAGTTTTGAATTCTACACAGCCATTTAAGCTTTTAACCTTTGCAATATAGACAGACTTAAAAAATTTTAGAATCAGTATGTTAAAAAACTGCAAATTCGAAGCCCACACGGCTGACCACATATCGTACGATTTTACATGTTTCGTCGGAGAGAGCATCCGCCACTGCCTCAGGCCAAAGCGCGAAAAGCCTTCACGGATATCCATAAGCAATTTCAGTTCTTAATGAAAACCGCAAGAACAAGAAATACTAGAAAACCCGAAAGAATCAAAAATCTAAACTATATATATTTCGTAACTAGACCGCTAATTAAGTTAATAAAATAAAATAAAAATCTTGTATAAGTGGTTGTAAAGATGGTTAATGTTGCTTTGGCTTAAAAAGCCTATGAGAAGAGCTTGTAGCTTTTAGCTGATAAGATAATGTGTCTCATTCCTCCTATAGGCGCGAAAATCGCTATCAAGACTCCAATGACTATTGCTATCTGTGTGATTAAACAGAAGATTAGAGATTTATTAAGTTAATATCACCTAGTGACTAAACCTTGTTTTAATCAAGAAATAAATAAAAAAACTAACCCAAGAGAGAATCCAATGCATGCTCCATGGCTTTGGTCTCTTCATGATCAACCATATAATGCAAGGCAACTATAAATCACATATAGGTATACAATAATAGATCATACTCATATTTATGTTATATAAAAGAATCAAAGATATATATTAATTGTTTTTTTTTCCGTAGAGTTGCGTACAAAGTATGAGGTTGATGAGAAGACGAGGCCACCGAAGAACCCTAAAAGACCTCCGAAAAACGGGATACAAACCGCTATAAGACATACCAATGCTGCACAAATCCAAAAGCTCAATTTCAATGTTATATAATTTAGGCCTTACCCTGAGAAGGTATACAAAAACTTACCAACATATGTGCTACGCGCAACAAGACGCAACATCACCGAAGGAGTGAATTTGAGTGTTTTCACAAGATATGACTCGATCGTATCAAACACAGACATCGCGAAAACCTATCATGATGACCATACATTACATTGTAATCACATGTCAATATATAAAAGATACATAACGAGAACAAACAAACATGCTCTGGTTTCGGACCTAGAATAATTATAGGCTTCGGCCCAGAACTTCGTAGTTATACAGAAAAGATAATTAAAAACATTTTACCTGATAACTTCCAATGACATGAATAAAGACCATAAAATTAGCAGCAGCTATAAGCCAAACCGGTTTTTCTAGCGAAATGAGAACATCATCCTCGACATGATCCCCGAAAGCCCAAAAACCGGATATAGCCACAGCAAGATAACAAACGATGACGATCAAGTAAGCGACAACGACTCCTTTCCACATTGGTTTCTTGGAAGGCACTTCAGGTGTTGAAGGAATAGTAGCTTGGATCTCAAGGACCACACTATGTCCCGCAAACGCAAACGCTATCGTTCCAATGCCGTTAAACGCGTCAAAGATAATTGAAGCCGTCGTGTTTCCTCTAACACCGTACTCCGAAGGACGGTGTTCTGTTCCTTTCACTATAGACGCTACGGATGCTATCATTGAGTAACTGCAAAAACAAAGTTAAAAACATATCCATCAGTAAAAACAATTTTTTTCGATTTTTTTTATGTTATTTGAGTTTTGAGTTTGGTGACAATACAAGAAAGACATGAGAGCGGCTAAAAGAGAGACAATCTTGATAGAGTTGAAATCAGGAGATTGAGACAAGCCGACTTGGAGCACAGCGAATCCGAGGATGTAATAAGTTTGACGTATATGATGTAGATGAGGAAATAGAAGCTCGACGAATTTCTTAAGCGATTTGCCTCCGGTCACATTGTAGACTATATCCGAAGCAACTTGGACTAGAAGTTGTTGCGGCAAGACGATCCAGTAACCTAGTCTTGGTCCGAACGCTTCTTGACCTAACTCCGGGTAACGGTCTAACCGTTTCCCGGGAACGGATTCGTGTAACTCGACCATTTGCCACAATGTATAAAAAGTTATAACCCATGATAATATTATTGCAACCAGTCCAGGTCCCCTGTTAACAATAAAACACAGTAAAACCTCTACAAATTAATAACATTAAAATTTGAGAAATTCACAAACTACACCTTTTTAATTATGATATATATATGCTAAAATTGTAATTATATATATATTTTTTAATGGAAAATTACCAGCCAAGTTGTGACATGGCGAAAGGGAGACCGAGAACTCCGGCGCCGACCATGGCCGTGACATTGTGGAAGGCGGAGTAATACCATTTAGCCTCTCTAGAAGCCGTTACGGGTAACCAATCATTATAATCCATTTGCCGGTGGTTATTATTGTTTGTTGATCTTACTTTGTTCTCTTCATCATCCTAACCAAGATTTGATAATGGTTAGTTTATTGATGATATATATATATATAAACTATCTTATTATTACAATGTACAAACTCTAGGAAAGAATGTGACTAAAGATGTTAGTCTCATTGATGAAAGCTACGTTACTCATGTGAAAATATATACTTAGAGAAAAGACAAACTCGAAAAAGATACTATAAGAAGAGTGACAAAAAAGGTTATTACCTTGTATGTCATTCTTGTGTTTTCTTTAATACTCAAACACACACCAAAAAATACAAGGAAATGTATTTGTCTTTTTTTTTTTCTTTTAAATACAAAATATGTATAGAGATAGAAAATAAAAAAGAAGAAGAAGAATTGAAAAGAGTAAATTACTGGTTAATGATGATTAAGAAAGTGATTAGAGTTTAAATAGAGAGGTAGTAATAATTGATTACTTGGATCATAGAAAAGTGAGGAATGGTCTTTTGAACGAGTCTATAGTTAATAGCAAATCCAACGACTCTGGTCTCTTCTTAATTAATTAAATTTTTAATCTCTTGTGTTTTAATTATTACCCCACAATTTTATGGTCATCTATTGCTTTTAGTAAATTATGGCAAATTACTGCTAAGGACATGGAAAGATATGGCAAATTTGAAACATTGTTTTTTGGATTAAAGGCCACTATTACTATGATGCTAACAATATTTGGATCTTAATGGGCCTTCTTAATGGCCCATATTTGTATTGTTTTTTTTTTGACCCAATAATATTTAAAGACCATTGCTTAATCGAGTGGTGAGTGTAGCCATGGAAGTTGTGTCGTCTCTCGGATTCCGAGACTTTCCGTCACTCTCCGCGACGGCGAGTCTCGACCACCGTCCCCACCGTTCTTTCAAAGAAAAAACGCCGGCGAGATTTCCGGCGAGACCCACCAGAAGCAGACGACGACCTTCCAATTTTCCCGCCAAAAATCCCAAACCTTTTAGAGAAAGAGATGCTTTCCCTTCTTCTCTTCCTCTCCACTCTCAAAACCCTTACAGTATCCACAGAGACATACAAAGCTTCGCGAGACAGGATAATCTCGAAGACGCTCTCGCGATACTTGACTATCTCGAGCAGAGAGGAATCCCTGTAAACGCGACGACTTTCTCCGCTCTTTTAGCCGCCTGCGTTCGCCGGAAATCTCTGTTTCACGGTAAGCAAGTCCATGTTCATATACGAATCAATGGGCTTGAGAAAAACGAGTTTATTGGTACAAAGCTTGTTCATATGTACACGGCTTGTGGCTCGATCAAAGATGCACAGAAGGTGTTCGACGAAAGTACTAGCTCGAATGTTTACTCTTGGAACGCGTTGCTTAGAGGCACTGTGATATCAGGGAAGAGGAAGTATCAAGATGTTCTCTCTACTTTCACGGAGATGAGAGAGAAAGGTGTTGATTTGAATGTGTATAGCTTCTCTAATGTGTTCAAGAGCTTCGCTGGTGCATCTGCTTTGAAACAGGGGTTAAAGACGCATGCTTTAGCTATCAAAAGCGGGTTTTTCGACAGTATGTTTCTCAAGACTTCTCTTGTTGATATGTATTTCAAATGTGGCAAAGTAGGACTTGCACGCCGAGTTTTCGATGAGATCGTGGATAGAGATATAGTCGTGTGGGGAGCGATGATTTCTGGATTGGCTCACAATAAAAGGCAGTGGGAAGCAATAGGATTGTTTAGGATTATGATCAGTGAAGAAGGGATATATCCAAACTCGGTTATACTTACGACGATTCTTCCTGTACTTGGGGATGTTAAATCCCTGAAACTAGGAAAGGAGGTCCATGCCCATGTATTGAAATCGAAGAATTACGTGGAAAGGCCGTTTGTTCACTCTGGTTTGATTGATTTTTACTGCAAGTGTGGGGATATGGTTTCTGGGAGACAGGTGTTCTATGGCTCGAAACAGAGGAATGTCGTTTCTTGGACTGCGTTGATGTCTGGATATGCTGTCAACGGGAGATTTGATCAAGCTTTGAGGTCGATTGTCTGGATGCAGCAAGAGGGTTTTAGGCCAGACGTTGTTACAATTGCTACTGTTATTCCTGTATGTGCAGAGCTTAAGGCTGTAAAACAGGGGAAGGAGATTCACTGTTATGCTTTAAAGAAACTCTTTTTGCCTAATGTTTCATTAGTCACTTCCTTGATGGTGATGTACTCAAAATGCGGTGTTACGGAGTATCCTCTTAGACTGTTTGAGAGGTTGGAGCAAAGGAATGTGAAAGCATGGACAGCCATGATCGACTGCTATGTGGAGAACGGTGATTTAAGAGCAGGGATCGAAGTGTTTAGATCAATGCTTTTATCAAAGCACAGGCCAGATTCTGTTACAATGGGTAGGGTTTTGACTGTCTGCAGTGAGCTCAAAGCATTAAAGCTTGGGAAGGAGTTACACGGGCACATTCTGAAGAAGGAATTTGAGTCGATACCGTTTGTTTCTGCAAGAATCATCAAGTTTTATGGACAGTGTGGAGATCTCAGAAGTGCTAATTTCTCTTTCGATGCTGTTTCTGTCAAGGGCTCTCTGACCTGGACAGCCATTATAGAAGCCTATGGATGCAATGGACGCTTAAGTGATGCAATAAACTGTTTTGAGCAAATGATATCGAAAGGGTTTACTCCCAACGCATTCACCTTTACCGCAGTTCTATCAATTTGCAGCCAAGCCGGGTCTGTTGATGAAGCTTGTCGCTTTTTCAACTTGATGCACCGAATGTACAAATTGCAGCCATCAGAATATCACTATTCAGTGGTCATTGAACTTCTCAATCGGTTTGGTCGTGTCGAAGAGGCTCAAAGACTTGCGGTAATGAGCTCCTCGTCATCACTACAAACCTGACTTGAAGATTCTTAAATCTTCTTTGCTTCTCTCAAAGCCATCAAGTAAGTTGCTCTATGACATCTTATATGTATAGTATGTTTTCTTGTTTGATATAGCTTGCACTTAGAGTATACTCATTTTGGTTCAAGAACATGGAAGAACTAAATACAACTTGATCAAGTTGTATAAAGAATCTTGCAGTATCTGGTGTTTATTGTTCTTAAGATAAGTCAATGCTTCTTTAAGGATAGGAACTTAAGAGAAAGCACAAGTCAAGTTAATAATAAAAAATATTATCTTATAGAAACAATTCAGATTGAATTACATAAGTATATGGGGGTAACAAAACAATTGAATTCAAATAAAAAATAAGTCACGCACTCACAATCTCTAACACAGATTATTAAATAGAAGCTATGTGCCTAAACAATTATAAAAAATGTTTTGTGAAGAGGTCCCTATTTGGGACCCATCAAGCTCATCTTAGAAGAATACAAAAGTGTGCCCTTCCCTCTAAAACTCAGATAAGCTTTATTATTTGTCAGAATCAACAACCCCTGTGGTAGATTCTGTAAACTAATCTCTAATGAGTAACCATTCTAGGACAGTAACATAAGCCGGTTTGAGCCCGGTTATGTAAGAATGAGTTGTAGGATTTGGGATTCAAGGGTCCCAAAGAAAGTCAGTCTTGTATGTATCCCAAACATCCATCCCTACATCATTAGCAAACCCCATTGAGTCATATGATGAATGCATCAACATGGTAGGAGATCCCAAAGTTGACTCGTTAACCGCTTGGATTTCACTTGGTGTGAGTCTCACCATTGTTGGACCTACATTGGATGTGCTTGAGGAAGTGTCTACTTGTACTGGTGTTTCTACTGGTTCGGTTGTGATGGATAGTGCTGCCTGATGAGCTGCCACGCGAACGCTCTCTGAGGTTGAGTCTACAGGGCGTGGCAGGCTGCTAGCGAGCTCAGGGAAGTTGAGACGAGCCTCTCTTCCCCTGAAATGGAAGGCGGCCACGTCATAGGCGGTTGCAGCCATTTCAGGAGTTTCGAAACTACCTAGCCAGATACGGTTTTTGGTCCCCGGTTCACGGATTTCAGACACCCATTTACCCCATTTTCTCTTCCGGACTCCTCTATAGGCAGACGGTATACCGGCTTTACCATCATTTTGTTCTGTACTCTCAATGTTACTACTTGAATTGCTAAAACCAGCCATGAACACACACAGAGAGAAGTCTTGAGGTTTTTTGTCTTAAATGTTTGTTATGTGTTTTGTGTTTTGTTGTCTGGTTGGATTATGATGTTTGGAATGTTAACAATTGTGGTCAGTTATTTATAAGTGTGGATTAGTATCTTTTTAACAGCATATAAAATCCTGTACACGTTTTAAATAATATCTCAAAGGCAGCTTCAAAAATGTTATAGATGCTAGGAAGTTTCATAGGTAGTTTGTTTAATCTCAATGGAATTAAAACTGTAGATTCACTTGAATAATAGTATTATTACTATTATTTGTGATTATAATAATGAGAATCTATAGGCAAGGAGGCAGAATCTTGATATATTTTTTTTATATAAAAAATGTAAAGAAGTGTAGTGAAGACATGTAAGTATCATAGTATAGTAGAGAGTGGATAAATTTGGATTTTGTTTGTTATAAGAGTAAACGCGGTTTTGTTACATCACTATGTGGACCCTTTTGATTACCCATTACATAACTTTGTGATGCTAAAGAGTTGGTGATAAAAGTGGATTTTATCTTAAAACACATAATGTCAAAGTTTATTGGATCTTTTACTCTAAAAAGTTATTGATAGTTTTTGTAATCAATATATTCTATAACTCGAACAATTTTGTTAACAAATTAAAATAAAAATATACATTGTAGCCTTTATTATGTATAAACAAATTGGACTTACTTCTTGGTTCCGGGAAAACATATAATAAATTTTTATTTTGAGCCTAAAAACTACATTATTAGTAATATATGGTGATTTGTACCCCTGTCTAAATATAGTTATTTGCTTTACACAAGAGCGTTACGAAGGAATGGTCTTGGTTTGAAAATAAATAAACGTTTTGTTTTTCTTTGTCGGAAAAGACAGCAGATATATATAAAGTTAAATCTTGAAGGAGACAGGCAGAGGAATTTCAATATTAATAAACACACAAAAATAAAAGGAGCTAATCTTGTTGTAACACGTGTGCGCTTATTTTAGAAAGTTATAATCAGAAGAAAACAAAAGTTTCTTTAGACCACCGTCTTTATTTCTAATTTAGTAATTAATTAGTTAATCTTGTTGTAAATAACTCTAATATAACGACAATAATCTTCTTATTTCCATTGTTTTGTTTTTATTTTTGTACTTTGGGTTTCAAAATATGAGTCTTACGCGTTGAGGAAAAACAATGTATCCATTACCCAATTCCAAAACTCTCTTCCAAGTAAAATATTGAGTGATGTATGTTTTTGATTAATTGAAATATAAACCATATATTAATTATTTCTAATCCTTTTTTGTAGCGCAAATCATTAAAATTGTAAGATTTCATATATTTTACATCTTACCTCATTTAGTGGTAAATGATTATTAATTGAATTCAAACTCACTAAAAACGATTTTGAGAATATTTAATCCATCTACATCCAATCTTAAAAGAATTAAAATTAAGGATTTGTAGAATTGTAATACTCTTCCTTCCAAAATATTAGAGTTTAAATTTTGTTTTAAGTAAAGTAAGCAATTTAAAATTATTGTTTTCAACAATGGAAGATGTTTATTGGGCTTCTTAAAGACTAATGAACATCAAGAGAAAGAGAGATATGTGTGTGAATTGCAAGCTGGATTCCTATTTTTGAGGACTTAACACTAAAAAATGGGTGAGTTGCAGCTGGATTCTCATTTAAGGTTAATTAAATAATTAATTATTAATAATCAACCAAAACAAAAGTCTTAATTATTAGTTTAATAATCCAAAACTAAGTACTATACACTCAATTTCGTCCGAACAAGACCAAAAGCTACTACGTTGACCATACCTTATGTCGGCGTCAGAATCGTTTGACTTCTTTACCATGTTATTAACCAAATTTTTTTAATAAAGCCCATTAATTAAATCAATCTAAAGCCCATATACGAAGCCCATTAAATATTCAACAATTAGACAAAATTCTCTGTAGATTCTGATTTTTTGCAGAAACATGAACGAGGAGGATTTTGAAATCGGGCAACGAGTCCACTCGCTCAACGATCCGCGTCGCGTAGGCACCGTGAAATACGTCGGAAACGTGGAAGGTTACGCCGGAAAATGGATCGGCGTTGATTGGGATCAAGACGGCGATGGGAAGCACGACGGTTCCGTCAATGGCGTTTTCTATTTCAACGGCCGTTCTAAGACATCGGCTTCCTTTGTTCGATCTCAGAAGCTTAGCCATGGTATCACTCTTCTTCAAGCATTGGATCTCAGATATCGAACGATTTCAACGAAAGACGAAGAAGGTATAGTTTTATTACATTATTCTCTCTTTTGTGTACACATTTCTTATGTTAGATAGGTTTATTTGATAGATTGTGTAGTTAGTTTAAAGTTTTTGAAATTAAGGATTGTGTAGAGATAATTGTGGATTTTTCGAAGTGGGGTTTTGGTTTTGAAGTAAATGTATCTTTCTGTTGTTGTTGTTGTTAGATGAAATGTATGTTCTCTCTGCGAAGAACAAACGTGTTTCGATTCAGCTTTTGGGAGGAGAAAAGATACAGGATAAGTTAAGCCGTTTCGAGGAGCTTACGAGTGCTTCTCTTTTCTATCTTGGTGTTAGCTCTCTTGGAGTTTCATCTGACTTGGGATCAATTCTACCAAGTAAAACTCACTCTACTTTGGCACTGTCGGAAAATTTGCGCGGATCGCTCTCTGTCTCTTGGACTATACCTTTGAATGCACATGTTTTAACATCCCTTCTTTCATTTGGTTCCTGTGTTCTAGATTTGAAGCTGCTCGACTTAACTGGGAACTTGATTTCTAGCTGGGAGGTATCAGTCTTTGCCGCCTTGGCTGTTCTCTGACATTGCTAGCAACATAATGCTGTCCAACATCACCTAAAAGATGTTCATATATTTACAGTATATGACTGAAAAAATGTTTTTGGTTTTCAGGAAATTGGTGTTCTCTGTGAACAGTTACCATCCCTCACAACGCTTAATTTGTCTTGCAATTCTTTGTCGAGCGAAGTTATCTCTCTGCCGCAGTTAAAGAATATCCGTGTTTTGGTTTTGAATAATTGTGGTCTGACCTGGACTCAGGTGATTTATGATTCTTTACTTGACTTGTTACTCTTTCTCATGAACTAATCGTGCGATTTTACCATAACGAAGCAGGTTGAAAATCTTAGGCGCTCGTTACCTGGGATTGAGGAGTTGCATCTGATGGGGAACATGATATCTTCCATAACGGTAATGCTTTATTTTGTAGTTCCAATGCTTTCTCAGCTACTCTGTAGAATTTTAGTAAGGACATGCTTGTAAACGGTATAGTCTCTTTTAAGACGATACTAGAATTACTCATATACCAAAACGTTAAATTTATTTGAAAAATTCTGGTTATCAGTTTGTTAACTGTGAACTCCTTTCTTCCCCATTTATAACCCCCTGTGGTTGCTTTTTGCAGTCAACATCATCCTCGGATGATCAAGCCTTTAGTTCTCTGCGACTTCTGAACTTGGATGATAATTGTATCTCCGAATGGGGTGAAGTATTAAAGCTATCTCAACTTCCATGGTTAGTAGTAACTATTTCCCTTCTACTCATAGTTGTGGATGCACCCATCATTGCATTGTTGATGTTTATCAAAAGTTGATCATCTAAACATTTTTTCTCAGCTTGGAGCAACTTTACCTGAACAAAAATAAGCTGCCACGCATCTTGAACTCTGTGAATGGAAATGAATCACATGAGAAAAGCAGCGACCCCTTTCCAAGTCTGCGTTGTCTTCTTCTAGGTACACTCTTCAAGTGATATGCCCCCCTTCTTGAAATTTAGTCATATATATATATATATGACCCACTGTATTTTTTTCAGGAGCTAACAACATTGGTGATCTGGCCTCAATAGATGCACTAAACGTGTTTCCTAATTTGGTGGTATTGATCTTTTGTTCTGTGATATTGTAATAGATCATCTGTGATCCTTGCTATAGAGGCATATGCATAATGCATTAGTTACTCACTGGCATTCTCAGTGTTCCCTGCAATTATTAAGTGTTCTAAGAGCTAGGTAGACCTTTAAAGTTTGTGTGTACTGTAACCGAACTTCCCTCTTCAAGTAATAGGACATCAGGCTTTCGGATAACCCAATAACTGATCCTGTAAGAGGTGGTGTCCCGAGATTCGTGCTCATTGCATGTTTGATGAACGTACAACTGCTGAATGGGAGTGAGGTATGACAAATTCCTGCAAAAAATGTTCAACATATTGTTACCTTTGATTTGTATTTAATATCTGTATACAATCTTGTTTTTTTCAGGTCAGACCTCGTGAGAGGAAGGATTCTGAGATCCGGTAAAAATTGTCAACACTTACTTACCAGCTAGTGAAAAGTTTTTACCTCTTTCTGGTGTTTGATTTCAGCGACAGTACTGTTCTAAGTTTTATTTCGGATGATCGCAGGTATGTCCGAATGGTAATGGCAAAGTCAAATGAAAAGCCCGAGGAGATTAAGCTGCTCCACCCTAGGTATATTTTACGAAACTATACATCTTCTTCAATGTAATCTTCAGATACACGATAGTATAGTGTACTATTATGGCTTCAGAATCCTGTTTATTTTTATACTAATGCAAGTTTCTAATGCGAGCTTGTGTGCATCCTGCTTGTGTTATTACAGATTCTATGAACTCAAGAAGCATCACGGAATTGAGGATGAGAGAGCTTCGGCAGAGAACAGAGGCCCTAAGAATATGGCGTCTGGACTTATCTGTACGTCTTTTTTAATCGTTTCTTACATATGGTTCAACGATTCAGTAGGTGATGCTGCTTTTACATTGCTATGACATATATGCAACAGCTATTACTCTCAAATGCGTCGGTCCATCCATGGGCGAAAAACCTCAGTTAACAAAGAAGTTACCAGGCACTATCACGGTTTGTTACTTTTCTTTTGTATTGAGAATCAAACACCTAAACTGTGAAAGTGTCAACATTTATCAGAAAATTTTGTCTATCTGTCACAGGTTGGGAAACTAATTATTTTATGTGAGAATTTTTTCAAGCTAAAGTCTATCAAGCCAAGATTATTTCTTCAGGAGGAGGTATAGTCTTAACTCTTAACTCTCTTCGTATATATTCATCATATTAAACATAACAAAAACTCAACATTTCAATGGCAGGGCTCTCCTTTTCCGACACCATTTGATGACGAGACAGCGACATTACTTGATGTCGGAATCTGTGAAGGTTCCACAGTTCTTGTAGACGAAGAAAGTTAAGAACCCATCACATGAATAGACAATGCTCTCTTTAGATTGATGATTTATCACAAACGATGCATCTTTTATCATTAAGACAAAACAATGAAAACTGAGAAACATGACATGTTTTAATTAAGAGAGTTCAATGATCTTGGTTTGTTTCTTGCTCTCCTCCTCTTCGTCGCTATCGGAGTCTTCGCTTTCAGGGACCAAACCATTGCCTGCAATAGCTGCTTCAGCAGCAACAACAGCTTCAGGTGTGTTGAGATCAGCTACACCAAGCATAAGATCCATCTCAATTACTTGTGTCTCGTTCCCTGTAAGTGCTTCTATGTCGAAAGCTTCCGAGTTTCCTTGTGCTGCTTCTTCCTCCAAACGCTTGTTAGCTTCCGCCATTACACCTAAGAAACCTTTTACTTTGTCGAGAAACTGGCTTTTGGGAAGAGAAGCAATCGTTGGCTTCGATGGAGGTTTTTCTTCTTCTTCTTCTTCTCTCTTCTTCTTGTTCTTGTTCTTGTTCTTCTTCTTCTTCTTGTTCTTACAGACCAAAAGTGTTGAACTGATGTCTGAAAAAGACGAAGAAGCGAAAAATGGATTCTTGTTTTCAAGTTCTAGAAGATCTCTGCGAGTTTCTTTCTCTTCTTCCATGGAGCTTGAAGTCGCCTTCGAGATCGCCGCAAGCTATTTCTTTTTAGGGTTTTGGGTAACGAAGCTGCTCTTTTTTTTGTTTTTTTGACAAAAACGAAGCTGCTCTTTATACTTTCAATTTATTATTTCCAATTTTTTGGGTTTTTATAATTTTCTTTTTTTTTGTCAAAATACAATTTTCTATTTATTTAAGGAAATAAGGTATTTTTTTTTTATTACATCAGAATAATGTATTTTTTTAATAATAAAGTTTTTATTTATATGAAATTTACTTCTCACCGGAGCGTCGACGATGACAAGCCTATCTCGTCTATCTACATGTAGCTTGAAGAGGCGTTTTAGCTCTTCTCCATTGAAACAAGACCTCGTCGAAAAGGTGCGCACGTTAGTAAACTCCGGTGATCTTCGTAAAGCTTTATCATTGTTCTATTCTACGCCGGTGAAGAATCAATCACAGCAAGCTTACGGTGCTCTGTTTCAAGCGTGTGCAAACCAACGCAATCTCCGACATGGCATTACCTTACACCTCCACATGAGCTCTTATTATAATATGTTTTATTCACAGGACATGTTCCTCTCTAACCATCTCATCACAATGTACGCGAAATGTGGGAGTATTGTTTATGCACGCAAGGTGTTTGATGAAATGTCTGAGAGGAATGTGGTTTCGTGGACTGCTTTGATTACAGGGTACGCTCAGGCAGGGGACGAGAGAGAAGGGTTCTGTCTATTCTCGGATATGTTAGCGCATTGTTGTCCTAACGAGTTTGCCTTGTCGAGCGTGTTGACTTCGTGCGGGTACAAGCCTGGTAAGCAGGTACATGGGCTTGCTTTGAAATTGGGTTTGCATTGTTCGGTTTATGTGTCGAATGCGCTTATGTCTATGTATGGTAGGTGTCGAGCCGCGTACGAGGCTTGGAATGTGTTTGTGGCTATGGAGTTTAAGAATCTGGTTACTTGGAACTCGATGATTGCTGCTTTTCAAAGCTGTAATCTTGGGAAACAATCTGTTGGTGTATTTTCGAAAATGCACGGTGATGGTGTTGGATTTGATCGGGCAACGTTGCTTAATATATGTTCTTCGATGTATAAAAGCTCTGACTTGGTTCCTGAAGAGGTTTCAAAGTGTTGTCTTCAGGTACATTCTTTGTCTGTAAAGTCCGGTTTTGTGACTCAGACAGAAGTAGCTACTGCTTTGGTTAAAGTTTATTCGGAAGTTTTAGGAGAGTTTAATGAATGCTACAAGCTTTTTACGGAGATGAGTCACTGTAAGGACATTGTTGCTTGGACCGGGATTATAACAGCGTTTGCGGTTTACGATCCAGAGAAAGCTATTCGTCTATTTGGTGAGTTATGTCAGGAGAATCTAAACCCTGACTGGTATACTTTCTCTAGTGTGTTGAAAGCTTGTGCAGGACTCGTCACTGCTCGCCACGCTTTAACTATACACGCTCAAGTGATCAAGGGCGGTTTTGGTGCTGACACAGTTCTGAACAACTCGCTGATCCATGCTTACGCCAAATGTGGTTCTCTTGGTTTGTGTAGGCGTGTGTTCGATGAGATGGATTCACGAGATGTGGTGTCGTGGAACTCGATTCTTAAGGCTTACTCTTTACATGGCCAAGTAGACTCAATTCTACTTATTTTTCAGCAAATGGACGTTAAGCCTGATTCAGCGACATTCGTAGCCCTTCTCTCGGCTTGTAGTCACGCAGGACGAGTAGAAGAAGGGATGAGAATATTCAGATCCATGTTTGAGAAGCCTGAAAGTCTTCCTCAGCTAAACCACTACGCTTGTGTGATCGACATGTTAGGCCGAGCAGAGCGTTTCGCTGAGGCAGAAGATGTTATCAAGCAGATGCCGATGGAACCAGATGGTGTGATCTGGAGTGCAATATTGGGATCTTGTAGGAAACACGGTAACACACAGTTAGGTAAGTTAGCGGCAGAGAAACTTAGAAACCTAGAACCAACAAACTCGTCGAGTTACATCCAAATGTCGAACATATACAGTGCAGAAGGTAGCTTTAATGAAGCCGATAAAAGCAGAAAAGAGATGGAGACATGGAGAGTGAGGAAAGAGCCAGGCTTGAGCTGGACAGAGATAGGAAACAAAGTCCACGAGTTTGCGTCTGGAGGAAGGCGGCGTGAAGACAGAAAAGCTATATACAAAGAATTAGAGAGGCTTATCGGTCGATTAAAAGAGATGGGTTATGTTCCAGAGATGAGATCAGCTTTGCAAGATATAGAAGAAGATGAACAAAAGGAAGAGCATTTGTTGCATCACAGCGAGAAATTAGCGTTAGCGTATGCGGTTATGGAAGGAAGAAAATCTGGCGGTTGCGGTGTGAGTTTGATACAGATAATGAAGAACATAAGGATATGTATTGATTGCCATAACTTCATGAAATTAGCATCTAAGCTTTTGGGTAAAGAGATTCTTGTTAGAGACTCGAATCGGTTTCACCGTTTTAAAGATGATTCTTGCTCTTGTAATGACTACTGGTAATCGCCGACGATGAGGCCAGGCGCTAATAAGCGCGCTATGTCTGTAGGCTCGTGTCAGGGCGGGGGTGTCTAAAGCTACCAAAGACATGGTTCTTGAACTGATTCAAGAAATCTTTCGGGTTACCCGAAAACAGAGCCAAGGAATATGATATCTAACCAGTGGTTCACTGAATAAACCAGAGCCAGCAGGCATCAGGTTCATACTCGGCTCAAGCAGGACAGCAACACCAGTTTCAACAGATATGTCCTAAGCCAGAGGTGAAAGTCAGTAAGGGAACAAGTAATTTATTTATTTATTTTCAATGGATAACTAAGTTAAATGTAAACTCTTATTAGTAGGCAAAGGCTAAAGTGGGGTGTTAATAGTTAAATCTCCATGAAATTAGTGAGTTAATAATACGTTTGGCTATAAGTATGATAACAACACTTAAGTTAAACAAAGACAATGATGTTAAGAAAAAGACTAATGTCGAGATGTTAAAAATAAGAAAAGACTATATAATTGTAGTATAATGTTACAGGTCGGCAAAGCAGAAGTCGACGCAGAGGAATACGCCAGGTGTCGGAAGACAAGGGAGCAATCCAAGCTGGCTCTTATTATGCCACGTCGTCCTCATGGGACCCATCTCTTCGATTTCCGACTCGTTTTCTACCGTTCAATAGTTTCATTTCATACACCAAATTATATATTTAATTTATTTTGTTTCTTTCGCCATTTGAATTTGATACGACATTTAAAATAGATGATATATAGTAGAAAATAATAAACAGATTTAGAAATTGATTTTTTTAATAGAAAAGCTTGCGAAATTGGACACTTCACACTTAAACCAATACCTCTGATTTTTAATAGTTGTTGTTGCAATCCAAAACTCTTTTTTTTTTATTTCTAAGCAAAGTGAAGCGAATAGAAATTTGGGATATAGTAACTTGGTTTCTCAAAGTAATGAATAATGATGATTAATCTAAATTCGATCGTTGACAAAAAAAAAAAATCTAAATTCGATCAATTACGTTGTCTACAATTTGGCCAATTATGTATGGCCACGTGTTATCATGACTACATCCCTACATCCACGTGTCCACCATAGTACCTATTTAATTGATTAATTCTACATCAGGGTAAATTCTGACACAAAAACTAATATGCAAATCATTGACCAGTAAAATAATTTCAAAAAATAGAAAAAGTATTTCTTATTTATTCATGCATGGCTGGATTTATTACAAATATTTTGAACTGTGCAAATCCAAACAATAATGCAATGTCACACCATAACGTAAAAAGTACAGGATATTATTATTTATTATTACATTTAAATTATTTAAGTTTATTAAGTTCTGTGTACAGCTAAGCACATAATTTTGATTAGAAGGTAAGGTAACTAAATAAGGAGAAAATAATTAAAACTCAAAAAGAAAGTAATTTAATTACACAAAACAAAAAAATTCAAAAAAATATGAACCGGTACAAATCTTTATATACATTGTCCCCAAATCATTCTTTCTATACAAATCTTCTCTCTGCCTCTCTGTATTTTCTCCGATCACTGCTTGTAGACTAAATTTCAAAAAAAAAAATTTAATCCTTTCCTTAACGGTTAATAAAAAAAAATCGATCATGTGTGAAAATTAAAATTTGGGTTCTATAAATCCCGTGAAAATAGCGGCAGAGATTGAAGTGGGTTTCGCCGATTTGTGATGCAGAGACGGTGTACATCGCCGGAGTTTCATCGATCGGAGATTCGTCGGAGACGACGGCGTTGAAATCAGAATCGCGTTTCTTTTGCCTCTTCTTTCTCTGAAAGCCTAAAAGGTATAGATTTCAAACTACGACTCGCTTTTTAGGTCGATTTTGTTTCGTCTTCTTCTTATCGGATCTGTGAGAAATCGATAAGTCTCTCACAAAGCGCGGGGTTTTTGTTCCATGGGTCGTTCTCTTTGTTCGATTCTATTGTCTTCTTCTCTGAAAGTCTGAAACTTTTTAGCTTTTTGTGGTATCTCTGACTCTGTTATTGGTTTAAGTGTTAACAGGTGTGTGTGCACTTAAAAAGTTTTTGTGTATTGGTGAGTTCTGATTCTTGACTGGATGTGAAATGCAAAGATCAAGGAGAGCTCTTCTTGCTAGAAGAAGAGTAGTTTCTGAGACTTCTTCTATTGGAAGGAATCGTCTCTACAAAGTTTCATTGTCTCTTGTTTTTCTTATTTGGGGGCTTCTCTTCCTTTCTACACTGTGGATTAGCCATGGAGATGGTGACAAAGGTAAACTATTTTGAGTTAAAATCATTAAACTTGATTGTGTTATGTTAGAGAATTGACAGTCATGAAGATCTATATATATATATATTCTTACACCATATAGTCTTAAGCTTATTAAAAGCTTACTCTTTTGGGATTTACAGGGAGGTCTTTGGTTGATTTTGTAGAGAAAGATGATCAAGATGATGTTAAGGGAGATGAGATAGATGAGTCTGTTGATGCAACATCACTAGTGTCTACTTTTGTTCATTCTACTCCTGATTTGAGTTCGGAATCTTACATAGCCGCAGATGAAGAAGAGATCAAAGATGCAGAAGTTATATCGAAGCAAGTAGAAGCCGGTAACACAATTGAAGGGAATGTTACAGAAAGTGAAACCAATGAGGTTGTGAATCAAAATGAGATGATTAGTAACACCACAGGTCCTGTGAATGATACAGAGACCAATGCTTCGAAGCTTGATCATCTATCTCGTGCTGTTCCGCTTGGTCTCGATGAGTTTAAGAGCAGAGCTTCTACTTCTAGAGACAAATCTTTGTCAGGACAAGTCACCGGAGTGATTCACAGGATGGAGCCTGGAGGTAAAGAGTACAATTACGCTGCTGCTTCCAAAGGCGCAAAGGTCTTGTCTTCTAACAAGGAAGCCAAAGGACCTACAAGCATCATAAGCCGGGACAAAGACAAGTACCTTCGAAACCCGTGTTCTACCGAAGGTAAGTTCGTTGTTATAGAGCTTTCGGAAGAAACGTTGGTGAACACGATCAAGATTGCGAATTTCGAGCATTACTCTTCGAATCTGAAAGATTTCGAGGTTCTAGGCACATTGGTGTATCCCACCGAGACATGGGAACATCTTGGGAACTTCACGGCTTTAAACATGAAACACGAGCAGAACTTCACACTCGCGGATCCCAAATGGGTGAGATATCTAAAGCTAAGTTTCCTTAGCCATTACGGTTCGGAGTTTTACTGCACATTGAGTTTACTAGAAGTCTACGGAGTAGACGCTGTGGAGAGAATGCTAGAGGATTTAATATCAATCCAAGACAAAAACATAGTGAGACCACAAGAAGGGGACATCGAGCAGAAAGAGAAGAAGCCAACACAAGCTATAGAGTCTTCTGAAAGCGATGAAGACATGAGTAAACAGAAGGAGAAGGAACAAGAAGCCTCACCAGAGATTGCGGTTGTGAAAGCCGAAATACCAACGGAGAGAAAGAAGCTGCCTGATCCCGTGGAAGAGATAAAACATCAACCGGGAAGTAGAATGCCAGGGGACACTGTCCTGAAGATACTGATGCAGAAGATAAGATCATTGGACTTGAGCTTATCAGTTCTTGAGAGTTACTTGGAGGAGCTTAGCTCGAGATACAGTAACATATTCAAGGAGATGGATCTAGAGGCTAACCATAGAGAGAAAGAGATGGCTACAATGAGAGTGGAAGTAGAGGGGATGAAGGAGAGAGAAGAGAAGATGAAGGAGGAAGCGACAGAGATGAGAGAGTGGCGAATGAAACTGGAGACAGAGCTTAAGAAAGGTGAGAATGAGAAGGAGAAAGTTAAGGAGATGTTGGATCAAGTTTTGGAGAGAATGGAGTGGATGGAGAAGAAAGGTGTTGCTGTGTTCACCATATGTGTCGGGTTTGGTGCTATCGCGGCTGTAGCCGTGGTTTTTGGTAAAGTGAAAAGTGGTGTGGAGAAGACAGGAGGCTTGGCTTGGCTACTGTTATTGATAAGCTCAACATTTGTAATGTTTGTTTTGTCTCTTTGATATGAAAGAGCTCTCAGTTTTGGTCTTGTCTTTTTCTTTATATTGTAGAGTTAGTTTGAGTCTTTTTTATACATAATAAACCCATAGAAGATGAGTTTCAAATACAAGAGCTTTGTTATTGCCCAACATTCTTGTTCCATTGAAGGAAAATCAGTTTTGTTTTGTCCTAAAATCAGGTTCTTTGTACCCAATATTCCGGTTAAATAAAAGGCAATTTTCATTAATAGCACTAGATAAAGTTTTTCTTACAAAATTACCACATATTTTCGAGAGTTTTACAAATAACACTAGAAGCTTCTATTTCTCAAAAATACTACAAGTTTAAATTATTCTAAAACTTCCAAAACTAAATCTTAAGTGCATTTTTGTTTTTTCGTTAAACTAGTTTTTAATATTTGTGGTATTTTTGTAAACTTTGAATATCTAATGGTATTTTTGATATTTGAAATTTTTTTAACTGTATTTTTGTTGTGAAAAGCTTCGTGACAGTAATTTCAAAAATGAAAATTTAATTTGTTGGTATTTTTAAAAAAATTATCTTAAATGAAAAATGAGTTTTGTAGGTGCTTGAAATTCCGGTTCAATAAATGCGGTTTATAGAATTTTGCTGTTCTACTAAACCAGTGAAAATCGGAAGGCTGTGATTGGACGGTTTTTTTTTTTTATTATTTTAAATTGTTTTGCTGAACCGGTTCGTGATGTAATAGGGACACGTGGCAGGCTAAGACGAGGGAGCCAGAAAAGGAAACGGACAAAGGAAACCGATGATTAAAAAAAGAGGTTTAAGAGAGAGACGGTGCTTGTTTTTGGTTCAGAAGCGACACCGAAAGCGAAGAGAATGTTCAAGAAGGCGGTGGAGGCTAAGTCTCACCAGCGTCTCTCCGGCGCCGACCGGAAGAAACTCCGTCGCGCCGTTCAAAATAAGTTTAATCTACTCAGCGACGAGCTTCTCGACGCCATACTTCCTCCCAAGGTTTGAATTCGACATCGTTATTGTTCTGTGGAGACAAAGCGGATAAGTTTAATTGGACTTTTGGTCTTATGCTATATGATTTGATTCTGGATTAGATTTGTATCTGTGTTGCTATGGATTGATGTTGTGTTTTCTTAGCTTTTGATTTTGACAATTTTTTGTTATGTCTTTGTCTTTGTCTAGGTCGAGATTACTGTTTCAAAGTTTCAGAATAGGGTTCTTGTGTATAGTATTGAAGGTGGTTGTCCCATGTTTTTCGATATCGATGGAAGAGGGAATGAGATTCTCCCTACAGGTTTGTAGATATTGTATGATATCGAAATGCTTCAAGGACAGGGATATGTGAGTGTAAGATTAATCCGTTTTTGTTTTTGGTTCTCTTGATGCAGTATTTGCTCTATGGGAGGCTCCTGAGATGTTACCTTCTTTTATGTTGAAAGGAGGCGAGGTTTCACGGTATGTTATTGGCGGTGCGGATTTGATGTTCCCGGGTATTTTGATCCCTGCACAAGGCTTTCCTTCTTTCTCAGCTGGAGAGATTTGGTCTGTGAAAGTTCCTGGAAATCTTGCACCTATTGCTGTAAGTCTCTCTTATATTTTCTAACCGATGATTCTTCTTGATGAATATGAAGTTTGTTTCTTTAGTCACATGATGAGGTTATGCGTGCTTTTTGAAGGTTGGTTTTACCACCATGAGTAGTACAGAAGCTCTTAAAGCAGGTTTGCGTGGCAAGGCTTTACGGATAACTCATTATTACCGTGACTTCCTCTGGTACACGAGATGCTGGCAACAGTTTTATTTTCTCTTTTGTTTCTTTTTGTTATATGTGGAGGAAATCAGCCTCTTACATGCTAAATGTGTGTTTCATAGGGAGTCGGCTGAGGGGCACTATGTTCCAAATGCTGGTTTTATGGAGGATGTTGTCATGGAGGACCCATCGTACCTTGCTTCTCTTTCAGGTGAAGAAATTTCAGACGCTTCAGCTGGTCCGCAGACAAACACAGGAAATGAAGAAGATGAATCTGCTGATGTGAATAATACGGATGCTAAGAGTGTTACCGAAGAACATGTGGTTGATAGCATGAATGAGCTGAACCTAGCAGATGATGTATCTGCTAATGAATCTACTAATGATAAGCAAAATACTCTCTCCCCTGAGGAGGTAGATGCCCTTCTTGACCAATGCCTTTTGCAAGCGTTGCATACAACACTTAAGGAGAAGGACCTTCCCATCCCAGGAAGCACTCTATGGTAAGAATGCCGTTTAGATACTTGAGTTATTTTGAATGTCGGTCATATTCTGGTATTTTGGCTGTTGCTTACCTCTTGATATAAGCAATCCTGCTTTTCCTTGTTGGACATGATTATGCTCTGGACCTCTGTTATTGTAGTCATGTACTCTTAACTCTGTTATTTAAGAGCCATTCCCTTCTTCTTTCCAAGTTCGGCTTACATCCGTTTTTCTGTGTGGTGCAGGGCAAATCATGTATTACCTTGTAGGCCTTCTGGCCTCACACTAGACATTAAGAAGTCCTCACATAAAAAGCTCTCAAAGTGGCTGCAATCTAAAGCAACTGGAGGAATGGTTAGTTATCTTTCTACTTTCTCTTCCTTTTACAGTATTTTTCTTGCTCCATGATGTAGAATAAGAGTCTGCGTAGATGTTTCACTGCAAATACTGACTGGTTTATCAATTTAGGCAAATATAACCATTAAGCGTTGTAAGCTGTATCTCAAAAAGATTTAATAACACTCATTAGTATTTCTACATTTACGATGATACTCATAATGTCAAAAGCATATTTACTTCGGTGATTGGTATGTTCACTCATTCCTGATTTTTTTTTAAAACACATACACAGATTTCTGTGAAAGAAGACAAGCATAAGAAGGAGATTGTGTTGATTGCAGTAAACCGTAAGCACCCAGATTACTCATCCTTCAAGCCAGAGAAAAAGAAAGCAGAAATCTCCGAGTCTTCCGTAGACCGCTCCACGACACAACCTCAGTCAGAGAAAATGCTTGAAATCATAGAGGTCTATAAACCAAGCATACACAACAGTGCAATATTCGCATCGGTTGGTGAAGACAAAGGAAAGCTATACACAGCTTCAGAAGCCTCCGATGTTGTGTTCAGATACATCGAAAAAGAAAACCTAGTAAAGCCAACAAACAAGTCAATGGTAGTGTTGGATGCGATACTATGCGACTCCTTATTCAAAGGAGCCATCAAAAAGGGATCAGCATACCCGTCGGAGATTCACAAAAAGGACGTTGGATCGACTTTCGTAGGGAGGATGCAGCCTAATCACGTAGTGATGAGAGGCGGTGAACACGTGATCCGTAAAGGAGCCGTAAAGCCTGTTCAGATAATGACTGAAAGAAGACAAGGCAACAAAAAGGTAACAAAGGTGTCAGGGATGGAGACATTCTTGATAGAGCCGGACTCGTTTGGATCAGAACTGCAGAAGAAGTTTGCTTGTAGTACTTCTGTTGCAGAACTTCCTGGTATGTTTTTAACTCTTGTCTTCTGTGTGTGCAAGTGAATAACAGTTTTTGAGAGATTGTGTTGTGTGTTGTGATTACAGGCAAGAAAGGATATGAGGTAATGATACAGGGAGGTGTGATTGAAGATGTTGCGCGATATATGGTGGAACATTATGGAGTTCCAAAGAGATTCATTGAAGTTCTTGATAAAACTGCTAGGAAATGATCTCATTTGCTTACTTACCTACCTCTTCTGTTTGTGTGTTCTTCTTAACTTCTAAATTATATTTTCTGGGTTTACTTGCTCTAAACAAACAAACAAACAAACAAAAAAAGGATTTTACTTTTGTTTCATTTATAACATATTTGAGAAAATAACTTGTACAAGGTTGTTACTCCTCAAAAATCTGTTTCAGTGTCATGTCTTGTAGCAAGTGGTGACTTTAGTGACGTTGCATTGCACCAAACAATGGATATATAAAAAAGCTTGCTTTTATAGTATCCAAGCCAGCTTTTGCTCTCACCAACTACAACAAAAGATAGAGAAAGAGATAGAGAGAGAGGATGGCGATGGCTCTTCGTATACTATCTTCTTCCGTGAAGAAGCCGATCTCGTTTGTTTCCTCTAATGGCGGTTTCCTACGTTCTATGGTTTATCTTCTTCTCACCATCTGATTTCACATTTTGATTTTTATCAATCCGCCATTGTTACTGATCCGTTCTCATGTTGCTTTATTGCTTAGTCTTCTTCGCCAACATCAGCTATGGCGGATTCAGACAGATCTCGCTCCACTGTAAATCATCATTGTTTTTTATTTTTTGCTTTTATACATACAAATTGATAGTGATTGGATCTGATGCAGTATTGAATAATCAAATGTTTTTTTCATTATTTAGTGGATTAAGCAACTTAATGCACCTTTAGAAGAAATCGATCCCGAAATCGCGGATATTATCGAGTTAGAGAAGGCTAGGCAATGGAAGGTAGTGATTTTTATTCATATCTATACTAACACCACATAGTTGTATATGATTAGGTTCATATGCTGTTGTGAGGTTACAGGGATTCGAACTTATACCTTCGGAGAATTTCACTTCTGCTTCGGTGATGGAAGCTGTTGGTTCGGTTATGACAAACAAGTATAGTGAAGGTTACCCTGGAGCTAGATACTATGGAGGAAACGAGTATGTAGTTTTGGTGTAGAGTGTTGAGAAACATTTGTCTTTTGTTATGCTCAAGATTGTTTTTGCATTTTGTTCAACTAGGTACATTGACATGGCCGAGTCCTTATGTCAGAAACGCGCGCTAGAAGCTTTTCAGTTAGATCCTTCGAAATGGGGAGGTACGAGTTTTATGCAGCCACCACATGCTTTATATTAGCAGTGAAACCAACTTTGCCAATGGGCAGTGTCGGCTTGTAAAAAGCCGTAAAAAATGTTACCTAAAGCAAAAATATTGATGTTGTGTGGAATCAGAAATTTTGGATGCCCTATATGTATAAAAAATTGCCATGAGCCTTAGCCCAGGGCCGTCCCTCGCCCCTGCCAATGGCGATGCTTATGACATGAGCTACCTCTTTGTTTTCTTGTAGTGAATGTGCAGTCTTTATCAGGATCACCAGCTAACTTCCAAGTTTACACCGCACTACTGAAACCTCATGAAAGAATCATGGCGCTTGATTTGCCTCATGGTGGACATCTTTCTCATGGTTATCAGGTACTTGCAATATAACTTTTATAGCATGATCAATTTTTATGGCTTTCCTTTAGGATCTCCGTGTTTGAATGATAGCGTACCTTTGTCCTCTCTCTTTTTAATTTCTCATGTGCAGACTGACACGAAAAAGATATCTGCTGTATCCATCTTTTTTGAGACTATGCCATACAGATTGGATGAGACCACTGGTTACATCGATTATGATCAGGTTCGGCAGTTAATAGCCTACTTAGCTCAATGTTGACCTTTAATATTTACCACCAAATATACCATTGACACACACACAAGGGTTTTGTCGTTTACGTTTCTCATATATTCGCAGTTGGAAAAAAGTGCTGTGCTTTTCAGACCCAAACTTGTTGTTGCGGGTGCAAGTGCCTATGCTCGTCTGTATGATTATGCACGTATTCGTAAGGTAAAAGATTGTTTGAGTTTGACGTATAATCATCAAAGTTTACGTGTTAGATAAATATGGATTTTACATTTCAAGATTGGGAATGACAAATCTGCAGGTCTGTGACAAGCAAAAAGCGGTTATGTTGGCTGATATGGCTCATATTAGTGGGTTGGTTGCTGCTGGCGTTATCCCTTCTCCTTTTGAGTATGCAGATATTGTTACGACTACAACTCACAAGTCGCTTCGCGGTCCCAGAGGTGCTATGATATTCTTTAGGAAAGGGTTGAAAGAGGTTAACAAACAAGGCAAAGAGGTGAATTTTATAAAATGAATTAGTAACTTGCAGGTGCTGAGTAATTTTCGTAGTTTTTGATCATATGGCGTCTGTATCTCTACAATGTCAGGTCGTGTATGACTACGAGGACAGAATTAACTCAGCTGTTTTTCCTGGACTGCAAGGCGGTCCACATAACCACACCATAACTGGTCTAGCAGTTGCTCTGAAGCAGGTTCGGTTTTCAAACTCTTTTTGTGAGATTATGTTCTATATGTACCAATGAACTCTTTTCACTTTATCGTTCATGATCTTTCTGACTTACTTTATTACAGGTGAAAACACCCGAGTATAAAGCTTACCAGGACCAAGTTCTCCGTAATTGCTCAAAGTTTGCAGAGGTGAGATAAGTTTGCTGATGATCCTATTCTTTAGTTGCTATGACTCAAATATCCTGCCATGTCTGGAACACTTGAGTATAAGGCCTATTGTAATCATATCAGTTTTTGTTATGTGAAAATGGATTGTAATTTCAGTCTTTGCTGGAGAGAGGATATGACTTGGTGTCTGGAGGCACTGAGAATCATTTAGTTTTGGTGAATCTGAAAAACAAGGTATTTCTCATTCCTTCTTTTGTGCACAGACCCTTTCATGTCTAGATGGAAATGCTTGCTTTCACCAATTAGAGTTTGCATAAGAAATTGGTGAATCTCATCAATTTTTGAGAACATAGTAACTCATGAGATAAACTAAAACAATGGTTGACAAAAAAAAAAACTAAAACAATGATGGTTTCTTGCTTCTGATATCCATTGTGTCATTTCCTTTTGTTTCTGTAGTGTGTAACATATCGGAAACTGTTTTCTTTTGCAGGGTATAGATGGATCTAGGGTGGAAAAAGTATTAGAATCAGTGCATATCGCAGCGAACAAGAACACTGTCCCTGGCGATGTTTCCGCCATGGTTCCTGGTGGCATCCGTATGGGTAAGTTAGGCTCATAAAAAAAAACTAATGTATTAGTATGTCGAAAAAAGTAGTATATGTTCATTCTTCATGGCATTTACTATTTCTGAAAAAAGCAGTGTTCTAAAACGCGGGCTAGGCGGGCGCCTAGGCGGTGTCTATACGCTACGCGGGGGCCGGGCGTACCGTATTCAAACTATACGGAGGTTTATGCGGTTGCTTAAAATACGGCCGTTTTATGCCGTTTATGCGGATATTATACGGTCTACGCGGACGTTTATGCGGATTTAGGCGGATTCTAGGCGGGCTATTATAACAAAAAACATTAAAAAATAATATATTCATATATTAATTTATAAATTATTAATTTTCATATTAAAGTACTTATTTTGTTCAATAAATCTTACAAATTTAAGACATTTATAAATAACAAAATACATATTTATTATTTTTACATAAATTTGTATGTATTTTTTTCATTAATATCATTTTGTGTTTTAAAACCTATATTCACATACAAAACTATATAAAATTTTAAACTCCAATTTTACTTTCTTTACTCACAAAATCTATATATTTAGGTAAAACATATTATATATAATTTTAAACTCTAAAAATTGTCCATCCGCGTAAATCCGCGTAAGACCGATTAGGCGTCCGCGTATACGGCTAGGCGCTAGACCCTCACTCACCGCCTAGCAAGCGCCTAGCGCGTTTTAGAACACTGGAAAAAAGACTTTACATGTTCTGATCTTTTCTTGTTCTTATGGTTATGGACCTTATGGTAATACAGGAACACCAGCTTTGACATCAAGAGGATTCATCGAGGAAGATTTTGCGAAAGTAGCTGAATACTTTGATTTAGCCGTCAAGATAGCCTTGAAGATCAAGGCAGAGTCTCAAGGTATATATAAAGAAAGTATGTTCTGTTTTTGTTTTATTATTAGTGTCAAGGGATCTAAATATTTAATGTAATGTGTGTGTGTGTAGGAACAAAGTTAAAGGACTTTGTAGCAACAATGGAAACAAATGAGAAATTAAAGACAGAGATGGCAAAGCTGCGTGAGATGGTCGAAGAATATGCTAAACAGTTCCCAACCATCGGCTTCGAGAAAGAGACCATGAGATACAAAAACTAGTTTCTGAATCTACCACACGAATTTTCACATTTCTTTAGGTAAACAAAGAGACACACATTGATAGTTCTTTCTTGGTAATGGCTATGTAATGATTTTTTTTTTTTTTTTTTTTTTTTTATAACATCCTATGTAATGATTTTTATTTGTTAACTTTTTGTTTTGTTTTGATTTTGTTAACTTTTGAGAAGATGTTTCCTTTAGAATTTAGATATGGAACAAAAGTGGAATAAGAATCATATTTTTACTATGTACTAGTCGTATGTGATTAAATTAAATGTTTAGTTGTTACTAATTTGTTTATAATTGTTATTTTTTGACACTTTCATTTGTTTATTATTTTGATGCAATATTTTTGTAGATTATAACAGAAGACATAAGTAATAAGTTTAATGTTGATTGGTGAATTTATTTTCTTTGTTTATCCAATAAAACGTCTTTTATTAGCTAACATAACCTTTTCTTTTGTTTTCAAAGAAAATGGCGATCTTAGAATGGCGACATAGAAGACGACCACTAGACGGCGGAGGAAATCGCCGTCGTCTCCTCTTCAGGCCACCGTTATATTCACGAAAGCTCAAGCGAATCCTTCTAATCTCTGTTGTCTTCTTAGCAATCTTCCCTCCTCTCTTCTTCCATTTCAAGCTCCGTCGATTTCGCCAGATCGTCGCGAAAAATTGCGATTGGCTTCTCCATCCTCCGCTCGTCTGTGCTCACGGCGGCGATTCCACCCTCGCTTTCCCCAACACTGTATTATACATTACACTCTCCGATCTCGATCTCTCTTTCTCCACACTCTTCTAAAAACCTTACTCTCACTATCTCTCTCTCGCTCTCTATGTCTCGCAGATCGATGCTTATAGTTACGCGATTCGATCCCGCGTCGATTGCGTAGAAATCGATGTTTCTCGTTCCTCCGATGGTGTTTTGTTCGCTCTTCACAATAGGTTACATAGTCTTTTCTCTTGATTTTGTTTCGTTTTTGTCTCTCTGTGTTTGGATTCTCATCGGAGATGTTATCATCGCAATGCACAGTCAGGGATCTGCAGCGTATAGCTCGTAACTCTTCTGTACAAGTCGGAGATCTCACTATGAAACAGGTCTCACTTCTCTATAAGCTTAAGCTTTACACAGTCTCTGTGCTTTTTTCTCTTATACTTGTGATGGTCTTTTTGCAGATTAAGGAACTTGATGTGTCACATATTGTTAAAGGGACGTTGAGCAATCGTAGGATTCCTACTCTTGAAGAAGCTTTAGCGGTAATGCCGCCTCTTTGTTATCACTATCATGACTATTGGTTTGCTTTGTAAAAAAGTGGATGAACCTGACTTTAATCTTCAATTGCTGTAGCTGGTATCGAATTCAGTCCGGCGAGTGATTCTTGATGCTAAAGTTGGACCGCCAATGTACGAAAATAGTCTCGCGCAAGACATTCTTGCTGTTGTAAGTACACTAAGTTATCACTTATTGCCTCTTATCAAGATCTGCTCTATGAAGAGCTTTCTTAATCATCACTCTCCTTGTATCTTTGTTCACATAGAGCTAGAACTGCTTATTAGATAGTCTGCTTAATCCACCATTCTCTTGAGTTTTCGTGATTCTGTTTCGCAAGTACTGAGAAACAGAATCGGTGCTTCCTTTACTTTAATTGTGGTAATCTTGGCTCTGTTTCCAGATTGAGAGAGCAAAGTGCAAGAATTGCATTGTATGGGCTAAAAGTGACAGTTTGGCTAGAGACATAATCAGACGAGCACCAGATATAACAGTAAGTAGAAACAAACCTTTTACCATAAGGAGAGGTTGTATGTCTAGTGTCTTGACCATTCCTTTGTGACTCCGCTTTGTGTTTGGGCAGGTGGGATACATTATAATGGTGGATCATTCAACTGGGAAGAGAAACAATCTGCTGAGAGTGAAGGGAGCTAGCGTTGCCGGAGTCTATCATCCCTTGATCGATGAAAATTTGGTTAGAGTTATGCGTTGGTAAGCAATAGATTCCAACAGAATACACACATCAATCATCAACTTCCATGTGTTTGCAACATTGGTCGTATCTTGATGAACAGGAGAAAGAAAGAAGTTTACGCGTGGACCGTTGATGAGACTGACCCGTTGAAGAGGATGCTTCACTTAGGCGTGGACGCTGTTGTTACGAGCAATCCAACTATGTTTCAGGATCTCATGGAAGATCTTAGAACTGGGTGTCTTGAAGAAGGCTTTTCAATACGGACATGAAAACTTTATTGTTTCAGACAAACAGATAATTGTTGAGATCGCCTTAACAGTATAATCTAGGACACCAAATTCTTGGTCTTTACAATAATTCAATAAGATTCCAGATTCTTGGGAAGAACAAGAACAAATAATCGGCTTTCTTTATCAGGAATCGTAAGTTGTAATACAGTTACGGCTCGGCTGTAACGTGTTTAGGACCGTTGTCCCGAGGCAGCAAAACTCTGAACACTGCATAATGGTGGTTCAAACTCTTTTCGCCTTGAAGCCTATGAACACTCCCCAACCCGCCTGCTTTCGGGTTTGGGAAAACATAGAAAATCCGTTTTATTCTCTGATGCACAAGCGCCATAGCACACCTTGTACACACATGAACAAATAATCACAGCTTTATCAGATTCATAAACTTGTTAATGTAACAATGGTGGTAATGCATATGCAGATACTCACATTGTACAAGGCTCCCAAAGCAAGAAAATGTCGTAACCAGTGCAAAGGTATGGTTTCTCCATCCAAGGTTCTTCTCTGGTGTCATTTTGGACCTGCTGGTGATTCTCAAGAGTGTAAGAGGCAATTCTTCACTAGTTTTTGAACTTGGAGTTTGTCGGAGTGAACTTTACCTCTTGACTGTGACTGCTTGTTTTCTGCTTTTTAGCTGTTGAATCAGCACTCGAGGGATGAGAATGATCCGGACCAGAACTCTCGGATGAATTGGGAAACAGATATCTATCTCTCGCAGAAGAAGATTCAATGGCAACTATGGAAGCGTGCCTTAGAGGGTGCCATTGGCTACACTTTTCATTGTCATGTGGCTGCAAACTCCATTGCCATGGATTCAGACAAGCAACAGTAGACAATGAACCGTTCTGCTGTTCGAGTATGTTATTGAAACATATCTCCAAGCTACCGTTTGTCACTCTGTTGATACTCTCACAGTGGACTGATTCCCCTGTTTCCTTTAAGTGCATCATGTCGCGATGAACAGATGACGAATATACTTGATCAGTTTCACTAGCTATTATACGCTTAACCGAAGGATCAACTATCACTGCAGCATTTACCAGCTGAAAAGTGGACCAAAAGTTATTAATCTGGCAATGTCTGGTCTGTTGTCTAAAACTCCTTATCAACATTATATAGATACATGTAAGGAGAGACTAACACTTACTGGTTTATGACCACCAGATACTGCCATATTAATAACAAGTTTCATGAACTTGAAAACTGATTGTGTATCCGCTTCACTGAATCCACCAATGCCATCTATATTGCTGTCCATGCACATCATTTATAAACAAAGACTTGTTATTACTTATTACTATCATAATGCCGAGAAGAGCATACATAGAAATCATAAAGTTAGTAGTGTCTATTCGAAAAAGAACACTTACTATGTTGGAGGATGAAATGAAGTTGGCCATATCTTAGATTGTTCTTCCCACTCTTCTTTCGATACCGCATCATATTTGCATACCTATCACAATTATATATATCTATGAGCAAAAATCTTCGAAAATAGACTCTAAATATACAAAAGCCTTGACAAAGTTTGTTGTGAGAAGAAACAAAAAAGCAACCCACTTCTGTAATAAAAGGACTCAACTCATAGGGATCGACGAGTTTCTGTACATCAGGTGACACTTCGTCCAAATGATCGTTGTCTTCAGGCGCGAGACATAATACGACAGTCAACTGAGTTTCCCCTGCACAAAGTTATGCTATAAATACCAACATAATTTTGATCTTTTGGTGTATCACCAAACAAACAAAACTAAACAATAGGGATACCATTATCTGGAAGAATCTTCTTCCGAATCCTTTTAACATGACGAAGATCTTCTAAAGGAGCAATCTTACATAATTGCCTGATACAGCAAATTCAAAATGATCTCATTTTAGTTCTCTAGAGAAGCTGTATATATTTCAGTCGGCGAATTAAGAGTCGAAACAACATGGACTAGACCTCACTATGGTATTAGCAAACTTGGGTTTGATTACACTTGCATATACCTTAACTATGAACAAGAACAAAACACAATGAGAAGCTTTTGTATAAACCAAAACAAGACATACACAGAGAAAGAAGCATACCAGTAGGCTGATTCTCAGGTGAGAATAAAGGCTTTTCAGGTATATGAATGATCTTCCACGCATCTGAATCCATTGTTTTTTCTTCTCTCTGATCTGCAGATAGTTAATTAGCACTAAATGCTAAGAATTGAGATGAAAAAAACTCAAAATTTTGTATGTGGAGAAAATTTGATGAGAGAATTTGCAAAAAGGTTCAAGCTTTATTGCATATAACAAAACAGTTCCACTTTCTAGCTTCACTAAGTACATTTGTAAGTAAAACCCATGTCAGGATTCTATGTTAAATCAACATCATTGAACTCGCTATAGTTAAATAATCAATGTCCAAGCTTGTACTAACTCAGATAAATTTGTAATTACAAGAAAGTAAAGTAATCATTAAGAGAGATTAGATTAACTCACGGACGGTGAAGCTTAGAGGTATTGGTTTCAGTAAGCAAAGAGGCAAAACACACAGAGGCAGAGACGCCGAAAGCAAAAGAGAGAGGAGTTCAAAAAAAAAAAAATAGACTAGTAAGAGAAACTTCGCAACGACGACGTTTTACTCTCTGATGGAAATAAATTAAACCTAATTTTTTTTTAATAATAAAAACAGAATAAAGATTGAAAAAGGGAGCGAGAGAAGGTAACGCGCGTTTAAAGAAGCATTTTTTATTTTTCTCACCGGCGAGAAGAAGATGATGACGAGTCTAGGGTTTAGTCTTAAGGCGGCGAAATGGGCTTTGAGGAGCGGATCAGCTTCTTTAAGGAGAGGATGGTCTTGGGAAATGAGTAAAGGATGTCGGAGATTCTCTACAGAATCAGAAGAAAACGATGTTCCGACATCAGGAATCAGTAGACCAATCTCCGAGATTCTAAAGGAGCTTAACAAAAAGGTTCCAGATTCAGTCATCAGAACCAGAGTCGAAGATGGGTTCTCTATCAAATACATCCCTTGGTCTCAATTTCTCTCTCTCTCTCTCTGTCTCTGTGTGTGTATTTGTCTTTTTTTGCTTTGGGTTACTAAAACTGTGTTGATTTATTCAGGCACATTGTTAATAGGATCATGAACATGCATGCTCCAGGTTCTGCTTTAATCACACTCTGATTTATTATTATGTGTTTGATGTTAATGTTTCTCTGTGTGTGTGTGTGTGTGTTTTGCAGAATGGTCAGGAGAAGTTAGAAATGTAACTTACTCTCCTGATGGTAACACAGTCACTGTTGTTTATCGTGTCACTCTTTACGGCACCGATGCTGAGGTAAGAGTTCTTTTCATTGTTGTCTCAAGAAGCTACAAAGCTAGAGATCTTGTTTGTTTGTTTGTTTATTTTTGTACATTTGGTTTCTTGTTAAGCTAACAAGTATGAACTCCTGTTTTATGTACTGTCATGAGCACATTATGTGGTGGTTATTGTGTTGCTTGTTAGCTGAAATCATTGTTTTGTTTTGTGTTGTGTAAAAGATATTTAGGGAATCAACAGGGACCACTTCCGTGGACGATAAAGGGTATGGAGATGCTGTGCAAAAGGCGGAAGCAATGGCATTTCGACGTGCTTGTGCAAGATTCGGATTAGGGCTTCATCTTTACCACGAAGATGCGTTGTAAAGAGCTCCTCTTTCGTCATGGGAAAGTATAATATTTTCGGCTAGTAGCTGTTGGTAAACGGTAAGGCTCAACGAAGCTTAAGTTTTTCCGGTATCTAAAGGATTGTATCTACTAATGGCTATGATTCGAAATCGGTTGATGCAACAAAACTCGAAATGTCTTCTTTGTTATATCTCAGTCTTTAACCAAGAGTGAATTGTGGATGCAGATTCACATGAAAGTATCTAAAACACTCGGACTATAATGCGATAAAAGTAGCAAAAGATTGAGTAACTTACAAACTCTTGATAAAGCAGCCCACATATGTCATCTTCTCTTAGAAAGTCTTTGAATATTTTCTGATCTCGAACATGATAGATTGAATGGAGACAAGATCTTTGTTAAGACCAGATCCACCAGATATCCTCTTGATGATGTCTGTGAGTCTAGTGTAATAGAGCAACAGTTGTGTCAATGCAGCTCTCAAGATCTCCATACCACACAAGAAGTTACTGAAAGATGTTATGATGTCTTTGTGCATCAATTCGATTGCCGTCTTCCATCTGCTTCCAAAGTCTTTCACAAGTGGCTCTACTTCAGCGACTGTTATCGATCTCTCTGGATTTGAACTTGAATCCTCAGCTGATACATGTTCAATGGTTTATTGTTTATCTGACTTAACAAAGGATGAATTTTGAGGACAAGAAAGAATGAAGTTGGCTTACAAGCTCGAGATTTCACAAATTTGATCAAATCACTGAAATGCTCCATAAGCAGTTCTTCCTGCGAGGTAGATATGAAACTAACATAAATTCAATGGGTACATAACAGAACCTGAAAGTTATATTCAAATCGCGACAACGGCCCCTTACCACGAATAGTGAAGTGTTGCTCTTTAGCATTTCCTCGAAATGCATTTGAATTTTCCCACCTTCTGGTCCAGCTTCCTGGGATTAAGACACGGGAAGATGCTCAAAACAGATTCCTCAATAGATATGAAGAAAACTCGGATATGCTGATTGATTCACTAAGGCATTTCACTTAACATGAGACAGATAAGGATTCAACACACCTTCAATACAGCAATTGTCATATCGTAGTTGTTTATGAGAAACACAATTTGTTGCTTTGGCCTTGGGAACAACATTGCAAGCTTGAGAATCAAGCCATCTACAGCCATTCTTAAGCGTTCCAAATTTATATCAAGCTGTTAAGTATCATAGGCAATGTCAAGCGCAAAGAGTGACGAGCTCCAGGCAACACATAGAAGTAAAGAGAGAGAGAGAGAGAGGGAAGGATTGTAACAAACCTGCCCATCTCCATATTCAACATTCAGGTGAATAAACGAAGCTGTGAATTCAGCATAACGCCTCATGACATAGTGAGGATGAACATCATCTTCCCATAATGTCTTAATGTTTGCATCACGTAGACTGCTGAGGTGTGAATCAAACACCATCTTGAAACGAGGCCATAAAGATATATTAACCTGCTCAGTTTGCAAAATGCAAGAGAATCGTTAATAGAGGAATATGGAACCCAAGAAAACCAACCATAAAAGAGATAAGAAGTAATGAACCTTGTCCAAATATGAATCGAGGCATGGAATTCTTCGGCGAGACATGATAAGCTGTGAAAAAGGTAGCGAACTGAGAATTACTTAAAACACTTAGTGAGCAGACAAGCAATCATGACACTTAAATTAAAGCTATATAGTAGATTAACATACTATGCAACATATCATAAATACTCAGCTAGTACCTTATCTGAGCAGACAAACAACATTATCTGATTCTAAATGGATTCATCAAATCACATACAAACTAGAAAATGAGTCAAAAATACTCAGCTGGTACCTGGTGGTGGTGTATAATGCGAATCATAAGCATTAGGCCGATGGCATCAAAACAGTTTGAAAGAACAGGAATAAAGTGCTCATCGATGACAGAAAATGGACCTGTATTATGGAGAAATCAGAGACACTATCGTGCTTCAACAACATATTAAAATTGTAACTAATATGTTGCAGGGCGTTTTGCAAGAAAAACAAATGTATTTTTAACCAGCTAATAAATTTGACACAGTTTGGTAGGAGCATTCCATCAAAAAGGGAGACATATGAGAAATACCAGCGAAAATTTCATAAAATATGGACTCTTCACCAAAGAAATCATCGCAAAATATATACCTGTTCAAATGAAAATATATGAAATTAGCCAGGGGGGGGGGGGTGAGAAATGAATAACAAGAAGACAAAATGAAAAGGGAAAAATCAACAGAACTCAGAAGTAGCTGTATCCATAAGTAGCTTGTGCAAGCTCCTGAAGAGAACTTCATAAGGATATTTGAGAGCGCTGGCTTCTGCTATGTGTGGGATCAATGCAGGTTGATCAATATCCTACAGTGGACATACGGGAACTTAAGTCTTTAACAAACTTTAGAATACAATAACTTTACTTCAGTTATAAAAACACAGAAAAATGTCATACGAAAGTAAGGGTAATTAACACGGTTAATCTAAACAAATCTTTAATTTGGATTTACATTTTTCACATCGGATAAACCAAATAGATACTAAACCAAACTAATCCAAACTGAAAATGAGAAAAACTAAACCAAAACTTCTGCTTGAGAAGCTTTCAATTAAGGATTCATATTGTTAAGACCAAAAAAATGAAACGTAAAGAACTAAGCTAAATACGGTTTGATTCCTATAATTCCTAGACCTAAGATCCTAAAAACAATAATATCTGAACTGATACCCAAAGCGGATACTCCTAAATAATAAAATGGTGCACTAGCTTAATACACATCTAGTTTTTCCTGAAGACCTACACCTATGGCCAGCTTTTGAGCGTTGAATCATAAAAGTAACTTATTTTCTATAAACGAATTCACCAGAGCATGCAAACTGGTCTAGGAAAAACAATCAGTGATGCTAATCACCGAACAAATGAATACCTTTATAATTTTTATCCTCTCACCCAAAGCAAAGACGGCAGAACGGTTTTTCAGTGGCTCCCTAGCTCTTGAGAAGAGGCCAGCACTTCTAGTTTCCACCCCAATTAAGTCATATGCTGTGGCTATATCTAACTGTAGTTTCTCTAGTGCTTGAATATAAGCGCGGAAATGTGCACTTAATACCTGAAACCAGATCTCGCAATTCATTAGGTGTAACTAGAATTGATAACATTTTTTATCTAACCTGCATACAGCATTTTTTTAGCGAGACAAAAGGTTTGAATACATTAATATAAGAGCTACTTGTAGGTAATTATGCATTTGGATGTTTTATTTACTACCTTCGGCTTCCATTCGCAAAGACTAACCTAAGATGATCAATCCCATTATCCATTCCTCACCCAACTCGTACTATCTAAAGGAGGTGCAACTAATACAATAAGATAAATAATCACCTTGTTCATGGTATCAATGTATGCAGCCCGAACATCCATAAACACTTCTTTTCCATGTTCTTTGAGAAAAGAGATGATATACCTATCATTCAATTGTAAATGGTGAATGACGAATGGATCACATAAATTTAACGTAGAAGCAAATTACATCAAGTTGGACAGCAGCAACTGATAAATAAAATAACTCCACACCATCAAGCAGGTGATACTAAAAACCAAAATAGGTAACCTAATCAGTTGTAAGGTGACGGCCACATACACATTTATACAGGTGAACAAGAAAGGTTGTTGAACATTACTCACTTGTACATACACTATGTGCAACAAAGGAAAAAGGCTTGGAGAACATTACTCACTTGTACTTTAATAACACACTCTGTTGAAGAATTTGGATGTTTGTTTTGGGTTTCCTCAAGGCTATCAGCTTCTGGACAATAAAGTCATACACCTGTGAAACGCAAATAAACTTATTGCGTGAGGACAGATTTAGAATGCTTTGGTTCACGTGCATGTCTTTTTGGCACTGAAAGAGAACACGCGCAAATGACTTTCGGTAATACAGAATTAGAAATTCATCTAATTTCTGCCAGATGGCTACTTTGTGATGGCCATAAACACTTTTACAAAGAATGAACAGCGATTCAGAGAGCTAATCTCATCTCAATAAATTAGAATGAACTAGGTTATGTTAGGAACTTATGTTATTCTATACTAATTATATATCCAACAGCTAAAAGCTTTTAAGAAATATATAATGGTCCGATATCAGGTCACATAGAGAGTAGAATACTAACCTTGGAGATAGCTTTTTGACGGAGCTTTTCGAGCTCGGGCTCTACATCTTTTAATGCTTTCGAGCTTTTGACCGCAGGGTCTGCTTCTACAAACTTTAGCTTCTTACTCAGAATTTCAAGCGTTCTCATATACTCTTCATTCACCTTTAAAAGGAAAACAACATAAATATTAAATTAGAAATAAAAGTGTTTCATCCATCCTACGCCTAAATGCACCCTACAGCTTTACGAGAACATGTACTGAGGGAGATATCAATACCAGGAATAAATATTGTAATAAAACCAAATATAAATCAGTTCAAACGAAGTTAAAAGTTACCAAATTCCAGTTTTGTTGTTCTACTATACTATTGCACATAATAGCAGCATATACGCACTCGGCACTACCAGCTTAACTATAGAGTACATCATATGCAATAAATTAGTAATTCATACAGCACCAAATAGAAAAAAATCTACATGTACACCACATGAAAAGATCTTACAACATTGTACCCTACCAAACCTACACAAAATGGGGGATTCGTAAAATACCTCTCCATCAACAATTACATCTATCATCCTTGGTGGTACTATGATATCCTCAACAAATTTTGCTAGCTTTGATTCAGCCACCTGTTTAATAGTAGAGCTCATTTCGATGAGTAACGCACATAAACAATGCTACAAGGGTGAAAGAAAGAGACAATACTACTAGTGTTTTCTGATTGGCTATACCCTTCGATTTTTCAGTCTCAAACCCATGTCCATTGATTTTTCTTGGAGAATCTTTATGTCTGAACTTATAGAACCAATCTCTCCCTGAAAGAACAAAAAAAGCGTAGAGCGCTTTTCAATTACAAGGGGAGTATAGTGTATATAGACATGTATTTCAAAGTAAACAAATTCCCCCACTAAGAACAAGTCAGTGATAAGGAGAAAGAACACCATACACACAAGTTACATAAACAGACAATTGTCAATACCTGAAATCCACTAAGGAGAGTTTCCATTTGTGTCAAGATGCTGTCACAGTCACGGATCTGATCGTGAAGTGAGACTAAGTTATCACTTTCTTTTATGTAATCCTGAATATCCATGGAGGGTAAAAGCAAGTAAGGTGGCTGAAGAAACTAATTAGAGGACAAATAGAAACTAATAAGAGCCAAAAAAATGTATCGTAGGTATGAAACGCAACCTGGATGGAATCCAATTCGACCTTCCGTAGATTGTTTTCTACCCCTTTTGCATATTCTCTAAGTTTGGCACCACTTGAAAGTATATTGGCAACAACCTGAGCTGACATAAAAGCAAGATTGACACCACATCTTTGGATCTATCTATAAGTATTTGACTAATCCATGTACAGAGCAACATCAAAAACAACCCAAGTGTATCGATTTCAGCTGATAAATTGATAGTGAATAGCTTATTACCTCATCACTTTCACATTCTTCTAGTTCTTGTTGTAGCCCTTCCAATGATATATCCTCACTTTCCAGCACAGAAAAAAAAATACAAAATAAGATGAATATCAATTTTATCAAGTGTGATTAAAGAGTAGAAGAACCCTTATAATGTTTCACCTTCCTGAATCTTCTTCAAAAGCCAAGTCACCAACATATGCTCCTAAATCAAATCCATGGTTACTAAAGTCTCCCATAGCTTGGCCCTATGATGAATACCAAAGGAGAACACACACACAAACTCCAATAAGAGACTAAACCCACCAAAAATTAAAGTGGAAACAATCACAAAACGATCCAAGATCTATGATTGATTACACAACAAAAGATCCCAAAAACTCGAGAGAGAGAGAGAGAGAGAGGAAGTAAAAAGCTTGCCAATGCGTCAATGGAGATTTCAGACATCTTAACTGATGAAAACAAAAACAACAATGTTCGATCTCTTAACCAAACCAAACAATTTGCTTTGCAAACATTTGATTTCGAGAAGATCTTTGAAACCAAATTAGAGAGTCTTGAGATACACCAAAAGCTTTCAGATTTCCAGATTTGTCTTCTCCGATGAAATCTGATTGTTAAAGCTTTCAGATTACCATTCAACAAACTTGGGCCCAAATCGAATAACGACAAAAGCCCATTAATCCATTAAACGGGCTAATTTTATGGGCCATGTTATATTATATGGTTTTTAAAACCCGATTTTTGATTAAAATCATACTCCATAAAGCGACGGCGAATAAACCTCTTGGAGTTTCACTGAGCACACACAGTAGAAGAAAGAAAGAAGAGAGAAGAAGATGATGAAGCAAGCTCGCTCTTTGCTCTCTAGGTAACCCTAATTCCTCATTTTCTCTTGAAAATCTCTGATTCTTGAACCATTTTATCTCTCAATCTCTCTAATGGCGTATCTGGGTATGTGTTTTGTTTGTTTAAAGCAGGAGCCTTTGTGACCCAATTTGCGAAGGAAGTTTCAGAGCTTCGACGTTTCGCGGGTTCGCGACAGGAGCAGGTTCTTCTACCATTAGAAGTGGTTTCTCCGGCAAAGGTGACTACTTTTGTTTGTGTCCTTGTCTGTTTTTGTCTGTTCAAGTGTTGTTTGTCCTGATTTTGTTACATTGATTTTTTTTGATTTTTCGAAAGATGCTTCAAAGCCTAGTGGTAGAGTGTTTGCACCATATGCTATATTCAAAGGAAAAGCTGCACTCTCTGTTCAACCTATCCTCCCTACTTTCGCCAAAATCGAAGTAAAGCAAAAACAAAAGCTAGTTATTTTATGTGTTTGTGTGTTGTTTTGTTAATGTTAAAGACTTTGAAGATTCTCATCACATATTTTTTCTGTGTGTACACATTTTGTAGCCTGGGAATCTCAGGATAGATCGTCGTGGATCGGTGATGATGACTTTTATGCCTTCTTCTGGTGAACGCAAGTATGATTGGGAGAAGAGACAGGTTTTGCTTTGTTCGCTATGTCTCTTTCTTTATATACATTTAGTCTTATCTTAAAAGATGGGGTTTTTGTGTTGTTATAGCTGTTTGCTTTGTCGGCTACGGAAGTTGGATCATTGATAAGCATGGGTTCTAGTGACAGCTCAGAGTTTTTCCATGACCCTTCCATGAAATCAAGGTTTGTTTACTTCAATGTTTTATCGCAGATATGTACGTGGTTAATCCAGAAATTTCATCTTATGACATACACTTGTTGTTGTTGTTTCTTCAGTAATGCTGGTCAGGTCAGGAAGTCGTTGTCGATTAAGCCACACGCTGATGGTAGCGGCTACTTCATCTCATTGAGTAAGGCTCCTACATTGGTAGATTAGAATGAATACTACTTAAGTCTTGAGTTCTGTGAGAGTTCTACTTAGTAAGTTTCGAAGCTTACACTCGTATTGGTTTCGTAATAGCGTTAAGGCGATTACGGTTAGCTTTCTTTCTAATAAATAGAAAAGGCTACGCAGAAACTGAACTTTTTGCGGTTGTATTTGCAGGCGTAAACAATAGCATCCTCAAAACCAATGACCGTTTTGTGGTTCCCGTCACAACTGCTGAATTTGCAGTACTGAAGACAGCTTTTAGTGTAAGATGTCTTCTCTTTGTCCAAGATCAATGCATGAATCTGGATCAAAATGTATTATTTTTTGGAGGAAAAGGTAGGTGTGAAGAATGTTACTTGACCTGATCTTGTATTGTGTGCAGTTTGCTCTTCCGCACATCATGGGATGGGGTAAGATAACAGGCCAAGCCGGTACTACAGGACAAGGGATTACTTCTTCATATCCAAAGACCGAATCAGCGCAGTTAGAGCTGGAGTGGGTTTAATGAACTTGATGGGTCTAAGACTTGAGAGTAAAATTGACAAAGCATGTTCTGTTATTTTTCTTTTGGTGTATGCAAAACTTGGCATGCTTTGTTCTTGAAACTATTCCCTCTTAAGATGTTATAACCATATGGGGCTTATGCCCCCTTGTTACTACCACATGTTATTTTGCGGTTTGGGTTCATGACATACATGTTCAAGCTCTCATTAACTACAACTTCAAGAGAGAGAGAGATACCAAACCAAAAACTAGTGAAGGAGAGACTAGGTCTGTGATGTGATACAGAGAACTAATGATTAACTAACATCTATACTGTACTTTTATCATATACATTTAAAAGACCAGAGAATCATTTTCAACTACATTTGATACTTGTTCCTCCTAGGATTGTACTTACTTTAGCAAATAGAGTGTATCTTATACATGCAAATGCCACTAAGATTATACAGATTTGCCATTTCTATCAATCACATCTCTGTTTGTTTTCTGAGTAGCTTGTTTACCTTGAGTTGCTGGTGAAGAGTCATCATCTACAAATGGTAAAACAAGAACAGGAGATGCTGGTACCATTTCCCAACGCTCTCGTAGTAAAGCTTTAAATTTCTTAACCATTTCTTTCCGGAACTCGAGCTCCCGAGTAAATTGATCGAAGAGGACACAGGCCAGAACGTACTTGAAAGGAACAATGACTAAAACCGTCGCAATAGATAGCAAAACCAGGGCTACTTCAGTAGTTACCTGTCATGGCCACAATCAATGAAATTACAAGATAACCGAGAAAAGATTGTGACAAAGAAGAGCTTTGAAAACCGATTCAGTGAATAGAAACATACCTGAGGATGACCAGATAGTACAATTGTCCGTAGTTTTAGAAGCACAACATTCACACTCTGAAGATAGCTCTCCATAATTTGCATAGCATCTTTAACAGCAATAATCTTTTGAATAGTATTTGAAGATGGCTGATCTCGAATGGTAACCATTCCAAACAATCTTCCAAGACGCCCTTGTCGTCTGAGTCCCTTCAACGTCAGCATCCCAGTTGCCAAAAACATTAAAGACACGGGAAGTACATACTGCAAAAGGTTCCTGAGCAAATCTTAAATGTAAGGATGATTCTGAGTATATGATATACCATTTATCAAAAGTCAGGGTGTAAACCAACCTAAAAATTATCGTTGATGCAAATGCTAGAAAAGAGACAGTCATATAGGGCTCCTCCCATCGCCGGAGTTTCTCAATTTTTGTGGCAGCTATGGTCAGTGGCAGAATGAGTTCCTGGAAGTGACAAAGAAGAGTAGGGACAACACTCAGTTACTAATTTTAACCTTGCAAATAATTTTCGATGCAGTGAAGAAAAACAACAAATCCTGAGTACATTGCACACATGTGTTGAAAATTGACATGTTCAGACAAGGTGTGTACAGGATTTGAAAATTGTCTGAACATGTCAAATAAGTAAACCATCTCAAACAATATTTTGCAGTGAAACCTATTAGTGAGGACAAGCGTTACCTTAAGGAGATCAATGTTACTGGGTATCCCTTTGATGGTTGCAGCATTAATAGTGGCTTGAGTTTTTTCTACGACCTTATATTTTTGTCTGCATGTTTCTGCTGCTCTCTCTATCAGTGTGAGATCAGCAACGACAAGGTTTTTGCTCAGAACAAGGCCTTGTCTTAGAAAGGAGCTTTTCCAGAAGTTAATAGATGCACTTGAACCCCAGGACGGAGATCTCATCCACTTTTTCAAGTAGACACTTCCATCTAGATCAGAGGCATTTTCAAAACTCTCATAGGACTCTCCTGAAGTCCTGGCCATTTTACCTCGGTTGTAGACCGTGTTTGCAACTTTGGTCACTAATGGTCCACCCCAAAAATTTACAGCTAAAGTTTGACTCACGATGTCACCATAGGCTACTTGTCGAAGAAAAGAGAACTTAGCTAGTTTGACAGGATCATCTGGCAAATTACGCATGTACTGAAGAGCTTGAAGTCTTGCAACACAGTTAGATGCACTTGCAATTGCCTTTTCCTTACCCTTCTTGGCACCAAATACATGAAACAATGATTTATCATTCTCTTCGGGCCCAAATTCTCGTAGAAATATGTGCAACGCTATAACTTCACTAATAATTGCATGCCAAACATCTCGTCTCAGTTCACCTCCTAGGTCAACAAACTCTAGAACCCAAGTGGCCATCCTAAATTAACATATTACAGGTTAGCATCGGCCACCCATGCATATGGCACGAAACGATAGGCACCAAAACTACATCAGTTACATGAAGATATAAACTCACCCGGGGCCGGATGAAACCGTTACTGCAGAATCGAAGAGGGAAAACCCGAGGGGCCCCACTTTTGATTTCTCTACAGATGATTTGTCCCCTGCAAGATCAAGTCTTAAGATCCCTTTGCTGCGCTTTAAGTCAACTGGCTGAAAATGAAAACCATTAATACATTTAGACACCAAAAGAAAAGTTCAGTGCAAAGATGGGCTAAACCAAAAGAAAAGTTCAAAGAGTTTAAATTACACTACTTCTGCAACTAAGAATTCCGGCTAAAGTTACATATGTATGCACGGAATATGTAAAACTGAAGAAAAAGGTACATAATAGCCACTTCAATCATATATAGTATAGTATTGGTTGAGACAGGCAAAAAGAAAACAGTGTTATACTGGTTCCTTCCGGAGAGACTTGCATTATAAAGAACTATGTGTACCTGAAAATAGAGAGCTTTATCAGTTAAAGTCAGTTTTCCAGGCCATGCAACGTTATTCTCCCACTTTAAAACAGGTCCTTTCCTGTTAGAGGCCATGCATAGAAGTCTTTCTGACGACAACTGCGGAAATTCTGTAGTCTTGTATGACTTCCGTCCCTCATGTATTCTGTTCTGACAATGGAAAGATACTCAGGTAGGAAAACAGTGAGTGGGTTCATATGAATTCAACAAGCTAAGTTAGTTGTGTTCACATACATTTAAACTCCACTATCACGAAGAGCTAGATAGTCAGCTTTAAAAGCAATATTGAGTCCATTGATATTTAAGCAGAAAGCTAAGTTCAAAGGAGTCATACATTTAAACTCAAGTGATTACAAGAATACAAGCTAATGATTTCATCGAATGCACAAAGATGTAAGATGAAGGTTAGTCAAAAGTCTACAGTTCTACCATTTGAAACTGTGGTGAGCAGTGAAAAATAACCCAAATTTTATACTCACTTGACAAGTTCCTGGATGTAAGCTAGCCAAATCTCCAAAGAAATGCCTTTTCGATCACTGGCAGGAGTTAGAGCCTTGAAAAGGTTATGTACTGTAGCCCTATCAGCCAAGCCTGAAATTGCTGGAACAATACGAACAAATGCCTCTTCCTCAACAAACCGTCCCTTCAACACGTATAACCTTTCATCACTAACGATATTCTACCCCTCGCAAATTTAAATCATAATTTCCTTAGGCGCAGAATAATATATGAATACTAATACCACTACCACCTTTCAGAGCAACTAAGAGATTCAGTTCCAAAATAAAGAACTTTTGTTATCACATAAGCTAAACTAAGCTGAACGCTCACCTGAAAAGAAGGTTTCTCTGACGAATCGTTGCGTGCATTTCTTTCTTTACAGTACGGATTCGCCCATGCAAGCATGGTGATGAAAATTAGCCTCTGGAATGCAGGTTCCTACGAAGAGATAAGATTCAATCGTTGAAAATCAGTAAACAAAATTGTAAAGAACTTCTATGTTGAAGTTATCAACGACTTTTCGTTGTTCTTTTTGGGGATAAAAAGACTCTTTACTTCCAACTTCAAGAGTACAAACTTAAGAGAGTCCTTGTAATGCATCACATATCGCAGAATACCTTGAGACACGGATGAAATTCCGAGCTATCCCTTGACAAAAACCTAAAACAGCAATATTCGACAAGGTACCGAGCATTGGCAGATGTGGCAGGAGGAACAAGTGTTTCAAATATATCCTGCATTTTCTTCCCAGTTAAACCATTCATCCTGCCATATCAATGAAAACCCTTCTTTTTAACTAGAAAAACACTTGAAAATTCACAGCAAAATTCACAATGATTGTATTTCACCTGCTAAACTGTTCAATGGAGATGATAGCATCAAAAGAGAGAGACCCTTTAGGTGTATTGCTTTGAATAGTTTGTTCAACAGTGAGAAGTTCCTCCAAGTCTTCGAAATCATTTTGATCCTCAAGATCGATTTTAACACTTTGACTCTTCTTTATAAGCGGAGATGTTACTTCGCTTAGAAGCTTCTGAGATTTCGAAACCCACCGGCTAAATCTCTCTTGCACCAAATCTGTATAGAGAATCGAAATCGTGAGTTTCGTATAGAGAGATTCTAGAATCAATCGATAGAATCTGAAATCGAAGGAAGAAAAAGAAGGTCTCTTACTTGGATCGATGTCGTTTAATTTCCATTTCTGAGCCACGATTCTGAGTTTTGTTGGCTTTTGATTTGAAGAGAAGCTTCGCGACGAGAAAGAGAAGCGTCGATGAAGACGACGGAATCCATCAGATGGGAAAGTAATGGGAAAATCTGGAGAAGCTTTGAGTCTCTTTGCTCCTCCGACTCTGTGCGCCATTTTTGTGGAACAAGAAGAAGCTCGAGAAGGAGGAAGAGGCGTATGTTAGCAAAACACTACTTAAATTATTGTTCTCATCTTTTCTCTTTTTTATGTCTTTTTCCTCCCTTTTTAGTTCAATAAAATCTAGCGCCTCCATAAAAAAACCGGAAACTTACAAAATTCACCGAAAATAAACATGAACTTTCACGTGAATCATTTAAATTATCTATTTTAGTTGACTGACGCTTTAAATCACGAATTTTTTTTACTGAGACAAAAAGAGCACAAAATTGAGTCCGTTAACAGAAAATTTGACAGTATACTCAATTCCAGCCAATTGGAATACTCGGTTCTTCAAATAAACTTCAAACAATATCAAACTATTGCGTTAATAGACTTAACTTTAGACTCTTTTTGTTTAGGTTGTGTTTTTTTGTTCCGGTAATAAAAAATTCATGATTTAAAATGTCAGTCAACAAAAAATAAATAATTTAAATAATTCACGTGAAAGTTCATGTTTTTTTCGGTAAATTTCATTGATTTAATTGATATTTTTCCCATAAAAAAACTGTTACGGAAATTCTGAAATTTAGTTACAGGTCGGTCACGAAGTAAATTCATAAAAAAATATAACTAAAATATTAATATGATGAATATTGTGGTTATTAACGTCCATGAGGCTTAATCATCATAATGTATAAGAAGGTATTACTTATTCTTCCGCATATGGTTTGCCTACTTCACGTAATGTTTTAAAATCTATGACGTTTAGAACATAGCAGACAAATTCGTTCTTTTGTTTAATTCTCCATAAGCTACACTTTGTGAAAAGTACAAGGAGAGAGACATTATAGCTTCTGCCTAGTTTTTCCAAGAGAAGATTTACCTACAAAAAACTTCTGTTTAATCCTCCATAAGCTTCTGCAGTTACAATTCTGCCTTGGATTCCAAATCTTGTTCTGAATCTTCAGACATTGCATTTGATGGAGAAGGATCAGTCTTGTCTGTAACTGTAACAGCAGCAGCTACCGGCTCGTTGAGTTCCACATCTTCACCCAAGATTTTGGCTGTGAATTTCCGTGCTTCGAAATCAAGATCGGGCCATTCAGCTACGATTCTTCTGGCACCCTGCATAATAAGCAAACACATCGTAAACAAAAGTCCATGTCCTTGTCGTACATGTCCGAACATGATATAGCTTTGGAAGCATCTAGTCTACTATAGTGTGGTTAGAAATAGCCATCAACTTTACCTGAAGCTTTGGCTCCTTTGTCATGGGATTATTGCAAAGATCTATGGTTCTGGCCTTGGCTTTCGTGGCGTTTCCACACCATGATTCGCACCACAGCCACTCTTGTGGAAGTGAAAAGATAGGAACGGTATGCTGAGCGTAATTCGGAAGATCCTGAAACAAGATAATGACATTGACAATATGGCATCAACATATTTGAAACTAAAACCCAAGAAGATAAGGCAAACCAGTGGTAGAATAATCTACAGATTCAGAAGCTCAAAGAAACAGTTCAATGCAAAACATACTTACTACTACTACCTTTTCGAAAGGGAGTTCGAATAAGTTCCAAATAACAATGTGACCATCAAAGAAAGGTTATAGTTCTAACTGATGAAGTAGATGACCATATCGAATAACTTGCCTGATCTAAGTTCGACAGACTGTTTGGATCCTTGCTAAGCGTCTCGTAGAATACCCTTAGATTGTCTCCTGCCGCCGTCTCTCGGAATTTAACCAAGTCAACAACGTACAGAGCACTACATATAGAACAAGCCACATCAAGAATTGAAAAAGCAAACAATATATTGAGGTTCAGGTGAAGCTAGTTCGTCTACCTGATATGATATGGCCTACCACGTAAATGTTCTTTCCAGAAACCCTGTTCCAGGAAATTGAGAATGTAAAAAGGATACTAATTACCTCTACAAGAAATAAAGGGATTAATGTTTACCTGTCTCCAAAATTTATAGCCATCCATTTCTTTGTTGTTGTCACAAAAAGGAGTATACGCGAGAGGTCTTCCTTTTATGTCCATATCATACAGTTCTCCCATGTCTGTCCTTATGATTTGATCCGCGTCCACAAATATAACCTACAAAAATACGTGTAGAATGTCATGTAGTGATATCTTCAAAGCATAAAAACCGTAAGTACGAAATGAAGATGAGATATGATCATCCACACCTTTTCCAATGAGAGAGGGAAAATAACATCAAGGAAAAGTATTTTGTAGGCCCAGATAATTCGTTGTTTTTCTTTCTGTTTATGCAACCAGGAAGGCCATTTGTACGTAATCAGCTCATATTCAAAGTTGTATTCTTGTGCCATATGTGGAATCACATCCTGCAAGAGTTGAATGTGATACACATTAAGTAAAAAGTGCTTGCAAAACTAGTAATGCATTCACTAAGTAAACGTAAATTTATGTGTATGCAAAGAGCAAAATGAACCAACCTTAAATTGAGGAGAAAGGTAGTTCTTTATAAACCAGAACTTTACAGGACGTTCTGTGTTCTTCAGGACACTGAGAATCATGATCTTGAGGAAACGCTCATATCTGCCATAAGCAATGCCTCAGCAAAAGAAAGAAAGTGATACCAGAAAAGAAACATATACTAAACTTTTCTGTCCACATGATAATGATGATACACTTAAAACTCTTCTACACACAATATCCACATAAGTAATTCAAGATTATTTAAACTGTATAAGCAATTTGCAAATATAGCTGACGAAACTTTTTCCCTTCCTAGCATAATGGTTCAGCACACTAGATTTTATTAAGTCAATGAATGTTTTCAGGCAGTTAAGAAAATATGTCCACTTACAAATGCCCAGAAGCAATGGAAAATATATTTATCGTTTTCCCATGTCGTCCACCCTTCTCCTGCTCCTGAAAGTACGAAAAATAGAAAGAACAATATTATAATGTGCAAAGGTAATCCCCATGTTAGAAATCATGCACAGATGAGATACAACAAGCATAAAAGTTGGCTGTAATTACTGAAGCTACTCACCTTTTTGGTACCTCCCTTCATCGATTGTTGGCGACCACCAACAATCCCAGAGGCCCATTTCAAGAAATTTGAGTTCCAACTTCCCTTCTAAAACAAAAGAGTGTCACTAGAGCATAAATAACCACCGTTTTCCAAGGACCAATAGTTTTTGTGTAAATCTTCTATTTGTGTTAGCACTTACATCATTGCTTTTTTGCTCACCATCATCACCGTCTGTAGGAACTAACAACTTTTCATGCTCCTTACCCTTTTTCTTAACTACTTCTAGATGAACAACTTTACCACGCAGATCATCTATGGTAATACGTTTCAGCGAAGATTGATCTTGACTCCCATCATTATGTCCTTTCAGACCATATAGCTCAGAACTTCTACCCGGAGCAAGTTGCAGATACCAAACCCCAGGGGATACTTTCATTTGCCAATAACCCAAATTGGCCATTACAAGAGTATCGACCAAATGTGGACTATTTGTTGTTCCCAGAATTAACTGAAGGCCTCGAGGAGACTCGTGATCCTTTTCTGAGCAATGGCCTGCACAAGGGTTATGTTAAGAAAAGCAAGAACAAAATCCTGCCAGCAAAGAAGAATAAGTTAGAAAATCTAACCTGTGAGAACTAGAGATTCAACTTCAAAAACTGCCTGCAGTGTAGTGGTATCTCCCAGATTCTCAAGCAAAATGTTATCAAGATCATGACTGGACAAAAAAAGTTCGGAGGAGAGGAAAGAGAAGTAGAAAGTCAGGCATGAACAAACAAAAGTGAACTAAACTACAAAATGCCTTTTACGCAGTGAAACATTTCAAGCCAAAAAGAGCAGCATAGTCCCCTTTTAATTTTTAGGGAAAATACCATACATGGCGATTACTGGTTCAACAAGCCATGGCTCTGGAACATCAAGATTCATGGTAAGTGTCTTAGACAATGGCATATTTGCAAAAAATGCCTTAGGCCCATCTACATCAAATCCTGTATTGCTGTAATCATCCTGAAAAAATTCACAGAATCAATATTTGATCAGGGAATGTTAACAATATCACACCATCATAAAATTTTAAGAATTTTTCAATTAACGTACCGTATTGGGTAAAACATATCTGTAGTAATTTTTCAAAGGAATGTCCACAAGGGAACTCTGCCAAAAAAAATTAAGTCAGACACATGATCAATATGTGTATTTTCTTTTCTTTTTCAATAAGAACTATACATGAAAATGAAAATAGCCGTAATTAACCACATCAGTACGGCAGCTGCAACATTGTATAAATATTGATCGTAGGAAGAGTAACAATAACAACATTAAAGGCAAGAAGAATGATCCCTTTGAGCGTCTAGGTGGCTCAGAACAATAAGTTTGGCATTCACACGATTCCTAAATAACAAGGTGAGAAGGATATGTATTACTCACCATGGGATTCAGAACAATTCTCATGCTCGTCTGAACATGTTTCTGTAGAACTTGAAGAAGTGAAGCTAGTTTTTGACCAGTGGGGCTTAAAGGATCGATAACAGCATCAATGTGTATTGTTGCATTTTCCTTTCCCAGCATAACCGCACTACACAACGTATGGAAATCTTAGTTGCAGTCTTAAATTACCAACAAGGTTGAAAAGAAAAGAAACTAAAACAAACCCCATATGCATACCTGTAATCCGAATTCAACACCTCAAATCGTGCACTTTCAGAACTACGATCCCGTGTTGCCATTGCAGATGACACAAACATGAAGACATCACTAAAATATTTACTGCAAGTGTGACAGAAGAAAAAAACAATATTCTATCAGCTATTTTTATGATGAACAAGCATATCCTATCAGCTATTTTCATACATATATGGGATCATATCCCCTTAAAGAAGAAATTTTGGGAGGAAATATCAGACTAGAGAGGGATAAAGCCAATAGTGTCCCCAATCAAAACATAAGCAGCAAGAGCCGCAACTAAAAGAAAGTAAATAGAAACGATCCCCAAATAGATCAAATGCATAGGCCAATAAAATGTGCAGCTAAAGAGACCTAGCAAGAACAAGGAGGAAAACTAGACAGCAAGCATAAGGACTGCGAAAATTATGTATGATGTTTTGTTTGGCAGACAAGAGTAAGCACACAAAGGGAAGGGGAAACAGTTAAAGCATGAACGAACGACCTTGTCAGTAAATCGGGATCCACACCCTGCCATTCAATGCCTTCAATAATTTCTTGAACGGGCTTTACTCTTTGATTGAACTCCATTGACTCAAGAAGGTGTAAATCTTGGCCTAAAAATGTCCTTTCATCCACAGGAAATATTACCTACCAAATATATAATTGGATATGGTGAAGGTTCATATATATAAAATTGGAACTAACACCAAAACTATGTCAGTAGTATACATGATCTGTATGATAAACAGATAAGATAAAAATTAGTTTACACACCCTTCCATTTGAAATAATTGCATTTGCATCAGATTCAAGCCCAAGAACCCAAGACAAAAACTGGGCGACCTGCATGACATTTTTATGCAAAACCATTGTTAACATTGTCTCCATTTTAGAGGAAAACTGAACAACCATAAATAGATATTATCCCAGCCATGATTGAGAATCCCAAAAGCGGCATACCTTTGTTAACCGCATAACTAATTTTTCATCCAAAGATTCAACAAGGCATGATCGGTATGCCTTAGAAGATAATCCATGCTCCTCAGCAAGCTCAATAACTTTATCAGTGAGCATTTGAGAGCTAGCTGAATCCAGTGATGTTTTAAACAGATATTCAAGCTCATAAAACGAGCATAGTTTATCCAGGAAGTTCAGCACCTTTTCTTTATGGCTGACAATGGGCATAACAAGCATAGATTAAGGAATGAAAGGAAACAGATAAAAGCATTTGCAAGACCTATCAAAAAATCACGTACCTAAATGATGATGTAGTAACTTCAAAAAACTTTATAAACAGATGGCAATATGGGTCAGCATTTTGGCTGGTACTAAATAGAACTCCAAGCCGAGCACTTTTGGAGCCTCCAATCTGAATGAAAATGCAATAGAATTTACCTTAAGGTAGAGAAAAGGGGTGTAAAATAGCTGACACACATGTATCTACTAATACATCAACTAACCAGGTAACGGACTCCTTCATGTAATAATTTCATTCCTTTCTTTGTTGTGACATCAACAGCGAGGAGATGAGTGACATACTTCACATCATCTGACGCTGAAAATGTCAGATAAAAAAACATATCAAGTGAGTTTGCATAAGAAGACCACATGTTTGAGATATGGACAATAAGATGTTAACAATATAAATGCATGGTTACTCACTTTCAGGAGAATGCAAGTAGTTAACATCATCCAGCACAGATTCCCCCCTCTTGGTAGATGAAGCCAGCGACACATACTTTGGTTTGTTCTTTCCTCCGCCAATAATCTACAAACAATGCAATTAAAAGAAGGAAGACTCATCTTGGAATTAGTAATCAACAAAAACGTGAAAAACTACAAAAGTATGATGCCTGTGAAACTCCCTACCTGTGGATTATACCGGCTAAGACCACTTTCTGAAAGCAGTTTGTCCAAAACATTAGTACGAGATTCTATTTGACCATAGTAAACTTGTTCTTGAATCTTGGGAAGCTCGTCATTCATAGCAGTTAAAAGAGTTTCTTCCTGGAGAAACAAGAGCCAACATCATGAACCAATTTTCATCGGACTTCAGAGAATCATAGTGGTGGCAACTTATAATCTCTTAGCATGCAACTTAAAATAGTTTGCATGAGTAATAAGACGTGTGCTTGCTATATAACCTACCACAATATGAGAACCTCATACTATTAAAAAAGATGAACAAAAGTACCTCAACAGAATCAAAGACGAGGCCATTCATCAAAAAGGAACACTTCAGTTTCGCCAGACCCATCTTAAATACGAACATAGAGCTTGCTTCAGATGCCTCCTTCAGAGTGTGCTCTTGTTGCAGTTTCAGCAATAACTCCTGAGGGGGCGATTTAACCTTTGGTCTGGAATAAAAAATATTCAATTTCAGGGAATACAATCCAAATTTTCTGTGAAGATAGAAAATTAAAAATATAACTGCAATTGAGTGATAATGATTTAAATATCCACGGTACTTACAAAATCGTCTCAACAAATGCTGCATCGACATGCTGCTGTTCAATGTCCTCTTCAGAAGAATCGGCAGATTCAGTTCTTAATGTGTTTACCTGTTAACCAACCTGAAGATATTCAGCAACTCTTGTTTGGGGATACTTAAAATTACAACAGGAAACGACAAGAACAATGAGAACCAATCAACACAATTCTAGCTATGAGTTAAGTGTTAATGTTATTACATTTCCCAGAAACTGAAAAGCTGTTTGAATATCATGATGCTCCTTGATGTACAGAAAGAGACGTATAACCTGCAAAGATAGATTTTCATCAGAGAAAATATCGTTCTTAGTTTCATCACCAAACAAAATAATACAATAAAGAACAAAACGAGAACAATCTTTTATTGCAGAAAGAATTAAGATTAGGAAATGATAACAGAAAATTTATATTCTAAAGTCGGTGAATACCATAGTGGATATGTCCTCTTTAACTTGGGCATTAGTCTCTGCATCGGATGATGGGATTTGACCACCATTGTCCTCGATTGTTTTGATTAATTGAGTGGAATATAATATCACCCCAAATCTCACGGGGACTTGATTTTCATATAAGGATCTGAGAGTGTCGATGGCCTGTAAAGATCCAACCATAGTCAGTTAAAAAGTTCTATATTCATGAGTCATGAATAAGGGCAAGACTGGCAGTACAGTAAAGGACAGATATCAGTAAAGGACAGATATAAGACTTGCCTCAAGACCGCAGACAGTGGCTGGATCAATCACGTAAACTGCATGGAATAGGTTCTTTCGGATGTAACGTAGTTGTCCAGGGAAGGCAGGCATCAATATCTTATTACAAGGTGAGAGTAACATAGGCAATCAGATATATTATTTCCCATAAGGTACTACCCTGCTCAAAAAAATCAAATGTATCCTCAATTATTAATAAGATGTCAGTTCCACTGCTTACCTCATTAATATTACTTCGCCAACGCTTGTACATATCGTCTTCTTCGAGATTGTTGAGATAGTTAACATGAACAGAACGGAAATCAACCCGATATGAATCCGGCTCGGGGAGAGGGGTAGTTAGTAGAAGTTTTCTTATGGCTCCATCGGGTATCTGACAGTTACATAATATTTTAGCAATTCACAAGCCCAAGACTAATCAGAGCCCAGTGTCTTAAATAGAAAAAACTAAATTCCTAAATTTGTATTGTTCTATTTTTCTTCAGTGTTGTATAAAGTATAAACCACGCTTTGCTTTTTCTTTATGCATCAAACAAGAGGTGGGATGTATGTCCAAGATCAACAGAAAGGAAACACTAAATTATAAAACTTAAGACCATAATAATATGGAAATATGGCTAGGCGTACAGTCGGTAAAAGAGTACCTTAAGCTTTGAAAAATGGTCAGCCAGAGACAACTCCTGATGAGCCAGATCCATCAACCTACAAACAAAAGGATTAGAGGATCATGGGAAACGGACTATAAGCAACATTATAGGCATGTTAGCTTCTAAAATGAGCAAGTTAAGTTCCTAAGCATATCAAAACAGTGCATAATGGAATCTAGGTCTAGCCATTCAAGCTAAAGTGAGCTTGGGGAAGATTTCGAGCAGGAAAAAATAACAGAATTTTAGCCACCCGAACCATACAAATATCACACAAGGCAACAAAAGGACCATGGATATTCTAGATCAAGGCAAAAATAGAGAATGAGCAAAATGTATTACATGTATAGGTCCATATCTTCGATGTTCAAAAGAGCACCATTCAGAGCCAACAAAGCCTTGCCGGGGGGAACCATCCTCTGGTTTGAAAGTATCTCTTCTTTGATTGATTCATTGAGCTGCAAGATTGAACAAAACATATTTAAAATCAGAAGAACCAGGAGAAAACAATTCAACCAGTAGTGTAAGGTTAACACAACATCAATAAACGATGGCATACCTTCATACGAGATAATGAAGAAACTACACTTGGAAAGTTTTGATTAATTTCTTGCATAGATTGCAAAGGATCAGAGGCATGTACTATTCTCTGGGCTGTTTGGTGTCCTAGATCTGTGAAATGATTGTAAATTAGGAAACGTTTTGTCAACTTATATTGTCACCAAACCAAACGTGCAGCATGCAGAATTACCCTTGAGCTCCCAAACATCAAGTGTGTCCGATACAGCAGATGATAGGAGATAATCCCTAAAAGCCATGACTTCTGATCTTAGCTCGGGTTTCCTATCCTGCAAAAAAAGGAGTGATGGCCCTAATTATTACCCTTTAAAAAATGAAAGCTACAGAAAGAAAATTCCATCATTCATCTTTTATCATCATCCATTTCACATTCATCAACAGAAAGAAATTCATTTGCGAGAGCATCCGTGCAAATCAAACGAAAATTTCCAAAGAAGTGGTTCAATATAATATTCTGGTTATGTTGCAAAATAACCATACCAAGATTTTTGAGAATATAAAACCCCTAACATCTTGACTAAGGTCTTCAGTCCTTGGATCTTCAAGAGTGATACCTGAAACTCAGAGCAAAAACACTCAGGGAAAAGCAAATCCACATGCTAACAAAAGGTATGCAAGGAATAACTAACCGATAAATATAAGGTTTTACTTTCAATATTGGGGTGGTTAGATGAATAAATGAGCTAACACTAACCTTTCTTTATAGCACTATCATCCATGGCCTTGTACTCCATGTTCTTCAAAGCTAGCTCCACACCATAACCAGCTAAACTAACATTATCCCTGGCCCCAATGGCACCACAGGGTCTAGTTTTTCTTTCACAACCGGAAGGTAACACTGGTCTAACAACGTATGTAACTTTTCCCTGTATGAAACCAAAGCGGCATTAGAATCCACACGACAAAAGCTGAAAGAAGCTAAGAAAATAAATCCATGAATAATGAAGACTGAAGTTTTTCCACCAAGACGGTAGACAAAGAAACTAGTGAACCCTATACAACAGTACTTCTCAAACTTAAGCCTCATTGCTAAACAAAAGCCTTCCTTTTCTAACACAATACATTTTTCAACAATGAAGCAAGAGTTTCCTAGTAAAAAGAAGAGACCTCTGTGGCTGCTTTAACAAGCGAGTTGTGAAATTTCCTAAAGCAAACAGTCCCAACAGCTCCATAAAGAACAGCAACAGGGCTTCCAGCTTTCGAATCGAAATGAACATGATCAAATTCGAAGAGCTCAGGCCCCTGAACCCCATCTCCAACACTAGCATCCACCAATATAAACCTAAATTAGCCCAAAATTCAAAAAAAAAAAAAATGAACAAGTAAATAGAAAAAAACAGTCCATACGCAGGAGGAGCAGCAAGCCAAGAGACGAAATCCGAAACATCGTAAAAGAGGGAAGAGCCAGTATCGACCCAGCAACAGTGAGACGAAGACGAATCATCGCCGTGAGGGAAAGAAGAGAGTGACTCATCAGCTAATTGACGGTAAAGCACAAGCCTAGGCGATGCAGATCTCAAAGTAAGCGAGAATCGAAACAGAGAAGCAACGGACTGCGACAACAGCGTCGCCGCCTGATTAGTTATCTTGAGGAGACAATCTCTGGCGGATTTACAATCGGAATCGCCGTCAGTATCTCCGTCGGAGCCAAGCCAAGCATCGGTGAACTCCCAGAAAAGCTGCTTAGATTCTTTCGAAATCAACTCTCTATTATCATCACAACAACAACATCAATAAAACACACTCGATTTCAGTGTTAAAGCTTACGATGAGTAACAATGGCGTTTCGATGAAATTTGAAATAAAGAAAAGCATTTACCCAGCTTCGAGAAGAAGAGGAGTACCCTGCCACTTAGCCTTAACAGCAACTTGAACATTTTTAGGTCTCCGATTCTGAGCGTTGACGCCGACGAAGACGAAGAAGAAGAAGAAGAAGAGAAGGAGGAGGAGACATAGCTTAGATCTCAGATTTGTCTCCATCTTTTTTTCACGACGGAGAAGAGAGGACTCAAGCAGCCGGGAAAATATTCATTAGTAAACAAAAGAGGGTATTTTCGTCAAAACAAATAAAAGCCACGGCATTAAGTGTGACGTGGAGGCTAGTAATTGGCTGTAAATAGATAGTTCTCTTTTGGGCTGTAAAAATCGTCTCCGAAACGATTAGAGAGGCGGAGGATACTATCAATCTCGGCGTCGCTTAAAAATTGCAATTACGGAACCACCGGTGATGCAAAAGCTCGCCGGCATTAAGGTAGTTTTAACTTTTAAGTTATATGGTATTCTTATTTAACTAATCTTATATAATATAATTGAATGTTTACCTATTCTTATGACAAGTGTATTTATGATTAATAAAAACATTTCAATTTAAAATTGATTTTACTTTTTCCAATAATCAAAACTAAATACCAAAATATTTTCTATGTTTATTTTAATTTAAGATTAATTATCCTCATAAGTTTCATATATTATTGATTTTAGATTTTATTATAAATTTACAATTAATTATATCATATTAGTCACATAATTGAAATAATATATAAAATTACTAATATTTTACCACTTTCAAAAATTAAATATAAATGTCAAATAATCTTCTATTTTTATTTTAGTTTGATAAAATGATTAAATTTAAGATTACTTTCATATAATATTATTTTTAGATTTTATTTTATATATAAAAATTGTTAAATGAAATTTGTCTTCTATACAAAAAATAAATGTGCAATTGGAATACTTTTAGTTACAAAATAAAATTCACAATCACTACATTCTAAAAATAGAATATTTTTGTAACCTCCATAATACTAATTACATTTATGTTATTAAATAAATTAAATAAAACAAGATAAATATAAATTTTGGTTAAATGATATTTATTTCTTATAAAATTGACCAACAATAACTTTCATCTTCAATTTGACATTAATTTTTTAAAAAAAATTGTGTAACCTCCACCATAATGACGTGTGAGTAGTTGAGTATGTGTATAAAATCAAGCAAAAAGGTTAGTGTTCACTCTAACATCTTCTTTCTTCAAAAAAACAACAAAAATTAAAAATATGGATGATTCTTTCATCTTCCATTATTTGTTATATTTTTGGTTTGTGTTCTTGAGAGTCTAACACAAAAAGATTCGAATGTTTATGATTTTAGGTACGTCTAAAAAACATCACACTATGGGGAGTTTCAAAAACTAAGAAAAAGGCTTTAGTCTTCGTAAATACATGTTTCTTTATAATTCTTGTATTAGTGTCATGCAAATTTTTCACTTTTAGATTTAAGTATTTTATTTTACAAATATTAATTTCATGTCATAAAAATTGCGATACTATAGTATTTTCTATTTAAGTTTTTAAAATAAAGTTTAGAGGTTGATAATCTTCTATTTTGAAGGAATATTTTGTTCATGATTTGTTTTTCATACTATTAAAGATTTATATCATTAAACATATATAAAATGTATAATATATTAAATTTTCCCTACGTAATAAAAATAAAAATAAAAATTTCCCTACAATGTTAAATATAATAATCAATACTAATAACCTTACAATTAAATAGTATGCACATACCTCAAAGTTCTTCTTAAATTTCAAAAAAAATTCTCATATAAATCGTAATTCAACAAAATTAAATTGTAACATAATGGTGACAATTAAATTTTTATGAGAATAAATTAGTATTTGAACAATGTTGAAGAAGATGAGAACACATATAGTGATGCTATATAAGAAAGTCATTTTTCTCATTTTGATATACATTTGAAATTTTAAATAAATATTGGTTTGGAGTCATAAAACTTAGATACAATGCACAATATCATTTTCTAATAAAATTAAAAATAAAACTAACTATTCGTGATAAAAAAATGAAATAAATAAATGTTACTATTGTTCAATAAACAAAAAATAAGCTAAAAAATTTTGTCCCAACAAAATAATAATTCTATGATAAAAATAATTAATATTTGGTCAAACAAAAATTTTATAACTCAATTATGTAACCACTAAATTTGACATTAATTTATATGTTAAATTTGTGTTAAATGTGAGAAATGGTAATGTTATGGACCACATAATAATTCATCAAAGAATTTTAATAAATCATCAATCACTTTTGTAACTCAGAATTCATAAATACATATTACATTCTAATTTTTGTATTAGTATCATGCAAATAAATAATTTAAATATTTTATTTTACGAATATTAATTAGTTCATGTGTTGTAAAAATTATGTTAGTATAGTATTTTTTCTTTAAGTTTTTTTAAAAGTGTTTAGAGGTTGATAATCTTCTCTTTTGAAGGTATTCTATTGTTTCTTGAGATGTTAACTATTTCAATTTTTTCGTGAAAATTTTGTTGTTCAAAAGTCGAAAAGTTTATGATGATTTTTTTATGACAAAGGTTTTGATGGCTCAAAAGTCGAAAAGCTTATGATTTTACAAATTGTTTAATATATTAAATTTTTTCTACATTATTAAATATAATAAACAATACTAATAACTTATACTTTTGCAAGAAATAATAATAATAATAAATATTTACATAATTATAATTTGATAAGAATGTATTTTATACACATGTTAGCTAAAAAAGAGTTTTCCAAAACAAAAAAAAACAAAAAATATTAAAAAATAGAAACAAAAAGTGTATTGAAATTCGCAAAACATTTGAGTAATCAATTTAAAATAAATTACGTTTATCCTTTAAAAATCAGTTATTGTATGTACAACGATATACTTTTATATCACTACCCGGCGCAACGCGCGGGTCTTTTCCTAGTTTGTTAATAATATTAAAACTAATGTAGTATTTTGACACCAAAATAATAACATGGACAATTACAAAACTACAATTTTTAAATTGCATTTTACCTGATTACACCATTTTAATTTGTATTTCACAAATTTAGAATTAAACACTCAAAATTAAATCTAAGTAAAACATATCTACAAAATTCTAACCATTTAATATTATACCATAAACACTAATTAGCGAACTCAAATGAAAAATGTTAAATTAGATAAATCAACTATTTAAAAATTTGAAAGTATGTAATTACAACAAAAATGTTAAATTAGATTTAATACTATGAATGAATGGTTGAAATAGTATATTTTGTGAATTATCCTCTACTAGTGTTAGGCCCGCGCTATGCGCGGACAATTAATCTAATTTTTTTAAAATATATTTAACTTTCCATATAATATTATCGTTTGAAGAAATGGTTTGAATAAATGGTGATTAAAAGATAAAATAAGTAGGACAATCAAATTCAAAATTTTATTGTTGTAAAATCGACAAAACAAAATTTTGCTTTGCCTAACTTGTATAACTTAACTAATTCATGTTTTGTATATATCTATATTGAAACAAAAATTCATAATATACAAATAATATCAAATTGTTCAATACAAATAAAAGTCAAATCTATAAAATTTTATTAATCCCAATGAAAAAATTAAGTTAATTAACCACCATATCATTAAGTTGCGCTTACCGGAACCCATATGATACATGATATTCCATGAATAAATATTCTTGGTTATTGTTGTAGATGTGATAACTTAAGGTAGAAAGTAAAGACATTAAGGAAGGTGTAAGGAGGGGCTATCTTAGAAAACTGTATAAAAGATAGCCATAGGTAGAAAAGGAAATTTGGTAATATGAAGTGGGAGTGAGAATTAGATCATATGAATGAAAAAAATAAAAAATAGTGTGATGAATTAGTAATTTAATTTATGAATTTTCAATTGTTAGGAAAAATATTACAATAAAAAAATAAGGAGATCGTGAGAATTAGCATATAAATAGCTAGAGAATTAGATATTGTTAGTGGCTAGAGATTAGATTAGTGAAAAACATGGGAAAAAACGGTTAGAGGAAAATACGTATAAATATTTATTTAAATAATTTAGATTTTTATTTGTCAAAAAGTATAAAAAATATTAAGGGGAATTTTGGTGATGACACGTGTTAAAACACTTACGTGTCAATCATATAGAGTTTGAAGTTACTTGTGTCTTATTAATATAGGATTTTCTTAATAGTCCAACCACTAATTCACCAAAACTTGAAGTAATTGACAAAAACAAAATTAGGACTAAATAATTTCACACGTTTATTTTTTTGAATATCATTTAAAAAAAAATTAGCTTAAAAATTTGAATAAATCACCAAATAGTGTCTACATTTATTTCGTGATTAAAAAACAATCGAAAAAATAAATAAACAACAGGGAATAAAAACGCCAAAGAGATGTCCATATTACATGTACTAGGAAAGAATCCGCGCGTTGCGCGGAATATTCGCTAATTATTATAGTTATTTTAAATAATTTTTTGAATTTACGGGTGTTTTGGTTTGTTTTATGAAGTTTTTTGTTTTTGTAATAAATATATGGTTTAACTTTAGATATTTTCCATCTATTTTTTATTTTACTAAACTAATGAAAATGATTTTGTTTACGAACAACTTCTGTTTGGATGTTTTAGTTTATTCTTAAACGTATGTTGTTTACTTTGGTTTTACGTGGAAATCTTAACCCGTCAATTAATTTGGATCATATTTTGTTTTGTATTCTCTATATATAACGTTATTGAATTATTTGTATATGTAATTGTTGATTTTATATGATGTTTTGTTTTCTCCTTAAATATTTTAATTTTATTTCATATATTTGGTACTAACATTTAGTTTTAGAAAGTATGTATATATATGAAGTTTTTTTATTCCCAAATTATAGTTATCTAAACTTTTATAAATTTATATTTATTTATTTTTAAACTATATTCTCTCTCACCCATTTTGTTAAATGGTTTAGATCTTTTGATTTGTTCCATTTTATTTGATTTTCACAAGTTTTTATGCGTATTTTTTATTTATTAACTATAGTATGACCACTAATATTATGTAGTCTTAATTTTTAATTGTTTTGAATAAATGTTAAACATCATTTATAACTTTTAAAATTTGTGCTTTTAGATAGAAAATTTTAGATAATGGGACATATGTAATATATTCCAAAAAGAATTAGTGTAAAAGAGAATTTTCTTATATATTTTCATTTTAGAAAGTTGATATACATGTTTTTATTAGTGTTAAATATTATATTGAATGTTTTTTATTTTAGTTTTATTAATATTGAATGACTTTTATAAATATTAAATGAGTTTTATTAAATAATTTTTAATTGAATTATTTTAATTATTTATGTTGATGATGTGGATGCCTTAGATTGAGAGAGTATTGTGCTATTATATAATAGATTGCAAAATTTGTTATTACTAGGATTTGATCGGCGGATTTAAATTAAATTTATAAAAAGTTAGTCTTATCGTAACATAAAACAACTTATAACATATATTGAAAAGTTTATTATTTAGTTATAATTAATTAAAAAAAATTGTTAACAAATAATTAGTATTATAAATGTTCTATAAAATTTTGTATAAAATATAATGTAACATAATTTAATCATTTAATTTAACTATTTTATTATTTAAATATATTTATACTTTTATGTATTATATAACTCGTATTTACGTTATATTTGATAGAAACATATTTTACCAACCAAAATAATAACAAGAGAAATTCACAAAACTACACTCTTTCAACAATTCATTCACAAAACTACACCCTTTCAACAATTCATTCACAAAACTACATATACACATATTCAATATTTTTAGGGAGAATTACAAAACTACACCATTTGAATTACATTTCACAAAACTACACCATTTCAAAAATATTTCACAAAACTACATCTAAACACTCAAAATTAAATCCAAATAAATCCTACCCACACAATTTTACCCTCTTAATACTATACCCTAAACACTAATTAGCGAACACGAATGAAAAGATTTTAATTTTGGTAATTTTTAAAAAAGTAAGCTTTTAAAATTTTGAAATGGTGTAAATATGTGAAAAAATTGAATTAGATAGATTTTGTAAAGGAAGGGAAGAAATGGTGTAGTTTTGTTAATTTCTCATATTTTTACATATTTACACCCTTTCACAAATTTAAATAGTTGATTTACCTTTTAAAAAGTTATCAAAATTAAAAGTTTTTTATTTGAATTCGTTAATTAGTGTTTATGGTATAATATTAAAGGTGTATGATTGTGTGGATATGGTTTATTTGGATTTAATTTTAAGTGTTTAGGTGTAGTTTTGAAAAGTGACTTTAAAATGGTGTAGTTTTGAGAGATGTAATTCAAAATGTGTAGTTTTGTAATTATCACTAATAACAAGTAAATATTAATTCAAACAATTATTGATGAACATTTTAGATGAGATATTATTCAAATTATTTCTTTATATATATATATTAATTGATTTCAACTTTTTATTTGGTTTTAAATTTGGGTTAGTAATTACAAAAATAATGTTTGTAAAATAATACATTTGAATATCAAACATCATTAACACGTAATCATATATTCAAATCATTACACCAAAGTCAATTTTTATTTTGATTCCCAAAATTAGTATTTTTAATATAACTAAAACCGAATTTTGATTTATTGTTTTGACCAAATTACATTTTAGATTGTTAACAATTATATGGCATTTTATGTAATTATTTTACACTTTGAAGGTTATTTTCAAAAATGTACTCCTCCTCAAATGTTAATATAAAGAGAAATTCCTTAAAATATCATCAAAATAAGTTTTTGTTTTGAAACTATATTACAAAGTTTTTTATAACATAAATACCATAAAAAATAGAAGTTTACAAATTATACCACAAATACAAAAAACGAGTTTTAACACTTTTAGATTTTAAAGTTTTTCATTTGGGTTCGCTATATAGTATTTAGGGTATAGTTTTGAAGGGGTAATAGTTTTTTGAAGGTTTTTGGTGTAATTTTGAAAATTTAAGATTTGTGGTATTCATGACAAAAAAACTTTTTTAACGGTATTTGTAAAACTTACGAAAATCTGTGCTAATTGTGTTAAAAAAAAAATTATTAGTATTCGTAAGAATTGCCCTAATAAAAATACATAACATTTTAAAATGTAATGAACGTACTGTGTACTGCTGTTTTAACTCATCTTGTACTTGCAATAAAGACTCTGCACGTACTAAGGACAACATTAGATCAAAACCAGACACTACACAAGAACAACATATGACTTTGACCACGACAACAACATTCGCATTCTCGAAGTAAGAAGCCATGGTTATGTCCTTCTTCTTCTTCTTCTTCTTCTCCATCTCTCTTGCCTTTATGTACTTTAGATTCAGTGATATTGTACTTACTTTTTTATCCTCTCCGAACATCTTTTTAAAATTGTCTACAATCATTTTTCCAGTTTATAATATTATACTTTTTAAAAGTTTGTGCACATATATATATATATTGCTTTAGAGGTTGACTTTGGCTCGTTCCTCTCTGTAATATTTATATATATGTTGTTATATATACATGACACATCTACATACATATCATCATTATAATCATCTTGTTAAACTTAATTAGGGTTTAGAGATTAACTAAAAATTAGAACCCATCCGTGTATCTACTGTTTAGATCTCTTGCCGTTTCGTAAGTATGTCTTCTAAGCCTAATCACGAGACTTTTCTCCATAATCGCTTGAATATCCCTGCAGAAATAATCAAGCCTGGAGAGAATAAGGACACGTGTCAAGCTCGAGGAAAAAGAAGACTAGAAAAGGAACCACTAGTAGTATCGCATGATCATCGAGAAGATGATAGAGGGTCAAGTGGTGCATCAAAGAAACAAGAACGCAACGCTAACGAGCGTTTAAGGCGGTTAAGACTTCATGCCTCTTATCTCACACTAGGCACTCTTCTTCCTGATCATGATCATTCTTCTTCATCCAAGGTTAATTAATTATAATCTCTTTTTTCATTAGAAAGCCTTAATTACTTATTTTTCAAATATAGATTTAGTGTGGTTCTTGAACTAGCTAGTTTCTATATTGATTGGTTAATATATAGAAGAAATGGTGTGCGCCGAGTATAATTGATAGTGTAATCACTTACATTCCTAAACTACAAAGCGAAATCGAAGAGCTAACTCTTAGAAAGCAAAAGCTTTTGGAATTAAAGAGTCGCGGTCGTCCTTCGATTCGAGCAATCTCGGTTCTTGAATTGGGAGGATCAAGTGATGAAGTTGTTGTCCAGATAAGTACGAGAAAAGAAAAGGAAGACGAGTTTTCGAACTTTCTTCATGTAATGGAGGTGCAAGGTTTGAGTATTTTGAGTGCTTCTACTTTTGAAATGTGCCAAGACCAAAAGGTGGTTTGCTACAACTTCCATGTTAAGGTTTGTTTTGCTCTAATTCTATATATACATTATTTCTCTTTGTTGTCTAGGTGAGAAGAAAAACCATTGGTCCATCATGAACTTATTTGAAAAGACACGACCACACGGGTCTAGTCCGCTAATGGTTTTGTCCGTTTTGTCCGCAGCAACCAATCGGGTTCTAATTCTATTGGTTTGACAAAATGATTTGATTTAACTAGCTAGACCTAAACCTTAGTATAGGTGGATTTAAGTATTTGAATATATATTATCAACAATTGGTCATAAAATATATGGACCAAAAACACTAAACTAATAAAACATTTTGTAGCACTTAAAGATTGTATGGTGCTTAAGAGACTATAATTAAGTCTTGAATTATTTTTTTTAAAACTAACAATTGAGAAATGTTATGGGGAAAGTGTATAGATGGATGAGAAACCATGTGAAGGTGAAGACTACATCACAAAGTTGAAGAACAACATCATTTCTTGGCTCTCATGACAACACAAAAATGCAAATGAAAATAAGTGAGATGAAGAATACAAAATTAATGACATTAGTTAGCTTTGATGATGCTATTGCAAATTTACATTCTTCTTCAATTGCTTATAATTAATCATATGTTTGGTTAGGTGTTTATAATTTCATACATCATATTTCCATGTACAATTTTGTTTTTTTTCTCTATACTAAACTTTTTTCTTAGTGATCATAAATAACCTACTTGGTGATTATTTGGTAAAATATGATGTGGTGATCAACATTTTACAAGAGAAAGTAGGCATGATTTGTTGGAGAAAAATCTCCAATAAAAGTACCTTAATTTGATATATAAATCTCTCAAATAAACCAACATAAAAAAATTGGTGTATTTTAAGGTTCCAAATAGAGAGAATTACAAAACTACATCATTTGAATTACATTTCACAAAACTACATAATTTCAAAATTACTTCACAAAACTACACTTAAACACTCCACATTAAATCCAAATAAATCATATTCACATCATCCTACCCCTTAATATTATACCCTAAACATTAATTAGAGAATCCAAATGAAAAGATTTTAATTTTAATAATTTTTTAATGGGTAAATCAAGCTTTTAAAATTTTGAAAGGATGTAAATATGTGAAAAAATTGAATTAGATAGAGTTTTGTAAAGGAAATAAAAAAATGGTGTAGTTTTGTGAATTCCTCAAATTTTTTATGGAAAAAAAGTTTTATGCAAGTATATGTAACTAAAATTGATATTTCAATAAATGTCAAGAAAAAATTAAAAAAATACAACAAAAACTATATCTGTTTGCGTTGTGTAATGAGAAAAATCCGTGTACGGAAGGAAATTCGATTCGTTTTCGTTTTTCACTATTGAAATTACCGTTATGCCCTTCTTTATAAAATCTCATCAATCGCGATTTACTCGAACCGCTTTTTCATGACATCGACGCCAAAAAGATCACAGAAAACAAAAGAACAAGGAAGAGTCAAACCTCTGAATCTCTCTCTCTCTCTCTCAAAAACAAAAGACGAAGAAGAAGACGATGAAGAAGCGAACGATAATCTCATTGTTAGCAGCGATTATAATATTCATAATTCTAATGATCGTCACTCCCAAAATCCCACAATCTCAAGCCTACCACGATTTCGCAGATCAACGCTCCTTCTTCGGTAATATTAATATCTCTCCTTCACTTTCACACACATCTCTCTCTCTCTTCTCAATTTCTTAGGGTTTTTCTCATCTTCCCTTAAATCCACAACGAATCTAATATTGTTTACACGCAGGGATCCCAAACGCTATCAACGTTATTTCAAACTTCCCTTTCTTCATCATTGGCTTTATAGGTCTCGTCCTCTGCTTTTACCCTGACGATTTCTTCAGTTTCAGGCACACCTTTTTTTACACAATCTACTTCTTCTCTCTCTCTATAAGTACTTCGTGTTCATTGTTTTAGTGAATAAGCAGAGTCTGTGTATGTGTGTATTTTGAATAGTTTGAGAGGTGAAAAAATTGGATGGACTTGCTTTTACTTGGGTGTTGCTGCTGTTGCTTTTGGTTCTTCTTACTATCATCTCCACCCAGACGATGCTCGTCTCGTCTGGGATCGTCTTCCCGTAAGTGCACTCTCTTCTTCTCTCGATTTCGATGTGATTTGATTTGTCTTTCTGTTTCTTGATTCACTGTTGTTGTGTTGTAGATGACTATTGCTTTCACATCGATCATGGCTATATTCGTAATCGAAAGGATAGATGAGCACAAGGGTACTTACTCCATTGTTCCTTTGCTTCTTGCTGGTCTTATTAGCATTCTCTATTGGAGGCAAGTTTCGATTCTCGAAAAACTTCTTAATGGCTTTAGTAACAATCTTTGAGAGGTGGTATAATAACATGTCTCAAGAGTGTGTATGTAAAATTTTGCAGGTTTTTCGATGATCTTCGTCCGTATGCTTTAGTTCAGTTTGTTCCTTGCATTGTTATTCCACTTATGGCTATTCTGTTACCTCCGATGTATACGCATTCCACGTATTGGCTATGGGCTGCAGGTTAGTGTTTGAGTTTATGTATCTCCGATTCGCTTTGTTGTTGCCTTTGGGCTCTTTAGTTTAGATTTCGATTTGGTTTTGAAATCGTAGGATTCTATCTCTTAGCTAAGGTGGAAGAAGCTGCGGATAAGCCTATATACAGATGGACACATCATGTTTTCAGTGGTCATTCTATAAAGCATTTGTGCGCCGCTATGGTCCCTGTCTTCCTTACCTTCATGCTCGCAAAAAGAACCGTTCAAACCGAGAGGTACCTTCTAAATGACCCGACATGTCAAATAAGTATTCTTGGCTCATGTTAAACTTCTTTATTTTGGTAAACACAGGATTAGCTTATACAAGACATGGAAGACAACATTGACAAAGAGGCTAACCGAAGAAGAGAGCTTCGAGTGTGCTTACTCCAATGTAGCAATCGAAGAGACTCGGTAGGCTTAACACTTCGGTGATATTTCCTTGTAACAACTTGATGCTATTATTACAAACTTCGAAAATTAGTTTGCGATATCGACACAAAAAGCGTTTATCCATGGTGTGTTTATACATGGTAATTACGAAATGCCGTTAAGTCTTCTAACAACAGAGACTACGCCTTGAATCCCTAACTTCCCGTCACCATTCGCCACCATACCCGAAAACAACTGTTTGTTCAAAGCAGCACCAGGCATCGCCGTCACCGCCTCTGCCGCCATTCCCAAATCTTTCACCATATACTCCGCGAAACCTGTCGCTTTATAATCCTTCTCAGCCATCATCCCACCGAACAAACGCATAGCCGCGGATCCGGCCGCGCCGTCTTTAACCGACTCGAGCCATTTCGTAGAATCCAAACCGGACTTTTCGGCGAAAACCATACCTTCCGCGATACCAACCAAATTGCTACCAACGCAGATCTGATTCCCGATTTTGCAGCTCTGACCACTCCCTGCTTCTCCCATATACGTAACGTTACCGATATTCTTCATCACCGGAGATAAACACTCAACGATCTCCGAATATCCGCCGGCGAATATCGCTAACGTTCCTTCTCTCGCTCCGGCGTCTCCGCCTGACACAGGCGCGTCGACAGCCCAGCAGTCTCTCCGTTTCGCCTCCGCGTGTATCTCGCGAGCCAGTGACGGCTTGCTGGTGGTCATGTCTACGGTTACGCCGCCGGGTTTGAGACCTGAGATGACGCCGTCGGGGCCGAGAAGGAGAGATCTGACGTCGTTGGCGTTTCCTACCATCGTGAAAACGACGTCGGTTACTTGGGCTAGCTCTTTGGGGGTATTGGCAGTGAGAGCGCCTTTGGATTGTAGATGAATTGATTTGCGGAGATCGCGAGCGTAGACGGTGACGGAGTAGCCGGCGGAGAGGATGTGAGAGACCATGGCGGAGCCCATTATTCCGATTCCGATCCATCCGATTCGAGTCGTAGAGGGGCTGATGAGTTTCGGGTATGGCGTTTCCATCTCAGTAGCTTAGGTACGGATCGAAATTGAAGTAAAAAAATATGCCTTCACTAATTTTTAGTCAAATTTCATTTATTGAGCTTAATTTTGCTCTTTTCTGGATTTTTAATTATTTATTACACAGTTTATATGGTAAAATTTCAAAAATAACATTTTCAAAATTTTCTTTGTAGATGTACACCTCTCTCCAAAATACCACTAGAATATTTTTTGTTAAAATTGCCATAAACACAAATGATTTTTGAACGGGACTACCTTCCTATATACTACTAAGCTAATTTCAGTGTTTCATAAAACTGGAACTAGCTTAATGGTATTTTTGGAAAAAAATTATGTTGGTATTTAGTCACAATATCTAATGGTATTATGTAACAAAATTGTTCATTAGAGTAGCCATTTATGTTGTTAAAAAAAAACAAGAAAGTAGAGGTCAAAACTCATTGCACGTCCATGTGCAAATTCAATTCCTCATAAGAATAATCAAAAACAACACCAAAAATCAGACCTAATAGAATCACAACATTAAAACAAAAAGTCCTCTTTGATTCTAGTTAAGTATCTCATCATATCCTTCATTATCTTTCTCTTCAAACTCTTCTTCACCAGTCACTCTTTCTCTTGCCTTTCTCACCTATATATTATTACAAACCATAAAAGATTCAAAACATTAACACATGAAAAACCAACATATAAAAAAAAAGAAACATCACTTTACACTCTATGAACTAACTAAACCTGTTGTTTCCAGTTAGTGAGGCCGACGATAACACCGAGCAAAAGAGCTTGTACGAATGACCCAACTGTAATACCAATCCATAATCCTCTTCCTCCCATTTTAAACCAAAAGGCTAATAAAATAGCAGTTGGTACTCCAAATAAATAGTATGCAGCTAAGTTCACATATGCACCAATATCTTGTCTCCCTGATCCTCTAGCCACACCTGTTTTTTCATTACCAAACACACTCATGAATGTTTGTCTTTTTAGTGAAACTTTCAAGAAAATTTATTGATATGAGAGTCTTAACCTGAAAGAACTGCGTGTAAGGCGTCGAATATGACGGATAAAGCAACAAGTGGAGCCATTGATTTTACGTAATCGACTACTTCGGTTTCGGAGCTGAATAGGTAACCAAACACGTTTCTTGCTGCAAAGACTGTTGCACTCACTATTATTGATTCTACACTTGTCATGACCATCACTGTGTACACCGCTATCCGAGCTTGTTTCGAGTTCCCAGCTCCTAGTTCGTTTGCTACTCTTGTACTACAAACCACAACAAGAAACAGAGAAAGAGAGTGTTAGGTTCTTAAAATAGCTAATATTGTCCCAAAAAATCGAAAAATAAGGACATGAGAAGCAAGAACCTTGCAGCTGCGCCGAGACTCTCTGGTATTTGATACAAAGTGGAGATTGTTGATAGACTGTTAAAGAAGAAAGAAAGCAATTGAGTTTATATGATGATACTATCAGAAAATGTTAAAAGTCTTTTGAAAATAAGAACATACCACACTGATAGAACAGAGGTCTCTAGCTTCGGATTCGGTAATATCCCAGAGAGCAAGACAAGAAACTCGAAAGACCACCACTCGAGGCTAACACAACAACAAAGAGATTCAATTGTAAGCAGTATAGGTATGTCACTTCACTACACCATGACCAAACACCAAACAAAGACAAGAGAGGAATATAGTGTCATACCAAATCATAGACGCGGACGGGACTCCAAACCGAAAAAACTCTCTCATCCCTTCAAAAACACTCATATTGATCCGCGCACGGCTCTTTCTACAGCTAGAAGAGAAAGCCATGTACAATCCAAGCACAGTCACATTCAACCAATACGAAACACCAATCGCAATAGCTGCACCTAAGCTTCCAAGACCAAACCTAAACACCAATATCCAGCAAAGAACAACATGGACACAGAGAGCCGATATCGAGCTAATGATCAACGGCAAAATCAGGCTCTGTGCTTGGAAAAACCGGACAAGAGGCTGCAATGCGGCGTAAGCAAAGAGAGCGGGTATGAGCCAAGTAGCAAACTTCCCTGCCTGTTGAGACACAAGTGGGTCTTGTCCTATAAGAGACAAGATCTCACCCATGTAACTCCAGAGCACAGATAATGGTATACACACAATGAACAAAGCAAACATCCCTGTGTAAGTATGTTCGCCGAGCTTTTCAAATCGTTTAGCTCCATTAGCTTGTCCACATAGAGTCTCCAAGGCACTAGCCAAACCAAACTGTTCACAATCAAAACTAAGATTAAGAGGCTAATCATCTAATTAAGAAGCTAATCATGTAACTAAGAAGCTAATCATGCCCTAATCATGTTCACAAACTGTTCACAAAAAAGTAGATGAAGAAGCTAATCATGTAATTAAGAAGCTAATTATCTGATTAAGAAGCTAATCATGTTCACAAAAAAACAAACTGTTCACAGCAAAAATTAGATTAAGAAGCTAATCACGTGATTAAAGAAGCTAATCGTGCCCTAATAACGTGATTAAGAAAAAGGGTTAAAGAGACGTTACGACGAGGCTAAAGCCGGTGACGCTGCAGAAAGAGACGGCGATGGCGGTGCTTGAGAGGTAAAGCTCGCCGAGATGACCAACCATCATTATCGATATCACTTGTAAGAAATACATTGACGAATTGACGGCGACCATTGGTCCGGCGATGTAACCTAACCTCCTCATCTCCCGTAAAAATCCATCTTTACGGTTAACTTCTTCTCCGCCGTCGTTTTCTACGGCGAGCAAACCCTTCTCCGCCGTATCCATTCCCTTCTTCTTCGCTGTTTTTTTTTTTGGTTTCTTTGTTTTCTTTTCCGGAGATGTCGAGATTTGTTTGTTTTGGGGGAAAGAAATAATAATCTGATTATTGATTGAAATCTCTTTCTTTTTATACGATTTAATTTATATTACTTTATTTATTTGTTGGGGATATAGCCAAAGGAGAGAGTAATCGTGTTTTGATTTTATACCTTCTCATGAGAATGTTTGTTTTGTTACGCCGTCCCGTCATTAATTTTTTTTAGTATATGGATTTAAAATGGGCCCATTTTGATGGTTAATTAAGAAAACAAATTGGTGGAAAACTTTTATATTTGAAAATTTTGACCAAAGTACATGCAATGTATCTATATTATTAAACGGAAGGACTTCAAAAACCCTTAAAAGTGACAAAATATGCCATTGGTATTAAAAAAAATTTAGTGTAAATAAATATGACATAAAAATGACTTTTTGGTCAAAACAAAATAAGAGAAAATAATTTGTTTTTCAAAAAAAAGTGAGAAATAAAAAAAAATCCCACAAAAATAGATAAACATATATTTATACATAATAATTCGAAAATTAATATATATATTTAAAATTAAACATTTTTAAAAACTAATATTATCAAAAATTAATATTAACTACGGATTATCATAAATTAATATCAAAAATTATCAAAACGTTTTTTTGGAATATTCGAGTCCATGATGTTATTATTATTGAAAGTATTTAATATGTTGAAAATTACATAAATTAAGAGCCATAAATATCCGAAAATATAAAAAAAGTTTAAAATTTTGATATGTTACGATATTTTGCTAGACGTCCTTCATGTGTAATTTTGTAACGGGTCAAAATATATTCTACATAATTTATGATATATAACGAAATAATATTTTTAATCTGAAAATATACATATAAATGATTAATAATTTTATTATTCAATGTGCATTAATAAAAAATTAATTAAAATTATATCAAATTAATATGTTTATAAATATTACTCCCGTGTAGGACACACGGGTAAAAATCTAGTACTGATATAAAATCCAAAGTTGCTTGATTAGTTATGTTTTATGTGTGTAAATTGTGAATGTATATTTCATAGTATTTGGTAACATATGTTTGTTGTTACTGCCTCTTCAAGGCATCACATAATGATAAATAATTTAAATTCATGTGAGCCAATAAAATTTTGTTATCTTTAAATCCATTTAAAATTTGATAATCATTTTACGAGAGAAGAGAGTAGATGAATAGACGTCATTCCCAATTTTTCAAATGAGCCGAAAACAAGGATTCGGATCCATATAGATGTCCAAATAAATGTGATTTAGTTTGTGTTAGTCGAAAAATTAAACCCGAAACGTGGTTCCGTCTCAGATTCGTTACAACCACTCGACTATAAGCACTCAGGACAAGAGGACAAGAGGATGTGTTTTAGTAACCTTAACTTAATCTTGATATTCTTTGTAATATAATGTAGGAGTAATCCTTTAACAAAAAAATATGTAATGTTTATAATCAATATCACATTTATGTAAATAACTCTTACTAGGAGTATAAAATTAAATTATAATTCTAAATTTCTAATTAAGTTTTCATTTTCAAAATCACTAGGCCAATAAAACACTTGTAGTTTCTCGTGTAGGAAAGGGGTCTATAGGATTGATTGATCTCGAGATTTGTTTGGTCTTTGTAACGTTTTCTTCCCTCCAATACATCAATTTTAAAATCATTTCTTTCTTTGTTTTTTTGGAAGTTAGTGGCGTGGCTTATTATGATTCTTCTTCACTCTCTCTCTCTAGAAAAAAAAAGAAGAGTGGTTTAATTTCCTACAAGCATATGTTCGGTTATCTCATAGGCTGTCTCTCTGTTGACCAAATTAGGACAAAAGCAGCAACTCATTACTGTCTTTACTACTTGACATTCCTCTACAAAGTTTCAAAAAAGATAAATTTTATATAATCGATTTCGAGAATATAAATAGTGTTTTGAAACACAAATACATTTTCAAAACAAAGAGGTAAGCTCTTCAATTAATTTTCCATAAACCCATCAGATTAGTAGTATAATTAATTTATATCATTCCATCAAAATATTTTTCAAATCTAATGTGCATTTATAGTTTACAAGAAACAAATACTATATTTTTTGAGTAGTAAAACATTCACATAAACACAACACTAACAGCTTCGATGCAAGAAAACAAAATGCTACAAAATCAAAGTCCTATGAATCTCTTATTACATCACAAAAAAATACAAAGAAGCAAAAACATTATTTTTTTAATTTACAACACAACACAAACTAAAACTAAAAAAACAATACATAGCCATTACATAACACCTTCTCTGCTTTCAAGCACCACGAGCAACGGCGGATGCTCCGGCCACCGTCTTAGCCTCTCCACTCTCTACAATAGCCTGTTCCGCAGCCGTAAAACCAAAATTAGTCGGCGCGTGAGGCCCGATAAGCTGAATCGCGGCGTTATCGTAAGCAAGAGCAGCTTCCTCCGCCGTGTTGAAAGTGCCTAGCCAGAGACGACGGTCACGCTTTCCTTTTAAACCTCGTCCACATCTGATCTCAGCCGCCCATTTTCCCCAAGGCCTCTGTCTCACGCCGCGAAACTTCTTCTTCTTCTCCGTCGCCGTCTTTGCCGTCGCCGCCGTGAGAAATTCCGCCGGGATCCTGATTTTGAACCGCGTTTTACGGGAATCGAGAGTGTTGTCGTCGATTACTATCTCCTTAACGAGGCGTTTCCCACGGCGGCGAGTCTGCGACGATCTATGATTCGCCGTGGTGTCTTCTTCGCTTGAGGAATCGGTGGCTTCTGCGTCGGTGAATGAGATTCTGACGATACGTTTCATATTCTTTTTGAGATTTGAAATTGGATTTTGAAAATTAGGGTTTAGTTGTGTCGTTGTTCCCTAAAAAAAGGGGGAAGAAGGAAGAGGCTTTCTCTCTCTCTCTCTCCTCCTTTGCTTTTTGGCATTTTTAAAGAATATGTTTTTATTCTCTTAGAATCTCTTTTTTTATGCCTCTCTATTTAATTATTTTGAAATATATCAACCAATAGTGTATGAAATTCGAGAATAATCTATCAATATTATCAAATATAGGAAACTATATTTATGTGTTATTGACGAGAACTGAACCAAATAACAAAATTAAACATTTTTGTGGAGAAAACTTTAGCCGTTTTATATATGTCAAAAATTCAAAATTAGTCGGATTTGTCCGTATCATTTAATTAAAAAAAAATAATAATTAAAAAATTATTAACAACGGATCTAAAAAATATAGAATCGAAAATTAATATTAATATGGTCTTAAGTTGTTAAGGAGGCCCAAACAAGCCCACAATACATTTGGTATTCTCAATGTTTCACAATATTGCGATTTAGTCCTTATATTTACTACTCCTTTAACAACTAAACTGAACATTTCTAATTAACTAATATTGAACCCAAATGATTAAACATGAAATGAACAAACATTAGCTATGGTGCTTAGAGCCTAAAGGAATCCCCACAAAGCTAATATCAAACTAATAATTCGAAAAATTTAAGTGTTCATATCACACTTGCTATAAGCTCATGTCATCACTATAATTTAAATGTTCTTTTCCTAATATTTCTCGAAAGAAATCAAAACAATTAGAGAGGAATAAATGATACATGTAATAAGAAGCAAACAAATTATGCACAACTTCATAACTTTAATCACACCAAAGAGAAACATGAAGAATGCTCTTTCTTGCCATTCTTTTTTTTTTCTATTCCTCAATTTCAGTGTGACTTTAAACTAATCATTATATATGAAGTAATATTATATATATATATAACTAATATGTTTTGATTCATTGTCACACAATTAGTCTTCTTCTTCAATGGACTTACTCTTTGCTCTTCTCCTTGTAGCTTCTCTTGTGGCTCTAGCCAAGTCTTCTCCCTCCGTTCCCGCCATATTCACCTTCGGCGACTCGATATTCGACGCCGGAAACAACCATTTCAACAAAAACTGCACCGCTCAAGCCGATTTTCCTCCTTATGGCTCTTCCTTCTTCCACCGTCCTACCGGGAGGTTCACCAATGGACGAACCGTCGCTGACTTCATATGTAAAACATAATCCAAACCTATACCGGTTTTTTCAAGATTACTTCTTACACAAATCATGTGACCTTTTTGTCTCTGTTTTTGTTGGTTTCTTAACCTATTTTCGCAGCGGAATTTCTTGGCCTTCCGTTACAAAAACCGTTCTTGGAATCGCGGATTCGAGTCTTGAACGGAACTTTAAAACGATTTCCTTCAAATGGTATTAACTTTGCTAGTGCTGGTAGTGGACTCTTGCTTGATACCAACAAAGACATGGTAATAAAACCGATATATTTCTCTGTTCCTTGTGAATCACTCATTAACTATATATCTTAACCACAGGGCGTGACGCCGATTCAAACACAGCTTGAGCAATTCCAGACACTCGTAGAACAAAACCAAATCGAAAAATCACTAACCCAAGAATCTCTCTTCATGTTTGAGTCCGGTTCAAACGACATATTTAGTTACTTTCTCCCATTCAAATCTCCTACACTCTCTCCGGAAGCCTACGTGGACACAATGTTAGCCCAAGTGAACAACACAATCGATTTGGTTTACAGATTAGGAGCACGTCGTATGGCGTTCTTCTCTTTAGGTCCCGTGGGATGTGTACCAGCAAGAGCCTTGCTTCCTAATGCACCAACTCATATTTGTTTTGGTAAAATGAATGTTATGGCAAAGATGTATAACAGAAAGCTTGAAGATATAGTGAACATAGTCCCGTTTAAGTATCCTGGAGCCATTGCGGTTTTCGGAGCTGTCTATGGTATCACTCACAGACTCCAAACTTACCCTGCTCGTTACGGTAAGCGATTTAGCTTTGATTGGCTTCCTTGTCTTTAAGACACTCTTCTTGTGTCTCTTGTCTGGAAAAAATCGGGTTATATTTTTTCGTATATAGGGTTCAAGGATGTGACAACCGCGTGTTGCGGTGTCGGGAAACTAGGAGGATTGGTTCAGTGCGGAAGAGAAGGATACAAGATTTGCGATAACCCGAACGAGTTCTTGTTCTGGGATTTTTATCATCCCACAGAACGTACTTACCATCTCATGTCGAAAGCTTTGTGGAACGGAAACAAAAACCAGATCAGACCGTTTAATCTCATGGCTCTTGCCACAAACACCGCATTTTAGTACTTACTTTGTACTTGTGTCCTAAAAGTGGTCATGTAACTATGTGAGTGTAAGTAAAAAGATGTTCAAACTCTTCGAGTTTATTACTTAATAATCTCTTCGTCTTCTTCTTCTTCTAATGAAACATGGACTCTACATAGTGACTATTGTTTTTTTGCTTTCATATCTTTATGAAATACAATGTATGATTCTATCTATATAATATCTGTCTACTATACTGATTCTACAGAAAGCTTAGTTTCATTACCTGAGTGATGAAGATTGTCCAAGCCATTACCAAAGCTGCCGTCTTTTATTTGAGGGCGTGGACCCGCAAACACTTCCTCCCTTTGGGGGCGGTTTGCATAGAATATCCACAGCACCAGACACAGTAACACTCCCACCGAGATCAGTCCGAGTCCTGCATTTACGATCCTCAGGTTATGTTCCAACGGTGGACAGTAGTCCGAGGTGATGCTCACGAATGTATCCCTAACAAAGTTGCAATCTCTGAAGCTAAGCAATGGCGGTGTGTAATGCTCGAGAGCGTAGCTCTCGTTTACAGCTGCTACTAACTGTCCGTATATGTCGGGTGTTACTCTCCCCACAGTTGTGCAGTCTCCGGCTTCTGATACTTCGCATATATAATCCTCCCAAACCTGAAAAAATACATGAGCAAACAAGTTCATTGATGCTGTTATTTAGACATGGTTGGTGTTTTGTTGAAGGCATATAAAGATAGGTGAGCTGAGAAGTGGTACCGATGATGCATTTACTATCGACAATTCTTGAGGCGAGCACTGGCGATCTTCCATGTTTCCATCGAATGGGCTGCACAGAGGAGGCATCGGAGGTCCAGATTGGTTGTAATAGTAGTCTTGTCCTGGAGATGGGTTTGTATTGGCATACGCATAGACAAAGGTGTTTACAACGTTCACGATGCTGTTGATGACGACTTTGCTCTGTGCAAGAGTCTGATTTGTTGTTTGTTGATCAACACATGGGAGGATGCTGCTTAGAGCTGTTTCTGCGTGAGGATGATCAACCCATTCTTTCATGGCTACACACGTATCCGAAATCGCACTAATAGAAGAAAACAATGACACTTAATTACATTTGCAAGCCAATATAAAAGGTAAGGGAAAGAACTGACTGAATAGCAAAATATTACTTGTTTAGGATCAGAAAGACTCCACAGAGGATGAATGTCACGGCCACAAGTATCCACCCACTCACAACGAATCTGCCATCATATACATTCTCATGATTCAGATTTACATTTATCTTCACCACGAGAAATTAAAGACAACAAAAATGTTGGAATTTAGAGGGCTTACACATGAACAACATGTTGATGGCGGAGGACAGAAAGCACTGTAACAACAGAAAGAACATATATAAAGGTTAATAAAGAACAGTCAAGTGGATGTCACAGCTCAACATAATGGAGGCATAAAAGAACTAAATAAACATCAACTGAACTTACAAAGACCAAGAAAGGAAAGGATAAGCATCACAGTAGCCACAGTGATCAAGGCTGATCTCCTGAAAAAGGTGCATATACAGAGTTAGTATTGAAACTTTTCCCTTGGTTAATCATAAATTGTACCATAAGGTTCAATGCAACTTACACAGCATAGAAAACTCTCTTTATCTTAGCAGCATTATCCGTTGTTTTCTCTTCTAGTGTTTCTGCTGCAGTGTTGAGATTGACATTTAACTTTTCAATGTCACCCAACAGATTAGGAGGAAGGGAGAACCGTGTCACGTTAATCGTTTTTGCAAGGGACAGGTATTGAGTAACATTCCGGAGGATTCCAACAGTGTAGTCCGACTGGTTCACCACATACTTAAGAGTGTGCAAAGCTTCGGTATGAAACTTACTCTGCCCAACAGACAATAGAATGCATCCAACACTGAAAAAACAGGCCAAATGTAAACAACATAGAACCCTATCCAAAGATGTGAATGAAGGTTGAGATAATTACGCTGCAGCACAAGTTAAAACTATCAACAAGATGAGACAGATCTTCCTTGAATTTTCCGATGAACCATTGGCTTTATCGAACACTCTCCAATTGAAACAATGATATACAACAAGAAGAGATCCAAAAGACAAGATCCAAACAAGAGCTAGTATGAAACCAGGAGCACCTGTAAAACCCACAGACTACAAAAAAAAAAGCCAATTACTACACAAGACCATCAAGACAACAAATAACAGAGAAACATCATTAGAAAACATGAAAAAACTCACAGCCCAGTAGTGATTGTTTGTAATGTTCCAGCCGCCACGGTAAGGCTTAAAAGCCCTGAGAATGTCAGGTCTCTTGGTTCTGTGAGATGCTAATAAAAGGTAATCAGATACATCATAAGATGAAGATCTTGATGGAGATAACGAATCTGCAGAGAGACCACTTCTCCATGATCCAAAATCAGGTGTCCCTGTGAAGATTTTTGTAGCCAAAAAATTCAATTCAACATAATCAATTAATCATCATAACAAAGATACTCCTCACAATCCTAAGCTTCGTTTGGTTACTAAGCAAATCAGAGACTATACAACAAAATCATAGAACCAACGAAAACAGTGGAAATCAAGTAACGTAAGAGGATTGCATCAGATAGAGAAAGAGAGAGTGAAACCTAATATGAGCTTAAGCGGATCCTGTGTGGAGGAGGAAGAAGAAGAAGAAGGCGAATCTCGCGATAGCGCGAGTGAAGGAGAAAGAGATACGGAAGCGATAGCAACGAAAACGAAGAAGAAGAAGTTCATTATTTTCTTTCTTCTTTCCCTCACTAAGCAGCTACGTCGTTACGAGTTCGAATCATGAGAGAGAGAGGAGAGAGAGAAATCAAACTCTAGATTTGTAGATCAGATTTCGCCGCCATTGTTGAAGCTTCGATAACGGCGAGATTTCTCCGTCGCGCGCACATTCACATGCCTTTTAGCCTCTCTCTCGTCTAAATTGCCCTTTTAATGTGAAAAAAGTGATGAGAGAAGAGAAGAGAAGAGAGCTTTATTATTAGGCACACTTTTAATACTAACTATTTGTGCTTTACAATTTTTTCTTGTTTTCACACTTAATTAATTAATACGCTTTTCACACGTACACACTTTATTATTATACCGAGTTTTAACTTTATTCAATTCTTAATAATAAAACCAAAATAAAATGTAGTCAGGTGATATTTATTTATTTAGTTGGTGTTTAAAGTATAACAACTTGGTCATATACTATGTTGTTACATACATTACATTGGATTTATATAATTATATTAAGGGGTGAATCAAAAGATTAAATGGTTTAGTTATTTTGTTAGCAGTTAGCACCAAGTGGTGGCATGGTTTGTTTTTGCAAAGTTTATTATTTTATTGTTATGTGGGTCCCATAGGTGACTGACTACATGGGTCTAAACGTGTTGGTTTGTGCCCCTTCGTCTCGGTGTCTTTGGTGCCGTTTTGTTTATGTAGCCACGTGGATTTTAAATCGGACGGTCACGTTGATTAGACCATTAATTTAGGACCCATGTGATATATTTGACTATATTAATTATGTGTAATTGCATTTGCCTACCATATTCATAAATTAATTACATATTCATGCATTGTTTAGTTTTTCTTATAAAATGTATGAAAATCTACTTTCAATTGCTTTGTTAGCAAAAAAAAAAAGTTTAAGCATTTGACTCACTCTCTTTCAATCCATAATAAATCTTTGATTATGTTTTCTAAAATTTGTAATATATATATATATATATATATTTCATATGTTTATAACTTTATACCAATGGTGCTCGTTTATATTACAATTTTTGTAGCTACTTTTCAAACGCGTTACGTGAGGGATAATTTTCATACATACTTTCGTGATAAATATGTTAAAATAATTAATAAATTGCTTTTTGGACTTTTGACTTAAAAACTTTGAAAATACCATAACTTGCTGTTAAGGTTATGGCATCTCTAAAGACTTTTTAGACTCTTCCTAGTGACGGCAATTTTCATTTGCCAAGACCTTGACGGAAAGTATAATAAACAATTCAAGTATCCACTACATTGCTTTCATTTTTGGTGCAATACTATTTTGGGGTATTTTTGATATAACAAAAAACTATATTACAAAAAAGTTTGTTAAAGTTTTATACCTAAATCACTTTAATGTGTCTATGGTGTGGGTTTTGGTATTTTACGCACGTCTCTACTTTATATATTTAACAAAAATAAATAGATATTATATTGTATATCAAAAGCCATAGCTCTTAATTATTGGCATATATTATAATATTACATATATAGGTACTTTCAAGATATGTATTTACATTTTAAGATACTTACACTTTTTAGCATACTTTTGAAGAGTAAAAAGACATATATACCCATAGTTCAATTCTAACTAAATTTCATTTTCTAATTACACATATATAATATAACTAAGGCAAACTAGAGATATATTTAGTTTGAGATCTATCCCCAACCCAAAGAGTAAAAAGGTCTTGTCTTAAAAAGGGTATTCTTCTTCCTCAGATCTCTCCCTCCGTTTCCTCTATATCCCTCTCTCATCTCACTATCTCTCTCTCTATCTATATCTCTCTCTCTCTCTCTCTCTCTCTCTCTCTCTCTCTTTCACGGTAATCCCTTCTTCTCCTTCGCTCTCTCTCTAATCGAAGTTTGTGTGATGATAAGCTATCTCATTTATTTTGACTTTGATCTGCTTCTTGTTTTCACTTTTTTATGTATTAATCTCGTCTATGTGATCTCTTTGTCGTCCTAATTTGACTTCCGACACATGATCTCGATTTGATTCTGCCTTAAAGTATTCATCTTTCTCCTCTTCTTACGCTCATATATTGCTAATCTGTTGTTTCTTAGCTTGTTGTTGTGATTGATCGATCTATGTTTGTGTCTATCCATTCGATTCCGACATTGATCACAACTCAATTGTTAGATCTCTCGCCTGATAGATCCTTAAAGTTGGATCCTTTCTTTCGTTTTCGTGTCTGATTTGTATTATAGATCAGCTTATAAATCCTTAAAGTTGGATCCTTTCTGTCGTTTTCTTGTCTGAATTGTATTCTAGATCAGCTTATAGATCCGTTTGATTCCGTCTGAATTGTCCACTCGGTTTAGTCCACGTAGTCCCGTCCACGTTTTAAATAAAAAACGTGGATAATCATCAGTAATTATACATTTATTATTACTCATCCACACACTAGCTATCCACAGCTTAAAATGTAATCACCAACCATTCTACATCCATTAATATACATCCACGCACTAGCCATCCACTACTAGTCCAACATGTCCCTAAAACACGAAACTTGTTCCTCCATCCACAAATATACATCCACCATCCATTAATATACATTCACGCACTAGCCATCCACTACTAGTCCAACATGTCCCTAAAACACGAAACTTGTTCCTCCATCCACAAATATACATCCACCACTATACTGTTGGTCCATTAATCGTCCACCTACCTATGGACGCCACTGATCATCAGTAATTATACATTTATTATTACTCATCCACACACTATCTATCCACAACTTAAAATGTAATCACCAACCATTCTACATCCATTAATATACATCCACGCACTAGCCATCCACTACTAGTCCAACATGTCTCTAAAACACGAAACTTGTTCCTCCATCCACAAGTATACATCCACAACTATATTGTAGGACTTTAAACGTCCACCTACCTATGGTCGTGTTTAGTGGACATCCCTTGGAAACAAATATTCACCAAAAAAGGATAAGTTTTGTATTACGTTTTGTGGACATCATAATCTTTGTTATAAAATTACGTTTGTGGACATCATACAAGTATCAAACTTGCAGTGATGGACATGACATTAGATGAAAGAAAACGTTATTTTTTGGATTATAATATTTTTTATTGACATGTGTGTTAAGTCATATTGAAGTTCATGTATATGATTCTAAAATGTGTACATTAATTTCCAAGTAGTCGAGTTTGTGTGGACAAGTATATGACCAAAATACTTTCAAATGTACGTATCCACATGGATAACATTTCATCAAATATCATACACTATAAAGATGTACGTATCCACATGGACGACATTTTACCAAATAACATACACTATAATGATTTTTTAATTATAAACACCTAATAAAGCCAAAAAACGATCACAGCTGTTCCCCACCTATTTATTAACTTTACATCCAACCGTCAGATCTATAAATAAATAAAAAATCAAAGGTCCAAAATAAGAGTCATATTTATCTCATTCACTTTATATTCTCCTTATAATCCAGCGGTCCAAAGGGAGAACATGTCACTATCTATCTACAAACCAACAAAACTAAATTTTTACTTCTTTAAATTGTTATTCCTCCTTTTAAATCAAGGGTAAAATCGTCCAAAAAATTGAATGAACAGTGCTAAAAGTGCACTTCACTCTCAAAGTGCCTTTTGTTGCAACAATATGTCTCATAAGTATCTTTATATGTAAATCACTCTCTATATTATAATGTTTTTTTGTTTATAATTTATATTTGTTTAGTGTAATATTAACATGAAATTAGCGTGCTGGTCATATGGTAGAGCCAAGATTGTTCAAAGGCGTGAAGAAGCATGTGAGAGGATCATGTGACACAAATTGTGTGAAAATCTTTAATTATTAAAAGAAGCATCATACTTGCTCCGTGACAAAAAAATAACCCATAACATGTTATTTTATCCTTTCGTATAATAAATAGTCTATTTTTCAATTATTATATGAGAAATTCACAGAATTACACCCTTTCAACTTTTACTTCGCAAAACTACAACTAATTCAATATTTTCACAAGTTTACACCCTTTTAAAATTTAAAAAGCTTGATTTACCCTTTTAAAAATTACCAAAATTAATTATTTTTTTCATTTGGGTTCGCTAATTAGTGTTTAGGGTATAGTATTAAGGGGTATGATTGTTTGGGTAGAGTTTATTTGGATTTAATTTTGAATGTTTAGGTGCAGAGCCGTGCCATAGTGCAATTAAAATAAACATTCGCCTATGGCATAAGTTTTTTTGGAAAAGTTTAAGGGCATATATTTTGTTTTTTAGTGTATAACAAATAATAAAATTAGTTTATATGTCACAAAGTTTTTCGTAATAAAGAAAAATAGAATATTGAGTGATAGAACCGAACATAAGTTTTTTTGCTTTCTTCAAATGTACCTTATTTGAAATATTATTTAGGTTTTTACTTTTAAAATACTTTTTCTTCTAATAAAAAATGTTATTTTTTCTTACAAAAATGTTATTTTCTTATAAAATGTTATTTTCTCTTCTAAACATTTGCACCTACTTTGAAAATCTATATATTTTTATCAAAACCGTATAGTTATAAACTTATTTAATAGACGCGTTTTTTATATATTAGGGCATTTTAATATTTTTCGCTTCTGGTATGTGTTACCGGTGGCACGGGTCTGTTTAGGTGTAGTTTTGTGAAGTATTTTAGAAATGGTGTAATTTTGTGAAATGTAATTCAAACGACTTAGTTTTATAATTTTCCCTTATTATATTATTGATTGATGTACAAAAGATTCAGTTTTTGTATAGACATCTTTTGTTGTTAAGTATACAAACGAACGAAAACTTAGCCAAATATCCCTCTGTTGCCGACATCGAATATTGACAAATTACAGTGCAACTTACAAATCATTACTAAACAAAAGCCCATATCTAATGACAGGCCCATTAAACTATTTTCTTATGTAATATTTTTCCAAAGAAACTACAAAATACATCACATACTTGGCCCAGTCATTATTATTTTATTTTCTTTCAGTGGCCCAACTAAATATATTATTAGGGATTGGGGTTTTTTTTAACATTAATAAATTTTTAGAATTTCTCTTTATAATTAGGACCATTTCACAAACAACATAAGTTCAGAGCAAAATAAAAAACTTTTTGGGGCAATTAGATGTAAATACTAAATGCCTAGGGTACTTTGTAAATAACAAAAACTCTATTCAATTATACAAATCAGCAAAAGTTCAGGACAAATTAGTTCATATTCAAAGTATTGGACTGTTTCCATAAATAGAGAAAGTTTCGGACCTTATCGCAATAACCAAAAATTCTACAAATTAACCAAAAAAATAAATAAACCAAAGTTCCAGCCAATAGGAGAGAAGATAGTTTTACATAAACCAAATCAAAATCAAACCATAAACCCTAATTTCTACCCAAACCTATTCTTAACCGTCACACCATTTTTTCCGGCGACGATCAACGTCGTCGCAATCCCCAGAAACATCCCGTGCTCCACTACTCCGGGCAATCTCAGTATAGCTTCACTCGCCGTCTCTAAATCTCCGATATCTCTTTCCAAATACAGATCCACCACGTAATTCCCATTATCCGTCACAGCCGCCGTTTCTCCTCCTCCGCCGTCTCCGCCGCGGCTATTCACCATCCTCAGCTTCGCCTTGCATCCAGCTCCTCTAAACATCTCCTCCAATTTCCCCCTAGTGAAATCGCAGCAGAACGGCACGACTTCGACGGGAACGGCGAGTCCGCTTCCTCCGATATGTTTCACGAGCTTAGACTCGTCGACTATCACGACGAACTCCTTAGAAGCTCCTTCCACCATCTTCTCTCTAAGCAAAGAGCCGCCTCTTCCTTTAACGAGATTCAGATTCGGATCTACTTCGTCGGCGCCGTCTATCGATAGATCCACGACGGGATGCGAGTCCAGATCGGATAAAGGTATGCCTAGAGAAACCGCCTGCTCGTGCGTCGTCGTCGACGTCGGGATCCCGATAACGTCGCGGAGTTTGCCTTGACGGAGAAGCTCGCTGATTCGATTCACGGCGTGTTTCGCGGTGGAGCCGGTTCCTAGGCCTACGACCATACCGGATTTGACGAATTCGACGGCTTTGTAAGCGGCGATTCTCTTGAGATCTTCTTGTGTGAGATTGGTGGGAGACGGCGAGGCTGCGGTGGCGGAATCGTACATAGAGCCCATTGTTGTGACGGGGATCGTATTAGAGAGACGGGGACTTGTGTTGTTGTGAAAATTGTATGTGAAAATGGAGTTTTGTAACCTTCTTAAAGGAGGAGAGACTCTATAAAGACAAAACCCCTTAATATGTGACGGTTCTTTAGAATCGTATTCGTCCTTTTTGACGGTTCTTTATTTTTAATTTTTAATATGTGATCAATTAGATACGGAAATTATGAAGAAGATACTAGTGTTATTGTCTAATTTATATTTTTAAACATGTTAATCACCTTTTAATTTATACTTATCCTTTTAATTAGAAATATCATGGCTCATGAGTGGTGTATCATGCCACTTGAAAAGAATTGAATGGTAGAGAAAAAGAGACATAATTATCTCTTGCAAAAACTATACTACTTCCATAAAATTAATATTTGATAACTTTAGATGATTAATAACAAAAAGATTGATTATTTAGTCTGAGTTTTTAGACCCATACATTTATGCCATGGAATTGAGAAATCTGATTTAATATCCAATACCAAGTAGTAATATAACACGTTTTCCTATAGGTTCCATGCATATTCCAATATCCCACCATGTCTCAAAGCAGCCTCTTTCTCCACTATTGGACATTTATGACGGTCGTTGGTCAGGTCTCTCTATGTAGCTTCTTTGAATTTAATTTTCATTTAAAACTTTATAACAAAACGTCACTGTTCCTTGTGTAAATGTCTCATTTAAAACCAATGTGAATACGATGATGCTCTACTTAAACATGATTTACATTCACCAAATAAGATAATCATGTTGCTTGCAAGTGCACGGTTCATGCTATTTTTGGGACCAATGCTTAACTTCTTAAACATTTTATTGGTCATAATACATCACACAATAATAAACAATAGAGTTAACAAATGGGTCACTTATTCACCAAATACACACAAATGAAATGCAATTACTTTCTCAGTCACATTCTTTACATGAAATGTTGTATTTTGTGTTTGTTCCTTCAAGACTTAAGGCATAACTTAGACATTATCGACAGTGAGCTTAAGGAAGATGACAATGTAGAACGTAAGGGACAAAAGCGCAAAGATATGCTGCCAAAACAAAAGCGCAGAGGCCTCTCTAACAGCGTAACCCCTTAGACTCGCAATAGCTCCGAGCAAAATAGCGCTCGGAGTCGAATACTGCAAAAGTAGCACAAACTTGAACATTGGATCTTGAGAAATGAGACCGAGTTTATCAGCCGACATAACAATCCCTATCCCGACCAAAGGAAGCACCAAAAGCCTCGCTACGGTTATACCCACCGTCGTCCGTAAACCGAGAGTCGATTCTTTAGGTCCTTCGGATAACATACCACCAAGTACAAGCATTACAGAAGGAACCATCGCGCTCCCCATTATATTCAAACTATCAGTTATAAAAGAAAGCGGCGCATCGTACCCAAAGACAATCTTTTTCAGCTGAGGAATCGATCCGACCACAATGGCTAACAAAGACGCGATTGTTGGTGGTTGTAGTATGTGTTTGACCGGAGTTTGTTCAGCCACGACTCTCATTCTCCTAATAACTCTCGGCTCAGCCAAGCACTGCAAAGACCTCGGAGACCTCGGGCTAGAACTCTCTCCCCCGGTATCACCCCCGAGATCAACGTCAGGCAAAGAGCCCTGCGAGTAACTCGAATTGCTATTAAACACCCTCGCAATGAAAGGCGTCTTACAATGCTCCGTCTCTTTCTCCTCGATCCCCGGCCACTCGGCTTCGACTAAAAGCGGCCTACTAACATCGTGCGCAGGCTCATCAACAGCCTCCACAATCTCAACCCCGTCTTCCTCAACAACCTCATAATACTCCAAAGGCGGTTCCATCATATGATAAACAACGGTGTAAACAAGAATCACAGCGACCCACTGCGCGAAGGAAACGTACGAAACGCCTCTCGAGTGACAATTCCCACCAAAAGGATTGTTCTTTGTGTGGCACACGGAGCTAACAATAGCTAGCAAGAGGTTCCCTGTGTTACCGAAAGCCGTCATGACTATAGTGAACCTAGTGAACTCTGGTGGTGGTCTACACACAAGAACCACCAAGTAGCCTATAAAAGAACCTATCACTGTGCTTAACAAAACGTTGACAGGTATAAACCACCAACGAACGATGTTATCGAAGGTTATGCTTTCACCGAGCTCGGTGAATATTAGGCAAGGCAAGAACAAAGCGAACACAAGCTTGCTTAGTAAGCGAAAGGTGGCTCTAGGGACTAATTGGGTTTTGGGATGTGCGAGAAGGAGACCGATCATTGTTAAGCAGATAAGCTTCATCAATGGCACAATACCGCTTATTATATCTTCGAGTCTAGAACTAACCTTGTGATTCGACGCGAAATTCGACATCTTTGTCTTCCGATTTCGAATTTGATGTTGAAATGTCACTGTGACGAAGCTGGAAATTCAACGATGAACAAATCGGAAGCTGAAACCACGACACAGTAGTGAAGACGAATCTGAATCGAAGACTAGAAGAAGAAGAAGAAGAAGAAGAAGCGAAAATGGCTTAAAGAGAAGAAGACGAAGCAAATGGAGGAAGACGACAAGCTTTCATGATTATCATCACATGGGAAGAAGATAACTATTTGGGCAAGTGAAGAAACACGAAGCCCAAATAAATAAAGCCCATGTTGAATCTCCAACTCGGTTTATATGAATAAACCAACATATAACCGGTTTACTCCCGGTTTAGCGTTAAAACCCGGAATCGAACAAAAGGTCACGTTTGGCTGGAGTTTTCTCACGTGGGAATAAAAAAAATAGCTGCCCGCTAACCAAACCAGCCCACGTGAAACCCATTTGCAGACTTAATGACACGTGTTCGTGTATAATTGGTTAAAACTGTTAGAAAAGCGGGTACGAATCCGAAATACTGACCCGGATCCGTTTCTCTGCACTTAAAAGAGAAACCCTACGTGAACAGCGACAGTTTCTGGGTCCTCCACGGCAATCTCAGAACCCGGAGACGACGTCGCGTTTCGCGAAATCGAGTTTTTCAAAGTTTTCGATTTCGAATTTTACTTTCATGGATTCACCTTGATCTTCTTCTTCTTCGAAAGATGTCGAATCACTCTAGAGAAGAGCCAAGCACTGCTCCGAAGACAGATCAATGGTACGATCTCGTCCTGGGTCCTTCTCTAAAAGATGATTCCTCACATAGATTCTGCACCTTGCGATGTGAGTTTCGGATCTTACGATCCTTGTGTTGATTTCGATCGAAAAACTTGTTTAGTTGCTTATGATCCATATATTAGATTAGTTTCTTAATCCTGTGTTGATTCGATTTAAAACTTGGTTTGTTGCTTATGATCCATAGATTAGATTAGTTTCACTTGAGATTGTATTGTTTGTTATCACAGTGATTATATTATTGTGAATGATATTTGCAGATGAATTCAAGCCAGCTTCTATAGACAAGAACAGGTCAGGAACTCTGCACAAGAAGAAAGACAACAGAGTTTCGGTCGAGTTTCAGAATAACCAGCCTGGTAAGAGCAAGGTTACTTTTGAAGGTAGCAGTGAGGATTACAAAGAGAATGACGCTGTGATTTTTTTCGATGGGGAGAGGTTTCGAATGGAGAGGCTGCATCGTGCCGTGAAGCAGCTGCGGCATCTTAGGACACCAGGGGAATCAGCTGCGGCTTCGCAGGGCTCTGTGCCTGTGGAGCATCATCGGTTATCTCCAGTGGGTTGGGCTGGTAAATCTCCGCAAGTGAATAGGAGTTTGCATCAAGAGATGCCTGTAAGTTTCTCAATGTCTCTTTTCTTTGTCAAATTTTGTTTTTTTTGCTTGATGGCAAATCGGTGCTGTTGCTATTTGTTAAAGTTTTTCGTTTTGGGTAATATCTGCAGGTTGAGGTGGAAAGAATCGAAATCGGGAAGCCAGATTACTCAGGTTAGGAGTTTGTTCCTCCTATGTAGTTATAGGATTTAGCATTTTTAGTTCTATCTTATATTCTTATAGCTATGTAGTTTTTAGGAATCAGCTTGTGATTCTTTAGATCATAAGGTACAGTGCATACAATCAACAAAACTTAACCTTAATACAAGATCAACTTGTCACGACTCGCTACTTCTTAGTCTCTTTAACCATCACCCACAGTTTGGAATATACACATATGGTTGGTCTAGTTTGGTTGCTAGTACATAGACTTTCCGACTCAACGCCATAGAAAGTATACTTTGAACCGGATTCTTACGGTCATTACTGATAATGGATTCTCATTGTCTCTGTTATTGTTTGGATATGTATTGATTAGGTATTATAGTCAGTGGAGTCTAACCAGGAATATCAAACAGTTGATTCACGTTTATAGATCCACATTAACTATAAGCATGTGTTTGCTATTTATGGGCTTTTTTTATTGCAAGAACTTATGTGGGAGTTGTAAAACTGATTTTAAAAAGTGATTGCAGCTGAGCAGGCCATCCCTGGAAACGCATCTGCTATCTCACCAATGGATGACAAAAACGATGATGAAGAAGAACATCACGAGATTGATTTGGTTGATATATTCGGGTCATTTACACCAGAGAACGAAAACGCAGACAATGCACAACATACCGGCGATGGAGAATACGCCGAGAGCTTGAACAACCAACTTAGCATTGCAGAAGAGGAGATTGCAGATGTGGACGATGATAGCGGCGATGAAGGAGAAAAGGGTCTTAACGCAGCAGAAGCACTCAGAGCGCAAGTGAACGCAGAGGTGCAAAAAGACCAAAGCTCAAGCTCGAGCAGTGGCAGCGGAAGCAGTAGCGGAAGTGACAGTGATGGTCGGAGTAAAAGCGTAAGCAGCGGAAGCGGCAGCCGTGGGCAGAGTAGTAGCGGAGGAAGCAGTAGCCGTGGAAGTGGAGGAAGTGATGATGAAGATGAAGTCAACTCCGTGTAAACACTATATATAAACCAATATTTTCTATATAGACGACATTGCGTCTGAATAATTGTTATTGAAGATCCAAAGGGTAAAGTTTTTTTTTACTATGAAATGATGAAGCAAGTTAACAAAAAATGGTATTTTTGGAAGACTCTAATTTTTGGGTTTAAAGAAAATGCTATTTTGGCAAGTAGACTCTTGTTTTTTAAAAAAATTTTGCAACTAGGCTATAATTTTTGGTGTTTGATAAAAAAATGGTATATTGGCAATTTGACTCTGATTTTAGGGTTTAATCAAAAAATGGTATTTTGACAATCAGACTGAGATTTTGGGTGTTTGATAAAAAAATGGTATTTTTGGCAATTAGACTGATTTTAAGGGTTTAAGGGTGTGATTGAAAGTAAAATCTCAAATTTCTCCGGTAATGACCTTCTTCACACGATTCCTCCGCTTCGCCGTGAAACTCAACGGAGAGAATCTCTCTCGCCGTGAGTACGTGAGAACATTCTCTGTCGGAAAACAGAGACCATGTCTCGAATCAATTCATAAGCCTTCAAATCTGCCGCTTTACTCAACATTTCACGGCGGTTCCGTTAAAACCCACCAAATCTCCACCGTCTCCGCCGATGAAGACGAAACCAGAGTGTCACAAGACGCCGACAGAATCTGCAAACTCCTCTCCAAGTCCACCGATTCAACAACCACCGACGTAGAGAATCTACTCAACGGAGCTTCCGTTAAACTCTCGCCGTCATTAATCGAACAAGTCTTAAAGAAGCTAAGCAACGCCGGCGTTTTGGCTTTCTCCGTTTTCAAATGGGCAGAGAAACAAAACGGTTTCAAGCACACGACTTTTAGCTACAACGCGTTGATCGAATCTCTAGGCAAAATCAAACAGTTCAAGCTCGTGTGGAATCTCGTAGACGACATGAAACACAAGAAGCTTCTTACCAAAGACACGTTCGCTCTCGTGTCTAGACGCTACGCTCGAGCCAGGAAAGTCAAAGAAGCCATAGCCACGTTTCACAAGATGGAAGAAGAGTATGGTTTTAAGATGGAACCAACCGATTTCAATCGTATGCTCGATACTTTAAGCAAATCTCGAAACGTAAGTGATGCACAGAAGGTGTTCGATAAAATGAAAAAATCGAAAAAGTTCGATTTCGATATCAAGTCTTATACTATATTGCTTGAAGGATGGGGTCAAGCTTTGAATCTATTGAGAGTTAATGAAGTTTATAGAGAGATGAAAGAAGAAGGCTTTGAGCCCGATGTCGTAGCTTACGGTATAGTTATCAATGCTCATTGTAAAGCTAAGAAGTACGATGAAGCGATTGGTTTGTTCGATGAGATGAAACAGAGGAATGTTAAGCCAAGTCCTCACATTTATTGTAGTTTGATAAACGGGCTCGGCTCCGAGAAGAGACTTAACCAAGCCCTCGAGTTTTTCGAGAGATCGAAAAGCTCGGGGTTCCCCCTCGAAGCACCCACTTACAACGCGCTGGTTGGTGCTTTTTGTTGGTCTGAACGAATCCAAGACGCATTCAATGTAGTGGAAGAGATGAGATCAAAAGGGATCGGTCCTAACGCTAGGACATACGATATAATCCTTCACCATTTGATTCGAATGCAACGGACTAAAGAAGCGTACGAAGTCTATCAAAAGATGAGCTGCGAAGCGACGGTAAGTACTTACGAGATCATGGTGAGGATGTTCTGTAATAAAGAGAGATTGGATATGGCGGTTAGAGTATGGGACGAGATGAGAGGGAAAGGTGTTTTGCCGGGTATGCACATGTTTTCGAGTTTGATCGTAGCTCTTTGCAATGAGAATAGATTAGAGGAGGCTTGCGAGTATTTCGATGAGATGTTGGATGTGGGTATTAAGGCACCGGGACATATGTTTAGCCGTCTTAAGCAAGCGCTAATCGATGGTGGACGGAAAGATAAAGTCGCGGAATTGGCTTTGAAGATGGATAGGCTTAGAAAAACACAACTTGGCTGAAAATTTTGGTTTTGTTACAATACAATGTTATGTGTGTTATTGTTATTACTGTGTTCGTTTTGCAATTGCTAGTCTTAAATCTTTATTAATGAGCTTAGTAGAGATCATGTTTGTTGATTTGGTGATATATTGTTAATCCAAAATTTTGAAATGCAAAAAGTTTATTTGATAGTCACTGTAAACTAATTTGTTTGGTTTAACAACTACAAGACTAATATGGTTTGGTCTTTTGTGACTACAATTTTGTTTTTTTAGTTGATGTTGTTTGTCATTGGCTTTATCTGAATTGTGGAATCAGCACAAGTGATTCTGTTAATATATACACGTGGCAATAGAGCATTGGTTGATTGAATTTAACAAAAGTAATCTGTGTATATGATTTAGACATACACTATGTTATAAGAAAACACTGCCGAGGATAAGAGGTTTTAGATTGCTATGACAAATCACAAGTCAAGTCAATGTAATCAAAATTAACAAAACACATCAAAACATTATATACGCTTAATCAAATTGTTGAAACTTTTTTTTTTTTATAGCAACAATTGTTGAAACTTTTCTAAACTCACTTTCTAAGTTTCATAATTCATATAAAAAACACTCTTCTACTCTTTCAAAATAAATATGTTTTAGAAAAAAAATATTTACCAAAAACAAATGTTTTAGAAAAAAAATTGTTAGAAAATAAATGTGGTTTTATGATTCTAACGTAGTTTTTCTCATTTTATCACTAATTAAAATACTAACATTTTAATTTAAGTAAAAATATCAAAACTATATTTAATTTGACGTGGAAAGAATATTTCTCGTGATTAAAATGGCTAATCCTACCCAAATTATTAACCATAGACGTAATTACGTAAACCAAGATATCTAATGAATGTCCATTCGCCCATAACGATCATAATTCATTTGATCATAATTCATTTGGAGTACTAATTTTGTTAAAAAAGGAGGCTATATATATGTTAAATGCTATTTTGTGAAAAAAATATATGATATTTTGTGCCCTATAATAGCCATCTGTTTATTCATTTTGAGCTTTGTTTTGAGTCACTAAGCTATTTCAGGGAACCCTTTTTGGAGTTAACTTTACATCCATAACCTTATGTTTAGCATATTATAATATTTTGAAAATAATTATGGCGATTGTGATGCATTATTTAGCTCCACCCAATGAAGTTGTGGAGAATCACAAAACTACACCATTTGAATTACATTTCACAAAACTACACAATTTCCAAAATACTTCACAAAACTACACATAAACACTAAAAATTAAATTCAAATAAACCCTACCCACACAATCCTACCCCCTTAATACTATACCCTAAACACTAATTAGCGAACCCAAATGAAAAGATTTTAATTTTGGTAATTTTTTAAAGGGTAAATCAAGGTTTAAAATTTTTGAAAGGGTGTAAATATGTGAAAATATTGAATTAGGTGTAATTTTGTGAAGAAAGGGTTGAAAGGGTGTAGTTTTGTGAATTCCTCAAAATTAAAATGGTAAACATTTCCTTTTAAGCTTCGGTCAAGTGAATTTACAATATACTTTTTGGGATGAAACAATATGGTTTCTTTTAACTTGAAAGTAAAAAATGTTACACGAATAGTTTTATTTCAATATCATGTACTGATTATATTATTTTTTTGATCAAGACAATAGCATGTACTATTATGCGGGTTTAAATATGAACCGTCACTATTTATAGAAAAAAATACAACATTGTAAAAAGAAAAAAGAGGTCTAAAGAATATGATAATTGGGGTGTAAGAGAAGAAAATGCCAACGAAGTTTATAGGGTGGAAAGTTTAAAGACATACACAACAAATTATTAATGTTTTTTTTTCAAAGAAATTTTTTTATTAATGCAAAACAATAAAAATATGTGGAGGGGGATTTAAATTTATATTTTCAAACTATAGACTATAGAAATAGTATAATTGAGTTGTCTACTTCGTAAAAATCGGACCCCCACAACCTATTTTCTCATTGAATCATTGCCCTTAAAAAATAGAATGATTTAAAAAATATTCTCATAATACTATTCTCTTTTACTGTTTCATACCTAAATTAAATAATTGAATGTGTGATTGTGTAGTTTAACTATAAACCCTATCATTGTACCTATCCAAAGTAACAAATTAAACATGTAATTTAGAAATGTCGTATCCAGTGGCGGAGTCAGAATTTTGATCTACCGGGGTCATAATTTTTTTAAATAAAAATTTACATAAACGTAGTTAAAAAATTCAAGAGAGAATTACAAAACTACATCATTTGAATTACATTTCACAAAACTACATCATTTCACAAAACTACACCATTTCACAAAACTACACCATTTCAAAATTACTTCCCAAAACTACACCTAAATACTCTAAACTAAATCTAAATAAACCGTATCGATTACAATTATATCATGAACTAATATATACATACGTACGACATCATATATAGCTATTAAGCTATTGAAGAATTACAAAACTACAACATTTCAATTGCATTTTACAAAGCTACACCATTTCATAGTCACTTTTCAAAATTACACATAAATACTTAAAATTAAATTCAAATAAACTATACACAAACAATCATACCCCTTTAATACTATACCCTAAACACTAATTAGCGAATTCAAATGGAAATATTTTAATTTTGGTAATTTTTTAAAGGGTAAATCGAACATTTAAAATTTTGAAAGAGGATAAATATGTAAAAATATTAAATTGGGTGTAGTTTTGTGAAGTGAATATTGAAAGAGTGTAGTTTTGTGAATTCCTCTTAAGCTATAGATATATACGGAATTAATAATCATAAATATAACTTTAATATAGGAATAATTACAAAAATACAGCTAAACATTCAAAATTAAATCCAAAATAAACTCTACCCACATAATCACATCCATTTCATATTATATCGAAAACATTAATTAGCGAAACCAAATAAAAACATTTTAATTTTGGTAATTATTTAAATGGTCAACCATTTGAAATTTTGAAATGATGTAAATATGAAAAGATATTGAAATATGTGTAGAAACAATGGTCGAAAGTTTATAATTTTGTGAATTCCTCTTTAATCTATCATATAAATATAGACTTTTTGAAGAAAATATAGACCCTTTTAAAATTTGAAGACAAAGCAAATGTGAGAATGGTAAAAATAAAATAGAGAAATCATAATGACGCATTAAATATGACGCATGTGAATTGTGAGGTGATCATGAGAACGATAAACCTCTAGCCCCGTGACATTGTTTTAAAAGAAACCGATCAATTAAGAAAAGAATTACCATTTTTATTTATTAGAACCCTAAGAGCAAATCCATTGGTGTTTTTTAATGGGATCTTAGCAGGTGGGTCACCTAAATAGTTAAGATCTGGATCTTATATTTCCTATTTAAGATCCGGATCTTAACTATTCATGGGTACGTGACGGTTCATGATTAATGCGTTTTTAATTTTTATTTTTTTAAACCAAATATTCACGGGACCTACTGGATAGTTAAGAAATTTTGAGAATTTCTCTGTTGGAGATGCTCTAATAAGCCTTTTTGTTATGACATTGCTTATAACAATTGATGAATATGTAAAACAATCTTAATTATATTTATTAATCCATAAAAAAAGCTTTTGTAGTTACAAAAGTGTCCACAAGTCGTGTGAAAATAGCACAAACCTCGTTGTCCATCGTTTGATAATTTGAGGCAAACATCATTAGAAAGGACCACCTCTTCTTTATAAAACACATCGATATCCCTAATCACACTTTAAGTATATTAAACACACATTTACGTATATTGATTAACTAATGTAATAATCATGGGCCCTACATATACTCCTATATATAAATATGGTCGAGTCAAGTATATGCATCTTTGCTCTCTCTCTTGCTAAGTTTTGGTCAGAAAATATAAATAAAAAAATGGGAGCTCTTGATTATATCTCCGATTACATCTCCGACTACTTCCACCACGTGTCCACTAAAAGAAAGAAGCGTAAAGTCATGCAGGTCTCTCTCTCTCTCTCTCTCTATACATACAACGACATCGTTTTGCTTCTCAAGTTCTACAAAAAAGTTGCCATATTCAAAGCCTAGTTAATTAATTATTTGTTTGCTTTTAAAACTCTTTTGTTTTCGATTGGGTAATAGACAGTTTATATAAAGGTGAAAATGGACTGCGATGGATGCGAACGCAGAGTCAAGAACGCTGTTACATCCATGAAAGGTTTCAAATTCTTTAGCTCCTAATTTAATAACCGTTTCTTGATAATCCAATTGTATTTCAAGAAAATTCATGCATACAATGTCTTTTTTTGTATATAAACTTTTGTTTTGTTGTAATAAAGTTTTCAATTACAAAAGAACAAAATATATGAAACGCATGCAGGAGCGTTATCGGTGGAAGTAAACAGAAAGATACACAAAGTAACGGTTAGTGGCTACGTGGAACCAAAGAAAGTGTTGAAGAGAATAAAAAAGACAGGGAAAATAGCTGAGATTTGGCCGTACGTTCCGTACAACATGGTGGCCTATCCTTACGCGGTCGGTGTCTACGACAAGAAAGCACCGACCGGTTACGTAAGAAAGTCCACGGAGCCGTTGCAAGGAGGAGCTTATAACGATGACATGATGATCATGACTCTTTTTAGCGACGAGAACCCAAACGCTTGCACCGTTATGTAATTGTAATGATATGCAAATTTGTAATATAAACCGCACGTAACGTTGTATTATGTGACTTGGCTCCTTTTATTTTTGTTTTGGTATGTGTATTTGAATAGAGGACGAAGCAAAGTAGTGTAGAGAGATTAAAATATCAAATATATTCTACATATATGTATGTTCAATGAATCTTTTGATTTATTTTAAATTAAAATTATACATTTAAGTTTTGCTCAAAACTATACTTGCCGTTTATAAAAGAAAAGAACTGTCTGATTTTTAAATTAATAATAAAAATGGTTTGACCCATGTATATATTTTTTAAAGAAAGCCCATTAACAAATCAAAAGCCCATTTAAACATAGATGAGACTAATCATCATTAATATGACAACGGTCATTATTAAAGCCTTTAAAACAGGTGATTTAAAAATTTCACAACGGCCATGACGTAAACTCTGTTAAATATCTTTGGTTTGTTGGATTAATAAAAAACTTGTCTGATTTATACGATTGTGAATAGTAAAAGATTATGATATCGTGTCATTATTTAGTTGTTAGAGATAGACATGTTAAATTGTTTTTCACGTAAATCAATAATCTTTTTAACTCAATAGGAGAAAAATCATACAACCAAGTCTTTCCTCATTAATCATGACCAATCACTTATTTGTTACATAAACATGTTAGTTTTTTTTAGCTAATCCTCTTATTTTAATCAAATTAAAAATCTTATAAAACAGCAACTTCCTCATTATTCACGATCCCAACTGTTTAATTAAAACCGTATTAAAGATTTAGAAAATACTCCCTTTCTAATTGATAGATAATTTGGGTTTTTCACACATTAATAAAATATTAGTAATTAGTAACTATGAATACATTATTTTATAAATTAAACATTATCCTATAAAATTCAACCACTAGTATTCTAAAAAAATCAATTAATGTGCCTTGAATTTTACAATTTGTAATTAAAACTACAATAAAAACCTAAAACATCTATGTTTAAATAACAAATTAAAAACCTAAAACATTTATTATTAAAAAACATAGGGAGTACTTTATAAAAACTATATATATATATATAACTCAATAAACTTTACCAACGTGAGTTAAAAAGAAAACTAACTTTTTTTTTTGGTTAACCTGGGTATCCCGGACCTATGGAAGGGTCCAGACTAATTCTAAGGGGAGGTGCAGCCCACGGATAAACTCTCTTTCCGGGTATTCAAATGGGCCGAAAGCAAGAGCCCATATCCATGTGGCCAAGTGAATAATCTAACAATTTCGCACTCGCGGGGAATCGATCCCTGACCTAGACCAACATGGCGACTCCTCCACACAAGTGAAAACTACCAGACCAAGAGCACTTGGTTAAAGAAAACTAACTTCATCATTAATGATTTTAGATTGTTGTGATATGGAAATTTAAGTGAATAAAACAGTTGGTATTAGTTAAAACAAAAGGGGAAGTGACCTTGGTCTAGTGCAGTTATAAGTCCACAGGAGGCAGGCAGCACCACCCCACCCGGGATCGATTCCCCGCGGCTACGATAGTATAAGTTTGGCTAATGAACTGGCCATTTGTGGCCCAAATGTTGACAAAAAAAAAAAAGTTAAAACAAGAGTGGAAGTTGAATGCTAATAATAAGTTTACTGTGCCAAAATGCCAGTAGACTGGTCTTATGTCTATAATGAGCTTTCCTAGTGTCTTTACAAAAAAGGTCAAAGCATAAGATATTTTAAATTGCAATCTACGATATAAACAAAACCAAAAGATTTTTGATAAAGAAAGCCAAAAGATATAAAATTGCTTTTACAAAGCTGTTTTAGCAAATACGTTTCAAAGTTTCTTTACTAAAAAATATCTAGTAACTTTCATAAAAATATATTTACTCCTTTCTTTTGTCAGAAAACAATATCTAGTAAAATGAATTTTTGGAGTAAATAATTTTGATGCTTTAACCACCAAATAATTTTGATACTTTAACACGATAGTACGGGTTGATGAGAGAACGGGTGGGAATGGGCAGCTATCCCCTGATTCGCTTGCGTTTGGGCAGTGGATAAATGACTTATCTCTCATTGATATGGGTTTTCGGGGACCGATGTATACTTGGAGAAGAGGTAGGGAGGAGCGTTTCTTTGTTGCGAAAAGGCTGGATCGGGTTTTATGTTGTCCTCATGCACGGTTGAAGTGGCAAGAAGCAACGGTGCAACATCTTCCCTTTCTTGCTTCGGACCATGCCCCACTCTATGTTCAGTTGACGCCGAGGTTAGGGGTGAATCGGAGGAGAAGACCGTTTCGTTTTGAAGCGGCTTGGATGGGTCATTCGGGGTTCAAGGATTTATTATCGGCCTCATGGAATGGACACTTGAGTACGCCACAAGCTCTGAATAGACTTCAACATGTTCTTGGCAAGTGGAACAGAGAGGTTTTTGGTGACGTCCATAAGAAGAAGGAGAAGTTGGAGAATGAAATCAAATCGGTTCAAGAGGCCATTGCAATTAGTCAATCAGATGCTCTCTTAAGTAGAGAGGGAGTTTTACTTAAGGAACTTGAGACGGTGTTGGAACAAGAAGAGGTTCTCTGGTTTCAGAAATCAAGAGAAAAGTATATAGTTCATGGAGATCGAAACACGAAGTTCTTTCATACGTCAACGATTATTCGAAGACGAAGGAATAAAATTGACATGTTACGTGATGATGAGGGTCAATGGATTTCGAATACTCAAGCGTTGGAAAATCTAGCGATTGATTATTACAAGAGGCTATACTCCTTGGATGATGTGGAGCCGGTGGTGGAGTCACTACCGCGAGATGGGCTTTTCGAGTGTTTCTCCCACGGATCAAGCTGAGCTTAACAAACCTTTTTCTGCTTTAGAGGTGGAGACTGTTATTCGTAGCATGGGGAAGTACAAAGCTCCAGGGCCGGATGGTTTTCAACCAGTGTTTTACCAGGAATACTGGGATGTTGTTGGGGAGTCTGTGATCCGATTTGTGTTGGAGTTCTTTGCCACCGGTATTTTGCCTCCAGGTACGAATGAGGTTATTGTTGTTTTGATTGCGAAGGTGGCAAAACCAGAACGGATAATGCAGTTTCGACCGATTAGTTTATGTAATGTGTTGTTTAAAACAATTACAAAAACTATGGTGGGGAGACTTAAGGATGTGATGACGAGATTGGTGGGTCCTGCGCAAACAAGTTTTATCCCAGGAAGGTTGAGTACGGATAATATAGTGATTGTACAGGAAACGGTACATTCTATGAGGCGGAAGAAGGGCCGTAAGGGATGGATGTTGTTGAAATTGGACCTCGAGAAAGCTTATGATCGGATTCGGTGGGACTTTACGGAGGATACATTGAAAGTGGTGGGTCTATCGGAGACTTGGGTACGCTGGATCATGCAGTGTGTGGAAAGTCCTTGGATGAGTTTACTATGGAATGGGGAGAAAACCGATTCCTTTCAGCCGTGTCGTGGTATTCGCCAAGGGGACCCGCTCTCACCATATTTGTTTGTCTTGTGCATGGAGAGATTATGCCACTTGATTGAAGATTCAATTGTCAGAAAGCAATGGAAGCCGATTCAGATATCACGAGGAGGTCCGCATTTATCTCATATATGCTTTGCAGATGACTTAATCCTTTTCGCGGAAGCCTCGGTTTCACAAGTCCGGGTTATTCGAGGGGTTTTGGAACGTTTTTGCGTGGCTTCGGGGCAGAAAGTCAGCCTTGAGAAGTCTAAGATCTTCTTCTCTAGTAATGTGTCGAGGGATTTGGAGAAGTTAATCAGCGATGAAAGTGGTATTAAGTCAACGAGAGAGCTGGGTAAATACTTGGGAATGCCGATTCTCCAGAAAAGGATTAATAAAGAGACATTTGGAGATGTTCTCGAGAAAGTTTCTTCTCGTTTGGCAGGATGGAAGGGGAAGATGTTGAGCTTTGCGGGGAGGGTAACGTTGACGAAAGCGGTTTTATCGGCTATACCGATACATTCGATGAGCGTGATTAAGCTCCCGCAATCAACTTTGAGTAGCTTGGAGAAGTTGTTACGGGGCTTTGTTTGGGGAAGTAGCCCGGAAAAAAAGAAACAACACTTGTTGGCTTGGCATAAAATCTGCCTACCAAAGCGAGAAGGTGGGTTAGGCATACGAATTCCAAAGGCAATGAATGTAGCCTTGTTAGCAAAGGTGGGATGGAGGGTATTACATGACCATACAAGTCTTTGGGTGAGGGTGTTACAAAGCAAATACAAAATAGGAGAGCTTACGGATGAGTCTTGGTCTACGCCTAAGAGTACTTGGTCCCCGTTATGGAGAAGTGTCGGGGCTGGTCTGCGTGAGGTAGTAAAGCATGGCTTTCGATGGGTGATTGGTAATGGGTGCCGTGTACGTTTCTGGACGGATCGGTGGCTATCAGAAAGACCGCTTGCGGAGGAGTTGAGAGCTCCATTACCCGACGGGTTTGAGAACTTGTTGGTCCGTGATTTGTGGAGGGATGGAGTCGGATGGGATTTCCAGAGGATCAACCCATATATCTCACATAACCGAAAACTTGAACTCATGGCCGTGGTTGTGGATACGGTTACGGGAGGACAAGATAGGTTGTCTTGGATGGGAAATATAGATGGAAGCTTCACGGTGGCATCCGCGTATAAGATGGTGACTCGCAAAGAAGAGCCGAGACCAGATATGAGCAGTTTCTACAACCGATTATGGAGAGTAATGGTGCCGGAAAGGGTAAGAATTTTCCTATGGTTGGTGGCTCATCGTGTACTTATGACAAATATGGAGCGTAAAAGGAGACACATTGGTGATGATGATATTTGTCAGGTATGTAAGGGAGGCATGGAGTCCATACTCCATATCCTTCGAGATTGTCCTGCGGCTCACGGGTTGTGGACCCGGCTCGTACCACTTCGGAAACAACAAGCTTTCTTTTCTTCGTCGTTGCTTGAATGGGTATATGGGAATATTGGGGATGAGACGGAAACAGGAGATGGTGCTTGGACTACAATGTTCTCTATGGTAGTGTGGTGGAGCTGGAAATGGAGATGCAAGAATGTATTTGGCGAGAGTCAGTTGTGTCGGGATAGAGTGAAGTTTGTGAAAGAGAAAACACGAGAGGTGATGGCTGCGAATGCGAAGGTAGCTGGTGAGACAGGCCAACAAAGTAGAGTGGAGAGGATGGTCGGCTGGAAGCGGCCAAACGATGGGTGGCTTAAGCTAAATACGGATGGTGCTTCAAGAGGAAACCCGGGCTTAGCTTCTGCGGGAGGAGTTCTGCGTAATAGTGAGGGTGATCGGGTAGGTGGCTTCGCACTGAATATTGGGAGATGCTCGGCGCCATTAGCGGAACTATGGGGGGTCTATTATGGACTATTTATCGCTTGGGAGAGACGTATTACGCATTTAGAGCTGGAAGTGGATTCAGAAATAGTGGTGGGTTTTCTTCAGACAGGGATTGTGGACTCGCATCCGTTGTCGTTCCTGGTACGATTGTGCCATGGCTTTCTTTCTAAGGATCGGGTAGTCCGAATTTTTCATAGGTATAGGGAAGCTAATCGTCTAGCTGACGGATTAGCGAACTATGCTTTTTCTCTGCCTCTAGGATTTCATGCTTTTAGTTATGTCCCTTTGGAGGTTGATTCGATTTTGCGAGAGGATGTTGCGAGTGCATCGTGTATCCTAGGCAAGTCCTTATGTAAGAAACACTTTATATTTACTTAATAAAGCTGGGGGATTTATCCCCCGGGGTCTCACCAAAAAAAAAAAAATTATTTACCTTTGGTTTCAGATTTAAATAATTTCTATATATTTGCTATTGTTATTCACTAAAACCCTAACCATTTTTTCATCTTTTTCTTGAATAATCATCATTTCTTTAAACTTTAAGACACAAATTATTTGATATTAAACCAAAAACAGTTCAAATTACTCATAACACGACACAGCATTCAAATAGTCATTTCATCATGTAAGTCAACATTCAAGTTTCTATACCACATTTGAATTAGTATTATGTTGCTAACTTTTATAAAACAATTCAATATATAGCCAAGTTTTCATTATCAATTTTAAATAAAAATATTAATTAAAACCCATTGAATTTGACATGTACAAACCAAAATTGATAATGTCAAGTTTCTATACTACATTTGACACATATATTTGAATTAGTATCATTTCACCAACATTTAGAAACCAATTCAATTTATAATTTTTTTATGAATTTAAAATAAAAATATACCAAATGGAATTTGACTTATAAAAACCAAAATTGATAATGTCAGCAAGTTTCTACTACACTTGACAGATACGTTTGAATTAGTATCATGTTACCAAATTTTAGAGAACAATTCAATTTATAGCCAAGTTTTCATTATCAATTTGAAATTAAATATTCAATAGTTAAATTTTCATATCATACAATAACTATATATAAATACTACTTTCTCTATTTATGTTTATAAGATGTTTTAGATTTTTCCATATTCTTTGAATTTCTCTTTAGATTTCTATGCAAACACAATTTAATTTACTTATTGATAGAAAGGCAAAGAAAACCCCCCAAAAAAAAATATATCATCATAATAAATGAAAATGTTGCCCTGAAATCTGAAAAGAAAATCAAATAATATGGAAAAAAATCTAAAACATTTTATAAAAATAAACTGAGAAATGAGTGTTTGATTCAATTGATTGTGGATATCTTTATTACACATATATGATACATACATATATTAACAAAAATCATGGATAAAAACATATATTACCAAAAAAAACCATTGAATTTGACATATACAAACCAAAATTATAAAGAATCAAGAGTGTGAAAGCAATGCAAAAAAAAATTATATATCTCACACACAACACCACAAACTCATATATTATAAATATACAAAACCCCAAAGAACTTCTTCAACATCTTTTGAGTATTCCACACAAATACAAACACACACACACATACTTGACTTTTCTTCACAACTCTTAAAGATAAAAAAAAGACATGGAGTTCATGTTTTGTCGGAAAACGATGACTAAAGTCATGTTGTTACTAGTTATAACCATCATGACATGGCTTGTAGCCGGAGAAGCAAGTGGCACGAAGCAAGAAGAGAGAATTTTCAACGTAGAGAAGCTAGAGATGTTCGTTGATGAGCTTCCTCATATTCCTACACTTCATGGCTTCAAATTCGTCAATGGCTTAGTCAAATCTAAATCTCTTAAAATCGGCATGTTCTTCAAGAAATGGGTATTATTTAATTTTAATTTTCTTTTACATTGATTTATTTCCATTTATATCATTTTTTTTCTTTAATATGTTTTCTTGAAACTATTTTTGGTATTGTTATTAAATATTATTATTTCGTTATAACAGATCATCTTCCATTTTTGTCATGAGGAAATAAATGGCCAAAATATTTAGATAGAAATTACATATTACCCACCATTTAGTGATATACACCTGTAATTCATGCAAGAAAAAAAAAATTAAGTTTTTGAATTCAACCATCATTAACGACAAAAATTAAAATCAATTAAATTTTTTGAAAATATAAAGATTAGTGAAAGCTAATTGCATTGTAGTTGGTTACGTCTCTTCGTTGGTAAAGTCATTAGAATAAATTCACTTTTGTCGTGTTGTTTACACTCTTGTCCTCACTTATTTGTCCTCTTTAGAAAAAAAAATATCTAATATTATTTGTACCGACGAATAAATGCTTTCTTATTATCATTAGTCAAAATTAATATTCTTTGCTCTCATTAACACATTGTTTAATAATAGCTTTACATAATTTGATTATAGCTTTACAAACTTCGAAGTTTGATTCGTACCCGCTAACTATATAATATGATTGCTTTTATATTACTTTGTCTCAGCTAATTATGATAGTACTTATTAACCAAATCATTTCAACTTTTGAAAAAATATATTAAACATAATGTGTCACTAACATGAATTGTGAATTATTGGCAACTTTACAGAAATTCCACAGAGATTTGCCTGCCACGTCAGTATTCGCGTACGGTGTCTCCAAGCGTAAGGCAACAGTTCCCGGGCCCACAATCGAAGCTGTTTACGGCGTGGACACGCACGTGACGTGGCGTAATCACCTCCCTTCATCTTACATCCTCCCTTGGGACCGTACGATCTCCCCCGCGATCCCCAAACGCGGGGGAATCCCCACGGTGGTTCACTTACACGGTGGAATCCACGAGCCGTCGAGCGACGGCAATGGGGATTCTTGGTTCACTTCCGGTTTTAAAGAAACCGGTTCGAAATGGTCCAAACCGACGTCGCATTACGTTAACAAACAACAACCTGGAAACATGTGGTACCACGACCACGCGGTTGGGTTGACCAGAGTCAACCTTTTAGCCGGTTTGTTTGGCGCTTATATTCTCCGTCACGACTCCGTCGAATCGCCTCTCCGGTTACCTTCCGGTAAAGAATTTGACCGTCCGTTGATCGTTTTTGATCGGAATTTCCGAAAAGACGGTTCGATTTACATGAACGCGACGGGAAACAACCCGTCGATACATCCTCAGTGGCAGCCCGAGTATTTTGGCGACGCGATCGTCGTCAACGGAAAAGCGTGGCCGAAGCTAACCGTTCGCCGCCGTAAATACCGGTTTAGAATCATAAACGCTAGCAACGCCCGGTTTTTCCGGTTCTTCTTAACCAACGGTTTAGATTTCGTCGTCATCGGTTCGGATTCCGCATATTTATCCGAGCCCGTGACGACCAAATCGATCATCCTCGCTCCGTCGGAGATCGTCGACGTCGTCGTTGACTTTTCAAAGTCAACGACTAAAACCGCCATTCTAGCTAATAACGCACCTTATCCTTACCCGTCAGGTGATCCCGTGACGGAAAAAAACAGCAAAGTCATGAAATTTAACATCAAGGACGAATCAGAATACGACACGTCGATAATTCCGAAGAAACTGATTCATTACCCATTTGCTGACGTGTCAAAGTCTGTCCGTACGCGTTACATTGCAATGTTTGAGTACGTGTCAAGCACTGACGAGCCAACACATCTTTACATTAACGGCTTATCGTACAACGCTCCTGTAACGGAAACTCCAAAAATAGGCACTAGCGAGGTATTTAATGTTAAATACAATTTTCAGTATATAATTATTCGAATGTTTAATTTTTTATTACGTGTTAATGAAGATTTGGGAAGTAATTAATTTGACGGAAGATAACCATCCGTTACACATACACTTGGGATTATTCAAAGTATTGGAACAAACGGCGTTGGTGGAGAGCGAGAAGTTCACGGACTGCATGACGGAGAAAAACGACGCCGTTAAATGCCAGATCAGCAAGTACGCACGTGGGAACAAGACGGCCGTAACGGCACACGAGCGAGGTTGGAAAAATGTGTTCAAGATGATGCCAGGTCACGTGACAAAGATCCTAGTCAGATTTTCTTACATTCACACAAAAAACGAGTCTTACTCTTTTGACGCAACACAAGAGCCAGGCTATGTCTATCATTGCCACGTAAGTTTGGTTAAAATAATTATTATTTTTTTAATTAATTAATTCGATTTTTAGGAATTAAATAGATTATTGTTTGAAATTGTGTAGATATTGGACCATGAAGATAATATGATGATGAGGCCTTTTAAGATGGTCAAATGATAAAAAGAGAATGTTTAATGGTTATATGATTGGAGAGAAAAACAAGTTATACTTTGTGGAGTGAGAACTTTGTGGTAAAGATTTTTAAACCCGAAAAGAATTTGATATATTTTAGATAGAGATCTCAAGAATATTTCCTTTGTTAAAACTTTACATAATATTGATTTTAAATTTTGGATGGTGATAGAAACACATTATACTAATACAAATCACTACATTATATGGTAATTCACAAAACTACACCATTTTATCTCTTCTTTTATAAACTTCTATCTAATTCAATTTTTTTCATAATTACACCTTTTCAACATTTTAAAAGCTTGATTTACTCTTTAAAATTTCACAAAAAATAAAAATTTTCATTTGGGTTTGTTAATTAGTGTTTAGGGTATAGTGATTAAGTGGGTAGGGTTGTTTGGTAGGCATAATTTGTATTTAATTTTAAGTGTTTAGATGTAGTTTTGTGATTTTTTTTTTAAAATGTGTAGTTTTATGAAATGCAATTAAAAAGGTGTAATTTTGTAATTCTCCCTACATTATATTCTTTCCATTTCAAAATAAATAACATTTTAGAGTTTTGCAGATATATATTAATAAATTTATGTTTTTTTATAAAAATATCATTAAATAGGATAAAACCAACCAATATAAAATAATATTGGTTGAAAAAGTCAAATACATTTAATTTAATTTTTACGTTGAAATGTTATAATATCATTAATTTTGTAACAACAAGTAAGAATAAAATGTCATTTATTTTGAAATAAAAGAAGTATAAAGTATGGTCATCATTCTCGTACGTTTATAGACTATAGTATTACTTTGTATCAGTGACAGTTTTAAGCAAATGGGTTTCATGAAATTATATCATTGTGTTTTACTCGGCCTTTTGGATCATAATATTGGGCTTTAATGGCCCCAATAATAGGGCTTTAATGGCCCCAATAATATTCATTTAATGTTTGTTTATATTTCAAAGGTTGATTTTGGGTTAGGTGACTACAAGTCTCTAACTACCATTCAAATTCAAATGAATATATGCTCTCTCATGTTTCAACCTTATCTGTTCCTGCACCCACATACTCTTTACATTCTGCCCCCACTTCTCTCAATTAATATTATTTAATTTATTATTGAAATAGAGTTTTTTATTAACATAACAGTTTGTGGGAAAAAGGACGAAATATATATATATATATATATATATATATATATATATATATATATATATGACGCTCATCATCTCATTTGTGATAAGATTGGCAAAAAATATCACAACAATTTATAACGATTTTCCCAAATCTTACATTTTATCAAGAAAGCTTTTGTTAAATAAATTTATATGTTATCCACCGTGAATTATAAAAAATCGTAAACAAGAAAAATAGTTTTTTTTGTGTATTTTTCATATAAAATAAGCCATTTTCATTACCACAAAAAAAAGATATTAACGTCTATAATTTAAACCTATGAAAACATACGACTTGTACTAGTAAGATAAAAATGTTGATAAGACCAAAAATTTGATTGGTATAGAACTATTTCGACATATAGGTAAGACACATTAAATGCAAAACTCTTTCGACATTAATGACATCCACGAGCTAATGATAAAGACCATCATAATAATGTGGGACCAAACTATCACGTTGATATGTTCTTTTTTTGTTTCTATAATCAAACTAAGAGCATGTTTATCAAAGGTGCTTATGTAGAGTGTTTGTTTATTTTTTTTTGTGTATTTGAGTATTAAATTAAATTAAATTATGTATTATTAATAAAAACTCTACAAAAAGAGGAGCTTAAAATGCTTAATTAAGCACTTTTCATTATAGATGCTTATTAATAATACATGTTTTGATTTAATTTAATACTCAAATACGCAAAAAATACACAAAAATACACAAGCACTCTATATAAGCATCTTTGATAAACAAGGTCTAACCCATCTATCTTTACAATATTTTTCTAATATTATTTTTTAGTATTATTGAACAAATACTCTAAAATATAAATAACTAAAATAACATGTCAAAATGACAAAATAATAAGTGAATTAAACTGCATTTAAAAATTATATTATAATTTTTAATTGTATTAGCGTGTACGTTTATAAAACTAACAACTACATTTTAAATAATTACAAAATTGTTCTAACATATTTTTAAAAACTTACCATTGGAATGATTAGACTATTAAGTTCAAAATTAAACAATATTCAGAAGAAAAAATATGTTTCATAATTTTATGGACCACTTTGATTTTAAAGATCATAAAAAATGTAATTAAATACAGTAATGATTATTCGCGCACGGATTCAAGCCTAGTTATTATTAATTGAGCATATGTATGTAATGTACGCACGCACGCTTCTCTCTAAACCCACCGGTCAAAGTCAAACTTCTATCCATCTCCTATTCACTATTTAACAATGGCTTCTTGTAACACAAACTTCACAATTCAATCAACTAACTATACAACTTATAACCAAATTAGCTCTCCTTTTGAAGAAAACATGAACAAAAGCCGCCTTCGTGCTCTCTCTTCGCCTTCCGGTACAACTATTTTCATTCTACATATGATCGAAAATCGAGTTTTATTATAGTCTATATATAGACATATATATGTAGAACTTATAAAACCTAATAGTTTTTGAAGAAATATTGTTTTGTTTCAAAATTTTAATACTAATTATTCAATGTTTTAGGATCGATACACTATAGCAAGGGGTGTAGAATTAGAAGGAGAAACTATGCAAAATCACAACTTAAACGAATCAACTTCTCGAAAGAAGAAGATGAACTCATACTCAAGCTTCATGCACTTCTTGGCGATAGGTTCTTAATCTTATAAATCATTAATCAATTATTAGTTATAAAAATATACCAAAATGTGAATTGGTAAGTGACAATATTTTTGATGGTATACGTTTTTTTTAAGATGGTCATTGGTAGCAGGAAGATTGCCAGGACGAAGCGAAAACGAAGTAAAGATACATTGGGAAACTTACTTAAAGAGGAAACTTATAAATATGGGAATAGATCCGTCTAATCATCGTCTATTTCATCACACCAATTACATTTCTAGACAACGAAAATTCGATTACTCGGATAAGGAACATGGTAACAATGTTGTTAGTGATCAATCTTCTTCGGTATATGACTCATGCGATATGACAACATTGACTATTTCAAGTACATATTGCTTGGAAGATAGTACTAGTACGGGGAAAAGTCGCTTGCCCGACCTCAACATCGGTCTTAACCCGATCAAGACCGTGGCTAGTTCTTATTTGTCAGATTGTTACATTGAAGACTCTAGTGAATCATCTATGTATGGTTCAACAGGTCAAAAAACACTTCATCTTTTTAGATGAATTTAAAAAAATGGTGTATTGTGAGATAGTGTAAACTTTTTGTGTTAAAGATTTCTTTGTTTTTATACATCTTGCTATATTACAAAGGCATGTAATAAATATATATCACTAGATAAAGTTATCATTATAGAGAGTAAATCTTTGGTTTTGATTTCGGTTAAAACATTAGTATTAGCTAGTAAACCGATAATAACCGGTAAATTGGATCAATTAGGATGTGAGAGATTAGCTATGTATTACTCAACATTAACTAACTTTCTTAAAATGGAGAAGTATGTTCACCTTTCTTCACACTATACTTTACTCTTTTTTGCAAAAGCGATTTAATAACTATCCTTAACTTAAAGGAATCTAATATCTATCAATACTATAATGTATCAATGTTTTTTTTGCAAAACCCTACTAATTCTATGGGCCTGATTGGTTGTAGTTGTAGCTTTTGATTTTTTGCTGTAGAAATTTGGCTGTAATTTTTTTTGTTGTAGCTTTAAATTTTATTGCTGTAGGATTTTGGCTGTAGAATTTAGCAATTACTTTTTAAAATAAAAGCATGATTGGATAGTTGTAGGTTTTTTATATCTAGTAAATATAAATAAATTATCAATACAATAAAATAGCTTAATCGTTACATGTAATTTCTAGAATATGTAAACATATAATCTACACTTTCTACATATATTTTAAAATATAAAAATATATTTCTTTGGCACGAAAACTATTTTTAATATAAGTATACAATTTTTATTATGAATAGTCATTTAATGTATGTTTTAACAATATGTATTATTTTTAATAAAGTTTCTGGTTTTAAGCTTACATTGAATTATTTTACCTATCAAACATCTACCTACAGCTTGTAAATAAATATTTTGTAAAATGAAAAATATAATCTTTTTTAAAATGAAAAATATAAATATACATATATATAATAATGGTTGATGTAAACATATCTATATTATTATTTTTGAAGTACTAATTTGAATTTACCCAAAAATACTAATTTATTTACAATCCATGCCATTGTTTTAACACATGATTAAAACATTTCAAAAGGCTAAAAAAATAATTTTCAAACAATACAAACAATAGGAAATCAATATCATTACGAATTTTCAAAGTAGGAAACAAATATCATTACGAAAATTAATAAACAATATTATTGGTAACCGGTAATTTTTTTTAGGAAACCAATAATTTTCTTAGTAGGAAAGCAATAATTTTCAAATCAAAATATGATATATCTTTCCTACGATAATCAAAATAGGCAATTGAGTAAATGTTGATTCCTTTAATTAATTGTTAAAATGAATATATTACCAATAAGAGAGTATTCTTAATACGACAATAATAAAGGAAAATTTATTACAAAGGAAGTATATCATTACAAATTTGGCAAGAAAAACAATACCACGTTAAAATGATAATTTGGCAAGAAAATTATTCGAAAATTAATAAAGGAAGTATATCATTACAAATTTTTACCAATTATATTCTTAATCAATTAAGTTTCCAAAATTGAAAACGACCAAGTTTTGCTAAACCTAAACTTTTGCTACTAAATATCATACCTATATATAAGATATTCTACCTACTCACAAATCACATAACAAACAAAAACTACAACCCGTCTATATGCTTTCAAGCATTACCATCAATATGGTAACTCATTTGTGGTTCTTTCATCTAAAATCATACAAAAGCTCTACTATTTGTACCTCTTCTATAGCTATCTGTAATAAACATAATTTTTAGGATATTTACATCTATACCATAAGAGCTTTACATCGATTCCATAATGTGATATTCCTAAGTCCTACTCTGAAACATGAATCATTATATACACACCGATCAATCAACAATTAATGTGTATTCACATATCATTACCAAAGCTACTATGTCATGTGCTCTAAAAGCAAACCTCACAACATGAATCATTACATAGAGACGCAACAATGTGAGATCAAAACAATCATTACCAAAAGCTACTATGATCTATGTTCTAAGTTCCAAAAGCAAACCTGTAGATCTAAGTAACGAAGAAGAAACAACTTCACCAAAGTTCAAAACCGGACCACTCTTTCTCTTCAGCTTTACTTCATCATCTTCGCCACCAGCTCCTCCTCCTCCGTCTCCATCACCAGCGTTCCGTGGTTGTTTCCATTCTCATCGCCGCCATCTCCGTCGTCGACGCCGTCAAGTTTAGGCTCAAAATCATCTAAAGCTTCGTTTTTTAAGCTGCTATATGCCCATTCCGGTACCGATCTACCGGAGATTTCGCCATAAACCTATTTAATTGGATGTTCGAAATAAGAGTTTCTATAACCTGCTATGTGTTGTTGGTTTCTTATGCGAGAAAGATATGTCACTGGCTTTTGCTCAATTTAATTTAGGTTTAGAAATATTTAGGAAACTTTACCTTTCCACCTTAGATATAAACAATATCAACCTTACGATAAAAAATATATTTATCTTACTTTTTACTAATGTTATTTGTTACATCTAAAGTTTGTGATTTAAATTATGGTCTCTTTAAATTACCTAGGATGTACTCTGAATTATTTATTATTCTCATGTAGGGGTGTCAAACGGGTCGGCCCGCGTCCATCTAGCCCGTCCCGCCGCGGATTGAATTTTTTTTGTGACCGCAACGGGCCCGCGTCCATCCAAGCCCGCCCCGCTTAAGTTGGGGGTTTAACGAGCCGGCCCGCGGGTCACAAAACTAAATTCAAAAAACATTCATCTAAAATAAACATTCATTATACAATTACATATTTTCAAACACTTACATCATAAAACTATTTTGTTCACGTGAATTAATTTAGATTTCAACTATTATAAGGTTTTTTTATGTTTTAAGTTTTAACCATAAACAAAATTATTACCCTTACATTAAAAAAAATAATTATAGAATACACTAAAGATTAAAGAAGGACCAATCAAAAATAATACAATAAAATTAAATTTTGGTGATATTTTGGATAAAAGTTAAGTATTTCCTCCATGTAAAGTTATAAATCTATTAATAAAAAAACTTGTAGTTGAATTAAAAAGTTTTATAAGTCTTGGAAATTTGTGTTGCGGATAGTCCGCAAGCCCGCTACGGGTTAACCCGTTTAGCCCGCGAACCGCAACGGACAAATCCGTGAGACCCGCTTTTTAACGGACATAAAAACTGATGTCCAAACCCGCCCCGCTACGGTCCTTATTGGGCCAAGCCTGCGGGTGACATGCCCATTTGACATCTCTATTCTCATGTGTTAATATATAGATAACTAATACAATATAATAATAACAAATATTAAAAACACCATTTGTACAAAATATTTCATGTATATATTATTTGCTATTTTTTCCTACTAATTTAATATACATTATTATTTTTTAAATGCAAAATTATAAAGTGTTAAATTATAGATATATACATTTATTATTTTAGAAAACATAGACCCGTGGTATGTCACGGGTTAAATCCTAGTAATTATTAATACATATGTAAATTAAAATCTGTTATTCCATATATTATTAAATATTATTAGTATATATATAAAAATATAGAATTTCATAAATATGTCATTCATATATTGCAATATATGTACGTTTAGTTGCGAAAAAGAATAGTTCACAGCAAGTATAAAGTCAAAATTTATGAGCTTTAGAAAAAATGACTTGTACAGCCAAAAATAATTGTTAAAGGAAAGTAGAGGCTGTGCAATTTTTAAAGGAAAGAAAGCATGATTGCTTTAGAAATGGAGCTGTATAAATTAATATGTCTCTCCACAATCACTACAGCTCAAACCAATCACCCCCTATATCACAATAAGTTTCAATGTCTTCATATTTTCAATGCAAATTTTGATTAAAAAAAACTTATTTGTTGATTTCTTGTTTTCTTTACAATTCTTTAATTGATCTCAAATTCTTTACTCAGCTTGTATTCATTTATTCATTGTGTTCAGAATACAAAAATTGTTGGTTCAAAATTTCATAAGATTTATAAAGTATTTGATTAGACACTACGCTAATCCTAATCTTTGAAGTGATCATACGAGTATAAGCAGAGAAGAAAATACTATAATACCATTTGATTTAAAGTCAAGAGCTATTATGTCATTAGATAATTTTGATTTTCTATTTGATTTATTTTTAAGTTAAAATTAATTAATTTTATAAACTGAAAACACAATTATTTTTTATTTAATTTAACCAATTTGATAAAAATATTTTAAAAATCATAAAAATATTTTAAAAGGTTTTTAATAAAATCAACAAAATATGATATAAAAACGATTTTAAAATATTTTTTGTTGAATTTTGAAGGTGTAGAAGTTAAATATTTTTATTTGGGTTCGCAATTCCAAATTCAAAACACCTAGGATTAGTTTAGGATTTAGATTTTAAAATATTTAATGTTTTGGTTTTTTTTATCATTTTGGTCAACGAAAATAAAATGATATATATAGATAAATAAGGGTACATGATATCTTGACTTTTCGCCAAATGATATTTATAACTTTTTACCCAGGTAGAGATCATATCAAACTGTTATAACTTAAAGAGGCGACATACTAAGAATTATTTATGAATATAATGAAAAAAATTGTGAAAAAATATTTAACTGTAATAAAATATTGATTATAGTTTAGGGGTTTTACAATTATACGTGATAAAAACGGTTAAAGTTTGAATATATTAAGAATTGTTCGCCGACAATAAAGACTTTGATTAGTTTTTGTTTTTTTGGATAAAAAGGTCTTTGATTAGTTCACGTGTATAAGTTACTGTTACTGGAAAGAGAATCAAATTAGATTTCGTTTCACAATTCGTTAAAGAAAGTCAAATTAAAAATAAAAATTAAAAGGAGTGATTTACGCAAGTCATTTTCCCGGTAACATAGGCTTTAAGACTTAAGTGAAGGGCGATACAAACGCAATGGCAAAAATTTAATTCCATTTTTGGCATATATTTTAATTATTGGCTTTATTTTTTTAACCCAAATTCGATTATATATATTCAAAAATATTACTTCAAATTATAGAATTTAGTTGACTATATTTTGAATATTGTCGAGCCAAAATGATAATAAAAGGTTAATAAGAATATAAATTTTGATTTCAATTAGTTATTCAAGTTTTATTGTTATTGTTTTTTTCTATAAAGATTGAAAGCGAAATGCGACGTAACTTTGTCTAAACCATTTTTATATAAATTACATATTGAATATATATATTTTGGCATTTTGTTGACTTTAAAAAATGGTTCACTAACCAACTATAAATCCAAAATCTATAATCATATAATTATAAACTAACACAACACCCACCTTAAGCTACTCTTGAGCTATTAATTAATACCAAACCCACACAATTTCTTCATCTCTTGTTATAGATTTTTTTTTAAAAAAACATCCCATTTTTTAGTAACCCTACACAAAAACAATTATTCTCTAATGGGTAATACCTTGGGAAGCAAGAAATCTGTGAAAATCATGAAGATCAATGGTGATTCTTTCAAGCTAAAAACACCGGTAAATGCTGGTACGGTGGTTAAAGATTTTCCGGGACACGTTCTCCTAGAATCCGAATCTGTGAAGCGATTCGGAATCAAAGCTAAGCCCTTAGAGCCTAATCAAAACTTGGACTCCAAAAGGCTTTACTTCATAGTGGAACTTCCTAGGTAAGTTCATATTTTCCTCCTTGTTAATTTAGGTTTTTCAAAGTTTGTAACTTGTTTTTCAAGTAACCATCAAAACCAACACATGGCAGAAAATGGACAGAGAGAGGCCTAAGAAGGGTTAGGTCAGGGGTCGAGATGAGTGCAAAGGAGAGGCTAGAGAATCTAAAGATGTCGCGTAGATCATTGTCTGATCTCTCGGTAACGAAGAAGAAGAAGAAAGAAGAGTTTGGTCATAAGGTGTCTACTAGTAGTAGTAGCGTGACGTTGAAGTTACCAAAGTGGAAAGTAGAGAAACTAAGGAAAGAGAGTGAGAGTGTTTCTGATTTTACAAACAAGATCTCATCACTTTCTCAACTTAACATTCAAAGTAGACAAATTTGCTTTGAGATTAGTGAAGAAGAGAAAGTGTTTCAAAACTTAAAATCCCATGAGGTGTGACCTAGGATTCATGAAATATAACACATCCGTTTCTTAAGGCTTGTTTTTTTTTTTTTGCTTCTTTGATATCAAAATTTGCTATTAGAAATTATGAAAAGGATGTGGTCAAAAGTTTACAACTTGTGTAACAAACTTGTATTAGTATATTTATTATACAACAAAAATTTGATGTTACAAGAGAATTTCCGAAAAATGAGAATGAAAAATAATGATGTCAAAGACATATGGGTGCTATATTAAATGTATTTTTGTTTTTGGTTTTATATGTCCAATTGTTATCCATCATTTTTAGTATTATTTTTATTTATAGTTTAATAAAGAATATGACAAGAGCAAGCCTAAGACAAGGAATCTTATATATTAAATAGATAACATTTTTATAAATAACCCTTAAAAAAAATTCTAATTACCATACAATACCACTACATAATTATATCATAACATATGTTTTAGAATTGGTTTTATGATTATAATAGATTAAGTTAAAAAGTTCATAAAGCCCACCAAATTAAGTCCAATCGAATACAAATTATATAAATCGATAGTCTCTTTTTCGAAAAGTCTAACGCATATATTTTGCCGCTAAAATCGGGACCAAAACACACAATTATATCGATTTAAGTTTCAGTTTTACAAATGGAAACAATAATATTTAAATAATATATTTGATAACGATAAATTTTACGGATTAATTTATTAATAAAATTATTTTTCGCGGATTAGTATCAAATTTAAATTTATGTATAACCGTAAATTTAAAGTTTTTAACATCCAATTTGAATAAAAATGATCTCCACATATTTTAGTTTTTGTAACGGGTTATTAAAAACATATAATGATAATTGTTATGAGACTAAATCAAATTTAATTTATGTATAATATATACATGTAATTTTTCCGACGGGTCGGAATATATCAAATATAGTTTATGAGATATAATCAAATCATATTTCTAAAATCAAAATCTACATAAATAAAGAAATTGTATATCATAATCACTATAAAAAATAATAAAAATTACAATATATTCATGTATTATTTGAAGTATATGACCACAAACATATAATTCAAGTCGATGTTGAAATTTTTTGAAGATATTTTTTACCAAATTTTTTTAAGTATATAAGTAAAACATATCTTATTATATAAAAATTACAACAAATTAAAAACCGTACGTATGTGCGGATCCATATCTAGTAGTTGTGTAAACACAAACCAAAATATAGAGATAAGTAAAGTGAAGAATTTAATATTTGTTACATTTAAAGTAGAACGTCTAAACATTAAAAAAAAAAATTCAATAACTTAATATAGCTTGACAAATTAATATTTTGATAAATCAATAAATTTTTGGGATTGTAAGTTAGGTTATCGACACAACTAACACATTTATAAATTCATAAACCAACCCAACTTCACAATTTATAGATGTATTTGGGGAATTACAAAACTATAATTTCCACACTTCACAAAACTAAATTTTTCTAAAGTTCATTTCATAAAATTACACATAAACTCTAAGTATTAAATCTAGATAAGATGTGAACACAAAACTCTACCCTCTTTAACACTAAATTATAAACACTAGATAATAAACTCAAATGAATTTTTTTTAATTTTTAAAAAAAATTTCAAATATAATTTAATCATTAAAAATTTAAAAAAGTATAATTTGAAACAATTTGAATTAGATATAGTTTTATGATATAGGGTTTGCAAAAAAAATCTGAAAAAGGACAAGTTACATACACTCAAAATTAGCAAATCATTAGTATTTTTTCTTTCAAATAGAAGGGTGATAATAACAATATACAATATACAATTCTCCAAACAACAACACACCACATAAATCAAATCAGTAATGTCCAAATTTTCTCCTCTATTTTTTTTTTAAAAAAGAGATTAATAATTAGTATAAGAAATAAAAAAAAAGAGAGAATGATGAGAAAAGATGGAATTTATATAAAAATCATCAAGAGGTCCAAGGCTCAGGAACCGTTAAAAAGTAAGTGGTCATGGCCTTACGAAACCGCCTCTTGTACTGTTTTGGTGAGACAATGGTAGGTGCAGCGTTCTTGGGACCACCTAAGAAACCAGAGGCTTTGACCCAAGTCTCAAGGTGCTTGTCCCATGTGTACTGTCTCATGAAGTCTATGATCCCTAGAACCAGCTCTTTACGCTCTTCGTCGAACCCGACCAACAACGAATAGTCCATTACATCCACAGACTATAAAGTTCAAGAAAGTTAAACCAAACCCATAAGAGAAAAATTCTTCAAAATAAAACTTCAAATGTTGTGTCAAAAATATCATCACAAGTATTTTCTCTCAAAAATACCACAACTAACGGAAAGGTTTGTGGTAAATTTGAAAGGGTATAAGGTTTAGTTTTGAGGGTCTATGAAAAAGGGTTTTGGTGTTTTTGAAAATAGTGGTATATTTGAAAATTCATTGTTTTTTCGCCAAAAATCTTAGTATCTTAAGCACAAAAACCCAAAAGTGGTTATTTGGAAATTTCACATATATAAATGACATGGTTAATGTAATTATAAATCACTTTCAACTAAAAGAGTTTGTAGTATTTTTGAAAATTAGCCGTGATGTTTAGCCATAAAACTTGTGATGGTATATTAAGCAAAAAAACTAAAAAGGGGTATATTTGCCAATTGCCTATCAACAAATGACACGGTTAATGTAATAATTGTAAATCACTTACAGCCAAGAAGTTTGTATCGTTCCATATAGCTCTCTCTAGGCTTCTCTTGGCCTTGCTTCCCAAGAATATCGGATCGGTCCTTAGCATCTCAAGAAGGTTCATGTCAAGCAAGACTTTGTCTGTCCCTGATGTGTTTGGATTGTACCGTGACCGCGCTGATCCTTTAAGATCATAGATTCTCGATATCTTTCTGTTGTAGAATAGATTCTCCATCACCATTAGATCCATTTTCGTCTCTTTCCCTCCTTTCGAATGCTTAATCGACACCTACAAACACACCATACCATTTCCAAAAACCAATAAAATCATTTCACATTCTTGTAAAACTCTTAAAGTTTTTGAATCTAAACTAACCCTGGTAGATACCGAGAATCAATTCAATTCTCATGAATAGCACTAATTGTTGTTTTTTCTTACAAAATTAGCACACATTTTCGAAAGTTTTATAAATACCATTCAAAAGTTGTTTTCTCAAAAATACCACAAACTTTAAATTAGTTAAAACTTTCAAACAAAACTAAACCCTACTCCCTACAAAACTATGGCCTAGAACACTATATCAAATCCGAACGAAAATTATCCAAATTCGAAAAGTGTTAAAACTTGTTTTTTGTATTTGTGGTATTTTTGTAAAATAAAACTTTTTAAAGTACTTTTGATATCAAAAAACATTTTAATGCTACTTTTTTATAAAAAACTTTGTAATAGTCTATTCAAAATGAAAACTTTTTTGGTGGTATTTCAAGGAAATAATCTTCTTTTATGTATGTTACATCTAAAGACTAAAGCCTAAAGCATTTGGGTCTAAACTAACCTGGTAGATACCAAGAATCTTGGCGAGGCAAGTGGGGCTACCGGAACTTATAGACTCTTTCATGTATTTGAAGTATTCCGTCGAGAAATCCTCGAAAGAATCGAGCTCAGTTTTCACCACTTGCTTTATGATGAACCTTTCGTCTAGCGACTTGGCGAAGTAAACGTTGCTTTTGCCTCCCTGCGCGGACCATCTCTGACACCGGCTCAACGATCTCACAAAGTCAACTTCGCTCGGACAGCAAGTCTTCCTCAGCGTGTCAAACTGCGTCGCGCAGTAACACGTCACCGAGAACTTCACTTTACCTTCACTTGAGGAAGAGGAAGAAGCGCGGTCGTGGTCGCTGAAGGACACTGTTAAATGAGGAGACTTTTTATCGTCCTGAGATGATCCGTACACCGCGTGGTGAATGTAATCCACGTCCATCGCGCCTAGAGACCGCCACGTCGAGAAAGTAGAAGGCTCGGTCTCTCTAGTGACGCTTCCTCCTTTGTTAGCAACCCATTCTTTATACTCCTTGGAGTTTAAAGCGTACGAGACAACGCTCCCGGGGTCGTCGTCGTAGACAGGGACCACGATATCGTTGAGACCGCGTTGCGGGATCAGCATCCGAGCACCGCCGGCCATCTGAGAAGCTGAGGAGACGTACGTAGGCGTCGAGCCCACGATCAGATCGAGCTTCTGCACTTTGAGAGGTAACATTTGCGAGTAAGTCCTCATGACGTTCGAAACGGGATCTCTCACCATGTTCCGGTACTCGCCGGAAGCGTGGAAAGATCTGAGAGAGGAGAAGTACAACGAAGACGGTGGCAAACCTTTCCGGATCCTTTCTTGAAACCGTAACGCCGAGTCGAAAGATTGGACTCGGATTGGCCTTGCGAGCCTCTTGAGTGGAGAGTTATTAGCGGCTTCCATCTCCGCAATTGTTTCGGCTTTCTCTAGAGTGTGGAACGAGCCTAACCACGCGGAATCTATCCTCTCGGATAGTGAAGAGCCCGGTGAGAGCGTTTTATCCATATCTTTATTACCTTCTGCATTAGAATGGGATATTCCTTCTCCATCTTCTTGACCGTCTTGTCGTCTATGATCGGTCTTAGAAGGATCTAGACTCCGAGAAGCATTGTCATCGATAGTTTTAAAGGCGGAAGCTTTCTTGAGTTGTGAGTTAAGCAAGTAAAGCTGATGATCCCAAGCATGAGAGCCAATCACGAGCGCCCGTCTCAACCGATTCAGCTCGAGAATATCCAAACCGCACTGATCTGGCACATCCGCCATAAAAATAGGTTGCAGCGCATCCTGTTCACGACAAACAAGATTCCATAAGAAACAAGATCAACATAGGTTGAAAAGAAACCGGATGCTTACGTCGTATTCATCTTTTTCTTTAAGGAGCTGATCTTTTAACCCGGTTACACGGCTCTGTAAATCAGAGGCTTCGGGTTGTTCAGGCTCGAGTAAACCGCTTTTCTCCTCCATGCGGTTAAGCATAAGAGATATCTCATCGTACATAGTCCGCATTTTACCCATAAGCTATACACAAACAGAAAAGTATATATAAGCTTTCGACATTTGCATATCGGAAAAAAAACATGAAGCAAAAGAGCATCGTGAAAACCCAACCTCGGCCGCCTCTATCCGAATCCACTCTTGTTGTCGATGGCTGTTGAATTCGAGCATTGACGGTGGCAAGTAGACAGTAAGTATATTGATAGGAGAATATCGAAAGAAAGCAACCATGTTACCAAATCTACAAAAAAAAACAAAATCATATTATTAGTAGTCAAAGACTCAAAACAACATTTGAGATAATAGTTCTATAGAATTGAGATTTTGACGGAGTTTTTTTACCCGTAGAATCTAAGACAGTCTCTCTGAAGAGAATGTCCACAAGAGGCAACACGGTTCGCGGTAGCGTGGTTCGAAAAGCTAAGTTCGAGAAACTTCCCAAAGGAAAGTCCCCACGCCGCGTCGGACATAACTACTCTACGAGTAGCGGGCGGGACACCTTCTACATGTGCGCATCTCAAGCATCGATGCCACATCCATATCTTCCCGTCTTGTTCACCAGGAAGCTTCATCGAAGAGATACGTCTAACGTTTATAGTAAGATTACCATTCTGATGAGAATAACAGAGGACGTGCGCGTCAACGAGCTCCTTACATGTTCTACAACTTGAAGCCTATACACAAAATAAAGAAAGGAGGAAACTTTTTTTTATTATTTTTGTCAAATGAAAGGAGGAAACTTCAAAATCGCGTACTTCTTGGTATTCAAGAAAGACGAAAGAAAATGGATGTACCTGATCGAAAAGATCGTCTTTTAGATATTTTCCGAGGGGTTTATCAAAGGAACCGTAGAATTTGATCCGCAAGAGGCGTGAGCGTTCACATACCGATTCTTTCGAAACGCAACGGCTTGAAAAGGAGACTAAAATACTCTGATGTGAGTCCGCGGCAGAGAAGTATTCGCTGGAAGCATCGTCTTTGTCGGATCTCTCATCTTTAGTCGTATCGTGGCCGTTCTCTTCTTCGCCTCTCGACAGTTTAGTCGGTGTTTCAGAGAGTTCTTGCAAATCATTTAACTGATCCGAAGAATATGATCTTATTACCAAACTATCAGTGTCAACTTCACAAGAGATCATGTCTGAAGACGGCGAGAATATCTGACTTGGATCAAACTCCTCACAAACCGGTTCACAAGCCTCGTGCTCTGCTATTAAACTCGTAGTTTCATCGTCGTGTGCAATTGTATCGGTTAAGGCGGTTAAGGCATGACTGTGTTTTTCGGTAGGAGAATGGGTTACTAGAGTAATGCCATCATCAATCATTCTTCTTTCCGAAGCCGACCTCACCATCCCGGGCTGCTTTAGTCTAATTTTAGGCAGAGAAGCGCCTTCGTCGACAAGAAACGAAGTCTCCAAAGACAAGTGATAAGCTGCGAAAACAGCGTACTGAATCACATGCTTAACTCTCTTTAGCTCCTCGCGACAACTTCCCCTAAGCACAACCTGCACAAGTTTTTCTTGATTAGCTTCACAAAGTCTGAACCATTTATCGAAAAATATATATAATGCAAAGTCGATAAATGTTATCATACCGTGCAACCTAGCCGCCTAGGACACCCTTCGAAGTACATTAACGTCCTCGATGGTTTTCTGTTGGACTGATTCCCAAAGTCGTGTTGCTCGAGGACTCTCTCGGTTCGGAACAGCTCACAGTGACCCAACCGAGCGGTGGAAATACTATCCACCAAGGGACAAACAACTGCACCGGTGCAACGTGCGATTTGGTCTAGCAACGACTTTTTCACGTTGAGCACCAACGAGATCTCCTTCTCTAGAAGGTATTGCTGCGCGTACGAAGATACGCTTTTCTCTACAAGTAGAACGTTAGGACGAAGAGAATCTATTTTGGCTATAATCGCCTTTAAATGATCGTTTTCCTGTCCAACAACAACAATACACGACAAAGAAATTAACACTTTTGTTCAAAATATGAATCATATATACATATTACAAAGCCGTTGGTACGACCAAACCTGTTGGAGCAACGTGTTGAAAGACGCTAACTGCCCATCGACTCTCTGATACTCGAGAGAACCGGCTAAAAGAAGCACCCTCGGGTTTTTGTACTGCGACGTCATTCTTTTATGTGTTATGTTCTTGCTACACACTATTCCCTTAATGAGGATACTACATAAACAAATGTATAGAACAATATTAACAAACCCGGTATAGTGGCAATAGTCGAAAAAAGGTTACAACATAAGATAGTTTAATGTATATACCTCTGGTTTTGATTTCCGGATGCTACGCATTTTATTTTCACATAGTTCCCGGGATCCATACTTCCTCCTGCACGAGTATCCGGCTTCACGAAATTCGCGGCTTGCCAGGCTAGAGCGGTGACGATATCGAGCCAGTTTTCGTTGCCGTTGCTTCCATCTTCACATGGACTAAGCTCCTCACCGCGTAACAACTCTGCCACAAGAGCTCGGAAGTGGTCGTGTACGACCGTTCTAAGAGGCTCGTTGCTGTTTCCTCCTAGCTTCTCACGCGTAGGGACGTGGCTAGAGAAGCTACTACTCAGCGAAAACTCGGTAGCAGAGTCACCTACATCATCGTCCTCGTCGTCATAAGTAAAGTAAGTACTCTCGGCATCATCGTTCTCATCTTCAGGAGGAGGAGGATACCAGATTCGGCCGTTGTTTTCAAAATCCAACGGCGGTTGCTGCTGCAACGTCTCCTCCTCCTCCTCCTCCTCCTCTTCCTCGTCGTCCTGGCTAAGAGGTCCGTGGTCTAGCTTAGCTAAATCGCTAGAGGCAACGGTGGGAGGGCTTGCGTGATGTACAAAGCGCCCAAGAGGACTAAAATTGTTCCTTAATGGACTGTCGTGAGGGCTTGACCCGGCGGAAGATTTACAACTAAGTCTAGCGCTAACACTACCCGACTCTATATCCGAACCGTCTTGATTGTATTCACTTGATGGGCTTAGAAACTGTTCGCAACTACTTCTTCCTTCTTCTTCATCTCCCCTACATACAAACAAACATACACACATAAGACAACAAACACTTACTACAATATGTTCAATGTAAAGGCCAATACTTTCTTTCACATAATCAAGAATCTTGAGACAACACTTACTCCTACATGTTCAATGACTCATAATTCAATGTAAAGGCCAAGACTTTCTTACACATAATAAAGAGATCTTGAGACAAAACTTACTCAAACATGTTCAATGACTTAAAAGGACAAAACTTTTCTTTCACATAATCTATAGTATATACCTGCTAGGATAGCAACGAATAGAGGCAATATTCTTGCAATCTCTGATCTCAAGAAGAGAAGGTGGATCATGGCTATCACGAGGATGGACTTTATCATAGATCTTTGCTTTTAACTCAGAAACATCACCACCACATTCTCTACACATAAGCTTCTTCTTCTTCTTGCAAGATTCTTGAATCTTGTCTTCCTCTGTATTATTATCATAAGACTCAGTGTAACAGTTCTTGCACCACATTAAGCCACATCCAAGGCAATAGTAACCAACATCTATCTTTGTTTCACAGTCTTGGCACATTTTTGAAACGGTAGGCATAGTTTCAAACGCCAAAAAGTTAGATCAAATTTACAAAGAAAACCCCTTCTCTAATTATCCTCAGAAATTTTGAGAAAAAAAAAATCAAAGAAACTGAATTTGTGAGTTTTTTTTATTTTTGTAAAGAGTATATTAGAAAGAAAAAAAAATATATATCTTACCACAACAAAAATGGTGGGTAGATTTGGATGAGAAACAGATACTATTTTTTTTTCTTTTTTTCTTTTGTTTCAGAGCAAAAACAAAGTCCTACATCAAAATTCTAAATATTTCTCAACAAAAACTTTAATATCAAAACCCCACAAATTTTAAAAATTAGTCTATCTTTTAAGTAATAATCAAGAACCAATAAACAGATCTGATACCAACAACCTAAAAAAACTTTATTGGAATAATATCAAAGAAAAAAAAAGAAAGAAGACTTGGATTGATTCTTGACTTTAACAATAAGAAGAAAAAATGAAGAAAAAAAGAACAAGAAAGAGTGAAACTTAAGAACAAAGAAGAGGAAGAAGGAGAAAGAAAAGGATTAAGAAATAATAATTTAAAAAATAAGCAAAATAAGAATTAAAAGGAGGAAGAGGAGGAGAAGTACAGAGAAGGTTCCTTTTCTATGAGATTTATCTCGCATCTCTTTAAAACACACTTTGAGATTATTATTAATATTTTCTTCTTCTTCTTATTACACAAACATTAAATTGCTTCTTGTCTGAACATTTTATTTATTTGTATTACAAGAGATGATACATAACACAGTTTATGACAGATCTTTAGAAATAATAAGTCGATTCCTTATACTGCTCCGCCATTAACTGTTCACACTTTTATTTTCTCTCTCTCTCCTCTCTTTCCTTTTTTCTTAATTAATTAATTTCTATTTTTTATTATTATTTTTTTCAACTAGGGTTTATATAGTCTTTTGATAATGTTTCTTGTATTTTTTTTTTCTAGACATCTTTAAATATTTCTTATCTTGTTTAAATTTAATTTGCTTTTAAAAAATTTGGTGTAGAAAATTAAAAACTTTGACAAAGACCTCAAAGTAGGTTTTTTATTTCTTTTATTTGACATGTCAAGGTTCCGTTTTGGTCACCATTTTATCAACGGCGTTTTTCTTTATCTCTTTTTTGTTATAAACTTTTTTACATAAAATAAAGCTTTAATGAGCTATTTTTCTTTTTTATCTAAAATATTTTCAATGAGCTTTTAATTATTACTTTGTTACTCTTAAATTTACGCTAAAATTTTTGTCTTCATTGATTTAACATTTTCATATTTAATTTCATGTCGCATATTACCTATATATAATTAATATGATTATTAATTATATAAGATCTCATGGTATTCCTAAAACATTTAATTCACAACTATCTTGTTTACGTATCTGGTCTTGATTAGAAAATTATAACTAGTCAAATTATTTATAATCGTTGTATCTACATAAATAGAAAAATATAATATGAATCAAATAACAATAATGATTAGGGTACCCTCTTTTAGTAAATAAACACATATAATTGGTCAATGAGAAGATAACTAACAATGATCATCGTTATAAAAAATATACTACTAATTATAATACGGGGAATTATAAAACTACGCTTTTTGAATATACTAATTATAGGGGAAAAGAACATGTAAGATTTTAAAATCTAAATAAGTTAATATGTGTATACTAACTTTGACTAGGTTTTGTGTTACAACTCTATTAATTGGCTAATTGAACAACAGAGTCGTAATTAATTAACATGACTAATTAGTTAACAACTTATAATACAGTTGTCTGTTAGTGGTAAGGGTTAATACAGGGAGGTGTATTTATTAATTGTTCTTAAAATAGAGTGCGTATTTAGGTATGGATTAACTCTCTATCCAATACTTTATAATATAAGGAAAAAAATGTAAATATTAAAAAAAAGAAATGTCACTAATATAATTAAAAGTGAATTTATTTAGAATTACATCTACTTATCACGCGCTTGTTTCGTAAATGTTCGTAACACGCGCCGTTGACAAAAAGTAGAACTATCCGTTTTTTGTGTAATAGCTTCAAGGGTGGGTCAAGATAATTCCTAAATCACTTTATTTGGCTTTCTCTTATGTCTTAACCTAATTCATCCCTTTTTCATATAAACATATAATATTTTTAAAATATTTAATATTTAATTTTAGATGATATGACTAATATTGAATTTAATCAAAACAAATATTTGTTACATTATTTTATATTGAACAACTTAAATTTTTAACTAGCTTCAAAGATGTAATAGTTCGACAAAGAAAGTTTGGCACTGATTTTTTAGATTGGTATTGACATGGACATGAATGTATTTTGTGTACTTGTCTTTTCGTCATAAGACAACCAATAACTCATAAAACCCTAGCCATTATTTTTAAAAATATTTAAAATTTGGTTCAAATAGATTCAAACTTAGAAAAAATTGAGTTTAAAACATTCTCCCTTGATTTATAATCCTATTGCTTGGTTTAATATTCTATTGGTTGGCTTAATATTAGGAGTGGTATTTCTTGTATTGTTTGATTTAATCATTAAATATAAAAAATAAGTTTTTATAATATCATTTATTTTGAAATCGATGAAATATATAGTAGAGTTTGGACATTTGACTATGCATAATCTATTTTAAAACACCATAATTAAAGTTTGTTAACTATGAAATATTTAATTTTAAAATATTTCGTAAGAAAAAGAAATTATATTAGTTTTTTTTTAAACTCTTAGTTTTTATTAAAACACACTCCAGTAAACATAATATCAATAATCACTAAAGAAACCATTCGTTTAAAATAATTTTATTTTATATGCCAAGTTTTTCTAGATAATGGTATGTATAATTATACATAGTATAATTTAAAAGTTTTGAATCTACAAATTATTAGATATATGTTTTAACCAAAACTAAGATTGTATTCCATTAGGTATGTTTCTAGATAATGGTATTTCCCTTATTAAAAAAACTCGAGAAATTCACAAAACTACACTCTTTCAACTTTCCCTTCACAAAATTACATCTAATTCAATATTTTCACAAATTTACACTCTTTCAAAATTTTAAAAGCTTGATTTACTCTTTTAAAAATTACCAAAATTAATATCTTTTCGTTTGGGTTCGCTAATTAGTGTTTAAGGTATAGTATTAAGGTGATAGGATTGTGTGGGTAAGATTTATTTGGATTTAATTTTGAGTGTTTATATGTAGTTTTGTGAAGTTATTTTGAAATGGTGTAGTTTTGTGAAATGTAATTCAAATGGTGTAGTTTTGTGATTCTACCTTAAAACTTTACCATACTTTTTACGATAATTATTATCAGCTTTATATGGTCGACAAGATAAGATAATTAGCTGTAATAAAAAGATAAGATAATTAGCTGTAATAAAAAGATAAGATAATTAGCTAAAATGCTTAATAATTCTTGAAAATGACATAAAACTTCATATTAACTGGTATGTACATACACTTACTAGTCCAAACAATATTCGTAAATTAAATCTAATTCTGGTACTTATTCATTTTAATATTACATATATGATTTAGAGGAATTCACAAAACTACACATTTTTACCCATTCATTCACAAAACTACACATAATTTAATATTTTTACATAATTACACATTTTCAAAAATTTTAAAAGCTTGATTTACCCTTTAAAAAATCACTAAAATTAAAATATTTTCATTTGGGTTCGCTAATTAGTGTTTAAAATATAATATTAAAGATGTAAGATTGTGTGAGTAGAGATTATTTGGATTTAATTTTTAGTGTTTAGGTGTAGTTTTACGAAGTTATTTTGAAATGACGTAGTTTCGTGAAATGTAATTCAAATGGTGTAGTTTTTAATTCTCCCTAAGATTTATTAGCACCAAATTATATACGCATATGTTTGCAAAACAAAAGTATATAATATTATAATTAGTTTGCAACTTTCGGTTTGACCGTACTTTTGATATGAATGTACAAAATAGACCTCTAAAATTGATGTGTCTTTTGTGTTATATGATATTGTCTGCGTCAAAATCAGGGGGCAAAGGGACCCACTTTGGTGTTACCTCTCAAATTCTCCCTTCATATTCAATTTATCTATACGAACTAAATGTTTTGATTTTTTTATTTATTTAATGTTGTGTTTAGTATTTATTTAGAAACAATGCACATCATTGCATAAACCAAATTGCTTACATGTATAAAGATGATGCATATGTTACAAAAAATTGATTTTAATTACTTTTTGTTCTATAGAAGGGGGTTAGTACTCTTATTATATTATGAAAGGGCAAAATCATGTTTACATTCTATGATTAATCCAAAAGCCTATTTGGTATCTGAAAAACTGAATGTGAGGTTTAAATATTAAATGAAGAATTGTAAAATAGATTTTATAAAAAATGAAAATCATATTTATTACACGTCTTGCACAATATGCACGTTCTTGAATATTTGACAGTGTTCGTGCGCTACAATTGTGACATTTCTTAATGAGACTATCCATTTTTCTTATTGTTGATATATATAAATTAGGGGAAATTAGGTGTAGTGTCATTTTTTATAAGTTAATTAAGTAAATAAATGGTGTTTTCTGTTGATGTGTATGATTACTATCCTACCCTTAAACTCAAATTATGTATGTTGGTACCAAATTTAATTTTTTATGGGGTTTGAAGAAATTAACTGACACACGCCTCCGCCGGTCACTTCAATTTTTTAAAACAACAAAATTTGTTCACTTTTTCAAAAACTAAAATTAATAACAAAAACTATCGGTTCTTGCTTTGGTCGGTTACTTTCTTCAATGGAGAAAAAGAGAGGAAAAAAAACACGGCCAAGGGAAGAGGCGACGCCGGAATTTACCCTCGGCGAGATGGTATCGGAGATATCTGCGGCGAGGCGGCGTGCTCGGTGAGTTCTGTGTTTAAGTATTTTTTAAAGTTTTGTAGATCTAATACCATGATTGATTTACAATGTGTTTAGGGTTGTTATTTAACGATTTCTAAATATTGTAACCATTGTTTTTGATGGTTCTTACAGTCAATCTGAAGGCCCCCCTTCCTTGCCTCTGCGGATGTTTGTTCGTGGACAAGAACCCTTTAAGAAAAAGGTTAATTCATATTTCAGTTTGAGTTACCTTGATTTAGTAAAGAAGTCATTGGAAGATGACCAACTTCAAATGCTTATAGAGTCACAATTTGGGACTTTATTGTCAATTGGAAACAAGATTGCCTTCTCTGTCAAATTTGCACATTTCTTGCTTTGTAGACAATTAGTGACGAAGAAACCAGATGAGATATGGGTGTTATTCAGCGGCCAACCGATCAGGTTTTCAATACGTGAATTTGCCCTCGTAACAAGCCTTAATTGTTCTCCGATGTCTACGGATCATGAGATTGTTGTCACAGACTACACAAGGCAGTTTGCGAAGGAGCTATTTGGATCAGAATCACCACCGACACCCAAATGGATTGTTGACAAGCTAAGTGGTCCACCATATAAAGACAAAGAGACTAGGATGAGGTTATCCCTATTGTTGATCGTTGAAGGTGTTTTGTGTCGCACATCCGGGGTTGTAGCTATCTCACTTGAATCCGTTGAAGTTGTAAGGGACGTCGACGGGTTTCTAGAATATCCGTGGGGTCGTAAGTCGTTTGATATCACTATGTACGGCATTCGAACCTCGCTTATCCACAAATACACCCAGTCGTCCGCTGCAATACAAGGCTTTATTCATGCATTACAGATGGTAGTCCTAGCTTGTTCTCCTAATATTCTCACAACGGACCCAGGCACCTCTTCCTCCGCTTGCTCTGACGATGAAGAATCTTATTCTGTGAAAGGCGTGGGTACAAAACCAATAAACATTTACATGCCTCTTGTGCGGAAGCTGGACCATGATGATAAAGCCAGACAGGTTGGTTTACAAAAATATAATAGTAGTCTACTTTATTGAATAGAATATGTATCTATCTTTATGCTTATGTGTAGTAAACCAAGCTTATCAACTAACATGTTTATTTTAATTGTTGTACAGGTTGATGTAACGTCTATAATGGTTGCTAGACCAGAGCAAGCTAATGTGGATAAGATGCCGCTTCATTATGTCATTGGTGAAGACACAAGTGTGGACTACATGCTTACACTGATCAGTTCGAAGAACAAGTTCACCCATCAGTCATGGAAAGGAGGTGTCAGGGCTGCTGATGTTATGAAGCATAGGAAAGTTGAAGAGGTAGATGGTACCCAGACAGATGTAACTAAGGCGATGGAAGATGTTGGTGAGGTGTGTTATGAACGTGTGAAATGTCTAGTTGAAGAGATGACAAAGAAAATGCAGAGGATGGTTGATGTGGCAATAACTAGAATTGAGAATACATTTATGCTCAAATTTGGTGAGCTGGAGATGAAGTTTAAAGAGATGCAGGAAAAATTCTCTGTTAATCCTCCAGGAGACAATGATCCGCCTAATGTTTCAGATTCAACCACATCAGCGTCACCAACATGGGATACTCCTACAAAAAACCAAAGTGAAGGGTTGGAGTCAAGAGGTGTGAATATTCCCAACTCACCAGACACCTTGGTTAGGAATGTTCGGCCGACTTAAATGCTTGTCGAGGATGAGGTTCAATCTGGCTGTCGAAGAAATTCCCGACCCAAATGGTGGTGGTTATGATGAAACGAGTCAACAAAATTGTCAACCGCCTCAAAACACTGTCAATGATAAAGTAAACATGGTATACAAATAGATGCTTTATAAATGTCTATATATACAAATAGTTATTCTTATATTTAAACAAATAGATGTCTACATATAAATTATATAATAGTTATACAAATAGATGTCTATGTAGATGTCTATATCATTATACTATAGATATAACTACTATTAAGTACTAATAGTTATACAAATATGTGTATATATCATAAGTATACAACATAACTTACATTTTACCTTTCCGACTCTTGTGTAGGATGTAGAGGATCACCCACCATCAGAGATGAGGGTCGAAGAAGATAAGACAGAATTTGTTGGGTCAAATAACCCACCCCTTCACAACCCGAATGACGAGGCTAACACTATGCGAGTAGTTTTGATTAGGTCATGTAACTTCAACTACTTACTATAATGTAGTAATAATCATACATTTACGTATAGGAATAGTACTACATTATGATGATAGGGCTAATGTTTATTATTGTTATAATAGATTCGTATAATATTTCTAGTGATGGATAAACTAAATTCAGCATAATTGATTTAATAGATTAAACTACTACTATATTGTAGTAAGGGTAAGGACTTTTTGTAGAAATAGTATAATATTTTGAAAATAGTATGCTATGTTTACCATTTTCAATTTAACTGATTCATAATTTTTTGATCATTAGCCTTCGTCTGGGGGTGGAAACCACCAACCGACTATGGAGACGTCGACTGAGGAAGAACGAGGTGGGTCAAGTAATCAACCTCAACCCAATTTGATTGAGAAGGATAGCAGTGAGCAGGTAGAGTGGCTTATGTCATGTTAATAGGATACTATTATTGGCATAATAAACTACAATTGTTGCTCAGAAACTGTATTAGTATAAGAATCTAGAGATTCATTATAGAGTTTGCGCTCAGTTGTTAACCATATGGTTGTTAATAGGATGTATTAGGTGCCGCGGGAGAAGTACCACCGTCATTCTCTCTTGGGCTGACACAAGACTTAAAAAAGAGGAAGCTATTTGATGTCAAATATATGAGGAAAAGCAAGCGGACCAAACAAGTTTCTTCATTATTTGATGATTTTGTTGTGAGTTTGACAGCCAATGGGACTCTAGGTGTAGTCTCACCTTTTTTCAAACCACAACCTCAGGTGCGGATTGACATGATTACAAAACTCATGGAGAGTCCTAGGTAATAGCTACATAACATCCTATTTTAATTTGTAATTAATGATATAGTATGCTATATAACAACACAAACCAAAATTTGCACCTAGGTATTTCCCGGCATATGATGGGCACACGTTCGTTGAGTCTAATTTCCTAGAGCTGTTGGCTCCAACTACAATCACCTCCACAGTCGTAAGTCAACAAACAAACTAACCATCAATATAAAATATTTTTGTACCCAATGTGTAGTTATTGGTGTATGTAGGTGATGGATACAATTGTCTCTCTCTTACACGACGAGGTGGCTCAAAAATCCCAAACCAAGAAACCACCAAACTACGACTTCCTCGACTGTACATTCTTAAATGACATTGGGTTGTTGCACAGTTTGATAGAACCTGAAAAGCGACGCAAAAAATTACCCATCAAGAAACAACTCAATGATTATGTCAAGTCCAGAAGGCAATTTTACATTGAGGCGGAGACATTCTTGTGTCCTTTCTTATTAGAGGAGAAACATTGGGTGGGTGTTGTTGTTAACTTGAGTGAACACAAAGTAATCGTACTAGACTGCAACCGAGATTTTATTGAAACACCCATCATTGAAGCGCTCCTAACCCCATTTGCATCAGCCCTGCCTTACGTGACAAGGCAGCTAGCAATGAACTCTGAAATGAAGCATGACAGTCTTGATCCCTTTGAAATAAGCATACCACCATTGAAGACAAAGTTGGCAGATCCGGGTATCCACCCTGCTAATATTAATACAACACTTACATAGTTCACTACCATTCTGGTATTAGCTAATCAAATCGATTTTAATTTTTTGTTATGCAGAACTTAGTGGTGTTGCTTCAATGATGTTGCTGTTACTACATGCACACAACCAACTTGACGACCAAGCTGTGTTGTCCCGCAATGTAGTTGAAGAGGCGATGCAGCATTACGGCGTTGAGCTCTTTTACAGAATCACAAAAAGCCTCTAATGTTTGTTAAAACTATATTTATCATCAAACAATCTTTATTATGAAACCAAAAATACTCTCTAATGTTTGTTAAAACTATTTTTATCATGGTACTAGTCTATTTATATTAAAATACTATATGATTTTACTAGTTATGTGTTTGAGTCATATAGTTAGAAGTTTTAAAAAAAATATTCGTCTATCTTGTTCAAAATTGTGTGTTTATAAATAGTCACCTGTAAATAATATATATTTGGTTTAAAAATAGACACCTATTAACTTCAAATTTGTTGGATTATAAGTAGTCTCCTATTAAAGGTAATAATATATTGTATAAACTTAGTCTAATGTATACTATTCCTAATTTCCCATTTTAAAAATAATATTCACCTATCTATTTCAAAATTGTTTGTTTATAATAGGTCACCTATAAATAATTAATAGTTTGCTTAAAAATAGTAACCTATTAACTTTAAATTAGTTGTTATATAAATAGTCTACTATACAAGGTAATAATATATCGTATTAATTTAGTCACCTATTAAAAATAATAGTCACCTATTTAGTTTGAAATATGTACCTATATAGTGTTTAAGTTTTTACTTTACCTTTTACCTATATATGGTCAAGGGTATAGGGTCAAGGGTATAGGGTTTAGGGTATAGGGTTTAGGGTTTAGGGTATAGGGTTTAGGGTTTAGGGTTTAGGGTATAGGGTTTAGGGTTTAGGGGTTAGGGGTTAGGGTTTAGGGTTTAGGGTTTAGGGTTTAGGGTATAGGGTTTAGGGTTTAGGGTTTAGGGTTTAGGGTATAGGGTTTAGTGTTTAGGTTTTAGGGTTTAGTGTTTAGGGTTTAGGGTTTAGTTGTGTGTATAATAAAAAAAATTTAAATTTTAATAGGAGTCTACTTTGTATGGTTGAAAACATAATTTCAAGGTTTACTCTCTATGGATTTATGGTTTAGGGTTTAGAGTTAAGGGTTCAGGTATTAAAAATGAAAATAACTTACCATTAGATTTTCACATGTTGTAGCCTATTTTGACATTTAAATAGCAGACTATCTTGTCATTAAAATAGCTTACTATTTTAAATTTTATTCAACAACAACATAGGAATTATCAAACATACACACTTCTCCAATACAGTTTGACATTACATAAACGGAATCCTTACATAAATAACATTACTTAAATAACATTATATAACATGACTTAAATAAAGATCCACAAACATCGACTTAAATAACATAACTTAACATAATTTCAACTATACAAGCCTTAGAGCTTGTAGGCAACCACAACACCAACAAGTAAACCAAGAAGAGTAATGAAACCCATCTTGATTGTCTTCTTCATTACATCCATCTCAAAACCTCTCTTCTTAACCAAGTTTTCTAACACTGCTATTGAATCCATCTTCTCTTCAACCATTGAATCCATCTTCTCTTCAATTATTTTAGCTTTATTCTGAACAATACGAAACTCTTCCATCACCGCCACGTCCCACCACTTCCATACATGACATTCCCCATCCTACCAAATCAATAACAAATCAATGGTTGAAGAGACATATCACCATAACTCACTAACACATTCAATATCATTCAATAACACAGTCAAGATCTTACATCTGTTGCAGGACATGTGAAAAACCTTCGTCCTGGATTCGTTGCAGTATTAGAACCCTCAATTATCACATCATTTCCACAGTAACATACCCGTGGAAAGCCAAATCCAGCAGGACGGGCATTAGTGTCGTCAGAGTTTATTTCGGATCGAACCCAGGAGCTTGTCACTTCTTCTTCCCCGTAATCGAACCCAGGAGCTTCTGTAGGATCACTCAAACTAAAGCTAAAGGTTCTTCCCATTTCTCACCTAAAATCCCACACAAAAACAAATAAGAAACCTAATTTTTATCCCAAAATCGATTTTAATGAGAGAGTAGAAGACCTGCTGTTTGCAGCTGGAAATAAAAACTGATGTGACAAAAGCAAAGTAGAGGAGGCGTGTTGTCTTGTCAATAATTATTTGTTTGTTTAAATTGTTTAAAATCAATTTGAAAAGTTTACGATTACGGATATGTTGGTATTTTTAACTCATCGAAATAGTTACTATTTTTACCCTATTATCTCCACAATACCTGCTGATTTTTGTCGGTTATTAAGATATCATTTTACTGAGTTTTATTGGTGTAGTGTCAATCAGATTCTAAGTCTAACTAGTCGTTTAGAAACCTGTTTATGGTTAATTGTTTGGGAATAATTTATCAACTTAATATAGTCTAGAAGGTCTGACTCTAAAATATAACATTATCTAGAATAATACATGATGGGTTCATTACAGACATCAACGAAATAGAAATATGTGGCTATTTTACATTAAGGTTCAACATAAAAGAAATAGGAAGCTATTTTACAATAACAAGAGGCTATCATAGCCTTTAACCTAGAAGGACTTCCATTTTTAACATAGAAATAGAAATATGTGGCTATTTTTACTGAAAAAGGAACAAAATAGCCATCTATTTCTACTAACCGCAAAATAAAACATGTCTGCAATGACCCATCTACGTGCTTGTCTTCCTACGTTTACTCCTTAGGCGTGTCGACAATAGGACTTTTACATGTGGCTTTGTTGTGGCCAGTCCCAAAGCACCTTGAACAACTATTTAGTTTCTTGGATCTCCTCTGCATGTTTACATGTTTATGGTTACATATATTAAGCGATGTTATTTTAATTATACCAATTATAAACTATGTAACCATTACCTTCATCTCGACCCTAGACTTGAACCTTCGTTTCTTAGGCCTGCCTGGTGGACGTCTTGTCCAAGGAGGGAACACTCTCGGTTCAGTGGCAACTGGTGCTTCGAATGGATAAATTGATTCTGCCCAAGTGTGTTGCACATACCCTGTGTAATACTTCTCAAGTATCAAAGAATCCGCCATTATGTTTTCCTTGTGTCCAGCAGCCATTGCATGTGGACAAGGAATCATCTCTTTATCCCAGAACATGCAGCTACACTTCTTCTCTTTTAAATTGACCCAAAACTTACCGCCAGCTCTATCATGTAGTTCGTACTCCCATTCGTTGATTTTCAATATCTTCATGAAGTGGGATTCGTCGAAGATTGATTCCAACATTGCTCTTATCCTTGGGGGGAGAGAATGTGTGTCCGTAGTCGCACCATATCTTCTTTCATTGAACCACCCTTGCAAGCTCAACCGGATAGCCTCAAGCATAACAACGATTGGCAACTCTCTACACTCCTTCAGGACATTGTTCAGAGACTCGGCTAGATTTGTCGTCATTATGTTGTAACGATTGCCATTAAAATATGCTCTTGTCCACCGGGTTACACCAACTTCTCTTAAGTAATTACCACACGCTGGACTTATAGCTTCAATCTCGGCAAGTGCCGCTGAGCATTCGTCAGGTGTGTAAGCTTTGCCCGCCCTTATCACCAAACCAGGCAATCTCTTCTCCCTTGAAAACTTAGTTGCTACATTCCTAGTCAAATGGACAAGACATGCTCCATGTGTAGAGAGGGGATAAATCTGTTTGACAATACACATACATATTAGTCTATTATATAAATAAACAACTTTACTATAAACAAAACAATCGACTTTTACCGCAACTTACTACGCTTATTAACAACAAATAATAGACTACTATATAAAATAATAGTTTATACTTTTTCCTTAACATAGCCTACTATTTCTACCTTCTCTAAACCTTTGATTATACTTGGGTGACGGTCCGAGATGAACACCAGTCCAAGTTGATCCCCACAAACAGATGTTAAACAGTTTAGAAACCACTCGTAGGATGCATCATTCTCACTGTCGACAACAGCATACGCAATGGGAAATGTTTGCAAGTTACCATCTTGCCCACTTGCAATTATAAGACAACCACCGTAACGTCCTCTTAAATGTGTGCCGTCCATGAGTATCACTCGCCTCAAGAATGGTAAACCTCGTATTGATGCACCGTAAGAGATAAACAAGTACTTGAAACGTTTACCCCCAAGCAAAATCATCATCACATTCAAGCTTACATATTGAACCAAGATTTTTAGCCGTCAAATTGGCCAAGTAAGAGGGTAAAAGGGCATAGCTACCGGATATGGAACCAACAGCTTTTTCCAATGCTATCTCTCTACACTTCCATGCCTTCCAATAGCCGATTCGAACCTCGGTGTTCTACATGTATCAACCTCTCGTATCTCCACAGGAGGTGGACCACGACGTCCTCCCACAAACCTTGGCATCATTAATTCAGCAAGGACATCTACGGTTGCGTGTTTGTGGTAGTGGCGGCGATCGTCGACACTGCAAGTGTGAAGTAAAGAAGAAGTACGGACCTGAAACTCATTAGTCCCGTCAATAATGGAGCTGAGAACTCGCCAAGGGCATTCAACGTTTACACAGACAAGGTCAATGTACTTCGGGGAAGAACGGACAGTTTTGAAAGTGTATTTTTCTTGCAACGCATTCAGAGCTACACGGACTTTGAATTCGGCTTTATCTTTGAAATTACGACCGACGCACAATCCATCACCACAACCACCTTTAGGAAGTTCTGACAGTTGAAAACAACAGGAAATTATAAACATCTGTCAAAATACATTTGTTACACCAAAATATTATGATATTATGAAAATTAAATGTTTAATATGTGTAGTTTTATGTATGTAAATACTCTACTAACTATCCATCTAAGGACAGTTGCAACGTCACAATATTTTACCGATTTGTAAAACTATATGTTTATTACCATATTTGTATGCTAAATGGTATATTTATAGCTGTTAATTTGTATAAAATAGTCGACTATGTCCCTTTTAAAAACTAAATGGTATATTTATAGCTGTTAATTTGTATAAAATAGTCGACTATGTCATCTTCAAAATGAAATTTGGACTACCCTCCAAATTTTAAAGACTTGTAAAAATAAGTATGTTACACCAAAATAGTATGATATTATGAAAAGTAAATGGTTTATATGTGTATTTTTATGTATGTAAATAGTCTACTAATTAACTATCCTTCTAAGGACAGTTGCAACGTCACAATATTATAAATATTTGTAAAACTATATGTTTATAACCATATTTGTATGCTATTGTAAAAACTAAATGGTATATTTATAGCTGGTAATATGTATAAAATAGTCTACTATGTCACCTTTAATATGACATTTGCAAACGACTTATAATTTAAAAGACTTGTTAAAATAAGTTCGTTACACCATAATAGTATGATATTTTTAAAAGTAAATGGTTAATATGTGTAGTTTTATGTATGGTAATAGTCTACTAATTAACCTTCTTCTATCGGAGGGTCCATTGGGATACCCCACACCAACTGCTCAATAGGGTCAAATTCTTCGGCTATTAACCTCTCAACTACACCTTCTGCACTACCCATTACAGCCTCACCATCGGAAGAGCTAACGTCTATGTTATCATCTTCCATTGCCACTATGGTTTCATTGTGGGGGAGGTCCTGAGGTTGTTCTCTGTATTTTTCATTGCAGACACGTACTAGCTCCTCGTAAATCATTTGAAAACTGGCATTGTCTAAACCACCTCGCCCATTGCTTGGTTCTGTTAGTTACAAATAACAACAGTATTATCCTCGAAGACGTTGCTATATAATGTAATCAAATCATTACGTCATATACATACCTCCCATGTCAAAACCTAAAGACATTTGCACTTCTTCTTCTTCAACAAGTTTTTCCTTCCCCTTGTCTGTATTTGATTTAGGCACTACCCTCCTAATAGCTGCAATGCCAACAAAACCAAACATTATATTATATGTTAAATGGTTGACCGAAATAGTACATTTTATGTTACCTTCCATAGGTGCATCCACACATTGACTTTGAGATACTGGACATGAATTATTCAAACAAATGTTCTGCAAAAGGCCTTTAACACATGGGCAAAAAACAGTTGTATAATATTAGACTATTACAGATTAAAGTAAGCAAAATAATAGGCTACATGATAGACATATATTTCCACAAATAGTAGGCTATCCCCTGTGTAAAATATATATTTTTCCGTACCTTGACCATTGTCAACATGGTTATGGACTCCCTCATATACCACGATTGCACCCTCGTTAACTTCGACGGTGCCCATGGTTTCCTCAAAAACATCAGCACCGCTCCAATTGGTTGTCGTTATGTTGTTTGAGTCAACCCCTGTTCACATAGTGTTAGTTAATAAATACACCCAAATATTATTCAAAAGTGATAAAAACTATGATATAATTCTTAACGGATTTACACACCTTCATGACAGTTGGGTGATAGTTCAATAATGGCGGCACATATATTAAGTAACGGCACCTCACCCCTTATAGAAAGGAAACAGTCCAGATCCGAATCTGTTCGAATCGGAACAGGTGGAGCATCTTTGCCATCTTCCATCAACATAAATGATGGCCATTGATAACTTAAATTAACAGCTTGAGTTCTTCTATCAACACCAAGCTTTCTCTCAACCATATCGACTAGTTCTACAAATCGAGTTCTCGAAGAGAGGTTCAGGCCATGGCTGTTCGAAGCTTGAAATATCCAGACTCGATATTCTGTCAATATCCATTTTCCATGTAAAAGCAAAACGGCCATTCCACCAGCCATCGTTACCTATTTATAGAGAAACATAAGAGAGTTAGTTGAATCAATTAATGTTTTGTCACATAAATGGAAGCTTGCAATTAATGTCACAGATTTTACCTATGAAGTTGTTTATAATGTTATCTTCTTCAACATCAAGTTAAAATATATAGATAGATTATCTCTACAGAATATTTAATTTGTTTATTTGAACAAATAGGTAGTATGTTTAATTGAAAATATAGATAACTGAGTAGATTTGGCAAATATTTTGATGTGATCTGCGTTTTGCCGCCGAATAATTCTGAAGTTGTCAACTCACCCTCTGCAAAAAATCGCCTAAGAAGATTGAGGACAAGAGGGTAATTAAAAAAAATATGTAACCATTTATTGCTTTGTCAACAAATTAAATCACACATTTGCTATAAGGCCGAATTTGATGCCCATTTTTTAATATACACCTAAATCACCCTATAAATTATTGGCAACTTGGTTAATGAAAAAAAGAAATTTAGGCGTGATCTCACGTGGTGTTACATTTCCACTATGTGCATAAAACACATTATTATTATTGTTTGATAATTTTATAAACTTCTTTACTTTGATTTCTTTTAAATTTTTAAAATTATTAAAATATTTTAATCATAATTTTTTAATATGTATTAAAAAGCCATTAACAGGTGAAAGTAAAAACAAAAATTAAATATCATAATCCGACAACATACTTACACAATTATGCATCAATCTCAATATTTGTATACTTGATCTAGAATAAAGCATAAAATTAGTCATGGTCATACTCATACTATAATCGTTAGGTTATAAAATAATCATAACCATATAGGTCCATAACATCAATTATCAAAGATCATTAGATAGCATGTATGAGTATATATATACGCCATAATATATCATTTATTGGCGTGAAATTAACAAAACTACGCCCTTTCATCATTTCCTTTACAAAACTCTACCTAATTAAAAAATTTCACATATTTATACATTTTCAAAATTTTAAAAGCTTGATTTACCTTCTAAAAAATTACCAAAATTAAAATATTTTCATTTGGGTTCGCTAATTAGTGTTTAGGGTATAGTATTAAGGAATAGGATTGTGTGGGTAGGGTTTATTTGGATTTAATTTTTAGTGTTTAAGTGTAGTTTTGTGAAATAATTTTGAAATAGTGTAGTTTTGTGAAATGTAATTCAAATTGTGTAGTTTTGTAATTCTCCCTTTAATGATTTGTACTAAAAATGTCGATGTGCTTATATTATACGGAAAAAACTATAAAACATTACCATTTTTTCATTTTTTTAGTTGGACAAGATATTCGATCGCACTTGTAAGTGGGCACGTTTTGTATTAAGGCCATAATAACACAATTGTTAAGTTGTTGGTAGTCCAAAAATTATATCCACACCTTAAAAGGTAAAAATATATAAAGTATATATATTTTGTATTCAGCTTATAGATAACACTTCCCCGCAATATAATTATATAAACCTATATTTTCTACCTAATAATCATGAACTCGTGGATTTTTTTGAATATTTATAATTCAAAAGTCATTACCCACGGTTTTTGTGCTTGTTCTAGTCTATTTAACAATGATTCTTGAATCTCACCGTGCATTTCACTTTTTCCTTTATTTTTTTCTCTTTTTTCATGTGCGTTAATTATAAAATAAAAAAATCTATCAAATGTTTGTTTTAAAAAAAAAGATTATGTGTATAAAAATAAATCTAAATTTTGAACGGTTATAATTTGTATAGAAATAACAAAGATTTGACAAATCGACAAGCTCTACGTGTAATCTCGTCAGCTTGTTGACGTCGATTATAATTTAATCTTAGTTAATATTGATAGATATGTTACAACATGTACGTGGTACTATTTAATATATAGCAACTCTAACCATATAAATATTCCAATTTGCTCTGATATAATTCCTATCTTTGTTAGTTCCAATAAATCCAAATGAATGTTGACATACAAAATAACAAATTATAAGATATAAATAAAACAATTTATACAAAAATATATATCAAATATTGGCATTGGACCGTGTCAAGGATTTTAGCTAACGAAAATGTAATGGGTGAAATAATTGTAAGTTCACACCAAATTTATCATGGTACATATATTCAAAACAAATATTTATATATATGTATATTAATTTATAATTTGATATGTAAATTTTATATGAAAATAGCTTGACTTAATTTGTTGTTTGGCAAAAAAAATAGCTTGATTTGTAAATTTGTTTGATATAAAAATAGATGGTTTTGTCTTCTCATTTCTTGTAGATGAATTCACAAAACTACACCTTTTCAATCCCTCTTTCACAAAACTACACCTAATTTAATTTTTCACATATTTACACCCTTTCAAAATTTTAAAAGCTTGATTTACCCTTTTAAAAATTACCAAAATTAAAATATTTTCATTTGGGTTCACTAATTAGTGTTTATGGTATAATATTAAGGGGGTTGAATTGTGTGGGTATGATTTATTTGGATTTATTTTTTAGTGTTTAGGTGTAGTTTTGTGAAATATTTTTGAAACGGTGTAATTTTGTGAAATGTAAATCAAATGATGTAGTTCTGTATTTCTCCCTTTCTTGTAATTTATTATGTGTATTTTTTTTTTACAACAATTATGTGTATTTAAAACAGAACAAACATACGTAGATTTGGAATTGACCAAACTGTGGAGGAAAAAAGTCGTTTCTTGGGAAATACATAGATTGACAAAACAGTACGTAGCTATACATAGGCCCAATGCTTAATCTTATAATCCAAACTTTGAAAATTTTGTTAAATTAATTTATCAGGAAAATAGTATGTCCGGTACTAAAAAGGTGTGTAATTACTAATTATCTTAGAAATTCTAAGTAATATTTTCTTGGAGTTTTCTGTTTTCAATTTTTTTTTTTTTAACATTAGGACCACAAATAGCCACTCATTAGTTAGTCTACACTATCGTAGACGCGAGGAATCGATCTTGGATGGGATGGTGCTACATGCCTCATGTGGACTTATGTTATGTCACTAGACCAACCCACTTCCCCATTTTTCTGTTTTCAATATAACAAATTTTGAGCATTTTTGTTTGAATTTACTTTCAAAATTCAGAAAATCTAAACAATATAATTAACATATTCTAATAAACTTAAGCTATTGGCTTTTAAATTTCATTAGAAAAAATATATTTATCCACATTAGTTATTGGTTACTGAAATAAAAGATTTTATTGTTTTTTTATATCAAGTTTCATATTTTTAAATGATACTTATCAAATCAGTGTGGGTTACAATAATTTTGAATCGATGGAAACTCAATAGAATATTTATTAAAGAAGATTCAACATTTGAACAAATATTTAATTAGCCGCATATTCTCAAGATAATTGAGAAAGATGGTTCAACATACCGACATAAATTTAAAATTTGGTTTATAATATTATTGACTTCATTTATAACATATGACATCACCTACTACTAAAAATATAGTTAAAATGCGTGTTGCACACCCACATTAATTATATAAACTTTTCGCCAGAAAAAGAAAACATTTATATAAACGGAAAATGAATAAAAAGTGGGACAATTTTCTAAGCAATGGATATTAACTTTTCTTCTATAGCACTCAATATATATATTCTTAAAAGTCAACGAAAGCTGTTATGTTCGTAGAAAAAAAAACTCAAGACGCTCCATTACAACGCGTTAATAATTTTGACCACAACATTTGAATTTTACTTTAGTAACTTTTAAGTCAGAGATCAGTACATTAACACTTGTTTTGATACTCTCTCCGTTTTTTAATATAAGATTTTTGTTGAAAATATTTGGTTTAAAAAAGATGGATTTTTTCACTTTTTATATACAATTATTAATGATAAATTATAGAATTCAATAAAAATAACTAAACATTATTGGTTTAGAGTTGTTGGAAATTATAAATCACAAAAAATAATATATTTTATATGTTTGTTTATTATATCTGAAAAGTTAGAAAATCCTATAATAAAAAACGGAGAGAGTATATCATAGCCTAGAAGCTGTTAAATATTTAATGTTTTACCTATTCTCTGGTTCAAACATTTGAAACATTTTTTTATTGGATTGGGTTTGTTTTAAAATATTATTTTATTGCTACTGGATTGGGTTTAGTTTGGGCATTAGCTTTAAGGCCCAATACATATTAACACCATTCAAGTACGGCCCAATTCAGTTTGTTTTTAGGGTATTTCAGCTGAAACAATGGATCCACAATAATATAGAACCAAATATAAAATAAAAGTCTAAAATTATATGAAACCAATATAGAACCAATTATAAAATAAGTTTTCAACGTGAAGCTGTATTAAAAAATCAAGAGAAATTCACAAAATTACACCATTTCAATTCTTCCTTTACAAAATTACACCGAATTCAATTTTTTCCTACTTTTATACTCTTTTCAAATTTTAAACGGTTCAATTATGCTCTAAAAAATTACCAAAATTAAAATATTTTCATTTGGGTTCGCTAATTAGTATTTAGAGTATAGTTTTAAAGGGGTAGGATTGAGTGAGTAGGCTTAATTTGGATTTATTTTTTAGAATTTAGTTGTCGTTTTGTGAATTTTTTTTTAAAAGGTGTAGTTTTGTGAAATGTAATTCAAATGGTGTAGTTTTGTAATTCTCCCATCAAACAATTTTCAATATTCTCTTGTTTTAGCATTTTTTGGTTTATGCTTTTACTCAAAGATAAGACTTTACATAATTCTATAAATTGGTAGTAAATTTACAGGGGTTATATATATACATAGATTAACAAGAATTTGTAAAATTTGGAACTAAAAAAATTATTTTATATTGTTATAAAAGTGATACTACTAAGTACAAATACAATAAAGAAAACAAGAAAAATATAGGCTGGGTTTTAATAACGTGGGAAGATTTATGGGAAACTTGTGAAATTGGTAGGTGGCAAAAACTCGAGTCTCCAACAATAAGGTTTGGTAGAATTTTCGGATGATATTATAATTTGATATACTAACCATTTTATAAAATAGTTTCTTTACTAATCTATATTGTTGAATAATGTTCATCTGAATTAGCATGAGTTATGAATTAATATTAGTCCCCAAACATGTGATTAGTTTATTTTATATATAAACATAAAAAACTGTACATGGTTCTTGTTAATGATTAACTACACCTAATTTTTATTCGTTACCACCATATTTTACCGAATAAAATGTACTGATGTACACGCACATATTTATATATAAAACAAAAATTAGACAACATACGAAAAGAAAAACGATTACAGAACCACTTGAACTAACACATCTCAGAATAATTGAAATTTCATCATTGTACTTTCTGTAATAGCACAACAGTAACATTCCAAATAAAGCTAAAATATGGTACACGATTCTCTCTAATTAAACCAAATAAAATTTTACCATCACTCTAGCTAAAATAATACTTAAAATAACTGAATATTTTTTAAAATATAAATAATTAAAAACCAAAAGAAAAAAACACATATATACTTTTTTTTTGTTAAAAGGGCTTTCTAAAACACATATATACTTGATACATATTATTTTTTTATTGTAAAACAATGATAAAGTTTCTGTATTTTTGCTATATATCAGTAAAAGTTAATTAGATATCAATTAATATTCTTTAGTGAAACATATTTAATTATTGATGATTTCTTATGAGTTTTCAACATAGGAAATCTAGTTGTAACTACGCACATGGGCAGTGTCGAATTTTTATATATTTAACTTTCGTTAGAGACGTTGGTAGGTACGGTACATTATACATAATTACATATTATTCATATTAATAGGAATCAAGCTTTTTTTTCTTTCCTTTACGAAACTCTAACTAATTCAATTTTTTCACATATTTACTCACTTTCGAAATTTTAAAAGCTTGATTTATCCTTTAAAAAATTATCAAAAAATTAAAATCTTTTGGATTCGCTAATTAGTGTTTAGGGTATAGTATTAAGGGGTAGGATTGTGTTGCTAGGGTTTATTTGAATTTAATTATTAGTGTTTAGGTGTAGTTTTGTGAAATAATTTTGAAATAGTATAGTTTTGTGAAATGTAATTCAAACGGTGTAGTTTTGTAATTCTCCTATATATATATAATATATGTGGGTGTGTATCTATATACCGCACGTACGAATATGGCACGCACAAAATCAAGTCACCCGTGAGTCAACAAACCAAATGGTTCGTATAATTAGTTGACACGTGCGAGGCTCTCTACGCCATATGTTTTATTTACATAATTACACTGTCGTCGTAATCTTTGTGATAACTCATTGTTGGTTTCGTGGATTCTCCTCCTCCATTGTTTATCTCCTTATATAAAGTCGCTAACTAGGTTTCCTACTTTTGATAAATATCTTCTTCTTTTTCATTATAACTTTTAAAGAATACTATTGAGATTGGTTATATATATGGTGTGGATAGATAACATGAGAAGATGGAGATAAAGAGTGTTTGGATTCGATGCTAAGCTTGTGAAAGTGAGCAATCTTATGTGTTCTCATCTTTGTTTCGTTGTCTGTTCGACCTTGGCCTCTCTCTCTCTCTTCAAAACCCTAATTTTCTTACAACTTTATTCATATATTTTATTTTATTCATATGCATCTTGCTTAATTATGATCATATAATCAACTATATTATATACTACATGTTATAGGTTGAAAGAATCATTTTGAATATATAAGAGTCTAGATATAGCATACATAATATCTATATATTACAATTGATTGAAATTATACATGCGTAAATTTATGTGTTCATGTATTTTAACAAAAAAAGTTTGTGTGTATATACAGAGTTTCTTAAGAATGCATAAAATCTTTGATTATTTCAGGCATGCTGATTTTCGATATGACATTTAGGACATTTAGGACATATAAAAGATAAAAATGCATTCATGTTTGAAGGAAATATTGTTTGATCTAATATTGAATATGATATGCATACATGTGTGTAAATCTATAACATTTATGTAATCATTAATATACATATTCTTGTTAGTTCGATAAAGTTAGGCATGCTTGTTAAATCTTCACATACGCGCAAAACCACGACCATATATATAATATATATGCATGTATCCAAAAGATTGTTGTAATCATATGCATATGAATATCGTACGTATCATAATTAATATGAGATCATAAAATTAAAGTAGCCATATTTCATATCATAAGAGTTTGATTAAACCATTATCAAAAAAAAAAAAATTGATTAAAAAGTGTTCATGATGTTATATATAATTCATCTGAAGATGGGTATTTGATTTCTCATATGTTGTACATAGAACAAAGTACATCATATATATATGCAAATTTGCATTTAGTCTTTTATTTGTCGCTATTTTTAATTAGTAAAATGTGATATGACCAAAAAAAAATGTAATATCTCTAAATATATATATATGGGATTATAAAGCCAAGCCAAGGTCGAACATACAACGAAGATAAGATGGAACTAGATCGAGACTACTACTTTGACAAGTGTTTGCACTGAATCCAATAACTTATATTTTTTTTTGGTATTTATATAACTTATTTTCATGGTTCCATGGTCGAATAATAATAATATGATTATTGAAATTATGGACAAAAATAAAGAAGAGGGAGATCGAGGCATATGGACCTCAAAGCCTACCAACCCCCAAAACCAAACTCACATATTTCTTTTGTTTCTTCTCTAAAAAACCCTTTGGGTAGGTTTGTATTTGAAGCGTGATTCATATGTCTTCTTCTCACCGTTACTTTTACATTGATTTTTTTTCTTCTTTATTTAGATTTTTTTTCTTCTTTATACATGTATATATATATGCTTTAATTAGCTAGATTTGCATCTTGTAACGAATCTTGACGCGGTAGGTGCAAGAATTACCCTTTTGTTCATCGAAATATTTTATATTTTGGGAAGACGCCCTACCATTTATTTGTCAAATATATAAATGGGCATATTATGCATGCAACTTTTTTACGTTGTATTTCAAAACTACCCATTTTGAGTGTTGTATTTCACAAAACTATAAAAATTCAAATTATTTTTTAAATCTACACCAAAATACTCAAAATTAAATTCAAATAAACTTTATCCACACAGTTTTACCGCTTTAATACTATATCAGAAAATTACAAAACTACACCTTTTGAATTGCATTTCACAAAATTACACAATTTAAAAGTCATTGTTCAAAACTACATATAAACACTCAAAATTAAATCATAATAAATTATACCCACACAATCTCACCCTTTAATATTATAACATAAATACTAATTAGCGAACCCAAATAAATTTTTTATTATTTTGGTAACTTTTAAAAGGGTAAATCAATCATTTAAATTTTGAAAAGATGTAAATATATAAAAATATTGAATTATGTATAGTTTGTGAATGAATAGTTGAAAGGGTGTAGTTTTGTGAATTCCTCTACTAATTAGCGAACCCAATTTTTTTTTTTAATTAAAGTAATTTTTTAAAGAGCAAATCAATCATTTAAAATTTTGAAATGGTATGGTATAAATATGTAAAAATATTGAAATAACTTTAATTTTGTGAAAAAGGTTGAAATAGCGTAGATGAGTGAATTCTTCTAGAAAAACGTGTGCTAGTGCTACGAATACTTTTTCGAATAACTAATTATATTAAGAGAAGATGTATAGTATAATTGTGATCCATTGGGATAATCTATCTTGAAGTACTGAATAATTTACGCCAAGAAGATTGTTGTGTTATAAAAAAAAAGTATACCCTTTTTTACATATTCGATATATATATATATATTTGATTTGTTACTCAACTACCACAACTTTGTCGAGTTTCATGATTTGAATTTATAGAGGTAGTTATAGTAACTTAAAAATAAATGAAAAACAATATATAATCGTGGAATAGAAAATAATAAACATTAACGAGATGGTACAACAGTTAAGTTATATCCAAATATGTGCATATGCCAAGAAATCTGAAACCAAGATTCCCATGTTTCACATTTTAGTCGTCCATATATATAATTAAATACTTCATCACCGATTAAAAAGAAAAAATTTAAAGGCTAAACATGAAACATCGAGTGATATTTCAAATTATATAGTAGAAAATTAAAAGGTTTCAAATGAATATTCAAGTCACATGAATTGTATGCTAATTTATTAACTGAAAGATTGAAATATGAAAAAAACTTTTTTTTAACTTGTTATATACACTTGAACAAGATGCAGTGAACTATCTTATTCAAGAAATAAATATTGTGAACTATCTTATTCAGGAAATAAATACAAGACTAGTATCTTGAAAGGGGCATAAAAACTGGGGTTAATTTGCCGGATGAACAGTTTTCAAAAACTAATTAAAAAACTAGGCACATTACTATTTATAATTGGTAAAACAGGCCTGTAGGACCCACGCGTAGGGCCCACGCGTGTAATACAGAAAATGATGAAGATTACGAAACTGCCCTTTTTGTATAAGTATATATCGGTGTATTTTTGTATAAGTATATTGTTGTATGTATAAGGTATTTAATGAAAATGTTGAGAGTGCAAAGCATTAAATGTTGCTTTTTTCTTTTTTTCTTTTTTTCACTTTTTTCTCTTTCTTCCGATTTCTTTCTCTTTCTTCCTCTTTCTTTCTCTTTCTTCCTCTTTCTTCCTCATTCTTTCTATTTTCTCTCATATCTTCTCTCTTCTTTCTTTTCTTTTCTCTTGATTCAAACTTATGTTTTATTTTTTCAAGTTTTTTTTCTCCTTATTCATGTTTTTTTCTCTTAATTGCATTCAATAACATCCATTTGCACAATTTAGTGGACGATGTACAATTGTTGGATGCACAGTTTAGTGGACGGTGTACATCCAGTCAGTCAATTGTACAGATGTCCATGACCGATCGAGACAACTAGTCCATACTGAAGAAGATTTGCATCGAAGATTGTACGATGTCCGAAGAACATAATTGTTGATTTGATTACAAATATTTGCACAACATCTTTTATACGATTTAGTGGACAACTGAATATACATTTCAGCTGAACAAATGTGTTATTCATCTGTCCAGTGTCCGAAACGAATTTAAGAGAGAGAAAAAAACATGTGTGAGTCAAACGAAGTTATCCATCTGTCCAGTGTCCGAAACATCTGATTCGAATAATCTTTACAATGTTTGTACAACATCCGCTAAAAATATAACATGTAGATGAGAGAGAAAATGAAATTTGTATAACTCAATATATATAGATGAATGTTATTCATTTGCACCATCATGTATCCATTAAATGATATAACAATCATTTTTCGTCATCCAGTATCCAGTGGACGATAAAAATGTATTCGAGTTTGTACAGTGTACAATTTTACTTATATAATTTTATATGTACAGAAAAATAATACCGTAAATATATGTTGGACAATATGAATGTACAACTTAATTCGTAGCGTTATACGGTGGATACTTATATGTATAGCGTATGTACAGTATCCATTAAAAATATAAAAATTTGATATTGTACGAGACTGAAAGCTTATAAAATAACTAGAGATAATAATTATTGATATTAATTTATATAATATAATATTTATATGTATAATGCATGAGACAATTAAGAAGATGAAAGAAATAAAAAAGAAAATGAAAGAGAAAACAAAAGAAGAAGAAAGACAAAAGAAGAAGAAAAAAGACAAAAAGAAGAAAAGAAAGACAAAAAGAAGAAAAGAAAAAGAAAAAGAAAAAGAAGAATAAAAAAGAAGAATAAAAAAGAGTAAAAAATTAATGAAAAAATAATAAAGAAAAATAAAGAAAAATAAAGAATGATATTTTCGGTGGAAATATAGAAATAAAATAAATAAATATTGAAGTATTTCGGTAGTGGCATAATCGTAATATACGAAGACCATATACCCATAAATGGAAAACCACAAAATCAAGGACCCTCATCGCGTGGACCCCACAAATGGGAGAGAGAAAAGTGTCCAATATGCAATATCCCCAAAAAAGTGACTATTTTGCCAAATATCCCTAAAAACTATTATGGTTCACTTTACTTTTTTGACAAAAGAAATAAAGCTATATATAGTATAGTAGCCTTAGAGATTTAATAAATATGTAAGTGGTGTGTGTGATCTTAAAAACTCGTAATCTAACCTTAATGACGTTTAATCCAAGCCAAGTCCTACTCCAAAAACTAAAATGTTTGTTACAAAAATGCTATGCACATGATAAAAATAAACTAACATGGTGAATCCTCTCAACAAATTTTGATAACGGTTTCATTAATTACCATTTTTAAAACTTAATTTTAACGCATAATATGTTATAGGATTATCAACTTCTAACTTAAAACAAAAAGACGTCCTCATGATATAATGAGCATCCGTAACCATTAATCTCAAGCGGTTTGGACAAGCTTCCTGCTTAGGAAATAAACATTGTATTTGAATTAAGTGAACTTTGAACGATGTTTTGTGTAAAACTAAATATGTAATCGATTATGCAAAGAGAGAAATTAAAAAAAAAATTATTAAACCAAAAAAAAAGAAATTAAAAAAATGGTTTACAAAAATATTGTAGCTACGAACGAGTTTAGCCGTCAGTTGAACAACTAACAAAACCACTTTTTTCTCAAATGTGTTTACTCTTAATTCAAGTTAGGTTAAGCTCCATCTATTAAAGCCTATTGCCCCAACTATATAATCATTACAAAACCTTTAATCTAATTAACGTACATAATAATCAATATTTTTCATTCAGACCAAAAACAATAGTTATCAAACTGGCGTTTTTTAACAAAAAAAAAACAAAATTTGAACCGACACTAAAAAAGAAATATAATGTTGAAAGAGACTACCATATATTAACTTTTACATGTAAGTAGTAAATGGAAAGTATAACTATAATGGATATTATGTCTAACCTATGTCTTCTAGTATTATTATACGATTATAAAATATTAAATATATATTATCCTTAATTATCATATTATGTCTCAAAGCACCGAAATTCTCTGTTCTAAAAAAGCATAATTTTTTTTTTACAAAAAAAAAAGAAGCATAATTTGTTCCAAGGAATGTGTATTGTTGAGATATTTCTGATGAAAGTCTTTGTTTATGTTCATGATTACAATTGTTTTAAATCTAGACACTTAATAAATTGATTATTAAAAAAATATCCAACAATATACACTTGAATATGGCCCATATATTAGTTTTATTATATAAACGCATTTCGCACTATCTACGAGTGGATAAACGGCATTTTAATTCGCGCCGAAACATTTTAATTCGTGTCTCTTTATACGCAAAGTAAACTAAACCCTATAATAATAATAGGATCAAAGGCTGATATACCAAAAGTCAAATTTTCGTATACCTACTTTCGGTCAAAGACTATTATTTACGTTTTGATTTATTTTTAACTAAAAAAAAATTATTTTCAAAAATTGGAAACACCAATATTTTTAATTTAATTTAACGAATTTTATGAAAATATTTTAAAAATAAAAAATGAATTTAAAATGTTTTTATAAAAATCATCAAAATATGATTATAAATCTATTTTAAAATCATATTTTGTGAATTTTTTAGGTTAAGAAGTTAAAATATTACCATTTGGGTTCGCAAATCCAAATTCAAATCCAAGACCCTTTGATTAGTTTAGGATTTAGATTTAAAAATATTTAGTGTTTTAAGTTTTAATCAACAAAAGTAAAAGGTATATATATATCTTAGAACGGTAGTTAAATTTGACTTCTTTGTCCATATCTAAAAATTCCTTACATTTTTAATAATTAAATACCACGTGTAATGTTTACATATGATGAAACCGTCCATTCAATCGCAGCCGTTGAATGTTAAAAAAAATATCTTAAAGCCTTTATGTCGATAATATCTTATTATTACAATGTTCCGGAACGTTCTTGACTCTGTAGATATTTTTAAAGAAGAACAAATAAATAATCTTCTAGAACTTGTTTTATGTAAGAATATTTCTTCCACGTAACCGCCTTTGATATCACCTTCGTTTTCTTATATAAACACCCCAAAATATCATTTAATCTCTTATGCTATGTAACGTCGTAAAAATTATATAATATATAGATAAGAGATATTATCTAATGGATAGTGGCGTTATGGCAATGTCTCCGTCATATTATGATGTTTTAGGGGTCGCCGTTGATTCTTCGCCGGAGAATATACGACGGGCTTATCATAAACTAGCTATGGTAAGTTATTGTTGATTTTTATTTTATTTTAATGTGATATTTTCTTTTATGTGAAATTTTACGTTGAGAGAAAAAACATAGGAAAGTGTTTTGACTTATATTTTTGGTTTTTTTTGGTGTGTGGTGAAGAAATGGCATCCTGATCGTTGGACTAAAGATGGTTTAAAATCTTGTGAAGCAAAAAGAAAATTTCAACAGATTCAAGAAGCTTATTCAGGTGCATAGTGTTTTCAAGAATCTGTTTTCGAGTTCTTTGTTTCTTGGATATGTTATTGTCTGAAACTTAAACATTGTTTGTTTTCTTGTTTAAAGTGTTGTCGGATCAAAGGAAACGAAGCATGTACGATGCAGGACTCTATGATAATCAAGAAGATGACGTATGCATTTTAATACTTATATATAGTTTTGTAAATGTTTCTAAATTATTATTTTTTAAAGATAAATTTTTTTTTATTGTTTAGGGATATTATGATTTTGTTGAAGAGATGGTTTCTCTTATGTCACAAACAAAGAAAGAGGTAATTAAAGATCATTCTTTTAAAACCTAATTTTGCCCTATATTTTTTTGTGTTTCTTGTCACACACGTTATAACGCTTTGATACTGTTTTGCGTGTAGGAAAAGCAATACAGCTTAGAAGAGTTACAAACAATGGTAGATGATATGATATATGACTTCTCATCAGAACCGTTGTTTCAAAACCAACCAATGGATATGAGTTTTGATATGAAACAACCAATAGATTGGTCTTCACATATGTCTCTACCATTTTCGAGCTTTGAGCTATGCCAACATAGCAGCTATTGTAATTAGGTCTGAAGTTATTAATCACTGTTTAGCTGTTTTAGCTGATGTGCATGAAGATGACTTGTGGCAGAAGTTACATAGTTTTCTCTAGGTCTTTTTAAGTTTTATTGTTGTAAAGGTAATCCTTGGAATCTTGCAAGGGTTGTGAATAAATGTTTAGTTTCAAGAAACGTAGGTTTGTAATTGACTTTTTCTGAATGTTTATGTACTGAAACTTTGACCAAAAGAGAAGAATAATAAAACAAGAATAAAAGGGAGAAGATTAGGGCGTCTCGTAATTAACCTAAGTAGACAATTAAATCTGATATGGGCTTTCTTTCTTTTTAGGCCCATTAAGTCAAAATTACCAAACTTTAACTATTTGGTTGTCATGTACGAAAGTTGATCAATTTTTATCTACTGTAATATGTATTAACAAATTCTCTTTTCTTGAAATTTAAGTCTTTCCAGTCTTCATTATACAATTTTGGAAAAGTGGGAAAATAAGAGAGCAAATAACAGCCTCGCTTTTATCTTCTAGCTAGTTAGTGCCTAGCGATGACACTAAAGCTTCCTTATCTATATCTTTACATGCATGTATATGCTATATATAAAGTGACAGTTTTCATGCCGTGTGTAGGAATATTCGGGAAAATCGGTGATTTTTAGGTTAGAGCATCGTGCAGATTACTAGACGGTCTTTTAAATTTGGTGTCACTAGCATTTTTTTTTAACAAATGGCAAGTTTTTAAGCTAGCTGTCACATGATACTAATTATTAGTTAGAGATTAAAATTTTGATAGTTTTTAGCGCATTAATATCCATTAGAGGTAAAATAAAACCTCTTAATTTATTTTTTATTTTTTTTTCGAAAAAAAAATATATATATAGAAAAAGGACCAATTGCGGGTCGCCACGTGGTAGTGGGGCCCGCGAATAGTAAAAGAGTACCTCCTATCATGGAAGTTTTGGAGGTGGTTTTGGTAAATTTGGTGGGCCCACCATTAAGAGGTTGATGGAAAGGTGTTATATTAATGGTCTTAGACCATGATTATTGCAAAAAAGTAAACACAATCTCCAAGATAACATATTTATTTTATTTTATTTATTTTTTTCTATTTAAAAATAAAATAAAATAATAATAAAAAACAGAACCAATCGTGGACCGCCACATGTAAGTAGACCCACGTATAGTTTAAGAGGCGGATCCGAACAAAGAGAAAAGAGAACTCTCTTATTATTTAGTGGGCCATAAGCTTTAAAACCCACTTAAAACTTCCGTTAATTATGCTCTTACTTACCACCATAACCCTATATTTTTTTTCTTTTCAAAAATCAATATTTGTATTAGTATGTGATTAACTTAATCCGGTAAAATTCGTCTATTTTGTAGCCCTATAAAATGTGTGTCTTCTCCGATCTAGATGTAAAGAAACAAATTCTCTGAAATATGTCTAATTATTAAACTTGAGTCACAAGACATTAAATAGTTTTAAAAGCATTTACAAACCTCCATCTTTTTTTCCACTATGCTTAAGCTTTTCTACGGATACAAATACATGACTTCTACTTTCTTTTCTAAAACAAGAGACTCTTATTGTAAAGTAAAAGTCTTTACAATTTATTTAAATCAAAACAACATCAATTTTTTTTTTAAATGGCACCACCTATATATATATATATCAAGAGGTGACAATACTATAAAGCCAAGTATCATAATTTACAAAACAACAAGTGTATCACAAGACACATTAGCTCATATTTTGACCTTTACTATATTTTTCATCACTAGTCTCTTTTGTTTTAAACTCACAAATAATTTTTTGTTTTCTTCAAATAATCTAAAACCCCTTATTTAACGATTTCCACTCAAGATTCAATTACAAGAGGAAAAAAACAAAATAAAATAAAAATAAAGTCTCCATCTCTCCCTCTATTTCTCTTAAGCAAACATTTAACTATTTCTCTTACTTGCCACTAAAAAAATCTATTCACAAAAAAAGCAAACAAACATTAGCTATGAGTAAACGTTGCCGTTTTCTCTTAACCCTAACGTTAATCTTCTCTTTTCTCAACTTTCCTTTCATAACCATATCGGAGACGCCGTGTCCGTACCCTTGTTATCCACCGCCAATAGCCGGTGGTGGCTCCACTCAAATGACTCAACCGACCGGTTATTACCCTCCTCCAACAATTAGTAATGTACCAAATTACCCTTCTCCACCGTATGTCGGAGATAACTCCGGCGGAGGCGGATACTATGGTCCTCCACCGCCGGATCCTATCTTGCCTTACTTTCCTTTCTATTATAGAAAGCCTCCTCATAAATGGATCAATCATATTCATCTAAATCAACGGCCAAGATCGTTATGGTGATAAGTCTTATTATGGTTCTTGCGTTTCTTGAGGGTAACGTTTTTGGTTAAGAGTTTAAATGTAAGTTTTTGTAGGTGGAAATGTTATGATATATATTAATGTTATGTTAGAAATGTTGTTGTGCTTTTAAAATTCATGTTGCTATGAGTTTTTTAGAAGAATTTAATTAATCAAGAATTTGGAAGAAGGGTTTAACCTAGAGGCTAATAATTCGTTCCTCCTTCTTGTATTTTTCATTTTCTAATTATGTTTAATATGAACATAATTGTTTCTTGAAAAAGATAATATAACTTTTTATAAAGTTACGCCATGTTGTTATTGTCTCGATGCTTAAATTAGGTTAAGTGTAACCAATGTGGAGAACGTCACTATCGGTTTGTAACTTTGAGTGGAAGAGGTTATGGAATGGACCATTGCAATTATTCACGTGATGACTTTTGTTGTTGCAATTAATTTTTTTTTGTCTATAACACAAAAATTATAAGTTATGGTTTTAAAAGTACCATTATGTTGTAAACAAAAATAAAATTAAACTACCATACATTTTAAGTTTGACAAGTGGTTTTAAAAGTTAAGCAAGGTTTAACTCAATATTTTATTAAAAAAGGTTACTATATCATTTAAATCTCTTTCCTATGGTTTTGACTTTGTGTAACTTTTCATAAACCTAAAAGTTATGCTCATGTTTTCCCAAAATTTTATGATACTGATGATACTTTTTTTAAAAAAACAGGACATAAAATGTGGGTTATTATGTCACATATTGAAATAAAATTATGCATGTTTTATTTAAATAAGAGGAATTCACAAAACTACACCCTTTCAACCCTCCCTTCACAAAACTACACCTAATTCAATATTTTCACATATTTACACCTTTTCAAAATTTTAAAAGTTTGATTTATCCTTTAAAAAATTACCAAAATTAAAATATTTTCATTTGGGTTCGCTAATTAGTGTTTAGCGTATAGGATTGTGTTGGTAGAGTTTATTTGAATTTAATTTTTAGTGTTTAGGTGTAGTTTTGTGAAGTATTTTTGAAATGGTGTAGTTTTGTGAAATGTAATTCAAATGGTGTAGTTTTGTGATTCTCCCTTTTAATAATACTATTCAGAGATTTCTTAATAGGTTAAAGTATACTTAGCATGGTTACAAATATCATCTTAAGAGAACTACACCAAAAAATACGCAGAACGCGGCGCAGAAAACGGCAGAATTCTAACCGCAAAACGAGCCAGTCTGGTTACCGCTCCTTCTATTACCGATCTTTCTGTTATGTTTTAACCGCAGTAACATTGCCCTTTCTTAAACCCAAATCTTTAGCCACACTCTGTTTTCTACTACTGATCATTGCCTTTGCAATCTTATCTTCTCCGACACGGTGTTTATAACCAACTCGTGCGTTCGCCTTGTTTGTAATCGAAGCTGACTCAGCCGCGTGTCGCGGTCTTGATGGAGCGAATTTAGATGGTTCTGTCTAGAAAAAGAAAACATGAATGAAATGTTTAAAACACACACAAGTTTCCTTAACTACTTTATTTTGGTGTTTAGAAGATATATATGGTAGTACTTGGGATCGAATCAAGAAATCGACAATTTGAGAGGTTCTTTGTTAATATTTGGTTGATACAAAGATTTCTTTATAGTAATATATATGCATACCTTGTTTTGAGAATCCGGTCTTGTACGGGTATTGTAGAATGAAGGCATTGGCTTTGCTTTAAAGTTGAGGCTCTTCCTGAATTGCTTCATCTCGGCTTCTGCGTTTTCCTATATACATACGAAAGCGTTTATCGAATCTAATTAGCTATTTTCGGAGAGTAAAAGACATGTATGTCATTTCAAAATTTCAAAGAGATAAGGACATGGTAATTATGATACCTGAGTTTTCGCATGAACATTGCTTGTTTCGGTCTTTTTAGCATGTATTTTCTCCTCTAGTTTCATATAGTACTTGGAAACAAAAACAAAAGATTTCTAAAGATTATAAAACCGCGGCTTTTGCTTAACTAAGAAAGAGTAATGGTTTTGTTTTCAAGAATAAAGAAAGACCTCTTTTCTTTTCTCGGCTCTTTTGCTACATTTTAAACTAAAACTAGGAGCATTTGTGCTCATCTCCACCTTAGTACCAATCTTGGACCTAAATGTTAAACCATTAGATTATCGAAGCCGAATAACAGGAAGAATAAGTAGAGATTAGTATTAGTATTGAACCTGTTTGTAACCAGAGGAGTTCGAGTCTCAGCTTTCTTCGATTTTGGAGGTTGAGATTCAACGGTTTTCTTCGGTTTTATTTCCTTTCGACTATCAAAAAAACAAAATAATAGATCTCAAGTAAAGATATAGATGAACAAAGTTACAACATTTCTCTATAGAAGTGAAAAAAGTAAAGTACCTCTTAGCATCAACATTTCTCCTCCTTGTAACATCTTTTGAAGTTACTTCATGTCTCTTTGTAGAAACTTTCGCCACACTCATACCACTAGAAACGTTTTCGACATGCTTTAGATACAAAATGTAGACAAGGAAACTTATGAGTTTAAATATCTTAATGTGTCACATACTCACATTGCAACAAAATCAAGAATGCACACTTACTTGTTTAGGAGTATGTGTACCGAATCTAGATCCCATTGCTATATAATCTTCTTTAATCTCGGTGAGTCCATGATCTTCCTTAGAACTATCTTCTTCGATAGATACTCGCTCCAACGAAACCGCAACATTGTCTAAAGAAACACTTATAGTCCTATTTTCGACACCGCCTTCTTCATCAAGCTCAATGACATCATCAGAATTCACTACAATCTCATCATAGTTCACACAATCATCACTTTCTTGATCACATTTCACTTGCTCATGGCTTTGGTAACAAGGACTATTCGATTCACTCATGCTCTCCGAGAAACTCTCATTACATCGATAATCATCGATGTTTTCAGCCACATAGACATCCTCAACATCATCATCATCATCATCATCATCATCATCAACAATATCATCATCATGATCTTGTTTAACAGTTTTTTGACTAACTCCACCAAAATATTGAGAATCAAGAGAAGCAGGAAAGAGTATGCCTTTGTTCTTGCTCTTGAAATGAGCTTCAAGACGAGCTTTGATGAGAGTAACAGAGCCAGGTTTAGAGCATTTATCAGCTTCTTCAAGATACTTATTGTGAGAGAAAGATGATCTTCTCTCCCATGATAACAAACCATCCTTCTCGAATCTACCAAATGATATAGAACCAGAGTGTATTGATTTCTCCTGCATTACAAGAAACATTCCTTTTCTTAATTTATAATTAGTTTTATGTTATATTCTAAGTAGTGAAATCAAAAACCCATTTGATAGAAACGAACAATATTGCTCATAAAGTCATAAAGGTTAAGACTTTATGTAAGTTTAGTAACAAACAGGCATGAACAGAGTATATGTACAAAAGAAACAGAGTAAATTGTACAAGAAACAGAGTATATTGTGAGAAGTTTTAACCTGAAAGGTGAGATTAAACGGGTCTTGAGTCTCGTTTTCTGCCATGGTTGTTAGTGTTGGGGAGAAAAATTCGAAAGTTGAAGAAGAGAAGAGGAAGAGAATCTAGAGATTAGGAGACGAAAGGGTGTAAGAATCAAGACATGTGATTTTGTTTCTTTATGTGTTTTGTTTCTGTTTGGTTATGGTCAGATGTTGGTCACGTTCTCCGTTATCACGCCCGTTTATTTCGGGGGTTTGTATATACACACGATTAACGGTTCAGATGCGTTTGATATAAAAGTTAGACGGCGGTTTTGTTTTCTGACGGCAGATGTGGCAGAGTTATTATGCCACGTCATAAAAATCACACTACATGTTTTTGCCTTTTTGGATAATTTCTTATGACGAAAGCTTAGGAAAAATATATTCAACTATAACATATAATTTTCAAAATAACATTAATATAGTTTTACCTATTTAAAATGTCATAAATCATAACAATATTTTTTTAGGAGGTAGAATTAAGTTTTTAGTTTGGATTTAGTATCAAAATTTAAGTTTTTAGTACTCCTTTCGTTTTTAAAAGATTGATTTTGTAGAAACAAAATTTGTTTTTTAAAGATTGATTTTAGTTTATTGAAAATAGTGAATTGTACATTTCAAGATATATTAATTGAGGTTATTGAATTATTATTGGTGAAAAGTTTTAAAAAATTGTAAAATAATAGAAACCATGTATTTAATATTGAACATTAATTTTTTTAATATGCGTGAAAAAACTAAAAAATTAAACAAATAAATAACAGAAGGAGTATTTAGATATTAGTTTTGAGGCTTTAATGAAAAAATTAGCTTTAGTTTTCATGGAATATTTTTAATTTTTAATGGATGTTTTGTTTGAAAATAAATAAAATAAAATAACAAGTGTGATATTTTCATAATGATCCCAAATAATACACCATTAAACAATATATATTGGGCGGTTGTCATAAGAGCATGATTAACAATGAATCTTAGTGATATCTTAAGTGTATAAACTTTGTATTTAGGTGGAAAAATAAATAAATAATACAAGAGTCGAATCTTATTTTGGTAATTTAAGATTTGTTAAGAAACGACACGTGTCATCGTTTTATTGGGTGAAAAAAAAATTATGTCTATTTTTTTCTGAGTTTTCGGGGTTTGTTTCCGTAACCTTCATTTACTTTTTTTTTTGAAGACAAAACCAGAAGAAGAAGCGACGAAGAAGACATGAAGAACCCAAATAAGGGCAAATAAAATAAGAGAGAGAAGGCAACCATAGCCAAACCAAAGAGGTTCGTGTCTTCTTCTATGTCATCAAGATTTTTGATGGATTTTTGACAATTACTCTCTTCTTCTATGTCATCAAGATTTTTCACTTACCTTCATCGATTTTTTTGTACTTTTGAACACTAATCTCGCGTTGGATCTTTGTGTTTTGTGTGTTTGGAGAGATTTTGAAGTAAAGGTTTGATTTTTGTTTTCTGGGTTTTGCTTTTTGTTTACTAAATCCTTAAAAATGAGGAGACTTTCGAGGATCTATAGTCAGATTTGGGGGTTTTGATTTTGGGATTGTTGCCTTGAGCTTTTGTTGTTGTTTCATAATTGTTATGCATGTTTAGGTCCTAAAGATTATCTCTTATTACATCTTATAGATTGTTATGTCTTTGTTTCTGAGATTGTGCTAACATTAAGCCCTTTTCTTTCTTTAACTTGACTTTGCTTTAACTTGACTTTGCTTTAACTTTTGTTCAAGAATAGTTTCAGGAAGAGAATCTTGAGGTTGTGATATTTGAAGTTTCGTTAGGTGTAGTGTAGTTAAGTGGTTTGGTGTGTGATAAATTGTTGATTGTAGTAGTTAAGTGTATTGGTTTGTGATAAATAAATGTAGTAATTAAGTAGATTGATGTTTGATGTGTTTAAACTAAGCTTAAATGCCATTGAATGCTAACCTATAACCCTCACCAACCAAAATCTCAGCTCTAACTTTTTTCTTCTATAAAACCTTGAGTTTAACTAACACAAAATCAACAAAATCTTTCTTAAAACTGAAAATAAGTTTCAAACACACAAAAACACTTGCCCTTTAGATGGATCCACATGGTCCATCTTCCTTCACTGATTTGCTCAATAGCCAAGGAGACTCTGATGAGAGGTTCTTTCACACAAATGTGGGACTTGGATCCATTTCTGTCCCACGGTTTACTAACCAACTTAGTGAGCCTGCAATGGTTTGTGAAGGAGTTGTGGTGCGTAGAGAGAGGAGGAAATGGACTCCTAAGGACGACATTGTCCTTTGTAGCTCATGGCTAAACACTAGCAAAGATGCTGTGGTGGGAAATGAGCAAAAACACCATACCTTTTGGACGAGGGTGTGTAACTACTTCAACGCATCCTCAAACCGTGACGGAGTAGCAGACAGAGAGCTTATTCAATGCAAAATGAGGTGGCAAAAAATCAATGAAGCTGTGTCTAAGTTTGTAGGATGCTTTGCTCTTGCAAATAGGCAAGTGACCAGTGGTCAAAATGAAGCAGACGTGTTGAAAGTGGCCTATGAAATGTACTTTCAAGACAACAAAAAAAAGTTCAACATGGAGCATTGTTGGTTAGAGCTGAAGAATGACCAAAAATGGTGCGATATTCAATGTGATGACAGCTCAAATAAGAGGAAGTTGGATGACTCTGGTTCTTCATACAATGTGGGTGAGTCAGAGCCGATACAAGGAAGACCAGCTGGTGTGAAGGCCGCTAAACGCAAAGCCAAGCAAGATGCAACTAAAGAGGACGATCTTGGTAGTCAATCGAGTTCGGTGAAGCGGTTTGAAGGGTTGTGGTCTATTAGAAAGGAGGAGATAGCGACCAAAAAGGAAGAGACTGCAGCTAAAGAGAGGATGTGTAACAAGAAAATTCTTGACAGCCTTCTCAACAAAACTGAACCACTAACTCCATCTGAAATAACTCTCAAGGATAAACTCATCAATGATCTGATTTATAATGTTGTCTAATAATGTTTTCTAATGTTGTCTTATGTTGTCTAATGTTGTCTAATGTTGTGTAATGTTGTCATTTGCTTATGTCTATTTGTAAAATGTTAAATCTGTAATATTTAAATGTGTTGTCTCTTTGTGTTTGTGCTAAGTCTAATGTTATGTAAAATGTTAAATCTGTTTCTTTGTGTATGTCTCTTTGCGTGTATGTCTCTTTGTGTTTGTGCTAATGTTGTTTCTCTCGTGTTGTTGCAGATCATAACTTAGAGGCTTCTTGGATTAATATTTTGGTAAAGAAAAGAAAAAACGAAGATATATAGAAAGAGACCGTGAGCAAGGTCATCTTCGTTTATGGAACGATTATTTTAGCGATGATGCAATTTATCCACCGCATCTTTTCCGACGAAGGTTTCGAATGAACAAACCTTTGTTCACTCGAATAGTTGACCGCTTATCCAATGAGGTTCCATTTTTCAAACAAAAGAGAGATGCTACGGGAAGATTAGGTCTCTCCGCACTACAAAAATGTACCGCGGCGATTCGTATAATGGCTTATGGTTGTGCGGGGGATATGGTCGACGAATATCTCCGACTCGGTGAAAGTACGGCCCTTATGAGTTTGGAAAAATTTGTCGAAGGAATTATATATTTGTTTGGGGATGAGTATCTCAGAAGACCCACACCGGACGACCTTCAACGGTTGCTCAATGTTGGTGAGGCTCGGGGATTTCCCGGGATGATAGGCAGCATAGACTGCATGCATTGGGAGTGGAAGAATTGCCCCACCACTTGGAAGGGACAATATACACGTGGTTCTGGAAAACCGACGATTGTTCTAGAGGCGGTAGCCTCACAAGACCTATGGATTTGGCATGCCTTTTCGGGGCTCCAGGTACCTTTAACGACCTCAATGTTCTTGCTCGTTCACCGGTATTTGATGATGTTATATACGGTCGAACTCCGAAAGTTAAATACTTTGTCAATGGACGCCGATATGGTTTGACTTACTATCTAACCGATGGTATTTATCCGAAATGGGCATCATTTATCCAATCCATTACACTACCTCAAGATCCCAAAACATCGTTGTTCGCAACATGTCAAGAAGCTGTTCGAAAAGATGTGGAACGAGCTTTCGGAGTCTTGCAAGCTCGATTTGCCATCGTCAAAAATCCGGCACTTTTTTGGAATAAAGTTAAAATTGGAAAAATAATGAGAGCATGCATCATACTCCACAACATGATAGTAGAAAACGAACGAGATGGATACACGCATTGGGATTATTCAGAATTCACTCAAACAGACGATATGAATGCTTCGGTGGATTATACGTTTTCAACGAATATGCCTTCCAATGTCACCAATGAGATGGCCAACCGGTCTCAACTAAAGGATAGAAGTATACACGAACAACTAAAAGCGGATTTGGTCGAGCATATTTGGCAAAAATTTGGATCATGAACTTAATTTGTATTGTAATATGTTTTTATGTCATGTATTTTTCTTTTTTCTAATAAATATTTATATTTCATCTATTTTTCTTTGATTAAAAAATAATTATAATTTTTTTTTAAGATCTCGATCTTAAGATACACCATTGAACGCTATAAAAAATAAATATATCCAAAGTTTCTTAAGAGTATAAATTTTTAAAAAATACACATAAAATAATGCTTAAGAAACTTCCTAGAATATCTCTAATGGAGATGGTCTTAAGATCTAAATAAGAATTTTCCTCGAGACCAAAAAAGCTTAATGTTGGAAAAATCAAATTCTAAATAGGCTTTGCCTTCCGAAAATGTATTTACAAGGATGGCTTTGAAGATCCAATTAAACTGGATTGGGCCGTTACTGGGTCTTTTCTATCTAAATTTTCAAATTGCCACTAAAAGGTTAAACACCTGAAAACAAAGGTTCGAATTTAAGCCAATAACTCCCAATATGAAGTTATCGAAGCCTTTATAAAATCAAACTTATTTGGACTTCACTGCAAAAAAAAATCCATAACTCCCAATAATCCGATCATTTTGCCAAAATAATTTAGGCCGAAATTGATCGGAAAGTTGGCATGAGCCACTTGTCATAAACCGACACGATGTGTGGTAACGATTTGTAATTCGTTTATATTATTCTTAAGAATATAAATCATCCCAAACATTTCATTTCAGAATTAATATCAAATGGATGAGAATATTGAAAAAAGAAGTGAAGCGAACAAAAGAAAACGTGAAGAAAAGTAGATAAAAGAACATGAAGCACAACAAGTAGTAGTACATTAAAACCAAACTAATGCCGGGACACACATGTATTTTGCCTTTACATTCCTTTGTTTTTTTCCCTTTTAAACTATATAAACCTCTTTATTTTTCCTTCGAATTTTCCTTTTTAAATACCAAAACCAAAACTAACCACAACATGACCATCAAAGAAAATCTACTCTTTTGTGATAAGAGAAGTGACAACATGTATTGTTTATAATTTTCCAAAGTGACAATATATATAAAATCACATGTATTGTTTATATTTTTTAATAGCTGTGCAAAAAATTATAATCACTGATGCGAGGAGAAACTTAATTAAGGTTCGTTAACAAAAAAACAAAGAATAAACTTAAGGTAATTAAATTTAGGGCATTTGCCAAAATTATTATTTTTCGAGTTTTCATATCAAAAATATCATCAACAATACTTAATTAATAAACTTAAACTTGTAATGATATTGTTGGCACAAAAAATATTCAGTGGTATTCAAAGATTTTTTTTAAAAAAAATATTAAAATAATATATTAATAAGCTAAATTCAATAAAATGACTTACCTCTATTTATTTCTTTTTTTTGGGTCAAATACCTCTATTTATTTCATATTTTAAAATTAAGGAAAATAAAAAGGAAGAAATTAAGTTACTTAAATTTAGAGAAATTGCCAAAAAAAAAATCGAGTTTCCATATCAAAAATAGTTTATTAATAATCTTAAACTTGTAATGATTGGCACCAAAATTATTTAGTTGTATTTTAAAGATTATTCTTGAAAAATATTAAAATAATATGTTAATAAGCTAAATCCAATAAAACGACTTAGCTCTATTTATTTCATTTTTAAGACTAAGAAAACAAAATAAGTTGGGGTAGGCATGCATGGGGTGTGAATGGTCCCAATAAGCAAAGCTTAGCTTGTCTTGAGACTCCGACCGGTGTCTGTGGTTAGCCCGACACCCACATTCACGTGTCCTTCTCTCTCTCTATATCTCTTCACGTTTCTTTTTTTTCTTTTTCTTAATTTGCTTTTATTAAATTATTTATGTATATTCAAATTCAATTATTAGTAATTGTTATGGTATGCCACGAGAATGCAGCCACGCACACGAGGACACCACCATATCCTCCCGTAGCTTTTTTTCTCCCAATCATCTTCTTTCATTTTCTCATTTATATTTTTTATATCCCTAATAACCCTTGCGGAACTGATAGTTACTCGAAGATATTATAACTATATAAAGAATATTGGTTAATCAGATGAAATTATCATTAAAAAGAATGATATATGATGTTTTTGTTAGTTAGGGACCATGTTTTTTAATTAGGATGAGTGATATTGTTGTATAACTTATTCACATAGTTTTTAAATTTTTTATAGATAATTTCTAAATATTTGAATATCTTTAGTTTGTTACAATTATTATGAGGTTTCTTAGAAATTATTATTATGTGTTCATGGTTATATTCATGTTTTGATTATTTGATAATCCTTTGATTATAATAGAATTTCTCAAATCTTATTATTATAATGATTTATATTATAATTTCTCAAATCTTATTTTTTGGTATTACAGCCTATAGACTACGAGTTTGTAATATCCCTTCTAAGTTCTAACAACAAAATTAATTTAATGCACATCCGATATAAAAAAAAAGGTCCATTTATGAGTAAAGAGGTTGGGATGATAATTAGTATCAAGTGTAGGGACATGTAAAATACTATTTGGCTCTACGTTTCGCAAATTGTGAACCACATATTATTATTTTCTTCTTCTTCGACAAGTATAATGTGACTCGATCCATTGCCTTCAAAACATAACTTGGACAAGTAAGTTACATTTTGTTCTTTTCCTTTTCTTATTTTGGGTCCATTCTTTTGTTACTTCACTTCAATGTTTTTGCATTAAAATTTATAAATCATAGCTCTTATCTATTATATATTCCACGTACGTTCACTACTAGTTTCATCAATCATATTCAAAGGTTTTGTTTCGTTCAATGAACGGATTGTGCCATTCGTGTTTCGCGTCCCTACCTTACGCTTTGTCCATCGTGTTGTAGGCCGAACGGTCTAGTTGATAACTTGCATATTTTACACATTTTACTTTAGGTTATGCATTAGAACTCATTCATTTAGGTTGCATTTAGTGTCATATAGGTTGCATTTTGGTTTGTTTCGTGTATTTCAGGTTTTGGAAGCATAAAGACGGCGAAAGTGATGAATTTAAGCCAAAAAGAAACTGATACACTTGCATCGGCATGTTGTATCGGTTTCTGTTGGCCGATACAGAAGACAGAAAGTTTGCCGAAGTCTGTATCGACCAAGCATATCGGTTTCTGTGGCCGATATTGAAAACAAAAGTTTCACCGAAGCTTGTATCGGCCAACCGTATCGGTTTGGAGTGACCGATACATGAGAAGAAGACCCGAAGACACGTACCGACCTGTCGTATCGGCTTAGCCTGGCCGATACGAGGAAAACTGAGCCGAAGGAAGATTGCCGAAGCGCATATCGGCCAGCCTGTATCGGTTTGCCTTGACCGATACAGGCTGCGAAATTTTATAAGATTTTTGGTTTTTTTATGTGTAAAAAGGAAAACCAATTCCAATTTTCGGTTTCCTTTTATTTTATTTTTCGGTTTGGATTTTATATTAGGGCAGAACTACACAGCCACCATCTATCTTGTTTTTACTTTATCGATTGTTTTGTTTTTGAGACTTGGAGGAGATTTCTTGGTGATTGCTTCTTGGCCACCTTGTAATCTTCATCATCATCATTCAATAAGAGTTTTTTTTACCCTTTATTCTCCTTGTTTTTGTTTATGCTATTGATATCTATAAACCTAATTGCTATGAGTTTCAATATGATTTGTGAGTAGTTCAAATAGACAATTGGGTTAGGGTAAAAGGGGTTTGATTGAATCTAGGATAGATAATTGTCTAAAACTTAATAGATTGAAAACTTTAGTCTTTGGTAATGACCTTAAAGCTTTAATCGAGTTGACCATTCGATTATCGAACCCGAGAAGCTTTATGAATCGAGAGATTATAAAGCCTCCCGAACAATTACCTTAGAACCAGCTCAGCTTAACCGAGAGATCCGTGTTAATAAGCTTGGTGGTTAGAATTGATATGTCCTTAAAGTTTCTCGACGATTAAACTATCCAAGACATTGTTTTAGTTTAATCGTTGAGAAAAGGATCATCGCACGAGAGTGGATTGATCTAAAATCGTTTTCAAAACCTTAAAGTAAATTTTATAAAAGACAATTTGAAATCCGAAAGTTTAATCATCCTTTAAAACACCTTAACTTCGATTGTTTAGCTTTTTATAAACCTTTCAAAACCTTTAATTCTCGTTTTTCGTTTTGTTTAATTTTCGATTACAAAAACATCAAACAAACAACCCTTTTGATCACACTTAAACTGAGTTCGTTTCACACAAATTCAAATAAATTGTTTGCTCCTGATTTGGTTTGACATCTTAAATACTACATTAAGATATTAGATTTAACGGGGTAAAATCTCGTTTATCACTAGTTTATATGCCATGACCCATAACATGTCTCATTTTTTAGACATGTGAAAGCAATGTTATAACGAGAAAAATCCAATGAAGATAAACCTAACATAAGGTGACAATAAGGAGAATTTTTGTGAGCACATGAGAGGAGTGGGCAATTTAGTTAATAATAGTATAGAGACAGCCCCGCGCGAGTAGAAGAGAAAACAAACAAGCAAGAAGCATACATTTAAAAAAAAAAAGATTTATCCACTTCCTTGTCGAATTGTTCACTAACTAGTAACAATTTATTACTTAGCATATGTACATGTAACATGTTAGAGCTGGATCGAAAATTATAGAATTTGCATATTTAAGGGCATATTTTACATGGTTGGGACCAACGCAAAAATGTAATATGATAAGCTTTAAATCAAGGTGAGATTTATCCACAATTTTAGTAAAATCTTGAGGAGCAATTCAAAACATTTTATTGTAATTATTTTTATTTTATTTTTTACTTAGGACTAAATTTTTTAAAAATAATATACCAAACTAAATATCTTTTTAATAATATTTCATACATGATCCACAAATAATTCAAGACGAATAGCTCACCAAATCTTTCAATTAAGTTTTGCTATTATTTTTTATTTTTTTGGTATTAGTTGAACATGGTTAATGATTTTTCCTCCCGTTAAAGATAGGCCTTGAGTTTTTAAAAACTTCCAACTAGTAGGGAAAAATAAATCTTTCGAAATAAATATTTTAAAATAATCCGTTTGCATAGCTAATTTTCTCTAAGAAAAAATAGCCACAACTTTATGTTTGGCTTGCTTGGATTCATGACCGGCCATGGTTAATGAATTTTGACTTTAATATGTATGACCCGTCTCGAAGGTGTAAATATATACTTTTTTTTTTGTCAAAATATATATACTATGGGGAGAATCCATTATGAGATTTCTCTTGGGAAAGTTGCTTTGTGTGTGATTACCCAAAACGTATAATGTTCAAAACTATAATTAACTCATAGGTATAATCACAAGACTATTTTCAGCTTCTTACTAGTTTTCTTATACATATCGTCAAGTTTCAAAAAAAAAAAAAATATCTAAAACCATTAACGCGTTTTACGTACATAATAAGATTTTTAGGAACTTGCTATATTATGGTATATAGTTTATACATCTTGCACGTAAACAAACATTGGTCCATGTGTGTCTCTTGCTCGAACATGACAACCTTTTATTTCCACATTAAAAGTATTTGTAAATTCTAAATAACGACATCATGTGCTGGTATTTTAATCTTCACATATTTGTTATATGCATTTCTTATTAGAATGTTACCATATTTAAATTGTGATATATGAAAATTGATTTGTGGTTCTGTTATATGCATTATACATTATTAACTTTCGATAATAGTATATTCGACTATTCGAGTAGTTTTTTAAAATATTTAGCACATATTCTATATACATATACCTCGCTCTATCTCAAACAAAAATCACAAAATTGTTGTTACATTTTATGAGATATTCAATTAATCATTCATCGTATTTTGTTATGTTAAATATGTTATCATCGAGACAATCACTTCTAGTTCTATCCATAGTCCAAAATACATGACGGACGTTGTTGCCGATAAAATTTCGGTAATAACAAAAAAGTACTATGATAAAAAATAAATATATTTGTTACTTTTATAACTTTTATGCGACGCATGTTTGTCTAATGACACTCTTAAATAAAAATATAGTTAATCTTGATAATTAATTAATTTAATAATTAAATTAGCCGACCAATTTTGTATAGACGTGACGGTGGGTTAACTGCTTAGAGACTTGGTTTCGATTTGTGTCCCGTTATGCTCCCATGCAATGCGACAATACATTCAATGGATTCTCGGAGCCCAATTTACGTTAATCTCCACATTAATTACTTACTTAATTACATGTTTAATACCTTACTAATGATGTATGACATTGTTTTTGTATGGATTAGGTTATTTTAACCACTGATTTCGAAACTTTTTAAGTTTCTAATAAATATTTCAACCCAAAATAAACTAAAAAGTTTGTATTTCCAAAAATAGTTCAAAACTTAAAGTAACTTAAAACTTCAACATTAAACCCTATACAGTCATAACTAATTAAATTATAATTTCTTCGACACCAAATGCTAAAGACTGGAGTAATTGCTAAACCCAAAACCAAAATTTTAGGCTCTAAAACCTTAAATATTCCTTTTTATATTTGTGAAAAACATATTATGGTTAATTTTGAAAGAAAATGATCTTGTGATGGTATTTTGAGACAAAAATATTTTTAGGCTTTTAGCGTATCCTAAAGAAGTTTAAAATACTACTAATAAAATTAGGGGAGAATTACAAAACTACACCATTTGAATTATATTTCACAAAACTATACTATTTCAAAATTACTTCGTAAAACTACACCTAAACACTAAAAATTAAATTCAAATAAATCTTACCCACACAATCATACCCTCTTAATACTATACCCTAAACACTAATTAGCGAACCCAAATAAAAATATTTTGATTTTGATAATTTTTTAAAGGGTAAATCAAGTTTTAAAATTTTTGAAATGGTGTAAATATGTGAAAATATTAAATTACGTGTAGTTTTGTGAAGGTAGGGTTGAAAATGCGTAGTTTTGTGAATTCCTCTAAAATTAGACTCTATTTATTTTTCACATAATAAAATAGGTTAGATAATGACATGCAAAATGCTTTCAAGAGCAGTCTGTTCACATATTTATTAATATAAAAGAGTTTTATGATGTGTGTGAATCACAAACAAAATAAGTCCATTGCAATTAATTTTCTTAATCCTCGTAATTTATACTAGTAATTAATTAAATTCAATTAAAACCCCTTGGATGAAATATTAGTAGAAAAAAAAAATCAGTAGAACATGTAAAGTTGTAAACCAAAAACATATACAATACCATCTACCAGTCATTTTCGGTCAGTTTATTTTTATATGCATTTTCTACTTTGTTGACAAACATGCATACTCTACTTGATATTAAAAAAAATCAAAAGATATAAGAGAAAACAACTATAAAGATAATAAAAGACAGCTTTTATTGAACTTTTAAATAAGCTTTTGACTTTTTTAATTATCTGTCTGCCTTTTCTTTATCTTTTCTTTTTAATAATTGTTCATCATCCCTACACACACCACACACTATATATGACTATTAAATTATAGTGCTATATCATTCACCAGCTTAAATTAATGATAACACCAAATGCTTTCAGTGCCAAAAGAGCCAAACTCATTTCTCCCACTACCACTCTCATTATCACAACATAAAATGATTAGTAAATCCACCCATTTAATTAAAAAATATACTAAAATATCAGCAAACTAAAATCTACAACATTGTTTCTTGTAATTTTTTTACTACAAACTCTTTACCTTTTAAAACCTTTATTGATTATGTGAAACTTATACTAGGGAAACATTCAAAAATCACACTTTTTCTTCACTTGAAAAATAGTACACAGAAATCAATTAAAAGTTACACAAAATCTAATCAAAGAACACATAAAAAAAACAAAACAGAAACTTGACTTGTGTAAGAAAATAAATAAAAAAGTTACTAAAACAATAAGTTGTGTCTTCTTTCCTTCAATCTTTTATTCATCTTTTCTTGTCTCATTGCTCCATGTTTTGCTCCTCCTTATATGCATCCCATTGTCTTCACTTATAATATCTCCCAATATTCTATATATATAATAAGGATAAGAAAAGATTTCTTGGCTTGTATTAATGTTGGCATCATCATTCCTTAAATCATGCTACTACTCCCTATTTTTACTTACATCCTCTAAAGCTTGTAACACATTCTTGTTTCTCTTCTAGATTTGATCCGTTTTTCGCGGTTTTTTAACAATCGAAAGCTTATAATCCAAGTAGAATGTAGTAAACTAGTGTGATTGGAAGTGCTATAAGCATCCCAAAAATTACCCTACAAATAATATAAAAAATGTTACAAAGATAACATTAATAATTGTATATTGTATAGTATTAGTTATTATTATTTTTATGACTTACCCTGTACTCAAAATGGCAGGATGAACATTGTACTCTTTTGCAAACACAAAGGGCACAATCCCTTGAGGTAATGCAGCCTAAAATCCATAAAGAACCATTTTTGTTACATATTAAAAATATATATATATACCTAATTATTAAATTCTGTAAGGTTTAAAGATATATATATTTTTACCTGAACAATGGCGACTCGCAATAAATCGCCATGCAATCCAATAGCTATGGAAGCAACCGCCATGACGGCCGGTCCGGTAAGGAACCTAACCGCCATGGCGAAAGTTGCCACGGAATTTCCACAAGCTATTAATTTGGGTTGTAACGCCATGAACAACCCTTCACAATATATCAAATATTTAGTTTTAATATCAAAATAAAAAGTTATGAAATATTTAATATAGATATCTAAAAAAACCAATCAAGTCCCATAAAAATGGGGACCATGACGATCATCAACGACACGAGACCATGTCGTCCACCATTACCATTTATCTAATAAGACACTCACAAACATTGTCCCACATGTCGGATATATGGTCCATCCCCAATTATTATTTAATTTCAATTTTAATTTTTGCACTATTCAAAAATGACAAAAACACTGTATAAAATTTATGGACTACCTAATTTTAATTCTATTTTCATGTTAACGGTTTAATATGTCACAAAAAATATACAAAAAAAAACTACCCATTTTAATGAATTAAAATAAGAGTTTCATAAGGAATAAAACAGAGTAGTGAGAAGACTTACCTAAACTAAACATTGCCATTCCAAGACCAGCATCTGATAGAATGGAGATAGATTGTTGAATGATTTTAGGCATTGCCACGTGCCACCTTCACATTCAAAACCGGATTAGTTAACCGGTCGGTTCGGCTATTCGAAAATTTTCGGTTTAGGTACTAACCGGAAAGCGACAAGAGCCCAAATGAGACCAATGAGACTAGAGTAAGTGTTTGGGTTCCTGATTAGTTTCCTCCACACCATGATCAGTATTAGCCTCGTCATCACGCTAGCCGGCGGCATTTGTTTACCGTGGCTAGCTTCGCCGCTTGTGGCTCCTAGTCCCGTCTTTGATTGCAGCTCGGCCGAGGAATTAGGACCAAGTTTGTTTAGCCCGTTTTCGGGGGCGTCTTTGGTTCTTTCTCCTTCTTCTTCGTCTCTTCCGGCGAAACTAAATTGTTCGGCTCGGAAATCTCCACTACCCGGACGAGCTAGAGCTATAGTCACCACACAAATCAAAGTTAAGAAGTAGCTTTTAAGGCGAAATGTAGTGTTTGGAAGTTAATGAAGGATTTTTCTAACCTTTACTTTCGATGTTTTGGGATTGATCGGTGACTAGCATTCGGATCTCTTTAGCACCTTGATCGGATCTTCCACCTTGTTCGTTGGTTGATCCTGAATCGGGAGCTCCACCGGAAATATTGAGACCCGCCCGGTCTGAAACAGGCGAGCCGTTGGAGCTCCACACAAACATGTGGAGCTCCTTGGCGCTCGCGTCGTGGTTGTTCGACTTACCGCTGGTCGGAAGAGTTGTTTGTTGATTCATGTTGATGTCTTTCGGATTTTTCATAACGGTTTTATTGGCGGTAGATGCGGTAGTTGTTGATGAAAACTCAGGATTCGGAGCTGGATAAGACCCAGCTCCTCCTCCTCCTCCTCCTGGGTAATACCCAAATCTCGGGGAAGAGACCATAGCGCAATTCTCTTCAAAATTAGAAGGTCGAGGAGTCGGTCCCCTCGACGACTGCACGGAGTACATATCCGCCGGACCGAAATTCGAAAGCCGCCCTCCGGGAAAACCCATCATCGAGTAGAAATCCGAGTGGTTAAAATTAGATCCCCTAGGAGTAGTACTAAGACTATAAATCTCCGCACCCGTCAAATTCGACGGCCGCGGAGTCATATTCGGACCGCAAAACGACCGGCGGGAAGCGTTAGACTTCCTAACGGTCACATGAAGCTTCCCGTCATCACCGATCTCAGCGTCCGTCTCGAGAAAATCGTGCCCGTCTAGCGAAACAACGTCGGATTCGACCTTAAACGAAACGATAGAAGCTCCCGTCTCCGGAAACTGCTCCATAATAAGCATTTTCGCGCCACGAAACTCGAAAAGAAACAGAAGAAGCGTGTACCATATGATACACTGGAGAACAACGACTTGAACCATAAGGGAACCGGCGTATTCGCCGTACATAGCTATAAGCAAAGGTATACCCATAACAAGAGTGTTTGGCAAAGTGGATAAAGAAAAGATAGTTATGCTCCACTCGAGGCTACCGGAACGAGTAAAGTTAGCCCAAAGGACTAACAAACAGAGCATTATGATCTTTTGAAGAGTATCGGCGGCGATGAAACGGAGGTTCATGGAATAAGGATTGTTCGTTGATATGAAGTGGAAAGAAAGGAGAGGAACTGCGAAAATCGCGACGAAACGGTTAATACCGGAACATTGGTCGGGAGAGAATATTTTCCACCACCGTACGGAGCCGTAAGCGAGGATCATGGCTACGTAGAGAGGTATAACTGCGGTTAGGACAGTGTATAGGTCGTGCCATGAGATCATGTTTCTTTTTCTTTTTTTTTTTTAGACGGTGGATAAGAGAAGGGCAAAAATGGAAATAGCAAAGATTGTGAGAGATTGGAGAAAAAAAAAAGAAGTGTGAGTTTGTTGTTGTGTGTGAAGGAGTGTGAGGAAGTTTTGAGGATATAATTTTAAGGAGTGATGTACACTTTACACCTCTTTATACAGCATAATCCTTTTTTTTTTTACTTTTTAATATTTTATTTTATTTATTTTGTTGAATTGAATTATTATATTTATTTTCTACTTGGGCTCTTCGTAAAATAACTATATAGTTTATTAAATGAATTTGTTTGATGACCTTTTGTGTTTCATTTATTTGGGGAAATGAAAATTTGTAAGTAAATTGATTTTTTTTTTCTTTTTGGTGGTCTGACTATTGATGGTTGTTGCTCTTTTATTGAATAACTTGACGTCAACAAAAAATTGTGCATCATCATGTGAAAATTAGCATTGAGTAGTTAATGAATAATATACTCTTTCCATACCTAAATATAAGATGAATTTACATAAAAGTTCGAAAATATTTATATTATGAAAAAAACGTCTAAAACATTTTATATGTGGGAACAGAGGGAATACATAATAGTATATGACCAAATGAGAAAGTATAAAATTGCACAACTTTAAAAAATAGTTGAAAACACACAAATTTTTGGCATTAAATATTTAAATCCCTACCTTTTTTAATTAAATTTTCTTTTCAATCACAAAATTTAGTGGAATCAACTAAATCAATCTCTGTTGATAAAAAAAACTTAATCAATTTCACTACTAAGTGGTATGATCAAATCAATTAAAGGTGTTATTGATTGGGTTTATTCAACAAAAATTGATTATTAAAATGTAAAATAGATAAAAGTTAAAGATGGAATGTGTTATGTGTCCACTAAAATATTGGTGCTTTGGTTTACGCATTTTATCATCTTTCCCGTAATTAAATAAATAAAATATAGTGTTATGTCGGATAAAATAACTTGTTAGCCCAACAAAAATAATTCATAAGTTTGTTTAGACACCTGGTGAAGCATTGCTATTTGCTAAATTGGTGTAAGTGTAATTCCACTTAAGGATATTTAACTAATTAAAAGGTTTATAGTTGCTTCAATAATAATGAGGCAAAATTTAAATATTTAGCCTTGCAGAACACAATAAGAATTTAGTATTGATCATCAAAATACACATTGTAACAAAAATAACACCTAACTTAGGCAAATAAATCTCCATAAGATTGAAATTAGAAACTCAAAACCAAGTCAACCACATATATAATTGTACAAATAGCATCTAAAATTAGATCTTAAGAAAAAGGTCTACATGTGGCACTCAACTTATGGAGATGGGCATCACAGACAATACCTTTTCTCTTCTGTCCCCTCCCCTTTACTTTTCTATATTTTACTTATTTTGTAATAATCCATTTTCTTAATATAAAAGAATGAATATTAGTATCAAAATTAATAAATCAACATTCCTAAATAAAAAAAGTAATACTTTGGTACCCCAACAAATAATTAATTTTTTTTTTTAATGTTGAGCATAAAATTTCCAAAACCTCTCATCAACTTTTTGGGTATTCTTACCAAAAAAACTATTTTTGGGTATTTATCAAAAAAATTAAAAATGTAATGATTAAAAAATTATGGAGACAAGATGGGCTGGAGACAAAGAAGATCCACTAAGAGATTGGATGGCTAAAATGGAATTTGGCTAATGGCTTCGAGTGTGTCTATTTGTTATTGTTAGGTTTACTCATTTGTCTTCCTGAATTAGGCAACACTCAATTTACTACTTAAAAGGAATATAAATAAATATATTTTAGCATATAGTCTCATCATTAAGCTACTTAAGCTTCATGATATTAATATACACCCCGCGTCTCAATTATTAGTGCACATATTCTCATATATGAACTTAAATTAGTATAAAGATTTTATAAAAACAAAAATAGTATAAAGATAACCAAATAAATTTAGTTGTAGTCATTTTTTTATGCATGTGACAGTGATAAAAATGAGGGACAAAATAAAGAACATTATATCCTTTATATTATTTTGTATAGTATTGTTGAGGGTGTTTATGAACTATTTTAAATAGGTTACATTTATTGATGAAAAAGTGTTTCTGATGTTTAGACTAACTGGAGAATTACAAAACTACACCATTTGAATTACGTTTCACAAAACTACTCCATTTTAAAATAACTTCACAAAACTACACCTAAACTTTAAAAATTAAATCCAAATAAACCATACCCACACAATCCTAATACCCTTTAATACTATACACTAAACAATAATTACCGAACCCAAATGAAAAGATTTTAATTTTGATAATTTTTTAAAAGGTAGATCAAACTTTTAAAATTTTGAAAATATGTAAATATACGAAAAAAATTGAATTAGGTAGAGTTTTGTAAATGAAGGGAAGAAAGAGTGTAGTTTTGTGAATTCTTCTAGACTAATTTACTTGTTCTAGATTTTGAGTCACAAAAAACTCGACCATAAATTTCATATCTATTAAAAAAAGAAGAAGTAAGTTGCCTAGTTGAGTCATTATTGTGATTCTACAATGAACATAGAAAATTTATCATTTAAATCATTGTTATAGTTTCATGTGAGGAATAATGTAAAGATTACTTTATTCTTATAAGCTTTTTCTCATCATGTATGGGTAAAACTACTTTTCTAGTATACAACCAAAGATCCATATGAATAAATGGTTGAGACAGAGAATGTCGTGACCTTCTTGTGACTTAGTGTGTTTTTTTAATCTTTTTTAATTGCATAAAATACAATAGACACAACTTCGTCGAATAATACCAAATACGGATGATTAATTGCGATTTAAGATAAATAAAATATGCTTGACCTTGCAAAACCAAATTATACACAATCAACTATTTTTCAATATCCATTAACAAAAAAAAACTATTTTCAATATCGAAATAAACCAATATGTATATTAAAACTTGACTTCAATTATTTAAGTAATTAATCCAATAATTAGGCATAAGATTTAGGGAACTTTTGGAAGCACTTCATATGTCATCGTAACCATTTTTTATCAACAATAAATTTATCCAATCTCTTTAAATTTATAATTCCAGCCAGTACATAAAGATCTACGAAAAAATTAGTACCAAATATATATAAATACGTTTTTTGGGATTATATTCCGCATATATAAAAATGTATACACGTCTTACAAAAAAGTATATATAAAATCATTATACAGAAAATAAGTTTGATTTAATAGATACAAAAGAAAGTTAACTAAAATAATGTACCTTTAAATATAAACACATTATTTTTTTTATTAAACAACTAATATCTAATTTCAAGGCAAACTTTAACATAGTTTTTCGCCCTTGATATACGGAATTGTAGGAACGATAATGAAATTTAAACTAATTTATGACTAATGCTCCAAATATCTCGTAGATACGAAATTATCAATATTTGATCATATTTTAGTATCAATATTTGATCATATTTTAGTATCAATATTGACTAGACAATGGACTACAATCAAACCAATGCATTAATATACAATTCGTATCGAGTGCACTAGTTTTATGTCGTGTATATATATAAACGTGTGCACACGCGTACAAAATTGTAAGAAGTGAAACTTTGAAATTACTGATACAAATTAAGTGTGTAAATTAATTTTATAGGTTTAATATTTTTGTTCAATTTTTTTCTTTTTCTTTTGGATATGAATTTGAAAACTTTTCTTTTAACGGTTCACTATTTCACTACTGTTTCCAGCTCTTCAAAGAAAGTTGTACATAGAAGCAAATCAATTTAAACAAATTTGAAAGTTAGCAATGATGGCTATTAGTGATTTAAACACGTGATTAAAGAAGGTGAAAACTTTCATTAACTTTTCAATTAACTTTTAAAGAATGAAGAACTAAAAAATAATTGACAATCAATTATTGATAAATAAAATGGTAACAAAAAATAAATATTGATAAATAATCTGGGACAAATACTAAAAGTTCAGTAGGAAACGAAAAAAATAGAATGACAGATAGGTGAGTTGATAAATAATTGCACATGCCATGACATACAAGATTTCTAACTCATATTTGTAATCACCTTGATAGTGTGATTCATTTTTTTCCTTTATATTTTGCAAAATATTAAATTTTAAATAACTATAACATTATACATGTTTGCTAATAATACCATTCATTTGTGTTTCCATGGATTTTCATATAACAATTAATTATTACTAGCTTATTTAGTTATTCTTTTAAAAATAACCGAGACATAACATTAAAATCTTCCTAAAATATTTTTCTAACAACAAAAAACATTGGGAAAATTGGCTAAATAGGCCATATTGAGAATTGATTTGTCTCTTTATACCTTTGGACATATTATTTTGTCTCAATATACCTATTTTTTCCATAAATACAAAATTGCCCTTAATATAAAACTATAAAGATTTGCCTTAAAAATATTTAAAAGCATTAAGAAAATCTAAAAGCAAAATTAATATATTTAAGGGAGAATCACAAAACTACACCATTTGAATTACATTTCACAAAACTACACCATTTTCAAAATACTTCACAAAACTACATCTAAACACTCAAAATTAAATTCAAATAAACTCTACCCAAACAATCCTACCCCCTTAATACTATACCCTAAACACTAATTAGCGAACTCAAATGAAATTTTTTTAATTTTGGTAATTTTTTAAAGGTTAAATCAAGCTTTTAAAATTTTGAAAGAGTGTAAATATGTGAAAATATTAAATTAGGAGTAGTTTTGTGAAGAAGGGGTTGAAAGGGTGTAGATTTGTGAATTCCTCTATATCTATATTATTATTTTTGAAGTACTTAATTTGAACATGTCCAAAAAATCACACTTATTTACACACTATGCCATTGAGCATAAAAATAAATATTTTTGAACATTTAATTACGAAAAACCAAATAAGGAAATATTACAATCCTCTCAAAAAAAAAGAAGGAAATTATGTAAAAAATATTTGAAAAACAAAATAAAAATATGTAATTCACATAAATATATTATTACATAGTTTTTATAAAAACTACCATTAAAATTTTATTTAAATCAAAATACCATTAGAAAGAGTTTTTTTTAAACCGTTACATTATTTTTAACAAAAAACACACAAATTAAAAACATGTTTAATTAATATTATTAAGAATTTAAAAACGAGTTGAAACAATTTTTTGTTAAAAATATCAAACAATAAAAAACAAAATAGTTTGTTAACAGATTCGATTTCCGGTTCGATTATAAATAAAAAAGAAGAAATTGCAATTACACTAAAATTTAAATCTTATATTAAATATTTAGAATATGTTTACAACAATTATTTATATATATAATCAAAATAATTATAATTTTAAATAAATTTGGGTAAATCGCATGATATGATTTGTGTATTTCGATTAGGTTTCGGTTTGTATTTTGAATCTGGATATTTTTGAATCCTAAATATAATAAATAATAAATTATTGGTCTAATCAACTTACAAATTATATTAAAATTTTGCTATACGAAATATATAATAAAAATATATATATTATTATTTTTGAAGTACTTTTTTGAACTTTTCCAAAAAAACTCATTTAACTACATACTATGTCATTGTTTTTAAACAAGATGAAAAAATTTCATTAATGGTAAAACCGTAATTTAGTTAAATCTAAACAAAATACTTAAGATTAATCTTATTCTTATCTTGGACAACAATAGAATTAAGAGTTATGTTAAACTTACACACAAATATATCTCATTCTATATATATACTTTTTAAAATTAACTTAAATATCAACAAAAACAATAAAACCGATTTTCAACAAAAAACCAACCACTAATTTCATATGTATGATATTTTTGATATAATCTTTTTATTTTTCTTACGGATATCTATAAAAAATTTCAGAATATAAATATTTTTAAAAAAATATATAGTTTAGTTTTATATATAATCATTGTCCATATTATAAGTTTCTATTTATATTAATATTTTAGATGTTAATAAACATCTATATTGAACATAGATAAAGTTTGTTTAAATGAATTAACACTAGCATAACAATTATTTATTAACGGGTTCGGTTTCGGAAAAATTCTAGATAAATCACAAGAAGTTTGAAAATAATGATTAAACTCTTTATCATAAACAAATTTCGGGTAATTAGGGTTCAAATCTAGAAATTTGTTTTGGCTCCGGGTTTTCAGGTAGTAAATTTCTCTATTCGTTCGGGTTATTTATTTTTGGAACGATTTCGGTTCTTTAATTTCGGTTTGGTTCCAATTATGTACTTTAGATATAATTATAATTATTATTATTTTAAATAATTTTTGGGTAGTTAGAGTAGTTTTGTTTAGTTCTAAAAAATTGAGTTCGGATTCGATTTCGGGTATTATGGTAGTAAATTTCCATATACATTCGAGTTATTTGTTTTTATGATCGGTATTGATTTGGGAATTTCAATTTGGTTTGAGTTCGGTATTTCGGATCCGGAAGTTTTGTCCATCCTAATATAATAAAATAAAATTTTATAGTTTATAATAGTTTGGAATAAACCAACTTACAAATTATATTAAGATTTTGCTATATAAAATCTAATTCTCATTATATATTATTTATCTGCGTAAACAATAAAAGAACAAAATACTCTTTAGAAATTCTGAATATTTTTATTTATTTTACAAAAACAGAAAAAACATTACAAACTTCTAAATTAATTGTATATATATAAAACTATTTGTAAAAAACATAAACCCGTGGTACACCACGGGTTAAATCCTAGTTTAATCTAAAAACACAAATTGTTAATTCACTATTCCTCTTTATCTTATATTTGTTCATCGTTTTTCTCTTTTTCTTCATCGTTCCTCTCTTTTTCTCTTATTTTCTTCTATGTTATTATCTATGATATCTAAATTCTACGACTTAAATTGACAGAGGTTTGGAGCAGAAGCAGAAGAAACATGTATACGTTTTTAATTAGGTTATTGATTTACATTGTGAAGAGGAATAATGCATTCAATTATCGATTTTGGCCGTTTTAGTTTTTAGAAACTTAAAATTGTTTTTTTAGAATTAAATTAATATAAAAATTGATTCAAAGAAGTTTACTTTGTGCATGTGTAAGTTTATGTGTAAGTAAAAAATCAACTCTCCGATTAAGTAATCAACTTGCCCATCTTTTTTGTTGATGAATCGAGGGGAACCTTTGTTCTCGGCGACATGTCCTAGATTTTGTCAGATTTTAAAACATAGAATAACCGAAAAGATAGAATACATATTCTAAAGCCGATAGATTACAAACAAAAGTCGGAATGTATATTCTAACCCTGGTTAGAACATAGCATATATGTGAGAACAAATTGTTTTATGTAAGATATATGATAGAGTAAAGGATATAACATAATTAAACGTGTTACTATATTTTTCCACAATAAAGCTAAGAGCTTATAATATATATTGTGGGTTGTATACAACAAAGTGTTTTAGTTAAATACGAGACAAACGTGTTACTATATTTAGATAGATCATAGAGAATATTTTACAATACAAATTGTAACTTTTATAAAACGTAGAATATAAGTTAGAACATCTATTGTATCTTTGTAAAAATGGTTATAATATACATTCTAACAAATATAGATCAACTTATCCAAATTATTTTTGGAATCCAATTTTCGTATATCAAAACACATAAAATATTCTTGCGATTGTGTTGATTTTTTCATATTTTTATGATTTATATATAATTTTTAATAATTTTTTTTCTATAAGGGTGTTTATGTCTAAAATTGAACAAAACTTATAAAGGTATATTGGGACAAATACATTCTCATTATGGCCTATTTTCCCAATTTCCCCAAAAACATTCGAAGTACATATATATTTAAGGTAATGACTAATGAAATTATAACAAAAAAAAAAACAAAAGCTAATTTATTTTATTATTACCAGCAAGGCAACAAGGATAATGTTGAATCTGTTACCAATGAAAAGAGTCCACATGGACGTTGTCAGAAATAAGGGTTAAAAAGTGGCGGATCAGTTGACATGCATGACGTCATGTCCATAACTAAAGCACGTGAGATGCACATGTCGCAAACATAATAACATATTCCACACATTCCTCTGAGTTCTCCGAAATAAACTGAAGATATATATATATATATATATATACTTTTTTTTGTGAAAGGATTTAACTGAATATATAGTATTATTTTTTCTTACTTTAAACTTTAAAGTTTATTTCTAGCCGGTTTTAAAAATGTTAAAGATCTGCTCTATACATCTGATTTTAATTGAGTTTTGTAGCGAGAGACTCAAGCATACATTGCCTAATTTATATTAACAGCGACCAAAAAAGGATTCGTGTTAATTTAATAAATTGTAAAGATTTCTTTCAAGTTTGGCAAAAAAATCATTTAGATCATCTCCAACCGAACTCCATATCCACCTCCATTTGTGAAAATGAAGCCAAATATGCTCCATCCGAACTCCAAATTCATCTCCAAAATGGAGATCTCCATTTTATTCTCCAAATTTGGAGATCTCCATTTTCAACTCCATTTTATGGAGATCAAGTTTTTTATTAGCAAATCAACTCCAAAATTAATTATGAGGAATTCACAAAACTACACCCTTTCAACCCTCCTTTCACAAAACTACACCTAATTCAATATTTTCACATATTTACACCCTTTCAAAAATTTTAAAGCTTGATTTACCCTTTAAAAAATCACCAAAATTAAAATATTTTCATTTGGGTTCGCTAATTAGTGTTTAGGGTATAGTATTAAGGGGGTAAGATTGTGTGGATAGAGTTTATTTGAATTTAATTTTTATTGTTTAGGTGTAGTTTTGTAAAATATTTTGGAAATGGTGTAGTTTTGTGAAATGTAATTCAAATAGTGTCGTTTTGTGATTCTTCCATTAATTTAACCATATATTTATTTTAAACTTAAACAAAATAATATGAACTATTATTTTACATTAAAACAAAAATATATATACAAAACTAGTTAGAAAATCAATTATTATTTTTAAATGCAATAATAACATAACTAAAGATCAAATTAAACATAATTAAAGATAAAACTAAAATACAAAATAAGATAACTAAATATAAAATGACATAATTAATTCGATTCCAACAATTTCTTGCTCGACATAGAAAAATTAGGGATAAAGAAGCTCATTTTGGACTTCGTAATGCTTTAATTGATCATTTGTGGAATAAATATTCTATGGGTATTTAAAAAATGTATTAATTTATTTCTATTTTATGTTTTTATTTATGTCTAATAATGTATTATTTTTTCTATAATAAATTTTTAGTTATGAAATAGTTAATCATTTTTATTTGTTAAAATTACATAATGGGTGAAATTTGTAAATATGAAAACTTAAAAGGATAAATTTGATATTAGTAAAAAGTAGAAAAAAATGGAGATAGAAATGGAGTTTTCGGTTGGAGGAAAAATGAAGAAAAAAATGGAATTGCTAAAAAATGAAGAAAAAATGGAATTTTCGGTTGAAGATAGTCTTGACAAAAAAAAAAAGTTTGGCAGAACACAATAATTACTCCCAAAACATTTAGGCCAGAACAGAATTGGCTAGCTTTCCAAGTTGGGTTATGAAACTACTTTTTAGCCTATTGGGCTTACTTGCAATATATTAAAACTATTTATTGGTCTAAAAAACACAACGTTCCTCCAAACGTAGCCAATTTGACATGCCAACAATATCTTTCAAATATTTTAAAAAACTATATAAATGTTCTTTCAAAAAGTTTATATTGGTTAGTGATACTTATCTAAAGGATAATCAGTATTGACCAACAACACAAAGAAGTAATAAAAAAATAAAAAAAACTTAGCCTAGAAAAAGAAAAACGGGACAATAATTAGTAGGATGGTGACCAAAAAGAAGGAAAAAAAACAATTATTTGGAATGTGACATCAGATTAATTAGGTGAATATCTCTACCGATATACAATTTAAAATTAGTATTACATATTTAAACTAAGGAATAAATAGCAGCCTTATTTGAGACTTTGTTGAAGTCAAATAACAATGACGTTATTAATTGATGTTTTAACAAATCTCTCCATACCCAATCAACCCAAAATAAAAAATATTATTATTTCGTAGAAGTTCGATGACGTATTTTTTTGGTTGATACTATCTATCAATTTTGAAATTTTCACACTATGTATTCTACTTTTGTAGTCTTACACATATTAATCAACTGAGTTAAAAAAATATAATACTTATTATTAAGTTTTTTCACACGTTTTTGAAAAATGATTTGAGTAATTTTTTTTACCCTCGACTGGTTTAAACGCAACGGTTGCTGTTGCGGTTGAGGGTGATTGCTGAAGCTGGCGATGGCGGTTAATTATGGTATTAGGTGGTTTGTACGACTCGTATAGCGGTTAAAAGATTTTGCGTTTGCGGAATATTTTTGACTGGTTGACAAACGCTTACAGTAAATGTTAAAAATTATCAAAATTACAAACATCACAACTATATTATATATCGTCACAACTATGATATAACATATTTTTTTTCGAAAATATATAAAAAGTAATATATTATGATATATTATAATAAATTAAACATAATAACAATGAAAACTAAAGAAAAACCTAAATAATTATTCAAAACCTTTTTATTTGTAGATACATTTTTAGTATTATTATTTGTAATATTATTATGGATAATTTAATTCTTTTTCTAAATGTTTTTTTAATATTATTGAAAAAAAAATTATTTAAATCAATCATAACCGCCCGCAACCGCAAACGCTAGCGGGAAGGAGCTTTTGAAATATGACGATTTCAAATGGTGCAAAACGATGTAAAACTGTATAAAGCGATTTAAGTGATTTTTGCAAACGCGAAAAATCGCAATCGCCCGCAAAAGCTGCGCTTGCGGGTGGTTGCGGGAGAACCAATCAACACCTTAATTGACTATATAACGCGTTCACAATAATTAATTAGCTAAAGAGTTAAAAATAATATTGGAAAAGTATATAAAAAATTGCATGAAAAATATATACAAAATTTATAATGAAACCTAATAGTATAAGTTTTAAAACGACTTTGAATATAAAACGGCGAACGCCCTAAGCAATCTAAAAATGAACAATCAAAATAGAGTTATGAATTAAAAAAAACATTAAAAATCTATAAAACGAAGATTCAACAAATTCCTTTTCTCATGGTATAATAAACAATTAGAAAAGTATGCACAAAAATCCTCCTAATAATCATCACCATATCTTTGCTTTTTAAACCCCTAAAAACAACCGTTTCATACTTTGACTTTTGACTTTTTGACCGAGCAAGAGTCAACACAAAGAAGATGAAGAAGAAATTGTCATCCTTGACTTGCTTCTTGAACATGCTCCTTCTTCAAAGGCATTATTAGAGTCATTACCTTCTGTCTCGGTCACACGTTCACACCGTGGACACGTGGCTAAAGCCGACACCGATAATGGCTTTAAAGCTCGTAGCTCTTCAACTTCTATTTGTAGCCGTCGATTTTGCTCTTTCAACGAACCAAACCATCTTCTTAGATACTCACATTCCATCTCCGTATGCTTTAGTTTGCTCCTACATAATATTATTATAAATATGGTTAATTACGTCATTAATAATTTCTAGGGCTATCCTATACCAACCGAATATATCCATTAGGGACTATATATAGGTTATATTATCATATTAATATATTTAACGAGGTTGGTGTTGAGAAATTTCTACTTTTGGGAGACTATTCAACCGACCTTTGTATATAACTATATGTTTATTTACGTGTGTGAATTATGTGTTCACATGTGAATACTATATATAAGTGTTTGCTTTTAATTGTCTTGTAATGATAATATTAACACGTATAGATTGCTCATATTGATATATACATATATCATGATGTTTTAGAAAATAATTTGTACTAATCTAGCTAATACTTTTTGTTTGTCTCACAACTAATATGATCATATTTTCAACACATATAAATTTCCAATCATGCTAATGTATATGTCCATGCTTCTATACTAATTAATAGTTAAGTTATAATGACGTAAAACTTGAAATTTATAATTTTTTGAGTAATTAAATATATATGGTTATTGTAAAATACCTTTTACGTAATTTATACATGCATTGATATGCACATATGTGCGTATATACATGTTCACGTGATCATGTCTATATGAACATATAGAGATAAATTAAAGCATTTACAGAAGTGTATATGTGTGTGTTTAGGTTTCATTACAAAAATATATGTATATATAGACTATAGTATGAGAGGTACAAACATTATAATTGTGGATATTGGCTAAAGATGGCTTAAAAAAATAAACACATCATTTATTGTCTCTAACTTTGTCCCTCATGTTCCCTATCACTTTTTTCTTGTTGATCTATTTATTAGATTCTATATATTGATTTATTAATCACGAGACATTTATATATTAGACACGTAGACACACACACACACACAAATAATAAGAGTGAGAGCTTTCATGTGTCGCATAAAATGCGTGATAACTATAGTCTATAAATATGTAGGAATCAACGTGAAACACTTGGATAAAAAAAGTATCACTTCCACTTTACTACAATTTTTTTGAAAACATCTAATAATTGTATATTATATGGTGAAATTATGTTGAGAATCTAAGTTACGATCGGACAAGATCTCTTTAAAATATTAAATATTCTGTCAACGCACTCTCATTAGATAATTTATTGTAACATTCGTTGTATTTATTATATTTAAGAGAGTGTAATCGTAATTTAATTTGAGATATTTTAGAAAGAAAACCAAGAGCAAAACCGGGTGGGGTTTAAGACCCGTTGGGATAACAATCCAAGTCCCACATCGAAATATTAGACGAGTAATGTCTAATATATAAAGAGAGTTCAACCTCAATTAATACGAGGTCTTTTGGGAAGGAGCCCAATAAGTAAAACCGTGAGGGTTCGAGATATGAGCCCAAAACGGACAATATCATATTAATTAGGAGTTGGACATGGGTCTCAACAGTTCTCAACATGGTATCAGAGTCAGCGTTGTGGTCTTTGGTTTGAGGGGGAGATTGTTGGGATAACAATCCAAGTCCCACATCGAAATATTAGACGAGTAATGTCTAATATATAAAGAGAGTCCAACCCCAATTAATACGAGACCTTTTGGGAAGGAGTCCAATAAGTAAAATTGTGAGGGTTCGAGATAAGAGCCCAAAACAGACAATATATTAATTAGGAGTTGAGCATGGACCTCAACAGTTCTCAACAAGACCCAAAACGTATATATAACACTAAAAGAGGTTAGACTCTCAAAGGTAACGGACGCCGAGTCGTTACATTTATATTCTCAACAACTAAAAATATAATTTCAAAACTCATAATTCTATATGAATATATATATATATATATATATATAGATTTTATATGTATTATTGACTATGAAATATATTTAAAATACGTACCGAGCTCTTCGATTTTGAAACCATACTTCAACTTGTCTTTGACTAAGCTTCAAAAAGGTGGCCAACTCTTGTTTTTGTTTCTGTGATTTAATAATTAATTATCCAACAAAAAAATAAACTAATCAGCCGACTTGATTTTTTTTTCTTTTTATTATGAATATATTTAACGTAAACAAAACATGTAAAAAAATCATAAAATTCAATAGTAAAAAAAACTCACAGGAGTTAAGGTATGATTTTGTATGAAACTATCTTCAAGAAGATGTGATTGCTCTTTAGTTAGCCGGAGCTTTTTCCGACGCCGACCGTCGTAGTTGCTATCTTCACCGTCGTTGACACGTGGCGTTGCACCGATCATGATCCACTCACGATCCTCTTCCATATTTGGAGTTTGATTTATATCTAAATCTCTAACCATGTGATCACCTACCAAAACACATATATTATGTATCTTTTCCAAAGAAAAAAACTATTAAAACTATATGATATAGATATTATTTTTTTGTTAAAAACTATATGATATAGATATGTTTATTAAATTAATCTTTTGGAGCTTACTAGGGTATGAAGGGCATGGAGAGAAGCTTGGAGGTGATATTGTTAATTCTAAAGAGCTTGAATTATATGGATCATCCATATGAATTAGAGAGCTTGAGGATTAAGAAAAGTTTTTAAAATATGAATTTGATGAATAAGATAGTTTTTGTTTTTGGAAGAGAAAAGGTAAAGTTGAAGTTTTTATATGATAATAGAAATGTAAGTATGTATGTGTGTGTATATACACTATATATGCATGTGAAAGAACAAAAGAAGAAAAGCCAGACAAAGGAGAATTTTTTTGTGATAAGCGTGGAATGTGGAATATGGAATTAAGCATGATTTTATAAATATCAAGAAAAAATAAAAGTCTGAAAACACGACAAAAAGAAAAAGTTTCAAGCAAATGAAAAGAATAAATATTAAGGGGAGAAAAATACATGGCAGTGGTAAGTTGAGCGAATAATAAATAATAATAATAATAATAAAAGAATAATATTAAATGAATGGGTGTGTTTGTTTGTGATTTGTCGATTTTAAAAGAGAAATAATGGGTTTGACTTTGGTCATTAAGTCAAACCAGATTCGTATGATAATTAAAAATTTGTTTTTAATTTTCTGAGTTACTAATTTTTATTACAACTAATTTTCTGAGTTACTATTAAAAATTCAATATGGCCTTATATGAGACAATTATAACGGGTAGCAAAAGTGTTTTTAAGCGTTACAAATGCAATAATTATTTAGACAAATGACAATGGTCTTAGGTTAAACAAATCTTGTTCTAAATACTAAACCGTATTAAGTTTAAACCGTATTATGTAACCATGTAACCTAATTTTTGTCAAAATTTGGAAAACTACTTTATCAAACAAGAGTTAGCTAGAAACCTATAGGATTTACATTTCTAGGCAATTCGTTTTGTTCATCTAGATCGACAAAACTCGATCCATAAAAAAGTTGCATTGAAAATATAAAACAACAAGCATTATGAAACAAGATTTTAAACCATATTTAATTTGAATAGGAGAATATATAAATTTAAGCATAGTACCAAACAAAAAATATGTTTTTTATGTTTGGATATTTAATAAAGAGAAATTCACAAAACTACACCCTTTCAACCCTCCCTTCACAAAACTACACCTAATTCAATATTTTCACAAGTTTACACCCTTTCAAAATTTTAAAAGTTTGATTTACTCTTTTAAAAATTACCAAAATTAAAATCTTTTCATTTGGGTTCGCTAATTAGTGTTTAGGATATAGTATTAAGGGGGTAGGATTGTTTGGGTAGGGTTTATTTGGATTTAATTTTGAATGTTTAGGTGTAGTTTTGTGAAGTATTTTGGAAATGGTGTAGTTTTGTGAAATGTAATTCAAATGGTGTAGTTTTATAATTCTCCCTTTAATAAATTAGAGTGATATTATACACTTAACACTTCAAGAAAGAATGTGCGATAATATAGTTAAGACGTTATAATTGGTATGCATGACCAAAAATGACAAATATTTATTGGCCACTCCTCAAATATACATGCCATGCCTTTCGGCTTTTGCACCCCAAGTGGAGTTTCGTCAGGCCCCACTTTAAATACTTTTGGTTCCCTTTGTTCTATTTAGCCGACCTAGATCCGGTTCACTCTTTTTCCTCCGGTTTAGTCCTATGGATTGTACAAAGACCAGAGACAGAGAAGAAAGAAGAAGATGCAAAAGTAGTGTCTTTTTCTTATAAGATTATTACAAGTGACTTTTTGTTTTGGTTCCATACACAAAACACACATAGAAGATAAAGACAAGATGACTACAATGTGTAACTAGTTATGTCGGCTGATTAATATAAGCTCAGCGAAACCGCGGTTTCTCTGAGGCCAAGAATATGGCAGAGCAGTTCCACAGTTCTTTGTGGAAGCTACTGAAGAAGCTTATTACACGTCCCGACGCCTATGGCTGCAGCTAGGTGCCATCCGGCGTGTATGAATGGTGTTTCGGGGAAGAGATCATCGGCTATGAACAATGCTCCACCCAACAACGATGACATCTTGTGTAAGTTATGTGCCGTTTTCAAATCCGGATCCTTTATGGCTCTTTTCGCAAACGCTACCTGTGACCCAAAGTTTTGAAATTTCGGGTTAAGATATAATACTATGGATTGTGTATAGGATGTTGATGATTTGTTAGAACCTCCATCATTCCGGTGTGAACAGCTGAAACCACGAGTGGCTGGAACGGTAAAGCCAAAGCCGATGCAGCCATCAAGAACTTCGGGTTCTCTTCTCTAAGAGCCCTTGAGAGACACTATAAAAGCATACAAATGTTAAGAGTTACTATTATTAGTCAAGAGACTTGCAAGCTATATATGTATGTTCAACGGGGACTTACTACTGTTGCTGTGGCTATCATTGTGTAATCGGCCCATCGTAAGTACTTCCTAAGCTTCCCTCTTGAAGAATGATACAGACCCGACGCGATTCCAACACCGATTAAGGAGTTTGCATACACCTTCATGTTCAAGTTCTTCCTATATTCGTATAACTCCTCCTCCTTATTAGTTGTATCTTTTTGGATTAAAAAGGATACAACTCTTTATATAAGGCGATGATTACCTTGGCGTTTGCATGCCGAGGAATATGAAAGGCAGCGATGTGATCACATTAGCAGCAGTTTCTACAAGACTCTGATCCCCTGTAAAATAAAACACGGGTATTGATTTTAAACCAAAAAGAAGATCAAACACAATATGTCGAGACGGAAAAAAAACAACAAAATGGAAGAATAAGAGCCGTATTTGTAATAATACCGTGGATGCTACAATGTATAGGTCTTAGACATGGTGGTCTTTGTTGCCAAACACGTCTGCAAAACACAAACCGAATCAAACACCAAAGTCACAACAATGAACAATATGAATGTAAACCCAAATCGATGAAGACATTGCCCTAAATAAACTTACTCGAAGAATAGACTCTGTTTCGTTCCCGCGTCCGAGGATTCGAACCCGGTTACTTGGCTGATACGGTCAAAGGCGAAAGGAGAATGAGACACCACACGAACCCCATGGACACCTTCAAGAGGAGATTTGCTCGTCTTCGATACGCAATGAGGGCTCATGGGTAATGAATCTAGGCAGAAAATATCTCTGTGCTAGCCCAGCAAAATTTACTTTGCTGGTCTAGCCTTAGGCCTTTCCTTGGTACTGTTTTATTCAGCATAAAAAAAAAAATCACATGAGATTCATCGAAATTAAAACAATAATCAGTTTTAATTAGTTTCTATATGCCAGAAAGAAGAAAAAAACTAAGTTTCTGTTATCTAAAATTAGATTTGCAAAACTGTGAAGAAGAAGAAGAAGAAGAAGAGATTTAAATTAAATTAAATATGGGTTTTAACACTTGAGATTAATGGATAACGAGTTTTAAAACTTCTGGGTTTTAGATTCATCCTAAAATCGATCAAGCAAGCATGCACAGATTCAAAAATCCGAAACAATCCTATTGGCTAAGGAAACAAATATCGTTATAGAGACAGATTTAGCAATAGCGATGCGAGATTTGAGCAAGAGAACAGACCTTTGCGATGTTAGCTAGAAACAGAGATCGAAGACGAAACTGAGAGAGAGAGAGAGAGAAAGCTCTGTGTAGTTAATAACAGAGAAAATCTGGGAAGAAGAAGAAGAAGAAGAAGAAGAAGAAGAAGAAGAAGAAGTGAAAGAGATGATTGATGAGTCACGAATCGAATCTTTCTTCCTTCTTCCTTTGACTCGTAAAGGCATATTCTTTCTCTCATCTTTGCTTCCCAATTATAACAAACAGGTCGGCCAAATTATTAAACCGAGTTCCGGTTTAGTCAGCTTCTATTTCTATTTTCATATAATTCACATTTTTTTTTTTTGATAATGTTCATATAATTCACATTTATGGAAAATAACAAATTATTAGTTTATGTAAACAAAAATATTTCATATTTACATTGCTATATTGTTTATGAAAATGTTGCCGTTTTCAGTTCAATATTTTTATTTTTTTTTAAAACATATACTACTCCGTTTTTATTATAGGAATTTCTAGCTTTTCAGATATAATAAACAAACATATAAAAATATATTATTTTTATATGTTTTTTAATTTCCAACAACTCTAAACCAATAATGTTTAGTTATTTTTCTTGAATTCTATAATTTATCATTAACAATTGTATATAAAAAGTGAGAAAATCCATATTTTTTAAACCAAATATTTTCAACAAAATTCATATATTAAAAACAGAAATTCACAAAACTACACTCTTTCAACCCTTCCTTCATAAAACTACACCTAATTCAATATTTTCACAAGTTTACGTCCTTTTAAAATTTTAAAATCTTGATTTATTCTTTTAAAAATTACCAAAATTAAAATCTTTTCATTTGGATTCACTAATTAGTGTTTAGGGTATAGTATTAAGGGGTATGATTGTTTGGGTAGGGTTTATTTGGATTTAATTTTGAGTGTTTAAGTGTAGTTTTTTGAAATATTTTGGAAATAATGTAATTTTGTGAAATGTAATTCAAATGGTGTAGTTTTATAATTATCCTATTAAAAAAGAGAGGGAGTAGTAATTAATTATCTTTATATATATATCGTCATGATTTGTACCAACATTAATTGAGTTTTAATATTTGTATTCTCCATTAAATACAAAGGATTCCAACGTCCAAAATATATATTATGTATAAATTCAATTAAAAAAACTAATCGGCAAGTGGCCCAAATGTTGACAAAAAAAAAAAAAAATTAAAAAAACTAATTGGATTATACTTCGATGATTAACAAAACCACATATTCTTAATAGTCATTTCAAAGTATATTGAATTTTCTTCAACAAAAAAGAAATTAGTTTTATGAAATTTTCAGAGAAGAACAATATACTGTAACATAACTTGAACCACTTATAAATTATAATGTACATAACTCGCTCTTCATTACACATAACATTTCAATTTTTTTTGTTTAATTACACATATCTTTGCTAGTATTGACTAAAGAGCCTTCAAGATTGGCTTGCAATGTAATCGTCAAAGTCACTTATATCAAGAAATCTAGCCATCCCACTAGCTTCCAAAAACCTAATAATCCCACACATACAACAAACTCATTTTATCATCAAAATCTTAAAAACTAAAAATTAAGACTAAAGTATTATAATAACTAAAAATTAAGACTAAAGTATTATAATAACTAAAAAGAAAGAAAATAAACTTACTTGTCTCTAAAGAGTCTTGTCATAGCTAAACATCCACCATGAATCATTGATTGCATATTAAGAGCAATATTAGGATTATGAATACTTTGCCTCATATGCACCCACCCATACTCTTCTCCACTCTCTTCATCCCACACCTTTGCCCTGATTTTTCAAAATTCCAATTATTAATTAAATCATATATTTGATTTTACCATATAGTATATATATATAATCTATAAATAAATTTATTAATTACCTATACATATGAGCATCAATGGCAGATGGATGATCATTTGAATCAACCAAACATCCTTCACTTACCCAACATTCTCCACAAGAATCCAATTCCCATCCTTTTAATTTCCCATCCTAATAACCATATTTTTTTATTAAATTTCGCGGTTAATATAAACAATACCATAGAAAATATTAAGTATATAGCTACCTACATTACCTCTATGTATTGTCTAAATGTCTCAATGGCTTCGATGCCTTTTGCTTTGGCGTCTCTTGGCTCCGATAAAATGTTCATCCGCAACTCAACCGCTTCTAACGGCTCTTCGATATCTTCAATCAAACTACCGATACCTTCTTTTGATCCCGCGAGTCGCATTCTTACCATTTCTATTATGATCTTCACAACCATGTATGCACCTAAAAATATGTCCCCAATTATATTCACAAAGATCATGATGACCACAATATCACTCATTAACCGGATTAATTAAGGGTAATTTTCCAAAATACCATTTTGTAAAAAAATAATAAGCAAAATGTACCATCACAAGTTTTAGGCCTAATGTTCCACTAAAACGTTTTTTAGTTTACAATACCACAAAAATAAAAATAGCTTTCCTTCAAAGTTAAACCTAAAACCTTAAACCTAAACTCTTCCCTCTTTATATTTATAACTAAACACATGAAAAAAAACTAACTTTAAAATGTTACAAGCATGTTTTTGTGTGTCATATTTTAGCCGAAATACTTTTTGATGGTAGTTTGGGCATATAAAACTTATAATGATATTTTTTTTGTCCTAAAAAACGGTTTTTGGTGGTGTTTTAGTGAACTTGCCATTAAATTAAAGAGTAATTAGTAGTTAATTAACCATCATCCAAGAAGTGATTTTCCTTAATAGCACCATGTCCTGAAGTTTCCATCATGAGATGAGTATCGACGCCGTCTTTGTTTAGCTCGACGCCTTTGTCGATTACGTTTCTATACCCAACTCTATACAAACAATGTCTACCTCCTCTCTCCGTTATAAACCTACTTAGCCCCATACTTGTTCTTGCATCTGTCACTATTGTACTTCCTATATAACCATACTTTAAAAATAATCACTATATATATATATATATGTCACATTATGTTAATCAAATAAGTACTAATACAAAACATCATTTAGTGTAAAAGTTAATTTAATTACCTGGATGTTCTTTAAGCACAATCGATGACATTAGCGCGATTAACTTATCTCCGTTTATTGGGTTTCCTTTGTTATCAACCACGCCGCTCCTATCGACATCCGTGTCAAATACTACCCCGAGATCCGCTGAGTTCTCGAGAACCGCGGCTCGGGTGCGTGACATTGCGATTTTGTTTTCCGGATTTGGGATGTGATTCGGGAACATACCGTCCGGGTTTAGATAAAGGGAGCCGAATGTATCGGCTCCTAATTTATCTAAAACGTCCCACGTAAAAAACCCTCCCGATCCATTACCGGCATTTACTACTATCTAAACATACACAAACCGAAAAAGTCATAATTTGTGTTGAAACACTCGGGACGACAAAAGATCGAGAAAGTGAGACTAGCTTGCCTGAAATCCTTTGAGAGGAGTGTCGTAGTGTTCGGGGTGATTGATTCTCTCTTTAATGATTTCTCTAAGGTGTTTAGAGTAAGCACTCATGAAATCGACTTGCTCGGGTCGAGTTTTTATCAATGTAGAGACTTTAGTTAGTCTATTCGCGTATTTTCGGGCAGCCAAATCGCATATTTTCTCCACTTCCGGAGACGTTAATCCGCCTTTCTTGGTAAAGAACTTGAGTCCATTTCTTGTATATGGTAAATGAGACGCCGTCATCTAAAAAATAATAATTTATAAGATATGTATATGACCCAATTTTACGTCAATTAGTTTTGAGTTGGAAGCCCGTATAGTGATTACCATAATTGAAGCGTCGTATTCGAATGGAGACAGTAACGTGCTCATGAAGCAAGCGGGAGTAGTAGCCAAACCCATATCGAAAGCTAAACAACCCGCACGGGCTAAACCGGCGAAAACAGCCGTGCTTAGCTTCCCGCCGGAAACACGTGGGTCCCGCCCTAACGAAACCCTAATAACGTCGTTTCCGTGACTTTCATTTGCCGCAACCCATTCTCCGAAGCTTTCCGCGATAGCCTCGACGGCCGCGGGAGTTAAATCGACCGCCCGGCCTTTCTCTCCTTCTAATGCGACGCCTCTCACGTCGGAACCGTTTTGTAACCGTCGAATCCGGTCCATGTCTTCGTCGATAATGTTGGCTACTTCGTCGAACTTAGTAGCGTTTAAAGATGTTGTTTTGAGTGGTTTAACGGAAGGATAAGATTGTGTGAACGTTAAGAAACTCCGTTTAGTTATTACCGTTGTAGAGAGAAACAAAGATGTTTTGGTGAGTATAGTTTTTGAAGCCATTAAAGATGTTGTTGAACTTGACGCCATTTTGAAATAGAGTTTCAAGTTTAGAATTTTGTTGGTAGAGAATCAAGAAACAAAATATTTGTAAAATATAATCCAAGCTTAGATTTTTTTTAAAAAAAATTTGTAATCTTGTTTGTATATAACCATAGAAGTGTTTTTTCAAAAATTGAGATTTGGAGAAGGATAAGATTCGTTACTAGATGAAACCATAACCTTACGTTTGAATATCTCTACATTTTCACATGTTTAACAAACCAATAATAAAAAATAAAACATAAATAAATATCCACAAAAAAACTTCCAAGATTATTAGATTTTTTTAAAATTCATGTGCATAACAAAATAAAAAAAGCATATTCTTTTTTATTTACTAAGCAGAAAACACGCGCGAAACCAAAACGGTTTATGTTATACTATTAAACCAAACATTTTCATTACAAAACAGAGTAAGTACTCTGTTCTTTGCTTATTTCACTTTTTGTCCCAAACCAAAAACAAACTTAAATTTAGTTTTATTAAACATATAGAGTTATTAGATAATCATTAAGATACTTTTTTTCTTTTGTAATCAGAGTCCTCCACCACCTGGGATTTCAATCCATTCAAGCTGAATCTCGACTTCTCCACATTCGACATTTCGCAGCACAAGAATCATGTCTTGTACGATCTTGCCGTTATCGAAAACGATTCTACTTTCTTCAGACAAGCAGTTTTCCCTTGTGGGCAAAACTGTCTTGACCACTGTTCCATGTGGAAGTTCTTGTAAACCAAGTTTGTGTACCTCTAAAAACGGTTTAATGTCTATCGCCGCATCGCCCATTTTGTCGTGCGATGTGAATGTATCTTTATCGAATACCATCTATGCACATCAAAAACATTCCAAAAAAAAAAAAATTTGTTTTAGTGTTTTACATATTGGAACTATAGATTGGTCTAAAAGACTTTGTGTTTTAATTAAATTTATTTTATTGTCAATTGATTTTGAGTCGGAAATTCGATGTTTTCTGAAGCAATGAGATTGTTGTGATGGTTGTAACTTACTAGATTTACGGGTTCATTGGGATGTTTGATCGCGAGTGTCAATTCCTCGTTCCACTCCGGGTTACAGTTATCTTCCACGGTACGACCCTTCAATTTCTGGTGCAATTTCAACATGTTATAGGAAAATTTATAAAGATCCTAACATTAAACCCTATTATATCTCCAAATCGTCGAATTTATCTACGATTATATACTAATAAAGCTACATAACCTAGTGATCTTCTTCGGTCTAGAGGCGTTAAAACTCTATAGAAAAGTGGAATAATACTAATTAACATGTTTTGATCTCCGGCACAAACTTAATGCTTATAAAGCTATCTATTGTTGTTATATATGTAGCATGGAATTTAAATCTCTATACAAATAATTAGTATTCTCTCAGTTTTGTTCTTATCTATCATGTTTCATAAAAAGGTAGACTATTTCATGATCAAAACCAATTAAGATGAGAGACAAAGAGAGATCAAGAGACCTGTGTTCCCATGGTTATAAGGACAAAAGGGTCACTGCTTAAAGCGTCGCGACGAGCTAGATTGATTCCTTTCTTCACTCTGATTCTTAGAAGCCCTGCTAGTTCCTCCATCTTTGAAAATCTCTTCTTCTTCTCTTTTCAATCTTTGAAGAGAAAAACAAACACAACAAAAAAAAAAAGATCAATGTCTTTAGCCTCTTTGACTATTCCTACTTTTTTTTTATATTCCCTTTTAAAAACAATTTTATATGCTCTAAATTCGACGAGATTTATTGGCTTATCAACCGACGAAAGAGTGACAAATATAAAAAATAAAGATCAATAGTATTAAATATGAATAGATTTATTTTCCATATTTTAAATTTGTTTCCTTTTGCTTATTCTCATCTACGCGTTACTCACACGAACATCTTTATTGATTCTCTTTGGTATTAATATCTTTTTTTTTGGGTATTAATATCTTCTAGATTCGTTTCTTGCTGATAAAAGATAATATATACTTTTATCCTTTTTATAAATGTTTCATATACATGTATCTAGTAGAATACGAACTCTAAGATCTATGTACACCACATAAAAAATTAATTAAAATAACTATTTCCACGTCCCCCATTTTGTAATAGAGATGGTTATCATCTTTGATAGAAAGTGTAATTAGTTGTTTGTTCAACATTGAATAAACCAATGTATAAACTACACTAAAAACGGTCAAGAAGTGATTAGTTACATAGTACAAATTGTATTAGTATGATAAAGAGATATTTACATTGTACAAACACTCAAATTATGTCTCTTTTTATTCTTAAAACTCAGTCACATTTTTTCTCTATATTCGATATAATCAAACTACCCACTCGCAACTTTGGATATGACCCTTTAACAATATTATGTAACACATAAGGGATATGTATCATTTACAATAAGATACATGACATTATGCATGAGCCTATATATATATATATATATATATAAATGTGTTATCCAAGAAAACTAATGATATATGATTATGGAGATGACCCCTTGAACATGATTAGGTATATATCAAGATTACTATGACTACTTGACTAGTACTAGCTAGACATGTATCGATTTTCGCAAGAAAACAAATGCTATATAATGCTTATGATAGTTTGTTGTTTAGCAAAGAAGACAATGAAACAAATACCAAAACGAAATATTTTGTCACATGGTATCCACACAAAAAAATGGTCACATGGTATCCATACAAAAAACGGTCACATGTGACTATAAGTGATTCAATAATGTTCAAAAAATGATAATAATGTACAAAGAAACAAACCTGATATGACCAAAAGTTACAACAACATAAGGATCACTTGTGGTTGCATCGCCTATTGCGAGATTAATCTCTCTTTTCACATGAAAATCTCAACACACCTAAAGATTTATCTAAGAAAAAAGTGGGGATTACCAAACTACACCTTTAAAATTGTATTTTACAAAATTATATCCATTCAAAATCCATTTTTCTCTTGAAGTTGTAAAACAATAGTGAGAATGACCGAAAAATGGTGAATTAAGAAATTGCTAGTTGTAAATATTATATTTAGGCCTGGGCATTCGGGTATTCGGTTCGGTTTCGGGTCCGAAATTTCGGTTCCGGTTCGGTTCGGTTCTTGAATCTATTACCCAATCACTACTTTTCAATATTTCGGTTCGGTTCCGGTTCGGTTCCTATCGGTTTCGGTTCGGTTCGGTTCTTTGTTTGAGGAACCGAAAAATACCCGAAATTTTCGGTTCCAATTCGGTTCCAGTTCGGTTCCGGGTATTTCAAATCAAAAATAGAAAAAAATACTCGAAAACATAAAATATACCCAAAAAAAGTTCATAAAAATACTCAAAATTATGAAAAAAACCCGAAAATTGAAAAAAATACCCAAAAACAAAAAAATACCCGGAATAGGATAATAAAAAATACCGAAGTTAGAAAAATAGCAAAAATACCCGAAAATATAAAAAATACTCAAAGTATATAAAAATATTTCGGTTCTTCGGTTCTACCCATGGGTATTCGGTTCGGTTCGGTTCTACTCGATACCGTAGTTCTTAAGTTTATGAACCATCGAGTATTTATGGTGAGCAGAAGCAGAAACCGAAGCTGATTTTTCGATTCTTCGGTTCGGCTTTTTGGTTCGGAGTATTTTGCCTAGAGCCTAATTATATTAGACTAATATTTTGAGATAGTATAAAGTATGTGGAGCGATGGTACGTACGATTTATTGACATTGACGAAAAATAACATAACGTGTGGCATGCTGAATATAATGGACCTACGTACACTTTCAATCTAGAAAAGTTGGCGTTTGATTGTTGATAATCAATAGACTTGAGTTATTGAACAATAATTAATGAAAGGACATTTTCTTATTATTATTTTTTTAATTTTTTTTTTGTATTATTCCCAACGGATGATATTAGTTTATGATATGCTCTTTAAAATATTAATGACCTATTATTTGGTATATGCTATATGCCCACTCCTTGTCTTTGACTAATCACATGATTCCAATTTTTTGGCAGTTTGTTCGAATTTTGAACATAATTCAAAATTTAAATGTAGATTGTGATTTCCCAATTAGTAGAATTCATGTTGTTGATCTATGTTGGAACATCTTTATCGGTACCGGAGTTCTTAAAGTTTTTTTTTTTATTTCTTTGATTTTAAAAATAAATAAATTAAAAAATAATCAATCGCGGATCGCCACGTGTTAGTGGGATGTGCTAGTTATACTAGAATCACCTCTTAGAAAAAAGACAAAAGAGACTGATTTTAAATAAAGTAGTGGAACCCACGGTAAGAATCCTTAGACCATGTTTATCAAGGTGCTTAGTAGGTGCTTAGGTATAATAGTTTTGTATTTAGGATGATTAAATAAAAATAAAGATATATTTAAGCCAAAAATACTAAGCATCTATCAAACAAAAGTGTTTAATTGAGGTTTTTTGCAACCTCTTTAGCTCCAAAAGTGTTTAAAAAGTGAAGTATTTTTTTTTGTACAAATACATAATTATATTAATATTTTATTCTCAAGCACCATTATATTAAACATCATTGATAAACATATTCTTAGATCCATCGATAATTATGATGGTCTTATAGGGATCAAAATATTTTTATTTTTTTTTATCAGTCGAAATTAGTGCCATGTTTTATGTTCATGAAAAATCCAACAATATCATTTATCATATATCCCTTATATACTACTTGAAAATAATTTTTAAAAAGTAACTTTATATTCATGTGTGATAAGCCAAAATGCAATTAGTTACGTGTTATTACTATAATACTTTTTAGAATTATTTTTAAAAACCTCTTAACCAACTAGATCATGCTTCTAACTCTTTCTAGCTGAAACGACAGTGACTAAATATTGTTCTAAATCAACAACCAACAACCAAACAATATGATACAACCGGCAACAACTTATTATATATATATATATAATATATTTTTGAAATATATATTTTTGATATTTTTGACCAAAAAAAATATATATTTTGAAATTAAAACTACACCTAAATACTTTTTAAAATCAAAATCACTTTTTAAAACTACACCTAAATATTCAAAATTAAATCCAAATAAATCATATTCATACAATTCTATCCATTTAATATTATATATTAAACACTAATTAACTAACCTAAAATAAATTAATTTTGGTAGTTTTTTAAACGGTAAATCAATCATATAAATTTTTTAAAGAATGTAAATATGTAAAAAAATTGAATGAGGTGTAGTTTTGTGAAGAAATTGTTAGAGGGTGTAATTTTGTGAATTCCTCTTATATATAATCATAATATATACTCTAATTTTTGATAAATCATACTCTTAAGGCAAAGTAGACAAGATAAGTGGGACATTGGGTAGAACATGATAAGACATAGAAGAGAAGATGATAAGAAGAAGTTAGGTGATATATATTGATCGAGAGATCATAATGCATATATATATATATATATATATATATATATATAGATATAAGATTGATAACTTTTTAAGACACTTGTGATATGATTCTATCTATGCTTGGTTGGTTTTGGTTCTATATACATCAGTCATGTGCTTTCCCTATTTCATTATCTTGGCTCTACACCATTTAAAGATCATCATGGCCCATATATATATATGATGCTCTCTCCACATAATTCTGTTTTTCATTTTTAATTATTATTACATTAACCTAGACACATAAATTTAATCATGTCACATGTAAACTGATTCCATTGTTATACTTATATGTTGTTAATGATGAAAAAAAGAATTAATGCTGATATTAAAATGTACGTTTAAATTATTGTGTGCTAACAAGTGAAGATTTGTTATGTTTATATAAAATCCTCAAATGTTCATATTAAGACTCGATAATCGACTAATTTTTAAGGAATTGTAGACCAATTAGTATAGATTTGTTTTTTATTTAACTTTTGAGGCCATATTTATGTTAAATAGTTTATTTTTGCATTCTCCAACAACTTAATACTTAACTAAGATTAGAAATTAATTTTCTAGTATCATCTCCAACAGAAAACTCCACATAGTAATATCTCCATATTATTCTTCAATCGATGAATTCAATTTTATTTTGAAGATGAAAACTCTAAATACTAGAAATCTCTACATAATATTATCTCTAATTATAAAAAAATAGCGATCTTTATTTTCAGGATAGAAATAGAAATGGTTAGGTAAATGTTATTTTTAATATTGAATATGAGAATAGAGGTCGATCGGAGATGTACTAAAAACACTATAAAGATTTAATCTCGATGTATCCATAAATTAAAAAACTAAGAAGAAGATATATAAAACACTTCTTGACAATTAACTAATAGACCCTTCACTAATTTTTACTAAAACCCCTAGGAATTTTCAAAATGTATTTAGTTAACTTCAACAAATCAAATCCGATTAACAAGCAAGGAAAAAAAGACAAATCAAATCGAATTTCTCGAGAGTGCCATTTAACCATGTTAAAGATGTTACGTGTATGTAAGAACTAAGAAATGTCCCAAAAATAAATGTTGGCACAACTCTCATGGAAAATCTTTCTTTGTATATATGGGCTTGATTGGAAGGAGCTGTAGACTCTTCCTAGAGCCAAATAAAAGTCTAGAGTCTAAATTATAAATCAATCATGCTTTAGCATTCCTTTTTTTAAGGAAAGCAAAAATATTTGTTTTCTTTATTTTTTGGCTGTACAAAGCAAATTTTCTAAAGCACATATTTTTATGCTTTCCAAATTTTCTCTCTTCTTTTTACATAGCAACGTATTTTATATATTTTGTAGCCTTATTATATACCATATTTAAAATAGATAAATTCACAAAATTACACCCTTTTAATCTTCCCTTCACAAAACTACACCTAATTAAATATTTTTACATATTTACACCCTTTCAAAATTTTAAAAGTTTGATTTACCCTTTTAAAAATTAACAAAATTAAAATCTTTTCATTTGGGTTCGCTAATTAGTGTTTAGGGTATAGTATTAAGGGGGTAGAATTGTGTGGCTAAGGTTTCTTTGGATTTAATTTTGTGTGTTTAGGTGTAGTTTTGTGAAGTAATTTTGAAATGGTGTAGTTTTGTGAAATGTAATTCAAAAGGGGTAGTTTTGTAATTCTCCCTTTTAAATAAATGTTTTCTCAACTATATTTAAATGTGTTAATTTTGTGAAATGTAATTCAAATGTGTTAGTTTATTTATTTATATTTTCTTTTATATTGTATTAATTATTTTTTTATTGTATTGCTTAATAAATTCAGAGCAATAATATTTGCCAATCAAGATTTTATTTTAAAAAGCTACAACCAAAATTTCTACAGCCAAAATTCTACAGCAAAGCTACAACAATAAATCTTAGACCATTTCCAATGTATTTCTCCATTTTCTACTCCATAAAAGAATATTCTAAGTATATTCTTTTTCTCACTTTCTTATTAATTACAAATATTGTCTCCAACTTCTATAATTTAAAAATTAACCTTATTTATTTATCTTCTACAAAATTAATAGAAATTATAATATTATTTTAATAAAACCATGTAATTAAAACTACATTACATCATAAAATAAAACATAGATATTATTCAATTATTTCAATTAGTGTGTTTTAGTTTCTTGTTGTTGTATTTTAAAAACCAAGTTTTTATGTTTATTTTATGTTATTATTGTATTTTGAAAATTTAAAATTAGTTAAATATTTATTTGCAAAAAAAAATATATTGTTTTCATATTTTTTAGTTTACTAATAACAAACACTTGATTTAAAACATAAATTAATAATAAAACAAATGAATATAAAATTTGAAGGACTATTGTGCAATTAAAATAGTTCATCTCCATAATGGAGTAGAGATTAAAAATTCTCCATAAATGGAGTAGAAAAGTGGTTTTCTCCATTTTGGAGTAGGAAATGGAGTAGAGTTGGAGATGATTTTTTCTCCAAAATGGAGATCTACTCCAAAATGGAGTAGGGTTGGAGATGCTCTTACAGCCAATTTTCTACAGCAAAAAACATAAAGCTACAGCAGCTACCAATCACCACCTATATAATATTCATATACTCTGAAATTAAATAATAGTATAGTTATATGCATAGAGTTGTGCATTCCTTTCAATGAAACTTACCATGTTTTAATATAGAAAACTTTCTCAAGTCGAGTTCGATATTTATAATTAAGATCTCACAATAGAAAATCAATTGTGTATATCTCTAACATTAATCATTAATGTCTATTTGTAATTTGTATTTACATACGTGTGTGTTAATGTTATAAAACAAATTAGTTCGAGAGACATGCAAAATATACACGTAAAAAGCAAGGCAACGCAAATTAAAAGTTTACTTTCGTATAAAGACATACGCAAGCGCATACCTATTCGAAGTATATTATTGTGTATACTTTAACAAAAAAATAATATTATTGTGTATACTTTAACAAAAAAATAATATTATTGTGTATACTTGATGAGAAAAAGCTTTAAATAAATTTAAGAAGTTTATGATTTTAATATTATAATTTTTATTATTTCGATTCATAAAATATATAAGTGGCGGTATTTCCTATAAAAAAAACTTTTTAATATTATTTTTAGAAATATATTGTTTTATTTATAGGGAGAATTACAAAACTACACCATTTGAATTACATTTCACAAAACTACACCATTTCCAAAATACTTCACAAAACTACACCTAATTACTCAAAATTAAATTCAAATAAACTCTACTCACACAATTTTACCCCTTAATACTATACCCTAAACACTAATTAGCGAACCCAAATAAAAAGATTTGAATTTTGGTAATTTTTAAAAAGGTAAATCAATCTTTTAAAATTTTGAAACGGTGTAAATATGTGAAAAAATAAATTAGATGTAGTTTTGTGTAGGAGATGTTGAAAGGGTGTAGTTTTGTGAATTCCTCTTATTTTATTTATAAAATCATTAATGGTATTTTTGTGGGAATTACAAATTAAATTAGAGAAAATGTCAATGTTAATGATCATCTTATATAGTAAAATAAGGTAAATTCCCATAAATACCATGAAAATGTTTCTTGAACCAAAATAGCATGAATATAATTTTTTTTTCTTTGAATACTATTAAAGCAAAATTAGACAAAGCCATAAAATTTAAATTTTTTAAAAACTTTCAAAATTAAATGATTCAATATTAAACCCTATAAACTAAACTCTGCCCTCATTCAATACTAAATTATTAAAACTTATATTTGTGGTATTTTGGTCCAAAAGTATTTTCAATAGTACATTAGAAATTTGTGATGTCTTTTTGTTCAAAAAGTTTTTTTTCCATGGTATTTTAAGGAATTACTAAAAATAAAGGAAATTTCTATCTACACAGTACGCCAAAAAAATTAAATATGTCCAGATCTTTAAAAATCACCAATTAATATTTTTACTTTGTCAAAATATAATTTAACCACGCCAGCAAATAAATAAATGACACGTTTACAAAAAGCACCAAAAAGGAACAAAAAAGCATTAAACTTGCGAAGATCCCATAAACTCGCAAAATTACCGAAAACACCCTTAACCCTAAACAAACCCAAAAATTTCTTAATAAATAAAACAAACACATACGCCTCTCTCAAAAACAAATCACATCCTTTCTTCTTCTTCTTCCTCTTCCTAATAGAATTACAATCTCTCTCTGTGTGCTATAAAATAAAATCATCTGTCGAATTCTTATTTGTGAATGGTAGAAACTAATAATCGAATCGGTGATAAGTTTCTGCTCTCCCTTTCAATCCAAAGGGAAAGCTTCTTCTTCTTCTTCCTCCTTCTCTCTGTTTTCTCCTTCGCTTCCTGCAAAAAAGGCTGGTACTTTCGCTGCATCGGTCTCGACCCGTGAAATCTAAACCCGACCCATTAATCCGACCCTAGATCCGATCCAATTTCTCGATTCGTTTCAATTTTTCGTTATTTTTTTTTTGAATTTTTCTCGGATTTTTTTTCTCGACGATGTTGATGATGAAGAAGAAGAATCAGACCGGTAAAGGAAACCGGATTTTGATAAGCGTAACGGTTCTAGGAAGCGCCGGTCCGATCCGGTTCGTTGCGTACGAAGAAGAGCTAGTCGCTTCTGTGATCGACACGTGTCTTAAATGCTACGCGCGTGAAGGTCGTCTTCCTCTGTTGGGTTCTGATTTCAACGATTTTGGTTTGTATTGTCCTGTGGCTGGTCCTGAGGTTTTGGACACGTGGCACTCTATTGGGTCTATTGGCGCGAGAAACTTTACTCTGTGTAGAAAACCAGTGGAGAAGAAGAAGGATGGTGATGATGTGAGATCTGGTTCTGCCATTAATGGAGGAAGAAAAGGTGGAAGCTTTAAAGCTTGGATTAATAAATCGTTTAGTCTCAAAGTCTCTAGCCATTAAGAATAATCTTTGTTATTGATTATGTTTATTTTTGATTTTTTTGATTATGATTTGTTATCACCTTTTTGCTTTACATGTCTTATTCAGAAATAAAAAAGGTTTAATTGTTTTTGATTTGTTTAAGATTTTTTTTTATAATTATTGATTTGGTTAAGTGTTTATTTTGGATTCTTGTTATTGCAAGTAGTGCAAGTGAGATTTTTTTGCAATTTGTTGACGCGAATTGTGGACTTTGTTAGTAAAAATTTATGTTATTTAACACGTTTTAAATTTATCATTTAAAATTCTTGAAAAGCCAAAAAAAAAAAACAGAGCTGATTTTTAGTTGTGGTACTCGTGACGTCGAATATTTTTGACAGTAGATAAAGTACCTTTTTGTGTTAAGTTGTTAAAACTATTCAAGTGGGTGTGGAAAGAAAAACGTCATTATTATCGAATCCAAAATAAATAAATAAAAAAGTGATTATTAACTTTGCAAACAGAGAAGAAGAAAGTAGAAAGTGAATGAACATGAGATTCCGTACAAACTTGTACTCTCTCTTCTTATTATAACGAAAACGACACACTGTTTTAAAATTTTAATTTACTCCATCCAATTATTTCTCTTGTATCCAAGACGGAGATTTCAAGGATGTTTCTACATACATAACGTACGTCTATATTAAAACCAAAACAGCACGATGTTTGTCTGGCTACTTATGGCCAACCATGTACTATTGCAAAAACGATGAGATATAGTTCAAAAATGCCATCATCACATACATATATACATCTTCTTTTGTGTAAGTACGATTTGGTTCCAAAACCAAAAAAAAAGTTGTAGCCTTATAAATCTTAGATAATGCTTTGCTTGCATATATTCATCCTTGACTAGTTACAATAAATCATTTGTTGGGTGCATATATGACATATTGTAGTTGTTTACTAACTTACAATATCAATTTGTTAGTTATTTATTATTTTATTTTTTTTGTCAACATTTGTTAGTTATTTAAGACATCAATGTTACAAATACATACACTACTTTTTAAATAAATATGGGTTAATGACATTTTAAAAAAATGAACTCAATTTCAAGACTAATTAAGGAATAACCGGCGTGCAACATAGATATCGCATGTTCTTGTTTCTAACCTACTCAAAACATTATGGTTACTAAACAAAAATATAGATATAAGAAAAAGATGATTAAACATGACCAAGAAAACTTGAGATTTAAAGTAGTTTTTAAGCTTCAATCTATTAAAAGTTTAATGGGCCGGATGGAAAAAGCCATAGGCCTCAATTTAATTAATTAAAACATTATAGAATCAATAAATGATCAAAACAGGTCATGGAATATTATTTTCGCCATATAAGAACACACATGGTCTTGGTCTGTGGTAGTCAAAAAGTCATAAGTCCACATGAGACAGATAACACCACCTCATCCGGGGTCGATTACCATCGCCTACGTTTGTGTAGGATTGACTATTAGGTCGACTTGTGGTCCAAATGTTGACAAAAAAACACATGTCCGAGAATTCAGTTATGTTATTTTCTTTTTAGTTACAAAGTTTACATAAAATTCAAGTTTGGTTTGTTTCTTTTGTATCAACGGTGTACTAGTACATGGTATTTTCCTCTTGTTTTTCCCCAATGGGCACTAAAGTTATTTTATGTTTACTATATGTTCATATCAAGTTAAGGAAAAGAGTCTTCACAAATTATTACATTGCATAACATTGTGGTCATGTGAATCAACAGTATACAACATGTGAATCTATATATACAAGACTAATCAAGATTAGTAATCGTAATCTTCTGGCTTCGCATACGGGTATTTGCGGTAATTGTTTTTAATAGATGAAGGGTCTTTAGGTTTGTCCCAAGGATACTTCATAGATGGATCTCTTGGAAACTTTCTAAAGTTGAGAAATGGTGCCCATATCAGTATCCTACAAATAACAATTAAACTTGGTAAATAATGACCATAGATAGCAAAATAATCGATACGAATAAGCCGTGTAAATAATCATGATGATTATTTCAATTACTTACCCGGGGAAGAACAAGAAGACGAACATGAATTGTAAATACATTTCGAAGAACTTTCTTCTGTACCATCTTACTCTCAACCAATTCATGATTATTGGCTAATAAATCAATAGTAACATTTAAGTAGTTAACTTGAGAGAGAGATTTTGTATCAACTTTATTGAAATTACTACGATATATATATGTCTTGTCGCAGACTTACCGGCATTATAAGGAAGTACCAAACTGATATGATACCGATATCGAGCAATACACTGCTCAGTTCTTGTTGGTTGTTGACTCCTGTTATCGCCAACGCCGGATAATCAACCTAAAAATACTAAAAAATTCTCGATTACCGACATTTTCTTGCGTAATCTTAACTATAAAAAAGAGGGTCTAATACTAAAAAAAACTATATAAATTAATAACGTCAGGTCAGGATAATGTTATTTTTTTTTATTATACTATAGACATACTAATTGTATTGAAACATCAATTTGAAATGTAAAATGTTTGATTTTATCGAGTTCTTAATTTTTTTTTACCGTGGCAAGAACTGCCCCAAATTGAGCTGCCAATATTGTCTTCTTGGCTTCAAAGAAATCAATGGTCTTTGCTTTCATCTTGGTAACATTCTATAACAAATAAAGAACTAAATAGTTACTATTAATAGTAATCAAACTCAAGAAGCATATATAGGTTTTTCTTCTTACATGAAGATGAGAATCGGTTTTAGAGTTTGGTTTGGTCTGAGATGTAATATAGAGAGGAGCTTTGATACTGCGAGGTCTCGAAGAGAGAGACGACAAAGCATTTGAAGGACATAGCCCAAGAGAACAACAATGACTCATCTCTGTGTTTTTTTTTTGGTTTGTGAAGTTTCCTTATCTATTGAGAATTGGTTCTAATGGTAGAGAGTATTGAGTTTCAGACAGCCTCTTGTATTACTTTCTTCTGAATCATATCAATTACACGTGTCATTATTTGGTCCCATGTTTAATTTGGCATGTAGTATATCTCAAGAAAACTATAAATAAAAATAATAAGCTTCTTCTCAAAATATTTACATGTATCTCATATTTTGTTCACAAAAATATTGAACTAGAAGAGGTTGGTTTAGTGTAGTTTATATTCAATAGCAACAAATTCAAGGCTTTTGGATAGACAAAAACTATGTCTTTATGTTCTTATGAGAAGAGACAATATACATTTTAATGTCTCCTCTTACATGGGATGTTTGAAACGGCTAAGAAAACATGACTCACACACTACATACAAGATGCTCTTGTGTCCCATTATTATTACCACTACTCGTCATAATTTAGAGTAGCATAATTTATTATATATGTACAATTTGATTTGTGCTAAAGGTTGTTTTTGTTTATTGAAAATTTAATTAGAACTAGAAATTAGTCCGTGGTTCACCTGGGTTTATGTTTTATAAATGATTTTATATGTTTAATTTAGAAATTTTGAATATTGTTTTTTCTTCATTGTTTACTCAAAATAAGATCAATTAATATTAAATATTGTTGAGATGAGTATTTTTTAATATTTAATATCTTGTATTATATTTTTCGTATAACAAAATTTTAATATAATTTGTAAGTTGATTAGTCCAAATTATTATAATTTATAATTTATTATGTTTAGGATTGGGAAAAAACTCGGATAATTTTTAAAGGATAAATCAATTGTTTAAAATTTTAAAAGAGTGTAAATATGTATAAATTATGTATAGTTTTGTGAAGAAAATATTGAAAATGCGTAGTCATGTGAATTCCTCTAATTATAATGATTTTTGTAGACAATTTCATAATAAGGCAGGCAGCAAAAATAATATAGTAGATACTAGATCGTATAAATGTTATTTTTATAAGGAATAAAAGGATTCCCCAGTCCCCACCCTCCGCAACAGCTCTTAGTTCACCATCATTGCTCTCACTATTTATATTTTTAGGTCAATTCTTATGAGTACCACCAAAAAAAGTTTTTATAACACAATTAGCACAGATTTTGAAAAGTTTTACAAATATCATTAAAAAAATTTTTCTCATAAATACCACAAATCTTAAATTTTCAAAATTACACCCAAAATCTCCAAAAAACTATACCTACCCCTTCTAAACTATACCCTAAACACTATATAACGAACCCAAATGAAAAAAATTAAAATCTAAAAGTGTTAAAACTCGTTTTTTAGTTTGTGGTATTTTTGTAAACTACTATTTTTGATGGTATTTTTGTTATAAAAAACATTTTAATGGTATTTTTGTTATAAAAAACTTTTTAATGGTATTTTTAAAACAAAAACTTATTTTGATGGTATTCTAAGAAATTTCTCTATTTTTTACTCTTTCTACTCTTATTTAAAAATATATTACTTTCTTCATAAATATAAGATTGCTTTCCTTTATATTTCATTTATTTTTTTCTTAATTGTTTTCCTTTAGTTTTTCACTTTGTTTAGTATTAAGATTTAATCCCGTTACATGTAATTATTATATCTATATTCTGGTTTACTTAATATTTTTTAGAATTAATGATATAATATAAAGTAGAAACTATGTCACTTTTATTTTAATAGAAAATTTAATATTTTGAATATTGTTTTGGCCACTTTCGGGCATTAACATGACCATGAAAATTATATATTTAAAATCGTGATGCAAAGTTTTAGGGGTTTATGTTACTATTATATTATCATTGTGTCACACACACCTAAATTGAAATCCATTATGTGTATATGGTTTGACAAAAAAAATCTGGAATTAATTGTGGTTTAAATAAATTACAATATATTAACCTCCTTCACTTGCCTCAAATAATTTGTTACGACAATACTTTCTCACTTTATAATGGAAGTGACTAGCGAATTATTCTTAGTTTTTTATACATTTTTCAGAATCCTAAGTGAGTTTTGAAATAATTAAAAGCGTGATTACTGTTGTAGAAAGTTAAATCACATGTTAAAAAGGCTTTTAACCTAAAAGCTGCAAACATACCCTACCACCATTTCAAAAAATAAAATTAATAAAATATGATATTGATTCAGCCGATGAATCTTAATCATTGAGATCGCTTCGTCTAGTGATAAAATAAAATAAATCTTTTGTATTAGATTATTAGTACTCAGTTATGCTTTTAATTGGTCTAGTCTATATGCTAATTTCCATGTATTAATTTACGTCTGTTTTCTATTTGATTTTATAAAAAATTTCTCAGATTAAAAAAATATATAAATGACTAACATTAATTATGTGTCCAATAATTCAAAACATTTTTACACAATATAGTTTTAAACTTGGGGAAGTGGCCTTGGTCTAGTGGCAGTCATAAGTCTACAGGAGGCAGATAGCACCATCCCACCCGGGATCGATTCTCCGCGCCTACGATAGTGTAGGTTTGGCTAATGGGCCGGCCATTTGTGGCCCAAATGTTGACAAAAAAAAATATATATATAGTTTTAAACTACCAATTGAATTAGTTTCAACAGATAAAAAGTACATGCACTAATTTACAAAAAAAAAAAGTACATGCACTGACATTTATGAAAATTAAATATTTTGAAACAATTTTTTTCTCTAAAACATCAAGACGGAGTATTGTTTTGCATTATTCTGCTGAATCTATTCACATTAATCAACTAAGACCATGTTTATCAAGGGATATTAAAGGGTGCTTGTGTATTTCTATTGTGTATTTGTGAATTAATTTAAATCAACATAGTATATTAATACCAAGCACCGGTTACTAATTAGGCACTTTTAACACCCTCTACACTGTATACGTGTCAACTTCTCAGTGGCTGAATAAAAAAAAAATTAAAATGTTGCATCATTCGGTAAAACAATCGATCTTCTCTTTCTTCTTCTCTTTCTTCTTCTTCTCCTTCTTCTTCTTCTTCTTCTTCTTCTTCTTCTTCTCCTTGTTCTCCTTGTTCTTCTTATTATTACTGTTTTGCTTCTTGATTTTGAGATCCGATTATTCATCGATCTGTTTTGAGTTTTTACTTTGCTCAGATCTGTATGATATGTAGCTTAATCAGCGAAATGGTTTTTCCTCCTCCTCTTTCTCTTCTTCTTCTTCCTCTTCTTCTTCTTCTCTCTAGATTAGCAACTTGGGTTTTGGGTGTTTCTTGATTTCGTACAATCTTTAGGGATTTTAGGTGTTTGTTGAATTGTTGTGCAAAGGAAAAAGCTTTTTTAGAAATGGGTAATTTTTGTTAACAGACATGATACAACTAAGCTTTTTTAGAAATGGGTAATTTTTGTTAACAGACATTTTTGTTTAATATAATGTTTGTAAATTTAAATTATATTATGTGAAATATGTTTAATATAATGTTTTAAGTTTTTAAAAAATTTTAAGCACCCCATTTTAGTCTCCCTTAATAGAAGACACATTTTAATATAATCTTAAAAAGTGCTTAAGTATTTTTTTTTGTACAAATACACAAATAAACTAATATTTTATTCTTAAGCAACACACATTTAGTATCCCTCAATAAACATGTTCTAAGGATAAAAAAATGTCGTGGAAACATGAGTGCACGTACTTAGCTTTGAGAATCTGAAAACTACATATAGAGATATAAATATTCTCAAATTAACAAAAAAATAAAATGGAGAATTATCACTCTTCTGTTGTAAATTATTAGGAAAAATAGTGAGTCGGGAGTGACCTGTCATTAAACTTTGTATGAGCCATGCTCACACCACGTGGCACATTCTATTCACAAAATTATTATGTTGCTTAATGACATTTTAAATTGGTAATCACAAGATCATCCTAATGGATAAATTCCCAATATTTATTTTAAAATCCCAATATATATGTATAGTATATTTTCACATTATTTAAACTCATCAAACCGGATTTATAGTCAATTAAATTATAGCATGGATATTTTGAGTTAAAGTCTAGTAAAAACGTCCAATATATTTTTGACCACTCTTTTTGACAAAAAAAAATATTTTTGACCACTCAACACAAATAATTAGAGTACAAAATAGCTTGATTTTTGAATTTTTGTTAATACCTTTGTAACCTTATATATTAGCAACTATTAAATACTCTCTCCGTTTTTTGGTTTAATTTTATAGGTTTTTCACATAAATTAAAAAAACAAATAAATGACTAGTTATATATGTTAAACAATTTTAATTAATTTTCAACCAATAGTGTTTTCAAATTATCAATTAATACAAAATAACAATTCACTTTAATACATAGATGTTGGATTGTTTGAATAATGTTATATATTATTCACTTGAATACATTTAGTAATGATTATCTCTTAGTCGACTCGACACGCTAATTATATTTGAAACCATTAGCTCAATAAAAAAAAATATTTCTTAATGTAATGTGGTTTCGAAAAAGTCAAAATTTGTATGTCCATATGATGTCAATATGAACCAATCCGCTAACTAACAGAATAATAATAATATGATAACATTAATCACAATGTTGAAATGTCCCGTCGATATATATTATATGAAAAAGGTCAAATTATAATAAATTGAATTTTGATGTGAATTATAAAATAAAAATGGCACGTAATGTTAGACCGTTCCATGGACTCTTTTCCTTAATTTTTTTAAAGTTTTATTTCTCCTTCCATCTCGAGTATATATTATATATATAATATTTTTTAAAATATATAGAAAGTGTTATTAACATGTCAAATTGTTTTTCTTGGAACCAATATTTTTACAACCTGTAAATCTTAGTTACATACAACAAATAAAATTTTATATTTTAGAGATATAGTGATGCTATAACAAAGTAAAAACTATTGCATCTTTAACTTATAAAGATGATAGTAACTTATAAAGATAGTGATTAAAAATATAATAGCATAAAAATAAAATTTGATTATTAGTACAAAATTTCTATAACTAATTGGTTACATTTGCATACATGATACAACATTGTGTTGTCCTCTTTTTCTTTTCTTCTGAGGGCAAAAAAAAATTAAAAGAAAAGTAAAGTAGTGTAAATAAAAGGAAACTAAAGGAGATTTTGTCACCCTCTTTCTAGTAACGTTTTTTCTAATATCATTTGTACATAATATTTTATTTTTGATTTCTGCCCATCATTATATTTAGTAGTAAGAGTAAGTTTTCTTTACACTAATATATTGTTTCCTACAACTTGCAACATATGTTCAATGAATAAATTGTTTTTATGCATATAACAAAAGTTACAAAACTACATTTGATTAGTGAGAAAAATTGATTAATTATGTGAAGAAGGAAGGTGCTCATTAGATAAAGTGATAAACAAAGTCCGAATTTCAAAAGGGTGGGCCCTTTACGCCCATGTGGGCCATACGTGTGGGCCTTCTCTTCTTTCCGGTCCAAAGCAAAAGGCAGAGTGGTGGGGTCATATAAGCCACGTGGTAAGGTAAGGTATCTTTATTTTTAAATTTCCTTTTTTACTTATTCCTAAAATTCCTAATTCTTTTTGCTGATAAAGCTAAAATAAATTTTCAAACAGTATCATTGCGTCACGAGGAATGTTTAATCATAAAATCAGTAGCTTATTTTCCGCTACATTAATCCACACTGTTTACATTTTAGACATTTTTAATTGTTTACTTTTAATAAAAATATAAACGCAAATGATGATATTTTGTCTAAAAATAAGACAGCTAGATTGTTAAAACAGGGTTCGGGTAGGATACCGAACTGAGATGATTGTTATAGAAGTGGGGTCGGAAAACTCGTTAAGTGATAATGGAGACGAACAGATAATGTCGAAGTGAAAGTAAGGATAAATGCCGAAGTGAAACTATAAAGTGCCGAACAGAAAATATGATTAAGAACTCGGAGTTCGATTGTTTATTGATTGAATGATTGTTTGATACAATATCGAAGTGACAATGTATATTTCTAGCTGTTTCTCTCTGTAGATTCTCTCTCTAAAATCCGGATCCCTTGCTTATGAGCCGGAACCCTCTATTTATAGTGAAGGCCTCTGGTCCTTGGCGGGTTTTTGCTCATTTGGCGGGGATCTCTTCGGCGCATGCCCGACATACGGAAAGCTGTTTTGTCGAACGCGGCTTTGCATTTAATGCGGGTGTCGAGCATGCTCCTGCATTTAATGCCCGTTCGGCTGACCTTTGTGCTCTGGAGGTCCGTACTGACACCTCTGTCGACTGTGCCGCATCGCCGTACAGACGTCACCTGTGTCAGTTTTGGCAGGTCCGTACCGATGCCTCTGTCGCGCGTGCTTCCTCCAATTGGGCTTTTGACTTCGACTGGGCTTTGGTTTCGGCAGGCCTTTGGGCCGAACTCCGGTTAAGGCCCACCGAATTCTCTTGGTGATTTCTGGAATGGGTCAGGCCTGAGTGGGCTTAGGCCCACCCTTAACATAGATGGATTAATTTGCAACACATTAAAACCTCCAAATATCTGAAATCGCATTTAAAAGAAGAGAATATTAATCCAAAAAATACTAATGGCGTGGTCAACAATATAATTAAATACCATTTTTCACCAGTAAAATATTTGTTTGTGTGTAATAAAACTAAAATCATAAATCTTATGTCATTGTATACTTGTAGTTTTTTTTTAGTTTAGGTTAAATACCACAAATTTTGATAATAACTAAAGGGACTTCCAAAAACCACACTTTTGTAAAAGTATTTTAGATTAAAAAAATTTACGAAAATGAATTTTAACCAAACCGTAAATCTAAAATCGCATTAAAAATAAAAATAAAATAGTAAAACCTCAAAAATAAACGATAAGTATTATGAGTATAAATGTAAATAAAAATCGTCATAAAAAACGTAAATAAAAAAGGGAAATTTAGTAAACTAGGTAGTTTTTGTTTTGTAATTGTCAATAGGGTGATTTTAGTTTTCTAATTAGGAATTTAGGTAATTTTAATTTTTTAGAGTATACAAAAGACTAATTTATCCTTATTAATATTTAACCAAAACATATTCATCATTCACCAACGTTATTCACCATTCACCAACGTTATTCACCATTCACCAACGTTATTCACTATTCACCAATCGATGTTCACCACCATTCACTTATCATTATTCATCGTTCATCATATGGATTAATCATTCGGTAACAAAACATAACACGTTAATAGTGATATAAAAATCGCACAAATGATATTCACCACTCATCGGTGTTATTCACCATTCATGTATTCATTCACCATTCACGAATTAGATTCACCATTCACCACGAAAAAACATAAAAATTAACTTAAAGGTTATAATTGTCTTTTAACATATAAAATTACCCATTTACCAATTACAAAACAAAAACTACCTTCTAGCAAATTAGAAAACTAAAAAGTACCCTCTCAACCAATTTTCTCAATAAAAAATATGTTTATATAGTATTTTTAGAAAAATTATAATAATGGTATTTTAGATCTACTTCGTTTTAATGATGTCTTTAAAAATATTTTAATCATTTACCTAACCTAATTTTCTAGCTTTTCTTAACTCTTAATCTCATTTTCTATATATCTTTTGGGGCCAATTTATACGTTTTTCATGTTCTTGTTGTTGTCAAATAAAAATTCAACATAAAAACACTTAAAAAATAATAATAAAAAAGTCTCCCGACTAATACTTAAGCTGACTAGTCTTTCTCCTCTCCTTCTCAACAATCCTTCCCACACCTTTCTCTCCTCTCTCTTCTCTCTCTGTAAATAAATAACACAACACAATCTTTATTTATTTACTACTTCTTCTTCTTCATCATCAATGGCGGCGAACAGATTCGCGACGTATCTCCACCGGAAAACAAACAGCAGGATCACGCTCGTCCTCGTCTACGCTTTCCTAGAATGGTCACTCATCTTCTTCATCTTCCTAAACTCTCTCCTCTCTTATTTCATCCTCAGATTCGCCGATTATTTCGGTCTCAAGCGTCCTTGTCTCCTCTGCTCCAGAATCGATCGATTCTTCGACTCCTCCGGCGAATCTCCTTCCCATTTAGATCTCCTCTGCCGCAATCACTCCCTCGAGGTTTCGAATTCTAAACCTCCCAAGGGCTTTGTTGAATCTCTATATTCTTCTTCCGATGATTTGATGGAGAATAAATCATCGGAGCCTGATTTGTGGGGTATTGGTTATTATAATATTAGCCGTACGTTGGATTTGATCGGAGATGATGATGGTGATGATGTTCAGATTCATAATGGTAAGCTTTTCACTGAACGGTCTTGTTCGATCTTCGTCTTAGAAGAACAAAACGTAGGATCTGTGCTTCTTAAAGATTCTCATGACCAAAGGAGACAAGTAGAAGAAGAAGAAGAAGAAGAAGTTAGCAGTGATTCTAATGTTGATGATGATGAGGAATTCTCGTGCTATATGTCGAGTTTTGACTGTAACAGAGATATTTCTGTAGAAAGGAAGGTGGATCTGGCTATGGAGGCAGACGATTCTCCGGTGGAATCAGCGCCGGTGAAGAATCTGGAGTTCTACATTGACGACCGTGACTGCCATTTGATCCCAGTCGAAGAAGCTCGTGAGATCTCTGACGTTAACGGCGATTTCATCCTCGATTTCGCGGCGGAGGAGGAGGAGGAGGACGGTGTATCCTTCCCGGAGGAAACGTCCGCGTTTACTTCACCGGAGGAATTGAAACCGGAGACGAATCTAGGTACGTTTTTGACCTAACCAACTCCGCAATTTTCTTCTACATTTCCTCTGGTTTTTAGTCTTTTAATTTTCGTTGAAGTTATCACAGATTCTTCTTCAGATGATAACGAAGAAGAAGTTTCTATAGGCACAGAGATTCCTGATTACGGCCTAATCGGAGACATACCTTCCTCTCCAAAACACATCACTGACACCGACGTCGAAGAAGATGGTGATCATAGTACATTGGAGTTCAAAACAGTTACTATCGAAACCAAGAAACCGGTCTTTACCATCAACAAAGACCAAGACATGCTTCTTGAAACAGCTACTATGTTTGAATCAATTGAATGTCCTGAAGAAGGAGGAGTAGTACTCACCGTGGACAAGCTCAAGACGGAGTTAGAAGAAGAGAGGAAAGCACTCAACGCATTGTACGAAGAGCTCGAGGAAGAGAGGAGCGCGTCGGCTATAGCAGCCAACGAAACCATGGCTATGATCAACAGGCTGCACGAGGAGAAATCCGCGATGCAGATGGAGGCTTTGCAATACCAGAGGATGATGGAGGAGCAATCCGAGTTCGATCAAGAAGCACTGCAGCTTTTGAATGAGCTTATGGTGAACCGCGAGAGAGAGAACGCCGAGCTCGAGAAGGAGATTGAAGTGTATAGGAAGAGGTTAGACGAATACGAAGCTAAAGAGAAAATGGGTATGTTGAGGAGGAAGCTGAGTAGAAGAGATTCCTCTGTTGATTCTTATAGAAACAACGTCGATGCAGAGGAGGAGAAAAACAACAACAACAACAACAACAATGGAGAGTTACATCACAAGAACATCGAAGAAGCTTCGAATCACGAATATAAAGAGAATGAGATCACACAGAACACGCCCGTTGATGTTGTGCTTCGTCTTGATGAGTGTTTAGATGATTACGAAGGAGAGAGGCTTTCGATTCTTGGGAGATTGAAGTTTCTTGAAGAAAAACTCACATCATTGAACGACGAAGAAGACGAGGAAGAAGATGAAGAAGAAGAAGCTAAGACCTTTGAGAATAATGGTAACGGGCATTTTCACGGTAACGGTAAGCATAGAGTTATCAAATCAAAGAGACTACTTCCTCTGTTCGACGCTGTAGATGGAGAGATGGAGGAGAGCAACGGAAACAACCACGACGAAAACGGTTTCGATGAATCGGAGAAAGGAGGAGAGATTGTGACGGTGGAAGAAGAAGTGGATGAGCTATACGAGAGACTAGAAGCTTTAGAGGCAGACAGAGAGTTTTTAAGACATTGTGTTGGCTCGTTGAGAAAAGGAGACAAAGGTGTACATCTCCTACATGAAATTCTACAACATCTACGCGATCTTAAAAACATTGATCTTATCCGAATCAGAGAAAATCAAGACATTACTTTTTGAGTTGAGTTCGAGTTTGAGTTTGAGTTTGAGTTTGGTATGTCCCTAACGGTGGTGGCATGAACAGAACATATTCATTACAGGTATAAAATCTCATATTTTATTTTCTAATTATTAATAATTTCTTGTTAAATTAACAGTAATATTTTGTTGTTTGTGAAATAAGGTCATGAAGAGAATGTGTTGCTTGAGAGGCAAGGAAACAACAACAAAGAAAGGTGTATATGAAGAAGAAAACGCCATAAGAAAAGATCTCAGATATATAAAGTATTTGAAGTATATTCTCTGAGGAAAAAAAGTGTCAGATGAGAATGTTCATAGTGTTCCTTTTTTGTATTATTGTTATAAGTTTTGGTTTTTTTTTTATAAATTTGAAGATTTGATTAGAAAGAGTGGGGAGTGTCGGTATAACAGAAGAAGAAAAGAAAAAGTTGAATGATGAGTGTATTTGTGTGTAGTGTAGTGGTAAAGTGTGATATTATTTGTTATTATTAAAAAAGACAAAGGCAAAGCTGTCAAATGTTTTGTATGTTTTTGTGAAATGATTTCAACACAAGATGCCAGCTCCAATGTTATGTACAAATATGTTTTTTTGGAAATTTTTATAAACTTTTTGGGGGCAGTTTTGAAAATTATTGAGGGTAATTAACCCCTTTATTGTTGTTTTTTTCTACTGTGTGTTTTCATTAAAAATGTATGAAAATAAGGTTGTAAATTGTAATGCAAGTTAGTATGGGATTGGGATGGGTTAGATTCTAAGCAATGTTATTAATTTGGTTGGTAGAGAATCAACAAACTTCTATGTATAAGACGTTAGTGGCAATTGTTAAACAAGACCAATTAGGCAAGTACTTGTTTTTTTTTTAATAAGAATTAAACACACAAAACATATCTTTAGTATATTATTATCTTCAAATATAAAATGCTTGTCACTCACGAAACAACGGAGTATATAAATTGTAGATTAGGATTCACGTGATATGTTGATTAAAAGAAGAGTAATTTCTTAAAATACTATATAAAAAATTATTTGGACAAAGAAACATTACAAATTTTTATGGAATAATTACAAAACTACACCAATTACATTTCACAAAACTACACAATTTCAAAAATACTTCACAAAACTACACCTAAACATTCAAAATTAAATCCAAATAAACTCTACCCACACAATCCTACCCCCTTAATACTGAAAGAAAAAAGATTTAGTGAAGAGAATTATATTGAGATTATAAACTCATTTCATTATATTCAACTTATCTTTTGGTTTTAACTCATTACAGCTTTTATAGAAGGGAAACAACAAAACCCTAATTGCTAATCTCGTGACACTTGTCACGCATCCATTGAGATTTGAGATCCCAAGATATCAAACTTGTTTCTTGTATGAATCTCCAATTTGTTTCCTTTAGTACGAATGTTGCGGGTCTCTTTTTCGATTTCTCCGTAACTTTGTCTTCTTTCTTTTGTTGCAGAGACAGAGAAGAACGTTGACAAGGAGAGGAGATGGGCTTAATTTGCTGAGCCTGTTTTACTTTGTTATTGGGCCTCTCATCATATTGTTTCTTCTTGGGCCTATATTGAACTTGTCTTCTTCCTCCTTTTGCTGCAACTTTGATGTCGTTATGTGTGTCTTGATGATGGACATGATGAGCTTGTCTAATAGCCCCCCTCAAACTTGGTGATGGTGGAACATCCACACCCAGTTTGAATCTTAGCCTTTCAAACGCAGATCGTGGTAGTGACTTTGTAAAAATGTCAGCTAGTTGGAGGTAGGCTGGGATATGCTTGACAATCAGGGTACCTTATGCCACTCTTTCTCTAACATAATGATGATCTAGATCAAAATGCTTTGTCCTGGAATGAAACGCTGGATTTGCAGTGAGATAAACCGAAGATAAATTGTCACACAGCAGCTCCGACGTGACATGTAAAGGAACTCTAAGTTCTCTCAAAACAGAGGCTATCCATTTCATTTCCGAGGCAGTTTCAGACAGAGAGCGATACTCTGCTTCAGTTGAGCTTTTAGATATGGTGGGCTGCTTCTTAGATGACCAAGAGATCAGATTTTGACCAAGAAAGGTACAAAAACCTCCGGTGGATCTTCTAGTTAAATTGCAGCCTGCCCAATCACTATCACTATATGCTCTCACTATGCAATCAGTGTTGTTGTTAAAAGATATACCCATTGTCGTTGTTCCTTTGATGTATCTCAATATTCTTTTAAGAAGATTAAAATCAGACATAGACGGGGCATGCATCTTTTGACATACATAATTCACAGCGAATTGTATGTCTGGCCTTGTGAGTGTCAAGTACTGAAGTTTTCCCGCTAAGCTCCGAAAGTATGTAGGCTCGGGAAATAGATTTTCTTGATTAGTAACATTGTCTAGCTTTAATGGAAGTGGAGTAGGAGCTGCAACACAATCACTCATTCCAGCCACAACCAACAAATCTTCAGCATACTTATGTTGAGACAAGAAAAGCCCCCCTTGATGAAAGTGTGCTTGAATCCCAAGAAAGTAATGAAGCTTTCCCAAGTCTTTCATTCTAAATTGACCATTTAACTGAGTTAACAATGTTTCCAATATAGTTGAGTTATTCCCTGTGATTACCATGTCATCAACATATAACAATAGTAATATGATGTCTTTCTCGTGTATGAACACAAAGAGAGATGGATCCCATGTGCTGCAAAAGAAGCCAAATTCAATCAAGAAAGTGCTAAACTTGTCAAACCAAGCTCTTGGAGCTTGTTTTAGACCATAGAGAGACTTGTGTAGTAAACAAACATGATTTGGCTTGTCTTTATCAATGAATCCTGCTGGTTGCTTCATATAAACCGTCTCAGTCAAATCTCCATGTAAAAATGCATTAGCTACATCCATTTGCTTTATATCCCACTTCAAGATAGTTGCAATATGAAGAACTAGTCTCACTGTAGCAGTTCTTACAACAGGGCTGTAAGTTTCTAGATAGTCAATACCTTCCTCTTGATTAAATCCTTGAGCCACTATCCTTGCTCTTAGCTTGTCTAAATCTCCATCTGCACTAAGTTTTATTCTGAACACCCATTTACTTCCAAGAACATTCATGTCAGGTGAGTAAGGAACTAAAGACCATGTGCGAGCCATACCACAATTATTATATTCTTCAGTCATAGCATTAGTCCATCCTGGATCTTTAAGTGCAGCTGCTACGGTCTTTGGTTCAGGATAAGAAACTCTTTGAGTAAAGAGAATGTATCTCGTATTTGGTTTAAATATGCCTGCTTTGGCTCTTGTAATCATAGGATGTTGAGCTTGAATTTCTTGAATTATCTCAGGTTGGTCTTGATGTGAGCTTTCAGGTGTATCTGTCCTACCCAAGAGAGGAGAATCATTGTTGCCTATAGGTACAAGATCTATGCTTGTCGTACACCCAGTGCTTTCACTCTGATTGATAGTAGACACTTCTGATATTTCAGGTTGAGCTTGTGGAGACTGAGGTTGAGCTTGTGGAGACTGAGGTAGAGGAGTCTGAGGTTGAGGTTGTGGAGAATGAGGTTGATGCTCATGTTCCTCTGGTTCAAGAGATGGGGAGTTAATAGAACCTTGAGTAGTTCGAATTTCTGAGATTGTACCAAAATTAATATCTGAAACAGAAGTACTTGGCTGGAACTGAGCTGAATTACGTGGTTGCAATACTGATTTTGGAGTTGATATAGATGGAGGAAAGCTTTTGTACCAAGCAGACATGAGAGGAGTTGTATGATTTGGTAGCAGATACTTGTATGTGTCTAAGAATGGGAATGTAGACTCATCAAACACAACATGCCTGCTTATGTAAACTCTCCCTGTAGAAGGTAACAAACATCTGTAGCCTTTATACCTCTCATTATAACCGAGAAAGACACATCTAAGAGATCTTGGATCCATTTTATTAGAAGCATAATCCCTAAGAGTTGGGTAACAAGCACTTCCAAAGACACGCAATGATGTGTAATCTGGTGTAGCTCCAAAGAGAATTTCATAAAGACTTTTGTGTTCATCTGTTACTGAGGAAGGAAGTAAGTTGATGACGAAACTTGCAGTAAAAAACGATTCTACCCAATATTTCTGAGGCACTTTGCTTTGAAAAAGCATTGCAAGACCTAGCTCAGTAATGTGGCGATGTTTTCTTTCTGACATGCCATTTTCCTGAGGAGTATGAGGGCATGACACTAGCTGTTGAATCCCACAGTCTTGAAGATGTTGCAGAAATTGTGTGCTCATAAACTCTCCTCCTCCATCACATTGAAACTTCTTGATTTTCTGTTCAAACTGAGTTTGTACCATGGATTGAAACTTGACAAAAATCGAGAAAAATTCAGATTTCTTTTTCAATGGGTAAAACCAACAATATCTTGAGTAATTGTCGATAAACACTACATAAAAACGAAATCCTTGAACAGAGTTAATGGGAGAGGCCCCCCAAAGATCACAATGTATTCTTTCTAATGGTGTTGAAGCAACAAAAGAAGAAGCAGAGAAAGGAAGTCTTGAACTTTTTCCTAAACAACAAGCTTCACACACTGTCTTGGAAACTTTATTGATGCAGATAGATTTTTTGGTTGATAGTTGCTGAAAAATTTGGGAGTTTGGATGACCAAGTCTCATGTGCCAGACCTCAGAACTTGCCGCCTGTTGCCTAGTTGAATAAAAGACTTGACATGATTTGTTCTCCAGCAGATACAAACCATCATGATTGCTTCCTAGAATTAGGAGTTTCTTTGTGGCCTTATCATTAACACGAACACCATCAGAATCAAATTCAAAAGTGCACGGGTAGTCTTTAGTAAGCTTAGACACTGACAACAAAGATTTAGCAATGTTAGGACATACCAAAACATCTTTTAAAGGTAAGTTACCTGAGGTCGAAGTCAAGCTTGAAGATCCTGTGTGAGTAATTGGTAAGTAGTTGCCATCACCGACCATCACTGAATCTGAGCCAGAATAGGGTTGAGACTGATGCAAATGATGTGGTGAGCTTGTTACATGAGCAGTTGCACCGGTATCTGGGTACCATTCTTGACCAGTATGCTCAGTAACATCAGTGATTCTCATGGCAGCCAATGCACTTGGTAATTCCTCTTGTTGATAGGTATGAGTGAACCTATGCCAACATTTCAATGCTTGGTGTCCTGGCCTTCCGCAAATCTGACACACATGTCTATTCTCAGTTCCATATGATCCTGTAGAGCTTGATGAAGATATTTGTTGATGAAATCCCCTGCCACGGGTTGAAAAAGGTCCTCTTCCTCGGTTACCAAATCTGCCATATGAGCCACCACGTCTTCTGTTGTTGTAATAGTTCGTGGGTCCATCAGTTCTTGTCATATTGAAGGCAAGGTGTGGAGAGATAGAAGTGTCACCATTGTATCCTTGTATACGATCTTCATAACTGGTAAGCCTAGGAATCACATCTTCAAAGGTGGGACATGGTAAGGTATCCATTGATCCCTCTATGCTTGTCTTTATGGGCTCATATTCTCTACCAAGACCATGTAAAGCAGCAAAAATCTTCATCTTCTCATTAACAGGACTTCCTATCGATGCTAGTTGATCACATATATTTTTAACATCTCTAAGATAGTCACTCATCATATTCTCTTTCTTAGCTACTGTTTGGAGTTTTCTTTGAAGTTCAAATAGCCTAGAAGAGGAAGATCTATTAAAGTGTTTTGCTAGAGAAAGCCAAACCTCTTGAGAAGTGTTTGCGTTGACCACTATACTAAGAATATCTTCAGAGAATGAGCCTAAAAGCCAAGATTTTACAACCTGGTCTGCTCGCATCCAACTATCATATTGTGGGTTTGAAACTTCAGTAGTTTGGTCATTGATGCTGGGAACCATGATAGTGGGAGATGGTTGTAAGATAGCTCCTGTGACAAATCCAAAGAGACCTTGTCCATAGAGGAAGCTTTGAAACTGAGATTTCCATAGAAGATAGTTCTTCTCTGTGAGCTTGATAGTCACACAATTTGAGATTCTTAAGCTTGGTAAAGTATAAGGCTCCATGGATCTCCTAGAGCTCTGATACCATGAAAGAAAAGAGATTTAGTGAAGAGAATTATATTGAGATTATAAACTCATTTCATTATATTCAACTTATCTTTTGGTTTTAACTCATTACAACTTTTATAGAAGGGAAACAACAAAACCCTAATTGCTAATCTCGTGACACTTGTCACGCATCCATTGAGATTTGAGATCCCAAGATATCAAACTTGTTTCTTGTATGAATCTCCAATTTGTTTCCTTTAGTACGAATGTTGCAGGTCTCTTTTTCTGATTTCTCTGTAACTTTGTCTTCTTTCTTTTGTTGCAGAGACAGAGAAGAACGTTGACAAGGAGAGGAGATGGGCTTAATTTGCTGAGCCTGTTTTACTTTGTTATTGGGCCTCTCATCATATTGTTTCTTCTTGGGCCTATATTGAACTTGTCTTTTTCCTCCTTTTGCTGCAACTTTGATGTCGTTATGTGTGTCTTGATGATGGACATGATGAGCTTGTCTAATAAATACTATACCCTAAACACTAATTAGCGAATCAAAATGAATTTTTTTTAATTTTGATAATTTTTAAAAGGGTAAATCGAGCTTTTAAAATTTTGACAGGGTGTAAATATGTGAAAAAAATAAATTAGGTGTAGTTTTGTGAAGGAGGAGTTGAAAGAGTGTAGTTTTTTGAATTCCTCAATTTTTTTATTATTAAAAACCTTTTCTGCACCAACATATTATTAAAACAAAAGTCAAATTTTAACATTTTAGAATTTTAACTTTTTATTAGGACTCGTTATTTAGTGTGTAACTTTTAGTTTTAAAGGGAGTAAAATTTAGAATTTAATGGCAAATTTTAAGTAAATTAAAAGTTTATGATATTTCTATCCAAACAATTTGTTTAATGGTATTTGAATGATAAGTAGCTACCCAGCTAACCCAAAATCCCAAATCATGCGACAGGTAAGAGATTTGCAAACATATGCTGATATCACCTAAAAGTTTGTTGCTTTATAGAGTTTAGATAATTTATATATAGTCTCAGCAATTATATTGCTAAATCATATTATAAACGTAAAATACGTTTTAAAGCGATAGTCTTCATACATATTAGTGGATGAAGAAGAAAGTATTTTTAACTTTTTAATATCTAAAGTATAATTGAAATTAAAATTAAAATTTGGTGACTTTCGGCTATTATTCTTCTTAAAGTTGAAACAACCATGTGCACTTAATTATTCGAGCAACCTTACTATGTATTCGTCTATTTATTCTACTTAAATGTCTACGAATTTCGTGTACACAAATAACTTGATGTCGAGTAATTTTTTAAAAAGTACTCAGTATAAAAAAGTTTTATAATTTGGAGTAAAAAAAACATCACAAGTTTTATTTTCTAATATATCATTAAAAGTTTTTAAGCAAAAATGTGATAAATACAAAAAATAAGTTTACCACGTTATATGATTTAATTATTTTTTCATTTAAGTTTGATAAGTAGTGTTTGAAGTTTAGTTTTAAATGTGGCATAATTTAGTTTATAGAATTTATGGATTAATTTTGAAGGTTTTAAATAAATTTAATTTCTATGGTATGTTGGTCTACAAAACTTCTAAAAATGGTGTTGAAGGGAAAAATGCTTATCATCTTAACTTCTAATTGAAAACTTTTTTCGTGGTATTTGTGGAAATTGTCGTAATATGTAAGTTTAGGTTGACAAAATGGGCTTTAAGGGTTTCTGATAGCTTGCATATTTTACACATTCTACCTTAGTTTATGCATTAGAATTCACTCATTTAGGTTGCATTTAGTGTCATATAGGTTGCATTTTGGTTTGTTTCATGTATTTCAGGTTTCGGAGCGTTAAAACGGCAAAAGACGAAGAATTCAAGCAAAAAAGAAGTGGAAACACTTGCATCGGTTTGTTGTATCGGTTTCCCATGGCCGATATAGAAGAAATTCTTTTGCCGAGACTTGTATCGACCAGATCATATCGGTCACACTCGGCCGATACAAGAGAAAGAGAACTCGAAGATGCGTATCGACATGCCGTACCGGTTTGGAGTGGCCGGTACGGAGAAAAAGGAAACGAAGCACTTGTATCGACATGTCGTATCGGCTTAGCTCGACCGATACGAAGAGAACCGAGCCGAAGGAAGGCTACCGAAAGCACGATATCGGCCGGATCGTATCGGTTTGCTATGGCGACCGATACGAGCTGCGAAATTAATAAGGAAAATCGGTTTTATGTTGTAAAAAGGAAAACCAATTCCTAAACCAAATTGGTTTCCTTTATTTTCTTTGGTTTTTAATATATTAGGGTTTTTCTATGTTTTGACAATTAATCTATCTTTTGTTTTTAGTTTTTTCATCGTTTGTTTTTTAGCTTTTGGATTTGGAGAATTCTTGGTTTTTGCCTTGGCCACCTTTGTGATCTTCATCAATAAGATTTTCTTGAACCTTATTCTCTTGTCTTTGTTTATGTTATTGCTTTCTTTGAATTTAATTGCTTTGAATTTCAATATGCTTAGTGAGTAGTTTCCCATAGACAATTAGGTTGGGGGAAAAAGGGTGAATAACCTCTAGGGTTGATCGATGTCTAGAACTTAAAACCTGATAAAACTTTAATCTAGTGTAACGATCTTAATGCTTTAATTGACCTGATCAATCAATTGATAGAACCCAGAAACTTCACAGTCGAGAAGTCCGTGAGGATTCCCGAACAATTACCCTGAACTAAACCTAGCTTAACCGAGAGATCCGTGTTAATAAGTTTAGTGGTTGAATTGATCCGAACTTTAATGTTTTCTAAAATTTAAACTATCCAAGATATTGTTTTAGTTTACTTGTTAGGAAAAGGATCTCTGTCACGAGAGTGGATTGATCTAAAATCGTTTTCAAAACCTTAAAGTACTTTTATAAAAGACATCGAAAAACCCGAAAGTTGATGAACCCGTTAAAGTACTCTCGACCTCAGTTGTTTAGCTTTTTAATTTCAATCTTTAAAACTCTTTAATTTCGTTTTCGTTTCTCGTTACTTAGTTACAAAACTCAAAACAAACCATTCTTTAAATCACTTAGATCAAGATTGATTCATCGCAAACTCTAAGAATTTAATTGCTCCTGATTCGGATTGACCTCAAGTATTACAATTGAGACATTCGATTAAACGGGGTAAAATCTCGTTTATCAGTTTCGTATATAAACAACGTCGTAACCCTTAGTTAGGGAAATGAAGAATATCACACTTAACGTGGGAAATAATATTAATCAAGACCAAAAAAAAAATAATATTAATCAAGAATATGACATTTGGTAAATACTCCTTGAAGGCTACTCATAATTATCATTCTATAATTTTATATTCGACAAATAAGCGCGTGCGTTGAAAAATACATAACAAAGGGATAATAACATATAAGCGTGTGCATGACTTTGGTGTGATTTTATTTTATTACACCGTACGACTTTTTCTTTTTTCTTTTTCTTTTTTGCTAAAAACCGTACGACTCTTTCAAAGTCTTCACTACTAGTTTTTATTTAAATGCACAATGTTATTTTCTAGAAATACCATAAAGTCGTGATAAATAAAAAGAAAAACATGCGTAAATTTGCAAAATTTTGGCTTCAGTTATAATCCACTTATAAAAGTGATGTGTACGACGTACTCTTGGATTTCGACCGTTTGTTTAATTCTTGAAAAGATTAGAAACCAAAAACATAGAAATCATCAAGCTCTCCTAAAATGGAGAGTTTTTAAAGCATTTTAAATAAGATTTTACTTGAAAGAAAGAAAAAAAAACTAACTAATAATATAAGGATATGTGGCATAAAACCATTTAGAAACGATTTTTAGAGCACCTCCATCAAAGAGATTTAGAAAAATTCTTATAATAAAACTTAATATTTAATTTTTTTTTAACAAAAAAAAAACTTAAAATAAGAAAAAGAGAGAGAAAATAAAAAAATGTATCTTAGCAAGACAACTTTAGAAACGCTTTTACAAATATTAAGAAATTCTTATGTGATGTTCTATCATTCGTTATATTTTTTTATTTTAGCTAAAATAATTAAAGATTATATAAAATATTGTTTTTAAATTATTCAAAAAAATTATAGTGTCAAAAAAAAAAAATATTCAAAAACAGTTCTAACATTGTCCCTTCTATTTTTTATTTTAAAAACTTGATTAACAACCTTTGTTATTCATTGGAGGTGCCCTTAGATACGACTTAAATATATGCATAAATTTTATAACAGTTTCGTGTAAAAATAAATTTGAGTATAATCTTATTAATTTTTATTACGTATGGTTACTTTTATACTGGTTTTCAACTTTGAACTACATTATGTAGATAAAGACATACTATAAATGCAGCGTAATGCCAAAGCAATGAAACTCATAATTCACGATTATTAATTGTTTTTGTTCCCTTTCATGCATTGACCCCAGCGACCATTTTTTTTATTTTCACCTTATAACACACTGATTTCCCCCACAAAGTTATCAATATTACAAAATGTATAATAACGTATGATTACCTTGTTATATTAGGATATGTAGTCTATCTCTGATATGTCAAATATGGTATAATAATAAACACTATGCAAAATAAAAATGGTTTAAATTTTTAAAAATAGAATGAAAATATTTAGCTAAACGATCACTTATTTTAAATATAAGGAAACATGCTAAATAGGTTTTTCAGTGAAATGGTTAACCAAAAAAGAGCATATGACTCTTGCCTGAAATAAGAAAAAATTATAAATTATTTTTAAAAAGACAAAATTTGTAGCTTGACTGAACGAATAAAGTCAACAGAAACGCGTCTTGGATCGTGTTACTCTCATAGAAAGTGGTTGTGTCTTTTATTTAATTACTTCATCTTCAATGATGTCATTATTATATTTTCTTGATCTTAATGATGTCATTACAAATATTTTATTTTGGTCATTAAAAAGATTTTATTTCAGAAACACTACATTAGCTTTTACTTGGGCGGAGTAACCTTTGATCCCATAATCTCCTTCTTTAACAAAAAAAAAATTAGAATCCACCTAATCTAGAATCTTTGAGTTATCATTAAAAATTAAAATATATTCATTAATAATATTTTTTCCATTTTTATTGTTTAATTTTATAGATTTTTCGTACAAATTAAATATGTTTTGAATAATTTATAATATTTTTCAATATTGTTCCAAAACTATCAACTATTATACATTGAAAATTGTAATTTACAAATATCAATAGATAAACCTAAGTTAATATCCGAAAAAACCACATTTAAAAACAATTTTTTAAAAACATCAGACATAAGAAAAAGGAACAAGTAAAAACCATTTTCACTTTGCTTTATTATTACACATCATTTCTCAAATCCCTAATAAAATAACAAAATTAAATGCAAATATGGTTGAAAAAAATGCAAGAAAAGACTTGACTTTTATTATTATAACACCCTCTTCACCAAAACGCCCAATTTTATCTTGACTTTCGTCTCTCTATGGTCCTTTCCACACACATAATCACAAATATACAATCTTTCTCAAAATACGCTTCTCCTCCTTTCTTCCTTGAACCTTCTTCTTCTTCCTCTTATTCGCCTTCCAAATCACAGATCAAAAACCGATCTTGATTCTAACTTTCCATGGGATGGTCACAAATAACACTCAAAAGAGCAATCTGGGCATAACCAAGTCCATGAATTTCTTTCAAAACATCATCAAACCTTTCAAAAAAAGCACTCACCGAGGTATAATTCTCTTCTTCAAAATTCGAATTTCTTAATGGGTTTTTTTTTGTAAATAGACTCGCAAAGTCTTGATCTTTCTTCGTTTTTGTAAAGGTCTTGAAGACGATATAGAGAAAATAGCAGCTCTTGAACAAAAAGTCTTCTCCTTTCAAACTTTAGTCTCAGCTACCAAAGATTTTCACCATACCCATAAGCTTGGCGAAGGTGGATTTGGTCCTGTCTTTAAGGTATTAACCCTAATTTATCATTAATTAACCCCATAGACAAAAAGTTTCCTTTTTTGGTCAAAGATTGTGGTTGTAGTTAGTTGATGCAGAGTCTTTGCTTGTCTGAAGCGTTTTTGTGTGTTCTTTTACATTGTAAACCCTCAAATTGGCATGCCCTAGAGACCAAACCCTTCCATTTTGGCCTTAAATTGGTTTTGTTGTGTAATAGGGAAGATTACCGGACGGGAGAGACATAGCGGTGAAGAAGCTAGCTCAAGCTTCAAGGCAAGGCAAAAACGAGTTTGTTAACGAAGCTAAGCTGTTGGCGAAAGTCCAGCATCGTAACGTAGTTAACCTTTGGGGTTATTGCACACACGGTGACGAGAAACTCTTGGTCTACGAATACGTCGCCAATGAAAGCCTCGACAAGGTCCTCTTCAGTAAGTTTCTTTCTCTCTTCTCATTATTACTAAGCCTTTAATGGTGTAGAGATCGGTTTGATGAAATAAGACGGTGTTTATTTTGGATGTGCAGAAACAAATAGAAAATCAGAGATAGACTGGAAGAAGAGGCTTGAGATCATAACAGGCATTGCTCGAGGACTGTTATATCTCCACGAAGACGCGCCAAATTGTATCATCCACAGAGACATTAAAGCTGGTAACATTTTGCTCGACGAAAAATGGGTTCCTAAGATCGCTGATTTCGGTATGGCGAGGCTGTATCAAGAAGATGCAACTCATGTCAACACTCGCGTCGCAGGAACCAAGTATGCTCTCTACCATAAACCCTTAAAAAACCTAAGTAGCATACACTTTTGTTGGTCGCTGTTTCACGGTATAATGGTCACTTGTGTTCACTGATTTCTTGTTTTTTTTACCTTATGCGCAGTGGTTATATGGCGCCAGAGTACGTAATGCACGGGGTTCTATCGGTAAAAGCAGACGTGTTCAGCTTCGGCGTTGTGGTTCTTGAGCTCATCAGTGGTCAGAAGAATTCGAGTTTTAGTATGAGACACCCCGACCAAACTCTTCTTGAATGGGTAAGCCACTACTAGTCTCTGGTCTCATGTTATGACTTGTGGATCTTACTGATGCTAAAGACTTGATATATTGTTGAGACAGGCATATAGGTTGTACAAGAAAGGCAGGACAATGGAGATACTAGACCAGGACATAGTTGAAACAGCTGATCCGGAACAAGTAAAGCTCTGTGTTCAGATCGGTCTGCTCTGTGTTCAGGGCGATCCGCACGAGAGACCGCCAATGAGACGAATCTCTATGCTTCTCTCGAGGAAACCGGGACACCTGGAAGAACCGGATCGTCCTGGTGTGCCGGGATCTAGATACCGTCGTAGATCACATCGTCCTTCGGGGACATCCTCTGTTGGAACATTGTCTAACACAACAAACAGTACAGTTTCGTTTGGTTCGAACTTAAACACAAACAGTGGAACCGCAAGAGGGACTCCGGCTACGTCTAGGACACCGACACGAACTCACGGTCACGCCACTAGAAGTGCTGGTGCGAGTTCTAGCTCGGACCCGCATGGGAAACGACCTGTGAGTTATTGAAGTATGTAGATAAACTTGGTGGTTACATGTGATTTGTAAATAGTGAGTTTTGTTTGTTTGGGAAGTTTAATTATTTGTTTTGTATGGGGTTTTAATGATTTTAGGACAGGGTTTAGTGTTATGTTTTTTTATGAGGGAGATAAATATTTCATTCATTTGTTACATTATTATTTAAAATAAATAAAATCTATAGTGACATTATATATACTTAGAAAAGTTGTTTTATGAATCACTTATTGTCTTGATATTGTTTTATTAATTATATTGATCTTTGATCCTAGATTTCACTTTCTAGGATTCAAAATACATAGGTGTTCCTTAAATATCACATAAACATGTTGAATCAATTGGTCTAAAACAAAATAATGCGAATAATTATGAACCTATAAATATCATTTTAATATACTTTTGGATAATTAAACCCACATGTTAAGTTATCCACAATAACTTAAATGAGATTGATTTTATCTTTAGCATATGATCCAACTGTTACTAATCAATCGTTGCCTAAATTTGTGGCGGATTTAAAGACATCACCGTATCATGATCTATGTTTAAATTCGCCAATTTATTTTCTATATATTGCTTTTTAAAAAAGTAAAATAATATATTCGCCACGCAATTATTTGTAGCAAGTTCAAATTAATTTTTCAGAAGCAAAATGTTACGTTGTGAAATATTAGCAACAAAAGGAATTTACAATACAACAAAAATATTATCACATGCGGTCATGTTTATACAACAATCGTTTCGGACATAATATGTCAACCCTCGTAAATTGTTCGTACCACATTATCAATTGGGATTATAAATAATTAAAATTAAAGACATACAATTTTCATTTCCATTCAAAACAGTATCCAAATTAGATAACAAAATTAATGACCAATCAAGTACAAAGTATGTTAAATATGCAATTACGCACTAAAATATAACCTCTTTAAATTAATATTTGATTCCTAAGATAATAATATTTTCGGATACCAAATTTGATTTTTAGTGTAATTTGATTTTTGATAAATTTATAATCACCATAAATTAATATTTTTTTTACTGATTTAGCTTAGTAAGTACATTATTAATTTATAAAGTTTCACTATATATCACTATATATATAATTATATTATGCTTTTTGGTAAGCGTAGTTTCATTTAAACATCGTGGAGTGAATAAGCGTATTATTCGGAAATTTAAAGTGGATTAATACTAATTGACTCATCAATATGTGCGGACATATATGTCGCTGTACTTTTTATTTCTATATTTCAAATTTGGTTAGAATAATTTATGTTAGTGGTGATTCTAAAATGTCCAGCTATCTCATTAATTAATTTGAAACTGTTAGCATTTGTGTATTACTACATAATTATTATAATGTTCATGTGCCATTCACGAGGTTATTTTATCTCCTGGTTTTATTGTTTTAAGTTAATTCTCTCGGTAAATCATAATGTATGTCTAAACCAAAGGATCCAAACACTCATAAATATGTTAACAGTTTTCATTGAATTATAAAGTTATATGATTGATAAATGATAAACGATAATTTTCTTGAAGTTTGTAGAGAAAAATGTTTTTTTTTTGTTATTACTATTAACGCTGCCAAGCCTTTTGCCTCATTGGATAAATAAAATGATTATGTTTAGAATAATAATAATAAACTCAAATTTTAACGTTTTCTAAAACAGTATTACTATATAACAATGACAAAATTGGAATATATATATACCATATATACATATTAACTGTTAACTAATAGTATTTTGATAAAAAAAAGAATATAATACATTTATTTTTATAAAAATATATATACACACATTTATATTAAAGTAATACTTATATAAATTTCACCCCCCTAATCAACCAAAATGCTAGATGTCAATACACATCACGTGATTAAAAGTGGATTACAGTTTGCAAAATGGATGAAAGTTGGATGGTAGCTAAAATATTTATTACGTTTATTACTATATAAAAAGTTTTAAAAATTAATAATCACAACCACAAATTTCTCAAAAAAATTGATATAGCAATGGAGTAATAAAACAAAAATGCTAAGAAGTTCATGGATGGGGAGAATCTTTTTGTTTATATTTCGTAGGTCCAAAGTAAAGCCTGAATTAATGGGGAAACAAATTTGAAAAAAACAACAGTGATTATTGATTATGCTTTGGTAAAAAAGAGTAAAAACAAAAATTAATCACAAAACTCCAAAAAAACACTTAATTGAGAACAAACACGTGTCGCGTGACCATAGGACGGTGAATCACATGGTGAATAATAATTCATTTCACAGATTCTCTCACCGTACCAACGACGGCGTACCATTCCCTCCCATACCGTCCTCAATAACACTCCGACCCGATAACCCGATTTTATAACCCGACCCGGTAACCCGGTCAAGCCTCGGAATCCTAACCTCCATACCCAATCTAACATGGAGCAGTAACCAATAAAATAAATCCACGTGGTGATCATTCATTGGCTATTATTCTGGAATCCAAGAGTACCTTTTTAGTATAAAGAGCCTCCCTCTCGTTGGTCCTATCAACTTCTCCTCACAGTCTCTTTCTCTCTCTTCCACTAACAGAACAAAAACAAAGAAACTAAGAAAGAGAGAGAAAATGGCGCGAAAATCCCTAATTTCTCCGGCGATTCTCCTCCTCGTCTTTCTACTAACACTCTCGCCGGCGATTTTCGCCGGAGGACACGATTACCGAGACGCGCTACGCAAAAGCATATTGTTCTTCGAAGGCCAGAGATCCGGCAAGCTTCCTCCTGATCAACGTCTCCGATGGCGTCGCGACTCAGCTTTACGCGACGGTTCCTCCGCCGGCGTAGATCTAACGGGAGGTTACTACGACGCCGGAGACAACGTGAAATTCGGTTTTCCGATGGCGTTCACGACGACGATGCTCTCGTGGAGCGTGATCGATTTCGGAAAAACGATGGGACCCGAGATCAAAAACGCCGTGAAAGCCGTTAGATGGGGAACGGACTATCTCCTTAAAGCGACGGCGATTCCCGGCGTCGTGTTCGTGCAAGTCGGAGACGCTTACTCCGATCATAACTGCTGGGAAAGGCCGGAGGATATGGATACGCTTCGCACGGTTTACAAAATCGATAGATCTCATCCCGGATCTGACGTCGCCGGCGAAACCGCCGCCGCTTTGGCCGCTGCTTCTATTGTGTTCAGGAAACGCGATCCTGCTTACTCTAGGCTTTTGCTTGATAGAGCAACGAAGGTGCGTAACGCTTCTGCCATTGTCCTCTGTTTATAATTTATCTACACTCTCTATAATGTTTATCATTAAATTATGGTAATTAAATATAAGACTATGTTTATATATTTGTAATGTGAGGATATATATAGGCCGTTAAAGTAAATTTTAAGCTTCCACATTTATTATTTATTTATTTTACGGTTTCTTTATAAATAGTAATAATTAATAAAGTCAAAAGTTCATTTATTCTTTTTTGATAAAGTTAATATAAAAAGAAACAAACGTGAGATAAGAGAAAAATTTCTATAGTTAAATCAATTATTCTTTGCTTGTGACTTGTGAGATAAGTGATTCTCTTTTTTAAAAAAATATTGTTATTTTCAGTACAAAAGGAAAATTTAAAACAAATATTGACTTTCTTTTCTTCTTTTATTACGTATATATGTACGCTTAAATGAATAATTTTTCTGACGTTAGAGAATATATATCACGAGATCACGGATTCGAAGAAAAATGTTGCAATCTTAAATAAAAAAAAATATAATAATAATAATTAATACTTATAATGTGTATGGTGGGGACAGGTATTCGCGTTTGCAAACAGATATCGAGGCGCGTACAGTAACAGTCTTTACCACGCGGTTTGTCCTTTTTACTGTGATTTCAACGGTTACCAGGTAAATATTAAAACTTGTTATTTTTTATTTTTTTTTACCATTTTAGTATTAGCCGTTGGATAAGATTTAACCTTGTTCTTTTGTTGTCATCATCTAACGGTTGTATTAGGACGAGTTACTGTGGGGAGCGGCGTGGCTACACAAAGCCTCGAGGAAAAGAGTGTATAGAGAGTTCATAGTGAAGAACGAAGTGGTTCTCAAGGCAGGAGACACAATCAATGAGTTTGGTTGGGATAATAAACATGCCGGTATCAATGTCTTAATCTCCAAGGTAATTATAATTAAACTAACTAATTAAACACCTTTTTACTAATTGTTTATCAAGTAAATCAAAGATTTTAGTGTCTAATTAAAAAAAAGGGACTGCTTTGTGTTTTGTCTTGCTTTGGTTATCACGTGCTTGGGACATGACTTTGTTGATCATATAATTGATGGGGAGGGTCCTTATCTAGTTAAGTTATTTTGGTGTTTACATTATGTGTTTCATTAAAACAAACCGGTTTAGATTTGTGAACCATGAACGAGTCTTTTTGCTTGCTAGTAGGGTCATGCTTATATAGGAAAAATGTGATACTATATATATATTAAACTATTAGGAGTAGAAGAATTAGAGTTAAAAGCCAATGAGGTTTGGTCATGTAATGTGGGAGCTAAAATCTTATGGCTAGACATACCTCATTGGACATTCCCTGTTGTTTTTTTTATTTGTCAAGTATATGCACAAATATGCTCTCATAGATTTGGAATTATTATTGTTTTTGATTATTATAGCTATATACCAAATGAAAGGCAGAGAGTCACATGTCCCCATGAGCTAGTGAATGGATAACAAAAGTGTGCATATAATAATATAATATTTTTGACTCTTGATAATCCATTGTAGGTTAGGTGAAATGTATGCAGAAGTATATCACATGAGCATAGTCCTTCCTACTTGTTGGTTTTAATTTGGATTATAGTATTTTGAATACTAATAAGGTCTTAATAAAAAAAAAATGTATCTTATGATACCAACAATACTTATAGGGTGCAAGAAGTGGGGACAATGAAAGAGGGAAGGGTAGATTAGTCTTTTTGTATACTGTTACGGAGCATGTGGGTTCCCATTCTGCAGCAAAAAGCCTAACGTGGGTTATTTCGTTTTGTCATTTCTTAAAACGGTTTTTTTTTTGGTTTAGCTTCCAATAAAATTTTCACATGGTGCTCTCTGTTTTTCTCATTATTGTTATTTTTTTGACATGGGTCTTCTCATTTATTTCAATGCCCATTCTTTGATCATTTCTTGATGTAATAATACACATATGCTAATATGTTTGATTGATGTATAAAAATGTTTTTTTTTTGTTTATAAAAACAGGAAGTGCTAATGGGAAGAGCAGAGTATTTTGAGTCATTCAAGCAAAACGCAGATGAGTTTATATGTTCTATATTGCCTGGAGTTTCTCACCCTCAAGTCCAATACTCTCGAGGTATTAAATTATATATATATATATATATATACTCAATATAACCCTACAATCTTTATTTGTATATAGTCTTTTCTCTTTGCCTAATGACAAAAATCATTTCTTTTACTGTTTTCCAACTTCACGTGATATATTTTTGTCTCATCCTCCACATAAAAAAAACAGTTATTAATTTTACAAGTATTAATATTACAAGTATTAATATTACAAGTATTAATATCTCTCCTTTTGAATTATTGTTTTGCCTGTAACATAACATAGGAGGTCTGCTTGTGAAAACTGGAGGGAGTAACATGCAACATGTAACATCACTATCTTTTCTCCTATTGGCCTATTCTAACTATCTAAGCCATGCCAAAAAGGTTGTCCCTTGTGGCCAATTAACTGCCTCTCCTTCTCTCCTCCAACAAATCTCCAAGCGTCAGGTAATAATAATAACTGTCCCAACCACACACACACACACACACAAAACATAGCCGTTTTATATTAGGGACCAAACTCTTTTAACATAGCCGTTTTATTTTGTTTTGTATTATAAAGGTGGATTACATATTAGGAGACAACCCAATGGGAATGTCATACATGGTTGGGTACGGACAAAAGTTCCCACGTAGGATTCACCACCGTGGCAGTTCGGTTCCTTGTGTCTCTACCCATCCGGCTCGTATAGGTTGCAAAGAAGGCTCTCGTTTCTTCCTTAGCCCAAATCCTAACCCGAACCTTCTTGTCGGTGCCGTCGTTGGTGGGCCTAATGTCACTGATGCCTTTCCTGATTCGAGACCTTATTTTCAACAATCTGAGCCTACTACTTATATCAATGCACCGCTTGTTGGGCTTCTTGGTTACTTCTCGACACATTCTTCTTGGAGATAATGAATGAGTATGGTCCTAATATATTTATTGTCCCCTGTCTTTTTAGAGGTGTGCTATAAACTTTAGGTCACCCTAAACTGTTTTCTTTTTAAAATGTTGTTGTCACTATTTTATATTTAACCAACTGTATTGTAAGCTCGTAATTAGGTAAGAAGAAAAGAGTTATGTCGGTATGAAATTAAAATTATCTTGTGTTCTTGTTATTTTAATTAAACTTTATAATTTTTTTAAACTAAACATGTGAATACTTGCCAAGAATACTTGTTAAGATCTTCAAACTATATAAAAAAATATAAGTTCTCAATCTCATCATAAGTTACAATGTGTTCAAAACTCATAAAACCATTTTAAATACAAATTAAGTATGTACGTCTTAATTAAACACTTATTGAATTTAAATAAAAATATACAGAATTATCCAACTGATTTTACATATGGTTGTAACTTGTAAACTGTAATCTTCATACATCATATATGCTTAGGCCAAGCATTTATTATTCATACATTGCATATGATTGGGCCTGTTTAGCCTTCATGCTAATGGGTTAGTTGAAGCCCATTGCACTTTCAAAGTTAGAGATTATTGTATAAATCTATAAAATATGTATCTTGCAAAAAAAAAAAGAATAAAAAAAAGATAACAATACTAAAATAATCAAAACTAGACTGATGTTATGCATGTTCGGAGATCGAAGGTAAATTTAACTAAATAGTGAAAAGCGAAAAGAATTTTAACTAAAGAGAACGAAAACAACATTCTCTAAGGAAAAGCTATTCCTAGAAAAAACTATTATTGGTTTTTTTTTTTTTGGTTAATAAACTATTATTGGTTTTTGGTATAGGTTAACTAAAAATATTTAGTTTCTAATAACACGAGAAAATTTATTCACACCAATTCCCTTGGCATTAAATCGCTTAATCTCCCACCTTTATATATATAATACCAAATTTATTCAAGTGTCAACAATGGAGCTGGAACAATGGTGGTCCATTAAAAATATAGAAACATACAATCACTACTGCATTCTCATTTTTTATATGTTAAATATTTTATATACACATTCATCGAAGCATAGAACCACTAGTCCATTTACATTTTTATATCCTTCAAATGTTTTCTATACCAAATAAATAAATGGAAAAACTTTAACAAAAAGATTTTAAAAAAACAAATGGTGGGAAAAAAAGAAAACATCCGCTTTCTTCAAAAATACGATAAAGTAGAGAAAAGAAAACTTATACAAAATATTTGTTTTTTAAATGTGTAATATTCATAAGCTTAGTTTGCCGTTTGCTCGGTTATAATTAATCTATGCACATAAGTAGGAAAATATTATCACAAAATTTAATGAATGTTTTTATTTAATGTGGAATATTATATATTCTAAATAAAATCAAATTAAACACAAATAGATTAAAATTGGCCCAAACAATTAACATGTAAATAATAAAGTGATAGTTCAAAATTGCAAAACATACCAACGACGGGTTGGCTCAGTCGGTTAAGCGCAGTCGTTGGTGATGTTGTGCTCCTGAGTTCGAACCGCGTTGGGAGCGATGATTTACGCCATTAATTGGTATTATCGAAAGCGCTGTCGCGGCGCAGGGGATTATGGGTTTCACCGTAACCTCCTGATTTAACAAAAAAAAAAAAAAAAAAATTGCAAAACATCGTGGGGGTGCATGAATGGACAAGAATGAGAGTGCTTAAATGATAACACGAAGGTCGTTCTTATCCACTTACATACCGCCACGTGTGTTTTTTGTCTGATAGCTTTTACATGTTAAAGCCAGCTATTTAAATTGCTAATGTTTCCTTACCAAACTTTGCCCTCAATAAATAATAATTGTGAAGAGAATTTTATATTTTTGTAATTAACATAGGAACTACTATGATTTACTATCAGCAAATGATAGCTAATAATAAATAATAATATATTGATTAAAATACACAGACGCCTAACGGCTTCCCTTGCTCTTAAATCTTAATACAACAAAAGGTAGCTAATAGTAATAAATAATAATCTATTGATTATATTACGTATTATGGTATTACCATCGTTAAAACAACCTAAGAAAGGTTTAAAAACGAAGAAGAGAGAAAGAAGAAAGAGGCTTTATAAGGTAGATTAATTAGTAGCTAGAAGAAGAGTAATTCATTCCACAAGATTCTTCTCCGGTCGATAAATCAAGTTTAACCATCTTCTTGTATGGCATTGCACTCATAAGCCTACACAAACCAATAATCAATTCTTTTTAACTCATAACATTATTAAATCAAAGAACTCAAGATACTATATAAAGATTATAAGTTGTTATAACCAATTTTCACCTCTCTTTGCGCTTTTCCAAGAACCTAGCCAAAGATGCTTTACGCGCTTGAGGAACTAAAACAAAACCAAATTCTTGTTTAGACATATGACTTGTTAGATCAAAAATTATAATGTCTTTTTTTTTCGCGGATATTATACCTGAAGGGATCATATTACGAGGACCGACATTGAACGATTCGATAATGCTCATTGCATTAGTCGCGGGTTTGTCTCTATGAGTGGCCGAGCTCGATGATACCGCGACATTTTCAGCAGCTTTAAGAGGTTTTTTTAGGCTTCTCTGTCCGATTTCACCTTTCGCAGCGCGTAACATGATGGCTTGAGCCTAATTAATCAAAGGGTATATGTTATCAGAACATGTTATATGTGTTATAAATGTAAATAGTACGGATATAGATTAATATAATATTACCTTATCTGGAGATATGTCATTAAAGACAGTGATGGTACCAGCATAGAAGATAGTGAGCTGTGTTGGAGATGAAGCCACTCTGTTTCATATATATCCATCACACAAAATTAATAGTAGTTCAAATATGAACGTACTTTATTATAAAATATAATGTTTATGAAATCACACGGTTTAAAAATCATTCAAGTTACTTTATTATAAAATATAATGTTTAGAAAGTACTAAAAGTCACTTTATTTAATTTAATTAGAAACTCGAAAAACATCTTAAATTATGAATTTGACCTATAACATTTTATATTATTGAAATGAGAAAAATTATATTTATATAAACATATTGGAATTTATAAAATGATACAATACCTATGGAGAGAAGAATGATTTGTTAAGGGAATTGATCCTCCAAGTAAAAGCGGATTCGCGTTTTGAAACGCACCGCTAAATTGTCCTCTGCCTAGAACGTTGGCCGCAGAAACTGAGCCCCGTTGGTATAATGAACCATTAGACTCCTGATACGTCAACATATATATATTTTAAATATTATTTTTATATATTGTCTCCATTCTTTGGTAAGTTGCAAAATATGTTAACATAGGAGCCATAAATATAATATAAACGCCACAACTTTTTATTTATTTATTTATTTATTTATTTATTTATTTATAAGCAACCCTACACAATACACAAACTTTTAACTAGCACTTATCCAAACACTACTTTTATTTATCCGTTAACAATTGGCCACACACAAAAATCCCCAATAAATAAAATTAATTTACGTCCATAATTATAATTGTATAGGAATGTAGTATAGAATTTTCTCAGATTTTATGAAAATTATGAAACTAACTGGTGATTAAAAAAGTAAATAATTAAAACTTAAACCAACCTGAAAATCATTAGCAGGCATGAGATTTGAATTAGGCAAAAACTTTGCCTTTCCAAATTGTGTAGCTGCCTTCTTGTTCAACCCTAAAAGTATCCATTTTTGTAAATAATTTATGCATGATTTCATGGAATATTATTAGGGGTTAAAATTTTTTTGGAATCTAAAGTATTATAAACAACTTTAGACTATAATACTAATTAAATAATGTAAAAAAGTAACTATAATCCTAAACTTAATACATCTGATTTGTACTTTTTTCATTGAAGCTTCAAGACATAAAAGAGTAGACATTAAAAAAAAAAAACCTAATTTGCCAACACCATCATCATCTTCAGCCTCATGCTTAACGTTAAACTTATACTTCTTATCACTCAAACCCAAAAAATCTCTTTCCATAATCTCAAAAAGAATCAAATCTCAGCTCAATTTTACTTTCTATGATTATGTACAAAAAAATATTTAATTTAAAGACATAAAAAAAGGAATTGGGAATACAAAGGGGAAAGGTTTTGTTTTGGTAATGTTTCAGACACTATTTTTTGAAGAGGACTTTGCTTTCTTTTATGTCTTGATTTAAAAAACCACGTGGGAGCTTTTTTTACCGGAGAAAAACAGTTGGTGTTACCGGTTAGACCGGTTAATTCCCACGTGTTAAATACTCACATATATAGTATTTATTTTGTTGGGTTTTTTCTGCTTTCTAGAAAATGGTAGACATATATATATATATATATATATATATCTTTAGTCGGTCTGATTTAATGATGGCTATTTGAGTTTGTGTACTTAAGCACATGTGAAAGTCGTGGTTTCTTTTTTATAATGAAACGGTTTGATATTTATTATTTATCAAATCATTTTATTTTATTTTGAAAAGTAATTAGTACAATACCGACGTCAATAATAAATAATGAGGTCAAGTGTTTGTTATTGGATTACAATAGCCACCAGGAAAAGTAATCAATGTTGTGAAATAATGTTTTCTTGTTTATATTAGGCCCATTAGTATATTCTTAAGCCCAAATATACGTTTTTCTTTTGTTAAAAAAAGCCCGAAAAACATACATATCATTTGTTCACTATATTGACAATTTGCTTCTCAAATGTCAAAATAAGATATTTAAAAAAGTTAGAAAACTAAAAATTCAAAAAATTGATAAGGAAATTTAGCACAACATGAACTAAACATTATAATCTAAAACTAGGTGATGACTTTGCGTCTTTCGCGGAACAAGTTATTCAAAAATAATCATTTATAATAAACTATTAAAAGTAATTATTTAAAACTTTTATTTCGGGCTTTACATTAACTAAAAATGCATCATTTGTGACAAAAAAACAACTTAAAATAGAGATATTGTTGTATACAATTTGTATTATACTAGTAACAACCATTTATTGGAAAAAGATACAAATACTTCACAATTGATCAAAGAAATCAAAATAAAAACAATAGTTATTACACACTTTGCAATCTTTACGCCATAATAATTAAGTACATATTGGAGTTTTTAAGGATGTTTGTTTAGGTAGAAGAAGCATGTTGTTTCTCAAGTCTTTCAAAAAGAGAACCATCGTAGACAGCTTTCACTGTCTCTTTGTGCAACAAACCGTTCTTGTCTTTGCACAAATAATACAACATCTTCCACTCCGTATATGATGTAAATCTATAAATTCACATAATATTGTATATTATAAGTATTTCATCCTTTTTTATATTTAGGTGGTTAAAACAAACTAGACATTATTATATTAATAACAACCGAATTAAACTAAACCGGTTAAATAAATACTTACGCTCCTTTACGATCATTAGCCTCTTTGTTTGAGTTTAGAAGTTGTTTAACTTCGTCATTAGTCAAAGCATTGGGATGTGTTTTTGAATGCTTTGCAAATATCTTTTCGAACTTTGATGCCACAAACCTCCAAAAGTTTACAAATAAATTAATAGAATATATTTTGTTTTGACACTAGTAATATAATAAAAACTTAATTTTCCAAATTATACGTTAATTATCACAAAGGTACTAATTAAAATAAGATTTTTTTTTTAATGAAAAAGATACCTTCCGTCTTTGTCGTAAACACCTGAGTCGCTTCCATGTTTAGCCAGATGTATATTCTTAACTTCTATTGGAAAATAGATGGAGAAACTTTTTCCCTATAAAATTAAAACATGTAATTTGATTTCTTTTTTTGTTCTTTTGTTAAAGTTATGATAATAAATGTATATCAATATTTTACTTTAAGAGAAACATAACAGATTTGTTTCACACAAGTTTATCGACATATTTGATCATTGTCTTAAGTTTTTCTTCACACAAGTTACATTGTTGTATAGATTATTTTCCAAAATATATTTAAAAAAGTAAGTGAAGAAGAAAAAATACAACAAAACATAACAGATATTTGTTTCCATGTAAAGGTTTATTAGGAAAAAACATTGTTGCACTTTACTTAATTATATCATCTTCATTATATGTGTGTCGTGTGTAAAAATTTGCATAAATAAGAAAATTATTACATTAACAAAATTGTTTATAAAATATGAATATTGCCATTTTATGTATATTATTAAAAAAAATAAAAGTTACCGGACGAGTTTTGCTGCTAAGACTCATGTTGATTAACAGAGTAGCAAGACCAGACAACAAGTATCCACATCCAATTGCTCTAAATCCTGTTCTTATTTTTATTTATTTGTTTGTTTGTTGTATATCCCATAATAAAATTATTAGAAAATAATACTAATAATCATAAGAGCCACAAACGCATTAAGATTTATCTGATACAAATCTATTTTTTTGTGGACATTACAAGATTAATTAATATAATTACAAGAACGTACCTTGATATGTCTCCGATGGATAAACAATACCATCTTTGTTCCTGTCGAAAAAGGCAATATGTCTTTGCAAGAAATTATCTTCTTCTGGTACAAACTTAACTCCTAAACCAAACACACACCCAAAAAAAAACATTTTAAAGTTTATTAGCTCAATTTTATGATATTGAGAAGGAAAATAAAATAATTTTTTTTTTTAGTAACGAGTACCGGTTAATGTAGAGGAAGCCATTACTAGGGAGAGATATAGAAGAGAAAGTGAATACAAATTTGTTGTAAAAGATCAAAGATGTAACAAAAATAAAGTGAACAAACACACGTTTCCTCCTTAATCTCTAGATTTAAAACTTGTTAGTTATGTAATTAAATGTAATCAAGATTCGATTCAATCTCTAGCCTATGTTATAATTTTATAGGAAAATAATGTATGGGAGCCGCCACGCATTTATTATTATTATTTTCGATTAATGTTTTTTTTTATAAGAATTTTCGATTAACGTTACCATGTTGCTTTAGCAAATACACTCACATTATTATCAAAAAAAAGTCTCGGAGAATATTTGATGTTTTGTTTTTTTTTGGTAATAATATTTGATGTTTAATTCTACTTTTCACGTATATAATTAATATCAAAGTTGCCGACGTACGACGTTGCTCATATAAAATATTGCTACACATTATTGAAAAATATGTATTCTTTTTGGTTATATTTTTTTTTTGGACATTTTCATACAAACTAAAATATGTTTAGTTCTCTATTATACTTCAATTTGATTCTTGCAAATATGTTAAAGTTTGTTGAGTTTCAGCTAAAGAGAGTTTATCAAACTGTATTCTTTCCGTAGCATTTAAACATGGAAAACAATATCTTATCATTTAAACGTTTTAGAGAAATTGCATCTTTTTGAAATGTTTTTTAGTAAGATTTTTTTCGCTTTAGAGTAAGTATGTTTTTATTTTTTATAATTACATTTTGTCTCTTAAAACTATTTGTATTATCTTTACAATGACTAATTATTTTATGTAAATTATAAATGGTGTTTTAATTTTTGAAAACAAGAAAATAACACTTTAAACATTCATTCAACATAGAACAACACTTGAAAATGGTAAGAACAACATTTAAAAGTTGCTAATAAAAGAATTTTGGTTAAATAAAAATTATGGGGTTTTGGTAAAATGTTATATACACTTGATCATTAGGATGTTTATTAGGATAGTTCGAACTTAAAGAAAAGGTAATAATATTCGCACGCATTGGAAGATTAATAGAATTTAAAAGTTTGTTGCGTAAAGCTTTAGTGCGATGACGAGAATGATACATCTTTGCTTCTACAATTCACCAAAGTCATTTCATTTATTATTATATTCCAAAACTTTTTTTTAACTTTTTTTGTATTTTCTGTAAACTTTAGTTACTACACTATATTATGCTGGGTTATAATATTGAGTACATATTCTCAAAACATTACATAACTACATTTTGTATATTAGTGTTACAACAAAAAAAACATGTCAAAATAAAATAAGGCAAGAAAATCAAAAATAGTAGAATCAAAACAGATAAAATCTTATTTAGAAACAAACCAATCATCCATCTCTCCATCATCAGTAAAGTTACCAAGAAACTCAATCTTTCTCCTCTCATAAGAAGACTCTGTTTTGTAATCATCTTTTCTCTTTTGATGCACATTGCTTCTCATCCTCTGTGTCATCATCTCTAACTTCCATTGTTCTCTCTTCTCTACACTCCTTGAAACATTACTTCTCCCTCCTTCCACTGGAAATCTCATAAACCCATCTTCGTCTTCTTCTTCTTCTTCTTCCTCATCTTCATTGCATCGTGTTTCACTCTCTTCTTCGACAAAACTCCAAGTCTTTGAACCTCTGTTGCGATGATCCACAACCTTATTTGAGTCCGGTGTGACGTTATAAGCCTTTTGTCTCTTGTGATCACACTTCAAACATATCGCATTCCTTCTAAAATTGATGTAATTACACCTGATCATATATACATATATTCCAACAAAGAAGATTAAATCAAAACCCTTTTAACTTTAAAAAGCTTTAAGGCTTAGAGATGATGATGATGACTCACGATTCGCATTCCCACTCTCCTGGATTGATTTGACGCATAGAAGGCTTGTCTCTGCACCTTAAGCATTTCGTGTTCTTCGAAAAGTTCAAGAAATTGCATCTGCAACAGTAAATGAATGTTCAGATTTTCATGGTTCTTTTAAATCAGACCAGACAGTAACTCATGAAACCATAAAAAAGATGTCCTTACGTTTGACATATCCAATCTCCTTTCTTGAGAGGGAGATGATCTCTCTGTTCTTCTTTCAACTGTTTCAGCCTTTCCTCGGAAAACACATCACACCGCAAGCACCTTATGTTTTTCGAAAAGTTTATGAACTTGCATCTGCCCAAAACAAGAGAGAGAGAGAGAGGGAGAGAGAGAGAGAGTCCAAAGCTTAATATCCATGGAAATCAAAAATCATAAAACTTTATCGATAAGTTCGGTTACTTACTCTGTACATTGCCAATCTCCTGGTCTTATTCGTGGGTCTCTCTCTACACTGTCCTGTGACTTTGGCTGGCTCTCATCTCGGGTTGTCTCGGTCTCAACGGACTCAACATCTTTTAAGCTATACTCTACAGATTCTCTCAGCAACTTCCTCACCGAATCTTCAACACATTTTGTTCGACATGCACTGTTCTCCATAGTATGAGAAACGGAATCAAGCCCGTACGTTAGTAGTATACGCATGACGTCTATAGTTCGAACACCTTCTTCTTCACGTGCCTGCGCATACGCCCTTTCACACTTCCCTCTCAAGTCACAAGAGCCACACACCTACTAAGTAAAATGTTTAAGCTTGGTGAAACCTCATAACAACAAAGAACTAACACTATAATAGCAAACTTTCACTGGATATAAAAAAGAAAAGCAAAATAATGAGGGGACGCATACATTTCTTTCTTCGATGCCAACATAAGCTCTTAGACGCTTTCCTGAGTTCACTACCTTCCTGTCAATGCTAGGACATCCACACCCAGAAACTACTTTGATATCTTTCTTCGAAAAGTATCTGTAAAACAAATAAAAAACATGACTTGAGAGAAGTATCTCTATATTCAATGTCTATTGGGCATTTCTTCGAACACCTTGTGTGCATATTAGATTCTTCACTACCTTAAACAATTTAATGTAACAAAAACGATGTGGGTCTCCTCAAAAACAAACTCTTTCATCATATAGAGACAAACCCAGATTTTTATACAGAGAATAAAATCAAAAAAATTGTGGATTTGAATCCGATCGCATTTACCTCACGAGAGTGAAACGATGTCGAGCAAAATTGAGGCAAGCAGTACGAATATGATTCGATTCTTTAGAGCTCATCAATGGATTCACGCTCTCACCAAAGTAACCTTTCTTCACAAGCATCACCATTAGATCAATCCACTCGGGCCACGTGTGCGAGCTTGGGTCGACACCAAAATATGATCTAGCGATCTCTTCGTTATGGGTTTTAGCCATAGTGTGGATAAACGAAACGGACTTGAAGGTTCTTCTTGGGTATACAATGATTCGATGGAAGTATCCATGATCGGCTTTGAAGAATCTCATCATGAGGTATTGTTTTAAAGCTAAGTGTTTTTGGCGGGTAAATGTACAAAGGCGATTCTGAGAGAAAAGAGAGCTTTGGTTATGCTTTTTTATCAATAGTAAAACCGGTTCGGTTAGGTTGATAACCGTAATAAACCAAAACCAGTAAGTCTTGGTTTAGTTCTTCATAGTGTTTTAGTATCCAACCAACCTGAATCTGCGGTCGAACCAGTCAACTCGATGACCCGAGATTTTTTCGTTTCGGGTCTAATGGTAAAATCCGCTATTTATTAACCAACAAAAACTCGGAAAAACCCGGTAAAATCCGATAAATCTGGTAAAACCTATAACCCAATATTATTGGTTGAACCGTTTTTGTTCAAAAATAAGGATAAAATATTCAGTTTTTTAGGAAATTGTAAATAAGATATTTACAAAATAGGTTATTTATAATAAAAAATTATATTGGTGAATATTAGTTATGTTATTTGTAAAAAACAAACATAATAACATATATATATGCACTAGGATTTAACCCGTGGTGTACCACGGGTTTATGTTTTTTATAAATAATTTTATATATATACAGTTAATTTAGAAGTTTGTAATATTTTTTCTGATTTTGTAAAATAAATAAAAATATTCAAAATTTCTGAAGAGTATTTTGTTCTTTTATTGTTTATGCAAATAAATATAGAGAAATTCACAAAACTACACCCTTTCAATCATTCCTTCACAAAACTACACCTAATTCAATATTTTCACAAATTTACACCCTTTCAAAATTTGAAAAGCTTGATTTACCCTTTTAAAAATTATCAAAATTAAAATATTTTCATTTGTGTTCGCTAATTAATGTTTAAAAATACTATTAAGGGGTATGATTGTGTGGATAAGGTTTATTTGAATTTAATTTTGAGTGTTTAGGTGTAGTTTTGTGAAATATTTTTGAAATGGTGTAGTTTTGTGAAATGTAATTCAAATGGTGTAGTTTTGTGATTCTCCCATAAATATATAATGAGAAATATATTTTATATAGCAAAATCTTAATATAATTTGTAAGTGTGTTTATTATAAACTATAAAAATTAGGGATGGACAAAACTTCCGGATCCGAAATACCGAACCCAAACCAAACCGAAATCCCCAAATCAATATCGATTCTAAAAACAAATAACTCGAATGTATAGGGAAATTTACTACCATAATACCCGAAATCGAATCTGAACCGAACTCAATTTTGTAGAACTAAACTAAACTACTCTAACTACCCAAAAATTATTTAAAATAATAATAGTTATAATTATATTTGAAGTACATAATTGGAACCAAACCGAAATTAAAGAACTGAAACCGTTCCAAAAATAAATAACCCGAACGAATTGAGAAATTTACTACCCGAAAACCCGAAGCCAAAACAAATTTCTAGATTTGAACCCGAATTACCCGAAATTTGTTTATGATTAAGTTTAATCATTATTTTCAAACTTCTTGTCATTTATCTAGAATTTTTCTAGAAAGCTGAACCCGTTAATAAATAATTGTTATGCTTAGTGTTAATTGATTTAAACAAACTTTATCTATGTTCAATATAGATGTTTATTAACATCTAAAATATTAATATAAATAGAAAATTATAATATGGACAATGATTATATATAAAAACTAAACTATATACTTTTTAAAAAATATTTATATTCTGAAATTTTTTATAGACCTCCAGTAAGAAAAATAAAAAGATTATATCAAAAATATCATAAATATGAAATTAATGGTTGATTTTATGTTAAAATCGGTTTTATTGTTTTTGTTGATATTTAAGTCAATTTTAAAAAGTATATATATAGAATGAGATATGTTTGTGTGTAAGTTTCACATAACTCTTTAAGTGAGTTTAAAACCAATGACATAGTATGTAGTTAAGTGAGTTTTTTTGGAAAAGTTCAAAAAAGTACTTCAAAAATAATAATATATATATTTTTATTATATATTTCGTATAGCAAAAATTTAATATAATTTATAAGTTGATAAGACCAATAATTTATTATTTATTATATTTAGGATTCGAAAATACCCGAATTCAAAATACAAACCGAATCAAAATACACAAATCATATTATGCGATTTACCCAAATTTATTTAAAATTATAATTATTTTGATTATATATATAAATAATTGTTGTAAACATATTCTAAATATGTAATATAAGATTTAAATTTTAGTAGAATTGTAATTTCTTCTTTTTTTTTATAATCGAACCGGAAATCAAACTCGTTAACAAACTATTTTGTTTTTTATTGTTTGATATTTTTAACAAAAAAATTTTTCAAATCGTTTTTAAATTCTTAATAATATTAATTAAACCTGTTTGTTTTGATTTAAATAAAATTTTAATGGTAGTTTTTATAAAAAAACTATGTAATAATGTATTTATGTGAATTATATGTGTTTATTTTGTTTTTCAAATATTTTTTACTTAATTTCTTTAATATTTTTTATTTATTTTTGGAGAGAATTATAATATTTCCTTATTTGATTTTTCGTAATTAAATGTTCAAAAATATTTCTTTTTATGCCCAATGGCATAATGTGTAATTTAGTGTGATTTTTTGGAAAATTTCAAATTAGTACTTCAAAAATACTAATATAGATTATTTTATAACTATGATATATATATAATTATATATTAAAATTATTCTAGACCTGGATTGAGTCGTGGTCGGTCCAATAATCGGAAGGTAATCCAGTTCGATGTTCGGGTTTGGTTTATGGTTTAAAAACATTGGTTCTTATTATGCAACAAAATATCCTAAAAACATACAATAAAAAAGGGAGGTTATACAACCCCACATAATTTCAATCTTGTTTTCCACCAGACATGTGGCAATATATAATTAGCTAACCGTCACAAAAATGTAACAGAGCCCACATTGCATCAAAAATCAATAAGAAAATCTTTCTTATATATTTTTCATAACTTGATAGTAGATAAATAATTAAACAAGTGCTTATACAACCTCATAATATATAGTTATATACTATATGGTGAAGCCATTAGTATAAGAAACTAATAACTAATCACAGATAATAACCGGATTTAACTTAAACCAAACTCTCAATTACATCTAAATCTCCACATTATTTAATTTAATTTAATTGTTGATGATAGAATTGGTTATGGCTCGGAGTTCTATGAATATAGCATCCATTGTTACGCATCGATCTCTCCACACAGATCTGACACGTGTCCTGATTCACACTCGGCGACCGCGAAGGAGGAGACCGAGATCGAGACGATGATTTCGACGACGACGAAGATGAAGAATTCGCCGTTGAAAGCGGAGGAGGCGGAGTTATCATCGCCGTTGATTTTAGCGGAGAAAGAAAGGCACGGATCTTAAACGACGGCGCCGCCGCGACGAGATCGTATTCTTCCATGAGATTCGTTAGATCTTCGTCGGAGGTTACGGTTACAAGCGCGTCGAGATCGTCCGTTGGTAACTGACACCGTATACTCGCCGTTATCCCGCAGATCTCTCCGAGTTTCCTCTTTAACTCTGTTAAAAAATCGCCGTTAAAATCAACGCTTGATTAATTAACCTAACCGAGATTTTGAAATTGAAAAATATTAAAACAATTAAAATCGGTTTAGTTTAACTAACCGGCGAAGGTAACGGAGCGAGAAACGGAGAGGACACGTGTCTGACCGCCGTGATAACGGAGATTACCGTCGGGATAACGTGGAATGATTTTACCGCCGTAGCTACAGAGGAATTTAACGGTGGTTTGATTAGGCGAATGAGTAGTAGCCATTGGAGGAGGAAGGGTTTCTTGAAGCCAAGCAAGAATGAGATTTAAGTTGGGTATATATATAGAGAATTTATTTTTATTTTATTAAAAAATGCAAACGAGTGTGAAACGAGTAAAATATAAATGTGTGGTATATTCTCTTTTTAATTTATTTGTCGCGTGAATATAAAAATCTTATATTAGGCCGACGTTAGAATCTTTTGTAAATATCCTGTGAATCGGAATATTTAATTAAAAAAGGTAAAAAAACTTCTTGGTACAAAAAAAAAGAGTCATCAATAGAAAATATATCTTACCTTAACTAATTCTTAATTTTATAAATATAGAAAAGATATCTTACCTTAACTAATTCTTAAATATAGAAAATATATCTTACCTTAACTAATTCTTAATTTTGTTGTATTATTTAAAAATTGAATACTAATAGTTTAGTAAACTAATATAGTTTCAATATTACAAAGGGAAAAACGTCAATTTATTCTCCAAGTTACCAAAATAGGTCATTTTATTCTCCAACTTCACATTAGGCCAATTTATTCCCAAGTGAAGTTGACCAAGCCAATTTAGACACTGATTTAGTCAACGTTAAACTGAAGTTAACGCCGGTAATAATAACGTGAACAATTGACTAAATCAAAGTCTAAATTGGTTTGATCAACTTCAATTGAGGAATTATTTGGTCTATTATGAAGTTGGGGAATAAAATGACCTATTTTGGTAACTTGAGAAATAAATTGGTGTTCAATTAAAAACATTTAACATTAGCTTTTAAATGATGAATGTTAATGGTCTATTTTATATATTTACAAAAAATTGATATATCCTCCGATATAAAACTTTTTAAGCTAATATTTCTCAACATTTTAATATTAAAATCTCCAGTGTTTTAATTGTAAACAAAAACGGTTAAAATATAAAACATAATACAAAGTACCCGTGCAATGCATGGGCCATCACCTAGTTTGTAATAGATTAGGACGAATCAACTACCGTGACAAAAATTTTTTTTTTTGAAAGAATATAAATATGAGAAAAAATTGAATTATGTAGATTTTTGTAAATGAAAGGATGAAAGGGTGTAATTTTCAATAAAAATTAAAGAATTTATCAATTTTGAAAAGTTGTCAAAATATGTCATTTTATTCCCCAATTCCAAAATATGTCATTTTATTCCCCAAGTTACCAAAATATGTCATTTTATTCCTCAATTTAGACACCGATTTAGTCAATTTTTCACCGTGTTATTAACACCGTTAACTTCATTTTAACGTTGACTAAATCGGTGTATAAATTGGCTTGGTCAACTACACTTGAAGAATTAATTGGTCTAATGTAAAGTTGGATAATAAAATGACCTATTTTGATAACTTGGAGAATTAATTGACGTTTTTCCATATTACAAATATGCAGTTGTGTACTTATGCAACCAACGTATATGGGCCTGATTGGTTGTAGCTGTAGCTTTTGATTTTTTGCTGTAGAAATCTGACTGTATTTTTTTTGTTGTAGCTTTAAATTTTATTGTTGTAGGATTTTGACTGTAGAAATTGAGCTGTCATTTTTTAAAATAAAAGCATGATTGGACAACTATAGGTTTTTTTATGTCTAGTAAATATAAATAAATTATCAATACAATAAAATAAATTAATCGTTACATGTAAATTACCTAAAATATGTAAACATATAATCTACACTTTGTACATATATTTTAGAATATAAGAATATATTTCTTTGTCACAAAAACTCTTTTTAATATAAGTATAAATATTTTTATTATGAAAAGTCAATTAATGTATGTTTAATAATATGTTTTATGTTTAATAAAGTTTCTAGTTTTAATCTTACATTGAATTATTTTACCTATCAAACTTCTACCTAAAGCTTATAAATAAATATTTTGTCAATCAATAAATTTAACATTTCAACAAAAAAATTAAAAAAAAATAATATGTGTTATATATTTGTATTATATGTTATCATATATTACATATATTGGACAATTAAAATAAACTTGATTGGAAAATTTATGTTGTATATTATTTATTTATATCTCATAATATATATTAACAATTTTTAATAAAATAACTAACCAAAATAAACTAATTTCCATAAATCATTTGATATGATATTTACTATTTTATTATTTAATTAAAATAATATAAAAATAAACTTATTGTATTAAATTCATATGATATTTATTGTCTGTAATTTAAATACAACGTGTGAATTTTGTTATATGGAATATTATATACATATTAGTAAACAAGTATTTTGTATTTAGTAAAAGAAACATAAAGTAGTTAAAAAGTTGCTCTAGAAAAACTTCTCTGCAGAGCAAAAAACTTTCCTTAATACAAGATACAAAAAGATATGACTGTGAATTTAAAAAATAAAAGTAAAGACTGATTGGTTGACGTTAGATGCTTTAGAAAGAAATAGAGCTCTGAAAAGCATCCAGAGCAACAACCAATCACCCCCTATATGTTTGGAGTATATTACAACAAAAGGTTTACTTATTGTCACTTCTTCAATAAAAAGCTTTAGATATTTTCCCATATCATTTTTTTTACATATCTTTTCCATTAAGAAATAGATATTTTAAAAATTATTCTAGCAAACGTTATTTGGCATTTTCCATTGACATTGACCTTCTTGTCTTGTGTAAACCCTTGGAAAGCCACAACGACTATAGAAGATTTTGCAACATAGTATAGTTTTCATATTTATAGCAGATATGTGTGGAGATATTAGACTACCTACTCACATAATACAAATTATAAAAGGATTTAGAACATAACAATTAGTTATTTTATTCAGATTAAATATGCTGATTATCATTTCAAATTAAAATGCAAATAAACTCGATATCTTAAATGGGTCTTACATCTTATAAGGCCCAATAAAAATAGTTAAACTGAGAAGAAGCCTTTCGTTGTGAAGGCTAAGCTCATTTCAAAGACAGCAGAGAGAGAAGATTAAAGAAGCCTAGGGGTTTTGTCTTAATTTTGAACTTATCATCTTCTATGGAACTATGTTATTAGGTTTATAATTGTTGAACTCTATGTTTGATTCTCTACAAATCGGTATTGGTGACTTACACGAGCAAGTTTTGAAATAGTTTCTGTGTCTAAATCATTACCAAATTGGGATGCTGAGTTACAGACAAAGACGAGCTAATCATTGCTTGAATAACCCCTTTCTCTGTTCTTGAAAGATGGATTCAGTTCAGCGCGTAGATGGTAAAGCACGCCAGTTATTGGCTTGGTTTATGGCGTGAACGCGAGAATCAGCGGAAAGCTGTTGGTGTATAACTTCCTTGACGTGACTTGCAGCTGTTTCGCCACCACGTTCAGCAAGTTCCAAGTACAATACCGATTTCAGCATCGCCCCTTCCTGCTCACACAATCGTAGATTCATTCATCAGTCCCATCCTATATTCATCTCTCCAAGTAATCTCAAACCGAGTCAAACTCTATAGCCTAATCTCCCTATTTTCATTCTACTCTGTTTATACTCCAACAAAGTCTACATAAAGAAAGTTAGGACTCAGATGCTATGCTGTATTGAGATGAGATTAGAGTTGCTTACTGAAAACAGAGCAAGGCCGTGTTCAAACTGAGCTTTACTATGGCCATGATCAGCTGCTCGTTTCATCCATTTTCTCGCTAACTTGCGGTTTTGTGGTAAGCCTTCCCCAACCTTGTAACATAGCGATATGTTATACATTGCACGAACATAACCGCCTTCTGCTGCCTTTAAGTACCATCTAGCCTGGAAAAAAATAGAAAAAAATTATACTTTATAAAGATGTAAACAAAACTTTACCGAATTTGGAATGGCTAAAAAGACACAGAAGTCAAACATTTCCACAAATGAACTTATAAGCACATGTCCAAAACATAGCATTATCAAAAATTCAACTTAAGTAGCCATCAATTCAAAAAAACACATATACAAAACAAAGCTTTTAAAGACCGAAGATACTACTAAACTGCATAGAAAATGATTCAGAGAAAGGCACATACAGCTTCTACGAGATTGGTTTGCACGAGACGGCCTTGGTGTAGGCAAAGAGCTAACTGATACATTGCTCTAACATAACCATTCTCTGCAGACAGTTTCAACCATTTCATCGCTTCCTTCGCATTCGAATGTTGAACTACATAAACCACAAGCAAGCAAGAAACATTCTCATAAGCTAACACTAAATTCATCAACAATAAGCACTTACACCAATTCAATCACAATAATACCATTAAATCCAAATTCTAAGCAACTCAAATTACACAGAAGAAGCATCCATGTAACTCTGTGTGTTACCTTGAAGATAAGAAATCCCCAAATTGCATTGACCAACGGCGTGATATAGTTAGTGGGCTTCGAGGCCCAATAAACTAGGTCTTTGTCTATCTTTCTAGCATATATAATAATTGAGAGTAGGGAGATGAGAGGTATCAATTGTTTTAGGGGAAAACTTGATCAAAGGGTAAGGGGGAGAGATCCTTTAAATCTCTCAAAGGTTGATACTATCTTTTAATCATAAATAAAGCTATCGAATCTCTTTATATTTTCATTGATTTGTGTTCATCGAAGCCAACACATATCAAATTGGTATCAAAGCAAGGTTGTGATCCGGAATAATCATGCCGCCGATGAAGAAAGAAGATACATCGGAGGAGGAAATAGAGAGCCTGAACCGTGCCATGACGGCGATCAAGAAGGAGTTAACGAAGATCAGTTCCGTGGAAGAGGGTTTGAACGAGATCCGACAGCACATGAAAAAGCAAGGTGATCAAATAGATGCTCCGTTAGCACTTATGGCTAACGAAAAGAGAGAGGCCAACGAAGATCCGTCTTCACGGATCGATACGCCGACGACGAAGGAAGTGACAAGCAACGACGAGCAGAGGTGTAGCTGCGGAGGTACGGTCGAATCATATGTTGTCAACAACGGAGATCGTGACGGTGGAAAAAACAACACGGAGGATCAAGCTACCAGTCTCCAATGGTGAGTATGCACTCCAGGTGTTCGACAAAATGATTCTAAGAAGAAAAACGAAAACTAGAAGGAAAACGAAGAGGAAATTCACAAAGACAAGAAGAGCTAAATACAAAGGTGGAAAAGGATTATGTTGTCTTTGGTTGAACACACTCCGTTGGTTTCATAAAATGGGGCTATTGAGGTTTCACATAGAGAAGAAAGTGAGAACAAAGAGGCAACTTGAGAGGAAGTGTATGAAGTCTCAAAATCAAAACATGAGTGCAATGAAGCTTTGTAAGAGAACAAGCATTGTGAGGGCTGAACGTGTCTTCCATAGGTTGGATAGATCATCTTTAAGTGGAAAATGCTACAACAATAAGACATGTGTTAGGCTAAAGATGTTCATCCGCTACTTGTTCAATATCATGTGCCTACCAAGAAAGAGAGCTAAGGCCTATATGTCCAAATACATAGGAAAGAATCTGTTGCAATCATGGAGCTATGGATTATTCGATAAAATAGGGGTGTGGGGATTGAGATCTCATCAAAAGAGGACCAACACATCATCTAAGGGCTCATCAAGAGGGTCAAGAAGAAGAGTTGTGTTGGAAGAAAATGGATACTTGCTAGGACACCATGTGTTTGATGGCATGTGGCTGAGAACATTGTGGAAGAAACAAAGGTTTAAACACAAGTACAAAAGTAAGAAGTTCAACGAAGAAAAGCTATTTCAAATTTTGAAGATGAAAAAGTGGAGTGGTGACAACACATTGACATCGGGAGAATCACATAGGCTAAAGGGCTCGTATCACATGAAGAATAAGAGTGATTTACAAAGGGCTGACCAAGTATTCCCTATGGACTTAGCGAAGAAGTTGATATTGTGGGTTGTGTGGTGTGTAACGAAACAGCAAAGCCAAACTCTCCAAGGGATCATTGGTACACCAAGAACAAGAGTTGAAACAACTCCATCGAAGATGTCTTGGACGAGATGGAAAGAGACACAAGTTCGGACATAAACACAAAAAGAAGGCAATTGAGAAGAACGAACACTTGACAACCAAGCAAGAAAGCATCGCGACCACATATATCTCTTCATAAGAGCGTTGACAACCCTTTCTTCGGTTTAAGCTTGAGGACAAGCTTATTTTCTTGGGAGAAAGTATACAATAGAGGGTTGGGTAATTGTCTTGTGATGGATGTGATGATTTGCTTGCTTTCGTACAAGTGCTTGACGGTTTACTGGTTTGTTCTCAAGAACATAAAAGCAGGGCATACTACACGGTGGTGGTTACAAGTGTGGAAGAACTCGCTGCGTGATGAGTACATGGTGCTGCTTGACGAAAAATCTGCTCGACAGGATTGGGAACATAAGGGAAGAAGACTGCTTCTATTCACTTCTTGGCAGCCACAAGTTAAGTTACTGTTAAACCTCATTGGGATGTTCAACTTTAAAAACTTTGTCGAAAAGAGGAAGAAGAGTGACACATCTCGATGGGGGTCAGATTCTTTGTGGTGTCTTGACGTTCTCGGTAAAGAAGAAAAACATCAAGCTAAGATGTTGGTCTATCCGGAGATGCTTGTATGTTTGTTGGTGAGCACAAAGGTGAATGAGCTTGACAGAGTTATAAGGGATAAGACTGCCATACTAACTTTAATGATGAGAGATTCCGAGTAATGCACAAATGGAGGTACAAGCAACAACAAAGGCATGAAGTTGTTGGTGGAAAGAAGCAGCTAGACCAAGACGTTCTAAGGGGTTCAAAGCTAGTGGTCACACAATACTAAAATTTCAACCTTGAGGACAAGGTTGATTTGAAAGGCGGGAGTATTGATATAGTTAGTGGGCTTGAGCCCAATAAACTAGGTCTTTGTCTATCTTTCTAGCATATATAATAATTGAGAGTAGGGAGATGAGAGGTATCAATTGTTTTAGGGGAAAACTTGATCAAAGGGTAAGGGGGAGAGATCCTTTAAATCTCTCAAAGGTTGATACTATCTTTTAATCATAAATAAAGCTATCGAATCTCTTTATATTTTCATTGATTTGTGTTCATCGAAGCCAACACATATCACGGCGTCGCCGAGCTCCGCCGCTCTCCGGTAAAGACTCACCGCTCTCTCCTTATCTCCGTTTTGCCAATACACGAGCCCAGCGTCTACCATGGCGAGAGTGGATCCACGCGCGGCGCCTTTCAGGAACGAATCAAGAGCCTTGTCGAGATTCGCACGCACGCCTCCGCGTCCGTGCTTGAACTTCTTCCCCCACCGTAGAAGCACCATAGATTCTCTAAGCGGACGTAGCGCGTCTCTCCACGATCTGCAAACCGACGACGCCGCATGGAGATTCGGTAGACTAAACGCCGCCGCAATTTTTAGCAGAATATCGAAAGGAAGCATCGAGAAATCAAATCCATCGGTATCGGATTCGTGCGAAGGAGATGAAGAAGAAGAAGACGTTGAGTTCTTCGGCGAAGAAGACGGCGATTTCTTCGCCGCCGTCGTCGTCGTTGTTGCTTTGATTGAGAATCTGCTTCGTTTTTCTTTGTCGTGTGGTTTTAGAAACGATAAGGAAGTGAATCGAGATCCTTCAGATGTGGCTGGCCACGTTCTCTGCTTCATCTTTTCCGGCGAAGAAACCACCGTCGATTTTTGCGTGAGTCAAGAAGGGCAAGTAAACGGATTCGATGGTTTTTTATTTTTATGTTTTTATTTATTACCTTTCTTATTTTCCGCGTATGTTATATAATATCCTTTTTTCTTTTTTATTTACGCGGTATAAATATCCAACGGTTATTAAAAGAGATATATTTAATCCTTTCGATGAGAGACTGACACGTGGAATAATTAAAACCGCCAAGAAGGGCAATTAATATATTGGGCTCTTGGCCTTTTTTAAAAAAAAAAAGAAAAATCATTGGTATTTTATTATTGTTATTATATACTAATAAATATGTGGAAATTAAGCTAGAGAAAGTCGTGGGTCCCAGTATAGGCTGATTTATTGTCTGTGCTGACATGGCGGTGACGGAGTTTCTAATTTATTCACTGATGATTGTGATGTTTTTTTCACTATTATAAATTAGATAATTTATATTATACAATAGTTGTCGTATTTGGTGTAAATATTAGCTCCACTAATAACAAGTTGGTTTAATTAATTAATATAGATACAAGTTTTGTGAAAAAACTACAGGATGTGAATCATGTGGTTGTCTAAAAGATTAATATTGCCTAAAATCCACACTATTTTACATACATGAAATTACAATTATTTGGGAATCTTGTAACTCAAGCATGTTTAACTATTTATAACTAATTTAAATTTCGTGATATTTCTAAACAAAATAATGGTGATTTTTTAAGAAAGATGTTGATGATATTTTATACAAAAAAATACAAATATGCATAAAGTAAATAACATTAGAATATGAAATTATTGAAGTTATAATAGCATAGGATTCTATTGAGCTCGAAACGGACAAATCAAAATTAACTTCACTATTACCACAAACATGAAATAGACCTTTTATTTAAACTAAGTGGTTGTTGTGTGGCCTTGTGGGTCAACTTTCACTTGTTTTTAATTTTTTTCCTAAAACATGATAGCTTTCAAGCCAAACTTTTAGTCACAATTCTAGTGTTTGTTATTTTTTTGTTAAAAGAATTTTAGTGTTTGTTATTACTCTCATTCAAACTTTACTTTCTTCGTAGTTGACCAAATTATCATTGATTTTGGATATTTAAAATCAAGAGGAATTCACATAACTACACCCTTTTAACCTCTCGTTCACAAAACTATACATAATTTAATTTTTTCACATATTTACACCCTTTCAAAATTTTAAAAGCTTGATTTACACTTTTAAAAATTACCGAAATTAAAATATTTTCATTTGGGTTCGCTAATTATTGTTTAGGGTATATTATAAAGGGGGTAAGATTGTGTGGGTAGAGTTTATTTGGATTTAATTTTGAGTGTTTAGATATAGTTTTGTGAAGTAATTTTGAAATGGTTTAGTTTTGTGAAATGTAATTCAAATGGTGTAGTTTTGTGATTCTCCCTTAAATCAATTATTTTGCATATAAACTTGAGATATGATTATTAATTAAAGTGACCATTATTTATTTTTTTAAAATTGTTTAAAAGAGGTTATTGGAGAAGCAATTGTTGGTGTAATTAATTGTATTGAAAAACTAATTAGTCTTTTATTATTTTGTTGCATAACGAAAATTAAGTAAACTGAGTGATTATGTAATTCTATTAAAAATATAGAAAACAACAACAAAAAAGTTAAGATAATATCGCAATTAAAAAGACTAAAACCCTACAAATTATTGAGTTAATAAGAAATTAACAAACAAACTATAAATCTAAATATAAGCATATTAAGAATCTTCTGAAACTATGTTATATGTGTGTTTTCTTGCAAAGGCAATATCCAAATCTTGAAAGTTGACCGTAATAAGCCTCCGACCGGTGAGTTTCTTGCGGCGTTTTTGGATGGTCTTACGGTGGATACACGGTCCCGGTGCCGGAGGACACTCAATCTGCGGCGGAATCCTGAATTTGTCTCCCTTTGGTGTTGTGAATCCATCTTCTTGATCTTCTTCTTTCTTGATCGGAGATTTCACCGGAATCGTAACTTTTAGAGACTTTCTTGGAAAATTCATGGTTATGTAAAATCTTTGACCTAAAGAAAGAAAGAGAAAACGGAATTTGTTAAATTAATTAACTTTTTGGGCGGGAAAGTTTGTTTTCTTGAGAAATAAGGGAAGAGGAAAGAAATAAGGTTTTGTGTTTAATTCGTATTATAAAATCTCTCTGTTGAAGCTTGAAGAGAAAATATCAAAAAGTAGGAGGCAAAGAAGAAAGAGGCTTTTGAATATTTGATCTTGTGGGACTTTATTTGATTTTTCGCTTTTTCAGTAATATTTCTTTTATATATGTCATAAACTTTTAAGGAAAATGGTCAAATATACCCAAAAAAATATGTTAATTGTCCAAAATGCCATAACTTTGTCCAAAATGTCTAAAACATTTGTAACATGAACAAGCGAACACACATAAGACTGTAAGAAAAGAACAAACTTTCTCTATAGATTTCTTCTGTACATGAGATTCCACAGAGAGCCCCCCACAAGCATTTGTGTTATGTGTCTCACTCAGGCAAATAAACACAAAACAAAAACAACAATAAACAGAGAGTTTATCCGCGAATCAGGACGCTGAAATGCTTTCTTTCTCAGCTTATTTCATCTTGCGCGACATCTCAATGTAATTCAAAAGTTTCTTTAGAGCTTTACCACTATCAATAGCTTCTTTCGCTCTCTCCATTGCTACAGCCACATCTTCTCCACCTACATTTCCCAACAAATGATCTACTATCCCAGCGTTTAACACGATTCTATCGTAAGCCGCACCTTTCTCACCACGGAGCGCTGCTAAACCAAGCTCTATGTTCTTCGATACCTGTCAAATCCAACAACAAAAGCTTATGTATAAAGTGCAAAACAACAAACATGTGTATAAAGAGGTTTTTACCGATCGATCGGTTCTTGGTGTCTCGGTTGGTTCAAACCCGTAGTTTCTTGCATCCACCTCAAGGTTGAAACTTTGTCTCGAGACCCCTATCATTCCAAACTTTACTTTAGACATAAGCTTAAGACAGCATTGCCAACCAAATACGAGATAAGCTGATAGTTTATAACCCTACGGACTCCGACCATGTACTAGAACAAGTGTGTGCATATGAAGCAGTAGTTATTTTTACCGTCAGCTTCTAGAGCGGTGTCTGAACTCAAAGAGCGAAAACCAGAGCAGTAGTTAACAGGTAACCCTTTTGATGCACTTGCTGCTCGTACCCGTGTTGTCATTGAGAGTGCCCCTTCCTCTCCCTGCATAACGACAAGAAACCTTATATATCCCCTACAAATCTCACTGTTAAAAGTTCAAAGTTTCATGTGGAAACTAGGAGGACGAAGATGTTCGGTTCTAATTCTATACTCATATGCGCAGTAGCTAATAGCTCATCTGTATATATTCGATGGCAAAAGAGAGAGAGAGTCAAACCTTAATGACCAAACCAGAATGAACACCTCTTCTTCTCATAAGCATTAGGAGAGGCTCTTCGTAGCCTCCATGGTAAAAACCAGCAACGATTGCTTCTTTCCCTGTCGCCTACAGTCAAAAACAGTCCATGGAAACTTCTCTTAATCCCCAATGAGCTATTCTATAACATCTCGAGCCATTACAACACTAACAGCATTGAGCATATACGGCAGTGACTTGTTATAGATCACTTACCCTCACAAATTGCTGAACTTTCTCCGTTGTTGCTAGAGGAGGGCGCTTCTTGATATGCTCTCTCATTCCTATTAGCGAATATCTACAAACATCGATAAAGAATGATCAAATAGCCCAAGAAGATGTGAGCTAAACGAAGATAATGAATGACTCAACGAAAGTTTCATACAAAGACGGCCTAGCTTCCCGTAGACTAAGATATGCAAATCCAGCTTTCTCATCCTGGAAGTAATAAACATGGATCTTATAGACACCGTAAATCATAAACCGAGATGAGAAAGAGAGACATGAACAAAAAAAGACAAGTATGTAGGCACCTCGATGAGTTCTTTTGCCTGCAGAGCAGATAAGCTTGTGTTTGCTCCCATAAAGTTTAACATTTGTTCCTCGGTCACACCTCCCTGAAGATAAAAATAGCAAGTGTTGGGAGTGTTAACCCAACAGAAAATTTAAAAACAGATTCTCGAAAGGATCATCGTATTTACAAAACTAATACTAGAGAAAGTTTCATTTTTTTGTTATTATTACTTTTGGAGGCATCCATTCTACGCCGTGGAGCAATGAAGATTCACCATAACACGCTCTAACCGTAGCTACAAATAGTGTGCTTCGAAAGAATCGTGTGTTCCCATCATAAGGCTCACCGTAATGAGTTAGAGATTTGACATCAGCAACCGGCGGAGCCCCTGAAAAATAAGATGAAGACAGTTTCGCTCAAGACAGAACTTTGTATCCTTGTCTGAAAATTATCCTTTTATTATAAGAATTGTTTACCAAGTTCGTCATCGAAGGCAAGGCAGTAGGCTTTAAGCTCACGATCTGTTTCTCTGTTCATACGTTGACCAATCAAAAACGCCGAAAGCAACGACTCGCTTACCCCCGAGGCTAAGCCATCTTCCCCTGCAAGCGGAAGAACATCCCTTAAAACACCTTTAACCTCCTCATACCCGAGGTGACCTCCGGCCAAAACCTCTCTTAACGCGCCAACCAACCTCATCTCTCTATCTTCATTGCCAACGAAAGTGGGTCCAACCGAACTTCCTGTACCCAAAAGAGACCCTTCAGGATCCGCTATGAAGAGCACATCGGGAGGTAGCACACGGACAAGTAGCGGCCAGAACACATCCATGGCCCGTTTCTCGCCTTCGCTCCACTGAGTTTCCTCGGGGAACGCGTTGGCACGGATAGTCATTCCAGCAAAAAATGCACCAAGCTGCGATTTTGAAACAGGTTCTTCGTCTTTTAGCTCTCCTCTAGCTACATCACAACAAGACCAGAGAAAAGACACTAACCAGTAACCACCACAACGCTCAAGAAACTCTATAGAAACCAATCAATAAACATCAAAGCTTATACAAATCACTACAGAATTGGGTTTCTTCTTCACAAATATCTAAGCCAAGCTAAAAGAACCATAAAGGTTGAAACTTTAATACACAATAGGTCTTTTAAGAAGGGTTTTAGAGCTTACCTGATCTTAAGATAGTGTCAAAAACCTTAAAAGCCTGTTCTTCGTTGAGTGGTCTGGTCTGGGTAGGTCCTGTACAAACCCTAGCTTGTGCATCGAGAACGGTAAGGTTTGCTTTAGGAATCTCCGATCTCCGGTAAGTCGTAGAGATCGCCGGATTCTTCAAATCGGAATCTTTTAGACCTAATTGATCCATCGTTGCTGAATCCAAAACTGCTTTGACCTTTAAACCACCGTAAGATAGCTTCCGCCGCCATGGACGACCGGTTAAGTCGGTTAGAGTAAACCGGAGACATGAAGAGTTTTGTGGGTTAGAGTAAAGAGATCTATTGATCTGTAACGAAGGGATCGGATTAATCAAAGATTTCATCGGAATTTCTGTTTCTCAGATTACGACCATGGACATAATTTTTTTTTTTATTACATAAATTTTCTGTTTTAGACCACTCTGTAATAAAATATTAATATATTTTTTTTAATCTGGCTGCTGTGGTTAGTGATAAGGCAACATTTAAATTCGCATCTTGTGATATATTTTACTCGTAAATTTTTACAATAGGGTTGTCCAAAAAAACAAATTAATAATTCAACCTTTATATATTTCATAAATAAAAAAAAGCTCACCTATATCTTTACTCTTTAGAGTGAGAAAGATCTTATATTGTTTCTTGATACCATAGTATATAATTAACATTAGAGTAAACTAGAAGTCTAAAACTAAAACAAAAACAAAAAACGAAAAAAGTCTCTAATTATAAGGCTTCATTTAAATAACCATAAGCTAAAATATGCGAAAATATTAAAGGTCAATGCTTTTAATGATATTCATGTTATCAAGTCTCTCAAGAAAAGCATTAAAAACATCTTCACGACTAAGCATACTTACTCGTACATGCTTCTTGTCGGAACCACAACGTTCTCCTGCTCTGCAAATAACATTTTGTCTCTTCAAATCACTTGCCAATTCTGTTTCTTCTTTTGTCCCAAGCCAAGCAAATGCTATAACAAAAAAAATATAAAAAATTCACTAATTGTAAACGTTTTAAACCATTATTACTATCATAACATTTTGTAGTTAAGCGAATAAGTTTGTTAAAATTACCAGGGTAAGATTCAAGTGATTTTCCAAAATAGTTGCAAAATGCTTCAGGATACTTAGGTAGTGTGAAAACATCACTATTTTTCACCACTTCGCGAAGTTTATCCCATCGATTTTTCATCATTTCGCGACCATACTCGAACAAATTCTCGGTTTCGTCGCTCTTACAAGTCTCCTTTAGAACTTGTAGAATCTTAGCGGTTCGAATCTGTGACTCCTTAGACACACCAATAGAGTTTATTGTGATATACTCAACCATCTTTTTCGCTACCTCCTTATCTTTTACCAGTGCCCATCTTCATAATTCAACAAATTAAACACATTAGTTTTTTTGTTATTAATTAATTAAACACACTAGTTAATAGTTTGTTTTGCTCTAATTAATTACAAAACATGTTCGAGACCAACTCATATTTCACGGGTCCGAAAAATTGCAAGGCCGGTTAGGAAATTTTTGGGAGGCGCCAATTATATTAAATAAGCAATTTTCAAAAAAAATTAGACAATATTTTAAAATTTTAGTAAGCGTTTTTCTTATAGAAAACTAACCTCTAGTGGTCTAATTTATATTACGTTATAAATGAAAAACTACAAGATTATAGTTTGGTATTTTAGTATAGGTTTTGGTCTGAATATTTCAAATTTTACAAAAAATTAAAGGGTATTTAAATTTTATAATGTGATGTATATAAACAAAAAAATGTCTAACCCAATGCGAGAGCCAGCATGGCCAGTGATCTTAGAGAAAGTGAAGAGCATAATGTCATGGTCATGACAGTGAGTGATGGGAGTGTATTGTGGCCAATAATAAGCAAAGTCATGTATCACTTTAGCTTCTTCGTCGTCGTGACCAAGACGGTTCACTACAGTCTCTCTAATGGTCCCGTCAGGGTTATTAGGTGACGTGACAAGCTCGATGTACGGACCTTTCTTGTCGAAACCCCATGCGTCTCCTTCCCATTTGTACATACCCGACCCAACATACGTTGTCTCTTCCACATATGTCTGGTTCAAAATTAAAATTTTTTAAAATAATGTAATGTATTTTATTTATTTATATTTTAAAAAAAAAGAAATTATGGAAAGGGGTTTTGGTAAAAGAGATTAAAAGGAATGGGGACATGAGCATGTTACTAATGTCTTTGCGCACATGAATGAATCCATAACACGTGTTTCTTAAGATTGTTAAATAAGCATTAACAACAAAATGTTAAATAAAAATAAAATAAAAGGTGAATGTGTTGTGTTCGAGAAACATGTCTGTCACTATGTCCAATCTTGCTTTTTACAAACAAGACCCCTCTAAATCTTCATATCATAACAATTTTACTTAATTTAAAACGACTTGTGATCTAAATTATAGAAGGGCTTCGTTTTTTTATTAACTGTTATTTAAGAATATCTTATATAAGTAAAAAAAAATACAAACCAATTGATTTGTATTTATCTATATTGATTTAAAAAAATAGAACCAAAGCAACACTAGAAAAAAACAGTTAATAATATTTGAGTTTATATATATATAGATGGATTTTTGATAATTGGTATAATTATCTAGACGACTTCAAGAAATTAATTATCTCTAATTGCTAGCTAAGCTAACCACGTGCAAATGCTCTCCATAACCCATTACTTTGCAGTTATTAGAAGGTTCTTACTCGTTTTAAAGAAAACAAAAGTATCTAAAAAGAATATAATTAATTAGTACCAAGACAGAACACATTAGAATTAAATTATTCCATCAGAGATTAAGAGTTAAGTTTTGTATAAAGCTTAAAATTCGGTTCATTAGACCATGTTTATCAAATGTGCTTATGTAGAGTGTTTGTGTATTTTTTTGTGTATTTTTTGTGTATTTGAGTATTAAATTAAATCAAAACATGTATTATTAATAAGCACTTATAATGAAAAGTGCTTAATTAAGCATTTTAAGCTCCCCTTTTGTAGAGTTCTTATTAATAATACATGTTTTAATTTAATTTAATACTCAAATACACAAAAAAATACACAAGCACTCTACATAAACACCTTTAATAAACATGCTCTTAGCTTAATATTATTTTGTTAGTTGAATAATATGATAATACTACGTACCATGTTAAGTGCTCAAAATAAAATAATTAAAATAATAACTAGTCAACGTTAAAAATAATATTTTTTAAAAAAAGTTATTAAAAATATTTTAAAAAACTAATTTAAAACAATAAATTTTAATGGTAGTGGTGGTGGGTGCTTACGGAGTAATAAGGAGCGGCGGCGACGACACTAACAGGTTTGGTCTGAGACAAAGAAGACAGTGCGTGTACGGCCGCTTGACAAAGCTGCGTTGAGCCTGTCCCGACCACTATACATCGATCCTCCGTCGCTGCGTTACCGACCACACCGTGTAACTCTTTTATAGCTTCCACTAACTCTGGCTCCATAAACCAACACAGACTCGTCGTGTCGCTGAAATAACTCATCAGATCACAACCACGTATCGTCACCGTACACCTGTCACCTAACTTTCTCCAATACGCTTCGTACGCCGTTGGATCTCCACTATAACAATTTTAAAAATTATTTTGTATATTAAAATTTGGTTAGTGAAAGAAGGCGAAGATCTTGCAATGCGGTTTTAAGAGTTTTTTTTTTTGTTAAATTTAAATTAAATTAAATGTAAAAGTTAGATTAAAAACGTACTGATCAAGATTGATGATGGAATCGGACAAGGCTATGTTCTTGGTGTTCTCAAATTTCACCATCTTGTTCTTAATCTTGTTCTTGGCTTTGTTTTTTTTAATTTGATTTTGTTTGTAATAGTGTTTAATGATTAGAGAATAGTATTAGTTTCTGGTTGTATTTATAGAAGGAAAGAGATCTTTTATTTTTTGTTACTTAAATTGAATAAATATTTAAACTAGAAATATAGAGTCAATAATTTCACATTTTTATGGGAAAACAAATCTGTGGATAAGTATTTATAGCAAACATAGCACAACAGTTATAAAGAAAGAAATCTATTTTTATAAAATATTTTGTTACCAATGTGATGGAATTTCTTAGAAAAAATCCATCCACAGACCACAATTTATAATAAACAGATTTTTTATGATTTAATTCATTTAAAATATTTGTTATTTTACAGAAAAACATTAAAATAGTCGTTTTCTTTTTCACTTTACATTCTGTTTATTGTGGATCTCTTCAAGAGAAAATTGCTTAAAACTTGATTTGAAGTAGCACTTCATTCGTTTAAAATTTTATAATTTAAAATTTATTAGATTTGGGGATTATGTGTATTTTTAATAGAATCAATTTTATAGGAATTTTTTTTAAGAAATTAAAATCAAAGCTAAATTAAAGAAGGGGATCTACATTTTGTTTCTAGTCATCATCAAAAAGTTATTTTATACTGGTATGTTTTTTCCGCAGTTGTAATTTACTAATTTGTAGTGTCTCACTAAAATACAATTTTTTAATTTATCATTTCATTTTCAAAATCAGTTTCATTTATTGGAGTGCGCGTGGATAAATCTTGTAGGGTTCATTTCTTAAATCCTGTTGGTTTATTTTTTTTCTTATACATTGAATGAACATCAAAGAAGAAAATCCGAGGGAATTTAATATAAAATTATTGAAGTTATAATAGCATAGGAAATCCGGTCGGTCATTAAACCATTATTACATTTTTGTATATTCTTTTTTTATGAAAAATGAATAATGCTTGTAAAAGGTTTCTCCTTAATTTAGATAAAGCTATATTGTTTAACAAAGTTGGTATATATCTTAAATAAAGCCGTATTAGATTTCAATTTTTTTTTGGTTCAAAATAACTTTTAAATAAGTCGTACTCCTTTCTATTGTATTGATTAAATTCTTGAAAGTGTAAATATTTTTTTTTTTATCGTAGATCTAAATTTATTTTTGGTGTTCTTTGTCTCTATATTACTTAAGAAATATGAAAACCAAAATTAAATTTAGAATCATGAAAAAAATAGTAACACTTTCAAGAATTTAACCAATACCTAAATAAATTTAAAATTAGTAACAGAAAACAACTTAGTGGATTTCAATTTTAATTTAAAAATACAAATTGTGTTGTGACCACCAAGTTGGAAAGCGTAGGAGGTAGGAGTGGCAATGATGAACTCACGAGCCCATTTAATTTAAACAATTAATTTGTCAAATTCTTTATCGCTCTTTCATCATCACATCTCATTTTCCTAAATGGACCTATTGTTGTATATCCGATTCAATCTCTCTCTGTTTCTCTCCCTAGCTAACTCTCTGTGTTTCTCTCTCTAATCGCAGATCGCGAGTTTGTGATTGAAGAAAGAAGAAGATAGAAGATAGAGGAAGAAGTAAGGAGCACACAAGACACTTATGGAGTTCCCCAATAACCTGGGTACGTCTCCCTTCAGGATCGGGACCTGGTAATTCACTATCACCGTGATTACAGAGAATTATCTCTCTCACTCGCTCTAATGGCGTCAACGAGAAAAAACGAAGAAGATGATGCTACAGCTAAAACAAAACGTTGCCGTTTTTATACTTAATGATCCTCTTAAAAGGCTTCTTCTTATTTGGGCCTTTCTCTTGTCTTCTTTTGGGCCTTTTATTTGTGTATGTCTAGCTCACTTATTCACAAATCTCCACCTTGAGCTACATACGCACTTACCCTAACTCGACAAACCCTAGCCGTTTCCTCCTTTCCCCCTTTCACGATCCTGGCCTTGCTCCGACAAAACCGAAGCCACCTTATCAACTATGGTCCGTTGATAAGCTCCGTCTCTTCTGATCTTAATAGATCCCTGAAGAAATCACCCCTCGTCGCTTCTGATCTGAAGATCCCTGAAGCCGATGAACCTCGAAGCCTCTGATCTGAAATCCCTGAAGCCGCGAGCCTTTGTCGTCTCCTCCTCTACCTTGTTTTCCGGAGACGACCCAACGATGGTTGATTCAGGCATCGATGAGCTTGAGTTTCCTCAAGCATCCTTTGAACTTCTCCACTGGTAAGCACTTGGTAAGCATGTCTGCTGGGTTTATTGATGTGTGTATCTTGATTAGCTCCAAAATACCATCTGCTACTACATCTCTTATGAAGTTGTATTTGGTTGCCACATGCTTCATTCTGTCCTTGTACATGTAGTTCCTTGATAGAAATATAGCACTTTGAGAGTCGCAGTGTACCTCTGTTGCTATTTGCTTGAAACCCATTTCTTCACATATCCCTTTTAACCATATTGCTTCTCTTGCAGATTCTGATAAGGAAACATACTCAGCTTCAGTGGTAGAGAGAGCTACCACACTCTGAAGCGTTGATCTCCAGCTCACTGTATTCCCTCCTACGGTGAATACATAGCTTGATATGGATCTGCTCTTGTCCCTGTCTGCACCATAGTCAGAGTCGCAGTAACCTCTGATCTTGAAGTCTGATTCCTTGGTAAAGGTCAGGTTTACTTCCCCTGCTCCTTTAATATATCTCATTATCCACTTGACAGCTAACCAGTGTTCTTTGCTAGGATTGCTCATGTACCTGCACACTACTCCAACTGCATATGCAAGGTCTGGCCTGGAACCAACCATGGCGTACATGAGGCTTCCTACTGCACTTGAATAAGGTATGTCTTCCATCTCTTTAGCATTATCACTGTAGTCATTAGGTTCAACACTGTGTAGCTTGAATTGACTCCCAAAAGGTGTAGTTACAGCTTTGCAGTCTTCCATTTGAAATGTCCTTAGAACCTTTGATAAGTACTTGCTCTGTGATAACACCAGCTTCCCTTTGTGTCTATCCCTAAGAATATCCATTCCCAGAATTCTTCTTGCTGCCCCTAAATCCTTCATTTCAAATTCTGAGCTCAGTTGATCCTTCAACTTCTGAATGACTGACATTTCCTTTGAAGCAATTAACATGTCATCTACGTACAACAGTAGGTAGACCATGTTTTCCAGATTATCACCCTTTAGATAAACACAAGGATCAAACTCACTCCTTTTATACTTCTGTTGAAGCATAAACTTGTCAAATCTGTGATTCCACTCTCTGGGTGACTGCTTTAGTCCGTAGAGAGATCTTTTAAGTAGACAAACCTTGTCTTCACTTCCTTTCCTGACATAACCCTCTGGTTGCTCCATGTAAATCCTTTCTTTCAATGTACCGTGGAGAAAAGTTGTCTTCACGTCCAGTTGTTCTAGTTCCATGTCTTGGTTTACTACCACAGACAAGAGAATTCTGATTGAGGCATGTTTGACTACTGGAGCAAAGACTTCATTGTAGTCAACACCCTCTACTTGAGCAAACCCTTTAGCTACCAGTCTTGCCTTATGTCTAGGTTTCTCTGTCTCTTCTACTCCTGGCTTGAGTTTGAAAATCCATCTATTTCCAATTACCTTTTGATCCTTAGGCCTGTCAGCTAATACCCAAGTGTGATTTCTGTCCAAGGAGTCCATTTCCTCATCAGCTGCAGAGTTCCACAAATCACTGTCCTTGTCCATTAGAGCTTCACTATAGTTCCTTGGTTCATCAAAGTTAATGCTCTCTGCACTTGCCAAAGCATATGCAGTATAATCTGCATCTTCAAACTTAGATGGAGGCTTGGCTGTCCTTCTAACTCTGTCTCTTACCAATAAGTAGTTGCTAAGGTCTTCTTCTTGCTGAGTTGGATTTTCCTGAGTGTTAGACTCTTGTACTTGCTCTGCATCTGACTCTTTATCTGACTCTGGCTCTAGTTCTTCTTCACCTTGTTCTGGCTCCTCATAATCTGGATCTGCTCCACCTTGATTTGTGCTTCCACTATCAATTATTTCATCTCCAAGTATCTGTTCCAAATCAGGGCTGAAAGTAACTCTTTTTGTCCCTTTGTCTTCCTTGTTGCTTGATAACTTGCATATTTTACACATTTTACCTTATGTTATGCATTAGAATTAACTCATTTAGGTTGCATTTAGTGTCATATAGGTTGCATCTTGGTTTGTTTCGTGTATTTCAGGTTTTGGAGCATAAAGACGGCAAAAGTGATGAATTTAAGCCAAAAAGAAGCAAATACACTTGCATCGGCATGTTGTATCGGTTTCTATTGGCCGATATAGAAAACAGAAAGTTTGCCGAAGCTCGTATCGGCCAACCATATCGGTTTGGAGTGGCCGATACGAGAGAAAAAGACCCGAAGGACGCGTATCGACTTGTTGTATCGGCTTAGCTCGGCCGATACGAAGAAAACAGAGCCGAAGGAAGGCTACCGAAAGCGCATATCGGTCAGCCTGTATCGGTTTGCATTGACCGATACAGGCCGCGAAAATTAATGGAAATTCGGTTTTATGTTGTAAAAAGGAAAACCAATTCCTAAACCAAATTGGTTTTCCTTTATTTTCTTTGGTTTTTAATATATTAGGGTTTTTCTATGTTTAGAGGATGGATTCTATCTTTTATCTTTTCCATCGCTTTGTTTTTGCTTTAGACTTTGGAGATTTCTTGGTGATTGCTTCTTTGGCCACCTTTGTGATCTTCATCATCATCAATAAGAGTTTTCTTGAACCCTTTATCTCTTTGATTTGTTTATGTTTATACTTTCTTCAATATCCATTGTTTTAAGATTCAACATGCTTAGTGAGTAGTTTCCCTTAGACAATTGGGTTAGGGTAAAAGGGGATTGATTGAATCTAAGATTAATAATTGTCTAGGACTTAATAGATCATAAACTTTAGTCTTTGGTAACAAACTTAAAGCCTTAATCGAGTTGGCCATTCGATTATTGACCCTAGGAAACTTTATGAATCGAGAGATTATAAAGATTCCCGAACAATTACCTTGGAACCAAGCCTAGCTTAACCGAGAGATCTGTGTTAATAAGCTTGGTGGTTAAAATTGATTTGTTCTTAAAGTTTCTCGATGATTAAACTATCCAAGATATTGTTTTAGTTTAATTGTTGAGAAAAGGATCATTGCCACGAGAGTGGATTGATCTAAAATCGTTTTCAAAACCTTAAAGTTATCTTTGTAAAAGACAATTTGAAATCTGAAAATTTAATCATCCTTAAAACACCTTAACCTGATTGTTTAGCTTTTTAATAAATCTTTCAAAACTCTTAATTCGCGTTTTTATTTGTTTGATTTTCGGTTACAAAAACATTCACCAACAACCATTTTAATCACGCTTAAACTAAGTTCGTTTCTTATAAATTCAAGTATATTGTTTGCTCCTGATTTGGTTTGACATCTTAAGTACTACAATTAAGATATTAGATTTAACGGGGTAAAATCTCGTTTATCAAATTGGCGCCGTTGCCGATTCAGGAACTCGAACAATTATTAGAATTTTGAAACTACTTGGGATTAAGTATCAGTTCTTGTTACTAATTTGTTTTCTTTTCTTGTGATTTTCGTTTTGCTAGGTGTATGCAAAGAAGAAGTCACCGACAAAGTGACAGCTTGCTCTTCTTCGCAGACATCAAAGCACACGAAAGAGCTATCTCAAGAGAAAGGAGATCCAGCAATCACTCCGACTCATCTACATCGAAACTTCGGGTTCGGATTCAGAATTAGAGATGGGTGATGCAAACAACGCGCCTAACGTTGCACGCACAATTGGATCGGCCGATGTGCCATCTAACATAACCAACCGTAGTGGCATCACGCCACCAGCCATCGCCAACAACAACTTCGAGATCAAGTCTAGTCTCATCAATATGGTGTCCAGCAACAAGTTCTATGGGCTGCCTAGTGAAGACCCCATTGACCATCTTCACCAATTTGACATGCTATGCGACACGGTGAAGATCAATGGTGTCAACGAGGACATGTTTAAGCTGCGTTTGTTCCCCTTCTCACTCGGGGACAAAGCACACATATGGCAGAAAAACCTTGTGAAGGACACCATACGGACTTGGGAGGCGTGTAAGACGGCTTTTCTCACAAAGTTCTTCTCGGTGGTGAGGACAGCAAAGCTAAGAATCGAGATCTCAGCTTTCGCACAAAAAGACCAAGAAACGTTCAGCGAGTCTTGGGAAAGATTCAAGAGTTACACGGTGAGATGTCCACACCACGGTTTCACGGGAGAGAGCTTACTCAGCACGTTCTACCGCGGTCTAAAACCGAAGTTCAGAATGCTTCTTGATTCGGCTAGCCAAGGAAACTTCCTTGGGAAGACGGAAGCCGATGGACAACTTTTGGTGGAAAACTACGCCCTAAGCGATAGCAACTACGGGGAAGATTATGATCGCACCATCCGCAGCTCAGGGAATGATGAGCAATTTAAGATAGAGATAAAGGCGGTGAATGAGAAGCTGGATAAGCTACTCATGTCTCAAAAAGCGGGAATCAACTTCGTAGGAGGTAGAGAAGAAGAGGCGACCCCACTTCACAGCACTCATGAGGAGATAAACTATGTGGGTAATCAAGGTGATTGGCGTTTCAACAACTACAAACACAACCCGAACCTTTCCTACCGAAGCACCAACGTAGCTAATCCTCAAGATCAAATCTATCCCCAAGCACAACAAGGAGGATATGCACCGAGACCACCACTTAATCCACCACCAGGTTACAACCATCCTTCCGCTGCTCAAGGCCAAGTTTCTTCACCAGCTCCCCAAGGTGACCAAACTAACCAACTGTTGAAGCAAATTCTAGAAGGTCAAAGCCGAAGCTTCATGGAAATCGATGCCATCAAGACAAAGGTGGACTCTACATACAATGATCTCAACGCCAAGATCGAATCCATGAACTCACACTTGCAGGCTTTAGACAACCAAGTGGCTCAAATTACCTCGGCTTCTAAGCGACCAATTGGTCAACTCCCGGGTAAACCTGAAGCCAATCATAGAGAGTATGTCAACTCCATAGAACTTCGTAGTGGTACACAAATGCTTTCACACGATCTCATTGAGGACAATGCGGATCAGGTCGGGGAGGTGGAACAGTCACACGACACAGAGACCACAGTCCTAGACGACGAAAACACCGCATGCGGTAACGAGGAAGATACAGGACAGTTGTATCGGCCAGGCGTATCGGCCACATCTAGTCGATATCGACCACCTGTATCGGCCAGGAACAAGGCCGATACGAGTGAGAAGGAGACAGGGAGCGCGTATCGACCAGGTGTATCGGTTTCAGCTGACCGATATCGACCACCTACATCGGCCAAGAACATGGCCGATACAGAGGAAAAATCTGAGAAAAAGAAGAAACCCGTTTACGTGACGTCTTCTTACGTGCCTAAGCTTCCTTTTCCGGGTCGAGCCAAGATGCATCTCTTGAAGGAGTACTTTAGAGCTAAGCTCGAGAAGCAAGTAAACGAGGTACAAGTTCCCATGCCACTTATTGACGCTTTCAAGTTAGTCCATGACGACACTAAATCCTTGAAAGACACCATCAAAAACAAGTTTAAAAACTCGGAAGACACGGTGAATCTTTCACAAGAGTGCAGCGCGATCATTCAAAAGAACCATTCTCCTAAGAAACTTGGTGATCCAGGGAGTTTTACTTTGCCTTGCACTCTTGGTCCTTTGGTCTTTGAAAAGTGCCTATGCAATTTAGGGGCTAGTGTCAACGTTATGCCTTCGTCTGTGGCTAAACGACTTGGCCTTTCTTCTTTCCAACCTACTCAGATCTCTTTGGTGCTGGCCGATAGATCCGTGAAGGTACCCGTTGGAATCTTAGAAGATATTCCGGTAAAGTTGGGAGACGTTTTCATTCCAACAGATTTTGTCGTCTTGGAGATGGACAAAGAACCTGATAATCCACTCATCTTTGGAAGACCTTTCTTGGCAACCGCTGGAGCCGTCATAGATGTGAAGGTTGGAAAGATAGACTTACACCTTGGGAAGGACCTTGTTCAACGGTACAACATCAACGATGTGGTCAAAAAGCCTACGAAGACGGTTCCTTGTGAAACTTTGGTGATTGGAGTAGAGAAAGATGCTAGCAATGGTAAGACTAGTGATGATGCAAGGAGCAAACCCAAAGCTCCAAAAGTGGAACACCAACATCCTCCTAGAAAGTTTAGAATGGCGCATTCGAACTTGTCTAAAAACCGCGTCATTAGAAAGTTAGTCAACGAGGTTAAACTTTTGAAGAAAGCTTTCAAGGAAGGAGCAAGGAGTGCTCGCTGCGAGTCAAAACAAAGCAAGCACAACGATAGAGTCGAGTTTGTGGTGAACAGAGTAAAACTCAAGCCGCCCCTGGTACACGAAGTTGTCACCGAAAGAGATTCGACATCTCTTTCAATCCCCAATGTCACCTAAAAAGAAGGGGGTAAAGTCAAGCTAAGAGACTATAAACAAGCTCACTTGGGAGGAAGTCCCATGTCTATCCTTGTATATAAAATTTTAGTTTGCATTTAGATGATAATTTACTTAGAGTTTATATGTCATGTTTGATGGTTTCAGGTGAAAACGAAGTAGGAAGACGAATTCTGAAAGGGGTATATATCGGCCTGTTATATCGGTTCTTTGGACCGATATCGGGCAAGAGTATAGGTCTGCTCGGGACCGATACGAGACGACTTCGACTCGTCGTGTTAGTACTACCGAGGTAACACCCGAACCATGTGCATACCCATTAGTTTTTCATATTAGAGTCATTCATACATACATTTAGGAACCTTCTCCAATGTTTGTTTCACACGGAGACCGTGTGATTTAAGTTTGGGGCGATAGTCATATTAGTTTTCGCATATTAGCATTCATAAAAAAAAAAAAAAAAAAAAAAAAAACAAAAAAATCTGCATATAGGATTAGTTCATGGCATTTAGAGCATATGCATAGGGGATCTATGATGATGTTAACCTTGTAAAGCGACGCACTTTGTGTTTTGAACAAGTATCTTAGGTGTAGTATCTTCCGTAAACAAATTAGAACTCGCTGAAAATCTTAAAACCGCAACTCTAGACATTGATGTTTAAAAAGCCAATTGTGTTGTTATGAAGCTTGGTAGTTCTAAGTCACCTTCGAAAAATTATCCGAACTTAAACTTGACTTTTAATTAGCATGATTGATAGTTTTCAAGAGAATTTCTATGGCTTTTTGATTTCTACGGATTGCGGCTTCCTAAACCGAAACACTTTAAGCGTAATCCGGTCATTCTCATTATAAGGATGATTCCCCTCTCACCCCCTACGCCTAAACCCAAACACTTGTGATAATTCTTTTCATTTAGTGATTGTTTGGTTTCGCAAAAACTTGAAAGTATAGGGAGCGACAAGAAAGGACATCCATTGGGCTAGTGATTTAGAAGGGAATAATGGCTAGGTAAAACACGTCTTTGAGTTTTGAAAATTAAGAAAATAAACACGAGTGATTGTAAAACACCTAAGGGTAAAAGAATGGCTAAGTATAAAAAAAAAAAAAATAGAAAAATCGAAAAAAAAAAGAAAAGAAAAGAAAGAAAAAGAATTCGATTAAGAAATTAAAAAAAAAAAAAAAAAAAAAAGAGACTTAGCCAAAATAAATTCCTCTAAGGTTGTTAAGAAACTCGATGTTTAGGTGTTTAAATGTTTAAAAGAAAGACGATGGGTTAGTGGATAGAGTTGTATAGGGATGGATGTCCGGACTTGTATTGCTCCTTGTCTTTCCCGATTTTGCTTAACCCTTTCACTCCCCGAGAGAAACCGCGCTACAACTAACCACATGCATGAGTGTTAGCCTCCTTATTTGATTCGAAATCCCGCTCTTACCTAGACAAATAGAAAAACTCTTGGAAATTTTTGATCATGTTTCATGCTTGATTGTGTTTAATTGAATGTGAAAGGTGTTTAGACTAGACAAGTGGATCACATATTTTTGGTAATAATAGCGGACTTAGACGGAGTTAAAGGTAGATAGAAATAAGTAGAACTAGTTCGGTTGCGAGAGGGTACTATGTTTAGGATACTTGTTCATTACACATCCACGTTGCTTTTGGTTCTGAGGTCCCCGCCTCTGCACTTTCTCGAACTTTGATGCAAATTCTCTTACTTGAGGACAAGCAAAGGATAAGTTTGGGGGAGTTGATAACTTGCATATTTTACACATTTTACCTTATGTTATGCATTAGAATTAACTCATTTAGGTTGCATTTAGTGTCATATAGGTTGCATCTTGGTTTGTTTCGTGTATTTCAGGTTTTGGAGCATAAAGACGGCAAAAGTGATGAATTTAAGCCAAAAAGAAGCAAATACACTTGCATCGGCATGTTGTATCGGTTTCTATAGGCCGATATAGAAAACAGAAAGTTTGCCGAAGCTCGTATCGGCCAACCATATCGGTTTGGAGTGGCCGATACGAGAGAAAAAGACCCGAAGGACGCGTATCGACTTGTTGTATCGGCTTAGCCTGGCCGATACGAAGAAAACAGAGCCGAAGGAAGGCTACCGAAAGCGCATATCGGTCAGCCTGTATCGGTTTGCATTGACCGATACAGGCCGCGAAAATTAATGGAAATTCGGTTTTATGTTGTAAAAAGGAAAACCAATTCCTAAACCAAATTGGTTTTCCTTTATTTTCTTTGGTTTTTAATATATTAGGGTTTTTCTATGTTTAGAGGATGGATTCTATCTTTTATCTTTTCCATCGCTTTGTTTTTGCTTTAGACTTTGGAGATTTCTTGGTGATTGCTTCTTTGGCCACCTTTGTGATCTTCATCATCATCAATAAGAGTTTTCTTGAACCCTTTATCTCTTTGATTTGTTTATGTTTATACTTTCTTCAATATCCATTGTTTTAAGATTCAACATGCTTAGTGAGTAGTTTCCCTTAGACAATTGGGTTAGGGTAAAAGGGGATTGATTGAATCTAAGATTAATAATTGTCTAGGACTTAATAGATCATAAACTTTAGTCTTTGGTAACAAACTTAAAGCCTTAATCGAGTTGGCCATTCGATTATTGACCCTAGGAAACTTTATGAATCGAGAGATTATAAAGATTCCCGAACAATTACCTTGGAACCAAGCCTAGCTTAACCGAGAGATCTGTGTTAATAAGCTTGGTGGTTAAAATTGATTTGTTCTTAAAGTTTCTCGATGATTAAACTATCCAAGATATTGTTTTAGTTTAATTGTTGAGAAAAGGATCATTGCCACGAGAGTGGATTGATCTAAAATCGTTTTCAAAACCTTAAAGTTATCTTTGTAAAAGACAATTTGAAATCTGAAAATTTAATCATCCTTAAAACACCTTAACCTGATTGTTTAGCTTTTTAATAAATCTTTCAAAACTCTTAATTCGCGTTTTTATTTGTTTGATTTTCGGTTACAAAAACATTCACCAACAACCATTTTAATCACGCTTAAACTAAGTTCGTTTCTTATAAATTCAAGTATATTGTTTGCTCCTGATTTGGTTTGACATCTTAAGTACTACAATTAAGATATTAGATTTAACGGGGTAAAATCTCGTTTATCATTGCTCTGCCCTTCTGATTCTGTTTTGAGATCTTTGAACAACCTTCCCTCATGAAATATCACATCTCTACTTATGACTATCTTTTGTTCCTCTATAAGCCATACTCTGTAGCCCTTAGTTCCCTGCCCATAGCCAACAAATATGCCTTTGGATGCTCTTGGACTTATCTTGTCACCAATAGTGTGAACATAAGCCAAACATCCAAAGCATCTTATGTGGGCATAAGATGGATCACCTCCTGTCCATATGGCCTCTGGTACATCATAGTCAATGGATGTTGTTGGTGATCTGTTGATTATGTAAACTGCAGTATATGCAGCCTCTGCCCAAAACTTTCCTTCCAATCCAGTTTCTGAAAGCATGCTCCTGACCTTGTCCATGATGGTCCTATTCATCCTCTCTGAAACCCCGTTCTGTTGTGGAGTGTAGGGCACTGTCTTGTGTCTCTTGATTCCACATTTTGTACACAATTTATCAAATTGTGTATTGCAGAACTCCAAACCATTGTCTGTCCTTAGACACCTCAGCTTCTTCTTGGTTTGGTTTTCTACCAAAGTCTTCCATTCACAAAACTTCTGAAAAGCTTCACCCTTTGTCTTCAAGAAGTAAATCCATACTTTCTTTGAAAAATCATCTATGAAAGTTATGAAGTATTGTGCCCCGGATAGGCTTGGTGTAACGTTGGGTGAACCCCACAAATTTGAGTGCACATACTGTAGTGTTTCTGTGGTAGTGTGTTTAGCTTTAGGAAAGCTCAGTTTATGAGATTTTCCCATGACACATGACTCACAAAACTCTAGGCCTTTGACTTCTTCTTTCTTGAGATAGCCCTTCCTTGCTAGAGTCTCCATAGACTGTTTACTCATATGAGCCAGCCTTGAATGCCATTTCTTTGTACACTCAGTGCCTTTGGAAGCAGTGTTTGCCTCCCCTTTACCATCAGCATTTCTGACTGATGCTTGAAGATGATAGAGTCCTTGTTGATATTTGCCTTTGAGAACCTGCTTGTCTCCTTTAAAGAACTTGACAATGAAATTTTCCCCTTCATATCTGCAGCCAGACTTTTCTAGTTGCCCATATGAGATTAAGCTTCTTCCCATCTCTGGCATGTATCTAACATCACTTAGTGTCACCACTGTTCCATCTTCATTTTCAATTGTGACCTTTCCTACTCCTTTCACCATGCAGAATGTATTATTGCCCATGAGAACCTTGTCCCCATTACATTCTTTGAATTCAGACAGCACCTCTCTCCTTGGTGTCATGTGAAATGTACATCCTGAATCCATGATCCAGCTATCGTCTGAAGCAACTAGACATGCTGTGAGTGCTGTGATGTCCTCTGGAGTCAGGTCAGCCATGTGTGCTGTTAGTGCCACTGCATCTGGTAGATTCACAGCTACATTTGTTGAGTGGTTGTTCTTTGTGGGGTGATGCACTTTCTTTCTGTTAGGACAGTCACGTTTCCAGTGACCATCTTCCCCACAAATCCAGCAAGCCTTAGATTTAGGATCCCTAGACTTGGACCTGTTCCTGCTCTGATGCCTTCCACCCTTAATTTTGTTTCTATCAAACCTTTTCTTTTGCCTACCCCTCTCCTCAACAAACAAGCCTTCTGCGGAAACTTTGGACTTGCCTAGGAGACCTTTCTGTTGCAATTCTACTTCTTTTGCATAAGCTGATGAAGTTACATCACTCATGGTCAGTATATCTTTTCCCATGCCATACTTCGAGTATGCACTAGCCGCTCATATTGAGGAGGAAGTCCCGATAGCACCTGTATTGCTTGATCTTCATCCGAAATCTCAATCTTGAGACTTGCTAGATCGAGCAATTAGCCTTAGGAACTAATCAAGATTCTCTTCAATTGACTTGCTTTCTGACATCTTGAAGCTTGCAAACTTTTGCTTTAGGTATATTCTGTTGGGTAAAGACTTTGTCTGATAGTCTCTTTCAAGAGCTTTCCACATTCCCAAAGCAGTTGTTTCATTCATAATCTTCCTTAGAATGACATCACTGAGACATGCTCCAAGCAGGCTTCTTACCCTTAGATCTTTCTCTGCTCTTTTCTTGTCTGTTTGAGGTATCAATGTGCCTGCCTCTCCTGACTCTATGGCCCCTGATGAAGATTGCTCTTCTTCTGTGGTGAGTACTGATATCAGGCCTTGTATCTCTAGCTGACCAAGCATCTTATATTTCCACAATCCAAAGTCCCCTTTGCCATCAAACTTCTCCATCTCAAACTTCCCTTTAGTTGGCTCCATCTTGATTTGTTCTCTGAATCTTTCTTCTGTTACCTGCAGATAACAAAGAAAGCAACCCACAGATTACAATATCCTATGAAGTGCAACAATCTTTGACAGTAAGAGTTTAGGTTTTGATGCAGTTTTGATTTTGTGATTGTATTGATCTAAGTCAGGAATACTTCCTGAGTTTTCTTTCTCTGTCCTTATTTACGGATATTGTGCTTTATACGTTGCAGATTCACTTGGTCCGTGAGTCTTCCTTAACGGCTTTGATGTCTGCTGTTTCCAACGTATGCTTTCTTTCCCTTTCCTTCTTGTGTTAAGTCTTTGAATCTTCGATCGATCTTGAGCCTTGCTCTGATACCAATTGTTGTATATCCGATTCAATCTCTCTCTGTTTCTCTCCCTAGCTAACTCTCTGTGTTTCTCTCTCTAATCGCAGATCGCGAGTTTGTGATTGAAGAAAGAAGAAGATAGAAGATAGAGGAAGAAGTAAGGAGCACACGAGACAACTTATGGAGTTCCCCAATAACCCAGGTACGTCTCCCTTCGGGATCGGGACCCAGTAATTCACTATCACCGTGATTACGAGAGAATTATCTCTCTCACTCGCTCTAATGGCGTCAACGAGAAAAAACGAAGAAGATGATGCTACAGCTAAAACAAAACGTTGCCGTTTTTATACTTACTGATCCTCTTAAAAGGCTTCTTCTTATTTGGGCCTTTCTCTTGTCTTCTTTTGGGCCTTTTATTTGTGTATGTCCAGCTCACTTATTCACACCTATTTTTAACACTTATCTCTCATTCATAACTTCGGTTTTCATATTCGTACGTCGATTTTTTACAAAAATATACGTTGAACTAAATATTATGAGCAAAGTTTAGAATAATGGTTTTTCTTTAGCTTTGTAAAAACTGGTTTTTCTTTTGATGGAAACAATTGAAAAAAAGTTAGTGCAATTTTTAATAATATTAATTTTTTAATAATATTTGATTGGTGAAAAAATAATAAGCAGAAAGAAATTAAAATAGTGAAATATACATGCAATTTGAGCATGTTAACCAAAAACTTTTCATTTAAAATTTTCGTGAAATACAATTTAAAAAACGTAGTTTTGTAATTGTCCCTAAAACTTTTTTAACTGAACTAAAAATGGAATGGAATTGGGCTAAATAAATAAACAATTCTTCAAAAAATTAGAAAAATGTGTTATAAACATTTTTTTTGACATCAAGTGTTATTAATGAAAGTAATAAAAGAAAGCACGTGGGCTGATTAAAGAAAACCATTAAATTCGGCATTTTAATTTATGGTCCGACGTAAATACATCTCTAGACTACCTCTAATTTCATTCTTTTTTTCTTTCTTATTTATTTATGTTATTTTATTTAATAAATGGACAGTTGTAACTTATTAATGTTGAATCTAATCGTCAGAAATTACATTTATTATTCGGTCTCTGATACAAACTGACTATGATTTTTCCACAGAACAATCTTTTACTTCACGAAATGACCGTAGATTTGAAAAAGTGGGTAAAGATACAAAAGAACCATATTTTAACTTTGTCTACATTTACATATAGGTAACTTTAATCAATATAAAAAAACATTATATAATCCGCAATGTTATCCATGAAAAAAATGTATATCACTAGTCACTACCAAACTAAATATACTTACCATTTTAAACAAGAAAAATAGACTTAAAATCCTAATCATTTTCCTCTCATTTTAATTCAAAAAATTTAATTGCAATACATGTAAAATGTAAGAATAATATAACCATTTTTTACTTGATCCATCATGGACATCTAGGGTTTTTCCCTGGACCTCCATAATAAAAATAATTACCCCAAACACGATTAGTCCCACCTTTTATATCATAACAATTAGGATGATCAGCAACAATCTTAAGATTCGAAGCCGGAATAAGAGTATTATCCCAGTCAACTATTTGTAGGTTCCGAAAATAAGATGCTTTATGAAAACCTTCACCCGCGAAATGGCCACTACCCATTTGAGTCGTAGTGTGTGAACCACCAGGTCGGGTGTTCACAATCTCGCCACCAAATTGGACCATGCTCCCATGTTGCTTTAGATGTGTGAATAGAAACGCGGGCCAATACCCGACCAATGCTCCTGATCCGAATTGTAGCCACCAGTGACCGTGTTTCGGATCCTATATAGTCCAAAGATTGTATCATTGTTATTGTAATTGTCACTAAACACAAAATTAAAAGTGTATTATAGAAATTGTGGAGACACATCTTTATAACCTAAAACTTGTATGAGTTTGGTTGGACACAGAAAACATTGATGTGAAAGTGTGTGAACCATGTGCTTTGATATATATAAGTACTAGATTTGATTGGTACCATTCTTGAATTAAAAATAGTATAACAAAATATCAACACTGTACATTCTTGAATAAATTTTTTCGTAAGTAAATAATTTGCTTAATCATAAAATCTTTATACGCTAATTTCTACTTGCCAAACCATACTATATGCTAAGTTCCATTTCAAATTTTCAGTTATTGGATATATAATACATTTTGTAGAGAATGAAGAGAATTAACCTTCCAAATTAGTAAGCTTATATCGAATTGTCCACCATTATAGGAAGATCTAGGTGAAATCGCAGCACCGATCGCGATTCGTCTGTTGGTTTGAACAAAACCGGAACACAACAAGTTGTAGCAACCAGTTGTTCGGTATGCATCAGACTGAAAATTCACTAATGTTAATTCAATTAAAACGATAATTAATTAATTTAGCATATATATAATTAAACTAAGCAAAGATAGTGTTAATTAGTGGAAAACATTTACCGTCCAATATGTGAAGAATCTTGGATAAGTGTCACCATATAACTCCGGGCTAATCTGTGCAACAAAATCAAAAAGATAAATCTTTAAGTAAATAAATATAATGGGATAAATAAATTAAACATAAAAATAAATTAAAAAGACAAAAGTGACGTACTTGCCAACCAGCTTCGATGGTATTAAGATCGTGTGTGAAAGAACCGGCAATAACCCAAATCTGAGAAAGACTAAACTCGTATTGGCTTGTGACACGTGGCGACCACACGTTTATGCTAGCTTTTGCTCCGTAGTATTGTCTCCCGGTTACATATCCCACTGCATGCTACAAAACAATTCATTTCTTTTTCTTATGATCAATAAAAAAAAATTGAAATATATAAATATTAAATTTTTTGAGACTAATTTATAATTAATTAGAATTGATAAACTAATTCATGTCATTTATTTCATATTTTATGTCTTTTAATATTTATGGTGTGAGATATATTCTACTCAATTTTTTTTTTATTACAATATTCTACTCAATTTTGATTCACAAAATTATTACAATTGATTCTTTTTATAACAACCATTTTGCAACACAAATGTGCAAGCACGGAAAAAGAGAAAAGAACTAGAGAATAATCTTTTTTACGATGTGAACATAGAATAATTATAGTAATGTCACGCTCCTCTCTTTTTCCATTTTGTGCTTGAAAATAGACTTTTCTTTTGAGTTTCTATACAAAGTGTTTGTATGCGTTATGGTCGTGAAAAAAAATTAAGAAAAAGAATTACGAAAAAGCTGAATTTTGGTATCATTCTATATCTTTTTCTTTATAGGAAAAAAAAGATTTAAACCTCTGACTTTCTGATTAATTATTTAATATTAAAAAATGGTACTTACTTCATGTCCGTTACTAGTGGAGTCTCTTCTCACGCGCCTAATTTTCCGACCAAATCTCCGAACAGAACTTGCTCTTAACATGTCTTGTTCGGTTATTCTTCTTATCGGAACCGTACCTTCCGGACAAAACTCGCCGGTTAAACTCCACAACTGAGATTCTTCATAAGATTCATTATCTTTAGAAGTACTATATCCTTTAGGGATCTTAGGTGGATCCTATAAAACAAGAACCAAACTTAACAACTTCTTTGATATTATTATTATTTTTTGTTATCTTGAACCAAAAAGAGAAGTGAAAGATAACTTTACCATTGGTTTTTGTCCTTGTAAGAGAGGATGATCAAAAGCAGGTTGTTGATGAGACAAAACACAATCTATTAAATCTCCATCTGAACTCTGAAATAATCACAAGAAACAATCACTCTTTTGGTATATAGAGTTGGTTTAGTTGGTTAAGTCTATTGGTTGGTTTATCTTCTTCATCTTACTGAGAGAATCTAATAAGAACAAAGGTTCATGCATGTCTATATATTAACTATAAAGTGGACTATTCGACGGTATCATTTACTTTAGGTTAAGTGTCTCGGTCCCTAACTTTTCCTGGTTTAACAAAAAAAAAATGTCTACGGACTAATAAAAACAGAGTAAGAAACAAAGTAAATCCCTAAAGGTTTAGTTTTCGAAGGAATCGATTTAAAACAAATGTTAAAAAAGAGATCATTATATATTTATTGATCATAGTGATAACTTGGGAAACAAGATTTGAGTAGAGAGAAGTTACATGAATGGTTTTTATTGTGGGCTTGTTGATCTTTTGAAGCTCTTCTCTAATCAATTTAAGCTTTTGTATCTCTTCTTTAGGCCGGAGAGTTTGTTGGGAGAAAGTAGTGTTTAAAGGAGAAGCAATGGAGAAGGAAGAAGAAGAGAAGAGACAAAGTAAAAGAATCAATCTAAGAAAGCTAAAAGAAACCATTGTAATTAAAAGACTTAAACAAGACTTGGTTTGAAGTAGTATGATGAAAACATATGATGTCTTGTTGTTTTCTTCTTGAGTGATCAAAAAAGACAACATTTAATACGTTTTCTTATTGTTGTTCGTCTTCTTGATGTTACTGACACATCTCCCAACAAACCTATTAAACACATAATCACTTTCTCTTAAAGAAAAATCAAGAAGATTCAAAAATACCATTAAAAGATATGAATAATCAACACAAATTTATTAGGGTTGAGTGTTGAGAAAGTTTTGGGCATGTGTGTACATAAATATATGGTATGAAATGAGAAGAAGTTATTGTATCAAGGTTTTATTTAAAGATTTCTAGAAAAATTTAAGAAGTAAAATGGATAAAAGAAGATAAGATAGAGATAGAGAAGTAAACTTTAGATTTATGTGAGAATAGTAATTTATAAGGAAACTTTGATTTGGTTTGTAGAAAGGGACCATAGTTCAGATGAAATTGAGTACCTTTGAATTTTGGTTTCTTCAAATTTATTTATTTATTTATGCTGTTACTCCCTTTTTCTACGCCTTTTTATGTTTTTTGTAAAATGTAATATTACCTCGCTTGTTTTCTAGTGTTAAACTAAAGTATTTCATACGATATCTACCAAAAAAATAAGTATTTTTAAGACAAAAAATAAGTATTTAATACAACAATTCACATCGAAAATTTACATTATAATTAATATAAAGCATTTTTTATCAATATTTAATTTAAGGCAAAGAGGATACTATAGTTTAGTATTTATATTACATGTTGTAATTAAGAAAGGTGGGTGAACTAACAATTACTCTAATTTTATACAAAGAATAAAGCAATGTTGCTTGTAATTAAGAAGAAGTCTTGAGTTTACGATACGTAATCCCTCTAACCATTGACCAAAATATATAGTATGATAATACTCTCCAAGGTAGAGTATGTATTTATGAAAACATGGCAAATTTTATTGATTCAAAAGCATTCTAAATTATCACATAGTACGAGTTTTGACAATTAACTTGTCGAGACTCGAGAGTGTCTAGTTTTTTTTAAAGTGTACTCATATTGTCTCTAAATATTGAGGAGTGATTTAACCAAGCATGCATACTTTCACATATCATTGACCAAGTTTACAAGATTCTCCATGACATTACATTTTCTCTTCGAATATATAATTTATATGTAACAATTTCATTATCATACAACTACTATAAACAATAATTAATATTAATGTATATACATATAAAATATATTTTAAAATATTACTAATAACTAAACTAGGGTCAATAGGTATTTAAGTTGGGGAATTAAGTGGTGCGGTCCTCGTAGGGACACATATACATTGATGACCGTTTCTTACCACACCCTCTTCATTTTTAAAAATTATTTACTGTGATATTTATTATTTTTAGACTATTATTTTACTGTTTTTGTTGCTTTTAGTTACTTAGAGCATCTCCAATGGTTAAGCACCAAAGGAGAGTGCTTAACCATTTTTTAATATAATTTTATGTTTAAGCAACTTTTTGTTAGATTAAATATTTTGTTGCCTCCAATGGTTAAGCAACTCTTGGTGTTTAAAAAAAAACTTTTTTGTTTTCATTTCATTTCAAAATCATATTTACTGGTTGGTGGTAATGTGTTCTTGACAAAGACAAAGATGGCTTTCTCGGCTTCAAGCTTGATTCTTTTCCGCACAATGTACACAAACTGTCCTACGGTTAGGTCAGCTGGTACAAGATACCTAACAAGAGAAGGGAAAGATTCAATCACAGTGTTAATGTATTAAACCCAAACAAGTACATAAAGATACATCCTTTAAGGTTCACTTGATTCAAGTAAGTCTATAGCTTTAATTGATTTGATTTGTGATCAAGAGAGTCAAGATTGCACACCAGCATATAAACCAATCATACAAAAATACCAAATCAGAACCTAACAAACTTACTTCAAAATCAGGCTAATCACAATCTAACTTCTCCATTAACAAAAGATCAATATCGTATAAGCACAAATCGAAAGCCTAAATAAAAGGAAACTAGCCGAGAGGGTTAGAGAGCTTGATGGAGTTATTCACCATGGCGACTCAATTGGTATCTGCGATGATGATTAAGAAGAAAACAAAACCTAAAATTTCAGCTGTTATGCTTAATCGAGATAAACCCAGATCACAAAAACGTAAATCGACAAAGAGAAAAAGGTAAAATTGAATATACCCAGAGAAGTAACTATCGATGATCCGAGAGAGAAAACTTGATTTGATCGAAGAAGAAGATCTATTAATAATATTGTAGTAAGGAAGAGAATCGATTAATAATTATCGATGATCCGAGGGAGAGAAAGCTTGATTTCATGGATGAATCGTCGGAATCAAATTCGCAATCGACATCGCCATGGGAGAAGAGATTATGACCAAAAAAAATTATCCCCCAAAATAAACCCCGACAAACCTTTACCTTCTTTTTTTTTATTCCACCGAATCAAAAATCGACACGATAGACTGCTTAAAAATAGTTTAAAATGATTCTATAAGCATCGATTCTTAACAATAAACTCATTATTCATTTAATTAATTCACCTAAAATTACTAAACACCCTTCTAAACACCCATCAAACAACACCAATGGAGTTGGTCTTATATACAGAAACAGGGTTGACTATAGAGAGAGAACTTATGATTGAGTTTCGCACCACATCTTAAATATTAGTAGTAAAATTCAGGAACACAATTTTCTTTTATTTTGGATGTTGCAATTGATTCCAACTTTTATTAGCATTTAACCTAGAGTAAATGATATATATACTTTTTATCTTTAATTAATTTCACAAATTAAAAATAAGTTAGATTCATCCATCAATGCATTTATTTGTTTAATTATAGTTTCTAATACACTAAAAGTACTCTTGGTAAGATCTCTACATTATGTGTTTATATATGACCGATCAAAACTAAGTGAATCTATACATAATTTTGATATCAAAAGTATGAAACTAATTCAAAAAATAGTGAAGAATGTGGTCTTTTATAAAGTGGGAGAATTTGATTCCTGTCAACCAAAATAATGGCATCAAAGAGCAATATAGCTTTGGTGGCTCATAGGAGTGCTTTTTTAATATTTATATACGAATATTTGAATTATGACTTATGGTCATGAGGTAGAATTATTGCGACCACTAGTTGAGAAATGAATCACTTCATATTTTCAATTTTCATTAATTGATCACTAATCATCTAGAGACTATAAAATTATCACCTTCACATTAGCTTTTTTGCTTTAACGTAATATTACGTAGGGTTTAAAATGAGTTACTAGTTAATTATATAGACCATATATAAATCCATTGTTGAACCAAAAAAAAAATACAAATCATTTAATCGATGAAGATGCAAAAATTCAATGGTCATAATAAGAAATTTATACTCCTTACATTTCAATTTAAGTGCCACTGATAAAAAAAACTCCCACAGATTAATCGAATATATGTTATACGCTTCAAATTTTTAAATGACATTTTATTTGGAAGCGAAAATCAATCTTTAATTTAAACGAAATTTAATTTAAAACAAAGAAGTATATATAATTAATTACAAAAATGATTCTGAAAACTATGTGTAACATGACATTGTCGTTCTCATACTCCAGAAAACTAGGCATATAATTTAACATAGCCGATTATTACTCATGAATCATGATAAATTCCACTACACTATCTATGTGTGAACGAGTATATATAACAAAAATAAAATAAAAAACCATTTAATTTTTTCTAAAATATAGTCAAGTTTTTATTTCTTGGTCATAAAAGAATGTACTTTCTTTTTAACTAAAAGAGGGAGAGAATGTTGAAAAAGTGATGAAAAAGAGGAATATTGAAGCAAAAGGACGACACAACAATTTGATGTAAGAGCAATGATGTTGTCTAAAGCCCTTCCCATGCTCAGCTTTTTCTTCCACGAGGTTAAGTTTTTTAGTTAATCAAGATTTCATTATAAGGTATTAAAAAAGGTTATAACAATTATTTAGACCGGCATTGAAATATATGATTATTCATCATTTTTTTGTGAATAATGTGTTTCACAAAGCCGCGTGATTATATTACATTTTTATAGGACCATGCGCATTATTACAAGTACATCATGCATGATGATGCACATGATGATTAATGCCGCATATTGCGACCGACGCTTATCTTAATGTGAGGGTTGTGTTATGTTGGGCTTTAAATTGGCTCTTTTAGACCCATTTGAATATTCTTAATGAAGTTTTAGAACACAAACATCTACGAGTGTTTGTTGGTGATTTAAGTTAATGTCAAGTTGAGATTGTTTGATTATTGACTATTGCATCATGAACTACAAGTTTTATAATAACATTTGATATATAAAAAGCTTATTAGTTACACCAATATATATATATTTTCCGTATTAAATTAATACATATATCAAACTTTTCTATTTTAATAACATATGAAGATCTAATTCAAACTCATGCTAATTAGACAAACATGTACATAGGAAGCCGAATAAATAATCCATATCATAAACTAACATTTCTAGGGTTCTCGTTTCGAATAAAAGCAATTAAAAATAACTATAATTACACGATTTCCAAACATTCCAAAACTATATACACTTTTCCTCCATTTTCTTATATATAATTTTACAAAAAATATATCGGAATGTTTTAGAAAAAAGGTTCTATAATTAATCAAGAAACGAGAATCCCCCGTAAAAACAAATAATTTCGCCGTAAAATAATACAATTTCCCCCCCTTTTTTTACATGTGTGTTTTTCATATAATTCTACAAAAAAAAATCACATAAATTATCATTATTTTTTAACAAGGGTAGATAACGCCAAAGTATTATCAGCCATTTCATGCAAAGTGGTCGTTGACTTAGCAAACACGCTCGATTCTTTAGATCCGATCATAGCATCGTTACACGTGTCAATATTGGTCAACGAAGCACTAAGATTAATGTTAAGACTAAACCCATCATTCTCTTTAATATTATTCAACGCCTTTTGTAAATTATCAATTGCATTGTCATAATTTGAGTAGCAAGTCTTGAATCCTCCTCCGCCACCACTTGCTCGGCCACTCTTGGCGGCTTCTTTAGCCTTGATGGTTCTTTTCATTAGCTCTCTTATGGACACTTCTGTCGCGGCGTTAACGTTCTTTTGGTCTTTCACGACCGATCTACATAACACTTTGAAATCCGACACGGAACATGGGTCTTGCACGTTTAGCATCATCCGGCGAGCCATTGATGAGCCGCTCTGGCTCGCCGTGAGGATTATAAGGAGAATTGCCACCGTAACGTGGAGATTTGTACACATTTTATATGTTTTTTTTATAAAGTTTATGTGTATATGTTTATTTACCAAATGTTTGTGGTTAGAATATTTGTTGTTGATTATTTGAGGAAGAGAGGGATATTGGTTTATTTATATGCGTTAAATTTTACTATAAACAAAAGTGGATATTTTTAGTTATTACTTTTGAGGAAACTAATTGAAATAATTTGTCACCAGTAAATTAGAGAGACTTATCAAATTTAGTTCATTGGTCATTATTTTTTTTGTCATAAAAATTCTTTTGTTTGTGCCGTTTTGAGGATTTTCATTTTTTTTATGGTTTCTTATTATGGGCTTTTCCGTGTTGACATAAATCTCTACCAGAGCCCAATTAAGAAATGTAATGCCTTGATGCACGGGGAGATATTTGAGTTTTCAATTTATTTTGAATTTTTTTTATCTTATCAACCAATTGAATTGTGATACCTTGAACTTCAAATATCTGTTTCTCATTTCATAGTTGATACTTGATAGGTCTATAAATTCACGACCTATATAACTAAAGTGAACAATTATAAAACTACATAATTTGAATTCATTTTACAAACTACACCATTTCAAAATTATTTTTCAAAATTACATATAAACATTCAAAATTAAATACAAAGAAATTTTACCCACACAATCCTCTTTAATATTATATCTTAAATATTGATTAGCCAATTCAAATAAAAATAATTTAACTTTGATAATTTTTTAAACGGTAGATCAACCATTTAAAATTCTAAAAAAATATAAATATATTGAATTATGTGTAGTTTTGTGAAGGAATGATTGAAAAAAATTTAATTTTGTAAATTCCTCTAATTTAAATTAGTATTTTAGCAGAAAATAACTATTTTAACCCAATTTTTATAAAAAAAAGATAATTATTACACTAAATAATATTTTTTTTGTCAAATATTACACTAAATAATAATGCAAGTCAAAATGGTAATTATAGTGGGAATAAAGAGAAATTCACAAAACTACACCCTTTCAACCCTCCCTTCACAAAATTACAACTAATTCAATATTTTCACAAATTTACACTCTTTCAAAATTTTACAAGCTTGATCTATCCTTTTAAAAATTACCAAAATTAAAATATTTTCATTTGGGTTCGCTAATTAGTGTTTAGGGTATAGTATTAAGGGGGTCTGATTGTATGTGTAAGGTTTATTTGAATTTAACTTTGAATATTTAGGTGTAGTTTTGTGAAGTAATTTTGAAATGGTGTAGTTTTGTGAAATATAATTCAAATGTTGTAGTTTTGTAATTATCCCGGGAATAAATGGCGACGGCGCGATTATTGGTCACCTGAAACATAAGTTAAGGTTGAATTATACCATTTAATATTTTTCAACAAATCAAAAGAACTAACTGACGTGCACCACAAGCTCAAGATTATACGTTTCTTTGGCCAACTAAAAAAATTAGAATAATCATGAAAGCAATGACTTAAAATTGCATCATGTAATCACTAATCAGCAAACAACAAAAAGAAAATTCACAACACAGAATTATTGTCATCTCAATCAATACCCGGTTTAGTGAATAATTACAAAAATAAATAGTTTAATATTCATAAAATTGACATATGACTTTATTATAGATCTCAATCAGTGTGAGTATTTTTGTTTTTGCAATAATACAATTCATTAATGCAAGTAAATACTCCTATAAATCAATAATACTACCCACAAAAAAAGAAGATATTAATAATACCACAAAATGGGTTTAATAGTTACCGTTGACGTTGACTTTATTCCGGTGGATAACTCACGAGTATGTCGTCGCTTTGCTTCTAGACCACCGAACCCACCACAGCTTCCAGATAGGTTGTATTTCTTTCTTATTTTTTTTTTTATTATTTGGTTAAAATTTTGAACAGCCAATAATTAAGGTATTGAAATTTTTTTTTTTTTCAAAAGTCAATAATAAAAACCTCGGTTCTAAAAAAACCTCGGTTCTAAAATTCGCTCGTCTAGCCGATTACTCCCCCGAATTTTCGCTACTCAGTGGTCGTCCGCGTCGATTAAGTTTTTGACCGCGTAAATTTTAATGACTAAATAACGACGTCTAATTCTATAAAATTTCTCATAATCCAGTTAATTTTTGACTATTCTCCGACTAATTTGATCATTTAAATTTAAATTTTATATTTTTTTGATAAATTATTAGTTTTAAAGGTTAATAACATTATAAATAATAATAAAAAATCAATATAAAGTGAAAAAATATATAAAAATATAAATTTATCATAAATTTACTCCCCGATTAATCCCCAAAAAATCTCCGATTTTTTCGCTAGGCGCTAGGCCTTTGTTGTCCGTACGCGTAACGCCTAGCGAGTTCTAAAACCTTGATAAAAACTATCATTTAGTTTTTTTTCTAGCGGATTTTAAAACATGATATCTTATTCCACTAACCAATTAATAAAAAAAAATTACTAGTTTTAGTATTCGACAAAATTAGATTAACATGATGAATCTTCCATGGAAATTACCATTAAACCACCATTATTTTCTTCTCATTTGAACGTAAAGAATCACAATTTTTCGATATTATGAAAATCTTGTTTACGTTATTGGACCAAACACTTTTTGTTTTAACAACTTGTCCACTTGAATTTTGTATCCTTGTGACCGTAAATGCATCAATAATTTTCACAAAACCGTGTATACTATCTTTCTAGATTTTAATATTGAGACCCGTGAGACGAATCTCTTGCGTTGAATTTAGACTAATTAGTCACACAGTTGCGCAGGTTTTGTAATATTATTGATCTAACTAATGACATATGATAGACATATGATAGACATATGATAGACATTGACGCATGCCTCATATATAATATATATATATATATATATAGTATTTAGGAGATTATGCAACAAATATAAACAAAACGGATATATTTTGTAGAAATTCAACAAGAATTTTATAAGATATTTTTAGAAACTATTACCACAATTTACATGCACATAACCAAAAATTATGGTTCCTAATTAATTAACGAATCGTTTTATCAATAAACTATTGGTAGTTAAACTCGATTTTTGTAAAAATGATGATAGAGTGTACGACAAATATTATTCTGTCATTTTCAGAATGTGTATTAAAAGTCAAAATTTGCGGGAAATATAGTCATACTTTTGAGATGAATTAATGAATAAGATAGGATCAATGGAGAAATTGAATATATTAATAATGATTGAATTTGCTTTGATTTGGAGACGACATTTGCAATATACGGCAGATAGATTACGCCCATTACGCTGTTTTTGTTTTCTCCAACTATTACAATGCTAAAGTTTCGTCCCATATGAATTTTGTTGGATTCCAAAAAACACTTAGTTTTATAAATTTTCACGCATATTAAAAATTTATTAAATTTGTGTATTTATAATACTAAAACAATATTTAATATATGTCTAGGTCTAATTTGAGACAATAGAAAAATATTAAACAAAATCTAATTGGTCAAAATATATTCAATGACAATAAATTTTACATTGAAACTGAAAAACTACAACTATTTTGGAATAAAAAATTTCTTCTAAAACTACATCTATTTTGGAACGGAGGAATATAGTTTTAAGAGTTTTTTTTGTTTCAAAATAGATGTAGTTTTGAACTTCAAATATAAAATTTATTGTTGTTTTATTTATTATGATCAATTATATTTTGTAGATTTTTTTTAAAAAATAGGTAAACACTTAATAATTTTTTTGTGTTGAAAATACAAAAATTTAATACTCCTAAAACAACATCTATTATGATCAAGACTTAATTAAATTGCGCATAGTTAGTCCATTTAATAGTATCATCAAAATATTCGTTTATAAAGTTACATTATTCTTAGAATAGTTTTAAGATGGTCTCATAATAATCATAACCCACTAACCGAGTAATTACTTTAACAATAATGGTAACTATTCTACCCTATTAGTATAAAACTATAACAGATACTCCTCCAGTCTAAATTCTTTTTATTTTATTTTTTTTGTCAACGTTTGGGCCACAAATGGCCGACCCATTAGCCAATCCTACACAAACGTAGGCGCGGGGAATCGATCCCGGATGGGGTGGTGTTGGTACATGGATCTGGACAAGCCCAACTCGGCCCATTTACTGAAAGCTGTGAAAGAAGCCCAAGAGCAAAGCCCATCAGGAGAAATGAATAATCATGTCGCCCTAACTGTCTCCCTATATTTCCGGGCGGTTGAGGAGATTACGGACGGGTTGGGGCGGAAAAATAGGAACGACCCCAACCCGACCTGAAGGAAGATGTGCCTATAAAAGGAGACAAAACCCTAATTTTAGTCTCTCTCTTCTTCTTCTCTCACGTTTTTCTAGACCTAAATTCTGTACTTTCTCATTCTGAATCACATATAAACATTTTGTAATCGTTGTTCAAAGATTATTATCAATAAAATCATACTTTTTCATTATTCATATCGCTTTATAAGGATTTGTGTTCGGTTATTTGTTACAAAAGAGATCGATTCCCTTATATCATTGTGGAGAGGTTTTCGGCTTCTTCATTTGGCGCCGTCTGAGGGGATCGACTAATTTTCAATACAAATCACACCATCCAGATCAAATCCTCGAATCAAGATGTCAGATAATTTCACATCCCAACTTGCATCGGTCGAGATCAATGCTAACGTGGCCAATAACATCCAACAAGCGTTAGCCGCGCTCTTGGAAAAGGTCAATAAGATCGACGCCGATGGACAAGCCAACGCGCTGCGCATAGATCAAGAATCTAAGAAAACTCACCAACAAATCGAGGGCCTCACCGCAACGATCAACGCGATAGCAAGCGTCCGCGAGCCGAGACACCAAAGGGCCGACCTAAGCCCGATTCGAAGAACCCAACTGGACTTCAGCACGCCCCCAACGGGCGCCAACGACTCATCCCTCGAGCTCGGAGGACCAAGCAACGCCACCCCCTCGAGGATCACCAACCTGCGAGGAGCTATCCTCAACCATCCAGGCGCAAGCCTCAACCCGCAGGGCACTAGCCCCAACCTGCGAGGAGCTATCCTCAACCATACAGGCGCAAGCCTCAACCCGCAGGGCACTAGCCCCAACCTGCAAGGAGCTACCCTCAACCATCCAGGCGCGAGCCTCAACCCGCAGGGCACTAGCCCCAACCTGCAAGGAGCTGTCCTCAATCGACAGGGCACTAGCCTCAACTATCCAAGCCCTGACCCAAACATCATCTACGACCCTAGTCGAGACAATCATCGACAACCAGGCAATTCGGAGAATCCAAACGACATTTTCAGCAACACAACCGTGGACGAAATGAAGAAATTGCTATCCGACTCACTAAAGAAAATGAGATCGGAAATCCACCAAGCCACAAGCGCGACACCCGAAATCGATAGACTAATCGAGGAATCCTTGAAAACCCCCTTCGCTAATCACCTTGTCGACACTCCAGTAAAAAACCCGGGAAAAATCAAACTTCCGGTCTACGATGGCCTATCCGATCCAAGGGAGCACGTGACGGCATTCCACATTGCGGTCGGCGAGCTCGATTCAACGACAAGGAACGAGAGGCGAGGATACCGTCAATCGTTCGTAGAAAACCTCTCGGGACCGGCCACGACATGGTTCTCAAAAATCGAACAAGGATCAATCACCGGTTTCAACCAACTCACGACAATGTTCCTCGAAGCACTACTCGGTGTACATCCAAGAAGAAACAACCGAAGCGGAACTATTCACACTATCCCAGGGACCCACAGAATCGCTAAGGAGCATAATCGAAAAATTCAAAGCCGTGCTCTCAAAAGTAAAAGTAACCGACACCGTAGCGTTATCCGCACTCAGAAACGCCCTCTGGTTCGATTCCGACTTCAAGAAGCACATTTATATTGAAAAACCGGTCACAATCGACGACGCACTTCACCGAGCACAATGCCACATACTAATGGAGGAGGAAAGAGAAGCCCTCGCCAAAAAATACAACGAGCTAGTCAAACCATACGTAAACGCGATTCCGACACAACAAGTGGCAAACCCGTACCAACTCAACCAGGCCCCAACCGGACAAAGGAGCTCTCAACACGGGCGCAACCAGCAAAGACTAGGAACATGGAATCAATGTCAACAAGAGAGTGCTACTTAGCTGAATTCCGCCAAATGCAATTCTAAAACCATGGAATTCGGTCCATCTCATGAAGTACTACTACAAGAAATCAACTATTCAATAACTTGTAATCCAACTAGTGAACTACGGCAAGGCTTGATCCCCTCTTCGGGGTACGTAGGCAACTCATCATCGAGTACAACTATATTAAAAATAAAAAACAAAAAGGGGGGCTAGGGTACATACTCTACCCCGAGTACACACTCCACTCAATCAACAAAACAATCACATTGCCGACCTGGCCAGTCGTGCAATTACACGTCTCAAACGAGACGACTCACATTAGAATCCAACAGCGCGCTATACAAATTTTTCTAATAAGCCGGAAACAACTCCGCAACCAAACGATTAATATAAACTCTATTAATCCAAGCCGGAAACCGCTCCGCAAACATACAATTAATAAAAATCGACTTTATTAATGTAAGCCGAAAACCACTTCGCAATCCAACAATCAATAAACAACCTTACAAATTCAAAATTAAAACAACTAAGTCTTCCAACCAAAAGGTTTAAAAGCCTCCTCAGGCAATTCAACATCCAAAGACAAAATAAAACACAAAGCAAAGCAAAATCTACTCCTCGTCATCCGCAACCCGATCATCCTCAACCTGGTGATCCGCAGACCGACCATCCCCAACACGCGCACGATCTCCCGAAGGACCGCCGACAAGCCGATCCATACCGGCCGCACGCTGAAGCAACCAAACCGGCGCACGCGACCCCGCTCAACGCGACGAATCATCGACCCATGCCGATCCGACACACCAACCGAATCACGGACAAGGCGACTCGTCACCTCTTCATGTGGAGTCGAACGACCCGATTCAACCGTGCCAGCCGAACCCGACGGAGTAACTTGGAAGTCGACATCCTCAAACAATTCAAGGCCATCCAAAGTCTCCTGGATTTATCGATACTGAAATCGACCGAGTTGACCCAACCGGAACTCGATCACCCGAGCTCGCCTCAAACTCGCCGAGGAGATGCGGGGGCCGATCGTTGGTACATGGATGCGGACAAGCCCAACTCGGCCCATTTACCGAAAGGCGTGAAAGAAGCCGAAGAGCGAAGCCCATCAGGAGAAATGGATAATCATGTCGCCCTAACTGTCTCCCTATATTTTCGGGCGGTTGAGGAGATTACGGACGGGTTGGGGCGGAAAAATAGGAACGACCCCAACCCGACCTGAAGGAAGATGTGCCTATAAAAGGAGACAAAACCCTAATTTTAGTCTCTCTCTTCTTCTTCTCTCACGTTTTTCTAGACCTAAATTATGTACTTTCTCATTCTGAATCACATATAAACATTTTGTAATCGTTGTTCAAAGATTATTATCAATAAAATCATACTTTTTCATTATTCATATCGCTTTATAAGGATTTATGTTCGGTTATTTGTTACAAAAGAGATCGATTCCCTTATATCATTGTGGAGAGGTTTTCGGTTTCTTCAGGTGGTGCTACCTGTCTCTTGTGGACTTATGACTGTCACTAGACCAAGGTCACTTCCCAGTCTAAATTCTTTTTATTTATATATTCTGTATTCTTTTTAGTAAAAAAATATCACCTATATTTCAAATATAAAATTTTGAACAAATATATCGTGTTACCCAAGTCCCAACTAAATTACGTTATTAATTAGAAATAAAAATTGATCTAACTTAGTACAACTTTTAAATAATCATTTAACAGTAGTCTCAAGTCTGTGAGAAAATCTTAAATAATATCATCTCTTTTTATTTTTTGGTCAACAAATAATATTCTCTCTAGAATGCAATCTAGAGAGCTAAATGCGATGACGTCATTCTCCACATAAGAACTGAAAACACAACTCCAACACGTCGTCGTTTTTGCCGTTTCACTGTCCTAAATCTAAATGCGATCCTTCTCTTTAATGGAGAGAAAGTCCTCTCTTTTGACTCCATCATCATCATCTCTTCTCAAGTTCTCACAAACAGCAAAAACTCAAATATAAAAAAATCCAATCTTTTCTTATTTTTCCGTTGACCCAACAACCACAAAACCGAAGACACATGCTTCGTGTGTGTGTGTCCTGTCTCTCTTCAAAATCCATTACAAAGAGTAACAAAAACAAAAAAAACAGATATTTAAAAACAAAAAAAACCCAAATGTTATCTTCTTTGATTCTCACTCTCCTTACGAGTTTGCTCATAAACCCAGTGATCTCCGATTCAAGAGGAGACACGGTGGCTCAAATATGCAGCAGCAACAGAACAACGCCGCCTGAACAGAGAAGCCTCTTCGTAACCTCTTTCCTCGCCGCCATGGACGCAATCTCTCCCCTCGTCGAAGCCAAAGGCCACGGCCAAGTAGTAATCTCCGGCGCCGGAAACTCGACGGTGTACGCTTTCGGACAGTGCATAAAAGATCTGGACAAGAAAGACTGCGACTTGTGTTTCGCTCAGATCAAAGCCAAAGTCCCTATCTGCTTGCCTTTCCAAAGAGGGACACGTGGCGGCAAAGTATTCTCCGACGGTTGTTACATCCGTTACGACGACTACGAGTTCTTCAACGAGACGATAAACTCTCAAGAGGACAGGACGGTTTGTTCCACGAAAGAGATAACCGGAGTAAACCGGACTCTGTTTCGCGACAACGCCTTGGAGATGGTTAAGAAAATGAGCTCTGAAGCGGTTAGGAACGGTGGTTTATTCTACGCCGGTTTCGTGGAGAGGCGTAACGTGACGGTCCATGGCTTGGCTCAGTGTTGGGAAACGGTTAGTAGAAGCGGTTGTGTTGAGTGTTTGAGTAATGCTAAAGAGAAGATGATTGGTTCTTGTTTGGGTCAAGAAGAAGGTCGTGTTCTTAATGCTGGTTGTTATATGAGATTCTCTAATCATAAGTTTTATAACAATTCTTCAAATTCAACATCAGATGGTAGAGATGGTGGTAAGTTTATGTTGTTAAGATTTTATGTGATAATATTTGGTTATGGAGTGTAATATTTAATTAGGCTACATTTTTGTTTGTTTCTTTGTTTGTTGATTAGGTCGTAACCATTTAGCTGTGGTTTTGGCTGTGACAATATCTGTGGTGGCTTTTGTTTTGTTGGTCTTTGTTGTTGGTTTCTTGCTTAGGAAGAAACGCGCCAAGAACCAAAAAGGTTTGTGGCTTATATATGGTTAATTTTTCGTGATTAGTCTTTTGGATCTAACTATAGCATGTTGTGTTAATGTAGAGAAGAAGCAACTAGGATCTCTATTCATGCTTGCCAACAAATCTAATCTATGTTTCTCGTATGAGAATCTCGAGAGGGCTACTGATTACTTCAGTGACAAGAATAAGCTAGGACAAGGAGGATCTGGTTCTGTTTATAAGGTAAGTTGTCTTCTTATTTCTTCGAGTGTGCATTTCAGCGACGAAAAGACAAGTTGTGATTCTTACTTTTTTTGTGTGTGTGTGGAATAGGGAGTGCTTACTAATGGTAAGACTGTCGCGGTGAAGAGACTATTCTTCAACACAAAGCAATGGGTGGATCATTTCTTTAACGAAGTCAATTTAATAAGCCAAATAGATCACAAGAACCTTGTGAAGCTCTTGGGATGTAGCATAACCGGACCAGAGAGTCTTCTTGTCTATGAATATATCGCGAATCAAAGCCTCCATGACTATCTTTTCGGTTAGTCTTTTTCTTTCTCATTTTAAACCCTTTTTCGCGGTGTAGTTATATATTGACTGTGTCTTACTGATTCCCTTTTTGTGGATCAGTAAGAAAAGATGTTCAACCGTTGAATTGGGCGAAAAGGTTCAAGATTTTACTCGGGACAGCAGAAGGAATGGCATATCTTCACGAGGAATCGAATCTGAGGATCATACATAGAGACATTAAGCTGAGTAATATACTTTTAGAACATGATTTTACTCCGAGAATCGCTGATTTTGGATTGGCTAGATTGTTCCCTGAGGACAAAACTCACATCAGCACTGCCATTGCCGGTACACTGTAAAGTCTCCAAACTATACTTTTGAAGTTCTAACAAATACTATTTAGCATTTTTCGACTTTTAAAAACTGATATTTTCAAGGGTTTTTCATTTTGTGGAAACAGAGGATACATGGCGCCGGAATATGTGGTACGGGGAAAACTAACTGAGAAAGCAGATGTTTACAGTTTTGGAGTTCTTATGATTGAAGTTATAACCGGAAAACGCAACAATGCCTTCTCACAAGACGCGAGTTCGATCCTTCAAATGGTAACTTGCCTAAATAGTACTTAAAACCCTTTTCTTGAAGTATTAATCTTTAGCTTAAACCCTTTTCTTGAAGTATTAATCTTTAGCTTAAGCCCTTTTTAAAAAGTATTAATCTATAGCTTAAAAGTTAAACCCTTTTCATGAAGTATTCATCTTTAGCCTAAAACCTTAAACCCTCTTTTCTGAAGTACTAATCTTTAGTTTAAACCCTTTTGTTGAAGTATTAATCTTTAGCTTAAACCCTCTTTTCTGAAGTACTAATCTTTAGCTTAAACCCTTTTCTTGAAAGTATTAATCTTAAGCTTAAATCCCTTTTCTTGAATCTTGAAAACAAGGTATGGAGTTTATACGGAACAAGAAACTTGGATGAGATAGTTGATCCGACTTTAGTAGACGATATCAACAAGATCGAAGCGTCACGGCTGCTTCAGATCGCTCTTCTCTGCGTCCAAGCAGCGTTTGATCAGCGGCCAGCGATGTCATCAGTTGTGAAAATGATGAAAGGGAGTTTGGAGATTCAAACGCCGACGCAACCGCCTTTTTTGAATCCGATAGAGATGAGAAAGATGGTTTCTCCGATTACGGATTCTTCTCCTCAGCAAGATCAGTCTCAATCTTCGGGTTCGAGGAGTAACAACATAAGTGAGAGTTTCTTTGAGCCTAGATGAGCTTTAGAATTGAAATCACATAAGAATCTTTTTGTATAGATTCTGATTTTGTGACATAATGTATAAAAAAGTATTAAGATGATAATTTAATAGTGTGTAGTAATTTGAGGGTTATGTAATGAGCCAAGACAAAGTAATATATAAGTTTTAGGGATTGAACATTGACGAGTTAGTAGTCTTGTTTGTAATCTTTAGTATCACTAAGATTGATATTGTTTGGTTATGCTTACGTTTATTTTTATGTTTATGATTGTTTAGTTTTTAAACAACAAATGATTTTGACAAAGTTAAAACTTATGTAGCTAACGAAAATAAATTTCATGTATCAATAGATATCTCATATTCTAGCCAGCTAACAAAGTTAGCATTTAGGCATATTGAATGTCTACAACTAGTTCCCATTTTCTTTGACAGTAATGAACTAAACTTTGACAATTTCAATTTGCAAATAGGAATTTGTCTTTTTTGTATTATTATTTTTGTTTTTTCATTTCTAGAAATTTAGTTGTACCCCACCAACCTATTTCTTTATTGCCTTAACCAAAAATAAAAACATATTCTTTATTTAAAATATTATAATGCCATTTTATCCATTTGACATCTATTATAATTTTGTTTTTTCATAATTGTCTTCTTGCTAACGACTATGGACATGTGATGTTTCTTTCTTTCTGCTATAAAATACTAAGAAAATTACTCCTCCGACTAAAAAAAAGGGATATTTTAGTTGGCTTGAACAAGCACATGAACTCAATTTACAAAAACCGACAAATATTTCAATGAAGACAATGACTTCAACATTATTGATTAATAGTTCCCAAGTGTGAACACACTTCCACATTTATTCTCTCTCCCTAGAAAAAACCCCCCAAAAATATCATAAATATTACTTTTTTGACTAACCCATAATTTAAGTCAATTTACAAACCCATTTATTCACAAAGTCAAAGCTCGTTGAAAATTCAACTCTTTTCTCTTCATTTCCTTTCTTCAACCTCTGTTTTCTTCCTTACAAAATCTCAAAAACACAAACCACATAAATCCTCCCATCAATAACATATTCCAAACAAATATTAACATATATATCTAATTATTCTTTCTAAATTATGTTAATCTTCTTATTAACCTTTCTCCTCTCATCACAACTCCGTCTAGTCACCGGAGACGCTCGAGCACGTGCCGTCAACGTCACGTGCTCTCCTCTCCTCGAGCACAACGCTACGGCTTACGTCCCAAACTTCGTAGCGACGATGGAGAAGATAAGCCAACAAGTACAAACAAACGGTTTCGGAGTAGCTCTAACCGGTTCGGGACCGGACGCTAACTACGGTTTAGCTCAGTGCTACGGCGACTTGTCTCTAAACGACTGCGTTCTCTGCTACGCGGAAGCGCGAACGATACTTCCGCAGTGTTATCCGTACAACGGTGGCCGTATTTTCCTCGACGGTTGTTTCATGAGAGCGGAGAATTATAGCTTTTACGACGAATTCAAAGGGAGAGAAGACAAAGTTGTTTGTGGTAGTATTGGTAATATTAGTAGTAACGTTACGTTGAAGAGTAAAGAGAGAGGCTTTGGTGATGAGGTTAGACGCGTGGCTAGAAACGCTGTCGACGCGGCTCCTGGAAACGGAGGGTACGCGCGTGGAGGAAGCGGTGCGGTTTCTGGTGGCGGAGGAAACGGTGCGTTTGTGTTGGCGAATTGTTGGAGGAATTTGAGTTCGGAGTCTTGTAAAATGTGTTTGGAGAGTGCTTTGGATTCGGTGGTTAAGGAGTGTTTGCCTTTTTCGGAAGGGAGGGCGTTGCATACGGGTTGTTTTCTTCGGTATTCTGATCAAGATTTCTTGAACAAGATACCGAGAAACCGAAGATCTAAAGGTATAATATTTGTTAGGATTATGGACTTTCAACTCAAAATCAGTTTGACGATAAGTGGATTGATTCATATTCTTTATATATTAGGACATATCCCTATGAGTTTCTATTGTGGGATACTTATCACTAAGAATATGTAATGTTTTCTATTGAAAACAAACTGTTTTTTTGACGTTTGATGTGGTTTTGTGTTGTGTGTGTAGCTTCTGTTGTGGTGATTGTGGTCTCTGTTGTTAGCTCCGTGGTTGTGTTCATGGTGGGAGTAGCAATAGGTGTTTATATATGTAAACATAGAACCATACAGAAGAAGAGAAGAGGTTAGCTTTTTTAATGTCTTTGTTTCCGATATAATCGATTATAAGAAGTGTGGAATGTTTTAGTACCATTTTGTTTTAATGAAACGGGTAAAGGTTTACCCGAATATGAACACAATATTTGGTGTATTTCTTTCTATAGGATCAAATGATGTTGAGAAAATGGCGAAAACTCTAACGGATAGTAGCTTAAACTTCAAATACTCAACACTAGAGAAGGCCACGGGTTCTTTCGACAATGCGAACAAGCTTGGACAAGGCGGGTTTGGAACTGTGTATAAGGTATAGATGAATATGGTCTAGTCTATTTTTGTTTTTTACATCTTATTATGAACCAAAATGTGTGATTCTCTATGTGGTTTTCTATAGGGAAATCTTCAAGACGGGAGAGATATCGCGGTGAAAAGGTTATTCTTCAACAACAGACACAGAGCAACAGATTTCTACAATGAAGTCAACATTATAAGCACTGTTGAACACAAGAACCTTGTTAGGCTACTTGGTTGTAGCTGCTCAGGACCAGAGAGCCTACTAGTCTATGAGTATCTTCAGAACAAAAGCCTTGATCGATTCATCTTCGGTAACACCAAAATAACTATTCAATTAAGTTTCGATCTTTTGAAGTTAGAACCGCGCTAAAAAAAACGGTGTTTGTACTACTTTTACAGATGATAACAGAGGCAAAACATTAGATTGGCTAAGAAGATATGTAATCATTGTTGGAACCGCGGAAGGATTGGTGTATTTGCACGAACATTCGACAGTTAAAATCATCCATAGAGACATAAAAGCGAGTAATATTCTTTTGGATTCGAAGCTACAAGCCAAAATCGCCGACTTTGGGCTTGCTAGATCTTTCCAAGAAGATAAGAGTCATATCAGCACAGCTATTGCAGGGACATTGTAAGTGTATATTCTTTCAAAATATATTTTTGTTGGTTTAGTAAACTTAAATGTTTGGTTCCGATATAATGCTTTTTTTTTGTATCTTTAGAGGTTACATGGCGCCCGAGTACTTGGCTCATGGTCAGCTAACGGAGAAAGTCGATGTCTATAGCTTCGGAGTTCTTGTACTAGAAATTGTTACCGGAAAGCAGAACACGAAAAGCAAAATGACGGATTATTCGGATAGTTTGATTACAGAAGTAAGTTACGAGTATTGAAAATAGTAAGTTATATTTATCTTTATACTACTAATGTTTTGTTTGTTCTGCTTTTGTGTATTATAAAGGCGTGGAAGCATTTTCAATCAGGAGAGTTGGAAGAAATATATGATCCAAACATGAATTTGAAAGATCGTAACGATAGTATCATTATCAAAAAGGAGATAGTGAGAGTAGTTCAAATAGGCCTCTTGTGCACTCAAGAGATAGCGTCGCTAAGACCGTCTATGTCAAAGGTGTTGGAGATGCTAAAGAACAAAGAGGCAGACTTGCCGTTGCCGAGTAATCCTCCGTTTATGGACGAAAGAGTAATGGAGTTTCGAGATGGTTCTTACGGCGATTCGGCTGGTTGTGCATCTCTTGCTACTGTCTCTCAAAGTTCCTTTTACGGTAGATGAGGAAAGAACAAACATGTTGTTTGCACAAACCCAAATTTTGTGTATAATAAACCAAGTAAGGCTATTATATATAGTAGATAAATGTGAAACTAGAGTAATATGTATACCTTATAAAATATGTAATGGAGTTAGTATGTACTTTACAATAGAAGCAACATGAATCATACCCAAACTATGGCATGTGACTCAAAGAGTAATGGTCTAGTGGTAGTATAAGAGGGTTGGTTCCTTTGTGTCTCGGTTTCAATTCAAACTCCTTTTGATACATAAAAGTTTATGGAATATTTAAAGACCGGTTTTTCGAATACTAGGAAAATTGTGGGCTTAAACCATGGAACTATAACATTCTAGATCTCATGGGACCAACATTCACAACTATGTTGACCATAAAAATTGTGTATAGGTTTTGGAGTAAAGCAAAAGAAAGTGTAAAGACACATTCCTTGTACCTTAAATTTAGATATGTTTATAAAAAATAAGGTTTTTTCATCATTTACTTTTAAGCCAAGGCAATACTAAAAAAACAAACCCATCCTTTAGTTAGTTTGCTTATAAATCTAAATTAAACCATAGTGTATCATCTCATTACAAAAACAAATTATATTTCCATAGAATCTCATTACTTAACTACTATACACAAAGATGAATAAACTCTTCATTGTTTCTCTCTTGACTTTGTTAATGGTAGCTTCTTACGTAGCATCAGTAAAAGCGGCGTATAGAGAGCTTGACATTCTTGGGAATCTTGAGAGCCTAGACGTACCAGAGGATGATATAGATGATAATGTGACATTCTTCGATTTTTCGGCGTTTACAAGCCAAAACTCTAGTAAAAATCTTGTGAATGTAGATAGCTTTGGTGCATCTGGAGATGGAGTTTCTGATGATACTCAGGTTATTTTTTTTGACATATTTCTAATCGAAACCGGACTTAAGTTTCTTGTCGAATAGTCATACAAACCTCATTATTCATCTAATGACATGTTTGTCTCTTGTAATAAGGCATTTGTAAGTGCTTGGAAGATAGCATGCTCTGCACCAAGAACAGTGTTATTGGTTCCACAAGGACGTCGCTATTTAGTAAACGCGACAAAATTCAACGGTCCATGTCATGAAAATTTGGTCATTCAGGTCTTGGTTTGAATACTATATATGTAAAAACAACAAGATCAAACATTGTTGTTAACTATTACACAACATGTTACCACATTGTCTTATGCAATTTTTGAATGTGGTCTTTTTTGTAGATTGATGGAACAATCGCGGCACCAGATGATCCCGGACAATGGGACCCGAGATTCCAAAGGGTTTGGCTAGAATTTTCAAAACTTGAAGGAGTTATATTCCAAGGAAATGGAGTTATAGATGGTTCAGGATCTAAATGGTGGGCTGCTTCTTGCAAGAAAAACAAGACTAATGTAACATCTTCTATACAAAAAAAATCGAAAAATTTCCTCTGCTTAAATATGCGATTATCAGTTCTAAACTAAACGAGTTTGACACATATCTTTCTTGTTTTTTTCTTCTTCTTCTAGCCTTGCATAGGCGCGCCAACGGTACGAATAAACTTCCTTTTTGTGTGTTATCGACCGTTAAATTTCTGTTTGGTTTAGTTTTAAAACATACTCTATATATATATATACATAGGCGGTAACTATAGATTCAAGCTCAAGTGTGTATGTGAGAGGCCTAACAATCAGAAACAGCCAACAAATGCATTTGAGCATATCTAGGTCAAGTATAGTTCGGATCTCTAGAGTTATGGTCACATCACCAGGAGATAGTCCCAACACTGATGGAATCCATATTACCGCGTCTACTAATGTTGTAGTCCAAGATTGTAAAATCAGCACAGGTACATATCAAACTCAAAAAAAGGTACTAATATGCTATATGATAATATGAAAGTTGTGACACTTGATAATATATATATAGGAGATGATTGTGTGTCGATTGTGAATGCAAGCTCACGGATAAAGATGAAGAGGATCTATTGTGGACCAGGGCATGGAATCAGGTAAAATGACACTATTTAAGTTTTTGTTACAAAAAAAACGAAATATAATTCTTGATTTTGTAGCATTGGGAGTCTTGGAAGAGGAAACTCGACAGCAACCGTCACAGCGATTGTCTTGGACACTGCTTACCTAAAGAACACAACTAATGGTCTAAGAATCAAGACATGGCAGGCAAAAAAAAACTTCGATTCTTGATCGGTTTTTACTCGTTCTTTTATACTTTCAAGAAATTTTGTTGATCGAAAAAGGCGATATATTTGAAACAGGGTGGTAATGGTTATGTAAAAGGTGTACGTTTTGAGAATGTAGAAATGCAGGACGTTAAAAATCCGATTCTAATCGATCAATTCTATTGCGATTCGCCATCAACTTGTCAAAACCAGGTTTCTTCTTCACAAGAAACATTTACTTGAGATGAGTTCAAGAAAAGGAAAGAAACTAATCTCTGGTCTTTTTTTTCCTTTGCAGACTTCGGCGGTTCATATAACTGAGGTAATGTATAGAAACATAACCGGAACCACAAAAAGCGCAAAAGCCATCAAATTCGCGTGCAGTGACGCTGTCCCTTGCAGCCACATTGTCCTCAACAATGTCAATTTGGAAGGCAAAGACGGTAAAGTAGAAGCATATTGTAACTCTGCTGAAGGGTTTGGTTATGGAGTGGTTAATCCCTCTGCTGATTGTCTTGAATCGCACGACGACAAGAGCTTGGACCAATCCCACTCTCTAGCAGAAACTGTTGCGACCAGAGAAGAAGCTCACGACGAGCTTTAAGCTGATCGGATTTTGACGGTTGTTGTAGTGAGGGTTATTACAATATAGCTGTACGCATTCACCTTAGCAACTGATATATAAATACAATTGAGATTGACAAGCATTGTGGTATTTGACATATACTAAAGAATCTGATAGTCTCTGGGATCAAATTCATGAAATAAACTTTGATAAATGTAGAAAGAAAATGCAACAACTTACATGAAGACTAGAGACTTTTAAGAGTTAATTTACGAAACAGCTCAGTTTTGTCTGAGAAACAAACAAGCCACAAGAATAAGCTCTCTCTCTCTCTTTCTCTATGTGTTCATCTAAGCCATATCAGAACAAAACTCAAGAATCAGAATCAACGGTAACTTCGGAATCTTCTTCTTTCCTCTTCAAATACTCATTCAAGATCGTAAGCCTCGCTGTCTCAAACGCAAAATACCCGATAGCCGAGAAACAAGCGCTATGAACAACACGAGGACCAACGCCACGCGTAAACCCAACCCAACCTTCCTCTTTCAATATCTGTTTAACCGTCCCGGACACACCCGTGTACAAAGCAGCACCGACCTTATTCACCGCATCCCCCTGAATCTGCGTCATGAGCCTCGTCTTAACCACGTCCAATGGCGTGGTTAACGAAGCAGATATAGCACCTGCTAACGCGCCGCAGCAGACGCTCTGCAACGGCTCAAGATGTTCCTGTTTCGTCTTCTCCAAGACAGCGGCTTTCAAGTACTCGAAAGACGAGTAGCTCATAACACCCGCGGGTAAATTCCTCAGCAACGTAGCCGAGTAACCCGCGTAAAGACCCAAAACACCGTCTTTCTCAAGAATCCTAAGCAAGACTTGATAAGACCTACCACTAGCACCAGCTTGCATTCTCTGTGTGATAAGCTCTTTAGGAACCATTATAGCAGATGAGATTATGTTTCCCATGGCACCAGCCGTTGGTGGGATCAGAATCGCAGGGAAGCCTATCGATTTCGAGAGGAGAGACTTACCGAACTCGCACGTGCCGAAGTACACGGCGGAGGAAAACGTTGAGCCGACGATCACGGCGGAGACGCCGCTGTAGAAACCTAGGACGCCTTTGGCTTGGAATGTTTTGACTATCGCGTCGAAGCTGTTTCTGTAGAGGTTAGAGGCGCCTTTGGTCTGTAGCTTGGTTTTGATCGTGTCTAAAGGGTGGAGACAGACGTACGTGAACGCGCCGGCGATTCCTCCGGCTCCTGCTCCGATCAACGCGCGCTCGAATACGGAGAGGCTTTTCATCAGCGTTTGAATCTTTGGGCTGCTTCGCGATGCTGGTTTGATCCATTTCGTGAATCCTGACTCGGAATCCGAAGCTGTAGACGACGAAGAAGACGCGGATGCGAACGGCGCGTGGAACGATACGGATCTAGATTTTGCGGCGGATTTAGAGAATCGCGGTGGTTTTCGAGAGAGTTTGCGTTTGGTTTCTGGGATTTGAACGGAGGTTAGATTTGAGAAATGAGTGAAGAGCGAATTGAAATCGTTGGGGACGTGGCAGTGATTGAGATTCGCCGGAGAAGGGAGGCCAAGAGTTTCGGAGAGTCTCGCTTCCATGGCTGATTTGTGTGGAAGCTTTAGGGAGGAGACGAAAAGCATAAGAAGATGATGATAGTACTCGAGAAGTGAAAACGGAGTGCAGTGTAGTACACAGAAAGCTAAACGGCATGAAGTTAACTAACGCGTAGAGTAACGGCACGAAGTTAAATAACGCGTAGCTAAAACGGCATGAAGTTAGCTTACGGATTTCCACATTACCAGATTAGAGGTCGATTAGTTAAAAACTTACAAAAACATCAAAACTCAAACACACTGCTTCCTTCCTAAGGTCTTTGCTGTTCTTTTAGTTCATGTCTGTAACTGGGATTGCACACTTGATCTATCCGTACCGCGGATGTTGTACTTGTCGTAAACTCTTTCGCGGTTCTCTGACCACCATACCTCTGCTTGTTGCTCCCTGAATCTTCTCCGGCTACAAACAAAACCCACACTGGTGAGTTTAAAATCTAAGAATCTCTAGAATGCATTGGAGACAAGAAAAGTGGATTGATTCTATTGATGTGTTACCTAAACCGCACACGTTTGAGATCTCTTGTTCCGTCGCCTAATGCTAGTAGTGTTATGTAAACACCTTGTTCGTACTGTTCGATCCACTCCGCTTCCACTTGAGAAGCGTTTGATGTTGCAGCCGAGCTTCTTGAGTTTCTACGGGTGTCTCCATCCTCTGAGAAACCGTTACTGATCCGAACACCGTCGCTTTGAAGCTCGTCTCTTCCCATCATGCTTGCGTCTGTGTTTCTTGGCGACTGGGAATTTCGCCAGAGTCCATTAATTGAGCGTGAGGGCAGAGATAAAGGCGATGCAAGAGAGGTGTCGCTCATTGAATCAGACCGTGATGAACGCTGTCCATTTCCGTTAGCAAGGTGAAACCCGTTTTGTTCGAACCCGTTTAGCAAATTAACCGTCCGTGTGGTCTCGGCTTCGTAAGCACCAGGTGGTAGCAGCTCAACTATAACTTTCAGCTGGAAATACAATATAATCATCATCGTAATTCAAAAATGAATACATCACACAGAGAATTGTCGAATACAAAGACGGTTTAAGAGTGTAATAAAGGGCTAAACCTGTGTTGTAAGAGATTTTATGACTTCTTTTGCAGCTTCTGATTTGGCGGATTCCGCTGTTGCCAGTTTCATTGCTTCTTGTACTTTCTTCACAGATTTCTGGACTTCGAATTCTTGGACCTCACATCGGTTCCTCATACTCTCAGCCTGAACAAAACCATGAGAATTTACGCATACAATTCACTGAGGACAAAATGGAGTTATGAATTTTTTATAGGAATTGAGGGAAAGACCTGGGCACGCAATCTGACCACTTCCTGATTCAGAAGCTCATTAGTCTTCTTCAAACTCTCAGTTATATTTGACGAAAAAGCAAAACTAACGGTCGAAGGAATGGGAGTGACTGATCGAGTAGGACTAGACCGCCTTGAGAAAGGTGACACGGATCTAGAGTTTGCTCCAGATGGAGTTACAGAAGATTTTGGTGGCCCACGCCGTAAGTCAGCCACATTAGTCAAAGCATCCCTAAGCTGTGATAAAGGTGTTTGAGATGTACGGGCAAGAGAGAACGTATCCCCTCTCTTTCCTTGTCTAGCTGCCCTGTTATCAAGCTGCTTTATCATATCTATTTTCGACGGTATTCCCGATTTAGCCAATCTTAGCTCAGCTTTATCCAATCTGTCTATGTTCTCACCAGAAAGCCGTGGCATAGCGTTCTTCCTGCTATCAGTACTAGCTTCCGACACTTTACTAAGTTTAGTATAACAAGGATCGCAGACACGATAAGGCTTTCCTGGATTAGGAGCCAGAGCAGCTTTCAGTGATTTCTTGGAACTGCAAGAATGGCAGTGGACAAGCCCACAGTTGTAACAGTTGTGAAGTTTTCGTGTGAATCCGAAAGCCTGCCTACAAGCTGAACATTGAGATTGCTCAGTACCAGAAACCCATTTGTGAAGACATATTGCTGCTGTAAATTTTGAACCACATGCGACATGTTTTACATGTCTGTTTCTCAAAGCATCGACAAAAGTGGGTGTGTTACGGTCCTCTAAATCTCCGTGACCTAGTCTCCCATTGGCACCCTTGCCCCATGTAAACACTTCATTTCGAGATGTTAAAACTGCTACATGATAATCTCCGCATGCTACTTCTTCAACACAATCATTAGTTAGTTGATCCTCTACTACGCAAGGAAGCTTCCCATCACCAATGGGATTCCCTAGTTGACCATAAACTGTACTACCCATCGTGTAAACTTTTCCAAATGTGGTCAAGCCAACGGTTAGGCTATGTCCACAAGCAACTTTGTGAAAATTATGGTCAACTAGAGCTGATACACATGTGGGTTTAAGCCGAGGCTCTTTATCTCCATGACCAAGACGGTTCTTTTCACCATCACCCCATGTGAATAGCTTTCCTGATGGTATACTTGAAGTGGACTGAGTTGCAATGACTTCTACTACTGCAGCAGCATGCCATACACCACACGCAACGGCAATAGTCCTCAAACCAGATAACGATTCGACTTCTCTCGGGTAGTATACAGTTTCCTTATCACCGTGACCTAAAACACCAAATGTCCCATCTCCAAAAGTAAAAAGGTGCCCAGTTGATGTTATCAAAGCGGTGTGCCACGGTCCACAAGACACGGAAGCAATCCGAAGACCTTCAAGAGGACCTGATATTCTTTTCGGTATCCAGTGACTTACATTGGTACCATGGCCGAGAAGTCCTGCGTTGTGCGTTCCATCTCCCCATGTGTAGATCTCTCCACTCATTGTAACAGCGCATGTATGGAACTCGCCACATGCCACAAAATCAACACTAGACACAGGTAGAGACTCAATCAGCTGTGGACCAGTAACATCATTTCCCATTCCATGGCCAAGACGTCCTCCGCATTCTTCACCCCATGTAAACACCTCACCTTGCCTAGACACTAGAGCCGCATGCTTAACACCACATGCTATGTGATGGACATCCAAAACCACATTAGATTCCAAAGGTTTTGGAATCAGAACATCAGACCTTGAACCAACACAATTAACATTCTTATCAGCCCCGATTTTGACAACGTTATCACAAAGCACTTCGCCCCATATATAAACATCACCAAGAGCATCACAGTCATCTGGAGCAGAACCATGACTTGAAGTGCTTTGAACACTGGAGACACTAACCCGAAAAACATCGGATCCAGGTCCTCGTACTAACATATTTGGGCTGTCTGATGCCACATGTGACTTTTCAGAACTGACAGAATGCCCAGTTCTAGAAGACTTGGAATAAGTGGTTGAACTGTAAGGAGTATCGACACTGTTATAATCTCGAGACGCACAAACAGAGCTGTTGGTAGGACTGTTTGATGTCAAGTCTCTGCTGTCCTGGATATTGATGAAGATGAAACAAAACAAACTTCAGGAAAATCTAAATGAGAATTATCTTGAGAACAGAGATATCAACATACAACATTCAATAATACTAAAACTACTGTCAGCTTTAGGAATACTTATGACTTACAGCTACAGAGAGGCCTCCGTCACTCCAGCCGTCAATTTTAGCACGACCTCCCTGACCAGATATCAAAGCTTTAAGGCCTGCTATCCACACCTCTGCCTCAACTTTTTCCTTGCAAATCTGAAAAAAGAAGGAAACCTCTTCAGTCACAGAGGCAGAAAATACAAGCTGATAAGAGAGTAACAAAGTGTGTGATTCACCAACCACGTCAAGCGTCCGCTTCCTGTTGGAGTATACGAGAGAAAAAGATAAATAATCCTTTTCAGGGCGAAGATAACGTTGGAAAACAGCCTAATAGTATAAACATGAACAGAGTCAAAACCTGTGTAACTAACAAATGACTGGCAATTTTGCCGATAGAAAGTAGAGTTTTTAAAGAGAATGTTACAGTTCTTTGTCCTGGAACGATCTTAGATACAGTTGCTAACTTCAAACGTTTTTCCCCACCATTTGAAATCCATATCAAAGAGGTCTCATCCTGCAAATAACATGTCCAAGGTGGTAAGCTATATCACCCAAAAAAAACAAAACAAGAAACCTATTACAAAGGCTGATATATGATCAAATCAAACACAAAGATGCAATATTCTAGGACATGATCTGCCTTATAGCACCACTTGGATTCATTTATGGCTTTTGTCATATCTCAACACAAAATTGTATAAGAAAATAGCAAGAAGCAGGAGCTCAAGCCTTCACCGATAAACCAAAAAATTCTGCGGCTAAACCCCGAAAATGTATAGTGAAAGAAGACTAACATTGGAGAGTCTAAAGGGACAAAACTTAGGCTTTCCTTTCCGACCATATTTCAATAGTTGAGCACCTTTCTTCAAAGCAATCAAAGCCTGCCAAAAAAAAAACAAAGATACTAACACCTCTTAAATCAAAATCAAAACTTTAAAATCCCCTTTATCATCGAAATTCGACTCATAATTATCCCACCAATATACACACAGAGATGGAGAGAAGAGAGAGAGTACCTGCTCGATCTCTCGTTCGACATTACCATAGCTCACAAGATCTGCCATTCCATGAGAGAGTTTCACATAAACACCGTAACCATCTCCGATCGCACGGCGGAGCAGAACCGTTCATCCTAAGCTAACACGGCTGCGTGAAGTCACCGCCGTTCTAACCATCAAATTCCCGCCGCTAAATCTCCGATTTCTGAACCCTAGCTTCGGAGTTGGGAAAGTTTCCGATGACTTTGACCGAGAATCAAGGGTTCCGATGAAAACGGCTTTCTCGTAAAATTGGAAGTTTCTGAGTTTCGCCGGAGAAGATGAACGGAGAGAGAGAAAGAGCGCGAGATTGAAATCAGTTCCTTTAACCCGGCAACGAAACTAGTCTTTGCCGTGGAAAGATTTTTTATAAGTACGGACATGGTCTTAGCTCAAAAAGTAAAATTGCCTAATCAAAAAATAAATAAATAATTATATTCCACGTTTGGCTTATATGTTATTTTCCATCCTTGTATTTTTTTTTAACTTTGTGATTGACTTATTTTATTTGAATATTTTTTGAGTTTTTAAAATTATGAGTCAAATTAAAATATTATTAGTTTTTATTCTATTGTGAATTTTAAAAATTCTTTTAATTCCTTGTTTTTATTATTTTTGATTTTATTAAAATAGTTTATTTTCATCTTATTTTTTTTATATTTACAACTTTTATAAAATAATTTTAGTCAAATTAATTATTTTTTAAAATACTGTAAATGAATGTTCTTAGAAAGTAAAAAACGAAAAATATTGTAAATTTATATCTTAAATAAAAAGAGATACCGAAAATCTAAGAAGATTTAATAAATAACAAAACTAATAATTTTAGGTGACACCTAAAGCAAATTAAGCCTCCAATATACCTCTTATAATATATAAAGGATTTAAGGTTAGTTATATGTTATGATTCTTAGTTAATATAGAAATTGGTATATAAAAACAAGTTGTAAGTTTGTAACATATAATTTTTTCATTACTTCTTACGTGTAAACAAATGGAATCGTAAAAGTTCAGTAGATTTTACAAACATTTAAATTTGCAATGCAAACGACTGTTTTAAAAACTATCAAACCATCAAATAATTACGTATTACCGGTTTGTAATTCTAATGAATACTAAATAATAATAAAACACCAGAAACTACAAGAGACCAACTAATTTGTTTTGACTTGGAAGTTGGAACCATCGTTTTCAATTTTGGCTATCGTTTCCAACTATAGTGGCTGATAGTTTACCAATTGAACCTGAAATTAGAGGAAGTCACGAAGCGGTGACTTTTATAAGAAATGGTTAAAAAACTATAATTATGGATGTCACGATGAGCTTGGAAATGAAGTTTACCAAGTCTCATTATTATTTGTTTATTAGTATCTTGTAAATTAAAAGAGAATAGTTGTCTGTTTATTAATATCTTGTAAATTAAAAGAGAATATTTGTCTGTTTAGTTTGCATTCGTGCTAAGGTCTTGTCTCTTTCTCATTTTTATATAACAATGTCTGCTAAAACTGCAGCTGTTTTTATAATGCACTATAAAAATATAGTTTTCGTGGTAAAGACTAAACAGCGTTGAGAGAAAAAAAAAAGAGTAGAAAGATTATAAAATGTGTAACTTCCTAGTCACTTCAGAAATCAAAAACACAAGGGCTTAGATTAGATGGGCCTTTATTTTGAAATTGACAATGATCCATATATTTTCCAAAAGGGTATTTTCGTAACTCTAATGGCATATTTGATAAATGGCGTGAAAAGCGACGTATAAACCGGTACCCCTCTTTACCCTTTTTTTATATTAACATAAAACTCCTCTTCCCACTTTTTCCATTACGGCGTCGTCGTAAGCATTTTAGCGTTTCTCTTAAGCTTCTCTCTCTCTTTCAAATTTCTTTGGTTCTCTCTCTCTCTCTTTCAAATTTCTTTGGTTCTCTCCCTCTCAGATCTCTCAGGTACGTACGCCTTTCTTCGATCTGGATCTGTGTGCTTATGCATTATTGTTTTGTAGATTAATCTTTGTTTAGCGTAGATCTGTATGTGATTCGCTTGCACGACGTGTTCTTAGGTTTTTCATTTCTCGTTTCTCTTGAGTTTTGATGGTTTTGAAATCTTCGCGATCGATCTATGTATAATTTGCGCGATTAGATCTCAATAATATGTATCAATGTGTCTGATTCGATCTGATGTTTTAGCCTCTAAGATAGTGTAGATCTGTTAAGAGAGAGAGAGAGAGAGAGAGAGAGAGAGAGATCATGAACCTATGTTTGTTAAAATTTGTGTTGGTTAACAAATTAGAATGACCATTTTCAATGTTATAGATGCATGGTATCATTTGTTCTTCTGTTATTATGTTGATGAAGTTTTGATTCGTTATGTTCTTAATATCTTCTGTCTTGTGTAGCAAAAAGCAAGATGGGTTTGAGTTTTGCAAAGCTTTTTAGCCGGCTTTTCGCCAAGAAGGAGATGAGGATTCTGATGGTTGGTCTTGATGCTGCTGGTAAGACCACTATTTTGTACAAGCTCAAGCTTGGTGAGATTGTCACCACCATCCCTACTATTGGTAAGCTTTCACTTCACCACCATAAACTCTTATGATTCATTTACTTTCATGGGGACCAATGATATAAACTAAGAAACTATTGAATAGGTTTTAATGTGGAGACTGTTGAATACAAGAACATCAGTTTCACAGTGTGGGATGTCGGGGGTCAAGACAAGGTAATGGAATATGTTTTGTTTCTTGTTGATGAACACTTAAACCACATAATTTTACTTATTGCTTCGTCTTTTTTTTCTTTTCAGATCCGTCCTTTGTGGAGGCACTACTTTCAGAACACTCAAGGTCTTATCTTTGTCGTGGACAGCAACGACAGAGACAGAGTTGTTGAGGCTAGAGATGAACTCCACAGGATGCTTAATGAGGTATGTAACTAACGCTACAAGATGATCTTTATGATGATTCATATTTTCTATTATGAAAAGTCTTATACTTACCATGTTTTTTTTCTTTTGCAGGACGAGCTGCGTGATGCTGTGTTGCTTGTGTTTGCTAACAAGCAAGATCTTCCAAACGCGATGAACGCAGCTGAAATCACTGACAAGCTTGGCCTCCATTCCCTCCGTCAGCGTCACTGGTAAATAAATAAACCCAACAAGTTCAAAAATCTATACTTTTCTCTTTCTTCTTTATATTTTATGTGTGTTTTTGCATGCTTATAGGTACATTCAGAGCACATGCGCCACTTCAGGTGAAGGGCTTTACGAAGGTTTAGACTGGCTGTCCAACAACATTGCCGGCAAGGTAACTTAAGTTCCCAAAACACACAACCTAACAAACACTCATCATTTCTTCTTTCTGTGATGTATGAATCGTTTTCCTCTTATTGTTGTCATGTAGGCATGATGAGTGAGACTTGAAATCGCATCGAGCTGATGATTATGTCTGCAAGAGAACCTTATAAATACTATGTGAACATTTTCTGCTATTGGGTATGTTAATGTTTTGACTGTGCAAGTATGTCTTCTTGTACTTTAAAACTTACTAGAAGAACCCTTTTTAAAATACTTGAAGAAACATGGATTGATGCATGAATGTATTGCTTTATTGTTTTTTGCATATTACATCTGGTTAGATATATATTCAATATTTGAACATTCATATTATAAACAACAAACATTTATGTTATGTCAACGATGTTCATATTGATCCAAAATTCCTGAACATCTCTATTACAAGAAGAATCATGGACTGTTTTAGTTTCATCTAGAATTGACTCGACACAAGTCCTTGCGCCGTCTCCTCGATGTTCTTCTATGTGCTGCCCATCTTTCCTTTATATCAATCGGTTGCTCATCCGGCGAGTGACTATCCTCGGTTTCTCCGGTTGCATAACCTCTGCGGATCCTAGCGGTCTCAGCTAACAAGTCATGGATAAGCATCTCTGTGGTCTTGGCCGTGATTCCTCTGAGATACCAAGAAATCGGCGGTGGTGGCACAACCGCGGGCTGTATCAGCTGGTTCAGCATCACCTTCGATCCGATCCGTCCTTTACCTCCGGTGCACCGGTTATACTCTTCCACTGTTTTCGGTTTCAGACGATCGCACATATCTTCATCTACAAACAAAGGTTTAACTTTCCAGCTTCCTTCAAATCTCTTCATGAAGCCGCTCTTCACTTGCTTGAATCTCATCTGCAATAATCGGTGAGGTGTCTTACAGTGTGATAAAGATAAAGAGACTTTTGTAATAATCGGTGAGGTGTCTTACAGTGTGATCTGCGCGGTTCTGATCAACCAAGACATGAACTGAGATAGTTCCTGACCACCAGAGAAACCTCCACAAAGCAGCTTGTTCTACCTCCACCACTTGCCTTAATCCTTCGTCTACCAATACTTTCCTCGACATAACATCCTGCGATTTTCAAGGCCAATGAATCTAGGAGCTCCACACACACGAAGAACAAGTTATACACATATATTTAGATACCTTGACATTCTTGAAGACTCTTCTATTGTCAGGGTCAATCACAATGTTGTAAACCGCGTCAGGGGGTAAACCTACGTTCACTTCCGCTTTGAGATTGCATAGCGAACCTTTCGGAATACTAACCTGCAGAGATTTATCATCTTCACATATAGCAAAAGAGTATCACTGGCTCTAACAAGACCAAGCGGTTAAGTCAATAGCTGACCTTAATGAGCGGGTTCTGCTCGGTCCACGAAGGATCTAATCTCCAACTATCTAGCTGTTTCTCAAGGTCGATTTTTTGTTTGGAGATCGATGACACTTCTTTATCTTGCATCCATGAAGAACCAATCCTATTCTTATCATCTGTTAAATTCTTAAACTGAGACTGTGATCAAGAAAGCAAAGAATGTTTCCTTTTCAATTAGTCTAAAGATGGTAACATTACAGTGCATTGTATGGAATCAGAGTAATGACCTTAAGACAGGTTTTGAGCTTGTGAGAGAGACCAGCGAATGTAGAGAGTGCAGGATCAAACACACTTGAGACAACATTTATGTTGTTTCTCTCTGTGTCTGAACCTGGATTGCTAATACTAATAGTATCTGCCTTGCCCATTAATATCCTGCACAGAGTAAGTATATAAGGTAAGGTCACATAAGAGCAACTTAATACACTTAACATGAACTATACAAATACAATAATTGTATAAACAATTATTTAAAATGGTTAATTAATCACTAAATTATCGGATTTACACGCTAAGAACAATCGATAACTCAGAGAAATCTGTCAAAATCACTATCAGATCTGAAGCAGAGAATTAATTTCGCGCGAGCATTAAAATTAAGAGAGAATAAGCTTTTCTTCTTCCGACAATGTTTTACTTGAATCGAGAAACACAGGTCTGAATCTACAAAGCGTAAAAGGACAGATCTTGAGGTGTGTGTGGAAGCTTTTGTTAGTGTTTGGTCCACGCAAAGGAGCATGTGTTACACGTTATTCCATGGAAGAAGAAGAAGAAGACGAAAATCAAACCAGCTTTGAAATCAAATCGCGATGCGACGGTTCTAGACAAAATGAGACCAATGAGGAACACGACTGCCACGTGTCGTTTTCTGGATGGACTTAGAGCGCAGAAAAAAGAAGCTAACGTTGAAAAATCTTGTCATTGTTCTGCGAACTGCGTGCCGTTTTTTGGAGTAAACGTCATTACTGATGGCTCCTTTGCTCTCTATGGTGAATAAAATTTACTTTATTGTCTCTCAATTTATCAACATAACTTTCTGATTTTACTAAATTAGACCAAGTTATTTATTTAGTGGAGAATCACAAAACTACACCATTTGAATTACATTTCACAAAACTACACCATTTTCAAAATACTTCACAAAACTACACTTAAACACTAAAAATTAAATTCAAATAAATCCTACCCACACAATTATTAACATTTTTCCTAAACATTATTAACATTTTTTCTAAAATTATAATATTATTAACATTTTTCTTTTTTTTAATTGTGACACATGTCACGATCTGGTGAGTTATAATTAAACGCGTTCACTTTTATATAATAAGATTTGTAATGAGTTTTGGAATTTATTATTAAAAATTAGTTTTTGTTAAAAATTAGTTTTGAGTAATAAAATAATAATTCGATTTAGGAGGTAACAAGTCCAGTTGTTGAAGAGGCCCAACGAGAAAATGAAGTTTTGGTTCATGAAGGGATTTAAAGAAGTTTGCAAGGAATATAATTTTTCTTTGTGAAAAAGAAAAGAAACTAAAATAATCAAAAAATTAAAATCTAATGGTGGCCCTATTAGGCTATTGGCCTATTGTGATTGATAAAAAAAAGATAGCATTGTGAACACTTCAACATTTTCTGAGGAAGAAAAAGACATTCAAGGAGACAAAAGAAATATGAAAAAGAAAAAGAGAAAAACAAATAATTTTGCATAAAAAACTACAAAGTGTTTTGACACTAATCCCTATGTTGAACACATTCCAAATCCATTCTCTCTTGTGGAACCCCACCATAATCCTACAAAATTAAAATGAATAAATCCGCTTTAAAATGTATTGATAGTGTTTTAAATTTTTATGCAAAATTAATAGATCCATATCCCACTTTTTTATTTTAAAAATGTTTAATTAGATTTATTTCTCCTGATATTTAGCACAATGTTATTAAAAGAATACACAAGTGGCACTTAGGAATTGAAAATTAGATAATCAAAGATTAGAGAAGCAGAAAGTGTATAAATTAATAGGTAAATGGGAATCTAAAGAGTAGTAGATTCAATGATTGGTAAAGCATAATCTCCCTCCACTCATCAAATCTTTTAATTTATCTTTCTTGAAAACAATGAATACACATTGTGTCTCATCTCCAAAATACTTAAACCAAAATCACACTTTATCTTCTTTCTTAAAAAGCAATCAGAAAATATTCTAAAGTGCATCTCTTAATTAAGCCCACATTGTTGAATTTTAAAAGGAATACAACAAGAGAAAAAAACACCTATGCTATTGTTACATTTTTATTAAATAAAAAGGTGATAATTTACAAAAAAAAAGCAAGCCATAGGTAACTTTATTTCAAAAAACAAACCATGTCTTGCATTAACTTTTTAATTTACACACAAATGACCATGGAGAAGAGTAAGTGTTACCACTATTAATAAGTAACACATTGGCCTCATTTCACAAGACTTTTAACATAAATTCAAGTACTTTTCAACATCAAAGACCTCCCAAAACATATCAAAAAACCAAAAACAAACCAACAATAAATGGCTGATCAAGAACAACAACAATTTCAACAACAACAACAACCAATTGTAGTGTATCCATCTTCTTCTTCTTCTTCTTCTTCTTCTTCATCATCTTCTACTTCTTATGGACCGCCTAATTCGTCTTCTAGATCAAATGGCTCATTTGGCACAGTGTTCATAGTTCTAGCAGCCATCCTTATCCTAGCAGCCTTAGCTTGTGTGTTTGGAAGGCTATGCAACCGCGGCCGAAAAGATCACAAAAGCAAAAATAACAAACAATCCTCAAAGAATGAGAAATCATCTTCAAAGAAGAGCCGTGAGATAAGACCAGTGGAGCGTGAACCAAGAGAGAGAGGCGATGATTTGGAGTTTGGGTTTGATATGAAACGTCATGGTCCTATGAGCAAACCCTCTACTCGAAACGGAGGGGACATTGAGTTTGGCTTTGATAACAAGAAAGGAGGAAAGAAAGGACCACCTCCACATGGAGTAAGGTTCAAGTAAACTGGGGCTTGGCTTAGGCACGGTGGTTCATAGTTCAAGATCTTGTCAAGAAACTGTCTTAACAAGACAAGAGACTTCCTTAAGCGCATATTTTCTTGTTTGTTTATGCTTTTATTTCTTTCTGTTTTGGGTTGATTGGTTTTTGTTTCATATGGTTATGGAACATTAAAGATCATATTATGTTAATGAAAGCAATTATTATATATAGTAAAACCTCTATAAATTAAAGAGCCTGCAATATTTTTACTAAAAAAAATCATTAACTTATGCTAGTTATTAACTTATAAATATATTGGTATATCGAATATTAATTCATAGAGGTTATAGTCTACATAGTGTATATAAAATAACAATTAAGTTACATGCTCATTATGTAAAAGAATGTTACATATTAGAAGATGAAGTTCTTCATTAGTTATTCTCATCACAATCAACAAATAATTCAAAACCAAACTCAAAGAAACATAAAGCAAAACAAGACTCAAACCCCTCTTTTGCTTTTTGTGTGTTTTCAGCCTATAATGTAGTCTTTTGAGGCAAATAGGCATTATGGACCAAAAAATAAAGGTAGCTAAAGCAAAAGAAAGATAGCATGTCACACACACACACAAAAATTAAAATATACAAAGAGTAATAGATGTTGTACATAGAGCTCAAGCATGAGGTATGAGTTAAGGCAAGAGTTCACCTATTTTCTTGGATTAGAAACGCCGGTTATTGAATGTTCGGTTATCGGATTCATTTGATCCTTTACGCGATTCTTGGACAGAGGATTCACCACTATACATCCCTGAATCCGAGGTGTCGTCGAAACCAAAGGCCATTTTCTTAAACTTCATGGTGTCTGAATTATACTGACCAGACTCAAAACCACTGTTTTGTCCCACTTTGTGACCGTTGCTTATGTCTCCCATGTCACCTTCACTATCCAATGCTCTCACAACCTTATTGTCAATTTTTGTAAGAAAATAAGCATTCAATTTTGTTAATGAGGTTCATATAATTGTAATTTGTTTACTATATACAATAAAACTTCTATCAATACATTAAGGTAAATTTCGGACCGAAAGAACTATTAATTTATATAAAGGTTATATTGTAAATGATTTGATTAGTTTTAAGAACATAGAGTTTTTTAAGTATATATTTTACAGATTAGAATACACTTTTGATGCATATGTTTTTGGATATAATGTCATAAGAAAGTTACTTGGACCATGCGTGGACGTTTTGGACCAGAGTGTCTAACACAAGCAGCAGCAGTTTCAACCATTCTGAAAACTTCACTCTCCACGTAATGCTTCTCAAGCCGCCTATCAACCAAGTCGCTGAAATCGCCTGTCTCAATGGCTTTAAGAAGCAGTGGACGAGCCTATAATAAGTTCAATGGAGTTACCTCTTCTAAGTAAACTAGAGCCAAAAACCATAATTTAAGAATATCAAGAAATTACAAGAGAATATGTATTTTTACCCATTCGACCAAACTCTCTTCTCCAAGAGGCTGGTACTGATCAACTGGTTTGCGTCCGGTTATAAGCTCTAAGAGAACAACACCGAACGAGAAAACATCTGACCTATCAGTTAGTTTTCCACTTTGCGCGTATTCTGGTGCCAAGTACCTAATAGCAAAACCAAATTACATGTATATACTGTTGAATATTTGGGAAGAAAACGTTTCTTAATCGAAAAAAAGAACCGTTTAGTATTATGATAAGGTTCACTATTTGGGTAGATTTTGTGATCAATCTTACCCAAAAGTTCCCATAACGCGAGTCGAGACATGGGTTTGTGTTGAATCATTGAGTTTAGCAAGGCCAAAATCAGCAACCTAATCATCAACTAAAACTTTAGAGCTCTAAAGCTACAAAACAGAGGAAATGTACAAGAAAAGTATGATTTTCATGATCACCTGAGCTTCAAACTCGTCGTCAAGCAGAATGTTTGCTGACTTTATGTCCCTATGAATGATTTTCGGGTGACCTGCGAAAACAAAAAAAAATATATATTAAACAAAGTTGATTCTCTTTGCCTTAACACATGTATGAGTATAAGTGCTTACAATCTTCGTGCAAATACGCTAAGCCTTTGGCAGAACCTATAGCGATTCGGACTCTCCTAGCCCATTCTAGTACCGGCATTCCCTTCCCTGACGATAAATACACACACAATGTAAGTCACAAACATACACAAAATGTTATAGTATGATGAGTATAGGGTGAGAGAAACGTCACCATGTAAATGATGCTCCAAAGTTTGGTTCGGAACATACTCGTAGATAAGCAACCTCTCGGCATCCGAAATACAATACCCAATAAGAGAAACCAAATGTCGATGGTGCACACGGCTAATGATCTCGACCTCTGCTTTAAACTCGCGGTCACCTTGTCCGCTACCGACTTTAAGTTGTTTAACAGCGACTAGTTTTCCGTCGTGTAGTTTACCTTTGTAGACACAACCGAACCCTCCTTCTCCGAGTATGTTCTGCCTAGCGAATCCTTCGGTTATGTCCGTTAGCTCTTCGTATGTGAAATGTGTTTGACCACTTCCCATCACTGTTGAATCAGGTGCACTACCTGACCGTGTGTAACCGTTTTGGCTGCCGAAGCTGTTTCCCGTGTTGGACTGTTGTTGTTGTTGTTGTTGTGTATTGTAGTTTGAACCGCCCGGACCCGAGTACCCCTTTGTAGGGTTTTGACCATATAAAAACCCATCTACATAAATTCAAAAGAGACACAAGAAAAGATTTTAAAACAGAGTCCAAGCAGAGCAAGCATGAGTTTGCGGTTTTTATGACATCCTATTTGCTTTGGAGAAGGGTTATTTAAGATTTTTTTAACCTGACTTGATGGAGAAGTTAGAAGGAGGCATGTATTGTGAGTCACTATAAGCATCTACATTTCTCTTCTTCTTTCTCCTTACCACGAACACGACGGCGATCAAGGCTATGATTGCGAATCCGGCTACTGCCATTCCAACCATAGTCTTACCTTGATAGCCACCGCTATTGACATTTGGAGGAGGAGGAGGTGGAGATAGGCCTGGGACGCCTCGAGAGGGGGACTTGAAAGGTCCTCCTGCAGGGGTTGATTTGGGTGGTAATGCGTGACGTGGAGGAGCCGGTGGTGATTTGGTTGGTGCAGAAGGAGATTTGATTGGTCCGGGTGGTGGTGGTGGTGAATTTTTAGGGTTTTTGGGTTCTGACTTTGGTGAAGGCGCGGGAGGAGGAGTGCTATTGCCTTCATTCGAAGGTGGTGGTGATTTTTTCGGCTTTTTGGGTTCTGACTTTGGTGAAGGCGCAGGAGGAGGAAGAGGAGATGAGTTTTCCGGTGGTGGTGGTGGAGGAGGAGAGCCATCTTCTTCGTTGGGAGGAGGAGGTGGTGATTCAAATTCATCTGGAGGAGGAGGAGAAGAAGAAGGTGGAGGAGAGTTTGTGGACTCCGGTGGTGGTGAACCAGAGTCTATCGGTGGAAGATCAGCTGGAGGTGGAGCATTCGGGGGAGGAGGTGGCTCAGATTCCGGTGGAGGAGGTGGCTCAGATTCCGGTGGAGGAGGTGGAGCAGATTCCGGCGGAGGAGGTGGAGGATTGGATTTTGGAGGAGGAGTTGTTGGCGGTGGAGAATCCGGAGTCGCCGGCGGTGGAGATGGGGGACTCGGCGGCGGTGCAGAATCAGGCGGTGATGAAGAAACAGGGGGCGGAGAAGAATCAGCCGGAGGACTAGGAGGCGGTGCAGAATCAGCCGGAGGACTAGGAGGCGGTGCAGAATCCGCCGGAGGACTAGGAGGCGGTGCAGAATCAGCCGGAGGACTAGGAGGCGGTGCAGAATCAGCCGGAGGGCTAGGAGGCGGTGCAGAATCCGACGGTGGAGGAGAAGATCCGTCGGTGGAGTTATCCGGGGGTGGAGCGGAATCGGCGGAGGGTGCTGGAGGGGAAGAACTCGGTGAATCAGACATGTTTCACTACTGATTCTTACCGACAAACAACACTTGACTATGTTTTTATCAAAAAATCACTTCCATAGATTAGGCGTCTCCTCTACAAAACCACCAAATGAAACTATCAATCGATAGCTATAAAAAAAATAATTAATTGAATAATCAAAGTAGTAAAAGGAGAAAAATAATATTATCACGTTCTGTAACTGGAAACAACTAATTTAAATCTGAAATAAAACAAAGTATTTTATTTTCTTATCACTAAAAAGAATATAATTAAGGTTTATAAAAGCGTGGACTTGTAAATAAGCTGGAAGAGAAATGCGTGCCATTACTGAATTATTATCTGAAGATGTCAAAGGTCTCTATTACTTTTTTTTCTAGTTTGATTTTCCCGGGAAAATAATAAGAGGTTGCCATGTTCGTCTCTGTTTTCTTTTTAAAAAAATATTATTTTGAATTTTAGTGACAGAGAATTGGGATGCACGTTGTCGTGATGCCACGTCGGATATAATAGGAGGGAGGAAACAGATGACGTGTCATCGAAATGAATAAACACTCATGGACAAGAGTTTAAGCCCATTAAGAGTTGGGCCTTTACAATTTTCCAGAAATTTATCATGCCTTTTAAGTGGCGAAAAGGGTAAAACGGTAAATGAAGAAGAGGAAAGTCTCCGCGTGTTGGATTCTCCGTTCTCATGTCTATGATACCAAAGTCACTCGACGAGCAGAGGATGAATGTGATCTTGATGGCTTCAGGGCCGGCTCAGAAGAGAACCGGTGGTTTAGGGCATCCGGAATTTTGAGGGCATATATTAGCAAGAAAAATAATTTTTATGTAAAAAAAGTTATTAATTTTTTTTATAAAATTCATTTTGTTAGATTTTCTTATTTTTGTGGGATTTTGAATGAAAAAAATGATTTGTATTGAAGAAGAGGAAGAGAAAAAAGATTGATTTAGTTTTTACTTTTGATTATACTATTTTGTTGAATTTTATTGTTTTTTCGCAAATTGTTTAGAATTTTTTAGAAAGTTTTATAAAACTAAACATTTTAAATACTACTTTAAGATATAATCAAAATAATTTTATAAAACTAAACATTTTAAATACTACTTTAAGATATAATCAAAATAATTTTATAAAACTAAACATTTTAAATACTACTTTAAGATACATCGAATAAGCCTTATTCTTACAATACTTTTAAAATAATTTATTTTCGTTTGAATTCAATATTTAACGTTTTATGATTTTTTTAAAGGGATATAGATACATATTTATAAATGGATGTATTGTATAAAATGAATATATTAAAAAAATGTTCATATATCATTTTTTGTTATTAAAACAATTTCTAAATATTTTATATAGACATAAAAATATATTTTTTTTAGCGTAGGGCATCCAAAAACATTGGACCGGTCCTGGATGGCGTATGATGATTTTAAGGTAATCGAGTCTTGAGATTTGGTTTTTGATTCAAATATGTTATGATCTTGAATGTGATATTGTGGATTTTCTTTTTTAGTTGTTTGTTTTAGAGTATAGGGTTTTATTGACCAGATTTCGTGTTGACCAAGATAGCCACACTAGTCAACGTTCAGACAAAGAAACGGTTGGTCAATTACACAACACAAGAAAATGGGGCCTGTCTGTATAGACTACATATGTACTATAAGCTAAAGAATGCTTACGAACTTATGTTATAATTTTATAGGCCCATATAAACGTTCCGTGCCGAAAACAAACATCAATGTCTAAAACCATGTTCACTGCAAGGAGTTTTATGCACATTCTTCTATGCATTTTTTATATTTTAAAAAAAAAAATTCAGATTTAAAAAAAATTAAAAAAAAAATTAAAACGAGAACCAATCGCGGATCGCCACGTATACGTGGAATCCGCGATTTGTCTAAGAACCGGCTCCGAGATAAGAGCCAAAAGAGACAGCTTCAGTTATTTTGATGGACCCTACCTTGTAAGAGATCAATTAAATACCCGGATGTTTATGCTCTAAGAGCATCATTACAGTAAAAAAGTCCTTAAGTTTTTTTTTTTTTTTATAAAAATAATAATAATAATCGGACTAATCGCGGGCCGCCACGTGTCAGTGGGCCCGCGAAAAGTCTTAGGATTAGTTCTTAGAGAAGAGTTTTTAGAGATGATACTTAAAGATTATGCGGGCCCCACGGGTTAAGCTCCCCTCTAAGGGCCCGATAATCTTGGTCTAAGGCTTTAACACAAAAATTAAAAATCATTTTTAGTACTTTTGAAATTATAATATTATGTTCATTTTTTTCAAAATAATATTATTTATCGTTTACAAAATTCTAGTGGATAAGAAAAAAACATACAACTAATCAAAAAAATATAATGTAAATAAATAACGTTTAAAATTGAAAACATCATTTAGTTTGTGACGAAAAAAGTCATTTGAAATAGTACTAAATATGGAGAAAATAGAGAACAATAAAAAAAAGAAGAAGAACCTATGCTTCATTCACCTTTCACTTTCTCTATATCATAACAAATATATATATATATATATATATATATATATATATATATATATTACGTTTTGTGACTTTTTATTTCACAAAATTCTCTAAACATTTTCTTCATTATCGTCTTCTCTGTAGAGGTTTTGAGGAGCCATCTATTAGACCAACATAGAGCATTACCAAGTCCTTCTTCTTCATCTCTAACCTTTAGGTAACTTATCTTTTTAATTTAATTTTGTATGTTAAATTTTACTATATTATTTTATGTTTTTTTTTTTAAAAAAAGGCTGTATTATGACGTTTGTTGGAAATAATTTAAGAGCATCTCTCAATGGTTTGACCAATTGTTTCCCAAGATATCATCTCTCGTGGCAAAAGGTCATCTGTCTATTTAATTATTTGAGCCATCGCATTGTTTATTCTTCAAATATAATAAAATCTATAAGGCTCTTACAATAATGCAATGGGACATTTTCTATAATTAATTGTTTAAAACAAAAATAAAAAAAATAAAGAATGCATGTTTGGATTGGTCAGATTGCTATAGGAGAATGTCAAAGAGATCAGATTAATTAATAATGGCTCCCACATTCGGCAAATGTTTCACGTCCTGTAAGTATTACTAGTAATTAGCCTAATTTCCTCAATAAATTAAAATTAAATATATTTAAATTAGTGTAGTTATATATGATTATAAGTGAAATTAGTAAGTTGCACAAAAAAGTGAAATTAGTATTTGTTTAGCTATTTCAGTATCAATAGGGCAACCAATACATAGTGACTATATAAGAATTTTGAAAAATAATAATTCAAAATGGTGACGCGTAATTGCCAGCTGGCGGCTGCGTTTAAACCGTTTTTAACAACATAACTCGTGTTGGTGTGGGCCTATTAGCCTATAGGCTTGCCATCGTTGACTTATACTAATTCCATTGGAAAAGACCAAAACCATTCTCTTTAAGACAGTTAATTGTTTTTGACCAATAGCAAAATGGTCAAAAACATTACATTTCATTCTGCATTATTCTTCTTCTACATTTACAATTTTTTTTGGAAATATATTGGATTTTTTTTTTCTTTTACCATTATACAGAGAATACAGTTTTTTTATTGATGGAATATAAATTATCTGTAAATGATGATAAAAAAGAATAAAGAATAATAGAATAATATACTCGGCATGTGATTTTTTTTTTAAATTCTCATATCACCAAAAATATCAAATATCCACCAATCGTAATTTAAAATTTCCAACCCCATAACTATCTTTTTAGTCTACTGTCACAAAATGTATTATATTTAATTATTTACCTTCCCATTTTTGTGGAGTTTTTTTTAATTCCGTGTAAAAGACCGACATACATATATATAAATACTTATTATCCTCAAACTATAGAAACTACTGCATTAAGTGATTTCACATTCCTCCACAAAAATAATTTAACAAAAAAATAAACATATCCTCTGCTTTTGAACCTAACACATCCTAAAGGTTTATTCTCAGATCCCAATCTCATTATTAATCAAAAAATCGATTGTTTTGGATTAATTTTTGTTTGATAATAATAGGAATTAGGAGAAGATATGGAGAAGACAGACACGTACGATGAAGCCATTAAAGGACTTAAGGATCTTCTTAGGTAACATTCTCTCTCTCTCTTGTTCTCTCTCTCTCTCTCTCTCCTCTGTTTCAAGAACAATCATTACATAAACTGATTAAAAAATGTCGGCAATATACTTGATTTCGTATGTTTGTTTGGATCATTGACTAGTTTCTGAATTATTTCCCCCAAAAATCATCAGATCATAAAAAACTACTAATTAGCGTTATTAAAAAACTGCGTTACGTTTGATTTCCGCGTTTAGCGTTTCGTTTTGATTTCCGCGTTTAGCGTTTCGTTTTGATTTCCGCGTTGTTGTTTTTTCGGTTATGAATCCGATGTTTGGGTTTCCGTACGCGTACGACTGATTATAGCCGTCGATGACTTAGTCGTACTTTGCGTTATTTCCTTTTTTACCCTTTAGAATAAAACTATATTTTTATTTGTTTTTTTTTTTTAATTTGGGCAGTAAGAAATCGGAGCTGGGAAATTTAGCGGCGGCGAAGATAAAAGAATTAACGGCGGAGCTGAAGGAGATTGATTCAAACAACAACGACTCAGGCGCCGTTGAAAGAATTAAATCCGGTTTTACCCATTTCAAAACTCAAATTTACTTGTAAGTATTATTATTAATTTATTTTACTGCTAATTTTGAATAGATACTTCTTTAATTGTTATTAATAAAAGAATTAAATATTTAAAATAAATTTGTGAGGCTGGAGTGGAATCATCAATGTTCCATTTTCTATCTTTTTAAATAAAGCAAACATTAATGATTAATTTTACATTTCTTTTCCTTGTCATCTAAGGTATTATAGTTTTTTTTCTATTCACATTTTTGTGACATAATTAATCGTGTAATGTTTTAAAAAAGATATTAAAGGGCTTCTTAAAAGCTAATTAATTAGTTTGGTCATGCATAATTCTAATTTTTAAAAAAGTTTGATCCAGAATTTTAATGAAATTATATGTTCATGTAATTTTACAGGAAGAATGATGCTCTGTTCAATGATCTCGCCAAGGGTCAAAATCCTAAGGTTTCAACTTTCTCTTTTCATTTACTCGTTTTGTTTTTGTTTTATGAACTTTTTATTATTATTTGACTAATACCTAAAAAAAGCAAAAAAGTTTTGTTAATTAATAATATGCACAAAAGTGGTGAAAACTTTACAACTGTGTGATACTCTGACTTTATGAATAAGCATAAAGTCATTTTAATAAATACTAGAAGAGTTTTTGAAAAATAATTGATTATTATTATTATTATTATTTTGTTTATACAGTTTCTGGTATTTGCTTGTTCGGATTCAAGAGTATGTCCATCACACATATTGAATTTTCAACCTGGTGAAGCCTTTGTTGTCAGAAACATTGCAAACATGGTTCCTCCTTTTGACTTGGTTTGTTCATTTTAAAACTAAAGTATTTTACTTAATTACATTACTAATATTTTGTCAGAAATTAAACAACTAAACAATACAAAATCTTTCATAACATTTGTTTTTTTTCAAAATCATTTTCAGAAGAGACATTCGGGAGTTGGTGCCGCCGTTGAATACGCGGTTGTACATCTCAAGGTAATAATAATTATCCCTCTTTGTTTAAAGATAAGACATATAGATTATAATTATATAAGCAAACTTAATTATTTATTTACTAATCACTTATCAACCAAAACTTTGGTTATTTTCTATTGTGCTTATATATAAAAGTTATTGTGTTGAAAAGTGTGGTGATGCTAGTGGATGTCTACTCATAGCATTTGTCCCCATTGCATCCACTAAATTATTTACTCTTTTTTTTTCTTTTTTTGCCACTAGGAATTGCATCTTAAAAATTATCTTCATTTCAAAAAAAACTAAAATTGTTTTGGATGTAGGAAATGGGTTTAATGTATAAAGTTGAAATTAATAGTTTGATATTGTTTTTTTATTAATAGTTTTTTTATAATTTTGTTATTTTTTTTTGAAGGTGGAGAATATTTTGATTATAGGCCATAGTTGTTGTGGTGGGATTAAGGGACTCATGTCCATTGAAGATGACAATGCACCTACTCAAAGGTAATTTCAATAAACTAATTAATCACAATATTTATGAATAAGAATATTTTCCAAAATTTATTCAACATATTTTGTTGTAGTTAGTGTTACTTTCTTATGCCTTTCCTCTAAAGTGAAAAAAAAATCATATAAATAATTGGCAGTGACTTCATAGAGAATTGGGTGAAGATAGGCTCACAAGCAAGGATCAAGATCAAAGAAGAAAATCAAGACCTAAGCTTTGATGATCAATGCAACATGTGTGAAAAGGTAACACAACACAATAATGAACATTATAAGTTTCTTTATTGTTATGTTATTTATGTTAACAAATGTGTGTTTTGTAAATGTCTCTTTGTAGGAAGCTGTGAATGTGTCACTAGGAAATTTGCTATCATACCCATTTGTGAGAGCACAAGTAGTGAAGAACAAACTTGCAATAAGAGGAGCTCATTACAATTTTGTCAATGCAACATTTGATCTTTGGGAACTTGATTTCAAGACTACTCCTGCTTTTGCCTTTTCTTAAAAAAAGAAACAATCTCACAAAAGATTTGGCTCATAAAGACTTCTTTATCTCATTGTTGATTCTCATCTCAACTTCTTTTTGTTTGTTTTTTTCTTCTTACTCAAAACTTGAACTTTGCTTCTTGTGTTTCAAAAGATGTAAACAACATTAGAATTTTCTTTGTTTTATTTGTATAATTAGGATTCCAATTAAAATTGACACCATTTATCTTTTTTTTGTCAAACCTTTGACACCATTTATCTAAGATTATGTATGAGTAATTCACAAAACTATACTATTTCTTCTCTTCCTTTACAAAACTCTACCTAATTCAATTTTTTTACATATTTACACCATTTCAAAATTTTACAAGCTTTATTTATCTTTTACAAAATTACCAAAATTAAAATCTTTTCATTTGGGTTTGCTAATTAGTGTTTAGGGTATAGTATTAAAGGGGTAGGATTGTGTGGATATGGTTTATTTGGATTTAATTTTTGGTGTTTAGGTGTAGTTTTGTGAAGTAATTTTGAAATAATGTAGTTTTGTGAAATGTAATTCAAATGGTGTAGTTTTGTAATTCTCCCATTATATATTTGTTGTCGGAAAATATTCTCCATTGGTCACTAAGATGTTAATTCAGTATAACATTTGTAAGTTTGGTGGAACTAATTAAAACATACAAATGTAAAAAAAAAATCATACATAATATCAATGAAAACTAGTATACAATGTTGTATGCTTCTAGGCAAAATTTCTAAATGATTTTGATTCACAAAAGGTTAAGACTAGTTTAAAAGTAAATCAATTTTTTCACTAAACATATTACTATACTATAATTTTTAGTTATAGATTAAATAATATCACTATAAATTAATAGAAAATCATAGTTTCAACATTATTAATTTATAGAAGTTTTGCGGTAATGATATTTCAAGAAAAAATATTGTACTAGGTATATCGTTATCCATTTGAGATATTAGAAAGAATTTATATTTACAAATAAATTAGTTGGTTGCATTTTCAACTAGTGTAAATCAAGAACAAAGAAACTTTGTCAAAAAGGTTAATTAATCTACTGAAATTGATTAAAGAAAAATGTGTTGACTTTCTTGACTAGTGTGGGCCGTATAGCCTAGGCTAGTGACATTGCATAATAAAAGTCCAATAGTTATACACTCGAATTTGGCCCATAAATATTTCGACTTGGCCTGGCTTTGCATTTATATATTTTGGTCCCTCTCCTAATTGCTTTTGCTTCAACCTTGTACACAAATCAAAATTTAATTAATATTTATCGTTATCTATTTTTGGAACCTTATTTAGTATACACACATATTACCACTTAGTTTTAGCATAAGTAACCTTTTAAATAAACACATATATTCGCAATTATGGAAAGATGGACCAAAAAGTATAAACCATTGGGAGAAGAGAGATCGAGTTCATTTTAAAGAAGCCCATATATACATTACAAAAGATTACAAACAAAGAAACATAACAAAGCCACATTAATGTTGTACACTCTTGTACTATTGATCAATATGATGCATCGACGTGACATCACGTTACTTGCATTTCATTTTCATATACCTACATTTTTTTGTACCATGTATTTTTCTTTTACATATTTGGTAGCATGTAATCTTCTTTTACACATATGGATATGTAAGCACACACGTTATACGACATATATAGAATATAAATATACATTACGATATGAACTCATGATAAAAAAAATACGTACATGTCAATATAATTTTTTTTTTATAAAACATGCAAATACATTTCACGGTTCTTATTTTTAGTTAAAAATTAAAAATGTACGTAGGAAAATTGACATGTAAAAAATTGAGATTTAAAAAAGAAAAGAAAAAGCTAACATATAATTAATGTAAGGAAGCCTTTAGGACAAAACTCATAATAAGATTTTGGGACAAACCACGTTTGCGAGGGGGACCTTCATCATTTCATTTCATGTGCCATTTTTTCGATATTACATATTAATTTCAATGTAATGAGAGACTTTAATTTTAGAGTTAGGAGAGTCCGAATAATTATTTTGGTAATAGAGTGTGAGTTTATTAGACCATAAAACTCCACTTAGGTCTTTGGTAACTTAGGAATTTTAGTTTGAAAATATATGCAAATTTGCATTAAATATATAGAAGATAACATATATATGTTGAGTATTATGGTGGACTTGTATTTCTAGTGATATTTGATTAAACAGTTGGATCGCATGTGGACATCTCTTAATCAAAGATATTTTTGTCCTTGGCAATTAATCAGACGATAATATATTAATATTTTTGTTTTCAATTTAATCTACTTTCTAAATGGCCTTTCGCCAATTTGTGGTTGTATTAAATTTGTACCAAAAATCACTTTAGCGTACAGTCAAAACGTAATAATTGATGTTTTCACAATTATAAAATATTTGGATATATAGGAAAATGCTAATTCATTATTGTTTTTACACAAAAACTAATTTATTTAGTAAAAATCAATGTAATCACAATATGAATCTTATCATATTCACGTAATTAATCTATACATGAATTTTGAAATATCATTTTTAGCTATTTATTGATTAGTTAGCGAAGATCATTATTTTCATGTGTTGGTATTTGACAATTTGTTGGACGAATTATTTTCATGGAAAACATAATATTTGAGATTCATTCTTTACAAAAAAAGTAAATACACTTTTTGTATTCCATCACCAAAATTTTCCAAAAGAGAAGAAATCACATTCACATGTATACATTAAAAAAATACTATTACGTAAATAAATATATATAATTACTATATGATATAGTCTATATCAGTGGTGCCCTTTTCGTAAGGGAACGAAGGAACCTCCCAAAATTTAGAACATGCGTACAAAGACTAATACCTTAGATCGCGTGACTTTTTCTTCATTTTTTATTTGTTTAAATTTGAAAAAACAGACACTAACAATACAGTGAGATATATCAAACAACAGTATATAATATATAATACATTATCAAACTAAGATTGTGTCATTATTTGTGAAGAATAATAGTACTTTGTGAATAATACAATCCCATTGCATATTTAAAAAAAATAAAAATAAACAGTACTAATGTTACATAATGGTTATTTAGTCCGCACATGTTGTACCTATATATACAACAGTTCTCACATGATCGATTATGTTTTTTGTTTTCTTTATATACTTTCTATAAATAGTAAGAAAATGTAATCAACATAGGTGGGGTAGGTACATTATATGTCTCATATATTCAGAATATATGTTTTTAAGAAAATTAAGTCATTAACTAATTAGGGTCGATGAGTTATTTCACTTATTTGTATACTTTACTTGTGAATCAATGAGTGTGTTTGCGTGGATCTCTCGATGTCTAATCTTATTATATATATAAGTATATGCTTTCATTATCAAGCTCAAATTGTATGTATATCGTTGTGATAATCATTTCATAATCGACATATATAGCTTTTAATTATAATTATGGACCACAAACAAAACATTCTCTTTGATCTAAACTTCTCAAGTTTTGACTGTTTGGTGAACATTATAATTTGACTGTTTGGTGAATATAATAATAAGTTGGATGCTCATTAATATACACTCAAACAAAAATTCAATGTAGTTTTTACTAATGACTTATGTCATTGACAAATCAATACAAAAAAATCTTACGAGTTAGGAAGGCATGTGCGTTTTTAATTTATATATGATTATTAGTTGGAATCTTGGTAATTAATTAATTTTCTCGTCGACCAATTAACACAACTTGCACACACACTTAGATGCTAGAAAAAACATGTTGGTCTCGCATGCATATATATGCATGTGTATGCATGAATAACGACAGAGTATGTCTGTCGTATTATAGGTAGCGATGAATCTGTATTTCAATGAGTTTTAAACTTTGTCTTATTGTGTAAAATATACTCCATAATTGACTCTATTTAATAAATATATTAATTCTGTAATAAAAACAAAAAGTGTGATATTTAATATGATTACATGATATTATGGGCTCTTATCTACAAGTTTAAAAGAAATAAGAAAGATTTGTGGTCCAAAATATGATTTTATCTCAAATTATTTACCACTAATGTCCGACATTTTATCTATCTACACACAAAATGATATACACTCTATTATGTAACTATAGTAATGATCACATATATATGTCAATTTATAATAATCCAAAACTGAGAATAAGTTATAACATGCATTATACATATATAGAGTTAACAAATTTATACTACCCATTTCGTTTTCTCCGAACATATAGTTCTTAATTAGTAATAGTAGAACATATATTTTTCTAGCATATTTATAATTAGAGAGTGGTGTTTTTTTTTTTCATGGGTGGTGTTTTATTTTTTTAGTTATAAGAAGTGTATATTTTTATTAAACAAGTGGTGTAGTAGAAAAGAAAAGTGTGTGTATATCTAAAAGTAGAGTTTAATTTCTTCGAAAGCTTATATAAACTTCTTCCTACAATAGCTTATACTCATTTTTGGTCAAAAGAACAATATATAGCTTATACTATACTTGATTTAATTTTAACGTACATACATAATTTGTTGTCAGTAATTTTATTGAGTGGCACGCGAAGGTGAAGAATATAAAGTATATCTATGCAGGAAATATTAAGGGCCACAACAATGATTTACGAGTACGAAAAGCATTTAGGACTCAACTTTATTTTTTACGAAAATCGAGTGCAAAAAAGACTGATGTTTATAAATGGTTTATACCTTAATTATGATCACTCTATTATCATAATTTGTTACTCTTTATTATTTTGGTTCGGTAAAGTTTCTAGCTATCAAAATATAGCAAATTATTTACGCAAGAGTTTATATATTTTCTAAAATGTGGCTTTAGAAGTTGGAATTTTTTTATTGTTTTTAGTCAATAATTAATTTGTGGAGCAAGTGAATCCCATGGTTCGAATCTCCCAGCAAAAGAATGATCAGACAATAAAGCAAAAGTAACATAAAATAAAAGTACTTTAACAAAAAAACAACATTACATAAAATAAAAGTAGATATTCAGACAGTGACTACTGACCATAAAGCCACGCGGTTTGTTTTTTTAAGATTCTCATAAATAGTTACTAATTAAACAAGATAGTATGGTGATATGTAACTATAAATTTACAATTATAAAGTACTTCGGGTTTACAATTTAGAAAAGAAAAAATGCACAAACAAATTATGATCATATATGTTTATTAATGTGTTATCACCGTTGGTAATTTGTTTATTTTTAGGTTCAAACTCTAGGTTTTATAATAATTTTTTTTAGTCTAAATTTTATTACTCTTAAAGCAAAGTGGCATTGGTCTAGTGTCAAGAATAAATTCACATGAGACAGGTAGTATCATCCCATCCAGGACGTTTCCCCGCACCTACGATGGTGTAGCTCTAGCTAATGGACCGACAATTTGTTTATTTTTGAAGTGTAATGATTAAGATTCACTCGGGTTCAAACTCGAGTTTTATAATAATTTTTTTTAGTCTAAATTTTATTAAAGCAAAGTGGCATTGGTCTAGTGTCAATAATAAGTTCACATGAGGCAGGTAGTACCTTCCCATCCATAACGTTTCCCGCGCCTACGATGGTGTAGCTCTAGCTAATGGACCGACAATTTGTGGCCCAAATATTGACAAAAAAAAACTTATGTAAGTTTTAAAAAATCATACAAGTTACTATTACAATACTGCTACTTACCCATATCGCTTGAGAAAACAATTTAATGTGGCGTGCATATTTCAACATGACAACATACAACTTATAAGAATCAGCTGAGAAACGTGCATTTAATATTAGGGGACAAAACTTCATGCATGTACAAATTTCAAAGAGAGTATTATGATTTATGAATAACTTTGTTTTTAACAAGAATGTATATTTTTTTAACAAAAACAAAAAACAAGATGCGTCTTCCTAAGTTTGAATTTGGATTGATGGTCACGTATAAATTATACACTCATCACATGTTTTAGGATTATAGTTTTTCTAATCATTAATCTCCATCATTGCTAAGTAAAAACAAGCATTTACAATGTAAAGTGATAGAAGGTGGTTTAATTAATATATTGCAATTCGTGTGAACAAGTCATAAAATTTCAACTGAATGATTGCAATATATATTACTACATTTATAAATCTATATGCTTAGTTTTTCAATACAACATGACAAAAATATTAACACACTAACTAGGGTATAGACATAAATAGGTTTAGAATTTGGTTAAACAACCAAGTGTTTGTCTGACTCTCCTTTAGGTCCCAAATATTGCTGTCTTTGATAACATTCTCATGGATCCAAGCCACCCACACTGATTCAGGTTGCAGAAAAAGCATCCACAAAAGTTTGAGGAGACAAGTTGAGTTCCAAACTACAAGGTTTTTTAATCCCAGTCCCCCTTCTTCCTTTGGTGAACAAACCGAATCCCAAGCTACTCTTGCTGTGTACTTCCCTTCTGAAGTGCCCTTCCATAGGTAAGCATTACACAAAGAGTTTATTTGGTTAATGCAATCTTTTGGAAGGATAAAAGCTGCACACCAAAAGTTGATAATCCCTGAAATCACTGAATTTAGAAGTTGCAGTCTCCCTGCAAATGACAAGTATTTGTTTGACCAGAGGTTGATCTTTCCTTTTATTTTCTGAATTAGGGGCTCACAGTTCAGGGTGGACAGCTTTTTGGTGCTGAGAGGAAGTCCAAGGTATTTAACCGGGAGATGACCTTCTGGAATCCCAGAGATGGAAGTTAGGTGAGTTATCTCTGCGTTTGAAAGGCCAGATGGAAAGAGCGTGGACTTCTCTACACTGATGGATAAACCCGAGAGAGTTTTGAAGTTTATTAGTACATTAAGGATACCTTGGATTGAAGCAGGAGCTCCATCAGAGAAAATGAGTAGGTCATCTGCGAAACAAAGGTGCGTTAACTTTGAATCTTTGCATCTAGGATGGTAACCAAACGAAGAGTTCTCAGCTGCCTCATTTAACATTTGAGATAAGATGTTCATAGCCAGACCAAATAGATAGGGGCTTAGTGGGTCTCCTTGACGTAACCCTCTTGACCCTTTGAAATATCCATGAAGCGAACCGTTAATGCTAACTGAGTAGGAGGGCGAAGATATGCATTTATAGACCCAACTTATGAAAGTTTCAGGCAAATCTAGAGCTTGGAGGCAATAGATGATGAAGTCCCATTTGACTGAGTCAAACGCCTTAGCTAGGTCTATTTTTAGAGTAACTCTTTTCAGCCCTTTATTCTTGTGATCTCCGCTAACTATTTCAGAAGCTAACAGACAATTCTCCAATAACAATCTGCCTTTTATGAATGCAGATTGGTTAGGAAGGATGATTAAAGGAAGTAAGGGCTTGATCTTGGCAACTAGAAGTTTTGAAATCAGCTTGTAGAGTGTGTTGCAGCAGGAGATTGGTCTGAAATCCTTAACCGTTGTAGCGCCGGGGAACTTTGGGACAAGGGTAAGGATTGTTGAGTTGGTTGCAGAAGGGAGGATGCATGAAGTGAAGAACTTGCTGATTGCTGAGAGTACATCAGAACCTAGAATAGACCAAGCTGTTGTGTAAAACTTTGAGGTGAAACCATCCGGACCAGAGCTTTTATTAGGATTTAGCTTGAATAAAGTTTTTGATATCTCTTCCGATGTAGGGATCTTTTTAGTTAAAGAGATCTGAGCCTCTGAGCAGGAGAAAGGAGTTAGGCCGACAATAATCTGGTTCAAGTTTGGGGCAGTTTGGGTGACACATGAACCAAGAATAGTCTGAAAGTAAGTTGCAGCCATAACACCAACCGCCACCGGACATGTAACAGTTACTCCGCTCATGTCTGTTAGAGAATGGATTGCATTGTAGATGCTTCTCCCTTTTGCAGTCTTATGAAAGAATCCCGTGTTTTGATCTCCTTCTTTTAGCCACTGAATTCTTGATTTTTGCCTGAAATAAGATTCTTCCACCCGTTTAAGTGTATTGAGTTTTTCCCGACTTAACCTCTCTGCTTGGAAGTTTGTCTCTGAAGGATTCTGAAGTGACTGTACCTGCAAACATTTCAACAAACTATTAGCCTCACAAACCCTCTTTTGAATGTTTGAAAAATTGTCTCTGTTTAGATTTTTTAGAGCTCTCTTAATCTCTTTCTGTTTGAAGTTCAGTTGGGACAAAGAACAATCCTCAATTCCAGCGCCAATCCAAGAGTCAGTAACAGTTTGAAGGAAATCTGGGTGGGTTGTGAGGTAATTAAAGAACTTGAAAGGTCTTGTTCCTGCTGTTCGGATAGGAGAGGTCAAAGAAACCAGGCCTGGGGAATGATCAGAGAATTCTGGTGCAAGGAAAGAGGTTAGGCTTTGAGGGTAAAGGTTTAACCATTGCTCATTAATGAGTATTCTGTCTAACTTTTTTGCAATCGGACCATCAGGATTTCTATTGGTCCAGGTGAATAGAGACCCCTGGAAACGCAGATCTTTGATCTCTAACTCATCAAGACAATCTTTGAAATTTTTCATGGGAGTAGTGATGCTATTAACTTCCATACGAGAGTGCTCAGCTGGATGAATGATCTCATTAAAATCTCCTCCAACAATCCAAGGAAGTGAGGGCGGTAGTGTCTCTTTGAGGCTGAGTAAGTCCCTCCATAAAATCTCTCTTTCATCTACCGTGTTGCCAGCATAAATTGCTGTGTAATTGAAACTTGTGATACCAGGGGCAGATACGACACAAGTCATCATCTGTGTTGTTTTTGAAATAATCGTCAAGCTGAAAGGGTGCTTCCAAATTAAAATGATGCGGCCATCATCATCTTCACTGTGGTTTGAGATGAAGGACCACTGTGGGCATAGGGAATTCATCACATAGTTCAAGTTTTCTTCTTTGATATGAGACTCCAAAATACTACCAAAAGAAACCTTATTTATATTAAGCCAGGAGAGAAAGGTACTATGCTTTCTAGTATTATTAATACCTCTGACATTCCAAAAAAATAGTTGTATCGACATAAAAAGGTTAGGATTGGTTCTCCCCCATAAGAAGGGAAAAACCCACTGAGGGGTTAGTAGATAGTGTTTCAGGGACAAAAGAGTTTGGGGGTATATTTGTGGAGGGGAAAACAACAGTAAGAGGTTCAGTTTGAGGTTGAAATTGGTGAGGGATGTTTTGGATTTGTTGTGTTGTTTGAGAATGTAGGGTAAGTGTTTCAAGACAGGCGAAAGGGTTTTTTAGTGTTATGGAAGGGTTTAAAAATGGTCGGTTTATTTTTGAGGCTGATAGAGGGTAATGTTTTTCAAACATGGTTGATTTCTGATTTTGATTTTTTCCTTTCACAGAAGTGAAGTGAGAAGGAGGTCTCCTTGAAGCATTGAGTCCCACCACGTGAGTAATATCAGAGACAGTGACCGAGGTACCATGAAGAGACGAGAAACCAGTAACATCCAATCCAGGAGAGAGGACCAAACCTGAAGAAAGAGAACCATCACCTCGTGTTTCACTTGGATGACTCAAGGATGAGGTATCATTAGGAGAGACTGGTTCCGTCACCACCTCTAACATAAGTGGAGAAAAAGCAGTTACAACATGGTTTGCCGCATCTACAGGGGGGGAACATGGTGTAGAAGGCCGGGAGACTGATTTTTTGGTGGGTGAAATGGTTGTGGTTACAAGGGGAGGAGGAGGAGGTGTGGAAGGTGTAGGTGGTGGAGGAGGAGGTTGGGAGTCTGAGTGGTTTGTGGAGGTTTTTGAAGAGGTACGGGGGGCTTCTTTTTGGTTTTTGTTTGAAGCAGGAGTCCACCTAGCTGTTGGGCATCTCGAGTCGATGTGCCCTATTTTGTTACAACATGAACAAGCAGGTGGGGTCCAAGGATAGTCGACAGTAATAGGAATAAGTTCACCATTTTGCCTTTCAAGCTCAACACCATTTTGCCTTTCAAGCTCACCATTTTGCCTTTCAAGCTCAAATTTATAGACATAAATAGGTTGGTCCCTATAAATTTTATTGTCAAGAATTCTGATATGTAATTAAGTTTTTTTGATTTCTTATCACTGATTAATACTTCAACATTGAATATGATCAATGCATCATGCAGTACATATTTACTTCAATATTTCATACTAAAAATTTAATTTTGGAGAAAGATATATGCACATCATTTTGTGAATATCTACCATGCACTGCACCCTCATGTATTCGATTCACTCTAGATTTATAAAAGTGGATTTTCAAATATACTTTGGGATTATACAGTGTTTGGCCGTTGAATGTCATGAATATATATTGGCATTGCTTGTAATAATATATTATTGTAAAAAACTAAAAACTATATCCACGAGCATATTCATTGGGAAAGGTGACAAAACTTACATTCATGTCAATTCCTACGAACTTGCACTTTTATAAGAATGTACATGTCATCACCACGTCATGCACATGCATACACATAGGGAAATATGATATGTATGTGCCATTGCAAAAAATAAAAAAAAAAGTCCACTAATGAGTGTTTAGTTGCATATAGCTTGTGTATATAATAAAGTGGTGTGGCGCCTATTTGACACTCAGAAAAGAGTTGGTGAAAAAGTATTAATATATTTTGTAGGTAATATATTGCATCATAATTCGTAACCCATAGTAACAAGGGGAGACATATTATAAGTAGGATAATATTTGTTATGTGGCTAACTTGGATGATAATATGCAAAAAAACATGAGAATGAAAGTAATTACTTTGTAAATAAATTATGTGCTTTTTTTACCAATCAATCATTGTATTTATAAAAAAAACTCTTGAATTGGCTGTCCAAATTTTTAAAAAAGAATGTTGTCAAAGAAACATTTGTAAATTTAACGAAACTTATCGAACTCAAAATCCACGAGTTTATATATATTTAGCAAAACTTCAAAACTACACATTTTGAATTGCATTTCACAAAACTACATTATTTCAAAGTCACTTTTCAAAACTACACATAAACACTCAAACGTAAATTCAAATAAATCATATTCACACAATACTACCGTTTTAATATTATACCCTAAACACTAATTATCGAACCCAAATAAAAAGATTTAACTTTGGTAGCTTTTAAAAAGTAAAACAAATATTTAAAATTTTGAAAATGTGTAAATATATAAAAGTATTAAATTAGGTGTAGTTTTGTAAATGAATTGTTAAAAGTATGTATTTCTGTGAATTCTTCTATATATTTTCCAAATCAATGTACAACCAAATTACCAAACTACTTGTGCTATTACTCTTACAAATTATAAGTGTGACATTTTCTCTTCGGCAATTTGAACTTTACAATAAAACATAATCACGAACGTGAACTCATAAAACTTAAAATACCAAAACTACCCTCGATGTCTCCAGTTTACTGATTTGCCACTCTCACGAGCTTTGTTACTTTCCTAAAAGACTATAACTTAATTCTGTATAATGTTATTATTAAATTAAATAATGAGTTTTTGGTATAATCTTACTCAGTTCTTAATTCCCACTTATTATATCAACGCGTACCATTTTATTTGGCTGGTGGCGAAAACCGCGTCTCGTTATAGCCATTTAGCCCATGACGCGTGGCTTGCTGTCAAACAAAAATTGTTTGGGTTGTGTTGTCTTTTTATATTTAACAATATCGAACTAAAAATAAATAATAAATTAACCAATATGATTATAAACTAATTCACATTTTTAATTAATTTGAAACTAGAACTTTAAAATGATCATAATTTATGAATGTTTAAAGGTTTTATGGTCGAGCCACTTTTTTGTGTCAAAGCACCAACGAACGATTTCAAAGCATTCGTCATCAGACAAGAACCAACGACTCTTACACGAAGTTACTATAAATGGATATTACTGTCGTCCTTTATTAGTTGTTGGTCTTCAGTTACTATACATAGATTCACTCTAGTTTAGCCTTTATTTTAGTCAAAGTTAATTGAGAATATAGACTGTAAATAATAGGTTTTGACTGTTGTCAAGTCCACTAAATTATTGCATTAATTTATGCATTCATTTCATATATATATTCACGAGATTCGATATAGATTTTAAACACATACGTTAAAAAAATGTAGAAACCTATTAAAACCTTGTGTGACTAGTGTTTACAAAATATAATTGGTTAAAAAACATTAAATACTAATAAATTTTGCATAAAAATACAAAACTACATCTATTATATCTATTATATATATGAAATATAATTATTCTCCTAAAAGATAATTTTTATTAGAACGGAGGGAATATTTTCTCTCTCTTTCAGTTATATTTATATATGCGGGTATTTCTTTTCTTTCGGTAATATTTATTTTGCCGGGTTTAACTTTGAGTGGTGACACATAAATAACACAAAACACTAAATTAGAAACCGAAAATGTTTTATTCTCATTCAAATTAATGCACATTGTATATGTATGTTGCATAAGTTATATTTTAGCTAAGAACATCTCCGACTCATTTCTATATTTGTCTTTAATCTCTATTATAAACCAACATTTGCTCCAACCCATCTCTATTTTTTTCTCTAAATTAGATATTGCTATTTTTTCCTTTATATATAGATAAATGTTATATTTTCCTCCATAAATAGAGACATACTTTTTTATTTGCATATTAGTTATTTACTTTCTCTTTTATATTAATTATAATTAAAATACATAAAATTGTCATTTTCTTTTATGTTTTTAAATCAAAATTGTTTTAATTTTCAAAATAATCATTTAAATATTGTTATTATAATTACAAACAAATAAAAAAAGAAGCTCATTTCTCACTTCGAAATGCATTAATCGATTATTTATGGGAAAAATACTCTACCGGTGATAGTTAAATAAGCTATAAAAAATTTTATATTGGGTAATGTACTATTTTTATAATAAAGTTTTAAACTTAAATAACATAATAATTTTATGAATATCTTGCGAAAATTAAACTTAATTGGGTTAATTTGTAACTTTTATAAATAAAATGTGTTATAGTAAAATGTAAATATAATTTTTTATGGAATATTCTTTTATAGAGATAGAAATAGGGAAATACATCGGAGATAGTGTAAGGTGATTTGAAATAATTTGGCTTTAGGTAAATTAAATATATATACAACTACCAACCGTTCATATATCAAGCTTAATGCAACACGAGGCGGTATGTTATGCATGTTATTGGTTTGAGACCGTGTGGAATGTAAAATAGTTTGTGAATGTTCTTTATTCACATTTGGTAAATATATTTTAATATATTTTAGATCTATTTTTTTCTTCTATACAACTCTTTAAAATCGTTATAAAAATTGAATATACTTAGTGGCTCTTTAATTGTTAATCTGTAACCATTAGACTAGAAGAAAAAAAAAATTATGCAAATACTTCTTGATCATTACCATTATTTTTATTTTATTTTATTAGTCCAGAAAAAAACTACTAAAAATAACCTACAGCTTTTATATGTCATTTTTATGTTAAAAGATAAATAATTAAATAACCGTTAAATTAGATATAGTTAAAAAAACCGGTTTATGAAAACGCGTTACCAAACCAAAAAGGCAAAAATACGGTAAATTGCAAAAACAAAAAAAATGTCACACTTCATATTTTTTATTTTTTTTTGTATTTTTCCTGCTTCAAAATTGTCACTCTCTTTCTGCTGTCCCTTTATTCACTCCACTCTTTTTCATTTTTTAGTCCTACTTTTATTTTCCCCCTTTATCTTATCTACTTTCGTCAAATAAAAATTCCCTCTAATTCAAAAAGTATACACAACCATGACATATAAAAAATATAATTACGAAAAGTAAATAAATATTTTAAAATTTATTTGTGTAGGTTTTAGTTGTCGACAAAGATATAATTGTGTAGGCTTTTTTGGCTTCTATATATATAATACACAACAATTTGCTCTCATACCCAACAAGCCCACCAATCTCTTCTCTGCATTTTATATCTTTATTTTTTCTCTCTCTCACTAGAACCAAAAAAATGCTTAAACCGTTGCTTCTTCTCCAATCGTTTATCTTCTTCCTCTTCAATGTAAGTAAAAATCTTATTGAATCGTCTCCTCTTACATACTTCCTCGGATTTTGATTTTATCGCAAATTTATTATCTGATTATTATCATTGTTATTATTTATTCGATTTATGAATATTGGTTTCCTATTTTGTTGTTGTTGTTGTTGTTGGTGAAATCAAAATGGAGATTTTGTGGCAATGCAGGTTGTTTTCGTCGGAGGAAGAACGTTCGGCGGCGGTTTCGCGGCGGAGAAGAATCCGTTCACACCCAAAGCGTCTCTGGTTCGTTACTGGAACAAAGAGATCCTTAGCCAATCTCTCAGATCGGAGTTTCTAATCTCCAAGGCGTCGCCTTTAAACGCCGTAGATTCCGCCGCTTTCTCGAAACTCGCCTCCGATAACTCGCTACCGACTCGTCTCCCCGATTTCTGCTCCGCCGCGAATCTGTTCTGTTTCCCGGATTTGAGTCCCAGTCTCGATAAACACGGCGACGACGTCAAGTTCTCCGTCTACGACCAGAAAAACTTCACGAGTTACGGCAATGCCCGCGCCGGCGGCGCTGACCAGTTCAAAACCTACTCGAAAGACGGCAACGTCGTGACCGATTCGTTCCGGCGATACAGCCGCGGCGCGGCGGGTCACGACGATATGTTCTCTGTTTACGGCGAGAGCAGCAACGTCGTCGAGGAAAACTTCAATTCGTACGGAACCTCCGGGACCGGCGGCGTCGGCGATTTCACTAACTATCAAAACGGCGTCAACAATCCGACGAGCCGATTCACGGCGTATTCCGACGGCGGAAACGGCCGGTCACAGTCGTTCAAGACGTACACGCACGAAGCCAACGCCGGCAACGGCCAATCTTTCACAAGCTACGGCAAAAACGGAAACGGCTTGCCCAACGATTTCGCCTCTTACGGCGTCTCCGCCAACGTTATCGGCTCCGGTTTCACTAACTACGGAGAGAGCGCAAACGCCGCCAACGACACCTTCACTAGCTACGGAAGCGACGGAAACGTCCCGCAGAACAACTTCAAAAGCTACGGCGCCTCGGGAAACGCCGCCGTGGAAACTTTCACTAATTACAGAGACACGGCCAACGTCGGCGACGATTCCTTCTCCTCCTACGCCAAAGACTCGAATTCGGAGAAGGTCAATTTCGTAAATTACGGTCAATCTTTCAATCCCGGTTCGGAATCTTTCACCGGTTATGGCAAAGGATCAGAAGGCCACAAGATCAGTTTCAAAACCTACACGCCAAACTCTACCTTCAAGGACTACGCCAAAAACGGCGTCGCTTTCGCTAAGTACAATGTCTCGTCCACGTCAGCAACCGTCGGCGATGGCAAAACCGTGAATAAGTGGATAGAGCCGGGCAAATTCTTTAGGGAAGCGTCGCTTAAAGAAGGGACAGTGATACCTATGCCTGATATTAAAGATAAAATGCCTAAAAGGTCGTTTTTGCCCCGGACTATAATCTCGAAACTACCCTTCTCCACTTCCAAAATCGGAGAAATCAAACGGATCTTCCACGCCGGAGAGAACTCGACGATGGGAGGAATCATCTCCGAAGCGGTGGCGGAGTGCGAGCGGCCAGCGAGCGTCGGCGAGACGAAACGGTGCGTAGGATCGGCGGAGGACATGATCGATTTCGCCACGTCGGTGCTCGGCCGCAACGTGGTGCTCCGGACGACGGAGAACGTGGCCGGGTCAAAGAAGAAAGTCGTGATCGGAAAAGTCAACGGAATCAACGGCGGGAGATTGACGAAAGCGGTGTCGTGTCACCAGAGCTTGTACCCGTACCTACTGTATTACTGCCACTCCGTACCTAAGGTTCGGGTATACGAAGCTGATCTTCTGGAGTTAACCAGTAAAACCAAGATTAACCACGGTATCGCCATCTGTCACATGGACACGTCATCGTGGGGTTCAACGCATGGAGCTTTTATTGCTCTCGGATCTAAACCGGGTCAAACCGAAGTTTGTCACTGGATATTTGAGAACGACATGAACTGGGCTATCGCTGATTAAAACCGGGTCGGATCCGGATTTTATCATATATTTAAATATTATTATTATTATCTTTTTATTTATCGCTCGAGAATTTAAATAGAGGAATGTTAATTTTCTACTATGGTTTATAACTTTATATTATGTTTTTTTCAGTAACGGTAAAGGCTTGTTACTGAATTGTTTGTAAGCGGTACGAATTTTTAAAAAAAGAAAATATAATTTAGTGAATGTCTGTTGGACGCAATTTATGATTATGTTTTTGGTTGGTTGGATATTTAATTTTATCTATAAATGAAGATATTATGAATTGATATAGATATATATCATGTGTATATTATATGATATATAAAATGATGCATATTATATATCATGTGTATATTATATGAATTTTATCTATAAAATGATGAAAAGTAATATATATATAAGAAGATGGAGACAGCGATGGTTGTTTGTTTCAATACATGTGCTGAGTTTATATGTCCACAAAATGTAGGCGTGTATAAAGATGAGGTGGACTTTATATGCCACCCAAATTTATAACTATTTTATTTTTTATAAAAAAATATTTTTATTAATCATCTATTGGGAGAAATTTAGAAATATATGGAGTGTCACGAGCTTTGTGTATTTTCAATGGGACAAATACTAAATAAGAGAGTAATACACTTGGCGCTATGAAAATTTTACGCATTTGTTTTTATATTGTTGGGTGTTTTCGTAAGCCGACATTATTAAGCGTGAATGTGTGATATTTATCATTTTTGTGTCTCGTGATTAACTTGTTTTGAGTACTTAAATCAGTGAATCCGTGAGTCTCTTTGGAAATAATTAAAATATATATTTGTGTATCCAGATAATTTTGTGTGTTTACGTGTGTAAAAATGCAGCTAGTGGCTAGTGCATGATTCTGAAGTCGTAGATTTGTAATTGACAGTGATTTTTATACGAGGATATAACTTATGCGCGTTAAAGTTTAAAGTATGAGAATAAAATTCTCAATTTTTGTTAAGACATCAAACTAATTAATATATAGATTTTCTTTCCGACAAAGAACTTCAGGTTATATATATGTCTCAGAGGAATTCACAAAACTATACATAATTTAATATTTTTATATATTTACATTCTTTTAAAATTTTAACATGTTGATTTAACATTTAAAAAATTACAAAAGATTAAAATATTTTCATTTAGATTCGCTAATTACTGTTTATGGTATATTATTAAAGATTGTTTGTGTATGGTTTATTTAGTCTTAGTTTTGAGTATTTATGTGTAGTTTATAAAATTGACTATATAAAATGGTGTAATTTTGTAAAATGTAATTCAAATGGTGTAGTTTTGTAATTTCCCTAATAAGTAACCTAATTGTATTTACGTAAATTATTTAATGTAAATATTTGATGGATGAATATGTTAAGGTTATATATACATAATTGATAATTAGATTTACGTAAATTACTTAATATATTATTTTTTTTGTTGATAAAAATTACATAATCGATAACATTTATGTATATTATACCACTACAAGAAACTGGGCAAATAACAACGAATTTTAGCAAGAAATTAGCGAGGAATTTATTTAGCAACGAATTTGTGAGGAATTAGCGAGGAATTAACGACGACACTAAATTTCTTCGCTAATTCGTCGCCAAATAGCAACGAAACTATTCGTTAGCGACGATTTAGCGACGATGGTATTTCCTTGTTAAATAGCGACGAATTTGCAAGGAATATTGCTAAGTTGTTGAGCACGTTTTCATTGAGCTCCACCGGTAATTGGCGACGAATTATTCGTTGCAATTTCCTCTCAAAATCGTTGCTAATTCATTGGTAAAAATATTTCGTTGCTAAATCGTTGCTAAATTTCCTTGCTAATTCCTTGCTAAAATTTACTGGTAAAATGTAAACTATATAAACTCATTCGACCAAATCAAAATCACAACACAATATCAAAACATTCTCTCTTATATATATTCTAAACACTTATACAAAAACTTTCATAACATATATACTCAAAATGTCTCACGGTAATAACGTATACGAGTTACGATCTTGGATGTATAGACACAAAGATCGATCGGGGATAGTGACAACAAAGTTCACGGAGGGACTTCAAACATTCATGTATCAAGCTGGAAACATGCAGACTACTCAAGATACTGGTAAAATGTATTGTCCATGTAAGAAATGTGTGAACACTAAATACATTCATGTTGATACCGTATGGAAACATTCATGTTAAATTCGGAAATTCGGAAATATTTTTTTTAAAATCGACGCTAAATCGTCGCTATTTCGAAGCTAAAGTAACGTTGCAAATTTGTTGCTATTTCGTCGCTAAAATAGCAACAAATTAGCAACGAATCATTGGCAACGAATTAGCAACGATTTTTCGTCATCGCTAAATTAGCGACGAATTAGCGACGATTTCGAAATAGCGACGAAAATATGGTCGTCGCTAAATTGTTGCTAAACGTCTTTAGCAACGATTTAGCAACGATTTTGGTCGTTGCTAAATGTCCAGATTCTTGTAGTGTACGTAGGCAGGGGGATTGAGAGAGGGGGTCAATTGACCCACTTGAATTTTTTTTTTAAAGCTTAATTTTCTATTGAATAACAAAATTTTTTGGTTGAAATATGTTTAATGACCCTAATGAAATGCATAACTATATTTATTTGCACCTCCTGAACGGTACATAGGTGATAAGTAGCCCATATATAAACTATACACTTTCAATAATTTTATTTGTTCAATTGTATAACTCTTAGAAATATAGCTACTATCGTTTACGCGTTTACTTGCGACTTTGCGAGTCCCTTTTCTTAGCAGGTTTTAAATTTGTGTTACTATTTGCAGGAGCATACTATATGCTAAATTACCACAAATTTCCAAAAATAGAACAGTTTGTCATTGATTATTGTTGGATTTTGGAGAGATTAGTGTATAGATCCGAGTTGGTTAGGCTCGGATCTTGAGTGTATAGAAGCGAAGCAAGGTTGCTTGGTTCTTGAGTGTATGGAGAGAGTATTTGAGATTAGAAAGAGAGAGAGTATGTGAGAGAAAGTGTCTTTTAGTATATTGAAAGAGGAACCACCTCCTTGAAGGTTTTACAAGAGTTTATCACACTTATATAAAGAAAAGATACAACAAGAGAAGTCTCCAACGGCTAGAATTCAAATTTGAATTCTCTAACGGCTCTTTAGTCTTGCGATGTAGTCGACTACATGACTCAACTACATTAGTCGACTACACGCCTCAACTATATTTTCCCTCTCTTGATTCCATTGGTCCATAGCTCTAACGGCTCTTTAGTCTTGCGATGTAGTCGACTACATGACTCAACTATATTAGCCGACTACACGCCTCAACTACACTTTTCCCTTCTTTGATGTATCTTGATCTAATGCCTTTGTAGGTTATCATTAGTCTTAATACTCCCCCTCAAGCTTAGCCCAATGAAATGGCTAAGATTGGACATTGCTAAACAAACCTCATTAAAACCCTTAGTAAGCAAAACCACTTGGGATAAAAGCATTACTAAGGGAAAAAGAGTGTAAGTCTTTGCAATAGGGGTCTTCTTAATCTTGGCCTTTATCTTCTTGACTTGGCCGAAACTCCCCCTTAAGATAGAACCGGTTTGATCTTCTTGACTTTGCCGTGTTCTTCAATGAGGGTTCTTTGGATACTTGATTTGGTCTTCACGGTTTTTCTTCACAAACTTTGGTGTGAGACTTTGATTTGATTCCTATCCACGGCTTTGTTCTTCACAAGCTTGGGTGTGGATGGACTTGACAAAAACATAGTGACTTCCTTTCCTTCTCTTTTATTTCTTCTTTGAGACTTCCTTCTTGCCTTTGGTCTATCACTCCTTTGAACCTTCAAAGATCCAAGGAAATTTAGACTTAGTAAAGACAATTGGATATATAAAGGATAAGCTTTAATCTAAAGTCAATTTAGAACATTGATTTAAGCAATTCCTTTTTAGCAAGTGATTGACCATAGACTTAAACAAGATAATGAGATTTAGTTCTAGTCTAATGATTCTTATTAAGTATGTTAAAGAGAAGGTTTTAGGGACAGACCTTTAGTTTGTAGGGGTGTGATAGATTGATGGTCCCTTGTAGTTGCATTTGGCTTGAGCCCTTTGACTTTTTCATGAGGTCTTGCGGCTTTATCCTTTGTGCAATTGGAACAAGGTTGGTTTGGAGTCTTTTGGCTTAGCTCTTGGTAGATGCTTAGGCCGAGTAACAAGTATTTGGCTTTGCACTTGATAGTTGCTAGGCCGAGAATGGTGAGAGCCGATTGATCATGGTTGATTATCGGTCTCTTTCTAGAACATGGATGGCTCGGTTTTGTCGTTGCTAGGAACTTGACCGAGCCTAGTGTTGATGGTATGGACGGGTTTGTCTTGCTTCTTTGTAGAAGCTTGACCGAGTGATTGATGAAGGCTCTTAGACTCCTTGAGCAAGTTATGATCTTCCTTCAAGTGTCTTTAGCTAGTTGCGGTTCTTCTTTGCTTCAATGAGACTTTGGCCTTGTATCTTGTTGGTACTTAGCCGAGATGGATTGGTTGATTGTGGAGGCTTCGTCCTTCTTGGTACTTTAGCCGAGAGTGAGAGCTTTGTATTGACTTCGTCCTTCTTGGTACTTTAGTCAATACTTAGCCGGATTGGTGGTAGTGGCGGCTTAGTCCTTCTTGATACTTTGGCCGGCTTTGTTGGTGGTTGAACGGAGGTCTTTGACTTGCTAGATCTTGACCAAATATGATGATAAGATGGTTTGGCCTTCTCCTTTGTAAGGATTTGGCCGAGAGTGAATTGGTTTGGCACCTTGGAAGATGCTTTAACCGGAGAATGGTGACCTTGTCTTTGCTAGGGACTTTGGTCAAGTGATGGTCTTTGTCTTTGCTAGGGACTTGACCGAAGATTAGGTTGGATTGACTCGGCTAGTTCTTCTTGATACTTGGCCGAGTGATTCACTTCCATTTGATCATGATGAGTTGTGTGATTTAACACTTCTTCTCCCCCTTCATGATTAAGATGGAAGGCATGAACTATTTCCCTTTCTCGGCTTTGTTCTTCACAAGCTTCATGAGAAAGGATTCTCATCTTTTCCTTTGGACACCATTCATGGCTTCTTTCATTCTTCTCTTTACTTCTTTTCTCTTTAGCACTTCTTTGTTACTTCTTTATGCTTAGGGGTTTTCATGATGATCTCTTTCAATCCTTAGACATGATGATCCTACATCATACCAAAGACAAAAATTGATTTAAATTTCATGACTAACCGGCACAAGATAATAACCTTTAACAATTTACAAACTATTGATTAACCATTCACAAGTACAAGCAAGAATGCAAGGGAGAGTTTAAGACAATAGTTCAAGATGTTCCCTATGTCTTTTGATTAAACCCGAGTATAGTATGCACCTTAACAAGTTCAAGTTTCGGTCTTATAGTTTTGAAATTGACAAATAATTTTGACAAATGACCTAAGGCATATATATATATATAATGAGGAATGAAGATCATTTTGCATAACAATACAAATAAAGAGAGTAAAGAGTTTAGAAATGGCCTTTTTATGGTTTTCCTTTGGGAAGATGGTCATTGGGAGAAGTCATTTATCCTTGTAGAGCACCTCAATGGTTAGTCTAAGATTGGATTCATGACTTCTCTTTATGAGAAATTCTCTTGTTTGCTTCTTTACCTACACATAGATTCAAGTTAGCAACAAGGGACCATGGTCTTTAGTGCACAATGGCGGACCATGATCTTAAAACACACCAACAAGATTCATTGTAACTTGATAGCTTTCATAGCTTAGTTACTCATCTTGTATCATAAACTTAAGTGCACATAGGCGGTTTATGACAACAAACATAGATCATCATTCCATCTTCACCTTATATAGATGTTAATGTAGTGAATCATTTCCCCATAAGTCTAAAGATGGATTCATCATGACCCTTTAAAGTATCACCTTTTAAGTGGTCATGGATCTCTTTATAAACTCATGTTAGCCGAGGTTATGAAGGATTCATCAAGCTCTCGGTGTTTTATTAACACTTATGGATGCTTGGTTCTCTTCCCTCTAAGAGAGTTTTGGATTCCATAAGACCTTAATTGCTTAGTCACAAGCGGGTCTTTGGTTCCTACTCTTTTGATTAAACCGAAGATCTTTTGGGATTAACCAAGGTTTTAAAATCACTTAGTCTTTCACCAAGATTCAAATCACTTCACCAAACAAGGACTAGTGATTTGGTCTTAGACAAAGATATAAGTGGACCTTGTATCCTAGATCTTTCAAGGACTTAAACCACTTTACTAAACAAGATTAGTGATTTAAGACTTAAGCAAGAAACAAGAAAGAAGACTTAGATGTATAGTCGACTAATGTAGTTGGTACATGTAATCGACTATGTCACATGACTATATGACATCCGAGTCTTGGAGATTTAAAATTCGGACACACATGAGCACATACTAAAACATTTGAAATTACATGCTCATGAACTTTCAAAATAAACAGGAGGTTATGGATTCAACTATCTTGTATTCTCATAAGATACACAAGAAAGGTTCTCATACCTTTAGCTCACAAGTCTCAAGCTTTGAGCTTTGAGGTTCTTGTTCATCGCTTAATGCCTTAGCATAGTCGGATTTGGATTCATCAAGGTTCCCTTGGACTCATAAGAGTGGGGAGACCATGGTTCTCATCCTCTTGCTTTCGGCCTTACAAAGATGAAGTAATTATCTTCGGATTTGGATACAACACTTATCGCTCATGGCGAATCATGGATCTCATCCTTTTATCTTTGTATCTTAAGAAAAGCATAGAGTTTCGGATTCAACAAGGCATTGTTCTTAAAGAATCAATGAGCATGGTTCTCTCACTCTTTAGCTCACAAGTTTCAAGCTTTATGCTTTGAATACTTGGTCATTGCCTAATGCCTAAGTTAGATGGATTTTGGATTCATCAAGGTCCCTTTTAAACTCATAAGAGTGAGGAAACAATGGTTCTCATCCACAACTTTCGGCCTAAACAAAGATCTTAAAGAACAACTCAACCAAAAACATCATGTAGCTAGATTTTCAATCTATGCTCACTATGATTCGGTTTTGATTGGATTGTTCTTGAAAGGAAATTGGATTCAACGTGTATCTTCACTCATTAAGAGACAAAGAATCATGGTTCTCTTCCTAAGAGGAGCATTGATTCACCAAGATCTTAAGGGTTTTAACCACTCGGATCTTGGTCATTCTTTTTCTCCTCTAGATCTTTGTGTTTATAAGCAATAAATAAGAAGAAAGAGGATGAAGATTAGCGGAAGCAACTTACCTAGGTCATCAAGAGCTTATGCTCCGATACCATGTTGGATTTTGGAGAGATTAGTGTATAGATCCGAGTTGGTTAGGCTCGGATCTTGAGTGTATAGAAGCGAAGCAAGGTTACTTGGTTCTTGAGTGTATGGAGAGAGTATTTGAGATTAGAAAGAGAGAGAGTATGTGAGAGAAAGTGTCTTTTAGTATATTGAAAGAGGAACCACCTCCTTGAAGGTTTTACAAGAGTTTATCACACTTATATAAAGAAAAGATACAACAAGAGAAGTCTCCAACGGCTAGAATTCAAATTTGAATTCTCTAACGGCTCTTTAGTCTTGCGATGTAGTCGACTACATGACTCAACTACATTAGTCGACTACACGCCTCAACTATATTTTCCCTCTCTTGATTCCATTGGTCCATAGCTCTAACGGCTCTTTAGTCTTGCGATGTAGTCGACTACATGACTCAACTATATTAGCCGACTACACGCCTCAACTACACTTTTCCCTTCTTTGATGTATCTTGATCTAATGCCTTTGTAGGTTATCATTAGTCTTAATAATTATAACATGAAATCCCGCAAAAACAAAACATACCAGACTTGTTAGAGACCATTATTGGCTCTTTAATTAATTCTCTCAACAAAAAAACACGTGTCACAAATTTAAGGGAATCTAAATCCTTTTTGCAATTAGACCTACATCGTTTTAATTATATTTCTAATCAGACGTCAACAAAGTGTCAAAAGACAAATCAGCATTGACTCATTGTGTGTCAGCTTAATTTTATCCCTAATTATGGTGCAAATAATGGTGCAAACAAGTGCTCTTAATAAGATTTGATATATTTGATAAAATAAAACTTTGGGGTATTTTTCATGTTTTAAAATTAAATTTTGAAGGACATTCCTTGCTTTTTTCTGACCTCCATTATTTGCTTTCTTTTCTCTTTATTTCAGCTTTTTAGTACATAAAAGCAAAGAAAAGTCACCTAACTATATTATTTAAAATACAATGGAAAATATTTTCTTTTTATATAACTCATCTCCAAGACTCCAAGAGTATAATAAAGTACAATATTATTAAAACGTTTCTTTAACCAAATTATAGTGGATTAGTTGCTCTAGTTAAACCTAACCAATATATGGAGCCAGTTTGTAGATATTTCGATTTAAAGAATGTTTTTTTTTTTTTTTTCTCTTTGTAACAAAAAATATGTGTTTTGGTTAAGGTAGGTTTATAATCCATATGAACATAAAAACCAATTAGAAAGGGTTGTGATTGTAAAACCGTGACGATAGTATTTTAGAAAACACCGTGCACTATTTTGATTGGCTACTCGCAACATTTTGAATAGAAAAATATTCAAGTTTTTTGTGAGTCTATAATTAGTTTAGGTTTTTACTTGAGATTCTCTAGTTCAATAGAATTATCTTATTATATAAAAGAGAGCGCGTAAAATTATAACTCACCAGATCGTGACACGTGTCACAATATAACTCACCAGATCGTGACACGTGTCAATATAGAATATATAGAATATATATAATGTTAATAATGTTAATAATTGGGAAGAAATATAAATAGAAACACGTGTTAATTAATAATGTTAATAATGTAGAATATATATAATAATGTTAATAATTGGGTTAATAATTGGGAAGAAATATAAATAGAAACACGTGTTAAGATATAATGTTAATAATGTAGAATATATATAATAATGTTAATAATTGGGAAGGAATAAGTTGTGCAAAACACGTGTTAAGTTCAAATTTTAATATAAATATAATGTTAATAATGTTTATGAAAAAATGTTAATGATGTTAATAATGTTAATAATGTTTATAAAAAATGTTAATAATTTTAAAAGAAGAAAAAAGGTAACGTTTAGAAAAAAAAGGCAAAACAAAAATAAGAAAAAAGGAAAAACAAAAAAAAAGGAAAAAAATAATCAAACGAAAAGTCTTCACTACATCTATATATACATATCTAAAATCACTGAATTTCATTGTGCTCTCCTCTTTGTTCTATTTACTATTATTATATTTCTTTTTTTTACTCAAACAGAGAAAAAGATGAATTTCATAGTTTCTAAAAGCCAAAAAAATTTCTTCACACTAAATCAGTTAGATCGAAACCGTCCTTACCGTCGTACGATAGTTCGTGTTATTCGAAAGTGGAAAGCTAGAAATCCTAAAGCAAATAATGTTCTTATGAGAGTCGAAATACTACTAATTGATTAAAATGTTAATAATTTTAAAAGAAGAAAAAATGTAACGTTTAGGAAAAAAAGGCAAAACAAAAAATAAGAAAAAAGGAAAAACAAAAAAAAGGAAAAAAGTAACCAAAAAAGTCTTCACTACATCATATTTGTAATGATTATTTTAGATCGTGACATGTGTATTAAAATTAATACGTAGACATCTTATAAAATGAAAACTTAATAATATTGAGAAAAAACATAAATAAAGAAAATAATCAAAAATAAAAAAATCAACATTAAGTATCAAATAATTAGAAATAAAATAAATTAATCCGAAATATTGAAAAAAATATGAAATAAGAAAATAACATAGAAAAAGAAAAATTTAAGGATATTTTAAGAAATAATCAATAAAAAAAATTAGAAATAAGAAAAAATAAAAACGTAAAATTACTTGAAAAAATAAAGAAAATCTTAATGATAACTTATTTGTTATCTTCATGGATCCACTATCTAATTATTAATTTGAAATAAATGTTTTTCATGTAAATAACAAAAGCAATGTAATAAAACAAAAAATGTGTTATTTATATTTCTTAATAGATGAAAAAAGTAAAAATCACTTATTTACTATTACCATATATTGTTGTGTCTTTTATATTTATTTGTTAATAAAATTGCGGGTATAATATTAGTTTCCGTTTAAAACTAAGTACTATAACTATACAAATATACTAACAATATTAATATATAATTATAAAATGTTTTATGTAATTTGTCCGCGTATTACGCGGGATTTCATCTAGTTTTTGAATAATCTAGTGCATTATAATAAAACAACCCATCACTTTCATTTACCGACTTAACTATTTAAGTATTTAGTATTTGTTTGTTTGTTTGCTCCTTTCCCCCCTTAATTTTCGGACCATAATAAAGATTCATATCTTTAATAAAAAAAGAAAAATTGTATCGAATTTACATATATCACGTGGTTTTCATTACAAAAACAAATTAAAAAGCTGAATATAATAATCTCTCATTGTACAATGGTGGGACTAAAAAAATTCAGAACCAAAGTTTATGCTATGAAACTATAAAGACTTGTTTGGTTAATGTTATGCATATTTACAAGTTCACAGTTATGTCAATTATCTTTATGACACAATGTAACAGAAAGAGAGTAAAATAGTTTTGACCTATGTGTTGTATGATCAAAGAGACCCACCAATCTCTCTGTCTTTCTATTGAAGTCTATATAGTATCTTTTTCAACTAACTTAGTCAATTATTATGAATAATATGAATGCTATTTTTTTAAAAAACATTATGACAATATCTCAATGAAGGCTACAAGTAGCATTTAAGTGTTGTGAGATTATAAACTCAACTTCAATAGAGTTTTTATTATTATTATTGTGTGTTGTTGTGTCCTTTGCAAAGTTTTCACTTCATTCATTTTTTTGGGGTCTCTCTCTCTTTATCTATCTACCAATTTTGTGTTAAATTCTGTTTCTGGTTGGTTGTGAATAATCAAAGACTAAATGCCAATTCCCATGTGATCTCATCAATTTATAACTCTATATATCTATTGTTATATTATAGTTCTATATATATAGGATAATAACTCTTGTGCAAATTTTAATTCGAATCACATTATTGAGTACTAGATAATAAATAACTAAAAATAAGTAATGTACTATAAGTCTATAACTATTAAGTTTCAAATGGTTTGTGCAAACCTCTTGAAACTAAAACATGCCTTATTGAAATATTGAACACATCTATCATGATCTAGTTGGAATAATTTCATGTTTAAACCCCCAAAAAATATTCAGCTTACAAGCATTTTTGAAATATTAATCCCCAAATTGACTTTTATCCAAATTAGTAAAAAGTTTGAATCCTTCTCCCATTACTTGAATTTATCATTTTTAATCTGATTTTCCATTTTTTTTTTATATAAAAATATTTCCTGTAAAGTTTACCCGAATTTATAATTCTCAATATATTATAGTATTACTTCATGTCCAAATAATTCTTAAACCGGTTACGAAACCCCCCCCACAATGAACCATATTTAACCGGTGGGTTTATAATATGGGCCTAATTGGGCTTACGATAGATCCGAGATCCGACCCGACCCGACCCGAATCCAAAACCTCACCTTCCTAAAATCACAAAGCGTCGCCGAAGTAAATCTCTCAAGCGAGAGAGAAGAAAGAGAAGAGCTAAAAAATGGCGGCCAACGTCGCGAGAAGGGCACTACAGTCATCGTCTTCTTCCTCGAGAATACTCTTTGGTCGTTCATCGGCTACATCCTCCGCTTCTAAGATCGGAAAATCCGCCGGAATCGCTTTCGAGAACGGATCTTCATCATCATCATCATCTCGCTCCTCGCTTCGCAGACTTACATCGTCAAGGTAAGCTTCTAGAATCGTAGAACAGAGAGTATGTGTATTCGATAGATCTGATTTCAATGGCGGAAGTTAAGTTTGGTTATGCGTAGAAATTAGGGTTTTAGATATATTTCAAAAATAGGCTATGTAGTAGATGAAATTATGTTTGTGAGTGATGTAATGTAATGTATTGTTTGATTATTATAGGATACCTGTGGAGATGAGTGCAGGGATATCACTTATACCATTACATAGTGTTACTGCTTCAGCTTTGCTTACTTCATTGCTATCTCTTAGCAACCAAAGCTGGGGTTGCTTATCTGAAGGTATCTCTTCTTCATCTATCTTTTCTCTCTTCATCATAACCGTTTCTTTCGGATTTTGATTTACGGGTTCGCTGATGTTCGCGATGTGGAGTTTGAATCATTGGCTATGTATGGTTTAGAATTGAAGCTGAATCTGCATTATGAATAGTAGTCTTGATTGGTGAATAGGATTATGTTAATATATGATCTGCTTTGACATGATAATACAAGTATTTATGGTTGTTATGCATATCATGTGATTGGTTATGGACAAAAATGTTGTAGTACTTGTCATGTTTGTACTACTAAATCACTAGCAAGAAGGGTATTGAGTTTGAATAGTTTCTTCTTTGTATCACTCTGAAGTGTAGCTCTTATCCATTGGTAGACAAATGATGTGTTGTTATTACAATGATGATTAAGTTCTGTTTGTTTACATAGTTACTAACCTAAGTTTTGCATTTGGGTATTTTGTAGGATTTGCAACAACACTATAACATGGTTGTTACTTGCCAAATTCCAAGAAACTTGTCTTCTTTTCAATCAGTATTTTGCAGGGTTTTTTTCTTTCTTTCTCTGAGAGGTTTACAAAAAATTTTAGTATGAGATTACCGAACACAGACCAGACTACTAAAGGATCTTTTTGTTATGTTTATTTATACAATCTTCATCTACAAGTTGATGAAATTCATCATTACCTCTCAGACACTTCCCACCTGGAAAATAAACATCTCCACTTTGCTAATGTTTTGCTTATGCCATTAATGATGTTAAAGACTAAAAATGTGATCCAAAGACTTCGTCTTTCTTGTAATTTCTCACCGATTCAGTTAGTAGAACTAGTTAATCTATGTCCTAATTCTCATAACATAAGAGCTTTGTTCTTCCGGTTTAGCTAAAAAGTAAAAGCCCAACAAATTATCCCACACATTTTTGCATGCTACGCATTCACAAGTGAGTAATAAAACCAAAAAGGATCATGGATAATAATTGAAACTTCTTCTAAATGCCACAATTTTTTTTTTTTATTTTGAAAATACCATATACAAAGTTTTTCGTAACAAAAATACCATTGAAATATTTTTAGCATCAAAAATACCATTAAAATGTTTTACTTTACAAATATATCACATAAAAAATATGAGTTTTCACATTTTTAAAATTAAAATTTTTCCATTTTGAATTCGCTATATAATGTTTATGGTATAATTTTGAAGAGAATAAGATTTAATTTTGTAAGTTTAAAATTTAGTTTTGGAAGTTTTAAGTTAATTTAAGTTTTCTAGTATTTAAAAAAAACTTGTAAATGATATTTGTAATAAAATTCAAGAATGTGGTAATTTTTTGAAAAAACTTTATTTAATGCTATCGGCGAAAATTGTCCTAATTGATAAGATACAATTTCGAATAAAATAATTAAAACACAGATCTGATCTAACCAGCAATACGACCGTTGCAACGTTCCAAAAACGCCTTAACTTTTTCTTTATCCTTCTTCTTCTTCTAGTGACCGTTGGCTCCATTGACTCTTGCGATTAATCATTCAAGATCATCTTTTTTCACACGATTCTTGATCTAAAAACCTTCGAACAAAAGATGGTGGCTTTAGCTCCAGGAATCTTACAAAAGCTAATCGAAAGTATGAAAACAGGAACCAAACCGACACGAGAGCATCGTAGCTCTATCCTACAGGTAACAGACATCTTACCTATAGATCTCGACGAGAAGAATCTTGTCCCTAAACGAGGCTTTCTCATCAAAGTCTCAGATTCCTCGCATTCCATCTACGTCACGCTTCCTTCTGACCAAAACGACGACGTTCTCAGCGACAAGATGCATCTTGGTCAGTTTATATATGTCGATAGGCTCGAGCCTGGTTCATCCTCTGTTCCCATCATCAAAGGCGTTAAACCGATCCCGGGAAGACATCCTATGCTCGGGACGCCTGAGCCGTTGACGGGTTTGAATGGAAAATCGGATCAAGAAACTGTGTCTAAGCCAAGTAGAGGCTCTTGGGGACAAAAGAACAGAGACTTTGCGTCTCCGAGACCGTTGCAGTTGGATTTCGCCAGTTCCACGCCTGTTACGGCGAAGAGGACTGCTTCGGCTAGATTCGCAGCTTCTCCCATGAGAAGAGGAGGCGGCGTGAGATGCTCTTTTGGTGGAGGAGTTTCGGCGAAAATGGATGGAGAGAGTTCCGCGATTATGAGGAAGAGCTGTGTGATCCCTTCGGCTTCAAAGTTTCCGAGAAGTAAAAGTGTTTGTGATGTAGAGGCAAAGAGGAATAATAATGTATCTTCTCTTTTTAGTCCATTCAAATCCTCTGTTAGTACAAAGCTCAATGATGCTCAAGAAGAAGATGTTGTTGTTGTTGCTCCTTTGTCCACCGCGAAAAAGACGGCTTCTTTAAGACCCATGAAACAAGATAACAATCTATCAGGAAGGCTTAATGCCTTAAGCAAGGTGAGATTCAAAACTCTTTTTTGATTCAAGTTACTATCTTTTCTTGATGCTCAATAGAATTATAACCTTCCTTTGGTGAGACAGGAAGCAACTCAGATTCAGAAGACAGCTCAAAAGATTGCTCTTCAGGCACTGCGAGAAGCTACTGCCACGGAAACTGTTGTCCGAAATCTCAAGTAACTTAAAAGCAAAACTCATTCTTTTATATGCTTTTTACAAGTTGGGTTTTGTGATGTGTTGATGTGGTTTTGTTGGGACAGGACGTTCACTAATCTGAGCAGATCAGCAAAAGCAGATTGCCCCGCGACGTGCTTCGAGAAGTTCATGGAGTTTAGCCAACAGATGGCGCAGACCATTACAGAGATTACATCCATTGAAGAAGCTGTTTCGGATGCTGAGAACAAAAACACAAGAACAGAAGAGTCTTTGGTCCTGCACGAAATCGCTTATAATTCTGTTGATCAAGACAGGAACAGATCAAAGAGGCGGATTGTCCTGAAGCAGCAGAGTGAAGTGAAGACACCGAGACCAAACGACGAGAATAAGAACCCGGCTTGCGGTGGAATAGGCAACACGATAAGGCTAGCAAAGGAGATCGAGGACGAAGCTGCAAACTGGTTCATGGAGTTCGTCGAAACGGCTCTGGAAAAAGGTATGAAGAAATCTAGAGGCCCTGATGACGCAGACGTCAAGAAGGTTCCCCAATCTCTGATTCTCAGAGTTTTGAACTGGATCGAAGCCGAACAATCTGATAGCAACAAGAGACATATAATCCATCCAAACGCATCGAAGATCACAAGGAAACTCAGAATAAAACTAAAGAATCCTTGAACCATATCAGCACTTACATTAGATATAATGAGATCACCGAAACCACGTTGTAGCCTTTTGTGATTTCAGCTTTTAAAATGTACAATAAAATATTTTACCAAAGTAAAAACAAACTATTTTCACAAATCAATGGAGATGAGTTTTGTGCAAAGGTCAAAGAATACAAATACAGAGATAACAAAGCATTGGTAGTGTCAGATGACCCAAAACCAAGCCAAGACAGACCCAGAGGCCAAACCAATAACCAAGAACAGAACCATGACGATACCTGCCGTCTCAGAATGTTGCAATGGAACCGATTTTGGAGCAAGAATCATGAAGACGCTCGTGAAATACCCGTTAGTGAGTCCCAACAAGCTTGTCAGTATAGTTACAGGAATCTCTGTCCTGAGAAACACCGGTCCGTGCAAGCAACCCCAGAATAGAGGGTAAAACAAAAGCCTAGCAATGCATCCACCAACAGCGATCTTCTCGTCACCGAGCATGAAAACAGCCGTTAACGACTTCCCGACCAAGTCAAACACGTTGAAAGCCGCTATGAGTAGCACAGGGTACCAATCTTTGAGAATCTCGGAGTGTACATCCTCGGTGAGGTAGCCAGGGAATATCGACAAGGTCACAATGTATATAAGAATCATACCGAAACCATGAGACTTGATGCTCGACACGATCTGCCACAGCTTCTTCCTCCACAAGGTTCCTGTTAACAAACCTTTCTCTTGCCTCGCTTCGAGCAATGCTTGAGCCTTTCGCTCTTCGTGGAACTTGATCACAGGAAGCCTATGTGCTACATTGTAAGACACAGCACATACCACCATAACAACAATCCCCACGGCAAAGTAGAGATTCGCGCTCTTTCGCAACCCGTCGGGATCTTGAGGATACACAGCTTTAGTCAAGATTCTCAACATTGAAACAAGCACACCTATAACATCATTCAACAATGTCAATATAAACCTTCCTCTTAAGCTAATCTAAGCTAAGCTAAAGCAATTCAAAATCATGAAGAAGAAGAGATGTTATACCGGAGCCAGCAGTTCCGGCGATAACAGCTTGCATATACCTCTCAGGCATTTCACCGGCGACGCCGATCAAACCTCCCTGCATAAGCGCATCGCCGAGACCGGAGAGAGCAAGAGCACCGGAAGTAACATCGAATCCGGCGTATAAACCGACTCTTCCTTTGACATAGACCAGATCCAGCACAGGAACAACGAGCAAGGCGATAACGAAGAGCAATAGACCGAGATTGATCCTGAAGCTAGCGTGGCTCTTGTGAGCATAGAAGACAACGATGACGAGAAGACAGATCAGGCCGGTGAGCATGTAGACGACGGCGAAGATCCGATCAACGGCGGTGGAAGGGTAGAGGTAAGAGAAGTAATCGACGGCGGTTATGAAAGCGTTCCATGGGAGGAGAAATCCGACGCCGAGGGTGAAGTAGATTATGTAAGCTAAGTGGAATGAATCGGGTGGGGATTTGGCGGTGGAGGATCCGGATCCGACGAGAAGAGAAGTCTCGGGTCCTGGTTCCGGGTCGGATCTTAAATCGGCGGGTTCAATGGAGGTTCCCATTTTTCTTGCGAGTTTTTTGTGGAGGTTGTTTGACTTTGTTGACTTTAATGCGTAACCGTAAAGTAGAGAGAGATAGTTGCAAAGACGGTATGGTATGGTTTCGTGTTCTCTGTGTAATTGTGTAGAACACGATGTCGTTTTGTAATGGTTAATTATTGGTTTGGATGGTAAAAGGTAGATTAGACGTATAATTTGTTTTTTTTTAAATAGTATCCTTAAAACGTGCATTTGTTAAATATTATTGTGTTTTTTTTTGTTTGAGATTATTTTTAAAGTATTAATAGATACTAGAAAAGAACCCGCGCGTTGCGCGGAATATTTACAAATTTTTATAGTAATTTCAAATAATTTTACATTGACTTTGTGAAAGTTTTTATTTGTTTTATGAAGTTTTTTATTTTTGTAATAGGTATACGGTTTAATTTTAGATATTTTCCATCTATTTTATATTTTACCAAGCTAATGAAAATAATTTTGTTTACGAACAACTTTTGTTTGAATGTTTTAGTTTATTATCAAACCGATGGAATATCAATATGTAAAGAAAATTGTTGTTGTGTACCCCATTTAACTTCTCTAATTTTAATTGTATGCATGTTGTTTACTTTGGTTTTACGTGGACATCTTAACCGTCAATTAATTTGGATCATATTTTGTTTTGTTTTCTTTGTAACGTTATTGAATTATTTGTATATATAATTATTTATTTTGTATGATGTTTTTTTTTCTTGGTGGATATTTTAAGTTTATTTCATATATTTGGCACTAACGATTTAGAAAGTATGTATATATATGAAGTATTTCCATCCTAAATTATAATTATTTAAACTTTTATAAATTTATATTTATTTATTTTTAAATCTATTTTCTCTCTAACCCATTTTGTAAGATGTTTTAGGTCTTTTGATTTGTTTCATTTTATTTGACTAGGGGCGAAGCCCCGCGCAAGCGCGGGGATGTTGTTGATTTGTGGTCACTCTTACATATATAATCCCCAGTGACTTGGCATGTTCTGGGCGACGATATGATTGAGGAGTGTGTTTGTGGAGTTTTGGTAAAACGGTTTCAGTGATAGCCACAAAATAAAAAACCCTGCACGATGTATTGTGGAGTGAAAAACTATCAAGAACAATTTTATTGAAAAGTTGGAAACCATGAAAGATGTTTATGTAAGTAAATGGGAATTCAAACAATACTGAGTCTCATAGACGCAAGAAAAAACGATCTAAAAACATAGACGAAGCATGTGTGATCCAAATTTCTCATTAACCTTCGATATATGCCCCTCTTTCCTCCATGACCGACTTTATGTGTTGTTCTTAGAGTTGTTGCCTGAGTGCTTTTGAAGTTCCATTGCAGCACATTGTTTGGCAACGCCGACGATGGACTGCAGTGGTGGGGTGGGATTGTGTTTCAAATTTGATAGAGTTGTGTCAACAAAGCAATTAGAAAGGTTTTCTACCTCGTCTCCAGTGAAGTCGATGATTCGGTACACGGTAAATGGGCAAGTACAGGACCTGAATTTGTCCGCCGGATCACATGGAACACATAAGCACGACCACGAAGTTGTTCAAGGGCTCGTGGAAGGCCGTTCCCAGCTTCACTATTAACCTGAAATAACTCATATAATCTAGTAACAGTGTCTGATTTGAGAAGTCATCGTTAGGTTGAAGATGGCAGAGTTACCTCATCAGCAAGCAGACTTGATGTGCTTCTCGCGATCAGGTTATGTATGTCCTTGTCTACAACCGAGAAACTTGCATAATTTGTGTCATCATCAACCAGTAGCTCGACGCGGTACATAGTAATATTTTACAAAAAATATTAATTTTTATAATAATTTAAATGGGTCCACTTATGTTGTAATCCTCATGATCTATACGGAATCCAATTTGTCCACCTTCTAATGTGGGCCTTTGAGTCTCTCTATTTACAAATTACTAACCACATTTTTCACAATATCACAGCTCATCGTCATTCCTTGTTCGATTCTCGATTTAGATAAAACTTTCGGTTCAGATATCGCACCGGAATAAACCGGAACCTATTAGAGACAATACGTATCACACTCTTCCTTTGCCTATACAATCTCTTCTTTCCCTCTCTCTCTCTCTCTCTCTAATCTCTCTCCCTGCAAATAAAAAACTTGTGTTCTCTCCCATGGTGGTTCATTTATTTCAATCATGCTCTCTCACCCCAACTTCCTCTTCAGGTATATATCTACACAATCCTATTTCATAAAAACAAACAAACAAAAATACAACTATTTGATATTAAAATTCGAAACTTACTTGATGTATCTTCTCTCTTACCAGTGGCATAAGCCCAATTAACTTGGATAGGTTGTTCAAACATGTGATCTCGAGTATCATAAGCTAAGTGAAAGCGTTCAAAGCATAGAGAGAATAACAAAACTATGAAATAAAATGTTCCTTACAGGTGTCTCCCGTTCAGGGACATTATAGCAAGAGCAGCGGATCTCCGGTCAAAGTAGTGAACAAATCCATATGATGACTGACAAATTAGGAAAGATTACGTTATTTAGTTAGCATGAGAAACACCAATTTAAGAAAGTGTTTTGTTATCAAATGGTCTCCATTCACAATATTTACTAGAAAAAAGAAGTAAATAAAACAAATGGGTTTTTCTCTACCTTATCTTTTCTGATGAGTTTACATGTCTCAACAGGACCAGTGCTTGTAAAAATCTCTTGAATGAGAAGCTCTGTGTATGGATGTTACCAACATACCTGCAAAACATCAGAACATAAACTCAAAACTACACATTTAAAACAAAGAAAATAACCCCAAAAAAAAGCAATGTTTGAGGCAAAGCCACTTACACGCTAAGACAAGTAGTTGGATCAAAACCAAGAAGAAGGTTTCCACTTGGAACAGGCTCTAACTGCAATATATATATATATATATATAGAAAGTTCAACAAATCACAAATCTTTCTCATCTATTGCTAATATGTAACAACAGTCACACATACAAAGACATGAACTTTTTTTTATGAGAAACAAAAACTTTAATTATGAATTGCTATATTACAAGATCTGAAAACTTTTAACTTTCGCCAATCAAACAATTACAAAAAAAAATAATTAGGACATACATCAAAAAAAAATCTCAAAAAATTCTAACCAAAATTAGAAACATAGAAGATGTGCGTATGTGTTATAGAAGAAATCTGAGGACAAGGACATACTTAACCTGACCGATGTGGTAACGTACGGTTGAGTAACTGCGGTGGCATTCAATATACGAATTAAACTGGCCTTTAAGAAGTGGTAGATGATGGGGAGCTTTAACCAGAACGTTACGGAGATGGCGAAGTTCGAGAGTTTGAGGCGAAATGGGGAAGATGTGGGAGAGACGCGGCGCAAACCTAGTGTCTTTCTGCACAAACCGCAATAGAATAAAAGAATGCGATAGGGCCCAACATAAAATCAGAAGTAGCCCAAAATAAGATTGTAGAAAGGCCTCCATGAGATTTTCTAAATCTCAAAACCAGAAGACCAACAAAGAATCAATTATCGACCCAAACAGATATTCTTCTGCCACGTGGACAACTCTAGGAGAAGGTAAAGTGGCTCATTATATATATGATTTTCAGAAGTTTCTATTCATATTTTTATTTATTAACTATAATATGACCAATCATATTATGTAGTCTTAATTTTTATTTGTTTTGAATGAATGTTAAAATTGTACATCATTTATAACTTTTAATTTTTTTGCTTTTAGATCGAAATTTTACATAATGAGACATATGTAATATATTTCGAAAAAATTAGTATAAGAGAGAAACAAATTAGATATATTTTCATTTTAGAAATTTGATATATATGTTTTTTATTAGTGTTAAAGATTATATTGAATGTTTTTTTATTTGAGTTTTATTAATATTGAAAGAGTTTTATTAAATGATTTTTTAATTGAATTGTCTTAATTATTTTTGATGATGTGGATATCTTAGATTGAGAGAGTATTGTGCTATTATATAATAGATTTGCCGCATATAACGGATTAATCCGGTTGGTATTAAATTGAAATTATGAGAATTACTTAATCTTCTATAAAATCGATTTAGTTCTTTCTACTGATTTTTATAGATGTGTTTGTTTGTCATATAAATAATAATGTTTTAAGTTTATAAAATTAATTAATTTTCACTTAGAAATAAATTAAATAGAAAATCAAAATTATCAAAGGAATTATAGCATTTGATCCAACGGAAGAAAATAAATTAATTGAGTTCTAGATAATGTGAAGTTTTCTAGAAAATCATTCAGTTTGTAACTAGGTTTCGTAATCACATTGTGTATAATCGTTTCAACCTAAGATATATGTCATCTTCTTTTTCTTGAAACAAATTAAAAAAATGTTATGTTATAATAATCATGTTTCCCAAGTGATTTTAACGAATATAATGGAAAAGGACGAGCTTTTAGTAAATCCAAAGTTACAATATTTTTAAGAAGTTAGTATAAGAATAAAAATAAATTAGTCCCACATATATCTTAGTATATAATTTGACCCATAATTTTTTAATGTTCGTTTAGCCTAAAAACCTCTAGTTGTAATACGTCTAGGGAGACTCTTTGATATTAACCATGTTAATTGGGAGTGTAAGCAAGATAAAAAAAAAGTGTATATGTGTTCACAAGAGAGCTTAAGAAAAGATAAAATTAAATAAGAAGAAAAAAAACAAAAATACGCTTGTTAAAACTTTATTTAGTACAAGGAAATTTATTGGGAGATTTGATTGTCACCAAGAATCAAATAGATATAGGCAAAATATTTTGCCTATATTATCAAATGTGGAACACCTTTAGTATGAGTATTAAGAAAACCTTTACAAAGACATGGCATTAGAGTGATGGACAAGAGAATCTAGAAGCAATAATTAGCTTATAGCAACAACATGCACAACTCTAGAATCCAAATCCCTATATTATGATATTCCCATTGCTATGAAGAGATTCTCAAAAAGTATCCTAACTAGGATCTCGTTAATTAATAAAGTGAACCATTAATGAATAACAAGTGTTCTTCATGTACTTTGAATTAATTAATTACATCAACTAAATACATAATCTAATAGTAATGAGTTTTATTAATGAAGTTCTACCAAATATATACACACAATCCAATAACAATTGATTTCATCTTATATTTGAAATACGCCGTAATCAAAAATTAAATAGCCATCCAAAATTCGACAAAAAATGCTACATTGAAAACAACCTAGTCATGAGGAAGAGAAACAAAACCCTAACGAAAGAAACACAAAAAGTTCATATATAAACGAAAACATAGAGATAATGAAAATAGAGATAATTAAAACAGCTTGACCACAACAATACCTATTAGCTAGAGAGACGTTGTGAAGCTTTTCCTTTCGCTATAATCTACTGACTATGTAGCCTTGCAAGCTTAAATAACAATCATAATAATAGATAAGACACCACCTTAGATTAATTATCCTATGACCAGTTCTCAAAATCACTATTACAAAGAAAATTTGTTGTTTCAAATCTTCGAAAAAAGACTTATTGATAAAGAGCTACATTAGTTTAGGATTATGAACTTCCAACTCAAAAAAAAATTAATTAGCAATAAACAGATTGACATATATATCTCGCAGTATATTACGCTTTCTCTCTTTGAGTTCACAATATGAAGAAGTATATATCTCTAATGAGAGATATCCTTTACAACTAAAGACAATGATCGTCAAAGACAAATCTTACATCTGATGAGAGGGATAAGGAGAAAGGGCAAAACATTGATTCAAGCCAAATCCCAAAAAAGAAAGATAGAATAAGAACAAACATAAGAAAATAGTCAAACATTTGTGTTTGCATCTGAACAAAACACACACATGTAACTAACGTAACCAATCAAAAGAGTTTACTGAAAACATGTGCCTTGGGCTAAATATTATCATATTGATTGGTGTGTAACGATGGAAGATTTAAAAGCTTCATCAGAAATATATATCGCCTAGAATCATCACAATAATGTTGTTAAAAGAAGATTTAAGTATATGATTATTTGGCCATAAACATGTGATTAGGATGTGAAATTGTAATGGAGGCTAGTATTATAGTATGTGGTTTGGGTGATACCAAGATTAGGGTTTAAGGGCTAATTTTCGTAGTGTTGTTGATTTTTTTATGTTCATTATCTTTCATAGATTGTTAAATTATTATTTTTAATTGATAAAACATAGAACTAGTTTTTTGTTTTGCGCACGAGTCAATTATTAGAGAATCAAAACAACACAAACTTGCTTAAAGACATAACCTTAGAGCATTAAAACAACATAAATCAAAACAAAGCAAAGACATCATCATATACAAATGTTGTCTTTTAAAATGTATAAAACACACAAAACACAAACCAAACACTTAATAACAATTAAGGATTCTTAGTGACCTTAGCATCACAAACATCATCATCAACCACTACGGTGGTGGCGGTGGCGGCGGCTGCTTGGTGGTGGCTACCCTCCTCAGTCTTTGCCACGTCAGCATCAGAAACAACCTGAGATTCAAGAAGAGGTAAAGCCTCAGCTCTTACCCTAAGCATCTCGATACGAGCATTGATCTCTTTGATAGTCATTACAAGAAGATCACACAGAACTTGAAGTTCACTTGCAGTGAAATGATAATTCTGCATCTCTCCATTGAGACAACATTGCAAGAGAAGTTCCATGCTTGTCTCTTTGATGCTTTCTTCTTGCAGATATCTTTGTAACTTTTTCATTCTTTCACGAAAATTTTTCTTACGATCTTGCACCATTATGCTTTGTTATGTGTTTTGTTTGTTTGTTTGTTGTTTGTGTGTGAATTTATTTTGTGTGAATTTATTTTGTTGGCGTGAGTGTTGTTTATATAGTAAAGAGAAGGATACCCTAATTACTTAGTCATGTTTCTTTGCAATTTTTTTATTTTTGTTTGAATTTAGTTGTTTGACTAGACCAAAAATTGTACAACCTGCAATATGTGTGTTTTTAGCTGGTGATTTTAGGAATTTTATGTTTTTGTAATTTCAATATGACACAAAGAATATTATGGTAAATTAACATTTTGTGACATTAATATGATTTTTTGAATCTGTTTTCTAATAAGTGATGAACTTGGTGATATTCTTCCATAAAATGTACTACTGCATGGCTGTGTCTGTATACGTGTATTCCTATAGCTGATGGTAATTAATTTAAATAATATTTTATAAAACCATTCATGTAATTCAACATTTGGAAGATTTTTTTCCTTTTCAAAAATGTCTTTTGGTATTAAGAACATGTATAGAGATTAATATCGAATCTATGAAAAATATTTGCCAGAGTTTTATTCTATTAATGTAGGGTGACTATTTAAAGAAAAAAATCTCAAAAATATATTCAGATAATATCTATTGATTTTATTTAATATTAATATAAATAATACTTTGACAAAAAGAAAACATATTGTCAAACTAGTTAAGAAAAAAAGTATGGTGTACTATCTCATAACTAAACACCAAATTTCAACATCAAGAAAATTAGTAAGTTGTGGATAGTCTAGTGGTTGACATTGAGGATTAAGGACTTCAAAAAATTGTGACACTTAAGCAGACGAATTCTATATTTTTTTTATTGCAATGAGAAACACTATCATTTCTAAAAAATATTTTTATTAGCGTTACACATTTCAAATCATTTTCCTTTTAATGATTGCATAACACAGTTTTTTAAAAGGTGTAAATTTTGAAACCAAAATTTTTTATGGTTTCGTTTTCGAAAAGCAAAAACTAAGTTGCAAATTTTTGCAAATCGGTTATTGTTTTGTGGAACAAAACACATGTTACATTGACTTTACTTACACTTGTCTCAGTGTCTGGCATAAGTCAAGAGAAAATATATGGGCCAAGATTAAATTCAGCCCAATGTAAGTAAAGATTAAAGAGATAAACATAGCATATTAGCATCCTAGTGTCGGAACCATCTTAATATATTAACATAATACAATTTTTTTGTTAAACGAATTTGTATAATGTAATTGTAATCTAATATTAGATTGTGTAAGTTGTTCAAAGAAGCTAGGACAAAAAAAAATGATGTTTTTGCGGAAAGATACAAAAAATGTTGAAAACATAAGAAAAGTAGTGATTTTCGTGCACAAATTTGAGTAAAAGACATAAAAGATGGGGGTGTAAGTACAAAGATTTCAATGCAAAAGTGAAGATTATAATTGTGTGTGTTGCAATTGTTGGACCAATTTTTAGAGATCATGTTAGAAAGATATAAATCAATTTAGAAATATATATTTGTGATTTTCATGTATGCTAATTAAATAACATTTATTGATGATAAGTTTTTAAGATGATCTCAAGAAATCATCAATCTCATCCACACACAACCAACCATCATGTTCATCCACACACAAACCAACCATTGCATTGCTTTTGGCCAAAAACTAAACCATCAATAATTTGTGGCCGCACTTAGGAGCAATGTGACTATTATCACTACTAAATAAATTTTTAAATGGTGTAATTTTTTTAAAAAACCTAAAATTATAAAAACGAATAATTCCTTAGACAAAAATAATTTTTTTATACCAAAAATAACATCACATAATTTTTTCTCTCGAAAATATCATTTAAAAATGATAGGTTCCAATTATAGAAACAACCAAATGTTGATCAAGAACATAACTAGAACAGGAACACAAGTGTTTTAAACAATATTTTTTTATCCCTTTCATTTGTTAATCGTTGATGCTTAAATACATAGATAACTTAATCTCAATTCTATCTTTTTCTAAATTAGGTGATGTCTATTTATTTCGGTTATGCTCTCACCAAAAAATATGGACCAAAATATTATAAACACAAATACAAGTGTAACACTTTAGTTTTTATTTTATTTTTATTTGAGTTCAGTATTTAATTTTTTATATTTCATATATGAATTGGCATTTTCAAAACGTCAGCAAATGTAATTGCCATATAAATCATTTGGCAGATACCATTTCTTATAAAAAAAAAGTCTTTTTCCATATAAATAGCATATAAAATCCAAACAACTTTACCACTTGATTGATGACGCGAGCCAAGTGGTTTTTTTTTGCCAAGCGAGCTGATCATTATTACGTCCATTTATATTATTCACCGATCACACTTTGATTTTGATTTAACATGTTCTCAAATCTAAAATAACGACTTTAATAAAAAAAATATATAAAATAATTCCTCCATATCAAATAAATTGATGTTTTAGGTTTTTTGTTTGTATCAAAAAGTTTGATGTTTGATGCTTTTAACGTATAATTTATTAAAAATTTGTAAAATTCAAAAAATATTTATTGAAAACAATGAAGTTTTGAATTGTTATTAGTTGATTGATATGGAAAATTGTATTATTTCTTTTGAATTATTTTTTTTATTTTTCAAAAGATGAAGTTTTGAATTTTTCTTTTGAATTATTATTTTTATTGTCGGTTACATTTTAAGTTTTTTGAAGGACAATTACAAAACTATACTTAAACACTCAAAATTAAATCCAAATAAATTCTACCCCACATTCATATTCATTTAATATTATGCCCTAAATACTAATTAACGAACTAAAATAAAACAATTTTAATTTTGGTAACTTTTTAAAACGTTAATCAACCATTTCAAATTTTGAAAAGATTTATAATTTTGTGAATTTCTCTTTTTATCATTTTTAATTTATTATTAAAATAATACTATAATGTTATAGATTTCTCAAACAACATTATGCTTCCTAACTTTTTGTACGATAGAGTATTGTTATAAGGTGTCTCCTAATCCATATCCTTTTCTCGCCCTTTATGTTTTTGGGCGAAAACAAACCATATTTTATTCCAATTCATCTTGCTTATATAAATAACACACAAAAAATTATTTGTGGTAAATAGAACACACTTATTTTTGTAGAATATATGATATGTGTGGATGTGTCATGAAATTTGGAATAAGAGTTCCACCAATAGGATGTAAAAAAATAAAAAATGGACCGACAGGCGACAGCTACAAAGATTGATACTACACAGAAATATTGATGAACGGACGATGATATATTTGAGAGTATTTTAATTAATATTTATTTAAAAAGTTTACGGTAATATTTGTCTCACATCGGATATTTAGAGAACGAAAATCTAATATATAAAAGAGAGTCTAACACCAAAACCGTGCAAGTCTTAGAGTCCAAAATAGACAATATCACATTAAAAAGGATTAGACTCTCAAAGGTAACGGACGTCCGAGTCAAGATCGTTAGAGCTACTTGGGTCCACCTTTTAACCAAAACAATTGTGTTAAAATATTGAGTATTATACAAAGACAAGAAGAACAAATAAAGAAATGCATACCTTTAATATTAGGGATCTTAACATTATGCAAAAAACAGAGGAACAAATCTGTTGGACCAAAAAAAGACTAGAGGAACAAATCAAGAAATAGTTCATTATTATTTGGTTGTTGTTTGTTGGTGTTATTAATTGTGGGCATGCGGACGCATAAAGAGCTTAGCTGTGGCACATCCCAAACATTAAATTTGTTTCATTAACAAGTAATTAATATAAAATTTAGTTAAGATATTTAAATGAATTTTAAAAGTATTTTTAGAATTATATTTACAAACCCACATCTTCTTAAAATCATTTTTTATAATATATTTAAATATGAAATATTGAACTTAGAAAACTCTAGACACAACATTTTTACCTCTTTCGAAATTAAATTCTAAACACTAAATAGTACTCCCTCCGTTTAAAAATTAAAGTTATTTTAGAGTTTAAAATCAGATTAAAGAATCTCTATTTTCTAATAAAAACATCATTTAATGATATCAAATCCACCGATATAAAAAATACAGCAAAATACCAGTCAAAATCATTTAATTTCTTGATCGAAAATTAAAGTGACACTTATTTTGTAAAAATAAATTTTAGATAAAACGATACTTATTTTGAAAAGGAGGCAGTATAATTATATATATAGGTAAATAATAATAAACATAATCTATTTATGAAGAAGAAATACAAAAAGTTTATAATGTATAAGAAAAAATAATTATACAAATAACAATAAAGATAAGAGAAACAAATATAATGAAATAATTAGTAGAAATCTATATTATTGGTTTCATGTAGTTTATTTTATTTAATTTCTCGGATACTTTTCGATAATCAAATTTTTTTATCACGGATTATAAAATGTCCATTATAAACCCGCTCTCGTGTTATAAACTAGGAATTTTATAAATTACTTTGACACTTTATACAAATCTTTTCTCATCAAAAAACGTATTGCGAAAACGACCGACGTAAAGAATTATGTCATAGTTATATTATATATGCACGAAATTGCAATTATTAATTTATAATATTATTGGATCATATTTTTGCATATGATTTTTTTAAAAAAATATTATTTTATTAATTTATCGAAATTGGTTAGTTTTTACGTTGGTCCGATTTGGGACCGGAAGATATTATCAATTTATGGTGATTATTATTTTATAGAGGAGTATTAATTTATAGAGGTTCTAATGTAATGTTTAAAAATACGTATATAGTTTGTAAATTTCTCAAAATATTTATTACATTGTAATAAAAAGATAATGGTTCCAATATCAAATAAGTTTCTAGATCCCTCCTCATTGTGGATGTCCTACATGTGTTTTAACCGATAAGAGTAATTTTAGTGGATGTTATTCAATGTTGAGGACTTCCGACCATTTCTTTGATCGATACAATTGTATTTATATGGATTTGGTTGTAACCACCTTTTAGAATTTGGCACGTTTCTTGAAGTTTTTTTTTAAGTTTGTATATATGCATAAAATCTTAAGAAACACTATTTATATTTTTTTGAAAATTCGTAGGAAAAATATGCATCTTTATAGTATTATTGTGACGTTCATTTTACTTATATTTACATTATTTTTTCAAGACTTATATTTAGATGTAAAACCAAAAAAAGTAGTTGGGTATATATAATTATATATCTTTTGCCACCGAGAAACTAAAAAGAGAAATTTACAAACTACATCTTTTTAGAAACTAATTTACAAAATTAAATCCATTTCAATCTTTTAAATATATAAATTTAAATGATTAAATTACCCATTGGTGTCAAAAAAAAAAAAAAATTACCCATTAAAAGTTCATCTAAATTTTTTTGGGGGGTTCACTATTGAGTTCTTACGATTGATTTCGTTTAGAGTAATTCACAAAACTACACCCTTTCAACCCCTTCTTCACAAAACTACACATAATTTAATTTTTTCACATATTTATATTTTTTTCAAAATTTTAAAAGCTTGATTTACCTTTTTAAAAATTACCAAAATTAAAATCTTTTCATTTGGGTTCGTTAATTAAAACAATGAATTACAAAACTACACCATTTGAATTACATTTCACAAAATTATACCATTTCAAAAATATTTCATAAAACTACACCTAAACACTAAAAATTAAATCCAAATAAACCTTACCCACACAACCCTACCCCCTTAATACTATACCCTAAACACTAATTAGCGAATCCAAATGAAAATTTTCTAATTTTGGTAATTTTTTAAAGAGTAAATCAAGCTTTTATAATTTTGAAAGGGTGTAAATATGTGAAAATATTAAATTAGGTGTAGTTTTACGAAGAGAGGTTGAAAGGGTGTAGATTTTTGAATTCCTCTATATTGTATTATATTTCCAATCTATATCTCAATGATTGAGTATTAATTCTATCCATCTATTGTGTGGTTATTGTTTATTATATTAAAATTTATTGTAGTATTTTTAATGCTAGAAAAGTATGAAATTTTATAAAACTACACTTTTTAAAATCAATATTGCAAAATTGCACTCATTTCAAAAACAAAATATGCACTTTTTCAAATTTCATATAATAAACCTAAACACTAAATCATATACTTTTCAAATCTAAATTGTAAACAATAAATAGTGAATTATAACAAAATTTTAATATAATTTGTAAGTTGATTAGAACAAATTATTATTATAATTTATTATTTATTTGGAAAAACTCGGATTCAAAATACAAACCGAAACTTAATCGAAATACACAAATCGAACTATGCGATTTACCCAAATTTATTTACAATTATAATTATTTTGATTATATATATAAATAATTCTTGTAAACATATTTTAAATATGTAATATAAGATTTAAATTTTAATATAATTGCAATTTCTTATGTATTTTTTAGAATCGAACCGGAAACCGAACCCGTTTACAAACTATTTTTTTTTTTTATTGTTTGATATTTTTAACAAAAAAAATGTTTCAATTCGTTTTATAATTTTTAATAATATAATTAAACTCTTTTTTAATTTGTGTGTTATTTTTGTTAAAAATAATTAAAGGGTTTTAAAAAATACTCTTTGTAATGGTATTTTGATTTAAGTAAAATTTTAATGGTATTTTTGTATAAAAAACTATGTAATATTGTATTTATGTGAATTGCATATTTCTTAATATTTCTTTATTTGGTTTGTAATATTTCTTTATTTGGTTTTTCGTAATTAAATGTTCAAAATTATTTCCTTTTATACTCAATGGTATGACGTGTAATATTGAATAATTTTTTGGACATGTTCAAATTAGTACTCCAAAAATAATAATAGAGATATGGTTGTTGCGACCTTTTAGAATTTAGCACGTTTATTGTAAATATTATTCTCAACATATATGCATATATTTTTGTTGTTGATTATACGTTATATTCTTGAGAAATTCACAAAACTATACATTATTTAAAAAAACATACATATTTATTTTAACAAAAAAAAACCATGCATATTTAAATTTTCATATGAGTACAATCTAGATTTAAAATTTTCATCTGGTTTCACTAATTTAGTGTTTAAGTTTTATTTACATTTAATATTGAGTGTTTAAGTGTATTTATCAAAATGAACTTTAAACGAGTGTATCAAGTACAATTTTAAATGAGTATTTTTTTAATTTTCCTAAAAATATAGGTATATCACAAGCTGAAGGGAGAATTACAAAAATACAATTTTAGAATTATAGATCAAAAAATTACATCAACTTAAAATCAGTTTTTATAGATACACCCAAACATTAGATAAAAATGGTAAAAGATCCTAAAACATTAAACAGTAAATCCATAAAGTAAATTTTTTTTTTTTTTTGGTTAATAACATAAAGTAAATTTTAATTTGAACAAATTTTTAAAAGAGAACTTTTGCGGGGTAACATAATATAAATTTAAATTTTTTAGGTATAGATTTTATAAATTTTCCACGTGTTAGAATTGTATATTCGGTAATCTTTTTCTCTATAAATCATATGCTTCCGCTACACTCACATGAAGACCAAGCTATAGAGAGAGTGAGTGAAAGAGAAACACTAAACACTTAGCATCTATGTCTACACAACAAGTTGCATCAGCTACTGATTTGCTCGCTAAGAGAACTAACGGAGCCGCCATGAAAACGGAGAGCTACGTCAACGGCAACGGCAACGGTAACGGAAAGGAGAACGGAGGAGGAGAGAATATTAAGGAGCCTTCATGCTTCTCCACTATAGTTCCTGGATGGTTCTCCGAGATGAGTTCCATGTGGCCAGGTTTCTTCTTCTTCTTGTTTGTTTATGCTCTTTTGTTTTTATGTTTTATAATGATAATAACACACATTCTTTGAAAATAGATCTCAACCATTTTTATCTATATATAGAAAGAATAAATTATAAGACAAATAAAAAGTTTGATATTAAAATCATTTTTAGATTTATGTTGTAAAATATTTGAGTTTTTTTTGTATTATATTTATAGGAGAGGCACACTCTTTGAAAGTAGAGAAGATACTATTTCAAGGGAAATCTGATTACCAAGATGTGATGGTTTTCAAGGTAACAAAAGACAAATCTCTAGCTTGTTTGTTTAGCTTACCAAAATATTGTATAAATCTATATGAGTTTTTTGGTATGAACTTTTTCGACATTTTGGTGAATCTCTCTCTTTCTCTTTCTCTCTAGTCAGCGGCGTATGGGAAGGTAATGGTTTTGGATGGGGCGATTCAACTTACCGAAAGAGACGAATGTGCCTATCAAGAAATGATCACTCACCTTCCTTTATGCTCCATCTCCAACCCCAAAAAGGTTTACTATAATAATATACATACCTTTCCATTTATATAGTCTTTATTTATTGAATAACAACCCTCACATTAAAAAAAAATCTTGTTCTTTAGGTTTTGGTCATAGGAGGAGGAGTTGGAGGTATTTTACGGGAAGTGGCGCGCCATAGCTCCGTCGAGCATATTGACATTTGCGAAATCGACAAAATGGTTGTTGAAGTGAGTAGTCACGCCGGACTAGTTATTAGTTTTAAATACATTATTTTCTTAATTAAAACAATTTACTATGAGTTTCAACCAATAATATTCTGGTAAATTTATTTAATGCCTCTTGAAGTTTACAATTTTCAAATTAAAAGTTTGTTTAAAACCTAAAACATCATAAGAAAACAAATTTAAAATCTATAACTTAAAGAACAAAAGGAGTATTTTGTAACAAATGTATAACACTAACATGACTATTTAATTTCAATATGTTTTCCACTTTTCTGAAATTTTGTTCAGGTTGGTAGGAAATTTTTCCCTGATGTATCAATTGGATACGAAGATCCTTGTGTCAACCTCATCGTCGGCGATGGTATAGTAATAGTATACACATTTCTTATATGCTTTTATATCACTTTCTAACATTGTTTTTTAAAAAAAGTTTAAAGTACTAATGTTGTGGCTATTAATTGTAGGTGTTGCGTTTTTAAAGACTGTCGACGAAGGAACATATGATGCGATTATTGTCGATTCATCGGATCCTATCGGTCCGGCCAAAGAGCTATTTGAGAAACCATTCTTTGAGTCAGTGAACAGAGCACTTCGTCCTGGCGGTGTTGTATGCACGCAAGCTGAAAGCGTGTGGCTTCACATGGACATCATCGAAGGCATTTTTTCGTTTTGTCGTGAGATTTTCAAAGGATCTGTGAACTACGCTTGGAGTAGCGTTCCTACTTACCCGAGGTATGTTTTGAAAAGAAAAAAAAATCGATATTGTTGAAAAGTTTTAAGTACATTTTCGCTTTCTTTTGTTGAAAAATGATAAAATTGTATTGTCATTTTTTTTTTTTTTGTAGTGGAGTCATTGGATTTATGCTTTGTTCTAAAGAAGGACCAAAGGTTGATTTCAAGAAACCGGTGAAAACAATCGATGATCAGAAGATATCTATCAAATCAAAACAACCTTTAAAGTATTACAACTCCGAGGTAAGATAAATTTGACCGTTAAATCGACAGAAAAAAGTGTAGTTTAGTTAATGTGTGACCCTTTAAAGGTGTATCAAACTACACCAAAAAAAAAGTATATATCAATTATTTTAGGCTTTTGTTTTCAAAATATGTGAATGATTCGGTTAAATCGATTGAATCTTTGGGTGTTTTGCAGATTCATTCGGCGGCTTTCTGCTTGCCGACTTTCGCCAAGAAAGTGATTGATTCAAAATCCAACTAGAAAGAGAATAAAAAGATGGTTTATTTTAAAATAAGACAAGTTTTAAGTTGTTATATATTTATGTTTGTTCATTCACCAATAAACCATTTGTGATTGCATTGAGTTCCTATGAGAACACTATTATTAATATCTTAAGTGTTTTCATGTTAGTGTTATGAATGTGATTTGAATAAAAATATTTGCTTTCTACTCTTTATTCTCATCGAACTTAAGAATGTATATATAATATCCTAGTGCCATAACCAACTTAGTCTTGAGATATTTGAGGATTAATACCAAAAAAACTGGAATCTCATAAAAAATAAATCTATATAAACTCATATTTGAAAATACAATATCTTGAAAATTATTAAAATACTTTTTATGAAAATTAATAAATATTAATATATTATCATTTGCCTTACAAAACTGGACTTACAATTATTTTCTCCACAGTATCCTACAAGACCAAACTACTAACAATATTTAAAACATGTCCTTAAAAATTTGAGGCCCTATATGTTTGTTTCTTTGGTATTGGTTGAGGATTGGGCATATATGAACATAATACCCAAAAAACATGATTTCTAGTTTAAAATAAAACCATTATAAATTGACATTTAACTTTAAAACATTTATCCAACAGCATATATTAATAACCGCGAAATTCCATATCAAAATTCATAAATCTTCGTAAATGGAAAAATCAAAATCGGTTAATATCCACTTCAGGGTGCAAATTTCTTCATCATTAATGATATTTTTATTTAATAGACAACTTATGTTTAATTCCCCAAGTTACCAGAATAGGTCATTTTATTCTCAAACTTCACATTATGCCAATTAATTCTCCAAGTGAAGTTGACCAAGCCAATTTAGACACCGATTTAGTCAACGTTAAACTGAAGTTAACGGCGATAATAACACCGTGAACAATTGACTAAATCGGTGTCTTAATTGGGGAATAAAATGACATATTTTGGTAACTTGAGAAATAAAATGACATATTTTGGTAATTTGGGAAATAAAATGACATATTTTGGTAACTTGGGGAATAAAATGACATATTTGGTAACTTGAGGAATAAAATGACATATTTTGACAACTTTTCAAAATTGATAAATTCCTTAATTTTTAATTGAAAATTACACTCTTTCATCCTTTCATTTACAAAAACTCTACCTAATTCAATTTTTTCTCATATTTACATTCTTTCAAAATTTTATAAACTTCACCAAAATTTAAAAAATATCATTTGGGTTCACTAATTAGTGTTTAGGGTATAATGATAATGGAATAGGGTTGTGTGGTTAGGGTTAATTTGCATTTAAGTTTTAGTGTTTCGAACCCTAAAAATATAAAAAGTTCCAATTAATTAACGTTATAAAATTTTATAAACTTCACCAAAACTTAAAAAATATCATTTGGGTTCGCTAATTAGTGTTTAAGATATAATGATAATGGATAGGGTTGTGTGGTTAGGTTTAATTTGCATTTAAGTTTTAGTGTTTCGAACCCTAAAATTATAAAAAGTTCCAATTAATTGACGTTATAAAATCAACCTTATAAAATTTTGAAAGAATGTATATATGAGAAAAAATTGAATTATGTAGAGTTTTGTAAATGAAAAGATGAAAGGGTGTAATTTTCAATTAAAATTAAGGAATTTATCAATTTTGAAAAGTTGTCAAAATATGTCATTTTATTTCCCAAGTTACCAAAATATGTCCTTTTATTCTCCAAGTTACCGAAATATGTCATTTTATTCTCTAATTTAGACACCGAATTAGTCATTTGTTCACGATGTTATTACCGCCGTTAACTTCGTTTTAACGTTGACTAAATCGGTGTCTAAATTGGTTTGGTCAACTTGGAGAATTAATTGACCTAATGTAAAGTTAAGAATAAAATGACCTATTTTGGTAACTTGAAAAATTAATTGACGTTTTTAGTTTCTTTTTTCTAATAACTTTTCACTCCAAATAGTCAAATAGATGGTTGGATCATCCATTTGTCAAATCTACTAAATTTCGTTTTCTTGCCAAGACCGTAAAATTCTGTTTTTTTGTCAAACCTATTAAATCACATCTTTTTCATCAAAACCACAAAATCACAAAATCATGTTTTCACCGAAATCGCATCAACACGTTTTCCCGCCATATCTTTAAAACCATACTTTCTGCCGATAATGCAAAAAAAACTGCAAAATCATGTTTTTGTGAAAAAATTGCAAAATTTTGTTTTTTTTCACGAAACCCCACAAAAGTATGTTCTCCTGCTTAATTGCAAAATTAACTAAGTGTAAATAAAATTGGGAGAATTACAAAACTACACCATTTGAATTACATTTCACAAAACTACACCATTTCAAAAATATTTCACAAAACTACACCATTTCAAAAAATTTTAATTTTAAATTTTAAATTTTAATACCACAAATACAAAAAACGAGTTTTAATACTTTTAGATTTTAAATTTTTTCATTTGGGTTCGTCATATAGTGTTTATGGTATAGTTTTGAAGGAGTATGGTATAGTTTTTTGAAAGTTTTGGGTGTAATTTTGAAAATTTAAGATTTGTGGTATTTATGAGAAAAAAAATTTAATGGTATTTGTAAAAATTTCGAAAATCTGTGCTAATTGTGTTAAAAAAACTTTTTTTAAAGGTATTCATAAGAATTGCCCTAAAAATTATATATATAAATGACTGACCTTTTGGTTATTTTCAACTATTAGAATCTAAGTATTATTATAAATTACAAACGAATAAAATTATACATAGATGCAACATTCGAATGTATGATTTTGATGTCAAGACAAACAACATCTAGATGCAAATACAAATGTTGAATCTGAATACAAAATATAAATATGTATATATATATATATATGTTACTTCTTCGAAAAAAATACAAAAAAAGAACATGGCCGTAATCTTTTAAGGGTAAATACCTTCAAAAATAGTTTTTTGGACAAAAATATCATTAGAAGATTTTTTTTTTCCTGAAATACTATTAGAAAGTTCTTTTGGACAAAAATACCATAAACTTAAAATTAAGTTAAAATTTTCAAAATTAACATGAAACCCTCAAAACTAAATCCTATCTCTTTCAATACTATACCCTAAACAATTTAAGTTTTAAAGCGTTAAAATTAGATTTTTTGTGTTTATGGTATTTTAGTCCAAAAAAATCATTTTAATGATATTTGAGGGAAAAAAAACTTGTAATGTTTTTTTATCCAAAAAATATTTTTATGCTATTTTGAAGAATTTCTGATCTTTTAATATATATGGGGTCATTTGTTTGTGACTCTAAATGCTTCCCACGTCTTGTGAAAAGACAAATAAAAAAAAAGTGTAGATAATGTTTATAAGTAAACATACGTCGACCAACAATATGAAACCATATGGTTTATGTTTTATCTAGAATTTTTACAGGAGAACGATTTAATTGAACAGAATCATATTATTATTTTTTAGTTGAATACAACCATTTCTGATACGATGACGATAAAATTAGTTATATAGATACATTTTTCTTGATAAATAATATAGATATCCTTTTTGTCCCAAGTGCTAACCATGAACTGAATGGTTGGTTGTTATGGAGGAGATTTATTTATTGAAATGTTTGAGAATGTAATCTTAACCTATTTATGAAAGAGGAAATTCCAAAACTACATCATTTCTTCTTTTTCTTTATAAAATTCTATTTAATTCAATTTTTTTACATAATTATACCTTTTCAAAATTTTAAAAATTTGATTTACTTTTTGAAAAATTACCAAAATTAAAATCTTTTTATTTGGGTTCGCTAATTAATGTTTAGGGTATAATATTAAGGGGGTAAAATTGTGTGGATATAGTTTATTGGATTTAATTTTGAATGTTTAGATGTAATTTTGTGAAATAATTTTGAAATGGTTTAGTTTTGCAAAATGTAATTCAAATGGTGTAGCTTTGTTATTCTCCCATTCTAAAATAATGGTCAAAATAAAAACTTAGGGGTATTCAATTAGAGTTTCGCCAAATAATTATGTCACCGGCGCGGCTAAATGTTTCGTAGTATGCATTTAAATCTTTTTATATTAGTGAATTGTTATTTTCGAAATATAAGTTATCAAAATATTATCGGTCGAAAGACATTGAAAATTGATGTGCACAAGTAAAATATATATTTATTAATAGTTATTTATATATTTTCGTAATTTAATTTGGATGAAAAACCTAAAAAATGGAAAGAGTATATGTTAAGTAATCACATTATACTAATATATATGTTTGTAATGACGCAAACTCAGCGACAAAAGAACCATTACCTAACAAAAGTAGGAAATTATTTTGTAATTTAAATAATCATCCAATAATTTATCCCATTACCTCGTGTTTTTTATTTATTTATGAGAAATTCATAAAACTACACATTTTCAACTCTCCCTTCACAAAACTACACCTAATTCAATATTTTCACAAGTTTACACCCTTTCAAAATTTTAAAAACTTGATTTATCCTTTTAAAAATTACCAAATTAAAATCTTTTCATTTCAGTTCGCTAATTAGTGTTTAGGGTATAGTATTAAGGGAATAAGATTGTTTGTGTAGGGTTTATTTGGATTTAATTTTGAGTGTTTAGGTGTAGTTTTGTGAAGTATTTTGGAAATGGTGTAGTTTTATAATTCTCCTTTTATTTATATATAGTTAAGAACAAAGTGGTGCTTAAAAACATGTTGAAGAAAAACCATAATTTAAAAATACATAATATTTTTAAAACCAAAAAAAAAAAAAATTACATAATATTTATTGTAAATATAAAATCGTATTTTTTATATAAAATAGTTATCCGAATTTTAAAACCCAAAAAATCACTTAAAAAATTTATAGAAAACAAATTATTGTGATCTTGATTAAAACAATGAATAATGATAAAATGAATGTGAAGTGAAAGTGATGTGAGAAAAGAAGAATGAGTTAGTTAGTCTAATTTTTTACTATCTACTTATTCAATAATTTCTATATTTACGTTCTTTTCAAATTTTAAATAATTGATTTACCTTTGTTTGACAAAAAAAAATAATTGATTTACCTTTAAAAAAATACCAAAATTGTAATGTTTTCATTTAGCTAAATTAGTATTGAGTACAGTATTAAAAGATATGATTGTTTCAATATGATTTATTTAGATTTCATTTGAGTGTTTAACTGTAGTTTTGAAAAATAAATTTAGTATTGTAAAATACAATTAAAATGTTGTAGTTTTGTAATTATTCCTATTTAATTTTATTTAATAATTTACTATGGAATTGTAGCTAAATATATGATTGTCAGTTCGTGAGACAAAGCTCCTAAAGTCAAATACCATATGAATTATTTACATATTCATAGCATGAAGCCATGAACAATTCGTGTGTGTTCAAAGTACAAATATGTCATACGAGGAGGAGAAGATAAGGAAGAATCGAATAATTGACAATTAGTATTGTTTCTGATTCAGCATGAACTCTAAGCACACACTTCACGTTCTATGCACACGTGTGTGTCCATTATCGCACGCCATCATAACCGGAGATTCCCGATGCATAGAAATCGTCCAAAAACCACCACGTGGAAATTGGTTAGTGGATAACCGGATCATACTAAATGTAATTTACATGCTATTTATGCACGCGTGGATCATTTTGTAGTTTAGTTAATAACTAAGAGAAAGATTATTGGGGTTTTAATCGAGATTTTAGTTGTGGGTCCTACGATATTTTTTAGAGCTTGCATCTCTTGTCTCTTTGTTCTGATCCGATTTTTGTAATGTTCGTGGCGATCCGAATTTTGTACTGTTCTTGATATCAACTGACACTAGTTAGCCTATGATTGATGTCTTTTTAATATTTTTTTTAATAAAAAAATAAAATAAAACAAAATTGCTTAAGAAACAATGTATGCGGTTTTACCATTAATCATGGTCTAAGTACATTCGTTAAAAACCAAAAAAAAAACTTAAGTACACTCGTTTGCTTCATCAAATTCAAACACCATTAAATTACTGCAAATTTTGATTATATTTTGATTTGGATTATTAAGAGCATATTCAATGCAAATCTCTTATTTACAGTTTCTTAGAGCATCAATATTAGTGGCTCTTACTCAAAATTAAGAGGTGCTTAGCAATTAAAATAAATAGAGATTAATTAGTAAAGTGAAGCACCGATTCTTAATAGGGCTTTTTTTTTTGAAGTAAGAACCGGACACGTGTCATGCAAAAGTAAAAAGTTGGGTTTATTTTTTTAGATCTTTTTCTTTTCAGTTTTGTCAAGAAGAAACGAAAAAAAAAACAGAGAAGAGGAACAGCGATTTTTTCGATTTCGACGACGTTCCGGTTCAAATCGAAGCTATGAAGCAAACAAGAATCATCTAGTCCAAGGGATCGAGGTATGTTTAGTTGATTTTGTGATTTGTGGAGAAAACAAAGTTTGGTTAGGGTTTGTTATATTTTGGATTTGGAGTTTTTTTTATTTGGTTAGGGTTTGTTCATTATTTTTCGATTTAGAAACTGTAATCGTTGTTCTATTTGAAAAGCTGCTCTCGATTTATTACTTGTTTACACAATCTCATAAATGATTTCTTTGTGTAAGAAATTGATGATATTCCTTTTTGTAGTTTTGTTCAATTTTATTAGCTGTTATGTTCTTTGGTTATTTTGTTGTGTAAGAACACCACCAGATTCTTATGATAAATATTGGTAAATTAGGAAGAGGTTCTTAATATCTATATTACAAGTCTCGTTAATTATTTTTAAGGAATCTTGTCTTGTCGTGTTTGCTTGGAAAATATGTGAAAGTTTTGTGAAAGTTTTGTGATTTGAAGAGAATCTCTGTTCATATTATTTCTGGACATTTTGGTTACTTTCTCCAACGAAAAACATAGTTTACAATAAGGATAGTTCTATCTTAAAGTTATATAGTAATAGTTAAAAGACCAATGTTATACTTATATTTCTAAAGGCTCTTCTATGTTCCTTTGTGGTGATAGTTAATTTGCTTATGGTTAGAATAGGATTAGCTTTGGTTTGTGAAAATTGTAAACTGCTTTGATTACTATAGGATTAGGGTTGGTTTGTGATGAATGTCAACCGCTTAGAATAGATTGATGTGCTTTGGTGGTTGGTTGGTTTGATAAATGAAATTTAAGCAAGTTATGGGGACTAAAGATCGACTTAGAGATAAAAAAATGCATGAACAATTGAAAGCTGATTTGGTGGAGAATATATGGCAAAAGTTCGGCGCATATTAAGATTACAAAATATGTCGTTTGTATCCGTTTGAAATTATCAATTTCATATTTTAAATGTTTATTTGTATTGTGTATTTTCATTTTCTAATAATGAATAAGTTTTTAAATATATTTCTAATTTTTTATTTAAAATTTTTTAATATTAAATTTTAATTTTAAGAACCCCTAACTAAGCAACACCAATAATCGCCAAAAAATAAACTAAGAAACTATAGTTTCTTATACAAAAAATTAATTACAATTAAATACAAAAAATACCTAAGCAACTATATTAAGCATCACCAATAAGACCATCATTATAGGTAGACTCAAAAGACTCTTATAATTTTTTATTTTTTTCGAAAATTAAAAAAAAAATTAAAAAAAATTAATTGACCAATCGCGGGCCGCCACGTGTCAGTGGGCCCGCGAAATAGTCAGGAATCAGCTCTTAGGGGGGAGGTTTCAACATTGGCTTTTAAGGATTTAGTGGGGTCCCACAGGTTAAAAGCCCACCTGGAGCCCCCTATAAAGATGCTCTAATGATGCTCTTAGGTATTTTACTTTATTTTATTTTATTTTTTTGGTTTAATTTTTAAAGATAAAAATAAAAAATGAAGATGCACCAATCGCGGGCCGCCACGTGTTAGTGGGGGCCGCAAGCAGTGCAAAGAGCCAGATCTTATTTTGGATCCGATGGAAGCAAATCTAAATAATTTAGTGGGCTCCACTAGTTAAAACTCACTTAAGAGACACAGTCCTAGACTCTTAGCTAACTAAAATTGATTTTTTAACTGGTTAGATTAAATGCACTTAAAAATGAAACGAATTTCAAATGGCCAAAGAGAATATGAGTATATGACCATATATATTTGCTTTACAAGTTCAACTTGTTTGGTCTAAATATTCGATAAAGCCTTAACTTATATATAAGTATATAACTTTAGAATTTAGTATTTACGTTCAATTTATCCATGCATAAATATATATAGAAAAATTAACAATCCTGAAAAATATAAAAAGGCCACTATATTTGGATGATAATGCAGTCACGTTGATTTTCGTTTTTTCTGTAAACACAGAAAATGGAACAAAAATAAATCATCAAATTAGAGAGGACCCATAAATTTGTTAATTTCTGGTTACTCTTTCCCTACAAAACTTCCAAATAAAATCCATATTTCCACATAGTTTATATCAAGTGGTGTAATATATATATATATATATATATATATATATATATATATATAATTATATATATACCACTTTAGCCAAAAAAGTGGTTAACAAAGGGGTATTATTCTGTTATAGATTCCACCACCGAAGCTAAAAGCAAACAGATATGTTATTTATAAATAGATGGCTGCTTAAATGAGAAATGCATGAGCGTTTTGGATATTATAAACTTCTATATGTTTGGTACATAAGATAAAAATATTATTCAACAATTTATTTTATATTTTCAACAAAAAAACAGTATTTTACAAGTTCATTTATTTATCACCAACTCGTGGAGCATGAATATTAACAAGCATAAGACCATAAACAATGCAAGTGGGTTTTAAGGTGAGTTTTTATTTTATTTTATTTATATTTAAAAATAATAATAATAATGGACCAATTGTGGGGCGCCACGTGTCAGTGGCCCCACAATAGTGCAAAAACCGGTCCCGAGATAAGAGAACAAATAGCAAATCTCTTAGATTTTATGTGGGATCCACCTGGTAAAAACTCATTAAAACTGAGCGTTGTTTATGCTCTAAGATTACGAATTATAAGGCTTGTCTAGTAGGTGAGTGGATTTTTCAATTTTACCACAAATCCACAATAGTCTAACTTTTACAAATTTCTAAATTATGACATATTGAAATTAGGTGAAAGATAAACCATGTGTCGGATAGTAATAGCTTGAACCTAAATTTTAATAACAAGATATAAAGATAAGATCTTTGGATTTTGGCAAAATCATTTTGCAATACTTTCATGTTTTACATTCAAAATTTTCTAATTATAATTTGCATTTTACCATTCTCTCTTTTTACCTATAGTATTTATACTAAATATAACTTATTTTCTTAATATGAAATTTGAAACAGTATAACAGAAAAATCAAACAAGAAAATGTGAATACAGTTGGCTTTGACTAATTAGAGTAAACAGTAGTAATTTATTTGTTTCTTCTCATTTTTCTTCTTTCCCTCACTTTATAATTTGTCTTCAATTTTGAAAATTAACATTTTCTTTGAAATTATGTGATAATTCACTTTATAGAAAGCCTAAACTATATGAATCGACATCCCACTTATCAAACACAAACTCTTTTTTCACTCTCAACGCACTTAGCTTTCACATTTTTAATTTTCCTCATAATTACACTAATTTTTTTTGAATAATCATCATTATTTATAGTCATAGACCATGGTTAATTGGTAATCCCAATTAGCAATATACAAATTAATTCTATTTGCTAGAATAATACCCAAATTAAATTTATTAACATATAAAGTTTGACTAATCAATTTGTTGAAGTAAACTCAAATATGCATCTGAATAATATTATTAATTAATTAAGGGGAAAATCAAAGAAAATACGTATCTTTTTATGAGTCTTATACATCTCCTCAAGAGCCAAAACAAAACAAATCTTTGTTTCTCTCAAGTTATAAGCAACTTCAAAATTGATTAACCAAACAAAAACAAAAAGAGAAAAAAAAGTCGCTCTCTTTCTCTTAAAAATCTCACCTTTGTCGTCTAAATCCAAAGCAACCCAATACGCAACAAATATCCTTCTACGTGTTCTCCTCTCTCCAATTTTCTCGCATTTTCTCGTATTTTCTCATCAACTTTCTCGTCTAACTTCGTTAACCATTCTCTGTTGCTTGGTAATAACAACATCTCTTGTCTCAATTTCAACAAAAAAAACACATCAAAAATTCGATTTTGACTCCAATTTTAAAGTATTCATGGAGATTTCAAATTCCTAAATAAACCCAGAAAAAAAACCCACCATGGATATCGAATCCAGAAGCTATCAAAACACTATCAAGGTAATAAAAAATTAATCAGATTCAATAAAGTTCTCACCTTTAAACTAAAAAAATCCTCTTCATCTTCTTCCTCGTAATCATCGATTTTTTATATAATTTTGTTAGCAGAAGGAATCATGGAGAACAGTGTTGACATTAGCATACCAAAGCTTAGGAGTAGTATACGGAGATTTAAGCATATCTCCTCTTTACGTATACAAGAACACATTCGCTGAAGACATACAACACTCTGAATCTAACGAAGAGATATTCGGTGTCTTGTCTTTCATTTTCTGGACAATAACTCTCGTCCCTCTCTTCAAATACGTCTTCGTCGTTCTACGAGCAGACGATAATGGAGAAGGTGGCACTTTCGCTTTGTACTCTCTTCTTTGTCGACACGCCCGAGTCAACTCGCTTCCGAGTTGCCAGCTGGCAGACGAGCAGCTCTTCGAGTACAAGACGGAGACGAATGGGTCGTCGGAGATTTGTGATCGGAGGGGTTTCGCGGGGAGATTGAAAACGACGCTTGAGAAGCAGAGAGTGTTGCAGAAGGTTTTGCTTGTTCTTGCTTTGATTGGGACTTGTATGGTTATTGGTGATGGTGTCCTTACTCCTGCAATCTCTGGTAATAATCAAGAGAAAAGATTGTTTCTTTGTCGTGTGTTATGTCTTAAAAAGACAAGATCTTTTATAAGACAAGATTGTTTCTTTTGTTGTGTGTTATGTCTTAAAAGACAAGATCTTTGATTTGTGTTTGTGTGTTCTGTTTACAGTTTTTTCTGCAGTATCTGGTGTTGAGCTTTCAATGGCTAAAGAGCATCACAAGTGTAAGTTGTTTTTTTCTCAGTATTCTTGATTAGTTTAACTAATCTTGGTGATGTTGATAGACCATTTTTGGTTTAGTTGATAGGATGATTTTGGTCGAAAATTGACTTTAGGATGTGATTTTTCGGTCTCCGGATTAAGGGTCTTTCAAGTTTTTCTATCATAAGAGTGAGTTTTTTAAGTGTGAGTTTTTCTCATCTCAAAGAGTTTAAAATTATGGTGATGTTGATAGACATTTTTGGTTTTAGTTTAGATTGATTTTGGTCGAAAATTGACCTTAGAATGTGTTATTCCGGTCTCCGGTTTAAGGGTTTTTCGAGTTTTATTGTAAGAGTCGTGCTGAAAAATCGTCGGTTTCTTAAATCTTTACTCGAAATTGTGGAGCATATTGTTCCTACCATCTGTTTAATAGATTGCTTGACAAAAGTTTTTGCACGTAGCACGAAATAAATTATCGTATAACACATCGCTTTCGGTTTTGAATCCGATGGCCCACGGTATTGAATATGAGTTTTTGGATTTGTTCTCTTCAAATCAAGTGGATATGTATACATTACCTAACTATATGTTTTGGATCTTAGTGTCATCATCTCTTCTGACTAATCATCTGCAACAAACTCTTAAATTCTTAATAGTCGGCTTATTGTCATTGTTTCTTAAGCCCTTTTCTCTGTTGTTTGTCTTGTCTGTGCAGATATAGAATTACCTGCTGCTTGTATAATCCTGATAGGTTTATTCGCACTACAACATTACGGAACACATAAAGTCGGGTTCTTGTTCGCGCCTGTGATTCTCTTATGGCTAATGTGCATAAGCGCTATCGGCGTTTACAACATTTTCCATTGGAACCCGCACGTGTACCAAGCGCTATCTCCTTATTACATGTACAAGTTCCTCAAGAAAACACAGAGCAGAGGATGGATGTCTCTGGGCGGGATCTTGCTCTGCATCACTGGATCCGAAGCTATGTTTGCTGATCTCGGACACTTCTCTCAGCTCTCTATCAAGATAGCTTTTACGTCGCTCGTTTACCCGTCTTTGATCCTCGCCTACATGGGACAAGCCGCGTATCTATCTCAGCATCATGTCATCGAAAGCGAGTACAAGATCGGATTTTACGTCTCTGTACCGGAGAAGCTTAGGTGGCCGGTTCTTGTTATCGCTATACTCGCGGCTGTTGTCGGGAGTCAAGCGATTATCACTGGTACTTTCTCGATCATCAAGCAATGCTCGGCTTTGGGATGCTTCCCTAAAGTGAAGATCGTGCATACGTCGTCGAAAATCCACGGTCAGATCTATATACCGGAGATTAACTGGATCTTGATGATCTTATGTTTAGCTGTTACTATCGGTTTTAGAGATACTAAACGGTTGGGTAATGCTTCAGGTATGTATATAAACACAATCATATCGGTTTTGTTTCGGTTTGATTTATGTGGATTTTGTGCTAAACCGATTGTTGGTAATGTTTTCTTTGTTATAGGTTTGGCAGTTATAACGGTTATGTTGGTTACGACGTGCTTGATGTCGCTAGTGATAGTGCTATGCTGGCACAAGAGCGTCTTCTTCGCGATAGCGTTCGTGGTTTTCTTCGGCACGATCGAATCTCTCTACTTCTCGGCTTCTCTGATCAAATTCCTCGAAGGCGCGTGGGTCCCGATCGCTCTCTCTTTATGTTTTCTAGCCGCTATGTGCACGTGGCACTACGGAACCTCCAAGCGGTACGAGTTCGACGTGCAGAACAAAGTATCGGTAAACTGGCTACTCAGCCTCGGCCAAACCCTCGGGATCAAACGCGTACGCGGCATCGGATTAATCCACACCGAGCTCGTCTCCGGCGTGCCTGCGATATTCTCTCATTTCGTAACCAACCTCCCTGCTTTCCACCAGGTACTCGTCTTCCTCTGCGTCAAATCCGTCCCGGTCCCGCACGTCCGCCCCGAGGAACGGTTCCTCGTCGGACGCGTGGGGCCGAAACAGTACAGAATGTACCGGTGCATCGTACGGTACGGGTACCGTGACGTACACAAAGACGACATCGAGTTCGAAGGCGATCTTGTTTGTAGCATAGCCGAGTTTATCCGTTCTGAAGCTGTCGCCACCGCCGCGGAGACCAACGAGGATGACGGCGACGAAAGAATGTCAGTCGTCGGGACTTGTTCGACGTATATGAAAGGAATCGAAGACTACGATGTAAGCGACGAGGACGACCCGGACAAACCCGGGACAAGCGAGATTAAATCGCCGAAGCAGAAGAAGAAGAAGAGTAAGAGTAAGATCAAGAAGAAGGTAAGGTTTGTTGTGCCGGAGACGCCTAAGATAGAGAAGGAGACGAGAGAGGAGCTAATGGAGCTAACGGAGGCGCGGGAAGGAGGGGTCGCGTATATAATGGGGAACGCGTATATGAGAGCGAAGCAAGGCTCGGGTTTGATCAAGAGACTAACCATTAACGTTGGATATGAGTTTCTAAGGAGGAACACAAGAGGACCAAGAACCGCGCTTACTTCGCCGCATGCTTCAACTTTAGAAGTTGGTATGATTTACCATGTCTAAAAAAGTGGTATTTTCGTCTTTTTTAGTGTACATGATTTTTTGTTTTGATTTTTCCTGGAAAGTGGATTAGATATTTGGTAGATGAAGAAAATTTGTTGCCCTTATGTATGTGTTTGGCGGTTTTGGTGAAGATAAAAGAGTTTTTGTTTTGTGACAAAGTTGTGTACAAATAATATGTGTATTGACTATATAACATTTTGTGATTAGTTTACTCAAGATTGTTGGTAAAAGAATGTTTCAAAATAAGAGTAAATCCCATATAAAAATAGATTTGATAAATATTTTAATTATGTAATTTAAACAAATCAACAACCCATAATAATTAAATTAAATGTTCATTAATGACCACTCTCTACCTTTCCCCTTCCTTTCCCACACTTAACTCTTTTCACTCTTTTTTCTTCTTCACACGAAACAGAACTCTCTAAAATCTTAAGCTCTCCGTCTCCTCTTCTTCTTCTCTCTTTGAAATCGGAATCAATGGGCAGAGACATTCTACGTTTATGTATCATCATTCTCTTCCTCCTTTCTGCGTTTGTATCTTCATCTCCTTCCTCTAATTCTCCCGCTAGTAAGTCCTCTCTCTCTCTCTCTTCTCTTCTCTTCAAATTTTAGCCTTAATGTTGTCTTTACTTAGTCAAATTCACAATCTTTCGCAGAGATTATTAATGGGTTCATAACAAACCACGGATCTTCGCTAATGAAATGGCTATGGTCACTCAAATCCACCACTACCACGACAAAACCAAGCTCGATTCCGACAAGATCTACTGTCAAATTCGATGATGGGTATGAAGTAGAAACTGTCTTCGACGGTAGCAAACTCGGCGTCGAGCCTTATTCTATCGAGGTTTTGCCCAATGGAGAGCTTCTGATTCTTGATTCTGAGAACAGTAACATATACAAGATCTCTTCTTCTCTTTCTCTATGTAAGTATTTGTGTGTATCAATCATTATTTTTCTCCACTTAGAAAACTTGAAATGCACATGGATTACTAAAGTTTTATAATACAAAGATGATCCCATATTGAGCTATATTACTATTTTAATGGAGATTTTTTGTTGTATCTTTGACCTATGTCATTGATGAGTATAATTTTATAGTACTAATCTGACTTTTTTCAAAGATTTGATCTTTACACTAAAGTTTTTATATATATAGACTTAGCTTTTTTAGAACTTTAAACTAGGTGATGAATGTAGTATTGTATGGTATGGGTAAATCATCAAGTCATTTGAAAATGTCATTTGTAGATAGTAGGCCGAGGCTTGTTACGGGCTCCCCTGAAGGGTATCCGGGTCACGTGGACGGGAGACTACGCGATGCTAAGCTGAACCATCCTAAAGGGTTTGCGGTAGACGACAGAGCAAACATATACGTAGCTGACACCGTGAACAACGCTATCCGGAAGATAAGTGAAGGAGGTATTAATTAGCTTTTGTTTATACATTTGTTATTGTGATTATTTTGTTGTATTCATTGAAGGGTTTAAAAGGCTTTTGATTTGTATCTACTGAGTATAAAAAGGCTTACATTGTAGGAGTTACAACGATTGCTGGTGGTAGAACGGGTCGTAATGGAGGTCATGTGGATGGACCGAGCGAAGACGCAAAGTTTTCTAGTGATTTCGATGTTGTTTACGTTGGAAGCAGCTGTTCGCTTCTTGTTATAGACCGAGGAAACAGAGCCATTAGAGAGATTCAGCTTCATTTCGATGATTGCGCTTATCAGTATGGAAGCGGGTTTCCTCTCGGTATAATAAAATTAACCGAAAAATGTAACCAAAATCGTCTTTTCTATTGTTCGAATATAACCGTCTTTGAGTTCCAATGTGTTCCAGGGATTGCGGTTCTTTTAGCTGCAGGTTTCTTTGGTTATATGCTAGCATTGTTGCAACAAAGACTCGGTTCTATTGTGTCTTCACATAACGTGAGTGTTCTTAAATTTCTCATTACAATACAATCATAAACATTACCTTGTCTTAATGTGTCTTCTGCTTAAACTAGGATCAAGAGATGTTCGAATCGTATAATGATCAAAAGCCTATGAAACCATCAAGACCGTCATTGATTCCCAACGAAGAAGAGCAGCAAGAGAAACAAGATGAAAGTTTTGTAGTATCTCTGCGAAACTTCGTTTCGAATGCTTGGCTTTCCTTTACAGATATCCTCAGAAAAAAACAGACAGACGCAAGCTTTCATCACCACTACAATGGAGCAACAACAAAGCAGTGGCCGGTTCAAGAGAGCTTTGTGATTAGAGACGAAGACGGGCCTCCACCCGTCGAGCCCAGGAACCAAACACCAAGAAAGACTTATGCTTTTATGTCCAAAGACGCGGAGAAAATGCAGCAGTTGCGTCAGAGCCGCGCGTTCTACAGTGGCTGGGACGCCGAGTTCCCAAATCAACAGCAACAACAACAACAACAGCAGAAGCAGAAGCATCGAAGGCATTACTCGTCGATACCACATACTTATTATGAGCAGAACAGTGAGAAGACTAGTGAGATAGTCTTTGGTGCGGTTCAAGAACAGAGAAGCAAGCGCGTGGCTAAGAAGCCGCCAATGGAGTCTAGTGGAGATCAGACTAATAATAATATTACTCAACAGAATCTTCATTACAGAGCTCAATCTTTTAGTTACCCATATGGATACTCTCCTTATACATGAAAAGTCTCATGTTTATGCGAGTTTTTCGGGTTTGGTTAGATGCTCTTTGTCTTGTGAGAAAAGTTGCAAACTTTGATTGTATTGAGTAATATATATACATAAGAATATGATCTCTGTGAAAGAAATGATTATGTTGAAGATTAAAATGGTTTAATATGGAGTTGTTTACAACATTGTTAAACAAGCATGAAACAAGATAACTTCTTCTAATATTTTTAAAGCTTATCGAGACATTAGATTCATATGAAGGATTTGTGTTAATGAAAATGAGCAAAGGACACATGAAAGGAAAAGCAAGTCTACTCGTAGTGGTTTTCTTAGTTTAGTGTGTTTATGCAAATACAAAATAAACAAAATCATTTTGGTGTAAAAGTTTAATAGTGGATATAAATACAATCATGGATATCAAAAAATTTAAATCATTTTGGTATCATTCTAGTGATGTGAAACAATTAATGAAATGTATGTGGTCCTTTCGTTGTCATTGTCAAGTGTATTTTCAGACAAGAAAACGCTATATGCTCTTGAAGAATTATATACATATTTTGTTAAGAAAAGTAGTTTACCTAAACATTTTTTAGATGTGTACATGAATTATTGTTTTTGAACAATTTGGGCAGATTTATGAGCATTAACCATTTGCGTCACAGTTTAAATGCAAATTTTGCATAATGCATATATTGTTGACAGAAAATTAACGTAAATTGTGTCTTCAAAAACCATATATACATATCCTTTACAAGTAACCTATGATTCAATTAATTAGTAACACAAAAAATTAGCCATTAGTATACGGAGGCCTTGAAATGGATAATTAATTTCTAAGAAGTTGCACATAGTATATTGTTGTAGAATTTTAAAGTTGTCAAATTTGTAACAAATTAACGAATAGCATATATTAGTATATAGACAAAAAAAACCTATACAAAAGAAGAAAACACACGACACAAAGCAAAATCCAAATGATAATCCATAAAACATAAACTTAAACTTCATATATATAATATACTTTGGGAGATGAAGATAAATAATAGTTTTTAATTAAGATCTTTAAAGAGAATACATATCAGAGACTGCTTTAAGAAACCTAAGCTTGGACTTCATGTGCACAATATAATCAACGGTCTTTAATAAAAGCATATCCGGATTGTTACATTTATGCCCACCCGGTATTAATATTTGGAGCTTCCTCACTTTCATTTGTAGCAAACCGGATCTTGACCCAGACCCGGATCCATGACCAGTTTTCTTGTTATTCTTCTTCTTCTTAAGCATTGTGTTCTTCACCATCCTCCTCTTGTATTTCTTTGACTCTTCCATTGGGTTTTTTTTGTTTTGTTTAGTGACAACACTTTAAAAGAGTTTGTGATGTAAAATGAACGTGTGTGTGGTCCATATTTATATTGAAAGTCTATGTGCTTCTTAACCAATCAGAGGCTTTCGTGCAATTATAGAATTTGTTGTTATTTAAATGCTTGCTTACGTCCACACGCTCGAATTTTTTTGTCCTTTTTTATTTAATTGTGCGATGATAAAACCATTATCCAAATGTAAAGTCGGTCGCTAAATTTGTGATTAAATTAATATGCACGGGTTTGATATTATCTCAAAAATTTGAAAGCTATATATATATAAGTATAATGTATATAAGCACGTTATGATTTGAACAACTGTCTAGTCTTTTAAATACTTAATTAATGAAGAATCTTATTTTATCTTGTTTCACCCATGTCTATATATATATATATATATATATATATATTATCTATATATCATCAATTCATCATTATAATAAAATATTTATATCATAAAATATTTGAATAAAAACCTCTAAACTCTATAGCAAACGGCCAGAATATATACAACTTTATCAGTCAATATTACCATGTACTTGTATAATTTTTTTTGGATTTGTTTAATTTTTAGTTATACATTATACTATTTCCTAGGTTATCTAGGGTTCACTCCCTCTCGTTTACATATATTGTTAAACAGCCCAAAGTGAATTAAAAGGTGAATTTAAACCAATGGATTTGTGATAGTGATGTTGATAAGGTAATTAATGCAAAAAAGTGTGTATGTGTGTTCCTAAGAGTTGGGGAGTGTTGTGATGTTAAATGGTTTTTGGACCGACACTATGTAATGTAATATTTGTAAGTGAGCAACTAGACGGTGCCGCACGTGTTTTCGACAGCTTAGCTTTTTCTAAGCTCTCATTTCGTAATTATAAAATCTCTCATGCATTTCTCTTTGTTTTCTTCTCTCGTTAATGTGTAAAAGATTAGTCCACGTAATACGATTTAATTATCACTCACTACTGATTACAGAATCTTAAATGACATTATCATTAAAAGAAAATAATTATAACCTCCGGAGTAAAGATTTATAAGGAGTATAAATAAACATAATTTATAGACACATGAGTACAATTTTGTTGACAACAAAAAACTGTTGACCTTGGTCTAGTGGCAGTCATAAGTCTACAGGAGGCAGGTAGCACCACCCCACCCGGGATCGATTCCCCGCGCCTACGATAGTGTAGATTTGGCTAATGGGTCGGCCACTTGTGGCCCAAATGTTGACAAAAAAAAAAAAAAAAAAACTGTTGACAAAAATACATGAATATATAAAAATACATTTTTAAAAATTTCTTACATGTTCAAGTTCTTTTTAAACAATATAGTATAAATATAATATACATATTAAACATGTAAGAAAATACAAATTTTGACAAAAAAAAAACTTAAACCACTAAACTATATATTATTTTTGGGTTTAATTAACTAAATTATATTTTTGGTTTAATTAACTAAACTATATTTTGATATTTTGGTTTATTTTATTAGATTTTTCAGCATATATATATTGCCTTGAAAACAAGAGATGAATATAAAATGGACCACTCTACGATTTACAAATTCACATGCAATTGTAAGTGATATTAATGATAAATAATAATTGATGAATGGCAAGTAGTCTTTTAGCTTCGAGCTTAGGGTTTTTAATTTGACAGCCTGACCAGATAGCTGTGTGCGAGTCATCACTGACCAATAGGTTACTGTTATTACACTTCTACGTGGCTTACGTGTCACATGGGTCCCATCTTTTGCTTCTATTGCAGCTGCATGGTTCTCTCATCGTATATATTTTTACACAATTTTTGTAATTGTTTTGAATATCTTTATTATTATTATTATATTATTTTTAATAGATGATGATAGATTGTTCATGGGAGTGGAAAGGCACCAAAGTCTACGGAAACAGGTCCCTACTATTGTTATGTTTCTCTCTTTTGGTTTATTTGGCGGGATCTCGGAAATAATTATTGGAATTACATTTTCCTATTTTTCTAATCAATAATACATACTAATTAATAAAAAAATATATTTACCTAATTTTTAGTGATCATGGCGCATTGGTGCTCTCCTTTGGTATTAGACTATCTACAATAGTTTGTGAATTCAACACTATATTTTTCACTATTATATATTTCACATCATTTTCTCTTTCATCAACATTTATTCAACATTTATTCAACTTTTATCATTTACAATGGTTGTGTTTAATAAAATTCAACACATACCCCACCAACTTCTTTTCATGTTTTTATTAAAAAATAATTTTTTTTAAGTATCCAAATTAAATGAAACAAGTCTCTATTTATAAAGTATATAAAATAATGAATTTTGATATAAAAACTATAAATATAAAAAATTATTTAATATGAAATAATTGATGTTAAACTAATTGGATGAAAAAAATAATGTACAAAACCCCACAAACTTTTTGCATCCAATCAATTAATGACACTTGTCACATTTTATTTCTCTTTCCATGGATTCAACATGTTGAATTTATTCAACACCAATTAATCCACCTCATCATTTTTTAGTTTTCAACAAACCATTGCAAGGATTCAATAGTTGAATAATTTATTCAACACCCCATTGTAAGTAGTCTTACAAGAGTCTATGCGGACAATGACCATAATGTTTTGCACCACAAAATAAAACAACAAAATGAAATCGAAACTTTAGGACAAAAAGCATGTATTTAGACAAAAAAAATCATTAATGTAATCCATTAACTAGTTTGTTAAAAAGAATAGCATACCTAAACAAATCAAATGTTTTTTTTTTGCACAAAAAAAAAATCAAATGGTTTTTCTTTGACAATACATAGCCACACCAAAAAAATATTAACACAGATTATTAACATATATACTATACTCGTTTGTATGTAATAGTTGCAACTCGTAAGAAGCACATGGTGTGTTTAAGCCACGAATAAAGTCCTATTATAGTAACGATTATTTAATCTATAAATGAAATAAAATGCATGGTATTATATATCATATTAGACTATTCTAAATTTCTAATACGCATGAAACTGATAACGTTATTATAAATTGGACCATTTCTATATGTGTTTTGCCATAACGTTAACATGGTTATCCCATACGGATATATATATCTACCAGCACAATAATTGTGTAAGCTTGATTTGGTAAAGAGAGATTATAACCAGAGTATATTAATGAATAGATGAATGATACTCCATGTGTTTGTTGCAAACTTGTACTAATTGGTTGGTTATAACAACAAAAATTAAACATTTATACATGCAACCCATACTCTCATGTGGTTTGGCCAGCTCAGTATTAGCTATTTTTATTTATTCTTATAGATAGACAAAACTTTCAAGAAAAATTGGGGTAATTTTTCTGTTTTTAATTAAAAGAAAATTTACGATTACATAAGATTAAAAAAATTACAAAAAGCCGTGACAAAGAAATGTTAGTTTTTATGTTTCCTTCCTTTCGTATTACATTTGTTAATTAATGTGTGGTTGTGAAAGAAATCTAATTATGTGCCAACTTTTTCTGTGTTAAAAAGGTTTTTAAACACACATATTCCTTTGAAGATGTCATAACATTTTGAGAAATATATTGGGCCTATGTACATAGCCCAACAGAGGCAAGCAGAATAGTCATAGTTGAATCCAAATAAAAGATAGTATACTAAAAACAAAATTCTATGCTAAATTCATATTGATTCGGTTTTTTAATATTTGAAATTCAAACCTACCACATTTTGCTCGTAATATGGTCTTAATACCACAATGAAGAGCCAAAATTGGTTTTATATTTAAAACAAACAAAAAATATATCCAGTTCAATAATTTGATTCTTAGCGTGGACAAACAATTTTCCAAATATATAACTTATGTAAATTACTTTAATCATTCAAGTTGTATATTTAAGATTTGTGTACTAATAAGGAATACTATATTACCACGGCATTCCATGAATTTTTCATATATGTAAACTTGTGTATTCGAATTTGTATATTGTGTACCACCATTTGTCTACAAATATGAATGATTTCAATTAAAGTTCCGAACCTTTTATAAAAATAAAAATTATGTTATCAGACAAAAATGCAAACACATATATTAGATGACATACAAAAACAAAAATATAGTTAGTTTTAGAAGTTGGAAATGTAATACATATTAGATGTGAAAATATAATACCTTCCAAAAGTTTTGTTGCAATTATGAATTATGTTAGAGTCCCTTTTTTTGTCACAATTAGAGTCCCCTTTATATTAAAAATAGAAACGTAAATCAAAGAAAATTTTAATATAAAGGGTACTCTAACATAAATGCTGAGTATAAATTAACATTCATGCTAACTACTAACTAGCATAGAATTAGAAACAATATTTTTTACAAAACTGATGCATTTCAAAGATAGATAAAATCCAAAATAATTATGGTGTTGATAAAATTCATTATGAGTGGGTATATAGACTAAATAAATATTTAGGAAGAAATTAATAAAGCTATCATCATAAACCTAACATTTATTTTGGATGAATCTGAAATATATTCACTATCCATCACAAAATCAAATACTTGGACTGTAATAGAGAGTTGACAAGAAATGACATCTTTCTTCAATTCTTTTTTTTTTTTGCAAAAAATATCAAGTCATCAATTTTATCATTCTTCAATTTGGACCCAAGTATCTTTATTATATATATATATATATATATTTCTTTGTGGTAGGCCCTTAATCAACCGTAGCCAAGAGTATAAATAGCATGACCCATTGTATAAATTAATGTGTTGATTGTAATTACAAGATTTTTAGGTTGCTTATGTCAGCCAAAATGCTTTGTCGTTTCTTTTTTTTGTTATATCTTCGCTTAATATATTATGTCGCGTTAAAATATGATATTTTGAACAAAAACCAGTAAGTTACACACTTTACACTGCTTTTTGTGGTCCAGTGAATCACTTGTAATTTGTCTGATTAAGGATGTAATTACTACGTTTGACAAAAAAGGATGTAATTACCACTATTATATATGGATCACACAAACATTAAAACATGTAAATTAAATACCTATATATTTTTACGTTAATTATTAGTTATGAGTCTTAATTATGACTGTGTTTCTGTGGTATTAAAATAATTAACGATATGGTCTCTATTTAATTGCTAATTAGTTGGCGTATGATTAACATTATCTACACAAAGGAGAACACACGTACGTTCAAAACTAATCATGCTCTCTTAATACGTTTTAAGACCAAACGCAACGTAAGTACTATACATATTTTAAAAATGCTCTCTAGATATCATCACACTATTTGGATTTATGTTCAAACACATGCAAATATATATATAATAGGTAAAATAAAATAAAAATGAAAAATGACGTAAGCATATCACCCTTAAGTGCAATGGTGGAGTCACTCGTGTAGCTTCATCACGCATGTAAAGTAGCCACACCTTTTCATGAAAGGTTATATCCGAAATATAGATAAATGATAAATATAAAAAATAAATATATGACAATTCTTCCTCCTATATATTATGATTAGAGAAATTAAAACCAACAATTTCATATCTTCTCCAATAGCATTTTAAGATATATCTTTACCTCTTTTTCTCTCTCCTTTTATATATATATATATATATATATATATATATCTTTCTATCTCTCTTATCTCCCAAGATCTTTGGAGCTTTCATTTACAAAAAAAAAAAAGATCTTTGGAGCTAGAAAACGTCGTGCCGTTTTTTATTTGGAAAGTTTAAACGAGAAATATGGAATTGAAGGTTAGAAGAGAGGAGTGTGTGCCGTTTTTGGCAATGGTGATAATGGAGGCATGCACGATTGCTTTAACAATAATGGCTAAAACGGCTTTCACGGGAGGGATGAGTCCTTTTGTGTTTGTTGTTTACACAAATGCTTTTGGATCTCTTCTTCTTCTTCCTTTTTCTTTCTTTTTTCACAAGAACGATAGGTAAAGTCTACATGTCATATTTTATACTTTATAGTATATTCAAAATATCAATCTTGATTATTTGTTGATATTTACACTTGTAGAACCGAAGAATCAATCTTCTCTTGGCCACTTCTAGTTCGTGTTTTTTTCTTAGGTTTCACCGGGTAAGTACTATATCATATATCTTTATTTATTATTTATTTTCTTATGAATATTTGGAACTTAGACAAGATTTTATCCCTCCATTATATCTTTTGAAATGCAAATATTAATAATATGAGGTCATAGGACCAACAAGTTAATACGGGGTCCATGTTGCGAAAGCCTCCATGTCTTTGTCATATATGTATCAACCACTAAATATATGTTTGAAGAATATTTTATTAATGACACAAATTTGCCACGTCGTCTGTCAAAATATACAAAACTCCCTGTTAGAATAATATAAACCAACTTATGTTAGTATTTTTTTTAACATGGTGACATTTCTTTGTGAGAGATATGCATAACACATCATGTTTTGTTTATGTTACTTAAATAATAATAATAATGTTTGACCATCAAAATAATAAATTTGCACGACGTGGGTCTAAATATTCTCTGCTCTCTTGTAAGCTGACACGTACATGCATGCCATGCATTTTTTAACGTCCTTAAAATGTTAATTTTCATTCATACACATGCTATAACATCCACTAATTATATTTAAAACATTTTTAAATTTGTGAAGGGTATTTTTATTCCAAAACTTAGCATTTGTGGGACTAAGCTTTAGCTCACCAATAGTGGTATGTGCAATGGGACTACTTATTCCTTCCTTCTCCTTCATCCTCTCTCTTATCCTAGGGTAAGCCATATATATATATATACACCATCAAAATTACACAATCTGCATATAAAATTATATAGTTATTTTCAAATAATTAATTGATATTTATGAATAGAAGGACAAAGTTGGAATGGAGAAACACTAGCTCAAGGGCTAAAGTGATTGGTACAATAATATCAATAAGTGGAGCATTTGTTGAAGAATTGTACAAAGGTCCTTTTATAAGACCAGCTTCTTCATCTTCTCCAAATCGTCTTCTTAAATCAATCCCTAAACTATTTGTCTACTACAACATCCCCGACAATTGGTTCCTTGGTTGTATCTTTCTAGCCGCCGCTGTTTTTACGGTCTCCCTCTTCAATATTATTCAGGTATTCACCTAAAAAATGGAATAAATTGTGAGAGTTCCGAAACTTTAATGATTTAGAATGACTCAAAAAATATTCGGAGTCGAGTCGTTGATAATACCATATTTAAAACGTAAATATCTCATTGGCCTTGAACACTATTATAATGTCTCAAGACGTGTAGAGCAAAACTGATGTTGAGAGATATTTGGAAGATTTACAAATATCTTTATTATTTACATTATTAGTTATTTTATTATTTAGATAATTTCATTTTATTATTATGGAATATCCTAGGGTTTTTATATTATTATAAATAAGTCGTTTAGGTCTACTTTTGTATTAAAACTTTGATTGATTAATAAAGAGCTTTGACTTTTGAGAGAAGAGCTTTGACTTTTGTACAAGAAGACCGGTCTCAAACGATCTTTACAGATCCTTTGATTGAGCGAAGCATGTCCCAAGTGAGGATTCTCTAGAATCCCTTGGTTGAGCTGATAGGTCCCAAGTGTGGATTCTTGAATCCCTTGGTTGAGCTGTGTTTATTTTTTTATCATGTTCCTTCCGCTAGCAGGCCACTTCAATATATAAAACTGCTTTCTAAAAAGAAGTTGAAAATGTTTTTTTTTTTTTGGTAAAAAAGAAGTTGAAAATGTTACTAAACAAAGTTGAAACTTTAGATAGAAAACCATTTTAAGGCAAATACTCGTCTTATTTTTTTTTAATTATTAATGTGTGGATAATTGCTAGACTTTTAAGCCCCATAAAACAACATAATATTTTTTTATATACCATCATTATGCATGTTATTTAATTTTGGAGATTAATATTTTTGTATGGCTTTGGCAGGCAGGCACAGTCAAAAAGTATCCACACGTGATGAAAGTGGCGTCGTTTTACAGTATAATCGGAACGATTCAATGTTTGATATTCTCTTTGTTTATGGAAAGAGACCTAAGTGCATGGAAAATCCAACCTAACTTCGATCTTTTCCTCATTATCGCCACGGTAACTATAAATCCTATTACTTTTTTTACGAAAATCAACTTATATATGTCACGAGTTTAATTTAGTTACTATCACGATGTGTAATAAATATAGGGAATATTTGGAAATGTTATACGAACAAGTGTACATGTAAAGTGCACACAAAGGAAAGGACCTTATTACGTGCCACTATTTAAACCCTTTGGTATATTTTGGGCAACACTCTTTGGTACAAGCTTATTTGTCAATAGTCTTCACTATGGAAGGTACGTATAATATAATCATTAAACTAATCTAATTAATTAATTAATAATTAATTTTCATATGATTAGCATGCATGAGTGCTTAATAATTTATTCGGTTTACGTGTGCAGTGTGTTAGGAGCAGCCATAGGTGGAGTTGGATACTACATAGTATCTTGGGGACAATTAAAAGAAACAGAAGAAAAACAAAATACAAAAGAAGTAAGAAAAATTATCAAAAATATTCATCATCCGAAAGAAAATGAATATAAAGTTCCATTGCTTATTAATCATGAAGAGAGTCCTGTATAAATTTTGTATTATATATATATTTTGTTAAGAAAAATTGAGGGTTGTTTGAATAATTTTTTGGCCCCTATTGTTTTTCTATGAATACGAAGAAATGTGTGTGAGAGTGTGTTAAAAGTGGTCAGTGTATTGCTGAAGTAGGCTTTTTGGTCCGAAAAGCAAAACTTACCCAATGTATAAATATGTGAATGCCTTTGGATATCTTGAGATCTCTACTGTATTTTTGTGTAACGGATAAATTAAAGTTAATTTTTTTCAAGAAAGTTAAGTGTTAACAATAACAAATATGGGCCTAATACAAGTCGTTATAAACTGGGCTTAAAATACATAAACTGATGGCAGAGAAAAAAACAATGTTTTTCTCTGTTATATATTGGCTTGTGTAAATGAAGATTCTCTTCTTCACAAAAAGACAAAATATGTCTCTAGAATGTTTTAGTGTTTAGGGTATAATATTAAGGGGTAGAATTATGTGGGTAGAGTTTATTTTGATTTAATTTTAAGTGTTTAGGTATAGTTTTGTGATATATAATTCAAATGGTGTAGTTTTGTAATTCTTTAAGATATGTAAGAAATAAAAGAAAGAAAAAAACACATCTCTGGGTCTTTATGTAAATACAAAAATCCACAAAAAATTGCATAAAACATAGCATAGCTACTCTAATTCATGGTGCCATCCCTTTCTTGCCAGTTGCCAATTGATTTCGATAAGTCTTCTTATACCATTATATATATATATATATATATATATATATATATATATATATATATATATATATATATATTAATATTGAAGTATGTATATCTTGAATTTTTAAAGGCTGTAAATAAAATTTATGAATCTTGGCTTTTAAGTTGTAACTTTCTTTATTAAAAAGTCTTCTTATGAAACAATTATATTACAAATTGTCAAATAAATTACACCAATTTATATGTTCAATTGATTCGGCTCAACATACTTAGTTGTAAAAATAATAAATATAGATGCTTTTAATAGGTCCACTGCTATCTATTTTATTAAAAAGCTTGATTACTTTAAATATTTTATTTTCTAGACGTGGTCTAATGCCGGTAAAGAAGACAAGTGGAATATTAATCATAATAATAGGGTATAAAATGCCTCTAAATGGTGTAAAAAAAAATGCCTCTAAATATATCAACTCACATTCAATATTTCTAGAAGTCATTAAAATCTAATTAATTACACTTTAAACCAAATTTGCAGCTAACTTATTAATTAATGTGATAAAATAAATCCGATTTTAATTCAAATCTAGTCCAATACCATTTAAAACTACAAATCTAATACTATTAGCTACACATCTACGCGGTTGCTCATGCACAACAATAATTGGAAAAAAAATCTATGACATGTAACTACATTTATTTGGATTTATTACCAAAAATGTGTTCATCGAACAAAAAATAAATTCAACTATCTTTTACATTCATCCATCGTCGTATAGAGAACAAATATACCCAAAAAATAAATACCATCCATGTATTATTTTTTTTTCCATATCTAATACCAAGAAAAGAAACTATACCTAAATTCTCAAAATAACATAATGATCACACCTTTTGTCATACGCAATGTATCATTGAATATCTTCCACAAAATCATAAGCCATCATTTAAATTTAATTAAACCTTCCAACGCCTCAACATCTCAATCATAATCTCGTTCCACGTGTCGACCGGACCAGGCAAACACCAATGTAAACAATCATTGTGTACTCTCTCGGGCACACCGTTCTTGAAAGGGTCCTTGTACATGTACGGACCAGGATGTCCATCTCTTCTCATCACCGATATCTCCGTCACGTCTAAAGCCTCTAACCTAACCACCTCTTCCTCCTCCTCGGCCGCGGCTTTAGCCGCCGTCACCTCCTCCATCTCTATACGTCGCATCTCCAAGTCTAAGCCTTCTAAAACCTTATCTTCTTCTTGGTAGGGTTCGGTCATGTTACACGCGCCGAGGCTATCCCAAGGCCGGCCTTCGAAATGCGAAGGCGAAAACGTCGTTAAGATGACCTCGCGGCGGCTTCCCACGGCGGCTTTCAACGTGGTTCTTATCGCTTTTCTAAAAACATCGAAAAACCCTATCTCGGTGTAGTTACTTGATTCGCAAGAATGACATCCCAAAACCGAACCGGACTCGATGTAAACCGCGGGATGCAAGAACCAATGTCCCACGGACACGACCACCGTGTCGATACGGTCTAAATCATCGCCCCATCTCTCGTCCACGCGGTCTAGGTACAATATGTTGTGGCCCAATTTTTCGGATTTCTCCGTACCGGCCACGAGAAAAGGTGACCAATAAACCGAAACCGTGACGTTATGCGATCCGAAACGCCATTTTCTAAATTTGTTGTCTTCTCCGTTTCGATAAACGAGTTCGGGGCTAGAGACCGTCGAGAGCATACATATAAGAGACTCAAGCTGGTTTCTAGCCATTGAGTCACCTATGAAAGCTATATGTTTGTTTTTCATGAGATCAAGAAACCGGTTCGGGTCGAATCTTGGTATATCGCATTGGTTCGGTTTCCATTTCAAGAAAAGATAACCGAAATCGGGTCTACCGTGGCGAAAGCAATTTTGACCATCTTTGATTGTTCCACAACTTGAGCCATTGTAGATTGGACCTATCTCGTCTCTTATCCATTTCCCTTTCGTATAATCGCATAAAGGTTCTTCTTTTATTCGATCAAAACTTTGTTGAGTTTCGTTTTCTGATAGGATTACGGGTTTCTAACTTAAAATATATGCAAATATATATAATACAAATATATTGAATAAGTTTAGTTTTACCTTGAGAAGTAGAAGAAGAAGAAGAGTAGCTTGTGATCACAAAATGAGAAGTAGAATCTTGGAGAGAGGTGTCATCAATGGTGGAAAGTGGGTTACTAAAACAGAGTCTAAGAAACAGAGCTATTGGTAAAAATGATATGACTATAAATACCATAATCTTTCTCTGACTCATACAATTTTGTTGCTCTTTCATTCCCATTTTTAGGAATATAGAACAATCTTTTTCTTTTTGTTGTTGTTGTTGTCTGGTCTTTTCTTGATTCTTGATTATTGAAATTTGGTGTTTTTATGCCAAAGTATTATATCCTACATCGGTTTGTGGTGGTTGTTCTGTTTTATGTGGAAGAGATAAATGGTTCAATGGTTTTGGACCATGGGAGGAATATTTACTCAAAATCTTTATTATTAGTTTTATACATGTCAATGATATCCTATGCTTATTTTTATTATTATATTCCATTTTAATTTTTTTTTGAGGAATTCACAAATCTACACCCTTTTAACCCCTTCTTCACAAAACTACTTCTAATTTAATATTTTCACATATTTACACCCTTTCAAAATTTTAAAAGCTTGATTTAACCTTTAAAAAATTACAAAAATTAAAAAAATTTCATTTGGGTTCGCTAATTAGTGTTTAGGGTACAGTATTAAAGGGATAGGATTGTTTGGGTAGAGTTTATTTGAATTTAATTTTGAGTGTCTAGGTGTAGTTTTGTGAAGTATTTTGGAAAAGATATAGTTTTGTGAAATGTAATTGAAATGACGTAGTTTTGTGATTATCCTTTTTTTTACTAGAGATGTAAATAATTCTTACTTTTTGCTAAAAGAAAACTAAAATAATTGTCCACCGCATATGAATATATTAAGCAATAACTTTTATGTGTTAATTAATGAAGGGGTTTTGTTTAGTTTTGCACAATCATCCTTATATGTATCTATATTATTATTATTAGTTAATACAACTTTTTTAATTAGTTTGTGGCTGGTAGTGGAGCAACAAGTTGTCTTTGATCAGTGATTGGCCAGCTCTGATGGCTTTACAGAATATGGTGAATTTACGGATTTAGCCCTAGATGATGCGTGTAGATTTTATTCTTTGTTTATTGTGTGTGTCAGGGTAAAATTGTCGGGAAAACGGCTGATTGCTGCATGAACTAAGATCACCGTGCGAATTACTACACGAACTTTTCAATCATGCCAATTTATACTTAAACTATATTCAATTTTGAATTTCCTACATTAATTAACAAAATGTGTCTAATTAATGCATTGACCGTTATTCCGTTAGTCAAACCGTTAAGGGTGGATATATAGATTAATATTTTTATTTAACTACATATATTTGTGTTCGTGTCAAAAGAAAATAAAACGAGGTGGCACAGTGGTAAGGTGCCTACTATTGCTTTTACTCCAACCTGGGTTCGAAACCCCATTTGATCCTTTTAAAATATTTTTAAAAGATTACGACGGGTATCGAACCCGGGTTACATAAGGGGAGAACTACCTTAGCCACCATAAATAACCACTAAGCTAGATGGTTCTTTAAATAACAATGTTCTATTTTTAATATATATACAATTCTTATATATATTTATCAAAGATTAAATTATACATGATTTTTTATTTCATTAAATATATATACAATTCTTCTACATAAGAATTCTACTTTTAAATTTCATTTTTTTTATTTTTTCAAAATTATTTATATTAATAGGAAATTTAATAATAAAAAATTTAAATTAAATTTAATATAAATATTTATTAATTTTCAAAAAATTTAAATTTCTGTTTATTTTTAATTCTCTTATGTTTTTGGAATTAATATACATTTCTATTTCAACTTTTTTTAAACAGTAATATTTAATATTCTATTAATTTTCAAAAAAAAAGTTTCTATTAGTTTTAAATAAAATTCAAAATTTGTAATTCAAAATTTTAATAGTAATATTAAAAATATATATTTTGTTTTATTTAAATGAATACAAAATTATATAAAACTTATAAAATATTGTATATAACGCTATATAGATCTATAATAGACACATGAACAATAAAAATCGTTTATCTCGGTGGCAATTTAAAGTTTGTAAAGGTTCCCTACTTCAAGAAACCAGGGTTCGATTCCCCTATTTTGAAATTTTTATCCTTAAAAAAGATACATCGGGTGGATTCGAATCCAGGTTCAACGAAGAACATTGAAGCAACCTCCCACTAGACTATATTGTTTATTTTTGTAATTAACACAAACTAAAATATATATAACTAAAGAAGAATATTAATTTCGTATCGAAATTTAACGGTTTGACTAGCGGAGTAACGGTCAATGCAGTAATTAGACACATTTTGTTAGTTGATGTAAGAAATTCAAAATTATATGTAGTTTAAGTATAAATTGGCATGATCGAAAAGTTTGTGTACTAATCCGCACGATGTTATTAGTTCATGTAGCAATTGGCCGTTTTTCCGTAGAAAACATGTGCAATATGGACTCAAATAACAAGTGATGAAAGATGTGTTAATGAGTGGTTGGACTTGTTGTCTTTATCTCCGTTAACTTCGTTCCACTCCATGTGCCCTCCTCTTCCCGACCATTCAAAATTGTTAACCAAATAATTTACACATTAATTTTTATAATATAAAATGATGAATTTTAATTTAAGTAACAAAACCAAAATGATTTGTGATAAATATTGTATCTACGTTTACAAACTTTTAAATCGTGCTAATTGCTTTTGAATTGGTGGCTTGCCTAGCCTCTTCAAGGAAATGAGAATTTTACACCTTTATGGCTTTATATGTAGTCCAATGCTTTTTTTTGTTCTAAAAAAATGCAAACAAAAAGGAGAATAAAAGGCTGAATTTGGTAATTCATTCTTAATAAAAATATTTTCGGAATATATTAATGGCCTTAGAAATATAAAATATTTGGCTTAGGCAAACAAGACGTTGTTAATTCTTATGATTAGAAAAACTTAAAAAGAATTTTTAAGAAAATTGGAACTCCAAGTTTATTTATTAATTTAAAGAAAATATAGTATATAAATTTGAGAACCAACATTCAAGACCGACAATTCAGGATTTTTTTTTTTGTTAATAACAATTCAGGGATTTGAAAATGAAAAAAGCAATGACATGAGATAATGGTGATGTGTAGTTAGTAGCTCACCAACTTCATATCTTACTTTTTGACAAAAGTAAAATATGATTAGATTATGTATATGCCAGCTGGACCACTTTATGTTTTAAGTTCATATCCACCACAAATATTATGTAATTATATTCTTTTTTTTAAATGGATATTCCCCTGTAAAAAAAGATATTTGGCTGTTAAAATAATAATAATAATAATAATAGAAATTTGAATTTTCAGTCATGTTTATAACAAAAATGAACTTAAATTTCATATCAAAAAATATAATACCAACAATTTATGGAATCAATTTATGAAATCAATTATGTGAATAGGAGTTTGTTGTTTAGTCCTTTCGGTGACATCCGATACAAAGATGACACACGCAAATTGAAAAATAGTTCAAACTTTTAACATGTAACAAAAACAAGTTTGCTGTTTAAAGAAACATAAACTTTTCATTAGTTTGAAAATTGAGATTCAACAGTGTTAGGACCATCTTCACTAATGGATCTTGAAAATGTTTTAATAGTGTGTTTGAATCAGTGCCGTGCCAAGAGTAATTGTGGCTTGGGCAAATTAAAAAATGTGGCTCTTAGACAATCATTATCGGCCTCTTAGAGGGGAGCTTAACCCGTGAGACCGCATAATTACTAAGCACCATTTCTAAAAATCTTTTCCAAAGTACCACTCCTTACATTGTTTGCGGGCTCCACTGATACGTGACGGCATGCGATTGATCTGAATTATTAATTTTTTTTAATAAAATAAAAGAAATATTTTTTTTAGGGTTATGACCGATAATCATGTTCTTATATAACAAAATTTTCATTTTATTTGTATTTATCCTTTTTTTTTTAAGTGTGGCCGATCGAGAAAAAAAAAATTTCCATTATTTATTCAACTAATATGTATTATTAATGTGTATTATACACTTTAATTATAATTATAGTGTTGATTTTTTTGAAAATTGTGGCCTTTTAACTAATAATATTTTGGTGGCCTAGGACAAATGTCCTTTTGATATACCTGTAGGCACGCTACTGGTTTGAATTGAAAAAAAAAACATAAATAAACGTTCGACTATTGTTAAATAAACATAAATAAACATAAATACGAATAGATGGTCAATCATAGTTTTCAATTGTTTTAAATTTTATACATGTATCATATGAATAATTTCAAATGACCAACTTTATTTTTATATGTAAAATAATTTATTTTTTTAAGATTCAATAGTGTCTATCGGATCCAACGTAAATTTAAGAGGATCATATATATATTATTTTTTTAAGTATTTCGTTTTGGAAACTCTAATTGGGTTTAGTTAACATTTGCACACAACAGAAAAAGAAAACTCTAATTGGGCTGTTTCTAAGTTTAGGCTTATTTACGACTACAACTTTTACCCAAAAATGGCATATTTTCATATGTGTAGCTAAAACCCAATAAAATAAGTCTTAGCCCAATAAAACAATTACCCATAGTTGTGTGGGATTCATTGTATTATTGATATGGCTCCTACATAGGTCACATTCTAAAGGGTTTTTGTATTGTCAAATCTAAAAGACTGTTACATTTCTTTTTGTCTTTCTTTAACCTAAACCAGCTTTTCTCTTCTCTAATCCACTTTTGCTTTTTCCCCATAAAAAAATATGCCTTTTGGTTTCTACTTTCACATCACTTTGATAAAAATCTGTAAAAATTAAATTTTTTAAAAAACTTACAATTTTTCTTTATGGCTTTCAGTCACTATGCATGTTCATTACTTTTTCTTTTATGCTCTTCTCCTTTCTCTCACGTTCATCCTCCTTTTTTCCCTTATACTATTTGGATTAATATGAAATAATTAAAGCTAATTAACAAAAAAAAAAAATTAAAAATATATACTATAAAATGTTGTGTTGTGAAGCAAATATTTTCGATGTCGACCTTGCTAGGTTTTTAGCAAAGTGCAAGTAAAGCGGTCGAACAACATTCCTATTTAAGAAACAAATTAAAGGATTTATTTTAGAACTTTTAAATTTTTTTAAACGTTTTACCACATCAAATAAAACTCTCATAAATTTTTGAACTTGTATTATAAATTATATAAAACAATGTTTGGAGTATTTTAGATCTATGCTTGTTTACACTAGAGTTTGATATTTTATTTAAGATGATAAGGCGATGGAGTGTCATATTTATGACCTACATACCAACATGTGTTTGTGTGTGTGTGAGAGAGTGTCTTTATAGTAACATGAATAGCTGGATTTTGTAAAAAAAAAGTGATGGATGATGAAACAAAGGACGTTGTTAAGGAGGAATTAAGTGTCAATGTCCACTATAGAAAAAATTATAAGGTGGTATTGGTGAAATGAAAGTGCAATGAAAGAAGAGTGACCAAATCTTGGTTTGTGACCATAAATAACAAAAAGCAAAACCAACAAAAAATCTTTAAAGTATGACACAGACAATGAGAGACGCTCCCTCGAGAAACTAAGTTAATATCACACACTCTCGGGCCATGCCCACCATTATATATATTCTACTTTTTTTATTATTGTTTCTTCTCTAATTATCATCTTATTATACTTTATATATCTTTCATTTATCAAGCATCCAAAGTTTGATTTATTTAATGAATGTATATTGTATCTTTTTCTTAAAAAACTTCATCAAAGGTAAAGAATCCATGTGCAACGTTTGTTCCTATATGTTCTAGGATATATTCCCTCGAATTTCTTTTTTTGTGACTTTTAAGAATAAATGTTAAAATATACTAACTACAAATGGTTGATACGTTAAAATAATATATATGCTTAAGCCCGTCTCATGTTTTTTTTTGTTTAAAACCCCATTACATATTTGATTAGTACTTGGAGATAAGTTTTGCAAGTGTTAATTGCACATACTGATAAAATGTAGATTTTGTGAAGAACATATGAATAAAATAGTTTGGATATATAATTAATAGGCCTAAAGCGATAAATAAACAATACCTAGGATCCTTCACTTTTAACACTAGTTGAGCATAAATTACAAACATATCTAACATGCGCCTATATACACATTATACGCACTCACCTACATGATTATATATTGTAGGCATTATTAAATCTGACTATTTTACTACAAATCAAAATGAATAGTATACATTAAGTCAATATATAATGTCATGTCCTTTTTGTCCTAATCTTAATCCCATCAGAAATAGTTTTTTTTTTTTGAATATTTCCCATCAGAAATAGTTATCTATTTTCTATAACAAAAATGAATATTCTGTTTGATTAATTAAGTGATGGTGTATTGTATACAAAAAAGAGGCTGAATATTTATGTATGCGTATATATATAATATATAAAAGGGATGCAAATTAATGGAGAACGCGTGTTCATAAACTAACAGAATTAATTAAGAGAATAATTAAAAGATTAATGTCTTTATACGATGATATATAAACTTATAGGTCCCTTTTATGTTCCCGTGCGTCCTAATCACAACCGAAAAAGGATTAAGATAATATTAAAATATAAACAAAAAAGTTACTAAACAAAAGGATGCTTTGATATTTCCAAATGTGTGGGCTGTCATAAATTATTTATAATTAGCAGTTAGCTAATCACCTAATTATCTCTTTACTTTTTGCTTCATTTTTAGATTAAATAGTAGTGCGCGATGAAGCTTCGATTCTTTCGCAATCTTTTTCTTTGTAAATACTATTTTTTTATTTTCTTGTAATAATGTTATCTTGTACGTATTTATAAGTCAAATATTGTTCATACTCAGCTTGTCATATTATATTGATGCTCTTACAACATACTATTTATATATATATATATTCATATATCATGAATATCACAAATCATGGCAAATATTTTTTAAAAGAAAAAGCTAACAAAAGTGATAAACACAATATAATCCGTTACATACATTCGAGTGGAATAATATTTCAATCTGGTAACATTGCGTATTTCATAGTTTTTTTTGTTAAACATGTATTTCATCGTTTTATATATATATATATATATTGTCACATTTCATTGTTTTATATAATAATGGTGTAAACGTTAATGGATGGTTAAAATTAACAATGTGTAAGTGATGTACTTTTTTTTTTGTCAAGATGTAAGTGAAGTACTTAAATAATAAATAAGTAGGAGAGGAGCTTCATGAGCACATATATATGTATAGAAAGTAGATTGCGTTGTTAAATCACATGAGCATATAAGGAAGCGATAAGATTAATGTATGAGATTAAAGTATAAGATTGGATTATAAAAAAAATAATGTCGCTAGTGAAAAACAAATAAATCATACTCAGTTTTGTTTTTAAAATCTTATCATCTTTGCGAATCAAAAAAAACATTAATCATTAAAAACACTAGATAAGGCCATTGATCACGAAATATTTAGCAAATTAAAATTTAAAAGTTCCGTAGAAATGTTAAAAACACGAAACAAAAATAAATCTCTAAAATGCGGATGAGCAAGTGGCCCAATGGTAGTCACCTCTGCATCTAATCGCATAACCCGAGGTTCGAACCTCGGCGCTCTCAGTTGGGAGAGAACTATTTAGACACTAGGCTACGATGAAAAAAAAAAAAAATCTCTAAAATATCTTATATTATGAAATAGTAAATTATACATTAACCTAGTTAATTAAAGTTAAGCTGATACAAACATTTTAGAGGCGTCCATGGGTTCACTTATGTCGGACTAACTTATTAAAATGTTTTATTATAGGGTCATTTACTAAACTAACTCTTTTTTAATTGTTTATTACAGGAGAGACCCTACTTATTATGAAACTAAAATATGGCGTTATATTCCGGTCTTACCCCTCGGCTATGAGTCGGGAAAAAAATAGTTTTCGGTTTTGCCATCGATTTTGGTAAATCCGCATAATTAATCAACTATATAAATCTACCTTTGTAATGTATGCATATTTAATATTGTTGCGGATTTTTAATGTAAAGTTTATGGAAAAAAACAATTTATCTTGCGTACTTTTATAAAAGTAGATTTATGTTGCATGTTTTTCCTTCGTTAGTGCGGATTTATTTGCAAAAGTAGATTTATAATGCAAATTTATTGAATATAGATTTGTTTTGCAAATTTATTGAAAAACGCAAGTTTATTTTGCGTACTTAACGTAATTGCGGATTTGTTTAATTGACTTATTTTCTTTGATTGCGTACATTTTAAAAAATATAGATTTGTTTTGCAAATTTTTCGTCTTGCAGAGTTGTTATGCGTACATTTAAACAAAAATAGATTTGTTTTGCGGACTTAACGTAAATGCTCGATTTGTTTAGTTGACTTGTTTGCTTTGATTGCAGTACATTGTTAAAAATATAGATTTGTTTTGCAAATTTTTCGTCTTGCGGATTTGTTATGCAAATTTATTAGTTTTGGTAGATTTGTTTTGCGGAATTTTGGAGAGGAAAAATTTTACATTCATTTTTGACTAATTTCTTACATTTGTCTTTGGTAACGGATCTAAGTTGTAGATTTATATTGCAGATTTTTTTGGCGGAAGAATATTTAGGTAAAACTTCTTTGTAGGTGATTTAATCCTTGAAAGTTAAAAATTAGATGACAATAACGTAACAAGAAAAACATATTATTACAAAAGCTCGGAGATGGCTTACCGTGGAAATATTACAAAACCGAATATTACATGGAAAAAATTTTAAACCGTGACAACCAAAAAGATGTTACGTTTCGAATAGTAAAGAAAAAACACAACGTAGTGAAAGCATTTTTTACAAATATTAGACAAAACAAACCATTATTGTGTTCTTAACACATTCCGGTGAAGTAGATGACGTAGCTCCACGCGAAGCAATGAAAACAAATATCAAGCTTCGTGACGTGGTTTAGGCCACAAATTGGTCCGAAGCGATGAAGTTCATAAAAACAATACTTACCGAAAAGTCCATGGCCGGGAGTCCCCATGCGGGCGATCCGGTTTTGCACTTCATTGGCTATGTTAACGGACTCTTGAATGTCTCCGACCTTGTGTAAAAACACAGCTTGTACCCATGACCCCTTCGTCTAACTTGCCGCAACAAATAAGAAAAATTCCGGCCGCGACACGAGAATGTAGGCTCTCTCGCGCCGATAAACATAACATTTCTATGCCTCGTTTGAGAAGGGCCGCTTGAGCTAAAAGTCGTAGTCCTTCGATGTATCGTGCCGTGTTGTTATTGTAACGTACACAGCCAAGAAAGAAATGACGATAGTTTGAACCTTCGTTGGCAAGCTCCGGTTTATCGAAAAACTCTTGAAGATCAACGACGCTTAAAACCTCCTCCGAGAAGACAATGTCTTTAAAGAATTTCCCCGCGGCGATGAATGGACCAAGGTTTCGAAAACTCGTTTCGACCAACGGCTTGAACAATGTCAACAATTAGAGGGTATGGTATGTGAGCCATTGTTGTTATGGAAAAAAATTAGAAATTGAGTGGTGAACAAAGGCAAACGAAAAAGTGAGAGGATGTTTTGTTTGCGATTTGAGGTGTATAAAAATGATGAGGGTGGTAGGTTAAGATGTATTAAATTGAAATGACAAGTCATTAATGAGATGCACAATTATAAAAACACAACCTAATAAAGTCCGCAACGTTGTATAACAAATCCGCAAAGTTGAAATAACAAATCCGCAAAAAATCTAAGTAAAATAACATATCTATGTTTCGTCTTCTTATCTCTCCTCATTGCGACGTTGCATCTTCCATAAGTAACATCTCGTGTTTCATCCGTAATCTATTTTGTATGACACATTTATGGAAATTTCGTGGATGTAAACAAATCTGCAATTGTACAACCCTACAAAACAAATCAACCAACCCAAGAACATAAATCCGCAACCCTATAAATTAATCAACCCTACAAAACAAATCGCAAAAGGATAAACAAATCTACAACCATATAAATGAAATCAATAATACAAATCTACGGATGTTAACAAGCCCGCAACCATAGTAAACAAATCTACAACCCTACATAACAAATCTACCAACCTTCTAAATCAAATCCGCAATTGTCCCACCATATACATCCAATTTCGCGAGCATGGTCAATGCCATACACAACATGCCATAAAAGCCCTAATTTTTGCAGATCCCCTTTTTGATTTAACCGTGAAGCATTAAACGCAGCGTTTTATTTAATAAATTATAACAAATCTGCAACGTTGTATAACAAATCTGCAAAGTTGAAATAACAAATCTGCAAAAAATCTAAGTAAAATAACATATCTATGTTTCGTCTTCTTATCTCTCTTCATTGCGACGTTGCATCTTCCTATCTCTCTATCAATATATAACCCTTCTCATAAAAACCTAATCTCAATAAAACATACATCATGTCTATTGTCCCACCATATACATCCAATTTCGCGAGCATGGTCAATGCCATACACAACATGCAAGATCGGGATAACCTCCCGCTTCTAAACCCCGGTCCGAATGTATGGTGTGACAAAACCACCGTTACGTGGTTTAGGTTTTTACATGATCTCTCCCAGTGCGATCCCGGATATTCTTCGAGAGGGATGGGTCCATGCGTGGCCGACTTACCGCTTCATTCCCGATGATGTCAAGGGACGATGGTTTCTTAAACTAACCGTAAGCATAACCGATAATGTAATATTATCAAATTTATCTTTTTGTTTCTCTAGCACTAATAAAATTTTTTTCTTCTTTTTATAGCGAAAATACGGATGGGATCCGAGGCATAATTTGACAGTTTGGACACGCTTTAATCTGTTGGCTAGAACGATTTTTCGTGATCATATGCGCACGTTGAAGAGGATATGGTTTCATGGCGGCGAGAAGCCCGAAGGAATGACTACTAGGGTTTGGCTTGCTCGGTCGAACCGTTTGATGAGTTAGGACCCGATAATTTTCAGTATGGACAATGTAACTTTAGATAAATGTTTTCATAAGTAACATCTAGGCAGATTCATAAGTAACATCCGTGTTTCATCTGTAATCTATTTTGTATGACACATTTATGGAAATTTCGTGGATGTAAACAAATCTGCAATTGTACAACCCTACAAAACAAATCAACCAACCCAGTAACATAAATCTGCAACCCTATAAATTAATCAACCCTACAAAACAAATCTGCAAAAGGATAAACAAATCTACAACCATATAAATGAAATCAATAATACAAATCTACAGATGTTAACAAGCCTGCAACCATAGTAAACAAATCTACAACCCTACATAACAAATCTACCAACCTTCTAAATCAAATCTGCAATTGTCCCACCATATACATCCAATTTCGCGAGCATGGTCAATGCCATACACAACATGCCATAAAAGCCCTAATTTTTGCAGATCCCCTTTTTGATTTAACTCGTGAAGCATTAAACGCAGCGTTTTATTTAATAAATTATAACAAATCCGCAACGTTGTATAACAAATCTGCAAAGTTGAAATAACAAATCCGCAAAAAATCTAAGTAAAATAACATATCTATGTTTCGTCTTCTTATCTCTCTTCATTGCGACGTTGCATCTTCCTATCTCTCTATCAATATATAACCCTTCTCATAAAAACCTAATCTCAATAAAACATACATCATGTCTATTGTCCCACCATATACATCCAATTTCGCGAGCATGGTCAATGCCATACACAACATGCAAGATCGGGATAACCTCCCGCTTCTAAACCCCGGTCCGAATGTATGGTGTGACAAAACCACCGTTACGTGGTTTAGGTTTTTACATGATCTCTCCCGGGCGATCCCGGATATTCTTCGAGAGGGATGGGTCCATGCGTGGCCGACTTACCGCTTCATTCCCGATGATGTCAAGGGACGATGGTTTCTTAAACTAACCGTAAGCATAACCGATAATGTAATCTTATCAAATTTATCTTTTTGTTTCTCTAAGCACTAATAAATTTTTTTTCTTCTTTTTATAGCGAAAATACAGATGGGATCCGAGGCATAATTTGACAGCTTGGACACGCTTAATCCGTTGGCTAGAACGATTTTTCGTGATCATATGCGCACGTTGAAGAGGATATGGTTTCATGGCGGCGAGAAGCCTCGAAGGAATGACTACTAGGGTTTGGCTTGCTCGGTCGAACTCGTTTGATGAGTTAGGTCCCGATAATTTTCAGTATGGACAATGTAACTTTAGATAAATGTTTTCATAAGTAACATCTAGGCAATTCATAAGTAACATCCGTGTTTCGTATGTAATCTATTTTGTATGACACATTTATGGAAATTTCGTGGATGTAAACAAGTATGCAATTGTACAACCCTACAAAACAAATCAACCAACCCAAGAACATAAATCCGCAACCCTATAAATTAATCAACCCTACTAAACAAATCCGCAAAAGGATAAACAAATCTACAACCCTATAAATGAAATCAATAATACAAATCTACGGATGTTAACAAGCCCGCAACCATAGTAAACAAATCTACAACCCTACATAACAAATCTACCAACCTTCTAAATCAAATCCGCAACCCTATAAATTAATCAACCCTACTAAACAAATCCGCAAAAGGATAAACAAATCTACAACCCTATAAATGAAATCAATAATACAAATCTACGGATGTTAACAAGCCCGCAACCATAGTAAACAAATCTACAACCCTACATAACAAATCTACCAACCTTCTAAATCAAATCCGCAACCCTATAAATTAATCAACCCTACAAAACAAATCCGCAAAAAGAAAAAACAAATCTACAACCCTATAAATGAAATCATCAATACAAATCTACAGATGTTAACAAGCCTGCAACCATAGTACACAAATCTACAACCCTACATAACAAATCTACCAACCTTCTATAACAAATCTGCAACCCAATAAATTATGAAGTGTTGATTTGTTTTTACGAATTGCAGAGTTAAATAAATCGCAGCAGATTTATTAAATCTACAAAACGTTAAAAGATTCCAATATCGTAACTAGACTACCTTCTACGTGATGCGTACTTTCTTCACCGTATTGTAGATTAATGTCATTGATGCAGTTTTATTTGCGGTGGCTCTTCTCCATTTGTCTCTTAGTGCATGCCTTTATACCTAAAAACTCAAAATCCATTTGTGAAATCGCCATTGTAGATCGAATATCAACTTTTTGTGAGCTTCCTCATCACTTCTCATCTTCGTATTTCTCTTTTTTGTGAGCTTCCTCATCACTCTCATCTTCGATTTTGGCGGACTTTTTTGTGGGCTTCGTGGTCGTAGATCTGCGCCGCAGTCGCCGTGTTTCTTTACGTCGGCGTCTTCACCTTCGTCTTTCGTTTTCGTGTTCGAATTCGTTGGTTTTTTGTCATCGTATTTGTCTTCGTATTGTCTTCGTCTTCATCTTCATCTTCGCCGTCGTCATCGCCGTCGTCGTCGTGTTCGGGGATCTCCGCTTAAAAGTCCGCAGCAGATTTAATTGTGTGTTTTGCGGATATTTCGTTACGCAATGGAACAAGTTGTGCTTGTTTGTGGTCTATGGAAGATTCAAAAGAAGAGATGGGTGTTTGAAGTTGACAATAAAAGAGGATCTCGTATTCTAGGAGTTAACGAATATATGCGTTATGATGATTTCATTCGTATGGTGTACGAGGATTACGGTTTAAACGATGAGTTGCATGATGTAAGGTTAACCTATTTGTATGCTTCTAAATTTGAGAAATTGCCTCAAGATACTCCTCCAGCCGTAGTTTTCAATTCACGACAATTGCAAGTGTTTGTCAATCTTTCCAAGGTTGAAATGCTCCGTTTATGTGTAGAAGTTACAAAGAAGGATATTGCTTGTGAGTTAAATGAAGAATCTGTTAATGACAAGAAGGATAGTGGTTGTAAGTTAAATGAAGAATCTGTTAACGAGGAGGTCAGCTATGAAGACACAATGGAGAAAGAAGATGTCGAAGAAGTAGTTGAAGAACGTTGTGTAGAAGAAGATCTTGATGAACATTTTGTAGAAGAAGATGTTAAAGATTTTGAAGAAGAAAAAGTCCAAGAAGATTTTGAATTTAGTGTTGAAGATGATGCAGATGTTGAAGATGATGCAGGTGTAGATGTTGGATATGATGACGATGATCTTGACGCATCGAGATTCGATTATTGTGACGACTCCGATGGGACGGATTCCGATGATGAAAATTTTGTTAAGTACGGATCTATTCATACGGAGGAAGAATCTAAAGAAGAAGACGAAGAAGAAGAGGATAAAAAAGCACCAAAGCCAATGGATTCTTCGGTATATGTAATTGATACCGATGTTGATTATGATTTGTATGACATGAGTTCAGTGGATTTGAAAGAAGGTGAATCATTTTGCACGAAAGAGCATTTGGAAACACGACTGAAGATGCTTAGTGTTATTCATCAATTTGATTTTGATGTGTACAAATCAACACCGACGCTGCTCTCGGTGAGATGTTGGGTTAAAGGATGTGCGTGGAAGGTAAGAGCCACATCCGTCGATGATTTTACAAAGTTTTATGTGAAGACATATGATTCGGAGCATACTTGTTCGGTGACCGAACGTTCAAGCAAGATCACGACAAGCTACACCAGAGATCCTTGGATTATTATACAAAGATTTTGTTGGTGGTGTAGGACCAAAAGTTTTGCCAATGCATGTGGCCGATGCTTTGAATAAGCGATTCAAAATTAAGGTATGTTTTGCGGATTTGTAATGAAGAATTGCAGATTTTTTTTGTCCGTCCGGTTTGCGTTTGTAGATTTTATTGCCATGTTTGTCGTGATTTTTTAATGATGATTTGTAGATTTGTTAGCTTGATTGTAGATTTGTTAACTTGTTCGCAGATTTGTTTATTCTAACGTATTAACACTATTGGTGGTATGTAGATTGCGTATTGGAAAGCATATCGAACGCTAAGGCATGCAAGATATCCGGTTAGAGGTACTCCGGAAAGTGGATATGAGAAATTGCCTCGCTTATCTATACATGATAAAGAAAGCAAATCCGGGCACTTATGCGAGACTAGTCGTTGATCCTGAACAAAGATTCAAGTATATGTTCATAGCATTTGGGGCAAGCATCGGTGGGTTTCACTATATGAGGAAAGTTGTGGTTGTAGATGGGACATTTCTACAGGGAAAATACAGAGGAACACTTTTGACCGCGACAACGCAAGACGGTAATTTCCAGATATTCCCTCTAGCTTTCGCAATTGTTGACACTGAAAATGACGAATCATGGGAATGGTTTTTCAAGCAACTGAGTAATGTGATACCGGATGATGATGAACTTGCTATTATATCGGATAGACACCTTTCGATTGGGAAAGCTATTGCGACAGCTTATCCTAAGTCCGCACGCGGAATATGCACTTATCACCTTTACAAGAACATATTGGTTCGTTTTAAGGGTAAAGAAGCGTTTCGACTTGTTAAAAAAGCCGCAAATGCGTTTAGGCTCGTTGATTTTGAAACCACTTTCGCACGGATTGAGTTATTGAACCCCGCACTTCATTTTTATCTTCAAAGAGCCGATGTTTGCTTGTGGACACGCGTCCACTTTCCCGGAGATAGATACAATCTCACTACGAGTAACATTGCGGAGTCCCTGAATAAAGTTATATCACAGGCACGGAGCTTGCCAATTGTGCATTTACTTGAAGTAGTGCGATCTATGATGACGAGATGGTTTGCGAAAAGGAGAAACGATGCAAAGAAAATGTCTACATCACTAACTCGTGGAGTGGAGAAGCCGTTGGAGGTTTTTATTCCCTTAGTGTAGATTTTTTATACCGTGAAATAAATCGCAGAGTGTGCTTGTAGGTTAACTTGTTTTCTCGTTCTTTTAGGGTCGAGTAGAGCAGGCGAAGACGTATACCGTACAAGAAATTGATGAGCAACAAATGCACGTCTCAAGCCCGACCTCATCATATGTAGTGAACTTGAGAGAGAGAACTTGTTCTTGTCGTAGGTTTGATTTGGAGAAATTGCCCCGTTCTCATGCCGTAGCCGCAGCAGAGAGTTTAAATCTCTCTCGGATATCTTGTTGTCATCCCTATTATTTCAGCGAAAACTTGTACCAGTGGATACGCGGACATAATTATGCCGAGAGATATAACATTACCAATTCCGAGAGGTAGTTGATTCAAAGGTCCGTTTACCACCTCTCGGTTCGGAACCAACCAGGAAGGCCAAAAAAGAGTAGAATCAAATCAGCATTGGAGAAGGCATTGGCCAAGAAAAGGCCAAGGAAACAACACAAATGCAAGCAACTGTGGAGAAGAAGGGCATAATCGAAAGACTTGCAACACATAAGTTTATCTATTTCAAATGTAACAGAATACATAAATTTTCATCTTTTTATGGTTTGTTTGCATAAAAAATGTACGACTTTCATGGATTACAAATACATCTGCACACACTATAACAAATCTGCAAACACTCGTGAAACTCGCGAACCTCTATAATAAATCCGCAATACTATATAAAAACACTACAATACATAGTATAAACTATACAACACCGTTTTCATGTTTAGTGGTTCATGTTTCAACCATTTTTGGGGCTTAGGGTTCATGTTTCAACCATTTTAAGGGTTTAGGATTCATGTTTCATTTCAACCATTTTTGTCTTCGAAAAACTCTACATAATAACTCGCATTACCATTTAGACAAATCTACAAGACTATAAAAATAAATCCGCAATATTTTACGTGAAAATACATCATTGCTAGTTTGCTACAACCAATTTTACATGTTTCATACATTACTTGAACAAAGAAACGACAACAACAGCCTACAACCAATGTAATGACAACAACGAACAACTTGTTCATCAAATTCTTGAGCTCAACCATGTCGGTTTTTGTTTTCTTCGCCATGTCATCGACGCATGCAAATTTTTCGAACTGTTCTTTTATGTCTTCCATCATAACCTCGTCCCACCACTCCCGCATATGTGCTCCTCCATCCTACAACACCATGTAACTCACTTATGCACATTTACAATAAATTAAGAAAGAACAAAAACCTGAGAACAAACTTACGTTTCGAGAAGTACAAGTGTAGTATAACCTTCCCGGTATCTTTTAGAGGACGACGCCTCTAGGATAACATCCTCGCCACAAAAACAGATCTTTTGATGACCAAAATGAACTGGATCTGCATCATGGTTGTAACTACGTACCTCGTCATCGTTGTCGTATACGTATTCAGGAGCTTCGGTTGGATCGCTAAGACTGTAACTGAATGTTCTTCCCATCGTCGTTTTTCTTTTATTCTCGCCGCCGTCGATGAGAGTGAATGCATGTGAAAAAACCCTAATTTTTCTCTTAAATAGGGTAATAAATGTAAAACGTTGCGTTTTGAGAAAGTGGGAAACAAATCTACAAAACAGTTAAATAAATCTGCGACATTCGGCTTAAAAATCCGCAACATAGAAACTTATAATTTGCAACACGTGAACTAAAAATCTGCAATACTAATAACATTAAAAGTTGCTGAAAAAGATGAAGAGTTCTACATAAGAAAAAAAATTAAAACAACAATAACAACAGAGAAATTAAAACATTGTTTCATTTCATGAAGTAAAGACCATGCGTAAGCCGACCAATTGGTTCCGGAGTGCTCTCATCAATTTCCTTCTTAACTTTTTCTTTCTTGGCTTCAAGGCTCTGCATCTTGGTTTTCAAACAGAGATCAGGGTTATCAATCATGGCTTCAATCATCGCCATCTTTCCAGTGATCATAGCCCACTTGAACTCCAACTTATTCTTCTTCGCGATTTGTTCCTTCTCTGCCTTTGCTAATCGCAAGAGAGCATGGTAGCGCTGTTTCGACTCTTTCTTTGCCATCCTGACCTCGTATTCAACAATTTCATCCATCGTTGCATCGGATTTCCTTTTCAAACCAGAGGATGTTTCTGTTAGAACTTCCTTCTCCTTCCATTTCTACAATAACAAAGCTATATATTTACGTTGAACTATAACAAGAAGAGATTGTATTTATACAAAGATTTTGGACGATGGGATACAAGAAAGTGTAGAAGTGGAGAAAAGAGTGGGCGATTGGATATAAGAAAGTGGAGAAGTGGAATACGTAGGAAGTGGAAGAGTCGAAGTGGAGAAGTGGAAGAGTCGAAGTAGAGAAGTGGAAGAGTGGAAAAGACACGAATTTTAGTTATTTTTTCATAATACTAAACAAATCGAAGAAATATAAACAAATCCGCAACGCATATAAATTTACTCTCCAACACGTGATAACATAAATCCGCGAACCCCTAAACAAATCATAATTTCACTATTGTACATTGCCTCATCCACGAAAAACACCTAAACAAACCACAAATTGTCAACAAACAAAAATAAACCCTAAAAAATCCACAAGTAGATTACCCATAAGCATATCATACATAGATTAACCCTAAATTAACCTAAAATATAGTAACATTAAACAAACCCTAAATAAGTCTGCAAAACTGTGAATTAAGTCTGCAAGACCTGAAATTATAAATCTGCGAACCCCTAAATAAATCTACTATATGGCAAATAAATCTGCAACACGTGATAGTATAAATTACGCGTTATTTATGATTCAGTGGCGTACTTTGTCGGTCACGCTATATGATTCTTTATTGTATACCGATATCGGTGTATTGTCAAATCGCTTAAATTAGTATTGTCATATCGTTATGTATTGTCATAACACAATACATATCCCATAAAACAAAATGTTCTCCCTATAAAAGTCTGAGTTACTCAACACAAAATCACAACACAAAAAGCAAATTTTCTCATGGCAAGCCCTCCATACGATAACTTATGCGTTATCGATGCCGAACCGATAATTTCACTACAACCAACACAACGCTCTGAAATTCCAACGGGGCTAATTTTGGGACCTGCGCAGCCCCATACAACGAGGATTGTTCCGCAAGAGGGCTCACGATCGAAAGGTGTTGCGCGGTGAAAGTTCTGAAACACGCCCAACTCAAGATTTCATTCGTGAGGTCATCAATGAGCCACAACAGTGGCGACCATGATTTTAGTAGTCCTCGTTGGATTTCTACTATCGATTACATGCTACGGGAAGGTATACAAGAAAAATGAATTCCGTTATCATTATAATCGAGTTGTAGATTACAAAAACTAACTCAATCATTCATAAATATAGGTACTCATAACAATAGGACCACACCATTATGGACCCAGAGTTGGAGAAATACAATGCCCGCATTCACAGCTTGTGAAAGTGAAAAAGGTTTCCTTCTCAACGAGTATTATTACAATTTTTATATACAATGTATCTTACTAGCTAGTAAATTTTATCTCATTATCGCCTAGTCGCTATGCTATCCAATTCGACACCCAACGGCCGGGGAGACCTTCTAGTAACCTTAAAGGATCCATCTCGGTGTAATCGAGGGAACCATGCATCATAACATCTTCAACAATGACGAAAACAGAGTACAAACCGGTATAGGTGCGGTCGTTATTCTACAAAATGTGTCTGTAGGCCGTTTTAACATGATGTCCAAGTACATCAACATCACTGCGCGTAACATTGTTAAGGTACGTTTTCCTTGATTTTGTCATTATTACTAATAACTACACACTAATATCATGTTTTGAACAGATAATTGGGGTTAATTCGATGATTGCTGGTTACGAACCTACCGTAGCAGCTACTACGGATGAAAAAAAAGAAGAAGGAACACCTAGTTACGAACATGAAATAGTTCCCGAATCAGATGATGAATAAACATCCGAGCCGTTAATGTTTACGAATATCTTTGTTAAACCCTAGACTCTTTACCATCAATTGTACCCGCCCCGTTTCTAATAATGTTATTGTGATATTTCATGTTAATATTGGTTTTTATTGAGCTACCATTCAAATAAACAAACCATACTTAATTCAAAATTAACACAAAATAGAGTAACCCTAAACAAATCTACTAAACCTAAATAAGTCTGCAAAACTGTGAATTTAGTCTGCATCACATAAAAGTATAACTCTACGAAACCCTAATTTGACCGTAAACAAATATGCTAACCCTTAATTTGATCGTAAACAAATCTGCAAACAAATCTGAAATAAACATGCAATACATAAACTTGTTTCGAATAAGTACACAAAGGATAAAAGTTCCCATGATTAACCTCCAAATAAGTTTAACACAAATGATTAAAGTTTCGGCGGGCCGACCGGTCTAGGGAGGGATATGGTTCCACCCGATGCCTCTGGAACTTCATGGTAGATATCAGTCGCATATCTCTCTCGAATTTCTTGAATGGTTGCATCACTCAGACCGTCGAAACTCGTCCCCAACGCTAGGCACTCAATGTATTTTACAGCGAAGACACCACAATCACCCGCTTTATAGTTCCTCGAACCCCGTTCACTTTTCTAAACACTTCGAACATCTCGGTAGAAGGTTCACGGTCTTCCGGCAAGTACATAATGGTTAAGAATTATCGGGAGTAACTTCCTCAGAACATGCATTCTTCAACCATCTTCTCATCCTTGCAGTGATTTGGAATGGAGTCGTAGATATAAATCTTAGACTTCTTCAAATTAACATCAAGGGCAATCCAGTGATCCTTCGTAACATTCGGGACCATGTAGACATTGTCAATGTCATACCACCATCTTCTCGTGTGTTTTGGAATCTTCGTGAAGGAGACCATTGAAAATATCCTCGTAGACCTTATCAAGTGTCCAGGTGATTTTGTTGCGTACGTTTGCAAGCGCCATATAATCATTTTTCCACGTTGACAGTATGATAGGACACAAGAATGCAACACGTGGTCTATAAGGTGAATTAGGCAAAGATAGATCTCCTACGGAACAATGTCATAATTATATCCATATGCCGCAAGTTTGAAAACATAAACGTCAAACAAATCTTTAAACAACTCGCAAATCATTAAACAACTCTACAACACTAACATAAAATCTACAAACCATTAAAACAAATCTACCACACCTACCGAGACAATCTACAAGACTAAAAAACAACTCTGCAAATTATTAAACAACTCTACAACAACTACACAAAAATCTACAAACCTACAAAACAAATCTACCACACCTACCGAGACAATCTACAAGACTAAAAAAAAACTCTACTTCACCATTAAACAACTCTGCAACACCATTAAACAAATCTACAAACCATTAAAACAAATCTACAAACCTACAAAACAACTCTACCACACCATTAAACAAATCTTCAAACCATTAAAACAAATCTACCACACCTACCGAGACAATCTACAAGACTAAAAAAACTCTACTTCACAATTAAACAACTCTGCAACACCATTAAACAAATCTACAAACCATTAAAACAAATCTACCACACCTACCGAGACAATCTACAAGACTAAAAACAACTCGCCACACAATCAAACAAATCTACAACACTTATATAATAAATCCGCAAATCACATGATATAAGTCTACGAAATGCTTACCGTATCGACAAGCCATCCGTAATAACGTTCAGTGCCATTCCTCCCCGGTAAAACATAGCTCCGTAAAAAACCTCACAAAGACGGTTCATGGTTGGGCCGCACCAATTCCTAAAAACAAAGCATATGTTAATTACCTTGAATATGTTAATTACCTTGCATTTAAGATTTTCATACTTACTCTAGGATCCAATCAGAAAGTATCTGCCATTTCGTCTTGTCCTTTGGTTCAAAAGGATCATAACCATGGACGGATGCCATGATCCGTTTCACTGTAGAGTTTCCCTCGTAAGGGAATTTCGGGATGCCGATAGATGTGAGGTTCTTTTAGGACGTACAGGAGATTCAGCCTTCCTTAATTATGAGTTCTACAAGAGAATCCAACCTAACAGCACCTTCAACTTCGTCTTCATCATCGAAGGAGGAGCCATTTGAAGTTCTTTCTTCCTTGTTTCCTCGGCTACGTCTTCAACATCACCTTCTTTTTTTTTCTTTTCTTTCTTCTTCCTTTCTTTCTTCTCGCTTGCTCTTCTTGTTCTTTTTCTTCTTCTTTTTCTTCTTCTTTCTGTTCTTTTTCTTCAGACAATTTTAGGCAGAGGATATCTTGTACGAACATCACCTTTTCTTTTCTTGTACACTCTAAGAGCAGGAGCTATTATATCCGGTTTTGCTTTTTTCACTGGTTCTTAAACCCACTCCTTCTCTCTCGCCTTGCCAATCTGGTTTTGACACCTTCTTTTGTTTCTTTCTTCTCATTTAGTTTTTTCTCGCCTTCGGGTTTTGAAACCCTCTTTCCGATTGAGGGTTTTGACACCTTCTTTTCGCTTGGGGTTTTGGCCCCTTCTTTTCGCTTGGGGTTTTGGCCCCTTCTTTTCGCCTTGGGCTTTTGGCCCCTTCTTTTCAGCTTGGGGTTTTGCCCCCTTCTTTTCAGCTTCATGTTTTGGAACCCTCTTTTCAGCTCGAGGGTTTTGATACCTTCTTTTCAATTTGGGGTTTTGGCCCCTCCTTTTCGCTTCGGGTTTTGAAACCCTCTTTTCAACCTTCTTTTCAACCTTCTCTTCAACCATTCCTTCTTTCTTCTCGCTTCCATCCAGGACTCGCAAGAAATACATAAAAATACAACTATAAAACAAATCAACAATGCAAAAATAACTCTACAACATATAGAGTAAATAATCTACAAAGCAGTATGAAATAAATCTACAAGTCGATTGAAACAAATCTACAAAATGTCTAAATCTACAAAGATCTACGTAAATCTACAATTCTATCACACAAATCTACAAGACCATAATCAAATTCTACATTAGCATGAAATGTACGTTACTAACCGGATCATCACCGGTTTTGTCTTCCTCACGTTTTCTACTAGACTTGGGGGTAACATTACCAACGTTTGCACTCGTCGTTCTTGAAAAATTGACGTTTACCCGTCAATTCTACCTCCGCTTTATCAATTCTATCATCAACTTTCTTTACCACATCAACAAAGGCCTCTCTTACCGCAACAGAGACCGCTCTAGAGATCATCTCCCGCACCGCAGTACAAAGAAAACATCGGCTCCGATTCATCTTCTCTTTCACACTTTTTCTCTTTGAAGCTTTACCTTCAGCCTTCAACTACTCTCTCACTTTTCCTCTTCTTATCTTTACCTTCACTTTCACCTTCACCTTGTTCTTTTTCTTCTTTTCTCTTCTTAGAAGCGTGACCTCCAGCCTTCATGTACTTTGTCACCCTTTCTCTTCTTCTTTTTCTCCACTTTTGGCCAAAGCTTAGGATCAAATTGTTCTTTAATGATGTCCTCCAACAACTTGTCTAGACTATCATCTAACTCATTCTTGTTGTCAGGCCAATCAGGATACTTATCCTCCAAAGAAACAGGACACATATGCCTCATTCGAACCTATACATAAACATAAACAAATATGCAAATAAGACAAACAAATCAGCAGAAACAAACAACAAATCTGCAACGCATATAAACAAATCAACAGTAACGGATAAACAAATCTACAAACCTCTTTATGCTTGGCTTTCTCATCTTCTAAAAACTTTTTCATGTCTATTCTGTTCCGGCCTCCTCTCCACAAAGAAAAGTCCAGTGGCCATCTACTCCTTCCCTCTTATTCCCTTGTAATTCTCCAATACCGGGAACGATTCATAAATCCAAATTAGGAGTGCGTGAACACATCCATGTACCGAATAGGTGTTATTCACAAACGAACCTAATCTAATTGAATTTACCGGAGCAGTAAAACCCTTCTCTACCCCATGGATAACTCTCAAACTCGCTCTTCATCAAAAACTCTCACAAAGCAGCAGAATAGGACATTCTTGATCCCGCATGTAGCCCATATATTCCTACATGCAGGAGAATCAAATTAAGTATGAGCTTCTTCTTCTCTCGCGCTCTCTCCAACTCTACCACTTTCCAAAGTTTTTAACAACTCAAAGCATATGAAGGAGCTTGGTTTTCAAGCAATACCAATATCATTCCATAGCTCCGTTTTAAGAGCCGAGGCAAGGAGGGTTAGCCACCGGGTTGACCGGATCAGCGCTTAACCCCGTAATTTCGCAAACTCGTAGAGAGAAAACCTTAGTGGTAGGCCATCAATAACGGACCAAAACTCATGCTTGTTCTTCACTTGTAGTTGATTTGTCGGGAAATAATGGACCGTCTTTGCACACCACGTGAACGACGTGTCATTAAGCTTTAGAAACACTCCGAGACAGGATTCCTTCATGGATTCCCACACATCAACTCCTATGAACTTTTTAGCGTTTTCTATTCTCTTAAGATAACAACAATGACCGATGCTTTTTACTTCAAACGGAGATAACCCTTCCTCATAACGCCTAGGTGGATAAGACGCCATTCCTATTTGCCAAAAAGAAACAAATCTACAAATTAGATATAACACAGAACAAGTATGCAAAGCGAGATGAAACAAGTATACAACACAAAACAAGTCTGCAAAGTAGATAAAACGAAACAAATCTACAAATCATTTGAAAGAACACTACAAGCAGATATAAAACTCTACAAAGCAGATCCAAACTATACAAAGCGGATGCAAAAACTCTACACATGAATGAAGTGAAGAAAACCAAATCAACGTTGACATGCAACATCAAACAACGAAACACTAAACACTAAACACTGAACAACAACGAAACACTAAACAAAACAAGTCAATAATTTACAAACTACGAAACCCTAAAACAGAGATATAACCTTCGAAGTGAAATAAGATGGGAAAATGAGAGAATGCGAAGCCAAGGAAGACGAAGAAGAAGGAGAAACGACAAGAAAAACGAAAAAGAACCGAAGACGACGACGGCGACGAAGAAGCGAGACGACGACGACGACGGCGACGAAGAGAGAACGAATAAATAACGAAGACGAGAACACACACGAAGGCGAAGAAGACGACGGTTGACGGCGACAATGAGGAAGAAGAAGACGGCGACGAAGAAGACGACGGTTTCCAAAATCGCACGGGAGAGAGGATGAGAGGAAGTTTTTAACGAATAATATTAAATGCTAAATTTCCGTTTTTTTTTTAAATATATAATGGCAATTAGTAACCGGGTTGTAGAATTGTTTCATCTATTTGTTGATTTGTTTCACCGTATATCATCTTTTTGTGTCCGCTTTGTAGATATATTTGTGTCCGTTTTGTAGTTTAGTAATAACCAACTTATTAGGGTCATTCTAGTGTATTTTCACTAAAACAAATCCGCACACCCTACAAAACAAATCCGCAAAATGATAAACAAATCTACAACCCTATAAATGAAATCAATAATACAAATCTACGGATGTTAACAAGCCCGCAACCATAGTAAACAAATCTACAACCCTACATAACAAATCTACCAACCTTCTAAATCAAATCTGCAACCCAATAAATTAATCAACCCTACAAAACAAATCTGCAAAAGGATAAACAAATCTACAACCCTATAAATGAAATCATCAATACAAATCTACAGATGTTAACAAGCCTGCAACCATAGTAAACAAATCTACAACCCTACATAACAAATCTACCAACTTTCTAAAACAAATCTGCAACCCAATAAATTAATCAACCCTTCAAAACAAATCCGCAAACCCTACAAAACAAATCCGCAACAATAGTAACAAATCTGCGAACATAAACTTGTTTAAAGTTGAAATGTAGTACATAATCTGTTTAAAGGCCCATATGTAATTTTGTAGTACATAATGTGTACATAATGTGTTTTGAGGCCCATATGTAATTTTGTATGTGGTTGCATATTTATTTAGTGTATTTTTTTCGCGAGTTTTTTCCGCAAAAAGTTGGTTGGAAGAATTGAATGTTTTTCCCACTTTATGGCTGGGTGGGTGTGAGTTCATAATTACGTCCTTAAAAACCACCATAAACATATGCTCTCAACGAAGCTAAATTTTTATTATTCAAACAATGGAGAACAATAACAAGATCGTTCAAATCATTGTGGTGACCGGTGAATGGCGTTTTGATAAGAAAAGGTGGTTATTTTTCGTTGACGATCGACGTGGTAGTAGGCTTATAGGTGCTAATGTCGGGATGAGGTATGTCGATTTCGTGGGTTTGATTAATGACGAATATGGGTTCGACGACGATGAAGAAATTATTGAGTTAAGTTATATGTTGTCTAAGAGGATGTTAGAAGCTTTACCCCAAGATACACCCTCGGTGATTATAGGAAATGATCGGCAGTTTCAAGCATATTTACAACAATGCGAAGATAGTTCTTTACGGTTATGTGTATCGGTGAAGAAAGCTCGAAAAATACCAACCGAGGACATGAACGGTTGGTTTTATGAAGAAGTACCTACGGCGAGTGTAATTCATGATGCAAGATCGAAGATTGGTGAAAACGAAGAGGATGCGGATGACGATGAGGTCGACGACGAAGGGCCTATATTCGACCGTTGCGACGACGAAGACGGTGTAACTTCGGATGATGAAGATTACACAGCTTTACGGTATGTCCGAAGTTTTATTTAATGACCAACCTAAATTGCCTTTGAAGAAAAGAGGTTCCCAAATGCATTTTCTTATCCACGAGGATTTAGAAAGACTAGAATCTCCTAGCTATTACCATTGCGGTTGGGCAACGCTACGAAAATAAAAAGGAATTAGAATCAAAGTTGAAAATTTTGTCCGTAATAAACAATTTTGATTATGACGTTGTGAAATCTACCACTAATCTATATGTGGTTAAGTGTTGGGTGAACGGTTGTTCGTGGAGGGTTAGAGCCTCGCCCGTGGGAATTAGTTCTCAATTTTATATCGAAAAATACGTTGAAAATCACACGTGTTCCGTTACCGTGCGATCAGCCCGTTCACGAAAAGCAACTCCCGAAATATTAGGAAAACTTTACAAAGATTTTGTGGGGGGTGTGGGTCCAGGTATATTACCTGAACATTTGGCCGATGCTATAAGGATTCGCTTTCGTATTAAGGTAATAATTATAAAAACAATACAATAACATCTAATATCTTAAATTACACGTCAAGTAATTACCCTTTGTGTATTAGGTCGATTATTGGAAAGCACACCGTGCACTTGCACACGCTCGAAGTTTACTCACCGGATCACCGGAGAGTGGATACGAAGATTTGCCTACTTACTTATTTCAAATACGACATGCTAATCCGGGTACATACACCGACTCGAAGTCGATGAAGAGAAAAGGTTCAAGTATGTTTTTATCTCGTTTGGAGCTAGTATTTTTGGGTTTCAATACATGCGCAAAGTGTTAGTCGTCGACGGTACTATCTTGAAAGGCAAATATAAAGGGACGTTGCTTATAGCCACGACACAAGACGGAAATTTTCAAATATTTCCCATAGCTTTCGGCATTGTTGATACGGAAAATGACAAGTCTTGGGAGTGGTTCTTCACACAATTAGCCAAAGTTATTCCGGATGATAGAGATTTGGCTATAATTTCCGATCGGCACAAATCTATAAGTAACGCTATTCAGCTTGTATATCCTCTCGATGCTAGAGGAATATGCACTTATCATTTATACAAGAACGTCTTAGTTAGGTTCAAAGGCGGTGAAGTTTTTGGTGTTGTGAAGAAGGCGGCAAATGCTTTTAGAATTGATGAGTTTCGAGGAATATTTTCAAGAAATACATAATCGTAATCCCGCACTCCATGATTATTTGATACGCGCCGATGTAAAACAATGGGCAAGAGTTCATTTTCCTGGTCATCGCTACAACATGACAACAACAAACATCGCCGAGTCTTTAAACAACGTAATACGAAAAAAGCGCGATCTCCCAATAGTGATCCTAATCGATGAGATTCGGTTGATTTTAACGCGATGGTTTGCGGACCGCCGTAACGATGCCACGAAAACGATGACAGTACTTACTCGGGGTGTTGAAAAACTCTTGCAGGTATATCAAAACATTTGCATTTTAAACTATTTATCTATTACAATTTATTAAAAATAAAATTTTAGGCTCGGGTTCATGTGGCAAAGGACATTCATGTCCAACGGATCGACGAAGATTTGTATGAAATCACTAACGGGGCGTTCGTTAACGTCGTAAATATAACGTTACGAAAATGTACTTGCCGTATGTACGATTTGGAGAAGATACCGTGTGTCCATGCGATCGCGGCTATCGAAAGAAACAAACTTTCTATCATACATTATTCTCATCCGTACTACCGCACGAGCTATTTGGTTCACGGATATTCACGACCCGTGATCCCCCGCGATAGAGCCTTGATTGTACCCAATGACGTGGAATCTCAATTGTGTTTACCTCCTGATGTACGTCAACAACCCGGGAGACCGAAAAAAGTGCGATTCAAATCGGCACTCGAAGTGGCAACAGGAAAAAAAAGGGTGCGTAAAAATAACTCATGTTCTCGATGTGGTGCTTTCGGCCACAACTCACGGACGTGCAAAAGGTAGTACCGTTTTCTGATTCACTGTAACGAAGAATGAATCGAGCGATCCTTTTCATTTCTAGAAATGTGAAAAACTATATTTGTTTCCATGGCAAGAACTTTGTTTGTTTTCATGCCAAGAACTTTGTTTGTTTTCATGCCAAGAACTTTGTTTGTTTCTTTACTTTCAATGTTAAGTTTGCAAATCAAATTTGCAATACATGTTCCAAAAAATGCCGTACAATAGTTATAAGTCCGCAAAAACAAAAAACCCATCTCGCTGCAGATTTGTTACTAACCATTTGTTTTGAAGAGTTTTAAAATAAACACAAAAAATTGGAAATCATATTCCACATCTCCTAAACAACAACAAGCAGAAACAAAAACTATGTCCATTCATAATAATAAAAACATCCTACTTCAAAGAGTCGACCATCGCAACAACTTATCCTCCTTAGAGCGCGGTAACGGATTCGACATCTCGTTATAGTCATCGGGTACCTATCGTAGATCTCAACGCCCGTTTTCTTCCGGATAAACGGTATGTTCTCGTCGCACAAACCTTCAAAGCTAATCCCAAGTGCAAGACACTCAATATATTTCATCGAATACACACCACAATCGCCTCCTTGGATATTCCGTGGTATGGATTTTTTCCGATAGATCGTATACTTCTTCAAAGCAATGTCCTTTTTTCCGAAGGAGGGACAATAGAGCGTACCATGTATGGAATCATCCGCGCGTAAGGTGTGATCTCCGCAACCATTTGCTTGTCGCTTGTTGACCAAATAATACCGTCGTATACGTCAATGTGGTGTCGAACTAGGTTCACATGAAGACCAACCCAATGCGCAGCATTAATGTTATGACAAAAGAACACGTGATCCACATCCTTAACCCACTCTTTGTTTGTTGGTGCAACAGCTCGGATATCGCCCCATCATCACCTCCTTGTATGCATCGCCAAATAAGAATTTCTTCGGGTTAATAGCAAATTGTTTGTAGTCTTGAAGCCAACAAATGACCCATGACCGATCTAGGAATGCTATACGCGACGATGTAAATGGTGTGGGTTGCGCCAAAGATCTTTTCCTAAGCATATGCATGAATGAGTTGATGTGTCGTGGATTGAAGAAACAAATATTATTTATTCGTACACGTAACAAAATTGTAAGGACATATATATATATATATATATATATATATAAAAATTAGCTTACACATTCTCCAATCCAACCGAAGTTATCCTTCTCACTAAGAGGCCAATCTTGTTTTCGAGTCATCAACCTCGCGAAAAATTGGGTCCGCGGAACAAAGGAACCTATAGGCGTCGACCTATAAATAAAACAAATTATTGTCAAAAATAAGTATATTATTGAGCTTTAAAAACAAAGGAGAATACTTACTCTTCCTCAGTGATACGGTCTAAGAGTTCTTTCGCTTTGACCTCTTTGTAAGGTCCAAAAGGATCATACACCGTTGGAGAAGGCACCACTCCTTGCATCACCCGTTTCATTGGTGAATCTCCTTGAAAAGGAGATTTTTGGGTTGTTGCCATGAAAAGCCTCTTTTTCCCAATAGTTTTGTTTTCGTCAAGACACTTGGATAAGGCCTCCACTCTTTCCCGATGATATGAAACAGATAATGTGTCTTCGGAGTTAGGCTTGCGCATTTCACATGCCGCCTTCGCCACTGCCAATGTAACATCCTCCACATGATCATTCCAATCTTCTTCTCAGGCGCGTTTCTTATTCACAACAAAATTAACCTGGGTACCATCTTTGGAGGAAGGCTTAGACATGACCAGCCAAGACCGTATTAAAGGAAAAAAAATTAGGAAAAAAGTTAGATTCAACAATGACATTTGATTGCACAAATATGACAAACAATTCTACATAAAAAATCCGCAACGCAAAAATAAATTCGTTAAAAATGGTTCATTTTTCAAAATCAGGATTTTTTTTTGTTTTTTAACTACATTGCTACGTTCATAAAGTAAGATATTTGTAAACAAATTTACGGATAACTTTGAATACCAAATTATTGTTTCAAAACGTAAATTCCAAACAACAAATCATACTAACACAAATCAAACAAAGTTGCAAAATGTTTGTTTATAACACTCCATAAATTGATCCACTATATTTTCCTCTCGCAAATAAATCATATTTGATCATTAACTTATAAAATCTATTTCATCAACTATTTGGAACAAATCTAAGACAAAGATCAAGTACTAACCGGCAGCTTGCTCTCAAGCACCATCATCCGCATTGTGCTTAACTCGCTTCTTGCTCTCTCGCAAAATCCTCCGCAACGTGGTTTGTAGATTGGACTACTTCTTTTTCCACAAGTTTCTCAAAACCCTTTGCCTTCTCAACTTTGTTTCCCAATTTGTCAATCTTCTCATCCAATTTACTTTGTATGCTACTCATCCTCTTCTCCATATCTCCTTGGAAAGAAGTCAACTTTTCGTCCAACTTTTTCTCTAACCCTTGCATGTTGGTAGCCAAAGTCTCAAACAAAGAAAAAAGCCCTTTCATGTCCATTCCTAAATTTTGTTGCCTCTCCTCCTTACAAACATTAACAAAATTAAACATAATTCATTAAAAAGTAACCATAAGTCTTACCATAAACATAATAATAAAGAAATCATAACCATAAAATTACTATGATACCTTCTCGGGGACTTGTTTTTCGGACAATTTCTTTGGAGACTCTTTCGCTATCTCTTCCCGAAAGTCATCATCATTTCGTGCTTCATAGTCGCTTTGTTTTTTCCCTTCGGACACATTCTTCTTTGGTACAACTTTCTTCTTATGTTGGACAAAATCATCGTCACCGTGTGCTTCCACGACCTCAAGCAACTTTTCTCTTTTTAACCATCTTCTTCTTCGTCTTATTAACCGTGTCCCAAAAACCACTATCAAAAACACCATCAAGGATATCTTTCAAAAGTTTGTCTACATCCTCATCTTCCTCTTCATTCGTCCATGTTGGAATGACCTCTTCTTCATAGGTTGATAACATGTGTCTCACCCTCACCTACAAATATGAAAACAAAAAAATAACGTTATAAGAAACATCGTATTTAAATTACCCTTATATAACACCACATAAAATTATTATATAATTACACTTTACCTTGCCATGTTTATTCTTGTCATGAAAAAGAATATCTTCAATCTTAGTTCTTCCTCTAGAACCGGACCAACACAAAAGTGGAACATCATGTTTCTTACGTCCTATTTTTTCACCGATAATAGGTATGGCCTCATAGGCCCATATCTCGAAGTACATGAATGAACCCCGTCATACAATAAGAATCACCAACAAATTGAGCAACTTTAACACCCTCCACCAAATTCTCGCAAGCCTTTCTACCCCACGGAAACCTTTCAAAAGTCTCCACATCAATTACCCTTCGAGCTAGGTCTAGGGGAATTCTCGCTACCCCGATGCAGGCCGAGAACACCAATAGCAATAACGCATAAACAACCTATCATTCTCCGCTTCTCAAATGGCCATAACCTCGCATACAGCCAATACCTCCAACAGCTTGGTCCCAAGTTGGACCTTCGGATATAGGAACATTCATGTCACACCACAACCCCTTATGGTCACCCTCGCTAACACCTCCAACCACATAAGGGTCTATGTTCATACCCGTGATGTAACCAAACTCAAGTAATGAAAATCTTATTGGTTGATCATCAATCAAACACCACAATTCTTTACACTTCTTCGTCACTAGCTGATGAGTGAGAAGATAGTGGACCGTCTTAGCCGACCATATAAAAGAACTTGCCGCAAGTTTAACGATGCAACCAACCGGAGAACTTTCGAGATAACTCCAAACATCATCACCTAATTTTTCTTTCAAGGACCCAATGTTAGCCAACACACAAGTAGTGGTTAATGCTTTTAACTTGCGCAGAGCTCTACCATCAAGCATAAAGACGAGGAGGATAACCCATCAACACCAATCCGCAATGTTCACATAACCACAATTGAATCAATAAGTCCGGTCATCCAATAACATTTAATAAGTCCGCAAAATATATAAACAACTCGCAACTTCATAATTCATACCTAACTCGCAACTTAAATCTACACTAGATCAACAACATAAACCCCTATACAATTTGAACATAAACTCATTTCAATAAGTCTGCATCAACTCCACTCAAATATATTAGTCCGAAATTACTTATATAAGTCTGCACAATAAGTCTTCATACATATAAGTCTGCAAAGATATACATAACTCTCTACCCACAGATTTTCATACATTCATAAAAAAATTCTGCAACTTAAATCTACACTAGATCTACAAATTAAAACAAACTACACAATAAGTCTGCATTAACATCACTCAAATATATAAGTCTGCAAAATATACACTACATCACCCAATAGCAGATTTGCGGAAAGGGAGGAAGAACAAAAAAAAAAACGACGAACTCCCAAATAATCAAAAATACCGCATCGAATCGAACCTCGAAACTCAAATGGAGCGATTACTAACAACAATGGTTAAGTGGTGAATATCAAGAACGTAAAGGTCAAACAACGGTGAAACAGTAAAGCGGCGAAGATGGAGAACATAAACGAGAAGGACAAGCAAGCAGTGGTGGAGGAGGCGAAGGCAAAGCGGCGGAGGAGAATGTGAAGTCGTTAACGCCGGTGGTTAGGTTTACGGGCGGAAACAACGGAGAAGAGAAGGGAAAAAAAAGCCGCGACTTTTTTTGTGGGACGGGTAATGAGAACAAAAATTAGAACAAAAATTACCCTTTTTCTTGTTTGCTAGTCCCTTATATTCTTTAAATTTACAAAATAAACCAAACAACATGATAATAAAGAGTTAAATCAATAAGTCAACAAAATAAGTCGACAGTGACACCAGTGAAATATATAAGTCTGCAATTAAAAGAATATGTCTGCAAAATTTAACAAACAAGTCTGCAATAATACAACTTTGCACACATATATGGAGAGAGACAACGACGACGACAATGATACAACCGTATTTAGTTGACTACATGAATCAACTACATTGCGATGTAGTCGACTATATGTATTAACTACCTTGGTATAGTCACTTCAATATTTAGTGTATGTGGTTGCAGCATTTATTTAGTGTATTTTTTCCGGGGAAAAAAAAAACCCAACTTATGCGGATATTTCCTAACCATTTGTTTTGCAAAGTTTTAAAATAAACACAAAAACAAATGAATGTAAACTAAATACAAAATACATGTTCTGCAATATCAATCTAAATACAATCTACATGTTCTGCAATATCAATTAATTTCTACAATTTCCGAATCTCTCGGTGGAGGCTCAAACATTGCCATTTTCTCAATAAACACAGGATCAAATGCCGCTTCCAAAAGATCAAAAACTATTTTATGACGTGCACACTTAATGTTCTCATCTTCCAACATTTTTAAAGGCAGATCCAACATATGACATTCCATATACTTAAGGGCATACACACCACAATCACCTTGGGATTTGTTAAGACCAAGTGGAACCGGTGTATGAACGATTGTATAGGGAGAAAGAGACATTTTTCCCCCATCTAACTTTCCAAGAAGTGTTCCACATATCCGAGGGATGGCGGTTGCAAACGTCTCCACGTCCCTCTTGTGGTGCAATCCAAGCACAATCAAAAACCTCAACTATTTTAAGAGGAAAGTTAACACAACATGAGATCCAGTGATTACCATTGATATTGAGCGGAAAGTAAATTCTATCATAGTGTTCAATCCATTTTTTTCTTGTCTTCCCATGAGACGGTAAGTCGCCATTTGCATAAGATATGATTTGATTACTCCACTTGTGGTTTTGTTTATTGCCCAAATACCTCTTGAATTCGACTTGAAGCTTCATGCCAAACAAACAATCCATGAAACCAACTCGAGGAAAATTCAAGTAATCCTAAAGATATTTTCTCCCGAATAAATACATTGTGGCATCCATATCCCGAAAAATAAACTAAAAAGTTAGATCATGAACATAATCACTTATACCAAATTTATTTATAAACGAGATTACTCACCTCGTTGCCAAGCCATTTACCTTGAGTCATTATTCGATCAAGCATTGTCAAATTAAGAATGCTTGGACCGATTTGTATTTGTCCGAAATTGTAAAACCATGTCTTTTTAAAAAGATTGTCAAAGCATAAAATATAATGAAGAGTAAAACTTACTCTTCTTCGGTGATACGATCCAACAATTCTTTCGCTTTCATCTCGTTGTAAGGTCCAAAAGGATCATATTTCGCGTTCAACACTTGCGCCGGCTTCGCGGATCGTTTGTTGTTGACAACAAAATCAACCGAGATCCCATCTTGAGAAGAAGCCTTAGTCATTATCATCGAAGACTATAAAACAATGAAATCTTTAGAAATGATAATCACATTACGGAGCAAAAATATGAGAAATAATTCAACAAAACAAATCTGCACAAATTGAATTTTTGAAATCATTTCTGTTTATTTTTTAAAAACCTGCAAAATTAACTTCTTCTTTTTAAAAAAATACGATAACTTGTAATCCCTTTTTTATTAAAAACTCATAAAACAAAAAAAAAGTATTAACATACAAAATTCAAACACATTATTTTCAAATGAATGACACAAAATTGCTAGAAGTTGCTGGTGAATACCAACTATCGGAAATTAAATGAGACGAAGATCAAGTACTAACCTGGTCGCTTGCCATCTTCTCGCCATGTGGTTTGTAGATTGCACAACTTCTTTCTCCACACATTTCTCAAAAGTCTTCCCTTTTTCAACTTCTTTGCCTAAATTTTCAATCTTTCTATCCATTTTACTTTCAATGGAAGTCATCTTCTTCTCCATATCCCCTTTTAAATCAGTTATTTGTGATACAATCTTCGTCTCCAAATTATTAATGTTGGTCGCAAGAGTTTCAAACAACGAAAACAATCCTTTCATGTCCTTTTGTAGTTGTACATCACTCGCTACCCTTACCAACCTTAAACATAACACATTAATAAACAAACATTAAGGGAATTTGTTTTCTTAAAATACACATGCTAATTTTATATGATACCTTAGTTGTTGTCTCCGATTCTCGCCTCCAATTCCTTTTCTTTATTTTTTGGAGACTCTCTTGACATTTGCTCCTCAAAGTCATCTCCACTTCCTCCATTATCAACTCTTCTCATTTTTTTATTCTTTGGTGAATCTCTTGCCATCTCCTCCTCCAAGTCATCTTCACTTCCTCCTTTACCAACTCTTGTTTTTATAACTTCTGCTCCCTTTTTTTTTCGTGGAAATTTCTTCTCCTTTTCTACAAAATCTTCATCACTTCTACCTTGTACAACCTCATCAACGTTTCTCTTTTTCCCCATCTTCTTTTCCGTCTTAGGAACTACCTTCCAAAAATCACTATCCAAAGTTTCTTCTAGTATATCACTAAGAAGCTTGTCCACTTTCTCATCTTCCTCTTCATCCGTCCAACTTGAAATAATCTCTTCTTCGGAGATTGAGAATATATGTTTCACTCTCACCTACACAAAATACAACAAACATTAAAGAGTAATGAAAAATTGGAAATTATATTAAACGTTTTAGAATAAAACACCACTTAAAAGCATTAATAAGTTTAACTTTACCTTCCCATGTTTCTTTTTGTCTTCAAAAAGAAGATCTTCAAGCTTTGTTCTTCCCCTAGAACCACGCCAAGCCAAGAGTGGAATATCTTCTTTCTTACCTCCCACTTTCTCACCAAGAATAGTTATGGCCTCATAAGCCCATATCCGAAGAACATGAACAAACCCCGTGACACAATATGAATCACCAACAAATGCGTAACCTTTTATCCCCTCTACCAAGTTCTCACAAGCTTTCCTACCCCACGGATACCTTTCAAAAGTGTCAACATCAATTACTCTTTTCGCCAAGTCAAGAGGAATTCTACTACCGCGATGCAACCCAAGAATACCCACGGCTATAACAGTACAAACTACCAACCATTCTCCGCTTATCAAATGACCATGTCCGACATACGGCCAATACCTTCCTTAGCCGGTCCCAAGTTGGACCTTCCGAAATAGGAACTTCCATGTCACACCACAAATCCTTATGGTCACCCTCACAATCACCCGCAACCTCATAAGGATCTATGTTCATACCCGTGATGAAACCAAACTCAAGCAAAGACAATCTTATTGGTTGATCATCAACCAAACACCACATTTCTTTCGACTTATTAGTCACTAGCCGGTGTGTGAGGAGGTAGTGGACCGTCTTAGCCGACCATATAAAGTTGCTTTCTCGCTAGTTTCACAATGCAACCAAGCGGAGAGGTTTCTAGATAAGCCCAAACATCATCACCTAAATTCTCTTTCAACGACCCTATGTTAGCAAGCACACAATAGTGATTCATGCTTCTAACTTGCGCAGGTGATTTACCATCAGCATAGAGACGTGGAGGATAAGCCATCATAAATATCCCGCATCATAGAAAAACAATTTTAAGTCCGCAATTACATCACAAAAAGTCCGCAAAAACATATTATATCAAGTCATAAGTCCGCAATAACATCATACAAAGTCCGCAATAACATAACATGTCATAAGTCTGCAATAACTTTACCACAATATTTTTCAACACAAAGTTTGCACTAACATAAAGTCATAAATCCGCAATAACATCACAAAAAGTCCGCAATAACATAACATGTCATAAGTCCGCAATAACTTCACAAATATATTTTTCAACACAAAGTCCGCACTAACATACTACAACAAGTCATAAGTCTGCAATAACATCACAAAAAGTCTGCAATAACATAGCATGTCATAAGTCTGTAATAACTTCAATAAAAAAGTCTACAATAACATATATTCACATGAAGAACCATAAGTCGGCAAAGGAATTATTAACTCGCACCAACAATACATCAATCATATTAAAACTACAACTTATATCTACTTAATATATGCAACAATGAACCCGCAAACATCACTTTTAACAACAAGACATTAACACCGGAACACATTTAAATAAATCCGCAAACACTAAACAATAAGTCCGCACCCACTATTGCCAAATTCATAATTATGCAAACATGAAGAACCATAAGTCCGCAAATGAATTATTAACTCGCACCAACAATACATCAATCATATTAAAACTACAACTTATATCTACTTAATATATGCAACAATTAACCCGCAAACATCACTTTTAACAACAGTTCATTAACACCAGAACACATTTAAATAAGTCTCGCAAACACTAAATAATAAGTCCGCACTCACTATCGCCAAATTCATAATTATGCAAACATGAAGAACCATAAGTCTGCAAAGGAATTATTAAATTTGCACCAACAATACATCAATCATATTAAAACTACAACTTATATCTAATGAATATATGCAACAATCATAGGCATTATAAACACGATAACATGCACACTTAACTCGCATGGACAAAATTCATATCAAAATACTCTAACCTTACAAGATAAATACCAATAACGAACCAAATACATATAAACCACTACGGAAATTGTTTGCACATCTTCAAATCAAACGAATCGAAACGCATTTGTGTAAAAACCGAAACTTTTAACGATATGACTAACAAAACCTTGACCAAAAAATTGAAACTAACTAGTCAATATACGAGTACAAATCGGAGGAAATAGCGAGACCTACAGTCACGGAAGAGAGAGAAATCCGACGGAGGAGGAGGAGAGACACGCCCTAGGGAGAGAAAGAGCAACGACGGAGGGAGAGAGAGATACACGACGCCGTCTTTAGGACCAAGACACGGACGACGACGGAGCCAAGAGAGGGAGAGTAACGTCGGCGGAGGAGCGAGACTAACGGTGGTGGCGGTGGTTGTCGGAGATGGGAGATCGAGTCCGCCGGTTTCGTATGAGGTGGAGAGAGAGAGTCGGGTTAGAGAGAAATAAATGTCGCGACTTTTTTTGGGACGGAAAAGGAGAAGAAAACTATATGTTTATTGTTTACTAGTCCCTCATATTCTTTAAATTTACAAAATAAACCAATCAACATGATAAAGAGTTTACTCAATAAGTCTACAAAATAAGTCGACAATAACAACAGTCAAATTTATAAGTCTGCAATTATAAGAATATGTCTGCAAAATTTAACAAAAAAGTCTGCAATACTACAACCGTGCACACATATATGGACGGAGACAACGACGACGGCGGAGGACGTACAACGACCACGGCGGAGGACGGAGATTTTGACGTCCAACGAATCTGTGTAACGAGAGATCGAGAGAGAACAAGGATTTAGACCGACAAGACGACGAACTTTCGGCGAGAAGACGACGGATTTACGGCGAGAAGACGATTCGGTGAGAGAGACGACGGATTTCCGGCGTGATACTATTAATTCTCGGCAAGAGAGACCAGGGATTTTCCTATACATATACGACGTCGAGAGAGACGACTTCGAGAGACACGACGACGACAGATACGACGGCGACAGACACTACGGCGAGAGAGACGACGTCGAGAGACACGACGGCGAGAGACACGACGGCAAGAGACACTACGGCGAGAGAGATAACGGCGAGACACCACGAGAGACGAAGTTTAGGTTTTGTAGTTTAGGTAGACTTATTTTGTAGATTAATTTCCTTTGAAAAAAATAAGTTCAATGGCAATTACGTAATAAAATGTTGTACCCTTATGATAGACGTCTTTTAACACAAAGTTTACCCAGGAAAAGATTTGTAAGTCATTTGAGTAATAAACAAATAAAAAGAGGTTAGTTTGAGTAATTTCCCTTTATTATAAATTAACTTTAGTTTTCTTTGACATCTTATTTTTATACTTATAGATAAAGTTGATTATGAATGCAAGCCGGCCAATTGTGATTTAAATTTTGTATAAAGAGTAATTTAACATATGTCATTTTTATAATAATTTTATAAAAATTGATATATTTAGCCTTTCTAGCATATTGTTATCTTTTAAAACTTGAGGACCGAATCCGCCTTATAGATTTTTTTTTTTTTCGGAAAAGATACCCATTTTATTAAGTTAAGGTAACGGTATGTTACTTCCCATTAAGGGAAGCCAATCCGGAACCAAATCACTTACATGGGAAAAAAACACACCTCGGGTTCTAGCCCGTTTAGCTAAAGCATCTGCTTGGACGTTAAGACGTCTAGGAACAAACTTAATAGAAAACTCAATAAACAATGCCTTCAAGGCTATAAACTCTCCTAATTCGGATTCAAAAGCTGGCCACGACGAGGGATCCTCCACCATGTTCACTAGTTCCTTACTATCGGAGACAAAAGTCATGCTTACCATCGACTTAGCCACTAGAACCTTCATTGCCCAAAAAAGAGCATGAAACTCGGCGTGGAGTGAAGATAAAGCTTTAGATACGGAGCTCAATCCTAAGAGTAGCTCCTTCCCATCACGCCTAACCACCCATCCAAGTCCGCTAAACTCATCCTTGTTCGTCCATGAGCCATCCGTGGAGCACACAACACCCGAGTGTAAACCAATATCCACGGCCGCACTTGTACCGCTCACATTTTCCGCTTGTAAGCTACCATCCTCCAATACCTCTTCTCTCTTCATTGCCTCCAACCATACCATAGCTTCCCTATTGGCCAAATCAATAATATCAAGGGGATCCACATCAACATTATTAAAAACTTTGTCATTCCTTGCTTTCCAAATATACCACAATAGCCAAGGTCCGCCTTATAGATTATCATACATAAATTTGGTAAGTGTGTGTGGCTAATATAATGTTTGAGAAGTTCAAGAGAGAAAGATATTGTTAAGTTATGGTTTGGTGGTGAGACCACTTTCTCCCTGACATGTAGACAGATCAACTCTCACATGTATACTACTGCTCCCTATTTATTGTTCTTCTGCTACAATGTGACCAAGACTGAGACCACCCTTATTTATTTTATTTTTGTAAATGCAATTGGTAATAAAGAAAAATCATTTGTAAAAGTATATCTATGCAAATCCTTAATTAAATGTATTTTTATGTTTTTTTCTAACATGAAGTACTATTTTTTTTTATATATATCTTCTTATCTTAGATTAAAATAAATTATAATTTTAAAGCATATTTTGTTTTGTCATGATACGTTCGTCGTTGTATAAACACATAAACTCGATGCATAACTCAACAGGTTCACATGCTTTGTGTTTCCCACAAGCCACACCGATCCAATCTCTCACATGTTATTATATCACACTATTATCAATATATGCGACCATTAATATTTATTGTTTTGTTGTTTTGTTCCACACTTCCATGCATGTCTTGATACATATACACACACGTGACACCTTACACGTATGTATATCAAATATATATATATATACACAGACGTGACACCTTACACGTATGCATATGACATGACATGAACGTACATTGGCAAAACTCTTTCGGAGTCCACGTACGTATAATAGTAAAAAAAAACACAAACACAAACATTTCCCGCCAAAAATAAAAGATTTGAAGAGAAGCAAAATACAAATAAAATAACACGTGCGATACACGCCTCCCCGGCACGTGTAGTCGCACACATAGGAATCAAATTATCACTCCCAAAACTAAAATCAAATAAAATAAAATTATATACTTTGGCAGGGCCCCACAAACTGCTGATAATCCATTAAGACAAAAGGTCCTTGTCTGAAAAAAAAAAACTTGAGATTCAATTTTTTTTTTCAGTAGAAAAATTCTTATCACCACGCTCCCCTGTCTTATCACCACCACTACCTCTGACCTGTGTGAGTTTGTTTGTGACTGTAAAATGTATTATTATCATGACTTCTCTCTTTCACACGCTTACACACTCATGACCTTCTCTTCTCACACGTGTGAAGTCCACTACTACTACTACACTCACTTTTAATTTTTTTTCATCTCCTTGGGAATCTGCAAAGTCATCAAATGATGAGATGCATCATCTCTCTCTCTCTCCTAACCAAACAACCCCAAGTTTTCAACTTTTTCCATAGAAGTTGTAAACAAACACTATTTCATTTATTTCTTATTCTTTCCTCTTTTAGGATTGAAAAAAACCCACACTCCTAATTTAATTTAAACTCTCACCACCACCCACTTAAATTACTAGTATATTTTTTTTAATTTAGTTTAATACCCTTTACTATATAATGTACTTTCTTGTTATACTCTACTACTCCCCCTTGGGTGTATTCGTAGCTTGGTTTTTTTCATTTTTCATTACCTACCCAAGAATAGTCACTTAAGCTTTCTCCTTTTACTTGGAGAAGAAGATAAGGATGATGTTGAAGATGAAGATGATGAGAAAGATGATTCATCACTTGACCACATCAATGTGGATGTTGCCTTTACGCTTACTCTAAGCTTTGCTATCACTCTTGGTGAATTTCTACGGTTATTCTCAATCGCCATAGCTTTCATCAACTTATAGCATCTCACAATCTTCTCCTGAAAAAAGCCGAAAAACATACAAAAATGTTAACATAAGACATTAGGTTATGTTTCATAAATAAATAAAAAACATTAGTACCTTGCTCAATCCTTCACACCAAGTCTCAGGACTCCTCTTGTGGTTATTTGAAACAGAGGATAGAGAAGGAAGCTCATTGGCTACACATAGAATCGCAGCGGCAGCTATGCTTGATGGCCAATACTCGAGAAAGCTAGCTTCTGTACTAATTTGTAATACACATTGATTTTGTTAGAATCATCACCAATGTATGTATTGTATGATCAATAGATGATACAACATTACATGTACCTTTGATGTTGGAGAGTATAATCTCTGTGGCATTTGAGAGAAAGAACCCGAGGAAGGTTCCTAAAGGATCGATCTTGTAAGCGAAATAGCTTAGGAAAGTGAAAGGTGTGACTGATCTTAGTCTCCAATCTAAGACACTCAGAACAAGAAGTTCCATTCTTTTTATTGTCTTTGCTTCAAATATATACTTTACTCCTTCCACCTATTTACATTTACATATAGTAGATTAAAGAGAGGTCAATTAAAATCTACTAAAAAAAACAGAGTAAGTGAAGATTTTAATAGGGTTTTTTAAAAGAAATTACCTGAAAATCAAAGAGACAAGGAACAAGAACTTCCTCCATCTTTGCAGCTAAAGATAAGCATGCCACTGCTAAAAGCTGCATTGGCCAACCATTTATTTCCTGTAATAAAACATGAACATATATAATTAAAAAGTTAATTAAACTCTATCATTAAATTATTATTTATATGTTTACTCTTGTAAGATATATATTATCTTAGAGGAGCGTTTTAACACTGATGATAAAGAGGATATTAGGCGGATGTAAAATATATTATAATTTTAATTTATAAATTATTTTAACCAAAATGTGACAAAAGAAAATTATTTTATAAACAACTACACCACGCTCCTTTGGCTCCTGTTATATCGTATTCGTTAGATAGAGCCAAAAGTGAAGAATATATTGATTAGATATTTGAAAAATATATAATCGATTTATACTATTTACTAAACTAATCAAGCCTAATTAGTGAATTTTAATTCACAATAATAAAGTGAAAAACAATTGACTTGTTTTGGAGGGTTGTTTATTTTTATTTGACATATTAAATACGATACAAACAGAAAAGAATATATCAAAACGTCAACGTTTTGTTTTAAAAACTTACCGGTAAACGGCGAGCGTAGAGAAACCTGTCCATATAGTTAACGGCGAGATACGCCGTCAAAGGCTGAAAACTGTAATACGCTTGTACCTGCAACAAAACACCAATAACACAGTTATCGATTAATTATCTGCATGTTAACGATTAGATACGGCGTATTTTAGCATCGTTACACTCTCTGGCGTATATTATAATTTTAAAACAGAGAGAGAAAGACTAAAATAAAATAAATAAAAAATGTTGAATTGGGCTTTGCCTTGAGTATCCAAGTAACGGCGTCTTCTCTAACGGAAGCGTCGAGAGATTGAGATTCGAATCTAGAGAGATAATCAAGCCCAGGAACAAAGTGCCTCTCGTCTTCTATGCAACACGCGATCGAATCTTCCGGCCACGAATCCACCTCCTCCGTCGAGAAATCCACCGTCGATTCGCCGGAATCTTCGCCGCAAAACAAATCCATATCGTCGGAGAAATCGAAACGGAAAAATATTTTTCGGTTTATGTGAAATCGCAATCGCCGTGACGGCGGATTCTGGTCACATCTCCATAACAAACGCCGTGTAAAAATCGACGGCGGAGAACTCGCCGAGATCTGTGTGAGAGAAGAAGAGAGAGAAGTGAAGAAAATGGATTTAAGATTTGTGTGTGTGTGTGGAGAGAGAGAGAGAGAAGAGTGAGAGGTTTAACACATTCATTTGTTTGGATTTATAAACAAGAGAAGCAATCATATTTTTTATTTGCATTTTTTTTTTTTTTAAAAAGGTTTTTGTTGTTGTTGAAATATGAAACAGAGACCGTTACGGTTTCCGTTATGCCCGAGAAAACGGGACGAGTTTATTAGTTTTAGTGACTAATATGCGCGGAAGATAAAAGCGCACGTTAAAGAAGCGAGAGTGAAGGTAGCGTATACGTAGTGACGTGGCAGGAAATGTACAGCTAATGTACGTTTGTTTGCATATTACTCTCGTGAGGAGAGAGGTTTAAAAATATGCTGACGTGTAAGTTGTTAATTGGTGATTAGCTTAATGGGCTTGGGGAATGCATGTTGTAATGAAACCATATTTTTTTTCTGTCATTAGGACCATTCGTACACATTAAATATTGTTAATTTTTCTTTGGTTGGCAGATGAAAAAGAATGTCACATGTGATAAGTCATATTTATCTGTTTAGACAATTAACTAGGAACTCACATATACACTTGGGGTGTCATGTGACCCACCAAACTTATTTTTTTTGTTAATTTATATACTAAATTTTTTTTTGTCATCACTTAATAGAGAATTTGAACCTCCAAATACAACATGTCTAACCCATTTATTTATTTTGACCCATCAAACTATTGTTAAAAAACTACGACATAACATAAATACAATTAACTTTATTAATAAGAATCATATTAGGAACAAAAATGAAATATCTTTTATTAATCTAAAAACGTGCATATAAATTAACCTACATTGACAATGTTCGGAATGACGAAAGATTTATTCCTTTAAAAAATCTTGGAGAACTTGCTCATATGCTAGTGGAAACACGGAAACATTTGTCACATCCGTTGGTTTTGATTTTGCTTGTCGCTACCGCAACGGTTGAGAGATGCTTTTCAGCCATGAAGATTGTGAAAAGTTTTTGTCTTATTATATATTGATGTAATCGTATTGGTGATCAATTTTTGAATGATTGTCTAGTTTGTTTTATCGAAAAAGATATATTCAAAACCATTGTGAATGATAATGTGATAGAAATATTTCAAAAAACGTAGAGTAATTTTGTAAATATTATTTATTTATTTTAATTTTTTATTATATTGAACCCGGTAAAAAAAGTTTCTAGGTCCGCCACTGGAAACATATAATATAACTCAAAATTGAATCTAATAAGATAGTGAACATATTATGTTTTGGCAAATGGACTAGTTTTAAAAAGTCATGAAAATCCAAATTTTCTTGTCACTTGTTATACATCAAATGTTTGTGAGAAGATTGGTTATATGATCTCTAATTATCTTTAATTTTCTGCATTTTAGGAGTTTAAGATTGATTATTAGAGGAAAGTGGAGCGTGTGAAAATAGTATACTAGTGGAAATCCCTTTTCAGCATTAGGGAGATTTTCTTCACATTTCTTTTTGTATCAATATTTAATATTTGGTCCGCTAATGTTTTATTTATGCCATAAAAGTGTTAGATCATTAGTCCATTTTTAATTATTCTCCTAATTACTTTGTTACACGTGTACTTACAAAACCTTTGATTTATATCGATTTTGCTTCGAGATTTAGATTAATTAGACTTTAGTTCAATTATATCGTTAGGATAAGATTTAGATATATTGTAGTAATGATTTAGTAAGAAAATATCTTACGATCTTTTTATTATTACAGTAATGGCTCTATTGGTTACAATAATTCGTTTCTCCATATAGGTAGACAATATATAAAACATACGGCTTACTTTTATATTCACATTCATATTTACATTTACTATTTATCATCTTTCATTAAATGTATTATTAAAATTATGTGTGTTTATTTATATTTAAACATTAATGAAGGCCTCAAAACATTGAAATTCGAAAGGAGTGAAATTATGCACCTCCCAACCTACAACAATTTATAAGACTGACATTACATTCTCGTGGTAGGGTTTTGTCATTTTTTTTGGGTTAGAGCATTAATATAGGATATCTTCACCCACATCTTAGCTGTGGGACCCACAAAACTAAACAAGAAGTGAGTCCAAAAAATCCAATATAAGAGCCACCTTCTTAACTATTTGCGGGCCCCACTGCCACGTGGCGGCCCGCGATTGGTCAATTTTTTATTTATTAATTTTTTTAAAAAAGAAAATTAAAATAATTAAAAAAAAAAAATTAGAGAAGTGTTTTTCACCTCTAATGGATAATCATGCTCTTAATGTCTTATTTTTCTTAGACAAAATAAATACGATTCAAGTAAGTCTTATTGCGTTATATATAGTCAACAATCGTTTGTGAATGGTTATTTCAGATTTAATTATATCATAAATGTTGTATATTAATAATGAGAAATTCACAAAACTATACGTACATCCCTTCGCACATTTCTTCACAAAATTTTGCCAAATTAAAAAAAAATTGTAATACACCATTTCTAAGTTTTTAATTGTTAATTTACCTTTAAAAATTACCAAAATTAAATTTTTTTATTTAGGTTCACTAATTAGTGTTTAAAATTTAGTATTAAAGTGGATAAAGTTTTAAAGATATGGTTTAATTAGATTTAGTTAATTTTTAATTTTTAGGTGTAATTTTGTGATGTAACTTTAAAGAGGTCTAGTAACAGTTGTAACAGTAATTAATTGATACTTGTTTAAGAAATGTTTTTAATTTTCTCTCCTGTAGCAAGGTCAACTTGGAACGTATTGACACATATGGCTCCATTTTATATTTATTGTATATTGTATATAATATGTAATAGAAATAATGTGTTTGTTTTATATAATATATACTTTTATACAGTGATGACCATAACTCCATGCTGAGTTACTATAAATATATTGAATAGTTAACGTACGAGTGGGTCGAGTCATTTTCAACTTATAGGTTTTGTCATTAATATTTTTGTAATATTTCTTCGTTATAATTCTTGGTGAAGGTGAATATGACAATGAATAATCATACAACAAATATTTCTTTATATAAAAACATTGAATATTTACTAAACTCCGATCACTGAAAGCTGCCAATTTTAATTGATGACGTCCAATAATGGGTTATTGAAAAAATAAATTTTAATGAATTGATATCAATTATTAATCAATAGTATATTTTTAAGTTTTTAATGATATTTAAGTGAATTTATACAAAGAATACCTTAAACATTTGGATTAAGTGAATTCTATTCAAGTAATATATGACTATTATATGGACAACATAAAATGTTTTGATCACATTGAGATATAGGCATAGAAAGAGTTGTAAAACCCCCCCCCAAAAAACCTTAGAAAATCTTGTAATAAAATAATGATAAGAATATGCTAAGTTAAGTTACTTAACAACTTTTGAAAACATTAACAATGTGGTAAATTTTATGCATAACCTTTAACAAAAAAAAAAAAAAACAATGTGGTAAAAGTTGCCATCGAGATTTGTCCATAAAAATTATTCATGGGGATCCTTTTTCATTTTTCTTTATATGTCTTTTTGGACTTTGGTCGGCATTGGCCGATTATGACTCGCTATACTCTATAGTCTATACCACGATTTTATGTCCCTTGCTACATATAGTATAATTATTAATCTATAATCTTTTTCTTATTCTTTTGTTTATATAACATCTTTATTTATAGCAACGATATTATTTTCGTTTGTGTCAACAAAAAACATCGTTATCTCTCTCGTTTAGTGGCATATAGGCTCCGATCAAATTCATGAGAAAGATGTTTCCACGTCATGACTTTATTTCGTTTAATAGTATTATATATTAATTATTAAGTTTGATTGATAACCTTACACGATTACTATGTATAAATGTTTAGAGGTTACTAATCATAAAATAGTATTTACAAAACATGAATTATTTTTTAGTTAAAGCGGAAAACACCATATATATATTGACTAGATTTATGAAATAAGAGTTATAACAAAATTTCATGAGAAAAAGAAAACTTGGTAGGCTTTTCTATCTATAAGGTATGGATGAATATTATCACAACTAGGAATAAAAAAATAGAAAAGCATATTATACGAGAATGTAATATATTGTGTATTATATACACTAAAATACTTCAATGTCTTACATTGTTATATTGCTTAAGTTGCTTCTTAACTAACTACCCACTAAGCTGTGTTTAGTTTGGTTCATATCTTAGAGCTAGCTCTATAATTATATTTTTTATCGAACTTAATTAAACAATTATGGCGGCTTGATAGATTGTGACTATTCTTTAATGTTAAACTCTACGTCCCTTTATTATATATAGTTTATAGATATCTATCATAGCTTCATATTCTCCATATTTGTATTATATGTATAAGCTAGTGACATTTATATGAACACATTTTTATCGTTAAAGGTATCACTAGACCTCCTAAAGATATTGCTACCCAAAAATATACAAAATTATATTTGACTATTGACTGACTTTTTAACTACATTGCATGCCAACTCAACAGCCGCTCTGACTTAACCTAACACTAATATTTATGAAGACTTTACCAATCATATTATAGGGATTTATATATATATGTATATAAAAAGTCTTGTGCATGTTTGACTATATAATAATGGCTAGATGGATCTGATATGTTGCATTTATTACTTTTACATTGAAGATATTGTACGTCTTGTTCTTTATTACATAACCAAGATTGAGTAGGGCTAGGCAAAGTATCCAATAGATTTGATTAATTATTTGTTAAAACTATTCATAGTGTAAAATTATTTGTTTTCTTAGTAATTACTAATTAGTAGTGTGAATATCCAATTTATCGTCCACCCCTGATTAAGTTTTGGTTAGTGATAATATATACACTAGGATCAAAAACCCCCAAAAGTATATGCAAATAGTTTTTTTTTAAAATGTAGACATGCGAAACCGTATGTTTATGAGTATAAGAGATATGTATAAAACCAGACACATGTGAAACGGACCAGCATGTATGAAGAAATGGTCCCCATGCATGCATTGAGAGAGATCTCATGACTTCAAATCAAAAGAGAACTTGTCCAATTATAAAATAGACACTTAAATATGTACAAAGCTCAATATCCATTCCTCTATTATAGGGTCTACACACAGCCTAGCATTTTTTGTATTTTCTGCACTGTTCTTTTTCAAAATATTTATTTTTCATTTGTATTTATATATTTTTTCTTTTTTTTGGTTTTATTGTATTTATAATTTTTCAGACTTCCATTAATAAATCTAGCTGGGTCCTTTGATTTTTGTCACAATGCTAATCAAATCAGCATTAGTAGAAAAAAGGTGAGAATTATAGTAACTAAAATTATTTACAAACTTTTTATGAAATCTGGGACCTTTGATATATGATGTCTCACATATTCATACACATTTCAATAAATTTCATTATATATATGATTCCGTTTAAATTATTAGTCTGTTTTTGCCTTTTTTTTTTCCCCGCTGTTTTTGCTAATTGTAAGCAAACAACATTTATGAAGTTACGACAGAAATATAATATTACCACAAACTTTAATTATTAAACCTATAGGCCCATAACAGTTTAAGTTTAGGCCCAATAAGGCCCATTAATGGGCTTTTCACCGAAGACGCATTGTTTGCGAAGAAGAAGAAGAAGAAGATAACGAAACACATACAAAACCATGAACGGAGCTTCTCTCTGCAATTCCGTTTTGCTCTATCGTCATCCTCTCGTCCGATTACAGTCTTCTTCTTCTTCGTCATCTATCTGTTTAACATCTTCTACTCATATCTCAATTCCTCATCGAATCCGACAGAGATTTCGATCTGTCTTCGTGAAAAGGAACGATGGGTTTCGTCCTTTAGCTATAAAAACCCGTAGAAACGGAGATTCAAGCCTGATTGATTCGAAAAACATCATCAACGAAGAAGAAGACGATGATGATGAAGATTGGGACGATTTAGTCGCAGAAGCTGAAGTAGAAGAAGATGAAGAAGACGAAGACGAAGGAGAGTTTTTGCCAATGGAGAAGATGAAGAAATGGTTAGAGAAGAAGCCACGTGGGTTTGGTATAGGCAAAAGATACGAAACATCTCTTGAAGACAAATTGCTAGACGAAATCGAGCAAAGCTGGAAAGCTCAAGCAGCTAATCTCAATAAGCTTAAGAACGATCCTCTCAAGCCACAACAGCTTAAGGGCAACGAAGATAACAACAAAGGTTTCGTTTTTTCTTACACTCTTTAAGCTTATGAACAAAACCCAAATGTCCAAAATCTCATTTTTTGTAAGCTTGTTTGGGATTTTGAATTTAGGAAGTGGAGAGAGTTATATTGGGTTTCGTGTTCGTGTGACTAATCTACCTAAGAAGAAGAATGTTCATAGAGATCTCAAAGTTGCTTTTAAAGAAGTGAGTGGTGTTTTGAACATAGCACCAGGTGTTTCTGGGAACAAGAAGACTAAAGATCCTGTTTGTAAAGGATTTGCCCTTGTCGATTTCAAAACCGAGACCGATGCAAACAGGTATTGAGAAGAAGACTTTGATGCTTTTGTAAATTTTAGCATTTTCATATGTTTGGTGATGAGGTCAAAGTTTGGTTTTTGCTTCTTCTTCTCTTAGGTTTGTGAATCAGTTCAATGGACAGAGTTTAGCATTTGGGAAGGTTGTTAAGCAAATGAAATGTCAGCTTGTTGGTTCTTCTTCAGGACAAGCAGCGACTGAAGAGTTACGCTCGGATACTGTCTTTGAGGACCTTCCCTTTACCGGTTTAGAAGTAGTTTCGAGTGATGATGTTGTTGTTGTTGTTGTGGATGAAGATGCTCCATTTGAATCATGGCAAGAATCAAATGATGATTCAGACAGTGAGGTAGACGAAACCGAAGTGGAAGAAGATGAAGGAAACCCTGTCTCTGGTAGCGTAGAATCTCCCATAGAACTAAGACCTGCTGCTGTGAAAGTAGCTGACATAAGAAGGTCTCAGAAACCTGCTGCGAAAGTAGCTGTGAAGCGAGAGATTAGAGAACGCGAAGAGTTAGAGATACCTTTAGTTTCATTCCAGGAAAGTAAATCCGAGGAAGCTGTAGTAGAAACAAGCCTAGATAATGATGATGATGATGATGATGATGATGATGATGAACTTGATATTGATGTTAATGAAGAGGAACTTGAACCTATTAACAGTGCAATGTCACCATCGGAAGAAGAAAGGATAGATAGAATCCGAAAGCTAGAGCTTAAGCTTCTAGGTAGAGAATCAGAAGCAAAACCCGGTACTAAAGTGGACGCGAAGAAGGAGGAGAAGAAAAAGAAGAAGAAAAAGACTCTTGCGAAAGGGCAAGGGAAGAAGACATCAGTGATAGAGATCCCAGGATCTTCAAAGAGGTATTTATAAAGCATGAAGATATCTTTGCTTATTTAACAGTTAATTACTAGTTTTTTAACTGTAAACTGATTTGATTTTGTTATGGGTTTATAGGTTAAAGGTGAAGGAAAAGGCTCTCTTAACCGGTGTCTTAGTCAAGTACGCGGCCAAAGCTGCTTCAACCTCAAAAGCTCAATAATTATCAACACAAAAAGTGAATCTCTAAGTGTTGAGCCTTATCAGTTTTGTTTTTATGAGATTATCAATTGCTAGTAGATACTGATCTTCATTTATGTTATGAAAATGTTCACAAGATGTAAGAAACAAGTGTTTGCCTATTGTCTGACACATAAACTTGATAGAACATTAGGCTGAAGAAAGCATGTTTTATCGAGTTTAGTTGGTTCCTCAAAGATAAAATCCGAATGAGAAACGAGAAATGCAAGATTGGTATTGAGTTTCTTCTATCCAATCATATATTATTGTTACCAAGTTGAACAAAAGCATGTCTAAAAATTATTGGCTGCGTTTTCTAAATACGACACGAATAGTAAGAGACTCGAAATCGACTTGGTGACTGCTTACTTACTTCGATTCATCGACATTTTCTTAGGAATAACCACCTACTGATGCACCATGCTCAAGCTAAAACTTACCTACACATATCCATTATTTAGAATACATCTATTGAGTTTATTCGTCAACAAGATAAACGCGTGTAATGTATGTCAAAATGAAGCAAAGCTAGGGCACCTAGGAGTATAAAAGACAGAGTAGAGATTTGGGTTTGTTTCTTACATAGCTTGGCCTAAAATGTATGTCCAAATGGGTACAATATCCTAAGTATTTCTACTAAATGTGCAGTTTTTCTTGAGAAATCTGTGATCAATCATACTAATTCCTTCTTTTTTCCTAAGAGATTTCAGGTTCAAGACTTCAAGATCAAAGCCATGGAATAAACAACACTAATAAGAAAAGTTCTACAACTCTCAAAAACCAATAGTTTAGTTCCATTTATGATCTTAAGAAACCTTAACTAGCTTCTAATCACCACCAAATTTCTTCACTTTCATAAGAAAACAAAACAAAGAACCCAAAAGTAGTAAAAACACATACCTCCTTTTGATTTCTTGATTTTTTTTTGCAAATTTTGTTCACTCAAGAACAACTTTAGCACCAAGTGCTTTCAACTTCTCGACAATCTTATCACCTTCTTCTTTAGAAACTCCGGATTTCAAAACCGAAGGAACTTTCTCCACAAGCTCTTTAGCTTCTTTTAACCCCAAATCAGTGAAGCTCCTTACTTCCTTTATAATCTTAATCTTAGCAGAAGCTTCGAATCCTTCAAGCTTTATCTCAAACACCGTCTTCTCCGCTTTAGCTTCCTCACCACCACCGCCACCACCGCCGCCGCCGCCGCCGATTTGACCAGCGACGATCCCTGAAGCTCCAGGCTTCATGACGGAGACTGTAGGTAACTCAGAGATACCTTTCTTCTTCATTATAATCGCGCCTAGCTCAGAGATCTCTAACAAAGTCAGAGACGAGATCTCGTCGACGAGTTTGAAGACACGATCCGTAGGTGGACTACGATGCTCCGTTGGATCGAATGTTGATGGATCGTAATCTGAAGGAAGCTTCTTATGATCGATTTCGATTTCTTCTTCGTCGTCGTCGGCGTCGGGTTTTGTCGCCGGGATTGCGAAACTCCGGTGAGAGACGATACGAGGAAGGAGAGATAGTTTCGAGGTTTGTGAGAATCTAATGGATAGCTTTTGCTTGAATCTGAGAATTAAGCTCATCGTTATCTTAATGATTATCTCTCGCCGGAAATGTCACCGTCGAGATTTTTATCAGTTTGTGTAGGCAAACGCAAAATTTGGGGTTTTGATTCATCTAAGGAGAAGATGCCCTAAGATCAGATAAACATTAAAAAGCCCATTAAATAGCCACTTGGCCCAAATCTAATAGCACTATATGTATAGAGTTAAAATTGCTAATGAAAATTATGGTTGCTAGGAAACGGATGTTATGTGCTAAAAAAATGAAACTTCATAACATGGTCTGCTTGGTTCAACAACTTGTATAGAAGAAGATAAAACTCCATGACAAAGAGAGTAGAATTACAAAAGAAAAAATTCTGCCTACAAAACATAGAATAGTTTCGGTTTAGAGTCTCAATACATTTTCTTAGTTCCCATAGATGCCAAAAAAAGACCAAAAGAGTGAGATGCAGCAAAGAGACCAAACCCGGGCACCCGTCTTGTCTATCATTGCTACCGTTTTGGAAGGCAAGCTATTGCCTGAAGAATCTTCTTCCTTGGACCCTGCGTTGCGCATCAATCCAAGAACGGTAATATCAAGATCAAGAAATCTACTGACAGTACAGATCAATATCCCTATAGTTTTAGATTGATGAGAATAAAAGGAAGAAAGTACCATTGGTATGATGAGATCTTTTAGATCACTTTCTTTCATCTGCATTATCGTCGTCATATCCACCTGTTGTCCATTTTTATTGAGTTTGTTATCGATGAACAATGAAGAAAAACAGCTCAAGACAACAAGTCAAGCATCTCAGCCGATTCTTAAGCAATTTTGAGACGAGCTATATGTGATTATATCTGCTGCACATTGCACTAGCACAAATACCGAAATGGCAAAGCTAGTGGACAAGACAAGGATAGTGCACTTACTTCTTCTCTCTTAAAGGCAAGGGAGTATTTTCCAAGTTCAATTGAATTTAGAAAGCTATCAACTGTTAGAGGCTCTTGCGCCTGCTTTATTATCACCAAACAGATAATACATCACATGTTATATAACATATGCATATGATCAAAAGCATCAATCAGAGGTTAATATGGAGTCACACACTGTTAGCAAAGGAGCAAAGAGAATATAAACTCATCCACAAGTTGAGAATAAGAATATAAGAAGATCTTACAGGGAAGTGACTGTTCGGCATCATACTTCCAAGCGGAGGAAGCTGACTCAAAGGAGGCAATGGATGAGGGTTTGGGACAGGAGGAGGTAACATCGGCCTGGCGAAACTAGTGCCACTAGCTGGTGCTTGACTATTTAGTACACCTCTTACTGTATATGGCGACGCTCTCACATCATCAAGCATTCTGCTTCGTCCATGAAACTCGTCAATGTTCCTAGATGGAGGAGAACCTCTTGAAGAGCCCATGTAGCTTCCATGATTCCTAGGAGGAGAAAACCCCCGTGAAGAACCCACGTAGCTTCCCACATTTCTAGCTGGGGACAGATCCCTTGAACCACCATTGAAGCTTCTGGTGTACCTGGGTGGTGATGGATCCCTTGGAGTGCTCATTATCCTTCCAGCATTTCTTGGCGGTGATAAATCCCTTGGATGGCTAACCATCCTTCCAGCATTTCTCGGTGGTGATAGAGCCCTTGGATGATGGTTAATTATCCTACCAGTGTTTCTCGGAGGTGATAGATTCCTTGGATTGCTAGTCATCCTTCCAGCATTTCTTGGCGGCGGTGACAGATCTCTGGGATGATTGCTAATCATCCTACCAGCACTTCTTGGCGGCGATAGAGCCCTTGGAGTACCAATTATCCGTCCAGAACTTCTTGGTGGTGATAAACCCCTTGAACTACCAATGATACTTCCAGCATTTCTTGGAGGGGATATACCCCTTGAATTACTCATAAACCTCTCTGGAGACCTCCGTCTTATATCATCCAGGGCCCAAGGAGCATATGAACTGCTTGATGAGCCACGAGCAACTCTTGATGGAGGTAAAGGTCCATCCCTCGTCTCAGACATACGAGGCCGAGTATCAAGGCTACGAGGTGGCTGCTCACTCCTGGAGAGCTTTTCGCGCAGATCCATAGTGCTGCCTTCATCGTTCTGAGCTCGTCTCTGCGCATTTTTCTGCATCAGCTTGAACCGAAGATCATTTTTACCGATCTGCAAGTCTTAGTGACAGAAAGAGTGATGGGTCAGAAAATTAGCAAGCATGCTTAGGCAGCATCGAGTAATTTTATATATCAATACCATTTCCACTGAAACTTCCTTCCCCTCTTCGCCTACACAGACAAAGAAGAGCAAACACCGTATTTTAGTGACTGCATTGAAACAAATTTAAAACCTAAAACTCCACAGCACAAACCATAACCCATCAACCCACATCCAACACTCATTCTCCCCAACCCCATGAACAAACTAAAAAAGGTGTAAACTTCGCGATAATAGCAGGAAACATCACAAATCAGAATCTCCTGAACTTAAGTATGCATTGAAACAATTTTTAAACCCTAAAACTCCAAAACACAAACCATAACCCATTAATCCACATCCAGATCCCTCAACACACATTCTCCCCAACCCCAAGAACAAACAAAAAAGGCGTAACTTTCGCGATAGCAACAGAAAACAGCACAAATCAAGAAGCTTCTGAACTTAAAATACACAGAGCAGACTGAGCAGTAGACATAATAAAGAGGGAGGACAAGTGTGGTAAAAACAACCTTTTACTGACCCCATCACTTCCATAAGAAGAAGAACAATCAATCTGATTCCCTAATCTTTCTTTAACGGACCGCTTAGTCCCAGCTCTAGGCAACTCATAACCTGTATCTATATCACTTCCATCTCTACTTACCACCTGCATAACCAGAAATACACATCACAAAACCCATCAAATCTTCAAAGATATCTCATTTCTATCACAAACAAACAGCTTTCAATATATTTCATATCTACAAAAATCAACTTCTCTACAAGATTGTCCTCTTCATACATTTACTTACCACCCACCTGCATAAGAGATACATCACTGGATATTTCATTTCTACCACAAAAGCATTCTCAGCAAAAAAAAAACATCACAAATAGCACCAAAAATCAAACTTCTCTACAAGATTGTCTTCTTCACCACATTTACATAAGCAGAGAATAAGCTAGACTATAGATACGAAACGTACCTGGCCGCTACGGCCTAGAGTGATAGTGACTCTACTCCGTCTAGAAGCTTCTGACATTTTTGAAAAACTCAAAGCAACAAAAAAAACCCTAGAGAAGCTACAAAGGAGACCGATTCTCACTTTCCAAAATAGAAAATAAATGTACCAAAATCAACACCTTCTTCAAACCCTAAACCATCAGAAGCCGAATCAAACCTCAAAAATCACAGAGCGAGAGAGAGGTTCCTGAGAAAAGGGTATAATCGGAAGAGACGATTCATCGGATAATACCATAAGATTCCGATGAGATAATAAGAAAAAGTGAAATCGGAGAAGAGAGAGAGAGAGAGAGAGACTGTACATGGAAAGATCGATGGAGACGAAGAAGCTTCGTGACGGAATCGATTTGCAAGAGTTTTCGCAAAGTAGGAACCAAGAGGCCTCACTCTCATTTGGTGGCTTTCACTAAGTCGCAAGGAAATTAATTAGACGGGCTTAAATTTATAGAGTATTTACAGATTTGCCTCAATAGTTTTAGTTATTGTCTATCTAGTCCTCTTTTACTATGGGCAATGCACAAAAGAATATCCAGATGTTATGATTTTGAAAGTGAAATTATTGACTATAATTAAGAGTTAGTGTTCAAATGGTTGCGGCGGATTGGATCGCTTTTTATTTACCATTCGTAAATTAATGCATGTAGTGGTGTAGACAAAAAGGACCGAAACACACAAAATGCGGACCATAAATAAAACTTGTTTGCATTTCGTTCGTGACAAATTGTTGTCCGCGCTATAAATTAAGCAATCTAGTCCGTTTTTGATTTTGTCCGCTTTATTCGTTGTATTCTTAATTTGACTAATTTTTTTATTTAGATCTAGTTTTTGGTAATTAGTTTATTATAATTTTTCAAATCAATTATATGATAAATTTGTTGGGAAGAAGTGAGTGAATTATAAGTTTGTGATCTTTTGATTTGGCGAAAAAGTGTAGTTTTGAAAACCCATATATTAAAAAATATTCAAAATTGGCCCATTTTCAACCCAATAACTTGTGGCTTTCTAAAACCTATGATATGTCATGCAATGTGATTTTTTTCTAAAAGCTTTAGAAATGCTTAGCATCGATGATGTAAATGAGTCATGTCCTTAACATCTAAAAACATATTAGGTTCCTTCCAAAATCCAAATTAAATACTATATTGCAAATTGTAAACTGTGAGTCTTCTTGTGTGCAGCAACACAATTAAGGACAATAATTGTGATTTGTAAGATCTTTTTTTAACATGGATATTCTTTACACAAATCAAAGCTTCTCAACGATTTTACAACAGAAAAATCTAATAAAACCACTAAATATAGACTCATTAATCATTTGACAATTTGATAATTTACCTGTGAAACTGTAAATTAATGCCTAACAAATTGTTTGATAAAACCCATTTAGCTATTTTACATGTACAAAACTGCTATAAAACCGTTTAAACTTTACAAAATCATATATTTTCAAGTATCTCCATATACTAAAACTTAATTACTTCTAAAATATAATCATGCTTAGATAAATTAACCATTAGCCTACAAACTTTTTATTATGATTCATTTTGTTTATTTCAATAAAGGCAGTACTTGGTTTGGACCAATCCCATGTATAAATAAACAAGGGAAACAAAAAGTAATGTGTAACCCTAAAAATCAACATTGGTAGGAAGTAGTTTTTTTTATCTAAACAAATTTATACAAAAGTATATGTAAAAATCAACGTCTGAATACGTGTATATCCCACTCTTTTCAAAATGTATATAAAAATCAATCTAATAATAATAAATCAAGAAAAAAGAAATAAATTAAACTTATCATCTACGGTAACAACCACAACACAAATCCAACGGTCGATAACAAAACACTAAAAACCGTTAACCCCCACGAACCGTTGATTCTCCAAGAACCACCAAAGTCAACGATGTCTCGTTGACGACTAGTGGTGGTTTTAGTAGACGGCGATGACGTCGTGCCGTTAAAATTAGGATTCGCACCGTACAAATATTGTATACCTTCCACGTCATCTTCCGTTAAATCAACTTTACGCCGTCCCGTCGTGATCGTCGGATACATTATAGAGTCTTCCACTGAGGAATGACCTAAACCTAGAAGATGACCGATCTCGTGAACCGCCACCGATTCTAGATCAACCGCCGCCGTTAGGGAGAGGAAACTCGTGGGATCGCCGGAGACTACCCAGTTCTCGTCCGCGTCGAGGTGGAATTTCCCGCTCGGCGGCGAAAACGCGTGGGCTAACGTGCCGAGCACGCCGTCGAAAGGCTCCCCGTCGCCGTGGTCCCCCGTGTAGAATCCTATCGTGATGTCCGACGACGAAAAGGAGTCTATGAGCGTAAAGTTCAAAGCCGTCACGTCCGACCACCGCCCGAAGGCGCGGGAGAACACGCCCTTGACTTCTTCCGTCAAGGGGTTGCTCGGGTCGAACGCGTACGTCAAGTCACGGCGGTCTTTCGGCCACCGTGGCTCTCCGGGGAACAGCGTGTAGCGTTTGACCGCACGCAGACGCGTTCCCCGTACGCCAGGGGAGAAACTGACCTCGAAGGTTTTTCTTCTCCCGCTGTGCATCAACGACGTGCCGTTGACCACGTCGGGGTTCCCGCAACGCGGGATCACGATGTGTCTTATGGTTAACGCGTCGAGCTCTCCGGTTACGTTAAGCTTGAAATTCTTCTGGTATAATTCGACGGCGGATTTGAGCACGTCGTCGAAATCATCGGTGAAATCGCCAGAAAACGTTTCGGGGATGTAGCCGAAACGCTGAAAATATTTCTTGAGACGGTAAAGACCATCGACGGTCTGGCCGTGGTGACAGCCGGTGAAATTGGAGAAAGCGTCCCAGAAAACGCGTGTGGTGTTGCGTAGAGACGGCGGAATCGCGGTGGAGTTTGGGAAGAACCAAGCGGAGACGGGAGAAACAATGAGGAGAATCGATAAAAACTCGTAAACGCAAAACCTCATTGTGGTTAGAGGCAAGCCACCCAAAACACAAAGAAAGGAAAATAAAACAAAACTAAAAGAGGTAAAATTAGGAAAATATTTTTTAGGAGATAATTTGAAGAGAAGAGAGGAAAGAGATTAAAAGCTAAAAACAGGTAAAGTCGTTTGAATGTGGTTTTAAGATATAATAGAGATTTGGTGTTTTTGAGGTCAGCTATTGCGTTTGCGTTTTGGTGTGTTGGCGGGTGAGTGGTCGTTGGGGGAATCGTTAGCGTGTTTTGTCTATTTTCTCCTTTTTAATAATATTTTTTTTTTGTTGTTGTAAATTTATAAAGAAATGAAGAATGATTCCAATGGAAACATCTATGTCGTCTTACTCACGTTCAAGATAGAATAAGACTCTTATGGCACATAGACACTTGGGTTTGGTTTGAACCGGTTAGGTTAAACCAATGGCAGATAACCGGTAAGCGGTGAAGTCAACACAAAGGGGTTGAACTAGATTTTGTTTTAAGTGGGAGTTGGTTTGGTCTGAAAAGTCAACATGCAATGTAAGTCTTACACGTGTCGATCAAAGTCACGAGTTGCCTAGAATCTATACGTTACCTTGCAGAAGTGGTAAAAGAAACAGAGCATAGGATAAGATAAAAACAGCATTCATATATTCACATAAAAATTGTTCTTAAACGTGGTTTTCTTCTTTCCCTTACTAACTAAAAACATAGACAAAACACAAACAGAAAGACATACAGAGAGAGAGACATGTTTTGATTCATTGTACTAACACTTGGAAGGCCTCTCGTAATAAGGAGGCAAAGAAGGGCAATTCTGGTTCATGTTTGAATATGGTTTAATGGTGTTATAATCAGGCAATTCCATTCTATATTCACCTAGAATCTGACAAAACTCAAGCTTCCCTTCCTCTGTGTTACACCAACTAGGTAACCGCGTCTGGTTATCTTCAAATATCCTCAGCGAATACGCATCTCGGATCTGATAAAACAAAGATGCAAATGGGGGAAGAGTTATGTGGAAGACTTGAGCGTTTTGAAGAGAATACTACTCATTACTCACAGTGAATTCGGTTACTTGAATGTGATCGGCGATATGGCCGAACACACCAGCGGCTTTGTACATTGCGAGTATGAAAGCAACGCACGTTGTTGATTTGCCGTCGCTGTATACCCATTCATCTTGTTCAGGGATGGTCATTAACTCATCAAACGACATCCCACGCCTCGCTGTTTCTTCAAGTATACCATACAAATCCAGATCCTTTTAAAGACAAAAGAAACGTCTTAGCTACACCGTATATAGCGCTAGGAGAAATGGTTTGATGTAGTATATACCTCAGTACCGAGTCGTTTATTGAGTGCCTCGTTCCACATATTAGCGGCATATGCGGGTTGTACACGAGTCCACATAGACATGACAGAAATAACCTGAGAGAGTTCAATAACACTTTGCTTTAGATAGTTATTGACTATGACGAATTGACGATGTTAACCTTGATAATGCATGTTTATGAAAAATTACCAAGTGAGCATCAAGGGGAGGTGGGTAGTTATCGGCTAGAGTATCGATCCAGCTAAATATCATGTTGTGATATCCGTACGGTTTGCCCAACATGCTCCTTGCGTATTCCCACGCAGCAGTATTGTTGAACTTTGCTCGGATATCGGGATGTAAAGGTAGCAAAGCTATTTGAGGATTTGAGTTATCCTTCAACGTTAAATCCCACCATTCATCCCAAGGTATCACAACAATGATTTCTTCACCCTACAAGAGTAAAAAAAAAACAGAGTAAATTTACATATATCTCTCTATGTATCGAAAAACTCTGAAAATGCTATTGTCCACCTTCTCGTTCTCATGTCCCGATTCACCGACCCAAAGATTCCCCGAATCATCTTTCAAACAAACAGCGGTGTGACCAGCGAAAGCACCTGTCACCCATTTCTCCAACGTCTCGAAACCTCCCCACCTACCTCTAATCTTCGAAACCGCCAAGAAATCTCCGGACTGCACATCTTCTGGATCTATCGTAGACCGCCAAGGCTGACGCCGTTTCTCGAACTTAGCCCCCATGTGTTTCGTCAAGAAAGCAAGATTCGCATTCTGTCCCCAAGCAGTGTTGGAGAAGAGAGGCAACACATCTATCAAAGAAAGCAACGTCCCTAACATACCCGAAGGCATAAGAAACACCGAAACACCATGCTCCTTCACCTGTTTCCACACACACACACACCAAGTAAATCAAACACAAAGCTTCTCAAGACAAAGAAGAGAACAAGTTAAAAGAAACCTTACATAATCCAACTCAGCTGTCTCTTCCCATGAATCAAAGTTCAAAGTATGTTCTCTAGCAGAGAAGTAATAGTCCCAAGTGATCCTGTACGGCGTCGCAAACACATATAGGTCCATACAAGTCAAGCTATGCGCCATTGATGTCTGCAAAAAAATCAGTTTCCAAAATTATACTCAAAAACAAACAAACTTAATCTCTCTACTACACATGAGACTATTGATCTCTATTACCAAAAATAAGAACATATTAAGCTAAAACAAACACTTATAAGTCCATGCAAATCAAGCTATGTGCCATTAAAACATACCCATGAGACTATTGATCTCTCTATTTACCAAAACAATCACAAACTTAGCTAAAAGGCATAACACATCTTAGACCACAACATAGTCATCATAAGCTAGAAGAAAGAAAGATTAACCTTGAGACGGAGAACGCCACCGCCAAGACCAGATTGGTTGCGATCGCTAGAGGTGATATCGAGACGAGCTTCGTTGCCGTGAAAGCAAGCGCCTTTCCACTGGAGAGAAGTGTTGGTGGGAGTAACGGAGCCGATGAAGACAGGCAAGAGATCAACGGCGCTGTGGAAGCTGTTGAGAACTGGCCATGAGATTTGGCGAGGGAGGACGGGGAGGACATCGTTGACGATTAAAGGGAGCTTGTAGGGTTGACCAAAGTCAACGCAGAAACATAACCCTAGAAGAAGACGTAGGAGGAGGAAGAAGAAGTTCTGAGACATTCGGATCGAAATCAAGAGAGGGTTTGTGTGTGTGTCTCTGTGTTGTCAAGGTTGAGGAAGATGAAGATTATTATGATCCATTGAGTTTTTTTTTTTTTTTTGATTTTCTTTTTTTGGGGTAAAATTGGACTTTAGGGAGATTAATTAAAGAAGAGAGTAAAGCTGGCGACTTTTCTTGGAAACAATTTGGTTTTGAAAGATTATTATTCTTTGCTTTATTTCCTATCTTTCCACGTGGACACGACTTGGCGTGTTGAATTTTTGTAACCGAATTTTTACCAATAGACTCCGGTTTAGTTTCGGTTTAGAACTGAGATTTGATTGAAAGTAAAATGGATTTTTACAATCTGGTTTAGTTTGGTGCTGCCCGGCCTTTGATAATTTGAAATAGGTCCTTTGAAACTATTTATTTTAATAAGATGACTGCATATAGCCAAATAATGCAAAACGAATTGTATAAATCTAAAATATCATAGTTTGATTATGAACTTGTAGTTGGACTTTAAATACTATGTTTTTTGATATATGTCACACATCTAGTAAAAACAAAAATATTGCAAAATCTCATTAGAAACAAGACATGATGATGTAATAAAATTTCACCTAAGAATTAAATGACTATAATGATGATGATAATATGTATGCAGATGATGGGGTCCTTATCCACATAAATAACCACAACTACCCAAAACACAAATGATGTGATGTTTCTCTCTACGTTCACTGTATAGTGTATACAGATTACAATCGTTTCCTTCCTGTGACTTAAACCGGTCCGGTCCATAACATAACCGAACCGGATAGTTATAACTACATACCGAAGATGAAGCAGTTAGAGTAGCAAGGGATAAGCAGAGGAGTCTCCTCCACTGCCATTGGCTGTCTGAATGGATTTAAACCAATCTGCCCATTTTCAAAATAAAGGCATACATATATATAAGTAAACATGGACCCATATCATTATTATGTGTCGACTCTCTCCGTGCTCTTTTGCACTGTTTTGATGAGACATAAGCCTGACTATAATATATGCAACTGCAACTATCATATATATATTCACACAACATAATAAACAAGTGAAAAAGTAAGACCTAAAAAGTAGACTTACAGGTAATGATAGAGGCTGTCTTGTGATTGTTTCAATGCAACAAGACGCAAGATGACAAGCTTCTTCACAGTAATCAGAGAATACTGCTGGAACCTTTATCTCCTTTATCAGTTCCTGCATAATTTTATAAGAATGACTTTTTCAAAAAGACATGATCTCTGTATATATGTATGATTGCAAAAGAAAGTTCATGGGAGTGTTTGAATCTGACTATTAGTTACTGGATAGAAAAACATACAATAGTTGGTATCCAACTCGGATAAGCAGCGATACCAGCGTTTGGAGCGATCACTATGTGAGGAGGACCTGAACCCTGCACAGACAAGAGGCGGGTCGGGTTAATCAGAGACTGGATGTAACATTTGACAACAGAATAGTAGATTACTTTTTTGGTTCTAGAGACATAGAACGGTACCTTGGTTATGTCGCTATAACGATCGTGGTAAAACCCTCTATGGAGCTGTAACGACACACCTAAAGACCAGGCTGATTCGTTACCAGGACTGTGAATTTTACTTGAATATTTACATTCACATTCATGTTCCATGCAAGGAGGATATCCGCAAAGGGAGATCGTCTCTCCATCCCTGTTCAAGGAGCAAAACAAATACAGAATGATACCGAATAAATCATATCTTGTGATGTAGTGTACTTTTGCCCAACTAAAGTGAGAACATGTTTTACACAAAAACAATCAAGATTAGATTGTGGAATGTAGCAGGACTAACATTTGTTGTGGAACATCTGGTCCAATTAGTTCTACACTAATGCGGAGACGAGGGAAGAGCGCTTGCAGCTCAGCAAAGACACCAAGTTGTCCAAGCTCTTTCTGTGGCCCTTCAGAATTTCAAACTATCAGCAAAATCATATATCAGAGTTTTTGTACCATATCGTATGACTACAATGCATGTTTCCTTTTGCCGATGATATGGGGCTACACTAAAATCAAGGAAGTAGAGCAGGCTTAACACAACAACGAGAAACAAGATAGCAACCTGAAAGAGAACACGGTTTCTTGAAAAAGAAGAAGAGTTACAAAAGGATACATACCAAGATAATGTATACGAAGTTCATTACTTATCGGAGGAGCCAAATTTCCCATCCCAATGGCTTGAATCGCATGATATATCGTAAGTGGCTGAAAACATCATCCACAAGTCGATAAAACAGAAAACCTTGAAGTGTTCTAGTTATACTAGAAATCACATTGATCATAACAAGAAATATTTACCCAGTGGAGAAGTAGAGCTACAGGAGAATCAAGAGGTATCCTTCTCCACTCGTAATGATCTGCCCAACTACATAGCTGGTTTTTTAATGGAGATATAGGTCCTGCGCGATCCCAAAATCAAAGCTCAATAAGAACAACTCGTTAAACAAAACCATAAGCAGAGACGCAAAAACGAAGCATACTACAACATGGAGGAGAAGCAGAGCTTGGCAGATGCCAACCGTCATTTTTGAAACTGTAGGAGAAAAAGACTAGTCATTAGCTACAAATGAAAAACACAGAGTATCAAGAAAAGAAATGCAAATGCGATTAAACGAAACCTAACATACGTCGAAAAACAGGGGGAGGCTCCACAGCTGCACTCATACATCCACATTCCGGTATGATGTAGTTTCCTTTTGCCGAGGAACGAGCATCTTCTCTCTCGCTTTTGACTAATCTGAGAACAAACAAAAAAAATTGAGATTAAATTGCATGAAGTAAAAGCACTAGATTTTACTCCATCTTAGTACAAATAAAACCTGAATTGTAGCTTCTTCTGTAAATGTAAACGGAAAATCGTTTAACAAATCAACACGACGCATTTGCTCTTCGAATCTCTCACATTCTTCCTTGTGATAGCTCCAATGCAATGTCTACAACCCAAAATCAAAAGACCCAAAATTAAGTCTATTAAGCAACGCCTTAACTTCCTCAACACAACCATGGTTCGTATGTCATGGATCTTCTAAATTTCAACAAGTAAATTCTCTACTTATCTACATGCGATCCTAATCAAAAGTTTCTAAAACCTAAATGCGATCTCGGAGCGGTTAGATAACGTAGCGCCGCCGCAAATTAAACAGATTAGGTCGACGACGACGAAGAAGAAGAAGGGTTAGAGAAGAGAAACCTGATGAGAGACGGAGCAATACGCTACGGCGCCACAAGAGCCACATCTCCGAGTCGATGGGCCAACGCACCGCGTCCCGAAGCCACGCGCAGCACACTCCATCGGCGACCGTCGTAAGCGCCGTTGCTTAACAGAACGAAATGTATCGAAGAGTCTCGACAACACTTAACTTAAGGCCCATTTTGTTCTTATCGTAAGGCCCAATAATTATTGGTTGACTGGTTAAGTTGACCAGGAAAATAGCAGGAGGGTTAGTTTCGTCATTTTCTATAGTCTTTCTTTACTTTCCTTCGACGAGTGTGTTACCGCGTTCTACATCTTCTATATTATTATTTTTGGAGTACTAATTTGAGTATGTACAAAAAATTACTCAATATTACACATTATGCCTTTGAGTTTATAAGGAAATAATTTTGAACATTTAATTACGAAAAACCAAATAAGTAAATATTACAATCTTTTCCAAAAATAAACTCAAAAATATTAAGGAAATTATGTAAACGTCATTTGGAAAACAAAATAAAATATATGCTATTCACATAAATACACTATTACATAGTTTTTTATAAAAAAATACTATTAAAATTTTACTTAAATCAAAATACCATTAGAAAGAGTTTTTTTTAAAAAACCATAACATTATTTTTAACAAAAATAACACACAAAATAAAAAAGAGTTTAATTAATTTTATTAAAAATTTTAAAACGAGTTGAAACATATTTTTGTTAAAAATATCAAATAGTAAAAAAAATAGTTTGTAAACGGGTTCGGTTTTCGGTTCGATTCTAAAAAAACAGAAGAAATTGCAATTATATTAAAATTTAAATCTTATATTACATATTCAAAATATGTTTACAAGAATTATATATATATATATATATATATATATATATATAATCAAAATAATTATAATTTTAAATAAATTTGGGTAAATCGCATAGTTCGATTTGTATTTTGACTCCGGGTTTTTTCCAAATAAATAATAAATTATAATAATTTGGTCTAATCAACTTACAAATTATATTAAAATTTTGTTATACAGAATATATAATAAAAATATTAAATAGTAATTAAAAAAAAAATTCATTTCAACAATATTAATTGATCCTATTTTGTTTAAACAATGAAGATAAAATAATATTCAAAATTTCTAAATTAAATATATAAAATCATATAGAAAACATAAACCCGTGGTGAATCACGGGTTAATTCCTAGTTTAAAGGTAAAGACGACCGGCCACGTTTTTGAGAACTATTTTATTTCCCTCATTTTTCAATTTGAAAAAGGTTTATTTCCTTAAAAAAAATAACTCCATAAACTTTTGTTTTGTTTTTTTTATACCTTTTTAATTTAAAAATATGAAGATCAAGATAATTTAAAATAAAATGAAAGACTATTCACATTTTCTAGTTTCCACAAGTAAAAAAAATATCACTCTTTTAGTTAGAACTTAAACGTCAACATTAAAAGTTGGAAGTATACTTTTTGTTAATACGTTGATATTTTATGTTTGCATTACTATAAATTTATTTGTATTTTTGTCTAACAATGGATATGATCCACTATCATTGATTTCATTCCCCATTCGTTTTCACTGACTACGATTGCATTGGAAATCATATAATTGGAGAAACATTCAAACTTTATAGTTTAGGAAACACTTTTTTTTTTGTTTGAAAAGTAATTTTTTTTTTTGTCAACAGTAATTTTTTTAATTATTTATCTGTTTCTTCGTTTTAATTTTCCCAGTTAAAGTATTTGCTTGTTATTTAAAATTATTAGTGAAAAAACCCTCAAATTTTTATAAAATGATTAATGTTCCTAAATTCCCAACTTGAAACCCTTGTTCTCGAAATAAAATGTGAACCCATTTAATGGGCGTAGAAAACTAAAAAAAAATATGCAACTTTTCTAATAATTGAAAATCATATCTTAAATAAGATATGTCGACTTTATAGTTTAGACTTCGAAATGCATCAAAATATTTCTAGAAACAGCAAAATACGAAAGCACTCCTTTTTCCAAAGACAAAGTCAACGATACACATCAACCGCACCACCAGCTCCATAACACGGAAAGACAAATAAACAGTGTAACTAATGAAAGGGTATTTTCGTCATATCCATAAATCTATAGCTACGTAGCAAACCAAGAAGAAGAACAACAAGTAACAACTCTTCTGCATCAACTTTCCTCATTACACCAAAACCTCTAAATTCTCAACTAAATTTTTTTAAATAAACCTACCAAAACCGAATACTTGACATTTATTAATTTTCCGTTTTGAAGCTATTAAAGATTCTTAACACAAAGATGTTATTTTTATTCAATCTATCTCCCTATTCTCTCTATGTGTAAATGATCTAATAAAATATTTTCATGTATGCCATGTCTCACAAGCCATGGCTGTTTCCTCCACAAGTAACAATAATCTTCTTCTTAAACGTCGTCGTTTTACCTCTACGTTGCTTTTCTCAATTTAATTCTCCTCAAAACATAGAAACTTTCTTCCCTCTTCCACCACCGCTTTCGCCGCCTTTAAACCCATCTCCGCCTCCGAATAACTCTTCTTCCTCCTCCGATAGAAGAACGATCACGAGAGCTGTTCTCATAACGGCAGCAATAACTGTAGTTATCGCAGCTTTGTTCTTCTTCTTGCTTCATAGATGCGTCGCCGCGAGGCGGAGACGGAGAGATAACAGAGTCGGCGTCGAAAGCTCCTTGCCTCGAATTCATCATTCTTCTCCGGCTACGACGACGGTGGAGACGGCGGCTTTGGCTCGAGAGGGGTTCACGCGGTTTGGTGGTGTGAAAGGGCTAATATTTGAGGAGAACGGTCAAGATGTGTTGTATTGGAGAAATTTACATAGCAAGAGGAAGAAGAGTGGAAGTTTTAAGAAGGAGATCGTTGCCGGAGAAGACGGTGGTGGCAAAGAGATAGAGAAGAGCAAGAAAAAAACAGAGCAAATCACAGAGATTCCTCTTCTTAGAGGAAGATCATCGACTTCTCACAGTGTAATCCACAACGAGAATCAGAACACAATCACGCCGCCACTTCCACCACCGTCGCCACCGCTGCCACCACCGCAAATTCCGGTGAAGCAAAATGCGCCTCCTCCTCCACCCCCGCCTATAAAAGCTCCTTTACCTTCAACACCACCGCCGCCTCCTCCGGTGAAGAAGCTAGGAGCATTGTCGTCATCGGCGTCAAAACCGCCGCCTGCTCCGAGAGGATCAAGCGGCGGAGAGAATTCGAGAGGTGGAGCCACACAAGTGAAGCTAAAGCCGTTACATTGGGATAAAGTAAACCCAGATTCCGATCATTCCATGGTTTGGGACAAAATCGATCGTGGCTCTTTTAGGTATTTTATATATACATTTCAAAATTCGATTTTGCGATTTTATTTAAATCCCTAATCTTTTTTAATTAAACATGTTTTTTTTTCACTTATTAGTTTCGATGGAGATTTAATGGAGGCTCTCTTCGGCTACGTCGCCGTAGGGAAGAAATCTCCCGATCACGACGAAAACGCTAAATCATCTTCTCCGTCGCAGATATTTATACTAGATCCGCGAAAATCGCAGAACACAGCGATCGTTCTCAAATCATTGTGTATAACGCACGAAGAGCTCGTCGAATCACTCGACGAAGGACACGATTTCGTGGCGGAGACGCTCGAGAGACTAGCTCGTATCGCTCCGACTAAAGAAGAACAGTCGTCGATTCTCGGATTCGACGGCGACGCGGTGAAACTCGCCGACGCCGAATCGTTTCTCTTCCGTCTTCTCAGATCCGTGCCGACCGCGTTTATCCGCGTAGACGCGTTTCTCTTCAAGGCTAATTACTATCCAGAGATGGACCACCACGCGAAATCGCTGCAAACGCTAGATTCGGCTTGTAAAGAGCTTAGATCTCGCGGCTTGTTCGTGAAGCTTTTGGAGGCTATACTAAAAGCAGGTAACAGAATGAACGCGGGAACCGCGAGAGGAAACGCTCAAGCGTTTAATCTAACCGCGCTTTTGAAGCTGTCAGATGTTAAAAGCGTCGACGGGAAAACGACTCTTCTTAACTTTGTCGTGGAAGAAGTCGTTAGATCGGAAGGTAAACGTTGCGTTTTGAACAGAAGAAGCCAAAGCTTAACACGAAGCAACAGTAATAATAACATTAATAATAATAGTACTCTTCGAGCAATGTCTAAAGAAGAAGAGCAAGAGAAAGAGTTTTTGAAGCTCGGTTTAACCGTTGTTGGTGGATTAAGCTCTGAGTTTTCAAATGTTAAGAAAGCCGCGTGCGTAGATTACGACACGGTTTCCGCGACTTGCGCGGCTCTTGCGGTTAGGGCGAAAGACGCGAGGGTTGCGATCGCAGAGTGCGAAGACGGAGGGAAGTTTGGGAAGAAGATGATGATGTTTCTTGATTCGATAGAGGAAGAAGTGAAGACGGAGAGAGAGGAAGAGAGGAAAGTAATGGAGCTTGTGAAGCGTACAACGGATTATTATCAAGCGGGAGTTGTTATAAAAGGGAAGAATCCTCTTCATCTTTTTGTTATTGTTAGAGATTTTCTTGGCATGGTTGATAAAGTATGTTTAGAGATTATGAGGAATACGCAGAGGAGGAAGATAGTAAGTCAAGAGGAGTCGTCGTCGTCTTCTTCTACGTCGAGGAACACTGTGAAATTCCCGGTTTTGCCTCTTAATTTCATGTCGGATAGATATAGGAGTGATTCCGATTCTGATATGTGAGAGGGATAGAGTTTATAGATTTATTTTTTTGTGAATTATAGTATAACTATTGAGTATTTGTTATGTTAATGTTGAAAGGTATTAAATTGTTGATAATATTATTTGGTTTATCATATCATATTTACATTGTAATGAACTTTTGAGTAAATATTCAATACGTTTATTGAGCTTAAGCGTTTTCTCAAATTGGAGAAAAGGAAGACCAAAGGAAGTAAAAGAGTTGTATTATAACAACTCTATTAAACAATGCTTTCTTTGGTTTGAATTTCAACAACAATGGGAAGTTTCACTTATAGATCTCTCTTTTCTTTGTCAAGTTCCCAACTACGATTAATATCCAGAGTCCAGTTCCGTAGCTCCCTTGACCTTCCTTTGCTTCTCATGGACGCTAAATGTTTTTTCTTCCACAATTGTGTATTATAGGCTTTTTTTGTATGTTGGTAACAATTAACTCAACATTCCTACTTTGTTTTGTTCCTATTCTTTTCCAACATTAATCACCTGAATCAAAACATTTGTTATGTATCCACCAATTCTTACATACATATGCAGTTCTTGTATGTTCTTAATGGAGCCTCCTTTTAACCCGCAAGCTCGCTGATAGGTGGACGGTCCATGATGTCTGCTGCAGCCGCCGCACTACGTTGCAGCGTCGGGTCAATATCGGGCAACTTTGGTATCTGAGCCAAGAGATCTATGCTGCGCCGTAGCAGCCGAGCTAGATCGCCTTCGTCCATGGCACATTCCATCATCATTTCTTTCCAGCTTAACCCGGAAGCCCAAGCTTCGACCATACCCGAGAACTGAATATCCAAACAACAAGAGATCTCGACCTCGTGCTTCTCTTGAAGTTTTATAAGAGAGATTCTCTGTTCCTCTAAGGAATTAACCACGTCTACAACGGTATCTGATGGCTCGTATATATAGTTGTTGTCTCTCCATGGACGGACTTTTATGCCTTCGGAGACTAAACTTGCGCATACACCGGCTAGTTGAGGAGGCTTGAGATCCACGAGGACTTTGTTACGGAGCACCATTGCGAGCCATAGCTCGTTTTCTCCTCGGATAGCAGCGGCCGTCTCTCCCAAAGGGAATATCAAGTGTGTGTTAATGTCTAATGCTCTGCTCTCGTGGATCACGTTGCTTATTCGCATGAAATCTTTCCAGCCAGAAGGTTCGATCTGATCTAAACGGTTTATGAGGCGTCTCGATCTAGCTTTGAGACGTTTCATTTTCTCAATAGTCAGCTTAGCGTTCTCTAGGATTTTCTTGTATTCTCTGAACCCTGCTGACCGAGATATCCTCTTCTTCAGACGCGACACTTTGCTTCTTTGTTGCTTGTATTGTTCTTCGGCGTTTTCATACTCTTGGGACATATGTAAGACTTCGTCTTCTTCGGAAAGGCTGCTTAGGACAGGTACATTTAAACTCCACGACCATGTCTCTAAAGAACCTTCCATTCTCCACATACTTCCGAGTTCGGATTCAGAAAGTTTATCCCACTGCATATCTGCTTTATCCAAGAGAGTCTTCATGATTTCTCGAGGCAAAGCATCTCCCATCGCTAGAGCAACGTTGGGGAAACCCGTTCTGTAGACAGTCCTTATCCATCTCTCGGTAAAGAGATACCATGAGTTATCAGAGCCAAGGGCGACATAGTAAGACGGTTTAACAATAGGCTTTCCTTGTTCATCAGCCACAAGCTCGTCTTCGACTACGTTCAAGGCAAAAGACTCATCCAAGGACATCATCTTCTCGAGTTTTGAACCCTTAAATGAATCGATATGTCCTAAATAGACAGCAGGAACTGACTGTTGTGTCCCTTCGGAATCCTTGAACTCCAAACAAATAAACGGTAAGTTTCCTTCTTCCATGCCTTTTAAAAGCGGTTTTAGAGCAGAGAATCTTTCGAGCTCCATTCTTCTTCGTAGTTCAGTGCGTTTGCGCTTCTCTTCACGAAGTTCTTCTTGAAGTACAGTGATCTCTTTGTACTCTTTTGCCGAAAGAAGTTTCCTACTCTTCTTGTCTATTGCTTCGTCGCTTATTTCTGATGTCAGAATCTCTATCTTCTTGTCGATTTCCGCAAGTTCCTCTTTTGCAGCAACCGTCACATTGCTGCTCACATAGTTTCCGAAACTCTTCTCGACTAGTTTCTTAGCTTCTTCTAGACTTCTCCCTGCTTGTAAGACTTTCCCGTCCTGGGTACCATTTGATTTACGAGTAACTTTTGAACCAGCTACAAGATTTAGCACCATTCCATAAGAAGCAGTGAACTGTGACACGAGAGGCTTTACTCCAGCAAATACAAGTTTGCAGCATTCTTCAGCGCCTTCAAAAGCGGTCTGAACCAACACAGTGTAACCCTTTTCGTCGATTCCTCTACGACCAGCACGCCCAGCCATCTGGAACAGTTCGTTAGGACCAAGCTGTATCCGTTCATTACCAGCCTTTTTCGTCAGAGACGAAATAACAGCTGTTCTAGCAGGCATGTTTATTCCAGCAGCAAGTGTCTCTGTAGCAAAGACAACTTTGACAAGTCCTCGCTGAAACAATTCTTCGATGAAAGATTTCCAAAGAGGTAGACATCCAGCATGATGTGCGGCGATTCCCCTTAGCAGTCCTTTCTCTGCACTCTCTCTCACTGCATCTGGATAAAGAATACGAAACTTCCTCAGGGCAAGCTCGACTTCACTCTTTTCGCAATCATCTAAAAGCTGAAAATTTTCTACATACTGTACAGCTGCATCACATCCTCTACGGTTAAAAATGAACCATATCGCTGGTAGCATATTCTTTCCCTGGAGATGCCATAACGTGTCACTAATTTGAGGTACCTAAAAGTCAAGACTCAGTCATTCATTAACATATCCAAATATAGTATATATAAGAAAGCAGAGAATGACTACTTTGTTAGGAAGAAAATGTAAGACCTGTGAACGGCGAATCTTGTTTATCTCATTCTTTGAAAGAGAATAATCAGAAATGTTGTTCATGAGGCTGTTATAGCTCGTATCACTTCCTCGTTTTCTTGACCTCCTTCCCCTACGCCCGTCATCATCATCGCGATATCTAGCTTCTGAGGCAGACAGTTGCAAATAATTGAGAGACAGCTTCCTGCTCCAATAAAGAAAGCCTCTTCCAATTACTATCATAGAGTGAAATATACACTACATATTGTTGATGATATAAAAGCATAAAGTTGATCAAGTTACCTATTAACTTGTGTCCCTTTCTCATCAAGCAGAGGTAGTAAAGAATGTTTTGTTGAGAAGTACCAAGTTAATGGAACTGGGCGTCTTGTCGATGTTACCAACTCAGTCTTACCATGTATCTAAGGACAAAACACAACCAGCAGGTAACACATCTTAGATAACTAGTGGCTTTATAGTAGTTTAGGGAACTTGTAGTCTTGAACAATAGAAAAAGTAATTACAATGCTTAACAATAGAAGACAAATGAGACAACGAACATGGCATTAAGATGAAGAGAAGATGACAAACATGGTACATTACAATAACCACATTATATGAACATGACAAGGGAAAATGTCTACAAAACTCACCTCACCGATCCAACCAGCTAATTCATCTGGATTCGCCACAGTAGCAGATAAACATATAAGCTGAACCTCCTTAGGACAATAAATGACCTGATCATTTTACAAAACACAAACCAAACTGAGAAACTCAACAGATAAGCTTCTCGGGGAAAGCAGATTAAACAGTGGAAAGAAAGAACTCACAATCTCTTCCCAGACAGTTCCTCTAGAAATGTCACTCAAATAATGAACCTCGTCCAAAACAATCGCATCGACATGAAAAAGTCCAGTTCCTGAAGAAGCCATTCCAACACTAAACAAAACACGGTTCAAAGAAGCTCCTGTAAAAGACCAGACACAGAAAGAGCTATAAACTGTCTAAACACACCTTTGATACAACATGTTACGGAGAATCTCTGTAGTCATGATAACAATCTGAGCATCTTTGTTAATAGCAGAGTCACCAGTAAGTAGACCAACGTTATCATCTCCAAATGTCTCCCTACAAAAATCACATTTATCATCGATTATAGTTGTTTCACACACGCCATAGCTTAACACAAGATATTATCAATGGGAATTAAACAAACTTTACTTGAACTCTCGAAACTTTTGATTAGAGAGTGCTTTAAGAGGAGTAGTGTAGAACAAACGTCGACCTCGAGCCACCGTAGCAACAGCCGCCGCTTCAGCTATCAATGTCTTGCCACTACTCGTCGGAGCAGAAACCACCACCGAAGAGCCTCTTAGGAAAGCCTCAATAGCCAATCTCTGAAAACCAAAACGACGCAGTTTTCGTTACTTTCTCAAAACCCTAATTTCTTAAAGAGAAATTGATTGAGATAAAGAAGAAGAAGAGAGAATCGAGACCTGGAACTTATCGATTCGAAAATCGTAGATGGAGATAAGCTCGTCGATATCAATCATCTCGACGCCAAAATCGCGTACGAGACTACGAAGCTTCTCCACTCTCTGCCACCGAAACTCGACGCGTTGCCTCGCCGATTCATTCGGTAAACTCACCGGAGAGAACTCTGATTCGTCGTCGCTGTTACGAGTTTCGTCGTTGATATCGTCGTATTCGTCCGCTGCTTCATCGTCTCCGTCGTCGTCTTCGTCATCATCCTCTTCTTCTTCGTCTTCGTCTTCTTCCTCGAACTCCTCTGAGAGCTGAGATTGAGACGGTGAGAGAGAATTAAGAGGTTTCAATGAAAGTTGCCTTGGAGTTAAGATTAGTGATTTGGTGAAGAAGAAGCTTGAGGAAGGAGAAGGAGAGCGATGGAGAGTGTGAAAATTGAAGAATTTGAAGGAAGAAGATGTGAGGGAGACGATGGGTAGAGTAGTGTTCATGTTCTGAGATTTAATGGTTTTTTTGTTTTTCTTCTTCCTTTTGGATATTACATCAAATTAATTAAATTATTTTTTTTTTTGGGATTTTGATACGTAGTTACGTACACGGTGGAAAAACAAGAAATTTGAAATATATATTTCAAATGTAAGACAAAACGGCAAAGTGTTATTAACTATTCAATGTGATCCATGAATAGCGTAATTTAAAAATAAAAATTAAAAAAATAACACACCAATCATAGACCGTCACGTATTTAATGGTTCATGAACAATGCAAAATCTCTCTAAAATCGGATTTCTTAACTATTTTGTGGACCTCATCGGGTAACATTCCTCTCAAAACTCCATTGGAAGCTTAGTTAGATAATGGGTCACAATCAAATTCATGTTTTTAAGCTCTGCTTAAATTTTTATTTATAATGTGTTATGGCTTGTGTGGCCCGATCTCTTTTATTCTTTTTGTGTATTTATCTAGTCTAGTACGATTTTAAATATTTTTGAAAGGGAAAAATATCAATTAAATCATCAACTTTCAAATTTCACCGAAAAAAATCATGAACTTTCGCGTGAACCATTAAAATGCTATATTTTTCATTGACTGTCATTTTAAATCATGAACTTTATTTGACTGGGACAATAAGAGCATGACGTTAAATCTGTTAATGGATCAAATTGACAGTGTTAAACTTCCGTTTAGTTTCTCTGTTTAATTAAAACTACGTCGTTTTCAATCTATACACAAGAGAATAAAATACCCAAATCAATTAAGAACCCTAAATCCTTCTTCTTTCATCTCAATTTCTTTTTCTATCTCGATTTCAATTGTCTCTTTTTCTTTTGTTAATGATGACATGTTGATGTTATTCAATCTACTTTAACTTTTTTTGTTGTCGTTTTTCCACATATGAATTGTATGTTAGGAACAGTTCATCATTTCTTTAAGAACACAAAAGGAAAGAAGAAAAAGAAACCGAACATAGAAAGAATAGTCTGAAGATGAATATAACCACACACATCATCTTAATTAGAAAACGAAAGACAAGGCAACGACCAATGTTGTGGAGATGAGCTGAGGGTAAGTAGAGAAAGTAGCAGCAATTAAATTCAACGAAGGAGTCGGACCATGGTCGTGTTCGACGGTCATGACCAACACGGCCAAGACATTGCAAATTCATTCAAATGTATATGAACAAACAAAGAGATGGAAAAAAGGATTTAGGGTTCTTAATTGATTTGGGGGTTTTGTGAACAATAGGTCGATTTGGGGATTTTAATCTCTTGTATATAGAGTGCAAAACGGCGTCGTTTTAACTAAACGGAAAAACAAAACGAAGGTTTAACAGTGTCAATATGTTCGTTAACATATTTAACGTCGTGTTCTTATTGTCCTAGTCAAATAAAGTTCATGATTTAAAATGGCAGTCAACGAAAAATATAGTATTTAAATGGTTCACGCGAAAGTTCATGTTTTTTTCGGTGAAATTTGAAAGTTTATGATTTAATTTACATTTTTCCCGATTTCGAAGTGTTTTAATTAACTATTTTACTTAAAAATACAAAAAAATCAATTCAGTGAAATTTTTAGATGAATTTATAGGGATTTTTAGTAACAACTAATAACAAATTCCACAATTATCAATATCTAAGTAAAAATAAATCATTACAAATCATTGATTAAATATACTCTTCTTAATTAAAATTAGTTATGGTAATATGTTGAGTGGCATTAGAGCAACACCAAATTTACATTATTAGCAAAACACTAAATATTTTTTTGGTATAAGTTTTAGATGTCTATTGTAACAAGTTTTGCATCATATTTAATGTTGGATAATTGCAGTAAATGGACATAGAAAAACACAAAATTAGGTGTACGCTTTTTATTTAGGTGGAGAAGAGAGATAATTTTTTTTCTTCCTATTTTACCCCTTATCATCATCTTCTTCGTTTCTTTCTCTCTCTTCTGTAAATCTCCCTCTTCTCTTATCTTTTCCACAAATTTTTTTTTTCTCTCAATCTCTCTCTTTTTTCTTGATTGTTTTCCTTTTTCTTTCTTGGTTTTCTCTCTTTCTTGGTTTCTCTCTTTTTCTCATGATTTTTTCTCGTTATCTATTTTCTTGGTTTTGGGATCTCTATTTATCTCTTTGATCTCTCTCCATGTTCGATCTCTCTCTATCTTTCTCGGCGAATCTCTCTCGGTTGGATCTTTCTCTCGGTCAAATCTCTCTCGAATTTTTTTATCGATCGGATCTCTTTCTCGATGCGATCTCTCTCGGATTTCTTTTCGGTTGGATCTTCTTGGGTCTTTTTTACTTGGTCGGATTTCTCTTTTGATATAGTGATATCATTTTTGTTAGCCCGATTTTTCTTATTATCGCGATATTAGTTTTGTTATCCCGATAATACTTTTGTTATCGCGATATTTTTTTCTTGTTATCGCGATATTACTTTTGTTATCGTGATACTTTTTTCGTTATCGTGATACTTTTTTGTTATCACGATTTTTTTTTTTTTGATAACTCTTTTATCGTATAGTTCATATCGCCTAACTTATATATTATCGTAATTACTCAATTTAATCGCGTTATTTATTTGATTTAAAATTATAAAATAAGTCTACGATAATAAAAAAGTTATCCGATAATATTTGCACAGAAAAAAGCAGGGGTATAATGGTCAAAAAATTTTTTTATCTCTCCTCCCACCTAATAAAAAAGACAATACCTAATTAACTAATCTTCTGAGGTCATATATTTAATTGACCCTTTAATGTTTTTGGTGTCCTATTGGAGTTGCTATTAATCACTCGCTAACGTTGACAAATGGCCACGAGTCCTAAATATGAGACACGCTCGCTACTATTCATACAAAAAGTTTTAGATTACGTAAATAGATATAAAATAATTATTTATCTTCATTCCTTTTTTAGTAATAAACTAAATTTATTCTTTTGAAAATTGTAAATAATTAATTTCCTTGTTTGCTTAAAGTAAACAAATCTGTAGTTTTGTATTATCCTAAACATTACAAGTATTTTTCGTGGTAACCAAAACATTTACAATTTTTTTAAGTTTTAACACACAAAAAAAGTCTCAATAATTCCTAGCAAAAAAAAAAGTCTCAATAATTCACGGTAATAAATTAAAGCTAAGAAAATAAGCATGCAGAGCACGTGATGCTGAGTCTGAGAAACAAGTGATCAGCCAATCAGAGAAGCTTCTCTTCTTTTAATCAGCCGTTTATCTTCTACCGATCCCATTTAACGTTATGAGAATTATTATCCAGCTGGTTCCATCTTGTTCACAGCTGGCACAGTCCTATCACAATACTTAATCTTACGGTACACCATCACGCAGAGAATTACTAATTAAACAACATTAATTAACGAGATCTTGGATTATTAAATTGTTAATCCCCATCGGTTGAATAGGTAATTACGTTGGGATTGATCATTAACAACAATAAAGTATAACGACTAAGCCACATCCACTCTCCGCACGCGCCTTTCCAAAGCGCGTGGATTCCAAATCTCTCTCTAAAATCCAAATAAAGACACTCTTCTTCTTCTTGCTCTCTCTCTAGATTCTTGAACTCTTTAAGCTGTTTTTTTCCAAAGCTTCACAGTTTCTTGAGAACGCGTTTTTCGATAATGCGGTTGCGTTTTCAGATGAAATCCGCGGTTTTAGCGTTTCTGATCATTCTAGTGTTTCTTTCGCAGCTCGCCGTCGGGATACGTACGGTTCCAGGGAGGATCTCCGCCGTATTCGCCACCGTCGGCAACGGAATCGATCTCGGAACGTTCATAGAAGCTCCAGAGTACAGAAACGGCAAGGAGTGCGCGTCGCAATCAACGAGCGGAGAGAACTACGTGTCGTCCTGCGACCCATCCCTCGTCCACGTATCCATGACGCTGGACTCAGAGTACCTACGTGGCTCAATCGCAGCCGTCCATTCGATTCTCCGCCACGCGTCGTGTCCAGAGAACGTTTTCTTTCACTTCATCGCCGCCGAGTTCGACCAGGCGAGTCCACGCGTGCTGAGTCAACTCGTGAGGTCCACTTTCCCATCTCTAAACTTCAAAGTCTACATTTTTCGTGAAGACACAGTGATAAATCTCATATCTTCTTCGATAAGACAAGCCTTAGAGAATCCATTGAACTACGCAAGAAACTACCTCGGAGACATCTTAGACCTCTGCGTAGACAGAGTCATATACCTTGACTCGGACATAATCGTCGTAGACGACATAACCAAGCTGTGGAAAACGGATCTAACCGGGTCAAGAGTCATCGGAGCTCCGGAGTATTGCCACGCGAACTTCACAAAGTACTTCACGAACGGGTTCTGGTCCGACCCGGAATTACCCGGATCTTTAACGGGTCGAAAGCCTTGCTATTTCAACACGGGCGTGATGGTTATGGATCTCGTGAAGTGGAGAGAAGGTAGTTACAGAGAAAAGATCGAAACTTGGATGGTTTTACAGAAGAAGAGAAGAATCTACGAACTGGGTTCGTTGCCACCGTTTCTATTGGTCTTTGCAGGAGAAGTAGAAGCTATAGATCATAGATGGAACCAGCATGGGTTAGGAGGAGACAACGTACGAGGAAGCTGTAGGTGTTTGCATAAAGGAGAAGTGAGTTTGTTGCATTGGAGTGGGAAAGGGAAGCCATGGGTTAGGCTTGATGAGAAAAGGCCTTGTCCTTTGGATCATCTTTGGGAGCCTTATGATTTGTATCAAGGGAACAATAAGATTGAGAGGGCTAAAGACCAGTCTTTGCTTGGTTTCTTCTCTTCTTTGTCTGAGTTAACTGAAGATTCTAGCTTCTTGTAATAGTGTGTTTTGAGTTAAACAACATTCATTTTTTGTTATTGGTTTTGTATAAATTTTATTAGTGAGGAGAGTTAGTAAATTTTATAAATTTTACTAGTTAGGTTTTTAGATCTTGGCATAAGAAATCTCAATTTTCTTTGTTGGGAGACATTTTCAGGAACATAGTAAGAGTTAGGAGTTTGAAACAAACCTATATGTATGTTCAAATAGTATATGTTACTATTTGATTTCATATGGAGAAATTAGTGTATAAATAGGGATGATTAATTTATATTATGAATAAATGAGTTTGATGTTTGTAAGCTTGTAATGATGAAGTGAAATAAATGAAGAAGCGTTACCTTACTTTGAATCTGACCTTTTTATAAGCATTAAAGGCTTGGCTCCTCGGCAAATGTAAGTTTTTGAAAATGGACACGAAAATGTAACTGTTGAATGTCTTTAATGGTAGTCAACATTTGTCAAACTTCAATATTACACCTAACATTTTAAATGACGTTTAAAAGTATTTTTCAAATTAAATAATGTTATTGTAATGTAATTTTTGTATTTATTTTTGTATAATTCAGTTTAGTTGACTACTAGTTACACTACGAAATAAGTATATATATATGTTAGAGCATATCCATTACTGTTTCTTAAAGAGATCTTAGCAAATTGTACCATTAAATAATTAAGATCTGGATCTTAGAGCTTTAATATCGGTATCTCTTAGAGAGGTTTTAATCAAAATTTTGAGTGTGGGTCCCACACGAAAAATATGAACCGGTGCTTTTGTCTCTTTTTTAAAAGGCAATTCTTGTTTTTTCCGCGGGCCCACTGACACGTGGCGGCCTGCGATTGGTCCTTTTTTTTTTTTAAATCAGAGAAAAAAAAAAATAATAATAATAATTTTAAGAGGTGGTTTACTGATAATAATGCTCTTATATTTCCAATTTAAGATCCGGATCTTAACTATTTAGTGGGTCCTTTGGATACGTGGCGACCCTTAATTGATGCGTTTTTAATTATTTTATTTTTCTTTTTTTTTAAATAAACTGTTCATGGGTCCTTAAGAAATTTTGTGGGTTTCTCTGTTGGAGATTGATTTTAGGATCCTACATAAAATAGAGAGGATACACTTACAAGAACAACCAAAGGTATTTAAATATTTAATATACTCATAATCGTTTCTTTAGTCTTTAAAGCCTCCAAGTAGAACCTTGGGAATAAAGTCTTGATCTAAAAGCAAAATCTATGCAAGGCCCTGTCCCAAAAGGCTGCACAGATAAAGTACTATGATGTTTAAGAACCTTGCTCTGTATATGTTTAAGACGAAGATCAAAGTTTTTAAGCAATTCAAGATGTAAAGAGTCAATAATATATTTTGCTATATATTAAAAGTCTTAGCTATGTGAGAAAGCATTATACAATATTATGTCAATGAATGTGTATAAGAAACTATAGACTAGTTTATTTTATCGACAAGACTATAACTTATTACAAAAGACATTTCATTTTCAATAGAAATCAAGAACCTGCCAAGACCAAATGAATCCACATTTCATTTTCAATAGAGGCTCGAGTGTCTCCATTAGTATCCCGAGCCTTCATAAGGTCGAGTAAATTATGAGGAAATTTAGCCACATTTTCCAAGATTTGAATGGCTGGTCGATACGGAAATATCTTCTCCAGAACCTCTATTTCTATACTTGTAATCTAAAAAGGATACTCTTTTATTTTTTTGTTTTTTTAATTTTATAGGCCACAAAAAAATATTTTTAAAATCTCAAAACGACAATATTTTTTATTTAGTTTTAAGAATTTGATAAAAGTATTTCAAAAATCAAAAAACAAATTTAAAATATTTTTCCGAAAATCATCCAAATATGATTATAAAATCGATTTTTCAAAATTTTTAAGGTTTAGAAACTAAAATCTTACCATTTGGGTTCGCAAGCTCTAAACCAAGACTCATGTATTAGTTTAGGGTTTATATTTGTCAATTTTCGGTTTTTTCAATTTTTTTTTTATTAAAAAATAAAAAAGGGGCATCAAAGATTTTTGAAGGGCATATAAGATTCTATATTAAAAAATAGGAACATTTCAGAAGTTGACTCGTAGACATGTTTGGCCGGCCTAATGGATGCTACCGGCCTAATGGATATATGCTCCTCAATATAATCTTTGCCATATGTTATGATCAAGAACTTGCATTATATCTCCCTTGTCCCAACATTCTAGCACCCAAATCGGTAAGTACCATCTCGCTTTGCGATGCTCGTGACAATATAGGTTTTAGCCTATTAATGTGTAAAGAATTGTACTCTGAATGAGTTTTTTTTATCTAATCATTTAAAAATGCAAATCCATTTTAGATGTATTCTGAAAGCATCATATTCTTGCAAAGCTTAATATAAAAGATGTGTATACAAATATTGCATATATCAGAAAAATTATAAATGCAAATTTTTGGCATAAAAATAAAGATATTTTTTTAGATGTATATGCCCATGCATTTATAAATTATTTTTAAAATAACAGGAGTTTCAATGTAATGCTAAAACTTAAAAGAGAAATGTGTGTAAAAGGAGACCACATTGCTCCTTTGTGTTATGTTTTTTTCACTTATATTATTCTTTTGTTCTTTTGTGGGGTTAACTCCACCACTACTCTCTCTCTCTTTTTTAACGTTTGTACCATAAATGATTCGGTCCATTAGCTATTCATACATTGTCGTAGACGCCGGGATAGTGTTATCTGTCTCATGTGAATTTATGTCTGCTACTAGACCAAAGTCACTTCCCCACTACTCTCTCTCTCTATCTATTTTTCATATCTTTTACATCCATTAATTTATAAATTAATTTCACTAATCTTGACATATAAAAACAGTAATTTAAGCTTACTAATTAAGTATACCACCTGCGCACACAACATATATATAATTATATATATACATCGACCTACAAAACCCGAATAATAGATTTTTGTTTAAAAACATTTTATTACTCTTTAGGAACGGAGAGAATACGTAATAGATTTTGGCTAAAACACTGTTGTTGTGTATATGCTGAAAACATCATATTATAGTCGTAGAAACAAAATGATCTCATACCAACTCTTGTTAACTTTACCATAGAGAAGATCAAAGACAAAACATAGAAGTCACATATTTGACTAGCACCTTGAGATAGAACCATGTAACATTGTAACATGTTTTGGTCTTTTGACCCAAAACCCTACTTATAGAAAAATGTTATTAATTTATATCAAAGCAAAAAAAAAAGAGACAGTTATCATTTCAATAAATGTATATTTAGTGGGCTCAAGTATGCCCAATTTGTATTTGTTGCTTACCCAATTTTTAGTTCCTCCACAATGGACTTTATCCATGTGCAGCTTGTCCAAAAAGAATAATTTATTAGCGTTTAAACACACTTTAATGATAATTGTTTGCTACATACTTCGACTTTTGCTACATACTTCGACTTGTTTAAACTCTTGATTATCCACACAAAAAAAACGTGTAGATAATATGTCAATAATATTGCCAATAACCCTTTATCTAATCTTTGAAGAAGAGATGCGACCATTAGACCATTAATATATGTTAGATGTTGCAAAGCACCTCTTAAAAATATATATATATATATATTTCTTTTTTATTTTTTTCAAAAAAAAAATAGAAAACATCAATCGCGGGTCACCACGTAACAGTGGGACCCGCAAAAAGTTCAAGAGTTGGCTCTTAAATTAGAATTAATAGAGGTCGTTTCTATTATTGGATGTGGACCCCACCGCTTAGAGGTGGGTGGGGAAGCACAGGTTGGGTCAATGCATACGGGACGCATATCATTCGCCAACCTTTTCCTGGGCCTAGATCGGATCTTAGGCCATTAGACCAGTCAATTGGGTCCTTTGGGCCCACTCACTTGATACATAGTCAACACTTGTTTTCACATTGTGGTCAAGCTAGCTAATTCTCTTGCTTGTTGTGTGGCTTAATACAATGCACACTAACTACGAACCCTCTTGAGGTACAACATCTTTGACCTTCATTTTTCTCTTCAATATTGTTAAGTTCGTTTTTGTTATGGTATACATGCATGTGAAGAATATAACCTAATTAACTAATTGTTTATTCCCCCAAAAGTGAAGACACGACGAGTTGTCGAATTTTATTTTTTTGACATCTTTCAATTATTTTATTATAATTTTTACCCTTCAAATTTATATTAAATTTCGCAACAACTTCTAAACTACACAGACTGCACATGAAAATGAAGTATAAACTATGAATAATATTTTACAAATAAGTCAAGAAAAATAATAACATTTTACAATGAAAACATTTGATTTTAATTAAATTATTAACAACATCTATATATTAGTCACCACATGTATATATATCTCGTGCCGTACAGTCTAAAGATTGATTATTGACCACTTATATATATTCATGGTCTATTATCATATCGGAAATTGAGAAAGGTAACTTTGATTTGAATTTGAAAATGATCGTATGTCAAAGATTTTGTTGTCTTTGCTCGAAAAAGATTGACGTACAAGTTTTTGGAAAGAAAATTACAAGTCAATAAATATTTTCACGAATCTACGCCCTTTCAACTCTTCTTTCACAAAACTACTCCTAATTTAATATTTTCACATATTTACACCCTTTCAAAATTTTAAAATCTTGATTAACTTTTAAAAAATTACCAAAATTAATTTTTTTTCATTTGGGTTCGCTAATTAGTGTTTAGGGTATAGTATTAAGGGGTATGATTGTTTGGGTATAATTTATTTGAATTTAATTTTGAGTGTTTAGATATAATTTTGTGAAGTATTTTGGAAATAATGTAGTTTTGTGAAATATAATTCAAATGGTGTAGTTATGTGATTCTCACATAAAATTACGAAAAGTATTCCTAGGTTACGGTCCAAACTCAAATACTTAGGTGGAACATTACAGGTTTTGTCTTTTTATAATCATGGATAATCCGGACAGTTACAATTATTTTTCATATATGAATATGTACTATGCGTATAGATAATGATGGGGGAAAAATTGATCACACAATGTTAAATATTTGAAAGATTTGATTTTTTGGCAGTACTATATTGATTAAATATCCACATTATCCAAACAATTTCATAATCTATTTACCGAAAAATACTAATCTCCAAATTATATAGCTAAATATCTGATTTAAACATTTGCAAGTTTACATATTATATACGTTATCATTTCCAAAAGAAAAATACCAAAACTTTCATTAACTTTGTACAATAGTACCATTAGACTCATGACTCGATCAAATTATTTACCCTTGACTGTTAATAGATATACACATGTGAAAGGAAAACAAGAACTTTCGACTTAATTTCACAATAAGTTTAACAAAAGACTGACATTTTGGTGCTTAATTAAAATAGTCAAATCAATACATATGGGTTTGGAAAATAAAGAGAGCTAAAATAAAGACATATCCATAGACAATGATACATTATTATTTTTTGACAATGATACATTTAGTTTTTGATAGACAATCAAAAGCAAATAATTTATGAGCATTTAGGAATGTAACATTAGTTCTGTCAAACTTTAAAAATATATTTTGACCAAGTCCTGGTTATGATTATAATGAATAATAGAGTTTGTTTCCAAAAAAATCTAATAAAACTAAGACCAACAGTTGTAATAAAATAAAATAAAAAACTAAGACCAACATATACATTCCCAACATATATTTCAATCAATAAGTTTGTTTCAATCGCTATGTTTTGTTTTTAAAAATCTCTACCACCTTTTTTATTCCCAACATATATATTTTATTTATAAATATGTTTTGTTGAAATTTTTTTGGTCCTAATCAATCCAATTACCCAACAAAATATGTTTTAGTTTTATCAAAAAATAGAAATATATGGGTTTGCCTCTTTTTCATAATTTATATGTTCTTCATCCAATTACCTAGAAAATATCTTTAATTTAATAAAAAAAATACTACTATGTGTCTCTTGTTCTTCCAAGAAATTAACAAGAAAAATACAAATATTGGATGTCCTACTCTTTAGCAACGGCACATATTGGCAACTAAACCGGACTCATCACACTTTCTTGGACTCTCTTGTCTCTTTGAAATCAATTTAAGTCCTACCCATCCAATAATAAACCATTAATGTATCTATTTATTTATTTATTTATTTATTTATTTTTATTTTTTTATTTCTATTATATGTTTTCATTAATTGCTCATATTGTGCTATAATTTATGCTATAATTTATGCTATAATTTATGAGGCACATGCACACGCAAGCTTTTTTTGACCGACATGTGTGCCGTAATCTAAGAAAAGAAAAAATCAAATATAAACACATTCATATATATATATATATATCAACTTATTAACCAAAACACATCGAACAACAAGCCATTCATTTCCTACCACACACACACAAAAAGAAAATAGCTAAAGAGGTTGATCAAATATTTATTTATTTATTTATTTTAAACTAAAAAAGTGTTATGGGTCTAACGAATGGTTCAAGCAATGATGAGTACGTAAGGCTATTAGGTGCATGGCCTAGTCCTTTTGTGCTAAGGACTCGTATAGCACTTAACCTAAAACGTGTGCCTTATGAGTATCTTGAAGAAGAAGATACTTTGAATTCGGAGAGTGTTTTAAACTATAACCCTGTCCATAAACAGATACCAATTCTCATCCATGGTAATAAACCCATACGTGAATCTTTAAATATTGTCATGTATGTTGATGAGACTTGGCTTTCTGGTCCTCCTATTCTTCCTTCTGATCCTTTTGACCGCGCCGTGGCTCGCTTTTGGGATGTCTATATCGATGAACATGTAAGTCAAGAACCAATATATGGAGCAATATTTGTTTATACTTTGTATATGTTTCATGTTTTTACTTTTTTGCTTCACATGTTTCCTGTTTGTGTTAGGTTTTACAAAAAAAAAGTGTTAAAAACTTCATGTTTTAGCACGTGCAACTGAATTGGTCGATTCTTAAAACATTATTTTTTCTTTAATTTTAGAATTGATAAATTTAAGAAAATATTTACCACATTAATTTATTTATTTTAGTAAAATTTTGAACATGATATACATATAATTTGAGAAAATAAAGTTGATATTGGTTAGTTTTGCAAGTTGATATTAATTAGTTATTACATGTATTATAATGAAATATATATTGGTTTATATGAAAACTAACATTTTTTATTGCAAGCATGTTTTCTAGTTGTAATTTTTTATTTATAGTAACTTGCATAAATCATAAAGATTAATAAGTTTTAATTTGTCTTGATCTTTTATATATAGTGTTTCACATCAATCAACGGAGTGGCAGTAGCAAAAGGCGAAGAAGAAAGAAAAATCGCGATAGCGAAGCTAGAGCAATGTATGACTCTATTAGAAGAAACATTCCAAGAATGTAGCAAAGGAAGAGGATTTTTTGGAGGTGACAACATAGGATTCATCGATATCGGTTTCGGATCAATGTTGGGTCCTCTCAAGGTTCTTGAGAAATTTACAAACGTTAAGTTTATACATCCAGAGAACACACCAAATCTATTTCATTGGGCAGACAGATTCTATGCACATGAAGCAGTTAAACCTGTTATGCCTGATATTGAAAAGCTTGTTCAATTTGCTAGGCTTAAGTTCAATACTTCAATATTTAAATGAAGACAAAAAAAGGTTATAAATAATATTGTCATATGTTTGGAATAAGATGTAAGACACGCACAATCCAAAATGTTCTTTTATTTTATTTTTTTGGTTACTACTTTTTATATGTATGCAGAAGATAATGAATTGTGGCACGTACGTAAAAATGTGTATCTTCTTCTTCGGTAATTAAAAATCGAACTTTTTTTTTTTGTTAGGTATCCGATGTAAACTAGCTTTCTCTATGATGTAATAATAATCAAAATTTTTCCAATATAAAGATTTATGTTTAGCGTTATTAATTTTATGTCGTGACAGCGAAATTTCCACATATCATCAATAGGGAAATGATTGTATAGTCCAACTAACCCTATTGGCCAACTCTTATGAGCTAACTAATCAATGTTATATATCATAATTTCTAATTCTAAACAATTTAATTAATTAATTATAAGTTGCACAAAAAAAAAACAATTTAATTATAAAAATACTCTATTTGTTCCAAAACATAAGAATTTTATAGTACTAAAAAGATATAGTTTAAGAAATAATTAACTTTAAACAATTCAACCAATAAACAAGATATTACAATTATAAATAATAACAAAAAATTGTTTTTATAATCTTATATAGAAATCTGAAAACATCTTACATTTTGAAACAAAAAAAGAATTTTAAAAACATCTTATATAATCGAACGAAGGGAGTGTAAGATATATTATACATAATTACTTACCATCTGGTAAAATAAACGATGGATTTGAAGAAATTTTGTTACTAAGTAGTATCTATTTGTTGGTTAGTTGCATTATTTAGTTTATTCAACAAGTATATTCTTAATAAAATATTCCAAGTGATTTACCCAGAATTTTTTTTATATCAGAATTGTTTTTTGATTTTCTTATTAGTCTTTTGGTCGCAAATTGAAGGAAATATATGGATAATAACGTGTTCAACAGTGGCGACTAGCTAGATGCTTACAAACAAATTAAATGTGGTATTTTCAATCCTTTTCGCATTTGCTAGAGGTTGCAAGGTGCCAACTATACCAAATGCGACAAATTTAAAATACATTTAGAATTTAATTATATATACTCGATCGTGTCAAATTAGGCTTACAACTATATTTTTATAAATATACATCTAATTATTCTCTTATAATTGTTTTTCATTTTTTTTTTAATTATTGATATAGTAGATGCTAATGTTGTATTTTATTTGACCTTGATTTGTAGTAAATGTTTGGTCTCCTAAAAATAACCAAGTTTCGGATTTGTAGCTCCTTTTGTGATTTTTTTATAAAAATATACTAATTAATTTTTATGGAAATATGATAAGCTAAAATAGCTTTTTAAGTTGAAAAGTTACATTACTTTTTGTTCAAAAACTAAGATTTTTAATACATATTTTCAGGTGATATATTACCATTATGGTATGCTTGCTATGGTTACAAGTTAAACCAAATAATTATAACTTTTTATACTGTAGTTAAACAATGATCTCTCAAAACCTAAACAAATAATTATTTGAAAAAAGTATTTGACTGAATAATCTGACTCAAATAATTTCATAACCTAGGACTTTAAGGATTACATTATATTAAAAAAAAATACTTTAGTCAATAGTCAATCCTGTCACTCTTCCCAATTTCTAGTGCCGGTCAAAATGAAACCACCTTAATTTCCACCAATATCTTCTAAAAATATCAAACCTTTAACAATCTTTAGTCAACTTAAAAAAAAAAAATCAAATGTAACAAGTAGACCTTCTTTGAATAATAATAACAATAAAAAAAACAATAAACCAAGCCGCCAAAAATTCTAGCTAAAAAACGCTCAACTTTAAATAATCATATTGTTATATAAATTTATAAATACTCACCAAAAACACAATCAATTCACCAAACAAAACAATCTCTCCCTTCATCAAATGAAAAACAAAAACAAAAATTCAGACAAAACTCAAATAAAGAAAAGAAAAAAGACAGAGATGACTCAAAATGGTTCTTTGGACAGTGTTAAGTTACTTGGGACATGGGGAAGCCCATTTGCCTTAAGGGCACAAGTGGCTTTACACTTAAAATCCGTAGAGTATAAGTACATAGAAGAAACAGATGTTTTGAAATCAAAGAGTGATCTTCTTCTTGAATCAAACCCAATTTACAAGAAAGTCCCTGTTTTGATCCATGGTGATGTATCTATATGTGAGTCTTTAAATATCGTTGAGTACGTGGATGAATCTTGGCCGTCCGATATTTCTATCCTTCCTTCGGATCCTAAAGATCGTGCCTTTGCTCGTTTCTGGGCTCAGTTCGTTGATGGGAAGGTAACTAATGGTTTAGCTTTTAATTATTTGATTTAAATAATCAACTTTGGTAGAAAACTAGAAATATTTGTGACTACGGTAAATATTCGAAATAATTTCACTGTGATTTTGAGCATAGTTAGACAATAAAATTAACAAATTTCATATAGTATGGACAATTCTAAATAATTACTAGACAATTTGTTACTGGTGATACAGTCCTAAATCATTTAAGATTTTCTAATTATTAAAATTATACTTTATCACAAAAATTAGCTGGGCACTGATATTTTTCATTACATTTAAGATTAATTTGGTTATTAACTACAAAAATTTGTTTCCAAAATAAATGACATGTAGTATGAAATAGAAAAAAAAACTTAAACAATATTAAGTGTAAAACGGAAGAAATATGTTTCTAGAATCAAATAATAATATATACACGTTAATTCAAAAAAAAAAAATAGAGATCAAGACTTATGCCAAAAAACATATACATAACATAAGCATCCTTTATTTTCAAAAAAGTTATGAACATAGTTTTTCCATATCAAAACTAAATATGTGTATATATTTTAACCCATGGTATAGTGTTTTGAATCGATCGATGCGGTGGCCGGAGCCAAAGACGACGCAGCGAGAATGGCCTTAGCAGGGAACCTCATGGAGTGCCTCGCGGCGTTGGAAGAGGCTTTTCAAAAGAGTAGCAAAGGGGGAGACTTCTTCGGAGGCGAAAACATTGGCTACGTAGACATTGCGTGTGGTGCCATTGCAGGCCCAATATCAGTCATCGAAGCCTTTTCAGGTGTAAAGTTTCTAAGTGAAGATACAACACCGGGCTTGCTTAAATGGGCCGAGAAATTTAGGGCCCATGAAGCTGTGAAGCCTTACATGCCTACCGTTGCTGAATTTATTGAGTTTGCTAAAAAGAAGTTCAATGTTTAGTGGTTACATCTCACTATGATTTTATTATAAGAATCTTTTGTGTGTATTTTTTATAGGCAATAGAGACAATCATAAAATTATGTGGTGATGTGATTTATGTTTGCAATAAAAAGTTGTTGTTTTGCAAGAGTTACTATTTGCGAGAAATGTTATAATTCGTAATATGAATACGTTATGCTTGGTTAATTTGGTCACACTACTTTAACAAAGTTTTTGTCCATGCATGTATGAATGTAGACAAAACTTTGTGGACAAAAAGAAATTCGGAAATATTGTTAAATATGAATTAAAGTGGATTAGTATTAAAAGAATTTTAACATTTTATGTGTGTGCATATATAAATACTTATAAAATTATTTAAGTTAAGGTTATTCAAAAACATAAAAATATATAGGAGTTAGTGTGTTGTGCATAGTGTGGATGTGAGGTAGTTCTTGATTTTTTTTTGTGTGTGTGTGTGATATGTTTTTTTTGGAATTAAGTTAGTGAACATGGAGGTGACTCTTAGTATTTTCATTTATGTAGTGAATGAAATACTAATAATATATTTTGCCAGATTTTTTACAAAGCCGCGTGACATCAATTTACGCGGACAAATAATGTAAATCTAGTAATTCCATATTTGTTATAGTATTTTCAAGATTTTGAAAAATTGATAAATATGTAGAATATAAAATTTTTAAAAATTAAATATGTAGGATATTATAGGTTTTTCAAAATTTAAATACAAGCATATTTAGAATTTTAAACCATAAATAGGACATTACATTATTTAAAAAGTATAATAGGTGAACATAAATTTCATAGCAAAAAAAAAGAGTTAAAGTCTATAGAAATAAAAAAGGTTGACTTTTGATAAAAAAAAAGGATTGACTTTTAATGAATGTCTAAAGAGAAAACGGTCATTTAATTCCCCAACTATTCGGTCAAAGCCATTATATTCCCGAACTCTGAAACTCCTTATATAAATCCCCAACTCTTATTTTATAGGCCATTTTATGCCTCCGAAAATTAGAATTAACTTGTGTATAACTCCGTTAAGCGGATTTTGGTTTTCCGTCTTAATTAAAACGACATAGTTTTGAAAACTCAAAAAACTCTTTAAAATCCCAAATCGAGTCAAAAACTTCGCAGTCATCTTTATGCACAACTATTGGCTTTATATCTTCTTCTATCGCGTATTTATATGCAACTTCTTCCCTCACGTCTCCATCTTCGTCTTCTTCCCTTGCATCTTCAGCCATGGTTTCTCCTTCTATCACGCTTGCTTCTTGAAAAACAACAACTGGTTCTTCTTCCTTTTCTTCATGAGATCGAGAAGTTATCTTCTTCTTCTTACCAAGATCCCCAAATTGACAACGCATTAGTGAAGGTGTAAAGAGATGGGTTCTTAGAGAATTTTGGGGATTTAGGGATTTTGACGGATTTTAAAGAGTTTATTGAATTTTCAAAACGATGTCATTTTGATTAAGACGGAAAACTAAACTCCTTTAACGGAGTTAAACACAAGTTATATAACGTTTAATTTTCGGAGGCACAAAATGGCCTATAAAATAAAAGTTGGGAATTTATATGGGGCGTTTCAGAGTTCGGGAATATAATGAATTTGACCGAATAGTTGGGGAATTAAATGACCATTTTCTCAATGTCTAAAATATTGAAAATTTTAAACTTGTCTAAGAAACAACCTGGAAATTGCAAATGATAATTTAATCCTATATCAGAATAAATGATATAAAAATGAAAATGAAAAACCAAAAACTCGTAATCTCCTGAATAAAGCTACGCGCATAATTTAATTCTATAAAGTTGTTATAATTGGAAAAAAATGGCGTATAAATTGGAGAAATCATACGAGTAATTTTTTAACAAAAAAATAAATAAATAATGGAGTTATTCACCAAAGGCTCCACCGTTAAATTACGGAGCTGTCACGAAAAATACCTCTTCGCCGTTGACGACGAAAAATCCGTCCGTCAAAGCTCTAACGGAACGTCACGACAATCTATATGGACGGTGGAGATGGTGCCACGTAAACCCAATTTCATCCGTCTCAAGAGCTGTTACGGCAAATATCTAACGGCGAGCGAATCTTCGTTTCTCATGGGCATGACCGGCGAAAAAGTCATCCAAACGCCGCCATTTCGTCAAGCGGAGCACGAGAGCCATTGGGAGCCAATCAGAGACGACGGCTCACCGGTGACCGTCAAACTCATGTCGTGGAACGCGAGATATCTCCGCGGCAACGGCGGATCTCCGCCGTGGAAAAACTCCGTCACGCACGATCTCGAACCGCACACGCCAACGACGAAGAAATGGATCCTATGGACGGTGGAGATCGTTGAGAATCCGTCGTTACCACCAGATCCGTCGATCTCGAGTTTTAACTATTCCGTCTCCGACGAGTCAAATTTCGGATCTCACGAATCAATCGGGTCGGATCTTGGGTCAATGAAATCGGATTCTTCTTCGAAATCAACCACAGGACGTGAATTATCAGCGTTCGAGATATTTCGCAACGCTAAAACGGTGCGTTTAAGAAGCATCGCACACGATAAATATCTGATGGCAGATGACGACGAAGAGAAAGTGATAATGGGCCGAAACGGGTCATCAAAACAAGCCCGTTGGATAGTCGAATTGTTACCCGGATCCGAACCGGTTATCCGGTTAAAGAGTTGTTACGGTGGTTACTTGACGGCGTCAAAAGACCGGTTCTTGCTTGGAGCGACGGGGCATAAAGTGGTTCAATCGATGAGGAACCGAACCGGTGAACCGGAAGGAGAGTGGGAACCGGTTAAGGAAGGGTTAAAGGTAAAGCTAAAGAGTAGGAATGGTGGGGATTATTTGAGAGCCAATGGGGGAGTGCCACCTTGGAGGAATTCGGTTACGCATGATTTACCGAACCGGACTGGTACGCAGAGTTGGGTGGTTTGGGATGTTGATGTGGTTGAGATTATGGATCGCCCGGTTAATTGATGTCTCGAGCTTTTTTCGCATTGATCTATTTATTTAGTTTATTTGCAACATAATTGAATACTTATGATAAAATAATTTTTATTAATTTTTATTATAAGATGTTATATAAAAATTATCCTTTTAAAATGTTTTGTTAACATGAATCACTTTCCAAATCATCCATCCAAAAATTGCTTCAACACGTAGAGATCTCTCAAGACAAATAATTATAAAAATTAGTGTATGTAATTTTGTTATATAGGTAACCAAATCAATTTTCTGAAATGCAATTTATCGGACACATGACAAGTTGACAACGACCTTAATCGCGTAACTACTAACGTTTCAAAATTTTGTTAGTCTTACGTACGATATCTTTGTCGTAAAGACATGTCTTAAAAGCTACGGGCTTAAGTGGAGTCCCACACTCGTTAATCTCTTGCTGTTACTTGAGCGCGATATATTTTCATAAATTTCTCCCACATATATCCACTCATAATAATAATATTTTTTCTTTTTTTCAACAAAATGGTGCGTTAAAATCATTTTTATTTTCAGTCATTTCACTTGTTATTTACATTCACTAGATCCTCTATTCATACAAATTATCTACACAATCACACAACACACAAACAACAAGTAACACCATGCTAAATTTAAACGTGTAGGTGTAGATTACAAGCTCGGGTTTTGGTTCCACTAAATTAAATTATAATCAACTTCTCATCATAGGGAAATATATTTAAACTACTTTAATAGGGAAAGCACACTTTTATGAGATAAAACTTAAAAGGATATGATCAAATATTAATTATGCTGACGTGGAAACCAAATATATTGCGAAACACGACTTTTCCATGCATAGTGGCTAAAAACAATATTAAAAAATCGTTTTCATCACATGGCCATTTACTATTCAATTGATTCATAAATGACGATTTGTAAAATGTAGAAGGTCCACGTCACGGCGCGCCGCTTTGGACTTGGTCTCCACTAGGAAATACAACAAACCAAACATCGCATTTTACTTCATAATAACACAACTCTATATAAAGCTTACACAAAAAACAAAATAACAACAACAACATAAACATATCATACAAAAAATGGAGTTTTTCAACAAAGCTAAAGCCGTAAGGCTCCACAACGTCCACGAGAAGTATCTAATGGCCGAAGAAGACGAAGAGACAGTAACTCAAGACCGAAACGGCTCGGACAAAAGAGCTAGATGGACCGTAGAGCCGGTCCGTGGCTCATTCGAAGTGATCCGTCTAAAAAGTTGCTACGGTAACTACCTAACCGCTTCGAACGAGCGGTTTCTTCTCGGTGCAACGGGGCGTAAAGTGGTCTTATCGAAACCTAGCCGACTCGACTCTTCGCTTGAGTGGGAGCCAGTGAGAGAAGGAACCAAGATGAAGCTTAAGACGAGATATGGTAATTTCTTGAGAGCCAATGGTGGACTTCCTCCTTGGCGTAACTCGGTTACTCATGACTCTGCTCATAGCTCGGATTCTTTCTTGTGGGATGTTGATGTGGTTGAAATCTTGGTCGTGAAGGCGCCTCTAGTGCCGACGAAAGCTCCTCCGCCGCATAGGAGACCGTCGGGTCCTTTAGTATCAAGAACATCTTCAGAAAAATCCGAGGAAGAGGTTGGTATTATAATTATATTCACTAATAAAAAAATCTTATAACCAATAATATGGTTAAAAATATTTAAACAAAAAAAAATAATAATATGGTTAAAAATATCACAGAAAAGCCACGATAGCTATGACCACGACAAAGCGGTAATTTTCAAAGTGTTCTATATAATAAAAATACTACTAAAAAATTTTAATACCAAAAATTATTAATTAGTTTTTTACAAAAATGTTAAAAAAATTTATATTTTAGAAAATTTTAATTTGTATTTGCTATATAATTTTAGTTTCATTTTGAAAATAATATTGAGTCTGAAAATATAGTGTTTAGATTCAAAATCTTAAGCTAATTTAGTTTTTGTGATATTTTTTTAATAATATTAGTAATTTTAAAATTAATATTTTCTGTTTCATATATAAAAATTGATTTAGTGCTATAGTGGTCCTTTTCTAGATTGTTGTCTTAATATTTTCTTGGTTTTGTGTTGAATAGTTGACCGAATCGCCGCCGCCGAAATGTGAAGGAAGGATTATATATTACCACATCGCTGACGAAGAAGGACACGTGGAAGACGAATCAGCCGTTGGATACGCATTGACTTTCAAAGGCAACAGCGTGGAAGAGTTGACCAAAGCGTTGAAAGAGGAGACAAGCATGGATGATTTTGTTGTGTGTACACGTAATCCTTTAAACGGCAAGCTGTTTCCACTTCGTTTGCAGCTTCCACCAAATAGTCGAAAAATGCATGTCGTTCTAGTACCCTCGAGTACTTCGTAAACGGCAAGTTGTGTGTATCTGTCTATATATATTTCGATTGTGTTATATTAGTGTGGTCTAAGGATAATTAGACACACGAATTTTATTGTGTTTCTTGTAGATAAGAGTGTTAGTTATAGAGTAAATAGATTTTTTTTTATTGTGGTGTATTATATTGATTTAATCTTTAATCATTCATTCTTTTGTACATAAAATTCTTTTGTAAACGAAGTATTTAAGTTTGTGCCATTTTCATATGTTAATGTTAGCTATCGAAAGTTGGCGTTATAAGTGAATCTAAATTAGCTTAAGATTTTGAATCTAAACACTATATTATCAAACTAAATCTTATTATTTTCAAACTAAATAATCATGCATGGTGCATAAGTGAAAACTGTATTTGAGGGCGAAGAATAAACAACAAACCATACAAATCACTAGTCATAAATTTTATTACATATAAAACAAAGTACATGCAAAGCACATATCCAACTTCCAATTTCTTTACACACACAAAGTCACAAACCATGTTTTTATTTTGCTAAATATGAACTCAAACATTTATTTATTTATATCATAGTAGTATTTTTGGCATTTTAAGATGATCATAATTAGTAGTTATTTTTTTAGTTAAAGTTTCATATTTTCAGAAGAATGATTGTGAGTATTTGTGAAGTTTCCTCTCTAACTCATCAAACTTCACACCAACAACTCTGTCCACTTCTTGGCCTCTCTTCATGAACACAATGGCAGGCAAAGTATGAAGGTTATACTCCATCCACACACTCTATAATTTAATAAAACACAATTTTATAACTCAAAACAAATATTTTTATACTTGAAATATTTTCTTTAGAATTCAAGAAATAAAATATGGGAAAAAGGGTTTGATAAATTCTTACCATTAATACATCAACATCAATCTTCACAAACTCGACATCGGTGTATTTAGCCGCTAACTCTTCAAGCTTCGGCTCAAGAGTTTTACATGGTCCACACCATTTGGCCGTGAATTCGATTACCAACTATATGTATACACATAAACATGAGAAATGAATCGTGCATATATATAATGATATATATACTCAAACTAAACCTAATTAAATGAGCATGATTAATTGGTTAAACATGTTTTAGACTAATTCGTATCGTGAATATACAACAATTTCTAGTAGATATTGTAAAACACGAATTCTCAAAAAAGTCGCTATATGGTTCATATTAAAAAGGTGCAATATGTAACATATATATTACCAGCTTGTTGGTTTCTTTGAGAGCATTGAGCCGAGATTTCCATTGATACTTATTCTTGATTTCCACAACAAACGGGACATTGACTTTATAAGGCGAAATCTCGGGGTCGAAGCTAGGTTGTGTCCATGGCTTCCTCGAAGGAAGATCGGTCACCTGAAATCTTTGATGTGGTGAAGAAACATTAGCACCCATTTTCTCACACTATATATCTTTATGGAGTAAATAAATAAGTAGTTTGTTTTTAGTAGAATTGTTATCTTATTTTGAGTATAAGGTTAGTGTAAGAGTTGGATTTTATAGACGTTAGATATTCTTGTTGTGGACCTAGTGGCCGTAAAAGGTCACAATTTTCACACTATAATTTGTTAAAGTTTTCATATGTCGTCTCACAAAAGTATTCGATTATGTAAGCTATTATTTTTGGGAGAATTACAAAACTACACCATTTGAATTATATTTCATAAAATTACACAATTTCAAAATTACATCACAAAATTACATATACACTCAAAATTAAATTCAAATAAATCATGCCCACACAATCTTATCCCCTTAATATTATACCCTAAACACTAATTAGAGAACCCAAATGAAAAGATTTTAATTTTGGTAACTGTTTAAAGGGTAAATCAAACTTTTAAAATTTTGAAAATATGTAAATATGTGAAAAAATTGAATTGAGTATAGTTTTGTAAAGAAAAGGATGTAAATGTGTAGTTTTGTGAATTCCTCTTTTTTTAAACTAAAAATGCAGCCTAAAAATTATATTCAACATTAATATTAATTAAAAAACTCGACATGAAGCTAATACAAGGAAAGTTTGTCTTGTTAATTGTGATAAAACAACATTCGAGAGATTCCACAACTCAAGTTTGCTAATTTTTTCCCAAATGCATAAAGTTTAATCTTTTTTCTTCTTCTAATGCAACTTATTTTAATACTCTCGTAAAGGAGTAATTAAAAGGCATTTAGCATAACTATTTGACCTTTTTAACGGCTGCAAAATCGTGTTAATATGGATTCCAAAATCTCCACAATATATATGATTCGCTAATTAGCATATGATTTTTAGTTTGTTTATATTTGTTTCTAGATGAAAGCTCCTTTATGACTACAAATATTGCAAAAAGGTTTAAAAGCATACAAGCATATATTTTGAGTGACTATACGTTAAAACGTAAATCAATGTAGGTGAAAATGAATGATGGAATATATGTGGTAAAAGGCAGACACGAAATAAACATAATAGATTCTTTTTGTTGTGTTTTGGTAAATATAACCAATAACTATGTTCACGAATCACGATGAGTTCGTGTTACTAAACGAGAAATAAAAGTGAAATAAAATAATAAATTCTTTAATTTAAATTTAGAAAACTTGACAATAAAGGGACAAAATCTGGTATCAATATTTTGTCAAATATCACATAACCAATAAAATCTCAGCGTTGATACACATACCAAAAACAGATAAAAACAATTAAAAGCAAAAATCACAGCAACGATACAATCAATAGCAAATATAATTTACAAAATAACAAAAAAAATATTCTTAAAGAGAAATACACACTGAAAAATAGGAAAAGTTAACAAATGCATTTAAATTTTTCTGAACATATTTTTATATTTTCTTTTTGTGGTTTTCATTTCCTTAACAAAAATCGTTTTTATTAACCAATACTATTTCCGAGTTTAAAGGCTTGCTAATCACGCATAAATACACATATAAAAAAGTCATCATCACACAAAATAAATCCCAATTATTTCTTCAGATTCACAACACAATAATGGGTCGTCGCAGCAGCAGCTACGGTGGTAAATCTTCATATATTTTTAAAATTATTTAAATCGTCTTTAATTTCGAATTATTACTTTTTTATATTATTTTGATTACAATTTTCTTAAATAGGATCAAGGTCATATTCAACTGGATGGCCTAGTTTTCGATCTAAATCATCTCTTGGCAAGAAATCATATCCTACACTCGGTAAAAAATAAGTTAATTCTCAGTAACATTTTAATAAAATATTTTAATTTATCCTTTTTAACAATTTTTATCAAATTTTTGGTGTATATGATGATTTATAATGTTTAATTTTATATGTAGATAAAGATAAAAAATCGCCTCCTCCTGCTAAAGTTGAGACTACTACTTTTGATGGACGTAGAAGATTTTTTTCATCCATAACTGATGGTATATAATATAATTTAATTAAATAAAATTTCTCCTACCATTTACATATCTTTTAATTTTAATAAATTAAATTATTAGGTTTTGGATGGGGATATGGAAATGCATTGGGACACAGAATAGGTGAAGCCATTTTTGGTCCAAGAACTATTAAATTTGAAAATGTTACGTCAGAGAAAGTTGAAAGTGAAGCTGTTACTAGTAAAGATGATAACGATAAATTCAAGGATTATACTGAAACATGCAGTATTAGCTATAATGCGTTTCAAGATGTAAGCTATTTTTATTCGTAATCTTGAAGTTTTTTTTTTTTTAATTATGTGAATTTTGATTTGATTAATGTGTTTGTTTATTGATGATTTTGTAGTGTTTGTATGAGAGAGGGAATGATCTAAGCAAATGTCACATCTTCATGGAGTCATTGTTCGAGTGCAAGAGGAATTCAAGTTCCTTTACCTTATAAGTGTTTTTTTTAGTATTTTCCAATAAAACAATTAAAAAAATTCCATTTGCTTATGGATTGTGCTATTCTTGGATAATTAATTCTAGGGGTGGGCAAACGGGAATTCGGGACGGGATTTTTCGGGTTCGGGAATGGGACGGGAATTTCGGAACGTAAAAAATTGTCCCATTCTTGTCCCATTTTATATTTGGGACGGAACGGGAATGGAACGGGACGGAACGGGAACGGATCGGGAATTCCCAAATATCTAGACATTCATAATTCATTTGTTAAAAATTTACAATCGTGATTACTTATCAATTATCATGTTAAAATAATTTATATCACAATTCTTATACGATAATAATTTTTGTAATGATATAAAAAATATATTTGGTCACACTTAATTAATAACCAAAGTTCATAAAATCTAAACCAATAAAATCCACCACAAAAGCCGCGGTCATATAATAAAACTCAAGTAAAAAAGAAATGTCTAATAATAAAAAACTTCAAAAACCAAACATGAAACAACTAAGTATCCACTTGTCTCTTTGCATCATTATTCATTCTGAGATTGTTTTCTCATTTCTATACAAATTCATAAGAAAAAATAGTAGATGGTTATAAGATAATATTAACAACAATATATTTTAAAATATGTAATATTTAAAAAAGCGGTCGTAACTTTATTGCTATGGAGTTAGGACTTATATTAATATTAACTAGGTTTAGTAATATAAATTAAATCTTAAATATTAGATTAAATGGATAAGTAAATTAGATGTGTTTATACTTTATTTATAACTTGTGTACACATAGAAAAAGGAAACAATATATATATATATATATCACATAACATCATTAAAATTTACTTCGGGACTTCGGGTATTCCCGTTCCCGTCCCGTCCCGTCCCGGTCCCAATTGGGAATTAAACTTTTGTCCCATATCGGGACATCCGTCCTATATGGGACGGGAATTTGGGAACGGGAACGGGACGGAACGGGACGGATCGGAACGGGACGAGAATTATGCCCACCCATTTAATTCTCTAAGTCTTATGAATCATCTCATGATGCTTTTATTAAATAATGGTTTTTATTTGTTTGTGTATTTTAATTAAATTTGAAAATCTATTTAGTTTTTTTTAAATCATCGTAAAATCTGATTTTTAATTCTAACATGAATTTTTTTATTAATGTTTATTTTTGTAATTTTCTTTGTTTGATGAAAAAACTGGTAAAATTGTCTAAATAATCAAATTATAAGGGGAAATCAAAATTCATAACTAAATCAATATTATCGGATATCAAGTGATTTGAAGTTTTGAACCAATATTTATAAATTATAAAACCAATATCATAGGATATTGATAAACAGAAAAAGTTTTGATACATCAAAAGTTGTAGTTTACATACATTACTAAAAACCACAGCAATGAATTTTGTAAACGCAAAATAATATTCATGAAAATTATTTGATTGGGTCCTAGTTATGTATGCAAGAGAAATAAATGGGACAAAAATGAATGATAAATTTATATAGATTATTGGTAATTTGGCATATCAATAGTTTCAAATTTTCAATTATTTCACACTCATTTAAAAAAGTAATATAGCTAATAAAGTAGTGTTTATCAAATTTTTAATTTAATTTAGTTTAAACTATATGATTTTAATTTCTTCTTGTGCTAATAATGCTTTATGTTGTAGAGAAATCAGCGATTCCATATACGAAATCAAACCAATGTTCATAAAACACGGATTCGATACTAGCTAACTCTCAAGATGAGAGAAGCCCATCTTAGAAGAGAATAGATCTCAGGAAATATATCAAAATAGTCTATGGATGTAAATGAGCTAAACAATTGCTCTTATACTAAGCGTAATCACACACACGTGCGACTTCCACTCTTTTATTAATCCCGTATCACATCTCCCTCCTCCAAAGAACCTTGTCCTCAAGGTTCAAAAGCAGGGAACGTCTTCTTGATGTCAAAAAGGAACTCCCAATCAAAACCTTTGTAGCGGCTTGACCTTGACGATTAACCATCTTCAGCTTGTCTTCTTTTCCCTCTTTGAAATCATTGCAACAAACTTTCAGCCTTAACCAATAACTCCTCTCCTCGAGTCTAAAACGCCAATAAATTTGTGCCCCTGTTGTAGCATAACAAGAAACCAAGAGTTCCAAGAACATATTCCCAAAGTGAACATTCAAAACAACTTTACACCTGAGAAGGAGATGGTGAAGCTGGTGGGCTTCGCCGTAAAATTTATGTAGCTCAGTTGAATCAGATTTAGTCATGGTAGTGACGGTTAAATCTGTGGGACTGAACCCATGATTTCTCAGTTGATCAAACAAGAAGATTGACCACTCAAGACCAAACCAAACCAAAACATGAATCGGTTTCATTGTAGCAGTGTTGTTCAGCGTTGCTCGCCGCCATTTATTGTATTTAAATCTAAACTTGTATTTCCATCGATGCCAGAGATGAAAAGATGTCTCACGTGTGTCTCGTCGCCGAGCTGAAAACCGAGTTAGCTTCTTGAAAAGACTAACAAAAGTTGTCCCCCCAACTTCCACTTTAGACTTTTCTTGAAAAATCTTAGTATCTTCCCATGAATTTTCTTCAAACCCAAGCTTGTCATGTGCCAAATTACCTTTCTCTGATTTGGTGTTGAACTTGAACCTCCAAGTCTTACAAGATTTAGGTGCCTTTTGTAACACTTTCCTATTGACAATCACTCCCTCAAACTCATGGAAGACATAAGATCTCATCATAACATCACGAGACTTGTGAGCACTATTGTGATCCTTAACAATAGAAATCTCAGGCTTCCGACCACATGTAAAAGACACATAATCCCGATGAGAAAGCGAAACATCCTTTATCTCATTCTCAAAAACACTGAATACTAAAGCTCCACTTTTTTGTCTCCACTTTGTTTTTGTTATAGAACACATATGACTCTTCTTTTTGATGAACCAAGAAGACAACTCCAAATCAGAGTGTAACTGAGCTCTACCATTTGTTGGTTCCACCACTTGCTTCCAAAACACTATCAAACCCCAAGCATTGTACCCTTTGCTAGATTGAAAACAGAAGCAACACAATATATGTCTCGTGAACATTCTTTCATCAGCTTGCTCTTCAAACCCAAGCAACAAGATCTTGAACTTGAACCTCCATTTGTGTTTCACTAGAAACAGAAATGTATGAAGCCTAAACAGTTTCAAGCTTCTTGAGATAAATCTCAGCCACCTTTTGCATAACTTCTCCTTGTACTCAAACAACCTTGACTCCAAAAGATGTTCTAAACTTCTATTATCTAGCCTAGTCATCTCAGCCTCATGTAAATGATGCTTACTACGCCACTTATGCCTCCAATGAAACTTCAAAGACCATCTCTTCTTTTTGTTTTGAAACCTGGCTACTTGTAGTTCACGGAACATGGCCAAGCATGGAGAACAATTGTGCCATCTCTGTATCTTCTTTCTCCCAAGTTTGTATCTAAATCTCCAAGACTTAGGAAACTTGGTCTTATCATGCTCTTTGTTTCTTCTCCCTCTCGAAACATTTCATCAAACACTTGGTGGGCATAAGAATGCATACTACCATTAATGAACATATCCATGTGTTGAGTATCTCTCGGTACATTGTTAAATGTTTCATGAATTACTACATTCCGAGGAATTGCAATACTCACAACTCCAATAGCGCTATTCTCCACAACCGTTTTCTTTATGAGCAATTCTAAATCATTTCTATGGCTAGGTTCCAAATCAGAGATTGATACCATTTGAGACGATTCTGACTCCAAGTGCTCCACGGTTGCAATAGTCTTTGTCTCCTCTATGGTTGACTCGTCTGCTTGAATCACTGTTTGTGATTCCATTGGTTCAAGCACAAGATCAGATTCTGCCTCGTGTGAGATCACATCATCTTCCAGAATCAAGAGGTTTAATGAAAACAACTTGCTACTCCATGTAATCTTCGATTGTAGAATCCACAACTTATCGTCAAGCGTCAGATTCGCCAATGACTTCCATTGAATCAGCTTCAATGTGACACTATCGCAAGACGCTTTAACATAAACAGTACGAGACGTTTTCGCAGCGATGATCTGATCCAAAACTTCCCATAGATCTTTGATTCTCGATCTCCATATGTCTTCTTCATCATAATCCGACGGTTTCATCATGTTCATCAAACGAAGAACTTCCACCATATCTCCGATCTGTGCGTTTCGAACCGCCGCGGCAGCTTCTAACGCATCCAGTCTCTCGTTCAAACCATTGGACCGCGAACGCCTACCTTCCGCCATTGATTCCGAGGTCGATTGGCTCTGATACCTTTGTTGTAGAGAAATCAGCGATTCCATATACGAAATCAAACCAATGTTCATAAAACACGGATTCGATACTAGCTAACTCTCAAGATGAGAGAAGCCCATCTTAGAAGAGAATAGATCTCAGGAAATATATCAAAATAGTCTATGGATGTAAATGAGCTAAACAATTGCTCTTATACTAAGCGTAATCACACACACGTGCGACTTCCACTCTTTTATTAATCCCGTATCACTTTAGGTCTACCACAATTATCGTTAGTATTATATGAGAAAGGACCACATTACGACAAGTTTTTGCGTCGCGTCTATGCAAGAAAATCAAGAAAGTCGTAACGCGGAAAATATCGACGAAATGCTCGTGGTAGGAGTGAAAACCGCTAAGTTAAATATGACAAAGCTAAAAGGAAATACAAAGCTTTAAATTATATCAAAGTCGCGAAATCTCGTAAGAGCCATGGGTGCTCTTATAGCATAATTATCGGTAAGGGCAAAAAAAAAATCTTTAGAATTTTTTTAATTTATTTATTTTTTTAAAAAAAAAATTAAAAAAAAAATCAAAATTTCACCAATCGCGGACCGCCACATGTCAGTGGGCCCGCGGAAAATTGAAGAATCGGTACTTAGAGAGAGAGTTTTGAGAGTGATGCTAATGAAATATGTGGGGCCCACAGGGTAAGGTCTCCTCTTAATGGCCCGATAATGTTGGTCTTAGCACGAAGAAAAAGCTTATAAGACCATAAACAATGCAAGTGGGTTTTAAGGTGAGTTTTTATTTTTATTTTATTTTTATTTAAAAAAAATAATTAAATAATGGATTTATCGTGGGTGGCTTGTGTCAATGTGTGCTAAAACCGATCCCGAAATAAGAGAACAAAAAGAAAATCTCTTAAGTTTTACGTGGGATCCACGTGGTAAAAACTCATTAAAACTGAGCGTTGTTTATGCTCTAAGGGCATCTCCAAAAGAAACCTCGTAACCTCAAATATGAGGTTTTTGTTCTCCAAAAGAAACCTCAAAACCTCAAATTTGAGGTTCCATCTTTCTTTTGCATTTTCATCCCTCTAATTAATAATATTTCACAAATATCTTTATTAACTTTTTAATTTCATCATTTTAGTACATTAAAAATTATATTTTGTAAATATAAACTTAATTTCACATGTTAAACTAAAAGAAAGACTTTAAATTAAAATAAAAAATATTAATTTAGTAATTATTTATTGGTTTAATAATTATTTGAGGTGTATTTTATATTATCTACAAAAATTAAGAGATTTATTTAATTGTGAAAAATAGTAAGAACTTAAATGCAATATGTAAAATTAAATTTGAGGTTTTTCTTTTGGAAAGAAACACATGAAACCTCAAATTTAAGGTTGATGAAACCTCAAATTTGAGGTTCCTTTTTGGAGATGATCTAAGAGCTTGTGAAATGGATTTTAACGGCGATAATCACAATGTATTCAAAATCTACTCTCCCGTTAATCCTGGAAAAATCTCCAATTTTTTGTGTTTTTTGCATGCATATTTTTGTAGTGACAGAAACGTTAAACATAAATTGGGCTTAACTAACAAAGCCTAATGCATCGTTGAATACATTAGATGGGCCTAAAAGTAATAAGTATCGTTGAATACATGAAAAATCCTAAAGTAATTTAATATTAGTGGCTCAAAACAAAACCTTGAAAAAGAAAAAAGCAAGAGAACTCAAAACAAAACAAGGTTTCGTGCTTGAATAAACAGATAAGAATCAAAATTGAAACACAACAATAATAAGAAGCAAAAAGTTTTTTTTTTGTTTACAGTAATTTCGACGAAACCTCCTTTTTTTGCCTTGGCTTGTAATTTCCTCCTTACTTTCTTCCTTTTTCTTTGTCTTTATTACATTTTGCGTTATTATATATTTTTCGCGACTTAGGTTTCTATAAATTCACAGATTGTGTAATTACACTCTTTAAAATTCTCTGTATATTTAACAAAAAAAAAAAAAAAAAAAAAAAATTCTCTGTATATCTTCTTCTCTTCTGGGTTAGCTAATTTTTGTTCTTTAATTACTGTTTATTGCTTGCCCCTTACACTTCAATCTAACATAGTCTTGTCGATTTTAGGGTTTTATTCTTCGCATGATCGATTTGGATTTTTGATTTTGTTTCTATGGTGGGTCTCTCTAAAAGACAAAAGGGTTTTGTTCTTAAATAGTGTTTTTTCTGCCCATAAAGTCGATTTTTTAAAGTTTCTTCATGTATAGAATCTGAGTCTACAGTACTTGTTGGCTTTAGTTAAATGCGATTTTTTTATATTTATATTTTACTTGATGATTTAGTACCAAAGTGTTGTGGTTGTATGTTGTCACATGGTTACTAATAATGTTTGTGTTATTACATTTGTTTGGCTTTGATTTTGATTCAGGAATCAAATAAAATGGGTCAAGTATTGGGTTGTGTACAAGTTGATCAGTCCACAGTAGCAATCAAAGAGACTTTCGGCAAATTCGACAACGTTCTCGAGCCAGGATGCCATTGTTTGCCTTGGTGTTTAGGTAGCCAAGTTGCTGGACACCTCTCCTTACGTGTTCAGCAGCTTGATGTTCGCTGCGAGACCAAAACTAAGGTCTCTTTGAGTCTTGTCTTACTGTACTTTTTGAGTCTTTGTGTCTTTTCACACATGATAAGAGATTCAAGGTTTTAATTTTGTTTTGTTTTGTATTGTGGTTTTTCAGGATAATGTGTTTGTTACCGTTGTCGCTTCTATTCAATACCGTGCCTTAGCGGAGAGTGCTCAAGATGCTTTTTACAAGCTGAGCAACACAAGGAATCAGATTCAAGCCTATGTCTTTGATGGTTTGGTTTCAAGATCCTTCTTCTGTTTCTTGATTTTGTTGTGTTAGGCTTAGTAATATGACTAATCCACCATTGATTTTGCTTTTGTGTTAAGTGATCCGAGCTAGTGTGCCTAAACTCGATCTTGACTCGACTTTTGAGCAAAAGAACGACATTGCTAAAACCGTTGAGACCGAGCTTGAAAAGGTATAAACCTTTACAGAAAGTATAAAGTGCATTGACACTTATTTGATGTTGTATTGTTATATATGATTAGGCTATGTCGCATTACGGGTATGAGATTGTTCAGACGCTTATTGTTGATATCGAGCCTGATGTCCACGTGAAGAGGGCGATGAATGAGATCAACGCCGGTATGCTTCCTCTTTCTCTATACACAAGTTCTCTGTTTCTGATTCTCCAGAGAATCTTAACATGTTCTGTTACTTATGGGTCAATGTAGCTTCGAGGATGAGAGAGGCGGCTACTGAGAAAGCCGAAGCAGAGAAGATACTACAAATCAAAAGAGCAGAAGGAGAAGCAGAGTCAAAGTACCTTTCGGGTTTAGGTATCGCAAGGCAGAGACAAGCTATAGTAGACGGTCTTAGAAACAGCGTGCTTGCTTTCTCCGAGTCTGTTCCGGGGACATCTTCTAAAGATGTCATGGACATGGTCCTTGTGACTCAGTATTTTGACACGTTGAAGGACATTGGTGCTTCTTCAAAGTCGAACGCTGTGTTTATACCACACGGTCCTGGCGCGGTTAAGGACATTGCTTCGCAGATTAGGGATGGTCTGCTTCAGGGAAACTCTGTTGAGTAAGTGGTTTGGTCTTTAAAAGGACATAGCTTTCTTAAGTTGTGTTTGCTACTTATAGTTTATATTGCTTATGGATTTTTAAGAGTTTGTTATGGTTTGTTGTTTTTTTCGGTTTCATGGATTGAATACTCTTTCTGGTTTAGAAGGTTTAGGAGGTATATGCTTTTGGACTTGATAGTGTTTGAAAGAGTTTATAATTTAGGGATTTTGGCAAAAAAAACCTCGTGGTCATTTTCGATCGCGTCTTTACCCTCCATTGTTCGAAAAAGCAAGTCAAACCACCTAAGTGATGGTCAAATAGCAATATAACCCTCGCCGTCTATAAGCGTTATATCATTAACGGAGTTTTAAATTGTTTGGTTATTTTAACTTTAAAAAATGATTTTGGATGCCTATATATGAGTTTCGAACTCGGGACTCGATATCCTTTAAAAGTTATGGAAACCACTACACCATATTAAATTAAAGGTAAAGTGTTGCAAAATAAATTTATAACAAGAACATAATAAATTTTTGATCTCTTACTAGGATTTAACTCGTGATTCACCACATGTCTATGTATTTTAAAATGTCTATAAATTTAGTTTAGAAATTAGTTATACATATTTTGTTTTTAAAGAATATATAAAACTATTTAAAAGTTTTTATTTTATTATAATTTTTTATTATGTTACAAACAAATAATAATTTAAGGGAGAATTACAAAACTACACCTTTTTAATTGCATTTCACAAAACTACACCTTTTAAAAATTTCTTCACAAAACTACACCTAAACACTAAAAATTAAATCCAAATTATGCCTACCCAAACAACCCTATCCACTTAATCACTATACCCTAAACACTAATTCGCGAACCCAAATGAATTTTTTTAATTTTGGCGAAGTTTTAAAGAGTAAATCATTTAATAATAAAAATTATTATAATTTTTATTTTATTAGTATATATTATCCAAATTTTCCGGATTTAAAATACTAAACCGGAACATAACTAAAATATCCAAGTTGAAATTAATCCATAATATAAATTTCTCGAACGGGAAGAAAAATTTTACTAACCGAAAACCCGGAATCAAAATCGAAACAATTTTTTGAAATAGAACCAAATGACCCAAAATTATTTAAATCTTAAAAGTTATTGAAGTAAACTTTTTTGTTACAATAAAATATTTTGTAGTACATATTCTATATAGTAAATCTTTAACATAAATTTTAATGTTATTTATTCCAAACTATTTTACACTATAGAAATTGTTATTTATTATATTATAAGGTGGAAAAAACTATTTAAAGGTTATTTATCCCAAGGGTTATATTGCTAGTTGACTGTTACTTGGATGATTTGACTTGCTATTTCGGACAAATGGAAGGTAAAATTGCAAACGAAAATGACTTAGAGGGTTTTTTCGAAAAACCCTTTTATTTTAGTGAAACGGTGCGTTTTATATTCTGTCTAATTATTAACGTCCGTTTATTTTGCCACGTCATCGATACACGTGAGGGTTATATTGCTATTTGACCATCACTTAGGTGGTTTGACTTGCTCTTTCGAACAATGGAGGGTAAAGACGCGATCGAAAATGACTTCGAAGGTTTTTTTGCCAAAATCCCTATAATTTATTATTGTGTTATTTTATTTTGTCAAGAAAGTTTTAATAGAAAAAATAGTCATGGAAATATAATTTGGGAATGGTAAAAAATAGTCAATTCGAAATTATTTACACTTTTTGAAGTAATTAATCTTGATGGATAAGATAAGTTGAGTCAAATTTTAGAATAGTTTACTGGTAATTTAAAGAACAAAATGTCGCATTATATAAAACATAACATAACTTTTTAAACTAAAAAGGACTAATCTCAAAAAACGTTCCAAAATGATCGGTTAGACCGTTAGATGATAGACAGAGATTAATAACATACTTATTACTATTAGTATTAGTTAGTTATCATCAGATTCTTAATTTGTTTTATATATGTTTTTGTAAAATAACCCTCAACTTTCTAATATTCACCTTAAAATAAAAATATTAAAATCATTATTTAAAACGTTGCCGACGAAGCAGAAGCACAGCGCCAAAAATGGAGCCCACATTGACCACACGTGGCATATTAATAATTTTGTAAATCGATTATTTTTATATACTAGGAAAAACCCGCGATTTGCGCGAAATATTTACAATTTTGTATAGTAATTTCAAATAATTTTACATTGACTTTGTGAATGTTTTGATTTGTTTTATGAAGTTTTTTATTTTTGTAATAGGTATAAGGTTTAACTTTAGATATTCTCCATCTATTTTATATTTTACCAAGTTAATGAAAATGATTTTGTTTACGAACAACTTTTGTTTGAATGTTTTAGTTTATTATGAAACCGATGAAATATCAATATGTAAAGAAAATTGTTGTTGTGTATCCCATTTAGCTTCTCTAATTTTAATTGTACGCATGTTATTTACTTTGGTTTTACGTGGACATCTTAACCCGTCAATTAATTTGGATCATATTTTGTTTTGTTTTCTTTGTAACGTTATTGAATTATTTGTATATGTAATTATTTATTTTGTATGAGGTTTTCTTTTCTTGGTGGATATTTTAAATTTATTTCATATATTTGGCACTAACATTTGGATTTAGAAAGTATGTATATATATGAAGTATTTTCATCCCAAATTATAGTTATTTAAACTTTTATAAATTTATATTTATTTATTTGTAAAACTATTTTCTCTTTAACTTATTTTGTTAGATGTTTTAGGTCTTTTGATTTGTTTCATTTTATTTGATTTTCAGAAATTTCTATTCATATTTTTTATTTATTAACTATAGTATGAGCAATCATATTATGTAGTCTTAATTTTATTTGTTTTGAATAAATGTTAAAATAGTACATCATTTATAACTTTTAAATTTTTTGCTTTTAGATCGAAATTTTACATAATGGGACATATGTAATATATTTCAAAAAATTAGTATAAGAGAGAAAAAATTTGATATATTTTCATTTTAGAAAGTTGATATATATGTTTTTTTATTAGTGTTAAAGATTATATTGAATGTTTTTTTATTTGAGTTTTATTAATATTGAAAGAGTTTTATTAAATGATTTTTTATTTGAATTGTCTTAATTATTTTTGATGATGTGGATACCTTAGATTGAGAGAGTATTGTGCTATTATATAATAGAGTTGATATATATGTTTTTTTATTTGTGTTAAAGATTATATTGAATGTTTTTTTTATTTGAGTTTTATTAATATTGAAAGAGTTTTATTAAATGATTTTTTAATTGAATTGTCTTAATTTTTTTTTATGATGTGGATACCTTAGATTGAGAGAGTATTGTGCTATTATATAATAGAGTTGATATATATGTTTTTTTATTTGTGTTAAATATTATATTGAATGTTTTTTTTATTTGAGTTTTATTAATATTGAAAGAGTTTTATTAAATGATTTTTTAATTGAATTTTCTTAATTATTTTTGATGATGTGACAGTATTGTGCTATTATATACGAATAATAGATTATATATCGAATCTCAATAAAGCTATCTTCCCTTTCATCCAAAACCAAAAGTTATCATACTCAACGACTCTTAACCTCTTCTTCTTCCTCTTCAAAAATATCTTCTCCTTTCTTCTTCTTTTTTTTTTTTTTTGGTTTAATCCTTTCTTCTTCTTCTTCTACAATGTCCACAGTTTCCATTGAGCCTCTTCTCCACCGTATAACTCTCCGCCGCAGCTCCACAATCTACGGCGGAGCTAGAGGTTTCGGGCCTTGCTCGCTAAATCTCCGCCGTCATTTCACGTCGCCGAAACTAAACTCGATCGGAAGTAGCGGCGCGTCTAATCCAAACCCCGGAGGCAAAATCTTAGGTCATCGGAGCTCGAATCTGAGAAGATCCGTCGCGATTCGCGCTAGCTCGTCGGATACTGCCGTCGCCGAGCCTTCTCAGTCCGATGATGTCGTCTTCAAGGAAACTTTCCCCGTTCAACGAATCGATAAGGTCTCTTCTAGATTTTCACCGTTTCGTTGTATTTTGTATGCTTCTCTGTAAGTTCTTAGTGAGATTTAGGCTGATTAGGTCAAGTAAGTGCTAAAATTGGGTTTGATTCATTGATTTGTGGATCTATGAGTGTGCTTTGTTATTGAGCTTAAGATGTTTGTTTTGATTTTTGGGATGATGATTAGGAAGAAGGGAAGATATATGTGAGATTAAAGAATGTGAATGATAATAATTGGAAGCTAAGTGTTGGAAGTAGTCTCCCTGGGAAATGGATTCTTCATTGGGGAGTTTCATATGTTGGTGATACTGGAAGGTCTTTCCTCTTCTCTCATTTTATACTCTCTTATGTGCTTTAAGATTATAGGTTATAAATTTATAATGGTTTTGTATGTTATTTACCTTTTTGAATTTGATAGTGAATGGGATCAACCTCCGGAAGATATGAGACCGCCTGGATCGATTGCCGTCAAGGTACTATACTAATCGTGTGTTTTTGCGGGTTTGGTTATTGTTGTTTTTGGATATTTGTAAATGGTTTTTTTGAATGATGTATTTAGGACTATGCTATAGACACACCTTTGGAGAAGTTATCTGAAGAGGATTCGTTCTATGAAGTTACTATTAATCTAGATGTGGAAAGCTCGGTCGCAGCTCTTAATTTTGTTTTGAAGGTTCTGTTGGTTTATCTTTTTGAAGCTACGCGGATTGTATGTTTTTGTGTTTAGATGTGTATTTATTTTTGGATTGTTGTTGACCAGGACGAAGAAACTGGGGCGTGGTATCAGCACAAAGGGAGGGATTTTAAGGTTCCTCTTCTTGACGGTGTTCCTGATGATGGAAATTTGATCGGAACAAAGAAAGGCTTTGGTAACTGGTTTTATTTATATCTTTCAAAACTCATTGTTGAATACTTGTGACCTATGTGTAGTTAAACCTTAAGTGTTGAGTGATTTAGTATGGAGACAGAACTTCCTTGAATTTTCAAATCTGACTGAGACCTGCTTTCTCTTGGATCACTAGGTGCCCTTGGGAAGCTCTCAAACATCACTGTCAAACCAGATGAGCCTGGTGAAGATCTTCAAGAAAAGAGCAAGAGCTCATCTGAATCTACAAGCGAAAGCAAAGGTCTCGAAGAATTTTATGAAGAGATGCCAATTAGTAAACATGTTGCTGATGATAACTCAGTCAGTGTCACGGCAAGAAAATGCCCTGAAACATCTAAAAACATTGTAACAATTGAGACTGATTTGCCGGGTGATGTTACTGTCCACTGGGGAGTTTGCAAAAATGGCAGTAAAAAATGGGAAATCCCAGCTGAACCATACCCAGAAGAAACATCTTTGTTTAAAAAAAAGGCATTACGCACTCGTTTACATGTAAGTGTAGAATTGTATTCCTTGGCAAAATTCAAATATTTAGATTAGAATTTCTGGCAGTAATCACTTGAGTTGTGTCTCTCTAAGTTGAAGTCTGTGAGATTCAAAAATATGTCTTGGTTAACACCTATACGTTTGTAGACATTTTTGTGACCGCCTAGAAACCATATTCATATTGTCAACAAAGAATCTAAATATTTTGTTTACTTTTCCTATTATAGTATTTTATGTTTCCATCAGCGAGGTTCTCTAAGTTTTTATCCATATTAACATTCTGCAGCGAAAAGACGATGGAAAGGGATCTTCTGGATTATTCTCTCTCGATGAAAAGCTTGAAGGTTTATGCTTTGTTCTCAAGTTAAATGAGAATACTTGGCTTAACTACAGGGGAGAGGACTTCTATGTCCCTTTCCTTACTTCAAGTAGCCTGACCGTTGAAAATGAAGCTGCTCAAGTGAGTGAGAAGACACGAAAAACGAATCAAGAAGTGTCTGATAGTGGATTTACTGATGAAATCATCACTGAGATAAGGAACTTGGCAATCGACATTTCCTCTCACAAGAACCAGAAGACAAACGTAAAAGAAGTGCAAGAAAACATTCTTCAAGAAATCGAGAAGCTTGCTGCGGAGGCATATAGCATATTTAGAAGCACAACTCCGGCTTTCTCTGAGGAAAGTGTTCTAGAAGCAGAGGCTGAAAAGCCTGAAATCAAAATCTCCTCAGGAACTGGCTCAGGATCTGAGATATTGTGCCAGGGATTCAACTGGGAATCTCATAAATCAGGCAGATGGTACTTGGAACTTCAAGAAAAAGCCGATGAGTTAGCCAAACTCGGGTTCACTGTTCTGTGGTTGCCTCCTCCGACAGAATCTGTGTCACCTGAAGGGTACATGCCTAAAGATCTGTATAACTTGAATTCAAGGTGAGCTCTGCAAATTTACCATACTTTCTATTGTTCCTTATTTGCTTTAAAGTTTAAACGCTATCATGAATCTGGTCAAGTCTGATGTGAAGTGGGATCAAATAAACTTCTGGTTGAGTGCTGTTTTTGTTGTCTTATATGCATGATTATGCAGCAGTAGGAATGTTATTATACTTCTTTGGAGATCAACAATACTTTTAAACCTTACATGATGCAGTGTTAGTGTGTATAAACCAAGAAAATCGCATGTATATAAACTATTTTTCTCTTCCGCTTTTGTTTCACACTTTCAGATATGGAACTATTGATCAGCTAAAAGAAACCGTGAAGAGATTTCACAAGGTTGGGATCAAAGTTCTGGGAGATGCGGTTTTGAATCATCGTTGTGCACACTTCAAGAACCAAAATGGTGTATGGAATCTATTCGGCGGGCGTCTGAACTGGGACGATAGAGCAGTAGTTGCAGATGACCCTCACTTTCAGGTATATATATTAGCTTACAGGACTTGATCTTATAGGCTATAGAAACAAAACAAAACAAAACAAAACAGGCAAGTTCTATGATACTGGATGTGGTTTTGGCTTATATATGGGAGATACAATGCTTATATAATCTATCTTTATTAATTCAGGGTAGAGGAAACAAGAGCAGTGGAGACAATTTCCACGCTGCACCAAACATAGATCACTCACAGGACTTTGTTAGGAAAGATATCAAGGAATGGCTATGCTGGATGAGGTTAGTTCTGCTTTTTTCCTCTTTACTCTCTGCTGCTGATTGGTTCGGTCTCTGATTTGGTTCGCTGTTTCGATTCACCCCCAGGGAAGAAGTTGGGTATGACGGATGGAGGCTTGATTTCGTAAGAGGGTTCTGGGGAGGTTATGTCAAAGACTATATACATGCAACTAAACCGTACTTTGCGGTTGGTGAATACTGGGATTCCTTAAGTTACACGTACGGAGAGATGGATTACAATCAAGACGCTCATCGTCAAAGGATTGTTGACTGGATTAACGCAACAAGTGGAGCAGCCGGTGCGTTTGATGTCACAACCAAAGGATTACTTCACGCGGTAACACCAATATAATCCCGCCTTGTATCTACAATGATACAACATTTGAGTTTTTGGTGTATGAGAAATATTGGTAAGTTGTTTCCGTTGTGTAGGCGCTTCAAAAATGTGAATATTGGAGACTCTCGGACCCGAAAGGGAAGCCTCCTGGTGTTGTTGGATGGTGGCCTTCTCGAGCTGTAACGTTCATAGAGAATCATGACACTGGCTCTACTCAGGTTTCTCTTTCTCACCTTTTTTAACAAAACCCAAGACTCACTTATAACCTGTCTTTTTAACATTTTGTTTTGCGATATTTTTGAAAGGGTCACTGGAGATTCCCAGGAGGAAAAGAAATGCAAGGATACGCATACATCTTGACTCACCCGGGAACACCAGCGGTTTTCTTCGACCATATCTTCTCGGATTACCATTCAGAGATTGCCTCTCTTCTCTCTCTCAGAAACAGACAGAAAATCCACTGTCGGAGCGAGGTAAGGAACAACACACAATCTCCTTAGCATTAGAAACTCGACGGTCCTTAAACCCAATAGGCTATACATTTTGTTTTCTATGAATTATAAAGGTGAAAATAGAAAAGGTGGAGAGAGATGTGTACGCGGCAATAATAGATGAGAAGGTTGCGATGAAGATCGGACCAGGACACTACGAACCACCAAACGATTCTAAAAACTGGTCTATAGCTGTTGAAGGCAGAGACTACAAGGTGTGGGAAACATCATAATTGATAAAAAGGTACGTTTATATTTGTCTAGTAAATAAATTTGTTCTTTGGAGAGAAGATTTGTTATATATATAGTCCCTTGAAAATGTGAGGGACCAGAACCGAGTTTAAGATTTGTCTCAATTTTTAAAAGCTATTAAGAACATATATTAATGTTTGTTGTATCAAATATTGTGAATGCTTTTGTAAAGTGTAATGCATCTATATTCGAATGTATTTTAAGGTGATTATTTTGATATTTTTCCCTTGTCAAAATTTATAAAGAAGTTTATAAATGAACAAAAATATATATATTTTTAAAAACTAGCTGATATAAGGCTGATGGTATTTTAAAAATTAATTATATTTTCGGAAAGGTGTACGTACACCAATGATTCTATGTGTAGAAGCAATAAGACATAAAATAATTAAAATTGACTTGGCCATTATGATAAAGGATTAAGCTACAAGATTCTCGTGCACGACGTGATTGATCGTTGACCGTGTAATGTAATAAAAAAATATTTTACCATATTATTAATTATAAATATTTCAACTAGCTAAGATATAATAATAATACCACTAGCTATAGTGACATACTGACTGACATGTATATTGTAGATTAGTTACGCATAGTGTGCTAAAGGATTCTAAACATTAAATTTGAATAAAATAACAGAAAAAGAAAAGAGAGAAATCAAAAACAAGTTGAATCGGTTTCGAAATACCGAGATTTAGTACGGATCCTAACAAGTTTATGACTTTTTTTTCTTTATGTGTCTTTTTACATTTACATTATTTATGTTTTTAATGCGTTGAATAGTATAAAATTATTTTCTATTCCTTTTGCTTTAATAGAAATGTCTATAAAAACACGAAATATAACTAAATCAACCAATAAAATAAAAAATAAATTTTGCATAATTCTTTTTGGTTATAAAAGTCAAAACACATTAATTTTTGCATAGAAAGTTGAAAACGGTCTTATTTTGCAACAAAAATTTTCTTCTAAAACGACATTTATATTGAAACGAAAGAAGTATTATATTATACTTCTTCAATTTCAAAATAAATGACATTTCAGAGTGTTATATATATTAAAAAATATATATTTTTCATATTTAATGATTAAATAATATAAAATACTATTGGTTAAGAAAATTAAATTCATAAAATTTTTGCAGTGAAATCTTAAAATGTCATTTATTTTTAAATGAAGAGAATACATATAAACTAAGTTTTCTATTTTACCCTTTTAACAAAAAAAAAATGTTTTCTATTTCATAAATTGTTTAAATTGGCATAATGCTCAAGACAGTCTAATATGTTAAACTTTCATTGTTTGTGTTAATTTTCTTTAACGTATTACAAAATTTCCAATTCACATTTTCATTGTCGAACTTATACCATGTTATAGATTTTTCCGAAGATTTGTATCCATGATACAATATGAGTTCTTAGAAGAACTAACCAAATTGACTACGACATAGTATTTATATATAATTATTTGTCATGTACGCCACACTTTATAGTTAAAAACTATCGTTGATGTTTACCAAACATATCAAAAAACGTTACTCGATTATTACTCGCCAAATAAAAAATTAAATTAGTTGTGTGTATTTTCATCCAACGACATAGAGAGAGAGAGAAGCAGAAGAGTCTTATTTTATGCTTCCAACCTCCAAGATTTGAATTTCTCATTTAATTAATTTTTACATTTCGTGTAACTATTCTTATTAATTCATGAAAAACATTAAACTAGTCAACTAGGCAACATGGCTAATTAGTAGCATTAAAAATATGCTAACCGATGATGTGTCATCTTTTCATTGGATAGTAAACCTGCATAGTCTTGCTGCTTTAAATCATAAAACGTAGACTAGTATTATGATACGGTACATGTACTTGTTTAACAAATATTAATTATTACATATATTTAATTTAAACAATAAAATATTGAGTTAGTTCATCATACATGATACAATATGAGTTTAATTATTACTATATGATGACAGACATTATTATTATCTTATTATATAATTATGCTTAATTAGTCGTTGGCTCGAGATTATTCAAGAATAGATATCACGAAGTTGAGAATTATTCAAATAAAAGCTGGTAACATGGTGATGACCGGTGACCACCATTAATAAACAATACTCAAAAGTCAAAGTCTATAAGCTTTGCAAGCTCTTTATAAGAAGGAAGCTACAATACTTTAGAGAACAAAATATTTTACATTTTTTTCTTGCAAAAAGGAGAAAATCAAAAAGACCACATATAGTTCTCTCAAGATCCAAGTTCATAGAATGATCAAAGAGGAGACTAGTTTATTTGTTCATCATTTTGATGGTATTATGGCAGAATATGAAGAGGTAATAAACGAGCAAGGGTTTATAACTACAATATTTTTTAATTATAGTAGCTTTTAAAATCCTTTTCTGATGTTTTTATCGTGAAACTTTCAGATTTTTTTTTTTTTTTTGACACCGTGAAACTTTCAGATTTTCTCTCCAAAAAAGCATGTATTTTTACCACTTATATACTATGTTCATATAATAGTTGTATTTGCACATATATATATATATATATATTCATAGTTTCATATGTTTGTGAATTAAATCTGAAATATAAATATTTACCGCATCTTATAAATTTCAACCTGCTTGTTTAGGATTTTCTTATTCTCGACAAAATAACTAATCTAATTTACCTCTATGCTTCGCATTGATAAAAGTTTATATTTATTAAATTAATTATTTTGATTGGATACATATATAATTAAGAGCCGGTCTAACGTTTTGTTGTATTTCACTTTGATACAACATATCACATATGTAATTACATGAAATGGAAGGTGAATATAAATGTTAAGCAATAATGTGTTTAAATATTTATAGGAAGTGGAGCTTGATGCAACAAAAGCAAAGGTGGAGAAAGTTAGAGAAGAAAACGAAAAGTTAAAACTCTTACTCTCCAATGTACTTACTGATTATAACTCTCTTCAAATGCATGTCTCCACCATTATAAGACAACACCAACAACAACAAGATCAAGAAGCTTCTATGGATCTAGACAATATTAAAGATCAAGACGATTTCGGTGTAGATATATCTCTTAGGCTTGGAAGATCCGATAATAACAAGATCTCCAAAGAAAAAAAGAGTTTAAACAAGATTTCTAATGATACCATTCAATTAGATTATATTTCTAGAAATGTTAAAAATATGAAATGTGTAACTTCGAGAAAAGATGTTAACAATACAAGAAATAAAGATCAACAAGAGGTTTTGCTTGAAGGGCATGAGAAACAACGTTTAAAGAAAACAAGAGTTTGTGTAAAAGCACCATGTGATGATCCATCGGTACGTACCAAAACATTATAATGACACATTACATTATTTTATTTTATCGATGAAACGTTCATGTAACATATTGTTATGTGTTGTATGAATGTGTATATGTAGATAAACGATGGTTGCCAATGGAGGAAGTATGGTCAAAAAACGGCGAAAACGAATCCTCTTCCGAGAGCTTATTACCGTTGCTCGATGTCTTCAAAATGTCCGGTCAGGAAACAGGTATATATAAAACATTCTACATTAGTATTCACAATCCAAACTCGAAATTTATTTTCTTGGATAAATTAATACTTTTTAACAAATTGAACTAGTTGAGGTAATGCCACTAGACAACACTTTTTGTTTTAATCTTAAAAAATAAGTGGTAACTTAATTATATCATAATATAAAACCAAGCCATCGGAAAATAATTGGAAATTTCCACCATAAGTTTTGTCGCTGAAATTTACTTGTTTTCTTGTAGTGTTATATTTATTCTAAAAAGAGATACTAGAATTGATTCCTCCCATGTAATTTCAAATCTTTTTTTATTATGAACGGTTTACTATTTATTGTATATGTTTAGTTTGAAGGAAGTAAAATTTAGTTTTAAGGTTTTATCATTCATTATGAAAGTTTTAAACTATTACAAAAAATTTGTTATGTTTTGGCCAAAATTACTTATAGAAATATTATTTTAGGCCCAAAACTTGTGATTACATTTTTAGCTTAAAACTTAAAAATATGATATTTTGGGGGATTTCCTATAGGTAATTAGTAAGTGTGACTTATGTAAGAATGTGATATATATTATGTAGGTGCAAAGATGTGGAGAAGATGATACATCAGCTTATATGATAACCTATGAAGGAAACCATGACCATCCTCTTCCCATGGAAGCCACTCACATGGCTGCTGCCACTTCCGCGGCCGCCTCTTTATTACAATGTGGTTCCTCTTCCTCTTCTTCTTCTTCCAAGAGCCTAAGCTCTTTCTTCCCATATCACCACTTCTCTATCTCCACCACTAACTCTCACCCCACAATAACACTTGACCTCACCTATCAAAATTATAACAATCAATCACAAAACTACCCTCTTTCTTCTTCATCTTCTCTTAGCTTCTCTTTCTCGGAACTCCCTTCTTATACGTCGAATATTCGTACCTTGAGCTTTGATGGTTTGAGACCACATGCTCCTCTTTTGAGAGCTTATTCACATATGCCTCTTTTATCACATGAAACCAAACCTTCAGGACAACAATAAATTGTATACATATTTGTTGGTATATACATTTTCTTTGTTTTTTTGTCCTTTACATTACTTTTTATAGAAATGATGGACTTCCAAGTCATAACGAAATAGTTTAAGAGTGGATTAACACGTTCCATTTTGTGTATTATGTATGTTAGATTTTCTGTATGTGGGTTATATAGAATGATATGGCTTTGAATGATTTTAAAATCATATATATTGAAAATATTGAAGTATTTTTTTATTAGTGGTCGTGATACTTTTGCAGTTTTTATTTTCGACAATTCTTCATGTACCATCTTTTTAAGTTCTTAAGCCAAAAATACTATCACAAGTTTTGTAGTCCAAAATACAACTAGAAAGTAATGATATGTACTTTAAAAATGTTCTAGAAGTAGATAAAAATATGAAAACGTTATGTATGTATATAAACTATTTAAGAATATTGAATATAAGTTGGTCATATGTATTGTAAAAATGTTATATAGCAGTAAAAAAATAATAGAATGATGAGTATATTGCAAGTGAGATAAAATCCAAATAAAACAAAGTGATTTTTAAATAAGAAATGAAACTCATATTACACATTCATGATGTCACACATTTCTTTTCTTCTATATATGAAAGAGGCTCATAACTCACATGAACCGTATGTCAATCCGCTACGACGACGATTTGTATAACCTTTTGGTGCCAATATGTCACCTAGAGTTCCCCCAAACACTTCAGTGTTCATTAGATTATTATCAGTCGATATTCAACAACTAAATAATTATGAACAATGAAGCGTTCAAGGGAACTCAAGGGGACATTTGACTCTATATATTATAAATCTTTTGGTAATGCTTTCTTCTCTTACTCAATGCCTTAAGTAATAACCCAAAATGCATATTTATACATATACTTCTCTCTGGTATGTTTTTCCTTTATTCAAAGGAATTTTTGAAGGAGGGACCATAACTTCTATATATTCTCCATTATATATCAAATTAACATGCGGGAAATTTTGAAAATCATGAACCAAGTCTGAATTTTGGGAATAAGGAGCTTATAGAATATATATATAAAAATATATCTACATTCTTGAAAGTATCCTTCGTGTCCGTGAGTAGATTTTATTCGACTATTTTTTTCTTGAATATGTATTCATGTAACTAGGATACAAGTCTTGTAAATAATTTACCGTGGTTACACATTTTAATTTATAGCTTAATTATGAAATTAGTAAAAAATATAATATTATATATCAGAGCCAGGTTTCGATCCTGGGACCTGTGGGTTATGGGCCCACCACGCTTCCGCTGCGCCACTCTGATTTGTTTATTAAATAAATAATTGTTTAATTAATAACAATTTTATGTTTCATTAGCTCATAATGCTTATATAATTTTTGAGCGGATGCATAATTTATACATAATTTCTGTTAACTTGAGTGTCAAAAAATAAAAAATATTAATTTATTTTTCAAGCAAAATATTGTTAATTTGGTAGAAATTGTTTTGTATGTGTGTGTGAAGTATCTTCAAATTGAAGGAGCAGTAGTGTAAATATGCTCCACAAAAGAAGAAAAGAAAAACATGTGAGCATATGTACATTTATTAGCATCTATGCATGCATATAAATATAATTCACTATCTTACCTTACAAAAAGCTGAAAGGACATAAGATTTATGCAATTTTCTTGAAATATTTGATTCCCTTATAAACCTAAGTCCCTTTTAAGGCCTGATTCACGTCTAGGTTCACAATGCTTCCCAACATAATATATATAGAAACACCAAATCTCTCCAAGTTTTTTCATCAAACCCTATATATAACACTCTCTTGATAAACCATAATTTACATTATAACATTGATAATGTAATATTAAAAAACAAACATTAATATTGGTCGGATGTTTCCTAGAGTTCCTCTGAGCACTTCATCGAAGATACTATATTTTTTTCAATTAATATGTATTCCGCGCTGAAGTGTTTGGGGGAACTCTTGGACTCGTTCGATATTTTCAATTTATTGGACTAATTAAGTTTGATTTATAGATGTTGGACTTTCCCGACCAACTTTTGTTAATCAAATCTCTCATGCATGCACATTGGTAAGATTATTTCATATTTGTTGTCATGATGGCATGTAATACTACTGATCAAAAGCAAATCTGAAATAAGCTCATATGTTTCATAATCGCATTTGCGATTATTATTAATTCCATGAATGTAATTGCACATTTATGAGAGTCAAAAATGAGTTATCCGTCTATCCACCTCCCTAAAAGACCTGTCTTAAAAATAATAATCTTAAAATACTCAGACATATGATTAAATCATATATATATATATTAAGTTTATATATTAAATTCTAAAGATTTGATTTTTTATCAAGTTAAGATATCAATGATTCTTAAAACTTAAATATAATTTTGCAGTTTATCTAAAAGAATCAGATTAAGCGAATCAAAATTTCTAAATTTAGAAGTCAACGGAAATGTATATTTGACGGTAATTTGGACGTTAATTACATTGGAATGGGCCTTAAAACGCCATTATTTTAACATGACGATTAATATTGGAAAGATTTAAAGATTAGTGAAATTTCATTTGAAAAATTCTATTTTTAAACGTGAAATTACTCTTTATAAAATATGAAAATCATAAAAGTTCCAAGTGATAAAAAGTTGTTGAATCACATTAAAAATGAAAAAATGGTGACATGTCTAATAATTAAAAATCAGATGAACATGTCTTGAAGCTTTTTTCTTTCTTCTCATTTATATATAATTTAGCACGACAGTCAAAAACTAGATTCTGATAAAAAAAAAACGTATGCAAAAGTTTTATAGTATTACAAAAATTGAACATGGCCTTGTTTTGGCACTCATGAAAATACCTAGAATTAATTTAATTAGGAATAACATTTTGCTCGCTTTTTGCTTTGGCTCCATTGCCACTTGAAACAACGCAATAGTAGATAATTTGGCTCTAGATTTACATATTTTATTCCTTATTTAATTACCAAATGAATAAACTTGACTAAAAATTAAGAAGTTGCTAAGTTTACAAGATATTAATGTCAATTATATTATTGGACATGAAACTTTCTAATAACGAAAAAACATCAAGTAATGAACTCTTGCATCACTAGTATTAAACCATGTTTACTCAAAACACTTTGAGTGTAAACTGTAAAGTAAATTTTGTATTCGAGTTTCCGAGATCATTAAGAAAAAAATTATGCATTTTGCGTGCTTTCGACACCTAAAAATACTACCAATAATCACAACTAATTAATGGTATGCGTACTCATTTAATAGTTGACTGATTTAAACTAATTTAGATTCGACCACCGTAATACATATATGCTTTGTAGAATCACAGAAAAGACCAAAGCAAAAGAAAGAATCATTCTCTTGTCCAAACTATTGAATCCAAGTTTACGTCTAGGTTCATACACACTCTACCATCACAATAAACCACATGAGATTCTTTAGATTTCACTATAAATAAAAATCCTAGTCCTATAATATATCTTTATCAAACCCCAAGAGATATAATGAAGAAGATATACTTACAAAATATTCAAATAATACAAAAACGGTGTTATACTATTACTATGTCATCTAAATATAAAGAGACTATCTAAACTAGATGTTATCTAGAGTTCTTCCGAACACTTCGTTGAAAAACTTGTTTTATCTAACAAGTAATTTCACGGGAAGTGTTTGGGGGAAACTCCGGATTTCATTTGGTGATGTCAATCTATATTTATAAAAATAGTAGTTTAATTTATATACTCTTTATTAGTAACCATTTGGTTTTGATATAAACATTTTTAGTCTAAATGACTTACTTATTTTGTGCATGGCTTCATATGCTCCCTAAATAACATTTTGGTTACTATAGTTTGCACATCATGCATTGCATGCATTAACTAAGTATAACATCTTTTGATCAATCACTTTTTTTCTTTCTTGCGGTTTAAACCTTTTATTTTGCTAATCAATGCTATTGGGCTTCCAAATTTAACGGATTCAATTGTGGCTTTAATGCATATTATATATTTATATGTGCATATGTATTAATAAGGAAAAAAACAAACGAAACTACTATTTAGCTAAGAGCTGTTATATATATCTTGTCCCTACCTCCTAGCTTTCCTCTTTAATTTATTTTCCTAATTTTTTTTATTAGTTAGTTTTTTCCAACACGTCTTGTGCTGGTTTCATTTTATCATATTCATTTTCTCAAAATATCTTCAACCACATAATTATTGCATATTGTAGCATGTATGTGTCAAAGTGACATGCACAAATATACATATCCCTCTGTATAAGAAAATTGATTTTTTAGAGATTTCAGATATATTAGGAAAACAATATATACTAATAAATATTTTACCAACAAAATATATACTAATAAGTACATTGAGTTTACAAAATACATAATTTTATATATCATTCAATCAATAACAATTTTTTTTTTTTGTCAACCTCAATAACATTTCAAAACTTCGGTTTTCTCAATAAAATAAGGCCCAATCTTTGATAGGCCTAATACAAATGCAATCTAATTTTACGGGTCTCCATACAACATTTTGAGGTGATCATTTATCATTAAGGCATTAGAGTATTGCAAATAACTGGTGATCAAATTATATTTTGGATTAGGTTGTTTAGGTTTTTGATCCGGTTAGAGACAAAACTGCTAAGCTAAATCTAACCTAAAATTATGTAGCAAACATTAACAATATTAGATGAGCAAAACCTTTAATTGAAAGCATACTAAAGAGTAAATATTTTTTAATACCCCAATTAGTCTTAACAATTTTGTTTAATTAAAAAAATTTCGTATTCAATTAGCTCATTACAATTCTCTGAAATTTTTTTAATTTTAATTATGTATAAGAATTAATAAATTTTTTTTTGATATTTTCATGTTTTCTATGGACATATTAGGTTTGCCATAAAATTTTTTATTTTTTTTTTGATAAAAAAACGGAATAAGTTTGCCATAAATAGAAAATAGATATTTTTATTTTTTATTTTTTTTTATTTAAACCAGGAGGCTTACGCAAAACCCATAATCCCCTGAGCCACGACCAACTTTGATAATACCAATTAATGGCGTAAATCATCGTTCCTAACGCGGTTCAACTCACGTAAGACAATATCACCAACGATCGCGCTTAACTGATCGAAATCAACCTGTCGTTGGTTAGAAAATATATATATATATATATATTTTAGATATATTAAGACGCTTAGTTATATGAATATTTTTCTCTAAATTATTTTTTAACTCAGTATATATTGGCAAAACGTGTTTATGAAATATGAACCATGAAACTATATATAAAAATTTTTTAAACAAAAAAAAACTATATATAAAAATTATAAATTAAACAAGTTACGATAATGACTATAAAACTGGTCTACCAAAAGAAAATTAACAAAAAAAAAAAAAAAAAAAAAACTGGTCTACCAATGAAACAATTAAAGTATTTAACGCATCGAAGCTTATTAGTTTACTTGCCGTGAACTACAAGACGTTATATCACGTCAAAATCACAAAACTACACCATTTGAATTACTTTTCACAAAACTATATCATTTCAAAATTAATTCATAAAACTACATTTCAATACTCAAAATTAAATCCAAATACACCTTATCCACACAATCCTACCCCTTAATACTATACCCTAAACACTAATTAGCGAACCCAAATGAAAAGATTTTAATTTTGGTAATTTTTTAAAGGGTAAATCAAGCTTTTAAAATTTTAAAAGAGTGTAAATTTGTGAAAATATTGAATTAGATATAGTTTTGTGAAGAAATAGGTGAAAGGGTGTAGTTTTGTGAATTTCTCTTATATTATTAATTAATTGACAAAGTGGGAAAGTATATATTAAAATTCGGATACGTAGCTCCTATCAAGATGTTAAATTGTTAATGTCACATCAATATAGGTTATATTCACCCAATTACAGATCTGATGGTCACGTCGCTACTTTTAATTAAATACTAATCTGAATTTTAGGCTAATGTAAGCAAAAAATATCACGTTATGTATTGAACTATGTAACTAATAAAAATAGATTAATGACTCGGATAGACGTGGACATCCCCTTTGGTATCTTTCTTGGATACAATTAAATGAGTTTGTGGTTATAAGAAATAGTTATCAAATCTGGCCAACCGTGGACGTATCAAATAAATTATTCATTAATTTTAAAACTTATTGAAGAATTCACAAAACTACACCCTTTCATTTATTTATTTACAAAATTCTACCTAATTCAATTTTTCACATATTTACATTTTTTAAAAAAAATTAAAAGCTTGATTTACCCTTTAAAAAATTACCAATTAAAATATTTTCATATGGTTCGCTAATTAGTATTAAGGAGTAAGATTGTGTGGGTAAGGTTTATTTGGATTTAATTTTGAGTGTTTAGGTGTAGTTTTGTGAAGTAATTTTGAAATGATGTAGTTTTATGAAATGTAATTCAAATGGTGTAGTTTTGTAATTTTCCCTTATTCTAAATTTACACTTATAGTGATTTCATTAACTATAAACATATTAATTATTTTTGACCAAAAAACATATTAATTATTACAACGGAAAGTTAGATTAAAAGCAATGTTTTGGAAATAAAATATTTTTAATTTTTCAAGAAAATATATATATATATGATGAAATGAAAAGATTTTATGAAATAGTGTTTAAAATGATGTAGTTTTGTCAATTTTTATGTTGGTTCAATCGGTTAATCGTAGTCGTCGATGATTTTGTATTCATGAGTAAACTGTAACTGTGTTGGAAACGATAATTTATTTCATTAAATAATATTATCAAAAATTAGTCGCCAACCTAAAGGATCATGAGTTCGCCTAAACCGTTAGATTTAACAAAAAAAAATATACGTCGGCAAGCCTTGTTTAATCCCAACACCACAAAACTCCAAAAGCCAAAGTATGTATATTTGCTCAAGTGGTCTGAATATTTTATATTGTATCCAAAGATCTGAAAAATATAAATAAATTAATTAGGAAATCTTATTTTCCAACAGTTGTTTGGGATTATCGAATTCGAACATGATATATATATATATATATATATATATATAAATGATGTGAAATAAATAGTTAGAGGAGGTTAGGTTAGGTGCATATACTGCAAACTAACCTCACGTGGATGCAACTTTTCTTCCCTCACGTACCAATATAATATATTTTTTGTTAGAGATACAGACCAATTTAATAGCATCAAATTACTTATCCTTATAATTTGTTTATTAAGCGTAGAGTACTACTTTCAAAATTACATCAAATTGTTGTAATTAAATTCCTCTTCTTTCTTATTTTTCGATATACTTTTATGAAAGTATATATATTTTTATTTCGTAAGTTTATTATCAAAACAATTTCGAATATTTAATGTCTACTTTTATAAATACTTTTAATATAAAATCTTAAAAATTAAATTCTAGTATCACCCTTTTTATAACTAAATGATAAATACCGAACTTAAATAAAAAACTTAGATTATTTTTCAGGAATAATCTAACTATTTAAAATTTAAAAATGTATCTCTAATTTTTTTAAATATATGTAGTTTTGTAAATTTTTCGTTTTTTAATTGTTTATTGTTTGCAGATAGGCACATAACACACATATATTTATAAATTATATTAGCAAAGTGACAAGATATGTATTGTTTCATGAGCAAGCATTCGACAAACGGTGGTGGATGAAACATGACTAACGATATTGTTCATTAATATAATTATTATGTTATACCTTATATTATTAAGGTGTTATGCTTTCCGCTAAATATGGTATTATACTATTATTAAATCATAATTGTGCACTATAATTACAGAGGGGTTCTATAAAGTACTAACATAATGCAAGAGATAAGGAGAAAGTTATTGTTTGTTGCTTATACAAATTTTTTTTGGCAAATATACGTGATAAAAATAATTCACAAAATTACATCCGTTGAAGTCTTGTTTTACAAAAACTACATCTAATTCTATATTTAATAAAATTATATATTTTTCAAACTTTAAATGGTTAAACTACATATTAAAATTAACTCAATTTAAAAAAAATTTGAGTTCACTATTTAATGTTTAGTATTAAAGAAAATAAAGTCTTGTGTCTATAATTTATTTAAATTTAATATGTAGTTTTGTGAAATTACACTTTCAAATGTGTAGTTTTATAATTTCTCCGTAACTATTTAGAAGGGAAAAAACAGATAAAACCAATATAAGAAAGTGGCTAACAATATGTTCTTCCAAAAAGGCTACGAGATGCCCACACTTCCTCTTCTACGCAAAACAATACTTTCTATGGTTTGGACCACCATGATTTTATTGTAACAATAAATTCAACCAATTTTTGCATGTTTTTTTATAGAGAAATTCACAAAACTACACTCTTTCAACCTTCCCTTCACAAAACTACACCTAATTCAATATTTTCACAAGTTTACACCCTTTCAAAAATTTAAAAGCTTGATTTACCCTTTTAAAAATTACCAAAATTAAAATATTTTCATTTGGGTTCGCTAATTAGTGTTTAGGGTATAATATTAAGGGGGTAGGATTGTTTGGGTAGGATTTATTTGGATTTAATTTTGAGTGTTTAGGTGTAGTTTTGTGAAATATTTTGGAAATTGTGTAGTTTTGTGAAATGTAATTCAAATGGTGTAGTTTTATAATTCTCCCTTTTTTATACTACATGTTTAGTTGTAATCTCATTTCATTTATAACCTTATAAATAATAATGGTAATATCAAACTATAGTTTCTTATATATTACTTCATAAATGTTTGTAATCTACATGATTAGTAGTAATCTCATTTCATTTATAACCTTATAAATAATAATGGCAATATCAAACTATAGTTTCTTATATATTACTTCATAAATGTTTGTGAATAGTTTCACTTCATATAATTAAACATTTCAAATTTAACTTACCGCTAGTCGATGATGGACAATATAGTATGATTTAAATTCATCACGATCTCCAACAAAGTTGTGATTACTAGACCATATGTAATCTATCAATCCATTAAAATGACATTAGTTTAGTAACATTCATCATAAGTTCACAAAAGTCTGATATAAGTGACCCAAAAAAAATAATTACCGATCTATTGTCAAATTACACCATAATTACCAATTTGAACATATAAGTTTTATGTAACCTTCTTTTTTCTTCTCATATCTCTCGATTAAATTGTTAACAACCAAACTAGCGAAATAATGAAATTGTCTACACAAGTCTAACAACAATTCAACCACACAATATGTATGGACCAAATTTTAATTTTCAATCCTTTAGCCATCGATTTGTCCTTGAACCGATAATAAGTGAAAAAAATGGGTAAGGCTAATAAAGAGTAAAGCAAAAGGACAAAAGAGAAAAGCAAAGACAGGAAGAAGTGTATAAAGAAACAAAACAACACCCACTTGTGTAACCCTACCTCGAACCATGTAGTTTTTTTTTTATCATATCGACCTTTTTAATTTATTTTATTTTTTTATTTGTTACTTTCTTATATATTGTGATAAACTCTCTCTAATTTCATTTTGCTTTTCCCCATCTCTGTATTTCAATAAAATATTGGTTAAAGTCGTTTAGATTAGGCAAAGTTTCATGAAATTATGGAAGGATATATCAACTAAACAAAACCTCATTATTTAGATTTAGATGTGATCTTTTGTATATAGTAGGAAGTGCCGAGGTCTATAATCTTTTTGGTTATTTGTGACTTGAAAAAAAAGTACACGGCATGATCATTTGTGACTTGAGGTCTATAAACTATATTTTCGTTATAAATATAAGGTAAGTATTTTTCTTTAAGAGATTTTAATTAGGGTTCTTAAAATCCTTTTTTCTTTAGGAGAATCACAAAACTACACCATTTGAATTACATTTCACAAAACTACACCATTTCCAAAATAATTCACAAAACTACACCTAAACACTAAAAATTAAATTCAAATAAACCCTACCCACACAATTTTACCCCCTTAATATTATACCCTAAACACTAATTAGCGAATCCAAATTAAAATATTTTAATTTTGGTAATTTTTTAAAGGGTAAATCAAGCTTTTAAAATTTTGAAAGGGTGAAAATATTGAATTAGGTGTAGTTTTGTGAAGGAAGGGTTGAAAGGGTGTAGTTTTGTGAATTCATCTTTTTCTTTTGTTATTTATTGATTAAAAAAACTCATTTTCTTATTTGTCGATAAGTCATAAGAGCATCTTCAATGTTCACCTCTCTCAATTTCTATTATAGAAATATCTCTAAAATAGAGATAGAGAAAGTGATTTTTCTCTAATGCATTCTTCTATAATAGAGGTATTATAAAGGAAAATATAAAGAAATCATACTTTTGACTCTATAAATAGAATGAAAAAATTATTTTTCTTTATATTTTCCTCTATAATAGAGATAACTCTATTTTAGATGAATACATTGTAGCAAAACCATTTTATCTATCTCTATTTTAGAGATATCTTTATGATAAATATAGAAGTGAGCATTGAAGATGGTCTAAGAGCATGATTATAAGTAATCTCTTAAGCACAATTTCCTTGATTTTATTTTATTTATTTTTTTAAAAATTTTTTTTTTGAAAAAGCCCCAATTGCGGACTGCCACGAATCAGTGGGACACGCAAATTGGGCAAAAATCAGATCCGAAATGAGAGTTTTAAGAGTGAGACTCTTCACTTTTATGGTGAACCCACGTTTAAGAATTCTTCTAAAACTTCCATTAATCATGGTCTAAGGTCATCTCCAACTGTTGAAACCGGTGGAGAGTTTCTATAATAATTTAAAAATATTATTTTTAATTATTTAAACTAAAATCAGAAAATCTAACTAATAATATAGTGACACCTTGCATTTGAGTATTTAGAAACGTCTCTTAGAGCATGTCCATTAGTGTTTCTTAAAGAGATCTTAGCAGGTTGATAAGTGTGTATTTTAGCTGTTTTAAGCATGTATTTTCATAGCATTTTAGGACCTTAGTTGCATAATTCATATAGATTATAGTCTTATTTAGCATATTTTCACTAAGTAGTTTAGAATAGAGTCTTAGTTAGTTTTTAGGCCATTTTTGCATTATATCATTCATTTTAGGTACTTGGAGCTATGGGGAGCTCAGTGGAAGCTAATGGAGAGCACAAAAGAGCTTGAAGAAGGAAAAGGAGAAGAAATGTTCAGTCCAGCGGCCTCCAAACCGCTGGACCAAACCGCCGGAGAAGACAAAGACGAAGAAGTCGCGGATGTTCAGTCCAGCGGCCTCCAAACCGCTGGACCAAACCGCCGGGCCAAGCATGACTTATTTATCTCTCATATTTCCCTATAAATACTACTAGGGTTTATGTTAATGGACACAACTTTTTCTCTCTAGTTTTTGTAGCCACTTTTGTAAAACTTTGAATGTTCTTTAGTTTCATATAATCTTAGATTCTCTCTTTAATCTCTTTTATTATCTTATAATGTCTTTATCTTTAATCTCCAGCTTTCTTGTTATTATGCATAGTGAGTAGTCATCTTTTGGATCTTGGGGTTTCTATAGGTTAGGATGATGGATGATGGTTAGTGATGTTTAGGATGTTTAGGTTATGGTTTCTATAGCATTAGATGTTCTTAACACTAAGGTAGAAGTAATTATCCTAGCTTAGTACTTATAGGATGTTTCATGCCGGAAGGTGTTCGATGAAATGTCTAGTCCAATCTCTTGTTATTCTTTTATACTTAGCCAATGGAAGTTGATGTCTAAGGTTTAAGATGGACTTTTAAGGACTTATACTTAATGATCTCTAATCATCTAGGCTCGGTCGGAAGATTTGTGGTTTTTATGATTAGAGAATGGATTTGAGTCATGGAAGTGATCTAATCTAGTTTAGTGATCTTTGTCCTAGAAAACCATCTCCTTTGTTAGTCTTAGTGTCATTAGCTTGATTCCATCCATCCGAAACCAATGATCTTAACCCCAAGATCCATACTTTACCATTAGTATCTCTTTAGTTTAATATCGCTTTTGTTGATTTCAAGTTTATTTTACTTATATTGCTTTCTTAGTTTAGTTTAGCTACAAACCAAGATTCTTACTCGATCTAATCTAAGCTAGTTTCTTGTATTCTTGTTGTTCTAAGCCTTCTCTCCTTGTGGATTCGATCCTTATATTACTACAACGTCATGTGCCTTGCACTTGGGGTTGTTTGTGATTGAGGTAAAACTCGATCTCATCACAGGTGGGGCCTATTAAATAGTTAAGATCTGGATCTTATATTTCCTATTTAAGATCTGGATCTTAACTATTTAGTGGGCCCTTTGGATACGTGGCGACCATTGATTGATGCGATTTTAATTATTTTATTTTTTCTTTTTTTTAAACCAATTTTTCATGGGTCCCAATGAATAGTTAAGAAATTTTGTGGATTTCTCAGCTGGAGATGGTCTTGGGTGCTTTAGTTAACGTACGTTGTTAGTTTGGTCTCTTATTTTCTTTAATTTTTTAATCAATTTTAATATAAGAGATCCTTTGAAAACCTCCATTGGAGGTGCCCTAAATGTACTTAAAAATATTATATAGAATTCGACTTTTTGAATTTTGGGCATTATTTATTTAAATAAATTTACTTAAATCTTAAAATATTAAGCTAAAATATTCGTCTGAAGAGTGTAAAACTTTGTATTTAAAGTTTTAATAATTCTTCTCCAAGAATGATAATTCAGATTTAATTATTTATTTTTTTGACAACCTTACTTTAAAATATATCAAAAACGTAGCACCATCTCTAATTTGTTTAGAAAAACTTCAATCCTTAGTTGCAAGTCTAAACTAACATGGCTAAATAAATCCAATTTTCCCTACATTTTAGAGTTGATATATATAATAGTCTCTCTTTCAAAATGTTAGATGTTTTAGAAAAAAATTGTTTAAAAAAGATTAATATTCTCTATATACTATGCATAGTTTACTGCATAATTATAAGTTTTAAAATATACTAAGACAATTGAACTTCTTAAATAAATATTGGTCAAAAACTTTAGTAAATGGTTTAGTACAAAATTTTATGCTCACTGTTATTTTTGCCTACAAGAATGATTCAATTTCAATAAGTATTAAACCGGGTTTTGGAGTTTCGGTTATCTCGGTTAAGCAAATCCAAGTCAAAGAAGGAAAATGAAAAGTCAAATATAAATAGCTTATATTCTTCTTCTTTTTTGTTGTAGTTGTTAATTGTTGTTGTTGAGAGAGAAACGAAAAACACCATTGTTGAGGCTTGCTGGTTTTATAGCAAGGTTTCCTCGGATTAAGATTAGTGGATTGCCGAAACGATTCGGCCCACGAGACGTAGTGTACCGCATCGGTCACGAACTCGTGGATAAACAAATCTCGTTCTTCTTGTTCTTTCTTTTATACACACATACACTAATACGAGTCATAGAAAGAGATCGATTCTGTAACAATTGGTATCAGAGCTCAGGTTAAAACCCAATGGCGAAGACGCGCATTAAGGTGGAGCAATTCGATGGAACCGATGACTTTACTCTGTGGAAGATTCACATGCTTGCCTACTTCGGTACACAAGGACTAAAGGATGTGGTGCTTAACGACGATTTCAAGCTTGGTCAAAAGGAATCAAAGGATGATGATAAGGCATCAGATTCCAAGAAGAAGGAGAAGACAGAGTCTGATTCTGTTGCGCTTGATCCTAAGAAGCTTGAAGATGATGAAAAGGCAAAGAATCTCATCATCTTGAATGTTGGAGACCATGTCCTGAGGAAGATCAAGATGTGTGAAACATCGGCTGTGATGTGGGCAACTCTTGATAGGCTCTACTTGTCAAAATCCTTACCAAATAGGATCTTTGTGCAATCTCAGTTTTACACATTCAAATCAGATTCTTCCAAGACCATTGATGTAAACGTAGATGAGTTCTTGAAGATAGTTGCTGAGATGAGCAACTTGAATGTCGTGGTATCGGAAGAGATTCAGGCCATCTTGTTCTTAAGCTCCCTGCCTCATAACTATGATCAACTGAAACATACCCTGAAGTATGGAAGGGAAACTTTAACACTTGAAGAAGTGATATCAGCGGCTAGATCAAGGGAAAGAGAGATTTATGAGTCTCACAAGCAAGATAAGAGCATTGCATCTAGCTTGTACACTGCTGATAGGGGAAGACCCAGCAGTAAAGGACCAGGACAATATCGTGGCAGAAGTAGGAGCAGATCTCCTTCAAAGATTAGAAGGGTATGTTGGTTTTGCAACAAAGAAGGACACATGAAGAAAGACTGTTTTGCTAGAAAAAGGCAAGATGGTGACAGTCATGGAGAAGCTGGTGTCATAACTGAGAAGCTTGTGTTTTCAGAAGCGTTGAGTGTGAATGGTCAAGAATCAAGAGAAACTTGGGTGATTGATTCAGGCTGCACATTCCATATGACATCAAGGCGTGACTGGTTCTCAGAGTTCAATGAACAAGGCACAACAACCATTCTCCTTGGTGATGGGTCAATAAAGATTAACACTAATGGAGGGTCAATAAAGGTGCTGAACAATGTAAGATATGTTCCAAATCTCAGGAGAAACTTGATCTCTACAGGTACCTTAGACAATCTGGGATATACCCATGAAGGTGGAGATGGCCAAGAGAGATTTTACAAGGGCAAGACACTAGCTTTGAGGGCAAACCTGAAGAATGGTTTGTATGTTCTTGATGGAGAAACTGTACTTCCTGAAAGCTGCAACGTGGAGAAGAGCCTAAGTAATACTGAACTGTGGCATAGCAGAATGGGTCATCTTGGAATCAACAACCTAAAGATTCTGGCAGGAAAAGGGTTGATTGAAAAGAAAGAGGTTAAGGAGCTAGAGTTTTGTGAACACTGTGTGATGGGAAAGGCTAAGAAGGTTAGTTTCAATGTGGCTAAGCACACCACAGCTGAACCACTTGGCTACCTTCATGCTGATCTATGGGGAGCTCCATCAGTTACCCCATCAATGTCTGGAAATTAGTACTTTCTGTCTATTGTTGATGACAAGACAAGGAAGGTATGGTTAATGTTTCTCATGACAAAGGATGAAACTTTTGAGAAGTTTTGTGAGTGGCAGAAGATAGTTGAAAACCAGATAAACAAGAAGGTTAAATGCCTAAGGACAAATAATGGGTTAGAGTTCTGCAACAACAGGTTTGACACATATTGCAAACAACAAGGCATTGAAAGACACAACACTTGTACCTACACTCCTCAGCAAAACGGAGTAGCGAGAGAGGATGAACGAAGCTCGTAATGGAGAAGGTTAGATGTTTGTTAAATGAAGCTCGGGCTTGGAGAAGAGTTACGGGCGGAAACGAGCGACCACGGTAGCCTACCTGATCAATAGGTCACCTGCCTCTGCTGTGGATCACAATGTTCCTGAGGAACTCTGGTTAAACAAGAAACCAGGTTACAAACACTTGAGAAGATTTGGTTCTGTTGCATATGTCCATCATGACCAAGGAAAGCTGAAACCAAGAGCTTTAAAGGGTATATTCTTGGGGTGTCCTCCAGGAGTAAAAGGTTACAAGGTCTGGGTGTTGGAGCACAGAAAATGTGTTGTTAGTAGGAATGTTACATTCCATGAGAACTTGGTGTTCAAGGATTTAAAGGAGGTTCAGGTCACATATCAAGGAAAAGGCAAAGGGAAGAGGATAGCCTCTGATCTTGACTCTGTGGAACATAAGGAAACTGATATCTCTGATTAAGGTGGAGCTAGCTCAAGCCAAGGAATTGAAGCTGAATCAGATGAGGAGGAAGAACCTGAAGAGAACCTGCAACCCAACCTTAACAACTATAAGTTGGCCAGAGACAGAACAAGGAGACAAATTAAACTGCCTTCAAGGTTCACAGATTACACAGAAGAAGTGGTGGCCTTTGCACTACTTTCAGCACAAGAGATTGATGATGAAACAGAACCAAGCTGTTATCATGAGGCCTTATCAGATCCAAACTGGGAAAAATGGAATGGTGGTATGACTGAAGAGATACAATCTCTGTCAAAGAACCATACATGGGATTTGGTGGATAAACCTGAAGGAGCCAAAGTCATCAGTTGTAGGTGGCTGTATAGGCTCAAGTCTGGAATACCTGGAGTGGAACCAAAGAGATATAAAGCAAGATTAGTGGCTAGAGGTTTCGCACAACGAGAGGGCATTGACTACCAGGAAGTGTTTGCTCCTGTTGTGAAGCATATCTCTATCAGAGTGCTTCTGTCTTTGGTGGTTAATCAAGACCTGGAACTGGAACAAATGGATGTCAAGACAGCATTTCTACATGGAGAGTTAGATGAGGTCTTGTACATGCAGCAACCAGAAGGTTTTGAGGAAAAAGGTGGTGAAGATAAAGTGTGTTTACTCAAGAAATCACTTTATGGCTTGAAGCAGTCTCCTCGGCAGTGGAATCAAAGATTCAACAAGTTCATGCTTGACATGAAGTTTCAGAGGAGTAAGAGAGATGCTTGTGTGTATGTCAGAGAAGTAGGTGATGGCAGCTTTGCATATATGCTTCTGTACGTGGATGATATGCTGATTGCAGCCAAAGAAAAATCTGAAGTTGATAAGATAAAAGGAAGGCTGAGTCAAGAGTTTGATATGAAGGATATGGGTGCAGCTAGTAAGATTCTTGGCATGGAGATTCAAAGGAATAGAACCTCTGGTACGCTGAGACTATCTCAGAAGTCTTACTTGCATAAGGTGATTAGCAGATTCAATATGGATGATGCTAAGGTAGTTTCTACACCCATTGGTGCTCAGTTCAAGCTAGCTAAAGTGAGAGAAGACTCAGATTCTATCAACACAGAAGTTATACCATATCTTAGTGCAGTGGGCAGCATCATGTATGCTATGGTGAGTACAAGGCCAGACCTGGCTTATGCCATTGGTCTTGTTAGTAGGTTTATGAGTAAACCTGGTACTGAGCATTGGGAGACTGTGAAATGGTTACTGAGATACATAAAGGGGTCTACAAATCTGAGCTTATTGTTTACTAAAGAGGATGAGTTCAAGATACAGGGCTACTGCGATTCAGACTATGCAGCAAATATAGATAGGAAAAGGTCTATAACTGGCTATGTGTTCACAGTGGGTGGAAATACTGTGAGCTGGAAGTCAAATTTGCAGCCTGTGGTTGCCCTATCAACTACGCAAGCTGAGTATGTTGCACTCAATGAAGCCGTGAAAGAAGCTATGTGGCTACAAGGGTTATTGGATGAGATGGGTTTCAAGCAAGACAAGGTTACTATTTGGTGTGATTCAAAGTCTGCAATGGACTTGTCCAAGCAAAACATGTTCCATGAGCGTACAAAGCATGTTCAGGTGAAGTACAATTACATCAGACAGGTAATAGAGGAAGGAAGAGCACGAGTGTTGAAGATTCACACTTCTGTAAATCCTGCTGACATGTTGACCAAGACTATTCCTGTGAGTAAGCTTGGTTCAGCTTTGGAGTTTCTGAAGCTGGTTCGATGAAGGCACCAGCCTTCATGGCCGAAGGTTAGTTTCAAGTTAGTCCAGTCTGCTATGGAGGTTGTGGTATTATTGAAAGGTTGAATCAAGGTGGAGTGTTATTTTTGCCTACAAGAATGATTCAATTTCAATAAGTACTAAACCGGGTTTTGGAGTTTCGGTTATCTCGGTTAAGCAAATCCAAGTCAAAGAAGGAAAAAGAAAAGTCAAATATAAATAGCTTATATTCTTCTTCTTTTTTGTTGTAGTTGTTAATTGTTGTTGTTGAGAGAGAAACGAAAAACACCATTGTTGAGGCTTGCTGATTTTATAGCAAGGTTTCCTCGGATTAAGATTAGTGGATTGCCGAAACGATTCGGCCCACGAGACGTAGTGTACCGCATCGGTCACGAACTTGTGGATAAACAAATCTCGTTCTTCTTGTTCTTTCTTTTATACACACATACACTAATACGATATTAGTGTAGTTATTATCTCCTTTGACTACCTCTTCGTTTCTCTCATTCTCTGTATCTTCTTCTTGGATTCATCTCCTTCTTTGACTAATTGTATCTTTAAATATGTTGTTCAATCTCAATAATATTATCAGTTCACAACAATTCTACATGGTATCAGAGCTTTTCTGATCTTGTCTCTTCCTCTACTTGTTTTTTTTTTTTTTTTTTTTTTTTCTTCTTTTCTCTGTTTCTTCTCCCTATTCTCTCTTCATGTCTATCAACTCTGTCTCTTCCTCAAGTTCTTCTTCATCTGCCGAAACGGCACTAATATTCAATGTCTCGAACCCTACGCGAACATTGATTTCTCTTAACATGTCTAGCATCACAAAACTCAACGCCACAAATTTCATCACATGGCGTCTACAAATTCGTTCTCTTCTTGAAGCTCACGAGCTCCACTGTTTCATCTCTGATGAAAATCTATCACCACCAGCAACTGAAATCACTGCTTCTGGTGAAACTCAAGCTAATCCAAATTTTGCTGCCTGGAATCGACAAGACAAGTTGTTATACAGCTCCTTGATTGGCTCTCTTACTCTCTCGATTCAACCAATTGTTGCCAGAGCTACTACTTCTCGCGAAGTTTGGAAAATTCTTCATAGCACCTATGGTAAACCTTCTCGAGGACATATCAAACAAATCAGACAACAACTCAAACGCAGCTCCAAGGGTACCAAAACAATCAACGACTACATTCGTGGCATCGTTGAGAAATCTGATCAACTTGCGCTTCTTGACTCTCCTCTCGATCATGAAGATCTCCTTGACATCATCACTGATGGCCTTGGCGAAGATTACCGTGCTATCATTGATATGGTAAATGGTCGTGATACTCCAATCACACTTGATGAGCTCCACGAAAAACTCATTAATCGCGAGAACTCACTTAATTCGGAAGATGTCAACAACAACACCACTGGACCGGTCACGGCAAACTCAACTCAAGTTCGTCCTTATCATCAACCATCTCGTGGTGGTTTTATAACTTCTCGTGGAGGATCGTTTGGCACTCGTGGTGGATTTCGCGCACCCCGACCTTATCTAGGAAAATGTCAAATTTGTGGAGTACAAGGACATGGAGCGAAAAGATGCCCACAATACTCCGCTCCTCAAGCGTCATACTCTATGCCGTCTTCTCAACAATACCGTGCTCCTCCACAGTGGCTTGCTCCGCATCTTCCATTGCCTGCACCTCAATGGCAAAATCAAGCTCATCACACAACTACTAGTTCACCAGACTTATCTCCTTGGCTGCTCGATAGTGGTGCTTCTCACCATATTGCAAGTGACCTCAATACTCTTTCTCTTCATTCACCCTACAAAGGAGGCGAGAATGTGATGATTGGAAACGGTGTTGGTCTTCCCATAACCCATACTGGTTCCATCTCTCTCTCTTTACCTTCTCGAAATTTGCATCTCAATGATATTCTCTGCGTCCCAAACATGAAAAAGAATTTAATCTCTGTCAATAAACTTTGCAAAGCAAATAATGTCATGGTTCAATTGTGTCCGGATACGTTTCAGGTGAAGGATCTCAACACGGGGACAACACTTCTCAAAGGCAAAGCTAATGAGGGAGTCTATGAGTGGCCGTTGATTTCAACACCTTCTTTAAGCTCTTCTTGTGCTTTTTTATGCTCCAAGTCTTCTTTTTCGGATTGGCACTCCCGCTTAGGCCATCCAAATTCTCAAACTCTTCGCAAAATAATTTCTAGTTTTTCCTTACCCACATCTTCCTCATTATCAACACATTTGATTTGTAATTCTTGTTCTACAAATAAGTGTCATAAACTTCATTTTTCCGTATCTACTCTTACATCAAATGGACCTCTTGATATTATTTTTTCCGATGTCTGGACATCTCCAACTCTCTCCATCGATGGTTACAAATATTATGTCGTATTTGTTGACCATTTTTCAAGGTATATTTGGCTATATCCTCTCAAAAAGAAGTCTCAAGTTGCAAGCATTTTTCCTCAATTTCAAACTCTTGTGGAAAATCGATTCAAACGCAAAATCACAACATTATATTCTGATAATGGAGGAGAGTTTATTGCACTAAAAGAACATCTCTCTCGCCATGGAATCTCTCATCTCACGACTCCTCCTCATACTCCCGAACACAACGGTATGGCGGAACGGCGACATCGTCATATCGTTGAAACCGGTCTCACTCTTCTTACTCATGCCGGAATTCCAACAACTTATTGGACTTATGCCTTTGCTACAGCCGTCTATTTAATTAATCGTCTCATCACGCCAAACTTGGCAAATTCCTCACCATTTATGTCGCTGTTTCAACAAGATCCAAATTACATGAAGCTTCGGACTTTTGGTTGTCTATGTTACCCTTGGATCAAACCATATGGCAACAATAAATTCTGTCCTCGTTCCACTCCATGTATATTCATGGGTTACTCTCTCTCGCAGAGTGCTTATCTCTGTTTAGATGTGATCTCTTCTCGGGTTTATGTGTCTAGGCATGTCGAATTTTTTGAAGCCATCTTTCCTTTTTCTACTCTTTGTCGACAACTATCTTCTAATTCTACTCGTTTCGATGATACTTCCCTTCCTAATTCATCGCCTACCTCTTTTGTTCCTATTTTTCAACGGCCACTTACCTCGACTCAACCCCCGTGTCTTGATCCTTTACCTGCAACTGTCTTGACACCACCAGAGACATCACCTGCTTCATCGTTTCCGCCGCCTACGATATCATCTTCTTCTCCTACGGTAGACATGGAACTTGTAACTCAAACAACTTTGGTTCCAAACACGGAACCAACCAGTCAACCTGCTCCTCCTCCTGATTTGGCATGTGATCGTCGTGCAGTTGCAGATTCCTCTACTCACATCATGGTCACACGCTCCAAAAATAATATTGTGAAGCCAAATCCAAGATATGGACTATCTGCAATTCTTCATGAAGTTGAACCTGCGAACATTTCTCAGGCCCTAAAAGATGAAAAATGGAGAAAGGCTGTTAGTGAGGAATATGATGCGTGTGTTCGCAATGATACATTTGATTTAGTTGATCGAGCCTTGGCTAAAAACATCGTTGGCTCTAAATGGGTGTTTCGGATTAAACGTTTACCTAACGGCTCCATTGACAGGTACAAAGCTAGATTGGTGGCCAAGGGTTTTCATCAACGTCCTGGCATTGACTTCCATGATACATTTAGTCCTGTAATCAAACACTCAACTATTCGTCTCATTCTCGGACTAGCTGTTGCTCGTAATTGGCCATTGAAACAACTTGACGTTAATAACGCATTTCTTCAAGGACCTCTCTCTGAAGAAGTGTATATGCTTCAGCCACCAGGAATGGAAGATAAGGATCGACCAAATCATGTTTGCCGACTCAAGAAGGCTATCTATGGATTGAAACAAGCTCCTCGAGCTTGGTACAATGCTCTTAAAGATTTTCTTCTAAGTATTGGGTTTCAAAATTCAAGGGCTGATGCATCGCTGTTTATTCTTCGCACGGGTACAACTTTCATCTATCTTCTTGTCTACGTTGATGATATCATCATTACTGGATCCTCTACGACAGAAATTGTCCGTGTTACTAGTCTCCTTGCTGCCAAATTCTCTCTTAAAGAACTCGGTGATCTTGCTTATTTTCTTGGCATGGAGGCATATCGTACTTCTAAAGGACTTCTTCTCACACAAACCAAGTATACTACTGATTTATTGCATCGCACCAAGATGGCCTCTGCGAAACCAGCTCCCACGCCCATGTCTTCGCAACAACTTACTCTTCACTCGGGCTCTATTCTTGCCAACCCTTCGGAATATCGTGCCACTTTGGGCGATTTACAATACCTTGGTCTCACTCGTCCAGATATTGCTTTCGCGGTCAATCGTCTCTCTCAATACATGCATCGACCAACTTCCTCTCACTGGGAAGCGGTCAAACGTGTTCTTCGTTATCTTGCTGGCACCGCAAACAAGGGTATTTTTTTTTCAGCTACATCGCCTCAGACTCTTCATGCATATTCTGATGCGGATTGGGCTGGTAATCGTGACGATTATTCTTCTACGGGTGCATATATTGTATACCTTGGCAGCCAGCCGATCTCATGGTGTTCGAAGAAGCAAACTGGGGTAGCTAGGTCTTCAACTGAAGCTGAGTATAGGTCGTTAGCGGTTACTGCTTCAGAAGTAAAGTGGGTCGTGTCTCTTATGTCTGAACTTGGCCTTCACTCCTCTTCTACTCCAACAATCTTCTGTGACAACATTGGAGCCACTTACCTTGCAGCAAATCCCGTGTTTCATTCTCGAATGAAACATCTAGCTTTGGATTATCATTTTGTTCGGGAATTAGTTCAATCCAAGGCTCTCGGATCTCTCATATTAGTACTCACGACCGACTTGCCGACGCTCTTACCAAGCCTCTGTCTCGAGGGCGCTTTGTCGATCTCTCTAACAAGATTGGTCTCTCTCACGGACGTCCATCTTGAGGGGGCATATTAGTGTAGTTATTATCTCCTTTGACTACCTCTTCGTTTCTCTCATTCTCTGTATCTTCTTCTTGGATTCATCTCCTTCTTTGACTAATTGTATCTTTAAATATGTTGTTCAATCTCAATAATATTATCAGTTCACAACAATTCTACATACGAGTCATAGAGAGAGATCGGTTCTGTAACACTCACGTTAACTTTTTAATAAGTGTAAAAGTATTTAACATCTAACAAAAAAAACAAAGAGAGTATTTATTAATTATTATAAAGTTAAAATAGTTATATGGACGATGTAAAACGATAAGAATCTGTCATTTTCCATGTGCAATCCTCCAGAGACGTGTAACCACGACCGTTCGATTATTCCTCGTAATGTACAAACTCCTTCTCCCACTCTATTTCAACGGCAGATTATACAACCATTTATTTTATAAAATCTCTTTGACAACAATTTATTACTTTATTTTTCCTTTCTCGCTATCAAAAATAAAATAAAAATATGAACTAAAACGAATATAAAAGTTCTTCTTTTCTTTTTTTTTCGAAAAAAGTTCTTCTTTTCTATATTTTGTATTATTATTATTATTATTTTCTACAATACAAAACTGTTAGGGCTACATCATTTACATTTTAGAGTCCACATTGAACAAATTTGCACATCTCTATTTTTAAACTTTTAATATATTTGTCGGCACAATCTACTTTATATTTTCTTTGAGAAGTTTATTACTATGTATATATATATATTTCTTTGGCACAGAAATTTGTAGAGAAGGGAGGGATCTACTAGGTCTCCATTACAAGCAATGTTAGGTGCTAATCCGATGTTTAAGGCTTTAAGCAGTATCTAAGAGCATCTCTAACTATGAACATTACTTTGTGTGTATAACAATATTATTTTTGAGTAGTTTTTACTTTCTAGAGCTGTATTTATTTTATTTATCACCACAACATCAAATATCATACTAAATATTATTCTCTATTATTATACTAATTTCTTTACCTAAAATATTAAACAATATACAAACAAACAAAAAATATTTGTCATTTATCATTTTATTAGTAAAATATGTTAATAGTGTGTAACGTTATGCATAGTATCAAACCAAACTTGGTATGATCCTATTTCTTCATATTAAAAGATATAATTTTAAAATTTTCGTGTAATTTTCCGACTGAAATAAAAATTAGCATCCCATTAAAAATGGATTATGAAACTCCAAATTCTATTCTAATAAACATAAAACTCTACAAATCAGACCATTATATTGTAATCTAATAGTGTGACATTATTCATAACATTCATTACAAGAGCACATAACATGTGGTATAATAACAGTTAAAACAATTGTTATAACTTTTTTATTTTTGATAAAAAATTGTTATAACTACATGAATATAAATATAGATAGTCTTTGACCATATGACAAAAATAAAACTGTAGACCATATGAATTTAATAATTTCTCTACGGGTTATACGAGAAAAGGAAAATAGCATTTCACATGTCTCTCTCCTGACATGCACGAACCAACAAATTATTATTTAATATTTTCTTTGACACTAATTCACGTCATTATAATAATTAACATTTTTGCTATACAAAAAATAAAAATAATTAACATCTAATAACTCAATTTGACCACAACCTTTCTCTATATAAACATTTTCTATCTCCTCCTCTCTCTCATCACACCCCACAATCTCTCTTTCTCTCTCTAAAGCTGATAAACTTTTTTTTTATAACATAAGCTAAATAACCTTTCTCTATATAAACTTCTCTCACCACACAAAAATGGCAGAAACATTAACATCATCTCCATTGAAACGCCAAAGAGAAGAAAATCAAGAAAAAGAAAACATAACACAAGAAGAAACAAAAAGACAAAAGCCTTGTTCTTCTTCTTCTTGTTCATCATCTTCCTCGTATGACCAAGTTCAATGTCTCTTAGAACAAGACAATGACTTGACTTCTTTCATCACAACACTTCATCAAGAAACATCTAAATACGACCAAAACGCTACCGTTTTAGAGAATCTTGCAATCTCTTCTTCTTCCTCTTATGAAGAAGAAGAAGAGAAAGAAAGTGACAAGGAGAAAGTGATGAAACATCTTCTAGAAGCTTCTGATGATGAACTAGGGATACCTAACATTGATATTGGAGAGAGTAATTATGAGATGATTAAGAGTGAGACTAATCAAAAAGATTATTATTATGTTAATGAGTTTAGTTTATTAGATGGGTTTAGTGATGGGCTTTGGGAGCTTGAAGATGAAGCTGCTAATTATTACACTTTGTTACAATCAGAACTATTCATGTGAAAGATCATAATGTTAAAATAGGGAAAGAAGATAAAAAAGGGAAATTAATGATCAAATATTATGAAAAAATGAAATTGAAAATATTATTTTTTTTTCCTTTATTGGGTTTATTTTTACTTGATTTTGATAGGTATTCTCTTTTATTTTTTTTGGTTTAGCTACTGTATTTTTATTTTATTTCTTTAATTAGTTGATTAATTTCTAGTGGATAACTTATGATATTATTTTGTTGGTTTTTTCTTCAATTTTTTGGTACGTTACTAAAAGAGAAAACCTACTCCAACTAACAGAAATAAAAATAAATATCTAATTCAAAAGGGAATTCTCGTCTAAGAAATCTCTAAATTTAAATTTGGCTAATGTTATTCACTTATTTGTAAATGTACATTGTTCATTGTAATTCATACACTATCTTATTTTATCAAAAAAATGGTTAACCATCTACTGCAAAAATTCAATGAGATTGTACAATATCCAATGCACATACACTGTTTATTCATGGACCACCATGGAACACTGTTTCTCTTATATTGTTTTTCATATACTGTTCAGGGTACATACACTATTCATTGTTGTTACATTATTCACCATATACTTGTGTATATTAATATGTTGTGTAATTACATTTTTTTTGTTTTGTTAACTGTTAAAATTTGTAGTAAAAATTTACTCTTCAGCTAAAAGTTAAAATTAGGTCGAGCAAAAAGATAAAATATATTCATTTAAAAAAATAAAAAAAAAACTTACTACAAGATAAGTTATTGTTTGTCTAAATGTTGGTTGTAAGCAAAATGAGTGAGAATTTTTATATTTTATTATACTTTTAACATTATATAAGACATAAGTTATGCTGCTAGTATTATTTAATAAAAACAAACAAAAAAATATAATTAAAGTAGATCTTACTAAAGTAGAACATACAAGTCCAATGAAACTAATTAAAACTTTCCTTTAACAAAAAAAAAACTAATTACACAGTGAAAATGTAACAAAAGCTTTTCAAGATAATTTTACATACCGTCCTACAATATTTATTGCATCAAAACATTCATAAGAGCATAAGAAAATCAAGACGATTCTAGAGAAAACCAGAAGTCGATATATAAAAAGATGGCAACTTAAATTATAGAAATAGTTCAAACAAAATGTAAACATAGGATGAAACTTGTCTTGAACAACAAAAAAGAAACAAAACAATTCAGAAACAACATCACAAGTTTCACAACCACAACATATCATCATAATCAAATCCTTAATCATCAGTGGCTGTTATGAATGCACTTCCAGGCTGGCGTCTAGCCAACGGTCCATGGTTCGACAGAAACTAAACCACACACACACAAACATAAACTTAAGACACAAAACAGCAAACCTTAAACACACACAAATATACAATCAGACACTAACACAAATATAAACTCAAGACACAAAACAGCAAACCTTAAACACACACAGACACACAAATACACAATCAGACAATAACACAAATATAAACTCAAGACACAAGCAATTCAGCCTTAAAAACATACAAACACACATAACCAATCAAGCACTAAAGACATACAAGCCACACAAAAAACAATCCATTAAGAAAAAACAAACCTTGGCATTAAACCCATCAGGCACAATCCTCTTAGATTGTCTCATCCTCGTGTAATCAGCACGGTTAAACTTCGTAAATCCCCTAAACAAACAACCAAAACAAACAATTCAGTTTCACCAAAAAGCACAACAACACGAAGAGAAAAACACTAGAATCAGATTATAAATCGACACTAAAGCGATACCATTTCCTGCTAACAATGATCTTTTGACGACCAGGGAACTTAAACTTGGCTCTACGAAGAGCCTCCTGAGCATGAGCACCATGGTTATCCTTACACCTAACAGACAAAAGCACCTGCCCAATCGCGACCCTAGCGCAAGTGCCGAGGGCCTTACCGAAAGCGCCTCTCATACCTGTCTGGAGCCTATCGGCACCGGCACAAGAAAGCATCTTATTGATCCTCAAGACATGGAAAGGATGAACCCTAATCCTAAGATGAAACGCGTCTTTCCCGGCGGATTTCACCATGTACTTGTTGCAAGCGATACGCGCGGCTTCTAGAGCTTCGCTAGAGACATTCTCCTTCTCCCAAGAAACCAAGTGGACGCAGAAAGGGAACTCGTCCACGCCTTTCTTCTTCATGCCTACGTCGTAGATCCTGATCTTGGGATCTGGGACACCGCGACAGTATCGTGACTTTGGGTATGGCTTCCCTTTTATCTGACGGTAACATCTCGCTGGTCCTGAAAATCGAAGCTTAGATTGGTTAATTTCAATGGCGGTTTAGCTAAGAAACAAACCCTAGAGATTCTACAGATTCTAGCGATTTCATGTAAATCATAGAGATTAGAGTGAAATTGAATCGATAAAGACTTACTTCGTCCCATGGTGTTGGTTTCGCAGCGAAAAAGCTTGAAAATGGACAAGAGAGGCGTGATTTTTTAGGTTTATATAGGAGAGAGAGAGATAAGAAGAAAGAGAAGCCCTAGAAGATTTTTCTTCAGCTTAAAGCTAATATAAAGGCCCATTGGATATTTTTAAACTTTGTTTAGGCCCAAATATTGTATGGGCTTGTGTGTTATTGTGTTCAGACATAAGCTACCAAAGTTGGATAAAAAAAGGTGTTCAGACATAAGCTAAAAATGGTCTTGAATTTTTACATTTTTATCTTATTTCATCATCATTGTAAATGTTATTGTCCATGCTAGTACAAAGAAACAGAGGATTAAAACATTGTTTTTACTAATCAAAAGCTGGGAAAAAAAGAGATCTTTATAGGTCTCAATAGCATTTAACAAGATAGGGATACACCAAAGTAGACTCCATACACTTTGAGAGAAGCTTTGTATCTAAACCCCCCCAAAACCAAATCGAAACAAGTGTTTCTTCCGCGATGTTTCCAAAGAATAGACTCTCTTATACTAATTGCTATGCAGAGGAGCCGAAAAGACTCCAGTCATTGACTTTGAAAGTAGATAGTGATTGTTTGATAACATCACACATTGGCATCACTCCAGATCGCGAAGCCGGTACAGCTAAACCAGATCCCACAGATTCCGCGCTTTCGCTCAAAGGGCTACAATAACCAAACACACACACATCAGACTCTCAATAAACACATACTCAAACACAACAACAACAACAACAATGTTTTCGAGAGACTTTACTTAATGAGAACAGGCTCATAAGCAGTGACTAACACATCTGTATCAACTCCTTTAAGACGAATATTCGCCACGTATACTCTCACTATGTTTTGTGCTTCTCTTCCTTGTCTTCCTTTCGATATAGCCTATAATCATAATCATCATCATCCTTGTTGTTTAGGAAACAAATAAAACCGTACATACAAGATCAATGTGTAAGTAGAGACTAATAAGTACCATCTCTCCAATAGCGGTTGTCGCAACGGCAGGGACGTTTCTGAAAGACAGTCCAGGCACATCAATAACACCTGATTGCTCAATCAACTAAAAACACACACAAACAAAAAACATTACAACTAATATTACTACATTGTCATGTAACAAACACATAGAAACAATCCTCACTGTTACTAAACCAATCTATATAGCAAAGACCCTTCAAGGAGTTCAAGCTATTTATGACTTTATTGATACCTAAAAACTATTCTAGAACACTATGGAAACCGATTCGTTTCCATTAGACAAACAAAGAAGAGTAGTATAGTTACTAGTTCGATATTAGTCATTACGTAAACCGGTTTTATACCAATATAACAAAACCCTTCAAGCTAGTTAGTGACTCTTTGATCAATAAAGCTACTCTAAGACTATAACAACACAGGGGAAACCGGAAAAAAAACGAAACTTTTTTTTGATTACATTACATAAAAACAAAGAAGAGGAGTACTTGTGTAGTATGTTACCGTGAAGCCTTCTGCGTCTTGCTCGCGAGCAAGATCGCGAAGGAACCAAGAAGCACTGCCATTGTCAGTGACCTCAGATTTGAAATCAAGAAGCTCAAATATCAAACTATCATCTCTTGAAGGATCCACAAACACTTCCTAATCAAAACCAAACACAACAAAGTCTATTCAAGATTCTTCATGATAACATCTTTATTATATAACAAATCATTGAATATTTAGAGGAAAGAGAGATTAAAACCTGATGATCTGGAACTTGTCTGATATTACTCACATCCTTTAAAAAACAACACACCATAGAATATGAATTAAGCTTATAAAGAGAGAAGAAGAAATAGATAAATAAAAAAGCTGAAACTTTAAAGATTAAATACAAAACCTCGAATCTTTGAGGGAAGGAGCTTGAAATTGCGCCGCCAAACAAAGATCTCTCTGGACATAACTCATAAGCCATGCTCAAATGCTACATTAAACAAAAAACAAGACATAGTTTTCAGAAGATTTACACAAATCTACGAATATAAAATAGAATAAATATTAAAAAAAAAAATTACCGATTGGGAATCAGATGAAAGTAACCCAAAACAAATGTTGAATCCCTTTATATAATCTTTGGTTGAATTTCAAGGGAAGCTTTGTTTCAACGCCAACTTGATTTTGACGCGACTGATAAACCAAAATTGGGTTTGTTCGGTTCGGTTCGGTATAGAAAAAAATTTAAGTAGATTTTTTACAATGTAAATATTCGTTTGCTGGAAAAATGTGAGACACGTATGTTATGTAATGCTAGTATATTAATGGGCTTGATAAATACAAAGATAGGCCCATTCAATATTTAAGGTTTTCATTGAAAGTTAGATGGGGATTTCATGTTTTAGAAGCTTTGACTTTGACAAATATATACTTGAATTGAGTAAATAATAAAACATCAAGACAAAATTTAAACGACAAGGCAAAACTGAAATGTAGATAAATAGTCACAGAAACAAAATAGCTTAACAAGAATTTGGATAAATTCATAAGTAGTATTGCTTGAACAAAGTCTCAAAAACATATTAAAAAAACACTAAAATAGGATACTGTTGTCTTAGTTCTTGGGAGCAACCTTTTCCTTGGCCTTTTGTAGCTTCAACACTTTCTTCACAATCTTTTGCTCTTCCACAAGGAAAGCACGAATGATTCTGTATAAACACACAACAAACCAAATACAATTAGATTTGGTAAAAAAAAAGAAACACTTGTTAACAATATAAGCTTAAAGAGCAAACCTTTCTCTAACAGCGGAAGCAGAGAGAACACCACCGTAAGCACGGTTAACAGTCCTCCTGTTTCTAGATAATCGAGATCTCTTGTACTCCGAAGGCCTCAAGTGAGGAATCTACACAACCAAAAAGAGGAGATATTGAGTTATAATGTTACTTATAAAAGCATAAGAAACAAACAAAAATGACTTGACAATATATATTTCTGCCACCAAGTGAAACAGTAATCTCCTCAACATACAAAAGGAAGAAGAAAACTATACGACACGCAAGGCGGCACTAAATGTAGCTTACGATAAAGTTATGCACTGATGTTTGATTAATCCTAACCAGCACAAGACCGTCAATAAGCACACGCAGAGACTACAACATCTATCAACACATAATCTCATTACACAACAAATCAGAACAATGCTAAATCTCATTAACAATACATTTAACATCAAAACACATAATCACATCATCATCATCATATATAATATGAACAAAAGCACAAAAACTAAATCTCATTAATCTAAATTCAATAAGATACAAAACATCATACACAGAATCAAAAGACGACAACAACATTCAAAACACACAAAATCTAGTTATCATAAGCTAAATCACAACAAGGCAAAACACAATACTTACACCCTGGATACGCTTGCCTGTAACGGGGCATTTCGGTCCACTCGCACGCTTCTTCGTGGTCTGGTATGTCAATTTTCCACCTGCGAAACCAAATCAAAAACACACAAAGGAGAGATCAATACTATGCACACAATCATCGATACAGATCTATGGGTGAAATAAGGTAATAGAGAGACGAGACCTGGAGTTTTGACGATCCTGTGCTGGTTCGATTTTGTGGCGTAGCTGTGACGCGAACGGTATACAAGACGCTGCACCATCTTCTTCGCTCTCTTTTGAGTTATTTTTTTTACCTCTCTTAGGGTTTTCGACGGCGAGACTGAGATATGAGGCTTCTTAAGATCTATTTAAAGCGTTCTTTTTCGCTTCAGCGCAATTTTTGACCTAAATTGGACGGTCCAGATTTAATTTTGGGATTGGATTTGTGATGTGGGCTTCTTTTAGTGTTTTTTTTAGTAAGCCACTTTATTTAAGAGATTATTAAAAAGCCCAAAATAGACTCGGTTACGACTTTGACAATGGATATTTTTTGTTAAGTTTTCTTATGGGTTTCTAATTGAGAATTTACCATTTACCAATCTATAGCACTCGATAATTAAAAAATTAAGTTGATGATTCTGGTTTTTGAAAAATTACTTTTGAGGTAAAAGAAATTGTGTATGACTTTTGTATCTTTAATTTTTAAAATATGATTGTTAGCCATATAATTTTGGGTGATTTTAAAATCTACCTCTTTTTATGTTGGTTTTCGCCAACATGTTTTTATGTTTTTAATTAAATAAAATGATGATACATATTTAACCAGGGGCGGATCTAGAGATGAATATTATGGGGACAATATTAAATTTGTTAAAGAAATTATGGACCGAATTGCAAAGAACAAGAGGGGCAGTAATAAAATTATTAGAGAATTACATGTAATTTTGAAATTTTACCCGGGGCAACTGCCCCATGCTCAACGTGGATTTGCCCCTGTATTTAACTAAATTTAGTTATCATGATAATATAAAAATTACTTTGTTTATTCTTTAAAGCTTTATGATGTTTTTAGAGTTTTCTTTCGACGGCAAAATTGTGATCTATTTAAAGAATTTTTTTGTACTTGTGCACAAGACGTTCCATATAGGATTGTGAGACCTTCATTATAGGGCTTCAGGGAGGGCTTTTAACCTGTGGGCCCTACAAATAAATTAAAAGCCCAATCCCAAAACTCTTATCTAAGAGTTGGTTCTTGACTATTTCGCGGGTTCCACCGACACGTGGCGGCCCGTGATTGGTCAATTAATTAATTTTTATTTTATTTTTTTTTATTTTCGAAAAAAAAAAAAAATTCTAAGAGTCACTAACCTATAATGATGCTCTGATGATCAAGATTGTAAGTTGGATTAAGTACGACCTTTGTGGGTTTTTTAGTTGTCCAATACATTGGTGTATTGAATTAAGGATTTTGAGTGATTTGAGTTAAAATCTTAAATTATGTGTTATTCAAACAAGTATTTTAAAAAGTCTTATAAAATTCAGTGTTATTGGAACAGTGGTTTGAAAAAGTACCTTGAAATCCACTGTTATTGGAAAAAAATCAAGTGATGGATTTTAAGTGATTTTAAGTGATTTCAAAGTGTTTTAATGAATTTTCTTAGTTAAAAATATAAAGACTCAAATCACATGGTTTTAGGTGGGATTTCAATGTGTTTTAAAATAAATCATAACAAATTCCATAATTCTTCAAAATCATTCAAAATCTTATTAAAACTCATCAAATTTTAAATCACTCCAAAATCTTGTTTGAATACACCCCCCTTAAACCCAAACAAGATTCTCTTAAGATTTTGAATTGATATTTGTTAATCAATGGTAAAGATTTTAGAGGAATTCACAAAATTACACTATTTCAACCCTTCCTTCACAAAACTACATCTAATTTAATATTTTCACATATTTACATCCTTCCAAAATTTTAAAAGCTTGATTTACCTTTAAAAAATTACCAAATTAAATTTTTTTCATTTGGGTTCGCTAATTAGTGTTTATGGTATAGTATTAAGGGGTGGGATTGTGTGGGTATGGATTATTTGAATTTAATTTTGAGTGTTTATGTGTAATTTTGTGAAGTAATTTTGAAATTGTGTAGTTTTGTGAAATGTAATTCAAATGGTGTAGTTTTGTAATTCTCCCAAGATTTTAAGTAGGACAAGTTTTATTTACATATCTAATTTTTAATATTATATTTAAATATAGGTACAATCGTTGATTTTAACATCCAATTTAACATCTCTGCATATTTTAAATTTTCAAAACGGGTCATTAAAGATAAAAATATATTTAAAGTTTTTAAAATTTAATAATCATAACTTATAAAAAATTTAGATTTATTTTTGTATCACACATATGTGTAATATTTTAAATCATAAATGATAATTGTTAAGAGATTAAGTCAAATTCAATTTTTGTATAACATAGATGTGTAATTTTACGACGGATCAGAAAATATCATATACAATTTATGATATATAATCAAATTGTATTCAGAATATAAAACATACACATGTTCTGAATTTTACTATTAATAAAAAAATAAAAATTACAAAGGTTACACGCGTGCATGACATATTTGTTTGAATCTAGTACTATAATGAAGGAAACATCATTAATTTAATTTCCATGATTTCGCCATACTAGTATAACGAGACCAAATCTTAAACTGATGATGATATTTATCAAATATATTTAAAGAGTTTTTTCATTTCATCACACTTTTGCCCTAATTTGGACGTTCTAGATTTTATCTTGAGATTGTACTAATCGACGATAAAGTCCATATAAATCTCGGTTAAAATTTTTGAATAGATATTTTTTAAGTTTTATGTTGTATCGATTAATAACTAAAAAATTAAGATGATGATAATGATTTTTACAAAAATAAATTTTAGGTAAGAGAAATTTGTCCTTAATTTTTATAAGTGAATTGTTAGCACGATAATTATTTGGTTATTGCAAACATGTTTTATGTTTTAATCAAGTAAATAACGATAAATATGTATAGGTAATGTTGAATATATAAGTTATTTTTCTTCTTGGCTCACATTTTCATCTTCTCTATGGTTTTATACGGCAAAATTAAACAAACTTGTTAGGATCTATTTAATTGGTTTTTTTATTTGTTTGACAAAAAATTGGTTTTTTGACTTTTTCACTTATACACAATTTTTGCTCTAAAACGAACGTTTCAGATTTTACATGGGATCATCCGTAGGCGAGATTGTATTTAATTGACATTTGTTAAATTTTATGGGTTTCCTTTTTAATTGGGGATAATCATTTTAATAGAATTCCTGCTATTTGTGGATGGCTAACACTCAAAACTCGTCTTTGAAAAAAACGTATTTTTTGTTAACTTCAAATACCACAAAAATATATAAAAATGTACTTAGCAAAACATAGATACTCATAATATATTATTAACTTTTCAAGATTTTTAACTCAAAATTGGTTTGTATATACATCATGTACTATGTATAACATCTATTTCGAAACAAATAACTTGGTGTAACATTTTATAAAAATTTCAATTTCAAAACCATTCAAATAAACAACATCAATATGAGATACTTATTAATTGGGTTGTCAAATTGAATATGTAATAAATAGCATACAATTCAATTTGTGCTCACCAAATTATATAATCAAAATTACATGAAATCAGTCATCTACATAAACTTTCGACATACATTGGTGTGTCTACTATATAGATCATACTAGTTTTTTATTTCTTTCGTATATATGCTAAGATAGATTTTTTTGGGTTAAAATGCTACGATATCTTCAAAATTGAGCTTAGACCATCATTATAGGGGCTCCAGGGAAAAGATAAAGTGGATTTGAGTAAGATGACTTTAGGTTAATGGTTTGATTACATGGAGGATTACTTGCGAAAAAAGATAATGGATGAGACGGAAGAGATGATTGAGGGTTTAAGAAGTAAATCTCGTCGAGTTCGTGAGTACATTGCAGAGGAAAAGCAAAAGCAAAGACAAGAAGAAAAGTAAGTAACAAATAAACTCACACTATCTCTGTTAAGTTTCGTTGCTATCATATATGTGTTGCTTTTCTCTTTAACAATCTTTGTGTCTTTCCTTAGATATGGTAAGAATCTGTTTATAACTCTAAATGTGTTGCAATGCTGCTACTGGTTTTACTTTGGTGTGATATTTGAGTTGAAATCGGTTTCAGAAAAATCCGGAAAATGTTAAGAAACTTCACTTTTATATTTCATGTACAAACATCTATATGAAAACAGAACAATGTTTCTATCTATATACTAGAGATTCTATATGGTGAAGGTAAATGTTGCCTTCTTTGGACTCAAGTTCCTCGACGCTATCCTCTATGCTTCTCTCTGCTTCTATCTCATGGATTGATTTATCTCGCTTTGTTCTTCCGAAGCTTCTTATTTCGATATAGAAGGAAATGTTGTCTGAAACGGACCATAACATAACATAAGATAACACCCTTAAAAGATTTTTGGGTGGGTGGTGGATGGTGGTAGGTGGTGCATGTCGGATTGACCCGAGGGATGGATTCCAAAATCCGGTGGTGGTGGCCGGATGTTCGCCGGAAAATTTTCCGGCAACTTTTCCGGCGAAAAAAATTTGTTGGCTCTTTCGGATTTGTTGGCTCTTTCGGATTCCCCTAGGTCGGATGGTCATGTCATGGCGGGAGACATGGATCCGATCTAGGCACAGGTAAAGGTTGGAGAATGATATGCGTCCCCGTCTGCATTGACCCAACCTGTCGGGTGGGAGTCTTACCGAACCGAGGAAGATAGTGTTAACACGGATTCACTAGATGGAAATGATTGCGGTTTGTTGGATTAGGGTTGCCATCCGGTCAGTTAGATGGCGCAACTTGGTGAGCCTAGACTATGACGGAACATTCTCGATGGTCGTGGAGATCCGATTAGTTACTTCTATCCGGACTGATAGCCGACCTAGGTTGCTGTCGCGATGGATTCCTGACAAAATTTGTGTGAACCGCGGACGTCATAGAAAGATCCTGATGGCTTTTCACATGTGGGCCCCACAAATAAATTAAAAGTCCAATCCCAAAACTCTTATCTAAGAGTTGGCTCTTGACTATTTCGTGGGCCCCACCGACACGTGGTGGCCCGCGATTGGTCAATTAATTAATTTTTATTATTTTTTTTATTATTTTCGAAAAAAAAAAAAATTCTAAGAGTCACTCTACCTATAATGATGCTCTTAGAGCATGATTATTGGGAGTTTTAGTGGGGCTCTTAACGCGTGGGTCCCACTAAAATTCACCAAAATTTTAAGAATTCATTTCTTCCAACTCTTATTTCGGATCCGGTTCTAGTACTATTCATGAGTCTCACTGACACTTGGCGTCCCATAATTGGTGGGATTTATAATTTTTAAAAAAATATATGAAAAAAGAAATAAAAAATTCCTAGGAATCTTTGCATATTTTTTCTTCCATTAATCATGGTCTTAGACCTTTATAATTTATATAAAGCACTATCCATGATTCGTAATATACTACATGTGGATTTTTGTAGGAAAATAATAGTAAATTTAGTTCTTATTAATATCATTGGACAAGCTAGATGAGTCATCAGTGGTGTAGGATAATAATTGTAACGTTTGTATTTTTCTTAATCAGGATAAGTAATCGAGTTTGCTTTTGCCCAAAGCTTATCCTTAAATGGAAAGAAGATAACCAAAGAGATAAGCCCGCATTTTAAAACTTTTATAATATATACTAACAAATGTGCCGCTCATATCACCTAATTATATTCTGCCACGTAATAATTTTAGTTGCATTTTTTTGATAACCATGTCATATCTTCATTTACCAAATTAATTATAATTAACTTCAACTTGAAAGTTCAGGAGATTATACCAACACTAGAGATTAGGGGTGGGCATTCGGGTATTCGGGTCGGGTTCGGGTAGGAACCGATCGGGTCCGGGTATTTCGGGTAGGAGGATTTAGGACCCGTATGGGTATTTTGAGTTTTTCGGTTCGGGTTCGGGAAGGAACCGTTCGGGTCCGGGTCTTCGGGTATGAAATATTTGAACCCGGAAAATACCCGAAAAATCGGGTACCCGTTCGGTTCGGGTATTTTTCCGTTATTTTCGGGTATTTTTCGGATATTTTCGGGTATTTTTCGGATATTTTCGGGTATTTTTCGGATATTTTCGGATATTTCGGATATTTTCGGATATATGGGTACTATAAACATATGAAATATAATAAAGTTTCGGGTATTCGGGTACCGTTCGGGTATCGGGTCGGTTCGGGTATTACCCGATACCCACGGTACTCAAGTTGAAGTAACTTTCGGGTAAATGTATCAATACGATGCGAACCGAACCGAAACTTTCGGGTCGGTTCCGGTTCGGGTATCGGGTATCGGGTAATTTGCCCACCCCTACTAGAGATAACATTGAATAATACGAGACGTGAGTATTATTATTATTTCCAATATCACAATTAGGTATTACTATTCACTTACTATAATTAGAATGGTGGAATTTTCTTGTTTAACATCATTTCAAACCTTTCTTTTTTATTTTTTGTTTGAATTTTTATTTTTTTTTAAATTACCAAACTCATTATGAACTCTGGAACAACTCTGTCAAAACAAAGAAAGTAAATAACGCAACAATCAATGATTTCTTTAAAAAGCTGCGTACATGTTAGAAACTTAACTTAATTACTTATATTATGAGACTAAAATGCTCATAATAATGTCCTTAAGTTAGTAATTATCCTAACTTTTTAATTTGTTTTTCTTTCTCAAGAAGACAATGACCCATCACCATTCTCACCATCGTCACCACCATTATTATTATTATTATTACTATTCAGACAAAGATCATTACTACGAATCTCTGATCTGTTCTTACCATTAGCTAACGAATACTTATTGTTATGCATCCACACTTTAAAAACTCTTCTCTCGATACCAATCTCGTTACAAAGCTCTCTAACCAACTTTTCATCGCAGCCGTTGATTCTCCACCCAGCTTTATCGGCGAAAGTTCTCATCTTTATCTTCTGCTCCGTCGTGAACTTTGTCCTCGTGCGTTTCCTCGATATATCTCCTCCTCTTCCTGATTTTGAGCTGTTCTCGTCAGATCTTATCGCCACCGTTGGATCTAGATCTAACGGTCCACGGAAACCGGAGGTTAGAGAGAGAAGCACGTGATGTGGTGGCGGTGGTGTGTAGTAAGAAAAAGGAACAGGGGAAGCCACGTGGTCTAGCGACGGAGACGGCGGGGAGTCTGTGCCGGAAGGAGAGGAAGTGAGATTCGCCGGGAAAATATGGTCGGAGGATTCACGGCGGTGGAAATTACGGTGGCAGCCACAAGCGGCGCAACGGAGAGAGGAAGAGTCGGTGAGTGTTTTCGCGGTGGTCGGCATAAACTCGCCGCAACCGTCGAGCGCGTGGCCGCCGAGATTGGCCGCGTGGTTTTTTAGACATTCTTTATAAGAGATACCCATTTCTCCGGCGACAGTTAGTTTTCCGGGGAAGGAAGAGTTTGTTTGTTTGTGTTTGTTTGTGTTTTAAAGACATAACTATGGGCTTTTACATTTGTTGTTGTCTTTATAGTGTGGTTACACATTTGTGATTAACATGTGGTTAATGAGGAGATTAGGTTTTTTGGTTTTATTTTATTTTTTATATTAAAAAGATAAAATTAAGTAAACCGCATGTGACGATGATGTAATTATATCGGTAAAGAACATGGCAGAGTGATGAAATATAATCAAGGACTTTTGAAAAAAATAATTATATAAACTTCCAAAACACACACATCAAACATAAGAATATAATATTACCAAAAAAATATATAAGAATATATATACACTCACTGTAAAAACAAAAATTAAAAATAAAACCTAAAGGTCCTTTTAATTTTCTTTTTTACTTATTTTGGTGAAACATATATTTTAAAAATATTATTAGTCACTAGTTTCTTGATATCTATTCATACGTTATAGACTATCACGAGCATTTTCTTCAATGATTTTACAAGACATTAGCAAGTCATGGGTTTTTTCACTTTTCACCAGTGGGTAACTTGTTGGTGGAGAGGAAGAAATCATGAATAACTTATATATAAAGTTTATAATTAAATTTTAAAATAAATAATAAATATGAAGGAATATATTCGAAAAAGAGGGGAGGATTTAGTCCAAAATGTATACGTGGCAAATGCCCATTACATGCATAGTACTAAAGGACAATTCCAGCTGCTATGCAGATTCATATACTTTTTAATGTTTACGTTTGTGGCCCATATTTTTCTAAAATTCACTATCTCACCCCCTACATTTCTATCTTCTGCAATTTAACCTTTTCTACTTGTTGTCAACGGTCATATATAAAGTAGGGACCAGTTTATTAGATGTTTTAAAAAAAAACTTTCTAATATAGGTATTACGTGTTCTACAACAATCTTTGACTTGTTAGTGTACTACTATATATGTATTTTTTTGTATGTTGAAAACACCCCTTAATTACTTGTTTTGAATGATTACTTTCATATTTAAGAATATTGACAATTACCAAATTTTAACTTCATTTTTGTGATTTAAATATGAACATCAAAAATGGCTTAATTTATTAATCAGTATCTTAGCCATCTCCAACAGCATTATTAATCGAAGTTATTACATTAAATTTTACTAAAATAGTAACTAAAAGATGAGATAGAAAGAAGTAACGACCGGCTAGTGTAGGATTGGCTAATGGGCCGGCTAGTTATGGCCCAAATGTTGACAAAAAAAAAAAAAGAAGTAACGACCATAAAAGTTCCTTGCTAACAACGGTTATAAAGTTTTTAAGAACTCTTATTTTTAGGTGTTAGTTTGTTATTAGTCAAAATTATTTTTTGTTTTTTTATTTATTTAATTAATTAATTTTTAATCCAAATTGTTGATTTAAAGTAGTTAACAAATTGTTGAAAAAAAAAAAAAACAACACTCTCCAACCATTAGAGATGCCCTTGAAGACTTATCTCTTCACCGACCTCTTTCTTCTTGTCATTAATGTGGCGCCGCAATTTAATATACCTTTGCATTTTTCTTACGTTATTGATTAGTTTTGAGATGGTCGTAATATTTATTATTCAATTTTCTAGTGGTTTTTGTTTTAACAAGACAGTTAACAATTTATGCATAATTCTTGCCAATAATTGAGTTGATAAGACATTGATTGAACAATTATTTTACTTTGGCTTTTAAAATTATAAATATTGGTCAAACAACATCGTAAATATAGATTAGAACAATGTCCTAACCATCTTATCAATGACCAAAATGGCACGCGCATCACGCAATTAAAGCCACTAGGGCTTAAAAGAAAATTAATGTATAGCCGAAATTTAGATGTCATACCATCACGGGACCATTTCACTTTAGGAATTAGCTTAAGTTCCTATGTTTTTTGTTTTGTTATTAGTGCTAGTTTATTATTTGCACGTTGAGAACATGACATTTATGACATGATCAGATAAGGATTAGTCTTTAGACGAATAATTTTGTAAACATTATTCATAAAGATAGCTAATGAGTAGTCTACATTGTCCGTTCATTTCTTACCACATAGTATAATTTATATATAAAACTCTAGAGGTTAATTCCCAAATATACCTAAAAAAAATTAGACAAAAATAATATCACAAGTTTTTTTCTTAAATACCGTTAAAAAGTTTTTTGGATACAAGTACCATAAATTTAAAATTAATTTAAAACTTTCAAAATTAACCCAAAACCCACAAAACTAAACCCTACCCCTACTAACCTTAAATAATATATAGCAAATCCAAATAAATAATTTTAAATTTTAAAATGTTAAAATTAAATTTTTGTGTTTATAGTATTTCAGTGGTCCGAAGAACATTTTAATGGTACTTGATGATTTTTTTTGTACAAAACACCTTTTTCATTATATATTTAGGAATTTCTCAACTTTTATATATATGGTTTAGTGGTTTTTTAATTATATAAATCATTATCTCCTTAGCTAATAGTTACTCCCTCCGTTTCATAATAGTTGATGTTTTAGACAACTTTTTTTGTTACAAATTAGTTGACGTTCTCAGTTTTCAATGTAAAATTAAGTGATATTTTGTATTTTCCAATGATTTAGATTATGAATGATGTGTTTCTATTGATTGAATTATTTTTAAGTAGATAGTTAAATGATGTTTTACACTAAAAATAACAAAATTAAATGATTTTTTAATATGCGTGTTAAAGGCTAAAACATAATGTATTATGAAACGGAGGAAGTATATATTGTATACACATTTTAAGCAAGAAAGTCATATATTGTACCAACGACAGGTTGACTCAGTCGGTTAAGCGCAGTCGTTGGTGATGTTGTGCTCCTGAGTTCGAACCGCGTTGGGAGCGATGATTTACGCCATTAATTGGTATTATCAAAGGTTGGTCGCGGGCCTAGGGGGATTATGAGCTTCGGCCCAGAACCTCCTGGTTTAACAAAAAAAAAAAAAGTCATATATTGTAAATTAGTGTACTTTGTAGTAGCATACCATTATATAGTGTATTTTGCAATTTTTATATCAATAATTAAAATGTATATCATTGTAGTAAACAATATAAAATAGAAACTACCAATAGAAAAATGACACTATTATATGTTTTTTTGTGTTGATTAGATTATATGTAGTTATAAATTCTAATACGGAATTTAAATTAAAAAATAGGCCCAATAGATTTAATTTCTTTCATGGATTGGGCCTAACAACAAATTTTCTCATTCTTCACCGTCAGCGACTAAACCGTCGCTGCTCGTTGTTCCTCACGGCGACGCGCCAATGAATCTCCTCGTGACGCGACGGAGAAATTGAAACTCGTCGGAAGAAACATTCGATTTAGAACCGTAAGTCCTTCGTTATCCGTTAACTTTTCACGGCGTTTGCGTTTTGAAATTACCGTCGATTTTAGGAGTTTTTTTTTATCTATCGATTTTTATAAGTTAGATCGCAATTCGCATGTAGCATTTACTTCCAATAAAATCTTCTTCTGAGTGATTATAATTGATTTTAGAGAAATTACTTAAAATACCACCAAAAAAATTTTCATTTTGAAAATACTATTACAAAGTTTTTTATAACAAAGATACGTTAAAATGTTTTTCTGTAAAAAATACCACTAAAATGTAGTAGTTTACAAAAATACCACAAATACAACGAACGAGTTTTAACACTTTTAGAGTTTTTTTTTCATTTGGGTTCGGTTTAGCGTAATTTTGAGGGGTAGGTTATGGTTTTGAATGTTTACGGTGTAATTTTAAAAATCTTAAACTAATTTAAGATTTGTGGTATTTTTGAGAAAAAAACTTTTTAATGGTAATTTTAAAACTTTTGAAAACTTGTGATAATTATGTTAAGAAAACTTTATTTAGTTGTATTCATCATAATTGCCCTTGATTTTAAAATATGTTCTCATGTATTTGTGTCACATTTATAAGAAGAAGAAGAAGATATTGTAGACAGGACAAGTATTGAGTTACACAGTAAACAATCAAAACTTTAGAGATTTATAATATTGTGTATATACATAAGAGATGTATGTTTTGGTGGTGGAGTCAAAGCAATTTTTGCAGCAACAACAAAAACTTATCATAGAAACTTTAAAGAAAAATTGTATTATTCTCCTCCTTGTGTGGTGTGTCTTAAGGGACAAATGCTTCTCTGCTGCATAGTATTGTCTTTAACAACCAAATAATCTTCTTCTTCTTCTTCTTGTGTTTGCATTTGTATAGTGTAATAACTTCTCTGTATTTGATTGTTGTTGTGCTGCCTTTCAAGAAAGTGGTTGGAACTTGTTGTGTATAGGATCTGCTCCTCGTCTTACACGTCTTTTGCTTGATTTGAACGAGTCGTTTGTCTTTTGCTCTTCTCGCGGCTTCTCAGCTTTGTCTTCATCATTCTTGTTAACATTGTTAACTTCTTCAAGAATGTGGCGATTTTTGCTGAGCATTCCTTGATCTTCAGGTGTGTGGCTAATTTGAAAATCGATGCTCATGAGCTTAACAATTGCTCCTGCTTTGTTTCCTTGTGTTTCTCTGAGGAAAAACTCTCTGTTTCTCGATGCGCAAACCTTATATCTGTTGTCTGCTAGTAATCCTATGCAGACAAGAAGAAAAAACATAACTCTTGTACTAGAACACAACATTTTCTGGTCTTAGACAGACAAGAAGAATAAAGAGTATCTTTCTTTTTCTTTTGAAGAAATGAGAATGAGATTATAGCTCTTCTTGAGTTCTCTGTTTTCATGTGTGTGTGTTGTGTTGTTTCTTCATGTAGATATAGTCCTTGTTATTGGGATTTGGAGGGAGCTTTAAAGTGTAAAAGCAAAGTGGGTCCTTAGGGTATTTAGATTCACTTATAAAAAACATTGCTTTGGAAATATAAGTAGATTTAAGGCTGTTACAGAAGAATCTAACAATGATGGGTACAAAATATTTTGAGAAATAAGTGTCTTTCTTCATTGGTTTCCGTACAACTATACATTTGTTCTTTGCTTTTTGTCTAAACCATGTCTTGACTGGAAAAAAAACATCAGCCAATGTTGAACTTTGGCGATTACGATTACGCTTTCATGAACATGTTTAGTGAGATTCTCTGTATTCAAGCTTGCCTTGTGCTAATCAAGTGAATTAGTTATAAGCCAATTTTCTTTGTTGCTACATTTCTATTGTTTGTTATGTTCCTTAATAGGATATACCGGCGTAGTTTTAACGGAAACAATTTGAGAGAAGTTTAAAGCCTACATGTCAATGTTTTCTTTTCTTCTATGGTTTCATAATATGGCATATTCACCGCATTTGAATGCTTTTCGCTCGATTTCACAATTTTGTACTTTCAAGTATACAATGCCTTTAGCTTTACGCTTTACGGGATCATTCATATTTTACGCCCTTTTATGTTGTTGGATTTGGCTATGTCATATTTTCCTTTGTTGTTAAGGAAAGTGAGTTCTTGTCTTTAAAAAATGGCAGGAAACACAATGGACCGGAGCCGTGGGAGCCACGCAGACCGTTAATACTATTGTATTGCCCACACAATCTATATGAGGAGGCTAATCATATAAAGCATTAAACTTTGGCAAACAAAAGGTAACAACAGAGCAAAACCCTCTTCGTAAAAAGAAACAAATACATAGCCAACACCAACACTTTAGGAATGATTTCTTTATGTTATTCTAAGATCTCCTCTCTTCACTTTAGCATTCATTAGCTCACTTTTTATAAGCTATTTTCATCTTTTATCTTCTCAAAAACATCACATCAATATCGAAAAAACAGTATCAGAACATAACAATTCTTGTCTGCTTTGCCTTTGATTTGATACTATGTAGTAGTTTAGTATACAACTTGCTGAATATAAACTATAGTCTAGCTTTAAAGATTTGATATTTGCTTGCCAAGTTTAAGATTCACCAAAACTAATGTGTTTTGTTTATGCTTAATTATGCTTCTTAATGCTTTTTTCCACACTGTAGATTGATTCCATCCACAGATATTAATCCTGAAATGCAATGATTCAAAAAGACACACATTGGTTTGATATAGCAATCCTTAATTATCATTATTTTTTCCTTTTCTTTATTTAGTTTTTATCAGAAGAAATGGTCTTTTTCTTTATCTGGCTTCACTTTTCTTTACTGTTGTCACTTAAATATATATTTTAAATTTATTTTGTACACATATTCACATGGATAACTTGGAACATTCTGAAGCATGAGGTTCTGTCTCAAAGTAACTTATATAATTTTAAAACTGAGGATTGGATATTGCTTGCAGTCTCAAAAATAAAAGCAGAAGGAGACCAGTCTTTGGTCCGAAAATAATACAAAAATCACATATTTGTTTATTATGAGTTATTTGCTTTTCTTTTGTTTGCATTCTCGAGGTTAGTCCTAAAGTTTGCAACTTTTCCTTTACTTGAAAAACCCCAAAACATACATTTTCTTAAAAAAAGAATAACATAACGAAATCTTGAATGTTAAATTTAATCCTTATTGTTTTTCTTTGATTTTTAATTTAAAGTAGTAATATTCTTATTCTGATAGGGTCTTTGTTTGTGACCGATGAGATCTCTAATGTGGTCGGAGGAAACGGCCACTAATGAAATGAGAGAAAAAAAATCCAAAAGAAGTTAAAAGCAAAGCAAAATAAAAAAATAAAAAAGCAAACTTGGGGTTATATACATAAATTGAATTAAAGATAGATAATGGTCATATTCTCTCTTAGTGGATAAAGGTTTAATGCACAATCATTATAACAAATGGTTGATTTGATTTTGGTTGTACTTTCTAGTAAAGAACCACACTGAACCAATCCGTTATGGTTTAATAAACATAAATACTACTAAATAAATACTACAAATCTTAAATTATTTTTAAACTTTCAAAATTACACTCTAAACCTTCAAAATTATACTCTATCCTTCAAAACTGCACCCTAAACATTTTATAATGAACCCAAATGAAAAAATTGAATTCTAAAAGTGTTAATACTCATTTTTAGTATTTGTGCTATTTTTCTAAACTACTAAATTTTAATAGTATTTTTGATATAAAATATTTAATGGTATTTTTGTTATAAAATTTTTTAATGTTATTTTCTAAATAGAAAATTATTTTGGTGGTGTTTTAAGGAATTTCTCTAAATAAAATTGTATTGAAGCCGATTTTAGCTTATTATAGTTTGTTGATATTTATTCAAAAGTTATATATAAAATTTTGGGCTGACGATACTATTTTCTTACATCATAAGTTTCATATCCCTAAGACATTAATTGGGAAGTGATTTTCCTTAAAAATCCTACGTGTCGACACCAGAATGAGTTTCGGCAAATAAATGGTGACATGACAAAAAGAATCATTAACAACCAATAGAATATACAACATGGAAAAATCATTAATCATTTTATTTAAAATCACTAAACATCTTTCAATGCCCAAACATAAGATCTATGTGAAAACGCTATGTGAAATATCATGTTAAATATGACCACTTTTTATTCATGCAATCATTTGTTTTCGAAAATTTTATTTTTCACAATGATAAAAGTTTAATAAAAAAATCAGGATTCTCTAATAAATCAATAAAATAAAGTTATTAATATTCTTTTTATTTTGATTACGAACATAAACATCTTGCATGATATAAGTAAATTTATGAAGATCCAAAAAATAGTCATTTAACAAGAAAATTGTTAGAAAATAGAACTCTTTAACACAAATGTTTTTGTTTGATAATATTCCTTTAACGAAGCAATCAAACATATTTCTTTCGAATTTATGAAGATCCAGAAAATAGTAGGATTAAACTTTGATGTAAAAAATATCTCCCTATTTGTTTAAATTATATTCAAATATTGTTTATCAAAAAGAACTACAAGATCGTATAATATCTTCTCATGTTATAAATAATAAAGGAATTCACAAAACTATTATCCCTTCCTTTACAAAACTCTACCTAATTCAAATTTTTTACATAATTACACCCTTTCAAAATTTTAAAATGTTGATTTACCCTTTAAAACTTCACCAAAATTAAAAATTTCATTTGGGTTCGCTAATTAGTGTTTAGGGTATAGTGATTAACGGGGTAAGGTTGTATGGGTGAGCTTAATTTGGATATAATTTTATGTGTTTAGGTGTAGTTTTCGGAAGAAATTTTTAAAAGGTGTAGTTTTGTGAAACGTAATTCAAAAGATGTAGTTTTGTAATTATCCCTAAATAATATTTATCAAAAAGAATTTTAACATACAAAGATATTTGTTAGGAAAAAAATCATATATTTGATAGTAATCTCCCTAAAAAATCATATATTTGATTGTAATCTCCCTAAAATAGCAATTTTCGTAATAACTTTTACTAAAAATAATATTCATATATTTGTTAGGAAAAAATTATATTTGATATGATTTTCCAAATTATTATACGTTAATTAAGGGAGTTTTGCGAACAAAATTTATCGTCAAATATTTAGTTTATAGAGCCGAATTAGGTAAAGACATATTCACGGGTCATATAAATTTGTTCTTATTTCTTCTATAATCTAGGAGTTATCATATATAGTGTTAAAAATATTATATGGAGTACTTCTAACAAAGATTTTCGAAATTTTGGAAATATATTAATAACAAAGATTTTCGAGATTTTGGGAAAATACTATAACAAAGATTTTCGAGATTTTGAAAAAAATATTGTTTAAATTATAAAAAATTATAATATTGTCCATGATACGAAATTCTCGAGATAATAGTTGTAGTTCCTCGATCAAATCTATATTGAAAACTAACATGGTTACGAGTAGACTAATTCACGACAAAAAATTACATTTTAAAACTGAATTTAATTTAGTAAATAAAAAAATATTATAAATTTTATAACCGAAACAAAATAAATCAAATTGTAAATATTATTATAATAAACCTTAAACATCATTATCATTATCCATCTCTACCTCAAACTATATTATTTTTAAAATTTATCATGCGCGAGAAGTCACCTACCATCAAATTATACATGCAAAATTCTCGATTTGGGATATGTAATTAGATTAGTGGGCATTGACTATTTGGCATTTTAATGATGTTAAGAAAAATGGGCCTATACTAAGATGGGCTTAAGGATGAAACTTTTCTACCAGGCCCATCTTTGGCACTTTTGTGTAAATTAATGTGAAAATAGGATTTTGTTTTTACCCCTTTTGACATACTTTTTGGGGGTAACATTCAAATACATACAAACAATAACATGTGAGTAATTAAGAAAGTGCATGAGATTGGACCCCAAAAACTATACATATCATGTGCATATTAGACAGTCTCTTTATACATCAATCAAAGTACTATTTTTATTTCATAACATTAATTAATCCAAACTCGCACACTAATTTTTCTGATCCTCATATACTATGAATATAACTTTGTATAAGTTCTCATATTCAAAAAAAAATATGTAATAATAATTATTATTAGTCTAAAAGTCTATAATTATAAGAAAATGTTTGACTAGTAAACACAATTTCATCTTTGATGCTGCCTCGCCGATATCTGTTTAAAATCCAACGTTATTTCAAAAATATCAGTCGTTATCTTTTAAATTTAATATCATATTTATTATTAGATGGTTTCAGTCACACCGTCAATACTCAGTAATATTATTGCAACAATGGTATGTATGTATATGAGACCCAAAATTAACGTGACTTGGACGATACCAATAACGTTTTCACATTACAAATAGGACATTAATGTCAAAGCAAAATAATTGAATTCAAACAAAATAATATTTTTGGGTACATATATATATATATCACGGGTTCTTATATAAAATATCTATAAGTTTATGTTGACATATTATGCTTTTATATGTTTTATGTTATAACCAGTTAACTCACAAGCCACAAGTATGATTGTCTACTCAAATGTGCAACTATTTATGAAAATTATTTAAAAGAAATTATAGAAATATTATCTAAACATTTTTTAATATTTATCTACAAACCAATAAATCTATCCAAATTAACCACGTAACACTAATGGGTTATAGTTTTATAGATGAATCTTTCTTCTTTCATTTGAGGAACAAAATCTTGATAAGCCTCATTTTTCATGAACAAGTTATTATATAAAACAAAGTAAGAAATATTGAAAGATGACTAATAAGTAAAATATATAATTAAGAAAGATATTCAAACTTGTGTTCGCATGGCATGACTCATGCAAGAAGTATTAGTATATGTAAAATATAATATATAATATATATGGTTTCCTTGTCATGAAACAACCACTGAGAAGCCATCATACTTATCATGGTCGGGACATAATCATCAAAGCTTACTTTATTTTCATCATTTTGCTTCTTTCCTTTTGATCATAAAAGAGTTCTCCCACCTAATTTTTACACACATATCACACATTTTCTCTCTATACTTATATATATATATATTATACACATATTATATAGTGTATATATATAACATGTGGACTCATATAGAATATTCCCATGCATTCTTTCACCACGAGATATTCGCTCACAAAATCTTTACATTATATATTTAATTATTCTTGAAAATCTAAGGAATTTATATTGGATTTTTTTAAAACATTTTTATTATTTGATAAAATGTTTTTTTGCTAATCCTATATTCGGACACGTCTCCATGTCATTATTGTAACTATTCAAACTTAGCTTCAAGTATTGCTCATCATCATCATTATTAACTTCAAAATCACTCTTCTTTAGAGACTTAGGTTTCACCAAAACGACATCGTTTAAGCTTCTCTTCTTCCCCTTCTTAGCTTCTGTCTTGATCTCCATCAATGGAAGCTCTATAGAAATCCTCTCTTCATTATTATCATTCATTTTTGTCTCTGAGCTCTCTGAAGAAGTCAATGAGCTCTCAACAGAGCATCTTGGCTGTCTAATTCCTCTGTTTGATGGTTTCTTGCGACACAAGAAACCTTCCTCGGCATCCTCTGTTGCTCTTGGCTGTCTAATTCCTCTGTTTGATGGTTTCTTGCGACACAAGAAACCTTCCTCGGCATCCTCTGTTTCTTCATATTCTCCAACTTGTGTTATCTCTGAGAAAGAAGAGCTTGGATTCACCATTGAAGCTAATCTAGAGAGCTCGTTTCGCGCGAAATCCATGCCAAGTGTGGAAGTTGTGTAGCCAGAGAGTGTTTGTTGAGCTTTCATTAAAACTGATTGTAAATATTTGCCTTGTGCCTCAATCTTTACTTGTAAATGTTTTTGTACCTAAAACAAAGAAAAAACATTTTAAACCCTAAGTACAATATTTTGTGTTTTTAATTTTAATTATGAGATTTGAATTGATGATTATATACTTCGATTTGTTCATGAAGTTTCTTTTGAACTTCCATTTGCATTTGTAAAGCCTCAGTGATTTGCAAACCTCTGCTTCAAAAATACACAAAATATTGATCAAATTTATGTAAATATATTAATCTACCAAAGTTATTAATATTTTGATTTCTCTGATCATTACTCGTTAATCGGATTGTTGTTTTCTTCTTTGATATTGATTTTGAAATCTCTTGAATCGATTTTACTCTCAACTTCTTGAGTTTCTGAAGCAGAGGAATCTGGTTCACCAAGCAAAAAAATAAATAAGAATATATAAATATTTCAAGATTTATTAAACTCAAGAATCTGTCATATATTTTGATGTAAAGAAACATTTTCAATGTTATGATAATAAATGGAAATGATCTCAAACCTTCTAGCTTGTTATCATCAAACTTCATGCTCTTCCCTAACCGATATTTCTACATAAATATAAAATAAAATCATCCAAAATTGATATTCAAGAACAATAAAACACACAAAAAAATAGGTTCTTCTAAATATAATTAATTTACCTGTAAATGGCTCTTGAGATGGTATAAGGTAAGTCCAGGAATATCCATAGCCTTCATCAAACCCTTAGGTGTTGCCTCTAAACAAACACACAAAATATAATAATTAACAAAAGATAACAAATCAATAAACTAAAAAAAATTAAAAAAAAGTTTTAAAAGAAGATTAAAACAAATGTTAAGTACTGTTAGGTCCTCCAAGTTGATTAATAGCTTCAATAAATATTTGATGAAGCTCACAAGTCCATTTTAATCTTGGCTTAGCATCTGTTGATAACATAAGACTCATCTTTATCTTATGATTATTAGTATTGATCTCCATTAATTAACAAAAACACATACAAATCAAGAACAACAAAAAAATTAAAAATACGAAAACGTTTATTTTTTTTATTTATAAAAAGAAGATTGTTGGGTTTGTTGTGCAAAGATATGAAGATTTATATATAATAAATATTTTGGGGTGGTTGATTTTTTTTTTCTATTAATTTATTTATTCTCTCACTCCATATCTGGAAACATGAGTGGGGTTCTGTTGGAGAAGGGAATATATGCTCTCTTGACCCTTTCCTCTTTCTTTTTAATTTTTCTTTCTTTTTTTCCAATAATTATTAACTTATATTTTTTTCTTCACTTTCTTCTATCATTTTCTGATTTCACACCGCTTTTCTTTGTTTTTTTTTGTAATTTTGTGTTACTTTTTATTCGATATATGAGGCAATAAGTTCAGGTAAGAAAAGGTTTTACATTGTGTTTTTGCATGGTCTTATAGATATCTAAGTATCTTTATAGTACACATAACATATCGTATGTGGATACCAAATTATTATTCTACTTATAATATGGTTCTTATTGTACATACTACATTCCTCTCTTATGTATATTTTCTTATGTCATATACGCATGATAGGTTATTAAATTTTAATTTCTTTTTTAAAATTGTAGAATTGGTTAATGAACTAAGTTACATTATTCTTTTGATAAGGTAAATTTATTTATTTATTTATGACTCTAGACCTCTTCAAATAAACATTTAACCCCTTAGGAATATTATACTTATCCTAACAACTCATATTCATCTCTAATAAATTCCTCCCTTTTTATTTATTTGATGTTTTAAAAAGAAAAAAATTGTTCCAAATTTTTTGAGTTTTATATATTGATTTTAGTAAATTGTTAGTTTCAAAATATATTAATAGAAAATTTTGAAACTGGTTTAAAACCGAGGGAGTAACATATATTAACAATTTCTTTAAAAATTTTGGATGAGTGAATTGTATGGGAACGATCAATTATAACAACTTTTTATTTCTATATATATATAGAGAGCTTGTCTTTAGATAACTTGAGTTTTATAGTTATTAATAGTATATTATAAGTTTTCATTAATTTTTTTATAGGGTTGATTTTAATAATAAGCTATAAATATCTTATCTACCATAATATATGGATAGGTAGTGATGCATTATAAATTTATAATTAGGTAAGTGTGTGTATAAATACAAGAAATGCTCCTAAAAAGAAGGGTAAAGAAAAAGTAGAAGGTTTGTTGTGTTGTGTCTTATCTCTATCTTGGCTTGCTCTTTCGTTATGTTGCCCCCACCATAGCTTTGTATATATATACAATATACGTCACTTCATATACCATATTTCATTAGAAGAAAATATATAAATTATATATTATACTCACTTATGTCGACGAAAAATATAATACTCTTACCTATGTGTTACCAAAAATATATGTAAGCATGCTGCATGTATACACATAATAATAAGCTACCATGCATATCATTTTATTCATGCTCATGATCAATTACTTGCCAATACTTTATAAATAACGTCGGTTTCACATTTCTATACATAAATTAAATAGAAATTTCTTAGAATACCGTCAAAATAAGTTTTTGTTTTGAAAATACCATTACAAAGTTTTTTATAACAAAAATACCATTAAAATGTTTTTTATAACAAAAATACCACAATACAAAAAACGAGTTTTAACACTTTTAGATTTTAATTTTTTTCATTTGGGTTCGCTATATAGTGTTTAGGGTATAGTTTTGAAGGGGTAGAGTATATTTTTTGAAGGTTTTGGGTGTAATTTTGAAATTTTAAAATTTGTGGTATTTATGAGAAAAAAAAATTTAATGGTATTTGTAAAACTTTCGAAAATTTGTGCTAATTGCGTTTAAAAAATTTTTTTTAGTGGTATTCATAAGAATTGCCCTAAATTAAATGAATTTGTTCTAATTAATAGAATAATGCAATTTTTTCTATTGGATGATTTGGTATATTTATTGATGTTTTTATAGAAAATATAAATTTCATGCATATACCGTAAAATCTTAACTGTTGTTTATTTTGATTTTTCTTGTTAATACTTTTCTTATCAATTCTAAAATTTATTTATTAGAAAAATATATATATTATGCAAATATATCTTTTGAAGGAAAGAAAAGATAGGAGTAATTGGCAGATTCTTTTGGTTGTATGTAGAGGTAAAGGAATCTAACCTCAATATAACTTTAAAAATAACAATCACTTCCTTTGTCTTTTTTTCTCCTTTGTAACCACCCACACAAAGATAGTGAATCCAGTCAGATTTTGTGTAATTATTGGACTAATATATTTGGCGACAAAAATATTAGATTTATATAATAATAATAATCATAAATTAAAGTATAAAAATGTCACAAAAATAAAAGAATCATACAACAACTATCTATGCATGGTCTTGACCCAAATATAAAAAATACGCATTTGTCCATAACCATGAATGTGCACAACAAGATAATATATACTAGGGTTTGTCTCGCGCTGTCCGTCGCGCATGGTTAATTATTTTTTGAAAATATTTTACCGTATTAAATATCTCTTTAATAGTTTTTGAAAAAGATCCATAAATAATTCATTAATTTGGGAAGACCCTATCAACATAATCAATAATTAAATCCCAAAAAGTACGTGAGAACAATATCAAAAAGTAAACCCCTCCAAAAAATAATTTCGGTGACATATTACTACATACAACAACACTATGTATAAGAATACAATATCTACCAACGAAGGATTGCTCAGTCGGGTAACCGCAATCGTTGGTGATGTTGTGCTCCTGAGTTCGAACTGCTTTGGGAGCGATGATTTAAGCCATTAATTGATATTATCAAAGGCTGGTCGCGGGTCTAGAGGGATTATGAGTTTCAGCCCAAAATCTTCTGGTTTAACAAAAAAACAAATGCAATATTTTCTTTGAAAAATTGTCTGTGAATAGAAATTAGTGTTTATAATTTTATTATATGCTTGATGTATAATTGATAAACGAGATTTTACCATCGTTAAGTCGAATGCCTTATTGTAGTATATAAGGTGTCAATCCGAATCAGGAGCAATCAATATATTAGAACTTATGAGAAACTACACTTAGTCTAAGCAAATTAAAGAGTTGTTTGTTGAATATTTTGTAACCGTGTAATCAATAAACGAAAAACGAAAATTAAGAGTTTTAAAGATTTAAATAAAAAGCTAAACAATTAGGTTAATGTATTTTAAAGGTGATTAAACTTTCAGATTTCAAATTGTCTTTTACAAAAATAACTTCAAGGTTTTGAAAACGATTTTAGATCAATCCACTCTCGTGGCAATGATCCTTTTCTCAACAATTAAACTAAAACAATATCTTGGATAGTTTAATCGTCGAGAAACTTTAAGAACAAATCAATTTTAACCACTAAGCTTATTAACACGGATCTCTCGGTTAAGCTAGGCTTAGTTCTAAGGTAATTGGTCAGGAATCTTTATAATCTCTCGATTCATAAAGTTTCCTAGGTTCAATAATCGAATGGCCAACTCGATTAAGGCTTTAAACTTGTTACCAAAGACAAAAGTTTTATAAACAATTAAGTTCTAGACAATCATCAATCCTAGATTCAATCAACCCCTTTCACCCTAACCCAATTGTCTACGGGAAACTACTCGCTAAGTATAATGAAAATCAAAGCAATTGAGATTAAAGAAAACTTAAATAAAATAAAGAGATAAGGGATAGAAAAAACTCTGTTATTGAAACCGAAGATTCCAAGAATTCTCTGGGATCCAAAAGTCTTCAAAAACTTATATTATGAAAGCACACCTCTAAAAGAGGTTAAAAACATGTATTTATAGGTTTTGACGTTTCCCTTACAAAATAGGAAAATATCTTGGCAAATCTAAAATAAAAGGAAATTAAAACTTCTCTTGCTGGTAGATTGACCCGTCGTCAGTAAAACTGGCATAACTTTAGATCTAACCGTTTAAAACATCTCAAATCACCTCCAAATCACATCTAACATCCGTCCCCTTCCAGTGGTAAAATATCATAAAGATCCATTGGTGGGAACTCTTTCAACGAGTGTCTTTTTGAAGCTTTTCGTCTGAATTCTCCTTCTTTTCCGTCATTGCATTCCTAAACTCCATAAGTCCATCCTAAGTGCCTTGGGACGCCACTATGCCTTTTATCACCTGTAAAATGACTAAATACACATAAAAAGACTCTATTGTGTGGCTAAATCATATGTTTAAAACGTTAAAAACGCCACACATCAATAATATTTATACAAATCAAGTTAATGTCAATATTTCATTATACTAGGAAACTATTTTGGTTAAGATAGAAATATTAATTATTGGTAAAGATTTTGTATTTGTCTTTTGATACCATAGAATCTACTGGTTTGCCAAAAAAAAAGAATCTACTGGTTAAATTCTATTTTGAAATTTATATATGGAACGTCTAAACTCGCTCGTCGTGACCTTAATGCTGATACCAACGTTTAAAATATGATAACATTTAATAAGTTCAATTTATATTTTTGCACCTATCATCAATACATTCGACAATTTGAAAGAGAAACTTTATTTCTTTTGAAAGATACAAACCCTTGTGAACAAAATTAAGATTCTTTTTTCTTTACATTATATATATATATGTAGGTCCACTATATAGGACACTAATTAACTAGTTTTAGCCAATAAAACCATAAGTACTGAAAATGAACTCCATCAGAAACTTACAATTCACGAGACTCTCGTAACATGCTTTTGTTTGTTCAAATTATTTTTCTAACCCACATCTATTAGATATTAAAGGTATATTTGTTTAGAAAAATACAAGTAAAATAGCTTTTTTCTTTATCACATAAGTCTTTTCTCTAAAGCAAGTTTTGTTGTAGAAGCAATAGATAAATATATTCCAAAACAAAATTTCCTAGCTAGCTTTTAAGGAGAAAAAGAATTCAACTACAAATAAAAGAGGAATTCACAAAACTACGCTCTTTCAACTTTTCGTGAAATGCAATTCAAAATGCGTAGTTTTGAATTTGTCCCAAAATAAAAAAAAACTAGAATGCTGAAAACTATTTCTTTATGAAATACCGAAAATAAGAAAAAAGAATATAGAGAGTCGTGAGTTTGTGATGGCTTATAGAGAGCCGTCGGCAAAAGCTTGACTTGAGAATATGATCGAGCTTTATTTTTTTTTGGCTTTGGTCTTTAGAATCGAAATCCAATGATTATTCTCTTAATCCCTCTTTTACTTTATAACTATATATTGTTTAATTATTCATTCATATGAGTGTGCTACAATTACCCTTTTGGATATACATATACTAATATAATCAATTTATGCAATAACTTATTTCTTTATGTCTTCATTTTTTTGGAGAATTCCTAAACGTATCATCTCTTAATTTTTTAGGATTAAAATACTATCACGAGATTTTAGAGCAAACCCATATAATTTATAATAGTTTAAAACCTTTGAATGTTACCTAAAACTTCAAAACTAAATCATACCTATTTCCCCTAAACCCTAAACTTTATATATTAACCCTAATGAAAAATTTTAAATCCTAAAATGTTAAAACTTAAACTTGTTTTATTTTTGACCAAAAAACGTTTAATGATATAAATTGTGAGCTTAAAAACTTTTTTAGTGTTTTTCAATAAAAAAATCTTTATATTCTAATCTTCTCAATTTCCAAGACATTGTTTTAGTTTCTCATTCTCTCCAAAACAACTATAAAAATGTTTTTTTTTGTTGGAAAAGCCCTTTGTTTTTAACTAGTCAGGATCCCATTGATGCAACTATATATGATTTAAGTTTCAACTAGTTAATGGTTTTACGCCATTAATTGATATTATCAAAGGTTGATCGCGGACCTAGGGGAATTATGGGCTTCGCCCCAGAACCTCATGACTTAACAAAAAAAACTAGTTAATGGTTTTAGCCATTAAAACCATAAGTGGTAAATAATAATTTTTGCAACTATATATGATTTAAGTTTCTTATGATATTTGTTCTGTTAAGGTTTAAAAACTGTAAATGCAGAAAATAATAAGTTTTGAAGTAGAAGAAAACTAATTAGAGAGGTTGTCATAAAAAAACTAATTAGAGAGAAAAATTGAGGGACCTAATTGGGTAGCTTGATGTTGTGGACAAGCATCTTCTCCTACTACGAGTTCATATATGTTTTAAGTGGACACCTTTTATTTGTATATTTCTTAAAGAAACGAATATTAATATAATCATTCAATTCAACTTCACTAACACACATGCATGCATAAATACAAATGAATAATAAGATATATATATATATATATATATATATATATGGTCATATATACATATTATAGATTCATGTGTGTGGCCCGAATGTTTGAAAAACAAGCAAAGAAAATCAGCAAAGGAAAGAGAGGATAATGATTATAAGACTTTCTCTTTAACCACCTATTTAGTATACTTTCTTTTGATATTAAAAGTAACATTATTCTCTTAATAACTTGTTGCAAAACTATTATCTAAACCAATAGAGTAAATCGAATCAAGCTTTTATAAATCATATCACATAATGTAGCGTTACGTGTTATATACATAAGAATCAATAGTTACTTCCATAATTAAAAGAGTGATAATGACAATATATATATATATATATATCAATTATACCACTAAATCATAGTTTTGAATTGGACATAAAATTTCCAAATATATAGACCTAGATATGTAACATACTATTTTCGCGTCAATATTTTTCTAACATTCTACGTAGATATGTAACTTCTATAGTAGACTTCACTTTCTCCTTCTTTACTAAGATTTATACAAGAGACAATTAATAATTGTAAATTTTATAACAAATATAGAGTATCTTTTCATCTATTATATTAAAGGAAAGAAGAAAAGAAGATTCTTGAATAAATGTTGAAATTGGATCGAATTAAAGCAAGTTTGAAAGAGAGATGCCTCATCGATTATTATTCTCTTTTTAAGCTTTAAAGGGACCCAATTTCTATCGAATGTGCTTCTAATGCACAGATCCAAATGCTCGAAAAGAAACATCTAAATAAAAGTAAAAGTATTGTTTAAAATCATAAATCCATTGTCTAACGAAAGTGACATCATTCATGTGTCACTTGATGATTATAATTCAATGAAAATTTAAAATTTTGTGTAAACGTGCAATAATGACATTATCTATGTAGTAATTTCCTTATTTGTTGTAGGATTTGCATATAAACTTTTAGTTATAGGCGTCCTAATATATTTTGTTTAAGATTAATTGACATAGGATCATATAATACCTTCGCGTTTACGCAAGAAAATCGTTTAGAAGTTAATTTATTGTTTTTGAAAACTCTATTTATAGTTCCAAGTTATTTGACAAAAAAATATCCAAGTTAATATTTTAAACAAATATAAATACTGGCAAGCAATATTGAGAAATGAATGTGTGAAAAACTTAAAATATTGAGAAATTAAAGATATAATTCCTAAGGTATTTCACACGTGCATGACTAATACAATCCCGACAAGAGTCAATAATCTATAGTTGACCACTAAATAAGGGATAAAATGAGAAATTGTTTTTGATTTTTTTTTAAAGAGTTCTAAGTAGTTTAATAATGAATTATTATTAAAAATAAGCCACACCAAAAAAAACAATTTCAGTGTTTCACACTCCATTTTCACTAACAAAACCAGTTGTGTTTTACTTTAACTGTATTGGTTAAAAACATGAAAATAGTACAAAAAACAAAACAGAGTGTTTTTTTACTTCGCATTGATCAGGAGCTCTGTTTCGATCTCTTCATAAGCTCTATAAACTCTCTAAATGCTGCAAAATCACAAAAACATAAACAAACAATAAGCCACACATTACTAAAATCTTCCAAGTTCCTACTGCTTCTATCTTTCACTTAGTTAATAAAACCGAGAGCACAGTTACTTACCGTTATCAGAGTCGTGCGGTCCAGGCGAGGCTTCCGGGTGGTACTGTAGAGACATGACATTCATCGCAGGGAAAGATAGGCCCGCGCAGCTTCTATCGTTGAGATTGACATGTGTTACTTCTACACCTCCTGGAAGTGAAGCCGGGTCAACGGCATAGTTGTGGTTCTGCCAAAGAATCACAGAACAAAAAAAAGACAATGATACATACCAGATTCAGATTTGGTCTAACATGTAATGTAACAATGTCCCTAGCACAATCCTATAGCAGATTTTCAAGCGAAAGTTTCAAACTTTGGATGTAAAGTTTCGAACTTCGAGTATAAGTTTTGAACTTCGAGTGTAAAGTTTCGAACTTCAAGTGTAAAGTTTCGAACTTTGAGTGTAAAGTTTTTAACTTTGAGTGTAAAGTTTCGAACTTTGAATGTTAAATTTGAGATAGAAAGGAAATAATAATAATACCTGAGCACTGATCTCGACCTGACCGGTTCGGTTATTACGAACCGGGTGGTTTCCTCCATGATGACCAAACTTCATCTTGAAAGTCTTACCACCCAAAGCTTGTCCTAGCAACTGATGACCCATACATATACCGTAAACAGGAACTTTACCGAGAAGCTCTTTCACCGTCTCAACAGCATACGGCACAGCGGAAGGGTCTCCAGGACCGTTGCTGAACAAAATCCCGTCCGGATTCATTTTAAGAGCCTCGTAAGCTGGCCACGTCGAAGGAACAACAGTGATTTGACATCCGTAAGAGGACAATCGTCTCAGGATGTTTTGCTTTATCCCAAAATCGTACGCGATAACCTTACAATTCCAAGAGAAAGCACACAAAGAGAGTCAAATAAGTCGGCCCAGAGCATCAATAAGAGAATAGCTCAAGAAGTAATATTCACTTTATATGAACTCCCGTCTCGTGAATCCGTGTTGAAATCCCATTCGCTATTTGTTTTGTCGACCCATTCATAAGGTGATTTACAAGAAACATCACTTATTAGATCAATACCTACACGATTCAACCAATTATATATAGACGAGGAAGTTTGATAAATCAAGAAGAAAGCAAGAATATATAGAAAAGTAGCTCTTACCAACGATATCCCATGAACGAGACATTTGAAGAAGCTCTTCATCTGTTTTGGTTTGTTCCGTGCTAAGCACACCCATAAGACTACCTTCTTCTCTTAACCGTCGGGTTATAGCTCGAGTGTCAAGATCATCTAACATATTGTTAAAAGAAAACATGTAAGTAAACCAAACATAGTTTCATTACACACAAAAGAGAAACTTACAAATCCCCATGATGTTCCTTTCTGTTAGATAGTCAGCAAGCGTTTTCGTGCATCTCCAATTCGATGTACTGTAAAAAAACATTACGCGGTTTGAAAAAGTTCTCAGAAAACTAAACAAAAGGCTTTCTTCGTGTGATATCGAAACTTAACATAACACACTTTACCTGATACTTAAACTTCTTATGACCAAACCAGTAAGAAAGCATTTCTCAGATTCTTCATCATCTATATATACCAAAACATTAACAAAATGACATAAAGCACAAAACTTTATGATTTTAACTTCCAGAAACTCGGTATTTCGACTACTTACCGAGATTCACACCGGTGTTACCGATTTGCGGGTTTGTCATAAGCACAAATTGGCCAGCATAGCTAGGATCAGTCAAGATCTCTTGATACCTTCACAAAGACACAAAGACAAAACAAAACACAGACAATGACAACAAGTAATCTCCTTTGCATATACAGAATCAATGTATTGATCAAAGAAAAAGAAATATTAACCCTGTCAAGGAAGTGTTAAAGACCAATTCAGCGACACGTGTCCCATGAGCACCAAAGGACTTAGCAGGCCAAATTGAACCGTCTTCTAAAACAAGCTTAGCATTGTACGAAATCCATGGCTTCTCTACAAGACCTATTAGACCCAATTCGGAAACGAGCTTAAGAGCTAATTTTCGTCGATTTTTGAAAATGAGAGAAGAGAAAAAGGTGGGAAATTTACCGGTGGGTGAAGCGAGAGGAGAAGCGGAGCATCTGATGACGGAGAATCTGAATCCGCCGCGACGGAGAGATAAACCGGTCGGAGAAACAAACCCAAGTGTTGTTGTCGTAGCCGCCATGGTAAGTGATTGATCTCGACAGTGAAGTTTTGGTAACAGAGAAATAGACAGAGAAGAAGGGTTTTTGACCAATGTCTTTAAAACCCGGTTTATTTTAAACCGGGTCAGATTTTAAAACCGACCGATTTCCGGTTTGGATACTGTTTGCAGATACGGTTTGGATACTTGGAGGGTAATTACTCGTAACAAACGAGTCTTATATTTGCTATAACGTTATTCAACGATTTTGCAAACAAAAATCTAAATATTGTTATTTAGTCTTTGCATTGTTAGCGTAAGGCGAAATTTTTGCTTTGCCCCCCGAATTTTAAAATGTTGATATATTTATTTCTTTAACAAAAAATGATTTAATTCTTTAATAAAAATTGATTAATTTATTTAACAAAAAAATGATTTATTTCTAAATTATATAAAAGATTAATATATTTTTTGTACTAAATTGTTTGTAATCTCATATGATCCATATTATATAATAAATATGTATACATTATATATAATGTGACCATAATTTATTTGTTGTACTTAATTAGTCCCAACTTCATTTTAACTTTTCTGAATCACACTGAATATATTAGCATAAGTTGCACAAGAATAAACATATAATTTTTGTTGTTAAATAAGAATTAACATATATACTATACATGTATTTGCAATTTAAACGTTACACACTTACACGCAAATAATAACAATAAAAATTCAAATAAACATTTGACCAAGAAAAAAAAAACAAGAAAATTTATGGCCGATATCGACGCTTTAAAGAACAACAAGGTTTAATTTGGTTACTAACACGTGTGGATTGTGGAACCTATTTACTTCACCGTTACGGCACAATTACGACCTCCAGCCACATTCTAAATATTGAAACGTGCAAGAAATCGACATGTAGGTGTTATTTGGTTAATTAATGACTATATAGTATACTAGGGTGAGGTTCGTGCGATTATACTAAGGTGAGGTCCGTGCGATTATACTAGGGTGAGGTCCGTGCGATGCACGAGCAATTTTACAATTAGTTTTTGATTTGACTATCATTTTTAGTTACTTCATATGTGATTTTTTAGTTTAATATGAATCTTATCTATTAAGTAGAACTTAATGTTGTAGTTTACTTTTGGACTTTTCAAGTTTGTTGTGCATTTTAATTTAATTGTATGCGTAAATTTATATTTTTGTGAACTCCTTACCACGTCTATAATTTGTTTATATTAGATTAGGGGGTGATACTATAGTGTTTAATTATATTAAATTTTAGTTTAGATAATTAGAAATTAAATTAGTTTGTAACATCTATCATAATACTTTTTCATATAGTACTTGATTAAAAAGAAAGAAACAAATAATTTTATTAAACGAAGATCACATTTAGTTTTATAAATAGAAATTAAGTCCTCGTAGGTTGTCCCGCTTCCCATCTTTTCTTAATTTTTTTAACTATTGATGCGTTTTCTTCTTTATAATGAGAGTTGATGCGGTTGATTCCAGTTGGAACCTGCTTGCGTGGAGTCATATTAATATTTATGCAATAAATTTTTAAATGGAAAACATACCTAATAATTGAAAATCATATATTAAGATTTACCTTCATAGAGTTTTGGATTTATGCTTGTAACCAAAATGAAGACTATTTCTAATTTATTCATACATAATTTTCTTCGAATTCATTAGCTACATCATCCCATAGGACCAACCGAACAATTATTTTCTATTTATATAAACAAATAAAGAATTGGAAAAGTGGAATAAAATATTAATATTTTATCTTCAATTTTTGTTAAATTGTTTGATATTGATTATGTATATTGGCATTATGCTAATAGCATATGATGAAAGCAAATATTTTAAAGAAAGAATATAATAATTGTTTGTCTAGAAAATATAATCAAACTATAATGTATGACATTATGATATTAAAACCGTTAAATTTTGAAAATTGTAATTTATATTTATTTATAAATGAAAGTAATTATAAAGTTAACATAAATTTATTTTTGTTCGTTGAAAGAGTCTTTCAATTGGTTTTTGATTGTTCTCTTGAAATCTAAGTTTTTCATCATCTTTTCGACTTTTAAACAACAATGTTTTACAATAAAAAACATATCTAGTTTAATAGTAACTTCAAAAAAACAATGGAAAGTCTTCAAACACTCTTTTAAAATCTTATAGTACTCAATTTTTACAACATACTCTAATTGATATTTGTAAAAGAGAATAATTAAATAAATTATTTTAACAAGACACCAATACAAAAATTAGGAACTAACATGTATTTACGAAGGGAAAATATTTTTCATAGTTTTTGAAACGCCTCATAGTGTGACGCTTTTTCGACGTTCCAAAAATTATTAACCTTGGAATATTTTTGTGTTGTGCTCTCAAGAACACAAACAAAAATAGAACACATAAAAGAAGAAGAAGAATCATCCATATTTTTAATTTTGTTGTTTGAATAAAGAGAATAGAGAAATTCACAAAACTACACCCTTTCATCCCTCCCTTCACAAAACTACACCTAATTCAATATTTTCACAAGTTTACACCTTTTCAAAATTTTAAAAACTTGATTTACCCTTTTAAAAATTACAAAAATTAAAAAAATTTCATTTGGGTTCGCTAATTAGTGTTTAGGGTATAGTATTAAGGGGGTAGGATTGTTTGGGTAGGGTTTATTTGGATTTAATTTTGAGTATTTAGGTGTAGTTTTGTGAAGTATTTTGGAAATGGTGTAGTTTTGTGAAATGTAATTCAAATGGTGTAGTTTTATAATTCTCCCTAAAGAATATGTTAGATTGAACATTATTTTATTTTTCTTATTTTGTTGACAAACTTATTGTGGATTTTATAAACACGTATTGCTTCACTACACTCAAGCCATTATGGTGGAGGTTACAAAAATATTTTTCAAATTAATGGTGGAGGTTACAAAAATATTTTTCAAATTAATTTCAAATTGAAGATGAGAATTATTCATGGTCATATTGTGAGAAATAAATTTTCATTTGACTAAATTATTGCGAGAAGAAAACTTTATAGAAAATGGAAAATTAAAATTGTAGTTAAGATATATTAAAAGTATTTATTGTAGGAATTTAATATTAAAGGTAAGTTTTAATTATTTTTCTCACGTAAGTTGTTATCAAATTGTATTTAATTCTTTATAATCCAATTAATAGTATTATATTTTCAGTGTTTAATTTGATTTACTATTTAACTTTTTAATATATATTTTTAATTATAATTAACAATATTTATAGAAAAAAATTATATTATAGACCTTAAAATTTGTAATGGTATTTTTGGGATAAAACATTTTCTTTTAAATTGATATAATTTCATTTTTCAGCTTATGCACATCTTGTCTTATATAATAAGATTGGTTATATTAGGTTATACCGGTTAATTTTTGGTGGTTAGCTTATAAACGAGTGGTCCAATAAAATAAACAAGCGTGTTAATCGTTGTTTCTGTTCTATCAAGTAATATATATATAAGAGATGAAACGATCCCAAATTTTCGATCAAACCCTAGTTTCCGAATATGTCGTTCACACCGTAACCTATTTCTCTTCTCTCTCTCCTCCTTCTTCTCTCTAAGCTCTCTGTTCTTTTTTTGTTTGTTTGTTGCCCTAATTATCTCTTTTCACATGTCATCTTCTCTGTTTCTTCCTCATAAAGAAAGTGTTTTCCTTTTTAGGTTATGTATCAACTCAAGGCAAGTTTTGTCTTAATTTTTCTCTTTCTTTTTTTTAGGGTTAATCTTATAACATTGCTTTATGTTTCCATTTTCGATCTTTCTTTTTATGGGTTCTTCCTAAAATTGGTAATTACCCTTTTAATCTATGAAAAAATATGAATCTTTCAAGTGTGTATTGTATGCTATTTCATTGTTTCTTGTTGAAAAATGCTGTTAATTAGGATGGATCACTTATCTTTGTTGTTTTAATTAAATATATTGATTAGCACAAAGGTTGTTCGCGCGATAATTTGCATTTATATCTTTTGAATTAGTGTAAGATCTCATAAGCTTTGATTGGTGCAAAGCTTGTGAAAAGATGGGTAGAGTGAAGCTACAAATAAAGAAACTAGACAATATAAATGGGCGTCAAGCTACGTATGCGAAAAGAAAACATGGGATCTTGAAAAAAGCTAAAGAATTATCGATATTATGCGACATTGGTGTTGTTTTACTCATGTTTTCACCCACGGGAAAGCCTTCTATTTGCATCGGAAAGCATAGGTTTGATTATATATTCTTCCTTTATTAGTACCAAAAAGTATGTTTAAAACAATCTTGATGTTTTTTTTTTGTTTTTTTGTTTTAGTGTTGGAGAAGTAATTGCTAAGCTTGCTCAAGTAACACCTCAAGAAAGAGCAAAGAAGTTATTACTTTTCTTAAATATATTAACACTTCACATTTTTCTAGAATATTTTTGAATGTGACTATGAATGTTGCTATTTGTTTTTGTTGTCTATGTTTGTTTGAACAGGAGGCTTGAGAATCTTGAAGTAAGTAAGCTTTTGCTTGAATCTGTTTAATTAGTCTCTTCTCATTTTTTTATACATTCACTATTTAGTACTAATTTTTTCTCACAATATTTTCAGGCTTTGAAGAAAACATTTATGAAGCTTGACCATGATGTAAATATAGCAGAGTTTCTTGACAGAAGGTGTGTGTGTTTTAATTACATAAATCAAGAATCTAATCTTTGTTATGTCTGTGTTTGTTCTTATTTAGTGTTGGTGCTTATTACTAATGTGGTTTTTTCTGTTAACTTTTCAGTAAACCAACAATTGAGGTATGTACTACTATTACTATTGCATAGACTACAATGATGTTAATATATCTTATAGTTAAGTTGTTTTTTGCAATAGGGCCTAAGCGAAAAAGTTAGGTTTCTACAAAACCACTTAGCAGAACTACAAACAAGACTAAGGTGACAAGATGTTCTACATACTTTTAGTTTTAACATTCCTTCTTTGTATTCTAATTAGTTAGTTACATGAACTGGTTTTTTTCGATATAGCTATTGGACCGAGATAGAGAAGATTGAGAGTGAAGATGATTTGCAACAACTAGAAAATTCACTAAGACAATCTTTATATCAAATCCGGTCTCATAAGGTCTATAATCAAATCTCCCATGTGATTAGTTAGTTAATGTCTCATATTTACAAAAACTTATGCATCACATAACCAACTTTTACAGGACAACATGTTGCAACATCAACAACAACTTATGTCTTCACAATGCAAAAATCAGGTATTAAAAAAGTATAAGTTAATTTAGATGTAACAGGTACTTGGTCTAGTGGCCTAGTCATAATAAGTAAATAAACTTTTGGTTATTGACATTATTTTTATGCAATTGCAGAATGTAATAGATTTAGATTTTGGTATGGATATGGAACAACATCTTGAGAATTTCTCGTGGGTTCGAACCGATGAAACCGTGAATCATCCTATACAAGTAGAAGACCCAAATCAACAGATTCATCATACATACGAAGACATAACTTGTTCCGCAAGTTTGTCTCTTGCAAGTTACTCAGAACTCTTTGGTAAAAGCTCAGCGATAAACCTAGAAACCGGCGTGAAACCTTATGATCCAAACCATCAATACACCAATCTAAGTTTCTTAAATGATCCAAAGCTTCAACAACTAGCCGAGTGGAATATATTCGGAAGCCCCGCGGATTTCTACGTTAGCCAGATCTTAGAAGCAACTTCTAGGCCTCAATATGAAGAAAACTTGGCTTCTTTTTTTTTGTTAAAGGAAAACTTGGCTTCTTCCGAGGCGATTAGTACTTATCCTGATGTTCATCATTCGCGGGTAAAACAACGGAATTTGCTTATCATTTATTTGATTTTCATACTTATTTGTGTTTTAGGTCTTATTTTGCTTGATTGTTTGTGACATGTTTTGAACTTGCAGCAACCGAAATAATTAAGTAGTTATGGCGATACAAAAGATTTTTTGATCCGAGAAAGCGCCTTGTAATGAGCAGTTATATGTATGTGGAAGAAGAAGCTAGATTTTTGATAAAGTTACAGGAGACACACACATACTACACAATATTTGATATACCGTGAGTTACAAGTTAAGTTTAACTTAACTTGTAACTCACGGTATCTCTGAAGAGTGTAATTGATAGTTGAGAGTTGAAACTATTATTGGCATAACTTTTTTTCCTCAGCTATTCAAATTAATAGAAAAATAAGCATTGTATTTGTTTCAATTTTACATCTTGTTTATTTTGTTCTTTTCCGCAATATTTATCTTAAATTTTCTAGACTTTTGGCACCCAATATGACCTTAAAAATTTATGTTAATTTTGTTGACCTTAAAAATTTATGTTAGTTTTGTTTAACTATTTGTCTATTAGTTTAAGGGGTGTTCAATCCGGGTTTCGGTTTGGTTTTTTGGTTGGTAAAAATAGTTACCAAACTACATCATTTCAAAGTTAAAATTTAAAATTACACCAAAACAATCAAAATTAAATTCAAATAAACCCTACCAACAAAATCATATCCTTTTAATACTAAACTCTAAACACTAATTAGCAAATTCAACTAAATTTTTTTTAATTTTGGTAATTTTTTAAAGAGTAAATTAACCATTTAAAATTTGAAAGGGCGTTAATATAAAATATTAATTAGATGTAGTTTTTTGAAAGAACGGATGTAATTTTGTGAATTCCTCGTAAAAAATGGTATAATCAAAACTGAATCATATTATTTTTTTTTGGTTTATTCGGTTTTTCTGCACTGAAGCCCCGTCGTTGGTATAGTTTAGTAGCTGGATTTTAATTTGAAAAATGAAGAGTACCAATTAATTACTCAAAATAAGAATGTTTCGTGTTAAATTGTATTGGGATCAAAAATCCCCAAAAATAAACAAAATAAAATGGACGGTGTTAAATAAGTTAGTTTTAGCATACAAAAGATGGGGACCCCATAGGACACATGTGGGTAGTTAATAAAAGTTAAAAAACTTCGAACAAGAAAAGATGTCAGAAATACCACACATGGCTTCGGGTTTGTTTTGTATCACTCGTGACTGTTAGTTACACTACGTGCATCTCATTCTTCTTTTTGTTGTCATGACGTTCGATTCATAGCTTCATTTAAACTCTTTTTATTATTTGAAAACTAACAATAAATATTTTTTATGGTTATTATTTATTTCAATATTTTTTTCCCGCAAAATGCTCAATTAATTTTGTCTAGAAACTAAAAGAGCATCTCAAGAAACTACTCCACGTTTTAGTAGCTATCTTTATATTCTTTCATGGATTCTTCTCCATATGTAATATCGGATACGTTAGCGAATTAATGAGTGAGACAAAGACGTTAAGAAATATATAAAATGATTCTCATCTTTAAATAACGATTACAAAAATGTATAGAGTAGTAACATTTTTAATTCTTATTTTAACTATTTTTATTAAACAAAATATGAAAAATTAATATGTTAATACAAACATACGTGTGACAATTAATAGATTGCTGTCATTGCAGAGTTTGTTAAAAAGATTAATATATTTATGGCTTTAAAAGGAATTTATTACGTTTGGGAAAGAGTGAGAGGACGGTTACAATTAGATATTTATTCATGACGTGAATGTCTTTGATATGAATTGGTTACTTTAGTTAAGTTTGATAATTAATGTGTAGATTTGCTATTGCCCAACTAAATTCGAAAAATAACTATAATAACAAATATATAGTTTCTTGATAAAACAAAAAATATGTTGAGATTATGAGATCTATGCTTTTTCCATGCAGTTCGTGTGAATTTTTTGATAACTATTCTGATATATACATCATATGTAAATAACGAAAAAAATAGTAAAGAAATGAAAAGGTGATTATGGTCTATGATGTTTATAAATTCACCTAAAAAACGCTATCATCGTATAAAAAAATCAAATTCTTTAAAAATAATGAGGTTAGTTGAGGCTAATTGGCCAGATTAATACTACAACAAATATTGTGATTTAAGAGTTAAAAACACAACTCTAATATTCCTTATAAAAAATTTGAAATTTTACAAACATAACATAATAAACATAACGACAAATACAATTCAATCTAATTATACAACAAGCGGGTGGTAACTTAACACCACCTCTGCATCACTAAACAAATATTAATACAAACTATACAATTCACTAAACAAACAAACAAAAAACAAATATAAAAAAGAAGATCTCATAAGATAAAGTCATCAAGGCCTAGTCCAAAATCAAGCACTCGAAGCACACCACTACTCTTTGTAACCTTCTACGTATTACATACACACACACCACACGAACCACTTGTTTTACATACACTTAGCCATATAAGATGTGATTTTACCAAATTACCCTTCCTAATGTAACTGCGCGCCGACGAATGTCTGGCCAAAGGACCAGCCCGCGTAAGCGGCGTTCTCGGAGACTATTGTCCGACCATCGCTTGTCGTAACTTTGAAAGACAATGCTTGACCGTTTAAATAAGAGTTGCTTTGCCAGTTTTGTCCCCAGTTTCTCGACATAGCTTGCCACTCCTCCGTCCTCGACCCTTTAACCGCGACCGAGTGAACATCTCCAGCTCCGCCGACGTTTGTAATGAGAACCAAATTAAAGTAAGAGTGCCCATTTATCGTAAACCTTATTCCTCCCCTTCTCACACAAGGCACTCTACAAACATAAAACTTAGTAAAATTCTAATAAAATACTCTGTTTTGAAAACAGAGCACTCTGTTTTTGAGTCACATACTCTGATTTAGAAAACAGAGTACTCTGTTTTGGAGTAAAATCCTCTGTTTTAACAAGTATTCCCTGTTTTTACTCTGTTTTATGGTAAAAAAAAACAGTATTTATCGAAAATTTTACCTTCGGTAAGCTACGGGGACAATGCCGGCTTTGTACTGAGCGATACGTTGAAAGACGGGCTGAGAAAGATCGAAATGTTGCTGAGGAGGGTTACACCAACCTCCCGCGTTGTTCGGTAAAGCGTTGTTGGGAGGGCAAAAGTTAGTAGCCGTGACCACGATCGAGCCGGGGAGACACCATTTTCCGTCGTTTTGACACTTTATCTCGAAGCAAGCGCCGCAACTCAGCCCGTTGTTAAACAAAGCCGTGCTTAGCGCGGCGGTGTTGGTTCCGTAACCTTGGCTATATAGGTTACCATACCCACAAGCACCTCCTATAAACAAATTTTGCAAAAAAAGTTTTAAGAATTTTGATAAAAATTTTAAAATTTAATTAATTTGGTAAAAGAAGAATTCTTACCCATTGTGCCGGAAGCATCACCACCGCCGTAGAATGTGGCGTGTGCGTTTACCCAACCGCCGTCGTAGCCGTTGACACATGACGTCATTACACCGAGGATAGCTAGAAACATGAAGGATACAAGAGCCATTGTTTCTTAATATGAACCTGCAACATATGTAATAAATATACATTAACAATATATATATATATATATATATATATGTAATAAATATTGACAAGTTTGGTTAAACTAGTGAATGTGTTGTGTGTAAAGACTAAAGAGGGACATAAAATGATAATAATGATTACCTTGGAAGATTTGATGTGTTCTTTAAGAGAAAAAAAAGAAGAAGAGATGATTATGAGAATAATGTTGTTTGGTTTTGAATTAGAAAAGGCAGAGGATGCGAGTGATTCAATTTATAGAAAAACTTAGTGTGAAAATTTTAAAGAGTATTTACGTTTTTGCCATTGGTTATGCCACTACCATGTACTCCTTTTCAATATATTCTTTTTTCTTTTTTCATTAAAACAAGGCTAATACATTTTTCTATTTTTTCATCTATATATGTATATGTGTATATATAAAAAGTGGGGTTTATTAAATGTTATAATATGAGGAATTCACAAAACTACGTCATTTCATCATTTCCTTTACAAAACTCTACCTAATTCAATATTTTCACATATTTACATATTTTTAAAATTTTAAAAGCTTGATTTACCCTTTAAAAAATTAACCAAAATTAAAATCTTTTCATTTGGGTTCGCTAATTATTGTTTAGGGTATAGTATCAAGGGGGTAGGATTGTGTGTGTAGGGTTTATTTGGAGTTAATTTTGAGTGTTTAGATGTAGTTTTGTGAAATAATTTTGAAATGTTGTAGTTTTGTGAAATGTAATTCAAATGGGGCAGTTTTGTAATTCTCCCTTATATTAATGAACTAGTATATAATATTAAATCAATATTTTTGATTTTAATGTTCGGGACCAAAAGAAGCTGAAATATTACTATTTAATGGCATGAAAAAAGCAAAGAGGCAAAGACACATGTGAGCAACAAAACCGGTCGTGTGTTCTCTGTTTTTTTCTTCTCATAAAAACCATTTTTTACATATTTAAATTACAAAATCTAATCAATAAATAACCAAGAGAGAAAAACTAGTAAATATTAGGTAATGTGAAAAATAGCATTTGGTATGCTTGAGAAAATAGTTACGGTTTATAACTGAGTTCGAAATTGATTTTTAAAAAAGTAATATAAAGACAAAGACAAAACGTATGGCTACGCCGTTCGTAAGACATGTGTATGATCGACGCAGTCGTGTCGTGTCTAACTTATGTGAAAAAATGTCGCTGAAGTACATTAAATTAAATTAAATAACTTAATGACAAAAACAACATGTGTGTTGATGACATCTTCTAACTTGTAAGGAGCTTTCTGCAAAAAGTATTTATTAGGGTTAGTTAGGTTAATACAGATTTTTTTTTTTTTTTTTTGTCAACATTTGGGCCACAAAAGGCCGGTCCATTAGCCAAACCTACACTATCGTAGGCGCGGGGATTCGATCCAGGGTGGGGTGGTGCTATCTGCCTCCTGTGGACTTATGAATGCCACTAGACCAAGGCCACTTCCCCGGTTAATACAGATTCTGATATCACATTTTCACTTTCTGCATTGAGAAATTAATTGCACGTTAATTTTTTAATAAAGTCCAACGGCAGAAATCGAACGGCCAAGTTTCCGTAATTTTAGCTTATAAACATGGGTCCACAATATACCATGGGCGGTTCCGTTTGTTACTACTTACTACTTCGATGTGTAAAATAATCATTTTATAATAATAGTAAAATCAAAAAAAATATAATTAAATAAGTAAAAACTAAAAAAAAATAAAAAAACCACACATGTGGTTGACATGTAAGGCTAAATATATAGAGAAACAAAATTAGATGTTTTAGAGAATTTTTTTTGTTTTAAATTAGTTGATGTTTTTATTTTTCAATGTAGAATTAATTAGTATTTTGTGTTTTTCGATGATTTAGATGATGAATAATGTGTTTCCATTGGTTAAATCATGTTTATGTAAGTAATTAAATGATGTTTTTACAAAAAAATGATTTTTTAATCTATGTGTACAAACTTAAACATCATCTTTACACTATTTAAAATTTTAAAAAATTGATTTACTTTTAAAAAACTTATCAAATTAAAATATTTTAATGTTCGCTAATTAATGTTTAGGATATAATATTAAATTGTATGATTGTTTAGATAGGGTTTATTTGGTTGTAATTTTGAGTATTTAGATGTAGTTTTGAAAATTGGCTCTACAATAATGTAGTTTTGTAAAATGCAATTCAAATAGAGTAGTCTTGTAATTCTCATTCTTTTGATCGATTAACAATTAATTTTATTTTATTTTATTTTATATTGGATTAAAAACTATCTACAAATATTTTTTTTAAATCACACCAGTTTCTTTATGATACGGACAAGGATGATTTTCTAAAAGGCCCAATTCATGATAAGTTAGTATTAATTTATTAAAACTTTTATATTATCTTTATCAAGAAAAATATATACATTTATATTATGGAAAATGATGATTTTGCGTATGTTAACCTAACTAGTGGCGGATATACTATTGCAAGTGTATTCCTTCGTCTCGAGACTATTTAGTTTGATTTTGTTTTGTCGATGATAAATAATAATTAAGTATATTCCTACAATATCCAAATCTATTTTCATAAGTATATTTAAACACTAGATTAGGCCTGGGCATACGGGTATTCGGTTCGGGTTCAGGTTCGGGTCCTAACGGGTACATGTTCCAACGGGTATACATAAATTGAACCCATTTAAGTACCTGTAATTTTCGGGTCGGGTACAGGTTCGGGTCCTATCGGTATAGGTTCGGGTCCAGGTTCTACCCAAAATACCCGAATTTTTACAGTTTTCTTTCGGTACAGGTTCGGGTACAGGTTTCGGGTACATGTTTCGGGTGTTTTTACCCAAAATTGTAAAAAACCTGAACTTAAAAAGATTGTCTAATTGTGTTTATCCAAAAACAAAAACCAAAGTTCAAATTTCAAAGTGAAAAACAAAGTAAACATCAAATTCAAAATGCAAATTTCAAACTCAAAGTTACAAAATATGAAATGTCTTGTATTCTTGAGTCTTGTTTTTTGGAAGTTGGAAACATGAAACTTCAAGTCTTAACTTATTGTGGGCGCACCGGATGGAATACAGACTCAAATTCTACAAGCAAAAAGACTAATGTTAAATATTTAGCACAACTAAAAATCAAACATAACATGAAGAACACAAAAGTTTACCTCTCATGAGCTCATCTTGTAACTCGAAATCTGCCAACATTTGTTCTTTTCCTATAATTCCTTTCTCATTCATTTTAATCTCACACTTTAGTCATTGCTCTAAACACATAAGAACTTCAACCATATAGTGTGTCAAACAACTTCTAGATGAGTTTAAAAGCCTACCACTAGTCTTAAAGGCGGATTCGAAGCTACGGAAGACACTTGCATTGCAAGAATATCTTTAGCTATTAATGAAAGAAGCTGGATACTTAGCATCTGTTTAGCTTCCACCAAGAAAGAACATCATATTCTAAACCATTAGGGACACTCGCAATCTCTACACACTCATTCAAGTAACGGGTTCTATTCGGGTCCGATTCGGGTACGGGTTCTTACCGGGACCCGAACACTGTACCCACGGGTATGGTCAAAACATACCCAACAGGTTCCACCTCTAATTTCGGTTCGGGTCCAGGTTCGGGTCTTACAGGTTCAGGTCCAGGTTCGGGTCTACAGGTTCAGGTTAATATGTCCAGGCCTACACTACATATTAAATTTAAACTAAACTTAAACACTAAACTATACCCAATTTAACACTAAATCTTATTAAGCCTAAATAAAAAATCTAAATTATTTTCCTGATAAAATATAACTTAATTGGTTATTTCATCTAAATGGTCTAATTTTGAGAATAAAAAAGTTTAGATGGGAGCGTTCGTATCAATTCATACCATTATCTCTATATAGATTGTTTTCTGAATTGTGTCTCTTTAGGTCACCTCCATCGGGTGAAAAAAATGGGTGTGTCTTTGATTTTAAATATTAAAAGTAATTAAAAATGTAGAAAGAGAAAAGTAGCAATGTCTTAAACTAGACTTATAAGACCCATGTCTTCATCTAAATTGATATATGATTGGGTGGATTTTTTTATATTTTAAATAAAAAATTAAACTAATTAAATTTATTATAATCTATGATTTTAAGACATTATTAACAAGAATCACCGATGGTGATGCTCTTAGTTTTCTTTTCAATAGTGTTTCTTGTCAAAGTCTCTTTTAATTTTTGGCCTTATACTTTCAACCAAAAAAAAGTATTGGCTTCATATTGGCACTGGCACATGCCAAAGAAAACCAAGTTGCACCTCCACTAACGACTCAACACGTGCTATGTTTAATGCCTAAACCCTAAATACTTTACTAGATGAAGACTCGCACGTACGTGCGGAATTTAATATGTTTTTAAATTTATATATTCAGAATTATTTAGTAAAAAATATATATTAATTTATTTTCATCGACTTGGAGTATATGTATATAGTCTCTTATTTCATAAAATACGTTAAATAAAACATAGAGATTGTGTGGGTAACAAATAAAGTCTTATTTAACGCGGGATTCATCCGCGTATTAAAAATATTTAAAATGACTTCCACGATTTCTTGATACAAATTTAAAATTGTTTACTGAATTATATTTATGTATAATTTTATATTTGAAATATAATTTAGTTATATATTATGAATTATTAATGCTATTTTTTGACCTGTTGCTAAATTACACTTAAATATTTGTGCATAAATTTAATTCAATTTAATCTCATAACCATTATCATTCGTTAAAATTCGTTTTGTGATCTTTTGACGACTCGTTGCAAAAATTAAAGGGGGAATTGCAAAACTACACCATTTAAATTGCATTTTACAAAACTACGTCATTTCAAAGTTAGTTTTAAAAAACTATACCTAAACACTCAAAATTAAATTTAAATAAATCATACCCACACAAATTCTACCTCTTTAATACTATACTCTAAACACTAATTAGCGAATCCAAATGAAAAGATTTTAATTTTGGTAACTTTTTTAAGGATACAACTTTTTAAAATTTTAAAAAGGTATAATTGTAGAAAATATTGAATTAAGTGTAATTTTATGAAAGAAATGTTCAAATGGTGTAGTTTGTCAATCCTTCGGATTAAAATATTTATTTTCTATTATGATTTATATAATTTGTATTTGATTGGACCCGAGTATGAGCTTTGTAAATTCTGTAAATTTGTCTAAATTGTAAACATTGGTTAGTAAAAAAAATGTAGTGACACTGTATTGTAATTAGAATTTTTAATGGCAATTTGCAATATGCTTTCCAATTAATAGATATTATTTCCTTTATTTGTTTATAACCTAATTGTCGACATATGGAATTTAATAATTTATCATGTTTAGATTGTTCAAAATATTATGCTTTGAATAATTCCATTATATCAAGTTACGAACTTACGATTGATATAAAAAGTATATGGTCCAAATATTTTTAATTTCGATATTCAATTATTTTTTATTTTCTTATATAAGATATCTTGGCGAGAAAAAAAATTTAATCTACCAAAAATATTGCGAGATCTGGCTGATGATTAATTATTTATCGTTTCCTTTTATTGTTTCCGTTTTTAATGCTAAAAATTAATACTTTATTTTCTTTATTGAATCTACTAATAATAGTCTAAGAAAAATGACTTTCCTTTTATTGTTTCCGCTTTTTGTGCTGAAAATTAATTCAGTTTCCTTTTTTTTTATAGAGAATTATTTATTGAACTTTATTAATCAATGGCATTGTATTGTAAATACAATTTTTTTTGTCTTCTTTGTAAAAATGCTTTCCTTTTAATAGTATAGATTCGGTGAATTACAAAACTACGCCATTTAAATTATATTTTACAAAATTACACCTTTTATAGTCAATTTTCACAACTACACCTAAATCTTCAAAATTAAAATCAAATAAACTTTATCCAAACAATCATATCCCTTTAATATTATACAAACACTAATTAGCGAACTCAACTGAAAATATTTTAATTTTGGTAATTTTTTAAAGGATAAATCAACCTCTTCAAATTTTGAAAGTATATAAATATGTAAAAATATTAAATTAAGTGTAGTTTTGTGAATTCCTCTTTTTATTTCTCTTTATATTCACATTTTACTATTCTTAATATATACTCATCAACACAATAATCTTAAAACTTATTTCTAACACACAATTAATAGTTTAGGAAAAAAAAATATATCTAATCGCCTTTTTTGCTATAATTAAAAATGAGAGTATGTCATGTATCTAAATTAAAATACCTACTCATATATTTTTCCTTGTAAGACAATATCAGAGGAAATCTTTGTTCTTCGTTTGTGAAAATTCTTCACTTCCTAGATTTAATTAAGAAAAATAGAGTCGAAGATACATGACCCTTTTAACAAAAAATAATATTCATGACCCTACGAATATGGTTATCTAGTTGTGACCAATTAAATAAAAAGCTATCCCATCAATTTTTCTTTGTTCATGGAATGTCAATGATTTTGATTCCATATAAATTATCGGATAAGATTGTAACTAACAAAGTAACAATCTTTCTAAATGTTAATCGTTTCTAGTGAGACTTGTGGTAAGCCCACAAGCATGAAGCATGTATAGCCTATATTTTCAGACATATATTACATGAATAAGTCTACACTTTAGATAAACATATCATTTGCAAAACTTCTGTATTTATCTCTAATTTTGTATATATAATTTTTTTCATGTGCACGTAAAATCAAACATGTCTAGTGAAATTAAGTAAGATTTGCCCCTAGCAACATTTGAATGAAAATTAACAACAAAAAAAAAAAAACATTTGAATGAACCAAAAGAACCACACAAGTCATTCTCATGATCAAACCGTGACTAGCTAGTTAAACCCATTATCTATTCGTTAAGAGGATAAGATGTTGGGAGAATTACAAAATACACTTTTCAAAATGGATTTTACAAAACTACATCCACTTAAATCTATTTTATAAGTATATATCTAAACATTAAATATTCAATTCAAATATAATCCTAAACACTAAATAGTGACATAAAAAATTAAATAGTGAATCGAAATGAAATTTTTAATGATAGTTTAACCATTTTATTTTTGAAAAAGTGTAAATTTAGAAGAAATTTTTTTATGTGAATTTAAGTTTGAAAGGATGTAGTTTGGTCAATTTCTCTAAAATGCAAGTGAATATTGTATTTTATTTTTGTTAGATTATTTTTTACTTTTTAGGTATAACTAATTAGATTTTTTTAATATAACTAATTAGATTCGTTTAACCATTATTTATAACCATACATTTCCGTATGGACCCTTCCATAAATATTAAAAGAAGCTCCAAGAGACAATTGCTTAAAGTTAGCAAAGGATTACACAATTCTCGTTTTTTGCCATAGCAAACTTTTGTTACAAGTCACACCTTATAAGTTTTCAATTATCATAAAACCGAAAGTGAACCATAGATTCCAAAAAAATATAAATCATATATATCTTGAATCTTTATTACCGTTCAAGCTACTTGTTTACATTTACTTGTAAGCCATTCCATAGACATGTGGTCTTATTATCCAAGGAAAGCTATAAAAATCCGCCGTCTTAATCTCTGCGCCACCGTCGAAACCCGCGTCGGAAATGTATAAACCGGTGTTTCTAGTTAAATGACAACCATCTACAACTACTTGTTGTAATGGATCCAATATATTTTGTACATGCCTTAAAATAGATCCATCTACATCCCCAAAAATTTTAATTTTTAAGATATGTTTTATAATTTGATTTTGTAAGGTGTTGATTGTAATTAATAAATAATGTGTATATACCTTGAGCTGCCACATGCTCTATGAATATAAATATCCCTCCTGGTCTCAAAACTCACTTGATCTCTAAAAATAATATACGTGGAAACTATATGTTAGTATAGTTTCTACTTCTGGTAGTTAAAAATAGTTCATGATACTATTTAGGGCTAGAAAATTTCGAATTATAAATAACTGGAATGGTATAAAACTTATTATCGATAATCTTTTGAAATCGATAGAATTACCGGTTTTAAATTTGCATAATACTTCCTTGTTAAAACCCTAGAATCCAAATAACTAGCTATATAAAATTTGACCTAGAATGAAATCTATCTTCTAAAATCCAAAAATATCCAAATGTCAAAGGAAGTAAATTCGAAATGAGATATATCTTATAGGTTTGTCAAAAACTATAACACATATAAGCTAACCATTAAGTGTCTGTTTGACATCTGAGACAGAACATAGAACAAGTGTTGTAACGACCGCGTGTCCACGGATGCATATATCATCTAACGGTATAGCTTCTCCTACCTAATGACATACAAGATCAAACATACAAGTACCATCATAATTAAGGATTATAAAAAAAGAGATGTCACAAAACCAAAAATATATTTTGCAAAACCTACTTACTCCTTGCATGAATCTAAAGTTTTCAGGTTTCAAACCGGCTTCTCTAGCCGATTCATTAGCATATTTTTCCATTTTTTGATTCGGTCCATACCGAAAACACAAACATTCTCATTTTCCGCGTAGTACTTCAGATTTGGACCTGTACCAACACCAATCTCTAGGACTTTCTCCGCTTTACCAGTCAGATTATCGAATAATCTCTTCTTGTAATCCGCGATCTGACCATATAAAACAAACATAAAACAAGAAATCTCAAGAAATGGATCCAATAGTGATGAATCCAAGCCACAAAGACTAACCTCGGCTTCATAAGAACCCATCCATGTGTTCAAGAACCAAGCAAAAAGCTCCTTATACCAATCTGGCCTTTGATGATTGAATGAAAGTAAGGGCAACATCGGAGTGGTCGGGCTAGTTGATTCAAGAAAATGTTTTCTTCCACAAGAACATAAGCTAGTAGAAGAAGAAGAGCCTGAAAGAAGCTTATTACTCCTTACCATTTCAGCACGAACATGACCTCGCGAAGCTCTGCTTACTTCTCTACGAGGCGAGTAAGTAAGCGTAGAGACCATAGAGGAAGGCGGCGAAAACACTCGACTCATCATAGCGACCACAATAGTTTTTCAATCACAGATCTAATTAGTCTTTAGAGCTAGTCTTTTTATATCGTTTCTTGGGACATGTTACCTTACCTTGAACGTTGTAAAGTTATACTTCTTTTATAATTGAAGCATTTTAAAATATATACTAGTTGGTTGTTAAACAAGAACAGATCCATATCAAATATTAAACTTGTAAAACTATACTTTATAAATTAGGTAGCAACCACCATTTAGATTTGTTTATATCATTGAATATATGTTATAACCAAACATGACAAATTCATGGGAAATGACTTAAATTATAAGTGAAAAGCTGCACAAACATGTTTTACGTATAGTTTATTGATTCAAAAGGAACAAAGACAAACCGGCCAAAACATATTAAATAGGTTTTGTTATTAGAAAAGATTATCTATCTTCAGTGTGCCACGACAACAACAACAACAACTTGTTTTAATGGTTCCAATATATTCTGCATTCACATCATAAACGAATCTATCTTCAAAACAAAAACAAATCTCAACATTTAGTTCCATAGTTTATGCAATGGGATATGATGTTTTAGAGTCAAAAGAGCAACAATGTTATATAAAGCAAAAACCATTTGCAATAATCTCAAAATAGACTGTTCCAAAATGTTAGAACAGATTTGCTGATTGTCCAAATATGGTTTTCATGTAAGAGACACAATATTACAACAGAAAAGCAAACACTGGTCGCTTAGTTATTCCTCTGAATGTTGTTTGTTTGTTGTTGCTCCTCAAAAGATTTCTATATGTTTTGTTCACAGTTTGGTTTCGTCTTTCGCGTCACCATCTTCTTTCGAGTTGGTGTTTTCAACAGCTACGGATACGCAGGCTTGGTCATCGAGAGATCCGTTGTTATCAGCCTCGGATTCTAATACTCACAAAAGACACAAGAAGAGAGCAATGTTTTTAGATAGCTTAGTAGAATCAAGAAAAAAAACAAAGTTGCATATACATGTATGTCTATTTTATATGTTACCTTCGGTGTTGTCTCCGGAAGAATAAGCCATTCGTCTAGCTCTTGGCTGCTGTTGCGGTGTTGGCTGATATCGTGAAACACAATGTTAATGACGTCGACAAGACCAAACAAAAAAAAAATCTAGACACAAAGAGAAGATAGTTTTTCGACTTTTGACCTGTAGTTTCGGACGGAGAGCTTCTAATGGCCCTTTCGGCTTTTGTCCTTTTTGCTGTGATTAAAAATCCGTAAAAAAAATTCAAAGAAACTAATAAGCTTCACATAGAAAAAGAGTCAAAGAAACAAGTATAGTTAGATGGAAGAATCATAATCATAATCAAACCTTGCCTAAAGCCCAATCAGCTGAATCGAAAAACGCGCGTTCATGATCCTTTCAAAATCAAAAACATTAAAAGAAATCCTATGAGAATTAGATTTTCTTCATCACTAATAAGGCTATTATTAATATACCTTTGATATCAATGGAATCTTCTTTGGTAACAATCCTCCATACTTTTTCTTCATTGCATTTTCCTAATACCAAACAACAAATCCATTAAAAAAAACTAATCTTTTTTAAGTGCTAATTAATAAACACAAAATAAAAATTAAAACAAAAATAAAAACCTGGCTTTCGAGTGATGGTTGTTCATCATCAATAAGGTCTTTCCCTTTAACATCTTCCATAACTACAAACTTTAAAGACATTGTTTCAAATTTCTGTCTTAAATACAATTATTCAATATATGAATCGAAATTTTATTGCGAGATCTATAATATACACAAGTCTACCAAAATCACATTCCATTAACAGAAAATTGGGTCTTAATCGGATCCCCATGATCCAAGTATATATATATTACCTGAAGAGTAACAACGCACGGTGGTTAGATTCCGACGAGAAACGGGTCAGATCCGATCGTTTTCAGGTGGCTGCACGTTCCACGATGACGATGACGATGGCGATGCCTGCTTGAGCTTAACGCAGCTATATATACACTGTTATATATATATATATATATATATATATATATATATATATTATTATCGGTTTTCTAATTAAAATGGATCCGATTTGGGCCTTTAATGGGCCTAATATTATTAATTGGGGAGGAGTTATGAAGCTTCCTTTTGCTCACGAAACCTGGTCCACGTCATGATTTTGACTCTTTTTTTGGCAATGATTTATTGTTAATAATTTACCAACATTTTTTTATAAGAAAGCCCATTAATTAAGGCCTAACGAGTTTTAACTCTTTTAAATTTATTTCGGATTCCATAAATAATTTGTTGGGTATATTTTTGAAAGAGGTAGGATATATTTTGAAGGTTTTGGATGTAATTTCGAAAATTTAAAATTTATGGTATTTATGGTTTTGGATGTAATTTCGAAAATTTAAAATTTATGTTAAATAAACAAAAAAAAAGTTTCATTTATTACTCTGTTTTCACAAAAAAAAAAGCACACGCTAAATCCCTAGTTGAAGAAGACAATAATGTTTGCTCCTTTTTTACATAGAGCCTTATGAAAAAAACAACTTAGAAGACGGGTAAAAAGCTATTATACCGTTTGACTAAAAGTCAAGATCTCTCATACCCTTGTATAGTCTACATACCTTTTTGACTTTCGTTGACCAAAATCAAGATCTTTCGTACCCTTATATAATCCACAAAATGACCAAACAAATCGGTGACTTTCTTTTAAAATTTACTACTCATTAACACCATTTTGTTAGAAACATAGTTGTATTAATGTACTTACTTTATGACTAACAAGATATATCCAACGTAGGTTTTGACCATAATTTTAAAACTCACATAATCAAATTCAAGATAATACCACAATCATAAAACTTTTGCCCAATGGTAGTCACATTTGCATCTAATCGCATAACTCGGGGTTCGAAGCTCGTCGCTCTCAGTTGGGAGAGAACTACTTAGACACTAGACTATGATGGAAAAAATAAAAAAACTTTTGATTGAAATTTATGGCACTTAAAGAGCATTTTTTTCCTCTAAAGTGTTATTTGATCTCATAAACTTAAGTCACAAAAGATTTATATGTCTTCTTGAATCATTAACACAAAGATTTTGACTTATTTTGTTTGAGTAATGTTTATTGTTTAATTATATCTATGAACGTCTAGAAACAGTGACCTTAAGACCATGAGCCATTGATAAAATAGTCATCATCCTATACTTAACAGGATGATTAGGCACCAAATCAAACTTATAGAATCTGCATAAAATAGCCATCGCCATCTTCATTTGCAAATAAGCCGAATCTTTTCCCAAACATATCCTAGGACCAGCCTACATTTGTATTCACAACAAACTCATAACTTCATGCATGTAATAATAAGAACATATATAGATTATCTTTATTTTTGATCTCAAGTTGTTATACATATACCTGAAAGGCTGTGAATTTGAATGGCGACGCGTTTTGAAAGAAACCGTCTTTAAGCCATCTTTCGGGTTTAAAAGAAGAAGCATCTGATCCCCAATTATATTCCATACGACCCATAGAGTAAGGAACATATGTTACCATATCTCCTGCTCTTACTTTTGTCCCATTTGGTAATATATCATCTTCTAATACTCCTTTTGGATCCTACATTTAGTTTGTTTCTTTCTTAAAATGTTTATCAAATCCCATTTGTTACAAAATATTTTCGGATTTGGTTATTTAATTCCCACATAAGTATCCAATTTACATAATAACAAGGCAAACTTCAAATTTTTCTAGTAATAATAATATACATAGATTAAAGTTATTTTGATCATTTGGTTGTTCCAACTTTTCGGTTATTTTCTATAATAAATATTTTTGAATTTATAATTTTTTGGTAATTTTACGGGTATTTAATTGTATTTTAGATAGTCATTTTGTTCCCGATAATTCGCCAAGCCTATTCGCAAGTTTTGATGGGACTATCTATAGTGGTGCGGCGCGTACCTGAGGAACTGCAGGGTAAAGACGAAGTGTTTCTGTCACCACCGCGTGTAGATAATGTAGTTTACCTAAAGAATCATAGCTCAACAAACCCGCGAATTGTGTTACCCTCTCGTTAAACGACTCGAAATCCTCTGTATCGTAACGACACAACGTTATGTTAGATTTTTCCGCCTTTTCTCTTTCGAGTTCTATTAGCTCAATGTAAAGTTTCTCAGCAACATCTTCATTCATCATTATCATGTATATAGCCCAAGTGAGAGTTGTCGCGGTTGTATCTCTTCCCGCGATTACAAAGTTTAGTACTATATCTCTAAGGCTTTTCTCGGTTTCTTTGCTTTCTGGGTCATCGCTTATCTCAATAAACCTCGAGAGTATATCATGTTTCGCCTAGTAATACATAACATTTTGAGGTATAAAAATGTTACTGTCCGAGTTATTATATACACAATGTATTGTTTACCTTTTTGTTGATAGGTGAATTTTGTGTATCTAAGATCTCTGCTTTCCTTCTTCTTATGACCGAATAAGTGAAATCGTCGACGACTTTTATGCTTTTACCTAGTAATGCCTCAGACCCTATGTTAAGAAACTTTTTTAACTTCCAAAGAGGGTCTATGAAACGAAGCGTAACGATTATATTTGCCATATCGAAAGCCTTAGCGAAACGATTCTCGGGTAAATCTTGAGCTAGGGTTCCTATCTCCACACCAAATCCAACTTTACATATTGAGTCCAAAGTCATTCTCATCAATAATTCCTATAACCAATAAAAATATCGAAAAAAACGACATAAGAAAAGGAAGAAAATATGAATATACGAAAAAAGTGTTTTGTACTAATTAGCTATTTTTTTTGTACCTGCATATCAACTTGCTGGTCTTTGTAAGAAGCTTGACAAATAATAGTAGAAAGCTTGAGACTATACTCTTTAAACACAACGGTACTAAAATCTCTAAGATTCTTCGAAGCGAATTCAAAACTCGCGGTTTTTCTCTGTTTTCTCCAAAGCTCACCATCCGAATTAAAGATCCCATCTCCCAACAAAACTTCCATATACGAATGGTAAGTCTCTCCCTTTAAAATTTCGCGTAAAAAAACATAAATAAAACATTAACAAAACATTATATTCATTAAAGAGTTTTGTATTTTCTTACCTTTGGATAATTTGAGAAGTTTGTTTTAAGTACGTATTCGACATTGATTGGATCGGCTATGTATGTATAAGTTGTGAATGGCATTGGGACAACGACGGTTCTTGAATGGTAAAGATACTCAACGAGCCAATCATGCATGCGGTCAAAGTTTGTTAATTGTTCAATGGCTGCACCAACCAAAGGCCATGTTTTTGGACCTTTCTTGTTTCTTTGTAACCATCGGTGCGTGACGATATATGATATCACCATGCATGCTATAACCATTAACATTGACATTTTTTTCTTTTTTGCTAAGTTCTTTTGAAATATGAAAAATAAAAAGAGTATATGGTATGTGGAGTTGGTATATATATATTTATGTGTGTGTTTTTTTGTGATGTATCAGCAAAAAGCTTGTGTGTGATCTACTACTTATCTAACAATCTTTTTTTAATGAAATTTTTGTTTTTAAAAATATAAAACATGGTTCACTTGTTTGGTGTGTCCATTATATACTATGCAAAATTGTTCTATTCTGTAAATATTTATATATATAACTTCACAATCATTTTTTAATATAAATATAAAGGACCACGTTCATGATAGTTTCTTTATTTCATTTATAATATATAGTTTTAGACTGCGCAGACCTATAAGAATTGGATATTAATAAAGGTACGATGATGATGACAAGTAACATTCGTTATCTAACTAAACAACAAATTAAAGATAATTCATTAAGTAACCAAATGCATTGCATCTTGCGTACGTTACTATCCACACACGCCATGGACTTTTTCATTCCAAAGTTAACGTAATCTCAATCTCTCTTTTATATATATATATATATTTTTTATTATAAAACATCGTATTTAATACAAATGTTTTTTGTTTATTAGTTTTGTATAATAATCAAATGTAGAATCAACTCCGTGACTGCGTCTATATATGATCATGTTTCAACAACTTAATTATAATTAATTAAACATGTTATCCATTTTCACATTCATAGGACCTATAATATAAAAAATCACATTTGATTCTTAAAGTTGATATTTTACAAATTTCACATAACCCAAAAGTAACAAAATATGTACCAAAGTCTAACTTTCCAAGCTCATTTTTTCCCATTTTTTTTTTTAATTTCTAACCAAAGCGTGACTAAAACTTAAACATATTAGCTTGACGGTTCAAGCTCTCGTCTTGGTTAACCAATAGATCTCCGAACCAACCCGACTCGTTGATCAAGTTGTCCGAACAAGGATTATGAAGAATATCGAACGGTGTTAAAATGTGTGAGATTGGTCCCATATAATCCATTTCTAACAAATGAGCAAGCGAACAAGTTCTTGGTATTTTTGTCGTCGACGATGTCATGATCTCTTCCTCGTGTCTTCTCTCTACTTCTCTCGCAACACTTGTTGACTCATCGATTAGTACTTCGTCGTTGAAACCCTCTTTCTCGTCTAGAAACTTCGTTGCTCCTCTCTTCTTGTAGATTCTACATAATACCCATTCATCTAGCTGCAAAAATATGAAAAAATTCGCGAAAAAGTTATAAACAAAGCAAGAGTTATACAATATAACCTATATAAATTAGTATTCCATAAACTAATACTTTTACAAAAACAAAATAATCCATTAATAATCATTATAAATTAATATTTTCTTAATAGACTGGTATATAAAATCGTATTGGTTACAAAATAACAACGTTTTTATTCTCTTACCCTCATTGAACCGTTACGTTTAGTCGTTTCTTTACGCGAATCGTGGAGACGATACTCGTGCATGATCCAATCAGTTTTGATTCCTTTAGGAGGCCGGCCTTTGTAAAACACAAGAGCTTTCTTGACACCAACGTTACACGAACCGCTATGAATGGCTTTGTCCGTACCGGTTGCTTTCCAATAACCGGAAACAGCAGCTCGGTTCGGTCTAACTCCGTTCGGGTATTTTCTATCTCTCGGGCTAAAGAAATACCACTCGTTTTCACCAAACTCTGTTTTCTCTGTTTTTCAAGATTCACAAGAAAAGAAGTAAAAAAGGAATAGTATTAATTTACATCAACAACACAAGCCATAAATATTAACTATGTGTGATAGAGAGTAAACCGGGTCGAACCGGGTAATTGCCACGGGTCGAATTTGTAGATGTCTACTTCTGGTATGATTGAGACAGGACATGGCTTGGACATGGTTTGGTTCTTGAGATAGTATACGATGAGTTCTTCGTCTGTAGGATGAAATCTGAAACCTGGAGGGAGGGTAGAATTGTAATTTGTATGCATGGTTTAAGGATTAATATTAGCAGAAACTTTAATGGAGCAAGAACTGTTGTTTTTTTGTTAGTGTTTTGATGTAATTAAGGATTTAATGAAATGTTAGAAAGGTGAGAAGGTGTGGGTTTATATTCTTGAGGTTTTTTTGTCGTTTAGTGTGCGTCACTTGTTGATTATTGGTTGGTACATTGTGATTTTAAATAATATATAGTTTTTTGTCCTTTGAATGTCCATATCCAATTATCCATTATCTCTAGTCATCTATTGTTTTTCCTGCCATGTAATATTGGGATACAAATACGAGAAATTCTTTAAAATATTACCAATACATGTATTCATTTTACAAAGGGAGAACTACAAAACTACACCATTTGAATTACATTTCAAAAAACTACACTATTTCAAAATTAATTTACAAAACTACACGTAAACACTCAAAATTAAATCTAAATAAACCTTACCCACACATGGTAAATATTCAAATGGTGTAGTTTTGTAATTCTCTCTTTGTGTAAGTATTAATTAATGTAAAAATGTTGTGTAATATTTTTTAAATTAATTTTCAAGTATTCTAGTAGCATTGTAATTAATATTTTACAAATTAAAGTTAGTAAATAAGATTATCCGATAATGTAGAAAAAATAGCTTTAAATTGTAAGGATTGTAAAAAGTCGTCTTCATAGAAAAGAAGAGAAGAGGCATATAATTGAGTGTGCTTGACCACTGATTTGTTTGGTTGCAAATGCATTGGCTTTAGTATTAATTGTAATTAGGTGAATCTCCATTTCAATCACAAAAGTATATTCTTTTGTCCTCTCTTCCCCTTTATATTCCTTCTTCATTCTTCTTTGCTCCTCTCTTTGTGTTACTATCAAAAGTCTTATATTGAACATTATTATCATCACTACATAATTTCAAGTACATGCCAGAAATAACACAATTTTTTGTAGTCTGACTTTCAATTCTTATAATTTAATCTAATTTTTAAAGTTGTATTTATTCAAAAAAGTTGGAACGTAAATGATACTCTCTTTGTATCAATTTAAGCAATGTGTTAGAGTTTTTATTCAGAGATAAGTTTTTTTTACAACTTAAACACCATTTAAAGCTAAGTGATATATTTAAAATTCTACTTTTTAAATGTATTTTTATGTTTTGTGACTATTTGTAGTCTACATATTATTTTATCATTGATTGATTTATTTTGATATATATATATGATAAATAGTGTTTTTGTACTGGAAAATGAATTTCTTAATACGCGATTTAAAAAAATCTTAAACATCAATTAATCTGATACGAAAAGAATATTTGTATCCATCTAATCATATATTATTTTATTAAATTTCCTTGATTAATTAACTGCTAAACATAATTAAATTTTAATTACTTATCTATAAATTTAAGGGATTATTACAAAACTACGCCTTTTGAATTATATTTCATAAAATTACATCATTTCAAAGTCGTTTTTTTAAATTACACTTAAACACTCAAAATTAAATTAATATAAATTTTATCCACACAATCCTATTTTGGGGAAATTGGAAAAATAGGTCATAATGAGAATGTATTTGTCCCAATATACCTTTATAAGTTTTGCTCAATTTTAGACATAAATATCCTTATAGGAACAAAAATAATTATTAAAATTTATATATAAATCATAAAAATATGAAAAAATCAATACAATCGCAAGAATATTTTATGTGTTTTTATATATGAAAATTGGATTCCAAAAATAATTTGGATAAGTTGATCTATATTTGTTAGAATGTATATTATAACCATTTTTACAAAGATACAATAGATGTTCTAACTTATATTCTACGTTTTATAAAAGTTACAATTTGTATTGTAAAATATTCTCTATGATCTATCTAAATATAGAACATGTTTGCCTTAGATTTAACTAAAACACTTTGTTGTTTACAACCCACAATATATATTATAAGCTCTTAACTTTATTGTGGAAAAATATAGAACACGTTTAATTATGTTATATCCTTTACTCTATCATATATCTTACATAAAACAATTTGTTCTCACATATATACTATGTTTTAACCAGGGTTAGAATATACATTATGACTTTTGTTTGTAATCTATATGTTTTAGAATATGTATTCTATCTTTTCGGTTATTCTATGTTTTAAAATCTGACAAAATCTAGGACATGTCGCCGAGAACAAAGGTTCCCCTCGATTCATCAAGAAAAAAGATGGATAAGTTGATTACTTAATCGGAGAGTTGATATTTTACTTACACATACACTTACACACGCACAAAGTAAACTTCTTTGAATCAACTTTTATATTAATTTAATTCTCAAAAAGAAACAATTTTCAGTTTCTAAAATCTAAAACGGCCGAAATCGATAATTGAATGCATTATTCCTCTTCACAATGTAAATCGATAACCTAAGTAAAAACGTATACATGTTTCTTTTGCTTATGCTCCAAATCTCTGTCAATTTAAGTCGTAGAATTTAAATATCATAGATAATAACATAAAAGAAAATAAGATAAAAAGAGAAAAACAATGAACAAACATAAGATAAAGAGGAATAGTGAATTAACAATTTGTGTTTTTAGATTAATTATATTAGTTTTGCTTTTAGATTTTCTTAATATTTTTAAGCAAATCTTTATAGTTTTATATTAGGGAGAATTATAAAACTACACCATTTGAATTACATTTCACAAAACTACACCATTTTCAAAATACTTCACAAAATTACACCTAAACATTCAAAATTAAATCCAAATAAACCATACCCACACAATCCTACCCCCTTAATACTATACCCTAAACACTAATTAGCGAACCCAAATGAAAATATTTTAATTTTGGTAATTTTTAAAAGGGTAAATCAAGCTTTTAAAATTTTGAAAGAGTGTAAATATGTGAAAACATTAAATTAGGAGTAGTTTTGTGAAGTAAGGGTTGAAAGAGTGTAGTTTTATGAATTCCTCTTTATATTAAGGGCAATTTTGTATTTATGGAAAAAATAGGTATATTGAGACAAAATAATATGTCCAAAAGTATAAAGAGACAAATCAATTCTCAATATGGCCTATTTAGCCAATTTTCCCTATTTTTAATATTATACCATAAACACTAATTAGCGAACCCAAATAAAAATATTTTAATTTGGTAACTTTTTAATGGTAAATCAACAATTTAAAATTTTGAAATGGTGCAATTGTAAATATGTAAAAATATTGAATTAATTGTAGTTTTGTGAAGAAAAGATTGAAAGAGTTTAATTTTGTGAAAAATCCATTTGTCAAAAACAAAAATGTAATTATAAAAATCCAAAGCCAAAGGAGAAGTATTATAGAAATTGAATTACAACAACAACAACATAAAAGTACATAATAAGATGTATGAAGACTATTCTTTGTCATAATTTTTGGAAAAATGAAACGTGGCACAATATAAGCCCAGGGTCCACATTTTTCGCTGTTGATGACGTTTTGTTTCCACATTAAAAAATAATTTAATTAGAGGGATAAGGATTGTGGAGGACATACACCCACGTGCCACGGCGGATCTATTTTGTTAAACAATAATTAGTTGTCACTAATTACGCATGCTTCTTATCTAATAGTGTCATTAACCATTCCCTAATTGGATGATTAAATGTTTATTTACTAAATTTGTCAAGAAACACCAGCCGTTGAGAGTTCATATTGGTCACATGTTTCAATGACAAAGAGCGATAAAAACAAAAAATTGCATGACTATTATCTACATCGATTTTATTTTTATATTGGTTTAGTATTATGATTTGATTTGGTAATATTACTGTGATTCCTCATATTATATAACATGAAAACATGATTTACAAATTACAATGTCCTATTATTAACGGCTAATTACCAATAGCATAGGTTAACTATTCATCAATTTATTAATTTAAAGTCTAAAGTGTGACTTCATCTTTAATTCAAAACAATGGTTATTTTGTTAATAAATTTAAACCCCCACCTTAAATTTATTTACATGCGTATATCGAATGTCAAATGGTATATAAATCATATATTCTTCATATATATCTCACCAAATATATAGCATGTGATATAAAAATTAATTAGGATTAATTTAAAGGTAGAAGGTCCAACCCTTCTCCATTTTGTAGAAAAAATCATCTTCAATCCCACTCTATTTTCTACACTAAAATAGAGAAAACAACTTTTCTATTCCATTTACGGAGAATTTTTAATCTCTACTCCATAATGGAGATCAACTATTTTAATTGCACAATAGTCCCTCAAAATTTATATTCATTTGTTTTGTTATTAATTTATGTTTTAAATCAAGTGTTTGTTATTAGTAAACTAAAAAATATGAAAACAATATTATTTTTTTTGCAAATATATATTTAAATATTTTAAATATTAAAATACAATAATAACACAAAATAAACATAAAAAATTGATTTTTAAAATACAACAACAAAAAACCAAAACAAAGATTTAACAAAAAGATAATTAAACATTTGTGGTATAAATACACTAATGGAAAGAATTGAATAAGATCTATGTTTTATGGGAGAATTACAAAACTACACCATTTGAATTACATTTCACAAAACTATACCATTTTAAAAATACTTCACAAAACTACACATAAACACTCAAAATTGAATACAAATAAACTCTACCTACAAAATCAAGCTTTTCAAATTTTGAAAGGGTGTAGTTTTGTGAAAAAATTAAATTAGGTGTAATTTTGTGAAGGATTTATTTTATGATGTAATGTAGTTTTAATTACATGGTTTTATTAAAATAATATTATAATTTCTATCAATTTTGTAGAAGATAAATAAATAAGATTAATTTTTAAATTATAGAAGTTGGAGCCAATATTTGTAATTAATAAAAATTTGAGAAAAAAATATACTTAGAATATTCTTTTATACAGTAGAAAATGGAGAAATACATTGGAGTAAAATCCATCTCCATTTTGAAGATACTCCATTTTGGAGTAGAAAATGGAAAAATACATTGGAAATGATCTAACTTAAGGAACTAACTATAAATTAGTGACGATAATTAAAAATCTTTTAATAAAATATAAATAAATTAGTGACCATGATTAACCCCGACGTCATCTTAATCTATTGCAACATTTTTTGGTGAGCTAACAATTTTATTCCTTTAACATAAAAAACCAATTTTATTACTATTTTAATTAGACAAACCCTATAAACGCGTGCTTAACTAGATTATTTTATTATTCGGGTGGACTAATTAGATACAACTCTTAATTTTACTAGATTTTAAATAGACTAACATATTTTTAACAAAATTAAGTAACCCAAATCCAAATGGGATAATTATAAAACTACACCATTTGAATTACATTTCACAAAACTACACCATTTCAAAATTACTTCACAAAACTACACCTAAACACTCAAAATTAAATCCAAATAAACCCCACCCACACAATCCTACCCCTTAATACTATACCCTAAACACTAATTAGAGAACCCAAATTAAAAGATTTTAATTTTGATAATTTTTAAAAGGGTAAATCAAGCTTTTTAAATTTTAAAATTTTGTGAAAATATTGAATTAGGTGTAGTTTTGTGAAGGGAGGGTTGAAAGAGTGTAGTTTTGTGAATTTCTCAATCCAAATCTCCTTTATATAAAAGAAGAATTCACAAAACTACACCCTTTCTTTCACAAAACTATATATAATTTAATATTTTTACATATTTACATCATTTCAAAATTTTAAAAAATTGTTTTACCATTTGAAAAATTACAAAAATTAAAATAGTTTTATTTGAATTCGCTAATTAATATTTATGGTATAATATTAAATAGGGAGAATTACAAAACTACACCATTTGAATTACATTTCACAAAACTACACCATTTCAAAATTACTTCACAAAACTACACCTAAACACTCAAAATTAAATCCAAATAAAGCATGGGAGAATTAGAAAACTACGTCATTTGAATTACATTTCACAAAATTACACCATTTCCAAAATACTTCACAAAACTACACCTAAACACTCAAAATTAAATTCAAATAAACCCTATCCACACAATCCTACCCCTTTAATACTATACCCTAAACACTAATTAGCGAACCCAAATGAAAATATTTTAATTTTGGTAATTTTTTAAAGGGTAAATCAAGCTTTTAAAATTTTGAAAGGGTGTAAATATGTGAAAATATTAAATTAGGTGTAGTTTTGTGTAGGAAGAGTTGAAAGGGTGTAGTTTTGTGAATTCCTCTATTAAATATGTAAGATTGTTTGAGTAGGATTTATTTGATTTTAATTTTGAGTATGTAGATATAGTTTTGAAAATTGAGTATGAAATGGTGTAGTTTTGCAATTTTTCGGTATTTTAATACAATTGTATGAAAAGTTCACAAAAATTACTATTGTATGAAAATTGGTTAAACACTGAAATTGAAAAGGTTAAATAAAACAAAAACAAAATCAAAAGAAATTCTCACTACTCCAAAATAAAGATCAACTAACCAATTTGTTTTTTTTATTTTGGTTTCATTCAATTTGGATTCGGTCTATGTTAGGAATAATTTAATTCAGATTTTAATTAATATGGTTAGGATTATTATTTTTAAATTTCAATTCGGGTACCTATTGGTGAATATTAGTTCGGTTAAATTATGTTTGCCACCTCTAGATACACTAAATACAAATATTCTTCGTTATATCCTTGACATGAATACCCTAATTAATACAATTATGCCTAAAATGCCATATATATTTATTTTATTTTATTTTGATGAAGAAAAAAGGAAATAATATATCTAAACAAAAGGAAAAGGTAATCATTAATTCCATTTTTTGGATTGATAAAAAGATTCTTCTTCTCATGTTAAAATCTTAACCTAAAGTAGAATACTTTTAGACACATATATAGAGACTCCCCACATATTCAAACAATCACTTACACTAAAAAGAACTAAAACCCTAAAAAAAACCAAATTAAAAATTCAATTCACTAGCTAGATTCAAAGAAAACCACAACGTTGATCATACTCTCTTCTCCTATCTTCCCTTTTCAAAGCCGCAACGCCGCGGCTAACCAAACCGTAAACACTCGAAGAAACCGTTTCCAAAGTCCCGTTATGCCCCTCTAGCAACTCCGTTATCTCATAACACCGTTCCTCGAGTGCCGTAGCCACCGTCTCCGACGACGAGCCTCTTTTGATCCCAAACACGGCGTAATAGTCAGGCTCTCCCGTGACCGTTCGATTGTTAGCAGCCGCGAGGAGGATCCTGTAAGCCGCCACGTGTGCGTAAGGCTCTGGTGCGTTAGGATTCGACATTGAGACGGAGACTGCGCAGCGTAAGGCGTGTTCTAGGTTTCCTTTCTTCAAGTTTTCTTCACAGTAACGTAACATCTCGTGAATCTTTTTCGACGACGACTGTTTATTAGTGTTTTTCGACATTGTTGTTTGATTTTATTTGTTGTTTTGGGTAAAAAAAAAGATGAATTAGATTTGCAATTATGCTCACAGGGGATGTCTACTTATAAGAATGTTTTAGTTTCCTTTTTTCTTAATATGCAAAAAAAAGGAAAACATAAGCAAAAAGGAAATTTATGTTAACTTGAGATGCAAGTACAACGTTATGTTATTATACTAAACCGGGTCTGTTAACTTGAACCGAATAATTCTAAACCGGGTTTTTTAATTTGGTGACGGAAGTCTCTAGATGATAGAGAAGGTCTTAGAATCAGCTTATGTGTTTTAGCCAATTAGAGATTTACACGTGTCGCTATTCACTGGTTTCGTCTTCTACCTTTCGACCAACGAGAGAGAGGAGGAAGAAGAGGAAGCAAATTTTTAGATTCTCTCTCTGTGTTATCTTTCGAAGATGTTTCTCAGATCTCGAAAGCTATGGACGTTGCTTATGATTCTAACGATTTCTTCGCGTGAATCTCACGCGTTTCACTTCGATGTAAATTCAGGTAGAACAAAGTGTGTCGCGGAAGATATAAAGAGCAATTCAATGACTGTAGGCAAATACAGCGTAGATAACCCTCACGAAGGCCATAATCTTCCTCCGTCTCACAAAATCTCCGTCAAGGTAAAAAAAAAGCAGATCCGATTTCGAATTTTTGACCTAATCTTCCGTGTTTTGATCTGATTTTCGTGTTTTCAGGTGACTACGTCGAACTCAGGGAACACGTATCATCACGCGGATCAGGTGGCTTCAGGTCAATTCGCGTTTTCCGCGGTAGAATCGGGAGATTACATGGCTTGTTTCACCGCCGTTGATCATAAGCCTGATGTTACGATTAGCGTCGATTTTGAGTGGAAAACCGGTGTTCAGTCCAATACCAAGAGCTGGTCTAGTGTTGCAAAGAAGAGCCAAGTAGAAGTAAAGCACAAACTCCTTAATCTTGTACATAGATTGTAGCTTACAAGTTTAGTTAGTGATGAGATTTCTTAAGCTTGAGGGCTTGTGACTGTGTTCTGTGGATTTTGGTGGTGTTTAGTGTAGTTGTGTATGTGTTTAAGATGTTTATTATAGTGTCAGAACCATGACTTGTGACTGTGTTCTGTGGATTTGGTGGTGTTTAGTGTAGCTACATGTGTTTACAATGTTTGATCTTTAGTGTTAGTACCATGAGTGTTCTCTTACTCTAGATTGTAGTTTAGAAGTTTAGTTAGTGAAGAGATTTCTCAGCTCGAGGCTTGTGATTAGTGAGGGATTTGGTGGTGTTTAGTGTAGCTGTTTATGTGTTTACAATTGTTGATTATAGTGTTAAGAACCATGAGTGTTCTCATACTCTAGAGTCTAGATGACTGTGTCCTGTAAATTTTTTGGGGGTGTTTTCGTGTAGTTTGTATGTGTTTTACGATGTTGATTATAGTGTTGGAACCATGAGTGTTCTTATGCATTTTTTTGTGGCAGGGCATGGAATCTGAGGTGAAGAGTCTTCTTGATACGGTTAATTCGATTCATGAAGAAATGTTTTATCTTAGAGAAAGGTTGTAAATTTTGTCTCTTTTTAAAAAAGTTTCTGTTGATGTAATGCTATTCAAGAAGGTATTATTGTTTACATAAGTTGATTTTGGTGTGTCTCTTCTCTCAGGGAAGAAGAGATGCAAGAGCTGAACATGTCGACCAATACGAAGATGGCGTGGTTCGGTTTGTTATCTTTGTTCGTATGCGTAGGAGTGGCAGGAATGCAGTTTATGCACTTGAAGACTTTCTTCGAGAAGAAGAAGGTAATTTAAGATTATAAGGCAAGTCACACACACTCTCTGTCATTACAAGCCCAAAAAACAAATAATATTCTCTTTCTTTGGGTGATGTACATTAGATGTAGATCAATGGTTGCATACGTGTTCTGTTAAAACTTGGAAATTTGATTTATGTGACAGTATTTCCCTTTATGGAGATTTGTTTAGTTTTCGTTTAGATTTGTGAATCCTTAATGGTGGGGTGGGGTAGTTTAATGGGTTTAGATTATTAAAGAATGTGCATTTTCAGACAGAAGATAGAGAGGACGTGTACACATACTAATAGTTAAATGTAAAAAATGCATAACACAACTAAAGTTTGATATATTTGTGTTGTTTACCAGTCATGAGATTAAGTAGTTTATATCATGAAAAGAGAGTATTTTGTTTTTTGTGTTCAGCTTTGATTAAAAAGGGCAATAAACCACCACTAAATTAAAATAACATACACGGATAATTCTGACCTAAAATCCTAAAAAAACTACTAGTAAATTTTATACAGAAGTGTTTGTGTCTTGTAAATTTGTAGTTGCAATGTCAAAAGAAAACAGCAATAGTTATGCTTTCACTTTGGACCTGAACTATCATTAACCGTATCTTTAACTATAATTGTTGTCTTTCGTCTTCATGACATCATATTTCGTTACAAGCACAAGTTTACTTATAACTTTAAACAATTTATTTTATCCGAGAAATATAATAAATAAGTTACAAAAAGAGTAAGAGTTATCACAGAGATAAGTATCTATAAGATTATCTGATGATGTTGTGTTACACCATCTTTTATAGGCTCTTGTCTAAATCAAAATATTGGTAAATGGAATATGACGGGTCATCTGATTTTATTATTATATTGGTTAGAGATAGCTGTGGCACCTTGATCTTTGTATTATTCAATTTTTAAATTTAATTTTATGTAATTAGTTTTTTTGTTGGGTCCTGAACCACGCCAGTGGAGGCGTATTACAGTGGATTTATCATTTTCGAAACCCACAATTTGAATAAAATTAGGAAAGGAAACAAGTATAATCTGTAATGGGATAATAATAATATGTTTTTTTTAACTTTACGGTCTATGTTAAATCATGTTTCCATGTCGATATCACCACGTTCCCAAAGTTATATATTTTGTTAATAAAGTGTTTTGAGATAGTTGACAAAATAAAGCTTAAAGATAAAAGTGACATTATCAAAAATTATTACAAGAAATTGTAGGATTAACGGCTTTGATCACCGAATAGTTTTTTTTGCCAACCAACAGTATAGTTTTTTACAAAAGGTGAAAGTTATATAATTGTTTAATGGCTAGCTATTTGGATTAAAAGTAGAGCAAATTTAGCCCAAAACAATGGGTTATATAGGGAACTTTTAGCTTTGACCAAATCTTATTGGTCCAAGTAATCTTTGCTTTAGGGTTCCATTACACAAAGGAAACCTTTGGTTCCAATTTAGCCGTTAGTAATATTTATTGAAGCTACAATCATTTTTCATAAGATAATCATATCTTATTATATAAAAGCGAATGTGTTTAATTATAATTCACCAGATCGTGAAACGTGTCACAATTAATTTAGATCGCGACATTTGTCATTATTAAAATAAGGAATCTTTTTACAAAAAATAGGAAAAAAAAGAATGAAAACACCTTAAAATTGATGTAATAAAAAACACATTAAAATAAAAATTAATTATCAAATAATTAGAAATAAAATGAATTAATCCGAAATATAGAAAAATAAAATAACCAAAAATTAGGAAAATAACATAGAAAAAGAAAAATTTAAGAATATTTTAAGAAATAATCAATAAAAAAATAGAAATAAGAAAAATAAAAACGTAAAATTAATTGAGAAAAAAAGAAAATATTTATGATAACTTATTTGTTATAATCATGGATCCACTATCTAATTATTAATTTAAAATAAATGTTTTTTCATGTAAATAACAAAAGCAATATAATAAAATAAAAATGTGTTATTTTTATTTCTAAATAGATGAAAAAGTAAAAATCACTTATTTACTATTATCATATATTGTTGTGTATCTTTTATATTTATTTGTTAATAAAATAAGAGAAATTCACAAAACTACACCCTTTTAACTCTCCCTTCACAAAACTACACCTAATTCAATATTTTCACAAGTTTACACCCTTTCAAAATTTTAAAAGTTTGATCTACCCTTTTAAAATTTACCAAAATTAAAATATTTTCATTTGGGTTCGCTAATTAGTGTTTAGGGTATAATATTAAGGGGGTAATATTGTATGGGTAGGGTTTATTTAGATTTAATTTTGAATGTTTAGGTGTAGTTTTGTGAAGTATTTTGGAAATGGTGTAGTTTTGTGAAATGTAATTCAAAAGGTGTAGTTTTATAATTCTCCCATAAAATAACATGTATAATATTAGTTTTTGTTTAAATCTAACTATAACTATACAAATTTACTAACAATATTAATATATAATTATAAAATATTTTTATGTAATTTGTCCGCGTATTACGCGGGATTTCATCTAGTATACTAATAAACACTTTCAATCATACATCTATTCGTTTTTTTGTGACCAAAAAAACTATTCGTTTTGTTGCACTATTGAAATTAAATTACATAACTTCACACATCTTATGAAATTATACGATTTTGGGTTTATTCCAAATCTTTGTTAACCATTACATGTTTATGTTTACCAGTTTTTAACTCAATAAATTTAAGTGAGTGGAATGATATGTTTCTCTTATAGTATTAGCAAATAAGTCCTACTTGAATAACATCAAGTCTTATTTACCATCCTACTTAAATCAACAAACCTATGAATTGATATCATACTAGGTGTTAAAGATTTCTAACTAAAAAATAGTTGGGAAATAAGAATAATTTATATCTATTGCATATAGTTTAGGATATATAATTACTTATTAGACAATTTCACAATAATTAGATAATTTCACAATATATAATTATTCAAAGAGATACATTTTAGTGGGACCTATAATTGTGGGGCGAGTGGGAACCATTGATGTAGGTTTTGGTCACTATCAGAATAAAAGAAGTGATAAGGTTCTCGAAATTATTTGCTTTCATGTAATACTATTTGTATAGTTTCCAAAAACGAACTATGAATAGTAAGAATCATTAATCTTAGCTTTGATAATGTTCCAAATATGTTTGTTTTGTTTAAAGTTGGTCGATTTATTTATGTTACTGTAAATTTGTTTTATGTTATTTAGCTATCATTTTGAAGAGACCTAGAAAAATATGTACACCCTTTAAAAATAAAATAATAATATTCGATAAATATATGCATTGATGAAAGAGTCCAAAGTGTGTATTATTAACGAAGTACCAAGAAATAGTACCAATAATAAATAATTAAATAGAAGAGAATGGTCCCCATAATTCGATTTAATGGTCAATTTTTGTTAAAACATTTGTACAACTTGTGGTTTACGAAACTATAGGCCTATCTAATCATTTATGCCGTTGAAAAAACATATGAATGTCTAATATCATCAATAACACTCACACCAAACACAACTTTGTTTTTTTTCGTTAAATTTATTAGTCTACAATACACTTTTATAAATCACGACATTAAGATGTTACAAAACAATTTTGTTGTAGTATCTTTATATATTAAGCAATTTACTGAACTTGACATATGGTCTAATAAACACTCTCATTAAGGTTGATTACTCACCAAATTATGATTTTTTTTATTACATCCCAAATTATGATTCTAGGATGGTGTTTTCTAATGATATATCATTAATTCATTCTAGAAAAATATTTTATATTACTGGTTTGCAATAAATCTTAAATAATTAAGATCATCTTCAGTACAATTATTGACCATACATTAACAATGCTACAACTTTACAACCAATACTAATAATTTAAGTAATATTGTAGGTTCATAATATCTGTTATATAAGATTTTTTACATTAACATTTCTATTTTAATTTTTAAGTGTTAATATGTGATAAATCTATTAATAGAGATAAATTTTAAGTACTATGAAAACATAGTTAAATGACCTAAATGACAATAATAATTTAGTAAAATTGCTTATGAGATATATCTACAAATTAAAAGAAAAACAATAGAAAAATGTTTATGAAGCTTTAATATTCTCATCTTCTTATTTACATTATATGAAAAATATAGAATTTTCTTATCATGTTGGTTGTTATCAACAAATTCGGTTTATTCTATTAATCCAACAATTTTGAGTAGAAGATTTATGACAACATAAATAGCATCCATTTTCATTATTATTTTTTATTATTTGTATGGCAAAGCAGAACAAGAAAAATTTAAAGAACAGAGTAAAGGACTTTGACCTTTCCCTGCCAAAAACCCAGACAAACCCTTTCTGCCTCTCTCTCTCTCTCTCTCTCTGATACAATAAATAAAACAAACCACACTTCTCTTTCTTTCACTCTCTATCTCTTTTGCTTTTCTTCTCTCTCTCTCTACTTTTTTCCCTCATCCATGGAAGAAGAAAAAACTCAGAGTCATCATCACACTAGAAAACACATATCAAGAACACCTCTTCTCCAAAAGCCTCCTCCTGCTTCTCCTTCTCTTCACAATCATGTTCACACATATCAATATCCTCTTCCTCCTTCTTCTCACCAACAAAATCTCAATATTGTCTCCTCTAATCTCCACTCAAGCTACTATTACTATTACTACTGTTGCTTATACTCTCAATTTCAAAACTCTCTTCTTCCTCCTCCTCTTCCTCTTCCTCTTCCTCCTTTACTTCCTCTTCCTCCACCAAACCAAAGATTCTTTAACTCAATCACCAAACCTATCTCACCAGGTGAACATATCATCTCTCTTTATGTTCTTGGTTCTTTTGTTCATGTAAAGTTTTCTTCAAGAACTATGTTTCAGATTCTTGTTTTTTATTGGACGATGTTTTCAAGGCTTATCTCTTTCCCTTTTGTTTGTTCTTGGTATGAGTTCCCACACACACACACACACTATTGTGTAAATGTCTTAATGGTCCTCTTTCTCTGTGTACTTAATGTCTGAAAAACTTACACATAGAAAGAAACTCTCTTGTCTCCACTTAAATTGCTACTGATTTAGTTGCATATTTGACTTTGACCTAACCCATTTTGCTTCTTTATTTAACAGCTGTGGAGACTAAGCAGCAGCAGCAGAAGAATAAGAAGAAGAAGCAAGTCTCTGAACACAAATCCAACAGTAGAAACATCAAAGCAAGTGGGTCCATAAGAACAGAACCAGAAGAAACATCATCATTAGTAGTTGCTAAAAGACCAGACTATGGTGGTGAAGAAGGCTCTGTGATCTATCTACTAGCTAACCATTTTCTTGTAAAGTTTGATCCTTCACAGAAGATATACCATTACAATGTTGACATCACTCCACACCCTTCAAAAGAACTTGCTAGGATGATCAAACAAAAGCTTATTGAGACAGAACATAGTAGCTTCTCTGGTTCTGTCCCTGCTTTTGATGGTAGGAAGAACATTTATAGCCCTGTTGAGTTTCAAGAAGATAAGCTTGAGTTCTTTGTTAATCTACCTATCCCTTATTGCAAGAAAGTGATGGAGTATGGTGGTGACTTGCAAGACAAGCAACCTCACAAGAAGACTGAGAAGCTGTTTAGGGTTAATATGAGGCTTGTGTCAAAATTTGATGGGAAGGTAGAGAGGAAAGAAGGAAAAGATTGGTCTCCTTTGCCTCAAGAATACATTCATGCTCTTGATGTTATCTTGAGAGAGAATCCGATAGAGAAGTGTACATCGATTGGTAGGTCGTTTTATTCGAGTACTATGGGTGGATCTAAAGACATAGGAGGAGGAGCTCTTGGAGTCAGAGGCTTCTTTCAGAGTCTTAGACAGACTCAACAAGGCTTAGCACTTAACATTGATCTCTCAATCACATCATTTCATGAGAGCATTGGTGTAATAGCTTACTTGCAGAAGCGGCTCGAGTTTCTCAAGGACCTTCCTAGGAACAAAAGCAGAGAATTGAGTATAGAGGAAAGAAGAGAAGTTGAGAAAGCACTTACTAACATAAGAGTCTTTGTTTGCCATAGAGAAACTGTTCAAAAATATCGAGTTTACGGGTTAACAGAGGAAACTACTGATAAGATATGGTTTCCCGATAGAGATGGGAAGGGTCTAAGGCTTATGAGCTACTTCAAAGATCATTATAGCTATGAGATTCAGTTCAAGAACTTGCCTTGTCTGCAGATTAGTAGGACAAGACCTTGCTACCTTCCTATGGAGTTATGTATGATATGTGAAGGTCAAAAGTTTCTTGGGAAGCTTTCGGATGATCAAGCCGCAAAGATCATGAAAATGGGCTGCCAAAAACCGAATGAAAGGAAAGCTAGTATTGATAAGGTTATGTCAGGACCGGTAGGTCCATCTAGGTAAGTACAATTTAAACCGAGTTTCAAATGATTTTGCGTATGCTAAACATCGAAAAGGTTTAAACTTTTGCTTATTTGTTTGACAGTGGAAACCAAACAAGAGAGTTTAACCTCGAGGTTTCGAAAGAAATGACATTGCTTAAAGGAAGAATACTTCAACCTCCAAAGCTTAAACTCGACAAGCCAAGGAGCTTTCAAGAAAGTAAAGCTTTTAGAGGAACTCGAGTCGAGAGATGGGCTTTGATGAGTATCGGAGGCAGCCCGGATCAGAAATCTACCATTCCAAAGTTTGTAACCGACCTCACTCAAAAGTGTGAGCATTTGGGAGTTTTCTTAAGCAAGAACACAATAGGCAACACTTTCTTTGAACCATCACACATACTCAACAACATCTCGCGCCTCGAATCAAAGCTTAAGGAGATTCAAAGAGCCGCATCAAACAGTCTCCAGCTTATTATATGTGTAATGGAGAGAAAACACAAAGGTTATGGAGATCTAAAGCGGATAGCAGAGACAAGAATCGGCGTTGTGACGCAATGCTGCTTATACCCTAACATCACTAAGCTCAATTCACAGTTTGTTTCAAACTTGGCTCTCAAGATAAACGCTAAGATAGGCGGATCAATGACCGAGCTATACAACTCGATACCTTATCACATACCGAGATTGTTTAGCCTCGATGAGCCGGTTATCTTCATGGGAGCTGATGTAACACACCCGCATCCTTTCGACGACTTTAGCCCTTCGGTAGCGGCTGTGGTCGGTAGCATAAACTGGCCAGAAGCTAACCGATATGTCTCTAGAATGCGGTCGCAGACACATAGGCAAGAAATCATTCAAGATCTTGACTTGATGGTCAAGGAACTTCTTTATGACTTCCACAATGCGGTTAACAAGCTTCCGAACCGGATCATATTCTTTAGAGACGGCGTAAGCGAAACACAGTTCAAGAAAATCCTCCAAGAAGAGCTACAATCCATCAAAACCGCGTGTTCCAACTTCCGAGGTTACAACCCTAGGATCACATTCGCCGTGGTCCAAAAAAGACACCACACTAGGTTGTTCCGGTGCGGTCCTGACCACCACGAGAACATACCTCCCGGAACGGTGGTAGATACGGTGATAACTCATCCGAAAGAGTTCGATTTCTACCTATGTAGCCACATGGGTGTTAAAGGAACAAGCAGGCCAACACATTATCACATCTTGTGGGATGAGAATGAGTTTACTTCAGATGAGTTACAGAGACTTGTGTATAATTTGTGTTACACTTTCGTGAGATGCAAGAAACCTGTTTCGATTGTGCCTCCTGCTTATTATGCTCATCTTGCTGCTTACAGAGGAAGACTATACATTGAGAGATCATCTGAAACTAATAATGGATCTATGAATCTTTCTTGTGTCTCAAGAGTGGGTCCTCCCAAGACTATTCCTTTACCTAAATTAAGTGATAATGTTAAGAATCTTATGTTTTATTGTTAAATCTTTTATTATTAAGAAAGTCTTCTTTGTTAATCTTTTTTAAGTTCTTAAATATTGAGTTCCTTGAGATAGAAGCCAATGTTAAGATGGAAAATCTAGACCAACTTTGAGACAAACACTATAGTGTGATTTGGGAACATAATTATATATGATTTGGATAAATAATTTTTTTTCTGTAAAGTGTATAGTGTACCATTTGAATTCAACACATTATTATTTACTTGTATAAAACGAAAAAAGATTTTAAAAGTTCTTTTTATTGATTATTGAAAGAAGAATATTTTGATCAACAACAAAACTCCAACTAATAATAATAATTCAATCACATTCTATATCACATCGAGGCCAAAATTTCAACAAAACACTCAAAACTAAAGTGTAGTAATTTGTAGGGACTCAAAAGTTTGTATTTTTTCGTATTAAGTTCAAATTTTCATGATAGAGAAATAAACTTTTTTGGTAGTGATATCGAAAATACCAAAAAAACTATTAAATGCTCTGAAATAAAAAATAAAGGTTTTGGGAGTTTGTAAAGTTGAAAGTTCCAAAACAAGAGAAAGGACAAAAGAGAGAAAATAGGAAAAAATTGAATAGAAAGAAAAAGTGAAGTTAGTGAATTGGGCAGAGAGTCGCAGAAGAAGAAACCATATTACTAATTTTACTTTTTTGTTATTATTTATATTTATCTTCAAACAATAACGACGACACAATGGACTAAAAGAGAGAATAATAAATGGTTTTTGTTACACTGAAATAAAAAGAGAGAGGAATTAAGAGACTGTGTTTATGAGTAGTCACAAAATATGAAAAGGGTAAAAAGAATATGAAAATGTGTGAATTTTTCAGTTTTTTTCTTCTTCTAGTTCTTGGGAATTTAAACTTTCGAGAGAAGTGAGATAATTATTTTTTATATAATATATTTTATATGTATAGAATTCGTGTGTGTAACTTTACGTGTAATCTTATATAAGTTGAGTGGTACTTGCTTTGTCTCGTACGAAATTCAAACTAATTTACTAATAATACAATTGACTTTTAATTCATTTTTTATCCAAAAGTTCTAAATCTTTTTTTGTTAGTACCATTTTTAATGGTTACTTTTACTTTTCACTTTTAAAATTAGTGTTATTAAAAATGTAATAGTTTGCTTCACTAACTCTATTTTCACTTGCAAGTTACAAAATAAATTATTCTAATTTGCATTTCACAATTTAGTTCAATTCTCTTATCATTCTAAAATCTAAGTTATAGACAGAAACTCCATATATTAGATTTAGAAGACTAATAATTATTCCTAATTATTCCTCATTATAACGTCAATTATTACACAACAAAAAATTCTATCATTTTCTTACTAAAATAAAAAATGGTTACACCAAAAATGGTGTATTTGTACAAAATTTACATTGAAACGATAGTATAGTGTCCCTGCTTGAGATGATATCTTGTAGCCATTTTCTATGAAACAATTTATAAGTTTGCAAGAATGTTTGGAGATAACATTTTCTTCAGAAATAAACAAACAGATAAAAGTTTTGGTCAATCCCTAAAGTATCATTTCTTCAAATTACTCACTACTTGTAAAATAAAACCTTAAGAAACCACAAAAAAAGTCTTCCTCTTTATTGTTTTCTTCCACTGATGGCTTCTCCTAAGAGATCATAGCAAACACTGTAAGAGCCCCACAAGTCATTTGTCTGAGAATGTTGACTTTTTTTGATTGAATAACTTGAAAATTTCACCAGAACCTAATGGATTCTCAGCTCTTTAAAGCCAAAACTTAGAAAGAATGTTTTTATTATACTTCTCATCTTGATTTGTAGATGTTTCTTGAAGGAACTTGATCACTGTCTTCTCCACCAGAAGCATCATAGCCATCACTTGTAGACCTTGAAAATGGCATCATCATAGATTGTTGTTGTTGTTGTCCTCCTCTTTGTTGACCCATCAGACCAACAATAGCTGAAGAAAACCCATTGACCTGTCCTGACTCTTCTGTTTCAGACGAAACTCTATAAGGTTGAATATCGTGCGAGTCTAAGCTGCTCTCTGGTGAAGAATATGTAACCATAACACCGCCTGACCCTGACATTGCTCGGCTTGTCTGAAACGCGCTTCTTGCTTCTAGCTGAAGTGGGGCTAGCCTTGAACTAGTTAATGATGTCTCCATAGGCACTTTTGTCAGAACATTCATCAATGGTTCTGCAGGTAATCTTATGCGTTTCGATTGCCTTCGCTGCTTCCCGCTAGTATTAACAGCTTCAAGTTTTCCTGGAAACATTCTACGTCCGCTGCTTCCAAAGCTGCTGCTTGCTGCTTCTAACCCAACAAACGGGTTTTCTCGCCTCGCCACAGGCTGGATTATTTTGGATCTCTTTCTCGCTTCTGCTGCTGCTTTTGAAACTTCTTCTGCGTTGAGACGGGCTAGAGTCCATGGACTGATCTTCACAGGTTGTGTCTTCTTCTTCATGACATGTTCCTCTACAACTTTCTTCTTCCCATATGAACTTACAGAAGCATTCTCTGGAGGAACAACATCAAACTGTACACAGAAAACACACACGTTAGAGGAGGAAACAATAGTATAAAAAGTTGAAAAAAGATTGTTGAGTAAATGGGCACTTGATCTTCAACAAACAAGCGAGGTGGTGTGCACCACGCTCCAGGGTGAAACGTGTTGAAGGAGCTTGCGCTGCTTAGTCCAGTGAATGAGCTGATCATTGACATTTGAGGGCTTTGTTGACCACCACCAGCTTCAAGCTCTTGATCTTGCTCTCTTAGCGCAACGATGTAGTCGTACGTACTTATTCCCTGTTAGAGAAAAATCATTCGGTTAAATCGCAGTCAAAGTAGGATATTTTTGGCTTGTCTTTGTTCATTTGGAAACATACCTTTTTAATGAGAAGTATGTGAAAGAAGAAAAGCTGAGCAAGTGGTAGTGTTGCCAGCATTGCTAATAGAGTACAAAGTGCCTGCAAGAGAAAGAAACCTTTCATTATCTTGCCTTCACGAGGGGCGATAGGAGAGATCAAAGATAACTTACAACGACTATAACAAATGGAACTAGCGAGAAGCTGCTTCCTAACTTTAAGGTAATGTCTGCGTTGAACTGATGCCTTCGGAGTAAACATAACACTAGCACAAAAATCCCAGTTGACCATTGCATAATGAGCTGCAAGCTCAATCCCCATGAGGGAATAAACAAAGTTTCTGTCGGTTAATAACACGATAAACTTGAACACATCACGACAGAGAGATTGACGGAGAAGAAAACAACTTCACAAAGTCGTGAAAGATCAATGCAACCTTACCAAAATAATAGCTGATACCATAAGGCTGAAGAATTTTCGGTAATTCCTCTTGCCAATGCAGTTGTTTAGCCACTAAACAAGTCCACAAGCTAAATAAGACAAGTAATTTTAATAAAGAAAGTAAAATTTCAAGCAAATTCTTTTAGTACTCTGCAGTGATGGTCAAACCGGTCCACACATTTGTCACAAACTCTGCAATGCTTGCTATACTTGAAGACCTACAAAAGTAAATACAATATTCAGAAAAATTGTTAGTCCTAAGCATAATAGATAGAGCTTTCTTGATATTACACCATGAGCAAAACAAAAGTCAATAATAACATAACCAATGTGTGGTTTAAAGTGTTTCTCAAACCTCAACTTCACATAAGCTGCAATAAAACATCCCATCCTCACTCATCTGCTGCTCAGAAGACTCATCTCTTCCACTGCAACAGCTACAAAGCAATGCACAAGGAGAGCAAAGCACTCGAAGAAGAGATGATCTTTCTGATGACTCCAGTTTCTTGTTAGCTCCATTGTCTAGATCTTGTACACATGTTCTGTCATGAGACTTAGCACCACCATCTTTTGATTGAGGAAACTTCTCATTTTCGGGAATTTTCAGGTACTTCTTTGACCGGAAGACTCCACGGTCTGCAGGATCTGAAGCCGCACACCATATATACAGTCCAACCACACATGTAAGCTGGAAAGAAGATGTCACTGAAGACTTAAAGTAAACTCTTAAAATATTCAGACCCATCCAAAAAAGCGTAAAAAACACACAATTCTCAAAGACTCAATGTTTGTGTAAGAACTGAAGATAGAGATGGGATGTAACTACACCATATTACAGCTTTAATGAAAGACTCAAGATGGCAAAAATGCTATTATCAATTGCTACTACGGTTTATCTCTCAATTGATGAATCAAGTTAAAGGACTAATTAGCATATCCACATATGTGAGATAGATAAATAAACCATAGAGCTAACTTGACCAGTGTAATGAATAAGTGAGGCTTATAATCTCTTAATGAGACCAGCTAAGTCTCCAAGTTAAAAGCAAGGGGAGATTCAAATTTTATTAGTAGCAATAAGTTATAGATTGTGGAATCTAAGGTCTTATGTACTTCAAGAAAAGATAAGCACTTCCCCTAAATAGAAAGACAACATAATAGAGACAACACTTAAGCATCCAACAAGTAGACAGTTTTGATCTCTAAAAGCCTTCAACATTTATTAAAAAAATCAACAAAGTAAAACATATGTTTAGCTTACCAGAGGAGTGTAAATGCCCATTGCAATGTACTGATGTATCTTATTCCCAACAAAAGGAGCAAAGAAGACATAGAAAGCAAACCCTAGAGCCAAAAAGACAGCAACAGCCACAACCTACACAAGAAAGTTTAAAAAGTTGCAAACTTTACACTCAGAATCAAAAACCCACCAAAGAAAAACCACTAAGAACACAAATTCAAAGAGAAGAATCTGTAGATTTCTTTGGTGTACCTGAAGAGGATGATAAGGAAGTTGCCATCCATGTTTCCTCATCTTTTCACTAGAATGCTGCACAAATCAAGATTGTAGATTGAAGAAATTCAATTCAAATAAACATAAAAATGTTGCCTTTTCTCTTTCATCTTCTCCAAAAACCAAACTTTTCTCTCTCTCTCTCTAAAAGGTTTCAGAGCATAGAGAGGAAGACATGACTAGTGAGTGGAAAAAGTAAATAAACAAAAAGAATTCAAACAGAAACAAAACTAAAAAAGATAAGTCTCTTTGTGTATTTGTTGCTTCTTTGATTTCTCTTATGTACTTTAAGTGCATAAAGCTTTAAGCTTTGAGATCTAAAGAAGAAGCTACAATGGAAGAGAGTGATAATGAAGGAGATGAAAAAGGAGTTACCTTTTCTCAAAGGACTAATCATATGTCACAGTCTACTTGCTGCCCAAAAATCTATTAACATCACTTTACTCCTTTTTCTCTTCTCCTTTATTTTCCCTTTATTTACCTTTTTAGTCACTAATTTTCTTGTCTTTATGTTTTAATTCCCAAAGTTTCTTTCTTCTTTTAACACATAACTTACAAATCATGGATCATAAACAATGTTATAGTAATTTGTAGTGATCAAAATGAATATTAGGTAGTCTAATGTTTGACTAAAACATGCCCCTCTTTAATTAAATACTTATATGTCTTTGTGTATTTAATTAACGAAAGGCATATTAAACATTTGTACATCATAGACTTATATTTGTCTTAAATGTTTGTCCTAATGGTAATTACTCTGCACACTTTACCATCAACAATTAAAGATGTTAAATAAAATTTTCAACTCTAGAGACATTATTATTATTATTATAATTTATAAAAAAAATAAGATTATAATATTAGGCTTAAAATGGAGTTAACATTATTTAAGTAGCTCACATAGTTTATTTGATTTTCAATATTGGATGTTCGAGAAAATGGAGACTAGTGATAGAATATAACCCCAATAATAAGATAAATGAATGGTGACATAAAAAGAATGGTGACAAAAATAGTACTCTTTCAGATTTAAAATCGGTGTGACTTTGAACTTTTGCACTCTGGATTAAGGAATAACTATTTTCTATAAAAACATAAGTTAATAAATTTGAATCAACCAATATAAAAAATACAACAAAAAACTATTGATTAGGAAAGTCAAAATCATTAAATTTATGCCTAAAATGACACTTATTATGTTTAAGATTAATTAAGAAACGTGAGTTAAAAGGACAGTATCATAATGATAGTGTTTATTAAAAAGTCAATATGTCGACGAAAAAGAGGTGTCTCAGACATAAAGCTATAGTACGAATGAGATTTGCTACAGACTGTAAGGATCTAATCACAATGACTTCCGCTCCTTCGGAGTGACCATCTTATCAAGCCGAATTGAGTGATTTTAAAGATTTAAACTCTCATTTTATTTCATGTTGTATCTTTTTCATTTCTCGTTCGAGTAACTTTCGAGCAGATTGTTTAGCGAAATGTGCTAGAAATCATGATTCTATTTTCTCCCATGTAAGATCATCGGCTTCAGCCTTGCTCTCTCTTCTAAAGAGAATCTTGTATGATGTTTTTAATAAAATGGGTTTTGTTGTTAAAAAAAAAAAGTAAAATTCCGGGATAGCAAAACAAAACAAAAATGTAGGAAGATGTTAACAGCCATTTTGGCAGGAAAATATATAGAATATTCAAATGTATAATTTGTTTGAATGTTTAAACTTAAAAGATAAATATAATATTAATATATATGATCCACCCACGAATATTATAAAAATGGTAGATACTTTTTTAGCATTTGCTTGGCTCTTTCCTTTTGGCTACTTGCGTTATGCCCCTCCCTACTTTCATACCCGTGACTCGATATTTTGACTTATTGTCTTTAATTAACAAGTCTTTCAAGATTATTTAAGGTTTGTTCATATTACTTTATCATACTTTAAAAAACTATATTTTAAAAATCATAGTAAGAGAGGGAAATGAATCAAAAGGTGTGATAAGTTAGTTAAAATTCTCAATTGTTGTATTGTGTATTCTTTAGCAAATAAGATAATGAAAAAAGTAGATGACTAATTTAAGGAAAAGCAATTAGTGGACCAACTATTTATAGCTCTAAGAATAAGACAACATGAACGGTTACAAAACACAAAGAGACTTAAAAAAAAAGAGATACAATCATTACATGAATAAACAAACTAACTCAAATACCATCAAATCTACTTACTAAGCTTAACATACTAACACACAGAAACAAAAATTAACAGCTAGAAAAGTAAAAAGGATTAAATCATGCTTTTGATTATTTAACCTGAGATTCAAAGAAGCTATTCAAAACCTGTGTATGAATACTTGAGGAGGTATTTCCCTACAAAAGACGAAGAACCTTTCATCAATACAAGCTTTTTTCGATATATGACAAAACAAAGAAACAATAAGTAGAGACCAATGACAAAGACCAAGACTTACTTCTCATTAGCTTCTTGGTAAGTATGGCTTGATGCAACAGCCAAGAGCTCTCCACTGTGGTTATACGCCAAAGACGCGACGCTATTCGAGTACCTTGGCAGCTTTTACAAAACAACACACAAAAGATTATTATATAGTACAAGAATCTTGAGAACAAGACATGTTTTTTTAGAGTTTTGAAACCTCAAAGAGTCTTCTTTTGCTTTTAGAGTTCCATGAGATAACGTAGCCATCGTTGTCACCAGTCACAAAAGTCCCTGACCCACTGTGGCAAGAAGACCATCATTACTCAACTCAATCCAACATCGTTTATGCACACAATTGAAATGAAGGGAGACATTACCATGGACTGAACTCAACGGCGTTTACGCTTGCACCGTGGAGTCTTCCTTTCACAGATTTGGGATGGCAACGGAAAGTGTACCTGCCATGAAAACATTGAAAAAGTCACCAATTGAATCATTTTTGTATATTTAAACTTTCATATTGTCTTGGATCATGACTTACTTAACCTCACTGGAACATGATGTATTGGGGAAATCCAAAGCTACGTGACCGTCTACTGAACCAACTGCATAACCTGCTGGAGAGAAATTACAAATCATTTCATGAATCAAACACAAACAACGTTACTCGACGATGATGGATTCTTGAGAATTTAAGTTTACCTTTGGAGTAAGGTATAGAGGTGATGCATCTTATTGGCACCTCTACTTGTGATGCATGAGATTGAAAAGGTTGATCTAAGTTGCGTAAATCGTATATAGCCGTTGATGCTTCAACGCAGACTACTAAGTTGTTTCCAGACACAGTCATGCATCTCACTGATGCACCAGGATCAGTCGAAAACAGGAGACTTTCTCCTTGTCTTGTATCCCAGAATTTGATCTTATCATCTAAACCAGTCGAGATAACTTCACCTGAAACAGCATCACAACAACAACTTAAAATTTAATGGTTGAATGCTTCTCATACAATACAAGGTTAGATAAAATTAGCAAAGCCTTTGTTTCAAAGCTTAAAGCCTTAAAGAAATACTCTGAAACTAAAATGCATATGTATCTATACAAATGAAAAAATATCCTATTTTTTACTTAGTGGCAGTGCCAACATACTTCTAGTAATCTATCGATAACCATAGACAAGTGTGGAAATTGTTTATGGACATTTATTTGTCTGCCACTATATTACACTCTCGACAGCAATTAAGAACTTTGCAGTAGCTGAATTCTGGTAAATGAAAGATGCCGAATTCACGCTTACTCAACATATTTAAAGATAAACCCATTACTAACGTGCAAGTGAAATTGAAAGCTGATAAAATTTCTTGGTAAAGAGTTAACAATCTGACCTTTCTCAACAGAGTAAACAACGGACGTCGCAACGTCGTCATGCCTTCCAATGGCATCAACGGTTCCTGCGTTTAAATCGTACCTAACAAAAACAACAAAGTTTCGAATACGTAAAGCGAAACCACATGATTTCCTCATAATCAAATGTATGTTCTTCACAACATAAGTATATATAGGGTTGACGATTTTTTTACACCTCAAGAGCTACCCATACTAAATCCGTTGAACTCTCAACATCCACATATAAACCCTAAACTTACAAAAAAATTTGATTGTCCACCCGAACTCATTAAAATCTAATTAATTCTACATTTGGCCAAAATTGCAATTAATATATTAAATAATTATGTTAAAAAAAACCCGATTATGATTTGAATTTTGTCCGATTACGATCCATAAACGCGGATCTAAACCACAAAAAGTATATAAGTCTTAGATTCGCGGTTTTGAATCGTAATCGCACAAGATTCAAATTATAATCGGGTTTTTTTAACATAATTAATTAATATATTAATTGCAATTTTGACCAAATGTGAAATTAGTTAGATTCTAATGAGTTCGGGTGGACAATCAAGAAATTTTGTAAGTTCATGGATTTATATGTAGAGGTTGAGAGTTCAAGGGGATTTAGTGTGGGTAGTTATTCTTGATATATATATATATATAAGAAAACCCAATACAAAAGGGTTCTTTTCGATATTTTAGTTCGAGAGAAAATTCGCAAACCTTCGAATGAATCCATCAGAACCAGAAGTATACGAAGTCGAATCATTCTCGAAACAACAATCAAGCAGAGAAGCTACAGAGTACATTTCTAGTATCAGAGAAGATCTCTCAACGTTGTACAATCTCAGATACTACACACAATTAACAATTAACAACAACATCAAAGAGTAAATCAATCTCAATAAAACATCAGATTCTAGCATATCTGTACGATTTAGAGATCTGAGAGAAGAAACTTACAGAGTCCCAAGAGGAAACGAGGAGATTGTTTGATTCAGGTGAGAATCTGAGCCTAGAAACCGCATCTTCTATAGGGTTTTCGAATTCTATTCGCGTTCCGCTCATTTTTTGGAGAAGAAGGTATTCTCAAGATTATTCACGCTTGACCAAAATCTAAGCGTCGAGGAAGAAGAAGAAGAAGATCTTATTCCCAAATTTTGAAAATAATAAAGCGATTAATGGAATTAAACACAAATTTAAAAACCGGGTCACGCTCATAATACGGGTTAATGGGCTTATGGGCATTAGGTTTTTTCAGCTTTTTCGGTTTGGGAAACAAATTGCCAAATTTAACCAAAAATAAATTATGTTCAGTCGGTTAGATAATCGGTTTATTTGGTTTGGTATCGAGAATAAATAATTCGGTTTTCGGTTCAATTATTTTTAAAAAGTTCAATTATATAGCTATACTAGATGAAATCCCGCATAATACGCGGACAAATTACATAAAAACATTTTATAATTATATATTAATAATTTTATTAAATTTGTATAGTTATAGTAAAATTTAAACGGAAACTAATATTATACCCGTTATTTTATTAACAAATAATATAAAAGACACACAACAACATATCAGGTAATAGTAAATAATTGATTTTTACTTTTTCCAACAATTAAGAAATAAAATAACACATTTTTTTATTACATTGTTTTTGTTATTACATGAAATTTTTTTATTGTAAATTAATAATTAGATAGTAGATCCATGAAGATAACAAATAAGTTATCATAGAGATTTTCTTTATTTTTCAAGTAATTTTACGTTTTTATTTGTTCTTATTTCTAATTATTTTGTTTTTATTGATTATTTTTTAAAATATTGTTAAAATTTTCTTTTTCTGTGTTATTTTCCTTATTTGTGATTTTTTTTTTTAATTATTTGATAATTAATGTTAAGTTTTTTATTTTTGAATATTTTCCTTATTTCTGTTTTTTCTCAATATTGTTAAGTTTCCATTTTATAAAATGTATATGTATCAAATTTAATACACATGTCACGATCTCAACTAACCATTACAAATGTTACGATCCGGTGAGTTATAATTTTGCATACGTGTCGAGCTCACGTTAAACGCGCTCTCTTTTATATAATAAGATTTACAGTTGACGTGGGTCCTCGCGTAATCACGACGAAGGATTACTTTTTTAATATGTTTCTTTTTTTATATACAAAACGAATTACAGTAATGTGTTTAGTTGTCTTTTTTATATACTAAACTAATTAGAGATTGATTAGTTTCTTTTTTTCTCCTTTCTAAAAATAATGAGTTTCATTTTATTAAATTTCATTTTTAAAGGTTTTTTCCTTCTTTTTTTCTTCTTTTAAAATTATTTAAATTTTCCATTTTTTAAATTTTCCATTTTTCCATTTTGCTTATTCTTTTATTCTTTTTTTTTAAAAGATTACTTATTTTAAAAATGACAAATGTCACGATCTAAATTAAATGTGACACATTTCACGATCTGGTGAATTATAATTTTACGCGCTCTCTTTTATATAATAAGATATTTCGGTTTTTTTTTTGTTAACTTTCGGTTCTTTCAATATTTTTGGTTATTTTAGCCAAAACCAATTAATTATTTCAAAATAATTAAATTAATACAAAGTGTTCTAAAAATTATAAAATAGAGAAAATCGAAAAAACCTAAAATACCAACATGTCAAACCGAACCGAAACCAAAATCAATTTAAAAAGTTACCGATCGGTTTATAAATAGAAACCAAAAACCGAAAAAATCGGTTCGGTTCATTTCCAACAGAAGGGCCACCCCTAGTTAAAGCTCTAAAATGGAATATGATTAACTTGACAAAATGTGTGAAACTAAAATAGGGTTCTTGCTATGAACCTGACCAACAAAAAAGCCAAAGACACATTGAGTTAAAAAAATAGATGCATATATATACATATGGAGACTGTCGAGAAAGCAACACGGAAAACAGACAAGACAATGTCGAAGAAACAACTTTAAAGACAATGCTTTCTTATACTTCACTCTGGTACATAGAAATCAAACCTCACATCCACTGAACCATCAAGCGTGTCTTTGTATTCCACGTTCGTTATGGTTCCGACCTCGTCCACGTCTTGGTACTCTGGTTTCACCCTCCTTACAGGCACCGTCACCGAGTATATGGTTCCTAGGTCACCGTCCGTTGAGACATTCAGCTGAACTTTCTCCTCCGATTCGATCTCAACGAAATCTGACAGCGCGTGTACAATGTTGTTGACTATCTTCCTTTTGGCCTCGTCGCTGACCGCGCACCTGTCCGAGAAAAGGATCATTTTGAGACGCTGCTTTGCGATCCTCGCGTTGGAGCTTCTTCTCGACGCGTGAGAAGGGAATATTATCTTCCAGGCTATGTTTAGCCTGTCGAAGAGACTCATGTTGATTGCGTTAAAGAGAAAGCTCTCTACCTCTTGCTCAGCTGGGCTTGGTGATAGTTCGTAGTCTCCGCTGTTCCTCGCTAAAACCTTTACTTGACCACGTGTGTTTTTGTGGCTGAGCGACACTTCAGGGTATTTCTGGTTGTCATAACTGTTTACGCCATTGCTTGTCAATCCCGTGAAATCAACCTGCAATATTTACGTACAGAGAGTATCCATCATCCGAAAAACGATAACAAAAGATCAGCACTGTAATTTCAGACAAGAAACCATCCAAAACTCAGTTCTTGTAGTACACATACTGTAACACCAAGCTCACCTAAACTTACTAACATAGCTTTTGTTATAGCACGGTAAACATTCGCAAATATCTAACCCAAGACCGGTCCAGTCTCTGCAAACTTTGCGTAGAGAGTAGTAACATCCATCACTCAAACAAAAGAGAACAAAGATAAGCCCTGTAGTTTCAGACTTGATACAATCCAAAACTCAATTCTTGTAGTACATGTATAGGTCAAGATACTGTAACATCAAGCTTAGCTAAACTTACATTCGAATCATATCACCACAAACATTCAAATCATATCTACCACACAAGTTAAGTACAGTCTCACTAATCCAAAGGCAATACCACCATAAGTTGTGTGAGCTACACGCTAATGAATATCTCTACAGTCTACACTCAAGGTAGGAGAACAGTCAAAATTTTCAGATTATTCGAAGCAAACACTGACCTAGAAGCCATAGATCGACGCTACTAATCTTATTTCTACAGATAGATTACGAGAAATCGGGAGATTGTCTCGCCAATTTCATAAAACTCAGATCTCAAAATGTATTAAGGAGAAATTTCGAACAGTGGCGTAGAGAAGATAACGAATCATACTTTAGAAGAAGGTAACGAGAGGCGTTGAGGAAGAGGAGGAGGATGATGATAAGGAGATACTAAGCTCGCAGAGATCCTTAGATTCACAGAAATCGCCATATTCCCGAGAAAATTGAATCCTTCGCTTGAGAAAAGCGAATCTTTTCTTCGTCTCACTTAAAGAGAAGAAATGTGATTGCCGACGACGACTCACACGAGAGTGAAAAGAAGGCTAATCAGGCAAGGAAACGCCACCGTTTTGATTCCAAATTAAAACGCTGTCGTTTTGAGGATACGGGTGATGAGTAAAACGATGCCGTTTAATGACAAATTAAAACGCCGTGGTATATCATATTGTAGATTTTCGAAAACGCCGTCCTGCGATAAAACGTCGCCGTATTGTCTAAGCGCAGAAGCCAAAACGCGACGGCGAGAAAACTTTAAATCAAAGTCGATAGATTTCGTCGGAGAGCGTAGACGAAGAATTTGATTTGTCTGTGAATGGGTAGATGGAGAGCATTCGCTGCTCTTCTTCTTCGTCGTAATCAGATTCTTAACCTCTCAAAGCATTCTTCTCCATGTGTATCGAAACACACGATGATGCTCTGTTCCCATTGCAACGAAGCTTCTCGTCTGCTTGGTGGGTTCCGTCGCTTTTCAGCGTTTCCGTCTCCGATCTCGATTTACAACAACGATTCCGATTCTGGGTCGAGTGATGTTTACCAAAGCTACGAGTTTGGAACTAAGGAAGAAGAGGAAAGAGGGAAAATCCCTGTCAAAGCCTATTTTCTAAGCACTAGGTATCTTCTTTTTGTGTGCTTATTGAATTCAACAAAAGTGTTGATTTTCTGGTTTTTTAGTGTTCAAAGTTTTGACCTTTGAAACTTTATGTGTGTTTGTTTTTGTTTATGTTATGATTTTGGTTTTCTGAGATTTTGTGGTTTTTTTTTTGGCAGTATTGATTTGAAGGGAATGCAAGCTGATAACTTATGCAATGTTGTTCCTCCTACGTCGCGTTCTACGAATTCTATTGCTTTAAAGTTCACTGATTCTTCTTGTGGATTCTCTGTAAGATTAGCTTCTACATTCAAAACATGGATATGGTACCTTGTATCTTGAGATACTTAGTATAATGCAGTGGCATGCCTTTCCTTACTTTATGTGGTTTATAAACACGAAACGAAAGTCGGTTATTAATGTTATATGTTCTTCTTTTCTTCACAGACTATGGATGAGAGGGAGAGTGTGAGCAGCTGCAAATTCATGGTTGTCTTTCAATACGGTTCTGCTGTTCTTTTCAATGTTGATGACAGTGACGTTGAGTCTTATCTTGATATTGTCCGTAGACACGCTTCTGGTTTGCTTACAGAAATGAGAAAAGATGGTATGTGTCCTGTGACCATTCCATTGCTTCTTTACTACTTTCGAAACCATCGAAATGAATAACCCCTTTTTTACGTATATATTGGTTGTGTAGATTATGCTGTTAAAGAGAAGCCTTTGTTGACCGAGGAAATGCGAGGTGGCCCTGACTACATTGTTCTCAAAACGTTGGATACTGATAGTATTCGTATAATTGGGAGTGTTCTCGGACAAAGTATCGCATTGGATTATTTTGTTTCTCAGGTAACTTGTTCCTTCACAATGTCCTTAAGTCCAGAGACCGGAAGAAACTAGTTAATGTTGGAAGTTTTGTGATTTCCCGGTTACGCTCAGGTTGATAAGTTGGTGGAAGAGTTTGCTGGTATAAACCGTGCCATGGAGAAAACCGGAACTTTCACTATGCACAGGAAAAAGCTATTTCAGCTTGTAGGAAAGGCTAATTCTAATCTAGCCGACGTCATTCTCAGAGTTGGTATATTTGACAGGTATTCTCTATTGAAATTCCTTTTAAAATGTTTCTTATATTGCCTTCTTTTGATTGTCTACTTGTATACAACCAGTCCCAAGTTCTTGAACATTCGAAAAATGTGCGCATAAGTCCTATGTTTTGTTGTGTGTGTTTCGTAGATCTGAGATAGCATGGAGAGAGGCTAGATATGCTCAGATATATGAGTACCTAAGAGAAGAGTACGAGGTCACTCAAAGATTCGGGAATCTAGACTTTAAGCTAAAGTTTGTAGAGGTATTGTTATTACATTACTAGGTCCATGTTTTCGTCGAATAACAGTAGTCATTGTTTTTGGTGTTATGTGATTCTTTCTTTTGAATTTGCAGCATAACATTCATTTCCTTCAAGAGGTGATGCAGAACCGTCGATCGGATCTGTTAGAATGGTGCATTATCTTCTTACTTACCATGGAAAACGTTTTGTCTATTTACGAGATTGTCCGAGAATCAACTGGAGTTTCACTTTGATGCTAAACAGAGTAGTTCATTTATTCAAGCAAACAAAAGATGTTTCTATAAAATCTCAGAATAGTTCATTTGTTTTGATTCTTTAACAATAAATCAGTTTTTTATACATTATGGTTTTGGGAATTTAAGGTCAATACAAATGTTTATAATTCTTGCTTTAAATAAATATTACATGACTTTTTTATCATTGTTATGTTTATATGTTTATGTTCCTACATTGCTCTAACTAAGCCAGTGACTGTTCAAAATCTATGCCATGATCATAACCTGATCTGTAATAATCCGTTCCAATAGTAAGATTCTGCAAATTCACAAGAAATCTGTAGATTTCGTCTGTTCCAAAACACGATTCTTCCGCGGCACCAAACCTGAATACTTTCTGATCGATCTCGACCGCGCTGTACCCGGGTACTTTCTTGAGATTAGAACTTTTAATAGCCGATCTCATCCTCCTGAACTCTTCCCAATCGCCTTCTTCGGCGTATATATTGGACAAGAGAGTGTAATATCCAGTATCATCGGTTACTATATCCGAAAGATCGGTTTTTATGGCTTTGATTATATCCATTCTCTGATGGATTCTACACCCATTGACCAGAGGTCCCCAAACACTAGCATCAGCTAAGAAAGGCATCTCCTTGATGGTTCTATACGCTTCTTTGAGATCACCAGAGCGGCTCAAAAGGTCGATGAAACAGGCGAAATGCTCTGAGTTTGGTAAGATACCAAAGCTTTTCATCAAACTAAAGTAGTATTTACCTTCTGCGACGGAACCAGAGTGACCACAAGCAGAGAGAATGTTCATGAAGACGACTTCGTTAGGCTTTGTTCCTGATTCAACCATTTGATTGAACGTGGATACGGCTGATCCTGTCCGTCCGTGCATTCCGTAGGAGTTGATCATACTACTCCAAGAGACGATGCTCCTATTTGACATGGTCTTGAAAACTGTTTCAGCTGTTTCGAGATTTCCACATTTAGCATACATGTCGATTAGAGCTGTATCGGTGAAAAGATCTTTTAAACCGCGAAGCAAGAGCTTTTGATGAACCCATCTCCCTTTCTCAAGCGAACCAATGCTCGAACAAGCTTGTATAACCGCCAAAAATGTAACCTCGTTCGTCTCGAGACAGTTTCGATACATATAGTCGAAAAGGTTAATCGCCTCTAAGGAGTTACCGTTCTGAGAAAACCCGCATAGCATCGAGTTCCACGTCACAATGCTCTTATGTTTGATTTGATCAAACACCGTAAAAGCTGAACCCACAAGTCCGCTTTTAGAATACATATCGATCATCGAGTTCTGCACGAATTCATCCGAAACATCCGTCTTTATAACGTGTCCGTGAATCTGTTTCCCTAGCAGGACTAAACCATCGCTCACGCACGACGAGATTGAGCTAGCCAAGGTGAATGAGTCGGGTCTCATTCGCCGTGTCATCATCTCTCTAAACAAGCACAACGCCTCGACCACCATACCTTTGTTTGAATATAAAGATATAAGAGAGTTCCACGACACAATGTTTCTATCACCAACCACACGTAAAATCGTCTCCGAGTCGCTTAGTCTCTCGCATTCAGCGTATAGCTCAACTAATGCCGGAGAAAGGGACTCATACTTCGGATCAAGCTCTCGTCTAACTGCAAAACCGTGAACCGACCTGCCTTCTCTAACCAACCTTAACATTCCACAAGAGCTCAAAACGCTATAAAGCGTAACCAAATTCGGCTCAAACCCATAAGTTACCATCTCACAGAAACTTCTCAAGGCCTTTTCAGGAAACCCGCCACGGTTATAACTCGAGATCATAGCGGTCCAAGAAACATCGTTCTTCTTAACGTTATTCACAAAGATCCTCTCCGCGCTAACGGTGTCTCCACACTTGCTATACATTGTAACCAGAGAGTTACATAATGTCTCATCAAAATCAAACATTTTCCTCGCTATCTTTCCGTGGACCGACCTAGCAACCCTCAAGCAACCAAGCTCACCACACCCATCGACCAGGCTTATCATCGTCACAGCGTCGGGCTCGACACCATCATCAACCATACACTTAAACACCCTCAAAGCTTCCTCCACGTCACCGTTCTTTAAACAGCTAGAAACAAGAGTACTCCAAGCAACAAGATCTCTCACAGACATTTTATCGAACACCTTCTCTGCATCATTCAACATCCCCTTTTGACCATACATACACAATAAAGACGTTTCTATCACATCGTCTTCGTTTAAACCGCTCTTGATAATCCTCCCATGGACTTCCTCACCTACACAAAGATGATCTTTGGAGCCAGCACAAGCCCTCAAAACAGACGGGAACACGAATTTGCTGATCTGGGTCTTGTCCGAAACCAGCTTATGGTACAGACCAATGGCTGCGTCGTGTAATTGGCACCATACGTTGCATTTGATGAGAACGCCGTACATGAAGGAGTCAGGGTAAGGAAAGGCTTCGAAGACGAGCCTGGAGGAGTCGGGAGAGCCCATAGAAGCGTATGATTCGATGAGCTTCGTGACGGGAAGAGGGTCACGACGGAGACGGCTAGTGACGAGAAGGTGAGCATGAAGCTGTGTTACTGATCGTAAGCTGGTGCATGATCTGAACAATGGCATGTACTGCGTCATCTTTAGCTGAACAAGAACAACGAAGAGAGTATAATAGAGAGACAAAGAGAGAGCTTTAGCTATAACTATTAACAAGATTCAATTCAAACATATAGATTACATGAAAAAGTATCAAATAACAAAAAGAGTAGCTAAAATTTAAATTTGAGGAGACGAGCAAGAAAGAATTAAATAAAATATTACACAGAAGAAAAAACAGCAAACATACAAATGGCTTTGGTTGATAAAGTAAGTGCCTGTCTTTTGATTCATGGTCGTTGATAGACATATTTGGTTCTTGGGTCAACGATTAGACCCTTTCCTCCGTTGACTTCAAGATCATGTCTGTCATTTTTACACACACAACATTCTGTTATTACAACAAATCCAGTAACTGAAGAACACTTCAGAGAGTGAAGAAAAATAGTAAGCTTAACTGGAAAACAAAGTCGGGGATGGTCAGTTGCTCGCGCGGAACGTATTTGAACAGCTGCAGAAGTCGATCAGCGTATACAACTTTCTTCCAGACCTGTATTGTGTGTTTTCGGAACCCGGCAAGAGAGAAGAATTCTTTAGAATGATATAAACTCTTGTGGGAAAAGGCTAAGACTTTGAAACAACATTTAGGACTTTACCACATTATCTACGAACAATTGCATGGCTAAGACTGTAGCCTTCAAGTGGAGAGTCGGATGAAGAACATAGATTGCCTGGACAAAGCAGAGCAGAGATTATCAGGATTAAGACAAGGAGGAACATTCACCAATGAGTTTGAGTATGTGTGGTTTCATACCTGAAGGTTACGCTTGTGTTTGCGGCCGAGTATCTGTTGTAATCTTTTCATCCATCCCAAATCTGGTTGGCTGTTTATTCACATGAAAAAAATCAAAACCGTAGACGCAAAATAAAATGTTTGTGCAGTTTATAAAGAAAAAGACAAAACAAACTAATAATAGACTTACACTTGTAAAGATGCTGCAGAATGAAAATAGACAATCGAGTAAGGCTTTTGTATTAAAGGTTCAAATTCCTGTAAATTTGTACCAATTGCAGTGTCGTCAGAGACCAAATAAAGTCAAAAGAACATCAATAAAAGATAGTATTCAAAAGATGGAACTGGTGCATTGCAGTGAGTTGGAGAAACAGTGATTGTGTGCTTACCTTCACGACAGAAAGCACAAACCGCTCCAGATCAAGACACCGAAGCAAAAAGTGAGCTCCTACAACAACCATCACAGGATGACCCTCTGTGTCAACACCACCACGGTAGCTGAATAAAGAAAACAGAAAGGGATTTGTAAATGTATGTGTAGTCATCACAAAGACGTAAGTGAATATATGTAGACAAAGGCTGAAAGAGAGAAAAAGGACATAGAAGCCATTACACAATTTTCATCTCTGCTATTTCTGAAAGGTTTATAGAATTAGCTTTTGCTAGGTATCGCGAATGAAGTGAGTATTCCTCTGCAGCAGAAAGAGGGGGTGCCCCAAGATCACCAAATCCTAGCAATTTAACAAAATTGAATCCACCCTGCGCTTGTGCAGTCTTCTCCCATTGTTCTTTGCGTCTTTCGTCTGGATCTTTAATCAAAGACATGAAGGCGGGATCCAAATACGAATCAAGATGATTCGAGTTCCTGAAATCATATAGCTATAAACAAAACATGCAAAGAGGGGGATAGCAAAATGCGAAGACTGGAGCAGTCAGAGTTTAACCGACCTTCGTACCACAGCAAGATCAGTGGCAGGGCGCTCGACTAGGGCTGGAAAAGATCTGGCTGGGGGTTTATTTGGCAGAGCCTGTATTCTTATTTTACGTTCGTCTATCACAGTTTCACCATTTTCATCCCCAACATCAGCAGGGAGCTTTGTGATGGCTACCTCTTCCTCGTGCTCGTCTCGAGGAAAGTAAAGTGGAAGTAACCTATATTTAGAGAGAAAAATTTAGCAATAGTCGTTGTTGGTTGTTGCTTCTGCATCATATAACTACAAGCAATGCAATTAAGATACCTTTTGTATATCTCCGTATCAGAGGATGTGGTGGTACAGAAAACGACAGCGCTGATTTTATCCTTTTGCTTCTCTAGAAAGCGACGTACAGTTCCTGAAACATGCGCAACACATGAGTTGGAAACAAGAAATTCATTTATTAATAGCAAAGAGACTGTTAAAGAACTAACATACTTATGGCAACATGAGCAGCCGGTTCTCGGGGATAATTTTTGGCGTCTGTGTATATACAGCCCATAGCAATACTGCAAATATTGTATGCAACCCAAAATCAAGTCTTTGAGTTTCAAAAAACCAGAGCTAAAGAATCCAAACTTGAAAAAGTAAACTGAAGAATTTCTCTTCACACACCTTTGAAGCCCATTATCTATGAGAAGCTCCAGACAAGATCTATAGCAGTGGCTTAGAGCATTCTCAGCAGCTGTATGATACTTAACTGCATACTTGGGTCCTACTGTATGGATTACTCTCCTGAACAAGAAACCAAAACACATTTCTCAAAGTTGCGGGATTAAAAGATTAACAAACTTATTCAACAGTCATGATCAAAGCTACATGGAACGATCGGTAGTTAAGAGGTAATAACATGCCACTACAGCTTAATTTTGAAGTTTTCCCCAGAAATCACAAGATGTTCTCTACTACTCACAAGGCATGAAAAGACTGTATTCATTCAAAATTTCTTTCTTTTTAACTTCTCTGGGTAATTAGTGAATCTATATCTAAAACAATCTTCTCCACCATCAGTTACCTCGCTGGTAGATCATAGGCATTTGTTACTTTAGCCATCCCTGTCCGGCATCCCCCCTACCAAAAAGAAAAGAAAGAATAAGTTTAGATTCCTCTATTACGTAACCATCTAAAAGACAATGCATTATCTAATGCCTCCTTTGATAACATATACAAAAACTCTGCTTTTAAAAAACAGTGAAAGTAAGTGATGGTACCAATGTAGCACACTGTTCCGCAAGGCCAGGCCCAGCAGCGGCATGTAGACCAGGACTGCTATGCGCCTCGTCTAAGTTCTATCCTCCAATTCCAAAGAAAAATTCAACCACATATCCAAAATTATACACACAAAAGAGACCCCAAAAAGCTAATTCCACGGCATTTAGCTAACCTCGTTTGTCGAATTCACAACAGCATCGACCTCTAGGTTCCACGGCTCTCCTCTCCAAAGGTAGATTCTCGAATTGATCTCGTGATCAACGGAGAACTTAGAAGCCACCATCCCATTATTACCTCTGCTTCCTGCTTCAGAAGAAGACGAAGAAGAAGCCAAAGGATTAGCGTAACGCGGATTAGAGTGCGATGATGATCCATCTCCTCCTCCTGTTTCTCCTTCAAGAGACGATCTCTGCTCAACATCACTCCATCTCGGAACCTGATCTAAAGTCACGACGTAATCAACGCTCTCCGCCGGAGTTCCGCCGCGAGACGTCGTCGTCGCCGTGGGAACCGCTTGATACATCATTGAAAGATGAAAAACATACAATAACCTAATAATTCCCAGAAAAAAATCAAAACCATGGTCACGATTCAAAATCAATCACAGCACGAGAAATCAGAATCGAACGCAGAGAAGGTTCGTGAGATTGAGGATTTATAAAATCATGGTGTTACCTGAGAGTTGATCGGAGAAGGAAAACCCTAATTTGAAATTGAATAGTTTCATGTGCCAACGAAAGAGAAGCTAGAGAGAGATCATTGTTTTTTTTCTTTCTACGACTGTGATTAGATTAGAGATGACTCGATGAGGTGGCGAAAAACATCGAACAAAAACAGCTCGTATGCGACGATAAATAATCAAAAAAAAAAAACATTATTACGAATAGAGTTAATTAGTGTTTTTGGTACATTTTAAAAGATAATTTATCAATTGGGTGATTTTGAAGTAATAATTAAATTTTAGGTAATTTTGTTCGATTTTCGTATTTAAAATGACAAATTTACTCTTATTCACAGAACTTATTCACAAAAATCATTCACATAAAATCATTCACATAGATCATTTACGGGAGGTCATTCACGATTCACCATTCACATGAATTATTCACGAATATTATTCGTCATTCACATTTATTATTTATCATTCACATAGACAATTGATCATTTACAGAGACAATTCATCATTCACAACGATCATTCACTCAAAATCATTCACAAAATACCTTTCACAGACAATCATTCACGAGATTTGACAATTTCGAAGTTAAGGATAAAATTGTAATTTAACACGCGAAAATCACCTTTTAGCAAATTAAAATAAAAATCACCTAATTAACAAATTTATATCTCTAAATGTACCTTTTTTGCCAATTTTCTTTTACGAATATACCTTTGCTTTAAACCCTCTCACTCGTCAAGAAGGTAACGACAAAAAACCGCGAGCACATTTCGATTTATTTATTTATTTATTTATATATATATATATTTTTTTTTTATCTACCTGTTAAACGACGTCGTTTTCATGTTTCCTCCTATATCTTCTTCTTATGCGCTTCGCCATTAAAGCATCACACGGAGGATCAAAAACGAGGGTGAGAGAGAGAGAGAGGCTTTCTTCTTCTTCTTCTTCTCCTTCTTCCTCTTTTTTACGATCTCTGCTTCGATGCATCGTCTTCTCTAATCCGTAAGGTTTAAACGGTAAATTAAGCTTCAATCTCCATGGATTTTTATTCATCTGCCATTGATCTATTTCGTCTCCGGCATCTAAATGCTTGAATTCTTCTGATTTTGTCTGTTATATTTCGAAGAGAATGTATATTTTAAGATTGATTGGGAAGTTACCCTGTATCGTACATTGAATCTAGGGCAATTTTCTTTTTCTTCGCCATATTTTTCTGATCTGAGTATCATGTTCATCATCTCCACATAACTTAGATTTATATGAATGTTACTGTGTTATATGAATTTTGATAACAGCTTTGTATCTTTGTTGTGAAAATTTTCATATATTAACATATGGACCCTCTTCACTTTTTTTTATCCAGGCTTTGAATACTGATGGATGTTGATCAAAGAGAGTGTTTTCTATCTAGGAGGGTTACTGGGTAATGCACTGTTACAGTGGTGGTTCAGGTTTATAAATTGTGGTGTGATCAGTCTCGGTTTTTAAAGATTGCTTAAAAATGTGGAGCTTTGCTTCTAATGTCATTGGGAGTCTAGGGCTTAAGAAGCTCCCTGAAGCTCCCTCGCATTGCTCGGACGACGAGGTTTCAAACGTTAGCAGAGACGAAGAAGGATTGGAATGTCCCATATGTTTCGAATCGTTCAACATCGTCGAGAATGTACCTTACGTGTTGTGGTGCGGACACACTCTTTGCCAGAACTGTGTGTTTGGTCTCCAGTGTGCTGTATTGAGGCTCTCTAGCCGAGATATCAAGATCCCGTTCTTCGTCTCTTGCCCTTGGTGTCAGCTGCTTTCCTTCAGGATTGTTTACAATGGGAATATGAAGTTCCCTCGTAAAAACTTCTTCCTTCTCTGGATGGTCGAGAGTCTCAACGGTGACAGGACTAGACACGGCTCATTGGTCAGTAGAGATAACCAACAATCGGTTTTGTCTCCCATGTGTAGCAACATGTCTTTGGGTAACAACAATATGATCGTTAGGCCCGTTGTGCGTAACCAGTCTTCGGAACTTTTGCCTCGTCGTGATGACCAACCGAGCAGGCAACAACACTTCTCTTTCCACAAGTCTCTTGATTTCTTCATCTCGTTCACATCCAAGTTTCCGTTTTTGATAATTTTCTTGCTGATCGTATTCTTTGCTATACCCGGTAGCCTCATCATTCTTGCCCTTTACTTACTCCTCACGATACTTCTTGCGGTTCCATCTGGTATGGTACTCTATTTCGCTTACCCTATTCTTGAAAGGCTGGTAAATGAAATAACATCGTGGCAATGATACCTAGCGCCTAGCTCGTATTTATCGATTTCTCGGCACATTACTTATAGTGTGATTTACAAAGGCAGCTCTTTTTGAGCTCTTTTGAGTCTTGTGAAACTCTCATGATTTGTGGTAGTTTTGCACCTTTTGATAAATATTATTTATAGCAAGCTTGAGCATTTGTATTTTGTGATTTCGAGTTTTAGTACTGTTGTGCAACTTTCTCAAGTTTTGGTTTTGCAGATTTTGTGCTATAATTGAAATGTTATGTGTTATTACATGTTTGGCTTTACATTTAATGTAACTTGCAGGATTCAAAGGCATGTAGATGAAAATGGACTCTGACTTGTTGTTCTCATGAGGTTTGCTTTCTCCTTAACCTTTAACTCTTGTTTTATTCGACTCTCATATGCGTGTGCTCTCGCACTCGCGACAATGTTCTCAATGCTTTCGTTTTCGTCCTTGAACCTATTCATAGCCTTCATCTTTGTCTTCTCTACACTTCTCTGCACATTTCACTACATCTATTAGTCTTGTTAGCCATGCTAGAATCGGTGTTTTAGAACCGAAGAAGGACGCACCTCTGTTCTGTGAAGCTTTCTCTTTGCTTTTTTCCTCTTTTTGTCTTCCCATAACAGAATCTTCTCGCTTAGCTTCTCGTACCTGCAAATCTTGAACCCATTAGGCTCTTAGCTTCCTTTGAAGCTTATCTTACCCGATGAACCAATATCGAAACGAAGAAACATATAACACTCACTTGTTTTTCGCTTTGCCCATCTGTGTTTCCTTCCAGAGATCCAATGCAGGTCCCATAGGTACAAGCTTCTGCTTATTGCTTGCTCCCTATTTTCATTCAAAACAAATGAGTTTGTTCAGAAACAAATCATGAAATGTTAGATATTAATATGTCAAAGTTAGAACTTAACCTTGAGAAATTGTCCAAGTTAAGAACATAGAAATGCAAAGTTATATGTAGGTATAGAAACTGCATATGGAAGGCAAGGAAGGTGTGGTTTGTGAATAGCTGCTTAAGCAATACCTTTCCCTATCATTGAAGCCATAAACTTTAGGTGTCTCCACACAAAGGGTTTATTAAAAAAGAACATTTCCCTTTTTAGGTACTCTCTAGTAATCAAACTCAAAAGAGATTATTGACTTTAATAGATTCTTTGTCTCAAATTCCATCAAAGACCAACTTCTAATGGTGAAAGCCCATTAACATCAAAAAGCCCATTATTATTCAGTTCACAAAGCAATCAAGACTTCATAGAGACAGAGAGAGAGAGAGAGAGAGAGAGAGAGAGAGCTCCAAAATTAATGGAACTCATGTGTTTCTCTTGACGGATTGATCCTACATCTCCTTATCTCTGCCACACCAATGTATTGAAATTTGATACCTTTTCTTCCTCTAAATAAATATTTTGATAAATATAGACTAAAAAATTACAAGTAAAAACAGAAAGATTCCAAGATTGTTTCTGCTTTATTTTCCATAATAATCAATAAGTCCAAAAAACAAGCTTTGGAAATAGCAAATTTCAATCTTCTTCATAACGTAGTTGTAATGCACAATATTATACCCCCAAAGAAACATCAAGAAAGTAATTATGAAAAGAAAGAACGATTTACAATGAAAAAATGTCGGATGAAAACCCTAGCTAGCTAGTTCCTTTTCTTCTCACCCAAGAAAGCGTAACTTTCAGTTATGAAGTGGGTTTGGACCGGAAGGTACAAGTCTTTTATCGACGCCGTATCTCAGGTCAATCTCCGGCGGAGGAGGAGGAGAGAAGAGAGGTTGTCTACTGCTTCTATGGATTCTTTCGAGCTCGACGCACATGGAACGTGCGTATGGACGAGAGAAAGATTTGCATGAACGGTGATGAGGATAAGAGTAGTATGCGTGTTGAACTTGAACCCTCTCTTTGATTTGGTGGGTTCTGTTTGTCCAGTTTCTTGACGCTGTCTCCATTGTAAACAACAAGAAGACGATGAGGGAAGAGATCATAAGATTGATCGGACGGTTCAGGTTAGTCCGCATTATATTGTTCTTTTCTGTAATTGGTGAAGAAGAGAAGAGCAGAGATCTTTGCTTTGCCTTGAGATAGAAAGAGAGAGATTCTTGAAGAAATAAAGCTTGAGAGAGAGAGAGAGAACAAGAGGAAGATATTGGTGAGTTTAAGAACTCAAGAGTTTAATGCTGGCATCAGAGGTTATGTATGATTATTATAAAACTTGTGGTAAGTGTATAATAGGGTTAAGTCAAAAGAAAACTATTGAAATATGGGTCTTTAATTATAGAAATTTTCCATATCCCACAATCCCTGACCTTTATTTTTGCAGGAAAAAAAAAGCTAATTGATTTTTCTTTTAGATATGTTTAGTAGAAGAATTTCCGAAATTCAATAAACTATAGAGGTTTGGTTTCTTATTTCTCAAGTTAACCTAATGTGTTTTTTTTTTTTTTTTTTTTTTGACAACATTAACCTAATGTGTTAAGAGCTTTGTTTGTGCATTCATTGTCCTTGTTATCTTGTTTTTAAATATTCTATTTGAGTTTGTGTCACTAAGACAACAATCTCAAATCCTTGTAATTAAACTTCCATAGCTTATAGAACATTCCACAAAGATCTCTTGTATCACTTAAAAGCTTCTCAACCTATAGAAGAAGCATCCAAATTTAAGATGGAAATATCATAATATTTATAGGGACTATTACAAAACTACACTTTTGAATTGTATTTAACAAAATTACACCATTTCAAAATAACTTTTCAAAACTACGCATAAACATTCAAAGTTAAATTTAAATAAACCCTACTCACATAATTCTACCTTTTAAATAATATATTTTAAACATTAATTAACGAATCCAAATAAAAATTTTTTAATTTTGATAACTTTTTAAAAGATAAATCAACCATTTAAAATTTTGAAAGAACGTAGATATTTAAAAATATTGAATTAGGTGCAGTCTAATAAATGTTGAACGGTGCAAACGTTGTCGTATTACAAACATGGATTCACAATCTCTCTAGCTAGATCTCTTTCATGTTTGCAAATTACTAAAAGGTAATAATGATTATGATTTTTGGAAAACGTGTTTTCTTAATTGCTAAAAAAACAATGATGATCAATTGATCATATGTTAATTAAGAAATAAAAAAAAATGTAATAATATTCTATAAAAATTTGTACAATAGAACTCGAAGTTGAAGGTACATTGCTTCTGGCTACCACTTTAAATTGTTCACTTTATGACTCGATCTTACAACATGGCCCCTACTTTTTGTATTATTAGCGTTTATAACATTTCATATAAACTTAGTTTTTGTTAATTATAACCGTAAACACTTTAATTCGATTTGTGATAGCATTAATATTGTTTAATTTATGCAATATCGTGTTCTGTCCATAGATTTTTGTAATAAATAAACACTCTTCTTAGATAATGAGATTTGTTTTCTAGAGTTTTCGAGAGCATACAAATAAGTTAATATTGACAGAGACCGTTAACGTTTATACGAAGTTGAAATATTTTTGCATATATAATAACTTTTTTTTTTGGTAACAGCATATATAATAACTTAATAAGAGCGTTTGCGTTTAAATTAAATAAAAAATGACAACACAATATACGATTGATGTTATTTCCAACATGATTCGCATTCCATTATTGATACTTTCTGTTCATATATTAATCTTTTAAAATATTATTAATTACCGAATATATATATCGAATAAATAAATAAATAAATAAAAGGGTCCACAAGTAGGTGTCCCTTTTGCGTGTACGCACAAATGATTCGTAGATGCTATCCTCTTCTAATACCACCAAGTGCGATATAGACCAAACCAATTTAAACTGGTAATGAAGAATATTGCTATTTTAGATGTGTATTAATCTCTTCCAAAATATTATTAATTAGATGGTAGCTAATAGTAGATTAGAGCTGGTTTTAGTGCCTAATTCAGAGACGAATCAAGATGAAGGGAAATTTTTTTATTTTAAACTTATATTGCTATATGATTTTATACGGTAGTAATGTTATATAAACCTTTTTTCAAAAAGAAAAAAAATATTATATGCATTTAAAAAAAACAAGTATTCAAGTTAAAATTGGAAAAAAAAAATTTGTTTTATTTGATTAAACGTAAATGAAATGTAGAATGGTAGTCTAATCAGCAATCCTAAACTACAAGAACATTAATAATAACTATTCGATTACATGAACACAATAAGAAACATTAAAAATATTTATATGGACACGGTAAAATTCTATATTAGTATTCCTTCCGTTCTTAAAAGATTGATGTTTTAGATTTTTTTTTTTTTTTAAAGATTGATTTTTTGGTTTTTTAAATTATTTTAGTTTATTGAGAATAATGAGTTGTATATTCCAATTTCCAATACATATTAATTGAGATTATTGAATTACTATTGGTTAAAAATTTTAGAAAATTATGAAATACAAAAAACCATGAATTTAATATTGAACATTAATCCAGTTTCTTAATATGCCTGAAAAGTATAGAAAATCAAATAAAAAAAAAAGAGGGAATATATCATAAGTACACAAAAGCACATACTAATACAAATACAGCTGTTTTTGTAAGTTGTTAGCGCACCAACGTGGGGTACTTAATGTTACATGTTTTCAACAATATTCTTATAATGGTTAGACATCATCACCTAGACATATATATAATGTATGTTTCTAATCCAATTTCTTTTAATAATCCAATTTTAATCTGCTGATTCTATAGACTTACTATTTTTAATTGTCGATGTTATTTTAAGTTTTTTGCTTGAGTGCGACCGCAAAACGTTTATTGGAAGGATTGCAATTATGTGAATAGAAATTGAGAATAAAAAAAATAGATAATATATGGTTATAAGATAATCATGAGGATCAAGAAATACCACGTGGCCGGCTAATTGTTAGTGGATTATATTCGTTAGATTCTTGTCATATCCAACACGGACAACACGCATGAACCAATTAATTACTTTCTAACTTAAAATTTCATCCAAATTAAATAAATACTTTAGTCAGAATATTTTAGTTATTAGGGGTATTCTTTTGTTCTTAACAATAATTTTTTGGTTATTTTTGTTAGCTAAAAGCTTCCTTTGTTTTATGCTCATATAATAGATATGATCGGTGGTTTCTCGCGTCACCCACCGGAAAAACAACTTAAAATAATATATTTAGATAAAACTACTTTTATCATTATTAGAATTTTTTCTAAATTTGAGTTTATTTTCTCAAGTGATCTAGAATATATTCAAAAATACCAAAAATGCTAAAAATATATGGATAATCGAACCAAAAACCTAAGAAATATTCAACAAATACACCATTCAAGAAAAAATCTATATAAAAATTCAAAAAACCTAAATACCGAATTGAGTGAATTGGATTGAACCTAATAAACAAGTAACCAAACCAAAATTACATAAATCGAATAAATATTAAATGTGGCATAATTTTCTAAACAAATTTTCCAAATCATGTCACATTTTTCAAGATATGTTATCTTAAAATTGTGTCATGTTCATTTTTTGCAGTTTAGGATGTGCCAACAAAATCGAATGAACATTAAACTCATGATCCAAAATATCTAAACGAAAAACCAAATAGATATTCATAATAAATAAAACAGTTTGTTATTAATATTATTTATGATTAATCCATAATATTATTATTTTTATGTTATATGTTATATCATTTAAGAATTTCCATAATTTTTTATATTTCTATAATATGTGTTTTCAAGTTTTCAAAAATATTTATATAGGAAATGTTACATAATTTTCTAAACGGAACTTCCAAAAACCATGTCGCATTTTTCTCAAATCATGTCACATTAAAATTGTACAATATCACCTTTTTCAAATTCGAATGCGAGAGCAACACATAACTTTAAAAAAAAGACTTCGCAAATAGTGTTTAGGAGATTTGTTGTAAATATAAAATGGCTTTAATATTCGTATTTAATTTTGAATTACTATAGTATTAAGAAACTTTGGTTTATATGAACGAAAAAATAATTATATATATCTAACTTAAGAACTCCTCATATACGCATGAATCAATAATGTTTTGAGTGAACTTTAATTTCCCAACGTAAATGTTTTAAGAGATATAAAACTTTATAAGTTTTGGCAGTGGTTTAGGTTTTGGGTTCATACAAATGTAAACTCACACCAACGATGGGTTGAATCCGTCAGTTAAACGCAATCGTTGGTTGTGTTCACACTACAAGAATCTGCGCAAATTACCACGAAAAATTTACAACGATTATAATCGTCGTAAACTTACGACGACATTACGACGATTTTACCACGATTTTGGTTTTCGTCGTAAAATCGTCGTAAACTTTACAACGATTAAAATCGTCGTAAATTTAAGACGATTTTACAACGATTTTCCGATTAAGCACCAAATCGTTGTAAATTCAGGGTAAATTTACAACGATTTACCGACGTTTTGATTTATAAGAATATTTCGTCGCTATATCGTTGCTAATTTACCACGAATTTACAACTTCTGATTTTGGGACTTTTTAACAACGATTTAAAGACTTTTAATCTGGTAGTTGAAAACGTGCGACATCGAACAAGTGTTAACTACGGTGTTTGTGTTAGAGGAGACATTGATTTCTACGGAATCATCCAAGAAATCATAGTAATAACGTTTCCCGGGTTGCTCATGTTGAAGTGCGTACTCTTCAAGTGCGAGTGGTTTGATCCTACGATCGGAAGAGGTGTACGAATCAACAAGTCTGGGATCGTTGATGTCAATAAGAATAGAAGATACAACAAGTTCGAGCCTTTCATACTTGCATCGCAAGCTGAGCAAGTAAGCTTCATTCCTTATCCGCGTCTTAAGTCCACATAAATACATTTGCTATCCGTCATCAAAATTTCCCCGAGAGGGTACATAATCATGGAAGAAGAATCACCACTACAGAATGACACGTCAGTCGATATTCCTTCGCCAGAACTAAACACGGACATGGTCTTACTCGTTGATCCACATAATAGGGAAGGTCGAAGAGGTGAATGAGGACGAAGAAGAAGTCGAAGAGACCGACGAATTTGATAAATCGACTCCGAGGACGAACATGAGTCTGCTGATGACTCCGAGTAATAAATAAGAAAATAATGTATTTTAAATTTTTTTTATAAAATAAATTAACAATCGTCGTAAATTCGTGGTAAATTTACCACGAATTTACGATTTTTTTTTGTATTTTACACAAATCGTGGTAAAATCGTCGTAAATTTACCACGAATTTACGACGATTGTGAAATTTACACATATCGTGGTAAAATCGTTGTAAAACGTCATAAATTCGTGGTAAATTTACGACGATTGTACCACGAATAATCTTATAATTCGTTGTCTTATAAAGACTTCTAATCCTCAGAAGTTTTGTTTGTACGAGGTTGTCAACGTCAACGATTACCACGATTTTACAACGCTTTAAAATGTAATCGTTGTAAAATCGTGGTAAATTTACCACGATTTTACAACGGTTTTTTTGTACAAACCCCTAAACCCCAAACATTTTCAAAAGTATGTCTTATATTACGTACAAACACTAGTTAAGACATCTAAAGTTAATGAATAACTATAAAAACAATGTTAAAATTGCTTATCAATGAGTTTTGTTACATATTCTTAGAATTTATAAAGTTTAAGATAAAGTGTACTATAATATATTGTGGTTAATATGTCTATATGTTCTAAATTTACCAAAACTTGTTTTTCTGCAATCATATGACTTAGTATGATTTCATATGCATACAATATCATAGTTATATTCAACATGAAGTCAAATGGCGGATGAATTTCAAGCAAAATCTATTTAGTGTAATGAATCGTGGTAAATTCGTGGTAAATTTACCACGAATTTACCACGATTCACACAAAATCGATGGAAATTCGTGGTAATTTAACAACGAATTTACGACCAAAAATGAAACTCTAAACGTCAAATCCTCGGGAGTTTTGTTTGTACGAGGTTGTCAACGTCAACGATTACCACGATTTTACAACGATTTAAAAGGTAATCGTTGTAAAATCGTGGTAAATTTACCACGATTTTACAACGTCATTTTGTATAAACCCCTAAACCCCAAACATTTTCAAAAGTATGTCTTATATTACGTACAAACACTCATTAAGACCTCTAAAGTTAATGAATAACTATAAAAACAATGTTAAAATTGTTTATCAATAAGTTTTGTTACATATTCTTAGAATTTATAAAGTTTAAGATAAAGTGTACTATATATATTGTGGTTAATATGTCTATATGTTCTAATTTTACCAAAACTTGTTTTTCTGCAATCATATGACTTAGTATGACTTCATATGCATACAATATCATAATTATATTCAACATGAAGTCAAATGGCGGATGAATTTCAGAAAAATCCATTTAGTGTAATGAATCGTGGTAAATTCGTGGTAAATTTACCACGAATTTACGACGATTCACACAAAATCGATGGTAATTCGTGGTAATTTAACAACGAATTTACGACCAAACATGAAACTCTAAACGTCAAATCCTCAGGAGTTTTGTTTATACGAGGTTGTCAACGTCAATTATTACCACGATTTTACGACGATTTATAAAGTAGTCGTCGTAAAATCGTGGTAAATTTACCACGATTTTACAACGATTTATAAAGTAATCGTCGTAAAATCGTGGTAAATTTACGACGATTTTACGACGATTTACGAATCTATATATAGACGACCAAAATTTTTCATTTTCACTCATTCTCTCTAAATCTCTATCTCTCTCTAAAGTTTTCTCTCTCTAAAACTCTACAACTTTCACTCTTTTTCAACATCCCCAAAGGTAAATATTTTTAATATATGTGTTTTAAAACCGGATTTTAGAATTAGTTTTAGGAATTGGAATTTAGTTTTAGGATTTGAAATTAGTTTTAGGATTTGGAATTAGTTTTAGGCTCAGATTTTAGTTTTAGGATTCAGATTTTAGAATTATATGTTTAGAACATATAATTAATTATTAAAATACTTAATGTTTTGTTTTTAAAATATTTAAAACTTATTACTTAACATATTAATTTTTAATCTTAGTTTTTAAAATACATAATTAATATTAAAATACTTAATATTTAGTTTAGTTTTTAAAATACTTAATAATTTTTAAATACTTAATGTTTATTATTTAAATATTTAATGTTTTTTTGGCAGGTACTTTATATATGGCTCCTAGGAGAGGGAAGACCTTACCGTCGGACTACATGCAGATGTTGGCGGAGAAGAGGGCTTCCCGGGAAGGCTCGGCTTCCGGTTCAGCTTTAGCTTCCAGGACATCTCCTGTCCACACCGGGACGTCCGTCCATGGCGAGCATCCTCCTAATTTTTAATCTTATTTTTTTATTTATAATAATACAAATCGTGGTAAAATCGTCCCTAATTAGGGACGATTTTACGACGATTTGAAAATTTTATATTTCTTACAATCGTCGTAAAATCGTCCCTAATTAGGGACGATTTTACCACGATTTGAAGAAATATATATAATACAAATCGTCGTAAAATCGTCCCTAATTAGGGACGATTTTACCTCGATTGTAAGAATTTTTGATTTATTATAATTACAAATTTACAACCAAATATTCGTTGTAAACTCGTTGTAACAATTACAACGATTTTACAACGAATATTTTACCACGAATTTACAACGAATTTTTGTCGTCGTAAAATTTACCACGATTTTACGACGATTTGGTTTTTACTTCGATCGATTAACGACGAAATGAAAATCGTCGTTAAATCGTGGTAAACTGCGTTTTACCACGATTTTACAACGATTATGGTCGTGATAAAAGTCGTGATTTCTTGTAGTGTCATGAATTTGAACCGCGTTAGAAACGATGATTTACGTCATTAATTGATATTATCAAATGCTGGTTGCGGACCCAAGAGAATTATGAGTTTCGGCCCAGAATCTTTTGATTTAACAAAAAAAACAAAAAATGTAAAATCACCAATTAAAGAACTCCTCGTATATGCATGAAAAATCAATAATACAAGTAAAAAATATATATAATGAAAATAACAAAAAAAAAAAAAAGGAATTGGAAAGTAAAAGAAAAGAGTAAATGCAAATATCCGAGTGCCTAAAAAAAGGCGTCGATCTAGGAAGAGTGAAATAGTAGATAGTGGTCCCCACTTCCTCACTTAAAAAAAAAAAAAAAAAAAGTCCTCTTCCGTTCATTTCACTTGACCCTTTTGACATTGACGTTCAATATTTTATTTAACCCTTCTCTCACATGCATTATTATTATTATTATTATTATTTTACTATTATTATTAACACAAAATTATCAAAAAAAAAAAAGAGAGCATGATCTATGATGTATTTGACGAGACAATGCCACTTTAATGGGCTTCTTCAAAGAAGAGTTTTTACTCTTTCTCTCTTCTTCCTATCACAAACAAACCCTAGCTACTCTTCTCTCTCTCTCTCTCACTCTTATCTTCTCTCTCTCTCTGATCTATCTATATCTCTTCTTGATAAAACTATGAACGATCCTCCACAAGAACCAGATCTAACCAAAGACTCCTCTTCCTCCTCATGGACAGAACTCATCACATCCACACACTCTAATGACTTCTTTCACAGAGACTTCTCTTGGAACAATCTCCACAACAACAACGACGACTCTTCTCATGATCTACTTAGGTTCGATCCAACGGTCACAATCCAACCATCAACTTCTTCTTTAGCCGCTGTTAGAGAGGTTTCAACCTCTAATTATAACAATCCATGTGCTACTTCTAGCTCAAGCGAGGAGGTTGCTGAGAACTCAACAACCGCCTCCGCCGCTAAAACACCGTCAGAGACACCGTGAGTCCTCTCTTTCTCTCTATTTTTGTTATGACGCAAGAAACACGTGGCCTAGCTTTCTTTCTTGCAGGGGTCCGATCGTAATTTTACTTACATATTCATCTCTTGTGGTGGTGGTGGAGAGGACTTTCTTGATTTTTGGGACCAAAGCTATGTAATGAAAACACATTATCTGCAAAATAAATTCGTTATAAATGTTTATAAAACTTTATAGCGAAGTGATTTTGGTTGTATTTTTAGCTAAATTTGGGACCAAAGCTATATACTATTACCTAATGAAAATACATTATTTCACTTTTGATTTATTTTGTGTTCTTGCAAGAAACATAGAGAATCAGTACAAATGTTTAAAACAAATTGATTTGTGAATTTTTTTTTTGTTGAATCGTCGTCGGTGGAATAATTTTTCTTAGAGGAAGCAAAAAAGTATAATAATTATGATTAAAAACCATATATATATATATATATATTTAGCACAGCCGCAATAGCGGCTGTGTGATATTAGCGTGCACTCTACATCTCACTTTTTGTGTGTTTCTCCTCGTCTTAACATTTTTTTTATTAAACTATTGTTAGGTCAAAAGTGTCTCACGTTTTTTAATCAATCATGTTTTTTTTTATGGTACTATGTATAAATAGCAAAGTGTTATGTCAAAAGTTAAGTAAAAAAGATCTTCTTGAATATTCTAGATTTTGTCTCGTAATTTGTAATTACCATGCGTTGATCGGTTTTGTAGGGTTTTTGATTAATTATATTATTATATATCGGCTTTTAGCTAGCTAGCGTTATCAAATGTATGAATCTAATGATGGGATCATGATCATTACTAAATATATAAGCTTCTTTAGGGGTAAATTTTCTAGTGTGGCATTAGCATGAGAATTATGTTTTTTTGGGATCTTCTGATTGGTCACTATGTGATTTTGGTGCAATATATGTACTAATATTTTGACGGTTAATGTTTAGAAAGAAGGAGAAGAAGAAGGCTCAAAAGCGAATTCGACAACAAAGATTTGCATTCATGACAAAAAGTGATGTTGATAATCTTGAAGATGGATATAGATGGCGAAAATATGGACAAAAAGCCGTCAAAAATAGCCCATTCCCAAGGTTCTCCTATAATACTTCTTGTACACATCTTCTTGCTTAGCTTATATATATTAGCTATTATCAATTACAATTTATACAATTTTACATGGTACACTACTATATATAGATCAAACCTCTAGAGGCTCTACTAAAGTTATAATATAACAATTTTGTATTGATTGTTGTTATTGCGATATAGGAGCTACTATCGATGCACGAATAGTAGATGCACGGTGAAGAAGAGAGTAGAAAGATCATCAGAAGATCCAACGATAGTGATCACAACATACGAAGGACAACATTGCCATCAAACCATTGGATACCCTCGCGGAGGAATCCTCACTACTCATCATGATCCTCATAGTTTCACATCTCATCATCATCATCATCATCATCAACATCTCCTTCCTCCTTCTCCTTTGCCAAATCCATACTATTACCAAGAACTTCTTCATCAACTTCATAGAGACAATAATGCTTCTTCTACGCGAATACAACAACATTCTACTAGTGAAAATGCACCACTAGCGTCGTCTAATAATCCATCGGAAGAAGGCTTACTAGGTGATATTGTACCTCAAACCATGCGAAATCCTTGAGGTAACATTTTTCATTTCTATATTTGTAGATCATATATATATATATATGTGTGTGTATTTGTTAGTGTTAGTGTTATAAGGTTTATAACGGACCACGAAAGCATGTAAAGGGTTACTTTTATATATAGTGTGAAACTCAAAATCCAAATCAAGAGATATCTTAAAAGGGAGAAAAATCAAATTTGACAAAGACAAGTCTATAAGTACTTATGAATATATATATATATGAGAATCAAAATCGTGTTAGATTAGTACTTGATAGATAATATATGTCGGCCAATATATGCTTTTTCTCTCTAGCATTCATTTTTAGAGAACATATATAATGCATATAATAACAAGTGGATGATTTGCATCTCTCTTTTCCTTTATTTGTGTATAATTAAGAGAAATTTCTCAAAATAGGAAAAAATGTTTTTTGGAAAAAAACCATAAACACAAAAATCTAATTTTAATATTTTAAAACTTAATTTTTTCATTTAGGTTTGCTATATACTGTTTAGGATATAGTATTGACGGGGTAGTGTTTAGTTTTGAGGGTTTCATGTTAATTTTGAAGTTTTTAACTTAATTTTAAGTTTATGGTATTTTTGTCCAAAAAACTTTTTAATGGTATTTAAGGAAAAAAAAAACTTATGATGATATTTTTGTCAAAAAACTCTTTTCATGGTATTTTCCAAAATTGCCCTATAATTAATAACAAGTATATATATATATATATATATTGTATTAGGATCAAACATAGTATATAGTGGCTTTTGTCATAGTACTCCTCTTGTTAAAATTAAGGCATATATATATATAGGCTTACTTATGTAAGGTAGAGATTAGCCGAAAATGGGTCGGCAGGATTATTGAAAATGTCAACAAATATTAATAACAAAACTCAACTACTCCACTCACTTTCACCATCATATATATATATATATATATATATATATATATATATATATATATATATATACATATATACCAATTTTTATGTGTGTTCACACGAAACCAGTTTGCAAGATTATGTATATGTGATATGTCCTAGTGCATCAAGTACTATTTTACTTTTTTTTGTGTATATGTGCATGCATAATATAGACGAGACATGTGGGTATAAGTTCTGAGGGTAATAATATGTTAGGTCACAGGAATAAATGCTTTCTGTTTTTAGCCAAAGATACGAAAGAAAGGAAGAAAAAAAACGAGAAAATGAGCAAGAAGAGATATGTGTGCTTGGATGTTAATTATATGATTTGATTTCAAATATGAAACGTGACATATATATATATATATATATATATATATATATTAATTACATTTTACATGTCTTTCTTGTTTGATATAGTTTCTCAAGAACTGTCAGCGAATTATTATGACCTTAATTGGTAACAATAGCTACGGAAGTGCTAACTCATTAGTATAAAAGATATTATGAAGACCGGAAATTCAAGAAGATGATCACAAGGTGTTGTAAGAATATATATATATATATATATATATATATATATAGTAAATTCATTGATCCATCAATGGCGTCTCATCATCGGTATAGGATTGCGATTTCTCAAAGTATATATAATTTTGATGTTACTCAAACTTTAATCTAATGAATTATGTGGATTCATCCCATATGTAGATGCATGTATATATGTGCACTTAATTAAAAGAATGTGGAGCTTTCCTGAAATATACTTTTTCAAGTATGCAATTATTTAAGACTTTTATGTTTACAAAAGTAATTATTGAGTTAATTCAAGAATATAGTAGCTAGTTGGTATATGTCATTTCGGTTTTGAACCCTCATAGAAATCAACAATAACGTCATGTATTTTTAATAATATACACTCCACTATTTAATATGTCATGATCATTGTGTTATATGGTAATGAGATGTGAAAATATCATGTTCAACACTTTTAGGGTAAATGTATAAATGAAAATGGGAATTACAAAACTATACCGTTTGAATTGCATTTTACAAAACTACATCATTTCATAGTTAATTTTCAAAACTACACATGCATACTTAAAATTAGAACTAAATAAACCCTACCCAAACAATCATACCCCTTTAATATTATACCCTTAACACTAATTAGCGAACTCAAATAAAAATATTTTAGTTTTGGTAATTTTTTAAATGATAAATCAACCTTTTAAATGATAAATCAACATTTTAAAATTTTGAAAGTGTGTAAATATATAAAAATATTAAATTAGATATTGTGAATGAATAGTTGAAAGGGTTTAGTTTTGTGAATTCCTTTAAATGAAAACTCATCTTCAGCACTTTTAGGTATATAATAATTATTATTGGTTCATTCAATTTTAATAATTAAAATGAAACCCCATCTTCAACACGTTTAGGTAAATGTATAAATGAAAACCACAATTCCTCTTAACATGTATCCACATGCTTACAATTGGTTAAATCATAGAAACAATGTATCTCTTGATTACATAGCAAAAAACCAAATAACCTTAAAAGGCCTATATGACCAAAGTTACGACCCAAAAAAGTTTCCATGGGCTTAAGGTTACAAGACAACTCAAAAAAGCAACCAACGTTCGAAATTGAATTTTTTTGTATTTTTTTGTTATAAATAGGTTAATATTGAAAAGTTGAGGCACCGACTTATACCAGCTCTATTTTCAAGAATATCCACACAAAATATAAAGAAAAACTACTTAAAAAATTATAAAAATAAAATATAAGGAAAAAAATGTGTACTGCTTTTAGTGTGTTTTGTGTGGCACATGACACGTGTCGTAGCATGACGGTAAAGGTTTGTCTTCAGCACATGGTTTGGTCCGTTCCCCATTTTGTTACCGTTATGTTTTAAAATATGATATAATTATACAGTTTAGTAATTTTCCTGTTAAAATTGTCATTATATTATCAATTTTTGTTTCATTTTTCAAGTACCACCTGAATTGAAAATGCTTAGATTGACAAAAAAAATCTTGTAGTCTTTTATAAATTGAAAGTATAAAATAAACATAGTTAGAACAAAACTAGTATATCAAGAGTTTGATAATCTATATTAGTATTTTTGAAGTACTAATTTGAAATTTTCCAAAAAATCACACTAAATTACACATTATGCCATTGGGCATAAAAGGAAATATTTTTGAACATTTAATTACAAAAAATCAAATAAGGAAATATTATAATTGTCTCCAAAAATAAATAAAAAATATTAAAGAAATTATGTAAAAAATATTTGAAAAAAAAATAAACATTTGTAATTCACATAAATACATTATTACATAGTTTTTTTTTATAAAAAACTACCATTAAAATTTTATTTAAATCAAAACAAACAGGTTTAATTAATATTATTAAGAATTTAAAAACGATTTGAAATTTTTTTTGTTAAAAATATCAAACAATAAAAAACAAAATAGTTTGTTAACGAGTTTGATTTTCGGTTCGATTATAAACAAAAAAGAAGAAATTGCAATTCTACTAAAATTTAAATCTTATATTACATATTTAGAATATGTTTACAACAATTATTTATATATATATAATCAAAATAATTATAATTTAAATAAATTTGGGTAAATCGCATAATATGATTTGTGTATTTTGATTCGGTTTGTATTTTGAATTCGAGTATTTTCGAATCCTAAATATAATAAATAATAAATTATTGGTCTAATCAACTTATAAATTATATTAAATTTTTGCTATACGAAATATATAATAAAAATATTTATATTATTATTTTTGAAGTATTTTTTTGAACTTTTCCAAAAAACTCACTTAACTACATACTATGTCATTGGTTTTAAACTCACTTAAAGAGTTATGTGAAACTTACACACAAACATATCTCATTCTATATATATACTTTTTAAAATTGACTTAAATATCAACAAAAACAATAAAACCGATTTTAACATAAAATCAACCACTAATTTCATATTTATGATATTTTTGATATAATCTTTTTATTTTTCTTACGGAGGTCTATAAAAAATTTCAGAATATAAATATTTTTTAAAAAGTATATAGTTTAGTTTTTATATATAATCATTGTCCATATTATAATTTTCTATTTATATTAATATTTTAGATGTTAATAAACATCTATATTGAACATAGATAAAGTTTGTTTAAATCAATTAACACTAGCATAACAATTATTTATTAACGGGTTCGGTTTCTAGAAAAATTCTAGATAAATGACAAGAAGTTTGAAAATAATGATTAAACTTTATCATAAACAAATTTCGGGTAATTCGGGTTCAAATCTAGAAATTTGTTTTGGCTTCGGGTTTTCGAGTAGTAAATTTCTCAATTCGTTCGGGTTATTTATTTTTGGAACGGTTTCGGTTCTTTAATTTCGGTTTGGTTCCAATTATGTACTTCAAATATAATTATAACTATTATTATTTTAAATAATTTTTGGGTAGTTAGAGTAGTTTAGTTTAGTTCTACAAAATTGAGTTCGGTTCAGATTCGATTTCGGGTATTATGGTAGTAAATTTCCCTATACATTCGAGTTATTTGTTTTTAGAATCGGTATTGATTTGAGGATTTCGGTTTGGTTTGGGTTCGGTATTTCGGATCCGGAAGTTTTGTCCATCCCTAATTTTTATAGTTTATAATAGTTTGGAATAAACACACTTACAAATTATATTAAGATTTTGCTATATAAAATATAATTCTCATTATATATTTATGGGAGAATCACAAAACTACACCATTTCAAAAATATTTCACAAAACTACACATAAAAACTCAAAATTAAATTCAAATAAACTCTATCCACACAATCATACCCCTTAATACTATTTCTAAACATTAATTAGCGAACACAAATGAAAATATTTTAATTTTGGTAATTTTTAAAAGGGTAAATAAAGCTTTTAAAATTTTGAAAGGGTGTAAATTTGTGAAAATATTGAATTATGTGTAGTTTTGTGAAGGAATGATTGAAATGGTGTAGTTTTGTGAATTTCTCTATATTTATTTGCATAAACAATAAAAGAACAAAATACTCTTTAGAAATTCTGAATATTTTTATTTATTTTACAAAATCAAAAAAAATATTACAAACTTCTAAATTAACTGTATATATATAAAATTATTTATAAAAAACATAAATTAAAACTAAAGATAAAAAGTAGAGAGCGAGATTCTACTTTTTATTTAATGAAAACAATAATATGTGTATTTCTGCATTCCCACTAATCCATATTTATGGGCGTAAATTTTGACCGTTGCTAAATAATTAAGTTTTTATGAAAAGAAACTCATATGAGACACGTAATTTAGTAAATAAAGAAGAACATTGTCCCCTTTTTACTATAATCTTTCGGTGCGCCGATTATACTTTTCACAAAACCACACTACAAGACAAAAAAAAAGTTGCATGTTATATTCTTTTTTTTTTTTGACAGACCCATTTTATTAAGTTAAGGTAACGGTATGTTACTTCCCGATAAGGGAAACCAATCCGGAACCAAATCACTTACATGGGAAAAAGACACATTTCGGGTTCTAGCCCGTTTTGCTAAAACATCCGCTTGGACGTTTAGACGTCTAGGAACAAATTTAATAGAAAATTCAACAAACAACGTCTTCAAGGCTACAAACTCTCCTAACTCGGAATCAAAAGTTGGCCACGACGAGAGATCCTCCACCATGTTCACAAGTTCCTTGCTATCGGAGGCAAAAGTTATACTTAACATCGACTTAGCCACTAAAACCTTCATTACCCAAAAAAGAGCGTTAAACTCAACATGAAGTGGAGATAAAGCTCTAGGGACGGAGCTTAATCCTAAGAGTAACTCTTTCCCATCACATCTAACCACCCATCCAAGTCCACTAAACTCATCCTTGTCCGTCCATGAACCATCCGTGGAACACACAACACCCGAATGCAAACCATCGTCCAGGCCGCACTTGTACCACTCACATCTTCCACTTGTAAACTAGCTTCCTCCATAACCTCCTCTTTCTTCATCGCCTCCAACCAAACCATAGCTTCTCTATTAGCCAAGTCAATAACATCAAGGGGTTCCACATCAACATTATTGAAAACTTTATCATTCCTTGCTTTCCAAATATACCACAATAGCCAAGGAAACATAAATACCACTTTTTCATCAAAACCTCTTTCTTTGACTCTCCAAAATAAGAAATCCATATTATAAAACATAGAGCCAAGGGGAAAAATGTTTGGTGAAGAAGGAATTGGTGACAAAGCCCAAGTTTGCCTAGATGGCGGGCACTCAAAAAGAAGGTGAAGAATGGATTCTTCCTCTGCGCCGCATCTAGCACAAGACTTATCACTCCCTATGTGTCGGGAGGAGAGACGTTCTCCTGTTGCTAAGCAACCCGTAATACATTGCCACACAAAATGTTTTAATTTCCTGGTGGTTTTCAAATTCCAAACATGTGCTAAAAGTGGATTAACACTAGGATCCTGAAAAGGGGAGTCACATGTTAGACGAGAGGCATCTCTCGCGGTCCAATAACCTGATCTCACGGTATAAACACCGGATTTCGTCAAAGACCAACTAAAACCATCTCCTGATATCGAACGGCTTGGCCTTATCTCCAATTACACTTTAGTTTAAAACATAAGTTCTTTTATATTTTGCTTATGTTTCACTACTTTCTTTTATATGATGTTAAAGTTAACTATAAAAATACTAAAAAAAAAACTATAAAAATACAACTATTTGAAAACCTAATGCCAAGATACAAATTTAACATCTTTTATTTTTGATCAAAAAATTAACATCTTTAAGATACTATTTAAAATTAGATAAATATTATAGTAAATCTAGTTAAGAAAAATTATTAATGCTAAAAAATCTAAAAAAATGCCGCAAAATTAGAACAAAGGTCATCTATAATATTACATCTAACATGTTCACACTTGCAATTACTCTCTCTCTCTCTCTCTCTAAAATCACTCAAAACACACACTCAAAAACAAGTTCGATCTAACATTTCTTCTCTCTCTAGAATCTCTCAAACAACAGATCTCTAAAATCACGCAGTCATGTCATTTTTACTTCCTCTATGTCTAATTATCTCCATGATTACCTCTTCAAGTAAACCCCTTACATGTTTCCTCTGTCTTAATCCACTTCCAAAAAAAAAATAGATAAAATATCTATTTTTTTACATTTTTGACACTATAATCTCTTTAAAAATCTGATTTTTAATAATGGGTATTGAAACAGATGCTGCCTATTGTGTGTGTAAAGAAGGAAACGAGCAAGTTCTTCAAAAGGCAATAGACTATGCTTGTGGAGCAGGTGCTGATTGTACACAGATCCAACAAAACGGTGCTTGTTTTCAGCCTAACACCGTTAAAAACCACTGTGATGTCGCCGTTAACAGTTACTATCAGAAGAAAGCTTCTTCTGGTGCCACCTGTGACTTTAACGGCGCCGCTACTATCTCTACCTCTCCTCCGTCAAGTACTCTTCTTTTTATTCAATAACTACCCCTTACTTTATTTATCAAGATTAAATTTCTAATTTTATTTTTCTGATTTGATTTTTTTTATTAATTTTAAATCTGTGTATTTTTAGGTGGTTCAAGCTGTTTAACTGGTTCAAGGTATGTTTTTTTATGTTCTTGAATCGATCTTGTTTGTTGTGTTAATATTATATTTAGATCAGTAAAAATGGTTATGTGTGATTATTAGTGTATTTAAAGTAATTAATTTTTTGGGGTTTTGTGGGTAGATTTGTTACTGTTTCTTTACCACCGACTATAAATCAAAAGTTTTTAAGTATTTAATTTAATTTTGGGAGAGACACAATGATAGTGATATAAGGCCAAATGAATAGACAAGGAATCGTGATTAAAATTGTATCATTTCACCTTTTTTATTAAAAATTCAAAAGAAAAAACAAGACACCATTCACATGATCCAGATGTGTATTATTTGGATTAATCTTTAATTAGTACTAATCATTATTCATTTTCTAACAAGTAATCACTTATGTTTTTTTCACTACTTTTGCAGCTCTAGTGGGACCCCGTCCACCGGGACACCGTCGACCGGGACACCGTCGACCGGGACACCGTCGACCGGGACACCGTCCACTGGGACTCCGTCCACGGGAACACCGTCGACCGGAACACCGTCCACGGGAACCCCGCCTAGTGGGACACCTTCGACCGGAACCCCAACAACGGGGACACCAACTAGTGGCGGCTTCCCATCGACCGGAACTCCTACCAGTGGAACTCCCACAAGTGGAATGCCGAATTCTGGCACGCCCTCTAACGGGATGCCATCTTCGTCTTCATCTTCGGTGTTTCCGGGGACTACTTTTGGACCAACAGGAAGCGGTGATCCTAACGCTGCTGGAGAAACATTGTCGGTCCGAACTAACATCATGGTATTTCTAGTAACCGGTGCGGCTATGGTTGCGATGATGGTTTAGAAGACATCATCTTAAGATAGCAATGTGGTTGTACTGAGATTTTGCCGACGGCTTATGGGTTGCGCAAATCGGATATAGATGTTATATCTTCTTTTTTTTTTATTTTTGGGGTTACTCGTTGCCTTTTTTAGGGTTTAGAAATGTAATAACCTTATTAGGTTGGCCATGGAGCTTATGTTATAGTATGTTTACAACTTCATCATGAGTTTTTCTCTTTCTTTGTTATGTAAAATCCGGAGGGTGACATATGGTTCTCTTTTGGTTTCTATTTATTTTTTATCCTTACAACTTCTTGTTTTAATCTCTATTTATCATATAGCAAATACTTTAGAAAAACTTTATTAAAAAGTTTGTAAACTATTTCAATTTTACGATATTATTTTGGTGGAAACAACTTTTTTATTTTTTATTCATATTTTGGACTTCAAAAACTTACCATGATATTTTGACAAAAAAGAAAAGATGAAGAGTTGCCCATGCTAATGGAGAGTAATGTTAAAACCAAAAATAATGTAGTAGAATGCTTGGTATTTCACAAAAAAAAAAAGTATGATTTAAGACTAAATCTTGAAATATTCAATTTTACTTGGATTAATTAACGAGAAGAGTAATGGGCCTCTCGTTAATGGGCTTTAATAAAAAGGAAAAAAAAACGCTAGAAGGAGGGGTTGAACCTCCGACCTTGTGGTTAACAGCCACACGCTCTAACCAACTGAGCTATTCCAGCTTCCATGTTTGTCTTCTTGACTCAATAATAATTATCATTTATTTCTTCTTACAAGAATGTTTATGGAATCTCCATTTCATGCTTAAAGTGTGATAGAATCCATGGTTGTGTAACTTTGTTAAGCTTTAGAGAGAAGATATGTGAGCTTGAGAATCTGATTGATGTTTTTTTTTTGGATTAGTTTCTAGATGGTGAATGTTACACGTGGCATTGCTAAATTAGGGAGCATTGAATTTTAGGAGCAAGTTTTAGATGGCGCCAAAATCAGACAAGGTTTGATTAAAGACTAAAGCTAAATCCCTATATTTTAGGAATACCTTTGCTTTTAAAGAAATCTACACAAAAGAAAAAAAATCAAATGGTTTACTTTTTACATTTTTTTCAACCCTTTTTCTCTCAAAATTTTCAAAGGATTATTCTTTTTAATGTGTTTTTTCATTTGTTTTATGGATTCAACATTGTTTTATCTTGATTGATAAATTCTCCATTTTCATGTTCTTACCATTTTATTTAAAACTTTCATCATCCTATATATATTTTTTTGTTTCCAATTTCACATTAGGATTTATAAACAAAGAAGAAACACAAAGAGAGGATTATTATTGGAGGTATACATTGCGTGTAAAGGAAGTTTCATTGGATAATTTACATGGATATTTGTAGGTATGAGTAAGTCCTCTGTTTCATTCTTATATAACTCTTCTTTATGTTTTTGACAATTATGATTGGTTTGTTTAAAAAGAAGATGACAAAGTTTTTGTTTGAAAATTTGTGCAGCCATGGACAAGAATCACAAGAAAGGACACAATAGAAAAGGTTTTCATCTAAAGAAACATAGAAAAGCAGATGATAGTAGAAGCTTTGATCCAAGAACAACAACAACAACAAACACGGTCGATGAGAAGCCGGTTTTGTTTCAATTAGGTAGCATTGCTAGCTACGGTGTCATCAGCGATGTTCGTCTCGAGCCAGATCCAGAGATCGCAACTACAAGCAGATCTGTATCTCTTTCCTCTTCTTCAGACAACACACTTGACTCCAATGCAAAAGATAGAAAATCTAGCTTATCTTTCGATAGTAGCCGACACAACAAAGACCTCTTAAGCCTTTCTTTAAAGCTAAGCGAGTTACAAGGCTCATCGGATACACCAAGGTCGCAAGTCTCTGGTGTAACACATGCTTCCTTGGAGCCTCCTACGCTTATTATGTCGCCTTCTCTTCAAATGATGGATAGAGAAGAAGGATCCGATCAACCTCGGAGAAACTTGGAGAAAAACTTGAGCAATGTCTCTAATGATTCTTTGTTTAGTCTAAGCATAGGCGATAACACGATAACTAGAGACGAGTTGTTTAGTTACCGGGATTTCAAATCCGGAGAGCTTTTGAAATCCGGCGAGCTTTTATCCTTTTGTCCTTCTCTTCATGTCCCTATTGATTCTTCTGAACTTGGTAAGAGCTTTGATATTGATGATGATGATGATGATGATAAAGAGAGTGGTACTTCGAGAGATGATAGTGATGATAATAGGTCATTTAACTCGGATATTTCATGGAGGAACATTGGTGAAAGTAATAACTATGTAGACGATCCACCGTCTAGCTCGCAATCAGTTTCACACCCAATGTGAGTCTTGTTTGTTTATGATTATACTTTGAGGGACAACGGGGGGCGAAACATTTGTTCTGACCCCCCAATACTTGTAAAAGATTTGTAAATACTAAATAGAAATATTGGCTCCAAAATGTAAAAGTGTGTCGCCCTGTAAATCTCAGGACCGGTCCTACTTGTTGTAGCTATTTTTGATTCTTGTTTTGGTTTTAACGCAGAGCGAAAAAGAAGAAGAAAAAGAAAAAAAAGTCGAAGAAGGCGAAGAAGAAGAAGAGTACACAACAACAACAACATCAACAAAAGCCAAAGAAAAGATGTTCTTGGTTGTGCTGCAAGAGCACCGGACCGTGCTTGTCTTGTTGCAAATGGCCATGTTGCGACTACGATTTCTCTTGCTTTAAACGGATAAAATGTTGCGCGTGTTGTTGTATGTGGCCCAAATGTTGTTGCTCTTGGCTCTTTTGTTGTCATTGGAGTTGTTGGGGGTGTTGTTCAAGGTACATTTAATACTTCAAGATTCTCACATTGGTCTTGTTTTAATATGTGATTGTAATAATAACATAGTTTTATTTGTGTGTTTGTTATAGTTCTTCAAAGAAAGTAACAGAAAGTAAAGAAGGGAGAGTCCAAAACATGTCATAAATGGTTTTGTTGTTTTTCTTCTTGTTCTACTTCTTTGTCTTAACACTTTAGAGCATCTCCATTGGTTACACAATTATTTTGCTTTTTTAGTTTTTGTTTTTTAGCTTAAGATCTTCTGAATTTTAATTTCTTTCCATTAGTAGACACTATTGGATCTTAAAAAAAAATCAGTCACAACTTAATTAATATAAGTCACACATTGAGCTCAAGTGTAAATAAGATAACCAGCAAGAGAGTTTCAGACAAAGACGATGTTAGTTTTAGACAAGGGCGATGCTAGTTTCGGACAAGGGTGATGCTAGTTTCGGACAAGGGTGATGCTAGTTTCGCCGCCTGGTGGTTTACAGACACCGCCTGGTGGTTTACGGACATCGCCTGGTGGTTTACGGACACCGCCTAGATAGTTTCTTGACTCTGCTTTACCATCCGAATATGTTGTTACCTTTTCACCGAATGATATATGGCTTATACTACCAAATGCTTGCTGAAAGCACGCGGTTAGCCGGTTACGGTTATAAGTTATAACTATTAAATTAGAAAATAACAAAAAAAAAGATGCATCATCTACTTCTTTGCATGTGACAGGGAGCACTAGACAGCTCCGATTCGTCAGCTACTTCGTTATGAGCAAATATACCACTTCCTGTCATCTCCTTCATCTTATGCTCTGAGCAAGGTTTTCTAGTGAATCATCATCATTTATAAACGAAATCACAAGCTTTACAAATAAACTTCCAAGTCATGTATATGTATATGTATATGCAAGTAAACACCATGAATTATATGCTCAAGAAGACTTAAAACCAATTCTCTATGACACAAAAGATATGATTTTAAATTCACTACAAGAAACCAAATCTGATATGTGAGTACTATTGGTTAGAGGTAAACAACATTACAAGTTCAAATCAATAGTGTCTCTAAATTGTATTTATTGAGACAAATTTTGGAAACTAAATTAAAAAAGAAACAGAGATTGAAGCGGGGAAGTGACCTTGGTCTAGTGGCATTCATAAGTCCACAGGAGGCAGGTAGCACCACCCCACCCGGGATCGATTCCCCGCGCCTACGATAGTGTAGGTTTGGCTAATGGGTCGGCCATTTGTGGCCCAAATGTTGACAAAAAAAAAAAAGAGATTGAAGCTAATCACTAACCTTTTGTTTAAGCTTTCAGCTTCTTCATCAGTCACTTGACCTCCAAAAACCACTTTGCTAATACCATCAAATGACTAATATAACCCAAAAAAAAAAAAATCAAAATCGAAACAAAAAGATTGGTAAGGATTTAAACGAATTTCTCAAATCGAATCGGAGAGAAACAAATCTCTTGGCGATGAGACGGAGGTCGATGTATTATTTTTCAGCTAGAGAAGAAGAAAATTAGGCTTCGTTTTGATTGAAATAAAAGGGGAAAAAATAATCAAATCAACCACAACTTGACACGTAGGGGTTTTAAACTTTCCCCAAATATTCTTCACCAAGACCCGGTTCCAACAAAAATTGTTTAATTATAATTTTCTTCTTTTATTTTTAATTATAAGACACTCTCTAAACACCTCTAAGATACATGAATGGAGATGGTCTTAGATTATATTCTTACTCAACTATCTGTTTTTTTCTTCTTTAGATAAATTGATTTTTAAAAAGTAGGTTTCTAACGAAATGTAAATGTTTTTTTTTATTATTGAGAACAGTTTTCAAAAAAGGAATATGATGCAACATAAGGTTTAAATAAGATTAGGTGAAATGTCACATATATATCTTGTGGTAGATATGTAATAAAGTTGAACTTAGATCCTTTATTGATGTTGATGTAACTTAATTTCACTGGATGTCGACATTTTAGCTAAAAGTGTTTTAACTTTGCAAGTAAAAAAAATATTTAAGCTATAAAGTGATCAACATGATTTGTCAAAGTATAAACTTGATATTTGTCGGTTAATATATAAACAAAATAAATGTATGTAAGTATTAGCACTAAATTATTCGCAAGACTTGAAAATGATTAGTAGCGTTCGTCCATATAAACTGATTAGTGTTCTTTGTAAATGGCAAAATCACTTGTAGGATCGTATTACTACGTTAACAACCTACATTTTGTTGTAATAATAACAAAAAAGTAACATCTTCAATTATATGATCGTACTTGTGCATCATTAACAACTTTAGATTGTTTGCCCAAAAAAACAACTTTATGTTTTCAAAAATCAGTTGTGCTTAATTTGTAAGTAATTTTTGCAACTTTTACATATCCTATTGACTTTTTGCTGCCTTTTAATAGGCATATTTTGGGAAGTGACTTTGTCTAGTGAGAGTCATAAGTCCACATGAGGCAGGTAACATCATCCCACCCGGGATCGATTCTCCGCGCCTACGATAGTGTATGTTTGGCTAATGGACCAGCCATTTGTGACCCAAATGTTGACAAAAAAGGCATATTTTCAATATAATTATTAATCGTCACCAGATTTAAATGATTACAACTTACAAGTGAAAAAGAGAAAAACTAAACCGTTACATTAACAATTTAAATGTACATTCCACATTTTGAATCTAGAGAGATTATGGATTGCCTGAGTATAAATTTCTAAAAATTCAAATGATATCATTCCAGATTTCGAAAAAGAGAAAAAACTTAAGATTTACACTGACATTTAACATGACTGCAATTAACATGATCGTATAACATTCCAAATCTAAAGAGATTATAGATTTCGGCGCATAACTTTTTACAAAAAGTCAAATGATTTCAATAATTTTCCAGATTCCGAAAAAAGAAAAACTTACATTGACACTAAACATGACTAGACTTATGTTACCAAAAAAACATGACTACACTTAACATGATTGTGTTATTCCAAATTTTGAATCCAAAAATATTATAAATTCAAAGGCTGGTATTATCAAAGGCTAGTCGCGGACCTAAGGGATTATGAGCTTCGGCCCAAAACCTCCATATTTTTTTTAAAAAAAATTCAAATGATTTCACAATATTTTCCAATGCTGTCGCAAAATTCGAGTCTTATGTATCTAAAACAAATTTTGTATAAAGAAAACAAAGCATATACGATTACGATTTAAATTCATAGATGATTGTGAGCGTAATCGCATGTGCCATAGGCCATTTTGCAACGTTATTAAAGCTCAAAATCATACAATAAAATACTAAAAATGGCATGGAAGAGGAAACTAAACAAAGAAAACAAAATCAGTTTATTTTCTGACGTAGAATATAACTTCATCATGACGCATATAAACTGAGGAATACACGTCTACTTTAAAAAAAAAGGGAAATGATTTAGGAATCTAATCATGGACTAATAACAAAGATAGGGTCCCACAAATAGCATAACTGGTCAAACAAGGAGTAGCCATGTGGAGACCTCTCTCTTCTCTTCTCTTCTCTTCTCTCTATAATAATAAATACATTAAGACATTGACTTGTCGTGGGTCCCATCTCTCTCTCTCTTAAAGTCTGTAAGGACAACGACAAAAAGACTTTAACGACAAAACTGACCGAGACGCGCCTTGAAACTGAAACATTATCTATCTATATCTCACACACACACAGATTATATAATTTCATACTATTTTAATTATTTTTTCCCTTTTTATTACCAAGTTTTTAAAATTAGTATATGTTATATAACTTGATTAATACGGATAAACTTTATATTTTTGTAAGTAGTGTCTTTTGAATTTTTTTTCCCACTCAAGAATTGAATTAAAATAGTTTTTATATAGAAAAAGTGAGATAACTCTCATTTTTCTTTTCTCGTTGTATTTTCCTCGAAATTCATTCTTTGCTTTGACTGTTTCCAATACGTTAAAGAAACTCTTATTTAATTTTTTTTTGTATTGATTATTGAGCCAAAGAAAAGTTTTTTTGTTTTTGTTTTTTCATTTAATGTCGTTCTCTTTTTGAGTAAAAGAAAGAAACTTTCTTCTTTTACGACTTCAATTTCGAGATCAATAATAAAAAAAACTTCGTTTTTATTTCTTCGATTCAAAGGTGTAAACACACACACACAAAATTAGGGGTTTTTGATTTTCTTCTTCTTCTCTCTTGTAGAGAAAAAAAAAATGATAAGAAGAAATCTCTTATTAGCTTTGTTCTTCCTCCTTAATCTCTCTGCTTTTTCATTTTCCCGGAAACTTTTTCCCGAGAAAACTCCCCAACAAGACAAAACCATCCTTCTAAAGCTCAAGAAAAGCTTCACAGATCCAAACAATGTTCTCTCTAGCTGGGCTCCACACAGCAAAAACCACTGTTCTTGGCACGGTGTCTCCTGCAACTCCGATTCAAGAGTCGTCTCTCTGATTCTTACATCCTGCGACGACGACAAAGACGACTCTGTTTCTTGTCTGAATCGACTCAAAGGTCAAAAAATCTCAACTTTAATCGCTTCTCTCACAAAACTCGAGATCTTATCTCTTCCTTTCAACGATCTTAAAGGTCACATACCCATAAAGATTCAAAATTTACAGAGATTAGAGCTTCTTGATCTTAAAGGTAACACCTTTACGATAAGAAGAAAGCTCAAGAGTGTTAACGAAGAAGAAGAAGGCGAACCCACTCCAAATTCAGACCAAGATTCTCACGACAAGACAGGATTATACCCAATCGAAATCGCTTCGATCGTGTCTGCCTCTGTCATCGTCTTCGTCCTCCTCGTCCTCCTTGTCCTGTTCGTCTACACGAGAAAATGGAAACAGAACTCGAAAGTTCGTGTCGCCGAGACAAAAGAGATCAAAGTGTTCGTCGATGTCGGTGTCCCATTAACGTACGAGGTCGTGGTTAGTGCCACTGGCTACTTTAGCAACTCGAATTGTATCGGCCACGGCGGTTTCGGATCGACTTACAAAGCAGAAGTGTCGCAAAACAATGTATTTGCTGTTAAAAGACTCTCTGTTGGTAGGTTCCAAGGTGACCAACAGTTTCATGCCGAGATCTCGGCTCTCGAAACCGTTAAGCATCCCAATCTCGTTGTCTTGATAGGCTACCACGCGAGTGAGACAGAGATGTTTCTTATCTACAACTACTTGTCGGGAGGTAACCTCGAAGATTTCATCAAAGAAAGGTCTAAACCGGCTTTGGAGTGGAAGATTGTTCACAAGATCGCGCTTGATGTGGCGCGTGCTCTCGCGTATCTACACGAGCAGTGTTCGCCTAAGGTCTTGCATAGAGATATCAAGCCGAGTAACATATTGTTGGATGATAACTACAATGCTTATCTGTCTGATTTCGGACTGGCTAAGCTATTGGGAACTTCGCAGTCTCATGTCACGACGGGAGTGGCTGGAACTTTCGGTTATGTTGCTCCGGAATACGCAATGACTTGCCGTGTCTCGGAGAAAGCTGATGTTTATAGCTATGGTATTGTCTTATTGGAGCTTATATCGGATAAGAGGGCGTTGGATCCTTCTTTCTCGTCTCACGAGAACGGGTTCAACATTGTCTCGTGGGCGCATATGATGTTGAGTCAAGGCAAAGCTAAAGATGTTTTCACAAAGGGGCTTTGGGAGAGTGGTCCGCAAGATGATCTCGTCGAGGTTCTTCACTTAGCACTCAAATGCACCGTCGATAGCCTCTCGATTAGACCAACTATGAAACAAGCTTTAAAACTTCTGAAACGAATCCAACCTTCAAGATATTGATAATGCTAGAAGAAGAAGAAGCAGAAGTGTATTTAGAGGATTTGTAAGCAGCCATTAGAAGCTTTTAGTGTTGTCTTTTCGAATTAGGAGATTTTTCATGTCTTATTATAATCCTTTGTCTCTTAAAACTAAAAAAACCGATAAAAATGTTGTTTCTCCTTCTATGTGTAAAGTAGGATCTAAATACATCCTTTTGGTCTTTTACCGCGACTGCCGCCTCCAACGTCCTTAGCAGTTGTTCTCTGCAAGTCGTCATCATAGTGTTGGAAGGCAGCGTCAATAGTCTAGCCAGAGAAAACGCGTTTAAGATCAATACGTAAACCAGATTACAATGCAAGTTCTGACTTGTTAAATCGGATTTGATACAATGCGAGTGGTGAATATAGACTTAACCAAGAGATGATGTAATAGAACTCTATTAAGCAAGCAAGTAGGTACAAGAAGAAGCTAAACCTGTTGCGTTGGACGGCAAGTTATGTGGTGCTTGAAGATCCTTCATTTCCGCTACTCGAGACATTCTTTTCCTGATTAGCATCTTTGGTGGTTTCATCACCAGCTTTGCTTACTAACAGAGATAGATAAAGTGTGGAATTGGCCAGTGATCAGCACAGAGAACAGCAAAAGTAGAATATAATACCAAACATTGTTTAACACAGCTTATGTTTGGATTCAGAAACTTATAGTGCTTACATCGATGAAAAACATAGTGAACAAAACAGCTTACTTAAAAACATAGGCGCATCTTCACATTTAGCAATAGATTTTGCTGTTCATAGTAATAAAAAAGGTCGCTGTAACATCACATAAAGTACTTTCAATAGAAGCAAACCATGGTACATTATGGAGCTTTTTGTGTTTAATCCCCAAAAAACGTTTATAGAAGGATCCGATCCGAATTTATGGGCCTATAATAATCTGATCCGGCCCATTAATATTCACTTTTAATACATTTTATCGAATTGTTTATGTTTTAATACTATGCAAAATTGCAAATTGTCGATTACTGCTTAGGTATATTGTCAACAAAATGATTCATCAATAAAAATTGTTTTGTTAAAATAACTATATTAGTATATGACTAAAAATACGAACATGCAGCACATGTATATCTTCTATAGATATATAAATTACGTTTAGTTTCATAAGTTAAAATATTCCTAACAAATATTTAATTAATGTCATAAAATTTGATTGTGATTAGTTTCTAAAACAAACATAATTTTTGTTTAGACTTTAGAGTTTAGACTTAACATAAAAAATACTAACTTTGATGATACAAGGAAAAGGAAACACATTTTTTTATAAAATAAATCCTCCAAAGATATGGGAAAAGGAATAACCTTAAAGAAATATATCCCACAAGATTTTGATCCAAAAAAGATACATCTTCTTCGTAATAAACCAAACAACCATCAGAAAAAGATCTTTTTATTGATGAATCATTTTGCAAAATTGCAAATTGTCGATTACTGCTTAGGTATATCTAGATCCGGTTCATGCTTCCCTTACGTGCTCGTTGCAATACATGTGGTACTTACATGTAACAAGGCACCAAGTTCAATAGCCTTCAAGAACAAGTTATCAACGAGACATACCTAGCTAGACCTTAAAATCCAAAAATTCTACTTCAAGTGCACTAACTGCTATGCACAAGTAACGGTTAAAACCGATCAAAAGAACTTAGGTTATACTATCGAGTCTGGTGCAACTTGTCTTTATAATGGACACGTGGACGAAGATAAGGAGGAGGAGGAGGAAAGTGAGGATGTGATGGAGTGTTTAGAGAAGATAAGTGTTGTGTGTAAAAGAGAGATTGATGTTATGGCTTGTCTTGATGAGATGAAATCTATGAAGCGTAGAAGAGGGCTAGTGAGAGTGTAGATTCAATCACTAGTAAAAAAAGGCTCATACCCACGAAAAACCCACGGAAATTTTCGTGGGTATAGCCTAAAAGCCACGAAAACACACAGTGAAATGTAAAATACTACCCACGAAAAATTTTGTGGGTTTTTCGTAGGTAGGAGTGGGTTTTCGTGGGTATTATATTACCCACAAATTTTTAGTGGGTAAATTTAATGAAGAGGAAGAGTTGCTTGTTAAGTCGATTAAATTTGGTTGTGAAGATGAACGCTATGTTGAGAAGAAGAAGAAGAAACTTGATTGTGTTAAATCTCCACTTCAAATATCTTCTCTTGGCGTAAACTCGAAGAAAGTTGCAAAGCTACCATTAGTACTAGAATCCTTGTGCGACAACTATGGCAACGACAACGATGACGAGAAGTGAATATTGTCCCACATTAGAAGTTGGTGGATTCCTTGTATAGTATATCTTGTTATTTTTTTTTTTTTTGATAAGATGTTAATATATTACCAAGTTACGAATGTTTATACAAAAAGTAGCTTCAATGGCACAAAAAAAAATTAAAAGCCAATTGAGAGCTAAAAGCAAATTAGTCTAATTCAAGTATGGGCAAACCAAGTTGATAGAAGACCCGTGCATTTGTTCTTGTATCGAAGTGCTAAAAGAGTATCCTTAATATTTCTGTCAATACGCGCAAAGAGAGTCGTAGGAGAGCACAAGATCTTTTGATGGATCCTCATGTTCCTCTCTTTCCAAATGAAATAAATGGTCGTTTGGGAAACAATTTTTTTTAGGATTTGAGGAATCCTAGGAGAAGTACCACCCAACCAAGACATAAAAGAACTCCAATCCATAAAGATGGCTGATTGTATACCCAACCGATTCAAGATCAATCCCCAGACAGAGATAGCGAACTCACAATGAAGAAAAAGATGAGACCTAGTTTCTTCACCCAAATTGCAAGTACCACACAATGGTGAAACAGACATGCCCCAAGCATTTAGACGAGAGCGTAGAAGCAATCTATCAAGATTAGTTGTCCAGAAGTGGAAAGAGTGTTTCGGTGTACCTCTCTTGAACCAAACAGAGTTAGCCCAAACCTTAGCATCTTCCGAGGGACGAAGGATATTCCAAGTATCTTTCGTAGAGAAGTAGGTTTTGCGAGAACCTTGTAAGCCCCAAGAGAATTGATCTGGTCCTTTCTCGTGAGAGGGAGGATCCAAAGTCAAGAGGGTAGTCCTAATAGCCGCAAGAGTAGTGCAACGAGTCATAGAAGAGGGTAGGATCCAACCTTGGTGATTCACGGCCTGAGAAACCATGGCGTTAACCGGAATGCCCATTCTCATAGGCCCCTCGTCTCCGACCAAATCAATGAGAGGACCCAAGGTACACCACTTAGCCGACCAAAAGCTTACCGATCGACCATCATTTACTTCACAACCAAGAAGAGAGTTAACATATGGTTTAAGTGCCAAAATAAATTTCCACATCCAAGATGCAGCTTGACTTGCCCGAGCTGACCAGTAATTATCATCATGGAGCATATGTTTCTTGATCCAAGCTACCCAAAGGGAGCCACTATTTGTGAAAAGTAGCCAAACTAGTCTGAGGTTAAGAACCTTGTTCCAAACATTAAAGTCACGAAGACCCAATCCTCCCTCTCGCTTAGGGAGACAAACTTTACTCCAAGCGACTTTGACCCCTTGTTTGTTGTTATAGTCACCTGTCCAAAGGAACCGGTTACACAACGCTTCTATAGCTTTCAAGCACCCTTTTGGTAGAGTAAAAGCACTCATCCAGAAGTTGATAAGGCTGTAGATTACCGAGGACAGAAGTTGAAGTCTTCCAGCAAAGGAGAGAAACCGGATTGACCAGAGGCTGAACCGAGCTTTAATCTTATCAATAAGGGGTGAGTAATCCTTTTTTTTAAGCTTACAATGAAGAAGAGGAAGTCCCAAATATCTTACTGGCATAGTGCCAACCCGAAAGCCGAAAGTTTGGAGACTTGTTCTTTCTAAGGCTGAGCAGCCAGCCACATAGAGATCAGATTTTTCTTCATTCATTGATAGACCAGAAAGATCTTTGAATCTCTGCAAGATCGAGTCAATACCGCGAATAGAAGTCTTTTTGCCATCAAAGAACAACATCAGATCATCTGCAAAGGCTAGATGAGTTATTTTCGGGTCAATGCCTAGCGGGTGATAACCAATCTGACCTACATCATAAGCTTTAGACAACATATTGCCCAAAATTTCCATGGCAATGACAAAGAGACTAGGAGAAAGAGGATCTCCTTGTCGCAGACCTTTGGTTCCCTTAAAGTACCCACAAAGACTCCCATTAACCGAGATAGAAAAAGTGGTGGTGGTTAGACATTGAGAAATCCATTTCACATACCTCGGAGGAAAATCCGCAGCCTGAAGCACATTTATGATAAAATCCCATCTCACAGAATCAAACGCTTTCCGAAGATCAACCTTTAGAAGTCCTCGAGAAGTAATACTTTGTCGGTTAAAACCTTGCACCATCTCCGATGCAAGAAGGACATTCTCCACCAGTAGCCTTCCTTTGATGAAAGCAGATTGGGAACTCGAGATCATGGAAGGGAGAATGGTCTCAAGTCTTCTAGAAAGGATTTTTGAAACCACTTTATAAACCACATTGCAACAAGAAATAGGTCTAAAGTCTCCAAGCTTGTCAGCTCCAGTCTTCTTTGGAATGAGAGAAAGAGTAGTGCTGTTCCATTGCTTAAGAATTTTTCCTGAGACAAAAAATTCTCTAACCGCTGCGGTAAAATCTGAACCTGTAATAGCCCAAGTGCTTCTAAAGAATTCACCAGTGTATCCATCCGGACCGGGAGTTTTATTTGGAGGCAGTGCAAAGACCTCTCTTTTAATATCCGCGTCGGTGACCTCTGCTTGTAGAAGACTCGCAGTTTCCAAGTTGCAACGAAAAAGGGTATGGTCTCTAATCATTTCTAAGTGCCCATCATTGATAGGAACAGAGGCACTTCCAAGGAGGGATGAGTAGAACTCTACACAATGTTCCGAAACATCTTTATGAGATTCAAGAAGAGTACCATCAGGTTGTCTCAAAGAGTGAATTTGATTAACGGCTCTTCTCGCTGCAACCGATCTATGAAAGAAAGCTGTATTAAGGTCACCACACTCAATCCACTTAACACGAGCTCTTTGATGAACAAATTTTTCCTCAGCCATAGCTAGAGTAACCCAATTGGCGTGTAAACTTTTTTCCTCAGTAGCAATCGCCCTAGACGGGTTGGTAAGGAGACGATTCTGACATTCAAGCAAGGAAGAATGAGCCTCTTTAACTCTAGTTTCAATACCAGAGAAGTGCTCTCTATTAAAATCCTTCAATGTCCCTTTCAAGAGCTTCAACTTTAGAGAGAGTTTAAACTGAGAAGTACCATTGATGAGAGTAGAATTCCAAAATAGGTCCACTTTAGGCAAGAAATCCTTATGATGAATAAGAAAATGAGAAATCATAAATGGACGTTTTGGCTTTTGCAAGGTTTCCATGATGATAGTTGAAGGACAGTGATCCGAGAAGTCTGGGGCTTCAAAGTTGGCGTAAGCAATAGGATACTTCAGAAGCCAACAATCATTGATGAGGACTCTATCAAGTTTTTTAGCTATCGGATTCTCCAACTGCTTATTCCACCAAGTATGAAAGTGTCCTCTAATAGTGAGATCTGTGAGCCCTGAGAAGGAGACACAATCACGAAAGTCAGACATACCCTTTTTAATTCTTGTTCCACCAGCCGAATGGTCAGAAGGATTCAAAGACTGATTGAAGTCTCCTAGAACAGCCCAGGGAAGAGAAGAGGCAATAGCCGAATTAGCTATCAGGTTTATCTCCTCCCAAAGATGGAGTCTATCCTGCTTGCAGTTAAAAGCATAGACAAAAGAGATCAGAATGTCCTCTCTTGAATCCGGAAGAGAAACAACACAAGTTATCATCTGCGCAGATTTGGAGAAGACGGAGAGTTTAACACGAGGGTCCCAAATCACCCAGATCCGGCCCAATGATGCAAATTCATAGTTTCCAGCTTGATTCCAACCAGGGAAAGAAGATTTCAAAATATTTTCAACCTTATGCTCTTTTATACGAGTTTCAATAAGGCTGCCAAATAACGGCTTGGACTGCCGTAGCCAATTTCTGAAACTTACTCTTTTAATACTAAGATTAAGACCTCTTACGTTCCAACAGAATGTGAAGACTTTCTTCATTATTAATGTTGTTGTTTGCGACCAGTACCCTTTCTCGAAGAGGCCTTTAAGAACCTCTTTTGTTTCTTGGATAAGATCATTGTGAATTTGGAGTCCACAGCCGGATTATCGTCATCATCAGACCGGGAATGCGAAGAAGAGGACTCCCCCGGAGCTTCAGCCTCAGAGGAAGAGGAAGAAGAGACCGAGGAAGAGTGGTGATTTGAAGCAGATTTATTTCCTAGAGCTTTTTTTTTTTTTAGATTTGAAGGGCTTGGGTCCCTAAAATCCACCACTAGATGAGTATCCGAAGGAACCTTGTTTGGTTTTGATGGAGCATCAGGTTTAGGATTGAGAGGTTCTGTGGAGAGTTTGTCCTTTGCCTTTTCTTTACTTCTTCTCTTTCGATTTTTCCTTGGAGTTTTTACCTCGGTATCCACTTTAGATTTGTTCCTGGTACGCTTTAGTTGAGGGCAAACCTCTGATTCATGTACCGTGGAATTGCATTCTTTACATTTAGTCGGGGCTGAAGGGCATCGTCGTAACGAGTGACCAGTTTGGTTGCAAAATGAACAAAATAGGGGGAAGCCATGGACAGGATATAAGAACTCGATGTATGTCCCCTGCTTCAAATTGGACATTAATGGCCTCAGGGAGAGGTTTCAATGGGTTGATAAGCGTCAAGACTTTAGCTACTTCAACATTGGTGAGATTTGCAGTGGCAGGATGGAGAAGGATTGGATGTCCGACTAGACCAACCGCATGTTCCAAGCCTTCCTCAGAGAAGAAATGAGGAGGAACACCACGAAGCTCCAACCACACAGGAACTTCTGAGAGTTCAGGCATAGTGGGAGTGAGTCCTGGTTCCCAAGCAGCAACGAACATGGTCTGACCTTCAATTTGCCAGACACCTTGACGGAGCACCATTTGTCTCGTAGCAGAGCTAGGAATGCGAATAAGGACTGTGCGCTCTCCCATTCTCGAGATTGTGATATCTCTCGAGCGGTTGCTCCAGATGCCATTTAGAATAGCGTGGAGAGCTCCTCTTGAAGGTAAGTTTCCATGAAACTGTCCGACAATAAAGTTTGACCAACGATTCTGATTTCTCTTGATAACTTCATTGGGAATTTTCACACAAAGTTCCCCTGAATCAAGAACAAAAGGAGTTCCTTTCTTCTCCATTTTTCCCGAAGAACCTACTAGGAGGTCCTTCCATGGTGAGGCGGAAGTTTTGGCGACTGGATCTGGAGGAGCATCTGTCGACTTGGAAAGATCAGAGTCGGCGGAGGCAGCATGAGGAGGAGGAGGGGCGATACCCGCTTGTCTGAGGTCTCGGTCTGTGGAGAACACAGGCGAGTCCGACTTGGCGGCCACCGGAGAGGAGGGTCGAGTCTGGTCCGTGATGGGACCATCCGCGGACCGAGCTTTCTGTTGGAGCTGATACTTCGAGATGACAGAACTGGATGAAGAAGGATTAGATCCGGGTTTGCGCGGAGATTTACGCTTACCCATCGGAGAAGAAGAGGTTTGCCGGCACCAAGAACGGTGGAGGCGGCTAGAAAAGAAGGGTTACGATTTTCCCCCTTTTGAGAGAGAGAAAATCTTTTATATCTTGTTATTTTTCTAGATAGGGTTCGTTAAATCACACGTCTAGCTAGGGTTTCTTTATATGCCGAAGTTTGTCATTTGCATATAAAGCTATCTTCATTTATTTTGAAGTTTTTTGTGTTATTAAACTTCTTATTTCAACATAATACTTAATTTTACGTTTTCAAAATGAATATTACATTACATGTATTTGAATAAATGGCTCGCATCCTATGCTTCTTAAGGCTAATCTCAAAAACGCTTTAACCGGCGAAAAAACTAGATTGCTCACAAGTCACATCCAAGTCCATACCTTATGCATACCCAAACTTCCTCAATATCTTAGAAAACGCGCATTATCATCATCATGAGGTTTGATGAATAAGTCACATAATCATATCAGAAGTTAAAGTTAACTCGTTTTTCAATTTCTTTAATGAGTACAAGAGCTAGTATGAACGCTCCAAAAGTTGTGCACATCGGTCTTTGTCGTGACCTTACAGGTTTTTTCTTGTATTCAAGATCAATGTTCGGACCAACAAGGTGTTGGATTAGTGTGGTCTAGGCTGTTTATGTCGACAATGGAGGTCACGGGTTCGATCCGTGTTGAGAGGAGATTCACCCAAATGGTGGAGATAGGAGAAGAGAATCTCAAGACAACATCCCCAACAGCTTAAAGAAAGTTCTTACGACTACTAACTATGTCTATGTCCTTACAAAGATGTTAAGAAATGGTCTAGTTAAGAACACCAAATCTGAAAGGGAGATATGTACACAAGAAGTATAATATGAAATAAAAATATTACTCTTCAAGTAGGTGACAAAAATATTATGTAATTATTGGGAATTTGGGATATATACTTTGTTTGGTGATGATATTTGTGAAAACTGCCCTTAAAAAATTTGGAATATTGAAAACCAAAAGAAAGTAGAAAATTTGTCTGGAAAAATAAAAACACAAAACTCCAATAATGAGTGAAGTAAAAACCTAAAGAAGTAAACAGATATAAAATCTTTGTAATGTAGAAAAAAATAATAGTCAATTTTGCAAGCTCTTCCTTTATCTCTTAAAAATCATAAAATTCTCTAGGAAGGGCTTTTCTCAAGTTACAACTCTTCTTGTCTTTGTGTTGTTTTGCAAGAAGAGTAAAGAGCCTTCAAGCTTGAACTTCAGGAGCTCCTCCTTCACTGGTTTTCTTGTTATTGTCACCATTTGCGATATTGCGGTCTCCTCTCCTTTCGTTTCTTCCACCGTTCCTACGGTTTCTAACACGCTTAAACTCATCTCCTCCATCAGCAGAGCCATTATTCTCTATCCTGTTTCCTCCTCCACCTCCACCTCCTCCGGTTCTCCCACCAGAAGAAGGTTTGCTTCCATCATATTCAACTGCAAAAAGAAAAATAGACAAAGTTTTCAAGCTTGCAACGCGGGAAAGTGAGAGCTTTTTGATGAGTGGGGTTAAGAGTAAAAAGAGGAAGCTTACCTTGCTTTTCCTTCACACGAAGCTTACGGTCTGCGAGCAAGAAAGGAGTGTTCTTTGCGGCCTGGAGCACGTTCTGGACAGAGGTAGCTGATTCAAAGGCAACAAAACCGAAGCAGATTCCACTAGACTGGACACACATAAGAACAAGTTAAGAGTGGTTCATGAAAGGAAACTAGGAGAGATACGATAGATCAATTAACATACCCTGGTGCCTCTGACTTGGATTCCATTTTCTCTGATAGGACCAAACTCCTTGAACAGCTCATGAAGCTGTGGCGGCATTGCGTTCATTGGTAGATTTGCCACAAATATCGAAGTGCCTGAAAAAAACAAAACCTATATGACATCCGAATATAGACAAGAAAAAAAGAGTTATTTGGACAAGTTCGTCTTCTAACCTGGCTCTTCGACAATCTTCTGGTCGGTTTTCCTTTCAAAGTTTCTTACAGGAACATGTGCTTGAGGTGCTGCAGCTGCACGGGGTTGTCCCGTGGGTTTAGGTTTCTGAACCGCTGCTTTGACTTGAAACGGAGCACCGCTACTTGCCATTGATTGAACCTGTAATCACACAATCAAGTATATAAGCATTCATAGATAACCACATATTAAGCGAAATCTGCAAAATCATCAACGAAACTCACAATCGCAGCAAAAGATCTCTTGGCTCCATCAAGAGGAGGAGCAGCGGCTGTTTCAGCGACAGTCTCTTTTGGTTTCTGAGCAGTAACAGCTTTTTCAACAGGCGGCTTGATATTTCCATTCTCCAACGGAGCAGCAACAACAACGCTCTTAGCTTCAGCAGCTTTAACAGAGATCTCCGCAGAAGCATCGGTCTCGCTTATCTCATCCACAAGCTTCACCATCTCCTTTACTGGCACTACAATAACAATCCACATAAAAGAGTTTATTCAACATATAACTTTCGGATACAAACAAACACAACATAAATTTATAATCGAACAACAATGACTCTTAGATTAACTTACCAGACTCAACAACGGGCAGGGTTGCTTTCGGAGCCTCTTCGCCAAAACAACGCAAGATGTCATTAAGGACAACATAAGCATTGTTCTGGTTTGCGTCGCGTGCGAGATAAAACATCTGAGAAAACATCTTCTTGATGTTGTCTTTACCGGTCAAGTTACCGATAACCATGATGAATATCCCTTCTCCTCCCGATTTCTGAGAGTCGACGCTAACCACCTCGAAATCCGTGCCCTCGTAGTCGCAGGAGAGAATCTTCTCATGGATAGCCTAAACCCCCCCCCAAAACATGATAAATACAATGTCAAAGTTCTTTCTCAATTTAGCAAATAAATACCACACAAGAGAATCAATAAATCAAATTCTAATTAATTCTAATCTCTGATCAAATATTGCAAAAAAAAAAACACAACCCAACAATAAAGTATGGATCTTTAACTAGCATGAGATCGATTTGGGCAATAAGAGGCAAAAAAAGGTCAATTAAAAAAAAAAAGGAGAAGACATTATTTGTTACCTCAACGGAAGAAACAGACAACATAGAACCATCAGGTCCTTGTCGGCTAAGAACGCTAGAATCGACATAAAGCTTACGAGCTACATGAGGCATCTGTTCAAGGATAACAAAGTACTGTTTCACAAACGCATCAGAGACATCGCGAGCAGTGTGAACAGCTTCCTCGGTGGCCATATCTACACAAACAGATCAACACACAGATTTGATTTATTATATTATATACATGAAATTGAATCGAAATCGAAAACCCAAATCAAGAATTGGGATCAAGAACCTGTCCGAGGAGAGTCCGGCGACAAAAGGTGGAAGCTTTGAGAGGTGTGATTAGGTTAAGGGAGAGAGAGAGAGAAGAGGAGAGAGAGGAGCTTTTTATTAATAGGGTTTTAGAGAGAGTTGGGTGTAGACAGATTCTGATTTTGAGAGAGATTTCGAGAAAATAAGTAAATAAGGGAAGAAGAATATTTATTCCTGATTTTATATTAAAGAAGGTAAAGGCAAAAGCTTTTTTTCCTTTTTTCTTTAGGAACACAACTACAAACTAGTTCATGTCTGTTTGTCTTTTTTTTTTTTACTTTTTTAACCTTTTTTCGTTGACCCTTATGAGTTTTGACTTTTAACATTAATACGGTAAAAAAAAGTTAATAGAGAAAAAGGAAAATAGATCTCCCGGATATTGTCAAAGTGGTTGTGTATGTGTACTTTTTTTAATTTAAAAGCAAGATAATTAAAATGTAACAAAGCCTAATTTAGGCCCATTGTTTTACTCAAAAAGCCCACATTAGGAAATAAATCTTCTGGAATCATCCAAGCCTTGAAAGAAAAGAGAGAAAGCAATAACTTCTTACTTCTCAATAAGACCCGAATGCAAAAAATCTTGCACTTTATGAGTTAGGGATGTCTAATTCGAATTTTGGAATTTAAAAATAGCAAGAGCGACTATAAAAAATATTATGTGAAATATTTACATTCCTAAAAATTGAAACAAATCCTAATTAGGATAATACTTGGGTGCCTAAATTTTTTGACAAAAATATTTACAATAGAAAATTAGGATAGTTAGACAACAAATTAAATATTTAGAGATCATTAATATCTAATACCACAAATTAAATATTTAGAGATCATGAATATCTAATACCACAAATTTAATATTTTAGAGATCATGAATATCTAATACCACAAATTAAATATTTAGAGATCATGAGTACCTAATTCCAATTCGTGGATCATTGCTACAAATGCTCACTAACTAAGTAGGTCTGGCTATAATTGTAGCCAAATTAAAGACAAGGAAAAACAAGATATGTTTGTGTGTGGCTAATAGGTTTTAGCCACATGAGAATAGAGGCTGTGAGGTTAAGTCAACCATGGCTCAATTAACTGGAAAATTTAACCAGTGGCTCAATTAATACACGTTCACCTAACTAGTGTTTGTTATGGTAATGTTATATTTTTAATGAGTTTTTGCGAACCAAGAAAGTGCATATCACACAAATCCATCTCTTGTGGTATAGTTGTCTCCTCTCACTCTTACAAAAGAAAGAGTACTACTACACTTTTATTCAAGATAAATAACGAGTTTTCGAAAAGTGATAAACGAGATTTTACCCCGTTTAATCTAATATCTTAATTGTAATATTTAAGATGTCAAACCAAATCAGGAGCAAACAATATACTTGAATTTATTAGAAACGAACTCAGTTTAAGTGTGATCAAAAGGTTGTTGTTTGTGTGATTTTGTAACCGGAAATTAAACAAAACGAAAACGCGAATTAAGAGTTTTGAAGATTAATTAAAAAGCTAAACAATCAGGTTAAGGTGTTTTAAAAGGTGATTAAACTTTCAGATTTCAAATTGTCTTTTACAAAAATAACTTTAAGGTTTTGAAAACGATTTTAGATCAATCCACTTTCGTGGCAATGATCCTTTTCTCAACAATTAAACTAAAACAATATCTTGGATAGTTTAATCGTCGAGAAACCTTAAGAACAAATCAATTTTAACCACCAAGCTTATTAACACAGATCTCTCGGTTAAGCTAGGCTTGGTTCTAAAGTAATTGTTCAAGAATCTTTATAATCTCTCGATTCATAAAGTTTCTTGGGTTCAATAATCGAATGACCAACTCGATTAAGGCTTTAAGTTTGTTATCAAAGACTAAAGTTTTATAATCAATTAAGTTTTAGACAATTATTTATCCTAGATTCAATCAACCCCTTTTATCCTAACCCAATTGTCTATTTGGAACTACTCACAAAGCATATTGAGATTCATAACAATTAAATTTAAGGAAATCATAAACATAAACAACAACAAAGAGAAATAAGGGTAAATAAATCTCTTATTGATGATGATGATGAAGATCACAAGGTGGCCAAGTAGCAAAACACCAAGAAAATCTCCCAAGTCCAAAGCAAAAACAAAAGCGATGAAAAACTAAAAAACAAAGATGGAATCATGTCAAAACATAACAAAAACCCTAATATATGTTTAAACCAAAGGAATAAAGGAAAACCCATTTGGTTTAGGAATTGATTTTCCTTTTTATAATTTAAAACCGAATTTCCTATTATTTTCGCAGCCTGTATCGGTCAAGTGAAACCGATACGGACCGGTCGATATTCGTGCTTCGTCTTCGTTTCCTTCGTATCGGCCGAGTCGAGCCGATACAACAAGTCGATATAAGTGTTTCTTCCTCTTTTCCTCTGTATCGGTCACTCCAAACCGATACAGCATGTCGATATGCATCTTCAGGTTCTCCTTTTCTTGTATCGACCAGGTGTGACCGATACGACTGGTCGATACAAGCCTCGGCAACAAACGCTTCTTCTATATCGGCCAAGATAAACCGATACAACAAACCGATGCAAGTGTATCCACTTCTTTTTGGCTTAAATTCATCACCTTTTGCCGTTTTAACGCTCCGAAACCTGAAATACATGAAACAAACAAAAATGCAACATATATGACACTAAATGCAGCCTAAATGAGTTAATTCTAATGCATAACATAAGGTAAAATGTGTAAAATATGCGAGTTATCAAAAAGCCCATAATCTCGCTAGGTGGTGGATTAAAACATGTTAATCCTGTTCCAATAGGATGATCATAGCAGATTAATCATCTTATTACACGCTTTGCTTAGATTGGTATAAATCTAAACCATTATGTATATAACTCTTTGTTACCTAGATATGGAGACTATTATAAAAAGATACGAGGAATATATTTATTTTTGTTATATCAATGTAAAAATTGGCCTGCACAAGAAAGTCAACACAATCATAGAAATGCTAAAAGAAAGTGCCTTGCCATTTTCTTCCCTCTTTCTTTCTCTCCCCAACTGTCTAATTAGACAATCAACTCTCACTATAGTTTATAATATAACATAAAACTTAATCTAAATATTAAGCCAATTCTCATATGTGTGTTTTAGCTATACACAAGAAACCATAATTATTATCAAAAACTATCACGACCAAAACAGATTTAATCAAAGAAGTGACACTTATATATAAACTTCAAATTATTATAACTTAATTCACAACGTGAAGGTCTCAACTAAACATTTTCACCCAACAACAAAAAAAAAAAAATCAAAACAATACACATGCAAGCACGAACATAACGCCACTTATATAACACATTAACACATATATACAAAACATGTAATACACATTCTCTACTCTTTAACGCACAAACCAAACAAAAGAAAAAAAATGGGAAACTCTTTGAGATGCATATCACAAGAACAAAACCAAAAGAAACCATCCGTCGTCGCCAACGGAGGAGGAGAAAGCACGAATTCCTCGGAGAAATACGTTCGTAGATTATCATTAATACCATCTTTCCGTCGCCGGACATTACTACCGTCTCTCTCCTGCTCCGGCTCCTCAACGTCATCATCGTCAACGTCCAAGAAAAGTGTTGTCAAGACCAAGAAGAAGATTAGAGAAAGACATAACCAAGAGAAACATCATCATCATCATCATGACAGTACTGAGAAAGACCATTCTCTTATACAAGAACAAACTTTAGCTGCTACTAATGTTTTGTTTAGCCAGACGCCGCGTAATAGCAACTCTGCTCCTCCTTTTAGACGGTCCACCTCCGTCGTCTATCCTTCTTCTTCTTCCTCCGTCGCTCAGGCGCCTCTTGTAACCTCCGTGGCTGCCGTTGTGGGTTCTGTTTCCGGTGGCTTGACCCCTAAGAAGTCTACTAGTGGGTTTGTTAGAAGTTCTAGTAATAGGCAGAGATCAAGCACTGATCCTGTTCTTAAACCTAACCAGCTCCTAGACAAGGCAAGTGCTTTTATTTGCTTTGTTTTAGCTATATTATTAGTTATTGAACTTTGTGACATGACAATCTTGTTTTATCAATACACATCCCTAGATTCTTAACATGAGAACATATAAATATGACATACATTTTCCATATTAAGACTTATTTTTGCAATCAAAACTATCATATTTGTCAATTGTTTAACCAAGATGATTCGCATAAATATTATATTTGTGTTTATCCGTTAGTTATTAGTAATAGCTCTAGCTAGCATTATAGGTAAAAATAAAATTGTAAAAATAGCTATGGTCTAGTTTAAAAATACAATTTGCTTAAGTGAATAGTGTAACATAGTACTTTGTATTAATATACTATTGCCCTAGTTCAAACTTCTCTTACGTTCTTACATACAACAAACAAAACACACAAAAACTGATACTAATAAGCATATATATACTACATGGTTCATGGATATGGAACCAGGAACTAAAGGTTGAAGGTGCGGAGACGAAACGGTTCGTGTTGGTTCATGGAGGTGGGTTTGGTGCATGGTGTTGGTACAAAACCATAACACTCTTAGAGAAACATGGTTTCCAAGTCGATGCCATTGACTTGACCGGATCCGGTGTTAGCTCTTTCGACACCAACAACATAACCAGCCTTGCTCAATATGTTAAACCTCTCCTACAATTCTTTGACACGCTTAAACCAACCGAAAAGGTCTAGCTAATTTTGCTTTAATATTACTTTTTTGTATATTATAATGTTTCTTTGTATAGTTTAATCAAAATGGTTATTATAATTGAACATATATATTGATGGGTGCAGGTGATATTAGTGGGGCATGATTTTGGAGGAGCTTGTATGTCTTATGCCATGGAGATGTTTCCTTCTAAGATCTCTAAGGCTGTTTTCATCTCTGCTGCTATGTTGGCTAATGCACAGAGCACTCTTGATCTCTTTAATCAACAGGTTTTTTTTAATCAACAGGTTTTTTTTATATTAGGATTCAAGAAAATATTTAATTCTCGTTTTTAGGATAAAAATGCTAAATAACCATAAATTACAATTAAAAATGTGTATGTTTAAAAAACTGCATCACAATTTTGAGGGTATAAAGTTTATAAGTACGTGTTATGGAAAAAATAGGAGTATTTGTCAAAAAATTATGATAGCAGTTTGAGGAATTGGCAAAAATAAAACAATTTAAAACAACACATATTTTAAACTATTTTCATATATTCTTTAGTTTTTAAATGATTAATTACCTTTAAGCATGATATTATATCCAAAATTATTTAGATACAATTTTTTTTTTTTTTTGGTCACAAAGTAAATACAATATAACGTCTATAAACTAAAACTAAGACCATGTTCATCAAAGTTGTTTAGAGTATTTTGTAGAGTGCTTATGTATTTTATTTGTGTATTTGAGTATTAAATTAAATCAAAACATGATTTAATAGTAAGCATTACTAAGCATAGTTGCTTAATTAAGCAATTTTAGCAACCTCCAAGCACCCTTACGTGTCATCATGTCATTGGTTACAATTAAAAAAAAAATTGTATGTTTGTAAGTTTAAATTATATATTATTTGAAATATGTTTAATATAATGTTTTGAACCACCCCTTTTTAGTCTCCCTTAATGGAGGACAAATTTTAATTAAACATTTAAAAATGATTATGTATTTTGTTTTGTACAAATATTAATTAAATACTCTAATAACATTCATTTAGTCTACTTTCATGAATATGCTCTAATAACTCTATTAATACACTATGTAATAATAACTATAAGTTAATAATTTTTCGGTTCTAAATTTGATTTTGGGGTTGTTTAGTCTCACTATAAATTCATATTTTTTTATATAATAGCGTAATTCAGACGTTATTAATTTATTAACATTTTAACGTAAACTAACATCCTAATTGCAACCATTATTTGATTTAAACTCATAAAAATTTCAGCCAGAGTCAAGTTATGATCTGATGGAACAAGTCCATTTGTTCATGTACGCCAACGGCAAGAAGAATCCTCCAACAGCCGTTGATTTCGACAGATCTTTACTCAGAGACTTCTTCTTTAATCAAAGCCCTCCAAAGGTACATTACATTAATAACTAAACCGGTTTAACATTCCAATTTCACTAAACCGGAAATCTATTTCCCGATATAGGACGTTGCATTAGCATCGGTATCAATGAGACCGATCCCATTCGCACCGGTTCTCGAGAAGCTACACGTGTCGGATAAGAATTACGGTTCGATTCGCCGGTTCTACATCAAAACCATGGAGGATGATTACGCCGTACCGGTTTCATTACAAGACTCTATGATCAAATCGAATCCACCTGAACATGTTTTTCAGCTCAAAGGCTCAGATCACGCGCCGTTCTTCTCTCGTCCACAGTCTTTGAACCGGATACTTGTTGAGATTTCTCAATTACCTTTGAAGAAATAACCGATTTTTGTTGCCGGTTTATTTAAACCGGATGTAACCGAACCGGAAATAGGTTTTGTCGTAAAATTTGAAATTAGAGATTTGTCGAATTTCCCATTATTTTGTAATTTTTATGATTTTACTATACAATATGTTTTTCTATAAATATATTGATTGATTAAAGCATATATATTTTTAGAGTATGCTTTGGTTATACTATAATCACTAGTGTGCTTTTCTATTAGACGTTAACATATTTTCAAATACTTTTAACATATAGTAAATGATGTTTATCCAATAAACAAATAGTTACATACTATGTTAAACAAGCGACACAATTAGTCCATGTTTCTTGGTAACATATAGTTGCATGTGTAATGGTGTACGGACGTTTTGTTCTTCTAGTAATATATTTAACATGTCGTTTATCTTTGTCTTTTTAAAACGTAAAGACTTGATGGAAAAAAATAGTGTCGGAAAATAAATATAACAATATATAAGATAACTTAGTAAAACTGCATAACATATAGTTAGACGTAAAATGGAGGCGGATGATAAATATATGTGTGGAATATATAAGTTTATAAAAAAATGATTATAAGAGAACTTTCACAAGTGGCTCGAAAATATATCAACTATAGTTTTTCTACTTTTTGTCAAACAAATATCAAGTAATTCACCAAAAAAAAAGAGGAATTCACATAACTACACCCTTTCAACCCTCCCTTCACAAAACTACACCTAATTCAATATTTTCACATATTTACACCCTTTCAAAAATTTTAAAGCTTGATTTACCCTTTAAAAAATTACCAAAATTAAAATATTTTCATTTGGGTTCGCTAATTAGTGTTTAGGGTATAGTATTAAGAGGGTAGGATTGTGTGGGTAGGGTTTATTTGAATTTAATTTTTAGTGTTTAGGTGTAGTTTTGTGAAGTATTTTGAAAATGGTGTAGTTTTGTGAAATGTAATTCAAATGATGTAGTTTTGTGATTCTCCAGAAAAAAAACAAATATCAAGTAAAGTTATGTTGTCTAAATTGAAAACACAAAAACAGAAAGCGATAGTAACAATAACTTATAATAATAAATATTTAAGACAAGTCAAATCAGAAAAGAGAGTGTGGTATGATATGGTATGGACCGTATGGTTTCCTGAAAAGGAAGAGTAGAAGCTGCGAATGCGAGTTAAATGATGTGTAGAGAGTTAGACCATGTTCAATGGGAAAATTTTAATGCACGGTTTCCTAGGCTATTTTTTGTTTTTTTGTTTTATTTTTTTTTAATTTTTTTTTTTAATTTTTTTTTTTAAAAGTAAACCAATCGCGGGCCGCCACGTGTCGGTGGGGCCCGCGACTTGTTTAGAAACTGGATCCGAAAAAAGAGCTTGAAGAGCCTAGTTTTTAATTTTTTGTGGGCCCCAGCTCTTAAAAACCCAATAAAAACTTGCAATAATCATGCTCTTATATCTATGTGGTGATGTGAACTATGATGCTTCTTAGCTTTGTGTGTTTCTTTTAAACTCAAGTGGGTTTGGTGAACTTTCCATTTGATTTTTTTTTTTAAATAATTTATTTTGGAAGATAAAATCTCTCAAGGATTAAGTTGATACTTGATATTGATTAAAACTTTACATCTAATCAATCACAACAAGTTTTTTATGGTCAACGCCTAATTTACTAAAACTATAACTCTAAATCATTCTGTTATAAATTACGAATCGAATATTAATTTTTTAAAAATTATACTGTAAATAACATGTAAACGTACTTATCAACAAATGTACTTATGATTGTTTAACAAAAAAAACAAATGTACTTATGAACTTTTTGTCAAAAACGAAATCATACTTATAAACATATTCCACGCTCAAATCACACATGCATGCATGCCATTGCTTATGAACTAAGTTCATGTTTTTATACCTAATTTAGAGCCAACTAATTAAACACTAAAATGGCTAATTATTTTTGTGATATAGAATGCATTATGCATCAAATATTTCCACGATTTGCATTTTGACATCCGAAAACAGCCAAAATCTAAACGCTTTTACCTTCATAACACGTCACTGATTACTTATTTATCATTAAAATAATAATTATCAAATCGACTGGGTCGTGCTAATTACGCACACGATATTTTTGTGGTGGCCATATAAGAATATATATATATGTACCCACACAATTATGAACTACTTGTATATTATCAATTAAAAAAATTATATATGAAAAATTGAATATCTATATATATATATATTTATATCTAGATATATAATGGGGGGTATTATAAATGAATAGATAGCTAGAGGCTAATGGTAAGCTTTAATTAAAGAGTGGGAGTAATGAAGTTATACGAGCATGGTAACCTGACTAAACCCTTATTTATTATTAGCTTACTTCCTATTTTTGGCAATAGTCACATCTCTCACAGTCATATAATATATAGTCCCTAGTTTTCAATATATATAATTTTAATCACCTTTATTTGGATGCAGACAGTTCTATCTTATCAAAGTTCCTAGTATTATATACAATTATTTTTATTTTTAAAACTTAAAAGTTTTAAAATTTTTACATACATATATGGTCTAGGATGCTTTAAACCAACATAATGAAATATCCAAACTATCACGATGCCAACGATGATTTTTTTGCTAGTGTTGAATATGAATACATAGAATCTCTAATGTGAATTAATATGAATATATAGAATCTCTGAGCTCTTTGACAAAAAAAAAGAATCTTTAAGCTCAATGCGTAAGCTTTTGTAAAAACCTCTAGTTCCATTTTATATATTCATATTAATTCACATTTTATCAAAAATAAATCGGAGACTAATTTTTTTTTTTTAACATTTGGATCACAAATGGTCGACCCATTAGTCAAACCTACACTATCGGATGGAATGGTGCTACCTAACTCATGTAAACTTATAACTGCCACTAGACCAATGTCACTTACCCGAAATCGGAGACTGATATTTTATGTTTTTAACAAAAAAAGTATTAATAAAAATGAGAATTCACTGAAAATATAATGATCATTAAAAGTTCTTATTGTAGTTATAACTCCTAAAACTAGACTTACTCTGCGTAAAAATTTAATTTCAAAAAGAGCCCATCAAGAATATAAAAAATATTTATTAATGTTTCAATTACTGGTTTAATATTATTTTTAGTTAGCTTTGACAAGTAGAAGACTTTAAATATATTGTTTGAAAAATGTCTAGAAATATATATATCACCTCATCTATGTATACATGGTTCTAAGTTCTAGCATGAGGTGTAACCCTAAATCAAATAGTATTGTACGTAAGCTAAATTTAATAAGTGAGTACTTTAACATAAAAAAGCTAAATATGTGAATAGTTTAACACAAAAAATCTAATATGTGAGTAATAAGTAGGCAAATCTAAGAAGAGCAAAAGAATGCACAAAAGTTAGTCATTGAAAGAGACATGTGATTAATCACTTGTCCACTTCCAATTTCCATGTGGGGCAGTGCACGCACAAAACATGGAATCCTTTCTACACTTCCTTCTTTCTTCACTATCTTTTCAAATTTCTCTTTTTGAATAATTTCTATATAACATTTTAAATTAACATAATTCAAGAAATTAACAAACCAAGACGTTAGTTTCGTTTACCAAAACATAATGCACTTTCCAAAAAATATGTAGATGACTTTTATTTATCAATTTTGTTCGCTAATTCTTGATGGAATGATTTGATTATCACGATGTTTTGATTAAGCTTTTTGTACGTCCATTCAAATTAATTTATCAAAGCTCTTGTAACAATGATTTTAAATTATATCTCTTTTTCTTTCTCGTGATCAAAACTCACCTACATTATTTTTTTTACTACATAATACATCTGATTTTAGTTTAATAAATTTATATTTAGGTCATATCCCAAAACATAAAATTTGTAGCGCAGCGTAGAAAAATCTATTAACCTTCAAATATAAAAAAGTAGTATATATATATATGTGTGTATGAAGAAGATCCACTATTTTGGTTTTTTAGGCAGTTAAACGATTAAAGATTTGGAAAGTACCATTCTAAATTTCAATCATGTGGGCAAGTCAAGGCTTGCTGGCATCAAATTTAAATGAACACAATCATATTCACACCATGTTATTTAATAATATGATATTTTAAAATCTTAATCAGTCATCTCTTTTTGTCTTAAACATCATATAACAAATATTTGTAAGATGGTAAATATAAAGTTGGAGCTTGTTAGATTTTGGCTAACAAAATAATATTATTTTCAATAGAATTAGGTAAATATTGGACTTTTATTAAGGTTTATATTTAAGAGAGATTCATATATTATAATGAAAATATGATTGAATCACTTTCACCACTTCTAATTATGGGGAAAACTAAAGTACGAGGATTGGTTTTTTAAAGTCTAGATATGTTTGAAAGAAAATTGAATATGTCTGCAAGATTTAGCAGAGGGAGGTATGTACTATCACTAGCACCATAGATAAAGTCATAAACCTCCTAGATCCGGTCCCTGATTAATTTAATTCATATAATATATATGACTTGACATGAAATAAATTGTTACAAGGTTTATTCACCATAAATTCTGCCTATATTATTGTATTAAATTAATTAGTGTTGGAATTTCATTTATGTTGCCAAAACCCTAGTGTTGAGATATTATTTTGTTGTTTAGAAATTTATATTAGCCACCGAGACATTATGTTCTGATTTTTTTTGTCTTATTTGTTTAAAGTTTCAGCAATAATTTTTTAACGGTAATATTTTAACGTTAATTTACATTTTGATCTCTCAAAAAAAACAACCATTAGAAAGTAGAACTAGAATATATATATATATATGTTTAGTTACGCAAACCAATGGGAGAAGAGAGCCCCATTACATTGTTTAAAAATCTATCTATCTATACTATAAAAAGAGAGCAACTTCTCTCCATATGGTGACATGTGGCACACTTTTTAAAGTAAAAATACTTTGATAAAAAGTTACATGTAATTTCAAAATATACACGTGGCAACTCCTTTTTAAAAATAATTAAAGGTAAAAATACTTAATGATATTTTACGATTTAAATATAATTTAATAGAAATACCAATATAATCATAAAATTTATAAGTATAGGAGCTTCAAAATTTTAGTTAGTTTTAATGTTATAACAAAGAAGAGAAAAACTTAAACTAATTAATCTCCGAAAAACGAAATCAAAAATTATTTAAATTATAAATAAATTAAGGGAGAATTATAAAACTACATCATTTGAATTACATTTCACAAAACTACACCATTTCCAAAATACTTCACAAAAATACACCTAAACACTCAAAATTAAATCCAAATATATCATACCCACACAATCCTACCCCCTTAATACTATACCCTAAACACTAATTAGCGAACCCAAATGAAAATATTTTAATTTTGGTAATTTTTAAAAGAGTAAATCAAGCTTTTAAAATTTTGAAAGGGTGTAAATATGTGAAAAATTAAATTAGGAGTAGTTTTGTGAAGGAGAAGTTGAAAATGTGTAGTTTTGTGAATTCCTCATAAATTAATTTAAATTACTTATACAAATCTACTATAAGGTTTCCTATTGATAATCGTCATGAAATATATCCCCTTAATAAAAATAATTGTAAATATATTATATTCTAACTATACACAAATCAAAAACGAAATCAAAAATTATTTAAATTATAAATAAATTAAGGGAGAATTATAAAACTACACCATTTGAATTACATTTCACAAAACTACACCATTTCCAAAATACTTCACAAAACTACACCTAAACACTCAAAATTAAATCCAAATATATCATACCCACACAATCCTATCCCCTTAATACTATACCCTAAACACTAATTAGCGAACCCAAATGAAAATATTTTAATTTTGGTAATTTTTAAAAGAGTAAATCAAGCTTTTAAAATTTTGAAAGGGTGTAAATATGTGAAAAATTAAATTAGGAGTAGTTTTGTGAAGGAGGAGTTGAAAAGGTGTAGTTTTGTGAATTCCTCATAAATTAATTTAAATTACTTATACAAATCTACTATAAGGTTTCCTATTGATAATCGTCGTGAAATATATCCCCTTAATAAAAATAATTGTAAATATATTATATTCTAACTATACACAAATCAATATATTCATCATGAATATAAAAAGTATATACAAAATTGGAACATAAATTTATATTCATTCTTTTCAAAAAATTATATTTAAAAATTACAACATAAAAATAATTAATATCATTCCCCGCGCGTAGCGCGGGGTCTTCCCTAGTAATAATAATAAGCCCCTACATTGTTTCTTGATCCGATTTAAGTATTTAACTTGTCCACTGTAAAATTAATATTTACAATGGCAAATAATGGAAATCAATATATCAATTCAATTAAAGTCTATGCAAACAAAAAATCTCCATTAAATTGATATATGTCTTTACTATAACTAAATTTCTGACTTAATAATATAAATATATATATATATATATATTTTTTGTTTTTATACTTTTTTCTTATACCTTAAAGTTAAATATTTTATTTGTTACAAAATAAACAAATAATAAAATATGCAATTATGAACCTTCTTTTCATTTCTCTTTCTCTTTCTCTCTATACCTCTCAAGGTATCAATAAGTTTGAAGTTCTCTATATATACAAGCCTTACTAGTTCATAAAATAACCATAACCCTAATTCTACAAACTTATTCTTCTTATTCTCTCTCTCTCTCTCTCTCTCTCTCTCTCTCTCTCTCTCTCTCTCTCTCTCTCTTACTTAAGAGCTTTTTCAGTTAATTCCACACAAAAATCATGAATCTTGAAGAGAAACCAAGCATGACTTCAAGGGCTTCACCACAAGCCGAACATCTCTACTACGTTCGGTGCAGCATCTGCAACACCATCCTCGCGGTATCTAACCCACGCATATAGAAATATATATATTCAATGTTAATATAAAACATATATATATATATATATATATAATAAGTCATACATGTGATGAGAAGTTATTTTTTGTTGTATATAGTGTACTTGTTCCAAATTTCGAACTAGTTCTAGGGCTATAATATATGATGATAATATGCATATATTTTGGTTATAAATTAATATATGCTAAATGGGGTTTATATACATAAATGTAGGTCGGTATACCACTAAAGAGAATGCTTGATACCGTAACAGTGAAATGTGGTCATTGTGGTAACCTCTCATTTCTCACCACAAGCCCTCCTCTTCAAGGCCATGTTAGCCTCACTCTTCAGGTTTATATTATACCACTTTCTTTTAAAAAAAAAAATACATTTTCATATAATTATCAATATATAAAACCATGATTGAGTACTTTTGGCTATATTTTCATTGAGCAGATGCAGAGCTTTGGTGGTAATGAGTATAAGAAAGGAAGCTCTTCTTCTTCCTCTTCTTCTACTTCAAGTGACCAGCCACCATCTCCTAGACCAGCTTTTGTTGTTAAACGTTAGCCACAAGATTCTCATCATATATTCACCATTTAATTATGTCTATTTTTGTTTAATTTAATTGTTTTTTTTTGTGTATGATAATTGATTAAATATTAAAAATTTATATATGTTTTTGTTTTGTAGCCCCTGAGAAGAAGCAGAGACTTCCATCCGCTTACAACCGTTTCATGAGGTTAATCTTAAGACATATACTTTTTTATTTCCAATTAAGTTATGAAATGTAATAAATTTTAAATATATAAATCTATGTGCCTTCTTTTTTGTTATTAAATGGGGACTTAAAAGGGAAGAGATACAACGTATAAAAAGTGCGAATCCTGAGATACCACATCGTGAAGCTTTTAGCGCTGCTGCCAAAAATGTACGACACTAATAACAACTTTATTTTTTGTCACAACTCTAGCTAATTAATCATAATTTAATTAGATACTAACCTTTATTTTCATTGATATTGTTTTTACTTTAAATAATTTGGTTTTATTGATTGAAAAAATGTGATAAACAGTGGGCTAAGTACATACCCAATTCTCCTACTTCCATCACTTCTGGAGGCAACAACATCAATGTAAGAGAAATAAACAAAAATAGTGGAAAAAGATAAATAATTTATTAATAATATACTCTAATTAAAAGTTATATTTTAGGGTTTGGTGTTCGGTGAAAACAAGTGAAATCCCAAGGAAAATGCCTAAAAATAACAAACGCACGTGTGGGTTATATATAACGGCGTCGTTTCTATCATCTTGTGTTTGTAGTTTTTAATCTATGTGATGTTGTCTTTTCTCAATGTTGTTGCTTTAGTTTTTTATGACTTTATATTTTATGTTATGTCTTGGATTTTGAAAGTTACGTTACTTGCTTTGGATGTTTATGTCGGGACTTTAATATGTCTTAATCTTATCGAATTTTCTGCTTATTTGTTGTCTTTATCTACAACGATCGTAACTTCGTATCCAAAAATCTTAGATGACGTGTCACGTGTATAATAAAGCAAATATGACTTTTTCAGCGAATATTCCATCATCATCTTTAATATATACAAAATATATATATAAAAATGGTCTGAAACACTAGGAAAGAAGAATGCATGCATGGATATCTGAAACAGTTTTACTTCAGACTGGTGAATAATAATAAACAAAAGAAAAAAAAAAAACACTTGTATATACACTCAATTTGATATTTTATTCACCTAATCTTAATTAACCATCTCAAATTAAAGTAACAAACTAATCATATCAAAACCATGCAAGTCTTGCTATGGCCTAGTGGATATATATAATATAATTGAGTTTCAAGAAACTCGAGCATATGTTTTAAAGGGAATAAAAATGTTGCTGTATCCTTTCTAGTCTTGGCTAATCGACAATATCATTTAATGTTAATCTAGTTAATGTTAATGTCAAAAGAAATAATCATCTCATAATTTGCTATGATTGTCAAGTCAATATATAAACTTTGGAGTAATTGGTGTGGAGAAACCAAAATTAAGATAAAGTGTAAGGGTTATCGCTTTTTTTTTTTTGTTAACCTCAACATTATTAAAGTTGCTTCTTAAGGCTATACTTATCTCACTATTCCCAGATCTTTATATCAAACACTTCCACATGTGTTTATCTTCCTCCTGTCTAGAAAATCCTTTAACAACAAAAAAAAAAAAAAATCTTCCTCCTGTCTAAATTATCCACTCCAATTGCAAAAACAATTAAGAAACTTGGCATAGTGTTACATTTGGGCCCATTTAGCCTAATAATGTTATTCTATTTAGTAAAAATGGGCTGAAGTGTTAGGCCAACAATAAGAACTCTTGGAACTCAACAATGCTCTACATTTTTTAGCAAGTGGGCTTTGAAAGATTGACCAGAACTCTCACATTTTGACAACTTCGTACATCACAATTCCAAAGCCTTTAGTTTTGTAATTTTTTCAAACGTATAATCAAATTTAAGATTTTTGTTTTGTTATGGTATCAGTGATTCAACATCTTTTCGAATAATTCTATATATATTAATTGATCAGATAAAAAACAACAAATCATAAATCATAACTAAAAAGCCCATAAATATGATATAATATAAAGTCTACAAATAAAATCATAACTAGATTATTTGACATTTTTATTTTTTAAGTATATATTTTATATAAAATAAATTTAAAACTGTTGTCAATCTATTTTTATTATTTATCATGACGTTTCTGAAAATAATATTTTAAAATGTTTTTTGAACAATAATAGCATATCATATGTTAGTATTGGATTTTACCAAATGAAAACAATTTTCAACTTATTCTAAATAAAACCATTGGTATAAATTGTAAATAATTTATATTTGTTTAATATAATTTTAAGTTTATGATATTTCGTTCATAAAATTATGTTGGTGGTTTTCAACGGAAAAATCATATGATGCTATTATTGTTCAAAAAACATTTTTAAATGGTATTTTTTATAAAAATCATGATAAATACGAAAAATGGATTGTCAACAGTTTAAAATTTATTTTATATAAAATATATACTTAAAAATTAAAACTCCGCGCTCGACGCCAATAATAAACTAGTACTTAGATAACCATCAACTTTATTTATGGTTATGTATGTACACGTATGTATCAATATATTGATTTGATTAATAATCAAGTTAAACGGGTTGGTAATACAATAAATGCCATGAGATTTCTTGATTATAGTATACATGTTCAATAATGCATCAAAACCAACTATGTATATATACATAACTTTGTTGCCAATATTAATTATAATTGTAAGCATTTGAAGAAATATCAAAATTTAAACAAGTAGTTTTGTGCATACTGTTTTTGTTTTAAAACTGAGGTTTTTTGTCAATAGTTTTGGATCACAATGGATCATTTTTCATATCAAAAAAATATCATTTTTCATATAAAAAAATATCATTTTTCATATCATAAACATATCATTTTTCAACAAACTCTGAAAACTAGTCTAAATTCATTACATTGGGCCAGGTGATGTTGAAAAGCACAAAACATTAATAAAGAGGATAAGATAGGCGTGTAATAAAATCAAGAAAGATATATAAGAAAGGAGTGGTTTTAAACTCATTACAATATTAATTTAGAATACGAGTCTTTAATTAAATTCAAGTTTGTGGACAAGGAGAATATGAAAATACTATTTTTTGGTTCACTTGTGGTGGCCAACCAAAACCATAACCAATTTAGGCTTTAGAGCGTAAATTTATATGTTTAAGATGATTTGTAGTCCAAAAGCTTGTTAATTTGTAAAACTAGTAAGACCATCTCCAATACAAAGAAACCCTTACAAAGTTTCTTAACTATCCAATGAGACATATTATAAACAGTGTAATTTAAAAAAAAAAAACTAAAAAAAGTTTAATAACGCATCAATTATGGGTCGCCACGTATTCACTGGGGTCCATGAACAATGCAAGATCATCGGATCTTAGATAAAGAATTTAAGAGTCGATTTCTTAACTATTTTGTGAACCTCACCGGCTAAGATCCCTCTAAAAAACTCCATTGGAGATGCTCTAAGTTGTGTATTAAAAATTAATACAATACATTAATAATTTAAGAGTCCACTAGGGTCCATGAACAATGCAAGATCATCAGATCTTAGATAAAGAATTTAAGAGTCGGTTTCTTAACTATTTTGTGAACCCCACCGGCTAAGATCACTCTAAGAAACTCCATTGGAGATGCTCTAAGTTGTGTATTAAAAATTAATACAATACATTAATAATTTAAAATGCATAAGAAAATACATAGTTAAAAATATTGGTACCCGCCCATATATATCTATGGGTATGTTAATTGGAATATGAAATGCATTGTCTTTGATTTTTTCCAACAAGTTTCATATGGATTACTCATAAGGTTTTTGAACTTATTTTGTTTATTTTATTTATTTTATTTTGTTTATTTTATTTATTTTATTTTGTTTATTTTATTTTGTTTATTTTGTACTTCTTTCACTTTTGAATTTGTGTTCATTCAAAAGAAACTACAGTATGAAAGGGAAAAAAAAGAGTAGAAACTACAGTGTTTTTACTTTTTACCATTTTAGAAATAAAACTTTACAGCTAATTAAAGTTTTTCGTTTTCATACCAACTATTTAAAATCTTACTTTCTTTTTATTCATAACAGTAAGACACACTAATGATGAGTAATGGCTATACAATTTTTACATAACGACAAAAATATTAAATACTCACAATGTTATAAAATAAATAAATGGCCTATACAGGGATCGAACCTGTGACCTTCGCGTTATTAGCACGACGCTCTAACCAACTGAGCTAATAGGCCTTTGTTAATTAATTATAATTAAATATATTTATTCTAAAAAGTAAATATAAATGATTTTGGGCTTGGATCAAAAGTATTAAAACCCTCTTTAGCCCAAACAAAGCCCACGTTCATGGACGTTGGTGTACTAACATTTAACAATTACATTTTTTTTTTGTAACATTGAGAAATTTAAAAAATAACTAAAAATCTCTTAATATTATCTTGCTACCTAACAGTACCTTTTGCTTCATTTCAAGTTCTTAGGGTATATACTTATGAAAATGACATATAGAGACACTACTAAAAAAAATTCATATAGCCACGGCCGTATCCGTGGCTATAGCGTTAAATTCGTGGCTATATGCTCGTGACTAAAAATTTTCGTGGCAAACCGTGGCTAAATAGCCACGGATTTTTTCTATAGCCACCGATACGGCCGTGGCTATATGACTTTTTTTTAGTAGTGAGAGGCTTTGTGGTGTAACAACAATGATATATTGAATTTGGTGGTTAGAAGATCTCATCAACATAGAATATATAAATTTCATTAGACGTCAAAAAAAATAATATACAATTTTTTTTTTTTGACTGCATACAAATTTTATTAGACGTCAAAAAATAATATACAAATTTTATTAGACGTCAAAAAATAATATACAAATTTCATTATAAATATAATTGATCTCACTATATTTTTACAAAAAAATTACGGTTTAACGTTTACTTTTTTTCTTTTTTAATTATCAATGAAAGTTTTTGAGATATTTTAAAAGATATACATATGCATACATGTATTTGTGTGTAATGGTGGGGCTAAAAGCTAATGATACGTATATTAATTGGACATTTGATGTGGCTGTATTTGGACCCAGCTTGCTTTTTGATAGAGACCTAACTTATAAAATTTTGCCCTTCATTCATTTAATTCTTCTTGAGATTTTTTGAGTTCCCATGTCACTATAATATTTTCCCCTTGTCCGGTTTGCACAATTAAATCAATTTAATATAATGTTTCACAACAGGTAATCTATATTTAATTTCAAATTAATGAGATTGAGAATTTATTCTGAGATTCTAACTAGTAAAATCCGATATTCGTGACAAAAAAAAGAAAGTAAACCATCTTTTGTAGAGATATTTATCCGGACAAAAAAGTTTGTGATAATTGTAGATAACTGTTGAGGTTTTATAAAGAAAAATGATGTCAAACATTAATACTAAACTTAATTAAAATTCACACATTTTTTTACCAAATTTTTTTTTTTTACATATTTTCAAATTATTCATAATTACGAAACCATAAACATGAATATGAACTCACAACTATAGTGAATATGAACCACTCATCAAAGAAAATATTTTTAAAAACTACATTTTTGAGCCATTAAAATATAAATTCTTCGGAATCTACTTTAGACCATAGTAACGCTTTTATGTAGTTTAGATATTACATGCGTTGAACACAAAGGAGGTATGCAAGCATGAGTTTATGAGAATAAAAACTGACTTGAGTAAGGCTTATGATAGAGTGGAATGGTCCTTCCTACACGCCCTCCTACTTAGAAATGGGTTTTGTGGAGGACTGGGTTAACCTTGTTATGACGTGTGTTAACTCGGTCTCTTATAGTGTGCTTATAAATGGCACACCCAAAGGGAAGATTAGGCCCTCGCGAGGACTACGACAAGGGGACCCCTTGTCGCCATATCTTTTTATCCTTTGTACGGAAGTCTTAATCTCACAATTGAAACAAGCAGAAGACGCCAGAAGGTTAACCGGTATTAAGGTGGCGTACCGAAGTCCGCCGGTTTCCCACCTACTGTTTGCGGATGATAGCTTGTTCCTGTGTAAAGCAGATATTCACCAATGTACTGAGGTACTACGGATTTTAAGCACCTATGGGAGAGCATCGGGACAATGCATAAACTTCGAGAAGTCGGCAGTCACCTTTGGAAAGGGGGTGCACAACTCGAGAAGAATCGAGATTAAAGCAAGACTAGGGATCACACATGAAGGAGGCATGGGCCGTTACTTGGGTATCCCAGAACAATTGCAAGGATCAAAGCATCAGGTCTTCTCTTACGTCAAGGATAGACTGAACCAACGGATAAATGGATGGAATGCCAAACTACTGTCAAAAGGAGGAAAAGAAATCATGATTAAGTCAGTGGCACAAGCAATACCAACTTATGTTATGTCATGTTTTCTGCTACCTAGGAGTCTATGCACCCAGTTAACAACCGATGTGGCGAACTTTTGGTGGAGTGCGGATGGGAATTCCCGAGGGATACACTGGGTGTCTTGGAAAAAGATGTGCATATCGAAAGAAAATGGAGGATTAGGGTTCAAATCTTTTGAGGATTTCAATAAAGCCCTATTAGCTAAACAGCTATGGAGACTTCATCAATACCCGAACTCTTTGGCGGCCAGAGTATTGAAGGGTAGGTATTTCAGGAATCATCATCCTTTTGATGCAAGGAAGCCCAACAGACCCTCTTTTGGGTGGAGGAGTATTTGGTCGGCAAGGGACCTTATACGAGCAGGAACTAGACGGATAATTGGAAATGGGACCCAGACACGAGTCTGGCATGATAATTGGATCCCTGATGACCACCCAAGACCAGCGGCCGGACCGGGAAAGGAGTACTACCCCGACCTGAGGGTATCAGAGTTACGAGCACAAGGTAGGGGGGGTTGGAATATCCCTCTGCTTACACAGATGATGAGACAGGAGGACAGTACACTGGTGCAAAGTATTATACCAACAAGAACCCATGCGGATGATGGGTTCAGCTGGCACTTTACGAAGTCAGGTGTCTATACGGTGAAATCGGGATATCAGGTTCTGCACTTAAACAGAAATGATGAGGAGATTCAGATCCTCTTACAGGAACCTTCATTTAGGATTTTAAAAAAGTTTATTTGGAGTCTAAAAACTCCCAATAAACAAAAACACTTCTTGTGGCAGGTTCTGTCAGGAACGGTACATGTAAATGAAAGACTGGCGTATAGACACATTGGGAGAGACATGTCTTGTCCTCGATGTGGACAGGAGGAAACTATAAATCATCTGCTTTTTGAATGTCCACCATCGATACAGACATGGGCATTAGCAGGGTTTGCGACGACCGCTGGTCGGTTCCCGACCGGTAGTCTGGGTGTTAACATGGACTTTCTCTTCTGGAGAGGAAGACATTGTCAAGAGAGTGTGCCAAAATACCCATGGGTGGCGTGGTATATTTGGAAGGCAAGAAACGACAAGGTGTTTCGAGGAATCGATCATAGGCCAATGGATACGAAGATTTTGGCGCTTGGAGAAGCAGAGTCATGGAAGAAGGCACAAGAGCTGATAATCATACAGAACCCGTCAGGGGGTTCGGATAATCAAGGAACAAGGACACAGGCACATGACAGGATTATAGGGACCTCCTGCTTCACGGACGGCTCGTGGAAGGAGGGTGACGCAACAAGCGGGGTGGGCTGGGTTTTACAGAGCCACCGGGGAGACACAGAGATGGTGGGGCTGAGAGGTTACAGACGGAGTATCTCACCACTTCACTCCGAATTACATGGGCTTATTTTTGCTATGGAAAATCTTACGGACCCGAGGCTCCAATGCAATCACTTTTACACGGACTGCCAGGACTTAGTCAGCATGGTGTCAAATCCACATATGTGGCCCGCTTTTTCGGCGGAATTGGATTTGCTGCGTGATCTGCAAATTTCTTACCCAGACTTCTCACTCCGGTTTGTGGCGAGGGCAAGAAACAAAAAAGCGGATCTTCTAGCACGGAGTGTACGCGGCAGGAATATGGACTTCCAGTACATCAGTTCCTCTCTTCCTACCTGGATTTCTGATACGCACAACGTATTTGTAATAGGGTAGAAAGAAAGTAACACAGTGAAAAAAAAAAAAAAAAAAGATATTACATCCGTTTAATGATAATTAATTATCTTTTTTTGGAATTTAAAATACATGTTCGTAATAAAGATATATATATATATATATATATATATATATGTATGTATAATAAAGTGAAAGAGAGTAGAAATGGGTATTTAATGGAAGAAAAGAACGGTGTAGATGTAATACTATATATATATATATATATAATTGAGATGTTGTATTCAAGGCCACGAGCTTAGATTCTTTTAGTTTTGCTCAATTTGTAATGTTTTCTACCTTTCCTTTTATTGCTTACTATTTTAACTCATGATCTCCATATGTGTATCATACTTATATAGTATACTATCATCAAATGTGATTCTCTATATATATACTATCTATCATATTAGTCATTTATCATTAAAACCAAAAAAAAAGTCATGTATGATTTCAAATCTCTCAAGACTTATTTGGTTATATAAACTAAGATCAATTTGGTAGATATGGTCATATATATCATACCGGATTTATAATATTATGAAGAAAACAAATATGAATCCACAAAATATTATGACTAATTTTGTCTTAGTACTAATTAGTTTTAGTTATCCTTTTAACATTTGTATGTTTTGACTTTCTTTAAATATACCAATTCTACTATTAAACTTTTAAATGAGGCTTAATGTTTTGTCATTTATAATTAATTACTTTTGAAAATTTAGAATACGATTTTTCTTTGCGTATTCAATATTTTTTAATATGAATTTGAATGTCATTTCACAATGAAAGAGGGGGTTGCTTTTGAATACAAAAAGGTTAAGTCAAAACATATGGTAACCATGCACATAATTAGGATATTAACTTTGGTTTGAACATATTTTCACGTTTTTAAGTTTCTATGAATTGTATGATTAAAATAAAATAGTATACAACCTATAGTTAACACGAAATCAGTTACCATATATTTTTTTTTGAGGAACAAAGGACAATTCTATTATAGTTGTTAAAAAAAAAAAAAAAAAAAAAAAAAAAAAAAGGACAATTCTATTATTGTAAATCGAAGTAGTCAAATTTAAAATTTGTGAACAGAAAAAATAAATTGATAACAATTGGTGGGTTTGATTTATTTATAAATTAAAATAATAATAATAACAATAATTCGTCAATTTTTTCCATAAATCCTGCGTATAAATTCGTGAACGCAATACATTACACAATTGTTAAATGGTTATCAACTCTACCCAAAAACATCTATTGCCAAAAAGGTCTATTCGTACTTACTTCACTGTTACCGCTGAACATTAAATAATAAAAATAAAATTTAAATAAAACGAAGTCTTCTCACTTTATTCCAAAAACATTATTATTATTATTAGAGAATAAAATAAATAAATTAAATGAAAAATATTTTGGTTGGTCCAGATTTTGTTTCACAGGTCTACAGAGAAATCTCCGCCGTCAATGCAAAGCAAAGGTGACACTTGTGTGTAAGGTCCACTTAATCCGTACAATGTTACTTATGTCTTCACGAGATGTCGATAATCAATTTTCTTTAATTTTATTTTTTAATTTTTTCGTATTAAAACATGGACCCTATACAAGTACAAATATAGCCAATGAGAAGTCGACAGCAAATCACAAAAAGAAACCACTCTGGTTTTTATTTCAATAAAAGAAAAACCACCTTTAGCTTCTTTTTTCCCCTAAAACCACTCTTGCCCAAAATCTCTCTCCATAAATAAAGATCCCAAGAAGAAGAGACTCAAAAACACAAATCTTAATATATATATATAAATATAAAAGAAAGAAAGAAAAAAACTTTCCTAATTGGATCATAACAAAGCCTGAACATCTTTCTTGTAGTTTCCTTGTATTGGTTTTCTTAAAGAGGAAATATAAAAAAAAAAGATACTAAAAATGGGAAGAGGTAGGGTTCAATTGAAGAGGATAGAGAACAAGATCAATAGACAAGTAACATTCTCAAAAAGAAGAGCTGGTCTTATGAAGAAAGCTCATGAAATCTCTGTTCTTTGTGATGCTGAAGTTGCTCTTGTTGTCTTCTCTCATAAGGGCAAACTCTTTGAATACTCCACTGATTCTTGGTAATTTTTACTTTTCCTGTTTTTTAATATATATAATATATATATTTTTTAATTAATTAATTACTTGATTTATCTTGTTCTTTTTGTTATGTTGACTACTTGATTTGCCCTAATTAGTAACTACTTGTCTTGTTTTGGTATTTTTTTTAGGGTTTTATTTGGATCGTAATATAATTAGTTAGGTATCTTTGCTGCATCTGTTAATTACTTACATACATATGTTTATCTACTTAAACTGAAATTTTAAAGATCAAAACTTTAGGGCCTGGAGGGAAATGAACCCTGAAACACTAATTATATATAATATATATATATATATATATATATATATCAATTTCATGTGTAAGCACAATTTTTTTTATAAATAATGTTTAGGAGTAGTGAATTGAAACCCTAAAATGATGAAAGATTAATTTATGAGTTAGGGTTTCACAATCTTAATTTTAATTAAAACCTTAGCAAGAAAATAAAATGTCACTAAATATTACTCAGGAGTACGTACTGTGAACTTATATACAAACATAATTTTAATTCTTCTTATTTTTTTATTTTTCAAATGGATTATTTTTAGCAAAAGATAAACTGAAAATATGTGATGAAAAGAACATTTTAATCTAGAAATGATGATTTCACTTCGAGAGTGTATAGAAAGGACAAATCTTTAATCTTGAAATTTTAAGTCATAAACTCTTTATGAATCTTTTGTACTTACATCTGTAACTTCAAAGATCTGTAAACCTAAGGAATTGATATGTTTATGTATGAATCTTTCAGGAAAATGAACTCATAATTCTAAACTCTTATAAAGTATATAATTTCAGTGTTGCTCTTGTTTTTGTAGTTTGTTTTAAAAATGGAACTAGATTCTTTATTTTAGTTTTTTTTTTACAAATATAAAAATAAAAATAATTAGTATGTCAAATCTGAGTAGGGAGTTTTTGACCTTTGGAGGATCCATGAAAGGAATGAACTTAATCCTATAATTGGCTTCTTACCATTGGTTAATCTTAGCTTCAACAATCAACAGCTGTACTTCTGTATTTCTATTTTTTAATATATTATTACTGTTCTCAAAAAATATATATTTGAGTAATTTGATCAAATTCTCATATTTACTTTGTTTTTTTTGTTGTCAAACCATATTTTCTTTGTTATGTGTATTTTCAAACAAAATTTTCATAATGATAACAATTAAAAGTATTTAAGTGTTAGTGATTAATATAATTTTGTTATATATAGAAGTTCTAAAAGATCTAAAATTTTAACAAAAAAAGGGTTCTAAGAGATCTGTGATGGATTTGACCTAGCTATAAGATCTCGGGTTAAGGCATAAACATTAAGACTTATCTAGATTTACCCTAAAAATATCATGACACCTCGAGCTTATTAATGTTTTTTTATGCCCTATATTATTTGTTTTCCATATATTTTTGAAAAGCTATCACTAACTATATGTGAATTAATTAAACAGTATGGAGAAGATACTTGAACGTTATGAGAGGTACTCTTACGCCGAGAGACAGCTTATTGCACCTGAATCCGACGTCAATGTAAACAATTATCTCTATACTTTCTTTAACTCACATGTTTTATAATTTACTCTCTCTTTTAAAAATTGTATATTTGTGAGATTCAGACAAATTGGTCAATGGAGTATAACAGGCTTAAGGCTAAGATTGAGCTTTTAGAGAGAAACCAAAGGTACACACTAATTAACACTCATTATCTATATTATTATGTATATGTGGGCCACAAATGAAACCAAGAAAATGTTAGGAATAATGTAAATTTAAACATATAATATTGTTAATAGGCATTATCTTGGAGATGACTTGCAAGCAATGAGCTCTAAAGAGCTTCAGAATCTTGAGCAGCAGCTTGACACTGCTCTTAAGCACATTCGCTCTAGGAAAGTATGTTTCTAATTCCTATTTCTTCAATATATAACTGATTAGTGTGTTATTATTTGAATATTTGATACCATACATATCTATATGCTTATATTAATTGGTTTAATAAGGTTGATTTTAAATTTTGTGTATAATAACACTTAAAATTAGTACACGTTAATGTGATGTGTATTATATATGCAGAACCAACTTATGTACGAGTCCATCAATGAACTCCAAAGAAAGGTATGTAATAAGTAATAACCCTACATCTATATATATATATATATGTATATATCTTCTTTTTTTTTTGTTAAAATATATATGTATATATCAAATGTATGTAATTCATTAAACGTACAAGGAAGGTTTAACAATCGTGCCGTTTGTGAAATGATAGGAGAAGGCCATACAAGAGCAAAACAGCATGCTGTCTAGACAGGTTAATTACACGTCATTATTAATTTATCTTTCATGATGAAATCATCAACATGTTTTTATATTGCATTAACGTTACTATCCACTGTTCTACTCCACACTTGAAGCTATACCTACTAGATCTTCATATCTCCACTTAACTTTACTTAATTAGCCGGGACATTAAAGAGAAATATAGTGATTGATATAATAATAGTAAAGCTATTATACGTAGATAGGCTTTGTCCATTTAGTTTTAAGGTTGTCTCTCGGATTGAAAATATTTGGAAACCTTATAGGTTCCATTTATATGTTATATACTATAGATGTGAATTTTGACAAAAAAAAAATACTATAGATGTGAATATAGAGTTATAGATACTTTATTATTAAATAAAATATGTTGGACATAAATTTCTACGTGTATATATATAATATATATAAATATAAGAGTTTTGCATGAACGCAAGTAACTATTTCAATTAATAACCTAATTAAGATTTAAATGTCAAATAAATTTCATTTTATTTATATATATATATATATATATATAGATTCATTTATTTATGATTTCCACACCTTGACCATTGATGAAGTTGATGATATTGTATGAATAAGTTGGTGACAAATTGGTGTGTGAAATAACCTTAAAACCAACCAATTTCACACATCAAATATATAAATATAAGAGTTTTGAATTTGTAACAACGACGGGTTGACTCAGTCGGTTAAGCGCAGTCGTTGGTGATGTTGTATTCCTGAGTTCGAACCGCGTTGGAAACGATGATTTACGCCATTAATTAGTATTATCAAAGGTTGGTCGCGGGTTTAGGGGGATTATGGGCTTCGGCCCGGAACCTCCTCGTTTAACAAAAAAAAAACTATTTCAATTTGTAACATAATTAAGATTTAAATGTCAAATAAATTTTATGCAATATATATATATATATATATATTCATTTATGATTTCCACACATGGAAATGTGGTGAAGTTGATGATACTGTATGAATATAAGTTGGTAATAAATTTGATGTGTGAAATGGGAACTATGCAGATAAAGGAGAGGGAAAAGATACTTAGAGCACAACAAGAGCAATGGGACCAACAGAACCATGGCCACAACATGCCTCCTCCTCCTCTTCCTCCGCCGCCGCAACAACAACAACAACAACATCAAATGCAGCATCCTTACATGCTCTCTCATCAACCATCTCCTTTTCTCAACATGGGGTAATTATAAATATATATTAGTTCACCTTCTTAATTTCAAGTATATATATATATATATATATATATATATTATACAAGCTAGTTATAGTGTGGCTTTTTTATGACCCCATCTCCAACTTCATAACCATACAATATTGTCCGTTTCAGGCCTTACTTATATTTCAAACATTTTTTAAAAATTCCCCATGTGAGACTTTGTTTGATATTCCAACGATTAGGTATTGCTGAGTTCCAAGTAAGCTAGCTAGGCTGCGTCTTAGTGATGGTTAGAAGTTTAAGCTGTGATTAATTTACATATATAGATGATCTTGAAATTATAACTAATACTATAATTAAGAATGTTCCATGTTTTAATGCAACAGTTGCCAACCAAAACATACTTATCTTTGTTGTTGCTTGGTGTATGAGTTTCAAAGCCTTTGTTTGATTTTGTTAGATAAATAAACTAATCTCTTTGGTATTCAAAGATGGACTTACATTAATTTTTCCTTTACTTTACAATCAAACATATGTTTTTTTTTTCGTCCTAAGTGAATTTATGTAACAATTAATATTGTATAAAATGGTAATATATATATATGCAGTGGTTTGTATCAAGAAGAAGATGCAATGGCAATGAGGAGGAACGATCTTGATCTGTCTCTTGAACCTGTTTACAACTGCAACCTTGGCTGCTTCGCTGCATGAATCAATATTTCCAATTTATATCTTATTATAATCATCATAAATAAAAAACATTAAATTAGCCACATATATAGAAATAGTGGCTATCCCCTTTTTATCCAATGACTTTATTATATCTTTTGGCAAGTTCAATCTTTAATTTCTTATATCATATATATAAATTAGCATGGTAATTTTTAATTTCTCTTTTTTTGTAATTTTCTTAAGTTTCTTGCTTTCAGTATGGGGAAAAATCTGTTGTAATATATTTTAAGGTTAATGAAGACTTGATGGATTGAAACTTTTTTAGAGTCGCTTTATTTCTTATACTATTAATTTATTTTCTCCACATCTACAAAAAAATACAAAGAAGTTAAAAATTTAGTTCTTGTCCAAACCAGTACCAACAAAAACAGAACATTATTTTTGAGAAAAAACAGAACATTATTTAGTTTCCAAAATCCGAAATAGTGTTCACTTGTTGTATGTGTAAATGCAAAGGCAAAGGCAAGAAGAGAGAGCATTGTCTTCTTGGATTTTTACTTTTAAACCTTCCTCAACAACTTTGTCTTCTTGGATTTTACTTTACTAATTTACAGAGAATTTTTACAATTCTTTCCAATAAGTTGCGAAAAAAAACACTAGTAAAAATAATTTTATGGTCAATGCTAGGACAAAAACTTGTCCTTCATGCGAGCAATAAGCTTAAACTTCTCTTCTGCTTCAACTTGCTGTTTAATGTCACCTCTTGATGCTCTGTCCGGATGAAATTTCAGGACAGCTCTTCTATACGCCGCGTGTACCTAATCTCAAAGATGGTCTCGGTTACGATATGAAAACATACAAGAGAGCAGTTAATGAATGTAACTAAACTGTAGAGAGATGACAAACCTCATGTGGCAGAGGAGATGTTCCACCACCAACTTGAATCCCTAAGCCTCGAAGCAACGATGCCATGTTTATGCATTTGAGTTCCAGAATTTTAAGCGATTTGGTTATTCCTGTACGGATTTTCTCCTTCATGTTCATGCTTTCTTCGTCCTGTGATGCAAAGCAAACACGTGTGTTGAGCAAATATACATTAAAGAGTTTAGGCGTGACCTGCGAGGAAAGTGTATAAACCTTCTTTTGTGTCTCTCTCACTTCCTCTACTCTCTCCTTTTGCCTTCTTTCCATCTCCAACTGTCGCGTGTTTGCTAGCTTTCTTCTCTTACGTTGCCTTTGAGCTTCTTCCGCCTGCAATAAAACACTTGAGACGAAGATTCACCATGGAAGTTTTCAAATATTTATAAACAGAGTGTGTGATTAAACCTGGAGCTGTAACTGTTGTTGCCTGGACTCCCATTCTTCTTCTTGTGCTTTCTTGTACTCATCCGTCTCCTTCAACTTTTCTCTGTTAAGCATTATATCGATTTCAGGAGCTGCTCCTTGAAGACCTTGCACTTGTTCACTTGTAGATGGGATAGGATCAACGAGCATTTCACTTGATTCACCTAAACTCGTGACCACATTCTCACACCTGGCGCTATTGCTTTGACTACCAAGCACAGCATCCCCATTAGATGTATGTGGTGGAGAAGACTTTGAGGCGTCTTCTTCTACATCTTCATTGGTACAAGACTGATTCACCGCCTTCTTCTTTCGCTTGTTTTGGGGCGTCTTTTTCTTTTGTTTCTCTTTATGCTTCTTTTTCATTTGATTCCCTTTGGAAGGCTGTGACGTTTCACACTGAACTTGCACCGTGTCTGGCTGTTCATCAACTTCTTTGAAACTATTTTGGTGTATCGGTTCTTTTGACGAAGTAAAATGTGTTGATGGTGGATCAGACCTTTGATGTTCGACTTGTATTTCAGGTGGCTGCGACGATGACCACGGATATTTCTCTTTGCATGAGAACCTGGAATTAGCACCGTTTTTAGCTCGGTTGTCTTCCTCTGTTTGTGAACCAAACAAAGAAGTACTAGGATTTCGACCATCAGTTTCTTTGCCACCATCTGGATTTCTTGCAGGGACAAAGTTAGATGCTTGATCATGCTGTTCTGTTCTTCGTTCAAACGTAGGACCAAAGTTAGTTTCACAGGGGAGATTTGAAGGACCAGCCTTCTCACTCAAACCAGCTTTACCTGATTTATCGGTTCCAAAGACTGTCGAAGAGGTTCTTGTTCCACCATCTGGATTTCTTGCAGGGACGGAGTTAGATGCTTGATCTTGTTGTTGAGTTCTACGGCCGAAATTCTTGTCACGTTTGCGTTTTGAAGGACCAGCCTCCTCACTCGGAACAGGTTTATGTGGTTTCTTCATTTTATTAAAGAATGCTTTCTCCCACTGCTCGCGGACCTCTCCACGAGAGCCATCTAAAATCTCACAATCTGAACAATCGCTGTCTGAATAATCACTGTCGGATTCAGGACCTAAACCAAATCGAACTCCGGTAGAAGGCGCTTTAGTAGAGAAAGTCTGTCTACATCTCGAAAATCTAAAACCAGCATACTTTTCCCGAACGAATTGACAATCATCATCATCATCAACTTCTGCAGCTGATGTTTGCAAGTTCGCAGGAAGAGAGTCATGGCCTTGACTACTCCCAGCCTTGTGAACATTCCCTGTTTCATCAACATCATCATCAACCTCATCGTCGTCAAGGCTAATCACTATATGCGAACCGAGCTCATTCCTATCCCTAGACGTGCCCGTCGTGTCATTGCCTTTCGACGACTCGGGGAAATCAAGAATGATAACCTCATCATCATCTACAACAATGAATTCGTTCGTTATACCATTCGCGCTGCATCTTTTGGTAGGCATTCTGTTCCACGAACGCGACCTAATCTGACGTTGCTCTCCCATTGCTTCAAGGGAGCACGCCGCAAAACTTGTATACAGAGAGAGGTTTAAAGCATCTTCTATGTGTTGAAATAGCAGATCTGCAGACTAAATATCAATCACACATCAATACAACAACTATAATAAATCTTCCTTGGACCAAAGATTCACATACACATAAACAAATATTTGGTAACAACAACACAGAACAGAGTGAAATCGATACTTACTAGGAAACCCTATAGGAAACGATCATACACCATAAACTAAGATTTCTAGAATCTTCTAAACAAACAACAGCGATTGAAACGCAAACGTGATTTCGAGACGTGTTCTAGTTTCTAATAAGGTTTTTGATTTCGAGCAGATTAGAGAGAGAGAAGAAGAAGAAGAAGAAAAAAAACTGAATCAAATTTCGAAATTTGAAGAGTACCCATTGATTCAATGATTGAATCGAGTAGAGATTCGAGATTAATTTATGAAAAACTTACTTCTCGATTACGAAGAAGACGACGGGGATTTTTCGTGCTTTTAAAACTGAACCCTAATAATTTGGTTTTTGGGAGAAATACAAAGAAGGTAAGAGAAGATGAGATTGTGCGTATGCACACCTCATGAAAAAGATAATTAAGTGTCGTTCGTTGATTGGTCTGTTTTTAAATAATTGGGTGAAACTCGTGTCACTGTAGATATGTCTCTCTCTCTCTCTCACTTGCCACTTTCAATTTCAAGAGGTCGTCTTGACTTTCGAGTTTTATAGAAACCTAATCTACTTTTTTGAGGAGTAATTGTTTTTTATAATTTTGATTAAAGTTTTCTTAATAAGAAACTTATTGTAAAATTAGGTGAGTTTGTTTCGTTTTTATTAACCCAAATCAGTAATTACTAGTTAGGGTATATACAAGGGAATAATGTAATCAAATTCACTTTTTTTTGTTTGTTTTGCAGAATTTTATTTATTTATTTTATTTGCTGGAGGTTCTTACTTTGAAAGTCAGTAATTAATAACCCGTTAATTAGTGATTGGGCCCATCCGCCCATTATAAATATATTAAGAGGCCCAATAAATTTTAAATTTGATTTCATGTGTGCTTAAGGGCACAATACTAATCAATAATTAAAAACTACACCTTTTTAAAATCACTTCACAAAACTACACATAATTAGTGAACCCAAATAAAAATATTTTAATTTTGGTAATTTTTTAGAGCATAATTGAACCATTAAAAATTTGGAAAGGGTGCAAAAATAGAAAAAAATTAAATTAGATGTAATTTTGTGAAAAAAGATTGAAATGGTGTAGTTTTGTGAATTTCTGTAGTTAAAAAGCCCGGTTTGATGAGATTCAAATTATTAATTACCCGTGAAGTCCACCAATAATAAAGTGTCTTATTATTCTTGGATATATAAAAAAATAATAAAAAACTTGGACAATATATTTGATGCTCAATGGACGAAAGGTGGCAGCCGGCCCTAAAAACTCTCTCTTCTAGAGACAAGAGTCTGAAAAAATTTTTGTGGTCGTGACCGACGAAAGGTGGCTCCTTTAGCACCGTCGTCGGTCACAGTCGTGGTTGTTTTCTCTATGTCTTTCTTTGTTGTGGTTGTTTCAAAGATCTGAGGTGGTTATAGAACATTATTGAAGATGGTGGTGCCGGATTTCCCAATCAACGGAGCGGCTCTTCTGCTAACACCATAAATATGGAATTGTGTCCTTTCTCTTGGTCAGATATGTGCTGGTATGGTGGTTCGAGTTAGTTCTTGTATTCTAGGATGGTGTTTGGATTCTGCCTCTTCGTTTTTTTAGTTTTCTCAGAGATTTTGAGCTACGAGCATGGTCATGTTCCGGTTCTGGTTTCGCTATATTGGATGGTATATCGATGTGGTGGCACCTATGAGCTATCTTCAAGTTTCTCTTTGAGGATTGGGGTTTGCTTCGAAGACACAACAATGGTATCGATCTTCGCCTTTTCTCTTGCGAGGAGGTATCCAGCATTTTGTCGATAGGTGGTTGAGTCCGGTATGCGAGTGTCCGCGTGTAAGAGTTGGTGGTCCTTTTTGGCGTTTTTCCGTTCGGAAGTCTATCCTTTGAACTTCGTCTCGATTGTTTGGTGTTTTCGACGAGGATTAGATTTGGTGGTTTTCGACTTTGTTCCTTGGCGAGTCGGCTTTCTACTCTGTCGTTGTTGTTTTTAGTTGAGTAGCGGTGTAGTACCTACTTCTTAATCTCCGATCGTTTGATGGAGTTTTAAGTTTTGGTCATTCACAAAACTCATGTTCTTTAATTCAGCTTCGACTTATTAAGGTTGTTTAGAGAGTTTGTCGGTTTGCCTTGTTGCATTGTCGGAATTGGAGGTTTAGAGTCTTTTATATTTGTTTTTGGCTCCCTCTTTTGGGCTTTTGGCTATGATACATTCTCGGTTTCGATAATGAGTTTAAGTAGTCATTTTGTATGAAACTTTATGTTTGATGGTGATTAATAAAAATTTAGATGAAAAAAAAAAATATTTGATGCTCAATAAGAAAATATTGCACATAGATATTTCATGTTCAAAAAAGAGGAGGCCGATACTTATCACCTTTGTGAAAGTGTGAATCTTTATTAGAGAAGTTTGACATTTTTAAATCTAGATATTGAAGCAAAATTAAAGTAAAAACCAATAAACCATAATCAACAAAATTAAAGTATCAATGAAGAATATTGGTAATAGTCATTAACATAACATCAAAAAAAGTCTTAAGTGATTAATATATAGAAAAAGAGAGTCAATGAGAGGTTGTTGTATGATTAGGTTGAAGCATTGAAGGAAGGACAAGAGGTGACAAAAGAGGGATTGGATCTGTTCCGTTTGAACAAAACGCAGACGCGGAAACACCGGTCGCTAAAGGAGGAGCTTCCGTCGAAGTAGGAGTTGGTCTTGGTGGTAATAAGAGAGGACATGGAGCTCTTTTCTTTAACCGGCAGCTCATAGATCGCCTGAAAACGCAATCGTCTTTTCGAAAACTCATCTCGAAACCTGGAAACGAATTCTCCATTTTGTTCCGTCTTGGTTCTTGTTTCTTGATTCTTGATTCTTGGTTCTTGATAATGTATGAAGTTTTTCTTGTTTTGAGTATGGGATTGGTGTATGGTTTGTGATGTTGATATTAAAGTAGGTGCTTGTTTTTTTCTTAAAAGGTTTTAAATGTGATCTTAAATAAGGGGTTGCTTAATTAGCTTTGGGGTTTTAATTGAATGGATAATAATAATAATTAACAGCTAAGAGAATCCCTTTAAAAAACAAATATAAATTAGAAAATGGGTAAGAAATTTTGGTGGTTGTGTGGTGCGTGTATTGACTCAATATGGCAAAGAAAACGAAAATTAATTAAAATTAGTCAACGGTCAATAGATTGGATAGGTATTGTGGGTACGACGATTTGTATGGGATAAGAACTGGGAATTGGAGGCTCAATAGATCAAATTAGCAAAAGAAAACGAAGGCCAAAAACTTAGTATAAGAGAATTTTATTGAAATAAGAAGATATGGGTTCTTTCTTGGGAATTAGACATGCCCTTTTCCCTTGCTCTCTTCCTCTATTTATACTATGATTTACAAATAGAGACATTTAAGTCTTGGCTCATTAACGCGAATTAAATGCATTTAAAGCAGCCGTTATGTCGTCATCGAACTCCCTAACCGTCGAAGTCCGCTCGCCTCCCCTCGCCCTCCTGTCGAACTGAAAGCGAATATGGGCCCTCCTTCGGCCCATTATACTTTGGGGATTTATAGAGAAAAACGAGCCTGTTCTTCTACTGGGCCTCGGCCAGCTCCTTTAGCGGGCCCTGGTACCAATTCGAACACCAACAGAAGGCCCCCTAAGTTCGATGTTTTCCCGTCGAACTCATCGGACTTAGACAGTCGAACTCATGCTTCCCGTCGAGCTCATCAGGTTTAGGCAAACGAACTCTTTGACTGTCGAGAGGAAAACGGATCGCCAAATAAATCTTCATGGATCTCGAGGACTTCGCGGCATTCGGACTCGGAGGAGTAAAATCCTTAATTATTAGGAGAAAATCCCGCCAATTAGGTCTCCTCGGATCCCGAGTATCGCGCTATACGATACCCTAATAATTAAAAAATATTAAAAGGTAATGATTCGTTTTTTCGAAAAAGTGGGGCGGCACGGTTTCCATAGCGTCAGGTGACGTCACTTTAAAACCGGATGACGTCACTTTAAAATTTGATTTAAATAGGCAGAAAAAGAAACGAGAGTCTCCTTCCTATCATTTGCCAACAAAAACTCGCTCATCCTTCAGGAAGAAAAACGGATCTTCATCTTTCTTTTTCTTTTTCCTTCATCCAACCGATAAATTTCAACAAAAAATGGCCCCTAGAGAACCACGACGGATTGTTACCCAGGCCAGCGACCAATTCGGCCCCTACCAGAGTTCGTTATCGACGGAAAAGTCCCTTGAAGTTCTTCGCCGCTCATGCGCAATTCCCGAGGCGGTGGAGTTGGTACTGCCCCGTGAGGGCGAATCGCCGGAAAGTGTCCGCCCCGAATTCTGCTGCGCTTACGAGGCGTACTTCTCCGGAGACGGACTGTCCTTCCCAATCCCGGATGCGCTGATACTCTACCTGCATCAGCTAGGTATCGCCTTCCCCCAAGCTTTGCCGAACTTCATCAGATCGGTGTTATGTGCCCTGACGGTGGCAGAGGAGACCGGATTTGCCTTCGGCGTCCCGGAGCTGATGGAATTGTTCAGCGTCCGAATCTCGAAAACGAGTGGGACGTTCGCCATTTACCCCAACACGAACCGGAATTTGGTATTCGGCTTTCCTGAAAAGGACTCGGGCTGGATGGACCGGTACTTTTTCTTCCGCGTCACAAAGTCCTCCGTCGGGGACATGCACGAATTCATCGGCCGTAAATGGGCCGCGACTTGCGGTGAGTTTTTTTTGTTTTACACTTCGATTTGGAAGCAAAAAGTTTGGATAGAGGGCTTTCGCCTCGGCCCCTTTAGAACTCTTAATAAAATAAAATGTGATTTATTTCAGAGACCCAGACGCGCCTCGACGACCTCACGCGCTTCGAAGACTTCTACCGGGTCGCTGTCGAGGCCTCGTCGAAGTGGAATTCCTTCTCGCTGGAGAGGATCCACGGAGCTTGTGTCCGCGCGCGAGAGCGGACACTCAGAGAGTCGGCCTCTCCTCGGCTACCTGCGGAGTCATCTCCCCCGACCTATCGGGCGAAGAAGGAGAGAGAGACCAGGCTCACAGCCTTGGCAAAGGCCAAGAAGGAGGAGATCTCGCGCTTCAAGGCGAGCGGGGAAAAACCCAAAGTCAGCCTTGTGGTTGACTGGGTCCTCCAACAGGCCCCTGACGAGCTGCGGGCCGTGGTTGCTCCGCCTTGCGCAGACGACGATGCGGAGGAGGAGGAGGAGAGCCTGGAGAGGCGGAAGAGAAAAAGGGGGGCCGATGATGCGGGCTCATCTCCCCGCACTGACTCGAGGACGAGGTCCAGAAGCGCGGACCCCGTGAAGGCCCGCGGTGCAACCATGCCTCCCCCCATCGCCCGCTCGGACCGCTCCGCCCCGCCTGGCGGCGTGAACCAAGTCGCCCAGCAGCGGCCTACTCTTCGCCGCGAGGGATCCAACAGAGGATCGGCGCAGGATCGGTCTCTCGTCGTGAATGCGGAGAACCGCAGTGGTAGGGAAACTCACGCCCTTTGAAACTGGTCAGCTTTCGCTTCGGGGCTAACGTGTGCTCGTTTTTGTTTTGCAGATCGCGATCGGGTCTCGAACCTATTCCGGACCTTTTCGTATCAAGGGCTCGAAATCCCGGCGCTGGAGAACATGCGCGATCCGGTGAGGGACTTGTACGCCCGTCACTCTATTGCCTTAGCCGAGGTATGACTCCTGCATCTTCTTTTCGTTTTCGTTAACGCTTACATATATGTTTTCTGGTTCTTACACATGGCTGCTTTCTGTTTCAGTCGGCGACGACCTTCAACCGTCTCCTTTGCGGGTACGAGGGGATGCTCACCGAACCCGGATCTCTTCAGCTCGACCTGACCAGGGCCAAGGAGAAATTGGCCCTGGCGGAGCGATCACTCGAGACCATGCGCATCGCGTCGGAAAAGAACGCGGACAGGCTGAGGCAAGTCGAGGATTATCGCCGCCAACGCGACGAGGCGAGGACGGCGGCTGCCGCAATGGAGACGAAGGTGGCTCTTATGCTAAAAAGGGCTGAGATTGCGGAGGAGAAGAGCTCGCGGTTCGAGCGAGAGCTGACTGCGGCGGAGGAGAGTTCGCAGGCGATGTCGGCGAAATACGAGGCTCTCCTCAGACTTCGGGATCGCGATCTCCGACTCTCCTCCCACGAGGCCAGGCGCGATGTCAAAGGTACCGGGGTTGCGGTGATAAACCAGGTGAAGGACCACCTCCTGCTTCTGAAGAAGCGATCTCGGGTGGAGCGCGAAGTGGCCGAGATCCGAGCCAATCAGGAATTCCTGGTCGGGATCCGGAGGGGCGATTACCCTGATCTCGAGGCGGAGGCGGCGAGCATGGCCGAGGATCTGCCGGTGGTTGAAGCGAAGCTGGCCGCTATGCCTCTTCCTTCGCTGGACCTGGTCGAGCTGGCCAAGAGGTTCGAGGCTTCGCCGCCTCCCGAGGATGCAGTCAGCCGTGAGTCAGCTCTGGTTCTTGTGGAGCCACGAGCGGTCGATGAAGCGGCGCCGCTGGAGGTAACACCACTGGCTTCGGCACCTTTCGATCAGTTCGGATCGATGACCGCCAGCCTGACCGTCGAAGATGCCCTTAACCTCAGTGAGGGCGTTCGCTCCGAAGGGTCCGAACCTGTGGTCACAGTTCCCGCCGAGGGGGGTCATGAGGTTGCACCCACTGAGGAAGAGTCGTCGCAGCCAGGGGCTGGAGAGAGCGGAGCGGTGGATGAAGCAGGTCAGACATGAATGTGGTCATGTCTTTAAACAGGGGCCTGTCCCAAAAAACTTTTTTGTGTTGTTTTTTTTTTGCTTCTCTTTTAAAAAAAAAATTGTATTCGTTGAGCACAACATCACTTTGTCCTCGTGGAATCCATTTCTTAGCTTTTCATATCTTTGTTTCTGCGTACTTAGTCGTTTTTACGGAAAAGCGATATTCGTTATGATCGGACCGTTAATTGGTTCACCTCATCTGAGTCTTCTAGATTTAAGATTTGTTATAGTCTTTAAACTCCTTGGCGGAGTTGTGCTGGCAATTTGTGAACGCTGGGGTTCGTCGGTGAAATTGTGTTGTTCGCTAAGTTCCGTACATCGAACTGTTTAGGTGTGCGTCGTTAAGTTCTCTCTGTCGAACTGTTTAGACGGCTTAAATATGTTTTGCTAGATCTTTTAGGTTCTTTGGAAGAACTGTATGGATCGTTCGCGGACCCTGAGGTTCGATGTGCATCGTCAAGTTCTTTTTGTTGAACTGTTTAGATGGCTTAAATATGTTTCGCTTCCCCGATCGTTAAGTTCTTTGGTGGAACTGTGTTGATCGTTCGCGGACCCTGAGGTTCGATGTGCATCGTCGAGTTCTTTTTGTCGAACTGTTTAGATGGCTTAAATATGTTTCGCTTCCGCGATCGTTAAGTTCTTTGGTGGAACTGTGTTGATCGTTCGCGAACAATGGGGCTCGATATGCATCGTTAAGTTCTTTCTGTCGAACTGTTTGGATGGCCTTAAATGTGGTTCGCTTTTTGAATATCCTTTGTAGAAAAGAGATTTTATTTATTTATATAGCTGGACCCGATCAAATGATACGGGCTGCCTACGTACCCGAGTTGGGATCAAGCCTGAAACGTAGTTCGGTTTACAATAGAGCGAATTTAAGCATAAAATTTCTTGAGGTTCATGATGTTCCAAGGTCTTTTGACGTTGTTCCCTTCGGAGGTTTTGAGACGGTAGACTCCCGGGCGGATGATTTCGTGTACGATGTACGGTCCTTCCCACTTGACTCCGAGTTTGCCAGCGCGATATTCGGCGGTGTTCTCAAAGACCTTTCTTAGTACTAGGTCCCCGACCGATAGGGTTCGTTGCTTTGTCTTCGAGTTGTAGTATCGTGACGCGGATTGCTCGATAGTTTTGAATCCCGATCATCGCTTGATCTCTCTTCGAATCCAGGTTATCGAGAGATTGTCTTAGCATCTCGTCGTTGTCCGCTTCGATCGGAGGGTTCCGAGTTCGCCCGATCCCCGGGACCGCCGCTCGGCGGGGACGATCGCTTCGACTCCGTAGACGAGGGAGAACGGAGTCTCCCCCGTCGCCCTGCGCGGTGTAGTTCGGTAGGCCCAGAGTACCCCTTCAAGCTCATCGTGCCATCCTCCTTTCCGAGAATCGAGACGTTTCTTGAGACTATAGAGTATTGACTTGTTCGCTGCTTCTGCCTGTCCGTTTCCCTGCGGGTAGCGAGGTGTAGAGTATTGTACTTTTATTTTCCAGGTCTGACAGAATTTCTCGAACTTTTTTGATATGAACTGGGAGCCGTTTTCCGTGACGATCTCGTACGGGAGTCCGTGCCTGCAAATGATGTTTTTCCATAAGAACTTGCAGACCTTTGTGTCGATGATTGCGGAGTAAGCCTCGGCTTCGACCCATTTGGAAAAATAGTCGGTTAAAACGAGAAGGAATTTCCTTCCGTTGGTTGACTCGTGCAGCGGGCCGATGATGTCCATGGACCACCTCATGAAAGGGTAGGGGGCGGAGACGGATGACAATGGTTCGGACGGCTGGTGGATGAAAGGAGCGTGGCGCTGGCATTTTTCGCAATGTTGCGCATATTTAATGCAATCGTCGGTCAAGGTGGGCCAATAATATCCCTGTCGGCGAACCTTGGTGGCGAGGAGACGACCACCAGAATGGTCTCCGCAGAGTCCTTCGTGGACTTCCCTCATGACGGTGTCGGCGACTTCTCCGTGGACACAGAGGAGATAAGGCCCCTGGAAGCTCTGCTTGTAGAGCCCCCCCTCGATCATGCAAAACCTGGCGCTGATGACCTTAAGTTTTCGAGCCTCCCATTTTTCGAGTAGGGAGTTCGCCCTTCAAGATGTAGTTTTGGATTGGCGTCCGCCGATCATCGATAATTGTTTCCGCTGCGTGGGCGGACTCCTCCTCGCTTATTCCCTTTCAGGATCGCAAGGACCGGGCCAGTCGGATCGATGCTAGGTCGGTCGATGCACTCCACGGAGATGTTCCTTCTTATGTCAGGGTCGGAAGTTGATGCTAAAGCTGCCAAGGCGTCTGCCGAAGTGTTCTCGCCCCTGGGGACTTTGACGAGCTCAAACTTGTCGAACTCTTTGCAAAGTTCTTTGGTGATGGCGAGGTAGGCCTCCATTCTTTCGTCTTTGGCGGAATATTCCCCCGAGAACTGGCTTACAACGAGCTGGGAGTCGCGAAGACCGAGATATTTCCGACCCCAATGTCGATGGAAAGGCGAAGGCCGGCGATCGCGTGCCTCGTATTCGCTTCGTTGTTCGAGGCGGGAAATCGTAGTCGAAAAGATTGCTCGATGACTTCTTGATTGGGCGATCGCAGCTTGACGCCGATCCCCGATCCCTGCTTGGATGAGGCCCCATCAACGTGCAAGATCCAGGGGAGAGTGTTAGTGGACTCGGGATCTTGCACGGGGAGTTCTACTATGAAGTCGGCGAGTACCTGGGCTTTCGCGCTAACGCGGGGCTTATATTCCACGTCATATTCGCTGAGTTCGATTGCCCACTTAGAAATTCTTCCGGACTGGTTCGGGCTGTGTAGAATCGTTCTGAGGGGGTGCGATGTGAGCACTATGATCGAGTGGGACTGAAAATAGGGTCGTAATTTTCTTGCCGCCGTTACAAGCGCGAGGGCGAGTTTTTCCATCATCGGGTACCTGGTCTCAGGATCAGTTAGAGTTTTGCTTGTGTAAAAGATCGGTTTCTGTTCGCCCCGATCTTCTCGTATGAGGACTGAGCTGACGGCCGAAGGGGACACCGCGATGTAAAGAAAAAGAGGCTCTCCTTCCTCTGGTTTAGCGAGGATCGGTGGTTTCGAGAGGTATGACTTTAGCTGATTAAAAGCCTCTTCACATTGCTCGTCCCAAACCCAGCTTTTGTAGAAAGGGAGACATCGATCTGTCGACCGCGAGATGAACCTGTTAAGGGCTGCGATCCGTCCTGTGAGCCTTTGAGTTTCCTTTACGTTTCGAGGTGACGGCATATTTAGGAGGGCGTCGACCTGGCTAGGATTCGCCTCTATCCCTCTCTTGGTGACTAAGTACCCGAGGAATTCTCCGGAAGGTACGGCGAAAGTGCACTTTTCCGGGTTAAGCTTCATGCCATATTCTTTGAGGAGATCGAAGCACTGTCGGAGGTGTTCCATATGCTCGCCCTGCTTTGATGATTTGACGAGCATGTCATCTATATAGACTTCCATGACCTCGCCCAATTGTTTCTCGAACATTCTGTTGACAAGTCTTTGGTACGTCGCTCCTGCGTTTTTTAGGCCGAACGGCATTACTTTGTAACAGTAGGTCCCTATGTCCGTTATGAAGGAAGTCTTCTCCTGATCGTCGGGATGCATCGAGATTTGGTTATAACCTGAAAAGGCATCCATGAAGGACAAGAGCTCGTGACCGGCCGTTGCTTCCACGAGTCGGTCGATGTGAGGGAGTGGAAAACTGTCCTTGGGGCATGCTTTGTTGAGGTCGGTGAAATCGACGCATACTCTCCACTTCCCGTTCTTCTTCTTCACGACGACCGGATTTGCGAGCCATTCCGGATATTTTACTCCCTGATCGATCCTAAGTTCAGGAGTCTCTGTACTTCGTCGTTTACAGCCTTAGCTCTGTCTGGCCCCAACTTCCTTCTTTTCTGCCTGATTGGCTTGTAAGTCGGATCGACATTCAGTTTGTGGGTTATTATCGTTGGGTCGATCCCGGTCATGTCCTCGGGCCCCCAGGCAAACGAGTGTACGTTGCTGGTAAGGAACTGAATCAGCTCGACCTTCTGCGGATCTGAGAGCTGCACTCCGATTTTGACGGCTCGGGACGGATTGTTCTGATCAATTGATACTTCGGTACTAACGCCGTCGCCCCCTCGGAGCTTCTTTTCGGCCCCGCTGGGTCGAGCGACGTTGGCTAACTGCTATTTGACGGTGAGCTTGTGTCCGCTCATGTAGCAAGAGCGTGCGGTCTCCTGGCTTCCTTGTATCTCTTCGACTCCCGTCGGGGTAGGGAACTTGAGGCACTGATGATAGGTCGAGGGAACCGCCTTCATCTGGTACAGCCAAGGAGTTCCGAGGATAGCGTTGTACGCAGCAGGGCGGTCGAAGACCGTGAATTCCACGAGCTTCGAAGTTCCTTTGGCGAGGACGGGAAGACGGATCGTTCCGAGAGACATAGTGGTTTCGCTGGTGAAGGCGATGAGTGGAGCGGGGGCCCCCTCTACTTCTTCCATACTGATTCCCATCCTTGAGAGGGTGCTGAGGAAGATGAGGTCCACGGAACCGCCCGTGTCGATCGAATTCCGGACACCTCGAAATTGGCGATGTCCAGGTGAGATGACCAGGGCATCGTCATGGGGCCTGGCGAGGCGGAGAGTTTCCTTTTCCTCGAAGGTGATGACTGGTCCGTCGAGTGTCCCGTATTCGGGGCTCAGTTTCCCGACTTTCCTTTTGTGTTTTTTGATAGAGTTCACCGATGAGCTAAAAAGCTTAGACCCTCCCATGATCATATCGATCCTTTTCTTGGGGGTTTCTTCGTTCTCGTTATCGGCTTCGACTCTTTTGGGCGATGCGCCTCCGACTCCGATGGAGGAAAGTCTGCTTCTCTCGGCTTGAGCGATGGTTTCGAGGTCGAAATCAGCGAGGTCGCCGACAGACCATTTCTCCATGAGGATGGTTTTCAAACGGTAGCAGTCCTTGGTGTCGTGGCCTTTTACTCCGTGGAGCTCGCAATAAGCATCCTTGTCTCGGACCCATTTGTTGCTTGGCAGCGAACCGCTTCGCTTTCCTCCGGAGTCTCTGCCCACGGCGAAGGTTTGCGAACTTCCGCTGGCTCGGCGATTGTCGGGTTTCTTAGACGGACTCTGGGGAGTGGTCTTAGGAGGCGGTCGATACTTCTTGCTTATCGCGAGCTTGTCTTCCTCGAGCTCCATCCAGTGCCGTGGCTCGGTGAAGTGCATCGTGGATATTGGTGGGCTTGTTGATCACGATCTCCTCGCGGAAGCGCGACTCGTGCCGTAGACCGTGTTTGAGGCGAGAGATCGCCGTTGAATCGGTGATCCCGGGTAATCCGGACGAATTTCCTTGAACTTGGTTATGTACTTTCTCGGAGGCTCGGCCCGCTCCCCGAACGTGGTTCCACAGGTCGCCGTCGGAGAGTCCCTGGTCTATGAAAATAGAGTATTGTTTGATGAAGGCGGTGGTGAAGTCGGTGAAGCTATCGATCGAGCCGGGTTCGAGGTGGGTGAACCAGACTAAGGACGGCCCGGAGAGGTTTTCGGCAAACGGCCTACAAAGGCGCGTCATCTTGCACGTGCTCCTCGAAGCGCACCCGCCCGGCCGGCGATGCGGAAGGCGGTGAGGTGCGTCTTGGGATCTCCGACTCCGTCATAGGACGGAAGTTTGATCTTTCTTGTATCGCGGACGCGCAGCCGATGCGATCCTCCGAGTAAACGGGGTTCGCCCGGTCTCTTCAATAACTCGGTTGATTTCTCGGAGCGGAGCTTATTGCTTCGTGGATTTTTGAGTTTATTCCCCGGATCTCGGTTCGAATCTCCTCGAAATCTTTCCCGCCTAGGTCCGCTCCGCGCAAGGCTTCGGTGCGGGTCGCGAAGTCGGCGTTGGCTCCTCGGAGTTTCGTCCGTCATTCGCCGTTGCCGGCCGAGTGGGGGTGCCATCGGTGTTCCGCTCGTTGGGGGGCCGGAGATTGGTAAGCACGCCTTCTATCTTGTCGAAGCGCTCGGCTAGGGTAGAGGTCGCCTTCTGTTGCTCGGTGATTACCTTCTGGAGGTCAGTGAGCAATTGGGCGAAGTCGACAGATGAGACATTTTGAGAGTCGGTGACATCCATGAGAAGTGGTTTGATTTTCCTCCGTTACTAATTAAAGGTGATCTATCAATTCCCCCTCCTTCTAGCGCCAAATTGTGGGTACGACGATTTGTATGGGATAAGAACTGGGAATTGGAGGCTCAATAGATCAAATTAGCAAAAGAAAACGAAGGCCAAAAACTTAGTATAAGAGAATTTTATTGAAATAAGAAGATATGGGTTCTTTCTTGGGAATTAGACATGCCCTTTTCCCTTGCTCTCTTCCTCTATTTATACTATGATTTACAAATAGAGACATTTAAGTCTTGGCTCATTAACGCGAATTAAATGCATTTAAAGCAGCCGTTATGTCGTCATCGAACTCCCTAACCGTCGAAGTCCGCTCGCCTCCCCTCGCCTCCTGTCGAACTGAAAGCGAATATGGGCCCTCCTTCGGCCCATTATACTTTGGGGATTTATAGAGAAAAACGAACCTGTTCTTCTACTGGGCCTCGGCCAGCTCCTTTAGCGGGCCCTGGTACCAATTCGAACACCAACAGGTATGAGATCTAATATTATGTTATGTTTATTATTGTTGTTTTCTTCTTTTTTTTGTTCACATATGTTGTTGTCTTTAGTCATATATAGATTAGGATTTGTGACAAAAAAAGATTAGGATAAATTTGGGCACGAGATATGTATTATTATAGTTTGTGGCCGCGTAAGGATGTGTATGTATGTCTATGTTTTTTTTTGGGTTAATTACGGCTGTTTTTAGTTATTTTTAGCTAATTATTCTAGAGAAAATTCCATCGTGTTCTTATTAAATATCTCACGTTATTTAAAAACATGATTAGTTAGTTTAACATTTTAACTTAAGTAATAATGGATCTATCAGTGTATCGAGATATATGTCAGGATAAAACATTATTGTAGTATTGCTCATTTATACCTTTTAATTTTATGATTATATAAAATATTCAAAAAAGAAATAAAACTTTATGCAAAAAGTTAGAGGCTAGATATATTTTTCAAAGGGAAGTAGATTTGGCGTATTAACGTTCGTTCATAAGTCCACATAAGCCTTGTAATATTATGATTTATAAGATAGTGTAGGAATGAATAATAGGATGGTCCGTTTTATTATTATATAACGTACATCTAACATAGCAGAATAGGGTCCGTTTTCGATTCACATTTTAGCGATAACATTTATATATAAATGTTCAAACATGTTAATAAATATGAATTAGTTTTGTTATTGAAGCAACATATAAACATAATATTAAATATACATGTCCCAACAATGAAAATATATAGGATCCAAAACTTAATGGCTCACAAGTTCTGGCAATAATCTTTAACAAAAAAAAAAAGTTCTGGCAATAATATTCTCTGAGCCTCGAAAAGATTTCCCCTGCGATGAAGTATCCTAAATTTACACCGAAAGCCATGTAATAATATGTACTAAGAACAAGAAAATGAGTGGACTGACATGTTAGTATGCTAGTTTAATAATTACGAGAAAATTTTAAAATAAAAAATAAATTAAGTAAATAAAACTAACAATGAATGTGTGAAGATTCGGGCGGTGTAAGAATATGAAAAAATATTTAAAGTATTTTGTTGTGTCGGAAGATATCAATTTTGTTGGTTTCTCCATGTGACACTTGAATCTATAAGCACATTATCGACATAAACACTCATAAAGTTTTGGTGACAATATCTCCAATTTTCCAAACCCTCACATGACCCCCTTTATTGAATTATAATAATGTAGTTTCTGACATATTTTATAAAAAAACATATTTTATTAGATAATTTCATATCTCTCTATTTAATTTTCACCCATGTACAATGAATGTATTGACACGTATCTTTTACTCTATTACAATTAGTAAAACTTATTTGAATTAACAATAGCAAACTATAATATCATGTCTAATTCAAAAAGCAAAAGAATGCTATAACTTTTCAACGCTGTTCGAACTCAATAGCACAACATCATCAACGACTGCGCTTAACCAACTGAGTCAACCCGTCGTTGTTGAGAAATATAAACATGATTTGGTGTTTTGATGTGTGCCGTTTTTAACGTTTTAAACATAGGATTTAGCCACACAATATAGTTTTTTTATGTGTCTTTAGTTATTTTACAGGTGATAAAATGCATAGTGGCATCCCAAGGCACTTATGATGGATTTATGGAGTTTAAGAATGAAAGGACGGAAAAGATGGAGAATTCAGACGAAAAGCTTCAAAAAGACACTCGTTGAAATAGTTCCCACCAATGGATCTTTATAATATTTTACCACTGGAAGGACACGAATGTTAGCTTTGATTTGGCGGTAGTTTGAGGTGATTCCAACGGTTAGATCGCAAGTTATGCCAGTTTTGGTGACACAAGGTCAATCTGCCGAGCAAAAGAAGTTTTAATTTCCTTTTATTTTAGATTTGCAAAGATTCTTTCCTATTTTGTAAAGAAAACGCCCCAAACTTATTTAAACCTCTTTTTAACCTCTTTTAGAGGTGTGCTTTAATAATATAAGTTTTTGGAGACTTTTGGATCCCAGAGAATTCTTGGAATATTCGGTTTCAATAACAGAGTTTCTTCTATCCCTTATCTCTTTAATTTGTTTATTTTCTTTAATCTCAATTGCTTTGATTTTCATTATACTTAGTGAGTAATTTCCCTTAGGCAATTAGGTTGGGGAAAAAGGGTGAATCAATATTAGGATTGATAATTGTCTAACACTTAATAGATTATAAAACTTTTGTCTTAGGTAACAAGTTTAAAGCCTTAATCGAGTTGACCATTCGATTACTGAACCTAGGAAACTTTATGAATCGAGAGATTATAAAAGTTCCTGAACAATTACCTTAGAACTAAGCCTAACTTAACCGAGAGATCTGTGTTAATAAGCTTAGTGGTTAAAATTGATTTGTTCTTAAAGTTTCTCGACGATTAAACTATCCAAGATATTGTTTTAGTTTAATTGTTGAGAAAATGATCATTGCCACGAGAGTGGATTGATCTAAAATCGTTTTCAAAACCTTAAAACCCGAAAAACACTAATTACCGAACCCGAAAAACCGAACCGAACCCGACCCGAAAATAAGGATCCGAACCCGAACCGAAACATACCAAATACTCGAACGGGTTTTATATTTCAAGACCCGAAAACCCGAACCCGAACCCGACCCGACCCGAAACCCGAATGGGTACCCGAAATATAATTAAATATATAAAAATATTAGTAATTTTATATTTATATTAACTTATATATCCAAATATTTAACATCTTTTCTTATATTTTGAGTAGTTTTGTATAATTTGATTATTTTTAGATACTTTTGTATTGTTTTAATTGTGTATAATTCATATTATCTTAATAAAGTATATATTTTAAAATATTTTATTATATAATTTTGGAGTTTTTTTATAGTTTCGGGTACCCGAACCCGACCCGAACCCGAAAGGAACCGACCCGGACCCGAACCCGAAAAAATTATAGAAAAACCCGAACGGGTTCTATAGTCCTCTAACCGAAAACCCGAAACCCGAATGAACCCGACCCGAACCCGAACGGGTACCCGAACGCCCACCCCTACCAACTCCAAAATTGATATTGTTTGTAAGAAAATTATTAAAAGTCAAACACCTCTGAGAGACCTAGAGGGTTTCCTGGCGTTTTAGCGGAGCGGTATTTGTTAATTTCGTCAGCGACGCTGAAAATAAACAGATCGGAGAAGAAAAAAAAAATTAATTGGCGCCGAGAAAAAAAATGGAAGATCTATGGAAGAGAGCGAAATCGTTCGCGGAGGATGCAGCTAAGAGATCTCAGGGCATAACCTTACAATCATCCTCAACGACTTTCGCGAATCTCGTCTCCGAGACGGCCAAAAAATCCAAAGAGTTCGCTCTCGAAGCCTCCAAGAAAGCCGATCAGCTCAACGTCTCCGATTTCGTCGCCGAGACGGCGAAAAAATCGAAGGAATTCGCCGCCGAGAAGGCGGATCAGCTCAAAGTCGTCGCGATGAAACAAGCAGATCAGATCCAGAATATGAAATCGTTAGCCGATATCATCCCTCCGAACCTCGCGTCCTTCGGATCTGGATCTGGTTCGGTGATATCCGAAGCTGAGCTTATCAGCTTCGGTATCACGGATGATTTGAGAGAGTTTGTTCAAGGACTTACCTCTGCTACATTCCAAGCCTTCCCTGAACAAGGTAATGGCTTGTTTCGTTGCTTTGTTTGTTGACTTGTTTGTTTGTTGTGAATTTTTCGAATTTTTCGATGAATGTGTGTGGATTAGATGAATCTTCTGAAGTTTCCGATGCGGTAGCAACTGCTTCGAATGTTCGAAAGGATTTGTCTGAGTGGCAGGAGAGACATGCCACTCTTGTTCTTGGCTCTGTCAAGGTAAATTAGACAAGACTCGTCTTGTAAGACGATCTTGCGTGTACTAGTTTTTTGTGTGCTTGATGTTTTGTGATTTGTGTGTGTGTATGTATGTTGCAGCAAATTTCGAAGTTGAGATATGAGTTGTGCCCGAGGGCGATGAAAGAAAGGAGATTCTGGAGGATATACTTCACTTTAGTGAGCACTCATGTTGCACCGTAAGGCTCTGATATTCTCTTATCAAAGTCAACAATGTTGTTAAATGTGTAGGCTCTCGGGTAGAATAAAGTGTAAAAAAGTTAGATAGAGAATCGCTTTAAGCGCATAGAAGGTGATAAAGATAGCTTTAGACTTGTCTATTCCTAAGACTTGGCAGCTTAAGTCATGTGTGATTGATGTATTGAGACTTCATAGCCTCCATTGGAATAAGCTGAAAGGGTTTGTTTTCGCTTTTAGATATGAGAGGAAGTACATGGAGGAACTTAGGAGCAAAGCAGAGAGTAAAGATGAAGAAGCTAAGAAGACTACAATAGTTGGAGGGGAAGAAACAGGTGAAAAGAACGCGACAAAGAACAGAACGTCTACTGCATCGTCTGAGCAAGATCTCGATACATTCCTCTTGGGAGATTTAGAAGACAGCGACGAAGCTCCTGGTGAGACTCTTAAATTGTTGCTTTTGTCAAGTTTTTTAGCTGTGGTTTTGTCGTAAACTTGTGTGTTGTATTGTAAAACCACGTAGATGATGGTGATGGTAATGGAAGCTTGGATGATGATGACGACGACTTCGACAATATTGGCAACTCTGTAAGTAACATGTTGTTTCTTGTCTTGTCTTAAAAAAATACAAGAAGAAGAAAATCTTGGATTAACATATGGGTTTCATATGTTTGCAGGATTCTGAAGGAAATAAAGAGACAAATGCAACAAAATGAAAATATATATTAGTGTTTTACAAGTAATATGATCTTGTCTCATCATCAGTGTATAGCTTTTTTGCTTTAGCAAAGAAGATGCAAAAGAAGACACAACATTCATTCGATTCGCATATATAAACATAAGACACGTGCTTTTTTTTTGAGTAAAAAAGCTTACAACTTTTGATTTTTTTTTTTGTTAATTATTTATTTTATATGTGGTTATAGGCTTATAGCTTTTGGTTGTTAAGGGCAGTTGGAGGTTATTAAGGAGTATTAGGGACAAAATGTCCCACATCGGAAACTCATAGGGACTTAAGCTAATATATAATGGATATGGACCTCTCCACTTATCGCCAATTGGTTTTAAGTTGGAAGCCCATAATCCTAACATGGTATCAGAGTCCGATCCGATCACGAGCTCGATCCGACCAGTCTGCCTCTCTGCTCAAACTATCCGAGATTAATGGTTAACGAGACCCATTATCTCGAGGGGGCGTATTAGGGACAAAATGTCCCACATCGGAAACTCAAAAGGACAAACACTAATATATAAAGGGTATGGGCCAATCCACTTATCGCCAATTGGTTTTAAGTTGGAAGCCCATAATCCTAACAAGGAGTTTGTTAAATTAAAATTTAATTGAAAAATAAGAGAAGATAAGGTAAAATTAAAAAAACTTATCTTCGATAAGCTCTTTAAAACCATATCCAACAGAGAAACTCACAAAATTTCTTAACTATTCAGTGGGGTCCATAAACAGTTGGTTTAAAACAAAATAAAAAAATAAAAAATAAAAACGGATCAATCATGAGTCGCCACGTATACATGAATAGTTAAGATCTAGATCTTAAATAAGAAATATAAGATTCAGATCTTAACTATTTAGGTGGGTTTCACATGCTAAGATCACATTAAAACAACGTTTTAATAATGTTTAGTTACTATAATGACACATGTTACAATATCATTTGTAGGCTTTTTTATTTTAGTTAAAATAATAAAACTTTACGAAAATTATTATTTTTAATTCATTAAAAACCTCTCAATCTTCTTTAACCGATGGAAATGCTCTAAGGGATCAAATTATTGAATTTTCGGGTTATTTTAGGCCAATTTTTTTTTTTTTTTTAATCATAAATGGTGTAAATCTAAAATACCAATCAAATATTTTTAGTTGAAAATATCATAAACAAATTTCCAACACTTGCTAGCATTATCCCAAATTTTAATAATTTATTAACCGGTCCGGTTTTTATCTTTGAAAGCTTCTCTTGACTTGATAAAATACACGAATATCAACTTTTTCATAAAACTACGCCGTTTTAATGGCAGTGAGATTTCTTCTCCGGCGCTTGAAATCGCCGGCCATATCGTCTGTATTATCTCAGGCGTCCTTCAGGTCAAACTCCACCACTCTCTCTTCTTCTTCTTCATTTTTCTCGACGCAATGTTTCGTTCGACGAAAATCACCACTCTCTGTCCCAAAAGAATCTCCTCCGATTCCGAAGAAGATCCCATTCACTATCTCATCTCACGGCATCACGAGACGAGATCCTTACCGTTGGATGCGCAACACAGACGACCCCGATTTCATCGATTTCCTCGAGCGCGAGAACTCGTACGCGCAAGCTTTCATGTCCGATACAGAAACCCTAAGGAGCGATTTAGTCTCAGAGATGATAACACACATCCCTGACGAGATTCTCACTCCTCCCGAGCGTTGGGGCCCATGGTTTGGTCCATCTCTCTCTCTTCTTTCTCTCTCTAGATTAAGATTAAGCTTGATCAGTTAGGTTCTAATGTTGGTTTTGAAACAGGTTGTATAGGCAATACATACCAAAAGGGAAAGAGTATCCTCTTCTGTGTAGGAGATTAGGCAATGTTGAAACAAAAAGTCTTTCTCTTGTAGAAGAAGAAGAAGTTGTTCTTGATTGGAACCAAATTGCAGTGAAGTATGGTAAGTTTTCTCTTACATTGTTAGTTTCATAGTGAAAGCTGAGTATTGGTAATGACTTAAGTGTTTGTTTGTTGTTTGTCTATGTGTGTGTGTATGCTTTAAGGCTATGTTCATGTTGGTGTATGTCGTGTTTCACCGGATCATAACTATCTTGCTTACACGGTTGATCCTAAAGGAGATGAACGTTTCCTTCTCCAAATTAAGGATCTTAGAAGTGGTTGTTTAATTCCGAGGTTGGATATTGATGGTGTTGTGAGCTTGGCTTGGGGTTTAGATGGAGTCACATTGTTTTACACTGTTATAGATGAAAACCAAAGACCTCACAGGTAAGTAAACACAGTGTGGCTTATCAAAGGAGGTATCTTTTATGAAGCTTGTGGCGTTCGTTTCGATTGTGACTTGTTTTTGGTTTGCAGGGTTGTTGTTACGAATGTTGAATCTGACATGAAAGATGATACTGATGTGTTTGTCGAAAAGGATTCAAGTTTCTGTGTAGACATAACGTCTACGAAAGACGGCAAGTTTGTTACTATCAATTCGAACTCAAGGACTTCATCCGAGGAACAAACTTTTTTTCGAACTTTTAAGTTCAATTTTAATCCATTTTAAAAGTTTTTACGTTTCCTCGAAGCTCAAGGTTAAGTTATCTTTTTTCTCTTTTCCAGGTTTATATTGTAAACGCTGATAAGCCATTAGCTCGTTTGCAAAGAACTCGTGAGAGAGTTCCTGGCGTGCAGTGTTTTCTCGAACATCACAATGGTTTCTTTTACATCCTCACAAATGCTCCCACAAATAGTGACCGGTCTGGTGAAGGTTATTACCTGACTAGATGCCTAGTCGAGGAAATCGAAACAACCAAGTGGCAGGTTTTTTGGTTATTTATAATCATCATTTTCTTTCAGTTGTTGCGGATATCTAACACTAATGAATTTTATTTTCAGACTGTTTTTTGCCCAGACGATGATGTCGTGATACAAGATATGGACATGTTCAACGACTACATTGTGCTTTTCCTCAGTAAGACGGGTTTGCCTATGCTATGTTCCATTGATATGCCCGTAAAAGCAAATACAAAGGTGTTTTAAATTTTGTGATAACTTATTAGTACTCTTTGTATACAGTATGAGCTGTTTCTTACAAAGTTATGTTTCACTTTGGTTCTATTTTTGCAGCATATGGAGGATCTTAATCCGTGGTACTTTCCTCTTCCAGCTGATAATCCATGCAGTGTTACGCCTGGTTCAAACCACAACTTTGAGAGCTCTATATACCGACTTGTGCTTTCATCACCTGTGGTATATAGATATCTTTAAAAAGATGGGTTTCTTCGTTTTTTGTAGCGTTTGATGCGATAAGATTAGTTAATTTGCACTTGGATTATTCTTTTGATTTCAATAGTTTTTTTGAGTACTTGAATTTTATATACGGAACTGCAGATTCCTGACACTATCATCGACTATGACGTGTCAAGAAGATCATTCGCAATCGTCCAACAAGAGGAGGGAAGGCTTATAGATAAACCTGATAGAACCAGTGATGGACAAAATGGTCGGTTAGATTCTCGAAAATGGGATGACTTATCCGATGCGTATGTATGTGAAAGACGCGAAGTTTCTTCGCACGATGGAGTCGAAGTCCCTCTTACGATTCTATATTCCCGAGAAGCATGGAAGAAGAGTGAATCCCCGGGGATGTTGATAGGTTATGGTGCATACGGTGAACCTCTAGACAAAAGCTGGTGCACAAATCGATTGAGTATGATTGATCGTGGTTGGGTGATCGCTTTTGCTGATGTGAGGTCAGCTTTTACAAAACATAGATCATTCTCTTAATCAGATTCTGTATGTTTTTGCTATAATCATTTTGGCCTCAGGGGAGGTGGTGGTGGCGATTTTTCATGGCACAAATCGGGAACTGGATCGTTGAAGCTAAACTCAATCCAAGATTTCATATACAGTGCGAATTATTTGATCGAGAAGGGATATGTGCATAGACATCAGCTCGCTGCTATCGGACACAGCGCAGGATCTATTCTTCCAGCTGCAGCCATGAATATACACCCGATTCTATTCCGAGCTGCGATTTTAAAGGTTAGAAAAATTCGAACATTACAAGAAATTCACCTGTTTTTGTTCTGTTGTGTCCATAATAAGCAAGAGCTCATACAATTAGACAGGTTCCTTTTGTAGATGTGTTGAACACGTTATCAGATTCGAGCTTACCTCTTACACTTTTGGACCATGAAGAGTTTGGGAACCCGGACATACAAACCGACTTCCGGTCTATCCTTAGCTATTCTCCATATGATAACATACGCGAAGATGTTTGTTATCCGTCGATGCTTGTCACAACTTCATTTCATGACTCACGGTAAGCTTCACATAAAATCCTTTAAAGTTTAAACACATGCCTTTCATCTTTTTGTTATAACGAAGACTATTTGGAATCACAATATGGGACTTGTGTTTGCTGTTGTGGCAGGGTTGGAGTATGGGAAGGTGCTAAATGGGTGGCTAAGATACGTGACAGGACGTGCCGTGGCTGCTCAAGAGGTGTGATTTTAAGAACAAATATGAGTGGAGGCCATTTTGGTGAAGGTGGTCGATATGCTCAATGCGAAGAGACTGCCTTTGATTATGCTTTTCTTATCAAAGTTATGGGTCAGAACTCAAATCAGTAGCTAGATTGGTCTTAAGCCTTGTATTGGTTTTGTTGGAAGATCTTTGGCCTGAAGTTATTACATAACATTTTTATAAATGATAGGTTACATGAACGATGCAGAATTTGATACAAACTCAAAAGCGCGAAAAACATAGATTCTACTGAACCATCACACTCTTAATAATCATAAGAATAAGCTTCTCTAGAAGCCGATGAATCTACACGAGAAGAAACCTGTCAATACATGGAGCCTAAGAGAAAGTGTCACAATGTTTTCATCCTTTTATGAGAATGTTCACATTCTTCCAAAATGCTTTGATCCTTTGCTTGTGTTGCACCTGCGCCTTCGATATCAGATTGTAATAGATTCTGCACTTACAATAATGTATATCAAGACCATGATATATATAGTTCCCTCTTACAATACACATGAAGAAGCATTTCTAAAATGAGAACCTTGTTTGATGGCTTGTGTCGAGTTTGTCCTTGACTGGCTCGCTTTCCGATATCAATCTGCACAGATAGTTTAGCATGCGACAGATTAATGCCTACATTCTCGAGTGCTTGTGTTAACGAGCTCAATAGCCTGTTCATATCAGAAACAATATGCATAAGATTACTTCATATTCATATGAAGGCAACACAAAAAGTAAATAAAACGAGAAAGAGTTGGATATTAAGGGTTTAACTCACTTCTGAGAGTAGTCACTAGAGATGCTAATGGTTCCACCTTCGATAACCATGTCATTACTTTCGCCGAGCCCATCACTTTTATCAGGGCAGTCATTAGTAGCTTGCTCACCGTGTAGTAATGGAGTAAAAGATTGTAAATTTTGTAATCCTTTGTCGTCTAACTCAGGCAGGCTGTTTATTGGTTTGCAAACTGTAGCTCTTCCGTTTTCAGATTCAATCCGGTTTTGAGCTTCCGCGACAATGGCAGGTACAGAGACAACCGTGGTTTCTTCAACCTTTCCGGGAAACGGTATCACTGGACCAGATCCATTACTTAGAGCTACTTGATGGTTCACTAAACTCTGACCTCGCCAATGATTATTCCTCTGTTATTTCAATCAGGAAAACATAAAAAAGTCAGCTAAAACATATGCATACAATGTAGAAAGACTTGCAGGTGCAATACTAAAACGCTAAACAATCTTAGGAAGTGGCTGAGAAACCGCGAAAAAGGGTTAAATGTATCTCTCTATAAGAAGCTGAAAATCTTACCCAAGGAGTTAACTTAGTTGGTTCTTGAGTCCATCCTGGATAGGATTCTTCGTAACTTTGCACTTTCTCTTGTAAATACTGAACATAATCTATCACCTAGAAACCGAACAGCCGTATATTAGATCTATAAACCCATGATGATATTCTACATAAAGAATATCAATGAAAATACCTCTAAGAGGAAAGAGGCTGTATCTCTCTTCTGTTCACTGTTTGGTATTAATTCTCTCAATATCTGAAACCTGACAATATATTTATATATATCCATTCATCAACACTCACTACAGAAACAATGTAGCTAAGCATCAATATAACACAAGCCGCCTTAAGTATACTAAAGCAGTAACCTCTAAAGCTTGAGATTCAGGTGGTGAAAATACCTTTCGTTGATTTTGCTTCTTCTTCGTTGCTCAGTGACTGAATGTTTAGAACGAATCGCACTTGCTTTATCATTTTCCTTTGCGTCTCCTTCAAAATTACAACAACAAACCAATACAATCCTAATATCTTCAAAATCAAAAACCAAATCCATCGAGATATGGCTTCAATAAAAAAGCTACGAAAAATGCAAAATCCGACTCGAAAATTGGATCGGAGAAATACCTCTGCTAGCGGCGGTGTTATTGTTATCAGAAGAAGGACCTTCTCGTTTCGAGACGAAATCATCTTCTCCGTAATCTTCTTCCTCTTGATTTCCCTTTCCCGCTCTCATCTTCGCCGGAGATTTCCACAGTTATCGTTTCTTCAAGCTTTTTTACAAGTTTCCTTCTTCTTCTTCTTCTTCTTCTTCTTTTGTTTTACTAGTGAGCTAATCTTAAGTTTTGGGCCGTACGTTTTCTTTCTGGGACACGTGTACGAAGGAGATGTTATATGCGTATTAACCGTGAAAAACCAACCGACGGAACGTGAGATTCACGTGATAAGACGAGATTTTAACCAATCGGTATTAAATACCGTCACGTGATGCACGTGGTCTCTTTTGCATCGCTCGTTAATTTCACGTATGGGTTTGATCGATTTTGAGTCTTTTATTTGTTTGGGCTTATCGGCCCAGTTTCTAAATGAAAAAAACAAAAAAATATATCAGAGCCAGGTTTCGATCCTGGGACCTGTGGGTTATGGGCCCACCACGCTTCCGCTGCGCCACTCTGATTTATTGTTAATTAATTAATACGTAACTGTAATTATACTATTTTCTAACTGTGTTGTAGTAACGGATCTAATAAACGGGTTTGGGTTAAACACAGATCCATGAAAACGTGAGGCAGAGAGAAAAACGAAGGTTTTGTGAAAGAGGGTTTATACGGCGGCTAATAATTTCACGGCGCCTCCTCTCTTCTCTCTACTCTGAGCGATTCTCGATCTCAAGACCGTTAAACAATGTGGAGAAACGTTTTGAAGAAAGCATCGCCGCGAAAGTTGAAGTTTTTATCAGATTCTATCTCCGGCGGCACTAACTTCCCAACTCGCCGGATCCTTTCGCCGGTCAATCTCTTCGGTGGCGGCGTTAGAAATCGATTACCCATAAACCCAATTAACGAATTGGTAAGCTTAATCTCACTTCGCCATGTTCAACACCATACCTTCAATAGCTACTCTACAGCTGCACAAGCCATTGAAGACGATTCTTCAGGGTCCGAAGAAGTTAACGAATCGATAACGGAGATGGAGAAAGAGACAGAGAGGATCCGTAGAAAGGTGAGACTACTCGCAGCGAAGAAGCAGCCTAAGCAAGTCGTTGCAGGGATGACTACACAGAGATACTACTCTTTGAAGCAGAGACAAATTAAGCTAGAGACAGAAGAATGGGAGAAAGCAGCTAAAGAGTGTAGAGAGATTCTAGAGGATATGTGTGAGCAGAAGCTAGCACCTAACTTGCCTTATGTCAAGTCTTTGTTTCTAGGCTGGTTCGAGCCTCTTCGAGACGCTATACAAGCTGATCTTGATGCTTTTAAAATCAAGAAAGGGAAGATACCTTATGCTCCTTTTATGGAGCAGTTGCCTTCTGATATGATGGCTGTTATCACTATGCATAAGATGATGGGGCTTCTGATGACAAATTCTGAAGGTGTTGGCACTGTTAAAGTAGTTCATGCCGCTACTCAGATTGGTGATGCTATTGAGCAGGAGGTGGGTTTGTTTTTGATGCTTATTGTATGATAATGTGTTACTTATTTGATGTCAATTTGTTCATTGGTGTAATGGTATGTGTATGTGGTTGTTTTGGATTAGGCTAGGATCAACAGCTTTTTGCAGAAAACTAAAAAGAAAAAGATCGATGATGAATCGGAACCTGTCTATGCTTCAGGAGAGACTGTGACCAAAGAAACAGAGAGGCTGAGGAAAAAAGTTGATGCACTGATGAAAAAGCATAAGGTCAGGCAGGTAAGAGGGTTAGTAAAGGCAAATGACTCATTCAAGCCGTGGGGTCAAGAGGCTCAAGCAAAGGTTTGTTTGTTACCTTAGTTTACGCACTTTGTTAATGTGGCGCTCTTAATAAGAATACTTGATATATTTTGGTCCTTGTACTTACTAGGTTGGCGCACGTTTGATTCAGCTATTGATAGAAAATGCATATATACAATCACCTACCAAAGAGTTTGATGATGGTCCACCTGAAGTCCGACCTGCCTTTACGCAAACTTTCAGAAATGTCACACTAGAAAATACGTAAGAGTATTGTGATTCATTTATGATCATTCACATGAATTTTTTTTTATGTCTCCCCATTTCCTTGTCCCTGCTGCTTATTTACATTCTGTTGTGTTTCTTCCTCAGAAAATCAAGCAGGAGATATGGTTGCATCGAATGTGATCCTTTAATCCAAAAGGGTCTTGACAAATCAGTAAGCAGAATTCTAGACTATGCTTTTGGATTTTGCTGTTCTTTTATTAGTCATGTACCTTTGTGATTTTTGGGCTTGAACAATGTTTTATCACTATACATCAAGGTAGATTGGTTTGGGTCAGAGACAGTCTTTATATTCTTGTCTCACTATTCTTCTTTGTTTGTTCAGGCTAGACATATGGTCATTCCCTACTTGCCTATGTTAATACCTCCTCAGAACTGGACAGGGTATGAGATGCTTTCACCAATAGTTAGGACTTGTATTGTTTCGTTGCTTACTTCTGCCTTGATATAGTTTTCTCCTTTTATGGGCATTAGTTCATGTGTAGCCGTGATGGTATACCCTGAAAATTATCTCATACAAGAGATATCTATAGTCTGCTTGAAGTAGGTTCCTAAAATTGCTATGTAACTTGACAGTATCTTACAGGTATGATCAAGGAGCACACTTTTTCTTGCCTTCGTACGTCATGAGAACACATGGAGCTAAACAACAACGTACTGTAATACAACGAACTCCCAAGGAACAACTGGTGACAGTATTTGAGGTCTGAGTTCCTTTATCTGTGCCATTTATTGGATGTGGAAAAGTAGAATTAAGAGTTTGAGAATTATCAATAATGTGTTGTATTAACATATGAGTTCATGTGGTTCCCTTTGTTTATTCAGGCGTTAGATACTCTTGGAAATACCAAATGGAGAATAAACAAAAAGGTGCTAAGTTTAGTGGATAGAATTTGGGCTAGTGGAGGCCGCCTTGGTGGTCTTGTTGACCGTGACGATGTGATCTCTCTCTCTCTCTCTTCCTTTTCTGATTTTCTTTAAAGCAAGTAATCTTTGTTCCTGCTTCCCTTTTTAGTCTCATTTTGATTTTTTTCTCCTCGCCTCTTTGTAAACTCCAAAAGGTACCCATTCCAGAGGAGCCAGACACTGAAGACCTGGAAGAAATAAATCAATGGAGACGAAAATTGAAAGATGCAAAGAAGGAAAATAGCGAGAGACATTCACAAAGGTGTGATGTAGAGCTCAAACTCGAGGTAAGGGAAGACTACATGCTGCACTCTTTTTTGCGGCTCTGATTTATGAAACATCATTGTACTCTCATTTGATCGAGCAGGTGGCACGTAAATTGAAGGACGAGGAAGGTTTCTACTACCCTCACAACGTTGACTTTCGTGGCCGTGCGTATCCCATGCATCCATATCTTAACCATCTCGGGTCTGATCTCTGTCGAGGCATCCTTGAGTTTTGTGAGGGAAAGCCTCTTGGGGAAACAGGATTGCGGTGGTTGAAGATACATGTTGCAAACTTATATGCTGGTGGTGTTGATAAGTTTGCGTATGAGGATCGTGTTGCATTTACTGAGAGTCACTTGGAAGATATATTTGATTCTTCTGATAGACCTCTTGAAGGAAAAAGATGGTGGCTTGAAGCAGAGGATCCGTTTCAATGTCTGGCTGCTTGCATTAACCTTTCAGAAGCCTTGAGGAGCCCCTCTCCTGAAGCAGCTATATCTCATATCCCTATTCACCAGGTACTCCATAAACTGTATCATCATAACTAAAAAAGTATTGCTGGTGGCGGACTTTTCAGAAAACACATAGTATATCATAATGTTTTCCTGTGTAAATGTATTTGTGCCTCTGTGCAATCACTTTATCATAACCAAGGTTATACATGAACAACTTTCATGAAATTCCACACTACTGAAACTAGAATTATATAGGCTCATTTGTTGAATTTATCATCATGCTCTTCAAGTATAGATAATCTTACTTTTGGTACTAATCTTTATTGCAAGGATGGTTCATGTAATGGTTTACAACACTATGCTGCTCTTGGCAGGGATCAGGTATGCCATTGGTCTTACTTACTTGTATTTATGGGTACAAAACCTCATTTCTGTGCGAGGTTCTCTGATTCATTTGTGTCAATTGATTATGTTTATAGTTGGGAGCAGCTGCAGTCAACCTTGTTACAGGTGAAAAGCCAGCAGATGTTTACGCAGGAATTGCTGCGTGGTACTTTTTCTATTCCTTTATCTCTCTCTCTCTCTCTCTGGCTTCAGTGACACTATAAGCAGGCAGAATATTTATTTGGTTTAAACTTTTTCAGGGTTCTTGAGATCATGCGGAGAGATGCAGAGAGAGATCCTGAAACATTTCCAAATGCCAAATATGCCAAACTCATGCTCAAACAGGTTTCTGACATCTCTCGCCTAACAACTCAGATGTATTACTAAGTTTCACTTAAATGTTTGTTTATTAACATACTATTCTGTGTACTATACTATTGAAATTCCTTAGGTTGATAGGAAGCTGGTAAAACAGACTGTCATGACATCGGTGTATGGTGTTACTTATAGTGGCGCTCGTGACCAAATGAAGAGGAGGTTAAAAGAACGTGGTGCGTTCGAGGATGATTCACAAACATTTCTTGCAGCTTGTTACGCAGCCAGAGTAAGGAAATGATAATTTTACCTACTTGGTTTGGCCAACTAATAGGCTTTGTGTTGTTTTGCATTTTTGACCTGTGAATGATTTTTGAAAACAAATGTACGCTCGCCTATGTGTTCTATTTCTAGGTCACTTTGGATGCATTGGAAGAGATGTTTGATGCTGCTAGAGCCATCAAGCGTTGGTTTGGTGAATGTGCAAAGGTCAGTTCTTGTATCCGTTGGCTCTTGTTTGAAGGTGATTTCACTAGAAAATTGGTTACAGATTACAACAATGAGTGTTCTTATTCTGTTGTGTATAGATAATAGGTTCACAAAACAAAGCAGTTTGTTGGACGACTCCTCTTGGACTTCCGGTTGTACAACCCTATCGGAAGCCTGAAAGACACCTGGTAAGTGTTCTTTGATACTCAGCAAGTAAACAAAATGATCATCTAGTGACACTTTAATCGAGAGCCATCAATGTTCGCAGGTTAAAACTTCACTTCAGGTGTTGACTCTATTTCGAGAGACTGAAAAGGTAACTAAAGCCAAATTTCATTCACTATAACTTTTCTCTATATTTTCTATCTATTGGATATACAATTCAACATTTGTATTTGGAGAAAGAGTAGGGTTTAGTCTACATCTTAAGCGTAGCGTTTTGATAGGTTTGGAGATGTTATGAGTTTAATCTTCCTACACCATATGTTGTATTCTTTGTTCAGGTCCAGGCAAGGAAGCAGATGACAGCTTTCTCACCAAATTTTATTCATTCCCTTGACGGATCTCACATGATGATGACAGCGATTGCCTGCAACAATGCCGGTTTGAGTTTTGCAGGTCAGCTCTCTAGCCATTCCATATGAATGTGGTGATATAGATTTTTTTGCATTCTATCTTCTTGACACTAAATACCGATATCTAATTTTGTAGGAGTGCATGACTCGTTCTGGACACATGCATCTGATGTTGACACAATGAACACAATACTCAGAGAGAAGTTTGTCGAGCTCTACGAAAAGCCAATCTTAGAAAACGTAAGAGAATCTACCAACACTACATGTTTCTTTCTTCATTATCTTATAACTAAACTTGTAAATGGATTGGTTTATCTGTGTATTGAATAGTTGTTAAAGAGCTTCCAAAAGTCATTCCCAGGCCTAAGTTTTCCGCCATTACCTGGAAGAGGCGACTTTGATCTCAAGGAGGTCCTACGGTCTCCATACTTTTTCAACTAAGTTACAGCAAATTCAGGCTACATGTAAATACTAAATACACAGAGCAAGTTTGCTTCTAAATGCCGATATATAACAAGCCTCGTTGATCAAAGGAAAGGGGATTATTCGCAATCAGAAACAAGGTATGTTGATGGTTAGCCACAAGTCAGAGAGGAGGGCTTTGTCTGTTACCTGTAAATATACACAGAAGAAGAGAGTGTGTCAATGTAGCTTGACATGAATGTGTGTTGGAGTATCGAACCAGTGGCGTTGGACTCCTGATTGCTTTGCAGTTTCTCATAGACCACAGAGAGTATCAGATGTGTCAGTTTCAGCCTTGAGGAGTATTTTTTGGAGTGTGTTGTTTAACTAAGAGCAGGGCCTAAGTGATAATATCATTTAAATGGTATTAGGTAGACGCTCACTTTTTTGATCGACGTGTTAGCTGTTTTTTTTCATTAGATTATAGACACATTTATATTTACTCAATTATGCATTTCAGTTTCAAGCAATGGAATAAGTTGAAGTGAGTGTAATGATTATGAAGCATTTTCAAAAAAAAATTCACTATAGATGTGATTATAAAGATCACTTCAATATTATAAATTGTTTTATATTACTGTAGAAGACGAATTTTTTAAAAATTTAGTTTAATTTAACAATAAAATAAATATCAGCTCTCTCTCTCTTACCTCTTTCAAATCTTTTAGAGAGAGAGAGTAGATAGGTGTAAAATCGAAGCCAGATCTTGTTTTTTGGCTTAAGGTTTCGGCATCTTCCGGTTCGTTTAACGGTGATGGCCGAGTATGTCTCTGGAGATCTCGTCGTATCCTCGTCGGTGAGGTCTGCCGGCTAAAGTCTCCGACAGAAACCAGCCACGACGGTGGTTCTGGTCGGCTTTTGACTCCGATAACTCCGGCTATCTTAGTAGAGTTGTTCGGCTTTAGGTGACGACAACGGTGGCTTAAATAGCACCGATTACGGTTTGAGAGGAGCCATCGTCTATCTCTTCGACGTCTTCTCTGGTTAGTTTCTGATCCAAATCGTCTTTTATTTTATTCGCGATTTGGATTCGGCTTTACTGTCCTACGAAAGGTCCAATTGGGTTTAACCGCATCAACCTGGAAGTTAGTCGAGTGAAGATTTGATGAAGAAGCTTATCAAGATCTCGGGAAGCAACACATGCACGCAGCCGAATTCGAAGAAGGAAGATGGAGTTCAGCGGCGGCGAGGTCTCTTTACAACGGAAAACTCAACGGCGATGTCCGTGAGAAGATCAAATCTCAAGACTCACCACGTGTCCTCAACCGCTATAAGCAACTGACGCGTGGCTCCATTTCTGACGCGTCCTTTTACTTCCTCATGCGGTTACCTTAATGGGCTTATGGGCCTATGTCGTTTTAAGAATGTATCTTAATGCGTTGTAAAATTTCAAATAGTGTTCCTACCCAGTTCGGGTTTAATAAAAAGAGATGAAAAAAAAAAAAAACAATAAAATAAATATTAACCTAGTGGACAGTGCATGTCAAATCCTAGTATTATATACAATTCCGCACGACTTGAAACAAACATGAATATATATTACAATTCATTGTTAATTAATGGCATATATTACCAATTATGACTTCTTCTTCTGTCATTAAAAAAAGCCATCAAAAAGAAGCATATAACAACAAAAAGTCAATGGAAAGTTACATTAGTTTAGTGGCAGTCATAAGTCCATATGAGGTAGGTAGCACCACCACACCCGGTATCGATCCCCGTGCCTACGTTTGCGTATGATTGGTTAATGGGTCGACCATTTGTGGCCCAAACGTTAATAAAAAAAAGTCAATAAAATGTCAAAACCAAAAAAGTTTCAGATCAACTTTTTTTAACCATCATCTTCACTCACCCTTTGATTTATATCTCGACCCATGTCTAGCCTCAGTTTTTATAAGACTGCAAGATATAAAGAAAAAATGACCTAATTTAAAATAATAGAATAATATATTTTAAACAAAGATTACAAATCCATGCTTAACCTGCTTGTCCTGACCAATCAGCAAATGTTATGTGAGTGCAAAGAAGAACAGAGCAAATAGTCAATAAAAACTCCAAACACATGTCTTTGGTAATAAAAATGTTTGATGCTTGCTTTATATGGATGAGGAAGGTAAAGGTCATAACAACTAACAAGTGACTCTGAAATTTGACTACTTCAACTTCTTTACAAAGGCCCATGGAATCTGACTTTTTCACCACCACTTTCTGCTAAAAAGTCTTCTCTTCTGTCATCATCAACACACCAAATATACCTTTAGTGGGTTCCAACTTCTCTGAAACAGAGGACCAAGTGTGTGTTTTGGAGAGACTTGGTAAGCAGAGTGAGACAAGGCCGGCTTTTCGACAAATGGGATGTTGGTAAGACACTTTTTTCAATCCTTTCTTGTTCCCTTTTGCACCTTGAAAAAAAGTTCTTGACTAGTTCTTTTTCGAGTAATCTCTAATCTTTCACCTTGTTTGTCTGATTTCAGAGTCAAGAAGATATAGGCACAACTGATACGCTGATTGGATCGTTGTTGAGGTCTATTTCCGAGGTAATCAGATCTCTAGAGTCTTTACAAGCAGAAACAGAGTGCTTCCTTGAATGTGCATGCTATTTTTATCGAGTTTCAGTGGTATTAATGGAGATACAGACAGTAGATAGCACCGTTACATGTTCAAGCGATGTTCTTGAATCACTATCCGAGAGTATAGACGCATCGAAGAATCTTCTTGAGATATCTCAAGAAAGCGAATCAACGGCTGATCTGAGAGACGTCGAGGCAGGTTTTGAAGGAGTAGTGAAGGAAATAGGTGCAACTTTGCTCGCCATACCTGAATCAATACTGGACGAGGAAGAATATATAGGAGTGGTTGTCCAGTCTCTTTCGAATGAGATGCAAAACGCTAACATCGGAGATGGCGATAAAAGTGAGTTCCTACAGAAAGTGGAGCAGAAGATATCTGCAAGGCATACACCAGAAGTGGTGTCAGAGCATATAGAGACAGATCTTTATCCCACTGATCCTGAACTTTCCTACAAAAGTTACCTAAGTGAATCGCAATCACAAATCAGCGAAACACCAGATATCCCTAGCCAGAGCACGGATGTTAGCAGCCAGAGAAAGTATGGGCAGCTAAGTGAGTCCTTGTCGATGTTACCGCAGGTGACACAATTCATGGAGCCTCCATACCAAGCTTTCATCTGCCCATTGACCAAAGAAATAATGGAAGATCCAGTCACCACGGAAACAGGAGTAACCTGCGAAAGAAAAGCAGTAACAGAATGGTTCAATAGATTCGAAAACTCCGATGAGATTAGATGTCCGATCACGGGCCAAAAGCTGACCACAGGATTAAGTGCCAACATTACCTTGAAAACCATCATTGAAGAATGGAGAGTTCGAAACGAGGCAGCAAGAATCAAGGTGGCTCATGCAGCTTTATCCTTGGGTGGTTCGGAACTTATGGTAATCGACGCTTTAAGAGATCTGCAAATGACATGTGAAGGGAAAGAGTACAACAAGGTACGCGTCCGTGAAGCTGGCATCATCCAGTTACTTGATAGATACCTGACATACAGAAGCAAAGATGTCAGGTATGAACTGCTGCAGTTTCTGAGAATACTTGCAGACGAAGACACTAATGAGAGAAAGGTTTGATCTCTCCCATAGAATCTAATATATCTATAGTCACAACATCTCACTAGTTCTTGTTTCAATAGACATATTTCATTCAAAATTATTTCACAGGAAATGATTGTGAATACGATTACTATGTCATCCGTAATCAAATTTCTGGGAAGCAGTCACCAGCCTGTAAGACATGCAGCATTAGTGTTACTGCTTGAGCTTTCAAAATCTCAACATGCATGTGAGAAGATTGGGACTGCTACAGGGGCAATACTGATGTTAGTTACCTCGAAGTATAACAAAGAATCGGATGCATTTGCGTCTGAAACAGCAGATCAAATCTTGAAAAATCTAGAGAAGTTCCCTTATAACATGAAGCACATGGCAGAGAGTGGTCTATTGGAGCCTCTTCTCAGCCATCTTGCAGAAGGTAACTCTTTACCGCTTTTCTCTTTAAATTTTCTGAAGCCTATTTGCTAATACAAGCATAGCCTGGAGTGAAATGAAATGATAGATAAGCAATTGAAGTTCTTTAATATCGGTTTAAATGTGGAAATATATACATTTGGAGTTCATCTAATATATAAGACATGTGGCAGGGAGTGAAGAGACAAAGGTGTTAATGGCTACATACCTTGTGGAAATTGATATTGGACATGAGAAGAAAACTTACGTAGCTGAGAAGGCTTCCCCTGCGCTCATCGAGCTGGTGCAAAGTGAAAACACCGAGGCTAGAAGAGCCGCCTTCAAAGCTCTTGCTCATATATCACTGTATCATCCCAACAACCAGATACTGGTAGAAGTTGGCATAATCAAGATCATGGTAGAAGAGATGTTCACCAAGCGAGTGTTCAATGATCTGATGAACTCCAGGAACGAAGCTGCTACAATACTCGCAAACATACTTGAATCAGGGGTGGAACACGAGACCTTCGAGGTCAATTCCCATGGACACACATTAGGCTCGGATTACTTTGTGTACAATGTTATCCAAATGCTCAAGAACTCAAGCCCAGATGATCTGAACATACATTTGATCAGGATTCTCTTATCCTTGTCCAAAGCACCTAGAGCAATGGCAACTATTGTTTCAGTGATCAAAGAAACCAATGCAAGCTTTGCCATGATAGAACTCATCAACAATCCTCATGAAGAATTAGGGGTTGGCGCATTAAAACTTCTCATAGCACTTACACCTTACATCGGTCACACGCTATCAGAGAGACTATGTAAAACTAGAGGCCAGCCAGAGAATCTTATACAGTGTCCAATAGAAGCGAATCAGATCACAGAGAAGCATGCTGTTTCAGCCAAGCTACTTGCTACACTGCCTCATCAAAATCTGACTCTTAACCTAGCACTCGTCAATGAGAGCATAGTGTCTGAAATTCTTCATGCAATCTTTCTGATTCAAAGAAGTGGAACACGTACAAGCAGGTATGCAACTGATTTTCTTGAAGGTCTCGTAGGCATCTTAGTGAGATTCACAACTACATTGTACGAGCCCCAAATGATGTACCTAGCCAAAAACCATGATTTGACATCAGTATTTGCTGACTTATTAATGAAAACATCAAGCGACGAAGTTCAAAGGTTATCAGCATTCGGACTAGAAAATCTATCATCTACAACTATGGTTTTATCGAGGCCACCTCAAGCTAGGAGCACAAAATTCATGGGATCGCTGAGTATGCCTAGATCCTTCTCCCTCCGTTCACCTAAAAAGAAGCCAATAGAGTTGTGTGCAATTCACAGGGGGGTATGTTCTGCAAAAGCTACATTTTGCTTGGTTGAAGCAAATGCAGTCACAAAGCTTCTAGCGTGTTTGCAGAGCGATAAAGTGGAGGTTGCTGAGTCAGCACTATCTGCTATATGCACGCTATTGGATGACAAGGTCGAAGTGGAGAAGAGTATAAACATGCTGAGTGGAATGAATGCGGTACAGCTTATTCTAAATGCAGTCAAAGAACACAAGAAAGAGTCTCTATTGCAGAAAGCCTTTTGGATGATTGACATATTCTTAGTTAGAGGCGGAGAAAAGTATGCCGTTGACATATCACAAGACAGGATGCTGTCAGGGATGTTGGTTAGTGCCTTCCATCGCGGAGATGGTAACACAAGACAGATGGCAGAAAACATTTTGAGGCGTTTGGATAAGATGCCAAGTTTTTCTATCTATATGACAGAATAAAATGATATGTAAAAACCCGTAAAAACCCGTAAAAGCCCTGACTATTATGAACCATTGCTCTATTTGTACTCACTGTAAGTGACTGTATATAAATTTTTCAGTTTGAATGTGCTTTCATGTTATGGTCACATAGAGAGTTCTAATTTAACATCCTCCTGACTGCTAGATTTCAATACAAAAAGGGTTTACCTCTGTCTTTTTCTTTGTGAGCCATCAACCCTTGTTTCTTCCCTATCTATCGCCCAGCATACAAATCCTCATAGCCCTCTCTGAGTCTCCAATGAAAGTAAGAAGAGGGCCAAAGTCTGCCTCATTGTCAAACCAGAACATTCACTCCATCATATGAATTTCAAATGAAAATTCTAACAACCAAGTGAATGGTTACCTCTATTCTCCTTGCGCTTCAACGTGGTGCCTCCGGATTCTGAAGGCGGACAAGCAAAAATCTGGGTCACTTTACTTTCCGTGCAAATTAAGAGATGAAAATGTAAACATTTCTTTTTTTTGTTATATCTTTGCTAGAATAAAGACAAAATTACTTCAAAAAGATTACAGAAATAATCTGCAATCGAAAAAATAAAGTGATGGAAAATATGATAACATGGAAAGTATTTTATGAAATCTAATTTGATGGTTTATTAGGTCCAGTGTTAAGTCCAAAAAAGAATTAGCAAACCCTTAACTACTACTACATCTATGATCCTTGGTAGCCAAAATAAATCCTTGTATCGCCATTCGCCAAGACCACAAATCTAGATAAGTCTTAACTACTACTTCATCTTTTCGTTATTGCAGTTGAATTATACAAATGCACCTCATTGTAATTTCTTGGCCAGTTTATCCAGTGGAGTTCAATGCAACCGATCAGGTTCAGAATTCTACTAACAAAGATCAAAAATATGAATAAAATTAGAAGGCTAGGATCAAAAATCAAGATCATATTGGAAGCACAGGGGGATAAGTCTTACTTGTTGCTCTTCTTTACATTTAATATATCCTCAGGACTCCTCTCCAGGTAACCTGACTTGAAGTACGGCTAAATGTTCCCTACTCTGTTCTGGTTTTGTCAGACTTGCAATGGAGAATCATCATGCTTGGCTCTCTGTGTCAGAAATTTCCATGATGAAACCTACCAGAAGTCTCCACACGAGCAAGTTCCATCTTTAAAACGGTGAAACCTAACAGCATCTCTAACAATGATCTCTCTACCAGTGACTCTGGAGATATGTTTAGTAGCAATGTGGCAATCCACACACACTCTAAGATTCTTTCCCACTCTAATAGGTAGGCCTGAGGGTACAAATATTAGTCCAAACGCAATTGCAAGTCTTTCACTGTGATAGTTGAGCATCTTTATCTTAACTGCTTCCTCAACATCATGGTGAACAAAGCTAGTATCCGGTTTATAACCGTCATCTATGATTTTTTGGTTCAATTCCTCGAGCTTAGCATAAATCTGATCTAAATATGGACTTGACTCGTCACCCGCTGAGAAACTATGCAGTTTTCCTTTCCACACTATCCAGCTTTGTCCAGGTTCTTTTCTCACTTTCTTCTCTCTCATTCCCTGCCTTAACTGGGCCACACAATCCCATTTCCCTTTTGAAGCATATATGCTCGTTAGTAGTATATATCCAGCAGGATGATGTGGATCTAGTTCTATGAGTGATTCAGCCGCCCATTTACCTATTTCCAAGTTACCTTTATTTCTACATGCGCTGAGTAAAGTGGTCCAACCAATTGCATCTGGAGGATAAGGCATCCGATTTATGAAACTCATGGCTTCCTCTAACCTTCCAGATCGACTGAAGAGATCGATCATGCAAGAATAATGGCCATTATTAGGTACTATTCCGTATTCATTTATCATCAACTCGAAACATCTCTGTCCTTTCTCCACTAATCCTGCCCTACTACAAGCTGAAATAACACCGGTCAAAGTCACTCCATCAGGTTTTAGTCCATGTTGTACCATTCTGTCAAACAAATGAATAGCTTCAATGGCCTTTCCAAATTGTGCATACGCGGAAACCATTGCAGTCCAAGAGACTTCATCCTTTAAACTCATCTCGTTGAACAGCCTAGTAGAATCATCAATATTCCCACATTTTCCATAAAGAGTCACTAATGAATTCGAAACAGTGACATAATGTATAAGGCCAGAAACAATAGCTTTTCCATGAAACTGGGAGCCCTCCTCTAAGCTAGCTATATTGGCGCACGCACTAATCGCTTGTCCAAGAGTATAATGATCTGGGTCAATCCCACTTCTTTGCATATCAAGGAAGATTTTAACAGCCTCTTCAGCACGCCCTGCCTGGCCATAACCCACAACCATTGTTGTCCAAGACACAACATTCTTCTTCCTCATTCTATTGAAAACAGTCTTCGCATAGTCTATACACTTGCACTTGCAATACATGTCAATGATAGCACTTCCCACATATACATGTTCCTGAAGATTAGTCCTGATTATAGAAGCATGGATTTGTTTCCCTTCGTTTATCGCTCCTAGTTCCCCGCAAGCAGGTAGCACACTTGCAAATGTATATTGATCAATCACCACGCCTTCCACTTTCATCTCTCTGAAAAGCTCAATAGCTTCCTTCTCTAGTCCGTTTCTAGCAAGCCCTTGTATCATTGTTGTCCATGAAACCGAATCTTTCTCCATATCTCGAAACAACAGCCTCGCATCTTCCATCATTCCACATGCTAGAAAGCCATCCATAAGTGAGTTATACATAACCGTGTTCCTGTCCTGTACACCGTAAAAAACCTTCTCCGCATCGAAGATTAAACCGACTTTCGCATACATATCAGACAGTGAGCTCCCAACTTTAAGATAAGACTCAAAACCTCTTTGTACAATCTGCCCATGAAGCTGCTTACCTAAACTAGCATGCCCATTGGTGGAAGAAAGTTTAAGCATTGTGATCAAAGTAACATGTGTCAGATTAAAAGAACCATCTTTCATCATCATAGTGTTGTAAGCCTTCACAGCTTCACCTACTAACCCACACAATGAGTAGCCTGAGATAAGCAAGTTCCAAGTGACACAATCACGAACAGGGAGCTTATGAAAGGTACGCTCCATCTCAGAGAGAAGCCCAGATTTCAAATAAGCATTGAGAAGATTGTTCCATGAGATTGTGTTTGGTTGGGGGATTTCGTCGAACACTCTGCGTGCGTAAGTTGAGTTTCTTGTGGAGGCGTATCCGTGGACGATGTTGTTGAGCAATAATGTTTCTGGGTAAGGAAGGGTTTTGACGATGTGGCCATGGATCGTCTTTAAGTGGCGGCTTTGAGTTCTGGCTTTTGATTCGATGCATTGCTTTATCTGAGCAGTGTAGTATTTCGACGCCATTGTCTTCCTCTCTTTATTGTTGTGTTTTAGAAAACTATATATTTACAAAGAATTCAACTATACACTCTGCTTCACAAAACTATAATTAATTCAATATTTTTTTATATTTACTAGGAAAGAACCCGCGATACTCGCGGGTTTTTTATATTATTTGTTTTTGTTTATTTGATGATTCAAATATTATGTATTTTCGTAAATTATATTTTTAACTACCTATATAATGTAACATTAATTTTTATATTTAGAATTCTCTGTTTTTGATATGTTTTTATTAATTTTAAATAGTTTGTATATTCTTTAGTTTTTGTAGTTTTTGTTAGTTTTGTATCACATGTCTTTTCTCTTGAGTATTATGATACTATTTACTTATATTGATGTATTTTTCATATATTTGCTTATATGAGTGTCCTAATATATGTTTTATATTATTTGTTTATTTAGTATCTTAAATTGTGTATTTTTTATTTTTTATTTATTTTGCTTTCTTGTTTTCTAACTAATTTAATAAATTTTGTAAATTTTTATTTTATATGTTACTCATGTGATATTGTTTTAGATATAGGGGTTTAAAATAATTTTATTTATTTAAAGCCCTATAATTTTTTTGAAACTATATTTAAAAACTTTATGTATTAATAACTTTTATGCATTTGATATTGTTATATAATAATATTTTAAATATTGAGTTGAAATTTAATATTTTTATGAATTAGTAATTAAATTATGATACTATTTACTTATATTGATGTATTTTTCATATATTTGCTTATCTAAATGTGTGTTCTAATATATGTTTTATATTATTTGTTTATTTAGTGTCTTAAATTGTGTATTTTTTCTTTATTGCTTTCATGTTTTCTAACTAATTTTATAAATTTTGTAGATTTTTATGAGGAATTCACAAAACTATATTTTTTCTTCTTTTCCTTTACAAAACTCTACCTAATTCAATTTTTTAACATATTTACACCCTTTCAAAATTTAAGAGCTTGATTTACTATTTAAAAAGTTATCAAAATTAAAATATTTTCTTTTGGATTTGCTAATGAGAAATTCACAAAACTACACCCTTTCAACCCTCATTTCACAAAACTACACCTAATTCAATATTTTCACAAAACTACACCCTTTCAAAATTTTAAAAGTTTGATTTACCCTTTAAAAATTACCAAAATTAAAATCTTTTCATTTTGGTTCGCTAATTAGTGTTTAGGGTATAGTATTAAGGGGTAGGATTGTGTGGGTAGGATTTATTTGGATTTAATTTTGAGTGTTTAGGTGTAGTTTTGTGAAGTAATTTTGAAATGGTGTAGTTTTGTGAAATGTAATTCAAATGGTGTAGTTTTGTGATTCTCCCATTGCTAATTAGTGTTTAGGGAAGTGTATTAGGGGGTAGGATTGTGTGGGTAAGGCTTATTTGAATTTAATTTTTAGTGTTTAAGTGTAGTTTTGTGAAGTATTTTTGAAATGATGTAGTTTTGTGAAATGTAATTTAAATGGTGTAGTTTTGTAATTTTCCCTATTTTTATTGAGAAATTCACAAAACTACACCATTTCAATCCCTCCTTCACAAAATTACATCTAATTCAATATTTTCACATATTTACACCCTTTCAAAATTTTAAAAGTTTGATTTACCCTTAAAAAATTACCAAAATTAAAATCTTTTCATTTGGGTTCGCTAATTAGAGTTTAGGGTATAATATTAAGGGGGTATGATTGTGTGGGTAGGGTTTATTTAGATTTAATTTTGAGTGTTTAGGTGTAGTTTTGTGAAGTATTTTTGAAATGGTGTAATTTTGTGAAATGTAATTCAAATGGTGTAGTTTTGTGATTCTCCCATTTTTATTTTATATGTTACTTATGTGATGTTTTTTAGATATATGGGTTTAAAATAATTGTATTTATTCAAAACCCTATAATTTTTATAAAAAACATATATTTTAAAAAAATTATGTACTAATAATTTTTATGCATTTGATATTGCAATATAATAATATTTTTACATATTAAGTTGAAATTTAATATGTTTTATGAATTAGTAATTAAATTGTGATGTAAGTTTTTTAAAATTAATGAATTTAATAAATAAATTAGTAATAAATTTGAAATGATGATGTGTCAAGTCATGGAGAACTCCTCTCATCTTTTATATATATGATATTTTCCAAAATTTTAATGGTTGATTTAAGCTTTAAAATTTACCAAAACTAAAATTTTTTCATTTAAGTTCGTTAATTAGCATTTATGATGGCTCCGACTGGTGACTCGAGTTACTGAATTTGAGTTACAAAATGTGGTATACTTTGCAGTAGATTGCAGTTAAAAAAATGTGGTAGAAATTGTATTAATCGGAAGTTTGCAGTAGAAATATGAGTTAGCATTTTTGTCAAAAATAATACTGATTGGTAACTTTTATGATGTATAAATTGCATTATCATTTTTTTAATAATAAATTATTAATAACAAAAAAATCAGAAATAAAAAGCAAATAAAACGAAAAAATGATAAGATGGCTATTAATGACGTACATTCCATAACATATTTGCGATTTCATCTCGTATGTTACTAATGAATATTAATAGAAAATGAACGTTAATCTAAATGATAATTTAAAAGTTGTATTTTCAGGTTAAAAACGTTTATACTTTTTTGAAAATGAATATTAATAAAAAATCTCAACTCACACATAAGGCATAACTCATACATAAGGCATGAATATTTTTTGATGTTGAATAAATTTTTGAGTTAACAATTTTACAAAGGAGTAACTCAAATTTATAACTCAATCATACCACATTCTAACTCAAATTTAACTTCAAAAAAATTAGTTTTATACATGATTGATAACATTTTTGAGTTGTGTTTGAGTTAAACTCATAACTCAACATAACTCATCAATAACTCATGTCACCAATCAGAGCCGATATAATATTAAGGGGTGTATTGAATTAAGGATTTTGAGTGATTTGACTTAAAATCTTAAATCATGTGTTATTTATTTTAAAAAGTCTTATAAAATCCAGTGTTATTGGAACAGTGGTTTGAAAAAGTACCTTGAAATCCACTGTTATTGGAAAAAATTAAGTCATGAATTTTAAGTGATTTTAAGTGATTTCAATGTGTTTTAATGAATTTTTTAGTTAAAAATATAAAGACTCAAATCACATAGTTTTAGCTGGGATTTCAATATGTTTTAAAACAAATCATAACAAATTCCATAATTCTTCAAAATCATTCAAAATCTTATTAAAAAATAAAACTCATCAAATTTTAAATCACTCCAAAATCTTGTTTGAATACACCCGTGGTAAAAAAAAAAAAAAATTTGTCAACCCTAAATGGTAAAATTTTGTGGATAGAATTTATTTAAATTTAATTTTGAATGTTTAAATGTAATGCATATTAAAATGGTGTAATTGTGTGAAATACAATTTAAAAGATGAAGTTTTGTAATTGTCTCTTTATTTATAGCCATAATTATTTTCATTTTTTTAACAATCATGTTTAGATAATTTGTCACATATTTTATGAATGCAAAACTTAACCCGATAATGTGAAGATATTGGTTCAACATTGTATTTTTTTGGAAAATGAAAAGTTATCGATTTACAAAAACAAACAAAACTATAAAAAGGTTACAATAGAACTATTTGGGACATTGTTGGTTGATCACAAGTTAAGACTTTTCTTTCTCTAATCTCGAGTGCTTATTAGTATTAGTAGTAGACTAGTAGTAGTATTGTATTCGTTAATAATAACATTAATAAAATATTAGTACAAATTATAACTTACAAAAATACAAGAATTTTCTATCTAATAGGAGGATATTTCAAGGCTCGACCTTCATGTTTGTAGCTTCATTAGATGCTGTAATAACAAACATAACACACAAAATTTAGCCCACAAAAATTCCAATTTCCAAAATACCATCTTTTAAAGTCTTTGGCTAAAACTATCATCACAAGCTTTTTAACACCCTAAAACATCAAAACTAAATCCTATCCCCCATCAAATATTAAACCATAAACACTAAATACTAAACCTAAATACCAAAATTTAAATTCGCAAGTGTTAAAACTTGTTTTTTTTATGGTATTTCTAGTCTAATTCTTTTAATGGTATTTTCAAAGAACAGACGCTTTATATTTTTTCACCTGTAGTTGTTGCTTGAGGATCATGCGTGACATCATCGCCAGCTCCATAGTTACTGTGTATCACATTTTGAAGATCACCTTCCCATCCATTTGTTTCCTAGTTTCACAAAACACAATAAGTTTACGAGCTATGGTTTCTTCGTTTTTTCATACCCTTTACACGTACCTGTCGCCGCTTGAATCCACCGTTCATGGGAGGAGGAGACAACGGAGAGGTCCTTACGATGTTGGATATGTTCTGTTGCATTAGTACATGTGGTAAGGGAGGATAAACAGTCGACACGTTCCGTTGAAACGGTGTCACAGAAGAAGAACTTGCTCGTGCCTACGCAGAGAATTCGATTTATAAAACAATCTGATGATAGAGACTTATAATATGATAAATGGAGGATATTAGTAAAGAGCTGTTTTGATATTCTCTCTTACATCTTTTGCAAGAAGACCTTCAAGGTTAAAGTCCATTTGTGGGTTCACAGTTGCAAGTTTCATCGATAAAAACTGTGAAGAGAATGTAACACAAAGTCAGACTTTAACACTTAATAGTTGAGAGTTTAAGCACAAAAATGAAATACCTCGACTTGGCGTTGCAACGATTCCACATAGTTTATGATTTCGTCGAGCATAACTGCCTTCCCGGTCACCTGTGAGCAAACACGCAAAATCGTTTTATTCTGCATTACCGTTGTTTCCTTTCTTACTTATTAGTACCTTCCTATGAGTACATCGTAGAAGACGGTTAATTGCAACCTCTAAAGCAAAATAAATATGATTTTAGAATATAATAATCCAATTCTGTTTCTAATGGTAAGGGAGATGCTGGTTTTATGAGATCATTACTCTTTTCTATCAGATTCATAATTACTATAAAACAAATTAGTAACAATAGTTTCAATTATAAAAGACAGAGACACTAAGCAAAATGCAACTCACAAAAATATCTATCCTATGCGTATTTATTATTAACCAAATGAGTGACATTAACTAAACTGATTGAGCATAGAACATAACCCCACAGAAAGGATTAGAAAAGGTTTAATAAACTACTACATCTCTCCTCTGTAACCATCAGAGCAAAGATAGTATTTTCTAGAGTTTGATATAGCAACGGTCTTGTGGTGCTCCAGTTTTGGACAGTCTCCTATACGATGCCCAAGACCACCACAATACATACAACCTCTAACACCACTTGCATTAGCAATGGTCTCGGTCTCTCGTGCTGCTTCTTCTTCTTCCATTGGATCATCCAGCTTATTAGCAAGGACAGGCGGAATCGTCTGCTTCGCTTCTTGCAGCAAGTGCTTCAAATCAAGCAGTGTGGTTTCGTTTTGGTTCTTGTTAATAAACGTAGTAGCTATCCCTGTTTTCCCACACCGACCAGTTCTTCCTATCCTATGCACATAGTTCTCAATCTCTGCAGGCATGTCGTAGTTGATTACGTGTTGTATATCAGGGAAATCTAAACCCTTTGAAGCAACATCTGTCGCTACCAAAACGTCTTTCTTCCCGGATTTGAACCAAGAGATTGCGTCCTCTCTGTCTTGTTGATCTTTTCCTCCGTGGATTGCCACTGCTTCCACTCCCTTCAGCAACAAGTACTCGTGAACGTCATCAACATCCGCTTTCTTCTCGCAGAATATCAAAGCCGGCGGTGGAGTTTTCTGGAGGCATTCGAGGAGGTAAACGATCTTTGCTTCTTGTTTAACGTATTCAACTTCTTGAATCACATCGAGATTTGCAGCTCCGGCTCTTCCCACGTTAACAGTTACAGGCTTCACCAAAGCACTTTTAGCAAACATTTGGATTCTTGCAGGCATTGTGGCGGAGAACAAAAGAGTTTGACGCTGAGACTTGAAGTGGCCAAAGACTTGTCTTATGTCATCTTCAAAACCCAAATCAACCAACCTATCTGCCTCGTCCAATACGAGATACCTGCAAGCATCTAAATTCATCATCTTCTTGGCGAGCATATCCTTCAACCTCCCAGGAGTTGCAACAACTATATGAACACCTCTCTTCTTCACAACATCCAACTGTGATCTCGTATCGACTCCTCCGATACACAGCAACGACCTTAGCTGCGGGTATCCACGGGCAACAAACTGCTCAATCACTTGATAAGTCTGTCTAGCAAGCTCTCTAGAGGGGAAAATAACAAGCCCGATCGGACCTTCTCCGGGACCAACAGACATCATCTGCTCCTCCTGAAGAGCAATCATGATCATCGGAAGCACGAAAACCAAAGTCTTCCCTGAGCCAGTGAAGGCGATCCCAATCATATCTCTCCCTGACAAAACCACAGGAAGCCCCTGAACTTGTATAGGCGTCGGCTTCACGATCCCTTTCGCCTTTAGCGTATCGACAACAGCTTCAGGAAACTTCATATCCTTGAACTTCTTTACAGGCGGAGGAATATCTTCGCCGTCGACTACAATGTGACATTGCTTCCTAATCAGACCCCTCTGTTTATTCGACATCCTCCTCTCGCGACCACGAGGCTTCCAGCCGGTTAACAGAGGCTCTTTGTAAGTGATGCCTTTAGCCAATTCACCAACAGACATTAGCGTCTTCTTGTTATCAGAGATAAGCGTCTCCATCATCTCCTTCTCTTGTTCGATTATCTTCTCAGTCGCGCAAACTTCGCCGACCACATCTCGCTTCATACGAATTGATTGAACTAATAAGCTACGAGGTTTATTAGATTCACCGATTAGCTTTTCCTTTTCTTTTCTCTTCTCAAGCACCTTGTGGAATTCCATGGCTCTACGCTATGTTTGAAGAATAAAATCGAACAAAAGAGACGAAATCGAGACAAGTAAAGAGTAGATTGTACGATATGAAACCCTAATACGTGACTTACCCAAAGATCGCAAGCAGAATCGAATCTGATTTTCACAAGGATTTTAGGAGAACTACGAGCTAGCAAATATAGAGAGAATAAAAACCTAGAGAAGATGGTGGCTATTTATAGTGTCTCGGGAGGGTGAAGAATAAAATTGTTATTAAGGAAATTAATGAGTTTTCCTTTTTTCTTTATTATTATTCTCCCTCGTAGTCAAAGATAATAAATATTAAGTGTGTTTTTCTTTCATTCATATATATGTATGTATTTTCTGAGTAGTAAACAATAATACTATTTACAAACAAATATATTTGGTTATAAGTATTAATTCTATACGAGATTATAAGATCAATGAAATTTAGAGCAAAGAAATATACCTTGTCGCAGCCTGGTACAAGATCTTGAAGAAACTTCATCCTTTCACTGATTTTTTCTCTTCTCACCTATATACTCACAAATTTGATTACATCAAAAATAGTATAAGAGATTGCTTCTATTCAATTTCCAAGATTGAGTTAGAGGAGATTATATACTCTTTCTGCGAGACTATGGCTATTTGTCGCTTGACCTCTTCGAGCCCGCACATGAATGTATCCGTCTTTCGGAAGATCATACGTTTGTTTCCCGCTGTTAGTTTTGTTTCCCTGTGAATTCGGGCTCTGCTCATCGTTGTCCGATTCTTCCTCGAAACGCTTAGATCCGTCTAGTGGTTGATCTGCTTCAAGGTTCTACAAACGAAAAAAAAACAATATTGATTGTTATAGAATGGCGTAAAGAACAAACACAAAAGACTTAACTTCAAATCTTCACCTGTCTGTTTCTTTTCCTCTTCTTTGAGTCAAATCCTTTGGAAGAGGTTTCGCCGCTTTTACGTCCATTACCACCGCTAGACTGAGTATCCCCCGATACATTTCCCGGTCCAAGAAAACACGGTTTACCCTGTTCACTAGTCGGGTCTCGCATTACTTTAGATACATCAACATGAGCTTCGCCAACATTTAGTTCATTACTTAAGCGTTGTCCTTGCATTGTTCTTCCACCACCTTGAAGAAACAAACCAACCGGCTCCTGATTCCCAAGCGGTGGTTGATTCACCATACCACCAAAGAGCGAAAACCTCGCTGCACGCTCAATGAATCCTGAATCAGCCGGTATGTGAGCCATGCTCGGAGGAAGGAAGCATCCCGCGTTTGGCAAGAAAAGACCGTTGTTACCGCCGCCATTAGGAGGCAACAACGTAGGTAAGTTCCAACCCATTTCAAGACCTCTGAAGGAAGACGACGAGGAGGCGTCGAAACCACCATAAGCTTGAACATTTGTGTGATCATACCATAGAGTTTGACCATATGAATCCACCATTTGAGATTGAGAACAAGACGATGAGACCATAGGAGGGTTAATAAGTGAATCATAGCTCAAAGTATCTATCTTTTCTTGTGAAAACTCATCTTTCTCACTTATATGATCCATCACTTGCACTCTCTATCTTTCTATAAACTTGATGAACAGTAACAGTCAAATTCAAAACCAAAAGGGCTTAGCTTTATTACAAAAAAACACAATCCACTTCTAGAGATGTAGTGAAGAAGAGCACAACAATACACCTGAGAGAATCAATTTTGATTATATGAAGAAAGTAAGAGACAAAACACATCACAAATTCAATAGATTAGATAGTAACAAACACACATAGACTATTAAGACATGGTCAACGGAACAGAGGAAACCCTAGAAAGACAGATTTCAATGAGAAAATGGAGCTAAAAGAGACAGAAGAAAGATACCCATTTGCAGAATCTCTGTCACTTTTTGATGTGCAAAGCTCAATTTCTCAAAAGTAAAGCTTAAGTGAAATGGGTCAGATTATGAAACCACTTTCTATGCTCTTCTGTTGCAGAGAGAGAGAGAAGATTTATCAAAGGAGTGGCCTTTTTTTAGAAATGGGGAAAAAAAGGAAGTGAAGGAGAAGAAGGAGAAGAAAGGGGAAGAAATCTCATAAAGGGTAAATGGGATTTATACCCACGCTTGCATAAAAAACAGAGCTTTTTGATCATTAAACATACACACCGCCATAGTCAAATGGCTAAGCTTTTAGGACTTTAATGTTTAAAGATAAATTAGATTATATAAAATAAATTTAAAACTATTGGCGATCTATTTTTAATTATGATATTTTTAAAAATACTATTTTAAAAAAGTTTTTGAACAATGATCGCTTGATATAATTTTTTCTCTTAAAAACTACTAAAATTGTGAATTAAATACAATAAACTTTAAATTATATAAATCAAATATAAATTATCTATGATTTATAGCAATTATTTAATTTAGAATAACTTGAAAATTGTTTTGATTCGATAAAATCAAATACTAACACAATAGGGTGATTGGTAGGGTATTTAGAAAGTTTGTAAATCCATTATTTTTCTACAATCACATAAATAGTTCAATCATGCTTTGTTTTTAAAATAATTTTTAGAGAAATTTTATTTATTTTGGCTTTGCAAAACTATTTTTTTTAAGGAATAATTACAAAACTACACCATTTGAATTACATTTCACAAAATTACATCTAAACACTAAAAATTAAAGAGGAATTCACAAAACTACACTCTTTCAACCTCTTCTTCACAAAACTACACTTAATTTAATGTTTTCACATATTTACACTCTTTCAAAATTTTAAAAGCTTGATTTATCTTTTTAAAAATTACCAAAATTAATTTTTTTTCATTTGGGTTCGCTAATTAGTGTTTAGGGTATAGTATTAAGGGGTAGGATTGTGTGGGTAGGGTTTATTTGGATTTAATTTTGAGTGTTTAAGTGTAGTTTTGTGAAGTAATTTTGAAATGGTGTAGTTTGTGAAATGTAATTCAAATAGTGTAGTTTTGTAATTTTCCCAAAATTAAATTCAAATAAACTCTACCCACACAATCCTACCCCTTTAATACTATACCCTAAACACTAATTAGCGAACCCAAATGAAAAGATTTTAATTTTGGTAACTTTTGAAAGGGTAAATCAAGCTTTTAAAATTTTGAAAGGGTGTAAATATGTGAAAATATTAAATTAGGTGTAGTTTTGTGAAGAAAGGGTTGAAAGAGTGTAGTTTTGTGAATTTCTCTTTTTCTAAAGCAAAAAAAACAAGCTTTCATTTTTTAAAAAACTTGAGCAAAAAAATCTACAGCCTAAATCCTACTGCAAACAAATAAAAGTTACAACCTCACCAAAATCCTACTGCAAAAAAATAAAAGTTACAACCTCACCAATCAAGATTAATATAAATTATGAGGTTTTTGTAACAAAAATATGGGCTTATACTTGTAAACTTTTTATCATATCATATTTTATGAGTTTTTATTTATAATTTAATTTATGCGCTTTTAAAATTTTTGTTTTAAATTTTAAAATGTCTCCTCAATTAATATATATGATTTAATACCACCATTATTATTATCGTTTGAGATATACAATTTATTTTTAAGTATATTTTAGGAAGTCATGTACATACGTGATCATCTAGTTAAGTTCATGTTTACATATACAAGTCTATTTACATAAAAAACATTATACTATTAAAATTTATACTATTAAAAAGGAAAGTATTTTTACAAAAAAGGAAAGTATTTTTACAAGGAGGACAAAAAAATTCTATTTACAATATTGACACTCAATATAACCTATGGGTATGTTTAAATTCAAAGAAAACAAAAAAGAAAACATATTAATTTCAACATTAAAATAGGAAACAAGAAAAGAAACAAAATATTCAAAAAATGAAAGGAAAATATTATTAATATCAAAATAAAAATATACATTTTCAATTTCAAAAGGTTAAAAATAATAAATCGAATAATAATATCTAAAAAAATAATTACAAAATAATTTATTAATAAAGTAAGACAATTTTTACAGATTAATTTCATAATTAAATCTAGGTATAATGGTAGATTTTAAATTTTTAACATCAAATATGAATAACAATTATAATCTCCGCATATTTTAATTTTTGTAACGGGTCATCAAAAATCACAAATCGAAATTGAAATCATGAATAATAATTATTATGAGAGTAAAATCAATTTATTTTATGTATAATATATATATGTAGTTTTTGTGACGAATCGGAAAATATCAAATATAATTTATGAGATATAATTATATAATTCAAGAGATCACAAACATATAATTCAAGAGATCACAAACATATAATTCAAGAGATCACAAACATATAATTCAGATCGTCATCATATGAAAATAATAAAATTTACAATATATTCATTTACTTTATGACACAAGATATCACAAACATATAATTAAAATCGACATTTTTAATAAATGATTTACCAAATAATTTTAAATATAAAAATATATTTTATTATTTAAAAATTACAAAAAATTAAACCGCACGTATGTGCGGATCCGTATCTAGTTTATATAATAACATCATATGGCATAATGCTTCAAAGCTTGGAAATAATTATGACGATGATGAAAATTGAAAAACATACATTTTTAACTTGTATTTTATAAAACTTTTTGTACTTTATTTTTAAAAATATATACACTATCTTATAGATAGAATTATTTTAAAAATATTATCAAACTAAAACTTTAGTTTAAGTTAGCGTCTAAAATTTAGTTTTGAAAAGGATAAAATATTAAGATTGAGATTTAGTCCTTAAATATATTTATGAAAATAGATATAAAATGAGTGTATTTTAGCAAGTATAATCCTAGATTTGTCAATACTGGTGTGATAATAATTGGTTTCATATTCTTTATAAAAAAAAAAAAATTGGTTTCATATTGATTTTTTTTTGTACCGAATCAAACGTAATTATTTAAGCAAAATTCATTTTTATATTCATGTACGGTTTATTAAATAAAAAAGTTAGTATTTGTGCCTTTGACCGCTTACTTTCGCCTTTTCGCTCAATAATATTTTTGCATTCAAATAACAAATTTTTTTTTTTTGGTTAACTTGGGTATCCCGGACTATGGAAGGGTCCAGACTAATCCCCAAGAGGAGGTGCAACCCACGGATAGACTTTCTCTCCGGGTATTCAAATGGGCCGAAAGCAAGGGCCCATATCCATATGGCCAAGTCAATAATCTAACAATTTCGCACTCGCGGGGAATCGATCCCTGGCCTAGACCAAATAACAAATTATTCGTACGTCTTTGCTTATATGCACGATCTTCGTGGTTGATATAGGTCTTAAGTTGCGATTATTTTGTTGTCAATGAAGAGGTTAATATTATTTCTTTTTGCTTTTTTAAAAATATTCCCTTTTTTTGTCAATTTTAAAAATATTCCCTTCTATCAAACTTTCTATTTCTGTATTTTTTTTCTAACAAAAACAATAACATGCATTTTAATTTGATCCAATATCAAATAATACAAATATACAATAATATGCATTTTAATTTGATCCAATAAATAAGTTTGCTAACTGAATAAATTTTATTTTTAAATTACTTTTCATCAAGTTATAGATTTCAATAATTTATAAGCACAATAGTATTTTTCTTTTCCCACAATCTTCACACTACTATAGTTTTTGAAAGAAATAAATTATTTTTCAAAGTTTTTTTTTCTCTTAAAGAAAATAAAATATATTTTTTCAAAGTTTTTGAAGTTTCACAACAGATTACTTTTGTTTTCACACTACTATAGTTTTTGAAAAAAATAAAAATATTTTTCAAAGTTTCACAAGAGATTACTTTTGTTTTTTTATGTTATCAATATTGGAACAACCAAATGGTCAATGTAATTTTGAGTTTCGTTTAAAATGTGGCAACTTGGTAAATTTTACAAACTAGGTAAATGATTACTGACGCATAATTGTTTATTTGTTTTCTTACAGACTAATTCCTTGTTTATTTTAGGTATGGACAAGTGTAAACGTATTAACTACTAAATACAATATTCAAATAGTATTAGACCATCTTTAATGGTGCTTAGAAGAAATTGATGTGGTGCTTAGTAATAAAATTAATAAAATTAAATAAGATTTTGTAAGCTTCGATCCTTATTTAAGGAACTTTATCTAACTTAAGGAATGCACACGTGTCAGAAGGTGAAAAAAGTGGTGTGTTTAATTTTTTTTTGGGAGAATCACAAAACTACACCTTTTGAATTACATTTCACAAAACTACACCATTTTAATATTACTTCACAAAACTACACCTAAACACTCAAAATTAAATCCAAATAAACCCTACCCACACAATCATACCCCTTTAATACTATACCCTAAACACTAATTAGCCAACCCAAATGAAAAGATTTTAATTTTGGTAATTTTTAAAGGGTAAATCAAGCTTTTAAAATTTTGAAAGGGTGTAAATTTGTGAAAATATTGAATTAGGTGTAGTTTTGCCTTTTGTTTTCTTTTCTTCGAACATGTAAAAAAAAAGAAGAGACGATGCGACGGCGACTCGAAGGTAATATTCGATTCCGGCGATCCTCCGGTTAAAACGGAGGTATAAAACGCATAGGAATCGTCTCCTTCGAAGAATCGAGGTATATGAAGTTGTTTTCGTGATTATTGTAAAAAACAAAATAAAAATTTAGGGTTTTCGATTTGGGATTTTTTCGATTTGAGATTTTTTCGATTTGGGAGTGTTTCTAATTTTAAATTTTTTAATTTTAAGAATCCCTAATTAAGCAACACCAATAATCGTCAAAAAAAAACTAAGGAACTATAGTTTCTTATACCAAAATTTAATTACAACTAAATACAAAAAATTAACTAAGCACCTATACTAAGCATCACCAATAATGATGCTCTTAGTATATAAATAAGTAGATAGACACGAGGATCGATGTCATTATTAGTTGGCCTTGGGACTTGCGATTCCAAATACTTCAAAAGAAAAATCTTATAATAATGGTTTCACCACCGCCACATCTTCGCTTTATATATTTTTAATTCCCTATTCTTTTTTTATTAATTTCAACTATTAAATTCTCTAATTATTACCATAGTTTTGATAGTTTTGCATTATTTAGAGTTGTCATGTAAATATATTCGTTTGTTTATTGCAACTATGTACCAATATTCTTTTTAATATTCAACATAGAGCGATAGAGGTGGAAATGATTTAGAGTTTGATCAAGTTAGATTTTAGGAACTATACTTAATTACATTTCAACTTAATGCTTAAATGTCAAAAGTTTACTTACCCCAAATAATATGAGACAAAGACATAAAAGATGTTGTTGTTTAAATATGATTCGGATCAGAACACAATCATTAACTTTTTAAAACTCTTACTATGATGGATTATCAATGTTATAACATTGACAATTCACTGAAAAACATAATAATTATTCAGGTTCTAACTAAATATGCTTTGAAGATCGATTTATTTATGGGGGATTCTGTCTATTACACATTTACACTCTTGAATGAAAACATTTTTATGGTCTTATGGGTTTTGATATATATGATTGAACACCATACAATTATGATCCAATAGTTTTTGGTTTGGATGTTAAAGAACAGAAAAATTAGATGTTATGATCCAATAGTTTTTTTTTGTTAAAGAACAGAAAAATTGAAAAGATTAATAAACATTTCCTTTTTGTTAATAAACAATTTGAAACTATATTTCTCTCACTATTACGGAGACAAATATTTTGTTAAATTTCTTATCCCTTTTTAGCTGTAAGTAACCAATAATAAGCTTAACTTTTGTTTCTTCTGCTACTACAATAATTCAAAGTCCACCACAAAAAGACTCTCCACTAACGTGCGCATGACCCCACTCTCAACTTCACAACTATCATACGCGCCCTTTCATTACCGTTTAGCTGCTGACCTGTCCGCGCATTTTAGCATTAATCATTTTCCGACGAAAAAAACATTGGAAACCTCTCAGATTCAAGTTCGTTGACGAAGAAAGGCTCTCTCTGTTTCATCAAGATTCCTCATCGGTAAGGTTCTAAATTCAAGATTCTTGTTACACTATCAAGAACACTATGTCTTGTTCTGTTTTCAAAGTAAACATGATCGACCATTGTTGTTCTTGGTTTTGTGTTTAAAGTTTTGATTTTTCACTGTAAAGTTTGAATCTTTGTTGTGGTAGTAGTGAAATTAGTAATTAAAGTCTTTTTGTTGGTGGATTCTCTTTTGAATGGTTAGTTACCAAGTGACTTGGCTTATTGGTCTTAACTTGACATGTGGATGTAATAATCTAAAGAAACTTTACTTCTCCAAGTAGACATTTTGAATTTGGGTACACATACCTATTGAGACAACTTTACTTTTTGATAACATTTGCAAGTTATGCGATTGAGTTTGCTTATTTGGTTTTTGCATGTTCTTGTTTTAGTTGGTGAATGATTGGTTTCATTATAAAAGTGTTTCTCTTATGACTAGTGACGCGATTGGAACTCGATGCCATTGTAATGAAGAGACATGGTCTTAACAAAGATATTGCTTTTACCTGAGAATTTATAGTCTCAAGATAACTAAGCTTTGAAATTTTGATTTATCAGGCCAAGAAATGGATGAAATCATCGGTGAGGATGTGTATAAGCATGATGAATCTTTATATAATAGGAGCGAAGAGGAGCAGGAGATAGATGAGAAGTTGAAGATGCTAACGAAGCTAGAGATAGAATCGGCTTACACTTGCGAAAAACTAATGAACCTTCATGTTCTCCTCATGCATCTTTTAGCTTGGGACAATGATCTTCAAGGGATGGGAACACTTGATGATTCTTCCTCAGCGTCTTTCGAAAAGGCTATAACATTTGATTTGTTATGTGGCATATTGGAGTCTGAGTTAAAGGAAGTGGACGAGGTTTTAGACGAGTTAGAAGCACAGATTGTCGACACTTCTTATAAGCTATCGGCTTGCAAGCACGCGAATTATATAGTTATGGAAGGGAAGTTAGGTGAATCTGCTGAGTCTTTGAAACAGTCTAGAGGACAAGTCTCGGAGATCACATTGCAATTAGCTCAGCTACGAAGAACACTTCATTACATAAGACATGGAACAAGTACTAATCACTTATGTTGTTTCTAAGTTTAATGTGATTTTGGATGTATTATTGACACAACATGTTGGCAGGTGAAAACGACGAATCAATGGACTTTTCAGGGAACGGTCAAGATTTAAGGAAGAAGTATACGGTGAGACCATCGGATTTAAGGCATAGAAACTCTTTGAGGATGTTGGAGAAGTCATTGTCAAGAGAGCTAGAGCTCGAGAAGAGGTTAATGGAGTCTTTGCAAAACGAAGAGCAACTAAAACTTAAGCTACATTACACCGAAGAAGTGTCTTCTCGGATGGAAGAAGCATCTGAGTTTATATGGGGACGGTTTCTTGAGGCCGAAAACTCTTCAGAGGTGTTTATGGGTGTTTCAAAAGAACTTGTTGGCCGTCTTCAGATCATCAACTTTAGTAAGAACGGGTCAGTGCAAAGAGAATCCGAACTTAAGTCTAGTCTTGAAGATTGCATTATAGAACTTAAAGCGAAAGATTTTCATGTGCAAAAGCTTGAAGGAAAAGATGCAGAGAGTAAAGAGATAGTTTCGGAAGTAGTCTCTTTAAGAGAACATGTGAAGTCAGCTGAAGAAAAACTGAAAATGACCGAGCTTGAGCTTATAAGAGTCAATGCCTCTAAGCAAGAAGTTCTTGTACATCTTGCTGAAATGGAGAATGCGAATGAGTCGGTAAAAGAAAGCCTTTTCGAGGCCGAAAGCAGAGCTGAGAGCGGTGAAACTAAGATTAAAGAGCTAAACGCGGCTAATCTTGAACTCACCGAGGAGCTAAGTTTTCTCAAAGAAGCTGATGATAAAAAGACGAGTAAAGTGAACTCGCTAGAGAAGCAACTAAGGGAAGTAGAAGTTCAGTTACAGAACTCGAAAGTATCAACAGAAGCAAGCCAAGAACAGCAGAACATGTTGTATTCAGCGATATGGGACATGGAGACTTTAATCGAAGATTTAAAGTCTAAAGCATCGAAAGCCGAGAGTAGAACAGAGACAGTTGAGGATCAATGCATTGTTATTTCTAACACAAACTCTGTGCTTAACAAAGAAGTCAACTTCTTGAGGCAAACAACCAAATCCTTGGAATCATCTTTGGTTATAGCTAACGACGAAAAAGAGAAAAATGCACGAGAAATAGCTGCGAGGAACAAGCTTTTGATGGATTTGGTTATGCAATTATCAACTGAAAGGGAACGTATACAAGAACAGGTATGTTGGTTATCTTTGTACAAGGAGATGGACACAAAAAAAAACTCACAACCGTTGTTGATACATTAAATTTCTTTGGCAGCTATGTTCTTTTGCGAAGGAAAACGAAAAACTTAGAGAGTATCAATGCCTTTTAACGCAGACGGGCACAGAATAAATGCATCTAGTGAGAGTCCGCAGGCAGGTACTCAGCTTTTTCGATAAGAAAAACGCGATATTCATAGTAATTTCTTATGTAGTAGAGAAGCTTATGTGATGGAAAAAGCAAAATATAGATCATTTAATTTTTTTGTATTAATCTTTATGTAGTTTTTGCTCTCCTTGAACAGGAGGATGAGTGGAAAAAGGAAGAACCATAAGATGATGTTGAACCAAAAGACCTTTATGCGTACTCGGAGACCAGAAGGGAAAGCAACTTGAGATACATACCGGTTTTGGCTGTAGTGTTAACTATGTTTCTTTCATGCTTTGATATGGCTTTTGTTTAAGGAACACAATCTTCAATTTGACAATGTATGTGTTTGTCTCTCTCTTGGCAATATCTTTAGCCATTTTGTACATTGTGTTGTAAATACTCACATTGATTGTATTTCTCTCAAGCAATGTATCTCAACTGTTGGTTTAGCTAATGATAAAAGTGATTTTCAAAAATTGAGAGATCTTAAGTTGGATTAATACAGTGTGTAATCAAATAGTATATGACTCAATTACTTAAAAAAACCAAGCTTTCATTTTTAAAAAAATTACGGCAAGATATTCAAAGCTAGAGCCTAACCAATCAAGCCTTGTGTTTCTGGAACCTGTTTCTGTAAGTGTTAATATATTGAAAACCACACCATAGTTCCACTTGTAAAAGATAGAAGAACAAAGAGACATTCAAATATATATATATATATATATAAAGTAAAGTTCAAATCAATTTATTATTCTTTTTCATAACATATATTCGCAGATAGTACTCAATACAATTGGAATATGATATAATTTGAGCACCCAAGGCATGAAACAAGATCAAACCATTTGTCTTTCATGTTCCGAAATCTGTCTTAAACTTCTTTTAATGATGCTAACAAGCGCTTCTTAGAAATCTCCGTCTCTGTAGAGCTTTTGTGCACTCTTGTCAAGAATTTTCTAAGAGCCAGAATCACGCGAAGAGGGCTCTCGAGATGAACAGCATGACCAGCCTCTGGGATCTCTACCGTCTCGATGATTCTGTTTTCGCCCTTGTTGCTTTTACTCATCTCGCGGTACATGCTAGTAGCGATTTGTTTGAATTTGACATCTTTCTCTCCAAAGACTATCGAGATATTTGTATCACAATCCTCTAGCTCTCCCCACAATGACCTATTTTTTTTTATCAAAAAGAACATATCATCATCGTAATCAAAGATCATCACTTTTGAATCAAATCCATGGAAATTAGAAAGTTTGCAAAAGACGAACTTACGGTTGTCTTCCACTGCTTAGATCAGAGAGGAGCTTTGCGACGCTAAGGACATCATCGTGTAGTAAGCGGCTTGAAACTATTTGTCTAAAATGGGGATGCCTTCTCAAACTAATTACGGCAAAACTCACTCATATGAGTATGAACTCAAATCTTAAATAGCAAAAACATCGAATTACAAAGAGTGCCGCAATGTAACTAGAAATGTACCTTTGCCACATGCCTCCATTATACCAATTTTCAATGAAGATCTCTAGTCCATTGTCAACCATCATCCTTGCTTTAGAATCATCTGTTGCACTTCGAACTTTCCTTGCCGATGGATCCTTGAGACCGGGGCTTCCCGATACAACAACAGCTCCTTCGACCTATAGAACAACATTAAGATTCCATTAGCATTACTAAACAATGTTAAAAATTTGAAGACAAAGAGAACCTGCCCCACCTTGTTGCTAAATCTTAGAGCCATGTACAGTGCGATTCTTGCTCCCATGGAATATCCAACTATGGTAACTTTCCCAGGAGTTAATTTCTCGATAACCTTATACAGTGTCTCCGCTATCATCTCCATTGAGAAAGTTGGGGACTTCTGGGTCTCACTAGCATGACTTTGTACCCTTGAGCTTCCATGACCAGGGATATCAACCGATATGCATCTTGCGGATACCGATATACCCTTCATGATGGGTATCCACTCTTCACCGGTTCCAAGAAATCCATGAAGAAACAAAACTACATTTCCCTGAAAAATACATTACCACAGTGAGTGAAGCTAGGGAGAAACTAACCAAGAACAGCGTGTTTAGTGTCTTATTTTAGCCTCAGACAAGTAAAATCTTAAAGACTGGCAAACTTACCTCTGTGTTCTGCCCAGCCTCGTGGATTCTTATATAATGAGAGAAACCATCTACATCCACCTTCAGTTCATACCTCTTGACAGGGACTCCTTTACTGGTTCTAATAATGACATCATTGTGTATCTTAACATCCTTTAGATTTTTATTAGCATCAGCAACGGATCCTTCGATAAATCCACTGTATGGACTACGAAATATCCCTAGACTATTCATCATTACGTCTTCCTTAAGCCATTTGTAGGTTCCAAGACCATGGGCTACCAGAGGGGGTATCCCTTGGTTCTTCTCTCCGGATATTTTGACGTTCTCCATATCTAAATAAGATGCAAACAAAATATATGCCGATAAACCTAAGCCACTTTCGTATGCGGCACTTATAACAGCCATCTTCCCATTCTGTTGTGCCCATCGAGCAATCATTGCGGCATTCTCAAACCCTCCCACAACACTGGGTTTAATAACCTGTGAATATCAAGTATGTAAATCAAAGATAAAACTAACTGGTTTGCAAGAAAAAAATGAAGTAAGATAAGGTAACATGCTATATATTACTGTCCTATGAATATTAAAAACTTAGAGCCATCTCCGAATCAATCAAAGAAGAGAACCACAATGAGTTGATAAAATAAGAAATTAGTATGCAAGAAAGAACATTTGTTTTGGCAATCTCAGGCTCATGTAAAGGTTGTAAGAGAATGATGTGACTTACAACAGCAACTACTCCAGGATGGGTGTATTTCATTAGCATGCGCAGAGGACATTCCTTAAAATCATCAAGAGTCTCATCAAGTGCCACTGGTAATCCACTTTCTTCATGAAACCTTATAAGATCATCTTTATTCTGGACAGGTTCCTGAGATATACAAAAATGTCTTTACTGTAAGTTAAGGAAATAGATAAGCTATTTTAAAGTAACATGTCAGAACACAATCAGATTGCAACAACTTATACTGTACCGGACCTCAATATATTGTAGATTGCAGCTTTTCACCAATAAACCAAACTGTATAGCCTCTTCAAAAGTCCAGCGACAGTTTGCATCTACACGGAGTTCAATTTGATCACCAACAACTCTCCTTACTTCTTGCAGAACTACAGCATCCTGAATAGAGTTCAGGCGACGAGCAACCTGTAATGTTAGGCAGGTTTACCCATCACTCAGTACTCAGTACGATAGCTGGAGCGTGAGAACGAAAACTACTTTAATTCAACTATGAAAATACTAATAAGAAAACAAGAAGTAACCAGCATAAAAACAAAAACAACACTCTTAGGCATGATGATTGAGCTTATTCTTTTTTATATGATTAAAACAATGTTGGCTTACTTTAAGTTTAATAGCAGTGAACCCTTCTTCAACAAGTTTCTTAGCAATGTATGCGACCTCTGATGGAGTACCTTTAGAATCAAGAAGGGCACATATTTGAACAGAGTGCGGCTGAGCATAACCATTTTCTTCTTTCTGACAATGAAGTATCCCCAACAAACTAGAATCATGTCTTACTGCTAATGCATTCAGAAGAGCCATTTCCAGACCACATCTGACACTCGGGAAAATTGATGATTCCTGAAAAAAAGAAGTAAATTGACAACCCTTACGTTATCATTCCCAGAAGACTACGAACATCAAGATTTTCTTGAGGCTATGCAAACTTACAGTGATTCCCAGTTCACTCCAAAGCCAGGAAGAAAACGAGCCATTTAACAAAGGAAGCATGTAACTGAATTTCGCTCCTTTCATAAGGTGAAGGAGTAATTGTAGCTGATTCTCCACATCCATTAAGTTCTCTCTATTACTGTTCAAAGGTGCAACCTGCTCATGAAACACAATAAAGAAACATGATTCTCAGTAGCACATGTAAGTTTCATAAAAGCTAATACTCTTGTAGTGGGACATGGGCTAGTAGCAAAAATGTAATACATAGGGATGAAATTAATAGGAATAGCCAACCTCTCCATAGCCATTGCTTCCATCCTCCAAAGTCAGGGAGAATATGAATCCTTCTCGATGAAATTGAGAGGATTCACCCGAATATATGGTAGGTCTATCACACAGTTCAACTCTGAAAACAGAGTTTTTCTTGATGGAAAAAGAAATAGTATTTAGATATAGAATCATAGATTTGGACGAATCCTTACCTGTAACGCGAGTACTGCATTCCAGAGACATGGCAAAGAAGAACATTATCGACCATCGGATGAAGAAGAGAACTGGCCGAGATTATGCCCAAGGATTTATTTGCAGCTTGACGTGCAAAACTCTCCAAAGTACTGTGAACGAGTATTAGTTGTCAACAAAGTGCACGAGAAAGTGCAGGACATGTAAAAAACCGGGAAAAAGAATCCCAAATAACCTATGAACGGTTGCGTTACTATCAATAGAGCTTTCAACCTCCACCACGCAATCCATCTCTTCCATGCTGGGTACAAATAGAGCATCCTCGAGTTCACTTTTGGTCCCAACGTGTACATACCTGACACTACATGTTTAGCAATTTTTAAGAACTAGAGCACACTGAAGTAATAAGAAAGATGGAAAGGAAACAAAATATTGATATGTTTTTTACCCATGTGCCAAACACAAGTTTTCAATTGAAATGTCATGTGAGGTATAGAAATATTGATTTAAAACGCTAGGCTCAGTTTTTTTTGCTATAGGAAGAAGTCGAAAGATTCCACCTCCACGGTTGTTTATCACAAGAACTGTCATTGGTTTCCTTGAAATCCTAAAAATTTAGATTAAACTACAGATTTAAAATTATCAGATTGGCAGATAAATATTGCATATTATCAGTGTATAAAATCCACCAAAAGTGAAATTACAAGAAGAAAATAGAGACAAGGATACCTCTGCTTCAAAATAGACAATCCATTTGTATCATGCAGGAAAGAGATGTCCCCCACCACACAAACCACCTGATATACATTTGTTTGGCTTATAAGAAACTTGATTATGACATGGTAAACAAGACACAAAAAGTAAATGGTTTGTTACATTCTTTCACTTGACACATAAAACTATAAGTTCCATTTGGGATTTCATGGCTAATGAAGGTAAGAACCAGAAAAGGAACAATTATTTGTGCAACTTGAGTGGAGAAAGAATAAAGAAGAATTTACCACATATATTCGCATACATAGAGTTATAATAGCACAGTAAAGAAATATGACTCAGCAACCGGAAAAGAAAGCACTAAGACTGAAATTATCAGGTAAAAACTTACTCTCTTCTTGGATCCTACAGCAAAGCCAGTGGCCGAGCTAAGCAAACCATCAATGCCACTAGCTCCTCTATTTCCAGTTACTTGTATCCATTGGCAAGGAAGCTCTGCGCTTAACATCATATCTACCACATGAGAATAATTTCCCGAACTACATCCATACATATCCACATCCCGTATTGGCATACTATTCCCAATGAAAAGAGCAGATTTAGAAGTTAGTGCTTTAGAAAGCATATGTGCAACATAAGGTTCAGTAAGGGAGGATTCAGCAGATATTTGAAACGACATTTCCTGGGCAATCTGCATTACGAAATGAACTATTAAAAGAAGCACAAGTGTAAAATATTTTGTGCAACCAACAAAGAAGCATAGATAAAGGTTTGTCTGGAGAACATACAGCACCATTCAATGCCTGTAGATGACCATGCAACTTGCTTCTCCTCCATGAAAACCGAGAGCTAAGCACACAATCAACAAACTGAACAATGTTGCTTTGGATCCGGTGAGTGACCAGGTGTGACGGGTCATGTCGGCATGGATGCTTATCCACCAAAATGTATGCAAATGGAAAGCCTTTCTCTAGCATCTGAGAAACTCTTTTACTTGTTATCCGACTTCCAACCTATTCATGATTTCATAATACCAGCTCAATCAGTACACATCATTATATTTAATATCTAATCACTGAACTCTCAGTTTGAAGCCAACACATGTTAAAAAGATCCCTAATATTAGATGCAGATCGTTGAGCTAGTCATACTTCACTGATTAAAACTTTCTTCTACGCAACCTAAATAAATTCCTGACTTGGAAAGTAATACAAGATCCCTAACAGTAAAACTTTCACTCCTCTATCATCTTCATTACTTAGTCTTAAATGCATGAGGTAGAAACTAAAAATGATAAATTTACCTGGATAACAACATCATACTCTATCAAGTTCCTAACAGAATCTGAAAGCAGGGCATGATCAAGATGATCAACAAAAACAGGGGCCCACTTCTCAAGAAAGGGTTTAGAAAGCTTGCGCAGCCGTAAACCAGACAAGACATCTGCAACAACAGGCCACATTAGCGCTTTTGCCAACAGAAGCGAAGCCCAAATTTCATCCTCTGTATGTGTTGCGCCAATAAGAAGAAGACCCTTCTTAGCCTCTTTGATTACTTCTAAAACCTCAGTAATTTGGCCAGTTGTTACACCATTGCTCTTAAGGCTTTGTACTTGAAAATATTTTGTGAATGGTTCAGCATTAGACATCCACTTGTCTAATCCGTTTAAGCAGTTGAGTGACCAATCTGTTGGACTACCGTCAAGTGGGTCTCTAAAAGGACAGTTAAGGTGTACTGGTCCACAAGCAGAACCTGTTGCCCAATGTATAGCAGAATCTACAGTAGTAAGGAGCATCCGGACTGGAATAAGATCAGTGGGAGGAGGAAGATTGAAGAAGAATCTGACAAATGAACCGAAGTGGTTTATCTGTGGCACAAGAAAATGAAACACGATAAAGCAAGATACAGAAACTGAACACGCCAACGAATCCAAGTGGGATACAATAAGTGTGTATAGTTTTGAAGAAAGGTCTTATCTTGACCTTACTTGATTTATTGCTTGATTTGCGCCAACTCCCTGGAGTTCAGGAGGACGATCTGCAGTAAGCAGTAGCAATGGTAAATAATCCTCACTGGCTTCAACCACCTGTATTCGTTAAAATTCATCAAACAAATAACCTATAAGACTTCGCCAATGTATTTTGTGAAGAATGTGGCATGCAACATGCGAACAGAATAATTTAGTGGAGCACACATAAGTATAACTCTGACCGCTGGAAGAAGATTTGAAACAGCAGTTCCAGAGGATGTTATAATGACTGCTGGTTTGAGGGAACCCTTAGCATACCCAATAGCATGAAACGCAAGAGATCGTTCATCAAAGCATGCAAGGCACGTTGTAAGGGGATGGTTGGCAGCAGCAATTGCAAGATGGGAAGACCTTGATCCAGGAGCTACACAAAAATACTGTGGGAGTATGTTGTAACAAAAGACGTTCAGTTTTGAAATGTTATCAGATAATTGAAATGTTGTCAGATAATTGACAAGTTCGGCTCACCGTCAAACCAAGGCGAGTGCATTCTTCAATTATAGCTGATGCCCATACAACATTGATGTTAGCCTCATCTTTCAGGAAGCTGCTCACCCCACTCTCCGTATACAACTGATAGCAAAAGGAAAAAAATTGAGAACTCATACATCCAAGATTGCAATATTTTGAAAATCAAATGCATCCTACTTAATCAATTCTTAGAAGATGATGATAACTAGAAATGATAGAAGGTCCAAAATTCAGTAGACACTATAAAGTCTTTCCAGAGCACTGTCACATAATCTTTGTAACATTCTTTGTGCAGCAATCAAAATGCTTTCAGATTTGAACTACATTTCAGTTCTTCCACTTTTGAAACACGCCAAAGTACAATTTCTCTCACAGCATGCATGCCACAAAATATTATTTTGGAGCTTAACATTACCATGTGTGTATGACGAACAGTCATCTAAATTTCACAAGGGATACAAAAATAGCCTAGCCCCCTACGATATAAAAAAACTCTATGGTCGGATTTATATCTCTACTTACCATGTTGCTAGAGAAAACAACGTCAGGTGAAAGCTTGCAATGGAACTGACATGATGATTGATTATATATCTGCAACAAAGCTGAAAAATCAAACCATATACAATTGAAAGGAATTGGAGAAAATATCAATTAATGAGGGCCAACGAGAATAAATAAATTCTGAAAAACAGGGATGAAAATTACCAGGGTAAAGAAGATACCAGTTCCTTGGCGTCACCCTGATCTCTCCCAGAAAATGTGAAAAATCCCATCTGCTCCTGCGAGAAAAACATAAAAATTAGTTGCATGAAAAGGAAACTAAGTTTCAATGCTTAGTCGAGACGAAAAACTTATAAGTAGAACCCATATGCGTCAAGCGTGTTAAAAGAATATTGTAAAAGAAACTTCTCAACTCCGTCTGAGTGACTAAATCAGGGTCCACATGGACCGTTAATTGCTAGAATTTAAAAATTAGACAATGTTAAGTGACTCTCCGAGATAAGGAACTAAATCTCGCGCAGGATACAGTTTGATATATATATATATATCCATGCATAAACTAAATATTCAAGAACATAAGTAAAGCGTTTACCATCTCAACTGGATGTATCTCCTTTAAACTAAACTTTGCAAGAGAACTTTTTAGATGTTTGAACCAATGATCTTCAAAATTAGGACAGAAATGAGACGAAACCTGCAAGAAAATGTACAAAAAGTAAGCCTAAAGAAAAAAACAGGACAAAGAAGAAACATACATATTCAAGAAATGTTAATTACTAACGAATTTGATTGACAGAAGTAAAACAAATCTGCACTAAAAAAGTTTCAATTGATCAATTTCAATCTAAGAAACCAGATGTTAAAGTTCTCTTACACAATCTAAATTAACGTTTTTAAACTGTTTATTTTTGCTTCCAAACCACAAGAGCACATAAGTTACAAGTAAATCTAAGTTTTAGATAATGAGCACCATATCAACCACGTTCTAACGTCCTATAAACTTTCTAGAGAGAAGGGAATTGCTTCCTCAGGGATATAGCATGGTGCTCTAAATGATTGGATTTGTTTATAGATTCCTGATTTCAAATGTTTTGATTGCAGTTACTAAAAGACAATGTCAGCAACAGCATACCTGAACCATTGATTTCTCATATGAACTAATTGTTTCCTCAAATTTGTGAGAGAGAGAATCATTCCATGCTAGTGTTACTGCTAATATAGAAACCTCCTCGTGCTCATCTAACTCAATCTGTTGGTAACCAAACCATGTACAATGTAAGAACGGTAGCAACAAGGATTTCTTAATCCAACCGGAGATAACCAAAAATATGTAAAAAAACATAATGCAATTTAACCTGCGGCACAAAAAAGTATGAAGAGCCATCCTTGCTATTTACTGTAGAGTCTTCGTTGAAATCAATATCCCGAAAACCATAAGCCGTTACCATAGCTGATTCATCTGAGAGAAATCTGCAGAAGTTTATTAGCTTAACTACTTGAAGTAAAATGTATCACTTTAGAAGAACATCCATCTATTAGTCGGAAGCACATTCATCAAAAAATAACCGGTTTTCCAAAGTCGAAAAAGAGAAACAACCCTATACCCATCTTAATATAGTCTTGTATTTTTGCAGCATCCAACATAAACTAAACAAAAAAAAGTACCAAATCAAAAAAAGCCTACGTTTTTCTCGCGCTATATCCCTTGGAATCAACTGAAGACGAACGAGCGAAAGAGAGCGCATTCCCGATTCCAAAAACACCAAAAGGTTCTTTAACATAAATCGATTTATAAGAAGGCTCCACAGTTTCCTTGGATAGGAAAAACAAAGGATATACACCAGAAGCCACAGGTTGAGAGCAAAACCAGAACAAAGCTTTTGCTCTTGGAGGAACAGCCACCTAAAAAACAAAAATCCAAAAACACAATATAACAAACATGTCTCCATCCACAAATTCCAAAAACCCAATATAAGGAAGAAACCAAGCAAGCCATACTTGAAATCGCATGACGCCACTAGATGATTTGGGAGGATTAGCCTTGAGTTCTTCCACAGCCACCTTAAGACTCTCTAAGCCAAGCTCGAGAGTCAAAGCAGGAGGCAATGTAAGATTCAAACATGTTTGTACAATCACATCATCTTCTTCTTCTTTCACATCTAAATCTTCTCTACTCATAATCGGTCCATCGAATTGTACACCTCGAGAAACCTAATACAACAACAAATAACAAACAAAACCCAAATCGATTTCAATACAGAGCTCAAATCTCAATGTAGATTCATAAAGAAGGAAGGAGAAGGCGTGAAATCACTAACATCGATGTTTCTTCTGATTCCGTGAAGAGAAGACTTGGAGAAGGAGAATCGTTGATCTCTTCCGCCGCGCCTGAAGGAGCTTCGAGATGCGTAACGAGGAATAATCGAAGGTAGAAACGGAGTATTCGAAGCTAAAAAAGAAGATCGCATCTTCTTCTTCGATTTTGAAAGTGAAGGAAGAGAGATGTGAAAATGGCGAGAGAGGTTTTTTAGTTTTTTACAGGATTTGGATAAGGCTCATCGATTTTTTTTTATAATATGATTTATGGTTTAAGAGAGTTTCTTCAGCTTTTTATAAACAAGGTTTGTGTTTGCGAACCGGATGTTAGACCGGTCCGGTTTAGTAAAAAACCCGGTTTTTATTTGTTGGAGAGTCACATCGTTTTAATAAGAGTTTTTATATCATAATGGAATAAAGATAACAAAAATATGTAGAAACGGATTTTGAGAACTAAACGAGCAGAAATGAACATATGGATTTAAAAGGGTAATATTGCTTAAAATATGTACCAAAACACAATGGGTTATCGGTTTGTTTTATAGTAGATTTTTTATTATTATTCTTGGCTAAATAACATTCAGATTTTATTTTTACTATAAGAGAACCAATTTGTTACGAAAGTGTCTAGTTTTATTCGGAAGGCTAACGCCTAGCGCCTTAATAGAAAATCGAATAAAAAGAGTATTCGGAGACTAGTTTTTAAATTCTTTTATTAATTAAATATAAAATTATAAATGTATGATGTCACAAAAAACTATTACATTGGAAATTGTAGCATTTATTAAATTTGAAATTTTTATCATTGGACAAATATTTTTTTTGTTCTTAAAAGATCAAAATAATTAAGTAATTCAATTACTTGTCACAAAAAGATTTTAATTCAATAAGTGGACGTAATTGCAATTTGGTGAAAGCTAAACTCTTCCGCATCGCTTAGGAAACAAAATTCTTCTTAAAAACACAATTATAAATAACTCTCCCTTCTATTGATATGTGGGCCTAGTATTTTAATTATAAGGCCTCGTTACTAAATAAAATCGAATTTAATTCGTCAACCGATTTTTTCTGCCGAATTGGCCAAAGTCGCGGCGGGAGACTGCGCGTTTTAGAAATTTTTACCTATTATTTATGAGAACATGTTGAATGTGTTAGTAACCTAAAAGAGCTAAACACCAAAGACATGACTTGCAAAGAAACCAACATCAACAACAAAACCGCTCCAACAAACACAAAAACCTTCCAAGAACCATAAACATAAACCTCAACAAATCTCCCAACTTTCACACTAAACCGACCGGTATAATATCTGTTAACATCTTCAATAGTCTTATCCAAAAACCCTACTTTGGTCAGCCTCACTGATTTACTCATACCGTTCCACATCTCAGCAGCTTCTTCATCACTCTTTAAACGGTTCACGACAACGCCTTGTTCTCTAAGCAACCTAACGTCTTCCTCCGTATCAATTATACCGTTTATTAGCTCCGTGTAGCGTGTCAACACTAACGCTCCTAAAGCGTTGGAAGCTTCGTAAGCGACGAGGTTTCGTAGGACCGTTTCCGTGTTGGTGTCTAGGTTTATTACAGGGAGATTGAAATGACCCGAGTTTTTATCGAAAGAAACCGTCGAAATGTTACCGTTTTTCGTCGGTTTGAATCTAACTCCGGCTTTGTAGAGTTCGGAGACCGATGGGATCGTTAGTTCTTCTACTAGTGGTGGCTTTTCGATGTCGAAAGCCGATACAATAGTTGTTGATGATGATGATGATGGTTCTTGTCTTGTTGTTGTTGTTGTTGTTGTTTCGGTTTCTTGTGTTGTGAAGAGATAATCAGCAGAGAGTTTCAAAGCGATGAATCCGGGAAGATTCGATACGAATCTCCATGGGAATCTCATGATTCTATATGAGAAAACCCTTTTGAAACTAAGCTTAATCTCTTCAAGAAACTTAAATACTCTGTTTCCCACATTGTTCTTGTCTCCTCTGTTTTCTTCTTGATCTTCTTCTTCTTCTTGGATTCTTGGCACAATCATTTGATACAAGAAATCTAAGATATGATTATACTCATGAATCTTACCTTTCAAAATCTCATTCTCATCGAATTCGATAACGAGAGGAGAGACATCTCTACATAATCCTTTGAGAACAGAGACCAACAACATATCATCATCAGAAGATTCTGTATGAAGAAGAAACTTGAGTGTCTTTCTCAAAACAAAAAGTGGGATTTGATTCTCTATCATCATTATATCTCTAAGTATTTCGTTATAACCAACTCTGTTAATCAAAGTCTCGACCTTTTTTAAACCGTAAATCTTGAGAAACTCGATCAAGAACGATGAATCAACGGCCATGATCCATAACAAAGTCTCTCCATTAAAGGCTATATACTTGTGATAACAAGCTCTTATTTTTATCTCCATTGATTGTAGCTTCTCAACGAGATCATGGAACTTGAAAAGTTTCGAGCTTTTTCGGAGTTTTTTAGCGATAAGTAGCTTATACCTCTCCATCTCGTGAAGTTCGGGTTTCAGACAGTGGTATGGTCCGATAGAGACGCGGTGTGGTGTGTATGAGTCTTGATGGCTACATCTTAATGCTTTAGGTACTGTGAAAATACTTACTGTTACGTTTTCAAGATCTTCTTCTTCTTCATCATCGAGATCGAGAGATTTTCTGACGTTGTTGACCCATCGAGCTTCGTCGAATCTATGGTGGTGCTCGGTAGATGAAGAATCAGTTGGTTTTTGGGGTAACAATAACATGATGATTCTTTTGGTTTTAGGAGAAAATACATTACAAGATGTTAAATCAAATATCTTTCTTTATTATATGCTTAGTTTTAGAGTGAGTTACATATGTGTTTTTTGGTAAGTTATGGTTTCATAGACTTTACTATGTTTCAATGTATTGAAAACGGTTTTAAGTTTCATCAAAAACTATTTTTAAGTTTCACTAAAATGGTCACTTTTAATCCGTAAAGAATGCACACATATGAAACTTTAATTCATTTTGATGAAACTTAAAACCGTTTTGATGAAATTTAAAACCGTTTTTAATACATTGAGATGGAACTTTTGGTGCAAATGGTGGTAAAAGGTGAAAGTTATTACACCACACAAATATATAAAATACTAGATAATACATATTTTAAAGCATTATTTTGATATTTCTCCCACATATTTTTAAGCACTATTAATATATTTTTCCAATAAAAAACTAGTATATACTTCTAATTTATTGTTAAAATTTATTTTTTACTAATTAAAAATATTAACTTCAGTATATATAGTTTTATTTAGGTGTAAAATGAATATTAATTATTATCTTTATATATAAATGAAATGAATCAAACTAAATGATCACTTTATCATTAATTTTTTTTTCGAAAATTAGAGAAATGAATAGTGTTTCTTCGAATATAGAGAATTATTATTCATATCTAAAAATAGAATACCAATAGAGATAATTTAGAGAAAAAGACAAATATAGAGGATCCTTGGAGATGCTCTTAGTATGTAAAAGTCTAAAAGATGAAAACTACATGGGTTTATTTAAAGAGATAGAAAGAGCATATATAAATTTAAGAGAAATTTTTTGTTATACCACCAAAAAGAGTTTTTATTTTGAAAATACCATTACAAAATTTTTTATTATATAAATACTCTTAAAATGTTTTCTAATCTGAAAAATATCTGAAAAAGAAAAACAAGTTTTAATTTTAGAATTTTTTTTCATTTGAATTCGTTATACAGTGTTTATGGTATAGTTTTGAATGGGACAAAGTTTAGTTCTGAAGATTACGATTTAGTTTTGAAAGTTTTGATTAATTTAACGTTTATGGTACTTATAAGCAAAAAGCTTTCAAACCGAATTTGTAAGATATTCAAAAACATGTGATAATTATGTTAAAAAAAATTAATATTCTTGAAAATTGACCAAAATTTAATGAGACAAGGGTGTTTAATTTAGGTAATAAGATAAACAATATATCTTCTCTTAATGATTTCTGGTTGTTTTAAGACATCATTGTTTCTCTAAAATATCATTTTTATATTACCAAAAATGTTCGGTTCTTCTTCGACTTTGCTTGTTTTGTTATGTGGTCTTCCTGAAGTTGATAATGGTAGACAATATTTACTGAATCATATTATCTGTCATGCAATTAATCTTTGTGATCAAAAAGTGATACTGGAATCTGGTGTAATATTAAAAGAAATGATTTTTATAACCTCATTTATTATTGTTATTATGATTAATAAAATGTAAACGTGATAAATCATAAATGTATAAGTAAAGACATAATAAAAAAATATGTATCAATTATTATAGAAAATCTTACATTTCAAAACAATTTTTTTTCTAGAAAATCGTACATTAAAAAGCACGGAGGGAGTATATCATTCTATTTACCACTTCTCCCAGAAAACCATTATTTCACTTTTTATAAATAAAACCTACCAAACAAAAATCACAAGATATAGGCTCCGATTGATTGCAATAAAACCTACCAAACAAGAATCACAAGATTTAGGGTCTGATTGGTTGCAGTTGTAGCTTTCGATTTTTTGCTGTAGAAATTTGGTTGTAGCTTTTTTGTTGTAGCTGTAGATTTTGTTGTTGTAAGATTTTTGGTTGTAGAATTTAAGTTGTAACTTTTTAAAATAAAAGCATGATTGGATAGTTGTAGACATTTTATGTTTAATAACTAAAATTGATTTCCATATAAAAAAACTAATAACTTATAAAAGATCTAATATGCATATAAATCAAAAAGTCTATGTAATAATAGACAAAATTTACTTTAACAAAAAAATAATAATAGACAAAATTTAAATATCAAAACATGACAAAATATAAAAAAATTAGAAAGTTAATATATTTTCAAAGCTAAAATATATAATTATAGAATTTAATGTTTTCAAAAAAATAATCAAATCAATTAAAATTATAAAACATAAAAGAATTAATGTGAAATTATATTGTTAATAGTCGTAGAAACATAAACGACATACATGAAATCTATTATAAATATAAGGAGAGAATGTAAAAAACTTATAGAGTAAAAAAACAATGGTTGTACGTTTTATGTTTTCCGCAACCATAAAAGAAGGAAAAAGAAATATAATGTTGTATGTTTGTAAAATCTGTAGAAAGTAAGATTGACAAAGTTAAAAGGCTGTAGAGAGAAATATTGATGCGGAAAGATACAGCCTCTACCAATCACACCCATATTCAGAACCTATACAACTTTACAAAATAAAAAATAGTTAAAATGTCACAAAGCATTGATTATGGCTTGTTTCTTAGAACCAAACATATCATTAGATACCTCCTTAGGCACAATAAATATATCAACACCGAATAGCCTAACCAAAACCCGGACCCGTCTTTTGATCATCAAACCGGACCGGGTTTTCACATCGATATAAAGTTGTTGATCCGGTCCATTCGATTTCTCGAAGGTAACTACGTCACCGGCACGGAGATTCTTCTCTTTAACGAACCGGCTCCATCCTTTGGTCAACACGTAGCTTTGACTACTATTCCAATACGAGTAACGGAACCTCCACATTTTCCCCGTCGTCACGTCTTCAAAATTCATCAAAACGCCTTTAACTAACGGCGACGTCGTTGACGGTGACTGAAAGTGTTTCTCCGCGTGATGTTTCCGTATCATGAGACGGTTAAGCTTTCCTACGTCGCTAGGCGTCACCGTTTTCTCGAATAGCAACTCGCGTGTTTTCAAAACGACGTCGTTTTGTTGAGCCGCGTCACTATTTAGCCTTCGTTTTTTGTTTGTTTGAGAAAGCTCTTCGTCGTAAGTGTGTTTTCTCAGCATGTCAACGATCTCAGCTTTGGAGTGAGCCTCGTGAAAATTAAACTCGCCCTCGACTTCGAGGAGGATCTTGAAATTGACGACGGCGTCGCGGCCGCGGAACTTACGTGCCGCGATGTCGTAAGAGCGAGCGGCTTCTTCTTCTTCGTTGAAAGTGCCGAGCCAGACTCGCATGTGCTTCTCGTAAATCTGAGCTCCCCACCTTCCGTTAGGTTGCGGAACGACGCCTTTGTATTTAGACGACGGAAGCTTACGCGTCGAAGATGACTCCGTTTCGACGTTGTTCTCAACGGAGTCTATCACGACGCTGCTTCCGTCGCTTCCCATCCGGTAGAGGCGTAATGCCCCCGGAGGAAGAGGGAGTTTCGCGGTGGCAATGGAAAAAGATTCATAAGTAGAAACCATTTTTTCTTTTGTTTATATTTTCTTGAAGATTTATTATTTTACTAATAAATCAAGAAACTAGGATTGAGGGGTTTTGGTGACGTTTTTGCCTTTTTGTTGTTGTGGAAATGTTATCTATATATACACATACATAAATTGTACGTATTATGAGGAGTTGTTGACGTGGCAAGTGCATGTACGTGTTACTATATGTGTATATGTAGTTTCCTTAAAAGTTTAATTTGGTGTATATATGAAATAAAGGAGGTGAAACAATATAGAAATAACAAATAAGGTATCAACGCGTAGAAAAATGGCAAACAAATTTTGACTTTTTATGTACATTATTTTCATCATATACTTTTTTGTTAGAAGTTGTTTGCAATTACCACGTTCCTATTCAATAAAATATTATCATTATGTTGGTTAGTTAAACTTGAAGTGCATATATAAGCGTTGAAAGTAGTATATTTATTTTGGACAATTCTAGAATATTACACTTAACTTAATGATTATTAGCTTTCTAATACATTATGATTGAATTTACTCTTTAACTTATTTTATTAGATAGGTATGAATTGACATATGATGAGTTCGTTCATTGAGTCTTACTATATGAGTTAGTTAAATTTAAGATTAACACTTCTTCTACATCACTTAGTGACGTTTGTAAAAGATAAATCTAAATTTTATAAACCGAAAGATCAACTATAACTATATAGCAATTACCATACCAAAAAAAAAAAAAACTATAACTATATAGAATAAAACCAAATAAAAAACTTAACTATGTAGTAATGATGAGTTTCTAGATGCTTATATCTTACTCGGCAATCCAAATTGAATATATGTATTAAAAGGTTCATAGATTGACCAAAATAAAACATAACAAAAAGGTCAAATATATGACATTTTTTTGGGGTGATTTAAAATGATTAATGGGAAATTCACAAAATTACACCCTTTCAACTTCTCCTTCACGAAACTACACCTAATTTAATTTTTTCACAAAACTACACCCTTTCAAAATTTTTAAAGCTTGATTTACCCTATTAAAAATTACCAAAATTAAAATATTTTTATTTGGGTTCGCTAATTAGTGTTTAGGGTATAGTATTAAGGGGGTAGGATTGTGTGGGTAAGATATATTTGAATTTAATTTTGAGTGTTTAGGTGTAGTTTTGTGAAGTAATTTTGAAACGGTGTAGTTTTGTGAAATGTAATTCAAATGGTGTAGTTTTGTGATTTTCCCTAGATTAATTACATACAATAATTTCTTAATTCTTTTTCTAGATACTAATTGCGTTAAACTAATGGTTAATGTTTAAAATTGGTTTTGTTAGACCATGTTTATCAAATGTGTTTATAGTATTTTTGTACAGTGCTTGTGTATTTTTTTATGTATTTGAGTATTAAAACAAATCAAAACATGTATTATTAATAAGCACCACTTAATGAAGAATGCTTAATGAAGCAATTTAATCTCCCCTTTTGTAGAGTGATTACCCTTTTTAATCTCTCTTTTGTACAAATACACATAAATACACAATTATACTAATTTTTTATTCTTAAGCATCAAAAAAATACTCAAGCACTCTACAATTAAACTCGTTTGATAAACATGCTCTTATGCTCTTGTTTCAATTTTTGTTGGCCATGTTGATTTACCCTATGTTATAAAATACCATAATTAGTTTTGATACCGAACCTCTTTTTGTATTTTTTTCTCTCTTAAATGTTGCATTACCGGTCCGGTAATGTCATGCACTCATGCATCGCCCCTGGTATTTGTTTTAAAATTCAATAGTTTTGTCAAAGACAAAAAGAGAAGAAAATACACACAAATGAACAATTTAAGCCAATAGGGGACTCACCAAGACAAGAGGGTCAAGTGGCAAGAAAGACAAGTGGTAAGAGGGCCAAGTGGCAAGAGGGTTCACATGACAAGTGGACCTCTTTCTCTTCTTTGTTTCTTTTTTTTCTTTCTTTTTGCTATAAATCGTACATTTTTTTTGTTCGTTAAAATGGTATCATCATTCATTCCCTTTCAATCAATTGTTGTTTGGGCAATTCCCAAAAACAGTATATAAAAAAATTAGTATAAAAATAACAATAAAAGAGATTTTTATTAATATAAGTAGAAATCTTTTGTACTGAAATACCATAAACTTTGAATTAGTGTAACATCCTTAAAATTAAACCTTAAATTTTCAAAAATAAATCTTAATCCCTACACAAACACTAGATAGTAAACCCAAATAAAATCTTATAATTTTTAAATTGTTAAAATTTAATTTCGTGTCTATGGTATTTTAATCAAAAGAAAAATTGAATAGTATTTGAGAAAAAATATTCTGATGTTTATTTTGACCCAAAAACTCTTTTATGATATTTTAAGGAATTACGCTTGTTGTTTTGTTCAAGTATCCATATATATTAATTTAATCACCTGATGTAATAAAAAAAATAATTTAATCATAGTATATATTTACATTTTTAATGTTTTATAAATTGATCAGAAACACAACAATTAGGAACTTTGTTCTGGACTAGTAAGGTCACAAGGATTATGATCTTATCAGATACTGTGGTCTCGTACAATAATCACAATCTGCTTTCACTTTTTTCATTTTTTATTGTTAATTTACAGTATATATGCACGTATGTATTAATTACAGCTTTTAATGTTCAATCAATTTCAATCATATGTGCATCTTATATACCTATATTACGTGAGGGAGAGACTTTATAAGTTGATATCTTATCCAACCAAATACATTTGAAAGACATATTCAACGTTGCTATATATCTTGAGGAATAAAACTACAACCTTTTAATTCTCCCTTCACACAATTACAAATAATTCATTTTTTTATATTTGCACCCTTTTTAAATTTTAAATATTGATTTACTCTTAAAAAATTTATAAAAAATTAAAAAATTTCAATTTGGATTCGATAATTAGTGTTTATGCCAATTTCGATAACTAGTGTTTATGGTATAATATTAAAGGAAAATTTGCCGAAAGGGCAGTTTTTGAAAAGTAACTAAAAAAGTAGGCAATTTACTATTTACAATTATGAAAACAGGCATGTAGGGCCCAACTGTAGGGCCCGGCTGTGTAATACAAAAGAAATGTAAGAAGACGAAACTATCATTTGTGCATAATATATATATATCGGTGTATTAGTGTATTGGTATATGTATTGGTGAATTAAATGAGTGTGCAGAGCAATAAATGTGTGTGCAGGAATTCTTGAAACTATCATTTTTTCACGTTTCTTCCTTCTTTCTTCCTTTTTTCTCCTTTTTTCTCTTTCTTTCTCTTTTCTCTCATATATTTTCTCTTCTTTCTTTTCTTTTCTCTTGATTCAAACTCATGTTTTATTTTTCAAGTTTTCTTTCTCTTTATTCATGTTTCTTTCTCTTAATTGCATTCAATAACATTCATTTGCACAATTTAGTGGACGGTGTACAATTGTTGGATGTCCGATTCAACTCATATGTACAGTGTACGTAACTCACTTGGACAACTGGTTTGTACAGAAGATGATTTGCGTCGAAGAGTTGTATGAACGACTGATTCAAATCGCTTGTACAGTGTACAAATAGAACGATCGCTTCGAGTAACATTTGTTTTTACAATCTGGTGGACAATATGATTATAAACCTAATTTGTATAACTCTACTATACGGTGGATATTAATTTGTACAACTTTATATGTACAAACGAATATTATGTTTGTATCATCCAATGGATAATATGAATGTACAATTGATTTGTAAAACTCAGTACGATGGATACAAATCTATACAACTGTACGACATATTTGTAAAACTTTGTACGATGGATACTCTGTACGACCGGTTCGACTCATTTGTACATTGTATGTGATATACAGAGACAATGGACAATCTAATTATTCATTTCAGTGGACGATATTCATCTATACATGCTAAAGAACATTTATTTATATAGTATTTTGTGGACATTGTACAGATTGTATGATCGCTGGATGATCGATTCGAATTGTGTGTACATTATACAAGACTGACTGAGACAACTCATAAAAACGAATCGAGACATTAATGGTTGATAATAGTTTATATAATAAACATTTATTTGAACAAATATAATAGATAATCAAGAAGAAAGAAGAAGATGAAAGAAGAAGATGAAAGAAAAGAAGAAATAATAAGAGAAGAAAGAAGAATAAAAGAAAGAAAGAGATAAGAATATAATAAAATGAGGAGAAAAAAATCAAAATGACATTACAGTAATATATGATAATATTATACCCAATATAGTAATATAACTTTGGTGTGATTATTGTTTTGACGGACCACTTAATAGAGAGAGAAAAGTGTCTAATTTGCAATCTTTTCTAGAAAACTGCCTAAATTGACAAATATTAAAGGGGTATGATTGTGTATGTATGACTTGTTTAATTAAATTTTGAATGTTTCGGTGTAGTTTTGAAAAGTGATATTGAAATGGTGTAGGCGTGTAAAATGCAATTAAAAAGGTGTAATTTTGTGATTGTCCATATATGTTTCCAATTTTCAATTTAGTTTTAAAATATTTCATTTTTTTTTTCTTTGTTTTAAAATATTTCATTATATATTCGTTTATTTTTATTTTTATTAGTTCATTGGGAAGACCTAGCTAGCTAGACATTTAGTCTTAGTCGATTACTTCTAAAGTCAACAAAATGTTTTGATATTTCTCTATTTAATTGTTATAGGTTTTATTTATGGGAAATATGGGTGAATATTAGAAAGTCGTGGATTAATTTGCAAAAATAAAAGAGAAGAGAGAGTAAATGAAAATGTTTTTTTTACCCTCAACTATTTTCTTCTTACTCTTTGTAAGTGTGATTTTTTTAGAAATAGAATATGTGTCTAAGTTTATAATAAATAACTATTTTGAGAATAAATAATGATTATAAGATAAGAGTTTATGATGTAGTGTTTAGGGTTTTAGGATAAAGGTAAAAGTATAGGGTTTATGACGTATGGTTAAGTGTTTAAGGTTTTAGGGTTTAGGGTTAAGTGTAAAGTTTATGATATATTCGGAAACATACGATAAATGTGATTTTTTTAGATAATATACGTCTATTTTACAGATAATATACGTCTATTGAAGATAATGTGATTTTTTAGATAATATACGTCTATTTTACAGATAATATACATCTATTGAAGATAATTTATGTCTATTTTCAATTGGATAATAGACGTTTGTTCGTTGACTCAATGAATAGTTTTCAATACATGATTATTTTCATTATAATGAGATAAGGTGTAAAACTGTGATTAAAAAAACCTTGTCATGTCGACAAATTTATATTTGTTTTTGTTATTTTTGCAAATTAACCCTCAACTTTATAATATTCACCAAATTCACCACTTATTTATTCAAGAAATAGTCAAATGTTGATAGTTCACTTAATTCATGAGTTTGTTTTGGAGATGTGATATTATTCGGTCTTATATTCGAGTTTGTAGAATCTAACCCATTTCTTGAAATTCAAGATAGCTTGATTTGTGTTTCTCTTTAACTATTTGTTTTTTTCTCAAATTAAATCTGTTAGGTTTTATTATCGACACAAATATGTATTAATGAAACGTTGAGTTTTAGGTTCCGTCAAAAATTTGACACCGTTACACAGTGGGGGTTGTTTTGCTTAGAACGAAAACATTATGTTTTAATATTCAAATATATAGTTAAGGTTTTAATATGAAACACAATTTTCTTTGAATTTTTTTGTCGAAAAGCTAAAACTTTAGGTTTTAATTTACAATTTTTCTCATCTATCACATTATAATAACTTTTTCCGTTCCAACTTGGATTTTGATATAATTATTCTCTCTATATATTTTTATGGGAGAATCACAAAATTACACCATTTGAATTACATTTCACAAAACTACACCATTTCCAAAATACTTCACAAAACTACACCTAAACACTCAAAATTAAATCCAAATAAACCTTACCCAAACAATCATACCCCCTTAATACTATACCCTAAACACTAATTAGCGAACCCAAATGAAAAAAATTTAATTTTGGTAATTTTTTAAAGGTTAAATCAAGCTTTTAAAATTTTGAAAGGGTATAAATTTGTGAAAATATTAAATTAGGAATAGTTTTGTGAAGAAGGAGTTGAAAGGGTGTAGATATGTGAATTACTCTATTTTTATTTCCTTGACTTTTGATCAGTCCGATAGATGAAACGTCTAATATTTCTATTTTCAATAAAATTTTTGCATCCATTAATGGCTAAAATTTGCATTAGTTAAGTGGATAAAGTTTTGTATCCATTATGTATTTGTAACTTAGAATCGAAAAAATTATAGACTACTCCATTTAGGTTTTTATCTTTTAATTTCAATGAAAGATTAATAGCAATAAACCCATTTGACATAGTATGTATGTCTTCCAAGTTCCATCACATCTCTAACCAAATCACATATTTAAACATGCAATAAATCTTATGCAATTGCAACTAAAAATAATCTACTCCCTTTGTTTTAAATTAAGTGTTTAACCAGAATTTATGGCTACAAAATAAATGTCACTTTCAGTTTTTATTGCAAAAATTAAATGATTTTGACTTTCATAACCAATAGTTTTTATATTTTTTTATTGGTTGATTTGTGCATATCAAATAATGTTTTTATTGGTTGATTTGTTTTTAATCTAAACTAATACTTTTTTGAAAAGGGTTAGTAGTTTGTATTAAAAAGTTAGGTTTTATGTAATTCCAACTAAAAATAAACCACAAGTTGCAACATAAATGTGCTTAATTCATCACGCCAAAATAAAATCAAACAATCAAAGAGAAGAAGAGCTTAAATTTCTTCATTATGGTCGACTGAATTCTACGTGTAAACAGATACACGCTCCTTAACTTCGGCACGACAATTCGGACATGTCGTGATTTTCTCGGAACATGTTCTGTAAAAACAAACATAAACGACATAACAACATATATATCAAATCTTCTAATTACAGAAAATAGCTTTAGTACTAGGGTATTTTAGAGCTTGTTTTGCCAAAATGTCTAGCAAAAATCATAGATATAAAATATGTCGATATTGCGCCTATTTTATACAAATAGCATGAAATTTGACCGTGTTTTTAGGCTCAAAACTCACATTATTTGATGCAAAATCTTGTTTTAATAAGTACTAGTTTTAATAAGTAATTATTCAAATAATGTATTCAAGATTTGGCTTTACCTGCAGAGGACAAGATGTCCACATGGGACTAGAACAACCTTGATTGGATCCTCATAACAAACTATGCAAAGACCTTTCTCCTGAAGCATTCACATTTTACACCGCGGTAAGCAAATTTACATCTATGAGAGATTATTAAACACTCTTAAATTGTGGATTTATTTACATTTTGAAGCTTTTCATTCATGTATAAGTTTTTACCTCTATAACAAGATCAGCCTTGTGCTTTTTCTCCACTATCTTTGGCGAGAAAGTATTGTACCTGATAATAAACATTTAAGTAAAATACAAACTATATGTGAAATTAGCCAAATTTGTCACGGTACCAAAAAAAAAAAAGACGATAGCTTTACCCAATAGCTTCTCTAGTGTTGAGCTTAGCTTGTTCCTCACGACTTCCTTCATCGGTAGACCACCAGCAAAGCAATCTATTCATGACCAATATGAGAAAGATTAAGAGTTTACGAGAGTTCCATCACTAGAGATACATTCTCCATTGTTCGGTACCTTGCACCACGTCGAAAGAATCCAAAGATGGCATTAAAAAATCTTCGATAAGAGTCACGACCATTATATATTAAAAAGATAGCTTTCTCCAACAACCTATACGTAGCAAAGACTACACCAAGTCCTTGTAACAGAAAAAGAGGCGAAAACAGAGCTACAACCGGAATGTTTGTTGCATAAGCGTGCGATCCCTGAATTAGATATTAAAGAGAATTAGCTAAATACCGAAGGAAAAAACACCCGAAAGAAAAAAAGACCGTTTTTGAATTAAAAGCAATGTATTTGTACCCGAAAGTGCCTTAAAAGGATAATTTGAAAGGTAACGAATGTGATTTTCATAGCAAATCTACCAACGGGGCCGCATTTTTCGTTTTCTCCGTACATGGTTACATCTAAACCTTGGTATGTTACTACCAAAGAAGATGCGCTAGGTTCTCGAAAATAGGAAGAGAAACGAAATGATTGATTGCTCCAAGTTGTACAGACAAGAAAGGCAAAGCACTCTGCTATTCTGTAGATTGAGAAGAATAGAAGATTGTTCATACTATATAGCCAATAAGCCGAAATTTTTTTATAGTTCATAAGGAGTTAAAGAAGGAAAGTAGTTTTACCCGAAGTTTATAACTAAGTCCCACCATTCCAACGCATCTACATTACCTATATATAAGGCATGAGACATAACCAATTCAGAAACATACGTCAAGAACACCTCTTGAGACTGTTGTTGGGATATCAAACAAAGTCCCACATGGAAAACTTAGAAAAAAGTCCAATATATAAATATATATTCAATTCCATATAGTGAGAGGCTGTTTGCGAAGGAGACCATTATTAAAACACCTTGTGGGCTTTGTCACACAACATTATACTGATAATGGAAAAGTCTATAGTTGCGTAAGAAATGGAAAAGATCGTCACGGAAGTAAAACAAGTTAAGAGTAAGTGTGCAACATACCATTAAGTTTAAGAAGACCTAAGGTTATGCCGGTAATGAAGATAGTTGTAGATACTGAAACCCAGAATAGCTACGAAACAAATACATAATGTCAAGAACCAAACCAAGATTGCAAAAGCATATAATGAAGATTAAAGAAACAAGCCAAATCCAAGTTTTCATTTTTGGTTTCATTATTAAACATAAGAGTCCATAGCATTTTCGATTAACCATGTGTAAGAAGATTATTTTTGAAAACATTCGAGATTATGTTCTAGGCCGAAGCCCATAATCTCCGTGGGCCAGGGATAGAGCAGAATAATAAACTTACGGGAACTGTTCTATATCTTATACTTGGATCATCTCCGGGCATGAACTCCACACACATTCTGCAAGAAATATTGCACGTTAGTCATCGCTAAGGGCAAACACGAAAAAACGACAACCCGAAATGAGAACAAGATTTTAATTATTTGGTAGTCTAGAGTAGTATGAAAACCTTTTAAAATCGACCGTTAAAGCTTTGAATGACATACCCGAGATTAAATATCAATACTGCTACCTCGAACACAAGCAACGGAAGGAAGATAATCTTGAAATCAACACCTGCAAGAAGAGGAACACAACCAAAACTATTATAATAAAACCAAACATTCATAATCATATATATATATATACCGTGATCAATGAATGCGAAGTTGGTAAGAAAATACCGTATTTATCTTGAACATATAAACAAAGAAGAACCTCAAATGCAACAAGAAGTGGCGTCGCCATCAACGAGTGAAAAGGAGCCCACTGTCAAACAAATTAACAGACAATATGTTGAGATCAAAAGGTAATAAGCCTTGCCAATTTCGACTATTTTTTTCATTGTTCGAATTTCCTTTTGCTGATACCCGAAATGGACACCCCATTGATAATTTAGTACTAAAAAATTGTCATTACATGAACATCAGGCATTGGTGGAGCAGGTAGAGAAAATCTACCACTTGAAATCACAGCATGAAATAACCACCACAAGGGTGTAAACATAAACCTGTAAAACAAATAAACAACAACAAAAAATGGAAAGTGAAAGCCACTCAATGGTATTAGTGCCGTGCCAAAGTTCATAGTGGCTTACGGCAAAAATTATAAATGTGGCCTTGTATACTACTTTTTAGACCAAAAAATATATAAAATGAAATATAACATTCTAAATATCGAAAGTCTTTGTTAAAATATAAATTAGCTTTACTTTATAATTATTAGGTCATACGTGTTCATAAAAATTGTTAACACACTACTTCATACTAATTATTGAACATATTATTTTAATAAAATGTGACCTATTAATTTTGCAAAAAGTGTGTGGCATATGACAAATGCCCCATTGATTTGTTCATAGGCACGGTACATATAAGTTAGGGGTGGGCACGGAGCAAATACTATACATATTTGCAGTATCCGCGATCCGCTCCGCCCAAATCGGATATTTGATTTTTTGATCCGCTCCGATCCGAATACTTTCGGATATCCGAGATTTCGGATATCCGTCATTTGTTAGATATTCGCAAATATCCGCTCCGATCCGTTCAAAATACCAAAATAATTTATACATATGTTTTTAAAATAAGTTTTAATCTAACAGTTATAAAATCATGATAAAATAGAACATAATACATAACTACTAACAAATCCGTAACGATCAAATAAATCCCAAAAATATTCAAGTGCTCATTTTGAAGACCAACCAAAAAACTTTCACCTCACTTGCCAACTCTACCTATAATAATATTATATTAATTATTATATTCTCTCCATAATAAAAATGAACCTTGAAGTTTTAAAACTCATTTCTAATACGAGATTTTTCTGATATATATTTATATTTTTTATTTTATGTATATGTCATATAAGTATATATAGTATATACTAATGTGTTGTGTATTATTATACGGATCGAATCGGATATTCGGTTTTTAAAAAATTGATATTTGCTATTTGCTTTGTTTCTTACGGATACCATATTTTAATATTTGCTTTATTTTAAAACGTAACGGATATCCGGATTTTTCGAATCGAATCAAAGCGGATAAGGGATCGGATCGGATATCTCGGATATTTTGCCCACCACCCCTAATATAAGTAACGTACTTATAGTAAGTGTTAGATATAAAAATATCCACATGAGAAATAAAAAGAAACATAAACTAAATGTAAAGAATATGAGTAAATTCACTCATTTTCAATTGGTTTTAAGTTTAGTAACTCATAATCCTAATCTTTTTTTTTACCAAAAATAAAAAAAAATCCTAATCTTTTCAAAAGAGATAAAAGATTAGCAATCTAGTTATTGCTAATTAAATTTTTAATTGAAACACACATACTAATAATAATCACAATTATAGCAACCTAAAGATGATTGAATTGTAAACTGAAAAAAATTGAAATAAAACCTCGAAAAAGTCAAAATCAAGAAGAGAGAAACTGACCACCAAGAATGAAAGAAGACATGATCAAGCTTGAGAGCAAGAAGAAGAGTAAAGGAGAAGATCAAACCATTCGTTGAAACTGCTTCGAACGACTTCAAGACTCGTCTTAATTCCATTTCTAAATTAAAACTAAAATAAAATAAATAACCTTAAGCTTATAATATAAATCACTCAAAAATCAAGATCCAATCAAGACTGATGCGGAGACTTTGAAGAAGCAGAAAACAACACACACACAAGGGAAAGTGAAAAGGCGGGCTCAGTATCCACTCATAGCTAGTTATCCACTCATAGCTAGTCCTAACACAGAAACCCACCAAATTTTAACTATTCAGTCGATCCATCAATAATTGGTTTTAAAAAAAAAAAACTAAAAACTCAACAATTATGGATCGTGGAACCGATGAATAGTGTAAAATCTGGATCTTAAATAAGAAATATAAGATTCAAATTTAACTATTTAGTAGGTCTCACGCTACCATTTCCAATGGAGTAACTTATAAAGATCTTAACACGTGGGACCCACTAAATAGTTAAGATCTGGATTTTATATTTCCTATTTAAGATTCGGATTTTACACTATTCATGAGCTCCACTGCATACGTGGCTACCCAAGATTAATGCGTTTTAAAATATATTTTTTTGTTTAAATAAATTAATCATAGGCCCTACTAAATAGTTAAAAAAAATTGTGGATTTCTCTGTTGATGCTCTCAGAGCATGTGCATTGGTGTTTCTTAAAGAGATCTTAGCAGGTGGGACATGTTAAATAGTTAAGATCTGGATCTTATATTTCCTATTTAAGATCCGGATCTTAACTATTTAGTGGGCCCTTTGAATACGTGACGAACTATGATTGATGCGTTTTTAATTATTTTATTTTTGTTTTATTTTAAACTAACTGTTCATGGGTCCCAGTAAATAGTTAAGAAATTTTGAGGGTTTCTCTGTTGGACATAGTCTCAGATTCCTCTAAAATACACTATTAAAAATGGTCTAAAGTAAGCAAAGTGTATTTAAAGAAATATAATACTTCCTCATTATTTTATTAATTGATGGTTGAAAAAGTACGTACATATCTAGAAGACTATTTACCAGACTTCCTCTATTTCAATTTAATTGTTGGTTTAAGAGTTTTTTTTGTTTCAAATTAGTTGTTGTTTTCATTTTTCTATGTAAAATTAATTGTTATTTTATGTGTTTTGATGTGTTTATTAAATATCGTGGAAAAAGCTAAAACTACAAATCAATTGAAATAGAGGGAGTACAACAAATATATTAAGTACTATAACTAGGAATTTGGTCTTTCTCGTACACCAATATTTATTTCATACACGAACAATTTTTTTTGTTTTAAAACAATATGTACATTTAATTTCCATTAAAATATACATGAATTAACTTATTCCGTTGGAGTATTAAAAACTATCGCATACCGAAAATTTTTCATCGAACTATATTTGTGTCTAATTAAATCTTAACCAAACTATGATAGATTAATTCCTCATAAATTTCGATTTCACCGAATTTGAGTCAAAAACCCGGGTTAAAATTTAAAATCGATAAACAATATCAGAATATATGTGAGCAAAAACCATAACCGAATTGATAACCCGTAAAACATGTCTAATAGCCCGCGATTTAAACCTTAGTTAAGTTAGGTCGAAGAAAAATAGAACCAAGCTTGATCAATTTTATGGATATTAAACATTGTAACTTTGAAATTGTGGGTAGTTAAACATTTAATATATATTTAATGTAGAATTACACATTTTTAATTTGATTCGGGTTCAATTAGATAAATGTCATAGTTTGATGAGAAATCTTCGGTATGTAATAGTTTTCGTGGGAAATAGACTGAATTCCATAATTTAAATTGTGATACATGTGACAACTTTAATACGAAAACTTTAAAAAACATGAAAAGAGAACAATTGTTATCTTTGTTATGTCTTTCCTACTCACATGTAACATATAATATTTTGACATGAATTGAATTTGAGAATGAATAGTTAATTAAGATAAAAAAGCAAGGCCAAACTTTTAATATGTGGTCTTTTTGGTATGAATATTAATATATTCAAAAAATAACTTTCAGAATCTTTCATTTCTTTTTATAACTAGATTCGGACCCGCAGGAGGTAAGTAATTTTTTGAATGTTGTAAAAGGTTATTTTTTGTAACGGTTTGTTAAATAGAAATGTATAATTGATTTCATTAATATTGTAAAATTTAAGAGAAAACATATTATTTTAAAAGTAAAAAGACATATTGTAACAAAACACATGGAACAGTTAAGATCAGAGAAAGATAACATCAGAAGAGGTTTTCATGTGTCTTAAGAAAACGTAATACACAACATGGCGGTCGCCTCAAAAGTACGATGAAAAACACTGTCAACGGTCATTGTGTCATACAAATTTTTCGATCCACGAACTTTGTAAAGCAAAGTTCTTAAGTAATATAATTTAACAGTACATGGCGGAATAAAAGGACGATGTTGAATCAGGAGTTTGACATTGCAAAGTTTCCAAACATATATCTTACATCCAATAAAACTTTTCACAAAAATCCGAAAAAGTCAAATTTCTCTCTTTTTATCAACCTTTTTAAACTTCGTTCATTCCAAAAGTTAACCCACAATGTGAATTATAAATTTTCGTAAACACTCATAATTTTTAAAAAAACTTTATAATGAAAATTTGTAACCTCTAGAAAACACAGATGGAAAGAAAATTGTAGTTCATTCAAACGATGAATTTATCTATACACTAAATAGAATTATATATTATAAATAATTTTATAGTTTAAAAACAAATAAAAGATCATTACCTATCGAAGTATCCATGATAATAAGACCTTTTGACCTACTCAAATTCAGCATATTATACAGTCAATATCTTATACTTTAATATATTTATGAATTTTTATATTTAATAATATTTTTTCATTGAAAATCGCATATATAATTAAATTAGTGTATATAATTAAATATAGTTTTTATAAAATATAATGCGTGTGAAAAACTAAAATATCGAAATCACAAAATTTAGCTATAAAACAACTCAATATCTAATCTAAAGTCAAGCAAAATATTTTTTAATGTTTCATCAGTCACCACCCAAACTCATACCACAAATATTATATTTTATCAAAATTATATTGGTATTAGGTGGTTTTCCACATGTTTTATATTTTTATCAACAATTAACATAAAATGATTTAATCTAATTTTTTATGGACTGCGAGTTGGCTTATATTACACCAACATATGTGACATCATTTTGAAATGATAAATTTAAGGAAAAATTACAAAACTACACTATTTGAATTATATTTCACAAAACTACATTTTAGAATTTTCTTCACAAAACTACACATAAATTCTAACAATTAAATCTAAATTAAGCCTAACCACCCAATCATACCCCTTTAATAATATACCCTAAACACTAATTAGCGAACCTAAATGGAAATATTTTAATTTTTGTAATTTTTAAATCATAATTGAACCATTTAAAATTTGAAAAAGGTGTAAAAGTAGGAAAAAATTGAATTAGGTGTAATTTTGTGAAGGAACAATTGAAATGGTGTAGTTTTGTGAATTTCTCTAAATTTAATGTAATTATATGGATTTTTGATATGTGTACTAATTATTGTTAATTTTTTAGAATCGTTCTACTGATGACATGTGTTATATATCCTTGTTTTTTTTTTGGGTATGCAACAAACAGGGCTAATCCAAACACTATTTTAGGATCAAATATTGGAAACAGAAGCCTCGTTTGATATATATTATAAAATTTATAATTTTGAGTCTGATTATGAAAAAAAAATAATCAATGTCATTTCTGCAGAAAGCCAGAATAAGAGTCACTAGTAGACAAATCAAAAGACCTTCCCTTGGGTGAAAAAATTGTTAAAAAAAAATAAATGGCAGTTAAGGTACAATATAATAAAGTACGTTCAAAACATCATAATAATTAATTAATAACGTCTTACGTACTTCACTTTGTGATGCAATCTTACACAAATACGACGTTGTTTACGTAATTTATTCGTCATGACCAATCACACTCATATACTATCAATCCATCGATCATATATACTTGATACATATAAATTTATCCTTAATCATTTATCATTAATTACTGAAAATTTTAATAAACACTATGTATATATCCAAGTTTCAAAAGATAGAATGTTTTACGTAAAAGCACATAATTAGAATATTAAATTTCTTGTAAAATATAATTCAACCTATCAATAAAAGCACCCCATGGTGTTGCAAAAAAGCACTACTTAATATATTTGGTCACAAAATATATTAAACAAATCAAATTTAACCATCCAAATGTGAGAATATCTTATCATTTGAAACAAAATAAATCTACAAACACTTATTAATATTATGGAACAGAGGGAGAATAATAGTATGAATATATTGTTCTTTCTTTCTTTTTTTGTTTCAACTTTCAAGGTCTAATTCCCAAAACTTGACAGTTTATGAGAAAATAGAAATATGCAAAATCGTTACACGAAAAAGATTCAACAAAGGAGAGATGTAAATACACAAGGCAAAAGAGTCAGAAAGCTATCAACGTACGAAGCCAGAATCCCAATCTTGTCTCTTTTTTTTGTTTTTTCACCGGACTATAATAATGACACATACATCATCTTTGGTACGTTTCATATTTCTTCATTGTCTCTTTTTTGGTTTCACTTACACATTTGTAATAAAACAAAAAAACAAAACCCAGAAGTAAACTCATAAATATCCCACGGCCAATAAACCCATGCACATATAAAACCACCTCAAACAATATATAAGAGTATAATAAGTTATGATAAAACATAAATTACTCTCTTTTTTAAAGAAAATATGAAACCCACAAAAAATGGTGTGCGTCATTAATTGATACTAGTCCGGTTAAAATACGAAATATTTACGTTGAAAACAAAAAAAAAATCCATGAAAAAACATAATCTAATTAACATTTTCACCCAATAAAAAGTTATAATAAAACCACACCAAACTAGCCTCGCAAAACGGATACAAATATCTACGTTATACATAGACACACACAAACACACATATCTATATAGTATAACGTAACGTACAACATTTCATTTCCATGCACACGTACAACATCTTAAAATGTTATGTTGTTGTTCAATGATGTTGTTATTGTGACTAGTGACTACTATTGATTCTTTGTCTCTTAACATTCGCAGAAGAAGAAGTTTCTTCTAAATTATTCTTCTCCATAACCACTTTCAAAGCTTCCTCTATAGTCTCTACACAATACTCTTCCATGTTGTCCTCTCCTTCTTCGTCTCTTGTGACAAACAAAACGTTTTTGACGCGTTCACCAACGGTAATAATCTCCGCTTTTAGCGTTTTGAGACGCAACGCTTTCAACGTTTTAATCATGTCTTGTAATAGATCAAACCTATCTTCACAACAAATAGTCGTTTTAATTACTAATCTGCCATCATTATCCTCCGTGAAAGCTACCGTTAACTCATTGTTCTCCGTTGGGACCAAACTACTTGTCTCTTCAATAACCAAAGTCTCTTTCTTTAACTCTTTCACGTGTTGAATAACTTCCGCTAGTAACGATGCTTTATCTGTCTACATGCATACCAAAAGATAAACATAAAACATAATAATTACAAAAAAAAAAAACATATGTTTTGTTATTATCGAGTAAGAAAATTATACTATATGGTCGAAGATGTTATGATTTGGTCCGGTAATAATAAAGTTTTTTTTTTTACTTTTTTACTTTTATTATTCTTTTGAGCAGCGCCGTTTGTTTCTCTTTATTACATCAATTAACCAAGAAGCGACATCGACTTTCCATATTCTCACACTTTTAAAATATTATAATTTTATTCAACAGTTACTGACTGATTCTCTCCTCGGGAATTTAACAAAATACCTAAAGAATATTCATGATTCAACCAAAAAAACCTTTGAATAACTTTTTATAAAACCTACATGTAAAAAAATAAAATAAAGACATAATGTGACATGAACTTTCATTTCACCGCTGCTATGTTTGTCCATTTAAACTCAAAATTGTTTAAATATTCTTTTTAACTCAAAAACAACTATTTTCAATCCAAACGGTTTGTGATGATGAATGTATATTCTCTATGTGAAATTTTTAATGTATAAAAAATTAAGACTTACTTGTTGAAAAGAATACTAGGACTTATTTGTTTTAAAAAAATAGTACTAATAATTAGGGCTTTTTTTATCAAACAAAACTAGTTATTAGGACTTATTCGGTAGAAAATAATAATGAAAATAATTAGGACTTACTTTGGTTGTGTTTGGTAAGATGCTACGTAGCTTAGTGAAATGATTATTGATTCTTTCTCTTCTTCTTCTCTCAGCTTCACTATGACTCTTTGAAGCAGCCAAAGCTTTAGCATCAATCATCTCTTGATGTGTTGTCATTTTCCCTAATAACTCTCCTTGAAACCCATAAGAACCCGACCCGGTTTGTATTACCGGACCTATAGCCTCGGACAAGATCCTAAACTGTTCATGTTGATTATGTAATGCTGACGTGGCTCCACCGAAACCCTCGTAGCCAAATTGTAACCCTTGATGATGATGTGGTCGAGTTATATTGAAGAAAGGAGGTGGAAACAATGGATCTTGGATTGAAGTGGGATATAGTGGAGAGATAGTTAAACCGGGTCCGATGTTGTTAACCGGAGCTCCGAGAGTTTCGGGTTGTGAGGGTTCTTGGTGGTGATGGTGGGAGAGAAGGTGGTGGAAGAAAAGGTCATTTTGGTAATTTTGTATGTTGTTCATGGCTTTTGAAGTGTTTGTTTCTTCTTCTTCTTCTTCTTTCTTTGTGCACATCACTTGTTTCTATGAAGACATTATAAAGCCTTTATCTTTGTTCTCTTCCTCTCTCTCTCTCTCTATATATATATATATGTGCGTGTGTGTAGAAGAAAGGAATGAAAAGGTTGGTAAAAGAAGGTAGGTGTTGAGAGAGTTAAAAAGAGACAAAAGCTTTGCTTTCAAATGTAGATTTATATAGGATATATGGAGTTTTTGCAACTTGTGTTTTTGTGTTGTGGTGGAACTTTTTAAAAAGGCAAAAAAAGGTTAATAATGGGTTTAAGATTCTTTAGTTTATCTATCTATTTAATCTAACCATTTGAGTCTAGTAATGAATATACATACAGGGCCGGTATGTATGGGTATTATGTGGTCCCAAAATCGTAACAAAAGATTTTGTATATAGAAAAAATGGCCCCAAAACAAAAAAAATCTTAGGTATATACATAAACATAATGTGTAGATGACAAGAAAAAGCAGTCTACATTTGTACTTCCATACTAGGATTTAACCCGTGGTACACCACGGATTTATATATTTTTAAATCGTTTTATATGTCTAAAAATTTAATTTAGAAATTAGTGATACATCTTTTGTTTTTAAAGAATATATAAAACTATTTATATTTTTTATTTTATTATAGTCCTTTATTATTTTACAAAATAATAATTTCATACTAAAAATTGTTATAATTTTTTTTTACTATATATTATCCAAATTACCCGGATCTAAAATACTAAACCGAAACATGACTACAATAACCAAATTGAAACAAATCCAAAAAATAAATATCTCGAACGGGAAGAAAAATTTACTAACCGAAAACCCGAACCGAAATGCGAAACGAAACAATTTTTTGAAATAGAACCAAATGACCCAAAATTATTTAAATATTAAAAGGTATTGAAGTAAAAAAAATTGTTACTATATAATATTTTGTAGTACATATTTCATATAATAAAATTTTAACATAATTTATAAGTTGATTTATTCTAAACTATTTTATATATACTATGGTAATTGTTATTTATTATATTATAAGGTAGACAAAATACTCAGATCTAAATTAACGCATCGAAACCAAACTGAAATATTTGACCCAAAACCGATCTACAAAATAAGTAACTTGAACGGGTAGAAAAATTTACTACCGAAACCCGAAATCAAATCAGAATTGAACCTAAATTTGTAAAACTGAACCGAACTTCCGGGGTTACCCGAATTTTATACTAAGGAAATTTTTATTTATTATATTATAAGAGTGAACAAAATTTTTGGATCCAAATTAATATACCAAAACAAAACTGAAATATTCGAAACGAAACCGATAAAAAAATAAGTAACTCGAACGGATAGATAATTTAACCACCCGAAAATCCGGAACTGAATCTGAATCAAACATAAATTTTTAAAACTTAACCATACTACCGGATTTACCCAAAATTTATTTAAAATAAAATATTAGTGGTTGGTTTTTGTGTTGAAAATAATTGTTTTATTGATTTCTTGTTATTAATTTAAATTTTAACTAAATTTTAAAAATATAATAATATTAAGGGAGAATCACAAAACTACACCATTTGAATTACATTTCACAAAACTACACCATTTCCAAAATACTTCACAAAACTACACCTAAACACTTAAATTAAATTCAAATAAACTCTACCCAAATAATCCTACCCCCTTAATACTATACCCTAAACACTAATTAGCGAACCCAAATGAAATTTTTTTAATTTTGGTAATTTTTTAAAGGTTAAATCAAACTTTTAAAATTTTGAAAGGGTGTAAATATGTGAAAATATTAAATTAGGAGTAGTTTTGTGAAGAAGGGGTTGAAAGGGTGTAGATTTGTGAATTCCTCTAATATTAATGATATATGTTTGTATGTATGTTTAATATAAACTTTGTTTTGAAATTGTTATCAAAGTTAATAATAATAGAGGAATTCACAAAACTACACCCTTTCAACCTCTCCTTCACAAAACTACACCTAATTTAATTTTTTCACAAAACTATACCCTATCAAAATTTTTAAAGCTTGATTTACCCTATTAAAAATTATCAAAATTAAAATCTTTTCATTTGGGTTCGCTAATTAGTGTTTAGGGTATAGTATTAAGGGGGTATGATTGTGTAGGTAAGGTTTATTTGAATTTAATTTTGAGTGTTTAGGTATAGTTTTGTGAAATATTTTTGAAATGGTGTAATTTTGTGAAATGTAATTCAAATGGTGTAGTTTTGTGATTCTCCCATAATAATATTATCTTATAGATTTTGTTTGATAAAAATTAAATATGGTTTTACCATAATGAATTTTTTTCCTTATTTAAATCCAATGGCATATTATGTAATTAAGTGAGTTTTTTTGGAAAAATTCAAAAGAATACTTCAAAAATAATAATATAGATGTAACAAATTAGGAATTAATATTTATTGGGCTATTACAAACTCAATATTGGTATGATATTGTATATTATGTACTTCTTTGGTTACCCTATATATTTCTTTCCATCTGAAATTATGAAAAGTGATCAATAACACAATATTTTTTTGGAAGAATATATAGCAAAAAGTGCGTTTTTAGTTTAAAAAAGAGAGTTAACGAGTATCTAATATTCTAATAGAAAACACAGATAAGTGTGTAAGTTTTCCCTAACTTTTCATAGATTTTTTTTTTTTTTTTTTGACAATCGAGGCCCATTTTATTAAGTTAAGGTAACGGTATGTTACTTCCCGCTAAGGGAAGCCAATCCGGAACCACATCACTTACATGGGAAAAAAACATATTTCGGGTTCTAGCCCGTTTTGCTAAAACATCCGCTTGGACGTTAAAACGTCTAGGAACAAACTTAATAGAAAACTCAACAAACAACGCCTTTAAGGCTACAAACTCTCCTAACTCGGAATCAAAAGCTGGCCACGACGAGGGATCCTCCACCATGTTAACAAGTTCCTTGTTATCGGAGGCAAAAGTCATACTTAACATCGACTTAGCCACTAAGACCTTCATTGCCCAAAAAAGAGCGTGAAACTCGACATGGAGTGGAGATAAAGCTTTAGGAACGGAGCTTAATCCTAAGAGTAACTCCTTCCCATCACACCTAACCACCCATCCAAGTCCACTAAACTCATCCTTGTCCGTCCATGAACCATCCGTGGAACACACAACACCCGAATGCAAACCATCTTCCACGGTCGCACTTGTGCGACTCACATCCTCCGCTTGTAAGCTAGCTTCCTCCATAACCTCTTCTTTCTTCATCGCTTCCAACCAAACAATAGCTTCCCTACTAGCCAAGTCAATAACATCAAGGGGTTCCACATCAACATTATTGAAAACTTTATCATTCCGTGCTTTCCAAATATACCACAATAGCCAAGAGAACATAAATACCACTTTATCATAGATTAAAACCTCTAACATAGATGTATATGTACAATTGGTTTAGTACTATGTTAAATAAGTATTTTTTTAAATGACAATTACAAAAGTACACATTTTGAATTGCATTTCACAAAACTACACCATTTAATATTCACTTTTTAAAACTACACTTGAATATTAAAAATTAAATACAAATAAAACCTTATCCACATAATCTTACCATTTTAATACTATACCATTAATACTATTTAGCGAACCCAAATAAAAATATTTTAATTTTAGTAAATTTTTAAATGGTAATTAAATCAATCATTTAAAATTTTGAAAATGTATAAATTTATAAAAATATTGAATTATATGTAGTTTTGCGAAATAAGAGTTGAAATGATGTAATTTTGTGAATTCATCTTTTTACAATACTGACAGATTAAAAAAAACAGCTAAGAGTAAGCATCTACCAAAGAGATGGTTTGGAATACTCTTGAAATCAATTTAGAGTCCATCACTCACAAAAAAATCTATGTATTTGTTATTTGATAATGAAATAAAATCTTCTGAGTTCATGTAACATTGTTACAAAAAAAAACATATTCATGGACATTATTTAGTTACAATTTATACAAATTGTAGGAACGATTCCTGCATGACATAACATACAAAAAGTAGTTATTGGTTTTATATACATGGATTGCATATAAAATAGATTTCATGATATTATGACAAAACTTCACAACGTATAGGATTTCCTAAATTAAACTATTTATAATACTATATATCAACGGATAGTGTGCACCTTGAAAAGTTACTCTACAAGTCGTCTTTGCTTTCAACTTACGGAAAGCTCAAATAAGGAGTGTAGCTATCATAAGGATTTTAAAAATTAAAATTAATATTTTTCTTCTTTCATAGACTCATAGTAAAAAGAATATTTTTCTTCTTTCATAGACTCATAGTAATTGGTCCAAAATTTGCTTTATATTACACCCCCTCATAGGATATAGGAGAGCTTGAGGAACACTACAACCAATAAATTATGAAAAGTTAAAAATGGAGAAATGAAATTAAAAAAACAAAGTGAACACAAAACACACATATTGTCGGACCGACCAAAGACTCAAAAAGGCTGGGCATATAATCATGACATTAGTCTCAAGCTTGCATTCATAAAAGGCCTTTTGCTTTTTCTTCTCATTTGTAAAAGCTCTTAACAAATTTTGTTCTTTAAGTAAATTCTTGTATTTATGTACTATTCTTTCCCCTTGAATTTAGTTCCCAAGCTAATCTTAAATATATAAATATGAACAAAGTTATGCATTATTATATTAAAAAAGTCTATTAAAGTCTCATTATACAAGAGTTTTTTTAAAAAATTATGAATATTTGGGGATTAAAACTTTTACTTATTTTTAGGGCGAATGATACCGTTGAATAATTTATTCACCAAAATTTCTAATAGACGTTTTCATTTTACTGATTTTTGGTAAATCGTTTAGTTTGCTTCCACTAATAAGAAAAATAAAGAAGAAATGGTCAAATTCTAATCACACACTTTAACAAAAAAAAAAAAAAAATCTAATCACACGCATGTGTTTATTGGTCTCCTACTTCTTTTCTTCTCTTGTACCTTCTCAGCAGTCTATTTACACTTTCTTCTTTTTACAACTATGATATTATATAAACTATTAAATATTATTATATTTTGTACAAAAGTATATTTAATTGACATATTTAAATGACGGATGATCGTTTTATTCATCCCAACAAATCTTACTACATCAATCACCACTAATCAAAGATTTTTCTCCCAGGAATCTTACATCACTTCTACACCAAGATTACGTTTACGTAGATATAAATTTTCTAAAATAAATTTTAAATATTATTCCATGAAATTGATCAATTCATAACTATTTCCATATAAGATTTTCTTTTTGTAGATTTTAAAAAATTTCAAGAAGAAACATTAATCTAGGGCTTCTTAAATACTCATTGTACTAACATATCAGGATTATGTTGAAAAGAAAACAACATATAACCGACGACCTTATCGGTATGTAAGTAATTATTCAATATAAATCTTGTGATATTCAAACATGAAGTTAATTATCTTCTTAATCAATTGTTATTAGAATAATGATTTGAAATTGTATTATTGAAAATAATTTTGAAAGTGTTTTTATTGATTTAAGGTGTTTTCATGGAGTTTCTTATTTATAAATTCAAAGTTCCAAATAAAGCATTTTTTGTGTGATTTAGAGAATTGTAGTGACAAAATAAATTATTCAAATCATACAAAACTGATTAAAACTCAAATCTTCTACATGTTTAGTTTAGTACATGTAATTTATACAAAAGCTAAAACATTATTTCTTAAATATTCGTATCAGTGTCATAATGAATTTGTAAATACCCACTTGCAGTTTCACAGCTTATTTTTAGAGTTTACTAGTTGAAGTAAAAATCTCAAGTGCAATATCCACTTAAATATGTATATCTTACAGCATTATCATCGTAATCTTACCAATTTATATTGTCTTAACATAGGGGATAATAATCAAATAAGAGTTGAAAAAATAAAAAAGTATTAGTGGAGAACAAGAAAGAAACAAAGCTAAGTGCAAGAAACTTGTGTTGTTTGAGTCATAGATCAAACATTATTATAGTTTTTGTCTGTCTGGTCTGATAAAGATATGTTTCATAATGCGTAAGTAACCTATTTGTAATTATCTCTTGACGATACTAATCAAATATTCTCTCAAAAATATGTTCCACTTAAGTATTCCATTATTAACACACAATACTAGTAATTTATACTTAAATAATTATTTTAATAATTAAGAGAACGTGTAAACGTATTTTAGAGAAGCCGAGAGAAAAAAATGCAATGGTAATGAATTATTTTCATATTTTTTCCCTGGTTGCACAATATATATCCCTACAAATCGGTTTTCCACCTTATTATATGAAAATTACGATATGAATTAAATTAAAAACGTATAATTTTAACAAATGTCGTAAATCCTAGAAGTTGCACACAAGCATGCGTACAAAGAATGAAGTGGAGTTGAAAGTGAAACTGAATCCTACTATATACTGTACTTTCGTCTTTGAATGAAAATATACTAAAATGGGCAAAAATGCTCTAACACAAGGAAAAATAAATCATCATTGTCACACTCGTTATCATTACAACTCTATTTTTATATATACATTACTTAATTATTTGGTTATATATATAATTCTAACTATTAATTCAAAATCGTGCTTTCTCTTTTAATAATTAAGTGGTTTCAAATTCAATGGATTTTCTTAAAACCGGTTGGTGTATCAAAATAGATAAATATAATAGCGTTAATTGTTTCCGTAATGTATATCAACAAATATTTTTTGAGAAATTTCTCAAAATAGCATGAAAAAATGTTTTTTTGATAAAAAAACATTACAAGTTTTTTTTCCTGAAATACCATTAAAATGTTTTTTGGAAAAAAATATCATAAACACAAAAATCTAATTTTAACACTTTAAAACTTAATTTTTTTCATTTGGGTTCGCTATATACTGTTTAGGGTATAGTATTGACGGGGTAGGGTTTAGTTTTGAGAGTTTCATGTTAATTTTGAAGATTTTAACTTAATTTTAAATTTATGGTATTTTTGTCCAAAAAACTTTTAAATGGTATTTAAGGAAAAAAAACTATTGATGATATTTTTGTCCAAAAAACTATTTTTCATCGTATTTTCGAAAATTTTCCATATTTTTTCATGGCAGTTTATTTGGTTCATTATTTCTTTTTATTTATTTAAAGGGATTTCAACTTCATTATTGTTGAATTAGTTGTTGAAGTAGTGACCTTTTTTATTTTTAGATAAAGTTTGAGAGTTCCTAATTTTCGACCCATAATTTCCACCGATGTCTGAAACAAGTCGTTGAGAATACCAAAAGGAATGTTAATAATCTTTTTGTCCTTTTGTTTTAGTACCACAGTAACTGCTAATTTTGTTAACATGCATGGTTATAATTAATTTGCATGTACATGTGCATAAACATGTGTATGCGAGTGTTTATATATAGACACAAAAGTATACTTAAGAGACTTGGCCGTTACTTCAATTCAAAGTCTCGTGCCATATGCATTTGCATCATTACTTGAGTCCCATGCCTCTTTTCTTTTTTAGTTAAATTATTATCCCATTTTTTCTTAAGTTAGTTTATTTCAAACTAATCTATACATTGAGAATAAAAAAACTGTTTAAACTAAATATTTTCTTTCATAAAACAACAGAATTAACATGTTGTAGTATAGTGGCTTCCATTTTGTGAACAAATTGTTTCTTTTTTTCTTTTCTTAGTCAAACATGAAGTCATACTTCAAGCCAATTAAAAATCCGGTGAATGGTATGTGCCACAATATCATTCCGAAGCCCTAAAACTAGTCAATAAAGAGCACTTTTTGTATTTTTCTTAATAGGTTTTTTTTTTTTTTTTTTTTTTTTGTCAACCTTAATAGGTTTTCATTTATTAATATTTATTTGTAAATAAGCTTTTTCAATTATAGCAATGTTTTAGGGCTTCCTTTGACAATGTTTATGGATTTTTATTAACAGCCATAATGATTAAGTATATCAACAAATGATAATTATTTTAACCAGTAAAGTTTTGATTTAGAAATAAATTAAAACACTAAACAATGTTAGTCACATGTTGTTTCTCAACAAAATTTCTTTTGGTGGTTACAATTTCACTTTCTCTGATATTCTTCCTTTATTGCTGCAAGCAATCTTTATCTTTGTCACATATATATGTGAGTTATTATTTGAAGTACTTTTGTTGAATGTAGAAAAATAAAAGAAAATAATGAGCTTGTGACGAAATGATTATGAGAAATTCACAAAACTACATCCCTTTGAATCCTTCTTCACCAAAATTTATAAAATTCAAAATTTACCCAAATCATTTTTAAAAAATTCACCCAACTGATTTTTTTTTTCATTTTGATTCACTATTTAGTGTTTAAGATTTAATGTTAAAGGTAGTAGAGTTTTGTGATTTAGGTTTACGTGGATTTAATTTTTAGGGTTGAAGTGTAATTTTAGGGTTGAAGTGTAATTTTTAGGGTTTAATGTCAACGTGTTCAAACACTTTGAAATAGTGTAGTTTTGTAATAGTGGATATTCATACGGTAAAAAGAGAAATATCATTCACAATGGAGCCATCTATAGTTCAACAATATAAATTTTACTTTTAATATTATTTTTATCATGTAAATCACTTATGAAATGAGTTTTTTGTTTGGAATAACGTTTTTGTGAAAGATGAGTGTATTTTTTTACTTATATTATAATTCTTGGTAATTAGAAAAAAATATATGGAAAGGGGATATTTTTGAGATTTGTTTAGAGTATTTAAAACATTGGGCCGACACTTATCTTTTTTTTTGTCACATGGGCCGACACTTATCATTCATCATGAATCAATGATCAAATCCAAGCCTCGACGAAACAAAAATAGATTGTGCATATTTCCAAATGATCATTTTTAACCTACAAGGTCAAATAATCATTTAGGATTCAGGTTTATTGTTAAAGGGAGTAGGGTTTGTGTTTAGGGTTTGTTTAAATTTAATATTTAGTGTTTATGCGTAGTTATAAAAATGAATTTTAAAATGATGTAGTTTTGTGAGGTGAAATTGGAGAGACGTAGTATTGTAGTTTTCCTATTTTAATATAAGTTTTGTTGGTCAAATACATGAATTTAACTAAAACGAACAATTTAGCTAATATATATACAATGGTTTGCAAGGCTTACACATATATAGAGTGGGAGATGTATTTCAAGCTATGTTCAAAAAATCGCTAGGCGCTATGCGTGCGGCGAGGCAAGGCCTAGCGCCTAGCCAAAAAATCGGAGATTAGTCGGGATTAATCGGGGATTAGTTTTTTATAATATTTTATTTAATTAATGTTAAGATAAAATATATAGTGTCAAATGTAAATTGTTTACTTATAATAAGATCATTAATTGATAGAACTTTTTAATAAAAACCATAATTCAAATTTTGCAAATTTACTATGTATTTATGTGTATAACAAATATTTAATGTGCATGATAGATATTAAATGTAAACAATTTTCAACGCTTGTACCTCGAAAATACAAGTGAAATAGGTAAATAGATAATAAAAGTTTGTTACATAAGAAAAAGACTAATATTAATAATAAAAAAGCACATGAGAAATGTCCCACATCGGTATAGAAGCAAAAAAATGTAAGGAAATTTAACTATAAATATAAGTGTATCTCTAGTTCTCAACAATACTAATGGGCCTTCCAACTAAGAATTGGGTAAATTTAAATAAGTCCAAACTTTTTTAAATCGGATTTAGTCCGATTATATGCGATTTTCAACGCTTTTTGAAATTAGTCGTTCGAATTTTTGGTCAACGAGTTTTTAAACCGATTTGCATATAATCGAATCGGAGTGTTTCCGATTAGTGACTATGCGGCCGCCTACTCACCTAGGCAGCCGCGTTTTAGAACAGGGAGTGACTGGATTTTACAATAATGCGCCTCAATTTAAACTTATCCGTAGAAAAAATGTGGTTCTAAGTGTGTACATGGAGGTAACAACCGAAGAAGATTTTTCGAAAGCGGTGAACAATGCAAGAATGATTCTTGAATCTTCGGATTTGATGTTGATTGGTTTCACATCCTATGCTCAAATTCAACGTATGTAACAAAATGAATGTTATTGTGTATATATAGCAAATATTAAATTCAAATAAATTTTAAACACAAACCTCTACCTCCTTTAGAGCATGATTATTGAGTGTTTTTAAGGGGTTATAAAAAGGTGGAGCGCACACAAAATTAAGAGTCAAGCTCTTTTTTATCTTGTTTGGGAACCGATTCTTAAGCAAATCGCGGGCCCCACTGACACGTGGCGGTCCGCGATTGGTGCACTTTAATTAATTTTTTTTTCAATTAAAAAATAATAATAAAATAAAACTACCTAAAATATTGTGCTAAGAGTCCATCCATTGAACATGGTCTTAATACTAAACTCGGATGATTTTTTCATATGGGTTAAGTTTAAAATGGTAATTTAATCATTTAAATTTCAAAAAGGTGTAAATTGTAAAAGAATGTGCTTTTTGTAAATTTCTCAAGTTTCAAAAATGGTTTTAATAGTCTTGAATTATTGTAAACCATCTTAGATTACAAACACGAGTTGTCTACTTTTACGTTAAATTAGGAAGAGTTAGAAGCCGATTTTTTTTTATAACAAATTATGTCGTTAAACAGCTATTTTATTGGATTTTATAATTGGTCTAAAGGATAACACTATCTTTGATTTGCCATGAGAAGAAATCTAGTAATTCGCACTTTAAAAAAGATGATCAATGACTTACACCAACAAATAATGATGTTTAACATTTTATAAGAATTTTAATTGGAAATTTTGCATACAACTGATGCAGGAAAAAAGATATGATATATTGGCAGTGACTGTATATTTTCCTTAATTTCAAGCATATTTTACTTATTCATAAGATTCTTTGTTTTTATCTGCCCTTACAACATTCTTCTTCAACTACCACTTGTATTTTGAGACTCAATTGTTATATACAACACCGATTTCAAGTCTCTTTTTCATGTGGCCATAATCAATTTTCAAACTTTTTATACATGTTGAAGCAGAGAGTAAATTCAAAAATAATAGTATGGTAAAGAGGCTTAGTGGACAGAGCCAGTTCAATATATTACATATTATGGGGGCCTTTGGTGAAATAGTTTTTTTAACAAGGGAATGTAAAACATTAACCCAAAAAAAAAAACAAGGGAATGTAAAAAAATGTCCCCTTAACTACTTTAAAGAAAAGTTGTTTATCAATGCAAAATTTAATACTCCTTTCGCTTTTTAATGTAGGATTTTCTAAAAAAATCACAAATTAACAATTTTTTTAAATGATTTTTATAACTTCATTTATTATTGCTATTATGATTGATAAAAATATATATGTGATAAACCATATAGATATAAGTAAGAACATAATAGAAAAATGTGTGTTAATTATTCTAGAAAATCATATATTTCAAAACAATTTTTCTAGAAAATCTTACATTAAAAAACGGAGGGAGTATTTTTAAATTTTGGTTCGGAAACTTTCACATATTTTTACATTACATATTAACTAAATATTGAAATAAAAATTTTGCACCCATAATTTTTGGACCACCGTTACACCACCCTTAAAGAATTGGGAATAATCTAGGTGATCACTACTTAAAAATCTTGTGGCTAATTGTTTTGTACTTTTTCAATATTTTTCCATTACTTGTATATAAAAATTCGCCTAGATTTTTTAGTAGCTATATCATAATTTTTAGTAGTGGAAGAGAGTTTCAACATGATCAAAAATGAGAACGAAGTAGAAGATGTGGTTATATTTACCCCAGAAAATAAGATATTGTTATGCATTTGTAGGAGTGTCAAAATGGGTTACTACCCATGTTTTGTTAAAGATTTTTTATGGATTTGTGTTGAATTTTATAACCCGAATTAAAAAACTACACTATTTGAATTACATTTCACAAAATTACGCAATTTCAAAATAACTTCACAAAATTACACTTAAACACTAAAGGAAAGAAAATGTGTAGTTTTGTGAATTTCTCAATAAATAATTGGGTTACCCTAATTAATGGGTTTCTAGATTTAACGGGTTAACTTATGGGAGAATCACAAAACTACACCATTTGAATTACATTTCACAAAACTACACCATTTCAAAATTACTTTACAAAACTACACCTAAACACTTAAAATTAAATCTAAATAAACCCTACCCACACAATCTTATCCCCTTAATACTATACCCTAAACACTAATTAGCGAACTCAAATGAAAATATTTTAATTTTGGTAATTTTTTAAAGGGTAAATCAAACTTTTAAAATTTTGAAATGGTGTAAATTTGTGAAAATATTGAATTAGATATAGTTTTGTGAAGGGAGGGTTGAAAAAGTGTAGTTTTGTGAAGGAAAGGTTGAAAGAGTAGTTTCGTGAATTTCTCTTTAACTTATTAGGGTTAAGGGGTACCCATAGTGTTGTTAAATTTATGAATTTTACTTTCATTTCTAGGAAACATAAACAAACGGAAATGAATCTTAGAAGGTTTGGGCATTATAGGAAATGCAACATTTGGTTACATTGTGCATCTCCCTATATAAGGCTAAGTATTATAGGAAACCAAACAAGATTTAGAGGTAAGAAACAAAGACTTACATTAAGTCATTATGATGGTCCTGAGTCCTGACATCTAACTTTTTGGTTATGTTTGCCTTAACAAAGAAAAATAAGTCCAAAACACAAATTGGCAAAAAAAGAAGAAAAGGACTAGACGGCTTATATGTAGGATCTTACCAAGATTTTAATATTTTAATGGATTAGATTTATAGTGAGTAGATAGTAGATATGCCTCACCTTTCAATGTTAAGGCAAAAGAGTGTGGTCCAAAATAAAACAAGGCCATGCAAAAGCATCTCTCACTATTCATTACACTCTTAGAAAAAATCTCCAATAAATTTTAATTGCAAAGTTATGTGCATTAAGTTAGCCATAAATTCATTTTGTTAATCATTTTATTTCACTTTTAACTAATATGAAATATTTAGTACATAGATTATGAAATCATATTGTTTACTATATTTGAACAACATTTATTTTCTACCTAAATAACTCAAACTATCATAAAAAAATGCAATAAAGGTTATTTTGCATGGAAAAAATATATTTTTCACTAAACGTGGAATATTTTTCCAAAAATACTTCACTAATAAATTAAATTAATAATTAAACAAAAAATGTAACTAAACTTAATTAAACACTACACATCACTTCCAACCACATAGTTTTAAGTTACACCCATCTCACGGTGTATTTATGTTTTTATTCTTTTTCAAGAAATACAATAACTGTTTTTAAATGAAAATGACACTTCTTGATGATATCTTTTCTAGAAAAATATTAAAAAATATGATATTTTTGTAATAAATTAATTAAAGAAATCTGGAGGCTACAGAGTCCTCTTATAAAAAAAGGCTAGATCTTTCTACCTTTCGCTTTCACATTTCCTTCTCGCTTCTTATCGTTTTTAGTTTTTACTTTTTACATTACCATTATTGCTTTTTCTTCTTTTTAAAATATGCTTTGATAACTGTGTATTGTTTTAAGAATTTTGTTTTTTGTAAATGCTAATGCATAGTCGTTGTCATAATCTCTGGCTATGTACCCCTATAACTTTACAACTTACTCCGATTTGTTCATATTATATGGATTAAACCACCATAAATTTTATAAAATGGTGTAAAAAAAACACCATAAATTAAAACATCCAATGAACATGTTCAATATTGCAACTTTATAAAATCCGTAACATTTTCTATTAGTCTTTGTCATATATTCTATTATTAGGAGTTAGCCCATAATTTCATTTTTGTTATTTAGATTGTTACGTATATATTTATGATATGTTTTCTGTTGACAACATATATAATATACTTTAAACAAAAAACAAATATATATATATATATATATGTAATATGTATGTGTGCGTATATATGCATACAAATAAGTAATCAGAGAAACATAATTGGTTTTACGCTCTTGTCTCTGTTAGACCTTCTTCTTGGCTTTTCCTTCTATATTAAACCACAATTTGATAAACGAGATTTTACCCCGTTAAATCTAATGTCTCAATCAGTAGATTTGAGGTGTCAATCCGAATCGGAGAGCAATTAAATTACTAAAGTTTGCGAGGAATCAACTTAGTCTAAGCGATTTGAAAGATGGTTTTGTTTATGTGATTTTGTAAAGATTAACAAAGAAATAAAACGAAATTGCAAGTTGTAAAGATTGAAATTAAAAAGCTAAACAACCGAGGTCGAGAGTACTTTAACGGGTTCATCAACTCTCGGGTTTTTCGATGTCTTTTATAAAAGTACTTTAAGGTTTTGAAAACGATTTTAGATCAATTCACTCTCGTGACAGAGATCCTTTTCCTAACAAGTAAACTAAAACAATATCTTGGATAGTTTAAATTTTAGAAAACATTAAAGTTCAAATCAATTCAACCACTAAACTTATTAACACAGATCTCTCGGTTAAGCTAGGTTTAGTTCTAGGTAATTGTTCGAGAATCCTCACAGCACTCTCTATCGTGAAGTTTCCGGGTTCTATCAATTGATTGATCGAAGTCAATTAAAGCATTATGATTGTTACACTAGATTAAAGTTTTATCGGGTTTCAAGTTCTAGACATCGATCAACCCTAAAGTTGATTCACCCTTTTTCCCCCAACCTAATTGTCCATGGAAACTACTCACTAAGCATATTGAAATTCAAAGCAATTAAATTCAAAGAAAGCATAAACATCAACAAAAGCAAAGAGATAAAGGATAGAAGAAACTCATTATTGAAACCGAAGATTCCAAGAATTCTCTGGATGCAAAAGTCTCCGAAAACTTATATTATAAAAGCACACCTCTAAAAGAGGTTAAAAACGAGTATTTATAGGTTTTGACGTTTCCCTTACAAAATAGGAAAATATCTTGCAAATCTAAAATAAAAGGAAATTAAAACTTCTCATTGTGCAGATTGACCCGTCGTTAGTAAAACTGTCATAACTTCAGATCTAACCGTTTAAAACATCTCAAATCACCTCCAAATCAAAGCTAACATCCGTCCCCTTCCAGTGGTAAAATATCATAAAGATCCATTGGTGGGAACTCTTTCAACGAGTGTCTTTTTGAAGCTTTTTGTCTGAATTCTCCTTCTTTTCCGTCCTTGCATTCCTAAACTCTATAAGTCCATCCTAAATGTCTTGGGACGCCACTATGCCTTTTATCACCCGTAAAATAACTAAAAACACATAAAAACACCCTATTGTGTGGCTAAATCCTATGTTTAAAACGTTAAAAATGCCACACATCAATATATTTATGATATGTTTTCTGTTGACAACATATATAATATACTTTAAACAAAAAACAAATATATATATATATATATATATGTAATATGTATGTGTGCGTATATATGCATACAAATAAGTAATCAGAGAAACATAATTGGTTTTACGCTCTTGTCTCTGTTAGACCTTCTTCTTGGCTTTTCCTTCTATATTAAACCTCAAAAATAAACAAAGAGAGAAACCTCTAAAAGCTTTCTCATCATTTTTCTTCTGTCTTAAACAAAATATACTTTTAAGAAGTTTTTTTAAAAAATAAATCTTGAATGCATGTCAACAAACATTGATAATTTTTCAATAGGGTCCCATAAACAATTGTAGTGATAGTTTTGTTTTCAATCTTTTAATATTTTGCTACAAAAACCCACCAAAAAAATTCTTGATTCTCTTTGTTTTTTTTTCTGTTCTTTTATAACTTCCCTTTGATAGAAACAAATATGCAACAAGTTGAATAATTCCAATAAACATAAGATCAACAAAACACTTTTCTTTCCTCATATTCTCTTTTTTTTATATTCACTAAATATAGCCACAATGAAGATGGTTATATTCACAAAGAAGCAACACTTGGTGTTCTTGTTACTATTTGTGTTGTGTTTTGTTGTGAATTGGAGCAAGGCAGAAACAGAGGAAAATGAAGAAAGTGTCATGAAGAAAACAGAGAAAGATGCTCTTTATTCTACAATTCAAGGCTTTGTTGGTGTTTCTTGGAATGGCTCTTATCTTTTCCCTGACCCTTGTGGTTGGACTCCAATTCAGGCAATTTCTCATCATCATTCTTGTTTTGATCTTTATTTTTGAGTCATTTAATTTTCAAGAACAATAAAAAATTTACCAAATTATGAAAATAAATTTTTAAAAAACTTTCTTGGCAAGTGGAAATTAATGATAATAGATGTTTAAGCTTTTCAAGATTCTGATTCTTGAACTAGGAAAAAAAACAATCAAAATGTTGATGTGAAGTAACTTTTAGTTTTATTTCTAATGTAGTCTCAAGTCAAAAGATATAAAAAATGTTATTTCTTTACACATTTTTTTATCAGCAATTAGTAATCAAAAATATTCTTTTTCATTTTTGTGTGCTATATCTCAACTAACTAGAAATGAAAAAATGTTCTATAATATTTTCGTGTGTTCACGTCAAGAAACTTAAACATTAACAATGACTAATGAGCAATAAAAATCATTATATTATTTGTCTACCATAATATTTGAATATATTTTGGCTATTTTTTCTCAAGAAATTTCTAATCCTTTGTTGTTTAAATATGTAGGGTGTGACTTGTGATATATATGATGAACTTTGGTATGTGACTTCTTTAAGTTTTGGGACTATGAGAGAAAACTCTCTAGCTTGTTCTGACACTCCTCTGATCAGACCACAACTCTTTGACCTCAAACATCTCAAGTCACTCTCTCTTATCAAATGTTTCAATACACCAAACCATTATCTAGCTTCAATCTCACATGAGAAGTGGCTTGATCTCTCCAAGAACTTAGAGACACTTGAGATCAGATCAAACCCGGGTCTTATTGGTGAACTTCCTTCTTACATCACTAACCTCACAAACCTACAATCTCTTGTGGTGCTTGAAAACCGGTTAAACGGTGCCTTGCCAGAGAATTTATCCAAGTTAACCAAACTAAGACGGTTAGTACTGTCCGGAAACCGGTTTACAGGAAGCATACCGGAGGTTTATGGCTTAACCGGGTTGTTGATATTGGATCTAAGCAGAAACTTCTTGTCTGGTTCCTTGCCTTTAAGCATTGGAGGGTTGGATTCATTGCTAAAACTCGATGTTAGTAACAATTACTTGGAAGGCAAGGTAACAAGAGGGCTTCAATCCTTAAAGAATCTTACTCTTTTGGACCTAAGAAACAACAGATTCTCAGGTGGATTGACCAAAGAGATTCAAGAAATGAGTTCTCTGGTAGAACTGGTTTTGTCTAATAACCAACTCGCCGGGGATTTAACCGGTATAGAGTGGAGAAATCTCAAGAATTTAGTGGTTTTGGATCTCTCCAACACAAGTTTAAAAGGTGAGATTCCTTGGTCAATCTTGGAGCTCAAGAAACTTAGGTTTTTGGGGCTAAGCAACAACAATCTTCAAGGGAAACTCATCCGAACAATAGAGACCGAAATGCCTTGTCTCAACGCGCTATATGTAAATGGAAATAACATTAGTGGAGAGATGAAATTCACTAGAATGTTCTATGAGAGAATGGGAAGAAGACTTGGTGTTTGGGGAAACCCTAATTTGTGTTACCATGTAGATGATATCAAGAACCTTGATGATGATGATGATGATGATCATGTTCCTTTTGGAGTTAACCAATGCAAGGCTTTGACTTTGGCTTAAGACAAGTATCACTCAAGAACCCTCGTTTTGAATCAAAGGGTTTTGTGATAACTATGCATTTTTACTATCATAAAATTCTAATTAGGTTTAGTCTATCTTCTGTGACTTCTTAATATGTTCTTCTTATCTCTCGTATTGGTTATTACCTCCTCCTCTAGTGTGTCAGACCATGTTTATCAAAGGTGCTTATGTATAGTGCTTGTGTATTTTTTGTGTATTTTTTTGTGTATTTGAGTATTAAATTAAATCAAAACATGTACTATTCATAAAGCACCTATAATGAAAAGTGCTTAATTAAGCATTTTAAGCCTTCCCTTTTGTAGAGTTCTTATGAATAGTACATGTTTTGATTTAATTTAATACTCAAATACACAAAAAATACACAAAAAAATACACAAGCACTCTACATAAGAACCCTTGATAAACATGCTCTCACAAATGTTAGGAAAGTGTATGCAATAAAATGTTTAACCCAATACATAAAAAATTGACATGGACTATGGGCCTATGTTCCACTTGTTACCCCATGGGGTTGGGAATTGAGTAGGTAACATTAATATGCATGCTTTCACTTTTAGAGTGAAAAATACAGTAATAAATTGGAGAAGTTTTTATAACATGCATCTATAAAATGTTATTCCTAAGTTGTTGGAGGCTTAAGGCACATACTATTTATATATTTATATATTCATTATATTCTAATTTGAAAAGATTGTTCAATATTCGTTTTAGATTTTTTGATGTAAATTTTGATATCGAATCACTAAATTAGAGCCTTGGGTTAAATGAAAAATAAAATACTAATGGTGGATTTCTTTTTTAGGGGTAAAACATATGTTTTTAACATGTTTGTTCAAAAGTGTGAGATTATAACTTTAAAGGTATTTATTTTGAAATGGCGAAAGTATAATTTTATTTTTTATTATTTCAGAATTTTATATATATAAAGACCCAGCAATTCTTTTTTTTCATAAAAATTTATTGCATAAATTTTTTCCAAACAATGTATAAAAACTTTCAAATATTAAGAAGCATTTTCCAAGTTTATACTTAGATTTATGGCTGTAATCCACGAAAACGTTTTATAGTGGTACGTTTTTTGATAAAAAGTTATTTAAATAATTTTAAAAGATATATTGTACCACGTATATGACTTATATTTTAGTATTATAGTATATATATATATATATAAATATATCTATTTCATCAAAGCGGAAGTGTATGACTTTTTGCGACAGTGTATGACTTTTTGCGACATGTCTTAAGATTGGAGGTATGTATTGATTAACTTTATTTTGTTTTGGCATTTTATAAAATATAGAAAAAGTCTATTCAAAAGAAAGAAAATAATTAAACCAAAAAAAAAAAAAAAAACAAATTCGTGAACAAGTCCAATATTAGATGAAGAAATCAGGTGGATATCCAAATCAATATGGAGTTTTAAATCAATATGTATGAATAACGGTTAGCCACTTGTCAAGTTAACACGAGTCAACTCTCGAAACTAATTTATCTTTTAATTTCTTAAAATACCTATTAGGGATAAATGTCCCACATCGGAAACTCAAAAGGTTATAAATTAATATATAAAGGATATGGGCCACTCCACTTATCGTCAATTGGTTTTAAGTTGGAAGCCCATAATCCTAACATGGTATCAGAGCCCGATCCGATCACATGCCTGACCCGACTGGTCCGCCTTTCTTGCCCAAACTACCCGAGCTTAATGGTTAACGAAACCCATTATCTCGAAGGAGCGTATTAAGGATAAATGTCCGACATCGGAAACTCAAAGGGTTATAAACTAAACTAATATATAAAGGATATGGGCTCCTCCACTTATCGCCAATTGATTTTAAGTTGGAAGCCCATAATCCTAACAATACGTTCTCACGCAAAAGATATTAGTTGGTATACATTGTTTTTACGTGTCTTATGCATGTATTTTCAGTAGCTTTCATACAAGATATATAGTATTATATCACTATGTACAGAAACATGTGTTGAAAGCAGAGATAGAGTATACGTACGCAATTAACTTTTAATTATTTATATATTTGTTTAATAAAGTTAAATTTTCTCGTATCATTATGACTATCCTATAAAATGTTACTAGTTTTAGTCCTATATGGTATTGTAATATACCACTTTCTTCCTTCATATTAGTCTTTTAGTGTCGAATTTGTAATCTTAAACTTACATTTTGATGGTATATTGACTTCTCCAAATAAATAAAAATTGGTCTATCTTTAGCTTGAAAGAATCTGTAAAACATTTGCCTCAACTAAAATTATATGAGACTCAAGAAACCTAATCTTGCTTTACTATTCCTATATCTTAATTACTGTTGAAAGTTTGAATATTACAATAATAACAAAAAAACTAGCTAACAATGATGATATCCATAAAACTATTAATTAAACATTATTTTCAACGAAGTTGTATATATAAGAAAAATATAAAATATTGGAAAAAAAAACGACGGTCCGTTCAAACCATATTCCAATTTCCTAATTTTATATTAACTTATAATCATAATAAATAAATAAAAGTCCATGGCAACGACTACAAACTCTCAAAGAAAAATACAAAAAAAAAACTTAAACCTTTGAAATATTTCGATTTATAAAATAATAATAACGAAAATTCAAAGTCTTCATTAGCGTAGGATTTACTCCTCTCTCTCTCTATAACATTCGCATTTCTCCCACATTTCCGCCACACTTAATTCCCATTAAATCCACACACACATAAACATATTATATATACAAACATTAGTCATTTCATTCATTACTTAAAACAAAAGCAACTAACTTTTTTTTAAAAAAGACCAAAAAATAAAGAAGACAAAAACATTATTTGTTACTACACAAATGACTCCATGTCGTCGTACGATGTTTCTTCTATGTCTTGTTCTCTTTCTTGCGGAGAGTGTCTCTTGTGTCGCAAGAATCGGAGCCACGGTGGAGATGAAGAATAGGAAGAGCTTAGGGTTTAGATACAATCATATTTTTGGTTACTTGCCTAAAGGAGTTCCTATTCCTCCTTCTGGTCCTTCTAAGAGACACAACTCTCTTGTTGAGTCTATTCCTCATTAATTTCATTTTTTTTTTGGTATATATTTAATGTATTTGTTTATGTTTGGTTTTGTAGATTAGATCGATAAGAGGGTTTAATGTAGTTGTTATACTTGTATATACTTTCATACGTACGTCTTTATATACTACTGATTTTTTTTTAATTGTTTTATGGTGACAAAATGTATAAACTAAGAAAATGGACTAAGCTTGTTAGCCTCCTTGTTTCTATTTTTTTATTTTTAAAAAATTGAAATTAATTTCTTTATAAAATAAAGATTGAGAAAACTTCAATCAATCAATGTTATGATTATGGATTTTCAACTTAAAATCAATCGGCAATGTGGTTCATATCCCTTATATGTTAGCTTTAAGTTTCGTTTAGTTTCCGATGTGGGATAATTATCCCTAATACTCTCCGCGAACGACAAAAGTGAATCAAACAACATACCATAATTTCACAAATTATATTTTCAAATGAATTTATAAAAACGGATTAAATCCAGATTTAACCATTTTCTCAAGAGGCCAAAACAAAGGAGTAGGCAAATTATCAAACCAATCATACCAATCCCATCCTTGACATTTCTCAGGCTCCAAATTCTTAGGAATCTGGTTCTCATCCACAAGCTTCGCGCGCATGAACACCGTCACGTAGTGAGAACAAGGCTTACCTTCTTCTTCTTCTTCTTCTTCATTGAATTTGAAGACGTTGTTAGTAACGGTCAATAGAGTAGTGTTCTCTATCTCTAAACCTGTTTCCTCTTTCACTTCTCTCTCCCCACATTCTTCGAAACTCTCTCCTGCTTCCCCATACACCGAATTAAATCATATATATAGCATTAAATCAAATCAAGGTTTTTTTACAAAAATAGAACATACTTTTACAATTACCATTAAAACAAAAATTTCTTAAGAATATCACAACTTAAAATACCTTAAATTCAACAAAAATAAACCTAAATCCACACAGTTCAAAATTAAATCATATACACTAGTTAGTGAACTGAAATAATATATTTATAAAATATTTTTGTAAGAAAAATTATAAACCAGAAATTAATTAATTAAAAGAGAGAGAGAGAGACCGAATTCGAGGTGGCCGCCGGGGAGAGCGAAGGTGGAGTTTCCAATTATTGAGCGGCGGCGACCTAATAAGACGGTGGTTCCTTTGACGACGAAAACAACCACCGCCACTTTCGGAATCGGAGCTGCTTTTGTCTCCATTTTTATTTGTTCGTCTCCTTCGATAAGTGTGAAAAACCCTTTGGTAGCGATTTCTTTTTTATATTGTTAACTGAAAAACGACGACGTATCATTGCGTTTTTGTTTTTCTTTCTTACTTTCTCTGTTTTGTTTTATTGGGCCAAATGTGTCATTAAAATTTGGGCTTTTAGAACTTATTTCGTTAGATTTATGAATATAATAACTAAACTTTAATTAATTAGAATAAATCGACAAAAAAAATAAACCAAAAGAAACGTCGTGTCCCTACGTGATTACATGCACTTTCTAGCGGTTTATTACACAAACTATAAATAAAACCCAAAAGAAAACAAACACATAAACAAAAAAAAAAACATTGTCCCTTCACCAAATCTCACACAATGAACCATCGCCAACAACAAAAACAAGTCCCAAAAGATGTCAAAACCAAACCCAATCATTGGTCAACGGGTCTATGCGGATGTTGTACGGACATAAACTCATGTTGCTTAACATGTTTTTGTCCATGCATTGCTTTTGGTCGCATCGCAGAGATTGCAGACAGAGGATCAACATCTTGTGGCGTGAGTGGATCCATGTACATGTTCATATTCATGTTTACTGGTTTTTGTGGGAGTAGTCTCTACTCTTGCTTCTATAGAACCAAACTAAGAGGGCAATACAATCTCAAGGAAAGGCCTTGTTGTGATTGTTGTGTTCACTTTTGTTGTGAGCCTTGTGCGCTTTGTCAAGAGTATAGGCAACTTCAACACAAAGGTGATTTTGATTTGTCTATTGGATGGCATGGGAATATGGAAAAGAAAGCAAGAGCGTCTGCGGTTGCGGTTCCTCCTTCGGTTCAACCGCCAATGTCTAGATGTTAATTAGAAGTGTGTTTTGTTTTGTTATTCATCTTTTACCACATTGGCATATTTGTTATAGTTATAACTTGTATGTCTCTATTAGTCTATTGGTTTTATTAAAATCTACTTATGTGTGGAACCTTGACGTTATTTATCAAATATCAATTAGAATTCCATTCAAGCAAATATATTTGTGTTCTTCTGAAATTATTTAATGCGTTTTGTTCAGATTTTATTAAAAGTTTATTCATTGTGATATTATATTAGGGACCCTTGAAATAATATAAAACATACTATTATTTTGAGTTGGTGTTGTGTTCAACTTTCACGTGCCTAAAAAAAGAGCCATGGCTAATAGTATTTGACTATTTGTGTATTTATAACAACTATTCCACTATTGTTAGAGACTAGAGTTTATAACTATGTCCTATTATAATTACATGTGGAACAGACCAGAAGTAAAGTGATTACTATAATTGTGTTTGAGACCTTATATATAATATATTTGCCACACAATCAAACATGAAAGTGGGTTTTGTCCCACTTTTGTCAACACTAAAATTCTCTTATTATATACATTATATAACCCACTTAAGCTCTCTTCTACCTGCCTACTCTTTGATTGGCTAACACATACATCATCAATCAACTTTCACTACCCATACTTAAATCAACTTTTCACGATAATATTATTAAGAAAATATGAGTTTCTCCACCACCATGCATTCATTTTTTACATTATTGGGGCAAATAGATTGTTTTTTCTTGTTTTTTTTTTTGCTCTTTCGAGATTATCAATGGTCCTTTGACTTTTATACTTCATGCTAATTAAATTTTGGAGAAATGGAGGTTTATCCTCATTATTTGTTTTCTTGAACCCAACAAGACATCTTGCGCGATGATCAATGACAATGTATGATGTGTGTTTTTAGCTATTTTCATATTGTGATATAGATACTATTATTTATAAGAAACACACAACATCTATTCAACTTTTGAATTAGTTCAAAAAAAAAGCATGGCAATGTTTTTTTTTTTTTTGTTAAAAAAGCATGGCAACGTTAGTTTGCATTATACAATATAGTGTAAATGTTAGTTTGCCATTATACAATCATATATAATAAATAGCAAGGAGTTTTGCTTACGTGTCAAGTGGAGAGAGTTTGTAGGAAATTAATGATTTTTTTATTTTTTATTATTATAATAAATTTTTTAAAATTATGATTATCTCCTTTATTTTTTAATAGTTTATATCATCAAATATTACTTATTAATTTAATATTTCGAAATTTAAATTATGTTTCCTAAAATTTATTAATTTAATATTTGGAATTTTCAATTATATATTCTAAAATTAAAGAATTTATATATTTTTTTATTAATTTATTATTTTGTTATTCGTTTATGATTATCCCTTTTATTTTTAATGGTTTATATCATCATATATAATTGTTAATTTGATATTTCGAAATCATATTTAATAAATAGCAAGGAGTTTTTCATACGTGTCAAGTGAAGAGAGTTTGTAGGAAATTATTGTTTTTTTAATTTTTTATTATTATAATAAATTTTTTAAAATTATGATTATCTCCTTTATTTTTTAATAGTTTATATCATCAAATATTATTTATTAATTTAATATTTCGAAATTTCAATTATGTTTCCTAAAATTTATTAATTTAATATTTGGAAAGTTCAATTATATATTCTAAAATTAAAGAATTTATATATTTTTTTATTAATTTATTATTTTGTTATTCGTTTATGATTATCCCTTTTATTTTTAATGATTTATATCATCATATCTTATTGTTAATTTGATATTTCAAAATTTTAATTATATTTCCTAAAATTAAGGAACTTTTTTGTTTTTTTATTAATTTAATAATTTTGTTTATGATTATCCCTTTATTTTTGAGTTAATTAACGTATTATATACATTTTAAAACATAATTTGTCAATTAACTGTTTTTGATGTAATAATTAAATTTTGGGTAATATAATTTGATTTTCGTACTTAAAATAACAAATTTAGCCTTATTTACACAAAATTATTGACAAAAATCATTCACGAAAAATCATTCACATAGATCATTCATTGAGATGATTAACAACTCACCATTGACATAAATCATTCATTCACATATATTATTTATCATTCACGTTATAATATTTATCATTCACGTTATATTAATTATCATTCAAAACGATTATTCACTCAAAATCATTCACATATGAACATTTACAAACAACCTTTCACGAGATATGGCAATTTTAAAGTTAAGGGTAAAATTGTAATTTAAAAAGTCAAGAATTTATGTCTTGAAATATAATTATAGCAAATTAAAAAAACCCACTCAATTTGTATATTTATGTCTTGAAATATACTTATTTTCTCAATTTTCTTTTTATGTTTCAATAATTTATATCATTATATATTATTTATTAATTTAATATTTCAAAATATCAATAATATTTTCCTAAAGTTATATACGATGTCAATATTTTGGGAATTTTAATTTATATAAAATTTATTATTATTATAAATGGTACTACATGCAACCTCATCTGATTTTGTTTACATTCGTTATGATTCAAGTTGATCCTTAGTTTTCTAATATTTATGTAAATATTATAAACTTAACTTCGTTTAAAATGTTATATAAATATTGATTTATTGTTATAAATATGTTAATATCAAATTTTTTATATCACATCATACAATTTTATATTTTTCGTAATCTAAAGCCTTTATAATTATTAACATCTTCATTAATGAGTTTTTCTTTAATTATTATAAAACTATTTTGTTGAATACGCTTTATTTTTATTAACCAAATTAGTTTGTGAACATATACAACTTTCACTTCTTTTTAAGTATCAAACTTATTATTTTGGAGAAGAGAATATGTAACAAACATATGCTTTGGTAGCATACAAACTTATATTTGTAACAATTTTTCAATTTAATGGATTAATTTTATATAAAATCTCCTATCACTATTATAATTGTATTTTAAATCATATAAGTCTACCATAAAACACAAAGCCACATTTTTGAAGTTTGTTATTTTCATGTTTTTATTTTTATGGATAATTTATAACATTTTTATTTTGGTTTTACCTCATCATGATCTTAACGTATAGTTTGAATTATCCAATATTAATTTAAAAATGTCAATAATAATTATTTTTCATGTAATTTTTTTATATTTATTTATGCGCCCGCGCATGGCGCGGATGAAACCACCTAGTATAGTGGTAAAAAGGAGAAATTAAAGAACAAGAAAATGAGGGTTCGCCGTCAAAATAAATACTCATTAACTCCTAAAACTTGTAATCACTAAATTAAAGACTATATGTGATATAATCTCACAACAAAATTTTAATAAAAGCAACCAATAGTATACCATAAATAAAGGGCAATTCTCATAAATAGCACCAAATACATTTTTTCTTACAAAATTACCACACATTCTCAAATGTTTTTTTCTAAAAAATACTAAAAATCTTAAATTAATTTAAAACTTTCAAAATTACACCATAAATCTTCAAAAATATATCATATATTCTTCAATAATATTATATCCTAAACACTTTTTAGCGAATCCAAATAAAAAATTAAGTTTTAAAAGTATTTAAACTCGTTTTTTGTATTGTGTATTTTTGTAATCTACTATTTTTAACGGCATCATTGATATAAAAAACATTTTAATGGTATTTTGTTATAATAAATTTATAATGGTATTTTAAAAATAAAAACTTGATGATATTTAAAGGAAATTCTCCTAAATAAATTTATACAAATATACCGAACTAATTAATTAAAACTTAAAAGTGATCCTAGTGGTTGATAAAAGCATCCATGTGGCACAACATCTCTTGTGTCTTTGCATGATCAAGCTGAGACTTACCAAGAATCTGAAACGCGTGACCAACGCCTTTGTACACCACGCGCTCGAACACATCACCACCGTTCATCTCCATCTCTCTATCCATCAACACATCATTCTCCGCCACGCACACAAGCGTCCTCTCCTTGGTCTTCACCGGTTTACAATAAGCATGCTCTCTGTTCGCTCCACGTGGCAAAGCCATCTTCCACCACGTGTCCGAAGCCGCGAGTGTAAGCATCGAGCTCTTCGTGTTGTTCCCCACGCGCTTCTCGCTCTCCGTACGCGCCTCCCCACCAAAGAAAGGCTGGATAAGGATCATTCCGGCTATCTTTATACCGGCTTCGTCGGTGGCTAATCTCGCGGCCACGTGGTTAGCGATATTGCCACCGGCGCTGTCTCCGGCTAAAAATATCCTCTCAAAGTCAGATAACTTTCCCCACAAGTTATCTTTTCGCGTTTTGTTGAGCCAATGAATAGCATTGACTCCATCCTCATAAGCCGCGGGGAGAGGGTTCTCAGGGGCTAAACGGTAATTTACCGACATGACCATGCACCGTGAGGTAGAGGATAATCTAACCAAGAACTCATGGTAACACGACCAAGAAGCCGAGCCGACACAGAAACCACCACCGTGGAAGTATACAAGCATAGGTAGTCTAGTGTTAGAGACCAATGGCATGTTGGTCTTGACCAAAGGGACATAGAGACGTGCCCATACGTTGGTTAACGTGTCTATGTGAACATCAGAACAAGACACGCCGAGTTCTAAGGGTAGTGTAGGACCCACACATGGAATGAGTTGAGATCGTTCCACGTGTCCGTCTTTGTAGACTCTTATAAGACCTTCTACTTCGTCTATGACCGGCCCATGAGTGTTATTAGGGCTAAATGTGGTTTCATTGGTTAATATTGTGGCTCCCATATTTATATTTTTTAAGTTTGATTTTTTGTGAGGTTTTTTACGAGATAAAGAAAGTTTTTTTTTTATAGATTTTGAGAAAAAATGTTTTTTTTTATAAAGAGAGTTTTGTGAGGTTATTGTGTTTGAAAGAAATCTTTATATATATAGGAGGTGGGATATACAATGGAGTGTGATTGAGACGGGTAAGGTTGAAAGTTTTATCCAACTTTGTACTTTTTTCATGAAAATGTAATTCAATAATTGAAGCTAAACTAAATGTCGTGGGTACTCTTTCTGTTATTTATATTTAATTTTATTTTTAATAGATTTGGCTATTTATTATGGTAGTTGTAAAATATTTTTATTTTTTTGGTAGATATTGAAAGTTAATGTCTAGGACCGGAGATATTGAAGTTAATGCCTAACCAGAAAATAAAAGAAAATTCAATAATTTAACGATTCAAAGGTAAATGACAGGGTCCCCTAAATGATATTCCATAAGGATTTGTCGCACCAAAATATTTTTAAGTTTTTTAGGAGAATGCATTTATTTCTCTCGACCTAATTTAGAATATTGTCATGACTACAATAGAAACGTGTGAATAAGACTTAAAAGGATTGTTCTTATCCAATGGATGTGGAATGCAAAGTTCAAAAGTGACTATTATTTTGTAAGTTAGTCCATGGACTATGTATATTGATGTTTTATATATATTTTCTCGTAAACCTTCCATTCATCAAATGATTCAAATCTAGTGGCGGTCCAGAGCACAAGCGGGACAAACACGTGCTTGCGGCCCAACTTTTTTTTTAAAAAAATTAGTATGAAAAGCGGCCCATTTTTTTTAAAAAAATGTAAAATCGACCTATATTTTTCTTTTTAGAGTGCGACCATTCTAAAAATTTCAAAATTCAGGAACGGCATCGAATTCAAATCATATTATAACATTTTTTAAAATAGTATATATAGTTGAAAAGATGAAAAAGGCACGTGGAACAAATATTGTGGTGTTGGGCGATAGTCTCCAATTATTCAACGGCATAGAGTCAGAAAGAGTATGTGATTGGTTTAGTGGTTTTGTCAAAAATGCACTTACCAAAAAGATACGTTGCCCCACTTTTGTTCTTCATTGTTCATGCACCAATACATTTCTTTTTCATTTTCTATATTATGCACGTAAGTCGTAAGTAAACATTTTAATATGTTGAGTGTATTAGTGTATTACAAATAGTTAATATCATTAACAAATATTGGGGTCAAATCTTTGGGGTCAACATTAGTGGCCTTATTCGAAGATCTAATTGGCGGTCGTTTTTTAACAAGACATATTCCCATGGATTTTAAGAGTTTATTTTTCAATTTTATAAAGAATATAGTTTCCTTTTATATTTTTAGTCTGAGTTTTTGCAAATAAAGTTCATCCACTACAAGAATTAGGGTCTATAGCATCATTTTTTTTGTATCATTAAATGAAATGATTGAAGTTAAAATCAGTTAATTAGAAGTGATACCGATTAAAGAGAGTTGCATCAATTTTGTTAAATGAGGTTTTACTTGAGTTTCTTTACATCGTTTGTTATACAAATGATGTTATGTTTCATCGTTTTGTATCACTAGTAATAAGTGATTGGAATTTTTTGAATTTGTATCATTTATGTTAGTGACTTAAATTCCTATCAATCAAATAAGTGATACATTAATCAAAAACATTATATATTTAGTTAAAATTAATTTGCATCAAAAACAAATGATTCAGATTAAAATCATTTATAAAATTGATTCAATTTGGTGCCTAATAAAGTAATAATCAAATGGGAGAAATTTTTTTTACAAAAGGTGGAACTATTTGTTTCTTAACGTTGAAGATGTAAAAAATGATTTTTATACATAAATAATAATAATGATTTTTTAAATAAATAATAATAATGATTTTTTTAAATAAATAATAATAATGATTTTTATTATTTTAAATTGTCATAGATATCCAGCTATTGATGATATCTTATCAAATCTAATTTTACCTAATACTACGTAGGCCCATATACATATTAACAATCTTGTACATATTTGTGGTTTAGATTATGGTTGTTTAGCGTGGTCCTCTAGAGGAATAGTTTTGTAATTATTATTTTTAATATGATTATGGTTTAGATTTTTTAAGTATCAAATATATCCAAAATAAATATTTTTATTTTTCCCTCTCCATTTCCTATTCCAAGCGGGAATACTAAATATTTTCCTCTATATATGTATCCATCGATTTGTTTTTTTATTATATAAGAATTTTAGAAAGCAAACAATTGTAAATCTAATCTTCCATCTTCGGTTTCCAAGGTAAATAGAATATCATATGATTACTCTAATTCTAAGTGTTTATGTTAATATATTACAAAAACACATATTCACCAAAAAAATATATTATATAGGGGTTTTACAGTGCAAAGATAAAGGTCTGGGAATCTAATCATTCATCTTCGACTTTAAGAAGGTAATTACAATACTACATGATTGATATTTAATTATGATTTTGTAGTTCATCTAAAATTGAATCTCATATAGCTTAGGTTTAGGTTTTATATTTATTGTGATTTTTGCATGGTTTTTTTATTTTATTTTTTTGTTTTTTAAATTTTATTTTCAGATTTTTTAGATTTTGATTTAAAAATTTGGGGTTTTTGTTTTTGTTATAAATAATGTTTTAAGGAACTCGAATGACGTTTAATTTGATTTTTACTTATAATTTTCATTTTTACTATTTATCACTAAAATATTATATAACTTATAGTTTTTATTTTAACACAACAAAAATAGAAATTCCCAACAAAAAATGCACATAAGTTTGTTGTTATCTGTTAAAAGATTTTCAAATAATTATTGCATATTTTAAATATAAAGAGATTTATATCATAATATATAGTAGGTGTATATCACAATTTTTTAACAGTTTTATATTATTTCATATTGCAAAAAAAAAGATCACGTTATTTTATCAAAAACCCACCAAATGTTGTTTTTAGTTTTCAAATACAAATTTTTAAAACCTTCCATTTATTGATTCAATCACTATTGTGCTATACTATTTTTTGATTAATTATAACTTCTAAATTTTATGTAAGTGGGGACGTTTAGCAAATACTTCTTTCATAACTCATTAAGCATGGTTATTATGTATTAAACATAACATATAGTATTTATTTTATATTAATTTCTTTGTGTGTGATAATCTGTATATCACTATTTCATATATAATAAGTATATGAAGATCTGTATATCAATTTTTTGAATTTTTGTTGATTGTTTGTTGATTAAATAATAATAAAATATAATAAACACATATAGGATTTTTATTTAATATTTTTCGATGGTCATAGGTTATTATGGATAAGTCATGGATTTTTAAAGATCGTTTATCTGAAGAGTATAAAGATGGAATAGAGAGTTTTTTAGATTATGCATTTGGCAACATCAAGGCAGAGTTGATTAAGTGTCCATGTAATCGATGTTGTCTATTCAAACATAAGTCTAGAGATGATATGAAGGGTGATTTACAATGTTTATGGTTTTATGTTATCATACACTAACTGGATACTTCATGGAGAGTCAATGATTGACTCTGAAAATATTTCAGTCATCACTTTTTACTTGGAAATGTTTTCGTTAATGACTAAGTAAATGATGTAGACAATGCAACCCGGAGGAGAAAATGGAACTTTACATGGAGGGCAGCTAAATGGCGGAACCCACGAAGACAATTCTGGTACTTAGTCATGAGAGTCACGCATTTGTGGTCATTTTATTCAGGTTTTTCTGAAGTTTTTTATTACTTTTAAAGAACTCATCTTGTTTCTCTTTTAAACAATCTTTGTTTACGTTTTTATGTTACAAACATAATTTGTATTTTTCATATTTTATATTAATGAGAATTTTATTTAATAATGATTTCATTTTTTATTATAAATAACAGATGTAAATTTCTATTAAAGTGATACAATTATTTGAAGAAACAACATCATTTATTAAAAATGATACTACTAATTTAAATCACTTTTATAATAATGATACAAATATTCGCATCAGTTGTATTTATGTGATAGTAACATTGTCATCGTTTACGATTAATTGATACAAATAATGTCATCGTTTGCAAGAAATGATATAAATATTTATATCACTTATATGAATTGATGCAAAAAACACAATCGTTTATCCGATGTGATACCAATATTGTATCAATCTATAAATGATACAAAAGTTATTAGTATCAGTTAAGTTAAACGATACAATCATTACATCAGTTTTATTAAGTGACACAAATTAGAATCAGTTGAGTCAAGTGATAGTAATGTTACCATCGCTTTGAAAAACCGATGTCAAATATTGCATCGCCACGATTTACATCCAAAACACAAATGATATAAATTTTCTTGCATCATTCAAAAACCGATTCAAAAGAACAAAAAAATGATGCTATAGACCCTAATTCTTGTAGTGATCCTTCTACGTTGAAAATATATATTATCTCTGATCAATGCAATATTGTATAGTTTACTATCTCTGTTTTTTAAAACATAAAGAAAAAACAGTTGTTTTAGTAGAACTTTAAAATACTTTTTGTAGGAAAAATAGACTTTGCTTTAAGATATTTTCATATATATTGAAAGTTCAAACCAAACTTTAAAAAATAAAAAAAAATAAAAGTTCTACAAAACAACTATTTTTATTTTTATTTTAAAATTTTTGTAGAACTTTTACAACAAAATTATTACAAAATGGATAAAGTATTATAATTCATGTGATATATCTCAAAATAACATTTTCTTGAAACTGAAAGAATATTCTTTGTGAGATAAAGAATTTGAGTATTTGAAAATGTTGTAATAATGTAAGAATGGTGGAGAAACTCTTATTTGTTAATAATATTATTGTGAAAAGTTGATTTAAGTATGGGTAGTGAAAGTTGATTGATGATGTATGTGTTACCAATTAAAGAGTAGGCAAGTAGGAGGGAGCTTAAGTGGGATATATAAGGTCCGATGGGTGACTGCGGTTTTTCGCGATGGGTAATTAACGAATTTGACAAGTGCGGTTTAAATGCGGTGCAGAATTAGCGAGTTGACATGTGCGGTTCGTACGAAAAAAGCGGTGGGAACATAAATTGTAATATAATAAATATTTTCATGTAATTATAAATTAAAACTTTAATATAATTAAAAATTAAAACTTTAATATAATTAAAAATTAAAACTTTAATATAATTAAAAATTAAAAATTTAATAAAAAAATTCAAACAATGATTTTGAAATTTAAATACCAAATTAATTGCAAAAATATTACTTCTAAAATAACATTATTTAAAAAAAGAATATATTGTAGATTGAGATTAATTTCTACAATAACTCAAAATATTGTTTGTATATGGTTTATATTAATTTCTTTTTATTTATTAGGCTATATTGTAGATTGAGAAATCATTTTATTTTTCACTAAAAATAAAATAAAATGTATTACAAATGATATATTGTTATTATTTGAACCATATATTAGTTTTCAAAAATTATTATAATATTTACAGTTGAATTAGTGTGATTTCTTTGTCAACAAATTAGTGAGATTCTGTTTTTGCAAGAGGTAGGCCAAGCTTTTCCAAGGACGGTGCCTACTTGGTATCGGACGTTAGAAACTTCGCCGACATCAATATCGGGTACGGGAAACCGGTATACGGAGGAATCGCGACTGCCAGAGTCGTGGATTTCCCGAGGTGTAGCTTCTATGTAGCATTTAAGAATAGGAAAGGCGAGGTTAGGATCGTTGTACCGGTTTGTTTAACGGTTAAGGCGATGAACCGGTTCTTGGAAGAACTTGACGATGTGTTAAACGGTCGTTATGTATCTAATGGAGGAAACAAAAGCCCTAATAAAATGATAATGTCTTCTATGTAGAATAAAACATTCATCAATGAATAACATTTTCGCACTATTTTCAAAACTATACACGTATCAAAAATAGTTTTGAAAAAGTTGTTAGAGTTCTTTTATATTATTGGCCTATATATGGGTCTAGCCGTCTAGGTTATATTGGGATTTATGTTTATTTCTATCACAATTAAAATCTAAGAAACAAAAAAAGGAAACTTCTTTACGAAAATAAAAATAAATGGAAGTTTTACGTTAAATAATAATCTTCCGAAACCATAAAGCAATGTTTTCATACCCGACCCGGACCCGCGGTCCGACCGGTAAAACCGGGGACCCGGCAAGCAATCCGGTTCGGGTATGATTGTTAAATTTGCTAGGTTGAAATCCGGATTGAGCCGGAAAAAACCGGCATAAACCCGAGATCCGGGCGAACCGGAAGCTACGGGTCAAAGTAATATATTTTTTTTACATATATAAATTTGTTTTGAGACTTTATGCTTTGTAAAACTAAAAATAGGGTTTTCAATTTCCACTAGCTTCGTGAAAACTAAAACTTGACTATGATGATTTAGAGAATAGTCTTGCTGAAGAATATCCCAAAAATGATGAAAAGGAGAATCCAAAAAAATATGATGGTAATATTCAAATAAAAATTTCAAGTTATATTATTTATGCTTATAAGTGACTAACGTGTGTTGTTTTTGAATTTTTAGATTTTGATGAAGATTTCACCATGCCACCCGAAGAAAATGCAGAAAATTATGAAAGGGAAAATGAAGATTGATTAAAATAATGTTTGATTTCTTTTTAATATTATCTATTTACTTTTATCAATTTATGATTTTATCCTAACATTAGTTGAGTTAATTTTCGTTGTCAAAAAAAAGTTGAGTTAATTTAGTTTTTGACTAATGATTTTTTATTATTATTGTGAGACATTATTATTTTTTCATGTTTCTTATAATAAATTTTATACTCAAATTGTTACAACTTACCGAAAAATTTGAATTGAGTTTATAATAAATTATATATAATATATATATATATATATATATAAACCGCGGTCGACCCAGAAACCCGGTGACCCGGAACATAATCCGGTTTGATTCCCGGGTCGGTTATGAAAACATTGCCATAAAGTCAATTTTCTTCTATATAAATATAGATTTAACTACTCACAAGTCACGATATCTCCGCACAATACTTCTATATAAACTTCACATCGTTCGTTGCCATAATATAGCCAAAAAGCAAACCATGCATGCATATTGAAGAAATTTTCAAAAGAGTTGACAAAAACAAAGATGGAAAAATATCATGAGACGAATTAGCCGCTGCGATTCGCGCCTTTTCTCCATCGACAACTTCGAAAGAAGAAATCGATAAAATGTTCAAAGAGATTGATAAAGATAGTGACGGCCGGCCAAATAGATGCTATAGTGTTTGCTTCGTGTTTGATTTTTGAAGACAAAATCAAAGAAGAAGTTGCTATAATGAAAGAGGCTTTTGATTTGTATGATATCGATTGTGATGGAAAGATATCGGCATGTGAGATTCACGTGGTGTTGAAACGTCTAAGTGAGAAGAAGACAATGTAGGATGGTTAGAGCCGTACGTTGACGTGGGAATTGGGATGGTCATGATGGTTTTGTGAGCTTTGAAGAGTTTAAGACTATGTTGAGTCCTAATAACAAAAAGTTGGTATGAACTTTGTCTAGGTAAGTATTAGTTTAAAGGCAATTTCCGAAAATACCGTGAAAAATAGTTTTTTGGACAAAATACCATGAGATTTTTTTTTTCCTTAAATACCATTAAAAAAATTTTTTGGACAAAAAATATCATACACTTAAAATTAAGTTATAACCTTCAAAAATAACATGAAACCCTCAAAACTAAACCCTACTCCCTTCAATATTATACCCTTAACAGTATATAGCGAACCCAAATGTAAAAAAATAAGTTTTAAAGTGTTAAAATTAGATTTTTGTGTTTATGGTATTTTTGTCCAAAAAAACATTTTAATAGTATTTGAGGAAAAAAACAACTGTAATGTTTTTTTTGTCCGAAAAACATTTTTTCATGCTATTTTGATGAATTGTTTCTTTTTTGGCTTTTGTTTCTAGAGATTATTGGTTTTTTAATTATAAGATTTTGTGGATGAATTATTTTGTTTGGATTAAGAAACTGATTTGATTTAACAACTCCATTTTTTGCTGTTAACATTTATATAACTTGAAAAATTAAAATCACATAACTACTACATTTTTAATATTAATTGGCAAAAAAGCTACTTTCTATATTTGTTTGATTTTCGTGTGTATTATTAATTAAGACAAAGATTCTTCAAGTATGGTTTCTAACTTTGGTTTCTTAGATTTAGAAACTGAGATCCTATGCATAAACTCGGCCGCAGAAAACTCTTCTATATCTTCTAAATTCAACTTCATCATCACCATGACGTCATCTCCTTCGCCGGCCGGCGAAACTTTCCCGTTAAAAACACTTCCGACGCCGGAGGAAGATTTATCTCCGATACGACGTCGTTGCTGTTGTTTCTTGACAGCAACGTATAACCGAGTCAAATCAGAAGCGTTAGCTGCTGACGTGGCACGCGTCATTGGGAAAGTAATGTACACGTGGCGGCCTTTGATTCGAAGATCGTCGTCGGCGGCTAAAGGGTTGATTTTTTTGCCTATTTTCAACGATTTGGAATCTACGAGGAAGAATCTTGGAATCTCAATCATTACTTCTCCGGCTTTCGTCGGCGCGTGGATACGACGCACTTCGCCGTCGGGGAGAATCACTTTAGCCACCGATGTAGATGAAGACGACGACGTTTTGCTTATTACCGATGAAACGTAGTTTCCCATTAGTTATGTGAAAAGTATAGATTATAAGTTTTATTTTTGTTGTGATGAATAATATGAGTTTTTTTTTTGTTTCAAGATAAGATTCAAGAAGTTACGATGTGTATATATACAAGAGAATTGTTTGCGAGTAAAAAAGAGTGTATATATTTTTTATTATTATTGTTAAGTGGAGATAGACAGTTGTGCATATATGCATGTTGACATTATATGGTCGAATCCGTGTTTTGACGTTATATTATAATTTTTTGTTGTAAATATAAATACATGAAACGTGTTATTCAAAAGTCTATGGCCATCGACCCATTAGTAGACTTTTCTGTTATTTCTTATCAATTTACTCTTTCATGGAAGTTGTAATAGGTTGCCGAAAAAAAAGTCATAACATTTGTTTATGCTTATAAATCTTGAGGTTATGTTTTTCTATGGTTTAACTTTAACGGAAATTTAACTATACATGTTTTTAATTCTTTAGTTTTTAACTTTTAACACAATAATTATTAAGATATAAGAATAATGTTAAATTATTTGGAGGATCTGATGACTTCGAGATTCTATGATTCCCTTGAAATTCGGGTCTCTTGCTTTAACCTTTTTTGTTTTGATAAAAAAGTTGACTACAAATTTATATCATATGATCTATAATTTATACTCATACACTTGTATTAAAAAAATAATTAAAACATTCTTTTTGCACTTTGAATGCTATAGACGACGAGCCTATATGGCTATAGTTGTATATTCTTATTATTTTTAAGTGTTGGAATTTATGGAAAAGAGGTGCAGAATTTTGTTAAACAATTCATATTGTGCATACTTTTATGAGATTAATTAAGATGTTTTCAATTTTTATTATTTGTTCTAAGACCAAAAACAATACTAATAAGAAACGAGATCATGTGTACTTGTTTTTTTTTTTTTTTTTGACAAACTAGATCATGTGTACATAACAATAATGATTTTCAGCCAACAGTTTCCTTGAATATGTAAAATTGTATTGCCACTAGTGAATTTTCTCCACTGAGTTTTGCGTGCCATAAGATCTGCATAACAGTTCGTGATACTTTTGTTCTCTTGTGAAGTGATACTAATGGATTTAACAAAGTTTATATAATGTTTCAAAATATAACTAAGTCGGGTTTTCGTACATACGTTCTTTTTTTCTTTGTTTATCTTTAGCTTGCACAAATATATTGTACAATAGATAATTACAAAAGGATTTAACAAGTTTTAATTTCATCATTTTGTTTTATTGTTTGTTTACTAGAAACCCTCTTAACCTGAAAAATAGTGATTAGCTTAAAAATAATTAACGAGATCATTTCAATCAAAAGATCATATATTTATTTACACGATACATAAGGAGAAAATTATGAATATTCGATTATATCTTTAGCTAAATATCACATTCACAATAAACATGAAAGTATATCATGTGAAGAGAAAAAATAAATAAAAAATACGTACATCGACTATATCATGTAAAAATATAAAAATACATCGAGTATATCATGGGATATTCCAATAATATACATGAATTTGAGTTTATCATCTCACAAAATATTTAACAAACACCTAATAAAAACCTATATATATGTACCCTCACGTCTCCCATCTCATAACCATCAATAAAAATTCAAAACACTCATTCATTATTCCTTCCTATTTTACATCTCCAAGCCTCAAAAATCTCCTAAGAATCCAACAATGACGAATTTTACAATTCTTGTTACTATGATTCTCTTCTTTACTTGTGTCACATCTCAAGACACATCAAGAGATTTTGAGTCATCTAAACTTCAATGGAGACATCACCCCGTCACTTTTTCCCTAGGCCTTTGCATAGAGGAAAGGCTTTATCGCCAGCTCCCGCTAGCGACAACCACCACTTCCATCCATCACCGGTAGTTACAAAGTGTTTGTCTGATTGTAGGGATGTAAAGACATGTTTTGATGATATTGCAAAGGCTTTCTTCACTCGCAAAGCTGCTATTGGATCGGAATGTTGCGCTTCGATACAAAAGATGAATGAAGATTGTGAGAAGACAATCTTTGGATCGTTTCATAACCCTTTCTTTAACGGCTATGTGAAGTTGCATTGCTCTACCAAAGCAATTGCATCTGCTCCTTCACCGGCTTAGTGTTTTTTAGTTTTTTTTTTAATTCTGAGTAGTTTTTTTCTTTTTATTTATGTTTTTTTCCTTTTATTTATATTTATTTTTAATTACGGTTTACAAAATTTATAAAATATCAGTGCTTCTACTTATTAAACTTTGTGCATCTATGAATATCGGAGACTATTACAATGACTTAAATTAAAATTCTTGCTTTGGCGATTGGTTGTAAGATGATGAATTATGTTTAAAAAGCATTATATTTTGAATTTATACAGAATTTAAGTTTCAAAATCGTAGATATATATATATAAAATATATTTAAGTTTTTTTACAAACACAGCCTCAATCAATAATAATTAATTAATTATCTTCTACCACATTAACAAAAAAGAATTTCGTTATCACTTTGGGCTCTATGTATTTAATATTTATCTATTTAGGGCCTTATTATTACAGGCCAACTGTTTGGATCAATGTAAACATGTTAATATCTTAAGAGGTAGAATTAAAAGATCAATGAGATTACTAGGAACAAAAACACATGAACTTCAATTCATAAAGTTGAAATAATATCAACGTTATTACAAATCAAAATAGAAAGAAACTTGGTCCAACCAAGCAAGAAACAAAAACATCATCAAATCTCCAATTCAAATGCAAATGCATTATTAATAAAAAAAAAAAAGTCTTGAAAACATTATTTCATTCAAGATTCGATTTTAACAAATACCATTTGTTCTCTTCCTGTCGGAAACATACTTCTTCCACCCTTTGATAATGTCTCTTTGCTTCTCCATGTCGCTTTTCTTCACCGTGACCATCAAATTATCGCTGTTAGCTTCGCTCTTCTCTTCTCCTAGTGAGATTTTGTGCATTATCCTTGATGGAAGCTCGTCGAGCTCACGCATCACTTTCTCGATATCATTCACAAGTCTCTCCGCAAGTGTTCTTGAGAAATCTTCTCTTATGACCACTCTAAGAACTGTTATGTGTTGTGCATTTGGTGGCATTGTATAGGCTGGTACTATCCATCCATACCTACATATTCATCATACATTTATTTTTTAGTCAATTACTAATTTAATATTTTTTCAAGAAATGGTATAATAAGGTGAAACAAAGTTTGTAATTTCAACATAAATTTATGATAATCGGATCTACTAGCATTAGAATAACTAGTATAGTTTATTAATTAAAATCTATAGATTATTTGGTCTTGAACCGTAAAAAAAAATATTATATACGAGAAGTAGCCACTAAAACTTTGAAAATGTTTCAAGCAGCATATATTAGTATTTTATAACAGTTGAAGAAAATATTAGTATTTTATTTGGCTAACGTAAAAAATCATTAAGACCGTTTCAAACCAGTAAACATAATTATAAAAAATGTTACTATATATATTTTTTATCTAATAATTTACATATTAATAATGATTTTAAAATAATTTACATATTAATAATGATTTTAAAATATTATTCATTATTAATATGTAAATTATTTAATAAAATATAGTATTAAAATTTGTAAATTACCTTTGGAGAAATTGAGAGTAAAAGTGGGTTGGTCAGCACCAAGATAATTGATATGAAAGATAAGTTCCTCAGGCAAATCCTCTTTGTTTCTCCAAATAACCCAACCAATGCCTGCATACACAAGTCCATACTTGTGACCACTCACATTTATACTCTTAACCAACTCCAATCTAAAGTCCCATTCCAATTCCGGATACAAGAACGGTGCAATGAATCCACCACTCGCGGCATCAACATGGATCGGTGTGTCCCATCTATCGAAAAACACATGCACAACTTTTAGTTAGTATATACTCTATAGTATTAGTCTATATATTGAGTATTAATTTATACATGTAATTATACTGTTGTTACCCGGTTTCTTTGTTCTTTTTGACCAAGAGATCGTTCAAGAGCTTAACATCTTCGAATTCTCCATTAAGTGTTGAACCAAGAATGGCCGCGACACATATTGTGTTCTCATCGACCATCTCAACAGCTTTCTCCGGGTCCATCACATAGTATCCTTCACTTAATTTCACTTCCTTAAGCTCAACTTCAAAGTATCTCGCGAATTTTTCCCAACACACCTAAAACATTTTTTGATCCATTATAAGAAATATTTCGAAAACCCGAATTTTTTTAGTTATGATTATGAACATTTTTATTTAAGAAATGTTGGTTAGTTACTTGAACATTGGCTCCGGTAACAATGTTGGGATTATCAAATGGTTTGCCTTCGGCTTTGCGCTTGTTCTGCCATTTCCGCTTGAAGGCTAAACCAGCCAACATTATGGCTTCAGATGATCCAACCGTTCCTACACCAACGGCTGTCTCGGTCTCGCCTAATGGTGCGTTGAATAGATGTGCAATCATGTTCACACATCGGTTCTGTTTTTAAAAATATTAAAACAAAAAAAAGATTAATTAGTGATAACCCACTTGACTAATGACTTTTTTTACATTGAGATTGTTGCTTAATTATAATAATGTTGGTTAAAAAGTTAACAACGTGAAGATTAATAAGTCATAATTAATAATACTATTCTATAGTGCAACTTGACATCGTGTAAATTTTATAATGTAAAGATAGCTATGATCACTAAGTTGGCAAAGATATATTAAGATATTAGTATCATCAAATAATTAGATTGAAATAAAATATTTACAATTAACTCAACTACTATCCCATTGGGTGGTCTTTGCGGGAATAAAGTAGTGACAATATTCCCCTGATTAATTATTTTCTTAAGTATACTCCAAAATAATTTAAACTTTGTTTTGATAAATGAAATAATGTAAACTTGATCAGCACATCCACAAAAGCCAGCATAGTTGGTATGTATATCTTTATACATATAGGAAGAAATCAATAATTAATCCATTTTATTAATGACACAAAAAACTTTATAGTAACAAATATTATTATAAATCAAAAACTAAGATCTACTAACATATAAATACCCTCTAATAATTTATAGTCAAAATGAACCCAAATTTGATAAACTAATAATAGTATCTAGGGCAATTCTGATGAATACCGTTAAAAAAAATTTTATTTAACATAATTACCACAGATTTTTGAAAATTTACAAATATCATTAATTTTTTTTCTTCATAAATACCACAAATCTTAAATTTTCAAAATTACACCCAAAACCTTCAAAAAATTATATCTTACCCTTTCAAAACTATACCCTAAACACTATATAGCAAACCCAAATGAAAAAATTAAAATCTAAAAGTGTTAAAACTCGTTTTTTGTATTTGTGATATTTTTGTAAACTACTATTTTCGATGGTATTTTTGTTATAAAAAACATTTTAATGGTATTTTTGTTATAAAAAACTTTGTAATGATATTCTCAAAACAAAAACTTATTTTGATGGTATTATAAGGAATTTCTTAGTATCAATACCAAGTAATTTCGTACAAAATCAATCTAGAAATACCAATGACCGGTCGAAAGATTTAAGCTTATCATAAATATAAAGTTCCTATCTAGATACAAATATACGATACTAGGAAAAATTTCTAAAAATGCAATTATAAATATTTTCTCTCCAAAAATATATAAATAATACAATATATAATTAGGCTTTATATAGGATTAGACCTGAAGTTCGGTGGTGACTGGGTACTCGTCCATGTCAACATAGTTCTTGTTAATAGAGGACATGATGAGTTTATCACACTCTGGCTCCATCCACGTCGTCACGAAAGAGGCCAAGTTTAGCCTTGGGTTCCCATCAAGCATTAGCTCGTCGTTTATTATCTGATACGCCGCTTCTTTCGGTATCGAGTTATCTGGCATCTTGAACCTATATATTCACCATCATATAATATGGTATATTTACCTTTTTTTTTAATGGATCAACAATTAATTTATTTTAAAAAATGAAAATAATGTTATCAAGAAACAAGAAACAAGATTGTTATGTTATATATGTTACCTAGGAAGTGAAGCTCGTACGTAACGTGAAGCGAATGTGGAGTGGACGGAGACGTCCGACTCCGACACGGCGTGAGAGAGCACCATCACGGCGATGAGAGAGAGAGAGAGAGAGAGATTAAGACAAATTGATGTTGAGAGAGAGAGAGAGAGAGTTATTCGAGGAAAGTGATGAATGAGATGAGATACACAACTTATGGGGTTTTATATTCAAAGGCTAGTTGCTAATCATGTAGGTTACTCTCGTAGTATTATTATTATTATTATTATTATTATTATTATTATTATTATTGTTATTATAATAAAATAAACAATATTTTCAGAAACTTCCTTTTTCGTAAATTTACTTCTCGGGGGCCTATACTTTGTTTTATTTTACATAACAATGCCTATAGTTTATTTCTTATAGTTAGACCCAAAATACCCTTTTTAGTAGTTTTGTATGAATTTTTATTTATAGTTTTTGAAATCTAACCTATAAGAAGGGTCTAGAAATGTATGAAAGCTCAACGAAAAAACGAATCTACTTTTTCCTTAATTTTGATAAAAAAAGATTTCTAAAAGAAGTACTATATGGTAAAAATATTCAACGCTAAGTATAAATGATCAATGGAATCCGAGGGAAAAAAAAGAAACTTTAATGGACCTTATATGTATGTATTTAATTGAATATTGACTATGTGAATTTGATTTACTTAAGATGCTAATATGTAATTAAAATATAGCCTTCTTAATTAGAATTTTTGGTTTCTTCGAAATTTTATTTGAAGGGCCTCTACTTTGTTTAAATTACTGATTTTTTTTAATGTGATTAGAGCAAATGTTTTTACATTTTTTTATTGAACACGGAAGACGACGAGGATGGTTAGTGGTTAGTGGTCACTGGTCAACATAATTTAGTTACCACCTGCCTCTAGTGTTATTCCCATATTAATTAAATAGCAAAACATATATTATACATGTGAACATATAATGGTCCTCATGATCATATAGTTATATTTATTTAATATGCAAAAATAAGACACACATCCTTCATAAAGTGATTTAACATCGGTAATTAGAATGGTCAACAATCAATTTCTTTTTAACAAAATAAAAACATTCAATTTCTTAGAAATTATAAAGGGGTTCAAGATTAATATGAATAAGATAAAAGTTAAAATAACCTGTTTCTTGTATTCGACAAGAAAGATCATGGCCCAAAATCCAAATTTTGTTAAGAGAAACTAAAAAAATATTAACAAATTGACCATCTTATATTATTAATACAGGAGACAGAGAGAGAAAATGAGTGTAAAAATCCTACGTGTCATCACCTGAGTAATTCTGGTCCCACGTCATTAAAAGATTTATTGAAAATTCAAAAAAGTCCAAAACAAAACCCAAAACAAAAGCTCAAATTTATCACAAAATTCTATTAAATTAACATAATAAATGGATAATATATTTAAAAAATGTTGAAAAAACTTATAAAATATAGAAAATATAATATTAAAAAATTCATAAGAAACACAATTTTATAATTTAATATATATATATATATGTTATTATCACATTGAGTTCAAAATAATGATAAAACATATTGTTCATTTACAAATAACAATATTATTTTGTAAAATTGTATTCAACACCAAAATTCATGTCAAATGACAAAACTTGACCATATAATTTACCCGACTCATCGGTTGAACCATCGGTTCCCAAAATTTGAGCAAAAATTTTTCGGATAAGTTTAGACATGATCAAAGAGTGATTAAACATTCTTAGACAATATGTTTAAACTATTTAAAAAGCCAATGAAAAACACAATTTTATAACTTTCCTAATGTTTGTATGTTATATTCTCGCACAAAAGGATGATAAAACACATTGTCCATTTATAGATAACAATATTATTTTGTAAAATTGTATTAAACATCAAAGTTCATGTCAAATGACAAAACTTGAACATAAAATTGACTTGAACCTCCGAAAATTCACTGGTTTTAATAGTCCGAGTTTTATGACAAATAGAAATCAGATTTACATACTTTTCATTGTTAAACGAGTCATATCATGATTCAAAATACTATGTAGTTATTGCTTTTTAATGATAAATAGTAACTTATACGTAATGGTAAATATTCAACATCGAAATGGAAATGATAATCTTTTTCGATGATAAATATTAAAATAATAATAGTAATAAATTTGTGTAAATATAACATTATAAAAACTAAAATACAATATATTTTGTATATATAATTAAAATTTAAACTCCACGTTTAACGAAAGAAATGTTTATTGGTAAAAACAATGTGTAGTATAAAATGAGATAAAAAGAATTTGGATCTCATTTTATACTACACATTGTTTTTACCAATAAACATTTCTTTTTCTATTATGTAAATTTTTATCCCGCGCTCGGCGCGGATAATTTCCTAGTTATAATACTAATGTGTAATTAAAAAAAAGACTCTGAATACATGAAAAATATTATTAAGATTATATATTTCAAAACAAAACCAAAGTGGCAATAATATTAGGCACGTTGCTTTAGCCAGCTACGCGTTTTCACTTTCTATTTTCTAATTATATATGCCAACACAACACTATCTGTCAATAATACTCAATAGTATAATCTTAAGAAACTCAATTTAAGTAATTAAAAATAGAGAAAGCCTTACTAATATAATGATGTATCTCTTTTTAAATAAATCTAGGAAACTACATTTTTTTTAATTTCTTAATCACAAATTTCTATTTCAAAATGTATTTTAGAAAAACTAGTCAAGGTTCATGCATGAACATATGCAATAAGTGGCCACAAATAAAAATTTCTGAACAGCAAAAAACGAATAAGTATTTTTTAAAAATCCAAATATTTTTACTGTCCTTACTACAAAAAAGCAAAAAATGGAAGTGTTAGGACTGATTGTAGCTAGCTACCGATCCAAACAATTTTACTATCATTATTATTGCAACAATATTTTAGTTTCGTATAACTATTGATTGTTAGTCGCGGATCTAGAGAGATTATAGACTCTACCCAAAACCTACTTGTTTGACGAAAAAAGCTATTGATCGCCTCATAAAAATAAATTAAATATCAACATAAAAATATCAAGAATTGAATATTGTAAAAGAACATCATGCATGTGAAAAATTATTTGTGTTAGTAGCGTATTGAAGTGTTTTTTTATGATTGAGAGGTTTTGGTTCTTTGCCCGTATATGTCTTTAGGGCAATATACGTATTTAATTTTCAAATTTTGACATCAAATATGCATAAATATTTAATACGAATCAAGATTTCCGATTTAATATATTAGTTTATAAATTATATTGCGGCGGTTCATTAAATTCGTTAATAATATTTATTGCGATGATTAAATTTTTTGTATGTAAATGAAATTTAAATGTTATGTAAATAAGTAAAGTTTTGATTTTAGTATATTTTGGAGTATTTATGTACATACATTCAAATATTTTATTACCAATATGTATATTCGAATGCGATAATCTAAATACTTTAGAATTTAAATTAATTTCGCGTGAGGAAATATTTCGTCATTTTAGATAATTTATCTTTGCATACATATAATATAGTATGAAAACTTATCACATTTCAATATAAAAAGAATTGACATAATAGATATACATAGTACCACAAATTGTTTTCCAAGACGGGTCTTAAATATGACAAATAATCTAAATCATTAGTGAAAGGTTCATAAACAATTTTCAAACTTTTATGTGTGTTATTTCTACTTTTCTAAATAATATTGTACTTAAAATGAAATTAACATTGATATTGTTTATTTGTCTACACCTCACCTTAATTTAATAGAAATATAAATGAAATTTACTTCTTTTGTGCCCAATTCTTATCCAAGTGTGTACAGTTGGTAACAAATAGCTGTAAATCCAATATATAATACAAAGTAGTTTTTCCTTACTCAAATATTAGATAAAAATCCTCACCAAAAAAATATTAGATAAAAATTTGTAACAAAAAAAAATATTAGAGAAAATGATTCATTAGTTACCTTTAAAGTAACGTCCCTCAAAAGTAGAAAATCTGCGATGAGATTTTTTTCATAAATATTTTTGTTTTGTTTTGGTTTTAGGTTCCTTGACTATATTCTTACATTTGTTAATAAATATATTTAAAGCTACATGATAAACATTAAAATTTTTGTGAAGAAATTTATTAAATCGTTGACAAAAAAAAGGAATTCTTATTAACCATATTTGCCCATCATATTTTCCAATATAAATAGCTTTAACTATTTGTTAATACTTTTTATTGTATGTTTTCTTTCATTTGAGTTAAAACAAAAAACAAATCAAAATGGTTTCTAGTGATAGTTCAAGCGATGAAAGAGGCAACAACAACAACAATAACAATGGGCATAAGAAGTATCATCGCCACACTCCTTTTCAAATTCAGAGGCTTGAATCGTAAGATCTTAATTTAATTTACCATTTTTTTACATAATAATATATTAAATCCTAATTAATGTGTTTTAAAATTTAATTTTTAAGGTACTTCAAGGAATCTCCTCATCCAGATGATGTTCAACGTCGCCAATTGAGTGGAGAACTGAATATGGACCCACAACAAATCAAGTTTTGGTTTCAAAACAAAAGAACACAAATCAAAGTAAATATTGTTTTTTTTTTATATTTTTATGTCATATGGGTCAACATAATTTAATCTATAACCATAACCTACACAAAACGCTTTAAATTTTTATATTATAATTTTTTTTATGATGATTTTGCATATTCATAAATTAAACAAGAGTTGACCTTGAAATTAAGAGTATTTACAAATATTAATTAATATTTTTTTTGTTTTTTTTTTTTAATATATATTGTAGACACAGACTGAGAAAGCAGACAACAACTCATTAAGGGCTGAAAACATAAAGATGAAACGTGAGAACGAACTGATCGAAGAGGCACTAAGGACAGTGTTGTGTCCTCCGTGTGGTGGTCCTTGTCCTGGTCACGATGAACGCGAACGCAGCCTGCGAAAACTGCGTTTGGATAACGTCATTCTCAAACAAGAGGTGTGTTCTATTTTTTTTAATATTCACCAGATTTACATTGATTTAAATAAATATTGATTGATTGATTCGGATGAATATTTGTTCGGTTTTCGCTAATACATGCTGTTAATCTTGATTAACAATTCATTTGAATTATTAAAAAAACTAAGTCTAACGTGGTTGGATTCATCCATACAAAAAATTGCGCAATTTTTTATCGCAAAATAGAAACAAACTAAATTGGATTCGCAACGGCTATAATGTAAATCAAAATTTTAAAATTGTGAAAATTATATAATTTTGTTTATGGTAGGATTTTTTAAAATTATCAATACATAAAAAAAAATTGCATAAATTTTGTCGCAAAATAGAAACAAATTAAATTGGATTCGCTACGGCTATAATTTAAATCGAATTTTTAAAATTGTTATAAAATATATAATTTTGTTTATGGTAGGATTTTGTAAAATTATCAATACATACAAAAGATTGCATAAATTTTGTCGCAAAATAGAAACAAACTAAATTGGATTCGCTACGGCTATAATTTAAATCGAATTTTTAAAATTGTTAAAAGCTATGTAATTTTGTTTATGGTAGGATTTTGTAAAATTATTAATACATACAAAAAATTGCATAAATTTTGTCGCAAAATAGAAACAAACTAAATTGGATTCGCTACGGCTATAATTTAAGTCGAATTTTTAAAATTGTTAAAAATATATAATTTTGTTTATGGTAGGATTTTGTAAAATTATCAATACATACAAAAAATTGCATAAATTTTGTCGCAAAATAGAAACAAACTAAATTGGATTCGCTACGGCTATAATTTAAATCGAATTTTTTTAATTGTTAAAAATATATAATTTTGTTTATGGTAGTATTTTGTAAAATTATACATACTAAAAATTGCATAAATTTTGTCGCAAAATAGAAACAAACTAAATTAGATTCGCTACGGCTATAATGTAAATCAAAATTTTAAAATTGTTAAAAATATATAATTTTGTTTATGGTAGGATTTTGTAAAATTATACATACAAAAAATTGCATAAATTTTGTCGCAAAATAGAAACAAACTAAATTAGATTCGCTACGGCTATAATGTAAATCAAAATTTTAAAATTGTTAAAAATATATAATTTTGTTTATGGTAGGATTTTGTAAAATTATCAAAAGATTGCATAAATTTGTCGCAAAATAGAAACAAACTAAATTGGATTCGCTACGGCTATAATGTAAATCAAATTTTAAAAATTGTGAAAATTATATAATTTTGTTTATGGAAGGATTTTGTAAAATTATTAATACATACAAAAAAATGCATAAAATTTGTCGCAGAATAGAAACAAACTAAATTGGATTCGCTACGGCTATAATTTAAATCGAATTTTTAAAATTATTAAAAAATGTATAATTTTGTTTATGGTAGGATTTTGTAAAATTATCAATTGATTAAAGTATCTACAATCAAGGCCTCTTATGGCCATTGCGAATTGAATTTAGTTTGTTTCTATTTTGCGATAAAAAATTACATAATTTATTGTATGGATGAAATGAACCACGTCAGACTTTATGATTAGGCGCTTTTATGAAAAATTATATGATTTATTTCCTTTTTCCGCTTTTAGGACAAGATTAATGTATCATTAATTTCTTACTAAAGTCGTATTTACATAAATAAATCGTTAGAGCATGATTATCCACAAGAGGTGGAAAAAACCTCTTCAATTTTTTTTTTATTATTTTATTTTAAAAAAATAATAATAAATAAATAAAAAATGGATCAATCGCGGGCCGCCACGTGGCAGTGGAGCCCGCGAATAATGAAAAATGTGCCTCTTATATTGGATTTTTTGGAAGCACATCTTAATTAATTTTGTGGGTCCCACAACTAAGATGTGGGTGAAGAGATCCCTATATTAATGTTCTTACAGTATAAGAATTTAGAATAGTAATGCTCCGTTAATTTCTTACTAAAGTCGTATTTACATAAATAAATATTTATTAATATTTGATTTCTGGAAACAACATATATGAAATTTAGAATATTAATGCACTGTTAATTTCTTACTAAAGTCGTATTTACATAAAGAAATCATTGTTAATATTTAATTTATGGAAACAACATATATTTTACAAATCTAGAATACTAATCTACTATATATTAATTGCTTACTAATATTTAGTTTATGTCAACGGTATATATTATACGAATTTAAAATATAAATTTACCGATAATTTCTTACTAAAGTCGTATTTACATAAATATGAAATATTTTTCTAGACAACTCAACATAAATATTTTTGGCAAGAACACATATGTTTTGGTCATGACTAATATTTTTGTTACTAACTCAAATATTTTTAATTTTCTAGTTTGAGAAGCGCTCAAGTTACCTAAGGAAAAACGGAGGCCACTCAACAGCTAGAGTTGAGTCCTTAACCTCTAGCCATGGTCCATCATCGTACGCATCGACCTCCAACAATCGTCCTGCCATGTACGGATCCACCTCTAACCATCGCCTCGAGCGACCAAGCTTGTTAAGAGGACCAAACCCTCTTGAAAACATTAACCTAGCTCAACCTCCTCAGCGGCGAAAACCGGTAACACAACAACATTTCCCACCGCTAACTCAAATGGAGAAAATCGTGATGGCTGAAGTTGCGGCGAAAGCGGTTGTTGAGGTTATGAGGCTGGTTAACATGGAAGAACATGTATGGATTAAGTCGTCTATTGATAATAGACTAATCATTGATCAAGATAATTACAAGCAAATGTTCCCAAATGTGACACATTACAACAGCTTAAATCCTCAGACAGAATCTTCTAGGGATGTTGTCGTTGTCCCAATGGATGCAAGAAACTTGGTCGACATGTTCTTAGATATGGTACGTCGTTTATTTCATTTATATAACATTTTATATTTCTAACCAATTAAATGAATTATTTGATTTAATATTTACTAGTAGATCATAACATTCGCTCATTTTAATAAACCAATTTGTATATTTTTAGGAGAAATATAAGAGGCTATTCCCAACGATTGTGAACGAATCAGCAGCGATTCACGTGCTGGAATCTATGGACCGAGAGAGACCAGATTTCTCGAAATTGGTATTAATCTTAGAAATATATTATTTTTATATTTATTTATTTTCTAACTGTTTAATTAAACATGATTAATTAATTTAGATATATGAGCAACTACACATATTGTCACCACTTGTGCTACCAAGAGAGTTTATGATATTAAGATGTTGTAAGCAAATGGAGGAAGACCTATGGGTTGTTGCTGACGTGTCATATAATCTCCAATACGTTGACTTTGAGTTTAAGTCACCGATTTGCTTTAAACGTCCCTCTGGTTGCATCATCCAAGCCTTGCCCAATGGTTTCTCTAAGGTCACATATATTTATTAATTTATTTTGAATAGTTTACATTAATTAGTGAATACTATAATTTTATATGTGATGGACAAAAATGTAACAAAGAGAAGAAAAAAAAATGGGCAGGTGACGTGGGTGGAACATGTGGAAGTAAATGAAAAAATGAGGCCACATAGGCTTTATAGAGACATTTTAGGCGGTGCTTCCGGCTACGGAGCTCGCCGTTGGACGGTGGCTCTTGAGAGAATGTGTGAGAGGCTTTCTCTCTCCACCGTTTCTGTCTTCCCCACCACCGACTACGGCGGAGGTATGATCACTTATACTTATACGCTAATTAATTATACTTGTATATATATGTATTTTATAAATATGAGATAAAAATTTCTGATAAAAATAACAAAGATACAATTAATGTTTTAATATCAGAATTGTAAGTTTGTGCCTTTAGTATAGCTCTAATATGTAACAATGTTAAGTGCTAGCTAACAATATTTTGTGCCTTCAAAAGAATGATTTTGGTATAACAAACTTTAAAACTAGTTATAGTTTTGTAATAAATATACATTTTTTTTTGTAGTTGTGCAAACGATAGAAGGGAGAAGGAGTTTGATGAAGTTAGGAGAAAGAATGCTGAAGAACTTTGCATGGACACTGAAAATGTCTGATAAATGCGATTTTTCGCAAGTGTCTGAAGCCAACAATAGCGGAGTTAGGCTTTCGGTTCGGACAAACAGAGAGGCTGGTCAACCACCTGGTCTCATTGTCTGTGCCGGTTCATCTTTATATCTCCCTCTCCCTCCTATCCAAGTCTACTCTTTCCTTCGAAACATCGAGCTTCGCCACCAGGTATGGCTTAGAAATTGCACCAAATCCATATTTATTTAGCCTTATACATATTTATTTTCACACTTTTTTGGGGGGTAATTAACAAGAATTGTAATGTTTGAATGGAAAAAAAAATCAAAAGTGGGACGTTCTCTGCCATGGAAATCCAGCCGCTGAGATTGCTCGTTTCGCCACCGGAAGTGATCCTAACAACTCTGTGAACATTCTCCAGGTATACTAAAACTCTATAAATTAATACTCGATAGATTAATATCTTGTAAAATAAAATAATAAACCTTCTAGTCATATATGATTATTGGTGTTAGTAATTAAGTTTTAGTAATATAGCGTAGTCTCGACGTTATTAATTTATAAATGTGGTAGTGTTTACATGTTGCTTTACTTTGACATTTCTCCCTAATAACTAATAATGTCTTCCTTTTTTGATATAGCCAATAAGTGCAACGGAGACAAGTGAGCTGGTGATAATACAAGATGGCTACATAGATGCACTTGGTGGCATGGTCGTCTACGCACCGGTTGGTCTAGCCACCGCGTATTCGGCGATTACGGGCCAATCCGATTCTTCAGGCGTACCAATCTTACCTTCTGGTTTCATCATCTCACGTGACGGTCGTCACACAAACGGTGATCAAGAAAACTACTGCACGACGGTCCTGACCGTGGCTTTTCAGATACTTGTCTCTGGTCCGAGTTACTCTAAAGATATCCACTTGGTGGAATCTGCCGCGACGGTTAATACTTTGATTAGCTCGACGGTTCAAAGGGTTAAAGCCATGCTTAATTGCGAGGATGGTCGTTGAGTAAGTGAGTGAATGATTAGTAACCAGTTTTCACTTGGTTATTAATTTTTTTAATTTCTCTTTTAAAACTTTCAAATAAAGTGAGAAGGATTTTCTCTATTGAGTAATAACTCTTTTTATGTTTTTTTTTGGTTTGGTTATTATAAACTTTTTTTGTTTCATGTTTTGTAATAATTTCTAAGGTTGTAATCCTTAGATTGACAAACATTGTTTTATGTTGTTGGCATGTGTGTTTGTCTAAAACTCTTTGTTATTTTTTTTTTTTTTTTTTTTTTTTCATCATAGTATAGTGTCTAAGTAGTTCTCTCCCAACTGAGAGCGGCGAGGTTCGAACCCCGGGTTATGCGATTAGATGCAGAGGTGGCTACCATTGGGCCACTTGCTCATCCGCAAACTCTTTGTTATTCGAATGTTATAATTTTTATTTTTTTTGTTAAGTGGTGACAAATAATAATGCACTTAGGAAAAGTTTTTGATCTTTACTTGTTTTAAATTCTTGTTATAATCTTCCACATTTAAAACGGCGAGTTTTCTTATCTTCTAAACATTAAAACGACACGATGTCTGTTTTCTCATAAGGATCAGAACTAAAATAACCTCATAGCCAGACACCAGAAAGGCCCACTAGGCCCAATATCAATCCCTTAAGCCCAAATTAAATGTCACGTGAATAGCACGTGTTTAGGGCTTCTGCATCTTTCTTCGTACTTATAAATAGCCTTTGACCAAACCTATAATCTTAATAAACCAGCCGTCACCAATTTTTTTTTCTTTTTCATTACAATCTCTTTGGTTTTTTTTGATGATTTTTGTTTATAAATTTTTTTATGTTATAGCGTCAATATTACTGATTACCAACGTTCTTGTTAATGTTCGTTGTGTATGAGATGACGCTAAATTTAATTTCCCTATTTCTGCAATTCGTTTTAGATTTTCCTGTGGAAAAAAAACATTCATGTTTTTTTTTTTTAATAATCAGCTCAAATTTGCAGATTAGGGTAAATCTTGTTGTCTGAATTTTAATTTTGTCTTTATTATTTTAAAATTTAGTGGAGATTTGGAGGTGATGATAATTTCCCCAGATGATCGAATTTGATTATACTGAGCGATTTTAATATTTCCTCTTTAATTAGAAGAAGTCAAGCCTATTTTCTGATCCTTCTCCCTATTTTTTTATATTAATTTATGAGCTTTTTATATTATTATTTATGATTTTTTTAATTTTTTTTACAAGACTTAATAAAATTGAATTAGATATGGAGATTGGAGGTGATGACAATTTCCCCAAATGATCGAATATGATTATACTAAGCGATTTATAATTTCCTCTTTAATTAGAGGAAGTCAAGCCAATAATCTGATCCTTCTCCTAATTCTGTTAATATCAAAATAATGACAATTTGCATGTTTTAAAGATTTGTCTTAATGGGAAGTGACTATTATATGCATGAATTAAAAAGTACTAATCTTGACAAAAAAAAAAGTACTAATCTTGATCTTATTAATTAGTTAGCACTTTGTGGCCCAAATGTTGACAAAAAAAAAATTAGTTAGCACTAAATTAAGAGAAGATTTGATTATGTTCAATTTACTACAATTATTTAGTGAACCATTATAACTAAATTGATTTATTTATCGTCAGTTATCGTTAATCTAACCAGCAAGTATGTTAATAACTGCTACATATATCATATTAGTTTTAAACCGGAAAATTATCTTAGTCTGGGTCCAAACCGGAAAACCTAACTTGTTTCACAAACAAGTCCTTGTGAATTTTGTGTTTCATGCCAATATCCTCATAAGCAAAACTTTTTTAAACTTGTGTCTTTAAAATTTATTTGAATAGCCATTTGAATATGGTTTTAGCGACATCAGGTCGCAGAGTATATGCTGCTTTGCTTGTAATGCAAGAAAGCTCATGTATTTTATTACACTAACAAAAGTTAGATGTTTCATTGCAAAGACTTGAAGAAAGTATAATTAAGTAAGAGCATATGTTATATACTTATTAGGGATGGCCCCGGAGGGGATATCCCAAAAAATTCAATATTTGATATTTGCTTTGCCTTTTCGAATATCTATTTTTTCTATTTGCTTTGCTCTGAAAAAATACGAATATTCGGATCTCTCATTTCAATATAAAATAAAGTTGAAAATTCTAGTATTTTTTATATGTAAAGTACTTTTATTTTTTTAAATGATCCAACAGGTTAAAGATAAGTAAAATTAACTAGTTTTATAATAAAATTAAATAAAAAACGTTTGATCTAATGGAAAATTGATATTTTATTTTTTAAAAAGTTGCAGTAATTAAGATTTTTTTTCATCCCACTATATTTTGTAATTTTAATATTTATTTATTTATTTTACTTTACTATTAATTGTGAATATGACCATATATAAAATGTATTATATATTTATCATCTAATATACATATAAGATAAATGTGTGATACATACAACAATTTTAACCAAATATGACAAATGTGATGAAGAAATAATAATTAATATTATATATAAGTATATAGCTATATTTAATATTAAGTTATTTATATAAATATGACTATACATATAGACATATATATTGATGCACGATGCGGATCGGATATCCGACCTTGGAAATTTTAGTTTTTGATATTTGTTTTGTTCTTAAAACATATTTAATTTTAGTATTTGCTTCGATTTGTAATATCACGGATATCCGGATTTTACGAATCGAATAAAAGCAAATAACAAATTGGATTAAATATAACGGATATTTTGTCCAGCCTAATATTTATATATATATTGAAGTAGCAAAGACCCTTTGAATCTTTGTAAAATAAAGAGCTAAAATAAGAAGCAAACGCAGAAAATACACCAAAGACAAAAGAAACATACTCTTCTTATTGAAAAGCCAAAACTATAGCATCATCTTAGACGACTAAGCTTGGCTTAATCTCTGTTCCTGAAACAAATTAATAAATTTGTTTTAAATAACTAATAATAATAATGCTCAATATTTTGCACACACAAAAGCTCAATCAATTAACGAATAAAACATCAATATAAAGTCCATAAACCCTATATTAAAATAAAATTCGATCACATAAAATCTATGTTATATTCTATGTATATTCTATATTAATACTCCCAAACCCTATAAATACTTTTCATAGACCAAAGACTCTTTTCATCTAAATCTCTTCATTTAATGCAATGATTACTAATTTGCCATATCCAAAATTTATAAGAGTTGTTAATTATTATGAACTTAAAAAAAGTTAATATGTAACAAATTCAATCTAATCTCAATACCAAAAGTTATATAATAAACAAAAAAAAAAACATTAAACCTAACAAAACACAAACTCATGATCATCATCGTCGCTGGTTTTGTTATCTACAAATTCCCAATCTTCTATGGTCTCTTTCTTCTCTAAATCTTTCTCCAAAACTTGAAGTTGCTTTTGATCTCTCTTCTTTGCTTCAGAATTAAACACAACAAACTCTTTCTTTACCTTCACTTCGTTAGGTTTAGGCAAAAAAGATGAACGAGGACGATTCAAGATTGATTTTAAAGTTCCGAAAACGCGGTCTTCGCCGTCAATAGCAAGCTCACCAAACAAGTTGTCTAATTCAGAACTTGTCATAGGAGGAGAATGTTTCATAACCGCACGCATGTTAAACTCTTTCTTAGAGATCTCTCCATTGACATATTGATCAAATCTTTTGAAAGTTGTTTTGATATTGTTTTTGGTGTTAGACATTGTGTTATGTGTTGTTGAATGTTGATGACTTTAAAGTTAAACCTAATTAAGGTCGTTTAATAATCGCGTGTTTGTATGTATATATACATATATTTAATAATTTTTCCTTTTTTCATATATTGTGTGTTAATTAAATAGGAAAAATTGAGTTAGGATTAAAAGAAAATTTATCTTTTTTTTACAAAAAGGATATTTTATTTTATTAGTTGAGATGAAGGTAAATCTCTTATTTTCCTTTATATTTGGGTATCTTTGTTTATAGATATATACATATTGGTTGATAAATCTTTCCTATATAAATATGTCATTATCATAAGACATATTTTAAGAAGTCGAGTAAAACGATAAATAAAAAAATTTACACCGTCATTAAAAACTCTTAAGATGATGTCATCATCATTAATTCTTTACTTGCAATTACAAAAGCTTAATAAAAAAACTTAGTAATAGATTACGAAACCTAGAGGTAGACACAAAAACCAAAACCAAAACCGAACTTTATTTATGCAACTAAAGATTTAGATCCTAACTTGTTCATAAAAAAATTTGGGTAAATATTTGGGTAAAGTGTATTAGAAGTCCAAAAAAGTGAGTTATAATTAAAAAAACATTTTTTAAACTTATTTTTTTAAAAATAACTAGATTTTTATATTAGGTAAAAATATACATATAGAAATACAAAAAAAAATATTTTTTAAAAATTATAAAAATTTTGGGCCCTAAAATCATGGCTATGTGCGTCGCACCTCTTGTCCTTCCCTCTAAGCCAGGGGCGGCTCCACATAGGGAGGAGGGGGTGCAGTTGCACCCCATGAAATATTGAAAAATACAAAATTTTCACTATTTTTCTTAACAAATTATTGCTAAAATTGTAAAATATGTGTGTTTGCCCCCTATAAATTCAAAGTAAAACAATTTTGCACCGGGTAAATTTATGTGCTAGATTCGCCACTGCTCTAAGCCGACCCTGAGTGTATACGAAACCCCACAATAAAGACAAATGTGAGTAGCTCTTGCAGCTTGCATGCATAATTAAGAGAGATATAAATGTAAAATGTTTCACAAAAAAACTCAAGGGTAAATTTGCTAAATATACAAATGGTGGGTGAAAATTTGCTAAAATGACAAAAGATTACATTAATTTGCTAAAATGACAAAAAATTATATTTATTATATCATGTGTGTGAATAGTTTTTTATGAATGATTTTGAGTCAATGTTTGTTGTGAATGGTGAATGACCTATGCGAATGATGAATAATACATGTGAATGACGAATGTTATTTATGAATGATCCATGTGAATGATGAACTGTGATTGACCTCCGTGAATGATCTATGTGAACAAGGGTAAATTTCTCATTCTTACTACGAAAATCAAACAAAATCATCTAAAATTTAATTACTACAACAAAATCATCTAATTGACAAATTATGTTTCAAAATGTATCAATTACGCTAATTAAGTCTATAACTAAAGTAATGTTCATATCGTTTATATTTTTTGTCGATGTGGTTAATTAAAACATTTGTGAATTGTGTGTATAGTTCAATAGTAAATTGTTGATATATGTCAAAGTACCATAGTTAAACAAAGTAGTGGAAAGTTAAAAGAGTCATTATAATTTATCTAACCCCAAAAAGCTCCATTGTCAAAATATTACCATTCTATGTCACAAAGCCATTTTCTTCTATATGGAGCAAATATTTAGGTAATGTGTCAAACCAAGGAAAAATCTCCTAAATGGATATTTATGTGGAGTAAGTAAGAAACGTATTAACAAGTTAACAAATAACAAACAACAAGCAAACTCAGCTCAAAGGAATATATTGTCCAACAAAGTTTCATTCGGACACAAATGTTCCCAAAAGAGGATGGTTATAACACCGACATCTTAATATGAGTTTTTATTGTAAGAAAATTAGGATGGTTATCAAATTATACAACTTCTCATCAGAATATTTATACAAATGAATCTCACATTGATGGCAACATAATCCAAAAAAGTAGCCTAATATTGTCACCATCATGATAAGATAACTTCTTTTCTTGGCCATGTACCTGCAAGGAGACAAGATCAATGTTATAATGGGACTTAAAAAAGTTATTGTACTGATTTAAGATTTTTACTTTCTTCTAAAGTCTCTTTTCTTTCTTTTTTTTTACCATGAGAAGAGTTAAAAGGAATGGCCAACAGATGTGAATCCAGCAGCTTTAACATCTTTTAGAGTAGATGATAACCAATCCAAGCCTTCGTAAAGCCCGTCTCCGCGGAGAGCACAAGTTCCTTGTATGTGCCATTTCCTGTTTTTGAGATCAAATAATCCTAACCCTTCACATACTTCTCTCGGTGACATTGCTCCTCTCTAATAATAACCAGCCATGTGTGGTTAAAAGAATCAACAAGTAAGTAAAATATAGAGGAGACACAAGCAAGGAGAAAAGAAACAGGACAAGAAGCTTGATCTTTACCATGTCTTGTTTGTTTGCAAAGACAAGAATGATACTATTGAGCATGAAAGGGTCTTTTATGATCTCCTGATGAAATCAGAGAGTGTGAGGTTAAGGAACTAAAACAGAGAGTTATGTTACAAATTACTAAACCTGAAATTCTTGCTTTGCTTTAACAATCCTCTCTCGGTCCAAAGGGTCTACAACGTATATCTGCGTGTTAGAGAGTATATACATTATAAACAAAGATCTTAAGGTTGGTCAAGCAAACATGCGGTGCATGAATGAAAACAAAAAGCTAAAGGGTATAGATATATGTATGTATGCATACAAGTCCGTCGGTGTTGTTGAAGTAATGCCTCCAAAGAGGTCTAAGTTTCTCTTGGCCACCAACATCCCAAACTGTGAACATCACATTCTTGTACTGAACTTTCTCCACATTAAATCCTGTCGTAAAACACGATACCATAACTACATGACACAAGAGAAAATTCACAGGCATGGGCTTATGGATATTCAGGACACAACAAGGGATCACAAAACATTGGCAAAAACAGGTGTCTTGTTCCAAAAAAAAAAAACAAGGAATGAAATGTTACTAATTAATTAGCATAAAATCAAAAAGAAGGCAGAGAGAGAGAGAGAGAGGCTTATTACCAATGGTAGGAACTGTTGATAGAACTTCACCAATGTGAAGTTTGTAGAGAATAGTTGTTTTACCAGCAGCATCCAGCCCCAACATTACCACCTTTTAGACATAAAAAAACATGTCTTTGAATTATGTTCATGAATGATGCAACAACATCTTACAAAAAGAGAAACATCAATTTGTCATCTAAAAAAGTATATAAAGATTTTAAAAACAAAAGGCAGGACAAAACCAAGATTTGAGTTATGTCCTTTTTTACAAAATCCTAAATCACAAACACAAGGAGTATAATTGCTATTTGACTATATTACCCTCATTTCTGAATTGCCGAAGAAATCATCAAATAGTTTACGAAACGCTTGACCCATTGCACCCAAGGATGACGAAGACACGGAAGAGACGATGAATCAAGAGATTTAAGAGAATAATCTCCAAAAGATTCCAAGAGGAATTGTCTTTAACCCAAAATATTCTTATTCTTTCAATGACTACTTTTCATTTATGAATCATATATATATATAAAATCAACAAAAAATTATGTTATATTCTTATTCTTTCAACCATATATGTATCATAAGAAATTTACAACGTGAAATACAGATTAGTTTATATTATTATTAAGGAAGGAAGGAAGGAACCCACGTATTTCTTTTTACCTACCAAATCAATATATTTGTTTATCACAAAGTACCATTAATTATCACGGTCCCCATAGAAGGCCCATAATAGCCAAGATTAGTACTTTTACAAAAGTCAAAACAATGAGCCGTGAAGGTAGTGAAAGTTTTAGACTTATAAATAAAATGAAACTTTCTATTAATGGTAACAAAAAAATCCTCAATAGTAAATATGTGTCTAATATTCAAAAGCCAAAAAGAAAAACAGCCAAGCGTATCACTAGAGCCCCCCCTCATGTTTAAAATAATAATAATAATAATCTTACATTAAACTAAACCAAAACCAAGACTCTAATTTACCACAAGATCTCTGTTTTTTCTTTCTTACCTTTCCATTCGATTCTCTAAACCGAATTTGAAAAATGGCATGTCAGAGATACAGTGGGAAAATTCATGTCTCTTACCTGTTTTATGAAACCTACAGATTCGGTCCATCGGACAAAAAAGCTACCTATGAGTCGACCATCTCGTCTTGTATTTCATTGGGAGCAATGAGCCCAGGGATCGAAAGCATTCTTTCTCGCTCTCGCTCTCTCTGCGCAGCTGCTTCCTCGGCGTACAGATCTTTGTTATCCTGTTTATATATTAATGATATCCTTAACTCATTGGCTCTTGCTATTATTATTGGGTTTGAGTACTTTATATACCTAAGATATATGTTGGTTACCTGAGCGGAAAATTCCTTCGACTGCACAAGAAAGTCGCGAATATTGTTCTTGAATCCAGCCGGGTCGTTTCTAGACTCGTATAGTCCATTCACAAATTGTGTCACCTGTAATATTCATTCATACTCATATATCAAGAAAAGAAGAGGAGTGACGAGACACAACTTGAGGAAAGAAGATGAAATGTTCAAGACCAAAATTAACTCTTTCAACAATTTCAGTTATTTGGATTAATTAGTGAGAATGTGTTTATTCCTTTGTGTATTTAAAAATGTCCAAGGTGGAACCAAATACGAAGAGAAAAACTATTGAATGCAAAATGTCTGGTTTTAGTTTTTAATTTACCTCTGATTCAGTCATGTTGGGGAACGAAGAGCTCAATAGCTTAATGGTGTATTCACGAACAAAGGCGGCGTTGTTCGGATAAGGGTAAGATACGGTTGCAGCATCCCACAAAGGTTCTGTCAACGAACCGCTCTCAGCCTAAAACAACAAATGAGTAAGTGCATAGGACTACTTATGCGAACAAATTGAGATAAGATGAGAGAAGAGATGTGTTTACAAGGCAAAACAGATGCTGCAACACCAAAACATGCAGCTTGAAGCCAGGCTTATGGAAGGTATCTGTCAAGACAGCAAATATTTCTTGCTCGATTTGCATAAAGTATGACCGGTAGAACTGATTACAAAACTTAGAGATCTGTAACAATCAGAGGCAAATGTTACACCAGACGTAACATATGATGAAAACTACAGAAGCTGAAAGATGGAAAAGAAAAACCAATGACCAAACCTGAAAGTTCTTCACCATCTCAAGCAGAAGATTAAGCCCGGTTTCAGCAATATTCCTCTCAGTATGTCTAAATGCCCAGATGATTGAATCCATCACTAGTTTCAGTTGCTGTGGCAAAACGACAATACGTTAAAAAAGACAAGATAATAAACGAGACAAGACATAGAAAAGGCTACAAGCTCCTTGATCACACGAAAAAAACCATGGGAAAACATATTCACAAACCTGACTTGATAGCTTCATCAAGGCAGGGAAACAAAATGTAGCAATGGCACGAAGTAATGAGAAAAACTTGAGGCGGTGTTCCGGATAATCTTCGAAGTTCTTAGTTATCATCTGCACAGGTTTTAAAAAGAGAAATGCCAATTAAGTTTAAATCATAAGTCAAACGTCCACGTAAGTTTTTTCAGCCCGATAATCACATACTGCATTAACGACTTTAATATTTTTTGAGGGAATAAAGGAGCGATTAAAGAACCATGCCACAGAAAATTATTCAAACCCTCCCATTTCCAGTTTCTAATTGAACATAAGTTGCATAAAAATGATTAATATGAACTTCTCAACCTATACTACATCATGCCCTTCACAACATTGAAAGTGCCAAGTCTCCTCGCTCATGTTAACAACCGTAGTTTGCATGTGAAGAGACAACAATGAACACAGTCCACAGAGTAAAGAGAACAAAAACATGAAGTCGAAATACATTACCTCCAATGTACACTGGAAAACAGCTTCAAATATGTGAGGTACATCTTCTAACATCGCTGGCCCGTACCTGAAATAATGAAATGTCGCTTTTGAATTTATGCAAAAAGAATAATCAAATGATCACACATCTGTAATTAATATGACATGAATCAGTGAATAAGAGGCATACTTGTTTATAATCGTTGCAAAGAGTGAAAGAACTTCTGATTCCCTAGCATCAGGCACATTCCTCGCATAGTCACCAAGTACTGATTCCATCATTGGTGGCACAAATTGTTTCCCTATGTGTGGTTGGTCTTCAGCTTTGTCCAAAAAGGTTTCTATCAGCTTTAGGGTTTCTCTCTTAACAGATCTGTACAGTATAGCAATACAATAAAAAATCAATCCAGTTTGCAAAGTACAGTTATCAAGAATTGTGCATCTTTGGTATATAAAGCCATCCAAACCTTAAAAGTTTTACAAAAGATGTCTTCGAAGCATATGGACCCCCATCAGAAATGCTGGTTGATACAAGCTCACTGTACATTCTGGTGTAGCCATGAAAGAAAGCAAGTGAACCTCCCAGTAATTTAGCAAGAGACAAGGTACTACAACTATTAATGGCTAAATGATGTATTATGGACTTACCTGTAGACATTTAACATATCCATGAAGATGATTGAAATTTGGGGCAAGAAGTATGTTCCCAGAGAAGTAGCGGCACTAGTATTAGTCTGCAGGGAAAATGTATTTTAATAGTTTCAGCTTGCAATCACATTAACATTTACCTTCACACCAACAAATGCACAATCTTGAGCTAGTACAAGCAAATGATTTCACGTAATAAGAGATAGGTAAGACATCAGACCTGTAAGATATTAAGCACTGTACGTATCACACCTGCATCCTTGAGGAATTCTACACTTTGGCGTGCCTGTCCTATGATTTCTGCCCATTTCTACATTATAATAGGACAGTTTTAACCAGTTTGTAAGATAAAGCATAGCAGGCACATTTTGTATCAACATTACATACCTGGTTTGGAAGTACCATCAACCTCTGGAGATATTCATCTCTTTTCTGAGGATCTGATTCTGCTTGGATCATACTACCAACCTGAAGATAGAGAAACAATAAAATCACAACAGAGAACAACTCTGATTGGCACATTAGAGACACATCTAGAAAACTTACAGATTCATAAAACGAGTGAATTTGATGAGGCTGAAGATCTTGAACAGTTGTTGCCAGGCCTGATAGAAGTTCAGATACAAATGGTTCACTCTCTCCAACCTAAAAGCGCAAATGAAATATATAACTAAGATCTCGTTCAGAAGACAATGGAAGAATAAGAAGGTGTCTTAAACATATTGATACATACCTGAACAATAACGAATTTACGCTTGCACTTCTGAACTATTTTCAAGAATGTATCACATGCCATGTCCTGAAATGGAAACATAAGTATTAAGCATATTTAATTGGAAAGGTACAATTTCTATGCACCGTGAAAAGCAACAAATATACTTTCCAAAACCTTTATACGGGGAGTATTTTGGATTTTAGAAAATAATAAATAATTTCATCTGAAATTCCGTCTGGAAACTATGCCTCAGTAAGTTTAAAATTTGGCACGGATACCTGAACTCCAGGATGTGTCTCATGCATGAATTCAAACAACTTATTCACAACGGTCTTGAGAAACTTCCAATGGGCCCTCAAGAATCTCGGATACTGGCCAACGACATACCTACACAAAAGCAAAAGCAGAACAGAGAGGTCCGATTAAACAGAAAAAGGAAATCTCATCGATCTTTCAGGTAAGTACTGCAAAAATGTAGTAATAACATATGTACAATGAAATACATCAGCCTAGAGAGAAAGCTAGCTGTCAAAATATAATCCAGTTTATAAACATAGAAACTCACATGATATTGCTCGCAATAACAGCTTTATTATCTTTTCCCTTCATAAACTCACATAGATTCAACAAATCACGAATGACCATCACCAAAAATCTGTTTTCCTGAAAAAGGGTTGGCACAGAATTAACAAGGCTGGATACAGTAAAATGTACCGGTAGATACCGGTAGACGGAAAATGTACTACAACACGAACAAGGAATTAGGCTAGTAAAAGTTTTACCTGATCTTCAGCCATAGATCCTGAAACAGACCCGATAGCCCAGCATAAAGTGTTCAAATTGTTCCATGCCCATTCATCCCCGTTTAGTTGTTTGGTTAGCTTCCTTAACATCTTTTAAAGGATCAATCCGAAGTTCACGTCAACAAAACAGCATGCAACAGAACGAAGAAATGTATCAGCAAATATCAAATCTAATAACACAAAAATTTAAATTGTTAAATTTATGTTTCCCATAAAAAGAGAAAAAAATCATTTCACAAATCAATATCAATATGGTCACAGTGTACCTGCTTCTCAGTGTCATCATGATCAAGGTGGCAAAGGTAAATCAATGTCTCCCGCATTATCTGCAAGTATTGACAAAAAAATGGGGAAAATCGAAAATGACACACAAAGAGTACGATTCAAGTAAAACAATTTACGGATTAATATCATAGCACTTCTGATAAATTTAACATAGCTGAAGAAGACTAATATGAACGGGACAAAAACCTAGTACCTTATACTGAACAAGGACATCATTGTCCTTCATAGTTTCACGGACGATGTTCCCATTTTCATCTTCCACAATAAGCACTTCTTCAGGCTTTGCCATGCGATTAATCATTAACCCTCTTAATTTGGACATTGGGTTAGAAAAAAGATGACGCCGTTGCATGACTTGGGAACCATGGCCATCAACCATACCAGGAAGGAACGCCATCTGTCAATATGCATGTCAAAGCCCAATGTGAGTAACCAAATCAAAGCAAGGTAATCATAACAAAGACAACATCTATAGTTTTCACCTAATGTTAAAATAAAAAATGATATATTTACCTGCATTCCCATCAGGCTTACACTTGCTGCAGAGTTATCAAAGGTATGATGCGCATCAAAGAGCTCCAAAACCAAAGTGTTCCAATAGTCCAAACAAACCTGCTCAATCGATAAGCAAGCAAAAAATGTTGTATTTCAGACATCGTCCAAAGCACATAAGAGCATTACTGAGAAAATGAATATAAATCTGTACAATAGCAATAACATTAGACATTAGTGATGGAAATTTACATACCTTAAATACTTCAGTGTCATCAACATATGATATGTGGATGAGATATTCGAGACCCACAAGTAACAAAGCAACAACTTCTGGCGCTGATTCTAAGACTCGTATATGAAACTGCACATACAATGCAGAGATAATTGAGAAAATATGAAATGAGATAACTAACTCAACAAAGAAAGAGCTTTACCTTGAAAAATGATGTAAAAAATAGTCCCAGGTTTTGGATAAATGCCTAGAGGTGACAAAAGATAAAGACCAACATAAGCCTTATTAAGATATATAAATCAACGTGATGTCTTGAAACCAAGTGCGCAGAAACTACTTACTTCTTCGTCACCACTTCCATTAGAATATGCCTCGGGGATATTAGTACTAGGTGGGAGAATTGTCTACAAACATGAGAACAAATATAGAATAGAACAACATGAACTTACTAGAAATGAAACTGAGAGAACCGGAACGTCCATGAACAAGAAGACCATAAAAGTATAATAAAATAGAAGTAACCCAAGAGGACAACTAATTTACCTGCAATTTCTCTATAAATATGGTGTACATGTTGACATATTGAACGTTGTAGAAATCCCCAAAATTAAGAGCTGCAACCTAGCAGACAAAATTCAGGCCAATGGATAATTAAATAAAAGACTCAATTGAAAACAGAGAAAAGTTGACTAAACACCGAAGTACCTCGGTCAAACATTGAAGAGCGAGGTTCCTATATGCTGGCACAGGAAAGAACTTAAGAAGAATCTCAAGCTGTAAACAACATGACCAGATATCAGAACATACTTGTGGTACCAATTAACATCAATCACTATCATATTTTAAGTATATTACCAAAGGAGACTCAAAAATATAGCCCAAAGGAATCCAGGAAAGATACGCATGCAAAGCAGACAGTGTTGCACGTATAAGATCCTGCCTTTGAGAAGCTGAAAGGACATATAGGCATAACTCGTGAATGAGTTTAAACTCGCTGCACATAGAAAAAGCGAAATTAGGTAAATAAATGAAAGATACAACTTCACAAACGAAAATATAAGATTCCCGAGAAGCTTAACATACCTGTTTAGAGATTGTTTCAGCTCTTTAATCTTCTGCAAAGTCATTTCTCCTCTTGAGAAATCAAAAACCTCCTCACTTAGGAGCTAAACAAAGAAAGAAATGTTATCGTTTCCAGTGCAAACAGATTACAATATAATGTGACGATTCTTACTTTCAAAATGGCCATGCAATTTTCACAGATGGTTTCACTTGTTTTAGCAGCCGCAACTAGATCCGGAATGAAGCTTGTCCACTTTGCCGGCCAATCATGCTTCACTATCTGTGAATGCATCACAATGTATGTTATGCCAGAAGATAAATAATGTAAGTGTTGGAAAAAGTCTGTAAGCATTAGCAACCAAAACCAAATAGATAAAAAGAAATTGTAATTAAGCAAATGCACTGAATATTATAAGGCAGTGCTGCATATACCTGAACCAAAGTGACATTTAGCTTGTTGACATAGAGCCTTTCCGATCTGAAAGATGCTTCATTGCTCGAGAGCTACAAGGTAAAACACATTGACAGAGCAGTTCAGTTAATATGTCTTTCATGTTTAATCCAGAGAACAGCCTAAGCCCCCTAAAAGTGTACCTGAACAATGACCTCTGAGATGTAATTTTTCATTCCATCTCGTTGTTCAACAGGCAGTGCATTCCATCTGTATTTTATAACCCCTTCTAGAACCTGAAAGCGAATACCATAAGAATATGTGTTTGTCAAGTACTTCAGAAAAAACAATTTTAACTAACAGTTGGATAAGGAAACTTGAAACCACCCAAGGAAGCACCAATGGTTGAATTAAACTATAAAAAAAGTTGCATTATATCTGTCAAAGTAATAGCATACATAACTATGCCATGATAGATCAGCAGATAAAACATCATAGAAGAACTATAAAACTTACCTGAAGGGCAAAGAACTTGGTATCCAAACTCTTTGTGTTCTGTAGAATGTGAACAACTTGAAGCCACATGTCCGGATTAGCTTGCAAATCCCGCAAAATCTGGTCAGCAGCTGCTCTCTACACAATGTTTATGTAACAAATCCGATTAACTCAAGCTAGAAATTAACACATATTCCACTCAAGGACTATCTCTACAATGTAATTAAGCAAGAACAAGGGACTTAATTAACCCTAGAAATCTCAATAACCTAGAAAGAACGAATCATTCAGTAACCCAATCAAAAACTAAATCAGTATATAAACTTATAACAAACGTGTTAACACAAAAAACCGTATATCAGACTACTAAAACCCTAACAATGAAGCTGCCCTTAAAGCCAATCGAGAATTAGAGGAAGAAGACGGCAACGATAAGCAGAGCCACGGCTATGCTTTATCACTCGCGAATCCCTTAAAATCAGAAACAAAAAGTTCAATACAGAAGAGAAATTGAACAACCTCTTCCTTAGATCCGGTGACGAAGAAGGCGGCGACGGTGGCATCGAGAACGCCGACGTCAATCGGCTGGCTCAAGTCTCTTAACTTCTCAGCCGCCATAGCGGAGCGATAATAAAGCCCTTAACGATAAGACTGTTGTTAACAGTGAAGAAGACGAGAAAAACCCTAAAAGAGAGAGAGAGAGAGAGAGAGAGAGAGAGAGAGCAACGACGGTGACGAGACGAAATCTAGAGAGATAAATGATTTAACGGAAAGAAAAAAAGGCAGTGTGTGTATATATAGAGAGAGAGTGAGTTCTCGAAGTCAGCTTATAATTGACGCAGGCGACGACGACGCGTTCACCTTATTTCCTTTTTTTAATTAATTTAAAATGCCTTTGATTTAAGTGAGAATTACAAAACTGCACCATTTAAATTATATTTTATAAAACTACACCATTTCAAAATTACTTCACGGAAATATATATAAACATTCAAAATTAAATTCAAATAAACTCTACCTACACAATCTTATCATCTTAATATTATATCATAAATACTAATTAGCAAATCCAAATGAAAATATTTTAATTTTTGTAATTTTTTAAAAAGTAAGACCATGTTCAACGCTAGGGTTATCTCTCACAGTTTCCTAAGCAATTTTTGTATATTTTTTTAATTTTTTTAGATTTAAAAAAAAAATATAAAAAAAATATAAAAAGGCATCAATCGCGGGTCGCCACGTGTCCATGGGGTCCGCGAACAGTACCGAATTCAAGCTCTTATTTTGGAACCAAAAGAACCAAACTCTACACTATTTGCGGGGTCCACATATTAAATCCCTTCTTAAAACTCTCATTGCATATGCTCTAAATCAAAGTTTTAAATTTTTGAATACGTGAAAAAATTGAATTAGGTAAAGTTTTGTAACGAAAATGATTAAATGGTAGTTTTGTGAATTCCTCTTCGTTTAATGATTGGGCTTAAGTTTGCTTATTGGGCCTGACTGTCATCTGAGTCAAGTCGTGGAGACCTTGTTTAAACAATTGCCCTAAATCGCGGCGGCGAGGAACGACGATGGCTGGTTTTTCCGGCGGCGGCGGACAAATGTCATCACCCGCAGCTCCTAAGATCCTTCTAGCTAAACCGTCTGTTTCTCCGATTAGCGGTAAATACGGAAGAGGAAACTCCGACGAAGAGAATGCGCCGCACCGATCTCGTCTACCTCCCGTGAGCTCTCTGAATATGCTCTCCGATTCTTGGGATTTTCACATCGATCGCTTTCTCCCTGTAACTCTCTCTCTCTCTCTCTCTTGCTTGTTTTGATTGAATTGCACGAAGTTGATATAAAGTTCTTAAAAGTTAGATTTTGACATTACATGGAAGATCAATAAGCTCGAAGCTAAAAATATGATTTTGAAGTGAAGTTGATATTTAAGCGTAGTAGAGAATCAGATCATAGACAAACTTGCTTTTTGATTTGTTGTTTGGGTTTGAACAGTTTCTTACAGAGAACACTGACTTCACGGTGGTTGGAGTGATTGGTCCTCCTGGTGTTGGCAAATCTACAATTTTGAATGCTATCTACTCCTTTGATGGGAGCTCCCCTGGTTAGTATTCACATGAAAAAATCGTTATCTTCTTCTAAGTTTATCGCAAATTTATGCTTAGGCAGGCTTTTACTTTTGCAGGAATGCTACCACCATTTGCAGTGCAGTCTGAAGAGATCAAAGCAGCGGCGAAACACTGTACTGTTGGCATTGAGCCAAGAGTTTCTGCCGAGAGGTTCATCCTTCTTGATGTCCAGGTTTTGTGTAGTTTTCTTTAGTCTATAGATGCGGAATCATCTTTTTTTAAAATAGAGCTTTGATTTGTTACTAATACTAATGTAGAGTCTTGTGTCTCACTACCATTTTTTTTCGTTTAAGAGTTATTCATCTTTGATTAGGCATATAGCTGAACTGTTGTAGTCAAGCAGTCTACTTTGAAATCCTGCTAAAAATTTTACATACATGTTTGTCTGTAAGGAATGATTGACCATTAAGTTATTGCGCAAACAACTTTCAACTGTCGAGCTTCTGAGCTTTAGTTTCTCATCAATATTATCCGCTTCTTCTCTGCAGCCTGTTTTCAGTCCATCCATATTAGCTGAGCTAATCAGACCTGATGGTTCATCCTCTATACCAGTCTTAGGCAGTGACTCTATGTCGGCTGAGTTGGCTCACGAAATCATGTGCATCCAGGTAACTTGGAGACTAGCCATTGATATCTAACTTGATTAATGTTTCAGTAGTTTATTTATTGATTATCACTAGTTTCATCCCACTATTTCTCTATGATTTCCTTTCACTAAACATGGCATTTGGGTATTTAACTGGGGTAGAGATCTAACCTAATCGTTTTTCATTTGGGTCGGTGTAAGAAACCTTTATAGCTGGGTGTCTTCTTGGCGTCTATTTGTCACATATTGTTGGTTGTATCTGAAGGAGTTCATGAAGATAACATGTGGCATCTGATGTCAACGGTATTCTCTATCTCCTTACATATATTATATGATTCACTGTTCATATCGTCACACAATCTTTTTGCTATTGCAGGTGGATTTGTTGAAGCATGCAATACCCGATCCATCTTCGCCTGCACTCTCTCGCCTACAGATCTCTGAGATTGGGTATGAAACAGAATATAAGGACAAATTAGCTGAAGGGAATGACTATATGGCTACTCCCATATTTGTGCATTCAAAGTAAGTCTCCTTGTGAACTAATTCGCTATCTTTATACTGTTTGTTGTATATAAAGCTTTTTGCTGAGAGTCTACTAACTGAATGTGATTCTGTTGAACAGTAACATCGTATAGTCAACTAATCTATATGCATTATCAGCTGACACACTCCTCCTACTTTAATCTTTACAGGCTTCAGGATCAAGATCTATCTCCAAAGAATGTCTTACAACTAAGAAAGGCACTGGCACAGTATTTTGAATCAAATTCATTTATGCTAGGAAGAAGGAATGGATCTGAGTTAGCTGAGCCGGTTTCTTGTATGGTTCCATTGAAAATCTCAAGAAACCAGCATGAGAGCTATCAGCTAGCTATGTGGAAACTAAGGGATCAGGTCTCTCTCCCCCACTTTATATCTTTCTTTCCCCTTCTCTTGGTCAATATTCCTAATTGTTCCTTAAGGCGTTTCCTTGGCACCTGATGGCTACTTTTTGCATCCCAGGTTTTGTCTGCTAAGTCTACTTCTTTCTCAAGACCGGTCTCTGAACGCGAATGGCTAAAAAACTCGGCTAAGATATGGGAAATGGTGAAGAACTCTTCGATCATTGCGGAGTACGGTAGGGCTCTTCAAAGTTGTGGTATGTTTCGGAGGTAGTAACTAACTCCCTTTACTCTGTTCTTCTCTGTATTTATTGAACTTTAGATATTACATGTTTTTGAGAATAGTGAGAAATAATGTGATGAACTTTTTGTTAAGAGTGTAAAAGAAAGAAGAAATCGTTGGAGAATGTTCACTGTGAAACTTATTTGAGGCACAGTGAAAGATCTTTCAGGCCTCTTAACGAAATGAAAGAGCCTTTAGGCCCAATAAAGCTAGTCTTAGATTCATTCGCACGTGCGAATGAAAATATTAACACGTTTTGCGTCGTAGCCACCCACGCAGACAAAATCCACAAAGGGGGCATTTTCGTCAAACAAACGCGCGTGGAGAACAAAGTTGAAGGTGGCGTTGACTAACAACACAAACTTCATCATCGTCAATCTTCAACAGACAAGACACTCACAGTTCAACAGAATCCTGGTCCGAATCTATTAATCTTTCTTGTCTTTTCAGATCGACTTTTGCGGATAGTGTTTTACTTTTTCCGATAAAATTTTCGATATTTTAGCTTTGTGAGGATCTAATCTGATTATATAGATTCAACACTAAATTAGCCATGGAACCGAAATCGATACTTCACGAAGGTGGTTGCCATTGTGGTAAGATCAAATGGAGAGTGAAAGCACCAACAAGTGTTGTAGCTTGGAGCTGCAACTGCACAGATTGTTCAATGAGAGGAAATGTTCACTTCATAGTTCCGTCAAGCAGCTTTGAGCTTCTTGATGATTCCAAAGATTTCATCACCACTTACACTTTCGGCACTCACACGGCCAAGCATACCTTCTGCAAAGTCTGTGGGATCACGTCGTTCTATGTCCCGAGGTCTAACCCCGATGGAGTCGCTGTCACGGTCAAGTGTGTCAAGCCAGGGACACTTGTTCACGTCGAGATCAAAAGCTATGATGGTCAGAACTGGGAAACTTCACACAAAAAGACCGGTATTGCCTCCTTCTCTAACGAGTGAATTAAAAAAGATCAGTTCAAGATTGTGTTGTAATGGTCAAATAAGAATCAAAAACTCTGACTTTTAGAATCACAGGGGAGAAACAACAATAATCAATCCTCAGGGTTTTGAGTGTTGTTCGAAATCTACACCAGCAGATACTTATGTTGTTGATGATAACTTAATATATGACTTTTCATTTTTTGTTACCTGTTGTAGTATCGGTACCAGCTAGTTTTATTCTCTGTTGATGCTCCGCGACTTTGTTATCAATGACCTCTCTGAAAAGGCTTGCGTCCAGCACACAGTTGGCACTTCCATACACAGCCGCTTGAACGCTAGCCATCAATTTCGCGGTTTCTCTACCCGAGAACCCTTTTGTTCTGGCGGCTGCCTCTTTTAGCAGATCCTCGGTGATTCCTTTTATCTCGATCTTCTGCTGCTCTCTTTTGAAAAGACTTTGTAGCAAACCGGGCTTTTTGAGATTAGTCTTAGCTATGTACTTGTCTAGGTAGAGGTTTAGAAGCTTGAACCGCTCTTCTTCCCCAGGCAAAGGGAACTCAAGAGTCTCATCAACACGGTCAGACACTGCAGAGTCTAGATCACCAGGTCGGTTTGTGGCAAGGACTATGACTATGTCTTTGGACTGGTCACCCGTACGGAAGAGGAATGCATTTAGTGCACTCCTTTGAGCTTCACTCATGTACGTTTTGTTCCGCCTGTAGAAATTGCAATTCAAACCAACACATTAAAACTAAAACCCCTTTATATTAGGATGATCATTAGCATCAGAATTGTGACTTACTCGCATAGAAATGCATCAGCTTCATCGATGAAGAGTAACAAGCCTCTCTTAGATTTTTTGGACCAGTCAAACAGTTGGTGTATCTTTGTAACAGCCTGAGCTCCTAGTGGAGCAACATCTCCACCCGTCATCAACGCATAATCAAGACCCTAAATGGGTAATAAAAACATAGGAAAAATAGTCATTATCAAAGCAACAAGCCTCAGATTTTGCGATTTTAATGCTCATCACAAACCAAGAACTAAGATCTCAACTCGAAGCTAAGATGCATCTATGCTTTAGGCATGATGATACAATAATTATAAACAATAGAATGGAGAGACTACATACAGATTTAAGAGCCAGCTCTCGGGCAAACATTGTCTTCCCTGTTCCTGGTGGACCGTAGAAAAGCATGTTTCTAAATGGCGCTTGGTGGGTTTTGGTGTTGGCAGTAGCATTAGCAAGCTGTTCGATTCTCTTTTGCAGAGAAGGATGCAAAACTACATCACCAAATCCTTTTCCATTTTTGGATGTAGACTCCTTACCAACACCTCTTAATGTGGACATGGCACGAGAAACCGAACCAGACCACGGATACTTTCCCCTCGACGATTCTCTAATTAGAGAAGGTTGTCCTAATATTCTATCCACATAGCTCCAGATAACCTTTGCACCTTCTCTGCAACAAGCAATTTATAATCTGACTAAGTTTCTCAATATACAACAACAAGAACTCGCGATTATCATTTTTCCTTAACAATTTTACCCTTACCTCGTTGTGTAGATCCCAGCTGCAAGAGCAGTGAGACCTCCAACAGCGACAACAAGCTTATTTTGATCTGTTAGAATAGTACGCAAGCCACCTACAAAAAAGGGAAAAGGAAAAGAGTGAATCACCAATAGAGAGAGAAGGTCACACGCCTATTATACTCACAAGTTATGAATTAGACTAGTAACTGGTTTACTGGTAAGGTTAAACTACCATAGAGAACCTTCCACAACGAATGAATTAAAGCTATCGAGAGAGAGGAAAATTTTGTAACAAATGTCAGACCTCCAATATGATCAAACGTAGTATTTATGGCAGAGACCCATTTCTCTCTTTCTGCGTTTGCACGATCAACAAGCATTCTCCTGTTGACATCTTCAGAGAGCTTCGATTCACGGGCTCTCCCTTCAGCTTCTGCCATAGCTCTGACCCTGATTGTCTCACGTTCAATCTCAGCTTTCTCCCTCTCTGTTTGCCGTCTCTGTGCTTGAATCTCTTCCTCGGTAGCTCGTCGAGCTACTTCCCGCCTGATCGATGATTCTTCTTGCATTCTCACAAGTTCTTGGTTTCTTGTTCTCTGCGCCTCATTCTCAGCCTGTAACAATATAAACCTCACAAGCCGTTAGAAAGACTAAACGTTCTCAATGTTTAATAAGAAAGTATTTGTAAAGAATCACATGACCTGCATCCTTTTTCTTGCTAATTCGTCTTCATATCGGGCCATCTGTGCTTTCGTTTGCGCTTGATGCTGCGCAAGTTTCTTCTGCTCCTCGTATATTACCCTTTGCCTCTCCTATGAAAAGGAAAGTGCCAAGACCATAACTTTAAAAACCAAGAATCTTCAAAGCCGAACAACAAAAGCGATGGATAGATATAGTTACAACACGGTATCAAAGTCGATTCTAGTAGGTATCCACAGAGTTCTATTAACAACATATATATACTATGGAAGTAACTAAAAGTCTAAACGCAAAAGAAGCTAAGTAGGTACTACACAATCAAGACCATGTAGTCCAAATATGTACTATATGATAATGAAACAAGAGTAAAAGTTGATCTCACAGTTTCAGCTTGAGATTGCATAGCTTTAAACTCTTGAGCCTTAGCAGTAAACTCAGCTTGTCTAGTCTCTTCTTGTGTCTTTATACTCTCAAAAACCTAAACCAGAAACCCAAAACATTCATCAATCAATTCCAGAGCCAAAAAGCATAAACATAAAAAAACACATTTTGACGTAAACCCTTGAGAAAAGTTAAGACCTTTTTGGCGTGAGCAGAGTTGTTTATCCCTTTCAATGTCTTTGCTCCTCTCTCCAAAGCTTCCGGGTCAAATCCAGCTGAGCTCGTTCTCGGGTTATGATTCCGGATCCGTGGAGGAGCATCGGATTCTTCGCCGGAAACAGACGGTTCTTTCTGAGATTCCGGCGCCGGAGAAGGAGCAGAGAAGCCGGAGAAAGTGAGAGGCCCATCTGCAGAAGCGAATTTAGATTGGCCTAGAGAAGACGATGATGCAGCTATAGCTGAAATCAAACCAATCGCTAATTTCTGAGCCATTTTTCAAATAGAGACCAAAAGCTAGGGCTAATTAGTGATTTCAAAGAGGGGTTTAAGAGGAAGATATTGGCTTGATGAACAAGAAAATAGTTACTTCCATAGAAATGGAGGCAGAGGAAGGAAAGGGAAGGAAGAGAAGTTGCGAAGGGTTTTGGTAGGGCTTTTCTGCAAATGAACAAAAAATAAATTGCTTTTTTTGGATCTTGGGTCGGTTTAACCCGGTTTATAGATACTTGACCCGGTTAACTTAAGTCTTATTTAGGCTTCTTTACAAATATTTGATGGGTTTTAATTTTGGTCATAACAATTCTCTGAGTCATCATCATCATACATAAGAAGTAGAACCAACAAAAAATACTAACAAAAAAAATGTGATTTAATACAACAAAAAGACAAGAATAAGTTCTGTTTTTGGTTTTATAATACTTAAAAGAAAGACAAAAAGGAATAAAAAACCAAACATCTATCAAGGGAAACTGAAACTCCCACCAATATCAGTAGCACCAGCAGGTGGATTAATAGCAACCCAAAGAAGAGAGATAGTGATAGCAACAAGACCAGACCAAACATAAACAATGGTCGGTGTCCTTCCTCTTCTCCCCATAAGCCCTTTAGCAAATGGATACAAATGTGCCAAAACCCAAAAGCTAAAGAACACTCCTCCTATCAACTTACTCCACTCTGGTATCACACTATATATCGTCCTGCTGAATCCAACCGCGATCGCTATCAGATTCACCATCATTATCGTTATCGGCGGTATCATCAGCGAAGTCCATTTCACCATGTAAAGATCCGCAAACTCGTCGTCCACGTCGTCTCCTCCCGATTTAGATGTTAGTGTGAAGGAGATTTCGACCCCGGCCACGACTTTTAATAGGCCTTGGAGCACGGCCGCGAGGTGAGCGCTTGTCCCGCCGATGAGCCAGAACTGTTCGTTTCTCCACCATTCTTCGAGGGAGATTCCCGACCATTTGATCTCGAGCAAGGCGAGTAAGCAGAGAGTGATTGATATGATTAGGAGGTAGACGAGGAATGTTATGTTGAGCGTCTGCACGATAAACTGGCCCGAGAAGAGTGATAGCGCGGGGAGGAAACAGTACACGATGAGGAAGATCGAGGTGAACGGGTAGATACCGACGTTTAGGTAGGCTATCCTCTGCAGGATTTTCATCTTCGGGCTCGCTAGGAGAGCGTTGTTACGCGAGAAGAAGATCTCGACAGAACCCGTCGCCCAACGGAGAACCTGGTGGAGCCTATCCGTCAAGTTGATCGGAGCTGTGCCTCGGAAAGCGTCTCGTTTTGTCACGCAGTAAACCGATTTCCATCCTCGGTTATGCATTCTGTAGCCCGTGACGACGTCTTCCGTGACCGACCCGTAAATCCATCCGACGCGGGATCCCCACTCTGTTTTATCCTCGTACCAGCAGGAGATGACAGCGATGGCTTCCGCTACGGTCGAAGCGTCGAGAAGCTCTCGGGGAATGGTGAGCGCGCCGGGAGGACGTCCGTATTTAACTGCGGGATGGTCCGCTAGAGGTCGGCCTTGAAATTCAGCGACGGGAATCGAATCAATGAGAACCGTCGAGTTACCGAATTTCTTCGGCACTAAAGAGAGATTCATCTCATCGTCATCGTAATCGCCCATTCGCAAGGCTTGGTTTTCCTCGTGAATATGACTCTTCTTCTTGCTACGAGGGAAGCAACAACTACAACAACCACTGTTATGATCCTTGGACCGAGGCGGATTAAACCCGTAAAGCGCCACTCTCCGAAAGAGACAACCGGTTCCGACGTAAACCGGACCCATAAGCCCATCAAGAGCTCTCATGTTAACATCAAAGAAGACAGTGTTGTGATTAGCATACCGATCCGACGGGTCAATACCTTCAAACCTTTGCGGAAACTGAACGTAGCAAAGCCTATCTCCGCCGCGGTCCATCATGAAACACATGCCTTCTCTCAACGCCTCGGAGTTGTACACGTAATGATCACAGTCGAGATTTAGTATAAACGGTCCGTTCGACATAATAGCCGAAGCTCGGACCAAAGCGTTCATGGCTCCTGCTTTCTTGTTATGATCATACCCTGGTCGCTTCTCACGGGAAACATAGACGAGTAGTGGGAGACGAATATCCACGTCGGTTAAGTCAATAAACCCGTCGGATTCTCCGTGCAATGGCTCATCACTTGGTGGCTTCAACATCACCTAAGAAAATGAGATCTTAAGTTAATTTTTACTTCAAGAAAAACTAAAAAAGACTTTCGAAAACCGACATTGTACCTGAATGATACCGGCGTGGTCGCCTTTAGAATGGTCACTACGAGAAGTTAACCAAGTACCGGGCCAGTGAGTACCATCAGCCATCCACGTAGCTTTCGGAATCTTCACTGGCTCTAACGGCTCGTCGTCTCTGTTCTGTCTCTGCATCTTCATGGCTTTGATTTCTTCTCTAGCGTGATAAGCGTCGGATCGTCTCCTTATCGAATCAGGCAAGCTGTTGATCCGAACTTTGAACTCGTCGTACTCACGCTTGACCCGTCTCCTATCTTTCACGAAATCAGACTTGACTTTGTTCTTGTAAGGATCTCTCTTTAAGCTAAAGTAAGAATCCGGATTCCTCGGCTCGATCATGTGTTTACGGCAAAAAGGAACCCAAATGTGCGCAAAGCTCGCAGCTTCAGCCATGGCTTCGAACGTAAGAAGCGCACCGCCGTCGTCGGATACGTAGCAAGAAAGCTTCTCCACGGGATACTCCGCAGCAAGAATCGATAAAATGGTGTTAGACGTCACGAGAGGAGGTTCTTTCTCGGGATCCGCGGTGGAGACAAACATATCGAGACCCGGAAGATCGGATTTCCCGGTCGGGTTGCTCGGTGACGGAGTTTCGAACTTCTCCTTAAGCACCTGAAGATCGGTGGCGCGGTTAATGGGACATAGCTTAGGGAGCTGATCAAGAAGCCAAGAGAAAGCGAACCAAAGCTCGCAAACCACAGACATTCCCCATAACCATATAGCATCTTCGTTCTGATGCTGAATCCTCCATGTCAAGAACAATGCAAGAACTACTACACGAATCAATATCAAAAGCCTGCCATAAAAAATCGAAAAACAATACAAAACATAATGTCAAAATCTTGTTTTTCTTTAATAAAAGACTAAACAAACAAAAGAGAGTGTTATTCTATGTTTTACCTGTAAGGACTAATAACAGCAGCAGGGATTTTAAGCTTACGAGTAAGCGGTCTCCACGGTTTGTTCATCAAATCTTGCTGCTCCATACCATCACCGCCACCGTCTCCATCACCGTCTTTACCGCTACCGAAATTCCCGTCTTTCGTCCAGAAAGCGTTACCATACCCGTAAGTTCCGCTAGTCTCAAACAACCACCGATTATGATCGAAATCACCGGTTTGACTCCTCATCAAAGCCGACGACTTACTATTCGACTTCATCAACGACAATCTCCTCTCCATTTTCGACCCGCCTCCGTTACCCGCATGCAACATAGGCCGTTGCTGACCGTTACTATCATGAGCCTGATCGGTCAAATCGGTGTTTTTATAAGGCTCTTTACACCCGGGGCAAATCCCACCGCCTGTTTTAACCGCGTCTACGAAACAATCCCTACAAATCTTGAAATCGCATTCACAAGGAAGAAGATCTTGACCTCTCTCGTCGCTCATTACTTTAGCATCACAGCCAGGGATCGCGCAAGACGATCCCTTGGCTCCCGCCATCTGCGGATGGTTAGTCTCCGTCTCTATAACTTTGTCCATAAGGTGAGCCCTCGTGGCGCTGTTGAAACCGCCCGTGAACATCGAGTTGGACACGTATTGCTCTTCGACTTTTTGAGATATCGAAGGGTCCATCGGCTGGTTATCGGGGGTAGGAGGTATGTGCACCGTGTAGTTCATGAAGTTGTCTACGCTGCCTAGTTCGCTGTCGAGGTCGTCTCTCGAGTAGCTGACGTAGCGACCCGAGGATGTTCTACGAGCAAATGTGACTGATTGAGGCACAGGTTGTTGTTGTTGTTGTCTGGTTTGGTTTTCGGGTATATCGGAGTTGTTCGATAGATTCGATCTGCTTTTGTTGTAATGGCTATTAGAAGCCATTGTTTGTTGTTGTTTTTGGTTCCCTGAAGAAAACAAGAAGTTAAAACACAAAGTTGAAAACAAAGACAAAGCAGAACTCAAATCTCTAACAAAAAACATTAACAAAGAAACAGAATCATCAATCTATGGATCTAACTTAACCATGATCATTGTCTTTTTCAGACAAAAGAAAATTCAAATCCTAAAAAGTAAGCTGTAACAATAAAGGTAGCACCTTTTATAAGCTAATAAAGAAGAATATCCTAAAAGAAGAAAAGCTTATAAAGTTTCAAACTTTTAAATCTGAGATAATCTCAAAATACCTTCACAGAGGAAGAGGGGAAGATAAAGAAGAAAATTCAGATCTTTTGGTGTGGGGGGCTTATAGTGAATTGAAACAAAAACAAAATCTGATTTTTTGAACAAATCTGTGTGTGAAGTATTCAACGCGGTCGTGTCGTGCAACCCAAATGGATATTATAAAGAATGGGTTTATTTGATAAATTGAGGAAGAGAGACAGTGAAAGGAAGAAGAAGAAGAACAAAGAAAGGGACTTAGTCGTGAGCAAATACTTAAGCACTCCTGCACGTTATATGATAATATTCAATAGATTAGCACACACAAATTTTTATTTAATTTAAAGTATATATTCAAAGATCTTGAAAAAAATATATTAAAACAGAGAAAAAAAATTACAAAACTTTTGGTTGAATTGAGACGCAGTCACAGCGACGACGCTGCCGTTGATCGCCGGTGAACAAGTGGACGGAGTAGACTTTTTTTTTTTTGCTTAAATATTTTTTTTGGTGGCTGAGGAGGTTTGTTCGGACAAGGTAGAAAGTGAGAAGACTCTTTTTTTTTTGCCCTGTCACTGTGTTTTTAATTTATTTTACTTTTTTTACGCGTTTAGTTTTTTTTTTGTCTTCGTCAAATTTTTTATTTCCTATATTGAATATGGACACTCAAAATTTACTTACCAAAAAAAGATTTAAATCACACCAAAATTTAATTGGTGATAGAGTTATTTTATTTTTTATTATATAGAAATGTTAGATTATTTAACTTCTATAGTGGAAGGATATTCATTATGACTTTATATACTACCATGTTGTTTATTCTGATGCCAACTATATTTTTCCTACCCCACAACTAAAATGACCTTTATTAAAAAAAAAGTTAAAAATTTAAAATTTATATTTGTTATTTGTTATTTTATTTATTTTTCTCCCAAGTTTTGTAAATATATAGAGAAACTATTGCATAAAACGTGTTATATAAATAAATTGTTTTCTTTAGTTATTTATTTTTCCGAGTAAATTATGAAAAAGAATGTCTTGGGGAGTAGAGAGGCGTTACTTCAGGAACTCAAAAAACGTGTGCGCACACTAAAAGAGACGACGAGGGTATTTTGGGGAATTTACCCTAAAGATGGTGAATTACGCGGTCTTGTGAAGTCGTAATTATATTAATTAGCGTGGTTACGCATAGTTGGTCAAAAAAATGTGAATAACTACTAACGCCGAATAATTTGTCATTATAGTTAATTCAACGAAAAACACTAACCGCACACGTATAAATGTCGTGTTTAATATACGTATTAAATTGAAAAAATACTAATTAACTGACTTGTCTATGTTATACACGGAAGGAACACAAAACACGACCGTTTCAGACACAACAGGTTTTGAAAACAGTTTGTTCTAGTCACTTGATTTGTGATTTGTGATTTGTTAATATTTGTGTAGTAATAAACTAATAATAGTGAAAAACTAAAATATTAGTAAGAGAGAGTGAACGATCTTAAGACAAGAGAGGATTCAAAGAACGGGAGGCTGTAGAGTTTGGTCCCCAGCAATTGCATCTACAAATGCTTCTGGATCCTGCCACGACACGCTTCGACCTTTTCGTGTGAAGCTTGATGTTCACTAGCTTCCCTGCTATCTGCACAACATTTTACCACAATAGCATCAAAGCACTTGTGAATCTTTAGATCAAAGACATTGTAGTAAGTTCCACACCATTTTCACAGAACAAAGAGCAAAATACTAACTACCATGACACTGAACAATTCAAGACGGTTAAGGAAGTAATCTCATAATCTACTACCATAATCTCCTTTTGTGCATCTATCAATACTGAGTTACACAACATGCTGCCAGATTCTTATTAGCATTGCTTTCGATCTCTCTGTAATGATAGATGCATCAAAGGTATGTAAGTTTGGGTATGTACATACCATTCTCCATGTCAAGTCTTCTGGACCTAATGGCTGAGCAGGGCTTGAATAGAGGAAATGCCGCGAGTACTGGAAAAAAAAAATGAAAATAGCCTTACAAATATTAAGGTTTCCTGGCCAGAGTGATATTGTAACGAGGCTAATATCGTTTGTGAATATAAGGAAAAGCAAGTACTTACTTGGGCAAGGTTATTCTGAAACTCTTTGATTCGTAAAGGGGTAAGGCTTCTGAGATGATTTACAAGCCATCCTGCTTGTATTGCATCACTGGAAGAAACAAACACAGCAACCTGAGACAGAAAAACCAAACAAAAATAGAGCCAAGTCATACAAACTATGCTCTTCATATTCAGACAAAAATATGGCTAAAATTCAGAGCACTATTGTATCAGCCTATCGGGTTTCCTGACGTGACATACCTTATTGTAGTCCAGTATTCCTTCAAAAGGAAGTTCTAACTCGTCGCTGACAATAACAGGTATACAACCACTGACAATGGCATCAAACAACCTCGCCGAAGATGGTGTGTCACCCGCAGGACACAAACAGAATAAAGATCTGAAAGAAGGCAAACAGGGTTTAGAGAAAACTTGAACTAAAGAAAATATTGTATATCTTCTACAACCAAAGAAGTCAGAAAGTAACCAAGAATTTACCTACGCATGCCACTTTGAGCTGCAAATTTTCCTCCCTCTCCAGCACTACCCTCGGTAATTACTACATCCTTGATACCACTTAATTCGGAACCGAGTTTGGCACGTATTTTACCACCCTACACATGGTTCATAAGACAAGCCAAAGAAAGACTAAGATCTTTCCCACTATGATAAGGTATCAAACTATTCATTATGAAATAATATATTCCAACTAGTATAGGAATCCTTAAAAATTGCTGAGAAGTATTTGACGGAGATGTTAAAGTGATAGAGTTAGATGGCAATGATCCTTACAGCATTTCTCTTGAGCCGTCCTCGGAAAAACAGAAGAGTGGTCCTTGTAGGTGCATTTTCTGACAGACACTTGTCAACACAATTATCAACATTGGGGACATAAGGGAGAATTACGTCTTTCTCCAGTGAAACTTGCCCAGGCTTATACCTACAAGGTCAAGTTCAAACAGAGTCAACAAAGTCTAGGTAAGAGAGCAGACAACATGAAGCAGAATCAGCTACAAAAGGAAATCTATAGTCACCAGTTCCCGGTGGAGTCCATGTCTGGTAACAGCCAGATTGCGTTTTTCACGTATTTGCGGACTGACTTGAAAGACCATGGATGGTGAATAGGAAATATATGATCCCTTCCTTCGGACCTCTTCCAAGCAGGCTGATCAGTGACCCACTTCAGAGCTTCCTACAGTTGAAAAAAAGAAAAGCTGTTTCATGTAGACTATTAAGGTGCTTTAACTAGCATATCTTCCATCAAAAATATAAGAAAAGCACATGTAGTAATAGAATACTAAGATGACATAATTTCCCGAGTTAGTAACATTCGTCATCAGCTTTAACAATCAGAATAAATAACCAAATATCAAGATGTGTTACAATCTACAAAAAAAAACATCTAACAGTACACATTCAAACATTCTTTCGCATGTTCTTTGTCATTCAAATGGAGATTCTACTCCCAAAACGATATCGAAAGCTAGAGAACTAAAAACTGATAATAGAAATGTGTAAATGAAGCTCACTCACACCCTATAGAGTGCTTTGCATTGCTGCTTCTCCAACAAGAAGAAGCTTATCGTAGTGAAGAACGGAACGTAGAAGAAGTCAGCATCCTCCTGCTTATGTACCCTCACGACGCTTTTCAATCGCCTTTCGGATTCAGGAGCGATCAGATCAGCCCATAGCCAATAATCAATAGAATGCTACAACACACAAAGAGAAAGAGTAAGTTATGCAAAGTTAAACAACAAAGCCCTGATTCTACACTTAGGTCTTGCTAAAGAAGGATTCAAATCAACAAGTACCTGCTCGATAAGGCGATGCACAGGGCTACCATTAGAGGTAGCGTTCGAAGTCTCTCTGTAAGTATTGTGAAATAGCCATAGGAGATCGAGAGTAAACTTCTTCGGCATCTCGTAAACGTAAACCTTGATCGGAGATCCGACGGTCGGATCTCCGTTCAATAACCGATTCTCTCTCTCGAACACAAGCTCGTCGAGCTTCCTCCCATCACCATCTCTCTCGCCACTCACCGTGTCGTCTCTAACCGGCGACGCGAGCTTATGGGACTTATGGATCAGGAAATGCTCGAGGGAGGCGACGAAAGACGTCTCCGGTTGATTCGACGGTGAGGATCGTGCGGAGGAAGGGAAAGTGTAACGGACGACGAAATAAAGGAAGACGAAGAAGGAGATGGTTAGGGTTACGGATTTGGATCTTGATCTTGGAGGAGCACGATGATGATGATGATGATGACTCTGTTGCCTATCAAACATTGCGAGATCTGAATCTGATTCTTCGATTCTGATGAGTGGAGTGAGAAGGAAAGTGACGACGACGCGATTCTCTTTACTGGAATTTTTTTTTATCACGTTTGCGACTGCGGCTAAAACGCTACCGATCGAAACTCGGTTTTGATTGTATTCAGGTGCGCACGATAGGATCGGGACGATTATCGTATGCTAAAATTAAACAAACACACATGGCTTGATTGGTTCTTCCGGTATAGACTTCTCGGTTCGGAAAAATTATAAACCGGTTTTGGATTGGTCACTTTTTTGTGTTGATACCTAAAATAATACATTGAAAATCCAATCAAAATGCAAATCCAATCCAACCATAGATGCAAATTTGCGGATTGTCTCCTTAGACAAAATAATAACACATAAACAATAAAAGTGGTTAAATTAATAGTAATTTTAAAGTTTACACTTGCCTGTTATTCTATCACATTTACAATGGTTGCAGACACATACGATTTTTGAATATTGAGTAATCTTTTATCGAGATAGTAACAAGATGTTAATTATCTCCCGCGAGACATGTAGCGTAAGTTATGTAACTATACATTTTATTCAATTTTATATATTGTCTCCTTCTAAAGTCAAAATCGAAACAAGATTGTGTCACTTTCAAGAGACGATGATATATATCTATATTAGTATTTTTGAAGTACTAATTTGAAATTTTTCAAAAAATCACACTAAATTACACATTATGCTATTGAGGCATAAAACGAAATATTTTTGAACATTTAATTACGAAAAATCAAATAAGGAAATATTATAATTCTCTCCAAAAATAAATAAAAAATATTAAAGAAATTATGTAAAAAATATTTGAAAAACAAAATAAACATATGTAATTCACATAAATACATTATTACATAGTTTTTTTATAAAAACTACCATTAAAATTTTATTTAAATCAAAACAAACAGGTTTAATTAATATTATTAAGAATTTAAAAACGATTTGAAATTTTTTTTTGTTAAAAATATCAAACAATAAAAAACAAAATAGTTTGTTAACGAGTTTGATTTCAGGTTCGATTATAAACAAAAAAGAAGAAATTGCAATTCTACTAAAATTTAAATCTTATATTACATATTTAGAATATGTTTACAACAATTATTTATATATATAATCAAAATAATTATAATTTTAAATAAATTTGGGTAAATCGCATAATATGATTTGTGTATTTTGATTCGGTTTGTATTTTGAATTCGGGTATTTTCGAATCCTAAATATAATAAATAATAAATTATTGGTCTAATCAACTTATAAATTATATTAAATTTTTGCTATACGAAATATATAATAAACATATATATATTATTATTTTTGAAGTACTTTTTTGAACTTTTCCAAAAAAACTAACTTAACTACATACTATGTCATTGGTTTTAAACTCACTTAAAGAGTTATAAGAAACTTACACACAAACATATTTCATTCTATATATATACTTTTTTAAAATTGACTTAAATATCAACAAAAACAATAAAACCGATTTTAACATAAAATCAACCACTAATTTCATATTTATGATATTTTTGATATAATCTTTTTATTTTTCTTTCGGAGGTCTATAAAAAATTTCAGAATATATATATTTTTTAAAATGTATATAGTTTAGTTTTTATATATAATCATTGTCCATATTATAATTTTCTATTTATATTAATATTTTAGATGTTAATAAATATCTATATTGAACATAGATAAAGTTTGTTTAAATCAATTAACACTAGCATAACAATTATTTATTAACGGGTTCAGTTTCTAGAAAAATTCTAGATAAATGACAAGAAGTTTGAAAATAATGATTAAACTTTATCATAAACAAATTTCGGGTAATTCGGGTTCAAATCTAGAAATTTGTTTTGGCTTCGGGTTTTCAGGTAGTAAATTTCTCAATTCGTTCGGGTTATTTATTTTTGGAACGGTTTCAGTTCTTTAATTTCGGTTTGGTTCCAATTATGTACTTCAAATATAATTTTAACTATTATTATTTTAAATAATTTTTGGGTAGTTAGAGTAGTTTAGTTTAGTTCTACAAAATTGAGTTCGGTTCAGATTCGATTTCGGGTATTATGGTAGTAAATTTCCCTATACATTCGAGTTATTTGTTTTTAGAATCGGTATTGATTTGGGGATTTCGGTTTGGTTTGGGTTCGGTATTTCGGATCCGGAAGTTTTGCCCATCCCTAATTTTTATAGTTTATATATAATAGTTTGGAATAAACACACTTACAAATTATATTAAGATTTTGCTATATAAAATATAATTCTCATTATATATTTATGGGAGAATCACAAAACTACACCATTTGAATTACATTTCACAAAACTACATCATTTCAAAAACATTTCACAAAACTACACCTAAACACTCAAAATTAAATTCAAATAAACTCTATCCACACAATCATACCCCTTAATACTATTTCTAAACACTAATTAGCGAACACAAATGAAAATATTTTAATTTTGGTAATTTTGAAAAGGGTAAATCAAGCTTTTAAAATTTTGAAAGGGTGTAAATTTGTGAAAATATTGAATTAGGTGTAGTTTTGTGAAGGAATGATTGAAATGATGTAGTTTTGTGAATTTCTCTATATTTATTTGCATAAACAATAAAAGAACAAAATACTCTTTAGAAATTCTGAATATTTTTATTTATTTTACAAAATCAGAAAAAATATTACAAACTTCTAAATTAACTGTATATATATAAAATTATTTATAAAAAACATAAACCCGTGGTGTACCACGGGTTAAATCCTAGTATTAAAGTTATATATTGTAGATATGTAGTTCAGTTCTTCTTACCCATCGCCAACTAAATCTTTTAATCTTCAACTATATTTGGTAAAACAAACAAACAAAAAGTTTATATATTTTTTATTCCAAAGTAATGATATTTATTTGTTCATTCGTCATCATAAAGTCAATAATTCTTTTTCAATTTTTAAATTTTAACATTTTAACAAAAAAAAAAAAAAAAAATTTTGTACAAAAAGTACAATAATAAGAGACATTTACAATACAACTCACAAATTATTTTGTTTTGCTCGCATTATTTGGGTATACATTTACGTATAGATCGAGGTGGAAAAAAGATATTTTTTTTTTTTTTGTCAACATTTGGGCCACAAATGGCCGGCCCATTAGTCAAACCTACACTATCGTAGACGCGGGGAATCGATCCCGGGTGGGGTGGTGTTACCTGCCTCCTGTGGACTTATGACTGCCACTAGACCAAGGTCACTTCCCGAAAAAAGATATTTAAAAATGTTATTACAAACACGAATATTTGTGTTTAATGAAGAAATAAATAAAGTTTGTACAAGCTCAATGTTTTGTTTACCATACATTAATTAATATATCTCTAACGACAATAATATCATTTATAAACTATTCTCTAACTGTTTTTTTTGAAGATTTATCTACTCATGAAATGACCATGGTTCCGTACATGTTTGCCTACAAAACGATTATAATTATTAAAACATTAGTCTAACGAAGTGAATTTATGAAAATATATATATATATATATATATATATATGTGTGTGAAGTTAATGACATGTCTTACTCAATGATCTCTTTCCAATAAGAATCACTTGCTTCATCATCAATAGTATCATACAATGGCTGATGATGATCTTGTGTTGTAAACGTCGAGTTTGGTGATGAATGGTGTGAAGTATCTTGATGGTTATGATGATGATTAGGAGAAGCCGGAACCAACATAGGAAGTAAATTATGCTCATCTTGAACACCTATTTTTATCGATGAAGCAAAAGAATCCAAACCGCGATTGATGTTTTGGCTATTTACCATCACATTTTCATCGTGATTGTTCTCAAATATGTGAGAGAAATCTTGAGAGTGACCAAAAACATTTTGGTTCTCTAAGTGGCCAAAGAGATTGTTATTAGTTTGCATGGTTGATGAAGAAGTAGACAAATTTTTGTTGGTATTGTTGCTTAGGGCTTGAATCATATTGTGTAACAATTGAGTTTTCGCTAGAGTTATTGCATCCCATTGCACATTGTGATTGAGATTCAAGAGGTTGGCCGTAGCTAGTAGCTCGGGTAGGGCGGCTAGAACGTTTAGATGGTCGGTTCTCGGCCTATGAGTCACCGGATCAATCCCCATTTGAAGAAGTTTTTTTCGCAAATGTGTGTTCCAATAGTTTTTTATTTCGTTGTCCGTTCTTCCAGGAAGATTACCAGCTATCGAAGACCACCTTTCATTATAAATACAAAATTAAAAAAAAAACTAATCATAAATAATGATATTCTTTTAGTGGGTTAGTTTTTAAGATCCAAAGAATTAATATTGATTTAGTTTAGTCAAAACAAGATAATTGGTTTTTCAAGATTGAAAACGGCTACATACGTATGCACCAAATTAATACCAGTGTAGTAGGTGTTGTCAATTATATTCTTTATCCATATATAAATAATCTACTAATATATATATATAGACAAACTATTATTGGTTATAGTTACACTACTAAAAAAAAGTTATATAGCCACGGCCGTATCGGTGGCTATAGCAAAAATCCGTGGCTATTTAGTCACGATTTGCCACGAAATTTTTTAGCCACGAACGTATAACCACGGATTTAACGCTATAGCCACCGATACGGCCGTGGCTATATGAATTTTTTTTAGTAGTGTTATATGTTGAAATTCTAGTTATATATAACTATTATTTTCTAGTTATATATTGAATTATAAATCATTTCACACAAAGTTTTTAGACCATCCATAGATATTAGTTCACTAACAAATGCATAATTAAAGATTTGTCTAGAATGAGTAACACATAACTAATTCTCAAATTAAGGAACTATATATAGATAATGCAAAAATTAGTAAGAAATTAGTAAGAAGTTTACTTGTTTCCAAGAAGAGAATGGAGGTTAATGATGGTTTGTTCTTCCTCATCAGTGAAATTTCCTCTCTTAATGTCAGGTCTCAAGTAATTAGTCCATCTCAATCTACAACTCTTTCCACACCGGTTTAAACCGGCTTGCTTAGGAAGAGCTCTCCAGCTTCCATGTCCATGTTTTTTAATGTGATCTATCAATTTCTCATCTTCCTCTTGTGTCCATGGCCCTTTCTTTAACCCATTCTCATCGCAACATGGTGATCTCCCCATTTTATACTATATAATTAACACAAAATTAGTAATATATTATTATCAAAAACGTAGTTATAATATAGTTAACTAAAAAAAGAATCACTTATTAAATGAACTAATCTAGGGAATTAAGCACATATGATTGCATCTAGCTAAGTAATTATAGTAAAAAAAACGGATTCATGCATATATGTATGAGCAGAAATATAGTATAATACAAGTCTAGGAACATATATTTCTAAGTATACAAGTGCATGCATGTATTTATACATGTTATATAAACATGTGCGCGTGTGTTGTAAAACCTGTGGAAGTCACAAGAGAGAAGAATTTTGATGAAAGGCAATAGAATTAATTAAGGATCTTAGTTAACTAAGGATAAGTGTTTAAGTGTGATCTTTGGGGCTTTAAATAGGGTTTTGTGGTTCATGACTTGTGTCTTGTCGGGGTGGAGAAGATTTTAAGTTTAGCTTTTGACTTTAATGACCCAATTAGAATGACGAAGATGCCCTTGTCGACACTTGTATTAATTATTTGTAAGAAGAAGAAAAAGATGATCAAGTTTGTGAAGCAATGCAGGTACACAAAAAAAAAAGTTGCTCCAACTAATCCATATGTTGACAAAAAAGCATGTTTGTGAAAGCTTTTCTGAAAATAAAAATATACAAGAATTCACCAATTCGTAGAACATATAAATTAGCTAGGTTTTCCACGTGGACACTTAATTTATATCAGATTTAAGTGATTAAATTGTGTGTGTATATGTTAATTACTTGTATAGTTGATATCTATATTAGTATGCATTACTGATCACTGGTCAATACATGATCCACGTCTCAGTGTTAATACGTAACGTACGTAGTATAAACAACAAACCTATAATCTAAAATTCAATTATTATTACATTAATAATTAGGGTTGTATATATATATATATATGTTATGTAACCTGCCCAATAAAAGGAGTTGTCAAAGAGGAAAGTCAGTTTTACATCTCAATTATTATTTTTTTAAACCAAAGAAATTGTGAATCCATTAATACGAAATTAAAAAACAAAAGCAAATCGCAAGAACTTTGTTACACATAAGTTGGATCAAGTTTAATTATAAGTTTCTAACAACAACATAAATTAAAACTATCACAATCGATCAGTATATACTGTATTACATTTCCCACTACATACATTGGCTATATTATATATATATATGTATATATATTACAAAATGAATCTTTATTTTTTGTTAATATAAATAATGAATAAAACGTCTCGATATGGTGGTTGAATATTGGTGTAAATTTAGTTTTAAGCACATCAAGGCACGCAAAACCCTGGGACTGGGACCCACGACTAACCCTAACTCTTTTAACGACTAATTATAAACGAATTCTTATTTAGCACTAGTTAATTAATTAAAGTAATTGCTTTTTTAGATGCTTCTACGTTGACATTAATCGGTCCATGCACATATAAACTCTTTTTAAATGGCTTAGTATATTTCGTTTATGACATCATATTATATGTTTGGTTAGATCAGTGACTAGATTATTTAGAAATTAGACAACGAATAGTTGTATTTTTTTTCTACGAAGACTAATAATAAATTAAATAACAACAATAGAATAAAGAAGATAAAATATTCGTACGGTAGAAGTTTCCAACTAAACCGATGGAGACATGAATGCTACTATACAGATGATCTTCTTCTAACCAAACATACTTAATCGTCTTGTCTTAAGGACACAATATTTATTTTTTATTTTTTTTGGTATGATGGACACAATATCTTTGATATAATGATATTGAATGCATTTAAATGTATTTTTATTTAGGAGTACATAAATAAATACCTAGGAATTAACCGTGATTCACCACGGGTTTATGTTTTCTATATGATTTTATATATTTAATTTAGAAATTTTGAATAGTATTTTATCTTCATTGTTTAAACAAAATAGGATCAATTAATATTGTTGAAATGAGATTTTTTTAATTACTATTTAATATTTTTATTATATATTTCGTATAACAAAATTTTAATATAATTTGTAAGTTGATTAGACCAAATTATTATAATTTATTATTTATTTGAAAAAAACCCGGATTCAAAATACAAACCGAAACCTAATCGAAATACACAAATCGAACTATGCGATTTACCCAAATTTATTTAAAATTATAATTATTTTGATTATATATATAAATAATTCTTGTAAACATATTTTAAATATGTAATATAAGATTTAAATTTTTATATAATTGCAATTTCTTCTGTTTTTTTATAATCGAACCGGAAACCAAACCCGTTTACAAACTATTTTGTTTTTATTGTTTACTATTTTTAACAAAAAAATGTTTCAACTCGTTTTAAAATTCTTAATAATATAATTAAATTCCTTTTTAATTTGTGTGTTATTTTTGTTAAAAATAATGTAATGGTTTTTTAAAAATACTCTTTCTAATGGTATTTTAATTTAAGTAAAATTTTAAGAGGAATTCACAAAACTACATCCTTTCAACATTTCCTTCACAAAACTACACCTAATTTAATATTTTCACATATTTACACCCTTTCAAAATTTTAAAAGCTTGATTTACCCTTTAAAAAATTACCAAAATTATTTTTTTTCATTTGGGTTCGCTAATTAGTGTATAAGGTATAATATTAAGGGGGTAAGATTGTGTGGGTATGGTTTATTTGGATTTAATTTTGAGTGTTTAGGTGTAGTTTTGTGAAGTAATTTTGAAATGGTATAGTTTTGTGAAATGTAATTCAAATGGTGTAGTTTTGTAATTCTCCCTTAAAATGGTATTTTTTATAAAAAAACTATGTAATAATGTATTTATATGAATTTCATATTTCTTATTTTATTTTACAAATGACTTTTACATAATTTTCTTAATATTTTTGAGTTTATTTTTGGAAATGATTGTAATATTTATTTATTTGGTTTTTCGTAATTAAATGTTCAAAATTATTTCCTTTTATATTCAATGGCATAATGTGTAATATTGAATAATTTTTTGGACATGTTAAAATTAGTACTCCGAAAATAATAATATAGATACAATGTCTAATGTCTTTGAAAATTACTCACATAATATCTCCTTACAATGTTCTAAATTGCCATGCATGCAAAATTAATAAAAGAGGACAAAGAAATTAACATGCAAAATTATTAAAAAGGACAAATAAATTACTTGAGATAATTTAGTTTATAAGAAATGCACAAACCAGTACAATCAAGTATTTATACACGTCACACATTGAATAATCAGTAAAATTTGTATGTATATATATGTGACCTGATTTATGATAATTACCCTAAGTACAATATTATTTTCTTGTGTTATGAGTCAAACCTAACATCTTTGATAAGAAAAGAAAAAAATATCAGTCTGTTGGCTCACTCGGTTAAACATAGTTGTCGGTGATATTGTGCTTCTGAGTTCGAACCGCGTTGGAGGGATGATTTACACCATTATAATTTACACCATTATGATTTACTCCATTAATTGTTATTATCAAAGGCTGGTCGCGAGATTATGGATTATAGAATTCGATCCAAAATCTACCGGTTTAACAAAAAAAAAATGTGATGCATATTTATACGCAAACATAAACAAGAAGTTAAATAGTAAGTATATATTCAACACATTCGTTAGCAAAATGGTGCGTCATTATTAGTTGTTATTGATTTTGACTAACAATGAACGCAGTAGTTTATGATAATAAAATTTACTGAAACAGTTATATATAAATAACCATTTCACCTTCCGAATGCGCTTTTAGGTTAAAGCGAAGACTTTCCATTTGTTAAAGAAACGTAGTTTTATTAAAAGTCTTTGATTTTACCATCTCAATTCTCAAAGTATTTTACGTAGAAGTCAAGTATTTTGAGAATGACTATACATTTAAAAAAAGTGAAAATACTAGAATAACCGTGAGGCGTGATGGACTTAATAATTGGTATGAGCTTTACAAGTGTCATATTATCCCTCTCTATAAATGATTATCATCTTTACTTTTATTCAATATCAATGGAGATTAAATAAGAAGAGGAATTTAAGAAACTACATTATTTCATCAATTTTTTCCTAATTCAATATTTTTTATATTTACATAAAAATAAATGGTTGATTTATTTTTTAAAATATTATTAAAGTCAAAATATTTTAATTTGGATTCGCTAATTAGTGTTAGAATATTATACTAAAGGGATAAATTTGTGTATTTGAATTTAATTTTTAATGTTTAGATATAGTTTTATGAAGTGACAGTAAAATAATGTAGTAAAATAATGTAGTTTGTGAAATGCAATTTCAATGGTTTAATTTTGTAATTCCTCCAAATAAGAATACTAATTCCTTTCGGACCCAAAAAACTTTTTAAAGGGATTAAATGAAAAAAAAAACTTTACCATGAAATTGACCAAATAAGAAAAACAAATTTGCCAATAATTATCTATCAGTTTCGTCCAAGTAGCTAAAGCAAAAATTTAGCATGTTATGCACACAGCACATCAAATACTAGAGAGTAAACTTTTTTTTTGGATTATCAAAAATATATCAACCAGTAAAACTTGTGTGAAAACCATAGACCTGTTCTCAGAATACAAAGATACACATCGCAATCGTTAAAAAAATGTTCCAAGGGCATTTCACTCATCAAATCATGAATCAAACCAATAAAAGCTGGAGAACGAAATCTCAAAACTCTACACTCGGAAGTATATGACCAAGAAATTTAAAGATTTAAGAGTAGCAAACATTTATGCATTTTGAAACAGAGCTTTGCAAAACTTGTGAAGTAAACGAGAGAGAGAGAAACAACTTTAAGAAAAACAAAAGATTAAGTTCAAGAATCCAAATGAAAAATTAGCATAACATCTAGTCACCAAAAAGGATAGTAGAACCAATTCAGATGCTTGCAAATGGTGGTTGCAACAACAACTGTAGAACACATTGTCCCTAACAAAGACTTAAAACCTTAATTATCAGACATGATTCTTCTTCTTTGTGACCATGTCCCAAAAGAACTCAGTCAACACAGGCTCATAAGAAGGCATCTTAGCATATCCAGGAAAGTAGTTAATATCGATTATAAGGTACCTATTAGCATCTCTACCATCCCTAATCACATCAAAGTTAAAGAGATTCAAACCCATCGATTCTCTCATCGCCTTTGCAAGATCTCTCAAGAAACTCAACGGAGGCATCTCCACTTTCTCCAAGCTCATATCTTCCCCATACTCTCTGTTCTTGTCTTCTTGACCAGTCAAGTTCGATATCTGCGAAAACGGAAGCGACCCTTTCGCCTTACCGATCTTCTCTTCGGAGATATCAGGTAAAGATCTTCTCTTTACGCATTGCACATAATCACCAACAACATACACCTTGAAGATGACACCACCGTGGTTAACAAACTCCTGCAACACAATAGGAGTGTTCAACATCTTCATGCCTTCTTGATCATATATCAGAAACATCTTGTGCGATTTCGCGCTCCCGTCAGCGTCCAAGGGCTTAGCTATCACCGGGAAATCAAGCCCTCCTAGAGCTTCTCCGCCGCTCAAAACGCTAGAATCCATAACCACGACTTGCTCGGGGACGCCGAATCTCTCGACATCGGAGACAGGGAAGCTCAAGCGAGTAATCACCTCGAGCATCGATACCCTATTGTGCAATCTCTCGATAGCTTCAGGAGAATCTACTACGGGAACATTAGGGCGATTCTCACGAAAATCGCGTAGATTCTGCTTCCAATACGCATCGTATAGCTTGTGGATTATGCAATCTAGCTTACCTTGATCAAGCAACGGTTTCGTCGGATCTAGCTTCACGAGATCGATGCCTCTTTCCCTCGAGTGTTGGATCAGAGAAGCTTGTATGAAACTACGCTCTTTCTTAGCCGCGAGTGCGTATCCCACTACGAATCTCTCCTGCGTTGAATCCGACATTGTTCTTCGTTGCTCTGCTTCGAGATTAGGGTTAGATTCATGCCCAGGAAATCAAAAACGTAGATTTTGAAAATCTCTGCACGGAAGCGAAAAGCTCGGATCAGAAGATGATACAGAATCTTCTATGGCGAAATCGATTAGGGTTTGTTACTGTCGCCTTTCGAGAAAGAGAAGGGGAGTGATGTACACGTGTGGAATCGAATATATGTACGTGTGAAGATGCAAGTGGCAAATCGTGGACACGTGTAAGCGTGAGGAAGAGGCGAGTGTAAATAAACCGCTAAGATGCTTCCACGTGGACTTTAAATGATTTACAAATATTAAAGGGATGTTTCCATGGGCCTTATATGGGCCGGGCTAGACCGTCACAATGTGGCGCTCTTTTTTTGGCGCGAAATGCGTGCGCCGAACGCGGGAAAGAAATCTCAAAAGCTAAACCAGATTAAACCGGTTTTAACCGGTGAATCGAGTAAAAGTATGGTTTCTCATTTTTAGAGTTTATTGCATAATATTAATTAGTTGACCATTTGATAAAGACGTACAAACAAGTTTATATATCAAAATAAAGTCTTTTATAATTTTTAAAAAAGCTATAAACATGGTGTACAATGAAAATGTACGTTTTTTTTGAAATCTGATTTCAATTGTGAGATTGGATTAAAGCATTCCATTTAATTCTCTATTTAATATTTACTTTTAATGTTCAAAATATTTTGTCATGAAAATTTGCATATAGAAAACATAATTTTGTTGACCAAAAAAAGGAAATATATCATTGACCAAAAAGAAAAGGAAATATGCCAGAATGAAAAGAAAAAAAATTGAAAAGAAAAGATAAATAAGGGTAAAGGGTGAGAAAGGTAATTAACTACTGTAATTATATAGTAACCACACGATTAAACCCCTCTTTAATCTCCTCTGTAACTAATCTCCCAAAAAAATTACTCGTTTATAAATCCTCCATCGCTCGTGTTTGCGTTTGTATAAATCCATAAGATAAACTAAGGAGAGCAATCACTGAATCTCTTAGATCAGTGAAGGCTAGAGAGAGAGAGAGAGATCGAATCTGGATATAGAGAAGTTAGGGTTTCGTTTTTGGAGACGTGAATCATGTAATTTAATTTCCCCAATTTTTAGGGTTTTATTAGTATTTATTTTCTGCTTGATTAATCTTCTTTAGGGTTCCGTGTTTTATGGGTTAGATCTCATAATTAGAATCTGTTAATGAATTTTACTGGTGATTGATTGATTTTTGTTGATTTCTATCTGGTGATTTTGATTGTTAAAATTCTACTCTTTTTTTTTTTCTGGGTTCAATTAGTATCTTTATCCATTGTTGTTTTGACAAGCTTTTCATCATATAGATTTGTTGTTGTGCAGTGATTAATATGTTGTCTCTCCTTTTTTTTGTAACAGTTTTGAAGAGCTTGGGTAGAGATCGGTTTTTGCGAGAATTCAGGCTACTTAATTTATTTGTGAATGCATGGTGAGATTAAGCTAAAACCCATCTTTTCCTTTCTGAGTTATACACTTGTGTTGTTATGATATGTATCAAGTATTTCGTTGTTCTGCGTTATTGTGTTGGTATTGTTATACACTCAGAAGCTAATATACGCAGCTCTGTGTATTGCTATTGACATAAGTAGACATGTATAGTATATCTAGTTTACTCTTACATCTAGTCAACTAAGAGATTTTGAGCCGGGTACGGCTTTGATCATGGTTTAGACCAAACTAGTTCTTTCACAGTTTGGTTTTCTTAGTTGGTTGTGTCATTGGTCAATCACTTCTCTTTCCTTACATTTTTCTATTTTGATTTTATCCAATGCAGGCAGATAGAAGAGTTGGTAAGCACTCAATGAGTCAAAGAGGTTTATCAAAAGTGGATTCTGGGACTTGTAATGTTTCTTCTGCTCCTTGTTCATCATGCACGCACAGTAATGCAGGTTTCACGGGATCAAAGTTGGACGAGTCATCAGATGAAAACTGCCGCGGAGTAGTGAGCAGCCAGTGGTCAGTTAATGAGGATGGTCTTTTGCCTTCTTCGATGGCTAATGCTTGTAACAGTTCCAATAACACTGCTCTTGAAGCAAGCAAACTAGTCAAGTCCAGTAATGATGCTCTCTCTGAGAATGCTAAGAGTAAGGAAACTATAAGATGTTCCGGGATATCTGATGATTCCAAAGCTGTTGCGATGACTTCTAAGAAATATTTTTCTAGGAGCAGGATGAAACATAAAGTGCCTGCATCAGCTGATGAGAGCTCTAACTGTATAGAGGGTAAGGAAGATGGGATATTTTCTGATGATCAAACAGAAAAGTTGAATTCGAGTTCTCCTAATAACAAGATAGTCAATAAGGGTTCAGCTGATAGCTCAGCTCTGGTTTCTGATCCAATACCGAGTGGATCTATGAAAGATCAAGGGTCCACAATCATAGAATCTTCTAATGCTCTTCTGAATGAAGTGAAATCACAATCTTTGCAGAGTCCATTATCCAACCATGAAGATGAAACTAGTTCTGAGCGGGGCAATTTCAAGGAAAATGTAGGACCAGAGGGTAACAAAGAGAGAGATGAGTCTTCAATTGAAGAATCTACACCTTCTGGACAGAATGGGAAGCCAAGTAAAAGCACTTCCGACAACAAATCAGATATGTCTGAGAGCGAGAGTGATGATTCTGAAATGGTGGAACATGATGTAAGTCATGCTGTTTTGTCTCATGTTAGAAATTAGCAAATACATCTGCTGTTTTTTTGCTGTAATAATTTATCTTATATTATCGTTGGGAAAGTCTCATGAAAATTGTCTTATGTTAAATAGGTTAAAGTATGTGATATCTGTGGAGATGCGGGTCGTGAACATCTACTCGCTATCTGCGGTGGATGCAGTGATGGTGCAGAACACACGTAAGCCTGCTATTCTATTGATGGGGACAAAAGCATACTAATGGCAAAACATACTTTGATTCTTAATTATGTAGAATTAGCTATTGATTTGATTGTCATGACTATCATCAATATTACAGTGGCACCATTTTCTTTGCTAATAATATAGTTTTCTTTTACTCAGCTATTGCATGCGGGAAAGGCTCGATGAAGTTCCTGAGGGTGATTGGCTCTGTGAAGAATGCAAGTTTGCTGAGAAAGAAGAGAAACAAAAGCAAGGTAAAGCCGACTTTTATAAAAATAAGTTAGCTGAATGAATTAGAAAACAAAATTTGGATTTACAATTACTGTTTCGATTTTGTGTAATGAACTTGAGTTCAACTTGCAGAAGTTAAGAGAAAAAGAGAAACTGAGGTCGCCATCAATGCACATACCTCAGGTAAAAGACATGCCGATAAAACTGAGGCAGCTCCAGATGCCAAAAGACAGGCAGCTGAGGGTTCAACTGGGTCACCCAAGAAATCTATTCTCCCCAGAACAGGTGCATTATCTCGGGAAACATCATTCAAGGGATTAGACAAGTCAAGGGGAATGCTACATCATCAAACATCTTTCAGTGATGACACAGAAGGTGCACGATCTACCGGTTCACAACTTCAACCTTCGAAAGGTAGGTTGCATAATTGGATTTTCTCTCTAAGCTCACCTCTGCCTCATCTGTTTTTTCATATTTCTGGTGATTTTCAGGCTGTATAGCATTACGAATCTTTTTCTCCTTTTCTAGGTGCATTGTTGAAATCCAGTTCCTTCAATTGTTCAAGCTCAAAGCCGAAAGTGCAACTTATTGATGATGTTATTCCCCCAAGACAGAAGGCTGGGAAAGAGCATATCTCACTTGATACAAAGGAGGGGGGGTTTAGAAGTGTAGGCAAACAAATGTCAAGTAGAACATCAGACACAGGGAGTTCCCATTCACAAGAAGGCAAAAGTTCAAATCAGCTGAAAGATTGTAGTACAGAAGCTAATGTATCTGCTTCCACCACCGACCAGAAGCTTACTTCTCGTTGCAATTCGTCTGTTGCATATGCAAACAATACCAAAGATTTGAAGGGTTTGCAGTCTGATGGTAAACGAGGTAGTTTGGTGAAACAAATCAGCAATCTAAGCAGAAATCGTAAAGAAAATCCTGTTGCTTCTGGTATGGTACTTCTAATACTTTATATTTGAAGACTGCTATGTTTGGATATGTTTTTGTTCGTTCTAGTGTACAATCTATCTTTTCAAAATATCATGATTGATCTCCAATGTCATTTATTTCTTCCATGTGCAGGTGATTTTTCCTCAAAGAAAAAGTGTAGTGCCAGCAAGCAAAGTTCAAGTCAAGCTGAGGATGAAGTCATGTCCACCTCTTGCACGGGTGAGGGCAAGTCAAGCCGTGGTAATGCAGCTTCACAAGATAGATTACCGCGGTCCAGGGAATTTAAAGAGGTAGGGAAGCGCCAAAGGTCTAGCCTGCTATCTGGTGCAAAAGGTTTACCATCATCTCAAAAGGGAGGTCAGACTGCAGAATATAGTGACACATCAGGCGTTTCTGATAGTGATCTTTCTACCACAAAAAATCCCAAGGAGGATGTGAATAAAGTTAATGTCCGAGCTGCGGTAGATGCTGCTATGCTTAAAAAGTCCACTTTTGCCAAGAACAGAGGAGCAGAGCAATCTGATATGGCTTTGGTGTCTAATGTGGGTTCTAGTTCTGATAAGACTTTGCAAAATCATTTGCCTTCAAAGATGGATAAGATTTATGTGTCCCGTGAAGGAATGCAAGGAGGGCGTCCCTCTTTCTGGCCTGTTTTGGACCCATACAAAGAGACAATTGTAACAAATGAGAAGCATCTTGTACTCTCTGGTTCTGAAATGCTGCCTCCACAATCTGTGGAACTTGAATCTTTTAAACCCGTCATGATAAATCAGCCATTTGTAGCCCCTCCTCTGTTAGGAAGCTCAGCGATACCAGACTGTGAGTCTATTTGGCAGTAAGTCCTCTCCTTTTTTTTGTGAAGAATATCATTTTTCTGATTTTTGTTACTTTTCCATTGAGATACCTCGTATATATGTTCATATAATGCGTCTGAGATGTGAGGTTTTATATCATTTTTCCAGAGGGGACTTGGAGGTATGCAAAACCATTAACCAGTCAGCTATGCATAGCGGAATGCAAGCATATCTGTCAATCTTAGCATCACCCAAGGTTGCTGAAGTGGCGAATAAATTTCCAGAAAAATTTAGCCTGAGAGAAGTACCTCGGCTAAGTACATGGCCTACACTATTTCAAGATATAGGTACTAAAGAAGACCATATAGCTCTATTCTTCTTTGCAAAGGATTCTGAGAGGTAAGATTCATTACATGTTGCTTATTATTATTCAGTTGCTTTAATTTTTGTGTTTTGGCGGTCTAAAAGTTTTTTACTGACGATTTTTTGTTCTCGCTGCTTGTGTGATACAGCCATGAGAGAAATTATAAGCCTCTGGTAGATAACATGATCAAGAAAGATTTAGCCTTGAAGGGAAGCCTCGATAATGTTGAGCTCTTGATTTTTGCATCCAACCAGCTTCCTCCGAATTGCCAGCGTAAGAATGGTTACCATAAATCTTACACATTATGCATATGATCAAGTCGTCTATTAAAATGTTGTTCGTTAGCAATTTTCATATTAGAATTTTCCACCTTAATCATTTGATTTTGTCATTTTCTTTCCAGTGGAGGGCATACTAAGGTAGCGCGCCCAAAGTGTGCTAGTTACAATTCATACTTGGGTCTCCCTTTTTAGCTCGACTTTTCTTTTTTAGGGTTTATTGATAACTAGTAGTTGATCACATTGCTCTTTTGCTTGCAAATATTAGGTGATCATTATCATTTAAACAAGAAGCAGATGAGCCTCTTCAGTCACATTGCAATGATGTTTGATTAGTTTCTAGAAGTAGCATTTCATGATATAAATTTATTGATTATAATGTTTATTCTGGGTGGTAGTTGCATTGTTTACAGCTTTTCATAATTGCAGGTTGGAACATGTTTTATTTCCTATGGGGTGTATTCCGAGGAAAGAAAGAGATCTGCACTAACACACAAAAGGGTTCTCCTTCCAAGCAAATGGAGAAAGTGTCTTCTCTGCATGAGAGCACGATCAACATAATTGATACTCAAAACAGGACAGATGTAGTTAGCCATGAGAATCCAAGTGACAGAAAATCAGCCATTGAACGTTCATCAAGCACAAAGGTGAGTTGTTATTGGTCTTTTGCTAAATCATAGATGTTGTCTCTTTCTCAATGAACTTTTGATTAGGACATTGTCATCTTTTAGTTTCATCAGTGTTCCTTTGTTGTCTCACTCTTGAGTTCCTTAATACAGGACGAAATTGTTCCTAAAGAGGACGGACCTCGAGCCAATCATACTTCTTGTGAAGAAGTTACTGGACAAAATCCTGGAGATGGTCTAGTGAAGAAGGTTCAGCAAACTGAAGAACAAGAATTAGGTGGTAAAAAGGGTCTGCCTTTAACTGTCATGGAATCGGATATCCAGTGCCGTGGCCAGGACAATCCTCTCGAGAAAGATCTGAACTGTAGTCAGGCTAGTGACAAGAAGCGTTCACTCTGGGAACTGACGAGACCCACCAACACCGAGAACTCTCCAGACATGAACCAGGAGATGGATCACGATAATGGCATCGAAGGATCTGCAAATAAGAAGCAGAAGACAGAAAACGGAAGCAGCAGCCTTTCCGGGATCATGAAAAAGAGTCCTAAAGTCGTGTTCCCTTTGGACTTGAATGCTGAAAGAGATGACAATGAGCTTGACGACGATGATCTCATTCCACGTGGCAATGACAACAACAACAACAACAAGACAGGGCAGTTAAGCGGCACAGTCCCGAACTTGGATCTGGCATTAGGAGCTGAGGAAAGAAGTGAAGATAACAACACAAAGGGACTATTGCCTTTCTTACCTGAAAGAAGCAATGCCGCCGGTGAAGAAACTAGTAATAGTATGAACAAAGAAGAAGATGGTGGTGGGAATGATGCGGCCGCGGTGGCTGGTTCTCTGTCGTTATCACTGTCATTTCCAGTGGAGGAGGAGAGGAAGAATGTGAATACTCCGTTTTTTCTCTTCAGAGACCTTCCCAGATAAACAAAAAAAAGGGAAGTTATCACAACTCTAATTTTATGAGGAAGTGTCGTTTAGTTATTGTTTTTTTCTGGGATTGGTGAAGACTGCATACAACATAAGCTTCACAGGTTTGTGTGTATATATATATATAAATATTTATATTTAAAAGATCATACTTATGTTGGTAACATAGAAATATAGTGGTTATGAATCTTTTACTCTCCTTTTTTTTAGAGAAAATTACATCATGACACACTTTTTAAAACACAAATTACACTTTAGAGCACTTTTTGACATTGAGACACTTTATTGTTATAAAAGACTAAATTACCATTCAATTCATTTATTCTACATAAATTTCACAATCATTTTCTTTCTCATTTTTCTATTTTGCATTCTAATTTTAATTTTCTAGGTAACATAAAATAATTTATTTTCGTATATTGATTTATAAAATTTTAATATATATATTTTGATATCCACTTTATATATTTTCATTTGTGGACAACTAGTCAATATCTGATTTTTTTATATATGTCCACATAGAATTGTACAAATGTTCAAAGTATAATGGACGAGTTTAAATTTTATTCCAATGAGTTTATATATCATAGTACAATTCATATGATGATTTGTGTTCGAGTTTAAATAAATTATAATTGTAGTTAAAATTATATGATGGTTCATAGTCAAAAATGAATAAATAGGTTTTAATAATGAATTTAAAACATTTATATGTTTTGATGTACATGTAATTTTCATGTTTTCACTTATTAATATCAACATGTTTCATTCACATTTATTAAGAATATTACAAAAACATATGAGAGTGTAAATATTAAATATAAATTACTTATGTAAATAGATATATGATAAACAAAAAAAATATTGAAATAATATATTTTACAATAAATTAAAATACATTTACGAAATTGTACAAAAGTATGTCCACATAACATAAAACGTATCCACAACTTTTTGTACACAACTTTTTGTACGCAACGTTGTGTATCCACAACTTTCTGTACACAACGTTCTGTATCCACAACTTTCTGTACACAACGTTGTGTATCCACAACTTTATGTACACAACGTTGTGTATCCACAATTTTCTGTACACAACGTTGTGTATCCACAACTTTATGTACACAACTTTTGTGTACACGAAGGGTAAAACTGTATTTAAAAAAATAAAAAGTGTAAAAAGTGTTTCATATCATAAAAGTGCCTTATTTTGATATGCAAGTGTTAAAAAGTGCTCCATTGTGTAAATCTCTCTTTTTTTTACATCTCAAATAATATATATTAAAGTTTTGAAACAAATTACAAACAACACTCGTTAGATTAATATGAATAGAGTGAGATAAGTAAAACAGGCACAATATAAAGACCAATAACGAATAGAGTGTGTTTGTTTGTGTAGCAGACATATTTGCTCCACAGGTCACTTAACTTGTTCTTCTAATCGATTTAGTTTTTAATTTCTTGTGATTTTGATCATTGGTTCTTTAAGCTCTTCGATGATGAAATATGTTCATACTTTAAACAAACAAATGAATTAATCTAATAATCATTTTTTTTGAAGCCCCACTTGATTGATTGATTGAATGGGACAATACTAATCAACTAGCATAAATTGACGTTACAAGAAAATGTATTTTTTTCATTTACTAACATGAAATATTATGGGCTACTTCAAATAGCTATTTGTATATTATTCTTTTTTATTGATGTTAGTTATCGTATACTCCATTATTGGATTTGGTGGCATACATGTAATGCAAAATAAATGAAGATTTCGATATAAAATGGAGACTATTCGGTTATCTATTTATGTATATTTGTAAATATTATAGGAATTGGGGAAATTAATAATAAGTTTTGGGCATAAAAGTATTATAAATAGTTGGAACTTGGCGAAGATAGAAACAAAAGTGTATTATGTCATTCCATTGATAGAGCACACCACACACACACACCCCACAATTTATCTATACTATTAAAAAGAGGAGAAGATAATACGCCTACGTGTCGCGACAAGATAGATTTGAGAAAATTTTCTGTTTTTGGTGTTTATGCCCTCATATTTTAATCTCAATTAAAATTGTGCCTATTTTTTACGTTTATGCCCTTATATTTTTGTTTCAATTAAAATATATATCTATATAAACAATATTTATTTCGTTTTTATGATTTTTAAAACCAAAAATAAAAAAAATAATATAAATAATTATTTTTGAATAATCTACCTGCTCATGGCGTTGGGTCATCCCCTAATTTTCACTATAAAAAAATACAATTTGCACTACGCATTATTAGACGATTATGACTCTTCCACCAATGCAAATATAAAGAGCTTTCTAGATAATATATTTTATATGAATTTTTAAATTAGGAAAATGTTGACATAAATACAATAGCCCAAAGTCACGGGAACATAATGATTCACCAACCAATTGCGATAAGTTATCATTTTCATAAAACCTAATATTGTTAGGCCAATCCGAATTCTAAATGACAATATGTCATATTATAAAACGTTAAAATCGTTGGGATAACAATATAAGTCCCACATCCAAAGATTACACAAAAAGTGTAATGTATAAATGATATCCAAGTCTATGTAGTATGAAATATTTTTGGAAAGAAGCTCTATAAAAAATCGTGAAGGCTAACTACTTACGCCTAAAACGGACAATATCATACTATGGAAGTTGGATAAGGGTTTAGAAAAATCCCGATTACATAATTTCTCTGTGAAAAAAGTCTATAAATATATATAGAGAGATTCAAATTTAAGTTTTTTTTGTTTATAGAGGGTTCCATTTGATTTATATGTTTTTCTAAACTTTCAATTAGTATTTCTAGACTTCAAAAATACTATTTTGGGATTTTTTTAAATGTAATATGTAACAAAACAAATCAAAAAGGAAGTCTTGAAAATATTCTTGAAAATGAGATTCCTTGAAACCAAGAATCTTTAAAAGATAAAGTTTGGTTCTTTTATTTAAAATAATTAGTGGAAAACTTATGACTCACCACTCAATGTTTTAGAGCCCCCACGACTTTAGGAAAAGTTTGGTCACTCGTTTTCAATGTATAACAAACTAATCAGTTACCTTTCCATACGTGAAATATAAAATATTCAACATTATCTTTCCATACGTGAATATTCAAACTCGGATGTTTGGTCCAGAAATTAAATCATAAACAAATAAATTAAATATATTATCTGTAAATACTTCATAAATAAACAAACAGAACCTCCAATATATCCGGAGTACGAAAAAACTAAAAAATCTTGGGAGAATTACAAAACTACAGCATTTGAATAACATTTCACAAAACTATATCATTTCAAAATTAATTCACAAAACTACACCTAAACATTCAAAATTAAATCCAAATAAATCATATCCACACAATCCTACCCCCTTAATACTATACTTTAAACACTAATTAGCGAACTCAAATGAAAATATTTGAATTTTGATAATTTTTTAAAGGGTAAATCAAACTTTTAAAATTTTGAAAAGATGTAAATATGTGAAAAATTGAATTAGGTAGCGTTATAAAGGAAGAGAATAAATGGTGTAGTTTTGTGAATTCCTCGAAAGTCTTTTGACTTTTTGTTTACTTTGGATTCACGTAAACTAGTGTATGAGAATAATACAATCTAAAATGTATATGTAAAAAATATATTAAATTTTTGAGTTTCACACTTTTTAAGAAATGTTGATTACCATGTTAATGTTTTATGTGAAATGAATAGATGATACTAATATATATTTCAAGGTCAACAATTTAAACATAAAAATATTTCCGTTTTTAATTTTAAGATTATTACAAATATGTGAAAACGAGTCTTTATAAGTTTTCTATAAATAAAAACGGCCAAAAAGATTCTGCAAAAATGTTGACCAAAAAAAAAAGATTCCACAAATAAAGATTCTCGTAGAATCCCAAAAATCAACGAGAATCTCCTAATTATTCGTATTTCTAATAATAGTCCGATATTACCGTATCATTTCATTTTATTTTACCAAAATTACGTTACACAAACAAAGTCAAGTACACACCGACCCCCTCTCTCTCTCTAGTATATATATAGACACACACTTGCAAGAATCTATTGTGGTGCTACAAATAATAATAAAAAAATATTATTATCATTCAGATTCCTTTAAGAAAATGGCTTCACTTGCAGATTTAATAAATCTTGATCTCTCTGAATCCACTGATAAAATCATCGCCGAGTACATATGGTTTGTATATTAATTTCTTCTATGTTGTAAAAATATCATTTTCATACAAGTTTTAGCGTTGGAAGTTTGGAGTTTACCTCTAAATAATATTTTATTTTTTAAGAAATTGTTTTTTAGATCAAAAGTTTTCAACCATTTTTATGGTAAAATTTGGTGTTTTTTGGACTAATCAGAATATTATTTTGTGTGTGTGTTTTGATAAATAGGATCGGTGGATCTGGCTTGGACATGAGAAGCAAAGCAAGGGTAAATAAATATTTTTTGTATTTTAATAATAAGATTACATAATTAAACCATAACATAATAATAATTTTATAATTGTTTGTAGACTTTGGCTGGACCGGTGAATGATCCATCGGAGTTACCAAAATGGAACTATGACGGCTCAAGCACTGGTCAAGCTCCTGGTGATGATAGTGAAGTCATCATTTAGTACGTTTCCAAATATCATATTTAAAACTAATTAAGAATCATTTATTTATTTTTTAAAAAATAATTATAGATTAATATTACTTGTGTTCTTTTTACGTGTGTTATTAGTCCACAAGCTATCTTCAAAGACCCATTTAGAAGAGGCAACAACATCCTTGTAAAATCTTAAATAACCGTTTTTGTTATGTTATAAATTTTATTTGACTTTTTTTTCAATTATATATTTGTATTGATTTTAGTTTTTGGGATTAATTTGGGGATTAGGTGATGTGTGATGCATATACACCGGCCGGTGAACCGATTCCGACAAACAAAAGGCATGCGGCGGCTAAGATCTTTAGCGATCCAAATGTTGTCGCCGAAGAAACTTGGTAAATTATCTTCTAATAAAAATTAAAATTTATATGATTAAAAAGGTTTTCATACAAACATTAAGTGCAATTTCCCAATATTATTTTGATAATTTAATGATATTTTTGTAAAACAAATTTTAATGATACTTTTTGACCAAATAAAATTGTTAAGGGAGAATCACAAAACTACACCATTTGAATTACATTTCACAAAACTACATCATTTCAAAAATATTTCACAAAATTACATCTAAACACTTAAAATTAAATCCAAATAAACCCTACCCACACAATCCTACCCTCTTAATACTATACCATAAACACTAATTAACGAACCCAAATGAAAATATTTTAATTTTGGTGATTTTTAAAAGGTAAATCAAACTTTTAAAATTTTGAAAGGGTGTAAATATGTGAAAATATTAAATTAGGTGTAGTTTTGTGAATGAAAAGTTGAAAGGATGTAGTTTTGTGAATTTTTCAATCGGGATTGTGTTAATAGTGCTTATTATGCTAAAACTCTAGCTAACAAAAAGTTTTCAACTATTTTACTAATCTCACAATGACTATAGCATTTTATTAGTCAAACTGTTTGACTATTCTATACTAAGTTATCAAAACTAAAATTAAAATTGCTAATTAAATTTTAAAGGTACGGAATCGAACAAGAGTATACTTTGCTTCAAAAAGACATAAAATGGCCGGTAGGTTGGCCGGTCGGTGGTTTCCCTGGTCCTCAGGTAAAAATATTTCTCCGGCAACAAATCAAAACTCTAAAATTTTTCAAAATATCAAAACTTTTATCAATAAAAATCTCAACTTTACTACAAAAAAAAAACAGGGACCTTACTATTGTGGAGTAGGAGCAAACAAAGCTTTTGGTAGAGACATAGTTGATTCTCATTACAAAGCTTGTCTTTACGCTGGTATCAACATTAGTGGCACTAACGGTGAAGTCATGCCTGGACAGGTTTTTCAAAAATACCCTTTTTTCGATTTTCAATTTGTAGTATTTGATTCGAATCATTGAAAGTTGTGATCTATGTGTGTGTGTGTGTGTGTGTTTAAGTGGGAGTTTCAAGTCGGACCCACCGTTGGTATCGCTGCTGCTGATCAAGTTTGGGTTGCTCGTTTCATCCTCGAGGTATATTCATGGAGATTCATTAACACCATTGCTCTGTTTTTGAGAAATGCTCTGTTTTTTGAGTAATACTCTGTTTTTGATGACTCTGTTTCTTTGTTTATGTGAAAACAGAGGATTACAGAGTTGGCTGGAGTTGTTCTGTCTCTAGACCCTAAACCAATTCCGGTTCGTTTTAACCACAAAATGTTATATGATTATACAAATAAAGTTTTGATTTTGTTAAGATTAATTCTGATTAGTATGTTTCTTGTTTTTTTCGGCTTTTTAGGGAGATTGGAATGGCGCAGGAGCACACACAAATTACAGGTTCCTTTGTGATTGAGAAGACTATAATCTTGTTCTGTTTATGTGATTTTGGATATGTTTTTTATGAATTGGTTTCTCTTTTGTATATAGTACGAAATCGATGAGAGAAGATGGAGGCTACGAAGTGATAAAGAAAGCGATAGAGAAGCTTGGATTGCGTCACAAGGAACACATTGCGGCTTACGGTGAAGGCAACGAGCGTCGTCTCACCGGAAAACATGAGACTGCTGATATCAACACTTTCTTATGGGTATGACATTCTTACTATATAGTCTTACATTATAAACTCCTCTAAATTAAGTTATATGGATCTAATTAGACTGATTTTTACAGGGTGTGGCTAACCGTGGGGCATCGATTAGGGTTGGCCGCGACACTGAGAAGGAAGGCAAAGGATACTTTGAAGATCGTAGGCCGGCTTCGAACATGGATCCTTACACTGTGACATCCATGATTGCTGAATCCACAATCCTTTGGAAACCATGAAGGAAGAAACCTTGTGTTTCAAGGAATCTCTAATATCAGTTCTTGTTGTTTATTCTTATGTTGTCTCTTTATGAATCATTTCTCTTGTGTTCTTTTGTTTTAAAGATGTTTTCAGCATATGATAGTTTATCAATTCTCATGTGTTTCTTCATCAATTTATTGTTGTTTAAACAAGATATTTAGTTGATTCAATATCAAGGCTTGTGTACACAAAACACACATATGTTCTATGCCTCTTATTCAAAACAAACTCTCATTACATTAACATTTATATCAAAAGCTTTCCATTACCAACAAACTCGAACCAAAACTCGGGTTTATCTACACACTTGTAGAGTAAAAAAAGGCGAAAGATAACGGATTCTCAGTTGGATGATTCGATGTTTACCTCTCGCTCTTGTTGATGTAAATGACGGCTTAAACTGTTACCTGAGATGGCTGAGCCCATCACAGAAACCGATTGTTTCGCCAAGCGTAGGCTTCCTCTTGTTCCCAACCACACAACATAGAAGAAACCAATCCAACCTAATCCATGTATACAAACCATTCCACTTATATAAGTCAAAATCAACACATTCAATTTTGGAGTTTCGAAAACAGAACCAATAGCAAAAGAGTATATATAATATAACCTGAAGCAATCAGAACCGAAACGACGGCTGAAACCGTAACAGTGGAGACGACGAATGCAGCGAAGGATAAGGCTCCAATGTAAACACCAGACAAGCAGAGAAAGAAGAGAGCAAAGAAGCCACCAGCAACAGCAAGTGAAATCAAAAGAGAGATTATGATTGCATTGGCTGTTGCAGCTACAAAGAAGAGTGTGAACACAACCAAAGCCATTGTTGTGAAAACAACTATTGTTCCCATCTACAACAAACAAAACAAACTCAAATGGGTTCACATAAAGTACCAAACTTTACAATGGTAATAGAGTTACAGAACCAAGATTAGTAATGGGCAAAATTGTAAAAATCAAAACTTTACATGTTCACAATCAAAACAAAATCAAATCAAGAATCACTTACAGTGATGACAAGAAGTGAACGAAGATGGCTTCCTCTACGAGTCCAAAGGAGAATCTCCTGCGAAATTCTTTTAAAAGCTTTTTTAAGCTTCGGGCCATTATCGGCTATGGAGTTTCTTATCCGTTGAAGCAAAGACGACGACGTTTCACCGATTTTCGAATTAGGAAACAGAATCGAACCGATCGCGAGGCAGATCAAGAAATACAAAGACTCTGAATCATCCTTCTTCACAGAGTCTGATTCGCGGCGACCATTCATCGTTCCTCCGTTGACGGTTTCTCCGACATCATCGCCACCGACAGCTTCCGCGTATGTCTTCTTGTCCGTACCGTCGTGATCTTGCGCCATTTCTCAAAGATTGTTCCTTGGGGAATTTAGAAGATAAGTGATCTGATTTTTTCAGGATCTGGAAGAGTAAAAGGAAGAAACTTTGGAGGGGGATTTTATTAGATTATTAATGGCGGACAAGAGATCGAAAACAGCTGTTTAGTTTCTGTTGGAAGAAAATCGGCAATGTGTATCACCGACGTGGCCTGATACCCTTTTTAACCGGGGAAGATAAATATCAATCGCGTGTGTAATCAACGCGCTGCCTCATGCGCGTGGCCCTCTTTTATTTACTTCACATGAATCAATTTTTCCGGTTTATTTGGTTTATTTGTCGGTTGATTTTAATTCGTAAACCGAACCAGACCGGTTTCAATTTTGGTTCAATCTCTACAAAAGTCTCGTCTTTGCTTAACAGGCTGGTTTTCCTCATGATCACGCTTGGATAATAAAAGGAGAATAAAAAAGTAAAGTGAAATTCCTTTCTTACCCCTATACTTCTTCTTCTTGAACAACTCTTCTTCGTCTTCGTCTTCGTCTTGGTCTTCCAAGCTCTGCGATGGCGTGCCCTAGAAACTCAATAACATACAACATCACGCGCTGCGCGTGCGGTATCGGTCAGCTACTAAACCGGAGCTCGGGAAGCTGCGAGATCTTCGATTTCACGTCGAAGATCTCGACGGACAAAGACAACAATTACAGCGTAGTATCGTTCGCCGAGACATTGTTCGCCTTCGACAGGATCCGTAAGTTCACGCAGTCGCAAGCTATCTTCCTAGAAGCCACGCTCGTGATGCTCGTCTCGTGGCTACTCTTCTGCTTCTTCCTCAGATTCGCCAAGCTCGGAGATGGCCGTAACATATGGTTCAATCTCCGTTGGTGGATTACTCGTCTCGATGTCTTCTTCTCCACTAGACATTGGCTCGTTAGTGCTTCTCTCTTTGTTGATTTCATTGATTTGGCTTAGTTTATAAAGGATTGCTCTTTGAATCTCACAGGAAGATCAGAAGATTGTTAAGAAACGTAAGACAGAACTAGGTGGAACATTGTCTGTTGCGAGCTGGATTGTCTTCATAGGACTATTCGCTGCGTGAGTTTCTTTCTTTTGTTATATCTATCTCTCTGTGTTTAGGCTTTAGGAGCTGAGTTGCTTTTCAGTTTCTTCTTCTTCTTCACAGGCTTCTTTACCAAATCATAACCAAGAGAACTATTGAAGTGCACAATGTGAGAGCTACTGGCTCTCCTGATCTCGTCTCCTTCGAAAACGATTTGGAGTTTAACATCACTGCCGTCTCTGACATGAGCTGCTCTAACTTGCGCGGTATAGGGAAAGTGGTCACTGGTAACCCCGGCTTCAGCGATCTCAGAGTGGCTAATCTTTCTACTCTTGGAGAGTATACTTGCAAGAACACGACTTCGGGACCAACCGTTAATTTCAAGTGTACTAGATGTCGTCTAGCTAATGATTACGTCTATATCTCGTGGCATTTCGTTGACCTCCCTGGTGCTCCTGCCGCTGCCGTTGGGTTTCAGTTCAACTTCACTTCGAAGAACGGTGCAAACGAGAAGCATATAAGTTTCGTTAGTGGCATGCTGAGAAACGGGAGCTTGCTTGATGAAAGTCCTGTTACTTTCCGTGGAACAGAAGGGAACGTGTTGAAGTTTAATCTGTTTCCTCGGATTTACCGTCATCTACATGATCTTAAGCTAATCCAGCCTCTGTTCCACGAGTTTGAACCTGGCTCAGTGTACCGAGACACTACTCAGCTTCAGGCGTCTATGGGGAGGCCAACGGATGGTATACTCAACACCACGTTGTTCATCAATTATCTGTCTGCTTATATCGTTGAGATCGACCATGAAAATATACTCGGTCCTGGTAAGCTCTCTCTCTCTCACTGGCATGTATATAGTCTCAGTTTCTTGATTTAGCATGCATTATAAAGTTTCATATTTTCTTCGGTTTGCTGTTTTACAGTTAGCTTCCTTGCCGATCTTGGTGGTTTGTATTGCATCAGTATTGGTATATTTTTCTACCTACTAGTGCAGGTTTGAACCCTTTCCATTTTATGTTACATTTCTCTACCTTGTTTGTTTGTGCATGTCCTGGACAGTGTGGTAACTTGACTCTTTGATTAGTGTGAGTACAGGATCAAGAGGCTGCGAAATGAAGATACTGTATTCAGGAAGATAAGGATACGTCGTAAAGCTTTAGACCATTGGGATAAAGTAATTGTTTTCTCTCTTCGTTTTGTTATTCTACTTGCAATGTCCTATTTTCTTGCTTCTCATTTGAATACTCCTCCTCGTTTAGCTGAGAAGATATGTTGCATACACATGGGATTGCAGCATATTGGTCGATGACGCCGTTGTCAAAACTAGAAAGGTATCAGCAATATGTGGTTTAATGAAGCCTCCAACATCTCCTAAAAGCTCTACTAATTTAGAAATCGGCGCAGCTAGAACAAAAACGCAGCATTCTCTAATGTCGAACAAGAAGCCTAGCTTAAACATTGAGAAGGTAACTAACTATTTATTCTTGAATTCCCCTTTCCTTTTCGAGGCATGAGAGATCGAAACTGTACTTTTCTTCCAGAATATAGTTCCACAACCTGCAAGCCAAGAAATGAAATCTATAGATTCTGCTTCTTCATCGGCTCATGGAGAAAATATCTCAAATGAGAAGAGCTCTTCTCAAAGCCATAAGCTGTCTCGTAGTGATGACTATACAATCCCTCCACCACCTCCAATGGGTATGGCTTATTATTCTACTACCATTGTCTTGTGACTTAACAATCCCTTTGTTCCTATGATTCAGTAGCAGTAGGTGTGCCTTATGATCTGAAACCATAAACCTTGGGCTTTGTACTATTGTTATTGCAGAGTTCAGTGAAGGGTCTTATGGTTCGGAACTGGACGCAAATGACATCAAGAAGAGATTTCAACTTCTATATGACTACAATGTATTGCTTAGGGAGAAACTTATAGACACACAGTCTATGCTCAATGCTTTGGCACCCAAAGCATCATCTTCTTCTTCAACCACGTAACACACCGGTGCCTAGAAACCACACGAGATAGCCTGACATGTATTGTTTGTAACATCCCCACATTTTTTAGAACCAAAAGGTATGTATACTAATGCTTGTTGTAATATTGTGAATATACATACCAATGTTTATAATTCTACTAGTAGAAGCCAGAACCAAAAGGAAAAAAACAAGGTTTAAATTATTGAAGGTCTTAAATAAAAAACATGATGTCACTATCATCAAACAAAGGTAAACAAACACTTTGGTGTTGATGTGTAATTATAATGCCACGTGTTTAGTTTTAAATGGCTTCATGTGTAACGTTACTATTTTCCGCGTATAATGGTAACGGATAATGATGTTTTTTTCTAACGAATAATATTTGGATTATTTTTAAGAAAACTGTAATAAGAATGGCTCTCCATGCTTTATGGATTTGAACAAAAAAGTTGCAAAAACAGAAAATAGAACTCGTAAAGAAAAGAAAAGAAAAACAAAAAAAAAAATCCAATATTTTTAAAAGTTAAAACTAAAAACTCATTGCCCTTCTTCTTGCATGATTCATCGGAGAAGTTTCATGTCTTCTTCTTCCTCTGTTTCTTGTCTTTACAAATCTCCCAAAATATTTTTCACCATTAACGTGGGTCCTTCAATCTCTTGATGGACCCCACCATTATTAACCAAAAACACACACACACAAAAAGTTATATCTTTTTAAATAAATATAAATAATGAATTGTTTTCCATGTTTCTCTTCACAAAAGAGAAGAAACTCTCTTAGAAAGAACGATACTCACGACAACAACAACAACAACGATGAACACGTGTCAAGACCACCTGTTAATAACAACAATAATAATGTCGTAACGACGAAACAAACAGAAGAAAGAGGAGAAACAGAGCAATCTCCGGTTAAAATATTCAATTTCCGTGAATTAGCGACGGCGACTAAGAATTTCAGACAAGAATGTCTTATAGGAGAAGGTGGTTCCGGTAGGGTTTACAAAGGAACCCTTAAATCTACAGGACAGGTTTGTTATTAATACCACTCAAAATCATCTCCAAAATTCACAACTTTTGTCAAAAAAAAAAAGTTCACAACTTTTGTATACTTTTTCAAATGAAACAGAGCATGATCCAGAGGACCCCTCACAAATTATTAACAGAGTTTTATTAAGTTTGTTTGTCTAAGTTTTTTTTTAAACCTTTCTTAAAATACCACTAATTTAGGTCTAATTTACCACTACTTTTTTGTTAAAAAATACCACAAATAAATAAAACAAGTTTTATCACCATATAAGTTATTTATTTTTCCATTTGGGTAAATAGTATTTGGTGTTTAGGATTTAATTTTGAAGTTGTAGAATTTAGTATTGTTGGTTTTGCTAATGGTATTTTTGGAAACTCCCTTATACATTTTGGTGCGATAGTTCTTTCAAGTTAAAATTCAATTTGGTATTGTGAGTGTAGTTGGTAGCAGTGAAGCAGCTAGACAAGCATGGACTACATGGTGGTAACAAAGAGTTTCAAGCTGAAGTCTTGTCTTTAGCTAAACTCGAACACACGAATCTTGTCAAGCTTATCGGTTACTGCTCTGATGGAGACCAACGTCTTCTTGTCTTTGAATATGTCTCTGGTGGTTCTCTTCAAGACCATCTTTACGGTACACACACATTCACCACCTCTCAAAGCAAAAAAAAAGTATACAACTTTTTCGGCCAAGTGTTTTCAAAGCAAACAACTTTAAGCTTTTGTGTTGAAAATATGCAGAGCAAAAGGCAAGCGAAAAGCCTATGGATTGGATAACGAGGATGAAGATTGCGTTTGGTGCAGCGCAAGGATTGGATTACTTGCACGATAAAGTGAACCCACCGGTGATATATCGAGATTTGAAAGCTTCAAACATCTTGCTAGATGAAGAGTTTTACCCTAAGCTTTGCGATTTCGGTATGCATAACCTAAAGCAAGGGACAAAATGTGATAGTATGTTCCTATCTTCAAGTGTTATGGACACTTATGGTTACTCCGCACCAGAGTACACTCGCGGAGAAGAACTAACCGTTAAATCTGATGTTTATAGCTTTGGAGTTGTGTTGCTTGAACTCATTACAGGTAGAAGAGCTGTTGATACCACTAAGCCTAATGATGAACAGAACCTAGTTTCTTGGGTAACAAACTTGTCTGCTCTTTTGAATCATAAAGTTTGGATCTTTATGATGATAATGTAACGGGTTTTTTTTCGTGTAGGCACAACCGATATTTAGAGACCCAAAAAGATACCCTGACATGGCAGATCCTTTGTTGAGTAACAATTTCTCAGAGAGAGGGTTGAATCAAGCAGTGGCAATAACATCAATGTGTCTACAAGAAGAGCCAACGGCTCGGCCTTTGGTAAGCGATGTGATGGTCGCGCTTAGCTTCCTCTCGATGTCTACGGAAGGCATACCAACCGCTGGTCCAATGTTGTCCTTTAGGGACAAGAGTATGTCCATTGCTTTGAGTAGACATGGTTCTTGTTCTGTAGTTCCTTTCTCTCTTTCTCGGAGAGAGGAAGATGATAAGTCTAGTGTTTCATCAGACTCAGAAGAAGAAGAAGAAAAAGAAGAAACAATAAGCAAGAAGAAGCAAGATTCAAACTTTGAGAAAGATTCTAAGTTGAAGAAAGGTAGAGACTCTAGTAGCTCCTCTGACTCTGGAAGGTCTATTGATGGAAAAAACGCGGCTGCGCAAAGCTTGAAGATGAAATATAGTTATAGCTCCGAGGAAGAAGAAGAAGAGGAAGAAGAAGAAGAAGATGAAGAGAGGCTATCAAACAAAGATAGTACTCCTTTGCGGTATAATGTGGATGAAGATCACGATGATGATGATTCGAACACGAGCATGCGAATCAATAATAGTCTTGCTCATGATGATGATAGTGATGAGGAGGAGGAGGGGGAGAAGCATGAGCATAGGCTAGAACACATTCATAGCTCAAAATATGAAGTACAAAGTGTTGATTCGGATGATGATGATGATGGAGAAGAAAGTGGCGGTTCCTCTTTCCATAGGATCGAACAAGAGAAAGAAGAAGAAGAAGAAGAAGAAGAAGAAGAAGAAGAAGAAGAAGAAGAAGAAGAAGAACAAAGTTCTTCTGATAAAGATTGAATCTTTTTGAAGGGTTTTGATCAGAAGTTGATGATCAAGAAAGTCATCTTTGAACACATTTGTCTATGTTTCTTTTGAGAAATATGAAATTTTAGCAAAACAATGTATGTATATGTTTTCGATACTATATGTTAGGTAAAATGTTACAATGTATTTTTCTAAAGTTTAACCATATGTTTTCATTACTACTTTATTAATTGTGGTATTAATGATTATATTTTGCAAAAGAAAATGGTCAAGAGATTTAATAATAGGTTGCTTTGCGTCCAAGGGGGGTGTAACAATTATTGTACATTCCAATCAATTAAACTATCATTATACATACATTATGGAGTCTTCGAAGTATTCATTAAGTATAGACATTCCAATCATATATTTATAGAATTTAGAAAAGAAAAAAGTACAAAATCAGAAGGAAAACTTCTGTTTTGGCAAAAACATAAAAATACTAGTGTAAAATATATAACCAAATCTGGATAAAATTAACCGATATAGAACAATGATGTATTTAATCATATTTTATTGTTTCGACCAACAAAAAAAATCATATTTTATTGTTAGTTTTTTATGGACACCATATTAAAGGGAACAGTCTACCAAACAGTAGTTGAGTCCCAAAAAAAATCAAAACTATCACTTTCTTTTCTAGCAAACCATAACTTCATATATACACACACACGTAAACATCATTGTAACTTCACAAGAAAGTAACTAAAACACATAACACACGACCATCACCAAACTATATTCTAACAAAAGTTTACTAACAAAGAATGTAACTAAAACATTTGGTGGGCTATCATTTTCATAATTATATACATACATATATATATATATATATAAATAGAAGTATAGTAAAAGGAAAGTCTCTTTCTTACTAGAAAATGAGAGATAGAATGGAGAGACTTGTGGTGCTTCCTTTCTCTTTAGGATGTATCTCCGATTCAAGTGTCGCCGTTTTATCTCCTCTCTCTAAGCCTCATGACCATTACCACTCTCCTCAAGGTTCTCTCTTTGTCCATATATTTATTTTATCAATTACATATATATCTCATATCTTGATGTGTGTTTTTCAAAAGAGATTCATTATAAAGAGGAGGAGGAGGAGGAGGAGGAGGAAGGAAACATGAAGAATGTATTCAAGTTCCTAGCGGTTTCTAAACCGGAGGTTTCTACCGGTATTAACCGGCTTTTCAAGAGCTTCAAGTCCATCTCTCAACTCTTTGGTAATAATATAATCTCATAGTTTTTACTTATTGGTATTTTACGCAATAATACCACTAAAAGGATATATATATATATATATATATACGTATTGTCAAAAGTACACTTGCTAGAGCCACTTTTACAAATTCTATATGTCTTAATTAGTTTATATTGTATATATAGCATACAAAGAAGGAGAAGAGAGTGAAGAAGTGGAGACATTATGTATGGAGATAGGAGTTCCTACAAACGTTAAACATGTGTCTCACATCGGTTGGGACAGCGGTTTAACCGCCGTTAAAAGTTCCGGCGAAGAATGTCCGGAAAATCTTATTCCGCCGGAGTTGCTTGCCGCTTCTTCTGCTTATAAAACAAGATGTTAATCCTCATAATCTTTATATCCAACTTTCTAAGTTAATGTAAACTTATTCTCTTAACATCTACACATATGTGTAAGTATATTAATGACATATATATATATAACCGTTGATGTATCAAGAAGACAATGTTGTTGTGTGTCCAATAACATCAAAAACCTCTAGACACCAAAGCATCAGAAACAGAGATACTAACTTAAAAGACTTCCTATAAACCCAAAGATTGAAACTCCAAAGAAACCAAAAACTGTTATCACCGAAATCAACAAAATAGGCTTAGCAATGAACAAAGTATCCATAAACAAGAATCATAAATAAAACCCATCACTCACTTTATATGATCATTAACTTCATAACGAAAACAGAGCAAAAAAGACACATCAACACAAAAAGATAAATATATTCTCACATTAAAAAGGTGACAACTTTCACATAAATTTGATAAACCCAATACAAGATTTCACATTAAAAGGTGACAACTTTCACATAAATTCGATAAACCCATTACAAGATTAGATCACTTCTTCAAGCTTCCTCTGATCCCAGGCTTGGCTTTAGAAGATTCAGCCGCGGGTGCTGCAGACAAAGCCTCGTGAAGATTCTTAGGCTCTTCGTAAGGCAACTTAGGATGCTTAGATTCGTGATGGATCTGCATAGTTTTGAGATCAGGAGCAGTTATTTTGCAGTGAGGACACTCGTATTTGGCGTGACCTCCTTTCTCTTTACCTGTCCTGTCTGCGAGACCGGCTTTTCCTCCGCCGCGATTTGTCAACGCCGCGTCGGCTTTGGCTTGGAGCTCTTTCGTTGTGTGTTTCTTTGGCTTTGCCTTTCCTGTCATCGTCGTCGGTGATGAAATCGATAACCCTAAGTTTTGGTTGATTTGGGGATTACGAGAGAGAGAGAGAGAGATTGGATTTGGAGATTTATTTGTTTTCTGTTAAAAAGTACTAATAAAAAATAATATTTATGCTCTTTTGCTTAAGAAAATTAAAAAAGAAAAATTGTGAGAAATTTGTCATATAAATTAGTGGTAAAATAATAGATCGTTTTCATGAAACCAAAATCTAAAGAGGACATTTCGCTTTTTTTACGTTTTTAATTTTATAAGTCACAACAAAAATTATTTTTAAAATCTGATTTCGCCAATATTTTTAATTTAGTTTTACGAATCTTTAAAAAATATTTCAAAAATCAAAATTAAAATATTTTTCATAAAATCACTCAAATATGATTATAAAATCGATTTTAAAATTTTATCATTTGGGTTGGCAAACCCTAAACCAAGACCCTTTGATTAGTTTAGAGAAGACCCTTTGATTAGTTTAGAGTTTAGATTTGTGAATTTTCAAATTTTTTTATTAAAAAAATAAAAAATGGGTATAATAAATTTTTATGGGTATAGGAGATTTGGTCAAATCCAAAACAACTTTTAACATTATTTTAAAACAAATTATTTTTAAAAAATATACATTTTGTAGAAGATAACATATATAGTAGTACCATTATAAACAAATTAATTAAATAAATAAATAAAACAAAGTATAAGTTGAAAATGATTAAAAACTGACATGAAAGGGTGCAAATGGTCCTTTATATATGAAGCCCCATTCTATCGATTCTCTTGTAAATAAATATCACTTTTCTTTAATACTCAAAAAGAGTAAATATTTTATTTTTGGTTAGATTTACGTAAGACCAACTCCAAAGGAGAGTCTTTTTTTGTTTTTGGATGTGTCTTATTTTTAAAATAATAGAAAAAATAGCAGATGGGATGGAAAAGAATAAGACCGGTGTCTTTTATTGGATTAATAGGAACACTTATAAGAACTCCACGTGTCGCAATTTGAGCAATTTGTATTTTTTTTTATTTTTTTTATTTTTCGTCTCTCTCAAATCGTCTCTCAAATCGCCGGAAGAAATCAACGGACAAGCGACGCCATGAATAGCAATGTGGTAAGCGACGAAGAGACGACTTGAATTTGCGCCGGCGACGGCGAAGTCGGTTGGGATGAAAATGGTGGCAGAGAGAGGGATTTCGAATTGGATGTCGCCGGAGGAGATGAAATCGGCGGCCCAGACACAGAAATCTCCGGCTCTAATCATCGTTTGGATGATTTTGTCTACGTTTTGTGAAGAAGGAGACGCGGCGGAATATATGAGTGTGGCGGAGAGAAAGTAATGGCTTGAGGTGATCATTGGAAAACCAAATCGGCGGCGAAGTTGGCGGCGAAGTTGTAACCGAAAGATAGAGAGATAATCAATATTTGGAATCTTTCAATTTCTTTAGATCACGACAATGTCTACCGATGGGTGTAGTGTAAACATCACAATGTCTCACACATAAGAATACATTAAAAATATTCTCAATATTACAAATAAGACATATTAGTGTCTTTATGGATGGAGGTGCTCTAAGAGTTTAACATAAAATAAAGATCCATCAAACACTTTTGGATAAAATATAATCTCTACTTTATCAATTAATTAATATATGTTATAAAATATTATTATAATACCTTTTGGATTTTGTTTTATGGTGTTGTTTTTGTCAACGAAGGAAAGAAGTAAAGTTTCTTTATTAACTTATGTTTTGTTACATTGCAAAACAAGCCTTATATAGGCAAAGGAGAGTCGGTTAACTAGCAAGATATTTACATATAATATTGTAAACTAGTTGATAGTTATCTCGAAGTAAATATCTAGTTAGATGGATAATTACTTTCGTAATTATCTAATACTCCCCCTTAATTATCCATCTTTAAGTGTACTGCCTCGTTAAAAACCTTATCATGGAAAAACCCAGTGGGATAAAAACCATGACAGGAAAAGAGTACAATTACGCTATCTCCTCCTGGAAAATTCGGCTATGATCTTCTTTCACAGATCTCGCAGATGACGCATTCCAATAACTTGAACATGTTTCTTGAATGTTGTAGTAGGAAGCGCCTTTGTAAATAAATCTGCGGCATTTTCACTTGAACGAATGGATTGAACGTCTACTTCACGGTTTTCCTCAAGTTCTCGAGTGTAGGAAAAGAATCTTGGAGGAATGTGCTTCGTTCTATCGCTTTTTATAAAACCTTCTTTGAGTTGAACGACACATGCCGAATTATCTTCAAACAATTTTGTTGGCTCTTTATTGACAATCATTCCACTTGCATCTTGTATATGTTGAGTAATAGATCTCAACCAAACACATTCTCTACATGCTTCATGAAGTGCAATGATTTCCGCATAGTTTGAAGAAGTGGCGACCAAAGTCCGTTTTTGAGAACGCCAAGAGATCGCGAGTTCCACCAAAGGTGAAAACATAACCAGTTTGCGATCGAGCTTTATGCGGATCCGATAAATAACTCCGCATCCGCAAAACCAACTAAACCGGATTCGGAGTTTCTCGCATAATATAACCCTAAATCAATGGTTCCTTGAAGATAACGGAATATATGTTTTATTCCATTCCAATGTCCGCGCGTAGGGGAAGAACCGTATCTTGCAAGTAGATTAGTAGCAAAAGCTATATCGGGTCGAGTGCAATTTGCAAGATACATAAGGCCGCCAATAGCGCTCATATACGGAATTTCCGAACCTAATACTTCTTCGTTATCTTCACAAGGTCGGAATGGATCATTTTCAACATTGAGGGATCTATTAACCATTGGAGTACTCAAAGGAGTTGCTTTGTCCATAGAAAAGCGTTTTATCACCCTTTTGGTGTAATTTGATTGATGCACAAATATTCCATCTTGAAGATGTTCTATCTGGAGCCCAAGACAAAACTTTGTCTTTCCCAGATCTTTCATTTCGAACTCTTTTTTCATATGAGTTCTTGCATCATCAATTTCTCCTTGAGTTCCAATTATGTTCAGGTCATCAACATACACAGCAATGATCACGAATCCTTTTGAGGATTTCTTAATAAATACACAAGGGCAAATCGTATTGTTGATATATCCTTTACTCAACAAATATTCACTTAATCGATTATACCACATGCGTCCGGATTGTTTTAATCCATAAAGTGATCTTTGTAATTTGACCGAACATATTTCTTTGGATTCTTTTAGAATCTTAGATCCTTCAGGAATCTCCATTCCTTCGGGGATTCTCATATATATGTCACTATCAAGTGATCCATATAGATATGCAGTCACTACATCCATAAGGTACATTTCTAAATCTTTAGATGCCGCTAGGCTCATTAAGTACCTAAATGTGACTGCATCCATTACCGGGGAATATGTTTCTTCATAATCAATTCCCGGTCTTTGAGAAAACCCTTGTGCCACAAGTCTTGCTTTATACCTTGTGACTTCATTATTTTCATTTCTTTTTCTTACGAAGACCCATTTACACCCAACAGGATTTACATCTCCTGGTGTAATGACGAGAGGTCCAAAGACGTCTCGTTTATTGAGAGAGATTAATTCAGTTCTCATGGCCTTTTGCCATTTATTCCAATCTCCTCTCTTTTGACATTCAGAAACGGACCGTGGATCTTGGTCATCGTTTTCATTGTCAATTTCTTCAGATACAGAGAAAGAGAATATTCCATCAATATCTTCAATTTCATTTCTAAGCCACATTTTTCCATTATGGGCATAGTTGATGGAAATCTCATATTTTTCTGTATCGTGTTCGTCCTTTTGACGAATTTCATCCCATGGTTCTTCTTGATCCTTTTCATATATCTCTTCCGAAGATTTATCATTAATTGGTTCATCTCGAACCTTTCCGGAAATATCTTCGAGATATTGTTCTTCATTGGGATCAAGAACCTTATCATTTTGTTCTCCCAATTTGTTTTTCTTTCTGGGATTTTTATCTTTCGAGCCAATCGGCCTCCCCCTCTTTAACTGAACTTTAGGTTCATTTGCTTTGCTCCCATGAATTTGTTTATCAGGAATACAAATTCTTGATGGGGCATTAACGGCGGGTATATATGACTTCGTCACTCTGTTTATATCTGTAAACGAGTCTGGTAATTGATTTGCCATATTTTGTAAGTGCACAATTTTCTGAACTTCCAGCTCACGTTGTTTTGTTGGGGGATCAAGATGTACTAAACTTTGTGTGCACCATGTAACATCTTTTGATATACTTTTAATATCTCCCCCTAACGCTGGAAATTCATCTTCATTAAAATGGCAATCGGCAAAATGTGCCGTAAACATATCACCAGTTTGCGGTACAATATACCGAATTATACTCGGTGACGAATACCCAACATAAATTCCCAATCTCCTTTGTGGTCCCATTTTTGTTCTTTGCGGTGGAGCAATTGGGACATAAACCGCACAACCAAAAACACGGAGATGGGATACATCAGGCACATTGCCAGATGTTAATTGGGAAGGGGAATATTCATTATATGCGCTTGGTCGAATCTGGACCAATGCCGCTGCATGCAATATAGCATGCCCCCATACAGAAATTGGGAGATTTGTTCTCAATATTAACGGTCTTGCAATCAATTGCAGCCGTTTAATTAAAGATTCGGCCATACCATTTTGGGTATGAATATGGGGAACTGGATGCTCAACATCAATCCCCATTGACATACAATAACTATTAAAGGCTTGTGAAGTGAATTCACCGGCGTTATCAAGCTCGACTTTCTTTATAACATAGTCAGGAAATTGCGCTCTTAGCCTTATAATTTGGGTAATGAACTTTGCGAAAGCCATATTTCGTGTTGTCAATAGACACACATGTGACCATCTACTAGATGCGTCAATTAATACCATAAAGTATCTAAATGGCCCGCACGGTGGATGAATCGGTCCACATATATCACCATGTATTCTTTCCAAGAATAATGGAGATTCATTCCCAACTTTTGTTATTGATGGCCGAGTTATGAGCTTTCCTTGAGAACAAACACTACATAATAACTCGCCCGATTGGAAAATCTTTTGATTTCTCAATGGGTGCCCATTCGAGTTTTGCACAATTTTTCTCATCATGACTGAACCTGGATGGCCAAATCTTTCATGCCATACTTTAAATGTACTAATAGACTTTAAGTCTACAGTAACATATGATTCAGTCTCGTTTATTTTTGTGCAATATAATCCGGAAGATAACGTTGATAATTCTTCCAGGATTTCTTTCTTTTCTGACGTAATGCAAAGGTATTCAATGCCATCCTTGTTCATAGTGTTAATATGATATCCATTCTCACGGATATCTTTGAAACTTAGCAAGTTTCTGTAAGATTTTGGGGCATATAACGCATCATTTATTTCAAATTGCGTTCCCCTTGGCATTGAAAAATTTGCTCTTCCAAAGCCTATGATAATTTTTGCATTACCAGAAATAGTATTCACGCCTTCGGCGGAATCTTTTATTTTGAGACAGGAGAAATACTTTTTATCTTTAAGTATTGTGTGCGTTGTCGCACTATCGACCGAACATATATCTCCCTCTTTAGTCTCAAAGTTTGTCATTGTCTGGATTAAAATATTCATAAAGGATTTATTATAAAACAACTATTTTACATCAAACGTTATAAAGACAAAAAGTAAATATTAAACAACATTATTATTTTTTTTTAAAAAAAACAACAACATGTATCATGTCATTTTATTCCAAGTCTTTTTCTTGACCGTTGATACCTTCCGGATCAAGCAGAAATTCCGAAATATCAAGATGACTATCATCGTTTAAGCCACTAAAGGAGGGCCCGGGTTCATCACAAATGAAGTTGGTTTCATTCATCTTTTCTTTTGCCTTTTGTGATTCACGATATAAATCGGCAAGATGTTTTGGCGTGCGGCGAGTATTATACCGGTGCCCTTTCATTCCACATCTATAGCAAACACTCTCTGTCTGCTTCTTTATAACACGCCCAACTTCATTACCCGGAAATCTCTGGCCTTTTCCAGAGTTATCATTATTGTAGCGAGGACCTCTTGCTTGTCCTCTACCACGCCCTCGTCCACGACCACGGCTTTTACCGCGTTCACGGCCGCGTCCATTATTATTATTCCGGTTATTATAACTGGATGATGCAGCATTCACTTCGGGAGTGGTGCCGATCCAACTGGACGACTTTGATGGTTTAACATCACCAAATCATTATTTTGTTCAGCAACAAGGAGGATTTGCATCAACTCCGAATAACGAGTGAATTTCATTGCCCGGTATTGTTGTTGTATGCCTACATTTACGGGATGAAAAGTAGAGAGAGTTTTCTCAATCATGTCAAACTCAGTGATTGTCTCTCCACATAATATCATCCTGGATGTGATTCCGAACAACGCGGAATTATAATCACTAACACATTTGTAGTCCAACAACCGGAGGTTTAACCACTCATGTTTGGCTTTTGGTAAGATCACATATTTCGGTGATCAAATCTATCTTTTAAAGATAGCCATAGATCCGCGAGGATCTTCTTCGATGATATATTCATCCTTTAAACCATCATGGATGTGGTGCCTTATAAAAATCATGGCTTTGGCTTTCTTTTCATCCGATGTCGTTTCCGACTTATCGATGGTATCAAGAAGCTCATCGGCTTTCAGGTGCAATTTTGCACCAACTGCCCAAGTCATATAGTTTTTGCCGAGTAATATCGAGGCGAGTTATTTCGAGCTTTGTCAAGTTTGACATGATTACTATATAGAAAATAACGAGTATATTAGTTTAAATTTTGGCAAAGTTTTTCTTTAAATTTTTATTGTTATACTAATATAAAAATTTAGATTTTGCTGAGTTTCTTTTACATTTTATTAGTTAAATTAGTTTAAATTTTGCCATAGTTTATTTTAGATTTATTAGCTTTATGCTTTTGGCAAAAATTATTAACTTAAAATTTTGGCAGAGTTTTTCTTAGATTTTTTAATTATATTAATTTAAATTTTGCCATAGTTTATTTTAAATAGTAATAAAATATAATAAATTGAGGAGGCCGAGCCTACCATATTGAGGAGGCATAGCCTTCCATTTTGAGGCGGCATAGCACGCCATATAAATAAAAATGATCAAAATATAATTATATAAAATTATTGATTTATCATACCTTCGTATTATACCTTCGGGATATGATTGATCGGGTTACGGGTAGAGCTTCGTGCTGATAACGTGTTATAAAATATTATTATAATACCTTTTGGATTTTGTTTTATGGTGTTGTTTTTGTCAACGAAGGAAAGAAGTAAAGTTTCTTTATTAACTTATGTTTTGTTACATTGCAAAACAAGCCTTATATAGGCAAAGGAGAGTCGGTTAACTAGCAAGATATTTACATATAATATTGTAAACTAGTTGATAGTTATCTCGAAGTAAATATCTAGTTAGATGGATAATTACTTAATAATATATTATTATTTATTTTCAAGTTCATGATATCTTCTGGTACATTCCGTATGATGGTTTCATTGCAACAACGTGGCGCTACTCAAAAACACAAACCAACACGTTTCAAATTTTTCATGCAAAATCAAATATTATCATAAAAAAAGATAGCCACGTTTATCTATTTACTTCATTTCACACACAAAAAAACGTAAAAGTAAATCCACAAAACACAAAGACAATGAAACAAGAAGAAGAAGAAAACAACAACCTAACAATCCCCGAACCATTACGAGCCGACTGGTTCATGGTCTTAGTCACAATCCAAGCCGATCTAATCTACAACGCGCTCGTTGTCTTAACCTCACCTCTCTACCTCCTCTACGGCTCTTACCGCCGCGCAGCCGCAACCGTTTCTGCAGCCGAAAAAGCGGTTAAACGGTCTCCTTTGCGTATCAAAGGAGGCGTGGCAAAGGCTATCAAGAAGACATGGTTTGGGTTAATAGGTGCATGCCACGTGTCGATGGTGATGGTTTTGGCTATGATCGTTGCGGTTTTTATCGGTGTAGGGATTATTAATTTGTATGTGGAGAAGCCGGTGGTTGCGAGGGAGAGATTGTTTTTCGATTATACGGAAGAGAACCCGAGTGCGGTTTTTAGGTTCGATAAGAGGAAAAGACCGTTTGGTTTGCCTGTTGGTCATATGGTTTATGTCTCTCTAGAGATTTGGATGCCTGAATCTGATCTTAATCGAAGAATCGGTTTATTTCAGGTTAATTTTTTAATTCATAGTACTACTAAAAATTATAGTCACAAAGTATTTTTAAAAGGCACCGAAAACTATATAAATATTAAATAGTCACAAACACATTGAAAACTTCAAGAATTTTTTAACGAAATAACTAAATTTCTTGAATCACAATTGTCTAAAGTTATGGAAAATTGTGTAATATAAAAATTATGCATTTATAAGTAAACGTTAAACAATTTTCTTAATATAATCCTAAAACCTCTAATATTAAGAAACAGAGGGAGTACATAAATTAATGTTTTTACCGTTCTAATTTCTAAACATAAATTTTGGTGTTATTTGTTCTTTTCGTATATTAATATTTTTGTAGCAATCTACTGTAGTTTAAATGTTATTAATTTGTAGAAGTTTTATTGAATATAGTTTTGTGACTTTTTAGCCAAGGAACTTTCTTGTTTTTATACTATAGTATATTAATAGTGTTTTATTTTATATAACCGAACATAAATGGATCCAATTATCTTATGTATATGTGACTATGTATGTTCACAGTTAAAAGTAGAGCTCTTATCAATAAAAGGCGAAACGATAGCGAGATCAAGCCAACCTTGTATGTTACGTTTCAGAAGCAAACCAATAAGACTTGCAAGAACATTCGTTATGAGCATTCCACTTATTACCGGTATAGCCAACGAAGCACAAACAATGAGGATCGATGCGTTACAACACCAAGAAAATTGGCCGAGAACCAGAGCCGTTAGAGCGACTCTGATCCCTCGTGCACATACTTGGACATTGCCTCAATTATACGAAGCAAACATCGTTATTAACACGAAACCGCCTTGGTTTAAACGAATGGCTTATAATTGGAGATGGACTCTTTGTGTTTGGACTTCAATGTATGTTTACTTGGTTGTTTTGGTAGCGTTTCTTTGGTGTTTTAGAACGGTTTTGTTCCCTTATAGTGTGTCGATGACCGTTTCGGAAAGCGATAACTTAGACGTGGAAGTAGTTGAACAAGTAGCCGAAAGAAGAAACAAGCCGCGGCGGAGAAGATTCACCATGACAGAGTAAATTAGTTATAATCAAACTCTGCTATGTATAAAACCGGTACATAGTATAATAACAAGAAACAAAAGTGTTTATAGAGGTTATTATCAGCCATGGTACTAACTACAACTTGTGTTTTTGTGTCGATCAAATTTTTAGAAGGACCGCACTTTAAAGAGAAAAATATGGGGTATTTTACATTCTTTTTTAAAAAAATGGATCGCTTTTCATAATAATTTTTTTAAAAAAAGTTGGGCCGCAAGCATGTGCTTGTCCTTTGTCCCGCTTGTGTTCACGACCGCCACTACATACAACACAAATATTAGCAACAGAACTAAAATAGGTCAAAACATTGTTATATTAAGGAAGAGAAAAATAGAAAACCTTTTTAACGAGGCAGAGAGTTTCTAATCTCTTAGCCAACAGCTATTTATTTTTGCTTCCGTTTCAATTTTATTTAATGAAAAATTCACAAAACTACATTTTTTCAATCTTTTCTTCACAAAACTACACCTAATTCAATATTTTCACATATTTACACCCTTTTAAAATTTTAAAAGCTTGATTTAGTCTTTTAAAAATTACCAAATTAAAGTCTTTTCATTTGGGTTCGCTAATTAGTGTTTAGAGTATAATATTAAGGGGGTAGAATTGTGTGGATATGATTTATTTGGATTTAATTTTGAGTGTTTAGGTGTAGTTTTGTGAAGTAATTTTGAAATGGTGTAGTTTTGTGAAATGTAATTCAAATGGTGTAGTTTTGTGATTCTCCCTTATTTAATTCCTAAAAATAGAGGACTTCTATATTACAAATTACAAAAGCTTTTATTTTTGGGTTAAAATTACGAAAGTTATTCAAGGAAAGTAAGTTTTTTTCATTACTAGTTAAATGTAAATTTAAGAGTAAAGAAAATGGGGAAGTGGCCTTGGCCTAGTGGCATTCATAAGTCCACATGAGGCAGGTAACACTCTCCCACCCGAGATCAATTTCCAGCGCCTACGACAGTGTAGGATTGACTAAAGGGCCGGCCAGTTGTAGCCCAAATGTTGACAAAAAAAAGAGTAAAGAAATATATTTTACAAAATATTTATATTTGAACTTCATATATATTAGATCAATATTAGATATCTAATTTATAAATAACATTGACACATATCCTATACTCTATATATAGTTGGTCAATAATCTATTTGATATTATCTCTAATAAGATTTTGTACTTAAAAGAAAATAAGATATACTTTCCTTTCAAAATATAGTCTAGTCTTTAGATTATGAAAATTATGCTAATGACATTTCTGTAAAGGTATGAATCTTTTCTTGACCTTTGACTAATATTATTATGCTGTTAAGACTATATTATTCTTATTTTCTAGAAACAATATGCTATGTCCAATTCCAATAATCTTTCCTTTATTCTTGTTAATAAAATTAATCACCAAAGAACAATAATTTAATTTATGTTGACCAGTTTGAATAACATATTAGTCTGGTGTAAAGATAGTACACTACTTGTGTGTATATATATATCACAATATTCTCAAAGTACATAACTTATCTAATCACACAATAATATTCTTTTAGCTATAGAACTCAAAACACACATTTTTCAAAAAATGGTGGCCTCAAAATCCCTTATTTTTGTTGTCCTAGCTCTATCTCTTCTACTCCTAGGTTAGTATTTAATTAATCAACAGTTTTGATAGAATAACATTAACACTAGCTCACAAGAAATCGAATAAAATTTTGTATGTAACTTTGTGTAGGTGGTGAAGCAAGAGAGTTTATCGGGGCGCCACAAAGTGAATTAATGGCAGTGTGTTGCCACCATCAGCGAAAGTTTGGATCATGCGATACGAAAGAAGATGATCGAAGATGCGAAAGAATGTGTCTTTCTCATAATATTTGTGCATCTATGACCAAAGGTGGTGGATGTCAACCTATTGATGTTTTCCCTGGTTCAACATGTGCTTGTTACTGTTAAAAAAAGTGTTTTAACTACTTTGTGTAATGTAATGTTTTTTTTACTACAACTTGCATGTGTCTTTGTTTACAAACAAATACAAATAGAATAATATAAAGATGAAAAATGTAAGATATGGGAGACATGGTTATGTTAAGGAAGATAAAACAAAATTGAAGACCTTTAAGATTCTTTGTGGTTAATTAGGCTTTACGGATACTTTTTGATTGAGACATAAGGTTTAGTTTCTTTTTGGCCAACGTCTACTTCCTTTTGCTTTTTGTTTCGATTTTATTTTTTCCTAAAATAAATATCATTTGTATTTTTTGTCACTAAAGTAGAGAACACTAGGTGTGGACCCCGGATCATGAACCATATATAATAAATATTTTATTTCATGTATTAAAATAATCCTAGAAATAAAATAAATATTCTTTAAAAAACATAATTTATTTTATATAAATACATATTTATTTTATTAAAAATTTAAAACTATGTTTATGAAAAATAATCCAAATTTAAATATGTCACCATATTCATATATATATACATATGTACAGTGGCGGAGGCAGGATTAAAATCCACCGGAGTCATAAAGTTTGCATAAACTATATAAATAAATATTAGAAATATTTATTAAAGAACTATCCAGTAACTAACGTTCACTCGTATTTTGAAACCGAATCCCTAAGATATTATTGGTGAAGTTATTTTTATGAAAAAGCTTACGTGTCGACACCACAACGAGTTTGAGCTGATCAAAGCTGATTAAATGTGACATGACAAACTTACTCAATAACAACCAATCAAATAGCCACATAAACAACTTCAATAAAAAACGTAAAAGACTTTCGAAAGCCCACTAATAAAATTCTCTGCAAAATATTAGTTATGAAATTAAATAATGACTATTAAACTTGAATTTATCTTTTATAATTTTTTTGTGAAAAATTATCAAAAATAACTAATAAATTAACGAAAGACATATTTCTTGAAAATGCATATTTAATTTATAGAAATTTTTAAAAATATCATGAAAAAATATTCAATTATTTTTTTTGTTAAAATTATTTTAATGAATATTCTATTTTCATCAAAAAATAATTTTAATAATAAAATACGCAAAATGTCAAAATAAATTTCAACTTTTGTTGACTTTTTATTTTAATCACAAACTTTTGTTGACTGAGCCATAATAGTCATTTCGTGAAATCGTTTAACGGGGTTGTTTATCTGTCCCGTTAAATCATCTAACATCGTGCCTTTTTAGCTAAGTCAATATAGTTGAAATATAAAATTTGCGAAATAACTTTTAATTTAAATAAAATATCTGGAAACTTGATTTTATGGTTTTTTTTCTTTAATTAACTTGATATGTTTTTGGGTTTTAACTAAATGTAATGTGCACATGGATCAAAAATTATTTTTAACATAAGTCAACCCCATAAATTTTTTATATTATAAACGATTTTTAAAAGTTTGACCTGGGTCAATTGACCCACCTCATAGCCAATTGCCTCCGCCACTGCATATGTAGTATCGAAAGTTAAAATAATTAATCAAACTTTACTAATCAAACTTTGTAAACCTATTCAAAAGGGAAAACTCACATTAATGTATATTCCGATAAATGAATGCGGAATCTATTTATCGAAATTTGCAAACTCATTGAATAAATGTTCGATATAATGATTTCGCATGTGATGAAATATTATTTATAGTAGAAGATTTCTTATTATGTTTCTTATTGTTTGTTGAAACAACTTGATATATAAGAGTTTTATACGTGGATTTAAATTTATTAGGTATGAAATATAATTTATGAAATTAGTTAAAAAAATGGCAGACAAACTTTATCACGATAGATCTTCTTCTTACATGCCTCAATTATTTCTAAAGTAAGACATTATATTTTGTCAGCAACAACCTTCTTTGTTCTCTTTAATACTTTTGGAAGTTCAAGAACAAAATTGTAGGCTACAAATCTATTAAAACACAACATGATTATATCATATATGCAAATAAATCATTAACAAATTCATCGATTAGTACAAATCCTAACCGAAAAAATCTGCAAACTTCTCGCTTATTATGCTATTGAACAACAAAGAATATGATATCGTCTATATATATGACCCACTATTAAATCATCCGTCGAATAGGTGAATCCGTCAAGTTTCATCTACAAAATACATAAATTGTATATAACCGTGTTTAACTGTGTTTTGCGAAATTAAAATTAATTCAAAAACGTAAAATAAAAATATAAGAGTAATTTGATGTTTAAGGGCATAAAAGTAATTTCACTTTTAAGGACAAAAAACCAAACACATCAATGAAGATACGATAATAATTAGTCAAACGAAAGTCGGTCACCGTGAGACCGATTTGTCAGCTTTTTACTTATCAAATACCTTAAACCAAGTAATTGAAGGCAAAATAATCGAAATTCACAGAAGGCAAAACCCATTGATTGAAGGTTCACATACATAAACACTACAAGAAACTGGGCTTTTAGCAACGAAATTTAGCAAGGAAATAGCGACGAATAAATATAGCAACGAAATAGCAACGAATTGGCGACGAAATAGCAACGGAGAATAATGTCGTCGCTAAATCGTCGCTATTTAGCGAGGTATGTTTTCCTCGCTAAATTGGCTACGATTTAGCGACGATTTTGGCGACGAATTAGAGCCACGTCGCTAAATCGTCGCTACTTAGCCACGATTTAGCGACGAATATATATCCTTGCTAATTGGCTACGATTTAGCGACGATTTTTAGCGACGAATATATATCCTTGCTAATTAGCGACGAATTAGCGAGGAGGGTCGCTAAGTAGGTAAGCACGTTTTCAAAAACGTTGCTAAATCGTTGCTAATTTGATTTCCTTGCTAATTCGTTGCTAATTTTCCATCTATATAAACCCATCTACACTCTTCAAAAAATCACACCACAACACAATACAAAATCAATAACTCTATAAAAATATAAACACTCTAAAAATTTCAATATGTCTCACGGTAATAACAATATATACGAGTTACGGTCTTGGATGTATCGGCATAAAGATCGATCGGGGGTAGTTACAGACGAATTTACGGAGGGACTTCAAGCATTCATGCAGCAGGCCGGAAACATGCAGAATACGCAAGATACCGGTAAAATGTATTGTCCATGTAAGAAGTGCGTTAACACTAAATACGTGTTTGTTGAAACCGTATGGAAACATCTTTTTAATAGAGGTTTTATGCCGCAGTATTTTGTTTGGTTTCAACATGGGGAAGGGTATAACTCTAATTATAATACCGAAGTTGGAGATAGTAGTTATACGTTTCCTGTTAGTGATCATGTTAGTAACGAACCTCGCTAATTTACCGCCTCATTTTGATAGTAACTATGATCATGATCGGGGCGGTGGTTCCGTGCATGTAGATGATAATAGATATCATGAAATGGTTGCTGATGCATTTCATGATACGAGGGAGTATTTATCCGAAAATGTAGTTGAGGAACCTAACCTAGATGCTAAACGATTTTATGATATGTTAGACGTCTGCGAATAAACCAATTTACGAGGGATGTAAAGTTGGATTGTCAAAACTATCATTAGCATCTAGGATGATGAATATAAAATCTGATAATAATTTGAGTGAGTTTTGCATGGACTCATGGGCGGAGTTACTGAAAGAATATCCGCTCGAGGGTAATGTAGCTCGCCGAGTCGTATTACGAAATACAAAAGTTGGTTTTTAGTCTTGGATTGCCTTCTGAAATGATTGATATTTGTGTTAACAATTGTATGATTTATTGGAAAGATGATGATGAATTGCTTGAATGTCGTTTTTGTCGTCAACCGAGATATAAGGTCCAAGGGAAGGGGAGTAAAGTCCCGTATCAACGGATGTGGTACTTACCCATCACAGACAGACTCAAAAGATTGTATCAATCAGAGAGGACATCTGATTCGATGAGATGGCATGCGGAACACTCGGTTGAAGATGGGGAAGTCACTCATCCGTCAGATGCAAAGGCTTGGAAGCACTTCAACACGGTATACTCGATTTCGCGAGAGAGGTTCGTAATGTATACCTTGGTTTATGCACCGACGGATTTAGTCCATTCGGTATGTCCGGTAGACAAGTACTCTTTGTGGCCGGTTATACTAACTCCGTATAATCTACCTCCCAATATGTGCATGCAAAGAGAATTTCTTTTCTTAAGCATTTTAGTACCGAGTCCGAAGCACCCAAAGAGAGCTCTTGATGTTTTTCTGCAACCTTTGATACATGAGTTAAAAGAGCTATGGTCCACCGGGGTTCGTACGTATGATATCTCACGCAAGAGAAATTTTACGATGCGTGCGGTGCTCATGTGGACTATTAGTGACTTTCCCGCTTATGGCATGTTAGCAGAGTTGGACAACGCATGGACGATTGTCTTGTCCATATTGTCGTCATCGGACCGATGCGTTTCAACTCCCACATGGAAGGAAAACAAGTTGGTTTGATTGTCACCGACGTTTCCTTCCAATCAATCATCCATATCGAAAGAACAGAAGGTTATTTAAGAAGAATCGAGTCGTTAAACATCCACCCCTACTTTATCCGACGGGGCGAGTTATTGGAGGAGTTGGATAATTATGGGGCGCAAAAAACATGTAGACGGGATGGTAATTGGCATGTTTCTAATTTACCCGATGGATACGGAGAAAGCCATAACTGGCACAAGAAAAGCATTTTTTGGGAACTGCCGTACTGGAAAAATCACTTGTTGAGACATAACCTCGACGTTATGCACATTGAAAAAAACTTTTTTGATAATATTATAAACACATTGTTGAATGTACAGGGGAGAACTAAAGACAATTTGAAGACAAGACTAGATTTGCCCGAAATATGTTTTAGAAGTGAGTTGCATATCACGAACGATGGTAAGGCTCCGGTCCCAATTTACAGATTGAAACCTGAAGCAAAAAACGCGTTATTCAAATGGGTCACTTCAGATGTCGAGCAACCGCGAATCGCATATGGTGACACAACGTATCCAGTGTGGTTTCGCGAGTTAATACAAGGACCGCTCGGAAAGATCACAACTTCTCCTATGTATTTCACTCGTGGTTACGTGTTCCACACCTTAAGTCATGGTCAACGTCGAGCAACCGCGAATTATGGGGTAACCGTGTCGGGTGATTCAGTTTTTTATGGTCTTCTAACGGATATTATTGAAGTGCAGTATCCGGGATTAGTCAATTTACGAACAACCCTCTTCAAATGTGATTGGTTTGATCCAACACTCGGTCGTGGTGTTCGGTACAACAAATTTGGTGTGATTGAAGTCAACCAGTCACGACGATATCGGAAGTTTGAACCTTTTATCCTTGGATCGCAAGCTGAACAAGTTACTTTCATACCTTATCCTCGGGTTAAGACTAGCGGTATAGCATGGAGTGCAGTAGTCCGAATCGTTCCAAGAGGTTTAATTATGGGTAACGATGAAGTTCCTATGCAACAAGATGTCATTAGTGGGACAATCATTCCAACAAATCAATCGACGGAAGATGTATTTCTTGTCGACCCCGATAATCAAGTTGTTGAAGATATTGTGGATGATGAAGACGACGGAGGTGCGGATGAATTCGATGAAAGTAGCGAAATCGAATCCGTTGATTCCGATAATAATGAATAATTAATTTTCTTTGTGTTTTTGTAATATAATTGTGTACATGTGTTAGTTGTAATATTTGTGTGTGTTTTTGTAATCTTTGTGTGTTTTTGTAATAATTGTGTGTGTTTTTGTAATTATTTTTTTTTAAAATAATATTTAATTTAGCAACGAAATAGCCAGGATTTGTAATTTCCGTTGCTAAATCGTCGCTAATTAGCGAGGATTTAGCAACGCTACGCTTCTTTCGTTGCCATTTCGTCGCTAATATAGCGACGAATTGGCAACGATTTATAAAAAATCTAATTTTCGATGGATTACGGATTTAGGGGTTCAAGATCGTTGCTAAATCGTCGCTAAACTTAATTACATTTCGTTGCTAAATCGTCGCCATTTCGTTGCTAACCATGATTCCTTGCCAATTCGTTGCTAAGTCGTTGCAATCCTTCGAACTTTAAACCCCTAAAACACCACTAAATATCGATTTATACGAGTTTTACTTAACTAAAAAAGTGTACAAAACTAGTAATATATTTGTATAAACCAATAAAAATTATAGATTACAAAATTATACTTAACACATTTAAGCTAAGTAAACCATAACTTATAAGAGTTTATATTATAAAGTTCATAATAAACTAGTTTACAAGTTTTTTTGTCATATATTGAGTTTGTGACTTCATATGATCAATGTTATAAACTCGTTTTAACGAAAAAGTGGTAAAAAAACGATACAAACCGAATTTAGGGTTTCAAACCCTAAAATAAGGGTTTAGCATTAGCGACGATTTAGCAACGAATCGTTGCTATTTCGTCGCTATTGACCTTTAGCGACGATTTAGCGACGAATTCGTTGCTATTTCGTCGCTAATGTTAAACCTCCTTACATCCTCGTACTTGGAAATACGATGAATGTCGTTTCGTGTCATGTTAACATATAGCTACGAATTAACAACGAATTGGCAACGATTCGTTGCTAAATCGTCGCTAAATATACATAGCGACGAAATAGCAACGAATTCCGACATGCATGTACTTATTAAATACGATGTAAATCGCTTCGTGTCACGTTACCATATAGCGACGAAATAGCAACGAATCGTTGCTAAATCGTCGCTATATTGTATCGTCGCTAAATCGTCGCCTTTTTTCGTTTGCCGCGGGTGGGAAACGAAAAGGTTTGAACCAAAAGAAGCGACGAAATGGCGACGACACAAAATACTATATATACCCGACGAGTTTTTCCCTCATTTCACACAATCTCTCATTCTCTCTCTCTCTCTAAACATTCTCTCTCTAAACATTCCCTAAATAAACCCAATTCCAAAATCCAACTTCAAAAACATGTCTCAAAATAACCAACCCCCTCATTACTATAATTTCATAAGGAACCGATCCGGTTCCACCTCTACTTCAAACCCATCCCAACAAAACCCTTCCCAACAAAACCCACCCCAACAAGACCCACCCCAACAAAACCCGAGTCAAGATCCTATTCCCGATGCTCCAGCTGATCCCCCGTCGATTTACCACCACCTCAGCATCTTGGACCGCACATGCAGCGGATCCTCGACTTTCTTCGGCAGGAGAGCCACCGGTACCTACCGTTGCTCCATTCCAAGCGGCCACAAGGGACATTTTGGTAATTATTTAATTGATTTTAATAATTAATTGATTTTTATATTATTTAATTAATTGATTTATTTTAATTAATTGATTTTTATATTATTTAATTAATTGATTTTCAAATATAATAATTGCTAATGATAAATTTATTTTTCGTAGGTTTTGCGATAACAAGGTTAGTAGGAGTGTCTCGGATGTGATGAAGACGTATTTCGTGGAGCCGCACGTCAACTGGTCGCAGACCCCTCCTTATATAAGGGACATCTGGTTCGAATCTTTTGCGGTAAGTAAAATTTTTAATTATTTAAATTTTAAAAATTAAACATTATAAAAAGTTAATATATAAATATTTATTGTAATAAAATAACTTATATATTATATAAAATGTAATAATTATTACAAAATTTATTTTTTTATTATTTAAAATTTATTTTAATATTTTAAAAAACTCAAATAGCAAAAATGGCATTGGCGGGAGGAAGACATGTTTGAAGTCCGCAAGGGTTTCGAGGAGAAAGCCATGCATCGTCTTACCGGGATTATCAACAAATGGAAGACGAAGTGGTCGAAGAAGGGAGACGAGGCGAAACCCATAGCAATGGATGGGGCGGTGTGGAAGGGCCTTTGCGACTATTGGACGAACCCGCATTCGGTTCAAGTTGCGGGTAGCTGCTCCAAGTCCCGACTCACACCGATCGACGAGACCGGTCCGTATGTCCACACATCAGGACCGACTTCTTACGCCGAACGGCGTATAAAGATGGTATTAATTAATATATATTTAAAATTTCTTTATTTTTTCAAATAATATAAAATTTTAAAATATATAATTTAATTAATATAATTTTCAATAGCGCGAGGAGATGGGCGAACTTCCGCCCATTGTAGAAGTTTTGAAGAAGGTCCGGAAGAGGAAGGACGGGACCTATGTGAGTTCACGATCCGAAAAGATCGTGAACGCATATGAGGCTAGAGTCGCCGAGCGGCTTAGTCAGGGTTCGACGTCGACCGAAGGTAGTTCGGTCAACTCCTCGGGACGACTGTCGGTCACCGAGTGCGACAAGATCTACTATGAGGTAATAATTTTAAATAATTTAATTTAATTCAAAATAATTTTTATTTTATTAATATCTAACGATTTTAAATTGTCTATATAGGTGGCCCCGAAGACGAAGAAGAACCGCACTTTTGGAGTTGGTTCGATTGAGACGGTTCCCGCCGCTTCTTCTTCGCAGCCTCGTCCCACCGCCCAAGATCACGCCGAAGAGAATGTTCGGTTGAGGGAGCGACTCGCGGCACAAGAAGTCCGCTATCGAACATCACGGACTTCTTCTCCATCATCGCGATGGAAAGTCCAAACCTCGCGAGGTTGATGCGAGCGACGGGGAGTCCAACCAACTCGGCCACCAGTGATCCCTCCAGATGTAGCGGCAGCGGCAGCTCAAGACCTCGGACGTGATATCGGGATTGATGATTACGTCGTCGATCCCGATGATCCCGCTGATCCCGCTGTTTAGTTTTAATTTATTGTATTTTTAAAATATTTTGTATTTTTTTAATATTTTTATAATTGTTTTTTTTTAAATTTGTTTTTTTTAAATTTGTTTTTTTTTAATTTTTTTTTTTTTAAATCGTCGCTAATTCGTCGCTATTATAGCGACGAATTAGCAAGGACTGTCAAGCCATCCTTGCTAATTCGTAGCTAAATTAGCGACGAATTAGCAACGATGTGTTTTCTAATCGTTGCTAATTCGTCGCTAATTTAGCAACGAATTAGCAAGGATTTGTTTTTTCGCAAAATATTTAATTTGGAAATTTATTTTTTATACCGTCGCTTATTCGTCGCTAATATTATACGACCAACGTCGCTAATTCGTCGCTAATATTTTACGACCAACGTCGCTAATTCGTCGCTAATATTTTACGACAAACGTCGCTAATTCGTCGCTAAATTAGCGACGAATTAGCGACGAAACATTGGCGACGAAATAGCGACGATTTGAAAATGGCGACGATTTAGCGACGAATTTTGAATAGCGACGAGCGTATAGCGACGAAAAAATTCTCGTCGCTAAATCGTCGCTATTGGCCAATAGCGACGATTTAGCGACGAAAAACGGCGTTGCTATTTGCCGTTTTTCTTGTAGTGAAAGGTCGAGTACATGTAGCTACAAACAAATAATCAAGTTGCCGATCGATTTTAAAAAGACTTGCATTTATGGAAGACCATGAATTGAATATTCAATCCACTATTCAAAATTCTCGATACCGTTGACCAATTTATGAGGACCGCATTTATGAAAGATCATTATCGAAAGCCAAAATAACTAATTAAACTTTGTAGGCTCATTTAAAGAAAAGTCTTTCATTATGCACATCCCAATATATAAAAGCGCAATTCGTTAACCGAAATTCGCAGACCCACCGAACAAAAACTCAATTTAATGTTTTTGCATGAGATGAAGTTTTATTTGTATTAAAAGATTTTTTATTTCTTTTCTTATTGTTTCGATGCGAAAGAAATTTAGTGTTTAAATTTTTTATACGTGAGCTTGAATTCGTTGAATTTTAAATATAATTTTGTGAACTTCTCCAAAAATATATATTCAGAAATATAAAGACACAAACACGATTTTTTTTTTTTATAATCGCTATCGTCGCGATATGTAAACGTTTTGTTTTACATTACAAAAAATATTCTTAGGAAGTAAGATTGTTTTCACTACTAATTAGTGCAAATTTATTGACAAAAAATATATATTATACGATACTAACTTTAAAATTCAGATATTAGAGATCTTATTTATAAATAACATCTAATCTATGCCTTGGATATTTTTTACCCACGAAAAAATGATTTGGATATAATAATTGGACAAAAGTATATCTGATGTTAACTTTAATAAGATTTTTTACTTGTATAATAATTGGACAAAAATATATCTGTTTTATCTCTAATAAGATTTTTTACTTATAAGATAATATGATATACTTTCCTTTCGAAAAATTGTATTATTCTTAGATTATGAAAATTATGCTAATGTCATTTCTATAAACGTATATCTCTTTTCCTCTTCTTCTCAGGAAAATCAATCACCAAAGAACGAAAACGTTAATTTATGTTGAAAACTAGACCATTCTTAATTGCTAAAAAATATTCTCTACGTTCTTTTATGTTTGATGTTTTAGAAAAAAAAATTGTTTTTAAATGTTTGATTTTCTCAAATATCAATGTAGTTTTATGTATTGATATTTGTGAATTGTAGTTTTCAATGAGAGTTTTGAAACATTATTGGTTTAAAAATATTGAAAAATTGTTCAAAACATATTTATTAGTAGTCATTTATGTGTTTTCTTAATTTGTGTGAAAAACCTATAAAATTAAACAATAAAAAACGGAGGGAATATATGCTAATGTCATGTCCAAAATCCAATAATGTTTCTTTTTCTTGTCAAGAAAATAAATCATAAAAGAATTGATAATTTATTTGATTTTGACCAGTTTAAATAACACATTATTATGGTGTAAAGATTGTGTATCAATTATGAAGATATTGGTTATCTCAATTTCCTTTCTAGCAGACAAGTGATTACACTACTCGTGTGTATATATATCACATTCTCAAAGTAGTAAACTATATACTAAACACACTCAAAATATTCTTAAAGCTAGCATAATTCTTTTTTTTTTCTCTTTAAAAAATGGTCGCCTCAAAATTCATCATTTTTACTATCCTAGCTCTCTCTCTACTACTCATCGGTTAGTATTATTTTAATTAACAGTTTTGATAGAAAAAAAACATTAACAATTTCACAAAGAAATTGAATTAGATGATTATTAATAAATTTTATATGTGTAATGTATAATAGGTGGTGAAGCAAGAGAGTTTATTGGGGTGCCTGAGAGTGAATTAATGGCAGTGTGTTGCAACAATCAGGCAGAATTTGGAAAATGTGACACCAAAGAAGATGAAGAAAGATGCGCACAAATGTGTATTTCCTCAAATATTTGTGCATCTATGACCAAAGGTGGTGGTTGCCAGCCTACTGATGTTTCCCCTGGTTCAACATGTTCTTGTTATTGTTAAACTACTTTTGTGTTATGTATTGTTTTGTTTTTTTTCAAATAAATTTTCCATGAAACAAATTTTTCTCTCCATATTCATAGTGTGATGGTTGATTCGTAATTTTTAAATGATTTATGTTTATTATAAATAATAATTAATTAATTTTAATTCACAATACGGAACAAAAGAGAATACATATCACATGATAACACGTGTGTGTATGTAATAAAAATAAAAAAAAGACAACACGTGTCGCAATCTGAAAGCGAGTTATAATCCAAGTGTTTTTGAGAATCAGACATATCTCTTTCTCTCTCTAGAACACAATTGTGTTTGGTTTCATCGAGAGTCATTAAATCCGATCTAGACAAAGGAGACGAAGAAGAACAACAACAACAACAATGTCGTCTTCTTCGTTATCAATCACGTCTCCTTCTTCTTCTTCTTCTTCTTCCATATACGCAACAACACAAATCTCAACTCATACAACAAACTCTCTTCTCCATCGCAGAGTCTCCTTCCGTGTCTCCACCAAATCTCAACTAAGGTATATAACAACACTCTTCCTTCCTCAATTTTCGAATAGAAACATTGTTATGTACACTTTCTTGATTGTATATTGTTGCCCTGCATCGATTAGTATGCATATTATAAGGTTTATTTATTGCAGCCTAGTCATAGTAGCTACCCTGTTGTTAAAGCACAATCTAACAATGTGTGTTTCTCCCTAAGACTTGTTCATGTGTGGTCTCTTTTTATAGGTTAGTACAAATTCATTAGCTGAAACTAAGGAGAAGAACTCATTAAAAGACTCTTCTTCTTCTTCTTCTTCTTTGTCTGATTTAGCAACACAAGAGTCTATTTCTGAGTTTCTTACACAAGTAACAACTCTTGTCAAGTAAGTTCAGTTTCCTGTTCTTTGTAAGAAAAGGATCATTGTAAGTAACCGTGTTTTTGAATGAATACTTGTCTCTATCATAACAGGCTTGTGGACGATAGAGACATCGTCGAGATGCAGTTGAAACAGCTCGACTGCGAACTTGTCATTCGAAAGAAGGAAGCTTTACCTCAACAACAGTCTCCTGCATCGTATGTTATGATGCAACAACAACAACAACAACCAAATCACCTTCTTTTGCTCAGACAATGCCTCCTCCTCCTCCTCCTCCTTCTCCATCTCCACAAGCTGCTTCTACTCCAGCTTCTCTGCCTTCGCCATCCACGCCTACTACGCCCAAATCTTCGCTTCCTACTGTTAAAAGCCCCATGGCAGGCACCTTCTACCGTAGTCCAGGACCTGGTGAACCACCCTTTATCAAGGTTTAAGAGATATTTTCACTGTAGAACCTCTTGGACTACTTGTTTCATTTTGTGAATAGCGTCGAATCTATATGAAAAGTATGCCTTTTTGTTGCATTGCTTTAGGTTGGAGATAAAGTGAAGAAAGGGCAAGTTCTATGCATTGTTGAAGCCATGAAGCTCATGAATGAAATAGAGGTAAACTATTCTAAAATCTTGTTAACATGAACCAACATCCTTCTTTGATTCCAAGATCCTATCTTTGAGTATGATTCAACTCTGAAAAAAACTTGAACTTGCTTGTGTATAAGTCCGACCAAACAGGCACTGTAGTGGATATTGTCGCAGAAGACGGCAAGCCTGTCAGTCTCGACACTGTAAGTTTCCACTCATTTCACCATCTTTGTTACTACAAGGAAACACTTTACTTATTTTCAAGAACCACATTTTGTGCATTTAGTTACTAGGCCTAGTTTCTCTACTGATTACCACCAATATCCTTTACCTGGTTTATACAGCCTCTGTTTGTGGTTCAACCGTAGAATCGGCACCACGAGAAAATGGAGAAGAAGAAGACTACGACTAAATTCAATCTCTGTGCTTTGGTTAAAATAGTTTCTTGAAACTCCTAAAGAATGTTTCCTCATGGTGGTATAGGTTTCTTATTATTATGGTGAATCTGTTTACACACAAATTATTTGGTTCTGTTTCATTGCAAATTTTATTCTTATATATATATGGGCTGATTATTTTATTCCGAAAGAAGGCTTCTTATAGCCCATTTACATTAATAAAGGCCCATAATTAAAGTTAATATGGGCCTTATATTTATTAATGGGCTTACAATGTGAAACTAATAGAAATAAGAAGAAAGACAAAGTCAAAAGAATTTCGAAAGACCAAACAAGTGTGTGTGTGTGTGTGTGTGTTGTTGACTATCTTTCTCTTCATTGAGTCAACAAACATCTATCGGAAAATTAAGAACCCTAAATTCACAAAATTCAGTCACAAGCTTCACTTTTGTTTGTTTTTTTAACCTTTTTGTCCCTTGGCGACTAATTCTATGTCGTGGTTACCTGTAGAATCTGATCCTGGTACCCTTTTTTCTCTCCCTTCAATTTCTGAATTTCCTGTCGAATTTAATTTCTTATGAACTTTTTTTTTTGTATAATTCACGTCTCTTTAAGGCTGTTTATGTTTCTCATTACCAAAGTTCAGGATGATAATGTCTGAAACTAGGCTCGATTTGAAACACTAAAGTTTCGTTTTTTTTTTGGGTTTTGATTTGAGTTTGGTATTACTTAACAAACAATGGTCTGGTCTTATACTTAGCTGATATCATCAAGACACAATGTGGCTAATTTATTATTATTATTATTATTATTGTTGTTATTTAGGTGTTTTGACTGAGATTATACAACAAATGCAAGTGAAAGGTGTCCAAGTTGAAGAATTGTATTCATTAGACATTGATTCTATGAATGATATAAGGTACTACTTTACCATCTTTTTTCGACAAAAAATCTCTTTTGGTTCCCTTTAGGTTTGTCTCATATTTTTTTTGTGTCCTTTAACACTTGTAGACCTGTTTATGGATTGATATTGCTTTACAAGTGGCGTCCTGAAGAAACTGATAACCGAGTTGTTATCACTGAACCAAACCCGAACTTCTTCTTCGCTTGCCAGGTTCCGTTTCACTCGCTTACACAGAAGGTTATAATCGTTATTTTGCAAACCTTTTGTTAAAGCTTATGTGTGTTTCTTGCAGATAATTAACAATGCTTGTGCTACTCAAGCCATGTTATCAGTCCTCATGAACTCTTCAAGTGTCGAAATTGGCTCTGAGCTATTGGAACTGAAACAGTTCGCTAAAGACTTTCCACCTGAACTTAAAGGTTTAGCCATAAGCAACAACGAAGCAATACGTGCAGCTCACAACACGTTTGCCAGGCATGAATCATCGTCCACCACTGAAGAAGAAGAATCAGCTGCAGGAAGAAACAAAGACGTAGATGATGATGTTTACCATTACATCAGCTACTTACCTGTTGACGGTATCTTATACGAGCTCGATGGTCTTAAAGAAGGACCTATAAGTCTCGGACAGTGTCTTGGTGAGCCAGAAGGTACCGAGTGGCTCAAAATGGTACAACCTGTGGTGCAAGAGAGAATTGACCGGTATACACATAACGAGATTCGGTTTAGTCTCTTGGCTCTGGTTAAGAACAGGAAAGAGATGTATCAAGCTGAACTTAAAGAGTACCAAAGGAAGAGGGAGAGGATACTGCAGCAGGTAGGTGGTTTACAAGCCAATAAATACGCCGAGAAAAGTAGTTATGAAGCCCTTGATAAGTCCCTTTCAGAAGTGAATATCGGTATTGAGACGGTTTCGCAGAAGATTGTTATGGAGGAAGAAAAGTCTAAGAACTGGAAGAAAGAGAACTTGAGAAGGAAACACAACTATGTCCCTTTCCTCTTCAATTTCCTCAAGATTCTTGCAGACAAGAAGAAGCTTAAGCCACTGATTGACAATGCTAAACGTAATACTTGAAACGTTTTTTTAGTGATAAAACTGCGGTTTGATTGTAATGGTGTGAGGATTTTGTTGAACTAAATTCTCTTACTTAATTACATGATCTTTATGAAAGAAGCATATAAGAATCGTTGAATCAAAAGCTAGTACAGAACTTGTTCTTTTTCACTGATGTAAAACATAATTCTCTAGGTAAGTCCTATTACATGATGAAACTACGCGAACTACGCGTAGTCCTTGGCTAGTTTCTAGGAACAGAGAAGCTTGCGGATGAGTCCTCTGCACAAGAAGAAAGATCATTTTATATATAACTTAGATGATGATACAAACAATGATGCATGATGCAATCTTTGATTGTTAAAGAGAGTATTACCCTTTGTAACTACAAAGGAAGAGAATATCCGCGAAGATAACTCGAATCCACTCCAGATTCTCTTACCAATGCCACTCTTCCTGTCCTAGCCACCTTCAATTCTCAAAAACGCAAACAATAAGAATTACCAAATGGTCCAAATATGTGAAGAGAAAAGAGATAAATGAACAAAATTTATTTTGTTACCTCACAGATTCCGTAAGCCTCTAACTGTGTTTGTAATGCAGCCATCTTCCTGAGATCTCCCGTAACCTGCAAATCAATGATTTCATCAGCTACTAGGGCTTTTAAGATCAGAAAGGTTCCAGCTTTTGTTGTAAAGTTAGGGAGATATGATGTTAGAACCTCAAGAGTGATAGTATGATCAGAGACATCAATGGCTTTAGCACGGAAAACTTGAGCGATATCAAGAACATCCCTCCTTGCAGCAGTATGAGCAGCTACTTTGATGAGCATTAGTTCTCGCTCCGCAAATGGCATGTGGGTTATATCTTGTACCTAGAAACACACAATGAAAGGGGAACATTAATAGAACTATAAACCGAAAAATCAAGTTATACGATATTGAACCATTTGCTCACATCATGAAGATCAATCAACTTCTGAAGCTGCCTAACCAATTTGTCGATATTTTCATCAGTTCCCGGGATAACTGTTGTGATCCGAGAAAAACCCTCTTTCTCAGCAGGACCAACAGCTAGACTCTATAGCAAAAAAGTGGCAACTTTCACATACTCTTAAGAGAAAAGAAAAGAGGAGGTATGCATTCACTAAAATCAAGAGTGTCCATGAATAACCTGGATGTTATAACCTCTCCTGGAGATAGCTCCGGTTGTTAGATTGAGAACTCCGGGCACGTTGGTCACAAGTATAGACAATGTGTGGGACCGGAGTCCACTAGACTGCAAGAAAATAATCAATTTAACACTCATTTTCACCTATAATGAGTACAGTAAGAGAGAAATGTGTATTACATCTTCATCGTAGACCACTCCCCAATGAGCATCAAGAACCGGTTGAAAATCATTGTAAGGTTCAACTGGATAAACGTCACCCTGAAATGAAATATAAATGATCATATCAATCTATGGATACTTCGGGAGAAATATAAAAATTAAGCTGAAGTTTCAAGTACCCCTGATGATGCATTGCCATTTCCAGTCAATCCTAGCTTTGTTTTCCCTGCAACAGTCTCATAAGACGATTCCTTAGTGAGATGTGGGTATGGTGCCGCTGAAAATCTCCAAAACGGAGCGGTTTCTCCCATTTTTTCCCTTCTCAGAGCAATCTACAGTTAAAAATAGTATACGGCAACAGTTAGGCATGGCAACAATTTGGTCACTGTGCCATTGTTGACATCAAATCAAGTATGAGCTTTCTTGGAAGAGGTTAACATATCATTTAAAAGCTACACTGGGAGTTTCCTGACATTCATGTTAGGAACTCAGGTTTGTCTATTTCACATGTGACACTGTAGTCAAAAATAAAATAAAGTAAAGGCTACAAGTGGATACAAGTAACTAGACTTGTGAGCTCATCTGTTCAATAAAGCTTTTCAAGAAGAAAGATACGGTTTTGAGGACATTTATTGCAGAGGTTGTTTATAACTAAAAGAATGATGGAGGGGATTGAAAGATAACCTTCCCTGTTCTTGCAATTTCTTTGATTCCAAACTTCTCTAAGTTTGTCTCTAGTGCAACCATCTTTCCCGGGTCTCCAGTTACCTAAAGAACGAAACAAGGGGCTTGTTAGAACCGTTTTCTCCATTTGATATGAATACATATATATTGAAGAAAAGGACTGACCTCGATCGTTAGAGTATTCTCCGAGGTATCAACGATTTTGGCTCTAAAGATATCCACCAACCACATAATCTATATATAGTACACGGAAACATCATAAATACAACTTTCTGGAAAACTTAAAAGTCAAAACACAGCTTTACTGTGACTCCATTGATAACAAAGAAGAAAGCATCTTCTCATCCATATTCATCTATCCACTAACTTTGACCACCCACACAGTACTAAAAGTTAAGTTTGAGTAAAGTCAACTAAATATACCTCTGAGCGGGTGCTTGGATCCGCATTGAGTTTAATAAGCATTAACTCACGTTCTACATGCGGCTCCTTGGAGAGATCTTCCACCTAAAGAAACCAAAAAAAGTGCAAGATTAAAGTCACGGTTCAAAAACTAGTTAAACAAAGCAGTAAGTCATAGTAAAGAGACTAGAGTTTCACATAGAACAACATAACAAAACCTTGATGACATTGACTAGTTTGTTAAGCTGTTCAACGACTTGTTGCAAGACTTTGTCTGTCCCAAGAACAACAATAGTAAAGAGAGCCTTGTCTTCATTTAAACCCACAGCAAGTGACTCAATATTGTAACCTCTTCTAGCAAAAACTCCAGCTATCCTGTTTATTATACCACTCTCATCACCCACAAACACAGAGATAGTATGCCTCCTTACTCTGCATACAAAGTTATAAACATAATCTAACTTATCATATCAAAACACTAACATTAAAAAACCATAGCTTTGGATTCTTATAAATTCTTAGGAAACAACACAAAGTTGAGAAATTGAAGAAGAACCCATTTCGAATCAGAGGAAACTAAAGTGCAAGGAGACACATTTTTCACGAAATCAACAAGGTTTTTTCAATTTCTGAGACGAACCCACCTATCAGATGCTAACGAAGGTGGAGGATGTGAAGTGATTAAGGCTTTATCGGTGGAAGAAGCGGAGAGAACAGTGACACTCTTCCTCCTCGGCTTCTTTTTACCGTCGTTGATCTTAGCTAATTCCACGGAGGTAAGAGAGGGTTTTGCCGGAAACCCAAAACTTTTGTTCTGATTTTGGAAGTGAGCAAGAGCTGTGTATAAGGAAACAGCCGTCGCAGTCGCCGCCATTGGTGAAGCGAAGGCGGAAGGTAAGTAGAAGAGAAGAAAGAGCGAAACTTTGTTTAATACAAAACCCAAAATAATAAACAAATTAATTTTGGCTGCTGCGAGTGGAGGAGAAGTGTGAGGGAGGAGACTGGTGTATTAATAATAACAATAAATTCGTTATTATTTTCTCCAATTTGATACAAAAGTGAGATAAAATGAAAAAAGTTTGGTAAAAATATTTAAACAGTTTATGTACTAATGTATCCAATTTAACGTTAATTTCCCTTTCTGTTCAGAACCATAATAGTGGTTTGTGTTAATCTTGTCTATTCAATTTTCATACTAGATTTTTATAATTTAAATTTATATATATATATATTATATAAAAAATTACATTTTAAAATTTTCATTATACTCCGCGTCTACGATAGTGTAGGTTTGGCTAATGGTCGTGCCATTTGTATGCCGAAATGTTGACAAAAAAAAAAAAAAAAAAAAAAAATTTCATTATACTTACATAATTAATTTTATCACTATTACTATTCATTATACTTACATAATTAATTTTCTTTGTTTTGTATAAGTGTTAAAAACAATTTTACATATATACGTATATTCCATATATATATATTATTATTTGTTAAAGAAAATATAATGAATTTTAAACTTTCAATTAAATATTATGCTTTAAATTTAAGATTGAAATTTTCAAATTATTAAAACATGTTATGATCTTTTTAATTTTTATATTTTGGGTTTTTTTGAAATTTTTATTCAAATTATCAAATTTTCAAAAAATAAACACAAATTTAGGGAAGTTGTAAATTTTTATTGTCATCAGATAGTCTGCATGTATTAGAGCTCACATATCTAACACATATGCAAACTTTGGTTATTCCGAATAAAACAAAATTAGCAACTCTAAATTATTTTTTCTTAAAATGGTGATCATGGTTACACACCATTATATACACAAACAACATATATTTAAAAATAAATAATCACAAAAGACACCAAGCTCCAGCTACTTTGATGGTTAAAGCTACAACACCATTTACTGATAATACTATTACTATTACTACTACTTCATTGCCTTGAGAGAAGGACAAGTATGTAACTTTTTGATGAGAATCATTCTGGATCAGACCAAACTAGCTATCTGCAACTATAAGACACTGGATCTTCTCAATCTAGAAGATTGATTTGGTGAGTTTTGGTCGCGGTTTTACGATGATGCTATCATAAGGCTTGGCTTGTTCAACTTGGATGTAATCTCTTGTTTTCAGAACCTGCATAATTGTCAAAGACAAGATTCAACAACTTTATGAAGAAGACCAACCAAAGGCTTTATTATTAGTTTAGGGGTTGTGTTATGGACATACCAGGGTTTCGAAGAACATTCTCGATGCTTCTTTACGAGTTTTCCCAGCTAAGAGTTTGTCTGCCACAAGGACATTCTTACCATTCTCGGCTTCTTTATCGAACAGTGTCTGGAGATAATTTGCCACAGCCCTGTAAATAAAGATGATCAGAATCTTTAACAATCCAGTCCCTCTCGCATGACAATGACACAAGCCTAGCTTATGGGATGTGGAAAGTGTTAATCATCCATGCATACCTGGTACGAGAAGACCATCCACTGTTCTCTAGAAGACGTGTTTCGTCACCATATTGCATGTCATCGTCTTCATGATCTTCATCTACTTCATCATCATCGACGTTCAAGAATCCTGAAGACACCAAATCAAATATATTTATAAGCAGAACCATCAAAACATCATGTATTCATGGTAAAGAGTTTATGCTTGTTCAGTCCAATCTGAACCAGGCTATGATGACCAGAGTATTAGTCCTATTAATCAAATGAAGCTGATACAGAGACAGGATTTTGAAAAGGCTTAGAACCTGTGTCATGTGCAACTTCCATGGTATCCATTTCCTACAACATAAAGACAAGAAGAGTCAGAGACTCAGAGGCATGTCTAGCTTTGAGTATGAATATGAAGCCAACAAAAGAAACTTACATCATTATCTCGCATAAGACCATCGCGAGAGGTAGGTTCTTCAACCAATGCACTTTGCATATAAGTCTCCTCACTAAACATCTCATTATGTGGTTCGTAGTTGTTATAGGACTCTATCTCTGGATTCACTCCACCATCGTTTGCTTCCACAAGAGAGTCATTGCAATTCTCCAAAGCCGTATTACTCAAATTACCACCTTCTACGCATCCATTTTCAGTAGAACCAATTGTGTTGTCGAATGGAGTCTGGTCTTCTATCCCAATCTTGCCAACTTCAGCTGATGCATCCGTCTTCTCATCTTCATGTGGAAGTTTAACTTCAGCTTTCAAGTCCGTTCCCTTGAGAGCAGCGTTGTTATCTACTTTGCCTTCAGTAATTTCAATAACTTCAGTGCAACTTTTTTCGTGAAGATCAGCACAAACATCGTGACCATCTAGACCTCCATCATTGTTTTCATGGACCTGTAAATCCTCTACAAGATCGAGTTTGTCCTCAGATGGTATTTGGCTTATCTTGCCACTCTCTACGAGATTTCCTTCATCATCGGCTCCATTGCCATCTTTTAAAACATCCAAGTGAGATACTTTTTCAGCAAGCTCGTTATTATTGTCTTTCATTTCTTCTTGTTGGTCATGTAGGTGTGTATGATCCTGACCAGGTTGCTCCTCACAATCATTTAGCCGAGCTTGAGGAGCGGTGCTTTCTTCAGTTTTATTTCCTTCCACATCCCTAGCAGAACATTCATTATCTTCAACCACTCCAACAGAAACATGACGGTCATCATTCTCGATTATCATGATTCCTCTTAGATCATACGGCTCAGTGTGCAGAGATACTAGTTCCACTGACATACCTGAAAATAATTTGAAACAGACTATTTGTACAGCTGAGATAACTTGTACAAACCGGTCTACTTTTTGTGTCATGAACTTACCAGTGAATATTGGCTCCTTCAAAAGTCTATCCTCCAAAGCCTGCCTTTGAAGCATTACGATTTCAGGAATGGTGCAAGGTGCCTTCTTTCGCACACGGCGTATACCTTCAGTGTTTGTCAGTTGTTGACGTATAACGCTAAACATAAAAGTAGGCGAGATAAGAATGAATAGCAAAACAAACGTAAGAAAAAATCATTCCACAGAATTTAAATGTGAGACTTAAGACAAGACCAAACTTCAATTTATGGAGCAGTAATGTAAATGTTCTAGGTCCAACAAAATCAAGATTCACACTATATCTATTGACATGGGCCGTCTTGCACTTAAATGCAAAGCCAGCTGCAGTTAAAACAAGTACTAAAAGGTGCACACATGGAGTAATGAAACAAAAGTTGAAGGTATAAGAAAATCAGGGACAAAAGAAACAGTTAGATAAACATACTCGCCATGCAGGACCATAGGATCATCCATTAGAACCTTCCTCTTTGTGGCAGTAGATCGAGGAGCAGATCGTAACCGTTTTGTAGACGCTATTTCAAGCACTGGGGTAGGCTTCATCTTCAGAAAAGATGACTTTCCAACTGAAAAAGGTCAAATGATAATTAACTCATAAAATTACCTCAAAAAGGTAGTTTTAAACCTGAGAAACCCTTTTGCCTTCCATATATAGACAAATCAACCAAAATAAACTGATACCTAAGATAGACGACAACAAATCATCATCAGCAGGAACAGAAACTGCGGTTTTCTTTGATTGAATCAGTGCAACAGACTCAACAGATTTCAAACTTTCTGCGGTTAGTGTGCTCTCGGTAAAAGTGCGTTTTTTCCCAGTTAAGTTATTATTTCCCGCATCATCGTTACATGTGCTAGGGTCTTCTTTATCTGGCGTAGTTTCAACCATGAAACCATTTACATCATCCTGTCCACTAGGTTCATTTAAAATCTTTTCAGGTGCAGGCAAATCTGAATCGGTAAGTCCAATCAAATTTTTTGATTGTTCATCAGCTGCTTCCGCATTATTCAGATGCTCATCTCCTTGTATACTAAAACCTGATTCATCTGGCAGAGAATTAAAAAGTATAAGAATACGCAAGGACTAAGACTTAGCATCAGGTTAAAATCATAACTTAGATGATTTGCATATTATTTTCCAACAAACCTCGGTTCTCTTTACCATTATCTTTTGGTCCCTCAGGTAAACAATGCTCAGCATTATGCATTGTAGGCCCTCCAGGGGATTCAAGTGGAGGAACATCATGTGACTTATCAGTTACAACATTATTTATTTCAGCCTTGGTCATTACTTGACCGTGATCTTCCATCTCGGTAGTTATCAGAGAACAGCATGGAGATGAAACATGTACATGCTCTGCCCTCTCTTCTACCGGCTCATTTTGTTTGTTGTGATTTTCGCCTATCTGAGAATTTTCAGCCTCCATGGTAGTAACTGCTAACTGTCCAGCATAATTGTATTCAGAAGACATGTCTTCCTCGCCTTTATGTATCTCATGATCATCGCATGCCAGCTGCTCTCTGACATTACACGAGTTGGGCATCTCAACTAACCCAGGAGTTTGAGGTTCGATGAACTCATTACTCATAGCGAGATTTTCAACCTGCCAAATATAGAGATTGGTAAAAACAAAATAATGCTAATAATAGTTTTCAATAGTCTTAACTGAAAACTAAACCAATAAACCTTACATGCTCTTCGTTGAAATCTAGGGGCATTGCTTCAGAAATTCCTACCGTTGCATCCTTAATTTCGGGTGTTGCAGCATCCAGATACACATTGTGATCACTATCAACAAAAAAATCATCTTCCATTAATAAAAAAAATTGATTGGTAATGTGCACACTCAAGTTTTTACATGTTCTAAAACTCATGTGAAGCATTTAAAGTCTATGATAACAAGCTACTTTGGCGGATGAAATAAAATTAGAAAAGGCATTGAACAACTTCAGAATAATATATCAGGGATGTGACACTTCGATAATAAATATATATAATGAACGAAAACTTACCCTGGAGCTTCCTCATCCTCAGATCCCATAACATCCTTATCCTTGAATACTTCCTGTACAACAATGCAAAGGGCGAGAAAAGATCGCACGGTCACACAAGCAAATGATATCAAACAAATAAACCAAAAGATACTCTTCATATTTCTTGTCCATACCTCGTCAAGATCCAAAGCAGCTTGAGAAGTGTCGCCATCACCAAATCTCTCTAAGAAAGGTACTCAAATTCAGTATGCTTGTTTAAAGCACGGCTATCAATAACCTAAAGACAAGTCGCATGATAAAACAAACACTGACCATCTAATCCGAATTGTGATGTTGAGTATACAACACCATCCATGGTATCCTGAAGAGTGATCTGCTCTCTTGTACTAACATGATGATCAACGTAATTACTGCTAGACAAGAAACAAAAGAGCCATGTTCTTTAAGACTCCAAATACTATGGCATAACTATTTAGGGAAACGTACTTGTGTGAATATTACAACATCAAGAATCTAACCCCTGAAAGATCTCATTGTCTGGTAGCTCAAAGTCATCGAGATCAAATGTCTCTGGCAACGTAATCGAGTGATATGGTGCTGTTGATTCTTCTGGGGGTAGGTCAACAGCAGCGGAGCGAAAAGCTTGCTTTACTTTAAGCAAGGCCTCGCTACAATCATCAAAGAGGTAACTCACTTTTCTTGAATATATACGAACCACACCAACCAGCAGATGACTAGACAATCGCAATGCGATAGGTGCTTCTGGAAAGAGAATAGAATCTGCTCAAAAAGCAACAATAAAATCAGTTATAGGAAACATATTGCTGCAACCTAAGCATGTGAAATGCACCGGACAACATTTATGTTCTTATATAGAAAAAAAATTACTTTCATTTAATATTATAACAAGAATCTCTAGTTTAATAAAAAAAAAGGCTTGTAGAATCCAATGAACTTCTTATCTAAACCAATGATACTAATCAAGAAAGTAAAGTACAAAAAACGATAAAAGAATCTATAATAGAAGAAAGTTTATCATACCATACAAATTTGGACAAAAGGTGGATTAAGTATCTATTAACATATACTTGTAGTAAACATATTTTACAAAACTCTACAAACTTATGTTCATTCCTTTAGCCTTTCTACACTAAAAACACTTTGTTGCAAGCATACTTAACCTATCAAGTGCTACTAATCCTATAAGTGTGTGTATATATATACACGGTGAAGTGAAGATAGATGTGATTCAATATCAAATAGTATCATAGAAGCAAAAGCAGCAAAATAGACTCACCAACAGAGACTCCGATATCGGTAGCAGCCACTTGATTCTTACGAAGCTTCCTCTCTAAATGGGCAGCGATCCATATTGTCCCAAGTGGACCTTTCTTTGCTAATATAAACTGCGAATAAAACATTCCTCGTCCTCCAGACAACAACAACAACAACAGCAACAAAAACCCTAAGATTTCAACGAAAAAGGAACCAACTTTTCAGGACAAGATAGAGAGAAACTTACAAAGTTTCCATCTTCCCACAACAATATCTAAATTAAGCTCAAATCAACAACAAAGCGTAAAAATTTCAACAGAAAAGAGACTCTATATGCTACTAAACAACTTGGGGAGCAAAGGGTAAGCTCAATTACCTTAGAATTCACCACAGATTTAATTGAACAGAGTCTACGCGGGAACCCTAATTCGCGAAATCTCCAATAGAACACCCAATTTTATGAGAAGCAGAAACTTCAGACACAAACTACGTTCTTCTTGTTCGAGATCAGACACAAGTCAACAGTGAACTCACCAGGAAAACATGAGAACACACAGTAAAATCTGTGGGAGAGAAAGGAGAGGAAGTTTGCGATATGCGAAAGTTTCGTAATTTGGGATCTTTGGGTTTTTATTTTTTATTTATTAAATGAGCGACTTGGAGTACCGTAACAGGTGTCTACCTCTGATTAGTTAATATAAGAGAGTGTCCCACATTTACTTAATTAAGTCCTACACTTGTGTTTTTTTGTCAACACTATTAATAATTATCATTAATGTTTCACAATATTTAACTTCACTTAATTAATAATTAACGCCTTTAACGGAAAGAAAAAGTTTATTGACAACGTAATCCTATATAATATACTAGGGATGTGGCCGCGCTACGCGCGGGCTAAGATTTTAATATGTTTTTAAATTGTTGAAATATTTGTATTAAGTGTTAAATAAACTTATTCTCTATTTGTTGTAACAAATCTCTTTTGCATATTTAATTTTGAAAATTTGGGTTTAATTTTTGGGAAAATTTCATATTAATACACTAACTAAATTATTATTAGTTTTTTAATACACCAACTTTTTGATTGCCCAGAATAATACATCAACTATTTTATTTGTTCATTTTAAATCACGAAATATTTTACTTACTTATTTTAAATCACAAACTCAAATCATCTATCCATTTAACAAAATCATTGTTAGTTGACCGTCAGTTGACCGTTACATATTTTTTTGAAACAAAAATAATTTTTTCTATTTTAATAAAAAGATACTTTAAAATTATGTAAAAAATCCAACAAAAATTACACAATTCGGAAATATACAAGAGGTTCACAATAAAAATTTAAAAATAAAAAGGAAAATGTTTTCACAAATTAAATTAAAAATTGTTATTTTCCTATCTTTTAATTGTTTATGATTTTAAATTGTGAAAATATTATTTTTTTAAACTTTTATTTTTGTTACAATCTTTCTATATAAAAGTTTGTGTAATTTAGTTTGTTTGTCTAGTTGTGTATACACATTCTATTTAATACATTTGTGTTGAAGATTTGAAGTACTATTATTTTTGAAATTGGAGAAAACTTACTTACATATGTGAATTTTTGAACTTTGTAATCGTTTATATTTCATTTAATTAAGTTGACTTCCAAAATTTTAACTTGTAAGACATCTAGATTTTTTATTGCGGTTCATTTCATCTAATGGATATAAGAGATATAAATACAATTTAACAATAAAAATATCATTCACACCATAATAGTTTGATGATATATAACATTTTCCAAATATTACAGAACGAATAATCAGCACCGTTATTCACAAAACCAATTAGCACTTTTTTCTTCAAGAAATGAGAAACATACGTTCAAAAAAATAAAGAGGTTGGTAAGGACTGAGAAGATTAATCATATTGTTTGTGAAAGTCTAGAACCGGTTGAAGGTATAAGTTTACAACCGTTGCGAGGGTTAGTTAGGAGAACTGTGCAAGACATCAGAAGAGCAAGGGCTCAAGGACAACGATACGCTTTTGCTTGATAAAATTGTTATCGTTATATGGCTTGTTATGTCTTTCATGATGTTATACTTGTTGTGCTTAAGTATAATGAATAGACCTCTATTTTTGTGGGTTCACTTAACCTCCTAATTTTTTCATCCCTCTCCCAAGTAACAGCTCACTTTTATCTTCTCTGCCCTAGTTCTCTCATGATCACATCTCCAATATCCCAACTTCTCTTTGTAACCTTTTAATCAATATATCTATTATAAGTTACAAACATTGTTCAAACACATAGTACACATGTTTAAATTTATATGAATCTGTTTTCTGTGTGAAAAGTAACCAAACAAAGATTTATTTAGGTATATGATCAAGGAAAAACATGTTGTATATATATACCTTAACAAAATCTATATAATTTATCTTCAACAACGAAGACTATGTTAGCAATGTTGAGAGACCTTGATTCTCCAATCACGCCTGGAAAACTATTGAGAAATGGATATATGTTAAAAAAAAATAAGAAAACAGTAGTAATCATATGTATTTTTGGACCATATTGAAAGGAACTAAATATATAAAAAGGTGTCTAAACTATTGTCTTTGTGGACTCTTCATAAACCAAGTATTATCTTTGCCTAAACCATTTACTAAATTCTTTTTGACTACTTTTTTCTTGCTATCAAGGACTAACATACATATATTTAAGAGTTGTTGGCATCACAGCTCAGTATATAAAACCTTTTCAAGAATGTGATATGACCCCACGGGTTTTTTAGAGAACCATCATCGAATACTACTGGTTGCTCTTAAATTGCTCGAGGCTTAAAGACTTCTATATTGTGCAAAACTCAAGGGCTTGGTCATGTAGCCAACAAAACATACGAAAAGAGAGATATTATTATGAAGAGATATGACCTGCACCTTGATATAATATCATAACCAAGAAATTTTGGTTGACAGAGAATGTCATGAGAGCTTGTATATCTTTGTTACTGGCCTCAATCGAAGGTTTTTCTCTCCTACTATTTTCATAAACCTACAAGTAGAACCCTAAAATAGGCATTTAAATAAAAATAGGGACAAAAACCAATAAAGCATAGAAACTTACATTTTAGATGGGTCTTCGACACGTAATGGCATATTGTCTCTTGTAATTTTTCAGGAAGCTGGTTGCGACATAGTTATCATTCTTTTCAGTAGCAAAGGAATAATCATATATGTATGGTGATGAAAAGCGGCTACCGGCGGGATGAAATGGGCTTGCTAGAGCTATGTTTTGAAACATGGTATTGGCCACATGCTAATGCTTTGCCTCGTAGTTATCTATATTGTGGCCTCTGCGCCGATAAGGCCAACATCAAGAAATGCGTTTAGGGATTGTAGTGGGTTTGCATATTGGATAGGAACAATCAATATATAAAGATTTAATATTTTTGAGTACCACGTGGTTTGGAGATGGAGAAGGCCTTTCTAATGATTGCATTGCGCTTGCATTGCTTCGTGCTCTCGATCATGTTGTTCGTGGTTAGAATCTATTGGCTTCCTAAGCAATAAACACAAACAACAGAGAGCAGAAAAATTGGTTTCGTCAAGTGTTTAAATAAGCAATAAACATACTACTTGTCATGAAAAAGGAAAAAAATGGTTTGTCAAGTGGTGTAGCTTTTGAAATAGCATTAATTAGACTAAGAGCAAAACAAATGAGTAACCTTCTTCCAAGGCGTCGTGACCCATTTGATTGGAAAAAGATATATGCGCGGAACGAAGATCGAAAACGTTTCCAACATATATTTTTAAAAAGTTTTCCTTAGTCTTCAGTAGGGTCGTTTAGACCGACAACTTCACGAAATAGTGATAGTCTTTCCATTCTATTCATCTGTGACTCTATATAAGCTAAAAAAATAAGAGGATTGGTGCTACCTGAATCAATCAAGAATCAAGAGTGGTTGTATGGGAATCCATACCTTGTGTTTCTTGAATATATCTTCAAACTATAACTATGTAAAAAAAAATTCACGAACGCATGCAATAATCTTATAGAAAGAAACCCAAAAGAAAGAGAAAGGATCTTTAGGTGTTTTGACTTACAATGCTATGTGGTCGCCCCTCATGGCTTTCTCGATCTTTCTTCCGGTCTTCAAGATTTCGTCTATATCTAAAAGGATAACATTAAACTCAAAACAAATACTACCATTGATAAATATAATTCAAAGACCGTTCTGAAGGTACAACAAAATGCAAACGTATGATAAAAAACTACTTTGACGATGCTACCGAAAATAGCATTGTAGAACTTCGGGCTCCGATTTAGAAACGATTCGTACTCCATCTGAATTTTTTAACTCGTAGATCTATGTCCTTGAATGTATCACATTGCATCCTATGGATAAATAAGAGAGAGGAACACATATATTCATATATTTACAGAGAAAGAGCGAAAGAGAGATAGTGAGAAATCGAGTGTAGAGAAAACGTATGACATGAGCAACGACCATGACAATGAATGTTATTGCTTGTATGACTATCTTCCCGAGCACCGCACCACCATCTCGACCGATACAAAACAAATGACTGAGTTATAATTTAAGAACTCAATTTCTACAAATAATTTAAGGGTTCTGCAAGGAAAAGATGAAGATATTCAGTTTGGTAACGAAGCTACCTATATGAAAGGAGATGAAAAGGTGTATTTACACACTCTTTGACCTTTAATTTGATTAGTCATTAAATGGAGTTATGTAACACATTGCTTTTCTCGATCAGGGTTCTAGAGGGATTCTTTATTATTAGACTTTACATGGTCTTCGACATAAAATTTCCGTTTATTAAACACACAAAAATCCTGGTTTAGCGATATAAAATTTTAGACATTTCATGGTTCAAATATAAAATTTCGGTTTAATAATTGAATACCACAAAGAACCGGTTTAGTTACTTAACCGTACGGACTCTGGTTCGGTACGTTATTACACTCGGCGACGTAAACCTAAAAAATCGCAACTCCACCACATTAACAAAGCTTAAAGATTGTTCTTCTTCTTCTACTTGTAGCTTAAAGTAGCCATTGTTTCGAGATTCTCTCATGGCAGGTTTTATTAAACGCAGAGGAAACATACTCTTTCGCACTCTAACCCTATCCTCTCTCTACTCCAAGGTGTGTCAATTTTTTCTCTTCTGGGTTTGTTAAATCAAATCTCTCTGAGACAATTCGTCGAACACTTCATCTGCATCTTTTCTTCTGACCATGTAGTTATATAGAAGCAACTTCACACTTTCAGAGGGTTTCACGGAGAAGTGTTCTAGCTATCGATGAAAATACAATAACCTCAAGTGCTTGTTGTGTTCGAAGTTATTACAAAGGCTCTTCCTCTTTTTTGAATTTGTTTGTTTCAGATCCAGATCGTTTGCCACCGTCGCGTGTGGATCTCTTCTTTGCCGGAGATAAGACGTTTCCTCGGAGCGCGTTACTCGTTCGGATCTTTCACGGTAGGAGATTTTTACTGAAACGTTGTCTTCTAAAGGAGCGTTTGTGAATCGCGTTAGGGCATGGTGACGACAACGAAGGCTTGTTGTTGGTGTTGCTGGCCAATTGGGCTTGGGCCTTTGTGTGTGATCCAAAGAATTAGTAGCGACACGTGGCAGACGCTGAGGTTTTTTTTTCCGTTGACGTGGACACTCCCTTGGGTCCCAAACAGTTTTTATTATTAGTATAGATTCATTGACAATACATTTTGAGAATTTGAATGGAATTTTTAAAAGTTCATAAATATGAATTAAAAAGAGGAATTCACAAAACTACATTCTTTCAACCATTCCTTCACAAAACTACACATAATTTAATTTTTTCACATATTTACACATTTTCATAATTTTAAAAGCTTGATTTACACTTTAAAAAATTATCAAAATTAAAATATTTTCGTTTGGGTTCGCTAATTAGTGTTTAGGGTATAATATTAGAGGGTAAGATTGTGTGGGTAGGGTTTATGTGAATTTAATTTTGAGTGTTTAGGTGTAGTTTTGTGAAGTATTTTTAAAATAGTGTAGTTTTGTGAAATGTAATTCAGATGGTGTAGTTTTGTAATTCTCCCAATTAAAAACTCATAACATTAGTAAAATATTTTTTTTCCAAAAAATTCCACATCGATAATAAAAAATATATATTAATTGAAATATTATCTATAAATAAGTCATTTATGTTTTGAAAAATTAAATAAGTTTAGTAAAATCAATGATTTATTCTATGATTAAATTTCAATTGACATTGTAACGATTTGATGGATTAATCAGATTAAAATGGATTAATCAGTGTTGAAAAGTGTAAAAAAATCCAAATTATTTTAAATAATTATACTTGGAAAATTAAAAATATTTATGTATGTTTACAAAACTACACGTACATGCTCAAAATTAAAACCGAATTAACCATATCTAAACAATTTTATCCTCTTTAATATTATAATTTAAACACTAATTAGCGAAACCAAATCAAAATATTTTAATTTTGATAATTTTTTAAATAATAAATCAATTTTTTTAAAAAAATTAAAAAACGTAAATATATCTTATCTATTAAAAGATAAGCATTTTTGTAAAGAGGACAAAAAAAAATTCTATTTACAATACAATGCCACTCATTTTAACATATGATTATTAATATATCAAAAAATTATCACTAAAACAAATAAAAGAAATAAATGAACATTAAAAACGAAAATAAAGGAAGGAAACAACAATATCTACTAATAATAACAAAATGAAAAAAAGACTCAAGGGGTGTGTTGAGGTATGTTATGTAAATGTATCTTTATAAAATTGTATTCTTTCGTTGTAAAGGTGTTTTTATAAAGTTGTATTCTTTCGTAAGTAACCGTTTTACAAAAGTCATGTCTTTTGATCGTGTCTTTTAATCGTGTCTTTTGATTAATATAAATAGAGTATTGTTGAGATTTCGTTGTTGAAATTTCGTAGTAGTTAGTGTTTCCAAGGCTGAATCAAAATGATCTCCAAAGAATATCATGTGTGTTGAAATTGCATAAGTGACCGTTTAAGTTACTACTTTGTGTTGTATTAAATAACTAATAATAACAAACTGAAAAAAAAAAATTAAGAGGTGTGTTATGTAAAGGTGTCTTTATAAAATTATATTCTTTCGTTGTAAAAGTGTCTTTATAAAGTTGTATTCTTTCAAAAGATAAATTAGATTATACAAAAGTTGTCTTTACGTAACCGTTTTAGAAAAAGTCATGTCTTTTAATCGTGACTTTTGATCATGTTATATATAGGGCATTATTGAGATTTCTTTGTTGAAATTTCGCAGGGGTGTGTTCCGTAAAAGTGTCTTTACAAACTCGTAAATGTGTCTTTACAAACTCGTAAAAATGTCTTAACAAACTCGTGTTGTTTCGTCGAAAAAGGTGTCTTCCAAAAGGTGTCTTTTCATTATTATATATATGTCGCATGACTACTTCCAAATCATTTTTTTTAAGTTTCTTAAATTTTAAAGACGAAGAAGAAAACCTTATGGTGTTATCTTAAACCTCATTAGTATATTTATTTCCCGTTTTTCATTATTGTTTGTAGATTATTATTTATCTTTTTTTTATTTTTCTATTTCGATTTCTTAATTTATTACTTATCATTATTTTTTGGTAGTGTGGTGTGTATTTTATTTGTAAGATTTAGTTTTGAGACTTTAGAATTTAGTTTAAGAAATTTTAAGCTAATTTAATATTTATGGTATTTTTGTAACTACTTCCAAATCAAGTTTCTAAAATTTTAAAGACGAAGAAGAAAACCTTATGATATGATCTTAAACCTTATTTTGTATATTTATTTTTTCGTTTTTCACTATTGTTTGTAGATTATTATTAATTTATCTTTTTTTATTTTCCTTATTTCGATTTCTTGATTTGTTATTTATCATTATTTTTTTGGGGGTATGTATTTTATTTGTAAGATTTAGTTTTGAGACTTTAGAATTTAGTTTAAGAAATATTATGGTAATTTAATATTTATGGTATTTTTGAAAAAAGAGTTTTTCAACAGTTCAAAGAAAAAAACTATGAATCATGTTATCTCACTACAATTTATTAATTGCCCAACTTTTAATGTGTGTTCCGTTAAATGGTGGTCTAACTTAAGGTAATGAAAAATTAAAACCTCATATCTTAATCAATTCATAACTATTTTTCTTAATCAATTTAGACTAATAAACTACGTTTATTTATACCTCTCTAACATATTAAAAAATTAATCAGATAAATTTTATCATATGCTCTTTAAAGTAAAATTCCACTAAATTTAACAAAATTTAATAATTTTGAGGGCAATTACCAAAAATACTATTAAAAACTATTTTTTATAGATGTATTCACATTTAGAGTATTAATATAAAAAGGTTTTATTGTAGTTTAAAATCTTAAAAATTAAATCTTAAACCCTCAAAAGTAAATCTTACCTACTTCAAAATTAAATTTTAAACGCTAAATAGTTAAGGGAGAATCACAAAACTACACCATTTGAATTACATTTCACAAAACTACACCATTTCCAAAATACTTCACAAAACTACACCTAAACATTCAAAATTAAATCCAAATAAACTCTACCCAAACAATTCTACCCCCTTAATACTATACTCTAAACACTAATTAGCGAACCCAAATGAAAAAAAAATAATTTTGGTAATTTTTTAAAGGTTAAATCAAGCATTTAAAATTTTGAAAGGGTGTAAATATGTGAAAATATTAAATTAGGAGTATTTTTGTGAAGAAGGGATTGAAAGGGTGTAGATTTGTGGATTCCTCAATAGTTAAACCAAATGAAAATGACCGTCGTCTCATTTGTTTTGTTGAAAACAGATTTTTGATTTCTTAATTCTTACTAACGCAATTTGATAAAACGATTTAAAATATGAGTAAGTGTCGATTTAAAATATGAGTAAGTGTCGAGTATTTTTAATATATTTATTTGTAGTAAAGAAAAACTTATGTAGGGTTTTAATTTTTTTAAAAAATTGTGACAACATTTTTGAAGTTAAAAATAATGTTACGAGGTTGTAAATTTGTGATTGAGTTTTATTTAAATCTAATTGCAAGTTTTACACTTTTAAAATAACTAATGTATATAAAATATTGAGATTATAATGATTATTAATTATCTAATATATGAATAAATATACTAATTAGTTTAGATTTATGAATTTTTAAAAAATATGTTACGTATTCTAGCTCCCGTGCGATACCGCACGGGTACTTACCTAGTTTCCATAATATCTTTTGAATTTTAATTTCCGAAACAATCATATTGCCCAGATTTATGCTAAAAACAGAGAATGAAAATAAGTTATAATCTTATCTATTAAAATTTCGAAATAAAAAGGAAACAATAAGATGTTTCTTTGTCTGGCTCTTCTTGCTTCCACATATATCATGTATAATTGGTTGTTTATCATGTTTATACTTCATATACTTTTCATATAATTTTGCTCATAGAAATGTATTTAACACACAATCATAAACAAAGTAAAAATGAAAAAAGTGTAGAGAAAGAAATAAGACGTTTCTTAAAAGTAAACATAATAAATAATTTTGTAAGAAAATAAGAATGAAAGTTTATAAAAAAAGAAATAGGAATGCAAGTTTCTCAGAAAAATCATAGAGGTTTGAATCTACGTATATAATAGATTAATAGTTATTGGATTAAATCAATTTTAATTTATATATTTATATATTTGCAACGGGTCGGAGAATATCATACATAATTTATCAAATATAACAAATTACATTTTCAATATCAAAACTTACACCAACATGAGTTCAAATTTTATTTTTAATGTTTAACAATGAACAATTTTAAAATAATTTATCGAATTAATAGTTTTACAAAAATACAAATTTATGCAATTTTGTTTAATTCTTTAATACGACAAGATTTAAACCTACCCCTTGTATATGCAATTTGCATAATTCAATGTATTTTATTTAATGTACTATATAAAATAAGAAACTGTATACATATAATCCAAGTTAGAAATTTTTGATATATATTTTTCACAAAATAATCTTAAATATATAAATTCAAAAACATGTTAAACTCCATGTTAAACTCCGCACGTACGTGCGGTCCTCATCTAGTAAAAATATTAAATTAGAGGTAATTTTGGGAAGAAAGTTCGGAACGAACGTAGTTTCGTGAGTATAACAATGGGCCCAATGCACGGCCCATTCTTTGTGTCAGACACTAAAGCCTTTGTGCCATGGACGCGTAATTATATAAAAAAAACGGTTTTCAATTATTCTTAACCCGACCCGGTTTATAAACCCGTTTTAAAAGTCACGCGCTCGGGAATATCATCACTTTCACGGGCCCATATCTCTATGCGCTGATACATTCAGTTAATAATGACGACGTTACCGTCACAGCGAAGCTAACCTAACTTCGAGTTAATAACAAAAACTTACCGCTTATAAACGGCGTTTGCTCTCACCAAAAAAAGAAAAGCAAACATAAGCGAAAAAAAAAAACCCTCCCAAAATTGGCGCCTCCAATGACCACCGTCTCATCTGCTTCCGCCGCCGTAACGGAAACCGGCGCGAAAGTGACCGGAAGAAACGGAAAATTGCGCGTGATGTGCAGATACGGCGGAGATATAGTTTCGCTTCCACAATCGAAATCGATGCGATACGTAGGCGGAGATATACGGATCGTCGCCGTTCCTTCCTCCGCCGAAACAAGCTTCGCTTCGCTTATCGGCCACCTTAAGGTTACTCTCGGAATCTCTTACCCTTTCAAGGTTAAATATCAGCTTCCCGATCAGGAACTAGACTCGCTTATCTCCGTCGAAACAGACGACGATGTCGAAATCATGATGGAGGAGCACGGTTATCTCTCCTCCGATTCATCGATTCCGAAATCTCGGATCCGATTGTTCCTTTTCCCGTCGAAATCGCGAGACAACGAAGCCGATTCGAGTCAGGGAGATTTGACTCAGTGTAAAGCCGTGACGGATATTGATTGGCTTGGTATCTATGAGTCTAAGCCCGAGTTGATTCGGCAATCGAACACGGATTTGTGGTTCGTAGACGCGTTAAAGAGCGTAGAGATGTTGCAAACCAGTGGAAGCGGAGGGATATGCGGACAGGAGTCGATGATGCTAGAGACCAATTCTTCCTTTGGCTCGACATCATCATCAGCTTCTTCGAGCAATGTGCCTCCGATTAAAAGCACCAGCGGTGAGGATTCCCAGGTCAAGTTTGCGCCTATAGAATCGGTGACAAGGTAGTCTACGCTCTTACTGCTTGAATTCACCATTTTTATTCGGTTTTTCGACATTAACTCGTTGTTTGAAAATGCATTGTGCTATGAGGTTGTTGAATTTGCTTTAGTTAATGGCATAAGATGAGTCTGTGTAGTGTTGAATGGGGAGCATAGTGTACTTGGAGAGTTCTTGTTGTTGAATTAGGTTTTCTTCTCTCTTTATATAAGATCCGTAAATGAGTTCGTAGGCTAGACAACAGTAGGATGTCTCGTTTTCGATCATGTAAGGACCTTGTGTTACGGTAATCTCCAATTCATAGAAACATCATTGTGTTATGTACTACTACCTTATAATCCTTGTTGTTTAAATTACATTTGGTTCAAATTCCATTGTTTGACTGTTCTTCTATTTGTTTGTTATTGTGTTTACAGCGACAATACTTCACTCGCTCCAATCTCTTCTCACGAGCTACCGACAAGCCCACAGATTGTGGAGAACAAGTTACCTTCAAACTCGTACGAGGCTAAGCTAAACAAACCAGTTCCAATCCAGTTTTACGGTTATCAACCAGTTTTAAACCAAGCTCAACAACAACAACATATCCAAGTCATATACACCGGAAACTCGCCTACAACGTTTCCTGCGACACCATACCATCACACAAACCACATACAGTACCAGTATCTGCCACGGCCATACCCAGTCTGTTACATTCCACTCGAGCAGTACAGTTCGAGGCACGTTCCATCTCAAGCACCGCATGTGAATCCTGGCACCGTTTTACAAACGCACCAAAGTGTTTCCCCTGTGGTTCGCACCAACAGCCCTCTTCTAGCACCTGAGTTAGCCTCACAGGTTTCCCTTCCAGACAAACCCGATGATGAAACCGTTCAAACATCAAGTGAAGCTTACATATATAACACGGACATAGATGACGATGCAGCTCGTGCTCGGATTTACAAATCTCAGCCTCCTACTCCTGTTCCTCTAATACCATCTCAGTACCAAACTATGATGCAAAACTGAAGATTTCGGTTTGCAACGAACCCACAATGCTTGCTTGAGATATGTTTGCATTTTTATACTTGGTGTTAAAGTTTTGTTCCCTCGCATATATACATAAATGTATACAATATATTTCTGTTTTTTTTGTGTGAAAGGTGTGATCTCTTGTTTCACTTTCTTTGATTCATTTCGACTTTGTAACACAATCAGAAGATCTGTAATATTTTTTTTTTTTTGACAAACATCTGTAATATTTTATAAAAGAGGTTTTGTAATATCATAACTTTTCTCTTGTTTTTGTGACCAAAAAAAACAAAAAAAATAACTTTTCTCTTGTTCATAACTTTATTTTCATTCATATGGAACAACTGGTAAATACCATACGAATTATTAACAAATTACATAACTTATTCCATTTGAATTTCAAACATACTTGAATTATTGGGACAATTAAAAACATTTAGGCATAATTCGACTTTGGCAAGTGTGGATAGTCCACACATTTTGGCATTTTTTTTTTCTTTCATGATTTTAGCTTTTTCGAGTGTATATGATAACCTCTTTCAAAAAATATACTTTACGAAAAGAAATTTCATCGGACTACAACTTTATAAACATAAAATTTGTAGGAACAAATAATGGAAGTAATTAAAATAGGCCAAAATTTAAAGAGGGTTTACCAAATAATTACATAGAAATATAATATATAGTTATTAATTTAAAATGGGTATTATAAATATAAATAGTACTTACGTTACTTAACTTCTCGCATATTCTATAAATGTGAGAGTGAGTGAGAGAGAGAGAGAAAGTAAAGGTGCTTATAAGATCCGACGGCGAATTCGCAATCGTTACCGATCCACCGTCGGATCTGACGATGTCACTCTCCGGCCTGCACAAATTCAAGCTCTTCGCGGCGGATCGTAGATTAAAATCATCCGCCGCCACAAATCCCGCGATGAGTCCGACGAAAAGCCCTGTGTTTCATCTACGTGGCCGCAAAACAACACTGCGAACGCTGTTCGAAAAGAGCTCCGACGGTCGCAGCAGACGGAATCTCCGTCAGATCCTCGAGGAATCACCGGAATCGGATTGTAATTCCGCGAAAAAGAAGAGGGGAAACCACCGTGCGCGGCGGAAACTGAAAGAGCTTATGGTAACGTCGCCGTCACCGCCGTTCAGAGGCGGAGAAGAGAGGAGGAGTGAGATTTCGTCGGTAAGCGTTGGTTCTGTTAGTGTTAACGGTGACGGAAGAGAGATAACGGCTCGGCGATTAGTTACTTCCGGTTCGGTTCAATCATTTCGGTTTAGAATTTTGAGAAAACCATGGCGACCAGTCTTGGTTTCTATTCCTGAGCAATAATAAACCATTTGATTATGTCTGTTACGAATGTTAAAAAAAAAAGTGTTTAGTAGATCAAATTTTGAGGTCATATTTTTCTATGTCAACTTTTTATTAAGTGCGATTATAAGGCTTTTAAACACTATAATATTTACATGGTTTAGCTAATTTGATTAGAGAGTAGATGGGGACACGTATTATGTAATTTATGTATGAATATACAAATTGTTTTATATTAATAAGAAGATTACGAATAAGAGCAAAACAGGACAAATGTTCGAGTTACATTATTAAAAGAAACTCAAATAAAAATTGATTGGAATAAACGAATCTTTATGATTTTGAATAGAACATGACAAACTTACCACATGGCCAACAAAAATTATTTTATATGTTTTGTTTTATAGTTTAAAGGAGTTTAATTTTGTTGCAACGGATCTTTAATTATAGTTATTTGGATTTTAGCTTATGGAAAGCAAAATGATAAGATAGATGAGCAGGGGAGACACACACTTGCGTCTTCTTAAAGTTTGTCTTTTCTTTTCTTTTGTTCACATATCATTATTTTAATGGAAAAACCATCAATTAATTCCTCAAGTTACCAAAATATGTCATTTTATTCTCCAACTTCACATTAGGCCAATTAATTCCCCAAATAAAGTTGACCAAACCAATTTAGACACTGATTTAGTCAACGTTAAACTGAACAATTGATTAAATTGGTGTCTAAATTGGAGAATAAAATGACATATTTTGGTAAATTGGGGAATAAAATGACATGTTTTGGAAACTCGGGGAATAAAATGACATATTTTGACAATTTTACAAAATTGATAAATTCATTAATTTTTAATTGAAAATTAAACTCTTTCATTCTTTCTCTTATTTACATTCTTTCAAAATTTTATAAGATTGATTTACCCTTAAAAACTTCACCAAAATTTAAAAAATATCATTTGGGTTTGCTAATTAGTGTTTAGGGTATAAAGATAATGGGATAGGGTTGTGTGGTTAGGGTTAATTTGCATTTAATTTTTGGTGTTTAGATGTAATTTTGTGAATAAATTAATTGGTGTAGTTTTGTGAAACGTAATTTAAAGGGTGTATTTTTGTAATTCTCTCTTTTTATTTTTTGAACGTTGATGTGGTATGATATTATTGGTTGTTTTAAATCTCTCAATATATAGTAGAACCCCTATAAATTAATACTCTATAAATTAATAACCACATATGAAATATTTTAACACTAAATTTTTAAAAAAAAGTTCTAATTTTAAATATAAAAAATGCAAAAAATATAATTATATCATATCCCATTATCATTATACCCTAAACACTAATTAGCGAAACCAAATGATATTTTTTAAATTTTGGTGAAGTTTTTTAAGGGTAAATCAACCTTATAAAATTTTGAAAGAATGTAAATATGAGAAAAAATTGAATTAGGTAGAGTTTTGTAAATGAAATGATGAAAATGTGTAATTTTCAATTAAAAATTAAGGAATTTATCAATTTTGAAAAGTTGTCAAAATATGTCATTTTATTTTCCAAGTTACCAAAATATGTCATTTTATTACCAAGTTACCAAAATATGTCATTTTATTCTCCAAGTTACCAAAATATGTTATTTTATTCCTTAAGTTATCAAAATATGTCATTTTATTCCCCAATTTAGACACCGATTTAGTCAATTGTTCACGGTGTTATTACCACCGTTAACTTCAGTTAACGTTGACTAAATCGGTGTCTAATTATAAGGTTGATTTACCCTTAAAAAACTTTGGTGAATAATTAGCAAACCCAAATGATATTCCGTTGGAGAATTAATTGGCCTAATGTAAAGTTGGAGAATAAAAAAACCTATTTTGGTAACTTGGAGAATTAATTGACATTTTTCCCTTATTTTAAGTTATCCTCGTGGACTCATTTTAATTTATAAAACAAAAAAAATCAAAATTGTTAATACTAATTTGTATTTCTCTGTTGGTAATTATAGTCTCTCTATTAAGAAAATGTTACACTAGTTCATGATATATGCACATGATAATTATACACTCAATAACCCAATACAATATTTTGAATCAACAAGTGTAACATCCTGCATCAATTTAACTCAGAAGCAGAGTCTTGAAGATTTGCTAGTCTCAACTTCAAATCTTCTATTGCTCTTTCTCTCTGGTAAGCAAAGAACTTCAGTGACTGCAACAAATGAAACAACAACATATCTTTGAAATAAGCTTTTCTTTTGGTCAACTAAAACAATGAATGGACAAAGACTTCATTTTACTTACCCCGAGCCGCTGCATCGCAACAGATCTTTGTAATGCTTTTCTTTTGGTAAGAAGGTTCTGTGCCATCAGTTTAGCCGTAGGACGCTTGTAATTCTTGCCACGGTATATGATTATCGCGTGACCTTCTTTAAATTTCTCGATAGATATTAGTACTCCATTGCTCTCTGCTTCAAGGGCTTTCGCCGTGTAAACAGCTCTGGACAAAATCTTCTGCAAGGTTATCACTTTCGCGACCTCCCTGTGCTTCCAATGCTGATGCAGACCTTCCATTACACCATCAAAGACTCCTCTTCTACCTAACAATTGAAACAAACATCAATAATGAATATTGGGTAAGGAACAAGAAGAAACCGATAAATGGATCTTGAGGCTCATACCAAGAACCAAGCTACTATTCATCTTCAGAGCTATTCTTCTCAAGCATTCTCTTTCTTCATTAGTCAGTAGCTCGATGTCATCGTCTCTCTCAGATGGTTTCCATAGCGAATTCAGTCTGAACAACTCTGTTGTTGCTTTCTCTATCTTCGACTTTAGCTGCAAATAGTCGAGAAAGCTTGTATTAAAATAGGCTAAAGTTTGAAAAGACGCGTTTATTGAAAAGAATGTAGGCCTTACAATGGAAAGCTTGTGTACTTGGCTTTTGAGTTCTTTGTCTAGCTTTGCTTTCTCGGCTTCGGTCTCGAGGTTTCTCGTCTCAATTTCTCCGAATTTTCTTTGAAGTTCCTGAAACTCTGACAAAGTCCCGGTTTTGCTTGTTTCCTCTAGCCTTTTACCATTAGTTACTAGCTCCACAATTTCAATATCACTCTCACGTTTGGTTTCTTCAAAATGTTGGTATCTCCTGAGTAATCTCTCTCTGTCACCAACCAAATCGGCGACTTCATCAGAAAGGAAATCCTTGCCTCTGTATAGTATTATAAGGTATCTATTGCGTAGTATCAGAACTCCTCCAGTGAGATGCTGAAACATTGACATATCCTAGAAATTAGACCAGACACATCGGTTTTAAATATCTTCAGAACCGAAGAAAAAAGATTATATTACCTTTAATATCTCGGCCATTTCTTCATTGTTTGTATTGAGAGCTCCCCATTTGATTGCTATCTTTGCTATAACACATCTCTCCCATAGCTTCAAGATTGCAGAAGCTAAACCTTGAAGTCCATAGTTCCTCCCTTTACAAATAAAGACAAAGAAAAAGACTCACAAGACCTCGAGAAAGAGAAAACCGCAAGGCAAATGCAAAGAGATCATCACTTAGTTAAAACCAAAAGCAAAGAGAACGAAGCTAAAAAGGCGTAAAACCAAAACACTACAAATTGTAACTTCTCAAGCTTCTTAACCATGTATCTCACACATACATACAAAGTGATAAAGACACCTAAAGAGTAGTGTGGAGCTAAAATATTACCGAGTACGAAATGAAATGGCAAAGATTGAGCAATATTTCTCAAGTAAGTAAGCTCTTCGTCGCTCAGCTTTGCTCTAGTGTTTGGTGGACAACGTCTACAAGGAGTTTGATATCCATTAACAGCTTCAGGAAGCAAATCAGCATCAACAGGAAACGGTCTTCGCATCCACCAATCCATATACTTAGGTCCCAAGCCATTCAATAACCTATCAGTTTCCCTCTCGTACAATGACAAGCTAATCTCATCTTGTTCCTTAACCAAAACCGAATCAAACGGTCCTCTATAAACTACGAGAAACTCCTTTTTGATCAACACAACTAATCCTCCTGTCTTCATCTACTCTTAAAGACATGAACATAAGAGACAGAAGTTGTTATTACAAAGATACCATCTAATTTTCAATTGATAGATTGTCATAGTAAGGACTTAACTAAACCTCAGTGATCTCTTGAGCACGGTCCATGTTTCGACAAAGAGGGACATCGAATCTCAACATAGCAAGCTCATTACATCTCCACATAGACTTAATCTCGTTAACAATTGTCTCTGTAACTCCTGCTTTACGCACATTCACCCATTTTCTCATCTTCTTAGCTTCAAGTCTAAGCCTACACAACAACTCTTCCTCTAAAACAAGATCAGCCTTCGTTAAAACTCTCTCCTTCTTCTTCTTCTTCCTTCGCAATATAAACCTCTCTTCTTCTCTTTCCCATGGCATTCTCCCGCCAAATCTCTTCTCCTCGAATCGTTCCAATGGCTTGAATTCGTTCGGATAATCGATCTGGGTTTCTTCGGAATCGATTGTTTCTTCTTCGTATTCGAGCTTTTCGACGTTACGGACGATTCTCTTCATGGCTTTGCTTCCCCTGACACCGCTCTCTCTACGATTCAACGCCTTGAACGTCTTCTCCTCTTCCTTGGCTATCTGTTTAGTGATCGTCTTCTCGTTGCGACGATTCGATGTGTCGAGAATCTCGTCGGGTCGTAACAAGAGAGGACCTTTCATCCATGGAGCAGTGTGGACCTTGATAGCAGCATCGGAGAGTGATGGGTTTTCGTTAAATTTGTCGGATTTGTTGGTTTTGGCGGCGTTTGAAGGGGTTTGATTAGGGTTTAAGGAGGAGAAAGTGATGAGAGAAGGTAAAGATCGAGACGAGAGGAAGAGAGAAGGTAGCATCTAGTTAAAGTCTGCAACTTTTTCGGGGGGTTCGGCTAAAGTTTACAATCAAAGAGGAAGGTACCAAAGTGTCACTAACCTACAAAAATCGTGGATAAGATAAAGAAAAAACTTTTTGTACTAAAAGATAATTAAAGGAATAGTAATTTCGTATTTCAAAATCTTATTATATAAAAGAGAGAGCGTAAAATTATAACTCACCAGATCGTGACATGTGTCACATTTAGATCGTGACATTTGTCATTTTTAAAATAAGTAATCTTCTTTAAAAAAAAAGGAATAAAAAATAAGAAAAAATGGAAAATTTAAAAAATGGAAAATTTAAAAAATGAAAAAATGGAAAATTTAAATAATTTAAAAAAAAGAAAAAAGAAGGAAAAAACCTTTAAAAATGAAATTTAATAAAATGAAACTCATTATTTTAGAAAGGAGAAAAAAAGAAACTAACCAATCTCTAATTAGTTTAGTATATAAAAAAGGTAACTAAAACACATTACTATAATTCGTTTTGTATATAAAAAAGAAACATATTAAAAAAAATAATCATTCGTCGTGATTACGCGAGGATCCGCGTCAACAGGGAATCTTATTATATAAAAGTGAGCGCGTTTAACGTGAGCTCGACACGTATGCAAAATTATAACTCACCAGATCGTAACATTTGTAATGGTTAGTTGAGATCGTGACACGTGTATTAAATTTGATACCTATACATTTTATAAAATGGAAACTTAACAATATTGAGAAAAAACGAAATCGGGAAAATAATCAAAAATAAAAAACTTAACATTAATTATCAAATAATTAAAAATAAAATAATCATAAATAAGGAAAATAACATAGAAAAAGAAAAATTTAACAATATTTTTAAAAATAATCAATAAAAACAAAAATAATTAGAAATAAGAAAAAATAAAAACGTAAAATTACTTGAAAAATAAAGAAAATCTCTATGATAACTTATTTGTTATCATCATGGATCCACTATCTAATTATTAATTTAAAATAAATGTTTTTCATGTAAATAACAAAAGCAATGTAATAAAATAAAAAATGTGTTATTTTTATTTCTTAATAGATGAAAAAAGTAAAATCACTTATTTACTATTACCATATATTGTTGTCTTTTATATTTATTTGTTAATAAAATAACGGATATAATATTAGTTTCCGTTTAAATCTAACTATAATTATACAAATTACTAACAATATTAATATATAATTATAAAATGTTTTTATGTAATTTGTCTGCGTATTACGCGGGATTTCATCTAGTATATTATAAAAAAAGGTTGTTAAGTTTTATATGAGTTTAAAGTTTAATTCAATAATATTTTTATTGAATTTTTTTATCCAAACGTTAAAGAAAAATATATACTATTTTAAAATTTTATGTCAAATCAAAGTTTTTTTTAAGAAGTTGCATATTGAAATATAACGGGAAAATGGTAAATTAATTCCCGAACTTTCAAATTAAAGTCGTTAAATGTCCCAACTCCCATTTAAGTCATTTTATACCTCAACTTTTTGGCGCGAACTAATTAAATCTCTACTTTCGTTGACCAAGTCATTAACTCATCAGTTGACGTCGTTAAATAGTTGGGGAATAATTTAGCCTAAATCAAAGTTCGGACATTTTTTGGCTTCGATTTGAAAATTAAAGAATAATTTGGCTCAAATGAAACTTCAGATCTTTTTCTAGAATTGATTTGAAAATTAAGGAATATTTTAGAGTTTATCTCTCTAATATTATTTGGGAAGCCATTAAGAAAAATTTACAAAACTACACCATTTGAATTACATTTCACAAAACTACACAATTTCAAAAATATTTCACAAAACTACACCTAAACACTCAAAATTAAATCCAAATAAACCCTACCCACACAATCCTACCCCCTTAATACTATACTCTAAACACTAATTAGCGAACCCAAATGAAAATATTTTAATTTTGGTAATTTTTAAAAGGGTAAATCAAGCTTTTAAAATTTTGAAAGGGTGTAAATATGTGAAAAAAATAAATTAGATGTAGTTTTGTGAAGGAAGGGTTGAAAGGGTGTAGTTTTGTGAATTCCTCAAAATATTACATGCAATGCGACTATAAATTTTATAAAAAAATTAAAATAAAAAATGATGTAATTGTCGTTATGATATTTTTGATAAGATCTTTCTTTAACAACAAAAATATATTTTAGATTAGTTTTTACTAAATTAAAGTATGAACCAAAATTGTTATCATAAGATTATATTATCATAAATAATTTTGTATATATTTTTCCATTATTCAAATAACGATGGAAAAATATCATAACGGCAATTACATCTTTTCTTATTTTAATTTTTCATAAGGTTATTTTCTTAAGGGCTTCCCAAATAATATTATAGAGATAAACGCTAAAATATTCCTCAACTTTCAAATCAAATCCATAAAAAGATCTGAACTTTTTCTTGAGCCAAATTATTCTTTAACTTTCAAATCGAAGCCAAAAAATGTCTAAACTTTGATTTATGTCAAATTATTCCCCAACTATTTAACGACGTCAACTGATGAGTTAACGTTTGACTTTTTTCCGGTCTAAAATGGCTTGGTCAACGAAAGTAGAGATTTAATTAGTTCGCGCCAAAAAATTGAGGTATAAAATGGTTTAAAGGGGAGTTGAGGCATTAAACGACTTTAATTTGAAAGTTCGGGAATTAAATGACTATTTTCCCGAAATATAACCAATTTGTCCTCAAATAAACTTGAAACCAAAGAGCATGAAATAGAAAAATTTCCAAAAGATATATGCTTAACACTAGTGAATAATAAACCAATTCTACTTTGTTGAGTATATTATTTTAAAATATTCAGCTATTTATTCAATCTATCGTTGTTAGAGGCTCTATTAGTAAGAATCTCTTAATTATAGTAATAATATAATTTTAATTATTTATATTAAGAATCTCTTAATGACTCTTTTAAATCTCTTAATTAAGAAATTCTTGCATATTATTACTAGTTTTTCAGAAACTTTTTACTATTTTCTTTTCTTTTTCATTTTTTTTATTTTAAAAAAACTCTCTAAAGAACTCTATGGTCATAAGGTAAAGTTATAATGCAAGAAAGAAGAAGCTACATATTCATACATTTTATATTTACTAATTAATTGAAAGATAACAAAAAAAAACCTCACCATTTTGTTAAAAAAAAAAGTTATTAACCAAACCCAAAAACTAAAGGGGAGATTCTTAACAAAGGCTCTAAAGTCTGGGCAGTAAATTTCCTAGCAAATAAAAAACAAATTGAAACGGTAACATTGACACCATCAAAGCCACAATAACCACACTCCTCTTTAAACCGGATCCGGTTAAGAAACTCTTTAGTCACATGAGGCCAAATAAACCGACCAGGATGTGGACCAACTCTAGACCAATCAACCCAAGTCAAACTCCGGTTCGAACTCATCTCACCATGCAACATATGAACAAGCGTAGGTATGTAATGCTCGTCCATGTAACAAGGCGGTTTACAATATTTATCAAAGACATTGTAATAAAACGTGTCTTTGATTATATGTTTAGCTAACTCACGCGTTGTCTCGAACCATTGTGACCCTTTTCTCCAATGCGTTACGTTTACGTGTGGATACATTTTGGTGTTGTATCGACCACGTCCTGATTTTCTTGGATCGTCGAAAGAGCCTATGAAACTTTGGTTTGTTGATGTTAAGTAGTTGTAGATTGTCGTGAAATTGAAAAGTGGTATGCAAGAATCCGATAAGAGTACGAATCTTTGGTTTGATTCGTCTAGGAGTGCGTTTGCTAATAGTCTTTTCTCCGCGTCTACCATTGTCGTTGTTCCCCAATACACTGCCTATTTTCACGATGTAATTAATTAATTAGTGTAACCAAAAAAACTAACTAATGAAAGATGTTAATTATAATCACCTGGCTAGGGATGCTTCTTGAATAGAAGACAGAAGACTCATGGTAAGATTCTTGAAAAGATGGATTAGTATGAACATATATTGAATAAAACCCTTCATGCCCTTCAAAGAATTTCTCCCACAAACCAGCCAATGGTAGTCCACGACCTGTCAAGAACATAAATGCCACTTTCACAACCATCTTCTCATCATTTTCACCATGTCTCCTTACTAACCATGATGATGATGATGATGATGGTGATGATGATGAGACCTTGTTGAAGAGTTCTTGATCACTCATGTTGGGTTTATGTACTTGTAGTTGTGAATCTTCCCTTGGTGTTGTGTAGTTTAATTGTAATGTGGACCATAAGGGTTGTTGACTTTGTGTAGACATGTGGAAGACTTTTAGTTGTAGACAAAGGAAGAGACCAACAACTAAACCGGTGATGAAGAACAATGAAGTTAAGACATAACTAGCCTTTTTCAAAAGAATAGATCTCAAGGGCTTTGGGATCATTGTGTATCGGTCTTTCTTGCTCTTGTGATCAATAATTCCCATTGTTGAGAGAGAGAGAGAGAGAGATCGTGAACATTCAAGAATTTGCAACTAAGAGTTTATTATAAATGGTGTTATTACAAGTTGTTAAAGTATATATATATATATATATTAATATGGTAGACTTTGGACTTTTTCAGATTTGTTCTCAAGTTGGGTATATTGACTTAGGTTTTGCTTTTTAGATCTTAGGATTCATATGATTTGACAAAAAAAATTACATTAAATAGGACGGAGTAAGAGGTACAAAAATATTATTATTTGAGTAAAGGTGGTATGTTAATTGTTGTCAAAAAAAGCTTAAATTGAAGAATATTCCACTAATATTAATTCATTTAAAATGTAATAATAAAAAAGAAACCAAGCTTAAGAATTTTTAATTATACTCAAAGTTGTTCAACGATAGTACTCTAGATTAAATTTTGGTGGAAATTTGAGTATTAATCTAAAATTTTAGAAGAAAAAAGTTGCAAAAATGAAAAGCACATGTCTTTTGTAAACAGAACATCAAAGATTGTTAATAAAGAACAATAACCAAAACAGTTTGTTTCACATTTTAACTAACACAAAACATAACCAAAAAGATGTTTTCATCATCTTTTGTTTCATTCAAGCTTCAACAGGGTACTCAAAAACAACATCTTTACCTGTAAGTTTTCGGTACACACCAACCATGGTCTCAAGCTTGTACTCTGTGTTGTTCCTCTCCTTTGTATCCAAAAACACCTAATAAGACATAATCCAAAAACATAATTATAAACCTGAGCTCAAAAAAGCAATCCATAGTAAGCAAGATTCTCATAATAGATGATTGATTTACCTTCATGATCTTGGAACCATCAAGACGGTATCTAGTACGCTTTCCAACAATCTCTGCAGGGTAAGCGACATCTTCAAGCATAGCTTCGTGAACAGAGGTAAGAGTTCTGTTACGTGGTCTTTGAACAGCGGCTCCTTTCTTGGGAGGACGCATGATCCTCCTTGTAGTAACAAAGATAACATCCTGCAAAATACAAACAACAACACAAGAAGTTAATTTACAAAACAGTGGCTCCTTTCTTGGGAGGACGCATGATCCTCCTTGTAGAAACTTGTGATTTATGTATTTACGCCTTTTTTACCTTTCCACTGAACTTCTTCTCGAGCTCTCTGGTTAGACGAGGATGAATCTTGCGGAAAGCTTTCCTCAATCTGAAGGGCACGTAGATCACAACAGCTTTGCGGTTTCCAGAGATGTCCATGTTACTATAGTATAAGAAAGATGGAATCAATTTCTCTTATGTAAATGCAACCACATAAAGGCGTAAATAAACATACACAGCTTGGTTAATGTAGAGATCTTTGAGCTCGCTTTTCAGCTCTTGGTTTGTGTTCTCCAAGTCAAACAATGCCTGAGAGAAGATTAAGAAAGTTTTATCACAGAGTTTTAAATGTCAAGGAACAGAAGAGGAGTGTGATTATTACCTGAGCAACTTGCTCGTCGCATTCGGTTGGTGTGACATTCTTGTCCTTCTTGATCTTGTTCTGAGCAGAGAACATCTTTCACAGATTCTTGAAACTGTAAAAGAAACAAAAATCAAAAGAAACATGTAATTAAAATTAAGCACAAAAGTTTATTACAAAAACATAACTAAATGATTTGAGTTCTAATAACAAGTCAAAAAGCTTACATATACTAATCAATTCTTTGAAATTGTGTATCAAACTATAAACACACAACAAAAAAGGGCAAAGCAAAAGCTTAAAACTTTATGAATCAGTAAAGAGAAATATAAACTATACGTTATCTAATTGATGAGTGAAACCATGTTAACGAAAAGCTGTTCTAATCAAGACAAAAAAAAACATGAAGCAAGTTTATGAAAGTTCTTAAACCGACATTATTGCTTGATGGAGATGCATTAATCACAAGAACCAAACTGAAATCTACGACCACCATTACAACACTTATTCTGAGATTAATGCTTAAACGATGTGCCTGAGAATAGAGAAACGAAGAAGAAGAAGAAGAGAAATCACCTTTAGATTCCAATGAAAGTTGCGGCTTCACTTATCTCTCCTTAGAAGAAGCAGCAGATTGTGTAATCTCAAGCTTTTTATTGGTCTGAACATTATTAGGGTTTCACAATTGTTTATCAAATCTGGGCCGTTATAACTATTTAGGCCCATTTAGCAATGCAAGTTACAATAAAAGCAAAAAAAATCCAGTTTTAATTAAAACGACACCGTTTCATGTTGTCTTCAAAATCACACACTTACTCTCATTTCTTATTTTTCGTACGATTATTATTCTTATTAATTATGTGTATTAAAATCTTAGTTTATATACTTTCTTTTGCCCTTAACAATCATTTATCCAAAAAAACAACTAAAAAACGGTTATATTTGGCGCCAAGACAATCAACCGAACAGACACATCCGTTGAATCAAATATAACTTTACTTCAACGACCATGTAACCGCTAAAACCTCTCTCTCTCTCGCTCTTCCATTACAAAATCTCCCTTTGATCATTCCTTTCCTCTCTTCTCTCAAGCATCACTACAACGTTGCTTGAGAGAGAGAGAGAGATCACACAACCAAAAAAAATGGCGGGTAATAACGATCCAAACACAAATCCCCCTGGAGACGACAACAACAACAACAAAGAAGATGATCCGTACTATGATGCCCACGAAGAGTTTGGTCACTTCACTGATCAAGAACTTCACGACATCATGTCTGATTTTAACCCTAACTTAAGTGACTTATCCATCACTCCACCAAATATCCCACAAGCCGCTGTTGTTACTCACGATCATCATCATCATCGCATTGTTGCTATTCAAGAACCCACGATGACGATGATTCCTGATGTCATCAACAACTACACCAACGATATCGATGATATGTTTACTGAAGATGAGATGACTCTCCTTTGTGGCATGTTCAACGTGACAAACCCTAACAACAACAACAACAACAACAACGATCATATCATAGGAAGTGACTATACTAATGTTGTTGGTAACAACAATGATAATGTCATAGGAGATGATACTAATGTTGATGTTGTTGGTGACAACAATGTTGTTGTTGTTGGAAGTAGTAGGCTTGAAGTGAGTACTAGAGTTTTTGGTGTTCGTGACTTGGATCTAAACGGTGGTTCATCATCTTCTAGGCCTATTAATCTCACGGTTACACCGCCTACGACTCATGGAATATTCGTATGCACTTGTTGTAACCCTGTCCGAAGAATAGTCCATGCTAATGGTAATATTATTAATGTATATATATTATATGGTTTGTTTCGAATGTTTTCTTGGTTTAATTTGTCTCTTTTATTGAAATGATTCTTGTTGTTTTGTTTTGTTTTGTTTTGTTTTGTTTGTATAGGTCGTGAAATGATGACACTTGATGTACATGGAGCCAATGGGACTTTCTGCCATGCGATTCTAGAGACTCGACGATTTGATATTAATGAACGTACTCATCAAACTATTCACTTGAGTGGTTTGAGTAATGAAGACGTGGCTAGGTTTCTAGAGAGCTTTCATGAATGGTGTGTGAATTGTGGTGTGCCATTAGCACATGATTCAAACTCTTATGTTTATGGACCGATGTATAACGGACCAAACCTACCGGTTCAACAGCAAGTTAATCTTCCCATGGATTTGGATATGCCACATGTTGGTTTAGGAGATGAACCTAAGTCTAAAGGCAAAGGGAAAAAACTTACTCCTCTCGCTATTCAGGTTTTGTCTCTTAGATTCTCTTTAACTAGTCAACAACAATATATATATATATATATATATATATTTATGATCTTTTTAGGGTTAGGGCTAAAAGATGTTACTTGCATTACAAAGAACCCTTTTAAGATAATCTTGTAGCGTATATAAAGTATTCAAGGAGTTTTTGTAATATGATATCTTATCATGGAAATATAATAAGTGTTTATACTAGTGTTACATATTTTTTAGGTTTAGGTACGTGTTTAATGTAAAGAGATTAGTAGTGGAACCTATTTCTTTGTATATAAACACTGTTTTTTAAAAATTAGAGATTAGATAGGGACATGTTTCTTGTACTACAAGTTAACTAATGAGATATATACTCACTGATTTTTGTGTGTGTGTGTTTCATCTTCTATGTGGTGAGGACAATAACAGAGAGCAAGGACACAGGAGATGAAACTTAAGGGACTAACCGAAATGCATTTTCGTCTTCCGATAGTAGAAGCTTCTAAGCTCTTAGGTGTGTGCCCTACCGTTGTCAAGAAGATGTGCCGCAAAGGAAACTTACCTCGGTGGCCACACCGTAAAGTAATACTAATCTAAACACTTTCTCAAGTTTATAGTTTATTTTTATAAACCTAATCACTAATTAGTTGTTGTTGTTAAACATTGTCATGTTAGATAAAAAGTCTTGAGAGAAGGATCACAACATTGCAAGGCTTGTTGCTTAGGGTAAAGAAGCCAATGGCTAGGGCGCGTCTCGAAGAGGAAATTGAGAGTCTAAGGAAAGAGATTAGTGATATTTGTAGTGAGATTCTCAAGAAAGCCGCTGATCAGTGAAGAGAATTGTTGTTGTTGTTGGATGTGTTTGTTTTTCTTTTATACATTTTATCAAAAGACTTATGTAATAATAAGAAGCTGCGTACTTATATTGGTAGCTTGTTGATTTGTAATGTGACACAATAGACACAAATGCTATTGGTTTGAATATAAAAGGATTTTAGACAACTTTCTCTTATCTTTGTGATGTTTTTATTATATGAAACTTGGTAGATTTTAGCCTATTTTTGTTGGATTTTTGCAAATTTGGAAATAACAGAAATACAAATCTTCTATTACTCTTATTGAATAAATATCAATGTTGTGATAAAAAAAGGATCTATTTTGTCCATACAAAGACCAAGCAAAGCTTCATATGGCTTGTGCAGAGGCTTTACCTTCTTCTTGAAGCATGTACTCTTTCTTCATTTCCTCCAAGACATTGTCATTGGTGCTACACATTCAATCAACCAACATAACACATTTAATGATTAGACCACATACTTAAGTTTGGTCTCAGACTCAAAAACACAAATAGAGTTGTCTCAGTGACATATATCCAATCTTTTTTTCTTATAAATTTGTATGCATCTCATCTCTTAAACACATAAGTTGTCTTATTTCAACATAGGAGTAGACATGTTAAGGCTATAAGAGAATCTCAAAACTCAAATATTCTATATATTTAGCCGTCGAGCGAAAAAAAAGGAAACAAAGGCAAGAATCTTTTTGATCAAAGAAGCTATCAAACACCATTAGAGAACATAGTTTCACATAACCCGAAAAACAGTTGTCTAAAGTCCTAACACAAGTTTTCTAAACATAGCAGCGACATGTATTGAACGCAAAGACTAGTACCCGTTTAAGACCAAACTGAATCTGAAACAGGGCGATGCAAGAAACACACAAAAGCACAAACTTTTCGATCAAAAAGGGCGACACGAAGAGATGAAACTTACAATTGATGAAGGCAAGTGTTGAGCTCTTTAGATTGCTTACGACAAGTCCAGACGACAGAGAACGTTCTTCCCGTCGCGCATTGAGCGTACTTTGCAACGTACTGATCACATTCGTTTAATGCCTTTGTCTTCATCTTGCTACGCAGAGCTATTCAACACAAGTACACAAAATAATCAATCAAAACCAAAACAAAACAAAACCAAAACTTTCATTACTCTTAAAACACCAAAAAAAAAAACCAAATCACAAGTAATAAACTTCAAACACAAATATCTTAATAGAATCTCAATCTATAGATTCAACAGAGCTTACAAAATCAAACCTTTAAGCCTTAATCTATGTTTCTCTACTTCACCAAATCGATTTTACTCACGAGATCCCAATAACTTTAGAGCTCAATTCAAATTCAAAGGGCTAGTTTTACCTTCTTCGACCTTCTTCTTCACGTGATTCTCGCGAGCTTTCTCCACATAGCTTCCCATTGTCGGATTTTCGAGCTTTTCTCCGACCAAATCGATGGAAGCTGGTAAAAGAGACTAAAAGGGGGTTCAGGGCAAAGGGTAAATCCGTAAAACTACACGAGGAAACTTACCCCTTTGTATTAACATCTTGCCCCCCTTGTTTTTTGCTTTAATTCATAAATAACCCATTTTAGTTATCATCTATCGAATACGTACATACAATTAGGGCTGGGCAAAACACCCGAACCCGAAAACTTGAACCGAAACCGACCCGAAAAAACTGGTTCGGGTCGGGTACGGGTAATTCAATATTACCCTATTGGATCATAAAGTCAGGGATCCGTGGGTATCGGATAAACCCGAACCGAACCGATATCCAAACGGGTACCGTTATTACATACATTTTTACATATACTATATATGATTATATCTAATATCAAACTATAAATACATTTATATCCAAAATTTTCAGATTTGTTACCTAAACTTAAATGCATTTATTTGTAAAAACTTAAAATTAAATTTATTTATACTCAAACACTTGAATTTTTAGATTACATGTGTCACGTTTTTATTGGTTTAATAAACACACGTGTCATATTCTCATTGGGTTCTTTTCTCTCACTGACTCTCTTTTTTTTAAAATAAATCTCCGTCTTCTTCGTTTTCTAGGTGTTGATGTAGATGCATGATTTGGTTATATATGATCCATTGAAACTATTGTTTGGTTCTTCTTAATTAAGATCTTAAGTTTTATTAGGATGGAAACGAGACAACTCCTCTGTAGGTCGTTTTGGTGAAACCAAAATCTAAGACGACATTTTTTCGTTTTTTTTAAGTTTTCAATTTTATATGTCACAAAAAAAAATATTTTAAAAATTTGATTTCGCCAATATTTTTAATTTAGTTTTACGAATCTGTAAAAAATATTTCAAAAAACAAAATTAAAATATTTTTCATAAAATCACCCAAATATGATTATAAAATCGATTTTAAAATGTTTTTTTAAATATTTTTAGAGTATAGAAACTAAAATCTTATACCATTTGGGTTCGCAAACCCTAAATCAAGACCCCTTGATCAGTTTAGGGTTTAAATTTGTGAATTTTCGAATTTTTTTATTAAAAAATAAAATAAAAAATGGGTATAAAAGATTTTTATGGGTATAGGAGATTTGGTCAAATCCAAAACAACATTTTAAGATTTTGCCATGAAGGAAACAGAGAGTAAACCATAGAAAAGAAAGAGAACCAAAACTATAAAGGGGGGTAATAAAAAGGAATGTCTTTAAGCTTTTTATGACATTACTATGAATGATGAATCATCTTGCAAACACTTGTTCAACTATATTTCTTGTTTGATTCTGTTGAGTATGTCAACAAACTTTGACAAGGTGAGGAACACAAACAGGGAAGATGTACTTTGATTTTCTTGCTTGTCTTTGTCTTAATCTCATCCATGTGAAACATCCACTTCCTCTTTTCTTCTTCTTCTTCTCCTCTTCTTCACCAATCTTTTGCTTCTCTTCTTCTTTGCTCATATGCTCTTCTTCTTCTTCCTCCTCTTTTTCTTCTACCTTCACACCCTTCAAAACCAAGATAACTCATCAATAACATTGAAGCTAACATAAGTTAAGTTAGTTTGTTATCACATGAATCGTTAATTATGCTTGCACGTGTGTATAGAATATAGACATAAAATGGGGGGTCTAGTGAAAGAATTTAGGTGAAATAGTTATAGCCTATATATGATTTATAAGGTTATGTGTGTTTTCTATGATTGATTCTCTCACATGTTATACTAGGGTCATGTGTACTATGTTTCATCATGTATTAGAGCATCTCCATCGGTTAAAGTCAATTGAGAGTTTTTTAATGAGTTTAAAATAATAATTTATGTAAAATTTTAATGATTTTAATTTTTAAGTAAAATAAAAAGTCTAACAAATGATATTGTAACACGTGACATTATAATAACTAAACAGTATTAAAAACGCTTCTTGGATAGCTTTTCTAAGGTACGTTTTTTATTTTTATTCTCTTTTTTCTTATTTTTCAATTAAATTTTAATCTAATAGACTCCTTAAAAACCTCCAACCCTTACTAAAGAAATTTTAATCTTAAAATTAAATATTCAACTTAGATTTATAAAAGTAGAAGAGCTTTTTTTATCATTTGTCTCTTTCCTATGATTGAAACATTGGTCGTACAATCATTTTATTTGGTGTTTTTTTTCTTTTCTTGCAAAAGAAAATCTAAATTATTGATGCACGAACAATTCAATGTTTTATGCAATTATTAAAATTTTCCGTACCATGGACCTATAATGCTATCGAATTACATATTTCGAATATTTTAGTTTTTTTTGGTAAAGTGAAAACTACATTATTAATGAGAAAAATCAAGGATTGGTTATAAATAAATTCTCAAGAATATTATGAACACATATATATATATATATACCTCTTGTTGATCTTCATATTTAAGTTTGTTATCTATAGACGAATCATTAGACTCCACGTGTCGTTTTAACGACCGTTCTGTGATAGAAGGCGTCTTCGCCGGACTAGGGCTACCGGAGCTAATACTTTGAATCCCCACCTCTCGTTTTAACCCCACAACTTTCTTATCTGTTCAAAAAACACCCCCAAAAGTTTATTTCCTATCAGAAAAACCCTCAATTAAATCAAGAAACCTATATTATAAAAAAAAATATTAAATTACCTGGAACAAGAACATGATCATGAGCATAAAGATCCTCATGAATAACTCTAACACTATAATTATTATTATTATTATTATTACTATTATATGGTTTGTTTTGTTGAGCAATGTTCATTAATGGAGGAGACATTGTGGTAGTCAAGTTTCTGAAAGATCTTGCACTTAATGTTTTAGAAGACAAACACTCTAATGGCACTTGACCAGATAATGGATTACAAATATATTTCTCTGCTTCGTTCCACTTTGAATTCAATGCAAAACCTTCTTGTGCTAACCATTCTCTGTTATTGTGCATTGTCTTTGCTTGTAATGCTGCTACAAGAAAAAAGCACAACACATATCAAACACACTACTTCTTGTTCTGTTCTTTTGACTATAATAATATATATATAAAGTTACCTTTAAGTGCATTTGTGAAGGAATATTTTGATGGGTCAATCTCTTCTGTAACAAAAATTGAAACTTGAAAACATTTTTGATGAAATAATTGATACAAATAGATAGAGAAAGTGGTAAAAGTTGTAACCTTTGAGAGAGTAACCAGGAGAAGAGGCAGTACTAGAGATGTTGTTGTTGTTGTTGAAGTATGTTTTAGAAGAAGAAGAAGAAGAGTAGTTGTGATGATGATCTTCTCGGAAGCTTCCAATGTAAGAAGCAGAGAACCTTCTAGAAGTCTGGTTTTCGCGGATTAGTCTTGCTCTTCTGTCCCATTCTCTTAGGTTCATAAATTCAGTCTCTTCTCCTTGCAAAGCCATTGAAACAATATTGTTTATTTTTCTTTCTTTTTTTTGAAAGAAATAGAATATTAACTTATTGAGGTAAGGAGGAGAATAAAGCAATGAAGCCAGCATCTATAAAAAGAATTATTTTAGTGTATTTTTTAAAAAATAGATATTTCTTTTTATGTTTCTGACAGATGAATAATATAAAATGTAGAGTGATGTGTATTTTAAAAGTTTTACAGTATAGTAATTTTTATGGGTGTAATAATCCATTTATAAGAATAAAACTAACTTGGCATTTTTCTGACTATTTTTTCATATTATTTTTTTGAAATATGGTCCCTTTTTCTTTTCAATGTATTGAATTCAACTTCTTTTGAAAATATACTTAAATTGATTGTATCTCACGTATATATAGAGCAAGAATTAGGTTAAATTGAATATTATATTGAGTTGTTTTCTTAATTATAGTTCCCAAATGCAAGATATATGAATAAAATGTAACACACTAGTCATTATCATATACATTATTGTATTTTATTTTGTTCTGGTATTAAACCGTAGTATTACTAGTACACAATATCTTATAAGTTGAAAAAGATGGCACATAATTTTTGGGTATTAAGATGGCCATATGACATTTTATGCGTTGTTAATAACCACATGCAAATTCACAAAATACAATTAAATTAGTTATGTTCACATAAATCACATAAAATGAAATGTTGAAATTATGGTAGTGAAATTATACTATATTATAAGTTTATAAATTGCTAATTAATACATGTCATTTTAGTTAGTGATGTACATATATATATTTCAAATTGGTAGTGAGAAATGGACCAACCAAAAATGTTGTTTCTGAAATTGAGATATGGACCAAAGAGGAAAGAGAGGAAGATGATGGCACATGGTAAAGGAGTTGGCAGAATGTGTAGAATGGATAGGATCATGATATGGAGTACTTATATTATTATTAATTATAATATGGTCGATTTCTATTATTATTTTTTTTAAAAATTGTTAACTAATGCATGTTGTATGTTCATATATATAGTGGAGTTGTTTTCAATAACATGGTCTTCTTTTGTTTGGTTATATTGTGGCATATATATGAATCTTGATGTGTGATCGAGTGGACTCTATAGAAAGAGAATCTATTTATATATATAAATAGTGGGTTATTTTTTTACACATATCAATATCCATGTCCATGTGAATGTCACATTCATCATTGTTGTGCATGTGATTAAAACGAATATACATATAAATATGTAAAACTTAATCGAGCTGTGACATGGATTAGAGCCTAGTCGTTGCTTTTCAAATTTTTGTGGTTGAAATAAAAACCGGATACATTTATGAGTATTGAACCGGTTTAAGTGATTTAATGGGGGGACCAAAAATAGAAACTAATGATTGTGGTGGTTGCAGAAGAGTCATGCAAATGTAGGCATCACTTGTGACAGGTGATTTTAATACTATATAATAATAATATTATTAGTTCTTGTCTTATTTATTGCTCATCTTTTTTTGAAAAAATTCACCCACGAATTTCAAATTTGAGCCGATTATTTTTCATGTTGTTTTAAAGTACTAATTATGATCATTTCTCTTTTTTACCATATAGAGTAGGATATTTCTGAACAGACCAAACTAGATATGTTGCAGGAGATATTACATTTCCATGTAAAGTTCTTTTCTGTACGAATTAACTCTATAAAGAGTTTTCAAAGTCTTTGAAAATTGCCCAACGATATACGAATTCATTCCAACTATTTGACTAGAACACTAGTGAATCTGTATTTTGTTTATATAATTAAATTTCTGAATATTTATAACTAACAATGGTGAAAATAGTTCAGGGAATAACACTGAACCTACATTTAAAAAATAAATGAAAATGCTCAAAATATTTAGTTTAGGGTTTCTATTTGTATAATCAGGGAATAAGAAGAAATAAATATGTTATGTTAAATCATTATTAGATTAGATGTCTTGGCATATAAGAGCATGATTATCCACAAGAGGTGAAAAAAACTCTCTAAATTTTTTTTTATTTTTATTTTTCAAAAAAAAATAAAATAAAATAAAATAAAAAGGACCAATTGCGGACCGTCACGTGGCAGTGGGCCCGCGAATAGTTAATAAATGTGCCTCTTATATTGGATTTTTTGGAAGCACTCTTGTTTAATTTTGTGAGTCCCAGAACTAAGACGTGGATGAAGAGGTCCTTATATTAATGCTCTTAGAGTAAGAGGGCTTATTGTGAGATTTATTAGACATTGTTAGTAGTATAAGTGTTTGGGCCAATGTTCGACATAATATATGATTTCAGATGTAATATATATATTATTTGCAAACAAGAGCCCAACTTTGAAGAAGACAAAAATTGATGATAGTGTGTTTTTTACTCGCTTAACTTAATTAATTTATCAGTATAATTTGTAAAATAATTAGCTTGTTAGACAAATGTATTTTTTTATGGGAGAATTATAAAACTACACCATTTGAATTACATTTCACAAAACTACACCATTTCAAAATTATTTCACAAAATTACACTTAAACACTCAAAATTAAATCCAAATAAATCATACCCATACAATCGTACCCCCTTAATACTATACCCTAAACACTAATTAGCGAACCCAAATGAAAATATTTTTATTTTGGTAATTTTTTAAAGGATAAATCAAGCTTTTAAAATTTTGAAAATATGTAAATATGTGAAAATATTAAATTAGGTGTAGTTTTGTGAAGGAATGGTTGAAAGAGTGTAGTTTTGTGAATTCCTCTTTTTTATTTCATATAGTATAAGAGAATTTCGGATTATTAAACTAAATTATATAAGGAGTCCAAATTAAAAGTATTAAATTACCAATTCCAAGATATCGGATGCTTCATAAAACAGAAACTAATCACTCTTGCAAAGCTTATGATCAATAATTAGTTAAACCAAACTATTACTAAAAGAGTCCAAAGTAGTACAACTTGGTGCGTTGAACAGTACGTACATAATTTTTTTTACGGACACAATCTTTGATTAATCCAAGGTCAAGATAGGGCTTAATGATACTTATATCATGTTCAAGTTCATTGTTACGACGAATCAATATTTATCGAGCTACAAAATATCAATTATAAACTAATTAAACTTAATTAGTTTTTAGAGGAGACAAGATAAACAAGGTTGTCTGGATTATGCCAAACAATAAGCATGCAGTCACGCGATTGTCACGTGCGGTTTGGCTCCACATCTTCGTTTGCTATTATTTTCTAACTTTTTATTATTATTTGAGTAGTTTTTTGCTGTAAAAGTATATGTAACTCGAGGGAACATGAACTTCGAAAATAACACAATTTTCAAGAACTGTCCCATATAATTTTTTGCACTTCGAAAACATTGCATCATTGATAACTTTTATTAGGGAAAAATTTATTAGACATTGTAAAGGATTTTGTGATCCAAATCCTTGTCCCAAGACAATTAACCGATTTACGAATTCTAAAGACACAAGACTTTAACCCAGTTCACGGTCGCAACCGCTACATCTGGGGTGGATCCGGGATCCACAACATTCACTATGAAGCATCGGAAAACACCTCCGACGTGGTTTACAATAAGAAGGTCAAACACTCTCTCGATCCCCGGTTAGATAACCCGAGAGAGTACAAAGAGAACCTAGGAAGAAGGACTACTACAAGCTAAGCCTAGATACCGAGAAAAGACTCTTTCTCTATCTAGCTATCTCTTGCTTTACGAGCCACCTCTAAGGTGCTCGGAATCCTAAGGACTCGGATTAATATATGTCTTAGATTCTATGCTTGTATTTATAACCAATGTCTTATGAAGGTCTTTTCCTATTAAGATTAGGAATCATCGTTTTCCTAATTGTAATAGGAACATGTCTAAATCTGATATTCTCACAATCTCCACCTTCAGATTAAACATCACTTCAAACCTCCATGAATCATGCTTTGTTGTCTTTCTTCCTTATTGCTTCCTTGAGCCCAACTTGGTTTCTCCTTACATGTTGCCCTTTAGAACCTTTGATGTCTTGGCACTTTGATCTTCTTTAAACCTGCATAAGTGTATACTTACGCAGAACAAATACCATAGTAGAATAATTATCATAAATCTACTAAACCATCAATGATCTAGACATATGCTTGATAAGCTCCACATGTGGAAATCACAATGCCTTTCCGAGCTACCAACATCTCCACGTCTATCTTGAGTTATAGCTTGAACAAAATTCTTCATGTATAAAGCTCAACTCATCATTGATTATTTGTTTCTTCATAGTTTCCTTTTATGAGTTAACATACTCATAACCAACTTTGAACAAGTTCCAAGACGTGTATCTTTGCAACTTGATTCTCTTACTAGCCTTTTGATTTCACTCATGCGCATTGAGTCTTGAATCAAATACCTTGAATCTTGTGTGTCATCTCCTTTGAATCAATCTTTGATTCAATGTTTTCTTTGTTTAAACATGTTATTTGAACTCCTTGTTGTACCGCTGTTGGACTTAACGAACACGCCATCTAACTATAAACGCTGCTAGATAGACTTTCGACACATCCCCTTCCAAACACCATGTTTTAACATAAAACTGATAACAAACAAATTCTCCATGAATCAATTTGCAGAATAACTAACTCATGTTTCACTTCCTTGAAACAATCTTGAACTTGATCAAAACTTGTTTGAACATCTCAAATAGAGCATCACTTCGCACCGCCGTTATTACTAACGGAACCCGCCGCCTAACTCCGTCCGGCTAGGAAGACTATCGATACAAATATCTCTCGCTCAACCTTTTGTTCAAACTTTTTCTTGCAATAGCAAAACCATCGAGATCAGACTCGAACTGTTGCCCCCTTAAGTTGGTTTCATATTCACAACCTTGTGACATCTCTGAAACACTAACTTAAGACCCTTGACTTCTTTAATCTAGAATCTTTGAAGTCACTTTATTTCCAATGCAATTTGTACCCTTTGCATTCCGATCCTTATCTTGGATCCCACGTCGATTGCTAACACCGTTCTCCAGGAACCCGCAACCGATATTCATGTCTATACCATCATCAAGCACATCATCCATAAAGAAAGTTTTCCTCTCTTTCTCTTGTTGCAACAATCTGATTATGCTTGGAACTTTAGACATCTTCGCTTGTTCTAAGAAACTTGTTTTCTTCACACACAATATGAATCCTTCCCAACAATGACTACTTCGGTTTCAACAACTTCATGAACTAATGGAAACCACACTTAGAAGACTAAGACACTCTTGGTTGTACATCTCCACCTGAAACCTAAATTCTTTAGCGTTTCTTATGTCTTTGAGATCTATCTTCTTACTTTCTCCTCATTGTTTCTCTTAGGTTCATAATCACCAATTCTTTTGTGTGGTTGACTGTATAAACTATGGCATATTCTCTAAACAACATGTCAAACCTTCCGAGTTATTGACTCGATTTTGGTTCTCTAACCTTGAGTCAAATACATTATCTTAGACACATGTTTTCCACCATAATGTAGCTACCTCCAACGAGTCTTTCTTCCGAGAAAACTTTCCAAGAACACTTTACTTTTGGTGAATCCCTCAATCTGATTCGAGTAATCAGATTGAATTACAATGAATGTTTCAATTCATTATTATCCTTTGATTTCCTTGTAAGTCTCTCAGACTCTGAGTTTCTTACACCTTTTGAGACTCCGGTCTTTATCCGAAGTTGTCAACCTGTTTCAACTCAAACAGATTTCTTTGTTCAGGTTTCTACCATCTGCTATAACCTCATACTTGAATCCTAGATCTTAACTTGATGTTTCGGTAACCCTTTTGACATAGATATCATTCCTAAAGCGTCCTCTAGAAACCATGAATCTCTGTATCCTTCTAGGATCTCTTTCCACCAAACTTGAACACTATTATCCTTGTGTTCTATTAAGATCTATATTCTTTAACCTTAGCAGCTTGTTTATCCAGAAATTTCAGAACATCACATAATCACTATGTGATCCACAACCACGACGAAACAACATTCCTTCCGGATCTTAGCCTTACGAGTTTTAACCACAGAGAATCTCCACTTTAAATCAAATCGCCGTTGACTTAACTTTCGCATATCAAGAACGCCATCTTGATAATGTTCCTTTGAAGCTCTCTCGTGTTTCTCCTTATAGCGAGAGACACGTCGTTTAACCAAACTTCTCCCCCTTTTCCTCTCGCTAGTTTCTTTCCTCGACAAAGACGAGAACTGGTGAAACCAGCGATTCATGCCGATGACGCTGAATCATATGAGTTTTATCTCACCGTCATCTCCAAACTTCAGGTGACATGAACCAATAATCACCATCAATTTCCGTTATGGCTTATTTTTCGCAAAAATAACACATGAAGTGATTCCAGCCGTCACTTCCGTATTGTCCATGCCGAGATCTGCAGTCTCATGAAAAGTTCTCTTGTCATCTTAGCGATTCTCCTATCGCCGTTTGAGAACCTTTGTGCACCAAACCTGTGAGCCTTTGCGAGAGATCTCTAAGTTGCAGCTATGTTCTCTGGTGACGTTCTCATGTGAATTGGAACGTCTCCACCATTGGTTTGGAAACCAATAACCGTCAAATTTAAATCCACTAATGAATTTTCCTTGACAAGATCTCTCTCTCAAAATAAAACCTGATGCGATTCCTTGCCGTAGTTTCATCTTGGTCATCTCTGACTTAGCCATCGTCTCTTCCGGCTAAATCAAATTGACAAAACCGGCTAATCATGTACAATCACGACCTCCATATCTAATCACATTCATGACCGAAGAACGCCACCACCGGGACAACTCTGATTCAGGTCAGATCACTGTCGTTGTCAACCTGTTGTTGACTTCTCTGGTTGCCTCACTATCGTATCCCTAGTCCGTCATGAAGACCTATATCCCGTCGAGTAGCCAAATTCCAAGAGCTTGCTCTCTGTTTTTAATCTTTGGTGACGATAGGAAAGTGTTGACTTGAATATATTTTTTTTAAAAAAAGTGGTGATTTATTACTAAATCAAACATGCTAGGAGTTGAGAAGATAAACCCATTAAGATACACATTCACCTCGGGCCCAATTTTCTTCCTTTCCTCCCTCTCGTTGTATCTTCCTCAACAATGGCGAGGCTTCTTCTCCGGCCAACCTCACCGAGCATGCCAAATCACTTTTCTTCCGATGACTCTTTTTCCTCGAATTTCGTTCGAGTATCCGTCTGATGACCATATGCGATCCTTGTCGCCATCACTGGCGCCAATGTTACCTACTCGAGTAGTCGACTCTGCCAATGGCCGCTTCTCCTGTTATGTCTACAAGACCTAGATATGACCACCGCGACCAGAAACTGTCCCGTGCTTGTCTCTGATTTGCGGTTCTACGACAATCACCGGCGTCTCTAAGTTCTTATGACATAACCAGTCATCACCGACCTATGACAATCCAACGCGACGGAGCTAAGCCTATGCTTACCTCTGTTCGCGAATCCCTCTCAACATCACCAGATTCAAGGCTCGTCGAAACCTATGGTGTTGTCGGTGATTCTTCTCACCGATCGCGATTAGGAACCGCTTTTCCTTCGGCTTAGCCGCCACGAGTTATCACTCGAATCTTAGACATGGACAGATCCTACGATCGTTTTCCATCCTCAAGGAAGTTCCTCCCGTGGCGACAACGAGAGCTTCTCGATCGATACGGCACATGCCGTCACGGATCAAGATCCGGCGAATTCCTTCACCTTGATCGCCAATCATCTGAGCCTGACACAAATCCGACCACAGATTTTTTGGGCTCTCTCCGGCTTCAGCCACCGCGACTTCTCCAACGAATTTCTTCTCGGCGTTAATCTCCACCAGCAACTTCTCAGGTTGCAAAAGAAAAAAAAAACTGACGCGGTTTCAGATTTGCTTCCTCTGTTTGCCACCGGCGCTTGAAAATTAGAGATCTCAATCCTTGTCGTTCTCGTGAGATATCAGCTCTTCTTCTCGTCGTCCCCGTCGAGCTTTAATCCTTCGAGCTCAACTTGGTTTCTTTTAACGTCGGGAAACGAGTCGAAGAAGACGAGGTCTCAATCTCTCTGATTTTCACCAATCAGATTTACAACGCGTCCTTACACGTGTTTATGAAACCCAACAACTTGCTATTTTCCTTTCGAGAACCTTGGGAATTCACGAACGCTCTATTTCATGAACTTTCCAAGCTAACAACTTCTCTTCTTGTTGAATTGAAGATGACAAAGACTTGATCTCTCTCCTATGGGTCAAAAAAACATGTTTTCTTCTCTTACTTGAGACCGTGTTGTTCTCTTTGATTTTCCCGCAAATCAAATCGCACACATGTAAAATATGAACACGTCATGAACGGAAACTCGTCATCTTCTCTTCCTTTGATCTCTTTTCTTTCACATGACCGCATATGTAGGACCAAACAAATTAAACCCTTGAGAAACTTAATTTCTCCGAGCAGACTTTTATTTACCCAACCAATATGATTAACTTCAAAGCTCTCTTGCTTGGTTTAAGATTTCCTACAGATGCATGTGTGACCAAACCTATCAAAATACCTAAGCTTTTAATAAACCTTAAAGCTTTTGTGTTTGGCCTATAAACTTTAAACCACAACACAATTTTTCAACCCGTGAACTCTTGTGATATACCGTTGAATACGTAAATCAAAACCTGAAAGCTCTGATACCACTTGTAAAGGATTTTGTGATCCAAATCCTTGTCCCAAGACAATTAACCGATTTACGAATTCTAAAGACACAAGACTTTAACCCAGTTCACGGTCGCAACCGCTACATCTGGGGTGGATCCGGGATCCACAACATTCACTATGAAGCATCGGAAAACACCTCCGACGTGGTTTACAATAAGAAGGTCAAACACTCTCTCGATCCCGGTTAGATAACCCGAGAGAGTACAAAGAGAACCTAGGAAGAAGGACTACTACAAGCTAAGCCTAGATACCGAGAAAAGACTCTTTCTCTATCTAGCTATCTCTTGCTTTACGAGCCACCTCTAAGGTGCTCGGAATCCTAAGGACTCGGATTAATATATGTCTTAGATTCTATGCTTGTATTTATAACCAATGTCTTATGAAGGTCTTTTCCTATTAAGATTAGGAATCATCGTTTTCCTAATTGTAATAGGAACATGTCTAAATCTGATATTCTCACAGACATGTTTGTTTTAATAACATATGCGTTGGTATTTGAAATGTAATTAAAACAAACAAACATGTCTAATAAATTAAAGAGTATAAAGTTGTATGAAGCTTAGCTAGGCCAGGTTCAAGTTATGTTTGATTGCATGGTGTAACACTAGAAAAGACATGTGGGATTGTGTTTTTACATTCACTTAATTGGTTATATAATTCATAATTGTACTTTTTTTGTTTGATTGACAAAAACTAAAGTAATTATATACACTAATTACCGATTTTGTTGGGTTTGATGAAGTCATCACTATCTATTTTTATATTTTTAACATTGTAAAGGTCGATACAAACCTTTTACTATATACTAATCGTGTTATTAGTATATAGTTATATATGGTAAATTATGTATATACACCTTTGCAAATAGAATTTTGTATTATATTGTAGGGTGTAATATATGGATGCATGCATGTCATGCCACAAGCTACCTCTATATATATATACACTAATACTCACACCTCACAAGTTAACAATACAACTTGCTTTTTTTAGCTTGTAACTCTTAAGAAGAATACAAAGACACTATTTGGGAGCTTGAAAATGGAAATGAAGAAGGTGGTGATGAACTCAGAGAGATTAATTAAGGAGAAGAAGAGATCATTAAGTAGAAGATTAGGGAAGTATATGAAAGAACAAAAAGGAAGGGTTTACATCATCAGAAGATGTGTTGTCATGCTACTTTGTTGGCATGATTGATTCCAATATTCACAATTTATGCCAAGTTCAAAATGTATGTGTATGTGTAGCTAAGGAAGAAAAACCCGGTTTGCTTGGTTATCTTCTACCAAATTGTATATATCATTTGGCTCATAAGGTGTAACTTTTTGTTATCTAATTAGTCTTATGCTTAATCATGCTTCCTACATATTTTGCCATTAATTATGTTGAAATAACTAGAAAATATCAATATTTTTACAATAGAAATACATGTAGAATAGGCTGGTTTACCTATTAAGTTAAAGATAAATGAGACAAATTGTAAATCTCACCAAATCATGAATACAATTAATTTATTCAATCTTCAAAAATCTTTCGGAAACATCAATAATATAGATATCTATGGAAATAAGTCAATCCAACAAACAAGAAAAGTAAAAATTGTTGTAGTAACAAATCCACCTTTTGTTATATTCTCAAAAAACAAACAAAACCAAGAAATGTCACAATATCAGTACATAGATCCACACAGTAGAACCTCTCTTAAAGAAGACCTTGGATGTCAATCTCCACGAAAGAGCATGGATCAGTGATGTCAAAGTTGTCCAAAACCTGAACCATAGTCAAGAAACCGGAATTGGCTTAGACCACAAAACCAAACCAGATGGGTTTATGTCTCATTGTAACAAAACAAGATGAAAGAAGTGAATGTAACCTGAGGATGCACAATCCCAAAGTTACCAACATGTTTCCCTTTGTAAATGACACTTGCTTGTCTACCTGGTAAAAACTCAGGCTCCTATTGCATAATTAAAGCAAAAACACGAGTTTTAGAGCGCGAATACCTTTTCATTATCAAAGATACTGTAATAAACTCATAGTAAAAGCTTACTTGAGAACGGTTTATGTAGTATCCGGTATTGTCACCGTTTGGTACAAATGGTATAGCCATTACTTCCATGATTCTATCGACGAGGCCATGTATAAGCTGAATCATACAGAAAAAATATTCAAATATAAGATTTGAAGTATCATCAACGGCTCCAAAAAGATGAGCTCGAAATAGAATGAGATCAATATACCTCAAATCCGGAAGTAGCACCACAGTGTAGTGCAGCGAGATGACGGCGATTTGATGCACCTACGTCTTTGGATTCATCCAATAAAGCCACATCGCCTATTTCATAAATCTTGAAACCAAAAGAAAAGAAAAATTGATCAAGAGACGTTAAATATAGCTTACGATAATTGGAGAAATGGAGGTAAACTTACCTTAATAGGTTTCGGGTGGTCTTTGTTAGAACCAACTGTCTTCAATATTCCAGGCATCAGGCTCCTTCTCACTTCCTAATAAACGAAAGAAATCTTCAAGCAGCGGTAAAAGCAGTAACCGAGTTGTGAAAAGGCACTCAAAAGGGTTTTGAGAGGCACCTCGAAATCAGCAGATCTTGGGTTCCCGATCATAACGGCCGAGTTGTCATCTTTTCTATTTAGCATTTCAAAGTTTTCCTTGTGCGCGCATAGTATCCATGTCAGAACCTCGGTATAGACATTCATTGCAATCTAAAAACCCCAAAGATAAATACAAAAAAACTATGTGAGATACATATGCTAACTGTGTAATATGAAAAACAGAGACTGACATTATAAGCAAAGTGGAAGTGCTAGTAACCTCTGATCTGAGAAGATCGCTGAGCTCATTCAAAGCGAATGGTTTTATCGAAGCAGGTTTTCTTGTTGGGAGGTTATTGAAACCATACGAAATGGCGACATCCTGGTGAAAGATATCCCAAGCTATTAATTAATCTACATAAAACCATTCATATTTCCATCAACGTATATAATGAAAAATTACCTCCATAACATCACAGGGATGGAGCACGTCGCTTCTGCTTGGTGGTACATGTACTTTTACAAGGCATTGGCTATCGCTAGATTTTGAACGCTCAGCGTGCAACTGCATCCGGTTCAGCAGACTTGTAACCTGGGTGTTAAAAAGGCAATTGCCCAAAGAATAAAATGTTTTAAGACAATGTAGTGGTTTACTTTCAGACTGTCACAGTTAGATTGATAATTCAACGATAGAGAGAAGAACGGTTCATTAGTCACAAAGTAACAAAACATTTTGATCACAATGATTGCTTTTGTTACCTCGTCTACCTCCAAAGAGACTCCCATTAAGGAAGTGATATAAGAGAGAGGGACTTCCATATCATACAGAGACAAATCTGGAGAGATGTATGATTCTCCATTATCATATGTAACTTCGACAGGCTCAATCTCGAATTTCCTCTCACAGTATTCGGAAAACGTTGTAACCTACAAAAAACAAAACAGAATGGTGAATGATTATCGAAAGTCGGAACATGAGCATAGTAACTGTGAATTTGTTAACAGTGTTACCATTGTATTCAAAACAATCTTGGCCTTGGTCAAATCGGTTGCTGTACATTCAATGAAGACATTCTTCGTCTGCAGGGTAATTGCTGAATGTGCACCATTGATAATAGGTGGCAATGACAGCACAGTTCTGCAAAAGCAAACCTTCATAGTTATAAGTTGTTGCGCGTATTATACTGTCAAGAACCACAAAATACCTTTTACTGTCGTATAAAACAGGGAAGACAGGTGAGTTCTCGATTATGTGAAGAAACTTTTTCAGCTTCAAATCTGACTGCAAAAAAGAGATAATAAAGATATCCATCAGAAAAGCTATACATTTTATAAAATAAAAGCTTCTTCAGAAAGGTTGAAGTAGACGTAATCACATGATTTACCTTGTAAAATTCAATTAATTCATCAGCCCTGAAGCTCTTAGTCTGCGCCAGAGAGGTTGGTATTAGCCAAGGTAACAAAGATGAAACAATCACTAGTAAGATGATGTTACATAAATAGCGCGAAACTGTGAACTGAGAAATAAATATATAACTATCTAAATAGCAGAGGAAGTTTCAAACTTTTAAAGAACAAACTTATGAGATATTAAACAAGAAAGCACACCCTCCTCAATCACTATGCACATTGAACTATGTTTGAATCAAAGATATTCTAGTTGATGAACCCACAAGGAAGGAAACTTACTTGCTTCAAAGGTACAAAATTTATATCCGTAGGCGACAAAGCCTGAAAATAAGAAGCAAAAACCACAATATCAACACCAAATAAATCAGTAGAAGAAGAATAAAAGTAGAAAAGTGTAACCACTCACCTCATATGTGAATGGACCCTGTAATGTATCTAAATCATGAGTTCCAATAGCAACCAGGGATCTTCGCCTGAAATATACATTGAATCAAAAATGAATCACATAGTGATATTTGCAGCTAATAACAGATTATATGAAAAGTTGGCAACATCATTTACCGGCAAATATTCTGATGTAGCTTATCCTGAAGATCAATGAAGCTGTTGTAACGAGCCTCGTCAAAAGTTACGCCTCTTAAGACAGCACAGACAACATACGGGCGAATCCGAGATGTCTGCAAAAAGAAAGAAACTTTCAATCATAAAGGAGAAAGAAAGAAAGGAAAACAAATGATGATTGTTGCATCAACCAAGTATACACATCACCTGGTCTGATTTAACATTCATCTTAAGCATCTTGTCTTTGCCAATATCAGCAAGCAGATAAGTCGGTATCTCCTGTTTCTTGTTGAAAACACGAAGAGCTTGCGCAAGCCCTTCAAGGCAGAGCAAATCGTATCTGCAAACGAAGAAACTAAATCAATTTCCCTCAAAAACTATCCTTCACTCCATTAACAGGCAAATTGAGATGGGTTTTGACCTGTTGGCAGGAATATCAATCTTGTAAATGACTTCTTCATTGTCATCAGCTTCTTCATCGATATGTTTTTCTTTCCTGATTATTGCTTTCTCTGTTGTCTAAAAGTCATTGGCACCATACATATAAACCTAATCAGACAATTAAAACTAACCACTAAAACCCGATAAGAACAAGACTATAGACAAGAAGACACTCACAACATCATCAAGCTCAATACCAAAACGGAAACAAAGATCTTCAAACTCTTCCTGTGCTACAAAATTTGAGAGAAAGAAGAAGAAGAAGAGACAAAACACACAAAGATTACAAATCGAAGAAACAGGAACTATATTGAATTAAAAAAGAGTTTCTTGTAGTATTTACTGTATGATTCTCCAAGAGCAGCAAACAAACGGTCTCTTCCGACACTTACGGTAGGCATTGTCGGAATTTAAACCTAAAACCACAATTCAGACAGTAGATGATGATAAATGTCAAACAGATCTAAAATCACAATCTAATTATTAGGGTTTATAGTCAAGATCCAATGAATCGATGGCAGAGACTTACCGATAAAGTTGGCCGGTGAGTGCTGAGTCGCGGCGGAGATAGGAAGAAGAAAGATAAAGTGGGAGTGGAGACGGCGGAGAATTATAACGCGTTAGGTTAAATATTGTATTTGTTACAATTTTTTTTATTTAGTCAACGTATTTTTTGACCTTTTCATCAAAAAAAATATTCTTTTGTTTAACAAAAAAAGACAGTTTCTTTTAGGAGAAATTCCTTAAAATACTTAAAAAATGTTTTTATGCGATCATTTGTTTATAAAAAAAATACCAATTATAAAGTTTTTTAAACGCTTTAGAATTTAGTTTTTGCATTTGGATGAAATATTTGAAGATAGAAATGTTTAGTTTTGAGATTAAGGGTTTAATTTTAAAATTTTAAGATAATTTTAATTTATAACATTTTAGGCCAGCAATTTTTTGTAACATAATTTGATTTCGTATTTTAGGCCTAATAACCTTTTTGATGATGGTATTACGAAAAATTGCCCTACTTTTAATAGTTTAACAAATTCACACAACTTTTGATTTATGGAATAAAGTATAACAAATATTTCATAACTTGTTTGACAAAAAAAAAAAAGATTTCATAACTTAAATTAGGATGTTTATTAAACGGAAGCAGAATGGGTAAAAGCTAAAATACAATAAACATTCAAACATACCACCTAGAGGTGAGAATCATTAAAATTATTACAACACTAACAACAACAACATCTATGACAAAGATGAGCCAATTTTATTTTTAAAGAAACAATTAATCAGCAAATTAACTCCCAATATGTCTTAGAATCACTACTTGTTCATGCCGGTCTTCTCCTTCACAAAATTAACAGCTCCCACTGCAGTCTCCGATATATTTTGACCAGTCTATACATTTATTTAAAATTATAAAAAATTATGAGATATACATATACATTAAAATACATTATGTATATATAATTATAATTTATATGGATAGTTTACTTGTATAGCTGTCGCTTGTGCAGCAGAAGCAGCATCCTTGACCTTGTCCATCAACACATTACTCTTCTCCTATACACAAATCAATTATAAATTCATAAACTTTACTATGGAAAATAAATACACTTGATAGTAAACCTGTTAATTTAGTTTTTATAAATAAATAAAAAAGTTAATATAGCTAGTTAATAAAACATAATATATTCTCTTTTTAGGCTATTTGTTTCTTGCATGTTTCAAATTTGTTTCAAAACTACCACGTTTTCAACAAAAGTGTCAAGAGAGAAAGATACCTCAGCACGACCAGCGGCTTGACCGGCTTGGAAGCTTTGCTTGTTATCAGCCATTTTCTTTCAATAAAAAGTGGTATAAATGAAATTTGATGTGTTTTCTATTTGTTTTCTTTGATGAGATTAGAAGTGGGCTTATGGTTCGTTTTTATAGGCCAAATGGACTCACTTCTATGGTGCCACGTCTTCTCTGACACCACGTGCGTCATGCGTTCAGCTTTGGCTTATGTCGGTAGCTTTCTATTGGCTATCAAGACCTTACGTGTCGTGTTTGTTTTGGTTTATAGGATACAAATACAATACATTCATTATGTGTGTTGGTTCTCTCACTTTCGTGTTATCTTTTTCATATTAATATATATTTCAAAAATATCTTAAATATTTTTTTTATCTTTGGTTTGCTAACCAAGATACTGATTACTTTTGGTATTATTAGTATAAAAAATTGATAATATGTAATGTTGTTTAATCAAACATAAAGGCCAAAAAAACGATTTTTAATGTCAAAATGTGACAAACGTTACTAGCTTTATTGGTGACAGAACCAGAGACCACGGTTAAACATTAGATTCAGACAGTTAAAAATCAAGATAACTGTGTTGTTGTTTTTGTCTGTTTTTTCAGTGACGGTGTTGAATAATCTGGTACACATCTATAACTCCTGAACCGAAATCCGGATCGGCTGCAGCTTTTACCGCGAATCCTGCAACGGATTTAACATTAACCGGAGGTATTAACAGCGGTCCGATCACTGGGATTTTGGTCACTTCTTTTGGTAAGAGCTTCAAAACCTGTAATGAGAATATGCTATGAGACATTCTCAAAGATTCAATACCTTTTCGAATATAAACGAAGATTTTGATGCAAAGTCTTTCTTTACCATCTCTAGAGGAGCACCAATGAGACTAAGTGGTAGCTTTATGCTACCTACCTGTCGAGTCCCGTGTATGAATCCTGGCCTTAGAATCGTCCCTGAAAAAAAGAAACGACTAATCGGTGAAGAATCAATGAACACAAGCATACAAGTTTTAGATCAAAAGTGTGAGAATTTAAACACACCTCTGTTTCCAAATTTATCCAAAATCTCAGCTTCGGTTGCTCTCTGCAAATTGCATACACAAACTGATCAAAGAAATTCAAAATAGCTAAGAACTAAGCCAAGAAGACGAATAAAATAAGAATAAGAAGAAGAAGAAGTAAGTACCTTCCCTTCGAAATATCCTCGGATTAAGTTGTTTATAACACCAAAATCCGCAGCTGAGATATACACAAATTTCTTCACACCTGAACATAAACCTAACATAAGCTTCTTTTTCTCTCGGTCTCATACAAACAAAGAAGGCCTTTTAAAATTGTTACCTTGTTCTGATGCAGCTTTAACAGCATTAATGTTTGCAGTACCGTTGATTCTGACCATATGAGAGTTGGAACCGAAGCCACCAACACAGGAAATCTGCAGAAAACTCCACAAGAGATGCGGGTAAAAAAGGAACCATACCATTTAAGTAACTTTTAAAAGAGTACTCGATTACCACAGATGTTATCCCTTCTAGTGCAGGCTTCAAAGAATCCGGTGAAAGCAAATCGCCTATACAATCGTTTTAGTAATGGTCATTTCGTTCTTTGTTTCTTAAGCGATGAAGAGAAGAACGAGATGTGTGTGTTTTAAGAAACTTGAGCATACCTTGATGCCAAGTTACATCTTTGACCCATGAATCATGTAGAGAAGACCCACCAGACCTAAGAATAGTTTGCAACAGACCAGAGTTAAGCTATGTAAAGACGGTCTACGAGTGCACAACACACACACAAAAGGACTAAAGCAGGAAAACCGGCAAGAGTCTTAATACAACCTGCTAAGGCTAGAGACAGATAAGCCTTGTCTAAGTGCCTCATTGCATATATGTGAGCCTACATAACCATTTCCACCCAAAACCAATATCTGTATACAAACAAGACATAACAATGTAATTTTGTGTTGAGATTACAAACAAAGGCTATAGACTTTCACAGCAAAAACTCATAACCAAATACACACTCTACACAAACTAAAAAAAAAAAAAAGTTATTGCCTATAATAATATCACCTTAGCTTTTGAATGTGAACCAGAGGATTCAGACAAAAGCCTTTTATTTCCTCTCTGAGTTATTGAACTGGGGACATAGAAAGACAAGAACATCATAAATAAAAAATAAAAAAAATGAAAATCCATTAGGGAGTGATTTCGTATTTTGTATAAAAGATCAAAACTTTATTCGATGAACATTTCAATAGAAATCGAGAAACTCACGACATGGTGACGGCGGAAGATGAAGACGGCGGAGATCTTGTCCGAATCAGAGACCTAAACATCGTATTATTAAAAATCTCGAGTATCGATTTATTAGTCGAAATCTTTAGCAAATGAAAGTGTGACATTTGATTTTACAATTAACAACTGTTATACGATTGTGGCGTTCTAGCTTCCACGTAGGCGATCCACGTGTCTCTTTTTCTTAAAATCTGAAGAATTTTTTTTTTTGCAATATTAATTAAAAATTTGGGAATTACAAAACAACACTGGCTACAAAACTACACCATTTGTCTACAAAACTACACCATTTTAAACTTAATTTCCAAAATTAAATCTAAACACCCAAAATTAAATCCAAATAAATATTGTCCACATAATTATACTCTTTTAATATTGTATTATAAACATTTATTAGCAAACCCAAATTAAAAGATTTTAATTTTTGTAATTTTTTAAATGGTTAATCAACATTTTAAAATTTTGAAAATGTTATAATAAAATATTGAATTAAGTATATTTTTGTAAATGAAGGAATAAAATGGTGTAGTATTATGAATTCCTCTTATAAAATATTTGATTGGACTTAACCAAGAAAAATATATATTTGATATTCCTAGTAGAATTTAGGCTTGAATATTTTTTAATAAAAAAATAAAAATATTTGATATTCCTAGTAGAATTTAGGCTTGAATATTTTTAATAAAAAAATAAAAATATTTGATATTCCTAGTAGAATTTAGATTTAACTAGTGACCCAAAACCTATTTGGTTTAATCAAATTATTTTTATTATTATTATTCTTGGTTTGTCAAGCAAAATTGGTTCAGTTTTGAATTGGTTAATGAATTTTTATACACATTTATGGATATTTTCAACGATTGAGAGTGTTTTTTGTCACAACAATTGAGTGTTTTATAAAATCATACCTTATGATTTGAAATAATAAATATGAATCCACATGGGTGAATGTTTCACAACTGTTCGTATATGTTTGTCCGACTTGTTGCCTCCTAATCATTTACTTAACTTGCTTGTAACTTTGTAACAGTTGGTAGACATATAATAATCGTTAAGTATTTTTAATTAATTAAGTATTAGACCAGTTACCTTACCAAATCAAAAAGTTTTCTACATTATATAGAAACATAAAAGAAGAAAAGATTGAAACATAAAAGAAGAAAAGAAGAATAATTATAGTATATGTTAATAATATCGTTTAAACGTCCAAATTGCCGACAAAAACGTCAATATTAGTGAATAGCTATCTGAAATTTTCATATCTAGATTGATTAACAAGCTCTATTTTGCAATAATCATAACTCATAAATCATAATTTAAGATATGACACAAAAAAAAATCACATCTTTTCAATGATTAAAAAATCCACAGTTTATTAAAAAATAAAAATAATCCAGAGCTTATAAAACAGATTAGTCCCAACACTAAGTGAGATATAATCTTTATATCTCATAATCTCTCTTATAAGCTCTTCACAATCTTCCTTCAATGGAGCTTCTTCATGCAACAACATTTCAAACTAAACACAAACTACTCATTGTAGTAATAATCTTCACATCTCTCTTCACCATAATCCCACTTCTCTACCCTTTTATCGAAGACCCTAACCTCTTCCTCAAGCAACAACCTCCAAGCCAAACCATCACTCTCCAAAACGACGTCGTTTTAGCGACACAAGAGAGATGCGATATTTTCACGGGAGAGTGGGTCCGTAACAACGAAGCGCCTTATTACACAAACACGACTTGCTGGGCGATACACGAACACCAAAACTGCATGAAGTTTGGTAGACCGGACACGGAGTTTTTAAAGTGGAAATGGAAACCGGACCGGTGCGAAAACGGGTTACCGGTTTTTGACCCGGTTCGGTTTTTTGAGATTGTGAGAGGGAAAACCATGGCGTTTGTTGGTGACTCCGTTAGTAGAAACCACATGCAGTCTTTGATCTGCCTTCTCTCTCAGGTAAAAATTTTAAAAATACAACTTTTCAAGAATGGTTTTGTCAATTTATTTTTAGTTAATAATTAAAAAAAAACTTCAACAAAATCATATAGTATTAGTAGTACTCATCATATGATCTAAGGGTTATTATTATTATTATTATATAACTACTCTTGGCTTCGAAGCAACATTCTAATTGATGAGTTTTACTCTTGAATCATTAGTATCATATGTGTATAGTTTTATTATTATTCTTTTTTGTTGTATAAAAAGTTTTATTATTATATTTCGATGTTAAACTTTTGATAGAGTAGTGTAAACGAAGATAAATGTGCATCATATGATGCTTTGATCATATACCTTAATCATATTTTAAAAGTGTGTTCATATGCATACATTAATATATACATGTACTTAAATTTGATAAAAGTCATATAACTACTCAACTAATTTGTTTTAAAAATAAAATGGTACACAAGACTACTAGAACACCTTCATAGAGAGTCTCTAAATAGATATTTCACCTATTAAAAAGAATAAAAATAATAGAAAGCAGGCATGGGCAATCGGATATCCAAGCGGGTTTCGGATCCACCCAATCGGGTTTCGGGTTTTTCGGTATAAGGCAACATGATCCCAATCGGTATATTTCAAAAAATTCGGTTCGGTTCGGTTCGGAGCTATTCGGGTTTGGGTCGGTTTTGTACTTCAATCAAAGATCCGATTAATACCGAATTACTCTTCGGTTATCAACGGTTCCGTTAATTTTATAACCGAAGTACTAAAAGAACCGAATAAGTACTAGAAATAACCGAACAAATGAAAAAATTTCGAGTATTTTTACCCAAAACCCGAAAAAATTACCCATTTATCCGAAAAATTACCCAATTACCCGAAATTTTTACAACATTATTAATTTTTAAAAATATATAATCTAAAAATTCAAGTGTTCGAGTATAAATAAATTTAATTTTAATTTTTTACAAATAAATGCATTTAAGTTTAGGTAACAAATCTTAAAATTTTGGATATAAATGTATTTATAGTTTGATATCCCTAAGACATTATTTGTGAAGTGATTTTCACAAAAATGCTTAGGTGTCATCACCACATTCACTTTCACCAAAAGAATGATGACATGGCATTCATCATATGATTATTTGAGTAAAAATGGTAACTATAAGATGACATGACATTCACTAGATTTCAAAATAACGTATTAGCGTAATGGGCCTTTAATAGTTATTAGCGTAACGTTTTTTACCTAAAAACAAATGGGCCTTTAATAGTTTTAGCGTAACTAAAACTATGTTTTAATACGTAACGTTTTTTTACCTAAAAGCAAATGGGCCCTTAATAGTTTTAGCGTAACTAAAACTATGTTTTAATGCATTTTGTTTTCATCATTTTAACCTAATGATTCGTGAGTCTTTAGGTACACCATTTTTTAACCTAATGATTCTTTTATATAGATGGTGTTTAACCTTTTTCTCAATCATTATTCACTTCTTAAAAAATATGACTTTCTTATACGAGCTTACAATAATGGTATAAATCCCTAAGACATTATTTGTGAAGTGATTTTCACAAAAATGCTTAGGTGTCATCACCACATTCACTTTCACCAAAAGAATGATAACATGACATTCATCATATGATTATTTGAGTAAAAATGGTAACTATAAGATGACATGGCATTCACTAGATTTCAAAATAACGTATTAGCGTAATGGGCCTTTAATAGTTATTAGCGTAACGTTTTTTACCTAAAAACAAATGGGCCTTTAATAGTTTTAGCGTAACTAAAACTATGTTTTAATACGTAACGTTTTTTTACCTAAAAGCAAATGGGCCCTTAATAATTTTAGCGTAACTAAAACTATGTTTTAATGCATTTTGTTTTCATCATTTTAACCTAATGATTCGTGAGTCTTTAGGTACACCATTTGTTAACCTAATGATTCTTTTATATAGATGGTGTTTAACCTTTTTCTCAATCATTATTCACTTCTTAAAAAATATGACTTTCTTATACGAGTTTACAATAATGGTGTAAATCTCTAAGACATTATTTGTGAAGTGATTTTCACAAAAATGCTTAGGTGTCATCACCACATTCACTTTCACCAAAAGAATGATGACATGACATTCATCATATGATTATTTGAGTAAAAATGGTAACTATAAGATGACATGGCATTCACTAGATTTCAAAATAACGTATTAGCGTAATGGGCCTTTAATAGTTATTAGCGTAACGTTTTTTACCTAAAAACAAATGGGCCTTTAATAGTTTTAGCGTAACTAAAACTATGTTTTAATACGTAACGTTTTTTACCTAAAAACAAATGGGCCCTTAATAGTTTTAGCGTAACTAAAATTATGTTTTAATGCATTTTGTTTTCATCATTTTAACCTAATGATTCGTGAGTCTTTAGGTACACCATTTTTTAACCTAATGATTCTTTTATATAAATGGTGTTTAACCTTTTTCTCAATCATTATTCACTTCTTAAAAAATATGACTTTCTTATACGAGCTTACAATAATGGTGTAAATTACATTATTAAACGTATAAGAAAGACAATGTGAATGATTCTTCTGCTGGAAAATCACTTCCCAAATAATGAAAAAGATTACCTAGATAAATCAGTTCCTTCAACGATCCGCCATTATTTTTCGACAATATACGTTTGAAATTATAAATCTATTTGTCGCGGATGGCGCGAGAAATTACCTAGTCAGATATAATCATATATAGTATATGTAAAAATATATGTAATAACGGGTACCCGTTTGGATATCGGGTTCGGTTCGGGTTTACCTGATACCCACGAATCCATGACTTTAGGATCCAATAGGGTAATATTGTATTTTCGGGTTCGGGTATTTTGCTCGGCCCTAATAGAAAGTTGAAAGAGAATAGAAATGGTTTTATAACACTGGTTCAATTTACTTTATACTTCAAATTTTCATCGAACAATTTAAAAAGTTTAAAATATTGTTAGTTTATTAATAAGATCATGTTTATCAAAGGTTCTTATATGTAGAGTGCTTGTGTATTTTTTGTGTATTTGAGTATGAAATTAAATCAAAACATGTATTATTAATAAGAACTCTACAAAAGGGAGCTTAAAATGCTTCATTAAGCACTTTTTATTATAGGTGGCTTATTAATAATACATGTTTTGATTTAATACTCAAATACACAAAAAAATACACAAACACTCTACATAAGCACCTTTGATAAACATGCTCTTAAGAACTTTAGTGACCAATAAAGGAGATGCTTAAAAGTTGGTTTTGGTTCACCAATACCTCAATTATTGAAATAATGATATTCTCAAACAAAAATTAAAGTATAACTATGAAATATAAATGTACCAGCGAATTTAGATGTTTTAACTTTAATTAAAGTACTTTACTTGTAAAGATTCTCCAAAAAAAGTATACACACATAGACATTTCCTAAGACCCCATGGGGCATTTAAGCTAATTAAACTAACTAGTTTGATACTAAACCTAATTTATTGAGATTAAAAATTATATATAAACATTTTCAGGTTGAATATCCGGTGGATGTTTCGGTCAACGCTAACGATTATTTCAAAAGATGGACATACGAAACATACAATTTCACAATTGCAACATTTTGGACACCACATTTAGTCAAGTCCACACAACATGACCAGACCGAACCAAACCATACCGATCTTTTTAACCTATACCTCGACGAACCGGACGAAACATGGACAAACCAAGTAGGAGACTTTGACTACATAATCATATCTTCTGGCCATTGGCATTACCGACCATCGGTTTACTACGAAAACCGAACAATAACCGGTTGTCATTACTGTCAATTACAAAACATAACCGATCTCACAATGTTTTACGGTTATAGAAAAGCATTTAGAACCACCTTTAAAGCGGTTTTGGACTCGGAAAATTTCAAAGGAGTAATGTACTTGAGAACTTTTGCTCCTTCACATTTTGAAAACGGTGTATGGAACAAAGGAGGAAACTGCTTGAGGCAAAAACCTTATAAGAGGAACGAAGCGCGTCAAGACGAAAGGACGATGAAGCTACACGAGATTCAATTAGATGAGTTTCGGAGAGCAGAAGAAGAAGGTAAGAAGGTAGGTAAGAGGTTAAGGCTACTTGATACCACTCGAGCCATGTGGCTTAGACCAGATGGTCATCCTAGCCGGTATGGACATAGTTATGAGGCTAATGTCACATTGTATAATGATTGTGTTCATTGGTGCTTGCCCGGTCCTATAGATAATCTTAATGACTTCTTGCTTGCTATGTTAAAGAGAGAAGAAGAAGAAGAAGAAGACAGAGGAATATTATTGGCTCAAGTTCGAAAAATGTTGTATTAAGGACCAAAACAAAATCAAGTGTTGTGATTTATCTTTATTATTATAGGGTGTTTGTTTAATTGATTTATAGATGTTGTGCTTAGTAGTTATTATGTGAAATATTCGACCATATTTTAATACTTGATAACTTTAGTTAGCTGTAACAAGAACAAGTATTAACAGAACTAAGAAACTAACAAAGGAGTAAAAAGAAATTGGCCTATACAGGGATCGAACCTGTGACCTTCGCGTTATTAGCACGACGCTCTAACCAACTGAGCTAATAGGCCACTTTTGTTTAAGAATGATAACATTACATTTATATATGATTTAATATGAATTGTGATTAAACTGAATAGCAGCATTATAACGTGATTAGTCATTACTCATTAGCATGGCCGATACATAACATTTTGGGGTCACGACTCACATTACAGACAAGTTATTTGATAATTCAGCAAGTAGAGATATATCATATATATGTTTCAAAACTAAATTACGATAACAGAGACTACATATTTGACATATACATACTAAACATGTTTCGATTTTAGAAGATGTTTAAAAGAAATATTGATGTAAACATATTTTAATAAGAAAAGTAAAAGGGAAATTTAAATGTGAATACGTAACTTAAGACAAGACACTGTTGAAAAGGAGGCTTTGATTCAGCGAGCACGCCTCCGGCATGAGTATAATCACTAATATATCGACACGTGTCCTACATGACACATCACCACCCATCTTTGTTGTGTGAATTTACTGTTAAGATTTTATTTTTACTTTTTAACCCACTCTTTAATCCGTACGGACTTCCCATATCACATGAAGGTATTTTTTTTTGTATATTCCCTTCACCAAAAATGTTTATTTTTTTTAAAAGGGATCTTTAAAATATTTTTAGTGGTGTGATTTAATTTCGTGATTAAACAAGATCATAAATCTATATTATTATTTTTGAAGTAGTAATTTGAACATGTCCAAAAAATCACACTTATTTACAATCCATGCCATTATCCATTAAAAGAAATAAATATAAACATTTAATTACAAACACACAAATAAGGAGATATTCCAAGTTTTCTTAAAATAGGACTCAAATTTTAAGGAAAATATGTCATTCATACAAATACATATTACATAGTTTTTTTTTATAAAAATACCATTAAAATTTACTTATGTCAAAATACCATTAGAAATTTTTTTTTAACAAAAACCATTAAGTTTTTTAACAAAAATAACAAAAAATTAAAAAAGAGTTTAATTATTATGATCAAATTTTTTAAAATGAGTTGAAACAATTTTTTATAAATTTAAAACATACAAAACATAACATTTGTTAACGGGTTTGGTTTCCGGTTCGAATCTAAAAAAACACAAGAAATTTAAAATAATATTGAAATTAAATATAATATTACATATTTTAAATATATTCACAAGAAATATATATAATATATTTAAATTAAATTTGGGTAATTGACATAATTCGATTCGTGTATTTCAATTATGTTTTGAATCCGGGTCTCTTTTTTTGATAAAAAGGGTTTCATATTAAAAATATAAACTAAGATAATAAATTATATTAGCTAGGTTTCGGTTGTATTTTGAATCCGAGTCTCTTTTCACTCCTAAGTATAAAAAATAATAAACTTTATAATTTATAATAGTTTGGTGTGATCAACTTACAAATTATATTAAAATTTTGTTATACGAAATATAAAATACCATTTTTTGTCAACATTTGGGCCACAAATGACCGATCCATTAGCCAAACTAACTTTATCGTAGGTGTGGGGAATCGATCCCGGGTGGGGTTGTGCTACCTGCCTCATGTGAACTTATTACTGCCACTAGACCAAGACCACTTCCCATAATACAAATTTTAAATAGTAAAAAATCTCGGTTCAACAATATTTAATATTAAATGATTTTATTTATTTATGTAAACCATGATGAAAAATAACATTTATACGTTCTAAATTAAATATATAAATTTATAACATCATTTAAAAATATAAACCCGTAGTTCCAAGGGTTAATTCCTAGTAACTCCATTAATATAGACTTTGGTGGCGTAACTAATATCGGTTTATCTTAATATTAATTAAATTAGTGAGATACAATAAGGATTCGACACGTGGAAATCCATTTTAAGGTATGAGATGCTTTTCTGTGGCTTTTGAAAACAACTAGAAAAAAATGATATGATAGGTTGCTTTCATTACTTATTAATTTATTGTATTTAATAAAATTCCAATCGTTTATTTACAACTTCACGCGCTTCGTGTGTACAACTTTTCACATTTTGAAAATCTTTCTTAGATTTTGCATCGGTAATTGTCAGGTTTTAGTAAATCCACATGTGCTAATATAAAACATACAACTATATATGTTCATTTAGAAAATTTCCTTTTTAACACTATGGTTTTTGTATATATGTAGGTATATACTTAATTATTGTTAAAACAGGGTTCGGGTAAGATGCCGAACTGAGATGATTGTTATAGGAGTGGGGTCGGAAAACTCGTTAAGTGATAATGGGGACGAACATGTAATGCCGAAGTCGATGTAAAGGTAAATGCCGAACTGAAAGTATAAAGTGCCGAACAGAGAATATGATTAAGAACTCGGAGTTCGTTTGTTTATTGATTGAATGATTGTTTGATACAATGTCGAAGTGAAAGTATGTATTTCTAGCTGTTTCTCTCTATGGATTCTCTCTCAAAATTCCGGATCCCTCGCTTACGAGCCGGGATCTTCTATTTATAGTGAAGGCCTTTGATCCTTGGCGGGTTTTCGCTCTTTTGGCGGGATGGCTCCGGCGCATGCCCGACATACGAAAAGTTGTTCTGTCGAACACTCCTTTGCATTTAATGCGACTTGTCGAGCGTGCTTCTCGCATTAAATGCCGGTTCGGCCGTCTTCCGTGCCCTGCAGTCCGTACCGATACCTCCGAGCCGCGGCGCCGTACGGACGTCACCCGTGTCGGCCCCGACGAGGTTCGTACCGATGTTACTTGTCGCGCGTGCCTCCTTTAGTTGGGCTTTTGACTTCGGCTGGGCCTTGACTTCGGCGGGCCTTTGGGCCGAACTCCGGATAAGGCCCAATGAATTTTCCTGGTGACTTCTGGAATGGGCCAGGCCTGAGTGGGCTTAGGTCCACCCTTAACATTAGTCCCTCCCCCAGTTCGGCTTTCTAGGAGAGGCGAACTAAAGAGATCGGCCTTAGGCGCATTCTAGGAGTTACCATCGGTGATTTGATTGTCTTCGGCGATCGATTTCTTCGGTAAATGCCACGTCGCCGGGGTGCCACGTCGATTTGTTGAATGCCATGTCATAAAGGCGCACCATTTTTTGCCGAGTTAACGGTTGCCACGTCACTGAATCGTGTAATTATTTAAAGTTTCTTGGCGGCACATTGGGAGGCGCGCGCCGCCCTTTGGCGAATCGCTGGATGCCACGTCATCGTGATGATGGGTTTCCGTCGCTTCGTATCTTGTAGTCGTATCGTCGAAGCCGCGCCTTTTTCCCGGCGAGTAGGGGGACGCCACGTCATCGTAATGATGATGGTTCGTTTCGCGCCCTTTGATGGCGCCTCTTCGTTTTCCCATATTTTCCTATAAAAGGCCTTCTCCTCGGTTTCCTTTCTTTACTTCATTCTCTCGCGCGAACTTAAGGTACTTTCTCTTTCTTGAATTTTCTCCAACCTCTCTCTAGAAATTTTCTATTATCTTCTAGTCATGTCTTCTCACAAGAGTTCGGGCCCTTCTACTTCGGCATCACGCCCTGTTGTGAAGAAGTCGAAGCGTTCGGCCGTTCCGAACGAGCGGATATCACCTGCTATGGGTTCGGCAATCGATCGTACGACCGACCCCGTAGTTCGTTCAAGATCCAGGCTCGTCCGCTCCGGCGCCCGGGTCCTCCTCCAAGTCGAACGAGGTCAAGGTATCGGCCAAGAGTGTTACGATTCCCGCTTCGGCATCCGAGCCTACTACCAAGCCGAAGGCAAAGAAAATAAAGAGGGTTATTCACGTCTTCGGTCCATCTAAGAGTAAGCTCTCGGGGACTCTTAGCGAGGATTCAAGCTCCTTCCGGGACTAGCGATCCGTTGGAGCTGCCGGTGCCGGAGCCGGGTCAAAGGCCCCGGGACCGTCCGCCCGGGTATATCCGTTTGTATGAACGGATGTTCACCTCGGGGGGTTATGGTTTCCTCTTCCTCGGCTTCTTATAGACTACGTCGAGGAACGGAAGATCGCTCTTTCTCAACTGACGGCTCCATGCGTTCGCAACTTTGTAGGCTGCGATGGTGGCGTCGGAGGATCTAGGAGTTGAGATGAACCTTCGGCTTTTTGACGAGATCACGCGGGTCAGCAAGAATTATTCGCTGCCTGGCACCTGGTCGGTCTGCTGGAAATCCGGGTTTAGGCTGACGTCGGATACGTCGGTTAAATTTGCCAAGTGGTGGGACAAATACTTCTTCGTCCGTATCAACTCGGCATCTGTCTTGGACGTCGCCCGGGTGTATCAGACCAAGTGGTCGCCTTGTATTGGTAGGTATTTGGATTTTTCTTTGATCTTAGATTTCTCTAACTGATCTTTCCTTGTCTTTTTCGACTCTATTCCCGCCGTTTTATCCTTTCCCTCCGGAATACGAACCTTTCAAGGAAGCCTTTCGGAGTCGTACCGAGGTGTTGTGGACCGAAGTTCTCCGGCAACAAAAAGTTTACTTCGCATCACTAGGCGGTTAGTTAGTTTTTTTTTTTTTTTTTTTTTTTTTTTTTTTTTTTTTTTTTTTGAACGCTCTTGACTTGTTTGATCCGTTCCTCGAGTTCGTACAAGCTTAAACCGCAGAGGAAGGAAGACGTGGACGCGATGCTTTCTCTTGCCGACTTTCCAGGGGTTTTTGATGACGAGCTCGCCGAAGAGTTTCGTCTTGAAGAAGAGGAGGAGGCACGGAGTGACTCCGAGTTAGGTTCGGCTTCGGGGCACGCCGATCTTCCGCCGATGCCCGAGGGTTCGCCTCCTGCGGCGAATGAGCCGCCACTTCCGTCCGAGGCTCCTCCTGTGGATGTTATTCCAGACCCGCCGGTGGTGGATGACTCTCCGTCCCTTCCGGCTTTGGCATCGACTCCTTCGCTGCCAAGGGTCGGGGAAAAAAGAGGTCGCGAAGTGGACGCGACGACTTCGGCAGAACTTCCCCCCTTCTCGAGGCCTCGTACCGTAGCTGGGTCGGGCGAGGGTCGAACAAAGACCGCGTCCGAAAGTCGGACCGTTCCCGAAGTAGAAGGGGCGGATCGGGCTGCGGAGGATGCCGATCCTTTGAATCGGCCTGGCGAAGAGACCGAACCTGTTTTTGCCGGTGGCGATGGGTTTGCTCATGCGCTCGAGGAAGGCAACGAGCACGGCTTCTACTTTGCCTATAATGGTGCGGTCCCTTTCCTTAATCACAAGGAGGCTAGCGCGGGTTTCCAGCGGGCCGTTTACGAGGCCTATCACGGCGATGGGGGCCCTTCCGAGCTGGTGTTGGCCGACGAGGTAGCTCGATTGGCGAGGTTGGAGCGAGAGGGTATGTTTTTTCTTCGAAGAAGTTTTGCTCGTTCTCGATGTGTTTGATTTTGTCGTAGTCCTAACTCGTGTTTTCCCGTGTTGCTTTCAAGAGGACCCACCTCAGTTTCACCTACGAAACTCTCCTCATCAAGGAGAAGAAGCTGGCCGAAGATCGTCTTCGCGCCGTGGAGGGAGAGAAAGACGCGGCTCTGGCTAAGGTGAAGGAGCTTGAGGCGGGCTTGGCTTCGGCAAAAAGGTCGAAGAGACTGAAGCAGAGGCTTGAAAAGGCGGATGCTGAAAATGCCGACCTCCGAAAGCGGCTTCAGGAGGTAGGAGTTCAGAAGGGCGATCTCCAGAAGGCGCTCGAGGCCGAGGTTGAGTCGTCGAAGGCCCGCGACTTGATTCTTCAGTCGGCTCGTAAGGCCGAAGAGGCGAATGCCAAGGAGCTTGCCGAGCTGAGGGCGGACTATGACCAGCTCTCCGAAGTTGGCGCTGTGGAGGTGAAGCTTCTTCGCGATCGCCTCTTTACTGTGAAAGAGCGATTCCGTGATCTCCGCGCGGCTTCGGAGGCTCGGTTGGGCAAGCCGAAGGCCTATCTCGACGAACGGGAGTTCGTGAAGGAGAAGTACCTCCCGTTCAACCGGATGAAGGGTATCTTCGGCACCATTGAGAGGTTGAAGACTCTGCACGCGATCGACACGCCTCCCATTTTTGAACGCCGAATGCGCGAGAGGGAGGGTAAGCTTGAGCGTTGGCTGGGAGATCGGCCCCAACTTTCGTATGAGGCCTCCGATTTTGAGCTTCCCGCCGAGCCGGAGGTTGATTCTATCCTCGCGTTCTTGGGAGAAAACGCGGATGATGACTCCGAGAAAGTTTTAGGAGGGGCGATTGATGAGGACGAGGAGGTCGATGATGACGATCTGGGCGAAGATGAGGTTGCCGAAGATGATGCGGCCGGAGACGGAAGGACCGGAGTTGAAGGGGTCAGAGATAGAGGGGCCGGAGATGCTAACTCGCCCGAAGAATAGGGCCGAAGTCTTTTTGGGCCGATCGTTGTGATCGGTCCTCTTTTGTTGTTTTTTTTTTTTTTTTTTTTTGTAATCTTTGTTTAGGCCGATTGTTGGGATCGGCTTTGTTGTTATTTCTATTAATAAAGTACACCTTTTTCTTCCTTCTTTTGCTGTACTTGATGGTTCGTCTTCGTACTCGTATGCCGAACCCATATAAAATCTTCTTGCATAGTTCGCAAAAGATACGAACCGTTTTTCGAGATTGCGAGGTACTCGGCTTTTGTGGTTTCGGATTGGGCCACTGCAAGTGTTGAACATGAGTTCGTAGATATCTTCCTTGCAAAAAGTGGGTGATCGGTCCACTGCACTTTAAGATAGTGGCTAATTAGTTTGCGGAATAGACCGGCTTAAAAATGAGAGCGCGGAGCCCGTTTTAGTATAAGCGAAGAGCTTGTGTGACCGAACTCGGAGTTCGTTTTTGTCTGAGCGCGGAGCTCGTGTTTCCTGAGTTCGGGACTCGTTAAGGAAAATTTTTTTTTATTATCATAGCTGCGCCTTTTGGAAGGCTGCCTACGTACCCAATAAGGGATCAAGCCATTCGTAGTTCGGTTTACATTTTTTTGAATAAGAACTCGGAGTTCGTTATTTTTTTTTTGTGGCCGTTGTGGTCGATTTTCGGCTTTTGTGTCTTCTATGTTGATGGTCTTCGGCATTTATTGTCTTCGTTGTTGACGATCTTCGGCGCTATTTCTTCTAGTGGTAGAACCTTTTGAGGTGCATCGCGTTCCAGGATCTTGGGATCGGTTTACCGCACATCTCCATGAGTTCGAAGACGCCAGGCCGAACGACTTTTGAGACGAGGTATGGACCTTCCCACTTTGCTCCGAGTTTCGTGATTGGCCTTTCTGCTGTGTTTTCGAACACTTTTCGGAGGACCAGATCGCCTTCTTCGAAATGCCTTCCCTTCACCTTCTTGTTGTAATACCTTGCTCGCCTCGGTGTTGGTAATTTTGGATGCGGAGTAGGGCGTGATACCGTTGCTCTTCGGCGTGATCTAGTTGGTCGACGATCATCCGCTCGTTCGTCGGTGGGTGTTGAGTCGGCATTGTTCCGCGGATACCGGGGACGTTGACTTCGGCAGGAGACATGGCCTCCATTCCATGGGAGAGTGAGAAAGGCGTTCGCCCCGTCGAACTGCGTGGACTTGTTCGGTGTGACCAGAGGACGCCTTCTAGTTCGTCAGCCCAGAATCCTTTCTTCTCTTCCAGTCGTTTTTTGATACCGTCGATGATCGTCTTGTTTGTTGCTTCGGCTTGTCCGTTCCCTTGTGGGTATCTCGGGGTTGATTTGTTCAAACGGATGTTCCATCTTGCGCAGAACCCTTCGAATTTAGCCGAAGTGAACTGGGTTCCGTTGTCGGTGACGATCTCGTATGGGAGTCCGTGGCGGCAAATGATGTATTTCCGGACGAAATTCCGGACCTTCGTTGCATCGATCTTCGCGTATGCCTTCGCTTCTACCCATTTCGTGAAGTAATCGGTGACGATCAAGAGGTATTTCCGCTGTCTTGACGATGGCAAAGGTCCGACGATGTCCATGGCCCATCTCATGAAAGGATAAGGCGCGGTTGCCGAACTCGGCGGTTGTGTTGGAGCGTTGATGAAGTCTCCGTGTCTTTGGCACTTTTCGCATTTTTGGGCGAAGTCGGCGCGAGTCCTTTTGCATCGTCGGCCAATAGAAGCCGTGGTTTTTCACTTGAAGGACTAGTGCGCGTCCTCCCGAATGATTACCCGCAGCCTCCTTCATGGGCTTCTCGCATAACCCGGTCGACTTCGTCGCCCATTATGCGAATAGGAGGGCTCCCGATGCGCTCCAACGATAGAGGCGGTCGTCGAGGAGGGTATAGCGGGCCGCTCCGCACTTGAGTCTTCGGCCTTCCCACTTTCCTTCGGGTAACTCGCCGGTCCGCGGATATCGAATTATTTCCTCGCCGCCAATCGTCCGGTCCCTCAGGGGTTTGAGTGCAACGGTCTTCTCTTAGTGGTGAGTCCGGCGTACCAAGGTCTTCGTCGAACTCGTCCGTTTCTTCGACGTCTCGATTGATTACGCATACGCCTTTTGGAAGGGCTATGCTCGGATTCTCGATGCACTCAATGGGGATCGTCCTCCGAAGGGTCGGGTCTGACGTCGAAGCTAAGGCTGCGAGTGCGTCTGCCGAGGTGTTTTCTGCCCTCGGTATTTTGGTGATGGTGAAGTGCTGGAGTTTTTTGGCCAGTTCCTTGACGACTTGGAGGTATGCCTCCATCCTTTCGTTTTTAGCGTCGAACTCGCCGCTGAACTGGCTGGTGACGAGCTGAGAGTCGCAGAATGCGTCGAGCTCCTTTGCTCCGAGTTCGATCGCGAGGCGCATGCCGGCTATCATTGCTTCGTACTCTGCCTCGTTGTTGGAGGCCTTGAAGCCCAGTCTGAACGATTGTTCGAGGACTTCGTCGGTTGGCGATTTGAGCGTGATGCCGATGCCGGACCCGTGTTGGCTAGAAGACCCGTCGGCGTGAAGTGTCCAAGTGTTCTTCTCTCGAAGCCGTTGTCATTTCGGTGGTAGTTCGATCAGGAAGTCGGCAAGGACTTGTGATTTCGCGCTGGTTCTCGCTTTGTATTCGATGTCGTACTCGCTGAGTTCGACTGCCCACTTGGCGATTCGGCCCGACTGTGTTGGACTGTGCAGGATGGTTCGCGGCGGGCCGATTCGTGAGGATGACTATGGAGTGGGATTGGAAGTATGGTCGGAGCTTTCGTGCCGAACTGACTACTGCCAAGGCCAATTTCTCCAAGGTTGGGTACCTGCTCTCCGCACCGTCGAGGGCTTTGCTCGTATAAAAGATAGGCTGCTGATCACCGCGATCTTCTTTGACCAAGTACGGCGCTACTCGCCGAAGTTGATACGGCGATGTAGAGGTATAGGGTCTCTTGGTCGACTGGTTTGGCGAGGATCGGTGATGTGGAGAGGTACTCTTTGAGCTGTGCGAATGCCTCTTCGCATTTTTCATCCCACTCGAAGCGTTTGTTACCCTTTAGGAGCTGGTAGAAGGGTAAACATTTGTCCGAAGATCGCGATATGAATCGGTTGAGTGCGGCGATTCTTCCTGTCAGTCTTTGGACTTCCCTAGTTGTTCGGGGTGAGGGAAGATCCCTGATGGCTGCGATCTGCTTCGGGTTTGCTTCGATGCCCCGTTGAGTGACAATATACCCAAGAAATTCGCCCGAGGTCACGCCGAACGTGCACTTCGCGGGATTCAACTTCATCCCGTACTGATTGAGTGTTGCGAAGCAGGTGGCGAGGTGATCGACATGGTCTTTGGCAGCTAATGACTTGACCAGCATGTCGTCGATGTATACTTCCATCGTCTCGCCTAGTTGGTCGGCGAACATGCGGTTCACCAGTCGTTGGTATGTTGCCCCCGCGTTCTTTAGGCCGAATGGCATGACCTTATAGCAGTAGGTACCCCGATCTGTGATGAACGAAGTCTTTTCTCTGTCTTCGGCATGCATCATGATCTGATTGTAGCCCGAGAAGGCGTCCATGAAGGATAAGAGCTCGTTCCCCGCCGTTGCTTCGACGATTCGGTCGATGTGGGGTAACGGGTAGCTATCTTTCGGACAAGCTTTGTTGAGATCGGTGAAGTCGACGCAGACTCTCCACTTACCGTTCTTCTTCTTCACGACCACGGGGTTGGCCAACCAGTCTGGATATCTCACTTCGTCGATTGATCCAGCATTTACGAGTCGTTCGACTTCGTCATTTACAGCTTGGGCGCGCTCTGGTCCCAACTTTCTTCTCTTCTGCTTGATCGGCTTGAAAGTTGGGTCCACGTTGAGTTCGTGGCAGGTGATGTTCGGGTCGATGCCAGGCATGTCTTCGGTACGCCATGCGAACGTTTTATAGTTCTCCTTTAAGAACTCGATCAGCTTGTCCTGCAACGTTTGCTCGAGGTTGGCGCCGATGCCGACACATCGCGTGATATCGCTTAAGTCGATGTTGACTTGCAATATCTTGTCCAACTTCGGGGCTTCTTCGTTCGTTGTTTCTTCGTATTGCGTCGCCGAAGTGGATGTTGAAGGATCGGAGGGCGCGATGTTTACCTTCGACCGAAAGGCTTCGGCCATTTCTTCGTCTTCCGGCCGAGTTATCGCGCGGGACTTTCCGATTTTGAGTTCGGCGATAAAGCAGCTTCGCGCTATGCGCTGATTTCCTCGGACGGTTACCGTTCCGGTTGGGCCTGGAAACTTCAGGCATTGGTGGTAGGTGGATGGGATGGCTTCCATCGCATGGATCCATGGAGTTCCCATGATGGCGTTGTAGATAGCCGGAGTGTCGATGACATCGAATTTGACCGGCCTGGTCACTCCTCCGATGTGCACTGGGAGTTTGATGGTTCCCAGTGACATGGTCGTCTCGCCGTTGAATGCGGTCAAGGGCTTCCGATTCTGCTTAATCGTGTAGTCCTTCAACTCCATTCGCCGTAGAGTGTCGTAGAAAATAAGATCGACCGAACTACCGGTGTCGATCATAACCTTGGCTACTTCGCGGTCGGCGATGAGTAGCTCCAAGACCAAAGGGTCGTTGTGGGGGAAGGCGACGCTGGTCGTGTCGCGTTCGGTGAAGGTTATCTCTTTTGCCGCGTTTGCCGGTACGTCGGCTGTGGGTGCCCATTTGACCGCGGCTACGGCTCCGCGTTCGGCCCTCTTGATTGACCGGATCGAGTCGTTGCGGTCGACGAGGCCTCCCATGATCATCCCGATCTTTTTGCGAGCGACTTTGGGTGGGCCGGGAAGTTCTTCCCGTTCTCTTTTGTCGACGAGTCTTGGTTTCGCGTCCGATTGCGTTCGGCTTGCCCGTTTGCCGCTGGTTGGGTTCGGTTGTACGTGTATGCGGCTTTTATTTCTTCCGCCGTTGGCAATTTGACCTGTCCGGCCATGTATTCGCGCATGAGCAGGCTCCTTAGATGTCTACACTCTTCGTTAGAGTGGCCATCTTGACCGTGGAAGCTGCAATGTTTTGACGCATCGTGTCTTCCTCGCCGGTCGTTGTTTTGGTGGCTCGATGAGCCTCTGTTCGGGTTGTCACCCTGCGGCCTGCTGCGATATCCTCCCGAACTACTCCTTTCTTGGTAGTTCCCTCTGCTCGGATATCCCGAACCGTTTCCCGTCCGATTATATTCGGGGCGGTTGACGTTGTAAACTGTTTGCTCTTCGGCATCCTCGATTGAGTGGACTCTGGGATGTCGGCTTTTGTATTCCGCGTCGTAGTGCTGTCGCGGTTCCCGGTGTTCCTCTTGTTTCTCCTTTTCTTTTGGGACGGTCTTCGCCGTTCGTTTTTTCTTAAAACTGGCAATGTCTTCCTCCAGTTTAATATACGCCGTCGCCTTATGCAACGCGTCTTCCAAGGTCTTCGGCAAATTCGTTGTGAGTTCGCGGAAGAATTGGGATTCGGTCCAGACCCCATTGCGCAGTGCTTCGATGGCGACATCATCGGGCACTTTTATTTTGGAGGCGACCTCCTTGAATCTTTCGACGTACAGCCGAAGCGATTCTCCTTCCGCTCGCGTCATCTTCCACGAAGTCGGCGATGGACAACTCCTTGTGGATGTACATGGAGTAGTGTTTGAGGAAGACGGTTTGGAGCTCGTGAAAGTTCCCGATGGAGTTCGGCATGAGCCTCGTTGAACCATCGTTGTGCTCCTCCCCGTCGGGTTTTCGACGAAGAGCCGACGATGAATCGGCATCTCTCGGTTCGGGTGCGAATCGTGCCCTTCCCATTGATATGGTGAATGAGGTAACGTGTTGCACGGGATCCTTCGTCCCATCATACTTCGGGATAGTGATTTTCCCGGGGTGCGGAATACGGAAACGCGTGATGTCCGACGTGAAGGGGACATTTTGTGCTTCTCTTAGGACGCGGCCGATCTCGGGTGCCGCGCTTGTCGCCTCGTGGACTCGGGAGTTCATCTCGGCCAGCTCTTGGCGCATTCTTTCTAGCTCGTAATCCCTCCCGGTTTGGGCGAATGTTGGTGCGTCTTGGAAGAGATGGTTGTTCGCGGCAACCTGGGGGTTGGCGAACGGCGGGGTTCGCTGATGAGTGTTAGGTCCGGCAGTCTGGTGGGCGAACTGCGGAGTGTTGTAGATTGACATCGAGTCATGAGTCCCGTAAAGATGTCCTGTCAGTGGGCTGAGAAACTGATGGTTCTGATTTTGCTGTGTCGCGAATTGAGTCGCGTCTGTTGAGGGTCCTCCGAACAAGTTTCTCTGAATGTTCGGCGAAAAGTTGGCAGCTGGTCTTGGGTTTTGAGATCTTTCGCTTGAGAGCGCCTCGAATCGTTCGTTTGTGGACTTGGTGAGGGTGTCCACCTTGTCCATTAGGCCGATGAGGAGTTCGGCGATTTCTGATCGGCCGTCTTGGCTGTTGCGACTAGCTTCGGCAGCTAATGTCGGCTCAGCACTCGGTATGGCTATGGTGATTCTTGGTTCGCGGGTTGGTTCGACAAGAGTTGTACGAACCGCTGTTGGTGTGTGGAGCTCTGATTCTGCGACTATTGGTGTGTGATTGACTGGGATCGCCGATGTCTGTGCTTCGGCTAGTGCAGCTTGTAGGACGATTGGTCTGTGTGAAGCGTTCTCTGTTTGGTTTGTCATTGTAGCTGGAAATGTTGATGTTCTTCTTGACTTCGGGTCGTTCGTGAATTATCGTAAGCGTGAGAGTTTTTCCTGAAGTGTCCCCTCAGACGGCGCCAAATGTTAAAACAGGGTTCGGGTAAGATGCCGAACTGAGATGATTGTTATAGGAGTGGGGTCGGAAAACTCGTTAAGTGATAATGGGGACGAACAGGTAATGCCGAAGTCGATGTAAAGGTAAATGCCGAACTGAAAGTATAAAGTGCCGAACAGAGAATATGATTAAGAACTCGGAGTTCGTTTGTTTATTGATTGAATGATTGTTTGATACAATGTCGAAGTGAAAGTATGTATTTCTAGCTGTTTCTCTCTATAGATTCTCTCTCAAAATTCCGGATCCCTTGCTTATGAGCCGGGATCTTCTATTTATAGTGAAGGCCTTTGATCCTTGGCGGGTTTTCGCTCTTTTGGCGGGATGGCTCCGGCGCATGCCCGACATACGAAAAGCTGTTCTGTCGAACACTCCTTTGCATTTAATGCAGCTGTCGAGCGTGCTTCTGCATTAAATGCTGGTTCGGCTGTCTTCTGTGCCCTGCAGGTCCGTACTGATACCTCTGAGCCGCGGCGCCGTACAGACGTCACCTGTGTCGGCCCTGACAGGTTCGTACCGATGTTACTGTCGCGCGTGCCTCCTTTAGTTGGGCTTTTGACTTCGGCTGGGCCTTGACTTCGGCGGGCCTTTGGGCCGAACTCCGGATAAGGCCCAATGAATTTTCCTGGTGACTTCTGGAATGGGCCAGACCTGAGTGGGCTTAGGTCCACCCTTAACAATTATCATGTGTATGTTGATTTGTTTTGTGTAACATCATAACAGTCACAATGAAAAACAAAATATACAAACTTTATTAATATCTTAATTTTCAACTTCTAATCAAAATATTAATATTCTTTTTGTTGTCAAAATAATAATAATAATAATTTGATTAGAAGTTGAAAATTACGAATATAGTATAAACAAGAAAGTTGACCCAAATAAAATAAAGTAAACCAATACAAGTCGAATTATGCGACTCTTAATTTTAGTAAGTTAGATGGTACTAAACTACTAATTATAATTGTTTTTCTCAATTTGTATCATGCATGATTGAAAATGGCCGTTGCAACATATATAACACATTAACACACTAATAATGCAAATATGAGACTCAGTGTTTTGTCTTAAATTAGTTAATTATATTATTATTATGTTATCCATTGTTGTGACCAACATGAAATGTCTATAACTGTTACTCCTAATTTATACATATATTAATTAGGCAATACCCAAGCAAAATTCAATTATTATAGATAAATTGTTGGTGGTTGTAACACACGTGATAAGAGAGAGAGTGTGTGTGGGTGTGATTGGTAACTTGAGTTACTATTGAGTTAAGTTGAGTTATGTGTTTAACTCAAAGACAACTCAAAAATGTTACCAATCATGTATAAAACCAAACTTTTTGAAGTTAAGTTTGAGTTAGAATGTGGTATGATTAAGTTATAAATTTGAGTTACTCCTTTGTAAAATTGCTAATTCAAAAGTTTATTCAACATCAATAATTATTTATGAGTTATGTTTGAGTTGAGATTTTTTCTATTAAAATTGATAATTCAACTTATACATCATAAAAGTTACCAATCAGTTTTTTTTTTGCAAAAATGTTAACTCATATTTCTACTGCAAACTTCCGATTAATACAATTTCTACCACATTTTTTTTACTACAAACTACTGCAAAATATACCACATTTTGTAACTCAACTTCAGTAACTCGAGTCATCAGTCGGAGCCATAGTTGAAAATAATAAAGAAATAGAGAGAGAAGACTTGAAATAATGAAAAGTATACACACCAAACCCTAACCTTCACAAAACTCTTATCTCCAATAGATTCTATAATAATTTCATTATAGATTTACACACACAAAAAGATATATCAAGAAACAAGAACTTCTTCTTCTTCTTCTTTCTTGTTCTTGAAAATTAGGGTTAATTAATTCTTTGAATATATTTTCTTGAATACCAAACTCATGTTTGTGTGTGTGTCTTGATATAGATAAACATTACATAATAATATATGCTTGTTAATAAAAAAGAGGAAATTAAATAACAAAAAAGAAGAAGAAGATGGGAAGAGGAAGAGTGGAGCTAAAGAGGATAGAGAACAAAATCAACAGACAAGTAACTTTTGCTAAAAGAAGAAACGGTCTGCTCAAGAAAGCTTATGAATTGTCTGTTCTTTGCGATGCTGAGGTTTCTCTTATCATCTTCTCTAACCGTGGAAAGCTCTATGAGTTTTGCAGCTCCTCCAAGTAATTTTTTATTTTTATTTTTAATTATAATTTAATCACTCTCTTATACATATACCTCTTTACTTTTCATTTCTTGATTTTAGGGTTTTGCTAGATCTGAACATATATATATATATATATAGATCTTTTGTTTAGAACTATATAATATAGATTCACAAGATCTTTATGAAAGTTCTTGATTTGGTTTCTAGGGTTTTATTATACTACTTTTTGTTTTCTTGAAAGTTTAGATCTGGTTTCTCTTGAAAGATTTTGCAATTTACTAGTTATGATACATCAAAGTGAATCCTAATATTGATGCATAATCTGAAAAGCTTTTTATTTAATTAATGTTTGTGATTGAAAACTTAAAAAAGTTGGATACACAGATCTCTATGAAAAATAATTCAAAGTATATACCCAACGTAGAATGATAATACATGGTTTCATGCATTAACCATTTGTTAATTCGTTTACTTTATTGTGGTTAAAACTTAAAACATGTGTGTATCTATGTAAGTTTTAATTAATTCTTCTTTTACCAAGTCATGTTACAATAATATTTTCAGACTTGTATTGTATAATATGTTATAATCTCTTTTTAAGTAAAGTATGGTATTTTGAATGTATATTCTTATCTTTATATGATTATTTTCAGCATGCTCAAAACACTTGAAAGGTATCAGAAATGCAGCTATGGCTCCATTGAAGTCAACAACAAACCTGCCAAAGAACTTGAAGTAACCCTCTTGAGACAATGTTTTTAGATTCATCATATATCATAACCACACCATTTTCAAGAAAGATCTAATAAAACATTTGTGTTTTCTTGAAAATTTCAGGACAGTTACAGAGAGTATCTTAAGCTTAAAGGCAGATATGAGAACCTCCAGCGCCAACAAAGGCATTGATCCTCTCTCTCTCTCTCTCTCTCTCTCTCTCTCTCTCTCTCTCTCTCTTTATATAATAAGCACATATTGTATAGATTCTTAGTTTTTGTGTCTTTGGTGTTGCAGAAACCTTCTTGGAGAAGACTTAGGACCATTAAACTCAAAGGAGTTAGAACAGATTGAGCGCCAACTTGATGAATCTCTCAAGCAAGTTCGTTCCATTAAGGTCCATATCATAAAATTAGTTTATTGGAATGATGATTCAATATGTGAAAGTGTTTGTTGTTTTGACTATGTATGATAATCATTACTATTTTGTGGCATGGTGTGATGATTGTTTGCAGACACAGTTTATGCTTGACCAGCTCTCTGATCTTCAAAGCAAAGAGCAAATGTTGCTTGAAACCAATAGAGCTTTAGCAATGAAGGTACTTTTATCGCTATATAATATCATATATCACTTTTAAAATGCATATATATGATGGTCTTGTTTCTGATTATATAGTCTTTTTGGTGATAAAATGTAAAATTTGTAGCTTGATGATATGATTGGTGTGAGAAGCCACCACATGGGAGGAGGAGGAGGAGGAGGAGGATGGGAAGGAAGTGAACAGAACGTTGCTTACGCGCATCACCAAGCTCAGTCTCAAGGACTATACCAGCCTCTTGAATGCAATCCCACTCTTCAAATTGGGTAATATCTCTTAATTAATTATATATACACATAAACCAACTTGTTTACTTCACTAGTAATTAATGTTCTCTTTGTTCAAAGACTCTTTCATTAGTTTCTTTGTTATGATGATGATGATGATGATGATGATGGCAGGTATGATAATCCAGTAGGCTCTGAGACGATGACTAATACGACACAAGCTCATGCACATCAAGGGAATGGTTACATCCCGGGCTGGATGCTCTAAGAAAGAGAGAGAGAGAGAGTCATGTGATGTGATGTGATCAAGCTCACCATAACAAAATACTTGTGTTATATATATATGAAAAGTATAGACACAGATTTGTAAACAATAAAGTGGGCTATGTTATGTACAATGGTCATCTTCAGGACATTTGTGTCTTTTTGGGAAACCTTGCTTTGTATTAAATATTACAATGTGTGGAACTTGTTTGGTTTCTATAACAGTGAACCATAACAATATGATCTCTATGTAAATTGGAGGAGAAGAAGTAAACATAAGTCTTTAGATCTTCTTCTGTTGGGCCTTAAAAGGCCCATATAGATTTATTACTGATTTAATTATACTTATTTATTTATGGGATTATTAATTTATTATGCGCAGAAATTAATTTGGAGTGAGTTTTGTTACTCCATGATTTTGTTGAAGCTAAAAAGTTGTGACAAGTCATTTTCAAGATTTAATTTCATTAAAGACTGATATTGTTTGTTGAATTCCTTTGACTTTAAGTAAGAATAAGTAAACTAGTCAAGGACATTGATGCACATTAAGTCACATTTATATGGTATGTATCAATCAATGTTACACGTGTTTAATTGGTATATATAAATTTTATATAGATTCATACCATATACTTCAATTCAAATCAAGATATTCTGAACAATTTTTATTTTATTATATTAGGATTCTATTTAGACTACTATACATACTACACTCCACAAACTTTTTGATATTTTATATTTTGGATTGTGAAGTTAATGACAAACATGAGCAATGAATATAGTTGGTCCAAATATTTAGTATTTAGTTGGATATTTGTTTATACATAGCTGTCACAAATATAAAGATCCACAAGTCTTGAATATAATGCCATATTCAACAAATGTAAATCATACTTATTAAATTTGTTTTGTTAAAGAACCGACAAAATCAGGTTTGTCGTATTACTTTGATACTTTATTCAGAAACTGAAGAAAAAACCAAAAGTTGATAAAAGCAAAAAAATCTAAAAAATATTATAGGATATAATTTCATTTCAATAGCACTTTTTCATATGTTGTGTTTTTGTGAATCGGTTACAAAAATTATAGATTTATTCGGTTGTAAAATTTTCCAAAATTTGTTTATAAATTGTTATAAAAAATGAATATATATGAAAATTAAATTAAATTAGATGAAATGAATTTGGTCAATAAAATATATTCTTAGTTTATTCCTTATATTATAAAGCACAAGTCACTACCAAGCCAACTTGTGCCTCATAATTTATTTTTTTAGTTTTTTCTAACAAAAAAAATTCATCAAATACTAATTGTTATCTAAGTTTCTTAAAATTATGGAACTACTTTCACCATTATTATTTTACGTGATTTTATTTACTAAAGTCATAAGAAAAATTATTGGGAAAAGTCATTTGAAAAATTATCTTTGACAAATTACTAATATATTTCAATACAAAACAATTATACGATTAAATATTTTTAATTTTGTACATATAAATTTAAAAAACAATCAATACATATTACAAGAAATATATATGTGTTGTGAACCATTCGGTTCAATACAAGAATGGACGAACCGTTGGGCCTAAAGCCCAAGAGAGATTTCGGCCCATATTTATATCTTTTAGGGTTTTTGTTAATTTCTATATAAAGAACTTTTGACCTAATGAATAAATGATACAACTTTCATTCATCAGTTTACAACACGTTATCAGCACGAAACTCTAACCGTCTGAGCAACCTTGCAGAACCCTAATCTTTATCAAAATCACATGATAAGAAGACATCACCATTGCCAATATTCAAACTCACCAATCGAGATAAGTTTTTGTTCTTTCAATAAAAATTTATTTGATGTGATTTTGAGATGTTATGGTTGTGATATAACTAAAATATATAACGATGGTTATAATTTTTTTAAGATGAAATCTCTAAGTCTTTGGTTTTGTTTTCATGTTAAACCATCTCGATTCAGATCGAAATAATTGAGGAAATTATAATCGTCTAAGCTAATATGACCGTGAGATCTATGCCGAAATTTATGAGGCGACAATGAATCCGTTCTCTTGCGTCGTTTGGGCATTAAAATCAAACTAGCTTACTCGTCAAGTAAGAGAAAGGGACTTCTAATAGAAACTAAACAAGAGCTCCCAAAATCTCCGACATTTCAGATAAGTATAATATATAACAAATTTAATATCTTACTTGAATTATTTTATGGAGTTAAATATATTTTAAAAATTATACTATTATTTCAAAAGGATATAATATAGAAAATATATAATAAAAGCAAAACTATTTTCTTTGAAAAAAAAAAAATACATTTTACTTATCACACAATTTTTTATATTAAAAAGTGCGATAAGATTTAAATTTTTTTTCATAACTAAAAACTAAATAAATAATGAGATGATAAAAACTCTTGAATAAGTTATATAATTATTAATAGTCTTACCCTTATTAAAAAAAAAATTCATTGGGCTGGAGAGCTTAAATAAGCCTAAAGAGAATAAAGAGTCTAACCACGTCCAAAGACATAAGTATCATAGCCACAATCATGGTAAATGGAATAGACGTGGTAGAACTGACAATTATAATCAATATGATAAAGGAAACCATTCATATGGTTAAGGCCACCGATCCGACTTTGGTCGTAATCGAGGTAGAGGTCGTGGTATACCCAAACCACAATACTCATATAAACTTTTTTGCCACTTATGAGGAATGAGAAAACCATTGGACTAAGACGTGCATAACACATAAGAATCTCGTTGATCTCTATCAAGAGAATTTGAAAATAATCTAGAAGCTCATTTAGTTCATCACGATGGTAAAGAAGTTTACAACCATGAGATAGATGATTATGAGACTTCAGAATCAGATTGCCTAAAAGCGGGTTAATTGTTTTCGGTATCTAAGTGTTCTTGATTTATTTATGAGAAATTAATAAACGAAATATCTTAAGGCACGGTTCATTAGCCAAATTGCGGGTATAACTAAATTTAGTGAAGGCTAAGGGTAGGCCCATGGCAGGCCCATATTCCCAAGGGCACGCATCCTCAGATGCTTCATATTCACCCAACTCAAAGGGGCTTATTGAGTTTCAGAGAAATGTGTTTGAATGGTTTCCACATTGAAACTAAGGGTGAAGAGAACAAAGGATTCTCACATATTACTAAGAGCACCCAAGACCATGAGAAGGTCTTAGAGACTATACCCGCGTCATAAACCTTTACTATGCCAAGGTTAATATGATAGAGGCTAATACAGTAAACAAAAGGGTTTACTGAGAAATTTACTAATGGCATGGTCGGCTTGGCCAGCCTAGTTCTAACATGATGCGTTAAGCTGATATTAAAATAAATAAAAAGGCACAATGCTTAAGGACCTCGCATGTATAACATGTACACAAAGGAAACTCATACTAAGGCCATTACCAGTCAAAGCAACTACAAACTTGGTGTTTGCTAGATTGCTGGCCCAGACCATAGTCTGTGAGCCCACATACTTAAGACTATATGTCTAGCAAATGCTGGTAAATTATGTCAAGCGTTTTATGGCTACAGTATGTCCATGAGGGGGGGAGTGGTATACCCCATGGCACATGTCCATATTTGAACTCACAGTAGCTGTTTGGGGACACACAATATTACATGCATCATAACTTATTCGCATCAGGCCATCTAGTGAGCATAGATATTCACCATCCCAATTAATCACGGGTCATGAGCCAGACATATCCCATCAAAAGACATTTGGGTGTGCCGTTTATGTACCCATTGCACCACCACGAGAAAACAAAGATGGGACCTCAAAAGAGGATGGGAATATACGTTGAAAATAATTCTCCCACCATCATTAAGTATCTCGAGCCAAAGGCCAGATACAAGGATTGTCATCTCAATGAATCCGTTTTCCCAACACTGGGTGGGGAGACTAACAAGTCAGGTTAAAGAAACATTATGGAATCAAACATCCTTTACATGGCAAGATCCTCGGACTCCATCGGAGATCCAAAAGACTATACACTTACAAAAGCTAGCTAATCAATTGCCGATTCCTTTTCGACCCAAAGAAAGTAATAAAATTGTACATGTCGACTTGTAATGCACCAGTACATATTGATGTTCACAAGGAACACAATCAAATTGCTACAGAGGCTACAACACGTAAGAAACGTGGTAGACCCAAAAGTTTCCAAAGACAAGAACCCTCGGAAATAAAAAAAAAGGTGCAAGGGAAACCGAGAAGGTTCAAGAAACCATAGACATGGCCGGCAAATAGACATAACCCAAAGGTACCAATCAATGAGGTTTGGGACGCCAAACCTCAAGGTCCTGAAGGTATAAAGAGATCTCTATAAACTATATCATGTCTAGAATACAATGGAACGAAAAGATGTCGACATCAATGATAATATATTTGCTCACAAAGTAGCAATTGAAATGATTGAGGATCAAGAGCCCACGTCTATACTAGAGTGCACTCAAAGACTTGAATGATTAAAATGGTACAAGACCATAAAACGTGGAGCTAAGAATCATTAAGTAAAGCCAGTGGGACAAATGAGTCTTTGTGATTGTGTGAAATAAACATAGAGAAAGTGTGATATATCAGACACGACTTGACGCACAAGGATTCACACAAAGACCATAAATAGAGGAGATATACTCCCCTGTGGTGGATGCTAATACATTTAAATTTTTGCTAAGTCTGGCTATATAAAAGAGAAAAACTTTATTTGCGACTAATGGATGTAATGCCTGCATATTTATATAAGTCCACTGGATAATATATGAGATTACCGAGAGATTATTGAGCTCAAAGCTAAGAAAGATTCTCGAGAACAAGACTCGCGTAAGGCTCGGACAAATCCTTTCATGGACTTAGACTAAGTGGGCATATGGAAGGTTATAAATGATCCCATCGATCCATGTATTTTTATAAAGAGGTTTGCAAACAAAGAATTTGTAATCATAGCAGTGTATATGAATGATTTAAATCTCTGGGTAATCAACCAAACAGTTTAGTATATCTAAAGAAATAATATGAAATGAAGACCTAGACAATAATTAAGTTCTGTTTGAGATTACAACATGAGTACATGAATAATGGAATCCTTGTGCATCAAATGGCATACACTAAAATAGTACTCAAGGAAATTTAATAAGGACAAGGCCCGCCCATTGACCAGGCCCGATGGTGGTGAGAAGCCTCAGATTGGATAATGATCCATTCAGTCCGGAAATACAACACCTCAGTGCCATAGGAGCATTACTATATCTGGTAACGAATACGCGTCAAGACGTCAGTTTCGCCGTGAACTTGCTCTCAAGATTTAGTGCTTGTCCAACCCATAGGCACTGGAATGGGATCAAACACATCCTTCACTACCTTCAAGGGACGAAAGATCTGGGTCTGTTTTATACTAATAAGTCCAAAGACTCGCTTGTTGGTTTTGCTGATGCAGGATACCTCTCGGATCCGCACAACGCTCGTTCACAAACTGGTTATGTCTTTACACATGGTGGAACGACAATTTCTTGGAGATCCATGAAACAGACAATAGCAGCCACATCATCTAATCATGCCGAGATTTTAGCCATTCACGAGGCAAGCCGGGAATGCGTGTGGCTACGATCCATGACCAACCACATCCAAAAAGATAGTGGAATTGCCGAAGGGAAGTTACAGACGACGATCTTTTATGAAGACAATGCAGCGTGCATAGTTCAACTCAAAGATGGATACATCAAGGGAGACAGGACGAAACATATTCTGCCCAAGTTCTTTTTCACACACGATCTACAGAAAGCTGGCGAAGTTGATGTGGTGCAAGTTCGGTCAAGTGAGAACTCATCGGACTTATTCACCAAGTCACTACCAACTTGTACGTTCAAGAAGCTCATACATCAGATCGGGATGCGTCGACTCAAAGACCTCAAGACTGATCCGAAACAAGGGGAGTAGCTACGTGTTGTACTCTTTTTCCTTCACCACGGTTTTATCCCACTGGGTTTTCCTGATAAGGTTTTAATGAGGCAACATCCAAAGCGTACTATGAACTCTACGGTTACTTCATTCGAGTGGAGTGTTGTGAACTATCTCGGCTCAATACAAGAATGGACGAACTGTCAGCCTAAAGCCTCAGAGAGATTTCGCCCATATTTATATCTTTTAGGGTTTTTGTTAATTTATATATAAAAAACTTTTGACCTAAAGAATTTACAACAATATGTATATATATCCCCATTACGTTATTAAAAAGCTACATTTTATAACAGTTTTTGCCGAAGAAAAAGAAGAAACCTAAAGACTGCTCCTTTTTTTTTTCTTACTTGGTTGAAAAAGTGTTGAATTTGCACATTCTGGTCTCCTCTTTTCGATCTTCTCCATATACACCACCGTCGTGTTTCATCTCATTTCTCCGGTGAAAGTGAAACACACAGAGACTCGATCTTCACATAGAATCTCATCGACCAAATACACACAAATCCTATCTTTCCCCTTTCACCTTTCGATTCTCCTCCTACATCTCGATCGATCGCCATTGCAGGAGCTTCAAAGTCTTCTCCTCTGTTACTTAAAGCATTGGCTTCACTCGAGAGCTAAAACCCGATAATCGTCTTCTAAGATTTCTCTGTTTTCTTCCCTCTCTTGTTCGATTGAGTAAGATCTGGGTTTCTTCAGATCACGACGAGGGAGATCGTGGCTACTCAAACTTAGAATCTGAGCTTTTCGAGGTGTGATTAACACTCACAGAGATCAAAGTCTCTCAGGGTTTTATAAATCTACAGTTTTTATACCTTTTTAAATCAAAAAGAGATCACATTTAAGACTGTGGTTGGTTTTTCTAGGCTTGCCCATTAAGTGTTCGATGATATTCCTCTGAGAGAGAGAAAGAGAGTGTCTCTGTGAGATAGGTGGGTTTAGGTAACTTATGAGAAATGTGTAAGATGGAGAAGTTTCTTTATCATAGGAAGCTATGGGAGATGAAAGTTAAGCTTTTAGGAGATAGCAAGGCTGATAAACTCAAAAACTCGTTTGTTTCGAGGTCTCGTATGAGCTTATGGATGATTCGTGCTGTTACAATATTGTTGCTTTGGAGTTGCTTTGTTCATTTGATGGCTTTAGGAGAGACGTGGGGACCAAGATTGTTGTTAAAAGGCTGGCCTTCTTGTTTCAGTCACAATGATCCTTTGTCTATGGCTGCAGAAACAAAGTCTCTTCCTGCGAAAATCGCACTTCCTCCTAAAAGTAAAGCTCTTTAAAGAAGATTTGATAATGTAGCTAGCTATCATGGAGATGAATCTGGAAACTAATATTTTGGTATTTTCTTCTCAGGGATATATAAGAACAATGGTTATCTAATGGTGTCCTGTAATGGAGGACTCAATCAAATGCGAGCAGCTGTAAGAAGAGAACTAAACCATTTTTTGATGAGTTTTCGACTTTTCGTCATTCAGTGATATGATTTGCTTAGTTTTTTTTTTTGTTGGTCTGCTTTCTACAGATATGTGATATGGTAACTGTTGCAAGATACATGAATGTCACACTTATTGTGCCTGAGCTTGACAAGACATCGTTTTGGAATGATCCAAGGTATGTATGTTATCAAATCTCACTTGAAGCTACTCTGCGAGATCTGGTTTGATAGTATCTTAATATGTTTTGCTCTTTGGCGGCAGTGAGTTTAAAGACATATTCGATGTGGATCACTTCATAACTTCGTTAAGAGATGAAGTTCGAATACTCAAAGAGTTACCTCCAAGGGTTCAGAAAAGGTTTGAGCTTGGAATTTACCATGAGATGCCTCCTATTAGTTGGTCAGACATGTCTTACTACCAAAATCAGGTTAAGTTTGGTCTTTTCGTTCAAGATTAGTCCTTGCTTTGTCTCTATACCTAAATCCTCACTCATATTATTATCTGGAAACAGATTCTTCCACTGGTAAAGAAGCATAAGGTTTTGCATCTGAACAAAACCGATGCTCGGCTTGCTAATAATGGACTGCCTGCGGAGGTTCAGAAGCTGAGGTGCCGAGTAAATTTCAATGGGCTCAAGTTTACTCCTCAGATAGAGGAATTAGGTAGACGAGTAGTCAAGATTCTGAGAGAGAAAGGTCCCTTTCTTGTCCTTCATCTCAGATACGAAATGGATATGTTAGCATTTTCCGGTTGCTCACGTGGTTGCAACCCTGAGGAAGAAGAAGAACTAGCAAGAATGAGGTACATAACCAATCGAAAAATCTTCTTGCCTTAGTTCTAAGAAGATGTTGATGTAAGTTATTTGTTTAGATACGCTTATCCATGGTGGAAAGAGAAAGTCATAAATTCTGAAGTTAAGAGGAAAGAAGGCCTTTGCCCTCTAACTCCTGAGGAAACCGCTCTCACACTGACCGCGTTAGGTATTGACCGTAATGTTCAAATCTACATAGCTGCTGGAGAAATCTACGGTGGTCAAAGGCGGATGAAGGCTATAACAAATGCTTTTCCAAATGTGGTAAGTAGTCATATCATTTTCCGCAGATTTTTTTTCCGGAACTTATCTCTTTCACTGATTCCATTATCTTAAACTAACTCAGGCCCGGAAAGAAACCATACTCGAATCATCTGATCTTGGTTTTTGTCGGAACCATTCGTCTCAAATGGCTGCACTTGATTACCTAGTGGCTCTTGAAAGCGATATATTCGTTCCAACTAATGATGGGAACATGGCTAGAGTCGTTGAAGGTCATCGCAGGTGAAATATCGTTACCTTTTTTCTTCCATATTTATCATCTAGAGGCTAACACCATTATGTAACTTCAGATTCTTGGGGTTCAAGAAGACAATTCAGCTTAATAGAAAGTTCCTAGTTAAGCTTATAGATGAATATACAGAAGGACTGTTGACTTGGGATGCGTTTTCGTCCACGGTGAAGGCGTTTCATTCTACTCGAATGGGAACCCCGAAGAGACGGTTAGTGATTCCTAATAGACCAAAGGAAGAAGACTACTTCTATGCAAACCCACAAGAATGTTTACAGCTTTTAGATGAACCATTGAGAGTCATTTGAAGAAGATGGCTTCACCATTGGCGAGAGCATATGCTGAAATATCGGGTTGAAATTTACAGTTTGAAAGATGAAATTTACAGCGAAGTTTTACAAATTGAAGTTATTTAAAGTATATTGGTTATTAAAAAGAGCTTACATTGTAAAGTTTTTTACAGATTTTTCAGAAACGGTTTTTATTTTTATTTTTAACCTTGGCCTTGCCAATTTTGTTACCTAAAATAAAAGTTGACATTTTATGCAATTAAACTTTCGTTACATTTATAAATATATTTGAAATAATCCTTTTTTATGTTTTTTTATCATATTATTTGACTATTTCAGAAAAAGAAACATTAGTGGAACCCAATTACAATCAAATACATCTGCACGATTATTATTTTCACTTGGATTTATTATTTTATGTCAACAATATTAGTTTAACACTAACCAAGTAACCATATACTATTAGTTTAAAATTAAATTTGGACTAAACATCAGATTTTGTAATACGTGTCTGTTACTGATTGGGACTTCGCTGGGATTCACCTGTAATAACTCACACCTGATTAAACAGCTTTCTCTGAAAATTTTACATTTTCCCTCCTCCACAATTTTTGTTATTATAATTTAGCCCCTATACTTCTGTTTGAGACGTTTTCGAGCCCAATTTGTTTCCTTTCTCGGAACTGTAGTGCAGAATTGCATTTAGGTCTCTTTCTCTCTCTCTCTCTCTCTCTCTCTCCCTCTCTCCTCGAGCTCTCCCTCTCTCTCTCTCAAGAAAACCCAACTGGGCTAAACCTAAACATATATCATAGGATACCCAAAGGTCGAAGCTTGTGGCATAAGATCCTTGAGAGGTAAATTACTAATCACTAAATCGAAAGTTAGAGTCTTTGCTCTAACTCCATGTTAGCTTCATTGCGTAGCTTCTGATCGTGTTTGAGTTCTTTGTGGGCACCTTTGTTCTTCTTCTTCTTCTTCTGGGTTTCTTTGTTTGAAGATCTGATGATCAAAATAATCTTCCTTTATAGGATCTAAGTCATATGCATTTGAATCTAAAGCTAATGGTTTTGATTTGAGTTTCAATGGAACGTCTTGGGTTTTGGGGATTGTTGATGGGTAGTGTCGAAAATTCAAAGATGGATTCAAACAATGGAGAAGAAGAAGAGAGTAGTACTTCATCGAAGAAGCAAGTTTTGCCATTGAAGGGTTCTTCTATGTTGAGAAACAACACTGCTAGTACTAGTACTAGTAGTAGTAGTAGCTCCTCATCTTTAGGCCGTGTAGTTTCTAGAAACACGAGCCCATCAAGGCAGAAAGTTGTCAAGACGAAACCTCGTGGCTTCGAGGAAGAGACAGTAGCTTCGTTTGGTAAACAAGTTGTTGTTGATGTTCAAATGGAAGATGGTATATGGTCAATGCTACCTGAGGATCTTATGAACGAGATTCTAGCTCGGGTACCGCCTTTTATGATCTTTCGGATCCGTTCGGTTTGTAAGAAATGGAACTCTATTCTTCAGGACAACAGTTTCCTCAAGTTTCACTCCAATGTGTCGTCTCATGGACCTTGTCTTCTTACTTTCTGGAAGAACTCGCCGCAGATTCCTCAATGCTCGGTTTTCAGTTTGCCGTTAAAGACATGGTACAAAGTTCCGTTTGCGTTCTTGCCTCCGTGGGCTTATTGGTTGGTTGGTTCTTCAGGTGGTTTAGTTTGCTTCTCGGGTCTCGATGGCTTGACTTTCAGGACTTTGGTATGTAATCCTCTGATGCAGACTTGGAGGACTCTACCGAGCATGCACTTTAACCAGCAAAGGCAGTTGATTATGGTTGTAGATCGGTCAGAGAGATCGTTCAAAGTCATAGCCACGAGTGACATTTACGGGGACAAGTCACTCCCTACCGAGGTTTATGATTCCAAAACCGACAAATGGTCATTACACCAGATAATGCCCGCGGTTAACCTATGCTCCTCGAAAATGGCTTATTGTGATTCCAGGTTATATCTAGAAACCCTTTCGCCTCTTGGTCTGATGATGTATCGGCTTGATACAGGACTATGGGAACACATACCAGCTAAGTTCCCGAGATCTTTACTTGACGGTTACTTAGTTGCAGGAACTCAGAAAAGACTGTTTCTCGTGGGAAGGATTGGTTTGTACAGTACTCGACAAAGCATGAGGATATGGGAGCTCGATCACACGAAGGTTTGTTGGGTGGAGATAAGTAGAATGCCACCAAAGTATTTCAGACCGCTTTTGAGGCTTTCGGCTGAAAGGTTTGAGTGTTTCGGACAAGATAATTTGATCTGTTTTACGTCGTGGAACCAAGGGAAAGGTCTTTTGTATAATGTTGATAAGAAGATTTGGTCTTGGATCTCTGGGTGTGCTCTTCAGTCATGTAACAGCCAAGTGTGCTTTTACGAGCCAAGATTCGACGCATCTGTCCACTGAACAATGAACAATACTCTGTTTCAGAACCTTCTTTTAAAGAGTTACAACTTGGCTGCTTAGCAAACGAAATCGATGGAAACCTCTTCAACAATGATAAGCTTCACAAATGATTAACAGTTTCAAAGTAGAAACACTGTGAGATCAACATGTAAATTAGCACCTTCTCTGCTTCCCTGTCTCGTCTACATGGAAATATATATATGCGTATACACTGAATTTTCCTTTTCCTACATGGTAACTTTAAGCTTCACTATGCAAATAGTAATCAAAAAGACATATTGATGCCTATCCAAGCATTGTTGCTGCAAAAGGAAAGCCATGTTAAGGCTCTTAACACCTTTTCTCTTGTATATAAGTTGTATAGTCTCTGCCAAATATTTGTAAAAGCACATACTCTTGAGTATGTATCTGCAACACTACTGTAGGTCTGCATACACTTTATGTCCATCCATTGTAGGTTTGGCTGCTGGAGTATCTCTCAGGCACAAAGTAACTGTTGAGCTGTTGATATAATCCAGTTTAAAGATTTTTTAAGCCTTTTAATTCGCCAAAATCCGATATACAAACCTGAGTCATATCCGATTTCAATCTGTTTCGATATTTACAAAACCAAAAAGTCAAAAACCGGGTGGAACCTACAGCGATTGTTGAGAGTCTTGAGGATATTAGAGAGATTTACATCAGAACCAGGGCATCCACCATATATACATCTTCCCAAGATTCTCAAGCGAGACTGCATCCGCAATCAAACGGCGAGCCTGACCTTCCACCGGTAAGGGAACACCAACAACTACGCCCCGCAGTCGAGCTTCGATGCTACTTATGGCACGCTGTAATATCCAGATCATGTGGTTGAGTCCAACAATGGCATTTGGTTACTTGTAAGAGAAGCCTTAGAAATGGATTATACAAACCTGAGCATGTGGATTCTGAACTTCTACTCCGCTTGATTTGTGTGTTTTAGTCCACTCCACAAGAGGATCGTGTATGAAAGTCTCCAAGATGCTCATCAATGTTTCCCTGTGTGTCCTCAACACCGTGAGAGTTATTTCACATACCCTCATGAAGTTGCCCTCATATCCGGTTATGCCCAGACCATCAATCATGTTCTGAAGTCCATTCACAAGGTCACTAAATTATATAACAAAGCAAAAAAGTACCAACAGAAACAAGCAAAAACTATTAGTATCTCACCTGGGTTAATCTGAATGGCACCAACTCAGGCTTCTCTAATTGTAAGCCTTTGTCAAATAAACAACTGAAGTCGACATGAACACAATCACCTGAAGTAGAATCAAAGAGTATATTTTCTCCATGGCGGTCACCAAGTCCAACAATGTGCCCAACCATGGACCAAACAGCTGTGGTTTGAGCATAAGCTACACGTGACCTAAACCAAGCAGCCGGTTCAGAAAACGTTGTCAAGAACCACTTATGGAAAACCGGAGGGAACATAGGGAGAATCTTGGTCTTCAGCATCTCAGACTCCTTTTTAACAGCACACTGATCATAAATTCTCTTGATTTGAGGATTTGTTTTCTGCCGATCAAACCTCTCACAAGAAATGTATATATCTTGTAGAATATGGCGGAGTCCTCGTGTGTGTGGAACCCACTCCACCATACCACAGTCCTCAGTCAGAGGAACTACTGCGAAGGTGCGGATATATAGCTTCCTTCGTCTGCTTTCGGGATATTTGGATAGTAAGCGATTTATCATAGCAGTAAATTCCATCATCCGAGCATCTTTCCTGAGATCATCCTTGGGCTTGCAGAGGAATGGATATTCAAGACCATCATTTCCCAGTAGAGTGACCTGAGTAGTTAATGGCATATTTCAGGGCTGATATAGAAAGTTGAAATGTACTTTTGCTATGGTATAATGCATAATAGGAGGCAAATAGAAGGATATCTACGCAGAGAATAGTGTAAAGAAGTATCTGGAAGTGCGATGACACTTTCAGTCCGTGGAAAATCATACCTTCTTTGGGCGCTGAAGGGATGAAAGTATTTCGGCTTCATCAGCTATACCAGAAATAGTTGGTAGATCTGACCCAGAGAAGACACTGGCAGAGTTTTGTTCGTTGGGGCTCATATCAAATGCGGGTAGGCTAACGGTTAGAGATTGTTGAATTGGCATGATGATATCCAGTGGCATCATTCTTTTCAGGGCACTGAACTCAGTCGTTATATTGATAATCTTGGATCTTGGTTGTCCTCCATGGAAGCACAGTTTAATTAAATGATCAGTCAAACTAGCAAACTGAATGAACAGCTTGTGGCCTCTGTCACTTTGGTTAAAAGCTTTTCGTGCTCCTTGTATGATTTCTGCAGCTGCTTCCCTCCTCGCAGGAACAGCAGATTTTGAAACAGCTGCCATAATCCAGAGACCTTGCTGGGGAAATTGATGGAGAACAGAAGTGATGATATTTTTAACCATTTGTACAGTTTCCCCATTCTGGTGACAGATTCTAGAAACCAACTGAGGCAACACAGTTAACCATTGATAGGTTGGCAGATCCTTTAAGCAGGCCTTCATTAAACTCATAATCTGTCAAAAGAATAAAAACATATATCTATGAAATACTAGAAGTACTAAATATCGAAAAGCCATTCAAAAGAGTCCATAACCACACCTTCATATGAATACTCTTCATTTCCTTAATTCCCGCTGTACCACTCATTTGATAGATAGTACTAAAGTCAAACCATAGTGTCAACAACCTTGGAAGTGCTTGAAAGAGATTCTTGTGCCCACTGTGAAGTCCCTTAGCATAGAAGTACATTCCCTTAATTAGGTAATCCCACACTGCTTTGTCAGTGCTTGAGTTCGACGAGACAGAGCCCTTTTTGTTGCCTGTAGAGCTCAACACAAAGCTTTCTTGTTGACATTTTCTTGCATCGACAAAGAGTTCATCATAATACTTAGCCAAGTGGAAATATCCCTTTTCTCCAGGCAGCAGTTCCTTGGCTTGGATGTAAAGATTTAGAACATCTTTCTTTTGTTTTTGCCCACTGTTTTGGATCCATTTGGTATACAAAAGAAGAGTCTTCGCAACATCTTTTTTGTCATTGAAATATTGTGTGCTACGAACTGTTGGCTCTGGATTTGGTGGAGCCATTAAGCTATTGATAGAAGAAATTACAGTGGAGTCAACAACACCTTCAGGCATATTCAGGAGAGCCTGTTGTAACTCTAAAATGGCACTGTCTGAACGCCTTGTGATCCAAAGAAGTTTCGCCTTTTCCATGTGAACATTAGGTGCACCAGAAGCCTGAGCTTCCAAAATTGCCCTGTGAGCTGTCTCATAGTGTCCAGCTAAACGGCAAAGCTTTGCATATTGAAGCCAACAGTTCCCAACTTGAGCACCAAGCCCAGAGGCACAAAAGACAAGTCTTCGGAAAGCTAAGAGAGGTTCCCTTGTCCACAGTAATGACTGAGTAAATCTGAGCCGATTCTCCCAATTATTTACTACTTTACAAAACACTGGATCAGTTGTAGTGAATGATTTCTCCAAATATGAATCCCCATTAAGAAGCACCTGAAAGTCCTCTAGCTCTCTTAGCAAGTGAAGTTTGACAACAAAAGGATAAGCTCGCGTGTAGGAGTCCATGCCTGCAGCAGCTAGAGGTGCAATAAGAGCTTGTTTGGAAATTGCTATTCTCTCAGCTACAGAGTATTGATCCTTTTTCATCATTGCTTGGAGAATCTTCGCAACGTCTCTGTCGAAAGAGGCATTACTGTCTGAGCTACTGAAGAGTTTACCTTCTTCATCAGATCCACCAAGATACTCATCCATCAAGTCCCACTTTCCAAGTCTCCATGCAGCTTGTACACCTTGTGTGCACCACGTTTTCTTGTACTCAGGAACTCTGGAAATTAGGCCATCAACATGAGTGACCATTGTCTGATGGTGGCACATGTTAAGTAAGCAATTAAGAACATCTGAATGTCTTTGAACTGATGTTGGTTCCATCTGAAGGGCTTGTTCACATGCAGTAAAAACTTCTGCCCAGTTACCATATTTCTTATTTATCAACAATTGGTCTTGCAAACTTAGCGATTTGCTTAAACTTGCAAAGCCTGAAAGACCATCAGGCTCGTCAAGACAGCTGTATATTTCCATCAGAGAAGAAACATCAGCATTTTCAAAGGTGCCTGTTTTCTCAGCTGCGGGGTTTAAGGAGCCTGACTTTTCACGTACATGGGATTCGAGGTACATCAACGATCTAGCATAAGCTTGAAACCTGAAAGATGCCTTAGCAAGGGTTACTTTGGGAATAGCAAGCAAAAGCTCCGACACATATTTACATTGTACAAGAAGTTGATCCTGCTCTGTTGCCGAAGTTGAATCCTGGTCTTTTGATTTGGGTGCTACTTGTCTACTGCCTGATGACGGCAGAGACAATGAGAGCGCTACTCCCTGCTTCACATCGTCAACCCATTGCCCAAGATTATCAAGAAGCGTGAAAACAGCTTGAACACAAACTTCACTCTGACCAACACCAACACTGTTTACTGTCACCCCGCTATTTTCTGATGCAGCAGCATCAAGAACAGAAAGAATCTCTTCCGAAATGCTACGCCGTGCTGCCTCGGTCCCATGGCAGACAACATCCAGAACTAAATATGGTAAGAGATAAGTAGCAGTTTGCATATCGTGACGTACTATGCCTCGACAGGAAGCAAATATGCTAACACGGGATCCAGTGGCATGTGCTGTCAATTTCTTTATCCAGTAGGATAACCATCTTCTGAATGACATAGAAGGGCGATAAATTGCCCCAGCTGATCCAGGGTCAGAAACATTTGGAAGCTGAAACCTTGAAGTCAAGCAGGGAGCTATAAGTTCTTTAACATAGTTTGAGAATCTATCCCATAGTTTTTGTCCCCTTTCATTCACTTCATTGCTACCTCCAGATGTTCTATAACGTTCTTGTGGCGTAAAGACAATAGCAGTCCCAGCTAATGATGGCTCACAACCAACAACCTTTAGTAATTCCTGTATGGCAAGAGCAGCTGAGTCTTGTATGATTGTATCCTGTGCAGCTCTAAAAGCTCTTGCCAAGTGTTTGTGAATGAGCTCAAAGATAAGATCATCATCAGAGCACTGTATTTTAAAACGGCTGCATGAAGCAACTCTCACTTTGGCGGGGTCAATAGCACCTACTGCTCCAAGACAATCTGCACAAACTAACTTCAACCTCTGACCCACCGTAGTTCGTGATTCTTCTGCACATCCCTGTAATAAAGCTGTGATCAAAGAGCTCAAGATCTCCATGTCCGAGATAAGTTCACCGGCAATCAGTGCGGCAACATCTTCATTCCTTTGATACAACAATTTGCTTAGTTCACAAGCCACCATGTATCTAACATTCAGGTTTTCGTGTTTCATGCCATTTACAATATCTCGTAGCTGATCCTTCAAGCTCATTAATCCACGTGCTTCTTGAATAGCATTGTTCAATTCTGCTAAAGAAGGTATGCTAGGTAAGAGAGGAAACTCACATATGTGCTGCTTAAGTATATCTTTATTCTTCAAAACAAGTTCTTCAAGAATTTTCACCACTTCATCTAGATGTGCATGGGGACCATCCTTCTCTCTCTCTAAGAAGGGTATGAGTGCTGCAAAAACCTGAGAAATCACATATTTAATGCTCGATGGGGATACATCAGCCAACTTTCTTGTAAAAAAATGGAAGACCAAGAGACCCTCTCTCTGAAGTGCATCTTTGTCAATGGCATGCATAAGAAGAACCATAAGCTTCGGCGCATATGTGCTGAGATATCGGCCCATCATCTCAATGAGCAGCTTAATACGCTTCAAGGCTTGTTTTTGAAGAAAAATATCATCTGCATGAAGCATCTTTCTGTCAATGCTGTTAAGGAGTCCAACAAAATGGCTTTGTAAAAATCCAGGTACATCTTCTGCATTTGTTAAAACTTTTGAGATCTTCTTTATTGCTGCAGGCAGTATATGTAGCCTGAAAACACACAATATTGAAATCAAACATCATATATTTGAAAAAGAAACAACTTCTAGCCAGCTGGGTTGACATGTAAACTTGAATGAGCACAAAATAGAACAGCAAACATGCAGATAGAGTTCAAATAAACATGAACTCCTTCATGAATTTCTAGTCTTACATTAAATGTGGGATAGTCTTCTAATAGATAATACTAAACCGAAGAATTCTAACAAAATAAAAAGATTTAGAAAATTTTCATGACATTGCAACCACCAATGTCTGCTCTAGAAGTCAAAAACTATGCTAGTACATACCTTTTATCGGTTTCAGGTGTGTCAGCAATCTCCACAAAGCATACAAGCTCATCTAAGAGTGCAGGTAATGCTGCAGCAAAAATTTCTTGGTTGTCAGAACCAATCTGTGAGTGATACAATTGCAAGACTGACAACAGATTCTTCTCTTCATTTTGATTAAGAGCAAAAGCAAGAACTCTGGGTAGCCAATTTACTATTAGAGGTACCACATCTGTGTCTAATAACTTGGCCAGTTCGTTCAGTGTATTGGCTGCTTGAGCATTTTCTTGCCAATATACCAATAGCTTAGGAAGAACAACAGGGACCATTTTTCTCACAAGTTCTTCAGCTTCAACACCCAAAACTGCTTCCGCGAATTCTTTTACCACATTTGGACGGCTGGTCAGCCTAACCGATAGATTGTCAAACAACTCATTTTGAATATGCGCAGCTCTGGAAAGTAGCATTGTAAATCCGCCTTTCACATGGATGTAACATGACCGGTTTATTAACCTTGAGGCATTGATCCGGACCATCAAGTTTGGATGATCAAGCTGATCAATCAGCAAGAAAAGAGAAAGCAAGAAAAGCTCACTGGTAATATTAACAGCTACCATAACTTCCGCTGTCGTTTCCAATAAAGTCTGGATAGCAATAAGATCCTTAGTTGCTGCTAGAGATTGCTCAATCAAATTAAAAAAATTCCTTTCGGGACTTTTCTCTGTCGCATCTTCATCAAGAAACAGATAACTCAGAATAGGATGTTGTACAAAGACACCAATCTGGGCACAGAATGCTTCCCGTACATCTGTCTTTACATGAAGTAACAGATATTGAAGGCATCTTTTCCATTGAGACCTTGTCCGGACCAGAATATCTGGGGATGTGTGGCCAAGAATTCTTCGGATCACTTCTACGCATGCTAGTTGTGTCTCTTCAGAAGACTCATCATGGAGAAGTTTAAAATATAAGGAATGAAGGTTAAAGTAATCCCGGTAATAATCCGTTTCTCTTACCACCGTCTCCAGAGTTTCTACGATTCTGAAATGATTGGCATCTTTTCTTTTGATACATTTATCACAATTTGAACATTGGAATCCTTCAAGTAGACAATTAAGAGTCTGATCTTTCTTTATATCTTCATGAAGGAATAAATGGCATACAGTTTTTTCTGAGCCAGTAGTACTTGATCCATAGAGGCATGATAAGAAGCCCAGAGACAAAGGAATGGTCTTCTTAACCATCGAATGTTCTTCTTTCAATAAATGCCTATAAATGCAGGAAGAAGGAACAATTACGATATGTAATAAGAATTGACAACACAAAAAGTGATATGGACTTAAATATGAATTGTTCTCATCAACTTACTCCAGCTTCCGGAACATATGAGGAAGGGCATCAAGATCAGAGAAAAGAACTTTGAGTGGCATGGAGATAACAGCGAAAGCTCGCACTTGTTCAGAATCATCAGAAAGAGCCATATTGAATATATCAAAACCAAACCCATCTTGAAAACCAAGCTTTGTCCATATCCCCACAGAGAAGCACTTAGACTTTAATAGAGAACTGGGATTTTTAAACAGCAGAGAGTGCGTCCAAGGAAACTTCAGCAAGACTTGTATATCATCGAAATCATTCCCTTTACTTGTATATTCACATTGTAAATCCAAATCTGATGAAAGTGGAATACGTTAAGAGATGCTGGATCCAAAACTGTTGTAAAGCCAAAATATCAACAGAACAATATACCATGAAAAAACGTTAGACTTCATGGACAAGGAAAATTACCAGTCAGGAGTAGCAGACTGTTAATCCCTTCCAAGTAAATAGAAATATCGAACATTATTTCACTTCCTTTATCAACCTACATATGAAATTTTCAAAAAACAGAAAGTGAAAACACTAGTTAAAGGTGGAGATTGGGGAGTTTCTGGGTTACCTGCTCAACTATCCAGGGAATCCAGGCATACATCTGGTGAAACAAGCTATAGGTCATGCCAGTCCAGGGACATAAACAAAATGCATTGGTGAGTATACTAAGTGCCACTATCGAAATTTCAGGCCGTAACAAACTAGGTCCAACAGGTGGAGGCTTTAAAGATTCTAAAGTTGACATAACGATCCCACACAGACTGGCAGCCTCTTTTGCATCAGTCTCATTGGCAAATTTAGGAGAGAACTTAACCGCTTGTTGAATATCAGAGCCAACCTTCTGGCGCTTTCTTTTGTAGGCACTTTCATCCTTAAGCTGTCTTTTCTGTCCAACAGTAACACCCTCGACAGGTCTATCACTTGCTGCTAATGTATGACTGACACATTTGGTTGTCTCAGCTCGAACACAATCAGGTCCAAGAACAACAAGAACTGCTTTAAAACATTCTATCAATGAAAAACAAGGTTCCGAAAGATGAAGCAACTCTAGAAGGCAATGTAGCTTCCAGATACAAGGAGGACAAGAATTTACAATCCGCACATATGCACTGCACAGGGAAGCCTGCATAAATAAATAGTATGGTTACCCAAAAATGGTGAAAGAGCAACCGCAAAAAGAATAAAAAACGAAATGATATAGAAACTCATTGGAGTAAAACATGTACGGGAAATCAGGATATACCTTAAGCTCCTCACTCTTTGTTCTTTGTAATGCATAAGGGAAGACCAACACTAAACTTTCTGCAGTTAGTTTGACGGCAACGTCAGAACATATAGAATATACTGCCATAAGGCAACGTCCAACAGTAGAATCATAAATCGCATTCCTGTAACAAAACCCAGAATTTGAATTTTAGGGTGATGGTAGGTCTCTGCTCTGAAAGTTCAGAGGACAATATTTCACAAAATCTATGGGAAAACGAGTAACTAACAAAAATAAATTCCACACAAAAACACAGTGAAGATCCAAAAAGAAACTAATTAATTCACAATCATGTAAGAATAAAAGAAAAGAACTTTGCTTTTACATGTTGGAGTACACACCTGTACACAGGAAGGCCTTCTTCATCAGTGCTTAAAATAAGGATGATTGACTGTATCAAGGCCACGTGAGGGAGGATGTCAAAACTGAGGATTGATCCGACAAGAGAAGCAAATTCAAAGCATGCCTTCCAATATAAAATAAAATGTCAGATCAATGAACCCAAAAATATCAAATCTTCAAATAACTAAATGCACCACTGAAATACCAACAAATAAATAAACTGAATCACCAAGCTCATGAACAAATAGCAACTCACCATCTGCATATCTGCACCACCACAACATACCAAAGAACAAGCAGCCTTAACAAATGATGTATGGATGAGACCCTCAACGTAGAGTGTCCCCTCGGTTAGGCATTTACAAATGAGTTTAATGATACAAGTAGCAAAAGGTTGCCATCTTTTGGCTCCCAGTAAGTTTAACACAATTCCATCGCCATCTCTGGTTTTATTAGTCTCTGGCAGATCACAGAGTTGAGAAGAGATTCTAGAAAAGGACATAGAGAAACACCTAAATGGGATGGAAGATTCACAGAGCTCTGCTTCATCGGAGCAAAGTGATGTGATGGGTTGAATATCTGGACACATACAAGAAGCTCTTTAGTACAGTATAAGTTAAGGAATGTTGGAACCATATAACCTATTTTTAACAATCAAGGAGTCAGTTTTACAAGCAACTATCTCCAATTATGAAGTTGGTCTTTCTAAGTTACTTGCAGTTATGGAACAGAAATATCTGGGAATCAGATCTGTACAAAAACATCACAAGTGCCTAGAAGTTGAGCTGAGTTTAATTATTCAAATGATGCTTGTGGTCCAAGAAAGTTCTTATCAACTGGAAAAGGCCACTTAATTATAATTAACATGGAAGAAAATTCTAACTCTCACACTCACCTTCAATGGCTAGCAAAGCGTCATGGAAGAACATCCGGTACGCCTTCCTTGAGTTGGAACGCAGCAACATTAAGAGTGATCCAACAGTTTCGAGTATTACTCCATGTCCAGAACTGCAATTAGTTAAAAAAAGAGAAAGCATTAGGACAAAAATCTTGAAGAGCGACACCTATAAACCACTGTTTTCTCCAGTCTGCAACTTCAATACTCGCACAAACCATACGCTCTTTTCTAAAAAGTTTCTACACATAAGAGTTATGTCTCTGTGTCATTCTACAACAGCGAAGTGCCAGTGAGGATAGTAAAGTAACCCAAAGACATCACAGGAACAATAGAGGTTCGATGCTCACATCATGGATAGGCACATACAGTCAAACACACAGTTCATGAGGAGAAACAAACTAGACGAGAACCAAACACACTCAGTTTATAACCAGACAACTTACACAAACTCAGGTTCTGCAAAGAAGGGAATGATACGACGAATGACAGGGAAAATAAAAGCAGGATCTCCATGATAGAAAACTCCTGGAATGTTCCTTGTTGTATGACCAAGAAGCTTCAGAACAGCTGTAACTTCCCTCCCGTTACCTACCCAAAATCAACAAAAACAATAACAACGCATGATAAGTAACTCAAGAGGATCAAAAATCGATAACTAGAGCCCAAAATCAAAATAAACAGTGTAATCGAATCGTATCAGACCGTGAAATTCATCGAAAATGAAACAACCACATGAAGTGAAATCGGGAGAAATTAACATAAGAAATCAAAAAAGAGAGGGGAAGTGAGATTGTGAAAGAGAGAGAGAAAGTGATGTATGTTTACCGAGAGAAGGGTTAACATAGGTATTGAGAAGATGGGGGATTACAGCACGAAATCGAGCCTCGAGAGCAACGTCGTCGGCGCCGGAAGAGAGACGGAGGTTGTTAGACGGAGTGGAGGAGGAAGCGGCGACGCGTTCTCGGAGTTCGTGAACCAAGCTTGAGAGAGTATTCTCGTTCGCCATTTACACAGTGTCTCGCAGAACCTATACGACGCCTCTCTTCAATTTTTAAAAAGAGGAGAGAATGTGTACATTAATATTTTTAAATTGTTTTCATTACAATTAAAAATTCGTCAAAGCCTTTTTGAGAAGTGATTTGGGCTGTAAAATTTGGGCTTTAAGAGAGGCCTTAGTAAGATAATTTCCGGGTCGGGCAATATCCAGCTGTCCGGGTCGTGAACACTAAACACCACTTCTCTTCTACACACCTAAACTTTAAGGAATCAGTTTTATAACTACATAAGTGAAGATATTAAAACACCAGAAAGTGATGTTAAAGACCAAACACTCTTTCTCTTCCTTCTAAAAGGTTATGTATGAAAGATTTTAACAATACTCTGTTTTATTAATGATATTTTCCTTAACGTTCACAACTTTCACAGATTACAATATATAGAGATAGAGGAGGGAGAGTGCCCTAGATTCAATTCAGGACACTTGGCATCATCCAGTGTCAGCGCAAGATCCAAGAAGATTGAATCTGTTATGGATTGGGATTTGCGAGTCATGCTTTATCGTCGTACGGTCACGCACAATCTCTGCGTGATCTTTACCTTTGTCGTTAGCTGGAGAAGAAGACGATGACCGTTGTTCAACGACGTCGTAATGAGTCGAAGCTTGTTTCTCTCGTTTGGGCTTATTTAAGTCGAGGCCCAAATCTTCTGTTTTGTTTTGTGTTTGGACGACATCGTTTTGGAGGTTGATGTTAATAGCCCCTCTCAAACTTGGTGTGGGTGGAAAATCAACACCAAGTTTGAATCTGAGAGATGTGAAAGCTGGTCCAGGCAAAGATTTGGTGAATATGTCAGCTAATTGAAGATGAGCTGGAACATGAGAGACTTCAAGCAAGCCAAGAGCAACCCTTTCACGGACATAGTGCCAGTGTGTTTCAAAATGTTTTGATCTGGCATGGTATGCCGGATTTGCAGTAAGAAAAACAGAGGACTTGTTGTCTCCAAACAGCTCAGGAGTAGTGTACATTGGGACACCCAATTCTTTCATCACCTTGCTAATCCAAGTTAGTTCAGAGGCAGTTTCAGATAAGGCGCGATATTCTGCCTCTGTAGTACTTTTCGCAACTGTGTCCTGTTTCTTTGAGCTCCAAGATATCAGATTTTGGCCCAGAAATGTGCAATATCCTCCCGTAGATCGTCTCGTAGTTAAACAGCCTCCGTAATCACTGTCACTGTATGCTCTCAAGGTGCAGTCAGAGTTTGTTTGGAAGGACAAACCCATTGCTAATGTGCCTTTTACATACCTGAGACTTCGTTTCAGCAAGGTAAAGTCAGACATAGTTGGGGCATGCATCTTCTGGCACACAAAATTAACTGCATACTGAATATCTGGACGTGTCAAAGTGAGATATTGCAGTTTCCCAGCAAGGCTTCTGAAGTATGTGGGATTAGTAAAAGGCAGAGACTGATGTGGAGTTCTATCAGGCTGGATAGGCAGAGGTGTTGAGACAGGTGCGCAGTCCCGCATAGCAGCGATGGTGAGCAAGTCTTCGGCATATTTTTGCTGTGACAGGAAAAGCCCCTCTGAATGGAAATTTGCTTGAATTCCCAGAAAGTAGTGTAGCTTTCCCAAATCAGTCATCTTGAATTGTTTGGTTAGCTCACTAAGGAGGTCACTAAGGAGGACAGAGCTGTTTCCAGTAATCACCATATCATCCACATATAGAAGTAAGATGATAATATCATTGCCTCTGATACATATGAATAGGGAGGGATCGGACTGGCTGCAGCAGAAACCAAATTCAAGTAAAAAATTATCGAATTTATCAAACCAAGCTCCGGGAGATTGTTTAAGTCCGTAGAGTGATTTGTGAAGAAGGCAGACATGAGTGGGCTTGTTTTTGTCGACAAAACCTGCGGGTTGTGTCATGTAGACATTTTCTGTTAAATCACCATGTAGGAAAGCATGTTTAACATCCATTTGTTTAATTTCCCACTTGCATATAGTAGCAAGGTGAAGAACCGATCTTACGATGAGTCGTTCTAACCACAAGATCGTATGTTTCTAGATAATCTATACCTTCTTCTTGATTAAATCCTTTTGCCACAATTCTTGCTTTTAGTTTGTCTAGTGTACCATCGGCGTATAACTTGGTTCTAAAAACCCATTTGCGGCCTAAAACATGCATACCGAGAGTGTATGGGACAAGAGACCATGTTTGTGCTTCCTTGCAATTGTTCATCTCTTCTTCTAATGCTGAGGTCCACCCAGGATCTTTAAGGGCCTGAGTAATTGTCCTTGGCTCAGGGTATGAGACTCTATGAGTTAGCAGAGCATATCTCGGATTGGGTTTAAAAATTCCTGATTTTGCCCTTGTAATCATTTGATGTTGACCAATACTTTGTCTTTGGTTTGATTGTGATGTAGGGACAAGTGTGTCTGTCCTAGGAAGAGAAGGAGTGGTACTGTTGCCTATAGGATCAGAGTCTAAGTCTGCCGTACACCCAGCATTACCACTCTCATCAGTACCAGTAGACACAACTTGCTCTGTCCCAGATGTTGCTTGAGGAGAAGGTTCAGAGGACACAGGCAGATCAGGTGGTATGTCATTGGAGACATTCTGAGAAGGTGAAACACGTGGAAGGAGATCATTCATACCAAGATTAGGAGCCGATGGAGCGAGAAGTTAGTGGTATGAAACTCTTTTGCCAAGACTCTAGCGAGCTTTGTGTTTCCTGGTGTTTGAAGGTTCAGGTACATATCTGCAAAGGGAAAACTCATTTCATCAAAGATCACATGACGGCTGATAAAGACTTTCCCGGTTGGTGGGTAGAGACATCTATATCCTTTATAATTGTTGTTGTAGCCAAGGAAGACACACTTTAAAGACCGTGGGTCAAATTTATTTGCAGCATAGTCTCGAAGAGTGGGGTAGCAAGCACAGCCAAAGATTCTAAGAGCAGAGTAATCAGGAGAATGTCCAAACAACATCTTAAAAGGGTCATGCAGTGATCTACTTGAACGGAAGAAGGCGAGAAGATTGCTTAGATAATTAGGTCGTGTAAAATGCTTCAACCCAAAACTTTTGTGGTAGCTTGCTTATTGAACATCATTGTAAGACCCAATTCTGTAATGTGTCTATGCTTTCTTTCGGCTAAGCCATTTTGTCTGCGGTGTGTAAGGACATGATATATATTGTTGGATTCTCGACTTTTGTAAGTGTGTAGTGAAGATTTTGCTTGTGAATTCTCCACCTCCATCACATTGAAAGGTTCCAATCTTGGTACTAAACTGATTCTCCACAAAGTTTTGAAAGATAATGAAGATGTTGTAAAAGTCAGATTTAGACTTTAGAGGATAGAACCAACAATATCGTGTGAAATTATCAATGAAGATAACATAGTATCTAAAACCTTGAACAGAAGAAATGGGAGCCGGGCCCCAAAGATCGCAATGAACTCTCTGTAATGGTTTAGAAGCAACAAAACTAGAAGAAGGAAAGGGTAGTCTAGTGTTCTTTCCAAGTCTACAAGCTTCACAGATTTGCTTTGTAGTCTTGATTATTTGAACATCTTTATTCTGAGACAGCCACTGAAGGACCTGATCGACCTGATCATTTGGATGCCCCAACCTTTTATGCCACACTTCATCTGTAGTAGAGGGTTTGTGTGGTGAATAGAAGGCTTGGATGCAGGGATCCTCCAGCTTATAGAGCCCATCATGGTTTCTTCCCAGCGTCAGGACTTTCTTTGTAGCCTTGTCCTTTACAATCACATCATTAGCATCAAAAGTAAAAGAGCAAGGGTAGTCTTTGGTTAGCTTAGACACAGATAGCAAGGACTTAACTATATCAGGACAGACTAAAACGTCTTTCAATGGTAGCGTACTCGACGTGGATGGGAGAGTTCGTCGAACCAACGTGTGTGATAGGGAGAAAACCGCCATCTCCAACCATGACGAAGTCCGAACCAAAATATGGTTGAGATTGTCTGCAGTCTTTGAGTGGTATTTGTGATATGAGCCGTGGCTCCGGTATCGAGGAACCATTCATGTCCCGATGATTCAGTGACATCAGTAATCCTCATTGCTGCTAGTGCTGTGGTGGATTCTTCTAGTTGATAGTTGTTATCAAACTCCGTGCCAACATCCAAGAGCATGATGTCCGGGCTTGCCGCGGATCCGGCAAGCCGTTCCGTCGGGGATGGAGTGTGCACCGGTAGGTCTTTGATTTGAAGAAAATTGCTGATGGAAGCCACGGCCTCTGGTAGTGAAGGAACGTGCACGTCCTCTGCTTCCACCAAATCTATTTGCAAAGTAGCCTCTACCTCTATTCGTGTACCCGGAAGAGACATTAGCTTGAAAGGCAAGATGAGGTGAGACATCTGTTGTGACGGAATATCTTTGGAGACGTTCATCAAAACTTATGAGACGATACACAACATCCTCATAAGATAGAGATGCCGTGTCCATACAGCTTTCAATAGATGTAATAACAGGCTCATAATCTCGTCCTAAGCCATGAATAACAACAAAAAATTTCATTTTCTCAGTAACCGAGCTACCTATTGAAAGTAGCTGATCACAAACATCTTTAACCTCCCTAAGATACTCAAAAATAAGCTTATCTTTCTTACTGACAGTTTGCAATCTACGTTGAAGCTCAAAAAGACGAGAGGATGATACCCGGTAAAAGTGTTTTGCCAAGCCAGACCATACCTCCTGTGCAGTTTTGAGACCCATAACTACCGAGAGAACATCTTCTGATAGTGAGCCCAGTAACCATGACATGACAACCTGATCTGACATGACCCATAGAATATAGTCAGGATTTGGTGTTTCACCAATGGTAGGGACCTGTAAGGTAGAGACAGGCGCGGCCCGCGCGGGGGTGGTTCCGGTGACAAAGCCAAGGAGTTGTTGTCCTGAAAGAAAGGTTTCGAACTGGGTTTTCCAGAGAAGATAATTTCTCTCTGTGAGTTTTACAGTAACACAATTTGAGATATTAAGTTTTGGATGAGAGTAGAGCTCCAAGGATTCTTCCATGGCTCTGATACCATGAAAGGTTTTAACAATACTCTGTTTTATTAATGATATTTTCCTTAACGTTCACAACTTTCACAGATTACAATATATAGAGATAGAAGAGGGAGAGTGCCCTAGATTCAATTTAGGACACTTGGCATCATCCAGTGTCAGCGCAAGATCCAAGAAGATTGAATCTGTTATGGATTGGGATTTGCGAGTCATGCTTTATCGTCGTACGGTCACGCACAATCTCTCGCGTGATCTTTACCTTTGTCGTTAGTCGGAGAAGAAGACGATGACCGTTGTTCAACGACGTCGTAATGAGTCGAAGCTTGTTTCTCTCGTTTGGGCTTATTTAAGTCGAGGCCCAAATCTTCTGTTTTGTTTTGTGTTTGGACGACATCGTTTTGGAGGTTGATGTTAATAATGTATTCAAATTGCACACTATCACTAAATTCCGGGAAAACGACCTATTTCCCCACGAGAACTATGATATAGTATCAGATTCACACCATTCTTTGACCCCATCCTCAGTACCCATAATTTTACTATGTCGTACCAATTACCCACACTAACTATCATACAGTCTATTTCCCCATCCGTGTTGGTTATGTTCGGTTTGAATAAAACCAAGTGATAAACCAGTTACTCTTCTCTCAAACCAAACCCGATCCATCAACCCAAAACCCGACCCGATAACCCGAAACATGTACCCGGATTTTTCGATTTAAAGAGCAAAACCCAAAAAAATTTCCCCAAATCGATTTTCCCCAAATCGATTTTCCCCAAATCGATTTTACGACGAACCCTAAATCCATTTTTTCCCAAATCGATTTTACGATGATTTTCCCAGATCAATCATCTCCTAGACTCGTCCCGACAAACCATACCCAATAACAAATTTTTCAGAAACAGAGTGCTTTAGTTCGTGCTCCGATTCATCACCCGCGGAGACAAGACCGAACTCGTTCATGCCAGAAGAAGAAACAACTCCGGTGCCAGCAATGAAAGAGACGTTAAACATAAAATCGTTCAGACAAAGAGCAGAGGCGCTCGAAGGTCTGTTGGAACTATCCGCGGATCTGGTAGAACTTAGTAGGCTCGAGGAGCTAGCCATCGTGTTGCAGCCGTTTGGTAAGAACAAAGTATCGCCTAGAGAAACTGTGATTTGGTTAGCAAAGAGCCTTAAAGGAATGATGATAGAAGACATCAACAATAACAATAATATTAACAGTGGAAGCAGCAGCTCAAGGAATTGTAAATTAGATGATTAATCGGGTGGGTGAGAGAGATTAGGTTTAGTGGGTTTAATCGGGTTTAATCGGGTTTAATCGGTTTAAAATTAATTAAACACGGTTTATGAAACAGTAAACCAACTTTAAACCAACAGTAACCCGACCGGTGGGGAATCAGATATTTAAACTTTAATAAAGAGGGAAATAGACTGTATGATAGTTAGTGTGGGTAATTGGTATGACATAGTAAAATTATGGGTACTGAGGATGGGGTCAAAGAATGGTGTGAATCTGATACTATATCATAGTTCTCGTGGGGAAATAGGTCGTTTTCCCCTAAATTCCTGATGTAAAGATTTTGTAAATGACAAAAAATACCTATTTTACATGTGTGTGTGTGAATATTTTGAAGCTTTTCTTTTGCATTCTACCTTCTTCTCCATCTTGTCTCCATCCTCTTGAAACCAACCTTTTCCCTCTAAGCTCCGATGAAGAACATAAGCTTTTCGAGTCCTAATCTTGAAACGAAGAGAAGCTCGTTGTGTTCTTGCACCATCTTTCTCCTCTCCATCATCCCTTTCAGCATATTCCTTAGGAGTTGAAATGCGATGGATCTTGCTCATATGTTTTTCAGAAGCGTGGTTAACGCCGACTTCTTCATTTCTATGCTCTGACAGGTAAAACACACGCATCATGTTCTTCTCTCCAACCCAGATTGGTGAAGCAAGAAACGGATTACCTTCGAATTCCTCTATCGGTTTCTGAATTTTCAACCTATTAACATCGATAACCTCCTGCATACAAGAAAAAGACGTTTCCTTTTCTCTAGTTTTCACATCCCCTATGTTCTCAACACTATTCTCTTCTGCCCCATTTGACATCTTGGTTTCAGGAAATGCGGGAAGCCAATCCGGAATATGCATATCCGGAGGCTCTGCGCCAATCACAGAAAAGCTAGGAGACGGTATCTTCCCATTGTTGAAAGGGAATCGTGGAAGAGAATAAACGAATGGTGTTTCCTCGGTTTCTACTGTATAACGAATAAGATCTTTGACTACACCAGAATAAGCAAGACAATGGTCAATATCAGGACCACCGTCGAAACCTAATCCAAAACCCATATCCTCCAACGCTTGAACAATGTCCATAGCATTACATTCTACTCTACCAGCAACATTAGCGTAGAACTTCGCAGCCTTCCCGACGCTCTGGATGTATCGGATAGCTACACCGGTTAGTGTCTCGAGAGCAGACTCTTGACAAGAATTGAACCTCACAACTTGCGATCCCCTGTAATTGTTAATCTCAGCGCTCTCGCATATCTGCGTCGCAACCATTTTAGCGAGGGCGTAGGCGAAATCATCGACACAAAAGAGTTCTCTTCGTTGACTTTTACCCTCGCTTATGTTTCCATTGCTCATATTCAACCTTTATTACAACTTTACACGGAGTAACATGTAGAACCATTTCTTGAATCAACCGAACCAAAAGCACATTCCTTTGATAACAAAATCGCTTTAGCTCATATCCCATGGAGTTCTCATTGATGTATATTAAACCTATTAGAGGAGGAAAACACATAAGAACCAACATTGAGCTGAAACAGAAATTGAACCAAATACACTCAAAAACCTAGTTTCCCAATACATAAAACAGAAGCTAAACTTGAATAAAGACCAATTCTTTCCGGAAACAAACCCATTTTTACCAGCAAAACCCTAGAAACTCAAGCCAATTTTCACGACATGAGCTCGGAGCAATTAGAAACGAATCCGTTAGACAGAAAACGAAATGCTTACCGGAGAAGAAGACTGCCCGACGTAATAGCCTCGGAGGAACAAGGACCCAGAAAATCCCCGGTAAGCACCAGCGAAGAACCCAATAGAAAGCACTAGCGAAGGAGCAAACTTGAGTAAAGTTTTATGGCATACGTAGATACCGAGAAACCTAAACGAAGTTGAAAGGCGCCAAATTCTAAGGTTGGTGATGCGCTTAAACCCAGAGAGATAGAGAGAGTGTGTGTGTGGAGAGAGAGAGAGAGAGAGAGAGAGAGATAGAGCGAGAGAGAGTGTGAGACAGAGAGAGTGTGTGAGAGAGAGAATCTCTGCTTCAAATTATAAAGACGAGAAGATGAGTAGTAGCCAATAGAAAACGAGGGATGATGATAATTTCACGGCCCGAGTACATAGAGATCTCGTGACAAACAAGCGGTGTTTCGACACGTGTCCAACGATGAGGCCTGTAAAGAAAAGGCCGAGGCCTGAGTAAGGGTCGACTTGTAAAGTTCCATTTGTTTTGGGCCCTAAAATCGATTTTAGAATTGCTTAACCGTATTAAACCGGACATAACCAATGGAGGGTAATTCCGTCATTTCATAATAATTTCCTGGCTTAAACCCCCTCACTCTTTTATTCGAGTCAAAACCCTAATCTATCTTCTGTGGATTCTTCTTCTTCTTCTGTAGCAGGCGATTTCGAGAAGCTAGAGGCGGAGATGGATACGGAAGGAGAAGATGCATCTAAGAGACTTCACGTCAAGTTCGTAACGAAGCTAGAATCTCCGTTTAAAGTTCCGGTCAGCTCCGTCGCGATCCCTTCCAATGTTACTCGTCTCGGTCTCTCTTCCATTGTCAATTCTATAATTGAAATCGGTAAATCCCTCTCTCGTTGATTCATATGGTTTCGGTTTTTGATTGCTGTTTGGTATTGGCTTTAAATTCGTTACAATAGTTAAGTGTTACTTTTGAGTGTATTGGTCCCTTTCTTATGCGAAAAGTGTGCTTAGGTCTGCTTCAAGCATTTATTTGTAGAATCATCTATGAGTGATTATCTCGGGTTATGTCGTATCCATCTCTGTGATGCTTCTTACTTGTATGTATATAATATACATGTTAAGGTATATGATTGTGTCAATTCTCGGCTCGCACTAACGCCCGTAAGATTGTATTTGGATGAATAGAAAATCCTGAGTGGAAGACAGAGCCCTTTGACTTTCTGATCGATGGGGAGCTTATCCGTATGTCACTTGAACAGTTTCTCCTGGCAAAGGGAATATCGGCGGTAATGTTTTCAGCCCTAGTTATCTTATACACACAGCAAAATTTCATTTTGTGAGGGACAGCAAATTGGATGTTAATTTCATTGTTGTCGATGTTGCATGTTAGCACCGTCCTCTACATTATGAGACTATTACGTAGCTCTTAATATGTTTTGGAATATATACTTACTTAATTTGCTGGTTGTTGCAGGAAAGAACTCTGGAAATCGAGTACATAAGGGCCGTGACCCCAAGGAAGGAGGAAAACCCCTCATTGCATGATGACTGGGTCAGTGCGGTTGATGGTTCTTCTTCTAGGTAGTTTTTGTGTGTCTACTGTATTACTATATGATGTAGAATGCCCCTGCAAATTGATGTATTTTACAACTTGTGTAAGTGGTTGTCTTGAACTTGTTGCTGGCATTTGCAGGTTCATTTTGACTGGCTGCTATGATGGTTTAGGAAGGTAGTAATTTGACTCGTTTGTTTATATCTCATATATGCATCAGTTTATCTTCTGTTTCTATTGGCATTGCTTTTAACATTTGCAAGAATCTTATTTTTTCGTCTGACAAGGATATGGAGCTCTCCTGGAACTTGTTCACACATTTTAGAAGGCCACACTGGGGCAATTTCCTCTGTTGCTTTTGTTAAATCCAATGGTATGAATATATCAGGAGAAATCTGTAATATGCTTGTTCTGTATTAGCAAACTTTAATATAGAGAAGGATTATCTTTTTGCTAATCGATCACTTCCTTACCTATTTTGGGTGTTATTCGTGCATCCAGGTGCAGATAATGCAACTGTAGCAACTGCCTCTAAAGATCGGACATTGAGATTGTTTAAGGTAAACTTGAATAATATATAACAAAAGGTAAATTTTGCTGTTGACTAAAGTAATCTCTTTCTGTATAAAGGTTGATACAGCTGATTCTGTTGACTCTACTACAAAAGTTAGGGCTTACAAGATATTGCGTGGGCACAAGGCCTCGGTACAAAGTGTTGTAGCTCATAAATCTGGAGACATGGTAACATTTAACTTGTGTTTTACAAGTGAGACGACTTTGCTATATGTTTCATCGTGCTTACTGTTGTTCTTGGTGTATAATGTAATATAGGTTTGCTCAAGCTCATGGGATTGTACTATTAATTTATGGGACACAAGTGAGTCTACTTCTGAAGGAGAGTCAAAATCAGTGAAGAAAAGAAAAGGGAATAATCAAGCCGAGGAATCTCAGTCAGAGGTAACCTCAACAGTTTTATCTTTTTATTGAAGTCTCTGATAGAAATGACGATATTGAATTTCTTACAGGGAGAGGCGGTGACCACACTTGTTGGACATACACAGTGCGTCTCAGAGGTAGTTTGGCCAGAGCATGATGTAATTTATTCCTCTTCATGGGACCATTCCATTAAAAGATGGGATGTTGAGACAGGAAAAGATTCTTTGAACTTGGTATGCCTTCACACTGTCTTCTTTCTCATCAATTCATGCACACATCAGACCTGTTGTTACTGAAAACTCATTGCCTATAATCTGTTTCCATCAAAGCTTAGAGCTTGTTTCTTTCTATCAAATTGTAGTTCTGTGGAAAAGCTCTCAACACTTTAGATGTTGGCGGTGAAGGTTCTGCACTTGTAGCTGCTGGTGGCTCAGATCCAATCCTTAGAGTATGGGATCCTCGAAAGCCAGGTGAGATATCCATAAGAAAAACACGCACAGAGTCAAACTATTTAACCAGACCAAGGTGGTTTTAATCAATCACACACTGTTTTTTCATTTACTCTGTAGGAACATCCGCTCCCGTGTTTCAGTTCTCATCACACTCATCGTGGATTTCCGCCTGTAAATGGCACAAAAGTTCTTGGTTTCACTTGCTCTCGGCTTCCTATGACGGCAAAATCATGTTATGGGATCTCAGAACCGCTGTAATTAAACACACACCCACACACACACATTTTTTGTAAAACCAAATAGTTTTCCTGCGATGAAACTAATTTTACTTCTTCCTTGTGCAGTGGCCTTTATCAGTTATCGACACACACAATGATAAGGTATAGTAAACACCGTGTCTTATATTCTATCTTCTACTCTTCTGTAGTTGGTTTCGTTACTGAAACTGTGTTTTAAAAACTTGTAAAAGGTTTTATCTGCGGATTGGTGGAAAGGAGACAGCGTAATCAGCGGAGGAGCAGACTCTAACCTTCGAATTTCTTCTGGAATCGCAATTTCTTAAAATGGGTATAGAATCTGAAATATTTCGACCATTTGTCTTTTCTTACATGAAAATCAGTTTCGCTGTTCTACTTGAGAAAGCTTACTTATTGTCTGTATTGGTTTTGTTACCTTTCATATTTCGAAATGTTGAATCTTTTATTGGAAGCAATTTTGTTTTGTTTGTTTGTTTGTTTGTTTGTTTGAGAATGATTATTTTAAGATAAGACATGACATATAATCGATATAATCAATCAATCTTGTTTTGTCTGCAAGTCTCGCTTTGGCGGGGAATATAATTTACTGGAAAAAAGTGTAAATTATAGTGGAGAAAACAGAAACTAAAGCCACGCGTTAGTTGATGCGCGTGGGGATTAACCCCAAAACTAAAATCAACCCGCTTTAAATGATTCGCATCTCTATCTTCTTCTACTTTCTTTTGACACCCATACCGTACGATTTGAAAACTCATATATTATCTTGACCGTTGAATACATCGACATCTGATAGGCGCGACACAGCGAATTACTAACCCTTTTTCCGAGCCAGACTCCAAACCTGAGGTTCGTATCCTTGGTCACGATATTAGTGTTTTCTTCGTTTTTCTTTTAATGACGGTAGTAATTAAACTCTCTTTTCTTTTCACACTGTATTTCTTTCTTTTTTGTTTGGGTGTAATATCTGTCCTCGATCTTCGCCGTCTTGTCCGAAAATTTCCCATCTCGTTGAGAAATTTGAGCTGTGTTAAGTTTTTGTGGTTCCGGTGAAGAAGAGCCCTTGACGATTCTCAGCTTCAATTTGTAATTATTTGCTTCCTTGTGGGTAATTAAAAGCTTCTCTTTAAGTTTCTGTTGTTCGGTTGATTTTGGTTCATTGTTCAAGCGCTAGGTTCTGAAAAGTTACTTTGAATCTATTGTTTTTTCTTCCTCAGAAATTTAACAATTATGTGTTTTTTCAGTGCTTTAAGGGTTTTGGTTTCTGGGTTCTTCCCCAATGTTTAGTACCTTTAAATGCCATTTTCATGTAGGTTAGGATTCACTGAGCAATGAATTTGGTGACATCTCTTGAATATTATTTTTATTGCAGATGTTGATGGGGGTGTCTTTTCTTTTGTGAGATATCAGCTGATTATGTAGTTTGAAGTTAATATCAGCCAACAAGGCAAATACCTATGTATCAAAAAGCTTCCTTGCTAGATCAACAGTATTTGCAAGGGATTCAAGATCAACAACGGTTGCTATTCGGTGAAAGCTTAGGTTATGACCAAATCAACACTATAAGCTCTGGTGGTTCGTCTCTTAGCAAGTTTCAGCAAGACAGTGATTACTTAGGTAGCCCAACAATGACAACAAACTCTGAAAAGTCCGAGGTAACCGAAGCTTCTACTGGTGAGTTTTGTTTCCAAGGGAGGTTTCAACAGTTCCAGCCTCGGAATCAGTTTCCACAGCTACAAAGGCAGGATCAGTTTCGGCAGCAGAACTTTTTTAACCCGCATTCGTCGATAGTTCAGAAGATAGGTAACAATAGCGGGCAGTTTCCAACTCCGCTCTATGAAATGCCTATTAATGATTCGTCACAAGGGTATATAAACTGGGGACAAAGGGATGCATCTTCGGTTCAACAAGGAACGATCAATAGAACCATGTTTTCTCAGCAGCATGATATCTCCCTGTATGGTACAAGAGGCAATATGATTCCACAGCCTCCCATCCAAGCCATGTATCAGGAACCCGGTAGTTTAGCAGCTAGGCCTCCTAGTGGACAATTTCATAACTCTATGATGCAGTTACCGGATATTAATAACGCTTTCCTTAAAAGTCAGTATGATCTATCTCCAGCAAATATATCTCTACAAGAGGGTATGTCAGAGGCAGGTTCTGTCCATGGTTTGAATAATGAAGTTCTCTGTGGCAATCTTGATATGGGAAGTTCTCAAAGGTTTGACACTTCTTCAAAAGTTGTTAGTTCATTTCTGAAGAAGGATACAGAGCTGTCTCAGAGTTTAGTTCCTCTTGACCCACTAGAAGAGAAGATTTTGTTCGATCTGGAAGATAGTAGTATGTCCAACTCGTTCCCATCTATGCAGAGTGGGAGCTGGAGCGCTCTTATGCAGACTGCACTTTCAGAAGCTTCTAGCAGCAATACTGGTCTTCAGGAGGAGTTTAGCAGCTTGACATATCAAAATATGGAACTATCTGCGGACATTAACGACATATCCAATTTTATGGACAGTGAAGAACAACATGCAGGTTGCATAAACAATAATACCTTGCAAGACTCTGGGTCGTTAAACTCTAGCTTTCCCGGGTTTCAGTTGCCTTCAGATCAGCTGAGACCGTGTATCTTCAAGGATGAGTATACCCTTGATTCCACTCAAAAGTCCTCAGAGCTGAGTGGTCATTGGGTGGACTCTAATTCTCAACAGATGATATCTGGAGGAAATCAACAAGTGCAATCAAATGTGTCTTTTGATAACTTATCTACGGCTAATATGTATCTGCAGTCTTCGGGGATGCTTAATCAGCTACAATCTCAGACATGTAATCAATCCTCAACTAGAGCTGATTCTTCTGCGAGTCACTTAGCTGGCATGTCTTCATTTGACCCTTCTCAAGGTGGCCAAGTGCCTGGTCTTGTCAGGAAAGTGGGGGCATTCCCGCATTTTACTCAACGTAATGATCCGGCTACTGTGTATGCATCACAAATTCAGACTATAAATCCATTTGTAGCATCCCAACCTGACAACACGACATTTCCAGGAACTTATTCAGATTCTGGTCTTGGAGACCATACCTCTAGTCAAACTAGATCACCCCAACATGGCACCAATCATCAATTCAATGTGTGGATGGACTTACCAACTCATCAGCATACTTCAGATCAAGAATTACTCAAGGCTCCCTTGAATTCAACATCAGGAAGTCATGTCAAAGCCTGGCAAAAGGCCGTACAAATGTCTTTCCCATCATATAATATGCCACAGAGGGTTAGACTGCCTCAAGAGCAGGGAGCTGCGGCTAAGAATGTCTTTGTTTTTAATGCCTCCAACAAAGATGCTAACAAACTGCAGGGGCAGACTAACATGGGTTTTGGTACATGCTCGAAGTTATATGAACAAAGCAACGGTCTTAAGATGTCAATGGGTAGTGGAACGAGCTCAATATCACTGCTTAAGCCATTTGCGTTCAATGACCCAAAGATGGAACAAACATTTTGTTCCACTGGACAGCAGCCCAGTGGCAGTAATGACATAGCTAACGGCATGGAACAAAACCATCTTAATCTTCCAGCATCAGCTCCCGTGTGGTTCAAGCAGACGGGGGCCTTAAGAGATGACCAGAGGCAACCTGCACTTTACTCGGAGGAGACTCCCAATCAGTTAACTCAGTATTCTAAGCCTTTGAAGACAGTGAACAAAACAGAGATAATCGCACCGGAGAAACACAAACTTATGAGAAGAAAGCAGTTGGCTTGGCATGAACAGGTCTCTAATGCATCACAAAAGGATCACACAATCAGGTCTATCCCATACTGTTTACGTTTCTTGCTTTTCCCTCTTATATTCTCATTAAGTTAACGTAAAGCTATTCTTTCTGCAGCAGGGCAGAACAAGAATGGGCCAGAGTGTCTAAGCTGTTAGTTGAGAAGGTATATTCCTCACAGAAAATGGTCAAAATGATTCTTATCTATGTAGTCATGAATGTTCTTTTGCTTTGCATTGTAGGCCGAGTATGATACTCAGACCTTCGAATTTGCATTGCCATTGCACCGTTCAAAGAGAAGACTTGTCCTAACATCACAGCTTATGCAACAGCTTTTTGATCCTCCACACTCATACATTATGTTTTCAGCTGCATCCTCAAGCTACAGTTCTCTGTTATTCTTTGTTGGTAGAGAAACTCTTGGTGATGCTTGTAGCCTTACCCACAAGAGAGAAAATGAGTTGCCATCATTGTCACATGAGGTTGAGAAGTGAGTGTTATACTGAAAGAATCGCGTTTCACTTTCCTTATACTAACTTTAGTGAAGTATTGAAAACTATCTAACTCTGAATATCTTGATAGGATACCTGAAAAGAATAAGAATTTTGAGAAAAGGGATTTGCAACATTATGAAGTTGCTAAAAGATTAACAGAGAAAGCAAAGACAATTGGTGAAAGCTTTAACAGGTATGAAGCTGCTTTTAGCAGCTGCTCCGTTTTATCACGCCGTTTCAATTTAGTCTCATAAGATTTCTCAATGACAACAACGTTATAGTCATGATTAAGCGAGAACATGTAACAATGACTATTTCTTGATTGTTTGATGCAGACTGGAGAAAACACTTCCACTGCCAGACATAAGATGCGAAATCGCGGATTTGGAAAGATTCTCTGTTATAAACCGTTTTGCGAGGTTTCATAGCAAGGGTCCGGTCGCTAACAACCATGGATCCTCTCAGCTAAAACCAATTCCTCAGAGATACGTTACAGTAAGACCCATGCCTCAGAGCCTACCAGATGGAGTACATTGCCTTTCGCTTTGAATCTGCGTTTGGAACTAATCTTTGCTATGCATATAATCAATCATCCCAGAGAAGAAAGTACAGTCTCTGATCTGTTTCTCTCTCTTTGTCTCTTTTGGTACTATTCTTTGCCTATGCTGACGAGTGACGGCAAGAAAACTATCGAAAACTCGGACAACACACAGTTTAGTTAACTCCTTTTTGATGTTCTTTTCCACTGGAAGTAAATATTAGTTCTACTGTGTTTTACTGCAAAACTATCAGGTTTATGCAGGAAAGAACATGATGGTACTTTTAGTTACAGCCATGTCTGTTATTTTGGTTAGTTATAAGTTATATTGAATTTGCTTGGAAGTTAGAATCTCATCAGTACATTGACATTGGCATTACCCTTAAATATAAGGATACTTCCAGGATCTCCATTATCTCTTATCTTTTTTTGCTTTTATCTTTCACTTTCTTTTCAGGGTTTTTAGCTCATGTAATCTCTTTAAACATTGAAGCATGCAATGAAACAAACCTCTCCAGGAGAATTGTGTTATTAGATTACTGTTCTTGTGCTTCTTTTGATCAGATTTACACATCAAGATTTGAATCAAAAAGTATGTGTTTGAATAATATGTGTATTTTTACTAAAATTCCATCTTAGGTAATTTATTAACTTTCCAATGGAGATGTCCGTCCGATTCTTCCAAACTTTTAGGAGGGTATTGTCTGAAGGTTGAAGTGACATGTCAGCTTATAAACCTATAAAAAACTGTCTTCTCTGTATGAGATAGTGACTTGAATTTGTTGGGTGTATTGACTAGAAAATATATAGAAACTTTTGGAGACCAATGGTCAGAACTCAGAAGATGACAAAACTAAACTGATCATTTGACAAAATTATGTACATTGTACACGTGTGTGTTGCGTACTTTTTTTTCTTTTTTGGTCACAATGTGTGTTTGTGTACTTATGTGTAGTCATGGTTACATAATCAATCATTGCACTTGTCAAATTAAAATTATTTGCTTACCCACAAAACAATTCTTGAACATAAACTTGTGCTCTAGTTTTCTTTTAAATTTGAATTGAAAAGAGACTCTATTAGTATTAGGAAAATTTCTAATTACGATTTCATTTTGTTTTCCTATATACACCACATTATGCATAGAGAAATCAAACTACTTCTTTGTAACATATTTTTGCCTTTCGAATTTGATTATGTGTTTAGAGAAAATTGTTCGTTTTCCCACTGAAAAAAATTGTTTTTAAAAGAGTTCATTAATCCGTTTTGGTTTTTAGCATTTGGATACTAGAACATTTGTGGTATAACAAAAAAATGTTTATCTTACGACAAAATTCTTATAATGAAAGCTTTATTTTAGGGCAACTTAAAATATCATAAACATCTTCTTTCAAATGGTTAATCCAATGTTTAAAATTCTATCTAACATATATTCTTAGTTTTTTTTATAAATGACCAATAAAATTATAACAAATGGACTTGTACTTTAAAAAATAAAAAAAAATAATTTCTTTTTATAAATTGATAAACGCCAAAAAAAACTTTCTCCTCCACAACTGTTAATCTCCCCCATTTATCCATGATCTCCTCTGTTTATGAATTTAACTACCCACTAGTGTGAGGTAAAATTTCCCCTCAAAAACAAAAAATAAATGAAATAACCCGAAACTACCCCTGCGTACTATACGACTATCAACAACTACTCGAGGGTATAAAAGTAATTGTGCAGAAGATAATTACCTTCTTAAAACCTTCTTTTATTGCATTTAATCATTTATTATCTAAAAACCGTGAAAATTTCAGGGGAAGCTTTCTTCTACTTCTTCTTCTTCTTCTTCTCTACACACTTTTCCCCGCCAATTGCATCTTCCTAATTATCATCTCCATTCTCTAAATTTCCCCAAAATCTAGGTCTCCTTTCTCTCCATGACTCTTAATCTCTCTTCAAATTCTCGTTGAATTCTCCAGATCTTACTCCGAATCCGATACTCTCGAAACCCTAATTTCACACTTTCGCGATCTGGAAAAGATGAGTAACCCAAGCGGCTCGAGTTCTACGGCTCGGTTCGGGATCGGTGTGGCTAATACGGTTCAGTCGGAGGTTGTTCCTCAGTTGCCGTTACCTTTGCTGCCTGTATTCGTCGGCGCGACGGATTCGGCGGCGTTTAAGCTGTTCGATGAGGTCGGAGAAGGCGGTCGCTGCAACAGGTCGTTGGATCGCGGCGAGATTCTCTCTCAGTCTAGTGGAATCTCGAACTTGCTTCAACGTACCGACGTTTCTCACTTGTAAGCGATCTTGTATTAGATTCGTGCCTACTTAGACTTAGAGCTATGTTCTTCATGGCTATGTTATTTGGTTAGGAGTCTTAGTGATGAATCTGTATCGTTGCTTATATTGTGAAGTTGATTCAGATGTGAGACTTTAAGAGTATAGGGAATCAGGTAGTTCACGAATAGTTGTGACTGCAACGAATAATGTGTTGGTTTGTTTTCTGATATGACTGCACATGACAGTGATATATAGAAAATTTGATGATTATATAGGTTTACTTCTTCATGTCTTTTGCTCGACGAGTAACATTTTGTTATGTGCTTGTTTAAGCGGTTGTTTTCAAAGCTAGTCAACTAAGTAATTCTGCGATTTTAGATTGTGTTGTTTGGTAGAGTAGCCATGATTGTTGGGGGCACTAACTACTAAGTTATTATTTTTCTCTGATTTGATTTTCCAGGGATCTTAAAAACGAGGATAAGGCGCTGAAGCGTAACTCTCGGGATAATTTTCGGTTATATGACCAAGTTCTACAATGCAATCCCGGAGCATTTGATTATGTTACTCCCGGTAAATGAAACCTTCTCATGTTTTTCTTTTTTCGGCTCAGTTAAAATATTTGATTATTTTAGAAAATAACACTTTAAGCTGTTTTAGAATATTTGGTCCACATTTGAGATTCCATTAATGCTTGATACTGCCAGTTTCTTCCTTCTTTGTTCATCTTTATGCTAGATTTAACCGTTGTTTGTTTAAGCCGTGAAATTTTTATTGCGCTAGGATGATAGGTACGATATGTTTGCGTTTATTATTTATTACAATTTTCAAGTTTATCAGATCCTACCTGCGATCCAGTCTGTTCCAAAGAAGAGCCTCAAAAGAGAACTTACGAGCCAAGTGTTCCTGTCAAGATTCAACAAAAGACAGATCATCATGTTGCTGGGAGTATCCATTTTAAACCTGTGAAAAGGGTATTACGATCAAATCATGTTGAAAGTTATGTGCGGCAGCTCGAACCTTTGAGAAACCAGTCACCTAGAGATGATTTTGCAACTCATGACTTTCCGCCTGAAATGGTAATCGTAAATGTAAGCCTGATGCTATAATCTTTTTCTATAACTGGTTTTCTTTTGTACGATGGGAATAACCGAACTGAAGTGCAGGAATCTTCTGCTTCCAAAAAGCCAAAGGGTAATAAGAAACGGAAAGATGATGTGTCCTCAGTTCAACAAGATCCATCTATGCTCAAAGGTTTGTTTGCCCCCTTTTTCTCGTTTTTTTTGCATTTACTCTGACAATATAAATAACTGAGTTTCTTAATGCTTGTTTAGAGTCCATCGTAGAAACCTTTTGTGAGATGTTGGAGGACTTCTGTGGCAGAGCTGAAGTCCCTGGTGATGACAGGGATGAAACAGAGTGGTCATCAATGCCTGTTGGTGATGTCCGTGTACTCGTCAACGAATTAATGACTATACGGTCAAAAAAGCTTCTGCATATGGTACCTGTTGATGTTTTGTCAAGGTTATTGCATACTTTGGATCATCAGATACATAGGGCTGAAGGCCTTACCATCAATAGTGAGCATGTGAGTAATTTTATGTTTGGCTCTGTCTTATTACTTCTCTCTTTCTTACAGTATATGGGGATTTGTTTTTTTTCATGTTGCACTCAACGCATGAACTATTTAGTTGTAATAGCATACCATCTAAGTTATTTTTCTCCTTGTAGTATATTTTCCTGAACTTGCAAGAATGCCATAATAGTTTTACTTGTTTACCGTTTGTTAAATTATATCTTCAAGTATTACAACTGGCAACTACTTTTCTTCTTGATACTAACATGTCTTGTGCAAAAACATTTCAGTCAGATTCAGAATCAGTGTTGCTGGTTCTTAGTGCGTTCGAGTCAATTCATGCATCACTTGCAGTGATGGCCAACAGTGATATGCCAAAGCAGCTCTACAAGGAAGAGGTGATTGCTTCACAAGTGTTGTTTACCCTGAACTCTATTTATGTCTTTGCGTCTCTGGAATCTCTGCATACTGCTACGGTTTCACATGTTCAACTCTCTTTTTTACATTTGTTTTTCTTTACAGATAATTGAAAGAATTATTGAGTTTTCCAGACACCAAATGATGGCTGTTATGTCTGCTTATGATCCATCATACCGCACCGCAAGTAAACCGGCTGATAATGTGGCTTTGGAAGGTTTTTTATGACTTACTTTGGGAGTTAGATATTTTATGCAGTTCTTTTTCTTGCTTGCTTTTAATATTCACATTCCTTTTTCCGTTACTGCAAAAGTTAAAGATAGAGGCCACATGCTTTGTAGGTGATGACGATGATGATCCCGATCTTGACATGGGCTCGGCCAGCAAAAGGCGGCGCACAGGAAAAAGTGGCAAAACGAAGAAGTCTGCCGGGAACAGGTTTACTGATCAATACCCATTTTCACAATTTGGTCGCACACTTTGTCCCATCTGATATTTCTGTTCGTAGGATCTCTGGAGCAGTGAATACTGCACTACAGAAACTTTGCACTATTCTTGGCTTACTCAAGGACCTGTTGTTGGTAGAAAGGTTGTCTGATAGTTGCATTTTACAACTGTTGAAGACAAGTATTACAACCTTTTTAGTGGAGAATATCCAACTTCTGCAACTTAAAGCAATTAGCTTAATCGGTGGTGTAAGACTTTGGACGTACCCTACATCTTTACTTGTTTGCTGTGTAATATTCTTTAATTGTTTTTAATTGTCTACTTTAATGCAGATATATAATTCATATGCTCAACACCGTACATATGTGATCGATGAGATATCTCAACTTCTCTGGAAGTTGCCTTCCTCAAAACGAGTGCTGAGAACATATCTTCTTCCTGATGAAGAACAGAGGCAGATTCAAATGGTCACTGCTTTGCTCATCCAGTTGGTTCACAACAGTACTAGCCTTCCTGAAACCCTGAGACAGGCTTCCAGTGGAATCTCCATACTGGAAACTCCGGTTGATGTTGGCTACCTGACTAAATGTCACGAAGCAGCTACAGAAACTTGTTGCCTTTTCTGGACTCGTGTCCTTGAACGATTTTCCAGTTTCAAGGCTCAGGATGCTTCAGAGATAAAAACGATAATTGAGAATCTTGTTACGGATTTACTTACAGCCCTAAATCTTCCTGAATATCCGTCGGTGTCTCCTATTCTTGAGGTAGCTATATTGTATTACTGTGTATTTCAATTTTACAAGTCAATGTTTCTTTCCATTCTGACCCCCTTGCAGGTTCTTTGTGTTATACTGCTGCATAATGCAGGGTTGCAATCAAAGGATGTCACTGCTAGGACGATGGCCATTGAGTTGCTTGGTACAATTGCTGCTAGGTTGAAACATGATGCTGTCCTCTGCACTGGAGACAAATTCTGGACGTTTCTAGAATCGGATAGTGAAACCAAAGTTGACCAAGTTAGCAAAAAAGATTGCACTGTTTGTTTAGGCGAAAGGATTGGGAACTTATTGGTCTGTCAAATTTGTCAAATGTGGTTTCATGGTGACTGCTTGGGTTTAAAGGAACAAGATATTCCAAGTCGAAATTGGCACTGTCCGTTTTGCATGTGCAAGCGGCAACTTCTTGTACTGCAATCTTACTGCAAGACTGACACCAAGAGTAATGGTAAGTTGGAATCAGATGAAAGCATCGGAAATCCAAATATGATTACAAAGACAGAAGTTGTGCAACAGATGCTCTTGAATTACCTTCAGGATGCAGGATCTGCTGATGATGCACATACTTTCATTTGCTGGTTTGTTCCTGACTGTTCTTTCAAATTTTGCAATATATGGCTCTTATAAGGAAGCTGCTTTGTACAGGTTTTATCTGTGCCTTTGGTATAAAGATGTACCAAAATCTCAGAAGAAATTCAAATATTTCATTGCCAGACTGAAAGCAAAGTCAATAGTCCGAAACTCTGGAGCAACTACTTCGTTATTGACAAGAGAGGCTATTAAGAAGATTACCTTAGCCCTTGGACTAAATAGTTCTTTTTCCAGAGGATTTGACAAGATTCTACACATGCTCCTGGTTAGTGAAAAGCTTTGTATGCATGTTATTTTTGGGTTTCCAGTCTTCATTGTAACTGTGTTATTTTTTTCAGGCTAGTTTAAGAGAGAATTCTCCCATTATTAGGGCTAAAGCCTTGCGAGCAGTAAGTGAGCAAGCAAAGTGTTAAAACAGTGAATTATTTTTGTTTGTGGTAAAATTGGAAAAAGTTATGTTACTCGGCAATGATAATACATTCTGTCATTGACCATAACAGGTTAGTATAATTGTTGAAGCTGATCCAGAGGTACTGTGTGATAAGCGTGTTCAGTTGGCTGTTGAAGGAAGATTTTGTGATTCTGCTATATCTGTTAGGGAAGCAGCACTGGAACTTGTTGGCAGGCATATTGCATCACATCCTGATGTTGGTTTAAAGGTAAAATGACCTTCCCCTGTATCACTATTGTCATATCACATTCCCTACTATTGTTGTTTCTTTACTGACCGAAGGATTTTATTTTTGCAGTACTTTGAAAAGGTCGCTGAGAGGATTAAGGATACTGGAGTGAGTGTTCGAAAACGAGCTATCAAGATAATACGTGACATGTGTACTTCAAATCCCAACTTCTCTGAATTTACAAGTGCGTGTGTTGAGATATTATCTCGTATCAGTGATGACGAGTCTAGCATTCAGGTAATCGTTGTATTTCAGTATACATTGCTCTATGATATATCTTTCAACATCCTTCGGTGTGATATTATGCTTAAATACAAGACCCATACTAGATAGTTGTTCGTTCGCAGGATCTTGTGTGCAAAACTTTCTATGAATTTTGGTTTGAGGAGCCTCCAGGGCGTCATACTCAGTTTGCTAGTGATAGCTCCATTCCTTTGGAAGTAGAAAAGAAGACCAAGCAAATGGTTGGGTTGCTAAGGAGAACCCCAAATCACCAGATTCTTGTAACAATTATTAAGCGTGCCCTGGCCCTTGATTTTTTTCCTCAAGCAACTAAAGCTGCTGGTATCAACCCAGTTGCCCTTGCATCAGTACGTAGGCGCTGCGAGCTGATGTGCAAGTGCTTACTGGAAAAAATATTACAGGTCCGCTAAAGCTTCATGTATGTGCATTGATGGATTGCTAAGAGAACAAAAATTTAAAATCTTTTATCCCCTCAGGTAGAAGAAAGTAGCCGTGAAGAAGGAGAGTTGCAAGCGCTTCCTTATGTACTTGTTTTGCATGCTTTCTGTCTGGTGGATCCTGGGCTGTGTACGCCAGCTTCAGACCCTACTAAGTTTGTTATCACCCTACAACCATATCTGAAAAGCCAGGTTATATATGGCTAATCTGGTCAAGATTCTCTTAAGTTCTGTAAATGAATGATTTTATCAAGAGCTTATCTATGTATATTTAAAGCAAAAAAACTGTGTGAGTGTGTCCATAATAGGATCTAAAATTTTTAAGTGTTGCTAACCTGCCTTTCATCCTGTATTTTTTGCAGGTTGATAGTAGAATAGGAGCACAGTTACTGGAGAGTATTATTTTCATTGTCGATTCTGTCCTACCCTTGATTCGCAAGCTCCCTCTGAGTGTCACAGAAGATCTGGAGCAAGATCTAAAGCATATGATTGTTCGGCATTCATTTCTAACTGTTGTTCATGCTTGCGTTAGGTACCCCTCTATTACTCAACACCATTCCTGGCTCTAATGCTCTATATATCACTGATCTTATATTCGGAGACTACCTGATCTTTGATTAGTTCAACCCTTCAAATTCTCAGGTGTCTCTGTTCTGTGAGTAAATTGGCGGGAAAAGGTGTTAGCACAGTTAAGCATCTCCTTCAGTTCTTTTTAAACCGGCTGGAGGCCCAAGGGTCCGATAACAATCAGGTGGGTTTGTTTTGAAAAGATTATGCATCAGAATATTTTTCTTGTTTATACCCAGATATGGTCTTCATGTACATAATTTAACAACCATTGCTGTTGGTCGGTACTCCGTACTCGTTATATTGTACTGTTGTAGCTTGCATTTGATAATGTAAATTTGGCTGCATCATTACCCTAATTGGGCTTTGCTTAATGTTAAATAGACCAGTGACTGCCATTTTCCTGTTGCTTAGACGATCAGCATTCTCGACTAACACTGCTCTTCATTGTAGTATTGTCTGGGTTAAGATAACCGTTGTTCTTTCCAAGTTGATTCCAACAACGGATTAACATAAGCTAAATGGTGATAATATTCTCTCTATTTCAGATTGCTGGCCGGTCTCTTTTTTGTCTTGGCTTACTTATTCGCCATGGAAACTCTCTTATTAGCACCTCAGGTGACAAGATGTTTGATCTCTCGGGGTGTCTCAATTTGTTCAAACGACATCTCCGCATGGAAGATTTTAATTTGCAAGTCAGGTCACTGCAGGTATGGTCACTGCAGATTTTAGTCTATTGCACATTCTCAGTATTGCACGATGCTAAAGTATTTGGTTACCGCAAAATTTCTTCTAGGCTTTAGGTTTTGTTCTAATTGCGAGACCTGAATACATGTTGGAAGAAGACATTGGGAAAATAATTGAGTCTACACTGTCAGATGAAGCAAATGGGCGTATGAAGGTAATATCACCCATCTATGTGCCTTTTTTACTAATGTGGTGTACGTGTTTGTTTTATGCTTGCATAATGTGACATCCTTTTTTAATGTTCATGATCCAGATGCAAGCACTACAAAACATCTTTGAATACCTTCTTGATGCCGAAAAACAATTGGCATCCGATAAAGCCAGTGATAATGTAGTAAGCCCAATTGAGCAAGGTGGCCATACTGTACCTGTAGCCGCTGGTGCCGGTGACACCAACATTTGCGGAGGCATTGTACAGTTGTATTGGGATAAGATATTAGGTAGATGCTTGGACTTCGATGATCAAATTCGCCAGACTGCTCTCAAGGTTCACCTTTTTCCGTTAATATTATTTAATTTTGTCTCTCTGCTCATGTGTTGATTGATAAGAGTTGTATCTGTTCTGCAGATAGTAGAAGTTGTGTTACGCCAAGGTCTTGTTCATCCTATTACGTGTGTTCCTTATTTGATTGCCCTCGAGACAGATCCTCAAGAGGCCAACCAAAAGCTGGCCCATCATTTACTAATGAATATGCATGAGAAGTAATCTTCTAATTGGATTGTACATTATTCGCTCATCAATTTTTGGCGCACTAACACACCTTTCCGCTTTCATCAGGTATCCAGCTTTTTTCGAAAGCCGTCTCGGTGACGGACTTCAAATGTCGTTTATTTTCATGCAATCCATCAGCCAGGTCACTTCAGAACCAAATCAAAACCCTCAGCAAAAGGGTTCAACAAACATGTCGGGGAAAAATGATCAAACTAGTGTCAGTCTCACACAAGCTAGACTTGGTGTCTCTAGAATCTACAAGCTTATCCGTGGAAACCGGATTTCCCGGAACAAGTTTATGACTTCAATTGTTCGCAAGTTTGATAATCCAGCCTGGAGTGGCTCAGTTATACCCTTTCTGATGTGAGTATTTGCTGCTACAGAAAAAAACTTACGTCTCTGTAGGGAATATTAAACACTTGACTTTGCTTTCTCTTAACAGGTATTGCACTGAAACCCTTGCTTTACTTCCATTCACATCACCTGATGAGCCACTCTATCTTGTATATTCCATAAACCGAGTTATACAAATACGGGCGGGCGCAATCGAGTCAAATCTGAAAGCTTTGTTACATAAAGATTCTGCAAAGACTCAGCACGGAAATGGAACATACCAACAAGATCCTTTTCCCGGACATATGAACATGATGGATTTGAACGCAAGAATGCAAGAAACAGCGCAATGGAATTTCAATGGCCATTCAAATCCCGTTGACCTAAACGGAGCAGTATACCAAGATCAGAGGGGTCAGTTCACTTCATATCAAAACCAGTGTGAGGAAGCAAATGTGCACAAGCTGAACTCATCTGTTCCGCCTGAATTATCAAACGATGACCTGCAGAAAATTCAGGTAGTCTTCATATCTCTTTCTTCTCTGTGATCCCCTAAGAGTGTTAAAAATCAGGTTTTGTTTCTTTGAAGTTCTTCTTGTGCACATTTTACTTATGTTGATTCGTGCATGATCAGGTTGGTTTCTATTTGCGTGGGTTTTCGTTCGGTATTAGTAAAAGAATTACCTTACAAAATTTGTACTTTCTTTGTATCTTGTGGGCTTGGTTTCGGGCAGATTTGTTCAGTTCTTACATATGTGGGTTCCTTTCAATCATCGTTGTTTTGTTATGGCGTAATTATTCTTCTCAATGCCAATCTTTTGTTTTGCTGCTGTTTTTTTCAGGTTGCTTGCTTAGCAGCTATAGCTTTACAACTTCTTTTGAAGCTCAAGAGATACTTAAAAGTCACATACAGCTTAAATGATGACCGGTGCCAAGTAAGATCCTTTCTTCCCAGGTACCAATTATATAATTGTTCAGAAAAAATCTGACCATGTTTGTAAAAAATATCTCAGGCATATTCTCCAACAGAGGCATTGAAGCCAGGAGATCCTCTGTCCAAACAAAACGTTGCCTTTGATCTCAGTGAAACTCGCAAGGACTTACCTTTAACATATCAAGACTTGGTTCAAAGATATCAGGTCCAAAACCCAAGAAGGCTATTTCCCCCCCCCCCTTAGTTTTGTTAACTTGTCTATATACAAAGAGAGCATCGTTTTTTTTTTGTAATTCGTCTTTGATCATATGCAGGAGTTTAAGAACGCGATGAGAGAAGATACACTTGACTACACCATATACTCGTCAAATGTGAAGAAAAAACGCCCAACGCCAAGAAAAACCTCAAGATCCGCTGCTAAGAAAGCAGTGGCGTATAACGAAGATGACAATGATGACGACGATGATGATAATGACAGAGTTTGGAACGGAGGGGGAGGCAGAAGTGGTGGTGGTGGGACTGCTCGGAGACTGAGTTACAGCACCAGAAATAGCAACAGAGGGTAAAAGCCATAAGATGACACTTTTGGTCATCTTATAATAGATTCTCTTTATTTGATTGTACATAAAGCTGTTGTCAGTGCAAGAACATCTAAAAAACGGTATGATTAGGGCTCTTAACCATTGTACAGTACGGCTTTTTTTCAACCAACGCACGGACTACTTAGGAAAAAAAGACAGTGCGGTAAAAAAATGGCCCAATGTTTAAATTTGATTAGTAAAAAGTTTACATACGGAAGAGAAGGTGTAAAATTAACCGAAGCGTTAACCAAGCTTGTTCTTATTAAAATATTCGTACTTTATACGCATGTTCTCAAAAAAGTTTAATTCGAATTTTTTATTGATTGATTGATTATATTCGACCACCGAAAAGCTTATCTACTTTATTTAGCTTGAGAAGCACTTCAGAAAGTGTTACTGAGTTTTCAAGCAAAGTGCAATTACTCTTTTTTTTCTCACAAGTTTGTTCTGCAGACTCCACCACACAACGATCAGTACTTATTACTGATATATATAATTTGGTTTATTAATAACTAGATACATTACAGAAACTAAACACCAAACTTCTGGAAGTATAATATTATAGTCTATATAAAAAAAGATTAAAACTAATAAAACTCATTATGTACCTATCCGATAATACTGCAATAAAAATGTTTTGAAAAAATATAATGCAACATTTACTTCGTTGGTAATTTGATTGTATTTGGTAATACACTAATCTATTATATAATGAGACACTTTTTGCTTCTCCCACAAGAAGCCACATCATCATCTTTAAGAAAATAAAATTTTAAAAAATTATATTATTTAATATAACATTAATACAACCATTTAATATTATGAAAATTCAAATACAACCATTTAATATTAATACAACCATTAATAAAATTATATTATGAAAACATTGATACAACCATTTAATATTAATAAAATTCAAATAAAATCCCAAAAAATATAAACAGCATCACTAAAATATTTTTGATAAAAACCATTAACATTAATAAAATCCAAAAAAAATATTTTATAAAATATTTATATATATACGTATATCAATTTTAAATAGCTATTAAAACTAATAATAAATAAATCTTACGAACGATATAAACAAAAAAACAAGAAAACTAGAAACATCTTACAATTCATATGATCACAATCAATATTTAAAAAACAAATTAAAATAAATATAAGTGAATTGTGTATATCTATACTATTAATTGAGAAGAATTTTTATAGAGAAACCCTTCAAATCATCTTTAATTTCAGGGTCATTGACCAAAACTCTGTCAAAGTATTCTCTACTCTCTTTTTTATTAGCTTTTCTAATAATAATGAATTTTTCTTACACAACTATTTTTTACAACATTAATACAACCATTTAATACTAATAAAATTCAAATAAAACCTCTAAAAATATAAACAACATCACTGAAATATTTTTCATAAAACTCATTAACATTAATAAATTCCAAAAAATAAATATTTAATTTAATTTTTAACATTTATAAAATATCTATATATATACAAACATATATTAATTTTAAATAGCTATTAAAACTAATCATAAATAAATCTTACAAACGGTATAAACACAAAAACAAGAAAACTAGAAACATATAACAATTCATATGGTAACAATCAATATTTTAAAAAGCAAATTAAAATAAATTTAAGTGAATTGTGTATATTTATACTATTAATTGAGAATAATTTTTATAGAAAAACACTTCAAGTCATCTTCAGGACCCTTGACCAAAACTCTGTCAAAATATTATCTACTCTTTTTTTTATTAGCTTTTCTAATAATGATGGATTTTTATTACGCAACTATTTTTTTACAACATTAATACAATCATTTAATACTAATAAAATTCAAATAAAACCCCAAAAAAATATAAACAACATCACTGAAATATATTTGATAAAATTCATTAATATTAATAAAATGCGAAAAAGAAATATTTAATGTAATTTTTAACATTTATAAAATATCTTTATATATAGATACATATATAAATTTTAAATAACTATTAACACTAATCATAAATAAATCTTACAAACGATATAAACAAAAAACAAGAAAATTAGAAACACATTACAATTCATATGGTCACAATCAATATTTTAATAACCAAATTAAAATAAATTTAAGTGAATTGTGTATATCTATACTATTAATTGGGAACAACTTTAATAGAGAAACCCTTCAAATCATCTACAACTTCGGTCGTAGACCAAAACTCTGTCAAAGTATTCTTTATTCTCTTTTTTATTAGCTTTTATTATAATGATGGATTTTTCTTACACAATTATTTTTTTGACAATATTAATACAACCATTTAATACTAATAAAATTCAAATAAAACATCATAAAAATATAAACAACATCACTAAAATATTTTTGATAAAACTCATTAACATAAATAAAATCCGAAAAAGAAATATTTAATGTAATTTTTAACATTTATAAATATCTATATATATAGATACATATATCAATTTTAAATAGTTATTAAAACTAATCATAAATACATCTTACATACGGTATAAACAAAAAAAACAAAAAAAACTAGAAACGTCTTAAAATTCATATGGTCACAATAAATATTTAAAAAAACAAATTAAAATAAATATAAGTTAATTTTATATATTTATACTATTAATTAGGAAGAACTTTTATAGAAAAACCCTTCAAGTCATCTTCAACGTCAGGGCCCTTGACCAAAACTCTGTCAAAATATTTTCTACTCTTTTTTATTAGTTTTTCTAATAATGATAGAATTTTCTTACAAAAGGTATAAATAAAAAAACAAGAATACTAGAAACATCTTACAATTCATATGGTCACAATCAATATTTTTAAAAAAATTAAAATAAATATAAGTGAATTGTGTATATCTATACTTATTAATTGGGAAGAACTTTTATAGAGAAACCTTTCAAATAATCTTCAACTTAAGAGTGCAGTAACCAAAATTATGTCGAAGTATTCTCTATTCTCTTTTTTATTAGCTTTTCTAATAATGATGGATTTTTCTAGGTTTATACATTTAAGCTGAAATGAAATTCAAAAAAGTATTTTATAAGTAATTTTTCAACTTATCATGGTTTATAATTCTTATTAGCAATTATGTAAATATACAATTTCTGATACTAAAGTTACAAATATTTAGTTTTAGTTTTAATTAGTAATAACTAAATTCAAAATAATTATTTAAAGGAAAACTAAGTGCATCACATATTATTACGTCTTACTCGAAATTGACAACAATCATTGACATAACGATCGGGTGGTTGTTTACTTGTCTTTGTGGGATGATGTTGCGTCTCTTTTTAGGGGCATCCTCAAGTCGGGTGATAGGACACAATCTGTCATGTTTGTCACCACTGTTAATCTCGAACTTTTTGGAGGTAAAGTCTTGAAATTTGTAAACTTTAATTGGTTCTATGAACACCATTGGTTTCTCTAATAAGTTGTTGTTCAGTGGTAACTCAAACATTCTTTATATTTGAAATAAGTAAGAAAAGATGAGCAAGTGTGTGTTGCCTTATCACTAATCATTAGGCTAATTATCATCAAATTGTAGTATCAAATTGGCGCCGTTGCCGATTCAGGAACTCGATTAAATATTAGAGTTTTGGAATTACTTGGGACTAAGTTTTAGTTACCGGATACTAATTTTTCTTTTCTTTTGTGACTTTTCGTGCTCTCAGGTGTATGCAAAGAAGAAGTCACGGACAAAGTGATAGCTTGCTCTTCTACGCCGACATCAAAGCACACGAACGAGCCATCTCTAAGGAAAAGAGACTGGATCACCACTCCGACTCCGAACCACCCGCACTCGACGCTTCAGACTCGGAAACGGAGATGGCAAACAACACCGCACGCGCGATCGGGGACGCCGATGTGCCATCAAACATCACCAACCGTAGTGGCATCATACCACCAGCCATCGCCAACAACAACTTTGAGATCAAGTCTAGTCTCATCAATATGGTGTCCAGCAACAAGTTCTATGGGCTGCCTAGTGAAGACCCCATTGATCATCTTCACCAATTTGACATGCTATGCGACACGGTGAAGATCAATGGTGTCAACGAGGACATGTTTAAGCTGCGTTTGTTCCCCTTCTCACTCGGGGACAAAGCACACATATGGCAGAAGAATCTTGTGAAAGACACCATACAGACTTGGGAGGCGTGTAAGACGGCCTTTCTCACAAAGTTCTTCTCGGTGGTGAGGACATCAAAGCTGCGAAACGAGATCTCAGCTTTCGCACAAAAAAACCAAGAAACGTTCAGCGAATCTTGGGAACGATTCAAGGGCTACACGGTGAGATGTCCGCACCACGGTTTCACGGGAGAGAGCCTACTAAGCACGTTCTATCGCGGCCTAAAACCGAAGTTCGGGATGCTTCTCGATTCGGCTAGCCAAGGAAATTTCTTTGGGAAGACGGAAGCCGATGGACAGCTTTTGGTGGAGAACTACGCCCTTAGCGATAGCAACTACGGAGAGGATTATGATCGCATCATCCGCGGCTCGGGGAACGATGAGCAATTTAAGAGAGAGATAAAGGCGGTGAATGAGAAGGCTGGATAAGTTACTCATGTCTAACCAAGTGGGGATTAACTACGTTGGAAGCGGAGATGAACAATTACCCCCAACCGAGGGAAATCGGGGAGGAGATCAACTACATGGGAAATCAGAATGATGGGCGTTTCAACAACTATTCTCAACACCCAAACCTCTCCTACCGAAACAACAACGTAGCCAACCCCCAAGACCAGGTCTATCCCCATGCGCAACAAGGAGGTTACCAAGGTAAACCTCAATACAACCAAGGCGGATACATACCGAGACCACCACCTAATCGTCCTCCAGGGTACAACAACCCTCCTGCTCGCTCAAGGAGTGGTTGCATCACCAGCTCCCCCGGGTGATCAAACCATTCGGATGCTAAAACAGATTCTAGACGGCCAAACCCGAAGTCAAATGGAGTTCAGCACGTTCAAGAAAGAAATTCGAGGCAAAGGTTGACAACTCTTACCATGATCTCAACGCCAAGTTTGAAACCTTGAGTACTCACTTGAAAGCCTTGGATAATCAAGTGGCTCAAATTACCTCGGCCTCTAAGCGACCAATGGGTCAACTCCCGGGTAAACCTGAAGTCAATCCTAGAGAGTATGTCAACTCCATAGAACTTCGTAGTGGTACACAAACGCTTTCAAGCGATCTCATTGAGGACAATGCGAAACAAGGTGAGGGGGTGGACCACTGGTTTGAGCCGGAAGACACAGTTGTTAACGACGAGAACCACGAGATAGTGGCAAAGGAGGAAATCGGTGATGAGAAAGATACGGGACACCTGTATCGGCCGGGCGTATCGACCACATCCGGTCGATATCGACCACCTGTATCGGCCGGGAACAAGGCCGATGCACTTGAGAAGGAGACAGGGGACTCGTATCGGTCGGACGTATCGGTTTCGGCTGACCGATATCGACCACCAATATCGGCCAAACACATGGCCGATACGGAGGAAAAATCCGAGAAAAAGAAGAAGCCCGTTTACGTGACGTCTTCTTACGTGCCTAAGCTTCTTTTTCCGGGTCGAGCCAAGATTCATCTCTTGAAGGAGTACTTTAGAGCTAAGCTCGAGAAGCAAATAAACGAGGTGCAAACCCCCATGCCTCTTGTTGACGCTTTCAAGCAAGTCCCTCACTCCACCAAATCTTTGAAAGACACCATCAAAAACAAGTTCAAAAACTCGGAAGACACGGTGAATCTTTCACAAGAGTGCAGCGTGATCATTCAAAAGAGCCATTCTCCTAAGAAACTTGGTGATCCGGGGAGTTTTACTTTGCCTTGCACTCTTGGTCCTTTGGTCTTCGAAAAGTGCCTATGCGATTTAGGGGCTAGTGTCAACGTTATGCCTTCGTCTGTGGCTAAACAACTTGGCTTTTCTTCTTTCCAACCTACTAAGATCTCTTTGGTGCTGGCCGATAGATCCGTGAAGGTACCCGTTGGAATCTTAGAAGATATTCCGGTAAAGTTGGGAGACGTTCTCATTCCAACAGATTTTGTCGTCTTGGAGATAGACAAAGAGCTTAATAATCCACTCATCTTTGGAAGACCTTTCTTGGCAACCGCTGGAGCCGTCATAGATGTGAAGGTTGGTAAGATAGATTTGCACCTTGGGAAGGACCTTGTTCAGCGGTACAACATCAACGATGTAGTCAAGAAGCCTACGGAGATGGTCCCTTGTGAAGCTTTGGTGATTGGAGTGGAAAAAGATGCTAGCAATGGTAAGTCTAGTGATGATGCAAGGAGAAAACCCAAAGCTCCAAAAGTGGAACACCAATCCCCTCCTAGGAAGTTCAGAAAGGTGCATTGGAACATGTCTCAAAACCGCGTCATCAGAAAGTTAATCAACGAGGTTAAATCTTTGAAGAAAGCTTTCAAGAAAGAAGCAAGGAGTGCTCGCTGCGACTCGGATAAAGGCAAACACAAAGATAGAGGCGAGTTTGGTGTGAAAGGAGTAAAACTCAAGCCGCCTCCGGATCACAAAGTTGTCACCGAAGGAGATTCGACATCTCTTTCAAACCCCAATGTCGCCTAAAAAGAAGGGGGTAAAGTCAAGCTAAGAGACTATAAACAAGCTCACTTGGGAGGAAGTCCCATGTCTATCCTTGTATATAAAATTTTAGTTTGCATTTAGATGATAGTTTACTTAGAATTTATGTCATGTTTAATGGTTTCGGGTGAAATCGAAGTAGGAAAACGATTTCCGAAGGGCGTATCGGCCCGTTATATCGGTTGCTTGGACCGATATCGGGCAAGAGTATCGGTTGCTTGGACCGATATCGGGCAAGAGTATCGGTTTGCTGTGACCGATACGGACGACTTCGACTCGACGCGTTAGTACTACCGAGGTAAATCCTCGAACCATATGCATACGCATTAGTTTTTCATATTAGAGTCATTCATACATGCATTTAGGAACCTCTTTCGATACTTGTTTCACACGGAGACCGTGTGATTTAAGTTTGGGGGAGTAGTCATATTAGTTTTCGCATATTAGCATTCATAAAAAAAAAAAAAACAAAAAAAAAATCTGCATATAGGATTAGTTCATGGCATTTAGAGCATATGCATAGGGGATCTATGATGACGTTAACCTTGTAAAGCGACGCACTTTGTGTTTTGAACGAGTATCTTAGGTGTAGTATCTTCCGTAAACGAATTAGAACTCGCTGAAAATCTTAAAACCGCAAATCTAGACATTGATGTTTAAAAAGCCAATTGTGTGGTTATGAAGCATGGTAGTTCTAAGTCACCTTCGAAAAATTATCTGAACTTAAATTTGACTTTTAATTAGCATGATTGATAGTTTTCAAGAGAATTTCTATGGCTTTGTGATTTCTACGGATTGTGGCTTCCTAAACCGAAACACTTAAAGCGCAATCCGGTCATTCTCATTCTAAGGATGATTCCCCTCTCACCCCCTTAACCTTAACCCAAACACTTGTGAGAATTCTTTTCATTTAGTGATTGTTTGGTTTCGCAAAAACTTGAAAGTATAGGGAGCGACAAGAAAGGACATCCATTGGGCTAGTTTTCCTTGGACTAGTGATTTAGAAGGGAATAATGGTTAGGTGAGACACGTCTTTGAGTTTTGAAAAATAAGAAAATAAACACGAGTAATTGTAAAACACCTAGGGGGTAAAAGAATGGCTAAGTAAAAAAAAAAAAAAAAAAAAAAAAAAAAAGAGAGAAAAATCGAAAAGAAAAAAAAAAAAAAGAAGAAAGGAAAAGAAAAGAAACTTAGCCAAAAGAAAATCCCCTAAGGTAGTTGAGAAAAGAAAAGAAACTCGATGTTTAAGCGTTTAAATCTTTAAAAGAAAGACGATGGGTTAGTGGATAGTCTTGAGTAGGGATGGATGTCCGGACTTGTATGCATCAGTTGCTTCTTGTCTTTCTTGGTTTTGTTTAACCCTTTCACTCCCCGAGAGAAACCGCGCTACAACTAACCACATGCCTGAGTGTTAGCCTCCTTGTTTGATTCGAAATCCCGTTCTTACCTAGACAAATAGAAAAACTCTTGGAAATTTTTAATCATGTTTCATGCTTGATTGTGTTTAATTGAATGTGAAAGGTGTTTAGACTAGACAAGTGGATCACATACTTTTGGTAATAATAGCGGATTTAGACGGAATTAAAGGTAGATAGAAATAGGTAGAACTAGTTCGGTTGCGAGAGGGTACTATGTTTAGGATACTTGTTCATTACACTTCCACGTTGCTTTTGGTTCTGAGGTCCCCGCCTCTGCACTTTCTCGAACTTTGATGTTAGTCCTCTTGCTTGAGGACAAGCAAAGGATAAGTTTGGGGGAGTTGATAACTCGCATATTTTACACTTTATACCTTAGTTTATGCATTAGAATTCATTCATTTAGGTTGCATTTAGTATCATATAGGTTGCATGTTGGTTTGTTTCGTGTATTTCAGGTTTTTGAGCACAAAGACGGCGAAAGTGATGAATTTAAGCCAAAAAGAAACTGATACATGTGCATCGGCATGTTGTATCGGTTTATGTTGGCCGATATAGAAGACAGAAGTTTCGCCGAAGCTTGTATCGGCCAAACATATCGGTTTGGAGTGGCCGATACAAGAGAAAAAGACCCGAAGACACGTATCGACCTGTCGTATCGGCTTAGCCTGGCCGATACGAAGAAAACGAAGGCGAAGGAAGACTACCGAAGCGCATATCGACGGACTCGTATCGGTTTGCATTGACCGATACAGGCTGCGAAAATTAAAAGGAAATCCGGTTTTCATGTTTTAATTAGGAAAATAATTCCTAAACCAATGGGTTTTCCTTTATTTTATGGTTCAAGACTATATTAGGGTTTTGTTTTATGTTTTGACAATGATTCTATCTTTTGTTTTAGTTTTTCTTGGTCGCTTTGTTTTTGTTCTTGGACTTGGAGATTTCTTGGTGATTGCTTCTTTGGCCACCTTTGTAGTCTTCATCATCAATAAGATTTTCTTGAACCTTATTCTCTTGTCTTTGTTTATGTTATTGCTTTCTTTGAATTTAATTGTTTTGAATTTCAATATGCTTAGTGAGTAGTTTCTCATAGACAATTAGGTTGGGGGAAAAAGGGTGAATCAACCCTAGGGTTGATCGATGTCTAGAACTTAAAACCTGATAAATCTTTAATCTAGTGTAACAATCTTAATGCTTTAATTGACACTGATCAATCAATTGATAGAACCCAGGAAACTTCACAACCGAGAGGTCCGTGAGGATTCTCGAACAATTACCCTAGAACTAAACCTAGCTTAACCGAGAGATCTGTGTTAATAAGTTTAGTGGTTGAATTGATTTGAACTTTAATGTTTTCTAAAATTTAAACTATCCAAGATATTGTTTTAGTTTACTTGTTAGGAAAAGGATCTCTGTCACGAGAGTGGATTGATCTAAAATCGTTTTCAAAACCTTAAAGTACTTTTATAAAAGACATCGAAAAACCCGAAAGTTGATGAACCCGTTAAAGTACCCTGACCTGGTTGTTTAGCTTTTTAATTTAAATCTTTAAAACTCTTTAATTTCGTTTTCGTTTCTCGTTACTTAGTTACAAAACTCACAACAAACCATTCTTTAAATCGCTTAGACTAAGATTGATTCCTTGCAAACTTTAATAATTTAATTGCTCCTGATTCGGATTGACACCTTATATACTACAATAAGGCATTCGATTGAACGAGGGTAAAATCTCGTCTATCAAATTTGGCACGAGCCTTTTTCCCCCAACCTAATTGTCTATGAGAAACTACTCACTAAGCATATTGAAATTCAAAACAATTAAATTCAAAGAAAGCAATAACATAAACAAAGACAAGAGAATAAGGTTCAAGAAAATCTTATTGATGATGAAGACTACAAAGGTGGCCAAAGAAGCAATCACCAAGAAATCTCCAAGTCCAAGAACAAAAACAAAGCGACCAAGAAAAACTAAAACAAAAGATAGAATCATTGTCAAAACATAAAACAAAACCCTAATATAGTCTTGAACCATAAAATAAAGGAAAACTCATTGGTTTAGGAATTATTTTCCTAATTAAAACATGAAAACCGGATTTCCTTTTAATTTTCGCAGCACTGTATCGGTCAATGCAAACCGATACGATCGGCCGATATGCGCTTCGGTAGTCTTCCTTCGACTCTGTTTTCTTCGTATCGGCCGAGCTAAGCCGATACGACAGGTCGATACGTGTCTTCGGGTCTTTTTCTCTTGTATCGGCCACTCCAAACCGATATGTTTGGCCGATACAAGCTTCGGCGAAACTTCTGTCTTCTATATCGGCCAACATAAACCGATACAACATGCCGATGCACATGTATCAGTTTCTTTTTGGCTTAAATTCATCACTTTCGCCGTCTTTGTGCTCAAAACACCGAAATACACGAAACAAACCAACATGCAACCTATATGATACTAAATGCAACCTAAATGAATGAATTCTAATGCATAAACTAAGGTATAAAGTGTAAAATATGCGAGTTATCACTAAGTATCAAACTTAACCGAATATATCTTCCTTTGATATTTTTTGTCCTCCTTGCCATGAAATGTGTTATTATCTTAATAGTGGTCGTTTGATTTTGCTTTGTTTACTTTTATCTTTCTTTCATTAAACATGATATCTCAGGTGACTAAAACTTTGAACCCACCATGAAGTCAAGTCTGTGTTCTTGCGTATCTTTTTGTTTTTTTAATGACAACGTTTTTTTCTTTAAAGTATTCAATTTGTTCTCTGTTTTCTGTTTTCTCTTCGCATATACAAATAAAAACTTATTCACTCTTTATGGTGCATATGTTTCTTAGTCTAAATTTATGAACAAGTTTCACTTTAAAATTTTCTAACAATTATTCAAACTTTAAAAATAAAAAAATTGTCACCCTATATGTTCACCAATTTAAATTTTCATCAACATTATTAGAAACTATCACAATTTAAAACCTAACTCTTACAAATGGAGAACAAATATAAAATACATCCACTGTTAGCATTTGATATCAGCCCTTTTTGTCGTCACAACACTGCACACTCCTACTTCAGCTCATAACTTTTCTCATCGATTCAACATTAGTTAAATATTTGTTACCATATTTAAAATACACATACGTTCCCGCGCTTGCGCGGGGCTTCGCCCCTAGTACTAACATATTTTGTGGATTTCAATGTCACTAGTTCAAACCATTTGGAAGGAATGATTTACGTATTTAACGTGGTATTATCAACGGCTGGTTTCGGGCACCGGAAGAGATTAAGGGCCGAAGGTACGGAACTCCCACGGTTTATCAAAAAAAATTCATATTTTGTGAAAAATTAAACAAAGAAAAGCTAATAGGAGATGAGTCATTCAGCAATGCGGAGATTGGGCAAGTAGTTAAATCATAAATGTATAAACATTACTTTGTTTCCTATATAGATTTCGAAATAAATACTAATGTCTAAAATAGGGAACAATCCATCCTGATATGCATATTAATTAATTTATTACTTTTTGTATTTTTTGACTTATACGAAACAGTCAAATTATTGTTGGTAGAAATGCAATTCTTCTGATAAATGTCAAACGTATCTTTAATGAAACCTGCCAAATATTGCCTGACCCATCGTTTTTTTTCCATTGAACTAAAAGTATTGCTTTAATTAAAGGGAAACTTTAATTCTTCTTTAGCAAATAGTAAAATAAGTAACCAAACAAAAAAAAAACTTTTAATACACGTTATTTCATTTTATCAGTTTCAAGGGTATTTTAGGAATCTCCTCACCTATATAAATTCCTTACTCTTCTTCTTCTTCTCCATCGTCAGATTTCACCTCCATTTTCTTCGCCAGTGTAGACCAGAGGCTACACATCTCTCGCAAAGGTATTATTCATTGTATCTTCTCTCTCTCTGTTTTGATTTATGTTTGTTATTGCGATCTTATCTCAGCTTCATCTTCTGTTTCGATTTGGATCTGTGTTTTTGTTTTTGTTTTTTATTTTCGCCCTGTATTTGTATTTTACCCCCAATCTTGAGCCATCAGATCTGTAATTTTGATTTCTCTGTGTATATATACTTTATTCGTTTGATTTTGGCTTGAAAATGGCTCACTATTAAGCATGATCATGAGTGTTTAATCTCTGGGTTAATATGAATTAGTAGCTTCACATATATATAAATCAGATCTGTGTTTCCTGTATTTGTATTGTTGGATTTGGGCATTATACTGATGATTACTTGTCCTGAAGTTTAACATAAAGTCTTTCCTTTGCAGAGAAAAACTCAATTTTGTAATCAAAAGCAATGGTGAAGATTTGTTGTATTGGAGCTGGTTATGTCGGTGGTCCAACAATGGCTGTAATTGCTTTAAAATGTCCATCTGTTGAAGTAGCCGTTGTCGACATCTCTGTGTCGAGGATCAACGCCTGGAACAGCGATCAGCTCCCTATCTACGAGCCTGGTCTTGATGATGTCGTCAAGCAATGCCGTGGCAAGAACCTCTTCTTCAGCACAGACGTCGAGAAACACGTGAGAGAAGCCGATATTGTCTTTGTCTCTGTCAACACGCCGACCAAAACACGTGGTCTTGGAGCTGGCAAAGCCGCGGATCTGACTTACTGGGAGAGCGCTGCTCGTATGATCGCTGATGTTTCTGTCTCGGACAAGATCGTTGTCGAGAAATCAACTGTCCCTGTCAAAACAGCGGAAGCCATTGAGAAGATTCTTACACACAATAGTAAAGGAATCAAGTTTCAGATTCTCTCTAACCCGGAGTTTCTCGCTGAAGGAACTGCTATCGAAGACCTTTTCGAACCTGACCGTGTCCTCATCGGTGGCCGTGAAACCCCTGAAGGATTCGCAGCCGTTAAAGCCTTGAAAGATATTTACTCGCAATGGGTCCCTGAAGAGAGAATCCTCACCACAAATCTCTGGTCTGCAGAGCTCTCCAAGCTTGCGGCTAATGCTTTCTTAGCACAGAGGATCTCATCGGTCAATGCGATGTCAGCTCTATGTGAAGCAACCGGCGCCAATGTCGTGGAGGTCTCTTACGCTGTAGGTAAAGACTCTCGGATCGGTCCCAAGTTCTTGAACTCGAGCGTTGGGTTCGGTGGATCGTGTTTCCAGAAAGACATACTCAACTTAGTCTATATCTGCGAATGCAACGGCTTACCCGAAGTCGCCGAGTACTGGAAACAGGTCATCAAGATCAATGATTACCAGAAAACCCGGTTCGTTAACCGCATAGTCACTTCTATGTTCAACACAGTCTCCAACAAAAAGATTGCGGTTTTGGGTTTCGCATTCAAAAAAGACACGGGAGACACGAGGGAGACACCGGCAATTGATGTATGCAAAGGCTTGTTAGGCGACAAAGCTCGTATAAGCATATACGATCCACAAGTCACCGAAGAACAGATACAAAGGGACTTAACCATGAACAAATTCGACTGGGACCATCCTCTTCATCTACAGCCAATGAGCCCAACCACTGTGAAACAAGTCTCGGTGGCTTGGGACGCTTACGCTGCAGCCAAAGACGCTCACGGTATCTGCATTTTGACCGAGTGGGACGAGTTCAAGAAGCTCGATTACGAGAAGATCTTTGAGGAAATGCAGAAACCGGCTTTTGTTTTCGACGGTAGAAATGTTGTTGATGCAGAGAAGCTGAGGAAGATTGGGTTTATTGTTTACTCTATTGGTAAGCCATTAGACCAGTGGCTCAAGGACATGCCTGCTCTTGCCTGAAACAACAAACAAAACCTCTTACTTAGCTTTGTTTTTTTTTACCGAATTCTCAAGATTTTCCATATTATTTTCGTATATTTTTTAACTATGTTTTGATTAATAATTGTCGCTTTTCTTGTGAGAGTTTTGTTTTCTGTTGGTAATTATATGTAGCTTGGGGTTATGAAATATTGTAAGCTTTTATATATGATTATTGATAATTTTCAAATATAATAGTTATCTCAAGTTGAAAGTAAATGTTATTTCTACATCTGTTATAATTTTTTTTTTTATAAACCGTAAGAGTTTCGGACGTTCGGCCATTAATCTCCTCCGGTGTCCGGACCAGCCGTTGATAATACCACATTAAAGGCGTAAATCACTCCTCCCAAGTGGTTTGAACTAGGCTTGGGCATATTAACCTGAACTTGTAGACCCGAACCTGGACCCGAACCTGTAAGAACCGAACCTGAACCCGAACCGAAATTAGAGGTGGAACCTGTTGGGTATGTTTTGACCATACCCGTGGGTACAGGTTCGGGTCCGGATAAGAACCTGTACCCGAAGAGGACCCGAAGAGGAACCTGTTACTTAATAAAAGACAAGATTCAAGAGTACAAGACATTTCATATTTTGTAACTTTGAGTTTGAACTTTGCATTTTGAATTTGATGTTTACTTTGTTTTTCACTTTGAAGTTTGAACTTTGAATTTTGGTTTTTATTTTTGGATAAACACAATTAGACAATCTTTTTAAGTTCAGTTTTTTTACAATTTTGGGTAAAAATACATGAAACATGTACCCGAAACCTGTACCCGAACCTGTACCCGAAAGAAACCTGTAAAAATTCGGGTATTTTGGGTAGAACATGGACCCGAACCTGTACCGATAGGACCCGAACCTGTATCCGACCCGAAACATTACAGGTACTTAAATGGGTCCAATTTATGTATACCCGTTGGAACCTGTACCCGTTAGGACCCGAACCTGGACCCGAACCGAATACCCGTATGCCCAGGCCTAGTTTGAACTAGTGACTTTGAACTCCCCTAAACGAGATTCAACCACTAGGCCAAGACCCACTTGGTACTTCTGTTATAATTTTCGCGAGAAAATTAAAACGTCAAGTAATAGAAAGAGCGAGTGAATTCTTCTTCTTCCCTATTATTATTATCAAAGAAGCCTACACTCTTTTTCTTTGCAATGAAAAAAGTTTATCTCACTTGAAAGAACACTTAAAACACTTTTTTGGCATTTGCTCCATAGTTCTTAGGGTACCCTACTTCTTATTGTATCCTTCAGGATCAAAAGATTTTCTTGTCGTGACGAACTCAACATGCAAAACAATGTGTTGTGTACACATCTTCAAGGTCAAATTTGGTATTTTCATCGTTTCTATTTATTTGGTATTGAGTCTCTATCGAGAGAATGTCGACGTTTCATATATTTTATGCCACTTTTGGTCCTTGAGATGTTTCTAGCCATATTTATTTTTTTGTCTTTTTGCAGTCACCAAGTAAAGTTAACAAAAAAATGGTTTAATAACATTGTAATGGGCCCACTTGGCCCACCAACGTTGTAATTTTCATGATATGTAAGTTATTGTGGGCCCACTTCGCTCACAATTGACAGCTCATCTCTCCTAATCCTGTCCGGTTCGATTTGCAATTTAGTCTAATTTATCGGTTCTAACAATAAACCGAATCCTTTCAAAGGCGTACGTTACGTACCACACTCTCAGACTCTCTCTCTCTCAGACTCTCTCTCTCTCAGACTCTCTCTCTCTCTCTCTCTCTCTCTCTCTCTCTCTCTCTCTCTCTCTCTCTCTCTCTCTCTCTCAGACTCTCTCTCTCTCTTCTCTCTCTCTCTCTCTCTCTCTCTCTCTCTCTCTCTCTCTCTCTCTCTCTCTCTCTCTCTCTCTCTCTCTCTCTCTCTCTCTCTCTCTCTCTCTCTCTCTCTCTCTCTCTCTCTCTCTCTCTCTCTCTCTCTCTCTCTCTCTCTCTCTCTCTCTCTCTCTCTCTCTCTCTCTCTCTCTCTCTCTCTCTCTCCTGCGAACCTTCTTCTTCATCTCTCTCTCTCTTCCATGGTGGTTTCTCTGCTTCGATCATGCCCTCTCACATCAACTTCCTCTTCAGGTATATACATACAGTTCTATCTTCTTATTATAGTTATGCGTCTACTCGCGAATTTAGAAACTGTATTTCGTTTTCTTATGGTTTACCCGATGATGGTCAGCTTTCTCTGAGAATGATATTTCCCAGGAAAATTTGCTTTCCCGGAGAATCTCTTCGTTTTCTGAACTGTTCTATAGCTTTAGATTCAACATGCAATTTCAATTTCAGGTGGATTGGACTGTTTCCCGAGAAATTTCGCCGGAAATCAAGCGGAATCAACGGTGGAGAATCTATTAACGGCAGTTACGAGACGGCGGCGATAAGCTCCGTCGAGTGTTACGCCTGCACGCAAGCAGGCGTCCCAGCCTTTCACTCAACGAGCTGCGACCAAGCTCACGCGCCTGAATGGCGCGCCTCCGCCGGATCTTACCTAGTCCCGATCCACGACGGATGCGTCGCGAACAAAGCCCGAAACCGATTCAAACGCCTCGAAGGTCCTTTCGGCGACGTTCTTGACCCTAGGAGCAAGCGCGTGCAGAGATGGAACCGCGCGTTGCTTATAGCTCGAGGGATGGCTTTGGCGGTGGATCCTCTCTTCTTCTACGCGCTTTCCATCGGAAGATCCACCGGACCGGCGTGTCTCTACATGGACGGCGCGTTCGCGGCGGTGGTCACGGTGATTCGCACGTGCCTAGACGCTGTTCACCTGTGGCACGTGTGGATTCAATTCAGACTGGCTTACGTCTCGAGAGAGTCCCTCGTCGTCGGTTGTGGGAAGCTCGTTTGGGATCCACGCGCCATCGCTTCTCACTACGCGCGGTCACTCACTGGCTTCTGGTTTGATGTTTTAGTCATCCTCCCTGTCCCTCAGGTTTAACCTTCACCAAATTTTTCAAATCAGCCCTCATACTATGCCAATACTATGAATCTAACCATAAACCTTTTGTTAGTATCTATAAACACCCCAAGAATCATCTGAAAGTGCTGCCTTGGATTTACATTCTTTTTTTGCAGGCTGTGTTTTGGTTAGTGGTGCCGAAACTGATAAGAGAAGAGAAGGTTAAGCTGATAATGACGATCCTTGTGCTAATCTTCTTGTTCCAGTTCCTCCCCAAGATTTATCACTGTATCTGCTTTATGAGAAGGATGCAGAAGGTCACTGGTTACATTTTCGGGACTATTTGGTGGGGTTTTGCTCTTAATCTCATCGCGTATTTCATCGCTTCTCACGTAAGTACATTGTGTTGCAACAATACACTAAAACAGCTTCTACAACTCTTTGCAAGATATGATACTAAAGTCGAATTGTTAATGGAAATTCTGGTTGTTACAGGTCGCAGGGGGATGCTGGTATGTTCTTGCAATACAGCGAGTTGCTTCTTGCATAAAACATCAATGCATGAGGACCGCGAACTGCAATCTGAGTCTGTCTTGCCAAGAAGAGGTCTGTTACAAATTCATGTCATCTGCAAGCACAATCGGATATCCATGCTTATCGGGAAATCTTACCAGTGTTGTTAAGAAGCCTATGTGCTTAGATTCGGACGGACCAGTCCGGTATGGTATCTACAGTTTAGCGCTTCCAGTGATCTCCAGCAACTCTCTTGCGGTTAAGATCCTCTACCCAATCTTCTGGGGTTTAATGACTCTCAGGTAGTTTCTGGAACTTTTAAAAACTTTTATTGATAAATACTGATCCGGAATTGGGTATCGCTTTTATATAGCACACTCGGGAATGATCTTGAGCCGACAAGCAACTGGCTTGAGGTTGTATTCAGCATAGTTATGGTCCTTAGTGGGCTATTACTCTTCACGTTGTTGATCGGAAACATTCAGGTACTCTATGCAAAGATAAGTCTTTCCCAATATGATACTGTGATTTTAACAGCTTGATTGCTATCTTTTGAAGGTGTTTTTACATGCGGTAATGGTAAAGAAAAAGAAAATGCAAATACGGTGTAGGGATATGGAATGGTGGATGAAACGTAGGCAATTGCCTTCCCGGTTGAGACAGAGAGTAAGGCGATTCGAGAGGCAGAGATGGACTGCTTTGGGGGGAGAAGACGAGCTGGAACTTATACAAGACTTGCCACCGGGTCTTCGAAGAGATATCAAACGATATCTTTGCTTCGATCTCATTAGTAAGGTACTAGGAAACAAACGTACGACAGTGAAGTAAATAAGTGGTTATGTCTCTGACATGTTTTGGTTGTTAACAGGTGCCATTGTTCAGGGGCATGGACGATTTAATCCTCGACAACATTTGTGATCGAGCTAAGCCACGTGTCTACTCTAAAGACGAAAAGGTACTCTTAGTGTCTTAAGTTTGTAATATCCTAGTTAGTTTATATTGATTCTTTTTTGTCGATTGTCAAAGATCATTCGTGAGGGAGATCCTGTACAGAGAATGATATTCATCATGCGTGGGCGAGTAAAACGTAGCCAGAGCCTAAGCAAAGGCGTGTTAGCCACTAGTACACTTGAACCGGGTGGTTACTTTGGTGACGAGCTACTCTCCTACTGCTTACGCCGCCCGTTTATAGACCGGCTTCCCACTTCTTCTGCAACATTTGTCTGCCTCGACAACATCGAGGCGTTCTCCCTTGGATCCGAAGATCTTAGGTACATCACCGATCACTTCCGATATAAATTCGCGAACGAGAGGCTTAAGCGGACAGCGAGATACTATTCCTCAAACTGGAGAATGTGGGCCGCCGTGAATATTCAGATGGCTTGGCGCCGGAACAGGAAGAGAACCCGTGAAAACAACGGCGGTTCGATGAGTCCTCTGTCGGAGAACGGCGTTGAAGGTGGAAACAGTGAAAGACGGTTGCTACAGTATGCAGCTATGTTCATGTCTATTCGACCGCATGATCATCTCGAGTAAGACCAAACACACATGTTTTAAAATTTATCATTCGAAATAATTGTTTGTTTCATTGTTCGTCCTCATATTTCTGTGTATGTAGTTTATGTACCCTAACTTATTATATATATATTTAGCATCCGAACCTCCTCGTTGAAAAATAAATATTACATTACTCATGGCTTCCGAATTGGGCCAATAATAATCCGCCCAAAGGCCCAAATAAGTATTGTTCACTTCCCTTATAGTATATAAACGACGTCGTTATATAAAGTCAAGTTCGATATGTTTCAGCTTTCAGGTCGTATTGGGTTTTCGTCACAATTCTTAATTTCTTACAGAGAAGTTTCTCACAACAACAACAACAAAAAAACCTATTCCTATAAACTTTCTTCCCAAATCGATTCTTATTTATTTTCTTCATCAGAAGAAAAAAAAGTAATTACTCATCTGAAATTGAGTTTCTAAGTTTTGATTTTGATCACAATAATCAATGGCGACGAGCAAGCCACAGAGATCGCCGATTGAAATCGAAGACATAATCCTCCGTAAGATACTTCACGTAACCTTATCTGAGCCCAACGAAGCTGATCCTCGTTTGGTTTACTTGGAGATGACGGCGGCTGAGATTCTCAGCGAAGGCAAGGAGCTTTTTCTCTGCCGCGATTTGATGGAGAGAGTCTTAATAGATCGTCTCTCCGGCGATTTCTCCGCCGCCGAACCGACTTTCCCTTACCTAATCGGTTGTTACCGTCGCGCCTACGACGAATCGAAGAAAATCCAGTCTATGAAGGATAAGAATCTGAGATCGGAGATGGAGGATGTGACTAGGCAAGCGAAGAAGCTAGCTGTTTCTTACTCTAGGATTCACTTGGCTAACCCTGACATGTTTGGGAGCTCGGATAAAGCTATCCTCGGTGTTAAGAAGCGGAACGTGTCTCCTTTGCTGCCTTTGATTTTCGCCGAGGTTGGTTCTGGTTCGTTGGATATGTTTGGAAGTAGTAGTGGTGGTGGTAGCTCTAGTGGTGCTATATCTCCTCCTGGGTTTTTAGATGAGTTCTTTAAAGACTCGGACTTTGATAGCTTAGACCCGGTTCTTAAGGAGCTTTACGAGGACTTGAGGTCTACTGTTATAAACGTATCGGTGCTTGGAGATTTTCAGCCACCATTGAGAGCACTTAAGTATCTTGTTAGCTTACCAGTAGGAGCTAAGTCTCTTGTTAATCACGAGTGGTGGGTTCCTCGTGGCGCGTATATGAACGGCCGGGCTATGGAGTTGACGAGCATTCTCGGACCTTTCTTCCATATTAGTGCATTGCCTGATAATACTCTCTTCAAGAGTCAACCTGATGTTGGGTGAGTATGATAACTTATTTTCTCGGTTTTCTATTGCCAGAGAACTCTGTAGGCGTCACGGTTTGTTAAGTTATTGGGAACAGTTAAGACGTTGAGAAAGATTGTTTAGGCTTTACTTGTAGTAGTAGGTAATGGCAAAGCTAATATATGCGTATATTGTTTTTTTGTGAATATTAGGCAGCAATGTTTCTCTGAAGCATCGGAACGTCGTCCTGCAGATTTATTATCGTCCTTTTCCACGATCAAGAATTTTATGAACATTTTGTACAGCGGGTTGCATGATGTAATGATGATTTTGCTTAAAAGTACTGACACCCGCGAGTGCGTTCTTCAGTTTCTTGCAGAGGTGATCAATGCGAATGCGTCGAGAGGCCATATTCAGGTAATCATCCTTCGATAAGATGGATAGTTTGCTTTGGTTGTTTGTTCATTGTCTCTCGTAGGCTCTATCAAGTTAGTGTTTGTCTCTTTTCTTCTCAAACCAGTTTCTTGTAATATGTATATCTTGTACGACAGGTTGATCCAGTCTCTTGTGCCAGCTCAGGCATGTTTGTTAACCTCAGTGCAATAATGCTCCGGCTATGTGAACCGTTTTTAGACCCGCATTTAACTAAAAGGGATAAGATTGACCCAAAATATGCATTTTGTGGCCATCGCTTAAAATTTAGGTATGTGCCCCAAGCTTGTATATCCCTGCAGGATTTTATCATTCTCATGATGAGTAATATTATTTATCATCCATACCAGCGACTTGACTGGTCTCCATGCATCGTCTGAAGAAATTTCTGAGTGGGTTGACAAGGATACTACGGTAAAAGCAAACGATGCAGGGGAATATAACGGAAATGAAAATCGCTTGTTACAAACCAAAGAAGCCACAAGTTCTAGTAGCAGTGCTTCTGGAAAAAATGCAAAGCCAACAACTAAATACAATTTCATCTGTGAAAGCTTCTTTATGACTGCAAGGGTCCTCAATCTGGGTCTCCTAAAAGCACTCTCTGACTTTAAACATCTTGATCAGGTTATCATCATTCAGTTCCCCCGAAGTGTAAATTTGAAACGGTTGTGAGAATTTGTCTTGCAAGCTCTTCCTTTATCTGTTAAGGATGACCAAATGGTTGTTTAAAGCACTAAACATATAGTTGTGAAAGATGCCTGGGTTTGCAAAAGATGGTCATTGATTTAACTTTCTCTTTTCCTCATGATGTAGGACATCTCGAGAGGTGAAGACAATCTTGCAACATTAAAAGCCATGAGAGATGAAGCACCTTCTCCACAGTTGGAACTTGATATATCCCGAATGGAAAAAGAACTAGAGAAGTATTCGCAGGAAAAGCTTTGCCATGAGGCCCAAATATTGAGGGTTTGTAATCATATCCTCTGCTCTGAGAACATCTTTGGTTTTTTCTTTGAATCATAACATGATAGTAATAGCTTTTTAATCTCTTCCTGTATACTGTTTTAAAGGATGGGGATTTTATTCAGCGTGCTCTGTCTTTCTATCGACTAGTGGTTGTTTGGTTAGTTGGACTAGTTGGTGGCTTTAAGATGCCTTTACCGTCAACTTGCCCCATGGAATTCGCTTGTATGCCTGAGCATTTTGTTGAAGATGTAATGGAGTTACTGATATTTGCTTCAAGAATTCCCAAAGCTTTGGATGGGGTGCTTCTGGTATGCTTAGTTTGATCTCATCCTTTCGTACATATATATATTTTCTACCTGCATTGATGATGGTTGTTCTCTTTTCTTAAGGACGACTTCATGAACTTCATCATTATGTTCATGGCAAGTCCTGAATATATTAGAAACCCGTACCTCAGAGCTAAGATGGTCGAAGTTCTCAACTGCTGGATGCCACGTTCAAGGTGTTTATCTCCCATGAAAGGAAGCTTTAGTATCGTCAATTTATGTTGCTAATGAAACAAGTTATGCGTTAACGAGTTCCAGTAATCTCAAACCAATTTCTGTTTGCAGTGGTTCTTCTGCCACATCTTCTCTTTTCGAGGGGCATCAGTTATCGCTCGAGTATCTTGTCAGGAATTTACTGAAACTATATGTTGACATTGAGTTCACAGGTTCTCACAATCAGGTGATTGTCAGAGGTTTTTGTTTAGTGGGTTTAATATTCCTGGAGTAATGAGCTCTTGATTTTAATGTGACTGACATTGCATTAATCAAATGCAGTTCTATGACAAGTTCAATATTCGCCACAACATTGCCGAGCTTCTAGAGTATCTCTGGCAGGTGCCTAGTCACCGAAATGCTTGGAGACGGGTAAGTTCTTATTGAGCTTTTAATGACTTTGAACTTCAACAATCATAGTCCGTTCTTGTAATATTACCATATTTGGCCCGGTTACAGATTGCAAAAGAGGAAGAGAAGGGAGTGTACTTGAACTTCTTAAACTTCTTAGTCAATGATAGCATCTACCTACTAGATGAAAGTCTTAAAAAAATTCTCGAGATCAAACAAATCGAGGCAGAGATGTCGAATACAGCAGAGTGGGAACAGAGGCCAGCTCAAGAGAGACAGGAGAGAACAAGACAATTCCACTCTCAGGAGAATGTTAGTTGGATTGTTACCTTTCTATATCTTGCTCCTGACTTGGTTCCACAATACGCTAAAAAAAAATTATTCTGTTCTGCAGATTGTTAGAATCGACATGAAGCTGGCTAATGAAGATGTGACTATGCTTGCATTTACATCTGAGGAGATCACGGCTCCTTTTCTACTCCCGGAGATGGTAAGCTCGTTCTATTCTGAAAACGATGACCTACTCGATTTGTTTCATGTATATTGAGTAGTTTCTTTATCTTCAGGTTGAGAGGGTTGCAAATATGCTTAACTACTTCTTGCTACAACTCGTGGGTCCACAGCGTAAATCGTTAAGCTTGAAGGATCCTGAGAAATACGAGTTTCGTCCAAAACAGCTCCTGAAACAGGTTAGTGAGTAATATTACTCAAAAGTCTCCTCACCACTATGTGTGAAAGAAAGAAACTGAGTGAGTATTGTTGTGATTACTTTGAAGATTGTTCGCATATATGTTAATCTCGCAAGAGGAGACACGAATAACATATTCCCCGATGCCATATCCAGCGATGGTCGATCATATAATGAACAGGTTAAATCTTTCTCCTAAACCAAACCAATTCTCTTTCACCATAATATCTCCCTCTACTTAACAAATCAAGTACGGTTTTATTCTGCAGCTATTCAATGCAGGAGCAGATGTGCTTAGAAGAATAGGCGAAGATGGAAGAATCATTCAAGAGTTCATGGAGTTAGGCTCAAAAGCCAAAGCTGCTGCTTCTGAAGCTTTGGATGCTGAAGCAGCACTTGGCGAAATACCAGACGAGTTCCTCGACCCGATTCAGGTAAACTGATATAAACAGAAAGCACCCAAGTTCTTCTTGTTTCACACTAAACATACTCTAAATCTCTCTTTATAATTTTTGCAGTACACACTAATGAGAGATCCAGTGATACTTCCAAGCTCAAGAATCACAGTTGATCGACCCATCATTCAACGTCATCTTCTCAGCGACAATGTAAGCAAATTCTAACACATTGATGTTTTTACAATCATATCTCTCTAGTTTTGTCTTTGAATCTGTTGATGATCTTGCTTGCTTGACTCTGTTGCAGCACGATCCGTTTAACCGGGCACATTTGACATCGGATATGTTGATACCAGACGTTGAGTTAAAGTCGAAAATCGATGAGTTTGTGAAGTCGCATCAGTCTAAGAAACGAACCAGTGGAGAAGATAGCAGCAACAAGGAGAGGATACAGACTACAAGCAGTGATATGTTAATCGATTAATTACGTTTTATAAAAACAAATAATAATATCAGAAACAATCCCATTAGGCTTTCTTTTCTTACTTACAATTGTGTTTAAGTATGTTTATTTATTAAACCAAAATTCGAAGAGTCTATCAATTATAAAGACTTATAGTACTTGAGAAATCAATAAAGGAACAAACTTTTTCATTACTAATCTCATGAAATGCTTAACATTACAAAAAGTTCGTCTCCTACTCCGACAATGCGCGCGCCACTCGTGTCTCCGTCCAGGCAAGGAACTACACGCCGTTATTACCACTTCAGGACTGAGATCTGGTCCGATATCGTACCTTAGCAACACGCTCTTTCAGTTTTACGCTGCTTCCGGTGATATTGCTACTGCCCATAAGCTGTTCGACGAAATTCCTCTGTCGGAAAAAGACAATGTTGACTGGACCACTCTGTTATCCTCTTTATTGCGGTGCGGTTTCCTCGTCGATTCGATGAAGCTCTTTGTAGAAATGAGAAGGGAAAGTGTAGGGATTGATGATGTTTCGGTAGTCTGTTTGTTTAACGTGTGTGCTAAGTTAGAAGATGTAGTGTTCGGTGTACAAGGACATTGTCTTGCTGTAAAGATGGGACTTTTGTCTGGTGTGAAGGTTTGTAATGCCTTAATGGATATGTACGGAAAATGTCGGTTCGTAGATGAAGTCAAACTCGTATTTGAGGAGATAGAAGACAAGAGTGTTGTTTCGTGGACTGTGGTTATGGACACACTGTTGAAATGGAAAGGCTTAGAGAAAGGCAGAGAGGTGTTCGACGAAATGCCTGAGAGAAACATTGTTTCCTGGACTGTTATGGTTTCTGGGTATTTAGGAGGCGGGTTTACGGGCAAAGCATTGGAGCTTCTGGAGGAAATGGTGTTTAGATGTGGGCATGATTTGAATTTTGTCACGCTTTGCTCGATGCTATCGGCTTGTGCGCAATCAGGAAGCTTGGTTATTGGTAAATGGGTTCATGCGTATGCGTTGAAGAAGGCAACATATGATCATGTCATGGTGGGAACTGCATTGGTTGATATGTATGCCAAATGCGGAAACATAGATTCTTCTATCAAAGTCTTCAGATCGATGCGGAAGAGGAACGTAGTGACGTGGAACGCTCTGTTTAGCGGGTTAGCGATGCACGGGAAAGGTGGAACGGTGATTGACATGTTCACGGAGATGGTAAGAGAAGTGAAGCCCGATAACTTTACCTTCACTGCTGTCTTAAGTGCTTGTAGCCACTCTGGGATGGTAGAAGAAGGGTGGCGATGTTTCCACAGCTTCCGGTTATACGGTTTAAACCCTAAGATAGACCATTATGCATGTATGGTAGATCTTTTGGGCCGTGCAGGTCGTATTGAAGAAGCAGAGAACTTGATGATGGGTATGCCATTGCCTCCTAATGAAGTTGTCCTTGGTTCGCTTCTAGGCTCGTGTAGCTTCCATGGAAAGCTTGAGATAGCCGAACGGATCAAAAGAAAGCTTGTTCAGATGAGTCCACGCAACACAGAGTATCAAATACTTATGTCAAACATGTATGCTGCAGAAGGAAAGAGTGACATTGCAGATGGGTTAAGAGGAAGTATGAGAAACCGAGGCATCAAGAAAATACCTGGTATGAGTTCTATTCATATCAACGGCTCAGTCCATCGGTTTATTTCAGGAGATAGATCACATACAAGAACGAAAGAGATCTACTTGAAGTTGAGTGAAGTGATTGCACGGATTAGATCAGCTGGTTATGTCCCTGATGTCTCTGGCCTGGTTTCTCTTTCGGAAGGTGATGTAGAGGATAAAGAGCAAGCTGTGTGCAGCCACAGTGAGAAATTGGCCGTTTGTTTCGGGCTTTTAGAGACAAAACCGAAGACAACGCTTCATGTCTTCAAGAATCTGAGGATATGTCGGGATTGTCATTCGGCTATGAAGATTGTTTCAGAGGTCTATGACCGAGAAATCATCATCAGAGATAGAAATAGATTTCATCACTTCAAGGGAGGATCTTGTTCTTGCTCCGATTACTGGTGAACAGATTAAAAGGCTTGGCGATATCGATTTTCGAGACTGAGTAATACAAAGAAACTTGCGAAACAATGTATAATAGTAAAGAGAATGTGAATGGTGTTACTAGAAGACAGCAAAAGAAAAGATGTTCTTGACTCCAGCGCCAATTCAGGCTCTGAAAAAGGTCTTAAAACCCCGTAAAAAGACGCTTTTCAAACACACATTTGTTCCTTGTCATGCTAAAAGATGAATAATGAAAAGAAAATACTAACCGGGGGGAGACATCATCCCCCAGCTTGTTGGCTTCTTATTGTAAAGGGATAAGATTGGTTTTAATGAAGAGCATTGGCTTCAACCTTCTTCTGTGACATAGCTTTTATCTGCAGGTGAGAAAGAACAATTTGTTGGTACACACTTACATAAACATATACCGAGATTCAAGGCATTAACAACAAGATTAAACAAGTAAACCATTTTAAAGGTTTGCAAGAGTGAGCCAGAGAATGCGCGCAAACGAATGGGCATCACCGGCTATCGGCTACTCACAGACAGCAACAACAACATCCAGAGAAAGATGACAACTTTGTACAAGTAAAGTATGCTAATAACTAACACTACAAATATCACAATAAATCAATCACCAGAAGATGAAGCAAAATTAGATAATTATCATAGCCTATAAGATCACTAGAAAATAAATGAAATGATGATGATGATGATACAAGACAAAAAGCGAGATGGAGAGTTTTGACCTTCAAGACCTTAAGCTTCATGTTCCCATAGACGAGACCCAATCCAAAAGCCGAAGCTCGTGCCACCTGATTCATCCCATACGAATCAATCACACAAAAACTCAACAACAAAAAACACGAATCGGAGAAATCAGATCGAGAATCAGCTAAGAGAGAGAGAGAGATAACAAACCAAAGCAAGAGAGCTGGTTCCTGAGTAGAGTCCTGGGGGCAACGTCATTGGCGATCTCTATCACTGTCTAGATTCGTCTTCTTCACAGAAACTAATCCCCCGAAATCTCAAATTCGCGACTCGTGCGTGGTGTAAGCGTTTACTCCTCTTTTCTCCTTTGTGTTTCCTTCCTTTACTTGAAAAATCTTATTATTGGGCTTTTTATTGGGCCTATACCAAGGGCATAGATAATATATTACTAAGATAAAAGGACACAACTTTCTTATATTTTTCAATTAGCCCCAAAACTTTTTTAAAAGAATCGAGTCATTGCTTCCAAGAAAACCCATTCCCAGACAGAAGCCTAGACAAGAATCCTTGACCGTTTGTCTTCTTCTTCTCTTCTTTACAAGAGCTCATGTTACTGATCAAAGACCAATGTGTCTCAAAATCTATCTCATAGCCACACTTCTGCATCATCTCCATCATCTCCTTAGCTTTCACTGTATTGTTCTCTGCTCGAAACCCATCAATCACAGTCTTGAACATATCTTTACTCGGTGTTTCGCCTAAATCATACATTGATTTGATAAGTCTTTCTGACTCTGTAACTTGATATGCCTCACTATACTTATGAACTAAACCACTCCATGTACTCATGCTTGGTCTTAGACCCAACTCCACCATTTCTGTATGGAAGTCCATAGCTATATCCAACTTGTTCTTACATCTTAGTAAGCCATTGATGACTGAATCATAGCTCGAAGAATCCGGAATCTTTCGGTTCTTTAGCATTGTGTTCAAGAGATGCACTGAAATGTCGAGATTCCCACGATCAGAGAGTTTCTTGATGAGATTATCATAGTAGGGAGACAACATCATGGCTCGGCTTGTCACACGGGTCAGAAAGTCTTCAGCTTTTCGGATTTCGCCTTTGGAGATTAGTGATTCGACCATCTTGGTTTGCGCAAATGAAGAACCCAAAATCCAGCCTTTAGACTCTTGTACTTGCCACAAGTCAAGAGCTTTATTCACATCTCCATTGTCACAAAGAGAGCTTATAACCACTCTTAAGCTTCTTATGTTCGGTTTAGTCCCCTCAGAGATCATAAGTGAGAGATATCGCAGAGAGCTCGAACAGTCTCCACACAGAGAGTATCCGTACACAAGAAAGTTATACGTCGTTTCATCAGGCAGCAACCCTCTTCTCCGCATTTCGAGCAAGACTTTATCAACCTCTAAACAATTCTTTACCCGAAACAGATAGAAAATCAGCATATTATAGATCATTAAGCCGCCACCATTGCTTTCTCCTAGCAACAGAATCTCCTTCATACTAACTGCAGAAAGAAAATGTCTTTCTACACACATTTTCCGAACATATTCTCTGTAACTAGCAACAGAACAGATTATGTTTTTCCTCACCAAGATTCCTAATACTTCCTCTACTTTCTTCATGTTGTTACCTTTACAATAACCTTGAAAAATTAGATTGTAGATATCCTTATCCGGTAAAAACCCGTTTGATAACATTACTCGTAACTGATTTTCTGCTTCAAACATCATCCCAGCAGAGCATAGTCCTTCTACCAAAGCACAGTAGACAGAGGCTGAATCTGATTGCTCTGCTAAAATAAATGCCTTTCTGGTTTCGTTAGCTACACAAAGGCGAGGGACTAACATCAAACAGCTTCCTAAACTCGGAATATGATTCTTCTCTAGCATTTCATCAAGTATAGCAAATGCAGCTGAATCATTCCTATCTTTGCAGAGTCCTTTGATAAGATGATTGTAAACCTCTTGTTCTACAATGTAACCGTCTCCTTCAAGTCTTTTAACAACAGAATGAGCAACACGAGAAAACCCAAGAAATGTGAGCTTCTCTACAAAAATGTTACACGTCTCTGACTGTGATAGAGGATAAGACACGAATATACGTTCAAAGAGTTTAACCGCTTCCTCCAGGAGTCCTTTCCGAACAAGACATTCACATAGAGCTCCAAAATTGTTCAAATCAGGTAACCAGTTATCATTTTGGGCAGTGTACCACGCATTCAGGACATCATTGACTGTTTCTTTCTTACAAAAACAGCTTATCAGAGATGTATAAGTTGTGTTATCGATAGGATGATGCATCTGAATCATCTTATGGAAAATTAGTTTGCTTTGGCGACTTAGTCCCTTCTTGCAATATTCTTGGACAAGAAAGTTAAGGGTTTCTCCATCTAACTGATTAGCAAGCTTTGGCCATTTTCCCAATAAGCTAACACTTACTCTAACATGAGAACGCGATGTACAAAGACCCTTCATTAAAACACCAAAACCCCGACGTGATAGTTTTTGACCCCATCGTACCATTTCATCAAGAAGCCCCAAAGCAGTTTGTAAATCCCCATCTTCACATGCTCTAACGATAAGCGAATTAAATTCAGGTAGCACGGATCTGTCAAGTACCATATTCACCATCCGCTCATAAGCATCCATATCAGTGTCTAAGTATAACCCATTCCCAAGTTCATCGCAGAACTCTGCTTTGGAGGATCCGGTATCATTGTCCCTTTTCAAACTAACAGCTAAAGGATCAAATCCTATTAAACTAAAAGCTTCTGAGAGCGGATCTTCAACTTTAGATGCATCGATTAACCCATAACCAAACATCTCTTTAACAAACGTCTTAGCTTCTCCAAACCGTCTAGCTTTGCAGTATCCAGACAACATTGTCTTACACGTAGACAAGCTTAGTAACATTCCATTTTCCTTCATATCATCCAAAACACAACGGGTATGTTGCCACAATCCTTTTCTGAAAAGGCCACTTAAGATAGCATTATAACTATAGACATCAGGTTTTAAACCCTTTGATATAATCTGAGATAGATAAATAAACGCTCTTTTTGTATCTCCTTCATAACAACACCAACCAATCAAGATACCAAAGCTGACCTCGTCGGGTTTAAACCCCAAGGTTTCAAGCTCCTCCATATACACATAAGCTTTCGCTGAGCCAAACTTTTTACAAAGAGAATGTACAACCCTATTGCCAACTAACACGTCAGGTTCGTATTTAACTTCAGCAATGAAACTCAACATATCCCCAAAGTCATGCTTCTCGTTGTATCCTAGACAAATTTTACTATATATTTTTGAGCTATTCAGGCTACAACCCAAAGCCGCAAGCTTTCTCGCCAAAACTTTAGCCTCCTGAACCCTCTGGTCCAAGCAAAGCAACTCTATAACTTTCCCGAAATCAATGTTCAGGCAGATTGATTCGTCCGTTGTCTCCACCCAATCTAAGCAAACTCTATATGCTGATTCTGTTCTGTAAACTCTAACCAAATGATCAACTAGAGTCTGGTAACAAGAAGTTAAAGGTACTAAAGCATTACGCCTCATCCAATCAAACAACATAACCGCTTTTATCGAGTCGAAATCATCGACATACTTCCGAATCAAATCACAGAAAATCCCCTCATTGTGCAACATATCTCCATTGTTTTCCATTTCCAAAAGCAACAGTTCAACTTCCTTGACCATTCCTTCTCTGATGAGTATCGACGCCATGATCTCACAAGCTCGAGGAAGATGCTTAAACCCTTTGTATTGCCCACTAGCCCATCTGAAAATCTCCCATAAAGCTTGAACCTTTCTACTTCCAATCCCACCTCTTTGAAGCTCAGATTCAAAACCCATTAACAATTCGAGCTCATTTTCTGGATTCAAGCTATGAAATCTCCTGAATCTACGGGTAATATCAGGAGCCACGTCGTTCAAGTCCAAAAGCAAGTCTTTTAAAGAGGAACCAATAACGCGACGGCTTTCATTCTCTACTCCACCAAGAGATTTCGAGACCAGGTTGATTTCACCAGCGGAGAGGAACTTAAACGAGGAAGATTCGTGATTTTTTGGGATCGCGGGATCGTTTCTCAACGAAGAGAGAGACGCGAAAGAGTAACGGCATGAGAGATAAGATAGCTTGTTGAGCAGACGAAGCCGTGTAGAGTTACTGAGGAAGAGAAGAGTAAGCATGCGAATGCAGAAAGTAATCGAAGCCTCTAATTGCCTTCTCCTTGTTATTCATCTGCTCCAAACATTTTCTTCACGCCCCGCAGGCGAAAAGGAACGAAACCCCTAATACGACATCGTTTTCGACGAATGCAATTTATAAAATTCAGGGGGTCATAATGTAAAAATTTAGAAACATGAAGGACCCTCTTTGGGTATTTAGACGAATAGGTTTCTGGAGTTAAAGCCCTGTCCCTCCTACGCCGTCATCAGAATCGCGTCTCCGTCGCCACCAAACTCTCCGTCGTCATATCCGATCAGGCTTGTCATTTGTGTTACCAGAAGCGACACTTCCGGTAAGTATCCTCCTTCATTGTTACTCTATAACGATGATCCATTCAAAATCTCTGGGAATTGATCTCGATTTGGTGTTTCCATCGGTTTATTGGGGTTAGTATTTGAAGAATTAGAGGAATCGAATCCGAAATGTAGTTAGTTTTTTGAGTTCTATGAGTTACTTCTTTGTGACAATGTTGAAGAATCAGATCTGAACACTTTCTTTTAAAGAAGATCTGTATTGATTCTCATTTCTGGTTCTTCTCGTTGTTGCCTTGAAGATTCCGCAAGAAGAAATGAACTTCTTAAACTCAGCAGCATCCATATGCAGAAGAGTTAGCTTAAGAGACCTAATCACTGAGATTCCTGCTTACGGTGGCAGTAGCATTTCCGGTATATACCTAAAGAGTTTTTTTTTTTACGGTTTTCGGAATCTGTTTGTGTTTTGATGTTATCTCATTTGTGTTGTTGTTTGGTTAAAGATGGTTCTTCTACTGGTTTGAGTCTGGTTTTCAAGCGTTGGGCTACTAAGAAAACCGCTGGTTCCACAAAGAATGGTCGTGACTCTAAACCCAAGAATCTCGGGGTCAAGAAGTTCGGAGGAGAGGTAAGAAACACACAACCGAGTTTAATACAGTCTAGAGATATCGAATCATTCTTCGAATGTGTATGTGTGTGTGTTTTGTAGAATGTGATACCGGGAAACATAATAGTCCGTCAAAGAGGAACCCGGTTCCATCCTGGAGACTATGTAGGTATCGGTAAGGACCATACTCTGTTTGCATTGAAGGAAGGTCGAGTCAGGTTCGAGAAAAACAAGACCACTGGACGCAAATGGATTCATGTTGATCCCAAAGGTGGTCATGTTCTTCACCCTATTTACACAAAAGCTGCAGCTTCAAAATCGAATTAAGACGGAGACAGTTTTAGCTTATTGATTATTATCAACAATCTTAAAGATGTCTTCTTTGGTCTTTTTAGATAAATCTGATCTCACATAGAACAGCAGCACTTGATTCCTGCTGGTTTTATCTTCTTCTCTTTAGTTTTGGTCTGATTGTTGATGTTGGGACATGTTTATGCTACAGGCATAATAAGTTTGTAAGATTTCAATTCATCTTCTAAGATAAAGTTTTAATCAGAGATAAAATTATCTTAAAAAAAAACACTGATAGATTAATCGTAGTTAGTAATTTAAACAACAACAACTAATGTTTAAAGAAAAACTATAATCCTTACCCGTATTTGTTGTTGACAAATGATTCTCATTAACAAAAATAAAAAAGTAAACCCAAACCCAATAAAATACAAACAATATTAATAAAAGGCCCAATAATAAAAGGAGAGGTAGGGTTTTAGAAATCATATAAAAAGCTCTTCTCCTCTTCTCCTCTTCTCTCTCACTACTTATTTCTCTGCGTGCCGCTAGTTTCTCAGATCGCCGATTCTCACTACAGAGACGAGCAAACATGGTGCATGTCTGCTACTACCGTAACTGTAAGTCTCCTTCTTCCTTCGATTCCTTTAGCTTCTTCCTCATCATCGATTTAGCCTTACACGAAATCCATGTAAAATGAAACTTAGATTCGTTTCAAATATCTTATAATGGTGTGTTTGTCTCTGTGTGTGTGTATGTTTTGGTTAAATAGACGGAAAAACATTCAAGGGACCACGTCGTCCTTACGAGAAAGAGCGTCTCGACTCTGAGCTAAAGCTCGTAGGCGAGTACGGTCTACGTAACAAGCGTGAGCTCTGGAGAGTGCAATACGCTCTAAGCCGTATCCGTAACGCTGCTAGAGATCTCTTGACACTCGACGAGAAGAGTCCTCGTAGGATCTTCGAAGGTGAAGCTCTTCTCAGGAGAATGAACCGTTATGGTCTGCTCGACGAGAGCCAGAACAAGCTCGATTACGTCTTGGCTTTGACCGTTGAGAATTTCTTGGAGAGGCGTCTCCAGACTATTGTGTTCAAGTCTGGTATGGCTAAGTCTATTCATCACTCTCGTGTCCTTATCAGGCAGAGGCATATCAGGTAATTGGTCGAACCGCTTTAGCTAAGTTGCGTCTCTTTGGTTGATTGATTGCTAGAGTGGATTGACATTGTTATCAAACCATTTAGTGTATTAAGTCTTATTGTGTTGCATTCTTGATTTGGCTTTGGTCTGTTTACTTTGGCTGGCTGCTAAGTGTTTTGACATTGTTGTCGAACCATTTTAGCTAAGCAATGTCTATTTGATTATTGTTTCGATTAAAGTGTATTTCTTTTTGGTGGATTAATGTTGTTGTTGTGGCATTCTTGGTTTTGTTTAAATATTGCCTTGGCTTGGTTTTGAAAATATATCTAATCCTTTTGTAGTTAAGATCACATTGTATTGTAATTTTTCTGAGTAGAAGTATGTGTGCATCATTATTGGTTTTATTAATTTGTTTTGTTATCCATGTTGTTTATAGGGTTGGTAAGCAATTGGTGAACATTCCGTCGTTCATGGTAAGACTTGATTCGCAGAAACACATCGACTTTGCTTTGACCAGTCCATTCGGTGGTGGCCGTCCCGGAAGAGTCAAGAGAAGGAACGAAAAGTCTGCATCCAAGAAAGCATCTGGTGGTGGTGATGCTGACGGTGACGACGAAGAGTAATAATCTCAAGACTCAAATGTGTTTTTGATATTTTGTAGTTGTGGTGGAACTTTTGTTGTTCGTTTTCAAAGGATTGTTTTATGGTTTTCTCATAAGATTTTTGTTGGACTTTTGTCTTTAATTATTCCTCACTCTTATCTTCAAAGTTTTGTTCAACTTTTAAATCTTACTTATATTTACCTCATAAGATACAAGTTTTGTTAGTAACAAGCCTAATAATTTTATTTCGCCTTATAATTTATGGTATCACACGCTTGATAAATTTATTGGACCTCAAAATCCATTCTTATTTTATTCGTAAGCTATTTTTGATTTCAGTGTTATAACTTATGGAAGATAGATTTTGATCTTATAATAACTTGTTCTTTTTCTAAAGAATCTACTAATCTAGTAAATAATAATCACTTACATAGAATCAATAGATAAGATTAGCTTATAATGTTTTTTTTCTTTCAAAAACAAATTGTAAGGGAGATTTTATTTGTTATATTTGCTAAGTTATTAAACCAGTTTATAATAAAAGATACCGAACTAAACGGCGTCGGATTCGGTCGTTTTATTCAGAGATCCTCATTTCATCGGTCAAGCAACAGAGAGAGATCCGCTCTTCACATTTATTCTTCAACAAATTTCACCACGTGTCACAATCCGTGTGGTGAAACATTTCCTCATGACGTCATTAATACTGACACGTCACCAATAACTTGTTTCTCATCACAGTTCAAAACATAATACTATATAAGCTCCGCTTTTTCACATGTCTTTCACAGTTTACATTAAATTCTTTTTTAAAAAAAACTCCAAAATTCGAATTTTGGATCTCAAGCAAATCTCTCCTTTAAATAAATGATGAAGATGATAGGAGAAGCTGAAACTTGGCCTGTGGAGATGGGTGAAGAAGAGGTTGAAACAGAGAGCGGTGGATCATCGGAAGCTGAGACGGAGTCGCCGAGATCCGTCGTACGGTGGATATCTTCTCCGATCACAGAGACGACGAAAACGACGACGGCTAAAGAGAGAATACATAACCAGATTCTGAAGATCAAAGAAGAGGATCTCAGTTTTCTTCACCAGCCACGTCGTCTTAATTTGTTAATTATCTCGAGACCTAACTTGCCTTGTTCGCCACTTAGTGGTAAAGTCAGATCTGTTAACACAGTGCAATAATGTTTTCAACAATGTTCTTTGTTTGAATTTTTTTGTGATTTGTCCTCTGTTTTTTTTAAAAAAATGTGTTTAATATATAATGGCCTAGTAGTTACAAAGCTTATTGTATAATTAACAAGCATTTTCAAAAAAGAAGAATTACAAAACTACACCATTTGAATTACATTTCACAAAACTATATCATTTCAAAAATACTTCACAAAACTACACCTAAACACTCAAAATTAAATTCAAATAAACTCTACCACACAATCCTACTCCGTTAATATTATACCCTAAACATTAATCAGCGAACCTAAACGAAAAGATTTTAATTTTGTTAATTTTTAAAAAAGTAAATCAAGCTTTTAAAATTTTGAAAGGGTGTAAATATGTGAAAAAAAATAAATTATGTGTAGTTTTGTGAAGTAGAGGTAGCGTAGTTTTGTGAATTCCTCTTTTCAAAACTGTGAAAACTATAATATTTTGCATGAATGTTTCTATAGATGGATAAGTCCTTACGTCATACACATGAATTATATTTTGATGAACTAATATCTATTTGTATAAAAAAAACGAATAAGAGCTTCTCTTAACAAAATTGATGTGTTCATGTCTTGTTGGGCTATAAAATAATATTAATGACATATGGGCTCTTTTGATGGACCCAATAATTAGGCCCATTATGGATCTTCGAGTAAATATGCTGATTAGCGAAAATAGCGGCCCTTATAGATTACTCACAATTCTAACAAATTTTCAAAACTACCACACTCGATGATGAGGTCCGCGCACCAAAAATGAGATATTTTAGTCTATTAATCTAACTTTTCATGTCTACTATTACGATCCAAATTTTGTAGCACTTTTGTGGAAAAAATAATAAAATAATCCGTTTGGCTAAAGGTAATTTATTTCAATGAGTACAAGAAGAAAGGTAATAATAATCTTTCAATATCGGATAATCAAAATAAAAACATTATATAAATACATGTATATATATATATATAAATAAATAAAATGAAAGAGTGGAGAGTTGAATCGTCCAAAGAAAGAGGCAGAGAAGGAAGCAGAGCACATGGGAGCAGTGGAGCCAGTTGGAGAAGCTTCAGATCATTTTATTTTAATATATATATATATATTTTGTTATAGTTTATATTAAAAATATAACATTAAAATTTATTTGTTTTTGCAACAAAAGAATATTGCCAAAGGGGATATAGATTAAGATGAGATAGGTGTTAAATGTTATAATACTCTTTTTTAAAAATATTGCCAATACAACAAGCATGTGAAATACCTTGTTGTAGGACATGTACCGTGGGACCCATTCTTTTTATTTATATATTCATATACTATACTAATATAAATAATATTATATACCATATAATAACAAATATATGAAATAGACTTTGTTTATATGTTTGATACTGCGAATAGCCACCACATAGATATGACAATTGGGAAACACTAGTGGTGGGGTCTCTTTGTCTTTCACATCTACTTTGGATACTAATAAAAAAACTCTTTTAGAACAAGATTTAGTTAAGAGTGAAATTAATTAAAAATAAATATGATCAATATATGTGAATCTATGATATCATTCATCACTATAGGAGAAACTCAAATCATATTTTTGATATATGTATAGGATCTTATATTATTGAAGTACAAATATATAAAAATACATTTGAGCTAATTAGGGTTTCATTGGTAAATATATACTTCCATCTTTTTCATAAAAGTTAGACGGTAACTTTTTTCAATTATAGTTTTATTTTTAATTCTTATATGAATTTCGAATATATTGACATTTCTTGTATCTATGTATTCAATTTATCTAATTCAAATCCAGACGTCGATTAATCATGTATTATTTTTTACTATCAACTATATTAATTTGGAAGAACTTTTTTCGTGTATTGATACACTTTAATTATTACTTGTAACCATACATCTAAATTTATAGTAAAGAAAAAAAAATTACATAAAAATAATAATTAGGTCTGGTCGGTGCATGGTGTTGTGTAAACGCATTTTACGTGTCGAGAGAAGAACACACATGCGCTTAAGTGTTGTACTGTGGAATGTTCTCCACATACCATACCAATGAGTGTGATGATTTTACATTTATTTTTCGACCTTAAAAATAACATTTAACTTATTAAGATAGTACGTGAAAAGCTAAAATTAAAAACTAGTACGTGAAAGAGTATTAACATTAAAAAAATATACAAGTAATTTGAAGGATAGTACGTGAAATGCTAATATTAATCAAAGATAAAATGAATAATTTTCTTTAACAAACAAATAAATAAAATGAATAATTTAACCTTTTTTTTTTGTCAAACAATGAATAATTTAACTTAAGATAAATGACATACATATAGGTTGATAAAGTAAATGAAACATTAATCGAGGTATTGTTTAGTATATTATGACCTATAAGATGAAATAGGGTAATTAGCATTTAGTCCAAAAAAAAGAATATTATATAAATGAAGTGGAAAATGTATGTACGTATGTATATATAATATACATATATGTGTAATATGTCAAAGTTCCATGTGGTATTTTATTTAAATTTAAATTTTCACAAGTGTCCTACAAATATCAAATCAAAAAGAAAAATCAGCATCTTTCCCCTAAAAGCTTAAATGGTATAAAGGGTGGGTCCAATACAAACATCCCCTAAACTAATTAATCTCTTCCTTCTTCTACTTCCTCTTCTCACTAATTATTCTCAATCTCAAGATTTAAAGATCTTGTTTCATTGAACAAACATATACCAAGATTCATAAGCTCACAATTCATAAGAGTATAATTCATCATATATTGATAGAGAATAACCAAGAAGGATATTTGAGAGTGGAGATGGCCTTTCCACAACATGGATTCATGTTTCAGCAACTCCATGAAGACAATTCTCATCACTTACCTTCTTCTACATCTCTCCCTTCTTGCCCTCCTCATCTCTTCTATGGTAAGCCCCTCTCTCTCTCTCTCTATATATATATATATATACAAATTTATACACACATGTATCATGTCGAGATCTTCAATACCTTGCCATATATATTTATAGTAAAAAGATTAAACTTTCGATGTGGGATCCTAACATCTTCTCCTAGTTACTTAATTATTGCATAATTATTCACATAAATAATATACATGTTTTAAGATTAACTAATCTTGATTCATCCTTAATTATAGGAGGAGGAGGAGGAGGAAATTACATGATGAATAGATCTATGTCATTCACAGGATTAAATGATAATCATCTAACACAACAAATAAGCCCAACAACCACAACAAACAACATCAATGATCAAGACCATTTGGTAGAAGAAGATAATCTATCAGATGATGGGTCACATATGATGTTAGGAGAGAAGAAGAAGAGGTTGAGTCTTGAGCAAGTTAGGGCATTAGAGAAGAGTTTTGAGCTAGGGAACAAGCTTGAGCCAGAGAGGAAGATACAACTTGCCAAGGCATTAGGGTTACAACCTAGGCAGATTGCTATATGGTTTCAAAACAGGAGAGCTAGGTGGAAGACAAAGCAACTTGAGAGAGACTATGATTCTCTTAAGAAACAATTTGATGTTTTGAAATCAGACAATGATTCTCTTCTCGCAAACAACAAGAAACTACATGCTGAGGTATTATTACACAAACATAATTCTACTATTATTAATTATTACTTTGTGGCTTTGTTTCTAAAGATTAATCTTATAATTTAGTAAAACTTCTATGAATTAATAAAGTTACTACGAAATTACTAAAACATTATTGATTTATCGTGATTATTAAATTATAGCAAGATGATAAGTTATACCAAAAATCGTATTTAGTGTTAAAAATATTAATCTTCGTTTATAAAGGTTAACTTAATTATATTGTTGGTTGCACAAAAAAAAAAAAAAAAAAACTTAATTATATTGTTGGACTTTTCGTGGTATATAAGATTAAATTATGTGATTTGATAGTTTTTAGATTTTAGTTGTGAATTATTATCATTCATCAAACATATACAAAAAGAAAATCTTCATCGATTAACGCGTAGTTAGCGATCTTATAATGTTTTAAAATTATATTTATATTGATAAAATAATGCTATTAGATTATTGACAGGCTCTTGATCCAACGTAAAGATGTTTGTCAAAGAGACATTTAATTATAAATTCTTTTCATCATAATTAAGATTCTTGTCTACATGCATTTAAAATTTACTAAAATTCCCATGTGCATGTGGAGCATACTAATTAATCGACTACATCGACATTACAATAATTTAATCAATACATTTTTGTTGTGAATAAATCTCTCCACTAACTTTGGTTAACGTGTGTAATTAACGATATTGTTTTACAAAATAACAGTTAACGTCGCTAAAGAAACAAGACCGTAAAGAAACAACAAAGATCAAGAGAGAAGCTTCATGGAGCAACAATGAAAGCACAGAAAATAATAATAATAACAATAATTCAGACACAAGTAATGTGAACATGATCAAAGATCTCTTCCCTTCCACGACATCAACACATATTGATAATCATCAAATGGTTCAAGAACAAGACCAAGATAATGGGTTTTGCAATATGTTTAATGGTATTGATGAAACGACGTCGGCTAGTTATTGGACATGGCCTGACCAGCAACAACATCATCATAATCATCATCAGTTCAATTGATTATTATAATGTCCAAAAAACAATATTATCATTATTATCGTCACATATTAAAATTGAATTTCTGCTATTAAACAAAAAAAAAAAAAAATTAAGCATTTTGAAATCATTTGGTACTCTTTTTAAATTTTAATTGAATTGGGTTTATTTTGTTTCTTTTGGGTTTGTAGAAAAAATGGTGTATAGGGGATACTCAACAAATTTGTAGAATGGTATTTTCTTGTTTATTTATGAATGAATAAATGTTTTCTTTTCTAGAGAGGGGCAACATTTTATATATATATCTTATATAAGATGATTGAAAGTTTTCATGTGGTGGTGACATGTGTTTGTTTATTCTTATGACATGTGTCTTTTTCAAAATTTAATGGTGAATTTATGATTATTAAAAAATATTTCATTTTAATTAATTTTTAAAATCAAAATTGATTTTACTTTTTACAATAATCAAAAATAAATACCAAAATATTTTCTATGTATTAAATCTTTTAATTTAAGATTAATTAACCTCATAAGTTTTCGTATATTATTGTTTTTAGATTTTATTAAAAATTTACAATCAATATATCATATTAGTCACATAATTGAAATAATATCTAAAATTACTAATATTTTACCACTTTCAAAAATTAAAAATAAATGTCAAATAATAGTTTAGAATCTTTTTCAAAATTTAATGGTGAATTTATGATTATTAAAAAACATTTCATTTTAATTAATTTTTAAAATCAAAATTGATTTTACTTTTTCCAATAATCAAAAATAAATACCAAAATATTTTCTATGTATTATATATTTTAATTTAAGATTAATTATCCTCATAAGTTTTCGTATATTATTAATTTTAGATTTTATTATAAATTTACAATCAATATATCATATTAGTCTTTTTCAATCAATATATCATATTAGTCACATAATTGAAATAATATATAAAATTAGTAATATTTTACCACTTTCAAAAATTAAAAATAAATGTCAAATAATAGTTTAGAAAAATTATTAACATTAATTTCATATAATACTATTTTTATATTTTTATTTTATATATAAGATGAGGTTAAATGACATGTGTCCTCTATACAAAAAAATAAATGTAAAATTGGAATAGTTTTAGTTACAAAATAAAATTCACAATCACTATATTCTAAAAATACAATATTTTTGTAACCTCTATAATACTAATTACATTTATGCTATTAAATAAATTAAATAAAACAAGATAAAATATAAATTGGGAAAATTATAAAACTACACCATTTGAATTACATTTCACAAAACTACACCATTTCCAAAATACTTCACAAAATTACACCTAAACACTCAAAATTAAATCCAAATAAACTCTACCCAAACAATCATACCCCCTTAATACTATACCCTAAACACTAATTAGCGAACCCAAATAATTTTTTTTTAATTTTGGTAATTTTTAAAAGGGTAAATCAAGCTTTTAAAAATTTGAAAGGGTGTAAACTTGTGAAAATATTGAATTATGTGTAGTTTTGTGAAGGGAGGGTTGAAATAGTGTAGTTTTGTGAATTTCTCAATATAAATTTTGGTCAAATGATATTTATTTCTTATAAAATTGACCAACAATAACTTTCATATTCAATTTGACATTAATATTTTATAAAATATTGTGTAATCTCCACCATAATGATGTGTAATTAGTAGGGTTTAGAGTTTAGGGTTTAGAATTTACCTATTTAAAAATTTAAGAATAAATGTCAAATTGTCTTATATATTTATTTTAATTTAATACAAATGATTCATATGACTTTCATATAATATATACTATTTTAGATTTTATTGTTATTAAATACATTAATTCATGACATTCAAACATAATTATGAAAGTTGAATAGTTTTTATTACATAATTATTCCATTTTTCTATATAACAAATTTTGAATATAATTTGGTCAAATGATATTTATTTTTATAACATATGTGAATTACATATGTACATTCGCATATGTAATTAATATATTAATATATAACTTTTAGATTTTATATATAAATTTTAAATCTTTATATCCTACTATCCTCATAATTTTGTAACCCATTATCATAATTATTATATTTATATGATAAAAATAAATTAGATAATACTAGCAAAAATCATAATTTTAAAATTTTGGTAATTAATCAATGTTGAAACTGATAAACAATAATTTATATTTAACTCACATTTGTTGTGGAAGATTGTTGATCAAGTCAACAAAATATCTCCTAGATGTGTTAATTTTGTAACATAATTGTGACAATTATGTGAAAAATAAATTTTCATCACTCCACCTCGTAACTCTCGTTAAGTGTCACAACACTAGATATACGATGATGTAAATATATAATTTTTAAACATTTAAATGTTTTGATAGTTTGATACACAAAGCAAAAAAGGAAAATAACAAAAACATATATATCAGAAAATTCAGATGCATGTGTCTTCGAGTGTGATTCCAGCTCTGTCATTGACACAACATGAGCCATGAAATACATAATAGTATCATTATAAACGAAATATTATACATATAGCACCTTCCATTTATGCCTTTTATAATGTAATTTATTTTATAAAACCTTGTGCTTATGTGTATTTTTTTATCTATAGTATGCATTAATATTACTTTGCTTTTTTAAGTATATAACGTATAGAATGTAACATATATTATTGAAATTGTTATTTGTTACAAAAATAAACAACATGGATATATATATATAGCTAGTGGTAAATGGGAAAGATTATAGGAAGCACACATTCCAACGACGAAGAAGAAAAGTCCAAAAAGAGAACAGAAGTTAAACAGTGTTATTGAGAATAGAATAGTTCACTAATAATCTAGCTAGCTTTTCGGATCTTTGGATGCTTTTGATTCTAAAATTTAATTATAAAAACTATATAATATAACATATCTCTTGTTATTATACAAGAAAACAAATAAAGAGTACCAAATATTTATCTTCTCTGTGGGCTCTCCATGTGATCTCACTGCCACCACAAAGACTCAAACTTGCGTTTGTGAAAGTTTAGTTTTGTAGAATAAAATACATAAACTATATATACAACATTTTAAAATTTCATGTTTGTGTTCGTATCAAACATTGATTAATTATAAAAACATACTATTACGTAGCATCTAATATATATGATAAATTATTAGACCTAGTTTTTACCAAAAAATGAAACTAAATGTATGTTTTAACCGCATATTTACTTACCATTAATCTATAGTTCAGTTTTAACTCAAAATGTGTACGTACTTACACACATACGTAGACTATAGAATATATAGATATGGCTAGAAGATAGCATGTGAGATCATATGGGTTCCTATATATATAATATGGTTGTATAGGAATATTGGTGAAGAGCACATGTGTTATGTTATGGATTATGAATAGGTCAACTCCTAAAACTTTTTATGTTTTCTAATTATTTTCTAAGTACTTTACAACATCTTCATAGAAAACTTATAAAAAGTTAAATGGTAAGTGAAATATTCTTATAGGGATTACAGACAAAGTCATATCTAATTTATTAACATATCGTTATAGGGTGCATTATAACCGGGGGCGGTCATGAGCTAAATCATGTTTTACCCGCAAAAAAAAATTATAATTAAAAAGGCATCAAATTTTCAAAAATTCTTATGCTGTAATGGTTAAAATTTTTTTTTGCTTTAAACATTATATTACCTATGACCGGCCCTTATTATAACCCAATTCTTCTTTCTTTATTTTGAGTAATTTAAAAAGATCAAATTAACAACAAAATATCAAGATTGTAGTTATTAGTTTTATTTTGTTGACGAATTATATTTATTGAAAAAACGGAAAATAGCACGAGCGAGATCTCAACATCAACACAAAAGGTGTTTGTTTTTGTTTTTTTGGAAAAGATGCTTTTTACAAAAAAAGGTGTCAATATTCTTGAAAGCACTTGTTGTGAGCATCTTCTTGAGATTGATAGTTGTTGACGTTGCTCTCTAGGAAACAACCAAAAATGTAAAAGCAAACTCATTTTTATAATACATCATAATCATTTGGGCTTTTCATTAAGGCCTATTTGTTTAAGCCCATTAAAATACTAGATCCGGCCAAATTTTAATTTATACCCTTGTCTTTTCATTTCTTAAATTAAAATCTAAAAAGTTATGATAACTTTGGTAGATACATTATCATCTCAATCCAAAAAAATGAAATAACATTTGTTAAACAAGAACACATTAAAATTGTTGTACAATTTTTTTTATTACAAATTGTTGTACAATTAAATTCGTATATTTTGATTTGCTTGAATAGTTCCCTAACTAGTAATTACATCCCCAAAAGAACACATAGGAAAAAGCGAAAAACAATAATAATTAAAATCTTTTTGACACAATAATCAAAAACCTAACAGAAACTATTAACTTTTGTCTTCTTTGTTCACGAAACTAGTCGTAGAAGAGGAAGAAGAAGAGTTCTTGAACATCAAGAAACGAGAAAGTTGCGATGTTGGTTGATCCAAAGAAGCACTCTTTTGATTATTCGACAATATGTTAGACATCAACAAGCTACTAAAATAGCCTCCACATCCTTTGTTAGTATTCGCGGCCGAGGCTGTTTGTTGACCATTATTAATAACCGAATGGCATGGACCGGCCATTTGCGGTTCACCGTTGGATCCAACCACTGTCGAGATCGCGGCAGCGATCACCGAGTGGAAACTTGGGTCGGAAGTAAGCGCTTTCGTTAGGGTTTCTGTTAGGGTTTGGCTGTTTTCGACAGTTTTTCCGAGGTTGGATGTTCCGAATTGGACGTTGTTGTGAGGATATGGAGTGTAAGATGAATACCCATTTCCCCAAACCGCGGGTAAATTAAGAGTAGTCGTCGAGTTCGGTGATGAAGAAGTTGAAGAGAAGTTTAGGCTTGTGGATGGGAATTTTTGAAAAGAGTTTGAGTATCTATTGAAATTTAAAGAAGGCAATGATGAAGAAGAAGAAGAAGAGGTGTGTTGTGGAGTGGTGAGGTCTAAAGTGATGGTAGGATGTAATGGAGAGTGAAGAGTATGTGAATAAAAGGGTTTATTATTGTTGTTGTTGAATCTTGAATTGTTGTAGAGGTTGTTTCCGATCATTTCGGTGGTGGCTGAGGAGGAGGAGGAGGAGGCGGAGAGAAGCATGGAGGCGGCGGCGGAAGTAGTGGAGGCCATGGTGGTGGCTGAGAAAGGAAGAGGATGGTTGTGTTTTCCTTCATAGGTTGTTATTAGTATAGACATGTCATCTGCACACCTTTGGACCTACGACATAGTTTTGAAAAAATATATAATTAGGTCAAATGATTCTTATTATAATATGAAAACGTAAATGCATAGACAATTTTGACTATAAGATTAGATATAATATTGTTCAAATTGTTACCCAAAAAATGATCGAAAAGACAAAAAAAAAACACTATAAATGAAGAAATAACGAGAAATTCACAAAACTACATCATTTCGTTCATTCTTTTACAAAACTCTACGTAATTTAAAATTTTCTTATAATTATTTCTTTTTTAAATTTTAAAAGGTTGATTTACGATTGATTTATCTTTTAAAAAATTACAAAATTAAAATATTTTTATTTGGTTCGTTAATTAGTGTTTAAAATATAGTATTAAATGGGTATGATTATTTGGATAAGATTTATTTTGATTTAATTTTGAATGTTTAGATGTAGCTTTTAAAAGTAAATATAAAATAGGGTAATTTTATAAAAAGCAATTCAAATAGTATAGTTTTGTAATTCTCCAAAATAATTAATAACTCAAATTAAAATTAATATTAATAAAGTATATATTATACCTGTTTTCTAACGGGACATGCAAGTGCGACTGTGCACTTATAATAAGCACGTGGACATGGGTTTCCTTTCGCAATCTTTTGTCCATATTTTCTCCATTGGCAACCATCATTCATCTATACATTATAATATTTTAAACATGTCATATAAAAAATAAATATTCAAGTTATTTATATATAATTAATCCCATAGATCAGCTTAAATTAAAAAAAAAAAAAAGACTTACCGTTGGTGTGTCACATCTTGCTCTAACACAAACTCTAGCTCTCTTTACATGATTTTGTTGACCGGTCTCGCCGCAGCCGTCAACATCTTCACCGGAGGCCGGTGCCGGAGAGTTTCTTTTGCCGGTAATTTTGTTACTTGGTACTTCTTCTACGCTATTCTCCATGCTAGTTTTGGTCGGATTCTCTTTTAATAAGCTTCCCTTTACGTTATTGAACCCTAAAGTCAAACCAGCTTTGGTCAACTCTTCGTGACCGTTGACTTTTGCGTTGACCGTGTCTTTCTTCTCTTCCTCTTTGGGGATGATATTACTCGGGGAAGAACTTCTTCTCCCCAGTGAAAGAGATACAAGATCGTGTTCTTGATCTAAAGAACTTAAATCCATGTTTTGATATTGTGTTGTGTTATTATTGTTTGAAGATTCTTGTTGGATTATGTCGAAGAATCTTAGTTTAAGAGATTTGTAATCACTTTCAATACGTTCAAGCATGACTCTAAGCTTATCATTCTCTTCCTTCACTTCACTAATCTCGGCCTTGGCAGATTCAAGTTCTTGATTATCATCATGACCATCACCCTAATTTTGATCATTAAAAAATCATTTGATTAATTAAATCTAAATTTGTGCCATTAAGAAATAAGAAGTTATATATTCTAGTAAATCATGAGCGGTTCATTTTTAATTCTAACTAATTATGCAATACTCTATCAAAAAATCTTGATGGCTAACAAATAAGAAATGTATTTATTTATTTATTTATTTGTGATATAAATTAATTCCATATATTATATCCATATGATATTAATTATAATTAAGGAGTTGGTATTTACCTTAATTTCATGGATTTGAAGAGATCCAAGAACTTTGTCCTTAAGAAGAGAATCTGAAGTATCTAATTTCATAAGAACCTCCATTGCTAGAAATATATTAAGATCTTTGTCTTCTTCTTGTTTCAATTTTGTTTTTTTTCTTCCTTTTATCTGTTTTTATTCTTCAAAGACATTTAATCAAACAATTTATTTATAGCCATTTGTGTGTAGTTTCTTTGAAGGGGACCTAAAGCGTCAACACTTCAACATGTTCATATTTTAAAATTTAAAATTTATTGAATTTTGGTTCCTTTTTCTCCAATCATATCTCTGTAACCTATTTAATAATCTGACTAGTGGACTAAAAAAATCAATTCTTGACTTTCTTGATAATAATACTACTTCTCCATTTAAGTAGCTACAACATTGTAACAAAATATTACAACTATTACAATGAACTATGAACTTTTATATATATATATATATATATCAAGTTTACTATAATTTGTGTGTTGTACTATATCTTTAAAAATAGAATAAAAATTGGAAAAAAACTACTGAACCCTAAATAATGTTACTATAGAACGGTAAATAGTTTAATTAACCGCAATCATGATGGATAATTTATGTACTTCCCTCTTATTAAACGAACCAAAATGTTAGATGTAGTCACATATATATGGATCTTGGTTATTTAATTAAGAGTATATTAAATGTCCAAATACAATAAAATGTAAAAGAGAGCCTAATTGTACGGCGTCAAATAGAGATTGTATAATGTGAAAGAAGATGTCTTTGAAGCTTCATGGGAGAAGACATCTTCTGTCTCCTGGCATCATATTAGCATTCGTCGACTCTTTAAATCTTATATTATTATTTGTATAAATTAAAACTATACATTCAAACCGCATTTTAGAACACTGGTTTTAAATGAAATGAAATTTTGAATAAAATAATTAATTAAGAAATAAATCCGAAAGTCAAATGTTGCAACCAGAGAAAATAAAATAATTTGAGATATATTTGATTATTGTTGTATATGTAAACCTTGTTCATATGTTATGCCAAAGGGTTAATTCGTATACCGGTCAATACGCAGGTCACACGGTAATGATATGATTTGTCAACTGTTGACTTTGCTATATAATAAATAATCGTTTAATTTATTTATTTTTAGGTTTTAGTATTCGTTTTACATTTAAATTTATTTTAATTATTACAACCAGCATACGAATGTCAAATGCTTCACATTTTGACATGGTTGTCGAAATTTAGTCAATGACGTACATAGCGCTGCATGAAGTTGAAAAAACTTGTAAGTTTAATTTATTATTAGAAATTAATGTAAATAATTCAGTTTGAAAACCTAAATAAATTCTATTTCGTATTTATATTGTGTATAAAACCTTTACTCGTAAAATCACAAAGATATAAGACATTATACATACATGCATAATAACTACTAATTAATAGGCTAGGATGTTATTGTATATTAAAAAGGGGCATAAGCTAGCAAATTGTTGTCTTTCCTGTCTCCATATTCTTTAAAACAATCTAATTTATTAATTATATATCTACTCAGTTCTAGTATAAATTTTGGTAGTGCCGTACATTACTACACCAAATAAATTATTTATTTATTTATTTTGATCACATAATGTTTAAGACTATTATTTTTTAATATGATTAAGTTTCATATAAGCCAAGTTGAATCTTGAATAATTAATCACGTATGGGTCCAATTTTCCATCTTTTCTTTTAGGGATATGAGCTCACGGTTTTAATTTATTTATGGGTGAATTGACCATTTGGACATTTTTTTGACAAATAATTAAAAATAACATTATTTACTATTTACAATTGCAAATTAGACCATATGACTCACACAATTTGCACTATTCACATCGAGTGGAGATTATAAAAAGGGGTATATATTTCGCGTATATTACGGTCATGCAATGAATATTTTGTGAGGTAATTTTTTTGGACCCACACCATAAAAAGCATATATTTTGTGGGTAATTTTCTTAAATTTAATTTTAACATATTTAATAATTACAAAAACTTTCTCCGACTCTCCGTTTTATTCTTTTTCTTTTTCTTCTTCGACTTTCAGCTGACCATTAAATATTCATGTCATGAATATATATCGAATATATACATATAGAAAACAAATGTATTATCTTTCATTTTTTTTTCTCTTCTCTCTCCACTCACGTTTCTTCTTTCTTTTCATTTTTTTTTTCACTTCTATTTTCTATCTATTCTTTTACACTTATCTCACATCTTATTTGATAAAAATCACAAATTGAATCAAGAGCTAAATTTATAAGGTTAGAGGGTGAATCGGAATATTGTATATCGTACAATATTATTTATACAAATTTATATGTACAGACGAATAACTAGATAATAAGATTGCACAATTGATTTGTACACTCTGTACGGTGGATATACTGAACTGTACAAACTATGTATATACACCTTAATGTTATTCGTTTGTATTATCTAGTGGATAATTTGACTATCCACTGTAATAGGCAACATGATTTTACAATTGATTTGTACATTATATACGGTGGATAATGAACTATACAACTATGTATGTACACCTGAATGTTATTCGTTTGTATTATCCAGTGGATAATTTGACTATCCACTGTAATGAACAACATGATTGTACAATTGATTTGTACATTCTGTACGGTGGATATTGAACTGTACAACTATGTATGTACACATGAATGTTATTCGTTTGTACTATCTAGTGAATAATTTGACTATCCACTGTAATGGATAACATGATTGTACAATTGAATAACATTAAAGTGTATATACATAGTTTGTACAGTTCAGTATCCACCGTACAGAGTACAAATCAGTTGTGCAATCTTATTATCTAGTTATTATTCGTCAGTTACCACTAGTCTGGTCGCATTAAATTCTCTGCGACTACTCTCTCTCTCCGCATTAAATTCTCTGCGACCACTCTCTCTCCGCATTAAATTCTCTGCGACCACTCTCTCTCCGCATTAAATCTTCTGGATTTTTAAGTCACTTTTATATGTATAGAAGCATATACATATATGAATTGTATATCACCAATCGATATACCCTCAATCGTCTTTTCTCAAATCACAAAAATTTGTATTAGAGGAGGTAGCCAAGAGACTTATTTGACAATAATAAATAGTAGATGATCCTAAATTTAGATATATTTGTAAAAATGATCTAAATAGACAATTATTCCTTTATTTATCACAAAAATTCTTAGTAAACCTTTTGATCAACTCAACTTACATAATCCATTTTTTTTTCTTTCAATTTTCTCATTTTTAATAAAAAGAAAGACTTTCTTGTTAACTAATTAAGATAAATGTGTACAGTTCATTATATGGTTTAGTAAACAATCGTGGTCGCAAATAAATACATCAGCACGTCGGACATGATTAACTTCATTAACTAATTAAGTTAAAAAATATTTAGTTGTATTAATTAGATGAAACTTTAAAGCATCTCCTACTAACTTTGTCTTTTATATGTACTATTTTTTTTATTACCATGCAAGGTCCTTCTCATACTTTTCATTTTGTGTGTAATTTTGTTTTTCAGTCAGCATAACAAACCTTTCAATATTTCATTTTAAATAGCTAATATATTATGTCGAAAGTTAATGATGAATCATCTTCATAATAAGACAAAGGAAGATTATCAACCTTTTGGTCTTATTTAGATGTAAAAGTCTTTGGTCAACTATTTTTATTAATTTGCGATAAGTTTGTTTAATTGATTATTTCAGTTCAAGTGTGACTAGTTAAGTACTTGTGTTGATTTAGTCGCTGTTTAATTATATTATGATATAAAAAAATAAACAACAATTTGATAAACTTGCAAGAAAAGAAGTTATTTTTTTCAGAAAATGAGTGAATGAAAAGGTCAACGAACATGTCTACGTGACTTGTAAGAACCGATCAAAGTTTATAAATAATCAATTTGCGAATATATTTTGTGAGACTTCTACTACTAACCTAATTAAGGTCAATGGTTTTGGATTTAGACATTAGAAATTAATCAATTAAGAAAGGTTTCTATATAAGTTTAAGACAACTTGAAGATTCTCTATTGAAATTTAGGTCAATGGTTTAAGTTTGGTCATTGAATTAATGATTAATTTATTATTATGTAGTATTTATTTTTGGATCCCGGCTCCCATCTCTACGCATTATCCAAGATCAATGAATATTTAAATTCTTCTCAAATATACAATTTGTAAAAAACAAGTTTTAATTAAGTGGGAATTAATTTACTATATTGCCCGACTTAATCTCATATCTTATACCAAAAATCCGGTTACATTAGATCATGTTTATCAAGAGAGATTAATTGTGTGATGCTTAAGAATAAAAAATTAGTATAATTGTGTATTTGTGTGTATTTGTACAAAAGGGGAGATTAAAATGGATAAACACTATATAAAAGGAGAGATTAAAATGCTTCATTAAGCACTATTCATTAAGTGATGCTTATTAATAATACATGTTTTGATTTAATATAATACTCAAATACACAAAAAATACACAAACACTCTACAAAAATACTATAAGCACCTTTGATAAAATGGTCTTATAACTATTAATTAAGTCTAATTTATTTAGCTACTATTGGGGGAAAAAATCTTGAACAGAGACAGAAGATTATGACTAAAACAGAAAGTTCTTTTTCGTTTTATTGTTTCCTTTCCTTTTTTGTACAAACAAGAATTTAAACTAAAAATCATTAAGAGAAAAAAGCTAATTCAAAAACTTTAAAAAGTGAAATGTATAAACAAATAAACATCTCATTAATCCTCAACCTTTGGGCCTTTGTATAAAGCACCAACAACGTTACGATCTTCAATATTATCATCTCTTTCTTGCAGCCATGCATAACCTTTCTCTTCACCTCTCAAAACGTCGTCGTTCTCTGAAAAAAGCAACAACACAATACATGTTATATGATATATATGTTTAATTTCATGTAATTAGTGCAAAAGATAATCATCATCATGAGATAGTTTGTATATAAACCTGAGTATTTTTCAAACGGGAAGTCAAGAAAATAAGAACAATGTCTTCCTTCTGAATTGCTATAAGGAGGACCAATCACGTCTAAGACGGCACAAGCCGTTTTAGCCGTGAACCGGTGCATGTTCCCTCCATCTTCCGGATACAAAATCGAGGGCTTGCAAGGGGACGTGAACGTTGAGTCCATCTTCAATTTCGCTAGCCGGGTTTTCGAATCTCGCACTACATACAAATATAATTTCATTTTACTCACAATACCATAAAGACGTTGTTACCAGAGGTCGATAGCTCGACAAGAAAGATACCCTAGAATAATCCAAAATGTCACGAGATAAGTTATAGCGACACGGTAATGTAACGATCATGATCCGGGCGTCCGTTACCTTTGATAGTCTAATAACCCTTCATTAATGTGATATTGTCCGCTTTGACAGTTTTGGTCTTGGTTTCTATCCCAAGAAGTCTCACATTAAATTGGGGTTAGACTCTTCCTTATATATTAAATTTTCATTATCTAAATATTCGATGTTGGACGAATGTCACGTGTAACTTATTAAAATTTGGTATTTTCCCATGACCTCTTATCAAAAAAGGGGATTTAGTAGCTAATGGTGTTTGATTTTTCTAGGTTTAGTTTAAGAATGTCTTACTAGTATATAGGGTACATAGATTCCACCATTAGAGCCTATAATCATTAACCTAAATCGAGTCATGATCTTCGAGATAAGAAAGTTTAAAGTGACGTCCTTTTTGTTACTTATACCACAAGGCACATTCGAATATCTAACAAAGCCCTAATACCCTTAAACTAAGATTAACTACAACAAAATAACAATACCAAAACAAGTTTTTAATTTCTTGGGATGAAAGTAAAGCTTACTTGGAGCATTAGCCACCCAATCATATGACTTGATGTGCATTGAACCAAACAAAAGCTTACTAAAAACAGTCATCCCAGGATGGTTATGAAGCGGAATGACACTATTTGGCGGCAAACATAAAATCGCAATCTGCGATAAACAAAAACCCTAAACCATGAATAATAACTTCCACCACAAGTAAGATACAATATGAATAAAGAGTGTGACATTACAGTGAATTGATCACATTCGTGTAGACATAGATACGTTACTGGTGGCAAAAACCGGTTAACCGGTCTAGTGTTTTGTCTGAAATACGACATGGTCGGAGTTAAACCGACATCCTCTGGTCTCATATTATCTGTAAAATATATATATATATATTTTTATAAAGTCAAAAATCGAAACTTTATGAAAACCCAAATACAAGAAACCCAAAAATTCAAAAATTTTAATTTTATTTTTTGGTACCAAGAAATTCTTGAAGCTGTATGATTTTATCTTCAGAAGGAATAATTCCAGGACCGTTATTACAGAACACTTCTTTGCAGGTATTGAACAGACGCCGTATCGCCGTCGTATTATTCGCCGGAGAATCACTCTTCTTCTTACGTCGACACGTCATCACACTCTTCTTCTTCTTCTTCTTCTTTTTCTTCTTGATATTATGTGGTGAATTAACAGAATTACATTGATTCTTGTTAGAAATCAAATCCAAAACCTCTTTCTCTGGTTTCATCTCAAACTTCATAAAAATCTAACAAAACTCGACTTAAGAAAAAGACAGAGACTTTATCACAAAATCTAAATCTTGGAATGTAAATATGGATATAAACAGGATAAAAGGTTTAAGGTAGAAACCATTGTTGTCGATACAAAACCATGTGCCATTCTTCTTTTTTTTCCTATGGGCTTTGTTTTGTTTTTTTACAAACAGCGGAACATTATTTTAGATTATCCCTTTCGGTCTTGGTAAAGGGGTAAATATGGAAACAAAATTTTATATTTGTATATGATTTCCGGTTTACTATAACACATATAATCTAAACCGGACTATAACACATAGCTCCATCATGAAGAATTATCTCAACACAAACCATAAGCAAATGTACAACACAAAAATATCATTACATGCTATAACCTTTTTTTTTTTACATTCCTTAAAATTATTTATTTCCTGAACTAGATTATAAACAAAAAGGTTAATTAAAGAAAAATGTAAAAAATATGTTATTTGTTTTAAAACTTAACAAGGTTTACCGACTCTACAATCAAGTGAACCGGCGTATTTAGTAAGCATAGAAACAGCTAAACCATGTTTAGGTTTAATCATTTGTTGTCTTGTGTAATCACATTTGTAATGTGGATTACCAGATTGTTTAAAAAATGCTCCATTCATAAATATATCTTTCTCTGATCTCCAAGTCCAATGTTTCCACTCTTCTTCTGATGCATAGCCTCTCTTTGTTACCTACATCCATTTTTTTAATTATAAAATTTTACAATTTAAACCGTAAACTTTCATTTTTATGCAATTTAACCCCGAAAATATCATATAGGTGTGGTGAATACCTACCTCTCTGTAATGAGGTTTATGTGGTGGAGCTATGAATCTGTTTCCATGGCTTAGTATCGTTGGTCCTTGGCTACCTCCTATCGCGTAAAGCTCCCAATGAGTGTAGTCATTGTTCACAACATGTACAAATCCCCATCGGATCCGCGGCATTCTTTGTACTAGTCCTTTACCGAAATGGTTATATGCTACCGTTACTTGCATTTTCTTGTCCGCTTCATTTGTGTCTTGCGCACCGAGCAACATCACCTACACACAAAAAAACATTACAAAAGTCAAAAACATTACTAATCAAGTGGTGGTGGTCTAGTGGTTATCGTTTAATATCCATGATTCAATGATATACTCTATACTATATAGTTTAGATTATGTCTTTAATCATGGATATATATATATATGGACTAATTAATTTTGATGCTTACGTCGTTGTGGTGAGTGAAGTGAGAGTTTGAGATTGTGATCCCGGTGGCTCCAACAATGGCATCAATTAGTCCATCTTGACATTTAGACATTGAGATATGGTCAAGCCAAATGTTAGACGAACCAAATATCGATATACCGTCACCATCGGCTTTAGTCCTCATTCCGAAATGGTCAGCCGAGTCTCGGATCATACCACCGCTACTCCCGCAGATATGGTGAATGTGTAGTCCATGGATTATGATATTCCTCACAAACTGCATTGTGATCCCCGCGCCATGGGCGATATGGATATCGGCTCCTCGCGCATCGATTGTCTTGTCGTTACAAATCATAAGCTCTTGGTTTAACTTAATGCTCATGTCGTTCTTGAAAATGATCCATAGAGGTTCCTTCTGGATCACGGCGTGACGCAATGTCCCCGGTTTAGGGTTTACCATGTCGTCGTCTAGATTGCTTGTAACCACGTAGATTCTTCCGAGTTTTCCTCCGGTTGTCAAGTGGCCGAACCCGCGGACGCAACGGGCTAGCCGTTTACGTTGGTTAGCCCAATTCGCACGGCAACGCCAACATTTATCTATCGGGTTGCTTGCGGTGCAAGGACCCTTAAGTTTACTCCATTTTCCTTTGCCTTTACCTTTACCTTTACCTCGACCTCTTAGGATCCTTCTAGTGTTGTTCGCCGAGCTTCCTACCATTTCAATGACATCGTTTTCTTCCTCTTCGGGCTTCGCGACGCCATCTTCCTCTGTCGTTGTATCATCGGTAGAGTTGCTATATACACCAAACCAAACCAAGGCAAGACAAGAACCAACATTAGTTATGTTTCTTTGGTTCAAACTCGGATTATAAATATGACTTACTCGTAATGACGCTCGTGAAAGTGATCAACAACCTCATAAGGATCAGAATGATAAGCTTGAAGAGTGAATTCTCGGGCTTCGTCGGCTCGTTTCGACCAATACTCGTCTAACTCATTCATGTCGGCTTGTGTGGTCGGAACCAAACCGACAATACAAAACATAAGCATGAACTTTAATAGCCTTGCCATCTCCATTTTTCTTATATTTTAAATATTTTTTTGGTAATCTCTTTTCTAAATGACAAAATAGTTTTTAACTATAGTAATTTCTACCTTTGTTTTCTTTAAGGTTTGGTGTTTAAAGAAACTTGATTAAGAAGTAATCTCCAATATTAGAAACTTAACGGTAATAATGGAGAGCCGTCACTATTAATTTGTGTGGAGGGTTTTTATGTTTTTGAATTTATTATTTTTAGCTACTAGTTTATTTCTTCGTTTAGGCTTCATATGGGATTAAAATAGACGGATTTATTATATATCTTTTTAAAAATTACCATTTTTTGAATGGTAACATATTTTGAAGAAAAGAAATTCAATTACTTTGACATTCGTTCGGAAAATTAAAAATTCTAAACTATTTAAACTGTAAGTAATTGTTAAATTTGTATAAAATTAATTAAATAAACTAAACTGGTGATTTTAACTTCTTTTCCAACTAATTTTATTTCAACTTCTATTTTTTTTAGATAAATAATGTTTTTATTTGTGGTATAAAGAAATAATGTTGCTAACACCTTTAAAAGTACATTCACGAGGCTTTGATTCGTTTTGTAAGACAAATTTAGCTTTGAAATGTTCCAAAGTTTCTATGTTCCATCTAAAATGGTAAGCATTTGCTTCCCTTCTTGTCAGACGCAAACTTAAAAGAGGAGACAAATAGTCTATTTTTGGCAAAAAAGGAAGAAAAAACTTTGTATATAATGTGTTTATAAAGGAAATACTTAATTCTCAATTTTCAAATAAATTTCATAAACAAAACAAATGATATGCTTCATGTTTACTTCCTTAGCAATTCACTTATTATTCTATTGGTTTTTATTCTCATATCATATTTATATGGGTTAATTTGCCGAATGGACCATTTTAAGAAAGTAACTAAAAAACTAGGCAGTTTACTATGTACAATTGGCAAAATAGGTCTGTAGGGCCCTCCGGTGGGACCCACGCGTGTAATACAGAAAATAGGAAGATTACGAAACTGCCCTTTGTTATTCATATATATATATATATATATAGGTGTATTTTTGTATTGTTATATTGTTGTATGTATAGGATATTTAATGAGAGTGTAGAGCATTAAATGAGGGTGTAGGTAAATTAAATGAGGTGTATTTAATGGTATATGTATAGGTGAATTAAATGAGGATGTAGTATTTTTTTTTTTTTTTTTTTTTCCGTTTTTTTTTTTTTGCTAAACATGTAAATATCATTAATAATGAAATGTTTGGACTCAAGCGAATCTTACAATTAAGTAATCTTGGCAAAAAGATAAAACAAGATTACAGAAGAGATAGAAAAGACTTTGGGGAGTTAACGGATCCACATTAGCATCAAGTGTCGCCAACGTTTACGATGTCGTCTTGCTGAGATTATATTTCGAACTTCTTTATCAATGAATCTGAATATTTGAGACGGTGGGAGACGCACATCATTGTGGAGAACATTATTCCTTTGACGCCACACTTGATAAAGCGGATCATCGGGCCACAACGTTACGGAGAAGAGAAGGACCTTCGGTGGAGGACTCTCGGATCCAAGATAACAACTCAGCCCATGAACAGAAAAGATGGAGGTTTGGAGATAGTCGCGCAAATATTTGCCGCCAAAGCTGGGCCGTGAAGTCACAAAACAAGAAAAGGTGGTCTCGATCTTCAGTTACGTAAGAGCACAGACAACAAGATACGGGGATTTCGCGGTCCCAAGATGCCATACGCTTTCGAGTAGGCAGCCGGTCTCGTTGCGCTGTCCACATGTGGAAAGCGTGCTTCGGGATCGAGCCTTTGAACCACACCGTTTTAGCCCACTCCTTTACTTCTTCCCTCTGCCGCAACACATCCCAAGTCCTAGCAGCAGAGTAAACGTTTAGATCCTCATCTCTTACGTTCCAAACATACTCATCATCACATGCATCAATATTAGGCAAAGGTAAAGATAAGAGATGATTGTGAATATTAAGAGCTAGAGCAGATCTCGATAGAGGGAGTTTCCATCCTCTGTCGTTTACGGCATCAACCACCTTAGCGTGAAGCTGGATACGAAGAGGTCTATTTATGTCGTTTCCCATTCGCCGAATGAGTGGGCCTAGCGATGTCCAAGTGTCATGCCAGAAGGAGACGCTTAAGCCATTTCCGACCTTTGCTTTAACGAACAGTTCGGCAATTGGGCGAAGACGGAGTAGCGATTTCCACGACCAAGAGCAAGTCCTATCGGCTTCAAGAGTCCAGAAACTTTCCCCTCTCATGTTATGAGTTTTATGCCATTCAGCCCAGAGAGAGGATTCATTTTGAAAGAGCAACCAAATAAGTCTCAAGCATAGAGTTTTATTCCACTCTAGGAAGCGTCTAAAACCGAGACCACCTTCATCCTTTGGAAAGCAAATTGATGACCAAGCCACTCTAGCATTTGTAGACCCTTCGATGCTTCCTGACCAAAGGAAACGCGAGCATAGAGATTCAATCTTTACAATACAAGCTTTTGGCAACAGAAAGGTGGAGAGCCAGAAATTGACGATCCCATAGATAACCGTTGAAATAAGCTGAGCTCTTCCCGCATAAGAAAGAGACTTAACGGCCCAAGCGGTGAATCGACGTTTGATCTTGTCCACGAGCGGCTCATATTCCGAGACTTTCAACTTCCTACACATTAAAGGCAATCCAAGGTATCGCACCGGCAAGGAACCACAAGGAAAGCCATAAGCGGCTATTGCATTAGCGTTTTCTTGGTCTAAACCCGCATGGAAGATGTGACTTTTATCTTTATTTACTTTCAATCCCGACCAAGAGGCAAAATCGTCAAGTGTTTCACAAATTCCGTGGAGAGAAGAGCTTCCTCCATCGAAAAAGATCATGACATCGTCAGCAAACATAAGGTGGGAGATAACGATGTCGGATGCTTTCGGATGGTATCGAATGTACCCAGAGTCAAATCTCGCAGTAAGGAGCTTAGAGAAAACTTCCATTGCAAGGACGAAGAGATAAGGAGAGAGCGGATCACCCTGCCGCAAACCTTGTGTGCTCTTAAAAAATCCTCCACTCTGGCCATTCACTGTAACCGCGAAAGTTGGCGTTGAGATGCATTGGTGAATCCAATTGATGAATACTTCTGGAACTTGGATAGCTCTCAAGGCTTTAACAATGAAGTCCCATCTGACCGAGTCGAATGCCTTTCGAAGATCCACCTTAAGCATTCCACTTGGATATTTCCGTTTTCTTTCTCTTTCTTCTTCTTTCTTCTTCTTTCTTTCTCTTTCTTCCTCTTTCTTTCTCTCTTCTCTCATATCTTCTCTCTTCTTTCTTTTCTTTTCTCTTGATTCAAACTTATGTTTTATTTTTTCAAGTTTTCTTTCTCCTTATTCATGTTTCTTTCTCTTAATTGCATTCAATAACATCTATTTGCACAATTTAGTGGACGGTGTACAATTGTTGGATGCATAGTTTAGTGGACGGTGTACATCCAGTCAGTCATTTGTACAGTGTCCATGACTGACTGAGACAACTAGTCTATACAGAAGAAGATTTGCATTGAAGATTGTACAATGTCCAGAAAGAACATACATGTTGATTCGATTACAAATATTTGGACATCTTTTATACGATTTAGTGGACAACCGAATATACATTTCAGCTGAAAAATGTGTTATTCATCTGTCCAGTGTCCGAAACGAAGTTAAGAGAGAGAAAGAAACATGTGTGAATCAAACGAAGTAATTCATCTGTCCAGTGTCCGAAACTTCTAATTCGAATCATCTTTACAATGTTTGTACAACATCCGCTAAAAATATAACATGTAAATGAGAGAGAAAATGAAATTTGTACAACTCTATATATATAGATGAATGTTATTCATTTGCACCATCCAATATCAATTAAAAGATATAACAATCATTTTCGTCATCCAGTATCCAGTGGACGATAAAAATGTACTCGAGTTTGTACAGTGTACAATTTTACTTATATAATTTTATTTTATATATACAGAAAATAATATCGTAATATATGTTGGACAATATGAATGTACAACTTAATTCGTATAATTATACGGTGGATACTTATATGTATAGTGTATGTATAATATCCATTAAAAATATAAAAATTTGATATTGTACGAGACTGAAAGCTTATAAAATAACTAGAGATAATAATTGTTGATATTAATTTATATAATATAATATTTATATGTATAATGCATGAGACAATTAAGAAGATGAAAGAAATAAAAAAGAAAATGGAAGAGAAAACAAAAGAAGAAGAAAGAGAAAAAGAAGAAAAAAGAGAAAAAGAAAAGAAGAAAGAGAAAACAAAAAGGTATTTTAGGAGGAAATATACAAATAAATTACATAATATTGAGGTATTTTAGAAGTGACAAATTCGTAATATAAGAAGAACATATATCTATAAATGGAAAATCAAAAGAAGAAAACTGTCCAAAATGCAATATCCCCTAAAAAGTGTTTATTTTGACAATTATCCCTATTTATATTATCATTGCTGGAAAATATCACCTAACTATAATTATGTGTTTATGTGCATACATATAAAGAAGAATTAGTATATCATTAATTTAGAGATAATTTGATAGCACCTTGATCCCTATATTATTTGATAAAATACATAAAAATAGGCTACACAATATTGTACATAAAAAAGGAGCAATTTATGTGTCATTTTTAGTTTAAGTATCTAAAGTAAGAAAAAATCAAAGGCTATCTAAAGTTCTGTTGGAGCATATTTAGCTCTTCTTTGTTCATGCTAAAGACAAATTTAGCTCTTCTTTGTTCATGTTCTCTTTTATCTTTTGTTTTTTCTTATATCATTGTAATAATTAGAAAATACTAATATTTTCAAAGAAAATGTATACTGCAGTAGTTGGTTTTATATTTAGAAATTTTAGGCAAACAAAACTCTACAAAAAATTCTAATTAAAGTCCACAAATTGTTCTTTAAACAATAATAGAAAAAATAAATCAAATTTGTAGATTCTTTTTCCAACAAACTCAGACTTTACCTCGTCATTTTCTCCATTAATTTGAAAACAAAAAAAAACTAAAACCCAAAAAAAAATCCATTAAGGAATCAAAAACCTTGAAATTCAAGATCAGTTCTACATTTTCACAAAAAGCCATCCACTTTACTCATTTATAAGCCATAAGATCAAACAATTTCTTCAATTTAATTTTCTTTCAAAAACCTCTCATTGTTCTCTTTAGGTTTTTATTGTATGAAACTTAAACAATTTCAAACAGTAAAAACCATTTTCAATTAATTGATAAAATAAAATAAAAAATGATAACTTGGCTTGATATCTACCATGTTGTTTCAGCAACAGTTCCTCTCTATGTCTCAATGATCTTAGGTTACATTTCAGCAAAACATCTAAAACTCTTCTCACCTGAACAATGCGCAGGGATCAACAAATTCGTCGCGAAATTCTCGATTCCTTTGCTTTCTTTCCAAGTTATCTCCCAAAACAACCCTTTTAATCTAAGCCCTAGGCTCATTATATCAGATATCCTCCAGAAAATCTTCGCCGTTATTGTTTTATCCGCGGTTTTAAGATTCTGGCACCCAATAAAAGGAGAAAGAGGAGGTAAATTGGGTTGGATCATAACAGGATTATCTATATCCGTGTTCCCAAACACTCTCATTATTGGTATACCGATATTGAATGCTATTGATGGAGATGAAGCTGTTAACTTCTTGGTTCAGATTGTTATGTTGCAAAGCTTGATTTGGTATAACATTTTGCTCTTCATGTTTGAGATTAATGCCGCGAGGGTCAAGGCATCGACTTCTAGAGCTTCCATAGAAGAACTAAGAGGTAAAGTACTAGTTTTGGGTTAAAAGGGTTTTAATTTAAACTATAGCATTTTTTTGTTACCATAGTTTTAAAATTTTGGTTTCTTGCGAAACAAGGCAATGATGAAGAAGGGACTAATATAGAGCAAGAGCCAAAAGAAGAAGAAGTAGCAATAGTGAGAACAAGATCTTATGGAACAGGGAAGATATTATTGAAGGCTTGGAGAAAACTTATAATTAATCCTAACACATATGCAACACTTGTGGGATTAGTTTGGGCTATTTTACATTTCAGGTGAAATTGAAAACCCTATATATCAAAATAATAATAAATTATTATTAAATCTTATAATCATATTTTATATATTTTTTTTTGTTTTATAATAGATTGGGATGGAAATTGCCTGAGATGGTAGATAAATCCATACATTTGATATCTGATGGAGGCTTAGGAATGGCTATGTACAGCTTAGGTAAGCTCTATGTGTATATATATCATAATAATAATAATTATATATGATTAATTAACTTTGAATTTAATTAAATATGTTAAACAGGTCTTTTCATGGCATCACAAAGTAGTATTATAGCATGTGGAAAAAAACTGGCTATTATAACAATGCTTCTCAAGTTTGTATTAGGACCTGTTCTTATGATTGCTTCTGTGTTTTGCGTTAGATTACGAAATAATCTCTTCAAAATCGCAATTTTACAGGTAAAACAAAAACTAACAATTTATCAATCATTTACTAAAATTAATACTATTATTAGTTTATGGTTTTATGATTTAATTTTATGTCGTAGGCTGCATTGCCTCAAGGGGTTGTGCCATTTGTATTTGCAAAAGAGTATAATGTTCATCCAGAAATCATTAGTACAGGGTAAACGAATTGTTAATTATTTGCAAAAAAAAAACTTTTATTTTTTGTTTTATTTATGAAATTTATTATTTGTGGTTTTTATTTCTTTTCAGGGTGATATTTGGAATGCTAATTGCTTTACCAATAACTTTAGGATATTATTTTCTGTTGAACCTTTAAATTATGATGCCTAGATATGATTGAGAAATGGATTTATATAATTTTTTTGTCAATTAACTTTTAGATGTTGATTACACATTTTAAATCATTGTTTTTCTATACTGAATCGAATTTGAGAGAGACTTTAAACTATAATTATTTTTAATTATGAAATTTGTTCTAATGGTTAAGAGTGTTCTTTACCTCTTCAATGGGGTCATTTACTATATTAATTGGGTCCATGTTTTCAGTAGTTTAATATTAAGAGTTGACAAAAAATAATATATATATATATATATATATATATAAGTTAAGCTTAGACAACCAGTTAATTAAAAAAAAAACACTTGCACCATGATAAAAGTACATGGAAAAAAATCTAATATAATAATATAGAAAATAAATAAAATATAATAATATATACAGAGTCAAAGATTAAAAACGCCGCCTGCATGCCACGCAATTACAACACAAAAAATCACATTAAAATAACACAAAAAATAAAAAAACAATTACTTGCCGAGTGAAAAATAATTTAAATCAACGGCTGTAAAATAGAATATAAAGCAATCTAACGGCTGAAACAATTTTCCTTAGATAAACAGGAAAAAAAAACAAGGCGTCTTCTTTCTCTTATATACATAAAAAAAAAAATCAGAATCCAATACTCTTCTTCCATTTTTTCTCGAGAAGCAAGCAAGCAAGCAAGCGATAATGGGTAAAGGTCCAGGTCTCTACACTGAAATCGGAAAAAAAGCCAGAGGTAATAATCATCTCCTTCTCTCTTTCTCGGATCTAAGCTTTTGTCGAGATTCTATCGAATCTTCTACGTTTCTATATCTTTAATCGTCGTGATTATCACCAGATTTAAGCTCTCTGATTCGTTTATTAGAATAGATAATAATAATAATAAGAGTAGCTTATCTTCTCCGTGTTCAATGTCTGGTTCAAAATCGTTGTTATAGCTTTGGATCTGTACATTATCTGTAATCACTTGTTTCATTGCTTGCCTTTGGTTTTTGGATTTGTAGATCTATTGTACAAAGATTATCAAGGAGACCAAAAGTACAGTGTCACCACTTTCTCTCCATCTGGTGTTGTAAGTGTGTCTCTGTGTTGCTTTTTGTTTATGATGATGTGTATGTATGAGATTTTGGCTATATTTGATTGATTTAAACCTTTGTTTTGTGTGTGTGTGTGTGTGTGTGTTTTAAGGCGATTACTTCGACGGGAACAAAGAAGGGAGACTTGTTTTTGGGTGATGTAGCTACACAAGTTAAGAAGAAGAACTTAACTGCTGATATCAAAGTTTCTTCTGATTCTTCTGTAAGCATTTTATACACTTACTTACACATACCAAAAGTTTCTACTTAACTATCGCTTTAAAACCGATTTGTGTGTGTGTGTGTGTGTGAAATGTTTTATAGCTTCTGACCACTTTTACCGTCGACGATGCTACACCTGGATTCAAGGCCATCTTTAGCGCTAGGTTCCCTGATCAGAAAACCAGCAAGGTATTTGTATAATTAATACTTCACAAGGATCTTTTCTCTCTGACCAGTTGTGTAATAAACGATTATATGTTCTTCTTTGTTTTGAAAAACAGCTCGAGTTTCAGTATCTTCATGAATACGCCGGTATCTGCACAAGTGTAGGATTAACACCTAGCCCGATGGTCAATTTCTCCGGTGTGATTGGTTCTAATGTCTTGGCTCTTGGTACCGATGTAATATTCAACACTGAAACCGGCAATTTCAAACAATTCAACGCTGGTTTCAGCTTCACAAACGACGATTTGATAGCTGCCATTACTCTGTAAATGCCCCTTCTCCACCTATATGAAACTAGGTGGAAATTTTCATTGTTTTTGAATCAAAGTTTTTTGTTTTGTTTTATTTGGTTTTTGAAGGAATGAGAAAGGCAAGAAACTGAATGCATCTTACTACCACATCGTGAACCCGTTAACCAACACCGTGGTTGGAGCCGAGGTTAGCCACAACTTGAAGACAAGCGAGAACATCATAACGGTCGGGACTCAGCACTCGCTCGACCCTTTGACCACGGTGAAGGCTCGTGTGACCAATGCTGGTATAGCCAACGCGCTTATCCAACACGAGTGGCGTCCAAAGTCGTTCTTCACGGTTTCGGGAGAGATCGATACAAAGGCGATTGAGAAGAGTACTAAGTTTGGGCTTGCTCTTGCTCTCAAGGCTTGAGAAGCAAATATAGTGTTTGTTTCACTGTGTTCGTTTTTTCAGATGCTTGGACAAATCTCTCTGGTTTGCTATTTCTGTTTTTGTAGAGAATAAAAAATAATATTAAAAGGATCGTCTTAGTGATGAACCATAAAGATCCTTTTTTCATGAGATTTTGATTCGTCGTATAATATTCATCACACGTAAGGTGTGATTACTCATTTTATAAGAGTGTTTATTCAATCACATAAACGGCATTCATCTTGTTGTCTTTATAATATATATCAGTAAGTCTCATATTTCCATGTCTTAAAACACCAATTCTTGTCTCATTGACACCTGTTTAATAAAATCCCTTTGTATAGGATAATCCTTCGGTTCATATTAGTATGTAACAATGTAATATTTACAGTGAGCCAATTCTAATTAAATACTCAAAATCGATATACTTATTAAACTACAATCCGATATTTGTATTGAGATATCAAAAGCTACATATAAAGGTAGGCATTAGAGATTGTTGTAAATTTGTTAAGATGGTTATTAAAATAAAAGGTTGTTAGCTTACGAGGTTGATTTGATTATACTAATTAACTAGATGAGGACCCGCACCTACGTGCGGTTTTATATTTTTTGTAATTTTAATGTAATAAGATATGATTTTAAAATTATATATATATAATTATTTGGTAAAAATATATAAAAAATGGATACATCACCTTAATTAGATTTTATGTTTGTGGTTTATTATTTCATAGAATACATAAAATTTCTACATCGACATAGATTATATGTTTGTAGTCTTTTGGATTATAAGATTATATCTCGTAAACTATGTTTGATATTTTCCAATCCGTCGCAAACATTACACCTATATACTATACATAAACTAATATTGATTTAGTCTAATAACAATTATTATTCTTGATTTCAAATTCTATTTTCAATTTTTAATAACCCGTTATAGAAAAATATATGTGGAGATCATAATTTTGTATTCAAATTGGATGTTAAAAACTTAAATCTACAAATTACAAATATGCTCTAATCGATTTTTGTTTTTACATTATTTATCAATGGTAATATTTCATCTTCAAATATGCACACTCATTAGGTAAAAAATTATCTTACCCTATTAATAAATTAATCATGAAAATCTACGATTTGTCTTTGTAAAATTGTTTCCCGATTTAATAGATTTGATCAAGTTATGATTTTTAGTGATTATCATTCAATTTTTTTGTTTCTTTTTTTATTTTGAAATTAATATGTGTAATTTTGTGACGGCTCGAAAAATAGAATAAATAATATATGATTTTATTTGTTACAACTTTTTTATTTTGTAATTTAAAATCTTTCCTTTCCTTTTTTTGTCAAACAATGTTTTCTTTCCTTATTTGAATATTCTTATTCAAATATTTTTGTTTGTTTTTTGTTTCCTATTTTGGTGTTGAAACTTAAATTTTTCTCTTTCTTTTGTTTTTAAATATAACCATATGTTATATAAAGTGGCAACATTGTAAATACAATTTTTTTTTTGTCTTCTTTGTAAAAATGCTTTCCTTTTAATAATATAGATTCTCTATTCTATTGTAACAGTATCATTTTTTAATTAAAAAAATAAAGTCAAGTGACGTGGACACATCACATACATAAAGTGAACTCTTTTTCCCTCTCTATTGATTCTCACACTCTCTCTTCTATAAAAACTCGTTGCAGTCTCTCTTTCACAATTTTCAAATCAAGAAAAATAAAAACAAGAAACAAACAAACTCTGTATTCTTGATGGCATCAAAAGAAACTCCCGGCGGAGGCGGCGGCGGCTACGAAAAACGCCGAACCAAAGACGACATAGCCTGCGCGGCATGCAAGTGGCAACGCCGCCGTTGCGTACGAGACTGTCCACTCCGTCCGTACTTTCCAGGTGATAAACCTGAACAGTTCACAAGAGTTAGAGATCTATACGGAGTCACCAAAGTCACGAAAACGCTTAAAGAACTTCCTCTCAAGCAAAGAGATGATTACATGAAAGGGATTATATTCCATGCCTTAGTTCGCGCCAAATATCCAGTCTATGGAATCAAACAACTCGAATGTGACCTTCTTCACCAAATTTCTCTCGCCGAAGCTGAACTTTATCACTCCCGAAATCTCCTCCATTATTATAGAGCTTCCGCCGCCGCAGCCGCCGCAAATAACACAGTCGCCGCCACCGAAAATAATTACGCCACCACCGTCGTCAATAACCCCGTCGACGCCTTGGTTCCCGTCGCCACCAAAAACTACTTCCCCGGGGTTTCCGCCGATGGCACGATCGATTTCATTTCCGAAGAAGGGTATTTCGGTAATTTCGCGAACGGGAACGAAACGACGCCGTTAGAAGGAACTGAGAATCAAGCACGGAGACAACGACAAGAACAACACGGCGGCGGCGTTGAAGATCTTCGAACCCGATACCTACTCGATCCAATCGATTCCTCCGCCTTCTCCGCCGCCGAAACATTGAAACGCACGGCCGCCGCCGCTTTCAATCCCGTCGAATCTGAAGCTTTAAACCCATACGCCGCCACCGCGTTTTGTAATCCTTACCCAAACACAACCATTAACAACAACCACTATTACTATCCCGGATCAATCTCCGCCGATGGTGGCACGAACGATTCGTTTCCCGGCGGAGGGTATTTTGGTAATTTCCGTGAAGAGGAGGAGGAGGCAAGGCCGTTCAAGAAAAACCAGGCCCAGCAACAACAATTTCTTGACGATTCGAACGGTCTCGATTTGTTTCCTACAAGGGGTAATGCTAGCTTCGATAATAACGAAAATGCCACTGATTTTCTTCCTGATAACGCTTACGCCATAGAGTCACCGAAGAATGATGAAAGGTACACGTGTCCCTTTTTTTAGCCACTGTACCGTAAAAATAGTATAATGCGATATATGAATCATATCATATAATTTTTGTTAATGGGAGTATTTGATTATCGTGTTGTTTTAGTTATGTTCAGTTTATTGACTAAACATAGAAAGAATGTGTGGGATCAAGAAACTAGACTTTTTGGCCTACACGGCTTCGTGTTAATTTACAATGATGTTTTATTTTGTGTTCATGTTAATTTTTTTAAAAAAATTCATTGATTAATTAACAGGGCAAATTCTATGCAAAAGGATGATGGAAACCCGTTTTTGTGAATCTCTTTACACTTTGTGGATGCGAATCGGTGGTCTCATTAGAGAAAAAACATATATTTTTGTATAGAGTTTTCTACTTTTAGCTCTTTTATTATAATTGTAAATAAAAAAATATTAATGTTTTACTATAGCAAAGAGTAATAAAAATTGATTGTAGATGTTCTAATGGTATGAATCTATTGAAAAAATAGTACTCCCTCTGTTTTTTATTGTTTGATTTTTTAGACTTTTCAAACATATTAAAAAAGTAAATTAATGTTCAATATTAATTACATGATTTTTTGTATTTCACAATTTTCTAAAATTTTCAACCAATAATAATCCAATAATCTCAATTAACATGTCTTGAAATATACAATTCACTATTCTCAATGAATTAAAATAATTTAAAAACCATAAAATCAATCTTTAAAAAACAAAAAAAATTTCTAAAAAATCAATCTTTTAAGAACGGAGGGAGTATGTAATATGTGTAACTTTAACAAATACCAAAAAGAAGGTATTAAGTGTAAGTATAACCAACTTGTGTTTTATCTTATTTAACATTTTTTATCCTCAATTCCCTTGGATTTTGTAAAAACTAACTAAAAATTAACCAATAACATTTAAGAAGATGCTGGTTTGTTCATATTAATAAAAGGTCGGTTCATATTTTATTTAGCATACAATAAAGAGTTTTTTGGCTATTTGGACAGTTTTTTGAAAAGTAATTCAAAAACTAGTCCTGCTACTATTCAAAATTAGTAAAATGGACCATGGAGCCCACAACACTAATAGAACCCATGAGACTCTATTAGACACACTAATAGAAAAAAAAGCATAAAAGTGAAAAGACGAAACTAACCTTGCACATATATAGAGGAGAATATATCGACTGCTTTTGATTGTGACAGTCATTTAATGCATTTAATTACTTTGTGTCAGAGATATTTAAGGCAGTTTTGGTGAGTGGACAAAATAGTGATCCACAAAAAGCATTAATATTTGTACATTAGAATACATGTTCGTACATTAATAAAATGATTGCGAATATATACAGTGGACGACATAACAATCGTACAAGTAAGGAGGTGGATCATGTACGCTTCTTGTGATTGTGAATTCAATTTGGATTTCGAAATTCACAACATCTCGCAAACTCTGACTGCCAGATTGTATAGTTGACAATCTTCGCAACAATAAGCAGAAGTATGAACGCCAACACACATAGGTGGGGTTAAAGGTGGACTATTTGGGTACTCCCAAATTGGACCAAAGGTATCCTCTTGGAGGGGATCAAATAACAATATTGTATTGACTAATTCTTCGCCATACTCGTTAACAAATTCGAACCACGGCTGTTTTATTGTTTTCATCAGGTTCTCTAAGATCCAACCTGCTTTTTCTCCATTCCCAGCACACATTTGGAACATAGCGTACGCAAATGTACATTTTATGTCCCGGAATTGAACACAATCGAGCAGTTCAAGACATCCAAACACATCCTGGTTGTTTGTAATTATCCTCACAGTTTCGTAGTAAACGGAGGTCCAATTACCAGCTATTAAACATCTGTTGAAAAAAATCCTAGCAGGAGAACCTATGACAAAAGAAAAATGGGTTAAGTTCGACCAGTTAAATAACTTGTACAACTTATTTACCTTCTTTGAGCATGGATGATGTCGTGCAGAGCAGCATAAGGTTGGTGGATTTAAGTACAACGTTTGACAAAGCTATTCGGTTCAAGCGCTTGGATGTACGAAGTATAGGACCTAGATACAAAAAACACTGTTGTCCAAGTTTTGTAACAATTTTTTCGAAAACTAAATCTGGTAAATGTGGGGTAGGAGGTGGATGGAGGGTGAGAATCTCTTGTTCTGGAGACATACTTGAAAACAAAAAACTTTGGCGAAGAATTAGATTTGGAAGTAAACTTGTAGAGAATTAGGCTTAGGAGAGTGGTGGTTATATATTGTTTCATAATTAAATGATAAATCATTTAATTAGTGAACTGTTACAACCAAAAACCAACATCACGCAATAAAATACTAGGTGTGCGTTACATGAGTAAATGATAACTAATTAAAGTTAACAACCATTTCAAACAACCGTAGTAAATAAAAGGATAAAATTCAGTGGACAAATGGTATTAGGTGGACGGTAATGTATTTTTATTAGATTTATCTTTATGATTTTTATAACCATCCACCTGCCGAATTGTTTTTGGATTGTTTTAAAACCATCTGCCTACTATATTTATCTTTTTGTTTATTTTCATAGCGAAAATACAGATGGGATCAGATGCATAATTTGACAGTTTGAACACAGTTTAATCTGATGAGTAGAACGATTTTTCGTACTCAAATGCGCACATTGAAGAGGATATGGTTTCATGGCGGCGAGAAGCCTAATTGGATGACTACTAGAGTTTGGTTTGGTCTGGTGGAACTGTTTGATGAGTTAGGACCTGATAATTTTCAGTAAGGACAATGTAACTTTAAATAAAAGATTTTCGTAGACAATTAATAGATACTTTTGAGTTTCGTTAAGTAATCTATTTTCTGTACACACATTTTATGAATTGGTGGATGGTTGTAGGTGGATTGATATATAATGAGATTTGTTAGATGGTTTTAAGGCTGCTCAAATTGATAATTGAATGAATTAGACAAATATTACATATACGAAGCAAAATATTACAATACGATTACACACAAAACAAGAGTTGTTGTTAGGATAGTTGGATATTAAAAAAAAAACAACGCCAAATTGAAAAGATAAAGACTACAACATAAAACAAACTTCGCGGGCGAGCCAGAACAGGGCACAATTTTTGCAGAAGTTCTCATGCCTATAAGTATCAAAAAAACATTCTACGAAACACTCGTAATCTGGGAATCCGGGATGAGAGGGGTATTGAAAACTGTCCCTAAAAGTGTTAGCATATAGTGGAACGTAGATGTTGATTTGACGCATCAGTTCTTTGCCGTTGACTCGTAAATCTTCAGAAGCAAGGGGATAGTGATGATCATTAAGAAGCTGAAGATACTGAATAGCCCCCTCAACATCAACGCTGCATATGAAAAATACGCCGCAAGCTAGCGTGGAACTCTGGCAATGTGGTACATTACGTTTTATCAACTGGATGGCCCGCCCAATGTCTCTCTCATGGCAAACAATCCGTATGCCTTCAAAGTAGAGCGCGTCGGGGTTGCACGCTGCTACTAACCTTTCAAATATTGAACGGTCCCGTCCGCCGTACCTAATTGTGTCTGGATAACTACACAAAGAATAAGTTTCAGCGCTACAAAGCACGGCTGGATGATAAACTAGATCTCTACCTATCCGTCCAGCTCTGAGTATTGGACCAAGTAAACACCAATTTTCTTCCCCAACGCGTCTAACGATTTGTATAAGGATGTCAAAAGGTAGAGACGGTAGGGTCATTATGTGTTTGGTAGTATATTTGGTTATGATTTGTGTTGAGAAGAATATATAAATGGAAAATAAGAATAATGGTTAAAGGTCCAATATTGTGAGTTGGGAAGAGACGAGATGGTTAAATGTAAAAGTAAATGGGTAATTACTAAATTGAAAGATAAATATATGGCTGTAAATGAGTGGCAAAGGGAAAAAGGTAATTAATTAGGTAATATAGGGCACAAATATAGGCGTGCAAAAACAAACATCAAAAGTCAGAAACCCACGTGGGTTTTTAATAACTTAATTTTTTTTTATTACATCTTAATAACTTAATTTAAAAATGTGTGGTTGTAGTATAAAGAGAATTTTGGGGCCATGAAAAACAAGACATTACGATGGACATTTAATTTCTTTGTAAGACAAGCCAAAAAAAACAGAAAGATGTGGGATAAATGCATGAATTACAAATAACATGGGAATTGAATAATGAATTTGTACACTATATACTAGATTGTTCTTCGTTTGTCTGTACACTATATTGTAACAACTATCCAGTGGATTGTATAATGAGATTGTACACAGAAATTAATGTCCGTCCGTCTCTACAGAAAATTGAGCGACTTTCCACTTGATTTTATAAAGAGACAGTATACTAGACTGTTCACCAAATTCTTGAGAAATAGGGAAATTGTACATTAGATTGTTCATCGAATTCTTTTGAAAAGGATAAAATTGTGTGTGTGAGTGAGAGAAACAGAAAGTAAAAAAGATACGAAATATAAGCAGATCGAATGAAAAGAAAAAAAAAGAGAAAAAAATGAACAAGAGAGAATGAAAAGAAAGAAAAAAAGAATGGAGAGAGACACAAAGGAAGATGTCGAAATGATAAAGATGAGAAAAGAAAAAAAAAGAATAAAATAAATAAGAATGGCATATTCGTAATATACGCAAAACATATACCCATATGAGTAATTAACAAATACCCAAATAGTGCACAAAGTGGACCCTACGGACCAATTAGCTAATTATAAATAGTAATCGGACTGTTTTTTAATTACTTTTGAAAAAACTGTCCATACAGCTAATTATTTCTACAATAAATACCACTTTTAAAAAATATAGATCTCCTAAAACTTATGAAAACTAGTTTTTGGAAATTGCTACCTAATATATATATATACTACTATGTTTTTATAAAACTAGTGCTGATTCTTTTTTGTTTCTCATTGCTTAATTAACAGTATGTACTATATAATATCCAGAAGGATCATGGGAACGGATTTTTGTAAATCTTTTTACACTTTAGTTCTTGAAAAAGACATGATATGTAGATGAATTAGTAATATTTTTTAGGGAGAATCACAAAACTACACCATTTGAATTACATTTCACAAAACTACACCATTTCCAAAATACTTCACAAAACTACATCTAAACACTCAAAATTAAATCAAAATAAAGTCTACCCAAGCAATCATACCCCTTTAATACTATACCCTAAACACTAATTAGCGAACCCAAATGAAATTTTTTTAATTTTGGTAATTTTTTAAAGGTTAAATCAAGCTTTTAAAATTTTGAAAGGATGTAAATATGTGAAAATATTTAATTAGGAGTAGTTTTGTGAAGAAAGGATTAAAATGGTGTAGATTAATTTGTGAATTCCTCTATTTTTTAAACCATTCTTTGCGTGGTTTAGACTAAAAATAGTTTTGTCACATTCATATATTCTTTTTCTTCTTCTTTTTTATATAATAAAAAATTGCATTTTATTGTTCAATTTCTTAATTTTCTTCTAAAAGCTTATAAACCTAATTCATTAATCTCGTTAGCCTTTATACACAGTTGATATGCTCAAAATTTGTTACTCGAGAGGTTAATAAGTAATTAAGATTTATCAAAAGAGAGTCGATAAGCTAACGAGGTTGATTAAACTAATTAATTCTCCATTATATTCATGTGACACGTGGACATATATTCTTCTATAAATACTCGTTTCAGTCTCTCTTCATTTTTTCAAATCAAGAAAAAACAAAAAACAAGAAAGAAATAAACTATCCGTCTTCTTGATGGCATCAAAAGAAACTCCACGCGGCGGCGACAAAAGACACCAAATCCACGGAAAAGCCTGCGCCGCCTGCAAGTGGCAACGCCGCCGCTGCGGAAGAGACTGTCCTCTCCGTCCATACTTTCCAGCAGATAGACCATCAACGTTCAAAATGGTTAGAGATCTCTTCGGGGTCAGTAACGTCACAAAGATGATCCAAAAACTCCCACACGAGAAAAGAGACGATTACATTAAAACCATTATCTACGAATCTATGACACGTGTCGAAGATCCTTTACATGGCCCACTTCAAGTCACTTGGGATCTCATCCACAAAATCACTCTCGTCAAAGCTGAGCTTTTTCACACCAGAAACCTCATCGAATTTTACAAAGCAAAAGCTTTTTCCGCCGCCGCTAAATATCCAGCCGTCGAAAACAATTTCTACTTTCAGGGAGGATTCGCCGGAATCAAGACGGCGGCGTTAGATATGACTCTTCCGCAACAACAGCCTCACGGCGGCGATGAAGATCTTCGAATCCGACACGGACTCGATCCAATCGATTCGTCCGTCGCCGCCGCCGCAACATTAAATCGCACGGCCGCAACATTAGATCCCGCCGCCACCGCCGTCTTCGATCGCGGAGACGTCGCAAACTTAGATTCCGCCGTCATCGGCGCCTATAATCTTCACTCAAACAGCTACGATGGCTTCCCGTTATTGTATTCTGCCGGAGGGTATTTTGGTAATTTATCAAATAGGGACGAGACGAGTCCGTTAAAGAGAAATCAGGCCCAGCAAGAAGAAGAAGAACAACAACAAATTCTTGACGATACAGTAAATAACGAAAATGCCATTGATAACAATAACGAAAGGTACACGTGTCCTTTTTATTCACTTTGGGAGTATATCTTATAGTTTGGATTTTGTACTGTTTAGTTACTGTGACTATACACTTTTAAAGATATAATGCTGACTTTTTTCTTTTCATTGGTTAATTAACAGGCCAAATTCAATGCAGAAGGATGATGCAAACTCAATTTCGTAAATCTTCTACACCTTGTGGATCAGAATACATATATGTAGATGATTAATTTGATGTTTTAGACTTTATAAATATGAGGATTTTGGTGTGTCATTTAATTGTTAAGACATAATGATTGTGTAGAAGTATTTAATATCTTAATATCTTGGTTATAATTTCAAAGGTTCTCTATGGACATCATTGAAATAAATTCTACAGATTTTTATAGAAATCTCATAAATTTAAGGTTGACCTTCACGAGTTTACATCAAATTATTTAAGGAATAATACACCACAAAAATGAAAATTAAAAATAAATGTTGGTAGAGTTGAATTTCCCTATACGAGGAATTCACAAAACTATACATTTTCAACATTTCTTTCACAAAACTACACCTAATTTAATATTTTCACATATTTACATTCTTTCAAAATTTTAAAAGCTTGATTTATCTTTAAAAAATTACAAAAATTAAAATCTATTCATTTGGGTTCGCTAATTAGTGTTAATGGTATAGTATTAAGGTGTAAGATTGTGTGTATATGGTTTATTTGGATTTAATTTTAAGTGTTTAGGTGTAGTTTTGTGAAGTAATTTTAAAATGATGTAGTTTTGTGAAATGTAATTCAAATGGTGTAGTTTTGTAATTCTCCCGTAAAAGATGAGACTCTAGAATTCTATCAAAACAAGCTTAAAGAAATGATATTAAAATTAAACCGGTTTTGTTTCAATTTTATATGTAGCACAAAAAGTAACCAAGGTAAAAAGCTACAAAAGATTAACTTTTACTGTGATTAAACGCAAAATTTGGCATTGATTTAGATTAGTTTTACTAGTAAATGCCACAAGCAGTCTCTACCTGATTAAGTCATTTCCGGCCAAACTCTTCATGCCAGGTCCTCCATGTCTCTGTGTAATGCCCAAGAAGACCAATCAATTCTGTTCATGAAACAAAACTTTGTCACATATTTCCACAAAATCCGTGGATTGTGACATATAATAAGGGGAGAAGGAAAGTTGTTTTAGTACCATGATTGCAATATTGTGGTTTTTGAGTAGTAGAAGAAAGAGTCTCAAGATCTTCAAGCCTTTGGTTATTGTTGTTTCCTACATTGTTCTTCTTAGAACTACCTGCAGAAGTGTTTGATGGTCCAAACACAAAGCTCTTCGCAGCCGGTTTCGTATCACATTGTTTCTTCTCCTTCACAGCTTCGCCGGCGTTTTCATTTCCGTGTGGCTTAAGCTTGACATCTTTAGAACATTCTGTTTTGTTTCTCTTTGCGTTGAAGTTTGTGAGCTCGGTCCCAAATGCTCGCTTTTTAGGCTCAATACGATCACATGAGCTTGCAGGAGCAGTGAGGACTTTGGTTTCGGATATGGCTTTTGGTCCTAACCACCTATATGCCGGTTTTCTAGTCTCTGGGATATGAGTCTGTTGTATATATAATGTGGAAATAAAAGAAGATGTGAAACCAATATATACAAGATTTGTGTATACTGTATTGGCTCTATGTACCTTTTCGATTAAATTCATCGAGGAAAACACATTTGCAATATCGTAAAGGCGTCTCACTTTAGCTGCAAAGAGTTTTCAAACATTAAGTTTTGGATGTAAATTGTGATAGTCATAGATAAAGAGCATGAATTAGGATTACTTCTCATATTAATAGGATCCTGAGACTCATTCAACAATGCTTTCGTAGCGCCATCAAGTGTTATCAAATCATCCTGAGATAAATAAGTAGCAACAAGAGTAACTAATCAAATGGTCAAAAGACTCAAAAAGTTCATTTAATCAAAAGAGATGTCAACAATCACTTAATTCACACTTACATCAGAGCATAAAAACAGCTTCACAAAGTTCTGTGAAAGAAGCCAGAGAGACTTCTCCTTCTTGTTGTCTGAAATAAAGAAAGAAAACACATAACAATAAGTCTAGTTAGCCACAAACATTCGAATGCGAAAAACGCGTAGCCTAACAGTCACACTAATCAATGATGTTTCAACTTAAAAAGACTATTACCAAGTTTTGGAGATGGTGAGTTCTCTTGATCATCAGGAGTTAACTTCTCCCTTTCTTCCTCATATAGAACCTTATATTCACAAAAAAACGATTCTATAACGTCAACGGCAAACTCAAAATCTCCATTTAAAGAATCAATAGTTACATAATCTGAACATGAAGTTACCATCTCTGAATTGGTCACACATGGAATGATACCAAACTTCTCTTTCATACCTTCTTCCTGTCAAAACAAAAACAAAAACACAAAAAAATCTCAAAAAAGCCCTTTTCATGAAGTATAAATATCTATTAGATTGGTTTTTGTGTTAAGCTACTTTGAGTTCACAAAGAGCAAGAGGAACTTCTCCAAAGCCTCTCCATGAATACTGATTCTTCCCTCTTCTTGCTACAAGCTGCGTTATAACAACAACAACAAACATAACCTAATCAGGCTCAAAATCGAATCAGACAACAACAATAAAACAAGACATAAACAAGACTTGAATATATTTTACCCCAATGCTTTCCAATATATTAACCACATCATATATACGTCGCCGTTCAACACCTTCAATTTTTGTATATAAAATATGAGAAAATAACAACAAAATACACATCAATGGGAGCTTCGAGAAACCTGGATTAAGAGATGAAGAAGAAGAAGAAGAAACCTAATTTTCCGGCAGCATCGTCGAGACCAATCAGATCAACATCGCTCCTGTTATAGAGATTCAGGAAACTGAAATAGACAGTGAAGCACATAAGAGTAAGTGCTGAATCCGACAAAAAAAATCGTGTAATAAGATTTGTAAAGGAGGTAAGAGATTTGTACTTGGAGACTAAAACCCCGAGAGATTTCTCTTTCCGGCTATAAGATTGGCGACGGAGAGATTCCATTTCACAACAAAAAAAAAAGTTATTTTTGCCGAGAGAAAAGAAAAAGTAAAATATGTGGCGAGAGAGAAAGAGGAAGATGTCTGTTTGGATATAAGGTTTGTTGTGACCTTGGATACAATATTTGTTAGGCGGGGGTTGTCTTTTCAAATTACAATATGACCGGTCAATGTCGTGTTTATTTTTCTTTTGGGCTCATCATTAATTAATACATTACTACAGCGTAATTGTTTTTTTTTTTGTTTAAAAATGAAAAAAATTAGTAGTATTGACTATTTAGGATTTAATTTTTTTAAAAATATCTCATAGCTCTGTTTTTAACATAAGTCATAACAAAATTATTTTAAAGTTCATGAATTGTAAAACCTAGCGCCGGACAAATTATCCGTTATATCCGATCCAATTTGATATTTGCTTTGATCCGATTCGTAAAATCCGGATATCCGAAATAATTCAAAGCAAAGCAAATACTAAAATTTAGTATCCGCGGAGAACAAAGCAAATAACAAATAGTAATTATTAGAAGGTTAGATATCCGATCCGCTCCGTACTTTCGTATATTACAAATATGTATATTAGGTAACATATATATAATACTTATTATATATTTTCAAGTCAATGGAAATAAGTTAAACTTATATATACAAAATAATTTAAATTATAATGGGATGAGTTTTTATCTTAGTTATTCTTATTTTTAACGTTTTTCTTCTATTTTAGTTTAAAATTAGTTGATTTTACTTATTTTTTATGTGTTTGATCATTTTAACAAAAGCTATAGTATTTTTGTATAAAATTTATTAGTATTTTCGGTTTTATGTAGTATCGAAATGAGTGATCCGAATATCCGCAAATACTCGTAAAATTTCCGGATATCCGAGCATCCGGATATCCGTATTTTTCCGGAGTAAATCAAATCACAAAATTAGATATCCGTAGATACCAAAGCAAATCACAAATATTAGAATTTTTAGCGGTATCCGCTCCGCGCCGACCCCTAGTAAAACCCATCAATTACATCATAAAAAAACGTAACACGACTTATGTCACTTAACCATTATAAAATTACAAGTAGAGTTTACATTAACAAACTTACAAGCATCATTATCATAATAAGACATTGGCTTGTTCTTTTTTTTGCCTTTTATCACCATCAATATTGCAATAAACTTTATATACTAAGTTTAAAAACCCCAATTTAACTTTTTGACTGACCATAACTTTTATACTTTCTTGTGTCCATAAACAAAGTAAACTCTGAAGACTTTAAACCATTTTCTCTTCTGATCTCTTTATACATTTTCCACCACTTCATGAAACTACTTCCTTCCAAGAAAATCTCCGGCGAAACCTCGCGTTTTCCGATAATCCCCCACACATATTCTTCAAATTTCAGAATTTCTCCGACCAGTGCATCATCATCATCTCTCATCACCACTTGTGTCTTAGCCTTCTTAATCACAATCAAAGCTTCTTCAACTTTAGCCCAAAAACAAGAATCAAAAGTCAAAAGATCACTCAAATCTCTCTTCTTACATCGAACCGGTTCAATCCCTTCTTCTTTGAACCATTTCTCAAGCATAACATAATGTCTTGACCTACCACAACTTATATACTCTTTCTTACCACTAACGTAATACTCGGCGATATCTAGCGGCTCGACCATTCGTCTATAGTTGTTACCTGAGTAGAGAGACCGCGTCTTGAGTATCGATTTTTCGCTCTGAGGCTTCTTCTCGACTTCATCCACAAGCGATATCCAATAATCGTTGACCTCTTTCTTGCGCCTTTCGATATCCATGTCTACTTGTGAACCGGGCGACGCGGTTTGGGTCTTGTACCGGTCGTAGTATCCGATATTGGCTATCTTACTTTTTCTTTTGTACCATTCTACATACACCATTGATATCTTTATGTCGTTTAGTTTCTTGACCTGGTCGTATCGTAGTTTCTTCGCTTCACGCTCGACCATTCTATCGATAACTTCACCGATCATTAGCGTTGAATCCGTAAACATTGAACGGTCGAGACGGTCTAGGACTTGTCCGAAGTCTCTCCAGACTACCGGATATGTATCGATACCGAGTGCTAACTCCATTACCGCCTCGTGGTCCTCTATGCATATACATTCTGAATCAAAACAGATCAAGAACTTTCCGAACGGCTTTAAACCCCATGTAACAGGGGTTTGTGTTGTTGCAGCTGCTTCGGCCACGTGGAGAAAACATGAGTTTCTCAAAGAGCTATCAAGAATCCGTTGTAGAGAAACGTCTCCGATGAAAGGAGAGCCGAATGTGATGCACAAGGGACGTTTTAGTTTCGGATGGATGGTTTCGAGTAGCCATAAAGTGAAGAGAGACGCCACGGATCCTCCTAAGGCAGCACCAGTGATGATCACTTGTTTCTTAGACTCTAACAGCTCAAGCAACTGCAAAAAGACAAGATTTGGGCAACGTTTGTGACAAAGTCAACCCAATGTTTCATAAAGCTGTTGACTTTTATGTACAAGACAAATCTTTAAGAGATGTGAGTTTTAGACAGAAACCAAACAAATCTATTAACTGAAATTGCAAGAAGACATATGATATGTATATGTAAAGACAAAACAAAACTTTCAAGATTCACTAAATTTGTATTCATTCTCAAATTTGTCTTTAAATTTGTCTTTAAAACTATCAAGATCCACAAGTACTATTCTAATACAAAACTGATTTGGCCAAATTAATTATACACGTAAATAATTTTAAAAAATTAGAGATTGAAAATTACCTCTGATTTGAGATCATTGAGATTATTATTATAAGCAGAGAGAAAAAGATGAAGAGCTTGTGTAAGAAGAGAGAAAGATGAGATCTTCTCAGAGAAGAGGAAACAAAACGGGTTTGGTTTCTCTGTAGCGAGAAGAAGAGTAGAATCTGAGTTAATACTTCCACGAATCTGCGGTGGTGTTGCTGCTGCGACGAAGACGACGAATGTACGATTCGTTTCTCGATAAATCTTGATTCCTAAACCAGATTCTTGATCGTGACGTGATTCGTGTATCTCAGAGATCTTGCTCCATGAGCTATGTAATAAACCTGAGCTCAACATAAGCTTCCCAAGCTCATACATTCTTCTGAAACAAAAACAAAACACAAGTAAAAGCAAGTTTAGTCACAAACGCAAGTTTAGTCAAAACGCCATTATTTAGCGCAAGAAGATATGCTTACAGAGAAGAAGAAGAAGAAGAAGAAGAAGAGGAAGAAGAAGACATGGCGTGAAGTGTGAACAGAATTTTGGATAAGAAAGCTTGAAGGAAACTAAAATGATTTTGATCAAAGGATTATGAGTTATGTCTGAAAACGAGTCGAGTCTATTTAACAATATAGCATCGTTTTATTCGAATAATAATAAATAAATACAAGTGTTAGATGAATTTTAAAGCAAGTGTTGTCTTGATCAAAAAAAAAAAGCAAGTGTTGTAAAAAGTCAAGGAAAAGTGGTTTATTATTTCCGCGCTTTAATCTCCACTTGTCTTTTAAATAATGGATTTCTTCAAAACAATAAAGAGAATTACAAAACTACAGATTTTAAATTATATTTCACAAAACTACATATTTAAAAAAACAAATTCACAAAACTACATATAAACACAAAAAACTAAATTCAAATTAAGTCTATTAATACAACTCTACCCCTTAATCACTATATCCTAAACACTAATTAGCGAATCCAAATAAAAATTTTTAATTTTGGTGAAGTTTCAAATGGTAAATCAATCTTTTCAAATTTTAAAAGAATGTAATTATATGAAATATTTAAATTATGTAGAGTTTTATAAAAGAAAAGATGAAATAGTATAGTTTTATAATAGGAACCCATCCTAAAACTTTTAAAATATTTTATATTAGAGATTTTGGAGTCAATTTGTTCGCAATATTCCAGCAAAGACATTTTCAGGATAGGATACTTCTATTATTGGTTGACAAAAAGGCGTAATATAAAATAAACATTCCATAAAGAAAAATATAAAATTAGAATATTATAACTGTAATGTTTTTTGTTGGTCCTTGAATATGTGTTCTTGTTCTTTAGCCCAAATAAGCTATTGCAACTTGCAAGCCCAAACATATACTCGCAGACAAATAAGGCCCAATATTGTAGTTTAATGGGTTTTAAGAGAAAATAATAATAAAACTAACCTTTGTGAAATGTTATATAATATGATAATACAAAACTTTATTTATTCCTATTTTATTCATACAAATACCGTAAAACAAATCCAGAAAACACGAATCCAACTCAAAATTACTTAAAAGAAAGATAAAACGCATTACAACCATATAATAAAATAAAATAACTGATTTAAGTGTTTTATTTTTGATCGCGATTAAAAAGTAGTTTATTTAAGGACATTTAGATTTTCCGCCACGTGTCTTCATGTTGGCGTAACAAGAACCACACTTCTCTTTATTACCGTACGTACCAGGAGGCACGCACTTGCAGCGATAACAGCACGTGACGCATGCTCTCATACAAACGTTCTGTCTCGAGTGTTTGCCACATCTCGTCCCACATAAAGACACGCAATCTAAAAAAAAAAACAGTCCAATAATAATGCATTTACTTAACAACCAATAAACGAATTACTCATTTTTGTTTTATAATTTTGACATTTAGGATTTAGCTTATTAGTAATTAATTAATTCTTCTCTACTAGCTAGATACCTTACAATGTTTTTTTTCTTCGTGACAAATTAACAGGGTTGTTTACAATAATTTATACTAAATGTGTGAAATAAATACTACAAATATAGTTGCGGATTACGGAAAAAAACTACTAGTTTAAAAGTTTTAATTTTTTTAAATATATATTTTTAATAACTTATTTATTTTGTTAAAATAGTTACCTATCCGAGTTCGCACGGGAGGTGGTGTAGTGGGTGGTTTAACCGGTGGTGTAGTGGGTGGTTTAATCGGTGGTGTTGGGGGGTTGTACGTGGGTGGTTTAACCGGTGGTGTAGGGGGTGGCTTAACCGGTGTTGTAGTGGGTGGCTTAACCGGTGGTGTAGGGGGTGGCTTAACCGGTGTTGTAGTGGGTGTCTTAACCGGTACTGTTGGAATTGGTTTAACCGGTGATGGTTGGACCGGTGGTGTTGAAGGTGGCTTAACCGGTGGATTTGTTGGTGTAACCGGAGACGTGGGAGGTATTGTAGTGGTGGGTGGTTTGATTGACGGCGTAGGTGGCTTGTACAACGGTGGTTTGATAACCGGAGACGTCGTTGGCGGTGGCGGTAAAGAAATCTAAAAATTACAAACATATACCAAATATTAACTTTGAACAACTATAATTTTGCATATATAGTAAATAGTAAAAAATACGCATATTTACACTAAAAAAACAAAAAAAAATGGTAATTATACCTTGGATTCTTCATTTAAAGTAGCAAAAACAACCTATACGGTGATTAATCAAACATATATAGTTAGTTAAAATGTGCAAAAAAAAATGTTAACCACAAATAAACTTAGTAACTTACATTGGTAAAGACATGAAGAAAAATGAAGACCGAGAGAAGTGAAAGAGCCATTTTTTTTTTGTCGGAGAAGAGGAAGTGGTGAAGTCAGACTAAGAAAACCAATGGCCTTTTGTAGTATAAATAGAAGTATTCTTTTTTAATTAAATTATGTAGCTTGTCACATTATCCAAAAACAAAGTAATAAATAGTAATTTAAATGCATAGTAGTAATTGTCAGGTCCAGAGCAGTTATTAAATAATATGCATGCCAGCTATTAAAACTTTCACCGCACCATAAATGTCGCAGAGGTCGAGGAATTAAAATTTTAATTTTTCTGAAAATGGAGATATACATGAAATACCCACTTTATTCGTACATCAACTTGGAATGCTTTTTCCAATAAAAATATTTAATAAATTAACTCTATGCTTTTGCGGTGAAAATATGAGATATATATGAGTACCCCGAGAAACAAGTGGATTATAAATTGAAAGAATTACTGTATTATTATTATTATTAAAATAAAATGTAATTCGTTTGGCCCATAAGTCTGTGTCGCTTATATAAAAGTGGTATTTTACTTCGATTATTGCACTTGTGAAAAAGGATGCGTAGTTTTTGTCGAGTTTTGTGAACATGGCCTACGAAATTACCATAAAGTGTTTTGAAATATCTAAGTTAAAATATGAGTATTATATTCTTTATAGTTTCTTCTTCTAAATATCTCAAGTGTAATCAATTCAGTGATGGACAATAGCACACGAAACATTAATTTTTTCGGTGATTATCATTATATTTTACTTTTGATATTTCGAAACATTAATTCTTTATATTTTAGCTTTGATATTTCGAAGAAGGGTCAATGGACAACGTGTACACTTTCTTCTTTTTTTGTTTTTTTTTTGTTAAAGTTCTTTTTTTTTGTTTTTACTTCATTTAACTTTTAGTTTACAAAAAAAATGTACTAAACAGATTCCACCACATCATAATATCTTATTTGTTTTAGTGAAACCATAGGTTATAAGTACAAATAGTAGAAAATTATGAGAAAATGCTATAAACTTTCTAAATAATATACTACTACTACATGTTAATGTTCTTTTAAAGAAAAGTCCATTTATGTCATATATGTTAGACCAATAAAAAACCAATTTTTAATAAAAAAAAGCAAATAAATGTGTAGTAGTAAATAGAGTATGAGTTACAAAAAAAACACAGCAAAAGATGAGCTGTGATTCACCATAATACAAAGAGAGACAATCATATATAAACACACAGCCACATGCATTGTACAAAAGCATGGAACCAAACCCCAAAAAAGTCCTATTAGAATCTCAACCTCTATCTCTTGTGGGAACCCATTTATGACCTATATTAATTATTGAATTATTATTTACTTTATAATATTTTAACAAAAAAGCATTACTTTCCACCTCTTTTTTTTTTTCAAAAAAAATGAACCACATTGTTATTACATAAAGTAATTCTACAACAAAAGGATGTGTGTGTGTTTTTAATTAACAAAAAGAAGGAGAAAGAGATGATTTTTAAAATTTAAACAAGAACTTCATCTTCATCTTCAAAGCTAAGATTCAAAGTATGTAACTTAAAACCAGCTCCTTGTATAGTCTCCACCAAGCTTGAAGCCACTCCTGTTGCTTGCACCGTTGTTTGCTTTGAAAGCTTCACACATTTGCAACATAACATCAATGCTAATATTCAATCTTGTGATTCCAAAAACATTAAAACACATATACATCTTATTATGCACAGAATGTAAAACAGAATGACATATTCTAATCATACATATTCAAAAATCTTGTTGTTTATCTTTATGTAATATCTTATAAGCATGTAAGTGTATGTGTATTGATTTGGCATATAATAGGCAATGTATTTAAGATAATAGTGTTAGATGTAAACAAACCTCAACAACGGCAACACCTTCAGAAACTTGAACCTTTAAATTCGAAACTCCATCGATATCCTACCAAAAAAACCAATACAAGATTGTCTTATTATAACTCATATTCACTGTTTTTTGAAAGCTAAAGGTGAATTGTTAAGGAAGGAAGAGGATCTAAAGGAGATTTTGATTGTAACACAACTACAAAGATTGGATAGAATCTAAACAAGTAAGCAATAGAGATTTATAGTCTTAAGAAACCAATAGTAACAAAAGAAAGATAAGCATTCACAAGGATTCTTCATCAAAGCTCAACAAAAGTTTTGGTAGTTGAAAGTCAGAATTTTGAAAAGCAAAGTATGTGATTTTTTTACCTGTAAGGCTTTTGTCACATTAGGAATAGCTGCTTCGTTCAAAGTCCCATCAGCCTTCAAAAAACATAAAAGGCAAAATAGTTACAAGACTCAATTTTCAGACCACACTTGAAAATTTGCAACAGATTAGTACTAATTGGACTTCAAGAAACAATCATATACACAATTTCTGCAAATTCTCAATGATTATAACCACAAATCAATCAACGGAGACTGAAGATGAAAATCACATTACACATAATAAAGTCATTAGAGAGAGAGAGAGAGAGAGATTGATGTATACCTGAAAGAACATGGTGAGCATGTCTGAAGGAGAGACAGGAACAGAGACAGTCTCTTGTGGTATCTCTTCCGTCGCAACGGCAACGGTTTCTCCTCCTTCTCCGAGCGAAGAAAGCTTCACAATTCCAAGGCGACTCTGTTTCGTAAACCCATCAAAGCTGCAAATTCTGCTGTTTCCGACGAGTCTGGTCTTAAAGCTGAGGTTTTTAGGCGAAGAGAGAAGATGGGTCGGAGAAAGAACGAGGCTTTTGGTTCTACTAAACGAGTTAAGAGTAGAAGAAGCCACAATCGACGCCATTATCGCTTATACAAAATCCAATCTCGATAAGGCTCTGTGAGTACAGTGAAAAGAAGAATAAGGGGATTGTTCACTCACATTATCCACGAATCAATTTAAAAAGACATAATTACCCTTGATAAGTTTATTATATATTTTTAGCGGGCCGTTTTATTGGGCCTTAATGGGCCACGTGATCAGCACGTGCGGTCTTGTACAATTGTTAAGATTCGATCAATGTCACATATGCCAACTTTTCTAAAAAAACTGATCAAATATACCACTCTCTATTTTCAGGATTTGAAAAATAAAAAAAACCTATTAAAAAAAAATTAAATTTTAAAATATGAAAACGTCAATATTTTTTATTTAGTTTTACGGATTTTATAAAAATATTTTAAAATTTGAAAAACAAATTTTAAATGTTTTTGATAAAATCATCCAAATATGATTATAACATCGATTTTAAAATATTTTTTTGAAAAGTTTTAGGGTTTAGAAATCAAAATTCATCCCCTAGGGTTCGCAAATCCAAATCCAAGACATTTCTATTAGTTTAGGGTTTAGATTTGTGAATTTTGAATTTTTTTATATGATATTTACGAAATATAAAAAAAAAAGTGGCATAGAGATCATTGGGTGGCAGTCGAGATCATTTTTTTTGGAAATGTGGCATATTGAGCACCGTGTCTAGGCCCTGGCCAGGCCTTCCCGAACAACACATAGGTACTGGACGTTCGGTACCGGATCAGGTTCGGGTCGGATCTTTCGGGTTTCGGGTTTTTCGGTACTAGAGGTCAAATCCCATTCAGGTATTTTAAAATTTCGGATCGGATTTGGTTCGGATCTTGTCGGGTCCGGGTCGGTTCGGATCTTGTCGGGTCCGGGTCGGTTCGGATCTTGCTAAAGAGATCCGGAAAATACCCGATATTTTTCGGATACAATCGGGTTCGAGTACTATATATCCATAACCTACCCGAAAATATCCGAAAGTACCCAAGATATTCGAAATACCCAAAAATTCTACAATATATGTATATTTTTGAATGTAAATTCATATTAAAAAAATTCACTAGTAGAAAATTCATCAATAAAAACAAAATCAACTCAAATTTATATTTTTGAATGAATATACTCACAAGACATACAATACAACAAAATAAAACTAATAAATTGAATAAGAATTTAAAAAACTAATAAAAAGTTTTTTAAATAAGAAGTTTGAAAGTTATATGTGATTGAGTTTTTGATGTTAAACAAATGAATTATAGTTTTTAGATTTTTCAATTTAAATTATACTTGATACATAAAACAAAGAAAACAAATTAAGAAATAAGTGGAACATATGTTAAAAGGAAAAAATAATAGGTATATAAATCATAAAAGGCATATTAGTTCGGGTCTAAAAAAGTACTTTCGGATCTCGGGTATTACCGGATCCGGATCCGATATCCAAAGTATTTGAGGTGAGGATCCGTTCGGGTATTTCGCAAGATCCGAAATCCATTCGGATCGGATCTTTCGGGTCGGGTTCGGTTCGGATCTTCGAATCCGGGTATTTTGCCTAGCCCTAGGTATCCTACATCACTTGAGAATGTGTTATAGTTTGATATATAAAGTTGTCTTCTATTGCAATAGCAGACTATTTTGTTTGGAAATTTACTTTAGTTTAACAATCAAATAAATAAGTTTTAATTACTGTATTAAGTTTCTATATTTTCATAAATAGCAAATTTTAAAAGTATATTTCGAGAGGTTAATCCCGATTTTAAGTTTTTCGGTCCAAATCGCGATTTTACATTTTCTGTCAACCACGATTTTACTTTTTTCCGTCGAAATCGCGATTTTACGTTTTTGCGTCTAAATCGCTATTCTACGTTATTCCGTCAAAATCTCGATTTTACGTTTTCTTTCAAAATTGCGATTTTACGTTTTTCCGTCGAAAACACGATTTTACGTTTTTCCGTCGAAACATTTTCCGCCAAAAGCGTGATTTTACGTTTTTCCGCCAAAATCGCGATTTTACGTTTTTCCGCCAAAATCACGATAGTTTGTTTTCACGTCGAAATCCTAATTTTACGTTATCACGTCGAAATCACCACGATTCTATGTTTTTCCAGTCAAAATTGCGATTCTACGTTTTTCGTGTTGAAATTCCCGATTTTAAGTCTTCCCGTCGAAATCGCGATGTTACGTTCAAACACAGAAATAAACCAATGTTTCGAGATAAACGACCTTCACTCTCTTATAGGTCATTGCCTGAATATCAAGTAAACCATATGATCCATAGCAAAAGAATTTTCAAAATGTAGTAGAACACACGGTTTATAACTGAGATGTAGATGATGAAACTGTAGTAACCAAATCTTCGCGAGCAGTAACAGTGACAACATTGGTGACACGAAGCACGGCTTGTGCGCTTAGAGCAGACAGCTTTGACTGGCAGAATATTTCCCAAGTCATTGGGTCTGCTTCTGAGATTTGCTCTTCCTCTGGCGACGATGATGATGATGATGTCTCGGGTTTCATGAGAGGATGAGCTTGTACATAGACTGCTTGCAGTTCTAGGAGGACGGTCCGTGCAGCCTCACGGGATTCAGGGAGCTGATCGCTAAGCTGAGACGCAGCTGCTTGAAGCAATTTGTCAATTCCATATTCTTTAATACCTTCAACGCCCTGGAATATGAATATGATAGCACAATGAATCGTTACATAACGTGCAATGCTTTTGTGAGATATATATTTGGAAAGAACAAAACGTGGAACTTGTATTACCAGTCGGGGAACACTTCTTGAAAAGCATAACGAAGCTTTTGCACGGATCCGAGGATTCCTGTTCTTGAGACAAGGTTGAAGCTTTGGTAATAGCAAAGTCGGGGAAACGTATTTAGTCATTGCTGTTAAAGCTTTCTCTGCTGCCTCGCAAACAAACCTTTTGTCTTGTGAAGACTTGAGGAGAAGTTGAGTAAGCTGAATAATATAGAGATTAGAGATTATGACACAAAAGAACAATATACAGTATACTCAACCAGCAAATGCAGTGAAAAGGTAAAAAAGAGTTACCAGAGAATCCAACAGATCTGTTATATGGTCGTTATATGCACCAAAGATGTCTGAAGATGTCATACATGCAGTTTTACATACCGCGCTTCTTGGATTCTTTAGTGATTTCACAACGAGTGGGATCACCTTTTCGCTGTTTAAGTATATATGCAAAATTAATCTATTTGAAGATGCAATAAATTCAGAGATATCAGCAGAAGGAAACATGGCTTACAGTATATCCAACATTGCTTCCTTATGGTATTTCGAAAGCCGGCGAACATTATTAAGAGCACCACAGACAGATACCCAATCCTTGGAGTCGAGTCCAGCTAGAACCGCCTGAATAATATGAGACCAAAGAGATTCGTCTTGCGTAAACAATAATATTTCAAATCTGAAGATAGATGATATTCATTGTAATCATAACACAGTAGCACAAACAGAAAAAAATACATTCAGAACTTCATCAGCATCATTAACATTATCCAAGTCTTCGGATTCAATATATTCAACTTCCACAGTAGCTTTGTCTGAATCGGGTTTCTCTATTTCTACAACGATGGGATCACTTGAGGTATAGTTTGGTAATGGTTTATCTTCAGATTTTCCATTCATTTTGCCAACAAAAGGCTTGGCTAAGTGATAAACGAGATTTCACCCCGCTTAATCTAATATCTTATTGTAGTATTTAAGATGTCAAACCAAATCAGGAGCAAACAATGTATTTGAATTCATGCGAAACAAACTCAGTTTAAGTGTGATCAAAAGGGTTGTTTGTGTGATGTTTTTGTAACCGAAGATTTAACAAAACGAAAAACGAGAATTAAAGGTTTTGAAAGATTATTAAAAGGCTAAACAATCGAGGTTAAGGTGTTTTATAGTATGATTAAACTTTCGGATTTCAAATTGTCTTTTATAAAATTTACTTTAAGGTTTTGAAAACGATTTTAGATCAATCCACTCTCGTGGCAATGATCCTTTTCTCAACGATCAAACTAACACAATGTCTTGGATAGTTTAATCGTCGAGAAACTTTAAGGACAAATCAATTCTAACCACCAAGCTTATTAACACGGATCTCTCGGTTAAGCTAGGCTTGGTTCTAAGGTAATTGTTCGGGAGGCTTTATAATCTCTCGATTCATAAAGCTTCCGGGTTCGATAATCGAATGGCCAACTCGATTAAAGCTTTAAGGTTGTTACCAAAGACTAAAGTTTTCAATCAATTAAGTTTTAGACAATTTTCATTCCTAGATTTAATCAAACCCCTTTTACCCTAACCCAATTGTCTATTTAGAACTACTCACAAATCATATTGAGATTCATAACAATTTGATTCAAAGAAACCATAAGCATAAACAAATAAACAAAGAGAACAAAGGGTAAAGAAAACTCTTATTCGATGATGATGATGAAGATTACAAGGTGGCCAGAAGCAATCACCCGGAAATCCTCACAAGTCTCAAATTCAAAAACAAAAACTAAGATAATCGATAATCCCCGGGGTGGTCGTGTTTTTACCCTAATAAAAAAAAAAGTCTAAACCGAAAATAAAACAAAGGAAACCAAAAATCAAACCGGTTTTCCTTTTTACATAGCGAAAAACCAAATCTCATAAAATTTCGCGACTGTATCGGTCAAGGCAAACCGATACGAGTCGGCCGATACGCGCTTCGGCAAATCTTCCTTCGGCTCTGTTTTCTTCGTATCGGCCGAGCTAAGCCGATACGATAGGTCGATACGTGTCTTCGGGTCTTCTTCTCTTGTATCGGTCACTCCAAACCGATACGGTTGGCCGATACAAGCTTCGGCGAATCCTCCGTTTTCAATATCGGCCACGGAGACCGATATGCTTGGCCGATACGGACTTCAAGCAAACTCTCCGTCTTCCGTATCGGCCAACCGAAACCGATACAACATGCCGATGCAAGTGTATCGGTTTCTTTTTGGCTCAAATCCATCAATTTCGCCGTCTTTATGCTCCAAAACCTGAAACACACAAAACAAACCAAAATGCAACCTATATGACACTAAATGCAACCTAAATGAATGAGTTCTAATGCATAACCTAAAGTAAAATGTGTAAAATATGCAAGTTATCAACTCCCCCAAACTTATCCTTTGCTTGTCCTCGAAGCAAGAGAATTTCGCATCAAAGTTTAGGAAGGTGTGGAGGCGGGGACCTCAGAACCAAAAGTAACGCGAAGAGTGTAATGAACGAGTATCCTAAACGTAGTATCCCATCGCAACCGAGCTAGTTCTACCTATTGCCATTCATCTCAAACTCCGTCTAAATCCGTTATTATTACCAAAAGCATGTGATCCACTTGTCTAGTCTAAGCACCTTTCACATTCAATTAAGCATAGTCGAGGCATGAAACATGATCGAGAATTTTCAAGAGTTTTTCTATTTGTCTAGGTAAGAACGGGATTTCGAATCAAACGAGGAGGCTAACACTCAGGCATGTGGTTAGTTGTAGCGCGGTTTCTCTCGGGGAGTGAAAGGGTTAAGCAAAATCGGGAAAGACAAGAAGCAATGCAAATCCGGACATCCATCCCTATACAATTCTAATCTCTAACCCATCTTTTCACTCTCTACACACTTAAGCATTCAAACACCGAGTTTTCTTTCATTTTTTTTTTTTTCTTAACTACCTTAGGGGTTTTATTTGGCTAACTTTCTTTTCTTTTTTTCGATTTTTCGTTTTTTTTTTTTTTTTTTTTTTTTTTTTTTTTTTTTTTTTTTAGTAGCCATTCTTTACCCCTAGGAGTTTTACAATTTAACTCGTGTTTATTTTTCGAAAATACGTTTTAGTTCAAAGATGTGTTTCCCGTTATCCCGTCTACAAACTAGCATATGATAACCTAGCCAAATGGATGTCCTTCCTTGTCGCTCCCTATACTTTCAAGTTTTTGCGAAACCAAACAATCACTAAATGAAAAGAATTCTCACAAGTGTTTGGGTTTAGGCGAAGGGGGTGAGAGGGGAATCATCCTTATAATGAGAATGACCGGATTGCGCTTAAGGTGTTTCGGTTTAGGAAGCCACAATCCGTAGAAATCACAAAGCCATAGAAATACTCTTAGAAACTCTCAATCATGTTAATTAGAAGTCAAGTTTAGGTTCAAATAATTTTTGAAGGCTACCTAGAACTATCAAGCTTCATAACCACACTATTGGCTTTTTAAACATCAATGTCTAGGGTCGAGATTTCAAGATTTTCGGCGAGTTCTAAGTCGTTTGAGGAAGACACTACACCTAAGATACCGTTCAAAACACTTAGACGCGTCGCTTTATAAGGCTAAAATCATCATAGATCCCCTATGCATATGACCTAAATGAACTAATCCTAAATGCATTTTTTTTTTTTTTTTTTTTTTTTGTTTTTGGGTTTTTTCGTTTTTTTTCGTTTTTTTTTTTTTTTTTTTTTATGTCACTAATATGAAACTATATAATTACTCCCCCAAACTTAAATCACACGATCTCGTGTGAAGAAAGTATTTGGAGAAGATCCTATATGCAAAATCAATCTAAAAACTACATGCAATGAATGTGAAAAAGCATATGTACAAGGGTGGAGGGTTACCTCAATAGTAGTAGCTATCCGGGCGTCGTCTTCTCCATCGGAGGAGAATGTGGGGGACTCGTTGTCCGAGAGAGGTGGTGATGGGCGTCGGACGGTGCGGGCTGCGTCTCCTCGGTGCGGGTGCGTCTACACGCGGATCACGCACTACCAGTTGCGTGTCTTGGGTCGAACTGCGGCTTGCGCAAGACAAACCTCTCTTGATGGTCTTCTTCAAAGACTCGACCTCGCGCACCAATTTCCTAATGGTGCGGTCTTGGAAGCGGTTCCGGCGATCCATCCTTTGTACGTCCATGTACATGTCTTGCGGCGGACCGGGCCGCCTAGGCGCGGATGAGGGGCCTGGATGGTATCGCTCGGGACCGTGGGCGGGTATCCCGGTAGAGGCGGGGCTCGTAGGTACTCCGTCCGGTCGGCCTTTGGATTCTTTTCGGAGCGCGTACCGAGGACAACGGGGCCGCAATGACGTCGTGGAATTGGTGCCAGTTAGGCTCGAAGTGTATCGCGCCGGTTCCGCCGAAGCTCGTGGTCGCGTGGTTAGGGAGAAGGACGATTCGTTGGACGTCGTTTTTCTTGAACGAGTACCCATACTTACCCTCGTATTCTCCGACGATCATAAGTCGCTTGGCCAAGTAAGGCATATCCATGAGGGTCGGATGCTCGCGCTTACCCGATAAGGGTATGCGCCACCGGTTTAGAAAGGGCGTAATCCATCCGCCTATGCTCAGCTTCGGTGTGGCGTCGGTGCGAGTCCAAGCCCAACGCTTTAAGTCCAATAGGCCGTTGATGAAAAGCCTAAGCGCGCTCGGATAGTGTTCTTCCGTTGTAGGGAACAAGCTCGGATCGCGGCGTGAGCGTCGAAGTATCGGTACCAACCCCTGCTCGGAGATACATCATCTCGTTGTTGTTCACCCGCCACGCCTCGCGTCTAGGAAAGAATACGTGCGAAAGCGGTTTCGCACGTACCTTATCGCCGGGTGGCGGATCATCGCACTTTTCGATCTCCCGGGTTGGTAAACTCCGTTGGCGATGAAGTTCCAAAGCCGCGCGCTCTCTCCCGGTTGGTTGCTCGAGCTCGGGTTGACCGTCTACCGGAATGCCGAGGATCCTTGCCCGGATTTCAAGCGGTCCCCCGTAGGTACTCCCGTCGTTTCCCTTGAATGTACATGTGATTCCGTTGCTAGTGGATGCGAGGGATAAGGTGGCTAGAAACTGACACGTTTCCTCCTTGTACGCGACTTTCTCTCTCCCTAAGACCCATTCTAGCCCCATGTTGCGCAAAATCTCTTTTACCTCGTCGTAGATACCCAATTTCTTGAGTGTATCCGGATCCGGGAATCGCGACGGAACGAATGTTATCTCCATTAGCGCATCATAGAGTTCTCGGGGCGACGGTTGCTTCTTCGGGTCGCGTTCGAGAGGCGTTCCATTGGCCCTCGGTGGGAACGTGAAACCTCGCGGAGCCGGAGCTAACTCTTCCTCGTCGTAGGAATCGTATATGAAGTCGTAGTCTTCCCCTTCTCTCACGACTTCGGGTGCATCAACCTCTCTCACGACTGCGGGTTCAGTATGCTTCTTTTTCGCGCTAACCTTTCGCGATTTGCTCTTTCGCGGCTCCTCCCTCGGTTCCTCTCTTGGAACTTCTCTTGGAACTTCTCTTGGAACCTCTCTTGGAACCTCATCGGTGGATTCCCTTATCACCACCGAGCCCGATCTCGTCCTTCTTCTCGGTGGTTCCTCTTCCACTCGCCTTGCCCTTTCCTTTCTCGGCCCTTGAAGCTCTCTTTGGTCCCATGTGTTCTTATGGTGAATTTGGGCGATTTTGGAGAAGGCTTGGATTGGTTGATTGGTTGAGATGACTCGAAAGAGATGGAGGAGACAAAGAGAATGAGCCAAAAATCAGCTAATTCCGTCAACAAACAAGAGAGAAATCAGAGTTTCAAAATCGCAACAATGGAGGATCGGAGGAGGCGATATCGGTTTTTAGTTTTAAGAGAGAAAGCCCTAAAAAAATCCATTTATATATGACCGATATTGTGACTTAAAGTGCGCGTATCGGTTTACCTGACCGATACAGTTAAACCGATACGATACGGTATCGGGTTTTACGTATCGGCGTGTAGTCGAGGTTGGCTCGTTTCGCGTTGTATCGGTCACGACGGACCGATACAACATGCCGATACGAGTCCTTTTTCTTCGTTTCGCTTGTATCGGTCCCGACGGACCGATACAACTTCCCGATATGAACGTCTCCACTTTCGCTTGCTTGTATCGGTCCCGGCGGACCGATACAACATGCCGATACGAAACTCCGTGAACTTTCTGTTTGCTTGTATCGGTCCCGACGGACCGATACGTCTCGTCGATATCGGCCAAAGCTTGCCGATATGATCGGCCGATACGTAACTCCTGGTTGTTTCTCCTCGTTTTTCACCTGGAAAACACTACTAAGTAACCCAAGAAGATGATTAGAACTATGAATATGAGAATGCTAAATTTAAAACAAAGAATATGTACAAGGATAGACATGGGACTTCCTCCCAAGTGAGCTTGTTTATAGTCACGTAGCTTGACTTTACCCCTTTGTTTTAAGCAACGTTTGGATCCGAAAGAGACAATGAGTCTCCTCCGGTTGCGGCTTCGTTTGCGAAGTACGGTTTGAGTCTTTGACCGTTTATCGCAAACTCCCCTCCGTGCTTGTCCCAAAGCACCACAACTCCGAGTGGTTTGACCTCCTTGATCTTAAAAGGGCCGGACCAACGGGATTTCGGCTTTCCGGGAATAGTCTAAGCCGCGAGTTGAATAGCGGCACCAAATCGTTCACCTTGAACTCTTTCTTGATGATCTTCTTGTCGTGGAAGGCTTTGGTCCGCTCTTTGTAGATCCTCGAGCTCTCATAGGCGTGTTGGCGTATTTCGTCCAATTCCTCGAGTTGGAATTCCCTCTTCTCTTTCGCGCTCCTAATATCGAAGTTGAGAAGCTTGATTGCCCAGCTGACTTTGTACTCGAGCTCTACCGGTAGATGGCATGCTTTCCCATACGACAAGTTGAAAGGTGTCGTTCCCAAGGGCGTCTTAAACGCGGTTCTATACGCCCAAAGAGCGTCGTCTAGTTTAACGGACCAATCTTTCCTCGTTACACCGACCGTCTTCTCGAGGATGGCTTTGATTTGTCGGTTGGAAACTTCAACTTGGCCACTTGTTTGGGGATGATAAGGTGTTGCCACCTTGTGCTTAACACCGTGCTTCTCGAGAAGACTCTCAAAGACCTTGTTGATGAAATGGGATCCACCGTCACTAATCACAACCACGGGAACTCCGAATCGAGGGAAGATTATCGTCTTAAAAAGACTAACAACGGCTTTTGAGTCGCTCGTTGTGCAAGCTACGGCTTCTACCCACTTGGAGACATAGTCTACCGCCACAAGGATGTACTTCTTGCCATACGATGATGGGAAGGGTCCCATGAAGTCTATACCCCACACATCAAAAATCTCAACCTCCATGATAGGGTTTTGTGGCATCTCGTTCCGCTTGCTTATATTGCCCTTCCTTTGGCAAGGATCGCGGCGTTGAACGAACTCGTGAGCGTCCTTAAACATCGTGGGCCACCAAAAACCAGCTTGTAAGACCTTGGAGACCGTCTTAAAGCTCGCGAAATGTCCCCCATAGGCCGAACCGTGGCAATGGGTAAGAATGCCGTTCACCTCTTCGTCCGCTATACACCTCCGATATAACCCATCTTTGCACAAGGTGTAGAGGTAAGGTTCGTCCCAATAGAACCGTTTCGGGTCATGGAAGAATTTCTTCTTTTGATGACGCTCCAAGTCATGCGGTTCTCTTCCCGTGGCCGGGTAGTTCACGATGTCCGCGTACCATGGCTCTTTTTCGCGGCAAAGAGCTCTTCAACCTCATACTCTTGATCTCCCCGAGATTTCTTTAACATGATCGTCATTAGATGTTCCTCGGGGAACGAATCGTCAATGGGAAGGAGGTCGTCTACGCGCAATCGTGACAAGTGATCCGCGACTCCATTCTCGATGCCTTTCTTGTCTTTGATCTCCAAATCGAATTCTTGGAGTAACAAGATCCACCTCAACAATCTAGGCTTCGCATCCTTCTTTGCTAGCAAGTGTCTCAACGCCGCGTGGTCGGTGTAGACTATCACTTTTGAACCCACCAAGTAGGATCTAAATTTCTCGAAAGCGAACACTATGGCGAGAAGCTCTTTCTCCGTGGTAGCGTACTTGGTTTGAGCTTCGTCCATTGTCTTACTAGCGTAGTAGATGACATGGAGCTTCTTATCCCTCCTTTGGCCTAAAACCGCGCCGACGGCATAGTCACTAGCGTCACACATGATCTCAAAAGGAAGATCCCAATCCGGCGGTTGCACAATAGGAGCACTTATCGGCTCTTGCTTGATCTTGTGGAAGGCTTCGAGACACTCCTCATCAAACCGAAAAGCGATATCCTTGCATAGCAATCTCGTGAGCGGTCTAGCTATCTTCGAGAAGTCCTTGATGAACCTCCTGTAGAAACCCGCGTGACCGAGAAAGCTTCTTATACCTTTAACCGAATTCGGGGCTCCAAGGTTAGCCATTACGTCGATCTTTGCTCCGTCAACCTCAATACCCTTCTCCGAAATCCGATGACCCAAAACTATACCATCTTTCACCATGAAGTGGCACTTTTCCCAATTCGGAACCAAGTGGCATTCCTCGCACCTTTTAAGTACCCCGCAAAGATTAGACAAACAAGAGGCAAACGAAGAACCATATACGGAGAAATCATCCATAAAAACTTCCACAATGTTTTCAATCAAATCGAGAGAATATAGACATCATGCATCGTTGGAATGTCGCGGGTGCATTACACAACCCAAAAGGCATTCTACGATATGCAAATGTACCATAGGGACATGTGAAGGTTGTTTTCTCTTGGTCTTGGGGGTGGATGGGTATTTGGAAAAATCCGGAATACCCATCGAGGAAACAATAATATGGGTGGTTTGCTAATCTTTCAAGCATTTGGTCAATGAAGGGTAGGGGGAAATGGTCTTTTCGAGTCGCGGCGTTTAACTTACGGTAATCGATGCAAACTCTATGACCCGTGATTGTTCTCGTTGGGATTAATTCATTCTTTTCGTTTTTAACCACAAGTAATTCCACCCTTTTTAGGCACTACATGCACGGGAGAGATCCAATTGCTATCGGATATAGGGTAGATGATCCCCGCATCCAATAGCTTGATTATCTCTTTCTTGACCACTTCTTTCAAGTTAGGGTTCGGCCTACGTTGGTGTTCTATTGAGGACATAGATTCGTTCTCTAGATGAATACGATGCATACACAATGAGGGTGATATCCCTTTGATATCATCTAGAGAATAACCTATGGCCTTCCTAAATCTTTTAAGCTCATGAGTCAAGGTTTTCACTTCTTCATCGCTAAGCGAGGCATTGATAATTATCGGATAGGTGGAGTTAAGCCCCAAGAAAACGTACCTTAGCCCTTTAGGAAGAGGTTTGAGTTCTACCTTTGGCGCTTTGAGCTCACTCCAATCGTCGTTATCGTCGCTAGACTTACCATTGCTAGCGTTGTTCTCCATCATTATGGCTTTTGCGTCGCACGCAAGGACTTCGGGTAGGTCGAGAAAATCGGCCTCCTTGTCAACGGGGTGGGAGTCGATTCTCCTTTGCATTGCCATGACGTCGCTCCTAGCGCTTTGGCCTCCTTCTTCACGTGTTGTCAAGGCAAGTTGGAGCTCATCTTCAGCTCGCTAGCTCCTCCAAGTATTCGTCGGCGAGCTCATCCATCAAGTCGATGTAAAAGATTTGCCCGTCGATAGTTGGCTTCTTGATTGCATCATTGATGTCGTACCTTTGGACAAGGTCTTCTCCAAGGTGCAAATCGATTTTCCCTTTCTTTACATCGATGATGGCCCCGGTCGTGGCTAAGAATGGTCTACCTAGGATTAGGGGATCCTTGGGTTCTTCATCCATTGCCAAGACGATGAAATCCGTGGGGATGAATGCGTTTCCAAGCCTAACCGGAATGTCTTCTAACACTCCCGCGGGGATCCTTACGGACCTATCCGCAAGCACTAGGGAGATTCTTGTCGGCTTAAAGGACGAGAATCCAAGTCTTTGAGCAATAGACAACGGCATTAGACTAGCACTAGCTCCCAAGTCGCACAAACACCCTTCAAAGACCAACGGACCAATGGCACATGGTATTGTGAAACTCCCGGATCACTTAGCTTCTTGGGGGAATTTCTCCGGATGATAGCGCTACACTCGTGCGAAAGAATCACCGTATCGTCAAAGTCTTGGAACTTGTTCTTGATGGCATCTTTTAGGAACTTGCTATAGTGAGGAACAAGTTTGAAAGCGTCGATGAGGGGCATAGCAATTTGAACCTCTTTCATTTGCTTTTCGAATTGCGCTTTGTACTTCTCTAAAAGTCGCTTCTTAGCTCGTCCCGGAAAAGGAAGCTTAGGCACATAAGGAGACGTAACGTAGACCGGCTTTTTCGGTTTGGCGGTTTTCTCCTCTGTATCGGCCTTGTTTGTGGCCGATACGGTGGTCGATATCGGTCTTCCGAAACCGATACACTTGGCCGATGCGAGTGTCCTGTCTCCTTATCGCTCGTATCGGCCTTGTTTGTGGCCGATACCGGTGGCCGATGTCGGCCGGCCGTGGCCGATCATCGCTCGGTCGATACGGATGTCCCGTATCCTCCTCTTTACCGTCCTCTCCACTTTCTTCATCCAAGAGCGTGGTATCCGCCTCGTGGGATCGTTCCACCTCCCCCACTTCGTTCCGCATTGTCCTCGATGCGATCACCGAAAGGTAGCCGTCGGCCACTACGAAGATGTAGAGCGTTGACATACTCTTTCGGGTTAGCTTCGGTTTCCCGGGGAGTTGACCCATTGGTCTTTTGGAGGATGACGTGATCTGCCCCACTTGGTTATCCGGAGCTTTCGGTGCGAGCTCATTGATTCGAACTTCGCGTTGAGGTCGTGGTACGAGTTGTCAACCTTTGCTCGAATTTCCTTCTTGAACGTGCTAAACTCCAAGTGATTTCGGGTTTGGCCGTCGAGGATTTGCTTCGACGAGTCGAGCGGTTTGATCACCTTGGGGAGCCGGTGATGCGGCCGCTCCTCGAGTACCGGGGTGGTTGTTGTAGCCGGAGGACGATTTGGTGGTGGTCTCGGTGCGTATCCTCCCTGGTTGTATTGAGGTTTACCTTGGTAACCTCCTTGTTGCGCCCGGGGATAGACCCGGTCCCGGGGATTGACTACGTTGTTGTTGCGGTAGGAGAGGTTTGGGTGCTTGCGAGTAGTTGTTGAAACGCCAGCCGTTCGATTACCCATGTAGTTAATCTCCTCTTGATTTCCCTCTGTTGGGGGTATTTGTTCATCTCCGCTTCCCACAAAGTTGATCCCCACTTGTTGAGACATGATCAGCTTGTCAAGCTTCTCGTTCACCGCTTTTATCTCTCTCTTGAATTGCTCATCATTACCAGAGCTACGGATGTTGCGATCGTAATCCTCGCCATAGTTGCTATCACTCAATGCATAGTTCTCCACCAACAGCTGCCCATCCGCTTCCGTCTTCCCAAGAAAGTTACCTTGGCTAGCCGAATCTAGAAGCATTCCGAACTTGGGTTTTAAGCCTCGGTAGAATGTGCTTGAGCAAACTTTCTCCCGAGAACCCGTGGTGTGGACATCTCGGCGTATAACCTTTGAATCTCTCCCAAGCTTCGCTAAATGTTTCATGGTCCTTTTGAGCGAAAGCCGAGATTTCATTCCTTAGCTTTGATGTCCGAACCACCGAGAAGAACTTTGTTAGGAAAGCCTTCTTGCAAGCTTCCCAAGTATGGATGGTGTCCTTGACAAGGTTCTTTTGCCATAGGTGTGCTTTGTCCCCTAATGAGAAAGGGAACAAGCGCAGCTTGAACATGTCCTCGTTGACACCGTTGATCTTCACCGTATCGCATAGCATATCGAATTGGTGGAGGTGGTCAATCGGGTCCTCACTAGGCAAACCGTAGAACTTGTTGCCCGAGATCATGTTGATGAGACTCGGACTTGATCTCGAAGTTGTTGTTGGCGATGGCCGGCGGCGCAATACCACTACGGTAAGTGACGTTAGAAGGCACGTCGTCGGTTCCAATGGTACGCGTCGCATTGTTTGCGTTGTTTGCGTTGTTTGCGTCACCCATCTCGAATTCGATTCCGAACCCGAAGTGTCCGATGTGGATGAGTCGGATTGGAGGCTGGTTCTTCTTTCACGTGAGATAGCTCTTTCGTGTGCTTTGATGTCCGCGAAGAAGAGCAAGTCGTCACTTTGTCGGTGACTTCTTCTTTGCATACACCTACAAAACGAAAATCACAAGGAAAGAGAACAAGTTAGTAACGAAGCCGAGACTTAATCCCAAGTGGTTTCAAAATTCTAATAATTGTTCGAGTTCCCGAATCGGCAACGGCGCCAATTTGATAAACGAGATTTCACCCCGCTTAATCTAATATCTTATTGTAGTATTTAAGATGTCAAACCAAATCAGGAGCAAACAATGTATTTGAATTCATGCGAAACAAACTCGGTTTAAGTGTGATCAAAAGGGTTGTTTGTGTGATGTTTTTGTAACCGAAGATTTAACAAAACGAAAAACGAGAATTAAAGGTTTTGAAAGATTATTAAAAGGCTAAACAATCGAGGTTAAGGTGTTTTATAGGATGATTAAACTTTCGGATTTCAAATTGTCTTTTATAAAATTTACTTTAAGGTTTTGAAAACGATTTTAGATCAATCCACTCTCGTGGCAATGATCCTTTTCTCAACGATCAAACTAACACAATGTCTTGGATAGTTTAATCGTCGAGAAACTTTAAGGACAAATCAATTCTAACCACCAAGCTTATTAACACAGATCTCTCGGTTAAGCTAGGCTTGGTTCTAAGGTAATTGTTCGGGAGGCTTTATAATCTCTCGATTCATAAAGCTTCCCGGGTTCGATAATCGAATGGCCAACTCGATTAAAGCTTTAAGGTTGTTACCAAAGACTAAAGTTTTCAATCAATTAAGTTTTAGACAATTTTCATTCCTAGATTTAATCAAACCCCTTTTACCCTAACCCAATTGTCTATTTAGAACTACTCACAAATCATATTGAGATTCATAACAATTTGATTCAAAGAAACCATAAGCATAAACAAATAAACAAAGAGAACAAAGGGTAAAGAAAACTCTTATTCAATGATGATGATGAAGATTACAAGGTGGCCAAGAAGCAATCACCCAGAAATCCTCACAAGTCTCAAATTCAAAAACAAAAACTAAGATAATCGATAATCCCCAGGGTGGCTGTGTTTTTACCCTAATAAAAAAAAAGTCTAAACCGAAAATAAAACAAAGGAAACCAAAAATCAAACCGGTTTTCCTTTTTACATAGCGAAAAACCAAATCTCATAAAATTTCGCAGCCTGTATCGGTCAAGGCAAACCGATACAGAGCTGGCCGATACGCGCTTCGGCAAATCTTCCTTCGGCTCTGTTTTCTTCGTATCGGCCGAGGCTAAGCCGATACGATAGGTCGATACGTGTCTTCGGGTCTTCTTCTCTTGTATCGGTCACTCCAAACCGATACGGTTGGCCGATACAAGCTTCGGCGAATCCTCTGTTTTCAATATCGGCCACGGAGACCGATATGCTTGGCCGATACGGACTTCGACAAACTCTCTCGTCTTCCGTATCGGCCAACCGAAACCGATACAACATGCCGATGCAAGTGTATCGGTTTCTTTTGGCTCAAATCCATCAATTTCGCCGTCTTTATGCTCCAAAACCTGAAACACACAAAACAAACCAAAATGCAACCTATATGACACTAAATGCAACCTAAATGAATGAGTTCTAATGCATAACCTAAAGTAAAATGTGTAAAATATGCAAGTTATCACTAAGTTTGCTTTGCAATCACTTATCTTCTCAGTTACAGGAAGACTGTTCATATCTTTCAAAGTATTAGTGGTCATATGTGAAAGTCACCTGCACAGAAAACAGAAACAAATCACCATCTAAGCAAACTAGAGACGAATAATAACAAGGCTATAATAACCGTAATGAATTAGTGCAAGGTAAAAGTATCATTACACCGCAGGACAAAAACTAAATCGAAACAATGAAGACCAAAATCATAACCAACTCTAAATATCTAACGCAATTTTTCGATTCCGCTACCAAACACACACACACACACACACACAGGATGCTGAATTTTTCGTCCTACCGTTGCACTAAGCCTAAAATGAGACACTTAAAATGTGGTTCTAATTCATCACATAGCAATAGATCTTTACAAAATTGCACACAGATATCGGTGATAGCAAGTCTATAAAGCTCAAATAAGCCACGAAACTCCACACAAAAAAACAGAAGATTAAGAAGAGGATTATCTGATAGGGCAAGAGTTAAAAAGAACAATACTAGTTAAAATTCCCTAAATCGACTCTACTTCACATACTGTAGCAGACAAATTCAACAGCGAAAAGCAGAACATAGCATAGATCTAGTTAGAGCTCGATTTTTCCAGAAATGCAACAAAACCACGATCTCACACAAGAACTCTCACACGATCTCGATTAGTTTTCAAAATCCGATTCAGATACATTTCACCAAATAACATATTCTACTACTCTAGAGATCAAAAACCACATGAATATCGAGACACTGTTCAAAATCTGCAGTACGCATTTATATAAAAAATAAGATGGAGATAGAGAGATTTTACCGGCGAATCAAGCGGCGGCGAAACGCAGACTCAACATAGAAAAGTGACGACGTGGTAGAGAAGATCTGTGGACTCGGCGATCCTAAGGATCTATATAAGGAAATTAAATATGTGAAACGCGAGAGAAATCAGAGAGAGAGAGAGTCTTTTAATTTTGTTGGAGACGAAGAAAATATCAAAATTCAACACTTACCGGTGATGCACTTTCACGAGTCGTATTCATAAGGTATGAATGACGTCGTATTTGTGTATTGTCGACTAAATGACGTCGTATTTGTGTACTGTAGAGTAAACGACGTCGTTTAGAGGTGAAATTAATGTTTTTTTTCCCTTTTTGTTCGCATTACTTCCAAAATATACTGGACGCAATCAATACATGTAATTTTGTGAAATGTAATTCAAAAAGGGTAGTTTTGTAATTCCCCAAAACTAAATTCAAATAACCTACTCACGCAATCCTACCCTTTAATATTATATCATAAACACTAATTAGCGAACCCAAATGAAAATATTTTAATATTGATAATTTTTAAAGGTAAATCAAGCTTTTTGAAGTTTTGAAAATGTGTAAATATGTGAAAAAATTGAATGGAGAATTACAAAACAACACCATTTGAATTACATTTGACAAAACTACACATAAACACTCAAAATTAAATCCAAATAAACCCTATCCACACAATCCTACCCTTTAATAATATACCTAAACATTAATTAGCGAACCCAAATGAAAATATTTTAATTTTGGTAATTTTTTAAAGGGTAAATCAAGTTTTTAAAATTTTGAAAAGACCTAAATATGTGAAAAAGTTGAATTAGGTAGAGTTTTGTAAAAGAAAGATGAAAGGATATAGTTTTGTGAATTCCTCAATATTGAATTATGTAGAGTTTTATAAAGGAAACAAAGAAATGGTAGTTTTGTGAATTCCTCTATATATTTATTTATATATATATAAGTGAATATAAAATCTGATAAAACCAAAAATATATAATTTATTGTCCTTGCGTGTCTGATTCAAAACCGCGAAGGCGATGCTTGACCCGATGAAATCGAAATCGAAGCAAGCGATGTTGCTATGGTTCGAAGGTTTTCGAGAAGCTTGTTCTCTTCACCGTGTTGTTATTCTCTGCCTAAGGTTCCCTCTCTAAAAACTCCAAAAATCCAATCTCTTTATCTCTCGAAAGTGTGTGCGATTCTAACAAATTGGTTTTTGATTCGGTGTTTGCTTATAGGTCGAGAAAGTTGCTATTACGAACGGGACAGTGTTTTCTTTTGAATGGTTTGATTTTCTTAGGAAGGTAAAATCAAAAATCTGGTCTCTATTTGGTCTCGTCTTTGTATAAACCTTTTGGATTTTGACTTTTAAATTGAGTTTTTTGTGTTGACTTGAGTCAACTTTGCGATTCGTTTGTGAAATCTCGAGACTTGATTGAAGCAGAGAGCTTTTCACTTTTGTTTCTTAAGATGTTTTTGGCTTCAGAATCATTCACAAAATTCAATACTTTGTAGTTTACTTATCAATACTTTGATCATACTTTTCAATTTTGTTTGTTTGTTTCCTTTTTTTTGTTGAAATTGGGTGCAGTTTAGGTGTGTTTAAGTGGTTTATTGATCCAGCACTTCAATGGATATTACCTGATCCTGTCTCTTCTCAAGAGTTTTATTCTTATGGTGGTTTTTATTCCTTTCTACGTGGTGGTCTCTTGCAGCTCTTCTATGTGAGTTTGCTATTAACTTAGAGATTTGTTATCTAGCCTATTGTCTGTGTTTTATGGCTTGATGAGTCTTCTTCGACTTTTGTTTTTGATCATCATTGTCTTTCTGCTTTATCTTACCATGTGTAACAGGTATTTTGGTTCTATCCTCTATACATGCTCAGCTTCATCTTGAGTAATATCTGGTACCCTTTTTCAATCTTTGCTCTTGTTATGTTGATATGTATCTCTATTCTCTGTGTTTGTATTGCCCATTAACGTTGATTTCATCTAATTTCTTAGGTATAACGATATTGCAAAGCATGGGTTCGAGGCAATGGAGAATTCTGAATTAAACTATTCAGAAGCATTAAGACAAGGTGAAGCTCCGGCTTCGGTGAACATGGCAAGTGTTGAAAGGCCTTCTTCTGGTCTTGGAGGGTAATACTATACCTACTCACTTCTTTAAAACCAATGAAAATAAGTAAAAAAACCCGGTTTTCCTTTTGTTAAACAATTCTTTTCAGGGTGATGATCGACATAGGAGAGCAAGTGTATTCAATACTACTTCTGACATTCTTTTTTCTAGAGGTAACAGATTTTACTTTGTGAATCTCAATTGAATCTATACTTTCTCTTCATTTGAGTATGGTAAGAGATGCGATGGATAAGCTAATTGTTACAAAGCAGGTTTATCTTGTTGGCGTTATACCTTACATTGGGAAGATACTAAACTTCTTACTTCTTTCATGGATGTATGCCTACTACTGCTACGAGTATGTTATGATTTCTCATCTTAAACTTTAATCCTATGTAATGGTGCCAAGAAATGAAGTTAGTTAGAGTTATTAAAAATCATGTGTTGTCTTTGTAGATATAAATGGAACTTCTCGGGGATTCCTTTGGATAAACGGCTGTACTACTTTGAATCTAACTGGGCCTTTTTTACTGGTTTTGGTAACCTTTTTCTACTTTCTATTTGGTTCCTTTGGAGACATTAATAGAAGGAAAAAAACTGAATGTTTGGTTTTCAGGAAGCCCCTGCGTGTTGGCTATTTTCTTTCTCTCCCCTCTTGTGAGCGGATCGCTTATGGCCATCCTGTTTCCACTGGTAAATGATCTTTTTGCTTTGATATAACATAGTTTGAGACATTTGATTCTTGTCCTCTTTTTTACAGTTACTTAACTTACGAATTAGTGATTAACATTGAGAATATGTGCAGTTTGTTTTAACAGCTACAGGATCAGGGCCTGAAAAAGCTGTAATGGCACCAAGAAGAACGTGGAAATGTGCAGGTTTAGGCAGGCTTCCAATATTCTATGCAGCGGACACACTCTCGTAAGCCAATTACTCCCTCTTCTAATCGTTGAAACTAACACGCATTATCTTGAAATCTCTAGTGATCTAAGGAAAAGTAAATGCTTGTAATCAAATTTCAAATGTCTGAAGAAGTAATCCTTATCAAACATATGTTTGTGATGTTTTCATGAGGATATATGTACACGGTACTTTCTTAAGTTGTGCATTGATAATACAGGATGTTGGCGTTGTCCATGTTCCGGTTAGAGTCTCCGCACCAGATGTAACGCGAGAAGAGACAGACCGAAGCTGAAACATTGTTTATGCATCTCTCTGATATCTCGAGGTCAGTCACAACTCAACAGGAAAAATACAGATGTAACATGTTAAAACAGGCTTGAAGCTGGAACATGATGATTCAAATATGCTGCAAAAAAAAAGCAAAAGATATGAAGAAAGCAAAGATTGTGTGTTAGAAATAGAGAGTTTGATTGTAAATTAATAGAAGAATCCTTACGTTGTAGGTTGTACAAACAAGTGTTTTAATATGTTTTTCATTCATTTTTATTGGTATCAATCTCTGCTACCAAATGTGTGTAACTTCTTTGACTGATTTCAGTTATGGTGGCATTGCATGATCTTTTTTTTTCTCCCTTGTCACGTGTCACCTCTTTGGAATGCATAGCTCTTCCTCCAATATGTACTTTGCCCTATTTATAAATATAAAAAGATTATAAAAATAAGCCACGAAGTTTCATTTATTGACTCCAAGCACCTCATTTTGGGTTTAATTGATAAATTTAAATTATATTGGGGTTAATTTATAACGTTAACCTAAATTTAGGGACTTACTACTATTATTCCCAAAATATAATAATCTGACATTCCGAATAAACGGCGACGATAATCTCTCTCTCTCTCTCTCTCTCTCTCTCTCTCTCTCTCTCTCTCTCTCTCTCTCTCTCTCTATCTCTCACACCACGACAACGACGACGGCGATCGCAGTGAAGAGAATCTCTATGATGTTTGCTTAGGTACCTGATTTCGATTTTGATTTCGCTTCGTTTTCGGTTAATTGGAGCAAGCGCTTGGATATCAGCGGAGCCAGAGGCGACATTCAACATCGTCTAAGTAAACAATCGTGAGTTCTTCAGCTTCTCCGTAGATTTAGCTCCAAGTTTTCTTCAGTACCACTCTTAATCTCTCTCTCTCTCTCTCTCTCTCTCTCTCTCTCTCTCTTACTAGATCTTACTTTGTTCAAGTCCTTAGCTTCGTCGCTGAACTGGGTAAGGATTGTGCGGCGAGGAGTGCGATTTCTACAAATTTCTCTTAAAATGTTTTATAGCTTTGACACTTTTTTGATGATGATTTTTTTTGCAGATTCACCACACATTAGAGCCTTTTTGCTCAATTGCATGCACTAAGGCACATCGGTTTATTACAGATTTACACACACAATGGTACATTGCGATTTACTTTGCTCAAATTTTGGCGTGCTTTTGATTGTTGTATGAACTCTTTTGGATATTCACCGTTTTGTTTATTTGTGTATTATATGTTTGTTAAGGCACAAGATTCTGCTGATGATGATTATATCGATTGGAACACTGATGATGATCTTGAGGTTGATAACAAGATTGATAGCTTTCGGTCTTCTTCTTCTTCTTCTGTACATCCTACTGTTGAATCTTTGGCTGTTCCTGCGCCTGTAAGTGTTCTTTTGAAACATAGCTCTTAACGATGTTTAGTATGTGCTTGAGAACCTTGACATTATTCTTCGCTGTTTCTTATGTGAATGTTTTATACTTGTTTATAATATTATCAGAGAACCAGTTCTTCGAGCTCTCCTGATGAGACTGAGACGACTTGTGACTTAGTCCAGATAGGATTCTCAGACAAGATGTTTGCGACTTTGGTCGATATGGGATATTCAGTCGAGGATGCTGCTAAAGCAATAGAGGAGAATGGTGAGTTTTTGTTGGTATTTCTATATTGAGATATGTTTCTTAGTTTTATCAGTTACGTGATATCGTTGATTTTGCAGGACCAAATGCAGATGTTTTGGTGATTATTGATACTATCTCTAAGTACTCTGTAAGTTTCTAAACATTATAATGTTTGTGTTGCTTGTACTTTTCATTTGCCTTTGTCACTATTGTTCTGAATGTGTGTGTTAACACTGTATGTCTCATTCCTCTTATATTTCTTTTTACAGAGTAATTGTGAAGCTGGCTCTTCCAAGTCTAAAGTTATTGATCATTTCCTTGGGATGGGATACGATGAAGAGAAGGTTATCAAAGTCATCCATGAACATGGTATAGTTTCAAATCTCTCTCCTATTACGTAAAAAGAAGTGTTTGTCAATTTTCTAACATAAGCCTTATTAACTCGCAGGAGAAGAAAATGAAGAGCAAATATTAAATGCACTCCTCTCATGTGGGGTAAGTGTTGCTTTAAAGGTATCATGTCTCCTGAGATTAAGATTCCATCTGAAATTTCACTGATGATTTGTAGGGTGAAGAGATATCGCCAATAGTGAAGGAAGAAGAAGACTCCGATATTGATTGGACATCAAGTGATGATGAACTCAAGTTCCCGGATACATTGATCTCTGATGATGAGGTATATTCGTGATATGTAGCATTACACTGATCAGTTTTTAATGTATCTTACTGCTAGTTTTGCATATGTTTCAAAGTATATACTCGTTTCTTTAAGCTATTTTAAACCATGACAGAACGATGCAAGCTCCTCCTCTGAAAATGGAAACAAAATCAAGTCCTTGGTGAAGATGGGTTTCTCGCAGCTTGAAGCGTCTATAGCAATAGAGAGATGCGGTAAGCTTACGTAAAACTATTACAATCAACATAAAGTTTTAGGTCCTTTTCTTCAGGTTTTGCGTTTGAGGAAATAGCCATAAACCAAATTGCTTAGTTTTATACTTTTAGTGTTATGAGATTATGATCAAAGGTGAAAAGGTGGCCTTAGCCTCTGATTCTGTTATGTAGGCCGTTTATATGTGTGCTAAGCATTGTGATTGTATTTCACTAACTGATACCGAGTTATATTTTGATAACTGAGCCATTGTTATATAATTAAATTTCAGGCGAAACTGTGAGCTTAGCAGAGCTCACAGACTTCATTTGTGCTGCTCAGATGGCTCGACAGTTTAGCGAGTTTAACACAGACCCTGAAGAACGGAAGGTATGGTTGAAGCTTCTTTAAAAGTTTAACTTGTAAATGCCGTACTGATTTTGTGGGACTTTTTCTTTGCAGCCTAAACATGATGCTAAGAAAAGACGGACAGAGTTGAAAAGAGCTCCTAGATCATCTACTGATGATGAGCCAGTTCGGCTCCCAAATCCCATGATAGGGTTTGGTCTTCCAAATGAGCCGGGGCTGATCCAACATAGATCACTGCCGGAAGAAGCTTGTGTTCCACCGTACTTTTACTATGAAAATGTCGCTCTAGCACCGAAAGGCGTTTGGGAGACAATCTCACGTCACCTGTATGACATTGCACCCGAGTTTGTGGACTCGAAATACATATGTGCTGCCGCGAGGAAAAGAGGTTACATACATAATCTCCCCATTAGCAATAGGTTTATGCTTCAGCCTCCTCCAAAGTACACTATCAGCGAGGCGTTTCCATTGACCAAGAAATGGTGGCCAAGCTGGGACAAACGGACTAAGCTCAATTGCATCCTGACTGTGACAGCTAGCGCCCAGTTAACGAACCGGATTCGTGGATTACTTGAGCCTTACAATGGAGACCCGCCTTTGTATGTACAACAAAAAGTCATGGAGCAGTGCAGAAAATGGAATCTGGTATGGGTTGGGAAAAACAAAGCAGCCCCACTTGAGCCAGATGAAATGGAGAATATTCTTGGTTTCCCGAGAAACCATACTCGTGGTGGTGGCATGAGTAGGACCGAGCGCCTCAAGTCACTCGGGAACTCTTTTCAGGTAACTTCACTGCTCATATTCTGATTAAGAATAGTTTGCATCATACATATACCAATGATTTTCATATTTTAGTATTGGCTTACTGTTTTGAATTTGTAAAAGTCCTAGATAAACTTTTGAAATCACGTTTTTGGCTTTTAGGCTTTTAGCTTAATGGTTGGTGTTTGTGTTGGAACTTGTCTCAGGTTGATACAGTGGCATATCATCTATCTGTTCTGAAATCCATGTTCCCTGGAGGAATAAACGTCCTCTCGCTGTTCACGGGTATAGGTGGTGGAGAAGTAGCGCTTCACCGTCTTCAAGTCCCCATGAAGACTGTTGTTTCAGTGGAGATATCAGAAGTTAACAGAAACATTCTCAAGGACTTTTGGGAGCAAACTAACCAGAAGGGAACATTGATCGAGTTTGCAGATGTCGAGCACATGACCAACAACAAGATCGAAGAGATGATGGAGCGATTTGGCGGGTTCGATCTTGTTATTGGTGGTAGTCCATGCAATAACTTGGCTGGTGGTAATAGAGTGAGCCGGAGCGGTCTTGAAGGTGCACAATCTTCGCTTTTCTTTGAGTATTGCCGGATTCTCGAGGTGGTTCGTCACAAGACAGCGAGTATGAGAAGAAGACGTTGATTGTATCTTATGTCTTCTTAGTGTTTTGTCTCTGTCTCCTCTCTCTCTTCTTAAACCTAGATGATCTTTGTTTATGGTTTGTGTTATTATTGTCAATTCATACCAAACTGAATAACTAACAGAAAGGATAAGTGAACAATCATAAGTATGGACTTTCACCGTTACCAGATTTACCACCCTGAGAATCACAAATTTTCATTAATACCATTATCCTTCTTCTGATCAAAATTTGGAACCATGTGGCTGATGTTGTCTGAGCCGGTCATTCCTAAATTGGTTCAATACTTAAAAAGTGAATTTTTAGTTTTGTCATGACCAAACTGAAAAAATTCGTGCAAACTATCTTTTGCTTTTCAAAAACAGAAACTGTTATATGATTACCAAACAAGAAAAATCTAATACAAAAGGTAATATCTGACCATTTTATATAGTCTGATAATAAGTTGGACTAAAACAGACATCTCAGTCTTGCAAACGTCAAGTAGCCGGTGTGACCTCTTGCTTCGCTGCAAGGCCGAGCCAAGACGGTTGAAGTAGTGGCCGAGGTCGCATTAGAAGCATTGTCACGTGAAACAGTGCTGTTTTCGCTTGAACGGTGTTGTCTCTTGCAAGGTCTCATTCCTCCACTAACCTCGTCGTCGTCGTGGCTGTCACCAACCAAACTACAAGTATCTACTTTCACTTCCTTCACTTCATATGTTCTGAGTAGCACTTCAAACGTTCTTATCTCTGCAAAACAACAGGTCACAAGCGTAATTAGCACATGTTTTGTTTCCATAGAGGTAAAATAAGAGTCAAAACTAATTATGTCAAAGAGTTTAATCTAGTTAAAAAGTGATTCTTTCGACTTATCAACCGAAAACATGAATGACCCTGGGAAGTTGTTAACAGTTTAACACACATATACAAGAAAAGGGTAGACTAAAGAACATAATTTTAGTGTATATAACATGTTTCTTAGTCCTAGGATTTAAAAAGTGAGAAAAGGCTTCACTCTAGCAGTGACTAATATACTACTCTGATATTACGATCTTTCGGTGTGTATAGGACAAGAAACAAAGAGCTATTGTAAAAATGAGGGTGAACTTTTTACCTATGAAATCTAATGTGAGGGCTTCACAAGTGCGTTGTACTTGCTCGATGCAAGGCGAGAAAGAGCAGAGAACTCCATCCTGCTTCAACATCTTTGCCGCAGAAGGAACCGCAAGCCATGGCTGTGGAAGGTCCAAAAACACTGAATCAGCCAAACCCGACAGTTTTTCAGGGAACCCTTCTCCTTGAATGTCTCTAACCTCTACAGTCACTAAACTGCTAATACCCGTCTTCTCAAAATCTTCCCTGTTGCAAAAATCAAAAGTATAAAGATCTCAAAAGTAACATAAAGACAACAACTTTAAGAAAGCTAAAGATCACACACACACAAAAGTTTCTACCTTGCAGAGACAGCTCGTTGCTCATGGAAATCAAAAGAATAAACATGCCCACTCGGAGCCACGGCTCGAGCAAGCGAAGTCGAAAGCGAACCACTTCCCGTGCCAGACTCAATAACAACACAGCCAGGGACTACCTCTAGAAACATAACCACAAAGCTAATATCCGCAATGTAAAGAATCTGTGTCCTGTGGCTTAAAACCAATGTCCATAGCTCAGGAGTTGGAGCTAAAAGGTAAACGAATCTGCCCTTGTTGCTAAACACTTTACTGCCTAATGGCTTACCAATCCAATCAGAATGTTTATACACACCATAACGATTCTGAAGCACACCGTCTTTGCTTACAATCACTGGTTTCATTACATCGTGTCTTTCGTAAACTATGACCAAGTCTCCTTCTTCAATACACCTTTTGTAAGAAAAGGCCTTCTTTGTCTCCGTTGCTAACATCTTTACTTTGTTCGATTGTCTGAAAAATTCAATGCCTTTTGTGTTTAGTTGAAATTACTAAACAAAACACAAACAATGGATTCTCAGAGATCACAATATTAGAAGCTAAGCAAGGGTAATAGCAAAACACAATGGAGAAGAAATACTCACAGAAAGAAGAAAGGTAAGAGCTTGAGCTTACGATGGAGGAACTGTGTGTTGAATTACGTGTAGGGCTTTCGATTTCCTTATTTTTCAAATAAAATCGGATTTTTAGTCAAACCGGTCTAGAGTACCGGTTTGGTATAATTAAACCGGTCGATACGGTTTGGATTTATACAGAGAGAATAATTATTTGGGCCTTTCATGAGTTTTAATTTGGGCCCATTTATTCTCTATTTTCCTTTTTCCTCTGAATCGTCTCTTAAGCAAAGATTTTAGCAAGTGGTCGAAAGTTTTGAGAGAGAGAGAGAGAGAGAGAGAGAGCTCGAAATCGGAGTCTCGGATGCTGAATAAACTTATGCACGGCGGTTCTATGTACCGTGCCGGTGTCGCCATGTTATCTTCGCCGTCTTCCTCTACTCGGTATTCATGGAAATCTCCAAGTTCCGGTGTATTCTCCGGTGGATTTTCGAGGAATCGCGTGGATTTTCCGGCTAAGTTTCCTATAGCTTCTTCTTCTGTTCGATATTTCGCCTCTTCAGGCGGTTTCGATAAGATTCAGGTTCAAAACCCTATCGTTGAAATGGATGGTAAGAACTAAGATTCTTCACTTAACGTTTATTAAACTGTTAATTATTGTTGTTAATTCATGAGAATTTTTCATTACTAACATAAGCTTGAGTTCATTATATTGGCATCTATTTTTTGTGGAAATTGATCAGTAATTAGTATTATAGATTAGCTTCGTTGCAAGAATGTCTTTAAATATTTACTTGTTTGATTATGTTGCTTGCTAATATTAATATTACAGGTGATGAAATGACGAGGGTGATATGGAGTATGATAAAGGATAAAGTAAGGATGTAGTTATCACCAAGTCCTTACAATTTTGTGAGCAAGTTATTTATTTGACAGAGCTTACATGGTGTTTTCTTATGTTTTTTTGCAGCTTATTTTTCCTTATCTGGATTTGGATGTAAAGTACTTTGATTTGGGAGTTTTGAACCGTGATGCTACTGATGACAAGGTTACTGTTGAAAGTGCCGAAGCAGCTCTTAAGTAAGTTATAATGTTTATTTGGATTGTATAACAAAACATTTCAAAGGCTGAACTGTTTGTGATAGTTTTGGTCTCGCATTTTGCCTTAGCAGCTTAGAGCTTAAGCCTTTTTCTTTTTGCAGGTACAACGTTGCTATCAAATGTGCCACTATAACTCCTGGTTTGTGATGTTATTTTCATTTGCGATACATTTGCTGGGTTGCTACCTTGTTTTCTTTCAGACCAACATTTTTTTTATCTCCCCTATGATATTTTGTTTTATGCAGATGAGGGCAGAGTGAAAGAGTTTGGACTGAAATCAATGTGGAGGAGTCCTAATGGGACAATCAGAAACATTTTAGACGGTTTGTCTCTGTATTATTGGGAGAGCAGAACATGTTTTCTAGGAATATCTTAGTTAAAATGCTTTACAATTTTCATCCAGTCAGCAAGTTCTTTGGGCATTTTGAGTTTTCAATTTTGTAACATAACGTTCAAAATATTATAGGAACTGTATTCCGTGAACCTATCATGTGCAGCAATATCCCCCGGCTTGTTCCTGGTAAACGTTTTTGCCTTGTGATAAATGTGTTTATATGTGTATTGAGATACCAATGGGAAACTTAAAGCTTTTGCTTCTACAGGTTGGAAAAAACCCATATGCATTGGTAGGCATGCTTTTGGTGACCAGTATCGAGCCACTGATTTGGTAGTTAAAGGGCCAGGAAAGTTGAAAATGGTTTTTGGTAAGGTCGCACCAAGATACATTCATTAGACAAGAAGGATTCTTTAATAGCGTAGTGCAGATTGTAAATGAATTTATCTCATTCTTTAATTAGTTCCAGAAGATGGGATTGCACCTGTGGAACTAGATGTATATGATTTCAAAGGACCAGGTATCGCACTTTCTATGTACAACGTCGATGAGGTTTGTCACTTTAATTACCTGGTTTTAGTTTTCTTCACTTCGGTTGTCAAAATTGTTATATACCAATCATGTTATGTTTTGATGACATGCCAGTCAATACGAACTTTTGCCGAGTCATCTATGGCGATGGCACTTGCTAAGAAATGGCCACTATACTTGAGCACCAAGAACACAATTCTCAAGAAATATGATGGCAGGTTTGTTTTATCTCCTTGGTGATTTCCATGTCCCTGTTTTGTATAAGCTAGGTTTTCTAAGATGTAGTGACACAGGTTCAAGGACATATTTCAAGAAGTTTATGAGGCAAATTGGAAGCAAAAGTTTGAAGAGCACTCGATTTGGTTAATATCTATCGATACTTATTTACTTTATGCTTCCTCTTTCATATCGTATTCTATAAAGTTAATATGCTATTGGCGTTATCGATTTAGGTATGAACATCGCTTGATCGATGACATGGTGGCATACGCAATGAAAAGCGAAGGTGGCTATGTTTGGGCGTGTAAAAATTATGACGGTGATGTGCAAAGTGATCTTCTTGCTCAAGGTACATGCATATTTGAAACAAGTACTAAATTTTGAGTGTGTATGTCAACAACGCTCTTAACAGTTTCTTCTTCTTTAAATGTAGGGTTTGGCTCATTAGGCCTCATGACCTCCGTTTTGGTAAGTATCATAAAGGGAAAGCCAAGATTCGATTTTCTGTGCAGATAAAAGTCCTTAACTTGATATTTGTTGCTCAGTTATCCTCTGATGGGAAAACAATCGAGTCAGAGGCAGCTCATGGAACCGTAACTCGGCATTTCCGACTGCACCAAAAGGGGCAAGAAACCAGTACTAACAGTATCGCCTCCATATTCGCATGGACACGTGGCTTGGAACACAGGTCTCTAGCTTCTTACGCCCTCGTCTTTATCCTCCTTTCTAAACGAATTATGAGTTCCTTCATTGCATACACCTATTCCACTTACATTGCAACTCTCTTGTGCCATGTAATCTAGTTCTCTTGATCTTCATTCTGATGGACTCTTTTGACCGTATTGCTTTTAAAGGGCCAAACTCGACAAGAACGATAAATTGATGGAGTTTGTCAAGAAGCTGGAGTCATCCTGTGTAAGCACGGTAGAGACAGGGAAAATGACAAAGGATCTTGCCCTTTTAGTCCATGGTCCCAAGTAAGTAACCTTTCATTTTCCTCACTATCTGTTGTCTGGGCATTTGCATGAAATAGGAAAGGGCTTTAAAACGTCTTTGATTAACCAAACCAATTAACCCAAAAAAGTTGTAAAGAACACATATAGAGTTTATATATGATTTGGGTTTAATACCAGTTTTGTCTCTGATGTTTTCTTCATGTAGGGTGAGTAGAGATTTGTTCTTGAACACAGAAGAGTTCATTGACGCAGTAGCCTCAGATCTTCAGTCACAGCTCAACAAGCCTACTGTTGTCTAAACCATATCTGGTAACTATAAAAGCTCGTCATAATAATTGAAAACACCACACATTTTACTAATAAATACGGCGGCTCTATTGGTTTACCTTTTGGGTTTGTTTCAATAATTTGAGTGAGTAAAATATATCAACAAACACGATGGTGACTGGCATAACCATTGGTAAGATGGGACGGTAGATAGAGAGAGAGAGAGCTCAGCAGGGGTGACCTGAGAACACATGAAGAAACACACACACACACAGATATGTAATGATGACTACGTGGCATCATTACAGCCGTTGATTAGCACATGTGTTCTCATGTCGACCCTGTCGAGATCCACTACCTTTCACTATAAAATAATAATAAATGGTTTACTACAACTTTTAGTTTCTTCGAGTTCTGTCATAACTGGTGGAAGCTTAAATATATATAACACACGTCATGAAGGGGTTGGGTAGTAGTACACAATAATACAAAATTGTAGTACAAAGGGAGAAGTTTTTGTTGCCATTCATTTACCTTTTTGTGTAGTACAAAAACACATAAGAGACTCTTGTACTGCAAAATTGATTAGAAGTAGAAAAGAACAATCAACATTGTTGTAGTTGTACTCTTCTGAGAAAGTACAAGAGTGAGTTTTGTACTAGCATTCTTTTTTTCGGAAATTCCAATGCCTATTATTATATTCTTTCTATCTTTGAACCTCTATAATAATATTCTAAATTTATAACCAAAAAGTAGTGAAAGCAATTAGAAAGAGACACTAGTTAGTTATTGTTTTAGTCACTTGCGTAAATACTGGGATAGTAACAAGAACTTTGCATATGTCAATGTCCCACATCGTATATTAGATAAAGACAACCAAAACCAAAGCTAATTATTTTGTGTAAAATCTTTAAAGTTTTATGTTAAAAACTCATTATATAGCGCGACATTTAATTGGGCCCTAATAAGCCCAATATAAAGTCCTCTTCGTGCACGAAATAATAACATAATAATTTGTTTCGTTTAAAACCCTAAAGAAGCCTCTCTCTCTCTCTCTGTTGTTTCTCTGCTTCAATCTTCGAATTTTCTCTCTAGAGGCACATCACCATGCCGAAGCATTATCGACCAGCGGTTAGTGTTTCTCTTTGATTTCGAAGCTCTATTCTTCATTACATTTCGTTGATTCAGAAACTGTTATAATCAATCTTGTTTGGGTTTTTTTTCTCCTGTTTTTCTCGAGAAAACTGTTTAGCTTGAAATTTTTAGCAATGTTTGTATCTTTTTTTTTGCAGGGAAAAAAGAAGGAAGGCAATGCCGCTAGGTACATGACAAGGTCACAAGCACTTAAACATCTACAAGTCAATTTAAACCTATTCAGGTTTTACTCTCTTCACCATCTTTATTGTTAGGACAAGCATATAAGTGTTCACTAGGGTTATATATGTGACTAATTTGTGATCTCTAGCTTCTTTTTTGGTTTATTATGTGTTTTCATGGATTTTTTGGTGAATTTTTTCAGGAGACTATGTATTGTGAAAGGTATATTCCCTCGAGAACCGAAGAAGAAAGTAAAGGGAAACCATCACACTTACTACCATGTTAAGGATATTTCTTTCCTTCATCATGAGCCACTTCTTGAGAAGTTTAGGGAAATTAAAACGTATCAGAAGAAAGTATTGAAAGCTAAAGCCAAGAAAAACGAGGAGCTTGCTCGTCTTTTGCTTACCCGCCAGCCTACTTACAAGCTAGATAGACTGATCCGCGAAAGGTTTGCTTCAGACATTTGAATCCATCGTTATGTCTGAAGTTTCATGAGTTTTAGACTGTTCACATCTGTTTTTGCTGGTGTTGTGAGTATTGTAGATATCCGACATTTATTGATGCGCTACGTGACTTGGATGATTGTCTTACAATGGTTCATCTTTTTGCGGTTTTACCTGCTTCAGACAGGGAAAATCTTGAAGTTAAACGAGTCCATAACTGTAGAAAGTAAGATAATTTGCTTCATTTTGGACTCTTGTGCTCTTACTTATTGATAACTTCTCTTAACTCGTATGATATCTATATTCATACTTTGCGCATTTTTTGTAAATCAGATTAAGCCATGAATGGCAAGCTTTCATTTCGCGTACTCATGCATTACGAAAAGTGTTTGTGTCTGTCAAGGGCATATACTATCAGGTATTGTGTTATTTTATCTGGATAGATTATAATGCAATTATTGAAGTACTCCCTCTTTAATGTAACAATTCTCGTTACTTTGTTAGGCTGAATTAGAGGGTCAAAAGATCACTTGGTTGACTCCTCACGCGATTCAACAAGTCTTTACGAATGATGTTGACTTTGGTGTATTGCTAACCTTTTTGGAATTTTATGAGGTGATAACTCTTTTCTCGTGCTCTTTGTTAACTTAATTCGTCTGTTTCGTAATAAGTAAGTTGAGCTCTCTAGTCTTAATTGACTTGTAAACTTATCCTGAAAAAATTAATTCACCTTTTCGATGCAGGCTCTTCTTGCCTTTATCAACTTTAAGCTTTACCATTCTCTGAATGTGAAATATCCACCAATCCTTGATTCTCGGTTAGAGGCTTTGGCTGCAGGTATGTTTTACTTGGAGATAGTATATGGGAGTTTTATATGTAACCTTTAGACTGTGGAATCTCTTACTCTTACTAATATTTGGACACATCTTCAATGTTGCAGATCTCTATGCACTGTCGAGATACATAGATGCTAGCTCAAGAGGCATGGTGGTGGAGTCTAATGTTGATTCTTCATCTAGCTCTCAGCCTAATGACCGTGATGAGTCTGAGTTGAGACTTGCACAGCTACAACACCAGCTGCCTTCGAGTGAGCCTGGGGCTTTGATGCATCTCGTTGCAGATAACAATAAAGATGTTGAAGAGGATGAAGAAACAAGAGCTTGCAAGTCTCTCTTCAAGGATCTTAAGTTTTTCCTGAGCCGTGAGGTATGTTATTGATTCATTCCTTCTAAGGCCCTTTTCATCCCTGAATTTTATCTTGTAAAATAGTAAAATCGTCGGCAAATCTAACTGGTAGGGACAAAGCATGCTCTGTTTAACAATTTTGTGTTCTTATGTAGGTACCAAGAGAGTCTCTGCTTTTTGTGCTCCCAGCTTTTGGTGGGATGGTGTCTTGGGAAGGAGAAGGTGCACCTTTCAAGGAGGATGATGAGAGTATTACACATCATGTAAGCCATTTAGCTTGTTGCTTAACATTCAATCTTTTTCTTCTAAAGTTTATGCAGAGAGATATATGTCAATAACATCCATTTTTGTGTTGTAGATCATTGATAAGCCAAGCTCGGGCCATATGTATCTGTCAAGGGAATATGTTCAACCACAGTGGATCTATGACTGCGTGAATGCTCGCATAATCTTACCAACTGAAAAGTATATGGTCGGAAGGTAATTCATTCTTAGTACCCCTTTTGCTTATCGCTTCTTCTTCTTCTACCATTTACCGACATTTGGTTTTGCGTTTTTTATAATACAAGCAGCATCCCACCTCCGCATTTGTCACCATTTGTGGACAACGAAGCAGAAGGATATGTTCCTGATTATGCTTTAACCGTCGAAAAGCTAAAAGCAGCAGCTAGAAACCAAGTTCTTCCTTTGCCAGGTGTTGGCATAGAAGATCTCGGAGATCCTCAAAGCTTGTTACACGATGGTGTCATGACCCGTGCCGAGGAAGCAGAAACTGCTAGGAAGAATAAGAAGGTTTTGACTTTGTACTGATATACATGAATTATCTCACAATCCTGTTGAAAGCCGTTGCAACTGTTGATTAAGTGTAAATAACTTTGGTGTTGTAGATGGCAGCGCAAGAGAAGCAGTACCACGAGGAACTGAAGAAGGAACTGATGGGAAGTGTCGACATTGTAGGGGCTTTGTTAGATGAAGAAGATGAGGGTGAGGAAGAATCAGATGTTGATGAAACTATAGCTAATGATGAAGCTGAGATGTCCAATGTGACGATGACCCGTAAGAGTAGAAAGCTATACCAAGCCATGAAGGTAACTATTTGACATTGCAATGAAAGGCTCTTTAGTGTATTTGTAGCTTAATGTTTTTATTTGATTGTATTTTTGGTTTTGTGAAATGTTACAGATGGGTAAGGAGAAGAAGAGAGAAGGTGTTGAACGAATCAAGCAGCGTAAGAAAATTCTAAAGGTTCTCAATAGTTAATATGTTTATTTTCTTCATAATTTACATTTTGTATTTTCAGTTTTGGAAGGCTATTTCTTTATATGCACTGGCAAATTTTATAATTTGATTAGTATTCACAAAGCAAGCAGTACTATTAACACTTACACCTTTCTTCTTGCAATCATATGATCTTCTCTACTGAATTTAGCTTTCAATTAGCTTTACTAAACACATCCAATAACAATAATGAATTCGGAAATTTTGAAAAAAAGAATAAAGATTACAAAGAATATTCAAAGGATAATATAAAGAAATCACTAATAAATTGTACAGACTAAAAGAGAGAGAGAGTATTGGAAAAGAGTTTGAAAAGTAAAGAGAAAGACTTACTCCACAACAAAACTTCCCCCAAAAACAACATTGGGAACACTTTTGAAAAACATGGGTTAGTATTTGATTATAAGCAGACAGAAGTTATATACCCTCACAAGTGAATGATATGCTCAAGTCCCAATCATCCTCTGTTTCCAAGCTGATCACCCTAACAACTACAATGACCTTATAAGCACAACCACTTATCAGCCGCGTTCCCTTACACAGTTCCCAGGTAACAAGTACTTGTAACTCTCAGCTTTTTCGATTAGATGTGCCGGTAAATGAACAGCAGAGTAAGACCGAGGTATCGGACCAAGCTTCCCGATGATTTCTCTAAACGTATACTCTTCAGGTAGCATATCGAACAGATCGGTTCCTTTACATATCACATCTTGGATTCTTTTCGGGTTTAGGTAATGAGAGAATCTGACACGGTCGTTGTGGCTATAAGCTTTCATCTTGAATATAAACTCGCTGATGTGTCTGAAACAGAAACTGCAGTGCCATCCCGAATCAGCTAAAAGAGTGTCTCCTTGACGGAAATGAGCGTACCGTGTTTTATCCGGCTTGTACTGATGAATAGAAGCTCTCCAGCTTTTGTTGTCCACGAAATACTCGAAAGAGTACAAGTAGTTTTTAAGCTGTAGATGAAGAATCGGTGGGTACCCGTCGCACCATCTTAAAAGATCAATGGTGTGAGCGCTCGGGATCTCGTCTACATCAGACATGATCAAAAGGTCGTCTTCTTCAATACCCGCGAGTCTTATAAGCTGATCCAACGCGATTCTCTGGTAAGCTTCTTCGACAAACGGGTTTTCGCCTTTCTTGAATCTTCCTCCTATGTTACCATAAGTAAGCCTCGGCTCGACAAACTTGAACTTGTCACGGTTCCCAGCGAAAACCAATGGTTTAGGCAAACCGGTGAAAGTAGAGTTTGATTCAAGAATCACAAACTGAGTTATGTAAGGATAAAGCTCTTTCCACCGGATAGTAAGCATATCGACTTCATTGCTGAACAAGACAGCGTCAAAGACCCTTCTCGGAGACTCACGGTGTTTCCAGCCGTGGATACCGCACAGCGTTTCCATGGAAGCGTTCTCGTGATAGTAATGAGGCAGCGTTTGAAACGGTTTGGGCGGTGATTCCCAAAGCGGTCTCAAGAAGTAAGTGAGCTTTTGGCCGTGCAAGTAGACACCTAAGATGAACATAGGCACAATGGTGAAGAACAAGATGTATGTCTTGAAATCGAATCCTCTTAACACACATCTTAGCCTTGAGAAGGCTTTAGCTGCTTTAGAACCATCCTGCAATACAAAAACACAAACAGATTCATACAAACATCAGAGAATTGTACAATCAATGATTGTGTACACAATGTCTAAAATCAATTCAAAATCGAAACTTTTTTATACCAATTAGAGATAACAATCAAACCCTAAACATAAATTTTGAAACTTTTCTTCCCTAAAATCCAAAACCAATGTGTTAAGAGATTGTTAAGACAGACAGAAACTATGCTTGTTCATGTAATTAAAGAGACAAAAGAGACGATTTTCGCTTCAGACAGAACAATTTAGAGATCATATAATCGTAATCTCAGATTCTTAAAATCACAAATCCGATTCAATAACGTAAGAGCAAAATTTTAAGGAATCAGAAACTAACCTGACCACAAACATCTTCGCAGATATCGTCTGTTTTCTTAGAACTATAGTATCCATCGGACATGATTTTACCCAGAAAGAAAAAAAGGCGAATTTTTCTCGGGAAAGTTTTTGATGAAACGAAGAATCTCAAACCCAGAAAATCAAAGCCCGAAAAATCGAATTTTTAAGAGAAACTTTAAAATTTGAAATAATTAAGAAGGAAAAAAAAACAGAGAGAGAGATAGAAAGAGAAGTCTCTCGGAGAATAAATATCCGAAGAAATCTCTGTTTAATCTTTAATCTCTTCCTCTCTTATGAAAACTGTAACGCCAATTATAGCCGTTTTATGCTTTTTTTTGTTTTATATATATTCCCGAAACCGAAGGATTTAATTAATATTTTAATTTGACAGTTAATTATGGTATAAAATCTCATTAGCTTTATCAAAAAATAAGAAAAATAATAGTAAAAAGAATTAGGAAAAATATTGTCCCTCGGATGTTGGTATATGGACATTGATCGTACGGTTAAAAAATTGAGTTTATTGTGCCAAGCTGTCCATGATGATATTTCCCAGCAAATAATTTAGTTAATTAAAAAATTTAGTAACTAATTTAAAAATAAAAGCAGTAACACCACTAAAAAATTACAGTTGGATTTTGCCAGGTTTATTGTTGCTTTTTGAATTGCAATTCGTATAAAACTACACCGTTTTAAAGTCAATTTTCAAAATTACATCAAAATATTTAAAATTAAATTCTAATAAATCATATTTACATAATTATATCAATTTAATATTATACCTTAAATATTAATTAACAAACTCAAATTAAAATATTTTAATTTTGATATTTTTAAAGGATAAATTAACTATTTAAAATTTTGAAAAGGTATAAATATATAAAAATATTGAATTAAATGTAGTTATATTAAAGAATGGTTGAAAGAGTAGTTTTCTAAATTCTTCTTTCGGTTTTACTTTTATCCAAAGTATTTTATTATTTTCAACTTTTTCTTAGTATCTTGTAAGTTTGTATGATGAGTAAGAGTGTGATTGGTTACTTGAGTTACTATTGAGTTAAGTTGAGTTATGGATTTAACTCAAAGACAATTCAAAAATGTTATCAATTATGTATAAAACCAAACTTTTTGAAGTTAAGTTTGAGTTAAAATGTGATATGAATGAGTTATAAATTTGAGTTACTCCTTTGTAAAATTGATAACTCTAAATTTTATTCAACATCAATAAATATTCATGAATTATGTGTGAGTTGAAAAATTTTTTCTATTAAAATTGATAATGCAACTTATACATCATAAAAGTTATCAATCAATTTTATTTTTGGCAAAAATAATAATTCATATTTTTACAGCAAACTTCCGATTAATACAATTTTTACCACATTTTTTTTACTGCAGACAACTACAAAGTATACCACATTTTGTAATTCAACTTTAGTAACTCGATTCACCCGTCGGAGCCTAATACGAATATATGATTGTCAGGTGATAAGTTTTGACGTTTAATCACGCGTTTATCGACAACATTACAACTTCAAATTATTATTTGACTTACATTTGTACTTTATTGACAGAAAGTAATGTTATCTAATGATATATATCTACTACTATCAAATGCTATTTGGTATATATCTCAAAAAAAAACCAACAACATGTTGACTCAGTCAGTTAATAATCGCAGTCGTTGGTGATGTTGTGCTCCTGAGTTCGAACCGCGTTGGGAGCGATGATTTATCCCATTAATTGGTATTATCAATGGTTGGTCGCGGACCTAGGGGATTTTGGATTTCGGGTAAGAACCTCCTGATTTTTAACAAAATATATATATATATATATATATATATATCGCAAAAAAATGTCTTCTATATATCAAAAATAAAAATTATGTTAAGTTTGATATTTTAATGATTTACGCTAAAAAAAATAAAGAACAAAATGTTTTCAGTCTTAGTCGTAATAGAAACTAGAAAGACATACTTTCCTAAAATAGTAGGTTAATAAAAAGAACAAAAATTATATTTTTGTTTGAAATATGTACTATATTTTGTATTATTAGTTGCAATGTCAAACAATAATATATAATTTAACAATTTTGAACTTCGTCTTGGTCTTGGTCTTCGTCTATCGTCTTTTCTAAGTATGTTCCAAAACTGCAAGTGACCAAGTAGACTTATTTTTGATGAAGACACTAATTAAGTAATTAGTGTAATATAAGTTGAAACCTTTTGGAACCGGTCCAAATGATATAAACCAAATCAATTTGACTTGGTTTTGTGAATTGTGATTATCACGAATTGATTTTCCTCTTGTGACCAATTAATACCATAATATATATATATATATATATATATATAATATATTGTCTATTATTTTTCTAACAACATTATATTATTAAGTAAATTTTAATAAATTGGTAAGCAATTGTGTGAATGATAAGGTCCATGTTTTTCTTTTGCATATATATGAACTTTAGTAGTTGACTAGCATTTTCTTTTCCATTTTTAGCATACAAAGTATATAAAAGTTATGAAGATTTTTCTCTATTATTTGGATATTTTGTTTCGTCAGCAATATACATTATCAAATTGAAATTTAAAGATAGTGATATACAATAACGACAGTATTAGAAAGTACAATATTATATATTGTACAAAATTATGTTCAACTATTTGGATAGATCCCATTGAATTTAGATGACTATACATTAAGATTTGACTATAATAATAAAGATGAATTCACAAAAACTACACAATTTTATCCATTTTTTACAAAATTCTATCTAATTCAATATTTTTTTCTATATTTACAACAATTCAAAATTTTAAATAATTGATTTACCTTTTAAAAAATTAACAAAAGTAAAAAAAAATTCAGGTTCGCTAATTACTATTTAGTGTATATTATTAAAGAAATATGATTGTATGGGTAAGGTTTATTTGAATTTAATTTTGAATGTTAGGTGTAGCTAGTTTTGTGAAATGACTTTGAAATGATATATTTTTGTGAGATACAATTCAAATGGTGTAGTTTTGTAATTCTCATCGAATGTTATTGTTTGTGTCCTTATTCTTTCAACTATAAAAATTCGTCAACACATATAACTGAAAAGCCTAATAATATATAATAAAAAGGAAGACTATTAGTATGAAAACTTCTCATCAAATACCTTACTTATTATTGATTTAATTAAAACAATAGATACATATAATGAATAAAAAAGGTAATTATGCAAAAGATTGTTAATTAGGGGTGAATGAAAGATACATAAAATTAAAACATTAAGGAACCGTGGATCCAACAACTATAGACTAATTATAGACTGTTTGTTGAACCAACAAAATTAAGATTAATTAGTTCTCCAACCTCCCTTCATAGCCTCTTAATTTTATTAAATATCGACCATCGTCTATAATACACACACGCGTTCATAAAAACTAGTTCATCACTATTTTTCACGATATCATTACCCACTAATTTTGTAATAACATGTTTTGTCTCTTTTATTTAAGGTTTTGAAAACTTTTTTGTCTTTTGTGATTACTTGTTATGATTAATTACTCTCATTGAGTTAGAGCCAATTGGTTGAGAAATCATCCAAAGCTATATGTTAACCTATTTTTTTCTGGTCAAAACCTATTTTGTTTGTTTTATAACATGTTTTGAATCATAAGAAATAATCAAATAATATATATACATGTGAGAAATAATCAACAAATAAAACTGTTTTTTTAATGTAATCGTTTTTTTAATATATACAAAACTCTATTTCAGTTTCTATTTAGATGACACTAATAAGGGCCTAAAGCCCATCTATGTGATGTGAAATAAGACTCATATATTTATTCAATAGGCCCGATTTACGTTAAGCTTAGGCCCATTAAGTCTACTTTTAATTACTCAACGAGACTTATTATCACATCACTTTTTAACGTTTACTTAGACATCTAAGCGTGACGTGTTAATATCATCCGAATGGACCCCACAAATAATGTGTAGAGAGATAAGCTTAAACCCCACTTATATATTTGGCGCAAGTCTTAAAGATTGAAACTTCAAAAACATAGTCATAAGACTCATAATTGGAGAAAAATCTTTTAACCCAAAAAAACAAAACAAAAAAGGTTTACAAAAAAAATAATTAAAGACAAATGGATCCGGATCCGAAACCGGTTGTGTTCGAGCATCGCTCGTTCGCTAGAATCGGGTTCTTGGGGAACCCTAGCGATGTTTACTTTGGTCTTACGATATCTTTCACAATATGTAACTTTTGGGCTTCGGTTAAGCTCGAGCCATCTGATCATCTCTTGATCAAACCACATCCTTTCCATGATTTTGTCCGGTTCAATTCTCTAGGCAATCTTGTAAGTTTAACCACTTTTGTCTACTCAAATTTTTTTATAAAGAAAAACAACAGTTTCGATATGAATAATAGAATTATTCGACGGTATCATTCATTCGCCCTATGTTATTTTATTATTTTGTTAAAACCATAAGTCTTTTCTTTAAAGGGTAAAATATTTAAATCATGGTTTTAATAGTGTTGATGTTTTTTTTTTGTATTTGTTTCTAGGTTTATAGATTGCAACATGAAGGATATTATGGAGGTGTAAGATTACTAATGTCGATTTGTAAAGTGTTCAACAACTATTGCAAAGACAATAATATAAAACTTCATCAACAAAACTTCACTCTATCTTATGATACAAACATCCCAAGACAGGTTTAATTTTACTTTTTTATGTTTGGTTAACCTTAATTATGGTAAAAATCTTGAATATATATGTAACTACTAAACCATTACTCTTTAATGTGTTATATTATTTTTTATTTTTTTCAGACAGGGCTTTCTGGTTCTAGTGCAATTGTATCCGCCGCTCTTAGTTGCCTTCTTGACTTCTACAACGTTAGAAAGTTTATAAGAATAGAAGTAAGGCCTAATCTTATTCTCAATGCGGAGAAAGAGCTTGGTATTATCGCTGGCCTTCAAGACCGTGTCGCGCAAGTCTATGGTGGTGGTCTAGTTCACATGGTAAGAAGATATATTATGATCAGCTTTTGATAAATATAATATAACATTTTTTGTCTTGTGTTTTGAGATATATGTATATGATCTTTTGTTTTGATTTTTGGTTATTATACAGGATTTTAGTAAAGACCATATGGAGAAAGTTGGATATGGGATTTACACTGTAATGGATATAAATCTATTACCTCCATTACATCTTATCTATGCAGAGAATCCTAATGACTCTGGCAAGGTTATAATTAGGGGTGGGCAAACGGGAATTCGGGACGGGATTTTTCGGGTTCGGGAATGGGACGGGAATTTCGGAACGTAAAAAATTGTCCCATTCTTGTCCCATTTTATATTTGGGACGGAACGGGAATGGAACGGGACGGAACGGGAACGGATCGGGAATTCCCAAATATCTAGACATTCATAATTCATTTGTTAAAAATTTACAATCGTGATTACTTATCAATTATCATGTTAAAATAATTTATATCACAATTCTTATACGATGATAATTTTTGTATCAATGATATAAAAAATATATTTGGTCACACTTAATTAATAATCAAAGTTCATAAAATCTAAACCAATAAAATCCACCCCAAAAGCCGCAGTCATATAATAAAACTCAAGTAAAAAAGTAATGTCTAATAATAAAAAAACTTCAAAAACCAAACATGAAACAACTAAGTATCCATTGTCTCTTTGCATCATTATTCGTTCTGAGATTGTTTTCTCATTTCTATACAAATTCATAAGAAAATATAGTAGATGGTTATAAGATAATATTAACAACAATATATTTTAAAATATGTAATATTTAAAAAAGCGGTCGTAACTTTATTGTTATGGAGTTAGGACTTATATTAATATTAACTAGGTTTAGTAATATAAATTAAATCTTAAATATTAGATTAAATGGATAAGTAAATTATATGTGTTTATACTTTATTTATAACTTGTGTACACATAGAAAAAAGAAACAATATATATATATCACATAACATCATTAAAATTTACTTCGGGACTTCGGGTATTCCCGTTCCCGTCCCGTCCCGTCCCGGTCCCAATTGGGAATTAAACTTTTGTCCCATATCGGGACATCCGTCCTATATGGGACGGGAATTTGGGAACGGGAACGGAACGGAACGGGACGGATCGGAACGGGACGGGAATTATGCCCACCCCTAGTTATAATTAAGAGATACTATACCTAATTAATAATCTATTAATTAACACCTCTGTTTTCTGATTTTATTTAATTTTACTAATTATGAGTATTTTTGGTTTGATTTTCTTAGGTACATAGCTCGGTTCGAAAAAGATGGTTAGATGGTGATGAGTTTATAATATCAACGATGTCTGAAATTGCAAAATTAGCTGAAGAAGGTCGAATCGCATTACTTGAAAAAGATTACTATAAACTCAAACAACTCATGAACCGTAATTTCGACCTTAGAAGGTAATTCGTAAAAAAAAAAAACGCGGAATAATATACTTTCATATGCACAATTTGGAACGGGACCATAAAACATGTTATGGTATAATGCATAGAAAAATTATGAGTTTCGTCCCAAAACCTCCTTATTATAAAGAAACTTAAAAAGTAAAAACATATTTAATGTATGTTTGTAATGGTAGGAGTATGTTTGGAGATGAATGTTTAGGAGAAATGAACATAGAGATGGTGGAAGTGGCACGTAAGATCGGAGCAGCCGCGAAGTTCACCGGAAGCGGAGGAGCTGTGGTGGTTTTCTGCCCGGAAGGGCCATCTCAAGTGAAGCTTCTAGAAGAAGAATGTAGAAAATCTGGATTTATACTTGAGCCAGTAAAGCTTGTGCCTACATAACTCTGATTTTAAGACTCTATCAAACACTTAAAAGTATTTTTCTTTAAGGATCTTTGTCTGAATTTGGGGTTATTAAAATCTCTTGAAACTACATATAAGTTTATCGAAATATATTAATATATAAGCTTTTAAAGTTTTGACCACAAACATACTCCGTCAAAAAGGTCAAACTAATTATCTGAGAATTGTATTAAAGTTCTCACGACCAAAAAGAGATAAATAATAATGGAGAATAATTCAAAAGTCAAGGTCTCAATGTTTTTTCTTCTTATTGAGATGAATATTTCCATCGATTTAAGGAAAGATAAAATATTAAAGATAGGATAGGATTGCCACGTGGTGGTAAACTTCTTGTAAGTTTTGCATTTCTTGGGGAAAATAGTCAAATACAGTTTACATGACTAAAATGTTTTCCGTTTAAATAAAGACTCGAATGTTTTGAACAAAAGTAAAATTAATATCTTATTAAAAAAACACAATTACAAACCTACTTATAATATTATATTATTTTAAAATTATTTTTCAAAATTACATTTAAACATTCAAAATTATACTTAAACGTTTAAAATTAAATCTAAATAAACGTTACCTACACAATTTTACCTTATCTAATATTATATTTTAAACACTAATTAGCGAATTTAAATAAAAAATATTTTAATTTTGGTAAATTTTTAAATGATAATCAACCATTTAAAATTTTGAAAGAGTAAATATATAAAAATATTGAATTAGATATAGTTTTATAAAGGAAAATTCGAAAATATGTAGTTTTGTGATTCTTCTTAAAAACATAGATTAATTTAGTCAATCTTCCCTAACAATAGTAAGCATATTTAAAGTACTGACTATTTAGTAATTTTAAGAAATATCTAACATGTAAAGAAATTGTCAAATTATATAATTTGTAGGCGTATGTCGACCGATTAGTCTATAATAATATCTATGACAATTTTCATGAATAACATTAAATAAAGTTTTTTTAACACAATTAACACACATTTTCGAAAGTTTTATAAATACCATTAAATTTTTTTTTCTTCATAAATACCACAAATCTTAAATTTTTAAAACTATATCCTACCCTCTTCAAAACTATATTCTACTTCCTTCAAAAATATACCCTAAAAATGTTAAAATTAGATTTTTGTATTTGTGATATTTTTGATATAAAAACATTTTAATAGTATTTTTGTTATAATAAACTTTATAGTGGCATTTTCAAAACAAAAACTTATTTTGATGGTATTATTAAGAATTTCCCTAATTTATATAGGGCCAATTATTCAAATAACAAATAATAAAAGGGGTAAAAGTGAAACAAGTTTCCCACCATTAAGCGTGATTAACACTTTATAAAAGAAAGTGATTAGTCTCTTAATTATTCGTTAGAAACAAAACCCAAAACACTCAGAAGAAGAAAGTGAAATTGCTTTCGAACAAAACAAAAAGGTTAAAACTTTAAGGCGAAATGTGATCCGCCATTAAAGAAGCTCACAAACACTTCACTGATTCTTCATTACAACGATTCTTCATCTTCTTCGTCAAAGTTAAAAGGTAGACAAAAATAATCTTCTCCGGCGAGTGTCGGCAAATTCAGCCTCAAATCTCTGTTTTTAGCTTATGGGTTACTCTTTTATTACACAAATCGTTGATATTTCGGTTCAATTTCGTGAAAAAATATAATTCGAAAAACATGTAGATTTTCTCTCAGAAAGTAGCTTTTTTTTGTTACTAGTTCTGGGTTTTGAGTAATGGATTAGGTTTACTCAAAAATTGACTTTTTGTCTTCAAAATCTAGAATCGTGTTTCTCTATGAGAACATTACGTGTTTGAATCTCCTTTCTTTACACACCAACCCTTCATTATTAAAAAGCCTATTTCGTAAGCAATGAGAAAGTTCATCATCTTTTCTAAAAGATAAAGCTTTCACCTTTTTTAACAAGTTATGTGATTGTATCTTCACAAAGTTCTAAGCTTTTTTGAATATTAAAGCTTCTGTTGTTGTTTGGTAGGTATTGATTTGACATTGAGAGGTTTTGATTTGAAAGCAAAAAAGGGTTTAGTGTTATAAGCTTGATGGGGACAGGGAATTCAAAGGCTAGGTCAGCTTCTTCAGCTTCATCATCTTCATGGGCTGCAGAACAAAGCTACTCTCAGTATGGACCAGAGAGCTATAGCTATCCTCCTACACCTTCTTATGTGCCGCCTCACGAGTACATGCAACCGCCTCCTCCTCCACCTTTGTATACTTCTCAGCCTTATTATTCTACACAGCCTCCTCAAAGCTATGGTAGTGATAAGAAGAGGTTGGAGAGGAAGTATTCAAGAATTTCTGATGATTACTCTTCTTTGGAGCAGGTAAAGCTGAATCTCTAATTAGTCTTTAGCAGAATCTAGTGTGTTTCTTTATGATTTCGAAACTTGAAAGCCTTATGGGGTAGTAAGATTTACAATTGTGTTTGATTTCATTCAGGTAACCGAGGCTCTTGCACGTGCGGGTCTAGAATCTTCAAATCTCATTGTTGGTATTGATTTTACTAAGAGCAATGAGTGGACAGGTTAGTGAGATTCAAGATTCTGTGTTTACTAGTATAATGCACTGAGTGTTTTCGAATTCTAAAGCACTTTTTCTTGATGGTGTTGTTGGTAATAGGGGCCAAGTCATTCAATAGGAAGAGCTTACATTTCATAGGAAGTAGTCCGAATCCTTACGAACAAGCGATAACTATCATAGGAAGAACACTAGCAGCGTTTGACGAAGACAACTTGATTCCATGTTATGGATTTGGAGATGCATCAACACATGATCAGGATGTGTTTAGTTTCAATCCAGATGATAGATTCTGTAATGGGTTCGAGGAAGTGCTTGCTCGTTATAAAGAGATCGTGCCTCAGCTTAAGCTCGCAGGTTTTGTTTATCTTCCTTGTTTGTTCACATTCACATGAAAGGCCATGTTTGTTAAAATGTTTTAATATTCTGCAGGGCCCACCTCGTTTGCTCCTATCATTGATATGGCTATGACCATTGTTGAGCAGAGCGGTGGCCAATATCACGTCTTAGTGATAATAGCAGATGGACAGGTACTAACAATACCGGTATGATCATTTTTTGTGTGTTTAGGAGAAGAGACTAAATTTGACCATTTCAGGTTACAAGAAGTGTTGACACGGAAAATGGACAATTGAGTCCACAAGAACAGAAGACCGTGGAGGCTATCGTGCAAGCGAGGTTGGTTTTGTCTAATCCTTTTATGCTGTTTTCTCTGTTGAAGATATGTCTCTTTGTGGCTTGTTTTATGATTTGGTTTCTTTCTCTATTGACAGTAAGCTTCCTCTATCAATCGTCTTAGTTGGAGTTGGAGATGGACCGTGGGACATGATGAGAGAATTTGATGATAATATCCCTGCCCGGGCTTTTGATAACTTCCAAGTAAGTACTTATGGTTAGGTAATAACATCAAGTGTTGCATTTTTATCTGAATTTGTCTCCATAGTTTGTGAACTTCACAGAGATCATGTCAAAGAACAAAGGTCAGTCATTGAAGGAAACAGAGTTTGCCCTTTCTGCTCTCATGGAGATACCTCAACAATACAAAGCGACAATCGAGCTTAACCTCTTAGGGTTATTTCCCAAACATTATCTTTAGCAATTCGGCTTCAATCTTTACCCTAGAGATCTCAACTTTTTCTTACCCTCTAATCTGTTTTTCGCAGAAGAAGAAACGGGAGCATCACCGAAAGATTCCCTCTTCCGCCTCCAATGCATGGTGGGTCATCGTCCTACAACAAACCAAAGACTTCTCGTCTTCCAAGTTTCAAAGCGAGTGTTCCTTATTATCCTAGTGAAAGCTACCCCGTAAGGTCTAGTCCCGCCCCACCCGTTACAACCTCTGCTGCTTCTGATAATCAGGTACACTTCCAAAATCTTTAAAAAAAAACACTTCAAAAATTTCTCTCTGGAATGTTGTTTTTGGAAAGTTTAAAACTTGATGCTCTTTGGTTATGTGAAACAGCTATGTCCTATTTGTCTTAGCAACCCAAAAGACATGGCCTTTGGTTGTGGCCATCAGGTAAATCCAACAAACAAAAATCTCAATCTTCTTCTACTGCTTTATTTGGTCAAAATATAGAACTAACTTTGTTTCCTGTGTTGATATATACAACAAGACTTGTTGTGAGTGTGGACCAGATCTTGAGATGTGTCCTATTTGCCGTGCACCGATCCAGACAAGAATTAAGCTCTACTAACAAGTAGACTATCTTACCTTGTTACAACTTCTTTTGTGACTTTAGTTTTTCATCTTTCTGTAAAAATTATATATATATACTATGTTCGTTTTGTTAGTTGATGATTCACATTCTTCATATGATTTGTTCCAAAATCTTTTATTACTTTTTTCCTTTTTCTTTTTACTTGTGAGTAAACATGTTGTTATGTACATGTGATGTTAAGTGCATGATCTCTTTATCTATTTATTTTTCATGTGATGATTTTTATTTGAAAATTTGGAAAACCTAACACTCAAGTCTAACACATGACAACCTACTTTTCCTTTTACATTATGAGCCTCCTTGTTAGCTACATTGAACTAATCACGTACTGTTTTATAAAATGTGATTAATTATCAAATAAAACCAACCTTGTACTCTTATGTCTTAATGTTAACTAGGTTACTTCTCGTGCCATGCGCGATGAAGAAATTTTGAAAATAATTATGTAGAGGTGGATAATTGTATAAAAATATTTATAATTTGATTTATTTTTTGTTTTGGTTATAATTTTTTTTACTATTTTCTTATTTACTAATTACTAAATTATATTTAATTTTAAAGTGTAACTTGTTTTGTGAAATAGTTTGTTGTAATTTTTTATCTCCTCTTTATTTTTTGTAAGCTCGTATAAGAAAGACATATTTTTAAAGAAGTGAGTAATGATTGAGAGGAAGGTACACCTTCAATATAAATCTTTAGGTTAAAAAGAATCATTAGAATCACAAGCCGCGAGTTTTTAGGTTAAAAAATCATTAATACTAATTATTTTTAGGTTAAAAGACGGTGACAATGCGAATGATTCTTCTGCTGGAAAATGATTTTTTAGGTTAAAAATTACCGGCCCTAATTTGAAAGAGAAAGTTTCACAAAAAATTATCACAACTCTACTTAGAAAGCTTAAAAATTTTCGGCCCAAAACTTAAAAATTCTCGGCCCATTTGGTTTATATTTATTTGTGAAGGTCATGTCATCATTCTTTTGTTGAAATTGAATGTGGTGCTGACACCTAAACATTTTTGTGAAAATCACTTAACAAATAATGTCTTAGGGATAGTATGAAAGTTTTATAGTAATAAATAAATTATATATGAGTTACTTTATATGTAAAAGAACTTTTAAATCGAATATCAGATTAGTTTTCTTATTTAGGGGCATTAGAGCGTGATTATCGGGGGCCCAAAAGGGGTCCTTAACCCTGTGGGCCCCACAATAATATTAAGCAACACAACTAAAAAAGCTACTCTAAGTATCGATGCTTCAGATTTTCGCGGGCCCCACTGACACGTGGCGGCCCGCGATTGGTTTAATTATTATTATTATTATTATTATTTTTTTTTGAAAAATATAATATTAAAAAAATTACTAAGGGTCTTTTATTAAGTTTCAATGGATAATTATGCTCTTAAATTATAATTATAGGGTTGATCTATACACTGAAACTGCCCTTTTGTCTAGTGCAAATATATAATAAATCCAATCATGTTAAATCACATATATTTTCATCATTTTTTCTATATTAAAATGTGTATATTATATATTATAAAAATCTAACAGAGGTATCACATTAAATTCATGTATATACATACCTAACATCAATAAATCGACACACCAACCATACACATTAATAAAACAATAATGACGACTCGTGACATTAATTGAGAAGAGTCATAAGACATACATTTCTCTGATAAATCTCTTAAAACTACTAAAAAAAATACAACCATTTCTAGAGCAACTTTCCATGGCTTCCTCTCCCAAAAAAATCACCAATGTCCCGTACAAGAGACTTTCTATAGAAGATGATGTCTTTGGTGAAACAACAAGAAGATCTTCAACATATCCTTATAGGTCTTCTTTTGTCTTTAAATAGATATTTTACAATTATGTTGTACGTACTCATCACCCCCATAACCTCTAGATTTTAAAGTAATTGTTGAATATGTACACAATCATCTTCATTACATATATATATCTTCTTGATAGTATCAAAGTGTTTCTTGATGAACTTTTTTTAACTTCTTGATACTATATTCTAAGTGTTTCTTGAATTATTTTTTTTTTATCTTCTTGATAGTATGTATCTAAGTGTTTCTTGAATAATTTTTTTACCTATTGTTGGTATGTAAGTGTGTGTTCTTGAATAATTTATTTTTAATGAGACTTTGTTGTATAGGTTAAGGAGAGTGGTGTCTTTGGGAGGAAGAAGGAGGATTAGGGTTAGGGTTAAGATCCGAAGACTAAGAAGATTTGTGAAGAAGAAAGCAAGTGGGGTTAAAAGTGTAATTTCAAAAATAGTGAAGAGGTTAAAGGAGAGTCAATCACACTTTGGGGATTTATTTGCTGGTAATTACCTTTTCATGCAAGTTAATCCCTCTTCTTTTAACAGTAAATACATCTTCGATAAATCTTTTCAAGGTCAAAATGGTAAGTTACCATCTAAACTGTCTCTTCCTAAAGTCTTAATGTAAACAGATGAAAAATCAAAATAAACATTAACTACAATTCGGTGTAAAGAGATTATAGTTATAATTATGTATTTTATTTTTTCTAATTACATTTTGTTATGTGTCTCCTTTGTAACTTTTTTCACGAGAAAATAAATGAAATGCTTATTATATCAACGAGGGAAGTTTTAGTTTTTTTTTTTGATATGTCGAGGGGAGACGACGTCTCCCCATTTATTTATAAAATATTCAAATTACACAGAAACAAATCGCGACGTCACAGATCCGTGAGCATCCTCCGCAAGGATTGATACTACACACTCCGGAGCCGAATCAAACGAATGAAAACCTAAAGGTAAAGAAAAAGCATGGTTAGCTAAACCGTCCGATAGGCGGTTAGCCTCCCTAAACACATGTGTAACACGGACCACCCAATCCTTTGATATGAAGCCATGGCACAGTCGTACCAGGAATGACAGCGGATGCGAATCATCAATCCCTGTCTTTAGAAATCCCACTACCATCTCCGAGTCTAGCTCCAAATCAAGTTGCCTAACTCGTTTCTCCCACGCGATATACAGACCGTAGTATACCCCCCATAGTTCAGCCAGTGGTGCCGAGCATCGTCCAATATTTAGCGCAAACCCACCATACCAGCTTCCTCTTTCATCTCGCAACACTCCCCCTGCTGTTGCTTGTCCTGGATTACCGCGAGACGCTCCGTCTGTGTTGAGTTTGGTCCAACCATTATTAGGTGGAACCCAAGCTATCAACCTCTCCACTCTTCCTCGTTGATTTAACTCTGTCCGTGTTGCCGCCTGGGCCTTGATCACTTCCTTCGCCCAATTCTTGATGAACTGCACTCTATCTCTACATTTACCATGTCCATCAAACACATTATCACAACGCCATTTCCATCCCCACCATGCAGCGACACCAAAGATTATAGCCCATGGACATCCATCCAACTCTGTCATGTCACTCAAGTTATCATAGAACCACACAAGTAGCGGTTTCCTTAGAAACTCTTGTAACTTTCGATCTGGTACAATTCTTTTCCAAATCCCCAACATAGCTGGACAATCTCTTAGCACATGAATAATGGTCTCATCCCCACTTTTACATACCTGACAAAGGGCGGAGTTCGCAATATGTCTTCTATGCCTCTCTACATTAGTCATTATCACTTGATTCACAACAAGCCAGAGAAAAACCTTTATTCTTTCTGGGATTGTGATCTTCCACACACGACCGAATAGGCTTGACATATTTGGTTTCTGACAGACATCTCGAGTTACAATTTTATAAGCCGATGTCACCGTGAACTTACCATCAGTATTCTCACCCCATGAGATTCTATCTCTTGCTCCTGTTACATTATCTAACACCATTGCGGCGAGTTCCAACCTTTTATTCTCGGAAATAAAGGGTAAAATTTTCTCAAGTTTCCAGCCTCTGCCATCACTCCATAACTCACATGTTTTAATGGTGTCATAATCCAATGGCTTCTCCCCTTGTACTTGATCAATGAGTGCCTCATTAGCAAGCCATTTATCAGTCCAGAAGCAAACAGTCCTGCCATTCCCTAATATCCATGTATGACCTTTAAAAACCACTTCCCTCAAACCCAAACAGACACTACGCCAGGTGGAGGACCAATGCCCTTTCGGAATCATCGCAGCTTGTTCATGAGCACCACCCAACTTATATTTGCTTCGTAGAACATTAGACCATAGGCTATCATTCTGTTGTAGCAAACGCCAACCCACTTTAGCCAAAAGAGCTATATTCATATGCTTAGCCATTCTTATTCCCAACCCACCTTCCTTTTTTGGCTGACACACTTGTCCCCAGGCAATTAGGTGTTGTCTTCTCTTCGCTGATGTGCTACCCCAGATAAAGGATCGTGATATCCTATCTAGAGCCTCCGTCGTGCTCTTCGGCAGAGCTATTGTCGTCATCGTATGCACCGGGATAGACGAGAGGACTGATTTGGTGAGTGTAATTCTTCCTGCTAGACTCAAGAAGCGTCCTTTCCACCCTGACAATCGTGAGGCGACTCTCTCAACAACTTCCCCAAACGTGTCCTTATTTATTCTTTTTTGCAAAATTGGCATACCTAAGTATTTGCCCAAGTTTCTCGTGGACTGAATCCCACTTTCTCTCGTGATCAGCCCCTCTAGATCCCTTGATACATTGTCCGAGAAGAAAATTTTGGATTTCTCAAGGCTGACCTTTTGGCCAGACGATGCGCAAAATCTCTCCAACACCTTTCTTATCACCCTTATCTGAGCCACTGACGCCTCCGCAAACAAGATCAGGTCGTCTGCGAAACATATATGTGATAGCTTTGGTCCTCCTCGCGATAACCTTATTGGTTTCCATTCTTTTCTAGCCACTGCTCCTTCAATCAGATGGCAGAGTCTTTCGACACATAAGACAAAAAGATATGGAGATAGAGGGTCTCCTTGTCTCAGTCCTCTTGATGGTTTAAAGGAATCTGTTTTTTCTCCATTCCATAACAAGCTCATTGATGGTTCCTTTACACACTGCATTATCCAATGAACCCAATTGTCTTGGAGACCCGCCGCAATTAATGTATCTTCAAGGAAGTCCCATCTAATTCTATCATAGGCCTTTTCCAAATCAAGCTTTAGGAGCATCAAACCTTTTTTTCCTTTTTTACGTCGCATAGAATGCACCACTTCTTGGACAATAACTATGTTATCCGTACTTAGTCTTCCCGGTAAAAAGCTAGCTTGGGCTGGACCGATAAGTTTAGTCATCACACTCTTTAAACGAAGTACCATGGCTTTGGTAATAATCTTGAATAACACATTACATAGGCTGATTGGTCGAAATTGTGTTATCTTTTCTGGCTTTGACACTTTTGCAATTAGAACCACAATTGCGTCATTTGTTCCCGGTGGTAAGTTCCCTGTCTCAAAGAATCTTAACACAAAACGTGTCACAGACGCTCCAACGATATCCCAATTTTGTTGGTAGAAAACAGGTTGGTAGCCATCTGGTCCCGGAGATTTAAAACCTCCCATACTTCGTATTGCTCTCTCCACTTCAGAACCTTCAAAGGGTTTACTCAGTCTTCTTTCATCCTCGCGTGACATTCTTGGGAAGCCAACGCGGGGTAGTTTCTCAACTAAAAGAGCCACATCCTCCATTGAATATAATTTCTTATAGTAGTCAATGGCTAATTCCTCAAGTTCTTGCTGCTCTGTTACCCATCTTTCCTCCCCATTCTTTAACATCTCAATTCTATTCCTTCTTCTTCTAATAATAGTTGATGTGTGGAAAAACCTGGTGTTTCTGTCGCCAAGAGCTATCCAATTTTCTCTCGATTTTTGGAACCAAATCAATTCTTCTTGCTCAAGTACAACATCTAGCTCTGCCGCTAAGCTCTCTTCTCGTTGTAATAGATCATCTGTTTGGTGTGCGTCTAGCTCGTCTTGTACTAGTTTAATCTCCACCAACAGCTTCTCCTTCCTCTGTTGAACTTCTCCGAAGACTGTTATGTTCCATTTTTTCAGATTTCGCCGCAACACGAGGGAAGTTTTAGTTACTTCACAAATAAGCATCTTAACTCATCAATTAAATAATTAACAAAACAAAAATTAATTATACAATAATTTGTTATTCTGTCATGGATTAAATTATTTTTGTTCTAGATGTTAGATTTGTTTTAAAGTTATTTATATCATTTGCTTCTCCTATGTCTAATTAACTCTCTTTTAGACAAGAAACTTTGGTATGTGTTTTAAGTATGGATATTGTAACTTGATCGATGTAAGAGAGAGAGAGCTTTCGTTTTCGTCTTAGGTTTCGCATCAAGAAGTTCTGTACTGTTTGTAACTTGCAAGGATTTGGTTTTGCTAAACTTATGTCACATACATTTAAAAACTTTTCATCAAGGATTCTTGATTCTGGAAACAAGAGATTGCTACTGATTTTGATGACTATGTGGATCTGCATGCGAGCTCTTAATCGATCTCTCCCTCTTCTATTTCGGTTCCTGGATCAGCAGGCTCCTCCTCGTCTTCATCATGTTTCATAAACAGGCCAAGCTGCTCCAGAGGGTTACTTCCCCCGAAACTGAAACTAGTCAGAAGACCATCACGCGACATATCATCAGGACCATCCTCCTCTTCCATTGCATTTCTCAAATAGTCTGTGTTTGCTGTTTTCAGCAGTTCTAGATCCTTGAGGAACTTAGCGTTCTCGTTGAGTTCAACAGACTGCTCCATCTGCACCGTTATACGATGATAACCGATGTTTTAGTGAAACAGTGGAACCTATTCTTGTTGTTGATGAATTGAAACATCTTTACCTCATGCAATGCCTGTCGCGCTGCTTCTCTTTCAAGCTCCAGCTTTCTCTTAGCCTCGGCCGCAGCTTCAGCTGCCGCTTGCGCCTCGGCTTTTCTACGAGCTTCTTCAGCTGCCTTAGCTTCAGCTTGCAATCTTGCTCTCTCTGTTATGAAAATGCATAGAATATATTATTATTCCATTTTGCACTATGCTTTTTATCAGTTAGAGATTGCAAATAACATCAAGGAGATTTGAAGTAGCAAACAAGGAAGCAAACCTTTCTTCTTTTGAAGCTCGAGTTCTTCTCTCTCACGCTGTAGCTTCTTCGGGTCTCTTGTGTCATTCTGATCTCAGAAACAAACAAAATTTACGTAAAAATCATTTCAAGAGCTAAAAAAGGAGCCACGAAAGTGGGTCAGAACCCACAACAAACCTTGTTAAGAGTTTTCTCTCGGGCTTTCAGGATTAAGTCTGCATATCGATTCTTCAATAAAGCAGCTCTATATATCTTTTCAGGAGGTAGTTGCTTCTCATTCTGAGCACTACTATTTCCTAAGTGTATAAAGGGTCAAGAGTAAGATGCCACCTCACACAGAAGATTCAGAAACATTTTTTCTGCCACTTTCCTTTTCTTACCATCTTGCTGATTATCCGCCTCCTCAATACAACTTAACTTTTCCTGAGATGCACTTCTTAGATGATCCAACCCACTAACAGATGCTGCTGTAGGAAGGAAATAACAAAAAAACATAAGTTTCACACTGAAAAACCCGAAACTTATAAAGCCTAAGATAAAAAAAAGTACTCACAATCTCTTATTGGGGACGCGCTTGTAGCTCCATCCAGCGAAGGTTCTGGATCCATGATTCCAATCCCCTGTATCAGGCAGAAACAATCAGGTTCGACATTGTCCTTTACAAATCTGGGAATCATTAGGTACATTATCTTCTATGCATCAATAATTCAATCTGACTAGTACATTCATTTCATATTATTACGGTTCCACAGTGGAAACAAATTGTGGACCAAGAGTAGATCCTCTATATTTAAATTATATACACTATGTGACAAAGTAGCAAAGACCTCCATATACACACATATACAATGTGTCGTATCAAAGGCCACTCATTTAAGGTTGCATGTTATTGCAGACCACTACGTACCTTTGGTGTCCCCCGTAAACTTGAAAGTTTAGGATCACCACCTGATACACTTTCCGAGATATTACCTACATCAGTGATATGCATCACAAAAGGAGCAATCAGAAGTAAGTACAATCCAAAGAGAATTTAAAAAACATAAAAGACGGAAACAAAAAGCAATTCAAGTACTCATACTATCAACAATTACACGAATTAACAGTTACTTTCATATACAATAATACAAAACAGAAACATAAGCTCACACCAAGTACAAAACTGCAGAAGATATAACAAAAGTATGTCTGCTACTAATATTCACTGCCCGTCAACAACAATAAGGTTCCAAGGAAACTTCTGATATAGTTTCAGGTCCTTTGGTTTGAATATGAAAAACACAACAACCCAACCCCAACAACTGTTCTGTCCAGATCAAGAATGACAACTAAAACAAGCCAATAAAAACGTACCATTAGAGTAATGCTTGACAGGAGATACGCTCGACTTTGTGTGGTCAATTTCACCAATGTCAACAACCTCCTCATCCATTTCACTCCCTGCAACAAATAAAGAGTATAAAAGTGTCAATCCAATCAAAGAGACATGCAGATAATTTATACACACAACAAGCAGGTTGTAAGCAAAGTAGCTAACCATCACAATGTTGCATTGATGAATTCCCTGGCACTGATCCATGCAAAAGCTACAACAAATAAGTTTTTCCTATTAACAGTCATGTGTTATTAAATTATTCAAACATGAGATACAGAAGAATAAATACCTCTATCTCACAGGGTTCAACATCTGATTTTCTGTTGTGGCTCTCTAGCAGATGCTTGTCTAATAGATCCCGCAATTCGAATAAAGCTTGGTCATTTAGATCATTAATGTCGATCTCAATCTCATCATCTCCAATCCCCCCTTTATTTGAGTTGTGGTTTCTTAAGAAATTTATTAGTTGAACGGGAAACTCAGACAAGGACTCAAGATCCCCACCAAGCTTGAGCCTATCCTCATTAGTCATAACCCGTTTTACAGGCTCCAAGACGCCTTCACAGTCCAAAACATGTGCCTTCCTCTTCTTAACCATAGGCATAGGCATCACAATATCTTTTTCCTCATGAGTATTCGAGTTACTCGGTTCACTATGAGATTTAGTTGCGGATAATTTCTTCTCGAGAGTCTTCCACCTCACTTCGAAAAACTTTCGAAGCGTATCAGCCATGGTGTAAACATCATTACTCGGTGGATTATACGTCATTGCATTGCTGAAAGTAAGCCGTACATCAGCAGCAAACTCTGACGGACACGAGTACGTGCCTGAAGTTAACTTATTCTTCACAGTTCCTAAATCCATCGGGTGCTTAATAATGTTAAAATAATCGTGTATGTTCAGCTTGACAACATCCACAGGGGTATTGAACACCCAACCAGACTGATGTGACATCAACCGTTTCAGCAGCGTCTCGCATTGCTTCATCAGAAGCATAACCGCGGTGGTGACAAGTGTCGGTTTAGGAGCAATTGTGGGAATCACCGTCTTTCCTGGCCCCGTGGAGCACCGCGACTTCCCAAATCTCTTGGCTTTACTCAAACTACTAGTAGCTGAGCTAGTGACACACACTGGTCTAGAAAGCTCGGAACTTTTCAGGAACAAACGTATCTGATCGAGCTCTTTTCTTAGCCTAAGAAGCAACTCATTCCTATCTGATGATGACATGGTAGACAAGGATAATACCATCTTCGAAACACCGAACGTTTCATGGTCAATACAGCTTAAAACACCGAGCTTTCGTTTCGAATAATTCGAACCTTGTGATGCACTAGGGCTTTCAGATCCTTCACCGTATCTACCGTTAGGGCAATAATCTTCAGGGAAATCACCGTTTCTCACAGTCATATCGACGAATTTTAGTCTCTAACCTGCAGGAATCAATGAATCTTAGTGTGGCGGATTTTGATAGAACCCTAATTTGAGAAATTCAATCTCTTAGCTCGTAACGACATGAAAAACGTCAAATTGTTAGAGGCAAGTAAGCACCCAATACACAAAATCGAAGAAACTCACCGATTCAGCTTCAGAGAAGCCCTGATAATCGACGATCAAACTGAAATCGGAAGCTAAGAGATTTTGAGAAGAAGCAAAACCTAAGAAGGAATCACGATAACGAAAGCACGAAACTTTGATGTGGATGATTGATAAATAGAAACCGAAGATGAAGAAGAAGAAGAAGACGGCGACGGAGAAGTAGAGAGAAAAATCTCGAAACCTTTCTCTCGACTTTGCTCCGCACTGTCTGAATTTCTAAACGATACAAGCGGTTAAACGAGATTCGGTGCCGTGAAACACAAAAGGGTAAATATAGACCGTCGGATTTAAAGAGACTTCTGTTTCAGCCGTTGGATCTGTTAAAACACGACATTAGGTTTACACAAATTATTGGGTGGGGAGGTTCAGAGCAAATTAAAGAACCACGTGCCGTTTCTGTTAATTCTATCTACATGTCCTGACGTTTTTTAAAAATAAGCCATTACAAAGCCCAATTTTATTTTCTTGATTTAAACAAGAGAACTCTAAGTTTTTGTAACATTAGAGAAAACAATACTACAAAGATTCATGTCTGCAATAACACCCGCAGGATGTCAACAACATCACCAATGCTTCATTGTTGTAAGAAAAGGAACATACATAGAACAATGTTTCGTCGTTTTTGAAAAAGCTCACGCCTTCATTGTGATCTTCTCTACTTGTTGGCTATTCTGACAAAAGTATGAAACTACGGTTTCTCTTTGTCTCTTTGAACCAAGATTTGGACATTTTGGTCTTTGTTGTTTACATTGAAAATTTCTGAGGGACAGTATCAAAATCTTCTCCAAAGTCATACCTTTGTCTTTCCCTTCCAACCTGATAAAAGATGTAGTAAACGGCTTAAGCATGAGAAACTCAGGTTCGAGTACAGAACAGTCTATGGTTTCATGGAGTTAAGTTACCTTCCCCAAGTATAAAGGATCACATGATAAGCTCTCATTCATGGCTAGGAGATTCTTCGACAGCCCAATAGTCCTGAAAGTCATAAACACACACTCGAAGTTTTTGATGGATGCTACTACTCCACATTTGGCGAAACCATTAATTTCTTTATCGATGGCTAATGCTTATTATACATTCCTTAAGCATGGCAGTGCTTAGGAGAGAGCAATTTTCAAGCCATGACTACCTAACAACGTATGAAACCGCTTGGTTTCTTTGATGAAAATGAATATAGGTACATTTAGACATACCTTTGGATAACAGAATCCATGATCTCAATTATCTCACTGCTCTTGTACTGCTCAGGATCCTCCAAGAATCTGACCATTCCGTCTTTCTGGTTGATAAGAGCACTTATCTGACCATCCTGAATCTGCAAATTCGAAAACAAACATATTGTACCAATTTATCGTACTAAATGCTAGCTTCCAGAAATCAAATCTAAGGCACAAATAATACATTACCATCTGAAGCACATGCATCTCTGCCTCCTTGGCATTAGCAAGTTGGACCATGTTGGCTATATCTTGGAGAGACAGGGTCAAGTATTTCTGAGTCAGTCTCAGAATGTTGCGTTTGTAAAGGGATGACACTGCTTGCTTAACTAATCCAAGGTTATTGTCCTGCAAGATATCGTTCCATGTGAGTTATCAGATGAACGAAAATGAATATCAGATCATAAACTAAAAACTATAATGAGTGTTTAGAGAAAATTAACCTTTACAAACTCTGAGCTATTAGCCACAGCCAATGCCTCGAGTTCACTGATCTTCCCTTCGTTGTAACAACTACCCAGTTCAACGTAAGCCTGAGAAAAAAGATGAAAGATAAAATCATAAGACTATAAATAGTTTTTAGCTGAAATGGACTACGAAGCAGATGAAATTTTGGACTGAAGTAAAACACAGGAATATCGATACATGTACAATGGATACAGATCAAACTTACTGTACAATAGCTCTTGATGTTCCTATGAGCTGCTGTTGAAGCGCACTTTGGAAGACTGCTACTATACTGCACAAGTAAAAATCAAACAAGATTATAAGAATAACATCATGAAATAAACCCATGTTTGAAGAGAATTGCAGACACATGATGTAGTAAATCAAGCCAAAATCACTTAAAATCCAATGTAATCAGTATAATCAAGCTAATTGAATACTAATACTCACATGACAGAATTTAGATAAATATAGGACACAGCATTACCTGCCCGTTGTGAATTAGAGACACCAATATGTACTTTTTGTAAGCCTCAAGGGCTATGGCATTGACAACATGCATAGGAGCAGTCACAACCTGATGATACAAGTATCTTGATTAAGCTAAAACAAAAACAAAAAGTCCTTCATGGCTAGAAAGCATGTAAATAGAATGTCATTTACATTGTAAAAAAGCTCCAATGCTTTCTGAAATCTTTTTAGTCCAATACATATCATTCCTCTGTCAAAATTTCACAGATCAAGCAACATAATCTAAAGATTCATAGTATAAAATAAACTCAAACGAATGAGGAAAACTTGCTTACCCATAATAGCAGTAGAGATAAAAGTCTCTAGGCTGGTCAACCTCCAAGATATCATCACTAAGAACCGAGAAACCGGCTTTATACCATTTCGCCTGCAAACATAGCTGAAGAAAATCCGGATGCAACGCAGTCAAACGTTTGGTGGAGACCTGAAGCTTACAAACAGCTTTCAACAACGGCTCCACTCCTCGCAGCGGATCATCGAGCTCCAAAACATAGTCTTTAAACCTCTTACAAAGAGAAACAACTGCAAAAACTATAAAAATCAATCATATCTTCTCTATAAAGAGAAGATCACATCTAAAGTGTTAAGTTACTACATTTTTCGCTAGCTAAACGAATCTGCACAGCGTCGCACGAGCTAATGAACCGCACAATAAGCGGAACCACATCGAAAGCTCTCTCCTTCATCACTGGACCACAAGTAAGAACCTCACTGTAAACAACCAAACAACACACAAACAAAGCTCTAAAGATTCAGAAAACCCAATAGCAAAAAAAAAAACCCTAAGAATCTAAAAAAAAAATAGAATGAAACTCACAGGAGATAAAGGTAACCGAGAGAATGCTTCGACGGGTCAAGCTTCTCGAGGTTAGAGATATTAACATCGGAATCGGTACGAAGAGACTCTTCAGATTCTTTAAGAAGAACGTGAAGTGAAGATAAATCTCCTGATAAATCATGGATCGAAGCTATCACAGATTTCACCGATCTCATTACTCCGATCGTGTAGAAGATTTCAGACTATAATTAGAAACCCTAATCAATCGCGCTTTTGTCTTCAAAATTATTTTTTCTTACAAGAATTGTTTTTATTTATCTCCCTCTCGGTTAGTCAGATGACTCACTAGCTTAAACCGGAAATTATCAGAGTTAGAGATAAGAAATAAAGATTTTGTTTACCTAAATCTTTTAAAAACACATTACTTCAATATTTGCATTTTAAAATTTATTTTATTTTTATGTTATAAAAAAAAATTTGTTTTATAATAACATTTACATTTTTTTTTCAAAAGTTGTCTTCGTTACATAGATGTTCCAAGCGATTTATTTGTGAGACTCGCAAATACGGCGTTTGCGGTTGGTGACGATTAGTGGTTGTTGAAATAATAGATGGGAAGACTAGATTTCAAAAGATTTTCTGGTTTTCGATCTATTATCAAAACTTGTTGAATCACCAATCAAAATTTTACGAAATTGGTTTTTGCGACGAATTAAAAACTGCTTTTTTGTTTTTGCTTCCCATTAAAGTTTTTACAAATAATTCAAAACCCACTTTATAGAGATTTTTAAATCAAAAAACTGATGTCAAACAAAACTATAAACGGTCTAAAAAACAAAGTCTACAACAAACTCATGACCTAAATCGGATTACAAAGCAAGGCCCATTAATATGACAGATAATAATGGGCCTCGGCAAAACTAAAACGGTCACTTTTTCTGTCGTTTTGGAGCATAAAATTTTGTCGTTGTTGTGTGTTTCCGTCGTGTGCTTTGACCAGGGATTTGAACCTGAATTGTGAATTATTTTCCTCTTTGGAGAGAGAGAGCAATGGCGTCTAACGAAGTGGCAGATCATAGTAAGCAAACTTCCGTTGGAATCTCCGTTTTTTTTCGTTTTAGGTTTAGCTTCGAGAAGTTTTTGAAACTGTTTCGTAACTTGCGATGATTTGATTTTGCTTGTTCGCTTAGAATTTGAAGCTGTTTCCGGCAAAAGAGTCGCAGTCGTTGGTGCAGGTGTGAGGTAAATTTCAGAATAACGATTCATTCCTTACATGGAAATAATCTGTTTATGGGTTCTTCTGTTATGTTTTTGTTTTGGATTTTTCACTTGTGTTGTTTATTTTTTGTTTATTGTCTTTGATGGGTTTTTTCGAAGTGGTTTAGCGGCGGCTCACAAGTTGAAATCGAAGGGTTTGAATGTGACTGTGTTTGAAGCTGATGTAAGAGCAGGTGGGAAGTTGAAAAGTGTTGTTCTTGATGGCTTGATTTGGGACCAAGGAGCTAACACTATGGTAGTTTATTGTCTTTTTGAAGTTCAAGCCAAACATTTCTTTTAGTATCGATTATACGCTCTTGTTTCAGGCTGTTTGGATATTGGAGTGTATATTGTGTAGTTCTTTTTCTTGATTTGGTGTGGATGCATGTGCAGACTGAGGCTGAGCCGGAAGTCGGGAGCTTACTCGATGATCTTGGGATTCGCGATAAACAGCAATTTGTGAGGAATCTTTCTTTTGTTGTGGTGGATTATCATCGGTTTACTTTTGTTGATTTGCTTTGTGTTTCACATGCCATTTATTTGAGCTTTCTCTATTTTTTTCAGCCAATTTCGCAGAAAAAACGGTATATTGTGAGGAATGGGTTACCTGTGATGGTAATTCCTACTTGATTTCTTGCTCTTATGGGTTTCTGATTCTTCATGTGATGAGGTGTTCTTGTCTAATTTGTGATGCTGACATGTTTTCTGTTTCATGGTAGATACCCACCAATCCCATAGCTTTGGTCACAAGTAGTGTGCTCTCTACCCAATCTAAGGTAGATTTTTCGAGATAGAAGTTGCACGGCCACTTGGGTTATTTATTACACCAGAAACTACAAAGTCCTTTTATCTTATCGGTATCTCTAAAATTTCTAAAGGTACTATGTCTCATACTCTTGTTTTTACAGTTTCAAATCTTACTGGAACCATTTATGTGGAAGAAAAATGACTCGTCCTCAAAAGTGTCAGACGCTTCTGCAGTAGAGAGGTAAGTTCAATTTTCTCGTACAGACCATCAGCAATCCCAATCACTGTAATTAACAACTACAGTTTCATTTTCCAATTTTCTCTGTTGTAGTGTAAGCGGGTTCTTTCAACGCCATTTTGGACAAGAGGTTTGTTGCTTCCAAAGTCTAGGTTTGGATGGAAACATTTTAATCTCACACTTTTGTTTTGTTTTGCCTTTCTTTTCATGTGTCAGCACCGATATCAGATGATTGTGATCGTCCATTTTACATATATTTTTTATGTATATGATTTATAAGGTTGTGGACTATCTCATCGACCCGTTTGTTGGTGGAACAAGTGCTGCAGATCCTGATTCCCTTTCAGTAAGAAACTTTACAATAAAGAAATAGTCTTTGTTTTCAAACTTGTTTGATGTTCCTTATTTTTATATCCCTCTCTCCTATCTACGATCAGATGAAGCATTCTTTTCCAGATCTTTGGAATGTCGAGAAAAGGTATCCTTTCATATAACTATTCTATATTCAATGAGTTATATACCGATAAAGACACTGTAAATTTTTGATTTTATGGCAATGAGCTTTTTAGCTGTTCTTAGCTTAGTTGCTAAAGAAGTTGTTCTATTTTAGTTTTGGCTCTATCATTGTTGGTGCAATCAGAACAAAGCTTGCTGCTAAAGGTGGTAAAACTGGAGAGAGAAGTTCTCGTGTCACAAAGAAGGGCTCACGCGGGTCATTCTCTTTTAAGGGAGGAATGCAGGTGATGCTTTGTCGGTGAAAGCTAGTTTTGTTTATCATGCCTATGAATGCTTTTCGTCGTACTACTCAGGTTCATCTCTCTCTGTAGTAATTATTGCTGGAATGTTTCCATCTTGGGATATGCAGATTCTTCCTGATACGTTGTGCAAAGATCTTTCTCGTGAGGAGCTCAGTTTAGACTCCAAGGTTCTCTCTTTGTCGTACAATTCTGGTTTAAAACAGGAGAACTGGTCACTCTCCTGTGTTTCTAATAATGAGACCCAGAGACAAAACCTCAATTTTGATGCTGTAATTATGACGGTCAGTAGTGTTTCTCTCGGCTTTAAAATGAAAATTGCAAAACCACTCGAGTCTCGATTGACAAGAAATTTATGTACCATAGGCTCCTTTGGGCAATGTGAAGGAGATGAAGGTTATGAAAGGAGGACAACCCTTTCAGCTTAACTTTCTCCCCGAGGTAAATGTGTCTGCTCTAGATTTAGTCCATCCTTTCGCGGTGCCTTTAACTTTTTCTACTCCAAACAATGATAATAAGGATCTTGTTTTACATCAATGAACTTCATTGCAATATGTTGATCTTGTTCATTTCTTAGATTAATTACATGCCCCTCTCGGTTATAATCACCACATTCACAAAGGAGAAAGTGAAGAGGCCTCTCGGAGGATTTGGGGTACTTATTCCATCTAAGGAGCAAAAGCATGGGTTCAAAACTCTAGGTAAACTTTCGGTGTTCTAGGCCATAACTCAAACAAAATAGCCTCTGTTTCTTCTTCTACAATTATCAACACTTAACAGTTCACACTCCCCTGCACAGGTACACTCTTTTCTTCAATGATGTTTCCAGATCGTTGTCCTAGTGACCTTCATCTATATACAACTTTTGTCGGTGGGAGTAGGAACCAGGAACTAGCCAAAGCTTCCACGTAAGAGAGATCTTATTGAGGCTATTCGAGTTTCTTACTTTGCCTGATTATGACTAAATTTCTTTGTCGGCTTCTATCTTTGTAGAGATGAATTAAAACAAGTTGTGACGTCTGACCTTCAGCGACTGTTGGGGGTAGAAGGCGAACCCGTGTCTGTCAAGTATGTGGAGTATTAAAGATTTTGACAATCGATGTTTTTAGTGTACGAAAGAGGAGATTAACAATATATATATGTAAATTGCAGCCATTTTTACTGGAAGAAAGCATTCCCCTTGTACGACCGCAACTATGACTCAGTCATGGAAGCTATTGACAAGATGGAGAAAGATCTTCCCGGGTTCTTCTACGCAGGTAACATCATCAACTAAAGTTTTCGTATTGTAAATAGAGAACCCTAAATATATGATCCATGATGAATGAATGAATGTAGCTCATATATTGCCTTGAGGCGGTTTCAGTTTAGTTATTGTATCTATTGTGTACATGGACTATAATGAACAGGTAATCATCGAGACGGGCTCTCTGTAGGGAAATCAATAGCATCAGGTTGCAAAGCAGCTGATCTTGTGATCTCGTACTTAGAGTCTTGCTCGAACGACAAGGAACCAGAGGACAGCTTATGAAACATTGCCACATTGTCATAAAAATAAACATTGAGCCTAGGTTCGTTTTGTTAACACTTTCATTTTGTAAACTTGTAAAGCCAACAAACTCTGTACACACAGATTCTCTCAGAGATTGTTTGATATATCATTGTTGCATCACTGGTCTGGTCTTTCTGGCGGTATACGAACATGATAGTGAGAGGGATATTTAGAAGAACATGGTATGGTTTGGTCTTTAGAGGTTGCGATTTCAATCCGCCGCAGACGCTGAACGCGAATCTGATATTTTTTGGATACTTGTGAAATGATTTGTGATAAAGAGTGCATAGGGAGTAGAAATGTTAAGTGTTGAAGTGTGGACACCATATATGAAAGCAAGACTTTGGTCTTTATGTGGGGCCCCACATTTATTAATATTTAATACTGTTGTGTTATCTGAACACATCATGTCTCGAGGTTTTAGACTGTGTGAAATGAAATCAAGCAGATTAATCAAGTGATCGAATATAAATGATTTAAAATTATATATATATAAGGGAGAATTATAAAACTACACCCTTTGAATTACATTTCACAAAACTACACCATTTCCAAAATACTTCACAAAACTACACCTAAACACTCAAAATTAAATTCAAATAAATCCTACCCAAACAATTTTACCTCCTTAATACTATACTCTAAACACTAATTAGCGAACCCAAATGAAAAGATTTTAATTTTGGTAATTTTTAAAAGGGTAAATCAAGCTTTTAAATTTTTGAAAGGATGTAAACTTGTGAAAATATTGAATTAGGTGTAGTTTTATGAAGGGATGGTTGAAAGGGTGTAGTATCGTGAATTTCTATATATATATATATATATATATATAATAGAACATGGCAACAAAATATAAAAAAAAAATCTATAAAAACAATTTAATTTTTTAAAATAAGTAAACTACTTCCTCTTCTGTTCACATACAATTCACCTTAAAATATCCTATATAGTCCAATTTAACTTTATCCAACAATAATAAAAAATAACTTTATCCACCCCAAATTTTATCAAATTTTATCCGTATCATATCAATATATATTTTATTCCAAACCTTTGAACTCAATTTCTAGAAAATATAAATCCTTAGAATCAATGATCACAGATTCACCACTACTTCTTTATATCATAAGGGTGTGATAAGATAAAAGAACAATATTGCTACAATAAATTACTAATGTCCTTTTTTGTCAAACAATAAATTACTAATATCCATAATTATTTATTAACATGAGTTTTATTCTTTTTAACATTAAACTCCTTTCCCAAGAAAACTCTTACAACAATTTTTTTTCAAAATATTTTTTCTATTACCTTTCTCAATCTTTCATACATTTTCTCTATATAATAGAAAGCCTTTCACTTTATTCCAAGAACAAGAGCCTATGGGTCTTATGGTTCCTTCCGGTTTAGTCTTATGGGTCTTAACCATTTTCTCTCTTTACCTTAACCACCTCGAAGCTCATGAACACTTGGTCTCGCTCGCCGGAAAACCGCCGCAGAGAACCGCCTCCGATGGCATATGCGCTTCTTCTGTCCGCATATTTGGTTACAAATGCGAAGAACATGACGTACGTACGATAACGATATGTTCTTTTTTAGCATATAGTCATTAATTAATCGTTGATATAGTTAAAGATGTATATTAATTATAAGAGAGAGATGTGATTAATTAGAATTTTGATTATGATTTTTTTATGAAGGTTGTGACACAAGATGGGTATGTATTGAATATGCAAAGGATACCGGAAGGACTAGCCGCCGGAGCCGGAGATATGTCGAAGACGAGACAGCCTGTTTTAATACAACATGGCATTCTTGTCGTAAGTTTTATTAACTTTTTTTGTCTTTGTCCTTTTGCTTCTCCTTATAAGCTTTCATATATTTTGTGTGTTTATATGTACACACACGCATGGTAGCTATAATATTTAAAAATTTAATTACGTGTAGGGTATCCTGTTAATAAAAATTAAATTACAAGTATTTAATTTCAAAGAATATTCGTTGCTAGAACTCAATATATAGTGGATGTGTACCTAATAATAAACAACAAAAAAGAGACACCATGAGTGTTTAACATGTGTCTCTAGCAAATAAAGTGATAAATAAAGCATGGAGCGTTAATTAAAATATATATATATATATATATAAGATTAGTTTTACGAGGAAATAAATATTTTATTCCTTACGTTACATTACCTATATTTAAAGTTTATTGTGGACTAGGCAGTGAAATCATACTGAAACACATGCGTATACATTTATAGGAAAACAATCTATACAATAAAAGAATAAAAGAATAAAAGAATAAAAGAAGAAGAACTCTCTCCATATGAAAGACACTTGGCAATAAAAAAATTAAATACATAATTAAAATTAAAATTTTGATAAAATTCATTTAATACTAATAAAAATCAAATAAAAAATCATTAAATACATAAACTCATTTAATAATAAAATAAAGCATTACATTATATATAATAACAAATATAAAAAATATTTTTAACTTAAATATATATATAGATATATAAAGTTTAAACATTATAAATTTGAGATTCAAATACTACATAGTCATACATATAAATAATACATTAATATTAGATAATCTTCTTAAACTAAATGTTAACAATCACTAAAAATATTCACCGAAAACATAGACGTCATATAAAATAAAAATAAACACATATAAAATTTCTAATAACATTAAAGAAAAAAACAAATTGTGATGCAATTTTATAATAAAATTAAAATATTAAATTTTATAATGCAAAATAAATAAAAAAAAAACAAACTATGATGCAATTTTATAATAAAATTAAAATAATATATAAATTGTTCTCAATAATCTTCTTAAACTAAATGTTAATAATCAATACAAATATCCACCGAAAAAATTATGATGCAATTTAAAAAACGGATTAAAATCTCCACGTAAAACTGAAATAAATGTATTGTGGACAAAAATAAATTATTAGTAGTAAAGAAATTAAAAGAATACACTACAATCTTTACTTCTCTTTAAATTTTTTTTTCTTTCTAAAATTAGATTTCATCACATATTCATATTCTAATCGTTTATAATAAACTAAAATATATTTTCAAAAATTACAAATGAACAATTTTATTTTCATTAATTTGGTAAAATAAAATGAGTTAGTTATATCCAATGTCAAACCAAATACATATTATAATAATAAAATATATTACAAAATCAATCATCATAAACAAAATATAAATGTTTTTTTAAATTACTATAAAATATTGAAGGATATCCCGCGCGTGCGCGGGTTCTATCCTAGTAAACATAATAAATAACTAATGTATTATTATAAAATGTGTATTAGGATGGGATGTCATGGCTGTTGAATCCAGCAGATCAAAATCTACCGTTGATATTAGCCGATCAAGGATTCGATGTGTGGATGGGAAACACAAGAGGCACTAGATTCAGTAGAAGACACAAGTCCCTTGACCCTTCTCAACCGGTCCGGTTTAACTAAACCACCTCTTTAATTTTACAAATCTAATCACGTAATTAACCGTTAAAATAACCCAAAATTTAATTTAAAATTTAGGCATTTTGGAACTGGACGTGGGACGAGCTTGTGAGTAACGACCTGCCTGCAATGTTTGACCATATCCATAGCCTAACAGGCCAAAAGATTCATTACATCGGACATTCTTTGGTGGGTCCCTATTTTATCAAACATCATATTCTATGTTGTTTTTCTTCTAAATAAAAAAACTGAAAAAATGAATATATAAAATGGAAAATATTTTTTATCAGGGAACATTGATAGGATTTGCGTCATTTTCTGAAAAGGGTTTGGTTGATAAACTAAAATCAGCGGCGATGCTAAGTCCTATTGCATATCTCAGCCACATGACCACCGCACTCGGCGACCTCGCCGCCAAAGCTTTCCTCGCCGAGGCCACCGCTATAATTGGATTGGCTGAGTTTAACCCCAAAAGGTAACTACTTCAACATTTTATTCATTACATTTTGTTTCTTTTATTAGATTTTATTTGATTACATAAAACAATTATCTTTTTTTTTATCTTATTGTATAATAAATTTTTGTAGTGGACTAGTAGGGCTTCTGATAAAGGGATTATGCCATGAAGCAGGAATCGAATGTTATGATATACTAGCTGCTATCACCGGTAAATACATTCATTATTTACAAAATCATATATTAATCTAACATTAAATAATTATTTAATAATTAACAAATTTTACCAAAAAAATCATCATAGGTAAAAATTGTTGTCTTAACGCATCAACAATTGATCTGTTCCTAGCAAACGAGCCACAATCTACTTCAACCAAAAACATGATCCATCTTTCTCAAAGTAAGTAAACATTTTCATATTTTGTTATGAATATATAATAATAATAAACTTATAAACATATATGTGTAGCGGTAAGAGACAATAAGCTAACAAAATACAACTATGAAAGCGACGATCTCAACATGAAACATTACGGTCAAGTGGCACCACCTGACTACAACATATCGGCCATACCACAAGACCTGCCTATTTTCTTTAGCTACGGTGGTTTGGACTGCCTAGCCGATGTGACCGACGTTAAGTCTCTTTTAGACCAGTTTAAGTTTCATGACAAAGATAAGATGGATGTTCAGTTTGTGAAAGACTATGCTCATGCTGATTTTATTATGGGTGTTACTGCTAAAGATGTTGTTTATAACCAAGTTGTTGCATTTTTCAAAAAACAACCTTGATTATTCTTTTTTTTATTAATTACCATCATTTAGTGTATGTAACTGCATTATGTGCTCATTCATCATAATAATAAATTATTGCAACTAGCCTCTAAATTTTTATATTAAATTAGAGCATGTTTTTGGTTAAAGCTAAAAAAATTATGGAACAACCATTATCTAATTTACCATAATTCTAGTTATGGATAATTTTTTTAAAATATATCCAAAAAATTAAGGAAAAAATATATTGTATTATTATGTTTATATTAAGAAATATATATTGGATATTTAAGAAAGAAAATGAATTTGCAGATAAAACTAAAAGAGAAATTCACAAAACTACACTCTTTCAACCCTTCCTTCACAAAACTACACCTAATTTAATATTTTAACAAATTTACACCCTTTTAAAATTTTAAAAGTTTGATTTACCCTTTTAAAAATTACCAAAATTAAAATCTTTTCATTTGGGTTCGCTAATTAGTGTTTAGGGTATAGTATTAAGGGGGTATGATTGTGTGGATAAGGTTTATTTGGATTTAATTTTGAGTGTTTAGGTGTAGTTTTGTGAAGTATTTTTGAAATGGTGTAGTTTTGTGAAATGTAATTCAAATGGTGTAGTTTTGTGATTCTCCCAAACTAAAAACTATGTTTAAAAAAGAAAACAATGTGGTCTGAAGTTGGGCCAATGATATAGTTTTATATGGGCTTTGAAAATACGGGTCGGGTTTTAACCCGGTCAATAAAGCCCATAGCTTTCGTGTTCATTTGTTTCCTCTGAGAGAAGCAGTGAATTCGAGAGAGAAAGGAGAAATCTGAAGAAGAAGAAGAGACGAAGCTGCTTGTCTTCGTGTTTTGTAAGTAACGCTTTGTCTCTTTCTCTCTCTCTCTCTCTCTCTCTCTCTCTCTCTCTCTCTCTCTCTCTCTCTCTCTCTCTCTCTCTTGATCTTCTTGGTTTAGGTAGGCTCTTGATTTTCACAGTGTTTGTATCTCTTAGGGTTCTTAAGAGTTATAGATCTTTCCATGGAAGTTTTATTAGTAATTTCAATGTTAGATTCGATCTCTTTGTTCGAATTCTCATTCTCTTCCTTTAGATTCGTGATAAGCTTGTGGTAACAGTCACTACAATCATTAGAGATCTTGTTTTCTTAATGTGTCTCTTTGGGCAGAATTTTTGGAGATTTTAAGGTTCCAAGAGTTTGATTTTTCATTTATTTTGCAGGGTTTATATAGAGATGTCAGGGAACAACAACAATCTACAGAAGCCACAAGGCTCAGGGCCTTCGCCTTTCGGTAATCCCGGGATGTCCTCTGGATCAGTTCCTGGAAACCAGGCCTTTTCTCAGTCTCAAATGGCAGCCAACTTTCAAGCTCAGTTTCAGTACTCACAAGCTCAGGCCATGGCTCAAGCACAAGCTCAAGCACAGTCTAAGATACAAGCACAGTTGCAAGCTCAGTTACAAGCTCAAGGCATGACGATGAATCAAGGGCAAGGCTCCTCAGGGGTAGGTGGGTTAGGTCCATCTTCGCCTTCTATGACAACTCCCGGAAGTTTCAACATGAAGAGGTTTCAGCAGAAACCGCCTATGCGACCTCCTGGTGCCCCTGCGAGTAACAACACTATTTCCCCTATGAGGACAATGGAGTTAACTCCTGCTGCTCGTAAAAAGAGACAGAAGCTTCCAGAAAAGTCTTTGCAGGAGCGAGTGGCAGCAATCTTGCCCGAGTCTGCCTTATACACACAACTCCTGGAGTTCGAGTCTCGAGTAGATGCTGCGTTAACTAGAAAGAAAGTTGATATTCAGGAAGCCCTTAAAAGCCCTCCCTGCACGCAGAAGACGATGAGGATCTACGTTTTCAACTCGTTTGCTAACCAAAACAACACGATTCCTGGGAATCCAAACGCTGACCCGCCAACATGGACTCTCAAAATTATCGGTAGGATCCTAGAAGACGGGGTGGATCCTGACCAGCCAGGATTTGTTCAGAAAACTAACTCATCACATCCCAAGTTCTCGACTTTCTTCAAAAGGGTAACAGTTTCGCTGGATCAGAGGCTGTATCCTGAGAACCCATTGATCATATGGGAGAATGCTCGGTCACCTGCTCCTCAGGACGGGTTCGAGATAAAGAGGAAAGGGAACCAAGAATTCGCAGCTAGTATACGCTTGGAGATGAACTATGTTCCTGAAAAGTTCAAGCTTTCTACTGCATTGATGGATGTTCTTGGAATCGAGGTTGAAACCAGGCCAAGAATCATCGCTGCAATTTGGCATTACGTAAAGGCAAGGAAACTGCAGAACCCGAATGATCCTTCTTTCTTCAACTGTGACGCCGCGCTTCAGAAAGTATTCGGAGAAGACAAGTTAAAATTCACAATGGTCTCCCAGAAGATATCTCATCATTTGTCACCTCCACCGCCTATTCACTTAGAGCACAAAATCAAGCTGTCAGGAAACAACCCGTCCGTATCAGCATGTTACGATGTGCTTGTAGACATACCCTTTGCGATCCAAAAGGATCTGAGCGTTTTGTTGGCCAACGCAGAGAAGAACAAAGAGATCGAGGCTTGTGATGAAGCAATATGTGGAGCCATAAGGAAAATCCACGAGCATAGGAGGCGGCGTGCATTTTTCTTGGGGTTCAGCCAATCGCCGGTTGAATTCATCAACGCATTGATCGAGTCTCAGAGCAAGGATCTCAAGCTTGTAACTGGAGAAGCAAGTCGAAACGCTGAGAGAGAGCGTCGATCAGATTTCTTCAACCAACCTTGGTAAGCCTCATCTTAAAACAAGTCCGCTGACTTGATTGATGATTACTTATCTGAATCATGATTATGTTGCAGGGTCGAAGACGCAGTGATACGTTACTTGAACCGAAAACCAGCGGCTGGGACCGAGGGGCCAGGGACTTGGTGAGATTCGTGCTCGTACAAGGGAGTCTCTTCTTCTTCTTCTGTTTGGGATTGTTTTTAGAAGAGATTGTTGAGATTAGTAAAAGGGAACTAGTAGTGTATCTGTAATATTTGTTTATGATGATTGATGGTGAATTTTATTAGTACTGTAATGAAATCTTTGTTTTGTAGCTTTTGCATTAATGGTTATTGTAGCAGAGATAATATAACATTGAGACAGGAACACTACAAGTTACTAAATTAGTAAATTATACAAGCTTGAAATGTCATATTCTTCATTTTTAGTGCAGTTTTGGCTATTAGTCAAATTAAACTTTTATTAATAATAATGTATGAAGCCACTCTAGTTAAGGCCATGGACAGATCTAAGTACAATGCTAACATGTTGCAGCATCATTCTTCAAAAAAAATTATAACTTATTAAAAACACAATTACTGGGTTCAAAGAAGCGTTGACATTCAAAGTCTTATGTCTAGTTTGAAGCAAAAATGGCGATATGGTTTCAGAGAATCTTCTTGTTGCTTGTCGTCTCCTTTTGTGCTTCTTCAGGTACACTGGAATCTCAATTACTTTAAAGCAGTATCACCTTATTTATATATATATCTTCTTCTATGAGTTTTGTTCATTCATCTTCAGAACTCAAATCTTGACCATTGATTTCAATTTCTACAAACTCTTGTTGTTGTTGCATAAAGTTTTGTGCATTTTGGTATGTAGATTTTCTGGAAAATGCTGACTTTGAATCTCCACCATTGAACTTAACAAGAAACTCAAATGCAAGCTCTACTGAGTTTCTGCTGCTTGATCAGAACAGTACACTACCTGGATGGACAGTACAAGGGACAGTGCAATATGTTACTTCACTTGAACTGCCTGATGCAGGACACGCAATTCAGCTCGGCGAAGATGGTAAGATCAATCAGACTTTCATTGCCAAAGGTGATGATTTGAACTACATCCTCACATTTGCTCTAATCCCTGGAGGTAAGAACTGCTCAGCCTCTGCGGGTCTCGTTGTCTCTGGACCAGACAGCAACGCTGTTTTCTCATACCGGCAAAACTACAGTAAGGCTCCGTGGCAGATATACGGTCATAACTTGGGTAGTTGGGGCAATGGTGAGCCTATTAACTTGGTTCTTGAAAGCCAGACAATAGATTCTGTGACAAACTCCACGTGTTGGCCTATCATTGACACATTGCTCATCAAAACTGTTGGTGTAACACTGGCCCAAGACAGTGGTAAGTTCCTTCTCCTTGCTTGTTCTGTCGTCGAATCCGAGAATGCTTAACATGAAATGACGAATCTAGTTGCATAGTCATGTTCTGATTTTGTTTGGTGTAGGTAACCTCTTAACCAATGGTGGATTTGAGTCTGGACCGGGTTTCTTACCTAACTCAACCGAGGGAGTTCTGATTGACACAGTGCCAAGTCTGATCCAATCAGCATTAAGACAGTGGTCTGTTACAGGAACAGTCAGATACATAGACGCTGAGCACTTCCATGTCCCGGAAGGCAAAGCTGCAATAGAGATTCTGGCTGGCACAGATCCATCTGGCATACAGACAGCAACAAGAGATACTAGTCAAGGTTCGAGATACAATCTTACATTTACATTGGGAGATGCCAACAATGCGTGCAAAGGACATTTCATGGTGCATGTTCAAGCTGGTTCCGCAACTCAAAACTTCACACTTGAGAGCAATGGGACTGGCTCTGGTGAGAAGTTTGGCTTAGTGTTCGAAGCAGACAAAGCTGCAGCACAGATAAGTTTCACAAGCTACTCGGTTACAAAGACAAAAGAGAACGTTCTGTGTGGTCCTGTGGTTGATGAAGTGATTGTACATCCTCTAGGTGGAACATCCTTAGTAAAACCCACATGGCCGCTGCTACTTATCTTTGCTTTGTTGTATGTTGCAGTTCTCTGAATGAATCTGTTTGGGAGAGAGAACATAAAAAGAGATTTTTTCCAGGAGATGTGATAATTATCCTACTTTCATGATAAGATATGAACACATTCATCACGTATGAATCTTTCACAATCATGGTTTATTTTGCAATGAGATACTCTTAATTACTACTTCTAAGTAAAAAAACACACATACAAATACACACTTGAAGGTCTTGAAATAAGCAGACACCATTTCCTCGATGCAAATCGGATCTGCAAAGCTTTGGATTAGGGAGAACCCGCTTGTTCGCAAAGATCCAGCAGAGCCAGTGTTTGTGCCATCGACAATGTGATTAGTACAAACTGAAACCAGAGGAAAAGGCACGGCATGTATCAGACGATTTGCATACCTCGGGGATAGTGAGCTCTAGTCGAAACTTGGGACCATCATAGTGGTGCAAAACTGGCCTGAAAGCATCCTCCTCCAAAGCTTTGTACAGTTTCCTAACACGAATTCTCACCTAAAATGTTGTTAATCACCATATGGAGTATGTGAATCAATCACTGAAAAAACATGAGAGACAAAATCCATATAGAGAAGAAAACTATACCTGAGCCGGAAATTTTGATTCTCCTTTGCATTTCTTGTCTTCCCAAGCAGTTGGGTCAATGTTCGAACCTCCAAAGGTTGTTGCCTGCACAAAAACAAACATAAGCAATAATGATGGAGTCATAGAGCAAGTCATGAGAGCCTACGAGAAATAAAAGCACTTAATAACAAACCTCAAAAATTCCATGCAACTGATGAGTTGTGTAGTTGTAGAGAAATAAAGGCAAGCCTGGTGTTATTGTCCTAACCGAGTCCTTGTATCTCGGAGGCAAACCTGAAAACACACAAAAGAAGTAAATACATACAAGGAACCGGAGATTTCATACTTAAATGGCCTAACATCAAGACGAACTGAGTACCAAAGAGCTGGCGTTTCAGATCTTCGAGCATTGTGTCGTTGTTACATACAAAGATGTAACCCCCAAGAACTTCACTCTTTGGGAGACATTCCGAGGCAGGTAAGGTCTTGAACCTTTTGTCTGCAGCAGCGTTTATAAAGTCATACTTGTGGTGTGTACTGATAAGGCTGTTACTACCATTGTTTCCTTCTCTGTAAGCGATATGATTGTAACTGTATTTGCCTCCACTCAAGTGCTTATGGTCAAAAACATTAGCATTGAACTTGAGATCCGAGTTCAACATATTGAAGGTAAGAGCCTCAAACTTGTTCTCTTCTTGAAACTCACATCTCTCTATTGGCCTTGTTTCATGTGTACACTTTGATGGATCAAGATTGTTAGTACGTTCGCCTTTCGATCTAGTCTGGTCAGCTAGTTTAGATGCAGCCATGAACCACTTCTGATCCTCTGAGGCTTTTGATTGTCCTCTTAGCTCATCTCCTAGCTGCCAAAAGTTATGTATGCTCTCCATATCCAAAACCTTTGGTTTGATAGAGACACACCTATCATATAAAGAGTAAAACACTTCACTAAATCAAATCCTAAAGCTTGAGACTTTTCGATTAGTTACTGTATCATCATTTTTTATCAAAAATTCTCTGAAAGTTTAAAACTTTGAGCACATTTTGCTATACCAACAACTTCAAAGATTACTTGGGAGAATAAAGCTACAGTTAATAAGGAAAGCATTGAGATTCAAAACCAAAAGAAGAAGAAGAAAAACAGAGTCCTAGAAGCAGTCTGTATACGGAATGTACAGAAACTGAAATGACAGTTTAAGAAATTTAGAGAAGAAGATCTTACAAGGAAGACGAACCCTAGATTCTGAAGGATCTCTAAATGAGAAAAAAGCTGATTGGTTTTTAGTCGTGGTTTCAATTTTTGAAGTTTCTTTTTCCCCGACAAAGCTGTAAATCATAGCAGTGTCCTTGTTGCCTGTAGCAGAAAGCTTGTCCCATCAAACAAGCTTGCCGTCTAACAAAACTAGAACAAGACAATGTTTAGCTATGAAATTTAAAAACGGCACGAAGTTGTAGCATATAACATCACAATAGCTTGCTTTCCGTCGCATGATTTTTTTTTTATCATGTGATATATCCCAACTGTAAAATGTAAAAATTTACAGCGACATTACTAAAATATACGATTTAACATCTTATAAAAATGAAATATTAAGATCGCTTGTTACAGAGACATTACTAAAATAAGACTCACAGTAGCTAATACAGAGTTTTAGATTTTCATCACCATCTTTTACCTCAGACTAAGGAGGAAACCATACAACCATGACTAAGTCATTGGCTCCGGTGTAGACGAAGATTTGGTTCGATCTTCTTTATGAACAGACCGTGGAACAAATGTTAGTCCACGACCATGACGTCTACCGAAGCTGACATTCGAAGGAGTTGTATCTGTAGTGGTTAGAGCGGACAGTGATGAGACAAGACCATCAATGTTGGTTTTGTCTTCTACTTCCATAGCATCTGATGAAGCTTCTTCTTTTGCTTCTTTATGTTTCGGTTTCGATACACGCTGCCTCAGAAGTTTCTCTCTTTGCTTCTTTGAAGGTTGGTTTTTTTTGAAGAACTCGAATGTTGTTGGGAACTTGTGTTTGTCAACTAAGTGCCGATGCCGGGCTTTGTAGTTCTTGAACTTCATTCCACATCCTTCCACGAGACACTCGTACTGCAAATTATGTTCATGAGAGCATAAAGAAGGAAAGACAAAATACAGTCACTAACAGTTTGAGCTCTGCCTGTTAACGCATTCAAAAGTTGCAGGAGATTAATAGTATACAGTGTGCATACCATATCGTAACCTCGAGCAACTTTAGCTTGAAAGAAAGAGTCATGAGCTTCGGATATGTGGATACTTAGTAAACGAGAAGTAGGGTAGACCCTTGAACATACTGAGCAAGACGCAGTGTGCCTTGCGTTATAGTGATCTTCGAAATGGTCCAAAGATTTCAACTTCTCGGGGCAGCCAACGATGGGACACGAGATTCTGCTGATCAAAAAAACAATCAAGCTCATTACCATCATCGAGAACTCTAAACCAAACTTGAAACTAAAACTAGTAGTCTACATAACACTTGATCAGTCAGTGACACAACAATCAAAGCTATATCTTACTGCTCGCAAAATACAAATGTCGGTCAAAAGTGAACTACTTGCATAGAACTAAAGTGATTCATTCATGGCAATTTTGATTACTATTTGCTAAACCTTACAACCACTACAAACAGTTATTGAATACTTAACATTACTTACAACAAAACAGTCACAACCAAAACAGTGAAGAAAGACAAATACCTGATGCTTTCAGTTTCGACTATTTTCTGGAGATTGTTGATTTCATCTTCTGTTAAATCCAATGTCACCTATATACACATCAAAAATCCTCCTTATGTATTGATATAAAAGATAAACAATATACACCACAAGACTTACATAAATGGTTTTAATCAATCTCATAAAAAAAACCCAAAACATAAAGCACAATCAGATCCGCTATATATACAGAATTAACCAACAGGTTTCGATTATTTGGCCCAATCTAATACAAATATCATTCATCAGTGAGCGAAAATCGTATCGAATTCGAATTTCGATTTTTAGATGGAAGAAGAAGGAGAAGAAGAAGTGGTTACCTGTTTAGCGAGGAGCTCTCGCTCGACGTTTCCAGAAGCAAAGAAGAGAGAGTCTGGAGCGAATCTTCTTAGGAGAGGAGACCAGTAAGGGAAGCTTACGGTGTCTAACGCCATGTCCATAGCCTCCTCTCGATTCAGCAACGAAGCTTGAAGAAATTTCTAAAGTTTTTGTTTGTGGTCGTCTCGCTGATAATGAAAACAACTAAAGAAGCATTACTTTACTCAGTCTAATATAGCATTTCCACTTTATCGTTAGGCCCAATTACGGCCCACGTATAGGTACATAAATTAATTGTTGGGAAAATTATAAAATTACGCTTTTTAAATTGTATTTTACACGATTACACCGACTCAAAAATTATTTAATAAAAGTACACCTAATTACTAAATCAAAATAAAACTTACCATTAATACTAAACATTAACTAGTGAACCCAAATAAAAAAATAATATTTTTAGTAAATTTTTAGAACATCGAATAAAAATAAACAGAGAAATTATTATTTTTACAATAGCACGCTTCTTACTTTTTTTTTTTAAAACTAGCTTCTTACTTTTGTTATCACTCTTTATATTTACTATCACTCTAAGTCTCTAACTAGATGCATAGAAACTAGAAGTGATTTAATTTAACATTTGAAGGGTAAAAAAATCTCAACCCTATTATGAAGGTCAGATCATTAATAGAGTGATTTACACAATAGAACACTTTTTAACACTTGCATATCAAAATAATACACTTTTGTGATATGAGACATTTTTTACACTTTTTATTTTTTTAAATACAGTTTTACCTTTCGTGTACACAAAAGTTGTGTACAGAAAATTGTGGATACGTTTTATGTTACGTGGACATACTTTTGTACAATTTCGTAAATGTATTTTAATTTATTCTAAAATAAATTATTTCAATAATTTTTTTGTTTATCATATATCTACTTACATAAGTAATTTATATTTAGTATTTACACTCTCATATGTTTCTGTAATATTCTTAATAAATGTGAATGAAACATGTTGATATTAATAAGTGAAAACGTGAAAATTACATGTACATCAAAACATATAACTGTTTTAAATTCATTATTAAAACCTATTTATTTATTTTTGAACATGAACCATTATATAATTTTAACTACAAAATTTATTTAAACTCCCATATGTTTTTGTAATATTCTTAATAAATGTGAATGAAACATGTTGATATTAATAATTGAAAACATGAAAATTACATGTACATCAAAACATATAAATATTTTGAATTCATTATTAAAAGCTATGTATTCATTGTTTGAACATGAACCATCATATAATTTTAACTACAAAATTTATTTAAACTTGAACACAAATCATCATATGAATTGTCTATGATATATATAAACTCATTGGAATAAAATTTAAACTCGACCATTCTACTTTGAACATTTGTACAATTCTATGTGGGCATATATCAAAAAAATTAGATATTGACTAGTTGTCCACAAATATTGACTCATTCATAAATAAAATATATAAAAGTGGATATCAAAATATAGATATTAAAATTTTATAAATCAATATACGAAAATAAATTATTTTATATTACCCTAAAAACTAAAATTAGAATGCAAAATAGAAAAATGAGAAATTTATGTAGAATAAATGAATTGATGGGTAATTTAGTATTTTATGACAATAAAATGTCTTTATGTCAAAAAATGTTCTAAAGTGTAATTTGTGTTTTAAAATGTGTGCCGTGATGTAATTTTCTCAAAAATATAAGCTAATTATATTTTCTAAAAAGTCATGTATATAAATTCTTCCCTACTTCAGACTAGGATGAATCTTATGTATAAACTAAGGTCATACTTTCTCAAAGACTCGTATATATAACTCAATTATGAGTATTTTTTTATAGATATATATATAGATTGATTTTGAGAAAAAAGATATATATAAAAATTAATATGTTACCTGGTTTTCCTTTCATTTTTTTTTACCAAAACAAGCATGATGGCACGGTCATAGACAGCAAGAGTTATGAGAATGGCGGCGACGAAAAACACGGTGACTGAACCAGCACGGATGTTGAAGCTCCCAACGTCGCGTTTCATGGTGCAGGCTTGCTCAACGGAGAATGTAATCATTTGAGCATATGTGGTCCAAAAAATTATAGTGGTTGCCCAAATAGTTCATCTTCACTTCTTCGACTTTTGCTCTTTGTTATAGCCACATAAGCAAATAATGATGGAGAGGAGGCTGCCTTTTTATAGCCAAAAAATTAAAATAATTGAAAGAGAGTTTGAGACTTGGGCACCGACCTTTCCACTATATGTGATTCGAGACATATCACGAAAATGTTAAGTCCTTTAAAGATTGGTTGATCACACTTTTTTTTCTTATCCCACAACTTTCTATCACTTTGTTACTTACTAGATTTTTAGACCTGCCCCAAGCGCGGAGTTTAAATTTATAAGTATATATATAGCATATAAAAATAGATATTTAGGCTGTATATACATAAGTGAGGAGGTAATTAGGTGAATGTTTTGAATTTGAGATATTTGAAGCCATGTATAATGACTATTTTAACCCTAGCCAAAATTTGATTTCTTTGTTTGCAAATAAAGAGATTATATTTTAATGAATATAGTAAAATATGTTTTTAAACTTATATATTAAAATTATTTGGTTATAAATATTAAAAAATATTTACACCGACTTGAATTATATGATTGTGGTCTGTAGTTTCATATAGTACATGAATATGTTGTAATTTTTATTAATTTTTTATAATGTCGGAAATATACAATTTCTACATTTCTAGTGGTATAATTTATTTTACACAAAGTGCATGCCAAACCAATAAACCCGTTGGCCATAGATTTTTTTGGTTACGGTTTGGTGCTAATATCCGCTATTTCTAAACCCGCAAAAACCCGGAAAAATCCGGTGAAACCCGGGAAACTCGGTAAAATCTGCTACCAGATATTACCGGTTGAACCTTTTATAATTAAATATAGATTACGCAATTTTTTTTGAAATTAATAATAATATGTTCACAAAATAGGTTATTTCGAAAAAAGTTATATTGATGAATATTTTATGATGTTTTTTATAAATGATCAAACATAATATTGACATAATTATAATATGAATTATATATTTAAAATTATTTTATTATTGACACGCGGTCGACCAAGTGACCCGCTTACTTGGAAAATACTCCGATTTGGTGTCCGGGTAGAGTTTAAAAACTTGTTTTTAAGTTATAAAACACACTGAATTATACAAATTGCAAATATACTGATCAATATTCATATATATAGTTTTATTTATTTATATTAAGAAAACATTATTTCAGATTAACCTAATCACCCTTTATACACTTAAAAAGTTCATATACACGTAAATTATAAACACAAAACCAGTATACCTCAGGCCCAATAACCTTGCCCACTAAACTTAACCAAAACATTAATCCAAATTATATTTCATTGGTTTCGATGATCACAAAGTTTCACCAAGACAAAACACATCCAAAACCACCGATTGGAGGAGACATAGTAGACAGGTAAGTTAGGCGGAGTAGGTCATCGATAGTTTGTAGATGTTGATAACTATAGTTTAAGAATTGAGAAAGCCAAAGCATGATTCGTTTCTCCATAACATGCTGCATCCATGGAAGAAGCTGTAATTGAGCTTTAAGACTTTTGTATACTTGTCATGTTGAGTAGCTATAGCTTACTGTCCGTTAACCTTACATTTTAGTCGTCGATATTTTGTTTTTTACTTGTCGTAGAGTTGAGATGATTATGATATAGTATCGTAATATATTTATAGGTGATAACCGCGTAGAATATTCGAATTTTAAGCAGGATATTATGTAATTTAATTTAGATTTGATTAGATTGTCCGATATTTTAGGGAATTATAATCAAATATTGTGTGAAGTTACGATTTCTTTAAGATTTGATTAGTTTGGTTTCCTTTTTTATTTCAAAATTATATAAATTTTCTTTATGGATATTTAAATCGATTTTTACAACAGATTTTCGGGAAGAATAACTTCCTATGTGCTAATTAATTGCTAGAGTTTAAGTCGATATTAAATTTATTTTTTAGAAAATTTCCTATATCTTTGCAAATTTCCTAAGTCTTGTTTCCGAATTGAGCGAATTGTGATTATTAAAGTTTCCTTAAAAGTTAAAACGATTCTTAATGTGTCGTTTTCCTTTGTAATTAAAAATCCACTTTGAAACATAGGTTATAGAGTTAAAAATGCAGTGTCATGTGATCGTAATTAATTTTTTTTTTTCCTTTTCCATAAAATACTTTCCGATTAATAGTTAAGATTATTCTTTTATATTTTTGATCATAGTTTTTTATTTTTAAACATACATACACTATCTATTTATATGTAAAATAGTTGTATATTTAATGAATGTTGTCCTTTCACCCTGAGTTCCAATTAGATTGTTTCTTATAAAGTAGTTCATATTCACATATATATCATATCTATTTACATATAAAATGACTATTTACTTTTAAAAACAACCTTTTTATATAGAGGAATTCACAGAGCTACATCCTTTCAACCCTTATTTCACAAAATTACACCTAATTTAATTTTTTTTACATATTTACACTCTTTTAAAATTTTAAAAGCTTGATTTACCCTTTTAAAAATTATCAAAATTAAAATCTTTTCATTTGGGTTCGCTAATTAGTGTTTATGATATAATATTAAAGGGTAGTATTGTGTGGGTACAATTTATTTGGATTTAATTTTGAGTAATTAGGTGTAGTTTTGTGAAGTATTTTGGAAATGGTGTACTATTGTAAAATGTAATTCAAATGGTGTAGTTTTGTAATTTTCCCTTTTATATATATCTGTTTTAGCATAGTTGTTTATTTTTATACTTCATAGTAAACACACATACACTATTTGTTTTATTTGGATATAAAATAGAGGAATTCACAAAACTACACCTAATTTAATATTTTCACATATTTACACCCTTTCAAAAATTTAAAAGCTTGATTTATCCTTTTAAAAATTACCAAAATTAAAAAAAATTCATTTGGGTTCGCTAATTAGTGTTTAGGATATAGTATTAAGGGGGTAAGATTGTGTGGATAGAGTTTAATTTTGAGTGTTTATGTGTAGTTTTATGAAGTATTTTGGAAATGGTGTAGTTTTGTAATTCTCCCTATAAAATATTCTTATACTTTAATGAATTATAGTTTTTTATATACACTATTTATTTCTTGATAATAGTTGTTTATTTTAAATAATTCATATATGTAATATTTATTTACTAAAAAATAGATTATCTTCGTATACAACACCAAACATAATTGTAGCACTAAAACAACTTAAAAACAATCTTAGCACTAAAAAAGAGATTATTGAAAATGAAAAGAAGATTTGAGGAGGTTTCGTGAGAAAAAGAAATGGGAGAGATTAAAAAACTTATTTTCGGTTTTTCTTTATTTTTAAATTAATAAAAAAATTGGATGAGTATAAATGTAATTTGGAACTTTCTAAGACTAGTGTAGTAAATCTTTTTTGAAAAGAGATTAGTTTAATAATTATCTTACTTTCTAAAACTAGTGTAGTAATTAATCGTAAAAACAATAAACATATGCATTTTTTGAAAATTAAAATTGCACATAATCCAAATTTATGATTTAGTCGAAAAACTTTCATATTTAACATTTTTTAGTTTATATATAAACGAATATTTTTTCCAATTCACATATAGTTATATATAATTCAAAATACAATTTTTAATTTTAATTAATTAGCGAAATTTTGATGGGATCACGTGAAATGTAGACATAACAAAATAACGATCAAATCTCATCTTGAACCAACACTGAGTGTAGAAAGAGTATTTGAAATGTAGACAGAAAGAAAATCAAGTAACGATCAAATCTCAACTTGAACCAACAGTAAATCATGAATAAAGCAATCATGATTTCCTCTAAGTCTTTTTCTTCTCATTGTTGTCTTTGTCCACAGAGAAGTCTTTCTTAACCACAACTATTAGTTTCTCCTTGGCATTTGTAACAACACTCTTAAATGGTACACACCGTTGGAGAAATTCTCCAATCTAGAGGAATCAACGTTGTTAGCCAAAAGAGTGAGGTGTCCTCGATCTTGCAAATCCCGCAAAAGCTCTGCCCCTAATCCATAATCTCCGGTTATCAGCATTACGTTTGAGGGAGAGGAATCTGTCTCTATCCACTCGCGAATCTCACTCTGAATAGCGCAATCTGGTACACTTTGCTCCGTAGAAAATACAAAATTTTATTACTTTTTAAATTAAATACAAACTAAAGAAAGCAGACACTTACAGCCTTCGATGTTGTTGAAATGGACATTTTTCATCTCAGCTTGGTTTATCGTAGCATGCAGTGGAATAGCCGTTATAATACGGATTTTAATTTTTCCGCCGTAGCCGTCTTTGCGAAGGGTAGAGGTGACGCGCTCCTCAAAAAGTAATGAGTTGAAACTAGAAGGACACGAACAGTTCTCAATATCCCACCATATCAATATCGGAGCAGCTTCAAACTTGGGTAATCGCATCGCAGGAAACGAAACTGGTCACAAGTCTCTTAAACACCGCATTGCGGTGCAACAACAGGGTTGCATTTGCTTTGCTGGCCTCAGCCTATGCGATCCCATTTCGTTTCCTGCGATGCGATTACCCAAGTTTGAAGCTGCTCCGATATTGATATGGTGGGATGTTGAGAATTGTTCGTGTCCTTCTAGTTTCAACTCATTGCTTTTTGAGGAGTGCGTCAGCTCTACCCTCCGCAAAGACGGCTACGGCGGAAATATTAAAATCCGTATTATAGCGGCTAATCCACTGCCTGCTACGATAAACCAAGCAGAAATGAAAAATGTCCATTTCAACAACATCGAAGACCGTAAGTGTCTGCTTTCTTTAGTTTGTATTTAATTTAAAAAGTAATAGAATTTTGTATTTTCTACAGAGCAAAGTGTACCAGATGCTGCAGATTGCGCTATTCAGAGTGAGATTCGCGAGTGGATAGAGACAGATTCCTCTCCCTCTAACGTAATGCTGATAACCGGAGATTATGGATTAGGGGCAGAGTTTTTGCGGGATTTGCAAGATCGGGGACACCTCACTATTTTGGCTAACAACATTGATTCCTCTAGATTGGAGAAATTCTCCAACGGTGTGTACCATTTAAGAGCGTTCTTACAAATGTCAAAGAGAAACTAATAGTTGTGGTTAAGAAAGACTTTTCTGTAGACAAAGACAACAAGGAGAAGAAAATGACTAAGAGGAAAACATGATTGTTTTATTCATGATTTACTATTAGTTCAAGTTGAAATTTGATCGTTACTTGATTTTCTTTCTGTCTACATTTCAAATACTCTTTCTACACTCAGTGTTGGTTCAAAATGAGATTTGATCGTTACTTGGTTATGTCTACATTTCACATGATCCCATCAAAATTTCGCTAATTAATTAAAATTAAAAATTGTATTTTGAATTATATATAACTATATGTGAATTGGAAAAAATATTCGTTTATATATAAACTAAAAAATGTTAAGTATGAAAGTTTTTCGACTAAATCATAAATTTGGATGATGTGCAATTTTAATTTTCAAAAAGTGCATATGTTTATTGTTTTTACGATTAATTACTACACTAGTTTTAGAAAGTAAAGTAATTATTAAACTAGTCTCTTGTCAAGAAAGATTTACTACACTAGTCTTAGAAAGTTCCAAATTATATTTATACTCATCCAATTTTTTTTTAATTTAAAAATAAATTAAAAAAAACCGAAAATTAAGTTTTCTAATCTCTTTCCCATTTCTTTGAAGCATATTCTTAACATGTGCTTCTCAACGGCTTTAATATTTCACAGTTTTTACCTTCAATTGGCGATGAACTTCAACACTCATCTCCACAGCTTCCTCGAAAGATGATGCTCCGTAAGGGATAATCATGAACTCCTGCATGTTAAGAAACTTTAAGAATTCATGAAACTCGAAATCATATGCATTAACAAATCATAATAAAATTCATACCTGAAATGCAGAATTCATGAGCATGAATGAAGGAATTGGCAACATCAACCTCTTGTTCGCAGCAAACAAGGCAATGTGCTGCAAACGAAGAAGAAAAAACTATGTTACTTCATAAGGATTAATAAGAAACCGAAAAACCAGTTATATAGCATTGATAAGTGAGAGTCTTACATCGCATAAAGAAAGACCACATACATCAGCACCAGCTTTACAGACAGCAAGTGAAACAGCAAGAACAGCCTGAGATAGAATCTGTAAATACACATAAGAAATAGACTTAAAACATCATATGAATGCACAAAGAATACTTTTAACCTTCTCTCTCTTCCCTCTCTCTTCCTTCTCTCTTTTCCGAACTAGATCTGAGAGGTTGTGAGGAGGAGAGCTGAAGAGTCAACCTCCTTCTCCTTCTGAGCACAATCACGTGCACCGCGACGACGATCTCTCGGTGAATCTGGCGCCGTGAGATCCATGGTCCAAGCTTCAATTGCGATTTAGTCAATGAAATCCCCTTAGATCTCAGATCTGAATCATGGAAGAGGATCTTTGTAGAAGTTTCTGGTTCGACGATGGAGTAAGAGATCTCATTCGTAGTTGCGAGCCAGAGAGGAAGGAGAAGGTGATAAGGTATGTGACGACGGAGAAAGAAGGCGTAGATTGGGAGGTTTGAGCCATTGTCGCGGTCTCACTGTCTGGGGACGACAACCATCATAACGCGGAGCTAATCCATCGGTAAGGACCGCCTAGATTTGTTCCCCCGTCATCGACTTCTCTCAGATCTACCGGACGCCTCCGCGACGTGAAGATCGGTGTTCCTCCTCCTATGAAGTTCTTTCATCTCCATGGTGGTTGCTTGTTCATCAATCGTTCGAACTGAGCCGTCTCCGGTCGTTGGGGACCCTCCGACGATATCCGCGATTTAGGAGGCGGTGCTAAGCTTAGGTCTTCTAGGTTTAGATTAGGGTTTTTGGTTAACCAATTTTGGTTTGCTTTTAATTTAGGTTCGGTTCGATTTGAAGTTTGGGTGGGAATTTATTGTACTAGATTGGGCCCTAAAGGGATTTTGGCCTATATCCAGATTATGCTTATATGTTTTAATAGAAAACCCTTTAACAAAAAAAAAAAAAAAAAAAAATACTTTTAACCAGTGTTTTTAAAACAGGACCCGAAAATTTCATGTGTATTTAGCTTTTATTAGTTTTCTCATGTTCTCTATTAACTTACATCTTCAGACAACAATAACGAACCCCGTTCCGACATCAACAAATCGTCGATTTTTCGCTGCTTAGTTGGGTCATGCAAAAACGATAAGACCACACAAGTTAGTTTTGGTTTCACACTAGAATAAACACAAAACATGTATTTTTGTTATAAAAAACTTTGTAATGGTATTTTCAAAAACAAAAACTTATTTTGATTGTATTCTAAGGAATTTCTCATAAAAAAAACCAAAACATAAAACACAATCAGATCCGCTATATATACAGAATTAACCAACAGGTTTCGATTATTTTGGCCCAATCTAATACAAATCTCATTCATCAATGAGCGAAAATCGAATCGAATTCGATTTTCGATTTTAGATGGAAGAAGAAGTGGTGACCTGTTTAGCGAGGAGCTCTCGCTCGACGTTTCCAGAAGCAAAGAAGAGAGAGTCTGGAGCGAATCTTCGTAGGGAATTATTGGATTTATTGTGAAGAAGAAGAAGATCAAAAGGGTTTGTAATCCACCGTATCGATTCGCGACGAGATCTTTGCTCCGTCGCGTTTATCTTCCACCGGAAAACGAAGATGAACGGTGGTCCCTCCGGTTTCCATAATGCTCCGGTCACGAAAGCCTTTGATGTGCCCCAGTACATGGAGCCGAGCCGGCTTGAAGATCAGGAACCAAGCATGGAACCAGGCAGACTTGAAGATCGGGAACCAGACCGATATGAAGCAGGCCGATATGAAGATCGGGAACCAGACCGATATGAAGCGAGCCGATATGTTCGTGAGTCTGGCCGAGCCGTGTACCGGATCGACCCACGGACGTCCGGATCAAAACTTCAACCGGATTCTCGACCAAATGACCGAGCCGACCAAATTGGAAGCTATCCACGACGATCAACTCGATCTTCCAAGACCAACGGATCCGAGCCCGACCGAGGTTTCTCCCTTCTAAACCATTTGGCTCGTACCGCATGTGCCGATGGCCGAGTTGATGAACTGACCGGGCCCTTTGATCCGATCTCGCATTTTGATCGTCTTGATTTCTCTAAGGCCAAGCTTCTCAAGCTTTCAAGAGACTTAGGCCGCATTTGGACCGAGTCGATCCGTGAAGAACTTTCATCCGACCATATTTACCGAACCGGGTGCGTGATACTCCTAACCGCGGCGCATGAAGCATCGAACATCGACCAAGTAGCCGAATCGACCAAGTAGCCGAAAGGACTTAAAGCGACCGAATGGTCATCCTTTGCTTGGTCAACAATTGTTTCCGCGCCACATTTAAAAATTAGTCAAAGACCTCCTTTTCAATACATTATTTTCCACAACCTCAATTTATGTCTTTGACTAGAACACACTATAAGTATGTAACCCTTTTGTTGGAATAAGATCATCGAATATTTTATCAACCTTTTTGAGAGTTTCACTCTTTGTTCTTTGTAAGAACTTCTCTTGTTTCTTGGTGAGTCATATCCAAGCAAACATCTCCTCAAATCGTTGGACTTGTGCGTCATATCAAGCAACGACGAGAGAACCCTTCAAGTGGTGGACTTGTGCGTCATATCAAGCATCCTTGAAGTCGGGAATATCAAAGGCCTTCCGCAACCTTTGTGCGACCCTTCAATCCAACTAGTTCTCCATTCGGAGTTCATATCCCCAAAACCGTACCATTAGAGTGATCCCGTTCCTAGGGTCCTTCAAGTGGTATCAGAGCCACTCTTTTGGTATTTTCTTATTCATTTCATCTTCTCATCTTCTCATTTTCTTTAAACACTTCTTATTCTACCTATCTTAAATCCGGGCCCCTCATTACCATCCGATTAAAAAAAAAAAAAAAAAAAAAAAGAAAACAAAAGAAAAGAAAAGAAAAAGTTTCAAAGTCATATTAACGGATTGGTGGTGGAAGAGAAAGCCTGCTGGCTGAGGAGAAATCCAGCCTTTGAGGTGGTTAAAACGGATTTCAAAACACTAAAATCTCTTATCTTTCTATCTTTAAGAAAATTCTCTTTGTTTGCTTAGACTTGTCCATTGGGATTCCTAGACTCGTTCTTCTTAGAACCTTGAGTGGAAACTCGTTTGTGAGATCACCAAAAATCCGAGGGAAACACTTGAGTGGGCGAGGATCAAACACTTGAGAGAGTGAGAAATTTTTATCTAACGTTGTTGTTTTAAGAAATTTCGGGAACCATGAGTAGTGACGAAGAAAGAAACCGACCGGAAAACTCTAACCATGGATTAACTAATTTCCAAATGCGTGCTTTGAATGATTCTATGACTAACATGATGAATGCGAGGTTTAGAACAGATTCACCAGCGACTTGATGAGATTCAAACCAGCCGACAAACTCATGCCCGGACCGAAGCAAGACGAGGTCGACCAAGTAGGCGCTACCGGTCCAACGATGAGATCAACGAGGAAGACGTCCAAGAGGATGAAGACCGATCGACCAACCGGCCTAGGAGAGGTCAACGAAACCGAGAGCAAGGTGAGTTCAATCCATTTGCTAGGAATGATAACATCACTAATCACCTAGGAGGATTAAAATTGAAAATCCCAACTTTTAGTGGTAAAAACGATCCGGATGCCTTCCTTGAGTGGGAAAGAAAAATTGAATTGGTTTTTGATTGCCAAAACTTGTCTGAAATTAAAAAGGTTAGATTGGCTGCCACTGAATTCACGGGCTATGCTATTAACTGGTATGATCAAGTTGTGACTCATAGGAGGAGAACAGGTGAGAGGCCAATTGAGACATGGGCCGAGCTTTCCATGCTGATGAGGAAGCGATTTGTTCCTACTCACTACCACCGTGAACTACACCGAAGCTAAGGCGTTTGCTTCAAGGCACCAAGTCCGTGGAAGACTACTACCAAGAGATGGAAGTCTTGATGATCAAAGCGGATGTAGAAGAGCCATTAGAAGCCACTATGGCACGATTTCTTTCAGGACTCAACCGTGACATCCAAGATCGAATGGAGCTTCAAGAGTATGTTACTATTGAGCAGATGCTACACAAAGCCATCTTGATCGAACAACAAGTCAAAAGAAAAGGCTACTCAAAACCGGCCTTTACTCCCAAATCGGCCTTTACTCCTAAACCAAGCTATCAAGACAAGGGTAAGTCGTCTACCACAACAAATAACACTTTTAAAACTGATGCTCCTGCTCGTTTTGACAAAGGAAAGGCGATAGAGACTTCCGGCCGAGCAAGAGACATTAGGTGTTTCAAATGTCAGGGCCTAGGACACTATGCCAAGGATTGCCCAAACCAACGTGTGATGATTCTCATGGAGAATGGTGACATCGAGTCTGAGGAAGAAGAGGAAAGTAAGGAAGACTTGGGTCCTATCTTTGATGAGGAAGAAGACGCTTTTGATTATCCCCATCACGGACCACTTCTCGTTACTCGAAGAGCATTAAGCGTACAACCCAAAACCAAGGACAAAGAACAAAGGGAGAATCTCTTTCACTCTCGTTGTTTAATTTCTGAAAAAAGTTTGTTCTTTGATCATTGATGGAGGTAGTTGCACTAACGTGGCTAGTGACATCCTTGTAAAGAAACTTGGGCTCGTCACTCGGCCTCTTTCTCATCCTTTCGAGGTTGGAATGGCTCAATGAGACCGGAGAACAATACGTCAAGGAACAAGTCACAATTCCTCTTACCATTGGACGATATGAGGATGAGGTCGTCTGCAATGTTCTGCCCATGGACGCCTGCCATATCCTTTTGGGACGACCGTGGCAATTTGATAAGAAAGCTGTCCATGATGGTTTCACCAACCGGCACTCCTTTGACCATAAAGGGAAAAAGATCACACTGGTACCGTTAACACCTTCGGAAGTTCACCAAGACCAGGTCCAACTCAAAAAGAACCGGGACAAAGAGACCAAGCCAGCTGAACCAGAGTCGTCTAAAAGAAACTCCAATTTCTTCATCAAAGAAAACCGAGGTCGGGAAATCTCTTTACTCTCAAAAGCCATTTCTTTTACTCGTGTATAAGGAATCTTTGATGGCTTCATCTTCGACCTTGCACCGGAGGTTCCGAGTGAACTTTTAGATATTTTGCGGAATTTTTCGATGTCTTTCCAGATGAGAATCCTAAGGGATTACCACCAATACGAGGCATTGAGCATCAGATAGATTTTGTTCCAGGCGCCTCTTTGCCGAATCGGCCAGCCTATCGTACTAATCCGGTGGAGACCAAGGAGCTTCAAAAACAGATTGGAGACCTTCTTGAGAAAGGCTATATCCGAGAAAGCCTCAGTCCTTGTGCCGTGCCCGTACTACTCGTGCCCAAAAAGGATGGGACTTGGCGCATGTGTGTGGACTGCCGCGCCATCAACAACATCACGGTAAAGTATAGGCATCCCATTCCTAGACTAGACGATATGCTAGATGAGTTGCATGGTTCATGTGTTTTCTCCAAAATTGATTTGAAAAGTGGTTACCATCAAATAAGAATGAAAGAGGGTGATGAATGGAAAACGGCATTTAAAACCAAACTAGGATTGTATGAATGGCTTGTAATGCCATTTGGGCTTACTAATGCACCTAGTACTTTCATGCGGTTGATGAATCACGTCTTGAGATCTTTTATAGGTCATTTTGTTGTAGTTTACTTTGATGACATTCTTATTTATAGCAAAAACCTTGACGATCATAGGAAGCACTTGAATTTCGTTCTTGAAATTCTTAGAAAAGAGAGACTCTTTGCAAATCTTGGTAAATGCTCTTTTGGAACAGATCACGTGGTGTTCTTAGGTTTTGTTGTAGGTGCTGATGGACTTAGGGTGGACGAGGAAAAGGTCAAGGCCATCCGTGATCGGCCAAGTCCAACAACCGTGAGTGAAGTAAGAAGTTTCCATGGACTTGCTTGGATTCTATAGGCGGTTTGTTCCAAACTTCGGTACCATTGCAGCCCCATTGACCGAAGTAATCAAGAAGAATGTTGGATTCAAATGGGAACAAGATCAAGAAGAGGCATTCCGGATTCTCAAAGGGAAGTTGACCCAAGCTCCTTTACTTGTACTTCCCGATTTTTCTAAAGCTTTTGAGATTGAATGTGATGCCTCGGGCGTGGGTATTGGTGCTTGTTTTGATGCGGGAAAAGAAGCCCATTGCCTACTTCGGTGAAAAGCTTGGAGGAGCCACGCTTAACTATCCCACTTATGACCAAGAGTTGTATGCTTTGGTGAGAGCTCTTCAAACGTGGCAACATTACCTTTGGCCGAAGGAGTTCATCATCCACACCGACCACCAATCTCTAAAACATCTCAAAGGTCGGCAAAAGTTGAACAAAAGGCATGCCCGTTGGGTAGAGTTCATTGAGACATTTCCATATGTCATAAAGTACAAGCAAGGTAAGGAAAACGTTGTGGCCGATGCCTTGTCTCGGAGGTATACTCTTCTCTCAGCCCTTGAAACTAAACTCGCTTGGTTTTGAATTTATCAAGGACTTGTATGCAACCGATCCCGATTTCAAGGAGATTGTTCAAAAATGTTCCAAAACGGCTTATGGAAAATATTTTCAAAATTCTGGATTTTTATTCTTTGATAACCGTTTGTGTGTGCCCCAATGTTCTTTGAGGGAGTTGTTTCTTAGGGAAGCTCATGGCGGAGGACTCATGGGACACTTTGGAATAAAGAAAACCTACAAGGCCGTTTACGATCATTTCTATTGGCCAAGCTTGAAAAAGGATGTGGAAAGGATTTGTGACCGTTGTGTGGTTTGTAAGAAATCAAAGACTAAAGCATCAAATCACGGTTTGTACTCGGCTCTACCTATTCCTTCTCATCCATGGGTAGACATTTCTATGGATTTTGTACTTGGTTTGCCTAGATCAAAAGCTGGTCGAGACTCTATCTTTGTGGTTGTAGATAGATTTTCGAAAATGGCTCATTTCATTCCATGCCATAAAACCGATGATGCTTTGTTCAAGTTGCTGATTTATTCTTTAGAGAAATAGTTAGGTTGCATGGAATGCCTAGAACCATTGTTTCGATCGTGATGCTAAGTTCCTTAGCTATTTTTGGAAAACCTTATGGTCTAAGTTAGGAACGAGATTGATGTTTTCAACAACTTGTCATCCTCAAACCGATGGTCAAACCGAGGTTGTGAATCGAACCTTATCCGCATTACTTAGATCATTGGTTAAAAATAATCTTAGGCTTTGGGAAGAATGTTTACCTCATGTGGAATTTGCTTATAATCATGCTATGCATTCGGCTACCAAGTTATCTCCTTTTGAGGTTGTTTACGGGTTTAATCCTTTATCTCCACTTGATCTTTTACCTTTGCCTTTAAGTGAAAGAGTTAGCACAGATGGTAAAAGGAAGGCTGATACTATCAAGAAGCTGCATGAACGGGTTCATGCCAACATTAAAACCCGAACCGAAAGCTACAAGAAATATGCCGACAAGAAAAGAAAGGAGGTGGTTTTCAAGGAAGGTGATCTTGTTTGGGTCCACTCGCGGAAAGAACGGTTTCCAGAAGAAAGAAAGTCAAAACTCATGCCTAGGGTTGATGGTCCATTTCGGATCCTTAGGAAGATCAACGACAACGCTTATCAACTTGATTTACAAGGTAAGTATGACATCTCTTCAAGCTTTAATGTTGCTCGATCTTTCTCCGTTTCATGTAGATGATCCGGATTTGTGGGCAAATCCTTTTAAAGAAGGAGGGGATGATGTGCCCCAAGTACATGGAGCCGAGCCGGCTTGAAGATCAGGAACCAAGCATGGAACCAGGCAGACTTGAAGATCGGGAACCAGACCGATATGAAGCAGGCCGATATGAAGATCGGGAACCAGACCGATATGAAGCGAGCCGATATGTTCGTGAGTCTGGCCGAGCCGTGTACCGGATCGACCCACGGACGTCCGGATCAAAACTTCAACCAGATTCTCGACCAAATGACCGAGCCGACCAAATTGGAAGCTATCCACGACGATCAACTCGATCTTCCAAGACCAACGGATCCGAGCCCGACCGAGGTTTCTCCCTTCTAAACCATTTGGCTCGTACCGCATGTGCTGATGGCCGAGTTGATGAACTGACCGGGCCCTTTGATCCGATCTCGCATTTTGATCGTCTTGATTTCTCTAAGGCCAAGCTTCTCAAGCTTTCAAGAGACTTAGGCCGCGTTTGGACCGAGTCAGTCCGTGAAGAACTTTCATCCGACCATATTTACCGAACCGGGTGCGTGATACTCCTAACCGCGGCGCATGAAGCATCGAACATCGACCAAGTAGCCGAATCGACCAAGTAGCCGAAAGGACTTAAAGCAGCCGAATGGTCATCCTTTGCTTGGTCAACAATTGTTTCCGCGCCACATTTAAAAATTAGTCAAAGACCTCATTTTCAATACATTATTTTCCACAACCTCAATTTATGTCTTTGACTAGAACACACTATAAGTATGTAACCCTTTTGTTGGAATAAGATCATCGAATATTTTATCAACCTTTTTGAGAGTTTCACTCTTTGTTCTTTGTAAGAACTTCTCTTGTTTCTTGGTGAGTCATATCCAAGCAAACATCTCCTCAAATCGTTGGACTTGTGCGTCATATCAAGCAACGACGAGAGAACCCTTCAAGTGGTGGACTTGTGCGTCATATCAAGCATCCTTGAAGTCGGGAATATCAAAGGCCTTCCGCAACCTTTGTGCGACCCTTCAATCCAACTAGTTCTCCATTCGGAGTTCATATCCCCAAAACCGTACCATTAGAGTGATCCCGTTCCTAGGGTCCTTCAGCCTTCGTGATCACGAGCGCAGTTTTCACCGTGCTCTTCGGGATCAAAGGCCGTTCTTCCAAGCTCGGTTTGTCTTACCAGGACATTTTTGAGAAGTTTCGGATATGGAAGCTAATCATGTCGACTTTTGCCTTCTCTTCCACTCCAGAACTGATGGAGTTTATCTCTACTACTAGAGTTTCAACAAGGTTTCGTGTATTTGGTGTCAGCTTCTCCGATAAGTCATTCATATATCTTGCAGGAGTCCAGCTTCTACTATCTTCTTGGAAAAGATCTATCTTTCCTGGAGTTTGCGGCATAATTGCTGGCTCCTTGTATCGTCTGAACATCCTCGGCATCCGCAAGGCAAAGGTTAGACCGTTCTAACCTTATAAACACACATCACATTTCCGTGCCACTCGAGTGTAACACTAATATTATGTCTGAACAAATCACAGTTCCCCGAGTTTCTTGCATCTTTCTTTTCCGGCTTTCATTGCCGTCCTTCGGTAACTCTCCTCCTCCGGCACCGAGCGAAACATTGTTGGGACTATATCAACCAACACGAAGTCGTCGAGCGAGGCAAGACTCATTGTCTTTTCCCAGTAACTTCTGTTTTCCTTCTTTTCACTATCATCTAAAACTCCTCTTCGTTTACGGAGATCTCGGCCAGCTCCAGGTGGCGTCAAATGTAGAGCCATCCGAAGAAGCCATAGGTACATTGGTTTCAATGGGTTTTGACAGAAATGCGAGCAAGACGAGCACTCGGTGCACGCCAGAAACGATGTCAACGCCGCCACAAACATTCTTCTTGAAGCACAATCTCACTAATTCAAAAAGGGTCTTTAGCTACCTTTGAACCAACATCATTCGTAAAGACTTGTTGTATCGCATGGGGGGTCAACCAAGTGATCTTTTGACCTTCTAATTCAGCCTGATAATATATGCCCTTGACAGACACAAACACTTTTCGTAATGCATGGTTACGAGAAACGTAAGCTTGCCATTCGTGGCTCAATCTCCTACAGTTGTGAACTCGTTTAACTTCAAGCTTCTCCCTGTCTGAAGCAGGTAACACCGCGAAAAGATGAACCATCGTAAGACAGTCATCCAAATCACGAAGAGCATCAATGAAAGTTGGATACCTTTCACGGATCAATCTATCTAGCTTGTAAGTAGGTTGTCGATTAAGCAAAAGACGCGCAAGCTCCTCGTTCTTCTTGGCCTTGGCTTTAAGCACTTTCTTCTGGCAGGTTTTGATTTCTATGAACTTCTCAAGAAGTGGCTCGTGCATAAGGAAAGCAATGTCCTTGACATGATAGTAAGTGTGATGGTTTCCCTTCACCTTCTTCTTTGGTTCTCTAGGAAATATACCTTTGACAATACACAATCTCCTGAAGAGATTCAAGTTAACTTGAAGATGCTTAAGTGCTTGGGACCTGGTCATATACCTAGCCGCATTTCCTTCCTTCTTCTTCCCGGCGGGTCTGTAATGTTTCGGCAACCAGAGACAAAAATGAGAGAAGAGGAGGAGGAGGAGGAGGAGGAGGAGGAGGAGGAGGAGGAGAAAATTAGGGTTTTAGCTTAAGAGGTTATAGTTAAAGACGGAGAGCAAGTGGACACTATTACAGTTAAGGGTTTTATTAATGTAAATGGGCTTTTAAGGCCCAATACTCTCATTGTGATAAAACCAAAAAAGGTACGGTGTCTAACGCCATGTCCATGGCCATCGCGCCTCCTCGCGATTCAGCAACGAAGCTTGAAGAAATTTCAGAAGTTATTGTTTGTGGTCGTCTCGCAGATAATGAAAACAACTAAACAAGCATTACTTTACTCAGTCTAATATAGCATTTCCACTTTATCGTTAGGCCCAATTACGGCCCACTTATAGGGTACAAAAATTAATTGTTGGTAAAATTATAAAATTACACTTTTTTAAATTGCATTTACACTGACTCAAAAATTATTTCACAAAAATACACTTAATTACTAAATCAAAATAAAACTTACCCATTAGTACTAAACATTAACTAGTGAACCCAAATAAAAATAATAATATTTTTGGTAAATTTTTAGAAGATAATTGACCTATTTGAAATTTGAAAAGGTGTAGATATGGAAAAATTGAATTAGAGTTGAAATGATGTAGTTTTGTAAATTTCTTTTAATTATTTGAGTTTTTTTTACAATGATATCACTAGTTAATTTAATTTAAAGTTAATGGTATTTCGGTCCAAAATATTATTCAAATATTTTGAAACAATTTTTTGAAACAATTTTTTTCTTAGAAAATCACATAAAAATAAACAGATAAAGTTTTATTTTTAAAAGTATTATTTTTACAATATCACACTTCTTACTTTTGCTATCACTTTAATGTTATATTTACTATCACTCTAATTAGATGCATATAAACTAAAAGGCAAAAATACTAGTGGAAGTTAAGCTGGATAGGCCATTCCCTCAACGAGTTGCCCTTGAAGATGAAAGTGGAACAATCTCTTTGGTCTCTGTTATTTACTCGTGGCTCCCCTCAGTATGTTCTAAGTGTGGGCAGTTAGGTCACAAAGCTAAAAGATGCCTAGATCTTCCAGTTCCAGGTAACAAGGCTACACAAACTCATTTGGCGAAAGAGAGTTCAAATTCACAAGCTCAAGATGTTGTTTCATTAGTCTTTGACATTCCTGAGAAAGATGTCTCCTTTGATTCACAAGGATGTATAGTTCTTGACCAAGAAGGAAGTGATGTGATCCAATCAAACATGCTCTCCGAGCCTGCTTCTAAATCAATTGTTATTACCAATAATGATGGTGATATGAACTCTTTGGAACCATCTGAGTCTCTAATGCGAGAATCCGCTACAAATGTTATTCTAGAGACAGATATCTCTCTTGGTACACTTGAAACAGAAAGCTTGCAAACGTCTTCTGCTTCACTCATGGAAGGTACTCAACTTCTCTCTAATGTTGTAGTGGAAAATATAGTTGAACCTAGATCAGGAGAAGTTTCTGAAACTCATGTTCAAATAAGTAATGTTTTAGATAATTTGGAGATTTCAAGAGATTTAAGCTCTCCTATGGTTTTTGGGTCCCATAGTGGAGAAGTTTCTCGTGATTTTGTCTCTAGCTTCTCACCATCTTCCTCTCAAGCCAAAATTTCAAACTTCTTTGCTCCTTTTGTTGCCTCTGTAGCAAGTAACAAAGATGATTTTGTTATGAAAACTGATTTATTCGCTAGTCCCTTTAACAATGATATGGCTCAAAGATCTCGAGGAGGTCGGTTTTTAAAGCCCTCTCAAAAGCTAAAGGAAATGGAGTGGACCACAGTTGGTGGAAAAGGAAAGCGTGGTCGAGGTCGCGGACCTCATTAGTTGTTATTGAAAATTTACTATGGTTAAAACTTTCTGTTTTAGTTTTGTTTTTGTTCTATGTGTGTTCCCCCTTGCAAGGGATAATATGTTTGTTGTCGTATTCTCTTCATATTTCTTGTTTTAACTCTATGACTACAAAAGTCTTTCTCTTGTAAACATTTCTAGCTTTTATATTGAAAATCCTTTAACAAAAAAAAAAAAAACGATTTAATTTAACATTTGAAGGTACAAAAATCTCAACCCTATTATGAAGGTCAAACATATATATTATGAAGTGATTTAATTTAACATTTCACTAAAATGTAACAATCCATGGTGAAACCTATCATTGTCAAACACTGTAAGTAAAAGGTTAAAAGCTAGTTCTCGGGTGATTACTAAATATATTTTATATATTGAGTTTCCAAAAATATTTCATCTATCCACCGTAAAATGTTGCCGTGGATAACTAATACACAAAATAACAAACATACAAATCGACACACAAAACTGACAAAACAACATCAAAACAAAAAAAATAGACACAGACACCAAAACAAAACCATTTGTGTCTGAAAATTGAAGAAAACAGAACCAAAGAATAAATAACCTGAGCATGACCACAAGACAGATCAGGTACGTTGTGTCTCGCCATAGAGATGAGTGTAAACCGGTTTGGTACGACGCACAAGTATCATACTCAAGACACAAGCTAAGATGCACAAACCAGACATTATAAGAGATGTCATGAAGTAACAGATAGAGCCTTCGCATCTAAGCACATCATCTGGTTTAAACGTTGACCCGTGTGCTTGCCTTTCCGCTTCTTGATCGTAGATGGTGCTCGCAATCAGACCAGAGAAGACGAGAGAACCAGCCGGGTTGGCTAGTGTCAAGAAATTGTACAAAGCTCCAAACTTTTTCAGACCAAAGAGCTCAGAAGCAGTTGCTGGTACAATAGCCCAGTGAGCACCGTACCCGAGTCCGATCAATAGCGTGCCAATGTACATCGCACCGGGCCATCCAAACGCAAAGAAGATGTGTCCTACGGACATTACCAGCTGAGCTACAGCCATCGCTACAGGTCTTGGGTATGCATAGTCCCTACACAACATACAAATTGAAAAATCAGAACAGCACATAACAAACAACAGATTGTATGGCTAAAGTTTCTGGCTTTCCGCGAGAATCAAACCTGACAACGAGCTCGGAGAAGTAACCGCCTCCGATTCTTCCAAGGAAGTTCCAAATACTAATCATAGACACAAAGACATGAGTGTTGTCGTAACCGAGAGACTGACTCATCTGACCAAGATTGTCGATTACTGTCAAACCAGAACCAGAACCAAGAAGCAAGGAGAAGAATATTAGCCAGAAGTCGGCCTTAACCAACGCTTGCGTCAACGTAAAATCTTCCCCTCTGTGCGGTCCTCTCCGACTCTTAACCCTAACAGCTCCCTCTGCAGCTGCCTGCATAAGCTTTGCTTGCAAATGCGCAATTCTCTTATGCCTCTCTGACGCTGGAAGCAAGTCTACATCTTTCGGTTTCTCATCTTCCACTTCACTCAAGATCATGTCAGGTGTCTCCTGTCCCGGTTCTTGGTCTTCCCGTTTCGGGACAAGAGGCTCTTCTATTGTATCCGAAGGATCAGATGACTCTACGAAGAAACTCGTTATGATAGGAACCAAGATCGGTACCACAAGGATAACAAACAGCACAACAGTGAAAGCGGTGATGACACTATGGTTAACAACAACAAGATCTTCGATAAGCATAATGGCCATGAGATAAGCAGCGAGCAAAATGCAGACACCGTAGATGAAAGTAAAGCTAGCTCCATCCGTGGAACGTAACTGCCTGTGCCCACCAACAGGTCTAATGAAGAACATTAGCGAAACAACGACAGCCGCAGGACCAACAGCGACCATGAAAATGAGAGAAGCCGGGTCAGGGGAGTGTATCATTGTGTATATCTGAGAGAGTATCGCACCGCCTAGCCCTGCAAAACCTTTGAGTATACCAACCACTGGACCACGGCTCTTGGGGAAGTTGTGAACACCAGAGACTAATGAACCAGTATTGAAGTATGTTTCACCATTGTTCCCAACAAATATAAGAACACACATCTGTAAAACAAAACATATAAACAAGAGGTTGTATCAGAACAGAACATACTAATGTATGAATCAGATCCTACATTATCATAAGGCAAGCCAACATATTTCTCAGAAACATAACAATTTCAAAGGATCACAGAAATAGAAAGTTGAATCTGTCAAAGATTTTGATAGTGACATACATTAACCAAACAACCTTAAAAAAGTAACCTTTTTCTCAGAGATTCTTTTTTTAATACAAAAGTCACAAACTTTCGATCGAATCCAAATCATAAACAGATTCAGAATCTGAGAGAAAATCAAAGAGAGAGAGAGACGAATACTAACAGCCCATAGAGGCAGAATCGGAGCTCGTCCGGTGACGATAAGCCAAACCCAACCGTAACCGACGAGATTCTGAACGGCGCCGACGAGCAAAGCGGCCCAAAGAGGCAAAATCTCCGAGAGAGTTCCGGCGAGGAAACCGACGCTATCGCCGAGATCTTTAGCGACACCGAGTCTCGCGAGCTCCTTCTGGTTATAGTTTAAAGAGCTTTTGATCACCGGAGATATGCTTCCGAACAAGTAACCGATGCCAGCGCACGACTGTATCCACATGGCTGCGACGAAGACGAGCCATCTGTTGTTAATGAAAGACACAAACTTTTCTCGCGTGGTCGACGCCATTGAAGACGGTGGTTATTGGGTTTGCTTTTGTTTTCTCTGATTTTTCTCCTCCGTGGATGAATCCGAGAAAGAAGAAATCGCTATGATCGGTGAAAAGTGTCGTCTTTTGAGCAGAAAGGAAAGCTTTTTTGTTTTTTTTTGTGGGTTATGTTTCTGTCTGTAAAGCTGTCTCTCTTTGTATATAATTTTATCAATTTTTATAGTCTAAAAATAAGAAATGAAGATACAGAGATTTGATTACTGTTTGTAGTTTGTTTTAATTTACGTAATTGCCACGTGTAAATGGATATAGTTTTCAAACAAGTCTGTAAATTTGGTTAAATATAGAGATTTGATTACTGTTTATGCTGTTCGGTAATAATAAACATGATTAACGTGGATAATAGTAGTAAGGAAGTCGTGTCGAAATTGAGTTAGACATCTTATTTTTGATGGCTAATATTCGATAACTTGTGGGTTCATATACCATCTTGCATGGGGGTCTACTTTCAGTCAATTTAATTATGGCTGATTATTACATAACATTATTGTAATTAATTGCATCTAAGTATTTAAAACGCCTGTCTTTGTTGGACCAATATTAACCTTAAAAAATCATTTTCTATAAAAACTAGTAATAAATAACATTTCATATATACTAACATAGTGACTAGATTTTTTAAAATATAGTACTGTATATCAAAATAAATACGTAATTACAAGTTTATAACAGCTAACATTAATAGATGCTTCTATTAAGTCATACACTAAAGCCCATCACAAACTCAATCTTATGACCCAATACAAATTTATAATATCATGTCATTAGGGTTTTCTAGATTCCATATATAAGTGTTGTTATGAGCTTGAATGTTATTAACCTAAGAGTTGTCATTTGTGCAACTCTCTCTTATCCATATTTATCAAATATTAATTTAGATTCATAGTGTTCTTGGTGACACTCTTAAGTTCTTATTCTCTCTTTACATTTGTGCACAATAAAGCTTTAATAAGCTATTTAATTTTCTCTTAATTATCTATTTAAATAATCTCTACAAATCCGTAGTTTGGATTTGCTTTCATGGTATCAGAGCCAAACGGTTCATGGGTTGCATTCTTATGCATTTCTAGCCATAGTTGATATAGAGACAACAAGCTACTAGAAGTTCAAGACCTCTCTTCCCTGCAAAAGCTCTTAGACGAGATGGTGAGTTCATGAGAGAAATGGAGTTACAAATCTGCAACTTCCTAAAGATTATGGCTTTAGACTACTCCACTGTTCTGATTCGAAAGTCAAGAGAACGAAGCTTACGCAGCGCCAACACTTCAGGATATATATGTCGATCAAAAGCTTGTGAAAGCTATTTGAGTTAAGTTCTTGGTGAATACACGTTTGGGTCTCCTACAACAAGCTATCATAACCAGAGAAACTACATCACTACATCCAAGATTCAAGGTATTTTTGTTGTACTTTGATCTCACACAAGCAAAGGAAGAAACCGGTGTGATACCTTTAGAGAAACATTGGTGGCTGGTTTTAGATTCATAGGTCTGGAATTGATTGAGTAGGCTGATTTGGGTTTGATAAGGATAGTTTATGGCTGCAAGGTTTATGATTTTTTGGGTGCATACCACGTGTTCGACAAAATGTTTATAAGGAAAGAGAATGCTTATGGTTTTGAGATTAAGAATTTAAGATTGAAGAATATCTTTTGGTGTGGAAGATGACTTATTTTCATTATGGGACAACTTAGGGGAGTTAAGCGAGGTAAAGAAACTCGGACTCTTCGTGAGATGAATAGGCTACAAAGATAGACCTGAAAAGATCTCACACTAATGATTGATCTCAAGGTGAAGTGATGTTATTGACTACTTCGAATGCTCTTGCTTCGAGTTTGTTTCACTTTCTCGAGCCGTTGCACTTATGTTTCCAAACTTAGCTTCGTCGTGTTCACCCTACGCTAAGTTTGCGGGGGACTATTAAGGCATACACTAAAGCCCATCACAAACACAATCTTATGACCCAATACAAATTTACAATATCATGTCATTAGGGTTTTCTAGATTCCATATATAAGTGTTGTTATGAGCTTGAATGTTATTAACCTAAGAGTTGCCATTTGTGCAACTCTCTCTTATCCATATTTATCAAATATTAATTTAGATTCATAGTGTTCTTGGTGACACTCTTAAATTCTTATTCTCTCTTTACATTTGTGCACAATAAAGCTTTAATAAGCTATTTAATTTTATCATTTTATTTTATAAAAAGTTGGGGAATAACTAGAAGATATAAAAGATAACGTTAAGCAACACAAATATTTTATTTTTGTATATTTTTTTTGGAAACCCATTTTTTGGTTTTGATAATTCTATTTATTTTATTTTTTTGTCAACTTGATATTACTATATATATTAATGTTATTAATTGGCACTTTTATGATTTGTTGCAACGATATCATACACAACTTGCATAAAAATATTTTGTATACATGTATCGGATCGAAACCGTAAAAGGAAAGAAGAAGAAAATCTATTTTTATAATAATAAATATTTAATTTAATTTAAAATTATAAAATATATACAACTTGAATGCATGCATGCCTGTATTTGTAGGTTTACACGAACGCAACTTGCATGCGTTATCTTCTTTGCAACAGAGCATGAGACACTGTTTTACTTTTTGTCATTAAATTAATGACTGTGATTGGTTAATCTGTTTTTTGTGCAAATTGCTTTTTTATTTATTTATTTATTTAAAGTGCAAATTGGTTATATGGTTATTTGGTTTCATATCAATCATGATCATTAGAAAATCTATAAATTGGGTGAAGAGTTGTTTTCCCATGTGATTATAGTACTCAAAAGAAATATATAAATAAATATTTTAGACTAGACCAAAATGTTATTAAAATGTTCGTCTCAAATAAATAAATAAAATACGCGTTTAGATTATCAATAAAATATAAACACATGATCGGCTTGACTCGGATATGGATAAGGTATCTAGATTTATATGGACATGAATTGATTTTATCATCTTTGTTTTTGGCACATAATGTCGTTTCTCTAAATATTTGTTAAAACTTATCCACAAATGTTGTATTCAAATATATATAAGCCGAGAGTAACCACCATTTTTAAACTAAAAAAAAAATTGCTATAAATTTACACACATTTATTTACTTATATACTATAGTCTATATATATCTAATAATCGATAAAGACATTCTCAAAGGTCAAATTAAATGTCTCTTCCAACAAAAATAAAAAAGGCCAAGTGTCTCTAATAACAAAACAACAAAGAGAGACAAGAATCAGATTCTTAGCATACCCAACAATCAATATAAAGCGTGACACTATATTATACTAATATATAGTTTTGATACGATCAAGTAAGCAACACAAAATAGTTCTTTCCTTCACCTAGCAAACTTCACAAAATTTCTGCCGGTTCAAGCTAACTCAAGCATTATATAAAACACACATACATGTATGCATAAAAATGGACACACACACAAAACAAAACCTAACTCATATATAACAAAACCTATAATTGATTATATAGCTAAGATTATTTTTGTGATGGTTTTAAATTGGGGACCAGTGCTAATGTCGGTGATTCTATTCATAGTATTAACGCCAGGAGTATTGTTTCAGTTTCCTGGTAAGACCAAAGTGGTTGAGTTTGGTGGGTTTCAGACAAGTGGTGCAGCCATTGTCATACACACACTTCTCTTCTTTGCATGCATCACCGTCTCAGTTATCGCTCTTCACATCCACATCTATGTCGCATAATCAATCTAATTTCATGTTTTTTTTTTTATATTCTAATTTGATTTATGAATTTCATTTAATACTTTATATCGAAATTATGATGAATCTTTTTGTTTATTAAATGTTTTCGCCTTAATGTAATGCATTGTACCCTTTCTTGTTACCTCTACAACTATATATATCATATGTTTTATATAAAATTATAAATTAATAAATTAATTAAAGAATCATGCATGAATATGGATGAGATCGAATATTCTTTTCCTAAATACGTAATCTAAAAGATATGTATACGGTCATACGTTTCGTACAATTATTGACGACTTATATAAACTATATATATGACATTAACAAATGTATATATATATATATATATATATATATATATATATATATATATTATTGACTTACTATTTTGATTACTGAATTTTCGAAACTTGACGATATATAATTATATATTATAGAGTGTCTCTAAAGATACATAAGAGTATTGACTTTAATTATAGTTAATTACTATCTCCCAAACCAAAACTTGCACTCAATAAGAAAACCAGCTTATAGTAATGTTCACATCTTTATCACCTTGTTATCAAATGATAATAGTCATTATATGCTATAATCTATATCATTTTTTAAAAATCGGAGTTAATGGGCTTTTTCGTATAATAAGCCCAATATAAAATCCAATAACGCCGGCCCATTAAAAAAAGATCCACTTTCATTGGCTGCTTCTCCAAGTAAAAATTAAAACATAAACCCCTCTTTAAAATCCCTAAACCGTCTCTACACAATAAGAAGAAGAAGAAGAAGAAGAAGAAGAAGAAGAAGAAAGCAGTGCGATCGAAGAATCTGATTCTCGAGGAAGATGGGGTTAACGAATTTTATATTGACGGTGGCCGGAGTAGGCGCGGTGGTGATGCTTCTGAGGAGCGACGTTAAGCAATCCGCCACCGTATTTAAACGCAACATCAAGCATATCCGTAATTGGATCGAAGAAGAATCTTCCACAGCCTCCAAGTTTGCTCTCTCTCTCTCTATGAAATGATTTCTTTGATTTAACTTTTCATTAATGTGTTGGATTGTTGATTCTGATTTCGTAAAACCGCCTTTTCTGTTGTATCTTTAGAAAATTTGTGAGCAAGGCTTAGATTTTGGGAGTTAATATAAGTTGTTTACTTTGTCAAATTATGTATGATACTGTATATGCTAGTTTTATAAAGTAATCTAAGTTCTAGAGAGTTAAGTAACAAGCTTTGATTGGATTTGTGTTACAACCAATGATACGTGATTGATATTTAATTACAAATTATATTTGAATTTTTGGAGATTGTAACTAGAAACCATTTGGTTGTAGTTTCTTGCATATAATTTGTAATTTTGTTAACTCGAGGAAGCAGAAAATATTTGATTATGTTAAAAACAGTATATGATTGATCAATGTTGGTTATTAGTGTTAGATCATATTGTAGAAACACAAAAGAGTGTTGTGTCTATGTGTATGTTATTTGGCTGATGAGTTTATGATGGCTGTTTTTTCCAGGGCAGCAGAGTCTTTTAAACCAATGGAAATAGAAACAAAGGTTCCCAAAAAGGATATTCCAAAAGACAAGGATTAGTCTTATGACTTTTGGTTTCCCAACACCATTGTCTACTTTTACCTGTTCTAGCTTGAGAGTTTTGGTTTTTGTGTGAAAAGGGTTTTTGGAAGTGAACTCAAGAACATAATTGTCTTTCCTCTATGATATTTCTTCTTCTTGATGGTGTTTTCAGGTTTATCTTAGGTTAATAAAAGTGATGATGTTATATTCCTTCTTGGTAATGCCTTCTTTCTTGATAATGGGCCTTTTATGTTCTGTAGAGAGGCCCAAATAATTAGGAAAACAAAAATAGACTGTAAAAGTCCAAAATCTCTAATGATTTCATCAACGTCGAAAAAAATTCACTATGCTTGTCACTTTCTTCCACTTTCTCCGACCGTCTTCGTAATTTCTCGTCGATTTCTTCAAGTTCGAGAAAAAATCGGCGAAACTTAGCTTCTTCAGCTCACACAAAATTGAACATGACAGTGACGAGTTTTCCGAGCCACGTGTCCGTCTCCTACACCGATAAACCACCACTATCACCTTTTTCCGCCGTATTTGTCTGGAAGCAAGCGTACGCCTATCCGTCGCAATCTTCTTATACTCTTTATCGTTTTATCTCCACTACTTGATTTCTCAATGTTTATGTCGTTTTTGTTTCGTGTTTTTGTTTTTGTTTATAGGTTGAGATTTGGGAGGAAGAAGAAGAAGCCTCGTGTAGTCTCTTGCGATTATTCATGCCTCGAGGTTGGGTTTTTGAAATTCTTCTTTATTCATTATTTTTGTATGCTTAAGTAGTAATGATATCTATTGCACATTGACTAGTTTCTCCTCCACTTTAGATTCATGTTTAGGGCACAGGACAACAAATTCAACTTTGGTCAGAGATGAATTGTTCTTTTGTTTTATTTATCAAGGTTAAGGATGTTTGCTATAGTCCTCCTGGGACTCAGATGAATATCTTGAATGGTGTTAATTTCTCTCTACGCAAGAAAAGGTGCTCAAGCTCTTTAATTATATATTTTATATGTTTGTTTATAAGCTTTTTTTCTTGAAGAGTTTTGTGTGTTGGATTCTTATTTTGCAGTTTTGGCTTGATTTTTGGGAAGAGCGGGAGCGGTAAAACTACCCTTTTGCAGGTTTCGTTGTTACATTTGCTCGTGAGCATACACAGCTCCCTACATTGTTCTTTGATTTATAGTCTTAGCAACTTCTGGGTTTTGTCTTTCTTGCAGATTCTTGCTGGGCTAAACAAACCAACCTCAGGTTCCATTTGTATCCAAAGATATAGGGATGATGGACAGCCTTTGGCGGTTCCCGAGTTGTTGCCCCCTGAAAAAGTGGGCATTGTTTTTCAGTTCCCAGAGAGGTAATTGTCTTTATTAAATCCGTTTTGTTCTTGTTGTGTACTGACGAGGTTTATGTTTTTTGCTGCGGCTAGATTCTTTGTTGCAGATAATGTGCTTGATGAGATTACTTTTGGATGGCCAAGGCAAAAAGGTAGTTTGCAGTTAAGAGAGCAACTAACTTCAAACCTTCAGAGAGCATTTAATTGGGTAAATAAGCTCCTCCTGGTTCGGACAGTGGTTATATTGTGTTCGATTGTATGTCTTATAGATGTTTTTTCCTTGAATTGTCAGGTTGGATTAGACAGCATCCCACTTGATAAAGACCCCCAGTTACTAAGTGGAGGCTACAAGCGTCGGCTTGCACTCGCTATTCAATTGGTGAGAACATTGATTTAAAGCATTTCCAAAAGTATGAACTGTTCTAAGTAGTCATCTCTTTTGTAGGTTCAAACTCCAGATTTATTGATACTGGATGAGCCTCTCGCTGGTCTTGGTATGGCTTATGCACTTTGTTTTTCTTTTCCGTGGAAAGAAGTTTTCTCATTTTTTCTCATCATTGAATTTGCTCTGAATACAGATTGGAAAGCGCGTGCAGATGTTGCAAAGCTCTTGAAGCACCTAAAGAAGGAACTGACTTTACTTGTTGTAAGTCATGACCTAAGGTATGCTCAACTTTTCCTCTATGCGGTTCTATGTTTGTGTTCCTACACATCTTTTTAAACAATCTTAGTAGCTCTCATAAAAGTCATGAATCCACTTTTCACTTGAACATAAACTGCTACTGTTTTGTTCACCTTGAGCTTTGTTGTATACCCATTGATATAGAGAGTTAACATCATTGGTCGACCAGTCATGGAGAATGGAAACAGGTGGTGTTCTTATTGCAGAAACTCCACCAGTTTAGTTTCAAAATCTCTCACTACTATGGAAGATCCATTACAAGGTTTGTCTTGTGCCTATGTAAGTTATATTGTATAGGAGATAGTAACATGTTATTGGCAAATCACCTGAGAGAGTATTTTTTGGTTAACCGGTTAGCCCTGGAGAGGTTAGCACATACACTTTTGGAAAGTGTATTTTCGGAAACATGAAAATGTACAACTTACAACATATTAAATAATCAGAAAAAGCCTTTGGAAAGGGTATTTTGGAAAAGTTCGTTATTGTAGCCTTTCATGGGTCAATAGGTTTTATACCTCTTGAAAAGCCCATGGGCCATGACAAATTATTATTTACAATGGCATTTACGTAAATTTCACCAAGTATATTCCTTGTTTCAACGGAATCTCATTGCCCAATAAAGGCTGAGATTCGATACTCGTTGTTTCATTGGTGCTTTTCCATTTTCTCCTTATCGTCGTGAGATCGGAGAATCGCACATAACCACCGTGCTCCTTTCATACGCTACCTCCATCCTCCGTCGCGATGGAATCATCGAAGCATTCTCTGATCCCAAGCTACCTCTATTCACCATCTTCATCGGCGAGATCTGTTCTCATCGATCAGGTTCTGAGTTCCAGCTCGAACTCTGCGTTCGCTTCCTCCAACAATCTCGAGAGATCTTCTTCTTCTTTCTCCGCTCGCTCCTCTCCTCCTCCTCCGACGAAGACGACGACGATGCTGTCTCGTAAGAATTTCCTCATCGCGTCTCCTACAGAGCCAGGGAGGAAGATCGAGATGTACTCTCCAGCTTTCTACGCCGCTTGTACTTTCGGTGGGATTCTTAGCTGTGGTTTGACTCATATGACCGTTACGCCTCTCGATCTCGTCAAGTGTAATATGCAGGTATGGCTATATTCAATCTTAGATCTGTTATCTATTGTATGTTTCGCAGATCTGTGTCCTTGTGTTTGCTTATGTAGTGAGATCTGCGTTTTTAAGCCTTGTTTTGTTGGTTTGGTGAATCTGTGATCTGATTTTCTCTGTAGATTCATATCAAACAAAACCATTCACTGTTATTTCCATGACTATTCTATGTTACTTGGCTTGGATTTGTTTAGATTTTGCTTATTTGACGTTGATGATTGTGTTGTGTGTGTGTGACTGATATTCCTTTGCTATCCAGATTGATCCAACGAAGTACAAGAGCATCTCGTCTGGTTTTGGGATATTGATGAAGGAGCAAGGAGTCAAAGGCTTTTTCCGTGGATGGGTTCCTACTCTGTTGGGTTACAGTGCTCAAGGTGCATGCAAGTTCGGATTCTACGAGTACTTTAAGAAAACTTACTCTGACATTGCTGGACCTGAGTTCACTGCCAAGTACAAGACACTCATCTACCTTGCTGGTTCTGCTTCTGCTGAGATCATTGCTGATGTTGCACTTTGCCCGTTCGAAGCTGTCAAGGTCCGTGTTCAGACACAGCCTGGGTTTGCCAGGGGAATGTCTGATGGATTTCCCAAGTTTGTCAAGTCCGAAGGATTCGGAGGGTGAGTTTTTGGATACGGACAATAACACAGTCTATCTGTCTCTTGTTTCAGCTAGTATCTGATTTCTTGTTTTATGCAGCTTGTACAAGGGTCTTGTCCCACTCTGGGGACGTCAAATTCCTTGTAAGTTCTGAGTTCTAGTTTGCAAGCATATGTTATTCTTTAATAGCAAAAGTTTGATGATGATATTTGGAAATTGTGACAGACACTATGATGAAGTTTGCTTCGTTTGAGACCATTGTCGAGATGATCTACAAGTATGCGATCCCCAACCCAAAGGACCAGTGCAGCAAAGGTCTGCAACTTGGAGTGAGTTTCGCGGGAGGTTACGTTGCTGGAGTCTTCTGTGCAATCGTCTCTCATCCTGCAGATAATCTAGTGTCTTTCCTCAACAACGCCAAGGGAGCAACCGTTGGAGATGTAAGTCACTACGCTACACTCTGGTAGTTATTATGTACAAAGGAAACTATTTGATTTCTGTTGCAGATGGATTAATATTGAATTGTTGCAGGCGGTGAAGAAGATAGGGGTGCTGGGACTATTCACAAGAGGGCTTCCTCTTAGAATTGTGATGATAGGGACATTGACAGGGGCGCAATGGGGATTATACGACGCCTTCAAAGTGTTTGTTGGCCTGTAAGACAATCTTTCTTCTTTTAACTTCCTTCATCAATACCTTAACCAAAATGCAAACTCTTAATCGTTCTTTTTGTTTAATTTGGTTCAGGCCAACCACTGGTGGTGTTACTCCACCACCTCCTGCCATCGCAGCTGCTGAAACCTAACCCCCCTAAGGTTTAGGAGTTGGATTGGTTTTAGAATTTTTTTGTTTGGAAAAATAAGAGAAACATTTGGTGATAAGGGAAGAGTGAGTAAGCTGTGTCCTCCTTCCTCATTCCAATTTTATTTTTCGTTTTTTGGAAACTTGTGTTCATGAATCTTCACATGCTTTCTGCTATATTGTTTGTTTCTTGTTCTTTTTTTTGGTTTGTGTGATGTAATCTTTACAAAATGAGAGGTACACACACTCTAAGATAGAGATAGTGGGCATAGTACCCACTTGGTACTTTTTACGGTTTCATTTTGCAAAATTTCTCTTTTTTGTTCATTTTATCAATTTCATCATGTCCACTCAGAATGCAAAGCTATCTATGACAGCAAAACCAAAGTAACTCTTTGAAACTGTTCTCTGCGACATGAAAATTAAAGTGTCTTGTATAACTTTTACAACTTTTGAATCTGTTTTTAACGGCCGGAAACACCTTTCTCACCTTAATTTCATTGACTTAACGCTTCTTCTTGCTGCTGCTAGCTTTCCCTAAGTTGGACTTGGAAGGTGTGGCTACCAAGTATATGAACATATCCACCATCGTGACTACCGAGAAGACTGATCCATATTTTGCCAGCAACCTCTGCAACAATCAGAAAACAAACAGCATCAAGTTAGTTACCTTGTCCTGAAGATTATTTCAGCAGCATCAAGAGCAAACATCCAATACACAACAATGAAAGTCAATACTGAGAAGTAACAAAAAAGATTGAAAAGCTGAACAGTCCTTATAAATCAAACTTACCAGGTCAAACTCTAAGAAACAATGGGATCAGATCAAAATCATAAGGTCATTGATTCTACAATGCCTAATCTCTCTATGCGATTAGATTATAAATTAAAGAGGGAGAAGGTAAAGAGAAAAGCTTACGAGTTTCCTTGGTTAAGCCTGTGAAGAGTAGCTTTCTTGTGTACCACTAAAACATAAACTTATAGTGAATTTAAGTTTAAAAACGAGCCAAATGGTTAATAATAATTATTTTTTTTGTCAAATAATAACGAGGTATAAAATAGTAAACCCGGTCCCGTTATTTGTGTTGAATAAAAGAAAAAGTCAACGACCCAAAAAAAACAAAGGCTCTCCTACTTCTTCGATACCAAGCCATTGTGATCATTTTCGTCACCTCTCTAACCACAAAAATCCTAAAACTCTAAACTAAAAAAAAACAGAACACATGAATCTCTCTTTCCTCACCATCTCATTTCCACTTCACCATCTTTAAGCTACGTTTATAATAAACAATCCATGGATAACAAAGAAAAGGACCATGATCATCATGATGATAACATATCCAAGGCAGAGGAGAAAGACGACGTCGTTTCAAAAGATGCACATCTTCAAGAAAACTTAGTAGAGACAGAACATGATCACAATGTCGACAATGTTTCATCACAAGAACAAGAGAAAGATGAAACACAGGAGATTCTTCAGACCATCGAGTCGTTGTCTGAAGAACTAGATCAGTTTCTCACGAATCTCTCTCTTCACAAGGAAGAAGAGACCAAAGACAACACAAAGGAGACAGAAGAGAATGATTACTTTCACATCCCACAGTTTGTTGGCAAGTTCTTGGATCTCTTTGAAGACAAACTCTCCAAACACGACTCTGTTGAGCCTAAGACAACAACATGGTACCAAGATCAAGAGGAAGTATCTTCACTTCTAGACGCAGTGGATCGTGTCTCGAAGCTTATGTCACTATTGCTCAACACCAAATCTTGTTTAGACCATCATGAGCCATTGATCAACCATGCTGGTTCCATTCAACAACGTGCGATGGCCTTCTTAGAAGACGAATTCCGCAACATTCTTGAAGAATCTATGATCAAAGAGTCCACCACGGTTGTTGCCGACGAAAGCAGCAACAACAACCAGAGGAAGAGCAATGCTGAACCGCAAGACCACCAGAACGACTCGGTGGTCTCGCAAGATCAAGACCAAGTGATTGTATCTGAAAGTGTTGATAAGGCGATCGAATACCCCGGATACTCGGAAGAGGTTGTTGCCGTGCTAAAGAAAATAGCTGAGAAGATGCGAGGAGGCGGTTACGGATTCGAATGCAGAGAGGTTTACTTGGTTGGTAGGAGGAACATCTTGATGCGAACACTGAAATGTGACTGCGAGTTTGAGAAAGTGAGCATCGACGAGGTGTTGAAGATGAGCTGGGACACGCTCGAGAGAGAGATACCTATTTGGAACAAGAGTTTTAAAGACTGTTCTTCTCTCTTCTTCCCCGGCGAGCTTAAACTCGCGGAGAAGATCTTCCCCGGGGACGAAGGAAGCTTGTTCTGCATCGTCACGCACGGTCTAGCTATGCAGTTCTTGGGTTTCGCCGAGGCCGTTGCTATGACCAAGCGTTCCACTGAGAAGATATTCAAGATTCTTGATATCTACGAAACTCTACGGGACAGTTTTCCTTCCATGGAAACTTTGTTCCCGGAAGAGCTCCGTTGTGAGCTGAGAAACGAAGTGACTAGCGCTCGTGCTCACTTAGGAGAGACAGCTATTCACATATTCTCGGATCTCGAGTTTTCAATAAAATCGGATTCTAGCAAGACCCCTGTCCCGGGAGGCGCAGTGCATCCGCTGACGAGGTATACCATGAACTACCTCAAGTACTCATGTGAATACAAAGACACATTAGAACAAGTGTTCAAGAGCCACTCAAAGATGGAGCAAGAGGAGGAAGAGGAAAAGCCTGTAAAGAGCGGTAACTCGGCCTTCGCAAGCCAGCTAATGAGGATAATGGAGCTTCTTGATGGGAATCTAGAGACGAAGTCAAAGCAGTACAAAGACATACCATTAAGCTGCATCTTCATGATGAACAACGGTAGATACATAGTTCAGAAGATCAAAGGATCAGCCGAGATACACGAGGTGATGGGGGACACATGGTGCAGGAGGAGATCGTCCGAGCTAAGGAACTACCACAAGAACTATCAGAGAGAGACATGGGGCAAGCTGCTAGGATTCTTAGGACACGAAGGTCTTATGAACAACGGAAAGATAGTAAAGCCTAACCTCAAGGAGAGGTTCAAGAGCTTCAATGCAACATTCGACGAGATACACAAGACGCAGACCACTTGGGTGGTCAACGACGAGCAGCTGCAGAGCGAGCTGAGAGTCTCTATAACCGCGGTTATGATACCTGCCTATAGAGCCTTCATGGCAAGATTCTCACAGTACTTGGATCCTGGTCGACAGACCGAGAAGTATGTCAAGTACCAGCCTGAGGATATCGAAGATCTTATCGATCAGCTCTTTGAAGGTAACAACTCATCTTCCTCTTCCACTGCCACCGCTAAGCGAAGAACGTAGCTTCTCTTGTTTTCTTTTTGTTTTGCAACAACACTTTTTCCTGATTTCCTTAAAACTTTTATGTCTTCTTCTACTGTTTTTGTCTGAATGTCACAAACTTGGATGAAACAAGTGGCTATGTGCCATGTGTAAATGTTAATTAAAAGCAGTTTCATGATTATCAATAAAAAGCTCAAATCTTTTCTTTGCTAATAGGATACTTGTAAGGTATGTGAATAATGATATGCAAGAGTTACTCACCTTTGTATTGATATAGCTAGAGTCTGAAAGGTAATGCAAGAGGAAGGAGATAAGAGACTTTGTTATTGGAACTTTCTTTATACCTTATAGCTATTGAATCTGTTAAAGTGAGAGTGAGAAAATGGATGCTCCAGGCGGATCAACACGGTCCTAATCTCCATCTCCATCTTTCTTGGATCGATTCCTTTCCCTCTCTTCGCCTTGTTCTTTTCTTCATAAGGTCCTTCACCTTCCACTTTCCACACCAACCTCTTCTTCTTCTCCATCACACTTCTTTCTTGATTTGCTGATAGGGCTCATCTCCGTGACTTTCGCTATCTTTCTATAAAGAATCTTCTACCTTTCTCCCCGGAAAAAGCTTCTTCAAATTCAACACTTGCCACTTCTGAAAGTTCCTTGTCCTCTCCCACCTAATAGCACAACGTCAGTAACTTCATATTAACTACCAAAATAAACGAATGTACATTGTTAAGACGAAGGAGCACGTTCCCATCATCCAGTTCCTGACATCATCTCAACCAGAGCAATGGTAAATTAACAAGAAAGCTACCAACAACAACTAACTCAACTCACAAGAACTATATATATATATATATAACATTTTAAGTCTCCAAAAGAAGAAACCTGCAGAGTCAGAAGTGCCACACTGTCAGGAAAACTGTAGGATGAATCAATCCCGTAGAATGATGTTGCAATGAATCTCATCGGCTTTCCATTGAAAGACATGGCTTGGTAAAGCTAAAGAGTTAGCCTTTTATATTCGATTTGAATATTTAATTTCACACACACCTGTGGAGTCGTCAAGGAGAAGTCTCCTGTGATTAATATGATTCTTTGATTAGTGGGAGAAAGAGACAAGAGTAAGATATAATTTGTGACATTGATTTGAATGATTTGCAAAAATGGATGTTGATTCTTTTTTAGTTATTTTTATAAACTTACATTGCATCACCTTCTTGGATGATAAACAAGGTACAACGAATCTCAAATTAAAATCTATCAGGTCTTTTGAGAATCCAAATATAATAATACTTATAATATGGACCATTTAGTTTAAGGTATCACAAAATAGTTTTAACCGAAAAATATGTTGTTACCAAATAACCTTGGTTGATACTTGTATATACTAAAAGTAAATATTCTTCTTCTAGTATAGGCGTTTCCTACATCCCACTTCTCCACAGTAGCAAGTAAGCTGCTTCACCTTCCCATCAGGTCCATGAACGCTATCAAGCGTGTATCCATAATCATATGTCAGCTCCTGCAAATTGATGCAAATTGACACAAGAGAGTGGTTGTAAAGTTAATACAATAAGCATGTTTTGTTGAACAACATGTTTGAGTGAGTCATGTCCATAGATTAGTTTCTTAGTACCTGTAGTGGTGGAATGTTGTCAGCTGCAAAGAGAACCACACGGGCAAGCCTAAGATCTTGGTGAGAGCTCAAGACGCACTGAACAAACAAGTTTGGTTCACAACTGTGGTTAATGAACCTAGCAACATTCCCTTTTGAGCCAGCGTCAATGCAAAACTCTGGTACATCTTCGCTCTTCTGACTAACTTTATCATCCGTCGATACATCGACATCCCTTATTAATCTTCTCTGTTGTTGGCAAAAGAAAAAAAAACAGAACAAGAAAAATTTATAAGTTTTGAGTGAGTTCAAATACCAAAGAAAGTTTATCTATGCTTACTTGTCTCCCGTCGAGACCTTGCATGGTCTGTTGGCAGTCAATCTCAAATATGTAATCGTTGTCGGAAATAGCATCCACGTCATCAGTTCTTCTGAGGACTCCTATGTACTCACATACCGGTGAACCAGCTGGTATGTAATCCCATGACCTTACTGCCCAACCTTTCTCCGGAGAGCGGAAAACCTATTTGAGACCACAAACCAAAACACCAAAGATAGAAACTCAAATTATGATTTGTTGCCTACATATAAAACGTTCAGATTGAGAATGAAATCCAAATGCAGTTTGGTTCTATTTCCCTAACTCATGAGAAGGCATGTCTAGGCTCTAGGTAACTTTAGTGGCAATGAGGTGTTCCTTACGAAACTAAAACATACCTCAAGATGAAACCTTAGTGGCTTTTGAGAGGTTTTGTTGACACATTTAGGCCCACACCCACAGTGTGGACCACATTCAAATACAACGTCTCGAGGCTCAATTAACCTGAAAAGGAAAGAAAAACAGAAAATCAACCAAACCATTATCCCACTTCAACTTTTTAAAGCAACACTACATTACACCATGGGCTCGGCAAGTCAAAGCTCGTGGAAAAACAAGAATAATTGTAGTCTCATTACATACTTCAGTTCAAAACATTACACAAAGGTTAATAAATGAATGGAAATAAATATCTCACCTGCCATTATTAAGGTCAACATATGGGAAGTTTCCTCCATTAAGCCTAGCACATGCACATTTCTTTGAATCAGTGCACCTGCCTTTGCATTTACACCCAGATGAACTTTTGGGAATCTTAACATTAGACTCGATCTCCAAAGATTTGATGTATGTGAAATCTGAGACTCAGAAAAGAGGATAATATTAGTTAGATACTAATGCTAATTTTCTAGTTCGGGTCAAACTTGCCTGATGGTGAAACTGGTGGTTCATCAACACGATTAGTGGCTGGAATGCACTTAGCTTCTAGCTTTTTAGAGATGTCCGCACAGACCAACCTTCACGAAAACATAGTAATAATTGACGTTAAAATGCAACTAAATGTATAATACAATATGGACTACAATTAAAATTATACCCCTGAATCTCTGAAGCAGACTTTGGTTTACCCCCACGCACAAAGTCGACCTTCAATGACAAAAACAAAGTGAAAAAACACATGAATCATTCTTTCAACTAAAGAAGATGTTAGATAATGCCAAAGAAACAGAAGCAATTATACAAACCAGAGTATTCACAAAGCCGTAAGATTTAGAAACCCGACGAAAAACCAATATAATAAAACCTGACATACAATGTGTACTTGAATAACTTATCTAAATAGCATGTCAAGGGTAGGTAATTGTTACACAAAATGATATATCAAAAACAGCACCTATCATACAATAATTATAACTCATAAGACATCTTGAGAGTGTTTCGTATAATAGAAACATTATCTATTCAGAACATACATGATCTATGTGGACTTGGAACAACTTATCTAAATAATGTCTCTACAGATATCCACGATAGGTATTTAACAATACATAATGAAAAATTAGAAACAACAGCTTCTCATAATTCATGAAGACAACAGAACATACATACCTGATTAGTAGTTAGTTCTGGTTGCCCTTCCAGCCGTTTCAGTCGGTACTTGTACACGATAAACCCTGATTTGCCCTTTTCTGCTTTGCACTTCAAAACCTATACAAAGAAGGTATGTAATTAATGTAATATGGAACTGATTATCCCTAGTGAAACTTTACCTTTTGTTAAAAAAAACAGATAAAATGAACTCAAGGTCAATAATAAAGAGGCACAAGCATGAGTACCTTGTACAATCCATCATACGTGTATATTCTTTTGGTATAGCTATTTTTGCAATTGTGACCACGAGTAACCCTGACAGGCACTCCATGTTTTATGCAGTTCTGAAACAGATGCAATTAAATTGTCAGGTGAATGAAACTAAAAGAAAATTAATGATAAATCATAACAAGATTGTTTGCATTTTGTTTCATAAAAAGAATAGAAAGAAGAAAACATACCTTCAATGCCAAATTCCCTTTCAATAACACTTGATCCTTAATCTGGCACTTACCACCGGTTAAGTCATGCCCTCCCTGACCAGTATAACTCACATCATATGCTTTGTCCTCATCATCCTCGTACTGGCCCGAAATAACAACAGAAGTAGCAAGCGGAAATTGGTAGTCAGTGTCGCTATACTCCTGAAGAAAGAAAGAAAGAAAACAATGAGATTAACCGGAAGAAAAAAAACCACAAAGATATCGTGAAATATCTCATCTTCCAAAATAAGGAAAAGACTATTTGAATTTTACGCTTTTGTACTCGAGCCCCATATAATCGATGCCATTTAGCCAATGGCTATGGAAGCCTACCGCGACCATCTCAGATCTTGAAAAAAACTGGTGCCCCACATCAATACCTGCAAGCCAAGTTTTATCACAATATTATAATGAAAACCTTTGTGTAAACAAAATTAACAGCAAAGCTTTATAGTGTCTTTCAAAGTAACATGTGTGAAAAAAAAGTTAACAATATTGTAAAAAGCAAAAATTACACAACAAACCTGGAAGGTGACCTATCATTTTTCTTGGATACAATATTGCATTGGCTTGTCTCACCTGCAAAAAAAATTTTCCATTTAAAGGCTTATAAGTTATAATAACAATACATTGAATATTACAAAAATCGACATTGTAACTAATGAAAATACATATAAGATCAAGATTGAACAAAACATCACTTGCCTCATTAGCCCCCTTCAAATCAGGTCTACTCACTTTAGCCTATAAGTTAATCCAAAAAAAAACAAGTCAACAACAACAACAACAATACACAACACAAGAAACTAAGAGTATTATCAACATTGCACAGTGAGGAAAAAAAAGACAAAGACAAAAACAACAACAACAAACCTGGACTTTAAGCAGATACTGTTTGTTAAAAAACCTCAGATTCTTCCTCACTTTGCTGTGAGCATCCATCTCCACACCATTCTCACTCGCGTAGAAATCGACTTTCTGTTCTTCTCCGTTGTTAGATTCATCTTCTTCTTCCACATGCATCTTCGTATCATCATCGAGACAAGTCTCATCACATTTGTCGCTTAAGAGTCTTACCCTCTCGCGAGCGAACTGTTCTTTCTTAGCTAACTCTTTTTGTCTCAATTTTTGAACTCTGAGACTAGATCTTGTCCCTGCGTTGTCTCTATTTCTTTTACCAGTCATCGATTTTACGATTTTTTTAACCTTGAGGATCACAATCGAGATTTTTTAGGGTTTGATTTTCGAAAACAGAGATTCGTAACGATATAGAAAACAAAGAGAATATAGAAACGTACCTGTGAAAAGCTTTTCGGAGATGAGATTGTGGTGGTTACTGAGAAATCGAACGAGGCAGAGAAACTGCGAAGAAGACAAGAAGAAGAAGAAGAAACAAATTTTTTTGGTCTGAGAGAAAAATGAAATTCTGAAATAAATTAAATAATATATTTTCCCGGTGTTCGATTTTTCGGTTTCCCTCCTATATATTTTTTTCTCGGAATATTGTCTATTGGGCTTTTTCTTTGTTTATAACATTCTTAGTGGTCTTTCTATGGCCCATAATTAGTATTTTCAGTTTTCTTGATTTACAAGTTAGGTTAGTACGTACGACTTGTTTTGGAGTTTCATTTTTAAGTTTAATATAAAATGAAACTACATTGTTTATAATAGAATAAACTAAAGGGATAAACATAGAAATCAAAATGATTTAAATAAAAATACGAAAAAATCGATTTTGTAATTAACAAAGTTGCAAATGTAGAGGACAATTTTAAAAAAAATTTAGAGATTTGAAAGGAGGAGAGTTTCTCCACCGAGAATAATGGTGAAGCCACACAAAATAAAATAAAAAATAACTATGAAGCAATTCTAGTTTTGTTTTTTTCTTCTTTTTTTCTTTCTGGTTTCTAAAAACAATCATTTTGTAAAAACATCTACAAAGTTCTTGTTTGTATCATAAATAAAAACACATAAAGATTAAAGAATGGGAGAGAAGAAAAAAGAGGTGATAAGATTAGAGAGAGAAGCTGTGATACCAATTCTAAAACACAAACTCACTTCTGCATTGTCTCTTCACTTTGGTCTCTTTCTTCTCTCTCTCTCTCTCTTTTCTACATTTCTCGGTTTCTCTTCTTTTGACAAGATTCTTATGTGTTTTTGTATAATTTTTCAGCTGATAAATGGGAGAAAGAAGAGTTCTTGAGATTCTGCCAAAGAGTAGAATACACCATTAGAGCATGGTACCACCTTAACTTTGAAGATCTCATGGTATACATAGAAACAATCCATACTATTCAAGTGTTTTCTTGAAACCATACTAAAGTAAAACCAAGATTGTGTGTGTGTTTTGTAGCAACTCTATTCACTCTTTGAGCCTATTCGCGGTGCTCATAGGCTTAACCAACAGAACTTATCTAACCGTGAAATCGATGCTCTTGAAGATCAATTTCTTCTTCATTTATCTCAGGTTCTATATTCATCTCCAATAATAACTCTTTTCTTGTGTTTCTTTACTACATTTTTTTAACAATGAAATATTGAAACAAGAAACCTCTTATAGGTCATGGAGAAAAGTAACTTTAAAGTAATAACTAATGAAGAGATTCAAGTAGCTCTCTCTGCTCAATATCGTCTTAACCTTCCTATTGTAGTTAATGAAGCTAAGGTATGTATATAATTACAACAACATAACAATCTTTAACATTGTTATTTATGTAAATGATCACATGTTTTATATGGTTTCTTGATGTAGCTTGATACAAAGTTGTTAACAAGATTCTTCACTAACTTTCCCCGCGATGATCTTCCTCGTTTTGCTAATAAGGTAACTCCTATCAAAATAGTTCATAATCATGTAACTATGATACAACTAATGCATAATAATCTTTTGTATTTTTAAGTATATAATATTCAGACGTGGGTTTGGGATTGATCATATGAAAGCTTACTTCTTCTTAGCCAAAATAAATACAATCCTTGTTCGGATATGGAACTTTATACTCACCATCACATGGTAAGCTTTTTTATAATACATGAGAAAATGCTAGCAAACCGCGAAAACTTGTACTATAGAAACTCCTTGTTTTGCAGTTTAAAAAGACTAATATATGGGAGGAAGAGTGAAACAGGGTTATCACAACAGATTGATATTAGTATCGAAACCGAAAAAGATAGTTTATTTATCGAAAGAATCCGTATAGAGAAGCTCAAGCTTAGGTTATTCAACTAATCTCTTTTTAATTCTTATTTGATTTTGTTAACAGCTAATCATTAATCTTTTCTCAATCAGTCTCTCAAACTTGATGAAAAAGATAACCATTCAAGAACCTACTTTTGAGAGAATCATTGTTGTGTACAGGTAACATTGTACATCTTGTGAGTGTTGTGATATCTTCAGAGTTTTTTTACTAATCTTTGTTAATATACACAGGAGAGTCTCAGGTAAGAAGGAATCAGAGAGAAACATTTATGTGAAACATTTCAAGAGCATTCCAATGGCTGATATGGAGATTGTGCTTGTAAGTATATATATATACCCCATTAACTAAACATTTTGTGATCAAAATTTGACTGATTACACATAACATTGATAGCCAGAGAAGAAAAATCCGGGTCTTACGCCACTTGACTGGGTCAAGTTTCTTGTTTCTGCTGCCATTGGACTGGTTAGTCTCACATAATTATTTCTTCAGACATGTACAAAGACATATATGATTTTATAAAACTCTGTGTTTTATAGGTCACAGTGGTTAGTTCAGTGAGTATAAAGAAAGCTGATATCAGAGTCATTGCAGCTATACTTAGCACAGTGGTGGCTTACTGTGTTAAAACATACTTTACGTAATCAACACTCATTAATAAGACACTAACTAATTAACCTCAAGTTTTGTTACATTTAGTACTAATTAATTAGTATCTCTGTCTCTTAATGTAGGTTTCAGAGAAACTTATTGGATTATCAGAGTCTTATCACAAGATCTGTCTATGATAAGCAATTAGACAGTGGAAGAGGAACTCTGCTTCACTTATGTGATGAAGTCATACAACAAGAGGTGCTAATTACTAATTAACTAACACTCTTAATATAATAATGACTTTATATATTGTGTTTTGTCTTAACAAAACTGATTAAATGAAGGTTAAAGAGGTCATTATATCATTCTTCATGCTTATAAAGAAAGGATGTCCCACAAGCAAGGTATGTTTGGTCCACAACTTTAAATAATGTATATATATATAAACACACATGTGGAGGCTTGACCTTAAAGAAGTGTTACAATAGGAGGAGCTTGATATGCAAAGTGAAACATTTATCAAAGAAGAGTTCAATGAGAGTTGTAACTTTGATGTTGATGATGCTGTCACGAAGCTTGAGAAGCTTGGACTTGTCTCTCGTGTGAGTCATAACTAGTATAATTTGTTTGGTATAGCCGCGGATAGCCTTAGAAAGCCACGGAAAAAACACAAAAAAAACAATATAACCACGGAAAAAGTAGCCACAAAGCTATAAACACGGAAAAAAATCACAGATTTTATCCATGTCTATAGTTTTGTGACAAAAATGTGCATATCTTAATTTTTTCGTGGCTTTTTGTGGCTTTTCCGTTACTTATTTTTGTGGCTATACGAAAATTTCTACTAGACATTTTGTCTCTCATTTGTTACCATTTGTGTATATCACCATGAAGTAAAAAAGACTAATTATTGTGAAATGGTTGATCAGGATTCAGAAGACAAGTATACATGTGTGAATATGAAGGAAGCTAATGAGATAATGGGAACAACAACAGAAGAGATGGTACTCAAAGCAAGAAATGGTAGTGACTATGAAGAAGATGAAGATACAACAGAGACCGATCCTCAAATGAATCCTGAAGATGAGCTTACCGCGAAGGAAAATCGATATCAATCTCATATAGACGAGTTCCATAACTTATGGATGTAACAAAAAAACATTAATTTTATAACATTCAAGAACCATACAAAAAAATATCATAAAAAGCCAAAAACAAAAACCATACAATCAATTAATATTTAATAGTACATTAGATTTCACACTTCACATTAAATGAAATCTTCCTTAATTATTATTGCATACATATATTACCAAATTTATATAAAACTTGTAAAACATAAAGACACAATGAAAGGTATGTTGTAAGTAGTAGTAGGTAGACAATATAGGACCGGTTCTTGTTCAAAGAGGAACGCTACGTAAGACGACAGTCTCTACGGTAAGACCTGGTCCGAAACCAAACAAGACACCCCACTCTAACCCTTCACCGGTCGTGGCAACACCGTCTTTAGCCGACTTCTTCCTCATTTCATCAAGTATAAAAAGCACACAAGCACTAGACATGTTACCATACTCGCTCAAAACGTGGCGTGTGGCTCTCATCTTCTCTTCTTTTAACGCTAGCTTTATCTCAACTTGGTCTAATATTGCCGGACCACCGGGATGAGCTATCCAGAACAGAGAGTTCCAGTCGCTTATCCCTAGCGGTTTAAACGCTTCTTCCAAGCTTTTCTCTATGTTCTTGGAGATAAGTCCGGGAACATCTTTAAGGAGATGAAAAGTGAGTCCCACTTCTCTTAAATGTCCATCTATGGCTCCGTCCGAGTCGGGGAGGATTGTCTGCGAGGCAGAGACCATCTCAAAGATCGGCTTCTCTCCCACGGAAGTGTCCGCGTCAGAACCAACGATGAGTGCGGCCGCACCGTCGCTAAAGAGCGCTTGTCCGACAAGCGAGTCAAGATGAGTATCCGATGGTCCACGGAACGTGACGGCTGTTATCTCGGAGCATACGACAAGGACACGTGCGCCACGGTTGTTCTCGGCTAAGTCTTTAGCTAGACGCATGACAGTGCCACCTATTAAAGAATATAATAATGTGTCATATGTTATTTTAATTTATCATGGATAATTATTTACGATTCCACTTATCACAAATTGATTTTAAGTTAGAAGCTTATAATCATAACATATATACATGACTAAATCAAATGTATTAAATCACCTGCGTAACAGCCTTGCTGGTACATCATGAGACGCTTAACCGAAGGGCGTAGACCGAGGATTTTCGTGAGTTGATAGTCTGCGCCGGGCATGTCGACACCAGAAGTGGTGCAGAAGACAACGTGTGTGATCTTTGACTTTGGTTGACCCCACTCTTTGATGGCTTTCACTGCTGCTTCTTTACCTAGCTTAGGAACTTCAACGACGACTATGTCTTGACGTGCGTCGAGAGAAGGAGCCATGTAAGCACACATGTTAGGGTTCTCTTTGAGATACTCTTCTGTTAAGTGCATGTGACGTTTACGTATCATCGACTTATCGCCTGTTATTAGTAAAATTAAGACTTGTTAATTCACTACGTGGAAATACTAATATACATACGAAGCCAAAACACTACTAGAAATTATTCATATAGCAACGAACTAGCTAGAATATTTTGTAGTTAAATAAAAAAACCACAAAAACTATGGGAAAAAACCATTAAAAAATTGAGCAATCATGAAGCTATAGCACAAATATTTTTGCTAGTGGTTTTTTCATGCCTATAGTTTTGTGATTACTTTTTGTGTATTTTTATGTTGTTTTCCGTAGCGCTTTTACATAATTTGTGACTACACAAAGGTTTTTTAATTAGTGAAAGAAATATAGTGTTGAAGAAGACGTACACATGCGCTTGAACTTCTCTTTGAGATCGGTCATGTGCTCGCTATTGGTGATGCGAAAGTAGTAGTCAGGATACTCGGCTTGGAGCACATGGTTCGATGGGTTAGCCGTGCCTATAGCCAATATCCCTGCTGGTCCATCAGCTCTTTGAGCGTTTCTGATCTCATCCAACGATGTTGCACCCATCACCATGATAAGACCTAATTATGTTTTTTTTTTTTATGTGTTACAAGTTGTGTTGTACTATTCAAGTTATGTAGTAATGTTTTGGTGAGTGAGAAGATGTTATATAGCAACAAAAAAAATAGACAAAGGGGAGATAGTGGTAGGTTAGATGGACGGGTATATGAAGACATACGTGTCTTTATCTTAGGCTACTTTTTTGTGGCTCTCATTTATGCTTTCCTCTTATTTCGTTTACTTACCAAGAAAATTGAATGGTTGGTTTTATTTGTATGTTTGCAACAACAACAACAACGAGTCATATTAATATATGTGCATATATAAATATACGATTAGTAAATATCTTTTAACATACGTCATAAAAGCTACGAAAGCTATAGGGGTTAGTTGTATGTATATGGTTTCATGACTTTCCACACACGTGCATACTTTATTAACTCCATCATTAGTATCTTATTAAAACCTAACATTCCTTATTTATTTACTTATAAGTTATAACTAGTTTCTCTTTACATACTTTACATTCATAAAATATATGCTCTCTTTACATACTTTAAAACCTAATATATGCATACTTTACATTGTCTTCTTTTAGTTTCTCTTTCCATTCATAAAATATATGCTCTCTTTTCGCCTTAACTCAGCAACGCAAGATTCATTTGTTTTCTTTTTGTTTTTTTTCATTAATTACTAAAATATTATTTATGTTTCATTTATAATCACTCATCAAACCATGTTTTTATATGACAATTGCCAAAAATATTATTTTCTAAGTTTAAAACCAAAAATAAAATCAAAAGTTTTATGAACCAAAAATATCACGAAACCGTTCTTTAGCCAAAAAATAGCACTAAAATTTAAACATTAAAATCCCAACATTCAAAACCAAACTCAATTCCATTGAAAACTAAAGCTTACATAATAGGGAAATTATCGTAAAAAACATTCAAATAGTAACATTTTTCCAACTAAAACCACAAAATTCTCGGTGTTCCATGAAGAGGTCAAAAATTTCTTCACTATATTTTATGAGAATTGAAACCTTCACAAAAATTCCGATTGCAAATTATGAAAATGATATGAGCAGGGACGGTCCAATGTTTTTGGATGTCCTACGCCAAAAAATATTTTTTTGTCTATATAAAATACTTAAAAATTGTTTTAGTAACAAAAAATGATATATGAACAAATTTTTTAATATATTCATTTTATAAAATACATCCATTTATAAATTTTTATCTATATCCCTTTTGAAAAAAATCATAAAATGCTAAATATTGAATTCAAATAAAAGTAAATAATTTTCAAAGTATTGTAAGAGAAAATTTAAAATATGAAAGTAGTATTAAAATGTTTAGTTTTATGAAACTCTCTAAAAAAATTCCAAACAATTTGTGAAAAACAATAAAATCCAACAAAATGGTATAATCAAAAGTAAAAAATAAATCAATCATTTTTTTTCTTTCTTATCTTCCTCTTCTTCAATACGAATCATTTTAAAATACAATTTTTTTTACATAAAGATTATTTTTTTCTTGTTAAAACATACCCCTAAAATCCCGAATGCCTTAAGTCACCGGTTCCCTGGTAAGTCACCGGTTCTCTGGCTTGCCTGGATATGAGAATGGAAAAATATATATTTTATTGATATTGTAACTTGAAAGCTTGATTACAAGAGTATCCAAATATAAAAGTGATAGCCAAGAACTGTTAAATGAACGTGTAGTTGTGAGAAGACCCTTTTCTACTTAGCCATTTCCTTCCTTTTATACTAGTCTCCTTCTGTCAGGGTACAATGCATTTCCAGTTGAGGCAGTTCCGAGATTCGCGGCATGCACTTCTCTGCGTCTGACTCAGTCTTCCAAGTATGTAGGGGAAGCAGTTACACTTTGAGCGAATGCCAGTCGATAAATTAATATATACCATATATACTTTTGATAAATTTTGAACTTGTAGTCTTAAAATTTAAGCATATATGTGTTAGTTACATTACATATACCATGTGTAAGTTCAATTTAAGTTCAAATTTTTTTTTTATATATATCATAATATTTTTTAATAAATCTTTAAATTTTCTTAAAATATATGATATATATTCAAACTACAATAGTGGTAGGTTTTGTTTTATTTATATTTTGAAGTTTTTATTGGTAAATTTTCAGTTTTTGTTATATTTCTAATTAATAAAAATGAAAAAATAATATTTTTATTATTATTTGCCTAAATCAATGAGTTAACCGTTAGTGAAGATTCGAATGTCCACCACTTTAACTATTTAAAATTTTAATGTGGAAAAGTCTGTGACTTGATATTTAATGTGGAACCCTAAAAATTTGTGGTTTTCATTGGAAAAATGTTGCAACTCCTTGGAAAAATTCTGGTTTTCGTTGGAAAACTTGAGAGTTTTTTATGGTAAGTTTTTTATAGTAATTTTCATAAGTAATAAAGCTAAATCTTATATTATTAATACAAAACATGGAGAGAGAAAATAATAGTGAAAATCCTACGTGTCATCACGTAAGTAATTCTGGCCCCACGTCATTATAAGATTTATTGAAAATTCATAAAAACTCAAAATAAAAAACCCAAAACAAAAGCCCAAATTTATCACAAAAGTCTCTTAAACTAACATAATAAATAGATAATATATTTAGAAAATGTTGAAAAACTCCTAAAATATAAAAAATATAATATTAAAAATCCATAAGAAACACAATTTATAATTAAAAATAGATTTCCCTAATATTTATATGTTATATTTTATCACATTATGTTTAAAATAATGATAAAACATATTGTTCATTTACAAATAACAATATCTATACTATTAAAAGAGAAGACAAAACACCCACGTGTCGCGACGTGAGAGTTTTTAGGATATTTTTTATTTTTTGCGTTTTAGTCCTTATATTTTTGAATAATTTTTGTTCGGCGAATTCTATAAATTATATTTCAGGCCCAACAAATTCAGACTCAAGTAAAAAACTTTTAAGAATTAAATTTATCCCACATTGAAAACAATAAAAAAACAAAATAAGAAATCTTCTAATATAAATAAGAATTATCACATACAAAATCATTAAAGCGGGTCTTCGTGTAATGGGCCTGCGAATTTCGGTAAATGGATCGTGCCTTCATTTACCGAGGTATGCATAATGCGGGTCTTTTTCTTTGAATAGGCTTGCAAAGTTTTAATAGTTATTTCGGCTTTCGATAATGGTATTTCATAGATGCATGCCTCATAAATTGCCAACGGGTATTGAGAACTTTGATTAGTTGATTGGAGTTTGGGCATTCGGTTTTCAGGTCGGGCTCATTCGAGTTCGGGTTTTTTGGGTTAAAGGATATATGATCCGTTCGGGTTATTTACAAATACAGTTCTGTTCGGTTCGAATCTATTCGGGTTTAGGTCGAGTTTCTTATATTTAACAAAACCTGACCTGAAACCAAATATTATTCGGTTCAAGTTTTTTGATTTTTTGGTTCGAATTTTGAGGTTTTACATATTTTTGGTAAGAATTTCGAGTCTTATTTCGAGTAATTTGGAATTGATTCGGGTTTTGGTTCGACTTATTCATATAACCCACAATAAAAATTAAAACTAAAATCCAAACTACATTATCAAAACTATATACATGTGTATATCTTCGAGTCTATTCGAGTACAATTCGGGCCTCAGGTCGGTCGTGTTAGAACGGAAACCCGAGTTAGAAAATATTAAAACCCGATAGGATAATATGAGAACTGAAACAGGACCAAACCGGATTTTTCAGGTCGAAACAATTTCGGGTTTTGGATCCCATATTAAATGTAAATTGATCAATTTATGGTCTTCCATAATATAACTTAATATTATTTTGTGAATAACCTGTCCCGCGCAAGGCGCGGAGTACTTACCTAGTTATTTTGTAAAATTGTATTTAACACCAAAATTCATGTCAAATGAAAAAACTTGAACGCATAATTTAAGACTCATCGGTTGAACCACCGGTTACCAAAATTTGAACAAAGAATTTTCGGATAAGTTTATACATGAAAGAGTGATTAAACATTCATAGAAAATATGTTTAAAATATTTAAAAAGCCTACAAAATATGATTTTAAAAAGCCCATGAAAAACACAATTTTATAATTTTCATAATGTTTGTATGTTATAATCTCGCACAAAACAATGATAAAACATATATTTCAATTATAAATATCAATATTATTTTGTAAAATTGTATTAAGCATCAAAGTCCATGTCAAATGACAAAACTTGAACACAAAATTGACTTGAACCATCAGTTGATCCACCGGTTCCCGAAAGTTCAGTGGTTTTATCTGAGTTTTTAATAATCCGAGTTTTATATAACAAATAGAGACCGGATTGACATATTTTTCATTGTTAAACGGGTCATATCATGGTTTCAAAACACTATGTAGTTATTGTTTTTCAATGATAAATAGTAAATTATACATAATGGTAAATATTCAACATTGAAATAGCAATGATAATCTTTTTCGAAGATAAATATTAAAATAATAATAATAAATTTTTGTTAATAAAACATTATAAAAACCAAAATACAATATATTTTATATATAAACTTCTAATTAAACTCTACGTTAAACGCGAATCACATAATATCCAAATTCTTTTTATCTCATTTTTCATTTTATACTACACATTGTTGTTTTTACCAATAAATATTTTTTCTTTTATTCCGTAAATTTTTATTCCGCGCGGGTAACTTTCTAGTATAAAATTAAATTTTAAACATGGGTAGTTGCACCAAAAACTTGTCTCGCTTGAGGGTATTAAACTTATGTGTAAGCAAAAACGCCGTCTGTTGGGATCGAACCCACGGCCACGGGATTAAAAGTCACGCGCTCTACCACTGAGCTAAGACGGCTTTGTTTTTAATTTCAGTGTTTTATATTGTTATTCTAACATTTAAGGAATTAACTTTAAAATAAAACATGAAAACAAACATGTTTTCTATTAATATTACATAAATAATGTAGATATACTATTATCTATAGCTCACATAAATTTTGTCATATTTAAATTTTCATGTTCTCATACTTCATATAAAACAAAATAAGTGTTTCTCTTTTTTTACTTTATATAATTTCACTTATCTTTTGAGGATCACTATTTGATTGCATAATGTGTAAATGAAATTGGAGAAAGATACAAATATTTATTACTTTTTCTTTTAAAATCTTGTGTTTCTTTTATTTTAATTCAAACATATCTTTTTATTTTTTTGTCATATTTATCTCAAGACTATGTCTAAAATCTAAATATTACCAAAAAAATGTCTAAAATCTAAATTAATGTTAAAATCTTTTACACATGTCGAAAATCTTAATGATATTTTTTTTTTTTTTTTTTTTTGATAATCCTGGTGTCCCGATCCTCACCGAAGTGAGTTGATTATTTCAGAAGCATTGCAGCTCGCATGTTAATTCCATGATGGCTGAGGTTCGAACCGAGAGGCGAACTCACAATATGTAGCCTTTACTGCACTGAGTAAGCTCCGGTTAATCTTAATGATATTATAAGATATCAAACTAAAAAAAAACATTAGACACGATAAAAGATTAGTCAGGTTTGGCCTCGACAGGATGAACCTAGACACGATGAAGGGGTGATGAATATTTGTTAATAAAATAGTCCATTTCAAAATATTATTTTGAAACAGTAGGGCCAATTTTCCTTTTTATTATTATTCAGGGTCCCACAAATTATTATTACCCTAAAAAAGCCATGCAAATAGTAGACAGACCAATAGATTCCAAGAAGAATACAAAAGCGTTTCTTGTTTTTCAAATAGGAACGCTACGCAAGACAACAGTCTCAACGGTAAGACCTGGTCCGAAACCAAACAAGACACCCCACTCTAACCCTTCACCTGTCGTGGTCGCACCATCTTTCACCGACCTCTTCCTCATCTCATCGAGTATGAAGTGGACACATGCACTCGTCATGTTCCCATACTCGCTCAAAACGTGACGTGTCGCTCTAAGCTTCTCCTTCTTTAACCCTAGCTTTGTCTCGACCTGGTCTAGTATGGCTCGACCACCAGGATGAGCTATCCAGAAGATAGAGTTCCAATCACTTATCCCAAGCGGCTTAAACGCTTCTTCTAATGTCTTCTCTATGTTCTTGGAGATAAGACTAGGCACGTCTTTGAGTAGATGAAAAGTGAGTCCTACTTCTCTTAAGTGTCTCTCTATGGCTCCGTCTGATTCGGGGAGTATGGTCTGCGAGGCAGAGACCATCTCGAAGATTGGTTTCTCTCCTAGAGAAGCGTCGGCGTCAGAACCAATGATGAGTGCGGCTGCACCGTCGCTGAAGAGGGCTTGTCCTATAAGAGAGTCAAGATGAGTTTCGGATGGTCCACGGAACGTAACGGCTGTTATCTCGGAGCATACGACTAGGACACGTGCGCCACGGTTGTTTTCGGCTAGGTCTTTAGAGATACGTAGGACAGTGCCACCTATTAATAATAAGAATATGATAATGTGTTAGACCATGATTATTTTTTTTCTTAAAAACATGAAACCACAGTACCTGCGAAGCAGCCTTGTTGGTAAATCATTAGACGTTTCACTGAAGAACGTAGACCGAGCATCTTCGTGAGTTGGTAGTCCGCACCAGGCATGTCGATACCAGAAGCTGTGCAAAAGATAAGGTGTGTGATCTTTGACTTTGGTTGACCCCACTCTTTGATGGCTTTAACCGCCGCTTCTTTACCTAGCCTAGGAACTTCCACGACAGCTATGTCTTGACGTGCGTCTAGAGATGGAGCCATGTGAGCACACATGTTAGGGTTCTCCTTGAGAATCTCCTCCGTTATATGCAAATGTCGCTTTCTTATCATCGATTTATCGCCTGTTAGCTTTATACTTTGTTAGCTTATAAGAATATAATTAAGTACAAGCCAAAAAATTATTCTAAATATTAATACTCTCTCCATTTTGCAATGCATTTTAAGAGACTATTTTTTTCGATTTTAGTTGTCGTTTTCAACATTCTATAAGTGGTTAATAATTTTTTTTGTAATATTATTATTTTTTATCTTCGTAAGTCTAGAAAATCTCTAAAATGATACAATTTGTTAAAACATTAAAGAGTATTATTAGAGACGTACACATGCGCTTGAACTTCCCTTTGAGATCGGTCATGTGTTCACTATTGGTAATGCGGAAGTAGTAGTCAGGATACTCGGCTTGGATCACATGGTTCGTTGGGTTAGCCGTAGCTATAGCCAAGATACATGCTGGTCCATCAGCTCTTTGAGCGTTTCTGATCTCATTGATCAATGAAGTTGCACCCATCACAAATTGATATAAAGACACCAGATTGGTTTATTAGAGGTATATTCTTGGTATGTATGATAATGTGTGTTGGTCTATATATATATATTCAAGTTATGTAGTGATGATTTATTTGGTGAGTGAGATGTTAAATAATAATAAAAGGACAAAGGTAGAGTGGAAGGACGGTATGTGAAGAGCTACATGTCTTTATCTTATCCTTTTTTTTATGTGGTTCACATTATTGTTTTTCAATTATTTAGTTACTTATACCAACAAATTGAATGGTTGGTTTTATTTTGCACGTTTTAAACTAATTCATGTTGATTTTTTATGTGCCTATATAATGTTTATTATATATATAGTTACGACCAGGTGATTTTTTAGTGTTATAATTAAGCGGGTAAATATGATAGTATACTGTAAAATGACTAGCCCATATGTTACTTGAAATTCTTTTATTGTAATTTAGTTTATTTTTAAAAATTGATGTTATCGATAATTTATAATTTTATATAATGGAGTTAAGAAGAAAAACGTAAGGATTTACATGTAAAAAGAGTAAGAAACATGTGTTATATTTTTTCATAATTTAAGAGATTAGAGAGATAAATTGACCAAAAGGTATAGGATTGAATGGATGAAACTTGATTTTTCCCATGTATGAGATAGAAAGTTCCAGCCAATTATTGTTTGTTTAACTTCTGCCGACAATAAATTATGGGGTAAATTATGGGGTGTATAAGGGGAGTTTTCTAGTGTTGACACCTAATCATTCAAAATTATTAAGTTTAGAGGAATTCACAAAACTACGTCCTTTCTTCATTTTTTTTACAAAATTTTACTTAATTCAATTTTTTCACATATTTATGCTCTTTCAAAATTTTAGAAGTTTGGTTTACCTTTTAAAAAATTATCAAAATTAAATTTTTTTTTGTGAGTTCGCTAATTAGTGTTTAGGGTATAATATTAAGGGGTAGGATTGTGTGGATAAAGTTTATTTGGATTTAATTTTTAGTGCCCGTGTGTAGTTTTGTGAAGTTATTTTGAAATAGTGTAGTTTTGTGAAATGTAATTCAAATGGTGTAGTTTTGTAATTCTCCCTTAAATTTATTAAATCCTAAAATCATTTTACAAGTTTTATTATTAATCCATAAAAAATATTAAATTCAACTTAATTTGTTTAATGTTATAATATTACAATAATAATTGCATTAAAAATATCTACACATGGATATCAATTAATTTTAAGTTTTAAATTTGTATTTTCAATATTTTTTTAATTACAACATATATAATATCACATTACAAAAAATAAAACATAAAATAAAAGGATTACAAAATATATAATATAGTGAAAAACATGAGTAAAATATAGAAAAAAACAAAACAAAAATTATACAAACTATTTAAGGTACTGAGCAAACATAAACAAAAAATATTGTAATCATCATCTAGATAAACAAAAAAAGAATACAAAAACAAAGAAATATACGAATTGAAAAATATCAAATATTGTTCCATTATTTAGGTAAACAAGAACATAATTATTTAAAATGCAAGAAATTAAAAGAATCAAGGGAGAATCACAAAACTACACCATTTGAATTACATTTCACAAAACTACACCATTTCCAAAATATTTCACAAAACTACACCTAAACACTCAAAATTAAATTCAAATAAACTCTACCCAAACAATCCTACCCCCTTAATACTATACCCTAAACACTAATTAGCGAACCCAAATGAAAAAAATTAATTTTGGTAATTTTTTAAAGGTTAAATCAAGCTTTTAAAATTTAGAAAGGGTGTAAATTTGTGAAAATATTAAATTAGGAGTAGTTTTGTGAAGAAGGGGTTGAAAGGGTGTAGATTTGTGAATTCCTCAAGAATCAATAAAAAAAATAAAACCCAATATTTTATAGGGTGATTTTGGTGAATATTAGAAAGTTGGATGTTAATTTGCAAAAATAACAAAAACATGTAAAAATTTGCCAAAATGACAAAGGTGGGAAGCAATTTTTTTTTTAATCCGAGTTTTACCCTTTATCTTTCTATAATGAAAATAATCATTTATTGGAAACTATTCATTGAGTCAACAAACAAACGTCAATTATCCAATTAAAAATAGAGGTATATTATCTCCAATAGACGTATATTATTTGTAAAATAGACGTATGTTATCTAAAAAAATCACTTTTATCGTATGCTTCCAAATATATCATAAACTTTATACACTTAATTAACCCTAAAATCTAAAACCCTAAACACTTAACCCTACACTAATCCCTACATCATAAACAATAAACCCTATATCGTTACATTTATCCTAAAACCCTAAACACTTAACCCTACATCATAAACTCTTATATCATAATCATTATTTATTCTCAAAATAGTTATTTATTATAAACTTAGACACATATTCTATTTTTTAAAAAAATCACACTTAGAAAAAAAAAATAGTTGGGGGTAAAAAAAACAATTTCAGTTACCTCTCTCCTCTTTTATTTTTGCAAATTAACATCCCAATTTTTAATATTCACCCCTATTTCCCTATTTTATAAAATAAAATTATTAATATCTATAAACATATATATTTATAATCATCAAAAAACCCCGCTAGTATCGCGGTTCCCTCCAGTTGATAAGATTTTGCGTTGGACGCCGAAATCAGAATCAAGACCGTGGAAAGATTCTAAAGCAGTAAACAATCACCACTTTACTAATTTTAAGTATATAACTACTAGATGAAGATCCGCGCGTACGTGCAGAATTTAATATGTTTTTAAATTTATATATTTTAAATTATATAGTAAAAAATATATATTAATTTTTTTTCATCGACTTGGATTATATGTATATAATCTCTTATTTCATACAATACATTGAATAAAACATGTGGATTGTGCGGGGTAACAAATAAAGTAAGGTTTAACGCGGGATTCGTCCGCGTATTAGAAATATTTAAATTTTTTATCCTGGGATATACCTTCCAAGATGTCTTGATTCAAAGTTAAAAATTGTTTACTAAATTATATTTAATATAAAGTTCAAAATTATATTTATGTATAATTTTATATTTGGAATATAAATATATTATGAATTATTTATGCTATTTTTGACCCGTTGCTAAATCACTACAAGAAATCACGACTTTTACCACGATCATAATCGTTGTAAAATCGTGGTAAAACGCAGTTTACCACGATTTAACGACGATTTTCATTTCGTCGTTAATCGATCGAAGTAAAAACCAAATCGTCGTAAAATCGTGGTAAATTTTACGACGACAAAAATTCGTTGTAAATTCGTGGTAAATATTCGTTGTAAAATCGTTGTAATTGTTACAACGAGTTTACAACGAATATTTGGTTGTAAATTTGTAATTATAATAAATCGAAAATTCTTACAATCGTGGTAAAATCGTCCCTAATTAGGGACGATTTTACGACGATTTGTATTATATATATTTCTTCAAATCGTGGTAAAATCGTCCCTAATTAGGGACGATTTTACCACGATTTGTATTATTATAAATAAAAAAAATAAAATTAAAAATTAGGAGGATGCTCGCCATGGACGGACGTCCGGTGTGGACGAGGAGATGTCCTAGAAGTCGAAGCCGAACCGGAAGCCGAGCCTTCCCGGAAGCCTTCTTCTCCGCCAACATCTGCATGTAGTCCGACGGTAAGGTATTCCCTCTCCTAGGAGCCATATATAAAGTACCTGCCAAAAAAACATTAAATATTTAAATAATAAACATTAAGTATTTAAAAATTATTAAGTATTTTAAAAACTAAACATTATATAAGTATTTTAATGACATTAGTATTTTAAAAACTAAATATTAAGTATTTTAATATTAATTATGTATTTAAAAACTAAGATTAAAAATTAATTATGTTAAGTAATAAGTTTTAAATATTTTAAAAACTAAACATTAAGTATTTTAATAATTAATTATATGTTCTAAACATATAATTCTAAAATCCGAATCCTAAAACTAAAATCCGAGCCTAAAACTAATTCCAAATCCTAAAACTAATTTTAAATCCTAAAACTAAATTCCAATTCCTAAAACTAATTCTAAAATCCGGTTTTAAAACACATATATTAAAAATATTTACCTTTGGGGATGTTGAAAAAGAGTGAAAGTTGTAGAGTTTTAGAGAGAGAAAACTTTAGAGAGAGATAGAGATTTAGAGAGAATGAGTGAAAATGAAAAATTTTGGTCGACTATATATAGATTCGAAACCAGTCGTAAAATCGTCGTAAATTTACCACGATTTTACGACGATTACTTTATAAATCGTCGTAAAATCGTGGTAATAATTGACGTTGACAACCTTGTACAAACAAAACTCCTGAGGATTTGACGTTTAGAGTTTCATTTTTGGTCGTAAATACGTTGTTAAATTACCACGAATTTCCATCGATTTTGTGTGAATCGTCGTAAATTCGTGGTAAATTTACCACGAATTTACGACGATTTATTACAATAAATGGATTTGGCTAAAATTCATCTGCCATTTGACTTCATGTTGAATATAATTATGATATTGTATGCATATGAAATCATACTAAATCATATGATTGCAGAAAAACAAGTTTTGGTAAAATTAGAACATATAGACATATTAACCACAATATATATAGTACACTTTATCTTAAACTTTATAAATTCTAGGAATATGTAACAAAACTTATTGATAAGCAATTTTAACATTGTTGTTATAGTTATTCATTAACTTTAGAGGTCTTAAAGAGTGTTTGTACGTAATATAAGACATACTTTTGAAAATGTTTGGGGTTTAGGGGTTTATACAAAAAGACGTTGTAAAATAGTGGTAAATTTACCACGATTTTACAACGATTACCTTTAAAATCGTTGTTAAATCGTGGTAAATTTACCACGATTTAACAACGATTACTTTATAAATTGTTGTAAAATCGTGGTAATAGTTGACGTTGACAACCTCGTACAAACAAAACTACTGAGGATTTGACGTTTAGAGTTTCATTTTTGGTCGTAAATACGTTGTTAAATTACCACGAATTTCCATCGATTTTGTGTGAATCGTCGTAAATTCGTGGTAAATTTACGACGATTTATTACACTAAATGGATTTCGCTGAAATTCATCTGCCATTTGACTTCATGTTGAATATAATTATGATATTGTATGCATATGAAATCATTCTAAGTCGTATGATTGCACAAAAACAAGTTTTGATAAAATTAGAACATATATACATATTAACAACAATATATTATAGTACACTTTATCTTAAACTTTATAAATTCTAAGAATATGTAAACAAAACTTATTGATAACCAATTTTAACATTGTTTTTATAGTTATTCATTAACTTTAGAGGTCTTAACGAGTGTTTGTACGTAATATAAGACATACTTTCAAAAATGTTTGGGGTTTAGGGGTTTATACAAAAAAACGTTGTAAAATCGTGGTAAATTTACCACGATTTTACAACGATTTCGTTTTAAAGCGTTGTAAACTCGTGGTAATCGTTGACGTTGACAACCTCGTACAAACAAAACTCCTGAGGATTAGAGGTCTTTAAAAGACAACGAATTATAAGATTATTCGTGGTAAAATCGTCGTAAATTTACGACGATTTTACCACGATTTGTGAAATTTACACATATCGTGGTAAAATCGTTGTAAATTTACGACGATTTTACCACGATTTGTGAAATTTACACACATCGTGGTAAAATCGTTGTAAATTTACGACGATTTTACCACGATTTGTGAAATTTACACATATCGTGGTAAAATCGTTGTAAATTTACCACGAATTTACGACGATTGTTAATTTATTTTATAAAAAAAAATTAAAATACATTATTTTCTTATTTATTACTCGGAGTCATCGACGGACTCATGTTCGTCCTCGAGTCGGATTCATCAAATTCGTCGGTCTCTTCGACTTCTTCTTCGTCCTCATTCACCTCTTCGACTTCCCTATTATGTGGATCAACGAGTAAGACCATGTCCGTGTTTAGTTACGGCGAAGGAATATCGACCGACGTGTCATTCTATAGTGGTGATTCTTCTTCCCCGATTATGTACCCTCTCGGGGCAATTTTGATGACGGATAGCCAATGTATTTCCGTGGACTTAAGACGCGGATAAGGAATGAAGCTTACTTGCTCGGCTTGCGATGCAAGTATGAAAGGCTCGAACTTGTTGTATCTTCTATTCTTATTGACATCAACGATCCCAGACTTGTTGATTCGTACACCTCTTCCGATCGTAGGATCAAACCACTCGCACTTGAAGAGTACGCACTTCAACATGAGCAACAACGTTATTTCTATGATTTCTTGGATGATTCCGTAGAAATCAATGTCTCCTCTAACACAAACACCGTAGTTAACACTTGTTCGATGTCGCACGTTTTCAACTACCGGATTAAATGTCTTTAAATCGTTGTTAAAAAGTCCCAAAATCGAAGTTGTAAATTCGTGGTAAATTAGCAACGATATAGCGACGAAATATTCTTATAAATCAAAACGTCGGTAAATCGTTGTAAATTTACCACGAATTTACAACGATTTGGTGCTTAATCGGAAAATCGTTGTAAAATCGTCGTAAATATACGACGATTTTAATCGTTGTAAAGTTTACGACGATTTTACGACGAAAACCAAAATCGTGGTAAAATCGTCGTAATGTCGTCGTAAGTTTACGACGATTATAATCGTTGTAAATTTTTCGTGGTAATTTGCGCAGATTCTTGTAGTGAATTACACATAAATATTTGTGCATAAATTGAATTCGATCTAATCTCATAACCATTATAATTCGTTTAAATTTGTTTTGTGATCCTTTAACGACCCGTAACAAAACTTAAAGGGGGATCATAAAACTACACCATTTGAATTGCATTTTACAAAACTATGTTATGCCAAAGTTATTTTGAAAAACTACACCTAAACACTCAAAATTAAATATAAATAATACCCCTTTAATACTATACTCTAAACACTAATTAGCGAACCCAAATGAAAAGATTTTAATTTTTGTAATTTTTTAAGAATAAATCAACCTTTTAAATTTTTAAAAGGGTGTAATTAAAGAAAAATATTGAATTATATGTAAATTTGTGAAAGAAATGTTGAAATGGTGTAGTCTTGTGAATTCCTCAAATGAAAATATGTATTTGTTATTAAGATTGAGCCTAAGTATGAACTTTGTAAATTCTATAAATTAGTCCAAATTGTAAACATAGGTTAGTAAAAAAATGTAGTGGTATTATATAGTAATTAGAATTTTTTTAAGGGTATTTTGCAATAATGCTTTCCAATTAATATATAAGATTTTGTTATTTGGAAACAAATATTGTAGACACATCGTGTAAATGTAACCAAGATATGTTTCCATATATACGATAAAGCAAAAGATAACAAGTGGCACAATTATAATGGACGATATAATTAAAATCTTCTTTTATATATCTCACAACGTCAAAAACACCAATAAGAAAATAATATTACAATAAGCTAAGAAAACTAACCATGGATGGTGAAGAAGCAAGAAGTAACATTAATAATGAGTTAAGACCACGTCGACAAAATCGACAAAGAAGAATGTCCAAAACAATAAGTTACGAGCAAAGCATAGAGAATCTATCAAGTGAAGGAAAAGAGACATTGTTGCTTGTGAATCGAAAACATAGAAGACCAATAAACACAATACCTAACACTGTTTCTTCTGTCTTCGACAATACTTCTCTTCCTTACCGTTGGCTTCGCTCCGGTTGGATCGCCGAGGAGCGTCGCATGCTCACAAATCGGCTTTACCGTGTAAGTTTTGAGTAGTGGTACCACTAAATCATAGTATATATATCGAAAATGTATATATTTACGTGTAGTTTTGAAAATGTATATTACAGTACTTTTATGATCCAAAAGGGCAGATGTATAATACAAGGCAAGAAGTGGATCATATATGTGAAGAGCTTGATAAGAGTCGTGCATTAGTCATCGTTGACTAATTAGTCTAATTTATGAAGTTTTTAATTAAAATATATATATGCAATGATATGTATAAGTACTAATGTATTGATGATGACTATATCTTATAAACAAATCATTATAGATTAATAATACCATATTACATAATGAAATTCGATTAGAAACTGTTATAACAAATGTAACATAAAAGTAACCAAATGTGTGTCTTGTTTTCAGACATGAAGTATGGTTTTGTTGTTTTTGTCTTTGTACAGTTGTTTCTTAGTGTTCAGGTGAAAGTTATTGTTGTTACCTTTCTTTTTTATTTACATGGACGAACCTGATTGAACAACCATGGTTGTAGCCACCTGATATTTACCGTCCGGGTTTCATTTGGTGGTGTTGTGACCAACACCTATGTGCTGCCAAGACTCTGTCTAACAGCACTTGAGGCACTGGTTCACCTCTTCGTTGTTGCGGCAAAATACTCGCAGTGTGAACCAAAGTTTTCCACTTGTCCTGCATAAAAAAACACATGGAACTGTTAAGCTATGGCTCATGTTTTGACCAATGAACACTTTTTAGCTATGAGTTTTTACCTTCAGGTCCACATAGGTTCGGTGAGTAGTATTCTCAAAAGACCGTAGCTTCACATCACGCCATCTATATATATATTTTTCCATCATTAATTAGTCGATGACCGAGAAAATTGAGTTATTGTATTAATCCGAACAAGGTTTTTCTTATTTTACCTTCCTGTCCCAATTTCTTCAACTGCTTGAACTAGAGCTTCTACTTCGGTGACAGAGAACGGTGTCCTGGTTCTGCGCTATGAAAGCTCTTTGCGCTTAGTTTTCTCCTTAAACGGAACAATTTCAAGTTCATCGAGTTCCAAGTCCGAAACTTGAACCAGCGCGCTTGAATCCGAAGAAGGTTGTTCATCAGCTAATATGGTACTATGGTATGGGACTAATTCATGGTCCTTCTCGGCAATATTTCCGAAGTTAATCAAGTGATCTGCATCTTGGAGAGAGAGAGGGATACTTGAATCTAACACGGGTGAAACTTCGGACCTGGCAAGATCGAATGACATTCAAATTTGTTCACACACAACAGCCAAAACCGCAGCGTAAAAATATATATATAAGAGCAAGTTTTGTTAGTACCTTTCTTGAAAATCTGTAGATTCAGTTGGCATAGAAACAACAGAGTTTTGAGAGAAAAGAGGGAAAATGAGTTTTTGGGGAAGAGGCTCCAAGGTGAATCCAAATTTGTCTAGATTTTTTACACACGAAAGACCCGCCTGCGACAGAGTGTTGTTGTCATCTCTAACTTTCTTACCTTGGAGTAACACCCCAATACATATTCCACCGCCGAGTAATGCAGTAACAGCCTCTTTTACCGTCCTCTATAACCAAAAGTGGTTTTAGTATTACATCTAATGTTATGATAAATAACATTTGAAGAGAATGTCCAACAAACGATATATTTTAGTAACACACCTTAAGAGAGCCTACTGTTGCTGTTTTCGGAACTTTAATAAAAAGCTCTGGAATCCTAAGGGACTTGATGCTCAACTTCACTGCAAAAATAATGAAAATAACATGAGAAACCATACAAACCATATAATGAAGAATGTCGGTATAAACTTTATACAAACCTCTATCTCCTCTCTGACGTGAATTGGTTACACTTTCATAACTAAGTCCTTCATCAGAGTTTACGACCAATCCTTTTGCAGACAATCTTCTCTTCCTATGTATAGTTCTGTTCTTCCATGGGTTGTGACCGTGACATAATTTTCTCTTGCGGTGCAGAGCCTTTAAACAAGCATCTAGACATATATATCCACAAGCAGAGATAAGAACAGAGCTACAACTAAAATGGTTAAGAAAGAAACACAATACTAACCTGTTCTCATGTCTTCAAAACACTTAGTCTTGAGGAAGGCTCTCCCGTACTTTTTCGCCATAGACTTGCTTATTCTTCGATTTGTAACCCGTGTTAAAGCCCTATACGAGTTACATTTCTCACTAAGTTTGTAGTACCTACAATATTTTTCATCACCATCTCTAAAACCTAACTTAGAATGGTTCCCATATCCTTCAAAAGAATCATTAGGGACATCATCCATGCCTAGTGGCAGTTTAAAACCGTTAGATGTATCAGCGATTAAGCCGTCTCTAGCTTCTTCTCCATCTTCAAACATGGTATCTGCAGTAACAAGACCTGTATCTTCAGTGAAGCTCCCTGATTCAACAAGAAAACCACAATCCCCTTTCTTACTTTCACAAGCTACTAGGTGATTCTCCCTCTTACACGGCGTTTGCTTCAAAATGCAATCGTTTTCAAGAGAAGAAAACTGCAAACACGTCTCGCTAGTATTTTCACTGTTAGCCTTTGGCGCGAGGGGGTTTCCTTGATCAGGAAACTCGGATTTACAATCTTGATGCTCTTGCTTAATCTTTACACACAAACGATCCTGCTTATCTCCTTGGAATGCAGAGTTAGACGACGAGCTTTCTTTTTCTTCAAGCAATTTTTCAGCTAGAGAAGCGAGCAAATCGATTCCACAAATCTTACTACAATCATCACCATCAGCTCCCTTACAAGCGACTTTCCTCTATACACAAAAACAACCACAACTTATCAGAGACGAATTTAAGTAAAAAACATAGTAAGACAAATCCTATCTTTACCTTCCATGAACGAGGAGCCTTGGGAATATTGGAGAAATCAAAGCCATTATAGCCACAATTTAACTTCCTCTTAAGCATCATATCTCAATTATTCATTAACAAAACAATCTGCAAAGGTTCATCATACAAGCGCGACGAAATTAGTATAATTTGAACAGCTTTGAAACCAATCGTATACAGATCCGACACGGAAGACACAATGGGCAAAAGATTTATGAACCCTAAGCAGATCAGATCAACAATTTACTTACAAAGCCTTGAACAAAACTATGTTTAGAAGAATAAAACATTCATAGCAACAATAGTAACAAGAGTAACAAGACAATACAAACTAAACTTCATGGTCAGATCTCGACAATACTCCCTAACTTCTGTTGTGTCTTAATTCTAGAATTTTGAAAATCGACAACAGATTCAGATAATTTTACCAATCAGAAATTCACAAAAAAACCACATAGATCACATATCGAATAACATAAGAGCCAAAGAAAACATAACTAAGATCATGAATTGTGAAAGAAAAAACTTACCTAATCGGCAAGCGATCTCTATAGATCAAAATCTCGCAACAATTGATTAAAGATCACGCAAAGTTTGAAAAAAAACCAAATTACTCTGATTTGATCTCCACGAATCTGACTTTACAATGAACATATAAATTCAAAGATTATTAGAATAAAAATGGTGAAGAAGAAGACATTAAACCCTTTTGAAAATAAATTCACAATTGAAAAAGGCTTAAACCCCCTTTTTACTCTTTTTCAAATTATAAAAAAATACAGTTTTCTGAAAAAATAAAAAATATATTGACCACACAACCAGAAGTATAAAGCGCCACGTGGAATATCTGTTCACTATGGGAAACTTATTTTATTGGGCAATTCTTTTTAATAACACTAAAAAAATGTTTTTAACGCAATTAGCACAAATTTTCAAAAGATTTACATATATCATTAAAAAAGTTTTTTTCTTATAGATACCATAAATCTTAAATTTTCAAAATTACACACAAACCTCCAAAAAACTATATCATATCCCTTCAAAACTAGGAAAAACGGCTTTTACATACATGAACAATTCAATTATATGGAGATCATACATCAACTGTAATTCATACATGAAATTATGAAAATATGTTTTTTCATACACGAAGAATCCAATTATATGGAGATCATGCATCAAGTGATAATTCATACACGAAAATTATGAAAATAGTTTTTCATACTTGAAGAAAGAATTAATTATATGAAATACATATAAACTCTTAAAAAGCAACTCAATATCAAGAATCTGTCTTGAGATGCTAATTTTGTTGGAAGATTTCTCCATATGGACAAGTTTGCCTGAGTAGTTTTCTGCATTTCAAAAATCCACTTCTGTATATGTCAAAATTTGCACACAAGCTATAACAACAATTCTACATGATCCTAGATAGTTTTATCACTCTATATACAAATGTCAAAACCCTTGAATTCCCATGCATTCAAGACATATATATATATAGCATGGCGCAGCAAGTCCTGCATTATAGCCGCAGGAAACATTCAATAGAATTGTATAATTTACATGAAGAAGAATATCAAATAAGGTACTGAGAATATTGCAACACCAAAGTATCATTCTCAGGCTTCTTGTGACTTTGACCATCATGGTGATGATAATGACAACTAAAAGAGATTACCATATTCACAGCTTCAAGTCGATACGGTCGGACCATTCAAATATACCAGTGTATACCTGGTCATGTCCAAGATCAGACCCGTTACCACCTGTTGCAACCCTCATTATATCTTCGATCAACGCAAAGTTTCCCATGATATCAACATGTGCCCCGCTCTGTGTCCCTCGTCCTTCAAGAAGGTTTGATGGCGGGGAGTGATTGTACTCTCTAACGTATGTCTTGATCCCCGAAGGGTTGAATCTTGTCGTGCCACGCCACGCTTTAGCACACATGAAGCCAGCACTTAGGACAGGTACTGTCTCGTCTCCATCCACATTGTAGATTCCTGCTTTCAGACAGCTCTCTTCTTCGTCGTCATGAGCAGAAGTTAAGATCTGAAAAGGGATGCAACTGTCAGGAGACTCGTTAAGCTTGTAGACATATGCTCGTTCCGTTGGTATACCGACTCCATACAATGAGTATATCTCCATTGCAGGAGCATTAGGTAATCTAAAACATCAGAACAAACCAAACCGAAGTATGCTTTATAAAAGACCGATAATGCATCAAGACAAAACATAGAGTTGGTACTAAAACACAATCACTTACTTTGTCTCCAATGGATTAGACCAGTATTTCGGATTTTCATACTTCGGGTCATCTAAGTCATCAGCGATTCCATATGAGAAATGAGCGGATCCACGAGCCATCATCTTAGGAGCAACGTAGTTTAGTAAGTCTATAACTGCGTCAGCAGTGTAGACTTTATACTCAGCAATAGCTTTGATCCCTCCAATTCCCATGTCATGGTACTCTGTCCACACGTCACGACATGTGTGGTTTGGGATACTCTGACCTTTAACCGCACCCTTCACCGTGAAAAAAACGTATAGATTATTAACCATCTAAACCACACAAGAGCACAATGTTTATATGGTTTAAGTGTGTCCTTACTCGAAAATCGATATTTTCAATCTCGGATTGTGGAGCCTCTGCCACATCTCTCCCAAATGATATAATCCTTCCGTAGTTAACAGGCTTTGTTGTCTCGTTGTTCTTTTGCTTTTTCCCAGAATTGGTATGGCCTTTCTCTGGAGACCAATCAAGACCACCCCATATTGTGTCACCTCCCTTTGGTATCATAGACATTGTTGAGTCCCATGTTCGTGTCATTCTCATCGCGTGTTGCAACGTTTGAAGCCTAAATATATCATTGTGTAAGAACCCCGGGGCAATCGCTCTGCAAATTTTCCAAGACAGAAAAGTTCAGTTAAAGGACAAGTGACTTAAAATGCAGACACAAACGACAATGTTCTAGTTAAGTAGCTATAAAAGGCAATCGATGCACATAAATGAAAACTGAAAAAATGCAGAAGTACCACAAACTGATAAGCAGCAAAACAGTTAAACAGTGTCAGTATTAACAATGAATAGTATTCAGTACCTAGCAACTGCGACATCCTTTGCTTCAGCGGAGAAAAGCCCCGCAACAGCTTTTGGAACACCGAGAAATGGTCCACCGATATTCATCACGGCTTTTATATGCTTAGCACACCAATCAGCCCCACCCCCGCCCCCCATGGGAGCGGGTGCTTCAACCCATTTCATAAAATGTAAGAAATACAACACCCCCATGGAATGAGGAACTATAACCGCTTTCTTCCCACCGTTGGTAGATACCAGCAACTCTATATTGCTTTTCATACGGCTAAGCGTCTGGTCACGCACCTAATTAACCCAAACATCAAACATCAAAAACCATAAGCAACGGCCAAAGAAACTTGAAAATGTTTCGAAAATAGTAAAACGAGTCTATGAGAAGTAAGAAACCTCTGTGTTCTGAAAGGAAAGTCTCCAGTCATAAGCAGCCATGTGCATGTTTTTCTCCTCATATCCAATATGTGCTAAGTTAGCAATCAACACTGCCCAGACAAAGTAGCCAGGTAAAAAGTAATCCGCGGCCACGAGTCCTGATACAGCTCTGATTCTAATACCATCAGGATCTAACCCTGTAACGTTGTCAAGTGACATGTGTTCCACCCAACATAGAGGCCTGAATCATAAAGACATGATCAATTTATCAAAAATAACAATGTAACTACCAACAATACGACTGTTCCATCTATAAACATACCAAAAAGAGGAACTTCGAGCCGAAAAGAGAAAGATTCAGATCATAACAAAACAAATGCCACCCAAAATAACAATAGTGAGACAAAAGACAATACTTATAGTTAAGACAATAAAAGAAACATATATATCACAATTCAAACATATTTTTGAACCCCAAAAAAACACATTTTTTCACACATGTTTATGCACTTTATAACCAAATATTAACAATCAAATGTGTTTCCTCGGAGATCTTGCTTAAACACACTAACTTGGCTTTCCTTTCCCTTACACAAACACAAGACAGAACAAAACTAGTTTGGTACTAACAAGTACATGATGTCGATCTAATCATCATAACCAGAAATACAATATTTTTTTTTCAAAAAAAGGACAAACCTTTTATAAACTTCACCAAAAGTACCACCCCACAAGCGTTTCCTAAACAAACCATCAGCACATTGTTTACCTTCCCAAAGCTCAAGACCACCTGTAACAATCCCAGGTATAAACACAACGGGATGCTTCGCTTTTAGCCCTTCTTTCTTCAGCTTCACGCCTGGCGGATCAGGCAAAGGCCCTGTGATCGCTTCCGTAACGTACTGTGGGAAACTCGCGGGCATCGCGTTGTATAGGAAGAGGAGTAGCCACCACGTGACGCATACACAGCCTATGAACCAACAACACGAATCGATGCAAGACCATTTCTTCTTCTTCTTTACTTCTCCTTTTGGTTTCTTGTGTTGTGGTTTCGAGGATTCGTTGTCTTCTTCGTCGTTGTTGTCGGAGACTGCGCCATCGGATTGTTGTGGCGGTTTTCTCCGTTGAATTAGGGGCATTTTTGTCAAATTTGAAGGTTTTTTTTTGTTGTTGATCTCTTTGTGAATGATTAGAGAGTAGAGTATCTGTGTATGTTGTCTACTTTCACCGTTTCTTGTCTGAATTGTGGATTTTTCTTTAGATCAGTGTAGAGAGAGAGACAAAAGAGATGTTTCGGTGTATATTTCTTAGCCAATCAGATTTGTTCTATCGTCGCTAAGCTTGGACCAGATTTGGCCGACATAATTTTATGGTTTTGGTTTAATGTTAACTTAAAACCCGTCCGGTTCGTTACCGCTAATTTTGGAATAATATATTTATGTCTACCACACACGTTTTAAATTAGGGCTATTTCAAAGTATCCATTTTTATTTTTTTAGCTAAATTACCATCATTTTTTCCGAGATAAAGATATCATTTTTTCTATTTTAAGTCAAAAATACCACATAAATAAGCACACGGTGTTACTAGGCCCGCCTACATTAAGTGGATATAAATGTAACGATTTAGACCATAATTATCGGGTTATTTACCCTTATTTTAAGGAACGATATCTAAAAACCTAATCCAAGAGCCGACCCTTCTCTCTCAAAAAGCACATCTTCTCTTTTTTTCCGGCGATTACTGGTTTTCTCTTTGTAAAAACGATTTTGAAATCGAATAAAACATGAGGAGGAGCTGGATGGGGAGGAGCTGGATGGGGAGGAACTAATTTCTTGAAGGATCTGAATAGTTCTCCATATGAAGTTCAGATTATATCAAATCGGAGGAACACAGGTCATGAAATTTTCCTTTCTATTTCTTGTTTAAGTTTTTTTTAATGTCTTGTGTCTATTTCAACGAGGCAGTATGCAAGTTTGTGGGGTCATTTGATGTAACATCTAAACAAAGGACCAGTGGACAGAATGAAGATGATGTCCTCAAGGCAGCGCATGATATCTACTTAAATGACTACAACGCCAAATTCACAATAGAGCATGGATGGAGAGAGCTCAGAAATGACCAGAAGTGGTGTGGAACATATGGAGCTAATAACATTGCATTTGTTTCTTTCATTTTTTTCTATAAATTCAACCATAACATTGCATTAGTTTTTCATTCTCTCTTACAAAACACACAAAATTTATCATTCTCTCATAAAAAACACATGGCTACGTCTTCGAATAATTATAATGATGATTCAGACGATGATGTTTTAGGTGAACGTTTTGAAGATATATTTAATGACAAGTTCGATAATCTTGTCATTAATTATGCAAATCATCAACAAAGGAGACAATCCCGGAAAAAAAGAGTTCATATCGAAAGAAATCGAGATGATGGTCATAATCGTTTGTGGAACGATTATTTCTCTGACGAGCTAACATTCACTCCAAATTTTTTCGTCGGCGTTACCGAATGAACAAGCCATTGTTATCCGTATAGTTGAACGCGTTTCGAACGAAGTTAATTATTTCCACCAAAGAGAAGATGCAACCGGAAGGCAAGGTCTCTCAGCACTTCAGAAGTGTACAACAGCAATTCTTCTATTGGCGTACGGTAATGCGGCTGATACAATTGACTAATACATACGTATAGGTGAAACTACTGCTCGTAAATGTTTGGAAAAGTTCGTCGAAGGCATTATTAAATGTTTTGGTGATGAGTATTTGAGAAGACCTACGTCGGCTGATTTACAACGACTACTTTATATCGGAGAGCAACGTGGTTTTCCCGGGATGATTGGATGGATCGACTGTATGCATTGGGAGTGGAAGAATTGTCCGACCGCTTGGTAAGGGCAATATACACGTGGTTCAGGTAAACCTACTATCGTCTTAGAGGCAGTAGCTTCATACAATTTGTGGATATGGCATGCGTTTTTCGGACCTTCAGGTACTTTAAACGATATCAATGTTTTGGATCGCTCACCCGTATTTGATGATTTAATAAGAGGTGAAGCTCCGCAAGTTAATTTCTTTGTCAATGGCCGAGAATACCATATGGCTTACTATCTCACAGATGGTATCTATCCTAAATGAGCAACTTTTATTCAATCTAATCCAATGCCTCAAAGCCCGAAAGCGACTTTATTTCCAACACATCAAGAATCAACCCGAAAAGATGTTGAGCGTGCTTTCGGAGTTTTGCAAGCCCGATTCGCCATTGTTAAAAATTCAGCTCTCTTTTGGGATAAAATCAAAATCGGAAAGATTATGAGAGCATGTATAATACTCCACAATATGATAGTAGAAGACGAACGAGATGGATACAGTCTATCTAATCTTGAAGATTTTTTACCGGAAGAAGGAAACGGAACACAAGAGGTAGATCTCACGTTTTCTACAGATATGCCTACCAACATAGCAAATATGATGAAAGTTCGAACTAGAATTCGTGATAGACACGTGCATGACCAACTAAAATATGATCTTATCGAGCATGTATGACAAAAATTTAAATATCAGTTATATAATGATTAACTTTCAAATGTATTTGTGTGTATTATTAATAAATAAAATGTTGTTGTTTTAAGTTTGTAAATAATATATGCAAATGTTAAAAAAAAGAATTCAACATTTTTTTATAATTTTTTTTAAGAATCCTTTCACAGTCCTACCTATAATCACAATTTTTTCTTACAAATTTTTAAATTACATCTTCTCATCTTTTATTAATAAAAAATCACTAAGGACCCAATTATGTTACTTATTGATAATTATGCTGTTATGGGCCTTTTCTCTTATTTTAAAAATTGCATACCCAATTTTATTTAACCTTTTAAGTAAAAGATATCATAAAATTTAAAGATAATCTATAACCCGAAAAAATCCACATTTACTAGAATAAGAAAACAAAAGTACTCAAACTATAAACAAGAATTTCTTAAAAAATATTCATAGAAACCCCCCCAAAATTTTGTTCTTGCACACGAGCTCTTAACAATGTTGGGACGGGGATGGTTGATACACACACTACCATGGAACATAGGTAAATGCACAATAAGCATGTACAAACACTAAATACTATCATTGATTACTCACATTTTCAACTACTTGAAAGTGTTTTCTCCTATGATCCATCACCACATAGGTATGTGACATTTTCTATCTAATATTCCCGACGAATGTATATATATTTTGTCGCGTATATATTGAAACAAAGTTGAAGGATAATGAGAACAAGAATATTGATTGAATTTAGTAGAGTAAGAGTAGAAAATAATTAAAATTATATGAGAAGAGATTGACAAATGAATAACTAGAAGGCAAACCGGGGCTTCTAGCTCAGGCGGTAAAGGGCTCACAGCTGTGAGTTCCGCCTCCTGGGTTCGAACCTCGGCCACTGCGGAATTAACATGCGGGCTGCAGCGTTCCTGGAAATAGTCTGAACTCACTGCGGTGAGGATCAGGACACCAGGATTATCAAAAAAAAAAAAAAAAAAAAAAAAAAAAAACTAGAAGGCACATGACAAAATGTAAAATTTTGTAACGCCAAAAACATGAGTATACATTTTGGACGAATGAAATAATTACACGTGGAAGAAGAAGAGAAAGGAATAATAGTCAATTAAAGAAGAAAATATAGAGGATATATTTGGTTCATGAAGATAGTCTTTCTTAAAAAAGAAGATGAAGTGTATCCAGTAATGCATTCACCATTTCTTTGTAAGACTCTCTAGTCTTATATCATTTCGTATCTTATCACCCAATAAACTCACCATATTCACATAGCGAAAAAATCGTCAATGGCTTCCTCATCCGCGAAGTTTATGGTGACATCAGAAGAGTTCAATGCTTTTCACAAGATCGATAGAACTCTTTTCGCATTTCTTGTCTTAAACTTAAGACGAGACATTAACCAATCTTTTCAGGTCATGAGCTTTCTCCTTTATCTCGAGAAAAGTGTTTTTATGAGCAACCTTATCGCGAAACTTGTCTCATGTCCCGAATTTTTCATTAATTCGGTTGTTGATGAAGTAGTCTTGTGTTTGAGTTGTTTGTATTACGAAGATTTTGCAGCTTTTGTTACCAACTCTAGGCAAAACATAAAATCTTTTACTTTACCTTTTATAACGCGGATGATGACTGGGGTGCAACTTACGCTCCCAGTCATCCACGGTAACCACGAAAACATTCTCATTGAAATGAAGAAACACTTAACGCGTATATGCAATCCAGCTTTTAAGGATATATGCTTAGATGTTGAGATATATAATAAAGAGAAGGTGATAGAGAAGATGAGCCAACTTGGAATCAACATGGTTCAAAACATAAGTGAACAACAAGAGAATGTTAAGGATGAGCAAGTAATGGCAGAAGATAGGACTGTCTTTCTCACATTCTCTAGAGGATATCCAATTTCTGAAGCAGAAGTTCATGCCTACTTCACTAGGTAGTACACAATAATCCATTATAAGCCATATTATTACATGAATAATGTGATCCAACAAGATATATATATACAGAATGATATATTAGTGTTTTGTGTTTGTTTGGTGTTGAAGGAAATTTGGGGACATTATTGAAGCAATACACATGCCTGAAGTCGAAGAGAATGAGCAAGCGTTGTACGCGAAGATGGTGTTATATTCCGCAAGCAAGATTCAAGAGATTGTAAGTGGTGAGAATAGCAAGAACAAGTTTACCATTAATGGTAAACATGTTAAGGTTCGAAGATACATTCCTAAACCATCTAATGGAACTAACAATCTTCCCCTATCCATTGGAGTGTCTCTTTAGTTATCTCATACAATATTATTATGCTTCTTTGTTTTGAACTTGATGAGGAGTTGTGTATGGCCGTGGCATTAATTACCTTTTAGAAATTTGAAACATTTGTGTTAGAACTATTTTATTTTATTTTGTTGGTAGGGAGGAATTTTATTTGGTGAGAATCAATCTCAAAAACTATTTTTTGCATGGATTTAAGTTCACCACCTTTTTAATTATCTTTGCTCTCTTTAGTTTTCATTTTCATATGCAATGAAAACCATTTCTCACTGATATTTAAGTTATAAAAACCATTAAAATTCGAATATAGCATTCTCCGATGAAATAAATAGAGACAATTACAAAATTATACCATTTCAAAGTAACTTTTCAAAATTACATTTAAACACATAAAATTAAATTCAAATAAATTCTACACAAACAATTTTAGTCCTTTAATATTATATCATAAACACTAATTAGCGAATCAAAATAAAAAAGTAATTTTTTATAAGATAAATCAAGAGAAATTCACAAAACTACACCCTTTCAACCCTCCTTTCACAAAACTACACCTAATTCAATATTTTCACAAATTTACACCCTTTCAAAATTTTAAAAGCTTGATTTACTCTTTAAAAAATTATCAAAATTAAAATATTTTCATTTGAGTTCGCTAATTAGTGTTTAGGGTAAAGTATTAAGGGTATGATTGTGTGAGTAGAGTTTATTTGGATTTAATTTTGAGTGTTTAGGTGTAGTTTTGTGAAGTAATTTTGAAATGGTGTAGTTTTGTGAAAAGTTATTCAAATGATGTAGTTTTGTGATTCTCCCATAAATCAACTATTTAAACTTTTTTTAAAATGATGTAAATATGTAAAAATATTGAATTATGCGTAGTTCTGCAGACAGATAGTCCGAAAATGTGTAGTTTTGTGAATTTCTCGAGTTGTATACTAATTTATCGTAAATCTAACTAATAGACCGTTTCTTTAATTTAATTTGATAGCTTCACCTTAAATCCAATTTCACAATTAAGAAAAAGTAATTAATAATTAAATATTCGTCTGCAAATTGCAAAATCGCGAAACTTTCAAAGAGTAAAACCATTGACCGTGGCTCGAGAGTTCTCATCTTCGATAATTTACCTCTAAAAAAAAACTGATTTTCTTCCGTAGAACAAAGATCGGCGATAATATGTCGTGGCTACGAACGGCCGTCAATAAAGCGGTGGAGGTCGGTAACCGGAAAAACATCACACGCACCGTCAGGAACTACGCCGACTCCGTTGTACAACACGCCGGCCAAGCCGTCGCCGAAGGAGCCAAATTGCTCCAAGACCGCATTGTAATATATTTCTCCTTTTTTGCCTTTTCGATTATTTCCCTCCCCCTTTGTTAATTGCTTCTTAGGTCTTATAGATTCTAGCTTTGATTTGGTATCTTACTCTGTTGAACAGTTACATTGATTTAGGATTAGTTTGATTATTCTCTGGATTTGAAATTTTGCAGGGTGTTGGGGCATATAAGAGTGTTACTCAGACGATTCAGAGATTGGAAGAAGCTGCAGTGACTTATAGAGGCCATGAAAGAGCTTTGCTTATTACTAGATGGCTTACTGTTCTTAAGGAGATTGATAGAGCTGGTGAAAGTTCTTTAAAGGATAAAGAAATGAGTTCAGAGGAACAGGTTTCTTCTGATGAAGCAAAGAGACGCGAATGGGTTATTATTCTTGTTCCTTTTGTTTCGTATCGAGGATACTACTTTTAAGTAGAGACTGTTGTGATCCTTAGTGGTGTTGTGTTAAGAATCTTATATGTGTGTGAATTTGTTTGATCATCATTCATATCATTATGCATGCTTAGAATATCAAGAAGATAGCTTTAAGTAGATGTGATTGTTATCTCTAGTGATTAGGCGTAACATTTTGGGTTAAGCGTTTTGATTAAAAGTGTTCTTAGTACTATTATGTTTCCAATTTCGTATGTGTATGATCTATTTCAAATAGAATTCTTTGAGAAGATCTCTTTCCATGTCTATGTGTAGGTTTTGTATTACGATCCAGATATGGGAGGCGAGCCACTAAACTTCCGTGATATTTTTCTGCAAAGTCAAGCTTTGGAGGGCATCGTTCTGTCCATGGTATTCTTTCGCAACATAAGCTTAATCTTTTGGTGGCTATCTGTTAAGCGATATCAAACATTACCCTTTTTGTAAAATTTCCACAAGTTTAGTTAAAGGTACAAGGGTGGGCTTGTAAAAACGTGAAAGGCTTGTGATACAGCATCATTGATTTGATTTTTATATTGCAAAGAAGACACCAGATTAAGTAGACTCTTATATATTGTGAAAGCCCGTCTTGCTTCTAAGAATGTTTTGTATGTTGTACAGCTGTAGTATACCTATAGTTTTGGGTTATGTGAAAGAAATGGTACCTTACATGGGGGTATAACTCTATGTTTAACTGTTGTTTTATAGATTATTGAACCGCCACATGACGAAGAAGTTACTCTACTCCTGGAGATGTTTGGGTGAGTTAGCTGGCATTACAAATTGCATTGCTGAATTTTGGCTCCTGGAAAGAGTCTTTTGACGCTCTCTTGTGTTGTTGGAAAACTACATAATTCATTACTCTTTTCATACTTAATGTGGTTAAATGATAGAACTTAACATTGTTTTCAGGCTTTGTCTAAATGGAGGAAAGGAAGTTCATGATGCTATAGTTAGCAGTATGCAAGATCTCTCTACAGTCTTCTCGAGTTATAAGGATGAAGTTTTGGTAAGCACTTGAGCGATAAAAGTCAGCAGTTATGTTATCTAATGGGTGTTTGGATTTCCTCTGATTATTTACTTTCCTATGTTTTTGGGTTGCTCGTGCACAGGTTAAGCAGGACGAATTACTTCAGTTTGCCCAAAATGCAATCACAGGGTTGAAGATTAGTGCTGAAACGCTGAGGTATGCTCCCATTTCTATTCATGAATGAGTGTCATATAGCATTGCTTATATTGCATTACTGATGACTGAATTCATTTTTCCAGAATTGATGTTGAAGCTTCTGATCTTAGAAAAAAACTTGAAAAGATGAATGCCTCTCAATTTTCACAGGAGAGTGAAGATAAGGAAGCTACCAAAGCTCCTTTAACAATAGAGGTGAGAGTACAGCATGCCAGCATCTCTGAAACGTCGTTTCACTCCCTAAGCTCATTTAGGTAGCTGCATGTGATAGACTTCTCATTTTGCAGGCTCTCAAAGAAACACTTACAAAGATACGTCTCTGTTCAAGATTAGAAGGGCTTCTGATTAGAAAGAGAAAACTAAGCAACGGTGATTCACCAGATATACATGCACAAAAAGTAAGTCAGAGCTTTTAATGTTAATTATCAACTTGCTACTTGTTTGTGCTGATAGGGAGCGTTAAGAGTAGATGTAATCCATAACAGCATATAAATTTCATCACTTATGAATTATGATAGGGAGTATATAATCGTGAAAGATAATTGATATTCTTTCCTTGAACCAGGTTGACAAGCTCAAGGTATTATTAGAATCTTTAGCAAATTCAACTTCCAAAGCTGAGAAACGGATATCTGAGAACAGGTTAAGCTTCCCAATGACTCCACTTAGTTTCTTTTTATCAACAAGTAGGATCTTTTTGGGCTCTGTTTTGATATGACATGATATATTCGCTAGACCTGAATAATAGGTTTTTGTATACTTTTTGTTACTATATGCAAGCTCAGCAAATACTACTGAGATAATCTGCATTTCAGTTCTTGATTCTATGCCTACTTCAGAATATACTTTTTAAAATGTTTTTTCGTTTACATGTGTATCAAATTGAACAATGGGACCATCAATACAACTTTATTTAAGCTTATCTTGCTGTATTTAGATGCATTTTTAGTTCTATTGAGTGAGTTATTATACAGTTGAAGGAAAAACACCATCGGTGGATACCAATTGTCCATTTTTCTTTTCGCAGACTTCAGAAAGAGGAGGCACTTAAGGCTCGTGTGGTGAAAACAAATGAAACCGGTGAAAAGGAAAAGGTGTTTATCTCTCAATTTTATTTGCTCTTTTGTTTATTGAATACCAACACACTAATAGCGCTAGCATTCGTTCTATCAACTCCCATTATTGATGATCTTTGTACATGATTTATTGTGTATAGAAATTGAGTGCAGAAATTGCACAACTAGAGAAACAAAGAGATGAGCTGGAAGCCGAACTGAAGAGGGTAAGTTAATTTTCTTTATTTATATGGTTTCTTGTCAAAGTTATATCAATGAATATATTTCCATGTAGGTTAATATAACATTAGCAGCAGCTCAAGCTCGTTTCCGTAATGCCACAGAGGAGAGGGACCAATTTGGCGAAGCCAACAATCAGATAATCGCTCACCTGAAAACAAAGGTGGGATTTTCTTTTAAATGAGTAGCTCACATGCTTAATAGTATCCATGTGAAATAATTTGCTTCTTTGATTCTGCTTGCAGGAGGATGACTTGTCCAAATCAGTTGTTGCTTGTAAGAAAGAGGCAGAAGTTATCAAGACGTGGATTAACTTTCTTGAGGATACATGGCTTCTTCAATGCTCATATACTGAAACGAAGGATAAGCAGACTTTGTATTTCTATCAACTCTCAGCTATTTCTCGCAATATATTTTGCTTTACTTCACAACCACAATGAATAATCCAATTGATGCCATGACATAGGGATGAATTGGAGAAGCATGAGGATTACTTCTCAGATGTGGCCTTTAATATACTCTCTTCATACAAGGTAACAACTATAATTTTACGGAAGCTTCAAATCTTGTAATTGTTAAATAACAATGCTAATACAAAAGTCCACATTGTACACTGTACAGAAGGAGGTGACACCTTTAATAAGCCGTATTGAAAACTATGTGGAAAATCTGAGGAATCTGGGTCCTGGGTAAATGCCACTTGCTTAACTGAACTGTTCTTTTTGTTGCTTGGTTTGTGGCTAATACAGTTTCCGCATGCGGTGGTGACAGGTCAGAGATGCCACCAAATGCAGATCAGGGAGACAATCAGGTTTCAAACCCGAGGAGAAGTCTAGAGCAGGAGTATTTAGACTATGAAACCAAGGTAAGAATCGCAAGTTAGTTGGTCACAATTTATTTTTACATTTGAGACCCAATCTATAGGTCACAAGTACAATTCTGCGTGGTTGCTCTTCCTCGTCGATGACCTGGTTTTATCACGAATATTAGATTATCACCACGTTCAGTATTGTGGATAACATGAAAGAGCACTTCCAAGTTCTCCAAGGCAAACTCGAAAAGTGAGTAGAAACATACCTTTGCGACTTTTTTACTAAAATTTGTAGAGTTTTTACTTACTACAAAAGATTATGAACTCATACTTCTATACCAGGAAGGACGACAGGCGTGTGAAAGAGCTATTTGATGACATGGAGAAACTGAGGCATGAATTTGAATCCGTTGCGAGGCCAACGTTAGAGATAGAGACTCCATCTCCTAAAAGCAGTAGTGCTTCATCACCCAAATCCCCAAAGCCAAGCAGTATCATCGATTCTCCAACCGATTCCACGCCTCTAACACAAAAGCCAGAGCTGAGCAAATCTCCCAAGGCACCGACTGCTACTACTACAGCAGGTTCAAGTCAAGAGTTTAACCATGAAGCCGAACTAGCCGAGCTAGAGTCTGAGTTTGGTAAGGTGGCTCGTGATTACTCCGCAGAAGAGGTAGATGGATGGGAATTCGACGAGCTTGAGAAAGAACTTCAGTAACAAATAGTTTAAATCAACTCTTTAATAATATGATTAAAATCATTACACAGACTTATATGTTTGTTTCTCTTACTTTTTGTCTTTGGTAGTAACTTCCCAACTTCTCTTCGCTTAGTTTGTATGGTTAACTGTTTGTTTGTTTGTTTGTTTGTTGTATGTCTCTCTGTCTAGTGTCTACTTAAAATAAATAAAAATCACACTTTAAGTGCAAGTGGTGTGCTACCACTTTTGCAGAATCGTAAGAGTGGTATATTTGCCAATTGCCACTATTTACACTATATTTTGGATTAACTCTATTACATAAGGAAATTAAAGCCCAACAAAATAAATGAGGCCCAAGTAAAGCCCAATATATTTGCTTATTTTCCTCCCCAAAAAATAAATCAAAAATTAAGGAGGGCGTACGATTAAAACAAAATTTGATAACAAAAAAATCTGACCTTTTCTTAACAAAGACTATTTTTTTTTTCTTACAGAGAATTTTTTTTGTTTGCAATAAAAAAACGAAAAAGGGATAATCTGAAACCTAGATTCGTCTACAATCAAATAAAGCAGAGATGCTACGAGTAGCAGGGAGGAGGCTTTTATCTGCGTCGCATAGATCTTCGCATGCGACCTCCTTCGTCCTTTCTCGTGACCATACCATCTCCGATGGCAGCGGCGGCGATTCGTCTTTAGCCTCTAGATCCGTCGCATCTGCAGATCCTTTATCGTCTTTCAATTCCCATCACCGGAGCCTCATAAGAGGTTTGCCGATCTATGATATCTTCATAAATATTTCATTTTTTGTTGTTTGCAATTCTATTGACTGAATTTTTCCTCCTTTGTATCGTATCTACACAATGAATGTTTTTTTTTGTTTTAGTGTTATGTTTTGTTCCCTTAAAAATTTGATCTTTCTTTTTGAATCCATGTTTATATTCGATTGTTATGGAGATTTATATATATCGTATGTGTGCACATCATGTTAACTATATACTTTGTTTTTGGATGATTTGCATGTGCTTAAAGGTGTGATGGTAATATATTGATGCCTCATGGCTTCTATTTTCAGGTTTCTCCTCTCAAGTCATTACTCAAGGAAACGAGATAGGTTTCGCTTCCGAACTCCCAGCTACTGTGGAAGCGGTCAAAACACCTAACTCGAAGATCGTCTATGACGACCATAACCATGAGCGTTACCCACCTGGCGACCCAAGCAAGCGTGCGTTCGCCTATTTTGTCTTGTCTGGTGGGAGGTTTGTTTACGCCTCTGTTCTCCGACTTCTTGTCCTGAAGCTTATTGTAAGCATGTCTGCTAGTAAAGACGTCCTTGCCCTCGCATCCATTGAAGTTGATCTCGGGAGCATCGAGCCAGGAAGTACTGTTACGGTCAAGTGGCGTGGGAAGCCAGTCTTCATCAGGCGAAGAACAGATGATGACATCAAGCTGGCTAATAGCGTTGATCTTGGATCTCTGAGGGATCCGCAAGAAGACTCGGTTAGGGTCAAGAATCCTGAATGGTTGGTTGTGGTTGGTGTCTGCACACATTTGGGATGCATCCCTTTGCCTAATGCTGGTGATTACGGAGGTTGGTTTTGTCCGTGTCACGGGTCGCATTACGATATCTCTGGAAGGATTAGGAAAGGTCCTGCGCCGTACAATCTTGAAGTACCAACTTACAGTTTCTTGGAAGAGAATAAGTTACTCATTGGTTGATGAATAAAAGAAAACATAACAACCGGTGTCTTGTGGTCTTTTGATGAACTTCATCTGATTTTTTTTTTTTTTTGTTTTATATTTTGTGGCATTTTAGAGCAAGATTTGTCTTGCTTTTTTTGGCTGAATAATACAAACTTTTTGTCATATTTGTTGTGTTTACTTTCATATGTATGAGAGAGATTTCTTTCGTAACTTAAGTTGTCTTGTCACCATTACAAATTTTTAAGTTTATTTAGATTTGAGTTTCGATAGTTTTTCAATGCTCACTAAAATGCATATAAGGTAATGCTCTCTGTTGCATACACAAAAGAGAATTTAAGAACAAAATGTTAACAACAAGAATGTTTGTTTGTAATCACTATAATGCATATAAGATATGTTTGTGTTTTTACGTTATGTGATCATGATAGTGACTTATTTTTGACCCTTGCGAAGTAGCAATGGTCATTACAACATAAACATTATGAAAAAATTACACAAACCAAAAGAAAGGTCTTCTTTGCTTTACTAAGCAACCTCTCATGTTAATCATAAGACACCTATCTATGGATTTAATATTTTATTACATATCTTATCAAATATGGTTTCTTTTACAATTATAAATAAACTAAAATGTGAATTGATAAAAGAAACTAATTAAGAATTTCTTTTTAAGCATACTGATACATGTAAATTTTGTAGAATGCAAACCCCTCCTTAAAATTCTTTTGCACTTGACAAAAAAACAAGTATATTTTTGCATAAATTGTAATAAACTAGAATGTAATAAGATGTGTCATGATAAGGACGTTGAAATAGTCAACGATGCAGATAGATATTATATTTCTGTCGTGTTTTGCGTCTAAACTCAAAAAAAAGTCACCAACCCAATTCTCATTGTACTATTTCTTCTTCGATCATACCAAGAAAAAAAAAACAAGTTCCACACTCAAACGCAAAAAAAAATAAAAATGGCGACCATATCAAATCTCGCAAATCTTACACGCGCCACTTCCGTCGAACACAGATCTTCTTCTTCTTCTTCCTTCTTACCAAGATCCTTGATCGATTTCCGCGGTAGAAGCGGTTTAAACGCAAAGCTTTCCTCTTCTCATCTTTCTCTTCGTTACAATCAACAATCAATACCTTCCCTTTTGTAAGTTAAAGTCTATCTCTCTTACCCATTTTATGCCCCTGTCGTTGTCTGTTTCTAGCTCATGGGTTAATTTTGTAGACTAATTATAGCTCAAGTAACGTTTTTGATTAGATGGGTTGATAAAAGGATCTCTTTTTTAGTCTTTTTCGTGTGTTTGGTTTTAGAAATGGCAATTTTTGTTTGTGTATACAGTGTAAAGTGTTCTGTATCTGGTGGCAATGGAAGTGGTGTAAAGAGAACAACACTACATGATCTGTATGAGAAAGAAGGTCAGAGTCCTTGGTATGATAATCTATGCAGACCAGTCACTGATCTTCTCCCTTTGATTGCTCGTGGCGTCAGAGGAGTAACTAGCAACCCTGCGGTATGATTATCGACTTATAGTCATGTCCTCCTTCTCTTTGTGTGTTTTGGCTTTTTTGCTTTAACGGGTTTTGAATCATTCACGTACTGTTGCAGATCTTCCAGAAAGCTATATCCACTTCAAATGCTTACAATGATCAGTTCAGGTACTAGTCTCCCTTTACTATGTTTGTTGCATCTTTTGTGATGCCTTTTGTTGATGTGTAGAAGTTCACTGATCTTTGACAGGAACTTGTTTAGTTTTGTTGTGTTTTGATTTTGGATGTATACTCTATTAGGACACTTGTGGAATCAGGTAAGGACATCGAAAGCGCGTATTGGGAACTCGTGGTGAAAGATATTCAGGATGCTTGCAGACTATTCGAGGCGATCTATGACCAGACAGAAGGTGCGGATGGGTATGTCTCTGTTGAAGTTTCGCCTAGACTCGCTGATGATACCAATGGGACTGTTGAAGCTGCTAAGTTCCTTCACAAAGTTGTGAACCGTCGTAACGTCTACATTAAGATTCCTGCTACTGCTCCATGCATTCCTTCCATCAGGGATGTCATTGCATCTGGAATTAGTGTCAATGTCACGGTAAGTTCGAGGGGTTGAATGAATTTTGTTATATGTATGCTCCGAAGTTGCGTTATTTGAATCCACAGTATGATAAACCTTTGTTCTTTTCTGTTTCAGCTTATATTCTCTATAGCAAGATATGAAGCAGTGATAGATGCATACTTGGAAGGCCTCGAGTCATCTGGACTCGATGATCTCTCAAGAGTTACCAGTGTTGCTTCTTTCTTTGTCAGTCGGGTAGACACTCTCATGGACAAGATGCTTGAGCAAATTGGTACCCCAGAAGCTTTGGATCTGCGTGGCAAGGTAATGTTTGGTTCATCGCTGTGAATCTTTAACCATATACTTTGATTCGAGTATGAACTTATGATACATGATATGCAACTCTTTGTAGGCGGCGGTGGCTCAAGCTGCATTAGCATACAAGTTGTACCAGAAGAAGTTCTCGGGTCCAAGATGGGAAGCTCTTGTTAAGAAAGGTGCCAAGAAACAGAGGCTTCTCTGGGCATCAACAAGTGTTAAGAACCCTGCTTACTCTGATACATTATATGTTGCTCCTCTCATCGGACCCGACACTGTAAGTCATCCTTTTTTGTTTGTTGATTGAATTTTAGGATTAAGATCAAAAGGATGTAATAATACTATGGAAGTATTTTCTCCTAGGCTATGGATTTTATAAACAAGTGTTATATGTTTTTAGGTGTCAACCATGCCGGATCAAGCTTTGGAGGCGTTCGCAGATCATGGAATCGTGAAGAGGACAATAGATGCGAACGTGTCGGAAGCAGAAGGGATATACAGTGCATTAGAGAAGCTCGGGATAGACTGGAACAAGGTAGGAGAACAACTTGAAGAAGAAGGAGTAGATTCATTCAAGAAGAGTTTCGAGAGTCTCCTTGGTACATTGCAAGAGAAAGCCAACACCCTCAAGCTTGCTAGCCATTAAGGAAGCAAAACACGCTGACCTGGATCATCATCATCACTGTTTGTTTTTGTTGTGGTAATAAAAATCAAAAGAACCTTTGGCTTTTGTTGTTCAGACCTATACTTTTCTTAAGTTGTTTCAATGTTGGCTATATCTTATTGCATGATTACAAAAATGGTAAACAAAGTAGTGAAAAAATTGTTTGAGAAACTCTGTTACCTCAGACCTGTTATATATTGCTGCCTAGATATTACAAACTGAGCCGCGGAGTAAACAATGCCTAAAACTCCAAGAAGCCGAACTTGAAACACGTCGGTTATAACCACGGCTGCAAAGCTAAGTGGCGTAGTCAGCATAGGCAAGGCGTCCCAATGTTTGGTGGTGCAACTCCACACGTATCTGTTGAATACAGTGTGGCCTGGTGCTGTGAGCATTTAGAGAGCGAGGTTCTTTACTGCGAAAAACCATTCACGGCCTCCGATTTCTACTTCCCAACCTGTGTTCCCACCATACCAAACTTCTTCCCATACAATGTGGAGGGAGGACAAGGCCAAGTATGTTTATATGGCTAATGTAACCGGGAAGTGTCTCGGTTTATCGCCAAACCCGGATAAGAGATCAGAGTCTTGGTTCAGGAGAAGTAAGATTGGAGCCAGGAAGAATATCGCTTGGCTTGAGCCGCCAGAGATGTGGATGTTTAGGATTAAGCATAGGACAAAGCACATGATTGTGGCGACATTGTCAACCGTGGGCATCCATGCAGGAGGAGGCTCGGCGTTGCTGCATCACCTCATTCGTGACGGGAGTATCCCCCTTGCGCCGCCCCCTTGGGTTTTTATACACACCACTCCTCTCAGAGAATTTTTCACGCAAAAGCCAAGTGAGCTCAAACTTAATTAAGAGAGCTATAAGCATGAATATCGCTGCATAGAGACCTAGAAGAGATGTTCTTGCACCTTCAATGGCTAACATGGCTGTGACTTTCTTATCCTCCTATCTTGAATCCCAACCCCAAGCAACATTATCGCTGAGATCATTTTTAATCCTGACCTGTCCTTCTAACAAATATGTCACTGGAAATAGAGCCACGATAAGAGCAAACATCCAAGGAAGCAGCTTTGTGCTTGAAGCATATGGAAAAATGGGTGAAGATGACATAAACTGAGGCACACACCATTGTTATAACGATCAAGGCGTGTAGAACAGCAGCTTGTACAAAGAACTCTGCAGATATGTAAACACGAGAGGATATAGTTCAAGCCTAGAGGAACGGAATCGAAGGAGGAGATAAGAGACGAGGAGAAGAAGAAAGAGATCTTAGCAACGATTAGAGACATCCATACGCCGAGGAAGGCTCTGAGTTTCACATCGAGAAGAATCTACGCTGTAAGATATGAGAAGACCGACGGTTAGAGTAGCGACGACCGGAGCTCCGCCTAGGTCGAGGAGGAAGGCGGCGCATGTGAAAAGAGCGATTGCGATCCGTTGATTATATGCGAAGGAAGAAGGAGAGAATCGAGAGTTGTTGGATCTCGAAGTAGCTGTAGTGGCTCTATCGATGAAGTTTCTGCTCGAGCCAGGGCTCACGTGTGTGGAGGAAGAAGATAAAGTAGGTTCGCTTGAGGAAGATGATATAAGCGGCCGGAATATCCGCGGCTGCAGCTCCGGTGGTAACATCGTCGTCGCGGAATCTCTTTTCCGAGAATACAGATCGGTGGTGGAGATTATCTCCGTTTACTAAAATTGATGAAAGGATCTACGTGGACGGTGACGTGTCAAGAAGAGTAATAATAGCCGTTGGATCATTAGAAGTAGGACCCATTAATAGATTACGTAGGTCGCATTTATTCAATAGTGGCTCTAGCTAAGTAAAACGCTGTCGTTTCATAATGCGAGTGACAAGTGAACATACTTTAGAGTCTACCTTATGGTAAATCATATTATCTCGTATCAAGCTACTAAATGTTTATAGAACAATAGATTATGAATATATCCTATATGATATTGAATTTAAACTTTTATTGTTTAAATTTTTTACAAACTTCAAGTCTCACCATTCCATCTTGCGCCCGAATCTCTGTTCTTACGGAGAACATTGTGGTCCAAAACAGTTGTAAAAAAGCCTCTTCCATATAATGTAACAGTGTGTTTTAGCGGCTTGAATGCAACTCATGTGGTTCCCACGACGGAGTTTTCGGGCTAAGAAATTCAGAAACAACGTTAGCCTCTAATATCTTCAAAGCTTCTTCGTCCGTCACCGACCTCGGGGTCTTGTACTGACTCACCGAAGCGCCTCGAGACAAGAACAAACTCATTAGCTCGTCGAATGCGCCGTACTTAACAACCTTAATCTCGAGTGGACCAATATTCTTATCGTTCTTTCTTCCTTTCCTATACACAGCGTCAAGCGACTCCTCGACGACGAAACAACATTCCTCCAAGACTACTCGGTCGGGGACGAGTTTCTTCGCGTCTTTGACTCTGTTCCCGAGCTCCCAATAGAGCACGTAGTGTCCTGGAAACGAGGAGGAATCAACCCGGCTAGTGAAATCCATAAGCATCGAGCCGTGTGGCTCGAGCAGGAGCTTCGCGTTTGTCACTGCATTGAGTAGGTCTTCTTCGTAGGTCTTGTCCATGTCGATGCTTAGCAAAACTTTCTGCCTTCCCACGAAATGAAACTGCGGCGCGTTGTTGTAGAATCCGGTCACTCTTAAAACATCACCCAAACGGTACCTATACAAACCTATAAAACATAAACATAAGATTCTTAAGACACATTATAATGTTTGTTTTTGACTTTGAAACGACACTTATTTTGAAACGGTGACTTACCAGAAAACGTTGTAACAACTAGTTCATAGTCATGACCGATTTTAACATCGACAAGCTCGGCAACGACATCGTCTTTACTAGCTTCTTGATGGTCTTTATCAACTTCTAAGAACTCAAAGTAGGCCATATTAGGAATGATTGTGTATGACGTATCGTTAGGTTTACACAAAGGATCGAGATTGACACCGACGAAACATTCGGAGCTTGCGTAAAACAATGAGACCAAAGGAAGACCGCCTCCATAAAACTCCATCATCGGAATGTATTGTGCCATTGAGCCGGTAATGATGCCTTCGATAAATTTTGCATTTGGCCATAGTCTCTTTAATATAGCATCCCACGATGTTTTACTACATTCTTGTTCGATCAAACTCGCTAGCTCCGGATTTGGGGAGGTTAGGAACTTGTTGACCGCGGAAACGCATTGTTCGTTTGTGATCCAGTCGCTGACACGGCCCGTCCTCATGTTTGAGCATAGCTCGCGCCAATGATCTTCCAAAAACTTGATCACTTTGAGGAAAGAAGAAGCAAAAAGTGCACCAATTGAAGCTACATTTTCGCGTTGTATAAGCCCACAAAGCAATTGACAGTACATGCTCTGAGTAGTGTCGGCACAAGACGAAATCGCATGCGGGCTTATTTGTGATTGTTCCCTATAAAGCATATACCAAACAAAATCAAGAAACACTATAGCAACACCAAGAAAATAAACACTAAGCATCAAAAACAAGAAGTGTATAGCTATGTAAATGTAGTGTGGAGGGGAGTAGAGTTTTGATTGATTTACCAAATAAATGAGTTGGATTCGTTTATGCTTTTTATGAAACAAGTTACCATAGTCCTAACCATCAAGCCAGAGGCGGTTTCGCTTTCACGAGTCACAAAGTAAAACTTTAGAGATTTTCCTTCATTAATCCCTTTGATGTGCCTTCAAAACGGTAACAATAACAAGTTTAATTAAGGTTTCACTTATTATTTTCAGGTACTAAACAAAACAACACACATAAGCAGAAACTCAATTTTACTAGTTCAAACTTTAGTTTTACGACTTAAACGTGGTATTACTTAAGTAAACATAAAACATAACCGGGCATAACTTCAGAGTTTAAGAGTTTTTACTTGGTGAGTAAAGGTGCATAGAGAGATGAAAACATTAGCCTCTGTTCAAGTTCTTCTTTGGTCATAGGAATCAACTTTGGAACTCCTCCTGAAGTGCCCGAACTGCGAAAAAAAAAACAATATAGTTAACAAATATTCTCACAAGATTTCAAGAAAAAAGGTGTGTTTTTGTAAAGGTACCTAGACAAAAGTACACTAATGGGTCGATCACAGATGAGATCAGAGGGCTCTCCGTTAGCGATACGATCGATATAAGATCGATAATCTTCGTAGGTAACGACGGGTACGTTCTTCTTGAAGATTTGCTTATCAAGTCGACCATTACTTTGGAAGTTTCTAAGATACTCAGTTTCAGCGTTACGTGAGAGTATTGCTTCCAAGACAGAATCTTGAATCTGCTTAACGTTGGTGGTTACATCTTCAAGAAGAGACAAACAAGCTTCTTGCTTTGTTGGATCTACTCTTGGTAACATTCTTGCTTATTTGTCCTCAAAGAACTATATAACAAGAATCAGAAACTCTTGTCTTTATCACTTATAGATCACAAAAGTTACTTTACCTTTTCGAGGAGACAAAAGGTGTGATGTTGTGAATTGTGTTGTGTTCTAGATCAAAGATGTGTTTTAAAAATGATGAGAGAAAAGTCCAAGATAACGTTAGGTAGGAAACACTATGAGATAATGATAATCAAAGGAGATATAACTTTTGAAACAGAGTGTAATACAGACAAAAACACATGTGATACGGTCAGTGAACAAATCATATGGTACACGTTACTATATTTTTTTGATGGCACATGCATTGTATAGTGAGATTCTCCCATTTTTTGAAAGATTTTATTAATATTAGCAAACTGGAAATACTGTAAATCAAGAAAATTCTTAAATATTATAGTTTGACCACAAACCAAAAAAAGAAAATTTGTTTAACAGTCAGTCTTTGTATTTTTCTTACTCATAATATCTGTATCAGTATCACTTATTATACTATACAGTCTGCATAATTAATGGTCCAAACGTGGATTTATTACATGTCAAAAGCTACATGCTTATAATGAGATTTTTTCGGTTTACAAAACTGGACTATGCAAAAGGACCACACATAAAGAAAGCAACTTGTGATATAACTATACTTGTTAAAGATGTGGTAACATAACTGTTTCTTTGCAACACTTTGGTCCAAGCTAAGTTTATGGCTTACTGGTTAGACCTGGAGGCTTCCCATAATCTACGCTCTATACGCAGCTTTCTTAGCTCTGTTAGGCCTTGTTCAACTGAAAAATATTAGAACTAAACCATTTAAGTCACTGCCTTATGAGTACTAGATGATCCCTAAAAGGAAAGATTGTACCTTCAATGGCGTCGTGTAACGATGGAGAGTGTACGCTCCTGCTGATCCAGAAACGAAGACGTTCTCTCGCAATGTCTACTTCTATGCCAAGAGATAAGGCTCTTCTCCAAAAGTATGTGAGCCAAGCCTGCCATAAGTTCCAAAATGATTCATATCATTGAGATTGTACAAAAGGTAAAGACTGATGATAAACATATTGTGGTTATGTACCTCCTTGAAGAGAACATCTTCAGACTCTTCTGAACTCAATTCTGTGAAGAAGAAACAACAAGCCGAGGTCAGAATTATCCTCGAGAATAACGGTAACTATCTGCACTCTTTGGGTAACTATCTGCACTCTTTGTTGATGTATTATTTGAAATAGCATTTCACAGTCCTACTTATATCAAGATTATAACTTTTATACTTATGTTTAACTCCAAATGTTCTTGAATTTCATAACACCAAAATGAAACCGAGAAACTAAGTTAAACTTACCAAATGTCTCCGTCGACTTAGGAACACCTGGTGATTTTAATTCTGAATGAAAACAACCAATAAAACACATCAACTACCACTGAAAAAAGCATAGACATGTATAAAGCAACATGAAAAACATGTACACTATTATTTTTAACAATCTTAATGGTGAAACTAAAAGCCTGACAAAAAGTAGTCTTTTAAAACCAAGGCAATTAGCACATACAATACTGGCAGAACTTAGTCAAGAAGAGCCTTTACAAAAGTTTTAGAATCTTACCGGGATCAGATAATCGAAAAGTATTGGCCAACCTTAGCTGAGACAATGTAATAGTTATGGCATTTTCAACCTTCAAAGAAGTTAGCTCCTTTAACCCCATTTCCACAGAGAGCATACTTTCAATATTTCCCTCTCCTGTTAGATCATTTATATCTTGAACAAGCTGGCTCCTCTTCTCGTTCTCTTCAGAATCTGGTACGATTGTTTCATAGACAATAAACATGTTTACACTGATATTACAGCATCTTAGAATAGACAGTAACAAGACAGAGTGATTGCTTGCCTTTCTCCCAACTTTCTTCCTTAGCCTTCTGACCAGCTGATAACACAATTTCAAAAGGAAGAGGTGCCAAAGATGACCAATATTCATACTTGGATGTAGCGATATCCGTACATATGCCTGAAAATAGCTATAATAAGTTCTAAGTATGTTACAAGGCAGATATGTTTTGTATTATACCAATCAACCTACTTACCGTATCTGGCAGCTAAGCCCCAATACCGAGCTAGCCAGCAACGCTTAAGAACAACTTCCTCCTGAAAAATATACAAGGGGGTGTTACTTAAACCAGACAACGCTATGCATAGACTGCAAAAACATGAAAACGAACCATCTCTTTTTGGGTTAATATCATCCTATGTGTCATTGTTCGTAGAGCGTTGACTTCAGTTTCTGCTCCTTGAAGTTGTGCTACTACAGCAGCAGTCTCTTGTTTTGCATTCTGAAACAAAACGAAAAAATAGTTCATCTAAGATTTCTACACTTTCATGTATTAGCACCTCGCAATAAATGTGACACACGGGCGGACAAATTGGTCTACCTCTACTTGAGATCGCAGAGCAGTAGTCTCTTTATCAGTACCTTCTCGATTCTGCCTCGCATCTTTAAGGGCCGCCTATCATAGAGTGAGGGCTAATGAATCTAAAAGCTAGAACATAATTTGCATACTTGGAAAACAAAACCACCAAGTAATAGCAAACCCTTAGGTGTCTCATGACTCATATATTGGAATACCTCTCTTTGACGTATTGATGCTTCTTTTCTGCAGCATTGAGAGAAAGTACATCCATGTAAGCATTTCGATTTAACAACATACAAGAAATCTGGCTATAAGTTGTGTTGATATTAAGTACCGGCTCAGAAGTTTAGCTTCCAAGGAAACACCTTCTCCCAGAGAAGTTACCTACAGGTGATAACAGTACTCAATAAGCAAAAATAGCAATATTATACAGGTAAGTTGATCCATTGCTAACAATTCTTACCTGTTTCTCAAGCTCTCTTACTCGGGCTTCAGCTTCTTTGCATCTCTCATCCTCAAGCCTAAGCTGTTAAATAAGCTCAAACGTAAAACCCCTCTGTCAATAATCAGAAACCAAACAAGAGAAGGAATTTTTATTACCTTTTCAATAATACTCTCGTTCTCCTCTTGCAGCATATCGAGCTATGATGTAAAAGAACTGTCAGTTCCTACCTAAAAAAATTCTCCATAAAACATCAATACAAAAAAGAAAGAAAAGGCTTAGCATACTTCGTCACGAAGTGCAGATGCTTCGTGATGATCTTTCGTAACTTTTGCATTAAGATGTCCAATATCAAGTGAAACCCTGCAACGACAAAAACGATTCCATATCAATGAATACAAACTCAAACTAGTTGTTAATACGAAAGATAATTCTCGAAAACTCTTCTCTCACCTCTTATCATTCTGTTGATTCTTAGGAGTAGTAGCTGGTGATGGATCCACAGTTTGGTTCCTTTGAGACAGTTTGCTAGGAGGAACGGGCGGTGGTTGTGATCCTCGAACAGAGACAGCAGTAGAGTTCCTAGATAACTAGTAATTCAACAAACCGAATAAAAAAGACACAACTTTAACATCCATTATAGTTTCCCTTTACTAGGCTACATTAATGATCAAGTCTAAATCAATATCTCCTACATTCCAAAATTAGAAACTTTAAAAACCAATGTCTGCACATCTCTGAGGTTGAAAAGTTGGCAAATTTGGTAAATGGGTCAATAGATTTGTTCAATTTCTACTTAATCGAAGAAGAAAGGTGGAAACTTTACCGCAGGGGAAGAAGATCTAGAGATCTTAGGAGGAGGAATAAGAAGAACAGTAGAAGTAGCAGCTTTTGGTTTAGAAGTGTTTCTTTTGAAGGAGAGAGGAGGAGGAGGAGCACCGTAGCGGAAACCTAGATCACCGTCGCCGTCTTCGTCATCGTCGTCGTCGTCGTTGGTGGTTTGTGAAGCCATGACTTTAGCGAGTCTCTGAGCAGCGGCTTTAGCTGCGACGTTCTGTGCTCTTTTGACGTTCGATATTCCAGTGACGGAGGAAGATCGAGCGTGGTGGTGGTGACGACGCGACGGAGAAGAAGGAGATACGGTGTTGTTGTTGTTGTTGCTGTTGGTTCCTGACTCGCCGCCGCTCCATTGACGGAAGTAGCTGGGGCTTTCAGTGCGTGCTCTCTCCATTGTAGAAAGAAGCGATCGAATTTGAATGTAAAGCTTTGAGATTTAACTAGATTCAGAAAATAAAAACTTTAGATCTTCTTTGGTGATGGAGTCAGACAAAAGACAACGACTTTGGTTTTTTCTTCTTTGACCAAAACAGAGTTTTTTTTTACTTTTGTGTTTGGACCACTTCTACTCTATTTGGTTGGTATTAATTTACATATATTTACCAAGGAAACTAATAAGCAACCAAAGACAAACTCTATTAATGTATATAAAGTTATACAAAATTTGTATACAGAATCTCCTGAGTACAACTTGTTTCAAGGTCCCATCCACTCCAACAATGTAAGCCATATTGTCTTTGTACTCGAGTCCGTGTCCAACAGTTCTTTGATCTTTGTCGAAAACAACGGCGACTTCCTTCTCTTGGTCAATGAAGAAACTCGCGGCAACACGCAGAAACTGAAAGCCGAAACAAGTAAGGATCTCATATATCACATCCAAGAACACCTTTGTGTTCCAAGACACCTTCTCCATCCATGTTATGGGTGGGCCTGAAAGGCCCAACATGACCGGGCCCGTTCGAGAAGCCCACGACGATAAGCCCAAATAACAAAACATGGCCCAATCGGAGAGAAGGCCCAAGAAGCGGATGAGTTGTGCCACGTCACCTCTGACACAGCATTTATGAGCGCCGAACGCAGCTCTGACGCAGCATTTATGAGCGCCGAACGACAGCTCTAACAAGGCATTTATGAGCGCCGAACCGAACGATCCTACGATAGGACACTGTTCAGCGGTATGGGAACAGTGCGGAGGTCGCGCACTGAGGAAATCCGTCAACAAGAGCATTTACTATAAATAGCAGACATCCCGCTCGAGGAGAAGGATCCGCATTCTGAGAGAGAAATCTACAGAGAGAAACAAAGACCTCAAATCTACTATCTTTTTAGTTCGACACTTTTAAACTGTTTTTACGTTCGGCACCTCTGCCTGTATTCTGTTCGGCATCTTTGCCACAGTTTGTTCGCTATCTTTAGCAATATAAAAAGCGTTCGCTATCTCTAGCGAACCATGACTCCGAACCATAGTTGTCATAACGAGGATTCCGACCCCTTTTTCACACACAAACTCCGAACCATTTTCATTACACAGTTACGAACGATCTATCCATCTTATTCCGAACATTATACTTAACCGTTTTACCCCTACAACAATCCATAAGCTAGGATGCACGGGGACGGCTAAGTAGGTGTCGTACCCGTCCCGGGGACGTTTCGGGGACGGGTACTTAGCGGGGACTCCGCCGAAACGTCCCGGCCACGTATCATCTAAGGTGGGGACGGCAATTGTTTATGGAGACGGCGACGAGACGGTTTGGGGACGTTTCCAATGCGTTTCTCCCCTAATTATATGATACTAAAAAGGATTTTAAAAGTTAAAAGAAAAAAGGAAATAGTTAGTTTTGTGATATTAGGGTATGACACGTGGTTTCTATCTTCTTATCTCAACTTCTAGATCTTATGTGAAGTTGAAGTTTTATATTTCTTTCTCTCAACTTAAAATAGTTAGTTTTATCTTCTTCTAACTTCTATTTCTCTAAATCAGTTTCATCAAATTATTTATCCGTTTTACATTATAAATCGTGTGTTTTTAGTTTTCAAAATCATTATGTTTTAGTAAAGCTGTTTATTAGGAAGTACACGTTTACAAACTTAACTCTATAAAAATTATAAAGTTATATAACTATAAGCATACTAGTATTTTAACCTCGATCTTTTCACTATATAAACCGGATTTTGAAAATTAGTTATTAGTGGATTGATTTTTATTTTATTTAAAATAACAAATTGATATGTTTTATATATGGTGACATGTATACTTTTTAATTTTTAACACTTATGGTACTTATATATATATATTTATTGCCGTATCCCGGCCGTCCCCGTATCTTTAAATTTTAGAATTGCCGTTTCCCGTCCCCGTCCCCGTCCCCGTTTCCCGTCCCCGTACCCGTCTCGGTGCAACTTAGTCCATAAGTCAACGCGCTTGAACAAAACCGCAAGAAGACATTAGATAGAGTCGCGGTTTCTAAAGCGGGGCAGGGTCGATCGACGGGAAGAGGCAAAAGCGGTCCAAACTTCTCTTTTGTGAAATCAAAACAAATCAGGAAGCCAACTTCGAGTTTACTCATAGCAACCAAGTAAGTATTTCCGTTAATAGAGACGCCGCGAGAGTAAGAGTCAATCCACCAGTGAGATAATCAGCATTATCAAGAACCCTCCAAGAATCAGAGTCTAAGTTGTAGATTATCAAGACCTTGTGGGATCTTTTGTCGTCGTAACCGATAGCATAATTATAGAGATCAATTCTCTTGGAATCGAAAGGGAGGGTGGCTCGAGCGACCGAGTTTGACCCATTGTATATAATGTACAGCAAATCTTGGTCCAAATGTTTTTGTTCTTGTTCTATTTTTTTCTATGTTTTCAAAATAAACGAAGAGTTTCAGAAACAAAAACAAAAGAAGTTTACTTTTTTTACCCTGTGTTGTTGTTACTCTCTGAAGTGCCTTGCTCACTTTGTCTTCGTTTCTCTCTCAAACTCTCTCCCCACATCTTAGCCTCTGCAACCGCGCGCTCTCTGTTCGATATCCGAGCTGTCTCTCTTGGCGAATCTTCCTTCTCCGAGCCTTCTTGATCGAATTTACTACCCGAGCCACCTCCTTCGTCGTTCTTTGTCACTAACCTCGTCCCTCTTTCATCTCTGTTTCTCTTACTCTCATCTTTGTTTGGATCATAACCTTGGTTCGCAAGATAAGATAGCGCAGTGACCACATCTCCTATGAGTGGACGTGTAGCCGCTTGCTCTTGGATGCACATTGAAGCCACGGCTAAAGCTTGGTAGAGTGCACGCGTAGGAAACCGCCCTTTTAACTTTGGATCCGCGAGTTTTATGAACTTTCTCCTGTCGTTGAACAATGGGCGAGCCTGATAACACCGAAAAACATATTTTTACAACTTTTGTTTTACATAAACTGTATAAAAGTCTTAAACTTTTTGCAAAACCAAGTGTTTATTTACCCAAGCCACTAGGTTCTGTTCTCCATGAGGCATCTCAGTGTCTATAGCTTTACGACCAGTGATGAGTTCAAGAAACACAACACCGAAACTGTACACATCTGATTTTACTGTCAACTGTCCTGTCATTGCGTACTCGGGAGCGCAATATCCATAAGTGCCCATGACTCTAGTGGAGACATGAGATTTGTCTCCTGTTGGTCCGAGTTTAGCAAGCCCGAAATCAGAAAGCTTTGGGTGGAAACCCTCGTCAAGTAAAATATTCGATGACTTAAAATCTCTATAAATAACCGGTGGATTCGCTTTATCATGTAAGAATTCTAAACCTTTCGCCGCACCAGCGGCTATCTTCATTCTCATGTTCCACTCTAATGCCTCTTTATCCGGTGGAAGATCTAAGGTAGAGTAGAAATATAACTTTAGAAAACCGACAACGACTACTACTACTACTACTACTACTACTACTACTACTAGTCAAATCAAATCGATGTGTATATATTGATAGAAGAAGGTGGGAGATTTACCGTGGAGGTGATCTTCTAATGATCCTAAGGACATAAACTCGTAGACCAAGAGGCGTTGATCTCCATCAGCGCAGTAACCGATAAGGCTGACTAAGTTGGGATGATGAAGAAGGCTTAGCATAAGAACCTCTACTAGAAACTCTCTGTTTCCTTGTAGACCATTCCTGTCTAATTGTTTAACAGCAACAATCTGATCAAGATGAAGACAAAAATAGATCAGAGATACAACAATATCAAGAGTGTCTTTTTATATCTCCTGTCCTTGACCATGTAATAAGATTATACAAAATTTGTATTCAAACTAGCACATTCCTCTGAAAAGGATATAAATGAACTTCTCTTCAAAATGTATAAATAACACTTTTTAAAAAACGAAAAACGACACTTATTTTAGAACAGAAGAGTATACCTTATTAGATAAGACCTAGTTAGTATATAAAGCAAAAACCTCCAGTTAAAATTCAATAACAATAGGATGCCATTTAGAAACAGAGAACGCGGTACAATTTCCATTAAAACTCTAAACAAAAAATTACCTGACCGGTGCTGTCGAGCTTTCCTTTGTAGACACGTCCAAATCCGCCTTCGCCTAAGAAAGTATCAGGATGAAAGTTCATAGTTGCAGCAGCAAGCTCCCGGAATGTGAACGTGTGAGCAGCGATTTGACCAAGACCATCCCTTGGAAGTAGTAGCTCAGTTTTTGAAACTCCATTGCTCTTTGTGCTAAGCTTCTCTCCACCTTACAAACATTAAGACCCATTCTATTACCAAACACATACAGAACAACTCATTATTAATTTCACTCAAGTCTAAAAAAGCACAAGCCATAGATATTAATTATGTATCAATAGGATAATGTGATCCTGATCCATTAACAATATCCAATTCATTATTCAATACACACAAAATCTACACTAAGGAGCATCATAATCAGATCAAAAATATTCAAACTAGAGTTGAATCAGAAACTAATCCTAATAGCCTAACAACACATCTCATAAGTTAATATAAACCAGAAAATACTATCATTCATGAGATCAAAACCCATTAAAGGCTAAATAGGATCATATCATCTAGATCTTGTGTGTAATTTTTAACAAAAAATCAAGAAACCTGAAGAGAGTAGAGAGATGTTATTATTGGAAACTGTGGATTGTTGAGATTGTTTATGATGACTATTAGATTCATTAACTGGATTCAGCTGCTCATCGTCTTCACTTGAATCTAGACATGAGAAACAACCCATCTCTCTACACCAAAAGTAATCAAAAAGACTACACAGAACCCAACAATGAATCCTTATAGAAGAGAAACCAATGAGGAGGATTACAAATAAAGTAGGAAACTTTACGTGTGCCCGTAAAGAAAGGAGGAGAATTTAGATTCTGGGTACTCAAAAAAGAAGCTAACTTTTGTTCAGATTCGAACTGTAAAACACACAAAATTGAAAGTTAGAGAGAGAGTAAGGGGGAGAGAGAGAGAGAGAGAGAGAGAGAGAGAGAGAGGAGGTAGCTTCTATTGTCGTCCACGAGTGTTCACATTATTAACCATTTGTGAATTTAACAATGACGCGTTTTTTTGTTTGAAAACTCGGTAAATTCTTCCTTGCTTTTTGTTAGTTGACTAATAATGTGTGTCAACAAAAAAAGTTGACTAATAATCTCTAATTCAAGCAAAAAATATATTTGTTTCTTTCATTACAAATGATAAAAGGACAAAAGCTTTGGTCCAGATTTGATAATTTGATTTGCTTCTTTTATCTATAGTGATAAAAGCGGAATAACATCCTTTTTTAGGTGTGATAATTTGTTATCGTTTTTCGTTATTACCAATTATAACGAGAACGAAAATAATGATAAGTACGGTAATCAAGAAAAAATTAAAGCTAATTAATATAGATGAATATAAACTTTTGCTTTGTATATTTTTAATTAAAATATTAATTATTTTAGTCTATTTTATTGACATAAAAATCTGGGTTTTTCTTGTATATAATTCTTAATCGACACAGCTTCTTAGGCCCATTTCATTAAATGGGCCTATATAACTCTCTTAAATTAAAGCCTTTTTATTTTAAATCAGCAATAAAAGTCCACGCCACAGTCAGTGGCACAACTGTGATTTATCTGAACTCACAATCTTTCGTCTATCACTCGTCACCTTCGTCGTCACCTAACTACTCTCAACAAAATCGCAGAGCAAGATTCTTTTTGAGCTCCAATGGCGACTTTATCGATGACTTTGGTGCGTTTCCTTTCTCCTTCTTCTTCTCTCTGTTTTCTAGTTTTATTTATTAATTTATCTCTGTTCTTCTCATACTCCTCTTCTTCTGTATATCGTCGTCATAGTCAAATCCGAAGTCGCTCTCCGCTACTCCACGAAGGATTTCTCAGATCAACACAACCTCTCTCGCATCTACAATTTTCCGATTCAGAACTAAATCTTCCTTCGAATCCGTTTCGTTTTCGTCTTCGAGAGAACTAAATCTGCCTTCTACGAGAAGAAGCCACCGTTGCTTCTCTGTTCAATCGAATGCCGAGGTTAGGAAAATCCAATAATCTCTCCTTCTTGTAACGAATTGTGTATGTTTAGGAGAAGCTATAGTGATTGTCTATTTATGACGCTTTTTTGGAAATCTTGAGCTTATTGATATCATTAGGCTAAATCTAGTGGTTTCTCTATAGATTTTGTGAAGCTTTTTGTGATTTTGATGGTTTTATATGCATTTCAGGTTTTAGTTGAGCCGCAATCGAAGATAACGCAAAAGGTGTATTTGGATATAAGTGTTGGGAACCCAGTGGGGAAGTTAGCTGGGAGGATTGTTGTTGGGTTGTTTGGTGATGATGTGCCGCAAACCGCGGAGAATTTCCGTGCTCTATGCACAGGTTTGGTCCAAATGAATTGTATTGTATCTGTATGGGATGTTATCTTTTGCGGAAACAAGTATTGGTTTTCAAGTCAGTGGCGGATGTTAATCTTGTGATTGATCTTTGCTTCAGGTGAGAAGGGATTCGGATACAAGGGTTGTACGTTCCATCGTGTTATTAAGGATTTCATGATTCAGGGAGGAGACTTTGATAAGGGCAATGTGAGTTTACACCTGAATCCTTGACAGTGTGGTTTTCTGCTTTTCGATGGTTTCGTTTTAGTATCATCTGTAGAAATGTATTTAACTTTATTGTATCTTCCATATTGATAAGCAAAAAATTCACCAACCGCCACGAAAATCTATCGGGCTGACACTGAATATGTGTTGAGCTCTTTAAAAGATAGCATGGACGGAGTATACTCCCATCCCTGAATCTCATTCTGAGTACCTTGTATTTTCTCTAGTGATGCGTCTCTTATGATAATTATGCCTTTGATATCTTATGTTGAGCAGGGAACTGGAGGTAAAAGTGTATATGGCCGGACATTCAAGGATGAAAATTTCAAGTGTAAGTATCCCTTTTGTATATCTGTTTCCTTCTTCTTCTTTCTGTCCATTTGTGCGCTCTTGCTTTCAAATATACCAGTGGTTCTGTATCTTTTGGTTTCTATGAAATGAGCATATAGCAAACCGTCCATTTTATGAACATTGCGATAGTAATTATGTGCACTACTTTACAGTATCCCATGTCGGACCAGGAGTTCTGAGTATGGCCAATGCTGGACCTAATACAAATGGAAGTCAGTTCTTTATCTGCACTGTTAAGGTATAACTAACATGTATCCTCTCTCTAGTTAAGGCCTATTTTTACTTAGAAGATACATCATCAAAGGAGCTTTTGATATTGGATTTGGAGATAAATGAGTAACCATATATATAAGCAGCTTTGTCTGCTAAGTTGAATGTATAAACAAATTAACATGTGAAACCAATGTGGACAGACGTCGTGGTTGGACGGGAGACATGTGGTGTTCGGACAAGTAATAGAAGGAATGGAAGTGGTGAGGCTGATAGAGGAACAGGAGACAGACAGAGGAGACCGTCCTCGAAAGAAAGTTGTCATCGCAGACTGTGGTCAACTTCCAATGTCTGAAGCTTGAGTTAAAATCCAAGACTTAAACCTTGCCACTTGATGAGATGTGTTTGCATTTTTACACTCTTCTTCTATGAAATGCAAAACATCTAAAACACAAAAGCATATCAGACCATTCAATAAAAACAACTATCAAGAATCATATCTATGTCTTGTTACTGTTTCATGTGTCAATTTTTGCCTTGTGGTATTTTTCAATTTTTCACATAAGTAACAATTGTTATAGTTTTATATAAGAAAACACTAAAACCCTTTTGGTTTTCTTATTTATATAAGGCAACTTTCAACAGCAAATCTGTATAAGAAGGCTTCAGGTTACAAACAAATCTTGGATGGACTGGACAGTGTTTTCACTGGTCAATGCTTACATCACCCCATTGAACCTTATGCTTAGCAGCTAGATAGTGAGCACCTACCGGACCTCGGCTACCATAAGGATAATACTCAGGTATCCGCTTCTTCTCTTCAATCTCTTTTAGCAATGGTGTGAACAGTGACCAGGCAGCATCAAGCTCGTCGCTTCTTATGAACAACCTCCTTTCTCCTTCTATCGCGTCCAGAAGAAGCCTCTCGTATGCATCAGGTATCTCCTTTGAATACCTAACCCACCAACAAAATGTTTATGATCTGTTATTTTTGCTTGAGAAAGATCTCAACATTCTTTTTCTTGGTTTCGTTTACCTTGCTGAATATAGAAGATTCAAGTTACTGCGGTCTAATCTCATTCCTAAACCAGGGACCTTGTTGTTGATCTTTAAATAGATTGCTTCATCGGGTTGTACACGGATCACTAGCTCATTTGTAGCTTGATCAAGATCACAACCGGTGTTACGGTTATATAAATTCCCCGGAACATGCCTGAACTGCACCCTTATCTCTGCCCTGTACACACACATATGGACGAGTCATTGTACAAAAAATACACTCACAAGTTTGGAAGTTAAAGACAGCGCCTAACCTACCTCTTGGTGTGTAGCGCTTTGCCCGCTTTCATAAGAAAAGGCACACCATCCCATCTTGCATTGTCGATAAAAAGAGCAGCAGCTGCAAAAGTCGGAGTCAGACTATCTTTCGGTACGGTTTTATCGTCTATGTAGCCAGGATATGTGACTCCTCCTTTTGTGTGGCTCTTGTACTGTCCTATTACCACATCTTCAACTCGGATCGGCCTCATTGAACGCAGAACCTTAACCTGAACCGTTCACGAGGCTGTCATTATATGCTTTCTTAAACGAAAAACAAATTGTAAAGTGACGAAACAAAAAAATTGTTACCTTTTCATTTCTGATATCTTCTCCATCCAAACTAACAGGTGTTTCCATAGCGAAGAGTGCTAATATTTGAAGCAGATGATTTTGCATTATATCTCTTATTATTCCATAGTGGTCAAAGTACCTGAGTTCAACAAGGGATACATAAGGTTTCAATAAAGAAGAGGTATACATAGCCATAGACTGAAGGAACCGCAATTTTTACCCTCCACGTCCTTCAGTACCAAAGTCCTCAGAGAATATAAACTGTACGTTCCTTATGTACTGTCTTGACCATAGCGGTTCAAATATAAGGTTAGAGAAACGAAGAACAGATAAGTTCTCGACTAGCTCCTTTCCTAGGTAATGGTCTATCCTGAAAAGACGCATTTTATCATCATATATCAGCTGAGCATCTAAAGCATCATCGACATTACAACAAACAAAAGCTATAATAAGTGCAATATCTCGCACCTAAAAATCTGATCTTCGTCTAAATATTGCTTGAGTGATTTTGTTAAAGCAGCGGATGTTTCAGAATCTCGACCAAAAGGCTTCTCGACGATGACCCTAGTCCATCCATTGACAGACGAAGCAGAAGAGCTCGCGCATTTCACAGCATCTACGAATATATTTGGAGGAATCGACAAATAAAATAGGCGGTTTGAGACTCTTCCGGCCTACACTTAGAAAAAAGGATAAGCATTACTACGAAGAAAGAAGTACAAACCAACAGGCGGTGTAAAGACATTAATACCTCATGTTCCTTGAGCTTCTTGTCCAATTCGGTAAAATGTTCTTGAGAATCGTACTGACCCGAATGATAAAAACATCTCTTGAGAAACTCTTCCATCTTTTCACCACAATTTGCCCTGAGAATCCATATGGAACAACGAACAACACAGTACTACGAGTTAGCGATCTTCACAAATCAATCTCCAGCTGAAAAGAAGCACAAAGACTTGTCTTTTAAACTAAAAAGGAAACCTTCTGGAGCTACAATCGCTTACCTCTTATCGATTCTACAGGTCAGGGTTTTGCTAACCATGTTCCTAAGCTCAACATCAGTCATCTTACTCCTCGAGTAACCATATATCGTAAAATGCTACAACACAACACAACAAAACCAAAAATGTCCAATCATTCCGCTTTAGTACGAACAAAACACACACACACATACACACACACACACATACACACACAGACACAATCAAGACAGTGATCAGGAGAGAAGAAGGAAAATAACCTCAGGAAGACAGTCTTCGTAGTAAAGTGCGAAAAGGGCAGGGAAGATCTTCTTCTTGGCAAGATCACCAGAGGCACCAACCACTGTTATACTAACCGTTGACTTGTTTTGACTATCAGAATCAGTTCCAACATTGGCTGGTTCTTGAGATATAGCAGCAGATAAGACCTCTTCTTTCAATCCTTTAAGAGAAGATTTACTCTCTAAGTGATCTGAATCAGTGACTATTGCACCTAACATACAAACAATCTTTCAATGTCAAAAAAAGCAAATCCTTCTTCTACTAAATATGAATAATTGCATTTGATTTTTTAGATACTCGTGAGATTTCAAACAAATCAGAAACTCAACAAATCTAATCCCAAAGAGACAAGGAAGAGAGTGGAACATAACTAACCATCTTGCATAAAGACATTAAAAGCTTGAGGAATTCCTTACCCTTTACATTATACGTAGTGGCTTTATAAAGCCAAAGTTGTTACATGAAAATAGGAGAATACAAACAATATTGACCAATTCCTAAATATACGTAACTGAATATATTTGATGTCTATCACCCTCCCTCAGTCACAGCGTCGGATGAACGGTGAGGCTGGATCTAAATTCGTTGTGAAGAGAAGTCGGGAGACCTTTTGTGAAGATATCAGCATACTGAAGCGAAGTTGGCACGTGTAGAACTTTGACCTCACCTATTGCAACCTTGTCTCGTACGAAATGGATGTCTAGCTCAATGTGTTTGGTTCTTTGGTGCTTTACCGGATTAGTAGAGAGATAAACTGACCCAATATTATCACAAGTAAACAACGAAGCACTCTTAATCGGACGATGAAGCTCCAACATTAGATTTCGTAACCATGTTAGCTCGGCAACAGTGTTGGCTACTCCTTTATACTCGGCTTCGCTACTCGATCTCGAGGGTGTAGGTTGACGTTTAGATGACCAAGACACTAGATTCGGACCGAGAAACACGCAGTAGCCTGATGTAGAGCGACGAGTATCGTGGCGACTCGCCCGATCGAGCATCCGAGTATCGTTGTTGAGTATCAATCTCACCTCGTATCAATTGTATCCCATAGTTGAATGTCCCTTTGATGTAGCGAATGATTCTTTTCAGCGCTTGGAGATGTGGATGTCGTGGTTGGTGCATATAGAGGCAAACTTGATGTACAGCGTAACTTATGTCCGGCCGAGTTAAAGTGAGATATTGGAGGGCTCCGCAAGCCGACGATACGACGTCGGATCAGGAATGGGATCGCCGTCGTCGATTGATAGCTTCGATTTGAGGTCAACAGGCGTGGTAAGTGGTTTGCAGTCCGACATCCCTGCACGAGCAACTATATCCTGCGCATATGTGGTTTGAGATAAGAACAAACCCTTTGAATTAAACTCGCTTTTATCCCGAGAAAATGACTCAGTTTCCCCATGTCCGTCATCGGAAAAGTCGTTTTGAGTTTGGTGATGACGCGTTGGAGAAGAGTCGACGTTGTCGCAGTGAGGAGAATGTCATCGACGTAGAGGAGCAAATAAGAAACCTCACGGCCATTCCTGAAAATGAACAAAGAGGAATCTGCTTTGCTTTGAACAAAACCCATTAGTTTTAGAAAAGACGAGAATTTAGCATTCCAAGCACGAGGGGCCTGTTTAAGCCCATAAATCGCCTTGTGTAGTTTGCATACGTGATTTGGGTATTTGGGATCAATAAACCCTGGTGGTTGATGCATATAGACCTCCTCCTCAAGATCTCCCTGTAAAAACGCGTTTTTCACATCCAATTGATGTATAGGCCAATCCAAACCAACTGCAACATTAAGAACAACACGGATTGTTGCAGGTTTGACAACAGGGCTGAATGTTTCTGTGAAGTCAACGCCCTCTTGTTGCGATTTACCATTGGCAACTAAACGAGCCTTATGACGAGACAAGACTCCATCTGCATCGTACTTATGCTTAAATAACCACATGGAACGCACGATGTTAACATGAGGAGGACGAGGAACCAAGCTCCAAGTCTTGGTCTTAATCATAGCACCATATTCATCAGTCATTGCTGGGTTCCAGTTTGGGTCTGAAAAAGCTTGAATATGGCTGCGAGGTATTGGTGATTTCGTTTTGGCTAGAAGTGAGATAAACTGTTTTTGTTTGGTTATACCGCATTTGGAGCGTGTTTGAATCGAGGAAGGAGCTCGAAACATCGGGTCAGACCGCATAGGCCGTGGAGGAGCAGAAGATGGCGGTGGCTGTTGTGGAGGTGAAAAAGGAGCCTGAAGAATAGTCCGAAATATAGGAGAAGGGTCATCTTGCGCGTCAAGAAAAGAGTATGAATTTTTCGGCGCAGAGAGCGTTGCTGCTGGAAACTTCTCTTCGTCAAATAAGACGTGACGAGAGATGATTATTCGATTTGTTTTTAAATCCATACAGCGATATCCTTTATGTTGAGAAGGGTATCCTAGGAACAAGCAAGGAGTTGATCTGGGTGAAAGCTTAGGCAGATTGTTATGATTAAGGTTTGGGAAACAAAGACATCCAAAGACACGTAGATGCTCATAGGTTGGTCGTTTTTGAAATAAAAGAGTGAAAGGGATTTGATTGGAAATGGCTTTGGAAGGGGTTATGTTAAGTATGTGAGCAGCAGCGTGAAGAGCTTCGACCCAAAACGTTGGTGAAAGGCGAGCTTGAAAGAGAAGAGTTCGAACAATATTGTTGATGGTTCGAATCATCCTTTCTGATCTTCCATTTTGCTGGGATGTATGAGGACAAGAGAAGCGGAAATGTATTCCTTTGGAAGCAAAATGATTATGAAACTCGGAATTGTTATACTCCCCCCCATTATCACACTGAAATGTTTTGATCGTAGTGTTGAATTGGTTTTCGACAAGAGCTGAGAAGTGAAGGAACTTGGAAAAGACTTCACTCTTACGTCGTAGTGGATAAACCCAAAGATAATGTGTGAATTGATCAAGAAACAGAACATAATATCGAAGATTGCTTATGCTCGAGATGGGAGACGTCCATAAATCCGAATGAATGATTTCGAAAGGTTTGGAAACAATTGATTCAGACGAAATAAATGGAAGTTTTAAAGATTTTCCCAGAAAACATGGTTCACAAGAAGGAGAAAGTTTCCCTTTATTACATAACTTTGGATTTGAATTAAAAATAGACGTAAGAGAAGCATTATTTGTGTGGCCTAATCTTTTGTGCCAAAGGTCAGGCGTTGAAGCTAAAAGAGCGTACGAAGCAACCGGCGTTTTATTGATGGAGGCAGGAAGAGAGTAAAGCTCGCCGGAGTCGTCACATCGGAGTAGAGTTTTCCGAGTTTGAAGGTCCTTCACAGTAAAACCAAATGGGTCAAAATCCACAGAACACCAATTATCGCGTGTGAATTTACGAACAGAAATCAAGTTCTTAACAATATGAGGAGTGACAAGAACATTGTTTAGAGTAAGAGGTTTGGTGTTTGTTCTAATGGAAGAGGTACCTATGGCTGAGACTGGGATAGAGGAACCGTTACCCACAATGACACTTTGATTGGTATTACGATTAAGAGTAGAGTGGAGCTTACCTGCGGTGTTGGCTAGATGAGCGGAGGCTCCCGAATCCATGAACCGGCCGGTAGCGAGAGGGATCGACAACGACATCGGAGGTATAGGCTCGCATCGGAAATTCAACGAGATTAGCTTGCTGTTGAAGGCCAGGAGTCGAGCGCGGAGACTGCATCCACGGTTGATAAGGCTGCGCCCAGTACGGTGGTGGTGGCCAAAACGGCTGAGAGTTCCATGAACCACGATTGTTGGAGTAGTACCCTCTGTTACCTCTGTTATTGCCCCTCCCTCCTCTGCGATTTCCTCTCGTTATTGCCGTTACGGTTTCGAAACGGCTGATTCTGTGCTGGTGATTTGGTTGTGGCAGTAAGCGCGGTAGAGGAGGAGGAAGTGTCTGTGTGTGAAGCTGTTGCACGAGTAGCCTTGTTCAGTCGGGTCTCCTCCCACTCTAACATCGATTTCGCAGAGTCATAAGACGGGAATGGGTCTTTGTGCTTGATGACGTTGATTATGTTGTCAAACTTTTCATTAAGACCATTGATGATGTACATAACGAGGATTTTGTCGTCGACTGGAGAACCAACATTTGCCAGAAGATCTGCAGTGGATTTCATCTTTTGACAGTAAACACGAACGGTCATGTCACCGATCTCCATTGTACGGAGTTCGTTGTCAAGTTGTATGGTTCTCGCATCCTTGTTGTTGCGAAACTGGTTCTCTACGCGAGTCCAGATATCACGAGCGGTTCCTCCGGGTTGAAAGGAGGAACGAAACAGAGGCTGGGCCATAGTACCATAGAGCCAAAGTTTCACGAGACCGTCGCGTTTGAGCCAAGCTGTGTCGTTGGCATTGGCGGGCCGAAGAGATCCGTCTAAATGACCCGCGACGTCAAACGCCATACGAGTGAGTCATAAGAAGCTCACGCCGGGCGTCATAATTGTGCTCATCTTCATCAAGGAGCACCGGGATCTGATTTTTGATGTTTGTAACACCATAGCAGCGTTCGGTGGAGGAATTCGAAGCAGTAGCCATTGATGGCGAAAAGAAGAAGAAAAGAAAGCAAAAGGAAAAGAGAAAAGAGAAAGGAAGAGAAAAGAGAAATGAAAGAGGATCAAAACCGTAATTGCTCTGATACCATAAAAGCTTGAGGAATTCCTTACCCTTTACATTATACGTAGTGGCTTTATAAAGCCAAAGTTGTTACATGAAAATAGGAGAATACAAACAATATTGACCAATTCCTAAATATACGTAACTGAATATATTTGATGTCTATCAGACATAAGCACGACGAGACTTTCTGTGGAATCTAACACAGAGCTCATGAGAAGTCAATCCACGAGGAGAAGAAGAAGAAGACAAGAACGAGAGTGATCGATGTCGGTAACTGTGAATCGGTGAGGAAGAAGAAGCATTACAACGATAAGATTGGGAAGTGACGGAGGAAGACAAAGACGCCATCGTCAAAAGTTACTACAGAGACAGAGGAGGAGGAAGAAGATGATGGGAGAGGGTAAAGGAGAGATTTTTAGTTAAAAAAAGAGCATAAGAAACAACGAAAGTGGAATTAAAGGGGTAATTTTGCAATTATAAGAAACTTTTGTGATCTACCAAAGGGTGTTCTTTTTTTGTCTTAAAAATGTTCATTATTGTGTATCACCAAATCTAAAGGTGTTTTTTAGTGGGATTTTAGCGGTGAGTTCAATAGTTTAAAATCGATGTATTAACTATTCATTGGTTTTATTGGATACGTGGTGATCCAGGTGTATTTTTTATTTTTTTTAAACCAACTGTTCATTGATTCCACTAAATACTTAAAAAATTAAAAAACTAATATACAAGTAGACTCTCTTGTTTTTTTATTCTTTCAAGAGATTTTTTTTTTGTCGTCGGATCCTTCATTAATTAAAATAGGGTGTTACAAAAGCTAAAGGCCCAAACAAATAAGCCCAAATATTTGAAACAACAAACACCCAAAAAACCACAAGGCAAAACCCTAATCTTAAAAAAATATACTTTTTTCAAAAGATAATCCTTGTTTATGGATTTTTATTTTGAAAACAGTCAAAAGCAAAAATTGAAAACAAAATTAAATTGGATCAATTTACAACTTTTACAAATAAAAAGTGTTAATAATAAAATATAAATACAATCTATATGAAATAATATTTTTTTTAGAGGAATACATTAAAAAAAATAATGAAAAAACAATTTCTCTATTTTGGAGATAGAAATAAAAAAAAATACATTGAAAATGGTTATAATAGTACAATTTTTAAATCTTGCATGGCTTATACCTATTACAAAAAAAATCCAAAATTCAAAACTTTGATATTGTTGTGCATAAGTGTTGTTTGGAGTATATTGTGTTTGAGTCTTGGGCTTTCAATGATTGTTCTATTTTGGGCCTAATATTTTGTCTCCTGCTTTGTTAAGGTCAGTGTTGGCCAACATAAACAGACCCAAAGACTACACCACATCCTCCACAAAGCTTACTTGTGTGTTTTTTTTGTACTTGGGAAAAACTCAAAAAGTATTGTTATTCTCCATAAAAAAAATGTATAGGCTGCGACAAAAAAAGATTATTACACATCAAAGTCTACAATTATAAATTATCGAGCACGTGTTTATGACTGCTAAAATATTCAAACAACTACTACTCTATTAACTACTTTGTGCATAGGGTGGGCATTTCACCCGAGACCCGAAATCCGACCTGAACCCGATCCGAAACCGAACCGTACTTCCAAAATACCCGAACGGGTTTTAGAATTCTTTAATTCGGGTACCGACTAAAACCCGAACCGAACTCGAATGGGTATCCGAATAAACCCGAATATATATATATATATATATATATATATGTGTGTTTATATAGTTTTAATAGGGAGATTATGAATTTTTATAGGATAGTTTGGATTTTAGTATGCTATTTCAGTTTTTTTGTGGATAATTTGGGTTAATCCAAACCGAAATCCGAATAACCGGAACCCGAATTTCTCATAAAAAATCCAAAAATACAAAAAATTCGAACCAAAACCCGAAAAACCCGAACCAAAACCTAAAAATTTCAAACCGGATAATATTTCGGTTCCATGTCGGGTTTTGTTAAAAATGTGAAACCCGACCCGGACCCGAATAGATCCGAACCGAATCTGAACCGAATTTGTAAATAACCCGAACGGTTTATATATAGTCCGAAAAACCCAAACCCGAATGAATCCGACCCGAATCCGAACCGAAAACCGAATGCCCACCCCTTTGTGCACTTTGAATAATTGAATTGTCAAGCAAACAAGGACTAGCAACAGGGAATGTTGAGCTACTTTAATTTTTAAATTATATTTTAAGTATATGGATTAAGCCATTAAGGAGTTTCATATCATATTATCATGTAATTTATTAATGTAATTCTTACGTGTCCTCTACGACACTATCATCTAATTTTTACTTTAACGATGATTATGATTATCACTTGGCCGCCTCTTAGAAGTTTGACTTCTCATACTCTTCAAGTTTGCCATAAATGTCTATATTACTACTAACTAAAATATATTTTCACAAAATTATCTAAACAATCTATAATTATACCAATAAACACACACACAAAAAAGTTCTTCTTCCTTGGTCTATATTGTTAAATGGAGGGATATGATAAAGGGTCGTTGTGTGTTCCGTTTTTATCGCTAAAATCGCAACAAAGCGTTTCGAAATCGGAGTTACAAAATGGAGGTGATCATCAAGAAGAGGACACAAAGGTTAAAAGAGAAGGTTCATCGAGAAGCATGATGGAGTCGAAAAAGAAAGGGAAGAAACAAAGGTTTGCGTTTCAGACAAGAAGTCAAGTTGATATTCTTGATGATGGTTATCGATGGCGAAAATATGGTCAAAAAGCTGTCAAGAACAATAACTTCCCTAGGTTCTTGTTCTTAATAATACTCTATTTGTTAGGTTTACATGTTTAATTAAAATTTTAATATAATAATAAAAGTTATACATATAAATCCCAACTCAACCTTGGAATATATCTTAAATTAAAATCGATCGATCCATGGATCTTAACTAGTTAATTTGCATATATATGGAGTGATTAGTTTATGAATTATGTGCAATATTGATGATCTATTTTCCTTATATAATCATTGATCATAATAAAATAAAATATTTTGACAACTTATTGTTCTTATGAAGCTTGTAAAAAGTGAAAAGAAAAAATGAAAATTAATAGTAGTTAATGTAAAATGTGCAGGAGTTACTATAGGTGCACATATGGAGGATGCAATGTAAAGAAGCAAGTTCAAAGATTAACATCAGATCAAGAAGTTGTCATTACAACCTATGAAGGAGTTCATTCACATCCCATTGAGAAATCTACCGAAAATTTCGAGCATATTCTCACTCAAATGCAAATCTACTCTTCTGTTTAATGATCCTATAATCTTCAGAGCTCATGCTGCAAATTGTATATTAATATATGATTTTAAAATTTTAGACATTGTTGAAACAAAAAATAAACAATATTACAAAATAACAAAATATACTTGAAATTATAGTTTGGGATAACCTCTTTTGATATTTATTGTGTTGAATGGTTAATATTGTAGTTAACAAAATAAAGACTGATTAGTCAAACAAAACTAACTTCATCAAAATCAAGTTATATGTTTTATACAATGTCTATGCTAGCTTGGACCGGTCGTGTGAGAATATCTGTGATGTAACTTCGAATCTCAGGTATTATTTGCTTGACAAACTTTGCAAACCTGTGTTCAGAAACATAAAACAAAACTTGGTCAATCTACGAGATGGTTTAAATTTCCCAAAATATTATAACAATGTAATGTTTTTACCATAGTTGTGAGCTAAGCATACTGAAATGCTCAAGAACAAAGAGAGTGCAAGCTCGCCTTAAGGCCGAAGCGTTGAATGTATCTGCTAATTCATACATGACTGGTATGTTATCCACACGTATGTCCTGTATATCAACATTGAACAAAACTCCGTTTTAGTATACACACATATTGAAAAACACTATGTAGAGGAAACAAAACAAGAGTTTGGTTTTCTGAGTTTGTTACTTGTGCGATTGTGTATTCGCAGAGACGTTTGAGTCCATGGAGAAGATACTGATCAGCTGCTACAAGCAGATCTTGAGCCAAATGTTTAGTGATTTCAACTCTTCCTGTGTATATGAATCTGCACAACATTGTGTTTTCTTTTAAGTCTCTTGGCTTTATTGATGGTAATATTATATAGTGTGTAAATGTTATGAGTTTATAGAACTTTACCTCATCATAAGCTCAAACACTTCCCATCTTATATTTGGGATCTCCACATTTTGTGCGTTGCGCTCCTGAAAACCAATTCTCAAATTAGCTCACTGATGATACAAACAAGTATGTGATGATGAGATGGATAAAACAGTCATAAGTTAAAAAGCTTACTTTGTAAAGGCCATCAAACATTGCGCGGAAAATGTCAGAGGAAGCTACTAAGCCAATCTTGTGTGCAAAGAATTGTTTACCTAATATATATAAGTCATGGATATACTCAGTTTAGAAAGTGTTACCACAATTAAACTTTGTCAAAAACAAAAAAGAGATTAAATGTTATACCATCAACTAGGAAGGTGACGTCGGATAAAGTAGGATTGTTAACGAACTTTTCACCCAAAAACACCTTCAATATTACAATCAATAACAAGTCAAGACCTCAAATCATAAGTTGTTTTGAAACTTGAAATAAGAAGTGAAGATATTTTTTACCTGTTGTGTTGGTGAGGAAGGAGCTGAATCTTCTGGTGCAAATGATGTGGCTTTTATAGCTAATTTGTATAAAGCGCTTGAGCTGTATCTTTGCTGTTTGATGCTTGTGAAATATAGAAGCTCCAACAGAAGCTCTACTCCTGCAATAGTAATACGTCTTTTGATCAAGAACTATAAATCGATATAAAAATGTTCTTTTGTTTATTAGAACTCAGGAGTTAGATGATTACCATTGTTATCAATGAAAATTAGTTTCCCATCTTTAGGGTCACAAAGATGTGCAAGAGCCAGAGCGATTCTTGTTTGTATTGTCTTCTCTCTGGTTCTCATTAGATATAGCAATTGGTTTAACACCTGAGAGAAGAGTTTGCTATCAGGGGACAAAAACAGAAGATATACTTTTAACTAAGAATCAGAAGGTGTAATAGAAATAGGTACTCACAGGTCCATGGATCTTGTTCTCTAGCCTCTTCAATGTCCTCACCACACAATCCTTAGTTGGCTGCATAAACAAAAATTATCAGAATTTGGATGTCCTATGAATCGATTTAGCGAACACAAGCAGTCGAATACATACTTGAACAGTGAAGTTGTCATCTTGAAGCTTTTGAACACCTCCAGCCTTAATGAAATCTGCTATATTTTCCTGTTTTCAGAAAATTGATTTAGTACTCATGATATCTACATTGAGAAAAATATGTAGCTGTATATCAAAGTAATCATTTTGAGTTATGATTTACCTCATTATCTGCAAGGCCATACAAAGCAAATGCTGCATTGTGTTGCACAGATCCAGTTTTAACATCAAGAAGACTTAGAAGTGAGTCTATGCCTCCTCTTTGACCAATGCCAGCTTGATTGTGAGTGTCCTGCAACATGTAAAACACTGAGGGGTTTACTATTGAATGAAGATATTTTCAAAGCATGAAGATACAATCATATACATAGAGCCAAACTCCAGAAGCAACAAAACATTCACATGCTAATTCAAAAACATAAATACCTGAGCCAAACGACCAAGAGCAAAAGCTGACATTTCCACAACCTGCTCATCTGATGATTGAAGCAACTTAATAAGTGGTGTAATTGCACCTCTCTGGGCAATGTGTACCTGCATTGTCATAATTGCCAGCTATATTTAGATGTGTACTCTAATCTATACATTTTTATGGATAACAAAAATGAGTTTGCAAAGACTATATTAGAGCCTGACAGAAAAGAGGCAAGCTCATACCTTGCAATCTGAATCAGGTGCAGCAAATTGACCTATTAATAGAGCTGCTTCTCTCTGTGTCTCCAAACAAGTGGAGCTGTAGATATCATAGCAAACAGTTACTAAAGATATTTCAAAGTTTCAGAAGCAAGCACTTGTTTCGGCAGAAGTAGAAAAGCAGAATAAAGAATCATCAACGCACCTAAGTAGACCAATTACTGGTTGTAAGGCACCAGCCCGGATAACCTCTTTCTTGATGTCAGGAGATGAGTGGACAAGATTTCCAATAGCCCCAATCTGAAAATTTCACAGTAGATTCTAAGGAACTGAACAAACCAGACCAAATGAAATAATCTATAGCAGGATAAGAACCAACCGCTTCGCCATGCACAGAAGGATCTTCTGATTGAAGCATCAATACAAGCATTGGCAAAGCATTTAGCTCCACAATCTACACATTTTGTTTTTTTAAATGTAAGAAACATGTCTCATATAAGCATCAACAAGAATCATTACAGCAAAACATACTTGGTTCTTGTTCTCATCATTTCTAAATGAAACTGTCCGCAAGGCCCCTGCAGCAGCCCTCTGTACTTTAACATCCGGAAAATTTAAAAGCTCGACAAGAGGTGGAATGCCGCCTTCAAGCCTGAAATTAATATTAAATAAGCGTCAAGTGAAAATAGCATTTCCATGATCAAAAACCAATAAAAAATGAATATAAGATACTTGTACCTTATATTTGTCTTAATCCTTGGATTGTCATGAGAAATGTTAGTGACTATATCAGCTGCTTTCCTAATAACACCATTAGCATACAAGCACTCACAACAAACTGATCGTCTCTTCAACAACTTCACCGTTGGGGCTATAGCCCCAGCATCCACAATAAGCTGCTGGTAACAAGGCTATAATAAACATAGAAAAGCTTACATCAGTACAAGATTGTCACATTCAAAATCATTCCTATGCACAAGATCCAATCAATTGAACATTTGCAGTGACAAGTCACAGACGCAATTCGCAACTCACGTTTTCGGAATACTACTCTTAAAATTTGAAACATGGATTGAGACTAAATTAACAATTCTTCTCAACAATTTTGTATCAAAAGAAGTTCGAGACAAGCGGCTACCTGAATCGCAGCAAGAAGTCCGAGTGCAGTAGCACAATCTTTCTCTAGCTTATGGTCACATGATTTCGTATCGTCACTGTCGACTTCCAAAGACAAAGAAGCCTCCAAACATTTCACCAAAGCAGGGATAGCTCCATTCTCCACAATCACTTCACCGTTTTCGTCTAATGTTAAACAGATAGAGAATATAAAATTCAACCAAAAACAACATTCTAGGTTTTACGAATCCAAGATCTGGCTGCTAAATACATCGTTAAACATAGATTCAAAGGATCAATATATAATAACCCTAAAATAGATTGAGAAATTCGATAACTACAGTACCGATTTTAGCCAGGTCGGAGAGATCAGAAGCAGCTTCCTCGACGGCTTCGCGATTAGATTCTGCATCTGAGAAAGCGGAGCTGATAACCTCGACGTGGCGGCGGATCTCGACGGCGAGATCTGTGTGTTCTTCGTCAGCCGTCTCCGTGAACTGTACGGCGATTGGCGCCATTTTTGTATCAAAACAGAGCTTCCGCTTCAAGTTTCTCTCGGCGAGGCGTGTTGTTCGCTGACGCTTTAGGTGGCTCTCCATCGAAGAATCTGAATCTGAAGAAGACGAAGAAGATCTGAAGAAGACGATTTTTGAGATTACTCAATAGTGATGTAGACTCTTTATTTTTTTTTCTTTATAATATCAAACGTTAAGGCGGTTATTGAATTATTTTAAAAAAGATTCTTGGAGCCAAATATTTTCCCTCGTCATTTTAACTTGGCGGGATTTTTTGGGCGTTTCTTTTTCTATGGTTCGATTAAACAATCTTTATTGGCTTATTTTACCATTATGGGCTTCTATGGGCCCATCATAACATCCCCACATGTATAATAGATACGAAGTGCGTTTCTATTGTTTAAATCAAAAATCGACCGGAAGATCCAAAAATTAGGGATTGGAACGATATCTCATAGAACCATCGTAGAAATTCATTATCAGACATGGAGAATGAGCCAGGGACTGACACGTGGGTTGGAAAAAAGGTGTGGACAAAGTGGCCTGAGGACAATCACTATTATGAAGCTCTTATAACTGACTACAATCCTGATGATGTATCTTATCTTTTGATTCTTCTATATATATATATATATGTTAGTCTTTTTGTTTTATCCGTTAAATCTCTGTTTTTCTGATTTTTTATATCCCTTTTTAATGAATAAAAGGGGAGGCATGCTCTAGTGTATGATATCAACACCGGGCATGAAACTTGCGAATGGGTTAATCTCAATGAGGTAATTAATAATGATTAAACTCAAAGAGGTTCTTGTCTTTTTTTTACCTTTTTGTACAAAAGTGCAGAAGGAGATGTTGCATCATAAAACCTTATTGTATAACCATAGCTCACTTTTATTATATTGTCCGCTATGGCCTTAAATTGGGTAGTTTTTACGGGTTTTTTTAAGATATTACTTATATATTAGACACTTCTTGTCTAAACTTTATGTTGGACTAGTATTGAATTGTTTTTTAAAGAGTTAATCTCGTTCTTTGATTATGAATGTTTTGTATATTATAGATATCTCCTAGAGATATCAAATGGGAAGGTGGGGAGGATCCAGGGGTTTCTCGTAGAGAAGGCTAAGAAAGTGCTGAGAGTAAGAAACCATATTGCATCTTTTTTTACAATTTAATGATATTTTGTTATTTTATTACTTTCTTGTGACGAGCAAAAACCCATATACACTAGTTTAAAATAATGTTAGTGCGATAAATTTCATTGTTATAATTAATAAAATGTTAACAAATATTTGTCAAAAAAAAAATGTTAACAAATGTCAAATCTAGTTTAGATTTGAAGTTTGAACACATATGGATACCAATATTTGTGTGACAAAAAAATATCAATATATACACGAGGAATTCACAAAACTACACATTTTCAACTGTTCTTTTACAAAATTATATTTAATTCAATATTTTTACATATTTAATCTCATTCAAAATTTTAAATGGTTGATTTACCTTTTAAAATAAAAATATTTTCATTTGAGTTCAAGTATTTAGTGTCTAGAGTATAATATTAAAGGGATATGATTGTCTGGGTATGATTTATTTGAATTTAATTTTGAGTATTTTGGTGTAGTTTTGAAAATTGACTTTGAAATGATGTAATTTTTCGAATTACAATTCAAAAAGTGTAGTTTTGTAATTGTCCCTATGTACATTTTAATTTTTGCAAATACTTTTTGTTTCAAAATTTCGTTCCTTTATGAAGTTAACTGAAATTGGTTTGTAATATATATTTTTTAATTCGAAGAGATTATTGAATGATAATTCTTTAAAATACCATCATTAAACTTATTACAAAATTTATTATAACAAAAATATCATTAAACGGGAAGTGGCCTTGGTCTAGTGGCAGTCATAAGTCCACAGAAGGCAGGTAGCACCACCCCACCCGGGATCGATTCCCCGCGCCTACGATAGTGTAGGTTTGGCTAATGGGCCGGCCATTTGTGGCCCAAATGTTGACAAAAAAAAAAAAAAAAAAAAATATCATTAAACTGTTTTTTATAGGGACGACGATTTATTTACCCCTCAAGAGTTGCATCCCACACTCGTTACACCTGAACTCTCATACTATGTCTATTTACACCTGAACTCGTTAAAACTTTATTCAGTACACACATAGTAATTTAACTCTAATTAATTGCACATATTAGACAGAAATCGCGTTTTAGTCTAATAAATAGCGTTTCCCTAGCGTTTACGATTACCCGGTTTATGACCCAACGAAACACTCTAAATCAACCAGAGTCTTCTCCCTTATTCTGCATATTCACTTAATAAATCGAAAAATCGATTTTGGGGATTTAGGGTTCATATCTGAAATCGATTTGGGGGTTTTTGTGATAGTGAGATTCGATACGATTTTAAACACCGTAGAGAAGAATCAAGAACGATTGTAGTAAGAAAATGACTGGTTCTTCATCAAGTTCCATTCAGAGCTCCTCGCGACACTCTGTGAATGGTTTGGCGGAAGCTTGCTGGTGCGGAGGAAGTATTGTCACGTTTACGTCGAAGACAAATGAGAATCCTAACAGAAGATTCCACAGATGCGTTTATGGGCAAGAGGTATGACTTATTGTTTGTTGAATCGATGTAAAATGTTGATTAAATGTGTCTTTATGTTCATAAGTTCATGAATAAGTGTTTTGGTTTCAGAGAAAAGCTGAGAAACATTTGTTTAAGTGGGTTGATGAGGTTATGCTAGAGGAGATTAAGATTATTGAAGCTAAACATGTGGATTTTGTGAAAAAAGTTGAGGCAATGCAAGGCAACATTGAAGAGTGGTTTGAGAAAATGGAATCCGAGACTGAAGTGAAGATTACTAACAAGGTTAAGACTGAAGTGAAGATTACATTGCTTAAAATTGCAATCACAATTGTCGGTTTAGGGTCGTTTGTTTGGGTTTGTGGTTGTTTTCTCTTTTGATCATGTATGTGTTTTGGGGTTTAAGAATGTTTCGTATTTGTGTTTTTGATTGAGATATTGTTTGAGATTCTGGTTTAATGTTATGTTGTTTCAAACTCATGAAATGTTATTATGTTCAGGATTTGAGATTGTGTTTTAGGGTTTGAGATTGTGTTTTAGTGTTTTAATAAGACAAAAGGTTTAAATAGTGTTTTAGTGTTTTAACACACAACATACCATCTCAAACCACATAAAACATATGTTTTAACTAAAATACCACAAAACATGTTTTAACTGATTAACCAACACATATTGTCTAGTGAAATAGTTTCAAAAATACACTAGCAATAACACACCAAAAGCATACTAAACCATTAACCCTACACCATCATCTACTTGTTACACCATCATCCACTTGTAGTTTGCGATTGCTGAGTCAAGACAACTGAAGACTGTGAAACCTGAACATACAAAAGCAATGTATGAAACCTGAAAAAATGCAATTTCAAACTTAAACAGACAATGAGGTTGAGTTTATTTACCTGAGGTTGAACTTCTTTATCATGTTTCTTCTTTGGACCTACCTTCTTCTTGGTAGCAACATCTTCATCCTTCTTCTTAGGAGCTTCAGTTCTCTGCTTCTTCTTAGGAGGTACTTCAACACCAGGTTCCTTCTTTACCTTTGTCTTGGGAAACTTCTTACATCCAAGAGAGTTGTGACCAGCTACACCACAACTTGAGCAATGAATTTTCACTCCAACTCTGCCTAATGACTGTTTCTTCTTCTTCTTTGGTGATTCCACCACACTTTTCATTCTTGGATACTTTCTCTTCTTCTTCTTCTTCTTCCTTCCAGGTAGCTCTGGCTCTGGAGGTGCTTTCACCAATGGGAGACCATATCTCAACCACACTCTAGGTCCTCTTACCGGGATATTAGAAATCTCATAGTTATCTTGCCAAATCCCAACTGAGAAGAAGCTTGAAACATAGTCTTCAGGATCCATATCATTGTCTATCATAACCCCATAAGCATGCTCACAAGGTATTCCTGTAAGTTGCCATTTGTAGCATGTGCAGGTTTTTGAATTCATGTTGATCCTATGAGCATCTCCATGTAGATGAACCTCAAACAGACCATGTGTTGTTGTATACGTGGTGCATTTCTCAGCATCCTCTCTCTCCTCTCTAAGACATGTAGCAACATATTTGGTGTACATACCTTCCCGTTTATTAGCTTTCAACTTCCTCTTTGATATCCTCTCCATTGCTTGTCTCCTTATCATCTCAAGCATTGGTATTAGTGATTTGGCTCTTGCTGTTGTTATTGTTGCATTGAAGGACTCAGTTGAGTTATTGTCCACATGGTCACAGAAGCTTCCTAGCCTAAAGAAGGCTCTGCACCAAGTCTTTGGTTCTTCTTTCACCACAGAGTTAAAAAGAGACATGTTGTAGTCTTTGATCTTCTTTAGATTCTCTTCATAATCAGTGATGTTGTAACTCCAAGCAAGGTTCCAAATCAGAGGCTTCAACAAATCCAACTTCCCATGTACCTTCTTCAGATTGTCTACTATATGCTTAACACATTTCCTATGCTCTGCGTGTGGTAACTCATCTTTCACTGCACTTATTAGTCCCTACAATATACACAACAATCAATAATACATTGTTAGATCATTAAAACAATACAAGAGTTTGGACAAATCAGTTTTAAACACTACTAAATAGTTAATTTTACCTTAGATCTGTCTGAAGTTATGACAAATCTACTCCCATCTCCAAGACATAAGTCTTTCTTGATTTGCTGAATAAACCATAGCCAACTAATAGTAGTCTCAGCTTGTACTACGGCCCATGCTATTGGGTATATCTGATTGTTCGCATCATGACCAACGACAGCCTAACAAAACACCTTTTACGTACTGTTTTCGGAAACGTACCATCTAACCCTATTACTGGCCTACAAGACCCTCTCCAACAATTCCTAATCTTGTCAAAACAGACATAGAAACGATTGAATACATCTTCACCAGCAGAGTTTGGAACCGTGTCCACAAAAACAACAGTTCCAGGATTAGAGGTCTCAATCTCCTTCACATAACCACGTATATGTGCAAACTGGGAAACATACTCACTCTCTAACCATCTCAAAGCTAAAGTCCTCCCTCTTTGACATTGATTCCTTGTGCTCACAAAATGCCACTTATCCTTGATGTAGTTTTGTATATCCTCAGGCATGAAATTAGGTTCATGCCTCAGCTTCTCTCTGAACAATCTAGCAATCACAGGACTTTTCAACATCTTACACTTTCCATTTGGGTTGCATTTGTGATGGTTGTATGTAGTCTTCACACTCCACATCCTCTTTGGAGTATCATAGGAGCAATAAACGCGCCATTTACACTTGCCTGAAGTCCCACATTTAAAGGAGCATTTCTCCTTATCCCACCTTTCTTGAACAATGTTGAAACCAGTCCTAAGAGCATAGGACAAGACCGCTTCTTTGAACTCCGAACACGGGAAGAATGCACTACCTATAGCTAACCTGTCGACAGGCTTCTGGCTCTTTCTCTCATAGCGCATGTACGGGTCGTCATCATCGTCACTGTCTTCATCTTTGTCGGAGTCAGGAATCTCGTTACGAATCCTCATCCACTCGTCCACAAAGTCATCCACTTATGCATCAGCTTCAACTTCATACTCGAAGTTGTCAAGTGCATCATCATCCTCTCTGACCACAATCGCTAAATCAACGGCAGGATTCTCCTCGTCACTCTCATTGTGATTCTTTTCCAGATTCTCTTCCAGCTTCTCTTCGTCGTGCTTCTCTTCAGGCGGAAGCCATTCTTCGCGAATCGTTTCCACTCTAACCTCTCCTTCGTTCTGTTCTCCGACGATCTCAACAGGAACATTCATAAGATTCTCTTCACTCTCCATCAAAAGATTGTTGGGATTCCTCTTCGATTTTGATATTTTCTCTCTCGAAATCTCTCTTTCGATTTCTCTCCAAACCCTAATCCCCAAATTTTTTTTGTCGATGTAAGTGAAAAGTGAAGATGGTATAAAGGGAAGAAACACTCTGATTGATTTAGAGTGTCTACGTGGATCATTAGTATATCTCTGGATAATTAATCGGGTCATCAACGTGATTTAATTAGTCGCAATCGTGATTAAGGCAATAAAATAGCGTTTAACGAGTTCAGGTGTAAATAGACATAGTATGAGAGTTCAGGTGTAACGAGTGTGGGATGCAACTCTTGAGGGGTAAATAAATCGTCGTCCCTTTTTTATATCAAGAAATACATAAAAAAATGTATTAGTTTACAAAAATACCACAAGTACAAAAAAAGTTTTATTATTTTTAGATTTTTTTTTTGGTTCGCTATATAGTGTTGAATATAATTTTCTTGGCTAAATATGATATAATTTTAAATTTATGGTGTAATTTTGAAAATCTTAAACTAATTTAAGATTTTGGTATTTTGAGAAATTTTTTTAGTGATATTTTTAAAAGTTTATAAAATGCGTGTTAATTTTGTAAGACATTTTTATAGGAGAATTATAAAACTACATCATTTCAAAATAACTTCACAAAACTACACCTAAACACTAAAAATTAAATTCAAATAAACTCTACTCACACAATCATACCCTTAATATTATATCATAAATACTAATTAGCGAACCCAAATGAAAAGATTTTAATTTTGATAATTTTTTAAAAGGTAAATCAAACTTTTAAAATTTTGAATGGGTATAAATATGTGAAATAATTGAATTAGGTAGAATTTTGTAAGGGAAGGAAGTGCGTATTTTTGTGAATTCCTCTTTTTTTATTAAGTAGTATTCATGAAAATTGCACTTATTTATTAATGGATAATTACCATAAGTTACAATTACAGAAAAATACATGCCTACATTATGGTAAGATTTAAATTTAATAAATAATTAGCGCGTCCTATAAATACACATCCTCTCTGTTTCTAAATTCATCAGTGAAATCATCTCTTGCGGCGAAATACGAAAAGATATTATTATGACTAATAATCTTCTCCCTCCTTCAACGACGATCTCGTCGAAACCTCTTCCTTCCTCCGAATCTTTTCCGATCACCGATCATCGGAAGTTATATTCTCCGGAGAAGTTGATACTAGATCTCATCGATCCCGAACTCAGGGAGAAATCTCTCCGTCTATTAGCCAAGGTAGGTTATATTCTTCTCTACTTATACTCGATATGCTTTCTTGATTCTGTATTGTGTATTAGGAACCTTTGAATCGCTTGGGTTCTTCGTTCTATGCGTTTGATTCAACGAAACTTTATATTCTCTATTGCGATGAATCTAGGGTTTGCTTTTCAGATTATTTCAATATTGTTGAGCTGATTTTGTAGGATAATCGTTGGGAATGTAGATTAGATGATTGGTCTTCGATCTTGATTTTGAAACAAAATTATGTTTAATATCACTTTAAGCTGGCTTTTAGGGCTATTTAAATGGTTTTTTGATGGTTACTGAACTAATTAATTCTTTAAATCTGTACATTAGGCAGAGGATACTTTATTTTATATGTTCTTGTTACTGAAATTGATGTGTATTAGTAATGTAGCTTGTGTCCTGTGTTGTTTACTTATTTTCTTTCGATTTCTTTTTGCAGAATAGAGAGTTCTTTCATGATTTGGCACCGTTGTTATGGCATTCTGTTGGTACCATTTCAGTTCTTTTACAGGTATTTTACCCATTGTTTACTTCTCTACTCTTGGAACTTGTTTCTTTTGTTCTTAAGGGGGCAATGATATATTGCTTGATGGCTTCGGTTTTGGATTTTACGATTTGATGTGTAAAGATGTAGTCTTTTTCTGCCTTCTCTATTTCAGGAGATTATCTCACTTTATCCTGCCTTATCTCCTCCAGCAATGACTTGTGCTCAATCGAATAGAGTCTGCAACGCACTTGCGCTTCTCCAGGTGCGTGAAATCTTGTCAATTTTTTTCTATTTGTTTTTGGGAGAATGGCAAAAAGTTGTATTATTTTGAATACTCTAGCTTCTATTGTTTCAACATTATGTTCTTGTTAATTTTCTTTTTGGTTTTCCAGAGTGTTGCTTCGCATCCTGACACTAGAATGTTGTTCCTCAAAGGTACAAGAAAGTTTTTGGCTTAAACTTATGTTTCAAGACTCTAATTGTTATATTGTTCGTTACTTGTGTGCTCTGTAACTTAAGTAAAGCTGTAGATTACATTAGCCAGTAATGACCCAAATTGTCTGCTTAACCTGATTTTTAGAACCACCTTGTTGGTCACTAGTCAAATCTTTTATTGGTTATGTGTGGTTATAAACTTATAACTTAAAGCTTAAAGCCGGTGTCTTTTCAAAATACAGCTCAACTTCCTTTGTATTTGTACGCTTTTTTGAATACTTCAACCAAGTCAAGATCCTTTGAGTACCTTCGCCTGACTACCCTGGGGGTTATTGGTGCACTTGTCAAGGTATGTCTTAGTGCTTTCCTTTAATTTGCTTACATATGTTTAGATATTAACTCACAGTTTCTTGGTAATATATCGTGTTGATTTGAGAAACAACCAATCTAGGATGCTAAGACTCTGAGTTAATAGACTTGTCACACTTGTATTTTTCGTAGTTTGATATTTGTGTCGCAACATTGTTGATTTGGTTTGGTAGGTTGATAATACAGAAGTGATTAAATTTCTTCTTCAAACTGAAATCGTCCCATTGTGCTTCCAAACAATGGAAAATGGCAGCGAGTTATCAAAGGCTGTAAGTTTTTCTTTTCAAATGTTTATCTTAATCATTCATATGCTTGAAACATGTATATCAAGTTTCCTATTCACTAGTACAGTCTTTTTGCATAGGTATTCAATCGTTGCTCCATAAAAATAACTCGTATAAATATTGATGTCTCTGATACAAATGTCAGGTTGGTAGCTTCATTATACATAAAATTTTGGTGGATGAAGTTGGGCTTGAATACATGTGTGCCACACCAGAGAGATTCTTGGCTCTTGGTCGGGTTTTGGGAAACATGGTTACTTTACTTGCAGAATCAAAAGAACCTTCTCCTAGGCTTCTAAAGCACATCATACGCTGTTATCTCAGCTTAACAGCGAACCCGCGGTTTTACTAATGATCCCTTTCTCCCTCATTTGAATACAAATCCTTATACACTCTCTTGCTTACATGACAATTGTTATTGATGACATTCAGAGCCTGCAATTCACTTCGACGTTGCCTCCCGGATATTCTAAGAGATGCTACCTTCTCAAGTTGTCTATATGTAATAACTGTTATATCTCTTAATAGCATCATAACAGAGTACTAGTGATACTTATACCAACTTTTTGGTATTTGAGACTTGACTGTTTTAAGCTTATCTTGTCTTATGCTTATTTTGACAGGAAGAACCACTTGCATGGGAATGGCTGCAACAATTGCTCCACAACGTTAGTATTGGCGGTAGAACACATCAAGGATTTGATCATATGCTATGAATTAAACCGAACCGAAGGTTATATTTTTGTTTAGATAGTTAGGACTTGGGAGGAATCAGAATTACAGATGAGTAAATAATCTCACAACCAATAAAGAGTACATTGATTTTATTTTTGATCATTTTAAAGATTACTTTGATTTTCTAACATTATTACGATGTTGCAATTATAGCTACTTTTCCAATTAAAAGACAGAACCAAGCTTTTGAACCAAAAGGATATTCGTTTTAACAAAGATATGAAATTGAAAGAAACTGCGTCTATATACTTATTGTAGTTGCAACATACAATTTTTAGATGATAATAGCAGAACATAATCCAATCCAAGAGGCTAATAATAAAGAAAAACTATTATAGTTTTTTCTTTCTTGTTTTGCTCTTAATTATTGTGCTAAATGAGTTTTTTAAGTGTTTACTTTCTTCAAGTTTGTAAACTGAAGTACACATTGTATGTTTCATCTCTAAAGCTGGACAATGGAGATAACACAAAGTTCCTCTCTGTTCCACTCATCACGAAACTCATTGGATCGTATAGCTTCATCCCATTTCTTATCTTAAAGCTTGCTGCCTGTTTAAACTTCTCACCAGTCACATCCGAATCACATCCAAGCCGCAGTTTCATCAGTGGCTTCAAGGTTTGATCGCTGTAAACAAAACAACCTTTTTTGCTCTCTAGCCTAAACGAAACGCTTCCCGGCTTCCCATCAAGTCCAGATACTAACCTAAAGCTAGAAGCTTCTTTGTCGGTAGAAGAAGAATCTTGAATTGCAAGGATGCTACCGGCTGATTGCATTACAAGCATGCCAGGGAAATCAAACGGTTCGATCATGACCTGGCTTCCAATGAGCTCATCTGGACCTGAAACCCCTTTTTTAGAATCATTGGTCATAAGCCTGAAAGTCGCTTCAACTGCTTTTTGTGTCCCTGGCTCAGGAGATACTTCCATTGTGATGGTCCGGTTGCTATTTGACATTACGTAAGATATATTTCCGAATTGTTGCGAGAGTGTGACAAGGTGGTTGATATGTGTTTCAGGTATAGATTCTATCCATTTCCCAGCTTTAGCCTTAGTTGTTATGCTCCAATCCTTGCTTGTGAATCCAGATAACAAGTAAGGGCCAAAGAGTATGGCTTGAAGAGACGAATACTCGGGCCGATCGTCTAAAATACTCACAAGAAAGGGAAATAATATCAAATCAGTCTAATATACTCTCAGAGCAAGAATACTAACATCATAAGATTCAGACAGTGTTTTTGTAGTACCTTTTACAGCTTCGGTTCTGATACTCATCGGTAGATCCATTGTTACTTTATCGCCGGATTTCCAGCTTTGTTTGATTGATAAGAAGTTACCTGCAAAGGAAAAGTTAGGTCTAATAAGATTCTCACATGTACAAACTAGAGACTATAACAGAACACACAAGAATCTTGAGTCAAGAGTTGGTAGTAACATTTGTATTCGATTCTCGGTGATATATGAAGGTTGCAATACTCACCTGAAGCTGGTACTTTCAGGGATTGGCCATTCAAAGATATTTTAGCACTTTCAGAGTTTGTCCAGACAGGAACTCTTAGATTCAAAGTCGATTCCTTCCCAGTTCCCTGCAAGAAACTTCTATACATCAGACTCTACATTCAATGGAACATGTTTGGATCAAGTTTTAACAAAAGCTTACCCCTTTAGAAGTTGAGAAAGTGAATGTCACACGCATATAAGGATCCCACGACACAACCGGTTTAACTTTCTGAGATAGCGAAAGACCAGCAAGTTTCCAATCTATTGAGCTTGATATATACTGCATGACATAAAGAGCTGGAGATGATTCTCCACCTTCTTGAAAGTAAATAGAATCTCCGAGCTTTGAGAAAGATTCGATTCCAGTGCCATAGCAACACCAGAAGGCATCATACGGTGTTCCCCAACCGTGAAAACTCTTGGCTTTAGAAACACCTCTACCTAATGGCAGCATGTAGATCATCACACCAGGTTGTGTTCCTCTTTGAGTTCCAAGCACACCATTAGTCAAAGCACGTTCGTAATAGTCTGCATAAGTAACCTCCCTTGTCCACCTAAACAAGTTCCTAGAGACCTGAAAGTTGTATAAAGCTTTGTTATGTTAACATTGCACAAACAAAAGAGAGTTAATATTGGGTTTTAAAAGCTTACCTTGAGCATGTTATAAGTAGTACACAATTCCTCGTTCTCGGTTCCTAGAGTAGACGCCATTCTCTTTGGATCTTGCCTAATGATATAACATTTCAAGGTTATGGTTAATAGTTAAAAAGCAAGATCGTATAACACTATACTCATGTAATGTTATTACCAGTGCTCATCAACTGATGTTCCTCCTGTTGCATAGCTATGAGACGCATTGACGATATCCATAAAAAACATCGAGATTTCCTGTAAAAATGAAGATTTCAGAATCTCGAACCAATGTTTTCTCTTACAAATCTCACACTTCATGCTACAATATACCTTATAGAGTGGATCACCAGTAATCTCATACCGAAGTTGAGACCCGACGACAATGGGGATATGCGTGTTAGAGTGGAACCCGCTTATATCATCGGCCTAAAAGACAAAGAAAACTCTTATCAATGTACCATTCACGTGTACTCAAGCTAATCATCTTATAAAACTAACCTGAATTGCAAGCACACCAAGAAAGCAAGGCTTGTCAAAGAGATGCGCGAGAAGCAAATACTTGGAATCTCCCTGCATAGCACAAATAGCTATAACGTGAAACAATCAAACAACAAAAGCAATATAGTAAAAATCTAAGGATTCTTCTTTTGAAGAGTGATGAGATTTTGAACTCACAGTGATGCTATAAATCTGGTACAAAATATCGTTCATGCCACCTGTCTCCTCGTTTAGTGATCTCCAATGTCTTTCGACGCTATACTTCTTTATCACATTGCGAACACGTACATAGAAGTAATCAGCCATCCATGTAGCCATCTTCAGTGCTTGGCTGCTCCCAGCTAGCTTGTATTGATCCACTAAACCGGCTAAAATCTGTCGAAAAACAAAAAGACATAAAGTTAAAACCTTTTTCTTGCAAAAACACGACAAGCATATACTAAAATCTTGCATCTCAATAGTAAAGAGTTTGTTTTCTTCACCTTGTGAATGGTGTAGTAAGGAGCCCATACAGGCGTTATAGCTTCGAACCTGTCGAAAAAACTGCTAGGGAAAGCAGAGAGATATCCTGTGCCGACTTTCTGCTGACACTCCGATAAAGCCGAGATTAGAGATGACATCTTCTCCTTGAGAGTATCATTATGTGTGCTTGCCCACATATAAGCTGTTGCACTCAAATAGTGACCTTCAAATACAAAAAACAATCATATAACATAAGACACATAGTAACAAAAGTTAAGTCCTTTAAGGATCTTTTAACATTCTTAAGCAAATATACACTTCTAAAACATAGCTTATAATACCGATGAAATGGCCACGGAGATCTTGCCCTGGTGCTTCCCATCCACCATAGGGATCTCCATGAGAAACAAGACCAGCTTCTTTACGGAAACTCCAAGTCAAACGATCAACATCCAACATCAAAAGATACTCAAGATTTGTCTGTTGAGCTCTCCAATGGAAACTTGTTGGATCAAGCCTAACATCATGCAAAGAGACATCTTTTAGAAAGTTACCAGAGGCATTGTTTGAGTTCTTGAACTTTCTGTAAAGCAAAGTCCATTCATATTCGTCTTCTTCTTCTCTCAACATCTTTCTTGGCAACAAACTAGACCAAGCTGAGTCATCTGTTGGTGTTAGATGGTAATGAGAGAACATCTCTTTCTTTAAAGTTTGGTTCTTTGATTGTAGAAGCTCGTAGCGGAAAGTGTGAGATGAAAGCTGTGTAGGAATGTTTGTACACTCTTTTGCTAAAGAAACAATAACAAAGCTTGTGTATAACATAGCAATGGTTATGATCAAAGTAGACTTCATGTTATCGATTTGTCTTTTGAAATCAGACCAAATTTTTAAAAAAGTATCTTAAAGAGATATATTCTGTAATGTTTCAGATTCAAAACCCACAAATCAAAAACTCAAATTTCGAGAAGAGAAGGAAAAAGACTTTGAAAGAGATTTGTAAGTGGAAGAGAGAGTAATAATGAGAGTATGTATTTATAGAGTAATAAAGCAAAAGAGTCCTAAATATATAAGCAATGTCTTACTACATAACAAATATATATATATATGTGTGTGTGTATATATAACATCACGTGATAAAGAAAACAGAGAGAAACAGAGTAGAGGAGGTTCACGGATACTTTGTCGCTTTCATTGTTTGGGTTTTGTATTGGCTCTGTAAAAAAGGAAGAAATGTTATCGAGAGAGATCAGTGGTCTGTTTCTGAATTTTGTAAACATTTGTTTCGATCCAAAAAGGATTAAAAGTTTTTTCATTTTTAATCGCTAATTAACGAAAGTGAAGGTAGGTTTTTTGTTGCAGAGAAAAAGCTACGAATGGGAAAAAAAGGTTCAAGGAGAGAGACAAAAAAAATACAAAATAAATAAAAATAAGAGAAATTCGTTTTATAATTAGTAGAGTTCTAAAGATTTTGAATTTTTTCAAATAACTTAAATTTTGTGATTTAAAAAGAAAAAAATTGGAAGAACGAGTTATTTTAGTCATAAAATATAAAAGAGAAAATATTTTAAAGATTTGACCCCGAAAAATAGTATTTTGAAGAAACTAATATTAAAATAGTAGGGATAGTTATAAAACTACACATTTTGATTAATATTTCACAAAACCATTTTTAAAATCCAAATAAACTATATTCATACCATCTTATCATTTTAATATTATACCTTTAACACTAATTAGTCAACCAAAAAATAAATTTGGTAACTTTTTAAAAAATAAAAGTAACAATTTAAAATTATGTATATATATATGTACAAAAATTAAATTTGGCGTAGATTTGTGAAAGAAGGGTTGAAATGAATTAGTTTCGTGAATTCGTGTTAAAAATATTTTGAAGAAACTAATATGTAAGCAAACGATAACATTCTTACTTTTAACCGTTGTGAACAAACGTAAATTTGATATTACAAGAACTTATTTTCTTTTTAGTATTATACACTAAAATTTGAACCAAAAAATTATATGTAACAATACCGAAAAATTAATATTTTTAGTTTTCTAAATATTATATTTAAAGATTTTAAGAAAATTTATAAAAAAATAACATATTATAATTTGTCAAATATTAAACATCGGTAGATAATTTGATATAAGGTTTTGGTTTCAATCCCTTTAGTTTTTAAAAAATATACACATATATATGTAGCTAGAAAGGAGAAAGTATTGTCTACTAATTGCTCGCTATGTTCTTCTTGACTATACATGTGAAAACGAGAACTTGCAAATCAAAAAGAAAGAAGATTAATCAATATTAATAATGAATATAACCTATTATCAATCAAATCCAAATAATTTACAGAAAAGAAAATCTTGCAATGATATATTGCATACAATATATATTATCCCGAAGTATAATTACAGACCACATTGAAAAACACGGTAACAAACTTTTGTTAATTTTTCCACTTGTTAAAACGATTGGATATGTGAAGAAGGTAAACATTTTTTTTGCTAAAGAAAATAAGGTAAACATAATTATGAAAATATGTGAATCATTACGAATATCAATATGAAAATTTTGAGATTTAAAAAATTGGATCGGATAAAGATTTAAAATATAATTATTAAAATTGGAAAACAAAACTGAAAGATTTTTATGAAGATGACATAATAATGTTGATGAAATAATCAGGATTTGAGGAAAAAAAGGAATTAGTTAATTTTTTTTTTTAGATTTAAGTGCTTAACTGTAGATCATTTTCTTTTTTGTTTCTCTAAATTTTTTTAAAATTATGAAATACAAGCCACGTGGGCCAACGTTACTAGTATTTATTTTTCTCCCATACGAACATTAATGCAAAATTACATATACTGTGCTGGACCCAATTTATTATTATGGATCGATCCAAAGTTATGATCATTTCTTTCCTGAGCTGGATATTTATTGGCCACTCTTCTCCTTCCTATTCATACATAAGATGTATATATATATTTCTTTTTTATATTCCATAATTAGTTGGATATGGTTTATGAAAACAGTATAAATATATAACATGTATTGTGTCAACTCTTAATTGAACAAAACATTATAACTGTATATAACATATGAGTTGTGACAATAAAGTTGATGGCTCTACTTGAATTTGAATCCTCATAATATATTATATTAGTATGCTATATCAAAGAACTATTACGAAAACTATATACGCGTGGTGTAAAATGTAAATGTTGTATATTTAACAAAACAATAATAGACCAATACATATAAAAAAGTAGACCAAAATAAAAAAACAATAAATGAATATCTACCCCAATTAATTTAGATACTTTGTTGACATAGTCGCCACTCTTCTACAATGTCTTTATTTCAATATATAGAAAACATTCCTATTACATTTTTTATTCCTTGCAAAAGTTAATTTAATTATTTTTATCGTTTGTTAATTATAATACGTTTTTTTATTGAATAATGTTTATATATATTATTTTTTTTGACAACTAATGTTTATATATTGTTTTAAATAGTTATTTCCCATTTTTTGACAGGTATTAGCGCACTAATAATAATATTTTTTGAATTTCGCAATTTATTGATATGTATGCAATTCTATTGCGTATGCAAATTGAACATAATAAATAAAAAGATAAACATATTGAAACTGAAAGAGTTGTTGTGTAGTTATGAAGAGTGATGTTTAATTAGTTAGTTAGATGTAATCGTCATTTGTCAATTTCTGAATGAAATTTTCATTTCTATACATTCCGACAATTTTGTTATTTTCTTATGCGTCTAAATATATTTGCTACCGTCAATTATTTGATCAATTATCTTTAATTATTTTAATTATTGAAAAGCAAATATTTTTTTAGAAAGTTCTCTGGAAAGCAAAGTTTCTTAAAAGTTTTAAGGAAAATGAATATTATGATGACGTTTAGTTTGTTGCTTCAAGAAAGGATTATAATCTAACACGTCAAGATTTAACAACCAAATGTCTCTTTTTCGAACGATAGTGCCTAAAATACACCATTAACTTTGTCATCTCACTTGTATATTACACTCCATATCTCTATCTAAATATATGAATAATTAAAATAACACTAAAAAATGATAAACGATAAACAAAAATATATGATTTTCTTTTTTTTGGTTAATTTGTTGAATTCTTAATATTTTCTGATTAATTTCTCACTATTAAAGTTATTTTTAGAGGATTTTTAATCATATATGACTTGGCACATATGAAAAAGCGGATGTGATAATATATACTCCCTCCGTTTTTTAATATAGGATTTTTGTTGAAAATATTTGGTTTAAAAAAGATGGATTTTCTCATTTTTTATATAATTGTTAATGATAAATTATAAAATTCAAAAAAAATAACTAAACATTATTGGTTTAAAGTTGTTGGAAATTATAAATCACAAAAAAAATATATTTTTATATGTTTGTTTATTATATCTGAAAAAGTAGAAAATCTTATAATAAAAAACGGAGGTAGTAGTAGTTTACTTAAAACTTAGAGCATCTCCAATGAGAATAATTAAACATGAGTTTCTTAAGAAAAAAGAAAAATAGTTATATATTGGATGAGTTTTTTAAATTGTCAAGAAACCTACCCAACCTTACTAAAACAAGAGATTTTAGTGACATTGTTGTGGGTTTCTTGACAATTTAAGTAACCCATCTAATATAGAATTATTTTTCTTTTTCTTTTTTTCTTAAGAAACTCATATTTAATTACTCCATTGGAGATGAGCTTACTACTATAGTACTATACAATCCAAAAATCAGAATCAACCTTACAATAAAAAAAAATTAACAAAATATTTTTCACAATTAAAAGCTTAGAGCATTAATATAGGGTTCTTACCCACACCTCTTAAAGGTGGGACCCACAAAAAACATAAGAACCACATCTAAAACCTCTATTTTAAGAGGTACTTCTTAAACTTTTCGTGGGTCCCACTGCCACGTGGCGACCCGCGATTGGTTCTTTTATTTTATTTTTTCGAAAAAAATAAATAAAAACAAATTAATTTTTTTTTAAGAGGTGTTTTTTGCCTCTTGATGGATATTAATGCTCTTATAAACTTTACAAAGATAAAGATAAGGACTAGTTAGTACAACAATCCCTTATTAGAGAAAAAATAATAGTTCTAAAGACACATGTGAGCAAAGTCTCCTAATGCATGTGGTGGTCCTAGGTCACCTCTTGAGCCACACCCTCGGTTCCCACCATCACCTCTTCAATTTTCTTGAAATGATTTTTTTAAACTTTAAGTTACACAACATGTTGGATACATTTCTACTCTTATACAAAAGAAAATAATATTCCCCATTAGTATAATAATAAGGATCAAAGGTATCATTACAACATATGTATAGCCTAAGCAAGAACTTCATTTTTGTGACAAGCTCTTATTTTCACTTCCAAAAGCTTTGTACTATTAACATCTTGCACATCACAACATTCAATTCTTTCACCCTGTTAAATTTACATTTAAAATGTTATAAAATTCATATAAAAATAGATTATATGCATGATTAGTATCTTAATTTACCATCTTATGCATAGTAGTAGCAATGACATTGACTTGTGTAATGTTATGAGCAGAGTGGTTGCCGTTTAACAAACAAGGATGAAAACTACTTGCCGTTTTCGTCTTGTACATAGTAGTTACCAAGCTTTGGTTCTTTTCCTCAACAACAGAATCAAAGAAGAATTGTAAAGGCATCTCACAAGGATCATTGCTCACTTTTCTTGTGTTGAAAGTGTACAATGGTGTCCTAACACTCTTCCATGGCCGAAACGTTTCGAGTGGGCGTTTGAGATGGTTTCTTGGGAATATTGATTGGTAGATATGGACTGAGTATCCCCAAGAGACGGATACTGACCAGTTTTTTCCTCTTTGGTAACATATTGTTTGTTGCAAGATTCGGGTTTGATCTGTTTTCGCGGTTTTCATGAGGTGGTTTACTGATTCATGCCGGTTCATTGCTGGGAAAATCGGTTCTATTACATCAAAATGGTGTAGGCTGATAACTGGATTCTGTGGATGAGCTGATAAGAGACCTGATATGTCACCGTGCAGATCAATCTAATACATGTAACACCACAAGGTAGAACAGAATTAGACTTATGTTAATACAAAGTGTGGTGGAAGGATCACTTTCTTGTTTATGTATAATACCTGGTGCATGCCTTTCTCCAAAGTAAGATCTATTCCTAAGTCAGCCAAGCAACGAAATGAGAGGAGATCGCTATAAACGCCAAGGTACCTTGCGATGCAAGCTTCCATATTTTTGAGAAGTGTTTCAACTGTTGGATAGCTCAATGCATATCCGCCGCCTCCATATCCCATATCGAATGCGAAAACCGCGTTGGACGAAACGGTTTCCGAGTTCACACCAATGTAATAGTGTTTCTTGTGGTCATACTGGTTTAGGGTTTGGACTAAATTGTCTAAAAAGAAAAGTGTATCATCATCAGCTATCACAAACCATCTTGTTGTCTCTTTGGATGCCTTTTTAAAAGACTCGTGCAGGGATTGAAAAAGTCGGACCTGTGTCTTGAATGAGTCTTTGTTAACATAGAAAGGAGGAGATTGTTGTGGCCAAGGCAACAGATCAAGACCAGGTTGTTTTTCGAGGAAGACATGTCCTTTTGTTATGTTTGGTCTCCACCAAGGCTCTATGTATCCTCTCCTGTGTCTCCATGTCTTTGTGCTACCAACAATGACAAATAATAAGTGGCTTATATTTGTAGGAGCTTCTCTTGCTATTAGCAAAGAAGATGCTGCGAAGGAGGAGAAAGAGGAAGAGGAGGAGGAGGTTAAACTTAGGTCTAGAGGTGCAAAGAGTTTGTGAGTTAACATCTTATGAGGATGGTTAAAAGCAAACGTGTATAACAAGAAAAGTAGGGCACCTGAAATTGCTATGGACTTCCATAAGGTAAATAATGATAGGTTTTGAGAAATATGATTCAAATTGGTTATTTTAGTGTTGTTATTGCTCTCAAATGCCATTGAAAGACTATGAAAAACACTAAGGATTTGATAAAAGATGTGTTCTGATTAACACATTATATATATATATATATATGTATGTATACAAAGGGTTTAATTAGTTACTGAAGTAGAGGGAAATGTTGATCATGAGACCTAATGTGCATAAATCATGTGATATAAAAGATGTCGAAGCAGGTGATTCATATGATAAAGTACTGAAACTTCTCGTTTAAGTGAAAATTGGTTAATTAAGAACTAACCAAAATTAAAGAGAAGACAAAAAGGAGTAATGAAAACATTTTTCATGTTGTTTCTTTTACTTGTGAAAAGAATACTATATTTTTATGGAATACTAATTTTTTTAATGGAATACTATATTTATCGATGAGATCACTTGTTATGTTTTGCTTTATTTAATTACCTTTCTATTTTGCTGAGTTTATAAATTGACAAAAGTTTCAAAATAATTTTTCTTGTTGAGATATACTTGTTGGACGTTAATATATAAGATTACTTATAATATACAAAGCCAACTTAGTTGATGAAACGTGTAGACAAACTTAATTAAAAATTAATTTTTTTAAAAATTGAAATGTACAACATGATTAAGTAATGCTTGCCCACTCGTTTCAATAATTAGGCGATGATTTCGTCTCTTCTACATTCTCGAAGTCTTATGTTTGCAACGGTGGCACCATCATATTCCACGTTACAACATTCCACTTTTCTCTCCTATAAATAAACATATCAATTTAAAATTATTAATTGAGTTTTAATAATGGACTATATAAAAATAGCCTTCCTTTTAAGTATAGGTTTCTTAGGAAAAAACAATAAATGTTAATATTATATGACGTGGGTTTCTTAAATTATTCACGATAGGCAAACTCGTTAATATATAAAAAAAATATTTATAATTATATGACTAAAATGGAATAATTATTTATACAAATTTTCAATGTTTTTACTCGAGTTTAGTATTTAGTGTTTTGGGGTATAATTTTAAAGGGAATATGATATAGTTTTGAAGTTTATGGTTTACTTTAAAAGTTTTAAGCTAATTTAATTTAAAATTTTGTAATGTATTTATAAAAAATTAATTAGTTGTATTTCTGGCCAAAAACAAATGAGGTGTTTTAACACTTAAGTTTATGCTTATTTGTAAGTAACATTTTCAATATTAACCTTCACACAAAAAGAGTATAATTGTTTGTGATATAAACAAACCTGTTTATGAGTATTTGGAGAGAAAACTCGGATCAAAGCGACAGGATCCGCAGAGATATTTCCCGACAAAGAACAAGAAGTCATGTTTCTAGGATACTTCCTTGTGTAAGAAGTAACAACTTCGTCTTTCTCTTGTTTAATCGAATCAAAAAACAACCAATGAGGAGCTTCACATGGATCTTTAGACACACGTCTCGTGTTAAACATGTAATAAACCGGACCACCACGTAGCCAAGGACGAAATGTCTCAATGGGACGTATCAATGTGCTACGTGAGAATATATTCTCGTAGATATGAGCCGAGTAACCCCAAGAGATAGAGAAAGTCCAGTTATGTGATCTGACGTGGCATATTGATTGTTGCAAGATTCTTGATTGGTCCACGTTGGCTGCTTTCATGAGAAGTTGTACTGAGTTTGGTCGGTCCATGTTTGGGAAAAATGGTGCAACCACCTCTAAGTGGTGAAGGCTAAGAAGTAGAGCCGTTGGATGTGACGAGAGTAAGCCTGACACGTCACCACGTAGATCCATCTGTCGTATGTTAAATATAATTAATTGTGATGTAATAAAAAAAAAATATATAATTAATTGTTATAGACAGATATTTATTATGTGATATATATGTTTTAATCTCATGATTTGATGCTTTTTATAGTATGATTTTTTTTATTTTATTTAACTTGTTATTTAACAAATCGGTTACGTGTGTACGACTTTGCATGTTCATTGGTGAGATACATGAACTAGTATCTCATCATATATTATGTTAAATATATATATCTTTATCATAATTTATATATGTATTGTTAATTTTAGATTAGTAGAAAAATTAAACCTTACACAAGAAACGATAAGTTCTCAAAAAGCGGATTTCAAGTATCTCAATTCTTTTTAACAAAAAAAAAAAAGTATCTCAATTCTAGTCACTTTTTATTTATTATTTTAATTATATGAGATACTCTTTGAGAATTAATTCCTTTGATGGAGTATTGCTCTAAATAATACGTTTGTTGAGACGTAATTAAACTCCTTACAGATATGTACGTATACTACGTACCAACAAATTAAAATCACATTTTATTGTAATTCTCCTTTAAATTTTTCATTTGACTTTCTCTCTTAATTAGACCTCCACTACTTTTATCATGAATATGTTGACTTGACATATTATAATATAAAAAATAATTAAAAATATATATATATGATTGTTGAGATATATACCTGATGAAATCCTTTTTGTTGGAAAAAGTCAACGCCCAAATCAGACATACAAACACTCTCTAACTGATCAGCTGCCCAAATGTTATGATACCTTGCACCACATTCATCAATCCTTGCGACTAAAGCCTCCACGAGTGGATAGCTTATAGCAAATCCTGCTCCTCCATATCCCATTTCAAATGATAAACGCACATTCGATTTCGTTGACTCCGAGTATGTTCCTAAGTAATGTTTTTCGTTGTGGTCGTATTTTGATAACACTTCTACTATGTTGTCTAAGAAGAATAGACTATCATCATCTCCCATCACATACCTATTTTTTGGATATCATTTAATTAACTTGATCAGTTCAAGATATTTTTTAGTAATATTCATAATAATAGTATAACAACTAGCTAGAAATTTCTAGAGATAACATTTGTCAACGTCATCCAATTAAATCATTGTCTTTTGTTAAAAAAAAAGTCCAATCATTTTTATTAAATTATGATGTCAATATAGTTCAAATTAATTTATTACTATTTGGTTGAATTTATTATTCATTAAAAAATTGATTTTGTTGTCAAAAATCAGTAATTTTAAATTTTAGTTTTATGTAAATCATCAAACAAAATTTTATTTATATCTATCATATATAATATATTTATATTATACGTATTAAACGACATACCATCTAATACCATCGTCTTGTTTAAGCCTATAAGTCTCAAGAATGGCTCTATAGATCCGAACGTGGACTGTTTTTTTGCGCTTCCAATAGATTTTGAGTTTCTTTGGATCTTCACTTACTTTGTACGTTGGAAAATTCGGAGACCAAGGTTTAAACTCTTGAGAAGGTTCCTTGTCCAAGAAGATGTTGCCACGTGTCACATTAGGTCTCCACCAAGATTCTGTGAACGTTCTCCGACTCTTCAACGCGCGTGAGCTACCGACCAAAGTGAACATCAAGTGGCTCAAGTTCGTAGCCGCCGGTTCCGTAGGTTGCAAGAAAGTCTCTTCGCATTTTATTGCGAGTATGTTACTATTTATAGGTTGGGGATATATATAGTTTATGTTGAAGAAAATAAAGATGAAGAAGATTGCTATTGTGCATAATATCACAAGATATTTGCATAAGATGTTTGTGTGGTGATTTGTATATGACATTGTAATATACAAAAAAGATTGTATAATGATTTGAGATTTAGATGAAGAAGGCGTTGTGATAATATTGGAGATTTAAAGGTTGAGAGAAGAAGAGGTCTTGGCTCATGGTTGACTAATAGAAGTATTTTTTTTTTTAGTTTATAAAGTCATTAAAATAGTATTAATTATATACTTATTGAACTAGTTTTGTGTTTTGCACCTTGGGATGTACTTTTCAACGTGACGATGTGGATTAGCACACCGTATAAGTCATGCTTAAATTATAGTTGTGACTAATTCTATTTATTGTTCTTTACTTGCCAAATTGTGAAACATTCATTCACGGCATCTCGGTTTTTTAATTATTTTCCTATAAATATATTCTCAACAAATATTGTATGGCCACATGAACAATTGTGGTATTAAGTAATTATGAAAAAACTGTATCAAAAAGCTTGTATGGCCAACACGAACAATCGTGTCACACCAAAAAAATATATGAACAATCGTGTAGTTTTAAATAAATAATTGCCCTACAAAGATTTGTCTCAACCTTCAACAATCTTATAATAAGGCCACATGAAAAAAATATCTATCTAGCAAAACAAAATAAGTAGACTAAATATAAGTTGCCGACGTAAATAATAATTATTATTATTAATTTTTTTAATAAAATTAGTTTTATTAATGTGAAAACAACACTTATCGGAGTAGAATAATTAATCACGGTACATAACAGAAAACGACAAGTATTTATATTGAAAACAAAATCTACACTCTTCAGTTATCACACAAGCATATATATGGCAAAGGGTTTGATAGGAGGGGAAGTGAATGATGGTAACACCATCAGTTTTTGGCTTGATGAGTGGACCTCTATAGGCCTTCTTATTGATATTGGGGGTCCTTTAGGGCCAATAAGAATGGGTATTCCTCTTCACAGCACCGTCTCAGCTGCGTATGATGCTAATGCTTGGAGAACGAGAAGTTCTACGGCTAGAAACTGTCAGATTCGAATGATACACACGGTCTTAGATCAAATGACTCCTCCGGATCAAGATGGAGGGAAAGACTCTTACAAGTGGGGGGGGGGGGGTTAGAGGTCAAAGAAAGACTAACTTCTCTACTAAGGTAACATGGGAACTTTTCAGACCAAGGCAGTCCACCAAAGCTTGGTTCGATGTGGTTTTGTTTGTCAAAGCAATCCCTAGACATGCTTTCAATTTTTGGGTAGCAAACTATGACATATTACCGGTAAAGACAAGGATGAAGAAATGGGGTTATAAAGGAACAACAACTTGTCTCCTCTGCTACTCGGAAGAGGAATCTAGAGACGACCTGTTTATTCATTGCCCCTATGTTGATACGGTATGGTTGGCGGCAAGCCATCGCTTGGGAGAGCAACCTGTAGACTTCCATGTAAGATCTAATTTTGGGTCACATATATATTATTATGTGTGATAGGCTCATTATTTAATAAGTCAAAGTTATGTGATTAATTATGTAATTAAGTAAAAGACTGGAGGCATAAATGTTATGGAAATTAAGTTGTGGATGCCTTATGTAATTTCTAGTTTGATGAAGGGCCGAACTAGAAATTAATACTCTATATAAATAGAGGGTTATGGTCCCCAAAGCAACCCTAGCCGAAAATACAGAAAACTCTCTGCATCCCATCACCAGAGACTTAAGGTTCATTCAGGGTGTGATTTGGAAGATCCATAGCCAACTTCAGATCTCTAACCACAGATTCATCAATGGATTCATCAAGTACGCTTCCGCCTTAGGTTAATCAATAGAAACTGATATGGCTCTTGTTTATTATGATATAAACATTAAAGATTAATTCTAACAATTGGTATCAGAGCCACCATATTCAGTTTCTATTTGATAATCAGGTTTTATCAAATTATTTTTGGATTTATTAAAATTATTTTCGAATAAATTCGAATATGATTTATTTTGTGAAAATTTAGATTGTTGAATCTGTTATTTTCTTAAAGTCTAAGTATTCTGGAATCTGTGGTTATTTTGATGTTAGATCTGAAAATTATGCATGTTTAAATTTAGTTCTTTGAATTGTGAATATTATTTTCGAACAATAAAATTATTTTCGAATATTTGAGATTTTTTCCTAAAAATCTGATATAAAGTTTCAAGACACAATTAATATTCATAAAGTTATGATTTTTCAAAGTATATATTAATAAAGTTTCGTTTTTTCAAAACTATTTTGAAAAAATCTTCAGATCTGGAAAAATTATATGCGGCTATATATTTTTTTTTTTTTAAGATTATTAGGGTTTCTTTGAAAGAAACGTTTCATTAAATTACAAAATTTATTTTATTAGTTTTGGGCCTTACAGTTTCGGCCCAAATCTATTCAGAATTCAGTAAAATTAAAATTTAATTGAAACAAGGGAAATAGGATTCGGTTTGGGTCAGGCCCATTTAAACAATTATCAGAAAATAACTACATTTTGTCGCATGCAGGATTCGAACCTGGGTTCGATTCTGTGCATACTCAGAATTCCCTTCCTAAACCACTAAGTCACTTAAGTTTTTCTGTTATGTAGTTTCACAGACTTATTAATAAATGTCTGAACAGAAATAATAAAACTATTTGTTAAATCAATAACTAAATTAGATTATACTTGTTTAATATTTGAATTGAATTTATTCAAGAATAATATTAGATGTTGTGTGTATGTTTTCCATGCGGATATTTAATCGGCCCAAAGGAAGATTAATATTTGGTCGGATTCCATACACACCTGTGATGATAAATACGTGACAATTATTTGGATTAAAACATGTTAATGATAATTCGGCCCAAAGGAAGATTTATTGTTTATATGGATTATTGTCAGTGTTTGATCGTTGCGGTAATGATGAATGTGTGACAATTATTTGGATTAAAACATGTGAATAATAGATCGGCCCAAAGGAAGACTATTATTTATCATGAATTATTGTCAATGTTCAATAATTACAACAAGAGTACCACTAGTAGTTGATATTACTGTCCAAAGACTTGGTATTAATGTTACACTTGGTATCTTGGGTGGGGAGTATAATCATTTATTAATTTATTGTTGATTTTATTTAGTTAGTGAGTAATTAATAAAAATTTTGTTCTCTTTTCCGTTAATGCTGGTACGATATCTGCCAATTTGGGATCAATCCCAAAACTTGCGGGTTCCAACTTTAAAGAGTGGAAAAGCAAAGTTAAGATTGTTTTGGGGTGTATGGATCTTGACCTCGCACTAAGGATGGACAAACCCGCTTCTCCTACGGATGAAAGCACCGCCGAGTTTAAGGCGATGTATGAGAAGTGGGAACGTTCTAATCGCATTGGTTTAATGATCATCATGGACACCATTCCGTAAACCTTTAGGGGTGGTGATGAGATCAAGGATCTCAAAGGTTTCCTTGTCGAGATGGATATGCGCTTCGCAAGAAGCGATAAGGCGGAAATAAGCATGCTTTTGCATCGCTTTAGTACGATGAGGTATCACGGCAAAGGAAACATAAGGGAGTACATTTTGGAAATGTCCAATATTGTTTCAAAACTCAAGGCACATAAAACTGAGCTTCCGGAAGAAGTGCTCATTTTCTTTATCTTGAACTCTCTCCCTCCTTCGTTCAATCAGTTGAAATCCGAGCTACAACACACGGAAGGAGCAATGGGCTCTAAATGAGCTCATTGCATATTGTGTGCGGGGAGGAGGAGAGAATGAAACAGAAAAGACCGAAAGTGCTCATTTGGTTTACACCCCTAAGGTTCGGGGCAAAAGAAAGAAAGTTGAGGTCGCTAAGAATGAAGGTCATTAGGGTCCTCCTCAAAAGAAACATGCTAAGGGTGTTGATTCTTGTTTCTTTTGTGAGAAAGTTGGACACATGAAGAAGGATCGCCAAAAGTACCACGCCCGGCGTGCTAAAAAGGGTATGTCCTATGCTTTGGTCCGTTCCGAATTGAACTTAGTTGAAGTACCTAGAAACACTTGGTGGTTAGACTCGGTGCAACTACTCACGTCGTTGTTTCATTGCGAGGTTGCTCGAGTTACCGAAAACCAACCGAAGCCGAAAGACGCATTCATGGGGCTAGTGGTTTTCCGGTGCATGTGGAGGCAATTGCGCATTTTAGACTATTTTTCGCTTCCGGTCATTTTTTGGATTTAAAAGACACTTTTGTTGTACCGTCTTTTCGACGAAATTTGGTTTCCGGCTCTAAGTTAGACAATTCCGGTTATTCTTGTTTGATCGAGAACGGAGTTGTTACTTTGTCTTTAAAATCAATTTTTATTGAACCGGAAAACTTATGGATAATCACGGTCTTTATATGCTTGACACTTTAAGTTATAATGAAGAAAACTTAAATGTTGAATCAAGAGGTACCAAACGAAAATTTGAGAATGCAAATTCAGGAACTCTTTGGCACAAACGCCTAGGTCACATCTCTAGAAATAGAGTTGAGCGACTTGTGTCGGATGGTATATTGAGTTCCGTCGACTTCACAAATTGTGATGTCCGTGTGGCTTGCATTAAAGGAAAACGGACTAAGCATAAGAAAATAGGTGCATACGGAGCTACGGAAGTCCTCGAGTTGATACATACGGATATTTGTGGACCTTTTCCTACTCCATCGTGGAACGGTCAACAATACTTTATATCATTCATAGACGATTACTCTAGATATGCTTACCTATTTCTCATTCATGAGAAATCGAGTCTTTGGACGTGTTCAAGAAATTTAAGGCCGAGGTTGAGAACCAACTTAACCGAAGGATAAAGTGTGTCGGATCCGATCGTGGTGGTGAATACTACGGTCGTTATGACGGTTCGGGTGACCAACGTCCGGGACCATTTGCCGGATACCTAGAGGAGTGTGGAATTGTCCCACAATACACAATGCCCGGATCTCCCAAGCATGAATGGTGTATCCGAAAGACGAAACCGCACTCTTAAGGACATGGTAAGGAGTATGATTAGTCACTCTACCTTACCCGAATCACTCGGGGAGAGGCACTAAAGACTGCAGCTTACATTCTTAATCGGGTACCAACTAAAGCAACCGCAAAAACACCTTATGAGCTTTGGACTGGCAGAAAACCCAGTTTAAAGCATCTTCACATTTGGGGATGTCCTCGTCGAGGCTAGGCCTTATCGGCCATATGAAAAGAAATTGGACTCCGGAATCGCGAGCAATTACTTTATTGGTTATTCCGAGCGATCTCGGGGCTATAAATTTTATGATCCCACACAAAAGAACATTTTTGAGACGGGAACGGCTACATTTTTTGAGGATATTGAATTTGGGGGGAGAAATAAAGTTCAAGACATCAACTTTGAGGAAGAATCGGTTCCAGTTATTGTACCGATTCATATAGTTGCTTTAGATAAAGCAAATCCGAACCTCAAGTTGATAATGAAGTTCTTCCTCCAAGTTCAAAATGTTGATGATATTGAACCCGATGTTCAAATTCAAAATCCTCAAGAAATTGTGCAACAAAATCAAGATGAAGTCGCTTTGCGACGGTCCACCGATTAAGAAGAAATGCTATTCCGGATGATTATATAGTATATCTTTTGGAACATGAGGAAAATCAAACTCTTGTGGAAGATGATCCCATCAACTTCCGTCGGACCATGAGTTGTTCCAATTCGGATAAGTGGACCGAAGCGGCGAACGAAGAGTATAAGTCTATGCTAGACAATATGGTTTGGGAAATCGTTCCACTACCGAAGGAAAGAAAACTATTGGTTGTAAATGGCTATTTAAAACCAAGATGGATTCGAATGGTAATGTGGAAAGATATAAGGCTCGTCTAAGTAGCTAAAGGCTATACTCAAAGAGAAGGGATTGACTATAAAGAAACCTTTTCTCCGGTATCTTCAAAGGAATCTTTTAGGACAATCATGGCTCTTGTTGCACATTATGATTTGGAGCTTCATCAGATGGATGTAAAGACAGCGTTTCTCAATGGAGACATTGAAGAAACAATTTATATGGAGCAACCAGAAAACTTTGTTGTAGGTGATTCAAAGAATATGGTTTGCAAATTAAGAAAATCCATCTATGGGCTGAAACAAGCTTCTCGTCAATGGTACCACAAATTTCACAAAGTCATCACCTCCTTTGGTTTTGAGGTGAACTTGGTTGAAGATTGTGTGTATCAAAAGTTCGATGGGAGTAAGTGCATTTTCCTCGATTTTGTATGTCGATGACATATTATTGGCCACAAATGATATGTGCATGTTGCACGACACCAAGAAATTTCTTAAGGAAAATTTTGAGATGAAAGATCTTGGTGAAGCATCTTTTGTATTAGGGATCCGGATTCAACGAGATCGATCTCGAGGAATTCTTGGATTATCACAAAAGAGCTATATCGATAAAGTACTTAAAAGATTTGGCCTTCGAGATTGCAAACCGGGTGATACCCCGGCTTGCTAAAGGAGACAAATTTTGTCTTGATCAATGCCCTAAAGGAACTTTGCAAATGAAGGAGATGCAAAAGATCCCTTATGCATCCGCAAGTAGGGAGTCCGATGTATGCTCAAGTTTGTACGCGTCCGGATATAACGTACATTGTTGGAGTCTTAGGCGATTCTTAAGCAATCCAGGCATGGACCATTGGAAAGCAACAAAAAGGGTCACGAGGTACTTGCAGAGAACAAAAGACTATATGCTCACATATCGAAATCATATAATATGGAGATCATTGGGTATTCCGATTCCGACTATGCTTGGATGCCAAGATAGTAGAAAGTCTACCTCAAGTTATGTTTTTCTCGTTAGCCGGTGGAGCTGTTTCATGGCGTAAGTGCGAAACAAACACTCGTTACTTCCTCCACCATGGCCGCAGAATTTGTAGCGATCTATGAAGCATCCAATCGGGCAATTTGGCCGAGAAATTTTGTCACCTGGGCCGCGAATTGTGGAAGGAGTCGAAAGACCGCTTAAGTTATATTGTGACAACAAATCGACTCGTTTTGTATTCCAATAACAATAGGAGTTCGGTAAAGTCGAAGTTTATCGACATCAAGTACCGAATTGTTAAGGAAAAGGTACAAAGTGGAGAGATTTCTATAGAACACTTAGGGACAAACTCTATGATAGCAGATCCTCTCACAAAGGGTATTGTGCCAAAGGTTTTTAATGAGCATACTGCTCGAATGGGTATTTCGATGTTTGAGGATTGTTTAGATTAGTGGGAGTTTGTCGTTTGGTTTTATGTTCTATATTTTATTTATGTTTATTGACATTTTACGAATGTTTTCTGATCAGAAATAAAGTTTTAAGTATAATTTAAGTTTACACTTTGTACAATAAAGTTAAGGATCTCACTAAAGTAGGACCAGTTGAAAATTGACATGTATTGATCACTCTTCATGTAATTATCATGCCACACTTTTCATAAATGATCTATGTCATTTAGTTGTATTGATTTTCGTGACCATGGAAGGTTTTGGTTATGATGGTTATAACCAACGCCGCTATGATCCTAAGTTGATATGGTTAATGGACGAGATTGATATGCCTTGAAAATAATGACATATGGAGCTCACTTAGGTCTATCACTTTTGAATACATATGTGACCCAGTGGGAGATTGTAAGATCTAATTTTGGGGTCACATATATATTATTATGTGTGATAGGGTCATTATTTAATAAGTCAAAGTTATGTGATTAATTATGTAATTAAGTAAAAGACTGGAGGCATAAATGTTATGGAAATTAAGTTGTGGATGCCTTATGTAATTTCTAGTTTGATGAAGGGCCGAACTAGAAATTAATACTCTATATAAATAGAGGGTTATGGTCCCCAAAGCAACCCTAGCCGAAAATACGTAAAACTCTCTGCATCCCATCACCGGAGACTTAAGGTTCATTCAGGGTGTGCTTTGGAAGATCCATAGCCAACTTCGGATCTCTAACTACGCATTCATCAATGGATTCATCGGGTACGCTTCCGCCTTAGGTTAATCAATAGAAACTGATATGGCTCTTGTTTATTATGATATAAACATTAAAGATTAATTCTAACATTTCAGTCATGGAACAACCTTATCACTTGGATGAAGATTGGTCATGGTAAGAGATTCATTCTCTTGAAGAAACTTGTAACCCAAGCAACGGTATACTTGATTTGGAAAGAAAGAAACCAACGATTGCACTCGGGCTTATGTTTAACCCCTCAAGTGATTATGAAGCAGCTAGATAGAAACATCAAAGATACTTTACTAGCTCATAGACAGTCTAAGCTCACAAAGGGTTTGCTTTCTCTTTGGCTTACCTATTCTTAGCTCTTTAGTAGCTCTCTATTCATATAGGCCTGTTAATTTTTTTTGGGCACTATATTTTTCTCGGTTAATTGTAAAAACCTTATCTTTTTTGGTAATATAAATTCACATTTTATCAAAAAAAAAAAATCTACACTCTTCAATATTGTACTTAAATTTTGGGGCTAACTGTCCATTTTTGTTTTTTTACAAATAAAATAAAATCTTTCTCAATATTTGTAATTTTGGACTATCCATCTTTTTTCTCAAGGCCGAAAGAAGATATACTAGGGAGAAAAATATTATTCAGTAATCAATATAAAACATTAACCAGGATTTTTTTAGCTTTGATTGATAAACTCATGACAAATATAAGACCATCATTATAGGGACTCTTTGAGTTAGATTCTTGGGTGGGTCCCACAAACAAAAAATAAATTGTTGCTTTCACCTCCTATATAAGAGGTGGCTCTTGATTTTTTCGCGGGGCGGCCCGCGATTGGTCAATTTTTTTTTTTTTATTATTATTTTTTTTTAATTTTCGAAAAAAAAAAAAAATAAAGAAAAAAATAAATTTTAAACAACTTTTAAGAGTGCTAGCTATAAAGATGATCTAAGAGCATCATTATCGCAGAGTTCTAAGGTGGATTTTAGGGTGTGGGCTCCGCAATTTAATTAAAATTCGGTGCTAAAACCTTTTTTCTAAGAGGCAACTCTTATATAAATCGCGGGTTCCATTGACACGTGGCGCCCACGATTGTTCCGTTTCTTATTATTATTTTTTATTTATTTTTGTTAACGAAAAAACAGAATTTAAAAAAAAAAAAAATCATCACCGATAAAGATGTATTGTGACAAATCATTATTTGTATGGTCTCTGTTTGTGATCTTGTTACATGTGACAAATCAGTATTTGTATGTTTCATATTAAATCAACATTGTCTCTCTAGGTACACAGTTATGTCTCAACAAACCCTACTTAAATTCTTCTTATTAAGCCCAAGCCCAAATCCAAACCTAAGCCCAAATCCAAAGCCTAAGCCCATCTCCTACAAACAAACAAATTAACGGTAGCTTCGTGTCAATTAAGGTGGTTTTAATTATATCTTTTCACTAAATCATAAGATAATATCCATTTTTGTCTTGTGTGTGTGTGATAATTACCCCTTTTGACTCCAAATTAAGACAACCCCTTTTTAAATAAAAATCTCTGTCAAGTCTAAATTCGTCGAAGAAAAATTCCAGAAAAGAAAAAATCGAATAATCTTCCGACGATAGATGGACGCGACGATCGGTAAAGTTTTCGATTCCGTCACCGACTTCTTCTCCGGCGCTGCGTCTGGCTCCTCCGACGAGTTCCCCTTGTGCGATGCCGACACCATCTCCGTAAGCTTTTTGTGATTTCGCTTTATAAAACCAACCCCAATTTTTTGTTGCGTTGCGTTGTAATAACTCATCACTCAGGGATGTGAGAAAGAGCTCGCAGAAGCTCAGAAAAGCGAAGACGAAGGGATTAAGAAGGAATGTATCATGCGCTTATCATGGGCTCTTGTTCATTCGAATTTAACTAGCGATATACATCGTGGTATAGCCATGCTTGAAGGTAGATTATAATTAACAATAATGACTCAATAGTATTCTCAAAGATGGATTCTTTTGATTTTGATTATACATATCACTTTTTTGATTTTGTGTAGCTTCTGTGGTTAATGATACAAGTCCAATGAAGCTAAGGGAGAAGCTGTATCTTCTTGCTATTGGTTACTATCGAAGCGGTGATTATTCGAGAAGCCGGGATAGTGTAGAACGGTGTTTGGAGGTTTGTGGATAGTTTTAGTTTATATTATTGTTTGATGTGATTTTAACAATGAGGTCTTAGCTCTTTCTTTGGTTTTAGATTGAACCGGAGTGGAGACAGGCTCAAACGCTTAAAAAGGCTATAGAGGACCGTATTGTGAAAGGTAGTCTCACTTGCTACTTGTATCATTTGTCTTTAAAATCTTCATAAACTGTATCTTTGGTTGTAAGCAGATGGTGTTATTGGCGTCGGAATTGCTGTTACCGCTGTTGGGATCGTTGCTGGTGTTGCTGCGGCCTTATTACGCAGAGGCTGAGTAAGTAAGAACCTGTATACATACATGTTACTCCCTGATCTTCTGTGAGTTTGTTTAGTTTCCTTGTGTCTTTGAAAGAAATGTATTTATAAGGGGAAAGTTTAACAATTTGTAATACATGTTTACTATGACTTGATTGAGAAAGCATCAAACAGAAAATAAACTTTATTATTACTTCATCGTTGGATATTATTTTGTTCCATACTAGAAATTTTGAAGAATGCTGATTTTATCAAGGTTTTGATTTGAGGGTCAACTTTTAAATTTAATCATGTCCTAGCAAGGCTAGAAGGAAGGCCTTGTAGTCCCCTGAAGTCTCTTTCGCTATGGCTTGACCGAGACTCACATTGTTCCTCTTGAGATACAGCTCATTGATCTTCTCCAGGTCCTTTTCTGCTCGTGTGACAATCACACGGCTCAGAGCATCTTCATCGGTTCCCGCTGTATTGATTGCAGTGCGCAGAACCTATGTGCATAAGAGAGATAAAAACTTATGAATACCATGCTGTATTTGGGATGCAGTAGAAACCACATTTGAAAGATTGTTGTTGTATCTTAATCTTACCTTTGCATAATACCGGTTAGGATTCTTGATGCACCTTATAGCTGCACGTAGTGCACTCAGGTACTCATTGGTAGGGTGGTTGAGGAGATCCTGGTCATCAAAAAGATTCATTACATGTATCACAAGATCAGGTATGATTGCTTTAATTATCCTAATTAATACCTTAGTAATCGATCTGCCATATATATCTTTGTATCTGTTAAAGATTGCGCTAAGCTGCACACTGCTCCTTGTACTTAACACCCTGATAGTTTCTTCATGATTAACAGCCTTACCAAGGATCTCATCATGAAGAATCGCAGCCTCTGACTCCGCCAGCATTTCATCGATTTCTTCTCCGTCGTACTTATAAGCAGAGACCAATGCAACCAAGAGCTGCGTTCAACAACATCCAAGCGTTACAAAGCTGAGTCAGAGGCAAAGAAGAAAACATTGTGGAGACTGAAAACCACTCACTCTCCTGATGTCACCGGTAGTACGGGAGGCCAAATCTTCCTCAAGAGAACGCTTGTAGAGGCAACGGTAAGCACGCCTTGCAGCTAACAGATCTTCAGGTGATCTCATGCAGGCAATCTCAACAAGGACTTTGTAGTCAGTAACAGGCGTGTGAAGAGCCAAGTTGGCTAAAAAAGCATCTCTCTCTGGAGGATCCAACACCCACAAGCTTATAGCTCTCTGCAGGTAAACAAACATTCTCATATAAAATTGCCTTTAGTGGTTTTGTAACCAAAGAGAATATAAGATCGTATGGATATAATCTAGACCTTAAAATCGCCAGAGAGCTCAGATTTGATCTGGTGAATGAGATCCTCATGGTATATCTCCTGGTAAGCTTGTCTGATGAGTTTCCTCTGGAACAAGTTCCGGTGTCCTAGGATCGAGATTATGGCCTTTTCATCGGTCCCCCATCCTAAAGGAGAGAAGAGAAACAAAAGGAAATGTGATGAAACCTGAAATTACATGTATCTTGAGAACACATTAGTCTGTAAAAAGTAGAACCTTGACAAGCCTTCTTGATGTTTTCGGCGTCTTCGACAGGGGAGAAATGTGGAGGAGCAACAATTGTGGCCATTCTTTTTTCTTCTGTTTTATGCGTAAGAGAATATCTTTTGACTCACTTTTTGGATTATATGCTTCCATTGCTTTGAACTCTGATTATTTATAAGAATTTGTTAATGATGTTTCAAATGCTATTGAGACCATTTAAAATGTTCATTGACTGGTTACGTTTATGTCAAATTTGTAACTCTTTGTTTCTTTTAATGTTGTCTGTTTATGTATGCCTTTAGCCGTTGATTTTTCGAAGGGAAGTTTTCATGTGAATTATGTGGCATTTGTGTAATGAACCAAGTGAATCGAATAACCAATTGTTTTTTCTTTAACCGCCCGGTTAACAAACAAAATTCGCAGCAAAATTAACAAACAGTTCATATAAGAGCACCCTTATTGGGGATGTCAAAAAAAAAGAGCACCCTTATTGGGGTTTTTTAAGTATAAGACCATGATTATCGAGGTCGTATAATTATTAAAAAAAACACAAATAACCATTATGCCGCGATTGATTTTTTTTTAGTTACCCAAAATATAAAAATATAAAAATAATTTAAACTCCCTTGGTTGAGCAACCGATAATAATGCTTTAAGTTTCATTAAAAAAAGTCAATATATATTAATATTATATGGTGTAGATTTTTAAATTGTTAAAAAATTCACAACAAAATCTCTAATATAAAAAAAAAAAAAAAAAAAAAAAAAAAAAATCTCTAATATAAGAGATCTTAACAGAAAAATATATTTTAAAAAATTAAAATAAAAACCATAACAGATTAATTCCTAAAACTCTCATATCAGACCGGTTCCTACATCAAACAAAAACAAAATATTTAATTAAAATTAATTTTTTTTTGCTAAAAACCCAAAAGCTCGTAGACGTGGACAAATAATTAAAAATCCCAAAACTCCGTCGACTGGTTTAAACGCAGCGGTAGCGATTGCGGTTGCGGGAGATTCTTTGCGACGGGAGATGGCGGTTAGTTGTGTTATTAAGCGGTTTGTACGACTCGGTATAGTGGTTTAAAAATTATGCGTTTGCGGGACATTTTCGACTGGTTGACAAACGCTTGCGATTGCAATTAAATATTACCAAAATTATTTTGAAAACTAAAGAACACCAAAACTATATTATTATTATTATAAAATTTAAATTTAAAAAAACAATAAACTAATAGTGGTATTTTCGAAACTAGTCAATAAAAAGTTGCATACAAATATAAACATATAACTAGGCATGTCAATAAAAAGTTGCATACAAATATAAAAAAACCCTACACCTTCAATATTATACCCTAAACACTAATTAAGAAACCCAAATGAAAATATTTTAATTTTCGTAATTTTTAGAGCATAATTGAACCATTTAAAATTTAAAAAGGATGTAAAAGTAGGAAAAAATTGAATTAGGTTTACTTTTGTGAAGGAATGATTGAAATGTTGTAGTTTTGTGAATTTCTTTTTTTATACGTTTTTTGTAGTTTTTTATTAATATAATTTTTTTTAAAAAATGAATCGCTATCGCTCGCAAACGCAAACGCTTGCATGAAACAACTTTTGATTTTATGTTGTTTGAAGCGTTACATAGAGATTTAAAGCGATTTGAACGATTTTTTCAACAACCACAAATCGCTACCAACCGCAAACGCAGCGTTTGCGGGTGGTAGCGGCTAAACCAATCAACACCTAATAGACTCCCTCTCTCTCCCTCTCTCTCCCCGCCTTTCTCCCCGCCTCTCTTTCTCTCCGACTTTCTCTCTCTTTCTCCGCCTCTCTCTACAGTTACCGGACTCCGACGACCAGATCTCGTCGTTTAACGACGGTAAGTGTCACCGACGTTAACTTTTCCTTTCTCTCATAGCTTCTTCGCGCGATGCGTCGTCCTTTGGCTTTGACTTTGTAGCATTAAGCGGAGAAATCAGCGATTTACCGATGATTTCATCGCTTAGAGAATTGTACGCTACATTGATTTTGATTGCAATATCACTGAAGAAACTTAGAATCATACGAATCTGATATCAGTCGTCTTTGTTTGAATGTTTTATAGTCAGACTCGATTCTTCAATTTTGTGATGATTTTTGTTTCATTATTTTAGATGACGGAAGGAATCAGAGCAAGAGGTCCTAGGTCGTCCTCTGTTAACTCTGTTCCTTTGATTCTTGATATTGAAGACTTCAAGGTAATGATTATTGCCTTGTGTTTGCTTATGTTATTAAGTTTTGAAATCATTATGAAATCTTTGGCCACTCTCAAATGTATGTATTGGACTATGCAGGGTGATTTTTCGTTCGACGCGTTGTTTGGGAACTTGGTGAACGACCTGTTGCCTTCTTTTCTTGAAGAAGAAGCTGATGGAGGGGATGGCCATGGAAACAATGATGGTATAACAAATGGGCATTTACGTGGACAATCTGATGCTCCTTTTTTCCCTGAAGTAGATGGTCTCTTGTCTCTGTTTAAAGATGCTTGCAAAGAGTTAGTTGATCTTCGGAAACAAGTGAGTGTCTATATCAAATATAACCCCTTCTTCTTCTTTTTTTCGTCTTTCTGATTTTCATTGTTTTTGAAGGTTGATGGAAGGCTCAACACGCTAAAGAAGGAAGTTTCAACTCAAGATGCAAAACACCGGAAGACACTCACTGAGGTTGGCACACAGATAGATTCGTATGCCTTTTTTAATTTTCTTGTTTGCATGGATCACTGCGTTTACGAATAATTAAGTTTGTAATTGGATTCTCTATCTAGATTGAAAAAGGTGTGGACGGTCTGTTTGAGAGCTTTGCAAGGTTGGATGGTCGTATTTCAAGTGTTGGACAGACCGCTGCAAAAATCGGAGATCATTTGCAGGTAAAGCTAATTCCATTTATAGCCATATATTTGGTGGTATCCAATATTAACCTTGCTTCCTTTATCAGAGTGCAGATGCTCAACGGGAAACTGCTAGCCAAACAATAGATCTTATAAAGGTAAGAGTGCATCTATGCTGAAAGGTTGGTCACATAATTAGTTTGATGAAATCTTAGTTAGCTGTTTTTTCCTATAAATGTAGTATCTCATGGAGTTCAACGGCAGCCCAGGGGATCTCATGGAGCTTTCTGCTTTGTTTTCTGATGATAGTCGTGTAGCTGAGGCTGCTTCTATCGCTCAGAAATTACGTATGATGTGCTAGCTATATATTTTTTGTAATTTATTTTGTGTGTGAGAACATCTATTCCCTATTTTTTGTTAACAGCTTAGACGTTAACCCTCTTGCCTCCAGAACAATAAACGTTCACAATTATATTAGGCTGTAATCTATTCTGATGCCTTCCTTGTCGATATCAGGATCCTTTGCTGAAGAAGACATGGGAAGGCAAGGAGCGAGTACAGCTGCAGGAAATGCTACCCCTGGCCGAGGACTGGAAGTTGCAGTTGCTAATCTTCAAGATTACTGTAACGGTATACTGGTTCGTTTATACTGTGCTTTCTATATATTACTAGAGAGTATTAGCGTCCATTCAAATTCAACCTTTGTGACATTTGAATACAATGTTGTAGAATTGGAGAACAGGCTTCTATCTCGTTTTGATGCTGCATCACAGCGGAGAGATTTATCCACCATGTCGGAATGTGCTAAGATTTTGTCACAGGTGAATACTTTATTCTGCAGTATATACGTTCTTTTTCTTAGATTCCGAAACTATTTAGTGGTTACGTTGTCACGCAAGATATGGATGTTTAGTTCTACTATTGTAGATGCTTCTTGATGTCTTTGTATTTCTTCTTGACTTTCAGTTTAACCGGGGCACGAGTGCTATGCAGCATTATGTGGCAACACGTCCAATGTTTATAGATGTGGAAGTCATGAATTCAGACATTAGGTTGGTGCTTGGTGACCAAGGTTCTCAGCCTAGTCCTAGCAATGTTGCCCGTGGACTTTCTTCTTTATACAAAGAAATTACAGGTATGTAGGATTTTCATTGATGCAATACTTGAAACATGCTTCTATGCTGACTAATTCTTACTTCTGATGTCTAGACACTGTACGCAAAGAAGCAGCAACAATTACAGCTGTTTTCCCCGCTCCAAATGAAGTTATGGCTATCTTAGTTCAGGTAACATCGCCGACGATTTAGACATTGTTGCATGACCCAGACATATGTATAAGCTGTACCAACTCTTTTATTTTATGCAGAGAGTTCTGGAGCAGCGTGTCACAGGAATTCTTGACAAAATTTTGGTGAAGCCCTCTCTTATGAGTCCACCACCTGTGCAAGAAGGCGGACTTTTACTAGTGTGTAGATATTCCTCAACTTTTTCTTGTATATCTGCCTAGAAGACATGAGATAAGAAAGTTAACTCTTGATTTTTCTTTTCTTTAGTACCTTAGAATGTTGGCCGTGGCATATGAAAGAACCCAAGAACTTGCTAAAGACCTCCGAGCTGTCGGATGTGGTGACCTGGATGTTGAAGGTCATTTTGTTTCTCTTGTGATTCTGAGTGATAGAACTTTTGCTTGTCATGCAGTACTTTTCGTTGATTCTGACTGTCTTTATTTTGACGAAGCAGATTTGACAGAGTCCTTGTTTTCCTCGCACAAGGATGAATACCCAGAGCATGAGCAGGCCTCCTTAAAACAACTATATCAAGCAAAGGTTTGATAAGATTTCATTATCTGATGAAGTTAGTTTTTAATGTTTTCATTACTCACTAGTGTGTAATGCTTAGATATGTGTGTTTCTCTACAGATGGAAGAAATACGTGCTGAAAATCAGCAAGTCTCAGAGTCATCTGGGACGATAGGACGTTCTAAGGGTGCTTCAATATCATCTTCTCAGCAGCAGATATCAGTCACCGTTGTGACTGAGTTTGTCCGATGGAATGAAGAAGCATTATCCAGATGCACACTGTTTTCATCTCAGGTTACTGAACTTAGCAATTTATGAGAAAGTTTTCCAAAATAAGTTAGTTGCTGTGAAGTTTTGGGTAAAGTTGTAGGATGTTGGCAAATGAATAATCTAAAATATTGACTTTAGCAGAAATATCCGACAGTAAGTGATAGTATATGGGATTGTATATCTGATCTAATAATTTCTTTGTGCAGCCAGCCACACTCGCAGCCAATGTTAAAGCCATATTTACTTGCCTGCTAGACCAGGTATGATGTTCAATGAGATTCTACCATTATTCATGTTTAGTTACTGATGCAGTGACGAGTTCTTGCAGGTAAGCATATACATAACTGAGGGACTTGAACGGGCAAGGGATGGCCTAACTGAAGCTGTAGCACTGAGAGAGAGGTTTGTTTTGGGGAGAAGAGTCGGGGCTGCAGCTGCTTCAGCTGTAATTACTTCACTTTGCTCTTTCTCTGCTCACTATTTCCATTGTTAGATGAAGTAATTTATATATCCTTTTGTTTGTTTTTCAGGCAGAAGCTGCTGCTGCTGCTGGGGAAAGTAGCTTTAAATCATTCATGGTTGCTGTACAACGTTGCGGTAGCAGTGTTGCTATTGTTCAGCAGGCATGTTGGCTTACTCTTATGGTTATCAGTCTTTTTCAATGATGTCACCATGAGAAAGGCTTTTGCTACTCAACCATGGAAATATTCAGACAGTTAGATCATCTACTATGACCCCTGTTTTAATCTTATAATTTGTCTGTTCCAGTATTTTGCAAACTCTATATCTCGGCTTCTCCTACCAGTGGATGGTGCACATGCTGCTTCGTGCGAAGAAATGTCAACTGCTCTGTCCAAAGCAGAGGCAGCTGCTTATAGAGGACTTCAACAGTGCATTGAGACCGTGATGGCTGAGGTTAGTTCCTTTTTGTGTAATCTACAAATAGATTCAGGAGACGTGCTTAAAATCGTCGCTCTAAAGCTGATATGTCCTGTTTCTAGGTTGATAGGCTTCTTTCATCTGAGCAGAAGGCTACAGATTATAGATCACCTGATGATGGAATTGCTCCTGACCACCGCCCAACAACTGCCTGCATAAGGTTTGTCTGAAAACATGTGTTTTTGTCTAAACAACTTGTTACTTGGATTTTTAATCGCGCTCTTGTGTTTTAGGGTCGTGGCTTATCTTTCCCGAGTACTCGAGTCAGCCTTCACTGCTTTGGAAGGTCTTAACAAGCAAGCTTTCCTGGCTGAATTGGTATGAGTTGTGTCACCAAATATATGATTAAGCCTTATGTGTGTCCAAAATGTTTAGTCCCATTATATATTTTCAAGGATCCAATTAAAACCAACTCAATCATGTTCTCCCCTGCTGTTGTGGCTTCAAATTAGAGTAGTAGTTCAAATGAAGTATTTGATTTATGCATTATATTTTGCGATTTTTCTTTGTTATTTTAGGGAAATAGGTTTGACAAACTACTACTAACTCACTGGCAGAAGTTCACTTTCAATCCCAGGTATGATCACAAGCTCTTTCTCTGTTTTCTCTTTTACTTATCATATATAATCAGTCACATATGAAAAAGGAAAAGAGACATTGACGTATGTAACAGAGTATTGTCTTTTAACCATAAAATCGGTTTCAGTATTGCGTGTTTATGAATTTATTAACACATTGGTTTTGATAGTGGAGGACTGAGGCTAAAGCGTGACATAAGCGAGTATGGAGACTTTGTTCGCAGCTTCAATGCTCCGTCTGTTGATGAGAAATTTGAGCTTCTTGGAATGTAATAACATTATCCTTAAAACCCTTTCATGTTTTTCGATACTTTGATCTGTCTCTTTACTTATTGTAATAACTTTTTTGTTTCATGTCTGAGTGCAGAATGGCGAACGTGTTCATCGTTGCTCCAGAAAGTCTATCTACTTTGTTTGAAGGTAGTCCAAGTATTCGCAAAGAGGCACAAAGGTATGAGAAAAATTGATTGTATTAATAAAATTTAATAATGTTGAATAAGGAGTAATAATAATTAAAACTGTAAAATGTGAAGGTTTATTCAATTGCGTGAAGACTATAAGAGTGCAAAACTAGCAACAAGACTCAGCTCATTGTGGCCAAGTTTAAGCTAATTAAGCTGATTATTATTAATGTCTTAAAAAACATTATTATCAGTTTATGTATGTATATACACTTGAATTATCTTGTGCGATCATCTCTTTCTCTCTACTTTTTTTACTCTAAAATATTTATTTAATTTCTGTGTTTTGACGGTTTTCTTTCCCTTTACTTGTTTTGTTAAAAAATAATTATTTGATAAATAGTGGTGTGCGTTTGAAGCAGAATGTACCTGAGTAGTGAGTACCTCCTCTCTTTTGGTCTTAAATCATATTTCGAGGCCTAGTTTTAGTATCAAACCAAATATGCTATTTTCATGTTTATGATAACGAACAAAAGGGTAAATCTAGCTTTTAAAATTTTGAAACGGTGTAAATTTGTGAAAATATTTAAATTAGGTGTAGTTTTGTGAAGGAGGGGTTGAAAGGGTGTAATTTTGTGAATTCCTCTATTTTATATGTATATAGTCTATTATTTCATAAAGTATATTAACTAAAATCCGTTCATTGTGCGGGTAACAAATAAATTATGTTTTAACGCAGGATTGATCAGGGTATTAGAAATATTTAAAAATTTTACCGGTGTCATACCTTCCAAGATGTCTATATACAAATTAAAAAAATTGTTTATTAAATTATATTTAACATAAAGTTCAAAATTATACTTATGTATATTTTAATATTAGGAATATTAGTTACATCTTATAGATTATTTATGTTATTTTCCAACCGTTGCAAAAATTTCACATATATATTTATATATAAATTGAATTCGATTTAATTTTATATCAATTATCATTCGCTTCAAATTCGTTTTGATCTTTTCACGACCCGTAACGAAAATTAAAAGATGTATTTGTTATTCCTTTCATTATTTATGTTTTAATTAGCTATATATGAATTTAAAATAAAGAAATTTTAGATTGTTGTAGATATTATTGTTCGAATCATTCAAGTTTTTTTTATATCGATATTATTTTTTTATCAAATTTTATTTTATTTGCTAAAATTTTAATGTTGAAACTAAAATCATTAGTTATTAAAGATATTTCACGATTATTATTTTTTCATATTTTGTCCTATATAAATATTGAAATTAAAATTGATTTTTTGTTTATTTACTTTATTCGATTTTGTATAATATTTTTCGAATTATAAGTTTAAAATTAGGGAAAATATTTAATGAATATTATTTTTTCATATTTGTTTCCGTTTTTAATGTTGTAATTTAATTTTTTCTTATTTATTTTATTTGTTTTTAGAGTTAATTGTTTAAAGATATTAGAAACTATAAATTATATTGAATGGTAATATTATAATTACAATTTTTTTATCCTTTCTATTTAATAAATAAGATTATTATTATATTATTTGTTTTTGTCGTCGGCGATGATAAATGATTATAGACAACGTATGTTACGGTATGTACGTGGTAACGTGGACCATTGATTATAGTACGAAAAATTCATCCTTTTTTATAAGTTTGTCACGAAACCAACGTGTTGTAAGCCTGTAATGAATTAATATATTTGGCTAAAAAATACTTAATTATTTGATAATTTGTTTAACCACTTCCACGACTCTTACGTAATTAATATTTGTTTATCAAAAATTCAAAATACAATAGCAAATATAGATAACTAGGTGGTTTGACCTGCGTGATGGTGCGTGCATAAAAACTATAAAAAAATACATAAAATGAAATCAACACGCGCCATGACAAAAATATTAAAATCATTAATCCAATAACACATACATTGTTTGTATTTACAAATCCATTAAAACCAATAATTAAAATCTCTTTAGTTATCATTATTAATATATCTTTCAAGTTCGTTGAAAGATGTCATTTTTTTTTCATTATGTAATTTTTGATCGGATCTTTTTGATTTGTTTGATGACTATATGTACATTATATTTTTCGTTAGTGTTGTAATCTTTTCGCTTTCTTCAATAATGATATGTATATATTTCATACGGTAATTATCTTCTAATTCAAAAATATTTCGTAAAATCTAATTATGCAAATATAACGGAAGACATATATAATTATACAAATTATAGAATACACGAAAATGTTATATAATCCTCAACCCAAAACCTGACTATACCCGAACCGAACATGAACGTCCAACCCTATACGAAATTGCAACTAATTATCATTTATTATAATTATAATATTAGTAATAAGTAAATATATTTAATTTAATATAAGTTAAAATACCGAAAAAGACATTGTTCACTTTCTTAGTAAATTTCAATATATTAGTAATAAGTAAATATTTTAAATTATAATATAAATTATATACCTAAAAAAGACGTCTTACACTTTTTAGTAAATTTATTGAAATTTCAAAAAATATTATATTAATAAATAATATATGATAATATAAATTATGAGAAATAAAAGGGATACTCATAAATAATTTTCGAAAAATATTAATTAATTAAATATAATTCAATTTTTTAATTTTCTCTAGTAATAAGTAAATATTTTAAATTATAATATGAATTAAAATACTAAAAAGACATCGTACACTTTTTAATAAATTTCAATATATTAGTAATAATTAAATATTTCAAATTATAATATAAATTAGGGAGAATTATAAAATTTCACCATTTGAATTACATTTCACAAAATTACACCATTTTCAAAATACTTCACAAAACTACACCTAAACATTCAAAATTAAATCCAAATAAACCTTACCCAAACAATCATATCCCTTTAATACTATACCCTAAACACTAATTAACGAACCCAAATGAAAAGATTTTAATTTTGATAATTTTTAAAAGGGTAAATCAAGTTTTTAAAATTTTGAAAGGGTGTAGTTTTGTGAAAATATTGAATTAGGTGTAGTTTTGTGAAGGGAGGGTTGAAAGGGTGTAGTTTTGTGAATTTCTCTATAAATTAAGATATCAAAAAGACATCGTACACTTTTTAGTAAATTTATAGAATTTTCAAAAAATATTATATAAATAAAAATATATGATAATATCAATTATGAAAAAGAAAAGGATAATTACAAACAATTTTTAAAAAGATTAATTTAATTAAATATAAAACAATTTCTTTAATTTTTTTTTGGACAACACATAAACCAAAGTACTTATATATGATATGAAATTTAAAGCCTCACAAAAGAGCCGAGAGGATTGACCAAAAGAAACCGACGTAATTAATTAAAAATCATATGCTAAATCAAATATTCGGAAGTGTTTAACCACTTCAAAAGTCAACTCTCCTTTCAAGTGGTTACCTTTTTTTATTACTAATCTCTCTATATATCCTTCCTCTCAATAGAGACAATCCACAACTTTTCATAACCAAAAATTAAAATAAGAATCTAAAATAAATGGCAAAATCTCTAATCAAATCATGCTTACCCATAATCCGAAAACACCAAACAACACTAACACTTGTGTTTTGGGAACATGGTGCGACCAAAACTCTACGTGACTCAAAGAAACATGTAGCCGGTGAGATAATTGTTCGAGTGTCCTGATCAAATCGTGTGCCATGCAGATTCTTTCTTCATAGGCCATCCTATACATTCTCTAGCCATGGATGATTATCTTATCTCAGGTCAAAACTTATTTCGTCTTACCTATCGAACGTTTTGCCTATAGAGTCTTAACAACGTCTTGTCTCTCGATATTTAACCCTAATCTTGATAATGAAAAGACTCGTCTGAATAATTATCAAACGTTGATGAATTTCAAAGGGATTAAATGGGAAGGTTGTGATCAAAGTTTCTAAGGATTTTATTATTAGTCTTATGTGTAATAAGAGAAACGCAAGCAAAGAAAGGAGACATATAAGTTGTGGTGATTTTGAAACAAAATTAACAAACAGCTCATATATGCTCTTAGATGTGGAAAATTAATTAAAAATCCCAAAACTCCGCCTCTCTCTCTCTCTCTCTCTCTCTCTCTCTCTCTCTTTCTCCGCCTTTCTCTCTCTACAGTTATCGGACTCCGACGATCAGATCTCGTCGTTTAACGACGGTAAGTGTCTCCGACGTTAACTTTTCCTTTCTCGTATAGCTTCTTCGGGCGATGCGTCGTCCTTGGTTAGCATTAAGCGGAGAAATCGGCGATTTACCGATGATTTCATCGCTTAGAGATCGTTCGGTAGATTGATTTTGATTGCAATATCACTGAAGAAACTTAGAATCATACGAATCTGATATCAGTCGTCTTTGTTTGAATGTTTCATAGTAAGACATGATTCTTCAATTTTGTGATGGTTTTTGTTTCATTATTTTAGATGACGGAAGGAATCAGAGCAAGAGGTCCTAGGTCGTCCTCTGTTAACTCTGTTCCTTTGATTCTTGATATTGAAGACTTCAAGGTAATGATTATTGCCTTGTGTTTGCTTATGTTATTAAGTTTTGAAATCATTATGAAATCTTTGGCCACTCTCAAATGTATGTATTGGACTATGCAGGGTGATTTTTCGTTCGACGCGTTGTTTGGGAACTTGGTGAACGACCTGTTGCCTTCTTTTCTTGAAGAAGAAGCTGATGGAGGGGATGGCCATGGAAACAATGATGGTATAACAAATGGGCATTTACGTGGACAATCTGATGCTCCTTTTTTCCCTGAAGTAGATGGTCTCTTGTCTCTGTTTAAAGATGCTTGCAAAGAGTTAGTTGATCTTCGGAAACAAGTGAGTGTCTATATCAAATATAACCCCTTCTTCTTCTTTTTTTCGTCTTTCTGATTTTCATTGTTTTTGAAGGTTGATGGAAGGCTCAACACGCTAAAGAAGGAAGTTTCAACTCAAGATGCAAAACACCGGAAGACACTCACTGAGGTTGGCACACAGATAGATTCGTATGCCTTGGTTAATTTTCTTGTTTGCATGGATCACTGCGTTTACGAATAATTAAGTTTGTAATTGGATTCTCTATCTAGATTGAAAAAGGTGTGGACGGTCTGTTTGAGAGCTTTGCAAGGTTGGATGGTCGTATTTCAAGTGTTGGACAAACCGCTGCAAAAATCGGAGATCATTTGCAGGTAAAGTTAATTCCACATATAGTCAAATATTTGGTGGTATATCCAATATTAACCTTGCTTCCTTTATCAGAGTGCAGATGCTCAACGGGAAACTGCTAGCCAAACAATAGATCTTATAAAGGTAAGAGTGCATCTATGCTGAAAGGTTGGTCACATAATTAGTTTGATGAAATCTTAGTTAGCTGTTTTTTCCTATAAATGTAGTATCTCATGGAGTTCAACGGCAGCCCAGGGGATCTCATGGAGCTTTCTGCTTTGTTTTCTGATGATAGTCGTGTAGCTGAGGCTGCTTCTATCGCTCAGAAATTACGTATGATGTGCTAGCTATATATTTTTTGTAATTTATTTTGTGTGTGAGAACATCTATTCCCTATTTTTTGTTAACAGCTTAGACGTTAACCCTCTTGCCTCCAGAACAATAAACGTTCACAATTATATTAGGCTGTAATCTATTCTGATGCCTTCCTTGTCGATATCAGGATCCTTTGCTGAAGAAGACATGGGAAGGCAAGGAGCGAGTACAGCTGCAGGAAATGCTACCCCTGGCCGAGGACTGGAAGTTGCAGTTGCTAATCTTCAAGATTACTGTAACGGTATACTTGTTTGTTTATACTGTGGTTTCTATATATTACTAGAGAGGTTTAGCGTACATTCAAATTCAACTTTGTGACATTTGAATATAATGTTGTAGAATTGGAGAACAGGCTTTTATCTCGTTTTGATGCTGCATCACAGCGGAGAGATTTATCCACCATGTCAGAATGTGCTAAGATTTTGTCACAGGTGAATACTTTATTCTGCAGCGTTTACCTTTACCACTCAGTAGGAAAACGTGTTATTTTTCTTAGATTCCGAAACGAAGGACTTTTTTACGTATCTTGTGGTTAAGTACTGGTTATTTCTACATGAGGCTGTCACACAGGAAATGGATGTCTAGTTCTACTTTTGTAGATGCTTCTTGATGTCTTTGTTTTTCTTCTTGACTTTCAGTTTAACAGGGGTACGAGTGCTATGCAGCATTATGTGGCAACACGTCCGATGTTTATAGATGTGGAAGTCATGAATTCAGACATTAGGTTGGTGCTTGGTGACCAAGGTTCTCAGCCTAGTCCTAGCAATGTTGCTCGTGGACTTTCTTCTTTATACAAAGAAATAACAGGTATGTAGGATTATCGTTGATGCAAAACTTGAAACATGCTTCTATGCTGACTAATATATTTTCTTACTACTGATGTCTAGACACTGTACGCAAAGAAGCAGCAACAATTACAGCTGTTTTCCCCGCTCCAAATGAAGTTATGGCTATCTTAGTTCAGGTAACGTCATAGATAATTTAGACATTGTAGCATGACCCAGGCATATGTATAAGCTGTACCAACTCTTGTATTTTATGCAGAGAGTTCTGGAGCAGCGTGTCACAGGTATTCTTGATAAGATTTTGGTGAAGCCCTCTCTTATGAGTCCACCACCTGTGCAAGAAGGCGGACTTTTACTAGTGTGTAGATATTCCTCAACTCTTTTCTTGTCCATCTGCCTAGTAGACATGAGATAAGAAAGTTAACTCTTGATTTTTTTTATTTAGTACCTTAGAATGTTGGCGGTTGCATATGAAAGAACCCAAGAACTTGCTAAGGACCTCCGAGCTGTTGGGTGTGGTGACCTGGATGTTGAAGGTCATTTTGTTTCTCTTGTGATTCTGTGTGATAGAACTTTTGCTTGTCATGCAGTACTTTTCGTTGATTCTGACCGTCTTTATTTTGACTAACCAGATTTGACAGAGTCCTTGTTTTCCTCGCACAAGGATGAATACCCAGAGCATGAGCAGGCCTCCTTAAAACAACTATATCAAGCAAAGGTTTAATAAGATTACATTTTCTGATTGGAGGTAGTTTGTAATGTGTTCATTAGTCTGTAATGTTTATATATGTGTCTTTCTCTACAGATGGGAGAATTACGTGCTGAGAATCAGCAAGTCTCAGAGTCATCTGGGACGATAGGACGTTCTAAGGGTGCTTCAATATCATCTTCTCAGCAGCAGATATCAGTCACCGTTGTGACTGAGTTTGTCCGATGGAATGAAGAAGCAATATCCAGATGCACACTGTTTTCATCTCAGGTTACTGGACGTGTCAATTTATGAGAAAAAATCCAAAATAAGTTAGTTGCTGTGAAGTTTGGGTAAAGATGTCGGATATTGGCAAGAAATCATCTAAAATATTGATTTTAGCAGAAATATCGGACGCTAAGTGCTAGTATCTGGGATTGTATATCTGATCAAATTATTTCTTTGTGCAGCCAGCCACACTTGCTGCCAATGTTAAAGCCATATTTACTTGCCTGCTAGACCAGGTATGATGTTCAATGAGATTCTAGCATTATTCATATTTAGTACTGACGCAGTGATGATTTCGTGCAGGTAAGCATATACATAACTGAGGGGCTTGAACGGGCAAGGGATGGCCTAACTGAAGCCGCAACACTGAGAGAGAGGTTTGTTTTGGGTACAAGCGTTAGCAGAAGAGTCGCGGCTGCAGCTGCTTCAGCTGTAATTACTTCACTTTGCTCTTTCTCTGCTCACTATTTCCATTGTTAGATGAAGTTATTTATATTATCCTTTTGTTTGTTTTTCAGGCAGAAGCTGCTGCTGCTGCTGGGGAAAGTAGCTTTAAATCATTCATGGTTGCTGTACAACGTTGCGGTAGCAGTGTTGCTATTGTTCAACAGGCATGTTGGCTTACTCTTATAGTTATCAGTCTTTTTCAATGATGTCACCATGAGAAAGGCTTTTGCTACTCAACCATGGAAATATTCAGACAGTTAGATCGTCTACTATGGCCCCTGTTTTAATCTTATAATTTGTCTGTTCCAGTATTTTGCAAACTCTATATCTCGGCTTCTCCTACCAGTGGATGGTGCACATGCTGCTTCGTGCGAAGAAATGTCAACTGCTCTGTCCAAAGCAGAGGCAGCTGCTTATAGAGGACTTCAACAGTGCATTGAGACCGTGATGGCTGAGGTTAGTTCCTCTTTGTCTAATCTACAAACAGGTTCAGGAGACGTGCTTAAAATCGTCGTTCTAAGGATGATATGTCCTGTTTCTAGGTTGATAGGCTTCTTTCATCTGAGCAGAAGGCTACAGATTATAGATCACCTGATGATGGAATTGCTCCTGACCACCGCCCAACAACTGCCTGCATAAGGTTTGTCTAGCTGAAACCCTGAAAGATCTGTTTTTTCTTCTAAAGAACTCGCTACTTTAATTTCTAATCGCACTCTCTCGTGTTTTAGGGTTGTGGCTTATCTTTCCCGTGTACTTGAGTCAGCCTTCACTGCCTTGGAAGGTCTTAACAAGCAAGCTTTCCTTGCTGAACTGGTATGAATAGTGTCGCCAAATAAATCATTAAGCCTTATTCGTTCTAAAATGCTTAGTCCCTCTTATCGGCAACAAACATTCTATGTCTTCAATGATCCATTAAAACCAACTCAATCATGTTCTCCCCCGCTGCTGTGGCTTCAAATTAGAGTAGTTAAAAATGAAGTATTTGATTTATGCATCATATGATTGTTGCTATTAAAAGAATAAGGATGAGAAATTGAATAAATTTTCCGTTTTATCTTTGTTATTTTATTTAGGGAAATAGGTTTGATAAACTATTACTAACTCATTGGCAAAAGTTCACTTTCAATCCCAGGTATCTTAACCTATTACAAGCTCTTTCTCTGATTTTGTTTTCTCTTAACCTTACTAACACTTTGGTTTTGATAGTGGAGGATTGAGGCTAAAGCGTGACATAAGCGAGTATGGAGACTTTGTACGTAGCTTCAATGCTCCATCTGTTGATGAGAAATTTGAGCTTCTTGGAATGTAATAACTTTATATTACTTAAGCCTTACATGTTATTATTGATTCTTTGATTTGCCTCTTTACTTATTCCTCTTATTGTGATAACTTTTTGTTGTTACTTGTCTGAGTGCAGAATGGCGAATGTGTTCATCGTTGCCCCAGAAAGTCTGTCGACTTTGTTCGAAGGTAGTCCAAGTATTCGCAAAGACGCACAAAGGTTTGTGACATATTTGATTTGTTAAGATAATTATAAATTTTGACAAACAAAGAAAAAAAAAGATAATTATAAATGTTGTTGGCTAATAATTATAATTAAAATTTGTAAAATGTGAAGGTTTATTCAGTTGCGTGAGGACTATAAGAGTGCAAAACTAGCAACAAGACTCAGCTCATTGTGGCCAAGCTTAAGCTAATTAAGCTTATTATTATTAATGTCTTAAAAAACATTATTATCAGTTTATGTATGTATATACACTTGAATTATCTTGTGCGATCATCTCTTTCTCTCTACTTTTTTTACTCTAAAATTTTCAGTTTATCATAACGAACAAAAAAAATAATATAAGTTTCAACGTATATGTATTTTCCCCCCTCTTTTTCATTTTTCAAACAAGTAATTTCGCAACCTTTGTGAAACGGAAACCATATGTCAACATATCGGACTCATCGTATAATAAAGAGTTGATGTGGCTATGTAAGTATATTGTTATTATTATTATGCCATATGTATTGTCGTCGGCGATGTTAAATGATTATAGACAACGTATGTACGTACGTGGTAACGTGTACCATTGATTATAGTACGAAAAATTTCATCCTTATAAATAAGTTTGTCACGAAATCAACGTGCTGTAATGAATGAATAATTGTATATAATTGACTAAAATATAAAAGAAATAATTATTTGATTATTTGTTTAACCACTTCCATGACTCTTACCGTCTTACGTAATTAATACTTTAATTTAATGATATTAAAATACAATTTTACACCCCACAAAAAGTGTGCAAATATAGATATTATGATATCTAAAACCTCACAAAGAACCGACGTGCTTAATTAAAAAATCATATGCGAAATCAAATATTTGGAGTATTTGACCAATTCAAAAGTCAACTCTCGTTTCAAGTGGTTACCTTTTTATTACTACAAAACAAAACACAAAGACCATAAAGACTTATCTCTTTCTATATATCCTTTCTTCTCAATACGGACAATACATAACTTTCTCCTTGTATTAACAAAATGCTTACAAAATTATAACCCCTCTAAATGGCCAAATCTCTAATCAAATCTTGCTTACCAATAATCCAAAAACGCCAAACAACACCACTAACACTTGTGTTTTGGGAACATGGTACGACCAAAACTCTATGTGACTCGAAGAAACATGTAGCCGGTGAGATAATGTTCGAGTGTCCTGATCAAATCGTGTGCCATGCAGATTCTTTCTTCATAGGCCATCCTATACATTCTCTAGCCATGGATGATTATCTTATCTCAGGTCAAACTTATTTCGTCTTACCTATCGAACGTTTTGCCTATAGAATCTTGTCAACATCTTGTCTCTCCATCTTTAACCCTAATCTTGATAATGAAAAGACTCGTCTTAATAATCATCAAACTTTGATGAATTTCACCGCACCGTCTAGTCCACCGCCTTTTGAGTATTCAAAGGGCTTAAATGGGAAGGTTATGATCAAAGTTTCTAAAGATTTTATCATAAGTCTTATGTGTAATAAGAGAAACGTAAGCAAAGAAGGAGAAATAAGTTGTGGTGAATTTGAAAGAAGTGCGATTTGTGATTCTCCCGAGTTAAAGAAACAATATGATCAACTTGTTGGGACTAAAGAACACTTGTGGTCACCAAAGTTGAAGACTATCTCCGAGCATGAAATTAGGGTTTCACCATTAAGATTTTTGGGGGTTAATCGTAGGCAAAAAGTAACCTAGACTATGATATTAATTAAAAGTAATTTTATTTCCTCATTTGTGTTTGTTTTGGGAAAAAGTGTAAAGATAAAATATAAATTAAATACTAATTAGTACGTTAAAAATGTTTGGTTGCAACTAAGTCACGCATGAATAAGTTGAATATAACAATTTACATTTCATCATGGGATTATTTCTACAAAAATATGATAGTAGTATATATGAATATGTAAAGTTATTAAATCATGATAGTACATGTATTTGATCCTTGACAATTCAACTAATTTAGCTTGACGTTGCATGTCAATTTGTTGTGGCCCTTGATTATTTATTTATTTATTGGATTTTTGTTTTCTTGGTCGGTATTAAGTGACAATAAATCATTGAACAACAACTAACGACTTATTCTTCTTCCATTTAATATATTTTCTTTGATTTTGTCTCCATTTTCTAAATGTCAAAGTAGGTGACTACTCTCTAGGCTTTTTACTACAATAGATTGACATAATACATACATATATATATATACAAACTAGGATTTAACCCGTGGTGTACCACGGTTTATGTTTTTGATAAATAATTTTATATATATACAGTTAATTTAGAAGTTTGTAATATTTTTTCCGATTTTGTAAAATAAATAAAAATATTCGAATTTCTAAAGAAAGTATTTTGTTCTTTTATTGTTTATGCAAATAAATATAGAGAAATTCACAAAACTACACTCTTTCAATCATTCCTTCACAAAACTACACCTAATTCAATATTTTCACAAATTTACACCCTTTCAAAATTTTAAAAGCTTGATTTACCCTTTTCAAAATTACCAAAATTAAAATATTTTCATTTGTGTTCGCTAATTAGTGTTTAAAAATAGTATTAAGGGGTATGATTGTGTGGATATAGTCTATTTGAATTTAATTTTGAGTGTTTAGGTGTAGTTTTGTGAAATATTTTTGAAATGGTGTAGTTCATGTGAAATGTAATTCAAATGGTGTAGTTTTGTGATTCTCCCATAAATATATAATGAGAATTATATTTTATATAGCAAAATCTTAATATAATTTGTAAGTGTGTTTATTCCAAACTATTATAAACTATAAAAATTAGGGATGGGCAAAACTTCCGGATCCGAAATACCGAACCCAAACCAAACCGAAATCCCCAAATCAATACCGATTCTAAAAACAAATAACTCGAATGTATAGGGAAATTTACTACCATAATACCCGAAATCGAATCTGAACCGAACTCAATTTTGTAGAACTAAACTAAACTACTCTAACTACCCAAAAATTATTTAAAATAATAATAGTTATAATTATATTTGAAGTACATAATTGGAACCAAACCGAAATTAAAGAACCGAAACCGTTCCAAAAATAAATAACCCGAACGAATTGAGAAATTTACTACCCGAAAACTCGAAGCCAAAACAAATTTCTAGATTTGAACCCGAATTACCCGAAATTTGTTTATGATAAAGTTTAATCATTATTTTCAAACTTCTTGTCATTTATCTAGAATTTTTCTAGAAACCGAACCCGTTAATAAATAATTGTTATGCTAGTGTTAATTGATTCAAACAAACTTTATCTATGTTCAATATAGATGTTTATTAACATCTAAAATATTAATATAAATAGAAAATTATAATATGGACAATGATTATATATAAAAACTAAACTATATACTTTTTAAAAAATATTTATATTCCGAAATTTTTTATAGACCTCCGTAAGAAAAATAAAAAGATTATATCAAAAATATCATAAATATGAAATTAGTGGTTGATTTTATGTTAAAATCGGTTTTATTGTTTTTGTTGATATTTAAGTCAATTTTAAAAAAGTATATATATAGAATGAGATATGTTTGTGTGTAAGTTTCACATAACTCTTTAAGTGAGTTTAAAACCAATGACATAAGTATCTAGTTAAGTGAGTTTTTTTGGAAAAGTTCAAAAAGTACTTCAAAAATAATAATATATATATTTTTATTATATATTTCGTATAGCAAAAATTTAATATAATTTATAAGTTGATTAGACCAATAATTTATTATTTATTATATTTAGGATTCGAAAATACCCGAATTCAAAATACAAACCGAATCAAAATACACAAATCATATTATGCGATTTACCCAAATTTATTTAAAATTATAATTATTTTGATTATATATATATAAATAATTGTTGTAAACATATTCTAAATATGTAATATAAGATTTAAATTTTAGTAGAATTGCAATTTCTTCTTTTTTGTTTATAATCGAACCGGAAATCAAACTCGTTAACAAACTATTTTGTTTTTTATTGTTTGATATTTTTTTCAAAAAAAAATTTCAAATCGTGTTTAAATTCTTAATAATATTAATTAAACCTGTTTGTTTTGATTTAAATAAAATTTTAATGGTAGTTTTTATAAAAAAAACTATGTAATAATGTATTTATGTGAATTACATATGTTTATTTTGTTTTTCAAATATTTTTTACATAATTTTTTTAATATTTTTTATTTATTTTTGGTGAGAATTATAATATTTCCTTATTTAATTTTTCGTAATTAAATGTTCAAAAATATTTCCTTTTATGCACAATGGCATAATGTGTAATTTAGTGTCATTTTTTGGAAAATTTCAAATTAGTACTTCAAAAATACTAATATAGATATACTACAAAAACCAAAACCGTAATAAACCGTTAAATCGAACCGGTCACGATTTGAATTCCGGTTAAGCGAAAATTAGGCGCGTGGGGCCAACGAATGTCGGAAGGAAGTGAGACAAGAAGCCAAATCCGCCGATTAAGGCAAAGAAGCATTTATATTTGTCTTTTTCTTTCTCACACACACTTCACTCACTCAACAAGTCACAATGCCTCCATTATTGTTTTTTTTTTTGCTTTGCCAAACATTTTCTTCTCTTGAGCCCCGTGCCCTTCTGTCTCCTTTTCTTTATTCTTTTGTTAAAGTACCGATCTCTCTCTATGACTCGTATTAGTGTATGTGTGTATAAAAGAAAGAACAAGAAGAACGATATTTGTTTAACCACGAGTTCGTGACCGATGCGGTACACTACGTCTCGTGGACCGAATCGTTTCGGCAATCCACTAATCTTAATCCGAGGAAACCTTGCTATAAAACCAGCAAGCCTCAACAATGGTGTTTATCGTTTCTCTCTCAACAACAACCATAACAACTACGACAAAAAAGAAGAAGAATATAAGCTATTTATATTTGACTTTTCATTTTCCTTCTTTGACTTGGATTTGCTTAACCGAGATAACCGAAACTCCAAAACCTGGTTTAGTACTTATTGAAATTGAATCATTCTTGTAGGCAAAAATAACATCTTTCATAAACATATACATACGTGCCTTTATATTTCAAGTATTTTACTTCAGGCCATAAATGTAGGATTTGTATCAGGAAAAATGCCTTTCTAAATAACCAAATACTACTCTATTATTGGTTAACGAAAGGATATTAAGAAGAAAAAAAATTTGTCAATAAGAAGCATACTCATAAACACAAAGTTTGTAATTTATCAAAAAATAAACTTTTTGTCCACGTTGTGTTTTAAAAAGGAAGTGTGTTTGTTTGAGTATTTTAGCACAAAAGATGAAACGGCTTCAAAGAGAAAAGCAATGATTTGATGGCCGCAAAGCGTGGTGAGGAGTCGACTAACATTTTATTGAAACTTGAAAGGATCCTTTCACGTGCTTTTTTTACTCAAAACCGAAATTATTCTCCTTTTAAACACTTTTTTGTTTAAAACTTTAAAGTAATTTTCTTTCTTATTTGCATTTAAAGTGTTTAAACCATATGCTTGCCTAACTAATTAAGGATTATGAGAGGCCACATAATAAGAGTGTTACACTTGTTTTATATGGGGGCACATTATGCATAAAAATTGGAAGGCTTCTTGAGTATTATATATCAAAATTTTGTTAGTTTTACAATTTTGATGTCATCTATAGCTTATGCATTAGTGTATTTTAGTTATACTCTAATTAGTTGTTTTAGCCATATTTGAGGTGAACTAATTACAAAACTAGTGTGGTTGACCCGTGGAGAGGAACATGTTACCCGGTTATAGAGTTAAACCGGTCCATATCAAAATAGCCAAAAATGTAGTTAACCGGAAATGATTATGCGCAAGTGGAGCCACGCGCACGAGTGCTAGTGGTGAACTTTAGCTTACTATTCATGAAAAAAATATTTTAAAAATTCAGCTAAAATCCAAAAGCAAAGGAGAAGGCATCATGTGCCATTTCTCAAAGAGTTATTAATTTATTATTATCAAAAACATAAATAAATAACCAGTCGAAGAATAAAATAATTAAATGAGAATAAAATTTTAACTTGGCCTCTATCTTTCTGCAGTTGTTGTCCATGATGATTATTACATAGAGACAATAACAAGACGAAACAAATCTAGAACAAGAAAAATAAAACACAACATACACACCATTCTCATTTGTTTTTTTTTTGTTTGGTTATATACGTAACGCAGATCCATATGAAACATCAATAATCAGAAGAAAAATTTATCAGTTTTTAGAGAGAGAGAGAGAAAATAGACAAACGTGTAAGATTTTTTTAGAGAGCGAAAGAAGAGTCCACAAAGTTCTATGAAGACAAAGACAAGCCAAAAGAATTAAAGTCAAAAGTGATATTTAGTTTTCAAGAAAAATCTTATATCAAGTTGTTTTTAGTTTCTTGATGTTGTAACAATAATTATCCTCTTCATCTAAGATTTTTTATTTTCGTGTAATTTATTTTTTAATTTTAATAAATTGTGAGATTAGGGTTTTTGATATATATATAATATATTAATTAGCTGTGGCTACAACGAGGAGGCATAATCTTCCGACGTCGGATTCTGGTGCCTTCACCGACTGGTCGGCGGCAGTGGCGGCGACGACGGTGAGATCATCTTCACGCGCCACCGAGGATCTTTCTTTGGGTTTTAATGCTGGTCCTTCCATCGTCCACGGCGGAGTAAACTCATCTTCCGCCGCCGGAGGCGTTTCATGGCCGTCTAACTCCTCCGGCAGGTACGCTCTTCCATCTCCGACGGCGGCGGCGGAGATGAGCATGGTCGGTATGCGAGACGTATTTCTTGTTTCTCCGGCTTACCACCACAACACCGATCATATCAGCCCTAACGCGGCGGCGCTCGGCGTCGGAATGATACCTATTCTCACGGCGGCTCCGACGCAGCATCAGAACGTGGAAGACCACCGTAGATGGCATAACAACGAAGAGCAGTATCTCCACTTCAAGAACACACCAACGGTCGGATCTAGCTCTAACAACAACAACAACTCGGGGTCATCGGGGACTGCCACGTGTCAAGACTGTGGGAACCAAGCTAAGAAAGAGTGTAAGCAGAGACGGTGTAGGACTTGTTGTAAGAGCCGTGGCTTTGATTGTTCTACTCACGTGAAGAGCACGTGGGTCTCCGCGGCTAGAAGGAGAGAAAGGACGGTTATGCCTACGTTGAATCCAACGGCTTGTGGTGGTGCTTCGCATTCGACTTCGTCAGGGACCAAGAAGCCGAGGATAGTTCAACAACAAGCTACTTCTCATACTTCAACTTCTAATACTCCTCAAAGTTTTGATTCTAGCTCAAGTCGTCAAGGTACTATTTTGTTACATTTCATTTGTATATAATACATAGCAACCACATGATTTCACGCATGTATATGTATATACTTAACAGTATTAATACGTCTCTTTGATGTTATAAGATTGATTAATCAAGGTTTTTGTTTGTGGTTAGTGAATTATAATAACCTAAGTGAATCATTATGTATAGTTTGGATCCATTTGATCTTTGGTTCTATATTGCGATTTATAATCATTTTTATATAGTTTTAACTTGAAATTGGTTCTTTATATTGATTTTGGCTACGGTTAGTTCTAGTAATAATCCTAGTTATGAGTTTTTGATTTGGTGTTTAGGATTCATATATATGTTTTTTTTGTGTATGTAAGAGGGAGAAGGGTCAAGGGAAGCGTGGCCGGGGCAGGTTAGGGCAGCGGCAGTGTTCAAGTGTGTGAGAGTGACTGCGGTTGAGGACGGGGACGACGAGTACGCGTACCAAGCTGTGGTTAAAATTGGTGGTCATGTGTTTAAAGGCTTCTTGTATGATCAAGGTCTTGAACCTAAAGAAGGGTTTCCCAACATGTCGGATTTGCATTTAGGCGGTGGTGCTAATAACCATAACGGAGTGTCTGCCTCCGCGCCTAATATCGACACTACTTCAAATGTCTACGGTGGTTCTGGTGGCGGCGTTGGATTCTATGGTTAGAACAAATCCAAATGTAACATTTCTTTGGTATTTTTGTGTTTTCTTCTTTTGTTTTCAAATGGGGTCGGATACAAACAAATATTAATCTAACTCTTGCCGTATGGTAGAATTAGCCCTATAGCCGCGACAAACGTTTTATTTGGAAGATGTTTTGTTCCACTTAACTGATGATAAACTTGTTGTGTTTTTTTTTTTTTTTAAAGTTGGACAGTAACCTTTTTTTACTTGTGTTTTAAAAGTGGTTTGTTATATGTTATTGACCTGATGGACTTCAAGAAATTTTCATTAACATAACTAAATTTTTCTGGTTAATTTCTAAATTGTCTGTTAATAATGAATGATATATACTAGTAAAACCAAAATTATGATATACTAGTTGGTTATTCTCATTTTTTCCAAAAAAGCTAGTAAGTTGGTCGATTTATTTTGTCAGACCATGCTTATTCTTTTACAGGCTTATACAGCATTAGAATCTAAATTTGGATTTTTTTTTCCTTCTTTCATTTCCTAAATTAAATGCTACATTCTCATATAATTCTAATTTAGGGTTTTAATAGCTATTTTTGCTATAAACTGACTCACTGAGCCTACTTGTGCACTTTTTAGCGTTACTATTTTCACTGACTTCGGATTAAATTAAACTGGCAACTTTGTAGCCTTAACCTATGCACGTTGGCTTCTGCATTGTATACTATTACTGTATATATGTTCGATTCATATTTCTCCTTTGAAGATATTATAAGTGGATTAAAAGAAAATATTTATCCAATCATATGTACATTTTAAAATTACTTGTACGTTGCAACATTAGTTCAAAACTCGAATGTGAAATCTCATATGTTTACCAGTTGCTTTATGTAAAATATAAAGCCAAAAAAAAGAATAAAGTGTGAGGGATTATTTTGTAATATATTCCTTCAAAAACTCCATAAGAAAATAAAAATAATAATAATAAATTCGTCTACGTCGTAGTATAGGCTTTATAGGGTTTAGGCTTTTTCAACTTTCGAACGTTATATATTCGCCCCCCTCGCAAGAAAATGATCGTAGCGTAGATTTTTTATTTTAATTAATGTCTTTTTGGTTACATTTGTATAATAATTTTTTTTTTTTTTGGTTTAATTTTTGTAGGATAATTATAATATATGGACACCAAAGAATCGAAAATTAGTCCTACAAAAATGTAACTATTCCACGTACTATTCACTACCAAACTTACCTTTTTGCTCCTATCATTAAGCATTTGTTTTGATTTTAAAAATCAAAAAGTTATGACACAACTGACACAATTGCAGGAAAAATATAAGGCACAAGATTTTTTTCTCTCTCTTGCAAAACCCATAATGGGCGACTTCTCTCTCTTCCATTCCTCTATGTATTCTTCCTTGTTTCATTCTTCCTTTGTGTAAATCCATTTCTCATCTTCTTCATCATTTTATGGGTTCCATCATTAAGATAAAAAAGTAAACGGCGTTGCTATAGAGATCAAGAAGACGGTCATACGATACCGCTGATTACAGTAAGTATGGCCTTCGAGGATAACATTGTGAAGTTGATTATTTTCTTTGATTTTTTTTCCATTATCTTAGTTTCACTGTCTATTTCTCACATAGTGTCAAAAATTGCACATGCATTTGACCATTCTTATCAATTTTAGGTTCTATGTATTCGTATTAACCCTTATAGATATTTGGGGGGTTTTATTGTTTATGTATAAATACAATATTAGAGGGCTTTGAGGATTCTCTTTTGTTATTTACGTTTGTATTTTTTAATCAATTTCAAATTTAATTATGTTTATGACCATAGTTAAAGATGAACTCATAGTACTGTGATTATCGGTTGTTGGAATCTGCTAATAGGGATATCGGATAATTAGTTAGATCAATATCTTCCTTCAAACAAATCTTTTCAGTATAACCATATCCGATGAATCTTGTAGTTGTGTATTAGTTATATATGCTTACCCTGTAACATATTCATTACAATGTCCAACATATTTCGTAACTGGATTGTTATCCGCTAAGATTGTTATCTTAGATATTATTTTCAACAATAGTTTCTAATATAACCTGATTCTATGATTCGTGTAGTTGTGTAGTAGTCAAATATGTTTATCTTGTAACTTAGTTGTTATCTGCTAAGTGTGATATCGTTTATATCATATTGTACCCGCTAACTAAAAACATCTGTTTTTGAATTGATTTATACAACTTATCTACGATCGTTAGCCGATAATTATGTATACACAATACGTAGTTTATACATTATATTGTAATATCAAACATGTATCTTTATTGTTACCTGATAATGGTGTTACCACATATATTACATCTTACCTTATAACTTTATGGTAGATAACTTGGGATGCTAACAATTTTTGTATCCCACAAATGGTTATATCTTGTAAGTCCGCCCTTATCGCAATAAACAAATCCATATCTTCATCATTTACGATGTATATTGAGCTTATTTTTATAAAGATTTTTGTCAAAACTGAAAATTTATTCTCGCAAGTTTTGTACTTATTATTTTCACATAATCTTACCAATTACATTTTTTGTTAGAGAGTAATTTGAGGGATTTTTTAGTATTCATTAATCTCTAAGTGATTTAATTGGTACAAAATTCTTATACGATTGGTAGCCGATAACTATTTTTCCTACACGTTTGTGTATTCATTATATTTTTTAACTTGATTGTTACCGTTTATATTGTATCTTACCATACAAGTTTATGGTGAATAACTTATCATGCTAACATGTTGTAAATTTTTAATAGGGACAATGTCTATCAGAAAAGCAAGAAGAGGCAGCTAGCTGATAATTGATTAAGTCGATCCATTTGAGAAGGAATATATACAAAACCACCCCTTGTCACATTCTTTTGTTCGATTATGTTATATGAATAACAATTTGATTTAAAATGTATACAATGATAACATATACATTAGCGATGTAACATAAATATTATTAATGTGTAATTAGTACAATGATTAATGTCTTAAATGATTTCAATGATTAGTGTCTTAAAGTTGTTCTTTGTTGGTGATTTGTGTCTTAAGTATTTATTGTGTCGCTACCATTAATGGTAACACCATCGATTATTATATATTAACCAAAATTTCATTTGCTAAGTTATCATAGGTTTTAGCTAATAATTAACATTGGTATAACTGATGTTAGCGGATAACATATTGGTTATCGCAAAAATATTTGCGTTACCTCCCGCCTTTACCTCTGAGCATTTAATGCTCCAAATATCCACTAAATCTTCTTACCCTGCAACAAACAGTAAACTTGTCTCCTCCCTTCTCTTTTTACGAGATGTCAAGTATGTGTCATAAATGCATTTTCGTCCAATTGGGAAATTAAATATGTGTCGAAACTAATGAAAGACAAAAAAGTCATCCCACCTAATATTGGATTCTTCATATTTAATTAATCCATTTTTGTATAATAATATTGATGAGCATAATAGGTACGTTGAGACAAATGTAAAATTAGTAATCCGTTGTAAGCTTAGTGATTAGGAGAATAAGTATAACACAAGCTGTCCAACAAAAGACTATATAACAGAAATTTATGTGAAGTTTATAATTAATTAATCACTCACGGAAAGCATAATCTATACAATCATCCTTTTACACAAGTCGTTTTCCATCTAGTTGAATCATTACACAAAAACATATAGTATAATCATAAGCACAAATATATAATAATTTATCAAACAAACTGTTAGCGTTCACCTATAATTATGTTGGATTATTGAAATTTTATCTTTCTCTTTATGTTTATGGTTAAGACAATCTTGATAGTCTTTTTTGTGTGCTTCAAATATTGTATGCTACTTATTTATTTACATCCTAAGGGCAACTCCAATAGGACACCAAAACACCAAATATGGTGCAAAATCCACTCCAATAGGACATCAAAACTTGCACCAAAAAAAAAAAATTTAGTGTTTTGTGAATAGTGTCACACTAAATTTGGTGCAACACTATTCACAAAACACTAAATATTTAATAATATAATAATAATATAAATATTAATAAAACTAATTAAATTTTTTATTTTAAAATAAACATAATAACTAAAATAGAAATTCACAAAACTACATCCTTTCAATCCTCCCTTCACAAAACTACACCTAATTCAATATTTTCATATATTTACACTTTTTCAAAATTTTAAAAGTTTGATTTACCCTTATAAAAATTACCAAAATTAAAATCTTTTCATTTGGGTTCGTTAATTAGTGTTTATGGTATAATATTAAGGGGTAGAATTATGTGGATAGGGTTTATTTGAATTTAATTTTAAGTGTTTAGATGTAGTTTTGTGAAGTAATTTTGAAATGGTGTAATTTCGTGAAATGTAATTCAAATGATGTAGTTTTGTAATTCTCCCTAACTAAAATTGATTATATAGATTATACATTAACCTCCTTGTTAATATATCAAAGTTCAAAATAAATAAAATAATTTAGTTTTATTAATAAAATAATAGAAAATAGTGTTTTGGTGTAAAATATGGTGTGACATGATTTTTTGTTTTAACACCGAAACACCAAATTTGGTGTGTCTTAGAGATGCTCTAAGTATTATTATTTTTTTAATGAAACTTCATGTATGAGTGATGATAAAAAAACAATTATATATATATATATATATATCTGAAACATAAAGAGACATACTGCATCAGTCTGCATCAGGAATAATAAGTCAATGCCGAAAGGTTTACAAAATGATATTTGCCAACTGTTAAAACATTTTCTTTTTTTTGTTAAAACATTTTTCTTATTTTAGGTTTTTGTAAGAAAGAGTTTTGATGAAAGTGAAAGGCCATGTGCGAACACAAAAATTCAAGAAAATCAAGAGGAGGTGCATGTATTTGCTAAAGAGAGAGAGACAGAGGTTCATTCCCCTTTGAAATAAACCAAAACTAGTAATTATAACTTTTACTTTGTTTAATATCGCTATTCTAATATACATTTAACTTGAGGGTTAATGGACTAAGCAGATGTTAAAATTATATTATGTTGGCGCCGAAAGATAAACACTTTACATAAATATATACATATTTTTTTGGGAGAATTACAAAACTACACCATTTAAATTACATTTCACAAAACTACACTATTTCAAAAATACTTCACAAAACTACACCTAAACACTCAAAATTAAATTCACATAATCCCTATCCACACAATCTTACCCACACAATACTATACCCTAAACACTAATTAGCGAACCCAAATGAAAAGATTTTAATTTTGGTGAAGTTTTAAAAGGTAAATCAAGCTTTTAAATTTTTGAAAGAGTGTAAATATGTGAAAATTTTAAATTAGGTGTAGTTTTGTGAAGAAGAGGTTGAAATGGTGTAGTTTTGTGAATTCCTCTATGTTTTTACCAAGAATTTCAGATCCATTTAAGTGATAAGAATAAATATCTTATTATATAAAAGTGAGCGTGTTTAATTATAACTCACCAGATCGTGAGACGTGTCACAATTAAAAAAGAAGAAAAATGTTAATAATTTTTAGGAAAAAATATTAATAATGTTTAGGAAAAATATTAATAATGTTTAGGATAAAATGTTAATAATTTTAGGAAAATGTTAATAATGTTTAGGAAAAATGTTAATAATTTTAAAAGAATAAAAAATGTAACGTTTAGAAAAAAATGCATAACAAAAAATAAGAAAAAAAGAGAAAGTAAAAACAAAAAAAGAGGAAAAAAGTAACTAAACAAAAAGTCTTCACTACATCATATTTGTAACGGTTACTTTAGATCGTGACATGTGTACTAAAATTGATATGTAGACATCTTATCAAATGAAAAATTAACAATATTGAGAAAAAACAGAATTAAAGAAAATAATCAGAAATAAAAAAATTAACATTAATTATCAAATAATTATAAATAAAATAAAGGGAGAATCACAAAACTACACCATTTGAATTACATTTCACAAAACTACACCATTTCAAAACTACTTCACAAAACTACACCTAAACATTAAAAATTAAATCCAAATAAACCCTAACCACAAAATCCTACCCCTTAATAATATACCCTAAACACTAATTAGCGAACCCAAATAATTTTTTTTTAATTTTGGTAATTTTTAAAAGAGTAAATCAAGCTTTTAAAATTTTGAAAGGGTGTAAATATGTGAAAATATTGAATTATGTGTAGTTTTGTGAAGGGAGGGTTGAAAGAGTGTAGTTTTGTGAATTTCTCTAAAATAAATTAATCCGAAATATAGAAAAATAAAATAATCAGAAATAAGGAAAATAAGATAGAAAAAGAAAAATTTAAGAATATTTTAAGAAATAATCAATAAAAAAATTAGAAATAATAAAAAATTAAAAATTACTTGAAAAAATAAAGAAAATATTTATGATAATTTTTTTTGAGAGAATCACAAAACTACACCATTTGAATTACATTTCACAAAACTACACCATTTCAAAATTATTTCACAAAACTACACCTAAACACTCAAAATTAAATCCAAATAAACCCTACCCACACAATCCTACCCCCTTAATACTATACCCTAAACACTAATTAGCGAACCCAAATAAAAATATTTTAATTTTGGTAATTTTTTAAAGGGTAAATCAAGCTTTTAAAATTTTGAAAGGATGTAAATTTGTGAAAATATTGAATTAGGTGTAGTTTTGTGAAGAGAGGGTTGAAAGGGTGTAGTTTTGTGAATTTCTCATTTTTTGTTATCTTCATGGATCCACTATCTAATTATTAATTTAAAATAAATGTTTTTCATGTAAATAACAAAAAAATGTAATAAAACAAAAAATGTGTTATTTATATTTCTTAATAGTTAAAAAAAGTAAAAATCACTTATTTACTATTATCATATATTGTTGTGTGTCTTTTATATTTATTTGTTAATAAAATAACGGGTATAATATATTAGTTCATGTTTAAATCTAACTATAACTATACAAATTTACTAACAATATTAATATATAATTATAAAAAAAATTATGTAATTTGTCCCGCGTATTACGCGGGATTTCATCTAGTATTATATAAAGAGAAATATTTTTAAAATTTAGTTTTTTAATAAAATTGTAGATCCAAACCTAAACACGTTTTTAGAGTTATCTCGAAACCGAAGCCATGAAATGGGCCTTAAATTTGTTTATCCTTTTGAGTAGCCCAAGTTTTTAAGGCCTGACTCATTAATATAATGGGTCTTTTGCATATTACAAACTCTTTTAAGTATTTATAAAAGGGTCTCTCCAATATGGTAAAATTCTGTAAAAGTCAAGTTCTCCATGTTCATTTACGGTTGCCCATGAGGTAAATTAATCTTATTATATAAAAGTGAACGTGTTTAATTATAACTAACCAGATCGTGACACGTGTCACAATTAATTTAGATCGCGACATTTGTCATTATTAAATTAAGGAATCTTCTTAAAAAATAGGAAAAAAGAAGAATGCAAACACCTTAAAATAAAAATCTTATAAATTAAACACTCAATATTTAATTTATAAATTAAACACTTATAAATTAAAAAAATTAACATGAATTATCAAATAATTAAAAATAAAATAAATTAATCCGAAATATAGAAAAATAAAATAACCAAAATTAGGAAAATAACATAGAAAAAGAAAAATTTAAGAATATATTAAGAAATAATCAATAAAAAATAGAAATAAGAAAAAATAAAAACGTAAAATTACTTGAGAAAATAAAGAAAATCTTTATGATAACTTATTTGTTATCATCATAGATCCATTATCTAATTATCATTTTAAAATAAATGTTTTTTCATGTAAATAACAAAAGCAATGTAATAAAATAAAAAATGTGTTATTTTTATTTCTTAATAGATGAAAAAGTAAAAATCACTTATTTACTATTACCATATATTGTTGTGTGTCTTTTATATTTATTTATTAATAAAATAACGGGTATAATATTAGTTTCCGTTTAAATCTAACTGTAATTATACAAATTTACTAACAATATTAATATAATTATAAAATGTTTTTATGTAATTTTTCGGCGTATTACGCGGGATTTCATCTAGTACTTATATAAAAGGGTCTTCATCAAATTCATATGATTTCATTTTCTAACAACCATTAGTCTCTACATAACAAACCCAAAGTTCCACAACACAAAACCTCACTTGTAAATCACATAGAGAAAGAGAGAGAGAGAGAGCTTTTAAGAAGATGATGTATAGAAAGTCATGTGACATTGGTGTTTTCAAGTTCCATTTGCGCAACGGTTACGTTGATAGCATCTATAATCTCCAACTTCCCCGCGCCAATAGCTTCGTCCATTGGAGCCCGCTCATACCTACAAGAAAAATACTCAATACTTTTTATTTTTTCAGCTTAGTCTCTCCTATAGATCAAGATTAAAGATTGCAAGAGACAAACCGGTTCAATAGGCATAGAGTAGCTCCTGCCAAGATCAATCTCTTCACCACCTGGTTAGTCAGCTTTCCACTTTAGCCAAACCACGAAACATTACGTTTTTCAAAACACAAACTTACATGAGTTATAATAACCAGTTTGTTACCTCGACGCGACCATTCAAGCATGCCCAATGCAGAGGAGTGTTATTCTCATCGTTAAGAGCGTTGATATCCTGCTCAAACAAATCTCTCTTTTTAATCATGTTTAATAGTTTCTATAAATTACATTAACGTGTTGTTTCTATTTCTTACCACTCCTTCGTTGATCAGATACTCAACTATAGTCATATGCCCATTAGCTGCAGCCATATGCAGCGCTGCGAAAGACGACAACGAAAAAGCCGAAAGAAACAACTTTCAAAGAGATAAACTATACACTCTTAAGGCTTCTTCATCATAAGTATATAATATGAGTAATTCAATTCCAAAGATTACACATAAGTTTTCATATTATGATTAGAAAAAAAAAAGCAAAACCTTGTGGCATTAACACATAATCCCCATAAAAATCGAAACTTCAGGACAAAAGCAGAACGTGTAAGAAGAAACCTGTTCGGCCTTGTGAATCACGAGATTCAAGAGAGACACCATCAGAGACCAAGCTTCTGATATCATCAATATCATCGTATCTAGCAGCCTTTACATTCAAAAACACAAACACATCATCTCCACAATAAAACTCAATTTTTGAGCTGAACCCAAATTGATTAAGCAAACCACAAAACTAAGGCATGAATTGATAAAGTGATGGAGACAAAACCTCGAGCAAGTCATCGACTTTGTCAGCGTCTATGATCGTGTCTGCTCCCATCTTCTTACGCTCTTAGTCCACTTCTAATTTTCAATCTTGAGGGTTTCTCGTCTCTCTACGCCGAATTTCTGAGGTTTATTGCAGAAATCCGAACCAAATGAACCGAACCGAACCGAACTGAAATAAGGGTTTAGAATCGGTTCCGGTTAAATTGGATAAATTAATAAATAATAAATATATAAAAAATGGTGAAGAAGATATTCATATTTATTTAGGACCACATGATTGTCTGGTTAATAAGTCCAGTCCAGGCCCAAGTCTGTATTTTAAAATTAGGGTCTCTCTCTCTCTCTCTCTCTCTCTCTCTCTCTCTCTACATTTCCTCGGCCGTTTCCTACGGTGTTTTCCGATAACCTCTTCTCTTTCTCTTCGTCTCTTTTAGGCGTTCGAATCATTCCTCTCTCTCTCTCTCTCTCTCTCTCTCTCTCTCTCTCTCTCTCTCTCTCTGAGATCGACTTTTTGTTTTGTCTTATCGTTGGATCAAAACCGCTTGCGGAATCTAATTAGGAGGAATCAAAGCCTTATCTTTTCCTTGTCCTTTAATCCGTTTTTGTTGTTATCGCCGCCATGAGTTCTTCGATCCAGATCGTTGTTGAGAATCAAGTCAACGTTTTGTCTCTTCAACATCAGGTTTTGTTGAATTAATGAAAAATATATATCATCAAGGTCCTGTTTTATCAAATGATTGGTGTTTTCTGTGTGTTCTCCTTTGTTGATTTATCTATCAAATGGGTCTGAGAAATCTGGTTATTTCTCTTTCAAAAAGTTAGTGTCTTTTTGTCTTTAGGATGATGAAAAGAAGGTTGTTGAAGAAGAAGTGGGCAATGATGGCCTGAGTTTTGGGAACCATGGTGGTTGTTGTGCTATATGCTTAGATAACATACCTCTCCAAGAGACAGCTATGGTCAAAGGCTGTGAACATGCTTACTGGTATGTTACTACACCACCTAATGGGTTCTTGGTTAAGCTTTGTGTATGTATGTATCTCTACTTTGTTAGTAGTTTATAATACCCTTTTCTCCTCTTTTATGAGAGATGGCATTGATCGTGGTGCTGATTTGTGTTCTTTGTGTAACATTTGTTTGTTTCCTATGCAAGTATTGTTTGATTAGAGATGATGATATAGGACAAAACACTAGCATTCACTTTTTCTTTCTTAAGAGGAATGATTCATACTTATCTATCTATATAGTGTGACGTGTATACTCCGTTGGGCTAGTTACAAGGATAAACCTACCTGTCCACAATGTAAGCATCCATTTGAATCTCTCAATGTCCATCGCGCCCTTGACGGAAGGTAAATTTTACCATCTTTGTTCAACATTTTGGCTCCATTAACACCATTTGCTTGGGATGGCTCACTTTATATGTTTGCTATATTTTGCTGCAGGCTGGAAGATTTCATGTTCGAGGAAAGTGTATGCCTCCTCTTGCAAGCATCGTGGTTTAAGCCGCTTGAAGCAGTGGAGCGGGTTTCAGACAGTGACAATTACGAGTTCGACATCCCACCTGAGTTTATTCCACCCGAGTATGAGGACGAAGACGAGGATGACCTTGATGAGTTTTATATTCACGATTCAAGTCTTCGTTTAGGAAACAGAAGGTGGGGTGACAATGGCTTTGTCAGATCAGGCCGTCAAGAAGCAAGGGCGGTCCCACGTAAGAACCGAGGTGGGCAAGCTTCTTCTGCCTCTGAATCAGGCTCTTCTTCTTCCTCAAGTGAGCCAAATGAGAAGAGAAACAGTGGTTCCATAACAGGAAGGCGTGCGAAGAGGGCAATGAAGCGCGAAGCTGCAAACAAAGCCGCGGAAGTAGTAGCAGCCGCGAAGCACGAGGCTCTTCTGGTGAGGCTGGGAAGAAAATGAAGGGACTGTGCTTTGTAATCTCTCTGTAACTTTAATCAAACCCACAAGCCTAGAATCCACTGACTTCTAGACTTGAGAATCTGCACATAAAATAGAATCTAATAATGATGGTCGAACAGACAAAACTTGATTAACTTATGTCTTAAAAAGATCCTTTGGTAAGAGTTTATTTGATTAAAGATCCTTTGGTAAGAGTTTATTTGATTAAAGTATTGAAAGGATTCTAAATATAATCAATTCCTAAAATCTTATATGGGAAAATCGCTTTTTAATTCCCGAATTGTCAAATTAAAGTCGTTTTATGCTCCAATTCCTATTTTAACCGTTTATTTCCTCACATTTTACCGGCGAAACTTTAAATCCCTAAATAACATTGACCATGCCATATTAAACCACAATAAAGTCAACCGTTAACTTGATGTTAAACGTCGTTAGTGACTAAACGACTGCGTTTACTAGGCAAAACGACGTCGTTTTGAAAACGAAATAAAAAAAATAAACCCCAAATCTTGGCGGTTCTCTTATCCCACCACCACCACTTCCAGAGTTACTCGCCATTGCCTACAATCAATAAAAAACGAAGCTTGAGCCCACAAAATCACGAAATTGCTCATTTGATTGAAAGATGCATATGCAGTCGATAGACGTAAAACATGGTTTAGCATAAAGCTTTTTTTAAAAGAAACTACATTGAATGAATCATTATCTTATATCACATCAATGAAAGAACAAGGAAGAAGATGAAGCAAAACCAATCCTTAATGTCAAAAAAACAAAACCCAATGCAACCAATCTCTCACATAACATATTCATTAGAAGCAATCAGTCTCAAAGCATCAAAATCCATTAATGCAAGCAGAAGAAGCAACTAAAAGTTGTAAGAATCAAGCAACAGAGTTTATATATCTATATTACAAAACTCAGGCTATGGCTTCTCTGAGCTTAAAACCGAAGAAAGAATGTCAAAGACCAATTCGATTATCACTTTATCATATACATTATGAGAGAGGTATTTTTGAAAACTTTGCAGAGATTCGAAGAAGCTTTGATATACAAATCCAGAAACTAGGTTAACTTTTAAGCTTCAGATCTACATCGACCCGAAACCTTGAACAAAACAAATTTGGGTTTCTTTTCTTAATTTCGTTTTCAAAACGACGTCGTTTTGCCCGTTTTGTTTTAATTTAACGCTCGTAGTAAACGCAGTCGTTTCGTCACTAACAGCGTTTAATATTAGGTTAACGGTTGACTTTATCATGGTTTAATATGGTCTGGTCAATGGTTTAATATGGTCTGGTCAATGTTAGTTAGGGATTTAAAATTTCGCGGGTAAAATGCGAGGAATTAAAATACTAAAATGGGAGTTGAGACATTAAGCGATTTTAATTTGAAAGTTCGGGAATTAAAAGGCGATTTTCCCAATCTTATATCTATAATCTTATTAGATATTTTTTTGTAAAAATAAATTAAATAATTAAATTAAATAAAATATCAACAGTGGTTCTAGAAAGGATTTCCAAAAATAAATAATAATATAATAATACTAAAATTAAATAAAAAAATAGAAACCTTTCTTAAATTGTTATTTATAGAACCAGTGATAACCTCTCATACCACACTTGTTTTCATGAGATAAATTAGATTTTTTTTTTTTTTTTTTTTTTTTAATATCTATTTTATTTTAAATAATTAAAAATTATAAAAATATTATTATTGAACTATTTGATAACGGGAAATGAGTTTGGTCTAATGACAGTCATAAGACTACATGAGGTAGGTAGCATCACCTCATACGGGATCAATTTCCCACATCTACGAACTACGATAGTGTAAATTTGACTATTGTCGGTCATTTTTGGGCGGAAATATTGACAAAAAAAACTACTCCACTTGATAACTCTCCACCGGTTCTACGGATGGAGGTGGCCTTAAAGACACCATACTATTTTGTTCGACTCTACGAATGGATATTTGGACAGCAGTACATAACCTTATTTCAAGCATATAGTGACATGACAACAAATGCTAGCTAATATTTTTGCTTCACTATTCAGGATCGTTATAAATTGTGACAACAACTACTCACTGCTTTAACTTTAATGCAAATACATATTAGTTGGATCTATCCTGTTATTTGGAAAGACAAATTTTGAGAAGCTAGTATAAGATAATTTTAGACAAAAAAATAAAAAAACATTCATATTTAATAGGTTAAAATAAAAATGAAATTAAAAAATATAAATAAAGATAAATATAAAAAACTATTTATAATTAATAGGATTAAAATTAAAAAACGAAAAATAAAAATAAATAGGTAACATAATAAAAAAAATAAAATATTATAAATAATTCAATTTTATAATAATTCATTGTACAATATTAATAAAATATTTAAAGTTTTTAAAAAAAAATTAAGTTATAAAAGTTTTTATTATTTTGAAGTATTTTTTTAGAATATTTGAATCGATAATGTAAATAAAAAACCAAAAATATCAGAAAATCCTTAAAAAATCTAAATGTTTAACACTTTTAGATATCTTTACGAGATGTCATGCGCGACTGATTACAATATATCATACATAATTTATGATATATAAAAATATCTAATACTTATAAGTCACAAGTAAATTTCACAAAAAATTCTCCTTCTCCTTCTGACACGTATACTTATTTTTACGTGTCATCTCTACAAATTTTCAACATTATTATCTTTTATTCTTCAGCAATTTGTTTAATTTAGATAACATTAATCAGATTATTTTCCCGTTTCTAATTTTCCACTAAAACAAAAAGTAGTTATTGTCCCAAATCCACTATCCTTATTTTTCTCCTCCATGATTGTTGACATCTGGAAAATGATCATTTATAAAAGTACAAAACTCTCACTCGATCAAAAACCCAATATAATAATCTAATACTTATAAGTCACAAGTAAATTTCACAAAAAATTCTCCTTCTCCTTCTGACACGTATACTTATTTTTACTTGTCATCTCTACAAATTTTCAACATTATTATCTTTTATTCTTCAGCAATTTGTTTAATTTAGATAACATTAATCAGATTATTTTCCCGTTTCTAATTTTCCACTAAAACAAAAAGTAGTTATTGTCCCAAATCCACTATCCTTATTTTTCTCCTCCATGATTGTTGACATCTGGAAAATGATCATTTATAAAAGTACAAAACTCTCACTCGATCAAAAACCCAATATAATAATCCTAAATTCTCTGATTGATTTTTTCTCAATTTCCAACACTAGAATTTAAAAGTCAAGATCTATGATAAATAAGGAAACCGAAGCAACGAAATTGACAACATCGTAAGTTCGTAACTGAAAAAAACTAATGAAAGGTATGATTTGTACATTTTGTCTACCGGTTGTTTGTCAAAAGACACAATATAAAAGCTTTGTCGTGTCTCTAACTAAAATCAGTTAATAATTCTTTACACTATATTTTGAGATTTTTTATTTGGTCGCGGTGAAAATTTTGCAGAGAGGAGCAAAAACTAGACTTTAAAACCAACAACAAATCTTAGTTTCCATGCACATTGTTAATGGTTATAACATCAACAAAAGATTACTTCAAATTTCTTGGGTTTTTCAATAACTTTTAATTATGTGTATATATAGTTCTCATGATTAATCCATCATTTTTGTACGTGTCATGATATGTTATTTATATGTTTACAAGAAAAAAGCGAATAACTTTTAGAGAGAAATGCTTAAACCCACCATAAGATCGGTTAAATTTGTAAAGAAACATATTTTTTATTGGTTCATATATATATACTATCATTTTTCTGTTTTGAAATATTTCTAATAATTTTTAAAGTTTACATTTTAGAGATATATAACTTCAATTATTATAAAAGTTCAAAATTAAATAATTTCAAATTTAAGCTTAAATTATTTTTTGTAATTTATGTGAATAAGGTGTCCGTGCATGGCACGGGCCATAACACCAGAGCCGTGCCAACGTGAATAAGTATCATAAACAAATAAAAATAAAATGCCCCAGTTCATTGAAAATAAAAACTTTTTGCCAAAATAAACACTACTAACTTATAACATGCAATAAAAAGTATTTGACAAAATGTTAATTCTAAAAACGATTTGCTAGAAAAAACTTTGAAAGAAAATTTTTGTTACTATGATTTTACTTTAACAATCGAAATACTATGAAATACGTGACAAAAGTCGATACTAAAAATTAATATTGCAAATTTCCTCAATATCTTAACATTTAGAAGTAATTAACATATTGAAAACCATGTTTAGAATATAAAAATATAAAAACTCATATAATGTTTTTATTTATTAGCTTTCAACATACTTTGTAAAATCTAATATTATCTAATTTTATTAGGGGAAACTATATAAAATTAATGCCCTTATTTTTTTTCAATATTTGATGCCATAAGCGAATGTTTATTTTTTTATTATTGTGGCACGGCTCTGCATAACACTAGTAATTAATATTAGAACATAAATATGTATATGATTAAAAAATATTATTCAACATGCATCAATAAAAAATAATATAAAATTATATCTAATTAATATTTTATAAATATTACTCGCGGTAACAAAAATAAAACCCATCCATGTCATATATATAAATCATATACATCACTATAGCTATCAATAAATCTTATACATCACTATAGCTATCAACATCAATATATCATAACGATTCTCTTTTTTGAGAAAATATGACTTCTACCACCGACACTAAACGCACGGCTTCTTCAGATAAACTCTTCGACGTGAGAGACTTCGTGGTGAACAAACGTAACGGAGTCAAAGGTCTCGTTGACTCTCTAACGTTGACCACACTACCTTCTTTATACATCCAGCCTCCACAAGAACGTCTAACTTCCGACAAGATCCACGTGGGATCGCTAGTTCCCGTCATCGACGTGTCAGATTGGACTGATCCGCACGTGTGTTTAGAGATCTGCGACGCAGCGGAGAAGCTAGGGCTGTTTCAGATAGTGAACCACGGTATAGCTGCGGAGGATTTGAAGTGTGTGATTGCGGCGGCGCGTGGCTTTTTTGAGATGAGTGCGGAGGAGAGAGGTGTGTATTGGAGAGGGAGTTCTGTGTCGGAGACGGCGTGGCTGACCACAAGTTTTAATCCCGGCAAAGAAAGTGTTTTGGAGTGGAGAGACTTCTTGAAGTTTGAGTATCTTCCTCAACGACATGACTTTGCTGCCACGTGGCCTCCTGTCTGCAAGTAAGTGAGTTACAGTATAAGAGAATATTAATATTTGATGATTTTTCGTACAAAATAAAGTTCAAAATAGTTTATACTCGTAGTTATTTTCATATTTAAATAGGTTTTAGATAAAAAAGTACATAACTAACACAATCATAAATAACTTTTGTTGTTTTCTAATACAAAATACTAAAATAACATATTTGTTGGACTATTGTTAATAATTTATATAGGAAACAAGTGGTAGACCATTTCAAGAGAATCAAACCAATAGCCAATAAGATACTAAACATACTAATCAACAATCTAAACTCAACAATCAACGAGTCAAACAAACAAACTTTAATGGGAACTATGAGAATGAACTTCAACTACTATCCTCAATGTCCTGAACCAAACCTAGCCATAGGAACCGGTCGCCACTCGGACATCAACACACTCACTCTCCTCATACAAGAAGACAGTACTGTCTTAAGCAGCCTCTACGGTCGAGTCAACGAGGACCAACACAAATGGGTCCATGTCCCACCAATACCGGGAGCTATTGTGGTTAACATTGGAGATGTGTTGCAAATTATGAGTAATGATAGGTATAAGAGTGTGGAACATTGTGTGGTGGTTAATAAGGTTCGTAGCCGGGTTTCGATACCGGTTTTTTGTGGACCAGTTCATGATTCGGTTATCGAGCCTTTACCGGAGGTGTTGGAGAATAATGAGAAGGCTATGTATAGAAAGATTGTGTACTCTGAGTACTTGAATGGGTTTTTTGGAAGACCTCATGATGGTAAGAAGACTATTGAGTCAATCAAAATACCTATGATATGATTTACAAAAAAATTGTTATTATGCTTGGTTATTGATAATTGAGTGATTTTGTTAAATCTTTAGAGATGTTTCTGAAATTTTTTATATATAGTTTTTGTTAAATTAATAAAGAGTATTGTGTGTTTTATTGTTAAATTAATAAAGAGTATTGTGTGTTTTATTGTTAAATTAATAAAGAGTATTGTGTGTTTTAACTTTTAACATATCCATAGAAAAATTTAAGTTGTTAACAATTTTAGGAATCCAAGAAATGTCTTTACTGTGGTTATTACCGAACCGGGACATGTTTCTAATTACCGGTCCGGTTTATTCTTATTTCGTTCATTTGATTTTGCGTTGACGAAAAATTGATCGTACAATAGAAAGAGAAAAGAGGAAGGTGATGATGAAAAAACAAACACAGGTGCTGTAGTGAAGGGGAGGGAGAATCTCATCTCAAGCTTCATCAATGGCGTTTAGACCTCTGTATGCTTTCTTCTTCTTCATCATCTTCTCTCTGTTTCTTCTGTTTCCGTCTCCTTCCTTATCAGATTCAGCTACTCAGGTTTGTTGTTTTTGATCCTCTCTTCTCCTTCAAGTGACCAGATCACATCTTATTAATAGTTTTTAACGATTTGGGGTTTGTGAGAACTCACTGTTAAAGCTCAAGCATAGTATTTAGTACCAATTTAGTAGCTTTTAACAAACTGAAATTGAAAAAGGTCAAGACTTTTGGAGATTTTTGGCTCATAGTTTCTGAAGAAAGTTATTCAGACATAGATAGGGTCTCGTCTATGACTTGTCTGATGAGGCTTGAATCTGTTTTCTTTGCAGTTCTGTAGTGCAGGGAGTGGGTATGATGTGGACTCTTGTGGAGATCCATCTTCTTCTTCTTCATCAACGAGGATTTTGATCAAAGGAGGCACAGTTGTGAATTCACACCATCAACAACTAGCTGATGTTTATGTAGAAGATGGGATTATCGTCGCTGTGCAGCCAAACATTAAGGTATGTATATATAACTATTACCTCATACAGCACCCTTCTTTATGTAGTTGTCTAATCTGCTTGAAGATTTTGTTGTTGCTATGTACCAGGTTGGTGATGAAGTGACTATACTTGATGCTACTGGAAAGTTTGTCATGCCAGGTTTAATCGATTTATAGTTGTCGATACATTCACTATGTTTAGTCTTCCATCTTGTTATTTAACTTCTTCTCCTGCAGGAGGGATTGACCCTCACACGCACCTCGCCATGGAGTTTATGAGTACTGAGACTATTGATGATTTCTTCAGTGGTCAGGCAGCTGCATTAGCTGGTGGAACAACTATGCATATAGACTTTGTTTTACCGGTTAATGGGAACCTGGTGGCTGGTTTTGAATCCTATGTAAACAAATCGAGAAACTCGTGCATGGATTACGGTTTTCATGTGGCGATTACAAAGTGGGATGATGGTGTTTCTAGGGATATGGAGAGATTGGTCAAGGAAAAGGGTAATATGTCTCCGCGACTCATTGAAGAGTTTTGGTGTTTAGAACTCTGGTCAATGCTATGATGTAACTAAAGTGTTTGTATCTCTTAAACTTATAGGAATCAACTCTTTCAAATTCTTCTTAGCATATAAAGGATCCCTTATGGTCACCGATGACCTCCTCTTGGAAGGCCTTAAAAGATGTAAATCCCTTGGCGCCTTGGCGATGGTTCATGCTGAAAATGGAGATGCGGTGTACGAAGGACAGAAAAGAATGATTGAGCTTGGCATTACGGGTCCAGAGGGTCATGCTCTTTCAAGGCCTCCTGTGGTAACTTGAGCCGATTCTTATATTTTTTTTCTCTTGTATTTGTTCTTGCCTTTATAACCTTTTTTCAAGCTAAAATCAAGATCCTTGTTTGAAAATGGCAGCTTGAAGGAGAAGCCACCGCTCGAGCAATTCGTTTAGCCCGTTTTACTAACACACCTCTCTATGTTGTTCATGTGATGAGTACCGATGCAATGGATGAGATCGCTAAAGCTCGAAAATCAGGTCTGTTGCTACACATCCTTTAAAATATATGGGATGTTTCTTTCAAAATATTTTTTATACAAATTTCAGGGCAGAAGGTGATTGGAGAGCCTGTTGTGTCTGGATTAATCCTTGATGATCATTGGCTTTGGGATCCTGACTTCACAATTGCATCCAAGTAAGAAATCCTTCAGATCATTTGTTCAAATAATTTACATTTATTCCTTCGGTTTTTCAAAGTTTGTTTGTTAACATTTCAGGTATGTCATGAGTCCACCTATTAGACCATTAGGACATGGAAAAGCCCTACAAGATGCCCTTTCCACAGGAATCCTTCAGGTTCCTTTCCTCTCAATGCCTAAACTAGAGAAACATGACCTATAACACAAACATCTTTCAACGTTTTTTCTCCTCTTTGATGGTATTATTTTTTCAGCTTGTAGGAACTGATCATTGCACTTTCAATTCTACACAAAAAGCTTTCGGACTTGACGATTTTCGCAAAATACCTAACGGTGTTAATGGTAAAATAGCTATGGCTTGACTTGGTTTCTTGCTTTCTTCTCCCTGCTTCTCGACTAATCTTAATTTGTAATACTATGTATGTGTCTATATTTAGGCCTAGAAGAACGGATGCACCTGATATGGGACACAATGGTGGTAAGTACTTATAGACTAAAATCTTTTATCTTTACAGAAGTTTTAATCTCTTGATGTATCATGATCCAGGGGTCAGGCCAAATCTCTGCTACTGATTATGTTCGAATAACCAGCACCGAGTGGTATATATATAACTCTTTCCATTAATAATTTTTCATGTTGAGAGATGTTTGTCTTTACAAGTAAACTGATTTTCCAGTGCTAGAATATTCAACATATATCCACGGAAAGGCGCTATTCTTCCTGGCTCGGACGCAGATATTATCATACTGAATCCAAACTCGAGCTACACGATTAGCTCAAAGTCTCATCATTCAAGATCCGACACAAACGTTTACGAGGGCAGAACAGGGAAGGTAATACACACATTTTCTTACAAAAGCCTCTCTCCCAATGGAGAAACATTTGTTTACTTTCGTAAGGACTTGTTTGATTGTTCAATCTTCAGGGAAAAGTCGAAGTGACGATAGCGGGAGGACGGATTGTATGGCGAAACGAGGAGCTTAAAGTTGTAAAAGGAAGTGGCAAGTATATAAAGATGCCTCCTTTCAGTTACCTTTTCGACGGTATTGAGAAATCAGATGCTAACTATCTATCTTCTCTGAGAGCTCCAGTGAAGCGTGTCAGATCTTAAGCTACTTAAAGTGAAGGTATTTATGCATATTCTTCATCTGTATTTGGTTCTATAAGAATATATTTGTACATTATGTATAACATGTGTTTCTCTATTAAGAGATTAAGAGTAATGTTTGTAAGTGTGGATTTGGCATTGAAAGCTACTATACAAGTTCATCGCATACCGGATTAGAAAAACCGGTTTGGTTGGTTAATTTGGTTTAATACATACACCGTCAATAAAATCCCAATTCCTATATAAAGACGGTTTTACCCTTTCTCTTTACATCCCTATAAATACTCGAATCGTGATCACTTTCTCTCCAAAAATTTATTCGTCGGCGACTATAACAATCATCGTCTAAAGAAGAAGAAGAAGAAGCTAATAATGGCGACGATAAGTCTCCGAAAACAGAACACGAGGCTCCCACCGGAAGTTAACCGCGTGCTCTACGTTCGCAACCTTCCGTTTAACATAACGAGCGTGGAGGTGTACGATATCTTCGGCAAGTACGGCCCGATTCGTCAGATCCGGATCGGATCCAGCAAGGAAACCAAGGGAACGGCCTTCGTCGTCTACGAGGATATCTACGACGCGAAGAACGCCGTAGACCATCTCTCCGGCTTCAACGTCGCGAATCGTTACCTCATCGTGCTGTATTACCATCGCGCGAAGATGAGTCAAAAGTTTGATCAGAAGAAGAACGAAGCAGAGATTGTTAAGTTACAAGAGAAGTATGGAGTTTCTACCAAAGATAAGTAGATGGAACCTTCCTTTGATTCGATGTTATCATATAGGTTCGTCTTTCGATTTTAGGGTTTTATTTAGGGGAGATTCGAAACCCTTTTTTATCTGAATTAGTTTGGTATGTAATTTTGAACTTGATTGCTCTTTTTTCCTTTTGTATTGACCAATCAATGAAAAAATAGATCTTTTACAAAGTTTGGTGCTTTTTATGCAGTTGATGATGATCATTGACAACAACTATGCTCTGATTCATATCAATTTTGCTGCAACAATATAGTTTCTAAAGGGTATTTTGTGAGAAGTATTCATGTCTAAGCTGATTTGGTTTACACTTTCTTTGTCACTGTTGATCTTGTGTTTTAGCTTTGTATCTTTTCAGGGTTGGTGCTAAGTGCTTTTAAGAACAGATATCACTAAAAGATACAAGAGAACAGATATCACTAAAAGAAACACATGGCATTGGCACTTTAAGCAAGAGTAGTAAACAACCAGAAAAGAAAACAAGTACGCAAATTCAAACACCTCCCAAAATCTCAAGTCAATGAGTTTTTGTTCTCCCTTTTTGAGCCTTCTCCTCCGTGAAAGATCTCATCCGGTTTAATCCTCAGCTATATTTTTGTAAGGAAGATAAGTTTCTCTCTCATGTTCTGCTCTGTTTTATAGATTCTCTCTTCCTCTACTTCAACAATTTGTTTCATTTAAATGATAGTTCACGCCGCTTCTTTGGGTTAGGATCAGGGTTTCCTTTTCTCATCATTGCTACAAATTCTTCATAGTTTATCCGACCATCCTGCGAATGTTTTTTTATCATTAGAATCTTGGTTAGTGATAGTGAGATTGTTAGCTGTTTGTTACATTTGAAGAGTATCTATGTTTCTTACATTGTCTCCATCAACTTCAGAAATTATCTCTTTAATGTCTCTGCCATCATTCATGCCAAACTCTCGCAGTGCTTGCTCCAGCTCTTCCATTGTGATATACCTGCGAACAACAAAGCATTAAATGAGGTAAATTTTCCGTTTTGTCTTTTTGTTTTAAGTTCTTTAAGAATCAGTAAAGTACTTACCCGCTGTTGTCTTTATCGAAATGTTGGAAAGCTGAGTAGAGATGTTCTTCTCTGTCGAGTCTGTTAATATGCATTGTTGCTGCGATAAACTCACCATAGTCTATTGTTCCATTACCATCAGCATCAGCCTATAGAAAATAAGTGGTTAGTTTCATTCCTTGTTACTCAGCATCTGATGAAAGCTAAAGCTCTTGTATGTATTAAAAAAGACTTACAGCTTCCATTAATTGCTGGACTTCAAATTCTGACAACCTTGTACCTTGCTTAGCAAGTCCCTGTCTTAGCTCCTCGAGTGTAATTGTTCCACTGCTATCAGTGTCCATGCCTTTAAACATCTCCTTTAATCCCATGATCTCTTCCTCTGATAAGCAACCTGCTATCACCTGTTCAATGGTTTCAGGTTTCGAGATTTTGAGGTTAGGAAACTATTACGAGACTCTTATTATATTTGAAAGTTTAGGCGAAGGTTAATGATCATTACTCGTAATGCAACTTTCTTGAAATTGTTCATTGCTTTGAACTGCTTGAGCCTGGACATAACCGCATTGTCAAGAGGAACATCTGGTGCTTCTCCATCCTCCTTGATCCATGGATGATCTTTACAAAGGAAAAAAACCAAGATAGATAAGAAACATTTATTTGCATGCACAAATTGTTGTGCTTTCACGTATTTGGTGTGTTTTGTAGATTCTTACTGAGAACTTGAGCTGCCGTCAATCTTTGCTTGGGATCAGAGTTGAGCATCTTCTTAACAAGATCCTTCGCCTGAGGGGAGATGGCTGGCCATGGATCACTTGAGAAATCAACATGTCCCCTTAAGATGGCGTTGAATATTCCATTCTCCGACTCTGTGATCAGGTAATTACTCATGAATAAATAACATTCTAGATATGCTTATAATCTCGTATTTGGTAGATTTATATAGGAAACATAATATCTTTACCAGCCCAGAAAGGTGGGACACCACATAGGAGGATATACAACATGACACCAATACTCCAAATATCAGCCTCTGGTCCATACTTCCTTTTCAAAACCTCTGGTGCGATGTAATAAGCACTACCAACAATATCCTTGAACACCTCTCCTGTAACACAGAGGAAATATTATTAGTATCACCACTATCTGTTTAATGTATTATGTAGGGTTTAACAATGCTGCTGATTCGAAATTGCAGGAAACCTGGCTTGTAGAAAACCGACAGCCCAAAATCGGTGGCTTTGAGAGGAGAACTCTCATCTTTGTTGAGCAAAAGAAAGTTCTCTGGCTTCAAATCCCTGTGAATAACACCCATGGAATGGCAAGTATGTATGATTTGAACAATTGTTCTTAGCAACGATGCAGCTGCTCTCTCTGAGTAATGTCCTTTAGCAATAATCCTATCGAACAACTCTCCACCTGCGCAAAGCTCCATGACCAGATGCACAGAATGCTTATCCTCGTAAGCTCCTTTAAGCTCCACAATGTTTAGCTGACCGGTGAGGTGATGCATTATCTGCACTTCTCTTCTTACATCTTCAATGTCTTCTTTGTTCACAAGCTTCCTTTTTGCAATCGTCTTGCAAGCAAATTGTTGACCTGTCGCCTTCTGGGTGCATAGATGCGTAACACCAAATTGGCCTCTTCCGAGCTCTTTCCCTAAAGAATATGAAGCTTTTACATCTTCCATGGGTCGACCTAAGACAGGTCCTATAGGGCCTTGTTTGGTTGTAGGAGGAGGAGAAGGAGGCGCGTGTTTGGACTGCGCTATAGGAGGTTCAGTGGTTGGACCGTTCTGGTTTCCAGCGGTTGCTATATTTCTATCTGTGTGCACGTCTCCGTTATCGGCCTCGTGAGAGCAACAATTTCCCATTGTTGCATGAAAGGGTGGGGGAGAAGAGAGGTAAAGGTCAAGGAGGAAGAGAAATAAATGTTTTTTTTTTTGTAATGTTTTTCCTTCTCTTAGTTTTTTTTCTTCTTCTTGTGGTTTTTGTTTCTTCTTTAGCAAGGAAACTTTAGGTCTTCTGGCTGTGAATGGCTATGAATAGATTTTTGTTTTTCTTTGGTTCAAAGGATTATAGTGTTTGTTGATAGGGAGAAAGTTTAGGACCAAAGCTTGTCTGTAATTTTGGTATTTAAAGCAAAAACAGCATTTAAATTTTTGGACAAAAGGTTGAGAGCATTTCCTGGGGAATATAATCTTACCTGTTACAAAACTGTCTCTTCTTATCTTCCAATTGTAATGTAATTTTACCAAATAAATTATAAAATATCATTCTTATTACATGAAAATAAGTTGATATGCATGAAAGCTTTAATTCATAATATTTCATTTGTAAAACGTATTTTATAATTTATGGAATTCTAGCACGATTAATCAAATCCGTTATTTTTCTTAGTTATGTAGAAAAATCACCAAATTATAATAGAAAATCCAGTTAGTAACACATAAAATGTGGCCCAATGCCAATAAACTAGTCAAGAAGCTATTTAGCCTATTATCCATCAAGATATGAGATATCCTAGCAATTTTATGTTTCAGTAAAATGCATTTATTTTTACTTTTTTATAAATACAAATTGTTAATTGTTTGTATTTTTTTTTTGCTAGTTGTTTGTTACTGTGTTTAGTAAAAAATAACAATTTCTCTTGTCTGAGTCACCTATGTTTAATATTCAGTTTTTTAACAGCTAAAAAAAAAAAAACAACTCTTTTTCGTTTTGTTTGTTGAGTAAAAAAAAAATAAAAACAAATTATTATTTTCTGCTTAACCAAACCCTAATTTCAATAGGTAATTTTCGATTTGGGGATTCGAAACGCCGAGTTTTTCTTCGTTTTTGGTTTTGGTTTTTTATTTATAATTCATATCATCGTTCGCACTCCTCTCGTTTCTCATCTTCTTCTTCTTCTTCCTTGCTTGCTTTCTTGTTCTCTGGATCTCGCATCACCGATCAAATCAGGTTTCTCACTCTATCCCCTTACCTTCACAGATCTATACTTCCTTTTACTTTCTTCATCGAAATCGCTTTCTCTTTTGTTCCATCGCGCATCTCTGTTTCTCTTTGATTCGCTCGTGTTTCGTCTCCGTTTAGCTCAAGAATGGCTTCTTGTCTATCTTGTTTATTGATTTCAATCTGATTCTCTGAGTTTCTTTGCATTTTGACCATATTCGATTCAGAATTTAGCTTCAGAGATGTCGATTAAGTCCATAGATTTGATGTGTCGTGTTTGATCTCTTATTCGTTCATGCAATGGATCCATATGCTTTTAGCCATTGACGATGTAGTAGTAATCTTAGTTTTGTCTCCCATCAAAGAATCATCTCTACCTGCTCAAATGATTAGAACAAGAATATGAGTTTTCTGAGAAAAAAGATTGTTTCTGTGTGTAAAGCTCTCTTAGGCCTTGGCTTAGCTTATAGAATCTATGTACTTGAATATCTTGTATTTTTATGATAATTGTAGGAAAGCTTTTGTTTTAGAGAAGATGTCTACAGCTTTCAAGACTAAATCAAGAGACAAGAAGGTTATGAGTGAATCTCAGAAGACAACCAATAAAGCTTCAGGATCCATGGTTACAAGTACTGGTGCTTACAATCCGCTTCTAGGGACTTTTGAAACCGTTGAGTCGCTTTCGTCGTCTCTTCACAATAACGGCCGGTTCAGAAGCATCGATGAATCGGATTCAAATGGAGCTGATTATGATTCCGTCTCTAATAACGGTAGCTGCTCGGGTGAATCAGAGGATCACAAAGAGAAAGCACCTAACGCTGCTCCGAAACAGGAGATAATTCCTGGAGCTGACAATGACAAGAGGGAGAAGACGAGGCTGAAGAATGAAAGGAAACACCTACGGAAAAAGGAAAAACGAGCACATAAGCTGCATGAGAAGTGCTCTCAGTTTCTGATGTCGAGAAAACTCGAAGCCCTTGCTCAGCAGCTCATAGCAATGGGGATATCTCATGAGCGGGCGACTTACGCTCTTGTGTTAAATGAAGGGAAACTAGAGGAATCCATTAACTGGCTGTTTGATGACGGTGGAGCAAACGTAGTAGATAAGAAGAAACTAGACCCTACCTCTGGTAACTTAAAGCTTGACGTTTCGCAAGAGTTTACTAGCCTCTTGGAGCTGGAAACTAAATATAAGTGCACCAAGCAGGACGTAGAAAATGCAGTGGTTAAAGAAGAAGGGGACATTGAGAAAGCAGAAGTAGTATTAAGAAAACAGAAGCAAGAGCAATCTACTGCTTCTAGAAAACCAGAGGAAACTAGTGATAGTGCTTCTGTTAACAACAGCAACCCCCCCTCTGTGCACAGAAGTCAGAACACAGTGGCGCAGTTGCAACCTAACTCAGGTATGTATCCTGTAGGTGGCGAAGAAGTCCTTGACAGAAATAGTGCCGGTTACCACAGAGGATCCAGCTACGGTAATGGAGAATCAACAAACCAAAGTGTAACTTCATTGGAGAAGATTCACATGAACTTGCAGTGGATGAAGCTGCAACGACAAAATGCTGTTCTCGAAGAGAATAATCACATGCCATACCAACAGACATCACTGCCAGGGTCAACAGAAGAGACACATTATGTTGCGGCTCTAAGTGATCAATTCAGGAGGCTTCAACAACAAGAAATGAGGGAACCAGTTACGGTGATGCAACAACAACACTCTCAATCCGGTAACACAAATGTGTTACCTGTCTCTACCAGCATGAATCCATCCTTTACCGGAGGAGCAGCGAGCAATGGTTGGTACCCTTCAAGTAGATCTGATGTGATGGCTCAATCAAAGGGGTACTTGCCGACGAGAACTCTAGCTCCTAATGATCTGAACTCAAACATAATGTACCAGCAACTTCTATATCAAGGACAAGCGAACAACGGTCATAGAATGTTGTCGGGAAGCTCCACACCTGTTTCCGTGGCTCCAGCTGCTTCTCTTGGACTCTTCTCGGGATACGGGGCATCAGGAACTACTTCGGGGCTGGACTGGAACACTGATGGGTCGATGGGGCAATTGGATTACAACAACATAGACTGGAGTCTAGACAAAGGCCTAGCTTGTCCGAGACCAAACCAACAGTACGTAGGAGCATCTCTATACGAAACACACATGAATGGTAGGACAAGGATGATCTCGAACGGGATGGGATTGCAGTTGCAGGAGAGTAGCAGAGAGTGGACGTCGCCTTTCGAAGGTAAAGATCTGTTTAGTTTGTCTAGACAGTTTGTGCCTCCTTCACTTTGAAAGGTGAAGAAACAAATGCTTTCTAGAATAAAGAGATAAGAAAAGAAAAAAAGAGAGAGATGATATTGCTAATGATGTTTGTTGGTTTACTATTAGTTTTTTTTAATCAAAAAGTGCTTCTTGCATGTTTCCTCAAAAATGGATCTTTCAAGTTTCTTTTAGTAGTTATCGATCTCATGTTGCAATTAAAGCCAATAATGGCCCACAATCACATAACCTAAACCGGGATAGAATTAAACCTAAACCGGAAAAATCAAGACGCTTCTCGAACAATACAGAATTATTCAGACCGATCTCTCTAGATCTCCAGTGTCCTATTTAAATCCCAACATTTCTCAAAATCAAAATCAATCAAAAACAAAAATTCAAAATCACAGAAGAAGAAGAAGAAGATACACGACGACGACAATGGATTTGGGAAGGTTTCCGATAATATCAATACTTGAAGACATGCTTGAAGTCCCTGAAAAAGACCACAACGACAAGAGCCGTAACAACAACAATCCATCGCGTTGTTACATGCGCGACGCAAAGGCAATGGCTGCTACACCAGCTGACGTCATGGAGGACACGAACGCTTACGTCTTCGTGGTGGACATGCCTGGAATCAAAGGAGAAGAGATCAAGGTCGAGATAGAGAGTGAGAATGTGCTTGTTGTGAGTGGAGATAGACATAGAGACAAGGAAGAGAGTGTGAAGTATGTGAGGATGGAGAGGAGAATGGGTAAGTTTATGAGAAAGTTTCAATTGCCTGATGATTCTGATTTCGACAAGGTTTCTGCTGTTTGTAATGACGGTGTGTTGAGAGTTACTGTCCAGAAACTTCCTCCTCCTCTGCCTAAGAAACCAAAGACTATTCAAGTTCAGGTTTCTTGAGCTTTTCTTTTTTATGGCTTGTGTGTTTGTTTCTTTGTTTGGTTTTCTTGCTTGTGTGTGAGTTTTAAGATAAAATTACCAAAAATGTTGTTTCTACATGTTTTTTGGACTTTTGTAATAAACAGAGAGCTATTTATATAGGGAATTTATATATGAGTTTTAGTTTTATATCTATGAAATTATGAAAACAAAACCAGCTTTAAAAGCAAAGTATAAAAAAATCATATATATAAAGTGACACTCTTTGGTTATAGTATTAGTTGCTCTCTCGAGTATATTTATAAAAAAAAATTGAGTATGAATTGAGTAAAGAATATTCAAAAGTAAAATAAAATAGACATTTCCTTTCAATACGGTTTTAGCATTTCTTGATTTGCATATAATATCCCATAACAAAACAAACTAAATAAGCAATGAACATAAATTTCACACACTAAAACTTTAGGTGTGACCATCAATCATCATGTGCATCATTATGATGATGATTATTATGATCATGATCGTTATAGTTTCATCTTCACCGTCCGATCAAACAGATATCCTAACTCCTCTTTGCATCAGTGAATGCTCCACCTGTCCAACAATCTGCTCTCCTCCTCCTCCTCCTTCAAAACCATCTCCCTCCACATCGCCACCGTCTCCCTCGTCGCCGCCGCCGTCATCCTCTTCTCCACCGCCACACAAACGCTCTCCACCGTCTCTTTCACCGCCACCACCACTAATAACTGTCATACATCCTCCACCACCAAGATTTTACTATTTTCAGTCCACACCACCGCCTCCACCGCAGCTTTCTTCCGATGACGAAAGTTCTCCACCGCCGTCACAAACACTTTCTCCCCCGTCGCCGCCAAAGGGACAATCACAAGGGCAACAACAACAACAACCTCCTTACCCATTTCCTTATTACTATATATACACTCCATCATCAAATGCATCACTTCTCCTTTCTTCTTCTTCCTTTTTCATTTCTCTGTTTATATTTTCACTAACTGCTTTCTTTAACAGTTCTTTAGTGTAAAAAAGACTCATATATTGCTCTCACTTATTTACATACACTATTTGTGTATTCATTTTCTTGACGTGTTATGTAAAGCTTAAAACCAACCAATAAAAGAGATATGTTTTGGAGAAACATGAGGGATAAGAATACTCTGGAGTCAGAACCTAAACACAAGACTTTATAAAAAAAAGGCCAAAGCACAATACAAGAAGCCAAGTTTTACACACAACAAAATAATGTCAAGTAAGGACAAACAAGACTCAAGCTTTAACTGTCATAATTAGTCAAAAAAATCTATGTATAAGCCAGAGCAAAATCTGCAATACAAAATAACTATGAAAGAAAAGAGTTGTTCAAGGATGTCCTTTAAGATCACCTAATCTGGTTTGGTTTCATAACACACACACACACACACACACACAAAAAAAAAAGAACAAAGAGTCTACTCAGGTTTTGATGAACTCAAGAGATTAAAGATAGAAAGAGAGACAGACTAAGAAACATTACCTATGAAACCGGATGCTTCTATACAAAAGCATAATAGTAAGCAAAACCACGGCCACGGCTGAACACAAATGCCCCAACGAATGTCCGCTGATGACATACCGATCCACATTGTATATTTTGTTGTCTGCAAGCCCTTCAATTTCGGCAATCACATAAGCCGCTGCATTCATAAACGAATCGCAAAAAGATAACGGCTTCGAACAAAAACACCGCAAAAAAAAGAAGAAGGTATGTTTCGGAACCTGTTGCCCATAGCCAGAAGCTAGAGTGAGTATATTTGGGAGGTAACAAAACTGTCAAGACGGGAATCACCAGGCACGGAATCAACTGGAACGTCATGCATAACCGGAGATCATTAAACACTCTGCCATCAACTAATATAAGTATATAATCTCAATACGAAACACTGACTATAATGAAAACAAAGGAAATGTATATATATAAATGAATGATGTTTTGGGTTTAAAATGTTACCTAGCGTAAGCAACGCTGAGGAAAGATATGAATAGAAGCAAGAAAAGGCAACTTAGTCCTACGGTTTCCCCTGCTCTCTCAACCAAAAAACTAGAGAAAAGCGACGAATACGCAATCAATATCTGCAATTTAACCGTTCATTAATCAAGAACACATATATATTCATATAACCAGCCACTAACATGATGAGCCAAAAAACAACCTTTATAAATCATTCACAATAAAACCGAAAAAAACGATAACTTTTCACCAAAATCCCAAAATCTTTAAAGAAGATTCATTCAAGGTTCTTTTCATCAGCTATAAGATGATTCTTGAAGGTAATGTTCACATTTTGCTTGTAGAAAACAATCCAAGAAAACTACGTTATCCATAGATATCACAAAGATTATTAAGCTTTTTGTTTCGAAAATGATCTTGCATAACTAAAAGAAGATCCATCTAAAGCTTCTTTCTTTATCCCTAAAAACAAGATTTCATCTTAAAAAAAGCAAAAGTGAGTAAAAATGTAAAAAGTGGACTAACAGGGAAAGTATCATAGAAGATTCTGTTATCATCAGGCTTGAGATGATAATAAGCAGAACCAAAAGCCAAGCTTGCAATGCCTCCGTAGAACATTGTCCATCCACATATCTCACCTTTCAAGCTCCATCAACATAATCAAAACAAAAACAAAATCACATCTTGAAACTGACTACAAAGAGAAGAGAATCTAGAGAGAGAGAGAGAGAGAGAGAGAGAGAGGAACCTAACCTTATGTTGAAGAAGCTTCCACCAATACAAAGAACAAAACCAAGAACACCAATAATAAGAAAAGGAAAGTTTGTCATCACATTCAATGTATTAGGCACTCCTGTTTTTTTTTATCAATCAACCCCACACACACAAAACAAAACACATGTCGTTGTTAACACATGCATATATTCAGACATAAACAACATAAGACAGAGACAGAGAGATTGATAAATACCCATGAAATTGCGCTTATCAGCGAAGACATGATGACGAAAGGAATCTAAAGGAATTTTGGGAGTGATAAACATTATTATTAACCAAAATAAAAACAAACCCAACAACAAAAATCGTTTCTTTCTCCATCCACCGATCTGTTGATTCGTTAACCACACCATTTAAAAAAAACTCTGTTTTTGTAAAGGTGAAGCCTTTATAAAGTTTTTCTGAAACGGTTAATCTCAGTTTTTTTCCTTTGTTGTGTCTGATTTAGCTTCTTCAAGGTTAAGCTTTTTAAAAAAAAAAAAAATCGATTTTGAACAAAAGTGCGGCGGAATCTCTTATGAGTATGACGGGACACGACGACGGTGACAACGACCATCGATTTAATTTTTCTATTTTTTTTTGGTCGTGTGATTGACGAGGACTATCAAACGTCGTCGTTTTAAATTATTTTCTTTAATTTGCTACTTAAGTCCTCATGTTTGTAATATGTGTTTTATTATCCACTTCCATGTTTTGTGTAATGATTATGAGATAATCAAATTATTAAACTCTTGATGAGTCTTTACTAATATGTTTGATTTTCTTAAATTAATTTATAATTATCTTATCTTTTCTCACTTTTAAATTTAACTATGAAAATATATCATAGGAAATAAATTTCAGTTTTTTGTTGATATGCATAAGTGGATTTTGATTTTATTCTCTATTTTTTAACTATACCATCAAACAAATTATGAATCCAAAAATTTATATATTTGGTAACATATCTGCTGAATCATAACACTAAACAACAATCCACAATTTTATAGCATTTAAACTAGATGAATAAAAGTTAATCATTCAATTCATAAACTAATCCCATAATATCAAATATAATTCAAATAAATAAATCTTGTAATTTCATTTGTTTAATTAATATATACTCGATATATTAATACGTTTCCTATTCCAGAGTTCGAACATTACATGTTCAGTGTGCAATTGTAGACCTAATAGATTTGTTATTTAAAAAAAAAATTAAACTATTGAGATTCTAATGACATCATAATTACTCTGTGCCTACTCCCAAACGCATGGTTTTGATTTTAACATTTAAAAACTATTGAGGTACTTAATGAAATATAAATAAACTACAAGGGGTTTAAATGCAATATTTTTATTTAACTATAAATCAATATACAAAAAGTCCCTCTCTCATTTAATTCGAGGATATTTTTTACTCTCTATATTTTTGAAGAGAGAGAAGCCGAAGAAATCGTTTTGATCGGAGGTAAGCTTTTCTCCGGCGAACTTACTGTCTCTAGGGTTTCAAATTTTTTAATTCTTCCTCTCTCCGTTTCTTCTTCTTCTCCATCTTCTTCTCAGCTCAAGTTCGTGAGCTAGTAAAAGTTATTCTTGGTCGGATAATATTCGGAATCGTTGCAGATAAGCTTGCGGAATCATAGATTCATCGTCTTTCTCAAATCAAAAAGCTTTGGGTTTTTTTCCGACATAAATCGACAAATCTGAAATCGATTTCGTGGGTTTTCTTTTCCGGTTCGGTTCGTCTTGATTGTGTGTATTTATTATTTTTTTTGTTATAAAATTATTTGATTTCCTTCGATTTCGGCGCGATTGAAAAGATTTTGAATTTAGTTCTTTTGGGCTCCAAATTTTTGAACATAAATCAAATATTTTTAAATCTCGCTCCTTTTCTCTCTCTCTGTTGGTTCCTAATCTAAAGATCTGTTTCTTTCTTCTCAGATTATCCTTGTGGTTGAGCTAAAGCTTGCAATTTTGACGAACTTGGGATCTGCTTTTTATCTCCAGCATCAAGGAGGAGATTGTTCCGACAAGGTAAAACCAAACATAAGCTCTTGCGTTTTCTCTTTACGTCTTAAAGTTTGGAACTTTAGATAGATATTTAGATACCCTTTCTTAAAAAAAACACATCATTGTCTCTTTTGGTATCTCATGAGGTTATTGCAAAGTTTAAATTGGTTTTTTTGAGGTTGAACTCTTTAAGTGTAGATGTGTGGTTATGTTAGCATTGTTGTTTGTTGAGTTATGTATGAATGTAAATCATTGGTCATGTGGGAAAGAGTTTATACACTTTGGTTAATAGGCTTTTTGATGGAAGACGATGATTCTGCTGCTTCTTCTCCTCGAGATTTGGATGCACAAAGCCCTTATGATCGATTGCGTGCTCTAGATACAACAAGCTCGTTAGATACTAACCGTAACTTGGATTCGGTCTCTGCCATTTATCTAGCGATGAAGAGCTCGAAGCTAGAATGTGCCGAGGAGCGTGATGATCAAGATACCCTTATAACCTCGGTGTGTATGGAGGACGAAGAGGATGAAGAGATCGACGAGTTTGATCCTTATCTTTTCATCAAGAACCTGCCCAACTTGTCTTCTGTCGTGCCAACATTCAGACAGGTCTTGCTTCCTAAACAAACTCGAAGCTGCCCTCCTATTTCTCTTGTCCTAGACCTCGATGGTAAGACTGAAAAATTCTTGATATGTTGTCTTGCTATAGCATCTTCTGTTATCTCTATTACCTATATGTTTGTTTTCCGCAGAAACTCTTGTGCACTCTACATTAGAACCGTGCGGCGAGGTGGATTTTACATTCCCTGTACATTTTAATGAAGAAGAGCACATGGTGTATGTGCGGTGCCGTCCTCATTTGAAAGAGTTTATGGAGAGAGTGTCCCGTCTTTTCGAGATCATTATATTTACAGCGAGCCAAAGCATTTACGCTGAGCAGCTTCTCAACGTGCTCGACCCTAAAAGGAAGCTTTTTCGCCATAGAGTATACCGTGATTCATGTGTTTACTTCGAAGGAAACTACCTAAAGGATCTATCTGTCCTCGGACGTGATCTATCTCGCGTCATCATCGTCGATAACTCCCCGCAGGTAATATATTCGAAACCTGTACCTGAAAAAACGACATTAAGAACTCTCTCTAAGCTCTATTCTCTTGCCTTGTGTTATGTTTTTGTAGGCCTTTGGGTTCCAAGTGGAGAACGGTGTGCCGATAGAGAGCTGGTTTAATGACCCTACGGATAACGAGCTTCTTCGGTTGCTACCGTTTCTTGAAAGCTTGATAGGAGCCGAAGATGTGAGGCCGATGGTTGCCAAGAAATTCAATCTAAGAGAAAAGATTGACGCGGCGACAGCTCCACCTGAGTATCCTGTTGATGCAGGAGATCCTTTTGAAAGGTAAAAGTCTATAAGCAAAAGAAGAGGATATGGCATCAGAAGGTTGGAGAGAGATATATATAAAATATCAATGTTGTGTTCCTTATTAGTTTTTAAAGAACTTTTTATACAAAACAAGACATGTCAAAAACAGTTTTTTAACTGCAGAATAATTGTAATTGTCTTATTTTTATTTTATTTACTTAAATAACACATAAATTATCATTAGAAAAGATTGATAGGCTTGGTTCAATCTTATTACCGGACGCTTTCTATTTTAAGGCTTTGCAACATCAGAGACTTTCAAGTAGCTTCTTCTCCTACATCTATCTGTCTGTTTTTTGCCTTGCTTGCTTGTCTTTCTTAAAATAGCACATTCTAATTGTTGACATCTCATGACCTGGCAAAAATGTACTTCAATTAGTAAATGCCACTAATTATAGATGAATTTCTCCTCTTTATCTTTTTCAGATTTATACTCCTTTTCTCCCAAAAATAAAGAAAAACGTGTGCTTAGAAATTACGAATTTTGGAAGATATGACTCTTAACAATGTAATCTCCATCATTCAAATTCTATATTACTTCTCTTAAAAAACCTCACTTAGAAACAACGAAAACCGAGGCAACGACGACCAAGAAAGGTAAATGAGGACCATCTCCTTGTGGTGCATTGTCCTAACGACAATGACCGTGACAACGTTATTACCAGTTCCAACGGCCGCAGGCCGTGTGGAGATCAAGAACGAGATCAACGGCCTCCCTAACCGAAAAGCCAAGGTAGCGGTGAGATGCTGGTCTAACGACGATGATCTCGGTTGGGACGTGCTAAAGCCAGGAGAAGGTAGGAGATGGAAATTCACAACAATGAACATGTGGCCTTTCAAGAAAACCGAGTTCCGATGCCAGTTACAGAGCGGGTTAGGGACGACTAATGAGGACAGGGTTACGGTTTTTTCGGTAAGTGATGGGTTTAGGAAAGATTGTGAAGGAGATGTTTGTGTTTGGGTTGCAAAGAGAGACGGATTCTATCAAAGGAGAATCGTCAAGAACGTAATAAGTGTTGATGTTATTCGAAGCAAATGGGTTTGGAAATGGTGAATCTATACATATATTTGTATATGACTCTTGTAACTTGTTCATTTTTGAACCTAACATCAAAGCAATGTTTTTATTATGCATGCCAATATCACTTTGTCTATGTAATAAATGTCACAAATGGGATTTAGAATGATTACTATTAATTACCTGAAATTTCTGGGTCAAGAACAAAAATGATAGTTTCAGAAAAGTTTTGAAATCTGAAATTTGTAGTTTTCCAGCTTTTAAAAATGTCCCCACCAAAAAAACAAATTAATTCGTCGACCAAAAAACTAGCTTGTTTGATGTTAATAACTAATAAGTACAAATTGTGATAGAATTGGATTAATTCGAATTTAGTTGGTTCAAAAAAATATATTCTTGCTAAGTGTGTTGTATGTATTCATTTCTAGTGTATGATTGATTGCAATGAAACCAACTTAGTAACATTTTATAAATTTGTTTATTTAATATATAAAGAACAAAGGGAGATGAATTCAATATGCAATAATTATCGAATAAACGTACATGTATGGTATTGTTTTTAGTATTAACAAAGTAATAGTTTCATACTATTATCAATACATTCTTAGTGTCTTTATAGCCAGCTTCTTCTTTTTTTACTTGAAGCCAGCTTTTGTTTTAAAAACATTTTTAGTGTCTTTTCATGGAAACATTTATTGGCTACCAATTTTGAAATTTTTGCACTTCACTTTCATATTTTGTTTTGTAAAACTTTGTTCCTATCAAACATAACTCCTAGCTAGAAGACTTTGAAATTATGCTTTTTCAGTGCATTTTCAATTTTTATTGAAAAACATTGTTATCTCGTAAATTAGAGTTATTTATTGTTATATTCTGGCATTCATTTAAATATTTATAAACATATAAATAAATTGTTGTTGTCCAAATAATCAAAAGTTAATGATTAATGGGCCAAACAAATTTCAACAAAATATCACATGAAAGGCCCATTAACATCAACATTTACACACAAACAACAAAACTCCACAACGAGAGGAAAGAAACTCTCAGATAGAAAGAAAAAAATCAAAATGTCGATGATCACGCGCAACACCGCCACGCGCCTCCCTCTCCTCCTCCACCAATCTAAACGCGCCGCCGCCGCCTCGGTGTCTCACCTCCACACATCCCTCCCATCTCTCTCTCCGTCTACGACACCGACCTCCTTCACCAGACCAAATCCTCCGTCGATCTCCGCTCCTCCTCCTACGCCACCGGGTCTCTCGAAAACGGCGGAGTTCGTGATATCGAAAGTCGATGATCTAATGAACTGGGCTCGTAGAGGATCGATATGGCCAATGACGTTCGGACTCGCGTGCTGCGCGGTGGAGATGATGCATACAGGTGCTGCTCGTTACGATCTAGATCGTTTCGGTATCATCTTCAGGCCAAGTCCGAGACAATCTGATTGTATGATTGTTGCTGGTACGCTTACTAATAAAATGGCTCCTGCTCTTCGCAAGTACGTCTCTTTTTCTCCTTTTTTGTTTCTATTGATTTTTTCTAAGGAAGATTTTGGTTTGGTTTTGTTTGTGTTGTATTGTTAGGTTTTGTGGTGAAATTGAGAGTTGTATTTGTGAATATAAAGACTGTCCTGGGGAAGCTATACTGTTTTAGGTGTAGATTTCTCTTTGTCTTTCTCTGAGTTTTGGTTTTGGATTTGTGAACATAGGTGATAAACGAGATTTTACCCCATTTAATCGAATGTCTCAATTGTAGTACTTGAGGTCAATCCGAATCGGGAAGCAATTAAATTATTAAAGTTTGCGAGGAATCAATCTTGAGTCAAGTGAATTAAAGAATGGTTTGTTTTGAGTTTTGTAAGCTAAGTAACGAGAAACGAAAACGAAATTAAAGAGTTTTAAAGATTCAAATTAAAAAGCTAAACAACCGAGTCGAGGTACTTTAACGGGTTCATCAACTTTCGGGTTTTTCGATGTCTTTTATAAAAGTACTTTAAGGTTTTGAAAACGATTTTAGATCAATCCACTCTCGTGACGGAGATCCTTTTCCTAACAAGTAAACTAAAACAATATCTTGGATAGTTTAAATTTTAGAAAACATTAATGTTCGGATCAATTCAACCACTAAACTTATTAACACGGATCTCTGGTTAAGCTAGGTTTAGTTCAGGGTAATTGTTCGGGAATCCTCACGGACCTCTCGGTTGTGAAGTTTCCGGGTTCTATCAATTGATTGATCGAGTCAATTAAAGCATTAAGATTGTTACACTAGATTAAAGTTTTAACGAGGTTTTAAGTTCTAGACATCGATCAACCCTAGAGTTGATTCGCCCTTTTTCCCCCAACCTAATTGTCTATGGGAAACTACTCACTAAGCATATTGAAATTCAAAGCAATTAAAATCAAAGAAAGCATAAACAAAAACAAGAGAGTAAAGGGTTCAAGAAAATCTTATTGATGAAGATCACAAAGGAGGCCAAGGCAAAACACCAAGAATCTCCAAGTCCAAGAACAAAAACAAAGCGACGACCAAAAACTAAAAACAAAGATGGGAGGCTCTCAAAATCGGTCCAACCCTAATATAATATTAAACCAAAATTAAAATAAAGGAAACCAAAATTGGTTTAATTGGTTTTCCTTTTTACACATTAAAAACCGAATTATTTATAAAATTTCGCGACTCGTATCGGTCGGTCCGGACCGATACGAGGCGAGCCGATATGCGCTTTCGGTAGCCTTCCTTCGGCTCTGTTTTCTTCGTATCGGCCGAGCTAAGCCGATACAACAAGTCGATACGCGTCCTTCGGGTCTTTTCTCTCGTATCGGCCACTCCAAACCGATATGCTTGGCCGATACAAGCTTCGGCGAACTTTCCGTCTTCTATATCGACCAACATAAACCGGTACAACATGCCGATGCACATGTATCGGTTTCTTTTTGGCTTAAATTCATCACTTTCGCCGTCTTTGTGCTCAAAAACCCGAAATACACGAAACAAACCAACATGCAACCTATATGATACTAAATGCAACCTAAATGAATGAATTCTAATGCATAAACTAAGGTAGAAAGTGTAAAATATGCGAGTTATCAACTCCCCCAAACTTATCCTTTGCTTGTCCTCGAGCAAGAGAACTAACATCAAAGTTTAGGAAGGTGTGGAGGCGGGGACCTCGGAACCAAAGCAACACGGAAGTGTAATGAACAAGTATCCTAAACATAGTACCCTCTCGCAACCGAACTAGTTCCACTTATTTCTATCTACCTTAACTCCGTCTAAATCCGCCGTTATTACCAAAAGTATGTGATCCACTTGTCTAGTCTAAACACCTTTCACATTCAATTAAAACACAATCAAGCATGAAACATGATTAAAAATTTCCAAGAGTTTTTCTATTTGTCTAGGTAAGAACGGGATTTCGAATCAAACGAGGAGGCTAACACTCAGGCATGTGGTTAGTTGTAGCGCGGTTTCTCTCGGGGAGTGAAAGGGTTAAACAAAACCGGGAAAGACAAGAAGCAACCGATGCATACAAGTCCGGACATCCATCCCTACTCAAGACTATCCACTAACCCATCGTCTTTCTTTTAAACATTTAAACACCTAAACATCGAGTTTCTTTTCTTTTCTTAACAACCTTAGGGGATTTTATTTTGGCTAAGTTTCTTTTTTTCTTTTTATTTCTTAATCGAATTCTTTTTCTTTCTTTTCTTTTCCTTTTCTTTTTTTTTTTTCTTCGATTTTTCTATATTTTTTTTTTTTTTTTACTTAGCCATTCTTTTACCCCCTAGGTGTTTTACAATTACTCGTGTTTATTTTCTTATTTTTCAAAATTCAAAGACGTGTCTCACCAAACCGTTATCCCTTTCTAATTCACTAGTCTACGAAAAACTAGCCCAATGGATGTCCTTTCTTGTCGCTCCCTATACTTTCAAGTTTTTGCGAAACCAAACAATCACTAAATGAAAAGAATTCTCACAAGTGTTTGGGTTAAGGTTTAGGGGGTGAGAGGGAAATCATCCTTAGAATGAGAATGACCGGATTGCGCTTTAAGTGTTTCGGTTTAGGAAGTCACAATCCGTAGAAATCACAAAGCCATAGAAATTCTCTTGAAAACTATCAATCATGCTAATTAAAAGTCAAGTTTAAGTTCGGATAATTTTTCGAAGGTGACTTAGAACTACCAAGCTTCATAACCACACAATTGGCTTTTTAAACATCAATGTGCAGAGTTGCGGTTTTAAGATTTTCGGCGAGTTCTAATTCGTTTACGGAAGATACTACACCTAAGATACTCGTTCAAAACACAAAGTGCGTCGCTTTACAAGGTTAACGTCATCATAGATCCCCTATGCATATGCTCTAAATGCCATGAACTAATCCTATATGCAGATTTTTTTTTTTTTTTTTTTTTTTTTTTTTTTTATGAATGCTATTATGCGAAAACTAATATGACTACTCCCCCAAACTTAAATCACACGGTCTCCGTGTGAAACAAGCATTGGAGAAGGTTCCTAAATGTATGTATGAATGACTCTAATATGAAAAACTAATGCGTATGCACATGGTTCGGGTGTTACCTCGGTAGTACTAACACGACGAGTCGACGTCGTCCGTATCGGTCTCGACGGACCGATACTCTTGCCCGATATCGGTCCAAACAACCGATATAACGAGCCGATACCCCTTTCGAATTCGTTTTCCTACTTTGTTTTCACTCGAAACCATCAAACACGACACAAACTCTAAGTAAATTATCATCTAAATGCAAACTAAAATTGTATATACAAGGATAGACATGGGACTTCCTCCCAAGTGAGCTTGTTTATAGTCTCTTAGCTTGACTTTACCCCCTTCTTTTTAGGCGACATTGGGGTTTGAAAGAGATGTCGAATCTCCTTCGGTGACAACTTTGTGGTCCGGGGGCGGTTTGAGTTTTACTCCTTTCACACCAAACTCGCCTCCATCCTTGTGTTTGCCTTTATCCGAGTCGCAGCGAGCACTCCTTGCTTCTTTCTTGAAAGCTTTCTTCAAAGATTTAACCTCGTTGATTAACTTTCTAATGACGCGGTTTTGAGACATGTTCCGATGCACCTTTCCGAACTTCCTAGGAGGGGATTGGTGTTCCACTTTTGGAGCTTTGGGTTTGCTCCTTGCATCATCACTAGACTTACCATTGCTAGCATCTTTCTCCACTCCAATCACCAAAGCTTCACAAGGGACCATCTCCGTAGGCTTCTTGACTACATCGTTGATGTTGTACCGCCGAACAAGGTCCTTCCCAAGGTGCAAATCTATCTTACCAACCTTCACATCTATGACGGCTCCAGCGGTTGCCAAGAAAGGTCTTCCAAAGATGAGTGGATTATTAAGCTCTTTGTCTATCTCCAAGACGACAAAATCCGTTGGAATGAAAACGTCCCCCAACTTTACCGGGATATCTTCTAAGATTCCAACGGGTACCTTCACGGATCTATCGGCCAAGCACCAAGGAGATCTTAGTAGGTTGGAAAGAAGAAAGACCAAGTCGTTTAGCAACGAGATAGAGGCATAACGTTGACACTAGCCCCTAGATCGCACAAGCACTTTTCGAAGACCAAAGGACCAAGAGTGCAAGGCAAAGTAAAACTCCCTGGATCACCAAGTTTCTTAGGAGAATGGCTCTTTTGAATGATCACGCCGCACTCTTGTGAAAGATTCACCGTGTCTTCCGAGTTTTTGAACTTGTTTTTGATGGTGTCTTTCAAAGATTTGGTGGAGTGAGGGACTTGCTTGAAAGCGTCAACAAGAGGCATGGGGGTTTGCACCTCGTTTATTTGCTTCTCGAGCTTAGCTCTAAAGTACTCCTTCAAGAGATGAATCTTGGCTCGACCGGAAAAGGAAGCTTAGGCACGTAAGAAGACGTCACGTAAACGGGCTTCTTCTTTTTCTCGGATTTTTCCTCCGTATCGGCCATGTGTTTGGCCGATATTGGTGGTCGATATCGGTCGATTCGAAACCGATACGTCCGACCGATACGAGTCCCCTGTCTCCTTCTCGAGTGCATCGGCCTTGTTCTCGGCCGATACAGGTGGTCGATATCGACCGGATGTGGTCGATACGCCTGGCCGATACGGGTGTCCCGTATCTTTCTCATCACCGATTTCCTCCTTTGCCACTATCTCGGGGTTCTCGTCGTTAACAAGCGTGTCTTCGGCTCGAAACCGGTGGTCCACCCCCTCACCTTGTTTCGCATTGTCCTCGATGAGATCGCTTGAAAGCGTTTGTGTACCACTACGAAGTTCTATGGAGTTGACATACTCTCAGGATTGACTTCGGGTTTACCGGGAGTTGACCCATTGGTCGCTTAGAGGCCGAGGTAATTTGAGCCACTTGATTATCCAAGGCTTTCAAGTGAGTACTCAAGGTTTCAAACTTGGCGTTGAGATCATGGTAGGAGTTGTCAACCTTTGCTCGAATTTCTTTCTTGAACGTGCTTGAACTCCATTTGACTTCGGGTTTGGCCGTCTAGAATCTGTTTTAGCATCCGAATGGTTTGATCACCTGGGGAGGCTGGTGATGCAACCACTCCTTGAGCGACGAGGAGGGTTGTTGTACCTCGGAGGACGATTAGGTGGTGGTCTCGGTATGTATCCGCCTTGGTTGTATTGAGGTTTACCTTGGTAACCTCCTTGTTGCGCATGGGGATAGACCTGGTCTTGGGGGTTGGCTACGTTGTTGTTTCGGTAGGAGAGGTTTGGGTGTTGAGAATAGTTGTTGAAACGCCCATCATTCCGATTTCCCATGTAGTTGATCTCCTCCCGATTTCCCTCGGTTGGGGGTAATTGTTCATCTCCGCTTCCAACGTAGTTAATCCCCACTTGGTTAGACATGAGTAACTTATCCAGCCTTCTCATTCACCGCCTTTATCTCTCTCTTAAATTGCTCATCGTTCCCCGAGCCGCGGATGGTGCGATCATAATCCTCTCCGTAGTTGCTATCGCTAGGGCGTAGTTCTCCACCAAAAGTCGTCCATCGGCTTCGTCTTCCCAAGGAAATTTCCTTGGCTAGCCGAATCGAGAAGCATCCCGAACTTCGGTTTTAGGCCGCGATAGAACGTGCTTAGTAGGCTCTCTCCCGTGAAACCGTGGTGCGGACATCTCACCGTGTAGCCCTTGAATCGTTCCCAAGATTCGCCGAACGTTTCTTGGTCTTTTTGTGCGAAAGCCGAGATCTCGTTTCGCGGCTTTGATGTCCTCACCACCGAGAAGAACTTTGTGAGAAAGGCCGTCTTACACGCCTCCCAAGTCCGTATGGTGTCTTTCACAAGATTCTTCTCGCCATATGTGTGCTTTGTCCCCGAGTGAGAAGGGGAACAAACGCGGCTTAAACATGTCCTCGTTGACACCATTGATCTTCACCGTGTCGCATAGCATGTCAAATTGGTGAAGATGATCAATGGGGTCTTCACTAAGCGACCCATAGAACTTGTTCTTCGGACACCATATTGATGAGACTAGACTTGATCTCAAAGTTGTTGTTGGCGATGGTCGGTGGTATGATGCCACTACGGTTGGTGATATTTGATGGCACATCGGCGTCCCCGATCGCGCGTGCGGTGTTGTTTGCCATCTCCGTTTCCGAGTCCGAAACGTCGAGTGCGGGTGGTTCGGAGTCGGAGTGGTGATCCGGTCTCTTTTCCTTAGAGATGGCTCGTTCGTGTGCTTTGATGTCGGCGTAGAAGAGCAAGCTATCACTTTGTCCGTGACTTCTTCTTTGCATACACCTGAGAGCACGAAAAACCACAAAAGAAAAGAAAAGATTAGTATCCGGTAACTAAAACTTAGTCCCAAGTAATTCCAAAACTCTAATATTTAATCGAGTTCCCGAATCGGCAACGGCGCCAATTTGATAAACGAGATTTTACCCCATTTAATCGAATGTCTCAATTGTAGTACTTGAGGTCAATCCGAATCGGGAGCAATTAAATTATTAAAGTTTGCAAGGAATCAATCTTGAGTCTAAGTGAATTAAATAATGGTTTGTTTTGAGTTTTGTAACTAAGTAACGAGAAACGAAAACGAAATTAAAGAGTTTTAAAGATTCAAATTAAAAAGCTAAACAACCGAGGTCGAGGTACTTTAACGGGTTCATCAACTTTCGGGTTTTTCGATGTCTTTTATAAAAGTACTTTAAGGTTTTGAAAACGATTTTAGATCAATCCACTCTCGTGACAGAGATCCTTTTCCTAACAAGTAAACTAAAACAATATCTTGGATAGTTTAAATTTTAGAAAACATTAATGTTCGGATCAATTCAACCACTAAACTTATTAACACGGATCTTTCGGTTAAGCTAGGTTTAGTTCAGGGTAATTGTTCGGGAATCCTCACGGACCTCTCGGTTGTGAAGTTTCCGGGTTCTATCAATTGATTGATCGAGTCAATTAAAGCATTAAGATTGTTACACTAGATTAAAGTTTTAACGGGTTTTAAGTTCTAGACATCGATCAACCCTAGAGTTGATTCGCCCTTTTTCCCCCAACCTAATTGTCTATGGGAAACTACTCACTAAGCATATTGAAATTCAAAGCAATTAAAATCAAAGAAAGCATAAACAAAAACAAGAGAGTAAAGGGTTCAAGAAAATCTTATTGATGAAGATCACAAAGGAGGCGAGGCAAAACACCAAGAATCTCCAAGTCCAAGAACAAAAACAAAGCGACGACCAAAAACTAAAAACAAAGATGGGAGGCTCTCAAAATCGATCCAACCCTAATATAATATTAAACCAAAATTAAAATAAAGGAAACCAAAATTGGTTTAATTGGTTTTCCTTTTTACACATTAAAAACCGAATTATTTATAAAATTTCGCGACTCGTATCGGTCGATCCGGACCGATACGAGCGAGCCGATATGCGCTTTCGGTAGCCTTCCTTCGGCTCGTTTTCTTCGTATCGGCCGAGCTAGCCGATACAACAAGTCGATACGCGTCCTTCGGGTCTTTTCTCTCGTATCGGCCACTCCAAACCGATATGCTTGGCCGATACAAGCTTCGGCGAACTTTACGTCTTCTATATCGGCCAACATAAACCGGTACAACATGCCGATGCACATGTATCGGTTTCTTTTTGGCTTAAATTCATCACTTTCGCCGTCTTTGTGCTCAAAACACCGAAATACACGAAACAAACCAACATGCAACCTATATGATACTAAATGCAACCTAAATGAATGAATTCTAATGCATAAACTAAGGTAGAAAGTGTAAAATATGCGAGTTATCAACTCCCCCAAACTTATCCTTTGCTTGTCCTCGAGCGAGAGAACTAACATCAAAGTTTAGGAAGGTGTGGAGGCGGGGACCTCGGAACCAAAGCAACACGGAAGTGTAATGAACAAGTATCCTAAACATAGTACCCTCTCGCAACCGAACTAGTTCCACTTATTTCTATCTACCTTAACTCCGTCTAAATCCGCTGTTATTACCAAAAGTATGTGATCCACTTGTCTAGTCTAAACACCTTTCACATTCAATTAAAACACAATCAAGCATGAAACATGATTAAAAATTTCCAAGAGTTTTTCTATTTGTCTGCAGGTAAGAACGGGATTTCGAATCAAACGAGGAGGCTAACACTCGAGCATGTGGTTAGTTGTAGCGCGGTTTCTCTCGGGGAGTGAAAGGGTTAAACAAAACCAGGAAAGACAAGAAGCAACTGATGCATACAAGTCCGGACATCCCGTTACCTTAATAAGTTCTTTTATTTATTTCTAATAAGTTCTTAATAAGTTCGGACATCCCGTACCCTCTCCCGTTACCTTAATAAGTTCTTTTATTTATTTCTAACATACATACCTTCTTCAAACGCTCACCAAAGCGCGTGGATCTGAATCGCAAACCAAAAAGACGCAACGGTCGGTGGGACTGTTGTAAGCGCGTGAAGAAATGATGCGCTGTCCACTTTTTACCAGCCACGCGGTTCGGTGAAGGAAACGGCCAATATGCGCAGACTTGTTCTATAATATTTGTCGAGAAGATGGGGACCACTCTCACATGGTCGTGTAACGGCTAATGCTAAATAATCCAAAGCAATGTTGTGTTTTTATTACTTTTTAAGGGAATTCAAAACTTGGTGAACAATTCTGTTTTTGATTTGTTATAACATTGGTAAACAACACAACATTATTGGTAAATTCAAATAGTTAGAGTTATCTGATTCCTGACTATTTTTTTTTCTCGAATATCGCAAATTTTAATAATTAAATATAGAAGACATTACTAGTCTTTTTGTTTGTTTTTAGACTGGCAAAAAAAGTTAATAATAAACAAACTTTTTTTTGAAGAATTGTATATCCAAAAAGAATAACTTGAAAAATTATAAAACTACATCATTTGAATTACATTTCACAAAACTACACCGTTTCAAAAATACTTTATAAAAACACCTAAACACTCAAAATTAAATTCATATAAATCATAACCACACAAACTTACCTATTTAATACTATATCTTAAACATTAATTAGCGAACTCAAATGAAAATATTTTAATTTTTGTAATTTTTAAAAGGGTAAATGAAACTTTTAAAATTTTGAAAATGTGTAAATTTATGAAAATTTTAAATTAGATATAGTTTTGTGAATGAGGAGTTGAAATGGTGTAATTTTGTGAAAGAAGAGTTGAAAGAGGGTAATTTTGTGAATTCCTCGTAACTTTATTGGTTCATCTTTTTTGTAAAAGACAGGTGGTAAATGCTGTCAGGCTCTTGAGAGGTTCGAGAAGTTTCCGTTGGTTGTAAAGGTCTGTTTCCACCTGGCTCTGTTTTGTTGCCATTTGTATTCATTCACATTTTTAAACAAAAAACTTGGTCGGTAAGCAATTTATACCAAAAGACCAAGTCGTATACATCCAATATTCAGAAGAGTTTTGTTCGTTTTTCTAACTTTTTATCAAATCAAAAGAAAATGACACGCGATAATTTCTTTATAGAGTCGAAGAAATACATATACTTAGCCCAATAACAATTCTCTCTCATTTTAAAGCCCAAAAAGTAAGTGACACAACAACAACAAATGGCACATCACCATCAGTCACCGACCACATTGTCTAGACCAGTTTAGTACTTAAAGCCTCCAGATTGGGACCTTTGGTTACTGAGGCTGGAGAAGAAATCATCTGATATCTCAGGTGCTTGTTGTTGTTGTTGGGCACTGTATAGTCCGGTTTTACCGAGTCCAGATCCTGCGCCCATGGACCACCCTGAGTAGTACGTAGCGGCAGATGCCTTGTTCCCTTCATCATTGCTCAGACCACCCACAACGCCAACATCAGCTAGAGAAGCTTTTTTAGCTAATCACATGGAAAGCAAACTTGGTCAGGTCCGAAACACGGCTAGGAAAGAAAAAACAGACAACTTACTGGTCTTGACATAATGCTTTAGTCTATGTGACTGGTAACACTATGAGTTTTGACTGCTAGTACACGAGAGTTCTAGATGAAAGAGGAGATTTCGACTTACGAGCAGTTATATTGAGATCAATCAGTCCACGGCTCAACGAATCTGACCAAATTCCAGATTTCACCTGGAAGGGATCTTTCTTTTGCAACTGTTGTGGTTTAGAGTCTGCCATAGATAATGGGCTTGTGGTGTTTGTGGTACTCTCATGTACCTGTGAACCTGTAGATACTGAAGCAGAGTGAGAAGTGAAGGCACCAAAAGGATCAGATCCATCAAAACTCTCCATAGGAACTGCGGCAAATGGGTCAACAATGTTGGGAGTAGTCATAGACGGTTCATGAATCTTGGCTTGTGCGCGTGCAACTGATTCTGGAGATGCGAAAAGATCAACAGTCGGAGGAGGCGAAGAAACTGTGAAAGAAGGTTCAGACGCAGAGAAAAGATCAACTTCTTTCTGTAGAGACAAACAGCACAAGTCACTGTGAGGTGTAAAGAATTCAACAGAGAAAACTAAACAATGTTCTTCAAACTGTGCACAAGTCACTGGCTTGAATGAAAGAAACCACAAACCTGTGTCTGTGACCCAAAACCTGATCCCTGAGTGGCTGATACAAAAGTTGCATCAGCAAACAAATCCGCCTCTTGAAACTTCTCGTTGTTGTTGGTGGAAGATGTCGCTGTTGGCCCAGAATCCAAAAAGTCACCGATCAGATCTCCTCCAAAAAGATCCACTTGGTTAGCACTTCCTGTGGATGGCTCTACCGAAAAGAAAACACATACGAATAAGAAGAAGTGCACATACATGTATAAATTTATAAATGCTATGTGCAATAATAACTAAAACTTATATAGTTCTGTTCCAAATTTCCAATGAATGAAACAATTTGCGAACACAGCAGATGTAGAAAGAAACGTACTATTGCTGGAAGTCCCACGTGGATCAAAATCATCAAAATCATCATCGTTGTTCGAAGGAGCATGTGAGGGTATGGAACTATGTTTGCCAGAGTCGGGTAACTTCTTTCCACTGGATAGATTACCATGGTCCGTGCTGCACAATCAAGAGCAAAACCGACTTATCAAGAATGAATGCAATAATAATTTGATTGACATCAGAAAAGAGTGCATCCAAATCCGTAATGAATACAACATCAACAAATAAAGAGAGTGAGATAAATACCTGCCATAGCGTGAGACACTTTTCTTGGAAGTGAAGCTTTGCTCTTCATTTTTAACACCACCGCGCCTTGACTTTTGAAAAGACTCGTAATCATTCTTATCTTCTTCTTTGGAATCTCTATCCCTATAGCTATCATACTTGCTTGAACCACTTTGAAAATTACCACCAAACGAAGCTGAAGCTGAACCAGATTTATATGAAATCCCTGTTGATGAGAGACCAACGTACCTAGTCGAAGACAGAAAAACCAATCAAGCTAACATATAAAGAAGAAAACGCTCACCAGTTATATTCACTTGTATACAAAAAAACTAACTTGTTACGATTAGTTGTTGCTTTGTCTCTGATTTCTGAGATTTTCTCCTTATTATTCAACAGCGTGACTATGTTTTCCGCCTTCTTTCTCACGTTAATTCCTACATCTTTTCCATTCGGTTCAACATACTCAAAACTCGCGAGTGACTACAAATCAAAACGAAAGATCATGTCAGTAGAAAACCAAAACAACGGCCAAAAGAGAGAAATATACTGACAGATATTTGGTAAGTGTGCTCAATGATATCATCAACTGCTCGTTCTGATCCATTCGAAATCAGATAATCAATAACAGCCAATGCCTGGTAAAGAAGAAAAAAAAACAGCCTCAGGATACAACTAAAACCACCAAAAAGTTGCAAGAAAACGTCGTAAAAAAGATTCCAAACCTTGTAGACATATCGCCAATCTTTGCCTGTCTCACCAAGCCTAGTCCACAAAACACTCATAACCATTTGACACTCGGAGCTAAACACATAAACATGCGGAAAACACACAAGTTACAAGCATATAAATAAACTCAAAAAAAAACAAAAAAAAAACTTCTTAAAATTGAATCATATGTAAAGAAAGAAAAAAAAAGGTTACAATTTCTTGGTGGCTTGAGCTATCTCAGCCAATGCAGTACCATGAGGACCCCAAGGCTCATTATCTGTAGCATCCAATACCTATACTTAACATTAGCCACATGCTTCAGGGATAAGGCTCAAGCTTATAAGTTGTATATCAAAATCAAGATTTCTCTTAAGTCTGGATCAAAATCATGATAAACTATGAAACAAATTTCAACATACGTACACATAAACAATAACAAAATCAAGCTCGAATTTCTCAGGAGTTTCTGTAGATCTATCAAGTTTTAGTATAATGGATACGAATCAAAAATGAATTTTAACCTTCTGCTCCATTTCGGGAACCTTCAAAACTTTGAGATTCACCTCTCTCTTTCTGCAATTGCAATAAAAAAAATTAATTGAAAATCAAACATGTATACAAAATTTGAAATCGAGATTTGATGAAACAAAGGGGAAACTCACATCTCTCGAACTGTTTGATCGAAAACCTTCATGAAATCCATTTTTTTTTTTTTGAACTCAGAAGAAAAACTTATGAACAAAGAGAAGAAATGTAGATCTGTTCAGCGATGATGATGATGATGACTTCTTCCTTTCAATCTAATTTTCCAATTGAGTTTTTAATCAATCTTAGGGCCATAAGCCCATTTTCATTAATTATAAGGCCCATTAACAAACCATTTACACAAATGAGTTATTTTTATTTTTTGGTGGATACATAAAAACAAAATATAAATTCTTTAAAATGGCATGAAAAATGTTTCTTGGACAAAAAAGTGACAAGTTTTTTTGTTCTTTAATTACAATTAAAATATTTTTTGGATAAAAATTACATAGACACACGAAATCCAATTTTAACATTTTAAATCTTCGTTATATAATGTTTAACGTATAATATGGGTAGGGTTTAGTTTTGAAAGTTCTATGGTTTAATTTCAAAAGTTTTAAGCTAATATAAAGTTTATGTTATTTTTTATCCAAAAAACTTCTTAATAGTATTTAAGAAAAAAAAACTTATGGGGTGTATTGAACTGATGATTTTGAGTGATTTGTGTTAAGATTAGAAATCAAGTGTTATTCAAACAAGAATTTATAAAAGTCTTTTAAAATCCGTTGGAAGAGTGATTTAAAAATCCATCATCAAATCCATTGTTATTGGAAAAAATTAAAACATTGGATTTCAAATGATTTTATGGAATCACCTGAGATTTCTTAGTTAAAAATACAAAGAATCAAATCTCATGGTTTTAGGTGGGATTGTAAAGAATTTTAAAAACAAATCTCTACAATTTTTAAATTCATCCAAATCTCCAAAAAACTCACTCCAAATCAAATTACTTCAGATACTTATTTCAATACACCCCGTAATGTTATTTTTGTCCTTAAATATTTTTTTAATAGTGTTTATAAGAATTGTCCAAATTAAAATAAGATATATTTGAACATGAGACACAAATTATTTATTTTAATAATAAATAAGAAACATTATGTATAGCAATATATATATATATTAGATTCCACAAGATTCTCCTCCAGGGCCACCATATGTGAACAAATTGGTCGTTGGGAAAAATCCTTTCTTTGGTCCTCGTAAGCCATAACATTGGTTGCTGTCTAATAATTTCTCCAACTTTAATTTTTCAGCAAGTAGTGTCTTAAAATCAGAATCTACAAAGAAAACTTTTGCAACACTTGCACATTTACTATCATCTTTGTTTGGGAATTGACCATTTCCCATTGGTGGGCTTACACCAGAAGGAGAAGCACGTGCTGCTCCCATAACTCCAACATTCTCCGCATCATATTTTATTTTATCGAATAGTTCTTTTGGCCAATAACCAATAGGAATATGTTTTTCAAAAATATCAACATGTGTTGTCCACCAATTTCTTGTCTTTTTATCCTTTTTGATATATAAATAGTATGATGATAACAAATAAAATACATATATGTTAGTTGATATGTATATATTATACAAAAAAAAATTAATACTAGTAATAAATGTAAATTACCAGTAAAATAGTAACAGAAATGTCTCCTTCTCCTTTTCCTTGTGGTGGAAAAGGGACATTTATTGGAATATTTTTGGATACTTGAATAAAACCAGGACATATTGTATTGAAACAACCTGCTCCATTGGCACCCTTTCAAAAATTATAAATAAAGATTTTTAGTGAGAAAAACAAAGAAAATTGTTGTTATATGTAGTTTTATTAGAAGATGTACCTTCCAAACCCCAAAACTCCACGTGCGTCCGTCACCAAAATCTCTGGGATTCACCTATGAACAAAATTATATATACTCTTAATTATAAAAATCAATTGTTTTAAAAATTATAATGGTATTATATAACTTGGGTAACAAAAATTTACCATCCAACCGGTTCCAATAAAGTTAACATCGTTGTTAAAACCAGTTCCTACAAAAATGCTAGTGTATGAAACTTGTTCTTTGCTAACGTTTAAATCATGTACACTCATCCAAGCTCCTACCCCATGATAAGGAGCTTTATCTGTTGACCTTATTCCAGCAACCTACACATTTTCAAATTTATAAATAAATACATTTTAATATATATATATATATATATATATATATATATATATATATATATATATATATATATATATATATTTGTATATCAAATAATACATAATAGATTTGCTTACATGCCATCCAGGATTTTCCTTCATTAATGGATTCAAATGTTTTTTTGACCAATATGAAGCATTTGCAACAAATTCTTTTGAGTTTCTTAGTATAGGAACGGTTCCGTTTGGACATTCGATAATGTTTGGATCTTTGTTTTCGCTTTTACTTTTTACTTTATTTTTTGGTTTGGATATGGAAAATGATGGTTCCATCTATTCAAAAATGTATAGTTTTATGATAAATACATGATGTGAAAATCAAAATGTTTTGGATATTATCAAAAAAAAAAATAATTAACACAATAATACCTGAATTTGATGATTTTGGAGTAGTGGATGACTTAATGAAGGTTGTTTATATATATCCACGCAATCGTATATCATATTTTCGTTTAACTATGGAAAATAAAATTTAAATCAATATCATAACATACTGGTTTAAGAATTGGATATGTGAATCTACAATTATACATATTTAAGTATAACTCTTTTTTAACTTACCTTAAAAGATTTTATAATTTCTTCACTTTCTCTAGATTGAACTACATAAACGAGAAATATGAATGCAATCAATTTGTGAACGGAATACATGATTCAATAAAAGGTTTAATATTTTTTTGTCTTACATACAACTCAAATTGTATAGGTATTTATAATAGACTAATAGTTAAAAATGTCCAAACTATGATTTCTACTTTTCCAATTTTCTCTTTTTCTTTATGATTATTAAAAAAATCATACAAATGAATACTAACAAATCAACTTTCGTCCATATCCATTAAACCATCCTCATTGGATATAATTATGAGTGTCTTTGAATTAAAAAAAATACAGAAAAAAATTGTAAAGGTCTTTAAAAATTAACAAGCTCTTTAAGTCAAAGATATAGTACCTCTCTTTTTTCTCAATTATCTTCCTTTTTTTTCTACTTAAAAGTTAATAACACTTAAACAATACTATTCAGATGCTTTTTTATAACTTTTGTTTGCTTTTTTAACTTTTTGTATCCGAGAAAATTTATAATCTTTTCCTAAGAGTCCATTTTTCACTTAAATCTACTTGGCTTTGAAATATTATATTTATTACATTTAAATATGGTTGATTGTGTTAGTTTCTTTAGTATCAAAGTTATTCTTTAAATTTATAATTACTAGTAAGATCCTAACAATGAAATTAAAAAACCAAATTTCGAGCATTGTATTTTAAAACTGTTAAGAATAACTGTGACCTTTAAGTACCAGTTTAAGCGGATTAAACTCAATGTTGGTCTCGACTACAAATTTAAAATTCACCCTTGTATATTTTACATTGTAATTTAGAAGTTGTTAAGAATTATTGTGGGCTTAAACGCAGTGGCGGTTCTGAGCACAAGCGGGATAAGCACGTGCTTGCGGCCCAACTTTTTTTTTAAAAAAATTAGTATGAAAGCGGTCCATTTTTTAAAAAAAATGTAAAATCGACGTATATTTTCTCTTTAAAGTGTGACCCTTCTAAAAATTTCAAAATTCAGGAACGGCACTGCGCCCAATAAAAATAAATCATGTAATTGAGCTAAACCTCCTAATCCAATAATAACAATCTCGTCCGATTACATTTTAAATTATTTGTGTGATCGATTGTATTTCATTTTTAACAGCTTATTTAAACACTACTTTTTAGTTTGCTTACAAAAATGTTGTACGATTAGGCAAACGAAGATATTCAGATCATGCTGATAAGGTAAATAAAGTAGCAATGGTTAATATTGCAGCTACTTTTACTTATTAGATGTCACAATTTTTCAAAAATATTAAGAGGACATATTAATTGTTACTTTGTGTAGTGATTTCAAGCTTAAAGTTTCAGTCTTTTACTTGTTAAGGCCAGATTTGAATGTGTGTTTGTGTTTTAGTGCAGGTTTACTTGCTGTGCAAGTATTATGGGTTTGACACAGAGTTTACGAGTTCCCACAGTCAAGGTAACTGTGGTACATCTCGGTGAGCTTAAAACCAGCCTCACAAACACTAACACAACAAGTACAGATTACAAAGAGTCACTCCCTCTTAACCAGCTCACTTCACTCACCAGAAAAGAACCAAGAAGAAGAAGAAGATAAAACCCAAAACAATGATCTCACACCCTTTAGGTACTCTCTTCTCTCAATCTATTTCTCTCTTGTAAAGCAGCTTCCTTTCTTGTGTTAACTTCCTCTTCTCTGTGTTTCTGTCCTTTATATCACCAGGTACAAAACCCTAACCTTCCGTCCGACAAGGTTTGGACAGTACGAACACCTTGTTGCCCGCTTGAAGACAAAACTCCTCTACACTTCAGTTTGTCTTAAACGACAAAGTATATATGTCGTATTGACATATACTTTACTTTTGGGCCTTCACAAAACTTTGAAGCCCATTTCCTAAAAGTCCAGATGCAAAACCCACAATCTCCACCTTGCTTCTTGACTTTTCCCTTTCCTTTCATCCCGATAAACCTTTTCCAGCTTATCTCCTCCGACAAACACCATGTCGGAACCCTAGGCCTTTTACCGACCCAGATTCAGTCGCTGAGCACTCTCAGCTGACTTCTCCCTTCTTCAAACTTCTTTACCGGTACTGATTTTGTAAGTATATCAGCCGGATTTACACTTGTGTGTATCTTAGATACCACAATTGAGCCTTCTGCAATCACATCCCTGATGAAATGGAGTCTAACATCGATGTGTTTTGTGCGCTCATGGAAGACATTGTTCTTGGAGAGGCTGATTCCACTCTGGGAATCGCAGAACACCTCGACGCTCCTCTGCGGAAAACCTAACTCACAGGTAATCCCTTTTAGCCACAATGCTTCCTTAATTCCTTCTACTAACGCCATGTATTCTGCTTCTGTTGTTGACAGGGCCACGATGTGTTGGAGTCCAGATCTCCAGCTCACTGTATTTCCACCGGCTTGGAATACATAACCGGTGATGGACCTTCTCCTGTCCAGGTCAGATGCATAATCACTATCAGTGAACCCTTTTATATCAAAGTTCAGCTTCTGCTTGAATGTTAAACATAATCCCTTTGAACTCTTGATATATCTGATTAACCACTTTACAGCTTTCCAATGTTCAGGATTTGGTGAGCTCATGAAGCGGCTAACTAGACCAACAGCATGGGCTATGTCAGGACGAGACCCCACCATAGCATACATGAGGCTTCCAACAGCGCTGGAATAAGGTATGTTCCTCATATCTGATTCTGCTTGACTCTTTTCTTCTTCCTTAGTACTAGCTAACCTGAAATGACATCCCATAGGAGTAGAGACTGGCTTTGAATCAGTCATTCCAAAGTTCCTTAGTATCTTTTCCAAATACGCCTCCTGAGATAGAACTAAAACCCCTTTGCTTCTGTCTCTTGTAATGTCCATGCCTAGGATCCTCTTAGCTGGTCCTAAGTCCTTCATTTCAAACTCATTACTCAACAGCTCCTTGAGTTTCCTTATCTCCACTGAGTCTTTAGCAGCTACTAACATGTCATCAACATATAGTAGTAGATATAGGTAACTACCATCTTGATATATCTTGTAGTAGACACAAGAATCATAATCACTCCTCACAAACTTCTGTTTCTTCATAAACGTATCAAACCTCAAATTCCATTGCCTAGGAGACTGTTTAAGTCCATAGAGAGATCTTTGGAGTAAACATACCTTGTCTCCTTGAGCATATCCTTCAGGCTGCTCCATTAGAATTCTCTCTTCAAGATTCCCATGTAAAAATGCTGTTTTTACATCTAGTTGCTCCAACTCTAGGTCTTGATTAACAACCATAGATAACATGAGTCTAATGGTTGTATGTTTAACCACAGGTGAGAATACCTCATGATAATCAATCCCTTCAATTTGAGCAAAACCTTTTGCAACTAGTCTAGCTTTGAATCTTGGTTCTGCAATTCCTGAAATTCCTGGTTTGATAGTAAATATCCATTTGCAGCCTATGGTTCTTGCACCATCAGGTCTGTCAATTAGCTTCCAAGTAAGATTCTTAGCTAGTGAGTTCATTTCTTCATCAGCGGCTCCACCCCACTTCACACTGTTTTTCCCACTCATAGCTTCAGAATAAGACCTTGGTTCTTCATCTTCCATAGTAAATGACATTACTAGTGCATAGGCTGCAACATCTTCATCATCAAATCTACTTGGTGGCTTGATTTGTCTCTTCACTCTATCTCTAGCCAGAACATAGTTTCTCAAATCAGGAGAATCCTCTTCTACTGGTTCAGCAATACTCTCAGGTTCTTGAACCTCTTCTGCTGAATCAGACAATGCTCCACCTGAAACTGAAGACTCACCTTGTATATCAGCACCAACAACTTCAGTTTCTGGTTCTCCTTCTATTGGCAGATCAAAGGATACCTTCTTCTTTCCTTTCTTATCCACCAATGTTGAACTGTTTTTCTTTTCTTCTTGGACATCTTTGTATAGTGTGTCTTCACAGAATGTAACATGTCTAGTGATCACACACTTGTTGTCATCTAAACTCCATATTCTGTATCCTTTCACTCCCTGCGGATATCCAACAAATATGCCCTTCTTTGCTCTTGGTTTAAGTTTCCCTTGGTCTACATGGTAGTAAGCAACACACCCAAATCTCTTCATGTGTTCATACATTGGTTTTCTTCCTGTCCATACAGCTTCTGGAATCTCCAACCTTAGTGGTATGGATGGAGTCCTATTTATCATGTATACCACTGTGGCTGCAGCTTCAGCCCAAAACTTCTCATCCAAGCCAGTTTCACTTAGAAGACTTCTTACCTTCTCCAAAACAGTTCTGTTTAGTCTCTCTGCAACACCATTTTGCTGAGGGGTATATGGACATGTTTTATGTCTCATTATACCTCTTTCTTTACAAAAATCATCAAAAGGTTTGTTGCAGTATTCTAAACCATTGTCGGTTCTCAAAGCTTTCACTTTCTTTCCACACTGATTCTCCACAAGTGCAACCCATTCAACAAACTTTGAGAAAGCCTCATCTTTTGTCTTTAAGAAGTACACCCACACCTTTCTAGAGTAGTCATCAACAAAGGAGATGTAATATTGACACTTAGACAGACTTGGGGTGACATTAGGAGAGCCCCATAAGTCTGAATGTATGTACTCTAGCCGAACTTGAGATGTGTGTATTCCTCCTTTGAAAGATAGCTTCTGAAATTTCCCCAAGATACAATGTTCACACTCTTTTAGGTCTTTGACATGTTCTTCTCTTAATACTCCTAGATCAGCCAGCCTTTGCAAACCCCTTAAACTCATGTGACCCAATCTGCTATGCCAAAGAGTTGTGGCATCTTGGATTCTTTTAGTCACATTTGCCTCAACCAAGTATAGGTTCACCATCTAGGAAGTATAAGGTATCTCTGTAGTCAGCTGCCATCACTTCCTCTTCATCTTTAAAGACTTGCATTCTGAAATCTCTTGATCTGAACCAGCAACCAAGTGTTTCTAGTTGGCCCAAAGATATTAGATTTCTTCTTGCAGTTGGAGAGTATCTTACATCCTTTAGAATTATAGCTGTGTTGTTATAATTCATTATCTGAATCTTTCCAATGGCAGTGATTTCACAGTAAGTGTCATTCCCCATAAGTATCTTGCCTCCATCTATTTCCTTAACATCAAACATCAAGTCTTTCCTGAAAGTGACATGGTATGAGCAACCAGAATCTAGGACCCATCCTTCTCTGTTGTTATGTTCAGAGGCTGTCAACATAACTGCATCAGATGTTTGAGATTTTCCAATACTAGCTTCAGCTTTAAAGGACTTGTACTGATTATTTCTGCTTGGACAATCCTTCTTGAAATGACTTTCATCTCCACAAATCCAGCAAGCTCTTTTACTCTTTGGTCTAGATTTGCTTCTCTGGTTTGTCTTTCCCTTTTGAAAGGTTGTCCTCTTATCAGTCCTTCCTCTGTCACCTCCATACAGACCTTCACCTCTTGATGAAGTAGCTAGACTCCCTTTTGCCTTAAGATCAAGCTCAATGGAGTAAGCTGATCTTGTTATCTCCTTTAGTGAAATAGTGTCCTGTCCTCTTCCATACTTAAGAGTATGTACCAATGGTTCAAATCTCCTAGGCAGGCTGTTCAGTAGAATCACTGCCTGATCTTCTTCACTCAGCTCAACATCCAGACTTGCCAAATCTGAAACCAACTTTGTAAAGATATCTAGGTTCTTGTCCAGATTCTTATCTTCTTCCATCTTGTAGCTGTAGAACCTTTGTTTCAAATAGAACCTATTTGGCAGAGACTTGATTTGGTAAGTGTTCTCCAGGGCAGTCCACATCTCCAAGGCAGTCTTAGCTTTAATAACCTTCCTGAGTACAATATCAGACAAGCTCATAGTTATGAGATTCTTCACTCTGCGATCTTTCTCCAGTCTCTTAGGATCAGCTGCAGTTTCAGTGGACACAACATCCGTGTCACTTGTTGTACTCTTAGGATCAGTTTCACCTTCAGCTTGTAAAACTGAGTCCAAACCCAGAATCTCTAACTGAGCTAACACCTTGTGTTTCCACAAGGCAAAGTCCCCTTCTCCATCAAACTTATCTACTTCAAACCTTGCCTTAGTAGGCTCCATGTTCTGTGAATCTAAGAACAGATTTGATCAGGATCTGAGTTAGGTAACATAAAACACAGAGTATACAACCACACAACACACAACACCACTCAGCCTACACACAACTAAACTTCCTCCAACAACACTTAGAGTTTCAGATCTAATACTTAGACAAAGACTCTAGTATGTAAAACCAGGAGACAACTAGATCTAGTGCTTAGGTAGTAACCTTACCTTGTAACAGCTAGATCTGAGTTTTTACTGACTGCTTGTAGCTTTAACCACCAGATCTGTATACCACCTAGTGCTCTGATACCATTTGTAGTGATTTCAAGCTTAAAGTTTCAGTCTTTTACTTGTTAAGGCCAGATTTGAATGTGTGTTTGTGTTTTAGTGCAGGTTTACTTGTTGTGCAAGTATTATGGGTTTGACACAGAGTTTACGAGTTCCCACAGTCAAGGTAACTGTGGTACATCTCGGTGAGCTTAAAACCAGCCTCACAAACACTAACACAACAAGTACAGATTACAAAGAGTCACTCCCTCTTAACCGACTCACTTCACTCACCAGAAAAGAACCAAGAAGAAGAAGAAGATAAAACCCAAAACAATGATCTCACACCCTTTAGGTACTCTCTTCTCTCAATCTATTTCTCTCTTGTAAAGCAGCTTCCTTTCTTGTGTTAACTTCCTCTTCTCTGTGTTTCTGTCCTTTATATCACCAGGTACAAAACCCTAACCTTCCGTCCGACAAGGTTTGGACAGTACGAACACCTTGTTGCCCGCTTGAAGACAAAACTCCTCTACACTTCAGTTTGTCTTAAACGACAAAGTATATATGTCGTATTGACATATACTTTACTTTTGGGCCTTCACAAAACTTTGAAGCCCATTTCCTAAAAGTCCAGATGCAAAACCCACACTTTGTTTTTTTTTAAATAAACAAATTTCCTAAAATTTTAAACCAATAGCATTTTTATTACATTCAAAGTTTGGATATGTCTTGGAATCTACAATTTGCAATTAAAAACAAGTTGAAAACCCAAACATATTTTGTTAAAACAAAATTTAAAACATAAAACATCTATTATTTTAAAACAAAGGCGGTATGATTTCAAGGCGGTATGTTTTTAAAAATTCAATAGTTTTAAAAAGAATTTATATCAATTACAATATAAGTTGAAGGAAGAAAAGAAAAAACGTTTTCTATAATAGCCGGTGACCTCTCTCTCTTCTCACTAAAATATCTTTCAGAGAGAGAGCCACCGTCTCCGGTATCGTTTTGGCTCCGTTAGCCGCGATAGACGGCTTGCTTCCGACATAGCGTTCTCTTTGACGTCGTATGGTCGGTTTTTGACTCTGGAAGGTCCGTATCTTTGCGAATTTTGCCGGCTTTATGCTTCCGACATCGCCATAATCTCTTGCAGCGGTGGTCGGCGTTTGACTATGGCGAAGCTTGCTACCTGAGAAGCTACGACCATCTATCATCTTTTATCAGTTTTTGGTGGAGCTTTTGATTTCGGGTTCTCCTCCGACTAATCTCAACCGAAGTCGCTCAAGATATGTCATTAAGTTTGCAATGTTAACTCAATTGAAGGAATCAACAAGCAGATCGACGATTCCAATCGCACAATCTCAGAAGACATAGACCTTTCTATGTCAGTAGACGGTGGCTGTGGAGAGTGCTCCAATAGAGAAGTTCACCGGCGATTGAGTCTGTTTCTGCGACGTATGATCTGACACGTGTCTCCATCTTTTTCACACGTGTGAGCCATGACGGCTAGGGTTTCTTGTAAAAGCACATGAAGGGTTGCATTCTTATTGGGCTAGATTTGGACCTATGGTTGGATTATTTATGTTTGTTTTAACGGACATTTTACGTTTTGTAGTTTTGGTTTGTTGGACATGTATTTCTACCCTGTTTACTTTAATCGAATGGAACCATGACAAAAAAAAAAAAAAACAATGATTCTATGAATAAACGTTTACCTTTACACGCCGTCTTTATTAACACCCACACGTCGCCGTTATTCCACACGTGTGCCATCTTCGTATACAAAGAATCTCCACAGAAATACATGACGTGTGACACATGTCTAACTAACTGTACATTACATAAATATCCCATAATCCTCATAACGGTCATAACGAACCTATGAAACATTATATTATGGAATCTATCGAATCCAATCAAATGTCTCCTTACATTAATAACCGTGACCAAAGCCATATTTTGGCCAAACCGGTGGTGGACCGGATAATCCGAGCTCTCCGTCACCGTATCCGCCTCCTCCACCGTCCAAACGCCGCTACTTTTCACGTCCTTGGTGCCACGTGTAACGTTTACACCGTAACGTTAACGGCAACGCCTACTTGTACATGTCCTGATCGTAAGAAGCCGTGCAAGCATATATTGTTTGTTTTAATCCGAGTTCTTGGTCTTCCTCTTGACGACACGTGTCTTAGACAACGGAGGCTAAGGCCATGTATACTATACCGCCTTGTCTCGGCACCGACACGACCGGACTGTCTCGTTAGCTTCCACCTCCAACAACGGTTTCTACAGCTTTTCACCGCCGTAACTTCTCAAACGGCTGATACTAATAACTCCTCCACCGGTAAAATGGTACTTAATTAGTATTTTTTTGAGGAATTCACGAATCTACACCCTTTCAACCCCTTCTTCACAAAACTACTCCTAATTTAATATTTTCACATATTTACACATTTTCAAAATTTTAAAAATTTGATTTAACCTTTAAAAAATTACCAAAATTAATTTTTTTTCATTTGGGTTCGCTAATTAGTGTTTAGGTATAATATTAAGGGGGTAGTAGAATTTATTTAAATTTAATTTTGAGTGTTTAGGTGTAGTTTTGTGAAGTATTTTGGAAATGGTGTAGTTTTGTGAAATGTAATTTAAATGGTGTAGTTTTGTGATTCTCCCTATTTTTTATATCCTAATTTTTTAAAAAAATCTTGCAAAACAAAATAAAAGAAAATTAACGATAAAATTGATGGAATGGTACTAGGATATTTTGTTATATCTTTTAAAAAAAATATCTTGCAAAACGAAAGCATTTAAAATTCACGCAAAATTGTGAGAAACAAACTCTATGATATACATATATCATTAGAAATTAGAAAGAACATAAAGCCACATTTTATATAAAAAATGTGTCACATAAAGCCACATTTTATATAAAAAATGTGTCTAAGCAAAAAGTAGGAAATCTAATTTTTACATTCTAATGGTAATTTTAGAATTTCACAAATTATCATTATACAAATAAATGTTATGTTTTGAAAAAAATACGTTTGGGTTAATATAAAATATCTTGAAATAATTGTTTTTTTGTCACAAAAATTAATAAATTATATGTCTGTTGTTATTGGACAAGGAAAATGAGGTGGAAGAAGAACCATCGACATGTCCAATATGTCTAGAAGATATTAAAACCATTAAAAGCCTGATCGGTGAAAGAGAGGAGAGAGAGAAATTAGCAGTGGTGAAGTGTAGAGTTTGCAAGAACAAAGTGCATGAAGAATGCATGATGACATGGAGGAGGAGCCGTGGACGGCGGCCCGCGATCTGCGTGGTCTGCCGTGCACGGTGGCCGCGAGGCAATAACAATTCTAGTAAGAGTTCAAATGTTGGTGGTGGTAATAACGAAAACCGCCACGATAATAATAGTTACTTGAATCTTGCTCTTTACATTGATGAGGAGGAAGAGGATGGGGTCGGTACTAGCCAAAGACCATGTTAAGAAAGTTTAAAGATTGATTTGTTAATAACATCCCAAACTTATAAACTTTACAGTTCAGTCTAAATAACCATAAGAGTAGATTGTGAATTCTAGCAAAAGGATAAAAGAACAAAGTAGACTGAGAGTAAACTTGGGGATGTTACTACAGACTTGTTGCTTTTCACATAAAATCGTCTTCGAGTTCTTGAATTGTTTTGTGGCTTGAAGCAATGTCTTTGTTTGATGTCATCTTATCAGTTACCATTAATCCTTTGTAACTTCTCATCTCCGCTTGCTTCTCCTTCTCAATCCTCTCTACGTCTTCGCGTTTCTTCTGTTAAAAAACCAAAGATTTCTCAGTAAAAAAACATATGAGAGACTAAAAACAGGGGGAAAAAACTCTGACCTGTTCTCTCAGATTTTGTTTCCTATCAGCTCTTTCTGTAGCATCCGCTGCTTCTCTCACGGCTTTAATACACAAACAACCATACGATTCAATCAGAAAAGATGTATATGGATGATCTTTATCTCTCTGCAAGTTAGTGAAAAAGACCCTAACGTACCTCTAAGATCAGGAGTTCTTTCAACTTTCGTCTTGTTCAATCTATTGATTATTTCATTGACTCGCTTCTCCACTCTAATAGTCCGTACCTAGAAATAAACAAAGCATCAGTTACGTTTCATTCTTCGCCAACAAAACTTGTAGAGAGATGAAGAAGAAAAAGAATAAGAAGGATAAGCTTACAATCTTAGGATTGTGGAAACCAACTTGACCAACATCCATGGATGAGGTTTTCTTCAAGTTAGACCAAGGCGTGTACACAACATCGATGCAGTTCACCTTATTGCCTACCACATAACCACCGCACACAACGATCGATAATAAAACCTATTTTTTCTTCAGATGGGCTAAGAGCATATTTTTACCTTGAATGGAGTTAGCTTTGACAAGCTGAACACAATCCTCAAGAACACCTTCATTAATATCACCAAAGCTTTGGCCTTTATGTAGCCTCAAGTAAACATGAGCAGACGACATTTTATCCACATGAAACCTAAATCAAAATCAAAATCAAAATCTACCCTTAAGCAACTTTGTCCTGAACCAAAAAGTAGTCAATAAAGATATATCAAAAACAAAGCTTGAGCTAAAATTTTGACCACACCGTTTTTCTTCTTCCTAATTCATTCACATTATTCATCTATCGAAACAATCTACGATAGATTATGAAACAATACGACAAAAAAACCTAAACTAAAACAGATCTGGTCGTGAAGATGGCTTACCAGACATCTTCAGGGAAGCCGTATTTGATGAGCTCTTCGTTCTCGAACTTATCAAGCCCCATGAAGATTGTGTAGTCACCTGCTTCGGGTCGGGCTTTGAAATAGAACACCATCGCTTTAGATTTGCCTTTGATTCGAGCACGAAATTGAGATCGAAATCTAGGGTTTTCACCTCTCTCTCTCTCTACAAAGTTACGAAAATGAAGACAAATCGTAACCTCTCAGTAGTATAATATAAATTTTTAAGAATATTGACATAAATATATGTTGACATAACATGTAAGCGGGGATAGCTCAGTTGGGAGAGCGTCAGACTGAAGATCTGAAGGTCGCGTGTTCGATCCACGCTCACCGCATAATGTTTTTTATATTTTTTGACTTCTGTAAAACGACAGCGTTTTGAATTGTCCAAAGCGTACAAGCCCAGTATATGTTAACTTTTGAAAGAAGCCCATTTTGTTTTATACAAAACCCAACTCTTGTGAACTTTATTGGTAAAAGAAAGGTTCATTCATTGGTTAAGTTATGCTGTTTCTGATGACTCGTGTCCACGTGGCAAATAATGAAACCACCACGTAGATCAAAGATCTTGACGGTCAAAACTGTGATGACGAAAGCTATGGTCTTTACTCTGTAGTCCCTATGGCCTAAACCCATCCGGTTCAATTCAATGTGACCGTTTTTCTTTGCAGACCACACCGTCTACGTGTTTACATGCTTTTTTATCTTGTTACTGTTCACTTTTTTTTTACAGTTTTACTCCATAATGTTATCTAATATTTACTCCATAAAAACTATCTTTCCCTGTCTATTAGAAGAATATTGTATATGTAACTTATTAATACAAGCATAAACTTGATTAAAATAAAATATTTTATATGGTATGCAAAAAAGCAAAAGTAGAGCACAGAAAGTAAAAAGGAAAAAAAATATAATTTCTCTGGTAATAATATTATCTGATAAGTTCTGACACATTAATAATTATATAATGTCGACATAACTGGAACTTTGAACGATAGAGAAAGTTAGAAACCACACATTAATTTATATACGTAAACCATAAATAACCATTATTTAACGTTGGATAATTGTAATGAGAAGAAAATATAAAATCAAACCCCAAAATAAAAAGAATTTTGGCAGAGAAGTTCCATCATTTTCATTTGCCACTTCAGTCCATTTTTTCCTCCCATTTTAATTTACAACTCTTAAATTAAAAATCTCAAGAAAAGGTAATTAATTTTCAGTATTATTCAGCTACATAGACCCTATTAGTAAATTCTAGAAGAAAGAGAGAGAGAAGTTCACTGCTACGCTGATTTTGAAGAGAGAGAGAGAGAGAGAGAGAGAAGAGTATCTCACAAGATTTACAAAGAAGACTTCCCCATTGTTGCTATTTCTCTGCAATTTCTTGGTTCTTCTTCTTCAATCTCCAAAGGAAGAAACATCACCTTTAAAAAACCCAGGTACTCTGTTTTGCCTCTGTTTCCAATGATTTGCTCTGTTTTTGCTTCTTGATACATCTCAAAGCTTGCTTTTTTTTATCCCACATTATCTTGAAAAAACTTGATCAATCTCAAGAAAAACGTTTCCTTTCTTCAATTAATCAAAGCTTAACAATCATCACAGAAGCTTAACAATCTGCTTAATTTTGGTTTTTGAAAGCAGACCAATCATGTCTCATCATCATATCAAAAATCATACAACAACCTATGGTTTCGATTTCCATCAGACAAAACCGGAGTTGTCAGGGCTAAAGAGCCTCAGGACATCTGATTATGAATCATCTTGGAGCCCAACATCTCCTTTGGATCTCAAGCTATTCTCTAGCTTAGGGAAGAAGAACCCTTTTGGTGGATCTTGCTCGATGTCGATTCGAAAAGGGTATCGAAAGAGCTGCTGGGATTCTTGTAAAGTAGGCTTGAGTATTGTTGATTCTCTTGATGATGATCATCACTACATTGATTCATCAAGGATTGTCCTGCCATCATCACCTGATTGTAAAAACATCATCTTTGAGTCCTTGATGAGAAGCATAAACCACAACAATGATGGTGGCTCTTGCTTGGTCAATGCTTTTGAGGTCACAAAGCAAAGCTCAAGATCACTTTATGGGTATTATACAGAAAGTGATATTGAGATCTCTGAAGAGTACACTTGTGTTATTTCACATGGTCCTAACCCCAAAACTACCCGGTTTTACGGGGATCGGGTTCTGGAGTCTGTAGAGGACAATGTGTTTGAGAAGGAGAAGAAGGGTTGTTTTGAAACCAATAAAGATGGTATTTTTGTGATTGCTCCTCTTGATAAGCTGTTAACAAGTGTTGATGAGTTACCTTCAAATGAATTTTTGAGTTTCTGCTGCAAATGTAGCAAGAAGTTGTGTATGGAGAAAGATATATACATGTACAGGTACACATTATTCTTCTCTTTAAACTCTAATGACACTTGGAGAAATTGGTGTGTGTGTGTGTATGTTCTTTATAGTATACAGGTTAAGTCATATGTTTAAAGTATCTTGTTAATTTATCAATGTACTGTTTTGATTTTTGTAGAGGATACAAAGCATTTTGTAGTAGCGAGTGCCGTTCAATGGAGATTCAATTAGATGAGAAAATGGAAAAAGAAGAAGAAGAAGACATGTCTTGTTTATCTTTGAGACAAGGACTTATCTAAGAAGAAGAGTGATGGTTTGGTCTTAACCATGCGATGAGTCCACTGCACCCACAAAAGGTAGAAGCTTTAACGATCATCTGTTCAAGAAAAAGAGCTGATATGGTTTGTATAAACCGAGCCGGCCATGGATGATCATTTTTGTATATTTGTTATGTGCTTCTATTACCTAACCTAACAAGCAAAAAAAGATAAAACATATTTGGTCTCATTGTTCATGGTTTTGGTGGTTGATTTCATTGTGACTATGACTAATTAATGTTATGAGTCCTTATAATTCTGTTTCATTTATTCAGATATTATATAATCTTTAATCTATACTATATATAAGAGGACTTAACCAAATCTTAAACCGTATTTATATGTTTGAATAGCCTGATAACTTTCTTCTCAAGAAAGGTAGCAACTAAAACGTGTATCCTAAGCAAACTAAACTAGGGCAAAGTATAGTCATCATTGATTTGTATCACTATATATATATATATATATGTATTACATTTTTTATTCTCGTAATAAACTCACCTCTTCAACAATCAAATATAGTAAAACAAAAAAAAAACAGAACATTTCTTTAGCCTTTCTCATACAAGAAAACATATATAAGCAAAGACCTTTCTTTATATATAATAAAACCCACACTGCTTATTTAAAAACCCTTTTAAAAAACCAAATTTTAAGCCGAACGAACACTGAGAAGCTTAACATCATCGATCACAGGACCACAAAGAGACGAGAAATCATCACTCCTCATAGCATAAAACGTGCTGTAAAACATAATCCTAGTACGGTTCGAAACCGCGACGAAACGCATAGAAGCGCGTTTAAACCCGCCTTTACCTTGCGACTTATAAGGCACTTTCAAAGTGTCTCTACCCGCAAACGCCTCGACAATCATCGACCCTTCGCACGCGTTTTTAGCGTCTCCGACCGCAAAAGAAAGAACGTATGTTTTGCCGACAATGGTACGTGCGATTTGCGCGATGGCGCTTTCTTTGCCCGCGACTAACTCCACGGCTCTACGGCCTTGTGGGATCGAGAAGTGTTCCAAGTCGACGTATTTCACGGCTTTGAGCGACTCGACCATCCAAGCGGGTAAAGGAGAATGGTCGTCTTCTATGTACGGTGGGATTAGGACACCTGTTGTTGAGTTTGGTAATACGTATGGTCCTTCTTCGAATCCTCCGTTTTTTAATATATTCTCTGTTTTTTGCATAACCAAGAAACCACCACTTAATTACTTCTTGTATTGTTGTATAATGATTAACATCATGCCATAAAACACATATATTAACATAGATTTAATTATTTTGATAAAAAAAATTAAGTCCAAAAAGTACCGGATTTGATAAGATATCATAAAACTACTATAAATTTCTATAAACTAATAACGTCCGCACTATATTACTGTACTAAATTTTTTAATTTATAGAAAGAAAAAATAACTCTAAAATTTGAAATTTAGATGAAAAATTTATAGAAATATTAGTCTAATGAATATTAAAGAATACTATAGTACTTTTGTAGATGTTTATACTTTACAAACCGAATAAAATCGAAAAAGACTAAACAAAAGATTTAAAAGCAAATGTCCTATATCTAGTAAGCTTATAAACAAGTACACATGGCCATATATCACTTTGTGTTGACTTACGTGAAAAAAAACATTCCTAAAATGCCATAACATATAACATTAAATGGTAATATATATTTTTTATAGAAATGAACTCAAAAAAATTGAAAAAATGAATGGTAACACTTACTATTGGTAGGTCGAGGAGGGTATAGAGCTTTAATAGCAACACCATCAATAAGTGGACCACAAGCAGGATCTTCCTCTTCACCAGGGTTATGAATCACTATCTCCGCCACGTCACTCTCCGCTTGAAACGCCCAAGCGTACAAGTCCCAACCACTGCTACTATACACAGTCTGTATTGGTATAACCCCCGAGTCAGGCGCCACCGATATGTTGAGCCGTTCGTCTTGTGCACATGTCCTCGCTGCACTAAACGTTAGCGAATAATACATTCCTTTCGTGACGTTGAGTCTTTGTTTTATCGATGCCTCGTTGCCTAGACGGATTGCGAATTTACCGGCAGGGACCACTAGGAGCATGTCTCCTTGTTTTTGACCTGATTTTATGTATTCTACGAAGCCTGATAGCTCCCAGTTTGGGATAGCTTTCTTGTTTGTTACTTCTGTTCCTTTCATGTCTTTTGGTTTTGGTCCTAGCTCGAAGTCACCGTTTGGTAACATCCCTGTGTGAAATTACGAAATTGCCCTCAGTTTATGATTTTTATAGTTTAGAGATGATACATATAATCTCCGTTTCAATTTAAATGTTGTTTTAAGATATTTCACTTATTTTAGAAAATCAATCAAACATTCTTTTTATTCTTAGATTAATAGAACGGTTTATATGTTCACACTTAGTTAATTAGCTAACAGAATAATAAACTAAAAAAATAGTAAAAAAATTCAATGGAAATACAACGATATTTACACTGAAATAAAATCTAAATATTATACAATAGTTATTGTAAATTTGAAAAAGTAATAACTTATAAAAGCATATATATATATATACGTAGAAATATATGGATAATACGGAGAAATCTATATATATGTAAAGTTTACCGTCGGTGAAGCATAGGACGGAAGTGACGGTGGATATTAGAAGAACGAAGATAAATGAGAGGCTGTTTCTTCCCATTGTGAAGGACCAAAGTAAAGACTAGACTCTAGAGAGTGTTTTGTAATAAGATTGTGACAAAGTGTGGCAATTGCTGCTTATATGGATTTTTAACTTGGAAAATACCTCTACATTTTGCTATAATTTACGTATTTATGCCACTTGATTATGGTTCACGTATCCACGTGGGGGCCTTGACTCACTCTTTTGGGGTTTACCTAAAGGTTTCATATTTTCAGGATAATATTATATTAATGACATTGATTTCTATTTTGTTACCAACTAGTACAACTATCACTAAAGGATACAGTATCTGTTAATGACATTTTTTAATGAAGTTAAAGCCAAATTGACAATAAACGTGTTCTTTTGCATGTGCGTTAGTGAGTTTATGACACTAATCTGGCTATTAATATTAATGCAATCAATTATTCTTTGTTGGCTTTGGTCGTAGTAACATTTTTATTTTTATAATACTTTTTTATATTATTCTTTAAATATTTTATTTTATTTTCCTTCCATTGTTTGTTTTTTATTTCCGACCAAAAAAACAAATTATTACTGGTTTTGGTGACTGGTTAGCATATGCCAAGATAAAATTCTTCAATGTCGGTCGGAAAGTGGCCTTTTACATTTCGACTTATTCACATATGTTGGTTGTAAAATTATATTTTCTATAATGTATAATTTGCATATGATAAATTCAGAGATAAGGACTAAAAAAAAGCATAGAGACAAGATCACTGAATGTGAAACATGGGTGGGGCCCTACGGATGATGATAGTTTGTGAGTGGGGTCCACTTTAAAAGGAGACGGCAAACTAATATGAGCGTTTAAAGCCACCATCGTGCGGTTGTCTCAACCTCACTTCCTTTTACTATTTCTTGGGCCGAATACTAATTATGGAACCATACACATTAATTTTTCTATTTATTATTAATATAAGGGAAATAACGTTGGTCTAATGACATTCATAAGTCTACGTGAGACAGATAACACCATCCCATTCGGGATTGGTTCCCACCATCTACGAATGTGTATGATTGGTTAATGAGTCGACCATTTGTGGTCCAAATATTGACCAAAAAAAAAATTATTAATGATCTTCTTTTAAAAAAATGGAGTCATCTTCTCAATCGGGTGTTTTTAAAAAAACAAAATCTCCTATATCCAAAAAAATATCTTATACCCATTTTTTTTATTTGTAATAAAAAAATTCAAAAATTCACAAATCTAAACCCTAAACTAATCAAGGGGTCTTGGTTTAGGGTTTGCGAACCCAAATGGTAAGATTTTATTTTCTATACCCTAAAAATATTCAAAAAAACATTTTAAAATCAATTTTATAATCATATTCGAGTAATTTTATGAAAAATATTTTAATTTCGTTTTTTGAAATATTTTTTATGATTAGTAAAATTAAATTAAAAATATTCACGAAAACAGATTTTAAAAATAATTTTTTTTGTGATATATAAAATTAAAAACGTAAAAAAAATGGAAGAACACCCTTGAAAGATTAAGTTTTTTCAAAACACCCTATTGAGAAGATAACTCAAAAAAATACCATTAAAATACTTTAAAAGAGAGGCCATAAAAGAGAGGCCATGTGAATGTGGGAGAGTTTTCTGCTTATTTCCGGTAGCGGTTAACGTCGTCCACATCTGTTCTGTCAAATTGACGTCAACTTCTTCAGGCTCTGATGTCTTCCGTCCATATTTAACGGTGTCTTAAACGGCTCACGTGGCCCTTCCCGTTAAATTCCAAAACTTTGAAACTTGTTTTATATGACAAATGAAAACATCCCATTTTTATTTTCTTGAACTATTATTTTTTCAAACAATAAAAAGATAGTATTTATTCGGTCATAATTCTCAATCAATTTTGAATTTCTCTAAAATATCACCACAATTTATTTTGTCCACCAAACAAAACAAATAACTACTATTATTGTATCACACAAGTGTAATTAACGGACTAAATAAAACGGAGAGTATTAATCTATCTATCTAAAAGGAGACTTCTAGAGCTCCTGGAGTAGGCCACCTCATCAATTTCGAGTTGTTGTATACTTGCCACGTCATTTATGTTTAAGTTGAGAATCAGGCCCATTTTAAAACTAATCTACGAGGCCCACTTACACATATTATCTCTTGCAGTTATGATACATCTCAAGGTTTTGCGAAACGACGCTAATGGCGAAGAAGCGTTTTACGGCTTCTCAGATTCACCTTCCAATCTTCTTCTACAAGCTTCGCCTCTTCAAGTTCTTCCTACTCTTAACTCGCATAAAACCCTACAACGGAACCATTACACGCTTCGTCTACCTCCGGCGGTTACGCATCTCCTCCGCGTAACTCCTCCAAAAATTTACAATCCGTACCAGTCAAACCCATATCACACTTATTGCAATCGATCTCAGATTCAAACTCCTCCTCTATAAAATACCATTGGTGATTTCTCAAACGACCCCCGAACATAAAACTTTTGCTCTCCATACCACGAACCGATCATTATCGAAATTTGTGGGATCCTCGGAGTTTCTGTCGCAGTAACGCCTTAATGGGACTTGAGATTCTGTTACTCGAAGTTAAGGTTGGCTCTCCACCCTCTTCTAAGCATGTTTTTAGGCTCTATAAAAACGATTGATTCAACCTAATTTTTCTCATAGCCAGATTCTGTAAAACAACAAGATACATGTGATGAAGATTTTGATGGCGATGGCGATGCAAACCCTATCATGGCCATGGCGCGTGTTACAGTTTATGAGAAGCTTTGTGTCCCTTCCTCTATCGGTATTAACCAAATCTATATGTTTGTTCTTTGGGTGTTACCTTCCGTGTGTATATTTTCTACGTCTCATGTTTCATAATCGTCATTTAGGTCTAGGAGACGGAAGATGGAGGATGTAGATTTATGGTAATGCTTCTATTACATTTTCATAAGAAATTTCAGGTCAAACTCTCATCCTTTTGCATTACATGTGATGTCTATTATTTGCTATGTGTCTCTGTTATATTCACTTTCGAACTGATAATTTCCTTGCAGAAACAGACTCTTGGTGGTTCGTTCCAAAAAATATGCTTGGTTTGTGAGGTGAAGTTTAGGGAACCCAATATTTCATTTAGATACATACACAATGTATGTTAAGATATATGTCAATTTATGTGATTTCCTTACAACATTTCTGTAGATCTTCTTTAATTCAAGTTTTAGTCATGATTAATGACTTGGGTGGGAACTCTGTTTATATAGGATATAAGGCTCCATCAAGATGCAATCTCTCTGTTGCGTGATTGAATTATGAGATTCTCGCAAAGTTTGCTTAATTCAACCATACTTAAATGACCTCTAACTAGATGAGGAATACTTTTAAAGCCACACACGTTCTCTTCAAGGTGATATGTTCTACTACATTTTTTTGATGATTTCAAATGATATCTATGTGCATAGAACTTCTGTCTTTTATTTGTTCCGTCTAAATATTTTCATGCCTTTTAAAGTTATAAGAAGTTTAATTTTTTTTATCTTATATGTTACTTATGACAATTTACTCATGCTAGAAATATGTACATGATGATCAAATTAAGGTTGTTTGTTCATTCATTTCTTAACGAAGCCAATCATATGTTTTTACTGTATATTTACACAATGGGAGATAGACAACATGTAGGACGGATGTCCAAGCTATTGGACTCAAAAAGAGAGTACTGCGGTGATCGGAAACAGAGATGTTCCCATATTTATGAATTATTTAGTTTATGTCGGTTTCTGGATCTTGCCTCTACTTAAAACAGTATCGAGAAGTACTCTAAGTTCAGGCTTTAACTTTGTTCATCATACATTTTTGTAATAATGAGATTGTTCTTTAGTGTTCTTTGTCACTCAAGATGTTGCGATGTTCTCCCTTGACCAAGTATTTGTTTTGTTAAAAGTTATGTTCTTTTATGAAAGCACTACTATGGCTCATTATCCATATGTATATTCACGGGTAATGGAAAATGTCGTGGCATGGGAGATGACTAAAGCTGGGAGGAATACCCAGCTTAGGATAACCACGGGTCAAGAAGAACATGATCATGTAACATTACCAAGGTCAAACCCAATATGAAAGTTGCCTTATTGAACTATGAGTTTGAGTTCGATGAACAAAACGGGAAGGAAGATTTTTTGTGTCTTTAGGGCTTAGACCATCTCCAACCGAAAACTTCATTTTCTTCTTCATTTTTTAGCAACTACAGTTTTTTCTTCATTTTTCCTCCAACCGAAAAACTCTATTTCTATCTCCATTTTTTCTATTTTTTTTTTACTAATCTCAAATTTATCCTATTAAGTTTTTATATTTACAAATTTCACCCATTATATAATTTTAACAAATAAAAATGATAACGAAAAATTTATTGTAGAAACAACAATACATTATAAGACATAAATTAAAACATAAAGTAGTTCATATTTTTGCTTAGGTTTAAAAAGAACATATGGTCAAAGTAATTTTGGAGTTGATTTGCAAACAAAAAAGTTAAGGGATTGATTTTCTAATAAAAAGTTGATCTCCATAAAATGGAGTTGAAAATGGAGATCTCCAAATATAGAGAATAAAATGGAGTTGGAGATGAATATGGAGTTCGAATGGAGGATAATTGACTCCGTTTTCACAAATGAAGGTGAATTTGGAGTTCGGTTGAAGATGTTCTTATATGAAAGAAATGGAGATAACTGAGAAGCTTGAGAAAGAGCAAAAGGCAGATGAAGAATTTGGCAAAGCTTTGGACTTCATGCTTCAAGTGTAGAACTCAAACTCATGTTCAATGTGTGAGAGTCTAACTATTTGTAGATTATCTTCTTCTTCTAAGTTCTAACTAAAACAAATCTGTGAAATATGAGATAATTATGTATACTCCATTCAATTTGATGGAAGAGTACAAGATTTCATCATATAAAGGTTAAAAGCTCTAAGCTCAATGTTGCTAGCGGTTCCATAACTTTTTACTAACATGTTGTTTCTTCTGTCTTAGTTTCTTTTTATTGTACTATATTTTTATATTTAAAAGAACTCACAAAAAATAAAGAGGAACTCCCTTAAATTCCACGAAAGACTATTACAAAGTGTTTTATGACAAAAATATCAATAAAATCTATTAATATCAAAAATACCATTAAAATATTTTTTCACTAATACAATAAACCAGTCTAACATTTTGGATATATTTTTTATTTGGCTTCTCTATTTAGTGTTTAAGGTTCAGTTTTTGAAATAGTTAGAATTTAGCTGTAAAGATTTAAGGTTTTTTTAGTTTTGAAAGTTTAAACTAGAAGTATTAAGAATGTGTACCATTTTTGTTTTAAAAAACTTGATTTACTGCTGAGAATTGATCTAAAGATAAAAGATATGAAATGAATTTGCGGAAATTACAAAGTACAACTTTTAGAACTGTGATTTAATACATTTTAAGAGGTAATTAAGTGATTTGAAAACCATATCCTTAAAATACATTTGAATTAAGTATAGTTTTTGTAAAATGGTATTTTAAAAGGTATAGTTTGTAGTTTCGCACTTGGGATTTTAAAACTGTAAGCTCTGTATAATCTTCTCGCTAAACAAATGAATACTATTAAGAAATAATAAATTAAATTAAATATGCAGCTGGTCAACGTTTATATTAAGTAGAATATAAAAATATTCAAAGTTATATTTATAAATAAACAAATATAACGGTGAATAAAGAATTTTTATTTCCACTTAACGAAAATACCAAAATAGGCATTAAAACAACTTTTAAACTATTTCGCAACATTATAAACCATAACCCGCGCGTAGCGCGGACAATTTTCTAGTTATGTTAACAAGTGACATTCTATTAGCTATAGATATAGTAAATGTATTATCTCAAATACAATCAAATAATACATATCTGTTTAATTATTCCATTGGCTATTATTGTATCATCTTAGGAAGTATCAAAATCAAATCTTTAAAAAACTCATAAAATCCGCAAAAAAAAATCAAACAATTGGTATGATCACTATCAAAACACTAACAAAATTAGCTGGGAAATTAAAGAGGCATTAATAAAAAGACAAGGAGGATAAAGCTCATCAATGTTTTTAGGACCCTCTTGTGAATGTCCACTCACATGGCAATGCCTTAACACTCTTCACTCTCATGCCTTATCCCTTTGTCTAGTAACTACTCATTATATACAAATTTTTACTTTATAAACATCCTTTGTGTTTAAATCTGTATATGTATAGTTACTGTGTAGAAACATTCTTTATAGTAAAAAAACCCTAAAATATTATCTGTCATTACAAACTTTGACAAAAAGATAAAACTTGAGCCTATGAGATTCTGAAAAAGTTATAAAAGACTCTTTATTAGATGTTTTGCTGTGATACAAAATAAGCCATTGAAGCCATTAACATAATGAACATTGCAACTAGAATGTGCTTAAACCCAAGAGCTCCAACATCTAATCTCCTTACACTTCCAATATCTGATATTGATTCTGTTTCTTTCTCCTACATAATAATCATAACCAACATCACTAAATGGTATATAGTTCTAAAATGCCTACAAAAATCAGTTTAATTTACCTTTAGTTTAGTCAGCGGATCCATAATGTCTTGAGTTTCACTTTCTTGATGGCAAAGAGAACTCTGAGATGACGTTAGTGAAACTTTACTTTCATTACCACTCTCCATATAACCGATATTTTCGGTCTTTTTCAACTTCCCCTTCAACACATAGTTCTCTCTTGACAAGTTAGTTATCTGCAAAGAAGAATCACTATACGTAAGTATCAACTTCAAGATACTATCTAACGAACCGGGTTTGTCGAGTATGGTAATAATGTCTTTAATACCTTTTGATGAAGGCGTTGGCGTTCAGAAGCTAGTTGTATAACAAGTTTCTTCATGATCTTGTTATGCACATTGATATCTTTAGCGGTTTTTTGTTTTCTTTCTTCTGCTTGCCGTAAATTACTCTCACTTTCTTTCAGTCTACTTTTAAAGAACTTAACTTCTTCCTTGAGCTCTGCATTAGACTCCGATACAACGATCAACTTCTCTTCAGTATATTCAGCCCTGTTTTCGGCCTTTGAAACTTTCGATTTCAGATCATCGATAACATCCTCCATGTCAGAAACAGTAGAGTATAACAATTCTTGCTTTTCTTTACTTGCTTCAACAGCCGCTACCGCGTGCTCTAGCTGAAGATCCGAGTCCTTCAAGCATTTCGTAAGCGACTCTAGCTTCTCGACAGTGAAGCCCTTGGCTTCGAAAGTATCTAGCTCGTCTTGTAGCTTCTTGTTGGTTTCTTCTAGTGTTTCGCATTTTGATTCTGCTTCCTCGGCCCTTGCTTTGATACGTTCAAGTTCTGTTATCGAAGTAGTATCATCGATGTCATATTCGTTTAGTTGTTCCTCTAAGGAACAAACTTTTTCGACTAATGCTGAATTCCCGGTGCTTAATAGTATCATTTTTTCTTCGGCTTCCATTAATCTCTCTTTTAGCCCTTCTGTTTGCGCCATAAGAAAGTCGTGAAGCCTAGCGTTGCTACTATCTAGCTTCTGCAATGCACATTCTTTAGCTTCTAAAAGCTCTTTCGAATCAACAAGCTCGGATTTCAAATGGTCTTCGCGCTTAAAAGACCCGCTTAGATTGAACCGAAGAATCTGTAGCTTCCCTGACATCTCCTTCGACATCCCTTTAAAAACCTCGGAAGCATTATCCGCCTCTAGCCAGTTCGAAAATGTATCTTCGATAACTTCTTCCATATACACAACATCTTGCTCTGAAGAATATAGTTTCATACCTAGCTCGTTTTCGCTATTCCTCGACTCGTTTAGCTTCTTCTCGAGTTCCATCTCTTTAGCTAAAGACTTCTCAAGCATCCTCAAAACAATCCTTTGTTGATCAGCTGTCTGCATTTGTATCTTCGCGCCGCCAAGATCACTAAAATCACAGTTGTTTTCAGTTATATCACTTTGCTCTCTAGACCCTAAAACAAAATAAAAAAAAGCTTTCATCAAAACATAACAACACTCTTAACTATTAAAAAAGGCTAATTTGGTTGTGTTTTTGTTCACTTACAAGATACTCTCTGAAAGATTAAAGATTGCTTCTTGGCTTCTACCACTTGGTCCATTAATTGAGACAAAGATTGTTCAGCATCATGTAACTTTCCTTCAAGATACAAGAAACCTTCTCCACCATCATCTTCTTGAAAATGTGATATCTTGACACGTGCACTATGAGTTTCTTCTTGGAGACAAACAAGAACAGATTCGAGTTCTTTAACTTCTGAATCAAGAATCAAAGACAAGAGATCAAACTCCAACGCATAAGCCTCTTCTTCTTCATCTTCTTCTTCATATTCTCCTTTCTTGATAACAAAGGACTCAAAGTCGGTTTCTTTCGTGGCGAGTTGCATACTGAGTAAGCTTAGGTTCACGAGTTTCTCAGAGACAAAAGCGAAATTTAATTCTACTTTTGTAAGAACTTGGCTTGCAATTGATAGCTCTGGATTCATAACTTGTCGTGTAAGTGAGATATCTTCTTCGAGAAAGCTTTCTTTTGTTGAGCTAAGCTCTGGTAAGAGGCTGTCGTTATCATCGACAAAGACTGTTCTGTTATGTTCTGTTCCTGTTTCCATCTTAATTTTGGTCCCAAAAGAGGAAACAATCAAATTTTACCAGTGACTCGAAATTAAACTCCGATTACAGATTAACCAAAATTATAAGAGCATCTCCCAAAGAAACCTCAAATTTGAGGCTTTTTGTCCTCCAAAAGAAACTTCAAAACCTCAAATTTGAGGTTTCATCTTTCTTTTACACTTTAATCCCTTCAATTAATAATATTTCACAAATATCTTTATTAACTTTTTAATTTCATCATTTTAGTACATAAAAAATTATATTTTGTAAATATAAACTTAATTTTCACTTGTTAAACTAAAGGAAAGACTTTAAATTAAAATAAAAAATATTAATTTAGTAATTATTTATTGGTTTAATAATTATTTGAGGTATATTATCTACAAAAATTAAGAGATTTATTTAATTGTGAAAAATAGTAAAGACTTAAATGCAATATGTAAAATTAAGTTTGAAGTTTTTCTTTTGGAGAGAAACACGTGAAACCTCAAATTTGAGGTTTTTTTGGAGATGCTCTAATTAACCACAAACCGAAAGTAATTAAGAGAAAACTTACAATTTGTACGATTTAGATCGAAGAAGCTTCCTTGTGAGAGAGAGATCGAGAAGAAGAAAAAACAAATTGGATTCGTAATTCAAAAGATTTTTGACAGTATAACTCTTTACTATTTTTTTCAATTTTCTTAAATTAATTTCGAGTAAGTAAAATAAGAAGAAAAAAAAGTCAGAAAATACGCGTCTGTTCTACCAAATTTTGTTGTTTCCAGATTTTTTGGACATGTGTAACACTTAAACAGAAACTAGCTGTATTTATTATTAGCGATACTAATACGGCGTCGTATCAAAACAAAATGATTGAGCCTATTGGGCCTAAACCAGGCCCATATAGTAATAATCTTCAACGTTACTTAAATCGTTAAAAATTAGTGAAGCAGAAGAAACAAAGTTGGTGGGTGAGAGATGGAGAAGAAGAAAAGAAAAGCGATAATAGTAGGAGGAAGTATAGCAGGCGTATCGTGCGCACACTCGCTCACGTTAGCAGGCTGGGATGTATTGGTTCTCGAGAAATCTACGGAACCTCCGGATCGGAGTCCTACCGGTGCTGGTCTCGGACTCGATCCTCAGGCTCGGAAAATCATCAAGTCTTGGCTTCCTCTTCCACAACTCTTAGATGATATCACTTTGTCTCTCTCTATTGATCAGGTAAATCTAAAAAATCGATTTTTTCGGGAAAAAAACTGAAATTGAGTTTGGTCTGGAATAAAAAAAAAGTTTTTCTTTACTCTCTGTTTTGTAATTTTTTTGTAGAATCAGGAAACAGATAGTGAGGAGAAAGTGACGAGAGTTTTAACAAGAGACGAGAATTTTGATTTTCAAGCAGCTTATTGGTCTGATATTCATGGTCTTCTGTATAATGAATTGCCTCGAGCTATGTTTCTATGGGGACATAAGTTACTGTCTTTCACTATGTCACAAGATGTATCCAATGTAAAGGTCAAGACTTTAGTTATTGAAACTGGTGAAACCATTGAGATTCAAGGAGATTTGCTAGTTGCAGCAGATGGGTGTTTGTCTTTGATTCGTAAAACATTCTTACCAGAACTTAAATTGAGGTTTGATGTTAAAGTTATGATCTTTTATGTTTTTTTTTTGTGTGGACTTGATCATATTTAGGCTTTTGTGTGTGTTTTGTATGTATAGGTACTCTGGTTATTGTGCTTGGAGAGGTGTATTTGATTTCTCAGGGGATGAGAACTCGGAGATAGTTACTAAGATCAAGAAAGTGTATTCAGATCTTGGTAAATGCTTGTACTTTGATATCGGTACAAAGACTCATACGGTGTTTTACGAGCTTATTAGCAATAGACTAAACTGGATTTGGTATGTTAATCAACCAGAGCCCGAGCTGAATGTAAGAAGAAGACTAATCTTGGCTCTCAATTTTCTTTTTATTTCGAGTTGTTTTCTTGATTCTTATGAATTTACATTGCCAGAGCAACTCGGTGACTCTAAAAGTGAGCGAAGAAATGATGAAGAAGATGCATCAAGAAGCTGAAGCCGTATGGATCCCCGAGCTAGCGACACTCATGAGAGAAACAAAAGATCCTTTCCTTAACGTTATTTACGACTGTGACCCTTTAGAGAAGTTGTTCTGGGGAAATGTGGTACTTGTTGGAGACGCGGCTCATCCCACAACACCTCATGGACTAAGAAGCACAAACATGTCGGTTCTTGACGCGGAAGTGCTAGGCAAATGCTTGGAGAGATGTGGACATGAGGATGTAAGTTTGGGTCTTGAAGAATATCAGAGGATAAGATTGCCTGTTGTTTCTGAGCAAGTTTTGTATGCGAGGCGCTTAGGGCGTCTCAAACAAGGTCTGGATTGTGATTATGGTAGCGGCGGATTCGGATTAGAGCAGAGAAACATGCCATTCTTTTCTAGGGCTCCTCTTGTCTAGTGATCATAATTTGATGCTATATATATATATATATATTTGTGTGTAGTAAAGTGATTCTGTGTTAAAGAGATATGAACATAAATATTGAGTGCATGCTGCTTTATAGAACTTACTTGCATTCTATGTTAAGTACCGAGTGTGTTAAAGTAACATAGTAAAAGAGCAAAAAATAATAGTTATGAAAACAAAAAAGAAATGCGTCTGCCGGGAGTCGAACCCGGGTCTATTGCTTGGAAGGCAATTATCCTAACCGTTGGACTACAGACGCTATTGTTTGTCTCAAACAAAAAGTTATAAATAATATTGACTTTTATGTTGTATCCTATTAAGCTTTACAAGACACATTCAACTAATTAATACTTTGATTTCAGGTAGCCAATAATCGAATTCTAAAGCTACTCTTCAAAATGCTTGTATATGTAAAAAACAATTATAGATCAAGAGAGGAACTTGGCTCTAATCATTAAGCTTAAAGAATTAAGATGCTAACTAACAAAAACTAAAGAGTTGTTCGGACGGAGACAAACATATAAGTCCAAGCCACTTCTTGTACAAATCTTCCTCCTACTACTACACCATTTTCCTAAATGATGACTACTTTCTTTCTAGTGATTTATATACTAATAGCGAATCCATTGAGAGAGATTCACAAAACTTACTCATCATCCACAAGAACACCGGAAAAAAAACTGTCAATAATCTCTCAAGTATCATTAAATAAAAAACATGAAAAAATCCATAAAACAAAGATTCCGAAACACCATTATAATCATAAAACAAGAAAAAAGAAACAATACCAAAGATCCTGACATTCACTACACTATGAGCAAATCAATAGATCAAAAGAAAAGAACCTCTTAAAAACCATCCATGATTGTTCACAATACCTTCTTCTTCTTCTTCTTCAATGCTCTTATTAACTCAAAAACAATATCGCGTGTAAGCTCTTCAATAACTTTTTAGTTATCAGACTCATTCTTCCTACCTTCTTCACCATCACCACCTCCTCCTTCCCTCTCTTGAAGAAGACGACCACTCTCTTCATCATCTTGTTGAGTCTTCTTCTGAGCCTCTTTAGCCTTCAAAGCCTGCAACTTGGCATGATTATAATACGCGACACCCAAGAAGGCGATCCCATACCCGAAAAGGTTAACAGGAGTCACAGTGTCTTTAATCACAGACCAAGAGAAAGCAATCAAAAGCCAGTCTTTAACCACACCAGCCACATTCATGGTCAAAGCAGAAGTCTTCCCAACAAGCAAAAACACAGCCAAGTTCAATGCAAAAGCACAAACCGAGTTTGTCCCGAAAACCGCGTAATCGAAATGAAAGCTAGAAGTATCTCTAAGCAAAGGGAACTCAACGTAGACCCAAGGCAAAAACAAGAAAGCCAAGCAACAAGGAGCAACGTAATACAAGGAAGTAATCGGATTCAAGGTGATTCCTTTAGATGTAAGCAAGATCTGAATCAATACCAAACGTGTAGCCTCGAAAGCAACGGCACCAAGCTGCAGAATCACACCGAAAACATCGAATTTAGCCTCGCCGTAAGCAGCGACTGCGACGCCTAACGAAATCGAAAGCATATTCACCATAACATCGGATTTAAACCCTTCCTTCTTCAACAAAACTCCGATTGAATAAACGGCAACAGGCATAAGGGCTTTAAGCATTTGTATAAAGGAGACGGAGAGGTAAATGTAAGCGGAATTCGAAAGCCAGAGGGAGAGAGCGTAGAGAGCACCTATGGGCACGACGGATCTGAGATAAGTCTCGCGAGACATTGAGACTGGCTCGACGAATCTGAAGACTTTGATGATGAGGAAAGCCAAGGCAGAGCAAAAGGACATGTGGATCATTGTTAGGGTTATTGGGTATGGCCAATTATAGAGCTTTTTGTCGAGTATGTATTTGTTGTAGACGATCACCGTGAAGCTTAAGAAGATCCATATCGCTACGTAGCTGTACGAGAGTACGATCTTCTTTATCACGGAGTCGCTTAGCGTCCCGCCTTTTCCCATTGTACGACGATTTCGCGGCGGAGACAGCGGTGGTGGAGCGGCGAAGAGAGAGAGAGAGAGAGAGAGAGAGAGAGAGAGAGGGTTTGTTGATTTTTGTGTGTGTGTTTTTGGTTAGATCCTGAAAAAAAGTCTTCTTCTGGGTTTATTTGTTAACGAAGAAGTGGCGTAGTTGTGCTCTTCCGTGTCCTACTTTATTGATTTATATAAAGCCTATTTTTTAGCGTATGTGAGAATATATTATTTTTGTTATAATAAACCATAATGATGTGAAAGTATATATTGTAACGAAAAACTAGATAATCAATACTTATCACGAGATTAATAAGAAATATTAAAATATATATTATTATTATATTGGTTAATTATTATAGTCTACATGAATATCCTCTAGAGTATAATCAGTGCAAAGTTATGCATAATGAATTCATTTAACCAAAAAATACTGAAGCGAAAAGCTCTAGATTATTAAATTAAAATCATGTAGATAAATCGAGCTAAATATTTCTACTTATCTTTCACAAAACTAATAAATTTGATAATCGTAGATATTAGTATGTAAATAAATACGTAAACATATTTTTCTGTTTTTTTTTATATCAATATTTTAAAATCTATTTGTTACACCATCTAAATATTTTCTAGACAAATGTTGCTCTTTAGTCTATAAATGGACCCACATATCGCAATCAAAGCCCAATAACATATGCCTTCACAAGACGCCAAGAGGAAAATCGTGTTTTGAGTAACGCGCGTCCTGCGTTTTAGGTATGTGATCTATGCGTCTCACCAAAGTCACGCGGCTTGCGATGCGCGTTTTGTGTGAATGCGATTCAATGCTTTTGGTCGCTTGGACGGGTTTTTCACGATAGGTGAAAAATAACTAAATAATTATTCTTTTCTTTTTGTATTTTTGTAACATCCACATACAATATATAAAAAAGGGAATGAAAATTAAGACACATTACTTGTAATTTATAAATAAGAAAATGCCAAGAAAAATCGTATTATTCAATGCGTTTGGTACTTGGCTTTCAAAGACTGTTAGTTAATCTGTCATATTGATAGTTTGAGATACTTTTTCAAAAATAAGAATCTTATGAGTTAAGAACATTCATATAAAGAAACGACAAAAAACATTAAGTGGCTTTTACTAATAGCTTTATAAGCCTAACAATATGGTGAAAAGTCTAGGACTTTAGTTCTAGACTCTTAAGAAAAATATATAATTTATTACTCTGTGAAAGATGCAATGATTTTAGTTTCTAATTTTCGAGAAAATAAGAAGTATTGTTGTTGTCTTTACAAAAGATATATAATTATGCTTCAATGGAAAACGTCACTAGTTTTATATTTAGATGAGAGGTTTTATGTATGAATGTATTTGATTATGACCTAGTAAGTACGTAGTCACATGTTTGTGTATGTATACAAAATATAATAACATCATAGTGGTTTGTTTACAATACAAGCTTAGCATGCACCACTTCTATATCAAGAATCAAGATATAGCTACAAAGAAAAAGATGGATTGATTTATGGTCGATCCATATTTCAAGGTATTTTGGTCAATTGTTATATTAATACTATAGTCTCCATTATACAATGACTTGATTGTATTATTGTATAGTTAATAAATCGCTTTCGATAGGACAGCTTTCGTGGACTTAGAAAATGCGAGGGTAATCCCAAGTTGTTGTTTGTTACCTAACAAATGCTTATGATTTGATGTTAGACTCGCATTTTGTTGACTTTTTGTAGTTTTTAGGCGAGTTATTCTCTAACTCAATAATTAGCTCCCTAATTAAAATAGATTTATAAGCCTTCTTACGTTATTAAAGCACATGCCAAACCTATTAAAATGATGGTAGTATCACAAACATGGTCAATGAAAAGAAAATGGCAGATCATATATTTGACTTGAGAGACTAATCATATGGTTACAGAATTTTGTATATAACCATATATGCGTCGAAATCGTCCTATTATACTCACCAAAATTGAAGTAATTTTTATTAACTTGAACCATATTTATTTGGTTTATTTACGATTGATAAGCAAATGATAGAGATCATTGAATATAACAGTACGAATAATTCAAAGTATGGAAATTAAAAAGGCAAATAGCATTAATAATTGACTAATCAGAAAGTTGACTTTTGCTTAAGTTTGAAACGGTAATAATATACTTTTGTTAAAAAAAAGTGAAAAATAAATCATGTATTGTCGAGTTAATAACTTATAATTAACGACTAAATCCAAAGATTTTTCAAGGTACTAAAATATTGTAGAGAAAAAATCATGACAGTTTTGAAGTTTAAAAAAGTGAGACATGAAAGAGTAACAAGACAATTTGTTTAAAGAGTTACAAACGGTCTAAAACATTTTAAAAAGTTGTCCTGAAATAAGCAACAAACGAGGTGGATGATGATAGTTGCATTGGGTGGTTTTAGTCCCAAGAGGAGAGATTGCTTACTTTAAGACGGCACTGAACAAAGAATAATAAGAAGAAACAACAACGTTAATCTCAATACCAAACAAAGATTTCATACAATTTTGTATTGGGGAACCAAAAAAGCTTACTGTATATGGACGTGTCTATCTGCTCAGGAAGTTCTTTTATATCAACTTCAAACCTCTCTTGTACCTGCGTCAAGATCGTTATTTTCGTGTTCTTTAATACACACCACAATATATCAAAAAGAGTCAAGAAGAAAGTTTTGAAAATATGATCAAAGATTTGTACCTGATTAAGAACCTCTGAATCAGAAGTAGATGCGACAAAAGTGATGGCAAGACCCTTGGTTCCAAACCTACCAGCTCTCCCGACCTTTAATAGATACACAAATGCATATATTAGTAATATATATCTTTACCAAAATATGACTTAAGGATTGTAAAAGGTGAGAATCTTTTTACCCTGTGAAGATACGTATCAGCGGAATCTGGCATGTCATAGTTGATTACAATGTTGACACGCTCTATGTCAATGCCTCTCCCTACCAAGTCTGTCGCCACTAGAATTCGCTTGTGTCCTTCCTTAAAACTCTTGTACCGAGTCAACCTACACTTCATATTTGGTATCAAGTGTTGGTATTATAAGCGGACCCTTTAAGAGAAAGTAGTGCCGGGTTACACAAACCTCTCTTCCTGAGACATGCCAGAGTGAATGCATATCGAGGGGAAATTGCATTCCACCAGCAACTTGTTCAGCTCCGCGGCTCTGCTCACGCTCTTCACAAATATAACGACTTGATTGAAGTCCAGACCATCAAGAAGGTCATTTAGCTTGCGGTTTTTCTCCATCTCGCTCAGTTTAATGTAGTGCTATGACATCATAACCAAACAGTAGCCAGTCAATAAGTAAAAAGTATCAACCAAGACTAATAATAAAAATACCTTCCACTAATTAAAGTACCTGGACAAGCCCATGAAGAGTCAACTTGGCTTCATCATCAACATATATTTCCATAGGCTGAAATGAACAGTTATAACAGGTTAAACTGAATTAGCAAGGCTCCTTCAGGCAATGATATCCACAACACAAATGATGGATGAACCTCCAAACCAAGATTCTTGACAACATTGTTTATTGCTAGGAAAGGCCACAAAACCGAGCATGATGGAACCTTGAGACATGACGATACTCTGACTATAACCCCCCCAGCGCTGTTAGCGTTACAAAATAAATAGACAGAAAAAATAGTGGAGCACAGAGACCCCATTGTGCACTATTATCTATGAACCACACCAAAGCTAAGTGGCATCATAGTTCACATGCACCTACAAGCTACCCACAGTACTACTATTGGCGTAAGACTCATCCAGAGATTAGTTGTAGTCTTTCTGTAGCAGTAGATGCTTTTATCATCTCCAATACAGGCTAGAAATCATTGAAAATTACAAGACTTGCAAAGAGAGATAGTAGTGGTTCAGGAAGATTACATCTTGCATAAACTTCTTGCAGACAGGGCGAATCTCTTTGCTGAGGGTCGCAGAGAACATCATCACTTGTTTATCGTGAGGAGTCATCTTGAAAATCTCCTGCACGTCCCTTCTCATGTCTAAGAAAGAAAAAGACAAATGTTTAACACAACATCTCAATGAAGGGATTGGTTAACTATTTAAATAAGAATGTCAGAAATCAGCATACCAAGCGACTCCAGCATCTTATCACACTCGTCAAGAATAAAATGCCTCACATTCTTCAGAGAGAGATCTTTGTCCCTGGCAAGTGCAAGCACCCGGCCAGGTGTCCCAACAACAATGTGAGGACATTCATTCTTCAACAAGTCCTTATGTACTTTAATGTTCACTCCACCATAGAATACAGAAACCTTTGTATCAGGGAGATAGGTACTAAATCGCACAAACTCATTGCAGATCTACAAGAATATTTTCAGAGTAAATGCATGATAAGCACGAGACAAGACAACAAAACAATAAGAGTCTGAGTTACAAGACAAAGTTCATACCTGGTAAGCTAATTCCCTTGTGTGGCACAAGATAAGAGCAGAAACCTGGCCAGGAGACGGTTCGATCTGTTGCAGAGTAGACAAGACAAAGACAGCAGTTTTTCCCATACCAGATTTAGCTTGGCAGATAACATCCATGCCCAAGATAGCTTGAGGAATACATTCGTGTTGAACTGATGGAAGAACCAAAGAAAATTGCATCCAAGGAAGAAGCCTTTATAAGTAGAATATAACCTCCATTTCTTTAATAATAACTGGTGGCTTTTTACCAAATGCTAAAGCTCACTCCAAATCAATATATTGAGATATCGTTTATTACCTGCAAACGGCAAATCAATAAGATGTCAATGAACAAAGAAAACTAAAACACTAATACCAAGAAATAAATAAATTAGATCAAGGAATCAATACAAAGGCTACAATATCTAAAACCAATATATCTTATAGGAAATAGTCGATATATATAGAGTTAAGAAAACAATTAGACAACTTAAGACAGCCTATAAGCATGGTGTTTATGTAAATGTATTGTATATTCAATTAGAGAGTGAGGACTATGAGTGTACTTGCCTTCGGATGGATGCTCGAACCCTGAATCGACGATAGATCGTAGAAGCTCCGGTTTCAAAAGGAAGTCTCTGAACCCAGAACTGTGTATCCCCACATAGCCTCTGTATCACAAAGAACACAAAGATGAGAAGACGATTACACAAGACCAAACTAATGAAACAGTGTCTCGAGAAACTAACTTCTTAACGGCGTCGCCGTTAACTTTAGTTCCAGAATCTGGGATCTTCTCGTCCTCTTCCTCGTAATCCAGAAGCTCCTCCTCGTAGGCTTCGTTGTCTCTAACGTCTGTCATGTTTTGGAAAAATCCTACAAGCTCCAAGAGAAATCTCGAGTAAGATTCGTAATCCGAAACTTAAAAACCCTAAGATTCAATGACGACGAATCTTAAATCTTCTAAACCTAAGATTCTTCCAACACTTGACAGTTCAAAATCGGCAAATCTACAAAGAAAAAATCAGATAAATCGAAGCTTGAGAGAGAATTTTTACCTGAGAAAAGAGCAGAGCTCGTTGGATCTCGAAATCTAGCAGGGCTTGGAGTTCACTTGTTGAAGAAAGCTAAAAAAATATAAACGCCGCAATGGAGGACTCGAAACTTTATTTATTTATATATAGCAAGATTTTAATAGGGTTATGAATTATGAGCGAATCTTAAATGGGCTTTTGTTTTAATGGGCCTCAATATTTTTAATAGTATAGCTTATTTTATTTTTTTTGTCAACATTAGTATAGCTTATTATTAACCTACAAAAACTATTTTTTCAGAAACACAAACATCACTTTGAAATATAGTGTAACCATTTGATCCCTTATAAGTTATAAATAATGTAAACGGAGGGAGTATAAAGTTGGAGTTTGACAACAGCAAAACAAAAAGGTAGAATTACAAAACTACACTACACATTTTTAATAGGAGAATTATAAAACTACACAATTTGAATTACATTTCACAAAACTACATCATTTCCAAAAATACTTCACAAAACTACACCTAAACACTCAAAATTAAATCCAAATAAACTCTACCCACACAACCCTAACCCCTTAATACTATATCCTAAACACTAATTAGCGAACCCAAATGAAAAGATTTTAATTTTGGTAATTTTTAATAGAGTAAATCAAGTTTTTAAAATTTTGAAAGGATGTAAATATGTGAAATAATTAAATTAAGTGTAATTTAGTGAATGAAGGATTAAAAGAGTGTAGTTTTGTGAATTTCTCCATTTTTAATTGCATTTCACAAAACTATAACTTTTAATTTTTTTCCCACAAAACTACACATAAACACTAAAAATTAAAGAATCCAAATTATACCTACCCAAACAACTCTACCCACTTAATCATTATACCCTAAACACTAATTAACTAACCCAAATAGAAAATTTTAATTTTGGTGAAATTTTAAAAAGTAAATCAAGCTTCTAAAATTTTGAAAATGTATAATTATGAAAAAAAAATTTGAATTATGTAGAATATTTTGTAAAGGAAAAGATGAAAGGATGTAGTTTTGTGAATTACTCAAACAAAAAACTATATATTTCGAGAATTTCTAATCGTTTTAACAAATGAATTTTACCAATTTAGGTATGACATTTTCAGTTAAATCCAGTTAAATATCATTGTCTACCTTTTTTATTTTTCTTGAAGGGTGTTAGTGAGAAGCTATAAAATAATAGTTCACGTTATTAATGAGTAGCGTACTAATATGTATCTTTGCAAATCTACTTAACTTGAAAACCAAGTGAAATCTTCGGAAGATTGCAACTCATATAATTAACAAACATTACAAAAAAATTGTGATAATAGTTACAAATAGTGTAGACGTGTAGTTCCATAAAAAGACTATATCCGGAATTTATGACATAGCAATAATATTATGCAAGTAGTTGACTGACCTTTTATGATGTGATGTCACTATGAAATTATGAATTGAATGAACATTTATGAAATAATAATTCAAATAAAAAACAAAAATCAAATAGTTGGATAATAATTCTCCGCGCCTACGATAATTGTATGTTTGGCTATTGAGCCGGCCATTTGTAACCCAAATATTGTCAAACAAAAAAAAAAATAGTTGGATAATTTAAAAATGTGGTGGTGGTCATATTATATGATCTTCCAGATAAGAAAGACGTATACCCCATTCCTTTTTATCCCCTATATTAAAATCACATAATTCGTCTTCATTATCTACTAGCTCTGCATTAATCTATTGCTATGCATGCTCTTCTTGTATGATATCACGATGGATTATAATATAGTATGAAATTTAATTTGTTCTCAACTTTCAAAAACATTTTCGCTACCAATTTGGTCAACTCTATTAGTTCTTTGGACACAATTTGTCAATTACTGCCCTAACTTCGTATGTATGTATAATTCTATTCCGGGCATTTCTGATAAACCGTTCCATTTATGTACTCTTTCATGTCTATATTCATAGTTACGTTCCACCTACGTCCTCTACAATGTTCCATGTTGCCATCATTTTAAATTTCAGTAAAGTACCCTTCAATTTCTCCACAGTTGTCATAATTCAATTTGTTCAATCTCCATCGTCAAAAGGGCAACGTGCAAAATCACAAATATGTTCACAAAACCATCATAAAAAACGTAAAAATAATTAAGAAAAAAAAAAAAGCGAAAGAACATACCTCAAACGACGAACAATGCGTACCTGGGACAGCTCAACGGTTAACGGAACAATCAACGATAGATGACGTTAACGGCAAACAACGGACGACGCTCTGCAAACACGACAAACTCCAACGGAAATGAGACAGTGATCTTAAATCTCCACCAAGTTAACGGAAAATTCAAATAACTTCTTCGGTTTTTTTTTTACCAGATTTGGTTTCCATTTTTTCATTTGCAACTTATAGTCCATTTTTTTTCTTTTTCAAGATAGTAAAATGAGTATGTACAATGCATCTCACATCTTCTTCACCAAACAACAACAAAAATTATGATTGTGTGTGTGTGTTTCAAGGATGATTCTCATCCACAAACGCCGCATATTCGATTTTCGACCCGTAAAACGAAACGCAGATTCATTCAGATCAGCTATCGCTAGCTTTCGACATAATCGAAAGCCTGCTCGGCCTAGGCTCATATGCATCTCTTCTTTTCAGATTATGAGAAGAAGGCCTAATCAAAGTCGTTAAGGCTCTTCTCACCCACTCTCCTTCAACACCACCGATCCTCACCAGCGAATTCGTCATCGCAGATCTTCTCATATTCAAACCGTTGTTGCTCCGATACGACGACGAAGAAGAAGAAACCGTACTTAGACCTTGACCGTGAGGATTCGCCACGTTCTTATGAAGGCTACACCTAAACGAGCCAGGATGCGTCGTGGGAGAGCATATACACCGTCGTATCCTCGTCATCTCCGGAGCCTTGCGCACGCTCTGTTTTTTCGTGACGGAGATGGATCTGTGTGTAGGAGAGATAGATCTGGCGTCTAGAGAGTAACGAAGCGGCTGCGACATCGAAACGCGAGTCGGAGACGCGGATCTGTGGTGGATTTGATTATCGATGTGACGGTTTCTGCTGAAGAAAGCTGAAGACGGCGACGAGAAGCTAGACGAAGCGAAAGCTGAGGAAGAAGAAGACGAAACGGCTCGGGAGTAGGAACCACCGCAGAATCGACCAGACGGAGATTGAGACCGGAGCGCCGGGCCGCTTGATTTGGTTCGAGACGATGTTATCGCCATTGTTGTTTCTCTGTGAAGGTCAGGTTCGGTTTTTGCTCTGTAGAAAAGGTCTCGTAGGGAGTTTGGTTCGGCAAACCTAGTGAGTCTCAGAAACCAGATTTATAAAACAGAAATTGCTTAATGGCAAAGTTGTAGTTACCATCAAATATTAGGACTCTTTTGGTAATTTCCTTTTAAAAAATTGGCGGATTTGGCTCTTCGAAGAGGATCGGATTTAGATCCAACGGCTTGAGGAAGACAACGGAGAGGAATGGGTTTTGTGGAAAGTTAGAGAAGCCGCCACGTGGTATGGAGACTATGAAAGATTGACAGGAGAAAGCTGCGATAATTACGAGATGCCATTGCCCATTGTTTTTATCAAGAGGCCGGATTTGCAAATTACAATGGATTTAGTTTTGTCGTTATAGCCCAATGGTTTTGTAACAATTATTTGATTTTTATAATAATAAATGAAAGAGAATTACAAAACTACACCATTTAAATTAAATTTCACAAAACTACACTATTTCCAAAATACTTCACAAAACTATATCTAAACATTCAAAAATAAATGCAAATAAATCATATCCACACAATCCTACCCCCTTAATACTATACTCTAAACACTAATTAGCGAATTCAAATGAATTTTTTTTAATTTTTGTAATTTTTTAAAGGGTAAATCAAGCTTTTAAAATTTTGAAAGGGTGTAAATATATGAAAAAATTAGATTAGATATAATTTTGTGAAATAAGGGTTGAAAGAGTGTAGTTTTGTGAATTCCTCTAAATAAAATGTATAAGAATCACTCTTCAGGCTATCGATCCTAGGTGATGACTCCACGCCATGCGCGGAGAGGTTATTCAAAAATAATCATTTACATTAAATTTTTATTTTTGGTTTTTAAAATCATAAAAACGAAATAAATATTGTATAACGAACATAATTTATTTTAGATATATATATATATATATATATTTTGTCAACAAGATATAGATATATATTTATCTTGCTAAAAGTATAACTCTTTTTTACGACAAATTATCCAAAATTTATTATATATATATATATATATATATACTAATAACTCAATGAAATGATTAAAAAGTATTAAAGATTGTGATATTTGTTGAAATTTTCTGAAAATAATTAGAAGAACGTGAACGTTATAACTTGTCTTATTTCTTAAAATATTTTTTATCGTCATATAAAATAAAACGTAATATATTTCATAATTATATAGTAACAATATTATTAATTTCAAACAAACTATTGTTCTGTATATTCCAAATATTTTTGTAATTTCGATGCGAAAAAGTTCTGTTATAAACTTTTTAAAAGTGGGTTAGTTTTCAAATAACATAAAATAATAATTAGTATTATTAATGTAGAAAAATGTATCTAAATAATAAAATTTGAATTATAAATTGAATTATTGTTATTATTTGTAAATTATAATAATCATATAAAATAATAAAGAATGTCAAAAAGAATAATAATTATAGAATATTAGTAATTGTGCTAAAGTTTTTTTTATTTTGGTTATTCAAAATCGTAAATAAAAATCAGCCATTAAAGAAATAATCAAAAATATATTGAATCGCAATATATAAAAAATGGAAAAATTGAAAATCGGAGTATATAGAATAAAGTCGGAAATAATTTGAGAAAAATTTTTATTGAAGCGAAAATATAAGGGCATAAATGCAAAAAAGTAAAATATAGACAAAATTTTAATTGATACTAAAATTTAAGGGCTAAAACGCAAAAAAAAATAAAAAAAATCCTCAAATCTCTCTGGCCGCGACACGTAGGCGTTTTGTCTTTTCTTTTAATAATATAGATTGTTAATATTTGACAATATGTATGTGATTTTACTATTTTAGGCTATTTACAAAAGAGAAAAATTAAATATATAATCATTTAGTAACTGTATAATAAGGTTCAGTAAATACTATAATTGATTAATAAAAAAAGTTCATATATAAATATCAAACTAATAAAAGTCTAAAAAGTGATAGTAATAGGAAAACTAACTATATTTAATTAAGAGAAATTCACAAAACTACACCCTTTCAACTATTCCTTCACAAAACTACACCTAATTTAATTTTTTCACATATTTACACCTTTTCAAAATTTTAAAAGCTTGATTTACCCTTTTAAAAATTACCAAAATTAAAATTTTTTCATTTGGGTTCGCTAATTAGTGTTTAGGGTATAGTATTAAGGGGGTAGGATTGTGTGGGTATGGTTTCTTTGGATTTAATTTTGAATGTTTAGATGTAGTATTGTGAATTATTTTGAAAATGATGTAGTTTTGTGAAATGTAATTCAAATGGTGTAGTTTTGTAATTCTCCCTTTAATTAATTGAACTTAGTTTTTATTTTAATAATCATAATTTTTTGTAGTATAACTTATCAAAAAATAAAGGCTAAATACATTTACTACAAAGAAGTTAAACTGCCAAAAGAACCTCAAATTTGAGGTTTCCTCAATTTCAAATTTGAGGTTTCATGTGTTTTTCTCAAAAAGAAAAAGAAGAATTCACAAAACTATACCCTTTCAACCCTCCCTTTACAAAACTACACCTAATTCAATATTTTGACATATTTACATATTTTCAAAATTTTAAAAGCTTGATTTACCCTTTAAAGAATTATCAAAATTAAAAAATTTTCATTTGGGTTCGCTAATTAGTGTTTAGGGTATAGTATTAATGGGGTAAAATTGTGTGGGTAAGGTTTATTTGGATTTAATTTTGAGTGTTTAGGTGTAGTTTTGTGAAGTTATTTTGAAATGGTGTAGTTTTGTGAAATGTAATTCAAATGGTGTAGTTTTGTAATTCTCCCTAAAAAGAGTTAGTTTTCAAAAAATAGAAAATAAGGTGTATTTTTATTCAAAAAATAAAATTACAAAACTACACCATTTGAATTACATTTCACAAAATTACACCATTTCAAAAATACTTCACAAAATTACACCTAAACACTCAAATTTAAATTCAAATAAACCCTACCCACACAATCTTACCCCTTAATACTATACCCTAAACACTAATTAGCGAATCCAAATGAAAATATTTTAATTTTGGTAATTTTTAAAATGGTAAATCAAGCTTTTAAAATTTTGAAAAAGTGTAAATATGTGAAGAAAAAAAAAATTTAGGTGTAGTTTTGTGAAAGAAGAGGTGAAAGAGCGTAGTTTTGTGGACATTTTTTTTCGTTTTTGATAAACCGTGGGAGTTGTGGACATTTGGTAAAAAAAACACTGACATATTATATATACGTTTGTTAATTTCATTGGATTTGCATAGGACATATCATCCACAAAATCAAACTTATACGACCATTGGTTTAAGTAATGCTCCATAAAGTATTATGTCCTCCATACCTAGACCTCAAGGAGATTCTAGCTCAACAAGGTTCATCAAGTTAAATAAAATTTTATATAAAAACCTTATTATATAGAAAAAAATTATTATATTGCTAATTTTATTGTTTTCACATAGGGCATATCCTCAAAATCAAACTTATATGTCATTTCTACCTAGACCTTCAATGAATTCAAGCTCAACATGGTATGAATCTCTCACATGAATATTATAAATAAACTTTATTATATACAAAACATTATTGTATATTTTGTGGCTAATTATTTTGTTTGATTCACATAGGACATATCCTCAAAATCAAATTTATATGAACCATGCCTTGAATAACGCTCCACAAGGTATTATGTCATCAAGGTATGAATCTATCACCTAATTAACTACAATTATATTTGTAAAAAGGTAATAATATATTGTTTTGTCTACTTTTTGTAACCACATAGGACATATCCTACACAAAACCAAGCTTTCATGGCTCCTAATAACATGAGCAATGCTTCACAATTTTACTTTTTTCATTTGCTATTTTTTTTGGTTTCAAGCAGCACATATCCTATGCAAAATCAAACTTTTACGAGGCCAATTTCGAATAATGCTCCACAATATAGCTTCTCGTCCATGCCTATACCTCAAGTGGATTCAAGCTCTACCAAGTATCTAATTTCACTTATATCATATATTACATATTGTGTTATCAAAATATATTTTTTGGTACATTGAATTATAAACTTATAATCTCTTATTTTTCACTTAAATTTATAGGAAACTAGGTAAGTACCCCCGCCTTGCGCGGGATATGATATTCATAAATAATATTAAGTAATATTATGGAATAACATGAATTGATCAATTTAAGGCTAAAGATTTAATCCGAGATCCGAAACCCAAAATCAAACCGATCCAAAAAAATCCGGTTTGCTCCGGTTTCGGTTCTCATATTATCCTATCGAGTTTAAATATATTCTAACTCAGGTTTCCGTTCTAACCCGAACCGACCCAAAAAATTCGGTTTGGTCTGGTTTTTGATTCTCATATTATCCTATCGGATTTTAATATTTTCTAATTCGGGTTTCCGTTCTAACCCGAACATACCTGAAACCCGAATTGTACCCGAACAGACCTGAAACCCGAATTGTACTTGAATAGACCCGAATATACAAATGTTATAGTTTTAATAAAGTAATTTGGATTTTAGTAGACTATTTCAATTTTTTGTGGGTTGTATGAATAAACCGAACCAAAATCCGAACCGAACCCTAATTACCCGAAATAAGACCCAAATTCTTAGTATTAATATGAAAAACCTGAAAATTTGTACCAAAAACTCAAACCGAATAATATTTGGTTCCATGTCCACGTATTTGTAAATAACTCGAATGGATCATATATCCTCTAACCCAAAAAATCCGAACTCGAATGAGCCCGACCTGAAAACTGAATGCTCATGCTCCAATCCAGTAATCAAAATCTCTGATACCCGTTGGCCAATTTATGAGGCATGTATATATGAAAGATCTAGTATGGAAAGCCAAAATAACTAATGAAACTTTGCACGCCTATTCAAAGAAAATATCCTCATTATGCATAACCCGGTAAATGAAGGCGCAATCCATTTACCGAAATTCGCATGCCCATTAGACGAAGGCCCGCTTTAATGATTTTGTATGTGATAAAATCTTATTTATAATAGAAGATTTCTTATTTTGTTTCTTATTGTTTTCAATGTGGGAGAAATTTAATTTTTAAAAGTTTTATATGTGGACCTGAATTCGTTGGTCCTGAAATATAATTTATAGAATTCGTCGAACAAAAGTTATTCAAAAATATAAGGACTAAAACGCAAAAAAATAAAAAATAACCTAAAATCTCTCACCTCACGACACGTATGCGTTTTGTCTTTTCTCTTTTAATAATATAGATATGTTGACGTGGGCGGATTGGTTAGTCAACCTTCGTCAATGATTAGTCCTTCTAGCGTTGACTTACAAACACATATGCCTCCACAAATAAACACATCCATGTCTGAAGAGGTACAAAAGTCTCTTGTGCGATTAATTAATTAATTAATTAATTAATTATATCAATTAAACACTAATGACTAATAATGAGATTCAATTAATAGGGTGTTTTTTTTTGGTGAGACCCCGGGCAATTAATAGGGTGTTGGAGAGCAGGATAATGTAGGTTCTCCGACTCCCTCTTTGGCGCCTAAAAAAAGAGGAAGAAAGAAAAAGGATAATGTATATTATTATATGTTTATTTATATTTGTGTCAAGTTTTATAAATGATTAATAAAAATATATTGTGATTAGTTTGTTGATATAATGTATGTTATAGTGTGGAGATCCAAAACGTCCACGGAGAAATAACAAAGCTACATCCTCTGCTGCTGCTAAAGGAAAGGTTTGTCTTCTCCAAATATATCATTTTAAGTAATAAAATAAAATACCGAATGTGAAAAATATAACAAAAGTTAACTAAATAATGTAGAAGACCGTCGTGCCACCAGAAGAAAATGGTCTTACAGTTCAAGCCGATTTTTTCGAAAAAAGGTTTGGTTTGGTTTCCTTTTATTTTATTTTTGTTCATCTTATATTTTTTTCACATAAAACTCCCAAAATTAGCATGACAAGTGCATTAGTATATATTCACATGAGAATTAACAAACAATTAGTAAGTATATTATATTAAATTTCAGGTCGCTTGATATATATGATAAAATACATGAAAGGGTCGGGCTATATGTTGATCCTCATCTGAGAAATTTTGAGGAAGAGAAAATGAAAGGTATAATTGTTTTTTTTAATTCTTACTTATTTGTGAATCTTAAAAATGTTTGAGAACAAAACAAAAAATAATATTTATTGTGTCTGTGTTCTTCTGAATTTATAGGCAATTGATCGAATTTAACCAAAGCCTCGTGAAGTGAAATAATCTCAATGGGATATCTTAAAAGATGATTAGATTGAGGCATATCTATTTTTTTTATTCGAGTTATTGTTTTGTATTATCATCAATGTACTTCCTTGGTTATTGTTTTTTTTCAAACTCAAATATTATTTGTTACTAGGAAAAGACCCGAGCGTTGCGCCGGTTAATGATATAAAAATACATATATGTATATGTAGAACATGAGTAAGGAAAAGAAGTGGATTTGTTGAGGCGAATAATATTTTTTCCTTAATTATGAAAAACCTCGTAGTGTGATAGTTTTGTGAAGTTATGAATCCCAAAATAAAACCGCATAATTTTTAAGATTGACATCACTCGAAAACATATGTGAAATGATGAAGTATATATTTGGGTTATAATTTCACATAAGAAAGAAAAAAGTAAAATGATACATAGAAAATATGTGAATAATGGTATCTAGAAGATGTTTGAAGTTTTTTTCTTATATAGGAAAGGAAGATGCAAGACCCTTTGGTTTCATCATCAAGTAGTCCATAACAACATCATTACTTACATTTATCACATAATTTATGTCATACTAGATTGGGAGGTCAGAAACCTCCAACGCCATTTTCGTATCTTCCATTGTTCTTGCCTTCTTATCTTAAGCGGTCGCTAGAATGAAACAATCAAATGTTTAATATTTTTTCTATAAAAAATAAACTAATGAAATGTGGTCCAAAAAATAATAATTCTCATGGTAAAAAGAAATAAGTTTTGGTCAAACAAAACCATTATTCTTAAATTTAATTATTGATTAATAAAAAGATTGTAGATAAAAGTAAGGAAACTTTCATAACTCATAGAGAAAAAATATTTTTGTCCAATGTAAATTTATTACAAAAATAAATAATTTTTTTATGATATATGTGGGTTTTAGTTCAAGATTTATAAAATTAAGAAAAATTACCTTAAAAATGGAGGGGATAATTATGATTTAAGTTTTTTAATTATATCATATTCTTAGTTATATTTATTTAGATTATTTTTCTGTAAATTTTCATTTTTTCATTTCTACTTCCATTTGTTCATTAAAATTTCATTACATCTATTTTTATTAAATATATATTAGTTTAGAGTTTTAAGAAATTGTTTAACACAAAATGATGCATATATATATGAATTAAAAGAGAAGACACATGTCAAAAGAAAAAGATGACACTTGTCAACACATTAGAGCTTTTGAAAAAAGTTTCTATCATCTTATATAATACGACTAAAGGTTTTTTTAAACATTGTCTCAGCTTGCGACAAATGGCTTCTTCTGCTAATGACATGTGTCTTAAGTTTAACCTAATTTATTTTGTGATGCCTCTCCTTGATCCTTCTTCTCCTTCCCCTTCTCTCGCTTCCTCCTTCCTTGCTTCCTCGCTTCCTCTTCCTCTTCCTCTTCCTCTTCCTCTTCCTCTTCCTCTTCCTCTTCCTCTTCCTTGCTTCGCCCCTTTCTCTCTTTCTCCCTCTCTACAAAAAATTAAAATAAACTTAAAAGATCTAAAATTTGAAGGCTCTTCTTCGATCTCTTCATCACTCCGTAAGTAGCAAATCTTTGTCTCTCTCATATACCCATGATTAATCACTCAAACCCTTTTTCGATCCAAACAGTAAGTTTTCTAGATCTTGGATCTGCAGATTTAGAAATAGCTTAGCTTAGTATCAAATTGTTATAATCTGGATGTATAAGAGCTTAATCTCTTGAGATACTGTTGTTGTTTGATTCAAAAATTGATGCAGAAACAGAAGGATTCATACAAATGACGCCGCATGAAGCTGAATCGTTAGGCAGTGGATCGATTTCTGAAACGGCGATGAAGAAAAATGATACTAATCTCTGCAGAAAATCGGTATGTGCTTCTTCTGGATTTGTTAAATGATTGCATTTTAAGTTGTTTCATGTGATGTTCTCATTGTTTTGTCGGATGTTTAGTTTGATTAGTGTTATGTGTACTGACTCTTACAGGTTTTTCTTCACCCATGTTCTGGAGCTAAGATTTTCAAGAACCATGGATCCTTTAGCTACAAGAGATCGCTTCCCTACTTGTTGCAAGCTGCAAATGGTAGTTCTCTTTTCTTCAATTACTTTTTTAAGAAACATTAATGTGATTGTGTTGCGTTTGATATGGCCAATTATCTCTTATAGATCGAACATTAGCAGCAAGCTCAAAACCCCAAAAATATGTTGGACAGAATCCTCCAGATATAGTATTGTTTTGTGACAAAGAAACAGTTGAAGATCCAAATAAGGAAGTAGTAGTAAGTGAATTGATGACAGCCAAGTGTCAACACCCTGAAACCACCAAACCTGTCTCGAAGTCTGTGGATAGAGTCTTCGATAAATATTCAGCCGGAAACTCATATGGAAACACCAGCCCTTTGAAAAAGGTTATCGCATCCAGCCCGAACAAGAAACCTGTAAGATTCTAATCTATAAACATGCCTTCTTCTTGTAGCATACATTAATTATCTTTCCATGGAAACTTTGACCTCCTCTCTTAAGTACATATGTCCAACATGAGATTCTTTTTTACATGAAACATGTGTGCTTTAGGCGGAAGTTGTTTAGAACACCAAGTTCCCTGAATTACCGAAGAATGCTTCCATATATCAGAAGAGATATTCAAGGGGGTAATTATGATAAGCTTACTACACGCCCAGAGTTTGTTAGAAACTCCGAACAACGCATTGTCGTAATTAGTTACTAATGTATTATCAGTTATATGTATGTTGGCTTATATATAATCTCTGCCTAAACTTTTTGGTGAGAGATTCAGATACTAATGGGTCTGTCTTTACTGATATTTCTAGGCACACCTGTAACAGCTAATCATCTAAATCATCAAGAAAAGATAGAGGAGAAGAATCCATCATTGGTCTTAGTCTTTGAAAATGAAGGGACACATGAAATGGTTACATCAAGTGTTGCTAAAGAATCAGATACATGTTCTAACAAAAACAAAGAGATACTTCCTTGTGAGAGTGTTTCTATATCCCCAGAACATTTTGATCCCGAGAAAGAACAGGAAACTCAAGTGAAGCATGTCATCCCAGATACCGAAAAAAACTTAGAAACTCCTACTAATGATTTGGGATCTGAGATCCAGTTATCACCTCCCTCTGTTGGCTCAGGAAGTTCAAGTGAGTTTGCTTTATCTGTGTTGACCAGCAGATTTGTCGAAAATTTGACGGGTGAAGAAGTAATGAATGGTTCAGAGAAAACAGAGGCTAGAAACATTCCAAAGCAACAAGAAGCAAATCATTCGGATTTAACGACCGAGCTGAGCTGCTAGATCCTTCTGTTATATTGGCAACTCCTCTAAAGACCAAAGTTGAGAAGATCTGTGAAGCAGCTTAGAAAATAGTGGTTAGTTGTTTAAAACTGTTATTTGCTGCTAGCATCAATAGCATCAATATCTGATGTTAATTACTTGATACACTTGCTTGTATTGCTGTCATTCCCTAATCATTTAAAAAATATTCCATGATTATGAATTTGTAATAAATAATAAACCCGTTACATATTCATAGGAGTTTGTAAATAATAATTCCTATTTTGACTAAAATTAAAATTTAAGTTCCCGTAATTAATATTGAGGAATTTACAAAACTACACTCTTTCAACCATTCATTTGCAAAACTCTACCTAATTCATTTTTTCTAATATTTACACATTTTCAAAATTTTAAAAGCTTGATTTGTCTTTTAAAAAATTACCAAAATTAAAAAAATTGATTTGGGTTCGCTAATTAGTGTTTAAGGTATAATATTAAGGAGGTAGAATTGTGTGGGTATGATTTGTTTGAATTTAATTTTGAGTGTTTAGGTGTAGTTTTGTAAAATAATGTTGAAATGTTGTAGTTTTGTGAAATGTAATTTAAATGTTGTAGTTTTGTAATTCTCCCTTTAATATTAATAAAATTCAATAAAAAATATTAAATGTAATTTCTAACATTAATAAAATAATATGTAAATCAATTTAAATAATTATTAAAAATGGTTAAGAATTTTTTTTATCAATAAATAAAAAGTTCATCAATTCTAACTTGGGATGCAAATATTCTATATTTATACATAGAAAAAATACATAAAGTATTTACAACAATCTTTTTAAAAAAATACATAAAGTTTTCACAACAATCTTTTAAAACATAAAATTAATACCAATTTTACGTGAGAAGATTAAAAATATCCACCGCGAAAAAGAATTCTTATACAAAATAAACAATAACATATATAAATATTTTAATAATGTTACATAGAAAAACAATACAAAAATATGGTACAATTTAAAAAATGGGTTAAAATCTCTAAATAAAACTGTAATAAACATATTACAGAAAGATAAAATCAATTAAAAGTCAAGAAATTGAAAGGGATGCACGACAATCTTCAATATTTTTTAAGAAAACGTTTGAAAAATTAGATTTCTTAGCATATTAATATCTCCACAATTTGATAATAAACTATACGATGTAGACAAAATGTATACGCAAACATACTAATTTTCATTGATTTGGTTAAATATAAATTGCGTATATTCGAATAACAATAATAATACATATTACAATGAAAAATTCACTTTAAATATTTTTTGAAATTACTATAAATAGAATATCCCGCGCAACGCGCGGGTTCCATCCTAGTATTATATAAGATTGATTATGGTATGCTAGTAATTTTCTTTGTTTGTTGGTCTCATTTATTTTCTACTAGATGAAATCCCGCGTAATACGCGGACAAATTACATAAAAACATTTTATAATTATATTAATATTGTTAGTAAATTTGTATATTTATAGTTAGATTTAAACGGGAACTAATATTATACATGTTATTTTATTAACAAATAAATATAAAAGACACACAATAATATATGGTAATAGTAAATAAGTGATTTTACTTTTCCATCTATTAAGAAATAAAAATAACACATTTTTATTTTATTACATTGCTTTTGTTATTTACATGAAAAAACATTTATTTTAAATTAATAATTAGATAATGGATCTATGATAATAACAAATAAGTTATCATAAAGATTTTCTTTATTTTCTCAAGTAATTTTACGTTCTTATTTTTTCTTATTTCTATTTTTTTATTGATTATTTCTTAAAATATTCTTAAACTTTTCTTTTTCTATGTTATTTTTCTAATTTTTAGTTATTTTATTTTTCTATATTTCGGATTAATTTCTTTTATTTCTAATTATTTGATAATTCATGTTAATTTTTTTAATTTATAAGTGTTTAATTTATAAGATTTTTATTTTAAGGTGTTTTCATTCTTCTTTTTTCCCATTTTTTTAAGAAGATTCATTATTTTAATAATGACAAATGTCGCTATCTAAATTAATTGTGACACGTGTCATGATCTAATGAGTTATAATTTGCTTACGTGTCGAGCTCACCTTAAATGCACTCACTTTTATATAATTGATTTAGTGTGAAGTAAGATTGTTGACTTTTAAAAACTATGGAAATCATCTTTTTCTCCGTTAAAAAAAAATTTAATAATAGTAAATAGAACAAAGAGGAGAGCACAATAAAATTTAGTGATTCTAAATATGTATATATAGATGTAATGAACACTTTTCGTTTGATTATTTTTTTCTTTTTTTTGTTTTTCCTTTTTGTTTTTTCTTATTTTTTGTTTTGCTTTTTTTCTAAACGTTACATTTTTCTTCTTTTAAAATTATTAACATTTTTCCTAAACATTATTAACAATTTTCCCAAAATTATTAACATTGTTAACATTTTTCCTAAACATTATTAACATTATTAACTTTTTTCCTAAACATTATAAACATTTTTCCTTTCTTTTTTTTCTGCTTTTAAAATTATTTTCTTAAACATTGTTCTAACAACATTGAGTGTTTAATTTATAAGATTTCCATTTTTAAGGTGTTTGCATTATTCTTTTTTCCTATTTTTTTAAGAAGATTCTTTATTTTAATAATGACAAATGTCGCGATCTAAATTAATTGTGACGCGTGTCACGATTTGATGAGTTATAATTAAACACGCTCACTTTATATAATAAGATGATGATTATATTTAGGAGAAAAACGTAAAATTAATTCCCCAAGTTACCAAAATATGTCATTTTATTCCTCAACTTCACATTAGGCCAATTAATTCTCCAAGTAAAGTTGACCAAGCCAATTTAGACACCGATTTAGTCAACGTTAAACTGAAGTTAACGACAGTAATAACATCGTAAACAATTGACTAAATCGGTGTCTAAATTCCCGGTTGACGCGGGTCCTCGCGTAACCACGACGAAGAATTATTTTTTTTAATATGTTTCCTTTTTTATATACAAAACGAATTAGAGTAATGTGTTTTAGTTGTTTTTTTTATATACTAAACTAATTAGAGATTGATTAGTTTCTTTTTTTCTCCTTTCTAAAAGTAATGAGTTTCATTTTATTAAATTTCATTTTTTAAGGTTTTTTCCTTCTTTTTTTCTTCTTTTAAAATTATTTAAATTTTCCATTTTTCATTTTCTAAATTTTCTATTTTTAAAATTTTCTATTTTTTTTTCTTCTTTTATTTCTTTTTTTTAAGAAGATTACTTATTTTAAAAATGACAAATGTCACGATCTAAATTAAATGTGACACGTGTCACGATCTGGTGAGTTATAATTAAACATGCTCACTTTATATAATAAGATGATGATTATATTTAGGAGAAAAACGTCAATTAATTCCCAAAGTTACCAAAATATGTCATTTTATTCCTCAACTTCACATTAGGCCAATTAATTCTCCAAGTAAAGTTGACCAAGCCAATTTAGACACTGATTTAGTCAACGTTAAACTGAAGTTAACGACAGTAATAACATCGTAAATAATTGACTAAATCGGTGTCTAAATTCCCGGTTGACGCGGGTCCTCGCGTAATCACGACGAATGATTATTTTTTTTTAATATGTTTCCTTTTTTATATACAAAACGAATTAGAGTAATGTGTTTTAGTTGCTTTTTTATATACTAAACTAATTAGAGATTAGTTAGTTTCTTTTTTTCTCCTTAGTTTCATTTTATTAAATTTCATTTTTTAAGGTTTTTTTCTTCTTTTTTTTCTTCTTTTAAAATTATTTAAATTTTCCATTTTTCATTTTCTAAATTTTCTATTTTTAAAATTTTCTATTTTTCTTTCTTCTTTTATTTCTTTTTTTTTAAGAAGATTACTTATTTTAAAAATGACAAATGTCACGATCTAAATTAAATGTGACACGTGTCACGATCTGGAGAATTATAATTTTACGCGTTCTCTTTTATATAATAAGATAGTTTTAGGTGGTCCCTTTATAAAAAAAGTTTCATTCATGTAAGATCATCTCCAATGTATTTCCCTATCTCTATCTCTAAAATAGAGGAACTATATAATAGAGATGCAATTTCCTCTATTTTTCTCCAATGTATTTCTCTATTTCTATCTCTATAAAAGAATATTCTATAAAAAATTTTATTTACATTTTACTATAACACATTTTATATATAAAAGTTGCAAATTAACCCAATTAAGTTTAATTGTCGCGAGATATTCATAAAATTATTATATTATTTAAGTTTAAAACTTTATTATAAAAATAGTACATTACCCAATACAAAAAATATTATAGCTTATTTAACTATCACCGCTAAAGTATTTTTCCCATAAATGATCGATTATGTCTTATTATAAAACTTTATATGATTTATCTTTTATAAATAATAATTTCAATTTTGATTTAATATTTATAATTTATTTGTAATTATAATAACAATATTTAAATGATTATTTTGAAAATTAAAACAATTTTGATTTTAAAACATAAAAGAAAATAACAATTTTATATATTTTAGTTATAATTAATATAAAAGAGAAAGTAAAGGACTAGTATGCAATTAAAAAAGTATGTCTCTATTTATAGAGGAAAAGATAACTTTCCTCTATATATAGAGGAAAAAATAGCAATCTCTATTTTAGAGGAAGAAATAGAGATGTGTTGGAGCAAATGTAGCTCTATAATAGAGTTTAAAGGCAAATATAGAGGTGGGTTGGAGATGCTCTAAGAGTGTTAACATTTAACAACGGCCTATATGGGCCTGACTTCATATTTTCGACTAAAGTAAAAGCGTCTCATAGTAATCATAGCTTTGTGACAAAAAAAGAAGAAGTTATCATAGCTTAAGGTATTGCGTTTTTTGCAAATGTAGAATAAATTTTTATTCAGTAATTATCTATGCTTACAACAAATAATGATTTTAAATAGTTTAACAAAATAAATTAAATCGAAGAAAAAAATAAATAAATAACGAATGAATTTAAAAAAAAAACCAGTTCTCTTGGACTAAGAATCGGACCAGGGACGACCTCGCCAACTTTCACGGCCATCTCCTATCAGAGTCAACGACTAAAAAAAGTCAACTCCGGAGTTCACCAAATTACACCCTTATCCGCTACACGATGAAGCAACGGTCGAGATTCAATCAACAGATCCAGCTTACTCCTAACGCCACCGTGGCGATTCTTCATTACATTATCCGTACAATTAAACCGACCCGACCGGTTATTAATTAACCGAATCGATTCTTCAAAAACAGATTCTTCACAAGGGATAACCAAAGGACCTTGGTTTACAAAACCGAACTCTTCCTCTGCCTTAACCAATAGGTTCTTAATTACGGGATGGTTCAGATACGACGCGCGTATTATAAATCTCCTGCAACTGCTCCCTACATAGACCGCCACGTGTCCTGACGGCACATCCAACGGTACAGATCGTCTGATAGACAAAGACATACGAGCTTTGTTCCGCCATTGTCGGACCATTTGTCTTAGCCTCACAATGTGTCGGATCTTGCTGCAATTTTGGATGACTCCCGCCATTTTTTTTTGTGCATTAACGAGCTAATTAAAACTCTGCGTAAATAATAGAGTTTGAGAAGGAAGATGGTTTATATAGTAATGGAAGTTACACAATCCCCTTGGGTGTTTCTTGTAATTACGATATTGCCACATTGGGTTCTTCACTTTTGGCTTCTTGTGTTTAGATGAAACAAGATTTGTGTTTTGTGATGGTCTATGAGATTAGATTGATTATTAAACTAGATTAGTTTTTAAATTATTTTGTTAACATAGAGATTATATATGCATGATTATAAAATGAGGGAACATAAAAGATCTTGTGTGTTTTTTTCTTCTTGATACATTGGATATGTTGATTTTGTATACATCATATGAAGGTTTAGGCATGTGAATTTTATTGGCTATAAATATAACTATGATAATATACCTATATTGAAAAATTGATAATTATATTTGACAGTCGTTAGAGACAATGGTTTGGTAGTTCAGTAAATTGACATAATTAGTATTTTAAATAAACTAATAGTAGAGAAAGAATCACGTTTAGTAACGAGAAAAGTAATTAGAAAATATTATCTCACAAAAGATACGTTTTGTGGAAAATATTATCTCACAAAAGATCTTAATTTAATTTATTTTGTAGAAGTAATTATTCTTAATAAAATGGGAAATAATGCAATGCGGCGTACCAAAGCACTATTTTGTAGTTTACGAACGTGCCCAAGTCGCCATGTGAGCAAATGTCTCATCTCCGAGTATTTTATAAGCAACAGAGAGCCTAAAATATTTCTCGTTTAATATTTTGGGGAAAATGTAAACTTGCTTTTGACTGTCTTTAAAATATTGTTATATCGTATATTTTTTTTTTTTTTTTTTTTTTTTTTTTGACACCGTTATATCGTATATATTTTCACGTTATAGGATCTTTTTTTTTTGTTAATCATAGTATTATTGAATAAACCACATAGTTGAAGTGTAAATTTAGAAATTTGTATATTGAAAAAATATAAAGTTGGGTCAATCATAGTATGTTATGGCGATTAGAATATATAATTCACCCTTAATTGTTTAGTTATAAATTTATTGGTTCATTTTCTCTTCGTAATAAAAATGTTTTTCTGAGTTGGAGACGATACGAGATTTGCAAATGTTCTTTTCGGGCTTCTCACTACGGTTTACGACAAGGAAAAGAAACAAAAAAACAGATCTACTTACCCGAAATACACGTGGTAGAAATGGTGTTTTCTATTTTATTGGTACATCGCTTTCTATTTAACTTTCGTGTAACGTTTTCGAAAGACAATAGAGAGAATAGGTACTAGAGTAAAAAAAAAATAATTCCAATATAAAACGAGTGATTCAAAAATCATCTTTTACTTTTTAATTAACAAGAATCTAAACCAATAAGAATGGCATACGCGGATAGACACGTCACACACCGAACAAATCTGGACCGTCCAAAATATCCAGATCGTGTTTCCTTCTTTATCTCCCCCAAATTTAAACCGACTTACTGTATATATTAATTAATCTTAACCTAATAATATCCATTCACTGTTCCACAACAAACAAAAAAAAAGGTCGCAGCTTTTTCGACAAGACAACAATGGCACGTACGAAGCAAACCGCTAGAAAATCAACAGGAGGCAAAGCTCCAAGGAAGCAACTCGCCACCAAGGTTCGTTTCTTTTTTCTTCAGAAATCTCCACACAAAAAGGGGATCTATGGTTTTCTCAATTTCGATTTTAACCGTAATCTGAATTAACACAGGCTGCGAGGAAATCAGCTCCGACCACCGGAGGAGTAAAGAAGCCTCATCGTTACCGTCCAGGAACCGTCGCTCTCCGTGAGATTCGCAAGTATCAGAAGAGCACGGATCTGCTTATCCGTAAGCTTCCGTTTCAGCGTCTCGTTCGTGAAATCGCACAAGATTTCAAGGTAAAGTTGCTATTACGATACTCTTTTGATTGGTCTCCTCTCTGTCTTATCGATTAGTTAGGGTCATAAAGTTTTGATCTTTTGGTGTGTTTGTGTGATTTGTAGACGGATCTGAGGTTTCAGAGCCACGCGGTTTTGGCTCTTCAAGAGGCTGCAGAGGCTTATCTTGTGGGTTTGTTCGAAGATACGAATCTGTGTGCGATTCATGCCAAAAGGGTTACGATCATGCCTAAAGATGTTCAATTAGCTAGAAGGATCCGTGGAGAACGTGCTTAAGATTCTCGATTATTCACTTTAGATTCTAAGTTTTGAATGTTTCTATTAGTCTTTTGATTCTTTACTTTTGCTCTGTGTGTGTTGAATGTTGAACCTAAACAATAGTATGGATCGTTTTTAATGATAAAGTTTCTTCCTTTTGCTAATCAATGGTGTCTCTTGCTATGAAAGATTGTTTGTTTCTTGTTGTAGGAGAAGGCATGGGTATCATAGATGAAGTGTTCATGGGTTTTGGTAGTAACTTGTTGATTGATGAGTATTGTTGGGGTCAATACAAGGAGATGAAATTTGGGTCCCAAGTGTTAATAAATGATGTTTCTTCCTATAGATTTTCTCCTTCTTCGATATGTGTTATTGTGTGCCTTGGTGTTTGAAAGTTTCTTGTTTGTTATGGCCAATGTTTGTGTGAATACAAACCATATGCTATGTCTTTTACGCTTAAATGTTTACTAGTTCTGTTTGATTCTTAGTGAAGAGCTTCTATATTAATTGTCTTTTAATGATTAAGCAATAAGCATAACTCTAAATTCATCTATATATGTGAAGAGAGACAGTTCATCATTATAAGGAAGAGCCTGTTAAATTTTGTTTCTAGTTTCATGGTCTTGACCTTTGTCCCACTTTTTGTGCATCATAAGCACATGGTTTGTAGTGTACATTCTATTTATGTTTATGTAGCCAGGTAGTACCTAAAGTAGTTTCATCCCAAAAGCCAGAGACTAGTCACTCTATGTCTTAAGTAAACTAAAACTTTGGGGGCCTCACAAAGATTTCATTGGATTCTTGATTGTTTAATGATTTGTCGTTAGCTACATTATTAGGATCATCTTTTGTATTAATAATATTTCTTCTTCTAGACTCTTTGTTTCTTGTCATCATCACAAACTAACAACAAGTTATTTGTTTTTATGTATCTTGTTAACTACTTTTCAAATAAAATAATATTATTTCTTCCTTTTTAGGTATCACAACTATAACTTTACTTTATAATTAAAGTCTTTTTTCTGGTTACCTTGACAACAAATCTTCCCATAGATCTCAAATCTCAATAGCATCTCTGTCTTACACTCAAAAGTTTAACTTTCTTCTTCACAAACTCTTTTAATGTGTGGTTTGAGTGGGTATTAGAAGTTCATTGATGTGTTATGTGTAGTTGAAGAACTCTCATACTTGTAGAAATGAGGAAAATATATGTACTCACAATAAGTTTACATCAAAAAACAACAACAAAAAAGATAGAATAAAGAAACTTGGCCTTGAGTAAAACAATAACATAGCAAACCCAAAACAAAATAAGTAAAAGGAAATAATCTCAAAGCTTGAGTGACAAGTCAAGATTCTTCTGCTTCTCTTCCTCATTAGGCTTCAACAGCACTTTCTTGCTTCTCCCCCATAGTTCAGGAGCTTGACAATCTAATGATAGTTTACCTATGGCTGGTTGTCCAAAAAGTGGCATTCTTGACCAGTTTACCTGACCATACTCACCACCAAAAACACTGTATGAACTTAGCTTATGACTCATTGAGTGTGTTTGAATACCTAAAGATCTGTTGTTGTACTGTCCATAGAAAGGAGCCATATCATTATAACCATAATGATGTCCGAAAGCCGCGGCTGCAGCCATTTGTTGCCCTCTCTTAGCCAAAGTCCTCTCTCTTTTGTGAGCATTTTGGTGACCACCAAGTGCTTGTGAGCTATAGAATGTTCTTTGACAGTAGTTACATGAGAAGAGCTTTTGTTCAGTGGAAGCACTTGAAGAACCATTAGAACTTTGAGTGATTATTACATTTGACTCTAAGGAGTCTATGAGATTGAGTTCTTGGTTGACTTGTGGTTGACTATAATCATATTCTGCTAGTGTTAGATCAAGCCTTACACTTTGTTCTACTCCTTCTTTTTGGTCATAGTCATCATCTTCTTCTTCTTCTTCAGAAAGCCTTGGCTCATACTTGGAGACATTCATGAGGGGCAAAAGAGGGAATATAATTTTTCAGGTGATTCTTTAACACATAAAAGGGGAAGGAGAAGTTGATGTTATATAAGGAATAAAATGCTTTTAGGTTACTATATAAGTAGTAAGAATATGAGAGAGAGAGATTGGTAGGTCTTGTTTTGCTGACACACCACACAAACACAAAGACATAACAAAACACTTATTGGAACTCCACTATCTAATACTACCTTTGTTTTTTCCATTTGTAGGAGCAACTTTTTTTAATTCAACTTTTGTGTAGTAGTGTACTATTCTTGATATTTTTGCTAAATTTGGTATATTAATTAATTGATTGATTGATGTTTTGTTTTTTATATAAAAAGATTCTTATAGGGACCAACGCGGATATATATATATATATATATACATATATATATATATATATATGTGAGAAAATGTGTCAGTGCATGTTCACTAGTACTTAACTAATGGAGACTTTTGTTTTAGTTTCTTTTCTATGAGCCAATTTAAAAGGAGTTACTAGAAACAAGACAAAAGAAATTAGCTTAGCTAGTTAACAAGTTTTGACAAGAGAGTGGGAGTGTGGGACCTTTTTTTTTAGTCTGGATCATGAAAAGACAAGTTGTTTGCTATATACATGAAGTTAAAGAAAGATGATAATGAAATTAATAGGATGCCTAAGAGAGAGAGAAGTGGACCAAAGTGAAATGATTCAGGTATGTTTCATGTTTCTGTGTAGTTAGGTCTTGTCTGTTTTCTTTTTTACCTTTTTTTACTGTTTAACTCATTTGCTTTTTTTTTATGAGCCAATCTCTATATCTTGTCCTTTTCCACTTCATGGTTGTAAATATTTGCTTCATCATATTCACTCTATTCACGCTTTTTTGAACATCATTGTCCATAGTGTGAATGTGTAAATTTTGTATATGAATTTGTGTAATTTTTTAATGAATTGATGAGTACATAATATTGAGATCGATGCGAATGCCACAAATGATTATAGAGTTCGATGCTTGTTGGTGATACAAGTTATTAATCGGTCGTTAATAAATAAAAAATTATTATAATTTAATTGTGTAAACTACGAAATCCAACGAATTGCTCTAGTTTTGAGTGGGGAAACAAAGTGAAATTAAACGACAAAAGTGTCTTATTATCTAGGGTGGGGGTAAGAATCTTTATGATGATATTATATGTATCTTCAAATTTTACCCTAAACTAATATTAAAATGTTAGGCCAAAAAATAAACGAATGGAAGTATGTAGTAAAATCCAAAGATCTAAAAAAATAAAATAATAAATCCAAAGATCTAAAAAATAAAAAATTATTCCAAAGATCTATTATTTATTAGGACAAGTAGTTTAAGTATGTTTGGTATTTTGTCGAACACGACCTATAATTTGTGGGTCCTAACAAAAAAAAATCATGAAAACGCATTATCAATAGTTAAACATTAACAACATAACTAGCAGTGGCGGACCGAGGATAGAATTTTACCGGGGTCAAAACATAACTAAAAAAAACTTAATAAGATGTCAAGACAAATAAATGAAATTTATAGGGTGTCAATTGTTCAAATTATACATAAAATAAATAAAAAAACCATATAATTTTTTTAAAAACAAAATTTAAGGTGTGTCACTTGACACCCTATCCATGCAAATAGGTCCGCCACTGATAACTAGATGAGGATCCGCACATACGTGCGGTTTTATATTTGTTGTATTTTTAACGTAATAAGATATGATTTTAAAATTATATATATAATTATTAGGTAAAAATATATAAAAAATGTATACATTAATTTAATTAGATTTTATGTTTGTGGTCTATTGTTTCGTAGAATACATAAAATTTCTACATCGACATAGATTATATGTTTGTAGTCTCTTGGATTATATGATTATATCTCGTAAACTATATTTGATATGTTCCGACCCGTCGCAAACATTACACTTATATATTATACATAAACTAATCTTGATTTAGTCTAATAACAATTATTATTCGTGATTTCAAATTCTATTTTAAATTTTTAATGACCCATTATAGAAAAATATATGTGGAGATCATAATTTTGTATTCAAATTGGATGTTAAAAACTTTAAAATCTACAAATTACAAATATGCTCTAATCGATTTTTGTTTTTAAATTATTTATCAATGGTGATATTTCATCGTCAAATATGTACACTCATGTTTTGAAATTGAAAATCTTTTCTTTCCTCAAACAATGTTTTATTTCCTTTTTTTGAATATTCTTATTCAAATATTTTTGTTTCCTATTTTGGCGTTGAAACTTAAATTTTTCTCTTTCTTTTGTTTTTAAATATAACCATAGGTTATATAGAGTGACAACATTGTAAATACAATTTTTTTTGTCCTCTTTGTAAAAATGTTTTCCTTATGATATTATGGGCTTCTAATTTGGGCCATTTATGTGTAGGCTCTTAATTTAGGCCATTTATTTTTGGGCTTATAGTTTGGACCATTTATGTGTGGGCTTTGATCTCGTTGACTTGTATTGTAGGATGCGTGTGTTTCTTCTAGCTAATGACGTAATCATTAGTTGTAGAAAAAACGACATTAAACACAACTTAATAAAAAAGACACATCCAACGGTTCAGAACATATCTCTCAAGTCAAAATCAACGACCAAAAACCGGTCTATTGAATGTGACACGTTTCTTTCCTCGACAAATCTTGACCAAGCGTTTCCCATCCGTACTTACCTTTATATTATTTTTTTTTTTTTATTTTTTTTTTTGGTTTAAACCTTTATATTATTGAGTTTCTTCTTCTTCTTCTTCCACTCAATCTAATCACTTGAAGATGTTTTTCAAGTGAATATGCTTATTATATACTACCAAGTAATTTTCATGTTATCATGTTATCAAAATCTTGGGATATAAATTGTAGTGTTCATATATAAGTTACGTGAATAATTATAATTCTAATTAAGATCTTTCATGTTATCATATATGTATACTAGATGACCAATTTTAACACCGAGATAGTGGAATGCATGATTGGATCATGGATGAGGTTAACAATTTAGCTAATTAGTTTTCCCTTTGAATATTGTGGTAAGGTTAGTTTTTAAACATTTATATTTTGTCCCTCTATATATAATCTATATATAATTATATATTGTATGTAGGCCCAACAGAAATTAATGCCTAAAGCAAAAATAAAAAATTGCACCCTCTTGGAATCGAACTCGGGTGTATTGGGGAATTAAGAGAGGACACAAACCACTATACTACATCAAACTTTTAAATTTTTGATGCCCTTTATTTGATAATAAATAATGCGCCTGAAGCCTTAGCTTTACTAGCTTCCCCTCGGGGCCGGCTCTGATTGTATGTTATGCAAGGATATATATTGTTGATGACTCTTCTTAATAGTGACTTGATATCACATGTGTTCAGATGATATATGTGGCCATAATGCCATAAAAGAGACCATAACCTTATCGGTGATACCATCTTCCTTGAATAATCAAAGTAATATATCATTTAAAAATATTATGGTTCAAACGAAATAATGTTAATAGGTTATGGTCTCTTTTATGTCGATCAAGTTCCTATTGTAGAATTGATAAAAAAAAAACACTGATGTCGTACACGTAGTGTTTACAAAATGATAAAAAATAGCAATCTCTGTTTCAAATATTAAGTTAACTTCAACAAAGCTTATTTTTGTGTGGGTTCTGTAAGAGAACACATAACCAATGTATTTGTCTTCCTTAGACCAAATCTGTTTGCTAATGGTTTTGGTCTCAAACTCAGGTGATAGTAATGTTTAGCTTGTTGACCCAATAGCTAAGCTGCTCAGAGACACGGTTCGAACCAGTTGAACCATAGGAGCTGAACTTGTTCACCGAGTTTTCAACGCCCAAATATCCAAACACATCTTCTTCAAACACAGGACTAAGCTTCTTCATCTCTTCAAGACTTAGACTCTGAAGCTCACAGCCTCTTGAGACACAAACACCGACTAGTTTTCCGACTATGTCATGAGACGACCTAAAAGGCATCCCCTGTTAATCAAAAGAAACAAACCTGCCTCTGTTATCTTTTTGAGTTTAAAGTTACAAAAATAAATGATTTTGATAAATAAGACATATCATTACCTTCTTTACAAGGTAGTCAGCGAGGGTAGTGGCATCAAGGTGTCCTGCAGGGAGACTTTTCTTTATTCTGTCTTTGTTGAATGTAACATTCTGTGCAAATTCTGCGGAAACATCGATCATTCCTATTATTGTCTTTGTACTATCGAACATCGGTTCTTTGTCTTCTTGAAAGTCTCTGTTGTAGGCTAAAGGAAGTCCCTTGCAGAGTGTTAAGACAGTGACTAGATCGCCTATCACTCGAGCAGATTTTCCTCTCACAAGCTCCATCGGGTCTGGATTCTTCTTTTGTGGCATTATACTGCTTCCGGTTGAGACGGAATCACTTGGAATCAAGAAACCAAACTCCTCTGATGCCCACAACACCCACTCTTCTCCGAGTCGTGATAGATGAATGGCTGTGTTGGAATTCGCATATAAGAACTCCAACACGAAATCTCTGTCTGAAACTGCATCGATGCTAGTTGAAACATAGAAGAAAAAGACTTCATAAATGAAAAACCATAAGAACAAAGAGTTGACCCAAGTAGCTAGAAACACACCTGTTTCTCATTGGTTCGGTAAATCCAAGAGCGGTTGCTGTCATAAACCTATCAATAGGCAGACCAGTTCCAGCCAAAGCACAAGCTCCCAAGGGACAGAAATTCAACCTCTCTCGACAGTCAATATAACGACCAACATCACGTTCGAGCTACCATAAATTAACACAAATATCAGTCAAAAAGTTGAATTCTAAGTGAAAACCCATACCTATAAGATGATAGACAGAGATATCTCAGTGAATGAATGTAAGAGACTTTGATGTTTTAAGGCACAACCCAAAATGCATATAACAAAAGAAGACCTAGTGATGCTAATAACATATCCACCCGATACATAACTTAATCTAAAACTTGAGCAAAGGGAGAAATTTCAAAACCTGTTCAACAAAAGTTAATAGCACATGAGGGAGTAAAACAGGCTGAGCCCTTTGAAGATGAGTGTAACCAGGAACAATCAAAGCCTCGTTCTTCAAAGCTAGTTCAACAAGTGCTCTCTGAAGATATCTGATCTTGACAATAATCTTGTCGATGGCGTCACGGCACCAAAGCCTAAAATCAGTAGCAACTTGGTCGTTTCTGCTCCTTGCGGTGTGAAGTTTCTTCGCAGGCTCGCCGATAAGATCAGTAAGTGCTGCTTCTATGTTCATGTGTACATCTTCTCTATCAATTCTCCACACAAACTTATCTTCTTCAATTAATCTCTCAATATCATCAAGACCTCTTAAAATGTTATCTCTATCAGTATCAGTTATAAGCCCCTGTAAGAAGAAAACTCACCAACATTGTCCTGATTTTACAATTTTGTATAGAAATCGAAATCGAATCGAATACAAAGCAGCCATTAACACAACAAAGAAGCTTCCACATTCATATAAGAATCCAAGTTAAACCTGATGAGCAAGCATGGTGGCGTGAGCTTTGCTTCCCATGATATCATGCTTGTACAGAATCTTATCGAACGAAATTGATTCTGTGAAGCTCTCCACTTTCTCTGTTACGCTCTCTTCGAACCTTCCTCCCCATAGCTTCGCCTCCTTGGAAGCTGCGTCTTCGTCGTCGTGGCTCATTGATCGCAATGGCGGCAGATTCCGTGATTTGCTTCCCGGAGGTAGAAAGGAGACGTGACGGTGGACTGAGGAAGAATGATTGCTGCGCGACGGAGAGAAGAGGAGATTATGTGAGAAAGAGAGATTAATTGCTCCCATTTAGTAGGCGGAGACGGAGGAGAAAAAGGGTTTCGAGCTCCTGAGATTTTGGCGGCGGCGGCGATGATAGTCAGTAATACTTATGTGGCATGGTTCAATGAAATCTGCATTTTAAACCGGTCTGGTTCGTAAATTGAGTAATTTTAATTTTGGTTCAATGTTTGGTTTATCTTTTTGAGTAATTTTAATTTATTATTTAATTTCTTACTTATTTTTAAATCGGAACACAATATTCATAAATAATATTGAATTTTATTATCGAATTTTAAGGCTGAACATTTAATCTAAGATCTGAAACCCGAAATCGAACCATCCAAAAATTCCGGTTTAGTCCGGTTTCGGTTTTCATATTATACTATCAGATTAAATATTTTCTAGTTCGAGTTTCCGTTCTAACCCGAACCAACCCGAAAAATTTGGTTTAGTCCGGTTTCGGTTTTCATATTATCCTATCGGATTTTAATATTTTCTAACTCGGGTTTTCGTTCTAAACCGAACAGAGATGAATACAAATTGTCATGTATATAGTTTTGATAAAGTAATTTGAATTTTAGTACGCTATTTCAATTTTTTTGTCGGTTGTATGAATAAGCCGAATAAAAAGCCGAACCGAACTCGAATTACACGAAATAAGATCCGAAATTCTTACCAAAAATATGAAAAACCTGAAATTTTGAATCAAAAAACCCGAACCGGATAATATTTGGTTCCATGTCAAGTTTTGTTAAAAATATAAAACTCGACATAAATCTGTATGGAACCGTATTTGTAAATAACCCAACGGATCTTATATACTCTAACCCGAAAAATCCGAACTCGAATGAGCCCGACCTGAACCCGACCTTAAAACCGAATGCTCAGGCTCCAATTCACTAATCAAAATCTCTGAAACCCGTTGGCCAATTTATGAGGAATGTATTTATGAAAGATCAATATCGAAACAAAAATAACTAATTAATCAAACTTTGCACGCCTATTCAAAGAAAAGATACGCATGCATACCCCGATATATAAAGGCGTAATCCATTTACCGAAATTCGCAGGCCTATTAAATTAAGGCTCGTATTAGTGATTTCGTATGTGATAAAGTCTTATTTATAATAGAAGATTTCTTATTTCGTTTCTTATTGTTTTCAATATGAGAAAAATGTAATTCTTAAAAAGTTTTATATGTTGGCTTGAATTTGTTGGACCTGAAATATAATTTATAAAATTCGCCAAACAATAATTATTCAAAAATATAAGGAACTAAATACAAAAAAATATATTTTATAATCGCTGTCGTTGCGACACGTAAGCGTTTTGTCTTCTCTTTTAATAGAATATATTTACAATATATTTACATAATAATAATATAATTCAAAAATTAAATTTACATCATAATAATATACTATATTTTTGCTCCCACAATCTCGAGGGGTTCAATCTATTACAAAAAATTTCGAGGAACATGTATTGTTTTATACACTAATTTATCATTTGTTGATGGAGTCATTTGTGTTTCAAATTATGTAATTAGGTGATTTCTTTTCCTGCAGTATTTTATGACCGATATATCCTCCGCCTATTGATTTAACACATAGTATCGTAATCTTAAATGAATGTTAATGACCTAAAATGAACAAGTATTGTGATCAACTTTTTATTGATATATTTACGAACAAATATTGTGATAAACTTTTTAACGTTTTAATTGCAAACATGAATTCCGTGAATGTTCGTAATGTGTCATGAATACTCAAATATAACGTTCATTTGTGACCATTAATAATCAGAAATCTTTTAAACTTAAAATAAATGTTATATTTATCTTTTCAATTTAAAAATCACATAAACGTAAACACAAAAAATCACCCTATTAACAAATTAAAAATAAAAAGTACCTAATATGCTAATCACCTAATATTATTGTGGTACTCCATACCAATTTTTGGGTCAAACGTTACTCAATTAATATTATGGCTAGATAGTTATCAATTCTATTCATATCTTCAAACAAAAAATTACGACTTACTCCAAAATTACTTATAGGAATTGGTTTAACTATTTAACCACTGAAATACATTATGTGAATGCCCAGCGATTACACTATAAAAAAAACAATTAGTAAATTTAGTTGTTATCAAAAGAAAAGAAAAAGTCGGAAAATTTGTAAATATTACCATTTGTTGTAGATTTGTTTGTTACTAATGCCAATTATCTCAGATTTGTTACTAATTGGGGTAAAGGAGAGATGATTAGCATTTAAAGAGTTTTTGTTTCCAAATACTCAAAAGTTTCGCTCCAAAACGCATTAGTAGTACATAGAAGTCGAAAGAACATTCATTTATCTCGTGAATCTTATTAGTTACATTCCTTCTCTCTCATCTACTTTCTCTCTCTCTCTCTCTCTCCTCTTGAGAGTTTTGGGATCTGATGGAAGGTGGTGAAGGAGTGAGAAGAGGATGCATAAGAATCAAGTTTCCATCGCCACGGAGAATCATGTCTCGATTGTTTCCTTCACATAGTAAGAAGACGGCTATGGCGAAAACACATGTTAGAGACCGTCACGCCGAGGATGTTCACGGAGTCGCCGAACATTCAAATCCACCCTCACGGATAGTCGATTCGGGTAACACATTAATTCTTGTTTAAATCCAATACTAATCTCACTACTTGTATATGTTTAATAATGTTCTTTGTTTCATATGAACGGTAGATTAGAGAATGGTTCTTCATGTCACTTTTGTAACATTATTCATGTGTTATATAAGACTCTTTTGATATAAGTGCATTTTTTTTTGGTTGGTAGATTTGCAAAGAAGGGAACTTTTGTTTAACATTGGATTGAGTTGTTACATGCTACATCTAATTACTAATGGTAGAGAAGAGATTCACAAGATTGTTGAGCTAAAGAAAGAGTTAGAGAAGTTTATTGAATCTCACAACGATGAAACGAGGCGAAAACGACAAGAGTTTGCTGAGCTGAAGAGTGATATAGAGAAGCTTTTGAAGTATCACAACAACAAAGAAGAAGAAGAAGAACATAGGCGAAAAGAGCGAGAGCAAAGCGAAACATCAAGTTATGTTGTAGATGGTCCTGATGAATCTTCTTCTACTGATAACTATTACTACTCTCCACAGACAATGGAGACATCTTTGCCCGTTGGATGTGAAATGGATCAGCTTGAAGCAGAACTTGAAGCCGAGTTTGAGATTCTTGGTCAAAACCAAGAAAGTCAACGTTCTAAGCTCAATTTAAAGGTACTTTAGTACTTTATAACATTTATATGGATCAAAAGACTGATTCTCACGTTGTTTTTGAAATGATTTTATAGGAGGTTTCAGACAAGAGACAAGATTCAGAAGTGTTAATGTTAGGACACAAGTGTCCAATAACAAAGGAACAAGAGCTACAACAAGGAGTGTGTCCGTACGAGCTAGAGAGAAGGCTACATGAACTCATGGAGAAAAGACAAGAGGAGGAGATAAAAGAGCTTGAGATTGCATTGAAAGATGCTAAGCAAAAGCTTGTCATGAAGGAGAGTGAAGTTTCTTGGTGGAAAGATAGTGCTTACATAGTGTCTGAACGTATTCAAGAACCTTGTAGAATTGCTACAAACTCTAGGTCTCATCGTTATTCTCTCTCTAGGTGAGAGATAATTTAGTATTTTTCAGGTTTCATTCAAAAAGGAAATGTAAAACTTTGTGAACAAACATAGATTTTAGAAGAAATAAATTATTTTGGCAAAAGGAATTCTCTTTTCTTTTGGATGAAAAGTTTGTAAATAATTTTAAATGCTACATTATGAATTATAGAACTTTATGAAGGAGCAACATGTAAATTAATGTTGTATAAATAGTGGCCATGGTATGGTGGGCCTTAGTTTATGTTTAAAGTGGGCCTATTGATATCGTCAGAGAAAACGACAGAATAATTAAATGAACAGTCATCACTCTTTTAACTAAAAATATTTTTAAGGAAATAATTAATTAAAATAAAAAAGTCACCCATTATTTCACTATCACGACAAAATTATATATATAAAAATAAATAATAATATTTTTATAATTATCCATTAGAACGAACCCTTCAAGCTCTCCACTCAACTCCCATAAGCTGTCATTTACTTATAGATCTCAAGCTTCACGACGATCCCTTCTTCTTCTTCTTCTTCTCTAAGCTCAGGTTTGAATCTCTTCTTCTTCTTCTTCTTCTTCGCTAACTTCGTATCTTTCTCTGTAAACATACGATCAGATTCAGGAACCTTTCTATTTTAGGGTTATTCTTCTATATCCTTGCCGATTTTCCAACACTCAGCTTAAGATCCCTTTTTCTTTTTGATCTACTTTCACTAGAATCGTCTACGAACACTTGATTCTGATATCCAATGACTGTGTATTGTTTCCTATGTTAGATCTCACTATCTCAGTTTCTGATGACGATTTTGATTTCTACAGGTAACGAACGATGCAAGGTGCGATTCGTTCTTTCGTCACCGGTGGAAACGTCGTGAAATCTCGAGTGATGCAACATATCCGTGTGATTATTAACCCTGCGGCGGCGATTCAGCCTTCTGCGTTGTTATGCACACGGTCCGAATCGACGCAGCCTGCTCGTATGGAGGAGCATGGGTTCGAGAGCACGACCATATCTGATGTAATGAAATCCAAAGGCAAAAGTGCAGATGGATCTTGGCTTTGGTGTACTACTGATGATACTGTTTATGATGCTGTTAAATCCGTATGCAATCTCTCATCTTTGTTTTTTCCCTTTTCGTATCGGTGTTGACTGTTGAGTTTTGATGTGTTTTTTTTTGGTTATGTTAGATGACACAACACAATGTTGGTGCTTTGGTTGTTGTTAAACCTGGTGAGCAAGAATCTCTTGCTGGAATCATTACTGAGAGAGGTAAAAACCAAGAGCATGTGTTTTGTTCTCAAATCTTGTTTGTATGCTAAAAAGAAAGTGTTTGTGTGTTTCTTCTGCTTGATATCTTCAGATTACTTAAGGAAGATCATAGTGCAAGGGAGGTCATCCAAATCTACTAAAGTTGGCGACATTATGACTGAAGAGGTATGAATTTAGTGATAAAATACATGGTTTCTTTTGCTTTTAAGGTTTAAAACGCGCAGAGATGTTGAATCCTATGCCTTGGCAATTGTAGAACAAGCTTATCACTGTGACACCGGAGACCAAGGTCTTGCGGGCTATGCAACTAATGACAGGTAAGCAGAGAGCTTTATGTTTTCTCTACTAAAGTTACAGACTTTTGGGGTAAATAACTTAATGAGGTAAGTAAACAAAAAATGTACAGATAACCGGATCAGGCACATTCCCGTAATCAAAGACAAGGGCATGGTGGGGATGGTGTCCATAGGAGACGTGGTCCGTGCAGTGGTCACTGAACATAGAGAGGAGCTTAACCGCCTAAATGAGTTTATCCAGGGAGGATACTAGATCTTCAAGATTGGTAAGACAAGTGCCACCCGTTTCGTGCCTGAAACCTCTAAAGCTTTTTATAACAATGTAAATATTCAACCTTCCTTGCTGTTTGATGTTATGTGTTGTTTCGTTTGTTTAACTTGTCGAAAATTAAGCCTTTGTGCTACTCTGCAAGAGAATAAAGTTTATGTGGTATCTTTCTTTTTAAGTTATAAACTTATACAACGACCTCAAAAGTATTACATGCTTCACATTTTATGTACAAAGCTTTCAAATTATAGTGACAATGAACACTGAACTTTGGTTTCAATCTGCAACCTCTCTCAAGATGTTCACCGTGCGCTTCAGCTAACCGTTCTCGCATAATGCTTAGATTAACCTCTTCGCCGTCTTTGTTAAGACGCAACTCACACATGTTGCAATATATGTGTCTGAAATTCTCCATAAGCTCTCCTTGCTTACATATAGGACACCATATCTGCCTGTCCTGCTGCTCCTCATGTTCGCTTTTCAATAACATATGTTGAGAAACCAAACCTGCCAAGTAATCATCTTCCTCGTCTTCCCAATTACTGATAGATGAATCGTCTTCGTTGTCGCCGACAATATCGTCTGATAACAACAGATCCTTGTAGAAAATCCGTTGCATTTCAAGCAATATATCTTCACTATCACCTACATAATCATGTTTAAGACCTTCATATTCCCATAACATATCATCTTCGTGATTTGCTCTTGACGAGTCACCGATTTTTTTTACTTCATCAGAGACAATATCTTTGAAAGCAGAATTGATAATCTCTTTTTTCTCATCTGATGATTGAAGAAGACAACAACCAGAGTTTCTCAGTTTCCATAGGAGACGTGTCCTGTCTTCTCTGACTCTTTTCAATACATTCTCTCTAAGCTTCTGCTTCCGTACAGAGTCATCGAGATCGGGATTTGATTTGTTAGAAGCTCGTTTCGGAATCTTCGAATCTGATTTTGATTCCATCGGAGGAGAAACACGATTTGATGAAACGGTGATCGAATGATTTCTCCGAGAAACCCTAATGGAGGCTCTCTCTCAGATCCGATATTTTTATGAAAGAAAGATATTTATCGCGAGTAGACACGTGGCGAACTATAAATGGTTAATAAAGAACGATCTTAAACGAACCGAATTAAACCGGAGAGATAAACCGGGATGCGTTACCATTACGATTTAGAGGTGGTATTGGTCTCTCTCTCTCGAGACTCTCCTTCGAAGCGTAATAAAGAGAAGAATATATATATATATATATATATTATTATAACTGTGGTGTAGCTTCAGATCTGTTTTCAATTTTATTTCATTTCTAAAAAACAGTCATGGCTATGGAGTTTCGAAGATTATCGGGAGGGTCTGGATCTGCGATCGCTTTGATTCTTCTCCTCTTTGTCCATGGCGTTCACTGTTTCTATCTCCCAGGTGTCGCTCCTCAGGATTTTGAGAAGGTATTTAATTTCGAATTTGTTGCTTATAAGCTTGTAGATCTGAATTGGATCTGCGTTTCTGTCTTGTGTATTGTATTGATTTCCTTTGTGAGATTCATAAGTAGACTCGACCCGCGCCATAGCGAGAGAAGATGAGATTCGGTGTGCTCTGATGCACCGACATTTGTTAAGAGCTTCGTTCTCGCTTCAATAATCTCTCGATCTGAAAAATGTTGAATCTCATCGATATTTGCTCATCTGGATTTAGCTTGTTTTCGTTGCGATTTTGATTGCTTTTGTTATGTTCTTAGTGATCTCTTTCTTCATTAGATTGCCATTAATACGAAAAACAAAAGTTCTGTGTACAAGCACAATGTCGGTGCTGCAAACTATATTACGAATTTCAGTATACATGCATGTTGTATAGGATAATATACTTGAAAAGATTGAGCAGATATGGTGGAATTATATTCATATGGGAATCTTATTTTCTGGTGTTTTTACTTGTGTGCAGGGTGATGAGCTAAAGGTGAAAGTGAATAAATTAACATCCATAAAGACTCAGCTTCCGTACTCGTATTACTCCCTTCCTTTTTGTCGCCCTAAGAAGATAGTGGACAGTACTGAGAATCTTGGAGAAGTTCTTCGCGGTGACCGGATTGAAAATGCCCCATATTCAGTTAGTCTCGCTAATTGATCATGGTATCTTTTAGATTCTATGTCTTCACTTTCTTTCTAACCTTTGTGGACTTAAACATTGCAGTTTAAAATGCGAGAGGCACAAATGTGCAATATCCTTGGCAGGATCACTCTTGATGCAAAGACAGCCAAGGCTTTCAAAGAAAAGATCGATGATGAGTACCGAGTCAACATGTAGGAATAAAATAGAAAAGTTTTGTCTTTACTCTTTTTTATGGAGAACATGCTTCTCAGTTTTCTTACATGTCTCTCTTTTGTGAGTTTAGGATCCTCGACAACCTTCCTCTTGTTGTTCCGATCGAAAGAGTGGACCAGGGTTCTTCCTCTATTGTATATCAGCTTGGATATCACATTGGTCTTAAAGGCCAGTATGAGGGGGTAAGCAGGGTTTTTAGTTGTTTAAACTATTTGGAATGAATCTGAAGTGGCCCTATTTTCTAAGTTTCGTTTTTGCATGTGCAGAGCAAAGAGCAGAAGTTCTTTATGCACAATCACTTAGCATTTACAGTCCGGTATCACAGAGATATGGAGACTGATGCTGCAAGAATTGTTGGATTTGAGGTCAAACCTTACAGGTTCAATTCTTGTTCACAATTTGAACACCTCTTGGGATATACCCTGTTCTTCAGTACTGATATTCCTTCGATTGGTTTGTAGTGTGAAGCATGAATATGAGGGAAAGTGGAGTGACAAAACACGTCTGACCACCTGTGACCCGCACACAAAACGCTTGGTCGTCAGCTCGTCTACCCCTCAAGAAGTTGAGCAAAATAAGGAGATTATCTTCACATATGACGTCGATTTCCAGGCAAGTTTTTCTAATATATACTATTGTTCTTGTTTCCACTATTATCTGATTTCCTTTTGTTGCTTCTGTTCAGGAAAGTGAAGTGAAGTGGGCATCTAGATGGGATGCTTATCTTTTGATGAGTGATAACCAAATTCACTGGTTTTCAATCGTCAATTCTTTGATGATCGTCCTATTCTTGTCTGGTATGGTGGCGATGATTATGCTAAGGACACTTTACCGTGACATTTCACGATACAACGAGCTGGAGACACAAGAAGAAGCTCAAGAAGAGACAGGATGGAAGCTCGTCCATGGTGATGTTTTCAGGCTTCCAACCAATTCTGATTTGCTCTGCGTCTACGTTGGTACAGGGGTCCAGTGTTTAGGCATGGTCCTTGTTACAATGATCTTCGCCATGCTTGGGTTTCTCTCCCCTTCCAACCGTGGTGGTCTGATGACGGCCATGCTTTTGCTCTGGGTATTCATGGGCCTCTTTGCCGGTTACGCCTCTTCACGTCTCTACAAAATGTTCAAAGGAACAGAGTGGAAGAGAATCGCCTTCAGAACAGCCTTCATGTTCCCTGCAGTTGTCTCAGCTATCTTCTTTGTCCTAAACGCTCTCATATGGGGACAGAAGTCGTCCGGGGCTGTACCCTTTGGGACAATGTTTGCCCTTATCTTTCTCTGGTTTGGCATTTCTGTCCCACTTGTCTTTGTTGGCGGTTACATTGGGTTCAAGAAGCCAGCCGTTGACGACCCAGTGAAAACCAACAAAATCCCGAGGCAAATCCCAGAGCAAGCTTGGTACATGAACCCAATTTTCTCGATCCTCATAGGAGGAATCTTACCGTTTGGTGCTGTCTTCATCGAGCTCTTCTTCATCCTCACATCCATCTGGCTAAACCAGTTCTACTACATCTTCGGGTTCCTCTTCCTGGTCTTTATAATCCTGATCGTTACTTGCGCCGAGATAACCGTAGTGCTCTGCTACTTCCAGCTTTGCAGTGAAGACTACCTTTGGTGGTGGAGATCTTACCTCACATCAGGCTCATCAGCTCTCTATCTCTTCCTCTACGCAGCGTTCTACTTCTTCACAAAGCTTCAAATCACCAAACCAGTCTCGGCGATGCTATACTTTGGGTACATGCTCATCGCGTCTTACGCGTTTTTTGTGCTCACAGGAACCATTGGGTTCTATGCTTGTCTCTGGTTCACACGGCTTATCTATTCCTCGGTTAAGATCGATTAATTGGTGGCGATTTCAGGAACAAAGAAGGTAAAGTCATTATAGCTATCTTTTTTCCCCTCTGTTTTTTAAAAAATGGTTTTGTTGCATTTAAGATTTTATTTTGTTTCAGAACAAAACGGTTTTATTACATGTGAACGTTTAATAGTGTATTTTTTATTTGTTTAATAACACCTTTTTGAGGATCTTTCCATAATGTTAAGAGCATCTCCAAAAGCAACCTTATAACCTCAAATATAAGGTTTTTTGTTCTTCAAAAGAAACCTCTTCATCCTCAAATTTGAGGTTTTATCTTTTTTTTTGCAATTTAATCCTTCAAATATGTACATTTCACAAATAGTAATATTAACTTCTATATTTATCATTTTAATACATAAAAATAGATCTTACATATGTTTTTAATTTTTGATTAAACAATTCTTAGCTCGTAATCTACAAATAAAAAACAAAGAGACTCATTTATCTTTTCGAAATGCACTAATTGACCATATTTGGGAATATTACTGAAATAATTATGTTTAATAATTTAGTATTTGTAATTTTTAATTTATTTTGTGTGTGTGTTTTATGTAGTTTATTTTTATTGTAATGTAACTTTTATTAATTAAAATAACTTGAAATGTTATTTTAGTGTTGTTCTACAAATAATTACAAACTTTTGTGATAATAGTTAATTAATAGAAAATAGAAAGGACTAAAAGGCAAAATATATATTTTATTAGATTAAGGGGGTAGGGGTGGGCATAATTCCCGTCCCGTTCCGATCCGCCCCGTTCCGTCCCATTCCCGTTCCCAAATTCCCGTCCCATATAGGACGAATGTCCCGATATGGGACAAAAGTTTAATTCCCAATTGGGAACGGGACGGGACGGGACGGGAACGGGAATACCCGAAGTCCCGAATTAAATTTTAATGATGTGATGTGATATAAATATATATATATATATATATATATATATATATATATATATTATTTCCTTTTTCTATGTGTACACAAGTTATAAATAAAGTATAAACACATCTAATTTACTTATCTATTTAATCTAATATTTAAGATTTAAGTTATATTACTAAACCTAGTTAATATTAATATAAGTCCAAACTCCATAGCAAAAAAGTTACTGCTAGTTTTTTTAAATATAACATATTTTAAAATATATTGTTGTTAATATTATCTTATATCCATCTACTATTTTTTCTTATGAATTTGTATAGAAATGGGAAAACAATTTCGGAACGAAGAATGATGCAAAGAGACAGTGGATACTTAGTTGTTTCATGTTTGGTTTTTGAAGTTTTTTTATTATTAGACATTTCTTTTTACTTGAGTTTTATTATATGACTGCGGCTTTTGTGGTGGATTTTATTAATTTAGATTTTATGAACTTTGATTATTAATTAAGTGTGACCAAATATATTTTTTATATCATTGATATAAAAATTATCATCGTATAAGAACTGTGATATAAATTATTTTAACATGATAATTGATAAGTAATCACGATTGTAAATTTTTAACAAATGAATTATGAATGTCTAGATATTTGGGAATTCCCGACCCGTTCCCGTTCCGTCCCGTTCCATTCCCGTTCCGTCCCAAATATAAAATGGGACAAGAATGGGACAATTTTTTACGTTCCGAAATTCCCGTCCCATTCCCGAACCCGAAAAATCCCGTCCCGAATTCCCGTTTGCCCACCCCTATAAGGGGGTGTTATTCAACTGGGGTTTTAAAATCTTAGGTGATTTGGTGTGATTTTACAATTCAAATATTTGAATTCTAAATGTTTAATGATTTAAAATCAATTCTAATGGAGATCATTTCTTTAGATTTGAAAATCTCACCAAAATACATTGGATTTAAAATCTCTTCTTTTGTTCATTAGAATCCATATCAAATCATTTAAAATGAACTAAAATTCAATGTCATTGAAATGTTGAATAACACAAGATTTTAAAAAATGATTTGAAATCATTTATTGAATAACACCGGATTTTAAAATCCATTGAAACATGATTTATAAATACCATATCCAATAACACTAGATTTAAATGAAAAGTTTAAAAACATCAATTGAATAACAATGAATTCTAATTAGATTTCAAATCTATTAAAAACATTGAATAACACCCTCTAAATTTGAGATTTTACTTTTGAAGCAAAACACCTTGAACCTCAAATTTGACGTTTATGAAACCTCAAATTTGAGGTTTTTTTGGAGATGTTCTAAAAGAATACTTAGCGATTGTTTATTCAAACTCGAACTTTGCCTGCAATCATAAAAGCTTTGTAAACAACGGGACGAATCAGGTCAGATCCTCCCCAAGTAATCTCAAGCTCTCTAACCAAACTCTCCGGCAACAAATCTACGCCTTTCTCCTTCGCCGTGACGATAGCTGACCACGATCTGAACATCCTCACAACACCTTCGAACGACGTCGTTTTATGCATCTCCAGCTTCAAAGGCTTCCCTTCCGTTCCCATCCCCACGCTTTCGAAAGGAAACGGCAACGTTTCGTACGAATCGAAAATATACTGAATGTTGGGATATTTCCAATACGGCAGCGTTTTGGCGTGGAAACGATACTGGACGGCGTCGAAGTCAGGCGTCACGAGGATGTCGTTGTATCCCCACACGGCGATGATTCCTCCTGGTTTACGGAGGAGACGCGTGGCTACTGAGTAAAACCTAGGGAGATCGAACCAGTGTACGCCTTGAGCCACTGTGATCAGATCTACCGAGTTATCTCCTCCGATTAGATCAACTAGCTCGTCGTCTGTCATCGACGGCGGCGTATGACGGTAAACGATTTTCGGATGCGGCGTCGCCAGATTCAGTTGCGATACGCTCACGTCCGTCGCTATGACTCTCTCGTAGTGTTCTGCTACCTGTTTGATCACACGGCGGCGAAAAAATTGGTCAAAAAATCCAAGATCTGATGCATATTGTTGCTCATTTTTTTAAAAAAACATGAAGCTAAAATCTGAGATACAAATACTGACGGCAAGAGCGGCTTGGCCGTTTCCGGTAGCTGCATCCCAAGCTAAACCGTGGTGATCGGTGAGATCGGCGAGCTTAGAGAACCACTCAGAAGGGTAATTTGGTCTTGCGTCTAGGTATAGATCAGCTTGTTTATCAAATAATCCTGCCATTTTTCTTGAGCTTCACAAGGACGATGATACCTTGATCATAAGATGAGTATATGTGATTATTTGGATCATTAAAGGCGATTTGGTTTGGTTTTGTACCATTTTCAGATTAGTAGTTGAAGTAAGACGTCATTGCTTACATAGGCCACAATATAAACGCTCAAAAAGTGGTATTTTCTCAATTTTTGTGATAAGTTTATGGCTATTCACCTTTTCCTTGTGTGTGAATATAATAACTACATTAAAGTCTCTTCCTTTCAATATTTTGCAGATCCAATGTTGATCTGCTAAACAGTAAACACCATGGAGACATTTGAAACCGAGTTATTCTCAGAGGAAAAACCTCTGCTGAAACCAATTTTACATCACTCGGAGAACAAGATAAAAGCAAGAAGAAACGCTGTCGTCTCAGTTCTGATTCAGCCTTTCCAATGGCTACAAATGCTGTGTTTGAGGCTAAACTCGAGCTTTGTTGTAGGTGTGGTTCTTGTGTACGGCTTAAACCAAGGGTTCTCGGGATCGATATTCAAAGTCGTCACGGACTATTACTGGAAAGATGTCCAGCAAGTGCAGCCATCGGTTGTGCAGCTTTACATGGGGTTATATTACATCCCATGGGTCATGAGACCCATTTGGGGTCTCCTCACTGATGTTTTTCCGATCAGAGGTTACAAAAGAAAGCCTTATTTTGTGGTTTCTGGTGTCCTTGGTTTGGTATCTGCGATTGCAATTGTAGTTCTTGGTAAGTTGCCCGCTGCTTTGGCTTTGAGCTGCCTCATAGGTGTCTCTGCATCTATGGCCATTTCAGATGTGGTGATCGATGCTTGTATAGCAACAAACAGCATCAATATCCGATCTTTGGCTCCTGATATACAGAGCCTTTGTATGGTTTGTTCTTCTGCTGGTGCTTTGGTCGGATACGCAACTAGTGGAGTCTTTGTTCACCGGCTTGGACCTCAGGTTTCAGCCTCTACGCCTTTTTCATATAAAGTTTCTTGAACATATTCCCTTGGAATATCAAGATTATTGTGCTTTGCTTGATAGTATTTTCTTGTTTTTTACCTTCCTATCTGTTTGATAGGGAGCTTTAGGGGTATTAGCATTCCCGCCTGCAACTATCATCATACTCGGGTTTTTGATCTATGAGAAAAGATCTTCAACTCTTCTTACACAGAAAAACAAAAAGGTGAGACTTCTGCCTGTAGTTTCAGCTCCTTTAATCTCTCTCACAAGTCACAAGCATTGGCCTCACTGCAGAATAGCTCAAACAGAAATTTTCCTTGCCTTTATTTGTTTCGCCGTAGTAATTTGAAACTCTGGGAAATCGTTTGAATGTTCTTTAGGACACAGATGGCATTAGGGTGGCGGTGAAGGGAATGTACAAAACAATAAAGTACCCTCAAGTGTGGAAGCCATCGCTTTATATGTTCATATCCTTAGCTCTCAACTTCAGCACACATGAAGGCCACTTCTACTGGTACACTGATCCCACAGCTGGACCTGCCTTCTCCCAGGTTGGGTTTTTACGGTCTCGCAGTGACAAAGGCTAAATAATTAAGATGATAAGCCTCAAGAATCACTCTTCTTAAACTATGTTCTGTTTTGGTTTAAATGCAGGAGTTTGTGGGCATAATCTACGCGATAGGGGCATTAGCATCAATGTTTGGAGTTCTCGTATACCACAAGAATCTCAAAGGCTATTCCTTTAGAACCATACTCTTCTCCGCACAACTTCTCTACGGCTTATCAGGAATGCTTGATCTCGTCTTCATCAGGCGCTGGAACTTGATTCTCGGTATACCAGATTCCTTCTTTGTGATAACCGAAGAATCATTCTCCAGGATCATAAGCAAGATAAAGTGGATCCCAATGGTTGTTCTGAGCACAAGGCTCTGTCCTCTGGGTATCGAAGGAACTTTCTTTGCTTTCCTCATGTGCATTGATAGTTTAGGGATGCTTGCTTCTAAATGGAGTGGGGGTTTAGTTCTTCATGCTTTGGGTGTAACAAGGCACGAGTTTGGGAATCTATGGCTTGTTGTTCTTATAAGGAATCTCTTGAGACTAGTTACCTTGTGTTTCGTGTTCCTAGTTCCAGATTCTGATCATTTAGATGATCTCGTACCGTCTGATGTGTTGCCAAAGAAGGAACCAGTAGATGATGATAATGAGCTCTTGCTTCTCTAAAGGAGAGTTTTAACTTTTGTAGTATTTTTCGAACTACATGTCGTTTTATCGTACTTAGAAGAGAGGACGTGTTGTTTAGATTAATTAATGAAAACAGCTTGTAGTTTATTGTATGTTAAAACGGAGTACAAGCTGTTTCTATCACTATCATATGTCAAGTGGTAAAGAGACAGAAACATTTAATTTAGTATCTAGAGACTGAAACTGACAGGTATATGCGGTTTATACAAAGGAAGCTGAAGTAAATAAACCCATCTCTAAGGAATCTTAACTATGACATTGCCGAGCTCTACAACTTCATTGATGGTCTTGCTGACATGACCGCCTTGGTGTAAGCCTTGCTCCCCATTTCTCTAGTTAGTGTTATAGTTTCCTTAAAAGCTGGTCATTGCGCGGGAAATCGCAAGGCGCTTTGTCCATGATCATGTGTGTGTGTGGTTGTTGTGTTAGTTGCAGGTATGAACACTCGATGAGTGCGTACCTGCCTTATGACAGGCAATGGATTAAGCAGAAAGCATTAAACCCATCTTAAGAGACTTGCCAATGGAGGCAGATGAAGAAACTTGAGCAACATATAAAAGAGCTTAAGAGAGGAGACCCATTCAAAACATTCATCCACTCTATATATATATATTTTCAATTAAAAGAGTATGATTTTGATGTGGTACTTGAATGTGTTATAACAGGTAAGTAAGTAACACAGAGAAACTGAGACAACAAAAAAACACACTTTGTTCTCTGCTTTCAATATTTACTGTGTTTGCACACTACAAATCACAATGGTGTAATGGTTAACTATAACACAAAAAAAGACAAATCTATTAAGAAAACAACACACGATAACATGCATATGAATCTATGATTAAACTATAATGAAGATAATAACAGAACCTATACGAAGCTTCCTTTTCAATGAAACTTCCCTCTCTGAGGACGACGATCAGTGGCTAATCTGTAAATCCAATAGCCCTGCGAATCCACAAAGAGAGATAAATGATTAAAAGAGTTAAATAAACACACGAGGAAGGTTAAAAATATAAGATCACGACGAGGAGTGTTACCAAGGCGATGACATGAGCTGCGGCGAGAAGAACAACCAAAGCAGGTACTAGATCTAGAAACCATGGCCGTAAGTGCTGCTCCTTCGCCGCCATGGATACAATACACGAGAAGAAGAAGAAGAAGAAGAAGAAGAAGAAGAAGAAGAAGAGGATCTCTTCTTTATTGAATTTCAAGGCGGATCTGATTTGGGTTTGAAATTTCGCCGGAGATGAGAAGTTGCGACTAATTAGTGACCACCGTCGACTTATTATTTACTGATCCGATCTCACTTTTCGACGATTGTTATGTTTGTTTATTACTGCTTGTTTGGCCGTAGCTGTAGACTTATCCTTACTCTAGACAAGTTTAAACAACAACATCCCATTATCCCAATTTATAACCAATTGTATTTTCAGTACTTTAGAATATGTCCCATTTAAATAAAATTAATGTAATTACAAATAAATATTTGATTGTGAATATTAAGTATTTTTCACATCTTTATATAATAACAACAAATATTTAATTTGCTAATGTTAAATATTTTCTCATCTTTATATAATTTATATTGTTGTTCAAATATTTTAGTATCCATATGATACGAGTATGACACTAAAGGAACAAAGAGGATAAGATGTAATATTATTAGGGAGAGTTATAAAACTACCTCATTTGAATTACATTTCACAAAATTACACTATTTTCAAAATACTTCACAAAACTACACTTAAACACTCAAAATTAAATCCAAATAAATCATACCCAAACAATCTTACCCCTTAATATTATACTTTAAACACTAATTAGCGAATCCAAATGAAAATATTTTAATTTTGGTAATTTTTAAAAGGTTAAATCAAGCTTTTAAAATTTTGAAAGGTGTGTAAACCTGTGAAAATATTGAATTAAGTGTAGTTTTGTGAAGGGAGGGTGGAAAGGGTTTAGTTTTGTAAATTTCTCGTATTATTATTAGAAAACAAATCAAACTACATATTAATATGAAATTATAATACATTGGATTTTAGCCTAAAGGCTTAAAACAATCCACACAAAATTCTAAGTTTCTCGCGGCGAGATTTCTTCTTGTGATCACTTTGGCTTCTTCTCTGAGATTCTCTCTTCTCATCCAAACTCTGAACTAAGTCCTTTATAGATCCATCAACATCTACTTTATGATTCTTGGACATAAGCTTCTCTGCCACGTCAGCAGGAGAGATCTCTGTTTCTTTCAACAAAGACTCTATCTCACCAAACAGAGGATGAGTATCAAGATCCAAGTAGTTCTTTGCAAGAATCTTGAACGCTTCGAAACCGCAATACGACAATTCGATATGCATATCCATCCTACCTCTCCGTATCAAAGCCGGATCGAGTTTCTCTATATGATTTGTTGTGAAAACTATCATCCTTTCTTGTCCACAAGCCGACCATATCCCATCAATGAAGTTCAATAGACCAGAGAGTGTTACTTTACTCTCATTTTGATCTTTTTCTTCTTCTTCCTTGCTTCTCAAGTCACCTCTTTTCGTCTTCCGCTTACCCGTTAGGTCTATCGAACAATCGATATCTTCTATTAAAATAATCGACTTGCTGGATGTCGCGGTGAGTAGTTTCTTCAATTCCGAATTGTTTCGTATAGACGTGAGTTCGAGATCGTAGATGCTATAGTTCAAATGATTAGCCATAGCAGCTATCATTGTTGACTTACCTGTCCCTGGTGGTCCGTACAATAGGTAACCCCTTTTCCAAGCTTTCCCTATCTTCTTGTAATACTCTTTCCCTTTTTGGAAAGCCTCGAGATCATTCAAAATCTCTTCTTTCCTTTTCGGATCCATCGCCAGTGTCTTGAAACTCGCCGGGTGTTCGAAATCAATCTGTCTCCACATGCTTTTCTTGCTTGAGTGCCAATCCGAGCTAGGGTTATTAGTGAAAAGCTTCCTTTTCTTGTTTTTCGCCTCGATGGACTTTCCTTCTTCAAGCACATACTTAATGTAAGATTCTGTTATAATCTTCGATCCGCGTCTATGGAATGTGAGTTTGTGAGTTCTGTCTCCATCACTAGCAGTAACAATCTCCCACCAAATGTTAATTCCTTTGTATATGTCTCTCACTTTAGCCTCGTCGCGTTTCAAGACTAGTCCTTTGCTTTCTTTGACCTGACTTGCCCTAAGTTTCTGAGATTTATCGGTTGCTTTTGCCCCAAGGTAAGTGTCTATAGCTTGGAAAGCGTGGTTGAAACGGTACTCCTCGTACTCTGGGAAGTTTATGACAATGTAAGGAGAGAAGAAGTTTGTGATTTTGTCGGAAAATTCTTGGACAAAGGAGAATTGTTGGATTGCAGACAAAAGAAACTCTTTGATTGCGATTTTGAGATGTTCAGGGAAAATTTGTTGAAAAGTTGCCCAGAAGAAAAACAAACTTGCCATGCTTGAACCAAATGTTCCCATTGTGTTACTCATCATCATCAAGACACAAGAATTAATCTGTTTTTTTTTTGGTTTGGTCTCTAAATTATTTGTTTGTGTTTTGATGTGTATATGATTAGCGTGTAATTAATGTCTTTTATTTATAAGTGATATATGGATGTGTGAGCAAGTCCAAAAGAGTCAAACTTGGTCGGTTTTATTAAGAAAAAGAAGACATATTTTTAAATTTACTCGTTACTATATGCTTTCTTTGCAAAACATTTGGGATTTTTTATTATATTGAAGTTTTCATATTACTTTTCTGAGAATGTGAATTTACTTTTGATAGATACGCAAATTACAGAACTTGAGAAGCAAAGCACACAAAACCTTCTAGAGTATGTTAAGTCAAGACTCTAGAGTACATAAACTTGATTTAATTTTCTAAAACTATTTTTAAAATATCTATTTCAGAGTTATTATGCCTGAAAAAAACATCTGATTTAGCTTTCTTTTAACATTTTTATAGTTTATTGCAATTTTGTTCCAATATTGTTTGAAAATATATTGTTTTGACATATGTATACAATTTAGCTTAACTTGAATGGAAATGAATATATAAATATTAAATATGTATTAATTTTCTCTCTTTATGTTATTATTATAAATAAGTTTTCTGTAAAATGAATGTTTGATTCAGTAAGATCCCATGCATGCTTAGTATGAAAATTCTATTGACATAAATATATTATAATAACTTGTAAAGCACTTTTTATTAGTTATAAATAATTTGACGCACTACTACCACGAGGTTATTAATAAAGTGTGTTTACATACCATTAATACGTACGGATAGATAACAAAAGTTGTGAAGGTATCGTTGTGGAAAATTCGGAGCTTCTTCTGTACGTTCCCCTTTTTTAAAAGTAAAGCGATGCGACCTTTTATACCATAAATCCAAAGTATTAAATTCATATAGTTATGCAAATAAATCACATGTAAAACATATGGTAGATTCTAGACCAAACTTTCTATGCATTTTTTAAGAAATTATCATGAATCTTATGTGATGTTCAGATGTTGTACTTATAACAACGTACGTGTTAACTTTTATTTATGGTAAAATACGACGAAGCTGCGTATAAAAAATATGTAGTTCCATACATGTTGCTTTGCATTATGAAATATAAAATCATCCGTCTCATAAACATTTGCTAATCTTTTTTTTTTGTTTAAAGGGTATTCATATTAAAGCAAGAAATAAAATGTTACAATCCATAAGGGTTAGTAGTTTAGGCAAATGCCCATTAATAAAAAACCCACAAAAAATAGAAAAGTCTAATATCAAAGAACCTTTAAGTGATAAATGTGTTGTCGAGAGAAAATCAATAGTTGGAGGAGTTTAATGGCTGAGTTATTGCATGCAGACAGAGTGAGTAGAGAAACAGAGTAGCTTTCAATCCAGCCATATCTGCATCATCGCCGATGCAAGAGCTGGGTTTGAGTCTCTGATGCTAGAGATCTTGTTTCTGATCGTGTTGTAGACCAACCGATTGATGACATCCTCTGGCTTGAAGGTTTGTGTATGTCTCCTAGAATTCCTTTCTCCCCAAAGACAGTAGATCACACACTGCCACGCTAACAACACCAACACTTTCTTTGGTTTAGTCGCGACGATGTTCTGAAGTAAAAGAAGATTCGAATCCCAATCTCTTGCCGATGAGAATCCACATCGAGCTGAGATAGACTGCCAAATTGCCCAGCTATAATGACATAGGAAGAATATGTGGTTTCTGCTTTCATTCTCCTGATTGCACAGGGAGCATTTTGGCTCCGTTGACAGACCCCAACCAATGATCCTATCAGCCGTCGGACTTCGATTCAATAAAAACAACCAAGTTAGAAAACTATGCTTACGGATACCTCTTGAGCACCAGACAATCTTACTCCAAGGGCAAATAGGCAAGTGCGGCTTTAAGAGATTATATATTTGCCCTGTCAAGTATTTGTTTTGTGGTTTATCCTCAGGGGTCCATTCATAGTAATCCTCATTCTGAGATAGAGAAATAGTTGAGATGAAAGCCCACAGGTCCACTTGAGTGTCTGATCTGGCCGAAGGAAGTGCCCATTGATCAAGATGCCATAAGTCTCTGAGATTGATGTCTTGTCTTAATCTTAGTCTGCTTGTGTTTGATCCCATTAAAAAATCTTGTACCTTACCAAAAGGGCTCCAGTTGTCAGTCCAAAACTTAGTCGCTCTCCCATTCTCAACTCTTCTTTTTATCCAAGGGTAAACAACTTCTCTCACCTTAATTAGCTTGTTAGTCATCCAAGAGTTGCTTTGTTTTATCTTAACTGACCAGTAGTTGTTGGCAGGTCCTTTGAGGATACGAGCAGTGAACCAAGCCACCCATATAGACCCGGATCTAAAGAACAGAAGCCAGACAAGCTTAAGCAGCGTTGCTTGATTCCAAAAAATTAGATTCCTTATGCCCAGACCTCCTTCTTCCTTGCTACAGGTAATGGTCTCCTAACCCACTCTTGCTGAATAGCTGCCTTCATAACTTCCTTTCCAGAGGTAAGCATTGCACAGAGAATGAATTCTTTTAATAATTGCTTTAGGTAAAACAAATGTTGCACACCAAAAGTTAGAGATACCAGCTATGACCGTGTTTATTAGCAACAACCTGCCTGCAAACGAGAGAGTCTTAGCATACCAGGAATTAATTCTGCCTTGAACATGAAGTATAAGTGGGGCACAATTTGTTGCACTCAGTTTCCTAGTAGTAAGAGGCACACCCAAATATCTTATAGGAAGAAGACCATGGTCAAGACCCGTAGAGGCTTTTACGTTTTCCACTTCCTGATCAGATAATCCACAAGAAGCTTATTTTTGAAAGACTGACTGCCAAGCCTGACTTCTCCTGAAACTCTTTAAGAACCTGAAGGACATTTGTAACTGACACTGTCGAACCATCCACAAAGATAAGTAAATCATCCGCAAAGCAAAGGTGTGTAAGTCTTGATTCTTTACATCCATGATGGTAGCTAAACCTTCCATCAGCTGCCGCCTTGTCTAGCATTAGGGATAAACAGTTCATGGCTATTACAAACAAGTAAGGAGATAGGAGATCCCCCTGTCTTAAACCCCTCGTCCCTTTGAACTATTACAAACATTTGCTAATCTTTATTAAAATTAAAATGACAAAACTATGCAATATATATGGTTATGAAGAATAATTACTATTTGATTTTTTCTACTATTTAAATCAATATATATATTTTTTTTATCTTTGTTTGATCATTTAAATAAAAAACTAGATGAGGACCCGCACGTACGTGCGGAATTAAGATATGTTTTTTTATATATTTAAAATTATATGTTTTGTAACTTTTATTTTTTTTATAACGATGAAAATATACAATTTGTTTGTTTATGTAGATTTTGATTTTACGAATATGATTTGGTTATATCTTATAAACTATGTTTGATATTTTCCGATCCGTCACAAAAATTACAAATATATATAATATTCATAAACTAAAATTGATTTAGTCTCATCACAATTATCATTTGTGATCAAATTGGATTTGTGATTTTAATGACCCGTTACAAAAATTAAAATATGCGAAGATCATAATTTTTATTCAAATTGGATGTTGAATACTTAAAATCTACGGTTATACCTTGATTTAAATCTGAAATTAATCACTAAAAAAATTATCTTATCTTATTGATAAATTAATCCGTAAAATCTATGATTACACTGTAAATACAATTTTTTTTATTTTTTTTTTGTAAAATTGGTTTCCAACTAATAGATAAGATCAAGTTATGTTTTTTTAGATATTATTTTTCGAATTCTTTTTTGTTTCATTTTTTATTTTCATAACAATTATCATTTGTGATCAAATTGGATTTGTGATTTTAATGACCCGTTACAAAAATTAAAATATGCGAAGATCATAATTTTTATTCAAATTGGATGTTGAATACCTAAAATCTACGGTTATACCTTGATTTAAATATGAAATTAATCACTAAAAAAATTATCTTATCTTATTGATAAATTAATCCGTAAAATCTATGATTACACTGTAAATGCAATTTTTTATTATTTTTTTTTGTAAAATTGGTTTCCAACTAATAGATAAGATCAAGTTATGTTTTTTTAGATATTATTCTTCGAATTCTTTTTTGTTTCATTTTTTATTTTAAAATAAAAAAATGTTATCATTTCTCTGTTTTTAAACACCTCGACGATATATGGATTAACAAATATATCAAGTTAAGATTTTTATGTATATTATTATTCGATTTTATAATATATTATTATTCGATTTTATTAGTTTTCTTTTTTTATTTCTTTTTTTATTTTGAAATTCAAAATATTTTCCTTTCCTTTTTGAATATTCTTATTTTTTTCTAAACATTATTTCTTTTTTAAATGTTTTAAACATATGTTATATTGAGTTTTTTTGTCTTCTTTGTGAAAATGTTTCTCATTTAAAAATTAAATTAATTTTTTTCTGTTTTATATGAATTATTATAATTTCGAAATAAAAAAGTCTAATCAATTCTGCAAATTTAAATTTACTTCCCATTTGAATTTTTAAAATATTTTCGAATTTTATGTAAATAAGTGAAAATTCAAAAGTTATGGAAGATATTTAGCATATATTGTTATTTCAATATTTGTGTCCTTTTTTAATGCAAAAATTTAATTTGATTTTTATTATGTCTTTTTTGTTTTTTTTCCATAAATCTTCTTTGAAAGAAATTAAAACATAGGTTATATTTAATGACATTACATTGTAATTACAATATTTTTTTTTGTCCTTTTTATAAAAATGCTTTTCTTTTAATAGTAATAGTTAAGATGGGTTTCTCCGAATATAATATTTATAAATGTAAGTGTACTGGCCCATTGTTAATTATCTCCATAATAAGCCCAATTAACTCCGGCCCAATATATCCTCTCGCGTAGGTTCAACGCGCGACCTATCCTGCGTTTGGTTCGTGGATCTACGTGGCATATTTAAAAGGCCACGTGTTCTACATGTTCCGTTAATTTTACGTAACAACGCTAAACGACAACGGCGTCGTTTTCTGGTTTTTCCTAATACTCTTCCGTCCATTGAAGACGATGTTAGATTACATCTAAGCCGTACATCTTTGGTTTCTACTGAACCAAACCCCAAATCAACGGCTCTTATCTCTCTAACCTTTTCTGAATATTTTATTATAGTACTATAATTTCTTCTCTTTCTCTCTTATCTCTCCATTTTTTTGTTGTTAATTCTCAGACGCCGGAGAAGTAAAATCGATCGGAAAAGGTAACGCCGGTTTACTTCCTCTCTCTCTCTCTCACAGACACACACACGAGCTCCATGTAGAATCTCATCGATAGTGTTTCGATTACTATATTTAGGTCTCTCTCTATAAATAGATGTTTAAGATTTTGATTTGAAATCGTTGAAGATTATGTTGTGTAATGGTGAACCTGGAATTTCGGAGAAAAGGGTTGATTGTGTTTATGGAAAGTCCGTATAATTCGAATCAGACCCCTTTTTTAATCGCTCTTAGATAATTGATATGGAACCACTCCACTTTTCTCTCTTTTGGTGTCTTTTCTAACCCTTTTTTGTTGTTCATGTTTTATTGATTTATCAAGTTTCTAAAGACATGGTGTTTGGCTTTTGAATGGTCTATACATATGTTCCTTGTTGGTATTGCAGAGAGATTACTTTGATTTATGGGTGGGTGTATGGGTGTTGACCGGTTGGTTGTTCCAAGTGATCTTGTTTCGTGTCGGAATATGAGCAAGAAAGATGGAAAGGATGCTCCTTTCTGCAGCAGAATAGGTTGTAGTGCAAAGGTAACTTCCACTAAGAGAGCCTGGATTGGCTCTACGAATAACAAGAAGAAAGTTGGTTGGGATCCGGTTTCGACTGCCTCACATGGAAAGGAAATAGTAGGGAGTTCATCTCGAACTCCCAACGGATTTGGATATATACGAAAGCTAGTCAAAGGCTCTGCCAGGAGACAGACGACAGAGATGACCAGTATTCATGACGCAGAGCCCACCATTCCACGCCAAAAGACTAAAAGAGGCGCAATCAATGTTCATTCTCAAAGTTATGTTTCAGGAGAAGCCGTAATGACAATGGCAGGAAGCTCGAGTAAAAGAGCTAGTAGAAATAATCTTCAAAGCCCTGACTTGGGTACCCGAGATGCTCTGACGGCTCCATCTGTTTCCCCATCTTTGGATAACAACGAGCACACGGTTAGGGGTGGTGTGACCAGGAACTTTGTCTCCGATGTCCTGCCAAATAACTCACACTTGGCAACAAAATTCAGTGAGACTAGAATGAAAAACTCTGATGGCGAGAGCAGCTCCTCTAGCAATTGCAGTAAGACTAATGTGTCGGTGCCAAAGGAAAGGAATCAAATTACTTCTCATGGCAATGGCATAACAGTTTCTGATAACAGAAGGATGCAAATTATTAGGGACAACAATGTTGGTAGATTAGAGCGACTTGGAGCTGTTGCATCCTCTGCTACTTCTCTACAGGCACCAACCGATACCAATCATTCTCTTTCATCTAGTCCATCAAATAGTTACAGTAGGCCAAACAGTAGTACTGGTAGCCCCTTGGAAGCTGACCCTTCTCTTTCTTTGGTGAACCGAGATTGTTTTAGTCGGTACAACATGAATGGAATCGCAGAGGTAGTTTTTGTCACCTCATTAAGAGAGCTTTGACACGTTCCTGGGATGTGATATCGCAATACTAATATGAATATGTTTCAGGTATTGTTGGCCTTGCAGAGAATTGAACGTGATGAAGAGCTTATGTATGAGGTAATTAGTAGTTTAGCCTTTTGACATGAACATGTTTTGTCCAAACTTGACCTTTCTACTCTCTGTTATGTTTTCTTTTCCCGCAGCAACTAGCTTCTTTAGAAACCAATCTATTCTCAGGTGGTATGTTGAGTTTCTACGACCAGCATAGAGATATGAGGCTTGACATTGATAACATGTCATATGAGGTCAGTTTTGCATGTTTTACATCTTTACTCTTCAAGAATCACATCATTATAGCTTTAACAATCAAAAGTCTATTAAAACTAAAGATCATATGAACCACAAATGTTTGAAGGAACTACTATCTTTGGGAGATGAAATGGGTACAGTGAGCACAGCTCTAAGCGAGGAATCTCTCTCGAGAAGCCTCAAGAAAAGCATTTATGAGGAGAAAGATGAAACCGGTGTCGTTTCTTTGAATAAAGATGATACCAAGTGCTCTATTTGCCAGGTCTCTTTTGCTATCTAGGACAATATATATAGTATATTAAGGGTTATAGTGAAATTAACGAAGAAGCTAATATTATAGTGTATATATATGCAGGAAGAGTATGGTTATGGAGATGAAGTAGGGACTATGCCATGCCAACATATGTACCATGTAAGATGTGTTCAACAGTGGCTGAGAATGAAGAATTGGTGTCCTGTCTGCAAAACCTCTGTGAAAGAAGATAAGTCTTGTAATGATAATACCAACACCAACTTTAGCTTTGTGCAATGATGATGAAGATACTTGTTGTTTCTCTACATCACAACTTGCTCTGTCTTTTCCTTTTGTACATATAACATTTGTATTTTCTTTTCACCCAATTGGTTAACATTTATATTGTACATATTTTATAGTTCTTTTTTGCAATAAGTGCTTATAAGTTATAACCATGTAGCAACAATTAACTTGAAAGACTTTGATTAATTATCACAAGTTTATGATTATCTTGTATAATCAAACAGAAAAGTGACTATCTTGAGCCCCTCCATCACAATCCAATTTACACTTCTCCTTATTACTCAACAAAAACACAAAGTCAAGGTTATAAAGAACAGGAACCATCAAAGCAGAGCTCAAGAACACAAGCACAGGCCCAAATATCCACAACATCAAAGGCAAGCCCATGTAGAACATCCTATTACCTACCGTGTTAAGCAAGAAAGCTTTCTCGAGTAACTCATAAACATACTCTGGAGTGACCACAAAGCATCCATGATCTTGGCTTGGTTCTTGAGGAGAGTTTATAAGTATGTTGACTTGGTTTATGAAGCGAATAGAGAGAGAGTGTGAGAAGAAGGCGAAGAGAAAGATTGTTAGGATTGTTACGTATTTGAGTGCAACGGTGAAGTCACCATGAGCTCCGTATACGGCGTCGTTTAATGGCTTCTTGATGCTGTATGTGCTGCTTAAAACGGCGGCTAAGCCTGCGCAGAGGAGGATGCATGTTGTGGCCATTAGTGTTGCTCCCATTATTATGTTTCTTAGTGTTTGTACTGCTAATACGTTTTTCTTCTCGTTGTCCTGAACAACATATAACACATACATAATTTATGGATATATTGTTACTACGTACTACGGAGAAATTAAAATAATGTTTATATACATCATACATGTAGATATTGTGACATTGAAATGATATAGTATCTTATTGGGGTAACACAAGTGATATAAGTTGTGTGTATGAATATATCATTATGTGAGTATAATAGTTTATGATAATATCATACTATATAGGTGAAGCTTATAATTCCTAGTTATCTCTATACTATTTTCTTACAAATGAAAATATAGAACCGAAACATAAACTAATCATCTCTAGGTATATGCAATGTTTCAATTACTAAGAAAATAATATATACTATATGTTTAACAAAACTTAAGAGACAATAAGCACTTGCTGCTATACAATAATTATAAGATTTAAAGTATAATTAATTTGGTATATTTGGTTATGATAGTAATTATAAATATGTAAACCTTCATGATGGCAGCGACCCAAGAACGACGAGCGCGAGAGTTAGTCCCGACAATGGTAGAGAAGGGATGGGTGCGAACCATGTACAACAAGTAGATGTGGTAACTAAACATCATAAGTAAAGCACATGGAACTAGAACCGCATCTAAGTACCATGTCTTCCACTCCATTATATATATTTTCCTCTCTTAAAGAAATCTCTCTCTTTCTTCTTCTTAATTGTTTTTTTTTATATCTTCAAAAACTCTTCTAAACTTGGTTTGTTTTGTGGTACTTGTGTCCATCCATATATTTATAGTAATATTACACATCTTTGTTCCACAATTTGCCCCTTATAATTTTAAAAGGGTCACAATATAATTAAGGGATAATGGCTTTTTGGTTTGGTTTCATTTTCATATTACTTAAATGATAAGTGGAATTCACAAAACTATACCATTTCATCATTGCTTTACAAAACTCTACATAATTCAATTTTTTCACATATTTACGCATTTTAAAAATTTTAAAAGCTTGATTTACCCTTTAAAAAATTACCAAAATTAAAATATTTTCATTTGAGTTCGCTAATTAGTATTTAGGGTATATTATTAAAGGAGTAGGATTGTGTGGATAGGGTTTATTTAGATTTAATTTTGAGTGTTTAGGTGTAGTTTTGTGAAATAATTTTGAAAAGGTATAATTTTGTAAAATGTAATTCAAATGGTGTAATTTTGTAATTCTCACAAATGATAATGTTTTCTTGAGCTAATTTTGAATTTATGTTTTGGACCCCATATTTATTTAGGTCATGAACAGTTAGGCCGTATTTAAATTAAAGTTAATGACCACAAGTCTTCCCTTTTATGAATGTTATTGGCAAATTTGATTAAATGGTATATTGGCAAATTTGATTAAATGGTTTTTGACCATGCATGGTGACATCATACGACATTTGTTGTAACCAATTTAATTAGTCGATACTACACACGTTTGACTATTACATAACTTTTTTTTTGTCAAAAACTATTACATAACTTATATCCACGTCACCAATAAATTAAGTCACTAGACTTTTACAATCCATAACATTTTTTTGTATCCTTGAATTAAATACCAACCTAATTCAACAATGTAGATCACTAAGACCATGATTATTGGTGTAGCTTAGTATTAATAATCATGGTCCTTAGCATTAAAAATAATTATGAATAATTAAAATTAGGTAAGGAGCGATGTTTAGAGAAGGAACTTTCACTTTCATAAGGACCGGACACGTGTCGGCTAAGGAAAAAATATATCATTTTTTTATTTTTTTTTAATTTCTTTTTCATTTGGGGTTTTTTGATTCGATTGTCTTTTCTTCTTCACTCTCTCTCTTGATTACAGATCAATACTTCTTCTTTTTCTTCTTATTATTATTATTACATCTCCGTTAAACAACATGTATCATGGGTTTGCCTAGGATTTGAACAAGAGCTCCATGTATGGTTTTCTTATGTTTGCTATTGGTTTGGTTCTTTTTATGGTTTCTTTCGTTAAAGACGGAGACTTTCATGTCTTTTTCGCTTGTGGGTCCGTGATTTTGTATGTTTTGATGGCTTCTTGGAGAGTTTTGTTTGAGTGGAAATTAGAAGATCTTGTTTATGAAAGGCTTAAACAAGCACTTGGTGATTTAGCTTTAGGGATTTTTGGTGTTTTTTTCTTGTTTATTCTTGGAGAGAAAAATATGATTAATTGTATTTTTTTGGATTTTTTTGGATTTTTTGTTAACTTGTGGTCGAGAATATATGGCAAAAGTTCGGCTCAAATTAAGATTACAAAATATATCGTTTGTTTCTGTTTCGATTTATCATATTCCGAAATTTAAATATTAACTTGTATTGTGTATTTTCATTTTCTATGAATGAATAAATTTTCAAATATGTTTTTAATTTCTGATTTTTAATTTTTTAATTTTTCATATTTATTTTTATTTTTAAGAACCTAACTAAGCAATACCAATAATCGTCAATGAAAAAACTAAGGAACAATTGTTTCTTAAACCAAAAATTAATTACAATTAAATAAAAAAAAATAGCTAAGCACCTTCTCTAAGCACCTTCTCTAAGTAACACAATTAAATTTTCATTTTATAATTTTTTTTTGTTGGGCCTCTATTGATTCTTGAATAGGTGCACTTATACTTTTGACAAAATTAACTTGTAAAGTTTCTCGAACGTGAGTCATACCCAATTGGCTAATGGTTTTGTTCATGAATTTGTATCGTGTTTATTAAAAAAAATTGAAAATAAGTTATCGTTATATATCTTTATTCATCTACTACTACGTACTTTACACTTTCAGTTCCCACTAATTTAATTAATATTTTAATAATGTGTAGATAACAATATATTAATATCATGTATTGATTCTACAAATAGAGATGAAGTAAAATGCATTTTCTGTAAAAAATTAAAATATGTTAACAGGCGCATTACAGACCAAACATATAATAGTTATTATCTAATCATTATATATATGTTATTCGAGAGATGTGGACAAACTAGGCATGGACATTCGGGTATTCGGTTCGGTTCCGGATCCGAAATTTCGGTTCCGGTTCGGTTTGGTTCTTGAATCTATTACCCAATCACTACTTTTCAATATTTCGGTTCGGTTCCGGTTCGGTTCCTATCGGTTTCGGTTCGGTTCGGTTCTTTGTTTGAGGAACCGAAAATACCCGAAATTTTCGGTTCCAGTTCGGTTCCGGGTATTTCAAATCAAAAATAGAAAAAAATACCCGAAAACATAAAATATACCCAAAAAAAGTTCATAAAAATACTCAAAATTATGAAAAAAACCCGAAAATTGAAAAAAATACCCAAAAATAAAAAAATACCCGGAATAGGATAATAAAAAATACCCGAAGTTAGAAAAATAGCCAAAAATACCCGAAAATATAAAAAATACTCAAAGTATATAAAAATATTTCGGTTCTTCGAATTCGGTTCTACCCATGGATATTCGGTTCGGTTCCGGTTCCTACCCGATACCCATGGTTCTTAAGTTTAGGAACCATCGGGTATTTAGGGTGGAATCGAAACCAGAACCGGAACCGTTTTTTTCGGTTCTTCGGTTCCGGTTTTTCGGTTCCGGGTATTTTGCCGAGGCCTAGGACAAACCATTTGAGTTCCAGGTTTAGTACTTAAAAGGTTTAAAATCCTAAGCAGCCCTAATTAATTAGTAACTAAATTGTTAGCCAATAGATGATTTTAGAATAGATCAATATTGTAGTAAATAAATAGTCATTGATTCTTTGATATATAATCAATCTAAAACCTGCCTAGAACCACATGCGCATGGATATAGAATTTATTATAAAACATACTCTAATATAATCTGTCTATCTTGTAACTTTGTTTGTATAAATGGATGCTATATATAGATTGAGATTCATGAATCGACATATACATATCTATTATAAGATGCTATATATATAGTTTATATTCCCATGCTCTATCTTAAACGCACCAATGAAATAAGACACTCATATCTTTTTGCAACGTTTAGTTTTTTCTTCTTCTTACAATGTAAATAAGAATTTCTTAAGATCTGAATTTTAAAACCTGAAAATTGCATTAAGCTCGGATTTTTCTTCTTATTTTACATAAATTCATTTCATGGAAGACACCAAAAAGTAATGTGAAGGGCGACATGTTTGTTGTAAATTTATTTTATTATTTTGTAAATATTATATGCAGATAAATAATATTTTGGGAAAAGAAATCTCTAGATATATATAAAAAGAAGCATTCACATGTCTTAATTTTTACGCGGTTAGTTTAACTTTAACGGTTCATTATGAATTTATTCATAATTTTATTAGCTAATCTCTTCATATATGTATTATTATAAGTGTATAACAAATCAGGAAACTCTTGTCAGCATATAGAAATGTTACGTCCACGTTGGACCATATTTTAATTTATAAATTCAAAACCTAACATAATCGCACGAAGCTTTAATTTAGTGCTCTAACCTACCCAAATTAATTTAATTATATTGGTAAGTGGAATATATAAATAATCAGTACTTTACTTGTTTTCTACCAAAAGAACAAAAGTTTTTAGTGGATGTATCTTTCTGAAAAAAAATTACTTGTTTTCTAAGTTATCTTACCGTCTTATAATTGTGTACGTAAAAGTCTCATTATGCTTTTAAAAAGTTGCCTATAAAAATGCCAACAATTACATGCCCTAAAATTGTGTTTAACAAAAAAAAAATGAAACCAGTTAATTGATCATTTAATACATCCTTATTTTAACATTTTCAATTACTAACTCATCTAAATGTTTCAATTTCTTTTTGCAAAATTCATAAAACTAATCAATTAAGATAAAATCCGAAATCATAATCGCTGGTGCTTTAACCGAATCAAACCGGCAGAAACCAAATGAAAACATTTCCTGAAACAGAATGGGCCAAAATGGTATAACCAGGCCCATGATAAAAGATTGTGCTTTAGACTATACTAAACTAGCACTAGACCATAATAGATTATTGATGATACTATTATTAAGTTTCTCTGTTTATTTGGGCTTTACTTTCTTCCTTATTATTTCAAATAAATCTAATATATCTGGACTTTTTTGGCCCATATATAAACCCTTTTGTTTTTTTTTTGTTTTTTTTTCCATCATAGTCTAGTGTATAAGTAGTTATCTCCCAACTGATAGCGGCGAGGTTCGAACCCCGGGTTATGCGATTAGATGCAGAAGTGACTACCATTGAGCCACTTGCTCATCCGCAACCCTTTTGTTTTCTTCTCAAGAGTTATTCTTTTTGTTTTCGGTTCATAAATGTGAAAGCTTTACACCAAACAAAAGATTTTTTTCTCGTTTGCTTCTTTCTAATTTATTAACTAACAAATGTTTTTTTTTATACAATTACTTTTGGTTGTGCATTGACTTATATAATCAAGATTTAACTATAGTATCTTTTTAGATTTTAATTTATTATAAGCCTTAATTAGAAAAAAGAACAAGTCATAAACAAAACCCATAAATGTTTTGGCTTAACATGTTAAAAGGGAAAATACTAAAAATCCAACAACCAATTAACCGCTAGATGACAAGTGAGACAAACAAAACCAGCAATGTACCAACCGGTCCAACCATTAACATCAGATTAAACCGGTTCCGGTTTAAAAAACCAACGTCTTTATTTAATCCCTTCTTCTTCCCCAGAGATCTCTGTCTCGAAAATATGAATCCTCACTGTCACTGGATATTACTCTTCTTCTTCTTCACTTCCGCCATAGCCAAAACCTTAGATTCTTACTCTAACTTTCCATGTAAACCACCACATTTCAGCTCATACCCATTCTGCAACATCTCATTACCAATAACACAGAGAGCTCTCTCTCTCGTCTCTCTCCTTACCCTCTCCGAGAAGATAACACAGCTCTCGAACACAGCCGCTTCGATTCCTCGTCTCGGTGTTCCTCCTTACGAGTGGTGGTCCGAATCGTTACACGGAATCGCTGATAACGGACCAGGCGTCTCCTTCAACGGCTCGATCCCCGCTGCGACTAGTTTTCCTCAGGTGATTGTATCCGCCGCGAGTTTTAATCGGAGTTTATGGTACGAGATCGGATCTGCTGTTTCTGTTGAAGCTAGGGCTATGTATAACGCTGGTCAAGCTGGGTTGACTTTCTGGGCTCCTAATATAAATGTGTTTAGAGATCCTAGGTGGGGAAGAGGACAAGAGACTCCTGGTGAAGATCCTTTGGTTGTGTCTGAATATGGTGTTGCGTTCGTTAAAGGGTTTCAAGAACAGAGAAAGAAGAAGAAGAATGTTTCAAGGACAAGACTTGATGTTGATGATGATGATGATGAGAAATTGATGTTGTCTGCTTGTTGTAAGCATTTCACTGCTTATGATCTTGAGAAATGGGAGAACTTTACTAGATACGACTTCAATGCTGTGGTATAAGACACTATGATATGTCTTCTTTCATTGTGAGTTTTAGCTGTTGTGTTTTCGAGCCTTGGCTTGTTTTGTAATGATAGGTAACAGAACAGGACATGGAAGATACTTATCAGCCACCGTTTAAGAGCTGTATAAGAGATGGTAAAGCTAGCTGCTTGATGTGTTCCTACAATGCTGTTAATGGTGTCCCTGCTTGTGCGCTAGAAGATTTATTACAGAAAGCTAGACTTGAATGGGGGTTTAAAGGGTAAGTAAAAGCCGAATTATTTTCGTTGTTAGATCGAATCGAGGTGACTCTGTTGCCTTGTCTCTGGTCCAGGTACATTACATCTGACTGTGATGCTGTGGCAACCATTTACGCGTACCAAGGATACACAAAGTCAGCTGAAGAAGCTGTGGCTGATGCAATTAAAGCAGGTCATTTCGAGCTCTTCACACTTCTCTAACAACATTGTTAATGTTATGTTCTGTAATGAAAATATGAGGTTGTGATTCTTAGGTGTTGATATAAACTGTGGAACTTACTTGCTTCGTCACACACAATCTGCGATCGAGCAAGGGAAGGTGAGTGAAAAGCTAGTAGACAGAGCTCTACTGAATCTCTTTGCAGTTCAGCTTCGTCTTGGACTTTTCGACGGTAATCCAAGGAAAGGACCTTACGCGAAGTTAGGATCAAAAGACATTTGTAGCTCAGACCATATGAGATTGGCTTTGGAAGCAACAAGACAAGGCATTGTGCTTCTCAAAAATGATCACAAGTTGTTGCCTCTGAACAAAAAGAGCGTCTCTTCTTTAGCAATCATTGGTCCAATGGCGAATAATATAAGCAACTTGGGCGGCACTTACACAGGTTCGGACTCTTCCCTCTTTATTCAAACTAGCTAAGATTCTTCTCTTGGCTGAACCAGTTTTTTGTCAATCTCAAGGAAAGCCGTGTCAGCAAAAGACTCTGTTCACAGAACTTCTTCAGTATGTAAAGAAGACATCTTATGTGTCTGGCTGCATTGACGTGTCCTGCGACTCTAGTACCGGATTTGGTGAAGCTGTTTCTGTCGCCAAGGGAGCGGATTTTGTCATAGTTGTTGCGGGATTAGATCTTACTCAAGAAACCGAGGATAAGGACAGAGTAAGTCTTTCCTTGCCTGGTAAACAGAGAGATCTTGTATCTTCTATTGCAGCTGTGAGTCAAAAACCGGTGATTCTTGTTCTAACCGGTGGAGGACCATTGGATGTAACGTTTGCTAAAACCCACCCGAGGATCGGAGGCATCATCTGGATAGGTTATCCAGGTGAAACCGGTGGTCGAGCACTAGCTGAAATCATATTTGGAGATTACAATCCAGGTTAGTCATATACCACAAATCATAAGCATAGTTTACTTTTGTTCATTGTGTTTCCACCATAGATCAAAGTTAAACCACTATGTTTTGAACCAGGTGGAAGGTTACCGATGACGTGGTACCCCGAGTCTTTCACAGATGTGGCAATGTCGGATATGAACATGAGAGCTGATTCATCTCGTGGATATCCTGGAAGAACGTACCGGTTCTATACTGGTCCACAAGTGTACCGATTTGGAACCGGTTTAAGCTACAGCAAGTATGATTACAAGATCATATCAGCACCAAACAGACTTAGTATATCAGAGCTTTTTCCAAGTTCTACTAGCAAGAAACTACTACACCACGGAGAAGAAGAGATCCGTCACTTACAGCTCGATGATGATATGGAGGTTACCTCTTGCGAATCTCTGCGGTTTAATGTCCAGTTTAGTGTGAGCAATACCGGAGAAATGGACGGTAGTCATGTCCTGATGATGTTTTCAAGAATGCCTCAAGTGCTGTCTGGTGTTCCGGAGAAACAGCTGATTGGTTTCGATCGTGTTCACGTTCGTTCCAATGAGATGGTCGAATCAGTGTTTGTGGTTGATCCTTGCAAGCAGCTTACCGTTGCAAATTATATAGGAAAGAGAGTGATACCTCTGGGGATACATGTCTTGTCCTTGGGAGATTTACAGCATTCTCTGTCTCTTGAGCTCTGATAAAAAGATTGTTTCCACCAACTGTAAACTGAAATGGTAATAGTAAAATTTTTTATTTCCTTCAAGTAAAAAGTTTTAATTTTATTGGATGCCACTAACTATGCTAAAGTCGAGTAACAGAGCTAGAAAAGGATTAAAGAGCAATAATTAGTTCAAACAGAAACGGACAAGAGTCCATTGTGTCTAAGAAGAGGCTCTGGTGAAGGTTCTCGTCCTCTGAACTCCACAAACACCTGTTTCAATATTACCATTATATTTGATCATTATAAGCTATGGAAACAATCGAAAAGTTGAAGAACCTAAAGGCAGTGACTTATACCTGTAGAGGTGCTTTTCCACCTCCCAGAGCAAGTATAGTGTTTCTGAACCTCTGCCCTGTCTCTTTAACAGCCTATGTTTTGTATCCCACACAACAAAAAGAGATGTTCACAATCTGAAATACCGAATAGAAGGTTCAGTATGATTTTATTTTCGCAGCGTATACCTTAATGTCATCTAGTCCAGCATCTTCAAAAGCTGAAAACGCATCTGCAGACAAAACTTCCGCCCACTGCACATTTCCCACAGAGTTTATCTAACATTTTATTACAAATAGTCCAGAGATATGTCGTACTAGTGAATTGTATATATATACCTTGTAACTGTAATATCCAGCTGCATAACCGCCTGGCAAAACATGAATATGTGAATGAGTGAGAAAAAACTACAGAATACACCAACAAGGTTTATGGTTTAAGGATGCATTGCCCAAGATTACCTGCAAATATATGGCTGAAGCCACAGAGAAATCTATCCTCAGGAAGCGGAGGGATCACTTGTGTTTTCATGGATACCCTTCTATCGACATCGTAGATAGACTCTGTCCCACCTGGCATATATTTTGTGTGCAGCTCCAGATCAAGTGTAGCAAACTTCAACTGGAACAAAATAAGAGCCGCATCTACTGATATGAATTTTCTAAAGTTCTGATGCGGAACAGAATCTTGATACTATACATGAACATAAGCAGTTTGATATGATTTACTGACCTGACGTAGACTTAGGGATCCTGCACGGAATGTTCTTGCAGCCAGGATCTTCTTGAATACATTCTCAGGTAGAGTTTCTCGTGTTTGGTAATGCTTAGCAATGCTCATTAAGGTGTTCCTAAAAGAAACAATAAGATTATGTTCGTTACAAGTAAAATGTCTCTATGCAGTACTGCAAAAGTATTGCACAGAGGGAAAATAATAGGAATATTAATTGTTGTAAATTAAAATCGATAATGCACTTGAAGCCAAGAAGTACCTGTGGTAGCACCAGTTCTCCATAAACTGGGAAGGCAATTCAACTGCGTCCCACTCTATATTTCGGATACCAGCTACTAGCCCCTCATCCTCTTTAGTAAGCATATGCTGAAGAGCGTGGCCAAATTCGTGGAACACAGTCTCAACCTGCAAATCAAAGTGATATTATTGTCATAGCGAATGAGGATCATGGGTCATTGACCATGCGCACAATAGTACTATTGTCAAGATTAATGTCAATATAATCTGTGTACCAAATGAATTTGAAATCCAAGATTGTAGTACCTCACTGAATGTCATAAGGCTTGGCTTGTCACCAACTGGTGGAGTTTGATTGCAGACCATGTGTGCAACAGGTAGCCTAACAGAAGAACCCTTCTGAGCCATGACCCGGCTACGGGAAACAACTTCATCCATCCAAGCACCGCCTCCTTTCTCTGAAGGGCGAGAGTATGGATCAAAATAAAAATAAGCTATTGGATTTCCAGAAGAGTCTTTGACGCGGTAGAACTTAACATCGCTGTTCCAGACCTTTAAAACAGCAATATATTACAGATCAACAAAGATAACAACATTATGAAAATTAAGCAGAAACACAAAAGATTAGGTTCCAGATATTAACCGGAGCTACACCATCTGCTGGCTCAACATCAATTCCAAATAGTGTCTCAGCTAGATCGAAAAGTCCATCCATTACCTTTGGCAGTGAGAAGTAGGGCCGTAGTTCTTCCTAATAGTACAAGCAGTGAGTTGTAAGGGACCAACGGTCAAGAGTTTGAAATTGGAAACTGTACCACAGGCTAAAGAATAGGAACACTAACCTCATTTATATCGTATTTGGATTCACGGAGTCTTTCATTCCAGAAAGTGATGTCCCAGTGTGTCAAACTATCAGCTTCTGCAGCACCTTGGTTCTTTGCAAAAATCTTAAGGTCTTCTATGTCTAAATCAATAACACATGTGAAATCGGTTAGGGTCCTTTTTCAATAGGCTAATGCAAAGAAGCTAGAGGGCCATTAAATAACTAATATGTGGATTCAAAGATAATCTACATCAAGAATTACCTTGAACAGCCGGATCCCAAGAAGCAATGCGGAGCTTTTCTAGTAGCTCATCGGCTTTCTCTACGGTTGCCATTTTTGTTGCCATGCTTAACTAAATTAAGAAAATGATATAAATTTAATTCCATGACTAAATGAGGAGTAGCTTGACCTTGTTAAATGACTATACCTCAGCGTAATTGTTGTAACCAAGAAGCTTAGCCTTTTCTAATCGAAGCTTCAAGATTTGGTCAATAGTTGCTGTATTATCGAAATCACCCGAAGATGCACGAGATAAGTAAGCACGGTAGACTTCCTCGCGCAGAGCACGATTTTTGGCATGTTGCATTACAGGGAGATAACTGGGAGCATCCAGTGTAATGAGCCATGGTCCAGTGTCAGCAGTTGCATTTTCATGTCCCTTGTGTCATATATCAAGCTGCATCAACAACTGAATAACCGCAAAAGAAAAGAAGATGAGACTTGTACACATCTTTAGATACCGTTATTACCTTGGAAACAGCTGCTTGTGCGAAAAGCCCAAGTGCAGATGGAGGCAATCCCTCGATCTCTTTCTTGTCTGTTATCAACTTTTCAAACTTCTTTGTAGCATCTAAAACATTTACAGAGAACTTATGGGAAAGTTTTTCAAGTTCCTATAGTGGAAAGCAGCAAATCGAGTAAGTATATGATATTAGTAATTACAAAGAGATATGATTGTCGACAAATGGAGCTGTGAATACCCTAAAATCATTCACAAAGCAAGTAGATATATTTATAATTATTTATTAGTCAAGAGTTTTACACAAACCTGTTCAATTTTGTTAAATTCTTCTCTCTTGTCATCTTCAAGAGCAATACCACTGAGAACCGCCTCCTTTATTTGAGCTGAAAAAACATGAAAGCCATAGTTAGCACACATCTTTAGAAATTGAAAATAAAGAGATTCTGTTTATCCATAATTTATCTATTCCTTCTTATGTCCCAGTTACAGTTACTCGCCTTCTACTAGACGTTGACGAGCTTCACTCAGTGTTTTCCAGTCTGGAGATTCACGAATAGACTTAAATGCATTGTAAATAGGTTTGCTCTGCCCCAACCTGAGCTGGAACTTCACCTTCTCTGGCTGTAGAATGAAAGTAGAGTTAGAAGAACAAGATATCTAAATCATACTCTAAAAGTACATAAAGGGAATCAAAACACTAACAAGAAGAGAAAATTTTGGCAATAAAAATATTTAAAAACAAATTTAAAATTCACCTAATCCTATGGAAGGGTTATCATCTTAGTTTAGAGTTAAAATTATAAACTACCTGAACTTCTTCAATGGCAGCACGAAGCTCGGATGTGTCCTTAACAGCCTTAAGGTGATTGATTATTCCCCAAACAACAGTTAACCTATCAATAATCTTCTCCAGTGGCTCCACTAGTTTTGGCCATGAAGGCTCCACAGTTTTCTCTACCTGCTCCAATTCAGCTTCCTGGAAAAAAAAAAACCCCGTAAGAAAACTAAACATCAAAATCGTTTCAAACAATTCTAAACAGACACTAAATCCAATAAATCTAACAAATCCGTTAACATGAACATCGAATTTCGAAACTATACTAATGTTCAATAAACCCTAAGTCCACAGAAGAAGAAGACGAACATTTTAGCATAGAAACAAAAACCTATTCGATCACTACAGGGACTATATAGACAATGGATCACTCAATACGATGAATCGAGACAGTAATGTGTAAGAAAGAGAATCCTACGAGCTGCTGCAGCAGAGCGCGAATCCCTGGTCTGACATGGCCAGCATCTACGGAATCGAACGGAGGAAACTCGAATTTCTGCAACAGAGGGTTCGATGAGAGAGAATCTTCAGAAGCCATCGATGAAGACGACGAGGAATCGATCAAGAGAAGCGGCGGCGGCGGCGGCGGCGAAGTTGGATCAGAAGAAAATGAAAAACGTGGATCAGGCATGACCAATATATAAGAAACCTCGCGTTTGCGTTTATCGTTGCGTTTGCGTTTCCGTGAGCCTTTTTAAGTGACGTTAAACATGATACGATACTGATACGGCCCAATAAGCCTTTTAAAGGAAGACTAAAAGCCCAATGGGCTCACGAGTAAAATTTCGGAGAATCATATTTCATAAATAACGATCCCTAACTTTCAAAAACTAACACTTTCCACCACGAAGTTTACATTTAATACAATAACAACCCCCAACATCTTTAGATTCTTGCCTAAAACAACTGTTAGTAAAACAAAAGAAATAAGACAAAAGAGACCCTTTCTAGTCAGCTTATGGGTTAGCCATAGATGAAGTTTAGTAAGACTGGTTAGGCCAGAGGAAGAACTCGGCGGGATTTGGCGCAAGAACTCCCATCGATCCCTGACCGTTGGAGCCATCGTTAGACCCAGTCGAGTCGGAAGCTACATTCTCCGGAAAATAGTGAAGAAAGTTCTGTTGTTGTTGGCGATGGTAAAGAGAAGCTGCTTCAAAAGGAACCATATGAGATTGAACGTCTGAATTAGGACAAAGACCGAAGTTAATGCTACTTTGGTTAGGACATGACTGAATCTGAAGCTGAAGCAGTTGTTGAAAACTGAGTATTGGTTTCTCCTCTGTTGGTGAAGCTTCCATTGAGAGTCTAAGGCGTTTAGCTGCACCGCCTATGGGAAGTGCAGTCTTCATGATGGTTTCAACGTCGTAACGGTTCATCTCAAAGTTAGTCACAGCGTTTGTTCCTCTGAATTTTATAGCTGCTATGTCGTAAGCCTCGGCCGCTTCCTCTTCTGTAGCTAACAACATAAGCGTAAAAGAGTAATCAAAATCCGAACTTTAGGAGTATGTTTTAAGGTAAAGGTTATTGATTTAACTTACTGAATGTACCGAGGTAAAGATCTTTGTTCCCGGATACACGGCCAATCCTTGCTTGCCAACGTCCTTGTTGATGATGCCTTGTGACCCCTCTGTATATCGAAGCTCCTCTCGAAAAACCGCTACTCTTCCTGTGTTATACCGGTTCCAACTTTCTCGGTTACTATCAAATAAATACACAAAATAGTTTTTTTTTTATAAACTCTTGCTTTTGGACTTACCTCCTGAGAGAAGCAATGAACTCTTGCTTGGTCATGTGCTTCATTTCTTCTAGTTCTTTCGCGTAATTTGTGATCTAAGATTCGTTAGAACAGATTAGTAAAGAGTAACCAAGATATACAAAACAGATAAAAATCAGTACAAGAGAAAGAAAGGTGTTTACAGGGAAATTGGTGGTAGCATCAGCATTCCAGTATTTAAGAGCTGCTAAGTCGTAAGCTCGAGCCGCCTTATCTTCTTTGTCATATCCACCTGAATCATTCGCAAAGTTTTACACTAAAATCTCTACATTTTTAACATAGAGATACTCAGAGACCCATTGGGTTATTGTTCTTACCCAAATATACTATGGATTAAAGCAGAGCCAAGCACAAAGCGAAAACATACCAAGTAGTACATGCAAAAAGAAACAAACAATTAGAAACAACATGTAATCAAAATATAATCACCACATAAGTATGTAAGATAACAACAATGCAGAACATACTTAAGGCAAATTAGTCATTAAAACAACAAATTAAGTTTTGATATGTTCTCTGGTTATTGATGAGGGATAACAGGTCAAATACTCTTGAAAGTGAAAGTGATACTATGAGAGTATTCATACTTTGCTTTGGTGATGTGAACATCACACGTAAATCAATCTGACACCTTAAGAAACACTACACTCTGTTGAAAATTCACTTATTTATTGTTTTACTATACAATATTAAACAAAATCAATCTCTAATCAAACCCTAAAAGTACTCCTCACTTTAAACCCTATGAAGCTAAAAACTCTAAGAAAGAGTCAGATGGTCTCACGTCACATGCCTTCATAACATCAAATCTTATATATATATATATATATATGCCTTAACACAATGTGTATATATAGGACTATAGGTGAAGAGAGTCAAAGTGGGTCCAAAAACATGTCAATCAAGAAACAGAGATTGCATCATATAGGCAACATATACCATGGGACCCCCTTCTTATGCACCTTTCTAGGCTTTTAGCCTTTAGTAAGTATGAAATGAAAGGAAAAGAAAATGTAAATAAAAAGACAAAGGAACAAAATGGCGGCACACTTTTGCTAGATATATGCAAAATTCAACAACAACAGCTATATTTCAAGATTGTGAATTTGTAATAAGTGATTTAAGTAAATAAAATAAAATTTGATAGAAAGAATGAAAATAAATTACCTTGACGTCCTTTTCTTGCTTGACCTTCTCTCTTACAGCTATTATCCCATAGATGAGCTTCATACCTTCCCGTCCATCTATGTCTAATGCCATATCAATCAATAAAAATCAAAACTTTAATAGTTTTTTTTATTAACTATTCAACAAAATCACAAATTAAAAATATTTGAATAATTAATTAACTTTTACCTAGTGACTCCTCTGTAAATCGAAGTCCTTTGTCCTGTTCCTAACTTATCAGCGACCTTCTTCTTAGAACAATCCGATTTTTCGACAATCGCAAAAAGCTTCTCCTTCTCAGATTCTGTCTTCTCCTCTCTGTTGTCGTTGTAATGATGATTAGTGATGTGATTAGTATCGTTAATGTTAACACCAAGTAGTGACAAAGCTCCTCCCTTTACTACACATCCACCGTTAATAAAACCCAACTCCGGCAGCACGGGATAATATTCAGCCACGTCGACATCTGAACCGGATTTTGTGGAGAAACCGGTTTGAAAACCGGTCATGGTTAGATCGGAATAAAACCCGGTTTGTTTATTGTGGTGGTGGTGACGTGGATCATAGATTTGGGTTAGTGAAGAGTCTTCTTGTGTTTCGGCTTGGGTGTTATCGGCGGAGTAACGTACGAACGGAGAAGAAAAGTCGCCGAGAAAATCTTCGAGCTTAGGGACGTGAAGTTGTGTGTCCACGAACGTTGAATCCGCCATTGAAGTTGCTACAATATGAGCTTCTTCTTTGAAGAATCCATGTGGTTTTTGATTTGACCAACCTTTTAAAAATTATAATAAAAAAGCAAACTTTCAACTATTAACGAAACAAATAACAGAGAAACACAACAAAAAAATGTGTAGTTTTCTTTATGAATAGAACAAAAATCTTCAACCAAAAAAACTTTGCTTCTGTAGGAAACAGACAAAAAAACAGAGAGAGAAAGAGAGAGAGTCGGTTTATAAGGATAAGCTATGAAGTCGGTTACTAAAGGGTACATACACAAGCATGTATTGTATCACCTCAAGAGAAGAAAGAAGTGTTTTTTTTATATATAATTTACCATAGAAATTATCGAGGAGATAAGGAGATGTGGAAGAAGAATTGTCGTAAGACACGAACTGAGACTCGTGATCAGATGATCTCACCATCTCCATTGGTGACTGTGTAAACGTTAACCAATTCGTCATCAAGTTTCTTTCTCTCTTTTCTTTTATTGTTGCTTTCTCTCTCTCTCTCACTTATGTTGATCTTCTTGCTTTGGTAAATCCTGGGTTACGTTTAATAAATTAAGAAAGCTTATTAAAAGTTAGGGGGAGAGAGAGAGGTTTTATAACTTTCTATATTGTGAATATGCGGAAAAAGACAAAATAATTAAAAGGTTGTTTTTTTTTGTTGATGTTTGACTACAAAACATGAACTATGTTTATCAAACGTCATTATGTAAAGTGTTTGTGTATTTTTTGTGTATTTGAGTATTAAATTAAATCAAAACATGTATTATTAATAAACACTCTATAAAAGGGAACTTAAAATGCTTCATTAAGCACTTTTCATTATAAGGTGCTTATTAATAATACATATTTTGATTTAATTTAATACTCAAATACATAAAAAAAATAAACAAACACTCCACGTAAGCACTTTGATGAACATGCTCTTAGGTTCAAAAACTATCCATTGCATGTCTCTTTTTTTTTTTTTTTTTTGAAAGTTAATGTATGTTGACTGGTTCTCGAGAGTTGAATGAAGATTAAACCAAGAAGAAGCATACTTATATAAATGTCACTTTAATTTCAAGGAAACCCTTTTTTTAGAAAATGTTATTTTTATCACCATTTTATCAAAATGCAAGGTATGAGTTCTGAGGAAATTATTTAGTAAAATATTAATCACGAAAATGGTTGTGGGGGTTCCTCTGTAAAAAACGAAGCAAATCAAAGTAATTAATTGAAGGAGAAAAATACGAAAGCCCAGCAATTAAGGCACGTGATTATGACCATTGTACCATTAATCTTTTCTTTAATACCCTCCAATATCTTCCACATTATATTTTAACACACATATTGTTGGTACATGATTTCGGCAGGCCCATTAAGAGTAATAATCGAAGCCCACTAAAAAAATGCCCAACGTGATAAGAAGATAGCTAAGTCAATCATGGAGGAATGGGAGCCATCTATTTAGGAACCGCCAAGCTAAAAAGGTGGATCTAAAACAATATGCAAGGAGAGAAAGATGAGTATAAAAAGAGGCTAGGGAACATGGAGTTTAGGTCTTCTTCTCTCACGTTTTGACACACTCATATTCTCTCAGATACACATTGCAACTCTTGTATTATCATTCTTATTTTTAATATCAAAGCTAAAACGACTCTTTGTAACCATTGTTCAAACTCAATCATTAATACAATTCATTTTTCTCATTGATTCTTATTCGTATTCGCATCTATAAATTTGTATTCGGTGATTTGAATAATATTGTTGGTTCGATTCTCATAAAATATAGTGAAGGGGATTTTTAACCTCTTCATTTTGGCGCCGTCTGAGGGGATCGATTAATTTTCAATACAAATCATACCATCCGGATCAAATTCTCGAATCAAGATGTCAGATAATTTCACATCTCAACTCACATCGGTCGAGATCAGTGCCAACGTAGCCAATAACATCCAACAAGCACTAACCGCGCTCTTGGAAAAGGTCAATAAAATCGACGCCGACGGACAAGCCCACGCGCAGCGCATAGATCAAGAATCAAAGAAAACCCATCAACAAATCGAAGACCTCACCGCCACGATCAATGCGATAACAAGCGCCCGCGAGCTAAGGCACCAAAGGACCGACCCGAGTCCGGTTCAAAGAACCCAACTGGATTTCAGCACGTCCCCAACGGGCGCCAACGATTCAACCCTCGAGTTCGGAGGACCAAGCAAGTCCGCCCCCGGGAGGATCATCGCCTTGCCGGGAGCTATCCTCAACCATCCGGCACTAGCCCCAACCTGCTGGGCGCTAGCCTCAACTTACCAGGAGCTATCCTCAACCATTCGGGCACTAGCCCCAACCTGCCAGGCGCTAGCCTCAACTTACCAAGAGCTATCTTCAACCATCCGGGCACTAGTCCCACGGTGGGCGCTAGCCTCAACTTGCCAGGAGCTATCCTCAACCATCCGGGGACTGGCCTAAACCATTTGGGTCCGAACCCTGACCCCAACATCACATCGATTTTGAATCACAGCCGCCTAGACACCGAGCATGTCTCGCCCAACTTGGACCGCGAACCGCGAGGTACCTATTTTACCCCAACAGGGGCTGACCGTAATCTGGCAAAGCTCAACCGCGACCCCGCGGGCACCATCCGCGAATTTCCAAACATCATCTACGACCCTAGTCGAGACAACCATCGACGACCAGGCATTTCGGAAAATCCAAACGACATTGTCAACAACAACACAACCATAGACGAAATAAAGAAATTGCTATCCGAATCACTAAAGAAAATGAGATCGGAAATACACCAAGCCACAAGCGCGGCACCCGAAATCGACAGACTAATCGAGGAATCCTTGAAAACCCCCTTCGCTAATCACCTTGTCGACACTCCAGTAAAAAACCCGGGAAAGATCAAACTTCCGGTCTACGATGGCCTATCCGATCCAAGGGAGCACGTGACGGCATTCCGCATTGCGGTCGGCAGAGCCCAATTCAACGACAAGGAACGAGAGGCGAGGATACCGTCAACTGTTCGTAGAAAACCTCTCGGGACCGGCCACGACATGGTTCTCAAAAATCGAACAAGGATCAATCGCCGGTTTCAACCAACTCACGGCAATGTTCCTCAAGCACTACTCAGTGTACATCCAAGAAGAAACAACCGAAGCGGAACTATTCACACTATCCCAGGGACCCACAGAATCGCTAAGGAGCATAATCGAAAAATTCAAAGCCGTGCTCTCAAAAGTAAAAGTAACCGACACCGTAGCGTTATCCGCACTCAGAAACGCCCTCTGGTTCGATTCCGACTTCAAGAAGCACATTTATATTGAAAAACCGGTCACAATCGACGACGCACTTCACCGAGCACAATGCCACATACTAATGGAGGAGGAAAGAGAAGCCCTCGCCAAAAAATACAACGAGCTAGTCAAACCATACGTAAACGCGATTCCGACACATCAAGTGGCAAACCCGAACCAACTCAACCAGGCCCCAACCGGACAAAGGATCTCTCAACACGGGCGCAACCAATAAAGACCAGGAACATGAAATCGATGTCAACAAGAGAGTGCTACTTAGCTGAATTCCGCCAAATGCAATTCTAAAACCATGGAATTCGGTCCATCTCATGAAGTACTACTGCAAGAAATCAACTATTCAATAACCTGTAATCCAACTAGTGAACTACGACAAGGCTTGATCCCCTCTTCGGGGTACGTAGGCAACTCATCATCGAGTACGACCTATATTAAAAATAAAAAACAAAAAGGGGGGCTAGGGTACATACTCTACCCCGAGTACACACTCCACTCAATCAACAAAACAATCACATTGCCGACCCGGCCGGTCGTGCAATTACACGTCTCAAACGAGACGACTCACATTAGAATCCAACAGCGCGCTATACAAATTTTTCTAATAAGCCGGAAACAACTCCGCAACCAAACGATTAATATAAACTCTATTAATCCAAGCCGGAAACCACTCCGCAAACATACAATTAATAAAAATCGACTTTATTAATGTAAGCCGAAAACCACTTCGCAATCCAACAATCAATAAACAACCTTACAAATTCAAAATTAAAACAACAAAGTCTTCCAACCAAAAGGTTTAAAAGCCTCCTCAAGCCAAAGTCTAGAAAGCACCAAAGCTTAAAAGGAAAAAACACAAAGCAAAGCAAAGTCCACACCTCGTCATCCGCAAACCGACCATCCCCAACACGCGCACGATCTCCCGAAGGACTGCCAGCAGACTGATCCATACCAGCCTGCATTGAAGCAACCAAACCAGGGCCTAAACCCCGATCACTTGCCGCCTCCATCAAACCCGACACCTCGATGACGCTTGGCGCCTCGACCAGCTCGTCAATGATAACTCTCAACCTGCTTGCCCCAACATGAACATGACGACTTTAAACCTGATCATCATGAGCTCGTCCTCGATGAACCTCAACTTGCATTTCGCGATTCTCAACCTGGTCGTCCTCAGCTTGCATTTCACGGTCCTCAACCTGGTTGTCCTCAGCTTGCATCCAACGACCCTCAACCTGCTCGTCCCCAACTCGCTATTATGAACTTCAATATGCTCATCCTCAGCTCGTTCGTGACCACGATTAACTCTAGCATGCATCAAAGCAACTAAACCAGCACTCTTCGTAACCTCAGAAATTCAGGGGGCTCATTTGCCTCAACCTTATTGGCCCCTGCCTTAACATTTTTCACCGACACCAAATAATGGTCCAAGTTGTCCCAACTTCGATTCGATCACTCGAGCTCGCCACGACTCACCACGAGATCGAGGGGGCTAACTGTTGGTACATGATTTCGGCAGGCCCATTAAGAGTAATAATCGAAGCCCACTAAAAAGATGCCCAACGTGATAAGAAGATAGCTAAGTCAATCATGGAGGAATGGGAGCCATCTATTTAGGAACCGCCAAGCTAAAAAGGTGGATCTCAAACAATATGCAAGGAGAGAAAGATGAGTATAAAAAGAGGCTAGGGGACATGGAGTTTAGGTCTTCTTCTCTCACGTTTTGACACACTCATATTCTCTCAGATACACATTGCAACTCTTGTATTATCATTCTTATTTTTAATATCAAAGCTAAAAACGACTCTTTGTAACCATTGTTCAACCTCAATCATTAATACAATTCATTTTTCTCATTGATTCTTATTCGTATTCGCATCTATAAATTTGTATTCGGTGATTTGAATAATATTGTTGGTTCGATTCTCATAAAATATAGTGAAGGGGATTTTTAACCTCTTCACATATGCATACTATAGAATAAGAATACTACCTACTGTCCATTAGTTTTCAAACAAATTAAGTTTTTAACGTTTAATACTTTCTACTATTAATTTAATACAACATAAATATTACAAGAAAGTATTTGAAGTCACTAAAATTGATCTAATGGTTTGAAAAGCTATAAGAGCATTGTTATCGGTTTATACCTTAAATAAACCTCTTAAATTTTTTTCATTTTTTAAAAAAAATTAAAAAAAAAAAAAAACAAGAGAACGAATCGCGGGCCGCCACATGGCAGATGGGGCCCGCGAATAATAGAAGAGTTGCCTCTTAAATTGGAGTTTTAAGAATCGGTTTTTGTTTTATTTTGCGGGCCCCATCCCCTTAGAGGTGAATTAAGAGCATCGATATTAATGGCCTAATCATCGAAATTATAGTCTAACTAATGTCAATTATAATCATCATCCTTATCTTTGGTATCCATAATTTTTTGAAAAAAATAATGCTAGGAGGCACGTGCGCAGCATCTTTTGATGCATATCTTCATGGCGTTTAAAACTCGGTGGTGCACGTGTATATTAAGTATTAATCTTTTTCATTTTTTTGTCTTTATCTCTTTAACAAAACCTTCTATTTTAATTATCTTTGTTTTTCCCGTAAAGTACTAATGTAATTTCTTAAAATATTTGCACTTTAGCCTTTGTCGTCTTTTAAATCTTAAGATGTTTTGGTTGTATTTAGCTAAACTTGTAGGGACAAATACCCAAATTAGCACTAAAACAACATACTATAATATTAAACTCCATGTTCGACGGCTAATTAACCACTTTGGGTCGGGGTAATGATGTCTGTAATGTGCACACTTCTTAATCTTTCTTTTATTATTATGTAACGAGTAAATTTGGGTACAATTACTAGACTAATTAATAATTAGGCAGATAGTGTAAATAGTTTAGTTAGTAATGACAAAGAGATGATAGTTTCGTGTGTTTATGTAATTATATTCTTTCTTTTACAGCAAGGATTTATCAAAGTATAAAACTAATAAACTATATAAGTCAGTCATTAGTCAAATAAAACAGCCGTGAAAGCTTAATTAGATTAGTCTGTAAAATGTAAATATAAAATTCACTATGTATTTATTAATTACACTCGGCAAAGAAAACAATAAATTAGTTCACTAGGTTTAACCAATACTAATCATTTTTATGACATTTTACTTGTGAGTTGCTAGGCACACAAATAATATTATGCAAGTGAGAAGAGATCAAAGTCATAGTGATTACTGATTAGAGAATATATTTTAAACAATTAAAAACATTTGATGATTAAGTAGTGTTAGTAAAATACATGGAAAAGATATTTATGAACCAGCAGGCTTCGACTTCTTATACAATGAAGGTTGTATACAAGAGAAAATAGACAATCTCTGTTTCTTTGGCTTCACGTCAAAGATAAAAGATCTCAAAGGAATACGACGAGTCTTGCCACCTTGTGAAGAAGAAGACACTGCCTCGCAGCTATTCTTTGACTCCGAAAGCGAAAACTCTTCACATAGTTTCTCGAGTGTTTTATCAACTTCATGCTTCAGTTTCATTACTTGATCTAAACCTGTCTGAATCTCATCTGATACCCTATTGTTCTCTTTCTCCATGTTCTTTACTTCTCCTTCAAATTTAGCTCCTTGATAGATTGTAAACTTGGTTTCGGTGTCTTCAGAATCGGTCTTTAGAGCCTCTTTAAGCTCATTTTGTATATCACCAAGTGTTGAAGCTCTTAAGCTAATCTCTTCTTTTAAGAGCTTACTCTTCTCTAGCCAAATAGTCATCTCTGTTTTGATCTCTGTGAGGTGTTTGTATATAGGACGGACATTTGTTATGAGAGTATTGTTGTTTCCTCCTCCTTCTTCTTCTTCTTCTTCTTCTTGATTCTTTTGTTTAATGATATTCAATATCTCAACGTGTAAGTCTTTGATTCCTGTATCAAACTGTTGTATCTGACCAAAAGAGTTGCTAAACCTCACAAGAAGATTCAAGTTTTCGCTTAGTAATGCATCTACTCGTGCTTCGAATTGTCTTTCGTATGGTGATAGTATCTGTTTTTGACCTGTTATCGCGTTTGTGACATTGTCTTCTTTGTAGATTAGCATGAAAAGTTGATCCTTTTGTTGTTGTTGTTGTTGTTTCTTGGATCTAACCTTTTGTTTATCATTATCATCGCCTTCGGTTTTATCTTCTAGCAAGAGGTTTAGTCTATGGTTTAAGACCTTGAGTTGTTCATCTTTCACGGTGTTTTCACTCTTGAGTTTAGTTTCTGTTTCTTCTAACATTCTCTTGACTTCTTTATAGTTTCTAAGTACTTTCGTGTACTCGGTCAATAGATGTTTCTCTCTGACTTCTATTCCATGTTCTAACAGCTTCTGCAAGAAAGCTTCATCTTCTGTTTCATTGTCTTGTTTTGAGGTTAAGATATGTTTCTCTAATGAAACTTCCTTCTCTACAGTTTCACTTTCCACTTCTTCTTTCTTAGCTATAACCGAATCATCGAGATTCTCCTCTGTTAAAGTTCTTGAATCTTGAATTTGCACATTAGTAGCCTTAAGGTCTTCATGCCCTACTTCTTGCTTTAAGCCATTTAGTCTCTCAGACAAGAAATTTAGTTTCATAAGTGCTAGAGAAAGATGTTTTTCGATGTTTTCGCTCTGTTCTTGAACTGCTTTGTCTATATCCTTAACACCCTTTAGCTTTTTCTCCATATTTTGATCATCATTAGCTTGAGATGTGTTGTTATTATCTTCTTTGAGAGCTTTAATCTGTGCTTTAAGATCATCGATTTCTTCGCGTAGCCTATGTATCAAAGCTGCTTGAGAAGAGAACAAGTTCTCTAAACTCATCACATCATTCACAAGCTCATCTATCTTATCAGCCACATCTGTTATGGTCACACATGTGCTAGCTTCAACACCAAGCTCTTCTTTAACCTTCTCTTGGTCCATTGTTACATCTCCATGGTTTCTTGCATCATCACCAAGAAAGTTATAATAATCAGAAACTTGACCAAGCTCCTCTGTTGATTCTATGATATGTTTTCTTGAAATGTTAGTTTCTTTAACATTCTTATCTTGCTTAACTCTCATCTCCTCTAGCTTCTCTTTACATGAATTGAGAGCTGTGGTAGACATCAGAATCTGAGCTTCTTGATTCTCAATGACAACACTTTCGTCGAATTCGTCTTGTAAGCTACAAACTTTGCCTTGTTTCTCAATGATACTATTCTCAATCTCCCAATACTTTGCAATACTATTCTCATAAGAGCTTTTCACAAACTCTTTCTCTGTTTGCAATGCAAGAATCTCCTTTTGCAACTTATCAATCTCTTCCACGGCTTCGGTCTTGCTTAGACCGGACTTGTTAGTCACAACGGTCGAAGAAAAAGCATGTTCTTTAATAGGTTTTCTAGACAAGAACATCTTTGAAGCAGAATCATGAGGAACCTTTGGTATGTTATGCTTTGTTGATGCTTGGTCTATGTGTGGTTTAGTAGTAGTAGAAGAAGAAGATGAATCGTCGTCTTCGTTCATTGTAAACTCAGGGACTTGGTCAGGAAAAACAGAAGCTATTGTTGTGTTAGCGTTTTGTAGCTCTTTAGAGATGTGATCATACCTCTCCGCTAAAGCGCGATAAGCTTTGAATGATTCTTCGACAAAACATATTAGTTCTGGTCTTCTTTTGTAATACATTTCTGCACGCTTAGCAAATGAATCACCTTCATCTTCTAATAGCTTAAGTGCGTATTGCACTTTCTCTTCAATATCTAAATGAAACAAAAACATTATATCTTAAAAAACACTAATTATGTAATTATATGGGTTTGTTTGTTAATTGTTATGTTTAATTAATTACCTTGAAGGTTTTCTTCTAGCCATTTGGATTGTTTGGTTCGTACATGGCTTGCCCACCACCATGAATATGCATTGCTTGCAGCTCTTCTTAACATCTTTCTCTTTGTTCTTAAACCTTATTTTTCTTTTATTAAAATCTCATTGTTAATTACTTCGATATTTTTTTTTTTCTTTTTTGAAGTTTTTATGTTTAAGAAGAAGAGATATGTGTGTTCTTTCTTTTCTTTTGTTGTAAATCTTGTTGGTGAAAGAATGGTGTAGAGGATGATTCGGCTGTTTGAAGATGATAATAGTAATTAATGGTAAATATTGTTAATTTGTTTTAACAAAATAAATTAATACTTTGTTACTGTAAACAGATGAATGCAACGTAACCCAAAACACATGTGATTGTGTGACGTGTCATACCAAAAATGGAAACTTGTGTGTCAAAAAAATACAAAAATGAAAAGTGAGTTATATACAATTAATTAATTATATATTAATGAAGAATCTATTCGCCGCACGGATCTGACGTGTTATGCAGACGTGGCGACTTCTTTACCACTTTTACACGGAACGTTGCTCATATAGAAGCGGCGTCGTATTGTTGTCTGCGGCGAATCTCCCCTCCGTCTTTGTCTTCTCTTCGAAGAAAGAACTTCCTCGAAGAAGCTCGAAACCCTGAAATCTTTTTCGTTCCTTCGCTTTTCGATTCTTGGGTAAGTTTCGATTATGATCGTATCTCCGATTTAGAATTCAATTTAGTTGTAATCGTCTCTGTGTTAGTGTGCATCGATGATTCTTATTTTCCCCAATTTTATCTAAAAAGCATAGATTAATCGATCAATTTCTGATCTTTTGTTACGCTCTCGTTATTGATTGATACTTTTGTGGCGATTTGGTTTTGGTGTTTAGTCTGCAACTTTCGATTGCTTCACATTCTCACAGTTTTGTAAGTAATAGAAATTGAGTTCTCAAGACTTTCATTGGCACTGTTGTTTTTGCTGCTGCATCTGAATCATTCACACATGTTTTAACTTTTAAATGGTAAGCTTCACTTTTTGATTGTGCAGGGTTCGTGTGAGCATTCACTAGCTTCTTTCTGCTAGGTCTTGAGGCTTTATGATCGGTGCTTCTAACGCCGCTTGCTAACACGTTGACTCGGGTCAAGTTATGTCTCTTTATGGTTCATTGCAGTTGTCCAATGGCATGTGTATTTGTAGAAAGCAAGGGTTATATAGCTCAGAAAATGTATGTTTCTTCTACATTGTCCCTGGGATTGTTTCCCTTTTAGTTCGTTTTCTCACTTTCTATATATGTGTTTATTCTTAGAGTGTCATGAGAAGGAAGCTGTATATATCAAAGAGTTCTCCTCTCTCGTTAAGGGTTCCGGTAATATTAACAAAAACAGCTTACTTTAGTCAATTAACTTGCTTTGCTCTGATGTTTAGTAACATATTATCTTTCTGTTTACAGTTTGGGCAACGGGATTTCAGGAATATCTTACACCCGGATTACCTTCGTAGGCCTATTTGTTCAGTACCATGCAGAACTGCTAGTTTTAGGTGTCATTCTTTTTCTGCTGGAGGCAAGGTAATCGTCGAGCCTGCTATTAAAGCTGTCACTGTGCTGCTGGCAAGGTAAGACGTCTATTAGTTGATTTCCATAGTGCATGCGTTGTCATTACTGTGGTTTCTCCTTTTCTTTTTAACACATTCCCCGTTCTTTGCAGGTCACGCTGTTTATTACAACAGTTCCCCCTTATATATAAGTTAGTTCCAGCTGTTGCTCTTCTCATTTTCTCCCTGTGGGGCTTAGTGCCTCTTGTTCGGCAAGGAAGAAACCTATTACTCAATGTGGGTCTAGCCATTTCAAGTTCATATGTACTTTTTTGTTAATGCTTACTCTCTGTGCTGCGTGTATATGATATTCTGAAAATTCACCCTTGAACCGTTGTAGAAAAATGATAACGGGTGGAAAAAGAGTGGCACATACCATGTTATGACTTCGTATGTTCAACCCCTGCTGCTATGGTTAGGAGCTCTATTCGTCTGCAGGTATCTATCAAGGAGTTCCTCTGGACTCTCTGAGGTTCATTGTCTATATATTTTGGTGATATTTGTATTTGAAATGCTTTGTTGAGATAGCTGATAGATTGTTTATACATGGTGACTATTACTTATGCAGAGCATTAGATCCTGTTGTTCTTCCTACCGAGGCTAGCAAGTTGGTAAAGGACCGGCTTTTGAATTTTGTGAGGTCTTTATCAACAGTACTTGCATTTGCCTACTGCATATCAAGGTACTGTCTTATTTTCCAAATATCATGTCTTTCATTCTTATGTTAGTGGTTTGTTTCACTTGGAAATTGTTAAGTGGTTCAGTTCATGACTTCTGACTGGTTTGATTTTACCATGCAGTCTTATTCAACAAACACAAAAGTTCTTCCCTGAAACAAGTGACCCAAACAATACAAGAACTGTATGTAGTGCAACACTCACAGAAATGCAACTATCTTACACGTCTAAGCCTTGTGTTACTGCAATTATCTGCTTGCCATATCAAAACCCTTAACAGCCTTTTTTGTTGCTATTTTGTCCTTGAAATGGGACAGATGGGGTTTCAGTTTGCTGGGAAAGCACTGTATTCTGCTGTTTGGGTCGCTGCTGTTTCACTTTTCATGGAGTTGTTGGGTTTCTCTACACAGAAATGGCTCACTGCTGGAGGTCTTGGGACCGTTTTGATTACTCTTGCTGGCCGAGAGGTGAAACCTGAGTTATATTAAGTCTTTCTCTCTCTTTCTGAAAAATTATTTCGTTAAAGCTGAGTTTTTGCTGTTCCAGATTTTGACAAACTTTCTTTCAAGTGTCATGATCCACGCAACCCGGCCATTTGTTCCGAATGAGTGGATTCAAACAAAGATTGAAGGATATGAAGTTTCTGGTACTGTAGAGGTTAGTATCATAATCTTTGAGCTGAGTGTGAATCTTTTCCTGGCTTCCATGCACGTCGTTCACATGCCTAACTTTCTCAAATGGTTGTTGCAACGCATTTTCAGCATGTTGGTTGGTGGTCACCAACGATCATAAGAGGTGAAGACCGTGAGGCGATCCACATCCCAAACCATAAATTCACAGTCAATGTAGTGAGAAACCTTACTCAGAAAACTCATTGGCGTATCAAAACTCACCTGGCAGTCAGTCACTTGGATGTTAACAAAATACATGTGTGCTTCCTAATTCCCATATGATTGTTAACTCGTTATAGCGTTGTTTGGCTGATCTGTGTTCGTAACTTCTTTAAACAGAATATTGTGGCTGACATGCGGAAAGTATTGGCTAAGAATCCTCAAGTTGAGCAGCAGAGGTTACATAGAAGGATATTCTTGGAGAACGTCAATCCAGAAAATCAGGCCCTTGTGGTTAGATTTCAGTGCCTATCTTGAAGTGAATATTAGATATTTGGATAGTCTGGTTCTTACACATGATTCTACAGATACTCATCTCTTGTTTTGTGAAGACATCACATTTCGAAGAGTACTTATGTGTAAAGGTAAGTTAAAGTATTCCATCTACTCTAGTTGGCGTTTTTCTTGGAGTTACTTAACTTTTTACTCTCTTGGCAAAACAGGAAGCTATACTGTTGGATCTTCTTAGAGTGATAAGCCATCACCGAGCACGTCTAGCTACACCAATCCGTACAATCAGAAAGATGTACACACACACCGATGTGGAAAATGCACCATTTGGAGAATCAATATACGATAATGGAGGTGTTGCTTCTCGGCGTCCCTTGATGCTAATCGAGCCCTCTTACAAAATCAACGGAGAAGACAAATCAAAATCTCAAATTCGTGTACCGGTACCAACTGCAGATAAAGAAAACAAGAGTTCGACTCCAAAGTCCAAAGAAATGTCTTTTTCTGAGCCAAATGCGAACCTGAAAGTTGGAGAATCCCCTGTTTCTGATGCTAACAAGGTACCTGATGAAGCAGGAGCAAAGCCTGGAACCAAACCGGTCTCTAAACCAGATACAACAGTAACATCAGGAGCTGAGAAACCAAAGGCCAAGAGAAGTGGTACCACAACTAATAAGTCAGCAAAGAAGGATGTGCAAAACGAGACGACAGATGGTTCGACATCATCGGTGCCGAGATCAGCTTTGGAAGAGAACATAGTACTGGGTGTTGCACTAGAGGGCTCAAAGAGAACACTTCCAATAGAGGAAGAAGAGAAACATTCTTCTTCTTCAATGAAAACAGATGCTAAAGAACTCACCGGTGCTCGTAGTTCTAGAAATGGAAACTTAGTGGCTGATAAAGAGCAGAAAGATGGACAATCTCAAACAAACTCAGGTGCTCCTAGTGAACAGTGAGGTGAATTAGCTGCATTTACACTATTGATGTAATTTTACAGTTGAAACTTGAAAGTAAATATTCTTTGATGGACTTCTTTTGGAAGTTGGGAGGTGGGGTGGATAACGTTAAATAATTAAATTTGGGGTGATTGCTAGAGAGTTGGGTAAAAGTATGGGATTAAATAATAAATAGGGAAAATAACTAAACTAACCAACATTCGTACGTTAATTGCTAGCCGAACCCTATTCTCGTTTTAATAACTAGAATGACCCTCCTGAACTTTCGTACCCAAACTGCCCTCCTTCCCTTTGACAGGAAAAAAAAATGTTGCGAAACTGCCACTGGAAAAAAAAAAAAAATTCCAGCTCAGTAAAAAAGTCGACTTATTTACGAAATTGTCATCGCCACGTAGAAAAATCTCCTGCAGACTTTTCGTTTTACGTTTTGTAGATTTATTTTGCCACGTCATATTATATATGTGGCAAAATCTGCCGCATATTTATGCCTCTTTATTGTAGATTTTAGGCCATTTTCAGTGATGCAGATTTAATAAATCTGCAGTAGAACTTATTAAATCTAGCGACAGACTTATTAAATCTGCAGACAGACTTATTAAATCTGCAGCGAGACTTATTAAGTCCGCATCACATTGTTTTGCGTATTTATGTCCGATTTGGAAACTCTACAATACGTGTGAAGTGTTGATTTGTTTTTACGAATTGCGGAATTAATTAAATCGCAGCAGATTTATTAAATCTACAAAACGTTAAAAAATTCCAATATCGAACTAGACTACCTTCTACGTGAAGCAGACTTACTTCACCGTATTGTAGATTAATGTCATTGATGCGGATTTATTTGCGGTGGCTCTTCTCCATTTGTCTCTTAGTGCGTGCCTTTATACCTAAAAACTCAAAATCCATTGGTGAAATCGCCATTGTAGATCGAATATCAACTTTTTGTGAGCTTCCTCATCACTTCTCATCTTCGTATTTCTCTTTTTTGTGAGCTTCCTCATCACTCTCATCTTCGAGTTTCTCGGACTTTTTTGTGGTCGTAGATCTGCGCCGCCGTCGCCGTTTTTCTTTACGTCGGCGTCTTCACCTTCGTCTTTCGTTTTCGTGTTCGACTTCGTTGGTTTTTTGTCTTCGTATTGTCTTCGTCTTCATCTTCGCCGTCGTCATCGCCGTCGTCGTCGTGTTCGCGGATCTCCGCCTAAAAGTCTGCAACAGATTTAATTGTGTTTTTTGCAGATATTTCGTTACGCAATGGAACAAGTTGTGCTTGTTTGTGGTCTATGGAAGCTTCAAAAGAAGAGATGGGTGTTTGAAGTTGACAATAAAAGAGGATCTCGTATTCTAGGAGTTAACGAATATATGCGTTATGATGATTTCATTCGTATGGTGTACGAGGATTACGGTTTAAACGATGAGTTGCATGATGTAAGGTTAACCTATTTGTATGCTTCTAAATTTGAGAAATTGCCTCAAGATACTCCTCCGGTCGTAGTTTTCAATTCACGACAATTGCAAGTGTTTGTCAATCTTTCCAAGGTTGAAATGTTCCGTTTATGTGTAGAAGTTACAAAGAAGGATATTGCTTGTGAGTTAAATGAAGAATCTGTTAATGACAAGAAGGATAGTGCTTGTAAGTTAAATGAAGAATCCGTTAACGAGGAGGTCAACTATGAAGACACAATGGAGAAAGAAGATGTCGAAGAAGTAGTTGAAGAACGTTGTGTAGAAGAAGATCTTGATGAACATTTTGTAGAAGAAGATGTTAAAGATTTTGAAGAAGAAAAAGTCCAAGAAGATTTTGAATTTAGTGTTGAAGATGATGTAGATGTTGAAGATGATGCAGGTGTAGATGTTGGATATGATGACGATGATCTTGACGCATCGAGATTCGATTATTGTGACGACTCCGATGGGACGGATTCCGATGATGAAAATTTTGTTAAGTACGGATCTATTCATACGGAGGAAGAATCTAAAGAAGACGAAGAAGAAGAGGATAAAAAAGCACCAAAACCAATGGATTCTTCGGTATATGTAATTGATACCGATGTTGATTATGATTTGTATGACATGAGTTCATTGGATTTGAAAGAAGGTGAATCATTTTGCACGAAAGAGCATTTGGAAACACGATCGAAGATGCTTAGTGTTATTCATCAATTTGATTTTGATGTGTACAAATCAACACCGACGCTGCTCTCGGTGAGATGTTGGGTTAAAGGATGTGCGTGGAAGGTAAGAGCCACATCCGTCGAAGATTTTACAAAGTTTTATGTGAAGACATATGATTCGGAGCATACTTGTTCGGTGATCGAACGTTCGAGCAAGATCACGACAAGCTACACCAGAGATCCTTGGATTATTATACAAAGATTTTGTTGGTGGTGTAGGACCAAAAGTTTTGCCAATGCATGTGGCCGATGCTTTGAATAAGCGATTCAAAATTAAGGTATGTTTTGCAGATTTGTAATGAATAATTGCATAGTTTTTTGTCTGTCTGGTTTGCGTTTGTAGATTTTATTGTCATGTTTGTCGTAGATATTTTAATGATGATTTGTAGATTTGTTAGCTTGATTGTAGATTTGTTAACTTGTTCGCAGATTTGTTTATTCTAACGTATTAACACTATTGGTGGTATGTAGATTGCGTATTGGAAAGCATATCGAACGCTAAGGCATGCAAGATATCTGGTTAGAGGTACTACAGAAAGTGGATATGAGAAATTGCCTGCTTATCTATACATGATAAAGAAAGCAAATTCGGGCACTTATGCGAGACTAGTCGTTGATCCTGAACAAAGATTCAAATATATGTTCATAGCATTTGGGGCAAGCATCAGTGGGTTTCACTATATGAGGAAAGTTGTGGTTGTAGATGGGACATTTCTACGGGGAAAATACGAGAGGAACACTTTTGACCGCGACAGCGCAAGACGGTAATTTCCAGATATTCCCTCTATCTTTCGCAATTGTTGACACTGAAAATGACGAATCATGGGAATGGTTTTTCAAGCAACTGAGTAATGTGATACCGGATGATGATGAACTTGCTATTATATCGGATAGACACCTTTCGATTGGGAAAGCTATTGCGACAATTTATCCTAAGTCCGCACGCGGAATATGCACTTATCACCTTTACAAGAACATATTGGTTCGTTTTAAGGGTAAAGAAGCGTTTGGACTTGTTAAAAAAGCTGCAAATGCGTTTAGGCTCGTTGATTTTGAAACCACTTTCGCACAGATTGAGTTATTGAACCCTGCACTTCATTTTTATCTTCAAAGAGTTGATGTTTGCTTGTGGACACGCGTCCACTTTCCTGGAGATAGATACAATCTCACTACGAGTAACATTGCGGAGTCCCTGAATAAGGTTATATCACAGGCACGGAGCTTGCCAATTGTGCATTTACTTGAAGTAGTGCGATCTATGATGACGAGATGGTTTGCGAAAAAGAGAAACGATGCAAAGTATCTGCCATTTCCTCTTGTCCTTTGGTTCAAAAGGATCATAACCATGGACGGATGCCATGATCCGTTTCACTGTAGAGTTTCCCTCGTAAGGGAATTTCTGGGATGCTGATAGATGTGAGGTTCTTTTAGGACGTACAAGAGATTCAACTTCCTTAATTATGAGTTCTACAAGAGAATCCAACCCAACAGTACCTTCAACTTCGTCTTCATCATCAGAAGGAGGAGCCATTTGAAGTTCTTTCTTCCTTGTTTCCTCGGTTACGTATTCAACATCACCTTCTTTTTCTTCTTTTCTTTCTTCTTCCTTTCTTTCTTCTGCTTGTTCTTCTTCTTTTTTTTCTTCTTCTTTCTGTTCTTTTTCTTCAGCAATTTTAGGCAGAGGATATCTTGTACGAACATGACCTTTTCTTGTCTTGTACACTCTAAGAGCAGGAGCTATTATATTTGGTTTTTCTTTTTTCACGGTTCTTAAACCCACTCCTTCTCTCTGCCTTGCCAATCTGGTTTTGACACCTTCTTTTGTTTCTTTCTTCTCATTTAGTTTTTTCTCAGCTGAGGGTTTTGACACCTTCTTTTCAGTTTGGGGTTTTGGCCCCTTCTTTTCAGTTTGGGGTTTTGGCCCCTTCTTTTCAGTTTGGGGTTTTGGCCCCTTCTTTTCAGTTTCATGTTTTGGAACCCTCTTTTCAGTCGAGGGTTTTGATACCTTCTTTTCAATTTGGGGTTTTGGCCCCTTCTTTTCAGTTTCGGGTTTTGAAACCCTATTTTCAACCTTCTTTTCAACCTTCTCTTCAACCATTCCTTCTTTCTTCTCAGTTTCCATCGAGGACTGCAAGAAATACATAAAAATACAACTATAAAACAAATCAACAATGCAAAAATAACTCTACAACATATAGAGTAAATAATCTACAAAGCAGATGAAATAAATCTACAAGTCAATTGAAACAAATCTACAAAGTGTCTAAATCTACAAAGATCTACGTAAATCTACAATTCTATCACACAAATCTACAAGACCATAATCAAATTCTACATTAGCATGAAATGTACGTTACTAACCAGATCATCACTGGTTTTGTCCTCCTCACGTTTTCTACTAGACTTGGGGGTAACATTACCAACGTTTGCACTGTCCTTCTTGAAAAATTGACGTTTACCCGTCAATTCTACCTCCGCTTTATCAATTCTATCATCAACTTTCTTTACCACATCAACAAAAGCCTCTCTTACCGCAACGAGACCGCTCTAGAGATCATCTCTCGCACTTGCGGACATAGAAAACATCGGCTCCGATTCATCTTCTCTTTCACTCTTTTTCTCTTTAGAAGTTTTACCTTCAGCTTCAACTACTCTTTCACTCTTCCTCTTCTTATCTTTACCTTCACTTTCACCTTCACCTTGTTCTTTTTCTTCTTTTCTCTTCTTAGAAGCGTGACCTCCAGCCTTCATGTACTTTGTCACCCTTTCTCTTCTTCTTTTTCTCCACTTTTGGCCAAAGCTTAGGATCAAATTGTTCTTTAATGATGTCCTCCAACAACTTGTCTAGACTATCATCTAACTCCTTCTTGTTGTCGGGCCAATCGGAATACTTATCCTCCAAAGAAACAGGGCACATATGCCTCATTCGAACCTATACATAAACATAAACAAATATGCAAATAAGACAAACAAATCGAGCATAAACAAACAACAAATCCGCAACGCATATAAACAAATCAACATAACGGATAAACAAATCTACAAACCTCTTTATGCTTGGCTTTCTCATCTTCTAAAAACTTTTTCATGTCTATTCCGTTCCGGCCTCCTCTCCACGATAAAAGTCCGGGGCCATCTACTCCTTCCCTCTTATTCCCTTGTAATTCTCCAATACGGGAACATATTCATAAATCCAAATTAGGAGTGCGTGAACACATCCATGTACCGAATAAGTGTTATTCACAAACGAACCTAATCTAATTGAATTTACCGGAAGCGAGAAAACCCTTCTCTACCCCATGGATAACTCTCAAACTGCTCTTCATCAAAAACTCTCACAGCGACAGAATAGGACATTCTTGATCCCGCATGTAGCCCATATATTCTTACATGCGGGGAGAATCAAATTAAGTATGAGCTTCTTCTTCTCTGCGCTCTCTCCAACTCTACCACTTTCCAAAGTTTTTAACAACTCATCATATGAAGGAGCTTGGTTTTCAGCAATACCAATATCATTCCATAGCTCTGTTTTAAGAGCCGAGGCGGGAGGGTTAGCCACTGGGTTGAGCTGGATCACGGTTTAACCACCGTAATTTCTGCAAACTCGTAGAGAGAAAACCTTAGTGGTAGGCCATCAATAACGGACCAAAATTCATGTTTGTTCTTCACTAGTAGTTGATTTGTCAGGAAATAATGGACCGTCTTTGAACACCACGTGAACGACGTGTCGGTAAGCTTTATAAACACTCCGAGACGAGGATTCCTTCATGGATTCCCACACATCAACTTCTATGAACTTTTTAGCGTTTTCTATTCTCTTAAGGTAACAACAATGGCTCATGCTTTTTACTTCAAGGGGAGATAATCCTTCCTCATAACGCCTGCGTGGATAAGACGCCATTCCTATTTGCCAAAAAGAAAAAAAATCTACAAATTAGATATAACACGGAACAAGTATGCAAAGCGAGATGAAACAAGTATACAACACAAAACAAGTACGCAAGCGAGATAAAACGAAACAAATCTACTAAACGGATGAAACGAAACAAATCTACAAATCATTTGAAAGAACACTACAAGCGGATATAAAACTCTACAAAGCGGATCCAAACTCTACAAAGCGGATGCAAAAACTCTACACATGAATGAAGTGAAGAAAACCAAATCAACGTTGACATGCAACATCAAACAACGAAACACTAAACACCGAACAACGAAACACTAAACAAAACGATCAATAACTTACAAACAACGAAACCCTAAAACGAGAGATATAACCTTCGAAGTGAAATAAGATGGGAAAAGGAGAGAATGCGAAGACAAGGAAGACGAAGAAGAAGGAGAAACGACAAGAAAGACGAAAAAGAAGCGAAGACGACGACGACGACGAAGAAGAAGCGAGAGACGACGACGACGGCGGCGACGAAGAGAGAACGAAGAAAGAACGAAGACGAAGACGAGAACACGGACGAAGGCGAAGAAGACGACGGTTGACGGCGACAATGAGGAAGAAGAAGACGGCGACGAAGAAGAAGACGACGGTTTCCAAAATCGCACGGGAGAGAGGATGAGAGGAAGTTTTTAACGAATAAAATTAAATGATAAATTTACGGGTTTTTTTTTATATATATAATGGCATTTATTAAGCTGGGTTGTAGACTTGTTATTTCGTTTGTTGATATGTTTCACCGGATTTCATCCTTTTGTGTCTGCTTTGTAGATTTCTTTGTGTCTGCTTTGTAGATTTATATGCATAAATGGCATTTTCGTAAATGGCACAACCGTAAATATTTTTTTGAAATCTATCCTTCAATGTCCATCTCGTATTTTTTGGAATAACTAGAATGACCCTCCGTTTTCGGGTTACTCTAGTAATAACCAACTTATTAGGTCATTCTAGTGTATTTTCACTAATAAATATTCTGAAAAGAAGAAGTGACCCAAATGTCTCCTTCCTTCGATATAAAACACTACTCTTGCTCTCGTCTACTTTCACTTCCCATGGCGAGTTCTCTCTCCCTCTTACGGCGCGTGTACCTCACTCTCTACAACTGGATCGTCTTTGCTGGATGGCAAGTCGAAATCGACTCTCTTCTTCTTCTTACTTGTGGGGATTTTGACTTTTTCTAAGGTTACAGGGCTCAGGTTTTGTACTTGGCGATAAAGACGTTGAAGGAAACAGGACACGAACATGTCTATGACGCCGTCGAGAAGCCTCTCCAGCTTGCTCAGACTGCCGCTATTCTCGAGGTTTGTTTTCTTCCATCGATATGCTTACTTACTTTGCTGCATCGTTGTTGCAATTTTTGATTATTTCTTCTTTTTTTGTGGAAATTTTGTGGGTCTGGAGCAGATTCTTCATGGATTAGTAAGTGAGTGGTCTGATACATTACACTCAATTTCAAGCTTGTTCTCACTCATTGTGTTCTGTTTGGTTGTGTTTTTGAAATCGAATAGGTTTGGTGCGGTCTCCTGTTTCTGCAACTCTGCCACAGATTGGTTCAAGGCTATATCTTACTTGGGGCATATTATACAGTTTCCCAGAGGTTACTTAGAAACTTACTAGCTATACTTTACTTAAAACTGTTTTTTTTTAAAAATCTTTTGCATTGTTACATGTGAAGCTTCATCATTTGATAAGTTTTGTGTACACTTCAGGTCAGGACTCATTTTCTTGCTACGTCGCTGGTTATAAGCTGGTCTTTCACGGAGGTGATTTATTTTTCCCAACCATTGATTGTTATCATGTACTTCAAGCTCATGTGCTTATAATTTTGCTTTAATCTTGCAGATTATTCGTTACTCTTTCTTTGGCTTTAAGGAAGCTATAGGCTTTGCACCTTCATGGCACTTGATGCTCAGGTAGTGCAATATAATACCACATTGAAAAAAGAGATTGATATGATAGTCTGATCTCCTTTGTTTCTCTCTCTCTTTAATCTGTTCAGATATAGCAGCTTTCTATCGCTATACCCTACCGGTATCACCAGTGAAGTTGGTCTTATCTACCTTGCCTTACCGCACATCAAGGTAACACTAAACCTCTCCTTTTCAATACTAATTTGAACCATGAACCCTTTTCTAAAGATTTTGTATATAAGTTCATCTTCTTTCTGTAAGGTGGGTATGAGCCATCCAAGTTTAAAGCTTCGGGTTTTAGAGTATATGGTGGATTCTTGAATGGTTTCTCCTCCTTTTGTTATGCAGACATCGGAGATATACAGCATTAGGATGCCCAACACATTGAACTTCTCATTCGACTACTTCTATGCAACGATACTCGTCCTTGCAATCTATGTCCCAGGCACAAACTCAGTACACATTTTCTTAAATCATGAACCTGTCCTGTTCTAATCCTTGACTAATCTATGTTGGAATTGGGGCTTTGAGATGTTGCAGGTAGTCCACACATGTACAGGTACATGCTTGGTCAGAGAAAGAGAGCTCTCTCCAAATCCAAGAGTGAATAAAAAGCTTTAGAAGAAAGACACACCAAAAGCTTCATCAACATCAACATTGTGTTCTTTTATGTCTTTGTTAAGCATCTATGTTGTGTACAAAGTCTTTGTAATGTAGAGTTTCTAAATAAAAACGGAAACTATTGGGCTTCTTAAGGCCCATAAAAGACATACTAAAGGCCCAAATTCAAGTTTGAAGCTGACTCTAAACCCTAGCAACATTCCCTCCACGCGCCACCATATCCACTCGCCTGATTTAACCACGCGCTAAAAGGGGAAAAATATCTGCTAAACCCACTTGTCTCTTTATCCTCCCAAAAAAAAAAAAAAAATTTCCAATCTCTCTCTAATGGCGGCGACATTAGGCAGAGAACAGTATGTCTACATGGCGAAGCTCGCCGAGCAAGCGGAGCGTTACGAGGAGATGGTTAGCTTCATGGAGAAGCTCGTCACAGGCTCCACTACTCCGACGTCGGAGGAGCTCACCGTGGAGGAGAGGAATCTCCTCTCCGTCGCGTACAAGAACGTGATCGGATCTCTACGCGCCGCCTGGAGAATCGTGTCTTCGATCGAGCAGAAGGAAGAGAGCAGGAAGAACGAAGACCACGTCTCGCTGGTCAAGGATTACAGATCTAAAGTGGAGGCGGAGCTTTCCTCCGTCTGCTCCGGGATCTTGAACCTTCTCGATTCGCATCTGATCTCATCCGCCGCCACGAGCGAGTCCAAGGTGTTTTACTTGAAGATGAAAGGCGATTATCATCGTTACATGGCTGAGTTCAAGTCTGGAGACGAGAGGAAAACAGCTGCTGAAGATACTATGGTCGCTTACAAAGCAGCTCAGGTAACTTTTCGAAATATCGAATCCATGGAATTGATTCTGAATTAGCTTAGATCTAGAAATGGCCTTGAAATTGAGCTGTAGATCCGATCCAAGAATGGCTTTCTCGAAATTGTTTATAACTGATGAAGATTTGTTTGTTTCTCTTGCAATGTAAAATGTGTGTGTTTTGAAAGGATGTCGCGGCGGCTGATATGGCGCCTACTCATCCAATAAGGCTTGGTTTGGCTTTGAATTTCTCGGTGTTCTACTATGAGATTCTCAATTCTTCAGACAAAGCTTGTAACATGGCCAAACAGGTTAGTTACTTTCTTTTGGTTTTAGATTTCTCTGTGGTTAATATACATTAGTCATTTGAGTATTGACCCTAAGCTTTTCTTCTGGAAAGTTTTATCCTTTACGTTGCTTTATGTTATGGCTAAGGTGACTGACCAATGGTTGACTATTTATGTTTTACATTTTTTTTATGATTAAGATGTTTTGTTAGATAAAGAACTGATTTTTGATCCATTGTGTTTCAAGATTCACACACTCTTGTGATGAGGAAGGTTCCATGTTGTGTCGAATACGAGGACTGATGTCTCATTCTGTTTAAACCAAAAATTTTGCTCATTTTTTCAATAATGGATTTGACGTGTGTAGGCTTTCGAAGAAGCCATAGCCGAGCTTGACACACTTGGAGAGGAATCATACAAAGACAGCACTCTCATAATGCAGTTGCTGAGGGACAATCTAACCCTTTGGACCTCCGATATGCAGGTTAGTCCTCTTTCACAATCTCCTATATCCCCTTATACTTGGACTTTCTACGCCATTGTCAAATTCTAATCTTAAAGTTGTTATCTACATTACTGTTTTTCTCTTCCCTTCACAATGAGAAATCATATCTTAAAGAGTGATTATGGTTTTTTCATCACAGACTAAACAGATGGATATTCACAATTAGATGCATCATATTGAAACATCAAATAACTAAAAAATAACCGCGAAACTGTGTGATGAGATATTAATATTCTTTTGTTCAGGAGCAGATGGACGAGGCCTAAGGAGATCTACCCACCAAAATCTATCTCAAAATCCACAATGAACATTGCTAGAAACTGTGATTTTTGTAAGTGTTTATGATGATTATGTAAAACACAGCTTGATGATGATTTATCTGCTCTACTTAAAACTCTTCTCTCTTTGATTTATCCTCTCTTTACTTTGGTAAAGCCTTTTTAAACCCACTTTCTTCTCTCTTTTTGGTTTAATTTTTTTTTTTTTTTATAAAAAATGGTAAATAAACGACAATTTGTTTGTGACTATATAAATCCAGTCAAACCAAGAAAATGTGTGCAACATAGATTAATAGATTGGGGAAGAGAGGAAACCATAGAAGTGAACACACGTAAGCAAGTTTCGAAATGAGAATCAAAGAAAGACGAATCTTATTACACGAAAGAGATGCAAAACATCAAAAGTGTACTTGGACCACTTTGTCTGCATTGCATGCATGAAACTATATATATTAAGGAAAAAAAGTCTTTTGGTCCGGTTTCTGAGCCATATACTTCTTTTTTCTCATATACTAATTCGACTTTTCTTTTCTCCCACCAATCTTTTCAGAGAAAGATACCGTAAAAACAAAAGTTTGTGTTGATCACACGTGATTTCAGTCCACTTCCACTACAAATTTAAATAATTTTTCATGTCAGAAGTTTAAATTTGGTTCAAATATATAAAATCTTGAATTTAATATATATAACCATGTATATGGTGCAAAAGAATATAAACTTCTAATTTAATTAGACAATTCTGATGATTAGCTACATATGTTTGTTTGTACTTAGAAGCATGAGAACTCTACTTCGATTTCTCATTTCTTTCCCCTTTGTAAATGGAATTATTTGTTTCTAATTTACTAAATTTTCTCATTGCAAATTACCATCTAATTTAACATTCTTCTGTTTAATTAATATATTCTTTCATCATTTGTAGCTAGCTACATATAATTTGTTGACATAAATTATTATAAGAAATTAACTTCATTCAAAAAAAAAAATGGTTCGACGAATTTTCGATTAAAAAGAACGAATATCTAAATTGACATTTATATATTAACATCTTAATATATAAAAACTTGAATTATTATAGGAAACATCTTTTTTAAAAATGGTTCGACGAATTTTTGACCGAAAAGAACGAATATCTAATTTGATATACATTAATATCTTAATATATAAAAATATAAAGTATTACAAGAAACTTCTTTAAAAAAAACAAATGGTTCGACGAATTTTCGACTAAAAAGAACGAATATCAAAATTGATATACATTAATATCTTAATATATAAAAACATATGAATTATAAAAACAACCATTGACCAATTTGACATAATTTTTCCTAAATAGTTCCATATTTTGAACAAAATAATATTTACTTCCATGATAATGAGACTTTGATTTGAATTTTCTCATATTTTCATCTTTTATTTTCCATTCTTCTCACATTTCCTCTCTTACCAAAAAATCACATTTTAATCTCTTCTTTCTTTTTGACCCCAAAACCAAGAAGAAAAAAAATTATATAAACACCCAATACAAATAAATTAAACAAAAAAAAAAACAGAGACCAAATCTTTCTTCAGTGTTCTCTCCACATACCGTAACAGTAAAAAAATTGTAATACAGATCGAAAACGCAACCAATTTTAATATTTTATTGACGCTCTGTAATGGCAGAAACTGTAGAACTAACGGAGACCAACGATTTTGACGATAATAACAACATCGTCTCTTTCGTCGACACAACCTCGATTACTACACTAAAGTCATCGACTTTCCAGATGGGTTTTCCATCGGAGAGCGAAGAGATCATCACAGAGATGATCGATAAGGAGAGACACCATTCACCGAGACATGATTATCTTCAGAGACTCAGAAATGGTGATCTTGATTTCAATGTCAGGAATCAATCCATTGATTGGATTTGGAAGGTTCAGAATTTTTGTTATTTTCATTGTAATTTTTATATTATGTTGACTCAATTCTTACAAAAAGTCAACAGTCTAGACATATCTGATTGACTTTGGTCTTAAAAAGACATGAACTTGCCTTTTCTTTGGTCAATATAAATAATTTTCTTATGTCTTATTGATTTTTGACAGGCTTGTGAGAATCTTCAATTTGGATCATTGTGTATGTGCCTAGCAATAAACTATTTGGATCGTTTCTTATCTGTTTATAACTTGCCTGTAAGTCTTATAAACTCATCCTTGTCCTAATTTTCTATTAATCTCTTTAATTAAAGACTTATGACTCTTCTTCCTCTTATGTTAGAGTGACAAAGCTTGGACTATGCAACTATTAGCTGTGGCTTGTTTATCCTTAGCATCTAAAATAGAAGAAACTAGAGTTCCTAAGCTAAAACATCTTCAGGTGTTATGTTAATCTCTCATTATGTCTCCAACTTTTGTAGTTTTTTGAAACTAAAAACTCAATGTTTCTAGTAATGATCATAACATTTATTAGGTTGGAGATCCCCGGTTCGTGTTTGAGGCTAAATCAATCCAAAGGATGGAGCTTTTGGTGTCGAATGTATTGAGATGGAGGTTAAAAGCCGTGACACCGTGCTCTTACGTAAGATACTTTTTGTGTAAGATCAATGGCTATGATCAAGAACCACCTAGTGTATTGATCTCTAGATCAATACAAGTTATAGCCAGGACATACAAAGGTGAAAGGTCTTTCCTTTTTTTCAATTAGATTTAAAATTTTGTTGATATTGATTGTGAAACAATTGTGATATGTGTGTGTGGGCAGGTATTGATTTCTTGGAGTTTAGACCTTCAGAGATTGCTGTTGCAGTTTCTCTTTCTGTTTCTGGTGAACATAACACAATAAACTTTGATAGATTCTGCTTCTCTTCTTTCTTCTCATACCTTGAAATGGTAAGAAAAAAATCACCAAAAAATGTGTTATATTTTCCAAAATTTATGGTTCAATGTTATTAGATTGTGAAGAAAATGGAAAGTCATGAAACATAAGATACATGTCTAGTTATGTCCTCTGTTTGAATCCCTTTTAAACACACAAAACTAGTCTATAGTTGTGACTTGTGAGTCTCTGTGACACATTCACATGTTGTTTTTCTCACTCAAAATCTGTTGGGTTTCAACTACAACTAGACTAGGTGGTTCACTGATTTGGGTCCTTATATGGGCCAAACAAAAGGCTCAAGCTTTACATTATGTTTTTGTCTGTTTGTGTGTCTTGTTTCTTCAAAAGGTTTGTATCTGTGTGTGTGTTTGTTGTGTGTAGGAGAGAGTGAAGAAGGTTTATGAAATGATAGAGAGAGATGGGTCAAACTCATTTTCACAGGCACACAATAATGGAGTCTTGCTAGTTAAAACTCATCGTTCTTTGTCTCTTTCTTCTACTACTTCTGTTTCTTCCTCTCTCACTTCTCTTTTTTGATTTTATCTTTTTGTTCTGTTTTTTTTCTTTCCTTTTTTAATGCATTATTAATCGAAATTTTAATTGTTGAAAACCAAATGAATCAAAGAAAAACTGGAGAGTTTTTTCCCTTTTTTACAAAGTTAAATAAATGTGAAGTTTTGATATTTTTTGTTTCTTTGTTAAATATGTTAGTAAAGTCTATTATTTGGTTCCCGCCAAATATTATAGCGCGAATAAAACCGACTCGGTTGACTGGTTAAGGGAGAGTTGACTTTTTTCATTGCAAGAAACATTTTTTAAAAAGTGGGCCGTGTCGTCATGATGGGCTTATTAAAGTAAGCCCATGAGCTAATTTATATGTTATAAATATAACAATTTTTATTTGTTATTGGCCCATTCTGTTAAATTGCATGAAAAAGAGTTACCATTAGGCCTAATAGTGTTTACTGTTTAAAGTTAACAAACCAAAAAACCTTAGTTAAGAAATATTTCGTTGATTACAGAGAGAATCACAAAACTACACCTTTTGAATTACATTTCACAAAATTACATCATTTCAAAATTATTTCACAAAACTATATCTAAACATTGAAAATTAAATCCAAATAAACCCTACCCACACAATCCTACCTCCTTAATACTATACTCTAAACACTAATTAGCGAACCCAAATGAAAAAAATTTAATTTTGGTAATTTTTTAAAAGGTAAATCAAGCTTTTAAAATTTTGAAATGGTGTAAATATGTAAAAAAAATAAATTAGGTGTAGTATTTGTGAAAGAGGGGTTGAAATGGTGTAGTTTTGTGAATTCCTCTTAATTATATCATTGTTTTAAGGAGAATTACAAAACTACACCTTTTGAATTACATTTCACAAAACTACACCATTTCCAAAATACTTCACAAAATTACACCTAAACATTCAAAATTAAATCCAAATAAACCCTACCCACACAATCTTATCCGTTAATATTATACCTTAAACACTAATTAGCGAACTCAAATGAAAAGATTTTAATTTTGGTAATTTTTAAAAGAGTAAATCAAACTTTTAAAATTTTGAAAATGTGTAAATATGTAAAAAAATTAAATTAAGTATAGTTTTACGAATGAGAGATTAAAATGGTGTAATTTCGGGTATAGTATTAAAGGGGTAGGATTATGTGGATAGAGTTTATTTGGATTTAATTTTTAGTGTTTAAGTGTAGTTTTGTAAAGTTATTTTGAAATAATGTAGTTTTACGAAATATAGTTCAAATGATGTAGTTTGTAATTCTCCCATATATATATATATATATATATATATATACAAATGTTTTAATTGTTTTTTTAGAGGACCGCTACTGTAAAATAGTTAAAAGTAAAGAATATAATAATAACCGGTGGATCATGTAGACATAAAGAAATACGAAAATTGCCACGTCATGGACTTAGTTGGCCTAACATAGTGACCGTTGATTTTATGAAATATATACAAATATTTCCATCTCTCTCCAATTATATATTTTCACCAACTAATCACAGCTGTGGCTACATCAACAGTTTTATTCACCTAATCACATTTTACTTCTCCTAATTTCACGTTAACTAATTGTTTTGGCCTTGTGGGTCCGGTTCTATATCAAGCCATGTCAATACTATAATTCATACTCCGAAATTTAAATCGTTATACCTTGTATTGATTATCTCTATTGTAATCATTGGTCATTAAGTATAGATTATTAGTCTTAAGCATTTATGATCAGCCACCCGGACAGTATAGATAGGCCCATCACTACAAGAAAAACGGCAAATAGCAACGCCGTTTTTCGTCGCCAAATCGTCGCTATTGGCAAATAGCGACGATTTAGCGACGAGAATATTTTCAGTCATTATACTGCTCGTCAGCTATTCAATATTCAGTCGCTAAATCGTCGCCATTTTCAAATCGTCGCTATTTACGTCGCCAATGTAGCGACGCCACATAATCGTCGCTAATTATATTTAGTCGCTAATTACGTCGCTAATTTAGCGACGAATTAGCGACGTTTGTCGTAAAATATTAGCGACGAATTAGCGACGTTGGTCGTAAAATATTAGCGACGAATTAGCGACGTTGGTCGTAATATATTAGCGACGAATTAGCGACGTTGGTCGTAAAATATTAGCGACGAATAAGCGACGGTATAAAAAATAAATTTCCAAATTAAATATTTTGCGAAAACAAATCCTTGCTAATTCGTTGCTAAATTAGCGACGAATTAGCAAGGATGGCTTGACACGTCCTTGCTAATTCGTCGCTAATTTAGCAACGAATTAGCAAGGATGGCTTGACACGTCCTTGCTAATTCGTCGCTATAGTAGCGACGAATTAGCGACGATTTAAAAATTTTTTTTTTTAAAAAAACAAATTTAAAAAAAACAAATTTTTAAAAAAACAATTATAAAAATATTAAAAAAATACAAAATATTTTAAAAATACAATAAATTAAAACTAAACAGCGGGATCAGCGGGATCATCGGGATCGACGACGTAATCATCAATCCCGATATCACGTCCGAGGTCTTGAGCTGCCGCTGCCGCTACATCCGGAGGGATCATCTGGTGGCTGAGTTGGTTGGACTCCCCGTCGCTGCATCAACCTCGCGAGGTTTGGACTTTCCATCGCGATGATGGAGAAGAAGTCCGTGATGTTCGATAGCGGACTTCTTGTGCCGCGAGTCGTTCCCTCAACCGAACATTCTCTTCGGCGTGATCTTGGGCGGTGGGACGAGGCTGCGAAGAAGAAGCGGCGGGAACCGTCTCAATCGAACCGACTCCAAAAGTGCGGTTCTTCTTCGTCTTCGGGGCCACCTATATAGACAATTTAAAATCGTTAGATATTAATAAAATAAATATTATTTTGAATTAAATTAAATTATTTTAAATTATTACCTCATAGTAGATCTTGTCGCACTCGGTGACCGACAGATGTCTCGAGGAGTTGACCGAACTACCTTCGGTCGACGTCGAACCACGACTAAGCCGCTCGGCGACTACAGCCTCATATGCGTTCACGATCTTTTCGGATCGTGAACTCACATAGGTCCCGTCCTTCCTCTTCCGGACCTTCTTCAAAATTTCTACAATGGGCGGAAGTTCGCCCATCTCCTCGCGCTATTGAAAATTATAATTAAATTATATATTTTTAAATTTTATATTATTTGAAAAAATAATGAAATTTTAAATATATATTAATTAATACCATCTTTATACGCCGTTCGGCGTAAGAAGTCGGTCCCGAGGTGTGGACATACGGACCGGTCTCGTCGATCGGTGTGAGTCGGGACTTGGAGCGACTACCCGCAACTTGAACCGAATGCGGGTTCGTCCAATAGTCGCAAAGGCCCTTCCACACCGCCCCATCCATTGCTATGGGTTTCGCCTCGTCTCCCTTCTTCGACCACTTCGTCTTCCATTTGTTGATAATCCCGGTAAGACGATGCATGGCTTTCTCCTCGAAACCCTTGCGAACTTCAAACATGTCTTCCTCCCGCCAATGCCATTTTTGCTATTTGAGTTTTTTAAAATATTAAAATAAATTTTAAATAATAAAAAAATAAATTTTGTAATAATTATTACATTTTATATAATATATAAGTTATTTTATTACAATAAATATTTATATATTAACTTTTTATAATGTTTAATTTTTTAAATTTAAATAATTAAAAATTTTACTTACCGCAAAAGATTCGAACCGGATGTCCTTGATATAAGGAGGGGTCCGCGACCGGTTGACGTGCGGCTCCACGAAATACGTCTTCATCACATCCGAGACACTCCTACTAACCTTGTTATCGCAAAACCTACGAAAAATAAATTTATCGTTAGCAATTATTATATTTGAAAATCAATTAATTGAATAATATAAAAATCAATTAATTAAAATAAATCAATTAATTAAATAATATAAAAATCAATTAATTATTAAAATCAATTAAATAATTACCAAAATGTCCCTTGTGGCCGCTTGGAATGGAGCAACGGTAGGTGCTGGTGGCTCTCTGCCGAAGAAAGTCGAGGATCCGTTGCATGTGCGGTCCAAGATGCTTGAGGTGGTGGTAAATCGACGGGGGGATCGGTGGAGCATCGGGAATAGGATCTTGACTTGGGTTTTGTTGGGGTGGGTCTTGTTGGGGTGGGTTTTGTTGGGATGGGTTTTGTTGGGATGAGTTTGAAGTAGAGGTGGAACCGGATCGGTTCCTTATGAAATTATAGTAATGAGGGGGTTGGTTATTTTGAGAAGTGTTTTTGAAGTTGGGTTTTGGAATTGGGTTTTTTTAGAGAGATAAAATATTTTAGAGATAGAGAGAGAATGAGATTGTGGGAAAAAATGAGAAGTGTCGTCGGGTATATATAGGATTTTGTGTCGTTGCTAATTCGTCGCTAAATTAGCGACGAATTAGCAACGTTTCGTCGCTATTTCGTCGCTTCTTTTGGTTCAAACCTTTTGGTTTCCCACCCGCGGCAAACGAAAAAAAGGCGACGATTTAGCGACGATACAATATAGCGACGATTTAGCAACGAATCGTTGCTATTTCGTCGCTATATGGTAACGTGACACGAAGCGATTTACATCGTATTTAATAAGTACATGCATGTCAGAATTCGTTGCTATTTCGTCGCTATGTATATTTAGCGACGATTTAGCAACGAATCGTTGCCAATTCGTTGTTAATTCGTAGCTATATGTTAACATGACACGAAACGACATTCATCGTATTTCCAAGTACGAGGATGTAAGGAGGTTTAACATTAGCGACGAAATAGCAACGAATTCGTCGCTAAATCGTCGCTAAATGTCAATAGCGACGAAATAGCAACGATTCGTTGCTAAATCGTCGCTAATGCTAAACCCTTATTTTAGGGTTTGGAACCCTAAATTCGGTTTGTATCGTTTTTTTACCACTTTTTCGTTAAAACGAGTTTATAACATTGATCATATGAAGTCACAAACTCAATATATGACAAAAAAACTTGTAAACTAGTTTATTATGAACTTTATAGTATAAACTCTTATAAGTTATGGTTTACTTAGCTTAAATGTGTTAAGTATAATTTTGTAATCTATAATTTTTATTGGTTTATACAAATATATTACTAGTTTTGTACACTTTTTTAGTTAAGTAAAACTCGTATAAATCGATATTAAGTGGTACTGTTTTAGGGGTTTAAAGTTCGAAGGATTGCAACGACTTAGCAACGAATTGGCAAGGAATCATGGTTAGCAACGAAATGGCGACGATTTAGCAACGAAATGTAATTAAGTTTAGCGACGATTTAGCAACGATCTTGAACCCCTAAATCTGTAATCCATCGAAAATTAGATTTTTTATAAATCGTTGCCATTTCGTCGCTATATTAGCGACGAAATGGCAACGAAAGAAGCGTAGCGTTGCTAAATCCTCGCTTATTAGCGACGACTTGGCAACGAAAGAAGAGTAGCGTTGCTAAATCCTCGCTAATTAGCGACGATTTAGCAACGAAAATTACAAATCCTGGCTATTTCGTTGCTAAATTAAATATTATTTTAAAAAAAAATAATTACAAAAACACACACAATTATTACAAAAACACACAAAGATTACAAAAACACACACAAATATTACAACTAACACATGTACACAATTATATTACAAAAACACAAAGAAAATTATTCATTATTATCGGAATCAACGGATTCGATTTCGCTACTTTCATCGAATTCATCCGCACCTCCGTCGTCTTCATCATCCACAATATCTTCAACAACTTGATTATCGGGGTCGACAAGAAATACATCTTCCGTCGATTGATTTGTTGGAATGATTGTCCCACTAATGACATCTTGTTGCATAGGAACTTCATCGTTACCCATAATTAAACCTCTTGGAACGATTCGGACTACTGCACTCCATGCTATACCGCTAGTCTTAACCCGAAGATAAGGTATGAAAGTAACTTGTTCAGCTTGCGATCCAAGGATAAAAGGTTCAAACTTCCGATATCGTCGTGACTGGTTGACGTCAATCACACCAAATTTGTTGTACCGAACACCACGACCGAGTGTTGAGACATATTGAAATTTTTAAAGTGTTTATATTTTTATAGAGTTATTGATTTTGTATTGTGTTGTGGTGTGATTTTTTGAAGAGTATAGATGGGTTTATATAGATGGAAAATTAGCAACGAATTAGCAAGGAAATAAAATTAGCAACGATTTAGCAACGTTTTTGAAAACGTGCTTACCTACTTAGCGACCCTCCTCGCTAATTCGTCGCTAATTAGCCAGGATATATATTCGTCGCTAAATCGTCGCTAATTTAGCGACGAATTAGCGACTTTTTGAAAACGTGCTTACCTACTTAGCGACCCTCCTCGCTAATTCGTCGCTAATTAGCCGGGATATATATTCGTCGCTAAATCGTCGCTAAGTAGCGACGATTTAGCGACGCGACACTTATTCGTCGCCAAAATCGTCGCTAAATCGTAGCCAATATAGCGACGAAAACATACCTCGCCAAATAGCGACGATTTAGCGACGACATTATTCTCCGTTGCTTATTTCGTCGCCTATTCGTTGCTTATTTCGTTGCTTATATTTATTCGTCGTTATTTCTTCGTTAAATTTCGTTCTTCAAGCGGGTTCTTGTAGTGCATGCTCTAGTTAGTAGTTAGTGTCCACAAATTATTTAAAATAACCTAATTTTTTTTAGAAATATTGTTTAACTAATCGAAAAATGCTAATTGTTCCTCCCTTATAAATTAAGATCTCTTCCAATTTCCTCACCTTCACAAATCACAACCCTTCGAAATCTCTCTCACTCTCAAAACCAAAAATAAGAAGAAGCATCTCTTAGAGAGGGAGGAGAGAGATGGATTCAAAGATTGTTCAATTTTTCTTGATAATAAGTCTCTTCGCCACGTCAGCACTCGCTCAAGCCCCTGCTCCTACTCCGACCTCCGCCACTCCACCTCCGGTTGCAACTCCTCCTCCAGTGGCCACTCCACCACCGGCTGCAACGCCTTCCCCCGCCGCTACTCCCCCTACGATCGCTCCTTCTCCGTCTGATATTCCCGCCGCCTCTCCTCGGGCGCCGGAAGGTCCCGCCGCGAGTCCAACAAGCGATCTTGCTCCTGCTCCAAGTTCTGCTTTCTCTCACAAGGCTTTCTTCGCCGGAACCGCCTTCACCGCTATTATGTACGCCGCTGTTTTGGCCTAATAACTTTTTGTATTTTTTTAATCAGAATTTACGTCTTTTTGTATCTTTTTAATTTTCCCGTAATTATTTCCAAAATCTTTGTTGTAATGTGACTATTCCCATTTATTTTTCCTTCGTTATTTTCACCCTGTAAATTTGTACTGTTTCCATGTTGACACGTGTAGTTATAATCTTCCTATTAATTTACTTTGGAAAACCCCTCATCTACCGGGTGCAGATAACATATGGTATTGTTAGACCATTATTGTAATAGATATTTGGTTTGACATTAGATATAAATAAATCAGTTTGATTTATCAAATTAATGAAAATAAAATTGTTCATGCGTAACTTTTGAATGAATATTTTAATTTATTATAAAACTATTAGGATATCATATGAGATAAATCTAATTTTACAAAAATTTTAAACTTAAGAAAAGCGAAGATTGTTGTTATCTTTTTTAGTTTCTTTATTTTTAATCATTTATTTTTATCCACAATACATTTTTTAAATTTAATCATAGTTTGTTTTTAATCAATGTTATTAGAACTTTTTGATATGTGTTTTTGATTATTAATAATTGGTTTAGGAAGATGTATTATTTATATGTATAGTAATGGAGTAATTACTCTGATTGGTCAATTAACATAAGACGCGGATTCGTAAGGACACAAACAATCTCCACCGTTGATGATCTAAAAGATCTAACGGACCAAACTCAATCACTTCCTCTTTCCCTTCATTATAAAGGCACCTCCCAATATCATTACTCTCTATACACAAAGACCACTTTCTTAGAAAATCAAATTACATCCAAAAGCTTCTTTCTTTAATCTCATAATGGCTCGTACCAAGCAGACCGCTAGAAAATCAACCGGAGGAAAAGCACCAAGGAAGCAACTCGCTACTAAAGCGGCGAGGAAATCAGCTCCGGCCACCGGAGGAGTGAAGAAGCCGCATAGATTCCGTCCAGGAACGGTTGCTCTTAGAGAGATAAGGAAGTATCAGAAAAGCACGGAGCTTTTGATCCGTAAGCTTCCTTTCCAGAGACTTGTCCGTGAGATCGCACAAGATTTCAAAACGGATCTTAGGTTTCAGAGCAGCGCCGTCGCGGCTCTTCAGGAGGCGGCGGAGGCTTACCTCGTTGGGTTGTTTGAGGATACTAATCTATGTGCGATTCACGCGAAGAGGGTCACGATTATGCCTAAGGATATACAGCTTGCAAGGAGAATCAGAGGCGAAAGGGCTTAAGAGATACAAGAAGAAGAAGAAGAAGGAAGAAGAAGAATAGCTTATTGCTTTGATGTTGTTTTTCTATGATGTCTCTGTAAATCTTAATTATGTCTACCAAGTGTTCGATCATATGCCTAATTGAATATCAATCTACTTATCTTTTGATTATCTCTTTAGATGCTTGTAAAAATTATTATTATCTTTTAATTGAACTTGGTTAACGTAATCTAATCTAATTTTTAGATAACATAATCGAACATAGTAACCAGTTAATGTGCTTAAATATTAGTATTAAACAAGCTTTACTCAATTTTCCATCGTATAGCATACCAAACGTTAACGAACAAGCCCTAATTGATTATGAATTGGAAAGTGCTTAATCGTCGAAATTGCCGTCTGTTCATAAACATTTTTTATATGTATATATATCTTCTTTCTCTTAATTCTCTTGTTAATTCATAAGAGGCGTGATAATACGTTCTATTTGAGTCATTAATAACCAAATTAAATAGTGAATATCTCTCTCAGTAAATCATTTATCAAAGATTTGTTAACTTTTTACAACCCCTCTTGGCAAAAATTTCTGAATGGCGCCTAAAACTTTTTAATTTTTTTTAAAAATTAGCTCAAAAAAGCCCTCGCGGAATATGGAAGGACGAATTTTAATTGGTTGATAATACCTCTTCACAAGGACAGCTAATTTTCACGAATCAAGTGTTCTGATTGGTTGGTAAAGAATCACACGGATCGTAAATATTGAAAATCGCAGCCGTTTATTATACTTTTTATAATCCAACGGACAAGAAAATAAAATATCCCTCCAATACATAATAATTCATTTAAAACTCCCACCAAATTAAATTTTCATCTCACCGCCAATTTCTCTTCCTATAAAATCAACCCTCTTTTGGGTCGTAATCTTCACCACACATTCTCTCAATATCAAAAATAAATCCATTGATTAAAATCTATTTGTAGCAATTTTTTCATTGAAATGGCTCGTACTAAGCAAACCGCAAGGAAATCCACCGGAGGCAAAGCACCAAGGAAGCAACTTGCGACAAAGGCGGCGAGGAAATCAGCTCCGGCCACCGGCGGAGTTAAGAAGCCGCATAGATTCCGTCCCGGAACCGTTGCTTTAAGAGAGATCAGAAAGTATCAGAAGAGCACGGAGCTTCTGATCCGTAAGCTTCCGTTTCAGCGTCTTGTTCGTGAGATCGCTCAAGATTTCAAAACGGATCTGAGATTTCAAGGCAGCGCCGTCGCGGCTCTTCAAGAGGCAGCAGAAGCTTACCTTGTTGGTCTGTTCGAAGATACGAATCTGTGTGCGATACACGCCAAGAGGGTCACGATTATGCCTAAGGATATACAGCTTGCAAGGAGAATCAGAGGTGAAAGAGCTTGAAGACTGTTTTAACACTTTTGGTTAATTTTCGTTTGATGGGTATTGTTGTTTCTACGATATTGCTTTTAGTGTATGGGTTCTTGCAAGTGTTGAAATTTCGGCTTTGTTTTTCAATTTCTAGCTTGTGATGTTTTAGCCTTTGTTAAGTTTGTCTTGGAGATGTTCGACGAAATGTCTCAACGAGAGGTTTCTCTTGTTTAATGTTAAAATATATTCTCTGAATTTTTATCTCTTTATTGTTTACAAAAATAGCATTAAATCTTGTAGAAACTGTATTTTGCACCATTATCGGAGTTCAGAGACAACAGAAACAAAGCAAAAGTATAAGACTTTTATTAAAGAAAGTATAATACCAAACCAAACTAATGTTGAGATATATCATATATTATACAGATTTAAGCAATCCAGAGGTTACATAATAAGATTACATTAGCCTACTTAAGACGAATTTGTACAGTGAAGAGTTGTTCAGTTTGGTTTTCAAGGCATGCCGAGATCATTTAAGATGCCGATTCCACCATGAATAGTTCTTAAATGTTCATAGCAAGGCTCTTGATGAGTGAAGAAGTCTAAGCAGACCCAGCAAATGTGTTTACCGCACCGGCAAAGGACATGGTTACACCCTTCAGATTTCTCTATGGTGGACATGCAAAAAGGACACTCCTTCACGTCTTTCCCGTTCGCCCAATCCTTCAACGACAAGTCAGGATCTTCCTTGAACAGTTTGTACCTTTCACAAGTGACATAAGGGTGATACTCAAGGTGGCACCTTGTGCATGTCTCTGAGTTACAAGCTCCACAGATGTATGGTTCTCCTGATTTTTGAGTAACACGGTAAATGGAAGGGCAATCGGGTGTGGAGCAGAACCTGAACCTTTCACTGCGTGATGTTACATAAGAGGACAAGGATGCTCGGAAGAGTTCGTCGAGCTTCTCTTCAGTTAAGAGTGCTTTCATATCATGGACTACTATCGGAGCTCCGCAGTCAACGTGAGAACAGAGTATGGGAAACGCGTCAAAGTTTCTCATCGATGCCTCAAATTGTTCCAACAAACAAGCTTTGCAGAAACGGTGTGAACACCCTTCAAGAGTGTAGACTTCATCAATTTCAGACAAGCATATGGGACATTCAACTTCAATGTCATCTTCTTGTTTATCGCCTGTTGCACTATCTTCTCGTGCAACTTCATTGATGATCTTCTCTACTTCCTTCCCTATTTCTGTGCTCCCATGAACTTCAATAACATGGTACCGTGTGTTGAGCTTGAGGAGATCCACACCAGTTACCTTTTCTTTGATACCTTGTAGGTCCGGACCAAACCGCGTCACAACTTCCTTCATAAGGTCAGGACGGATATCATGACCAAGGAGACGAATTTCAAGTTGCTTGCGATAGGCCTGAAGTGACTGAACCAGTTCGTCTTCAGCCTCAGCGACTTTCTCTGCTGATCCACAAACGCGTACTGTGAGATTTTGCCTGTCTAAAACAATGTGCGTTTCCGTCTTTTTTTGGATCTTCCACATCAGAGAATGACCACCATCTCTTGAGAAAAGATGCTGCAAGTCTTTTTGGGTTAACCCTGGATGGTTAATAGGTCTTCCTTTTATGAGTTCTTCAAGTTTTCTCCGCATCTCTGCGATGGGTCTTGTTGCAGAAGACCAAACTTTAACACGATAAGCCCCATTATGTGTTGGCTGCAGTTGCCATATGCATTCTACAAAAAAATATAAAAGAGATTGCTAATGAATATTAAACCTAAGCTTCTGATTGTTCGTAATTTATTGAAAATGGAAGTAGTCAGATACAGTAAAATTTATTTATTGACTGCAGTTCTTAAAAGGTAATAAAAACTAAAGAGAATGTGGTTTTGAATTTTTTTTACCTTTTTGCCTCTCGAAGTTTGCTAATAAATCATTCAATTGACTTGTGACTATGTTGTAGATAGAGGCAGGACAGATTATGGAACTCTGAAACGTCTGCTCGCATTGTATCTTCTGCCACGGATAGCATCCAGGTAACACATCTCCATTTAACTCCTCCAAAGCTTTCGCAGCTTCCAAATGTAAACTCCCATCAAAAGTGATCAACGCTTGCATGAAATAAGATTTATCTTTCGGTTCTAAAACATGGACTTGGACACAATCTGGGTCTGAGTTCTTCGATGACATGCACGCAAATATTCTCCTATGCAGCACATCTTCACAAGCACTAGGAGATAGACTCTGTACAGTCTTCCCTCTGTAAAAGAAAAATGTCAGATCTCTTCTCCCTGTAGCTGACTCCAAAACATCTAAAACTTCTTCCTCCGAAAGACCTCTATCAATATTTCTAACCACGATAGAATCATTGAACCTACGGTGTCTCTGAAAGCGAGCATATTGTGTTCCTATCGCAAGTTCAGAGGTCCAATCATATATACTGTGAATATCACAAGAAGGGCACTTAAGACAGCCTGCACCAGTGCTTTCCCTTCGCGGAAAATAGATCTTAGCTGTAAAAGAAGGGAAAGAAGGCCTCTTGAAAGTTCCTCCGCCACTTGAAAGCGACGGAAATAGTCTAAGCACTGACCCATCGAAATCAAATTTCTGAATTTCTGTTGCCTTCATAGCAGATTCCGGAGTGAGAAAAGTTATCTTACCCCACTTCTCCTTCTCATCACTATCTTGCTTGTTTCCATGACACTTATGAACAGAGCAAATACATCCATCAGTCTTCTTCTCCAGAAACGTTAGAAGCTCCCTGTCATCAGCAACATTGTTGCCGCAATAAAAAACATCGACTGTCAAAAACCTCTGATCAACTTCAAGATGCTTTATCTGAGCACCAGATCCGAACAATGCAACAGGTACTTGTCGCCGGCCATGAAAGATATACTTCTCCAAACATTCGTTACGCATCCATTTCTTTTCACAGTCCAATGCATCGTTCACGAGGGCCAACACTTTATCCATATGGAGGGGAGGAGCATGCAGTAGAACATCATTCTGATCGAAGTTGACTTCAATACTAATCCTATCATCCATACAAAGAGACCTAGCACGGGAAACAATTGAAAGCAGACTACGGTTAGATTTCCCACAAAACCGTTTTAGCAGAGCGCTGCTACAACCAGCCACTTTTTTTACTCGGAGCCTTCTTTCATCCAACTCAGATGCATCAAAAAGTGGAGGTGGATCAAGCGTATCCAAAGCCTCAAAATCAAAGGCGGTTACACATACCAAGTACTGGTCCACAATTGATAGCAGTTCACCGAAAACAACATAGTTTGGCTTCTGACCAAATGCTAGCAATGAACAAGACGGATGCAACTGAACTTGATGACCAGTCAATGCCACCTCATATCCAAGCTGATCATTGCCAGTGTACACCGCCACGTTTTCTGCAAGAGATGCAAGTATAACCTTTTTCAAAACCTTGTCGTATTTATTAGCCACAGTCGGGTCCCAAACCCAATAGCTAGGAGTGACAAGAGCAAGCTCTCTCTCAATGCAAATCTCCAATTCCTTGACTGTGTCCTCACATCTCCTCATTGATTTGGCATTTACGCTATTTTCCCAGCACCATGTATTTCTCGTCTCTCGCGGCAGAGAAGCCCATTTTTTGTACACAGAAAGAAGAGTGAACAAATCTCCATTGGGATTGCAGAATTGCACCTTGAAGATGACAAAGTGAAAAACTTTAGAATATTTCCTACAGAGGTTGTAAGAAGATCTAAAATACAAATGAAACAACCACAATAACAAAACCTAATCATGAGCTAAGAAACATACCTTAAGACAATCAGCCTTCATCTTATCATCTTGGCTGCCAACTCTACAAAACATACTACTAGCATTAGCCATGACAGCAGCAAGAACAATCCCCTCTTTGCCCATTCTTTGTCTGAAGCAGCCTAAAATTAGCTTTCCAAGCTTTGGTTCCAGACCCAGCTTGACTAGATAGTGCCCTTCCTGTGTTAATACATGAACACCCTTCTTCTTCTCAACGACTGCGCCCAATTGAACAAGATTTCGGACAGACCTTGGGATGGCTTCGGGGACAGGCGCATCAACAAAGTCAAAATCCGCTATCCGGACTACACCAAGAGCAAGAATCCTCAAAATTGCTACACCGAGATGGACCCTCTTAATTTCAGGCTCCTGATTACGATTCATTGAAACAAAATCGGCTTCTGAATACAGTCTGTAACATGTCCCTGGTTCTGTCCTCCCAGCACGACCAGAACGTTGTTCAGCAGAACTCTGGCTGACCCAGCAAACCTTGAGGATGCTCATACCTGTGTTAGGTTCATATTTACTCTCTTTCACCATCCCAGAATCGATAACATACTTGACACCAGGAATAGTCAGCGAGGTCTCTGCAATATTCGTAGCAAATATCATTTTTCGTCTCCCGGGATAGTTCATGAAAACTCTAAATTGTTCTTCAGAGGAAAGCTTTCCATGCAAAGGCAAAGCAACTGAAGACGAAGCTACAAACTTTTCACATGCCCGTTCCACCTCTGCCCGTGAAGTTAAGAACGCGAGAATTGTTCCTTCTTTCTCCGTTTGATGTACTTTCAAAGCCATCTTAACAACATCATCAACATATGAAGCAACGGGGCCAACAAAAGAAGTCCCTTTTGCGTCACTAGGAGAATATACAACTTTCACCGGAAAGTTCCTTCCAGTGACGCGAAGTATTCCACATCCAAAGAAATAGTTCGAGAGCTTGTAGGGGTCGGCTGTGGCAGACATGATGACAAGCCTTAGATCAACTCTTTTGCATAGCAGTTCTTTGAGCAATGCCAGAAGAAGGTCCGTGTTTAAGCTTCTTTCATGGGCTTCGTCAATAATAACACATGAAACGCCACTCAAACTCCGATCTTTTATATAGTACTGAAGTAGGCAATTATCCGTCATGAATTCAACTTTGGAACTAATCTGCTCGGTGGAAGAGAAAGATGGAGTGCAGCGGACAGAGTTTTCATCATAACAACCATTGCTTTCTTCTCTGACACGATCGGCCAATGACATGGCGGCGATTTTCCGTGGCTGTGTACAAACAATGGACCCATGAGCAGCAACTCCGGAATCAGCAAGGAACTGAACTATCTGAGTGCTCTTCCCTGAACCAGTTTCTCCAGCCAAAACAATTATCTGCAAACACAACCAAAATTCATTATTACACTCAAAAAAGTTAAAGCAAAGATCCAGTTATATCAAAAACGAACTACTACCACAGGACAACAACAACATAAGAATCTGTGCGCACGAGTAAAACTAGCTTGGTTCTTGAATATGTACACTTGAACCCAAAACATCACTAGTCGAATATGGAATTTTCGGAGATACCTGTTCGCGATGAATCCTCTTCAAAATGTTTCTTCTGTTGGTATATATAGGCAATCCATCCTCTACTCTTCGACACTCCCTGCGGATCAAACTATGAATACGTAGCCAATCATAGCTCCCTCCCAATTTAAACACAGGCACATCTTCTTCTTCTTGTTCTTCTTCTGCTACATAAGACTCATACCCGTCTCTTCCTTTGAGAAATCGCACAATACCATTCATCGCATTGGTGAACTCTTCAAGCCGCTTTACAAGCAAATCTTTCTCTGCTTCAAGATCTTTCCTTTTCTCAAAAACCTCGACTGTGAGACCCCTTTTCGACGAAAAGGACTTAACTTGACGAGACATTACATCAATCTGGTATCTCAGCTTCTTGACGATATCTAAGTTTTCAACAAGAGAAAGAACATAAGCAGAGAAAAGATCACAAAGCCTTTCTCTAAGCTCGTCCATGTCGGAAGGCACGACAACGTTGGAAATCAGCTCGGGAACGAGACCGTGTTTCCCTTTGAGCCGTTTATCCCATAGAGCAACGACGGCGGAGAGCGCGTCGACCCACTGCGCAAAACCGAAACTTCCGGCGATAGAGCCGAATTGCGGCACGTGGATGGATTTCTCAGGGATCTCGCACAGAGAAGCGAGGCTTACGATCTTTTGCTTCCTAGCGGAGAAGGAGAGATTGGTGTCACTGTTTCTAGGGTTTACGAGCTGGATGATGAAATTGGGCCTATTACGAGTACCTGGAGAAGAGATTTTCGGCGACGGAGAACCGTCGCGTCTGTGATTTGGCGGGAAATTGGCGTTAGGGTACTGAGAGTGGTGATGAGACTTAGTTGGGCGGTGGTTTGACGCCGGAGGAGGCTGCAAAGAGCGGAAGTTGTAACGGTTAACGGAAGCGCAAGGAAACGGCGGCTGACGATCAGCCGCCGCTGATCTTCCGCCGTCGGTCGGAGGAAAAGAGCGCCTCATGTAGTGATTACCAGTTTTTTGTATGTATATTTTTTTTACAGCGAGAGAGAGAGAGAGAGAAAGAGGTTGAAAGAATGTTAAGAGGCAGAGAAAACAAATATTTATGTATTTCTTACTTTTTACGTTTCCTCACAACTTTCTTATTTCTGTAACCTAATTTGTTTTATATACTTTTTCTGGAACTTTCTTAATAGCAAAAATCAAAAGTCACGAATCTTTAACAACAAAAAAGGAAATAAATCGATTAAAATCTTGATTTTTGCTAGTTTAAAAATAACTTTAATTATTATTTAAATATTAATATTTATTAGTGAGAGATATATGTTAGGCCGATGGAGATCTTCTAAAAATATATTGTTTCGATAACATTGATATTCAGATAAGCTCGAATATAAACCTTTCTTTTCTGTAAACTGTGTTAACTTCATGTATGTAGTAAGAGTAGGTTAAAGTGTAACTGTACATATGTTATCATTCTTCTGAATAATTTTACTTGGGACTATGGTCTTGATACTCATCTTCACTTATGTAATGATGTTGTTCTACAGACTTGTTTTTCAATCTCTGAAATATCTCTTCAAGTGAACTGCTGTTTCTTGCTTCTGAGATCTGTCTCAATGGCAAGTAACTTTTGTTTGTTGCATTGTCTTTTAAGCTTTGGATTCCTAATTTCATGTTCCTCCATGTAGAAGCTATACCTGAAGAGGACTCTCCTCCTCCAAAGTTGTCCGACTCCAATAAAGACACTTTTGCTGAGACCAAGTTCTCTGTTAGGTCTTGTCTCTTCTTCTTCTGGTCTCTCATGGCCGTGTATTTGCTGGTGATTGCTTCTCTGCCGGTTCCATATCTCCGAGCTATATCACTCTTTGATGATGTTCCTCTAACTGTATCTGCGTCGTAGCTGCTCGATATTTTCATCTCAACACAAGAATCGTCCTGTAAAATCAAAGTTCACTTGAGAGAGATGTATGGAAGCGACCAGAGACATGGGAAGATGAGAGCGACACATGTCTGTCTACTTACAGAGAAGTTGCTTTCTGTTTCAACGTCAACATCGTTGAAATTCCTAGCCAGTGGAAGAACAAGCTCACCAACTCTTTGACCTTCTTCAAGCCACTTTCGTTCTAACAATAAATGACGACAAGTTAAAACAAGAGCGTATATAGATTTAGAGAGAAAAGAACATAAGCTTATTGGTGATGTTTTATGTGGTACCTTTACTTAAAATCATTAGGCCAGATGGATCAAAGCCATCCGTATCATCATCGTCGTCGTCTTGAAATCTAAATCTCTTCCAGCTACCAAAGTAAGTATATATACGATCAAAGAAGTTTCCCGCAACCAGCAAGGTGTAGATAACCATTACAAGAGGATATATGTCATTGAATCGTTGCCCAAAGATGGGAACAACATCATCAATTTTACCCATTTTCTGCAATACCAAAGCAACAACATAGCAAAACGGGTTAGGTTATATTGATGTGGGGAACATAAAAGGAAAAAGCACACAGAGAATAATGTCTAAGACCCAGATCTGAGCAAAAGGAGAGAATAAGTACCTTCTCAAAAATAGTTTCCGAATGAAGCTGAATGAGATTTATGAAATTATAAGATATTGGAGGGGCATATCGAGCAATCATCCTAAGAGAAACGCAGAGAAATCATTTATCAAACAGCCACAAACATTCTTACAAAAGTATTAACAAAGGGGATATGCATACAAACACTTACGAGCAAATCATCAGTAGGTTCACAGCGCTTGTTTGACTAGGTGTCAATGAATAAATCATCAACATCCCGATTTTGAACAACGAATAGTATGTACATATGCACATATACACCAGGGGTACAAAAGCAAATGCCTGTCACATTGATGGGGCAAGTTACATGAAACCAATGGATACAACACATCATCACTACATCAGCGAAGAATTATAGATTTAAAATGCAAAATAAGACATAAAGTTAAACGCACCTGCACTAGCAACTCATCTGATTTCACAGAGCTTATAAGAATCGAGAAGAGGGACAAGTCGAGTTTACTAAGAAGAAGAGTTGCTTCTGCTACGAGAATTGCAGCTGACATAACCCCCATAACTACTGCTGCGAGCTTCTCAATCTGTTTCTTCAGTATACATTTCCACGCAAACTCTGCCAAGGGAAACCAACACGCAAAAGTATTGTGACTGTCATTGGTTGTTTTTAGGTAAAGAGTGAAATAAATTTAAGAAACAGGAAAAAGAATGACTAATAAATGTACCCAATGTATCAAGAAGATTCCCCATTTTGCCACTTCGACTCTCTCGGAAGCTCGACACATATTTCCTGAAATGGTGTGAGACAAATTTTAGGGTTTTGTAAAATAACAAGAACGTTGAATATAATCAGGAAGGAGAATCATATAATTTAAGGAAGAAGGTACAGAGAAAACCAGACCATCCGGTAGAACTGCATCGCTCATAGCTCTTGATTGTGTCTTCAAGATCAAGGGCCTCCGTAACACAAGTTAAATACTCACTGCAAACAGCACCCAATGGAACATAACTACTATCACATTTCTAGAAATTCCATGTATTGATCTATAAACAATTACAAGGAAATGTTTTTCCTATTAGAGGTAGATGCTTAAACAGATCAGGATAAAGGCAGTATAAAGATATCTAAACCTTTTATATCGATAATACTCATCCATAGCATTACGAAGGTGTCTCCTTAGTGTTGCCATTGATTTCTCATCGGTGTCATAGTCCATGTCATTTTCCCCCAGTTGACCCCCTTGTGGCTTAAATGATTTGTCATTCCTAAACTGATGTTGATACTAATTATTAAAACCGGAGAGGTTCTTCTTGTGTTCTTAACAAGATAACAGTGAAGTAACAGTTACCATTTTAGCCAGCATAGCATCAATAACATCCATGTATGGTCTCATCGGATCACGTTTCGACATCTGATTTGATGTCGCTTGAGCAACCTACAAATGCAAAGGGTATGTAAATTATAGACAGAAGTAAACAACTTGTACCTGGTGAACAAAAAACAAGAAATACTTACAACGATCGCATTTGAAAGTTCTTGATGAGCATTGTCGAGTTTCACCGCAGTTTTGGCGATTTTGTGGGAAAGAACTTTTTGGCGGGTTGGCCAATCTGCATCCTTCCAGAGGGTCTTAGGGATTTCACTGAGGCCAAAGCCAAGAAGAAATGCACCAGTCACTAGTCCAAAAGTATTTGAGCACGCCATAGCATACCCCAATATGCTTCCTTTCCTTCAAACAACATCAAATATTACATTCAGTGAAAAATATGTTGCAACATTTAAAAATTGATCACAGATGTATAACGTACCAGTTCTTGTGCATCATAACAAGAAGGATGAGACCGAGAAGGCCTATGGATCCTAGTATTAGATAGAAAACAAAGTTTGCGTGCACGCTAGTCTTCAATCTCTCAGTCACATTAAAGTCTCCAGCATCTTCAAAACCCTGAATAAGGGGCACCACTGCCCTGCCCATAAGCAACATGTTTCAAACTTTATGAGGTGACAAAAAGCTAGTAATTATAAACATGTATCAACTTAGACCTGATGAAACAAAATTAAAAAGACAGTAATATCTATAATTCACTTGATTAATGGTGATCAAATTAACCAAAGAAAAGGACACTAGAACACAATAACAAACAGATAGATGTCAGAACAAAGATTCCAGAAAGTTTAAGCAGTTCATAAACCACTTACCAAGTAAGAAGAAACGTACTCCAATATGACCAGCTCCACAAGAAGGAGATGGCACCGTTCTCAGGATGATTAGCCGGCAGAGATAATGTCTGCAAACAAATAAAAACAAAATTGTTTAATAATTAAAATCAATTCCTAGATTTAGTTGTAATCCAATACCAAATCTATCATGCATTTAATATGATCTAGTGAAGTCAATTTTGATTATTACAAGATAAAGAGTACGGATCCTTCATAACAACGAGAACTTATTCTAATCCCTAAATCCATGTTAACTTTGCAATCAACATCATAAGCAATTAAGAAGAAGAAGAAGATGCGTGAGGGAAGATACCGTCCAGATATCGGCAGGAGCGAGGATGATAACGGAGACGGAGCAGAACCATGTGTATCCTACGGTGAGGAGAACGTATCGTGGAACCTCCGGCCCGGAAAAGTAACGGAGCGTGGAGAATACTAACCCTAATGTTAGTGGCAACGATATCAGATAAAACACCCACATCTCTCTCTCTCTCTCTCTATCCTTCTCCCTCTCTCTCTCTACAGAGATTTGCTCTCTGGGAAGAGACGGGAAATCAAAAGTGACGGACGAACGTCCCGCGAGATCGTTCAGAATCTTCAGATAATGTAAATTACAGAGATATAAATGGGCCTTAAGGCCCATTAACGATATTATTTAGGGCTATTTAAATTAAACGTATTTGTTAGTATAAGCCCACATTAGCATCAAAACCCTAAAATTCGTACTACCGACTTGCGCCGCGAAGTATACATATATCTTTTTCGATCTTCTTCTCCTTCTTCTTCTCTCGGAGTCTGATTTTTGTAGTGGCAGTTTCTATCGTAGACGATGAAGGTAGCTTATCTTTTCTCTTCTCTGTCTTTATATCTCTGTTGTTGTTGTCTCTTTTGTTCATTCTGTTTTGTCTGTGTGTGGCAGTTCAACATCGCAAATCCGACTACTGGTTGCCAGAAGAAGCTCGAGATCGATGACGACCAAAAGCTGTAAGATTCTGTAGTTTGCTGTATTGATTCGCAGATTTATGATTATAGATTTGTAGATTGGCTCTGCTTTAGATTCTAACCTTGAAGCTTAGGATAGTCACTATATTATTATACAACCTGTTGTTATACCTGTTGTCAATGAGCTAGAGTTTGTTATACAACCTCTCCAAAATGTTATATAATAATTGCTTGTTTATAACATTACTGATTGAAATTAGAAAAATGTAATTCTATTGGTTAAGGTTAGTGAGTTTCGTTTTTTGTTGTTGTTGCAGACGTGCCTTTTACGACAAGAGGCTCTCTCAGGAAGTGAGCGGAGATTCTCTTGGAGAGGTGCATTTTTCTTCTATTTAGTACAATGTGTTAAAATTAGTATTCTTTGTTTTTCAGTATTGTTGATAGAAATGTCATGTTTCGAGGGAATTTGTAGGAGTTCAAGGGTTACATTTTCAAGATCATGGGAGGATGTGACAAGCAAGGTTTCCCAATGAAACAGGGAGTTCTGACTTTTGGTCGTGTCCGCCTTTTGCTTCACCGAGGTATTTGACCCAATCTATTCTATCAGCTTCTATATATCGCCACCAAGGTTCTATATATTCATATCTTAAGAATCTTTCATATGTTGACACTAGGTACGCCTTGCTTCAGAGGACATGGAAGGAGGACTGGAGAGAGGAGAAGAAAGTCTGTCCGTGGTTGCATTGTGAGCCCTGATCTCTCTGTCCTTAACTTGGTCATTGTCAAGAAGGGTGAACGTGATCTCCCTGGGCTTACCGATACCGAGAAGCCAAGAATGAGAGGTCCCAAGAGAGCATCAAAGGTCCGCAAGCTGTTCAACCTTGGGAAAGAGGATGATGTGAGGAAGTATGTCAACACTTACCGTCGCACTTTCACAAACAAGAAGGGTAAGAAAAAGTAGAGTCATTTATGTGTAAATAAAAGGTAAACATGATTCAGGCTCTCATTAAATATGTTTTGTTCGTTCTTCTGTAGGCAAGGAAGTTAGCAAGGCTCCTAAAATCCAGAGACTTGTGACTCCACTGACTCTCCAGAGGAAGAGAGCGAGAATTGCTGACAAGAAAAAGAAAATCGCCAAGGCTAACTCTGACGCAGCCGAGTATCAGAAGCTTCTTGCCTCCAGACTTAAGGAACAGCGTGATCGACGTAGCGAAAGCTTAGCCAAGAAGAGGTCTAGACTCTCTTCCGCAGCCGCTAAGCCCGTCGTCGCTTGAAACCGCTCCAAGATTCAGACTGTATTTGCTCTTTTCTAGTATGTTTATGTTCTTATCCAAATTTTCTTCATAGACTCATAAACACTATTTTGGATCTCTTTTTGCGTTTCTACTTTGTGTTAAACTCTTCATGCTTTTTTATAAGGTATTTGACTTTATTTTTGTTTGCTTTTTACGGATAAAATTAACTGAAGTTATTAACTGTAATAAAATTAGGCAAAACCAAACTCAAATTCCATCAAGTTCTTGTAATAGAAACTCTAGAACAAAAAAAGTACCATTGATTTCGAGAAATGTGGACACAAAAGTTAAACAAGATCTACGAGTTACAGCACAAGGAATTCTTAGTTGGAATCACTTGAGCAGGACCTATATCGATCTTCTTACCAGCAAGAGACCCATGACCTTGTTCTTGTCCATCAGCAACAAGGCTTTTCTTGTTAACAATGTTGAAAATCTCAGTCAAAACAGTCGTAAAAGCTGTCTCAACGTTGACCGCGTTCAAAGCAGATGTCTCCAAGAAGAAGAGACCTTCTTTCTCCGCAAACTCTTTAGCATCTTCCGTAGATATCGCACGTTGATCTTCGAGATCCGATTTGTTTCCGACAAGTATAATCACAATGTTCTTGTCCGCGTGGCCACGCAGCTCTTCTAGCCACCGTGGGATATGGTCGAATGTCTGTCGCCGAGTCACATCGTAAACAAGCATCGCACCAACAGCTCCTCTGTAATAAGCACTCGTCACCGCTCTATACCTATACGACACCGTTTTAGTCGAAGATCTAAATAGTTGAGACAGATCACAGATCCAACGGTGGAAAATGAAAGAGAAGTAAAGAACGATTTATTATTTACCGTTCTTGCCCTGCGGTGTCCCAGATCTGAGCTTTGACACTCTTATGGTCGATAACGAGTGTTCGTGTCTGAAACTCGACGCCGATTGTTGCTTTTGAATCTAAGCTGAACTCGTTTCTAGCGTAACGAGACAGTATCTGAGATTTTCCGACACCGGAATCTCCGATTAAAACAAGCTTGAAGACGTAGTCGATTTTCTGCGACGGGTCTCCGTATCCTCCACTCGATGCCATCTTTCACTAAAGTGTTAATAGTCTCTTGCTCTCTAAACAATGGTCAAGTAAGATACTCTCAAGTGTAAACTTATTACATAAAGTAAAATTAAAAAAGAAATAAAATAAAAGAGGAACTTTGGCAATGCTTACGTGTCGTTAGCTAAGTGGAGCTCAAACAGGTTTGGTTGTTTCGTGAGCTTGACTGTTGTCTTTATTTTGCATAACGCTCTTTATTTTTTATAAACCTTTTGTATACTATGTGATATGGTTTAAACTAATGACTCTCTTAGGTCTTAACTTTCCACTATATTGTTTAACTAAGGTACATACTTGACATGTTTTACTTTACTATTTGTACTGTATACACAATTCACAAATGTTCTAGTTAACCAAATTGACAATATATATATATATATATATATATATAAATAAGCTATACGAATATTAATTACTATAGTTATATTGGTTTGAAATTCAACATTTTGAGACAATGAAATACTCAGCTTTACTAAAGATATTACTAAAGATACTAGGCCGGTGCTTGCATCAACAGTTATGGTTCGGATCATCATTGACTTAGAACTGCTTGCTGGTCATCCCACCCTATCCCTCAGCTACTTTTCTGTGCCGATTAATTACCTCAGGAAATTGACAACTTCTGCTTAAAATTGGGCCTTTCTTAATGGGCTGCTTTATCGATTATTAATCACTTAGCAAATGGGCATTGTTATGTATAAGGTTCAAACTTTTCGGGTTCTAACTATATGTGTTCTACAAAAGCTACTTGGCTACTAAAGGCCTTTTAGGCTCCTAAACATTTTTTTTCTCCGCTTTAAATAGAAAAAAAATTAACAAAAAAAAGAAATACTCAGCTTTAGATTTTATCAAATAGTTTTTTTTATAACAAATATAATTCAAACTAACTAACTAGCTAAACAATATAGATGGTATCAGAAGAAAATTAGGGTTGGATCAAAGCTCTGATACCATATGAAATATTAATGTATTGTGTTCTGATACCATTGCCTTTAAATAATAGTATATACAATTTTATCAAAAATTACAGCTTAATAGTCTGATATTGATGGATATTTTATTTCCTTTTTTTTGAAAATTTCTATATATCATGATCCAGATGCTTAATGATGATTGACATTTGACCGGTGAAATCCATCTTTTCATATATATATATATATATATATATATATATATATATATTAACGTTGTGGAATTTATTTGATTTAAGTTAATCACAATCAAAATTATTTAATTTATACAAAAAACAACTCCCATTAACATACTAAAGGCTAAAGCCTGTTAATAATAGGGTTATAGCCTTATAGGTTCAAACATGTTGTGTTTATGGACAGTCGCGTGGACTATGACATCATGTCACGAACGAAAAAAACATAGGAAATATTTATAGGAAATATTTATATGTGTCTACTGATTTTTGCTTTATCATGAATTTATGAAACTACCAATCAGAATGAAACTACCAATGCAATGGATAATACGTTTTATTTTATATACTAAACTAATAACACTATATAAAAATTGAAAAAATGAAATTATATCAATTTAAATGAAAAGGTTTTTTATCTCAAAAAGCAATTTGAAATTAATTTGAAAAGTATTTTTGTAATCTAGTGTAGTGAAGCAATACGTGTTTATAAAATCTACAATAACTTTGTCAATAAAATCAGAAAAAATAAAATAATATTCAATCTAGCATATTCTTTTTTCAAACAACAAAATTAAAAATATGAATAATTTTTTCATCTTCTTTTATTTGTTTCTATTTTTGTTTGTGTTCTTGATATCACATCACAAAAAAGATTCCAAGGTTAATAATTTTTGGAACGTCGAAAAAGCGTCACACTATGAGGCGTTTCAAAAACTATGAAAAAGGTTTCCCCTTCGTAAATAGATGTTAGTTCCTAATTTTTGTATTGGTGTCTTGTTAAAAGAATTCATTTAATTATTCTCTTTTACAAATATCAATTAGTGCATGTTGTAAAAATTAAGTTACTATAAGATTTTAAAAGAGTGTTTGAAGACCTTTCACTGTGTTTTTGAAGTTACTATTAAACTAGATATGTTAATTGACTTAATTCAATCAATTTTTATTGTAAAACATTATTGTTTAAAAGTCGAAAAGATGATGAAAAACTTAGATTTTAAGAGTACAATTAAAAACCAATTGAAAGACTCTTTCAACGAATAACAATAAATCTATGTTAACTTTATAATAACTTTTATTTATAAATAAATATAAATTACAATTTTCAAAATTTAACGGTTATAATATCATAATGTCATACATTATAGTTTGATTATATTTTCTAGACAAACAATTATTCAATTCTTTTTATAAAATATTTGCTTTCATCATATGCTATTAGCATAATCACTACAAGAAACTGGGCTTTTAGCAACGAAATTTAGCAAGGAAATAGCGACGAATAAATATAGCAACGAATTAGCGACAAAATAGCAACGAAGAATCTTGTCGTCGCTAAATCGTCGCTATTTAGCGAGGTATTATTTCGTCGCAAAATTAGCGACGATTTAGCGACGATTTTGGCGACCAATAAGTTCTGCGTCACTAAATCGTCGCTAATTAGCAACGAATATATATCCTTGCTAATTAGCGACGAATTAGCGAGGAGGGTCGCTAAGTAGGTAAGCACGTTTTTAAAAACGTTGCTAAATCGTTGCTAATTTTATTTCCTTGCTAATTCGTTGCTAAATGGTTGCAAAATTTTTAGAATGAGACTATATAAACCCATCTACACTCTTCAAGACATCACACCACAACACAATACAAAAACATTCACTCTATAAAAATATAAACACTCTAAAAATTTCAATATGTCTCACGGTAATAACAATATATACGAGTTACGGTCTTTGTGTGTTTTTGTAATAATTTGTTTGTGTATTATTTGTAATAATTGTGTGTGTTTTTATAATTATTTTTTTTAAATAATATTTAAATTTGCAACGAAATAGCAAGGATTGGTAATTGTCGTTGCTAAATCGTCGCTAATTAGCGAGAATTTAGCAACGCTAACCTAAATTTGTCGCTAATTCGTCGCTATTTGGCGACGATTTAGCAACAATTTATAAAAAAATCTAATTTTCGATGGATTACAGATTTAGGGGTTCAAGATCGTTGTTAAATCGTCGCTAAACATAATGACTTATCGTTGCCAAATCGTCGCTATTTCGTTGCTAAGCATGATTCCTTGCCAATTCGTTGCTAAGTCGTTGCAAGCCTTCGAACTTTAAACCCCTAAAACACCACTTAATATCGATTTATATGAGTTTTGCTTGACTAAAAAAGTGTACAAAACTAGTAATATATTTGTATAAAACAATAAAAATTATAAAAAATTATAGTTAACACATTTAAGCTAAGTAAACCATAACTTATAAGAGTTTATACTATAAAGTTCATAATAAACTAGTTTATAAGTTTTTTTTGTCATATATTGAGTTTGTGACTTCTTATGATCAATGTTATAAACTCGTTTTGGCGAAAAAGTGGTAAAAAAACGATACAAACCGAATTTAGGGTTCCGAATTTTTTTTTTTAAAATTTGGTTTTTATAATTGTTTTTTTCAATTTTTTTTAAATCGTTTGTTTTCGCAAATCTTTAAATTGGAAATTTATTTTTTATATATCGTCGCTAATTCGTCGCTAATATTTTACGATAAACGTCGCTAATTCGTCGCTAATTTAGCGATGAATTAGCGACGACACCTAAATAGCGATGATTATACGGCGTCGCTAAATTAGCAACGAATTAGCGATGATTCAAAAATAGCGACGATTTAACGATGAATTTTGAATAGCGACGAACGTATAGCGACGAAAATATTCTCGTCGCTAAATCGTCGCTATTGGTCAATAACGACGATTTAGCGACGAAATATGGCGTTGCTATTTGCCTTATTTCTTGTAGTGAACGTTAATATCCAGAATCAATGTCAAACAATTTAACAAAAATTGAATATAAAATATTAATTTTTTTATTCCACTTTTATAATTCTTTATTTGTTTATATAAATAAAAAAATAATTGTTCGGTTGGCCCTATTGAATCAACCGCATCAACTCCCATTATAAAGAAGAAAACGCATCAATAGTTAAAAAAATTAAGAAAAGATGGGAAGCGGGACAACTTACGAGGACTTAATTTCTATTTATAAAACTAAATGTGATCTTCGTTTAATGAAATTATTTGTTTCTTTCTTTTTAATCAAGTACTATATGAAAAAGTATTATGATAGAAGTTACCAACTAATTTAATTTCCAATTATCTAACCTAAAATTTAATATAATTAAACACTATAGTATCACACCCTAACCTAATATTAACAAATTATAGACATGGTAAGGAGTTCACAAAAATATAAATTTACGCATAGAATTAAATTAAAATGCACAACAAATTTGAAAAGTCCAAAAGTAAACTACAACATTAAGTTCTACTTAATAGATAAGATTCAAATTAAACTAAGATAAAGATGATAGTCAAATCAAAAACTAATTGTAAAATTTTGCACGTGCGATGCACGGACCTCACCCTAGTATATATATATATGTGTTGTTTGTGTGTTTTAAAAGGATAAATTAAGGTTTAGTTACGATGGTAATGAATAATAATTTATGAAATATTGCACGCAGATATTTGTTGGGCATTGGTTTTAGGGACAATACTTCAATTTGTTTACAACATGAACAAAACCATTTAGATATTGATAGTTTTTTTAGGCAAGTTAAAATGGCAGAAGCTGATATGAGGGCCAATAAGAAGTTAGATCCAAATACAGTGATGTCTGTTAATTATCTAAAACAAGCAATGGATCACATATTACATAATGGAATCGAAAAAGACTTTGAAAGAAAGGTACAAATTTAAATACACAACACTTATTTTTACTTGTTTTAAATTTGAAATTCATCATCAATTGATGTGTGCATACATTTGATAATATCTTTTTTTTTATATTATGTAGCGAGGACATGAAGTTTTTACCATAAAGCGTAGGTTCGCTAGCGTCAAAAACCAAAGTCCCCAAGATATGGTTAGGCTTCTTGATATCGGTCCTATTGGTATTACCCTAGATGTAACCGGTGACCTTGTTAATCTTAAAGATGTAAGTAAAACCCTCTACCCTGCCTGTAAGTATATTTCCAAACATTATAAACTTAACACAAGAGATATAAAACTCTTCATTTTCTGAAATGGTTTAAGGAAATCTATGTTGTACCTATGCCAATAAATTGGGTTAAAAGACATGTTGTCATGATCGTAACATATGGAGTGATTGATGATCAATATTTTTTCGTTGTTCGGAATACATGGAGTAAGGAGAGGGGAGTTGAAGGACATGGGAGAATCATGATCCAAGGTATTTGTGATGATATAGTTTATCTGCAAAGTAATAACTGGAAAGTGAGAAGAAGATCAAGAATAAGAAGAACAACAAGCACTACAAGAATGCAGGCTATTTCCGACCGCTGTTTTGAGCGGAAATAGCCATTTCTGACCGATTTCCGACCAAAACCGCGTCGTCGGTTTCAGATGGTCGGAAACCGGATTTGGTCGGAAAGTGGTCGGAAATTTCCGACCACAATTGTCGTTGGAAATTTCCAACCACTTTCCGACAGAATTATGGTCGAAAATATTCCGGCCACATTCCGACGACATCTTTCCGACGGCAATTCCGACCACATTTTCCGACGAATTTCCGACCACATTTTCCGGTGATTTTCCGTCGGTTCCCGACGGAAATAAATAATTTTTTTAATTTAAAAAAATAAAATTACATTTCCGACGGATTTTCGACGGAAATAAATAATTTTTTTAAAAAAATTGAATTTTATTTCCGACGGATTTCCGACGAAAATAAATAATTTTTTGTTAAAAAAATTAAATTACATTTCCGACGGTATGGATGATCGTTTGGTAAAAATCGTCGATGACAATCAAACCAACATGATTTACGTCCGTTCTTCAATTGGAAAGCATCGATGTTATCTTGACAATAAGGACAAAATAACCGTCCATGTGTGGTCCATCCAGATAACATACCATATGCCGGAAAATCGCTAATAGTCCACATTATAAGTACTGCTCGCATCATGAAGTTTTGTTGCACTGATATGTCGTACGTTTCAACTCCACTCTCCCATAACATCTTCAACTCATGTATCAACGACTGCATAAATATGTCAAGTGCTCTCTTCGGATGCTCTGGCCCAGAAACAAGAATAGATAGGAACAAAAACTCTCTAGCCATGCACAATGACGGAGGCAGGTTGTAAGGCGTGACGATCACCGACCATAATGAATATTGTCTCCCATGTTTCCCGAAATGGTTGAAACCATCAGTACTTAATCCCAAATACACATTGCGACTCTCCATAAATTGTTTAAGACCCTCCGCAAATTTTTTCGAAAGTAATCTCGTCGCCGGATCTTTATGATTTCCATCCATCCACGATCTAAAATAACTCCTTATGTATTATTTGTATTGAATTTGTGGTAAATGGAGATTGATAAGAGAAATTGTGAGAAAGAAGAAGTGAGAGTGTGATATATATAAGAAAAATTTCCTACCGATTTCCTACCACAATTGATCTGTTACACAACGGTAACGAAACGTTAAAATATTGGTCGGAAATCGGTCGGAAAAAGTGATCCGTCGGAAATTGGTAGGAAATTTTCGACCAATTTTCGACCACAATCAAACGGTTTATAAAACGTATAGAAATTGGTCGGAAATTTCCTACCAATTTCCGACGGATCACTTTTCCGACCGATTTACGACCAATATTTTAACGTTTCGTAATCACATGACTCTCTATTAGTCTTATAAACCTTACCAATGTAAAAAAAAGACTTGGAGATTTTCAAGAATCTAAATCAGATGCTCGTCTGCAGAGAATGGAAACGGGTGGTCGACAACGTCAGACAAAATCCATGGCTTTGGCTTGATACTCGACGAGAGGCCCATTCGGATACTTTTTAGCCATGAACGTTATGTAAACTTTCCAACTAGCACCCATAGTCATGTTGCCTCTCACAATACTATCAAATTCCACGGTCTTTCCCTTAAAAGAAGAAGAAAAACACACACAAATTCAATATTAATATTATTATTATTATACTAATAGATCCATTTTGTTATTGTTGTTTACCTGACATTGTTGAGTTTATCAACACACATGATTACAAGTTTCTTCAAGTATTCTCTATTAGTCATTTTGTTTGGCCACTCTGGTGATTCAAGTATTTTTTATTAGTCATTTTGTTTTGTCAACTCTTATAATATAAAATAGTTTGAAATAACTCGGCTTACAAATTATGTTAAAAAAATTATATATAGAATATGTATTTCAAACTATTATACAGAAACAAAAAAATTTACTTCAACAACTTTAATATAAAAAAATGATTATTTTAGATAATTTTTTGGTCATTTGATTCTATTTCAAAAAAAAATTCGGATTTCGGTTCCGGATTTTCGGTTACTATTACACTATCTAGTTTGAGCCTAAACACATGAAACAAGTTCCATAAAAAGTGTTATATCTCCTTGCTGTCATCATCTCCCCTCATGTCTTTGATCTCATTGTGATTATGTTGCAATCAATGTGAGATTCATTTGTATAATATTCTGATAATAAATTGTATAATTGGATAAACATCCTAATTACTTTTTCTAAACAAAACAAACTTATATTAAGATGTTGGTGTTATAACAATTCTTGTTGGAACATCTTTGTCCAAGCGTTGTTGGATGATAATATCCGTTTAAGTTTATATGCGGTGAAGTTTACGCGCCTGAGTTGCGTTTGGTTGTTATATTACGTTTCTTAGTCCACATAAGCTACATAATAAGTAATCAAACGTCGCCGTTTTAGACCGAACGATAAACTTTTAACTGTCACGTATAATTAAATTTTTAATTGGATAAAGGGAGAGAACATATGCACTTTATTAGTCATCTTTATTTACTAGAAAACTAATTAAATATCACTGTTTATTTTAAACCGATTAAATTAGAAATAAATGTTTGTTGCATATACCGTCGAAAAAAATGGCTTCGTGACATAGAGTGGTAATGACTCTTCGTGACATAGTGGTAAAGTGTGACATAAATATTGTATTTAGAACACACTGTGGTATGAGACTAATTTGAGATATTGAACAAGACATTAACTTGTAGTGTCAAAATGGATTGACATTTTAAATGATGTAAAAGAAACACAACCATGTTTTCTTCTTAACTACACTCATGTCTATATTAAAAAAAAAAAACAAATCCCAAGGAAACTAGAGTCTCCAAGTAACAAGTTTCTTTCCTTATATCAGAATTTTTATTTATTCCATCAAATTATGAATCTTTTCTTTTTGGACCTCTTGTTCTGTTAAAAAGTATATTTAAGAAATTAATCAACATGAACATCCACCTCGTTGTTGATCCCCTTGAGACGAATTTGTCGATGGCTTTAGGTTTACATCGACCATATCCTCTGCTTTCGTTGAAAGTGTTTCCATCCCTGGTAATGCCGCTGCAATCTTGCGGAACAATGGCTGCAAGTTTCCACAAGCATCAAAACAAACAAAAACACAAAACATACAAGATGTTAATGCAAGATCTTGAAGTGAATCATGAGTTTATATAGTTGCTTGTTTCTCACCTTGATGTTAAACCCTGCTTTTGCACTTGTCTCAATGAATATGACTCCGAAATCACGAGCTTTGTTGTCCCCTTCCTCTATCGATACTTGCCTGACAAATGAAAAATCTCGTTCTCTTTATACATGTTTGTTTTCTTCTTCATTTAGATGTATTGTATTGTATCATTGGATTTGATATTCTTTATGTTCTTTACCTTTTGTCGACGAGATCTGTTTTATTACCAACCAGAACGATTATGACATCGCTGCCTCTCTCTGTACGAACATCCTCGATCCACTTGGAGGTGTTCAAAAATGACTGCCTATCTATACAACGAAAACAAAACAAAAAACATAAAAGGCGAGACTTTACATAGCATTCTTTTCACAATATGTGTGAGAAAACTTTTGTCCTAATCAAAGAAGATACATATATAAAAAAGCATGATAGGTGAAGTTAATCATGCATACTCAATAAATTTTTTCATGGTAAAACTAAAAAGTTATCACATGCGCCTTACTTGCAACATCATAAACAATCACAGCTACAGAAGAATCTCTGATATAGCTTGGAATCAAACTTCGGAATCTCTCTTGCCCTGCAGTATCCCTGCATTATATAAACTTGAAGCTTAAAGACCCCAATGGAACAAACAAATCAAACACAAAGATAATTTAAAATAGTCACTGTGACAAATTTCTAACAGAAGGTACCAAACGTGTGGATTGTTATGCTCAATAAGAGGATAGACGTGTTAGCACCACACATATAAAGCTAACAGTTTTCATGATATTATTATGAATATAAAAGTTCAACAAACATTACATAACAAACAATAAACAAGATCCACTTACCAAAGTTGCAGACGAACAGTCCTGTCTTCTAAGTACATTGTTTTCGACAAAAAATCAATACCAATTGTTGCCTGCAACAAAACACACACACACAACAAAAAAAAAACAAGTGTTTGATTTAATCAGATATGATATGATCCAAACCAATTTATAATGCATGATGAAAAGCTTTCTCCTACAAAACAAATAAACAATGAACAATCATCAAAAATTATGTATTAGATGAAAATTCACCCAAATCCGCTTACAAAAGTTTCGAATCAGACCCAAACGTAAAATCAAAAGCGGATCATTACAGATTACGATTATAATCGAACATAAGAACATAGATCTGTAATGGATGATGGGTTTGGATTTGAGTTTTTTTTGTGTGTGGGGAAAACCTGATAAGTGGTATCGAATTTGTCGTACATGAAGCGAGTGATGATGCTCGTCTTCCCAACGGATTGGTCTCCAAGGAAGACGAGCTTGTACTTCGCTAATGGTGACACAGACGCCATTCTCTACGATTATTGCTCACGCCGTGCAAATTTTTTTGAGGTTCAGATCTGAGATTTGGAGAAGGAGAGTTTTGATTGATTTATGAAGGCGTTTTTTTTTTGCTTACACCAAAGTAACAGCCAACCGCGTTAAATTAACCAAAAACAATTAAATAGAAACTTTATGAAAATAGTAATATATTGTTACCTTTGGTTAATAATCTGTGTATATTTTTTCTCAAAATTAAAATTTATATACTTTCACAATAACCTTTACTCAGAAAGGAAGAAAAAGAAAGGGAGATTTGGTTTAATATTACTAATACTTTTTTAATTTTGAAAACTAACATTAGTTTTTAAAGTTTGAAAATTAATCTTTTTTATAATATGAAAAGACTAAAATACCAATTTGAATTTTATTAATTTCCAATTATTATAGTAATAAACTAATAATGTTTTAATAAATAATTTTTTTGTAATAAGATATATCTTATAAATTAAAAAATATTTTATTTTAATTCCAATAATAACCTTTACTCAGAAAGAAAGATGTAATAAAGTTTTCAACTAATTCACACAAAAACTTTAAAAGACGCCGTATCAAAAGGAGCAATCAGAAGAGCCACACCATATGGTCAAGAATAAGCAGATCAGTAGTTATGGATCAGCAATGACACAGACATATCATATTTAATGACAAACATTCTCTCCCACCTAACAAAATTATTAAGCCAATGTATATCACTTAAGCAATGCCACACACTATCTTCTCACATTTATTCTCATATTTGTCCCCACTATTGATCCATTTGTTATACATATAAGCAACACATCCATCTCTATATGACAAATCATCACACTTACTTGTTTTAGATTACAACATTTTCTTTGTATTTGCAGATCAAAAAGCCAATGGATTCAACATCTAAAGACCAGCTAAGGAGTTCTAGAGATGATACTAATGTTGATCCAAAATGTAACAAAAGTATTATAGTTCCAAAAAGAGTTGTTACATTAGCCAATAGCTTTGAGAAGAAAGACCGTTTTTGGTAATAAAAAACATTCAATGATAAATAAAAAAGGTAATGAAACAAACAAACAAATAATGGTCCAATTTATCTTTTTTTGCAGGTATGTTAAATCTCAAATCCCTACTGATTTGTCTATTGAAGTAGACGATATTACCTTCGAAGCACACAAGGTAAGCTTAACACTATCTTCAAGTGTGTCTACATAAACACATACTATTAGTGTAGTGAACAAAAACAGAGTTTTTGATATAGTGTAACTTTGGTTTTACCAGTACTTTTACTTTATTTTCTTTTGTCTTTTAACAGTTTCCTTTGATCTCGAAATGTGGCTACATAAGTTCTATTGAGCTAAAGCCTTTAGCTTCTGAGAATGGATATCACATCAAGCTCGAAAACTTCCCTGGAGGCTCAGAAACATTCGAGACCGTGCTTAAATTCTGCTACAACCTCCCACTTGACTTGAATCCTCACAATGTAGCTTCATTGAGATGTGCTTCTGAGTACTTGTACATGACAGAAGAGCTTGAAAATGGGAACTTAATCTCAAAGACAGATACATTCATCACTTTTGTGGTACTTTCCTCATGGAAAGACACACTCGCTGTTCTTAAATCTTGCTCAAACTTGTCTCCATGGGCAGAGAATCTCCAAATTGTAAGGAGATGTTGTGACTTGCTTGCTTGGAAAGCTTGCAACAATGATAACATACAAGAAGATGTAGATAGCAATGAAAGATGTCTGCACAAAGATATATCGACACTTCGAGTAGATCACTTCATGAGGGTTATAACAACTGTAAAAGCAAGAAGAGCTAAGCCAGAGATTATAGGTAAAATCATCATGAACTACGCGGAGAATTGGTTACCACAAGTTGATGAGGATTTAGAAGGAGTAAGAGGTTACGCGGTAGGACACAACGAGCTTCGGTTCTGTCTGAAGAGAGAAAGAATCGAAGAAAACGGATTAAGATGCCACGAACAAAAGGGTATAATCGAAAGCATAGTAAGCATACTTCCTCCACAAAATGGAGCAGTGTCATGCCATTTCTTGTTGAAGTTGCTGAAAACATCAATTGTGTATTCTGCCTCACAAGCTTTAGTATCTGAGCTTGAGAAACGGGTCGGTATGGCTTTAGAAGATGCTAATGTATGTGATCTCTTGATACCTAACTTAAAAAATGAAGATAATATAGGAGCCAAGTAAGTTAACTTTACTCTTTAAAGGTGTAAGCTTTGAGATCTAATACTTTTAAACTAAAGAAAAATTGGTTGATTTTACGCGCAGTTCACTTGAGATATACACAATATACAATGTGGATGTAGTTCACAGGATTTTTGAGTATTTCTTGATGCATGAGCAACAACAACAACAACAACAACAAGTTCAAGGAAAGCCAAACATAACAAAGCTATTGGATAATTACTTAGCCAAGATTGCGAAAGATCCATGTCTACCCATCACAAAGTTTCAGGTTCTTATTGAAATGTTGCCTGAAAATGCTTGGAATTGTCATGATGGTCTTTACAGAGCTATTGATATGTTCCTCAAGGTAATTAAACAGAGCTCTATTCTTTGTGATTTCATTTTCAAAACAAAATAGAAAGACTTTTTGTCGATAATTGTTATTTTTATTCGTGTTACAGACTCATCCTACACTATCAGAACATGATAGAAGAAGACTATGTAAGACAATGAACTGTGAGAAACTATCACTTGATGCTTGCTTACACGCTGCACAAAATGATAGGTTGCCTCTTAGAACTATTGTCCAGGTAAATATATGTTACAACTTATAACAACTTTTATGATCAGTACATAACACCCTCATTGACAAAAAGCTAAAACATTTGATGTTATAAACAAGATCAATACTCAGGTGCTATTCTCTGAACAAGTAAAGATGAGGATGATGATGCGAGAAAAGCAACAAGAGACCAAAGAAGAGAACAGTGATGAGGTTAAATTACTGTCTAGAGATAATGAGATCAAGACACTTAAAGAAGAGCTTGAAACAGTGAAGAAGAAGATGTCTGAGATACATAAGGATTACAATGACCTTCAAGAAGAGTATGAGAGACTATTAATTAGCAAACAAAAGAGCACAACAACACATAATTGGGGAATACGTTGGTTAAAGATTAAGAAATCTATTCAGACAAATCAAGAAGACGATGAAACGAGAGACAAGACACGAAGACGAAGTTCCACAGGACCAAGATGTTACAGGGAATTGGTACAAAGGAGGAGTGATATAAGTGAATAATAGGAAGGTGGTATATTTGATAAAGCTTGTGACGTGGCAAGGATGAAGATAGTTTCATTATCATTTCAAGAACTATAAAAGCAGATATTGTAACCGAAAACAATAATAAGAAAATCATTTTGATAAGTTTAGTTCTCTTTTAGTTTCTTCTTCGTAGCTTTCTCTCTAACTCAAGCGATCCAAATCTCACCGGAGATTATCGGATCTCGAGGATGAATCTCACCGGAGGTTCTCCATTTACATTCACAAAGACGATGAATCTCACCGGAGATTCTCGTGTACCGACGACGACGATGAACGGTGAAATTCCTTCATCAAAGGTATCAGAGCTCTGTCGTGTTCTCGGAATCATGGCGGAGAGTTTGCAATCGCGATTCATGAATCTCACCGGAGATTCTAGTCGTGATTTTTCCCTATCAAAGCCACACGTCCTTGGAATCATGGCGGAAAACGAATGGAGGTTGCAGAACTACTTTGATCGGCTTCAAACTTTGTTTCACGGCAAGAATCTCACCGGAGATATGTCGCACGATAGTTGGGGATCGATTCCATCATTGGATTCGTTTCAGCAAGGGATCGACGGTGATCGAAGAACAGATTCGTTCGAGCAACGAATCCATGAAGAAGAAATAGTTTCACATGAATCGGATCTGTTGTTACCCGTACAAGACGTAGAAGATGTTTACGAAGAAGAAACGCAAACAATGATTAATGACATCGAATTGCACATGGAGAAGACATCGATTCGAGTAGCGATTTCGATTTAGAACCAAGCCTTAAATATTGTAAGCAATCATTACAATTTTATGCGAATTCACAAATTGGATTTGGCATCGAAGACGTTTTCGATGAGCAAGAACATAGTGTTTTCGTTTTGGACGACTTGAAGATGAATAACTTTTATCAAAAAGAAGCAGGTGTCGATGTTTATCATAATGCACACGAGGTGTTTGATGAAATGACTCTTAAAGGATACAAGTTACAACAAAGAAAGATGAAAAGTTTATTCCCTAAGACTTGGATGTTTAAATTCAAAGTGGAAGAGGAGAAGCTTATGGTTGAGGGAAACTTATGCGAAGATACTAACATTAAGGTGGAAATTGATAGAAGAGCTTGTGTTGGTGTTCATGTCATGAATTTATGGCTAATGAAGTTTGGGTTTAAGATAGCTTGGTATGGATATGGTTTGATACTTGAAACGAACCAAAAGTTGTCTCGAGTTTTCAGCTCGGCGAAGTCATACAAGTGGGACAAAATTTCATTTGTGGCATAGATGGAGATATAAGCTAGGAGATATGGTATATGGCTGGAAGTTTAAGAAGCTAATAAGCTTAATACTTGGAACGAATCAGAAGCTAGGAGAAGATTTGGAGAGGAGGCTTTTGGGTGAGCACTTTCATATACCTAGTGTGTTAAGTAGTATGAGACAACGAGTAAGTGACTTAGCATATCAATTCAACGATGCTATGAAGTTTCATTTGTGGCATAAGTGTTGGAGTAAGAAGCATCAAGCATGTTCAAAACCGCACTACAAGGAAGGAGCATTCACGTGAGACTGAGATGATTAGGCTTTGCACAATGGGATTGAGAGATAGTCGGTGTCACGGAAATCTCGCCGGAGATTCTAACCGCGATCTTCTTTTATCAAAGAATCTCACCGGAGATTCTAACCGCGATCTTCTTTTATCAAAGAATCTCACCGGAGATTCTAAGCGTGAACTTCTTCTATCAAAGGATCCCACCTGAGATTCTAAGCGTGAACTTCTTCTATCAAAGGATCTCACCGGAGATTCTAACCGTGATCTTCCAAGACCACCATAAGATCATGACGTTTTCATGTCCAAGCTCCTCTCAGTTACTTGAGACTTTCACATACAAAAAACTACTCAACACCATGAGACAATGATTAGTAGATGCTCGTGAGATGGTGTTCTTATCAAACCTTGTGGTCAAGGTTTTTCGAAAAAAGGAAGATTTGATACAGGGAATTGGTACAAAGGAGGAGTGATATAAGTGAATAATAGGAAGGTGGTATATTTGATAAAGCTTGTGACGTGGCAAGGATGAAGATAGTTTCATTATCATTTCAAGAACTATAAAAGCAGATATTGTAACCGAAAACAATAATAAGAAAATCATTTTGATAAGTTTAGTTCTCTTTTAGTTTCTTCTTCGTAGCTTTCTCTCTAACTCAAGCGATCCAAATCTCACCGGAGATTATCGGATCTCGAGGATGAATCTCACCGGAGGTTCTCCATTTACATTCACAAAGACGATGAATCTCACCGGAGATTCTCGTGTACCGACGACGACGATGAACGGTGAAATTCCTTCATCACAAGAACAAGTTTCAGGCGTAGAGTGTCTATATCATAAACCCTAGCGTGTGACGAAAGTACACAAAACAAAAGATGCTAGTAAGCTTTTACATTACATCATATGTAGTAAACCTTTGTACTTTTAAGGATCAAACATGGGTAACTTATCAGCATGAGCAAATCTTTTACACTCTGTTTCTCATGTGACACACACTGTCTTTAAACCCAAACCTGATTAGTCCTTTTTCATCAAAGCTTTATTCATGATAAAATCTTTGAACCAAATAGGCATATGGTACACAATGGCAAAGAGTGTTGAGTACCTCCCTGAAGAGAACCAAGCGGGCGGGTTCTTCTTCAACACTACAGCTACAGTGTCTTTAGCGAATGTTTCTACAGGTGTTGGCTTATTCCTCTGCGACATAAACGCCCTCTCTCTTATAACTTCTTCATAAGGCTTGTATAGTTTCAGCTCAGGCATTTTGTTGAAGGTAGATAGAGCTGAGTTTGCTATGTTTGTTCGTATTCCTCCTGGTACAACATTGATGACATCAATGCCAAAAGGACGAAGCTCTAACCTGCGTTTACCATAAAACCATTACAAGAAAACATGAACTACTACTCTTGTCCTAAACAACAAGAATCATCAAGAACTTAACACCTAACATCAGTAAAGTCATACTCAAGTTTGATCACAGCTAAACTACTACTTCTTGTCCTGACCATCAAGAATCATCAAGAACCTAAACCCCCCAAGATCAGTGAGGTGATTACTCAAGTTTGATCACAGCTAAACTCTTACTCTTGTCCTGAACATCAAGAAACTAACCCCTAACATCAGTGATTACGCAAGTTTGATCACAGTTTAAACTAAGATAAGTCAAGAACCGTTTTTTCGACAATTATTTACCTCAAAGTATCGGTAAGAGCATGAATAGCAGCTTTAGTTGCAGAGTAAACACCTGCCCATGGACCTGGTGCCATAACAGTGATACTACCAACGTTAACAATCTTTCCTTTCTTCTTAGACACCATGTGAGGCACAACGGCTTGTGTCATCCTCATAGTACCTTACATTGAAATAATAAACCCACTTCTTAAAAAACTCACTCACTGTGACAAGTCAATCTCTACAAGAGGAAAGCTAGACAAATGATTCAAATCCAACAAAACCAAAGAAACAATCTCAAAATCGGAGAAATCAGGGTTTTTACCAAAGACGTTGGTGTCGAAGGTGTTTTCCACGGCGGAGATCGGGATCTCTGCGAGAGGACCGACGCATTGAACGCCGGCGTTGTTAACGAGGACGTCGATTCTGCCGTACTTATCGATAACCTCCGATAAAACCTTGTCCACGTTCTTCTCCGATTGAACGTCGAGCTCCGCCACGTGTAGCCTCGGATCCTGCTCCAGATCCGTCATCGTGCTCCGCGATCGGCTCGTCGCGACGACTCGACAGCCTTTCACGGTGAACTCACGCGCCAACGCGTGGCCGATACCTCCCTGAGAGCATCCCGTTATCAGAACCACCGGGCTCTCGTCGTCGCCGTTTTCCATTGAAGAGAGTTTTGGATTGAAATCAACAATGGAAGTGTATTTAATGCTTAACAACAACAATGGAGTGTCTCATCATCACACGTCATAAAATAACTTATTTGTTGTTGTTACGACGTCGTTTTAGTTGATACTCTATCTATACTATTAAAAGAGAAGACAAAACGCCTATGTGTCGCTACGTGAGAGCTTTTAGGATATTTTTTAGAGAATTTTACATAAGTAGACACTTTTTGAGTTTCAAATATCATTTTGAGGCACTTTTGGCAAGTAAAACACTTTTAATAGGCGTTTAGACTATTTTAACCCCATAATTTTTAATACCTTATTTTAATTAATTTGTACATTTTGATGTACAAGTACCAGTGGACAATGTATGATGTTTAGACTATTTTAACCCGAATTTCGTTGTACATGTACTGGTGGACGATGTTTTCGCAAAAGTTGTAGATTTAGTGGTATCACCTACACTTCCTTTGCATGAAGATAAAAATCTTAATGTTGACAATGTATATGTTTTGATGTACAGTTACCAGTGGACAATGTATGTGTTTTGATGTACAATTAACCACATACGAGTTTCGTTGTAGATGTCTTGGTGGACGATGTTTGCGTAAAGTCTGTAGAGTTAGTGGCATCATCTACACTTTCTTTGCATGAAGATAATATCTTAATGTTGAGAAGGTAACCAAAATAAAATACTTTAAAATACCAAGTTTGGACGAGGACGGTGAACATTTCTTGTCTAATATTGTACGAGTTCAAGTCGACAATGCAACAATATTGGATAGTTATGCATTACCCGTTTCGGAAATGTGTGTCGTCAAACATTGGTTCTAAATCAAACTCCTCATCGTCCACAAATTCCAATCTACATGGAGTAGAGCAATTTTTGGTATCCGACCATCCACACATACCGGTACATCATGACTCGTCGTACACATAACTTTGTCATTTCCTTCGCAACCTTGTTACCGGACATAAACTCACAATCGGAAAAATCACGCCTCCGAAATTTAGTTTTAAATCTAAATCCCACATTAGTTAATCACGTACGGCTAGATTTTTTTGTAATTTAATAAAGAGAAATTTACTCATAGACACACTTTTTCAATCTTATATTACTCTATGAGGCACTTTTTTTGTTAAACATTAAGTTTTTCGTCCACAAATTCAAGTCGTTAAACATAGGTTCCAAATCAAGTTTTTCATCGTCCACAAATCCCAATCCACGATTAACACCGAAATTAGAATTATTAGAGTCATTCACAACAAATTAACGTAAGGGTATATTTGTCAAAAAATACCAACTTATGAAAGAAAGTGCCTCACTTCCAAAAAGTGCCTCAAATTGATATGTAATTTCAAAAAGTGCTCCATTGTGAAATTTACTCTATTTTTTATTTTTTGCGTTTTAATTCTTATATTTTTGAATAATTTTTGTTCGGCGAATTCTATAAATTATATTTCAGGCCCAACGAATTCAGGCCCATATATAAAACTTTTAAGAATTAAATTTATCCCACATTGAAAACAATAAGAAACAAAATAAGAAATCTTCTAATATAAATAAGACTTTATCACATACAAAATCATTAAAGCGGACCTTCGTCAAATGGACCTGCGAATTTCGGTAAACGGATTGCGCCTTCATTTACCGTAGTATGCATAATGCGTGTTTTTTTCTTTGAATAAGCTTGCAAAGTTTGATTAGTTATTTCGGCTTTCGATAAAGGTCTTTCATAGATGCATGCCTCATAAATTGCCAACGGGTATCGGAAACTTTGATTAGTGGATTGGAGCCTAGGGCATTCGGTTTTCAGGTCAGGTTCATTCGAGTTCGGGTTTTTCGGGTTAAAAGATATAAGATCCGTTCGAGTTATTTACAAATACAGTTCTGTTCGGTTCGAATCTATTCGGGTTCATGTCGAGTTTCATATATTTAACAAAACCTGACATGAAACCAAATATTATTCGGTTCATGTTTTTTGTTTTTTTGGTTCGAATTTTCAGGTTTTACATAATTTTGGTAAGAACTTCCAATCTTACTTCGGGTAATTCAAGTTCGATTCGGGTTTTGGTTCGGCTTATTCATATAATCCACAAAAAATTGAAATAGTCTACTAAAATCCAATTTACCTTATCAAAACTATATACATGTGTATATCTTCGGGTTTATTCGAGTACGATTCGGGCCTCAGGTCGGTTCGGGTTAGAACGGAAACCCGAATTAGAAAATAATAAACCCGATAGGGTAATATGAGAACTGAAACCGGACCAAACCGGATTTTTCATGTCGATTCGGTTTTGGGTTTCGGATCTCGGATTAAATGTTCAACCATAAATTGATCAATTCATGGTCTTCAATGATATAACTTATGAATATTATTTATGAATATCATGTCCCGCGCAAGGTGCGGGGTACTTACCTAGTACACATTACATACACTAACGAAAGCTACATTTAACGCTCATCTTCTCACGTGTTTTTGAGTTTAGTAGTTTACTAATAATTAATTTGTTCTTGTAATTCGCTGCATTACTAATTATTGCAATAACAATTAAACACAAAATAATTAAAAAAGCAATAACTAACACACTAATCACTGTCAGAAATCAGAAATCAATGGGATTAGTACAAAAAATCAACAAAATGTAAAAACACCTGACAATCTGAATCATCTGATCATAAACTACTAAAAAAACATAAAGCACAAAGAATAAGTAAAAAAAATGGATGATGGGTAAAAAAAATCCAAGGAAAATTTACAGCAAAAAAACAACACAAATCTTAGGCAGAAATTGATGTAAGATGATCAAGAACTTGTCTGATGTTAGGCCTTTCACTTACAGAGACAATGCACCTGATAGCAACAGCAAGTGCCTCATCCATTGCCTTTGTGAACTCTTCTCCACCTGCAATGTCTCTGTCGATGCAATCCATTCTCCTACCTTCTTGATCACATAACCTAACCCAATCGGTCAGATCAACGGCTCCCGATTGACCCGAGATTATGTCACCAGCGCTACGTCTAGTCAAGAGCTCCAAAAGAATCACACCAAATGAATACACGTCAGATTTGAGCGTCGGTGTTGGTTTAGAAGCTGAGGCAAGTTCAGGAGCAGAGTAACCGAGTGCAGTCATGTTTAGTATCTGCTCCGCTACACCAGACGAAGCCATCAGACGGTGAATACAGTAGTCGGTTATTTGCACTGTATTGTCTGGACTTGTGAGGATTATGTTTGTTGGCTTTAGGTTCCCGTGTGGCATTGCTCTATCATGAAGGTAGAGCAGACATTGAGCTACTTCTACTGCAACTTTTAGTCTTTGGCTAAAAGACATCGGAGAATATCTCCGAGGAGTAGTCTCTGCATAGAAAGATTAGAACGATATGTCTCTTAAGCCTTGAGGGTAGTCATTCAATATCTATAAGGCAGTATAAATGGCGTAAATATGAGTAAAGGAGATTGATTAAAAAGAGTTTCTCACCGTATAGATGCATGCCCAAGCCTTCTCCACTCGTGTAATCAGAAAGGAGAAGCCTTTCTTGTTCTTTGGGGCCCCAATAGTATGCTCGCAACGGCACAATATTTTGATGTTTTAGAGACGCAATCTTTTTAACTTCCCGTGCGAAGTCTTTCTTATGCTTCACGAGTCCAACTCTCAACCATTTTACCGACAACATATGTCCGTTATCCATTGTTGCTTTATACAATGTTCCATGACTGCTTCTACCCAAAACTTCTGCAGGAGCTCGGGATAACTCTTCTGCTGTGAGTTTTAGTGAAACGTCTAAAAAGAAGAGTTCTCCAGCCAACCGATCAGGTGAGTAAACATCTAACATCACAGGCGGGTCGCTAAAACGTGGTGAGGAGGTTAATGGGGAACCCCCTGAAGAAGACTTACGTCCAGACGGTGCAGGGTAATCATCAAGGAGGTTGGGGTTTGTAGCGGCTGAAGCAGCGGGCAAACCCTGCTCAGATATTTCAGCTTCAAATCTGGGTGTCCCGGATAAAGACCTTGAATTTGCAGTGAGCAAGTGATCGTTTGAAAAGCTTAAGGAAGAAGACTGGGGCTCAATGTTTGAGCTGAAGTTGAGAAACGAGGGACGAGAAGAGCGTCCAGACTTGGCGTCTCTAGTCGCAGCTTGCTCGGTAAAGCTACTACGCCGTCCATGAAAGTGTTTAAGCCGTGTTCGGTGATAGGCAAACAAGACGAAGAGAATCATCAGAGCAACTCCAACTGAAGCAATAATAATTGCTATTCTTATGCTAAGCTTTGAACGATGTCCTTTCCTAGATAAAGGTGCATCACGAGCACGATCATCAGGACTTCCACCTGGGAGAACTAGCTTGGAGTTACCCGGATAAAACGATGAATGAGGGTAGCTTCTCAGGTCTTCTGGAACTATGCCTGATAAGTCATTATAGGACACATTAAATCCAACCATCCGAGAACGAAGCTTATCAGGAATTTGACCATTAAAAGTATTGTTCGACAAGTCAAGGAACTTAAGGCCAGTGAGCTTGTTGAGATCGCTTGGAAGTTCCCCGGAGAGCTTATTATTGGCAAGATTCAGCACTGTTATTTTCTCCATTGTACCTATGTCTCCAGGCAAGAGACCTGTCAAAGAATTTGTTGATAGATCAAGCGATTCCATCTGCGGATAGAAAGTTAGAGCCAAAAGTTCACTTGCTCCTGAACCTCGAAAAGGTATCGGCCCCTCCAAGTTATTCATAGAAAGATTTAGACTTCTCAAGCTTGCAAAAGTGAAGAAACTTTGTGGAATGGAACCGCTGAATTTATTCGAACTTAGATCAATCGCAGAGAATTGTGAATCCCCTGAATCATCCCATAGCGAAGGCAAGCTACCAGCAACAGAGTTATCTCTAATGTTCAATACACTTAATCTTGAAAATGCAGAAGTGAAATTCGGTAAGGTTCCCGACAAGTTGTTTGAGCTCAGATCAAGAAAATCTGGAGTAGCTTCCCACTTTTGTACAACAGATACATCGCCAGAAAACGTATTCCCACTCAGATCTATCACTAAGCAACTCTTTAAACTCGAGGGAAGATCCCCGGAGAGGCCATTAGAGGAAAGATTCAACATTGTTAAAGTTGTTGAATTGATTTCACTAATTGATCCTGCACCAAAAACAGTTAAGTAGCAAGATTCAACAATTGGACTATCTTGCTCAAGTACAATGCTAAAAGGTTGTACATTTCAATTTCACCTGTAAAGCCGTTTCGACTAAGATCTAGCTCTTGCATCGGAATCGATCTCTGCAACAACTCTTGAGGCACTAAACCGAATAACTGGTTACGCGCAAGCTTCAAGATTCTCAAACTCGGCTGAGATCCAAAAGGAGGCAACTCACCATTGATCTGATTGTTTTCCAAGTCAACAACCTCGAGATTCTTGAACGAACCTAAAGATTCCTCCCCGAAAAACTCGCCGTTCAACGCATTGTGGCTCAAGTTCAAGTGCCTGAGAGTGTTGGAAATGCTCGAAATGTTGTCAAGGGACAAAGATAAGCTTCCATGGAAACGATTCGAGCTCAAGTCAACGAACTCCACGTTCTTAAGCTCAGTGAAAATCTCTCCTACATCTCCCGAAATCTCATTCTCGTGCAAATCCAAAGATCTTAGCTGCTGAAGATTCCGAAACCCGCCCGGAAACCCGCCTTCGAACTTGTTGGAAGACAAATTGAGATGATTCAAGCGCCATAGTTCCGAGATCCGACCCGGAATGGGTCCGTAGAATCTGTTATCCGATAGATCTAAGAGCTGAAGCGAAGAGATACCTCCAAGAGCAGGCACGACCCGACCCGAGAAGCTGTTTCCGGATAAAGAGAGGTTACGAAGAGAAGTGAGACCAGAGAGCGTGTTGAATTTGAGTTCGCCGGAGAGACCGAGCCGGTCTAGGTTAATCGCGACGATCGAGCCGGTTTCGGAGTCGCAGGTGATGCCTGGCCAGTCGTTGGGACACGTGGTGGGATCGGAGAGGCTGCTTGTGTCGGACCATGAGATTGGTTGGTGAGAGGTCTCGTCTCGGATGCCTTTACGGAACTCGAGTAGAGATCGGAGCTCTATCTCCGTGGCGGCGTTTGCGCCACGGAGGAGGAGTAGAGAGATGAAGCAGAAAGCGAGCGTGAGGTAATTACTCATTTAGCCCTGAGAAAACGCAGAGAAGTACGAAGAAGAAGTTAATAAGGATCCATAGCAGAGAGAGGAGAGAGGAGAGAAGGAGAGACAAAGACAGTGAGACGGAGATTTAGGGATTGTACTGGAAAAATTGAAATAGAGAGAGGGGGTGTGTGTTTCTATGACAGAGAAGAGAGAGAGTGTTTGAGGAATTTAATTAATTAATTTTTTATATATATACTTCTTTATGGTATAGTTAATGTCTTTTTTCTCGCCAATGTAATTACAGAGAGAAGCAAATTTACATTTTCTTTCTCCAATCAACAATTTAAACTTTCCAATTAAAGTTTTAGATATTTTAAATTTGCTTAGCATGTAATTTTATTATAGAAGTTATTAATTTTCTCATTAGTATACGTTGTTTATTATGTGTAGATATGCACATGTTATGTTGGTTAGTATTTAGTAAATATGGGCTTGAAAATTTAAACCCACAAAAGTTGGGCTACTACTAGTGGATATATATTTGGATTATATGATGATTAGTTGCAGAGTAAGAACAGAGTGGAAAGGACAATTGCATGTAATTAAGTCTTTTGTCGTGTTTTTCTGTTTTCTTAACAAAGTTTGCAGTTTTGTACTAACGTCAAGGACACTGTTATTAAAACGGGACGGAGTGAGAGGAACGTGGTTCGTCATTTCACTGTCATCATGACTCTTTTAGGACAGACCTGTCATTATCTTATAATGTTCCTCCTTGTCTCATTATATCAACGAAATGGTAAAACAAGAAATTAAGCTGTCTCCAATTTTATCACACACAATGACACAAACAAAACTGGTTCCCGTGACTACTCATTTTGTAGAGAATACAACAAACTCATTAAAAAAAACTTAATTAAGACATTCTTGTCTTTCAAACTTGGCTATAGCTCAAAGAGTTTCCTTGAGCACTTGTGTCTAAATAAGTTTAATCTGTTTTTGCTGAAGCTGCAAAGAAAAAAGCTATTATAGGTTTTGATTTCTGAAGATCCATCCCATATCAAAGAACTTGATGAGCCTTCCCATAGTATCGGTTTATGAACGGTGACTACAAAAAACAGAAGAGCAAATTAGATTCAAATATTCCATGCTGTGAACAAACAATATGCTCAAACCTGTTTTCCGAGTTCTTACCTTGACACCAGAGACGTCTGGTGTATCTGGCGAAAGCCGAGGGTAGAATTTGTAGAACTTCATGCTTTGAAAAGCTTGCCTAGTTTCTGCACTCATTTCATTTCTTGCTCTACTTCGAGCTTCTCTTGCCTGCAAGTAGTATACTATATACTTAGTAAACAGTTTTGTTGAATAGCTCACATATATACAATATCTCAGTCGGGCTACAATTTTACCTCTCTGTTAGCTCTCTTTGCTGCTCGGACTTGCTCTTTGACAAACTCCTGAATAATAATAATATGAAAAAGAAAATTGGTAATTAGAGATATACACAAGATTTAAGAACTAACTATTGCGTAACAGCTGAAACTTACTTTGAATTCATCCTTTTCTTCTGCAGCCAACGCTTCCTCTTCAATCAGTTTATCGACAAAATTCTGAGATAGATGCACAGACAGACATTTCAAGATTCAGCTTTGAATGAAACTCAAATACACAAAGGAGCAGAGACATTATGATATAACTCTATTGAACAAAATGATGAAGTAACTTAAGGTTTATCGTAGTCGAAAAGCCAAACACACACCTCAGGGCCGTCGAGCTCGTCGTGCTCCCAGTCAAATTCACACACAACCTGCACAAACAGAGATTTGAACCTTGTTTATAAAGAAAATACACAAAACAATGGGTCCCTATCAAACGATTCCATGCAGACCAGCAACTTCTAACACATTCATCCCATGCAAGAAAACTTACCGGCGGTTCCGAGGGGAACATTATCTGGACCACTGTACTCTCTTCAAGTTCATCTTCCGTAAATGGTTGATAGAAATCTGAAAAGAAAAAACAAAAGAAGATAATTTATCTTCGTATGGTGCAAAAACACATATATAACAAGGAAAACATATATAATCCACTATCAACAGCTTGTTGTCATGTGTTCTAAATGGTTTTCACACCGCAAATTTCGAGTAGTATTGGTAGAGTGGAGAAGTAAAACTCACATGGAAGGCAATACTCAAACTTCTTAACTTGATCTTCCTTCATATGTCTTAGAGCAGATCTGCAGATAATGACACAAAGCTAAAACTGAGTACACCAGAACTGGTAAATTCAAACAATACTCTGCATAAGAGTGTACACAATTACATCAAATTAGTACACCGTAAAGAAGAATTACTATACAGAAACGAGGGAACAAACAATTCACCCCGACTCCTCACACTTTCAAGCAAAAGTTGAGGGAAGCCATGTATAATATTCTAGTTTCAAACATCATATGTAATGTAACTCAAGATTTAAAATAGCAAATGATACTCACCTTCTCAGCGTACAGCCCAAGGTGAAAATTTTAAAGTTCATTCTATCAATTTGTCTATCTCTGCAAGAAGAAAAAGCAAAACTTAATTAGCAACAGTTTGTAAGCAATAAAAAGTAATGATGGTCCGCGGCATAATCCTTCTCTTATCTTTGATAAAGGCCATACCACCAAATGTGTAACTGATGTTACCTTTTTTCAAAGGAAATGTAAGGAAGCCAGTCCATTTTCATCTTCTTCATTGGGATGATTTCCTCCACTTCTCTTTGAACTGATTTGATTCCTATCTTATCAGAAGGCGGAAAGGGTGATTCAACCTGCACATATATAGAATAGTAGACAAACTTAACCAAGACTAATGATATGTGGTCTTCAATTCAGAGATCAACAACGGCAAGGAACATTGATTGAGAATCAGACAATAACTTACAGCAACAATTGCAGGGACAAGGACAATCTTGTTTAAGCCTTTGTAGGGAACTAGTTGAGCTGCAGCCCAAAAAAACAGAAAATTAGGAACTAGAAACAAAATTTAAAGAAGAAAAATAGTGAGCATACTGCACAACTTAGCAAATTAGAAAGAAATCAAAAACAAGAAAAAAGAAATAGCTTACGTTCTGTACAGCCGAAAACAAAGACTTTCTTCCCATAGAGCAATCCTTCTTCCTCAAATGCTTCCTAAAATATTAGAATCTTGTCAACAATGAAGAGTATTTATCTACTCAATAACAAACAACAACAACAACAACAATATAGAGAAAGTAACCCAAACAACTTACTTCAAGATTCTTGAAATCCCAGTTGAATTCATAAAGTGAATCTAATTGGTCCCACTGCCATCATCACAATTTAAACAACCATAAGTAAAAGAACATATTTGACAATATGCAACTCTGATTTTACCAAAATTACTCAGAAACATTGTACCTCAGTTCCCACAGGGAAAGCAACCTTCCACAAATCCTCCTGAAAACATGTAATTTTGTTCACAAAGAGTATCAGATATAAAACCCACACTTTGTTTTCACATAAGCCCTAAGTTTCATTTAAACTCAAGTGATGAATCATAATACACATATCAGTGTGTAAATGTTAGCAAAAAAAATCATACCAGAGGACGTTTCTCTTCGAAATATTCAGGCTCTTCCTTTGGTTTAGCCACTCGTCGCTTCTTAGTTATTGGATCCGCTGGTTTCTTCTCGTCTTCCTTCTTCGTTGTACCCTTTCGCTTACGACCACGTGCCTTCTTCTCCACATTCACTTCATCACCAGCCTTATTCTCCTCCTTGACTTCATCGTCCTGATCCGATTCTTTCTCTACGACGTCGTTTTCTCCGTTCTCCTCATCTACAATAGCCTCCTCCTCCTCGGCGGCGGCGACTAGTTCCCGAGGCTGTTGAATCTCCTCCTGCGTTGATTCGATCATCGCTTCGTCGTTATGATTCCCCGCAACGGCACCGTTTCGACTTGATTTCGAAGCAACCTTTCTCTTTGCACCTTTCCTCATTGCGCAGTTATACACAAACCGGTAACAATAGATTCAGAGCTTAGATTGATAAGGAGCGATACAAGAGACCTTATAGTTTTCGCCGACGAAGCGACGCAGAGAGAAAGAGGAATCTAGGGTTTCGATGATGGCGGTGGATCCGGAAATTCGAATTTTTAGAAGAGAGACAATTCGGGTGTTGTTATAAAACAATTAAGTATATAGACCGTATCTTTTCGTGTATATAATGTTTAAGAGAATTCTAGAGAGATAAAGTTAGAGAGATGAACTGTTTCTTCATTATGATTTTGTTTAACGTTATGAACATATTTATAGTAAAAAGTTTACTTCAACACGAAGAAACTTATATAAATATCTAACTATATAATATAATATAAGTTACATCTTTATCCATATAATTATCCAAATGGATAATTACCACGATGGATAATATAGTTCATCTTTATCCATATAATTATCCAAATGGATAATTACCACAATGGATAATTACAACAATGATTATCCAACACTCCCCCTTAATTATCCATCATTGCGTAGTCTCTCTGGAATAACTGGTTATAATCTTCTTTAATAAATTTCGTAGACACCGTCTTCTAAATTCTTTCTTTTGCGTGTTTTGTTGTTGATGCCTCGTTAAAAACCTTTTCGTGGAAAAACTCGGTGAGATAAAAACCACGATAAGGGAAAAAGAGTGCAACCACGCATTTCATCATTTCTCCCCCCGAAATCATCATCTTCCGAATAGACATCTTTTGTAAAGAGATCTTCGGGAAAATATGTTTTCTTCTTCTACAAATGTTTATCTTTTGGCGCGTTCTTGTTGCCTCGTTAAAAACCTTACTATGGAAAAACCCATTGGGACAAAAACCATGATGAGGGAAAAAGAGTGCAACCACGCACATAATCATGACTTCACTTGGAAGTCTTATCTTCATAAATAATCATCTTTGAATAAACGTGTTTCCTTCTATTGCTCCCCCTCAGAGATTCATCTTCCGAAATAAGCATGGAAACACCACGAGATTGTTGTTTTGCGATCTCGGTTTACATGATCTTATAATTTCTTTATCCGCAAAACAACTTATACCAAAATTTGGGAATTCTAATAATCCCAAGTTAATCACATTTAATCTCAACCTAATATATGCGCATAAGGGTTGAGTTATATCTACATGTAGATTATTAGCAAATGCTATGTATAATAGATAAATGCTCAATGGCATATAGTTTTGGTCATTTATGACCAAATATATATATTTTACTTCCTTTAGAAGTATTTGACATAACATCTATTTCATAGATGTTTAATACCTCGAGACGCTTTGTCTTTCCAAGGTCTTTTATCATATAAATAACTCTAAAAGAGTTTGATCGATCATTGTTCTCGAGAACATTATTATGATATCATTAATTTTTCAGGAATTTAAACATTTCATGCATGTTTCTCATGAGACCCAACTCAAGTCTCTCATAAATATTTTACTAACGGGTATTTTAACAAAACCTTATACAACATGCGTTTTGTTTTATATATCATAATACCCTTTTTCGGATTTGGACATCTTGTCCAAACTCTCGTTATTCAAACGAGCTTAATATAGACTTGGTTGTCTCTTTTATTTATTGGCCATAAATTAATCTCTACACTCATTCACAACGTGGAGATTTATGATCCTCATTTATATGACATTGCGCAATATGTCATTGATATTGTCGACATTCATTTTGACTTAGTCTTTGGTTCCATATTTCTTTAATGACATGATCATTTGTGAGATCTCTTTATCACTATCAATGATATCATTCAGATATCTAATTTTATAATAATCATATCTCATGCTCCTCTTTAAGATATTATTTCTCTTTTTGAGAATTTTCTATATCTTTGAAACCAAATTAGTCTATCATGTTTCTTACATGTTATAGACTTATTAATAATATGTTGTCCTTTGCTGACACATATTTTTATTAAAGTATTTTAAGATGAGATATGAGATTTCTATTTTCACTTTGATGAATTATCCTATGAACTTCATGTTCATTTCTTTTGTATGAGGATCTTATAATGATAATTCATTTCATGAAATCTCATCCATCAATCTTTTATACTCGATTTGCAATATTTTAGAATAGTGATCCTTTGAACTATTGAACTTCACGTTCATAATCATTTTGTTCAAGGATTCCAACTATTTCATATTTCTCCCTTAGAGAAATTGTATTATCAAAATAATGATTGCAAATCGTACAATAAGCACATCACCAATGATGACTTTTTAGAGCGGATCTTTATTTCCAGCTCATACACTTCATCCTCTTTAGATGTTATTTTTATGTGGTGTGGAGGAACATTCATAATATATATCACACACCCACAAATTTCCAAACGAGATTTGATCTCAAACCATAAATCTTTTATATGGGAGAATTCTTTCTTATTACTCGTTGATTTTCTAATCATTTTCAATCACGAATCAATTTCAAGGGAGAGATAATTTCCATAAATCATTTGACTTATAATCATCTCTAACCATGAAATAATTACATGAGAAAACTCGATTATATTTCACCGAACTTATCTTTATGTTCTTAGGTTAAGCTCATTTCGAGTGTGAACATAATCTTTTAATTGTTCCACTTATTTTTATTGTGGGATTCTTTAATTCTCCCCCTCGAGATGATAACTCTTTTAGATTATTCATCTCGAATCGAATCTCTTTTAAGGATCGATAACATGTCCATTTTGGATCATATGTATCATTTTAGATCCTTTCTAACATTTGATATGAGATTCGTATTACTCTCTCAAGATGATAATTTTTCATTCACATTCATCTTGACCCGATTCTCATTTTTGGATCGGTTATATTATGAGAATAATATTGGGGAATAAAGAAATCAACCAACATATCTAATGAGCTTTTAACCAAAATATGGTGATTCATCCATGATCTTTTTTACATGATGATCTTATTATTATCATTTTGTATAAGACATGCATTAAGTTGAAAAATCCTTTTTTCAACTTACTTTCAATGATCTTCAATCATTGATAAACCCGGATGGCTTAACCTAGGTTATATTATATTTTGATCAATTAGTAAACTTCATGTTTACTTTCATATATATCTTTTGCCATTTTTATACATATTGCATGTCATCATCATGTTTTCTTTTAGAGCGTTTAGCTCTTTTTTCGCTCGTTTTCAGCGTTTTTGCTCTTCATGAGCGTTTAAGCTATTCATGAGCGTTTAAGCTCTTTGTGAGCATTTCGGTTCTTTAGCATTTTTATTTAATAAAATATTTTACTCTAATAAAATATTTTGCTCTTACTGAAGCATTCAATTATTTTGCATTACTTGATATTGCAAAATTTTAATATAATTTGGATAACAAAATTATTTAAAATAAATAATTATTTAGCTTACCGTATAATGAAATAGATATAGCCTTTCATGTATCAAAGAGACAAAACTTCAATATAATCAAAGAGACCTTATCTTCAATTTGATTAATGACTTATATTTTCATATAATCAAAGAGACATAGTCTTCAATTTGATTTATGAACCATAGTCTTCTATTTGATCAAAGAGGCATATTCTATTATATATTTTTGGACAAATTAAATTTATAAATATCGATAATTTTTTATTGACTAAATTTTGGCAAAGTTTCTTTTAGATTTTTAATACTATACTAGTTAAAATTTTGCCAGAGTTTCTTTTAGATTTATTAATTTTACACTTTTGGCAAAAATTATTTTTGATAGAGTTTCTCTTAAATTTTAAACTATATTAATTTAAATTTTGCCAGAGTTTCTTTTATATAGTAAAATCATAATTTAAACATTTTAGGATATAAATTCTGTTATAGGTTTGAAACAGAATTTTTCCATTATGTTTATAAACTTAACGACATAATTTAAAATTACCTGGATAATATGTAACCGGGTATATAAAAGCTCATCCAACGATTACCTCATATAAGCAGAGACGTTCGTGCTTGATAACGTGTTATAAAACAATTAAGTATATAGATCAGTATCTTTTCGTGTATATAATGTTTAAGAGAATTCTAGAGAGATAAAGTTAGAGAGATGAAGCTGTTTCTTCATTATGATTTTGTTTAACGTTATGAACATATTTATAGTAAAAAGTTTACTTCAACACGAAGAAAGCTTATATAAATATCTAACTATATAATATAATATAAGTTCATTTTTATCCATATAATTATCCAAATGGATAATTACCACAGATGGATAATATAGTTCATCTTTATCCATATAATTATCCAAATGGATAATTACCACAATGGATAATTACAACAATGATTATCCAACAGGTGTGAATTTTTTTTACATTTGTTTCTCCTCTATTTATTGTTTTTTTTATTAATTGCGTTACTTTAACGCAGGAATTAGGGTTTTATTTTATTTTTCTTCTAAATAAAAAATAAAACACCCCTTCGCGGTGAAAATAATATAACGGCTTATTTCTCTGCCTGACGAAGCTTCTTGAGTAATGATGATTGTTATTTTGATTAATGCACATTTACGACTTCAAGCATAAGTAAAAATTAAATGTTGACAGTGGGATTTGAACCCACGCCCTTTCGGACCAGAACCTTAATCTGGCGCCTTAGACCAACTCGGCCATATCAACTTGTCGTCCATGTGGTCAAAAATAAGTATTAATAAAAATTCTCTGTTACTACTTAGTCTTAAGTTCCGTATTGGGCTTGCAAATTCTCTGGTGCACTGGAAAGCCGACCAGTGAAGAAACACTGAAGAATCTGATAGTGTTTCTTGCGTCCTTCTTTACTTGTATTGATTTGTTTTCTCTTCTCTTATGTCGTCACTAAATGTAAGTCTTGTCCGGTTAACTTAACCCATGAAAGTTACTATTCTCAAAAAACAGAGAGCGGCAGTGACTAATGTGTATCTCTTTTGCTCAGAGCTGCGTTGGACATAGAGGAGCTAAACTTTTACACTCGAGATTACACAAGAGTGGTTTAAGCAACGATGTCTACTCTTGCAACAGCCTCATCAATGCCTATTTTGGAGCAAGTGATTTTGTCTCTGCACGCAAGGTGTTCGAAGAAATGCCTCAAAGGAACTGTGTTTCGTGGGCGTGTGTTGTTTCAGGGTATACCCGGAACGGAGAGCATAAGGAAGCTTTTCTTTTATTGAGAAATATGATCAAAGAAGGGATTTTTACAAATCAGTACGCTTTTGTTAGCGCGATTCGAGCATGTCAGGAGTTAGATTCTGTTGGGTATCTCTTAGGGAGACAAGTTCATGGCTTGATGTTAAAGCTTTCTTATGCAATGGATGCAGTAGTTTCTAATGTCCTTATATCAATGTACTGGAAATGCTTAGGGTCTCTTGAGTGTGCTCTTCGTGCTTTCGATGACATTGAAGTTAAAAACTCTGTGTCGTGGAATTCTATAATCTCTGTATATTCAGGTTCTGGAGATCAAAGATCTGCCTTTAAGATGTTCTCTAGTATGCTGTGTGAGGACTATAGACCAACTGAATACACTTTTGGTAGTCTTGTAACTTGTGCTTGTTCTTTGACTGAACCAGATGTTAGTTTGCTCAAGCAGCTCATGTGTTCTATCCAGAAGTCCGGTTTCCTCTCGGATCTTTTTGTTGGAAGTGGATTGGTGAGTGCATTTGCTAAGTCTGGCTCACTTAATTTTGCTAGGAAGGTTTTTAATCAGATGGAAACAAGAAACGCAGTTACTTTAAACGGTTTAATGGTTGGTCTGGTGAGACAGAAACAGGGAGAAGAAGCAACTAAGCTCTTTATGGAAATGAATAGCATGATTGATGTTAGTCCTGAGACATATGTAAATCTCCTGAGCTCATTTCCGGAGTTTTCACTAGCTGAAGAAGTAGGTTTGAGAAAAGGCAAAGAGGTTCATGGACATGTACTAACAAGTGGCTTAGTTGACTTCATGGTTGCCATTGGTAATGGCCTTGTTAATATGTATGCTAAGTGCGGCTCAATAGCTGATGCTAGACATGTTTTCTGTTTCATGAAGGAAAAAGATTCTGTCTCTTGGAACTCCATGATCACTGGTCTTGACCAAAACGACCAATTTCTAGAAGCTTTGGAGTGCTATCGAAGTATGAGACGACATGAAATATTGCCTGGAATTTTCACCTTGATTAGTTCGCTAAGCTCATGCGCGAGCACAAAGTGGGCAAAAGTAGGACAACAAATTCATGGAGAAAGCCTTAAATTGGGGCATGATTTTAATGTTTCGGTTTCAAATGCACTTATCACACTGTATGCAGAGACGGGCTATCTCAACGAATGCCGTCAAATATTTTCCTTCATGCCAGATCATGATCAGGTTTCCTGGAATTCCATGATAGGTGCTTTAGCTAGTTCAGAAAGGTCAGTACATGAAGCCGTGACATGTTTCTTGAATGCACTACGAGTGGGACAAAAACTGAACAGAATCACCTTTTCAAGCGTTCTTTCGGCTGCGTCATCTCTTTCATTTGGTGAACTGGGCAAGCAAATACACGCTCTTGCGTTAAAGTACAATATTGCAGAGGAAGCAACCATTGAAAACGCGCTTATAGCTTGTTATGGGAAGTGTGAGGAGATGGAGGAGTGTGAGAAGATATTTTCTAGAATGTCAGGGAGAATAGATGATATAACTTGGAACTCGATGATCTCAGGGTATGTACATAACGAGCTCCTTCCAAAGGCCTTGGACTTGGTATGGTTTATGTTGCAGAAGGGTCAGAGATTGGATCATTTCATGTATGCCACAGTTCTTAGCGCGTTTGCTTCAGTGGCAACGCTAGAGCGTGGCATGGAAGTGCATGCTTGTTCAGTGAGAGCTTGTTTAGAATCTGATGTGGTTGTTGGGAGTGCACTTGTTGACATGTACTCCAAATGTGGAAGACTAGATTATGCTTTGAGGTTTTTCAACACAATGCCTGTCAAGAATTCATATTCTTGGAACTCGATGATTTCTGGCTATGCAAGACATGGGAAAGGAGAAGAAGCCCTGAAGCTTTTTGAAAATATGAAGCTCGATGGCCGAACACCACCTGACCATGTTACATTTGTAGGAGTCTTGTCTGCTTGTAGCCATGCCGGTTTGGTTAAAGAAGGGTTTAAACATTTTGAATCAATGACTGGATCTTATGGCTTAGATCCTAGGATCGAACACTTCTCATGTATGGCTGACTTGCTAGGACGTGCAGGCGAACTCGACAAGTTGGAAGATTTCATCAATCAAATGCCAATGAAGCCTAATGTTCTCATCTGGAGGACTGTTCTTGGGGCTTGTTGCAGAGCAAATGGTCGAAAAGCAGAGTTAGGGAGGAAAGCAGCAGAAAGGCTTTTTCAATTGGAGCCAGATAATGCTGTGAACTACGTGTTACTTGGTAACATGTATGCTGCTGGAGGAAGATGGGAAGATTTAGTAACGGCGAGAAAGAAGATGAAAGATGCAGATGTGAAAAAGGAAGCTGGTTATAGCTGGGTCACCATGAAGGATGGAGTCCATATGTTTGTTGCTGGAGACAAGTCACACCCAAACGCTGATTTGATCTACGAGAAGCTCAAGGAGCTCAACATAAAGATGAGAGACGCAGGCTATGTGGCACAAACAGGATCCGCCTTGTATGATCTAGAGCAAGAGAACAAGGAAGAGATTCTTAGCTATCACAGCGAAAAGCTCGCTGTAGCTTTTGTTCTCACGGCCCAGAAGAACTCTACACTTCCCATCAGGATTATGAAGAACCTCAGAGTTTGCGGCGATTGCCATTCTGCCTTTAAGTGTATATCAAAGATCGAAGGGAGACAGATAATCCTAAGAGATTCAAACAGGTTTCATCATTTTCAAGATGGTGAATGTTCGTGTAATGATTTCTGGTGATTCTATTCAACTCTTCAAAGGTATATAAAGACCATCAACCTCAAAAGATTCTTTTGAATATTTTCTTTTATGTATCATTTATGTTCTGTTTTTGACTTTCTTCAGGTAATTTTACTTGGACTGAGAATTCAAGAAAGTGAAGGAAGTGTTCAGAAATGCGTTTTAAAGAGATTGAAATAGCCGGAAAAGTTTGAGAAGTTGCAGAAGGCAATCGAAGGAGCTGTTGATGATTTACACCACATAGGAAGGTTACTCAATGAATTCAATTTGTCGCAGATACGAGCTCAAGCCATTGACTTGGACGCTGTCGAAGCTAAAACAAGTAAACGCATCCCGGAGTTAGTGATTTCTCCGGAGCACGCAGATAGGCTTGTGGCTTCCTTTAGCAGTAGATGACAAATCTAAATTTCTTCAGGTAATGAATTATTCTTGATTGATGTGAATCATTTGTTCTTATGTATTAAAGATACCTTCCTAATCTGTGATTATTTAAACAGAATTCTTTAGGATGAGCCAACAAATCATATGTATCTTGATACTATTGACCTGGCTTGAAGGTTAGTAAGATAACCAAGAGCAAATTCAATTAGATTTTTCAAATTTTCTTATCATATACTGCACTAAGATCAAATTCATTTACATGGATATGGAAAAGGGAGTAGAGAATACTCCATAAAAACTTCAAAAAGGGAAAATACAATACTAATTTCTTAAGCCGAAATCTAGGATTAATCACTGAAAAAAACGGCTTCCGTGTACCACAAGGATAAGATCTATATTCTATACATGATCCTTTTCTTAATAGGTTTTGCAGCTTCTCTCAATGGATAGTGCTCTCTAATCTCATCATCCATAGGTATGTTCCTCTTCTTCCTCATCATCTCTCTCTCAGCTTCTTCTTCTTCTCCATCATCTTCTTCTTCTCCTTCTTCTTCTTCTTCTTCTTCCTTTGTAACAATCTTTATAAACTCTTCCACAAGCTTCTCCTTGTCCGAGATAGCAAACATGATGTTTTCTACTAACTCTCTCATCATCATCTTTCCCTCCAAGTACAATCTTGTTGCTCGAATAACATATTCAAAGTTTTGCGGATAGCTATCCGCGATCATGATCAAAAAATCCGTAAACCGAGTTCCTAAAGCTTTGCTGATATTATACATAGCTAGATCGCAGACCTCTTCTTTCATAATTTCTTTGAACCGTCGAAAAAGCTCATCGTAATCTTCGAACAAAACCAAAAGAGACCTAAGTAACACTATTTCTTCGATTTCGTTTGATCTAAACTGTTTCATCAAGTTTATGTATATTTTCAGTTTCATTGGACTTATTGTTCGTTCGATTTCTTTAGTGAAGCTATAAAAAAATTGTATTTGTGTATCTCTCATGGTCATCGTTGTTGTTACGATTCACCAATTCCTTGTTTGTGATGATAATATTGAGTTCAGGTATGGGTATTTATAAGGACAAACCAAAAACTAAACCGGTTTCTATACCCTAACCAAACCAAATAGATAGGCGGCTTAAAAAACCGGTTAAAACAATTGGTTAATGGGCCCAGTCATGGCCCATTAAAGAAGAAAATCGTCGTCGGAAGAATCTGAGATTTCGTGTTTAAGACTTAAGAGGAAGAGACTCTCTGTTCGGCGACGCCAAAATCTCTCTCTCTCTCTAGAATCTGAAGCTTCTCCGTCGCGTTCACCGGAATTTGAACGACTCTCGCTATTTTGTTGATTCTCTGTGTGGTTTTTGACGATGGTGAGTACTCGATTACTTCAGATCTGGTGTTAGTTTTGTACTCTGTTACTGATTTTGGGATTCTGATTTTGTGCGATTTCGCAGGGAGAAAGTGGAAAGCTCGAGGCGTCGATAGATCGGCTTTTGAACGAGGAGAAGCAGATGAGACTCGCCGAGAATGTCGCCGGAACAAGGAAAGCAGCGACTGAGATTCTTCAGCTTTGTTTCGAAGCCAAAGACTGGAAGCTACTCAACGAGCAGATTCTTAATCTCTCGAAGAAACGTGGTCAGCTTAAACAAGTAACTACTACTTCGATTTCGTTATGATCCTTGTGGGTTTTGTGGATTTTTTAGAGAACCAGGATTTGGTAATTAGGTTATAGATTTTGCCTTGTGATTTCATATTCGTTTGAACATTCTCTATATGCAGGCTGTGCAATCTATGGTGCAGCAAGCGATGCAGTACATTGAGCAGACACCAGATATAGAAACTAAGATAGAGCTTATTAAGACACTGAACAATGTGTCTGCTGGAAAGGTGTGGTAATAAAAATATGATTGTGTTATCATAACTTGAGCAGTATGTGTAAATTTTGTCATTTGAACTCTGTATGTATAGATATATGTTGAGATCGAGAGGGCACGCCTGACCAAGAAGCTTGCTAAGATTAAGGAAAGCCAAGGTTTGATAGCTGAAGCTGCAGATCTTATGCAAGAAGTTGCCGTAAGCTTTTCAAAATCTGGCTACTAAATCTTTTGGGAATTTTATTACCTACTTAATCTCTGCAATGTGGTAATGAATAATAACAGGTGGAGACATTTGGTGCAATGGCAAAAACTGAGAAAATTGCATTTATCCTTGAACAAGTAAGGACATGTGTTATATCATTGTAATTGAATACATTCTGATATTTTTCATTTGCGGTGTTAACTATTGTTGGTTAAACTTTACAGGTACGCTTGTGCTTAGATCGTCAAGATTATGTTCGTGCACAAATCTTATCTAGGAAGATCAATCCTAGAGTCTTTGATGCTGATACCAAAAAAGATAAGAAGAAACCTAAGGAAGGTGAGAACATGGTAGAGGAGGCTCCTGCTGATATTCCAACTGTGGTGGAGCTTAAGCGAATTTACTATGAACTAATGATTCGGTAAGTCATTCTTGTGCCTCTTTAGCATCTTGTTGATTACCTGTTCTTCCATCATTTTTCTTGGCATTCCTATCTTTTTATTAATAAATTAATTGAACCATGTAGGTATTATTCTCATAACAATGAGTACCTTGAAATCTGCCGTAGCTACAAGGCGATATATGAAATCCCTTCTGTGAAAGAAAACCCGGAGCAGTGGGTTCCGGTAAGCCTCATACCATTGATTGGATGTTTGGTTACTGGTTAGTATATAAATTCTATAGGGTTAGTTTTAGAAAACATTCCTTTGATGTTTCAAACACTAGGTCCTGAGGAAGATCTGCTGGTTCTTGGTCTTGGCACCACATGACCCAATGCAGTCAAGCTTGCTCAATGCAACTCTTGAAGATAAGAATTTATCAGAAATTCCTGATTTCAAGTATTCTTCTTTCTCCATAAATCCGGTATTTTTATTATTAACGAGTCTTATGCTGAAATGGGTTCTGAGTCTCTTTTTGTGTGTGGTTATATTATTTGTAACAGGATGCTTCTGAAACAAGTAGTGACAATGGAGGTTATTCAATGGACATCTCTGTGGAACAAATACAAGGAGGAGTTTGAGAAAGAGAAAAGCATGGTTGGAGGGTCTTTAGGTGACAAAGCTGGTGAAGATTTAAAACTGAGAATCATTGAACATGTAAGTCTCTCTTTTAACAATCATAAACATTTGCAATAGCAATGGCTGTTACTAATTTTATGAGTATCTCTTTGTAACCCACAGAACATTCTTGTTGTCTCAAAGTATTACTCGAGGATAACCTTAAAGAGACTTGCAGAGCTGTTATGCCTGAGCATTGAGGTATCAATCTTAACCTCTCTAGTCATTACCATATACTTGTTAGGGTCTTTTATTCATACAACAGTGTGTTGTTTTTTTGAATACTGAAAATTTTCTCAGGAGGCGGAGAAGCATCTATCGGAGATGGTTGTGTCAAAAGCACTGATTGCAAAAGTAGACAGACCGTCGGGAATCGTGTGCTTCCAGGTTGCAAAGGACAGCAACGAGATTCTAAACTCGTGGGCAGTGAATTTGGAGAAGCTTTTAGATCTCGTTGAGAAGAGTTGCCACCAGATTCACAAGGAGACAATGGTTCACAAAGCTGCTCTCAGGCCTTGAAACATGTGAGTTTTTTTTGTGTCTTCTATCAAACTTTGCATGATCTTCGTTGAGTTTTCTTTTTTACAATCTTTGTGTGGGAAATGAATGACCAAAGATGTTAAGGCGCTCTTCGTCTAGTTATGATGAAACACTAACAAGTTACAACGTAGAATGAAAATACTGTATCTTGGGCCCAAAGTTCATAGGGCCCATTAACGAAAGTAAACGCCATTGTGTTTGTATTGGAGAGAACAAAGAAGCCACAAAAAGGAAGTTGCTTGTTAGTGACGAAAAAGATTTCAACTTTTTCTGTTGTTGGGCTTAACATCACTATCTGTCTGTATGTAGTTATCATACATTGGTTTAGTTGGGTCGAAAGCTCGGCGACGACAATGACATTTAGCAACTAGTCTTTGTGCTATGTGTGTATATGAGTTGTTCAATAGATCTCTTTTTCAAAATATAAATAAAGTTTTTCTTTGATTTTGTTCGACCGACCAATTTACAAGTCTTTTCAATAAATTGTAGGGACCAAAAATTAACTGCGTAGGGACCAAACGTAGAATTTGGAACCGCTATTTTTCACAATGGACTGTTTTAATGGGACGGCTTAGCGTAGTGAATATTCTACATCCGACAACAATGACCCAAAATCTTTGTTTCTTGCGGAGAACAAAAAAACATTTAGACAGGGCAAAACCATATTTATATTTAATAAAAGAAAGTGAAGCACTGACCAAATATCATATGATAACTTTTGCTCAAGGACAAAAAAACCCATCACCAACACAAGCATCCTAAAGTACATAGAGACTCCTTGAGACGTCCAAAATAATAAAGAAAAAGAACAAGCACATAACAACAACAGATAGTTTCAAGTTCCCATCTCGACTATGGGAAAATAGTTTTTGTATAACAAACTCTCACCATAATAAAACACACCTTAGAAGCACTTCCTGTGAACAATAGATGGACCTGACTCATCATACTCTCCCTTCGATATCCACATCTGTATACACACACACACAAACAAAACAAACATTACTTATTAACACTTAAGTCTCAGTCTTATAAAATAACAAAGACCAGAAATAGCCTTTTTCTATTACCTGTTGGAAAGTGCTGAGAGATGCAAGGATCGATCCTCCGATCCAGACACTGTATTTTCTCTCAGGCGGCGCAACAACCTTGATCTTCATGCTGCTAGGTGCTAGCGCGGTGATCTCTTTGCTCATACGGTCAGCGATCCCTGGGAACATGGTCGAACCACCACTAAGCACAATGTTTCCGTAGAGATCCTTCCTGATATCGACATCACATTTCATGATGGAGTTGTAAGTCGTTTCATGGATTCCAGGAGCTTCCATGCCGATGAGAGAAGGCTGGAACAGAACTTCAGGGCAACGGAATCTTTCAGCGCCGATGGTGATGACTTGTCCATCAGGTAGCTCGTAGTTCTTCTCCACCGAAGAGCTGCTTTTGGCTGTCTCTAGCTCTTGCTCGTAGTCAAGAGCCACGTAAGCAAGTTTCTCCTTGATGTCACGGACAATTTCCCGCTCTGCTGTGGTGGTGAACATGTAACCTCTCTCGGTGAGGATCTTCATCAGAGAATCTGTTAGATCACGCCCAGCAAGATCGAGACGGAGGATAGCATGGGGAAGAGCATACCCTTCATAGATTGGCACAGTGTGAGACACACCATCACCAGAGTCAAGCACAATACCTATTCCAAACAGAAGAAAGTGCACATTTTTAAAACATAAACGAGTCGAGAAAGAGCAGAATGTTATTCAGATTAGCACTAACCGGTTGTACGGCCACTGGCGTAGAGAGAAAGAACAGCCTGAATAGCAACATACATGGCAGGGACATTGAAAGTCTCAAACATGATCTGAGTCATCTTCTCCCTATTGGCTTTAGGGTTAAGAGGTGCCTCTGTGAGAAGAACAGGGTGCTCCTCGGGGGCAACACGGAGCTCGTTGTAGAAAGTGTGATGCCATATCTTCTCCATGTCGTCCCAGTTGCTTACAATACCATGCTCGATCGGATACTTGAGAGTGAGAATACCTCTTTTCGACTGCGCTTCATCACCAACATACGCATCCTTCTGACCCATCCCAACCATGACACCGGTGTGTCTAGGACGGCCAACGATACTCGGGAACACTGCCCTCGGGGCATCGTCACCAGCAAAACCAGCCTGATCATACAATTAAAATCATAAACAAAAAGATCGAATAAACATTAGAACAAAACCAAATTGTAGCTCGATAAAAAATAGTCTCTAGTAATGTATTATTATTACATACCTTCACCATTCCGGTTCCATTGTCACATACGAGTGGCTGAATGTCCTCTCCATCGGCCATTTTTTAACTAAGAAAAACAAAAAATGAAACAGAAATAGTTAGATAAGCTCATTAAGTAAACACTATATTCATATATGTCAAACACAAAGTTTGAATACACACATATATGTATATACGAATCAGATCACAGCGAAGTTTATATTTTCACATTACTTGGAGAATTAACTAAGATAGTGTAAAACTGAAAAATCTAGGTTTATTCATGATAGATCTGAAAGAAGAAAACACTTTACAGATCAAATAATCAAACAAAAAAAAATCACGAAATCGTTTAGAGCTAAACAAAGCTTTACTGAACTGAGAAAACATATGAACAAAGACAGATCAAAATACATATAGCACCATAGATCTAACACACGAAACCTATATCGATTCGAATCACAGAGCAAATAACGCCAAAACAAAGATACGAACAGCTTTCACAGAAATACTCAACGCATGCTTAACAGATCTACTACATCGCCGTATAAACCAAGCGACGAGTGAAGAGAAAAAAGCGGATCTACACTTACCTTGAAGAAGAAGACGATACAGAAGAGAAGAAGATTCTAGAAGCAACGCGAGAGAGAGAGAGAGACGAAGATGAAATGCAACAGCGGCAGGAGCTACTAATAGGAAAGTGAAAAGGAGTATACGTGTAAATACTAAATATATAGCTATGATTTTTTTCCCTTTATTTTTTTATTCATTTCTATAATAAATCTTTTTAAAATGAAATAAAAATCTGTGAGGAACAATGCTATAGTGACTTGGCTTGTTGCTTTTTTATCTCACCGACTGTTGTAGGAACCGTTAGATTCTTAAGAAACAAATGTAGACCGTTGATTTCAATATTTAATTCAAGTAAAAACAACCCGCGAGCTGTGACGGTTCATATTTAGCTAAGCTTGGCTCTGATTAAGATTTTTATCGGCTCGGCTTATATTGGTCTCCGACAACATTCAAAATAATAATATTCTCGATAATGATAAACAAAAAAAATAAACTAATAATAAATCAGAATTACCTCGTGACCATTTTTTCAAAAGAAGATCTATGGAATTTAAAATTTAACTTAATTTATTATGCTTTCGTCTTTGAGAATTCAAAATTAAATAATTGACGTAGACTTCCTATAGTGATCAGTCATTGGCGCAAATATAGCGAACAGTTTCATTCTGCAATGACAAACAAAACAAAATACTATTATAAATTAATTTCATATTGTATATAAAAAAGTGAAATTCTTTAAATTAATTTAATAATTGAAATAGTTAGTCACTTTTTGGAGTGATTTAGATTTTTTTTAAAAATAATCTCTTTTGAAATAAAGTTTCATATCACATGTTGGAAGCATGTGCTAACATCCACCACTTTTTTGTATATTGAAGTTGGAAAGTGTTTTCGCTTGGTTGGCATCAAAATAGTTTTAAGTTTCGGATACTTTTATAATTTATAACTCACAATTATTATCTTAATAACACTTTTGTTAAATTAACTCACAAAAAAGAAGTAAATACTATATTGATGTAAATTCAAAGGGAAGTCAAAAGTTTTCATCATTTGAAGTTGTATTCCAAGTAAAGATAAGTAGAGAGCGATAACTCTTCCACATTCCCACTACATACTGATTACAAATTTTGAATTATAATTTATCCTATAAATTAGTATTCAGCCCGTGCGTATTTGAAAAGTTATCTTTGACAAATTATTATATTTCAATACAAAACAATTATATGATTAAATATTTTTAATTTTGTATATATAAGTTTAAAAAGCAATCAATGATTTTTGTTTCCCAAAATTATATTGCCCCGGGTAAAAAATCCTAGTATTACATAAAATCAAAAATCCCATTTTGTTTTAAGAAATTACCTATTTTAATTCACCAAAAAGAGGTTACCTGATTTATAACGTGACTTATGCAGAAACTTTCATTTTGTTTTTATTAAATGCACGTACCCTTTGGATTTTGCTCGCTTGTTTTTGTTTTAGGCTTCGTGATGTCTCGGCAAAAAAATGGTTGTGAAATACATATGAAAAATATGTTTCTTGTATTTGTCTAATTTAAATTATGTTTTCTTATCACCCAAAAAACTAAATTTTTAGTTAAAATATTTTAAAGTTGGATTAAACCATATTATTGATTTTTTTGTTTGTATAATGAGTTATAACAGTAAATTTGGAGTAGTGGATAGTTTGGGAGGAGAATATTTAGGGTTTTTTTAATTGCTTTGATTTTTTTGTTTTTAATTTCATTTTATTCTCTCACCTAATTTATTTTTTATATTATTTTCTAAAAAGAAATATTGAAGCACAAGCCACATGGCAGAATTTGATTGGTTATGTGACTTGTGCTTTATAATATAAGTAAAAACTTAAATAACTAAGATGGGCCTAAATATCTATCCATATGTGTTAGGCTTACTTATTAGCTAAAAGACCCATTTATCTTCAAGACTCTTATCGTTTGGGCCTGGCTTGAAATCTACAAACTAATCATAATTGATCAAGTGCCCATCAATTTTATAAATTTTAGAAATAATGTAAAGATTTTCAATACATGTTTACACTCTAAAACAAAAAAAAATGCATTGCTTTTATTCCTTGACTTGTTGTTTATACTTCAATCATTGTTGGATTTAACAATTTGATAGATTTGTAAGTATTTTTAGAGTTAATAACCTTTAATTTGTCTATCTGAAAAAGACGAGGGTAGTTTAGGTATTTAAATCCAAGAAAGAACGAATCTGACTCGTCCACTCTCGTAATCATATAATCTCTCTTCTTCGTCTCTTTTTCTTTTAACTCTTTTACTGCTTTTTTGCCACCAACGGTTTCTGATCCTCCAGGTCTTGGCCTTATCTTATTGATTCTTACTGCTTTTATTTACATATGATTGTTCTTTTGATTTTACTCAATTAGTTGTTTTAAATATCTTTCTTAGGATTTTTTTTTTGGATATTATGTTTGGATATTTAACCATCATTTTTGTTTTTAGAACTTAAAGAAAGGAGTTGACTTTGGAGTTTGTGATTTCATCATATCATGTGATTGTGTGTTGATATTTGCATTCATAATATACAATGATGCTGCCTCTTTGCTCATCATCCATTTAGTTGAGTACTCTCTCTCTCTAGTTTCATGGTTTTCTTGATTTTCTTTCAGGTTCTTGAGGAAAATTCTCAACAAAGATCATTGCTTTTCATTTTCAAATCTCCATAGATTTTGGATTAGAAACCCAATTATATTATTATTCTTGTTAATTCTTTCACATTCTTGAAGATGGACATGGCAGATACATCAGGCTTTGTTAGTTGTTTATCCGGTACATGCTTTTAGCTAAAAGTTTCATGTGCTAAGTGGTAGTTATATTTCATCCTCTCTAGTGCCACCCGCAACGATATGAATGACACCTCTCTTACCCTCAAGTGCCTTGGAGCCTCTCAAAACCATTTTTGCTCCGATTTTTCTACTCGCGACGATGGTGAATGTCGGTTAGTCCTTGGATTAGGTCCTGCTTCAGCTTCATACTATTCTAGTTCTGGATTCACTCGAGAATTCGTGTCAAGTGGTGATTCAGCCCTGCAGCTTGGTCTTCCCTCTGTAAGCATCATAGACAACTTCAATGGACTCGACTGTTCAATGTCGTCATATACAGAGATTACTACTACGCCTCGTGTTGTTGTTGACGAAGGCTCTACTTCTGCTAAAAGATCAGGTGGCTACATACCATCGCTTCTGTTATATCCAACGGCTGAAAATGTTCGAACTAGTGTACATTCACAAGTGAGCCTAGAGCCATCACGTGACACAGGGTTCTCTGTTCAACAAAGGACTAGTAACACGAAGAAATGCAAGTTTATGGGATGTGTGAAAGGAGCTCGAGGAGCCTCGGGGCTATGCATAAGCCACGGAGGAGGGCAGAGATGCCTAAAACATGGATGCAACAAAGGCGCAGAGAGTAAAACCACTTTCTGCAAAACACACGGTGGTGGCAAGAGATGTGAGCATTTGGGATGCACGAAAAGCGCTGAAGGGAAAACCGATCATTGCATATCTCACGGTGGTGGGAGACGTTGTGAGTTCATCGAAGGATGTGACAAAGCAGCTCGTGGAAAATCGGGTCTATGCATCAAACACGGTGGTGGCAAAAGATGTGTTATCAAAAGCTGTTCAAGGAGCGCTGAAGGACAAGCTGGTCTATGTATATCTCACGGTGGTGGGAAACGTTGTCTGTTTATTTCGGGTTGCGATAAAGGAGCTCAAGGAAGTACTAGTTACTGCAAAGCACACGGAGGAGGCAAGCGGTGTATATTCTACGGGTGTAGTAAAGGAGCAGAAGGTAGTACTCCTTTGTGTAAAGCGCACGGTGGTGGTAAACGTTGTCTAGCTGATGGAGGTGGGATTTGCTCAAAGAGCGTACACGGTGGGACTAACTTTTGTGTTGCTCATGGTGGTGGGAAAAGATGTGTTGTGGTTGGGTGTACAAAAAGCGCGCGTGGTCGTACTGATTGTTGTGTTAAACACGGTGGTGGTAAACGTTGTAAGATTGTCGAGTGTGAGAAGAGTGCTCAAGGTAGCACTGATTTTTGCAAAGCTCATGGAGGTGGGAAAAGATGTTCTTGGGGTGGAGATGGGAAATGCGAGAAGTTCGCTAGAGGAAAGAGCGGGTTTTGCACTAAGCATAATAGTGTTATGTCTAAAGAGAAGGAAGGAGATGGAATCAGTAAGAGCGGTTTGATTAGACCGGGACTGTTCAGTGGACTTGTTGTTGCCTCTAGTACTGATCAATCTCGTTCTGAAGTTAGCGCAGTCTCTGATTGTGCTTTTAGCGGTTATGTGCAGCCGGAGATAAGGCAGAAGCAGATGATACCAATGCAGGTTCTAGTACCTTCATCAATGAAATCTCAAAGTGAAGAAGGAAGAGGAGAAAGAAACTTAGTTGATTTCATGGAACCGGAAGAGAGAGTTCACGGCGGCGGGATGATAATGTCTTTACTTGGTGGTAAAAGCCAAGTATGAAACATCACCCCATTGATTCAAACTCAGCACAAAACTTGTGTAAAAGCTGTACATGGTTTGTTATGGTTTGTTAAACTTGGCCATTGACATTTCATTTTTCTGAGTAATTGAAACATATCTTGCAAGAGTCTCAATAACATTCTTGTAGTTTTAAAAGAGATCTTACATGAAAAAAGAAACAAAGACTTGCCATTACAATTCATCCAAGAAAACATATATAATATGTAAATGTAATAAATGGAGAGACAAGAAAGAGATTGGGTTTGTATCAGCTGATGCAACAGCAACGCTTAGGAGAGGAATGAGAAGGAGGAGGAGACAGGCATTGTCCGTATTCGAACCCTGACTTCGCGCAGTCCTTCACGCATTCGCTGTCTCCGTACGATTCCGAGCACAGATTATTACATTTTGCAACTTTCGCTCTAGGTTTGATCTCTGCATGGACCATATACAAATATGAATAATCAGTTATCTATTTGAGTAATTATATACACACACACATACCTGAAGCCAAAACGTTGTAATTAGACAGCGAAGCTGCCAATACTATTAAGAGAAAACATATCATTGAAGTTTTTGTGATGCACATCATCTTTCTTTTTAGTATAATGTCTATTGAAAATTGTGTATGTTCTGTAGTTTCATAGAGATCTTATGTAGAGGCTCTTATATAAAGAGAAAATTAGTGTGTTTGGATCTTCTTTATATAGTACAAAATTTCACTGAAAAATAGTCTTTATGAAATCAATTTGTCTAGATTCAAAACAACAGTAACCATCTAGATAAAAAGTTTGACTAATTAAAGATACTTGCCATACATATTTGTTTATGTATTCTACATTGGTCAATGGCCGTTAATTAGTATAACTTTTAATTGGGTCTGCAATGTATTTATTATATACCTATTAACACCATTTCTTGTAAACATATATGAAAACTTGAGTGAAAAGATGATTTTATTGTTACTTATGTAGAGTTTGTAACAATGGATGCTTTTGAGTTGAACACAAAGTTACCATAAGATCACTGTTTGGAAAACATAAATGAATCAGTAACTAACAATCACATAACATAAACAAAGGTTTTAAAGCAGAGAAGCATAAAAGATTCGTTTCATACAAAAGCTTATTCAAGCAAGAAATGTTCTAAAGGCAAAAGTTGTTTGAACATCATAGAATCCCCTATGTGATCGAAACCTAGTAATAAAACTCTTATAACCCAAACTGTGACAAACAATATTTATGCGAAGCCTCTTCACTTTTTCACTTCCTCGTACTCTGCCTCTGGAGCTTGTTCACCACTGCCTCCCTGAGATGATGATCCTTCTCCTCCTCCTGTTGCTGAACCACCACCAGAACCACCACCAGACATGTGCTCTCCAATCTTTGTCACGGCTTTGTTTGCCGCTTCGATTTTGGCCTTGATCTCATTGACATCGTCTCCAGCGGAAGCGGTCCTTAGATCCGCAACAGCATCTTCGATCTCCTTGGCGACTTCGCTTGGGATCTTCTCTCTGTACTCACCAAGACTCTTCTCCACGCTGTAGATAGTTGTGTCGGCAGAGTTCTTGGTGTCGATCAAGTCTTTTCTTTCTTTGTCTTTCTGAGCGTGTAGCTCTGCTTCTCTAACCATCTTCTGGATATCATCTTCTGATAGCCCACCAGAGGATCTGATTGTGATCTGTTGTTCTTTACCGGTGGTCTTGTCCTTGGCGGAAACAGTGACAATGCCATTGGCATCAATGTCGAATGTCACTTCGATCTGAGGGATACCTCTTGGTGATGGTGGAATGCCCACTAGATCGAATTCTCCCAATGGCTTGTTGTCTGCCGCCATTTCACGTTCTCCTTGAAGCACCTTGATCCCGACTTGTGTCTGGTTATCAGCTGCAGTTGAGAACACCTTCAAGAAAGAACGAAAAGAATGAATCAAGATATAGTCATAACTTGACCAAAACAATGATAGCTTTGGATTCACACAAGTGCTTCAAGCCTTAAAACATGTGGGAATCAAAGACATGATTTGCTAAGACACAACATATCAAACTCAAAAAGGTGCCTCCTATGTGTTGATTTTCAATTGAAAGATCAAGTCTTGATGGGCATACCTGACTCTTCTTTGTGGGGATGGTTGTGTTTCGTGTAATCAGTCTTGTAAAGACACCACCAAGCGTTTCAATACCGAGTGACAGAGGAGTAACATCAAGAAGCAACAATTCTTTGACATCACCACGAAGGATACCACCTTGAAGTGCAGCTCCCATAGCAACAGCTTCATCAGGATTGACACCTTTGCTAGGAGTCTTTCCAAAGATCTCCGACACAACGGATTGTACTTTGGGGACACGAGTCATTCCTCCTACTAGAAGTACCTCGTCCACTTCCTTAGCACTTATACCAGCATCCTTGAGACAGCTCTTGCAAGGATCACGGGTTCTCTCAATCAAGTTGTTCACCAGGGTTTCAAACCTCGATCTTGTTAGGGTGATGTTGAAATGCTTTGCTCCAGATGCATCAGCTGTGATAAAAGGGAGATTAATCTCAGTCTGGGAAGTAGATGATAGTTCGATCTTCGCTTTCTCAGCGGCTTCTCGAAGCCTCTGCAGAGCAAGTCTGTCTTTGGACAGGTCCATTCCCTCAGTGTTTTTGAATTCTTGAACCAAAAAGTCTAGCAAAGCATTGTCGAAATCCTCTCCTCCCAAGAAGGTATCACCATTGGTAGCTTTCACCTGAAACAAAAAATCAAATTGGTAAGAAAAGAGATGCTCAAACAAAGCCAACAGATTTGATTACCTAACGAACAGATACATACCTCAAATACTCCATTAGAAATCTCCAAAATAGATACATCAAAAGTACCACCACCAAGATCAAACACAGCAATCAAACCCTCCTTGTTGGTCATTCCATATGAAAGAGCAGCAGCTGTGGGTTCGTTTATGATTCTCTCGACATCAAGACCAGCAATTCTACCGGCATCCTTTGTTGCTTGCCTCTGAGAATCATTAAAGTAAGCCGGAACAGTGACAACAGCTTTCTTTACTGATCTCCCAAGGTAAGCTTCAGCTGTCTCTTTCATCTTTGTCAAGACAAAAGCTCCAACCTGACTAGGAGAATACTGTTGCCCATTAGCTTCAACCCATGCATCGCCGTTAGGTGCACGAACAATCTTGTAAGGAACCATCTTCATTTCTTTCTGTGTTTGAGGGTCGTCGAATTTCCTCCCAATCAAACGTTTCGTTCCGAAAATCGTGTTGGTTGGGTTAGTGACAGCTTGTCTCTTGGCTGGTGTGCCCACAAGAAGCTCTCCTTTCGAGTTAAAGGCTACAACAGATGGTGTCGTTCTAGCACCTTCAGCGTTCTCAATGACTTTCGGATTCTACAAAATTCAGATAAAACACACGCAAAAGAGTTAGCACAAACAATTTAAAACTTCATGAATCAAACACATATAATCGAATCCTAACCTTTCCCTCCATGACTGCAACACATGAATTAGTAGTACCCAGATCGATACCAATGACATCATTACCTGCAGGCTTGGAGCTGGATCAAAGCAGAAGATTACTTTAGAAACATAAACAGAAACAAAGACATAATTAGTAAGAGAAAATTGATGGTAAGAACCATACCAAAATGCTCTTGAGAAGCTTCTCAGATTCTGACCAATATAAGAACTGTTAAACGATGTTTTTCCGCTGCTCGAAAGCTGAAACAAAAAATTCACAGATTATAAAGCCATACCAAATCCGAAAAAAACATCATATACTTCAGATAATATACGAATCAAAGAGAAATGAGACGATCTAGATCACAGTAAGTAAGAACGATTTTCAATTACAGATCGTAGTGAAGATAGAAGGAGAAGACTTACGCATCTGTAAGCTGAGAAAGGAGCGGATGCGATTTCACGGCGTCTAATAGATCGGAGGAGAGCGACGGTGGCCATGGCTTTAGAAACTCAGAAGCTGACTGACGCGTATGTAAAATGGAGTCGGTGAAAGATTAGGGTTTAGGGTTTATGAAGGTTGATTTTTTTTTTGTTGGGGAAAGATTTATATAAAAGCGAAGAGAGAAGGTTCTAGACGATGATAGTTATTTGGATCAAAGCCCATTTAAGGCCCAGTTTTTTTAAAGAAGAAGTCACGTTTGGTTGCTAGGTGGGGCCACGAGAAACGTGGAGTCGCTACCAAGTAAATGGACATGCTGGTGCCACGTGGAGTTTGTGAACAAAAATCAATTTTCAAGACAACGAGGTGTTAAAAGTAATTTTGAAGAAGTAGGAGGATTGTAAACCAAAATCTTGCGTTAAAATGAAACTAGTCAACGATATCTTGGTATTGACTTTTTGGCATCTAACGTTTAATATGAAAATTGTAAAAGCATAGAATACATAATTATAAATTATATGAATGGTTGATGACTTTAAAGAAAAATATAGATTATTTATAACCATAAATAACACAACTTAAAGCAGGTTTTACAAAAAAAAAAAAACACAACTTAAAGCAAAACCAAAGCAATGTAAGAAGATGAACAAAAAAGCTAAGTATCAATATAAATAGAAAGAGTGACATGCAATCAAGTATCAACTTTATGCAGCAGCACTTGCATTATTCAAGTCCACGGACAAATCAAGAGTCTGCAAGAAAAATATATAAAAAAGTTCAGTGTATATGTAGTTATGTTTTGTAACTTGTGAAGCAAGAAACACAATGATTATACTATACCTTCCCAGTGATCTTTGTGTACATCTCACGTACATCCGCGACTGTGCTCTCAAAATGTGTTGTTGCATCATAACTCTGAAAAAACAAAACAAACAATATAAAAATAAAGAAAAAACAAAAGTTAACTTAAGAGTATATATGTTGTGTTGTTCCGATATTCTCTTACACTAGATATGAAACAGTTATCTTCTTCTTGATTATTTGTCGGAACATAAGTATCATAAGAATGATAAAATATCTCATCAATAGGTCCAAGCAATTCGATTCCAGGTTTAAGCTCTTCCTTTGGATTATCAGTTTCAGCTTCTGCAGAGACAAATGCTATGTATTTGCCATTTGGTGCCACATTGTGAGCATATGAGCAACAAAACAAGTACCTACAAAACCCATCAAAATATATTCATCTTAAAGTGGCTTCAAAATTAGAATCTTGTGAGATCTCTGTTTGCTTACATGTCTGATTTGCGACCTAATTGCTTCTGAGGAATTATGATCTGTACCGAATGTGCATCGTTTGTGTCTGGTATAGGATGGCTCATTATACACACGGCTCTAGCCACTTTCCCAACTTTCTTAACCTGAAGACAAGGAAACAGTCTTGGCTAAGACTGTACAAAACCTAACTAAGTTTACTAGGGTTTTGATGGTTACCTTGTCAGGGAAGTAAGAAGGATCACATACAACTTTCTTGCATTTAGCAGTTTCTCCTGCAGAAGTCACTCCAATAACTTTCCCTGAGCTATCAATCTCTATCTGTTAGAGATGAATTTTAAAAAATACTTTAGTTTTAATCTTCAAAAGACTTAACAAATATCATCTATATATTATATACTATAGATTAGACCTCTTAATCTAATAGCTAGTGTATAACCTTGCATTCAGGTTTGTTTAGCATGTAAGTACCACCATACACAGCGCTTAACCGCGCAAAAGCCTGAGATAGAAACAGAGCTTTGAGACAGAGGAAGAGGTTTTAACATGAGATGATTCTTGAAAATGAAGTGAACAAGAACCTGTGGTAACTCTCCTAGACCGTACAATGGATAGATGTAAGGAGATCCTCCTTGGAATCGAGCTAGAGATTCAGCGTAAAGCTTCACAAGAATAATAACAAAATGAAATCAGATCAGTTGCTTGCTAAATAAGATAGAAAAGAGAATAGTTTTACCTTGATTCTCTTAACAAAATCAATGGCAGGTTGATCCAAGTAGTCATCATCGTTGTAAAGCGCTAAAGCATGGCCTATGAAGTCTATTGTATCATCTTCAAGTCCATACTTCCTAGAGAGAAGAGAAAAACAGAGAGAAAGCTTGTGACGCAAGAAACTATAATGCAGTGACTTGAGATAGAAGGAAACTAGTTGTATACGTACGAGATGATCTCTCTAGCAGTGACTTTGTTAAGGTCAAGCCCTTCATGAGACTTTGGATCTTTCTCGTCGTAGTCTTGAACGTATATAAAGAACTTTCTTGCACGTCGCTTCTCAAATAGACCCATCAATGGAGATTTTAGGGCTTCCACATCAGTGGCTGGGACTTTATAGATCTAAATATATGAATATGTTAAGCGAATCATCAAAATCTTAGAAGTAATTAACAAAACAAAGCAAGGTGAAAATAGGGTTAGTTACTACCTTGCCTTTCTTGTAAACAAAGCTACCATCAACGGCTTTAAAGTTAAGATACTTGGTGACATTAGTGTGGATTAGGGTTTGAACAAGAAGTCCATTAGCCATTATAAACTACACTTCAAGAAACCATATTCAACACTAATCGATTCACATTACATATTACGCATATGTTTTTTTATACATATTATATTTTACCTTTGGGATCATATCAACATTATATTCTTTGCTTGCACCAAGATTTTCTTGAGGAGTGTCACTTCCTCTGAAACGCTTCCATAGCTGAGTTAGGTTAAGAGAAGATGATTCTCCACCATAGTAATCATTTCTATCCATATGCAATACCTATTTTAGATCCCAATATAAACACTTATAAACATTTAATAAGCATATGTTATATACACACATCAATAACTACGATTTATCAAACAATATATTAAAGAAAAGATGGTGAAGAAGAATTAAAACCTTGAGGCCATCGACAGAGAGGAGACCACTAAGGATACACTCTTTGAGACCAGTCCCAAGAACAATCACATCATATTCTTCATCCATTTTTTTTATCTATCCTTTTCTTTTTTTAATTCCTCACTTAATTGTCTCTATAATATGTTTTAGATTTTTTTTTGAGAAATAAATGCTTGTGAAAAAAAAAGAAATAGAGAGATATGATGCGTGGCTATTAACACAGTCTTGCCACCATTTCCGTTGTTACCGTTTAACCTCATGATAATTTTTCACTTTATATCGAATTATATAATTGATCAGGTCTCATCTGTTTTTTAAAATAATTTTTATATGAAATTTGACAATTGATGTATTACTATCAAAGTTGGTTTCTCCGAGTTAACAAAATCTAGAGCTTTTGATTAACAAATAATATTTTAAACATTTTTAAGATATATGTATAACAAATCATGAACACGTAAATACTAAAACCTAAAATTCAACCATATTGAAAATGACAATATAGATAATACAGGTAGAGAGGTTAAACAAACTTTTTAAAATTATAAAGATTTTCTCACCAAACTCCAATGTTATTTTCCCTCAAAAACACCTTTAAATAGACATTAGAACCAAAAACCAAATCTCATCACAACCCAACAAACAAACATAAGAGAAGCACAAAAGAACCGTTAAAAGAAGAGTTCTCAAACATGTCACTAATGAAGAAGAGTCTCTTTGTTGCTTTTCTTTCATCACCACTTATGATCATCTGTCTTATTGTGTTGCTCTTTGATCCTGTTGCAGTCCAAGCTCGCCGGTTATTGGAGATTCCTAAACCGGAGATACCTAAATTACTAGAGCTGTCTCACCCGGAGCTACCCGAATTCGAAGTTCCTAAGTTGCCGGAGCTTCCTAAGCCTGAATTACCCAAGTTACCCGAAGTTCCAAATCCCGAGATTGCAAAACCCGAGTTACCAAAAGTTCCCGAGATTCCAAATCCCGAGTTACCAAAGGTTCCCGAGATCCCAAAACCCGAGTTACCAAAGGTTCCCGAGATCCCGAAACCCGAGTTACCAAAGGTTCCTGAGATCCCAAAACCCGAGTTACCAAAGGTTCCCGAGATCCCAAAACCCGAGTTACCAGAGGTTCCCGAGATCCCAAAATCCGAGTTACCAAAGATTCCCGAGATCCCAAAACCCGAGTTACCAAAGGTTCCCGAGATCCCAAAACCCGAATTACCAAAGGTTCCCGAGATCCCAAAACCCGAATTACCAAAGGTTCCCGAAATCACAAAACCCGAGTTACCAAAGGTTCCAGAGATCCCAAAACCCGAGTTACCAAAGGTTCCCGAGATCCCAAAACCAGAGTTACCAAAGGTTCACGAGATCCCAAAACCCGAGTTACCAAATGTGCCAGAGATTCCAAAGTCAGAGTTACCGAAGGTGCCAGAGATTCTAAAACTCGAACTACCAAAAATGTCAGAGATTCCAAACCCCGAATTACCAAAAATGCCAGAGATCCAAAAGCCCGAATTACCTAAGGTTCCCGAGGTTCCAAAGCACGAGTTACCGACGATTCCAGAGGTTCCAAAGCTTGAAGAACCTAAGTTACCCGAAATCCTGGAGATCCCAAAGCCAGAACTACCGAAGATGCCTGAACTGCCCAAGTTGCCGGAGTTCCCAAAAGTTCCAAGTACTGCTACTCCTTAAGCCTTTCTGAACCGGAAGAAAGGCTCAACGACATAGAAGCCCATCCCAAGTTTTTAAATTACCATCATCGCCCTTGTGTTATTCCTCTATTTGCAGAGATGTATGTATGTTTGTTGTCTATCTCATCATATGTTTCCTTAGTGAAACATTATCCTTACCATGATTTGCTCTCATAGTTTTATTTTTCTTTTTGGGTATTATCTATACTTCTTACTTGGTATTTTGTTATGTTTTGCATGTTCCATACAAAACTCGTTTCCTTTATATATACTACTTTTTTATGAAATATACCGTATACGTTACATATTGAAAGACATGTTTTCTGCTGCTATAAAGTTCCAACAGAACACATAATAAAGTTAAAACCATTAAAGGACTCTCTAATAAAGTAAAACCCAAACACATGAACACGTAGACACTAAAACCTAAACTTCAATAAATTTTGAAAGTGGTAATATAGATATAGAGAAGTTAAACAAACATTTTTTTTAATATAAAAAACTATATATACATGTTCTTTCCTAATTCTAACCAAACTTGATCATCAAAAAACACCTTTAAATAGTCGTGTGCATGCAATCAAAGATCAAAGCTCATTAAACACACAAAAACAAGAACAAACACACCAAATAGCAAGACAAGTATATAAACCAATTTAAAAAAATACTTGTCTAAGTAGACAATGACATTGAAGAATTATCTCTTACCTTCTCTTACTTCACCGTTTCTAATAATATGTCTTATTGCTTTGCTCACTGAACCGGTTTCAATCGGAGCTAACCGGTTTCTTACGATTCCCATACCGAAATTGCCTGAACTACCAAAACTCGAGATTCCGATGTTACCGGAGATTCAAAAGCCCGATTTATCATTCTTACCGGAGTTACCGGAGATTCCGAAATCCGAGGAGGTTAAATTGCCGGAGATACCAAAGTTACCGGATATTCCAATTCCGACCATACCGGAAATTCCCAGCTTCGATGTTCCAAAGTTGCCGGAATTGCCAAAACCTGACGGAACTAAAGTAACGGCGTTTACGACGACGGCGTTTAACGAGACTCCCTAAGTGTTTTCTGCAAATAATGAGAAGGCCCATTTACTTTTGAGCCCATACGAATTTTCTGAAATTGACTATTCGACCTTGTACTGTTTGACTATTTACATAGATGTCCTTCTTTCTTATTTATCTCATGATTTCGTCCCATATTATCATAAAATCGTTATGGCAGTAACTAGATAGCACTTTAATTTCTTTTGATTAAAAGACAAAGATTGTTTAACAATGTGGATTTTTCAAAATTTTAATTTAACAACTTCATTTAGAAAATATACCAATTATTTAATAATTAATATATCCATTTTTCAAAATAAAGTTTAGATAAATTTTAATATCTTATAATGAAAAAATCTACATCTATATTAGTATTTTTGAAGTACTAATTTGAAATTTTCCAAAAAATCACACTAAATTACACATTATGCCATTGAGCATAAAATGAAATATTTTTGAACATTTAATTACGAAAAATCAAATAAGGAAATATTATAATTCTCTCCAAAAATAAATAAAAAATATTAAAGAAATTATGTAAAAAATATTTGAAAAACAAAATAAACATATGTAATTCACATAAATACATTATTACATAGTTTTTTTTATAAAAACTACAATTAAAATTTTATTTAAATCAAAACAAACAGGTTTAATTAATATTATTAAGAATTTAAAAACGATTTGAAAATTTTTTTTGTTAAAAATATCAAACAATAAAAAACAAAATAGTTTGTTAACGAGTTTGATTTCCGGTTCGATTATAAACAAAAAAGAAGAAATTGCAATTCTACTAAAATTTAAATCTTATATTACATATTTAGAATATGTTTACAACAATTATTTATATATATATAATCAAAATAATTATAATTTTAAATAAATTTGGGTAAATCGCATAATATAATTTGTGTATTTTGATTCGGTTTGTATTTTGAATTCGGGTATTTTCGAATCCTAAATATAATAAATAATAAATTATTGGTCTAATCAACTTATAAATTATATTAAATTTTTGCTATACGAAATATATAATAAAAATATATATATTATTATTTTTGAAGTACTTTTTTGAACTTTTCCAAAAAAACTCACTTAACTACATACTATGTCATTGGTTTTAAACTCACTTAAAGAGTTATGTGAAACTTACACACAAACATATCTCATTCTATATATATACTTTTTAAAATTGACTTAAATATCAACAAAAACAATAAAACCGATTTTAACATAAAATCAACCACTAATTTCATATTTATGATATTTTTGATATAATCTTTTTATTTTTCTTACGGAGGTCTATAAAAAATTTCAGAATATAAATATTTTTTAAAAAGTATATAGTTTAGTTTTTATATATAATCATTGTCCATATTATAATTTTTTATTTATATTAATATTTTAGATGTTAATAAACATTTATATTGAACATAGATAAAGTTTGTTTAAATCAATTAACATTAGCATAACAATTATTTATTAACGGGTTCAGTTTCTAGAAAAATTCTAGATAAATGACAAGAAGTTTGAAAATAATGATTAAAATTTATCATAAACAAATTTCGGGTAATTCGGGTTCAAATCTAGAAATTTGTTTTGGCTTCGGGTTTTCAGGTAGTAAATTTCTCAATTCGTTCGGGTTATTTATTTTTGGAACGGTTTCGGTTCTTTAATTTCGGTTTGGTTCCAATTATGTACTTCAAATATAATCTATATTAGTATTTTTGAAGTACTAATTTGAAAATTTCCAAAAAATCACACTAAATTACACATTATGCCATTGGGCATAAAAGGAAATATTTTTGAACATTTAATTACGAAAAATCAAATAAGGAAATATTATAATTCTCTCCAAAAATAAATAAAAAATATTAAAGAAATTATGTAAAAAATATTTGAAAAACAAAATAAACATATGTAATTCACATAAATACATTATTACATAGTTTTTTTTATAAAAACTACCATTAAAATTTTATTTAAATCAAAACAAACATGTTTAATTAATATTATTAAGAATTTAAAAACGATTTGAAATTTTTTTTTGTTAAAAATATCAAACAATAAAAAACAAAATAGTTTGTTAACGAGTTTGATTTCCGGTTCGATTATAAACAAAAAAGAAGAAATTGCAATTCTACTAAAATTTAAATCTTATATTACATATTTTGAATATGTTTACAACAATTATTTATATATATATAATCAAAATAATTATAATTTTAAATAAATTTGGGTAAATCGCATAATATGATTTGTGTATTTTGATTCGGTTTGTATTTTGAATTCGGGTATTTTCGAATCCTAAATATAATAAATAATAAATTATTGGTCTAATCAACTTATAAATTATATTAAATTTTTGCTATACGAAATATATAATAAAAATATATATATTATTATTTTTGAAGTACTTTTTTGAATTTTTCCAAAAAACTCACTTAACTACATACTATGTCTTTGGTTTTAATTAAACTCACTTAAAGAGTTATGTGAAACTTACACACAAACATATCTCATTCTATATATATATACTTTTTAAAATTGACTTAAATATCAACAAAAACAATAAAACCGATTTTAACATAAAATCAACCACTAATTTCATATTTATGATATTTTTGATATAATCTTTTTATTTTTCTTACGGAGGTCTATAAAAAATTTCAGAATATAAATATTTTTTAAAAAGTATATAGTTTAGTTTTTATATATAATCATTGTCCATATTATAATTTTCTATTTATATTAATATTTTAGATGTTAATAAACATGTATATTGAACATAGATAAAGTTTGTTTAAATCAATTAACACTAGCATAACAATTATTTATTAACGGGTTCGGTTTCTAGAAAAATTCTAGATAAATGACAAGAAGTTTGAAAATAATGATTAAACTTTATCATAAACAAATTTCGGGTAATTCGGGTTCAAATCTAGAAATTTGTTTTGGCTTCGGGTTTTCGGGTAGTAAATTTCTCAATTCGTTCGGGTTATTTATTTTTGGAACGGTTTCGGTTCTTTAATTTCGGTTTGGTTCCAATTATGTACTTCATATATAATTATAACTATTATTATTTTAAATAATTTTTGGGTAGTTAGAGTAGTTTAGTTTAGTTCTACAAAATTGAGTTCGGTTCAGATTCGATTTCGGGTATTATGGTAGTAAATTTCCCTATACATTCGAGTTATTTGTTTTTAGAATCGGTATTGATTTGGGGATTTCGGTTTGGTTTGGGTTCGGTATTTCGGATCCGGAAGTTTTGTCTATCCCTAATTTTTATAGTTTATAATAGTTTGGAATAAACACACTTACAAATTATATTAAGATTTTGCTATATAAAATATAATTCTCATTATATATTTATGGGAGAATCACAAAACTACACCATTTGAATTACATTTCACAAAACTACATCATTTCAAAATATTTCACAAAACTACACCTAAACACTCAAAATTAAATTCAAATAAACCCTATCCACACAATCATACCCCTTAATACTATTTTTAAACACTAATTAGCGAACACAAATGAAAATATTTTAATTTTGGTAATTTTTAAAAGGGTAAATCAAGCTTTTAAAATTTTGAAAGGGTGTAAATTTGTGAAAATATTGAATTAGGTGTAGTTTTGTGAAGGAATGATTGAAAGAGTGTAGTTTTGTGAATTTCTCTATATTTATTTGCATAAACAATAAAAGAACAAAATACTCTTTAGAAATTCTGAATATTTTTATTTATTTTACAAAATCAGAAAAAATATTATAAACTTCTAAATTAATCTGTATATATATAAAATTATTTATAAAAAACATAAATCCGTGGTACACCACGGGTTAAATCCTAGTTATAACTATTATTATTTTAAATAATTTTTGGGTAGTTAGAGTAGTTTAGTTTAGTTCTACAAAATTGAGTTCGGTTCAGATTCGATTTCGGGTATTATGGTAGTAAATTTCCCTATACATTCGAGTTATTTGTTTTTAGAATCGGTATTGATTTGGGGATTTCGGTTTGGTTTGGGTTCGATATTTCGGATCCGGAAGTTTTGTCCATCCCTAATTTTTATAGTTTATAATAGTTTGGAATAAACACACTTACAAATTATATTAAGATTTTGCTATATAAAATATAATTCTCATTATATATTTATGGGAGAATCACAAAACTACACCATTTGAATTACATTTCACAAAACTACACCATTTCAAAAATATTTCACAAAACTACACCTAAACACTCAAAATTAAATTCAAATAAACCATATCCACACAATCATACCCCTTAATACTATTTTTAAACACTAATTAGCGAACACAAATGAAAATACTTTAATTTTGGTAATTTTAAAAGGGTAAATCAAGCTTTTAAAATTTTGAAAGGGTGTAAATTTGTGAAAATATTGAATTAGGTGTAGTTTTGTGAAGGAATGATTGAAAGGGTGTAGTTTTGTGAATTTCTCTATATTTATTTGCATAAACAATAAAAGAACAAAATACTCTTTAGAAATTCTGAATATTTTTATTTATTTTACAAAATCAGAAAAAATATTACAAACTTCTAAATTAACTGTATATATATAAAATTATTTATAAAAAACGTAAACCCGTGGTACACCACGGGTTAAGTCCTAGTTCATATATATAAAAGGGCAATTTCCGAAGACAAAAATACCATCCGAAATTTTTTTTTCCTTAAATACCATAAAAAGTTTTTTTGGACAAAAATACCATAAACTTAAAATTAAGTTAAAACTTTCAAAATTAACATGAAACCCTCAAAACTAAACCATACACCCTTCAATATTATACCCTAAACAGTATATAGCGAATCCAAATGAAAAAAATAAGTTTTAAAGTGTTAAAATTAGATTTTTGTGTTTATGGTATTTTTGTCCAAAAAATCATTTTAATGGTATTTGAGGAAAAAAAACTTGTAATGTTATTTTTGTCCTTCATGTTATTTTGAAGAATTTCTCTATATTATATATATATTAGGTGGTTTGACCCGCGCCTGCGCGCGGACATAAATAAATTTCAAGAAAATTACATGAAAAATAATTAATATTGACATTTTTAAATGAATCCAAATGATACAGTAATGATAATTCAAACTATGCGTTAAGATTACGATGAGGTAAACTCAAAATAAAAATGTTATAAATTATCCATAAAAATGAAAACATGAAAAATAACAAACTTCAAAAATGTGGCTTTATGTTTTATGGTAGACTTAAATGATTTAAAATACAAAATTTGTTTTATTTTTATAGTTTTTCGCTTTTGAGAAACAATTATAATAATGACATGATATTTTATATAAAATTAATCCATTAAATTGAAAAATTGTTACAAATGTAAGTTTGTATGCTACCAAAGCATATGTTTGTTACATATTCTCTTCTACAAAATAATAAGTTTGATACTTAAAGAGAAGTGAAATCACAAACTAATTTGGTTAATAAAAATAAAGCGTATTCAACAAAAATAGTTTTATAATAATTAAAGAAAAACTCATTAATGAAGATGTTAATAATTATAATGGCTTTGGATTACGAAATATATAAAATTGTATGATGTGGTATAAATTTTTTTATATTAACATATTTATAACAATAAATCAATATTTATCTAACATTTTAAACGAAGACAAGTTTATAATATTTACATAAATATTAGAAAACTAAGGATCAACTTGAATCAGAACGAATGTAAACAAAATCAGATGAGGTTGCATGTAGTAGTAGTATAGTACCATTTATAATAATAATAAATTATATTAAATTATTATATAAATTAAAATTCCCAAAATATTGACATCATATATAACTTTAGGAAAATATTATTGATATTTTGAAATATTAAATTAATAAATAATATATAATGATATAAACCATTGAAACATAAAAAGAAAATTGAGAAAATAAGTATATTTCAAGACATAAATTTACTAATTGAGTTATATTATTTTAATTTTCTATAATGTGATATTGACTTTTTAAATTACAATTTTACCATTAACTTTAAAATTGTCAAATCTCGTGAATGGTTGTCTGTAAATGTTCACATGTGAATGATTTTGAATGAATAATCGTTTTGAATGATAATTGGTATATTGTGAATGATAAATAATATATGTGAATGAATGATTTATGTCAATGGTGAGTTGTTAATGATCTCAATGAATGATATATGTGAATGATTTTTCGAGAATGATTTTTGTGAATAATTTTTGTGTGAATAAGGTTAAATTTGTTATTTTAAGTACGAAAATCAAATTAAATTATCCAAAATTTAATTATTACGTCAAAAACAGTTTATTGACAAATTATGTTTTAAAATGTATATAATACGTTAATTAACTCAAAAATAAAGGGATAATCATAAACAAAAATATTAAATTAATAAAAAATCAAAAAAGTTCCTTAATTTTAGGAAATATAATTAAAACTTCGAAATATCAAACTAACAATAATATATGATGATATAAACCTTTAAAAATAAAAGGGATAATCATAAACAAAAATATTAAATTAAAAAATCAAAAAGTTCCTTAATTTTAGGAAATATAATTAAAATTTCGAATTATCAAATTAACAATAATATATGATGATATAAACTATTAAAAATAACTTGATAATCATAAACGAATAACAAAATAATAAATTAATAAAAAAATATATAAATTCTTTAATTTTAGAATATATAATTGAAATTTCCAAATATTAAATTAATAAATTTAGAATATATAATTGAAATTTCTAAATATTAAATTAATAAATAATATTTGATGATATAAACTATTAAAAAATAAAGGAGATAATCATAATTAAATAAAATTATTATATTGATAAAAATCAATAAAATCATTAATCTCTTTGCTATTTATTATATATGATATATCAGGTTATCTTATAGAAAAAATCTACATTCATATATATTATTGCTAAAAATCAGGCTATCTTATAGAAACAATGAAAAAAATGGTAATTAATTTTATGGAAGTTTCCTCTTTAACACGTAAATAATTTAAGGCTAATCACAATAATTAGCAAGGGCCTATAAATCTATAATTGAATAAACATATACATATAGAGTGCCAAGACATACCTCCCATAGCAAAACCCTAGAGACATTCACTTTTACAGCTTCTCTCAAACCAAGAAAAATGGTTAGTTTATTGATCTAATAGTATATTAAGAAACCTTAATTATTTATTTGATATATTGTTAGTTTTTGCAACATCAAATTATGAATGGTTTTGAGTTTCTATGTATCATTAGGAAAAAGTTGAACAAGAAGTTCCAGAAGCTGCTATTGCTAAAAAGAGAACGTTCAAAAAGTTTGCATTCAAAGGAGTAGATCTTGATGCTCTTCTTGACATGCCTAATGATGATCTTGTCGAGCTCTTTCCTTCACGTATTCGAAGAAGGTTTGATTTAATTACCAACATATTTTTTTGTATTAATTTTCTTATATTATATATGTCTTTTTTTTATAAAGGTTTCATATATTAATTATGTTGAAAAAAATATTAATTAGGTTTCATTATTATTTAGTCTCTTATGTTATAATATATATTTGCTTATGAATTGTTCTTGATTATGTGTACCATCTTGTAGGTTGTCTAGAGGATTAACGATGAAGCCTTTGGCTCTAATCAATAAATTGCGCATAGCGGTAAAACTCTAATTATTTATGTTTTGATTCTTTAATTTCATGTTTGTTATATAGTTTTACATCTTTGTTTGGGTTCAATTCTTTGGTTTTTTGTTGGTATATATTCATCTAAATTAAATAACATATTTCGGTTTAAAAACCAGAAAAGAGAAGCAGCAGCAGGTGAGAAACCAGAAGTAGTGAGGACACATGTAAGGAACATGGTGATTATGCCTGAAATGATTGGTAGCATTATTGGTGTATACAATGGAAAGACTTTTAACCAAATTGAGATTAAACCGGAGATGATTGGTCATTACTTGGGTGAATTCTCAATCTCATACAAACCGGTTAAGCACGGTAAGCCTGGTCATGGTGCCACACACTCATCTAGGTTTATTCCTCTCAAGTGAATTAGCTACATTACAATAAATCCATGTTGGATTTTTTTTACCATTTTTTCTTGGTTATATTCGTCTGAATTTATCTACTTAAGATGACTATAATATTGTCTTTATTATTACTAGGTATGTACCCCGCACATTGCGCGGGACAGGATATTCATAAATAATATTAAATTATATTATGGAAATCCATGAATTGATCAATTTAGGGCTAAATATTTAACCCGAGATCCGAAACCCGAAATCGAATCGACCTGAATAGTCTGATTTGGTCCGGCTTCGGTTCTCATATTATCCTATCGGGTTTTAATATTTTATAACTCAGGTTTTCGTTCTAACCCGAACCGACCTGATGCCCGAATTGTACTCGAATAGACCGGAAGATATACACATGTATATAGTTTTGGTAAGATAATTTGGGTTTTAGTAGGCTATTTCAAGTTTTTTTGTGGGTTATATGAATAAGTCGAACAAAAACCGGAACCGAACCCGAAATAAGACCGAAAATTCTTACAAAAAATATGTAAAACCTGAAAATTTGAACCAAAAAATAAAAAAACCCGAACCGAATAATATTTGGTTTTAGGTCAGGTTTTTTTAAATATATGAACTCGACCTGAACCCGTATAGATTTGAACCAAACATAATTGTATTTGTAAATAACCCGAACGGATCCTATATCATTTAACCCGAAAAACCCGAACTCGAAAGAGCCTGACCTAAAAACCGAATCCCTATGCTCCAAACTACTAATCAAAGTTCCCTAATTCTTATTCTTATTAATAAATAATGACCTAAATAACTAATCAAATTATGCAAGCTTATTCAAAGAAAAAGACTCGCATTATGCATACCCGGTAAATGAAGACGCAATCAATTTACCGAAATTCGCATGCCCATTAGACGAATGTCCGCTTTAATGATTTTGTATGTGATAAATTCATATTTATATTAGAAGATTTCTTATTTTGTTTCTTATTGTTTTCAATGTGGGAGAAATTTAATTCTTAAAATTTTTATATGTGGGTCTGAATTCGTTGGACCTGAAATATAATTTATAAAATTCGCCGAACAAAAATTATTCAAAAATATAAGGACTAAAACGCAAAAAATTAAAAAATATCCTAAAAACTCTCACGTCGCGACACGTAGGCGTTTTGTCTTCTCTTTTAATAGTATAGATTGGTGATTTTTCATTTTAGTAACACCATGGCCATGCCCATGAGGGTTAGACTTGAGTTACTTTTAAACAAAAAAATTATGAGTTTTTAAGACCGGCAAAATTTCTTGACTATTCAATGAAACCCATGAACAATGTAATTTAAAAATAAAAAAAAATAAAATTTAATAACGTATCAATCAGGGCCACCATGTATTCAGTACGGATTCATGAACAGTGCAACATCATTCTAAGATCGGATCTTAAATAAAGAATTTAAGAATCGGTTTCTTAACTATTTTGTGGACCCACCGACTAAGATCCTCTAAAAACTCCATTGGAGATGCTCTAAGTAGTCGATAATTTATATACTACTTGATTACTTTTTTGTTACATATTAAGTAGAAAAAACAATAATTTTCTATGGGAATTAATATTAATTATTTTAAAAGTTGTAGAAAAATAGAATTCGTGAATATAACAACGTAAATTTAGGTTTCTAGAACACATGCTAATTGTAAGTTTTCTTGTAATGTTAAAGAAGTTTAATGAAATATAGGAGAGTTTGTTGAAGAATAACATGACATTCACATATCGTGCATACAAATTATCGCACCAAAATCTTTTTGACTATTACGAAATCTACATTCTCAAGAGATCTCTCATCTCAACATTATATAAGAATCCACTCATCTAAACAATAACAAAAAACACAAAACTTTATACACACAAAACAACTTAAAACATTTTCTAAGTTTGGTTCTTACATTCAAGAAAAACATGTTATCAATCCATAGTCTCCGCCTTCCATTTATAGCCTCGTGTTTATTTCATCGCCTTTTTTGTTTGCGACGCGTAGCTTTGCTGCTAGAACAAGCCCTTCTTTGGTGCAAGAGGGTGTGAAAAAGATTAAAGAATACAAAAAACTTGATGAGGAGCCAGAGATTCCTGAAGAACCGCGGTTTCCATTTCCCGAGGATCCTGAAGAGCCAGAAGAACCAGAGGAGCCTGAAGAGCCCGAGGAACCTGAGGAACCGGAGGAGCCTGAGGAACCGGAGGATCCACCAAAAGAACCAAAAGAGCAAAAAATTGAATTTCCTTCATTGATTTTGGGGTCTTTTATTCCGGGTTCATTGAGTGGTTCAGTTTCAAACAAGAAGCCATAGATTAAGGAATAAGTATATGAGTAATAATGGTTTTCCAAGACACTAATATATGTAATCTTCTTTTAATATAATCTTGTACTGATCATGATATTAGTATTTAATAGATGACATTTTCACCGTATGGATAGGGCTATTAAATTGACCATAGACTGGTAACAGTAAACACTGTTCTTTCAAAAAATGGTATATGATGAACATGTTAAATAGAAAACTTGGACCACACCAAGTATTTTCTAATACATCCTTAAAAGCTAAATAAATCAAATGGTAATAAATATCAACTATGGTATTTACAGAGAAAGTATTTAGAAAGTAAAATATATAGATATATTAGGTTCAAGGAGAATTGGGCATCAATGTATCATCGTTCAAAAGAGAATCAATGTCAATTAAATCGTCTTCTTCATTCTTGTTTACTTCCTCCTCTCTATTGTTTACATATGAATTTGATGAAGCATGTGCAACAAAACTTATCATATCACAACATTGCTCAACAAAAATACAATTGATTCATGCTATATATTTGATGTTATGGGTCTTGTGTACCTCGTTTTCGCGGAAGCCCTCGACAACGGTTAGGAGTCTACGGTATTGGTCACGAGCTTCTGGGTATTGAACCATCGACTTAACCCTAGTCAAAGCCTTTTGAAGCCTTTCCTCTGTCTGTTTTCTACCCTCTTTAAGAAAATCATAGTCATCTTCCTGTGGAATCGTGGGAGATTCTTGTACTGATGCAGACGGTTCTGGTTCCACGGGTTTGGCGATTGTATTGCCTTTAAAGCCTCTTAAGCCACTGCCTTTGCGTCTCCAACGCAAGATGATTTTCTCGACTACACCCACAGACCAAATGATTGGTCGGTATTTTTTCCGGACATGATATCCTCTCACATGAGCCTTAATGTACAAAAATAAGACAATAAGATCCCAACAATGAGAACAGACAAAGAAGTAAGGCAAGTAAAAGATTCAATGAAAGGCAAAACCTGAATCTTAACAATTCTTTGTCGCATTAAAAGAAACTCTTTCCTCTTCTTCCAACCGCGATATTTTTTCTGGATATGGGTAGCTGCAGAATGAACAAAGACTTCACCATGCCCTGGATTCTTAGTTTTACAAGCTGCAAAAGAAACAGCTAACTCTTCATCATCGCCGCATGCAGAAAGCTGTTTCCGCTGGAACGATTGCAACCTAAAAACTTGATAAATACGATCAGCGGCCTGTGTAGCATTACGGACAGCAGTTAGTGAATCCTTCAAGGAATGTGTTTCTTGTACATCGCCATAGCTCATAGGAGCAGCGGTTCGCTCAGAGACTGTTTCAACAGCTTTTGCTCCACAAGAGTTGGCAGGGCTGTTTTCCTTTGAGTCCATTGTTAGCTTTTCAAGGTGACTAGTCAAGGAAGACTCTGCAAGAAAACCTGAAATTCCCCTGTGTCCATTTACGTAAGCCAAGTCAGCAGCTGTTTTACCCATTGGATGCTCCGGAGATGGATCCGTCAATGCCCCAGCATCAGCACCTAGAGAGACAAGCGCAGCTACAGTCTCCTCCCTGGAGTTAACAGGAAAAAGAGTTGGGAAATGTGGACCAACTAATAATAGTACTAAAGATAATTAAGAAAGGTGAGATAGAGATCCTTTTACCTGCCACTAAACGCAGCCCAGTGAAGGGCGGACCACCCATTTGCATCACGGAAGTTAATGTTAACTCCAGCTGCTAAAATTGGTTTAATATCCCAATCATACCCTAGCGCTGCAACAAAGTGTAAAGCCCCCTGTCCGTCTTCATCCAATATGTTTGGACCCTTACCCTCTTCGGTCACTTTATGGATCAGCCATATATATAGTTCCTCCTCAAACTGTTCCCTGAAAAGCCATCCTTTTGATTCTTGTTTGGTTGAATCTCTCTCATATGTGCTTTGAAGGAGATACTCCTTTTCTTCCTTGATCACCACGATTTTACTGATTTTACTTTGTTTATCTCTGACATCTTCAAATATATGGTGTTCATGAACATAATCTCTCTGAGCAAGCAGCCTCTCAAACCGCAACTGAAGTGATACTTCATTTGTATTCGTCCCATAAATATCAATGGCATCAATTTTTTTGCTGGAACCAGAGAGGAAATCGAATTCTCGTAATTCACTGCAAGCGAATCTGTTGGAACATGTAACATAAAAGGGCACTAGACCAGCTGTATGTGGTGGAGCATGACAACAAAGAACACCATCTACTAGAATCTCAGCAGGAACTTCCACTTCACCAAACATGCAGGACCAGCTATATTTTGTTACTTCTTGTGGACTAAGAAGAAATGTCCCAATAACCATGACCTTCAGAAAAAAGTGATGCATAAGAAAGAAACTAGTCCAAAACAAAACCATTTTCCAAAATAATAGTGAACGTACCTCAACTTCTGCATCTGTCTGTGCACGTTTTGGCCAAAATTCAACTATTGTGAAACGCTGATCCTCAGAGAGAGAAGGGCTCAAGGAAGGCCCAGCTTCCCCAGTTTCACACTGAACAGTACTCCACGCAATATCTTCACGTGTAGACTGCATCTGCAAATCCTCCATCTCTCCAAGTTCTTTACTAGCCCAACGAGAAAAACTATCGACTTTTTTCAAACTATCTTCTTTTCTTAACAATGATTTCTTTAGAGGTATACATTCAATTTCCATATTTGAAAGATGAGATTGTAAGCCATTCCCAACAGGTTGTTGATTTTCACTGCCAAGGAGACTGTAAAATGTCTCTAAATCATCTTTAGCGCTTTGCTCAAACAGCGCCGGATCAGTGTCATCAGTCATTCCAGAATGTGTAAGCAGATCCATGAAACTTTTTTCTAATGGTGGGTCGTCCTGAGCTAGAGTCTACGAAAAAAGATTCAATAGCAAAATACTTGAGAGTAATATTTATGACAGTGTTCATGCAAGCTTTTCTATGCTTTTTCCTCACATTACACATCCTAACATCCATGGCCACTTCTCTAGCGCTTGAATGACTAATAATTGTAATAAGTATGGGTACACTACCTGCCAGTTAAATTGCGTTTGAATAGGATTTATAAGATGCTCTGCTGTTAAAAGCCCACCTTTGTCTGAATTTTCATCCACAAGCATTGAATCAGTATCAGAAGGCTGCACCTGAGTCAACAAATTATTACACGGTTGACTACGGTATCTTGTCACAGAATTCCCAATGGCATCCAAAGCTCGGACATCAAATAATCTCTGAGAACCACTCTCTGTGACTCTGTTCCCATGAACATTAGGCATGCCAGGAGCTGATGTCCAACCATCAAGATATCCTACACAGTAAAACAAAGGTACTCTTAACAAACATGCAGGGTTTAAAACAGAAATAGGTGATTTTTCAACACAGAAAAGGTGTGAATATAAAGAGTTTAATATGCTAGGATCCTGATTATCCTCTAAGGATCTTTGGACAAAAGATTTCAAGCGTACAAAGTAATATAAAAATACCTGAATCAGCATCTTCACATAACGACGACAATGTGCTAGTTGGACTTGCTGTTGAATCAACAATCGTTGAAGCTGTGCCATTTACAGAATTTGAATTGTTTTCTTTCACTCCTATAGTTGTCCTGTTACCCTGTAGCTTAGAAAAACTGATCAGTAAACAATTTAGCTAAAATATAGTGTTAAAATTTATAGTTATACAAGAAACAGCAAAGACAGCAAGAGATGTACCTTAACCTCCAAGTAGTGAACGAAAACAATATGCATCAAATCTCTGCAACAATTTAAAGTAAAATGTAAAGCTTGAGTACAAAACTGAAAATACACTAAGGGTAATATAATACCAAGAAGCAAGTGACCCCATCGTTATTTTGATGTTCTAGAATCTCATCTAAAACAAAGTGAGACGAGGTCATTAACCGCAACAAAATAACAAAAACCGTAATATTGATAAAGCCTGACTCACTGTTCAAGCATCCAATAGCAACGTCTCTGGAAATTTTCGTTGTCTTCCCCATGTGCATAGTAACAGTGTAGCACATCAACGCTTCCAACCTTTAAACATTTGAACAACGTAAATCTTAAAAATTAGATACTAAAAGATGGGGCAACACTGCAAGCCAGAGAAAAATTCAAACCTTCAGCTTCTCATGAGCTTCTTTTATCGTTTTGCCATCCTTCTTCTTCCTCCAATTATGCCCGTCTTTTCTAAAATATCTAAGCACCTTCCTATCGAAAAGAAAGAGTGAACCACCTATAAGGGTAGGGAGATTACGTCAGTTTTAAATGAAAAAGAACATTCAAAAATTGTGTCTGCCACTACATCCAACGCAAATAAAAGTATAATTTTTCATTCGAAGCACGAACTAGGAACAGGATGATGCAATGCAAGTATAATCCTCGACCTTTGATATATTGCAACAAAAGAAAAAGGGGATTCAAGTCACAAAACATACTTGCTGGTCGGCTGGGAGACTCGGACGCGATATGAAACTTTTTGTAGTTCTGAAGAATTTCACAAATCTCAGCTGGCCTAAGCCACCTATTTTGAGCTTCTGATAACAAATGTTCCATATCTGCAACTTCATAAACAAGGCAATCACTTACTCTTAAAAAGGTTAAAACCTCCTGAATCTGAAAAATATTCTAAATTTTTTACAACAGCCAATAAACCTAATTATACTATCCCCCACTAACACAACAGAGCAAATCAATTGACCAATTAGGGAGCAAAGAAATATAAACAAAAGCATCATACGAAAGTGGAACACCAATTTCTTCGCCTACCAAATTGTTGAAAACTTAAAAAAGACAGAAGAGGACATTATAACCTAATCGAAGATAGCTAGCAAAGGAAACAAACAGTGGAGAACAGATTGATCTGCGATTCGCCATTGAATATAAAAAAAACCCTAACGAATCTATAGCTTCTGTAATCACAAAAAGAGAGAATCAACGAACCCTAAATCGATCTGAGTACGCATCAACTGAGAAGCTTTCTCGTCTCTGATTTTTATATTGTTTTTTTTTACAGGCAGGTGTGAAAGCTATATCCGTTTTTTTTAATTTAATCTCAGAGCGAGACCGAGGAAAACCGGAGAAATCGATTTGTTTATAAACAGTGGATGGTTATCTCTTATCCACTAAATATATGACACGTGTACATATTAGATTTGTCGTGACTTTCAAGTGTCAATCAATGCATGTCATTGTATTATATTATTTTTATTTAACTCTTTTTAATTCACGTCAGATATCTTTTCCCCTATCTTTTGCGGCAGATCCGACGGTGAATATTCAAAGTCAAGATCTAAGCCTTGACGACTAAAGAATAATCTCAAGTTGGCATTATCATCTAGAAGACTAGAACCAATATATAAGCTCAGCTTTTTTTCTCTGTAATAAGATTAGATACTCTACAGAATTTAGTTGTTAAAGACTTATTAGATCTTCACAAACAATGCACATAAACATATACATTTTTATGGACACCAAGAGCAACTAAATGTTCAGACCATATATGTCATACCAACTTGCATAAGATGAGACTGAGGCACACTCAGATTCGCCGTCCCTCTCCTGCAGTTTTTCCTCAGGAACGCGTAAAAGTAGTTTATGACCAGCTTCTTTATGAACCATGAATCTTTTCTTGCCCTTATATCGCCGTGCCCGAGTAGATACACGACCCCTGATTCTTGCGCTTTGCGTATGAAGGATAACTCCCTCTCCAGACTTTGCTCGGCTTCAGATTTAGAAGAGTCAGATGATGCGTCGAAGGAATGGTGGTGGTTTGTGTGACCAGACGACAAAGAGTTTGATTCCATGAGAGGTTTGTTTAACTCTCTGTACTCAGAGAGAAAAGGCACGCCCATCGAGTATACGCTTCCGTTGGGGCCAATAATCTCTGTAGAGTCTGAGAACTCTTCCTCTGAGTCTGAATCGCCTTTTACGGCTCTCTCCATAGAACGATCTCGAGCTTCTCTTTGGATGAAATTCTCGAGGCTCTTGATCAAAAGATTCTCGAATATTTGGTGGTTTTCTTTCCTTGCATCTTTATAACCATACCTTCACAACATATACACACAAATGCTGTTTATATTTGCTTCTTCAACAACCAAAATGGAGCAAAGTAAAAGAGGAATGCTCATGCTGGCAAGATAGGAATCATCAGTGACTACTTCTCTATGTAACACAATAACAAGGAAGGGAAATTTTTGTTCTACAAATTTGAGTAAGAACCTCTACAATGTAGAGTCTTAACCAATGGTATAAACCATGAAAACTTGAGCAGTGAAAGGACTGACCTGGCAATGCAACGGAATAAGTGATAGTTTTTGTTGCAGACACGTCTGAAGAGGAACCTCTCATCCTGGTGTACAACTGGAACGGGTACGTATTTTATGCAGACAAAAATGACCATGGAATGGATTGCAGGAAGTGTAGTAAGAAAACGACCAAATATTGCAGGTACTCCCCTCACTAACTCATTGTACAGCAAACCAATACCGGGAGCTCTTATCGTTCCCAGGTTACACCCAAGTTCTCCCATCAAATCCATTGATATCTTTTGCGCTACTTCTGTTTCATACTTTAGCTTACTTCCGTAGTTCCATATGTACATTATACCAAACATGATTACGGCAAAAACCAATATTATCCAGCTTCCATCCCCAACACTTGCTATAAATGAGGAGAAAAAGATTAACTCCACTCCTAGGAAAACTATCAGAAAGGCAAGGACGATAACTATATTTTTCTGCCATATAAGAAGCATGATTAATGTCACTAGAATTGTTGTTGTCATCATCACTCCAAGCTCAGCCATCCCTAGGAAAACGAGAAAATATATAAATGGGGAACCATAACAAACCACGGAAGCTAGAAAAGAGAAACGGAGAAAATAATATTACCATATGCATTTCCAATCTCATTGATACTTGAAATTGAGCAGACAACGACCAGGCAAACCGCAAGCAGGAACCAGTTTAGGACAGGTATATAAATCTGACCCATAAATTTGCGAGACGTATGAATAATTTTGAGACGAGGAAAACAGCCCAGAGATGTTGACTGTTTGATACATGAAAACGTTGCAGTTGTCATTGTGCGGCTAGCAATTAGAGCTGCAATGTTGGCTATGACAAGGACTGGCCAAAATGCAGCACCTACAGGAAATTATGATGAATCATTAATTGATACTAGTATTAAAAATAAGGTCAAAGTGGTTTTTGCTAAAGAAGGATGGATTTTACTCATTGACGGAAAGTAACTGAACTTTACCTGGAACAGATGAAAAGAAAGCTTGACTAGCATCCGCGTGATTATCCATCAGGTATGCAGCTTGTCCCATATAGCCTAACATGAGGCACGGCAGGACGAGAAACACAAATGTAATCTGCATATAACAACTAAGAATTTAATCAGAGTTCAGAAAATTAGAGAGCAAATAGCATACAAAGAAAAGGTAAATGTCAGCTGCCGACACTCTTCATTTACCTGGACTGATCGAACAGAAAAGTAGCAAAGGTCTGCAAATAATGCCTCTGAGCCTGCAAGATAAAAAGTTAGATAACATGAACAATCAACAGAGGAATATCACAATAACAGGAGGGGTGTTAAACACAAAAAGGCTGACAAGGTTCTATTAGCCTTATAGCTAAAAGGGTAATGTAGTACATTTTCTGATGAAATTTTATCTGTCCAAGAAATTGAAAAGTTTACCTGTAGCACAGAGAATGCAACCTCCGAGTGCATACCATGCATTTATAGAGTTCCTCTTGAAGAAGTAGTAGATGTGGACAGGGTTGAATGCTCTATAAACACTTCTATCATATTTCTGCAGGTTGTGGATTCCAATTCCAGCAAGACAGCAGAACCATATAAGTAAGGCTGGACCTACTACTAGTCCCATCTTACTTGTCCCATACTTTTGTAGACTAAACAGAATTACTAGAAATGCCACTGAAATCATCACTACTTGATCTGCAAACAAGAAATAAGAGATTGCTAAACAATACAAAACATACAATAGTAACCAAAAACAAAAAATGCTGAACAGCTTTTAAGTAATTTACATGATCATCTGCAATACCTTGCTCAACAGCATCAACCCCGACCTTAAGCCCACCAACCGCTGACATGACTGCATTATGCAAATAAGGTAACCAAGATAAGTCCATATTGTAAGATGCAACCCCACTATTCATTAAAACAGAACAATGCCTATGAACATACTTAGAAGAGGTTATATAAGAACCTGACATTGCGGGAGTAACAACCCCATCGGCAATCACCATTGACGTTCCAGCGAGAACTAACACGAGAAGAAGTTTCTTCAAAACTAACGATGCCTCAAGTTTCGCTTTTATATTCAATGATCTCTCAAGCTCAGGGCAAGGCGCCTTCAGTCTAAAATTTGAAATCCGGGTGTCTGAACGAAGTTGATTAGGAAGAAGACTAACCTTGGCATGCCGAGATATTAATGAATACAACGCAAAGGTCCCACCTGAAATATCAGAAAGTAACCACAACAGTTGGCACTACACACATAGAAGATTCAAAGCAAGACTAAAGTAAGGAGATCAAAATAGCTTAAAGCATACCTTCACCATCATCATTGGCCCATAGAACAATAAGAACATATTTCAAAAGGGGGATCAAAAGTAAGGTGTACAACACTAATGACAATGCTCCAATGATATCTTCTTTCTCTTGGACAGGTGATTTACTGAACATTACACTGAAAGTATATAATGGACTGATTCCTACATCTCCAAAGACAACCCCTAGTGTCTGGAATGCAAGCAAAACTCTCCTCCCTATAGTCAATCCCTACCAATTTTTAAAAAAAAAACATACAAAACATAAGTTTGGTTAGTGATAGATCTCCATGCTTAACCATGTCTATAGCCTATAGGTAGATATGTTTTGCACTTGATTAAACCTAAAATTCAAAAATACGAGAAATCAATCACCTTGTAATGATTCCTTGTAGCACCACCAGGAACTTCTAGGGCTTCCACGTCGAAGGAATCAGCACGCTTACGGAGACGAAGCAATCGATTATCAGATATCTCTTCTTCCTCAGATTCTAGTCCCGTGCCATAGAACTCGTCGTCATCATCGTCACCAGCGTCTTCTCCATCATCATCAACGCCGACATCGGAATCATCATCGTCTTGAGTAACCCATTGAGACTCGATAGAGTCCATAGATGCCAAATCACCAACGCCGCCACCTAAGCTACGGATCTCTTCCTCCTCCGCCATTTCTAAGAAATCCTCCGATTGCAAAGTCAAGTGCTGAATCAATTTCGAGATTTAACGAATCAGAAGAAGACGAACATTGAGACGACGTCGACGAGCACGAAGAGAATGTTTTTTTTTGCTTTAATTTCTACTGAAATCGCTCGCTGCTTTTTTATTCAGTTGCTGTTGAATTGAACCGGTCCGATACAAACTATGTATGAAGGTTTAAAGAACCGGTTTAAGTTTGGGTTATTGGGCTTTGAGAAGACTTGTGATTTTAAAGACCTCTACAAAAATTGAATGTTATAAAATTGAAATTCGGAGATGGGCTTTATGATGTTAGCCTGAGGTTATAGAGTTTTTCTGATTTTCATTAGGTTCCTATTTTAGGTTTTCAATCGGTTAAGCTTTATCTGTTCTTAATTATTGGTAGAACTATTTTAAAAAATATATTTTTAATGCACTTTTATAAAAACATAAATAATAATAAAGTTCTCGTATACTTTGACCATAAAAAGGTTTGAGTTTCTGTTTTTTTTTATTTTCTGGACCACAAATGGTTGGTCTATTAGTCAGTTCTACACTGACGTAGGCGCTGAGATTCGGTCCCAGGTGGGGTGGTGTTGCCTTTATGTCTGTCACTAGACCAAAACAACTTCCCAAGTTTCTGCTTTTATATTTAGATAAAACTGTAAAAATTACTAGTAATAAATAGATTAGATCAGCCGTAAATACTTATAACAATTTGCTTTTTGCCAACAAGGTTCGGCCACCTGAGAAGTTTGTACTCACTTGGGTCAAAACCCGAATTCCGTTAAAGAACCAAATCCGACTTTGCGGCCCATTCAGCTCGAAACCCATTAAAACTCGTCAGACTTCGCAGGTCGCAGAGTATGTCATACGCTTTGGGGTACCATCTCTTGTTGTTCAGTCAAGAACATATTTTATCCCACTGATCAAAGTATATATGTCATCATTGATAGGAACGTTTGAGAAACTCTCCTTGCGCAATGCTTAACTCCCTTGTCAGATTGGTTCACTCACCAATCACGTTAACTGATATCCTCTGTTTCAATTCAAAAGCTTCTACATAAAAGACTTGTCTCATTTTGGTAATATATATGAACACTTTATCCCCAAAAAAAAATAAAAAGAAAATCTTCTAAATTTAAGGATAAACTGTGAAGAAGTAATTATGTATTTTTCCCTAATCTTCTTCATCTTTATTTTTCCAACAAACCATTTTGGTATAAAAGAAGATATCAATTAAATCAAAACTCTTGTTACAGAAACTTAATTAAATTAAAAGATTTAGTCAAAAAACTAAATTAAAAATGGACACAAATAGGTAGGTTCTTCATTGAGTATCCCACAAAATCACTAATCGCAATTAACAACACGAAACGTATCACACCAATGTACAAAGCAAAGTCGTTAACAAAACACCACACTGCTATATATATCAAACAACAACGAGAGCCTTGAAAACAAATAGTCAAAAACAAATGGCTGTCTTCTCCTCCACCAAGATTTCTCTTCTCTTTCTCTTTCTCTCTGTTTCTTCTTCTCCTTTTGTTAATGGAGACATCAAACAACAGAGTGTGGATTGCTCCCCAACGGTACTAAGCCTAATGGAGAAATGTATGGCTTTTGTATCGATAGGGAGCCGAGTTAATAGACCAGAGGCATGGTGTTGCATTGGTGTCAGGGTCGTGATGCATACAGATTGTCTATGCGAATGGTATAATAACATTGGTTCTATTGATCGTTTAGTCAATGTTACTAAAGCTGCTTCTCTTCCCGATGCTTGTAAACTCGTAGCTCATCCCATGGATTCTTGTGCATGTGAGATTTACTTCTTTATCTCTTTACTCTGCTGTTGTTGTTGTTGTTGTGATTCTTGTTTTCTTTCTCTCTTTTAACAAAGAATGATTTTACTTGTTTTGTTTCTTGTAGTGTCTCCTCCTCCTCCTCCTAGTGCGCCAGGTATGTTTCTTTTTTTCTTATGCTGATTTTATTCTTAATCAGTATTTGTTTTGTTTGATCTTTGTAAAAATCTGCATATGAAAATGTTATTTTGGTACAAAACTGTAGAAAAATTATTCTTTTTCTAGTAGTTTTGTTTATGTATGAATATTTGGACTTCCACAATGATAATATCATATGAAAACATTGTGTGAAGTTTAGGTTTGAAAGTTTGATAGTATATCTAGTTTAGTTCTTGGGATTAATATTTATTTAGTTGTTAAATTAAATTAAATTTATAAAAAATTAGTTTTATGGTAACGTAAAATAACTTATAACATATATTGATGTGTTTATTATTTAGTTATAATTAATTAAAAATAAAAATTGTTAGCAAATAATTAGTATTTTAATGTTCTCTAAAATTTTGTATAAAATATAATTTAACATAATTTAATCATTTAGTTTAGAGGAATTCACAAAACTATATCATTTTAACCCTTCCTTCACAAAAGTACATATAATTTACTATTTTTACATATTTACACCATTTCAAAATTTTAAATGGTTGATTTACCATTTAAAATATTACCAAAATTAAAATCTTTTCATTTGGGTTCGCTAATTAGTGTTTAGTGTATAGTATTAAAGATGTATGATTTATTTGGATTTAATTCAAAGTGGTTAGCTTAGGTGTAGTTTCGAAAATTGACTTTGAAATAGTGTAGTTTTGTCTTTTGTGAAATGCAATTCAAAAGGTATAGTTTTGGAATTGTCCCTTTAGTTTAACTATATTATTATATAAATATATTTATATTTTTTACGTATTATATAACCCGTATTTAGGTTATATTTGATAAAAATATTTTACCTACCAAAATAATAAAAATCAAATATTATTAATGAATATTTTAGATAAGGTCTTATTCAAATTATTTATATATATATACTAATTCAATTCAACTTTTTATTGTGTTTTAAATTTGGGTTGATGATTACAATATAATGTTTGTAAAATAATACATTAGAAGGATTTGAATACCAAATTTAATTGACATGTAATGATATATTCAAATCACTACACCAAAGTCAATTTTTGATTTTGATTCTCAAAATCAGTATTTATAACTAATTAAAACCAAATTTTAGTTTATTGTTTTGATTAAATTATCCTTAATGAATTTTTTAGATTTTTAATAATTTCAATGACATTTCATGTAATTCTTTTACATTTTCAAGTTTATATTCAAAAATGTACTTTTCAAATGTTAATATAGAGATTACCATCCATATATGAAAATTGGTTATGTTTGTGTATTTTGACTGTTGCCTTGTTATGTTTCTTTGGCAGCTCCAGTTCCTAGTGCTGGACCAGGCCGACAAGGCTCGATTCCAGTTCCAAGCCCATCTCAAAGGAACATCTCAGCTCCAAGATCATCTCAAAAGAACCATGGCTTTTCATTGATCCCAGTCTCCACCTTGTCCTATGTAATCACGGGTGCATTGGTCATATTTTGTTTTATCTAAGCCTTTTAGTTAACAGTTTTTGTTGTCAAAAAAAGAAGTTAAGAGTTAGCGTTTTCTTTTTTTGCTAGTAACCATTGAGTTTTCTTGTTGAGACTTTTGATTTTGAGTGATGGTTCCATTATGAAAATTAATCAAATTTTTAACATTTGGGTTGCCTCTACGACTACTGCGATTACATCATCTTTTTTTGATGAAAACTATTACATCATTGTAGTTCGAAGTTTAAGGGTTTAAACTTTAAATGACATTTAAATCTAAGAGCATGAACAATGCAGGGTTTTAATGGGTTCTTATCGTGTGGGCCCCACATAAAACCCAAGAAACTTGCTTCTTCTTCTCTTATCTTGGAACCGAATCCAGCACTGTTTGTGGGCCCCACTGACACGTGGCGGCCCACGATTGGCCCATTATTCAATTTTTTTTTTTTTGAAAAATAAAATAAAATTAGAAACCCACTTAAGAAACTTTGCATTGTTTATGGTCTAAGACCATCGTTATCCCTAAAATCCTTAAAAGTTTCTTAAAAAAAAATTTCTTTATTTTTCTTTAAAAAATAAAAAGAAAATAATAATCCGATGTATATAAGAGTGTCTCTTAGGGAAGAGTTTTTGGTTTTTAATTTTTTTGTGGGGTCCATGAGTTAAAACTCCTCTAAGAATCCTATAAAAGTATATCCATTGGTGTTTCTTAAAGAAATATTAACAGATGATGCCCATTAAATAGTTAAAATATGAATCTTATATTTCCTATTTAAAATCCGGATCTTAACTATTTAGTGGGTCCTTTGAATACGTGACGACCTATGATTGATGTTTTTTTAATTATTTTATTTTTCTTTTTTAAACCAATTGTTCATGGGTTCCAATGAATAGTTAAGAAATTTTGTGGGTTTCTTCTCTGTTGGAGATGGTCTAATGATGCTCTTACAGCATGATTATTGGTAAAACTACAACAAAGCAGTCGTAATTTAAATTATTAATATAATTAGGTTTTTTTTTAAACTATTTAAGTATTAAATATTTAATTAAATAGTACATCGAGAACCAATCGGTTTATTTCCGAATTGATTAATGTGTTGGAACTGCTTGACTCGTCAGAAGGTTGAGATAATTGGGTGACTTTCATTTGCACCCGTTCGACGACGTCACGAACCTTTGGATTTTGAATTTGGTCCGTCGCTTTGTTGGTGTGGGTGGTCTCCATAACCTTCAACCAATGAGGTTCGTGACCATCCTCTCGGACTCTCTTTTTTAGAATTAAAATTTAAAAATTAGAATGATTAATTATAATTATTATAATTTGTATATATTTACTTGGTTTAAAATATACATTGTCATCCGACATTTGTTCGAAAGTGTTTGCGTCGGCATTGTGAGTTGGAGGCGCCTTCTCAATGGACTCGTCCCCACCTCTACGGTTTTTGGCGTTTCTCCAGGCTCTTTTATTGGCCGCTTCTGTCGTCCAATAGTTTTGAAACCCGGTCCAAACAGACTCGTTTATGATTGAAGGTTTTCCTCCCCTAAACGCCATTTAGGAACTGTTTTCTTGTAGTGTAAGTCTTTTATGCCCAATTTCTTAAGTTTTATTTTATTTTTTTAATTATTTTTTTTTATTTTTAAAAAAAAATAAAAAAAGCCCGAACCGAGAGCCGCCACGTGTCAGTGAGGCCCGCAAATTGGGAAAGGATGGGATCCGAAATGAAAGTTTTAAGAGTGAGTCTCTTCACTTTTTTGGTGGGACCCACGTCTAAGAACTTTTTTAAAATTCCTAATAATCATGGTCTTAATATAGGTTCTTACCCACACCTCTTACATGTGGGATCCACAAAAAAACACATGATGCACATCCAAAACCTCTATTTTTATAGGCATTTCTTAAACTATTCGCGGGTCCCACTGCCACGTCGCGACCCGCAATTGGTTCTTTTTAAAAAAAATTTATTTTTTTATTTTTTCTAAAAAAAAAAAAATCAAAATAAATTTTCTTATTAAGAAGTTTTTTTGCCTCTTAATGGATATTAATGCTGTAATGGGTGTGGTTAATTAAAAATTAATTAAAAGACTAGCTTATTAGAGTATTAACATCAAACCTCTTCTCCCACATCTTAACCGGTGGGTCTCACCATTAATCCCAAAATGCACATCTAAAAAATCTAATACAAGAGGTGATTCTTGAACTATTCGCGGGTCTCACTGTCACGTGGCGACCCGCGATTGGTTCTTTTTTAAAAAAAAATAAAATAAAATGAAAACAAAATAAATAAAAAATTAAGATCTTTTTTTAAATGCTCTTAGTTCATCTCTGCCTACTTGGATTGCGGATACGGAACACGTATTGTAATAGGGTAGATAGATTGTAACTTAGTGACAAAAAAAAAAAAAAGAAGAAGAGAGGAAACGAAGAGACATCGATGTTGATTGAAGATGCTTATAAAACCCTAGAAAGGAAGTTGAAGAGAAAAGCCAATTGGGAACGGTTCAAAACATAATTGAGAATCCACAAAACGGAATGAAGAATTCATTGTCATCTTGATTTCGACGTTGAAGGGTTTAAACTTTAAATGACATTTTTACATTTTATAAGTGTGTAATTATATTTTATCTCTGTAACTTTCTTTTCAAGAAAGAAGATAAATCATCCATCGCAGACAATAGAAAATCAGAAGAAGAAATAATGTGGTGTATGTATAGAGTTTCTAACAAGCTGCGGTGGACACTCAATCCACAAAACGACGCCGTTATCAAAACGCCACACAACTATATCTTCTCCACCACCACCAAGATTTCTCTTGTCATCATCTTTCTCTTTGTCTCTTCTTCTCCTTTTGTTAATGGCGACACGACACTTAAGAGCGCGGGGGAATGTTCTGATGTGATACGAAACGCTGTGGGGGAATGTTTGGCTTTTGTGACGTTAGTGAGTGAAGTTGATGAACCAAAGACACTGTGTTGCTTGGGTTTCAAACAAGTGATGGACACAGGTTGTCTATGTCGATGGTTTAAGGACATGGGTTCTCTGGGTTTTACTTTCAATGTTACTAAAGCTTATTCTCTTCCTTATGCTTGTAAACTCGTAGATCCTTCCATGGCTTCTTGTGGATGTGAGATTTTCTCTTTGTCTTTTTACTTTGTTTTTGTGATTCTTGTTTTGTTCTTTCTTGTAACAGATAATGTTTTTTCTTGTAGTATCTATACTATCTCCTCCTGCTCCACGTACTTATCCTTATCTTTCTCCATCTCCATCTCATCCATCTCCTTCTCCTACTCCTACTTCTGCTAGTGCGCCTGGTATGTGTCTTTTTTTCTTATGTTGAATTAATTTCTTATTCAGTATATGATTTTTTCATAAATATGGATATGAAAATGTATTTTCTGTATAAATCTGCAAAAAATATGTTGTCTAATATTTTTTGTAATGTATGAATCTTTGGACTTCCGCGATGATAAATATAATATGAAAACATTGTGTGAAGTTTAGGTTTGAAAGTTTGATAATATATCTAGCTTTTTTGGGTTCAAACCCCGGTCTACATGTCCTCTGTGCCGACAGGACATGTGTACTGTTGCGCGCCTCGGACCCCAACTGACTAGTTTGTACTCAATTCGGTAAGGGTCAGGACACGAGGGTTATCAAAAAATATATATATATAGTTTAGTTCTTGTGACTTCCCTCTTCAAAAGTAATTAACATGCATATCTGAAAATTTGGTATGTTTCTGTGTGTTTTGACTGTTGCCTTGTTATGTTTCTCTGGCAGCTCCAGTTCCTAGTGCTGGATCAAGACGAAGACAAGGCTCAGCTCCAGTTCCAACCCCATCTCAAAGGAACCATGGCTCTTCACTGAAACCAATCTCCACCTTATCCTTTGTAACCACTGGTGCATTGGTCATGTTATGCTTTATCTAAGCCTTTTAGTTGAGAGTTTGCTTTTCCTTTTCTTTTTATTCTTGTTGAGACATTAGCTTTTGAGTATTGGTTCCATTATGAAAATTAATCAAATATTTAACATTTGGGCATGTCTCTACTGCAATTACATTTTTTGGCCTTAAGATTCAAAATAAGCACAACATTAATAAACACAGCAAAAGGAAGACCATTTACCTTTGCACACATGATATCTATTGATCTCTGCAAGAAGAAGAATCCATCTTTTCTTTGGTCCTAATTGCAACCAAAGGATGTCAAGGTATGTGAATATATAATCTTTCAATGGTACTTTTGGTCACAAAACGAGTGATGGTATTTGCGCACAAAAACTTAAAATGGTATATTTGCACAAACAAAATCAAAAGTGGTAATTTCCCAAAAATCGAGGTGGTATAATTGTACAAAACATTAAAGTGATATTTTTGCACAAAACTCAAAAGTTGTATTTTTGGAAATTTGTCCTCGATGTTTTGATGAACTATGTGAAATATGCAGAGTACGACATGTGTACATGTATATGAGGATAAATAACAGAAAGTATTCTAGTAACTCATAAAAATAGATTAAACCTACTTAATATATATCGCATGAATAGAAGTACTCATTGATAAAAAGAATCAAAGATAAGTTTAAATTGTTACATAGCCACCTGATTAATGTGTGGTCTTGTTCTGCACATTTTGTCCTAAAGAGCTGGGACACCGAGCGATCCCACGTCAAGAACTCTGTTCAATATCTGCACCAAACAGATCTTGAGTTCATCTTTATGAAAGCTGAAGAAACAGAGAAGAGACAATGCTATTAAGAACCTTCCTTTTACCTCACCAACTCTAGCATTGATTTTCAAAGGAACAAAGTCATCAGCTCTTGTTTCGCCGATATTTACAATTGCAGTCATTGCACCAGCCTCATGAGCCGCCCTGCAAAATGTGTATATATATATATATGAAGAAAGCTTCTCAATGAAGTGCATAGTCAGTAACGGATTGTAGAGACGTTCACACATTACCTGATAAGGCGAAAAGCGGACATTGTCATTAACGATGAACCCAACACGAGAAATGCATCGCTCTTTTTGGCTACTTCCATTGCTTGAACAGCTCTTTCCTTCGGAAGATTGTCTCCAAAGAAGATTACCTTCAAAAAAGAACAAAGCATAATAAGAAACAGGACCAAACTGTCTCTGTTCTCATGCCATAAAAAATTGAATCTTACATCGGGTTTTAAGACCCCTTTGCACTTTTCACATACTGGTAAATGAAAACCTTCTTCCCAAAACTTTTCGTCGATCTCTATATCACCATCAGGTCTTTGTTTCATGCCAAAGCTCTTCTCTGATCCTGGATCTCCATGATCTATACTTTCTATTGCTTCTGCCCACTACACTTGAAAACACTATCGTTGTAACTTATCTATATACATTTTCACATAGCTGATTCGGGTTATATGGCGATGAAATAAACTAACCTTAGGATTTAGAGCTTTTAGCTGGTCCTGAAACAAATCTCGAGGAAAAGAAAAGCCACAATCTAAGCAAACAACAGTATAAACTGTGCCATGTAACTCAAGAGGATCGCTCCCAGCACGATGATGCAACCTAAAAAACACTCAAAGGCTCAAGAATCAACAACATTCTCAGCATCATACCACATACAAGATGAAATGATAAACCTTCACCTGTCGACGTTTTGTGTGATGACAAAATCAACTCGGCCAGCTTTTTCGAGAGATGCTAAAGCAGTATGAGCCGGTCCTGGTTGTGCTGCAGTGAACCGTCTCCATCCAGCGTAACTCCTTGCCCAATACCTCCTACGAGCTCTGCTTGATCTAATAAACTCCTGTGGGAAAAAGAGTTTGTAGCCAATACATTAAGACAAAAACAGCATGATCCACAAGGTCACATAGACAAAACCGTGTTATATTTTGTTTGAAACCAAAACTTCTTGCCTTTCAGATCACCTGATGTGTAATTGGTTTGAAACCAGAACTGTATGCTCCATTGGGACTGCACAAAATCAATCAAATACACAATAAAGCCATAAATGTAACAACAAGGGCACATCTAAATCAAGAATCTTGTTCTGATCCAGACCATCTAAAACAAAGAACACAAGCCATTTTTTCGATAAAAAAACAAACCTTCTATAATCAGGAATACCACTTTCAGTGCTAACACCAGCTCCTGTCAAGACAGTAAGCCTAGAACTACACAATAAGAAGAAGAAGAAGAAAGAAAACCAATTATTTAGGATCTCAACATATACAGCTTATGTAATGGAAACATAATGTCGAAACCAACCTTTGCTCAAAAAGCTTATAGAGCTTATGTATATCATCGTTATGAGGAGGATCAGCATCAGGCACAATCTTTTTATCTCTGAGAAAATTTGGAGGAGCTTTTGATTCGTTTGATAAAGAAACACTACCTGGGATCGAAACGTTACATGTTGTTCTCACGAATCTTCTACATTCTTTGAATATCATCACAAGTTTCTCACTAGACCGTATCGGTTGTTGAAACATACTATGTAACCGAAACAGATCTGAAATTAAAAATTGAAACTTTGAAACATTAAAATCATTGATTAACTTAAAGGATCAATGTTTTTTGGTTATACTTGCCTGTTGCGATGCATCCAAAAGCTCTTATCATGCTCAAGGAAACCTAAATCACAGAGAAAGAAGAAGAAGAAGAAGAAGAAGATGAAGAAAAAACATTTTTTTGTTGTAGAGTAAATTAGAAGGTGAGGTGGCAAAAATCGAATCGTTGTGGCTAAATAAGAAGCCACGTTGCACACTTATCTACCGTTTAAGTGTCATTTAATGAAAACGATGTCGTTTAATGGAAATTAATTAATACATTTGATAAAAATAAAAATTAACGACGCAGTTTTGGTTCAGACAAGAACACCAGTCTATGACTTTGTCTGCTTCTTGCCTTACTGGGACACAAGGGTATGTTTTATATTGTTTCTTTGAGGTCTAATGGTTCTGTTTCACTGTTTGTATAGTGTTTTGTGTTCATGTGGTATATGACTTCCTTGTGTAGCTTATGGCTATATAAACAAAGTAGTTATGTTATTGTTAGCTATCTATTCAGATAATTAATTAGAGTATGTTAAGATCCATAGAGATTGCTTGGAGAAGCTAAGTATCTTTTAGAATCTTAAGTAGACATGAAAGTATGCTTTTAGATTTAAGTTAACAAATTGGATCCTATTAATATCTCTACTCATATGCTTTTGTTGGCTTCTCATGTTTAATTGCTGTCTAACTTTTGTGTTTCTTTTGTTTTTTTGTTTGTGTGTTGGATGATGAAACTCTCTGCATCTTCTTAGATTTTGTAAAACTCATTGAAAACATTTGATTTCATAAGATTCGTAGTTGAGAAGCATGTGTTACTTTTAATAATTTTGATGTAATTAATTCGAGGGTGCATATATATATATATATATAATAAATTCAACACTACTTAAAACATTCCAATCAAAATGCATACAATACACGCACGTACACATATCGATGTCAGTATATATCATTACTAAAGACAAGTAGTCATATGAATAGAGATTAGTACTAGCTTATATAGTATAAATATATTATTATGCTAATTGTTGTTGACGATATAATGGTTCTAAGTTCAAACAGTGTGGTCCCATCTTGTCTCCTTCTTATCCAAAATTTTCAAGCATATTCGAATATAAATACGACAAAATAAATAAATAAATAAATAGTAATCATATATACGACAAAAATCATATATATTGTTTAGGTCAAGTTTGGCAGCTATAACATCAAGGTTCCATGAAGCTTCCTATTTCAATTTATACGACTAATAAACAAACAAACAAACAACTGCAAAAACTATAAAAGTCATTTTCCTCTTTTACAAAAAGTAAATTCAGATCAAGTCTAGATGCAATTTATCTGAATTTTATAATTGGAAAATCATGCATTATTTAAATTGGTCGTATCTTTCTATCTAGACTTGACTATTACACCATATCCAAAACGACAACAAACAAATTACTTCATGAGAATTTTATTTGATTTCTTTTCACATAAATTATAAATATAAAAACACTTAAATAAACATGCGTGCAACTTGTACTGCCCTAAAATAATTATTTTTAAAATGCGTATGAACTGATAAGACTTGCATAAATGTCTACGTTCTTAATTATATCAACAAAGAATATTTTAAAAGAAGAGGTTTTTCTTTAACAATAAAAATACCTCAACTTAAGTGATGATCACAAATCGGGGAACAAGCCCACATCATTCTCTTATATACCTCAACTTTCCATTTAAAGAATTTTGTAAAAGAAGAGGTTTTTCTTTAACAATACACATATTTTACTAAAATATAACTCACAATCATTAACACGAAAAAACAATATAATTTACAAACAGTGTAATAATGAGAAGACAAAAAACGAAACCGGTGATTGCGATTTGAGACCGCAAGTAATCTATGTCCAAAGTTAGATGACGTCATCTATCATGACGCAAGCTCTCTGAAAGAAGAGGTTATAATCTGCTACGGACAAGCTCACCGTAATTAAATCAACTCTCCAATCACAAGTGAGACAAACAACTTGAGGTACAAGAAATGCTGACTTCTCTTCACCAAGGTTATAAAATAATGAATAATGTAATCCCTTTTTTTGTTATTTCTAGTCATATACTCTCTATTTAATACTCCCTCCGTTTTTTAACGTAAGATTTTCCACTGCTTATGCTTATGCATCATCTAAGCTATCAAAAGATAAAATAACAATTAATTTTATATTAGAATACGAAAACATCAAGTAATTTGAAACTGTTTTAAACATCAATTATTAATTATAAAACATAGGAAGTATTTTATAATTTATGTTTTATTCAATAAAAGCTTTACAATTGGCTGCTGTGAAATTATTTAATTAATGTAAAAAAAAAAAAAAGGCCATAGTGATAAGTAAAAGAACAAAGAGGCCCATAAGCTACACTGAGAAGCATAAGAAGACTAAAAGGGTCGTCGGTCAACAATCTACAAAGGGTGCACGAGTGACGTAAGCAATGACAACATCTCTACCTTTCCTCAAGTCGACTATCCAATCATATCGCACCACGTATCTAACCAGCTGGGCTGCGGTCAGCGTAGAAAAGAAAACGGTCTGTTTTTGTCGCACGTGCTCTTTTAAAAATCCCTTCGTGTCATCTTTTAATTTTCTTTTTTTTTAAAAATTATAATTTAATAAATTTCGGCGATTTTCGTCGTCCTTTATAAAACCTTCATCGTCTCACTCTCATCCTTCCTCGATTACATAGAAAAGCCAAAAACTCAGATAGAGGAGAAAGATAGTGAATTTTCAACACAGAAGAAATTGAATTTTTCAAGATCAGATATTTGATTAGAAAATGAAGGCGGAGCTAAACTTACCGGCGGGATTCCGATTTCATCCAACGGACGAAGAGCTCGTGAAATTCTACTTGTGCCGGAGATGTTCATCTGAACCTGTCTCAGCTCCGGTTATCGCCGAGATTGATCTCTACAAGTTCAATCCTTGGGAGCTTCCAGGTAACAAATCTATGGGTTTTTAAAAAAAATTAATTTTCTCGAAAATTCGATTTTAATTCGAAGAATCGTTTTGTTAATTGAGATATTTTATTCTTTACAGAGATGTCTTTGTACGGAGAGAAAGAGTGGTACTTCTTCTCACCTAGAGACCGGAAATACCCAAACGGTTCTCGACCAAACCGGGCTGCTGGAACCGGTTATTGGAAAGCGACCGGAGCAGATAAACCGATCGGTAAACCAAAGACGTTGGGTATAAAGAAAGCACTCGTCTTCTACGCTGGGAAAGCACCTAAAGGTGTCAAGACTAATTGGATTATGCACGAGTATCGTCTCGCTAATGTCGATAGATCAGCTTCTGTTAACAAAAAGAACAACCTTAGAGTATGTTCTTGTTCTTTTCATTCCTGTCTCAATCTTTTTTGTGAATGTAATGACGGTTTAGACTTTAGATTACTAACTAACTTCTGTGGGGTTTTTGTGTTACACAGCTTGATGATTGGGTTTTATGTCGAATATACAACAAGAAAGGAACCATGGAGAAGTATTACCCGGCGGATGAGAAACCGAGGATGACAATGGCGGAACAATCATCATCGCCTTTCGATACATCGGATTCGACTTACCCGGCATTGCAAGAGGACGATTCGAGCAGCTCGGGAGGTCAGGTCGTGTCACCGGATGCTCGGGAGGTTCAGAGTGAGCCTAAATGGGTAGAGCTTGAAGATGCTTTAGAGGCTTTTGACACTTCCATGTTTGGTGGTTCAATGGAGTTGTTGCATAATGACGCTTTCGTCCCTCAGTTTTTGTATCAGCCCGATAATTTCACTCCCTTTCAGGATCCACCTGAGCAGAAACCATTCTTGAATTGGAGTTTTGGTCCGCAGGGGTAAAAACGGAAGAGAGTAAAAGTTGTATTGTGTTGTTTTGCCTGTGCTTTGATGTGCCAGAGAGAGATGTGTATCTAATCAATCATCTCTCTGGTTCTTAGTAGAAAAAGAAAAAGATTGTAGAATGTTAATACTTTGTTACCATCAAATGTCTCACTGGTAGGCAATTTTTTGTAATTTTGGATGAGAAATTTATATAAAAAGCAAATTCTTCAAGATGTTGCATTGAATGTAGATACATATAAACTAACCTTTTCTACGACGGTGTTTTTGCACTCAATGCTTATGCATCCGTGGTGATTTCCTCAAAACTCTAGCTTCTATGTCTCGAAGCCTTTTGGCTCTAGTTTTCTTGACCTGTGGTTTCTTTGTAAGATCACTCTCTTCTTCCTTCTGTTTAACCTCTTTGGAGGTTGTGTTCGATACCTCCTTGCTTATTATACCTTTGATTTCACATCCTAGAGATTCATGGTAAGGAGGAACAGCTTCTTTATCAAGGGAATCAACCATCTCAGAAAGCTGGGTTTGGATCTTGTAGGCAACTTTCCACAGTTCTTTGCAGCTTTCCTGTAAATAAAAGGGTGAAAAAACAGGTTCAGACCAATTTTTCATTAGCTAAAAACCCCATTCATGAAGTAACAATAGTTTTTGTCATTACCATAGATAGAGGTAAACGAGAAACATCATCAATTTCTGAAACAGCTTTGTTTTGTTGGTCATTTTCTCTGCACAGCTTTAGCATTTTCCTGTTTACCAAATCAAGAAGAAACATGATAAAGTTTATAAGCTAATTCAAAGATGAATAGAGAAAACAGGCAAAAAGTGGGATTAGAGATTACTCTAGCGCAACTATATTGTTGCATGCGTCGGTTTGACATTCCCATAGTGTTTTATATGCTTCACTCTTCCCTTCTGCACATGCTTCTTTCATTGTGTTAGATGTTCTGGGCAGTTTTGCTTTTCTCTGTTCTGAGATTAGTTCAACTCGGTTTTCTTCTTCTTTATCCGATGCTTCCATAACCACATCATTTCGCTCATCTTGAATAACAACCTCATGTAGTTCACATCCTTCACCGTTTGCTTCAATCTTACCTTCAGCCTCACTGTTTCCTAGAGCCACTTCTGGTTCTTCATTAGTTGAATCCCTTAAACATACTTTGACTACATTATGTTCTGCGTGCCTTACTTCATCCATGTTAACACGGCCACATGCTTTACGCTTGGAGCTGGTTTTGGACTCAGTCAAGCTCCGTTCTTCCAACAAATCAATCTTGTCATCCCCATAATTCGATCTTCTAACACTTTTATCCTCATTTGGTTCTTCAGCAACTCGGTCTTTTATAAGAGTTTCAACAGTTGAATCCCTTAAACATGCTTTGACTACATTATCTTCTGTATGCCTTACTTCACCCAAGTTAATGCCACTACGTGCTTTACGCTTGGAGCTGGTTTTGGACTCAGTCAAACTCCGTCCTTCCAAAAAATCAACCTTATGATCCCCAAAATTCAGTCTTCTAACACTTTCTTCCTTATATGTACGAGTCATAACATCAGTCACTACACACTGATCATTCTTTCTCACCGTTACCACATCTCTCTTTCTCTTAGCATCACTAGATGCAGCGGTATTCTTCTTCTCTCCAGGGAGAGTATAACGGTAGTTGTTGTAGTCACAAAGTATCTCTCTTTTCTCCACAAGCTTATCTAAATGATGACTGAGCAAACTCGTGTGAGCATACGGCAAGTTCTTGTACTTCTCTTTTACAAACTCTGATATAGCTTCTTTACAAGAGCCACCTTCTTTATTCAACTCAGTGATAGCGATAAATATCATCTGAAACAAAACAAAACAAAAGTTATATACAATAAGAAGAACACAACAGAGATATGTATGTAATGGCCTAAGAGATTTTATAGTTTGATACATACAGCAGAGTAAGTAGGATGATCAGGAGCATGTGATAAACAACACAGATCCAAGAGTTTCTTATCAAAGAGTTTAGTCTCAGGAAGAGAAAAGCCTCTCGAATTCGCCAAATTCAACATGAAGTCTCTCAGATTCTCAACTTTTCTTTCATGTCCCTGTCATCAACAAACAATGCATTAACAAGATCTTAAGCTATGGAATCGAGATCCAGAATCATCGAATTAGAACGGAGAAATAAATTAGTGATTTTAAACCCAATATTTGACGGAAACCTAAACCACAAAAAACGTTGAAAGTGGATTTGTAACATCTGCTTCACATTAATAGTTTACAGAGAAACGAAGAAGACGAGAAGTATAAGTAACAAACCATAGAGAGTAATGTAGCAGAAGCCGCCATGAGAAGATCTACACAGTGATCCGTACACAGAGTCGCCGCTTAAAACCTGAAGAAGACGAGGGAAGTGAAAGAAACTTGCTATTGTTATGGGCTATTTATTAAACCGACTTAACCGGCTAATAATCGGTTTACTATAAATTTTCCTATTTTTCTATTTGGGTGTGAAATTGTAATAAAACAAACTTGTAGGCGAATTTCATAAAACAGAAAAAAATAGTGAAAAGACCAAACTTTACAACGCTTTTTCATTCTACAAACTTCAATGAAAGAGAAGACGTAGCATTGTTTCTATCCATCAGTTTCTTCCTTCTCCTTCTTCATCATCGCCATGTGATTCCACTTACATTTCATGAAAAGGTCCAAACTTTGTTATCAAACATATAAGAAGAACGATCCATTTGAATCTTCCAACTTCACAAGTGAAAAAATGTTGACCAGAGCTCTAAGACAAGTTCGATTTCATGGGTCGATGATTAATACATCGAATAATTCGAATTCGGGTCAGATTCGTTTCCCCTGTAGAAGAAGATGGTTATCGAGCGAGAGCGAGAATCGCTTCGCGGCGATGTGGGGAAGCGGAGATCACGGCAGATTAGGTCTCGGAAGCTTGGATTCTCAGTGGAGACCTTCCGTTTGCTCCGCCTTGCGTGATCACAGTATCAGCTCCGTCTCTTGCGGCGGAGCTCACACTCTTTTTCTCACCGGTGATTTTCTTCATCTTCGCTTAAAGAGATTTTGTAATGCGATTTTGGTATAAGCTTTTTCTTATGTTAAGACTTAAGAGAAGAGTTGTTTTGAGACACTATTGAGCTGAGAAATCTGTAGAAATTGGCATGTTCATGAATCTAAGTTAGTTTGTTGGTATAGACTATTTTGCAGCTATGACTTTTTGTTGGTTAGAGATGCAAATAATCAGTTTTTAGAGTGATTCTTGCTGGGTTTAGTTTGATTGGGGATGTAATTTGAATCATTGGATTTGTTGTGAAGAATATGTTAGCAAGATTTGATTGTGAACTTACATGATATAACTCCTACACATGTGACAGAAACAAGGAGAGTCTTTGCAACAGGTCTTAATGATTATGGTCAACTTGGAGTATCAGATGTTAAAGCTCATGCTATGGTATGTTGATAATTGGTATGTTGGTCAAAGAAGACTACATAGATGCAAGCTTTTTGTTCTCAAATGTCTTTGATCTCATGTGTTGCTTGTTTAAAATGTTGTAGGAGCCGCTTGAAGTTTCTGGACTAGACAAGGATATTCTGCACATCTCAGCGGGTTATTATCACTCTGCTGCTATCACAGGTAAACAAACAAGCACTATGTTCTTCATTAAATTGCCATGACCTGAAACGTGAAACATGGTCTCCTGCATACGAAGCTGTCCAAGCTTTTCGTTCCGCCTTGTTGTGCGATGCAGTGCTTTAGAATGTGATAGAGTATGATATTAATATTTGTTTCTATTGCTTTTTATTAGTGGATGGGGAACTCTACATGTGGGGAAAGAACTCAAGTGGGCAGCTTGGTCTCGGAAAAAGTAAATACCTTTGTCATAATTCACAAAGTAGCTTGCTCTGTTTATATGTTTGTTTCTTTAATACAATTTTTCTTATGAAGAGGCCGCGAGAGTGGTAAACGTGCCAACCAAAGTGCAAGCTCTGCATGGGATTGCCATCAAATCCGTGGCTTTGGGTTCAGAGCATTCAATTGCTGTTACTGGTTTGGATCCTAGATTCTTAGTTAGATACATAAGTAAACACCTTTTGGTCTTTGAAGTATCCTTTCTTGAGCAGATGGAGGCGAAGTCCTAAGCTGGGGAGGAGGAGGATCTGGAAGACTTGGCCACGGTCACGAGTCTAGTCTTTTTGGCCTCTTTAGAAGTAGCAGGTTGGTTTGTTTACTTATTTACTTTATAGTTTCTCATGCATTGAACTGCGCTGTAAAGTATGTCCCTTATTGTAGTGAGTTTACTCCAAGACTTATCAAGGAACTTGAAGGGATCAAGGTAAATTTTCCTGGATGAAGTATATCTGATTATGTTTTAGGCTTCAGTCTTATGTTATTTGCACTTCTTTCTTTTGAGGTTTAGGTTAAAAATGTTGCTGCTGGTCTGCTGCATACTGTATGCACTGATGGTACTCATCTTATTTCTTTTATTATATATAATGTCCCATTTTACCGGTTTTCTGAGGCTTGTTCGTAAGTATTGTAGAGAATGGCTCTGTTTTCATGTTTGGAGAGAGATCTATAAATAAAATGGTAAAGAAAATGTCCTTTTCCCTAGATTTCTGTGTTCACAATATAGTTATGTTAAGTTATCTGATAGGACAATACAGGGCTTTGGAGGAGCAAGGAATGCTACAACACCATCCATTATCAATGAAGTGCCATATGCAGAAGAAGTTGCATGTGGTGGCTACCACACATGTGTTGTTACAAGTAATTCTAGATATACTAACATATCATTTTTGTAAGATGGTTTATAGCAACTTAGCCTTTGTTGTTTCCTTTGTTTTTATAAGGAAGTGGGGAACTTTACACTTGGGGCTCAAACGAAAATGGGTGCCTTGGCACAGAGTAAGTTATATCCCTGAAAATTAAGACGTTTCCTCATAAGACCTGTACAGTACTTAGTTTATTCCCCTTCTCAGCTCAACATATGTCTCCCACTCCCCTGTGAAAGTAGAAGGTCCTTTCATGGAGTCTTCTGTATCTCAGGTATCTTGTGGGTGGAAGCACACTGCAGCTATTTCAGGTAGCATCTCTTGAATAAACCATATCCTTCTTTCCATTTTCATTGCTCAAGTTATTAGACTCAGTTTTGGATTCTTGTTTGAAGATAACAATATCTTTACCTGGGGCTGGGGAGGTTCTCACGGCACATTCTCTGTTGACGGACATTCGTCTGGTGGACAACTGGTTTGTATCATCATTCTTCATTTTAATCAAATATCGAAACAATTTGCTGAGATAATCTTCCCATGGGAAGGCATATAGCTCCATGATATTATCTAAGAAATTTTGAAAATTTGTATCAAAAGAGAATAAATGATGTGAGGTGTAACATATCACATATGTAGGGACATGGAAGTGATGTAGACTATGCAAGACCGGTAATGGTGAACTTGGGAAAGAATGTAAGAGCAGTGCATATATCTTGTGGCTTCAATCATACAGCAGCAATTCTCCAACATTTTTGAAGAAACTTTTATATGTTTTGTTTTAGTTTCATAAACTCTTATACTGAGAAGATTTTGTACATCGGAAACAACTCTACAGAAACAAACTTATAGCACTGCATATGTAAGAATAAAGACAGTGTTTATATTAACTTGTTAATGGCTTCTTTTCAAAACATTTGTTAATGGTCATAAACCTGATATCTACATATTTCACTTGTGTTTAGATTTCTGAGCTTGGTATCTACCCTGTTGCGGATCCTCTTGATTCAACATCACGTATCTCCCCTTCACATCCTTGGTGAGAAACACTACAACACTGCACGTGGTGTGCAGAAAGTGCTACAGAACTACAAGAATTTGCAAGATATCATTGCCATTTTGGGAATGGACGAGCTAAGTGAAGATGACAAGCTTACCTGCTCCATGGATGTTGAACAAAATCCATTTACTGTTACACAAATTTTTGTTAAAATAAAGGTTGAGACTCGCAGATTCTTATTTTATTAGTTTTATGATTTATCGAGCTCAGTCTCTTTGTTTCAGAGAATTGGTGTTTAAGACTAAACATAATCTTCACTACCACCATTTGAAATCATTACAGGGTAACAATACATGACATCTCTTTCCTGAAAAGTTAAACACTATTGAAATATTGAATTTTATCACTGTTATTTACAACCAAACATGTCTGAATCAAAAGCACTTGTGACCAGACACACACTCCATCAGAAGCTCAATGTCCCTTCTTTCAAAAATGCTTTATGATCTCTCGGCACATCGACCCGATCTATCACATCCAACACTTTCTCCTTGTCGATAACGAAATCAAGAAGCGGAAAACCAGAAGAAAACCTCTTCACGGCAGCCGATTTGCTTCTTCTCACGCCACGGTAATAGTCACTGCTTTTGCTCAATGGGTCACACTTTCTTGCTAGAGAGTACTGAGAATCAAAATCGTGGCTCCTGCTTACACATGGAGTTCTCTTTCCTTTGCTTGCCTCTTGTAACATTTTTTGCTCCTCATCTGTTATTATTGGGACACTGAGCGGTTGCTGGTTCGTACTACACGATGAATAATTGATGGAAGAAAGTCTAGGAACTCCTCGAGCATCGCTTTTCGCTTTTGTAACTAAATGTTGTAACCAAATCAACTGTCCTAGAATGTAGATCTCTGTCTTTTCTTTACTAGCATGATAGAGTGTTTCGATGCGTAGTATTTCTCCACCACTAGGCTTACTAGTGAAATCAGTCCTGTAAGATTAAAGAGCATAAACCATTAGAGAAGAAAACACAAATGTAGGCGAAGAGATGTTGTATGTGTCATTTCATTCATTATTTACCCTGAATTTGCCCACTCTCCAACCCAACCGAAACCATGATGAGCTCTGCAATGAGCCATGCAACAAATATTAGCAATATAAAAAGCATTTTCAGACCGCAAGTGAGCATAGAACGTAAAGTTGTCAGATTTTGTTTACTTGGTTGTGTTGGCTGCAACAGGGACAAGCCATTGCAGTGTCCTCTCCATCTCGTCCTTTATTTGTGTAACCGAAAGCTTTCATAATAATCATAAACCATACCACTTTAAGTTCAATGAGATTGACCAAACAACAAATTCATTCTTTGGTTTTATAGATCAGAGAGTGTAAGCCAGAAGATGTTACCTCCTTATCAACATTGAATGATTTAATCTTGGAACGAAGAGCCAATTTTATACCAGGAGGCAAGCTTTGGTATAGAGAATCTCTAGCATTTGTAGTTATAGAGCTTGCACGAGCTACCTATCAAAACACACATGCGATATTTATCTAGCGACTACACTAAAGAGATGCAACCAAACCAAATGAAGCAATGCTACAATTTTGTGTACTCACAAGTGTATCAATCTGCATAATTATATTGGCATAGTGTAAAGCAAGACCGGCAGGTCCCAATCTCTTATCATAATCTGCAGCTACTTTCTTTGCTGGTTGATTATCTGGACAAAAGAAAGTGACTTTGATTATAAGAGAAAGAAACATGTTGTGTGAATACTTAGTTGCGAGAGAACATTCATTCAAAATCTTAAGATACATGCTTAGTAGCACATGATGGAAGATATAAAAAGGAGGAACTTACATACCGGCACCATCAAAAATACTATGAATCTCTAATAACATGAAATGTACAATGTCTACAAGTTTCTCCATCACCTGGCACATAAATTAGAGGATAAGCTGACACTTAGTGATTATGAAAGATGAACAGCTAAAGGATTTGGCGACGTTAAATGATAAAGCTGTACATACATACCTCTTCAAAACCTCTCGACCACAACGACTTTTTCTTTAAGCTTTTCACTATCTTTCTCTGTGATTTAAGTTCCGTTTTTAAGATTGAAATGCCATCACCTACATTTATAAGAGAACCACTGTTATGAAACCAATGTTTCAAATCTTAAAAGCAGGCAAGTGGTCTTTTATAACTCACCTTTACTACTGTTAGCTGAATTATCTTCTTCTTGGTACTTTGTATAGTCTTTCTCTAATCGATCCAATACTTGTAGTTCTTGATATAGTTCCTGAGCCAAAAAAAGATATCGAAAACACGTAAGTATGAGATATAAATAACTAGTAGTTTTAGAAAGTATTCACTCACAGCAGTATATTGCACTAGAACCATGAGTTGTTCAACAACACCCACCGCGTCTTCCTGCAAGTGCCTATGAGGGGTTAATTCTTTGTTGATCCTGAGAGGACAAAATAAACAAGTAAATATAAAGCAATAATAAACAAAGATTGAAAGAATTGTTAATCTCAAGTAAACAAGCATTAAGATTTGTATAGAGCGCTTACATATCAAAATATCGCTGTAAATTATGCCACTGAATATCTTTGGATCTGTTTCCAAACCGAACAACTTCTCCCGAGAAAACTTGCAACTCCTGCCTGAAAATATCAAGTTAACTATATTGCAATGCTTTTTTCAAAGAGCTAACAAAAGAAGAGTTGAATTTTCACCTTTTATCAGCAGCAACTAGTCTCAGGAGTTCATTGAAATCATTCGAGACGAGATGTTGAACACCCTCGGAGTAGAAAACCGCTTCTTTCAAATGCGTGATGTTCTTCTTAGAAAGGGATTCAATGAGATTTGAGCTTTTGACAATTGTGTTTGCTACTTCAAAAGCTAATATCCCAAGTTCAGTGCCTTTAGTTGCAACACCAGAAGTAAAACCGCCGCTGCTAAGATCCGTCATGCTACTTCCAAGAGTATCCAAAACATCCTTTGCTTTATCTAAACCAGCTCTACCTAAAAGCACACTTGCCTCTGTAACCTACCACAAACATAGCAAACATACAGATTCTTCTCAATAACATCCTAAAAGACACTTGCAGTTACTACATATTCGTACCGTGCAATTTGAGTTGGTTCGAACTAACCTTTGAAACTGTGGTTTGAGTAGATTTTGCAGACCGTAGTTTCTGTGGGGGAACCATGGATACCATCGGAATGCCATCGTACAATTGGTTTTGTTCTTCGGCTTCTTTTTCGCGGAAAGAGAAGACATCTTTCAACTGGGTATGTTGTTCCTTAATATCTTTAACCATACATTGTCTCATAGCAGGAGGAACAATCAAACTGATCTGTCCAGGTGGTTGCTGGTAGCATAAACCGGTTTCTCGGCCATCATCAGCCACACTTGAACCAGAATACTCGCTTCCGAAATTGATGCCAAGACTCTTGGAGCAAAAACCCCCCATAACTTTCCTTTATTAACTCCACAAACTAAGACTCATAGGAAAAGATCATGCCACTATGAAAGACTTTGTTGTCTATAAGAGAAATTTGGAGACTTTTTGATTCCTAATCAGAAACAAAAGGAGAATAAGTCAGATTCAAAAGGCTCAAAGGAAGCTAATTTCTTCAGACAAGAGTTCAAACACACGAACATGATCGTTGTCCGAAACAGTTCAAGCTACAAAGGTAACAGATTTATACACATACAACTAGTTTTGAGACACATCAAAGCTAAAGCCTAAAGCTATTCAACGAAGTAAAGCGTTTAAGGTCAAACACTGAACAAGCCCTTCTCTGTCTCTGTCTCTACAAAGACCTAAGCAAGATTGGATTTTTACGATGTGAATGAGAAGAAGAAGACTTACCCAGAAGAGTAAAAGACAAGAGAAGAAGATTTGAGCTGATTTGTTTTATTCAAAATCGATAGAGCTCGAGATTCACGAAAGAGAAGAAGAGTGAAAAGACAAAAGAACAAAGCAACTAAGACACGAGAAAGAAAGTCAAGGAGTAGTCTTATGAATAAACAAGAAACCAAAGGATTCGATTCAACAACAAAAAAAAAAAAGTTAAAAAGAGAGATTGGACCACCGAAAAAACGAGAAAACAACCAGCTTTTGATAATGAAATTGAAACTAAATAAACAGAGGAAAAGTCTTAAAACTTTTTATTTTTATTTTTTATTTTTTTTAAAAAAAACGAAAAAGTCACAAGCGGTGTTTGGAGTTTGGACTGGTCAAAATATTACCATGCCATTTGACTCATCCTGTGTCTGTGTTTTTAGTTCCGTGAAAGTAAAAAACTCTTATTTTTTTCTCACTGTTCTTACTTCTTACTTCAAAGTTAAAACCAAAATTATGCGAAAATTAAGGATTTCAAGTCAAATAGTCAATGTTTTCACCGGTTTCAGGTCAATACATTAAATATATTTTTATACATATATATTTAGATTTATAATAATATTACAAAAATAGTCTTTAACATGTTTGATAAAATATGAAATTCAACTACCATATTAACGTAAATACATATATTGAATCCAAACTAAACAAAAAATATTAAAACTTCCAAATAACAGGTATTTCGAAAATGAGATCAAACTAATAATCTTCCAAACACCCAATTTTAACATATTCATTCGTTATTTACTTTCAAACTTCAGTGAATAAGGTACACCACAAGAATATTATGAATATTAATACATCATAGTACATACCATTAATTAATATAATTATGTAAACAATTTTCTCTACATGTATCTAACTTTTTAATGTTGATCGAAATATTATTTTTATTAAACAGAGATAGAAAACTATTATTTTATTTCTCAAACCTATTCATTTATTTTGTTCAAAGATTTTCTTTGACTAGACACCCGGACGGTTCAAACGGTTCACCGGGTTACGGTTTAATAACGGATTTTTGCAATTTTTGCGGTTATTATATTTGTGGATATTGATCTTGTACCCGAACCCTGTTAACCGGTCCGACAGGGTCCAATCCGAACGTGAAAACAGTGCAAATAGTCTTTGCCTCTTTCGTCTTTGCTTTCCTTCTTTGTTTTAAGGAATGAATAACTCTAAAAACTAATCAATGAAGCATTGAAGAAAAAAAAGTCTTTAAAATTTGATTAATTGAGAACAATTTGCGATTATAAAACAACTAAATTTTAAACTCACAAGTTAAACAAGGACAAGTTTTGTATTAAAGACTCAAAATCAAACTAAAGTAAATTATCCAATTAGAGGAATACTGGTTTAAAACTAAACCCACTCCGCTTATTAAGGCCCAATATAATAATAAAAAAGTAAAGCCTATATATTGGGCTGGATCAATTATCGTTAACAAATAAGTTATGGGGCTAAATGTAACAAACTTGCAAAGTACGAGGACTCGAAACAATGACACCTCTGTATATATAAACGAAGAGTGAGGTCTAATTTTCACTCTAAAATTCATCACTATAAAGTTTTTCTTTCTCGTCTCTCTCCTTTCATAAGGAAAGACGACGACGAAACAATCTTACAGAGATCTCAACAACACAATACATTCTTCCTCTCTCTAGACGATACGCATTACCGATTCAAATAAATTCTCTGTAAGATTCCTCTCTCTTTTTCTTTTTTCGTGTGAACAATTTTTCATTATTGTGGCGGGAAAATCGATCCTCGATGTCGTGATGCGATTTTTGCTTTATCTCGATTCTTGTATTTACTTGGGAATTTCTTTATAATGTTGATGGGTTTGGTTTCGTTTGATTATTGTCCTGTAAGTGCTAAACAATCGCTAAATCTCTGAGATGGGGTTTTAGATATTTACTAAATTCGATGGGGATGTGATAATTTTTAGGGTTTTAATGCTTATCTATGTTTCTGCATTGCTTTTAAGAACGTTTTTTCACATGACATTTTGCGTTAACACACAAGGTTCTGTCTTCTTGCTTTAATAAGTTCTTGCATCCGTTTTTGGCTACGTTTCCTTGACGCTCCTGAGTATGATTTTGTAACCTATTGAATCTATGATAAGCACTTATAGACAAACATTCAGGTTTATATTACAGTTTTGAAGGATGCCTCTACTGAAACAGAGTTCACATAAACTACTTGAGCCACCAAAGGATTTGGAGCCACAAGAACTTGTTTATCAAGTTCGTTTCACAAAGGAGATTTTCAAAGACTATCAGTATCCTTCTTCTTCTTCTTCTTCTATATGTGTTTCAGATTTCATGAACTGTAAAAGGAGAAACTACTTAACTTATTTAGCATTCAAAGGTTTGGCTTGTTGTGGTTGTGAAGGCACATGTATGCCGTGTTAGAACTATTTGTCTGCTTAACGTTGAATAGATTGTACTTGAAGAGGATAGATCTCTATCGTAAGCGAGTTTGGACTTGTAAATCTACTGGTAAAACTGGCTTGGCCTACGAGGATGCCTTGGAGTCTGAAAAAGTAGCAATCAAGAAGGTTCACACTCTTGCCAGAGAGCTACTTGCGCCTGCTTTACGTATCATCCAATTCAGTAAGTTCTTAACACCTTCCTACAATGTGGCTTATTCTTCTGATATTATAACTGTGCCAAAGTTTTGAAATCTATATCCTTCTTCATTGAGCTAGTTTCTTACTCCTTTTTTCTTCCATTTTTCAAAGGTATGCTCTCATTGAAAGATCTAGCGGACAAATTAGCCACAGAGTTGCAAAATTGCTTTTTCACTGGCGCGGAGTTGTATGGAAAAAGAAATGGCGAATTGCATAAGTGCAAAATCTTGAAGATAGTAACAGATAAGGATAGTAAACCTCGATATGAGGTAGGGTTTCTTGTCGAAGATAAGCAAATAAACGAGAACATAGTGCTGTTTGGAGAGGATCTGTCATGGAAGAAGTTTCCGTATAGTAGAAAATTTCTGAAGTCTTTTATTCGGGAGTCCACATGCCACGATATACCTTGGGTAGTTAATAAATATCTGGCAAAAGCACACGGAATTAAAAGAAATATTCCAAAGGAACTTCAGACCAAATATGTCTTTCAGAATGGAGAATTGGTTCAGCAAAAAGAGCAGGTAAATGTAAAGTAAACCAAGCATTGTCTAGTATTTGGTCTATGTACTAATCAGGTTTGTCCCGTGGCTTCTATAGGAAGATAAATCCGGAAAGGAAACCAGAAAAAGAAAGAGACCAGAAAATGATAATCACACTGCAGCGAAGATATATAGAGGTAGCTTTTGCATTAATGTTTCAGGTTTATAGCTGACCTTATCAATCGTATGTGTTAACTTGTGTTTATGGAGAATATTGTGGACTTAGATTGGAGATATGAGTTTTTGTCTCAGTATAAACTCTACTGATCTGCCTTTGTTGGTTATTTTCTTTCCAGAGGTTGATGAGACTGAGGAAGAGACTATCAATTATCCAATTGAAGATTTGTTGTTGCTGCCTGATGCTGATATCACTCAGCGTCCTTCTCCTTCACGGGATTTTAGTGTTCCCATGGACAGTGTTGGAAACCTTCTTGTGGTGTGGGACTTTTGTTCCTCATTTAGTAGACAGCTGCATCTGTGGAGATTTTCTCTTGAAGACTTTGAAAAGTCTGTCTGCCACAAGGAGAGTAATTTGGTTCTTATCATGGAAGTGCATGCCTGTCTTTTCCGGTTTCTCATCAATGAAGGCGGTGATCATTTCGAAGCTTTACAGACAAGGAGTGGCAAGTCAAAGGTCAGATCTTCTCCTCTTGGAAATCATCTTTGCTTAATATAATAGCCCGCACAGTAATATGCTTTTCTCATTTAAACATTAGCCAGCCTTTTGATTTTTTAAAGTACCTTATGTGGTTGATGGCTAGCTTTATTTCATCTTATTTCAGATAACATTGATCACCTGGACAGAGTTTTTATGTGATTTCTTAGAATCAGTCCACATTCCTGATCTGTCCTTCCACATTGGAACGATCAAACGCGGACATTATGGTCAAATGGAGCCCGATATAAAACTGAAAATCTTAAGGGAGTTAGTGAACCATGTAACTGATACAAGTATCTTTAAGGGTGAAATAGACGAGCTTGTTGAACAACGACATGCCCTTGGAGCTGCTAAAAGAGAAGAAGCATTGGTGGAGGCTCGAAAGAAGAGAGAGGAGAAAGAACGTTCCAAAACTGGCGAGGAAGCTGATGGAGCTTTGGCCAATATCCCACAAGCACCAGAAAGCAGTGAAGGAAGAAAAGAGAAAGGGAAAGAGAAAGAGAGCACTATAAGAGAGATAAAAATGGAGAATGGTAGTGAAAGGCTTGTGGAGAATTCCTATCTGAGAAAGCACAAAAGGCAGATGATGGATCCAAGAACCGAACCTAAGGTGGAGGAGAAGGAGGAAGAGCAGAAAGGATTTCCGGTGAAGAAGCAAAGGGTAAAATCAAGCGGAAATGAGAAAGAATCTTCAGAAAGGAGAGGGCCCGAACAGAGGGTTGAGTTATTTTCCTCATAGTTATGTTTGATATGTGGTTGTTTTGCATATGTACATGTCTGAAATTTATATTACATGCAGAGGCAATATTATGAAGGAGAGATGGCGAAGATAGTTGTACGTACAAACTCTTTAGGTAAAGATAGGGATTACAATAGGTACTGGTGGTTCCAAAGCAATGGGAGGATATTTGTTGAAGATTCTGATTCCAATGAATGGGGCTATTATACCTCCAAGGAAGAGGTATCATCAATCCACACGGCTCATGTCGTTTGTTTTATAATTTGATTGTATTGATCTTGTTCAAATTTGTTGTTTGTTTCTTGATATCCACAGCTAGATGCATTGATGGGATCACTAAACCGTAAAGGAGAAAGAGAACTGTCATTACATATACAGCTAGAGAAGTTCTATGACAGAATATGGTCAGCTTATCTCACTTCTATTTTGCATGTTTAGCCATATTATAATCTTGTGCTTTAGATGAACGTGATGTAGCAGAGTAAAGCCGCATTTTTGTTTCTGTTCTGTCTTTTGAGATCATGTAGTGATTTGTGTGTGTTGCAGCTCTACACTACAAAAGAGGACAAAGGACATTGCTCACAAGACAGAAAAGGAAGAAGCAGTGGTTAGGAGATCTAGTCGTCTAAGAACTCTACTTCATGAAAATCCGGATAATGCGTTCTTGAGATATGTTAACAAGTGGAAAAAGGACTAAAGGTTAGTAGAATTCAATTTTCTATAGGAACGCAAGCTTTGTAATTTGCAGCAGTAGCCAAACATTAGGTGCTGTTTATGTTCCTTTAGGGTTCATGACAGTGGAACATTAGCTATTCTTTGATTCTGAGCTACCATCTTTTTCGGGAAAATTAGAAGTTCTATTAAAATGCTTCATTGCATCTTATGTTTCTAAGCTTTGTTACAGAAGAATTTCATTAGATAGGATAAATCTTGTATACTTGGTTACAAAAGTTGGCATATATATAAATAACTCTTTAAGTTGAGATTTTGATATGAGCCAGAAATGCAAATGGAGAATTTCGATGACATACCATCTCTGTTTTAGCAAGAAAACAAACATTTTATCATTAATAATGTTAATCATAAGAATGTTATAAAATGAGAGTGTTGCAAAGAATAACAAGAGACCACAAAAAAGCAATAAAGTTTACAAAGAAGACATCACATAAGAAAAAGTTTACGATTAGCGTGAACGATAGTTTCTTTTTGTGTTCTTCTTGTCAAAACCAGGAGCAACCCTAATACCAGGAACATTTTTGAGACCCATCTTTCCAAGAACAGTAATAGGTATAGCTGGTGGGATACTAAGTCCCATACTTCGGCTAAACTCGTTGGCCAACTCCACCAGTCTGGTCGTGTCTTTTGCAATCTTCTTCTGAGATTTATAGTAACCCAACCATGCCTGATATGCTGCCTCCTTGTTTGTCGTTTCCACTTGGCTAAGCCCCTTTTGCACCTGAGTCAATGCTCACTCGAGTCACATACTCTTGAATAATCTTAGCTTATGACAGATCTATCTAAACAATGGTGGTACTTAGATATCGATTCCAATATGCAGTAAAGGTTTACCTTTTTTAGAGCCTCATTGTCTATTGGCGGTAAAGAAGATTTGGTGATGGGCAAGTCTTTAACAGACGACAGAAAGTATTCTTCCCATGGTGCCAACACTAATACGCCTTCCCCTTCTTTACCTTTCCTCCCTGTACGGCCAAGTCTATGTATATATTGTTCCCTGTCTGATGGCAATCCCATCTGCCACACAACAAAATACAACTTGAGTAAAAGCGAATTAACTTTGTAGCCGTGGTTCAACTACATGATGGACAATTACCTGGACGACTAGTGACACATCAGGGTAATCGACACCACGAGCAGATACATCGGATGTTACAAGGATAATTTTCTTGGACTTGCGGAATTCATCAGAAACTCTGGTTCTGTAACTCTGCGGTTTTTTAGAATGTATCTCTCTCACATTCAGGCTTAGCTGGCCCAGCAGATCAGCCACCATTCTTGTCACCATAGCAGTTGTACAGAAAATAATAACCTGTAACAACAAAGAGATGTGTTAGTTTGGAAATACAAGACATGGGTGATTCACAATGGTGCTAGAGGGAACAATTTTACCTTATAATCCACATTATCTGTGATGTGTTTTTTCAAAAGAGCATATAGAAGCGAGAACTGTCTATCCAATGATGCAATCATGTACGTTTGTGAGACCTGGAAGATAAGCCGACATGAGCAACCTATAACATACAATCATATGGCAGGATATTCGTTTATATGAACCTAGAAAGGCAATATGTTACCTTCTGATGCGTCTCCCCAGAACCCTCTTGTACACAATTGACAAACTCATGATCCGGTTTCAGAGCAACATGACATATTTGGCGAACCTAGACATCAAGCAAAACTTACTCAAGATTCCAACCTTCAAATGAAAACGTTTGTGCTAGAATCTGACATCTACCTCTTCGGGTACAGTTGCAGAAAATAAGAAGGTTTGTCTCTGCTTAGGAACAGCGGCAATTATCCTCTCAATATCCCTTCGGAAACCCATGTCCAAGAGATGATCAGCTTCATCAAGCACAAGGACTTTCACGCCCTTCAACCTTGTTGCAAATCCAGAAGTATTATCGATATGGTCTTGGAGCCTTCCAGGTGTAGCCACAAGAATCTGAGTGTGTTAAAAATATGTGATTATTCAACAAATATGGATACACAAACTACGAACGCCTAAATGGCCAATTGATCCTAACTTGTATAGGGAAATATATTCATTTTTCAAATAAGAATGTATTAATGTGACATTAACAACTCTTACCTGGCAAGGACATTTTTTCAATCGCATTTGCTCTGTAGGGAGCTTTGTGCCTCCAATAACAACTTGAACACCAATGGATGTGTGATACTTCAGCAAGATTTTTGCTTCTGCAGCAGCTTGACAAGCAAGTTCCCGAGTAGGGCACACCACAAGCACAATAATTGGAGGTGTCCTATCACTCAGGCTTGCAGGAGGAGTTTTGATAACAGCTTCAATTGATGGAAGCTTTAAAATAAACATCAACAAACAAATAAGAACGTATCCCAGTTCAAAGCCATATCATATTCTTTATTGACCAACACATATCAATGGAATCCTGAGAGCAGAATGTCTCACCAAAAAGGCAACGGTTTTTCCGGTGCCTGTTTTGGCCTTAGCTAGGACATCTTTACCTGCAAAACCAAAAAAAAAGTTAAAAGACGAAATATTAGCGGAATAATAAACAATCAACCATAGTGTGTTGTCTCTGCCTTATACATAACTCCCACTAGAAAGAAAGGAAGAAAAATACAACCTTTGAGAATGATAGGAAGAGTAGCTTCTTGCACAACAGTCATTGTCTTAAACCCGGCATCGACTATTGCTTTTAGTGACAATGGCGACAATGGGAACTGATCAAATCTGTAAAACCACAAGCGTTTTCAAAACCAAACAACACTAAATGATCAAAACAACTCACCATTCACAAACAAGCTCTTAAGCAATCTCATTCACTACAAAGATAAACTCGAAAAGCGACTAAACTCTTCCCTAATGAAAGTAATTGCTAACACAAAGTCTATTAGATACTGTCAAGTCAATGAGCAAAATCAGTGTTACCTTGTCTTTGACAAATAAGAATCTGAAGTTTTGGGAGCTTCTACAGCTTTAGTAGAAGCTGCTTTCTTAACAAGAGGCTCTTCGTCTTCATCGTGATCATCGAATTTGCTTTCTCTTTCCCTCTTTGAACCCTTCTTATTGTCCTTGGCTACAATTTTAACAGAGTCATCGTCACCGTCACCAACGCTCGTGAACTTCTTCAGATGCTTAGCTCGAATCTCGCGTCTGTTTCGACCAGATTTAGATCCATCGGAGTTCATGGAGACACGAAAAGACGACGGAAGAGAAGACGACGGTGAGGCGTTTACGGAGAGAGAGAGAGGGAACTTTCGATTCCCGCCGTCGTTAAAATTAGGTTTTGTAGAGGGAAGATGTTTAATAGGGTTTTAAGAAAATTTTAAAAAACGGCATGTAGTTTGCTCCCATGGTTTTTCATCAATGTTATATATATCAGAAAACGGCATGTAGTTCGGAAGCGAGAGAGAAAGAGAAAGTGCGTGTAGTGGATCCACTATTTAGGCCCATATATGTTTAGCATCACCTAATCCTAAACAATAGGCCCATATTTATACTATAACTATTGGTTTATTAAAAAAGAATATCCATTTAGGCCCACATAATTTATTTATTTTTGTCAAACAGGGCCCACATAATTATATTTGGCTTTTTTTGGTTGAAATTTAAAATTACACAGATTAAATCATTGAAAATCACTTCTTCTTCTTTTTTACTTACGAGAAAAATACTGCAAATTCTCAAAAAATGTATTATGAAAGTGAAAAAAGAAAACTAATATGCAAGTCACGATATTTCCATGGGTAAAATTATGATCCATAAATGCAATATTTTTGTCAACAAACTAATTTCTTGGTATAATAAATATTTCCTTTAATAATGCCAAAAATGAAAAAAGGAATAAAAAGGTAATAAACAATTGAATTAAAGTAACAGCAAAACTTAGCTGTGAAAAAAACTGTAGCTATCAATGTGTGGGCGCTAATGGTTATTTTTTATTTGTCACTGTCTCTCTTTTGTTTTAAACTTCTTCTCCTCTATCAATGGCGTTTTGACCTCTCTCTCTATCCCCTATTCCCCTTCTCTCTCTTCTGCGTTATACCCATTTCTCTCTCTCTCTCCTCCAATTTATCGCAATCCCTATAAAACCCTAATTCTCTTTTCTCATAAAGCTCCATACTTTTCTCTTATCTCCCCTTTCAAATCTCAAGTTAGTGCTCTGCGTCTTAGCTCATGAGTAGAGTAAGGTTTATTTCTCTTATTTTTAGTGAATTAGATTTTATGTGAGGAGAGAATCTATTTTCGATTGGTCTAAATATTTCTCCCCCTAGATTTACTGTTTGGATTTTTATTTAATTTAGGATCTAAGCTCTTAGATGTGTCTCTCTCTGCTTCGTTTACTAATCGAGATTCTATAAAGTTTGCATCTTTATTTGATATCTGATCATTTGCTAGTCTATAGAACTCTAAAGATACAAACTTTGCAAATTTTTGAGAGGTTTTAGGGTAAATTCTATAGAAATTTTGGTCTGGTTTTGATTGGTAGAGAAAAAAATGGTTGTGGAGGAAGTTAGTGATGGATCTGTGTGGAGTAGAGAGGATGATATTGCCTTTGAGAGAGCTATTGCGACTTATACCGATGAATCCGATGATAAGTGGGAGAAGATTGCTAAAGATGTTCCTGGGAAAAGTGTTGATCAGATTAAAGAACATTACGAGATTTTAGTCGAAGATGTTGATAGGATTGAATCAGGATGTGTGCCTCTTCCTGCATATACTTCTCTTGAAGGATCAAATGGTAATGGTGTTGATGAAGGAGGAAGTAGTAAGAAAGGAGGAAACAGTGTTGCAGGGGACTCTAATCAAGGAGGCAAATCAAAGGCAGAGCAAGAGCGGCGAAAGGGTATTGCGTGGACAGAAGATGAGCACAGGTTATCTTTTGTTTGTTTATGCTTGCTAATCAGTTTTTGCTTCTTCATGTTCCTTTTAAGTTCTTTGTTTACATATGTGTGCTTTGTGTCTCTGTTGCGTATCTAGGACATTGATCTCTCTAGGTGAAAATTTTAGGTACTTGTGTGATAATTGGAAAGTTAGAGTTTTCAAAGTAGTGTTTTGCTTTGAAACAAGATGAACCTCTTAAGTTGTGTTCTGTCCTATTTTAGACGTAATAAAAAAATGAACAGATTGAGTTTGGTTTTAGAGAGATCTAGCTAAAGGGATCTCTAGAGGATGCTTTATAGGTAAACTACGAATTTCTTTAAAAAAATGCTTTTGATTTTGTGATAGTTTCTAATGGCTTAGATATTCTAGAAACCATAACTTAGCATAAGACATAGAAAGATGTGAGATGATGGGGGATATGCTATCTAACCGCAGGACCATTTTGACTGTCTTTACACCACTTGTTGAAGCTGTAGATGCTGTTTATTATTTTGAAACCTCGAGAAAAGGATAGATAGTATGTCCACCTATGTTATTAGAGAACCCCACTTGCTTTTACTAAGGGACAAGAACATCTTGCTTTAATGTTTAGTCTTCATACACAGTTATGGCGACATAGATGGTTTTCGAATGTTGAAATGGTAGAATAACTGTAGAATTAGAATTATATATATCGATAAGTCAAGTCGCATATAATGAACTATATGTCCTTCTCTTCTCTTTGTTGCAGGTTATTCCTTCTTGGTTTGGATAAGTACGGGAAAGGAGATTGGCGTAGCATCTCTCGTAACTTTGTTGTAACAAGAACACCAACACAAGTAGCAAGCCATGCTCAGAAGTATTTCATCCGCCTAAACTCAATGAACAAAGACAGAAGGCGAACAAGCATCCACGACATCACCAGTGTTGGCGGCGACGCAGATGTCTCAACGCCACAAGGACCCATCACTGGTCAAAGCAACAGCAACAACAACAATGGATCCGTTTCTGTTGCTGTAGGAGGAAACAAAGCAGGCAAGCAAGCCGTCTCTCAACCACCACCAGGACCTTCTGTTTACGGAACACCCACCATAGGTCAACCGGTAAGTGGACCAGCGGTTGGAACTCCAGTGAACCTCTCGGCTCCACCACACATGGCTTATGGCCTCCATGCTGCTCCAGTCCCTGTCTCGGTGGTTCCTGCTGCACCTATGAACATGAGCCAAATGCCTTACGTGATGCCGCGTACACCAACCGCTCATAGGTGAAATGAAAATCCAGTTTTATTGTGGTACTAAATTCTCTTTGGTTTAGGTGTAAGAAAGATGTGTAAAGGACTTTAGTGAATATTCTCAAGCTTGTTCATTGAGACAGAGTTTCTTATTACTTAGTTTATGAGGATTTTTAATGTGATTCATATTAAAAGAAATTAAAGAGAGTTTCTTATGATTAATTTAGAACCAAAAATACCCTTTTGTATGTGAAGTAGAGTTTATAACTTCAACTCCTAAAACACACACTTTCTCTCCCACCCACACAATGTCTACTAAAGCAAAATACTACCAACATGTCCTTAGTAAATGTTTGGTATTATTTGGTATAAGTTTAATTGAAACAATACAATTCTTCTTTTTGGTGTAATATTCATGAAACATTACTATACATAACACACACATATATATATATGAAAGATGAGTAATGTGTTGATTTAGCAAGCAGCGCCGGGTTTGCAAGGAAGAGGACCAGCATTGGCAGTGAGAGAAGGGACGAGAGAGCCGTGTGCCACTGTAAACGCCTCTCCTTTTTGATACATCGGCTTCGGCACGACCCCACCCGACGCCACAAAGAAAGCACCGTTCTTGAAAACGTCTGTTGACGAGCTCCATTTCCATCTTTTCGCATCTGTTGCACTTATTCTCTTCGTCACCTATACCGTTTTATAATTGATTACTTCTTTTTCTTTCGACTCAAAACCAATTGACAAAATTAACGACTATAAATTTAACCAAAAGTGTGTATACATATATAAATTTTTTTGAAAATATGGAGATTCATTACTTGTTTTAGTTTAGGGTCGTTGGCAGCGATGAAGTAGTTTCCTTGGCTAAAGATAATTGGATCACCACTTCCTCCTATCGCATACATTTTCCATGGCTCGTAAAAATTGTTAGCTACATGTGCATACCCTCTCCTCACCCTGCCACGTCATCATAATCACATATCCACGTCACCATTTCATAATCTAACTCAGTTTAATTAACATATGTTATGTATGTATTAATTAATTAATTAATTAATACCTAGGCATTCTTGAAGTGAGTCCTGGTCCAAAATGGTTAAACGCAACGGTAACTTTCATTTTCTTATCGTCCACATAATTGTCATTATGTCCGAGTAATATCGTCTTTGTAAATATAACAACATACCCCCCAAAAAATATATCATCAAGACATTCGATATATTTTAAATGTTGATTATACGATTATTAATTATATATATATAAACACTTACTTTTTCATGTTGTGTAAAGTAGTTATTAGAAATAGTTATAGCAGTAGAAGAATGAACCACGTCGATCAAACCATCAAAGCACCTAGAAAAGTGACAGTGATCGACCCAAACATGAGTAGCCTGATACAAATCGATACCGTCGCCATCACCGGCTCTCTTCATACCTCCCCGTTTACAATCATGTATAGTTAAACCATGTATAATCACGTGGTGCGCGCGATAGACGAGTAGACACGGTCCATTGCCTATATCCACTTTTACCCCTCTCCCGTCGATGGTCTTGTAGCTATTCACCATTAGCTCGCTTTGCAACTTTATGACCATGTCGGTCGCGAACGTGATCCACAACGGTTTGGGCTGGATCACAGCGTATCTTAGGGTTCCAGGTTTAGGGTTTTTAAAGTCGTCTACCGGACTTGTAACCACGTAAATCGGCCCTTGTCTACCTCCTATTGCGGCTTTTCCAAATCCTACCGCGCAATTAGCTAGAGCTTGACGGCTAGTCGACCAATTAGGGTTTCTACGCCAACAAGCATCGATTGGGTTTAGCGATACCGCGGCCATGGAGTAACCGTTACTATAATTAGCTGCCTCTACAATAGAAGATGAGAAAGTTGCAAAGAGAAGTGAAAATGTTAACACGAGAGAAACCATTTTTTTCCTTCTTGAAGATGTGATCATGCTTGAATTGAACTATTTGTGTGTACAAATATCTATGATACAAGAGTCACGACAGAGATGTGTAAGCTATAGAATACACGTAACAATATATATAGAATTGCTATATATTTGCATTTAAATGTAAATTACTTTTATATGTAATGACGTGAATGATTCCAAAAACGTATTCCACCCTTGTAATTCAAAAGTTAAGTTTTTAATATACTAGGTGTATTGTCCGCGCTACGCGCGGATTGGGGTTTAAATATATTTCTAAAATAATATCATAATTGTTGAAAGTAAATTCATTTTTATTTATAATTGTATTTGGGAAATAACTTCCTTTTTTTATTTTGAGGAATTCACAAAACTACACCATTTCATCCCTTCTTTTACAAAATTCAACCTAATTCAGTTTTTCACATAATCACCCTTTTTCAAAATTTTAGAAAGTTGATTTACCCTTTAAAACTCCACCAAAAGAAAAAAAAATTCATTTGGGTTCGCTAATTAGTGTTTATGGTATAATATTAAGGGGATAAGATTGTGTGTAGACTTAAATTGGATTTAATTTTTAGTGTTTAGATGTATTTTTGTGAAGAAATTTTTAAATAGTGGAGTTTTTGTGAATTGTAATTCAAAGGGTGTACTTTTGTAATTCCCCTATTCACTTGTTTGAATAATTTAATTTTTAATAATTTGGTATTCTTTCGACTTTTAAATATAGGTTAGAATGGGAACATTTAAGAGAAATAAGTTAAGACTTAAAATATGTTTTTTTGATAATTTTTTGTTAATAAATCGCTTATTTGCTTTACAATTTTATATTATCCATGTGTATGTTTGAAGTTTTTCCCTATAAATTCCACAAAAATACTTTTAACTCCTATTTTATGTTTTCAATAATGAAAAACGTATCCTTTTAACATAGATAACTTTGATAATCACTCTTACTTTCTGCGTTGTGTAAGGACACCATTGCTCCTCCCACTTGTGTGACGTAAAAGATTAGAAGGTTGAAACAAATTTTATTTCTCAAGTTGGGCGCTTACATATTGATTTTTATTTTATTTTTTATTTTAGCTTAAAAACGAAAAGCTTTATAAGGCATTGTTTATTGAAAGATAATATTTTAGTTTAATCAGAGAGGAAACAAATGCGGTTTCAGTTTGATCGGTTGGAGCTTCATTCTAGTAACTATATTTGAACTTTTTTTAAGATAAGTTTAGGAATAATTTCGCACTTCATCTCTTTTAGTTTTACTTGTCCCAACAATATCATATAAATTTATAAGAACAACTTTGAATGTTTTAAAAAACACCAGCAGGAAAGTGTCCCTTATTTTTTTTTGTGTGTATTAGGAAATTTAGCATATTTGTTTGAAATTTAATTTTTCATTTTTTCTTTCATTTTCTGAAAATTTTAATTGGTTCTTAATTAATCAAAAGTTACTTTTATTTGCATATAGTATTTCGAAATGTATAAATGTCAAATATTAAATACTGAAAATCAAATTTATGTTTACACCAAGTGTGCTTTTTTTTGCCTGCCTAACCCGCTTGCTAGCGTGGATGTGCTTGTTTTGGTAGCTTGAGCGATTTAACTATCAGTCACAATCAAGGTCATGACAAATTACAATATTATCTTGTTGGTGAGACTCTAAATAATTTGACATTGTCCTTTTAATTTGATAGGCTAGAATTATAGATTTTTTTATGTATAGATGTCAACTTGAAAGTTCAAATTTAAGTCCATATTTAAGTTTAAAACTTGCTGATTTTTTTATTATTATTAGCGTTCGACATTTTTGTATAGGTAAACATAATTTTGAACAGTTACCAAATTATGAATTTGGTAGACCTTCTCTCCACCATCGTTAGGAGATTCAGAACTTCGAACGTGAATTAAAAACACGTATATTCTATTTCTAGCATTAGTGTACTGTTATATATACTATAATATGAAACAGATATATCAAAATATCACCCTTTTCAGCTTTGATACCAACAAAGAAAATGCATTTTATTAAACCAACAGAAAACATAATGCAATTGAGAAACAAACACAAAGAATACGTATTGTCGAACAGGTAAACCAATAGTATTTGTTTATTTCCCTTGGTTAATCCTCATCATCCAGAAACTGTTGGAGTAAGCTTGAAATATCTTGGAGATCAAGCTTAGCATAATCTACCGAGTTATGAGGATTAGGAATTATCAAAAGAAACTTTGGGAGTTATCTAAAGTAGTTTTAGGAGTTATCTAAAAATAAGGAAAAATAAAATTAGGAGTTATCTAGTTTTAGGAGTTATCTAAATCTTGTATAAAAGGAGTTGCAGGTTTGTTGCAACTAAGCGTGTGTTTTTGTTATTTGAGAAAAAGAGAGCACATGATATTTCGTTAAGATTAATAAGAGAGCAAATTCTTATTACCGATCTTTTATACAATCATTAGACTCACAAACTATAGAAACTATATTGATTTGTAGTTCAATCTTATTACAACCACATATTCTTTAACCAGTTCTTAACTTCTCGTGGCTTCATGGTGATGTTCTCAACTTGAGGGCCATAACTTGTAGCGTCGTCGAGGCAGATTGATCTACCTTGGGGGAGACTCAATTGACTCGGCCTAGTACTTGAAAATCGCGTACACCCCCGACTCAATAAGACACTTCATGGTAGACTTAGAAACACTAAATGTTTACTCACCTTCCCAACCTCGTCCGTCGACTCTTTTCTCTCGCAAGGAAGTGAACTTCATTAACAAAGCTAATACTTGTTGAACAATATACAACAAAAGATCACATATAAATTCTGTCATTGAAAGTTCCATAACTTGAAGAAGAGCTAAATTTCTCAAGAAAACAATCACGGCATAACGAATTCAGCGGTGGCCTTCTCCCCTCTCTGAGGGCTGCTTATCTTTCGTAGAAAAAAATATATTTCAAAACAAAGCTAAGAATAATAAACAAAGTTAGAACAACACCGCAAATCAATCTAGAAGTTCAAGGCCCGACTTACCTTGAAGCCATACAAACGGTATACTTTTTTAGTCTTTTACATGATGATAAATCTCAGCAAAAGTTTGTGCAACTCATGGTCGAACTTAACATCTATGTCCATTATACCTCGCGAGTGGCAGAAGTTAAATGTTTGCAAAACCTCATCTAAAAATTGCAAGCTTATCACTAACCTCCGAGAATGCCATGGATTAGTAGTAGTAATAAAAATTATAGTGGACAAAAATTACCTTTAGTGTCCGTCACAAAACTTTTTTAAGTTTGTGTTGTTAACGTACTCAAATATCAAGCTTGGGGATATAGAGTGTTGATCTCTGACAACATAATGTATTTTGACAATACTTGCCCCTCCTCAAGGATTCTGAAGAATTTTAATCCCACTTAATCCCACTTTTAATCTGTTAAGAGAGGATATAACTTCAGTAAGAAACTCAATAGAAAAAACTCAATAGAAAAGTATTCAAGTGTAGACTAAGAATGCAAAAGGAACATGATTATGTTCTCATTAACCTGTCAACACAAAAGTTCAAACTCTTTTTCTTTTGCAATTTTAAGGTTTATAGCACGAACAAAAATGAAAAGCAACTATACTATAAATTTGTGAAGACGCTTACATTTTTTATTTAGGCAGGTTTGAAAATCTTGATTTGCATTTCTCTTTGTTGTTCATGTATACGTCCTCGAAAAAACCGCACCGTTGCCATGCCCCACCTTTGGCTCACTGAGAAGCAAACACAAAGAAGAATCTCAATTCTTATAACAAAAGCATTCTTTACACACCAATACCAAATCAGAAGAACTCCATCATACATGGCAAACCGAGTAACTCAACAAACTAATCAAAAACAATCATGATGTGAACATCGATAGCGAAGCTCAATTCGATATGATAAAGATTCATTTTTAGCTTGGAATAAACAATCATGAAGTGGACGCAACTAAAACCCGAACAACCGTAATGAACAAAGTTTGGTTTCTTCTATAGTGCAACAAACACAAAACCAAATAGTTTATAGGTGTTTCGTAATTTCAAATAACGAAAGATCTAACCCAACACACTCAATAAGCGGATCTCTCCGTCAATAGAATCATCACCGCCTTCTCCATCCCCTTGGTCATTACCTCCGTCGTCACATCAAACACCACCACCACCACCGTTGACGGAAAACAAAACGATCCAATTGCTAATGGCAGAAACCATGTCCGGTATGTGATTATTGCTGATTACCGGACTTTATATAAGAGCTCTTCCAACTCTTCGTCTTCTAAGCTTCAAGGGTGAAACCCACTTCAATATTTACTTGTGTATTCATTGATTAATTAATTGAAAGTTGAAACATATGAGACTCTTGAATATCTTGCAAGTTTTAATTAGAAAATAAGGAACTAAAACGTTTGAGTTTGCTGCGAATTTTATTCAAGCAACATAAATTTAATTTAGGTTCAGTTTCTTGACTGACGTGTCAAGTTTCTAAAGCACTTGAAATTGTGACGTGGACATGAGATTGAGCTCCAAAAGGTTCCTTTTATATAGATAGATTTTAGAGGGAAAAAAAGTAATGACGTGAATGAATGAAGAAAAGAAGTTAAAAAGAAAATGCGTATGACCATCTTCGGAATGACGTAATGACGTGAATGAATGAAGAAAAGAAGTTAAAAAGAAAATGCGTGCCGTTTTTAGTCAAGGGGATAGGAATGGTTGTGACTTGTGAGTGAAGCTCTAGGAGGGCATTTTTGTAAATTAGAGGTTTCTCTTCCGGTTAAATGCTAACCAAACCGGTATCACTACACTGTGCACACTAGGGGTGGGCATTCGGATATTCGGGTCGGGTTCGGGTAGGAACCGATCGGGTCCGGGTATTTCGGGTAGGGGTATTTAGGACCCGTATGGGTACTTTGGGTTTTTCGGTTCGGGTTCGGGTCCGGGTCTTTCGGGTATGAGATATTTGGAACCGGAAAATACTCGAAAAATCGGGTATCCGTTCGGTTCGGGTATTTTTCCATTATTTTCGGGTATTTTTCGGATATTTTTGGGTATTTTTCGGATATTTTCGGATATTTTTGGGATGTTTTCGGATATTTCGGATATTTTCGGGTATATTCGGATATATGGGTACTATTAACATATGAAATATAATAAAGTTTCGGGTACCCGTTCGGGTATCGGGTCGGTTCGGGTATTACCCGATACCCACGGGTACCAACTTTGAAGTAACTTTCGGGTAAATGTCTAATACCGTACCGAACCAAACCGAAAATTTCGGGTCGATTCCGGTTCGGGTAATTTGCCAACCCCTAGTGCACACACATAGACCAAACTGTATAAACGCAGTATAAACGCAGGAAACTGTAATAAGATTGAAGAAGAAAAAAATGTTCGAAAATCAGCTCTTATCGCTCTCTACATCATGCACAATGAATCTCAATTTCACATTCTCGCACTTCCTTGTCTCTCAGAGACCATCTTTATCTCCTCACAAGCTTAACCTTCCTACTCTCGTCGCTGTTTCAGCAAATCCCGACAACCTCGCCGGCGAAATTGACGGCGGAATGTCGGCGTCGAAGAAAGGGTCGGGGACGACGGCGAGAGGAAGGAGATTACTCAAAGTTAGAGAGGACAAGAGGAAACGTGAATACGATCGGATTCATGATTACCCATCTTGGGCAAAGTAATTTTCCTTCTTTTTCTCTTTTTTGCACTCCAAGTGTTTGTGTTTATGCCTAAGTGACGAGAAAAGAGTGAATTTTTACAGAAACAGTAAAGTGGTGGAGATTGTGAATGCAGGGTATTGGAGAGTGCGTGTAAAGATGATGAAGAGCTTCGTGCTGTTCTTGGTGATAGCATAGGTGACCCTGAGCTCATGAGGAAGAAGGTGTAAATATTGAGTCTTTCTCCTTTAGATGTGTATATGTTTTCTTTGTGAAGCTTGACATTGTTTGTTTACTATATTTATTGATTTAGGTTGAAGAAAGGGTAAGGAAGAAGGGCAAAGATTTTCAGAAGCAGAAGAGTGGTTCTGTGCTTTCTTTCAAAGTTAACTTCAGAGAGTGAGTAACCTTCTTGTTCGTTCACTTTGGTTGTTAATTAAGACCACAAATTCACTGTTTTATGTTTGATAACTTGCAGTTTCAATCCTGTTGATTCCTTTATATGGTTTGAGCTTTATGGATCGCCGTCAGATCGAGATGTTGATCTTATTGGAAGTGTGAGATATTGATCCTTCTTCTTGCTATTTCCAAACATCAAGTCTTACTGTGATGGCTCAATGCTTCATTCGACAATAATGAAACTTGGTTTTGTTAACAGGTTATACAAGCGTGGTACGTTATGGGGCGATTGGGCGCTTTTAATACATCTAACTTACAGGTTTTGTTCATCATCCTCTCTGTTTCTTCTTCCATGGTTTATCTCCATTGTCGTCTTAATGATAATAATCGAAAGTGATGATTGATTGCAGCTAGCAAACTCATCAATGGAATATGATCCTGTTTACGACGCAGAGAAAGGCTTCAAAGTGATGCCTTCGTCGTTCCATGACATCAGTGACGTTGAATTTCAAGACAATTGGGGTCGCGTGTGGTAAACATCCTGTTCAGACATACCCTTCTAGTTCAAAAACCATCTCCTACTTAAAGAAAATGTGTAGTAAGATCTTAACTTGCTTTGCTTGTTGCAGGGTTGATCTCGGTACTTCTGATATCTTTGCTCTTGATGTGCTTCTCAACTCTTTGACAGTTATGAGTTCAGAGTAAGAGAGAGCTTGTTGTTTCCTTCTTGTATCATCTATGATAGATTCCTTTCTCTGTTGCAGACAACTTAAGCTTTTTTTAATATATGAAATTCTCAGGTACTTAGGCATTCAACAAGTAGTATTCGGTGGTAAACGAATGGGAGACTGGGAAGAGGGAATGACGAATCCCGATTTTGGATATAAGTACTTCAAGATCTGAATACTCTGAAAACAGTTTTGTCAAATATTATTAGTGTACTTCTCTTTTGTGCTCTTAAGAACAAATAGCTAAATAGTGTAAAAGAATAAGAAAAAGAGACAATACCGGCTTCTAAGTTCCATTTCACTGAATTTTGTTCGAAGCACATACTTATAAACCGAAAACAACAACCACAATATGTTATCAATAAAAGCATATAAGCAACAAGTTCATAAGAAACTGACCATACTCACACTCCCACACACAGAGTCTCGAGAAATGGGAGAGTTCTCTGGCTTAGTAACGGTATTTGGTGGAGTAGTCTTTAGGAGCAATAACCAAACCGCGACCTTTCCTCGCACCGCGATAAACAGTCTCGATGATATCGATAAACTCTTGCTTGTCCTTGAGAGCCCAATTGATCTTGTTGTTGTTACCAGTGCCAAGATCAATCATAATGTGTTTGTTCCTAAAGAAGAACATAACAGTAGATGGATCGTAAAGCTCGTACATTGTGTTGAAATCTGGAACTTCTGTTATATCCACTAAGTATATCACCCCGAAGTTCTTTATCGTCTCAGCTACAGACGACAAAACCTCGTCCATCTATTAAAAACCCACAAAATCAAAATCAAATACATCGATTATTCGAAAAACCCATAGACCCACGAATCACGAACAAGCTAGATCTCGATATCGAAAGAGAAAAGGTTTGATTTTTTTGAAAGACCTGCATACAAGTTTCGTCCCAGTCGTGGCCGAATCGTATGACGACGAGACGCTCTTCCTCGGCGAGGATCGCCTGATCTACGGCCCAGCCTGAGTGTAAGTGCGGTAAAAGATACGACATCGTCTCTCTCTTTCTCTCTAGGTTTCGATTTCGTATCCTCTTGATATTATAAATTCGATTAGCCCTATCAGACGACGGCGCGTTGATTGCACGCGCGAATGGCCCCAAAGAGTAACTTGGGCTAAGCCCATTAAGGATGAATCCAACAGATTTTTAAAAATGGACGGTGGATAATGTAGTGGAACATATTAATATGGTGTGTCTGTTGTAGAGGATTACTAATCCAAAAATCTAATTATCCTATCCAAATATCTTGTACTCCCCCATCAACTCCATTTCGAAGCTCTAATTTATTTTTCTCTGATCTCTCCAACGATTTCAAAATCCAACTTCTTCCTTTGCTCTTCGGAATCTATGGATATCGCTTCGTCTTCACTCTCTCAAGCTCACAAGGTCGCTTTAAAGCATCAATCTTCTTCTCGGGTCAACAAAACCTGCTCTCTCGGTTCTGTCTCCGTTATCGGATTCTCGCTTCCGCAAATTGGCTCTCCTTCTTTGGCTAAACGGAGCTCTTCTGGGTTGGTAAGAGCTTGTGTTGCTGTTGAACAGAAGACACGAACAGCTATCATCAGAATTGGGACAAGGGGGAGGTTCAAATTTATCTCCTTTTTTGTCTTCCTTGACTTAAAGTCGTATCTGAGTCTATGAATCTGATTTTTAGTCTCATGGGTTCTTTGATTTGATTCAAAGTCACGATTTTGATGGAGTTTTAGTGGACAATGTCAATCACTAGCCATGTTTTGTGTAGATAGCTATAGTGTGTGATGCTTTTGGTTAGATATGAAACATTTTTCTTCCTTTGAAGATCTCTGCATTGATCCAAAAGTTGAGTTTTATGTGTTTCTAGTAGCCAAATCTTGTCTTGTGATCGATTTTTGTATGAATGGTGAATGAGCTTTAGCCACTGATGGGTCTTATCTTCTTTGTATTTTGTGCTTATATACTCTCACTATGTAGGACAGTCCTCTAGCACTTGCTCAAGCATACGAGACACGAGCAAAGCTCCAGTCAAAACACCCTGAACTCACTGAAGAAGGAGCTATTCACATCGAGATCATTAAAACCACGGGTGATAAGATCCTGTCGCAACCCCTTGCTGATATTGGTGGGAAAGGACTTTTCACTAAAGAGATAGACGAGGCCTTGTTGAATGGTCATATCGACATAGCTGTTCACTCAATGAAAGATGTGCCTACTTATTTGCCCGAAAAAACGGTTTTGCCTTGCAACCTTGTGCGTGAGGATGTTAGAGACGCGTTTATTTGTTTGACCGCAGCCTCGTTAGCTGAGCTTCCTGCTGGAAGTGTTATAGGAACCGCTTCTCTCAGGAGAAAGTCGCAGATACTTCACAAATATCCTTCATTAACTGTAAGTTTTCACATCTTTTCTCAACATAATGAATGCGATTTCTTATGGACCGGTTTTAGCTTACTTTAGGTGGACACGTGTGTTTATCTTACTTTCAGGTTGAGGAAAACTTTAGGGGTAATGTGCAGACAAGGCTAGCAAAGCTTCAAGGAGGAAAAGTCCAAGCGACTCTATTAGCACTAGCTGGTCTAAAGAGATTGAGTATGACAGAGAATGTCGCCTCTATCTTATCTCTCGATGAAATGCTTCCTGCTGTTGCTCAAGGAGCAATCGGAATCGCCTGTAGAAGCAATGATGATAAAATGGTATTCCAAGCTCTTTGTACTTACATCTGTGAAATATTGTGGATGAATAAATGATTCTAATAGTGTTTTACATTTGCAGGCGGGTTTCTTAGCTTCATTGAACCACGAAGAAACAAGACTGGCGGTTTCATGCGAAAGGGCGTTTCTTGAAACGCTAGATGGCTCATGCCGTACTCCTATTGCTGGTTATGCAGCTAAGGACGAAGAAGGAAACTGCTTTTTCAGAGGATTGGTGGCTTCCCCTGACGGTACTAAAGGTATGAAAACATTACAACATAAACACATGCAAGAGAATAATAAACATTCTTATCCTGAATTATCATTCATTTCTCATATGTTCCAACTTTGTGCCAGTTCTTGAGACCTCAAGAAAAGGTCCATACGTGTTTGAAGACATGTTGAAAATGGGAAAAGACGCTGGGCAAGAACTGCTTTCTCGCGCTGGTCCTGGCTTCTTCGGCAACTAAAGCCAATTTCAAAGAAGAGGAGGAAGAAGAGATGTGACATAGACAAAGCCTAGGCTAGCTTCTTAACATCTTTAAGTCCGTTTCTTCCTCATGTATCTGTTGTAACTTTTTTGATTTTGAGAGAAACATAACCTTTTCTTTATTGATTGTTTGTTGTATTTAGATCAATTCCTCTTTTGCAATTGCACCCTTTTTCTACCACTATGAAACTTGTTCACAATAAACTAGATGAACAAAAATGAAAAACAGAGAGTTTTAGCTTCATCTCCTTTGATCTTCTTCTTCATCAACAGAAGTATACCACTCTGGTCTTCTCTCGGAACAGCTCAGCCTGTAATTAAGGAACAGTTCTTCATTGCACAGTGCTCTTGTAGCCACTAGAACAATAGTCTTCAGTACAGGAGCATCCAAACCGCTATTACTCCCTGTCCTAGACAAGAAGCTTCTAAATCTTCTCATCTTATCATCTTCTGTGTACTTAAATACTACATTTGGAATGTAAGGTCTCATTTCTTTCTCTGACAATAGGAAGTCATACGGGCAAACCATGACATTAGGTTCCATGTCTTCACCCGGGTGATTGACGAAATGACCAAATGCCAGAGGGTTTCTCATCTCAAGAACCGCTTCTACGTTGCTCAAACCTTTAAACTGCCTACTCTGCAACTTCCGTACCTTGTCTAAACCGTTCTCTGTGGTTTTAGCGTCTGTCCTAATCTCAGGCGTCGTAAAGGAACCGTCCCATAGTTTTTGTGATTCTCCTCCATGACCACATGGTTGAGCATTTATTACTATCCCGTCATGCCTAGTGATCATATATGAGTCTTGTGCATCCATATTTGGATACCCGGGAATGTATTTGTAGAAAGCAGGAGAGTAAATCACACCAGGGTAAAAGGCTAAGACAGCTCCCACATCTGCTTCACCTTCTATGAAACAACCTTGACCCGCGTCTTTGTGAGGTATCAAAGATGGTTTGACCTCGAGGGTGTACCCGATTCGATTCTTTAACAGTAGTGAGACTTCAGCGAGTGTAAGAGGCTTAGTCTTATGAACAACTGTGCTGGAGAACAATCAGTGAGAAACAATCAATGATAAAGTGAAGAGTATTATTAGTTCACTATACATATTATCCCACACTCACCACTTGTATAAGGACCGCTTCTTGAACCTGACTCATTTCGGTCCTTTGCTTTGGCGAAATCAGGAAGAAGAATCTCGTCCATTGAAGAACAAAAGTTTTGGACTTGGCAATGAATGTTCTCCTGAACTTGCTTCTGTTGCTCGGAGAAAGTGGATTTACCAGCAATCTCAATGATCTCTTCTGCATCAGCCTCCTCGGCATCTCGTCCCAATCGATTATAGCTAATATCACAGAGAATCTTCAAAATCAAGATTACATTACATCTTTGAAACACTATAGTAGTGTATATACCAACCTTGTGAACATAAAGAGCTTGTTGGTGTCGGCTTCGAATTGGATTTGTTTTGAGTTCTTAGCAAAAGTAGTACTCTTTGCTAGAAGACTAACACCCTGTAACCCAAATAAAGAGGATCTAAGCATGTTTTCATTGAATTTAAGAAAAATACAAAAGGAAGAAACTTATACAGTGAAGACTTAATCATGCACAAAGATTGGAACTTTCTTCGTACCCATCATCTAAAAACACATACCGAAGAGGAAATTCACAGTGAGATAAACAATATTTTTCACCTGCTGAAATTTGCTGAAAAGAAAGAACATTTTGGAAAACGCCATTTTAGCACAGCTCTGTTTTGAATCCAAGAGCAGAGAAGAAGAAGAAGAAGAAGAAGAAGAAGAAGAAGAAGAAGAACAAGAAGAAGAAGACAAATCGCAAGAGCTTATTCAGTTGAAAGATTGTCTTTTTGGGTGATTACTGATTACAAAAGAGAAGCGACAGGACACAAGTGCTTGCTCCTGTCTCAAATTTTACAGTTCCTCCTTTAAATGGGCTTTAATGGGCCTTAGAACTTTGTTTCTTTAAAAGGTCTCTGTTACTATATTGTCTTTGTTCCCAAATTTTTCTTAATAAACATGTTTTTTAGAAAAAAATTAGTGAAAAACAACACAACAAAATTTATTAGAAAATAATGAAGCAGAATGGAAAACATATCATAACATAACAACAATATGCGAGCATTAAAACCTAGTTTGAATGATTGTACCAACAATAATAAAATGAGAAAAAAACTCTATATTTTAAAAATTCTAGGCTATTTATTTAAAAACCTTCAAAAAAGTATAAATAAGAAACCCACATTATGACATAACTAAACTTTATTCCAAAAAACAAAAAAAGTTCAAAATGTTTTAATTCATCAAATGAAACTCAATAAATCAAAATGGGCAAGTACCAAAACCATTAATGTCTAATTTAAGCAAAACAACAACAACGTCTCATGACTTGATGAATAGTACTCAAACTCGTTTTGTAGGCAATGGGAGAGAAGAAAGGAAGTGTGAGAACAAAGACAAAGATTGCGACGGGGCAAAAGTCGGAACTTGGTGACCGGCTCCTCTCACGGTGGCAAAAGTCAAACCGCCGGCGTAAGTCTCAACCCATCCAGCCACTTGACTCTTATGAAACCATGACCTCCATGGTGACTCCACTTTAAGTCCCATCTTCTTTATGCTATAACGTGTAGATGTTACCGGAACTCTCCCATCCGTATCCCCGCTATAATTAACCAGTATCAGAACTAGTTTTTTATAAAACCAATTGACAATAAGTAGATTGGTACGTGATTTATATATAATTTGAATTACCTATAAATCCATATGCGGAGACCTCCTTTCAAAAGCTTTTGAATGATGGGGATAATGGTTGATGGAGCATCACTCCATCCTTTTATAACATCGCTAGAGCACACAAAAACACATACATTAATCAATTACTTTGTTACATTAGAAAACTTGTCAAAATATAAATAGGATAGCTCTTATAAAATGTTTATACTATATAACCAAATAACTTTAAACATTTTTAAAGTAAAACAATCAAACTATTAACCATGGTTAATTAATTAATAGTACTAACCTGCAAGGAGTGTAGGGATAAGGAAGGTTTGTAACGTTGGCGTGGAGAGCAATTTGCACATCTTTGCGGTTAAAATAATTATCCGCATAGTCTTCCGTGCATGGATCATACCCGGATGGTAACTTATCCCACACGTCCTGTCAAAATAAAACATCAAAGAAATCATCAAGTTCCAAGTAAAGAAATTGCAAGGGTTTTAAGAACAAAAATAATCAAGTATTGGTAAATTTTGTAGGTACTTGAGAAGTAAGGAGACGAGGAGACACAACTAGTTTAGGTTTTCTCGGGGAAGTCGACGACGAAGAGGAGAGACAGACAGGAGTGTAAATGCTATATATGTCGATATCGGAGTAAGCATCCATAAACCCTTTGAAATAGTTGTAGCATTGCTCTGTCTTATTGGTTTGCTCTTCCTCAAAACGGCACGAGCCATGGATGTTATTATGAGCCTCGTCGGATATTATAGCGTGGCTCCATGCGTAGTCCACTAGTCCTGCCATGTCTGTTTCCTCGTTGATCACTGCGTTCCCAATCTGCAAAACAAGTACCATTTATATTAACTTTTATCGCAAGAAACACTATTTTCTTGTGTTGCAAGTAACATTGCAAACAACTTAATTAGTGTTATATATATACCATGAAGCCCTTGAGGTTAATTTGAGTGTCTCTTGTAACTTTCTTGTTCCTGTCGTAAATTACTTCCGCGAGCTGAGGAACATAATGACCTATAAGATTCATAGCCAATCATATCAAACAACATTAACACAAACCAAACATAATTAACGTTGGATTTAATTAAGCATAATTACCGGCATAACTCTCTCCCGTAATATAGAACTCGTTGGATCGAAATTCGGGGAATTTAGTGAACCAATTGATCAAGAAAGCAAGAGAGTCTTGTGCGGTAACTTGATCTCCAAGCTTCTTATAATCCATTGAATTATTTGTATATGAGAACCCAACACCAACCGGTGCTTCCAAGAATAACATATTGGCCTCTACACAAACACATTTTCAAACAAAAATGTAACCACAATTTAATTATTTGTATACTTGTAGATAAAAAAAATATATATATATATATATATATATATATATTGAAACTGTAATCACGATCATATCTCTAACAGAAACTATACTTAATTCAACCAATGAATTGTTGAAAAAAATCTTCATATTGATTTTGTATACCTTTGTTCCAAGAGAAATTATTAAAGGTAAGGTTGTGACCATTGTTACGAACAAGGAAAGGGCCTAGTTCTTGTGAAGCTCCATAGGCTATTGATGAGCAACCTGGTCCTGCATATTATATTTAATATTCACCTATCTATTTCAAAATTGTTTGTTTATAAATAGTCACATATAAATAATTAATAGTTTACTTAAAAATAGTCACCTATTAACTGCAAATTTGGTGATTTTATAAATAGTCTACTATACAAGGTAATAATATATCGTATTATTAATAGTCTACTAACGGCAAATTTTGGTGAGATCTAACAAAGAAAACAAAAAAAAAGAGATAAAGAAGGAATGAGAGAAAAAAAATAAAAAACAAGAAGGAAATAGGAAGAGAGAAGAAGAAAGAGAAGAAGAGAGAGAAAAAAAAATTGAAAAATTGAGTTTAAGGGTAGGATAGTAATCTTACACATCTACAGAAAACATCATTTATTTACTTAATTAACTCTCAAAAAATAACACTGAGCCTAATTTACCCTAATATCTACTACATATATAACCACATCAATTATTAATTAGACAAACTTTTGTTTATTATATGTATTTTTTTATTATTATTACATCTATATGTATTTGAATATTCAACATCTTATCCCTATTTATTAACTCGAGGATGATATTTTTCTTGGAAGGTGAAAGTGATGCTAAGAAACAGACAAAACATTGTATAGCAAATTTGATAAATTAGTTGAGAATTGAAGGATAAAGACAAAAGTAAGTTTAACAGTTTAGACACAAAAATTTAGACAATAAATGATGAAAAAGTGCTGTTAAAAAAACAAAAATGATGAAAAAGTATATTATGTGTCAGTCTGTCAGAGATGGACCAAATAATAAGCCCCCACTAGTTTTAAGACCAATGTCCAGAAGAGGCAAAGAATCTAACTCTATCCCACCGTACAAAAACTTGTTTGTTTATTATACATTGATATGCGTACGACATTGCACCCAACTTGATGTTTTCTTCATAGTTAAAATTATATAAGAGTAAAATTTAATTCAATCAAAATTGTAGCAGGCATTGGAAATTTATCTTGTTATTTATGGTCCAATAACAAAAGATTATGTATATTGACAAAAACAAAAATAATATTTTTAGAATTACTTGTTCTTTATTTTTATATAGAAATTCTTTAAATTAGCATGAAAGAATGTTTTTTGAACAAAAAATTTAAAAACATAAAAGTTTTTTTCCTTAATACCATTAAAAATATTTAGGATTAAAATATCATAAACACAAAAATCTAATTTTAACATTTAAAAACTTAAAAAATTTCATTTGGGTTCGTTATATACTATTTACGGTATAGTATTGAAAGTGTAGGATTTAGTTTTGAGGGTTTCAGGTTAATTTTAAAGGTTTTATGTTAATTTTAAGTTTATTTTAAATTTATGGTATTTTTGTCCAAACAAACTATTGAATGGTACGAAAAAAAAACTTTTACTATTTTTGTTTCAAAAAACTTTTTTTCAAGGTATTTTTAGAGAAATTGCCCGATTTTATATACTTTTATTATTATTATTTAGGAGTCCCACGACATGTGGTGATACTACACCCTGTGATAACCTAGTTAACAATGACCCCGCGAGTTTCAGAGTTCATTGCACCAATTTTGAAAATTCAAAAAAAAAAAAGAATTGTTACATCATCATTTTCACACAAAAATGAAAAACGACGATTAGAATTATTTATTTTTAAAATAACGTTATTAAACGATGTTAATGTAAATATCTAATATATCTCTTAGGAATAAAAAAGAGAATTAGAAAACTAGACTATTTGAATTACATTTCACAAAACTACACCATTTCCAAAATAATTCACAAAACTATATTTAAACCTTAAAAATTAAATCCAAATAAACTCTATCAACACAATCCTACCCCTTAATATTATACCCTAAACACTAATTAGCGAACCTAAATGAAAATATTTTAATTATGGTAATTTTAAAAAATGTAAATCAAGCTTTTAAAATTTTGAAAGGGTGTAAATATGTGAAAAAATTAAATTATGTGTAGTTTTGTGAAGGAAAGGTTGAAATGGTAGAGTTTTGTGAATTCCTCATAAAAACAAATAGTACCTAACTATATTTCATTACAATTTTTTTTTTTTTTTCATCATAGTCTAGTGTCTAAGTAGTTCTCTCCCAACTGAAAGCGGCGAGGTTCGAACCCCGGGTTATGCGATTAGATGCAGAGGTGACTACCATTGGGCCACTTGCTCATCCGCATTTCATTACAATTTAATATAATGATTAATGAACATGTAAAACTTAACTAACTTATTAATCAATTGTGTAAAGTGTCGGTAAAAAAAGAAGAAGAGAAAACTAACCTCCGTTGAGCCAAAGGACGAGAGGACGATGAGAAGAGTTGTGTTGTGCTTCAAAGAACCAATAGAACAGTGCCTTCTGTTTCTGTTCAGGTCCTAAGTTCACATAACCTGAATAGTGTCTGAAGTTAACCGGTGGTTGACCTGGTAAACCGGTCACCAAGTCATTTTCTTTCTTCCCATACGAATTACCCGTTACCTTCTTATCCGGTATTCGACCACAGGCTATTGCCGGTAACACAAAAACGCTTAGTAGCCAAAGTGTGTTCTTCCTCATGGCAAAATAGCTTCTCTTTTTCTCTCCTTTGTTATTATTCATTGGAAAGTGAAAAGAGTAGATGAGACAATGCTATTTGATTAGATGAGAAAACTTTATAGGACAGTGACATTGTATTATTTTATGTTAATGGGCCTAAATGGGCTATTCACAATTCTATCAAAGGCCCAATACATTATGAGAGAGAGTCAAGACCAAACCATAGATGTTGGAACGTAGACACTACGATTACTTTTTTTTTTTTTTGAACTAACACTACGATTACTTATTTACTATATTCCGACACAAAGTTAAGTATTATTTTTGAATGTTGTAAAAGACTATTTTGTGTGGTGATTTGTTAAATAGAACTGGAATAATTGATTTCAGTAATATTGTAAAAATTAAGAGAAAACATATTTTAAAAGTAAAAAAAACATATTGTAATAAAAATACAGTAAACAATTAAGTTCGGGAAAGGATAACATCACATAAGAGGTTTTCATCTGTCTCGAGAAAACTTAATGCACAACACGCCGCCTCAAGTACGATGAACAACATTGTCAATGGTCATTGTGTCGTGCAAATTCTTTAAAACCCGGAAAAGTCAAATTTCTCTTTTCTGTATTGAATTTCACTCTTTTTGAAAAACCACAAAGTTCTTACTTTTATTTTATTTGCTTCCATAAATTATTTTGAAAATAGTACATCTAATTATAGTATAGTAAATGATTTTTCGTTATTGTATTTTTATCTCATAACCAACCAAGTTAAAAAAGAATATTTGAAATCTAATTATGGTATAGTAAGTGATTTTTGGTTAATGTATTTTTATCTTTCTTTGATATTATTTGCCAAAAAAAATTTAATATGTAGAAAAAATAAAAATTTATATTTAGCATATATCATGATTAAAAAAATATATGTATATAAATAGTTTACTTTAGAAATAGTAAAACATTTTATGAGATTAAATATAAAGATAACTAATTTCTATTAAAAATCATAGTCAATTCTAATATATTATAAGAATATGAAGACAAATTAATAGGTGTGCATAATTGAAATTGTATTTTAATTTAGACTGATTTTCATTTAAACCAAACATTTTTATGGATATTTTAAAAACCAATTATTTTAATAAAACACTGAGTATAATTTGGACATAATAAAAAAACTCTAACTTCATAAGAAAATGAATATTCGGTATGATTTATAATTTAGTTATAACTATAAATATTTTAATCTCATCAAATGATACATATCTCACATTAATCAAATATTTTCGATGATTCGTAAAATAAAATAATTATCACAACAACTTTTTTTAAATACAAAATACTCATCAACTTTAATTTTATACTAAAAAGTATCAAAATTCTCTTAACAAAATGTTATAATGTATAAAAATACTCATCAATTTTCTTTTTTTGTGATGTAAAATGTATAAAAATCAGATTACATTTGATATTTGATTTTTGCTTGTATTGCACCAACATATGCGACTTCTTTTTGAAATGAGAAATGTAATGTAATTATATGGGTTCTGATATGTGGACTAGTAATGAATTGTTGTTAGTTTTTTTAAATCGTTCTAGTGATGATATATGTTATATTTCCTTGTTTAGTTCAAATAATGTTTCTCAATTTGTATATATAAGATTTTCTTCTACTTGTAAACTTCAATTTTGGTTTATTTTACTTTCTTCTTGTCTTTATTTAAACTAATCATTTTTTTGTTATAAGAGAATGAATCTTTGTTCTAATCTTTTCAACCTATTGAATAACGCGGTTCGTCATTGTATAATTTTTTATATATATGGTCTGAAGTTGGTGAAGAAAGCGTAATAAGGACAAGTTTTAGTTGTCGCTATTTTTGAATATTCCAATATTTATACCGATAAACCTTTTGGATACAAGCATATATGATATATATAACTAGTTTCAAGATTCAACCTTTTTTTGGTTTTAATATTCCAACAATTAATCAATGGGTGAAATATTATAGTGTTCTTATTTATGGATAGTTGATTATGTGTTTCTTTAGACCAAATTATGTGTCTAACAAGCAAATCTAATTTTAAGTATTTAAACTAGTACTATTTGGAAACTGTCAAAATTAACCTATATTTATTTATATTCAAATAGAGTAAAGAAAAATCCAACCGCTCTTAGCGATATATCAAAGTCATCGCAAGAAACGCATTATTTTTTTCCTTTCAATTAGACTTAAAATGGCGAAAACTGCGAAGAGAAACAGAGAAAAGAACCGATCTTCTTCTTCATCTTTTCTCGGATGTTTCGGATTTTCTCGGAAAATATACTCCAAAAAGACAAAGATTGTGGAGGAAGATGGTGGTGGAAATAAGAAGAAACGAACTGGGTGGTTTTTATGTTCAAAGTTTCATATGAAGAAGAGAGAGATGAACAAAACAGTGCCTATAGAGGAAACAGAGAAACATACTTTTTCGATAGTAGAAGTTGAAACTGATAAGCGTAACCCTTGTCCCTTGATAAGTCGTTTTACTGATCATAACCATACTAAGGCACATGATGATAAGACCGCAAATCGGGATACAAAAGAGGTATTGATCTCAAGACTACTTTTCAATTTATTTTATGGCCATTATGTTTTATGTGTTCCTTGGTTTTTATAAAATTTTAACATATATAGCTTTTTTGGTTTTGACAGTAAATCGTTACCAAATTTTCCAACGTTTTCTTAATATTTTGTTCGTTGATTACTTATTCAGACAAAACCGAAGGTCGTGAGGGACATAACCCTCTTCAGACCAAAACCCATGCCACGGTTGGTTTCTTTAAAGGAAGATACGTGTATGGAGAATATATCCCATACAACACGTATGGGAGAACCCGATTCGAAACAAACTAGGGTGAGAAACGGGTCACGGGTTAAAAAGTATGACCCGGTGATTGGGATCTCTATCGTTACGGTCACGCTTGTGATTATGTTAATATGGGGTCGTCTCTGTGCAATTCTATGCACATCCGCCTGGTGTTACTCGCTACCTCGTCTTAGAGATGCGGCCGCTTCAACAAACCGCAAAACGCAGCGGGGGAGGCGGTTTTATGTCTAATATGTGCTGGGTATCGTGTGGTTTGGACGGGTTTCTTGGACGGCAAAATTGCGTTATTAGTTGTGGCGTTTCTTCTTTTTAATTTGTTTAATATTGTAATGGTTTGGTGATAAAAATTATTTTTAACAATAACGATGACTGATTGTGAATAATGTTTTTTTCCATTTAGTGAATAAATATGTTGTCTATATCTTTCTATATGTTAAATGTTAATACGTACAATATCACATAGCCTATCTAGCTTTATAATAAAACACTACTATTTATTTGATTGCACGAAAATACATTTTAGTAACGTGTGGCAATGTTCATTAATTTATGGAAAATGAAAAGAAAACCTGACTACAAAAGTACAATTATAACTTACAAAAAAAAACCCAATCATTACATCAGAAGCTTATGCCTTCTGTATAATTTTCAATCCCAGATTTTTTTTTTGTGTTTCTTCCTTCCAACAAATTTTATCTAATCTTTTTACTTCTATTTACTCCACATTAAGCTAATATAGCTTTCTTTTTGCATTTGAATTTGTATAGACCCCCAAAAAATAAGACGGTTAAATAACGAGAAACTGACCTTAGTCCAGAGCAGTTTTGTTTTTCCGACCAGTTAAAGGCTTTGGTAAGCCATCAAAGATAGAGCTTGTAATAGCCGCAGGTGTAAGCAAATCAGGTTTCAAGCTCCATTTAGAAGTTGGCCATAGACACAATGAACTGTTATTGCTGTTACCGTCTGGATCTTGTAGACTCGATGCACTCGACGATTTTCTTACACTGCTAAAACTGTCTGAAACTGGAGCATCCATCAAGTTCATTGGTACCGGATTGAAGCTGCCGTTGTCTGCTTCCGCTGATAGATTAGTTCTGCTTGAAGCTTTCGATCTCAAAGCCAAGCCTTTCCCCGCTATCGATAAAAACCCGCCGTTGCTGCTAACGTTCTCTTCTTTTAACAGAAGCTCTGGTGTGCGTGACGAAAAGTCTGCTTCAGATTTTTGCCGTCTTCTTATAAACTTATCGGAATTAGATTCTTGAGGAGTGTTGTTATCTGGTGAATTGTTGACCTCTTCGAAAAGTGCATTGACTAAGCTTCTTGATTTCCTGTGGTGATTTAAAGGAATATTTGTCGACGGGAATGGTCTGAGATATTGATTATCGCCGTTGTTCGAGAGATGTTGAGAAGTTTCAGTCTTGTAAATTCCCATTTCTAAGAACCCTCCTTCGGAAACTGTTCTGTTCGCTGGCTTTAGCCCGTAATAACCTTGCAAAGAGTACATGGCTGGCGATACTTTCTTTTCCGATGATTTCAATCGCAGAGACTGAAACGAGTCAAACACATCGGGGTTGCTTCCGTTTGGTGATTCCATTTCGTGGCATGAACATCCCTCTCTGCAAAAGAAGATTCCAATGTATTAGAACTGTAAAAAGAGGAGTACTTGGTAATAGATATACACCTTCGGTCCAACACAACCAAGTCTCTATCTTTTGTTCCGTCTCTATCTTCGTTATTAAAGCTTTACTATAAACTTGAGGGGAGAAGACTTAAGGAAACAGGTAATTATGCTTAAGAATAAAACTTCTCAAACCGAGAAAACATGAGTATCAAATCAGATAGAAGTAAGAAGCAACAGCTTGAGATGTTTCCTATAGAAACTCTAGCCCCTGCATACGAAAACATGATCTGGGCGCTAGAAGTCGCGAGGTGGCTATTATAAAGAAGATCAAGAAGATATAAGTACCCATGGTTTAAGGAGCCATTAGATAAACATGGAGAAGGAGGATGTCTTCCTGGTAATGGAATCTTGAGAGACTTTAGAGCAAACATTTGAAGATCAGTAACAAGCCCATTCATCTTCTTCACATCTGAAACCTAAAGCATAACAAAAAAGGGAAATCAAAACAAGCAAAAAAGCACACAATTTTTCTTCATGTGTTCATCGTCTTCCAATATTAAATACTAATTCTCTTGTATCACTATCATTAACTTCTCTACCTAAATTAAAGTTCTATGCCAATACATTATTACACAACAACCTACGAAAAGTCAAATATTCTAAGAATGTAAATACGCTATTGCTACAAATCAAAACCAAAATTTCATAAAAAAATTCTGAAGAAAATCGTTAGCAATTTCACCTCAACGCCGTATTTTATAGCAATGCCTACAAGCGTATCGAACTTGGAGACGCGGTGTTCGATATAGCCACGATCAGGCGAGTTTGAGCAAGGAAACGGCGGCGATGAAGAGCTAGAAGGCGGAGGAGACGACGTCGGCGACGGGATCCGAAGGATCTTCGAGGAAGAAGATGAAGAAGATCTAGAAGGACTCATCTCACGGCGAATCTCAGATCGATCTAAGAATCCGTAGCCATTATCGTCACGGAATCTACCGTTTATGTATTCAGGAGCGCCATTGCGACCTGAGATTCGTCTCTCTCGATCCATAAACATTTTGTTCTTAAGCTTAGATCTGATTCAAAAAACTCAACATCGCCAAAAATCGAAACGGTGAAGAAGAAATACAGGAAACGACGAATATGCGTCGAGAGAGAGGAAGGGAAAAAAAAACTGTGGACTAGAGAGTCGAGATTTTCTACGAGAATCGATGGGAAAATTTTTATTAGTTTTCCCAGATTTTCCGGGAAAATAAGTGTTAAGAAACGAGAGATCTCTATGCTTCCTCTCTTCTCTTCGTAGCGGTGGAATAATTTTACCAAAGTTGTTATTTAATGAGCTTTTAACGAAAATAAGAGGAAACAAATAAAAAGTGTGGTTGAGATTATTGCATTATTAAGAGTTTAATACACTTTTTTACAAAAAAACTTAAATTGCTTTACAGCCAAAATGAAGCGAAACAGCTAAACATTAGTATTAATGTCCGAATTAGGTTATTAGCAAAAAGATAAATGGTCGATCATTTAATCATTCTTACACTATCGTAGTCCTGGGATTCGATTCCGGATGGAAATATGTTGTCTCATGTAAACTTATGACTGTCATTAGACCAAGATCTTTTCTCCAATAATACCGTATTTTAAAAATGAGGTAATTTATTTTTAGTTCATGATCAATTAAAGGAAATTAATTATGAGATTCTGATTCGGTCAACATAAATTAACTACTTAACAAATAAATACTCTAGCTTACTTCTAGTGGATAAAATCTAATAAAAGTGTTTAAAGTCAAAAATAAAGTCTAGTATCATATAGTGTCGGCGAGTTAATAAATCCAATATTCTTCTTCGCCTAATCAAATATGAAATATCACACATAGCTAAACAATTTAAACTACTTGATTAATGAATGAACATTAAATAAAGCCACAGGGAGACATGTTGTTGTGCTACATGACCATTTCAAAACATCATCAAAACTAGAATCACTAACTTTGCGTTTATATTGAATGATCTAAATATATTTCTCTGAATTATTCTAACAAAAAGGGGGATGTAGCTCAGATGGTAGAGCGCTCGCTTAGCATGCGAGAGGTACGGGGATCGATACCCCGCATCTCCATTTTTTTACATTTTTTTTAGTGAATATTTTCATGGGCCTTATTATTTACATTTTGGTCTTATGTTACTTTGTTAATTTTATCTGGACAAGCACTTCTATAAAAAGGCTTATTGGGCCATTGGCAAGCGACAAAGTAGTGCTATATTTCTACCAACAGAAACAATAGAAATATCTTAACAAGTTATTGTCAAGATTCGCCACATGTGTTAGTTAAGTTTGATTCCGATTCTAGTAGTAAGTAACCACCACACAAATGTGTTTTGGCCACTACTGTGGTGGGGTCGGGGAATCTATAGTTAAAACAATGGGGCCAGATTGTAAGAAAACATTTTTTATGCGGGTCTCTTAATAAAAACTTTTATTTTAATTATATTAGGAACCTATCTTTCTTCTTACTATCTCCGCCGTGAAAGATGGAGGAGTCACGAGGATCGCCGGCGGAGCTTGGCTACTACATGCCGGCGGAGTGGGAACCTCATGCTCAGACTTGGATCGGCTGGCCTGTAACTCTCTCCTCTCTCTCTCCTCTCTCCTCTCTCTCTCTCTCTCTCTCTCTCTCTCTCTCTCTCCATGTTATTAGAAGAAAAAAGTAATTGTGAAGAAGAGAATCTCGCTGTTGAAAAATTGATAGACTTATCGTAAAGAGATTAGATCTGTCCAAATTATTGTGTTAGTTAGATTCATGTGATCACTGTTTTAGATGAATCAAAGACATTCCCTTTTTGTGATTTTTGGATCTTTGTTGTTATGATTCTGAACACAATATTTGGCTGTAGGAACGGCAAGATAACTGGAGGCACAACGCTTTGCCTGCACAAAGAGTGTTTGTAGAAGTTGCAAAGGCCATCTCAAAGTTTGAGCCTGTGACTGTCTGTGCAACCTCTGCTCAGGTTTTGTTTGTGTAGCGAATAGAAATCATACCTGAAACATGATTAACATCTTTGTGGTTTTATCGGCTAATGTACAAATGATTGCGTGCGCGTGTGTGTGTGTGTTTGTCTTTAGTGGGAAAATGCAAGGAAACAGCTTCCAGAGGATATCAGAGTTGTTGAGATGAGCATGAATGATTCTTGGTTCCGCGACTCTGGACCAACTGTTAGTTTGTTTAATAACTTATGTTGTTTGTTTATGTTGCTACTGTTCTTTATCTCACTGAGTCTTTGTGTGTGTTTTTCTTACAGTTTGTTGTGAGGAAAAGACCTTTGAAACTTAGTTCTTCTCTTAATCGAAACATTGCTGGAATCGACTGGAATTTCAATGCTTGGGGAGGTTAGGATCTCGAAGCCCTTTTTAAAAAACTTTTCTCTAGTTATTTGTAGTTACGGCTTGACTCACTTTTTCGCAATGGCAGGAGCTGATGATGGTTGTTACATTGATTGGAGTCATGACCTTCTTGTTTCAAGAAAGGTCCCTTAAACAAACTCTTTTATTTCGTCATATCACATTTCTCAGTATCTTGATTTTTCTTCTACTATCCGTCAGATTCTCGCTGTTGAGCGGATTCCGAGATTTCAACATTCTATGATTCTTGAAGGGGGCAGTATCCATGTCGACGGTGAAGGTTTGCAACTTCAAAACTCGATAACTAGAAGAAAAAAAACAAACTATTTGAATTTGTTATTGTTCACAGTTCAACTTTGTTGCTCTGCGTATTCGGCTTTTGTGATTCTGTATATGTTCTTTAGGAACCTGTCTTGCCACAGAAGAGTGTCTCTTGAACAAAAACCGGAACCCTCATATGAGTAAAGAGCAAATAGAAGAAGAACTCAAACAATATCTCGGTGTAGAAACAATTATATGGCTTCCTCGTGGTCTTCACGGTAATGTCTATTTCGCTCTATCCATACTAGTTACATTCAAATTTACATTTTGGTATATCGGTTTTAACTAATATAAACTGTAAAAAAACATTATTTCAGGCGATGATGACACAAACGGACACATAGACAACATGTGCTGCTTCGCAAAACCGGGAGTTGTTTTATTGTCTTGGACAGACGACGAAACCGACCCTCAATACGAAAGATCCGTAGAAGCTCTTTCTGTTTTCTCAAACTCTGTCGATGCTCGTGGAAGGAAGATTCAAGTCATCAAACTTCACGTCCCGGGACCTCTTTACATGACCGAAGAAGAAGCTTCCGGAATCACTCAGGCACAACTATCAAGTTCTAACTTATAAAACTCCAAAACTTTGAATCTGTTGTGTCTTCTTTAACTAAAGTTTTGTATTGCAGGAAGGTGAAGCTATACCGAGGCTAGCGGGGACAAGACTCGCTGCGTCTTACGTGAATTTCTACATCGTTAACGGAGGAATAATCGTGCCGCGGTTTGGAGACGCGGAACGCGATGAAGAAGCGATCCGCGTCCTCTCGGAGACATATCCTAATCATGAGGTTGTGGGGATAGAGAATGCAAGAGAGATAGTTTTAGCTGGAGGAAACATTCATTGTATTACGCAGCAGCAACCGTCAGAGCCTAACGATGATGGCGGTTACTGACGGTGGTAATGCCGCCGCGAGATTGATGAAATCATGGCCGTTGATTTTTTATATATTTAGTATATAGATTTGATTCAACGAGGGCGTTGGAGACGTTATTGGCTCGTTAACTCATTGGTTATAAATTATGATCAAAAATAAACAATTCGCGTAATAATGTCTAAACAAAATTAGTTAAATTAATCTATATATTATTATTTATATATTATTATTTATATATTATTATGGGAGAATTATAAAACTACACCATTTGAATTACATTTCACAAAACTACACCATTTCCAAAATACTTCACAAAACTACACCTAAACACTCAAAATTAAATCCAAATAAACCCTACCCAAACAATCCTACCCCCTTAATACTATACCTAAACACTAATTAGCGAACCCAAATGAAAATATTTTAATTTTGATAATTTTTTAAAGGGTAAATCAAGCTTTTAAAATTTTGAAAGGGTGTAAACTTGTGAAAATATTGAATTAGATGTAGTTTTGTGAAGGGAAAATTGAAAGGGTGTAGTTTTGTGAATTTCTCTATTATTATTGGGAGAATCACAAAACTACACCATTTGAATTACATTTCACAAAACTACATCATTTCAAAAATATTTCACAAAACTACACATAAACACTCAAAATTAAATCCAAATAAATTTTACTCACACAATCCTACCCTTTAATATTATACTCTAAACACTAATTAGCGAACCCAAATTAAAAGATTTTAAATTTGGTAATTTTTTAAAAGGTAAATCAAGCTTTTAAAATTTTGAAAGGGTGTAGTTTTGTAAAAAAAATTAAATTAGGTGTAGTTTTGTGAAGGAGAGATTGAAAGGGTGTAGCTTTGTGAATTCGTCATTATTATTTAAGGAGTACATTTTTAAAAACAATCTTAGTTTTGTACAAAAAATACATGTTATAAATTGCAATTAAGAACAATTCAACAAAATTCTCGTAGTTTGGTCAAAATAATGCACCATAATTTAGTTTTATGTATATAATAAATCATGTTTTGGGAATGAAAATAAAAAAAGTAATTTTGGTGTAGCGGATTGAGAGTATCATTAAAATCTAACAAGGTGTGTGATAACTTGCATATTTTACACATTTTACCTTAGTTTATGCATTAGAATTCATTCATTTAGGTTGCATTTAGTGTCATATAGGTTGCATTTTGGTTTGTTTTGTGTATTTCAGGTTTTGGAGCATAAAGACTGCGAAAGTGATGAATTTAAGCCAAAAAGAAGCGGATACACTTGCATCGGCATGTTGTATCGGTTTCTGTTGGCCGATATAGAAGACAGAAAGTTTGCCGAAGCTTGTATCGGCCAACCATATCGGTTTGGAGTGGCCGATACAAGAGAAAAAGACCCGAAGACGCATATCGACTTGTTGTATCGGCTTAGCCTGACCGATACAAAGGAAACTGAGCTGAAGAAAGACTACCGAAGCGCATATCGAGCCAGCCTGTATCGGTTTGTTATGACCGATACGAGTCGCGAAATTTTATAAAGAATTCGGTTTTTAATGTGTAAAAAGGAAAACCAATTAAACCAATTTTGGTTTCCTTTATTTTGATTTTGGTTTGATATTATATTAGGGTTGAATTGTTTTTGAGAGGAGGCTATCTGGTTTTTTTAGTTTTTCATCGCTGCTTTTGTGTTTTTTTTGGAGACTTGGAGATTCTTGGTGTTTTGCTTTGGCCTCCTTGTAATCTTCATCATCATTGAATACGAGATTTCTTTACCCTATTTCTCTTTGTTTTTATTTATGCTTATGATTTCCTTAAACTCAATTGCTATGAATTTCAATATGATTTGTGAGTAGTTCCAAATAGACAATTGGGTTAGGGTAAAAGGGGTTTGATTAAATCTAGGATGAATGATTGTCTAAAACTTAATTGTTTATAAAACTTTAGTCTTTGGTAACAGCCTTAAAGCTTTAATCGGGTTGGCCATTCGATTATCGAACCAGAAAACTTTATGAATCGAGAGATTATAAAGCTTCTTGAACAATTACCTTAGAACCAAGCCTAGCTTAACCGAGAGATCTGTGTTAATAAGTTTGGTGGTTAGAATTGATTTGTCCTTAAAGTTTCTCGACGATTAAATTATCCAAGACATTGTTTTAGTTTAATTGTTGAGAAAAGGATCATTACCACGAGAGTGGATTGATCTAAAATCGATTTCAAAACCTTAAAGTCATTTTTGTAAAAGACAATTTGAAATCCGAAAGTTTAATCACCCTTTAAAACCCCTTAACCTGATTGTTTAGCTTTTTATAAATCTTTCAAAACTTTTAATTCTCGTTTTCGTTTTATTTAATTTTCGGTTACAAATTCACACAAACAACAATCTTTGATCACGCTTAAACTAAGTCCGTTTCTTACAAATTCAAATAAATTGTTTGCTCCTGATTTGGTTTGACATCTTAAGTACTACATTAATATATTAGATTTAACGGGGTAAAATCTCGTTTATCAGTGTGGTATAGTACTATTTTACAAACGTTTATTTTTATATTCAAATATTGCATTTTCACAGTATAATAATAACTATTTTATATTAAGTTTGATATTTTAAATTCAAGTTATAATACATAGTTTAGGGGTTTTAAAAAATATAAACAAATATAACAAAATTTCAGTTTTTATAAAGAAATACCCCGTTGTGAAACTATTATTTATTTGTAAAATACTTTTGTATCACAATTTATTCAAAATATTTTAATCAAAAATAACCCTGCGCATCAAATCCTAGTTTGTTTTAAAATAGTGTAATTCTAAAGTTATTAATTTATACAGGTTTATTAACATTTATTTTGAATAGTCCCAGTGTCGTTAGTCGAGTACTTTTATCTTTTACTAATTTGATATAAATAATTTTCCTTTAAAGTTTTTTTTTCTAACATGAATCATAACTCTCTTCACCGATGTAAGAGAATCACATATTGATCTTTTGTTGTCAACAAGTACAAGTTGATTGACATATCTTATATATATAAACTTGTAAGCTATATTTTACATTTTCTTTAAGATATGTATAAAGAAGTGTTCACTAGGTACAGTGGTACACATAAATACATAGCCGTAGATAGATACCCATAACATGTTTGTTGAAGGAGTTATTCTTCTTTTTTAATTTCTCATTTAATTTAATGAATTTTTTGTTTATTAATATACGATCTTTTACTTTTACAGATTTGAGTCACTTCAAAGAAACAAAAGAATTAAATCACATAAGTCAATTTCTGGAAGATAAATGTCTGATCACTATTTATTTCACTCTCAGTAAAATTAAATTAGTATTTTTAAAAACTTCACTTCTGTCTTCTGTAAATATCTACAGTCTTCCTACGTCCAAAATTATGATCACTAGCTATTCCTCTATATTTCCCTTTTCAGAAACTTTTAATACTTGAAGTAACAAATAAAAACTTAGATTATATCATATTTATTTAATTAAAAATCCAAACATTACAATTCTCTTTGGTTGTAGTGAGTAGTGACATTTCTTGTTAACTAATTAATAACCTATGACATTTTTTTTTATGACAATATGAAATATTTATTCAATAAGTGAACAAAATTAAAAGAATTTGGTAGTTAATAGAAACAAAATTAATCCTGATATAGGTAAATTATGTGCATGTTAAAAAAATATGAATAATTTTATATAGTGACAAAGCAAGCCAAAGATGTTTGAACTTTTTGAGGAAGAGGAAAAGACTAAACAGCAGTAAATTAAAAGGGATATATAGTAGTGTAGTACTATAATTTTTTGGTACTCCCTTATTTAATGTTTACTACACATTTTCCAATATTTTCACCATAAATTTAAAAATTATTATTAGAGGACAAATTAAAGTTATACTTTAATTCTCAACCATATTGATTCAATTGGAATTTGCAAAAATGTTTTAAGATTGAAAAACATTCTCCTCTTGCACTTTCTTTCATTATAATAGTTATTGTCCTAAAAATATAATTTTTAATTTTAAATCTAAAATAACACTAGTTAATTCATGTGACAACACTTAACAATGAGTTGTGTCTATATATTTCAATTTCTAGAGAAAATAATCAATCCTTATTATGCACTCTTCTTTCCTATGTTTCAATTGCTAAGAGCATGTTTATCAAGGGTTCTTATGTAGAGTGCTTGTGTATTTTTTTGTGTATTTTTTGTGTATTTGAGTATTAAATTAAATCAAAACATGTACTATTCATAAGAACTCTACAAAAAGGGGAGCTTAAAATGCTTAATTAAGCACTTTTCATTATAGGTGCTTATGAATAGTACATGTTTTGATTTAATTTAATACTCAAATACACAAAAAATACACAAAAAATACACAAGCACTATACATAAGCACCTTTGATAAACATGGTCTAATTTGCTATAATATTACTAACTCAAATGATACATAAAACTATATTTATAAGTACGTAATACAATTTTGAAAAGATGGATATGAAATTTAATTAAAGTTTTATAATGCATTTTAAAAAGGATATGCAATTAGTGTGAGATAGGAGATTTCACTTTCTCTCCTTCACGGCTACTAGCTGGACTCTTGCTGTTATCATCAACTTCACCATTTATGGCACATACTCTCTCTCTATCTCATTTTGTTTTTTTGGTTCATTTTTTGGTGAGATTTTCATATACGGTAAAACCTCTATAAATTAATAACGTTGAGACTACGAAAATTTATTAATTAATATTTATTAATTTATAGAGATATTTTTACAGAAAATAGTATCTTTACCAAATTTGAGATGTTATAAAAGTGCGTGTTTTACGAGTTTCCTAAGTATATTTTAAAACTTTTCAAAACACAACTTAAATTCTAAGAAAAATTATTGTTTGGGTTTCATAAATCCATAAAATTTGTATAAAGTTCATTTAACAATTATAAACATTTATTTTATGCAAAACAAACTACTTATAATAAAAATGTTATTAAATTTTTTGTTCTTTACGTACTAATAAAATTTAATGTGTATGTAATCTTAAGAAAACAAACAGTCGACGTAATCATATTTTACTATATATTATATGCATAAAACTACAGTTATTAATTTATGATATTATTGAGACCATATTTTTACATAAGAATTTCTACAAAATTATTATCTTATCAATTTATCGAAATTGATCATTTTTTACATTGACCCGGCTTGGAACCGACATATTTTATTATTTTATAGTGGTTATTAATTTATAGAGTATTAATTTATAGATGTTCTACTGTATATTTATATATATATATATATATATATTAAACTTTAACTACCAAATTATACTTTTTAAAAAATAACTACCAAAGTAGAGATGAACAATACAAAGGTGAATGTGGTTAGTTTAAGTAAAGTGGTTTTTGATTAGTTGAATATATAATGTTTGATAATAAAAAATAAATATTGGTTTATTAGCTTGTAAATATATAAAGTAAACTACCTAGTTTGATTAAATTTGGTTTCATCTTTCATGTTATATATATTTTTTTAAATATATTGGTCTCTTTTGTGATAATCTTAATAAAATGGTTTTTGACGTTAAAAAAATAATTAAAAATAGGAATTGTATTTCTATGCCAGAAAATAGTAATGTGTGTGTTAATTATTGGATGGGTATGTTTGTCTTGTAATAATTTAAGAATAAAATAGTACTTATAAATTAGGGTAGTGATGATGAGCTGTTATTTGGTCAGAAGGAGGATGAGAGAGATAAATAGCAATTCTTCTCTCAGGTGTTTTAAATACAAATCTCTTCTCCATCTCTTCACACCCAACTCCTTCCTCTCTTATCTTTATATATAAAAGTCAGCCTCTAATTATCTTTTTTAATTTTTCCCCAAAAAAAACAATTATTTTCTCTTCATTTTTGATAGAATATTCTCTTTTTTTCTATAATAGTTAGTTATATTATTTCAATATTTTGTTTGTTTGAAGAAACCCTCTTAGTTTTGTCGTTTTATAACCAAATGCATGTATACATACATATGCCATATATTCACCTTTGCATACATGTATTTATATACACACTTGCTTGTTAAATTGTATACTTAAATATATCTCAGCTTCTTTTCTTGTTATTATCTCACTTTAGGGTTTTTATTGGTGGTCTCATTTTTGGGTTTTTTTTTGTTATCTTCATAATATATACTACTAGCTTAATTCCCTACACATAACACATACAAACAAGAGTTGTAATCATACAAATAAAAAATGGATTCTGCAAACAATATCTTTGGATCTGATGAGGATTGTCGTAGCTGTGAATCTGGATGGACTATGTATTTAGCATCACCATCTAATGATCATCATGATGATGATTACTCATGTTATAACTATCATGATGATGGTGAAGTAGATCAAGAAGAAAGTGATGGTGGTGATTCAATGGAATCTGATGCATCTTCTGGTCCCATGGAAGACAAATCTTGTGTCAAACTTGCTCATCATCAAGAAGAGAGTGAGGAGCAAAACTCTATCAAGAAGAAGAAGAAGAAGAAGAAGACTACTAATGAAGAGATGGTGGTGGAGACTACTAGGGTTTACAACAACAACAATGATGATGATGATGATGATGATGGTGGTGGTGGTGATAATTATGATTATGATGATGGTAATGATAGTTATAGTGTAGTTCATAGCTATGTTGGTTCGGTTAGACAAGAAGGGATAGTTTGACTTTATTGACTTTTTGTTTATGTTTGATATTCTAAAGTGCAATAATGTTATCTTTTGCTCCATGATTGATGAATGCTATGATTTGTGTTGTTAAGTTTTTGAATTATTAGTAATTTATATATATATAGATCTAATGATGATGATTTGTTAGTTATGTGTATCCTACAATTTGATAAATTACTCGTTATATATATATGTAACTATATATCAAACGCATGCATGTGTGTGTAATTAAAAGCGAGATCATAGTACAGATCCATACAGTGATGATGATGGTGACTAATTGTGTTGATGATAACTTTTGAGATGTACCATCATAATGTCAATGCTTTAATCCATTATGGGGTTTCTTTATGGTCACTATATACTACCCCATGTCACAATTTGAAACCCATTATAGAAAATTAGATATAAAACTTAAAATTATAAACCTAGCTACAATAATTAATTATGAACATTTCAGAATAAAACTTTGGTTAATTATATATAGTAGACGACGCACGAACACAAACACACACACACACGTGCACAAAGTGTGAGTTTTTGTTTTGTTTTGTTTTTGGTTTTCTAGTGTGAGTTGTATATCATTGAGACATAAAACAAGAACCCATCATCTTTGGTTTGTATCTTTAGTAGAGACAGTGAAACATGTTTTGTGACCATAGGGAGGGGACATATCTCTTATGCACGTGTTTATATATATCTCTTCTGCAATTCTTTTTATGTTTATTTTTGTTTTTGTTTTCGTTTTTTTTTTGTCCTCTTAACCTAACTTTTGTTGTTGTCATCTATAATACATGCATCCCCCTATTGTAGTATCTATACACAACTACAAATTAACGGTAAGCTATAATGTGTGAATTAGATAGAATTCAAAGTCAATAGATTTTAAAAGCATTATGAAGTTTTTCATTAGAATCAAAATGACACCAAAATAAGCTAAGAAAATTGGTCATTAACAAATTCTTGTTAAAAAATTATATCAAAATTCAGTTCAAATGAGATTGACAACATATACTATTCCGTTCTTTAATATTAGATGTTTTAGGTTTTTAATTTGTTTTTTAAAAGTTATATGTTTTTAATGTAGTTTTAATTGGTAATTGTAAAGTTCAAAGCAAATTAATTGAAGTTTGTAGAATACTATTGATTAAATTTTATAGGAAATTGTTGAATTCATCAAATAATATATTTATAATAAGTAATTAATGTATTTAATTAATATGTGTGAAAAACTAATATTTAAATTTAATAGAACTGGAAAATTAAATCAATTGAATATCACAATATTTCAAAAGAATTAAAAATCTATTTTAATTATTTTGTTTATGACAAAAATCTATCTTATCGAATAAAACAAAAATTTAATAGTTATAGAACCCTTAATTCATTTAAACTGAATTAAAATATTGTTGTTAGGATAACACCTCCTAAAACGACGTCGCACTAAATGGGCTAGGCTAAGTCGATATAATAGTTGTAATGAGATCACATTATATGGGCTAAATCGAACTGTTACCCATTAAAGGAAAGTATTCAAAAGCAAAAGGGCAAGTCTTGAAAATCAAGAGAAGGTGAGGGTATTTGTGTAATTTAAAGCTCGTAGTTTTCAGATGAACGTTGGAGAAAGAAAATATTTGGGATCTAAAGCTTTTTTAGACTTGAAAGAATCGAATTTTGAAATAAACAAAATAATTTTATATTTGACTAAAAGTCTGGTCTAAGGAGAAGACTAGAAACTGAAGCAGCAGATCTATAGAGAGGAAGAAGAAGATGTATAAGCAGCAGCAGCAGAAGAATCAACATTTGGTGGATCTAGAAAGCGATTCTGGATTTGGGGACGAGAGCTCGTGGCTCGCCGGCGACGAAGATCTCCGATTATCTCCTCGAGAATCTTCCGCCGTTGAAAAATCAGGCAACGAGGATGTAGATCGAAGTCTGTTGAAAGATCTCGTTGAGATGGTTCCTCTCATCGAACATTACATGGTGAAATTTTCTCGATTTTATCTGACCTTATTATACGTGTCTGGGTTTCGTGGGCGTTTTAGATTCGGTGGTTGATTTTAGAGAAAATGTAGAGATTATTTCACTTGTTTTTGGAGAATTTTGCAGCAATATTGTGAATTGTTTTTATAGATTCGTTTCTCTTAGATAATTTAGTAAAGTGTAGATATATGCTATTTTGAGAGAAATTGATGGTATTTTTGACATAAAAAATTGATTTTTTTTTAAAGATAAGATTTGTAGATTTTTGTATTTTGGGTTGAAACTTAATGAGTTTCTTCTCCTTCTTCTTATTATTGAATGTGAATAGGAGCACAAGGAAAGGAGCTCGTTTACGCGGCGTGGTTCAATGATCTACACTAAGATGCCTTCCAAAGAATCCTTGTCAAGAAAAGTAAGCTGTGATGGTTCTTCTTCTTGTCTTATGTAATCTATATATCATCTCTTTACCACACTTTCTTCAAACATGATTCATACATCGTTGGTTGATTCCATTGGGTTTAATGAAGACTTTTCGAGTTTGTTATCTTTTCCCTTTTGCGGTATAAGCTGATATCAGCTTTGGATTGTGTAGTAAATGTTGTCATAGTAGTGGGTTTTCTGGTTTCTCCATAGTTTAATGACTTATGTTTACATGTACTTGATTCAAAAGGGAAGAAATGCTTCTCATACAGGAAGAAAAAAGAGAGACACAGAGGGCAATACCGACGATACGAAGAACACTACTAGAGAAGATGGTGGAGCCACAAAGGCTTTGTCTAGTGCAGAAAAGGAAGAGATGAGTAGACTAAGAGAGCAAGTGAATGAGTTCCAAACAAAACTATCGGAGAAAGATGAGCTTTTGAAGTCAATGGATATGTCAAAGAATCAGGTAAAAGATATACAAGTTAAGCTCGAAGAAACAAATCGCTTGGTTGCTGAGAAAGAGACATTGATCAAGTCTATGCAGTTACAATTATCCGAGACAAAGGTAAGCCCTCCTTCTCCTCTTTGTTTAACAGACTCTTTGTTTATTCCGAATCTGGTCTGAAGAAAATAGATAATGCTTATGTTTGGACACTGTTTTGTGGAGGCATACAATTCCAATGATTTCTCTTTTTCAATTATACCATCTTCACATGTTAAGAGCTTTGTTTTGTTTTCTCCAACTAGGTCAAACTTGCAGACAAGCAAGCCGCGCTCGAGAAGACTCAATGGGAAGCAAAGACAACAGGAGCTAAAGCAATCAAGCTTCAAGAACAGCTAGATTCTATCGAAGGAGATATCTCTACGTTCACACGGGTATTTGAAACTCTGGCGAAAACAGAGTCCAACAAACTCGACAAATACTACGACGCAGCCCCCTACGAGTTTGAACATCTTCCATATCTTGTAAGTCAAGAAGCCACAACAATCATCTCTCTGTATCTCCTTTTTCTTGGCTCGTATCTAATGTTATTTGCAAAAAAAAAACAGGACGATGTAGATGAAACCGAGCTGAGAAAGATGGAAGAAGCAAGATTAAGTTACGTTGAAGCTGTGACTATTGCAAAGGAACGAGAAGATGAAGAATCTCTAGCCATGGCTGCTAAAGCTCGAGCTTACTTGCAATCACTAGCCTTTAAATTCTAATCATATCTTCGCCGTTCTTAGGTTGTATGTAAGATTTGTACCATGACAAAAATATTGGAGAAGAAAAGCTGCATAAATCAGTGAATGCATTTTCGATTTAGTTTTCTTCATTTGCTCTATAAATATCTTTGGAGCACGAAATCAGATTGTAAAATGTTTATCTGTTTTATACTGTTAGGTTTGGTTTGTAAAAAATAGTGTTACAAAACCAATCTGGGTAAGCATTTAAAGCCAAACAGTTTAACATATCGAAGAAAATTGGACTGAGATGGTAGGGGCTGCGCGAACGCAAGACCCCCTCTGCCACAAATAATGACGCAGGCTCTTCCACTTGGGAAGACCTTAGGCTAAGCACCCTTCCTTAAAGTGCAATGGAAGTCACTAGCCTAGGCCACTCTTCTTCTTGATCAAGAGTCGACCCCGTCCAGGTAAGTAATTTTCACATTGCCGTAAGGTCTTCTTTTATATTCGCGTCTCACACCCTTCTTTGTTTCTTCTTACCGATGTGGGACATTTTTATTGAATATAATCCGCGTGCCGTTCTTGTTTAAACAGCGTGCCGTTTTTTAAAAAATGCGAACGACGAGACTTGTGTTTGTGTTCTCTAAATGGGCTTTTTAACCGATGAGTGACCGACTTTTTCTTATTTTCCCAAATCGACGTTATAAACCCTAATAAAGTTTCTTCTTCCTTTGCGAAAGCTCCGATTTTGTAAAGCAGCAACAATGGCGAACAGTGTCGTATCGATGGAAAAGCTTAAAGCTTTATGGCACTCTGAGGTACACGACGAGCAAAAATGGGCAGCTAACATGGTAACTTACTGTCTCTTTTGCCTTCTCTCTGTGTTTCTATGTTGATTCTATGAGCTTTTTTCTATGTCTTGAATCGAATTTGGTTACTACAGCGAATTTTGAACATAAATTCAGTGTCTAATTGATTTGGTTAAGCTTAAAAATTGAGTCTTTTTATGTTTCGAGATGCCAATTTAGGGCTTTTTTTATTCACAAATTCTTCTTGTGTTGTATGTGTTTGGTTCATGTTTCTTCTGTTGCTTGTCTGTGTTGTTTTCTTGTTCTGTATATATCAACTTTTGACACGAGTACTTGTTGTGTTTGGTTTGTCTTTGTTGGAACAGAAACTTGTGAGAGCACTTGGGATTTTTGCAGGAGGAGTCTTCTTTATGAGAAGCTATGGTGATCTCATGGCTGTTTAGGGAAGAAGAAACTTGATTTGTAATGGGAGGATTATCCCTTCTTTCCCTTTAGTTTTTCAGTTTCAATGCTCAATATAATCCAAAGATTTGTTTCTTGTCCTCGTAATACTATTGTGATCTTATATGTTTGAAGATTGGTTGAAACAGTTTTTGTTTTGGAATAAGCAGAGATTCTGTAAAGTTATCAATCAAAGGCGGTTTGAAACCGAACAAGTAAACTACTTACTTTAGTTATGTGTCTGAAAACTATGAGTAAGATCACAAAGAAGAAGAAGAAGAGATAAGAGACATGAACTCATTATCTGATTCTAAAGCTTTCATAAACTGTGGAAGAAGACACACTTCTAAATCTATGCTGCCTCCTCCTTCTCTTCCAGGATAAGCTGATACTTTCCCATCAAACTTACCTCCATAACCGCTTCTAACCGCCACTGCTTTACCCATCCCAAACTCTGGTCTGTACTTGTTAAACCTCGGTGAGCTTCCCATGTGAATAACGTTGGCATCTTGAAGCCGCACTGACTGCATAACAGTAGGAGACACCAACAATCCATCCATTTGAGTAGAGATCTTTTCGCCATTGAGTTCTTTCACAGCTTGATGCACTTTCAAAGCAGACCATCCGAACCCGTTCTCCAATAGATCACAAGTTCTCGTGGTGGCTTTGGCAAGAGAGACGTAAACACCAAAGTGATCTACAGGCAATGGTGTGTTCAATCTTGTTCTTGTGCCAGCAGCAAACCTACAAGTGGTTTCTTGATCGTTTGGTAAGTTTCTTGCTTTTGTGATGCTTCTCCATATAAACGCGGCTAAAGACTGTAAAGAAGAGATCGTTGTTGTTCCACATTCTTGATTAGCCTTTGATTTGAGTAGCTTCACTGTTTCAGATGAGAAATGGAACATTCTCTCATCCAAAACCGGACGTTCGAGTAGACTAATTGACCCATCTAGTGGATTAAAAGGAAGCATACAACTCGGACCGGACATTTCGTGGAAAATCGGAGGATTCTTGAGACAAAACAACAAGTTGTTATCATCAATGGTGTCTTGTTGTGTATTGAAGATTTCAGACAAATAGTTAAAAAACTGCCAGAAAGTACTTCCATCTCCAAGAGCATGATTCATCGATAATCCGATAAAAACTCCATCTACCAATTCTGTTACCTACACAACCCCCAAAATATAACAAATCTGATATGACATTGTAGCAAATTAGTACAAACCACAAGGTTACATATCAGGTCAACAAAACGTGACCTTTTATAAATACACAATGTTGTTAACATATGCTAGTAATCTAGTTATATGAACATTTGAGTTATGTATAGACAAGAATGTGTAAATGTGTACCTTGAGTGATATAAGACTCATGGTGTGACCATCACCATTCAAAGCTTTATGATGGTCAAAGAAAGATTCAACAACCAAAGGAACATGTTTAGGACCAAGAATGTCTAACACATTTAGATCTGATTTAGCATAGATAAGTCCAGCTCCAGGACTGTTGTTACAATCAACAAAGACAGAGTAAGATTTTGGATCCTCTTCTGTTTTCAATGCTGAGATTCTACCTGAAAGAGGATAGAAGTGAACAAGTGTTGTGGCTAGTGAGTCTTTAAGCTTATGAAGCAAAGTCTCCATGAAAGCTTCTTCATGATGATGATGAGATTCAGGTTTGAGAAACAAAAGACCTTTTTGGATGTATTCTATTGAGAGAAACAGATGTTCCAATGGTGTAAGATAGTATGGTTCTTTTGATTTTTCTGATATGGTTTTTGGTTTGATGAAACATTTTGAGATAATCTTTACTTCTTGTGATGAAGATGAATCCATATTTTGTTTTCTTTCAAGAAAATAAAACAAGTAGTGTTTGTTTCTTAGTTTTGGTCGCTTATAAATATGATAAGATATAGAAGTAGCTCATCAATGATGTAATCATATGTTAACTCATCAATGATGTCACTAGACATGGGCCGTCATAATCCATATGCCATATTTATAATAGAAATTCCTTAAAATACCGTTAAGTTTTTGTTTTGAAAATATTATTATAAAGTTTTTTATAACAAAAATACCATTTAAATGTTTTTTTAACAAAAATACCATCAAAAAGTAGTATCAAAAATAAAGTAGTAGTTTACAAAAATACCACAAATACAAAAAACGAGTTTTAACACTTTTAGATTTTAAATTTTTTTATTTGGGTTCGTTATATAGTGTTTAGGGTATAGTTTTGAAGGGATAATGTAAATTTTTTTGAAAGTTTTGGGTGTAACTTTGAAAATTTAAGATTTGTGGTATTTATGATAAAAAACACTTTTTAATGGTATTTATAAAACTTTCAAAAATCTGTGCTAATTTTGTTAAAAAAAAATTTTAGTGGTATTCATAAGAATTGCCCTATTTATTATGTGTCATAGAGAGAAAATTTATGAATATTTAATTTTTTAAGTTTTTAAAAATAAAAATTGTTTTTTTAAGGGAGAATTACGAAAATACACCTTTTAAATTGCATTTCACAAAACTACACCTTTTTAAAATCACTTCACAAAACTACACTTAATTACTGAAAATTAAATCGAAATTAGCATTACCCACAAAACCCTACACCTTCAATATTATACCATAAACATTAATTAGCGAACCCAAATGAAAATATTTTAATTTTAGTAATTTTTTAGAGCATAATTGAACCATTTAAATTTTGAAAATGGTGTAAAAGTAGGAAAAAATTGAATTAGGTGTAATTTTGTGAAGGAAGGATTGGAATGGTGTAGTTTGTGAATTTCTCTTTTTTTAATTCTCACTATTTAAAAATTATTATTTTAAATTTTGGTTATTTCTTTTTCTATCTTATATTTATAAGAAGAATTCACAAAACTACACCCTTTCAACCTCTCATTCACAAAACTACACCTAATTTATTTTTTTCACATATTTACACCCTTTCAAAATTTTAAAAGCTTGATTTACCCTTTTAAAAATTACCAAAATTAAAATATTTTCATTTGGGTTCGCTAATTAGTGTTTAGGATATAATATTAAGGGGGTAGAATTGTGTGGGTAGGGTTTATTTGGATTTAATTTTGAATGTTTATGTGTAGTTTTGTGAAATATTTTGAAAATAGTGTAGTTTTGTGAAATGTAATTCAAATGGTTTAGTTTTATAATTCTCTTTATTTATAATAACATAAACCGTGTTATTTAATCATTGATTTAACGAAGTATGATGAATTTAAGTACAATCTATTGTTATTCTTTTTTTTTCACTAATCTATTGTCATTCAAAAGTTGATTTCAATATTTTAAAATTTTAGTGTTCTTAGTTCTTATATTCAAAATATCACTTATTAAACGAGTCTAAACATAGTGATATTGATTCTTCTATTTGATATATCATTTACTGAAAAGTTTAAAATCTATTATTATTCGATCAAGATTAAATAACAAACTTAATTCTAAGAGGTGTTATTGGTTTGTACATTTTTAAACAGTCTTGAAAACTTTTAAATTAAAGAATTAAAATGAATAAAAATGATTTGCATTTTCTTATAATTTCAATAACTACTTTTATAGATTATTATATATTATGCATATTAGCAGTTCATTTTTGATTGTCCCACGCTAGTCAAGATATTGTATCAATTATAAAAGTCAATATTTAAATATTTGATCAATTGCTACTAAAGAGTACATGAGATTTAGCTGTCAATGATGAATTAAACAAAGAACTCGAACTATATATGTGAGTGATATATATATATATATATATATATATATGATTATGAACATTCGTCTCTCTCCCTCTCACTTTGCATTAGTCTAACAATTTGTTAGGTTCTTTAGGTGTAAAACGATTGTTTCGTGACCTAATGCTTATAATCTATTTTTATATATATTATATTGACTTTGAAACGGAAGAAGTAAGTAACAATTAGACAAGTTTTAACAAAATTGACCTTTCACCGACCATACCCGCGCCATGCGGAACCGTCCCTAATATTATACTCCGTTCGTTTCTAAATAATTTATGTTTTAGATTATAAATTTGAGATCTTTTAGGATTTTTATGTATTTTTAATTGCAAATTGTAGATTTCGATATATACTTATTGAAAAAACTGAATTTGTGTTAATACGTGTTGTACAAAGAGAAAAATAAGGAAATTATTTTATATTTAATAAATTTAATATTTTCGAAAATTGTTTGTAATTATCTCTTTTATTTCTCATAATTTATATTTTTATATTTAATTAATTTAATATTTTCGAAAATTGTTTGTAATTATCCCTTTTATTTATCATAATTTATTTTATCATATATTATTTATTAATATAATATTTTCGAATTTCAATAAATTTACTAAAAAGTGTACAATATCTTTTTGGTATTTTAATTTATATTATAATTTAAAATATTTAATATTTTCGAAAAATTGTTTGTAATTATCTCTTTTATTTCTCATAATTTATATTTTTATATTTAATTAATTTAATATTTTCGAAAATTGTTTGTAATTATCCCTTTTATTTTTCATAATTTATTTTATCATATATTATTTATTAATATAATATTTTCGAAATTTCAATAAATTTACTAAAAAGTGTACAATATCTTTTTGGTATTTTAATTTATATTATAATTTAAAATATTTAATTATTACTAATATATTGAAATTTACTAAAAATGTACGATGTCTTTTTAGTATTTTAATTTATATTATACTTTAAAATATTTACTTATTACTAGAGAAAATTAAGGAAATTGTTTATATTTAATTAATTTAATATTTTCATATATAATACAGAGGAATTCACAAAACTACACTATTTTTCTCTTCCTTTACAAAACTCTACCTAATTCAATTTTTTCACATATTTACACCCTTTCAAAATTTTAAAAGTTTGATTTATCCTTTAAAAAATTATCAAAATTAAAAAAATTTCATTTGAGTTCTCTAATTAGTGTTTAGGGTATAGTATTAAAGGGGTAGAATTGTATGAGTAGGGTTTATTTGGATTTAATTTTTAGTGTTTAGGTGTAGTTTTGTGAAGTTATTTTGAAATGGTGTAGTTTTGTGAAATGTAATTCAAATGGTGTATACAATAAATGCCAAGTAATTATATTATATAGATGGTTTGATCCGCGCGCCTAAATAAATTTCAAACAAAAATACCATATATACCAAAATTTTAAATTTTTCTTATAAATTTTATTAGAAATATCATATATAATAAATAGCAAGTAATTTGGCTTATGTGTCGCTCAAAGAGAAAATTAAGAATATATTTTAATATTTGTTTATGATTATCCCTTTTATTTCTCAAAGGTTTATATTATCATATATTATTTATTAATTTAATATTTTAGAAATTTCATTAATATTTTTAAAAATATTATCATGTATTTTTTAATAATTTAATATTTTCGAAATTTCAATAATATTTTCTAAAAAATTATATGATGTCAAGTTTTTGGATTTTAATTTATATTATAATTAAATATATTTACTTATCATTAATACTATTATTATAAAATCATGCATAAAAATATGAGTAATTTAGTTTATGCGTCGCGTCAAAAGAAAGTTAAGATAAAAAAAAATTATTTAAGATAAAAAAGACAAGACACCTAACAACAGATCTAAAAGGAAAAAACCAAATTTTGTTTTATAATGTGACTAAACCATATTAATGTCAATTCATGGTAAAAGATTGAAAAAAGAAAATTAAAAAAATAAGCAAATGATTTCGAAAACTAATGAGACAAACTGAAAAAAAAATTAAACAACAATAAAATTGATGAAATTTAAGTATCCATAATTACAAAAACAGTAACCAAACACAAGAATGCGTTTAATTAAAAGGAAAACTAAATCTAAATTATGCAAAATCTATAAAAACATTAAAGTTCTCAAAATAACAATATATAACCAAAAATATAAAATAAAATAATAATAAATATGGAAATAACACGTACATTTAAGAAATTAAATCATATAAGGAACGTTGCTACAAAAAAGTAATTGTCAACAAAAAATATAACAATCACATAAATAAAAACAAAACAAAAAAATATATAACTTCTATAAAATCCGAGAATTGGTCTTCACGTGACAACTGAAATTTTGGGTAAATGATTTTTTAAAAATATTTAATTAGTTTTATGTATTATTATAGATAAGGGAGAAATAAATGGAAAATAAAAAATACACTTATTATTAAATAATTATCATTATTATAAATTGTCTAATTCATTTTGCTTACATACACGATGATTCAAGTTTGATCAACAATTTTCTAATATTTATGCAAATATTATAAATGTAACTTCTTTTAAATGTTTGATAACTATTAATTTATTCTTATAAATATGTAAACTTATAATTTTTGACCTACATCATACAATTTTATATTTTTTGAATTCTAAAGCTATTATAATTTTTAACATCTTCATTAATGAGTTTTTATCTAATTCTCATAAAACTATTTTTGTTGAATATGCTTTCTTTTATATTATTCAATTTAATTTGTGGACATATATCTTTAACGTCTTTTTAAGTGTCAAACATATTATTTCATAGAATAAAAATATATGTAACAAACATATGTTTTAATAGCACAGATACATACATTTTTAACAAATTTCCATTTTAATTGATTATTTTTATGTAAAATCTCTAACCAAGGCTATATTTCTTTAACAAAAACTAAAAACTGTAAAAATATTACAAATTTTGTATTTAAATAATATAAGTCCACCATAAAACACAAAACCACAATTTTTATATGTTTGTTCTTTTTCAAGTTTTTATTTTTTTATTGTTAATATATTACATTTAGTTTTATTTATCTCATTATGATGTTAGCATAATTTAAGAAAAATAAATATTATTTTTCATTAATATAATATTTGAATTTGTTATATTTATTTTTTTTTTAAATTATTTATACCGCGCCAAACCACCTAGTTTATAAGTAAAAGTTAATGTATTTTCTTAGTTTACGTAAAATGGTTAAAATATTAATCAACTAAAAACCGAGGGAGTATTATTTTTCGATGCCACACATGTCAAATGTTTTTCTTTAAACAGATAGAAATATATTTTTAAAAATAGTTACGGAACTATAAAATTACCATTATCACCAGCATTTAGATTACAATTACCAAAACAATTACATATTTTCTTTCTTTATTTTTACCTCAATATAATATATAATAAGCATAGAGAGAGAGCTCATGATTTATGATTTATGAACAAGCAGATGCATCAAAACTAGGCAACACAATGAACGCCATCGACGACGCCAACACATTAACCGGAGATTTCACGCCACATAGGACCGGTTCAATTTTCGGTATATCTCCGGTTACTGTCGGTTTTAACGGTTTACCATTCAACATCATTGTCTTGCTACGCAAGTAACCGTTCTCTGGTGTTAAATGATACTCTTCTCTGTTCAAATACCTATCTGAGGCTTTGCTTCCTATCCAAGAAATATGTTTCTTGAAAGTATCCAACAATGACTTCTTCTTGTTCTTTGATTCTGAATTCAAAACCACATTCACTCCATTGCTGATACTAACCGTAAAATCGCTTTGATTGCTTAGATTTATAAGAAGAATCGTCACACCAGCCTAAAACCAAGAACATAACAAAGCCCTTTTAAACAAGTTTTAACCTAAAAAAACGATCCGAAAACCCGATATTTAGCTTCTTACTCGTCCTTTTGAGCAATGCGCATAAACACGTAGTTTCGGTGGTCCATCTTTTTGAACCGCAAGAACTCCTTTGCCCATTAACCGATGCCATAACAGCGCGCTTTTCAGACCAAACATAAGAATAAGTTAAGTAGTTTATAACCAAACAAACCACAACAGAGAATCCAAAGAGTTCTTGGTTATGCTCTCTAACCTATAGTAATCTGGATTTGGAACAAAGGTTCCTTTTTCGAGCAAGCCATAATTCCCTCCAACCAAAGTTTGTCTGCAATACACTTTAGTGTTGTGTCTCGACGACATTCCAAGCTGATCTAGATACCTTTTACATCCAAATAAGTTTACCTAAAATTTGTCCTGTAAATACAAAAGACCGAAACTTTATGTTTTGTTTTGTTGTTTTTACCAGAAGCTGTCTATGAATGTATCAGAAACACGACGGCCACCGCTATTGTAAGCTCCACCGGATTCTCCAACCCAAGGCGAAGCCCACGGTCCATGTTCTCGAATCGTTTTGTTCACGTTCTTGAATGTTTCCGATACTTTGCTTAAGTAACTCGGATCCATTATCTTCTTCACTAGCTGAGGATCATTCCCTAAAAAACACAAACAATGAGATACACACTGAGTTTCTTAGAAATGATTTATAGACAAAAGGTAATGGTTTTGATTTGATTCTCTTATACCTGAACCGAGGTTGTATATATGATGAGTCACGACGTCTACAACATTGGGACCAGAGATTTGTAGAAGCTTTGTGTACCATTGTTGTTCATAAAATCCTCCAGGAGCGACAAGTGCAGGCTTTTTTAATCTAGAATCTTTATACACTTTGTTTATTACATCTCTAAGCACTATCAAGTCTTTTCCGTAGAGCTCTGCGCTCACACTCGCACCAACACCGCTTCCACTCAGCTCGTTTCCTAAACCGAAACAACAACAAAAACAAACTAAGATAACAAAAAACCGAACAAAAGAATGTTTGAGAGGTTTATTTGTTTGATACCAAATTCCCAAGAATCTATAATGTATCCCTTTGAGACTGTATAGTTAATGAAATCTTGAGTGTTCTTGTGACTCCAAGCCCCTCCCCACGCATTTCCGCGGAGTTTATGTCTTCCGTGCAATGCATTTAAACCAAATGTCGCTATAGCTCTACAAGTTGAAACAAGCAAACTAAGTAAAGACTTTTCTGATAAACTATACCGAAAAACTATAAGGCTTTACCGGGTTTTGGTCAAGAAACCGTTGAGTTCGTCCCATCGTTTCATATGCAAACAACCTTTTGAGAAACCGAACAAACCGTTGTTCGTTTTTCTGAATGGATAGCAAGGATTTCTATCGTTTCCCACGTCGTAAATCACTTGATCTTGCAACGAACCTCCTATTCTTATCCTCAATGGATTGAAAGCTATAACAAAACACAATATCCAAAATCAAGAACACAATCAAATGACACACAAGAAAAAAACATGTTCTTGCTTAAGACACAAACCTTGAACAGCTTTAGCAAGATGTGGATGAGATAAGTCCTGTAAAAAAGACCAACAAAGAAGCTTCAATTTCGCAATATCGAACATTACAAAGAGAGTACTACTAATCATAAAGACTAATGAAGATGAATCCTTTTTGTTTGGTTTTTGTGTTATATTACCATATTGATGACAGAAGAGTAACCCCAAGGACATTGGTTATAGTTGCATTTGTCATGTGGCCACCAGTCCAATGTAGCACACACAAAATTCTCATTGGTCTCAGTGATTCGACTAGATCCTTCGATAACAATCGATGCAAGTTTCATCTCTCGAGCCATTGTTGTCTCTGAAACTAGAAGTAGACAAGCCAAGAAGACAAAGAAACAACAAACTTTGAAGCTCATTCTTGTTGTTTTTCTCTTGAGATTCACTGTCCAAAAGCTTTTAACTTTCCTTTAAAACAAATAACATTCAACTTTTTTCAGATAAAAACAATAAGAAGACAAAAAAGTATGAAACATAAAAAAAAAAACTCAAAAACCTCTGTAATTGTCAGGAGAAGCAAGTGAGTACAAAGAAAGAGGCTTGCATGTGAAGATAATATATATTGCATAGAGAAAGGAATAAACTTTATAAATGGGTATTAATTTTTTGATTATTATTATAATCAGAGAATTGTTAGGTGTTAATGTAATAAATCCATTGAAAAAGAAGAAGAAAAATACTAACTTTTGTTGACAAGAAAGGAAAGGCTTATGAAACTCTTACATTACCAGAACAAGGAAGTTGTTAAAGAGACAGGCTTGCGTGTTAAAAAGATTCAATAGAAGAAAAAAAACAATAGTACAATTTAGGTTTATCATAATAACAACCAAAGGACGCAATTAGCACAATCTTTTAATTATGTAATTAATTTACTCAATCAAAGTATTGTAATTTCAACGACACAGGTCATAAGCAATTAAGGTGAGTCTTCTTAGGTGAATTGATTAAATTTACAATTACAAAAGAAGAAAAATAATAATTAACAAGACAGAACAAGAAACTAAAAATGAAAAAAAGAGTCAAAGAGAGTATTTGTAATATTTTAAGAAAGATGATAGTTGCAGTCCACACGATGATGATGATGATAGAGACGATTCAAATTCTAATTTAATTTTATAATTAATATAATGAATTTAAAAAACCAAGCAAGAATCTGAAGCAAGAAACTGACCTTAGACTCACAAAGCTTCAATGGAGAAAAAATTCGACTCTGAATCAGAGTTTCAGAGAAAGGGTACTTGTAAAAATCAAGACTTTTTTGTGATTTTGTGAGTGTTGTTTTTGAGTTGGGATCAAAATCTGATGGTGTACTTTTGCAATTTGTCGGCTTTCTTCTAATTTTTACTTGCTCGTTTATTGAGTTGTTTTTTTTTCAATTTTAGTATTATTATTTAATTTAGTTGGTGCAACTTATGAAACAAACCTTCTCTTCGAAACATGAGCTTTCTTCTAACACATTTTTATTTGTTAATTACTTTTTTATTCATTAATTGGGTTTGGTTTAACGGAAAACAGTTTAGAGAATCCCTTTGAAAACAAGTAAAATCACAAAGAAAATAATTAAAAAAAAGAAATTCACAAAACTACCCCTTTCAACCCTCCCTTCACAAAACTACACATAATTCAATATTTTCACAAGTTTACACCTTTTCAAAATTTTAAAAGCTTGATTTACCCTTTTAAAAATTATCAAAATTAAAATCTTTTCAGTTGGGTTCGCTAATTAGTGTTTAGAGTATAATATTAATGGGGTAAGATTGTTTGGGTAGGGTTTATTTGGATTTAATTTTGAGTGTTTAGATATAGTTTTGTGAAGTATTTTAGAAATAGCGTAGTTTTGTGAAATGTAATTCAAATGGTGTAGTTTTATAATTCTCCCATAAAAAAAACTTTATAAGTGAGAGATGCTTTTGAAAATAGCTTTAAAATAGTTGAAATATTAGAAAAGGTAATTCAGCACAAGTTGCATAAATCAATAATATCTAAAGAATACTATTTGACAGGCTAGATATGAAAAGAATATTGTCAATTTCCTTTCACTAATGTAACTAAAATAACAAATCTACATTTTTTGTAACATATGGGTCACAAATGGTGGTCAATAATCATTCCTACACTGTCATAAGTGTTGGGATTCGATTCCAGTTGGGATGGTGTTATTTGACTCATGTGGACTTATGTCTGTCACTAGGCCAATACCACTTCCCACAAATCTACATATTTAACTTTTCAAGGGAATAATTAGCACCAACAAAAAAAACAAGGTAGAAAAGTTAAAAATTGAAAATTAAAATTGTGGTGTAAGAAAGAACAATTAGCTACTCCATCTATAATAACACTTGAAAACATTTAGTGAGAATTAACACGTGTCATGCTTAAACTTGAAGCAAAGCTGAAATAGATCTATGATCTATCCTTTATTCTGTTCTTTTATGTCTTAAATCGAATAAAATACAAATTTAAGAGATACAAAACCACTTGTTTCTTTTTTTTGAAAATATTTCTTAATTGACCCTTTTTGATCTAGAATTTGGTGATAAAATATATATATATATATATATATCTGGTTATTATTTGACCGTGCCTATTAAATAACTATTACAATAAGCTTGCTTTTATTTAATGTCATATCCTAAGACTAGTTAAAAGGAAACTTTATTATTTATCTCCTTCTTTCTGTTTTACGCAATAGACAAAAGTGTTTTGTGAATAGTTTAGGTGAGCTATTTTTATTTATAGGATGACCACAAAATATACATTTTTGTCAATCTTCAAAAAAATCACCAAGCAGAAATTGAAATTTGGGCCTTAGAGTAATATAGACCCAACCTCACACATAATTGGGCCTTGTCCAGCTTCTTCTGCTTGCTTAACATTCTTCTTATGTGCTTTTTGAAAAGACTTGATAAACTCCAAGAGGGTCTCAGTAACTACATCAAATAGATCACTCTTATGTAATGTTATAAACTAAATATACAAGAAAATACAAAAACCAACAATTTTCTATGCATTGCACAAAAAGGATGATCAAGTTTTGTATTCCGAGACATACCTTGTTCAAATGGACAACGGCTAGGATCTTCGCCGAAATAGTATGAAAGTGCATCAGCATTTCTTACCTATCCATCATTAAAATCCCAAAAAATCATCACATATTGTCAAAACTCAAGAGTAAATGAGTTTGGTATCTAGTAGAAGTTAAATTTTTTTACCGCGATATAGTAAAGATTCAGCAAAATTTTTACTTCATTTTCAGCAATGACAATGAAGTCCTTCAATACCTAATATCAATATACATAAAACTAGTTTTTAGTAGCGAAGTTAATTAAGTCTTAATTTCAAATTCATGATTAGTAAAACTAATGCAAAAAATATCAAGAAAACATTAACATACTTTACGGAACTTTTCGGAAACATGACCGTCATTTTCGGATGCATCGAGCTCCTCATTAAGTTTTTCTAACCCATTCATTATATATTGCATTTCCTCATCTAACAAATTCACTTTTAACTAAAATAAAAAGATCAATCAAACAATGATCCAATATAAACTAAGCATATAAGATTGATAAAAAAAACACAAACACAAAACCTTTGAAGCTGATTCAAGATTTTCAAAATCCTTGTGAAAGTCTAACAGAGCCGGTGCCTCCGATGCAAGAACCTAAAGAAATAAAGTGAAGCCTTTCATGACTGATATATATGTCCCTTGTTGGAAACTAGAGGGTGCATTTTTCGATTGTAATTTTACCTTGCAAAGATAATGCATGAGAGTTATCTTGCTTTTGGCATGACGTGTATAGATTAATTTCGATAAACTATCCAACTTGAAACCAACCGCAGAGTCTGCACATAAGCATAACAAGAGTCTTTATCAACCACAACAGAGAAAACAAGTATACGATGCAATGAAACAACGACGAACATTCTTGAGTACACAACTTTTATTGTGTTGCATTACAGAACGGTTTGTGCAAGAAGATGTAGGGAATAGCATAATTTACCCCTCGCGGTTTCTTGGTTCATTGTGTTGATAATCTTTTCCTTGATTTCTTTTAGCTTTCGCGAATTGCGGACCTGATGAACAAAAGCCATAGAGAGAAAGTTTTATTAAAGACATATAAATTCATAATATGTTTTGCTAAAAATGATAAATGTGTTTAATTATTCCAAAAATATCTTACTTCCTCACTTGCAGATTTTATAACATTTAAACTTTTGGTGAGTTCTGTTATCTGCGAAAAAAAACATCATTAAGTCGGACATTAGTGAAAGGTGTCTAAAGAACAATCTATATATAGAGAGAATACTAAAGTAAAATGTGATAAAACCAAACCTTAGTGAAAAAATGAATCTTGAAAGAACATACTTTAAGCTTTGACTCTATTCTAGGTACCTTCATTCGCTCTAGGAAGTACTGCGATAACAAAATCGATAACAGTAGAAAACACATTTACTGAGTAAAAATTAGCTGTTTAACCATTGTCTATAGTAGCAACCAAAATCAGTAATGTAAAGACTTTAAACCGCATACCTGCTCACAGTATCCCAAGGCAGCCTTGTCACCAGTGTAGTTCTACAAACAAAAAAAACAGTCAAGAGTAATTAACAGTAACACACTTTCATAAAAATAATATCTAAGGTAAGTAAATAATGCTACTAAAAAGATCAAGAAGTAACCTTAAGAAGCTCCATCTCTTCTTTGGTTGGGCAAAATTTTATGAGATTGTATATGAGATCAACATCTAGTAAAGAATCATCCATTTCCAGAACTGCAGACTTGATGTTGCAAATAAAAATTGTGTGTAACGATTATCATTAAACTAATATGTAAGATTAACAAGTTAATGCCTTGTATTCAGGGTAAAGTAAGTTTTGAAGCTTACTATCATATCAGGAATTGACATCTTTACTTTTGTAAGCATAATTATTGTGTTAAAGGCTCTCCTAAGATCAATCAAGAAAATCTATAAAGAAAAGAGTGAAATGTTTAATCATAAACCCATAACATGTATATGAAGTGAGTTTACATGACCAAAGTATTCACCATAAAAAATTTGAGTAACCAAGTGTTGAAAATACTATTAAGTCCAAAAAAAAACTTTGCCAACCCAACATTTTCAGATTTTTCACTAACCATATTTCGTTCACCAGGAGGAGGAGGAGGTGGTGGTGGTGGTGATCTTCCACGGTTCCAGGGAGGAGGAGGTGGTGGTGGTGGGGATCTTCCACGGTTCGAGGGAGGAGAAGGTGTCGTTGAGACTATTCTACGGTACCCGAGAAGAATTTGTGGCCCTGGGGCTCTTACACGGTTCGAGGGAGGAGGGAGAGGTGGTGGCGGTGGTGGCGGTGGTGGGGCTACTCCACGGTTCAAGGTAGGAGGTGGCGGTGGTGGGACTCTTCCACGGTTCCAGGGAGGAGGAGGAGGTGGTGGTGGTGGAGCTCTTCCATGGATCAAGGGAGGAGGAGGAGGAGGAGGAGGTGGGACTCTTCCACGGTTCAATGTAGGAGGAGGTTGTGGCGGTGAGGCTCTTCCACGAATTGAGGGACAAGGAGGAGGAGGTGGTGGCGGTGGTGGGACTCTTCCACGGTTCCATAGAGGAGGTGGTGGGGCTCTTCCATGGATCAAGGGAGGAGGAGGTGGTGGGACTCTTCCACGGTTCAATGTAGGAGGAGGTGGTGGCGGTGGGGCTCTTCCACGAATAGAGGGAGGAGGAGGAGGAGGAGGTGGTGGCGGTGGTGGGACTCTTCCACGGTTCCATGGAGGAGGTGGTGGGACTCTTCCACGGTTCAATGTAGGAGGAGGTTGTGGCGGTGGGGCTCTTCCACGAATTGAGGGAGGAGGTGGTGGCGGTGGTGGGACTCTTCCACGGTTCCATGGAGGAGGTGGTGGAGCTCTTCCATGGATCAAGGGAGGAGGAGGAGGTGGTGGGACTCTTCCACCGTTCAGTGTAGGGGGAGGTGGTGGCGGTGGTAGGACTCTTCCAAGGTTAAAGGTAGGAGGGGAAGGGGGTGTCGGTGAGACTCTTCTACGATTCCCGAGATGAGGTCGTGGCCCTGGGGCTCTTACACGGTTCGAGGGAGGAGGGGGAGGTGGTGGGGCTACTCCACGGTTCAAGGTAGGAGGTGGCGGTGGTGGGACTCTTCCACGGTTCCAGGGAGGAGGAGGAGGTGGTGGTGGTGGAGCTCTTCCATGGATCAAGGGAGGAGGAGGAGGTGGGACTCTTCCACGGTTGAATGTAGACGGAGGTTGTGGCGGTGGGGCTCTTCCACAAATAGAGGGAGGAGGAGGTGGTGGTGGTGGCGGCGGTAGTGGGACTCTTGCACGGTTCCATGGAGGAGGTATTGGAGCTCTTCCATGGATCAAGGCAGGAGGAGGAGGTGGTGGGACTCTTCCACGGTTCAATGTAGGAGGAGGTGGGGGCGGTGGGGCTCTTCCACGAATTGAGGGAGGAGGAGGTGGTTGTGAGGCTCTTCTGCCGTTCAACGGAGGAGGAGGTGGTGGCGGTGGGGATCTTCCACGGATCATAATCGGTGGTGCTCCATACACTGGATGTGGATCCATGCTAATCTCTGCATGCATATATCAAGTTTATTGATTAGATGTGTTTTTTGGTACAAAGAACTAATGTCGGGACCAACCACATTGGATCCAGAACTAAATAAACAAAAGATTTTATAGACAAAACAAAAAACAATGTCATTGTTCTTGATTGGTCTGATTAATGTATTACTAACCTCAACGATGTTCTTAATTCCTCACCAAGTTTAGATCATAGAACTTTTATAATCAACCATCGATAAATGATGACAAGAGAAAAACACAGAGTCTTCTGATCCCGTAGTTGACTTTGGAAAAAGACTCCTAAGGATTAAGATTTTATAAATTTAATTCTTTTTTAAGAGATCATATAATAATAATAAAATTGTATAATACATTCATTGAAAAGAACGTGGAAGCATCTCCTCTGAAGTTGCAAAGAAAATAACTCAAAGAGTCAACGACTGACACGTGACTTAGCAATTCTCAAAGTCAAAAAGACCCAAAAGCCCGTTAAGTCAATTAAGCCCAATTAAAATGAGACGGCACGTGTGATGAAGTAACGAATAAGCGAAACGCAACAAAACTCGTCGTTTTCATTGGATCCAATATTTTGGAAACTTTAATGGATTTAATGCTTCTTCTTCATAGTCGATTGACAAAAAAATGCTTCTTCTTCATTAGCGAGACAAATCCTCGGCGAATTCAACTGAAAAAATGGCCGAAGAAGACGATCTATTCTCCGAAGAGCCGATTCCTCCGTTGGATCCGAGTCTCTCCATGGTTGTATTCAGAAAATCGACGATTCTCGCCAAGGACGATCTCTTTGTTTTCCCGCCGATCAACCACGAGAATCTCCAGGTCGCTTCTTCAATCTATCTCGAGACTCCGTCGGAATCATCGTCCCCTTCGTCTTCTTCGAGACGCTCTGCTTCTTCTTCTTCGTCTTCTTCTTCGTTTTCGTTGCTCTCTTCTGATTCAGACGTACAAATGACACTCTTCGAGTTTGGATTTGACCTGAAACCTTCTTCGGAAACCGAAGGCAAATCTCCGCCGACGATTAGCGTCGAATCTCCACCGTCCGATTCAAACTGTAAATCGCCATGGCATCTTGAATCTGAAATCATTCGAGATTGGTGGCAGCTTCTTCTCGTACGTGCAAGCTCAAAGTTGAAGAATTTATTTACATGGTTCTCGACGAATCTCCGTTCGTATTATCCAGTTCTAGCCATTGTAATCTGGTGGTGGATGCGTGTACGAGCTCGTCGGCGACGTGTCACAACAGATAATCTCCGAAATTCAATCGAAGAGAGAGACCAGGTGCGTTACGTAAAGGTTCCTCTTTTGTTGCATACCAAGTGTTCGACGAAATGTCTAAGAGACTTTACATTACATCAATTTTCACATGGTTACTTATTATACATCTCTTGTTTTGTTGGATTTTGCTGAACAGAGGATAGTTCAGCTTTTGCATCAGATTGCTGAAATGAACGAGTTACTGATAAAGCAACATAAGGACATTGTATCAAGAATATGATTCTTTGCAATTTCAAACCTTTCTTTAGCTTAATGATTCTTTTGTTTTCATGTTTATATTCTTTTGCAACTTCTCTTCCTTGTAATAATCTTTATATTTGAATCTCTCAAAATGAGAAAAAGACGCAAACTTTAGCAATTCTAACCTAACCAAAGCCCTACAAGTCAATAGTTACCTCATGAACTTATGGTTCCTTCATATCAAATGCTTTGCAAAAAGACAAGAGTCTTTGCAATGAAAGGGTGTGCTTGAACAAATTGATAACTAATCCTCTGTTCAAGTTTTAACAAATAAATATAATGGTAGCATTGAAACAATGGAACTATAATCAACTAAATAATGAGCCGGATTCATCTGTTGCTAGCTCCGTGGTTCGATCTTTAGCGGTTTTGTTCTTCGGATATCAAATCTGTTTACGAATTTCAGTGGAAATGTTGTCTCGTTCCTGATCCTTTTGATCTTAGGACTTAACAATCCTCTGTGACCAAACCCATAAAGCTTGAGCACTTGATTATCCGCAAAGTTGAATGCTCTCTCCATACTCTTCAGGCAACGTTCGACAGCGTAATCAGCGTAGCTCCCGCACGGTTTGCATCCCACAAAGTGAGTGACAAAGGGCCATCTTTCGTCTCCCAAACCCGGATGATACTTCTCAACCATCTCCTCGTACTTATCTACTAACCCTTCCCAAAACCCGTGAAGATAGTACTGATTCTCCACAAAGACTTTCTCCATCCACTTATCCTTTTCCGAAAGCAGAAGATAGATCAACGCAGACTGATCATCAGCTTCGAAAGCCGGTCTTCCTTTGAGATACGCGGTGAGTATCTTCCCTGCTTCTTCACGGATCGGTCCTTTAGGTCCCATCGGTGCCCAAGCATCCAAAAGATCCAAAGACCATTGACAGTTCCGAAACAAGAAGCTACCAGTGTTCAACGCAATCCAAGACTTTTGCTCGAAAAGCAAATCCGGATACCCGTGGATAACCAAGTTGTGATTCTCATATCTAGACAATGGAATCTCAAACACCATGTCAGTGAACAAAGCATCACTATCCATCCACCAAATCCATTCAATCTCAGGGTGAGACAACATTAATCTCCTGAGCATAGGCTGTTTTGCCCAATACCCAGCAAGATCCTTGTCTAAATGAGCCATGTTGTAAACAATCTCAATCCCATGGATCCTACAGTAATCAATCTTGTTCTTGACCGATTTCAACAGGTAATGATCACCTATTGGATTATCACAGGGCTTAGGAGGAGAGCCTGTAAGTAGCAAAACCTTAGCTTTGCCATTAACGAAGCTTGGAAAGTCTTGATTTTTACTTAACCATAGCTTTCGCTGCTCGTCCCAGTTTTCGATTTTGGGTCCGAGAGTGTACGTGGCGTTGAGATCAAGATCCGAATCGGGTGGGTCGGTTGGATCCGAATCGGATCGGATCTCGGATAGTAATCGGTTGGTTTCTTCGATTAGGTTTTGGTTAACGGCGTTTGCGTCTGAGGTTGTGAGGTTAACGCCGATTGTGCCGTGGAGGACGAGGATGGTTACGAAACCGCAGAGGATAGTCATCTTAACGTTGTTGAACGTCTTCTTGATCTGTCTGCCACGTGGCTGTCTCCTTGCTCCGACATTAGTTATCGTTGTTGGGAGAACGCCGGTTGAAACGCGTTTCTGAGTCTTGAATCCGTCGTCTTTCCCCTTTTTTTTGATACAAAGGATAACAGTTTAATCAATGAGCCATTGTTGTTGCTGTTGTTGTTGTCTACTTGTGTTTGGTCTCTCTGTTAGAGAGAGAGGGAGAAGCGGACAATGAAGAACTTTACAGAGAGATTTTAGATCGATACGGACCATTAAGTATAAAATTTACTCTCTCTCTCTAACACCATCTCCAATTTATTTCCATATCTCTATCTCTAAAATAGAGGTCTATTTTTCTCTATTCTTTTCCAATGTATTTCTCTATCTCTATCTCTAAACAAGAATATTCTATAAAAGATTATATTTACATGTTACTATAACATCTTCTATTTATTAAAAGTTGCAAATTAACTCAATTAAGTTTAATTTTCGCAAAATCTTTATAAAATTATTATATTATTTCAGTGTAAAAAATTATTATATATAATAATACATTACACAATTCAAAAAACTATTATGGAATGAATAAAAATATTTACATAAGTTTATATGTCTTTTTATAAAACTTTATATAATTTATTTTTTTGTAAATAATAATCTAAATTTTTGAGTTAATATTTATAATTTGTTTTTAATTATAATTATAAAATTTAAATGATTATTTTTTAAATTTAAAACATTTTTGAATTTAAAACATAAAAGAAAATGACATCTTTATATATTTTAATTATAGTTTATATAGAAGAGATAAATTAAAGGACTATTATGCAAATAAAAAAGTTTGCCTCTATTATAGAGGAAAATATAGCATTCCTCTATATATAGAGGAAAATATAGCAATCTCTATTTTAGAGGAGAAAATAAAGATGGGTTGGAGCAAATATTGCTCTATAATAGAGATTAAAGACAAATATAGAGGTGGGTTGGAGATGCTCTAACAGAGAGACCAAATATAGTATTCTGTAAAGTTCTGTAAAATTACAGAGGTTTATACTATATCTTATATATTAATTGGAAAGCATTTTTTCAAAATGCCCTTAAAAAAAAATTATTTACTATCAAATGCCATTGCATTTTTTTGTTTAACCTATGGTTTTTATTGGGTTGGAAAAAATCAGATGGACAATAAAAAAAGTCAGACAAGTCCAAACAATTTCAATTTAACTAACATTCAAAGTATTTAAAAAACAAATATTAATATAGAAAGTTGCTATAAAAAAATATATTAATAAAGAAAAGAAAAAATCGATGTTAAAAAAATACAAATCATAATAGCAAATACATATTTTAATTTGAGTAATTCACAAGACTACACATATTCAACACTTCTTTCACAAAATTACATCTAATTCAATATTTTCTATAACTACACCCTTTTAAAAATTTAAAAGGTTGATTTATCCTTAAAAAACTATCAAAATTTAAATCTTTTCATTTAGGATCGCTAATTAGTGTTTACAATATAATATTAAAGGGTAGATTTTGTGTAGGTAGAATTTATTTAGATTTAATTTTGAGTGTTTAGATGTAGTTTTTGAAAATAACTTTGAAATGACGAATTTTGTAAAACGCAATTCAAATGATGTAGTTTTGTAATTCTCATTTTAGTTTTTGTAACGGGTCGTTAAAAGATCACAAAAAAAATTAAACGAATGAAAATAGTTATGAGATTAAATCGAATTCAATTTATGCACAAATATTTATGTGTAATTTAGCAACGGGTTATTCATAATATATAACTAAATTATATTCGAAATATAAAATTATACATAAATATAATTTTGAACTTTATATTAAATATAATTCAGTAAACTATTTTTAAATTTGTATCAAGACATCTTGGAAGGTATATCCCGGGGTAAAAAATTTAAATATTTCTAATACACCGATGAATCTCGCGTTAAACCTTACCTCGCACAATATACATGTTTTATTTAATGTATTTTATGATTTTATGAAATAAGAGACTATCTAAATATAATCCAAGTCGGTGAAATTTTTTTAATATATATATTTTTACTAAATAATTATAAATATATAAAATTAAAAACTATATTAATTTCCGCACGTACGTGCGGGTCCTCATCTAGTTTGTGATTAAATAAAATTACAAAGAGGTTTATACTATATCTTATATATTAATTGGAAAGCATTTTTTCAAAATGCCTTTAAAAAAATTTTATTTACTATCAAATGCCTTTGCATTTTTTTGCTTAACCTATGGTTTTTATTGGGCTGGAAAAAATCAAATGGACAATAAAAAAAGCCAAACATGAAGGTCCAAACAATTTCAATTTAACTAACATTCAAAGTATTTAAAAAACAAATATTAATATAGGAAGTTGCTATAAAAAATATATTAATAAAGGAAAGAAAAAATCGATGTTAAAAAAATACAAATCATAATAGCAAATACATATTTTAATTTGAGTAATTCACAAGACTACACATATTCAACACTTCTTTCACAAAATTACATCTAATTCAATATTTTCTATAACTACACCCTTTTAAAAATTTAAAAGGTTGATTTATCCTTAAAAAAACTATCAAAATTTAAATCTTTTCATTTAGGTTCGCTAATTAGTGTTTACAATATAATATTAAAGGGTAGATTTTGTGTAGGTATAATTTATTTAGATTTAATTTTGAGTGTTTAGATGTAGTTTTTGAAAATAACTTTGAAATGACGAATTTTGTAAAACGCAATTCAAATGATGTAGTTTTGTAATTCTCATTTTAGTTTTTGTAACGGGTCGTTAAAAGATCACAAAAAAATTTAAACGAATGATAATGGTTATGAGATTAAATCGAATTCAATTTATGCACAAATATTTATGTGTAATTTAGCAACGGGTTATTCATAATATATAACTAAATTATATTCGAAATATAGAATTATACATAAATATAATTTTGAACTTGATATTAAATATAATTCAGTAAACTATTTTTAAATTTGTATCAAGACATCTTGGAAGGTATATCCCGGGGTAAAAAATTTAAATATTTCTAATACACCGATAAATCTCGCATTAAACCTTACCTCGCACAATCTACATGTTTTATTTAATGTATTTTATGATTTTATGAAATAAGAGACTATCTAAATATAATCCAAGTCGGTGAAATTTTTTTAATATATATATTTTTACTAAATAATTATAAATATATAAAATTAAAAACTATATTAATTTCCGCACGTACGTGCGGGTCCTCATCTAGTTTGTGATTAAATAAAATTACAGAGAGGTTTATATTATACTAGATGAAATCCCGTGTGCCGACAAATTACATAAAAACATATTATAATTATATATTAATATATTTGAATGTACAAATATTCTTAAATTTTTCTTTTTCTATTTTATTTTCCTTATTTCTGATTTTTTTCTACATTCAGATTGATTTATTTTATTTCTAATTATTTGATAATTAATGTTAATTTTTTATTTTTGATTATTTTCTTTATTTCTATTTTTCCAATATTGTTAAGTTTTCATTTTATAAGATGTCTACGTATCAATATTAATACACATGTCACGATCTAAAATAACAATTACAAATATGATGTAGTGAAGACTTTTGTTTGGTTACTTTTTTCTTTTTTGAAGTTTTTTCCTTTCTCTTTTTTCTTATTATTAACATTTTTTCCTAAACATTATTAACATTTTTTCTTAAACATTATTAACATTTTTCATAAATATTATTAACAATTTTTCCTAAAAATTATTAATATTTTTCTTTTTTTTTAATTGTGACACGTGTCACGATCCGGTGAGTTATAATTTTATGCGCTCACTTTTATATAATAAGATTTGTGATTAAATAACTTTACAGAGAGAGAAGCGGACAATGAAGAACTTTACAGAGAGGTTTATACTATATTTGTGATTAAATAACTTTGAAAATTTTATACTATATTTGGTTTACTTTCCAAAGTTATTTAATCACAAACTAGGTGTGGACCCCGCGCTATACGCGGGGAAAAGTTTTATTTTCTTAATAGGAGTAATATAATCAGACTCATATATAATAATAAAAAATTATTTCATGTTTTAAATTAATCTTAGAAAACAAATAAATATTGTATAACAAATACAATAATTATTTTAGATATAAATATATACTTATTTAACTATAAATATAAATCTATGTTTACGACAAATTATTCAAACTTTATATATATCACCATATTCACATATATAGATACCAATACCACAATGAAAAGATACAAAAGTATTACAGAATGTGATAGTCGTTGGAATTTTCTGAAAATAATTAGAAGAACATGAACGTTATAACATATCTTATTTCATAAAATATTTTTATCATCATATAAAATAAAGCATAATTTATTTTAAAATTTATGATATTTTTATATTAAGGTAATTAAGTTAGACACGCGAAAAGATAAACACGAGATAAAATATTTCGTAGATTTAGATCGACACAAAACGAAATAAAGTTGTTAACAATATTTTTTAAAAAACAAACCAATAATAATATCTTTGACTACAATATTTGATCGATAAGAAAACAAAAAATCCAACAATATTTTTATAAACAAAAACTGAATAATATATTATCTATGAAAAAGAAAATAAAATCGAAGACAAAAAGTTATTCAAAAATATAAGGGTACAAACGCAAAATAAATAAAATATAAGGACATAAACGCAAAATATTGTGTATGTCGATGATTGCGTGGCCTATGTAAAATATATATTCCAATAATGAGCCTAAAATATATATAAAATTGTGTATTGTTGATTTTTACAATACGTAGATGCTAGATAGACCTAAAATATATTTTATATGGATTCTTTTAATAGTATATATATATATTAGTAAAATATATTAAAATTGGGTGAGAAAATTAGTTCAAACTATTAGGACTAAAACGAAAAAAATTAAAAATATCTTAAAAGCTCTCTCGTCGCGACACGTAGGTGATTTGTCTTCTCTTTTAAATTATATTATGGAAGTCCATGAATTGATCAATTTAGGGCTAACATTTAACCCGAGATCCGAAACCCAAAACCGAATCGACCTGAAAAATCCGGTTTCGGTTTTCATATTATCATATCGGGTTTTAATATTTTCTAACTCGGGTTTCCGTTCTAACCCGAACCGACTTGAGACTCGAATTGTACTCGAATAGACCCGAAGATATACACATGTATATAGTTTTGATAAGGTAATTTGGATTTTAGTAGGTTATTTCAATTTTTTGTGGGTTATATGAATAAGTCGAACCAAAACCCGAACTGAACCCGAATTACCCGAAATAATACCGGAAATTCTACCAAAAATATGTAAAACCTGAAAATTCGAACAAAAAAATAAAAAAACTCGAACCGAAAATATTTGGTTCTAGGTCAGGTTTTGTTAAATATATGAAACTCGACCTGAACCCGAATAGATTCGAACCGAACATAACTGTATTTGTAAATAACCCGAACGGATCCCATATCCTTTAACCCAAAAAAACCCGAACTCGAATGAGTCTGACCTGAAAACCGAATGTCCAAACTCCAATCCACTAATCAAAGTTCCCGATACCCGTTGGCAATTTTTGAGGCATGCATCTATGAAAGACCATTATCGAAAGCCGAAGTAACTAATCAAACTTTGCAAGCTTATTCAAAGAAAAAGATCCGCATTATGCATATCTCGGTAAATGAACGCGGAATCCAATTAACGAAATTCGTAGGGCCATTAGAAGAAGACTCGCTTTAATGATTTTGTATGTGATTAAGTCTTATTTATATTATAAGATTTCTTAGTTTGATTCTTATTGTTTTCAATGTGGGATAAATTTAATTCTTATACGTTTTATATGCAACGGCGCCAATTTTATAAACGAGATTTTACCCTCGTTAAGTCGAATGCCTTATCGTAGTATATAAGGTGTCAATCCGAATCAGGAGCAATCAATATATTAGAACTTATGAGAAACTACACTTAGTCTAAGCAAATTAAAGAGTTGTTTGTTGAATGTTTTGTAACCGTGTAATCAATAAATAAAAACGCGAATTAAGAGTTTTGAAAGATTTATTAAAAGCTAAACAATCAGAGTTAAGGTGTTTTAAGGGTGATTAAACTTTCAGATTTCAAATTGTCTTTTACAAAAATAACTTTAAGGTTTTGAAAACGATTTTAGATCAATCCACTCTCGTGGCAATGATCATTTTCTCAACAATTAAACTAAAACAATATCTTGGATAGTTTAATCGTCGAGAAACTTTAAGAACAAATCAATTCTAACCACCAAGCTTATTAACACAGATCTCTCGGTTAAGCTAGGCTTGGTTCTAAGGTAATTGTTCAGGAACCTTTATAATCTCTCGATTCATAAAGTTTCCTGGGTTCGATAATCGAATGGCCAACTCGATTAAAGCTTTAAGGTTGTTACCAAAGACTAAAGTTTTATAATCAATTAAGTTTTAGACAATCATCTATCCTAGATTCAATCAAACCCCTTTTACCCTAACCCAATTGTCTATTTGGAACTACTCACAAAGCATGTTGAATCTTAAAACAATTGAATTTAAAGAAAGCATAAACATAAACAAAAGCAAAGAGAATAAATGGTTCAAGAAAACTCTTATTGATGATGATGAAGATCACAAAGGCGGCCAAAGAAGGATCACCAAGAAACCTCACAAGTTGTCCAAAGCAAAAACAAAAGTGATAAAAACAAGAGAGCCTCCAAAAAAAACATAATAAAAACCCTAATATAATGTCAAAAAAAAAACCAAAACGTTCCCCATCGGTTTAGGAAATCGTTTTTTTCCTTTTTGGCTCGAAAAACCGGTTTTTCCTTATTTTTCTCGTCTGTATCGGCCAAGTGTGACCGGTACAACAAACCGGTATGAATTTTCTTCTTGATATCGGCCACTTCAAACCGGTACAACAAACCGATACGAAGTAAAATTGGAATAACTTTAGATCTAACCGTTGAAATCAGCTCAAACCACCGCCAAATGAAAGCTAACATCTGTGGCTATCTTGTGGTAAAATTTTATAAAGATCCAACGGTGGAAACGTCTTCAACGAGTGTCTTTTTGACGCTTTTCGTCTCAATTCTCTGTCTTTTTCATTCTTGCACTCCTAAACCTGAAAAACATGAAACAAACCAAAATGCAACCTATATGATACTAAATGCAGCCTAAATGAGTTAATTCTAATGCATAAAATAAGGTAAAATATGTAAAATATGCAAGTTATCATCTGACCTGAAAACCGAATGTCCAAACTCCAATCCACTAATCAAAGTTCCCGATACCCGTTGGCAATTTTTGAGGCATGCATCTATGAAAGACCATTATCGAAAGCCGAAGTAACTAATCAAACTTTGCAAGCTTATTCAAAGAAAAAGATCCGCATTATGCATATCTCGGTAAATGAACGCGGAATCCAATTAACGAAATTCGTAGGGCCATTAGAAGAAGACTCGCTTTAATGATTTTGTATGTGATTAAGTCTTATTTATATTATAAGATTTCTTAGTTTGATTCTTATTGTTTTCAATGTGGGATAAATTTAATTCTTAAACGTTTTATATGTGGACATGAATTCGTTGGGCCTGAAATATAATTTATAGAATTCGCTGAACAAAAATTATTCAGAAATATATGACTAAAACATAAAAAAAATAAAAAATATCCTAAAATCTCTCACGTCGCGACACGTAGACATTTTGTCTTCTCTTTTAATAGTATAAATATAGTATAAAATTTTTGCTAAAAAACCTCACGTGTTGGATTTAAAAACTATAAAAACCTCATGGCCCAAAAGCACAATAAAACGTGAGTAGAGAAAAAAACCAGAACGACCCAATTAGGATTCTACAAAACAAAAATATCAATGAAGATGTTGTTATAAAACTAATATAATAAGAAGCTATTCTCTTTGTTATTTTCCTTCATTTTATCCAGTCACACAGTATATATTAGGTTTCACATGCACAGTTTTTTAATGTCATTAACGCACGCACATAAAAAAAAGAAGCTCTCATGTCTCATGACTCATGAGTCATATATATCACATACACTCATAAAAATTGACATAATTAATAATATAATATCTAATCATATTAAACAAACATACAGTTATTTCGTAATTAAATAAGATTCGAACGGTCTTTGTTTTTACATACAAAATTTTGTTTGGTCACAATGTGTTGCTCACTCAATATTTGCTATTTTACCTTTTTAGAGTTTTAGTGTTTGTGGACCTTAAAGTATACATAAAGCTTTGGTGTAAAGTCCCGGGAAGGATTTTAACAAAAAAAAAAAAGTCCCGGGAAGGAGGTTAGGTGTAGTTTCAAGAATCTTGATCGGTGCACGTTTTTATCTTTCTGAATACATATTAAAAATAAACTTATTCGATTTTCTAGGTTCGAGCCTTCTCTCACATTTTGTATTCAAGTGTTAACTAATCAAAAAAATATGTTAAGACATTTAACATCTTCTCGTTTTCTTTAAAATGTGAATTATAAACTAAAAAACATTGTTTTACGTACTAGCAGAGATAATAGTTTCCAATTTTCTTACAAGGCTATTATACAACGGTCATTTATATGATTGTATCATTGAATGGTTATTAATATTAATATTATTATTATTATTATTATTAGCATTGGTTTTGTTCTCAACTCTTTAGCTTTTGAGTATATGACTAACTATTTGTGGACCGACCATATGTATACATAGCATATATGATGGAGCAATGTCTTTTCTCGTTTGTATTTTTATTTATTTTTAGCCGTTAGTATTTGTACCATTATAAAACTCATATTTTTCAATTTTTTTTACGTACGGTCACTTTTTCCGAACAAGAAAAAGACGTTGATAACGATAGATCACAAAACTTTATATTTATATTAAATAGCGATATCAATAAATTTTAGTGAAAATTACAAAACTACACCATTTGAATTATATTTCACAAAATTACACCATTTCAAAATTATTTCATAAAATTACACCTAAACACTCAAAATTAAATCCAAATAAACCCTATCCACACAATCATACCCCCTTAATACTATACCATAAACACTAATTATCGAACCCAAATAAAAAGATTTTAATTTTGGTAATTTTTTTAAAGGGTAAATCAAGCTTTTGAAAATGTGTAAATATGTGAAAATATTAAATTATGTGTAGTTTTGTGAATGAATGGTTGAAATGGTGTAGTTTTGTGAATTCCTCTAAATTTTATGAATATTTACCCACAAAAAAAGTTATGGACATATATAGTTTTTGGTCTTTTAAGAAGTCATGAATTCAGTCTGTATAGATTATAGTTTTGAATAGATACAAATAAACGTAAAAAAATGATAATGTAATTATGTGAAAAGCTCTATATTTTGTTGTAAGTTGTAATATTAAAATCAATTTTTCTATAATTAAAGAAACTTAAAATAGAAAGCATTAATATCAATAGATTTTAAAAAACAACCTCTTAAGAAATTTTTTTATATATTTTTTTTATTTTTTGAAAAAAATAAAATAAAAGAAACGGACCAATCGCGGGGCCCGCAAATAGTTATGGATGCACCTCTTATAGTAGATTTTTTAGTGGTGATTTTTTAAAAAAATGGTGGTCCCACGACTTAGATGTGGTTTAAAATGAGTTGATGTTAAGGGTCTCATTTAGTCTTTTTTTGCTCGTAATACGGATATTCATTGTCTGGTTTATAAACTTCACGTGCTATTTTTTTTACATCTTTTTTTTTTTTTACATCACTTCACGTGCTATTAAATCAAAGTTAATACTCTACTTTAAATTATTTGTGTACCATTAGTTTACCGTTTTCAAATATTTCTAAAAATAATTGCGTTATTTGTCCTTTTTATTAAGAAAAACTTGACATTAAAATATACAATGATATTCTTAAACAAAAGAATACATTTGATTGAACCATGGTTGATAACATTAAATAAGAGACATTATTATTGGTCTTAAGAAATTATGAGATCATTGTAAGGGATCATATAAAGTTCATGACATCGTACTCTTGGTTCGTGTCATAAGTATAATTGAATTGGTCAACGATATCATTTGACCAACCGTTTATGTCATGTAACATATTGTCCTCATCAAAGATCGTTGATGAGGCAATATTATCATGAGTCATAAGGAGATCATGACCACTATATTCTCCAATGTTCTCGGCCTTTTCGCCTTCTTTGCTACTAAATTTTTCGAAAAACTCCGAGAAATCGTATTCCGAATTGTTGAGACCAATGTTCACACCAATATCTTCCTTTGTATGGTCAACTATATGTTCATATGAGTGTGAGAATAGATCAAACTCTTCCATGAGAAATGAACTAGTTTCCGAAAAGTACTCATCGTTGATAGATGAAGACATTGGCGTAGAGCTAATTGTTCCTCCTATAGAGGCTGATAAAATATCTCCCATGGAAGAAGCCTTAGTTGCAATTTTGTTTAAAAGTTTTGATGTAGAATTAGATCCCTTATAATAACGTTTCTTGGAGTTCAAGGAACAATCGTCGTATCGCGGTGTCTCTTCACTATTGTTGCTTATCGTCTCTAGTAGGTTGCACAAGCTTGAAGAAGGAGGAAGAGACTTTGGAGACATCATCATGGAACCGGATTGCGAATTCTCACTAGGGTTTGAGTTATCATGATCATCTTCTTGGACATTACATGCGTTGGTTGTGTCCGAATTAGTGTTTGAGGCAAGTGGCTTGTGAGTCACGGGATCAATACCTTGATCGATAAGACGTTTCTTGAGATGCGTGTGCCAATAGTTCTTGACCTCGTTGTCTGTTCTTTGTGGCAAATGTCTTGCTATTACCGACCATCTGTTTAAGTAATTAGTAATTAAGAAAAATGTATCAAAATTTTAATCATTACATGTGTTACACTTATTTAGATGAACTTTTTTTGTTAAGCTAGAGAGGATTAGAAGCATAAATGATACCGTCGAATAGTTCATTAGTAGGCCAAACTAGTATAGTATAGTATAGTGTTTTTACTTGTTGCCGCGAGAAGCGTGAAGCATAATGATAATTTGTTCTTCCTCATAGCTAAAGTCTCCTCTCTTAATGGTTGGTTTCAAATAGTTAGCCCATCGCAATCTACAACTCTTTCCACATCGTTTTAGTCCTAAAACATATCATACCCATATATATATATATATATATAAACATCAATAAGCAAGTGGACCATATAATATAATGTATGTATATTTATATAATACCAGCTTTTTGAGGAATGTCACGCCATCTTCCTTCACCATGTTCATTAACATAAGAGATGAGTTTCTTGTCTTCGTCGACGGTCCATGATCCTTTCTTTAGCCCTTCTCCCACACAACATGGCTTCTTTGACATTTTTTTTATTATGAGATTATAATATTTATAGAATTATATACAATCTTAAAGAATAAAAAAGGAAAAAGAAAAAAGAAGAGAAATATTGTAATCGAAATCAAGGCAAGAGAGTGATAGATCTCTTGAGAAGAACTCTTATGCATTTGAATATGAAACTAATTGAGAAACTTTGGTAGATAGTTGAATGATTATATGTTCTCATTTTCAAGAACATTTTAAAATTATTTAGAAAAAGACCTAAGACATTGCAAGTTACTAATACTATATATCATGCATTACTAACTCTATCAATATGATGCATTTATACAAGTCATATAGACCCTCGTGTCAATGCTAGAATACTTATATTTTTGTGTGAAAAAAATAAAACAATATACTTTTGGGAGAATTACAAAACTACACCATTTGAATTACATTTCACAAAACTACACCATTTCAAAATTATATCACAAAACTACATCTAAACACTCATAATTAAATCCAAATAAACTCTATCCACACAATCCTACCCCCTTAATACTATACCCTAAACACTAATTAGCGAACCCAAATGAAAAGATTTTAATTTTGGTAATTTTTTAAAGGGTAAATCAAACTTTTAAAATTTTGAAAATGTGTAAATATGTGAAAAAATTGAATTATGTAGAGTTTTGTAAATGAAGGGAAGAAAGGGTATAGTTTTGTGAATTCCTCTATACTTTTGATGACAATTAATATATATTTAGTTATTTATATATATATATATATATATTTAGTTATTTATATATATATATATTCTTTATTTTAACAAAAAAAAAGTGAAGGAAAATTCCAAACTAAGAAAAAGTAAATAAATGATGGGAATGGGGTAAGGGAGAGAGACAACTATGACATGGCGCCCATTGACACTCATTTTTGAAAGATTTATGTGGTTCTAACAGTTTTATATATCCTTATCAAAAGATTTATTTTTTATTGAGTAATACTTAAATTCAAGATTTCACTGATTATGAAATGGTGAGCATATTTTGGTGTGATCTTATCTCATTATTTCATGATGGATGCTTTTTTTTAATTAGATAAGAGTTTACATGCATGTGTGGTGTCAATCTTTCTAAACATTCTAGTTAAATAAAAGCACCCACAAATAATCAAGTAATTTTATTTAGTATGCAATGTTACATAGAATTAGTAAAAATGTAATCAAAAGAGGAGATATGTGAATTAAGAGATAAAACACTTTGTATAGTGACATTATATAAACTAATGACAGCCTAAAATCGATACTATATCAGAAATTATTTTAAAATATTTCTATGGTTTTATGTTTTACCGGTGATTTTTTAAAAAATATATGTGATTTCTTCTACAATGAGTGTTTAAATAGTTAATATAGTGACATTACAAACTAAACAACTTATTAAATAAAAAATAGTCTACAAATCTAAAGCAAAAAAGTCTAAATCATAATTCTCTCGACAGCTTGACCCATTAGGAGTAACTATTAAATCAAATAGGCCAATAATAAAATATATAAATATATAAAATCACGAGGAATTCACAAAATTGCACACTTTCAACCTCCCCTTCACAAAACTACACCTAATTTAATATTTTCACATATTTACATCCTTTCAAAATTTTAAAAGCTTGATTTACCCTTTTAAAAATTACCAAAATTAAAATATTTTCATTTGGGTTCGATAATTAGTGTTTAGGGTATAATATTAAGGGGGTAGGATTATATGGGTAGAATTTATTTGAATTTAATATTGAATGTTTAGATGTAGTTTTGTGAAGTATTTTGGAAATGGTGTAGTTTTGTGAAATGTAATTCAAATGGTTTAGTTTTGTAATTTTCCCTAAAATCATTTGAAAAAACATAAATCCGTGATGTAAGCGGGATTAAATCTTAGTAGTGACATAACAAACTAAACAACTTATTAAATAAAAAAAATAGTCTACAAATCTAAAGCAAAAAAGTCTAGATCATAATTCTGTGGACAGCTTGACTCATTAGGACTAACTATTTGATCAAATAGGCCCATAATAAAATATATTTGTGGGCCTAAGCCATATCCCATTTCAGTGATAATCTAAAATTCGAAATCAAGTGCTGTCTTTTTTAGACTGGAAATTTAATAAACTGGTAAAAAAAGTTGAATTATAATGGAGAATTACTTACAACGAATTACGAATACGACACGTAAGTATACATACCGTATACGTATCTATGTAAAATCCATAATTAACTGAGGTGAGATTTCAAATTCATCTGAAAGACATACTAATCCCAAAATTAGTAAAAATACAAAATTATATCAAAGTATTTTTTGAGTTTAGAAACCTGGTTATAAAAGGTAATTAATAATCAAAATGGGAGTTTTTTATTATTATCAAATGTAATTAATAATAAAAGTTATCAAACTTTTATGGGAGAATCACAAAACTACACCATTTGAATTAAATTTCACAAAACTACACCCTTTCCAAAATACTTCACAAAACTACACCTAAACACTCAAAATTAAATCTAAATAAACTCTACTCAAATAATCTTACCCCCTTAATACTATACCCTAAACAATAATTAGCGAACCCAAATGAAAAAAATTTAATTTTGGTAATTTTTTAAAGGTTAAATCAAGCTTTTAAAATTTTGAAAGGATGTAAATATGTGAAAATATTAAATTAGAAGTAGTTTTGTGAAGAAGGGGTTGAAAGGGTGTAGATTTGTGAATTCCTCAACTTTTATTATTATCCAAACATCAAAATGGGCGTTTTTTTATATAAGAGACTGCATATATATATATATAATCTAAAAATAATTAATAATTTGACAACACAAATAAAACCACAACCAAAAAAATTCAGAAATTTAATTACTTCAATTATTGTATATTTTCTTTAATATTATCTCGATGTTGTATAAATATATCTATACTATTAATTGGGAAGGACAAATTTTGAGGAATCTTAATTTTTTTATTAATTACATGTAATGTCATTGTATAAATTTTAGTATAAGGTAATTTTTGATTAAAAAAAATAAAAAACTTTTCTATTTAATAGGATTAAAAGAAAAACGAATTTTTAAAAAATATATATATATAAATAGAAATAAATATTCCTAATTCATAGGATTACAATTAAAAACGAAAATAAAAATAAGTAGGTAACATAATGAAAATATAAAATATTATAAATATATCAATTTTATGTTAATCCAACGTATAATATTAATAATATATTTTCATTATTTAAAAGTATATTTTTAGAATATTCAAATCGATGATGTAAATAAAAACACAAAAACATCCGAAAATCTTTAAAAATTTAAATTTTTAATACTTTTAGATACATTTGCGTGACGTCTTGCGCAATTTGCGACGTGTCAAAATATATCATACATAATTTATGATATATAAAAAAATATTTTTAATATTAAAACATATAACTAAAAAAATTATTCCACATGCACAAACAAAAAAATAATTTAAAATTATATCAAATTAATATTTTGTAAGTATTACTCCCGTGCGAGGTAAAAATCTAGTATCCTTTAAATTATCAAACAGTAATAGTGGAAGTAGAGATGTAGAATAACGAATAATATACAAACTTAGCACGCAACACTAAAAAGATAAAACGTTGCAAACGTCTTGTGGCCTAATTTAATGGACTTTTAAGGTTCTTAATCTTTAGTAATCCCAAATAGTCTCAAGATCATTCTGACCGGTAGATAAAGTTGGTACTTCTTGATGATCATATCGTTTCCTGTCAAATCCAAAATCCGATGAAATATCGACATTAGAACCTCCGATTTCTTGCGAGTTTCTCAACGTTGTCAAGCTTAATCTTCTGTTATTCTCAATCATCGCTTGTAGAACCGATTGTTCTTGAGTATGGACCGGATTCGAACTATGTAGACTCTCGGAAACATAGAGAGGTTGTTGTTGTTGTTGTTGAAAGTGAAAATCGGATTGAGTCGAAATATTAGCATTGTTGGTAAAGCAATTGAGAATTTTCCCTTTGTTTTCGGTTTGGTTGGAGAAGCAGGGCACGTAAACCGGTTCGGTCTTTGTTTTGTCGTTGTACAACGGTGAATAATCGGTTAAAGGTTGTAAATTAGACTCGGTTCCATAAGAACCGATTCGGATTAAATCCGAAATTGGAATCTTCTTGCCTCCTGAAGTTTTATGAAATATTCTACATATCACCCATTCATTCTGCCAATATTGAACCAAACCACCAACAAAATATCAAACACAAAGTAAAAAAACAGAGCAAAAAAACAGAGCCAAAAACAGAGTAAAAAACAGAGTAAAGATTGTATTTTTATTACCTTGGCGGTTTTCGGCAAGTTGTGAGCAGAGAGTTTACCATCAAGCCTATACTCATGCATAACCCAATTAGTTTTATGGCCTTTAGGAGCTCTTCCTCTATAGAAAACAAGTGTTTTCTTCATACCCACAAGCGATTTTCCTCGGAAAATCTCTTTATCTTTCCCGGTCGCCTTCCAATAACCGGATTGAGTTGCTCGGTTAGTCCTTTGACCGGTCGGATATTTTCTATCCCTTACGCAGAAAAAGTACCATTCTTTTTCGCCCATTTTTGCTTTAACTTTTAACAAAAAGAAAACACAAAAACAAATTGTTGAACACACAAATAAGTTTTGTAGAACAATGATGAAAACTTTGTTTGAGTTTAGCTTTTGTTTGATTTGAAAACCTACAAGGCAATTCCCATGGCTCAGCTTTGTTTAAATCGACTTCACCAATAGCTTTAGCGGAGAAATCGATGTAGAGAACCTTCTTGTGTAGATATTGTGTTATGAGTTCTTCATCTGTTGGATGAAACCTAAAACCAGGAGGCAAGTATATTTGCTCATCATCTTCCTTGTGAAACACACCAAAAGTTTCCATCTTTTATTTTTCGCCCAAGAAACTTTAAAACAAAACAAAATTTCTTAATTATGAATCAAAATTAAGGTTTTATTTGATCGAAAAGATATGTTTCTCAAATGGTTTTTTTTATGAATTGTTTGAAAAGAAATGATCTTGAATTATTAAGAGATGAGTTTATATATGTATATATAATGAGAAATTAAGGATGAACTAAAAGAAACGGAACCATATGGAACTAGAAAGTTGTAATTTTGTTGTTGAAAATGATCGTAATTAATTGTAGAAATTTTAATTTTGTTTAAATAAACACAAGTACATGTCCTCATTTTGTAAGTGGTGAAAGATACGTAGTATGTGACGCAATTTGGCTAGGTTGTTTATCATTTTCCCTTTTTAAATAGAAATAAAACCTTCTTCTGCTCTTTTTCAAAAAAAATTGGTTAAAGATAAATTAGCAAATATTAAGATCAATAAAGGTAACTTTGCCTTCGTTTTTGGTTCTTTGAATCTAATGTGAAGAGAATAATTATTAACAATGCAGTAGTGACTATACAAAGTGTAACCAAAAATTATTACTTCACTAGTTAAGTTATACGTTGAATAATGAACACCAACAGTGAGTAAATATTTATATGAGTTCGTCAAGTTATTATTTCTCTTGTCACCTTCTTGCCATAAAATGTTATACATATATTATTAGGGCCAGATTATAGTCTATGATTTCAGCTAGTCATTAATTATAATCATTTTTTTTTTGTATTACTGATATTCGCTATGATATAATACAAAGCTCTTTAGTTACTAATTTCAACGCTAGCAGCAACAACAACATTATTGTTTGTCAAATTGTGGATCATACGATCATATTTAAATTAATGAATCAATTAAAATATTGACACGACGTGGGGTGAACAAAGAACTTATCAAATAAGATATTGGTCGTGTAATAAACTAAAAAAAAATTCTACTTAATAGAAAATGTTGTAAAGTAGGCAGGTAGGAAAGCACCTACTATTTCTATTTAAGGAAATAAATCTAATAAGACAAAGTCCACGTGTCTGGCTGGTACTCTAGCAAATCCCAAATACACTCTTTGATTTGACTATCATCTTTAGCTACATCTTATGTGTTTTTTTAGTTTAATCAACATGTTTTTGAATTAAGTCAAATAATATATCCATTAATAATAACTTTTAAAAAATAATGGAAGATCTTCAAACACTCTTTAAAAAACTTATAGTAACTCTATTTTTACAACATGACACCAATACAAAAATTAGATATTTGATATTTGTAAAAAAGAATAAATAAATGAAATCTTTTAACATGACACCAATACAAAAATTAGAACTAACATGTATTTACGAAGGGAAACCCTTTTCATAGTTTTTGAAACGCCTCATTGTGTGACGCTTTTTCGACGTTCCAAAAATCATTAATCACATAATCTTTTTTGTGTTGTGCTCTCAAGAACACAAACCAAAAATAGAAAAAAATAAAGGAAGATGAAAAGAATATCCATATGTTTAGTTTTTGTTATTTTCATGAAGAAATAAAATGATAAAGTGAACACTATTTTTTGTGATCTCACGAAGATCCGAACCGAACCCGACCCGAAAGATCCGATCCGAATGGATTTCGGATCTTGCGAAATACCCGAACGGATCCTCACCTCAAATACTTTGGATACCGGATCCGGTAATACCCGAGATCCGAAAGTACTTTTTTAGATCCGAACTAATATGTCTTTTATATTTATATACATATTATTTTACTCCTTTTAACATGTGTTCCACTTCTTCCTTAATTTATTTTCTTTCTTTTATGTATCAAGTATAAATTAAATTGAAAATTTTAAAAACTATAATTCATTTGTTTGACATCAAAAACTCAATCAAATATAACTTTATAAACTTCATATTCATTATTCCGTTTTTTATTTGTTTTTTAAATTCTTATTCAATTTGTTAGTTTTATTTTGTTGTATTGTGTGTGTTGTCTGTATATTCATTCGAAAATATAAATTTGAGTTGATTTTGTTTTTATTGATGAATTTTTTATTAGAATTTGATTTTTTTTTAATATGAATTTACATTAAACTACATATATATATTGTAGGATTTTCGGGTATTTCGGGTATTTCGGGTACTTTCGAGTAATTTTGGGTAGGTTTGGATATATAATACCCGAACCCGATTGTATCCGAAAAATATCGGGTATTTTCCGGATCTCTTGAACAAGATCTGAACCGACCCGGACCCGACAAGATCCGAACCGAACCCGATCCGAAATTTTAAAATACCCGAATGGGACCTTGACCTCTAGTACCGAAAGACCCGAAACCCGAAAGATCCGACCCGAACCCGATCCGGTACCCGAACGCCCAGGCCTAGAAAGAATATACTAGAGTAAATATTAGTTTTTTTTTGTTTGATTTTGTAGAAAAACTTATTGTGACTTTATAAGCACATATTGTTTCACTACTCACAAGTCATTATGGTGGAGGTTACAAAAATACTTTTTCAAAATTAATTTCCAATTGAATATGAGAGTTATTCTTGGTCAATATTGTGAGAAATAAATTTCATTTGACTAAATTTATTTTGTGAAGAAAACTTTATAGAAAATGAGAACATTAAAATTGTAGTATTAATATAAATAAAATTTGAATGTAATATTATATAAAAGTAATGTGAATTATTTGTATTAAATTAAAATAAAAATATAAGATAATTTCACATGTATTTTTAATATTTAAAAGAGGTAAGATATTATTAATTGGGAGAATTATAAAACTACACCATTTGAATTACATTTCACAAAACTACACCATTTCCAAAATACTTCACAAAACTACACCTAAACATTTAAAATTAAATCCAAATAAACCTTACCCAAACAATCCTACCCCTTAATACTATACCCTAAACACTAATTAGCGAACCCAAATGAAAAGATTTTAATTTTGGTAATTTTTAAAAGGGTAAATCAAGCTTTTAAAATTTTGAAAGGGTGTAAACTTGTGAAAATATTGAATTATGTGTAGTTTTGTGAAGGGAGGGTTGAAAGGGTGTAGTTTTGTGAATTTCTCTTATTAATTTTATATTTTCTTTCAATTATGTGAATAATATAATATATTAGTATTATATGAAAGTAATGTGAATCATTTGTATTAAATTAACATAAAAATAGAAGATAATTTGACATTTATTGTTAATTTTTGAAAGAGGTAAAATATTATTAGTTTTAGATTTTATGTCAATTATGTGAATAAGTTTATTATGAAGTCATGAGAAGAACACATGTTATGAGAAGAGAGAAACATGTGTCACTACCACATTGAAACTTAAAAAAAAACCTTGTCTTATTATATAAGATGATCAATTACATAAAGATTTATTTTGCATCATTGGTTAAAAAATAATGGATTTTGCTGCTTATATAGAAGATGATGCAACTTTTTGGTTTCACCACCAATACTCGCATTTAACATATAATTTAATGTCAAACTTGGTGGTACACCATTGAAAAATAAAATCATTTATTAATTTAATTTAAGAAGAAGATTTTTATTTGACTAAAACTTAATTCTTTTGATCATGAGAATTATTATTTTCTTTGACCAATTTTAATTCTCCATCACATGAAAACTATTCCACTTTCTCTCAGAAAATATTAATTTGCCATACAAAATATATAAGATTGTGTCGTATTTTGCCCTACAAAATATTAATTTGCCATACAAAATATTAATTTTTCATACAAAATATTCCACTTGACTCTCTGAAAAATATTCCATAATATTCAATTTTGGCATACAATTTGCCGTTTTAAATAGTGAAAGAGATGGGAGGTGAAACACATTGAAAAATTAAGAAGGCCTGAAGTTTTGTAACTATCGCGAAATAGATAGGAGGTGAAGCACATTAGATAACTTGGAAATGAAAACATGTCGCTAGAAGAGAGACATGTAGAAGAGAGACATGTGTCAACACAACATGCAAAGTTAACAAAAGTTTCCAATCATAATATATAAGAGCATGTTCATCAAGGTTGCTAATGGGTTGCTAATGTATTTTAGTGGGTATTTAGATGATTTAAATAAATTAAAAATCTGTATTTGGGCCTAAAATAATAAGCACCAACTCTTAATTAAGAGTTTTTGGCAACCCATAAGCATCGCCACGTGGCGTTACGCGGTTGGATAAAAAAAATAATTTTGTTTCTTTCATTTATATGGGTCTTTGTTTTCGATATATTATCGATTTTTTTTGTTTTGTGAACCTCTCCGGCGATTGCGAAACCGAGATTCACCGGATAGATATTGTTCTCCGCCGTTCCTTTTATTCCTCTTTTGCCGCCGTTCTTGAAAGTAAGGTTCTTTGATTCCATCTTATTCAATTTTCCATGAATCGTAGAACCCTAACTTTTCGTCTTCTCTGAATCTTAATCCTAGAACAACCGATTTTAAATTTTGTGTTTATCAATTCGTTTTCTTGTTTTTGATGATTAATTTCTATAAAAACTTGGTTCAATTTCATATTGTTTTGAGTTTTTTTAAAAAATTTAAGCACCTATTTTTAGTCTCTCTTAATGGAGGACAAATTTTAATAAAACCCTATAAGATTGCTTATGTATTATTTTTGTATAAATACACACAAATACTAATTAAATATTACTAAGCACCTAAAATTAGTCTCCTTTGATGCACATGGTCTAAGATACTAGTCTGGCGCGTCGTTCCGATTTTAATCACACATAAACTATTCTAGGTGCCAGCTATTTACAAATTACTAGCGAACACGTGTCATTAATAAAATCTAATTTATAGGGTATATGGCTACGCCGCAGGTTCAATAAGAATGAAAATAATCTATAGACCAATCTTATGGTGAGGCTTTCAATAACAAAAAAAAAATCTTCCTCATAGTTTCTACTCGCAATAAATCTCTTACACAAGAAAGTACATGAAAACCTACATGGTTCAATAAACATTCTTGTAAGCACAAAAGAAAAACCATTAACCAGATCCTTAACCGAAATATTTAGTCATCATGGTTATGATCCCTGAAACGTATGATTCTATTGATGAACAGCCTCTCATGCCGGTATCTACGAGAGTATATACAAAGAAAAAACACAAGTTAGTTTCCTGAAATAGGTTTTGTGTGTTGTTATAGGAGAGATGAGAGGAACTTACATGACAATGGCTGAAACACAAAAGCAAATGAAACCAACAGCGAAATGGAGAGTAAATGTCGCCCAAAAATACTTACAGTCGAGAATTGTTTTCTCTGAGATGAGAGTGATTATGCTCGAAAGTATAAGTATCTGCCAACCTAAAGGAAAACATTTTCGAAACGAGAACCAAGAAGTGCCCTGCAGAGAAAGACGGGGCGAGTAATTATCGCAACATAAGTATATAGTTAACTAATCGAAGAATACCTGGAAGTAGCTTTGGATGAACTTCCCTGAGTATATGATCCTAAAAATCATATCTTTTCAAGAAGTCAAGAAAACAAAAAGAGATAAAACAAAAGCTGATACTAGCTTGAAGTAATCTATAGGGTCATGAAGGATACTTAAAGAATTCGCCAAGATTAAACCTATTGCTCCTGCAGATCTTATCAGAAGAATATTTAATATTATGTAAATCGATGAAAACACAAGCAACGAGTCGTTTGAGCGTTTTAGTTGATTCTCATCTCCAACCGCGTGTAAAAATGCTTCCGAGGTTCCTGACATAGTAAATTTATAATGATGCTACTAGTAATCGCAAACTAAAGACATTGGTTTTGTACATGTATATAAGGATAATACTAGGTAGCCTGGATATTGATTACTAACCGTTCATGGCGAGGACGATGATGTAGAGACAGTAGAATTTTAGGGCCAAGGAAGCTTCTCCATCGCTCCATTTTTCACCATACAACAATCTGATGAGAGAGTACGAATAACTCGGGCCGAATGCCATGAATATAAGACCTACAAATTCAAATGAAGTTTATGTATTCATATAAATATACAATTAGAAATATAAAGAGCTGGTCCAGTTATAGAGAGACTGCAATAGACTGGAATATACCTATTAATATAACAAGCTTCAAGGCATCCGTCAAGCAAATTCCGAGTTTCTTGCTCTTTTGCTTGTCATCACCTGTCAAAGGAGAGGGGGAGACAAAGACATCGAAACCATAAATGGTAAGAAACCAGTAAAAAACTCGGGAGACAAATATGATGAAACATCAAAACTAAGACATATTACATACTGAACTACACTAAACTCAGGAGAGAAGTGAACCTGATGCGAACCTGGCAAATATAGTGTATGAACTTTCTTCAAAGGGAAGAAAGACCATGCGTACAACTAGACTTCCTGGATTTTTAAGAAATTTTGTAAGAAACGATAATAAGCAACCTTCTTGACCATAAAATATATACGTTATGTAACTAAAGAGACTTGCCTAGTTTGTCGACGATCCCATATACAGCCTGGTTATAAGGTGTATCTAACCACACCAGGACCAACTTTTCACCTTCTTGGAGGATCAACTTTCTGAATGACTGAAAAGTAAATAGCTTACACATGTTTGAGAGCTGCTTATCAAAATCCATAAACTTCCCAGATCTGTTACAGATTATTAAAATCATAAGTTCATCGGAATATATCAAGAGTTTTGAATGTTGGCGAACTCATACCTGAAAGGAAAGAGATCCGTACTTATGGAAACACCAGGAAGGAGAAAATAAGCCCAATAACCAAGAAATAGGGAACCTCCATAGGCAACTTGTGACAATGCGAAGATTATTCCTTTTTCCTACATATGTTTGAAGATCATTAGATTCTAGTTTTTTTTATCAAATATACACTAATTTCCTGAAAAGAAAATGAATGGTATAAGAAGTAGTAACTTATTAACACAAATCTGTTACCATGTTGGTTTGGTTGACTATGAGAAAGAACAAAGTCACACACCGTGAAAATGTAGCGAAAGTCTCAACAACGAGTCGCAACTTTAGAAGCATCAATGTCTGAGAGAGTATATACAATGGCTCAGCCAATAGCTCCAGTACACATGCAAATCCTGCAATATCCAAATATTTTAGTCCTTTAAGATAACCGAAACTTTCAAAATTCTAAAGTGATAGAACTCAGAAGTATGAATTACACAGGTGTACCATAAATCAAGATAGCCTGTGCATAGGTATCAGAGTAAGTAAGGTTCTGCCACCACAACACAAAAACACAAGCTGCAATAGTAATAGCTACACCGAGTGGGAATGTAACCCATGCCACTTTCAATAGCTTAGTCACATCATCACTGCATCATGAAACTAAGCAACATCACTTACCATAAAAACATAGCCATGAACCAAATTTTGTTCATTACCAGTGAATGTCAGCACGCAAGCAAGCTCGCCGGAACCCCTCTCGGCTAAGAAACAAAACGCAAGTGACGAATAGATGGAACTGGACCGCGTAGAGCTGCCATTGAAGTAAAATAAAGATAAAATCGAACTAACAAGCAAAAATCATCAACATAGTACACTACACAATCATCCACATAGCTACACAATCATCCACATAGCTACACAATCATCCACATAGCTACACAATCATCCACATAGCCACATAATCATCCACATAGCTAACACTACAAAATCACCCACATAGCTACAGGACACAATCATCCACATAGCTACAGGACACAATCATCCACATAGCTACACTACACAATCATCCACATTTGTACACAACAAAATTATCCACATAGCTACACAATCATCCACATAGCTAACAATACACAATCTTCTACATAGCTAACACTGCACAATCAATAATGGATGTTTAAGCAGAGGAAGTGATAAAATTACCGCATAGTCTTGTTCGGTGAGATGCCTAACGATCCATGAATTGAATATGAAAGGGATGCCTCTCGAAAGAAACTGCGTAGCTAATCAGAATCACAAACAACAAAACAGAGAAGATCTAAATACATAATTCGAAGCAAAATTCGCAGAGAGACAAACACAAAGAATCAAAGGAAGAACCTAGTAAATACTTGAACGTGCGCGAGAGATTAACGCTATTCGTATCAGTAGCCATTGTTGGAGATATGCTAAACTACGGGTTCTTCGTTTCAGATCTCGCTGGGCTCAAAAGCTTCGAATCGGATAAATTTTGATTTGAAATCCATTGAAGGGCTCGATTTTAGAACAAGACAAAGCCCTAAATAAGAACACGAGGCCGGAGTATCCGTTTATTCGGGTCGGGTCGGGTCTGGGTTTTAGGTAAAAAAAAATTATAAAACAATAATAATTTCAGAAGTGGGGTTTGAACCCACGCCCTCTTACGAGGACCAGAACTTGAGTCTGGCGCCTTAGACCACTCGGCCATCCTGACTATTATGTTGTAGCTACAAAAATTAAATATATAAACGTTAATTTATTATAATATTTTACTATACAATGGATATATTTGTAAATATTTTTTCTCAATTGGTCAAACTTGTTAAAGGCTTTTTTTTTTTTTTTTTTTGATAACCCTGGTGTCCTGACCCTCACCGAAGTGAGTACAGACTAGTCAGTTGGGGTCCGAGGCGCGCAACGGTCCACACGTCCTGTCGGCACAGGGGACACGTGGTCCAAGGACAGCTCCAAACTGTCGTTTCAGGGACGCTGCAGCCCGTATGTGAATACCGCAGTGGCCGGGGTTCGAACCCAGGTGGCGGAACTCACAGCCGTGAGCCCTTTACCAAATGAGCTAGAAGCTCCGGTTTTAAAGGCTTTTCTTTGTTAGTCAAAATGTAATTAACTAGTATAGATAATTCTATAAACCCAAATTTTTAGTTAAGAGACACGAAAACAAGAAAACTTTATAAACACAAAAGGAAATGCCAAAAAAACATGACAAGTTTTAATATATACGTGACGTGGCGTGACACATATTTTTTTTTACTCGCATCGTTTTGCATGGAGGCATGAATGTGTACCGTAACGTGCACGTAAAACTTCCACTTAACTCTCTTTATAAAATCTCTATTAATCTCATCACCAAACCATATTCCCTATATCACAAAGGAGTAGTCACAAAATCTCAATAATTATAAAAAAAATGATAATTGAGATTATTAGGTCGTTTTTCGCCGGTGTGACTGCAGTAGCACTCTTGGCCTTCTCATGTATAACCCTAGGCGGCTCAGCCGTGGGATTAGCCGTTACCACGCCGCTTTTTGTTATATTCAGTCCGGTTCTCGTGCCGGCTACTATAGCTGCAACCGTGCTTGCTTCGGGCTTCACAGCCTCTGGCTCCATCGGTGCCATTGCTATCAAAATCCTCATGTGGCTCTACCAGTAATTCTCTAACAAATTAAACCCTTTATTAGTTCCATATATTTGAAGGGGTGAACATACAATCATATATACAATATAAACTCTACGAATTAGAATTTGATTAACAAAAATCTCTACAAATTATTAATTTCCGTCCTAAATTTAACTTTTGATGTTATTTGTCTCTTTATAAACTAGTAGTCTCTATAAGTTAATATTTTTTTTTCGGTAGAATATTAATTTATAGAGGTTTAAATTTATATACAACAGATTATTAATAATTAATTAGAGGTATATAACTTTTTTTGTAGGAAATTTACAGGAAATGATCCACCAAAAATTCCATTATTGACACCAGGTTCTCCTAAAAAGGAGTAGACCTATCTTAATTAAGCATTTGGGATGTTATGTGGAGGAACTCGATGATGATATGTACTTAATTATTAATTGGTTCAATAAATAAAAACTCCTTTCATTAGTATTATTGTATTTCCGCACGATCCAATGTTTCAAATACCATTCCATTGATGTAAATCGTGTTACAAAAATAATAATGAAAAATGTACTCAATTGTATGCATGTATACATTTTAAGAAAATAAATGATATTATTGAGATTATCATAGATGAATATTTTCGGAATTTGACACAAGGCATTATTATATAATTATTCATGAAATAGCCTACAAGTACCTAGAGAATACATGCAGTTTGCATAATGGTTTGACAATAAAAACATGAAGTTTGCATAACAACAATAATTCCCTCAATAAATAGATCATATAAGACATGAATATACTTATTTATTTGGTCTCCAAAATCGTTTATTATCATTTTTTAGAATTCACAATCAAGAGAGTACATGTACGTTCAATCTCCAAAATTCCTTGTAAACGACTTTTAGGTTTAAGGTATAAATTGTTAATTAGGCTTGTTCGAAATCCAGCTTCTGAATGTTCAAACTTAACTTTGTATACATTCCCCCTTTTTTAGTTGAAAAAACGTTTGCCATAAAAAAAAAATACTTTTGAGACTTTTTTGTTGTTAATTGTTAACTCTATCGCAAAAAAAGTATTTCACTATTTTGACCATTGGCTTTAAAAATTAGGTAAATTTGTCGAATGGACAGTTTTTAGAAAGTAACTATAAAAATGGACACTTTACTATTTGCAATTGTAAAAGAGGTCTGTAGGGCCCACGTGTAATAGAGAAAATGTGTAATAGAAGAATGTTAAAAAACGAAAATAACCTTTATGTATTTTGTATATGTTTTATGTATTTCTTTTTTTTCACATTTTTTCCTTCTTTCTCTTTCTTCCCCTTTCTTTCTCTTTCTTCCTCTTTTCTCTCATATCTTCTCTATTCTTTCTTTTCTTTTCTCTTGATTCAAACTTATGTTTTATTTTTTCAAGTTTTCTTTCTCTTTATTCATGTTTATTTCTCTTAATTGCGTCTAATAACATCCATTTGCACAGTTTAGTGGACGGTGTACAATTGTTGGATGCACAGTTTAGTGGACGGTGTACATCCAGTCAGTCAATTGTACAATGTCCATGACTGACTGAGACAACTAGTCTATACAGAAGAAGATTTGCATTGAAGATTGTACAATGTCCAGAAGAACATAACTGTTGATTCGATTACAAATATTTGTACAACATCTTTTATACGATTTAGTGGACAACCGAATAACAATTTATATGTAGTATTTAGTGAACAATGTACAAACAAAGCTAATTTAGATAGTGGATTCGGATATTGTATAATGGATTATGAACTGTACACTATGAACACTTTGTCCAGTGAATACTGAACTACACAGTCTTGATGTACATACGAATATTAAGAAATCATTACCATCCAGTGTATAATTTGTCTATCCACTGTAGTGAACAACATATAAAAGGTGATAAATAATTAAATTGATTTGAATTAAAAATATATAACAAATACATGATGACATCATCGTAATATATAAAAGTTTTATACCCATAAATGTCATGAACAATGTTCGTTGGTGGGTCATGTTAGGAGGAAAGAGAAAAATGTCCAAATTACAATCTTCATCAAAAAGTGTCTAAATTGACAATTATCCCTAAAAATTAATGCGAAAAGTAAAAGAAAAGTGTCCAAACAAGTTTGGATCGTTTAAAGAAGCAATTCTTATGAATACCACTAAAAAGAGTTTTTTAACACAATATGCACAAATTTTCGAAAGTTTTGCCAATACCATTAAAAAAATTTTTCTCATAAATACCACAAATATTAAATTTTCAAAATTACACCCAAAACCTCCAAAAAACTATACCATACCCCTTCAAAACTATACCCTAAACACTATAATGAAAAAAATTAAAATCTAAAAGTGTTAAAACTCGTTTTTTGTATTTGTGGTATTTTTGTAAAATACTACTTTTTGATGTTATTTTTGTTATAAAAAACATTTTAATGGTATTATTGTTATAAAAAACTTTTTAATGGTATTCGAAGGAATTTATCTTGTTTAAAAGTCTCAACCAAGCTTTATCAAGAAAAAGTGTTCAAACCAATTACTAAAATATAAATTTGTGGCGGGAAAGCCGCAAAATAGAAGTCTTGATTTAAAAATATATTTGTTTCGACATTAAGACCATGATTATTGGTGATTCTTAGGTGAAAATTAAGAGTGCTTAGCATTTAAAAAAATATATAATTAAATTATTTAAGTTAAGCTTCGAAGCTTAACAAAGCAACTTTGATCACCCTTAGCAGCGGACACGTGTCGCACAGAGGGGAAATATATGGTTAAATTTTTTTTCATTTCTTTATTTTCTCCTTCCCTTCTTCTTCATCTTCCTCATTGTTAACGTGAACTTCTGTTTCTTCTTCTCATTGATTCAGAAAATTAATTGATCGATCTCCGACGAAATGGAGAGACGGCGGATAACCTTTTCTTCTCCGGGGAAGATCATTGTTCTGTGTATTTTACGGCGTCAGAGTTTCCGAATTCGTCGTCTGATTCAACGTTGCTTTAAATCGCGTGTATCATCATGCTGATTCGAAGGGACATAATCGCGTGAATCGTGTTTTCTAGGTTTTTGATTAGGTCTAAATCTAGAGAATCGAGAGAGATTGAGAGAGAGGAGGTTTGGGTAACTCCTCAAGGGTTGATTTGTTTTACCAATAATTGCCAAAAAAAATACTAAGGAACTATAGTTTATTAGACCAAAAATTAATTACAACAAATTATAAAAAAAATACTAAGCACTTAACTTAAGCATCACTAATAATGATGTTCTAAGAAAGAGAAATAACAAAGAAAAGCTCAAAATACATGTCAAATCACACAAATAGAACTACAAAATATAGCGTGCCGTAATCATATAGATATCTATTTACACTTTTAATTCCCATCGTTTCGCATGAAAGTTATATACTTTACCGTGTTTAGTCTTACACCAACCCATTTAATAAAAAGCCTTTATTTTCTGTCTTTCCTACCACCAAACCAAAACCATAAAGACCTAACATATTAGTTTATCTCAAAATGCTCTCTTTTCTAGGTCCCATTTTGGAGCTATTCCAAGTGGTACTAGCTTCCTTAGCATTTGTTTTCTTATCGGCCTTCTCCATTATAACCCTAGGCGGCTCAGTCGCGGGACTAGCCGTAGCCACACCGCTTTTTATAATATTCAGTCCAATTCTTGTACCAGCCACTATCGCCACTAGTCTATGTGCCAGCACTCTCGCCATCGGAATGACGGCATTGGCCCTCATACTTTGGCTCATCAAGTAAAAAAAAATTAAACCCATTTTGAGACTTATATGCCTACATATTATTCATATAAAATGCACATGTGACATGTGTATTCAAAAATCAAAAATCAAAAATGTTGTTAGCAATGCATCTACACTGGGAAATTATTTAATTTACATACAAATTCGACCATTGCGCAAATATGTTTTTAAATAGTTTTAACGTTTTAAGCTTGTGTTTGATGTATAGGTATAAGATAGGAGTAAAACCTAAGAATAATCCACCTCCCACCGGAGCCCCACCGACCCAGGCAGGTAAAGAGGCAGGAACCTCTGGAGACCCGGCGACCGCAAATAAACCTGGTGGAGAAAAACCTCCTGGAGATAAACCAGTCGAAGACAAATCGGCAACTAAACCTTCGGGAGATAAACCAGCAGATAAACCCGCAGGACCACCACCAGGGGATAAACCACCAGGTGATAAATCGACGAGAGATAAAAAATCACCAGGAGATAAACCAGCGGGAGATAAAAAACCACCAGAAGATAAAAAACCACCGGAAGATAAACCGGCGGGAGATAAAAAACCATCGGGAGATAAACCGGCGGGAGATAAAAAACCATCGGGAGATAAACCGGCGGGAGATAAAAAACCACCAGGAGATAAACCAGCGGGAGATAAAAAACCACCAAGAGATAAACCGGCGGAAGATAAAAAACCACCGGGAGATAAACCGGCGGGAGATAAAAAACCACCGGGAGATAAACCGACGGAAGATAAACCGGCGGGAGATAAACCGGCGGGAGATAAAAAACCACCGGGAGATAAACCGACGGGAGCTAAAAAACCACATGGAGATAAACTGTCGGGAGATAAAAAACCACATGGAAATAAACCGACAGGAGATAAAAAACCACATGGAGATAAACCGGCGGGGGATAAAAAACCACCGGGAGATAAAAAACCACCGGGAGATAAAAAACCACCGGGAGATAAAACACCAACAGGAGATAAACCGGCGAAAGATAAAAAACCACCGGAAAATAAAACGGCGGGAGATAAAAAACCACCCGGCTTCTTATGGTAGATAATAAAGAGTAACATATTGATTATGGGATTCATAAACAAAACCAAAATTTATCCATCCTTTAGTAATATGTTATTGTGAAAAATAAACTACATGTTTCATATATCACTTCTATTTAGTGTATTTCAATATGTTGTTACAATGAAACCATTTAAACAATATGCACTCACTTTGTATCATAATTTTTCTATATGGAGTGGTACCAGATCACCAATATTAATTAGCATAGATGAATGAGATTAAATTGATCCTAGTTTAATTACACAAAGCATCAGTACATACGAATTATTGAATCTTAACGTTGTTTCTTACATTACCTTTTTTAAAAAATCGAAGCAAAACTGTTTGACTCCAATCTACACTACAATACGCAAGTTTCACATCACACATGACATCCATGCAGCTAAAGAAAACAATAAGATAGTTTTTTGGTTTAATCAATTAAGAATAAGTCGATATAAAATATACATTTACTGAACTTACAGACGCAAACATTATCTATTTTCGCCTCTTCTATAAGCTAATTATCTTATAGAAATTCACAAAACTACACCCTTTTAACCCTCCTTTCACAAAACTACACCTAATTCAATATTTTCACAAATTTACATCCTTTCAAAATTTTAAAAACTTGATTTACTCTTTAAAAAATTACCAAAATTAAAATCTTTTCATTTGGGTTCGCTAATTAGTGTTTAGGGTATAGTATTAAGAGGATAAGATTATGTGGGTAGAATTTATTTGAATTTAATTTTGAGTGTTTATGTGTAGTTTTGTGAAGTAATTTTGGAATGGTGTAGTTTTGTGAAATGTAATTCAAATGATGTAGTTTTGTGATTCTGCCATTATCTTATTTTGCCCAAATTTGTATTATCTCTAATTTTTATCTAAGAAGTAAGTTAGCATTTGTTTTTTTTAAAGGCGTTAGACTTTGTTTCCAGTCAATATACAAACCATCAAATGAATGCAATAAAATGTAATTACGATTGAAACATATAAGTAATTATTGAAATAAATTTTAATCTTGCATGCTATAATTATAAGTAACTAGATGAAATCCCGCGTAATACGCGGACAAATTACATAAAAACATTTTATAATTATATATTAAAAAAAATTATATATTAATAATTTTATTAAATTTGTATAGTTATAGTTAAATTTAAAAGAAAACTAATATTATACCCGTTATTTTATTAACAAATAATATAAAAGACACACAACAACATATCAGGTTATAGTAAATAATTGATTTTTACTTTTTCCAACAATTAAGAAATAAAATAACACATTTTTGTTTTATTACATTGCTTTTGTTATTACATGAAAAAAAATATTTTAAATTAATAATTAGATAGTGGATCCATGAAGATAACAAATAAGTCGTCATAGAGATTTTCTTTATTTTTCAAGTAATTTTACGTTTTTATTTTTTCTTATTTCTAATTATTTTGTTTTTATTGATTATTTTTAAAAATATTGTTAAATTTTTCTTTTTCTATGTTATTTTCCTTATTTGTGATTATTTTATTTTTAATTATTTGATAATTAACGTTAAGTTTTTTATTTTTGATTATTTTCCTTAATTTTGTTTTTTCTCAATATTGTTAAGTTTCTATTTTATAAAATGTATAGATATCAAATTTAATACACATGTCATGATCTCAACTAACCATTACAAATGTTACGATCAGGTGAATTATAATTTTGCATACGTGTCGAGCTCACGTTAAACGCGCTCACTTTTATATAATAAGATTCCCGGTTGACGCGGGTCTTCGCGTAATCACGACGAAGGATAATTTTTTTTAATATGTTTCCTTTTTTATATACAAAACGAATTAGAGTAATATGTTTTAGTTGCCTTTTTTACATACTAAACTAATTAGAGATTGGTTAGTTTCTTTTTTTCTCCTTTCTAAAAATAATGAGTTTCATTTTATTAAATTTCATTTTTTAAGGTTTTTTCCTTCTTTTTTTTCTTCTTTTAAAATTATTTAAATTTTCCATTTTTCATTTTTTAAACTTTCCATTTTTTAAATTTTCCATTTTTCCTTCTTATTTTAAAAATGAAAAATTTCACGATCTAAATTAAATATGACACGTGTCACGATTTGGTGAGTTATAATTTTACGCGCTCTCTTCTATATAATAAGATAAGATGTAAATTTAACAAAAAAAGACATTGAATTTAAATAGGAAACTATAAACAATTAGTTTTTTTCATAAAGAAACAAATAGTATTAAACGTTTACTATTGTGAGCAAACTCGAGTCACATGACCATGCATGCGCGCACGCACACACATACAAAACAAAAAGAAAGAAGAAAGATACAAGCAACTATGACGTGTCGTAAAGTAGAGAGATACAATAAACAAAAGAAGAAAGAAAGATAACACAAATGGTTTAAATTGCATGAAGCATGCATGTGTTATAACTTGCACGTAGACTATACACAACTCCCCTCCTTAAAAACCCCTCTCAATCTCTCCATTTCCACCATCAAAGCAACAACGATATATACACAGAGAGAGAACAAGAAAAAAAAATGAGGCAAGAATTCGCTAAAAGCGAATCTCAACCTCAATCATCGAGGTTGGGAAGAATGTTAGCTATTTTCTTCCCAATTCTGGAGATTATGAAGGTGGTTATTGCTTCTGTAGCTACCGTAGCCCTTTTAGGCTTTGCAAGTGTAACACTCGCGGGTTCGGCTGTGGCATTAACCGCATCAACGCCACTTTTCGTTATATTCAGTCCGGTTATCGTACCGGCTACTATAGTTGCGGCTTTCCTAACAACAGGGTTCACGACCGGTGGTTCACTCGGATTGACGGCCCTTTCTCTTATCATGTGGCTCGTGAAGTAAACTAACTAACAAAGAATATTGAATAAATTAATTTTTTTTTCTCTCTAAATCAATCTCTAACGTATATATTATACTTTGGTTTATGTGATGTAGGCATAGAGCAGGAGTAAAACCAAAAAACAATCCGCCTCCTAAAGGAGCTCCACCAACTGGGAAAGGAGCTCACTCAAATAAATCTCAACCATCCAATGGGCTTGGATTACCAAAGAAATTTAAAGATGCTTGTATGAAAAAGATGAAAGAATTTAAAGGTAAATTTGGAGGTGGAAGTAAATCCGATGGTGTAAAAGGAAAACATGGAAAAGGAAAGTCTGTAAGTGAAGGAAGTACGTCCGGAAGTGAAGGAGGCATGTCTGGAGCTAAAGGTTTATCAAAAGACGGAGGCAGTATGTCTAATGATGTAGGAGGTACGACGAAAGGTGGAAAAAGAAAATCTAAAAGTAAAATAACGAAATCTATTAGTAAGAAAATCAAATCTAAAGCTGAAGGAATAATTTCTGGAAGTAAAGGAGGTACATCAAAAAGTGAAGAATCAAAAAGTGAAGGAGGCATGTTCAAAGGTGGAAAAGGTAAATCGAAAGGTGAAAAAAGTAAACTTAAAGATGTTGTCGAAGGTGTATCAGGAAGCGTAAAAAACAAATTAAAAGGTGTAATAGAAAAATCCGGAGGTGAAAAAAGTAAATCCAAAGATGAAAAAAGTAAATCCAAAGGTGGAAAAGGTTTGTCTGGAAGTGGAAAAGAAAATCTTAAGGGAAAAATAGGCAAATCCGAGGGTGAAAAGAGTAAGTTCAAAGGTGGAGAAGACAAAATTAAAGGTGGGATAGGGAAGTCTGGAGATAAAAAAGGTAAATCTAAAAATAAAGAAAAAATGAATGGAAGTGAAAGTGGCATGTCAGGGAGTGAACAAAGTATGTCAGGAGGTGGAGTATCAAAATATAAAGATATCATACATAAATTCCAAGATAAAATCAGTAAATTTGAAGGTGAAATAAGTAAATTCAAAGGCGAAAAAGGCAAATCGAAAGACCAAGAAAGTATGTCTAGAGGTAAGGAGAACAAATCCAAAGGAGGTGAAAAGGATAAATCTAAAATTACAGGAAATAAGTCTAAAAATGAGGGAAATATATCCGCCAATGAAGGAGGTATATCAGGAGGTGGTGGAGCCAAATTGAAAGATGTTATACATAAATTTCAAGGTGACATAGGTAAGTTCAAAGGTGGAATTGATAAATTAAAAGGTGGAATTGGTAAATCTAAAGGTGAAAAAGATAAATCGAAAGGTAAAGAAAGTATGTCGGCAAATAAAGGAAGTACGTCTGGAAGTGAAGGAATTAAATCTGGAACTAAAAAAGGTACATCCAAGAGTGGAGGAAGTACGCCAAAGAGTGGAGGAAGTACGCCAAAGAGTGGAGGAAGTACGCCAAAGAGTGGAGAAAGTACTCCAAAGAGTGGAGGAAGTACGCCAAAAAGTGGAGAAAGTACGCCAAAGAGTGGAGGAAGTACGCCAAAGAGTGATAGCGGTAAGTCTGGGAGTGAAGGAGGTATGTCGGGAGGTGGAGGAGCTATATTAAAAGATGTTATACATAAATTCCAAGATAAGATAAGTAAATTTGAAGGTGACGTAGGTAAGCTCAAAGGTGGAATTGATAAATTGAAAGGTGCAAAAGATAAATCGAAAGGCGGAGGAGGTATGTCGACAAATGAGGGAAGTATGTCTGGCGGTGAAGGAATCAAATCTGGAAGTGAAAAAAGTACATCCAAGAGTGGAGGAAATACGACAGGAAGTGATGGTGGTATGTCTCGGAATGAGGGAATCAAATCCGAAAGTGAAAAAAGTACATTAAACAGTGGAGGAAGTACGACAGGAAGTGATGGAGGTGTGTCTGGAGGTGATAGCACCAAGTCTGAAAGTGAAAAAAGTACATCCAAAAGTGGAGAAAGTACGCCGGAAAGTGATGGTGGTATGTCCGGAAGTGAAGGAGGTATGTCGGGAGGTGGAGGAACTATAATAAAAGATGTTATACATAAATTCCAAGGTCGGATAAGTAAATTTGAAGGTGAAATAGGTAAGTTAAAAAGTGGAATTGGTAAATTTAAAGGAGGAAAAGATAAATTGAAAGGCGGAGGAGGTACGCCAGGAAGTGATGGAAGTATGTCCGGGAATGAAGGAATCAAATCTGAAAGTGAAAAAAGTACATCCAAAAGTGGAGGAAGTACGCCAGGAAGTGATGGAGGTAGGTCTCAGAGTGAAGGAATCAAATCCGAAAGTGAAAAAGGTACATCCAAGAGTGGAGGAAGTATGTCAGAAAGTGATGGAAGTATATCTGAGAATGAAGTAATCAAATCCGGAAGTGAAAAAAATACATCCAAGAGTGGAGGAAGTGCGCCAAGAAGTGATGCAGGTATGTCTGAGAGTGAAGGAAAAAAATCCGAAAGTGAAAAAAGTACATCCAAGAGTGGAGGAAGTACGCCAAAAAGTGATGCAAGTATGATTGAGAGTGAAGGAAACAAATCTGAAAGTGAAAAAGGTACATCCAAAAGTGGAGAAAGTACGCTAGGAAGTGATGAAAGTATGTCTGAAAGTGAAGGAATTAAATCTGAAAGTGAAAAGAGCAAATCTAAAAGTGGAGGAAATACGTCAGAAAGTGAAGGAAGTAGGCCCGGAAGTGGAGGTGGTACATTAGGAGGTGGTGGAAGCAAATCCACAGGTAAAAAATGTGAATCTGAAAAACACAAATCTGATAAAATAAATAATATAACCAAAAGCAAGGGAAATATGTCCGGAAGTGGGGGAAAAAAATCTACAAATATAAAATGTGAATGCACATGTGAAAAAAATATATCTAAAAAAATAGATATATTATCTGGAAGTAAAAGAGATATATGGAAACGTAAAGAAGTTAAGTCAGGAAACGAAAAAAATTCACTTGGACATAAAGAGAAAAAACTTGGAAGTGGTAAGAGTAAATCCAAATGTGAAAAAGGTAAACATGGAGATGGAAGTAAATCATTGGACCATAAAAAGTGAGATCTTGTTTCTCCGATGTGTTAGAGAAATATATTATTTTCTCTTTTTTAATACATATAAAAACAATATACATAAATGTGTGTTTACAAATAATTTAATTAAAATAAAAATTGAAATGATTGTAATAAAAAGGAAAGATTATTGTAAGTTTAATTTCTAAATATAACTAAAGCCACGAAAATATTTCTTATAGTGGTTGTGATTTTAGGTACCCGGCATTTACTCATATATATATAATAATAGTCAGACATGAAAATAGTAAACAATAGGCCTGGGCGTTCGGTTTTCTCGGGTTATTCGGGTCGGTTTATTCGGTTTTCAAAAAATTCGGTTTTAAAAAAAAACTGCCGAATAGACCCGAAAATGAAATCGGTTCGGGTCGGTTCGGTAATCGGGTTATTCGGGTCGGTTATCAGTTTTTTAATTGGTTCCGAAATAAACCGAAATTATTTTCAATTCGGTTTATTTGAACCGAATTGGACAAAAAAAACAAAAAACCGAGTATCAAAGGACCGAAACAAACAAAAAAAAAATTCACATAAACACAAACATAAAACCTAAAAAGACACATTGACTACGAGTAACAAATACATCGACTGCCTTATAAACACCAAGTCCGTTAAATCCAATATACAAATACACCTCCAGTGGACAAACATGTTCTTCATCCGAGGTGTTCTCTTAAAACATCTACAAAACAAAAAAAACATTAGAAGATATACAAACACACATACGGAGAAACTGAAACACATTCACACATGATTAATATACAGTTATAAACACACATATATACGGTCACACTTACAAAGCACATATTTACACATATATATACACATACATAGTTACATACATACATATAGATAAACAAACACTTGTTATATACAGACACTTATAGACACACATATACAAGAAACGCATATTTACACATACAAATAAACAAGACTTTAACACATACATACACAAATAACATATACAATATATACTCTATCAATCTAACAATCACAAACTCGGATACACATACACAAGACATCAATCACAATCACTAACAATCACGAGCACATGTAGAAGAAGAAACAGAGTTAGGATTCGAACCTTTAAAAGTCGCAGGTTACAACGACCACAACACGCTCGAATCACCACCGAATGAGAGAAAGAGACACAAGTTTATAGAAGAAGATGAAGAGGATAGGATGAGTAAACAAAGACTTTAGGTTGAAGAAGATGAGCATACAAACTTGAAAATCGGAATCGCCTTTAGAGGCGGCTTTGAGAGAGAGAGAGAATCGATAATTGAAAAGGGGCTAGGGTTTCTTAAACCAGTTTATTGTGTTTATATATGATCGGTTTAATTCGGTCCGATTACCAAACCGACCCAAACCGAAAACCGATTTTCCAAATTTATTTTACCGTTCGGGTTAGTGGTTATCCATAAACCGGTGCCGATAACCGAATAAACCGGTTTTTTCGGTTCGGTTTATTCGGTTATTGCCGATTGCCCGGCGCTAGGCATACTTAAGTTTCAAGAGTGGAAACACTTTTAAAATAAAACAATTACTATACATAATTTTTTTATTAAGTAAAGTTACACTATAACATAAATTCACATAAAACACACAAAGTAAACAATAAATTACAAATAAAATACCAAATTATTAAACATAATTATTTCCGTATTTTTTATATATGCTAAATCAATGCATTTTGAAGCCAATATTGTAACAAGTAGATTTTCTTTAACACAATAATGTACTTATGTTGTGTACAATGAAAAGTCAAAGTTATGTTAAATTCTGGTCTGTTGTGGTGTAGAAAAGTTCCGTTAACAGAAAAAAAAAAGAAGAAAAAAGAATAATGAAAATTAGTAGGCCTGGGCGTTCGGTTATTTCGGTTTAATCGGGTCGGTTCATTCGGTTTTTCGGTTATCTAAAAATTCTGCCGAATTGAACCGAATATAATTTTGGTTCGGTTCGGTACTCGGTTTATTCGGTTCGGTTTCATAATTTTTAATCTATTCCGAATTGAACCGAACTAAAAAAAAATTCGGTTTGTTCGGTTTGTTTCTAGATTTTGTTTTTACGATAACACTAATAAACCCAATATTAAAACAAGTCCAATACAAATATAGGCCCAAATCAAAAGAGATTAGGGTTTTCAACAAAAACAAATGAGAATTTGAGATGATGGGTACGACGGCGATAGAGGTTACATCGGCGGTAGGGATGCGGCGGTAAGGAATGCGACGGCAGGAGATGCGGCGGCAGGAGATGCGGCGGCAGGAGATGCGGCGGTGACATTAACTACGACGATATGGGTTAGTGTTGCGACGACGATTCATCGACGGTAAGTATAGGTGTATAGCGATGAGAAGAACTTACCTTTGAGATTCGAAGATGATGAAATAATACTCGAAGATGATGAAGAACAGACGATGAATTGATGATTAATTGTAATCGCCGAAAGGCCAAGTTTGAGAGATAACTCGAAGAAGAGAAAAGAAATGATGATTAGGTTATGTAGATATTTGGTTTTCTTTATATATGTTCGGTTCAATTCGGATCCGATTACCGAACCGAACCGAACCGAACCGAAAACCGATTTCATTATTGAAAACCACCGATCGGTTTTGTTTCTTGTATTATTTCGGTGCCGAGAACCGAAACATTCGGTCCTTTCAGTTCGGGTTAATCGGTTTTAGCCGATTGCCCAGGCCTAGTAAACAACAATATTGGTAGAACAAAACCAAAAGTAATAATTTATTATAAAAAAAATACAATACAAGTTTGTGCACGATGCCATTTTAATTTTAATAAATGGATCAAATAATTTGGGATTCGTAAAACAAAGAGTCATGAACTAAGCTTCCCAGCCACGCAACTGAGCGGCTCGAGCCACTCGGTTAACTCCGAGAGTGAAAGCTCCCATACGTAGGTTACAAGAATGAGTATGGCACATAGACTTTATGTTATGAAAGGCTCGAGTCATGTATTTTTGTAGCTCCAAGTTCACTTTCTCTTCTTCCCACATGAATCCTTGTATGTTTTGCACCCATTCAAAGTAACTAACCGTTACACCTCCTGCGTTTGCATATATATCTGGTAGTATAATCACTCCTTTCTTCGATAGAATCTACCAAATATAACCAAACATATTATTAGTGTTACATTTTATAAATGTTTTCAAGTGTTGTGCCAAACATGCCTATTTTCTCCAAAAAAATGTAAAATCGACACTTTTTAAAAAAAATTTAGAGGAATTCACAAAACTACAATATTTCTTCCATTCCTTTACAAAACTCTACCTAATTCAATTTTTTCACATATTTACACCCTTTCAAAATTTTAAAAACTTGATTTACCCTTTAAAAAATTACCAAAATTAAAATATTTTCATTTGAGTTCGATAATAATTAGTGTTTAGGGTTTAGTATTAAGGAAGTAGGCTTATGTGGGTATGGTTTATTTGAATTTAATTTTGAGTGTTTAAATGTAGTTTTGTAAAGTAATTTTGAAATGGTGTAGTTTTGTGAAATGTAATTCAAATGGTGTACTTTTGTAATTCTCCCTAAAATTTATACCTCATCAGCATCTGGATCAGTTGGATGGTTAGCCGCTTCTATAATGAATTTTGCCTTAACATCTCCAGCATTTTCTCTGATAGACATAAAAAAAAAAACAAAGAATCAAAAATTGAATCTTAATATTTGGTTTTGATTTTTGAGGGAGTGTAGGTTCTTTTCTTGGCTCTTACTTGTTTAAGACGCCGCCAAGAGCGCAAGGGATTAGAACGTCGCACTCATGGATAAGTACTTGGTTCGGATCCATTGCGTCTCCACCGCTGAAATCAACTAGACTACTTGTTGCGTCTTTGTGTTTCAAAAGAGCCGTGATGTCGATGCCTTCGGGGTTCTTGATCGCTCCGGTAATGTCGCTTACCGCGACTACTTTACCTCCTTTTTCGTGGATCAGCTTCGCCGCCCATGTTCCTACGTTCCCAAAACCCTATCACACACCGAAGAAACCACTTTAGCTTTTTTTCGTATTCAAAACATTAAGCTTGGAGATATATATATAAGCTAAGAGTGATTTTTTTACCTGAATAACAAACGTCAAGCCTTGAATTGATTTACCATACTCAGCAAGAAGAGCTTCCGTTGCATAAACTACACCGCGTCCTGTGGCAGCTTCTCTACCTAAAGAGCCACCAAGATCCTACACACAATTGATCCAAACAAAACATTTTAGGTTCACCATTAGGAGAGAGCTATGTAATCAAGCAAGTGCGACCAAATTACATAACATGACACAACAAGATTATTGCAGGTTTTAAAGGGGTTCTTAGACCATCTCCAGTGGAGGGTCCGTTTTGGTTTTTGGGCTAGGTCTTATTTATAAAATATTAGAAAAAAGCAAATGTGATGAAAATAAATAAGACTTGTGTCTTATATTAGGCAAATAAGACTTGTGTCTTATATGAAAATAAACGACACATGTCGCCAATTTGATCATTTTCCAAGTTTTTTTTGTTTTTTTTATTTTTTTATTTCGGTTTAAATTTGCAAAAGTTTTTTTCAAAAAAAAAAATGCAAAAGTTTTTTTAAGGGAGAATTACAAAACTACATCATTTGAATTACATTTCACAAAACTACATCATTTCAAAATAACTTCACAAAAATATATCTAAACACTAAAAATTAAATCCAAATAAACCCTATCCACACAATCCTACCCCCTTAATAATATACCCTAAACACTAATTAGCGAACCCAAATTAAAAGATTTTAATTTTGAACATTTTTTAAAGGGTAAATCAAACTTTTAAAATTTTGAAAGGTGTAAATATGTGAAAAAATTGAATTACATAGAGTTTTGTAAACAAATGGAAGAAAGGGTGTAGTTTTGTGAATTCCTCTTTTTTAAAAACACCGCAATGTCTACCAATGGATGTTGCGTAAACATCAAAGTGTCTTATACATAAAATTACATTAAAAAAATTATCAATATTACAAATTAGACATGAGAGTGTCTCCATTGATGGAGTTGCTCTTAGGTGTAAGCTCCACAAAAAATTTTAAGAGTTAATTCTCTTGCCTCTTGTTACGAAATCAGTTCTTGCACTGTTCGTGGACCCCACTGGCACATGGCGGTCCACGATTGGTGTGTTTTTTAATTTTTTTAAAGAATCAGAAAAAAAAAAATGTTGCCTAAAAACCGTGAATCAAGTTTTAGGAATAATAATGGTCTTCAGAACCGGCTACGTTATAACCTTAAAGCTTTGCATAAGCATTTAATAATGATGAATCAACAAAACAACTTACAATGGGTTTGCCAGTGACAACAGCAGGGGAATGACCATGGAACTTGGAGTACTCATCAAGTATCCAAGCCATGGTTTGCGCGTTAGTGCCCATATCAGGAGCAGGCACATCAGTGTGTATACCTATGAGATCATGGATCTTTTGGGTAAATACGCGAGTGAGCCGTTCTAGCTCACTCAAACTCAAGTCTAGAGGCTCGCAACCAATCCCACCTTTTGCTCCACCGTATGGAATATCCGCCACGGCCGTCTTCCACGTCATCAGCTGAGCCAACGCGTTCACTTCATCAGGATCAACCTTTATAAACCAACACAAAAAACAAAATAAAAAATGTTTTAGTAGAATATATAAAACTAAAATTTATTAATTGAAAGATATACTAACCTCAGGGTGATATCTAATACCACCTTTCATGGGTCCACGAGCATTGTCATGTTGAACCCTAAACCCTATATACGAAACCAAAGTTCCGTCGTCTTTCGGTATCGTACATTCCACCTAATTAAAGATTACACAATCACAAAGATTCATAAATTTTGAAACAAATATTGTGTAAAACCTAGCTATAATCTTTGGTATTGTTTTTTTTATTTTATTTATTTTTTAGTTAATCTTTGGTATTGATACAAGACCTTGATCTCTCTAAATGGGAGCATAAGACTTCTCTCGATCTTTGAATCCAAGCCTAGGATTCTTGATGCGTGACGAAAGTTTCTGTTCGTTGCAGCTAAAGCATTCATGTCTCACTTGAAAATTATAATTCTGAAAAATCAATTGTTCTTGAAGATTCAAGATTTAAAGAAATTAAACGCTAATTAAAAGGAAGAATTATTGGATTTGTGGTGATTGATGGGAGGAAGAAGTGTATATAGTATTTGTAGGATAGATAAAAAAAAAGAAATTGGATTATTTTCTACGTACATGAATCATCAACATCCGTAAAGAAAGAGAGACCAAACATAAACTCTCTTTTTCTCATGGTTATCTATTTTTGTTCTTTTCTTAAAGTCAAAACATATCTCATTTTAAGAATTTTGTATGACTTTTCTAAAAATAAATATGTACGATGGGAAAGTTGTAAACAATAATTAATCGCAAAAGATTATGTTTATACATCTATTTCATCATTTCTATTAGAGAAATTCCTTATAATGTCGTCAAAATAAGATTTTGTTTTGAAAATACTTTAAAAAAGTTTTTTATAACAAAAATATCATTAAAATGTTTTTTATAATAAAAATATCATCAAAAGTAGTAGTTCACAAAAATACCACAAATACAAAAAACGAGTTTTAACATTTGTAAATTTTAATTTTTTTTTATTTGGGTTCGTTATATAGTGTTTAGGGTATAGTTCTGAAGGGGTTGGGTATAGTTTTTTACGGTTTTGGGTGTAATTTTAAAACTTTAATATTTGTGGTATTGATGTAATAAAAAAAAAATTGTGGTATTTATGAGAAAGAAACTTTTTAATGGTATTTGTAAAACATTTGAAAATATGTGTTAATTGTGTTAAAAAAAACATTTTAGTGGTATTCATAAGAATTGCCATTAATTTAATTTCACAATCTACTAAATTTATAGAAATAATCACTAAAACAATACCGAATGAATCGACAAAATCATTAAAGATAAAAAACATTGAACAATAATAAAAAGAGGAATTCACAAAATTACACCCTTTCAATCCTCCTTCACAAAACTACACCTAATTCAATATTTTCACATATTTACACATTTTCAAAATTTTAAGAGCTTGATTTACCCTTTTAAAAATTATCAAAATTAAAATATTTTCATTTGGGTTCGCTAATTAGTGTTTAGAGTATAATATTAAGGGGTAGAATTGTGTGGGTAAAGTTTATTTGGATTTAATTTTGAGTGTTTAGGTGTAGTTTTGTGAAGTATTTTTGAAATGGTGTAGTTTTGTGAAATGTAATTCAAATGTTGTAGTTTTGTAATTCCCCTAATAAAAATGGAGGATAGATTTAGCTTTTACTAATCTTACATTATGTTTTAAAATACTAGCCATACCACATCATTTAATAAATTATACACACACACGCACACATGTATCAAAACTTGCAATCACCCTGGGTAGGAGGTTCGGTAAGAACGACTTGAGCGGTATCGTTCCAATCGCACGCCTCTTTACGTTCGTGGTTAGCCTGGTAATAAGCATTCATGACATATGATGCATGGTTACCAAGACTATCTGGTAAAAAACAAACTCCACCAGGTTGTATTGGTCCACAATCAACTTTTCCTTTGCTACAACCCCAATCAATATTAGCTTGTAGTTCCGCATCCGTTGCCGACAAAGCTGACAAACACCATGTCTTCGACGAGACATGAAGGGGCTCATCAATTACAACGAGAGATAGAAGGAAGACTAGTGTTAATAACGGAGACATTGCGAATTCACAATTTTGTGATGATTGTTTGTAAATGATAATCAGATTATGTGGTGTGCCAATCTATATATAACGTCATCAAATTTCCTCTGAAATGTAATGTGTTTCCATAATACTTTTAATAAATCTTAACAATATGGTAGTTTTTAGTGGAATTAAGAATTTTTAGAGCAATGAAAAACTTTGACCAAAAGAAAAAGAAAACAAGTAATGAAATAAATGATAATCATGAAATATTAATAGTTTTTTTGTCAAAAAAATAGTTTTATGGGAAATATAATAATTTAGATAGTTGATACACTAGTATCTTTCTTATAAATTACTTAAATAAAATAGTATGAGTTCATTGACCTAGCAATTTTTATAAGAAATATTAAATACTATACTATATAACTAGAATTAATATGATGCTATTTAGTTTTTGTTTTGTTCTTATCCAGGGAAATTGTTTTTATAAATTTATGCAGATTTAGGATATATGTGTTGTTCTTCTTTTTTCATCATCAACTTTTTCACCAATTAAAATATTTTTTCCCACACCAAGCCTCTAACATAAACAATAGAACAAAAACGTTTATAATATATGGAGATGCACATTTTGTAGGGAAAGAGAAAAAAATTCTTTGAGCTTCGAATTCATATCTCAAACAATACAAAGAATAAAACAAATTAATAAAAAGATGGGAATATTTCTCTGGTACAAGGATTAAAGACCGTTACAACCAATTAATATTTTATCTTAAGGAAGAAATTAAAAAAAAAACTCAGTATTTAGGAGGAGGAAGTAGCCACATAGAACCCTTAATGTAACCAAGAGTAAGGAAAGGCGTGACTTCTTTTTGGTTAACATCTTTTGTGAAAGGAACTCTCTTGGCTAAATGTGACCCTGGTCCAAAACACTTGTACTCTCCATAGTACACGGTCCTATACATTTATACAAAACACACAATATGTTTTATTTATACAATCATATGTAAATATTTCTAATGATTTAATGTTATGAAAACGTTTGCTTACTGGTCATATGAGCGCTTGAAGTTGTCTCTCCAACCAGACGGGTTAACCACACTGGTCATTTCTGTGAAAGCATAGATAACTTTTGGGTGGCTACTCCAAGACCGCCCCAAATAGATTCCCGTTCCGGTACCGGTGATTTTGCAATGCACGAACGAATAACCGTTTTGTTCATTATGACTTGTTCTACTATGTGCCGTGATCACTCTTAAACCATCTCCAACCGCGTGCAATTTCGTGTTCTACATAGATTTATATATACAAAGTATGTGTTCATTAAACAAACTATGTATGTACTATGTTAATTAGAGATCATTTTTCAAAATATTACCAAATATAGAGATGCTCCTCTTCCGAAGATAAAATCATAGGTTCCTTCGATATAACAATCCTTGAAAAAATGGAGGCCTTTGTCGTCGCATAAAGTATCTTGAAAACCGTAGAATTTACAGCTATAGAAAGCAGCTTTATCGCCGTTGATCCTCATAGCTAAAGCTTGTCCTTGTGTACCCGGTTTCGGCATAGGAGCACTATTCTATATAGAACAAGAAAACAAAACCATACATGCATATACAATATGCATTAAAATTTAATATAACAATTAATATTTTTTTTAACATAATGTAATAAGATAGACCAAATATATGTTTTGGCTTACTTTGATCATAAGATTAGCTGCCATGAAATAATCAGACCAGACAATAAGAGTTGCACTCTCTACTGTTCCGTACTTAGCGGCTGTCCCGTGGTAAGTTAAGACCGTTTCTGCACCAGGTTGACCAAGCAATGTAACGAATGGTCTAGCGATATCGATCGTGACCTTCTCGTTGTACACACCAGGAGCCAACTTGATGATCACACGGTTCTTGTTTCCCGTTGGGATGCTCTTGATCGCTTCGTTTATTGTCTTAAAGTTGGCTCCACCTTTTTGATTCACCTATGATTAATTTTTTCATTTTTCATTTGAATTAACATATATTATCATATACAGTAATACCTTTATAAATTAATATCTGCGGCTACACTACTTTATCAAAAATCAAATTTAGAACTAACAAATATAGGTTTGTAGAAATATTAATCTATCGAATATTAATTTATACAATTTATATTGTAGGTCTAGTTCAGTAATTAACGATTTCAGTCAAAACAAATATAAAAGAATTTGACTAAAATATGGGATGATAAATTAAAATTTCTAGTAATTTTGTTTTACCAAATAGCTGATTGTTTTTGGAAAAAGTTTTTAAATAAATTTTTTGCTAAAAGGTTAAACCAAACGAAAAAAATTGTTATGTATTTGTAACTTACGGTAATAATTTGTCGTGATGTTTCAGCAGCTTCAAGGGCAGGGTCTAGCTTGCCTTTTCTTTGAGAAAAAGGTTGAACATTGGTCTTGAACCATTGTGGGATTTGGGCTCTGTCCTCAGGGATTGGTGCTGTGTCGGTGGCTAGAATCACTGGTGAGGCAAAAGCTACAAGAAATATTGCAACTAAGGCCAGAGAAATGTAACCCATCTTTTATTATATTTGTTTTACTATTTTTCTACAAAATAATAAAAGATGGGTTACTACTATTTTGATTTACTTTTGAAATTGAAAGAAGCCATGAAGTTGGCTTTATAGTTGCCTTTAGTCGTTGATGTTAGACCAGACAGCTCTTGTTTTTACTATTCTCGTGTGTGGTTTTAGAGCGATTTTGAATATTTTGATTTTTAGTTATAAATACAAATCCACTAATTTTTCTTACGGCTAAATTTACAAATTTATTTAGAGTTGGCAAAGTCAACATATCTATTTATAATAAAAAAAAACATAGCTGTTAGTTAATTTTTTTTTTTTGTCACTCAAATTCTCATTATAATTTAACCGGTTACACGATAGAGCATCGTAAACGAATACACTCGAACAACAAACTTAAAAGCTGAAACTTCAAAATAAACATAATTTAAAGATAGAGACACAAACTTAATTAAGCTTGATAGATAGTTAGGAGAGTTGTAGAAACAACCTAACCCGAGTAAACCCGAGCTAGAAACAGTCTTCACACCATTTTCATCAACTAACAATAGGATAGTCTTAATGGTCAACATACCAAGAGACTTTGACACTAGGTCTATAGGCAATTAGTTAATTAATTCTCTTACTTTAACGTTAAAACATATTTTAGATTATTTTGAGATATGTGGAGCCAGGAAATAAAACTACAAGTATTTCATTTGGAATCAATACTAAAACACGTAAAAATCTTGGTAAATTTTAACGTATAATCATAATAATAATAATGATAAACTCCAATGTAAATAAACGAATCATATAGAATAAAGCAAAAAATTCTGGTGGAAATTAAAAATTATATATGATTCAGATATAAATGATTATGATTTGGGTTAGAGAAATTCCTTAGAATACCATCAAAATAATTTTTTGTTTTAAAAATACCATTAAAAAGTTTTTTATAACAAAAATACCATTAAAATGTTTTTTATAACAAAAATACCATCAAAAAGTAGTAGTTTACAAAAATACCACAAACTCAAAAAACGAGTTTTAACACTTTTAGATTTTAATTTTTTTCATTTGGGTTCGCTATATAGTGTTTAGGGTATAGTTTAGAAGGTGTAGGGTATAGTTTTTTGGAGATTTTGGGTGTAATTTTGAAAATTTAAGATTTGTGGTATTTATGAGAAAAAAACTTTTTAATGGTATTTGTAAAACTTTTCAAAATCTGTGCTATTTGTGTTATAAAAACTTTTTTTGGTGGTATTTATAAGAATTGCCCTTTGGGTTAATATATTCAATTACGATCTTTTATAACCAAATATGTATACTATTATATATATTGAAAATATGTATACTATTTATATACTATTAATTTGAAAAGTTTTATGGCATAACATCCAACACCAGTTACTGAAACAAGACAAAATATCCAACACTTATTAATATATTACACAATGATTAACCATACTAATTATATAAAATTATTTATCTATATCTTTTTTTTTTTGCATAGAAAACTACTAGCTAGGCTATCGCCGGTTTTATTTCTTCACAAGAACACCTTGGAGAACCCTTTTCAATACATGTCATTGTTGAACAAAGAGTCCATGAAGTCTTCATCAACCAAATCCTAAACAAGAAAAAGTTAAAGCAAAACAATATTTTTATTAGAACTCATCATAGTTTTCTATGAAAAAGTTTTAAGTAAAATTATATATAGGCAAATAATTTTTGCTTACGTTATCGATGTCGTTGTTTACTTGTGGTTCCAATAACGACCAATCGATTAAGTCTGAAACATCTTGTCCCTAACAAATGGATTCAAGATTTATGTGAAGTATATCATAATATATATTTTGCATGATATATTTTAGTATGATATAATTTAGTGGGTACCTGATTATGATTAAAACTCACGTTGAAATTTGTAGAATCCATCTCTTGAGCAGCAAAAGTGTTGGAAGTTTCTCCATTATCCTTCGTAACAAAAATCAATATAAAACTAATTAATTACATAAAATAAAACAAATCTGCTAAATTAAGAAAAAAATCACATGATATATAAATTATATCATATCATATATATCAAATATATATATCAAATATTTGATAAGACATTTATTCAAAAATTCAATATTGTAATACCTGGTTTGTGTTCATAAAGGTCCAATCAACATCTCCTTCAAGAGAGAAAATCTGATTTAGCTCAGAAAAATTTGCTGGGAGCTCAAACTCGGTAGTGGGAGCCGCTTCTCCTTGTTGCTATTCACATCACATTTTAGTGAGACACACAAATTTACAACAAATATTATAAATTTCATATAGATAAGTTATTGAAAATTTTAAGGTATATATATATATATATATACCTTGTTTTGATCAACTTGAAAGTAACTTGTGTACCAAGGAAGCTCATTAGTATTGTCAAAATCACCAAATAAGTTGAAATTCTCCAGCTCGGAAATTTCGACATTTGATTGTGTAGCTGCATTACCATATCCTTGAGGCTGACATGCATTGTTCTCATTGTCTAACAAAGTACTTTGCATCGCGTACGAGAAATTGCTAGGCCCGGCTTGATTTTGAGTTAAACTTTCAAAGTTGTTGAATGCTGCTTGATTAGGATGAGTTAAGCTTCCATAATTATCATTAAGGTCTTGTTGATTAATAAAAGTTGAACTTCCGTAATTGCTTAATCCAAATTGATTTGGAGCTGAACTTCCATAGCTACTTAGTCCTGATTGACTTGTAGGTGATCTCACATTGTTGAATCTTGGTTGCTTTGGTGTTAAGCTTACATTGTTGCTTAATCCTATTTGGTTAGGAGTTAAGCTTCCATTGTTGCTTAATCCTATTTGGTTAGGAGTTAAGCTTCCATTGTTGCTTAATCCTAGTTGATTAAGAGTTAATCTCTCGTTGTTCCTTAGTCCTTGTTGATTAATAGTGGAGCTCTCATGGTTGCTTAATCCTTGATTAGGGATAATTAAGTTTCCATTGTTGCTTAATCCTGGTTGATTAAGAGTTAGGCTCCCATTGTTGCTTAACCCTGCTTGATTAGAAGTTAACCTCCCATTGTTGCTTTGATTAGGAGTTGCGATTTCATAGTTGCCTAGCTCTGGTTGATTAGGGGTTAACCTTCCATAGTAGTTGAGTCCTTGTTGATTAAGAATTGAACTTCCATAGTTGCTTAGTCCATAGTCCATCACCATGTCACTGTTGAAACTACTAACATTCGTACTCGCCGACGATCCACGATGTCCGAACTCAACAAGTTTAATATTAGAGGTTTGGTTGGTTTTGTTAGCCATAGCTTGTGGCTCAAGAAAGCTTTGTCTTCCTAATTCATTTTGAGAAGGTTGGTTTGAGAAGTTGATGTTGCTTGTCATCAAGGCTGATCCAAGATGGCGCGGTTCATAGGTTGATGACCGGTTCGTCATGTAGTTGTAATAATTAGGGCTTCTTTTTTGGTTGAAGCAAAAAGGCTCACGTGTGTTGGATAAGAGTCTAGACTGTCCAAAACCATTTTGTATGGCTCTTAAATAAAATGATCTATCGTTGAGAGTTGTGTCGTACCAAGAATTGGAGTTTTTGAAATAGTTGTACATCTCTGTCAAGTCACTCGTATCAGACCACGAGGTTGAATGGTTCATGCCTTTTTCCGCGACTTTCCTCAAAAATATCCGATATTTCTGCGTAAATTAACAAACGAGTTTTGAGTTAACTAAAATTTAGGACACACATTTAATCTATAGTTTTTCAAAGTTAAATTTTTTAGAATACTACCAAAATAAGTTTTTGTTTTGAAAATACCATTAAAAAGTTTTTTATAACAAAAATACTATTAAAATATTTTTTATATCAAAAATACCATAAAAAAGTAGTAGTTTACAAAAATACCACAAATACAAAAACGAGTTTTAACACTTTGAGATTTTTTTTTTTCATTTGGGTTCGTTATATAGTGTTTACGGTATAGTTTTGAAGGGATAGGGTATAGTTTTTTGAAGGTTTTGGGAGTAATTTTGAAAATTAAAGATTTGTGATATTTACGAGAAAAAACTTTTTAATGGTATTTGTAAAACTTTCGAAAATGTGTGGTAATTGTGTAAATAAAACTTTTTTAGTGGTATATTGATAAGAATTGTCTTTTTCAAATATGAGTTAAAATAAGAAAGTCACAACTTAGTCAAATCAAAAGAAAAAAAATCTATCTCGTTAATAATTAAACATTTAACAAATAAAAAGTTTAAATATAAAATCCAAAAAAGAGAGATATGATCAAACCTGTAAATGGCTGGCTACATTCTCTCTTGTCAAGTATGATACGTTCATGAACTCTAAGATCTTTTTTGGAACAGCCTCTATGGAAAATCAAAGATTAGTTAAAAATGTAAGTAAGTAAAATATGTTACATGCATTACAATTATTCCAAGAAAATTGTGAAAACAAAAAAAAACTCAAGATACTTACTGTCAAGACCAAGATGTCGTATAGCTTGTAAGAAACGGTCGTGAAGAAAATCAGTCCAAGTAATCTTATTCTTCTTAGTACGACGAGACAAAGACCCAACATTACCACAAGAGCCACCGTTAAGTTTTATTCTTTCTTGATTCTTACGTGAGCCATCGGTGCTAATTATTACACATCTTTCTATAGTACTACTGTTCATGGATCTTGAATCAGACCTAGAAAATAACTTCTTGTTCTTGGTCTTCATGTCGTTAACTTGTTCATCATGAGGGATTAACCGGATTTGCTTAGGAACACGACTTGTTATAACATGACATGTGGTGTCCTTATTGTCTTTGTGCTCGGTTAATAATATGGACTTACCGTTCCTCTTACAAGTTATAGCTACCTCGTAAATCTTGGTTAAGTCCATTGCTTTGATAGGTTTTGGAAGGAAACACAATGCTCCACAACTTATACTCTCTTTTTCTTTGTTAGCGTCCGCTGACATAACTTTAAAACATTCAAGAAAATGTAACAAAAAATATAGTTACCACTCGTAGAAAAATAGTTACCACAGTCAGAATAATTAGAACTACTAATATTGCACAGACTAATATTTTAATAAATTAATAAAAAGGTGGTTTTGAATTTAGTTTTTAGTGTACTGGTGTTGTAGTTTTGCGGTTACTAATTAATTTACAGAGGTTTTACCGTATAAATTATTATAATATTATCGATTTGGTAAAAAAAAAAGTTACCTATGACGGGTAAGTTGCCAAATTTTCGAGTGATTTCTGATTTAAGTTGTAGACCGTTCATGCCAGGCATGTAATAGTCTGTGACTATAAGATCGATATTGTTTCTATGAATCTTAAGAGTAGACAATGCATCCATCGAGTCTTTTGCAGCTACAACCGTGAGCTCCGTGATCGATGGATCTAAAACCATTTAACCAAAAAAAACATATTCTTAAACCAATATAATTGTGAAAATTGTTGCAAAAGTTAAGGATTATTACTATATATATAAATATTTTTATATGAAATTGTTTTTTTGGTAAAAAAAATAATATGAAATTGTTGCAACATTTTCTAATTTAGCCATCGAATATTAGTATTTTTGAGAAATATTACACGAAACATTTTCCACTTTAGCCATTAAATATTTTCTAAAAATCACAACATATTTCTGTTGAAGTGTTTCTACATTAATGTCACTCAAAGATTAATTTGGTTGAGTGAAAATAGAAATATGTACGTAATACGATGTACAATGACATGTTTTTAGACTTTACACTGTATATTGGTTGGAAAATTTTAATAAACAAACCTACTGGTTTAAAAATCATCAAAATAGAAATAGATTCATACCAAAAATAGAAAGAGATTCCTACCGAAAATAGAAAAATAAGTAAAAATAATTCATTTGATATATAGATTTCTGCACAAAAATGGATTAAAATCATAATGATTTAGAAAGAAAATTGTTAAATGCATTTGGATCAAAAAGAAGATAATTTCTAAAATTTTAAAAATACACACTATCTTCTAACTTTTAATTTTCTTATAATTTTAAAGTACTTGGTGCTAAAAAAAACAATAGAAAAATTCAATGAAATTATGAAGAACAGTTTTTCTTGATAATAACTACCAACAAGAATAGTATGTGCATGGTACTTTAATAAAAAAAAATATATAGTGTGTGATAGTAAGATCTAATTACCTCTGAATCTAGACTTCTCAAGCATGCGTGACATAACTTGAAGAAAAACAGGATCATCGTCGACGACCATAAGACGTATACTCAAGAAAGAGCTTTGGTCGTAAGCCATTCTACTATAATCTTTGCCTAAGTTTTTTTTCTCTCACAAGTCTCTATGTCTATTTTGGGTGCATAGAACACAATATTTAAAGGTCGTGTAAAGTAAACACGCAAATGTACACCTGGCAATGTTGTGGTGGTGTATATGTAAGTTTTTTTGTAGAAAGAAATAATAGTATTATCAGAACTTATATTATTAAATAAATAATAAAAATATAAATAATAATAAAATAGAGATAAATGTAGACTTAATTAATTTTGTTTAATAATTTTTAATTATTAAATTTAAAGGTAAGAAAAAGTTGAGAAATTTAGTAAGAAAAGATACAAGACAAAATACCATTGTTCGGAAATACAATGTGCTAATTTATGTAAGAAAATCTAAACTAAATTAAGAAAAAATTAATGCTATATACCAATAAATTATTTTATAAATCTATTGTAGATGAAATTGTTTTTATATAAAACTAAATTGTCTTTTTTTTGTTCTCGTACTCTTTTGATAATATAGTTTGTTTCTTGTTTAGGATTGATTTTCAAATAGATTTTTTACATATTTGTTGGATTTGTGCTATAAAGGAATTTTTTTTTAATTATATTGTGAGTAAAATACTTTCAAAGGTTTATGAATCTTTTTAACATTTGAATATTTACTTTGATCTATAGAAAGAATTGATATAAGTGAAATCGTCTATCCAAAGATCTGTAGTTTTATCCATTATATGGCCATTGGATGTTTTAACGGGATTATTAGATGAAACATAAAAATATAAGGATTTTAACGTGATTACAATGTAATTTCATGTAGTTGAGAGGTACTATACATTACTAATAATCTTAAAATTAACTTTCATTTACATATTTAGAAATAAATTATGTGTCTTCGATCTTGTTCACATTTCTGATTAATACAAGAATTTATAGGCTGTGTCAAAATATGAAGAATTCAAATGATTAAGAGTGTTTATTTATGATGTCTTTAACATAATTTGGCTAAACTAAGATTTGAATACATGCGGTAATAGTAATTGACTTTGTTTTGTCTCTTGGAAAGGAAATGTTTATAATTGTAACTACATTTACTGTTTTAATTATGAAACTACATGTTTGGGCAAATTGAAAATATAAAAGGCTCTATCAAGTATAATTTTGCATTAGGGTTTCAAACATAAGATATTACTTCATAAATAATTTTAGTATAGTTATTGTAGAAAGTACACTATCATTCTACTTATTTATTAATTTCGCAATTCAAACTTATTTAATATATTCGATTTTTTATATATAACAGGAAAATTACGCGTGTCAGTCCCGCTGAATATGCAAATAGTATGGTAATCAATTCCGATCGCCAAAGGCGTTAAAAACATATAACTAAAATCTTTGTCGCGATTCGGGTACTTTCCGTCATTAAAAATGTATAACTTCAAAATAAGCATAACTTTAAAACAGAGACACATATTTAAAGATACTTGATAGATATTCAACAAAATTGTAGAAACAAACATAGATTTTAGTACGTTATATAACGATTTTAACGATAACTTTGTAGATAGTATAACGAATCAAACTAAATTATTTAAAAAAATAATCAAACTGTATTAGTTAGATTGACCACCAATTAACAAATGAACTAAATTAGCAAACTACTCTATTATTGATATTTTTGTCAAACACTATCTAATATTATTATCTAGCTTATGTATTAAATCATTACTACATGAGTTTTTAGTGATGTGATTACAATCATTATACATTATTGATGTCTTTAAGTTTTACTGCATAATTAATAAATTAAAATCTCTTTTGTGATTATTTCTATTTGAAGATTCTTTTACTATCGGTTAAATTGTAATAACATAAATTGTTTTACCATTTGCTAAATTGTTTTAAGAAAGATTATAGGGACCATCCCCATCTATTAATTCTTTTCATAAATAATTTGTATAACTTTTAAAATATTTACCGTAATGCTCAAAATTTCTCCTTAATTTTAAAAGTTTATTAGTATTAATTCTCAATATATGTGTGTGATGTCTTTTTCGTTTGGTTTGTAATCAAAAGTCAAAATCTAGTCAGCTTTTTTTAACGGTTACTAGTGTGAATAGCATCCGTACGTTTTGTGTGAAAGTTTGTTTGAAAAAGTGTACGTTAAGGAAACTATACTGCAATAGAATCTAATATAACGTTAACACGTGTGTAATAAAAAAAGCTAAGCTGCATGCAAGACAATAGATTTTCTGTTTAATCACTATAAATGTCTTTGTCCAATTTAATTAGTCACTAATGCTTAATGCTTTTGTAAATAACTAAGGGGGAAACTAAAGTATATTTATGATAAACCCACCCAAATTAATTAATATACTGGGCCTAAGAGCATCTCCAACCATCAAAACAGCATAAATGTTCTTAAAACAAACAAAATATTAATATTTAAAAGAAAATTAGATTTTATGATTAAATTTATTTATAAAAAATAAATTGAACCAATGAAAAAGTGACAAATTTAAGAACACCATAACATTATGTTCTTACTAAGAACATAATGTTTTTAAAGTACAAGTTTAAGAACACTTGTCTTAATTTTTAATTTATTTAATTATTAAGAACACCATCTAAGACCATTCATTGGAGATGGTCTAAGGTGTATTATTGGTTAATAAGATAAACTAATTAATGATGTAATAATAAAAAAAGATAAACTAATTAAGCCTAATATATACGGGCTATGTTCTAATTAAGATCCAAATTTTTATTATAATTTTGTTGGGTAAAATGTAAGCAACGTTGGAGCGTTACGAAAATATTAGATATGGTTCATCTTTTCAACGTGAATACAAAGATTCGCCAGAAATGTATTATGTTTCATTTTCTCAATACACATAAAAAAACTTTAACACCGGTTAAGCAATTTTAAAATAATTAGCTATGAAACGTACGTTCTTTTATTATTTTTGTCAAGAAACGTTCGGTTCTTTAAAGAATTAGTTGTCGTTTAATACAATTAATAACAAAATGGTATACTTTGATTTAAATTACTTACGATCCGCTAAACATCTGTCGGGCTTATACTTTGATTTAATACCATGTGGCACACTTCTATTAAAGCTGTGATGGGCCTCACAAAGCCCAACATCTTTTCCTTAGTAATAATAAATACGACCGTTTCACTTTAAACTAGATCTTTTTGACCCGCGGCAAGAGCGGGGTATACATTTATAAGTATATATTATATAAAAATATACACAAATATTTTTAATTTTCGGCATATAATTATTTAAAATAAATGCGAAATTATTTTTAATCAATTTAAACATATTTTGAACCGATTAATCAATTTTAATCCGTTTTGAACCGATTAATCCCTCAAATCGGTACAATGTCAATTGAATTTAAACTGTCGTGAGTTAAATCCAATTATGATGATATAAAATATCATTGATTTTACTAAACTCAATTAACTCTTCAAAACACAAATGACTTATTTATATATGTAGTGTTTTAGCTAACATGTAGTTTTCACTATCAATGTGAGACTTTTTTCAAAAAAAAGTTTTTTTTTGTCAATTTTATGGGCTTTGTAAATTCTAATTTTTTGGGGTTTTTTAAATTTCATTCAAATTTCAAATTAAAAGTGTCTCCTCAATTAATATATATACTAGGAATTTACACGCGCCAAGCGCGTAATAAAAATTTATATAATAGAAAAATATATTTATTGGTAAAAACAATGTGTAGTATAAAATGAAATAAAAAGAATTTGTATCTCATGTGATCTGCGTTAAACGCGAAGCTTAAATTTGAAGTATATATAGAAAATATATTGTATTTTGGTTTTTATAATGTTTTATTTACAATAATTTATTACTATTACTATTTTAATATTTATCATCGAAAAATATTATCATTGCCATTTCGATGTAAAATATTTACCTTTACGTATAATTTACTATTTATCATTAAAAACAATAATTACATAGTGTTTTGAAATTTTGATATGACTCGTTTAACAATGAAAAGTATGTCAATCCGATCTCTATTTGTCATAAAATCGGACTATTAAAACATCGGATATATAAAACCACTGAATTTTCGGGGGCTCGAGTCAATTTTCTGCTCAAGTTTTGTCATTTGAGATGAACTTTGATGTTTGATACAATTTTACAAAATAATATTGTTATTTATAAATGAACAATATGTTTTATCATTCTTTTGTGCGAGAATATAACATACAAACATTGAAAATTATAAAATTGTGTTTTTCATTAGTTTTTTAAATATTTTAAACATATTTTCTAGGACGGTTTAATCACTCTTTCATGTCTAAACTTATCCGAAAATTATTTGTTCAAAGTTAGGGAACTAGTGGTTCAACCGATGAGTCGGATAAAGTGTGTGTTCAAGTTTTTTCATTTGACATAAATTTTGGTGTTAAATACAATTTTACAAAATAATAATGTTATTTGTAAATGAACAATATGTTTTATCATTATTTTGAACTCAATGTAATAGAATATAATATATAAATATTAAAAGATCTATTAGAAATTATAAAATTGTATTTCTTATGAATTTTTTAATATTATATTTTATGGGTTTTTCAATATTTTTTAATATTATCCATTTATTATGTCAATTTAAATTATTTTGTGTTAAATTTGGGCTTTTTGTGTCGGGCTTTTTATTTTGGGCTTTTATAAATTTTTAATAATGTGGGACCATAAATGCTCAGGTGATGGCACGTGTAATTTTAGAATGATTTTCTCTCTCCGTCTTCTGTATTAATAATATTATATTTTATGGGTTTTTCAATATTTTTTAATATTATTCATTTATTATGTCAATTTAAGTCATTTTGTGTTAAATTTGGGCTTTTTGTGTCGGGCTTTTTTATTTTGGGCTTTTATAAATTTTTAATAATGTGGGACCAGAAATGCTCAGGTGATGACACGTGTAATTTTAGAATGATTTTCTCTCTCCGTCTTCTGTATTAATAATATAAGATACTAGATTCTGACATGCGCTTGGCCTGGGAGTTAAGTATTTTTTTAATGTTGTAAAAAACTATTTTGTGTAGCGGTTCGTTAAATAGAAGCGCACAATTGATTTCATTAATATTGTAAAAATTAAGAAAAAATATATTATTTTAAAAGTAAAAAAGACATATTGTAATAAAGACACAGAGAACAGTTAACAACGAAAAAAGATAACATCAGACGAGGTCTTCATGTGTCTTAAGAAAACATAATTCACAACATGACGACCGCCTCAAAAGTACGGTAAACAACACCGTCAACGGTCATTGTGTCGTGCAAATTCTTAGATCCACGAACTTTGTAAAGCAAAGTTCTCAAGTAATATAGTTTAACAGTACATGGCGAAATAAATGGAAAATGTTGAATCAGGAGATTGACATTGCGAAGTTTCCAAACATATATCTTGCATCCCAATAAAACTTTTCACAAAAATCCGAAAAAGTCAAATTTATCTCTTTTTCAACTTTGTTATACTTCATTCATTCCAAAAGTTAAATAACAATGTGAATTATAAATTCTCGTTAACACTCATAATTTAAAAAAACTTTATAATGAAAATTTGTAACCTCTAGAAAACGCAGATGAGAAGAAAATTGTAGTACATCCAAACGATGAATCTCTATACACTAAATAAAATTATATATTATAAAGAATTTTATAGTTTAAAAACAAATAAAAGATCATTATCTATCGAAATATCCATGATAAGAAGACCTTTTGACCTACTCAAATTCAACAGATATTATACGGTCAATATCCTCTACTTTAATATATTTAGGGATTTCTATATTTAATAATATTTTTATCGATTGAAAAATAGCGTATATAATTGAATAGTGTATAGAATAAAACAAATATAAATAAAGTTTTTATAAAGTATAATGCATGTGAAAAACTAAAATATCGAAAGCACAAAATTTAGCTATATAACAACTCAATATTTAATCTAAAGTCGAGCAAAAATATATTTGAATGCTTCATTAGTCACCACCCAAACTCATACCACATATATTATATTTATCAAAATTATACTGATATTAGGTGGTTTTTAACATGTTTTATATTTTTATCAAAAATTAACATAAAATAGTTTAATCTAATTTTTTTATGGGCTGCGAATTGGCTTATGTTACACCAACTTATGTGACATTTTTGAAATGAAAAATGTAATGTAATTAAATGAGATTTTGATATGTGGCTAACTGTTATTAATTTTTTAGAATCATTCTAGTGATAACACGTGTTATATTTTCTTATTTAACTCAAATAATGTTTCTGAATTAGTAACTTTTGAATTTAAATTCTAAATGCAAAATTTCCTTATTGATTTTAGTTAAATATTAAATTTTAAAACATACGCGAAGGTAAGAAAATTCAATATTTATTCTATACATTAAACCATTGGTCTATTCCTTATTAAAAAGACCACATTATAACACAAAAGAATTTGATTATGATCTTTGTTTCAATTATAGTTTTGGCAAGAAATCAAAAATTATAACCTATAAAAGTTTTTGAGAATAATTCAAAGAAAATATTCAAAAAGGACCACTTGTGTAGAAAGAACAAAATGAATTATTAAGGATTGATTGACTCACAAGTCACAAATGAAAATAAAAATCTAATAAATTTCCCTCTCACGACTATTAATATACTCTCTCTCTCTCTCCTTAAACGTACCGCTAATCAATAATCCTCTTAACGTTATACATATAAACTCTTTTATAGATCTTTAATTAAATATTGGTAAATGGCAACGGAATGTATCAAAATTGAAAACACTTCCTCAAGAAATCAATGACAACAAAACCAAAGATGATCCCTCACTAATAAAACTTTTTGTCAACACAACGTTACATTGAAAATAAAATAAAATCGAATAACAAAAATTGTTATAAATTGTTTGAATTTGGTCAAAATTGTAGATGCGCAGGGCTGTGATTTTGGGTGCAAGTAGGCTAAACCATATTCACATCTTTTGGTCCCAGTTTTTCACATATTTCGAACCTACAAGCACATGCCACGTGGATCCAGTAAAAATACACTTTTGTTTTCGATTATTTTCCTTCCAAATTTTGACCATCAATATAAGCTTCACAAATCATAGTTTACCAAAAACTCACTAAACATTCGACATTAACAACAATAACCAAGCGGTCCACACTACTAACTAGATTACTACTAATGCAACACCTCATTTATTGTCACGGCTATAAAACATTTAAGCGTGACAACAGTAATTAATAGAATATATAGTAAATGAATTGGTCTAAGTTGCACAAAAAAAAAAAGAATTGGTCTAAGTTTAGGGCTAGTCTACAATGCGTGTAAAGTGGTCTTCTTACATGTTCGAAACCATGCATCGTTCGAGTCTAAGAGTCTAGAGTTGCTGGTGTAGCTAAACCTCCCACACGACTTAGAATTTGTAGATACGTACGAGCCTAGCTAATCTCCAAGTCTACTGATTTTACTGTTCCTTGTAGAAAGTTACTAGTGGCCATGTGTATATAAAGAAAGTTAAGTCATGACATTGACCGAATAGATATAAAAAAGTTAATTAGGCCAAACCGGCTTGGTTTAGTATTAAGAGTTTTGCATGTGCATGTTTTAATATAGTGGTCCGAAAAATGAACTCTATTACACCAAGTGGTCACATATATAATGCATCTTCTTATAGCCTATTTAAAACAAAAAAAAAACACATAACATACATATACTCTATTCTAGAATACAAATATAATGCAATTTATGCATTATAAAATTGATTAACCAAACAAAATTAATTGTTTGAATAATTTTTTTTTTTACTAGCATCATTTTAAATGACATAATTCGTAATATATCAAGGCTTCCTTTATAGATAAGTCGAGTGAAGTTTCTTATAACGAGAGCTAAGGTTAAATTAAACATATAATTACCGTGTTATATATGTTACGGTGTAATGTAATGCTAATTACTCTTTTGTTTGGTTTTTGCATTTTATAATATACAAAGATCTAAAAGTTTGACCATAGTAGTAGCCTAGGTCGTACAACATATAGAAGAAGAACCAATATCGGAACCAGCAAGTAAAGAAGATACGGTCGGTCCATAATAAGCTAAGAAGACCAAACGTAAATCGATGCATCTTTCTATTATTTTACGTTACCGTATTTTTTTCCTAAATTTAATAGTGAAAACTGAACAAAAAAATCATTTTCTAAATTTGTTTTTTTTTGTTATATGATTCTTGTAAAAAAAGAGTATGATTTGGCGCAATGGAAGCTGCCAAAAGCATAAGGCAAATAGAAAACTATAATCGGACGGTTAGGGTTTAACCAATCTTTCAAGAATATTTTATGGGACCATATGGTCTTGCTTTTAACTTGATAAGTCAAATCTACAACTTTTTAATATGATTATGAGATATGTAACTTCAAAAAAACAATAATAATTCATTTAAGTATTATATTTGCAGAGAATATTACACTCATAGGTACTTTCAAGATGTGTAATTATATCTTGAGATACTTACACTCTTTGACATACTTTTGAAGAGTAAAAAGACACATATACCCATAGTTCAAGTCTAACTAAATTTCATTTTCTAATTACACATCTAACTAACTAAATCATCTCTTTTATAATCTCACCTTTCGTCTCTGCATCCTTCACTTTCTCTCTCTCTCTCTTTCTTTCTCCATAGCCAAATTTGCAAGAGAGTAGATTCAAATTAGGCTCTAAAAGTTACAAACTTTCTTAAAGGGTTTAACTTATTAAGTGTTTTAAAGAGAGAAAGCAATGGACTTTAACCAAAACCTTCACGGAGGTGGTGGTGTTAGTATGCGGCGAAGCATAAGCCGAAGCGTGAGCAGAGCAAGCAGAAACTTCGAAGACGTTTGGTATGGATATGTGAAATTCTTCTTCTTCTTGTAAAATTCTTCTTCTTCTTGTAAAATTCTCAGATTCCTTCTCTTCTTCTTCTTCTTCTTCTTCTTCCTCCTCCTCTAATGGGTAACGTAAACACGAGAGAAGAATCGATTACTAACAACCCATCCGCCGTGGAAGAAGACGACGACGACGCCGAGATTTGCTCTCGCGAAGCCATGTCTTCTGCTTCCGATGGTAACCACGCCGCTCCTCCTGAGCTCATGGGTCAATCTCCTCTCATGTTTGCTCTGCAGGTTCAAATTCGCTTTTTTCTTCTTCTCAAATCTCAGATCGGTTTTTTTTTGTCTGAATCTTAACGATCTGTTGAAGAAAAAGCTTGAAACTTTATGTCTTTTTTTGTAAGAAAGCTTGAAACTTTATGTCTTTCTTTTTGGTAGGTTCATGTGATTCCTTTACAGAGACCAGATGAAATTCACATACCAGATGAAATTCACATACCAAACCCATCATAGTCCCGTCCACGCTTTAAATAACAAAGTTTTATAGTGAAAGCGTTTGTGTGGATAATATCAACTTTCTTAATGTGATTTTTCTATTGAATTGTTGTTCTTATGGATGCATCCATGTGGATACTGTTTGACAAATTTAGAACGCAACATGATCTAAAGAAGTTTTATGGTGAACATTACTTCCTACGTATGCACACAACATGTTCGACGAAATGTCTCTATAAAAATCTAGTTTTTTCGTTGTTGTAGTTAGGTGGTGTTTGTGGATATGGTAACCTTTACAACTAAGGATACGGGACAAAGACGACGGATTTAACACACAACTCTGTTTTAACAACGGCGCGTGTTTCTGTCCACTAAACAACGTTTTGGTGGATTACGTTTGGTGGATAACCTTTAACTTTTTAGTGTTCAAGATACAAAAACATTGGTTAAGTAATTATTAGGATTAAATTTTAAGTTTATCATTAAGTGTGGATTGTACAACCAAAAACACTAACATTAAAACTGTAAAACAATAAACCCAAATGTAAAACATCAAACTCTAAACCCTAGTTCACAAAATGAGAAATGTAAAATTGTTCACCGTCCACGTCCTTATATTTACGCGCTGGTCCACTCGATTTAGTCCACGTAGTGTCGTCCACGTTTTAAATATTAAACAATGAAGGTAAGTTAAGTTCTTCATCGTCCACGTAATGTTTGTCCATGGATGCACACCCTACAAAAACTGATTTATGCACATATCCACGAAAACATGTCCACATCATCGAATATATGAAACAGATCTGCAGATGAATCTGATGGTCGAAATAATGACATATCATCAATCCACCACACATTTTTCCGAGAAAATAATCCGACGCGTCCACATGTATCCACGAAAATAAGGTCGACGCGTCCAAATGCATATCCATGAAAATATGTCCACGAAAATGTACCCACTTAAACTGATATATCATACTAGACCTTTGTTAAACTGATATATCATGCCACGAAAATGTATCCACCAAATGCGTATCCATGAAAATATGTCCACGAAAATGTATCCACATAAATAAGTCTAGATTCATGTGGACAATATATGTCAATTTTTATATCTATTTTAATTTAATATAAAGTACAACAAAATGGATGTCAAAATGTAGAGAAAACATTATCATAACTTAAAACATGTACCAAAATTATTTTAGATTCACCAATTAAGAATTAAAGACCAAATAAATTCAAGGACTTGTTTAGGGAAAAGAAATATATAGTTTACCTTTGGGTTTATCAGGAGAGAAGAGCTTTTTAATAGCGATATCATCAATAATGGGCCCACAAGTGGGGTCATCTTCCATGCCAGGGTTCTTGAAAACCAAACGCACATGATCCTCTTCCGCTTCAAACGCCCACGCGTAAGGGTCCCACCACGTGAAGATGTGACAACCTTGATTACACAAAAGGTGTACTTACGGGAGACTACTACTACAGTTACGATTCAGTTACAAAAACAGGTTGCATCCGTAACTAAAAACCCCACTTATTTTCTCTGTTTAATATATAAAAGGGCAGTATGGTCACAAATCATAGTTTTTCGTCTGGAAAGTGCACCTTAGAGGCAAAGTGCCTTAAACTGTAATATTATCAACTGAAAGTGCCTCATACTGTAATACACTCTATATTTGCATGTTGAATATAGTTTTGAACTGTTTTTTAGAGTTATCATTTACATGTTTTGGTTATAGAAAAAATTCAAAACACAAAAAAATAAAACGACGAATTAATATATAGTTTTCTTCGATAGACAAAAGAGTAACAGCTTTATACGAGGCTATATAATATCCCTGTAATGGCTTTAGACAAGATCTCTGCTTCTCTTTTCAAACATTGATTCTACAGTGTAGTTTCTGTTCACATTTTCATTTAATATTTTCATGCTACTTTATAAGTTTTTATTTATTGCCATCTTCTACACTTCTACCAACTTATTCTACATAATGGTAAATTATCAATGCCAAAAATTCATCAAATAATTGCAAGCTAAGAAATATATCGTATCTGATATTTGTACCACAATAGATAAAATATTATTGATATTTACATAAAATCATGTAATTGTTAAAATATATTTTTAAATTGTAAAAATAAGAAATAAAATCATTTAAAAAACTTACAAACAAAGTCTATAAATAGGATAACGTGCTAAACCGGTCAAACCGGTTTATATCTTCTTTGTATACCAGTCACTATCAAAAGCGCATTAACTAATACTCACAAGGAAGAGCATGTTTCTGATCCTCTACTTCGCAGACCACAATACTACTTTAACCTACGAAATCTCCACCGTTGGATCAAGATATTTCCGATGCACGCGCGCGTAAACGGGATTATTTGTATTCCCACACAAAAGAATGTCTTTTCTCTGAACCTTTTTTTGAATAAAAGACGTTGCCTTGGAAAACGGCGTTTTTGTTATAAACAACCGTCGCCGTCAAATCATACGAAAAAGCCTCCGTTATATTTCTCTTAACGCCGTTACATTACCGTTAAATTAACACTAATATTTTTTTTTTTTTTTTTTTTTGTCAACGTTAAATTAACACTAATAAAATAATAAAAAAATAATAATTTCGATCAGTGTGTTAATAAAAGATTGATCGGATATGTAATTAATCAGAGTTTTTAGCAGCAAAAGACAAAAGTGATACACATCAAATGTGGAAATTGCATATTTGTGTATATGTTATATATGACTCTGACATTATTTGTCGTTGTCTAACATACTAAAGTTTCTCTCTCTCTCTCTCTTTCTTTCTCTCTCTCTCCTCTATGGCGTCGGAAGCTAATAACCATGTAGCTAGTAATGTAGACTGTACATTGTAAAAGCACTGTCCTTTCTCTTTCTCTCTCTCTCTTCTTTAAACATCTCTGCTCTGTATTCCTTACAGTTCACGCTAATCGCCTGTGTCGGTCCCCTCTCTCTATACTCTCTCTATACTCTCTCTCTACTACAACAATGGCCGAACGATTCTCTACCCTTTTTGCTTGTTTGAATCTCTCTTCTTGCTAGAAAAACTTCAAAAAAGGAACTTACTTTTCACTGAAAAACTCCAAAGTGTTTCTCTTTTTGACCTCAAAGACTCCATCTTTGTTGGTTTCGTCTCTAAGAAGAAGGAGGGATAGTAAAAAATGAAAGGCTTTGTTTCATGTTTTGTTGTGTTTATGCTTATGAGTTTTGTGTCTCCTATGAACAATGAAGGTATCTACTTTTTCGAAACCTCTTTTGTTTTTGCTCATAAAGCTTTCGTTTTTCTGTTGTTTATTACTGACGGTGAAGCCATGAGAGAGCTTTTTAGGGTTTAAATGGCTGCTTTGTGAAAATTTTGCTAAAAATTTTGCTTTTTTTTTGCTCTATTTGATTCTAGAGAGAACATATATAACTATGGTTTATACTATTCTAGTGTGGGTGTTTTTTGTTTTAGCATGTGTCTTTATATTTTAACTATTTGACTATCATCCGTTTCAAATGATTAAATAATACTTTTTTAGATTTTGTTGTTTATTACTTTTAAAGTTTTCATTTTTTTTGTGCACAGGAAAAGCGTTGATGGAGATTAAAGCATCATTTAGTAATGTTGCTAATATGTTACTTGATTGGGATGATGTCCACAACAATGACTTTTGTTCTTGGAGAGGTGTCTTCTGTGATAACATTAGCCTCTCTGTTGTCTCTCTGTAAGGATCTCTATGATCTTGTTTTTGTCTCTTTGGTTCAGATATTTATTAGTTTCTTTTTATGATTTTGACATTGTTTTGTTTTCTTATGAAAGCAATCTGTCAAGCTTGAATCTTGGAGGAGAGATATCACCAGCCATTGGAGATCTGAGGAATTTGCAATCAATGTTTGTCTTCTTCTCTTCTCTCTGCTAACAAACATGGTTTTGGATTCTTATGTTGCTCTCTTTTGTCTATTACAAATAACAGAGATTTGCAAGGTAATAAATTAGGTGGTCAGATTCCTGATGAGATTGGAAACTGTGCTTCTCTTGCTTATGTGTAAGTTTTGTGACACTTTGTATTCTCAAGTTGATGAAATTGATTTTGTATATAATCAAAGAATGTTTATTGTTTCAGGGACTTATCTACTAATGTATTGTTTGGAGATATACCATTCTCTATCTCTAAGCTCAAGCAGCTAGAGTTTCTGTATGTGTTTCTTTTTACTCTTTTCAATCATGTTTTCCTCTGGTTTTTGGTGTATTTTATTGTTTTTTGCCAATGCAGGAACTTGAAGAATAATCAACTCACAGGGCCTATACCAGCAACTCTAACACAGATTCCTAACCTTAAGACCCTGTGAGTTTTTTAATGATGCCATCTATTATTAAATATCAAGTTATTGATAGCAAAGTGATCATTAAAGCTTCTTTTTTAATACTGTAGTGACCTTGCAAGAAACCAGCTCACTGGTGAGATACCAAGGTTACTTTACTGGAATGAAGTGTTGCAGTATCTGTAAGTTCATATACTTATCTCAAGTTATTATGGCACTCCAGATCTGTACTTCTGATTGTTGTGTCTTCTTTTTGCAGCGGTTTACGCGGGAATATGCTGACTGGGACCTTGTCTCCTGATATATGTCAGCTTACTGGTTTGTGGTACTTGTAAGTGTATCCGTTTAAGCTCTTGTTGCTGTGTTTTACTATTACCTTTCATGTTTCAATTTGTAACGAAATGTTTGTTGTTGTTAGTGATGTGAGAGGCAACAACCTTACTGGAACTATCCCTGACAACATTGGCAATTGTACAAGCTTCGAGATCTTGTATGTATTGCCTCCTCAAGGAAACATTCTGAATAATCAGCGTATGACTTGGTTTTCTTACTTGTCTTTTTTTATATCTGCAGGGATGTATCTTATAATCAGATTACTGGAGTAATACCTTACAATATCGGTTTCCTCCAAGTAGCTACTCTGTAAGCATTGTTATGACACTCTTGTTTGGTTTATTAAAGCGCTCCATATGGTAACGTCGTGATGGTTTCTCTTGCAGGTCACTTCAAGGAAACAGGTTAACGGGTAGCATTCCGGAAGTGATTGGTCTGATGCAGGCCCTTGCTGTTTTGTATGTCTACTTCATATTTCAAATGCTTTTATCATCAGTTCTTGATTATTTCTCTTCTCACTAAGAACTAATCCATATCACAGGGATTTGAGTGACAATGAACTAACTGGGCCTATCCCTCCAATACTTGGGAATCTCTCATTTACCGGAAAGCTGTGAGTCCCTTGCTTTCTTCTCACTATGTGTTATGAATATGTTTAGATGTTTGCATATACATATGATTTGTATTCTTGCAATTAGGTATCTCCATGGCAACAAACTCACAGGACCAATCCCACCTGAGCTTGGCAATATGTCACGGCTCAGCTATTTGTAAGACCAAATTTTGAAACTTCAATATATCTGTTTTACTCAAAGCTTGTGCTTAACTTTCGAGGTTTTAACATTTTGACAGGCAATTAAATGGTAATGAACTTGTTGGGACCATTCCACCTGAGCTTGGGAAGCTGGTACAATTGTTTGAGCTGTAAGTTTTTATCCTTCAATGTAATTGAAATATAACACTATTTTATAAGAGTGTTGATGTAATTATCTACCATGTAGGAATCTCGCAAACAACCGTCTTGTAGGACCGATACCACCCAACATAAGTTCTTGTGCTGCTCTGAATCAATTGTAAGATATAAGATAAACTCTGTCTTCATATATGCGGTATGCCAACCTTTAAGGAAACTTATTGTGCATGTCTTCTTTTCAGCAATGTCCATGGAAACTTTCTGAATGGATCATTACCACTTGGATTCCGGCATCTAGGAAGCCTGACTTACCTGTAAGCTTCAATGTTTATATAAAGTACACCTAGGCTATTGCCATTTTGCTGTTATTGATTCATTGCTGTTAATTTTAGGAATCTTTCCTCAAACAGTTTCATGGGCAAAATACCGGCTGAGCTTGGCCATATTATCAATCTTGATACATTGTGTGTCCTTCTCTTCTATGTTACATCTTCATTTGCGTATAGACCTATTGATATGAAGACATACTGATACTAAATTTTGTTCCAGGGATCTGTCTGAGAACAATCTCACAGGATCTATACCATTAACACTTGGTGATCTTGAGCACCTTCTCATCTTGTATGAATCATAAACCTCTTAAGACTTGTATGCATCTTTTTCATTAAGATTCTACGGGTTTGTTAACTTAAGACATTCTTTGCCTTTTCAGAAACTTGAGCAGAAATCACCTCATTGGGCCATTACCTGCAGAATTTGGGAACCTTCGAAGCATTCAGATCATGTAAAGCTTTTAATAAGTTCAAATTTTTCTTACACTTTATGATAAACTCTTCCTTATTACATTCGCTTCTTCTTCCTTCTCAGCGATGTATCCTCCAATTTTCTCGCCGGTGTTATCCCCTCTGAACTTGGTCAGTTGCAGAACATAAACTCTCTGTAAGTAAACCATCACTTTACTTCTTCTTTTACCGTATAAAACATGTTTGAATATTGTTGAGTTTGTCTTTGGTACAGAGTACTAAACAACAACAAGATTTATGGGAAAATACCGGAACAGCTAACGAACTGCTTCAGTCTTGTCAATCTGTAAGGATTCTTTTGAGATGTGTTCCGAGTCTTAGTTATGGTTATGATCTTATCTGAAAATCAAATAATTTTTCACATAGGAACATCTCATTCAATAATCTATCTGGCATAATCCCACCAATGAAGAACTTTACCCGCTTTGCCCCGGCAAGGTATAAGAGTTGTAATATTTTCACTTCTCTTAACATCTTATGATCAGTCTATATCAATTCTTATCATTTTGTTTATAGCTTCTTTGGAAATCCATTTCTATGTGGGAACTGGGTTGGATCAATCTGTGGCCCTTCCTTGCCCAAGTCACAAGGTATATGAATCTGCATTGTATCCTATTTCACTGTCTTTAACTCACAGTTTTCTTAAAACTTCTTGTTTGGATATTTCTTGGCCTTGACAGTATTCACCAGACCAACCGTGATTTGTATGGTTCTCGGTTTCATTGTTCTCATATGCATGATAGTCATTGCGGTTTACAAGTCAAAGCATCAGAACCAAATCTTGAAAGGTTCCTCAAAACCATCTGAAGGTCTTGTTTTCATAGTTTCTATCTTCATTTCTTTTGTTTATTAGAATTTATAACATCATCATGATAAGTCTTGTTTGGATCTTTTAGGTTCAACGAAGCTGGTGATTCTTCATATGGACATGGCTATACACACATTTGACGATATCATGAGATTTACAGAGAACTTAAGTGAGAAATACATCATTGGATATGGCGCCTCTAGCACGGTTTACAAGTGCACCTCCAAAAGTTCCCGACCTATTGCCATTAAGCGAATCTACAATCAGTATCCCAACAACGTGCGCGAGTTTGAGACAGAGCTTGAGACTATAGGGAGCATTAGACACAGAAACATCGTGAGCTTGCACGGATATGCCTTGTCTCCCATTGGCAACCTCCTCTTCTACGACTACATGGAAAATGGCTCTCTTTGGGACCTTCTCCATGGTTTGTTATTCTTCTTATCTTGAGTTTATTACGTATATATCTTCTATTATCTATTTTCAGAGGGCTTCAAAGTAGCAATTGTATGGTGTAGGACTTGGGAAGAAAGTGAAGCTTGATTGGGAAACAAGGCTGAAGATAGCGGTTGGATCTGCGCAAGGACTTGCATATCTTCACCATGATTGCACTCCTAGGATAATCCATCGAGACATCAAGTCATCAAACATACTCCTTGATGGGAACTTTGAAGCGCGTTTGTCAGATTTTGGGATTGCCAAGAGCATACCAGCAGCTAAAACATATGCTTCAACCTATGTTCTTGGAACCATTGGCTATATCGACCCTGAATATGCTCGTACTTCTCGTCTGAATGAGAAATCTGATATCTACAGCTTTGGTATCGTCCTTCTTGAGCTTCTTACCGGAAAGAAAGCTGTGGATAATGAGGCTAACTTACATCAAATGGTATGAACAGAGTTTCATTGTGGTGTTAGTTTTACACATTCTTGTTCTTGGAATCATTTAGGTTTATCATTCTTTTCTTATGTTGCAGATACTGTCCAAGGCGGATGATAACACGGTGATGGAAGCTGTTGATGCAGAGGTGTCAGTGACGTGCGTGGACACAGGACACATCAAAAAGACATTTCAGCTGGCTCTGTTGTGTACCAAGCGAAATCCTTTGGAGAGACCTACAATGCTAGAGGTTTCAAGGGTTCTGCTCTCTCTTCTACCGTCTCCGCCTCTAAAGAAGTTGCCTTCTCCTGCGAAACTACAAGGAGAGAACGAAAGACGCGAGAGCCACTCTTCAGAGACAGCAACACCACAGTGGTTTGTTCAGTTCCGTGAAAACATCTCCAAGACTAGCTTATAAGTTATAAGATACTAAACGTTAGGGTTCTTTCTATGTACTTTCTACTTTTTTTGGCTTATTCGTGTTACAAGGAAGATGTGAGGGGCAGGTTTTTTCTGAGATTTAGGGCTAATATAAGGGTCATTTTGGTGGAAAAGAAGAGAAAGTTAGTGGCATTAAAGACAAGAACATGGTAAATGTGAAAAAAGTAGGTGAAGTTAGTTGTTGGTCTTTCGAAAGGACATGTTCACGAGTTTGTTAAAAGCCTTTTTATTCTCATCTTTAATGCATCACACATCAATTAATGCCTACTTCTATCACACTATGTATATGTTTTGTACAACTTTAAAATTGCTCTGTGACACAAGTATTACACATAGGACAAACTCTATCTTTTTAAAAATCTCTCTTTAGATGAGATACAAGAGAATAAGAGAAGCAACTAATCTAGAAGTACCGCGACTGAATCATTATCTCAAGTGAGACATAGCTGCGAGAAATGGTAAAAATGGTTAAAATTTGTAACATAACACAAACTAAATGCAATTTTTTGAGGATGATGAAAAGCTTACTTTACTGAGAGATTCAATAAATGGATCGTCTTGATAGTTTTTGTTCTTTGGAACTTCAAGATCCTTCGATGAACTAAAAACACGGTATTAGTAAAGAAAGATGTTGATGATCATAAATGGTTTATACAAATAGAGATATCACATGATCCATGTAGACATTATTAACAGTTTCAAGAACCAACCTGCAGTATGTGTGACTTACCCTCGGAAAACTGTTTTCATGTTTGATTTTTATTGTTTCGCCGCATTTTCTTGATGCCTATCAAGAAAGAGGAAACCCATGATTTTTCTTTTTACTTGTATATTTTGTTGATTTTAAAGACTTGGCTCCATCACCTTTGAGTCTAGAGGACTAATGTTAGATTCATAAACTTGACAATCTGTCTTTGAGGTATAAGATTTCTTGACTTTTCTACCCTTTATGGAACTTGACCTGCACATAGTGGAGAGATCTTGATCCTATTTTGAGATAATGCATGAGAAAAAAAAGACCAAAGGATGTGATTTATAAGAGACTCATGGACTAACATTAAGGAGTGTGTAGGATCATCTGTGTGTGATTTTTTATCCTGCAATGAGAATCATCATTTTAGCTGATAATTTGGTGATCAAGAAGCATCACAATCGGTTTGTGTATCGAGTTTTAGACTTACATTCGAAAGTAGTTCTCTCGGTCTAAGAGATTTCCTTAGATGAAGTCCCTAGAAACCAAAAACAAAAAGAAACATAAGGCTAATAAAATGTGAGGTATGACAAGAGAGTTTCAAAATGTTCTTTATATGATTTAGACCTTGAGATTTTGGAGGCGAGGCGTATTCTTTTGAAGCAAAGATGTTGAAGAACTTTCTTGAACCTGCAAACGCGTTAGACACGACAAAAAACTTGTGTTTGTTGCAGTTGAATAAACAAGAAAGAAGATTATGCACATACATTTTTGTTGATTGTAGAATGGAATTTTGCGAAATTCTCGGGTGCTGAATTAGCCTTAAACCTGAGAGAGATTCATACATGAGTACTAGAGATGCTATTCAAGAAAGAAGAATATGTAAAGTGTCCTTACCGGTGTCTTGTAGCTCTTTGCGCAGTCATGAGGTTAGGTTCTTTTGGAACAGTGACTTTAGATCCCTGTAAACAAAACATATAAGATTCAAGAAAGACAATACAAGTAATAATGTTTTAAACCTTAAGTTGCATTACCTTCCTTGGAACTTTGTGTACAAAAGAAGAATAGTCTATCCTCGAAACCTACTTAACAAAAAAACTAAACAAGATTAGTTCCCCAAAATAACAAAATGAGTTTTAGAGCAATGAGTAGATTGTGTTTAAGAACCTTGCGCAAGAAGCCGGTTTCAAGCTTTTGCCTTTTAGTATCTTGTGTTTGAGGCATAGAGGATAAGATAGAGGAAGCTTTGTCGTCGAACTTTCCTAATGATCTTTGACATCTAAAGGCAAAAACACATCAAAATCAGTTTAATCTAAAGGTAATTAACACTGATTAAGATTATATTAGTTACCTTGTGAGAAGTTGAACAGAGTAAATGTCAAGAGGCTTGTTCTGTCTTGCCAATAAAGAAGCTGTTGGTCTAGTCAAAGTCGAGTTCTTTCGCAAAAACGGTTTTGTTTTAACCATATTTTTCTTCTTAGCAACATCTTTAACAGATTGGTTATAATATAAGAACCCTAATAACAACAACAATACCTTGAGTTACAAGAAAAGACAGAGCAAAAGAACAGAGACAATGTTATATTATTATACCATTGTATTTCTCCGAAAAGGATTTATGAATCTTGAGTTGTTTTTCGTCGAATCTCCAACTACAATGTATGCTAAATGCTGAAATTCAAAAAATATGTACCAAAAACATTATAATAAAAAAGTCAAAAGATATTGTAACAAATGTGAATGATCAAAAGATGGTTACGCGAAGGAGGATAGTTTCCAGCTGATTCAAACCAATGCACTGTTTCTGAATCGAGTTCCGGTTTAGAGAAATCGTAGAATCTTGGAGCGTCGAATTCAAAATCGATATCGAATTGTTCTACGGATGAATCTTCTTCAAAGATATCGGTTGGTTCATGATCCATTATGAACATGTAGAATCAAGAATCAATGAGAATAATAATAAATAAATAAAAAACAAATCTTTGAGATTATAAATTTTTGATGGGCAAATTTAGATGGCTTTTCGGTTACGAAACGACGGTGTTTAAACAACTTAGCCGTTGGCTAAATTAAGGTGAAAGTAACTACTAACTACGCTTTGTTTTCTCCATGAAAATTTAACATATTTAATTTCACAATTAGGTTAAAAAAATGTATGTTCGTATTTCATACAAAAACATTATAATTAAAAATGATTTGAACTAATCTTTGATCATATTAATGAACTAAACTTAAAGACCTAAGCTTCTCATGTCTCCACTCATTGTTTATTTTTGCTATAAACTCTTCTGCCCTCTTTCTCAAATCATCATATCCTTCATCATCATCATCATCATTATCACAACAATGGCTACTTTCTTGATCTTCTTCTTCTTCTTCAGAATCGCTAGAGGCATCGATCAACGACTTGTCTTGTGTAGTTGAAACAGAAGAGATGATCATCTCTTCTTCTTCTTCTTGTTCTTCTTCTTCTTGTTCTTCTTCTTCTTCTTCTTCATCTTCTTCTTCATGATCATCAACATTACAATCATGATGATGATCATGAGAAGTAATAATGTCGAAACTCGCAGAAGTGTTAAATGTTGAATATTGTGAATCAATGGAGCTAGGTTTTGATGAGCCAGTGAGGATCATGACAATGATGAGGTTGCAGAAACAGAACATGAGAAGAGAGTTAGATGTTGCTTCTCCAATCAATTCAAAAGCTATGCTCAACATCTTTGAGGTAGCTTAATATACTATAAAGAGTTATAAGAGAGAGATGAAGAAGAAGAAAAAAGGTTGTTAAAAATTCAGTTATGTGATAGGAGAGAGTTTTGGAGGTTTATATAAAGAGGGAGAAAAAGTGTGTAAGAGAAGCTTTTTCTTTATGAGATGAGAAGTTTTGTGGTAATTGAGGTGTAGATAGAAAGCTTGGTAAACTATATATTATATGATTTTTATTTTTAGACTTGGGCTTGTTTGTTATTTTTAATTAATTAAAGACCTAAAGTATTATTGGGTCTTTAATTATTATTTTAGATTGTGAAACTTCTTTGTAATGGCCCAAACTTGTTTTTGTAGTGAAGAAGTTACTTGGCAACTACTATTCACCAATCAGTAAATGGACTCTCTAGAAGCGATCGAGAAGGTTCCATGAAACTGGATAAATTCATCCATCTAACAATTATATTATTTTATTATATAAAAGTGATAAAATTGAACGTTAACTTGACAAACATAATTATAACTCACCAGATTGTAACATTTGTAATGGTTAGTTCAGATCGTGACATGTGTATTAAATGTGTATTAAAATTAATACGTAAACATTTTCTAAAATGGAAACTTAACAATATTGGAAAAAAACAAAAATAAGGAAAATAATCAAAAAAAAAAAATTAACATTAATTATCAAATAATTAGAAATAAAATAAATTAATTCGAAATATAGAAAAATAAAATAATCAGAAATAAGAAAAATAACATAGAAAAAGGAAAATTTAAGAAAAATTTTAAGAAATAATCAATAAAAAAATTAAGAAATAATCAATAAAAAAATTAGAAATAAGAAAAAATAAAAACGTAAAATTACTTGAAAAAATAAAGAAAAACTTGATGATAACTGATTTGTTATCTTCATGGATCCACTATCTAATTATTATAAATAAATAAAAATATATTATAAGATATATCCGAAAAAATAACACACTATAATAAGTTTAACATTATCAAAAATATATAATATAATTTCAATCCTAAAAAAATATATATAATTATTAATATATAAACAATCGAGATTGCCCACAAATTTCACAACAACAATCGATTTGCAATTTCAACTACAAAATCTTCTATCATAAGTCTTAAAAAGATTAAAAGAATAAAAATAATTACTTCAGTGGGACAAAAAAATTGATTAAATATTGTTTCATTGCGAAACCACAATGATTTTGTTAAATTAGCAAACACGACAAATATTTATAAGATGTTCATGAATTTTTTTCATATATTTAACATATATAACATTGTTTATCATAAATATGTATTTAAATATATCAAAAATATGGATAAATTCGATGTTCGTAGTAAAACTACACCACAATTACAAAGTTATTCTATTTTATTGTTAGAAAGGTAAGTTTTCTAAATTTTAAAGTAAATTTTATTTTGTTTTGATAACTACCTATTTTGTGTATTTTTAAACAACAAAATTGTAATTGATGCAACTATCTAGGCGGAAAAGCAAAGTAATTGGAAGATAAATTTTACTATAATCGTGATTTGATTTAATCATTGTCTTTCGAAAAAGGTATTTTACTAATACGATAAAATATATCAAAATAACTAATCATAATTTATTCAAATTTTACTTAAAATTAATGATTTAACGACGATATTGAATTAGTTTTAGCTATGAAAGTATTTATTTAGTTAATTTTAACGACATGATTTAGCAATCTTCAATAAATAATTCACGTTCCATTGCTTAACATTAAAATCTAAACATAAACTACTATTTATATATATGAGTAAATAAGAAATAATAATATTATTGAAATATGATCTAAATAAAAAATTAGAAAATTGAAACAAATTAATTCGAAAAAAATTCAAATAAATAACTTATTGATATATAGCAATATTAGAATTTTTATAAATCTTATTTAACTTATTTTCAGGAATAATTTTACTTGAACTAGTTTTCTTTTAAATTTTGTAGGTTTTACGGTTTATAAAATATACCTCAAAACCCCGCGTATTCGTGGGTCCTAAACTAGTTTGATATAAGGCAAAGCCGGAAATATTTGAGTTTGAACCCGGCGTGACCACACACAGTGACTTGTGTGAAAATAAAATCACAAAAGCAACGTGACCTAGGCCAATCATTAATTAACCAATGTAACGCTTAATTTGACCGCTATCCTCCATAATTTGAAAAAAATACATTATATATATTTTGTTGTATTAAATAAATGAATTTTTCTCACTATAAAATACGAAACTCACAGTTCATGTTTCTATAGGTAGAAGCTAGAAAGGCTTTGCACAATTTATATAATTATTAATACACGTACGACCATGAGCAACCCCGTGCAAGCGACGTCGTTTCAAGTGTCGAGTAATGGTAGGAGCCAAGAAAGAGAGAAGAAAGGTGGTTACATTAACTATGAAGTAGAGCCTGGCTTCACCATTCGACTGCGTAAGAATATTGACCCAACCACGGACCCTAAGAAACTTAAACGGTATACATTATAAACATTTCATTATTATGTCTAACATATAAATATGTCACAAAAAAGGTTAAATTTTAGTTTTAATATTATATAGCATAGTTTCAAACCGTGTCGCGGCTCAAAAGTCAAGGCTAAAGAAGCTTCGATATGTTGATGATCTAGTAAAAAAATCAAAGGACCTCCATGTATGTTTATATATATATATATATGGACTCTTTACATTCATATATATCATATGTATTACTTTGTAATTTAATATGATAATATATATATATATTTGTATATGTAGAGACAGGTGAGTGTGTTGCGTTCACAAGTAGGGTTTGCGAGTGAGCAAAAGCGATGTCTTGAAATTGAGCAAAAAGAGCTAAAGGAGTCTATGTCTCTTTGGCTTCAACGTTTTATTTCTAACCAAGGTAATTAATTTATATTATCATAACTAGTTAGATTAAGCTACATATTTAGAATTGTATAACAATAATAATAGTCATTAAAATGTTAATTACAGATGAGGTTAAGGCAAAAGAAGCAGAGATAGAGAGGCTAAAGACTAATTTGGCTTATTTCATTTGACTTTTGTCCCCATGCAACCTCCTTATCTAAATCCACCACCAAAATTTATCGTTCGATTCGGAGATTTTTTATCTATAAAAATTATATGTTTCGTTGTAGAGAATATTTATCAATATTTAACATACAATTGTATGGTTGTAGTAATTTTCTATAAAGATTTTCATGGTTTGAATTATATTATCTTTATTGGTGGTCATTCCGGGAGAAGTCTACTCTATAGCATTTCGGTGCGTTCCTACTGACTGGATCCGCGGATAGGGTTTATCAAAAAAAGAGAACGTTTAATTAGGGAAACTAATGAATTAACGGCTAATGCTATAATATTTTTCTTAACAGTTCCAACTTTTATATTAACTATATTCTTTTGTCATAATTACTATACAAAATGACAATTCTAAATTAATATATTAAAAACAGCTATATAGAGTGAAGAAACGGCTATATAATGATTCACATGCATACTTTCGACCCAAAAAAAAATAATTGACATGCATACAATTACAAACTACGCCTTAAGTTATCTTTGCTTGGCAAATATGATATTTAGTTTTTGCTTACACACATGCAAGTAGGTTACATAATACAAACACCCCAAATTCACAATAAATGTAAGCTATATTTGACTCGTTAATTGTTATAGAAAAAATATTTTTTTCAAGAATATTAGTAAAATCTTAATGATTTTTGAACAACAAGCACCAGTGGTCTAGTGGTAGAATAGTACCCTGCCACGGTACAGACCCGGGTTCGATTCCCGGCTGGTGCATTTTTTGTAATTCTTTTTCTAAAACTAAAGATAAAGAAATGCAAGTCTAACATTGAATTATGACGTCCATGTATAAAACGATAAAATACCTAAAATCTTAAACAAGACAAACATTACAAAACTCACTAATAAAAATTTATGTTTCTTTTACTAGTTTTTGCATGCAAACAACATGAATAAAATGGCTCAAAACTGAGACATTGTAACCACACAAAATGACATGAATGTTTCCAAGTTTCTTAAGCAGCTTGTTGAGAAGAAAGCCTCTTCCTAGCTTCTTCAATAATGGTAAGCTTAATACCTTTACCCTTTGGTAATGAAACCCACGGTTTTGTTCCTTTACCAATAGTGAACACATTACCCAACCTGGTTGCAAACTCGTGCCCCGTCGAGTCTTGGATATGTATAGTCTCAAAGCTTCCTTTATGCTTCTCACGGTTCTTGATCACACCCACACGGCCTCTGTTTCTTCCCCCTGTGACCATCACAACGTTACCTACGTCAAACTTGATGAACTCAACAATCTTGTTCTCCTCGAGGTCGAGCTTGATGGTGTCGTTTGGTTTGATTAACGGGTCAGGGTAACGGATTGTGCGACCATCGTAAGTGTTCAGGTAAGGTATCCCCTTCTGACCTAACTGGATAGTCCTAACTTTGCAAAGCTTGAACTGCAACACACACAACAGAAACACACACATTCATGTTTTGTCCTAACTTGACATGAGTTTAAGATGAAAATGAAGCAAACCTTTGCTTCCTCGTCCCTGATGGAGTGAAGACGGAAACGTCCTTTGGTATCATACAAAAGACGGAAGCTCTCATTCGTCTTGGGGATCGAGACAACATCTGAACATATCAAAACACGACAATTTAGACAGTGATCGAAAAGGGCATAACCGAGGGATGAAAATGTACATACCCATGAAACCAGCAGGGTAAGTCTTGTCAGTCCTGACTTTACCATCGACTTGGATATGCCTTTGCATCAAGATGGAGATAACTTCACGGTAAGTCAACGCATACTTCAATCTATTCCTAATGATCAGAACAAGAGGAAGACACTCCCTTGACTTGTGAGGTCCTGAAGATGGCTTTGGAGCCTATGAAAAAACAATGAAAACAATGAAAACAACTTAACACACTTAGGGCTACATGAAATTGCAAATGTCATAACACACAACACAAGGAAGACATGTTTTTGAGACGTACGAAAGCGCCGCCAAGTTTGTCAAGCATCCAATGTTTAGGAGCATTGAGCCTCTTGAGATGCTTCTTCAATCCCCTTGCCTGCAACAAAATTCAACACAATAACATGTTATTTTTTTTTTGACAATCCACAATAACATGTTATATAGATAAAAAAACATACATTCCTCTAAAAAATGCTAAATTGTCTGAAAATTATTGATCATCTGTGTCTAATTTTGATCCTTTAGACATTACAGAGGCTATTTTTCGAGCAAGAGAAGCTCAAAATAGATATTACATTACACATGATCCTAATTTACTAACGAAACGACCATAATTGAGTATACATACGAATCATTCGAGGCAGAAGAGACGTATAAAATACATTGCACGTAATGAAAAAAAAAAACATCGAGTGAGAAATTGAGAAGACGAACCATGTTTGCAGGTGTTACTTGTCTGATTTTGTAAATGGCGGCACTTGATGATGCCTCATGTTATATCTTGCTACTGTATATACTGAAACCCTAGACTTCTTCACTTTACATTTAATAAGCCCAATTTTTCAAATTAATGGGCTTATTTATATAAACTTAGGCCCATTTACACCATGGACGTTAATCATATGAGTTTAAGAGTGAAAATCTGTTATTGACTTATTGGTTATTTAGAGATCTCCTATAGAGAAATCCACAAAAAAATTTAACTATTCATTTGGATTCACGAAAAATTGGTTTAAAAAAAAAAAAAATTAAAAACGCATTAATCATGGGTCGACACGTATACAATGGGGTCCATGAATAGTAGTGGGGCCCATAAATAGTGCAAGATCTGAATCTTAAATAAGAAATATAAGATTCATATATTAACTATTTAGTGGATCCCACATGACTAAGATCTCTCTAAGATACACTATTGAAGATGGTCTTAGGGTATCTTAGAATTTCGGAAAACACAGACGATATTTGTTGCTAATGTGGCGCTAAATCATTGGTTAGTAAAAGATGTGGCGCTAAATCATTGGTTAGTAAAATGTTGTATGCTTCGAAATTAGCAAGCATGAGATTATAAAACAAAACACAAGGTTCTTTTTACATTTAAATAAATTATTATGTGAATTTCCAATACTTACCCCGATTAAAAGCTTTATAATAATATTTTTTATCAGTAAAAGTATTTTGTTTTTGTATTTTTTTATAGTGCGTATAACATACATCTATATATTCACTAGAAATATGTGGCGACAAGAAACCGATCGTATCTAAATTTTATTGGAGATTTAATTATAGCCGTTTGATAAGAACTTTAAAAATAGTGATTTAACTTTAGTGAAGGGTTAACTTAGCTTTTGGATAATTAAATAATTATCAAATGGTCCAAGTTCGAAGATTTAAGTTTTGGTTAGTGCATTCTATTGTCATTTTATTTTGCTGACCTCAAGAGTCACTACTACTACAATTATGCCTTGATATGTTCCTTGTTAACCCTTTTGTTACGTGCCACGTGTCCCCTTGCGTCACCGTTTTCTTTTCCCCCGTTTCACAATAACAAATAATTATGTTAATTTATTCTCGAATCATGCAAAGTTGCATTTATCTTAGTTTTGTTGTTTGTTAATTAGGCATCTTTTAGTAGATACGAAAATCAAAAAGTGTGTTTTTGATTATTGGCTAGAAGTCTAGAAGGTTGAGTTGTCGGCCGAGAATTTAATTAGTATTTTTTAAATTAACGTAGGCATGTTGTCAAATGAAATCGTATATACACTTGCAAAATAAAAAGGATTAACCAAAATTATTTAATAGTTTATTATGTTTCCAATCAAGTGTCAACATGGTTTTTTGCACATTAAGATAAACCATCGAATTATACACACAAAAAACTATTTTACAAACGAAATTGGTATTTTTAGAAGTAGAAAATATTATTTGAAAATTACGCACGAAATTTAATTCCAATATGTAAATTTAATAGGGACAATTATAAAACTACAGCATATAAATTCTATTTCATAATACTACGACATTTTAAAGTCAATTTTCAAACTACACATAAACATTCAAAATTAAATCTAAATAAACTATACCCACAAAATTTTATCCTTTTAATATTATACCATAAATATTAATTAGCGAATCCAAAAAAAAATAATTAATTTTGGTAAATAGTTTTAAATGATAAATCAACCATTTAAAACTTTTGAAAATGTATAAATATGTAAAAATATAGAATTATGTGTAGTTTTACGAATTTCTTAATTTTTAATAATGAAATTGTTATGGCTTTTGCTTATGAGAGATCAAGCATATCTAAAGTTTCAATAAGAGTGGAGGTAATAACTAATAGATAGTGATGTCAACCTATAAACATTAAACAAATATAAAAGTATATTGCAACCTATGTACATTAATTACATCTCTTAACTCACTCCGTTTTTTAATATAGAATTTTTGTTGAAAATATTTGGTTTAAAAAAGATGAATTTTTTCACTTTTTATATACTATTGTTAATGATAAATTATAGAATTCAAGAAAAATAACTAAATATTATTGGTTTAGAGTTGTTGGAAATTATAAATCACAAAAATAATATATTTTATATGTTTGTTTATTATATCTGAAAAACTAGAAAATTCTATAATAAAAAACGGAGTATATAAATACACGTAACCACTTCAACATTCATTGTATAACTCGAAACACACATAAACTAAACACATAATGTCGACTATGGAAAGCTTCCTCACAAGCTCTAAACCATACTTCGCCATGATATCTCTCCAATTTGGCTATGCCGGCATGAACATAATTACTAAAATATCCCTCAACACGGGCATGAGCCACTACGTTCTTGTTGTCTATCGCCATGCAATCGCCACCGCCGTTATTGCACCCTTTGCTTTCTTCTTCGAAAGGTTTCATAAGATTTTAATTTAATTTCTTTTCATTACATTAAATAAATATTTCAATTAGTTTTGTTAATAATCCAAGATTTTTATTTTATTTCACAGGAAATGTCAGCCGAAAATAACGTTCTCAATTTTCATGCAACTATTCGTTCTTGGCCTTCTAGGGTTGATATTTTCATCACTATCTTTATTTTACAAAACTATATATATATATATATATATATATATATATATATATATATATATAAATGGTCCTTTTATGCAAAGATAAAGAATAGTAACATAATTTTGGTAATAAATAAAATTTACAGGCCAGTGATAGATCAAAACTTCTACTACATGGGCCTGAAATATACATCTCCTACGTTCTCTTGCGCCATTAGTAACATGCTTCCCGCCATGACTTTCATATTGGCCGTATTATTTAGGTACGTATACAAATTAATACACATATTGTTAAAACAGGGTTCGGGATAGGATACCGAACTGAGATAATTGTTATAGAAGTGGGGTCGGAAAACTCGTTAAATGATAATGGGGACGAACAGTTAATGCCGAAGTGAGAATGATGATAAATGCCGATGTGAAACTATAAAGTGCCGAACACAAAATATGATTAAGAACTCGGAGTTCGTTTGTTTATTGAATGAATAATTGTTTGATACAATGTCGAAGTGAAAGTATAAGTTTCTTGCTATTTTCTCTCTATAGATTCTCTCTGAAAATTCCGGATCCCTTTCTTATGAGCCGGGACTCTCTATTTATAGTGGAGATTTCGGGGACTTGGCGGGATTTTGCTCTTTTGGCGGGATCTCTTCGGCGCATGCCCGACATACGGAAAGCTGTTTTGTCGAACGCAGCTTTGCATTTAATGCGGGTGTCGAGCATGCTCCCGCATTTAATGCCCGTTCGGTCGACCTCCGTGCTCTGCGAGTCCGTCATCGACACCTCCGTCGGCCGTGCCGCATCGCCGTACGGACGTCACCCGTGTCGGTCTTGGCGAGTCCGTACCGATGTCACCGTCGCGCATGCTCCCTTCAAATGGGCCTCGACTTCGGTGGGCGCTTGACTTTGATGGACTTTGACTTCGGCGGGCCGAATAAGGCCGATGGATTCTTCCGGTTACTCCTGGAATGGGCGAGGCCTGAGTGGGCTTAGGCCCACCCTTAACACATATATAATTATTGTTTTGTTGCATATTATTAGTTTCGTAATTATGATGAAACTACTGATTATAGGATGGAGATGTTGGACGTGAAGAAACTTTGGTGTCAGGCTAAAATAGCCGGAACGGTGGTGACTGTGGCAGGAGCCATGTTAATGACTGTTTACAAAGGACCTATCGTTGAGCTGTTTTGGACCAAATATATACATTTTCAAGACTCTAAAACACATGGTAATAACGAGTCTAATAAGTCTAATGATGATAAAGATTTTCTCAAAGGCTCTATCCTCCTCATCTTTGCAACACTTGCATGGGCCTCTCTCTTCGTTCTACAGGTAAAGAATATATAGTTGCACTTTTATTATTATTCGCTTATTATTGTTTTTGTTTGGTTTCATATTATATGGTTTTATTATGTGATTAGGCAAGAATACTAAAGACGTACTCTAAGCATCAACTTTCTCTAACAACACTAGTTTGTTTCATTGGGACAATACAAGCTGTTGTTGTGACGCTTGTAATGGAACACAAACCTTCTGCTTGGAGAATTGGCTTCGACATGAACCTCCTTGCCGCTGCTTACTCTGTACGTAAACTTATAAAACTCTATATAACTTTTTTTATATATACAATCCAAACATGCATATATTCTCATAATGAAAAAATAAGTTTTATATTTGGTATAGAACTATATATATATGTGTGGACCTAATAACCTAATTGATACTCCCTCCGTTTTATTATAGAGTTTTTTAGCTTTTCAGATATAATAAACAAACATATAAAAATATATTTTTTGTGATTTATAATTTCCAACAATTTTTAACCAATAATGTTTAGTTATTTTTCTTGAATTCTATAATTTATCATTAACAATTGTATATAAAAAGTGAGAAAATCTATATTTTTAAAACAAAATATTTTCAACAAAAATCCTATATTAATAAACGGAGGGAGTATGTAACAAGATGGTTCATTTATTATGATTATAATTAATTTGTAAAATAATATATAGGGGATAGTGGCATCAAGTATTGCCTACTATGTGCAAGGGATAGTTATGAAGAAAAGAGGACCTGTGTTTGCTACTGCCTTTAGTCCTTTGATGATGGTTATTGTTGCTGTCATGGGTTCTTTTGTCTTGGCAGAAAAAATCTACCTTGGAGGGTAAATTTCCATTTTTTACCCTTTTGTTTAGATGCTTCTTGTTTCATAATTTTCATTAAAATCAAACTAATAATCTTCTTTTTATGAAATTGTTACTTTGTGACAGAGTGATTGGTGCAGTACTGATTGTGATTGGATTGTATGCTGTTTTATGGGGGAAACACAAGGAGAATCAAGTGAATACTAATTGTGAGATTTTAGAACGTGCTAATATTGACTCAAATAGTACTAAAGTCAGTGAGGATGTTGAAGCCAATAATGGTATTGAAATGAAGAAATCAGAAGGTGGTAATAACTCGATACTATCAAAGACTGAAACAACCTTGAAGAAGACTAACCAAGAGCCATGAAGATAATTGTGTGGTCATGTGACTAATTAAGAGGATATTAAAGAATAAAACACTATTTTTGGCCGAACGAGTAAATTTGTCTTTTTGTTGTTATGTCGTTGCCACTTTTGGTTTTTGGCTCCTATATATGTATGAAACATTAATATAGTAAAAGCTTATATCTTACTAGTTATGGGATAAAATAAATTTCAAAAAAAAAACTCAATGATTGAAAATTAATTACTGTTCAAAGTTAATCCATTTTACCCAATATAAGTTCGAACTCAAAACATAATAAGCGGGAATAATCCTTGATTTGTATTTTTTAAATAAACTACTAGTATTAGTTAATATATCGTTTTATTTTTTTTGTAGGTCACTTTTGTAGCTCAGACCGCTCGCTATATATAACCACGCATGTCAAGACCAATTAATATCTCACACCAACACAAAGAACAAATAACAATAATTAATAATGAAAACTTTTATTTTATTTCTCCAAGTTCTTCTAATAGTCCCATTAGCTCTTGGGTCTAACCACCCAAACTGCGACCTCTCTCACACACAAGACCATGACTCTACCTTAAGAATCTTCCACATAGACAGCCCTTGCTCACCTTTCAAACAACCATCATCCTCACTTTCATGGGAAGCGCGTGCACTTCAGTCTCTGGCTCAAGACCAAGCTCGTCTACAATACTTGACCAGTCTTGTAGCCAGGAGATCTGTGGTTCCTATAGCTTCCGGGCGACAAATGTTGCAAAGCACTATGTACATTGTTAAGGCTATGGTGGGAACTCCGGCTCAGTCTTTGCTCTTAGCTATGGACACAAGTAGTGACTTGGCTTGGCTTCCTTGTTCAGGATGTGTTGGTTGTCCTTCGACCACTGCGTTTTCTCCGGCTAAGTCCACTTCTTTCAAGAATGTTAGCTGCTCTGCTCCTCAGTGTAAGCAGGTAATTAATTAATTAATTAATTATTTTGTACTTACACATCTAGAGATCTTATAATAAATAGTTATATAGTATGTTCCAAGGAATGTTTTTGATTAAATATGTTCCAAATGAATGTATTAAAATTTTAATAACTAAATTTGAACATACTATTACATTGTGGCACACGAATTAACGATAGAAAAGTATATTACCAACTTGAGATTTGTTTTTATCTTACCTCAAGAAGAAAGTTAAAATTGAAATAAATATTAATCGTATGTAATGTATATACAATACGATCAAAAATAATCAATAGTCTCCTAGAAGTATCAGATCTAGAAATTATTTTTACTCAATAGTCTTTTCGACACAAACAAAAAATAATAATTAACTTTTTATGGTGCAAAAAGTTTATAACAGTGAGTGGGTCCCATGTGATTATAATTGAATATTCCACCAACATTTTTATTCATTCACGGGTAAAAACTCTACCGACACACATGCATATTAACTCATGTGAACACTTGCAGGTGCCAAACCCCACGTGCTCATCACGCGCGTGCTCTTTCAATGTCACATACGGAAGCTCCTCCATCGCCGCTAACTTATCTCAGGACACAATCCGCCTCGCCGCGGATCCGATCACGCCGTTCACATTCGGCTGCGTCAACAAAGTCGCCGGTGGTGGAGGAACGATTCCACCGCCACAAGGCTTATTGGGCCTTGGTAGAGGCCCACTTTCACTAATGTCGCAGTCTCAGTCTATTTACAAATCGACTTTCTCGTACTGTTTGCCTAGTTTCAAGTCTCTTGCCTTTTCTGGATCGTTAAGGCTAGGCCCAAGCTCTCAGCCTCTGCGCGTGAAGTACACTCCCCTTTTGAAAAATCCGAGGAGATCTTCTTTGTATTATGTTAATCTTGTCGCGATCCGCGTTGGTCGGAAAGTCGTCGAGATAGCGCCGGCTGATATTGCTTTTAATCCGACCACCGGTGCTGGAACCATCCTTGACTCCGGTAAGAAATTTAGTAAATAGTCCGGTTTAATTTCGGTTTAGTTATTTTAGGTTGGAAAAAGAATAAAAATACTCTAATATAAATTACAAAAATACACTCGATTATAAATTACAAAAATACACTAAATTATAAATTACAAAAATACACTAAATTATAAATTACAAAAATACACTAAATTACAAAGATATGCCCATTTAACATCTATTTCCGCAAATAATTTTAAATTTTAATCTTAAATTCAAATAAATTCTAAACACAATTTTTGTTTAGGTGTTAGTTTTGTAAAATAATGTTTAAAAAGACAATATTTTGTAAATTAACATTTTAGATTTTGGTTTTTTAGTATGGTATAGTGAAAATTACAACCACTTTAGCTAATCAAACTGAATTAGTATTAAAATACGTAATTAATTGAGAATTTCACAAAACTACATCATTTCACAAAACTACACATAATTCAATTTTTTATATATTTACGTCCTTTTAAAATTTTAAATGGTTGATTTACCTTTTAAAATTTTAAATGGTTGATTTACCTTTTAAAAAGTTATCAAAATTAATTTTTTTATTTAGATTCGTTAATTACCGTTTGAAGTATAATATTAAATGAGTAGGATTGGGTGAATATAGTTTATTTGGATTTATTTTGAGTGTTTTAGAGTAGTTTTGAAAAATGATTTTTGAAATGGTGTAATTTTGTGAAAAATATATAGTTTTGTAATTGTCCCTAATTAATTTCGGTTACTCTGTGAAAAAAATTCAAAAAAAATCGAAATTTGACAAATCTAAACCCTAAACTAATCCAGGGGTCTTGGTTTAGGGTTTGCGAACCCAAATGGTAAGATTTTAGTTTCTAAACCTTAAAATTTTTGAAAAAATCGAATTTATAACCATATTTTGATGATTTTCGGAAAAACTTTTAAAATTTGTTTTTTGATTTTTGAAATATTTTTATAAAATTCTTAAAATTAAATAAAAAATATTGTCGTTTTCAGATTTTAAAAATAATTTTTTTTGTGTCCTATAAAATTAAAAAAGCAAAAAAAATAAAAAGTGTCCTTATTAGATTTTAAGTATAGGGATAGGGGTTTTTGAGAAGATGTTTCATTTGTTTGGGTTTATCACTAAATTAATTATTTGAATCTCTAGGGACCGTGTATACTCGGTTAGCTAAACCGGTTTACGAGGCGGTGAGGAACGAGTTTAGGAAGCGCGTGAAGCCAAGCACAGCCGTGGTGACGTCACTAGGAGGTTTCGACACGTGTTACACCGGGAAAATCACGGTGCCGACGATAACATTCATGTTCAAAGGAGTGAACATGACGATGCCGGCGGATAATCTGATGTTACACAGCACCGCCGGGAGCAGGTCGTGTCTCGCCATGGCAGCGGCGCCGGAAAACGTTAACTCCGTCGTGAATGTAATCGCGAGCATGCAGCAGCAGAACCACCGTGTCGTGATCGATGTTCCCAATGGAAGGATTGGTTTGGCACGTGAACGATGCTCTTAAGAAAATTGGAATGAGACAAATATGATTGTACTCTGTATTTTTATGTTTGTTTGTTTGTGTGTTTTATTTTGGCTTTTGTTTTGCTTCACCACTCTTCGTGTGTTTGTTATGAGGGAAGATGGTGTATAGCATTTGTTACTATCTACTCAAACTTCATGTGTTTTTAACTTTTGTTGAATTCTCTATGATTAGATTCAAACTAATCGAATAAAATACTACAAAATTATATGAAACTACTTTAGTTATAATAAAAAAAATATTATACAATTTAGTTGAAATATTTATAAATTTATATTTCCACATACGTATTATTTAATACTATGTTTTATATATTTTAACTTAAGATAAAATTTTAATTGGGAGGGCTGTTATTGGTTATGAAAATAAAATAAATAATGGGAGAATTATAAAACTACACCATTTGAATTACATTTCACAAAACTACACCATTTCCAAAATACTTCACAAAACTACACCTAATCATTCAAAATTAAATCCAAATAAACCCTACCAAAACAATCCTACCCTCTTAATACTATACCCTAAACACTAATTAGCGAACCCAAATAAAAAGATTTTAATTTTAGTAATTTTTTAAAGCGTAAATCAAACTTTTAAAATTTTGAAAGGGTGTAAACTTGTGAAAATATTGAATTAGGTGTAGTTTTGTGAAGTGAGGATTGAAAATGCGTAGTTTTGTGAATTTCTCATAAAAAATAATTGCAAATTCGAAAAAATGTTATTCAGTTTAATTAAAGAGTAACAAGAATAATTTAGTTGAAAATTAATCTAAATTTTATGATATTTAATTTAAGGGGTGGGCATAGTTACACGCGTAGCCTAGTAAGAAAAGCCCACCACAAAACACACATCTTCCTTGCTCTATCTCTTCTTTATCTTCTCATTATCTCTCTCTGAAGAACAATCAAAAACCCAGAATCTCTTCTCCATCTCCTCGCGAATCTGATCAACCATGTCTTGCGCTTCGAGCATCTTCTTATCCCTAAACGGCTGCGTATTAGCATCTCCCAAACCTCACGGCAGATTCCTCACCGTCAAATCCGGCGATCGAAAACTCTTCGTCTCCGTCGTTAAAGCTTCTTCTTCCGATGATCCTGATTGCAATGCCGAAGAATGTGCTCCTGAGAAAGAGGTACCGGTTCTCAATTTCTTTTCACATATCTGTAGTTCGTTTCAAATGCTCCAAGGGTTTCTCATAACATTTAGTGCTAATTTTGCAAAAAAATTGGTTAGACTTGGTGTAAGTGATTTGAAAATTGATGTTATTGAGTTGGGTTTTTTGGTGGCTGAAACTGAAACTGATGCACACACACACACAGGTAGGGACGGTGAGTATGGAATGGTTAGCTGGAGAGAAGACGAAAGTGGTGGGAACATATCCTCCAAGGAAGCAACGTGGCTGGACCGGCTATGTTGAGAAAGATACTGCTGGTCAAACTAATGTTTACTCTATTGAGGTTTTTATCTACACTCCCAAGTTGATTGGATTAGAAAAAAGGTTTAAGCTTTGTTTATCGAATTTGCCAAGGGAACAGTTGTTATGTTTATAGTACGGTAGGGGTTAGAGTATAGATGATTCATAACAACAAGTATAGATAGGCGCGAGGGACAAGAATTATTGTTATGTTTATTCTTGTTGGGGAGCTTTGTAGCTTTGGGAGAGTTAAGACTTTTGAGATTTCTTCTACAAGATATTTGCTGTGGCTCATTTCTATTGCCTTTTGTTGAAGAAAAGCTTTCTTTCCTCACTTTTCTAGCCTGCAGTATATGTTTCTACATTGTTTATTGATTGGTTATAAAAAAGGTTTAAGCTTTGTTTATAGGATTTGCGGAGGAAACCTTTGTTATTTTTGTGTTGTAGTAGGCGTTAGAGTGTAGCATGATGCAGAACAAGAAGTATAAATAGGTGTTAGAGACAAGAGATTTAGGGGTCTTTGTCCTGTTGCTTGTTTGGGAGCTTTGTAGCTTTGGGAGAGTTAAGACTTGAGAGATCTTTTCTAGAAGATATGTTAGTTCTTTTATAGTAAAGAAAACTACGCTTCTTGATCTTATCAGCTTAGTCTCGTTTGAAATAACTTCATTTCTCTTTAGGGGTTTTCTTTGTGTTCATTGATTCATTCCGTTATGCTGTCACTGTCAATACAATTTGTCATGCATCTTCTTGAGATGTGATTATTGACCTAATTCTGTTGCCTTTTGCTGAAGAATTGTTTCTCTTTTTGTTTCACTTTTGTAGCCTGCAGTATATGTTGCAGAGAGCGCGATAAGCTCAGGCACTTCAGGATCTTCGTCCGATGGGGCTGAGAACACAGCAGCAATTGTGGCAGGTCTTGCCCTTATTGCAGTTGCTGCTGCTTCCTCTATACTTCTCCAAGTCGGGAAAAACGCCCCGCCTAAACCAAAAACCGTGGATTACAAAGGACCGTCTCTTAGCTACTACATCAACAAGTTCAAGCCTTCGGAAATCGTACAACCTCCTCCTGCACCCGCCCTCACTGAAACTCCACCTGCCGCAGCGCAGCAAGAAACCTCAGTGCCGGAGACTCCACCGGTGGCTCAGCAAGAAATCTCACTGGCGTAAACTATGGCTAGTGAGGCTTAAGCCAGAGGAGGTGTCTTCTGTTGCAACAAGTAGTACCTCTCAAGAGATTAGCCTAGGATTCATTATGTATTGTGTAAAGATGAAATTAAGCATATACCAATATTATATATATACATAATATTCGGTGATTATATATATGTACACTTTTCTTCTCTGAGTTTTATCATTTGAGTTAAAAATCTGAAATCCACTGAAAATTGTCTTTGCTCGTTCTTACACATACAAAGGAAACAAAAACAAAACCAAGAGAAAAGACATGCATCAAAAACAGAAATTGATTAACGAGACGTACCGTGCGTTGCACGTGTGTGGTTTAAAAAAACGACGTCGTGTTAATCAAACCCGAACGAAGAATATACTAAGCTCAGGCCCATTATTACCATCTGGATTCATCATGTAATAAGTCTCTGAATCTCTTGACCCAATAACTCTCTCGAAATGTGCTCTCATATAAGTCAAATCTCCTTCTTGCTCCGCCGTCGCTCCTCCGCCTCCTCCTCCGCTCACCGGTAAAACACCAGCTCCCATCGATACGGCGTGAAGCATCTTCATCACGACGAGATCCTCTTCCGTCGGCTGTCTCTTCACGCCGTATCCTGTTTTCTTACCGTTACAGAACAGAGCCCAGATCGGCTCGTCGACGATTTTGGTTTTCTCGCTTGGTTTCTTCTCGCTCTCTAGCGCGATTCTCACCATGCCTAGTCCTAGATCTTGCAATAGCTTCCCCGTTGGTATCGCTAGCTCGAGCAGTAGAATCGGTAGAGAACGCGGATTCTCCTGAACCGCTAGATTCACTCGCGTTTTGCGGTATCCGAACAGCGTTCCGGTGACACGTGTCCCTCCGTGGACGTGGTTCTCGTGGAGACGTGTCCCTCCCACGGGTAAATTACACATCGGAGATATTATCGGAAGCGATCGAAACGCAGATCTGACGCGGCGGTAAAGCTTATTCGATTTGGTTCCGGCCGATTTGTTCTTCCCCGACGGTGGCTCGAGGGTAATCTCCGGCCGTATCGCCGCCGTTGATTTTGGGCTCCCGAGAGGGGATATTGTCGTGGGAGTTAACGGCGGTGTTGCCATTAAATCAAAAGGTGGAAGCTTTTTTCGAATTTGTTTAAAGAGTGAAGATCAAATTTTTATTATACATACGTTGGAGATTTATGGAATGCACGTTTTTGAGTTTTAATTGTATTGTTTAAAAGTTTATGGATATACAATATTATAATCTATTCAAAATTGGTTCTATGCATTGGTGTTTTCAAAGGTTGTCTCCCACTTATAATAAAAGAATCTCTTATTAACCATTTATGTAATATACTTTTTTCATATATTCACTCACTAAAATAGCATTTTTGCGCCAAGAAGTTGAAATCAAGAAACAGAGTATTGTCAAAACTCAAGGTTGAGAAAGTCAAGGGAAAGTAGATACACACACACGCACATCTAATATACATATAAGGTGTATTTTTGGAAACTCTTTTTGAGTTTTTCATCCTTGAATAGAAGAAACTCTCTTTGGATGGTTTCTCATGTTTGATTCCATCTTGTTGAATGTTAAGTTCGCGACGGCTCTGTCTATCGAGTTTGTTCCCAACTCATTCACCTTCTTTCTGTTTTATCGAAAAAAACGTCGAAGATAGTGAATGAGTCTGTTTTTAAGCATCAAAATTTTAATTAAGTGAGGTAAAGTCTTTACCTTGTCCCATCCTCAAAGAACTCTTGTGGGTGGCTATTGCCCGATTCCGACTTTTGTTGTGAGTTCTTTGCAAGCCGGTAAAAGGTATCCCGGAAACACTTTCGAGTATCATCCGTTAACTACACGACACAAAAAACATTACAAATCAGTAACAAAAACTAATCAAAACTATCAAAAAGAATCACAAAACCAAGATGATAAAAGGTCAAAATCACCACAACAATCTCACCTTTTCTGAAGCTCTTTGTAGATCTTGTAACACTACTTCTTCAGCAGATGTATCCTCTTCACAAAGATTCATAGGTGCATCCTCCTCCTCCTCCTCCTCCTCCTCCTACATAATCAATGTTCAAAGATTTAACATCTCTACTATCACCCACAAAGTAAAATTACTCATAAAAGGAAATAGTATTCAAAGTGTGTCGACTTTGAACTAGATTCGTCTTAAACCACTAGACTACGATCACTTGGTTAACTTTTCGCCTTTTCGACTATTCTGATATTGCTTAGTATAACTAAAAAGACTTAGTACTTACCATAATAGGCATATCTTGTGGACAAGTTTCCCAATTGTAACCAAACATAGGGACTTCACTTCCATCGAAACTGTCGAGATTATAAGCAGTGGAAGAACCAGGGCTGTTATTATCATCCACATCCCTTGGAACATCCTCTAAAATTGAACTTCTTCATCAAGACACATGAAACATACATAAAAAACAACAATTAGTTTTTGAAACTATACTGAATCTTGATATGTCTATGTAAAGGGCTATTACAAGAATGAGTCATCCATGTGTTGGATTCCATCGAAATCATCAAGTGAATTGTAGAAACAGCCATTGTTCTTTGTCCTTTTTGAATCTTTTTTAACTTCTTTATCATCATCATGACTTGTTGTTATATCCATTTGACTATATAATCCACCACTGAAACCATTGTTGATGACATCATAATCAAAACATTTCTCGGCAGCAGCTTCTTCTTCTTCTTCTAATGATGAGTTGTTCATGTTCCATGATCCATCCCATACATCATGATGATATTGAGATGTGTATGATGATTCATGGTAGTTATTAGGTACCACAAGTTCCTCTGTGTTCCTTCTTGAGTAACGATCCATAAACAGTTTTAAGCTGTTTCAAAAAACAGTTGTAAATCAAAGGCTAATTACTTTTACATATAAAAAAACAAAAAATCATAACAGAGTAATAATAAGAAGAAGAAGAACTCACCTTTGTTATCAGATCCAAATCAGATATGTCTTCTTTTTTTTGTTAGGTTAAAAAAAGCAAAATAAAATGTTTTTATTTGTTTTAGAGATTTGTGAGTGAAGGAGAGATTAAGACAAAAGAGAGAAGTGACTAAGTGGAGTTATTTAATTTAAATATGTGGCTCAGGATTTACGGAGGAGATTTTGTGGTTTAGATTTGTCCTCCATCTAAAATACATTTTTGATTGGTCCACGTGTTAGGCATATCTTTTTCTATGTGATGTCGGTATTTAAAAAAAAATAATAATTAGATCTTATCTGGCTATTAGCCAACTTGCACCTTTTTTTATGTAGTTTTTGGCGGAATACTCTTTCGGATTCAGACAGTGGTTTAGCTCACAGTTTCGTTGACACGTGGCATGTTCCTTGGGTTTGATCATGACATGCGATGACACGTCACAGACTGTTGGGTGGTGATGTGGGACCCATGGCCCATGGGGCATTGGGATGGAGGCACAAAGTGGATACTGGATAACTGTGTTTTTCTTGTTCTCTTAAATTTAAGGATAATTAGGCCAGATGTTACTTATTCAGCATGAAATTGGCAAAAAAAAATGGCACTGTTTCGGATGTGTTAAATTTCGTTTATACCCTTACAAATTTAAACCGTTTTATTTGATTTCAAAATATATTTATCAAATCAAATTTCTTCTTCTGACACACGCCTCTTTCTTTATTATCACTGTCAAATCAGTTTCTTTCTCTTTCTCTTTCGTTAATTTTTCTTTGTGTTTTCTTGTAACAATGGCGAAAAAAAAAGACAAGAGCAAAGAGACAACGAAGAGTAGCCGGAAAAATACGTCGCCGGAAAAAACTATTGGTGAGATGGCCCAAGATATAGCGACTTCGAAAAAGAGAACTCGGTAAGTTGATGCAAGAATTTTTCCACCGAATGTGTAATAAATTTTAGGGATTTTGATTACTTCAGTATAATGTCAGTTTGGTTTGTAGTGTTTTCCTCTGTATCATAAAAACTTGTCTTCCTACACATCTTTGATTAGGGATTTCGATTGTATTGTTATTGACATCTATTTCGCAAATCTTTTAGTTGATTTACAAAGTTGACTATTTTTGCCTGTTTTTTCTCTGATTTCCTCTTATTTTTCCTTTGCATGTCAAATCCGGTTCATGGTTGAATAACTCTATGTTCAAAGTTTGGGATTTTGCATATTCAATTTGCTCTTATCTGAATGTCGTATTCAAAATAGTTTACTATTTGTAAAAGGGAATTAGGGATTTATGTCTGTTGTTATAGAAATATATTTGTTATAACTTAAAAAAGTTTTTGGTTTTTACTGTTGGCTCTAATTTGTTCTGTTTTGTGTCTTATGTTGCAGACAAAGTGACTCTAAGCCGGCTTTGCCTCTCAGAATGTTTGTACGCGGCCACGAACCTTTGAAGAAGAAGGTGAATTCATACTTCAGTTTGAATCACCTTGAACTTGTCAAGAAGGCGTTGGAAGACGATCAAATCCGAAAACTTCTTGATTCTCAGTTTGGTACGTTACTCGGGATTGGGAACAAGATTGCATTCTCGGTTAAGTTTGCACACTTTTTCCTTAGTAGGCAGATTATAACCAAAAAATTACATGAAATTTGGCTATTATTTGGGGGTCAACCAATTAGGTTCTCACTTAGAGAATTTGCGCTTGCTACCAATCTCAATTGTGCAATGTTGTCAAACGAAGATGAGATTGTTGTCACTGATGAAACGAAGAACTTTTCGAAGGACCTTTTTGGTCAAGAGTTCCCTCCCAAACCCAAATGGATAGTTGAGAAGTTAAGTGGAACACCTTATAGAGACAGGGACACAAGGATGAGGCTGGCCCTGTTGTTGATTGTTGACGGTGTCTTGTGTCGCACATCTGGGGAAGCGAAGATATCTCTAGAATCTATAGAACTGGTGAGGGATATTGATAGGTTTATTGCGTTTCCTTGGGGACGTAAATCCTTTGATATGACAATGGGCAGCATCCAATCGACACTCAAACACAATTACACACAACCCTCAGCGGCCATACAAGGGTTTACACATGCTTTACAGATGGTTGTCCTTGCATGTTCTCCTAATGTATTGACAACGGAATCTTCTACTATTGGATCGGAGGATGAGGAGCCATATTCTGTGCAGGGTGTTGTTACAAAACCAATAAATCTCTACATGCCTCTTGTGCGTAGGCTTGACAATGATGATAGAGGAAGACATGTAAATCTTACAACTACGTTAGTAGTATACTATTATAAAAACATATAACACGAATCTATTTTGATATAATAATTGTATATGATGCATAATAGTTTTTAGTGAAGTATAATATTAGTGTAAGATGCATACAAGTCGTGTAGTCACAATAAAAGCAAGATTTTGATATAATAGTGGTATATAATGCATAATAGTTGTCTCAATAACTAACTATAATAATGTACGATTTGACATAAGTATCTATTTAACTATAATAAGTTAATGTGATTTTGAATTCATGTATAGGTAACTGGAAATCTATACATATGTATATGTCTATTACAGTTGACTATGTTATCTGTTATTATAGTCACTCATACTGTCTATTTGTTTACCATAATAGGGTGATGTCATTTTAATAATGCGTGCACTACCATCTCAACGGGGTGTGGATAAGTTGGTACGTTGGAGTGATAATGAAGACCCCTCTGTTGATCACATGCTTACCTTGATACGGGCTGGACATAAGTTCACACACCAATCATGGACAGGAGGGGTCAAGGCTGATGATGTTTTCAAGCCGAGGAAAGTAGAAGATGGTCAGTCAAGCCACGCAGATATGCAAAAGGTAATTGTTGATGTTGCAGATGCGTGCGTTGAGAGGGTGAAAACACTAAATGAAGAACATGCCAAGAAGATGCAGGACATGCTTGACCTTGCAGTCACCTCAATTGAGTCGGAGTTTATCTTAAAATTTAGTGCTTTGGAGAGAATGATTGAAGGCATGCATGGTCCGCCCACACGTTCTGTTCCAACATCTAACCCTCACCTCTCTGAGTCGTCCTCGGATACTACTCCAGATGGTAATAACGACACTCATGTATCTTCGGACATAAATGTTGAATCCCCTGAGAGGATAGTAAGGAATGTGTTGACCGACCTTAATGAGGTGGCGGAAGAAGATTTAATTTGTGGTGATCGGAGTATTGCTGAAGATGAGGAATTTCAACACCCTGAGCATGTTCTAGAAGACACTGCCAATGGTGTAGAAGAGACCGATAGTGTCATTGACTCCCACCCAATACCTCTTGATGAGGTTTGTTGGTTGAAATATTTTTAATTTATGTATAAATATGTAGTATTCATGTCTTTATTTATTTTTCAGTTCCCAGCAGAAGTTTGGGAAGAACCAGTCATAATCCTAGGGCACACAGGCGTGCATGTTGTACCTGAAAAGGACGCAGAGATACCTCTCCCTACCACGGTCAGTTCATACACTAGTTTATGAATAAATACATTAATGTTTAATAGTCGTCTATTTGTAAGTAATGGTTTTGATGCATCATGTTGTATAAATATAGTATTAGTCGACTATGCACTTATATAGTAAACTATATAACCGTATATAGCTTTGTTACATCATGATATAATCTCAAACACATACTTTTTTAACAATTCATCTTCTACTACATATTAACCAGGTAGATGGAGAAAGTTCAAAAGATGTGGCTGAGACGTCTGTTGCAGAAGAAAAAGAAGATAATGTCCAAGGCCCCCCTTCCTTCTCACTCGGCCTGACCCAAGAACTCAAGAAAAGATATCTTTTCAATCAAGTGTACAAAAGGAGAAGTAAGAGGGCGAAATATACGTCTACCGCGTTCGACGACTATGTGGTCGATTTACCTGGGAAAGGTAAACAGTGTATTGTGTCTGCTATGTTCAAACCTCCTGCAGCGGACGACGTTGAACTCGTAAAAAAACTTATGGAAAATCCAAGGTAACACAATCATGCACCATTTTCTTATGTATATCTATTATTGATGTAGTTGGTTATTTTTATAGTTTGGAAATGGATTAAAATAGATGTATATTACAACTTTTTTCCAACCTACCATGGACACAATTTGACGGAGGCTTCCTTCTTAGAGCTCCTTGTACCCGATAAAATCACTTCGCCACTTGTAAGTGTCCTAACATCATTGAAGCTTTGTGTAATTATTTATCTTAACACTTGCATTATATGTTTAGGTCATGGATACACTTGTGTCATACCTACATGATAACATCCTTCAACAGTCCACAAAAAATCAGGTGCTAAAGTATGACTTCTTGGACTACACGTTTCTCAATGACATTGGATTGCTGCATGAGTTGATTATACCGGTAAAGCGTAGGACAAGACTTCCAATCAAAAACCAACAATGCGACTATGTCAAGTTTAGAAGGAACCTCTACACTGAAGTGGGCACTCTGCTTTGTCCCTTCTTATTAGAGGACAAACATTGGGTGGGGGTGGTTGTTAACCTCAATGAACATGCACTTCTTGTACTTGATTGCAATCAAGACCTTATCGAGACCCCAATTGTCGATGCGCTTCTTACTCCATATGCATCTGCCCTCCCCTATGTTACAAGACAATTGGCTTACAACTCTGAGATGAGGCACGAGACTCTGGATGCCTTTACAATTACCAGACCATCTCTAACGACTCGGCTTACAGATCCAGGTATGAATTTCTAAGTTTTTGAACATCTATTTCTAGGTTTTTATATTTGAATATCACATCCATTTGGTGTTATTTGTATTTTGGTTGCAGGGCTTAGTGGGATTGCGTCTATCATGTTGTTGTTGCTATATGCAACCAAACATTTGGACGAACAAATTCCGCTTACTCGCGATCAGGTTGAAAGTGCATCCCAGAATTACGCGGTCGAATTGTTCCACACAATAATGAGTCTCCAATCTAAGTAGATTGTCATTCGGCCTTGATTGTTTTTTTTAATTATTGTACTTGTTCAAACTCTACATTTGTCTCTTTTCCACATTATTTCTCGTTTGCAACCATGTATTACCTATACAATTTCCGTTTCTGCAATTTATGTGTAACTTGACGTAAACTTTAATATTTAACATTGTGTCATTTATCGATTTCTAATAGTCATACATTTGTACAAGGAAATCGTATATATTGAGTATAAAATGACTCTATTTTAGTGTCTGCACATTTATATACTATAGGTGCCTATTTAACATTCTCATTTGATATTACGTACATGGCTATTTTTCAATTTATATATTCCTATTTACCATCAAATATATTCCTATTTAACATTTTATAGATGTTTTTGTTAACGTTGTGTAGGTGGTTATATATCATTATATTGAAGGTTATTGGTTTACTCGGTTATAGGGTTTAGGATATAGGGGATTGTTGTTTGGGTTTAAGTTATAGGTTCATGGGTCAGGGTGTAGGGAATACTTTCTTGGTTTTTAGTTCATGTGAATGATCCTTTAATATATGCCTATTTGTCAATCAATAGACACATATTTAACATTATATTTTATAGATGTTTTTTTAACAATTCTATAAATTGGCTATTTAACATCCCATCGATGCGTATTATTTCTCTGGTTACGGTTTTAGGGTATGTAGTGTAGGGTATGGGGGCACAACATCGCCAACGACTGCGTTTGAGTTTAGGGTTTAGATTCTTTTGTTTGGGGTATAAGGAATAGTGTCTTTCGTTTTGGTTCTAAATGATTGAACCTTTTTATAGATGTCTATTTACCTTCAATAGTTACCTATTCAACATTAAACACTTGTGGATGTAATATTATATAGGGTATATGATATAGGGTTTAGAGTATTAGGTATAGGGTGTATGGTATAGGATACATGGTATAGTTAACATTCTATCAATGGGTATAAGTCTAGTATTTCGGGTATAGTTGCAATGGTATAGGGTATATGGCGTAGGGTATAGGGATTAGGGTTTAGGAGTTTAAGGTTTAGCGCGTAGGGTATAGGGATTAGGGTCTAAGGAATAATATCTTTCGTTTTGTGTTTATGTGATTGAACCTTTTTATAGATGCCTATTTGCCAATCAATAAAGACCTACTCATCATTAAATAGATGTTTATGTAATATTATATAGGGTATATGCTTTGATATGTTAAAATAGACATGAAAGTAAGCCAAAATAACTAATTATGATGGGTGGGGTTATTACTTACTGCAACTAACCATAACACCGTTTGAGTTACAATGTTAATAAATAGTCGGCTATTACAAACAAACAAAACAATCATAGCCTACTACTTATGTAACTCGACAAAAGAAGTGCATACTACGCACGAAAGCGTTATAAAACGTTATACATAAGAAATAGGAGGCTATTTTCCCCAAAAAAGTAACAAAATAGCCCGCTATTTCTGATTTCCGAAATTGATTAATAAAGCCTATTTAACATTTTATAGATGTTTTTGTTAACGTTGTGTAGGTGGTTATATATCATTATATTGAAGGTTATTGGTTTACTCGGTTATAGGGTTTAGGATATAGGGGATTGTTGTTTGGGTTTAAGTTATAGGTTCATGGGTCAGGGTGTAGGGAATACTTTCGTGGTTTTTAGTTCATGTGAATGATCCTTTAATATATGCCTATTTGTCAATCAATAGACACATATTTAACATTATATTTTATAGATGTTTTTTTAACAATTCTATAAATTGGCTATTTAACATCCCATCGATGCGTATTATTTCTCTGGTTACGGTTTTAGGGTATGTAGTGTAGGGTATGGGGGCACAACATCGCCAACGACTGCGTTTGGGTTTAGGGTTTAAATTCTTTTGTTTGGGGTATAAGGAATAGTGTCTTTCGTTTTGGTTCTAAATGATTGAACCTTTTTATAGATGTCTATTTACCATCAATAGTTACCTATTCAACATTAAACACTTGTGGATGTAATATTATATAGGGTATATGATATAGGGTTTAGAGTATTAGGTATAGGGTGTATGGTATAGGATACATGGTATAGTTAACATTCTATCAATGGGTATAAGTCTAGTATTTCAGGTATAGTTGCAATGGTATAGGGTATATGGCGTAGGGTATAGGGATTAGGGTTTAGGGTATTGGGTTTAGGGGTTTAAGGTTTAGCGCGTAGGGTATAGGGATTAGGGTCTAAGGAATAATATCTTTCGTTTTGTGTTTATGTGATTGAACCTTTTTATAGATGCCTATTTGCCAATCAATAAAGACCTACTCATCATTAAATATATGTTTATGTAATATTATATAGAGTATATGCTTTGATATGTTAAAATAGACATGAAAGTAAGCCAAAATAACTAATTATGATGGGTGGGGTTATTACTTACTGCAACTAACCATAACACCGTTTGAGTTACAATGTTAATAAATAGTCGGCTATTACAAACAAACAAAACAATCATAGCCTACTACTTATGTAACTCGACAAAAGAAGTGCATACTACGCACGAAAGCGTTATAAAACGTTATACATAAGAAATAGGAGGCTATTTTCCCCAAAAAAGTAACAAAATAGCCCACTATTTCTGATTTCCGAAATTGATTAATAAAGCATCTATGTTACAAAATAGACCGTTATAGCTGATTAATCTGTAACATTATCGCGTATTGGCCTCTTACATGTTGCTTTGTTGTGGTCAGTCCCTTTGCACCTTGAACATTTTCTTTTACTGTTGGATCCTTTCTGCAAAAAAAATAGATACCTTCAATTATTTAATTTTAATTATGTTAAGCTATTAAATATGGTTATTTTTTTATAAAATAGTTACCTTCATCTCAACTCTTGACTTGAACCAATCTTTCTTTGGTCTTCCTGGCGGGCGTCTTGTCCATGGAGGTAATACACGAGGTTGGGTGACAATTGGAGCAGGAAATGGGTAGATGCCTTCAGCCCATGTGTGTTGCAAGTACTGTTGGTAATATTTTTCGGAAATCATGTCCTCCGACACCATATCTTCCTTATGCCCAGCTGCCATTGCATGTGCACATGGTATCATCTCAACATCCCAGAACCTGCAACTGCATGACCCGTTTTTTAAATTAACAAAAAACTTTCCTCCAGCCCTATCATGAACCTCGTACTCTCCTTCGTTTATACGATATATTGTCATGTAATGAGACTCGTCAAATATTGGCTCCAACATTGCCCTTACGCGTGGCGTGAGTGAGTGGGTATCTTTTTGGGATAAACACCTCCTTCTATCAAACCACTTCTGCAAACTCATCCTAATTGCTTCAAGCATTGCAATAATTAGGAGTCCTCTACACTCCTTGAGAACGTTGTTCAAAGACTCGGATAGATTTGTGTTCATAAGATTGTACCTATCTCCAATGAAGTACGCTCTTGTCCAACGGGTTAAGCCTACGTCTCGTAAATACTCGCCACAAGCTGGACTAATAGCTTCAATTTCTGCCATGGCTAGAGCGCACTCAAATACAGTGTATGCTTTACCTGCTCGTATAACCAATCCAGGCAACCTCTTCTGTCTGCTAAACTTTGTCGCAACATTTCTCGTTAGATGCACCAAACAAGCCCCATGGCCCGATTGTGGGTATACCTGTAACAAAAGATATTAATTACAAAAACCAAAATTGTTTACTAATATAAATGTTAACTACTATTAGTTTGTTTAGATAATTCAAAATGGTGTAGATATATTATTTGTATTTCACAAGCATCGTGTATTTTTTTCTAGATGACCATTTCAATTAAGTAGTCTATATGTTCATAAGTGAAAATAGTATACTATTAGTTACCTTTTCTAAACCTTTGTTTATACTTGCGTGACGGTCCGATATGAATACTAGGTGGCGGTGATCTCCAACCACTTCATGTAAACATTTGAAAAACCACTCATATGCAGCATCATTCTCACTATCGACTACACCATATGCAATTGGGAATGTTTGGAAATTTCCATCTTGTCCGCTTGCAATAAGTAGGCATCCGCTGTAACGACCTTTTAGATGCGTTCCATCAACAAGAATAACAGGCCTTAAAAATGGCAAACCTTGTATCGAAGCTCCATAAGAAATAAACAGATATTTGAACCTCTTTCCTCCGGTTACATCGTCCTCACATTCTAGCTTACATATTGATCCAGGATTCTTGTCAACCAAATTAGACAGATGGGAAGGCAACATTGCATAACTTCCAATTATTGATCCAACGACTTTCTCCATTGCAATTTCTCTACACTTCCACGCATTCCAATACGTAATGCGAACTTGGTATTCTACATGGACCAACCGTTGTATCTCAACAGGGCAAGGGCCACGCCGACCTCCAACAAAACGTGCCATCATTAGTTCCCCTAAAACGTCGACTGTTGCGTGTCTGTGGTAGTGTCGGCGATCATCGACACTGCAACAATGATCTAAAACTGCACTTCGCACTTCAAACTGCGTCCCTCCATCAACAATGGTGCTGAAAACACGCCATGGACACTCAGGGCTTATGCATACGACTTCAATTAGCTTAGGGGAAGACCGAAGTGTCTTGAACGTGTATTTATTTGTAATAGCGTTTATGGAGACTTGGAGTCTGAAGTCCGATTTGTCCTTGAATAACCGCCCAACAGACAACATTTTTTCAGTGCCAACATGTGGCGATCCTGCAATAATAGTCAAGTGACCAATTATTTCTCATGCTTCTACTAAACAGTGATAAAATGGCTTTATATTTTGATAAATTGTCAAAGCATAGTAAGATATAATAATAGATGACCTATTTCAAAAATAATAGTAGACGACATATTAAACAGTGATAACGTAGCGTTATATTTTGATAAATTTTCAAAAAATAGTCAGACATAATAATAGACGATCTATTTCAAAATAATAGTATACGACATATTAACAGTGTAGAAATAGCTTTATATATTCAGACATTTTCATAGCATATCAATATATAATAATAGACGACATTTTTCAAGAATAGTTAACTACCTTCATTTTCAGTATCCCCTGGACTACCACACACAAACTCCTCCACTGGATCAAATTCTTCTGCGATTAACATCTCAACATTTCCCATTGCACTCCCCATACGTGTATTAGGATCCACATCACGTTGGACCCCCTCGTCATGGAATATTGGAACTTCGAAAGGAGTGTTAATGACCGGATCAATACTGTTGGGATCAACAACTTCTAGGTTGTTTATGTTGCTTAGATGATTCCTTTCCAGCTCTTCAAATAAGGTTTGCCACAGTGTTTGGGCGTCAACTCTTTGCCGGTTGCTTCCCTCTGTAACATAATACCATTACTCGGATCTTTATATTTGTGATTACTTTTATAATACTAAATATGTACGAGGGAAAGGTGAACAATGGTTGTCAATACCTCCAATTTCAAATCCAGGAGGAATGTGGGGTATGATTGCTACATTCATTGATGTATTCTGATTAATGCTGCCACCCATAACATTTTCACCAACCTTACCCTTGCCTTTATCATTGTATGTGTTTTGAACCTCATGTATTGTCTCTGAAATGAACAATAGGAGTTACTATTTTTAAAACAATTTCAACTATTAGTTACAGTTATTTTTAGAACACTTTACAGTTATTTTAGAACACTTTCAACTTTTTTATTGCTTATAACACTTTCAACTATTTTTGAAACAATTTGAACTATTTACCTTCGTTTATATCAGTATTTCCCAAGTTGAGAACATAATTTTCATCACTTATAACGGGACCGACAAACATTTCGTGGTCAGCTGCGTATTCAAAATAACAACATATTAATATAGTTATTATATACGTCTATTTACACAAAATAATGTAATATTTGTTCTTACTTTCATCTGTTGAAATTCGAGTTACCAAGCCTTCATAGACTACTATTGCTCCATAGTTTTCATCGGCAACAACACCACTCATAATAGAATTCGATAAGCTATTAGACTCAACAACTGAATCATCATATAAGAACAATCAAAGGTTCAGGTTCAGCAATGGTGATCAAATAACTATCATAGATACGCGTTACCTTCATGACAATTTGGTGAAATCTCCGTGATGGTGGCACACAGATTTATCTGGTCTATATCTGCCCTCACTGATAGGAAACAATCAACATCCTCATCAGTTCGTATAGGTATTGGTGGTGCATCTTTGCCATCATCCATTAACATGAACTGCGGCCAACAATATGATAGATGAACTCTTTGTGTTGTAACATCAACTCCCAGTTTATTCTCCACAATTTTGAGCAGCTCTTCATAACGCGTCCTTGAAGATAACTTCAACCCATAGCTTTTAGTTGCTTGAAATATCCATAATCTATAATCATTCACTATCCATTCTCCATACAAAAGCAACACCGTAAGTCCACTAGTCATAGTCACCTATATATATATATAAAACATGAATCAATGCTGATAAATGATGGTAAGTCAAAAATGTAATTTTGCAATAAATGTAGTTTTGAAATAAATGAAAGTAAGTTAAGGTTGTAGGAACAAAACTGGAAACCTAATTTTTGTGGAAAATAGCTCGAAGTTCTATTAGAAATCAATGGTGGTATATATGGTGGAATAAAGATGAAGCTTTTATTTGTTCATATATTCAAATAGTTATTTATTAAAATTTTCTGCTATAAAAATCTTCAATTGTTATCTCAAACTGTCACATCGAGCCGTATTTGGCAGTAGTCACATCGACCAAAATATTTAAGCGGCAAGATATATCGAGGACATAAATATAATTAAAAAAAATTATCACTTCCCGCCATGTCAGTTTCGCAAATATTCTGATGATAATGTCATCAGGCCCAATTTTGTAGCCCATTAATACGAAAACGCCAATATGTCCTAAATTTAATTAGGATCACTTGCGAAATTAAATGTTTTAAATTGTATTTCGCAAAATATTATACCATTTTAAAGTTGTTTTTCAAAATTACATTTACACATTCAAAATTAAATCCAAATAAATCATATTCATACCGTTCTATCATTTTAATGTTATATTATAAATACTAAATAACGAATCTAAATGAAAAATATTTTAACTTTTATAATATTTTCAAGGTTAAATTAATCATTTAAAATTTTAAAAATATGTAAATATGTAAGAATATTAAATTAGGAGAAGAGGAATTCACAAAACTACACACTTTCAATCCCTCATTCACAAAACTACACCTAATTTAATTTTTTCACATATTTACACCCTTTCAAAATTTTAAAAGCTTGATTTACCTTTTTCAAAATCACAAAAATTAAAATCTTTTTTTGGGTTCGCTAATTAGTGTTTAGGGTATAGTATTAAAGGGGTAGGATTGTGTGGGTAGAGTTTATTTGAATTTAATTTTGAGTGTTTAGATGTAATTTTGTGAAGTATTTTTGAAATTGTGTAGTTTTGTGAAATATAATTCAAATGGTGTAGTTTTGTAATTCTCCCTTAGGAGAATTAATCACATAATTAATATGTTTAAAACCTCTATAAATAAAGGGAGAATTATAAAACTACACTATCTGAATTACATTTCACGTTGTAAAAAAAAAAAAATTACATTTCACGAAACTACACCATTTCAAAAATACTTCACAAAACTACACCTAAACACTCAAAATTAAATCTAAATAAATCATATCGACACAATCCTACACTCTTAATACTATACCTTAAACACTAATTAGCGAACCCAAATGAAAATATTTTAATTTTAGTAATTTTTAAAAGGGTAAATCAAACTTTTAAAATTTTAAAAGGATAGAAATATGTGAAATAATTAAATTAGGTGTAATTTTGTGAATGAGAGATTGAAAGGGTGTAGTTTTGTGAATTCCTCGTAAATAAATGATTAAAACCACATAAAATGAGTATGAATTGAATAACCAAGACCACTCTCCCAATAATTATAGAATTTAAATTTAAATTAATTAGTATATGATATAAATAAATATAAAAGTATTTTCAACTTTTGGTATATAAAGTTTTTTAAATAAAAGTTGATTTTTTCAACCTTTTTCAATATTTATCAGGGAAGTTACTGATAAAAATATTGTATTATACATATTTTAATCTATTTATTTGAGTTACATTTAGTTTAATTATTATAACCATAGTTTTTATCAATTAGTTTTAGAATTTAATATTTAAAATTCAAACAATAAAAATATATATTTGATATATCGTATATGATTCATGATATATGACTAAATTATATTTTTAATACTAAAATATACATATATTATGATAAATAATTTATTATTTTATTGAATTAATGTGTTTAAAAATATTAATTCCTTGCGGGGCCGGTGAGAATCTAGTAATTTTTAATTTGTTTATCAATCGAGGTGGCATAAATAAACATGAAAATAAACAGAATCAAAAACACAAATTATACCCTTAGTCTCTTACAAATAGAGACAAAACACATAACAAGAAGACAACAAAACAAAAGAAAGAATCTTTAGGTCTTGGGATTAACATTTAATACACATAAAGAGTCATGACTTCGTTACCAATCCTATAAAACTCATCTTTAATATCATTCTTATGCCCACACAAACACAAACAAGAGTCATGGATTTACAATACTTCCTTCTCATCATCCTTCTATGCCTTGTAACCAAAGTCTTGATCCAACCCATAAAGACTTACATATTCAGAAACAAACCACCACTTCCACCAAGCCCAACACCTTTACCGATCATCGGTCACATTCACCTTCTTGGTCCCATAGCTCACCAAGCCCTACACAAGCTCTCTATTCGCTACGGACCCTTGATTTATATCTTCATTGGCTCTATACCTAATCTTATTGTATCATCGGCCGAGATGGCTAATGAGATTCTCAAATCCAATGAGCTCAACTTCTTGAACCGTCCCACGATGCAAAACGTCGACTACCTAACTTATGGCTCTTCCGATTTCTTCTCAGCGCCTTACGGTCTTCTCTGGAAATCCATGAAGAGAATTTGTATGATGGAGCTATTCGGAAGCAAAGCATTGGATAGCTTTGCTTCTGTTAGAAGCGAGGAGATGAGGAAACTTCTGGTACAAGTTATGAAGAAAGCAGAAGCAGAAGAGAGTGTTAACCTAAGTGAACAGCTAAAGACATTGACAAGCAACATCATAACGAGAATGATGTTCAGAGAAACGCGATCTGACGCAGCGAAAACAGAGGATGTGGTAAAAATGGTGGTGGAGTTAAACGAGTTAGCAGGGTTTTTCAACGTTTCTGAAACATTTTGGTTCTTGAGAAGGCTTGACTTGCAAGGAATAAAGAAGAGGCTCAAGAAAGCTCGAGACAAGTACGATTTGATCATAGAGAGAATCATAAAAGAGCACGAGACTACGAAGAAAGCAGGAGCAAGGAACATGCTAGACATTTTGCTAGACATTTATGAAGACGAAAACTCGGAGATGAAGCTAACAAGAGAAAACATTAAAGCCTTCATCATGGTATAATAACTATCTTCTTCTAGAGCCCTACATACACACACACACAACATTCTTGCTTTGATATAACATTACATCTTCTTGATTTCATTTGCTATAACAGAACATATATGGTGGTGGAACAGATACATCTGCTAATACACTAGAGTGGGCTTTATCAGAGCTTATAAACCATCCAAAAATCATGAAAAAAACTCAACAAGAGATAGAGAAAGTAGTGGGAAACAAAAGACTAGTCGAAGAATCGGATTTGCACAATCTAACTTACATACAAGCAGTGATAAAAGAGACATTAAGGTTACACCCTGGAGGACCTATATTCGTTAGAGAATCGGATAAAGAATGTATGGTCTCTGGATATCGAATACCCACGAAAACTAGAGTGATAGTTAACGTTTGGGCGATAGGAAGAGATCCAAACCAATGGGAAGATCCATTGGTGTTTAGGCCAGAGAGATTTGAAGGGCTTGAGTGGAAGTTTATTAGTGAGAAGATGGTGTCTTTTGGAATTGGTAGAAGAAGTTGTCCTGGTGAGAAAATGGTGTTTAGGTTTCTCCCAATAGTATTAGCTGCAATAATACAATGTTTTGAGTTTAAAGTGAAAGCAAATGTGGACATGAGTGAAGGTATTGGATCTTCTTTGCCTAGAGCCACACCTTTGGTGTGTATGCTTGTTGCTAAAGAAGCTACACAATCACTTTTGTAATAAAATGAACTTTGGTCACACACTTACACTAATATTAAAATTGGTTGTAACATACAAAGAATGTGAAAGCATCAAACTTTGAACATTTTGTATGGATTCAACAAAAAGAGAGAAACTTTAAGACAAGTTTAGATTAAGACATTGAGATGAAGCTACTTAACCTATCTATCTTCTTATTCTTCTTCTTACTTATCTTTTTTCCATGTTCTTACAGTTGCAAATCAAATGACAAAAATACCCTTCTCAAGATTAAGACATCATTGAACAACCCCCAAATCCTTAGTTCTTGGGACCCACGCGCCGACTGTTGCGACGAATGGATCGGCGTCGCGTGTACACACGGCCGTGTCACCGGTCTAACCATCGCCGCCGGAGATGTAATTGGTGAGATAGCGGAGGAGATCGGAGACCTCACTGATCTCGTTATCTTAGATTGGAGCAGTCTCTATCGTCTCAGAGGAACCATTCCACGCTCCATTACCAAACTCAAGAATCTAGAACACCTCCGGTTTAGGATAACCGAACTCTCCGGTCCGATCCCGGATTACATCAGCGAGCTTCAGACCTTGACTTTCTTGGATTTATCCTTTAACCGGTTTAACGGTTCAATTCCCGGTTCGATCTCTTTGATGCCGAATCTTAAGGCCATACAGCTAAATCATAACAATTTAACCGGTTCTATACCCGAATCTTTCGGTTCATTTGTAGGAAAAGTCCCAGATATTTACTTGGGTAATAACCACCTCTCAGGTAAAAAGTAAAACTTGTCACTTTTACCATTTTTGCACTATGTTAGAATAATGTTTCATGTTAAATTTTTGTAATGAAGGAAAAATACCAAAGTTGTTATCAAAATCAGACTTCAACACAGTGAGTTTATCAGGAAACAATCTCAGTGGAGACGCTTCTATGTTCTTTGGACATAACAAAACAACCATACAATTGGATTTGTCTAATAACAGCTTCCACTTCGACCTTTCTCATGTGAAATTTGCAAAGAGCTTAGTGTCATTGGACTTGAGCCATAACCATATTTATGGAGAACTTCCTTCAAGACTAACCAAGCTAAGTCTTAACCATTTCAACATAAGTTTCAATAGTCTTTGTGGGTCTATTCCACAGGGTGGTCAGCTCCAGAGTTTTGAGGTCTATGAATTCTCCAACAACCTCTGTCTATGTGGTTCACCGCTCGAGCGTTGCTAGTCAATAAGATCAAACACATTTTGAAAATGTATTGCGACACTATGAATTCATCAAATCCAAGTTTGGTTCTGTGTGTTTTAATGAATCATTTCGAGTGAATAATATACAATTTTTTTCTTTAGAATTGATTGGTTCTTTATACAGTAAAGAATATGTGTACGAAGCAAAGATCGAAAAAATGATCAAGCGGAGAGGTGACTAACGGTAGGTGAGGAGATAAAGCGTGTGCGCGTTGAGCAGAAAGATCTACTAAAAGGGTCAATCTCGGTCTTGCCTGCTACACTACTGTTTGATTCCCTATTATGTTTCTGTATCAGTGCATTAAGTGCTTCCACTATTTCTGAAACCGCTGGTCTGAACTCCTTCACTGTTTGAGTACATAGGGAGATTATGTCTGCAAATTGTGACGCGGTTCTTGAGGAGAATGTGCCGGCTATGCCTCTATCAATCATTTGTTCTAAGCTGCGCCTATCATGAAGTCTGGTTGCTGCCCATTTCACCAGTAGCTGCTCTCCTCGAGGCCTTGAGCTGTAACACCCATAGAAAAAGGTCACATGTAATACTTTCTTTCCTGTTATTAGTTATTGTTTAATAGCATGTGAAATGCTTTTTATAAGTACCTGTCAAATGCTTTCCTTCCTGTTAACAGTTCCAAGAGTAGCACTCCTAATGCATAAGTGTCGCTCTTTATGCCACTGCTTCCTGATTGTCCATGTTCCGGCGCAATGTAGCCAGTGTTTTGTATTGCTATTTCTGAAGCCTGCTCTAAATCTCAATTCATTAGGTCTCAGTCAGGGAACTAAGCGATACATTATGTACTAATGGTCCTGTCCTACTTACCCGGAGTTTGACACTGTTGCTTGTAAATGGCCTTAAACTAGCAAGCCCACAGTCAGCAATACGAGGTGTAAGATCTTCGTCTAGTAAAATGCTTGTTGCTTTCAGATCGCTATGGGCAATGGGAGGGCAAACTGACGAGTGCAAATAGCTGAATTTTTTTGAGTCACCAGATAAATAATTAGCTGCAAAGATAGGGAATAACTACATCTAGTTTGAGAAGAGAGGATACTTACTCCAAAGCTCGGGCTACTCCAATAGCAATGCGGAGACGCAAGCCCCAAGAAAGTGGCTTGTAGACTTCATCGTGCATCGCATTGTACAGAGACAAATGCCCAACATACTCGTAGACAAGAAGATGCTGCCCATTGTCAATGCAGAAACCGACAAGTGTCACAATGTTTGGGTGTCTTAGTTTGGAGGCTGTCTGAAGCACTTCAGTAAATTTTTCCTCTTCATGAAAAGACAGTGAAGACATTGGAATGTTTCTCACGGCGGCAAACTGTTTTAAGACACATCAACGGGTGAGAAAGGAATAATACAAATTCTTAACTTTGAAAGCTCTTAAGAGAGAGAAGAGAAGATATACTTGACCATCAGGAAACTTTGCTCTGTAAATAGAACCAAGAGGACCCTCTCCGAGTAGATTTTCCGCGCTGAAATTGTTAGTTGCCAGTTGAAGCTCTGCAGCTGAGAAAAGCTTAGCGTATGCTGGATATTGGCATTTAGCAGAGAAGCTTTTTCTGTTTGCTGTTTTATCAATTCTGACATGTGGAGGAGGAATATGTTTGAGTTGAGGATCATGCGGTGGCGGGAACTTTTTCATCTGTAGGCTGTCTTCAGTTGCAACTGGATATTCTGTTACACGTCAAGGTAACAAAATAAGCACCTGGAATCAGAATGGCCATTGTGACGATGAAGAAGAGACAAGCATAGATCACCTAGACTTGTACTGACTGGAAGAGAGTACACAGTGCTATTGTTGCTTATGTGACTAGCAGCAAGGTTCTGTGCACGTCGATGACTCATGCGGACTGCAAAAAGTGCAAAGAAAGTTCCCAGCAAAGCCAACCCAACAACTAGTAAAACGGTACTTCCTGCTCCTATGCCTTTCTTCTTCTTTCTGACCTTCTGAGTCAGAGGTGTGGAAAAGTTCATAATTGCACTCGACTCAGTAACATTTTGAATAATTGGTATGACGTCCAAAGGTAATTTCCACGGTGTATAGTTGGGCTCTGTCTGGAACTTGTTTCCCCAAATCCTGCTCAGGGAAACACCATTGACTATCACGAGTATGGACTGAACATGAATTTTGGGTGTCTAAACAAAATTTTGATAAGAGGGGACTACTTACCACAGGTGAGGAATGGACTGAAAATGACTCGGGATGATACCACTGAACTCGTTATCTTCGATATTTCTGAAGACATCAAAGTGGATTGAGCTCATATAATAATAATGTAGGAAGTATAAAATTGAAATGTAAAATCAAAGCACAAAAAGAGTTAACTACAGGTCAGCTAAAGGAAGATCCGCGAGATAGATGACTGATCCAGTAAATCTGTTGTTCTGGAGATACCTGCAGTTGTCATACAACAGGTAAACCACTCATAGGTTGTACAAAAACAGATTGCAATTAAAATTTCAAGATACTTACAGTGATGTCAGGTTCACTAGAGATCCAAAAGAGCTTGGTAGATCTCCTGTCAGGTTATTGAATGATAGATCCCTAGCAAAGTTACCATTATTTGAATATGAAAGGGGTATCTTTCATCTATATATTGAAGAAAGGCTAGAACAGATGACACACATTTCTTTGATCTGTAACCCGGAAAACACATTTCCAAGAGGTCCAGATAATGAATTATGGCTCAAATTCCTACAAGACGAAGGAAGCCATTACGAATCAGTAGAAACGGGAAGCAATTAAAAGATATGCATGTGATTAAACCCCACTTACAGAGACTGAAGAGATGTCATTAGAGGTAAAGAAAAAGGGATACTTTGTGTCAGATTGTTATACGCCATGTTTCTGTAATCAACAAACAACGAGAACACTTGTGATTTGCCTCGAGGGTAATGAGCTTAAATGATGAACGAACTTGGCTAGACGCTTACACATGAGTAGCGTTAGGAGGCAAGCCGTGTGGAATTTCACCTTGGAGGCTATTGAAGCTAACATCACTAACAAACAATAGAAACAGACCAATTTTCTGGATAAACATAGAATGATTCTGTCTTCTAATGAAGTTACAGGAAGATTTGCGTACAGGCTCTTCAAATTGTGGAGACTTTCAAGCTGGTTTCCAAGGCTTCCCAGTAGCTTTAACCCTCGAAGTTGCCTGTGATAAACATAAATCATATTTTGTTCGAACCGAACATTGTACAACAAAGCTTAGGAAAAAGGTTCAGAGAGACAACTTACAAATCTACTACAGAAGAACCAGAACAAGAAACACCCATCCAGACTTCACCACATGGATCTCCTCCCTCTAATTTCCATCCTCTAAGTTGCTGTGGATTATTAAGAGACTTGTAGAGATCTTGAAGAGCCAAAACTAATAGAGATACACGAATAAACAGCGATTAAATATAGTCGCATGCTTAGCAGGCATTTCGTCGAGCAGGTTCTGGTCATGACTCATGATATTCATATAATCAAAATTACAGCAAAAATATCTAAACTAAACCTTCAAGAAACAGTTCCAAAGCAAAGCAATCATTCACTAGCTAATAACTATATTCAAAGTTCTTCACCACCAGATTGAAAAATTAGATCAGAATCTGGAAACTTACCTTCAAGCGGATCAGTATCGGTCTTAGCCAGCACAAAGAGAATCATCATGAACAGAATCGCAGCAAAGTATCGAAATTTCTGTTTGTTTCCCATATCAGAGGAATACACGGTCAAGAGCAGATACACTTCTAAGCTCCGTCAAAGATAGAGAATGTGAAAGATTAAGAGAGAGACAGAGAGAGAGATAGAAACGAATTATGAAAATTTCTTGCACTTTCTCTCGATTTTCTGGAGAAACTAAAAAGAGAGAAACCCCGTGAAGGAGAGGAGATCGGAGAAGAGAAGCAGGACGAGATATTGAAATTCCACGTCAGCAAAAACAGTTAAGGACGTTGGAGTCAACATATATACCAGGCGCGCCTCTTTGCTTCTCCACGTGGCAATTTTTGCTCGTGTTGCTTATCAGAAAAGCCCATCAGGCCCAAATAACCTAAGAGTTTCTTATTATCGTTTTCAAATTTGGGCCTCATGGGCTTATTCATTATGCTGATAGGATTATGTCTTTAACTCTTTATGCGTTTGATTGTTTGTTTTTTTTACTTTTCATTGAGAGATGTGATTGTTTTCTTGGTTACGGTTTAGGGTTTCCTCTGTTACATTAAGATCTGATTGATACGATGGAGTTTTTTTTGGTTAATGACAGTGAATAGAGGGAAAAATTTGCGCTAGGATTTTGTGTGATTATCACTACTACATAGTGATATATGGAAGTGCAGATCCGTTTACTAAAAGAATACAATGCAGATAATGTAACTTCTGAGATCCTTCATAACTAATTAATGGTCGTGTACTTTTTTGAGGTGTCTTGTGTTCGTACTATAAACCTCAAAATCAATAATTTTCTCACAGGACAAGACGACGAAACTATCCGCGGCAGGAAAAGAGCCACAAGCGAACATTTATCAACACAAAACAGCGGCGAGAAGAAGCTATTCGATGAGATTGAACTGTTCAACACAGACTCACTTGTCAAGGAAGTAAGTATCACACTATCTTTTGCATTCTATGATAGAATTTTCTTCCTCTTTAGACAAAAGAGTGTGTTCATGTCCGCTTTTTTCTTAATTAGGTTGAGAGGGTTTTTGATTCTTACATTTCTAACCCGTTCGAGCTTGATAAAGCCAAAAAGCTACTTAAGGTAAGTGACATAATAAACAAGAAATGATGCTTTCAGATTATTGATGTGAAAACATGGTATTATGTGAATGTTGTTATTTGATGAAACAGGAACATGAACAAGCACTTATTGCTGCCATTTCAAAGCTCGCGGATGCTTTCTGATTGCGAAAGTGGTAAGTAAAACATGAATGATCTTCTTGTTTACATGTACAAATCACATTGTTGTATCAGAAACATAACTTGATAATCTTACTGTGATGCATTGTTAATTTAGGGCATATGCTCTGTTTCATTGTCACAATGTATAATTTTGTTTTTTTTTGTTGTTGTGTTGAAAGAGATGGAGAAGAACCTTATTATCATGGGCTTACAATGCCGCAGTGATGAAATTATAATTTGGTCTATTTGCAAGTTGTGGTTTCAAAAATTATATGAAATTAATCGTTAGGGGTTTTATTTGTAAAAAGGGGTTTAATACTTTTTTTATTTCTTAACCTAACTGTGAACATTGGACACTTGTCATGAAGATAATATTGTTGATAAAATATATATAAATAGAAAAAGCCTAAAAAATACCTAACTTTTTTCTCTCCCCAAAGCCTGAGTCGACATTTTAACTACTCTACGACTCTTCTTCTTAGCACACGTGTAAGATAAAGAGATGCAACACAAAGCCTAACACCTCTTGTTACATGACACGTATCGCTTGACGTGTCGTTAAGCACGTAATTAAATAATAATAAGCACGGTTACCGAATATAGTAAGGACGTGGCGAACAAGAAGCCTATTTATATGGGACATACTAATCAAAGCAAATAAAAAACATTAAACCAAAATCAATCAACGAACGTTGCTTTGTAACATCTTTTTGAATATCACAAAGAAAAATGCAGCCAATGAAGGAAACAGCTTCGAACATTGCAGCTTCTGCAAAATCTGGCATGGACAAGACCAAAGCCGTGTTGGAAGAAAAAGTATTTTTTTAATTAAGAGTAATCTTATGATTATCATTTATCAAAAACTCAATTAATTACTAATTATTTTGTTAATGTTTGGTTTGCAAAAGGCGGAGAAAATATCGACAAGAGATCCTGTTCAGAAAGAGATGGCTACACAAAAGAAAGAAGGAAGAATCAATCAAGCAGAGCACGAGAAGAGACAAGCGCGTGAGCACAACGCGGCCAATGGAACCGGAACCGGTTTAGCCGGTTCGGCCACACACTCGACCACCGGACACGTAGGACACGGAACTGGGACCCACCAGATGTCAGCTTTGCCTGGTCACGGAACAGGACAACCAACAGGTCAGGTTGTTGAAGGTACGACCGTGACTAAACCGATCGGTACGAACACTGGGACTGGTCAAACCACCGCTCATAACCCTCATGTCGGTGGTGGTGGTGGCAATGCTGGATACGGTTACGGAACCGGAGGTGGATATACTGGTTAAATGTTTTTTAGAGTTTGCTCTGCTTTTGTTTATTTGCAAGTTTCTTGCTTTTTGTGTGTTTCTTGGAATCTTTCTTTTGGTTTTTCTTATATGTAACTTTATGTGATGTTTCTTGTCTAATCACAAATTATAGTTTTCGAGTACTTGTTGTGTTAATCTTCATATATATAGACATACTTTATACATATTAGCACAATTATAGGTACACATGGGTTTCAAAAGAAACAAATATAAACATAGGAATGTACAAAACAATCAAAAGTTTATGCATACAAAAGAGTATATAACAAGACAATCAACACATAAATATTTACCGACCAGTAAGCTCGGTGACTGAGTGCATTCGACTTCCTGTAAGAGAGTACTCATTGTCACTAAAAGATGGTGGCATAGCCGGCCACACGAAAGCCGGTCTCTCTATAGGCACATCAGGTGGGCTAGTCTCACCGGTCAAGACTTTCAAAACCATTTTCATGGACGGTCTTTCGTTCGGATTCGGATGGCAACAAGCTAGTCCTAATAGCAAAACATTCTTCATCTCTTCTTTGTCGAATAAACTCTCCATTCCTGGATCCGCTGCATCCATGATGGTTCCGCTTCTGTATAGCTCCCATAGCCAATTCACAATGCTATTGTTGTAGTTGCTCTCGCTCTCCATGACCGTTACATACTTTAGTCTCTTCCCCGAGACTACTTCCAGGATTAGGACTCCCAAGGCATACACATCTGTTTCAACAGTTGCTCTACCTGTGAGGAATGTCTCGGGAGCCATGTATCCCGGTGTTCCAGCGATCTCTTTAGTCGAATGGTGTGTCATTTCGCTTTGGTGGATCATTCTTGCAAGTCCGAAATCGCCTAGCTTGGCGTTGTAATCGGAGTCTAGCATTACGTTGCTCGCTTTGATGTCTCTGTGAAGTATCCTCTTATCACATCCGTAGTGAAGATACTCTAAAGCTTGAGATAGCCCTTTTATAATGTTCTTTCTTGTATCCCAAGTTAGGTTAGATCTTAACTTGTTTCCCAAGATAAGGTATCTATCCAAGCTTCCGTTAGGCATGTACTCATACACCAGAAGAAACTCTTTTCTCTCGTAGCACCATCCCAATAGCTTCACCAAGTTTCTATGGTTTAGATTACCTATCGTTCTAATCTCGGATATGAACTCTTGCTTCCCTTGACGCGATTTCTCCGAGACCCGCTTCACAGCTATGTCTCTACCATCCCATTTCCCTTTAAACACCATCCCAAACCCGCCTTGACCTAGTTTGTTCTCCGGGCTGAAGTTACCCGTTGCTCTCTTTAACTCTCTTAGCTTGAACTTTTGCGGGTTGGTAGCACAATCATCTAGCTCGGCTTCTATATCCGGGTTAGTTACTCCCACTTTTGAACTACATTTCAAGCACAACGCTCCTATGAAAACTCCTATTACAACAACACACGCGACACTTATAATAATCCAAAGCCATAACATTTTTGAATTTTCTTCATGGATATCTAAACCTTCAAATCTCCATGATTTCACGCAATTCAGCTGCGTGAAATTGCTCGTGGAAGCGGTGAATCCGACGTAAACCGTCTCCGGGAGATGGTCTGAGAAATTTATAGCCCTAGTAAACACTAAGTTCCTTGGATCATATGTTACCTCCAAGTTTCTTGAGACGTAAACCGATAGGTTTGTGCCATCGTACCGGACATGTGCGGAAAAGTCAATTTTTGAATCGATCTTGATCCCACGACCGGTCAACGATTCTTGAACAACCGAGTTTAGGTTGTTCAAGTTTAGACCTACATGGTTTCCATCAAGATCATCAGGATAACTCTTTCTTGTGTCGAACTCAACCGCGACGATCTTTGACCCGCGTGTCATGTTTGTCGTTTCGTTGAATAGACCTAGCCACATACCGTAGCTGTTGAGAGGAGCTTTCGTCTCGGGTGTGAGAACAAAGGCTAAGCCTTCACCACCAGGAGAAGTTTGGTTCCATATGTTAAGAACAAAAGATGTGTTGAAAGTAGCTTTCTTGTCTTTGTGCCATAGCCTGAAAGGCTTCTTGTACAGCGTGCGGCCTGCGAGGTTCTCGAGAGAGCCTCCATTAACGTCAGGAGTTACTTGGATTGCACCCATGACAACGTATGAGACATCTCTGAACAATTCTGTATCATTGTTATCTTCGAACCTAGGAAAATCGAATTTTAAGCAATTGACTTGTGTCTCAATCTTACAAACTATAGTTAGTATCAAGAACAAGAACCTAAGTGAAAATTTCATTTTTTAGGATATATGTTTTGTGTGTTTTGAGAGTTCTTGAGAGATAACATTAAAGCATTAGAGTAAGAATTTATATCGTTTTTTTTTTAATTTGGAAAATATCAAAGAATGGCTTCATTGTCAAGCATAATAGTTTCTTCGAAAAGTAGGATTATATATATATACTGTTGAATTTTCAAAATTTAAAATTTGGTTTCTACTTTTCAACTAAAGAATAGAATTGTTTCATTATTTTCATCTAGATTAGAGATAGAAAAATTAATAGATATATATAGATCAACACTAATTGATAATAAGTGCATTAATCCATATTTTTATATATTAATTTCGTCTCTTCAGTTTTTTTGTATGATATATTATCCCTACATTTGATGACCTAAACTTTTAAGTTTGTGTAACCAAATCTTTTAAATAATGTTGTAATGGTGGTTGACAACAAAATAAACAAAAGATAAATGTCCAAGTAAAATGTTGATTTTCTTGGTTTATGTTTGATATGGAGAATAAGAACAAAGATTTGACCTGTCAATTTTATTGACCGATTATAAGATTAGTATAACTTATTAGCTTTCAAAATCTAATTTCTATACTATTATATCATAATTGTATTTTTTTAATTCATCGAACTTATTTAATATTCAATTCATATTTAGTTATAAGTTGAATCTAGAATTTGAATACAATAAACTAAGAAAAACTTTGAAAAATTCTCAAAGACTTTTCTGTTAAAAAATAATAAATAAAATCGTCGATGTAAGCTTTAATTAATATTTGGAACACATCTTCTGATTTCTAAGAGAGATTTAGTCCATCGTGATAAGTTATCAATATATGTTCTTTGTTTATCCACATCGAACAGAACTATTACAAAGGCCAAACACAAATGTCTTTCTAAAGAAGAGTAATTTCTAGAAGAGGAATTCACAAAACTACACCCTTTCAATCCCTCCTTCACGAAACTATACATAATTTAATTTTTTTACATATTTACATATTTTCAAAATTTAAAAAGCTTGATTTACCATTTTAAAAATTACCAAAATTAAAATATTTTCATTTGGGTTCGTTAATTAGTGTTTAGGGTATATTATTAAGGGGTGAGATTGTGTGGGTAGGGTTTATTTAGATTTAATTTTGAGTGTTTATGTGTAGTTTTGTGAAATATTTTTGAAATAGTGTAGTTTTGTGAAATGTAATTAAAATGGTGTAGTTTTGTGATTCTCCCTTTCTAGAAGGTCCAATTAAAGAAAAATGGATGCAATTAGCCAAAATAAACTTCCACAAGATATCATATCCACTTCAATTTAATTTACAAAATTCCACAAGATCATATCTAATAATTGTATGATTTATAAAGATACGTTGAACGTAATTCTTCCACAACCAAGAAAGCCAACGAGCTTTACAAGAAAATACATGACATAACCATATTAACACAAAATATTCTGAATTTATTGAGAATCTCCATGTGTACTTGACCAGATATTTGCAGTTTTCTTTAGTTTTAAGGATCCGTAATCTTTTACTTAAATTCAACACACACACACATAAACATGTGTTGTTCCCAATCTTCTCCGACCAAATTTGTCGTATAAGAAGAACATAATTAAGTGCGCACGTGGTACGTCACGTGACATACAACTGCACCAGATTGGATCTAATCGCACTTGGGACTCATAAGTCATAATTGCATTTTGACCTAACCTACTTTTGTTAAAAGACCGTTGTGGTCAAAAAGTCAAACCATCACATGTAATCCTGTTTTGTCTTTACTTGTCCGAATTGTCGTTGATCGACAAAATACTCACGTCCATGGTTACAAACTCAAATTTTTCTCTTCACATTTTGTAAAAGCAAAACCATGATCATAGCCATGCTATGTATTTGAAACAATTCCATTATAAAAATAAAGATTTTATAATCTGTAACCTCTTTGTGGGGTTTAAATATAGTAACCGTGGTGAAAAACCCAATTTACAACCAATAGTACACAAATATAACGAGTAATCATATTTTTACTCTACACTTTCTATAATCAACTACAATCATATAGAAACAAAGTATTGAGATCAAACAAGTGTTCAAAATTAAAACCTTAAGGTTTTCGTCGTGTTTGGCCTAGTCGATTGAGTTTAACGAGCAGCTCGGCATAGAGGATCTCGTTCCAAGAGTCGGGAACTCCCGGTAGGCACCAGTGGCTACAGTCTTGGTAAAGCAACGGCGTTTTTTTCTCCTTATCCGATAAGCTATGTTTCCGATACACTGACGGGTGCCCGTCTTTCCTGTAATCCGTTAACCTCGTGATGTTTAGATATGTTACGGGCGTTTTCATACCCTTTAACACCCTCTCAAGCACCTTCATTTTAGACGGGTACCGTGTTAGATACGTCACGTTCTTGATCGGTTCTGTTTCGCTATCGCACGCTCCTCCTGAGTTCCATTGTCCACCACTAAAAAGCCCGGAAAATGTTGAAATTTAGTAAATGTTCATATATTCGTATAAAAGTTTCACAATTGTTATTCTTTTGGCGTTTACGCTTACAATTAACTAAAGAATGTTGCTAAAATGGTAAAGATTAAAGGTTTTATTAGGAGAAAACTATACACACTAACCTAGTAAGCTAAACGAAAAACGCACACTCGAGACCTTAGATTCAAAGTAAGTCTTTCTTTTACCTGAAATGGGAAGCCGAGTAACCTCTAAAGAAAACAAGAGACTTCTCCGGATTCACATTCTTCTCAATCCATCGACCCCATGTGGTCAACGCTTTACGGAAAGCTTCAAGTACAGCTAGTTCATGATACACATTGCTTCCTTCTTGATAATAATCCTCCCTACAACACCAACAAGTATCAGTCTTACATCACAATACAAAACAGAGAAATCTCCAATATTAAAACTGAAATTTAACAACCCTTTCGATGTTTTCTCATGAGTCCACCAATGTCCTGTATTAAACACGATAATATCAGCTCCTTTGTACTGCTCTGACGACTTTCCGACCAAATCTAACCGTAAAGTTTCCTTCTTTGTTCCTTTCTTGTCTACAATCTCCCATTCTTGAACCAAGAATGGCGACACAAAGAACTCTACCGTACAATTATAATCCTATCATCATCATCATCAACCAATACACCCAAAATCAGAAAGACCTGAATACGAAAAATAAAGAAAGAAGTAAAAAAAAAACAAATCAGGAAGCCATAAAATGAATAATACTTTGAAGACAAAAGAGTACTCAGCCTCTCCACGAAAGTGATGTCTTCCACTAGCTTCATAGACATTGGTCTGATCTTTAACGGATCCTTTAAGTATACAAACCAGAGATTCCCACATGTTCCTATTCAATGAATCTCCAACAAAGACAAGCCTTCTTCCTCTAAGCATCTCCAACATTATACCTCCATTTAACCTTTTTTCAAAACAATTATTATATATTATTACACAAAATCACCTATATATAGAATGTGTTTTGGTTTCAGATTCAAAAGTAGAAACAAAACATTACCTTGGTAAAGTACATTTCTTAGGCTTCCACTTAAGTTTCTGAAACTCTTTGTCTTGTCTTCCGTTAGATATACAATTGAATTGTTCATCGATGAGCTTACACGAGCCTGGTTTGTATAGAGGATACGAATCATCTTTGATCCATTCACCATCGAAGAACTCACAATTCTTCAGTGATTCACTCCATTTCTCAATCTCTTGTTTCAAAGCTGATGAATTGGATTCGTCCGTTAGATTCACCGTCACTGGTGGTTTCGACGGCGGCGGAGACGGAGCTGTCGTATGATTGGTCCGTGATGATTGATTACTCGATCTAACAGATTTGTCTGAAAACAGAGGATTTGAAGTGTTGTTGTCGTTTTTCGCGATCGGAGAGTTAAAGGTCGAGTTTTTATCTGCCGGAGTGTGATATTCCGGCGCCGGAGCTTCGAAAGTTCCGTTTTTGACAGTACCCATTAGTGGATTTGAATTTGGAGAAGGTGAAGCGGCGTTTACAGAGACGGTGTCGGCGAGATCCGACGTGGCGTGGCTGGAGCTGTTGGCGGGTTTCGTAGACGTGGCATTAGGGAAGAGATAGGAGAAGATCGGAGAGAAGTGAGATCTGGAAGTGTTTGATTCAGAGGCTATGGAGGAGGAGAAGATGTTAGAGAACCATGGAGAAGATGGGTTAGGAGAAGGACTAAAGGCGAAGAAGAGAGTGAAAGAGACTAATGTTATGACGAAGGCGTAAGCGAAAGTTGAGTTTTTTTTGGGTTTCACGGCGGAGAAGAAGCTTTTGATGTCGACGGCGGCGGCGGTGGTTGTTGTTGTTGATGTTCCGGTGTTGATAGGTGTATATTTGACGGCGTCCGACGCCATAGACGGAGAAAGGGAGATTCCACCAGTGGGGAATTGTTGTGTGGAGTTAGTGGGCGCGTGACGAGTGTTTTAGAGAGAGAAAGTGAATGGATTTAAATTAGGGTTAGAGAGAGAGAGAAAGAAGAGCGGTGACATGTGTAAGAAGAACAGAGATTTACTTTTTAAGAAACAAAAAGGAAAAGGGTTTATACTTTATTCGTTAGGGGAATGACTTAAAGTGAAGATGTCGGTAATACAAAAGATTAGATAAAATTTACTCAAGTTAATCAAGTTATTCTATAATGCTAAAATTTACTCAAAAAACACCATTAAAAAAATACAAAATAATAATTTTGAAAGTGTGAAATACCTTTTTTAGAGAAGAAAAAGAGCACGAGATTGGAGAGTAGACACAAGTAGAAGAATGGGTCTACACGCTAAAGACTTTCATAGACAAAAATTTGGCAAAAAAATTAAATTTATCACATGCCTCCTCATATGCGGATATTCTCATTTTTCATTATATACTTTTAGGTTTAAACTCTATACCATACTTTTAGGTCAATAATCATGATACTCTATAAATTTACAAATTATTATTTTGTAGTTGCAATCTTAATATCTAAAACTTACAAAATAATCTATCACCTCCAAATTAATCAAAGAATTAGAGTGTTAAATTGCATTATATTTATGAAAACAAACCAAAAAGACACCTCTAACTATTCAAAGACGGGATGCCATGCCTGAGTTAGTTTTTCACAAATATATAATTTACCAATTAAATTCTCTAATTAAACCAACAATGTGAAACAATATTTCCCTATACCTAAGGCTAAGAGATTTCAATCAAGTAACAAAAACGGTTAAGTTTTGAGAAAAAGACGGTTTAGGTAATCAAGAAATATTAAACGATCACTCATGGATTTTCATTTTTAGGCTTCATAAAAAATAGTAAAATACACACATAAGGGCCTTTGTGTGTGTTTTATAAAAGCCAAGCCTACTTTTGATTTAAATTTTATTGACAATTGTTTCAAAATAGTTTAAATTTTTTAGAAAATATCAAAGATAAAGGTAGCCCCCACGAGTAGCTTATCCTTGGAATTTTTTGGATAAGCTCTCTCTTCACCTCCTCACATCTCTTCTCCAAGAACTCTCACAAAACAAAACAATATCTTAACTATACTATATGAACTTTAAAATATCTCAATCTCCAAGAACTTAAACCAAATTAAAAAAAAATAAAATGGCAGCTTTAGCATCAAACCCTCAAATGCTAACAAGACAAGGTCACAATAACAAGAATGATCATCAATTTCGAAGGAAAGATAGTTTAAGTTTGGAGAAGAAGTGTGGTTTTTGTGCAAGAGTTTATAACAATGAAAAGCTAATCGGTAAGTCACAACAACAACAACAAATGGTTAAAGAAGAGTGGAGATTAAAAGCGTTTTGGTCAAACGTGTCACGGCCTACGACTATTGAAATGGAACCTATTTACGATGTTGACGAGCTTGATGCTATTCTTTCTCAAGCAAAACAACTCTCACAACCTATTATCATCGAATGGTACATAACACATACCAAAACACCATATAATATATATGTTCATTATGTAATTTAGAGATAAACTATTAAGTTTTAATAGTGTATTATACACTTATCAATGCATTAAATGGTGAGAATATTTTTTGGTTAGGATGGCTTCTTGGTGTCGGAAATGTATTTACTTGAAGCCTAAGTTGGAGAAATTAGCTGCCGAATATAACAACAAGTAAGCTAATATAATCCAAGAAACTTAACATTTTCATGAATGTTATTACAAAATACAGTTTTTTTTTAAACTGAAAATGATTTTCTTTAAAAAATACAGAGTGAAGTTTTACTATGTGGATGTGAATAAGGTTCCACAAACTTTGGTGAAGCGTGGTAACATTTCGGTAAATATGCTTAAACAATTAAACACATATTTATATTCATTTCCTTTCTTTTGGTATGTGATAAATCTGAATCTATATTTGTAATATTCAATGTATTATGCAGAAAATGCCTACCATTCAGGTATGCTTTTCTTGTTAAACAAATTGTATTTGTTTTTTTTAATAATCTTTAGTTCATTAATATTAAGGCTAATTAATTTTACTTTAGATGGGCTTATAAGTGAATGATATGTTATAATGTAGTTATGGAAAGAAGATGAGATGAAAGAAGAGGTGATAGGAGGTCACAAAGGTTGGCTTGTTATTGAAGAAGTTAGAGAATTAATCAACAAATTTGTCTAATATCTTCTTCTTCTTTTTTATTTATTTTTTATGTACAGTCTCTTTTGATCTCTTTTTCTATTGGTATTTTCTATTTTTTGGATTATTATTTTTTCACAGTTTTCGTATTTGAGACTTTTTGTGATAAATACGCAAATTACTCATGTTGTAAAGGTCTTTCTGAAGTGTTGAATTTTCATTATCATTTCTTATCTTTGTATTAAATCAAGTTAAATACTATAACTTTGATTTACGTATCAATTCCGTCGCTTTGGCCGAGTGGTTAAGGCGTGTGCCTGCTAAGTACATGGGGTTTCCCCGCGAGAGTTCGAATCTCTCAGGCGACGATAATTTTTTGCCTTTTTTATTATATATAACATTTGTTGTCTGATTATCTCATGCACTGTGAAAAATAGTTGACTTAACAGTGACACTATCATTTTTGAAAATAGTCATTACATAACATGCTTAAGTTATCTTCTTGTCATCACTTATTACACTACAAACATAAGATACATCATATATCAAAACTAAAGTGAATATGATCAGTCACTAGACTGGCATCTTAAGCAGTTGCAGAGAAAGCCAAACCCTTGAGCCAGTATTGTTTGTCGCGCCTCATACCCCATGCTTGCATCTATATAACATATCCTAAGCTCTTCCCCTACAACAAGTGACAAAAAAGCAAAAATGGTCACAAGATTTGAGATTCCTGTTTTTTCAAGAAAAAAAAGAGAGAAAGAAAGAGCTAAAACCTTCTTCGACATCACGAAGTGTATTAAGCCTTGCATCTGCATTGTCCAACCATATTATGTTCGTGTTGGGATCGCAGTCATGATTGTAGAAAGAGGGCAACATATAAACAGCATGACCAACCGCACCTTCACATTCAACAGAGGCTGCAGCCAGTGAAAGAAGGTCTTCTCCACATGAGCCTCCGACCAAATCAATACGAAATGCATTGATACGGATCCGGGCTAGTATAGATGTATACCATTGTTTAGTTAGAACTTCTATATGTTAAGGACCATATATAAATATCCAAAGAGATGAAAAACCAAAACGCTTGATGTAAGGTATGATCCCCAAGGATACAAGCAACATTGTCGTCCTTGAAATTTGCCTTCCTAAAGGCATTCCATAGCAAACCGTAACCATCTTCTATCTGAAACCAATAACGAGACAGTAACTTTACTCATGGTTGTAATGAATGCTACTGCGAAAAGATGAACTTCACATAATGTACTACATTGAACAATGAAATCGGATACAAGAAACATCGGGATGCAATCAAAAGTTTGCATAACTTACCATGTATGTAATCGATTCAGCATCAAGTCTTTTGACTCATAAGTTTTCAAAAATCTACTATTATTGTATTACTTAACATCCACAAAAACTCACCTTTGAAATCATCTCAGGAGTTAATGCAGCTGGCTGAAGTATGTCAAGACAGTCAGGGGACATAGCACCCGATATTACCATACAACATAACCTCTTGACCATAAGTGGGTACTTGAAGTTATGCGTCCTACAATAATCAACAAAGCTTGACCAATCTGCTCTTCTTTCAACATCATGAAAGCCCTGTAATCATAAACAGTGTATACATATCAAGAACTCACCCTGTAATCATAAACAGTGTATACATATCAAGAACTCAACGTACACATAGATAAGGTTATGTGTCATATTTAGAGGTAAAAAAAGAAAGTGATGTGTTTATATCCCATTGAAGCATTTCGTCGAACACCTTGTGAGCTTTACTTCACAATGAAACTACACAACACTAAGCTACTTGGGGAAGCAACCAAACGCATTAAACGTAACCACACAACATAGAAAAACGTGACCGAGACATAAAAATACGACCTTTGCTTTCTCATGGCACTCTTGGCTGCAATACGAGACTCCATGATCTTGTAAATTAGCAGAACCCATGAGTTTTCTGAGGCAAAGATAGCAAACGGAGTCGATAGATAGAAGAGAAGGGCAAGCTAAGACGGGTTTAGCCGTGTGTATGAGATCTCCGGCACCGATTCCACGTGTCGCGAAAACAGCCCGACCCGCTGACTCGGTGAGTCCGACACGAATCGGTGGCGGCTCTGTCTGAAAACCACCGTCTCGAATCGAAGAAGAAGAAGAGAAAAGCGGAGGCGCGAATAGCTTATTCAGATCATAACGCAGAGACTTAAGGCGCGAGATACAACGGCTATGATGACCCAACACAAATCGCGACATTTTCGCAGCTCAATTTCTCTATTCGAAGAAGTAGGCAACACAGTAGAATTATTGTTATGGAAATTTCCCCCACAACTTTATAATGTGCAAAACACACCCCATTATAACTATGAAAATTCTTACAAAAAACACCCTTTTACAATTCTCTATTTAATATATTACAAGTCTTACCTCTCATCTAATAAGTTGGTAAACATTGTGTGGTTATCTTCTTGGTGGTGATAAAGATCTTTCTTCATCTCTTTAGGAGGAATGAAACAATCGACGGAAAGGCCAGGCACGTCGAACGCGACATCGTTTATAGTCCATTTTTCTTCCATTCGGGTCACGGAGATTCCTCCTTTGAGATTTTCGCCAAATCTTGATATTAGTACATCCGTTTTGCCCGTGTGCGCGATCACCACTTCACTACCACCTTCGATTGCTCGATAATCTTCCATCCACGACGACATTGATGTCTCCCAATATGTCGGAAGTGTTCCCGGTGTTTGAATCCTAGTTTCATATTATAATATAAACCAAAATTATTATTTTTTTAAAAAAGTTAAATCAATAATGTAGTCATTTGTTGTTAATCAATTACCTTGTTAAGGAAGAGTCTTCAAGGCAAATTAAGAGGCCACTTTTTTGGCAGAAGTAACCAAAGGCTACATGTTTGATCATTTCAGCAGTAGAGTCACTACGTTGTGATAAATCAATTTGGTCCGTTGATAACTTGAGTATGAAACAATCTTTACCGTTGATTTCTTTCTCTCCAACAAATTGTGCCGATGAGAAAACTGATGAAATTGTTAAAGGATCCAATCCCTAATTGTGTGTTTAGATAGAAAATCATCATTAATTAATAAAAGTACACTAATCATTTTTAATCCACAATATATTGTAGGAACGCAATTTCTACAAATGGGCAAACTGAATATTTGTGAATAAAATATGTAACTAAATTACTATATTACAATAAAAATACCGATACAAGAATTTGGAAAGACGGATTGCAGAGTCGAGATCAAGATCTCTTTCCTTAATTCTGTAAACGCCCCGTAGTGTGACGGTTGCATGGCGTTCCGAATCCCAGGATAAAACTGCATGACTATTATGATTTGCATCACCCAAAATCATAATCTTGCGAACCTTAAAATGTGATGTACTCTCTAAAAACAAGAAGAGAATGTGAGAGATTGTATGTTGTGTTTAACACTTGTGTTTGAATGTATTTTTGTTCCCAAAAAACATATTTCTCATTGTATATCTATTTATAAAATGAGAATAGAAGATGTCTTCTTTTATAGCCAAACTCCATGGGAGTTACAAATGTGGAGTCATGAGAATTTATTCTCATCTTAATTTCATTTATATGTTACAAAATTAATCACACTTTAATTTTGTTGAACACAAATCAATGAGGAGATATTTTCTTTGTTGACTTATTCAACAAAATAATATGGCCACAAAGTTATCTTGTTTTAGCATCGTTGGCCATTTGCCAATTCCGAAGTCCGGATCTTAAATCCGGTTCGGATATTTCCTCTTTCCAATACACCAAAGTGTATATAAAATTTTAAACATTATTAAAATCTTTCCACATTATATATTAAAGGATTTCACCTCTAACTTTCAAAGTAGTATATTTGTTAGTTTTTACACTTAGCCAAATTTAGAAACTTCACAAGCTTTCTAATCACTCACTTTGAACTTCCATTTCTCATTCAAACCAACTCCGATTTTGACATATTAATACACTATCATATAGTGCTCACGGCGACGATTACATCGTGCCCATAATCCGTTCATTCCGCTAACTATATTAGCCGGAAACTAAAACGAAAACTTGACCTAAGCCACTTGTCAAAAACGAGTTCCAACATATATCTCTATATATAAAAATACAAGTAATTAAACATAAAAAATGTTATGTAAGCTACTAATTCCTCTATATATTACGTCTTTGTTTTATGAATATATATATTGTTCTTTACCATTATATATATTCGTATAAGTTTGATTATTATTTTCAAATTGGGATATAAAGGTTTTAGATTTGTAGTCACGTTAACATTTCAGACGAATCTTTGGACCACAAGCAAATGACAAAGTAGATTTTTTTTTTTTTTTGATAATCTCAAAGTAGATTATTATAAGCCGATAATGAGTTTTTAACTAAGATTTAAAGTTATATTGTTAAGTGTTAACTATGATGCATGTACTCTATATGTACCACAAAGGGGACCACTACACATAATATTCCATCCTAAAATTTAATAATTGCATAAAGTTATGATTATTTAACTATATCAATGTGAATCTCACTTGCAAGTTCCAACCTTTTAGTCTATTTTTATGCCCATGATAAAGTCAATTCGTGGCACGTGATTATGGCCAAAAGAATTATTAATTTCAATAGAAAGCTAATTAAAAAGCATCACCCAAAGTAGGATGTCAAATCCAACATAATCTTTATTTATGCCTAAAGTTGATTAAACAATATACAATTATGTGTCTTTTTTTTGTCAAAATACAATTATGTGTCTTTTTTTGTCAAAATACAATTATGTGTCTTGTAGATGTATTTGTTATACTTCAAATCTTGAAAACCTTTTCTTCCAATAATTTAATGGATAATGAGTAATAGTATCATCTGTTCGGGGATTTTTTGAGTAAATGATTAAAAACTTACTTAAAATTTTGAAAAGATTGCACTAGTAAAAGTATACTTGGATACATGGTTAATTAACTATTTTTAAACTATATAGTAATGATTTAAAGTTTAAACTATATAGTAATGATTAATTAAATAGAGTATTCAATTATAAGGTAATTGTTGTCAAAAAAAATATTATAAGGTAATTAGTTAAGTAATTTATAATCAATTTTTTTATGACAACAGTAATTTCTAATCAATTTTTTTTTCCATCATACTCTAGTGTCAAAGTAGTTATCTCCCAATTGAGAGCGGTGAGGTTCGAACCCCGGGTTATGCGATTAAATGCAGATATGACTACTATTGGGTCACTTGCTCATCCGCGTAATTTCTAATCAAATTAGGAACACATTATTGTAGTAATTTGGAGTTAATATTTTTTTCGACAAATATAAATTATGTACACAAAACATAACCATAGTGTATACACTTACTTGTAATGCACGTCGCAAAGGCCGTATAGCGCCTTTAGCAGTGTGATCACCTAGCCACGGTGTGTATCGCCACACAGTTTCTCCATTACTCCCTGCTGCAACCTTATGACCACTAACCACAAGTTCTATGAGCCATTTCTCAGGCAACATTTGCCACATGACGAAACAGCCCTTATGAGCCACGGACGAGGCAGTACCAACCGTGGCTGAGTTGCTAGGGTCATTCACCATAGTCATTGTTATTTTACCGCTCACAAAAGTGTTTTTAATTCCTCTTGCCAATTTCTTGCACCCTGTTGCTGCTGTGAAATGTTGTATTATGTATTGTGCTGATGATGATACCTATCAAAATAATAATAATTAGTTATAGATTAGCATGGTTTGTATATATTTTTAATTAAAAATTAGCATGCGTATATTTACTTCTCTTTCTCTAGATTAAATCATCTTATTGTTAAATCATAAATCATCTTTTTGCATAAATTAGATGCTCGTTTTAAAGAAGATAATTTAAGACTTTTGCGTTGACTATTCTTTTTTTGTTGTGGTTTTATTTATTTTGGAATGTTTTATTTCTGATATCGCATATATACACCTAATAAGTAGTTGACTCTTACCAAGTGACGTTGTCCACAGATTTTGGCAAAACAGACATCTACATAAAATCTTTTGAAGATAAAAAGTAGTTGTTGTACATTTATAGATAATTTTGTTGCAAGCTTTTCACATGAAACTACCTAGCAATACATATTTTTTTTATATAAAAATCATTTTGTCATGTTACAATTTATATATAAGGTGTTAAAATCGTCAAGTAACGGATGAAAATTTAATGTTCAAATAAGTAGTTTTTTGTAAGGATGTCAGATAATAATAGTTCTCACCAAATTAAAGCATGTCCGAAACGCTCGATCTAATTAATGCGAAAAAACGAGGACAAAAGAAAATCATAAATTGTTGTCATAAAAAAAAATCATAAATTAATCTATAGTTTAATATGACCCATTCAAAACCGAATTTTGAAATTTTTAGAAAGGTCACACTCTAAAGAGAAAAATATGGCCGATTTTACATTTTTTTAAAAAAATGGACCGCTTTTCATACTAAATTTTTTAAAAAAAAGTTGGACCGCAAACACGTGTTTGTCCCGCTTATGTTCAGGACCGCCACTGTAGACACTCTAAATATATACGTATAAATATATACATATATGGGTGTATAAAAATACCTGTTGAAGAGAGGTTTTAGAGAGAGGAGGAACAGGGAAGAGAGGACATCCCATAACACTTAGAAGAACTTTCATGTCTGGTTTCTTTTGAAACACCATGAATTGTAATTGTGTCTTTAACCATTTTTTCAATGATTTTAATCTTCTTGATGATCTTCCTCCTCTTTCTTTTTCTTCTTCTTGATCCATTGGTTCTTCCATTAATGGAGCTAATCTCTGCATTATCTCTCCCTTCTTTTCTTTTCTTTTTTTCCTTTTTTCCTTTGTTTTTTGTTTTCTTTTGTTTTTCTCTTCCTTTGTGCTTATAAGCCTTAGTGCGTCTTGTTCACCTTTCTTTTTCTTTGTTTGTTTAATTATTGTTATTTTTTTTTCTTTTGTGGAAAAGTTATATTGGCATAGGTCGTCACTACCTTTCTTTCTCATTTTTTTTGAGTTTTTAATGTAATGAATTCTTCTGTTGAAATACTTGTTTCTCGAGACATTTGAATGTGATTTCTAACCCCACATGCAAGAATTCAAGAAAGCAGAATATATATACATATATCTAGTTAAAGTGTAAACAATAGTTAATTCATTATTAATGTTCTCTAGCGGGTATATATATGTGATATCCAACTTATAAAAACTAGAAAACGTAATAAAGAATTTATTGTAATTCGATAAAAGGAAACCTTTGACTTTTCAAATTTATGAGAGGACATGGTATTGAAGTTGATCAAAGTTTGGTCGGGTGAAGATGAAAGTAAAAGGGACGCAATAAGAGGTGTATTGTCCACATCTATTTATCCTCTAAGCCTTGCTAACATTAATTACTCCATTTATTAGAATCTTAGAACTAATTTAATTACATGCTTATTATTAGGAAAAAAATATAAAGTATATTTGTTTGGTGTCATTTCACAAATGAGACAAAGTAGTAGATAACTCGGACTAATCAAGATGATGATGACAAAAGTTTAACCTAACCTTAATTAGTTCCAAGTTTGATGATGAGAATGTTGAATAAGAAACTCATAAATCCATAATTGATTTTAATTTTTTAAAGGAGATTGATATTTTCCTAATAATCAGCTTTGTTAAAGTTGTCACTATATATCGAGCTTTTCATGCACATTACTTAATGGTCTACGCCACGTAGTATGAACACGAAATGTTTTACAAACCAATCAGGCCCATTATCATAAACAGGCCCAGTCCATAACTTAAAACTTATAAGCAGCCCCGTTGCATAGTCTGCGTAACAGTAGCATCCATTAATCTAAAACGTGTCGTTTTCTCATTGGTCTGTCTCGTTCGAAAGACCCAACCTCGTAGAAAATTATAAATCTGAGTCCACGGTGCATGAAATGACGATTTTACCCCCAGAAATACTCGAAAATATCATTATTATCATGTCGAAGACGAGAAAAGGAGTGTAGAGAATGAGCGAGATTGTATTTCTCATTTAGTCACTTTTGCCTTCCTCTTATTGATTTTTCCTCTGTTCATTGAAATCTCGGATCTCGCCGTCGTGTTTTCTCTCCGGTGCCAATGACTATGATGAATAATACTCCGCCTCCTGCTGATGTAATCTCCGATTCTTCATTCTCTGTGTCTGTTTTGTTTGGTTTTTGATGTTTCCTTCGTGTGTTTCGATTTCGCTCTGAATCTGCTTCTTCTGATTGTTTTGTTTAGTTTTTTCGCTTAGTTTGTTTTTGGATTTGATTTTGGGTTCGAATCCGTTGAATCGTCGTGCCTGTGGTGCGATTTTCGTTGTTTGATGTGTTAGTTTAGTAAGATTGTGGTTTCTATTTTTTTTTTTTGGGCGATTTCTTAGGTTTTTCTTGATGGTTGTTTGTTTATGTATTGTAGCAGCAAGAAGATGAAGAGATGCTAGTTCCACATTCAGATTTGGTCGACGAACCTGCTCAGGCAATGGATGGTAAGGCTTTTTCGTTAGGTTTCGATTTGTTAGCTTTCTCCGTATTGTTTGTTCTCTTGGATGCGCTGGTTTGTATGAGAATGAGATAGAGCTTGTGGATATCAGACTAAAGTTGTCGAAGATCGAATTTGATAGTTTACAGTGTCTTAGGGTTTTGTTGTTTCCTGATGGTTATCTTCTCTACTAATTGTTGTTTGTTTTTGTAGTTTCTCAAACCGAGACGGCTGTGAGTACTGTGGAGAACCAGCCGGCTGAGGATCCTAGTCTGAAATTCACGTGGACTATAACGAATTTCTCCAGGCAAAACACCAGGAAGCATTACTCCGATGAATTTGTCGTTGGAGGTTACAAATGGTAATAGCCTATACCTTTGTAGTGTAATTTCTTGTTGTCATCTGTTGTTCAGTATTAATGTTGATTGGTTTGACACCGTTTGTATTTGCCTGTATAGGCGCGTATTAATTTTCCCGAAAGGGAACAATGTCGACCATTTGTCCATGTACTTGGATGTTTCTGATGCTGCGAGTTTGCCATACGGTTGGAGCAGATATGCTCATTTCAGTCTGGCTGTAGTCAATCAAATTCAGAGCAGATACACCATTAGAAAAGGTACATGTAATTTAATTCAGGTGCATGGGCATATAATGCCTATGCGCAAGACATTTATGGTTTCCAAAATTTTTGAAATATTTCCGTCTTAAGATTTACATGAATGCCCAGAGTGATGTTAAATATTCCTGTCATGCGCTCTTTTGTACCTATCTCTCAGACTGGGATATTTATCTGGTTTTGGTGAACTTGGCATCCTCATAATGTTGTTGTAAGTGACCTTTGGTGTTATTATTTTCGCTGACACATTATGATTCCCGCCTCGTTGCAGATACGCAACATCAATTCAATACGAGAGAAAGCGATTGGGGATTTACATCGTTCATGCCTCTCAGTGAACTCTATGATCATAGTAGAGGATATCTAATGAATGATACTGTTTTAATTGAAGCTGAAGTCACTGTACGTAAGATTCTTGATTACTGGTCATATGACTCCAAAAAAGAGACTGGTTTTGTTGGACTCAAAAACCAAGGTGCAACTTGTTACATGAATTCTCTCTTGCAGACACTATACCACATACCTTACTTCAGAAAGGTTAGATATAGTTTTGTTTGTTCTTTCTTCAGTTTGATAAGTCCTAAAGGTTGTCTCTAAATTCTAAACCAAGGAAACTAAATTTTGCATGTTGCTTTTAGGCTGTATACCACATGCCAACAACTGAGAATGATGCGCCCACAGCAAGTATACCTTTGGCTCTCCAAAGCTTGTTTTACAAGCTCCAATATAACGACACTAGTGTTGCAACAAAAGAGCTGACAAAGTCGTTTGGTTGGGATACATATGATTCTTTCATGCAACATGATGTCCAAGAACTCAATCGGGTTCTCTCCGAAAAGCTTGAAGACAAAATGAAGGTAATTTTTCGTGATGGTAGGCATGATTTTCTTCTTGGTTGGCGTTTCTTGCTTTGAGCTCTTTTTCCTCTATATAGGGAACTGTTGTGGAGGGAACAATACAACAGCTGTTTGAGGGTCACCATATGAACTATATCGAGTGCATAAATGTAGATTACAAATCTACACGGAAAGAATCATTTTACGGTATAGTATTATATAACGACGCTATTATTTTATTCTGTCACGCCCACTTTATTGATATGATATATCTTCTGGCAGACCTTCAGTTGGATGTAAAAGGCTGCAAAGATGTTTATGCTTCTTTTGACAAGTATGTTGAAGTTGAACGGCTTGAAGGAGACAACAAATATCAAGCAGAAGGACACGGTTTACAGGTTGGTTATCTTCACTCTTTCTTTTCAATTTTTGTATCTTGGGTGGCCAGGTTGGTTGAGTGATTTGCGAGCCTATTTGGGTACCTAGCAACTCTATTTACCTTAAATTTTCGGCATATTAAAAGGTGTGGATTGTTCATAAGGCAAGAATTTTACGGTCCTAAACTAGGAGATCTGTGAATTTTACCGACCTGACTATTATTATTACAGAAGTATCCCCGTATCTAAAAGAACTTTATTTCTATTGTTTCAGGATGCAAAAAAAGGTGTTCTTTTCATCGACTTTCCACCGGTTCTTCAACTCCAGCTAAAGAGGTTTGAATATGACTTCATGAGGGACACCATGGTAAAGGTTAGTATTGAAGTGGCATGAACTTAGGCGGTGAACATGTGGTTTGTAACCGTCAAATATAGTTTTTTGTTATGTGGTGCCTTGCTTTATGAATGCTGATGTATCTTTTATTGATAGATAAATGATCGGTATGAATTCCCTCTTGAACTGGATCTTGATAGAGAGAACGGAAAGTATTTATGCCCTGATTCTGACAAGAGTGTCCGGAACCTCTACACACTTCACAGGTATTTATTTTATGGTCCGATTTAGATGTAGTGGATTCCACCAGAGCTTGCATATTTTCAGATTAGATTCTCTGTAAAATGACATGTTTGTTATATTGTATGCCTGCGCACGATGTAGTTTTGATTTGATTATCTACTAGGTTTGCTCAAGAAATCTGTTTTACGTAGCTTAGATTTACCCTGCACGTGCACATTTATTAGCCTTTTATGAGAATGAAAGATATATGGAAAGATTATCATTTCATTTGATTGCTGCTACATTTTCCTACTTGACCTGCTCGCTCTAATTTGTTTGCAGTGTCTTAGTTCATAGTGGAGGAATACATGGTGGGCACTATTACGCTTTTATAAGGCCTACGCTCTCGGATCAGTGGTATGCATCTTTAAGTCGAAATAACATCCATGGTGTTTTATGCTCGAACAAGTTTCATATTTTTCCGCTATGTAGGAATTGTATCTAAAGTAATTTAGTATCTTATGGGATTCACAAGTTCATATTTTGTTTCTGATGCTGGTTTCAGATGCTACATATTCTGTCTGTGCATTTCTCTTAGACTTTATTCTCATAAACCGAGGCTTCTACTCTTCAGGTATAAATTTGATGATGAGCGAGTAACGAAGGAAGATCTGAAAAGGGCATTGGAGGAGCAATATGGTGGCGAAGAAGAGGTTGCATTTTCAGCTACATCAGACTGATTCCTCTTACCTAGTTACCTGGCATAGTTGCTACACTTTCTATGTTTTGCACCCCATGCCTACTTCCTCCCGCCTGACATATTTGCTTTTGTGTCTTTTCAGCTACCACAGACTAATCCTGGATTCAATAACAACCCTCCTTTTAAATTCACAAAGTACTCGAATGCGTACATGCTTGTATATATCCGGGACAGTGACAAAGATAAAATCATCTGCAACGTTGATGAGAAAGACATTGCAGAACACCTGAGGGTAAAATATATTCAGGCATTTTCCAAGTTATGCGCTTCTTGGTTTTACTTAATTAGTTCGTTACATTTTGACAGGTGAGGCTGAAGAAAGAACAAGAAGAAAAGGAAGATAAAAGACGATACAAGGCAGAAGCTCACCTGTTTACCATAATCAAGGTTTGTTTTTCTTATTTGGGCCTGATTTTATGTATTTATTGTTTAGGAGTGTAGTTTGACCCTAATACAATGTTCATTCACATGGAAGGTTGCAAGAGATCAAGACCTTAAGGATCAAATTGGGAAAGATATATATTTTGATCTTGTTGATCATGACAAAGTTCGTAGTTTCCGGATACAGAAGCAGACACCATTTCAACAATTTAAGGTACTTGCATGAGTATCTTTTATTTTTGAATTCCAAAAAGGAAAGAAATTGCATGTATTGAAGAAATGGGTTATGTGAAACATGGTCATTCTGGTAACTTGATTCTGCTTTGAAGATGAAGAACAATTGATCTGAATTCACGAGAATTTTCAAATGCTGCAAACAACAAAGTTCATCATATACTTGTAATTTTAAACCTAGCAATCTTTGACCACCAATTTTTTCTGATATAGGAGGAGGTAGCCAAAGAATTTGGTGTTCCTGTTCAGTTACAGAGGTTTTGGATATGGGCAAAGCGACAAAACCATACCTATCGTCCCAATCGGCCCCTTACGCCTCAGGAGGAATTACAACCGGTAATATTATCCTTCTTAATGCTAGCTATCCATGTAGTTTGCCTCTATCTTTTGGACTTTTGAGCTTATAACGATATACTACTCTAACTAATATGAAATCTGATCATCAGCTTCCTTGTTATTTCCTGTATGGTAATCTTTACATCTGTTTGTCTGATTTTCGCTTTCAAATGTTTTTGTTCCTGTTGTTTGTAGGTTGGGCAAATAAGAGAAGCTTCTAACAAGGCGAACACTGCGGAACTGAAGCTGTTTTTGGAAGTTGAGCAGCTGGTAAGAACCCTTGGTTGTGAAGTTAGAATTGTCGATGCCTTATCATTTACAGAAAAACAGAGACTAATTGATCAAATGGAAGATATGCTGAAATTTTCTTACTAATTCTTAAAAATTCAGGATTTACGTCCTATTCCTCTTCCTGAAAAATCAAAAGACGACATTCTTCTTTTCTTTAAGCTTTATGACCCCGAGAAGGCAGCATTAAGGTAATATTATTTTGACCTTTATATTCGCTTATACTTATATGTAAAGTGGTCTACCTCATAAGTGACAATTATTCTACAAGAACGAAGTCGTTCTTCCCTCATCTTTGTGATCAGAAAAGCTATAACCATTTTGTCTTCTTTCATCTTTTGTTCAAGTTTTTATATCCTATATACTTCGTTTTCTTTGTAATAAGTTTTTTTGTGCTACCAGCTATGTCGGCAGAATGATGGTGAAAAGTTCCAGTAAGCCTATGGATATAGTTGGAAAACTGAATGAAATGGCTGGCTTTGCTCCTGATGAAGAAATAGAACTTTTCGAGGTTTGCTGCTGCTGGGCCCTCTTGACTTCTGTTTTTTAATCAAGCTTAGAGTTTATTTATTATGCTATTTATCGGTTTTGGTTTTTTTTGTGTGCAGGAAATCAAGTTTGATCCTTCTGTTATGTGCGAACACGTGGATAGGAAAATCTCATTCAAACTGTGTCAAGTAATGTTTCTTGTTTATCTACTGGAATCTTTCGGTCTCGTGTCTCTTTGGTGACATTGAGTTTCTTGCTTTCAGATTGAAGACGGAGATATCATTTGCTTTCAGAAACCTGTTGTTAATAAGGAAAATGAATTCCCCTACCCAGCTGTGCCTTTGTTTCTCGAATATGTCCAGAATAGACAGGTATAATTCTACTAAAGTATTGCATCCTAAAGTTATGCCAAGATACCTCTCTTACAAGTTATAGTAACGTTTCTTTCAAGGGGAAAATAAGCGTTTAATGACCAAGGCTGGTCTGGTAGAGTAGTCTCATGCAGTGGCTCTATGTACTGTTCTATTTGTACCACAGTTTCCTTATATAAATTAATTTAATCAGGGAAAAATGTATGCCTGATATCCTCATATCCCACTAATTCATTTCTATTGTGCTAGTATGCAAGTATTCCTTGCAGCTTATTGATGAATCTTCTGTGAACTTGTTTCTACCTGGCATGATTTTGTTGGCAATTAACTCTTGCGGTTTGTGATTTTGTAGCTGGTCCGGTTCCGTGCTCTCGAAAAACCTAAAGAAGACGAGTTTGTTCTGGAGTTGTAAGTACCTCTGTAAACAAATTTGGTTCAGCTGATTAAAGTGAGGAAATTATAACTCTTTTATTTCGTAGGTCAAAGTTGCACACTTATGACGATGTTGTGGAAAAAGTGGCTCATAAACTTGGTCTTGACGATCCATCCAAACTTAGGCTTACTTCTCACAATTGCTATTCCCAGCAACCCAAGCCTCAGCCTATCAAATACCGTGGTGTAGACCATTTGTCAGATATGTTAGTTCACTACAATCAGGTAGTTGAAGAGAGCTTCAGTGAACTTTATTCAGTCTTTTTACTGCTTTATACACGTTTTTGCTTATTTGATTTTTTTTTTCCAGACGTCTGACATCTTATATTATGAAGTTCTGGACATTCCTCTTCCAGAGTTGCAAGGTCTTAAAACCTTGAAAGTTGCTTTTCATCACGCTACCAAGGAAGAAGTATGTGTAGAATTTCATTTGTGATTCATCGTCATTTTTGTATATTGGATTATACTTTCAAGTTTCAACCCTTTTAACCTTCACATTACAGGTAGTTATCCACAATATCAGACTACCTAAACAAAGCACAGTCGGAGATGTTATTAATGACCTTAAAACAAAGGTGAGTTGATTTAGATTCTATTATCTGAAGTAGTATTTGCTTTCTTCCTATTAATTGATCTCTTGATTGTTGATCCTTGGCTTCATAAAATTACATGTTAGATATTATAAAAGTTAATCTAAGGTTATAATATGCCTGTTACAGGTGGAGCTTTCACAACCAGATGCGGAACTGAGATTACTTGAGGTTTTTTACCACAAGATCTACAAGGTAACACCCTACTTGGGATCTTTTACATTGTAGTCAATGTTTTCACGATCCTACGCTAATGGCTTATCTAACTAACGTGTCTCTTGAAAAACTCTTAATCCGATGCCTTGCAGATTTTCCCATCAACTGAAAGAATTGAGAATATAAATGACCAGTACTGGACTCTGCGAGCTGAGGAGGTATATTACTAGGCTTAGCTTTTTTATTTACCTCATCACCTGGTTAATAATCCGCTGACTTGCGTTTTCTGATATCCCAGATTCCTGAAGAAGAGAAGAATATTGGTCCAACTGATCGCTTAATTCTCGTGTACCACTTTGCTAAGGAATCTGGTCAAAATCAGGTGAAATTTGGCTATCAAACTTTTGTTGTTTTGACCCTTATTTGAGTTGTGACATCTCCAAGTTGCTCGTCATAGTAGCAAAGTGTTTGTAACGACACTATCATGTTTGTTTGTTTTGCAGCAACAAGTGCAAAACTTTGGGGAGCCCTTCTTCTTGGTAATACATGAAGGCGAGACTCTTGAAGAAATCAAGAACCGTATACAAAAGAAGCTGCATGTATCAGATGAAGATTTCGCCAAGGTATATATAGTAGTAATATGATATCAAAGCTAATTAAAGAATTGATGGTGATACTTATATGGTACAGATCTTAATACACTAATTCATTTCTGTAGTGGAGGTTTGCGTTTATGTCAATGGGGAGACCTGAATACTTGGAGGACACAGATATCGTTTACAGTCGCTTTCAGGTGTTGTTGACTTCTCCTCCAAATAGATCTCATGCTAGTAGAGTATCTTGAGATCTAAACTCTCTTGTTTTTTTCTTCATTGGATTTGAAAATGGTAATAAACAGAGAAGAGAAGTGTACGGTGCTTTCGAGCAGTACCTCGGGCTGGAACACACTGATACTAATCCAAAGAGGGCTTATGCTGCAAACCAGGTAACATCATCTTCATTGATTGTATTGCCTCTAAGGAGAGGTTGTGTAATTTAAGTCAAATATTTGTGTTACTTAGTTTTTTACATTTTTCCTTTGTAGAACCGACACACTTACGAGAAGCCAGTGAAAATATACAATTAGCAAATGTATATTTTCACAAATGCAAGCATGACATTGTGTGGGGAGGAAAAGAGTGAGTTATGATGATGATGATCGTAGGATGTTGTAGAGAGACTTTGGTCAAAATAGGGTTTTTGATTTCGTTTCTTTCTCATTTCCTATCGTTATGGTTTGTTCAATACATTGTGTTGTTAGTTATATGCAATGTGTGAGACTATTTGGTCATATTCAGTATTTTTAATCCACAGTTTTTTATAGATTACCGAAGCACTTTGTAATCTTTGAGATTTGTTTTACGAAGTTTTTTTTTAAACCGTGGGATTGTATACTTTTGTATTTCCAAATATTTGTTATGACTATTATATATTGTTTTGCTTCACCAATTTTACATGCAAGTAAGTATGCTTAACAAAGTGTCAGTGTATAATGTCTTTCACCACAATGGTTTATTGCTATGCGTCTTCGTTGAAGAAGACAACTCGAGGAAGAGGCTTTTGTTGTGGAACCCTTATGTCAAAAGATGTGAATCCAGCCTAGAGACAGTTTCCACAACACCGACATGTATGCTCTTGGTTATGCTCAGAACCATAACCACAAAATCTTGAGGGTTTTCATTTCAGAAGAGGATACCGAGTTTTGGGTTTTGAAATCTACGATTTTAGCTTTGATTCATGGAAGGTTTTGGATGTCACTCATGAGTGGGGTTTACAGTTTTTTCGACATGACGTGTCTTTGAAAGGAAATGCTTATTTTTCTGCTCTAAAGATCACATAAACAGTGAGAGGAAGAAAGTTTCAAGAGTGTTGAGTATGTTTTAGTTTTACAACGGAGAGATTTGGGCCGCCTCTGCTGTTTCCTGCTTACAAGCATGTAAACGCGTTTGTGTATCTATCTTGTGCTGGAGAAGGAAACCTCGCAGTGTTGTATCAACCACGGGATGATAATAAGACTGTCGAAATTTGCGTTAGCGAAAATATAGATGACCCCAATGTTGTTTCATGGAGAAAGTTTCCGAGTCTGCCAAGGGGTTTCATGGCTAAACTTGAACCTTTTGGTGGGAGTTTTTTTTCATTGACGAGGAGAAGAACCTAAATTGGCGTAATAGTTTCGAGAGATTTCGCCGTTACCAAACAGCTCACATCATTGGAAAAGATGAATACTTCAAATCTGTGAAAACTCGGACAAGCTCTGGATCGGATCACAACTAATGAAACTGGTACTATTATCTCCATCGTCTCCCGTTTGTGTGCTCTTCTTATGTTCCAAACTTAGTGCAACTCCCCCCAAAAACCAGACACAAAATGATGTAACTTTTAATTTGTTTCTTGCCTCTTTATCTTTGTGTGTTTGTGTGTGTTTTGAACATTTGATATCTCAATTTGTTTCTTGCCTCTTTAACACCTAATGTCTCAATTTAGTTGATGGTGTAATTGACTATATCACTTAACCACCATTAGCTAAAATTAGACTCATTAGTAGTAGTATCCTAATGGGGATTGAGACATGATTATGTAATTCTAAAAGTAATCAATAGTAAGTAAATTAATTAAATAGAATATTTGACTAATTCGAATTTGCTAGCTACGTTTTATCAAAAAAAAAACCTTACATCATTGCACGTTTACAGAATTGTAAAAGACAAGACATGCATATTACCATTCTAATAACCAAACTAAAAGGACTCTTTCCATAAAGTATCATATTTTCTTTAAAAAAATCAATTATACCATTTTTCTTCTTTGATTTTTGTTTCTTCATCCATCTGTCAAAATTGGGTAAAAATCATTACACATGATGAGTTTTTTGTCTCTTTGATTGTGGTGTGAGTTTTTATCATCCACATTATTGTAGCAATGACCCATCAAGAAATAGCTAACAAAGAAAAGTGGCTTTTAAGAACACTTTTTCATCAAAACTAGGTACCCACACACGTTAACCAAAGGAAAAAACCTGAAAAACCAAAACCCCCCATTACATTTTGTCTTCTCTTTTTCTTATTTCTCTATTACCAAATCTTATCTTTGGTTTGTTCTTGATCTGATTCTTGAACCAATTTTTAGATTCTTGAATTGGGTTTTTTTCTCTTTTAACAAAAGATACAAACTTTTTCTTTAGCAATGAAGGGAATCAAAGAAAGATTGGTGAAGAAAATCAAGCTCATCACAACTGTTAAGACCTTAAAGCAAAGCTTATCTCTTCATAAGAACAACATTGATCGCACAATACATCACATAAGAGACGAAATAGTCACCGAGTCTACTCAAATCAATGGTTGTGTCACACCACCAACGCTACAAGAACTTGAACAGAGTCTTGAAGAAGAAGAAGAAGAAAGAGACATTTTCTTGGAGTTTGAAGAGATTTGTCCACGTGGAGGAGAAGACTCGATCATATTCTACACAACAGGATTGAGAGGAGTGAGGAAAACATTCGAAGCATGTAGAACAGTAAGATTCTTGTTGGAGAATCACAAGGTTATGTATAAAGAGAGAGATGTTTCAATGGATTTAGGGTTTAGAGAAGAGATGTGGAGTTTACTTGGTGAGAAAGTTACCTCTCCGAGACTGTTCATCAAAGGTAAGTACATTGGTGGAGCAGATGAAGTTGTGGCATTGAACGAGAACGGTAAGTTCAAGAAGCTTCTCCAAGGGATTCAACGAATTGATTCGCCTTGTGAATGTTGCGAAAACGAACGGTTCTTGATATGTATTACTTGCCATGGAAGCTCAAGATTGGTTGCAGAAGAACATAATGATGATGCAGAGAATGGTAATGGTAATGACAAGATGTGGATTAGATGCAGAGACTGTAATGAGAACGGTCTTGTTAAGTGTCCTCTTTGTAGTTGAATGTTATAGTTACTATAATCTGATTTTTAACATTGAAAATGCTTTTTTTTGTAATATAAGTGAATAATAATCTCTAACAACTTTAAGAAATGAAACATATATATAGTTTGAATAAATACAATGAGTGAACATGAAGAGATTCATGCATATTCTTCATCTATCCTTACATGGGTTTGATATGGAATCATCCTTGTCTTGATCCACAAAATAAGGGTTGAATTGCTTTATGACATGCTCATAGACAGGTCTCTTGAAATACACAGCCTGTTAGAGAAAGAAACCAATGATAAGGCAGCCATACAAATCTCAAGCACGGTCTAAAAAGCCAAGAGAAACTCACATGTTCAATTACTTGTTCTGGTAACATCCATGACCATACTTTAAACTCTGGTTTAGCAGTGCCGTCTCCAAGGAGGTTTATCTCTTCCTCGTTGCCCGTAAACTTGAAGAGAAACCTGAATTAGTCAATCAATAAGGACCATATTCATTAGATTCACACAAGAGTACGTAGTAGTGTCAAGTGAGTATGAAAACAGTGTGATTAGTTACCATTTCTGAGCTTGGCCTTTGTAACTTGTTCGCCATTTACGGTTAAGTTTGTCCTTGACTCCTCGAGGGAAATCATAAGTCAGCCAGTTTGGTATCTACACGTTTATGTAGTCAAATCTCTCAAGCTTGATGGATACAAAAGACAACCTCAAACTCTTAACCATAAACCTTGAAAAAAGTATCTTGTTTTTGAAATAGATATAACAATTTACTATGAGAGAGAGAGAGATATGTCAAAAAAGCGTGCCTCCGCAATGAATTCAGCAGAGGTAACCCCTGTTTCTTCTCTTAGCTCTCTAAAAGCAGCGTTTCTCAGATCCTCTCCCTCATCAGCACCACCCTGTAAATGCCAGTGATGATACCTTAGAGAGTCATAAGCTAGTGTCTCTCTCTAGCTTAGCCTAACTTTTCAACTATTGTTTTAGCACACACACACAAGTGATAAGTAGCATATCAAAGAGCCTTAGTGTAATTTCTTACCACAGCAACAACTTTGTAACTTCAAATGAGCAATGCAATTCAGCACTTGTTTAGCAATAAAGCTAGAAACTTTACTCAATGAACTATGAAGAAGACGTTGCTTGGTAAGTTCTCTCTAGAGAGCAATTCAAACAACAAAGAAACAAGATTTAGCAACAGAGGATTCACCTGAGGCATCTGCCACGTATCAGGAACATGAATCTTTGATGCTGTAAAAATCTGCCCAAAAACAACAAACCCAAAACGCAATCTCAAATCCCAAATCACGTAAGACGAAATCAGAAGAAGAAATAGTCTTAATAACCTTTCGACAAGGGCTAACGAGACAAATCCCAACGTTTTTCCGATAACCGACAGGCGGAGACTCGACTTCTCTCGACGGCGGCGATAAAGCTACGGAACGAACCGCCATTGATTTTGACGCAGAGACAGGGAGTTTCAGGCATGAGAATTTGAAAGGATCCGAAGTGAAATCTAAGAGAAAGGAGACTGATGATTTTCCGGTGAATCCAGACGCCGCAACGGCCATTGGTGGCGACGGAAACTTCTCGTCCACTCAGATATCTCGGCGATTGATTTTTCATTTTCGTAGAGATGATTAAAAAAAAAGTATATTACGTAACTATAGTAAAAACGACGTCAAATTGATATACTACAATATACTAAACACAAAGCAAAGCCCATTAGCTATTCTAAAAAGGCCCATAACAAGCCTTTTTCTCAACAACAAATGAGAATAATTACTTTTTTTTTTTTTTTTTGGTTTATATGATAAATGAATGATTTAGTGTACATGAAAATTTAAATTTATGACATCTTTATAAATTGACATGAAACAAGGCAGTCAGACTTATGAAAAAAATGGATAGTACAAAGAAAAAAACAAGGCAGTCAGACTTATGAAAAAAATATATAGCATCATAATATTTCCAACTACTCAAGTTTAAATGCCTTTATACAAGCTATAAATAATTAATTAGTTATACAAAATATATATAAATTAAAACTGGGAGACAGAGAAGTGACCTTCGTCTAGTGACAATCATAAGTCCACAGGAGGCAGGTAGCACCACACCACCCCACCCGAGATCGATTCCCCGCGCCTACGATAGTGTATGTTTGGCTAATGGGCCGGTCATTTGTGGCCCAAATGTTGACAAAAAAAAAAAAAAATGGGAGACACACTCTTGAAAGCTTTGGTTAAAATCTCTTAATTAAGGATCATCTTAAAAATGCATTACTTGAATAAAATACATATTTTATGCATGTTTTACTAATTACCACTTATGGTCGTACATAAACTCTATGGATAATGTATATAAGCTAGTTTGTTGATATGTGGACACATAAATTTGCTTAGATATACGATTGTGACTAGACCTAATAAAGTTTAATATGAGCATAAAATTATATTGTTCATCAAATTCAAATATAAGAGTGGATTTTGCATGTTTTTCTTTTACGATTTTTCTCTTTTTTAAATATGTAAAACGTGTAGTTGCATGCGAGAATATGTACGTTTTTAACACTTTTGCCTTGGTGTGTTTTTGTTGATCTAATTCATATTTAATTTGGTCCTCAAATATATTATATATCTTTTGTAGACATCAACGTTACAAATGGCCCCACACCAAACTATACTTCTTTTTTTTGACATCAACCAAACTATACTTCTATATTGTCATAATACATGAAATTTTAATATTACGTATTTATTTCCCTAATGATAAAATAGTAATAATTTATGAGCGAGAAAGAGAGCAATGAAGTTGGAATTAAATTTCGTATTTATAATATGAAGTAACGCTCATTACAATTCTCAACTGTCTCAATTACTATTGCATTTATATTTTGGTTATTAATGATCTCTTTTAAATCTCTTGACAATTTGAACAGCTCTGTTTAATTATTTATTTTCTTACTCTGAACTACTTTCCTCTTTCATTTTACACCACTTTACATATCTTAAATTATGATCATAGGTTTGGTTTTATATCCCAAGGCAATTAATAGAAATATGTTTACATAATAATGCAAATAAAATGAGTTTCGGGTTTTTCTTGATTATGTTTTGCAATATCCAACCCTATGTTTCTAGATTTTGTTTGATTTTGACTTTCTAGATTATGTTGCAAGAAAGGGGGAATAAAAAAACAGTGTTGCATGTAGGGAAATAATCAGCTACAAAGTCTGAAGAATCTATATACTTGAATATATAGGGATTAGGATTAACCTACTAAGCCATATCGTTGATCTCTGATCTTTCTTTTCGTGATGCGTAAGCAATCTCTCTGCTACGCTAAAGAATGTCTACTTTTGCCAAAACGTCTACTTCTATTATTGCATCCAAAATAAAACAACATATGCTTAATTTTAGGCATATCCTAAAGACATAGCTACCAAAAACAGAGCATTTCAAATATTCAACATTTAAGTTTTCACATATTTTTTATAGAACTCTTCTTTCATTAGAGAACTCAAATGGTAGAAAACTATTAAGAAAAAAAAGAAGAAAAGTTAGTGCTATTTACGCTCCACCCTTTTTGAATACTTTGTTAAATTTCAATATCCCAACTTCTTCTCTAGGGTTTTAAAGTGGAGCGTGATTAGCACTACTCTCATAAAATTCAACAACTACATTAACGAAAAATAAAGTAAAACAAAAAGGCAGGATCTTTTTTTAGGGTTTTACTGGTAATCTTTCAGTTCCTCCGAGACTTGCGACCAGAGGAAGAAGCGGCTTGTTGTGCGTTTGCGTTTGAAGCGTTTTCGCGTTGGAAATCAAGAAGAACGGTGCTTTTGCATTTAGGGCATTTAGGGTCATCTTCTGATAACATAACGTACATGAGACAACGTGGACATCCTACAAGAACCATCGAACTTGTTGCCTCTGGACTCGTCAAGTAGGTCTCGTCCTGGTCCATCTCCGAAGAGACGCACGAGCTTGGTGCTGAGATCGGTGAAGTCGAGGCGGAACGGCTCCGTGATCGAGCCATCCTTCTTTGGCTTGGTGTTGGTGGTGAAAGATTCAGCTTAAGTTCAAGCTTTGGACTTCTTCTACTCATCTTTGAATTTGACCTAACTTTGTCAAATTAGGTCAGAATTGGTTCTTAGACAAGAAAGAGATCAGGTGAAATTAAGTGAAGTATGGTTAGAGAAGATACCTTGAGACTTACGTAATAAGAAGAAGGGTTTGTTAATGTGAGCAAAGAGTGTCTCTAGCTAGTATTAGTGGTGGTTGGTTTGCTTCAGCTTATGTCTTTATATACAAGAAAGAACACACCGAGAGATTGTTCATTAAGGCTTTAAATTAAATTTGAGTAAGAGAGGAGTGTGTGTGTGAAAGAGAGAGAATCATAAAGATTGAATTAAAGTATATACAATGTGATAATGATATCTATGAGGTTCATTGCTTGGATTTTGCATCAAGAGTGAAAAGTGTCGAATTTTTAGTTATTTTTAAATTTCAAACTATTAATCTTTTTTATTTAGAAAGTAAATTTAATTTAATACACCGTATATTTTTGCAGGAATCCAATTCATTGTTTATTGAATAGGAGAGGAAGAGAACAAGAAGAAGTCATTAATGTAATGGCTAACACACAAAAAAAAACAGATAAATACTCTAGAGAATTTAATTTTTCTTCATATATAAGCGTTAATATATGGAGCCAATAAAATAAATTAAATTAAATTAAATTAAATTAAATTAAAAGAGAGCCTACTTTAATTTGATGTATACTCCACAATAGAAGCTTTAAATAAAAGTAAGAAAAAACTCTTAACTCCCAAGTAACAAAATGTACAGTCAAAGATATTAAATTGAAATTAAAGAAACACAAACAAAATTAAATGGTAACACGCCAGAACTGGTACAGATAACCGAAATACACTATATAGTATTTTAAGTGCGGAGAATTACAAAACTACACCATTTGAATTACATTTCACAAAACTACACCATTTCAAAATTATTTCACAAATATACACCTAAACACTCCAAATAATATCCAAATAAACTCTACTCACACAATCCTACCCCTTAATACTATACCATAAACACTTATTAGCGAACCCAAATGAAAAGATTTTAATTTTGGCAATTTTTTAAAGGTAAATCAAGGTTTTAAAATTTTGAAAAGGTGTAAATATGAAAAAAAAATTGAATCAAGTAGAGTTTTGTAAATGAAGTGATGAAATGGTGTAGTTTTGAGAATTCCTCTTTTAGGGAGAATTACAAAACTACCCCATTTGAATTACATTTCACAAAACTACACCATTTCAAAATTACTTCACAAATATACACCTAAACACTCTAAATTATATCCAAATAAACTCTACCACATAATCTTACCCCTTAATACTATACCATAAACATTAATTAGCGAACCCAAATGAAAAAATTTTAATTTTGATAAATTTTTATAAACTAATTAGCGAACCTAAGTGAGTCCAACATTTGATAGTCAAACTTTTTTTGGCTTATTATTAAGAGATTTTGATTGGAAAAACTACTAAATTTGCAGTGTGACTTAATTTCCCATGTCAAGTTATTTAATGAAATTTGGAAGATCACTTGTTATTTTTAAATTTTGGGAGAAAATTGATACACTTTCACACAATTTTATAACATATAGTATATATATATATATATATATATATATATATATATATATATATATATATATATATTTTAACAACATAACATATTTATGATTCGTAATAATACGGATATATCTCCAATTGCAAGTATTATGAAAGTTGACAAAATTACAATTAATTCCATTTAAGTTAATTTAATACAACGTTTGGCAGTATTTACAATTAATGTTAAGCCACTACAAGAGATATTTAAATACTTTAGAGTAGTATATGACTATATGGGAATTTTTTTTAAAAGTTAAATTAAAATTAGTATACTATGTAGGGCAATTCACAAAAATACCATGAAAAAGTTTTTTAGATAAAAATAATATTATAGATTTTTTTCCTTAAATACCATTAAATTTTTCTTTAGACAAAAATACCATAAATTTATAATCTTCAAAATTAACCCTGAAACTCTCAAAATTAACCCTGAAACTCTCAAAATTAACCCTGAAACTCTCAAAATTAAATCATATCCCCTTTGATACTATACTATAAACGTATATAGCTAACCCAAAAAGAAAATTTAAATTTTAAAATTAGTTTTTATGTTTATGATATTTTAATGTATTTGGAAAAAAAAATTATAAGATTTCTTTTGTACCAAAAAAACATTTTTTAATATATTTTGAGGAATTTCTATGTATTATCCTCGTTGCAACAAAATCGATATAATTAGCGAATATATAAATATGGGCTTCTCAATTGTTCTGGATCCATTTATTTTGCATAGGGTGGCCGTTCGGGTTCGGGTTTATTCGAATTTTGGGTGGATGATTATAAAATCCGTTCGGGTATTTCAATAATTTTTTTGGTTTCAATTCGGGTTCGGTTTCTTTCAGGTTTGGTTCGGGTTCGAACATCTAAAATTATTAAAAAAATTCCAAAATCTATACTATTAAAAGAGAAGACAAAACGCTTATGTGTCGCGACGTGAGAGCTTTTAAGATATTTTTAATTTTTTTGCGATTTAGTCCTTATATTTTTGAACAATTTTTGTTCGGCGAATTCCGTAAATTATATTTTAGGCCCAACGAATTCAGGCCCACGTATAAAACTTTTAAGAATTAAATTTCTCCCACATTGAAAACAATAAGAAACTAGATAAGAAATCTTCTTATATAAATAAGACTTTATCACATACAAAATTATTAAAGCGGACATTCGGCCTGCGAATTTCTGTAAATGGGGTATGCATAATGCAAGTCTTTTTCTTTGAATAAGCCTTGATTAGTTATTTCGGCTTTCGATAATGATCTTTCATAGATGCATGCCTCATAAATTGCCAACGAATATTAGGAACTTTTATTAGTGGATTGGAGCATTGACATTCGGTTTTCAGGTCAGTCTCATTCGAGTTCGGGTTTTTCGGGTGAAAGGATATAAAATCAGTTCTTATTTACAAATACAATTATATTCAGATCAAATCTATTCGGGTTCAGGTCGAGTTTCATATATTTAACAAAACCTAACATGGAACCAAATATTATTCGGTTCGGGTTTTTTGATTTTTTTGTTCGAATTTTCAGGTTTTACATATTTTTGGTAAGAATTTTTGGTTTAATTTTGGTTTTTTCGGGTTCGGTTCGGGTTTTGGTTCGACTTATTCATATAACCCACAAAAAATTGAAATAGTCTACTAAAATCCAAATTACCTTATCAAAACTATATACATGTGTATATCTTCGGATCTATTCGAGTACAATTCGAGCCTCATGTCGGTTCAGGTTAGAACGCAAACTCGAGTTAGAAAATATTAAAACCCGATAGGATAATATGAGAACCGAAACCAGATTTTTCAGGTCGATTTGGTTTCGGGTTTTGGATCTCGGGTTAAATGTTAACCCTAAATTGATAAATTCATGGTCTTCCATAATATAACTTAATATTATTTATAAATATCTTGTCCCGCTCAAGGCGCGGGGTACTTACCTAATTATAAATTAAAACATTCGAAAGTATATAGCTAATTAGGATGATCCGAATAATAAACAATTAAAACTATTACAAATTACTTAAATTATACTCCCTCCGTTTTTTAATGTAGGATTTTCTAAAAAAAAATCACAAATTAAGAAGTTGTTTAAATTGACTTTTATAACCTCATTTATTGTTGCTATTAAGATTGATAAAATATAAACATGATAAACCATAAATGTATAGTAAGGACATAATAGGAAAATATGTGTTAATTATGCTAATTATGCTAGAAAATCCTACATTTCAAAACAAATTTTTTTTCTAGAAAATCCTACATTAAAAAACGGAGGGAGTACAAAACTACTCGAAATATTAGAAAATGTTACAATTTTGGAAATAAATTTAGTAACAAATATAAAGTTACTAGTATTCATATACATTTAATTAAATTTTTGGATACTTCCGATATCTATTCGGATTCGGGTTTTAAATTTTAAAACCCATTCGGGTATTTAGTCGGTTGCGGTACGGCTTCGAATTTGGGCCTTAGGAAATGGGTCCAATACAAAATAACGAAACACACTTCACTAGGCTTATGGCCTAAAGTCCAGTAACGTGATAGAATGCATGAGAATCACTCATTCATAGAATAATAATGAACCAACTAGGATTTAACCCGTGGTACACAACGAATTTATGTTTTTTATAAATAATTTTATATATATACAGTTAATTTAGAAGTTTGTAATATTTTTTCTGATGTGTAAAATAAATAAAAATATTCATAATTTCTAAAGAGTATTTTGTTCTTTTATTGTTTATGCAAATAAATATAGAGAAATTCACAAAACTACACCCTTTCAATCATTCTTTCACAAAACTACACATAATTCAATATTTTCACAAATTTACACCCTTTCAAAACTTTAAAAGCTTGATTTACCTTTTTCAAAATTACCAAAATTAAAATATTTTCATTTGTGTTCGCTAATTAGTGTTTAGAAATAGTATTAAGGGGTATGATTGTGTGGATAGAGTTTATTTGAATTTAATTTTGAGTGTTTAAGTGTAGTTTTGTGAAATATTTTTGAAATGGTGTAGTTTTGTGAAATGTAATTCAAATGGTGTAGTTTTGTGATTCTCCCTTTTTGTTGAAATCTTATTTTTGTTATACTCTTTGAATTTTGTTTAGTTTATTTTTTGGTGTTGATGCTTTTGTTAGAATGATAGATTATAAAAAGATTAGTTAGATTAAACACTGATTTATTTTGGCATATTTGTGTCAATGATTATTCAGAGTTTGACACTTAATTTGTCGAGGCATAAGCAGAGTATTAATTAAATTTTTGGGTAGTGCAGGTACCATTCAAATTTCGGGTTGGGATCTATTCGGATTCGGGTATTAAGTAGGTTGCGGTACGGCTTCGAATTCGGGCCTTAGGATTTGGGCCCAATACAAAATAACGAAACACACTTCACTAGGCTTAGGTCCTAAAGTCCAGTAACGTTATAAAATTGCAGGAGAATCAATGATTCATAGAATAATAATGAATCAATGATTTTGATCTTAAAGATACACATTTTGAATATTCTTTTACAAAGTTCAAACCAATTAATACTCTGCTTATGCCTCGACAAATTAAGTGTTAAACTCTGAATAATCATTGACACAAATATGCCTAAATAAATCAGTGTTTAATCTAACTAATCTTTTTATAATCTATCATTCTAACAAAAGCATCAACACCAAAAAATAAACTAAACAAAATTCAAAGAGTATAACAAAAATAAGAATATCCAGTGATGCTTTATATAGCAAACAAAGTTCAAGCTTAATAACAATCCATCCATCAAAAACACATAAAAGAGAGAGACAAATCAATGATTCAGACACAATCTCTCTCTGTCTCTTTCAATTTACCTTTTGCCACGGGCATAGCCAAAAGAAGAAACAGGAGCAGCAGAGACAGGATCCACCTTAAAGAAACCTTGCAAATCCGCCATACCAAGAGAAGCAAGCATATCAAGCGTCTCTTTATCGACTTCAATGTGATCCGTTTTAATGGCGGATTCGTCGGGCACGAAATCCATGCGACGCTCGCGCTCTTCCTCTTGAAGCTTGAGAGAGATGCCACGCACGGGTCCCTTCTGGATACGTTTCATCAAATGTGTTGAGAATCCAGCGATTTTGTTGCGGAGACGCTTCGATGGGATGATAGCTACTTCCTCGAGGATCTTTTTGTTCGTGTGGAAATCGAGCGTCATGCGTGAGTAGTACTTTTCTATTACTTGTCTTGATGATTTCTTCACCGTCTTTGTTCGTACTCGTCCCATTTTCTTTTCTTTTGGAGCTTTGTTTTTGCTTCTGCGGCGGAGAATTAGGGTTTTGTTTGATGAAGAGAGTGGTTTATTTTTTTTATATATATGGTGGAAGTTGATTTTAGGGTATATTGATTATTTGTAGTGAGGCCCAATCTTGGCCCGTTTAGGGTTTTGAAGATTTTGGGAAGGGAAGGGCCCATTTAAGAAGTTTTTATTAACACTAATTTAAATTTAATCATCATTTGTTAATCAAAATTTAGGAGTTGCTTCAAAAACAGGCTACAAAAAGCCAAAGTCGCTGATTGGATTCTTGTGGTACAATGAAATAACTGGAGATCTAGCTAAGCACATACTCGCATTCACATAAATGAATCCATCTTTTGGAACTAACTAGTTCGTTTTAGAGTGATCAGATTCATCTTTAGGGACTTTAGGCTCTTCTTTTTGTTGCATAACTTGCTGGACTCCCTCATGGTAACCTTTTATAAAGCTTTTAAGAGCGTCTTTATAATTAGAAGCTCTTGTCATGTACACTCGTTGTAATGCAGGCCTTAAAGTCTCCATGCCACCTCTTGCAGCTACCGCTGTATACAAGAGCAGAAGAAAAAACAACGAAAAATCAAACGATTATGAATAAAAAGGCGGAAAAATAGGTTATACAGTACACAAAACTAACAACTCATCACTACATCAGCAACTTTTAGTCAAGCAAATGACTGCTCAACAACAATAGTAAAATTCTTGTGGCAACCAAAGAAGAAGTATGTAGAAATATCTGCCATTACCCGGCTTCTTCGATAACTTCATTTTGAAAACAAGTCATACACAAAATTGAAACAGGAAGTTTCAGTTCTTACCAAGATCTTCCAAAACAGAGGGTTCTTGCTCTGTCTCTTGAGCTTTCTTTTTAGGTTCAGTGTCACCATGTTTCTTGTAATCATTAGGACGAAGCTCAGGACCTATGTCTCTCACCCAGCTTGCAGCATAAAGCCTTGAAGCTTCCTTCAACACCTAATCACAAAACAATGTATATAATATAATCACCCCAGTGGTTAAACATCACACTACACTTAGATGCATAGCTTCTCTACCCATGAAACTCAAAATAATAAGAGATTCTTATATCACAATAAACAAATTTGTTTGCTCAGATAAGATAATTCAAGGATTCATTCATAATAAATCTAAAAGCAAACCAAATCAAAAAGTATGAATAAACACAGATACTAGAGGAAGGAGTGCGACGGAATCTCACCAGAAACCGCTCGTGCCAAGTCAATTTGCGGCGTTTCACGAAGTGAGGAGGATCGGGAAGTGAAGAAGGCAAGACGATTTCCTTGAGATCGTGACGGATGTAATCGGAGACTTTGCGATACACAACCTTCACTTTCATATCTTCCACTTTCTTCCCCGTCGGAGATTTTGCACAAGTCGCCGCCGTCGTCGTCGCTTCTCTCTATGCGAGAGACATCCTTAAATCTCCGGTTTAATTCCGGTACAGTCTCATTGTGATCTATTTGTTTCGGTTTTACTTAACCGGAAACTCTACAATTTAATTGGTTATTGAGGGAATTATTGATTTGGTTTAGTTTTATATGGGCCTTAGTTACTATTGGGCCTAAAATTCAATACAGAGTCTATATTAGGGCAAAACAGAGTCTCTACTATATATGTAGCATCATCTTCACTTTAGTGATAAGCAGCAAAATTAGGGTTTTGAATTAAAAAAAAAACTAAGATTTTTTCTTTTGATTATTCGTCCTCTTTATTTTGTTTTCATTGCGCGACCCTTAAGATCGCCTTCCACATATGCTTAATGGAAGCGTGTCGAGTCATAGCCGCGCAAAATCGAAACTTTTAATTGAGTATTTTTGTTTTTAGGGTTCTCCTATTAGCAAAAACTCTTTCCTGATAATTTATAAGCACGAGGCTTTATTGATTTTAAGATCTGTTTCTGTTCGTTGTACTCTTCAGATATAATTGTTAGCTATATTAGTGATTTTTATCTGCTTGAGATCTCAGCGTTTCGGGATTTTTTCAGATTTTGATTTCGATTTTATTGTATCTCGTGCTTTTTTATTGGGTCTGATACATATAGTTGTGATTTTTTCTTTGTTTTTTTTTTAATTAAATCGGTGAGAATGATGAATTTAATTAGATGTACGAATTGGGAGTAATTACCTGATCAATGAATTCAAAACCTTTTTGAGGCATATTCATATTTTCTGACTCGCCGAATTTTAAATATCTGAACTTTTGATATGTTTTTTTACATTTGTTTTGTTGTAATGGTGGAGAAATGAGGAAGAATTTAAACTTGTGAATAAACCATGAGATTTTACAAATTTTGCTTATTGATATTCTGATCCCACCTTTGCGACATACTTTTTTGAAGTTAATATTTTTTAAAAACAATGTTTTTGTTTTCTTACCTTTATTTAGAAAAGAGTAAATTAGTGTTTTAGAAACTTTTAAAATTATAGTATCTCAATTATGTGATTTTGATGTTCAGTGTAAAATTACGAAATTCACCCGTTAGCAAATTAAAAAAAAATCACTCAATTATCAAATTTGTGTCAAATCTAGAACATCGTAAATTCTTCAAGAATCTCTTTTGGAGTTATTACTAGAGTGTGAAAGATCAATTAATTGGAGAAAGGTGGTGATTTGAGGAAGAAAATAAATTGTTAAACAATAAGACATTACTGTTGTTTTTTGCTATTTTGATACCACTGATAGACATTGAGGATTGATTATAAAGAACAAAATTAATTAGACAAGATATTGCCTTGTAAAATGAATATATATCGAGTTTAAAATATTTTAATCATATCAAATAACCAGTTGATTATGTTTGTAGGTCAAAATATCAAATTATAGTTACTTTGTGTCGTAAAACAAATTGGGCCATAGAAATCACTCTTTCTAAAGAAATCCAAATTATAAAATATCAAAAGTTGTGAACCGAATCAAATATATCTAGTTTTTACCGAATTAAATATATCTAGTTTTTACCGATTTAGTAATTCAAGTTTGGGAGTTTTATGTAATTTTAATTTTTTGTGGTATATTTTTGTTTTTACCTAAGTATTGAAATCGTGGATATACAAGTTGTTTTCGTGTAAAAAGGCTATGTTCAACATACCTTTGATTGAAAATTATGTAAAAAATCAAAAAAATATACAAATTCATTCACCAAAACCAAATCCGTTGTCAAATAAATTACAGTGAAATATATTATAAAACTAAACAATTTGAATTACATTTTACAAAATTACATCATTTCAAAATTACTTCACAAAACTACACATAAACATTTAAGATTAAATCCAAATAAATCTTACCCACACAATCTTATCCCTTAATATTATAACCTAAATACTAATTAGCGAACCCAAATGAAAAAAAATTAATTTTGGTAATTTTTAAAAGGGTAAATCAAGCTTTTAAAATTTTGAAAGAGTGTAAATTTGTGAAAATATTTAATTATGTATAGTTTTGTGAAGGGAGGGTTGAAATGATGTAGTTTTGTGAATTTTTCTAAGTTTATTGAGATAATTGTCTCAACAAGTTTCATATGGTCCCTCCACATAGGACTACAAACCCTCTTTTGGGCAATGTGATGTCTCCATCATTAAATTTGAAGTGTGTTTTTTTGTAAGAAAAAAGACTTGAAGTTAGATATTAATTCCATGTCGAAAACCCATCGGAGGCGTTCAAGGCGGAGTTGAGCGACTTTTTTTTTTAATTAAATTCTCGTTTTATGCTTTATTAAATTCTCGTTTTACCCTCCGAAGTCGATAGTTTAACCAAATTAATTGGCTAGGTCTCGAGGTTTTATTTCCATCCAATATCCATTTTTCAAAATTGGCATTATGTAACCAACATTATAAGCAAAGGTGTTTGGCCTGAAGAGATGAGAAGAAGTGCTCCCTGGATTATGTGGTATTTGTGGAAAAACATAAACAGTTTCGTGATTGAAGGTAAAAGTTTTTGTGCTTTGGATACGGCAAAAAAGATTAAAAAAGAAGTAGCCTTGTGGTTTTTAGCTCAAGAAGTAGTTGAAGATAGACAAAGAATAATGCAGAGCAAGAAGGTGAAAGTGTGGTCTCCTCCGGAAGTTTCTTGGTTAAAATGCAACATAGGGACAAAGTGGGACAATAATGCAAGAAAAGCAGGTGCATCGTGGGTTTTGAGAGACAATAAAGAGGTTGTGTTGCTGCATAGTCGAAGGGCTTTTAGCGGTATTGACTCTATGCTTGAGGCTCAATATGTGATTATAAAATGGGCTATGAAAAGTATGTTGAGCCATAGAATTGAAAAAGTGGTTTTCGAAGGAGAATCTGCTAGTTTAGTCCAAGCCATTAACAGACCAAAAACATGACCTAACTTCAGGTACTATATTGTGAGTTTGTCTATAATCTTAAACAGGTTTCTTGAATGGGAAGTAAATTTTGTTGAAAGGAGATGCAATAAAGGAGTTTCTCTAATAGCTCTAAGTGTCATAAGAAGTGGTAATTGGGCTTCTTACGTGGCTCGTGGTCATCCAAGTTGGTTAAATCTGTTATTTTCCGAAGAAATTGTTTGATTTTTTTGTCTCAGTATGATCTATATAACGAGGTTGTACAACTTTTTACCTCTGTTATTGTATTGCTGGGTAATCTTTTTCGGTTTTTATGGCTTTAGTGCCCATGTTTTGTCCGTCCGTGGACATCATGGGTTTTTGCTATAGTATGGGTTGGGTGTAATCACCAAGTCACTTTCATATTTAATTTAAAAACCAGTTGGAAAAAAAGACTTTGGCTTCGCTCTCTCGAAAAAGAGTCTTTTATGATAAACTTAATAAAATGTGTTTGTTTGACAAAAAAAGAAATAGTCTCAACAAAATTGAAATTAAAACGATTATTCTTTTAGATTTGGGAGAATTACAAAACTACTTCTTTTTAATTGTATTTCACAAAATTACACATTTTAAAAATTTCTTTACAAAACTACACCTAAACACTAAAAATTAAATCCAAATTATGCCTACCCAAACAACCCTATCCACTTAATCACTATACCCTAAACACTAATTAGCGAACCCAAATAAATTTTTTTAATTTTGGTGAAGTTTTAAAGAATAAATCAAGCTTTTAAAAATTTGAAAATGTGTAATTATGAAAAAAAATTGAATTAGGTAAAATTTTGTAAAGGAAGGTATGAAATGGCGTAGTTTTGTGAGTAATTTGAGAAGTTGAATTAATTTCTTTTATTGTGTAATTCATTTTCTAAATGAGAAATTCCTTAGATTACCATCAATATAAGTTTTTGTTTTGAAAATACTATTCAAAGTTTTTTTGTAACACTAATACCATTAAAATGGTTTTTATATCAAAATATCATAAAAAGTAGTAGTTTCCAAAAATACCACAAACACAAAAAATGAGTTTTAACACTTTTAGATTTTTTTTATTTGGGTTCGATATATAGTTTTTAGGGTATAGTTTTGAATGTATTAGGTGTAATTTTGAAAATTTAATATTTATGGTATTTATGAGAAAAAACTTTTTAATGGTATTTGTAAAACTTTCAAAAATGTGTGCTAATTATGTTAAAAAAAACTTTTTTTTAGTGTTACTCTTAAGAATTGCCCAAATTTAATTGTTTTTGTTAGTTTGTGATTTATCAAAATGAAATTTTTGGTTATACATAATTTTCTGAGGAATTCACAAAACTACATCCTTTCAATTCCTCCTTCACAAAACTACACCTAATTTAATTTTTTCACATATTTACACCCTTTCAAAATTTTAAAAGCTTGATTTACCCTTTTAAAAATTACCAAAATTAAAATCTTTTCATTTGAGTTCGCTAATTAGTGTTTATGGTATAGTAGTAAGGGGTAGGATTGTGTGGGTAAGATTTATTTGGATTTAATTTTGAGTGTTTAGATGTAGATTTGTGAAGTATTTTTAAAATAGTGTAGTTTTGTGAAATGTAATTCAAATGGTGTAGTTTTTAGATTCTCCCTAATTTTCTTGATATTTAGTTTCAAATTTCAATCATTTTAAACTTGTTTAAGTGTAAGTATCAAACAATCAAATTACAATTACAACACATCTTACAAAATCCTACTAAATAAAATTACAATTACAACACTTCTTTCACTTTTCTTTAAAAATAACCTATGACAAAAAATTTCTTCCAATTTCGTTAAAAATAGAAATCACTCATAATAAAACAAACATCTTATTATATAAAAATGAACGTGTTTAATTATAATTCACCAGATCGTGACATGTGTCACAATTATTTTAGATCGCGACATTTCTTGTTATTAAAATAAATAATCTTCTTAAAAAATAGGAAAAAAGAAGAATGTAAACACCTTACAAAATGGAAATCTTATAAATTAAACACTCAATGTTGTTAAAATAATGTTTAAGAAAAAAAATTTTAAAAGAAAAAAAGAAAGAAAAAATGTTAATAATGTTTAGGAAAAAATCTTAATAATGATAATAATTTTAGGAAAAATGTTAATAATTTTAAAAGAAGAAAAAAATAACTTTTAGAAAAAAGACAAAACAAAAAATAAGAAAAAAAGAGAAAGAAAAAACAAAAAAAAGAAAAAAATATTAGTTTGTTAATAAAATAACGGATATAATATTAATTTCCGTTTAAATCTAACTATAACTATATAAATTTACTAACAATATTAATATATAATTATAAAATATTTTTATGTAATTTGTCCGCGTATTACGGGGGATTTCATCTAGTTACATAATATACTTGATATTTACTTCCTTAATTTTTTTAATTAAAAGTTGAATAAAACAACAAAAATTGGTAAGTGGCTTTCCTTTTTTATACAATCCAACGGATACTTTGGAGCGACTAGATTAGTAAATTCTCCGACGCCAGCGCATTGAATCTTTCATGACTATCTAAACACCGTTAGATCTATATTCTTTTAATCCAACGGCTATTAATGAAAGCCCTAAAAAATATGACCGTTGGAATCGACCCGTTGGCTCCTCTTCATAAGAAGCCCTCCTCTCTCTCTTTCTTCTTCACAATCTCACATTACTTTTCAACGAAGAGGAAAATTCAATTTCACAGAGAAGAAGAAGGTTAAAGAATCATTATCAGATCGATAATGGCGACGACGAGAACAAACGCTCCTGAACATGTCAGAGGTATAAAATCTTTCGCCTTTTTTGATTCTTATTGAATATCGCGTTCTAATTTCTTCGAATCGTAAAATTTGATTTTGCGTCTGATTCTATATTCGTTAGATTTTGAATCTGGGTTTTGTATACTCTGTGTTGGTTCCGATCTCGAACGATTTCGCGTTTTGATTTGCCCTAACAAAGATTAGATCTGATTTCTCCTAACGATTTTGGGCATCGATTCAAAGATTAGATCTTGATTTTGCTTCTTTCGGGGTTATGTGAAACAGGTGCTTCTCTCGTTGATGGTTTAAAGATGCAGAACAAGAATGGTGCTTTGAAGAATCGTCGTGCTCTCGGCGACATCGGAAATGTCGTCTCCGTCGCCGGAGTTCAAGGAGGCAAGCCACAACCTCAGATCAACCGACCAATAACGCGAAGCTTCCGTGCACAGCTTTTAGCGAATGCCCAGATCGAAAGAAAGCAAATCAATGGAGATAACAAAGCTGTTCCTGTTCTTGGTCCTAAAAGACAACAACCTCTTGCTCCAAAGAATCAAGAAGCTCCAAAAGCGGCTGTTCAGAAGAGAAACCTAGTGATTAAGCAGCAACAACCTAAACCTGTTCAAGTGATTGAGATCAAAGAGGAGAAGAAGAAGGTGAAGGAAATAGCAGTGTCGCCTAAGAACAAGAAAGTGACTTACTCTTCGGTTCTTAGTGCTAGGAGTAAAGCTGCTTGTGGTATAACCAATAAGCCGAAGATTCTCGATATCGATGAATCTGATAGAGATAACCATTTGGCTGCGGTGGAGTATGTTGATGATATGTACTCTTTCTACAAAGAAGTCGAGAAAGAGAGCCAGCCTAAGATGTATATGCACATCCAAACCGATGTTAATGAGAAGATGAGAGCAATCTTGATTGATTGGTTATTAGAAGTTCATATCAAGTTTGAGCTTAACCTTGAGACTCTCTACCTCACTGTCAACATCATAGACAGGTTCCTCTCTGTGAAAGCTGTCCACAAGAGAGAGTTGCAGCTTTTGGGAATCAGTGCCTTGCTTATCGCTTCCAAGTACGAAGAGATTTGGCCTCCTCAGGTATATTGTTTATGACCCATTTGATTGATACTAAAAAGATTGACTGTATTTCTATGTTCCTAATGATCATCTGTTGTGTGGCATTGTGTAGGTTAATGATTTGGTGTATGTCACGGACAATGCTTACAATGGCAAACAGATTCTAGTGATGGAGAAAACCATTCTTGGAAACCTTGAATGGTACTTGACAGTGCCTACTCAATACGTCTTCCTTGTCCGTTTCATCAAAGCTTCCATGTCTGATCCAGAAGTGAGTTACTTCTTTTTGCGTAAAGGTCCTATACTTTTAAAGAATTAGATTTTGTATAGAAACTGATATTTGGGTTTTGTTGTTGCCTGTGTCTAGATGGAGAACATGGTTCACTTTCTTGCAGAATTGGGTATGATGCATTATGACACCTTGATGTTCTGTCCTTCCATGCTTGCTGCTTCAGCTGTTTACACAGCGAGATGTTCGTTGAACAAGTCTCCTTCTTGGACAGATACCTTGAAGTTCCACACAGGCTACTCTGAATCTGAGATCATGTAAGTAGAGAAAGACTTTCAAGTATCTATCATCTGTTTTGTTTGTTGTTGTTTCTTTTTGAATTGTAGAAGCTTATATGTCTTTGTTGTGTGTTGTTGTTATAGGGATTGCTCAAAGCTTCTGGCTTTTCTTCACTCGAGATGCGGAGAGAGTAGGTTACGTGCAGTGTACAAGAAGTACTCAAAGGCAGAGAATGGAGGCGTTGCTTTGGTTTCACCAGCCAAGTCTCTGTTGAGTCCTGATATGAAGAAGCCTGTTTCTTCTTAAAGTGTGGTGTTATGTTCATCAGATCTCTCTCTCTCTCTCTCTCTCTCTCTCTCTCTCTCTGATTCAATTCTAGACAATAACTCTCTTTTGTTGTTATGAGTTTAAAAAGTAGTAATGAATTCTTACAAGTGTATTTTGTTCTTAATCTCTTATTAATGAATATTTTGTTCTTTATCTCTGATGATATATATGATCTAATTTTTGGACAACGATCATGTTTTCACAAGAGCGGTAAATTTAATCTGTAGAGTAAAATCCGGTTTAAAGTTAAAATCTCATGACCTATCTTTTTTACGATAACCTTCGGGATCATTTAGAGGGTTCTATCCTCACAGCAGAAGAAATGTTGTGAATCTTAAAATAATCCAAAGAAGACGATACTGACAAACAAAAAGCGTAGCGAGAAGATGACGTGCTTCTCTTGTGTTGTTCATCATCATCATCTTCTTCTTCCTCCTTCATCAACTTCCAAATCCATACTCAGATTCCCTTCTTCTTATCTCAAACCTAATCCCAATCTTCTCTTACATGGCTCGTCTCGCTCTCTCGTCTCCTGTTTTGACGGCAGCAACAACGGACCTCCTTCCTCCGGCGACGCCGTCCCCAAGCAAGTTCCTCTGTTTCCGATATCAATTATTGTCTTCGAATTTCATATAAGCAAGCTAGTTTTTTTCCTTATTGAATATCGATTTAGGGATGATAATGATACTGCCTTATAGTTTTATGTGTTTGTATGATCTGTGTTGTTATCATTTGAATTGTGATTGTTTAATGGTTAGATATTGCCTTGTAGTTATTATGTGTGTGTATGATCTATGTTGTTGTTATTATTTGGATTGTGATTGATTTGTTTAATGTTGTGTTTTTTTTTTGATTTGGTGTGTAATGGTTTTAGTAACTTCTGTATTATTGAGGGATCAGAGACAGTACAAGATTTCATGCAGATGCAGCTTCAGGAGATTCAAGATAACATTAGGAGCAGACGCAATAAGATCTTTCTACTCATGGAGGAAGTTAGGAGGCTAAGGGTTCAGCAAAGGATTAAGAATGTTAAGTCCATCAGTGAGCTTAGCGAGCTCGAGGCAACGGAGATGCCGGAGATCCCTTCTTCGATTCCGTTTCTGCCTAATGTGGTTAGTTACAAAACTTACAGAACACATACATCCTTTATTATGACAATGTTTGTTTTTGACTCTTTTTTGTCTTTTGTAATAGACTCCAAAGACTTTAAAACAGCTCTATCTGACCAGTGTTGCTTTCATATCGGGAATCATTTTCTTTGGTGGTCTGATTGCACCTAATGTAAGTACTAGAACAGCCTCCACATTCATATAACTCTCATAGATAAACTAGATAGCTATGCTTATACATGCATATAACTATCGAATATTGTGTTCTATATCGCGAGTTATTTGTGTCTCTCGGTTTTTACTATTCTTGAATGGATAATCGATGATTTTATATGTTAGTTGGAGCTCAAAGTAGGATTAGGAGGAACCTCGTATGAAGATTTTATAAGGAGCTTGCATCTACCTTTGCAACTAAGGTACTAATACTAGTCAAGTCAAAACCATTGACTGAAAATATAACCAAACTAGTCAGCTTAAGTGTTCCTGAATCTGAAACAGCGAGAAAGTAAGAATTCTTTGTTTGTCATGTTGTAATCTAGCCAAGTAGATCCCATTGTGGCATCTTTTTCTGGCGGCGCCGTGGGTGTGATTTCGACCTTGATGCTTATTGAAGTGAACAATGTTAAACAGCAAGAGAAGAAGAGGTGCAAGTATTGCCTTGGGACTGGTAATTTTATATATATCAATGTCATGGCTTATGATGAAATGTCTTTAAAAAACAATTTTCCCTTTATCATGAAATGGTGTGTATTTGCTTGATCCCTTCCTATAGGATACTTGCCATGCGCTCGATGTTCAGCAAGTGGTGTGTGCTTAAGCATTGATCCAATTACACGACCAAGAGGTTCAAATCGGCTTCTGCAAGTCCCTACAACGACAAGATGTCTAAACTGCTCAGGTGCAGGAAAGGTAAAAAGAAACAACATAACATACAATCTGATTTGAGTCCATATGATTTTATTCTGTCTTTGTGTGCCAAATTGTGTAATTTTGTATATGAATCAGGTGATGTGTCCAACGTGTCTCTGTACTGGTATGGTCACGGCTAGCGAGCATGACCCACGATTCGACCCTTTTGACTAAATAAAGTGAGGATCTTGCCTTTGCCTTTGAAAGTTAATATCTATGTACATTGGTCCCCGTAAAGGCCAAGCCAAGAAGACTCTCAACGAAGGAAAATCTAAAACCTCATCATATAAATGTTCTTTCACCTATTAAAAGAAGATAGAAATTATAACTTTTGGCTAAAGCTTGACTTACTGCTAAACTTCATATAAATATATCAATTATGTAAAATTCACCATAAGAAACTCTTCTTTACATCATAACAAACCAACCAAACTCAAGCCTCTTTAAATTCTATATTGTAGTTAATGAAAATGCTTAATTTGAAATACTTAGTTTCACAGAAAAGTAAATAGGACAGTAAGACAGTTTGGCCGAGTGGTCTAAGGCGCCAGATTTAGGCTCTGGTCCGAAAGGGCGTGGGTTCAAATCCCACAGCTGTCATGTTTTTTACTAATTTTGCGTTTTAATATTTTTAAAAGAAAGAATCAAAAGTGGAGGAAGGGATCGTAACGTAAGTTGAGATGATCATCCTTCCATAGTAACCAGTTATGATCAATTTGTTTTTGATGAAATCTCTTTGTTTATAGTCGTCAAGGAAAAAGACCAGAGAGACCAAAGAAGAAAATGTGACACTAGGACCAATGCCGGCTTAGAGGGAGACACAAGAGGTGCGACGCATTACGGCCATGATTTTAGGCCCAAAATTTTTATAATTTTTTTATAATTTTTTTTTGTATTTTTATATATATATTTTTACCTAATAAAAATCTCGTCACTTTTTAAAAAAATAAGTTTAAAAATTAATTTTTAAAATTATAACTCATTTTTTTGAAAAAAATACAAAATATGTTGTAGTGAAGTGCCCATATTTTTTTTATTTCTTTGTAAAAACGTGTAGTTTTTTTCCGCTCCAAAACCCGGAAATATGGGAGAATTACAAAACTACACCATTTAAATTACATTTCACAAAACTACACCATTTCCAAAATATTTCACCAAACTAAACTTAAAACAGGCTTCCTTAAGCTCGTGCTCCTCTTCTTAGCTATCAGTAAACAAAAATACTAGGAAGAAAGATTGTTACTTCTTTAATATGGGCCAAACCTTAAAAGTTAATGGGCCTAGGCCCATAATTTTAAATCGGGTTTATAGAAAATAAGGGTTTGGTCTAAAAACAAAGAGATATAAAACAAAGAAGAGTGGGTATAAAAAAGGTTTAATACGACTTCCCACTTTTTAGCCAAGTCTCCCTACTCTCTCTTTCTTCATTGTTTAGCCGCCGCCGTTTCCTCCTCCTCCTTAACCTATTTTTGAACTTCTCTCTCTCGTCTCCGTCGAGAAACATCCGTCAAGCTAATCTAACGGTGAGTTCAATTTTTTTGGTAACGAAGCTCGTTGATTAGTTCTTTAGTAGATTATACAACATAGCATAACTTTCAATCTAGGGTTTCTCTTAGCCTATTTTTTATGTTGATTATTGTCGAGTAGCATAACTTTAAACTAGGGTTTATGAACTATTTGTTGATTTAATCGTTTGTTTGCTTGTTTATTGGATGCTGTATTAAGTGTTTATTCAAGCTCATATATGTTTGTGTTAGGTAGTGCTTGATTTTGTGTATTATCTAGATATGGAAGCTAACACTTGTCTCTGCCTAGTTTACCTGTTTATATTGCTGACGAAGTAGTTTCCGACATTATTTGATCTTTGTGACAGGAATAAAGTGGATCCAAAGCATTTTTCATCATGCCAAGTTGGGGAAATAGACTTGCTATGAAGCTAATTGCTTACTCCAACGAGCTTTTGGATGGAAAACCGCTCTATTCTTCGTCTAATTGTCTTCCCATGAAGGCACTGAACCGTGAACCCGCTGGTCATGCCTTTCATTCCGCTGCACTCAAACTGCGTGGTTGTGCTAAGGAAGCCACAGGCAAAACCGAAGAGACTGAGAAGAAAGTCTCGAACGAGAAGGACAAGGAATATACTCCTTCCTATGACTCGCGTAACAACAAAGGAAAGAAGAAGTCTGGGAAAACGCAACATGATCACTATGCGTTGTTGGGTCTTGGGAACTTAAGGTATCTTGCAACAGAAGATCAGATAAAGAAAAGCTATCGCGAAGCTGCTTTAAAGCATCACCCTGATAAACTTGCCACTCTTCTTCTTGCTGAAAATACTGAAGCAGCGAAAGAAGCTAAAAAAGAGGAGATTGAATCTCACTTCAAGTTGATTCAAGAAGCATACGAGGTTTTGACGGACCCGACAAAAAGAAGAATATTTGACTCTACTGATGAGTTTGATGACGAAGTCCCTAGTGATTGTGCGCCACAGGACTTCTTCAAGGTTTTCGGTCCAGCTTTCAAGAGAAACGCGAGGTGGTCTGTTAATACTCGTGTACCCGATCTTGGGGATGAGAACACACCGGTTAGAGAAGTTGACAGCTACTACAAGTTCTGGTACTCTTTTAAAAGCTGGAGAGAGTTCCCGGAAGAAGAGGAACACGAGCTTGAGGAAGCTGAATCCCGTGATGAACGGAGGTGGATGGAGAGAGAGAATGCTAGAAGAACTCAAAAGGCTAGAAAAGAGGAATACGCTCGGATCAGGACACTTGTCGACAATGCCTATAAAAAAGACCCAAGAATAGTGAAAAGAAAGGAGGACGAGAAGGCCAAGAAACAGCAGATAAAAGACGCCAAAATTCAAGCCAAGAAGAAGATAGAAGACGAAGCTGCTGCAGCTATCGAAGCAGAGAGAAAGCGTAAAGAAGAAGAAGCCAGACTTGCTGCAGAGGCTGCTCAACTGCAGAAGAGGATCAAGGAGAAGGAGAAGAAGCTTCTACGCAAAGAACGAAGCAGACTCAGAACTCTCTCGGCACCTGTTACGTCACAGCGTCTTCTCGGCATCTCTATTGAACACGTGGAAGATCTGTGCATGTCGCTTAACACCGAGCAGTTGCGTAGTCTATGCGATAAAATGGAGAACAAGGAAGGACTTGCTTTAGCAAAGGCGATCAAGAATTGGAACAACAGTACAGAAGATGATGATGAAGAAACAGAGAGAAAAGTAGAGGTTGTTAAGCAGAATGGTCATGTAGAAGTCAACGGACACACCGTTGACCAATGCAAGGAGAAGTTTGCTGATCTTAAGGACACCATCAGAAGCAAGAGACCCACTGCCTAATATTACACCACCCACCTCGGAGCTTGTCTGGTCTGATAATTTTGGTTTTGATAGAGAAGAGCTTAGGCTCAATTTTTGTTCTATCTATTATTTCATATTCATATCATGTGTTACCTACCTTATTCTACATTTAATGTGTTTGTGTTTGATACAATCTATCTTCTTTTTAATTACAACTCTTATTACATATGCATTATCAACTCTTTTAAATATATTTAAATGAACTATAATATTGTATACCATATAGTTTATTAAAGAAGGGAGTTTCTACAAAATCATTTCATCCTCCTGGCTCCAAGAACCTGAGGATGATGCCCCAAGACTTCTATGCATATAGTCACTTCTTGTGTCATTGTACGCGAATGCATCGCTTGTGCTACCACCAGTTTCTTCAATAAACCCTAAACCATGGTCGAGCCAGCTCGATGCAAGCAACACGTCAGGCCGTGTCATATCCAAGACATGTTTCCTCTCTTTTTCTCTCTGCCCTGCATAATATTATAAGTTTCCGGTCAAGTTTCAGCTATAAGCAACCAATCGATACAAAAATGACTCACTTAGGGGGTTTCTATCTGCAATGTATTGTGTAGGCATTGAAATCTCGGAACAGACGAAACTCTCATAGGAATCGTCAAGCTTCTCTGATTTAATGTGGAATGAACCAAACTCGGCTGCATCAAGAGCTGAAGCGTAACTACTCTTGTACAAACTGTTCTTTGTACTATTATTTCTGATATTGGCCTCCAGAAGCAACATATCAAGCAGACCGGTATCACAATCATCAAAACAATCAGACTCTTGTCTCCTCATTAATGGTGGTGGAAGAGACTGACTGCAACCATAAACGGGGTCAAGAAGAACTGACCGTGGAAGAGGAGATGACGATATCTTCCACTGATCAAATGTTGCTTCTGGATATTGGAATGAAGGGAGCTCCATCTTCAATGCCTCAAACATAGGCTTCGAAGTAGGAACAGTGCCATCCTTAGTAAAGGTATGGCTACTCGGTATCATAACATGTGAATGTTGGAAATGTTCAGGCGGCAGATACTCTTCCTTTACCGTACTGCTGCACTCAGGAGGATAAAACAACGACTCAGATTCACGAAGTCGCTTCAAAGAGGGCGATATTGACGGCATTAAGTTATCATATCCAACATAGCTTGCACCAATTCCGGCAACATAATCAAGACTGTCAAAATCTTGTTGACTTCTTTCTCCTCCTACTAAAACTCTATTCTTGGTATGATACTCTTGACTCCACTCAAGTACTTCAACATTCGTTTCAGGATGATAAAGTGGTAAGCAAGCTCGTTGTCGCCTCTTGATCCTCGTGTTCCAATAATTCTTTATCTCATTATCTGTCCGACCAGGCAACTGCGGTAAATAAAAAAACCTTACATCAGAAATTAGTTTTTTTTTCAGACACACATGAACCATCACAAACACTTACATGTGAAGCCATACGAGCCCATCTATTACCAATCTTAGCATGTAATCCAACAATGAGAAGTTCTTCTTCTTGACTAAAAGCTCCTTTCTTCAGATTTGGTCTCAGATGATTAGACCATCTCAAGCGGCAGCTTTTACCGCAACGAAAGAGAGAAGTGTGTCTCTGCACAGCGTTCCAGTTACCTTCACCATGAGTCTTGACATAGTCAATAAGAATGTCATCTTCAGCTAAACTCCATGGCCCTTTCTTCATAGCATTCTCACAAACTTGTGACTGCATAACAACATCGTCACTATCGGTTGTTGTTGTGTAACTCATCTCCTTTTTTTTTCTAAGTAAAAAAAAAAAGCGAAATCAAAATCAAAATAGGCAGCACTTAAAGCTTAGGCATGAAGAAGCTATTCACCTAAACAAATGGTAACAGCACAAATCAATCAGAATCAAATGAAATCGGAAGCTACAGATCAGCTTAATGAGATCGGAATCGTGAAAAATTAAGAAAACACAAGAGATTGTTGAAGATCGTAAGAGAACTAAATCATAGAGATCCATTAATAGAAACTCGAGGCGGGAGCGATAGTATGATCTACAGAGAAGAAGAAGGTACCAGAAGCTTGATTGAGATTTGAGATCTTAAGCTTGAGCTGATCATCAACGTCGTCGAGTGGAGAAATTAAAGGAAGAAGAAGAAGCAAAGGTAAAAGCACTTTCTCTTCTTCTTTTTCACTCTTTTTCCTACTCTCTCTCTAATTACGAATCTTTTTATCAAACCAAATCAAACCGGCCCGGTTTAAATTTGATTAAATACTTACTTCTTTTTTTTTTTAATTATTATTAAGAAAGAAACAGAGGACGGTTATGTCAATTTCGCAGGCTTTTTATGGGCAGATTTATTATAACAGTTTTGCTTACGAAGCAAAAACTCCTCATTTTCTAATTTTGTCATATTTTTTATAAATACGTATACATATACGTATAACTGTATAAGTATGTAGTCGCGTATGAAGACAAAACTCAGATACAAAAGCTGGACAGAGACATAAACATAATGTAAGATGATGCCTGCATTGTAAACACATTCATAACTGAATCAATAAAGTGCTGCACTTTATGCTGTCTTTATGACTTTATCATAAAACCATATCTACATAATTATGAATTGTCTTAAATCTTTTCTTTTTTTTTCACGGTAGTACATTGTCTCTATTGTCTTTCGAATACATTACAAGTATCATAAAACCAAAAAGGGAGCAATGGACCAGTAAATTGGAAGACATCCTTCTTGCCACGTGCAGTTCGTGCAAGTAAATCCGCTTTCTTGTTTCTTTCCCTTGCTGCAAACCGTATTGAGAAGTCTGGGAAGAACTCTTGCAGATCTCGTAGCGTATCTAACTCGGACGTAAATGTAGGCCACTCCTCTGGTGTTGCCACCATCCTTAGGAGGTCCCTGCAGTCCGTGTAGAAGATTGACAAACGGTCCCATACCGATGCAGACCCTCCATAGCAAACAAGAGCCCCAATAATTCCGCATGGAGCGGAGATAAGCTCCTTATGGACCCTTTAAGCCCGATTAGTTCTATCCGTCCGTCGCCCCGTTGGAGAACCCACCCCAACCCGTTTGTTTCGTCACCTTCTTTCCATGAGTCATCTGTAAAACAACTAAACTCTTCACCTGAAGCATGAGTGATGCTAAGGTTTTCCACCCCCTCAGCATCTATCTTTGGTATCTGAGCTGCCCTTAGTTTCTGTGCGGTGCCCCACGCAATGGACTCTCCTACCGCCAAATCCTTGGTGTCCATCGGGTCACGGTCGATATTCCGGAACAATTTGTCGTTTCGTGCCTTCCAAATATACCATGCCAACCATGGGTAAGTTGGGATCCTCTCGTCAAGGTCCCTCCATCTGGAGAAAAGAAAATCTAGATTGGCTCCCAAACTATCTGTAGGGAATCGATTGTTCCTAATTAGTTTTTTTTTTTACACCTAATTAGTTTTGAAAAATTAGTTTTAAGTTTTAACTTTGAGGAATTCACGAAACTACATTTTTTCTTTCCTTCCTTTGCAAAACTATACCTAATTCAATTTTTTCACATATTTACACCCTTTCAAAATTTTAAAAACTTGATTTACGCTTTGAAAAATTACCAAAATTAATTTTTTTCCATTTGGGTTCGCTAATTAGTGTTTAGGGTATAATATTAAGGGGATGAAATTGTGTGAATAAGGTTTATTTAGATTTAATTTTGTTTGTTTAAGTATAGTTTTGTGAAATAATTTTGAAATTGTGTAGTTTTGTGAAATGTAATTCAAATGGTGTAGTTTTGTAATTCTCCGACTTTGACTTTTAACTATCCTATATATATATATATATTAATCCAGGGGATAGAAAGAGAAAATTTGTGAAAAAATAAAGGGTAATTAGTTAAACTAACCCAACTTTATCATTTTATTACTAAACAAATCCAAAAACTTCCCAATGGTACATTTTTCGGTTAAAAGATTTTGTTTTTATTACGATTTTTCCTTTGGTTTTTTTTCCTCAAACATTTTATAGTCTACAAAATAAATCAACTAAAAAACAAAATTAAAATATATAAATCCTTTGTTTCTCTCTAACCTTCACTATCCTTTATTTCTCTCTCTACGAAAACGAGAGCTTCCACCGCCGAAATCTTTTTGTTTGTTAAAAATGACAAATTTTTTTGTTTGTTAAAAATTCTAGACTTTATATATTATAAAAAGTCAAGTTTTCCGAAATTCCTTAATTAAAGTTTCCAAAATTTCTAAACTCAACAAAAGTTGAAATTTATTTTGACATTTAGCGCATTTTATTATTAAAATCATTTCTTGATGAAAATAGAATATTCATTAAAATATTTTTTAACCTAAAAAATAATTGAATATTTTTTCATGATATTTTTAAAAATTTCTCTAAATCAAATGTGTATTTTCAAGAAATATGTATTTCGTTAATTTATTGGTTATTTTTGATAATTTTCCACAAAACTTTATAAAAGATGAATACTCAAGTTTAATAGTCATTATTTAATTTTATAACTAATGTTTTGCAGAAAGCTTTTATTAGTGGGCTTTCAAAAGCTTTTTACGTTTTTTTAATGAAGTTGTTTAGGTTGTTATTTGATTATTGAGTAAACTTGTCATGTCACATTTAATCAGCTGAAACTCATTGTGGTGTTGACACGTAAGTTTTTTTTATCCAAAATAACTTCGCAAACAATGTAATAAGGATATGAATGTATATTGAATACCATTTTACTAACATCTTAAATAGATATAATAAATGAAGAATACTAAATTTTTAGAAATTAACTAGAATAATATTCTTCGTTTACTATTAATGCCTTGGCGCATGCAAAAATCTAGTTTTTATATGTTTGCTATGTAATAAAAAAATATGTTTGCGAAATTAAGTTGGATTGGGTACGAACAAAAGTATTTCATATCCAAAGAGTGCCAATATAAAACTTTATAGCATATAAATGTCCCAATGTCCATATTATAGATTTATAGCTAAATGCAAAGTTCATTAAGTAGAGACATTACCAGTTTGAATTTTGGATGATCAAATCATCGAACTAAACCTTTTTAGAAAGGCCTTTAGATTATAATACATACAAATATATATTTATAGTATCCTAGTTTTGGCTAATTAATAGAAAAACTACACACGTTATTGTATTGGTGTGGCGAATCACAAGTTGGCCAACTCTCTCTAGCGGGAATGCGATCAACTAAATATTTGGCGGTCAAAGAGTTATGTCAACAAAACAAATATAATTAAAAAACAGTTTTAATGTTTAGTCATAAAAGTTTAAACCATAATAAGCTGCTAAAGTTTTCTTAATTATTCAATTTCTAATCTACCTCCACCAAACTATACAAATCGTCCAAGAATTGCCAAAGTTTATTTTCCCCACCTTAAAAACGAAAATATACATTTTTAAAGATGTTTTGTCTACCTAAGCACATTATTAAATAGGAATGTGAAAACTTAGAAAATTTTATCAACCAATTTTCATTACAAGTAAACATTTTTTTGTGTGGGTATGATAAATGCTTAAGGTCTACTCTTATACCAATTTATACATCTAGTGCTTATTTTAGGTTTTCTTTAAATTAACCGGTAATAATAAGATATCTAAATGTAGATATTGACAATCTAAAAATACATTAATAGTCACGAATTACCATTTATTTAAATAAAGTTGACATAGTGGAAATTACATTCGACAAAACAAATCCAAAAAACCAAAAACTTAAAAAACATGTTTAGAATCCACGATCACATAACTTATAATATACTTAATTATTATCATAATAACTTGAAAATTTAATGGAAAAAAGGTTTGAAAGTAGTGACCACTTTCTTAACTTGGTCAATAAAAGACAAACACGACACCGTTCCATCATTCCCCGCAAGAACTCTATACTTATCCTTTCTTGTAAAATTAGTACACTCAAACCCTAACGTAGCCGCCAAGATTCTTTGTACATAGTTCGCCACATCATATGGACTCTTCCCTGACGAACAAGTAGCTTCCACTTCAAGCTGGTTCAAGAACGTCACTTCGTAAACCGGTCTAGGGTTCATGAAAAAGAAGATTGGGTCCAAACCTTTCCAGCCTCTAGCAGTAGTCGCATGAAAGAATCCAACTCTGTAGTTCATAGCCACGGGCACGATCTTATCCGTTAATTCAGCGAAAAGCGCGCTAAACCTAAGTAGAAACGGTTCGCGACAAGTTGTTCCCTCTGGGTAAACCACTAAGTCTCCATTAGAAAGTTCTTTCTTGATCATTTCAGCGTCTAGGTCACGAATCCGAGTTAACCTAAAAGTTGGTATCGGAGACAGAATCTCCGATAACCTAGAAATCGAGTAAGTAACGGCCGGTATGCTACGACCTAGGACGTACGATAATACAACAGGATCCATTAGGGTTCTATGAGTGCACACGAATAGAACGCCTCCAGGTTTTCCAGTGGTTGCTTGTGTTGGAGGCTTTCCTTTTACTATGAACCGAGTGTTGAATATACGTGAGACGTAAGGTATAGCCCATAAAGGGAGTATGAAGCCTAGGAAGATCCGAACCGCGGCTAGGATTATTCCGAATGGTATCCAAAGAAGGATGAGTAACGCAGTTGGTGGTGTTGGTAGCTTCACTAGACGTCCATCGTGAAAGATAACCGGTAAGGGCTGCACATATAGCCCCTGGTTATGACCGTTGTAGTTTGGTTGAACCGGTGCATGTATTTGTTCCTACATATACATATCACATATATGAATCATGCATTAATATAATTAAGGATCATAACATTTTGTTCTATAAGTATAGTAAAAAATTTACAAATTAATAACGTCGAAATTACAATAGCTCAAAAAGTTAATTTATTGAGATACTAGTCTAGTGAATATTAATTTATAGATGTTATATTGAACTTAATTACCTCGCATAACGATAAGAAAGTTGGAGAATCGGAGATAACCGGTCTTCCTAAACCTAGTTTCGGTCTTCTTTCCGCAAACAAGTTAGCCACACTGTTGAAAACATATTGGTCGATATCGGTTTCTTGAACCAAACCGGTAGCATAACCGAACCGATTAATAACTATCTCTGAACCGATAACCACATCAGCTCTAAGATGGTCTTTAGCGAATCTCTCCACCATTACACGTGGCATTTTCGTCACGACGACTCTTTTCTCGTACGAACCAAACACTCTCCATGCGCCCATGCTTACATCGTCCATGTAGAATTTCGGAAGAACGGCTCGAGCCACTGATTCGACCTCTGTTTCATGTAAACCGACCGTTGCAATAAAGATCATTAACTTGAGGCTAACGTTTTTATAGCCCAAAACGTCAAGAAGTGCAATGATAGGCCATAGAAACAACATGATTGCGAAACGGAGTAGACCAGAAGCTTCGAAAGCAACGAGCATGAAGTAAGCGAAGGTGTCTGGGTTGTTTAATAGTGTTCCTTCGAGTTCCGACACGACCGAATACGATGTTGTTGTCGTTGATGACTCCATTTTTGTTTATTTTCTTGATTTGGTTAATGTGTGGTTTTTGATTTGTATGAAGAATATTGAATCATATAGTTTTGTTTTTATAAAGATTAGGAGTGACTAATTTGTAACAGGGCGGTTTATCAATTTCACAACTACTTATTTGGTGTGTTGAACGCGTCAATTATATTTATAATAATTAATGAAGTTACACATTAAAATAATATTGTTAGTCTTAAAACAATTTGATGGCTAAACTTTGACCAACTAAGATTACAAATTTCTAAATTAGATCATAAGTACACCTAAATGTACAAAGATGAATAATTTGGTCACTGACCTTATACAAGAACCAAATCAGCTTAACAAAACTTATAAATAAGCATCTCATGTTTCTTATAAATATACTTATAAACTCCTTTATTGTTTGCTTTCAAGTTTCAACTAACTAAAACTCCAAAAAATTACTATCACAAAGTTAAAAATAGAGATAATACTTTAAAATGGTAAAAGCAAAAGATTTCCCATAAGAAAACTGGTATCAAGAATGTAGTTGGCAGCAGCTAATAAGAGAAAGAACAAAAATACACTTTCTTGCAAGAATGCCACCAACAAAAAAAACATATAGGAAGGCATTACGGTCATCCGCATATAGAAATAATGCAATTGACTAACGTGCCCACCAAAGAAAAACCAAGTAAGAAGCTTAGCAAGAAATCAACAAAATGGTACAGAATAAAGTGTAAAAACGAAAACTTTTTAAAGTGTAATTGTTAACAGCCAAGAAAAGAGAACACTATTTTTTTTTTGGGTTCAAATTCAGACAGGCTAATAACAAAGACATTGATATTGGTAACATACTGACCAAACACAGAATGTGAAAGCAGCCCCATATAAGGCTAATATGTGTTCAGCTAATTGGTCACCTAAGTTACAAAACCTAAAAATTAATAAAAGGAAGATATAGTTGATGATTACATAACTAAAAAAAGGGTTTTTGATTCCTGTTTTTTTATATTTTTAGTTTTGCAAAAACGAATCAATCAACGAAATTGTTGTAGGTGATCTCACTGACCATTCACACAAAACAGAAGCCATAAAGGCTACTAACATGTGATTGGCTAATTAGCCACCATAAATCCAAACAAAAACAAAAAAAAGCAAGAAAACATAAACATGAAATTGTGGAAGGATATAAACAAATCTATATAGCTATGATATTCTCGTTTTTGGATTAAGACAGAGATGCGGCTTCAATGTCTTTGATTGTAAAGCAAAACAAAAACTAGGGTTTTCGCTTAATGGGCCAATAAGCACGGCCCATAATTTTAACACGGTCGTGATTTTATCTGATTTAAGTTTGGTTTAAATATTGAAATTAGTGGTTAAGCCGATAATTAGTTAATCAATTCTCGCACGTGTGTATTAGCGTGCTCTCTCTATGCGTATGTCTGATAACGTGGCATTTTGTAAAAATATGAAAAAAAGAATATATTGTCTGAGCCCGGGTTCGAACCGGGGACCTCTAGTGTGTGAGACTAGCGTGATAACCGACTACACCACCCAGACTATTTTGTTCATAGACGGCTTTAATGTATTATCAATAATGTATTTTGTTCGTAGACGATCAATAATATTTATTGATACCATCAACCATGTGTGACAATTTATATTGGTTATTGAAAACACACATCTATTGGTCTTGGTCTGATGCTTCAAGGCAGAGTATATGCTGCACAAAATTCAAAGTAAAAACACTTGGTAAGTAAAATTGCATCTACTATAAAATAGAAAAAAGTTAATAAGAAGCATATGTATATAATTTACACCTCCACATTTGAAACCGATGGGACGATCAGCGATGTTGCAGCGTTTAGGAATGGTCATTGAGATCTCAGGCTTAGCACCAGAGCTTCTAGCTGTAGAAGATAGCATTACAGCACAAAGACATTTCGGGCTCTTCCCCATTTGTTTCACTCTTGCACAACATGTTGAAGTCACTTTAGCATTCTTGTCTTGTGCAGCCATTGCACATGGAGCTAGCTTTATTGCTTCTCTATCCGGAGGGCTCCTCCCGCATTCTCCGGCTCCATCTACCGCCGTGGTTTTAAGACCGTGGATGCAAAGAACCACGAAGAAAACGCGACATAAAACATGTGTTTTCATATTTTGAACAAGTACTTGATATATGCTTATAATACTACTTGTGGAACCAAAATATTTATAGCAAACCATATAGTAGTGGAAAGAGCACTAAAGAAACATACTAATTACTTCACCTAATCACTCGCATTAAAGGGGTCTCATAGTGCTTAGTTATTTTAATCTCAAGTATATATGGTCATGTTGTCATTTTAGTCTCTAGCTTAATCATTTATAACTTTGAGAAAGCAAAGAGGTGATTTCACAAAGCAAAACACAATAGCAAATTAGGTATCATTATTAATTTACATCAAATCATCATCATACTAACGAAATTGCATACATACCTCTCCGGCGACTCAGAGATCTATCGAGAAATTAAATAAAAAACAAATTAAACGCCGTTGCCGGGGATCGAACCCGGGTCACCCGCGTGACAGGCGGGAATACTTACCACTATACTACAACGACTTTGTTGTTCAAATTATAAAAATTATAATAAATCAAAAAGCAAAACACAAGTAGAGTATGGGCCCAATAAAGCCCAACACAAGTAGGTTATCATTTTCTTCCTTTGGTAGAGAGAAAATGAAGAAGACAAACGAAAGATAGAATTTTAATTAGAACAAATCGTAGGTTTCGTCGCTTTCTCCAAGGAAAAATAAATACACGAGAAACGTAAGGGGTAGGTGGCAGATTCGTCTCCTTTATCCAAATCAAAATTTTGATTTTTCCCAGGAAAATTTAATCCCGAGAAAAAATCTCCCGTCTTCTTGTTCTTTGTTTCCTTTCTTCTTCCTACAAGCGTCTATTTACCAAGCCGCGAAATCCTATATTATATCTCTTGCATCTTAAGCAAAGGTGAAAAACTATCTTTATTTCTCTCTGCCTGATTTCGATTTTGAGCTCGATCGCGTAAGCTTAGAATCGTATCTCGTATGAATCTCCGCGGCATTTGTTCATGAGAGTTTGATTTGTAAAACGAAACTAGGTTTTGGAAATTTGGAATCTCTTGTGGTAATTTGAGACTATCGCGTTATGTTTTAGACTTTTATGGCTCGTTGTGTGAGTTTATTCTTCATAGTATTTTGTTGATATAATGCAGGTGTGAGTTTTTGGAGAATCTACATAACAATCTATAGAGAAGAGTCTTTACTGATTCTTCTTCCAGTGTGAGTTTATTCACCGTGAAGAAGAGCGGTTGGTGATTGATGTGGCCACTTTGTTTTCTGCTTAACAAGCTTTTGAAAGCGGAAGAGAGGGATCACGCTAGATCAGATGGACACGGAGATTCGCCTTCTGCGAAATTTAGAGATTCAGGCTTGTCTAATTCATCCCACATGGAAGTAAGACCATCTTTTTCCCAGTCTAGTGGCCATAGAAAACATGTGAACTCTGTATTCGCTTCTACGTATTGCCTGCGTTGCCTCATTGTTGGTCTTTTTTCATCGCTGTTAGGTCCCTCATGTACATCAGATAGCTTCATGGGATTGCGGTCTTGCTTGCGTTCTCATGGTTCTCAGGGCTAGTGGCATCACAAGCTGCACTATTGAGGATTTGGCTGAGATATGCTCCACAAATAGGTCTTGCTTATACCTTAAGAAACGGTCAATATCATTGTGGCAGGGAATGCTATCTCAATAAGATACTTATCCAAGTTTTGACATTTCTGCAGCATTTGGACTGTAGATCTTGCATATATACTGCATAAGTTCTGTGTGGAGTTTTCATATTTTACAATAACATATGGAGCAAATCCGAATTATTCCATAGAGGAATTCTACAAGGTATCTAAACTATGAATGTCAAAGACCTTTTAAATTCTTGTTTGATAGTTTCTCACACAATATTTGATAGTTTCTCACCCTTGTTTGATTTCTTCCAAGTAAAAATCGTTCAAGATGTTCTTTATGGCAATCATGGTGCAGGAGCAACTCCCCGAAGATCTGGTGCGTGTGGATTTGCTCTTTAAAAAAGCACACGAATCTGGCATTGTTATACAGGTAGTAAAACTGGCTCGGGGAATGTTTCTACTTGCTCATGTGTTCAAAAACATATCTACCTAGAGATGTTACTCCTTTCATAGTCTATTTATTATCTGGATAACAAATCCGATCAACATATTCATTGTTGCAGTGTAGATCAGTTAGCATCTATGAGATTTCTTGCTTGTTATTGTCGGGGAACTATATTGCCATTGCTTTAGTCGACCAAGACAAACTAAGGTTGGTTATCTCTTCTTTAACAAAATTTTCATGTGTTTCATTGTCCTTCTCAAAACTTTTCTTACCGAACTATGATTATAAAAAAGGTGCATAGTGTTTATCCTCGTCTCTTACTTTGCAGCAAGTCTTGGTTAGAGGAAGTGATTGTAGCTGGTCTACACGACAGCGCTTCCTGCTACACCGGTGAGATTTGTCCTTCAGCTGTAGACACTGCTTTCATGGGATTTTGCTATTCTCGATAATGACTGGATTTTGCTAAATCGCTCACATCTATTTGCTTCTTTCATGTTTCATATAGGTCACTATATAGTGATATGTGGCTATGATGCTGTTATGGATGAGTTTGAGATCAGAGATCCTGCCAGTACCAAGTAATCTCTTGCTATCTCTTTTTACAAGTAATTTATGGTGTTATATCTGGTAGCTATGTTTATCTATTTGCATAAAACATTGAAATGGCTTGGGTTGTTAGTATATAATAGTATAACATACTCCATATGTTATTCCATCACAATGTCTTTTAGATTCGAGCCTATCATTACTATTTAGAAAGAAAGAAACAACACTTGTGCATTATCTGGTGACATGCCCGATCGTCATTACACAGTACAAGTAAGAACTCAAAGAGAGAGAGATTTCTTGCAGGAGACATGAGAGGATCTCATCGAAATGTCTTGAGAATGCGCGGAAATCGTTTGGCACAGACGAAGATCTTCTCCTGGTAAATCTAAAAAACATGGAATTTTGTTCAGTTTTTAGGCTTGTGTAATAGGGCCATGTGTATCTATTTTAATGGATTTTGTGCAGATAAACTTGGAGAATATAAGGAGGAACCAGAAACCATCAAACCATTCTGGAACATAAAAGCTGAAAAACAGAAAAAGTATAGTTTATATACTTCCATTACATATATATTATTTTTACATGTATAAGTTCGTTTCTCGTGGGTTCATAATTTGTTAGAATGTGAATGTCGTCGTATAAGATTTGATTGATTCATGTGGTTGGATCAGTAAAAGAGTTCATAATTCCACTGACCACAACTCAGGGTAAAAGATTAATCTCAACTAAAATCGAACTTAAACCGGAATCTACCAATACCGGATCCAATTAGCGCTTTAACCGAGTTTAATTTCCGACCGAACCCATCACTTTGTCAGCAAACTACACACGATTAGTTTGCATTTATGTCTCAATATTTGATTTATCTATTTTAGGAAATTAAATCAAGTATAATATTTTTTTTGACATCTAAATCAAGTATAATTATTCAAATGAAAAAAAGAAATTATATACTTACTCTGTTCTCTTATGTTCGATGTTTTTGAAAAAAAAATTATTTTTAAATGTTTGAAAAAAAAATAGTTTTCAATGAGAGTTTTGAAACACTATTGTTTTAAAAGTATTAAAAATTGTTCAAAACATATTTATTAGTATTTATTTATGTGTTTTCTTAATTTATGTGAAAAACTATAAAATCAAACAATACAAAACGGAGGAGTAATTATTAACATTTATGTTCATCTCTGTATTAAAAAAACTCGTTCTCTACAGATAAAGCCCTAAAAAAACCTCTGCACTTGTAGAACCAGTAAGATCCGATATCAGTCACCGACGAATCTCCGACATGGAGGATCATGTCTTCTCTTCCGTACACTCTACAGTTTTCAAAGAATCAGAATCGTTGGAAGGAAAATGCGAGAAAATCCAAGGATACGATTTCAACCAAGGATTAGATTATCACAATCTTCTCTTATCAATGGCCACCACTGGTTTTCAAGCCTCTAATCTCTCTCAAGCCATCGATATCGTCAATCTAATGGTTTTTAATTGTTAATATCGTCAAAATTTACTAAAATATCAGAATCTAATTATTTTAGAATTATTGTATTGTAGATAAAGTGGAAACTCTCTGATGAAGCTATAGTAGATGAAGATTGTAGTGAAGAGGAGAAAGACCCTTTGTTTAGAGAATCAATCAAGTGTAAGATCTTTCTTGGTTTCACTTCAAATCTTGTTTCCTCTGGTGTTAGAGATACTATTCGTTATCTTGTTCAGCATCATATGGTTAGTAGTTTGAATTAAGCTTTGTCCTGTCTTTTTTACTTGCAAAAGATTGTAACTTGGTTTGTAATGATTTATGTTTTATGTTAGGTTGATGTTGTTGTATCAACAGCAGGTGGTGTAGAGGAAGATCTTATCAAATGCCTTGCACCTACTTTCAAAGGCGATTTCTCGCTACCGGGAGCTTATCTTAGGTCAAAAGGATTGAACCGAATCGGGAACTTGCTTGTTCCTAATGAGAATTACTGCAAGTTTGAGGATTGGATCATGCCCATCTTTGACCAGATGTTGAAAGAACAGAAAGAAGAGGTACATTCATTCTCTTACAATAGTCTTTTCATTTCTGTAAAGACATGTTTCTTCACTAAGATTTGATTGGTTTTGTAGGTTTAGTGATTGTTCTGTTTATAGAGATAGATTTGTTTTGCCTTGCTTGAATCATAACTTTCTTTGATGAATCTTTCTTCTTTTTGTTTGTAGAATGTGTTGTGGACACCTTCTAGACTGTTAGCGCGGTTGGGTAAAGAAATAAACAATGAGAGTTCATATCTTTATTGGGCGTACAAGGTAACAAAAAATCCAACCATTTTGTTCAGAAACACAGAAATAAACAATGAAAGTTCATATCTTTTTTTGTTGTGCTTGTAGATGAATATTCCAGTGTTCTGTCCGGGTTTAACAGACGGCTCTATTGGCGATATGATCTACTTTCACTGCTCCCGTGCCTCTAGAGAGCTAACAGAAACTAATGAAAAGAAAAGCGATAACCTCATCATCGACGTAGTCCAAGGTACTTTGTGTTCAAACTCTCTTCTATGGTGTAGTTCTTTAGTGAATTGAAAGAAAGAATCTATTGGTTGTGAATCTAATTAACCATACTTCCATGTTTTGTTGCAAGATCTCTATCCTTAAACCAACCAATGTTTTTTTTATTTATTAACAGATATCAGAGCTATGAACAACGAAGCTGTCCGTGCGAATCCAAGAAAGACAGGGATGATAATCCTCGGAGGGGGCTTGCCTAAACACCACATATGTAATGCCAATATGATGCGTAATGGTGCGGACTATGCCGTGTTCATAAACACAGGGCAAGAATTTGACGGCAGCGACTCTGGTGCACGCCCTGACGAAGCAGTGTCTTGGGGTAAACTAAGAGCATCCGCTAAAATGGTCAAGGTCTTGATTCAAAACATCCTTTACTAGTGTCTCACTTAGTGGTTTTGACTTTTGAATGTGCTTATTTAATGATTGATTGTTTCTCTGTAGGTATACTGTGATGCTACCATAGCTTTCCCTTTGTTAGTTGCAGAAACATTTGCCCGCAAAGAAGACCAAACTTGTGAGCCTAAGGCCTAAGCACTTGTCATTTAGGAATACCAAGTGTGACAACTTATTATGAGATTAGCTTATGTTATGTATACTATTGATTTCAACTATAATGATAATATATGACCAACAAGATTATCTAAAGATCGATAAGACGAGCCTCCTGGTTTAACCGATCTTATTACTTCATATTGCAACTCTTGGATTCTCTCTCGAATCTCTTCTCCTTCCGGTTCAACCATTAGTCTTCTAACCGCTCTCTCGATATCTTCTCTCTCTATACAACCTTCCAAGTGAATCCCAATCCTCCAGACTTCGCTGACGAATCTCGCGTTTAGCCATTGGTCCCACACGAAAGGCAAACAGATCATAGGAACCCCTACACATATACTCTCTAGCGTCGAGTTCCATCCACTGTGTGTCAAGAATCCACCCGTGGCTCTATGCGCAAGAACATTTTGTTGCGGAGCCCATTTCACTATCTTGCCCTTTCCCTCGAGGCTTTCCATGAACTCTAATGGTAACGATTCGACCTAATCTCTGCCTTGTACCGAACCAGGCTGAACAACCCACAAGAAAGATTGGTTAGTGTTGCCTAATCCACAAGCCATCTCCAAGAATTCAGACTCACTTATGGTCAATTTGCTCCCGAAGCTCACGTAGTTCGTTTCGCGCTTATCTAACCACGAAATGCAGCTCTGGTCCGGTTCGAACAAGCTGCTAGACGAGGCCGGGACGTCGCTGTAGATATGAAAAGGGGCTATTGGGTATATAGGAATGGTGAAGACTTTGTTATACTCAGCAAGTGAATCTTGGTCAAGCTCTAGGCAGGACATGACTATAAGCCCTGAAGCTAGCTTTGTCGTTTCGTGTATCTTAAGCAAGTAGGCATCAAGTGGCTCACCTTGAGCTTTTGTTCCCATGATTCTTGAAAGATCTTTCTTTCGAAGCGGTGGAAACAGAGGAACTATATCCTCTGCTTCTGAATCTGAAACAAAAACATGCTTAAAGCTCAATAAATACAGACAAGATCTTAAACTCTCTCTGTAACAAAAAAAAAACATGGGTTATATCCAAAATTACCACTTTTAGTGGTGTTTTAGGAAATTTCTCTAAAAACAATAGTAGGCTACCTGATACTGGAAGAAACCCTTGACGACGAAGCTGAGGAAGAAGCAAATGTCCGAGAAAGAATGTGAATTTATAAGTACAGAGTACAAATCTCGAAAGATTAAAACTTTGAGCTACGGATTGAGTAAAAACCCACCCAGAATAATCAATCAAACAAGTCATCTTCTTCTTCTTGCTCTCCTCTGTTTTTGATTCAGATGCGATGAGTTTAGCCAAACAATCTCTAAATGGGTTCTTGCAGTTTTCATTGACAAGCGTGAGCTGAAGCAGAACATCACGAGATCGAATCTGAGTTTCGGACAATCCGTCGGGGATCTGTAAGAAAGTGAAGAGAGGATTGTCTGAAGATTTAGGCGCGCTGAAGCGCGTGTGGATGATGGTGATGGAGAAGCCACTTGAGTAGATGATGTTAGCTAGCTGAAGCATAGGGTTTATGCAGCCTTGTAATGGTAAAAGGAAAGAGTATCACTTGTTGTTGTCTCTCCTTCCACTTCTCCATTTTTGAGGTTTCTTATTTTGTGATTGTTGTCTTTATCTTTCTTATTAAGAAGAAAGTGATATGGTTGTGATTGTAGTTTTACTTGGCCACTTGCTTACTAACAAACACATGCATGGTAAATGACAGTGTATTTGATCATGACAAGTTTGTGTTTTTTCTTTATTTTGTGTGTGATATTGATATAACAAATAAAATTAGGGAGAATTACAAAACTTCACCATTTGAATTACATTTCACAAAACTACGTCATTTCAAAATTACTTCACAAAGCTAGACCTAAACACTTAAAATTAAATTTAAATAAACCATATCCACACAATTTTACCCTTAATAATATACTCTAAACACTAATTAACGAACCCAAATATAATTTTTGAATTTTTGAAAGGGTAAATCAAATTTTTAAAATTTTGAAAATGTGTAAATATGAGAAAAATTTGAATTAGATAGAATTTTGTAAAGTAACGGATGAAAGTCTGTAGTTTTGTGAATTCCTCCTAAAATTATAGTTGACAAAAACATCTAAACTACTTTCAAAATAATTAAAACCCCAAAATTATTTTTTGACCGTTTGTTTTTTTTACAGTAATCTTTTTAGATATAGAAAGTAATATAAACTTTTTGCTATAGTTTCGAACGAGTCAATATTTCTTCTTGAAAGTAATTTTGTGCACGATTATTTTCTCCAAAAAAATTAAAAAATAATAGAGAAATTCCTTAGAATACCATCAAAATAAGTTTTTGTTTTGAAAATACCATTACAAAGTTTTTATAACAAAAATACCATTAAAATATTTTTTATAACAAAAATATCATAAAAAAACGAGTTTTAACACTTTTAAATTTTTTCATTTGAATTCGCTATATAGTATTTAGAGTATAGTTTTGAAGGAGTAGTGTATAGTTTTTTGAAGTTTTTGTGTGTAATTTTGAAAATTTAATATTTGTGGTATTTATGAGAAATTTTTTTGCTAATTGTGTTAAAAAAACATTTTTTAGTGGTATCGATAAGAATTGCCCAAAATAATACTACTTAAAAGATTGTTAAGGACACAATTAACGAAAATTGATATTGTAAATGACCATATCTTGATCCCATGTCTTTTATATAAATAAACAAAGAGACATAAAAGAGAGTGAGAGTGCGTGCAGACACGACAAAACTAAATAGCCTCCCCACGTTACGGTCGGGACAACAAACGATTGTTTTAGTCATCTGTGATAAAAACTTTAAATCTCTTTTTAAAGTTTCATCAATCTAATAAACTCAATTCCCTCTCTTCACTCTTCTCCTATCAAATAATCTTTTATTTTTCAAATTTTTTGGAGAGAGATATGAGGAAACTTTGTCCGAATTATAATCTCGAGGACGGTTTAGAGACCGTACTCGAAGTTCCAATGCCAGAAGAGTTGTTTTCTGTCAACAAAACTAAACCTGGTTGGAACCAAATGAAGTCTTACTGGTCAAAACCAACTGCGACCGCAACCGCGACAAACAACATGACTAGACTATTTGGTGGTCGTAATGCAGAGATCCAGCTACTACTCGGTGTCGTTGGAGCTCCTCTGATCCCTTTCCCTGTTATGCCTAACCATTACAATGATTACGAGAATCCTATCCACAAAGACATCAAAGACCAACCTCTCGTAATTATATATATTTTCTCGTCTTTTTATTTATTAATATCAACGACGTTTCTGACTCAAAACCAATTAGCAATAAGATTATATTCTTTTATATATTAATTGTTAGTTTGTGTATGTTTTTGCAAACAAATCCACTCATTTTAATATTATATATGTTAAACTATTTTTTAAAAAAAGTTATATAACCATTATAAATCTTCTACCATTATGAAAATGTTTATTTTGCTATGTATCAATAAAAAAATTTAAATTTTGCAAACAAATCATATATATAGGAGAAATCAATGGCTCAATACATAGTAAAGCAGTACATAGCGGCGGTAGGAGGAGAAAGAGCATTAAACGCGATAGAGAGCATGTACGCGATGGGGAAAGTGAGGATGACGGCATCAGAGTTTTGCACAGGAGAAGGAAGTTTAAACAGCAAAATGGTGAAAGCAAGAAGTATAAAAAGTGGAGGAGGAGAAGTAGGTGGATTTGTGTTATGGCAAAAGGGTATAGAGTTATGGTGTCTTGAGCTAGTTGTGTCTGGTTGCAAAATCAGTGCAGGTAGTGATGGTAAAGTTGCTTGGAGACAAACTCCTTGGCATCCTTCTCATGCCTCTCGTGGTCCTCCTCGTCTATTAAGACGTTTCCTTCAGGTAATTATTCTTTTTATAGTATATATAATTTTAAAAAAACTCATAAAAATCAAGGCCATAACAAAAGTTTTTAAACTTTAAAAACAGGGTCTTGATCCAAAATCAACAGCTAATCTATTTGCAAAATCAGCATGCATAGGAGAGAAAAAGATAAACGAAGAAGACTGTTTCATACTCAAACTTGAAGCAGAACCATCTACACTCAAAGCAAGAAGTAGCATCAATGTAGAGATCATAAGACATACATTGTGGGGATGTTTCAGCCAAAGAACAGGTCTTCTTATTCAACTCGAAGACTCTCATTTACTAAGAATCAAAGCTCAAGATGATAATAGTATCTTTTGGGAGACAACAATGGAGTCTTTGATCCAAGATTACAACACCATTGATGGTGTCTTGGTCGCACACGCTGGTAAAAGCTCGGTTTCTCTGTTTCGTTTTGGTGAGAATTCGGATAATCACTCGAGGACTCGCATGGAAGAGACTTGGGAGATTGAAGAAATGGATTTCAACATTAAGGGTTTGTCTATGGAGTGTTTCTTGCCACCTTCTGATCTCAAGAAAGACGATGATGATGATGAAGAAGTTGAATGTGGTTTAGCTGCTAATAATGAGAAGCTGCCCATGCGGATTCGTAGCGCTTCTTTGAGGATTTGTTCCTCTAAGATCCTAGCCATTGTACAAGAAGAAGATGAAGAAGAAGATGAATCAGAGGTCAATGAAGAGCTACATGAGACATAAGAGTGTGTGGCTCGAGTTTCGGTTTCTTGTATATAACTCAATATATTGTAACACCGAAACATATTATATTTTTGGTTTCTTGCGATGCAAACGCAATGCAATGATATGAGAGGAAGAGACTTATCACAAGATTTTCATTTGCACTAAGCTTAAGAGTGACTAGAGCTATATACATTATCCGAAACACCACAAAACAGATTTACATGTTTCAAGAACCAAGGAAAGACACTGCAATATCGCGCTATGTTCTCTTCAAGATCTTCCTCTTCCTCTCTTAACTTAACTAAAACTTAAAAAGTGGAAAATAGTACCTTAGCGCGCGAGAGAGAGAGAGAGAGATCTAAGTGGCTTTGTGACCCTTATAGAGAGTTCCTTGTTTTGCTATGTAGAAGGAGGAACATTGAAGTGGAAGAGCCATGAGATCACAAATGCAAAGACCATACAAGCTAAAAGGAAATTCAAGAACCTCTGGCCTTGCCAGAAGCTTCTAGCTTCAGACAATCGCGGACCGGGTACTCTCAGTGATTGATTCATTGTACCATTTGCTTCATTACTAACTTCTTCAGATTCTGTCTCAATAGCTCCAACAACATTACCCGCAATCGAACCGCATACTTCACAGATTCTGCATCAAACCAAAACCATGAATCACATCGCAAAAGGTCATAACTTTCAAGCTTTGTCTCTCATCTTAAACACAAACATTTATTATAACCAAAGTAACAAACTTTCCTAAGTTAATGGTAACATAGCCATTGCCCATTATCCTCTCTTAACTATCTTAGAGTTTAAAGCTTCAAGTTTAGATTTTTGAGCTTAAAGCTTGGATTTTTAAGCTCCAAACTTAGTTTTTAGCTCAAAGTTTTGATTTTTAGCTAACAAGTTTTGATTTTTAGACATAAAGCTTAGGACTTTCTTACATGTTTCCTTTGATTTTAAACCAAGTCTCAGCACAGTGTTTGTGAGCAGCAGCGAGATCATCTTTACAAGAACATCCTAATTCAATGGGAACACCAGATTCTGGATTCGATGCATCCAAGCTCATGTGACAAATCCGACAATCTCTCTCAGATTCAGACAACAAATGTTGGTCTTTCTCAGACAAACCCAGCTCCAGATCTACTTCCACAGAACATAACGATGCATTGGATCTTCTTTCAAGATCCTTCACTATCTCATTCAAAGAAGAAGAAGAAGAAGAAGAATAAGCTTCTTCTTCACTGCCACGTGTCTCTCTGTCTTCGGCGATTAACTCTGAGTGTTCTCTGGCTTTGAGATGTGGTGGCTGTTCAGATTCCATTGTTGGTAGAGACAGAGACATGAAGATTTCTTCATGTATTTATTGTATTGAGAGGCTCATAAATTTCAATGCTTCAAGAAGAAGAAATTGTAGAGACGAAAGAGAGATCTTTGTTGAAACATTGTTGTCAAATTACATGTTTGCCACTGAGATATGGACTTGGAGTGATCAATGAAACACGTCAGGTAATGTTTTAACTCTCTCTCTCTCTCTCCTCTGCTGTGATATAAAACAAGCAAATCGTGGCACGAGATAGAGAGAGAAAGAGACCAACACTCGTGACTCGTGACTGAGAAGATTAATAAAGCTTTAAGAAGAAGGAGATGTTTTCTGAATAATACTGTCTTATTGAATAATTATTGCATAGCGTATTACAAGGGTTTTATAGTAACAAGAGAACAATCTAGAGTGAGCTCATCCTTATCCTTTGGTGACAAGTTGGATCTTGGTCGAGGTCCTCGAGGACTTCATGTAACGGCCCAGTTGTCATGCTTCTCTCCAACTGGCTATGAAAGGTACAGACATCTTTTGTGTCTTTTGTCATATTGTGACAATCATATTTGAGGCTTACTAATTGGACTCTCTCCTTTGTTGGTTTGGGCTTGGTCCATCTTCTCACTTTCATTCCCCCTCAAACTCGGTGTGGGTGACTCAGCGACACCGAGTTTGCCGCGAAGATGTTCAAACGGTCTTCGAGCTAGGGACTTGGTGAAGATGTCGGCTACTTGTAATGTTGCTGGTACATGTACAGTCTCAATTAGGCCAATTGCGACTTGTTCTCTGATGTAGTGATAGTCGGTGTCGAAGTGTTTAGATCTGCTATGCAATGCTGGATTTGCACTTGAGTCGGACGACGGATCGATTGTCACATTGTATCGAGGTTGGGTGATTCCGAGAAATTCCCGGATCACGAAGAAGAAAGGACAACCATGTGATTTCTTTGGTCGTTATAGTCGAGGCCCGATATTCCGCTTCGTGGATGAACCGGAGACGATATCTTGACGCTCAGCGGACCATGAGATCGGATTTGGACCAAGCATTGTGCGGAATCTCGTTGTGGAGCGTACGGTTTCGCGACATCTCGCATAATCACTCGTCACAATATGCCGATAGGGATAGATTTGAATCCTTTTTGATCTGCGAGTCCCATTGAAGCTCGTTCCTTTGATGTATCGGAGGATCCGTTTAACAAGTCCGAAATCAGAGGTTGTTGGTGCATGCATTCGTTGACAGACGAAATTGACTGCAAACTGAATATCCGGTCTTGTTATCGTCAGGTACTGTAATTTTCCTGCTAAACTTCTGAAGTAGGTTGGCTCAGGGAATAATTCAGATTCTTCGTTAAATAGATGTTGAGGCAGCGGCGTTGGCATTGGGTTACAATCTGACATCGCAGCTTGATGAAGAATGTCTGAGGCATATGCTTTGTCGATGAAGAAACATCCCACTTTCATCAGAAATGATTTCAATGCCTAGAAAGTATTTTGGTTCTCCAAGGTCCTTCATTGAGAACCGATTGTGGAGAGCTTTAAGCAGATCTTCAAATAGTGTTGAGTTGCTTCTCGTCACTAGGATGTCATCTACATACAGTAGTAGAACTAATGTCTGACCTTTTTTGTGATAGGTGAACAGAGACGGATCAGACTTGGAGCATGTGAAGCCAAAATCAATAACGAAGTTCTTCGAAGGTGTCAAACCAAGCTCGTGGAGCTTGTTTGAGTCCATACGATGCTTTAGTTAGCCGGCACACATGATTTGGTTTCGTGAGTCTTCAAATCCTGTTGGTTGGTACATGTAAACCGGTTCTTGTAGCTCTCCGTGAAGGAAGGCATTTGAGACATCTAGTTGTCTAATAAACCAACCTTTTGAGGTAGCTATCTCTAGTACCATTCGGATTGTGGTCGTTCTAACCACTTGGACTGAAGGTTTCTAGGTAATCCAAACCCTCTTCTTGCTCAAATCCTTTTGCCACCAATCGTGCTTTAAGCTTGTCCACTACACCACTTGGTTTCGGCTTTGTTACGAACACCCATTTTGAGCTTAGAATGTTCATATCACTTGTTGGTAGTTCCAGGGTCCATGTGTGAAGCATGTGAATTCTTCCCATCTCATCAAGAACGGCTTGATTCCACCCCGGATGTTTCATTGCTCGCTGCTTAGAGTTTTTGGTTCTTGTGTTGAGAATAAGGAAGTTAGAAGGACATACTTAGTATTTGGCTTGTAAATTCCTGCTTTTCCCCTTGTTGTCATTGGATGATTGTTGATTTGTGATGGGTCTGTTGTGATTGTAGGTAGATCATCCTGGTTTGGGCTTGATCCATCAGAGTCATGATGGATTGGATTTGGTATATCGGCGTCGGGTGTATCATCTGAGAGTCGTTTCGGTTTCATTGTTGGTTTGGGCTCGATGTGTTGATTGTTGTTCACCATCCGTTATTGCGAGAAGATGTTTGTCTTTTATTATTTGGACGGCATATGGGTTCATCAAGATCATCCGTAGCTTCTTCGATTGTTCTGTGATACACAAGGAACACTCTCAGTTTGCCAAGCTTTTAATATGGATGTGGTGTACCTGGGAACTTGAGACTTGTATTGTTGTTTGAAGGGATAACATTCTTCATCAAAGACCACATGCCGAGAGATGTAAACTTTCCCAGTAGGAGGATATAAGCACCTATACCCTTTGTATTGAGTGCTATACCCGAGGAAGACGCATTGAAGCGATCTTGGTTCAAGTTTATGCTGAGTTAAAGGTCGTAGATAGGGATAGCATGCTGATCCGAAGACTCTGAGCATAGTGTAGTTTGGTTTATTACTGAACAAAGCTTCAAAAGGACTCATGTTTTGAAGAACCTGAGATGGCAGAAGATTGCTGATGAAGACTGCGCTAAAGAAGGCCTCTACCCAGTGATGTAGTGGTGTGTGACTGTGAAACATCATAGAGAGACCCAGTTCCACAATGTGTCTATGTTTTCTCTCAGCAATTCCATTTTGCTGAGGTGTGTATGGACAAGATACTTGATGTATAATTCCTTTATCCACAAGTAGCCTTTTTAGTTGATTGTTTGTAAATTCTCCACCTCCATCACTTTGAAACACCTTGATTTTTGTATGGAATTGATTTTCAACCATGTTTTGGAAGGATACAAAGACTGAGTAGAATTCTGATTTAGCTTTTAAAGGGTAAAACCATGAGTAGCGAGAGAAGTCATCAACAAAAACGGCATAAAATTTGAATCCTTGATTAGATACAACTGGTGAAGGCCCCCATAGATCACAATGAATTTTATCTAGAGGGTGAATCACACGGGATTCTGAAACCGTAAACTTTAACCTAGAGTTCTTCCCCATCTGGCAAGGCTCACACACGGGGAAGGTTCTGCTCTTATACCATGAGAAGATTAATAAAGCTTTAAGAAGAAGGAGATGTTTTCTGAATAATACTGTCTTATTGAATAATTATTGCATAGCGTATTACAAGGGTTTTATAGTAACAAGAGAACAATCTAGAGTGAGCTCATCCTTATCCTTTGGTGACAGCTGGATCTTGGTCAAGGTCCTCAAGGACTCTGTAACGGCTTCCATTGTCATGCTTCTCTCCAACGGCTATGAAAGGTACAGCATCTTTTGTGTCTTTTGTCATATTGTGACAATCATATTTGGGCTTACAAATTGGGCTCTCTCCTTTGTTGGTTTGGGCTTGGTCCATCTTCTCACTTTCAGTGACCCTCTTCGTATTCGAATCTTTGGTTACCATTTTTACGACATTTACATAGAGATTCTGAAAAGTGTTAAAATTGTAATCAGAGAAATATGGTATTTATGGATATAGCAAGCGATAAATATCCCACCTGCCTCTGCCTCTGTTACTTTATGGTCACGATTTTTTTACCCGAGTAGTTATGTGTACTGAATCGCTTTGAACTCTCGACTCTATATATAAACCTTTGAATTTACAAAATTTTATGGTTGTCCATCCGAACTCATTAAAATCTAATTAATTTTACATTTGACTAAAATTGCAATTAATATATAAATTATTGTGTTAAAAAAAACCCGATTATAATTTGAATCTTGTGCGATTACGATTAAAAACCGCGGATGCAAGACTTATATACTTTTGGCGGACTAGATCCCCGTTTTTGGATCGTAATCGGACAAGATTCAAATCATAATCGGGGTTTGTTTGAACATAATTAATTAATATTTTAACTACAATTTTAACCAAATGTGGAATTAGTTAGATTTTAATGAGTTCGGATGGATAAACAGAAAATTTTGTAAATTCAGTGGTTTATATGTAGAGGTTGAACTCTTTAAAAGTTGAGTGTTCAGGGGGATTCAACGTGGGTAGCTACTTTTCGTGTGTAAAAAAAGTGTTAACCCATTACTTTATAAGTTTTAAATGTTTTTATGACATATATAAATGTTTTAAATTTCAACCTTTTTTTACCCTTCATTAAAGTTATAAAGTAATTAATATAGAAAAAATAATTAAAGTTAAAGGAAAAATCTCTGAAAAAAATGGAAAAAAGTAAAGAAAATCTAGAAAATATAAATGGAAAAGATAAACAAAATTAAAGTTTAACCAAATATAACAAAAGTAAAATCAAAAACCATAGACATTTGGAAAAATATGAAGGTTGGCTATTTCCATAAATTTGGTTTATCCGGAAACTGACTAAGTATTCTTTATTATAACTACTGAAAGTCTCTTTACTGATTTTTTTAAATTTAATTTAAATTAGGTTATTTTGAAAAAATTAATATATTCTGTAAAAGTTGCATAATCGATCGTACGCCATAGAAACTATATAAATTCATGAGAAGTAAAATATCATATGACTATTCAAATCAACACAATAAACTCATTCAAAAAAATATATATATATATATTCACTATGTTTACAAAATCTACTACTAGTATAATTTTTGTAATGGCAATATATTTGGTATGTTCACAAGGAGCTAAAGTGACAGTGAAGATTATAAACAAAAATGATTATTGGCTTGGAGTACATTGTAAATCTGGAGATAAAGATATTGGATATCGCCTTCTTAAAAAAGATGAAATATATGAATGGAGATTTAGTATTAATATTATGAAAACTACACTCTTCTTCTGTGGATTTCAAGATGGACAAACAGCTAAAGGTGTCTTTGATATGTTTGATGCTTTAAGAGATGAGGAAAGGTGTAAAAAATGTACATGGTATGCAGTAAAAGATGGTATTTATGGATCTAGCGAGCATCCTGAAAAGGCTGAGCTGTTTTATAAATGGAAAAATAGTATGTATGTATCTCAGTTTTATCATAATTAAAAAAAAAAATTCTATAAATAAAGAGAAAAACTTTCAATTTTTTCAAGTAAATAAAATTTGTTTAAGACCAAACTGTTTTGGTAACCAATATTCTTACAAGTACTTGCAAGTTTGCAACTCCGTACAATAACGGCCTAAACGTTTAACGAAAACGGAGAAAAGCTGATCGCGATTTTTGACGTGTATGAACCATTTGCCATTTAGGCATAAACGCGTTTATATAATCGCCACCGACAATACAGTGTGAAAAGGACCTTTTCTGAATATATTAAATAAAGAGAGTGACGACAAAAACAATACCAAAGTGGCAATAAAAGGATTAGTCGCATCCCAATAAATTAATAACACCCTTTTAGGCCCACTCTGATAATTTATTCCAACCAATAAAATAGCTCCACGTTGACACTTCCTTCTAAAATAAGAAAAATATATAATACGCGCCAGGTAGGGGTCGAACCTACGGCCTTCTGCTTAGGAAACAGACGCTCTATCCACTGAGCTACAGGCGCTTTGCTGATTTATCATAGGATAAAATTAGGATAGAATTATTTATAATTTTTATTTTACATTTTATTAGAGTATTGTTCCTACGGCCATCGGCTTATGATGTTTTTTTTATTATTACAACTCTTACTTATGATGTTTAATTAAATTCTTGTATAAGAAATACTCTCTCTTCATCTGAATAAATCTTTAGCCAAGTTTTATATCAAAAAGGAGTTTTAGACTATTTGTTATCTTGTAAAACCTCTATAAAGGTGACATGTATAACAAAATTGTAGCATGCAGTCACAGTTTCGTATACTATTTTAACATAAAACCCTAAATATAAAAATTGGAGAAGTCACATTGTTTCTCTAATTTGCTTAAATTTTCTCTCAGACATAACTAGTCTTAAGAGTAAGCCGACTTAATTATGACATGCAAACTATAATAAAAATATAAGATAACTTTATGTGTTGTCGACTTTTTCTTGAATAGTTAATGGAAAAGAAAGCTATATTACCTAAGACCATCTTCAACAGAGAAACTCACAAAATTTCTTAACTATTCAGTGGGGTCCATCAACAGTTGGTTTAAAACAAAATAAAAAAATAAAAAATAAAAACGGACCAATCATAGACCGTCACGTATGCATGAATAGTTTAGATCTGGATCTTAAATAAGAAATATAAGATTCAGATCTTAACTATTTAGGTGGGCTCCACATGCTAAGATCCCGTTAAGAAACACCATTGGATTTGCTCTAACAAACCAAAACTGTGAATTCTAGTGGTTATCAAATTTTGGAAAGATATGAGGGTATCTTCGAGAGTAACACCAAATTTGGTGTGATTTTCATACCAAATTTAGTGTTTTGGTGTTAAAAAGTTTTTCATCGGTAATACTAACACCAAATTTTACACCAAAATACTATTTTATTATTAAACCTAAATTACTTTTCTTTATTTTTAATTTTAATTGGTTATAATAATATTTATATTGTTTTCTATTAGTAAATATTTGGTGTAAGTTTCGGTGTCCTATTGGATTAAGTTTTACACCATATTTGATGTTTTGGTGTCCTAACGGAGTTGTCGTGATGATGAAATGGTTGGTGTAGTAAGAAATTTAATTTTATATTTAGATGTATAATTAAATATTTAAATTATATGGAGTCAATATATTGGTCATTTCATTTTTTAAGAACCCTTTTAGAATAATATAGTGAAGCGCCAAGTAGGAGAGTGGAGTGGTTCCACTGGCTTATTTAAACAATATACATTCTCTCTTTATTAATACAAACCACAAGAACCTTCTTTCTTCTTTCCCTTTACTTCACCGTCTCTCTCTCCTATTTGGTTTGTGTCTGTTTTTGTTTTTCCTTTGACAACTTTTGAAGATTCTCAAGGATTCTTCAAAGTTTTAAGTCTCTTTCAAGATTCTTCCATTTTATGCTACAAATCTTTCACCAAATCATATTCTTTGATTCCTATAAGAAAAGCTTCAAAGTGTTTCACTAAACCCACAAATCAAGCTTCAAGCTTCAAAACTCAATAGCCCTTTAAACTATGGAGACTCTGCATCCACTACTCTCTCACAAGCAAACTTCTGACCACAGGTTCGTAGTTCAAGAGATGATGAGCTGGACTAAAGAAGATAACAAGAAGTTCGAGAGAGCCTTGGCTATATATGCTGACGACACACCTGACCGTTGGTTCAAAGTAGCTGCTATGATCCCTGGCAAAACAATATCAGATGTTATGAGTCAATACTCTAAACTTGAAGAAGATCTTTTCGATATCGAAGCAGGACTTATACCTATTCCTGGTTACACTTCGGCTACTCCATGTGGGCTTGATCAGTTAGGGAGTCCACACGACTTTGATTTGTATCGTAAACGGCCTAATGGAGTCAGAGGGTTTGATCAAGAGAGGAGAAAAGGAGTTCCATGGACAGAGGAAGAACATAGGTGAAGTCTCTTGCTTCACAAGTCACAACTTCTTGCTTTCTTGAGTAGCAAGTCACTACTCTGTTTTCTAAGGTTTGCTGATACTTTTTATTTCTTTAATTGGTTTTTGTAGGAGATTCTTATTAGGGCTTCTAAAGTATGGGAAAGGAGACTGGAGAAACATATCGAGGAACTTTGTGGGATCGAAAACGCCGACACAAGTAGCAAGCCATGCTCAAAAATATTACCAGAGACAAATCTCTGTAGCCAAAGACAAACGTAGACCTAGCATTCATGACATCACAACGGTTAATATTCTCAACAACAATCTTAGCCGTCCATCTTTTGATCAAGGCTCCTTTGTCTCACGAGAAGCCGACACAAAACTAGGGTTTATTGACAGAGATGATACAAAGGAGGGAGTTATGTTTCTTGGTAAGACGCTTTCTTCGGTCATGTCTCCTTATGACCACGACGTTAAGTTCAACGAAGGAAATTTTTATAGTGAAGGTGATTTTTGTATCACAAGATCCTAATTAAGCGTTTGAAAGAAGTGATAAAATTAAATGTTGAGTTTTGTAATTGTAATTATTGCGTTTAAAGGGAAAAAACACCCTTGAACTATGTTTTATGGTATGTTTTAAAAGGTTATGTTACGTGATTAGATGAATGTGACTATGTAAATATATGTATGTTCTACGTTTATGGAATAAATATTGATTAGCTACGATATATGTCTCTGACTTTTTTGCCAAAAATGGTGAAAATGATCAATATACTCACGTTGTCATGTTTTGAAAGCGTGATTATGATTATTATATCGATTTTTTTTCATTTTTATACATTTTAAAATTGTGATTCAGTACAATAGTACTCTATATAGTATATACACAAACTAATTGAAACCCAAACATTAGGATATTATCCTTTTTTTCTTTTCTTCTTGGCCGCAAAATCTATGGACTAAATCTTATTTACATTTGTAAATTTATACGCTAGACACCTAGACTATATATACTCTATAAGATATTTTAGACATGATAATGTAAAGCGTGTTTAAGTTAGGTTTTGTATAGGTGTTGTTGGAGACGTTTTATACATTAATTTTGTACGTAGAACTTATTTAAAAACAAACAAAAATGTATATACTTTGACCCCAAAAAATATGTATAAAAATGTTGTGTCATTTTAGGAAATATAAAGGTGAGGGTCATTCACTAAATGGATGACCACTAAATTAAGAAGGTATATAATTAGAAGCTGAGTCTGCATTCCACTTTCGGTTCAAAGAATTACATTCTTTTCACCTATTTCACCAATCTTTTGCTGCCCCCAATATTGTTCATATTATTAAAATTAAGAGTGTCCTTATATATTATTATTATTATTGGGAAAAATATACAAGTTTAATACAAGTGGAACATTTGTATAAGCTCCGGTTATAATATGTAAGCAATAAAAAGTAGAGAACCAAAAGTCTAAAATTATGTACGTGACCATTTCTTTATATCATAAAGATGGTTGATAATATATAATTCTTCATAGTATATGATTATATTATTGATCATTCACGATAGATTAATAGTCATATTTTTGTTTTGATATATAAGAATCATATTAAATGAAGCATCGTAAAAGATACTTGTATTGTGAAAATAAAGAGAACAAATATTGAATCACTTTTTAGAAAACTTTTGTTTTTCCAATCAAAACATTTGAGAATAAAGAAAGATATTCTGAAGTATTTTACTTTCCGACCATGGCCAAAAAAAGCCTCTCCCTCTTGTTTTTTTTTTGTTTTTTTTATCACAAACAGTACGTAATACTATACTATGTCCACTTATTTATTGTCTTTAAGCAATAGTGAATAGTATATACTATATAGTCTCAAGAGAACTTAGCCCTAGCTTTTCATGGAGGAATAATATCTTATATAATTAAGATACTAGTTAATATATTTATAGGTCGGTTGAAGTAGATAAAATTCCACCACCACCACCTATGCATAATGGTATATATATATAAATATATATATTTTCTGTTGATATATATATATATATAGGGATTATTTTTTGAAATGTCATTTAAAAAAGAAAACTTTAGAAAAACATCTTTCGGAAAATGTCACACGTAGACATAAAATTGTCCACGTCCACGAAAGGAGACGACAAATGACGAATTTGCCCTCGTGTTTTGTCCACTTGTTGTTCGTGGACTACAGTTTGTCCACGGAAAACAAGGTTAAATTCGTCATTTGTCGTCTTTTTCGTGGACGTGGACAATTCTTTGTCCACGTGTGGCATTTTTCGAAATGTTTTATTTTAATGGCATTTTTCGAAAGGTTTCTTTTTTAATGACATTTTTTTCATAATTTTCTCGGGAAAATTGCCTTTTTATTCCCGAACTTTCAAATTTAAGCCACTTAATGTCCCAACTCCCATTTTAATCGTTTAATTCCTCACATATTACCCGCGAAACTTTAAATCCCCAACTAACATTGACCAAACCATATTGAACCCCGAAAAAGTCAACCGTTAACTTGGAATTAAACGTCGTTAGTTACTAAACGACTGCGTTTACTGTTTCCGTTAAATTAAAACAAAAAATGCAAAACGTCGTCGTTTAGGTCAAAGGAAAAAAAACCCCCAAATCTCTAACCCTAATTCCCAAATCGAAAATATTCCAAAATCTCTAACCCTAACTCTTTCTCTCCTTTCTTCTTCCTCTTGTGCGATTTCTTCAGTTTTCGTTGATTATTCAAGTTATGACTGGGAAAACGAAGAAACTTACACCTAAAAGGCGTAATACGAGATCGACGACGAGCGCAGCTCAAGAAGAAGATGTCGAAGCTAGAAAGCTTACACCTAAAAGGCGTAATACGAGATCGACGATGATCGCGACTGAAGAAGAAGATATGGAAGCTAGAATAGATGCCGAGATAGACCGATTTCTAGCAGAAGAAGGTAATGATTGCCCGACATATGCAGAGGCTGACGACGAAGATGAAGAAGAAGAGGTTGTTTTGTAGTATAAGTTTAATTTAACGGAAACAGTAAACGCAGTCGTTTAGTAACTAACGACGTTTAATTCCAAGTTAACGGTTGACTTTTTCGGGGTTCAATATGGCTTGGTCAATATTAGTTGGGGATTTAAAGTTTCGCGAGTAATATGTGAGGAATTAAACGGCTAAAATGGGAGTTGGGACATTAAGTGACTTAAATTTGAAAGTTCGGGAATAAAAAGGCAATTTTCCCTAATTTTCTCATATATATATATGTATATATAACTATTTCGTTTTTACTTTAAATAATATATATTTGCTTGTGAAAGTGGCATCACATAATTCGATTTGTTCTCTCGTGGCTCCATTTTTCCGTGGCGTTTGAATGAAAGGCAAGATAAAAGTATCAATTATATCATACAAGTTAAAAAGCAATTTTTTTTAACGTGTTACGAAAATATCAACGAAAATTTTAAGTAAAAACAAGAATGTTTAAAGAACAATGCATTATGAGATATTTTAAATGCACATAGATACACAACACTTGACCAAACAACTATTTACATGCATTATAAGTCTAAAGTTTCCTATTTTTATATCATCTTTGCTTATTGAATAGATAATACCAAAACATGCACAAGGTTAGAAAAAAATCGAATATATTATAAATAAAGAATTAGGGTAAATGCCAAGCTTACAACGTAATCCTAGTCATAAAAAAAGAAATAATTATATAATTTCCCATTTTTTTATAAGTAATGAATAGATTAGAAAAAGATGATGTTCAAAAGAAGTAGGCTTAAGGAAAGCATAATGCTTATCAAAAGCACGTTCTCGTTACGTGTCTTTCCCTTATCATCAATTAAGCTTACGCCATTTTTTAACTTTATATTTTTCTTAAAACATCCCTTTTTCACTTTTCTTTCCTTTGCTGTCGCTAAATATCTTTTTCAATTATAAGAAAAGAAAGCTTATCAATAGGTCAAGTCTTCTCTTTTACATCCAACAATATCAAATTTATTCACTTTCAGATTAGCAAAAACTATCATATAATATTTGGGATAATTAAGATAAATAAAGAATGGTGTCAATGTGAGTTTTAAAATTTGAAGAGATTGTATAATAGGATATTATTTATGACCCTTTTGTGGAGATTTCGACACATTAACGTGAAACTCTGTATCATCTTAAAACACTAATCAACTTCAAAGATGAAAAGAGCACAATACTAATGACACATTCTGAACCACAACAGTTGAGACCTAAGAGAAATCAAACATGCACAACACCGGTCACAACATCCGCTTTCGTCGTCGCGGGCCAGTGATGGCTAATGAATCAACATCCGATAGGCGATTTAGCTGGTGGCGGCGTGTATGGCCACAGGCTTCGAGTCCTCTGATTTTTCATGTTCCTTGTTCAGCAACTGAAACATAGCACCACGAGATTATATTGTCAGACAGACCAAGTTCTATCTCAAGCCATTGTCATGTTCCTTTCAACATTATTGTGTGGTATGCTAAAAGATTATATGTGAGAGAGCTAAGATCTAACCTTGTTGTTGATCAAGCTGTGGAGCGCAATTACACTTCTAATTAAGGATGATAGATAGATAACTAGCATCATATCATTTGTTTTCACTGCACACACATAAAGAAAGTAAGACTAATGAAGCGAACGCTTCAGAAAAAGCATCCCAATAGTAGCAAAATCGACAACAGAAACTCACCTGAGAAGGCCTTAACCAACTCGTTTACATTCAGGTTTGGAAGCAAGTTGAAAACGTCCTACGGTTTTAAAGAACAATATTTCATTAGATAATACACAATAGCATACACATTGACTAGAGAATTGCAGAGTTTATAGCCATATTTGATAATACCTGAAGATGGTATAAAATCTCATGGTTAAGAGGGAGCTTTCCTTCGATTACAAGGTCAAGGTAACTCCGGATCTCCCGAAGACGTGCATCCAGCCCCTTCAAAGCAGTAAGTTTGGCAGTGACCTGGTGCAATACACAAGACATATGATATCAGTCCTCAAGCAGTAACTAAGTCTTTTTCTTAAGATATCCTGGCTCCAAGAGCATTATAATTTCAACAAATATGTCAAGGAACGGTAGTGTATCGCTTAAGCTTTTTGAAGACAAGAACCTCTGTTGCTAGGGTACTGATTGTTGTGTCTTTCACATCCCTGAGCAAATGTTCCACGCCTGTACAGGAAGAGAATGAAACAAGTAAGTACCTGAGACCTTCCTTATGCGCAATCACACATAGACAGTTTTTAGACACGAAACCATTAATGAACTTGTGAACGTACCGATTTCCTCAACTTCATGAGCAGAAATTTCAGTAGACACGTGAACAAAGACTTTCTGGCTTTTCTGAGTAGCATTCTGAAGAGAGACAACAACATTTAATTATCATACAACTGTACAGAGTAGACAAGATCCAAGAGGGTATGTCTCTTACCTCCTTGACCTCTTCCACTGCATAGTAAGCTTTTGTGGGGATTCCAAGTTCTTTAGGTTGGACATCAATAATGACCAACACTGGATTTGGAACATAGCTGCAACACAAGAAGGAAAAAGCATTTTAATTAAAAATGAATTAGAAGCTACAAGCAAATGCAAAGAAGGAAAGAGAAACATCTTTCTCCCTCAAAAAAGTGATCTATCATAGCTTTAAAACGAATCAGCACATTCTCGTAGAAGCCTGAATGATTATGTTTGGAACTAACCCACTAAATAACGCGTGAACGTCTAAATCATTCTCTCGAAGTTTCGGCCCTGTGCTATACCAACCTACAACATGCTCCTTAGCTGAAAAAGCAGAGTTTTTTTGTTGTCAAAACCATGGTTTCTACTACTTTCAACATTGTTATAATTGGTCTAAACATCAGTTTCCTGTAAAAAATACCATTAATTCTCTTGAACATGTGAAACATTGACTCATGGTAGTTGTGGTCAAGAAACCATATACTTGGGTCTTTATCATCTTCCTCAAAAGGCACTACAAATCAATAAGCCCAATGTCATAAGTAAGCAACAGCTATACTTTTTAACGAAGCTCTTAGTAACAGTGTCTAGAGATAACCCACTTGCAAGAAAGTAAATTCAAGTAAGAAGACCTAATAAAAGTACCAAATTACAGTATAAGAAAGAATCTGAGATCTGAGAAGACGATGAGGTTAGGTTAGATCGAAATACGAACCTGCGTAGCTATTGGTGACGTCGACAACACCGCGCGAGCTGCTGCCGAGAAGAACTCCGACGACGCGCTTGCGCGAGTCTTTAGCGACGCGATTGTAGTGGTCGACGATACTAAGCAATACTAGTGGATGAACAATCACTTTCTCGATCGTCCTTGCTGATATCTGCTGCGTCTTTATCACATCCATGATCGGAGAAAAGAAAATCAAAACTCGCTAAGAAGCTTTTCTGTTTCTCCGACGAAGATTTAACCCCCAAAAAATAACACTAAAAGTTCCGATCTGGGTTTCTCCGGCGATGCTTGAAGTTTACTTCTTCTTCAGGACAAAACTTGCCTACACTTAACGTTAATGGGCCCAATAATAATCTGGGCTTATAATTTTCCCATTATAACGTCTTAACGAAAACATTAAATAATATCAGCAATTTATAAAATCTGAAGTCTGAACCCTAAATCATCGTCGTCGTCGTCGTCGTCGTCGTCGTCGTCGCCGTGGTCTTCTCCGCATCCACCGTCGTCACGTTTCCGTCTCTTCGTATCTTCAAGGTAAGATTAGATCTTTTGAATTTCTTAGGCTCTCTCATTTTCTGAAAACACTCTTCAGATTAATGTGTTTTTGTGGAAGAAGAAGATGGAGAATTTGGAAGATCTAAAAGCTATGGCAGAGCAATGGTCGAATCAAGTAATCGAATTTATTGAGAAGATACCACCGAATCAGCTTTACGCAGCTATTGCTGTTCTCTTGTTGACTACAATTTTGTTCTTATCAAGTATGTTTTTTAGACACACCACATTCTCCTTCTTCTTCTTCATCTCCGTCTCTCTTTTTATTGATAAGCATCTTTGATTCCTTTGTTATGTGAACTTATTGCTCTTGCTTGTTTATTATGAAGTTCGACTGTTAAGACGCACCAAATCCAACACTGTACTCCTCTCTGGACTTACCGGAAGTGGAAAAACAATGCTCTTTTATCAAGTATGTACTTTTCATACATTGTTTATGTTTTGTCTGAGTGTCACTGTTGTTTGAGTCTAGCCGTGAGTGGTTAGGTGATTGTTGTGGAGTTTATAACATTGATATATACTTGTTTGATTGGTAGCTGAGAGATGGATCATCGCATCAGGGCACTGTAACATCAATGGAACCTAATGAAGGCACTTTCCTTCTTCACTCTGAGAAACTTAAGGTAAGGAACTAAAGATTCTTACTTTCTTTAGCTTGTTGATTGTGAAATTGTGATGGATGGATGGATGACCAAACTGCGTCTTGTGTCTCTGTGTTCTGCTTGACAGGAAGGAAAGATAAAGCCTGTTCATCTTGTTGATGTCCCTGGGCACTCTCGTCTTCGACACAAGCTAGATGAACTCTTGCCTGAAGCTGCTGCCATTGTCTTTGTAGTTGATGCCTTGGAGTTCCTCCCAAACTGCCGTGCAGCTTCAGAGTAATTCTCTCTCTCTCTCTCTCTCTATATATATATATATATGTATATCACACACACAAGAGACATGTGTGCATCTACGTTCTTGAAGATTGAGGCATTGGGATGGTTTTTTTATGGTGATAGGTACTTATATGACATTTTGACCAATGCAAATGTTGTCAAGAACAAGATCCCACTCCTCCTTTGCTGTAACAAGACAGATAAACTCACTGCACACACCAAAGAGTTTATCCGGAAACAGATTGAGAAAGAAATGTTAGATTCTCAATTTTCTTTTGGCAAACATATCTTATATACAAGCCAAACCTTCCTGCGTATAGCTGATTCAATCGTTGGTTTATGATTGTTTGCAGTGAAAAACTAAGGGCATCAAGGAGCGCAGTATCTACAGCTGATATAGCCAATGACTTCACAATTGGAATCGAAGGAGAAGCGTTCTCTTTCTCGCACTGCTACAACAAAGTCACAGTTGCTGAGGCATCTGGACTCGCTGGAAAAACCGCCCAGGTTCAAGACTTCATTCGAGAATACATCAAGCCCTGAGAGTCCAAAATGTGCATCCGTAGATGTGTTCTCATGACTTATATGCCTTGGTCTGTGTCTTTGATTTGAGTTTTAGAGATACTCCGTAGAATTTTTGGGTTTTAGGATGTTGCAAACTGAGTAGCTGTTTTTTCGAGTTATATATCAGTCGCTCTGTTTTAGATCATAATTATCTTAAGCTATAACATGCAAATGCAAAGTTCGTATGCGTTCGCTGATTCTTTGGTAATATCAGACAAACCAACATAAACTATTGTTGCTTCTTGTTGTGTCTTGAAAGGTTTATGCACTCTGCTTCTTAAACTTCTTAATTATTCATGATTGTTATAGTAAGAGGTTTGCTTACGCCATTTTTATTGGCTTCATAAGTTAACACAATCTAAATCAATCCACAACAAAACTTTGAACGAGAACGTTCTACTTCAACCAGAATGTTAGGTGAAGCATCTAACTCTTGCCATGAACCATCTTCAACAAAGGCTTGAACCACGAACCGGACTTCCTTTACATCTGATCCAACAACAATATCAGAGACATAATAAGCATCAACATGAGCCGTTCCAAGAAACACTTTCTGGCTTCTCGGTTCTTCTATAACTTTCCTTGGCCTGTAATCACTTGAATTCAGTTTCTCTGCATACACATTGTACCTTGTAAACACATAATCTTCAAGGTGCTTCAATCTCCATTCAAGCTTACAACTTAAGGCCTTGGAGCCAGAATCACCAGGTACAATCTTTACATGATTAGCATCGACTATCCATGATGATGCTGGAGGGAAAGGCTTGGTTTTCTCCTGACATTTTATGGAGATATGCCCGAGCAATGCAGAATACTCAAGCGTGTTTGTTTCTCCTGTGAGATCTTTTGGATTATAGCAGAAGGCAGAGATCTCAGTCAGTGTGTGTCCATCTAAGACAAGGTTTGTTTCGTGCACTGTCCAATCAGATGTGTTCCGTGTTGATGTGAGAAGACATGGCAAGAACATGTCACCAAATCTGTGGATAGATTCGTTTGGTGCCATAAGTAAAGACTTTGTCTCTTGTGAAGAAGATGAAAAACTAAGAACAATCCCTATCTCAGATCTTTCTTTTGACTTCACCTGCACAAGTTCAGACACTTCAAGACTGAAACTATGTATGTAAAGGACAAAGCAGAAGAAGAGCTCAAGACTTTATCCTTTTTAAATCGAAATGTGATGCTTACAGAGTAAGAGATTGTGATGGGAGAAGTAGAAAGCTGAAGCTGAGGTTTAAAGAGTCTTGCTGTGAAATGTGCACCTCTCTTTAGTTTTCCACTGAAACTAATGTTCCCTCCTCCATTATAAGATGATTCTTGACCACTACAAAGATTTTTTCTTATTAAGTTTCTTAGAAAAATCAAATATGAAATAAGTGTTTAAGGTCCAGAACTTACTCAACAGTGACCTTCATGATCTTTGAGTTGTTTCCTTCATTGAACTCTAGGAGTGGCTGTCACAAAAAACACAACATAAAGCAAAATCAGATGAAGAATATGACCAATTAAAAAAGTTGCATTGGTTATAATGTTTACAATACAATCTAGAACAAGCAGTGACCATTGAACCTGGAGACTTTGGCATGAAATGTTGTACCATGGAGCTTCTGATAATTTTCTACCTCCGAGAAAAGTATGAGAGCCAAGGCCCTATATGTAAATAAAACAAGAGAAGAGAAATAAATAACTTACAAGAACATAGTCATTGGCATCTTATTCACTAGAAAAACAGAGTTTGTGAGTTTCACTTTTCACCTGATTAAAATCTGAGTAGAAAGGTAGTTCTTGTGGATATGTCTGAACTATTCCCCATGACTTCTCAACAAGTGACCACCACCTAATAAAAGTTGAAAAACATGATAATAAGATCACAAATACCCTTTTTTACCATCACATGAACAAACAAAAGTACATACTTGTTTTGTGCTGTGTGATAATCAGGTGGTTGTTGTGTCTCGTATACCCATCCAGGAGCGAATATCGCAGCTGATACATTGCTTCTCTTCAGCAAATCAAGTGCAATATTTGCCTACCAACCAAGTAAATGAATCAAAAAAGAAAAGCATAAACTTTATATACAGCCTTGAATATGACAAAGAATATGAATGGTTCTGTTAGAAATGAGATACATACTGTCCATTGACCACCGCCAAAAGAGCCTCGACCAAACACATCGATGCCCATGTAGACATCATATTTTCTATCACCGGCGATTTCAGCTGATGCTTTGGGATAATTCTCCTGAAAGAGATTCATATTAAAATCAAATGAAACATATAGTGAGAATTAGCATCAAGAGAAAGAGCAAACCTTCCATGTATAGTTCATGAATATACCATCACATATATCAAAGAAAGGTTTATTCTCCTCAGTTAACTGATCTTGCCAAGCAAGAAGACCATGAACCGTAACACTATCATACCTAAACGACACAAAGAATCAACATAGTTTATAAGGAGAACACAAAAGAGTGATTTTGACAAAGAAAGGTTGCTCAACACTCACCATATAACCAAACCTCCATGTACAGATGAATGCATAACTTTTGTTAGGTGACTCACAAATTCTTTCAAATTCGGAATCTGAACTTCATCTATTACGTTCTCTATATTTATCTGTCAAGTATATATACTGTCAACTTATAAACGCAATAACAGTTTAACTCTCTAGATTATTATGTAATGGCTAAGAAAAACTCACAAGCCACCCATCAAAGCCTAGAGAAGCAGCAAGTTCTGCTAAAAGCTCTGCGTACATATGCGCAGACTCTTTAGTAGCCAACAACTCTTTGCAAGTAGCTTTTCCTTCGTCCCATTCTGTGATGAAAGTCCCCAATACCTATAAACACACAAACACACAAGAAAAAATAACCATTCTTTACAAAACCTATGATTGAGACATAAGTCATTTCAACTATGTCTAATACCAAGCATGTTCTGTATCTATAAATGGAGAGAATGAGATCTTGTGTTGGGGGGTTACTGACCTTGACGCCATGCCTATGAGCAGTGTTGGTCCAACAAGGAGGAGGAAGAGTTACAAGAGAGTGTGAGAAGTAGACAAAAACATCCATCAAGTACCAGTTCCAGAGAGCAAAACCAGCGTTGTTCTCACATCCTTGTACCCACTTGTCGTCTACGTACCCTCCTTTCATATCGTGGCATACCAAGAGCCTAGATCGGTCCGGTAGGCTGTTGAAGCCATGACGGAGAGGCACGGAGGAGCGGTTAAAAGAGAAATGAAAAGAGTCAAAGTAAGAGCGAGACTTCAAGTCTTGAAGAGTTTTGATAGGGAAAGAGATTGGCGTTGATGGCTTTGTCGGATCAAAAGGTGGAAGTGGAACTGACATGGCTTCCTCGTTGGATTCAGACATCACAAGAGAGATAGAGAGAGAGAGGATGCTATGAGAGATTGCAGAGACTGAGAGAAAGTCAACGGCAAAAGACGATGATGATGATGATGATGATGATGATTAGCTTGAGTCTTGACTTGAGTAAGTCCATGACTCTGAGATGTAGCATTTATTAGCATGTGCAAATATGCACTTACTTCAAAAAAAGATAATAAAATAGTATAAATAATTATAAAGAAAAAGACAATAACACCAATTCCACTTAATCCTGGAAAGAAAAACGGAATCAAAAAGCTACTTTTTCTTTTTAACTTACAAAACAAATGAGAGCAGACTCTACTTACCATCTCTGCCTCTACTTGAAGGGTTTGTTTCTTCTCATAATTAAATATCATCAGCTCCTGTAAGTTTTGCAAAATCATCTTCTTTGATTGATCCTTTCTTCAGTTTTTTCAGTAACCGATAGTCTCTAGCCATCTCTTCTTCGTCTTCAGCTGTTTGGATAGTTTGTCTCTGCTTCCCTGTTAGCTTTTTCGACGCTTTGTTAGAATCCGTAGCAGCTGAAGCATCAACATCCCTTTTCGAGTTTTTCTTGCCTTTCTCTTTTTTCTCTTTTTGCCATTTCTCTTTCTTTGCTTGTAAGTTTTTCTTTCTTTGTTTCTCCCGGGATTTGTCCCTTCGATTATTCAAAACATTCAGAATTAGAGAAGTGCCCACATGTAGTCTCAGTCTCAAAGAGCATATGATTCTTGAAAACACTACGCCTAAGGATGAAAAAAGACCACAAAAGCTCGTTTCCTCCCTATCTAAATCTGGTCGTTCTTTGTGTATGTAAAAGACTCTCAATTTACTATGTGTATCAAAATCTAGTCTCATTGTTGACTCGGAAACTAAGAGAGCCAGAGAGGGAGAAGATGGATATATATCAAAAGTGGTTAAAAGATTCGGTAAACTTACTTGAACTTTATGTCTTCAAATTTGACGCCTTCAACAGGTGTGAAACCCTCGCCGGAAAGTCTGTGTTGTTTAACTTCAGACATTGAAGGGAGATACAAGAGGCCAAATCCCATTGCCAACTTTCCGATTTCAAGGTCTTTCCATCTGTAAATCAGGGGAAAACAAACTTTTCAGCAAAAAATATTGGGAAATATAAAAGATGACGGAGCCTCGTGAATGAACCTGAAAATGAAAGAGCAGTGATGCTCCTTGTAAGCACGGACAAAAGAAACAAATGCCTTCAATCCCTTCTCCAACACTGCTCGGTCCTTCATGGCGGCTGAACGTATCTGAAAACATAGTAACAAATAGTAAGACCCTATGACCAACGGAGACCAAACGAGAAAGAGAGGCATGTAAGTTTTCTTACAATTGGGATGACATCAGCTGCATCCTCGGCGCATTTTCTCTCTTGAAGAGGGACTCTTCTTAAGAGCATAAACTCTACATACGCTTCTTCCTACACACATGTGAAGTGAATTTTTCAAATTCTCTTGCTCTGTGAAGAACTTCAGAATATAAAGGTGCTCAAAGATAGACCTTCGGAAGTAAAAACACAATGGACCTCCCTTCTCTTCCTAATCTTGCAGTTCTGCCAACCCTATGTACGAATACATTTGGATCTTGTGGGGGATCGTACTGCATAAACATGACCAAATGCAGCTGTGAATCCTAAATTTTGCAATAAATTTGGCAAAACAGGGGAAACAGAACATTACTTTACCTGAATAATGCAATCAATCCCTGGAATATCAAGACCACGAGCAGCGACATCTGTGCATAGAAGAACGCCGCTTGATGCTTCTGTAAACGAAGCCAATGCCTTGTCTCTAGCATTCTGATGTGTAAAATACATTTCATCAGAACCCTTAAAAACAACATGCAATGAAAATGTATGGAAATTAAAAAGTATCAAGATAGCTTACCTGCTTCATGTCGCCATGGATGGGAATTAAAGATATGGAGTTCAGGGCAGGAATTTGTGAAAGCACGAGTCCCCAGTAATCAACAGAAGCACAGGTCATGAAGTATCTGCAGAGATCCTTAGAGTCTAATAACAATGCCCAATTTCATAAGTCTGCGTAAAATGTTTTGAACTTACACAATAAGCTTTTTATTTTTGTTCTTGGTGAGGAGATCCACTAGCTGTGATAATTTTTTATCTGCCTCACATTCCAAATACTACGGAGACAAGGAGATACAAACCGCTAAGAATATCATTTCTGACACATACATATTAATAATTTACACCAAATGTAATACCTCAAGCTGCAGACCAGAAGGAGTTTTCGAGTTTATCAATTGCTGAGATGAATCCGACTTGGTTTCAGCATGAACTTCAACTTTCACTGGGTTCCTAAGCCCGGCCTTAGCAAGCTCTGCAACACCTTCTGTCTGTGTAGCTGAAAACAGACCAGTCCTACGCTGCTTCGGCAAGCGAGATATAACATAATTCACTTGCTTCTGAAACCCCATATCCAAAAGCCTATCTGCCTCATCTAATATAAGTATCTACACATGCAAAAAACAACATTACAAACAATTTCTTTCGATTTTGAAGTAACAAAACCTACACTTTCAAGCTCTTTCTAAGTCTTAACATTCCAACTATAGATTCAACAACACCAATCTTCAAAATCTAATCCACTGATTATAGAAAAGTTACCTCGAGATTCCGAAAATCAAGAATCTCCATCCTTTCCATTATATCAGAAAGCCTTCCAGGCGTGCCGATCAAGATATTGCCTCCTTGCTCTTCTATAATCTCCATATCAGCTTTCACTTCACGGCCACCAACAAGTAGCACAGAGTTCACATTCTTCAGAGTTGAAACAAACGGCTGCGCAACGTTATATATCTGTGTCGATAATTCCCTAGTAGGCGATATAATCACACCCATAACCTGCAATTTCCGCATCACACGAATATACATCAAACTCATAACAATGCCCTGAAGAAGATTTCATTACTCACTACTAATAGTCCTAATTATCTTTTTACCTGGTGAGGCTTTGGAGGATAAGAGGAGGATCTACGAAGGATTTCGATTAGAGGCACGAGGAAAGCTAGGGTTTTACCGGAGCCTGTGGCGGCGTCGACGGCGACGTCTTTGTAGCGGCAGAGCAAAGGGATCGTCGCGTCTTGAACCGGAGTGCAGAACTCGAAACCTGATTGGTCAAGAGCTTGGATGATATCGTCGGAGAGAGACGGTTCTAGGTCGGAGAAACGCTTCGCCGTTAAAGCTTTGTTCGTGTTCGGCGATGGATCCATGACGGCCGCCGCTAAAATTTATCGTCGTTTTTTTTTAGCTTTGATTGTTGACGTAATATTTATAAGTGAGGTTAAAACGTTGCGTTTTGGGCTTTGAGATGATTAGTCGGTTATTTTTTGGGCCCGGTTTTGTAATGACTATATCGGCCCAGTTATTAAATGAGCTCTTTTGTAAAATTTACTAACTTTACACCTTTTTTTGTCAATATTTAGTCACAAAAACCCAAATGGCGGACCATAGCCAAACCTATATTATCGTAAGCGCGGGGAATCGATCCCGAGTGGGGTGATGCTACCTGCCTTGCATTGACTTTATGAGTGGCACTACACTTCCCCCTAACTTTACACTTCAAAATCTAATAAAACCCATAATTAAACCAAGAGTTAGTTATGTTGATCTATTTAAACAAGAAAGTTTTCTACTACTTTTTTGAAGACAAAAAAAAAAGAAGTAGGGAACAAATGGGTAATGCAGTGCCTTAAGCCACAGTTAAAAATAACATCATTGCGTAGTAATTAACTTCATTAAGCAAACAAAAAAAAGACAGAAACATAGAGAGAGGCTAACAAATCAAAGTCACAGATCAATCATCATCAATCTTTCTTTTCATTGGAATCTGAATCGCTTGCATTATAACCTGAACAAGATTCATAATCCATTTACTTAAAAGATTTTTCAATTAACAAAACAAGTCTATATATAATAAGTTTATATATTATTTACCTGGAGGCTTATCACTAACTTGCCAAGCTGATGATCGACTTCTTGAAGCTTTGTTAATCCAAGCTCGACCCTTTTTTTTTATAAAATCCAAAATCAAAATATATTTATATAAATCCAATAGTAAAAAAAACATAAACCCATCAAAATTAATGCGAAATCGATTCGAAAAAACCGAAAAAGGAACAACCTTTTGGTCATCTTTGGTGATACCATAGCCACTACAATACATCTGTCCGACAAGAACCTGCATACCAACATCCCCTGATTTGGCTTCCTTGAGCGTGTCCTGAAACCATCTTCTCACGCAATCCTCAACGACCTGAGCGAGAGGAACCCGTTTTTGATTCGGATCCGAACCCGGATCGGGATTCGAACCCGAGTGCGATGATCCTGTCTTATCCAGCTTTAACCACCAAGATCGGAGTAATATCGTCGAGCTTGGAGAAGAAGACGAAGAAGAAGAAGAAGACTTTGTGTGTCTTCTGGACTGGGGCCTCGTTGGATTCTCTAAAGAGAGAGTCTTTTCGCGAATCTGACCGTTCTTTTTGTAGTATCGATCTTCTTTCTCATTAAGAGACAACAATAAGTAGGGTTTGCAATATTTTATTAGCCAAATCAACCAATTAATTATTTTATTTATTTATTTTCACTTTTTCTTATTAGACTAACAACTAGTTATAAGTTTCTTAAAATACGATAGGAAAACATTACAAGTTTATTCCCTTATATACCATTAAAAAGTTTTTTGGACTCAAATATCGTATATACAAAAATCCAGTTTTAACACTTTAAAACTAAAAAGTTTTCATTTTAATTCAAAGGGTATCGTTTAGTTTCGAAAGTTTAAAGTTCATTTTCGAAGGTTTTATGATATTTTAATGTTATGGTATTTTTGTACTAAAAACTTTTTCACAAAATTGGTCTTAAATTTAACATGTCTTGTCAGAATTATTTGTAATTTTAACGTAATAAACATTGGTAAAGTTAACATACTTTAGATGCTAGGCAAGGACAATGTAGGTGGTTTTGTCCTTAACAAGTAACAAAACGAATTAAAAACTTAAATTTCATTGAAACTTAAAAGATGTTCTTGAACCGTACAAACGAACCCATTATAGACATAGTGTTACATTGATTTGTCTACTATGTTCATAAAAACAATAGAACCAAACACATAAATTGAACACAACACTTGTTAGTTCTAAGTTCTAACTTGCTTCTCTATGTATAAATAGAGGAGAAGGTGGGCTTAGAGCATCATCACTCTTATCTCCCAAACACGGTTCTTGTCTCACTCCGCTCGAGCTAGCCATCATCTTCTTGGGAGAGCAACTCGGATCAACCACACCGTCTTCACGAGGAAATGTAGATACCGAAACCTCATCAATCTTACTCTCATCTTCTCTTCTTCTACATAACTTATCCTCAACTATGTCATAAGAACTCGCTGTCCTGACTTCTTGCGCTAAAGAGCACCAACAACAGAACAACCATAGTGTACAATCAGCAATAGCTGGCCTACCGCAACAAAAGCTATACCCTGGCAAATTGAATCTTTTCCTCATATGTATTCTCCAAAACCCACCATAGAGCAAACCAAACAAACAAAGCATGATCCCCATGTATCCAAGCCCTTCTCTAACCGTCTCGTTATCGATGTTTATAGCAGCCAAGTTGAATATAAAGAAAGGAGCTAAACAGAAGAGAATGAAAGTGGCGATGTGCACATACATGTTACCAAAACCTATCCTCTCCATGTTCCAACCAAACACACAGAAACTGCAGAACAAAGAGAGATAAGACGACGATATATCTTCCCATATATCAAGAACTCCTCCTCTCCATTGCGGATCGCTCACATGACTCTTCTCTACATCACTAGAAGCAAAAGAGTATCTCCTTTCGACAGATAAATCTCGTTTAATAACCGATCCTTCTTCCACTTGATTCTCCTCGTCTCCTCGAGGAGCCTCATCGTAAGCTTTCCCTAGTGGACTAAGTATAGTGTACAAACCCGCGAACGCAGGAGCTGCTATTGCAATAGATATACTAATACCTACACCAATAGCCGGTCTCTCTGACCTTCTATATCCCAAGTTAAGACCACATAGAGAGTACTGAGCAAAACAGTTCAAGTGAAGCAAAACAACAACAACCATCATGTGAAACCATTCATTAGGCTTACAAGTGCCGTTTTCGCAGTATACTTTCCTAAGCTTTATAACATCATCTTGCTTCCATCTACAAAGGAGCACAAAGTGGTAGAATCGTTTTGGGTGTTGATACAAACACATGAGTGTAAACAATGCATTGAGGATTTGGTTGTTAACTTCAAACCAAACATCTCTCTGTGATTTTTTAGGCAAAGCACTGTTCAACATACCGGTCATAACCATGAACAGAATCGCACCAGAGACAGCAACTACAAGGATCCATAAGAACAGAGCCATGTTTAATGGGTTCTTAAGCCATTTCTTACCTATTTTCAACATGAGGGACCATTCGATTCTCCTTGAAAACACGAAATTGATTCTTCCCCTCGCGTCATCGTTGCTTGAGATGTTGTTCACTGAGCGTGAAAAATCGTCTCTTTCCGCTTTCATTCTCTTGATTCCGCTTCTGGGTACATTCAAAAACGAATAAAGTCTTAAACTTTAACGAAAAGAGACCTTGAATTAGCGAATTACAGTGCCCAGGATTCGAAATTGGTTGCAATTACAGAGAAACCCAGAAGGAAAGAGACGATGTAATGTTGATTTCAGAGGAGAATTTCACAGATATAAAGATATAAAAGAAGAAGAAAGGAGAAGTTTTTTTTTGGAGGGTTAAGAGCGTTGTTCTCCACTCTCTCTTGTAACTTTAAAACTGTTTTAAAACATAGGTCACGGCCCTGTCACCATTTAATATTAATAGAGATATTACCTAGAATACAATCAAAACTTGAAGGTACTATTACAAAGTTTTTTATAACAAAAATATCGTTAAAATGTTTTTTATAACAAAATACCATAAAAAATAGTAGTTTACAAAAATATCAGAAATACAAAAAACGAGTTTAACATTTTTAGATTTTAAATTTTTTCGTTTAGGTTTGCTATATAGTGTTTAAACTTTAGGGTATATTTTTGAATAATAGGGTATAGTTTTTTGAAGGTTTTCGGTGTAATTTTGAAAATTTAAGATTTGTTGTATTTGTGGAAAAAAAAACTTTTTAATGCTATTTGTAAAACTTTCAAAAATTTGTGTTAATTGTGTTAAAAAACTTTTTTTAGTGGTATTTATAAGAATTGCCCTTATTAATATATATATTCCTTTATTAAGTTTTTCCCTTTAAATATCATTAAAAATATTTTTTTTGACAAAAATACCATAAATTTTTTTAAAAAATAAAACTCTCAAAATTAAATTGAAACTCTGAATAATTAAACCCTATACAGTATACAACGAACTCAAATGAAGTATTTTAAGTTTTAAAGTATTAAAATTAGATTTTTGTGTTTATGGTATTTTACTCCAAATTTTTTTTAATGGTACTTGATTCAAAAAACTTTTTTGACGTTATTTTAAGAATTTCTCTTATTTTATTGTGAAAAATGACTATATTTTCAGATAACTAATTATATTTAATTACAAAAAAATAGTTTAACATTAATTGTCAAAAAAAATTATTTGTGTGTTTGATTCCTAATATCTTCTTGAAGGATTAAATCAACTGATATAAGATTTTTGAAACATGGACATGCGTTAGAGACTTATTGTCATTCACTTCTTATGGATTGCATGTTACAAGTTTTTTGTTTGTTTCTGTTATAAGAGTTATGAAACGTAAAAGTTTAAGTTTCTTTGTATATCAGCCAACAATAACTTCTAGTGATATTTATTAGTGTCGCGCCACTGTTTCATATTCTGGATTCAACATATGGTTTTGTTTTCTATATATCTTATCTTATATATACTAATTGAGAAACATTACTTGAGTTAAACATGGAAATATAACACGTGTCATAATTAGAACGATTCTAAAAAACTAACAACAATTCATTACTAGCCCACATATCAAAACTCATATAATTACATTACATTTTTCATTTCAAAAAGAGGTCGCATATGTTGGTGTAAGACAAACAAAAATCAAATATCAAATGTAATCTTATTTTTATACATTTTACATCACAAAAAAGAAAATTGATGAATATTTTTATACAATATAATCTTTTGTTAGAAGAATTTTGATACTTTTTAGTATAAAACTATAAAGTTGATGAGTATTTTGTATTTAAAAAAGTTATTGTGATAATTATTTTATTTTACGAATCATCGAAAATATTTGACTAATGTGAGATATGTATCGTTTGATGAGATTAAAATAATTATAGTTATAACTAAATTATAAAATCATATTGAATATTCATTTTCTTACGAAGTTACAGTTTTTATTATGTCCAAATTATACTCAATGTTTTATTGAAATAATTGGTTTTTAAAATATCCATAAAAATGTTTGGTTTAAATGAAAACCAATCTAAATTAAAATACAATTTCAATTATGCACACCTATTAATTTGACTGCATAGTCTTATAATATATTATAATTGATTATGATTTTTAATATAAATTAGTTATATTTATATTCATTGTTAGTTAATCTCATAAAATGTTTTACTATTTCTAAAAATATATATATATATATATATATATATATAAATATTTTAATCATGATATATGCTAAATATAAATATTTATTTATTCTACATATTAAATTCCTTTTGGCGAATAATATCAAAGAAAGATAAAAATACAATAACGAAAAATCATTTATTATACCATAATTAGAGTTAAAATATTCTTTATTAACTTGGTTGGTTATGAGATAAAAATACAATAACGAAAAATCATTTACTATACTATAATTAGATGTACTATTTTCAAAATAATTTATGGAAGCAAATAAAAAACAAGTGATAACTTTGTGGTTTTTTAAAAACAGTGAAATTCAATACAGAAGAGAGAAATTTGACTTTTCCGGGTTTTTGTGAAAAGTGTTTTACAAAGTTTGTGGATCAAAGAATTTGCACGACACAATGACCGTTGACGGTGTTGTTCATCGTACTTGAGGCGGCGTGTTGTGCATTAGGTCTTCTTGAGACAGATGATACCTCTTATGTGATGTTATCCTTCCCCGAACTTAATTGTTCATTGTACATTTATTACAATATGTTTGCTTTATTTTTAAAATATGTTTCTCTTAATTTTTACAATATTACTAAAATCAATTATTCTATTTCTATTTAACAAATCACCACACAAAATAGTCTTTTACAATATTCAAAAATATTACTTAACTCTCGCGCGTCCGGATCGAAATCTTCTCGCGCGCCCGGATCGAAATCTAGTATAGTGTGATTTGCAAAACAAGTATTCTATGACACGCTCATAAAAAAAAGAGAAGGAACCCCATTTATTAGGCCCAAATTCTCAAAATGTTTATGATTTAATTTTTGACGGTTTTAAAATTATTTTAAATTGTGTAGTATTCTTGTGAAAATATGACATGATATTATTGGCGGCTTAAAAATTCTTGTGATGGTAATTTTAGTCTAAAACTTAAAAATTCCTCTTCTATAATAGAGATTAAAAAAGGTGAAAACTCTGTTTGGCATATCACACTTGTTTCCTTCGACTTATTACATGTGGTTGCTATTAATAGATAAGATTATTGCTATTATTGTTCTATGTGTGTTATTGTAAGTAACATCTACTTGAGGGTAACATCGAAGTTTCATTTTTTAGTTCTATACTCACCCCCACCAAACGCGTTGATCTTGTCCCATCGAAATGTTTATGGTAAAAGTTCATTTCAATATATATATTGTTAAGGGTGGGCCTAAGCCCACTCAGGCCTGGCCCATTCCAGAAGTCACCAAGAGAATTCGTTGGGCCTTATCCGGAGTTCGGCCCAAAGCGCCCGCCGAAGCCAAGACCCGACCGAAGTCAAAAGCCCAATTGAAGGAGGCACGCGCGACAGATGACATCGGTACGGACCGCCGGGACCGACACGAGTGACGTCCGTACGGCGCCGTGGCTCGAAGTGTCGAGTACGGACCGCGAGAGCACGGAGGTCAGCCGAACCAGCATTTAATGCAGAGGCACGCTCGACAACTGCATTAAATGCAAAGGCGTGTTCGACAGAACAGCTTTCCGTATGTCGAGCATGCGCCGAAGCCGTCCCGCCAAAAGAGCAAAAACCCGCCAAGGATCAGAGGCCTTCACTATAAATAGAAGGTTCCGGCTCGTAAGCAAGGGATCCAAATTTTAGAGAGAGAATCCAGAGAGAGAAACTATTATAAACATCAATTCACTTCGACATTGTATCAAATAATCTATCAATAAACGAACTCCGAGTTCTTAATCACATTTTCTGTTCGGCACCTTACATTTCCTGTTCGGCATTTGTTCTTATTTTCAGTTCGGCATTACCTGTTCGTCCCCATTATCACTTAACGAGTTTTCCGACCCCATTTCTATCACAATCATCCCAGTTCGGTACTAACACCGAACCCTGTTTTAACATATATATATATATATATTTACTAAATAATTTAAGTATATTTTTTAGTTACACGGTCAAATCTATTATATAATGAGACACTTTTTGCTTCTCCCACAAGAAGCCACATTATCATCTTTAAGAAAATAAAATTTTTAAAAATTATATTATTTAATATAACATTAATACAACCATTTAATATTATGAAAATTCAAATACAACCATTTAATATTAATACAACCATTAATAAAATTATATTATGAAAACATTGATACAACCATTTAATATTAATAAAATTCAAATAAAATCCCAAAAAATATAAACAACATCACTAAAATATTTTTGATAAAACCCATTAACATTAATAAAATCCGAAAAAAATATTTTATAAAATATTTATATATATACGTATATCAATTTTAAATAGCTATTAAAACTAATAATAAATAAATCTTACGAACGATATAAACAAAAAAACAAGAAAACTAGAAACATCTTACAATTCATATGATCACAATCAATATTTAAAAAAACAAATTAAAATAAATATAAGTGAATTGTGTATATCTATACTATTAATTGAGAAGAATTTTTATAGAGAAACCCTTCAAATCATCTTTAATTTCAGGGTCATTGACCAAAACTCTGTCAAAGTATTATCTACTCTCTTTTTTATTAGCTTTTCTAATAATGATGAATTTTTCTTACACAACTATTTTTTTACAACATTAATACACCCATTTAATACTAATAAAATTCAAATAAAACCTCTAAAAATATAAACAACATCACTTAAATATTTTTCATAAAACTCATTAACATTAATAAAATCCAAAAAATAAATATTTAATTTAATTTTTAACATTTATAAAATATCTATATATATAGATACATATATTAATTTTAAATAACTATTAAAACTAATCATAAATAAATCTTACAAACGGTATAAACAAAAAAACAAGAAAACTAGAAACATATAACAATTCATATGGTAACAATCAATATTTTAAAAAGCAAATTAAAATAAATTTAAGTGAATTGTGTATATTTATACTATTAATTGAGAATAATTTTTATAGAAAAACCCTTCAAGTCATCTTCAGGGCCCTTGACCAAAACTCTGTCAAAATATTATCTACTCTTTTTTTTATTAACTTTTCTAATAATGATGGATTTTTCTTACGCAACTATTTTTTTACAACATTAATACAATCATTTAATACTAATAAAATTCAAATAAAACCCCAAAAAATATAAACAACATCACTGAAATATATTTGATAAAATTCATTAATATTAATAAAATGCGAAAAAGAAATATTTAATGTAATTTTTAACATTTATAAAATATCTTTATATATAGATACTTATATAAATTTTAAATAACTATTAATAGGGGTGGGCAAACGGGAATTCGGGACGGGATTTTTCGGGTTCGGGAATGGGACGGGAATTTCGGAACGTAAAAAATTGTCCCATTCTTGTCCCATTTTATATTTGGGACGGAACGGGAATGGAACGGGACGGAACGGGAACGGATCGGGAATTCCCAAATATCTAGACATTCATAATTCATTTGTTAAAAATTTACAATCGTGATTACTTATCAATTATCATGTTAAAATAATTTATATCACAATTCTTATACGATGATAATTTTTGTATCAATGATATAAAAAATATATTTGGTCACACTTAATTAATAATCAAAGTTCATAAAATCTAAACCAATAAAATCCACCCCAAAAGCCGCAGTCATATAATAAAACTCAAGTAAAAAAGTAATGTCTAATAATAAAAAAAACTTCAAAAACCAAACATGAAACAACTAAGTATCCACTGTCTCTTTGCATCATTATTCGTTCTGAGATTGTTTTCTCATTTCTATACAAATTCATAAGAAAATATAGTAGATGGTTATAAGATAATATTAACAACAATATATTTTAAAATATGTAATATTTAAAAAAGCGGTCGTAACTTTATTGTTATGGAGTTAGGACTTATATTAATATTAACTAGGTTTAGTAATATAAATTAAATCTTAAATATTAGATTAAATGGATAAGTAAATTATATGTGTTTATACTTTATTTATAACTTGTGTACACATAGAAAAAAGAAACAATATATATATATCACATAACATCATTAAAATTTACTTCGGGACTTCGGGTATTCCCGTTCCCGTCCCGTCCCGTCCCGGTCCCAATTGGGAATTAAACTTTTGTCCCATATCGGGACATCCGTCCTATATGGGACGGGAATTTGGGAACGGGAACGGAACGGAACGGGACGGATCGGAACGGGACGGGAATTATGCCCACCCCTAACTATTAACACTAATCATAAATAAATCTTACAAACGATATAAACAAAAAACAAGAAAACTAGAAACACATTACAATTCATATGGTCACAATCAATATTTTAATAACCAAATTAAAATAAATTTAAGTGAATTGTGTATATCTATACTATTAATTGGGAACAACTTTAATAGAGAAACCCTTCAAATCATCTACAACTTCAGGCCGTAGACCAAAACTCTGTCAAAGTATTCTTTATTCTCTTTTTTATTAGCTTTTATTATAATGATGGATTTTTCTTACACAATTATTTTTTTGACAATATTAATACAACCATTTAATACTAATAAAATTCAAATAAAACGTCATAAAAATATAAACAACATCACTAAAATATTTTTGATAAAACTCATTAACATAAATAAAATCCGAAAAAGAAATATTTAATGTAATTTTTAACATTTATAAATATCTATATATATAGATACATATATCAATTTTAAATAGTTATTAAAACTAATAATAAATACATCTTACATACGGTATAAACAAAAAAAAACAAAAAAACTAGAAACGTCTTAAAATTCATATGGTCACAAAAAATATTTAAAAAAACAAATTAAAATAAATATAAGTGAATTTTATATATTTATACTATTAATTAGGAAGAACTTTTATAGAAAAACCCTTCAAGTCATCTTCAACGTCAGGGCCCTTGACCAAAACTCTGTCAAAATATTTTCTACTCTTTTTTATTAGTTTTTCTAATAATGATAGAATTTTCTTACAAAAGGTATAAATAAAAAAACAAGAAAACTAGAAACATCTTACAATTCATATGGTAACAATCAATATTTTTAAAAAAATTAAAATAAATATAAGTGAATTGTGTATATCTATACTATTAATTGGGAAGAACTTTTATAGAGAAACCTTTCAAATAATCTTCAACTTAAGGTCTCAGAACCAAAATTATGTCGAAGTATTCTCTATTCTCTTTTTTATTAGCTTTTCTAATAATGATGAATTTTTCTAGGTTTATACATTTAACCTGAAATGAAATTCAAAAAAGTATTTTATAAGTAATTTTTCAACTTATCATGGTTTATAATTCTTATTAGCAATTATGTAAATATACAATTTCGATACTAAAGTTACAAATATTTAGTTTTAGTTTTAATTAGTAATAACTAAATTCAAAATAATTATTTAAAGGAAAACTAAGTGCATCACATATTATTACGTCTTACTGAAATTGACAACAATCATTGACATAACAGTCAGGTGGTTGTTTACTTGTCTTTGTGGGATGATGTTGCGTCTCTTTTTAGGGGCATCCTCAAGTCGGGTGATAGGACACAATTTGTCATGTTTGTCACCACTGTTAATCTCGAAATTTTTGGAGGTAAAGTCTTGAAATTTGTATACTTTAATTGGTTCTATGAGCACCATTGGTTTCTCTAATAAGTTGTTGTTCAGTGGTAACTCAAACATTCTTTATATTTGAAATAAGTAAGAAAAGATGAGCAAGTGTGTGTTGCCTTATCACTAATCATTAGGCTAATTATCATCATTCTTCATCTAAGTATCAAACTTAACCGAATATATCTTCATTTGATATTTTTTGTCCTCCTTGCCATGGAATGTGTTATTATCTTAATAGTGGTAGTTTGGTTTTGCTTTGTTTACTTTTATCTTTCTTTCATTAAACATGATATCTCAGGTGACTAAAACTTTGAACCCACCATGAAGTCAAGTCTGTGTTCTTGCGTATCTTTTTGTTTTTTTAATGACAACGTTTTTTTCTTTAAAGTATTCAATTTGTTCTCTGTTTTCTGTTTTCTCTTCGCATATACAAATAAAAACTTATTCACTCTTTAAGGTGCATATGTTTCTCAGTCTAAATTTATGAACAAGTTTCACTTTAAAATTTTCTAACAATTATTCAAACTTTAAAAATAAAAAAATTGTCACCCTATATGTTCACCAATTTAAATTTTCATCAACAGTATTAGAAACTATCACAATTTAAAACCTAACTCTTACAAATGGAGAACAAATATAAAATACATCCACTGTTAGCATTTGATATCAGCCCTTTTTGTCGTCACAACACTGCACACTCCTATTTCAGCTCATAACTTTTCTCATCGATTCAACATTAGTTAAATATTTGTTACCATATTTAAAATACACATACGTTCCCGCGCTTGCGCGGGGGGCTTCGCCCCTAGTATTCATAATCTTGATGATATCACATGCTTAGTTTAGTGCTTTCTTTTTAACCTTTTTGCAGTTTGACTTGGTGCAGTTTGGAAAATATTATGTATTTAGACCATGATTATAGGGATCCTAAAGAATGGTCAATAACCCTTGGGCCCCACAATAAAATTAAGGATCACCCTTTAAAATGATTACTTAAGAACCAACCCATAGACTTTTCGCGGGTCCCACTGACACGTGGCGATCCGCGATTAGTCAGTGGAACCCGCGATTAGTCCGATTATTATTTTTATTTTTAAAAAAAAAAAAAAACTTAAGGACTTTTTTTTGGTACTATGGATAATATTTGAACAATACTTGGGTTCTAGATGAACTTTTTCATTCACCTCCTTTATTATTAGCCATTTGAATCATGCCTTGTATTTTTTTTTTTAAATCCAAATAATTTAGTGAATTAAATAAATTTAAATTAAATAATTAAAAAAATTAGATTATGGAAAAATTAAAATAAATCTTACACTAAACACCAAACCTTAAACCCTAAATTATGTGCAAACTTCTCTCATGCTTCTTTTGTAATAAAAAACCCAAAACCCACCAAATTTAAACCCTAAACTAATCCAAGGGTCTTAAATTTGGACTTGCGAACCCAAACATTTAACTACTAAACCCTAAAATTCAACACAAAATAATTTATGTCGTTTTTATATCATATTTTGATGATTTTATCGAAAATATTTTAAATTATTTTTTCGAATTTTGAAATATTTCTATCAAATTGGTTAAATTAAATAAAAAATAATTTTTATTGCTTATAAAATTAAAAAGACTACAAAATTAGAAAGAGGTGATTTGATTGGTTAGTAATAAATGAGGTGAATGAGAAGGTTCATCTAGGGGTGAACCCAAGTATTTTTCATGGATAATCATGCTCTTAAGAATTAGTTATATAATGCTTAAGAATCTTAAAACTTGAGATACCTTACACATAGACGAATTCAAACAACTTTCAGAATTATCATGATCGTAATTATTTATTTTAACGAAATTTATGACTATGAATATATATATTTGAATCGTGTACTCTTAATTATGTTCCTCGAATATTTAAAGCATTTTTACAAGTAGTTAGTATAGAAAGAAAATAAGGATTACCAAAAAATTTGTTTACAATTTAAATGTATGTGACTTTAACATTCAAAAAATACCATAGATTTCACAAAGTATTTTTTTTTTTTTATTACATCACAAAGTAATTTGTTAAGCTATACTTTGAACGAAAAAAGTAATTGTAAAAATGCTAATTAATATTCATAGAACTTAACTCAGGTCAACTTAAAGTAGCACAACTTAATTAAGTGTATCTAGAAGGTTTGTTGTTAATTATCAAAGAGGGGTTTGATTAATTTTGAAGTTAAGTTTATGTATCGGTGTGAAAATGAGACTAGAGAAGGTATCTTCAAAAACTTTTGTTTTTATTCTAATTCAACTTTTGTTTGAATCCTTATAAGACGCATATAGTATTATTCAAAATGTCTTTAGCAAAAAAAGAAAAAAATTGATAGGCGTGCACGATGCATCCTTCCTTTGTAAAGTATTCTCGTAAAAGTAAAAGCCGCGTTGTGTAAACTAATGTATATCGATGATAGTCATTAATTAATCAAGTTATTAAAGCATATAATTCGTTTTACGAGAAAGATCCTAACACTAGATTAGTGCGCACATATATGACATGTTTTCTTTACTTTAATCTAGTTTAGTGATTTGTTTAATAGTTAGGTTTACAAAGTGGATAACAAATTAAAGGTTTGTGTGATAATTAACAAATCCAGTGAAGTAATCTTTTTTCCATAAAAATCAAATGTTTGGTCCAAAGTATTAGTTAAATAAATGGATAGCCACTATTCTTGACAACTCTCTCTAACAAACTCTTCTGTCCAGTTTTTAAGGTATGCTGAAAAATATATTTGTCTTAATCCATAATATATGACTGTACAAGGTGACTTTGATACTTGCATTAGCTATTAATTATTATTATTATGACTTCTCGTATTAGCTATTTTATTATAGTATGTTATTTTCTCGCCATTTTCAAAGTCAACTATGTAAAGACTTCGAAGTAAAATCAGCTTCTCTATCTCCAAACGTAGACAAATTACTACAAAAATTCCATGCAAAAATGATTATAAGACACTAAAAACAAAATAGATAACAGAAAATATACACATTTTTTCAACGCGTTAGGTCGCCTATCTTTCACTTTAGAAAAAATCGTTCCTTCACGTCTCTATATAAACTTCGATTCCGTTATGATTTTATAATGTATATTCTTCAAACACACTATTAATCAAACTCTAAGTATACACAAAGTCTTAATAATATATATACTCAAAACATGGCTTCAAATCAACTTTTTGCCATTTTATTTCTCGTCGTTACACTTTTAATGCAAAGTGGTAACAACAACGTCGTGGATGCACAACTCACGACAAACTTTTACTCGACTTCTTGCCCTAATCTCCTCTCTACCGTCCAAACAACCGTTAGATCCGCCGTTAACAGTCAGCCTCGTGTTGGTGCATCTCTCCTCCGTCTCTTCTTCCACGATTGTTTCGTCAACGTACGTTTCTTTTTGACCTTTTCTTTGTACATAACTATATATATTTCTTGCATTACAAGAAAGTAGCATAACGGTATATTTTTTGGTTAACTCAATATAATCGTTGTTAAAACTTACACATAAAATATAACACAAAAAATAATAATTTATTTATATAATATTAGTAAATCGAATATTAATTTATAAAAGTTATATTGTGTATAGGGATGTGACGGTTCGATTCTGCTAGATGACACGTCAACCTTCACAGGAGAGCAAAACGCAGGACCAAACCGGAACTCAGCTCGTGGGTTTAATGTGATCGATAACATTAAAACAGCGGTTGAAACCGCATGTCCTGGAGTTGTGTCTTGTGCTGATATCTTAGCCATTGCAGCTAGAGACTCTGTCGTACTCGTAAGCACTATATATATATATCTCATATATTAAAGTATAGGTCTAAAAATATATATTCATCCTTGGTTTGTTTTTTTATTTCTTGAAGCTTGGAGGACCAAATTGGAATGTGAAGGTAGGGAGAAGAGATGCTAGAACGGCGAGTCAAGCGGCGGCCAATAGTAACATTCCGGCACCGACTTTTAGTCTTAGCCAACTTATTAGTAGTTTCAGTGCCGTTGGACTATCCACAAGAGACATGGTTGCTCTTTCAGGTTCGTTTTTATTCCATATTCTACTTTTTGTGTCTAATAAGGTTAGATAATTGCTAATAAGATGTAGATTACAAATATAATATAGCTAATATTGTTGACATGCAAATTCTCTCGTTACTATGAGATCAAATTTAGTTTAAGATTGCTTAAAGATAGATATTTCAACAGTTTTGTGTTACAAAATAAAGAAAAAATATATCACGTAAACAAATATTTAGTCAAAAGATATGACATCAAATAATTTGATATATAGTCTATGATATTTGTGGACTCTTTTCTTGTTTCTTTGTGTTTTTATTCAACACGCACATTTTTTTTTGTTGTAACGCACCACCGACTTTAATTTTTGTTTCTTTGCAAAAGTCACGTAACCATATAAAAATAATTCAGTGATCATAACTAAATTAAGCAATAATTAAAGTCAACAATTAAACAAAATTAATTATCGTTTATTTTGTTTTTTTCAGGCGCGCACACTATAGGACAAGCCCAATGTACAAACTTTCGAACAAGAGTATACAACGAAACAAACATCAACGCCGCTTTCGCCACCTTAAGACAAAGAGCTTGTCCTAGAGCCACCGGTTCCGGTGACGCAAACCTAGCACCACTCGACGTTACCTCGGGTTCTTCTTTCGACAACAACTACTTCAAGAACCTCGTGGCTCAAAGAGGTCTACTACATTCAGACCAAGAGCTATTCAACGGTGGCTCCACCGACTCTATAGTAACCGGATATAGTAACAATCCAACAAGCTTTAGAACCGATTTCGTGGCGGCAATGATTAAGATGGGTGATATTAGCCCATTGACTGGTAGTAGTGGTGAGATTAGGAAGGTTTGTGGGATAATTAATTGAATATTCGATATATTCCACGTGTCTTTTTCTTATAGGGGTTTCCCTGTTGTTATTTTGAGTCGGTGAGAATAAGATTGAATGTCTAGGGATTTCAAAAATTATAAAGATCCCTTTTAATGTTTTTCGTTATTTCCTTTGCTTGTGTGTGGTGTTAAAGTGTGTATTTTTGAGATTTATAATTGTGGTTTTGGTTTCCTTTTTCCAAGTATAATTTACTAGTAATAAACACGAAAATGTTGTAATAAAAAAAAGAGGAATTCACAAAACTACACCCATTCAACCATTTTTTCACAAAACTACACATAATTTAATATTTCCACATATTTACATCCTTTCAAAATTTTAAAAGCTTGATTTACTCTTTAAAAAATTACCAAAATTAAAAAAATTCATTTGGGTTCGCTAATTAGTGATTATGTATAGTATTAAGGGTGTGGGATTGTGTGGGTATAGTTTATTTGGATTTAATTTTGAGTGTTTATGTGTAGTTTTGTGAAGTAATTTTGAAATGGTGTAGTTTTGTGAAATGTAATTCAAATGGTGTAGTGTGATTCTCCTAACTGTAACATTAGTTTGGTTCAACTAACTGTAACATTCTAAGCTCAATTGTCATTAGTGCAACTGAATCTGACATAGATAAAAAGCTGATGAAAACAGAGGTGGTAAATTATATTCTGACTTTGAAAAGAATATTATAAGCACATACCATAGTTTAAAATTATGTACATATGCCCAGTGGCGAATCTAGAAACTTTTTTTACCAGGTTCAATATATAATAAAAAAATTAAATATTGTTATTAAAATAAATAAATAATATTTACAAAATTATTCTACGTTTTTTCATTTTCTGAAATATTTCTATCACATTATCATTTATAATGGTTTTGAATATATCTTTTTCGATAAAACAAACTAGACAATCATTCAAAAACTGATCACCAATACGATTACGTCGATGTGTCTTCACAATCTTCATGGCTGAAAAACATCTCTCAACCGTTGCGGTAGCGACAGGCAAAATCAAAACCAACTTCAAAAGCCTATAAACCAACGGATGTGACAAATGCTTCCGTGTTTCCACTAGCAAATGAGCAAGTTCTCCAAGATTTTTTAAAGAAATAAACCTTTCGTCATTCCGAACATTGTCAATGCATGTAGATATGTAATTGTTGCTCAAGAGATATGAACTCTCCATGACTAAAATCATTTGGATAAAACTGGGATAACTTCATCAACTTCGAATGATCAAAGTCGCTGAAGGAGTTAACTGGAGATAAAAAAGCAGCGTAAATAAGCAGTTCAGTGTTAACCTCGTTAAAACGATCGTTAAACTCCTGCGTCTGCAAATCCAAAACAACATATAAGCAATTGACCTTGTAGTGATGCATATTTTTCACTCCTGTTTTGGCTCTTGGTTTTCTTGAGTCAACAAAATCTTCTTCCATGTCAAGATTTTCGATATCATGTTTCTCACAAAAAGAAGACACTTTCATCATGAGAGAATTTCACCCATCATCTCTAAATTGTTGCAATTGCCTCTTAGTCGATTTCACCAATGACATAGCATTTAAAATATCTCGATCTTTTTTTTGCAAAACCATAGATAAGCTATATGTGAGTCCTAAAAGATGTACCATCATTTGCAAATAAAACACAAAATCAAACCTATGAAAGTACCGAAGAAGACTATGTGCTTGTCGTCTTTTCGAGTCATCTACCCCTTCGTTTTGAACATACTCAAGCACCTCGACGATGGGAGAAAACAACTCAACCAAACGCAATAGAGTTTTATAGTGAGAACCCCAACGAGTAGCTCCTCGGTCTTTGAAGAGAAATATCTTGATTTAATCCTCGTTCCAAGTATTGATTTCACCATCACTTATTCCTTCTTCAATTGTCTTTCCGTATTTCTCTGCAAGCATATCTTTTCTTTTACATGAAGCTCCCACCACATTCAACAACAGAGAAATCATGTCAAAAAAATCTCCAACATCAAAATGTTTCTTTGCAACCGCCACAACAACCAATTGAAGTTGATGCGCAAAACAATGAACATAATAAGCTGATGCATTTTCCTTCAAAACGAGTGCCTTTAACCCATTGAATTCACCTTTCATATTACTTGCTCCGTCATAACCTTGTCCTCTTAGCTTTTTGATGCTTAATCCATACCTAGTGAACAAAGAATCAATCGCTAATTTCGTGGTTGTTGAAGATGTCTCACTAACATGTGTAATACTTATGAATCTTTCCTTTACTATCCCTGTTTTAGCAACAAAGCGAAACACTACCGCCATTTGTTCTTTATTAGAAACATCAGCAGACTCATCCACCAACAAACCAAATACATCATTATCAATTTCTTCAATAATATATTTGATTATTGTTTCTGCAAAACAATGCACAATATCTTTTTGGATATTTGGAGATGACATCTGATTGTTTCCATGAGCATTTTCTAAAACTACTTTACTCACAATTTCGTTTTGTTGAGCAGTGTATTTCAAAAACTCCACAAAGTTTCCTCTATTAGAAGAGTCTTCCGTTTCATCGTGACCGCGAAAAGGTAGCCCTCGTTGCAACAAGATTCCGGCAACATCAATCGAAGCGTTTAGCCGAATCCGATACTCATTTTTCACAATACCATCTTGTTTATGCAACGCATGCTTGATAGATTGATCTTGTTTCAACAGATTTTCACATTTCATAACTGCATTGTTATGAAAACTATCAACCGGTCCAACGTGCTCTGTAAATGATTTTCTATACTTATTCCACCCAGAGAATCCTTCGGTGATAAAAGCGTCTCTTTTTATGTTTTTACCAGTATTATCTCTGAACAAATAACAACACAGACAAAACGCTTTCTCTTTCTTGACACTGTATTCTAACCAATTGGGATACTCATCAAACCAATCTGGATTAAACCGCCTCATTGTATTTCCTATCGGTATTTGTTTAAATGTATGACCCCGAGGTTGACAAGGACCCATAATCAAATATTTTCGAATTACCTCGTCTCTTTGATTCGGATGATAATCTATTATTCTTTTCCGATCTGCAGGATCCGAAGGTAGATTATCTAAATCAATGTAAGATGTCTCTGGAGCTTTTCTTTTCAAAAAATTATCCATGAATTTTTCCATTACTTAGTCTAAAATAGAAAAAAAATATTTCAATATAATAGAAAACAAAATTCTTTAAATATTATTATATTAACTTGTTCGTCATATTATTATATTTTAAAATAAAAAAGCATAATGATATATCAATGAAAAGGAAGAAACTTTACCTATGTGGCTCTGTATGCACGTAGAAGAAGAAGAACATAATTAATATTAGATACTTTAGGTTAATTTTATATGCACGTTTTTAGGTTAATAAAAGATATTCCTTTTTTGTTCCTAATATAATTTCTATTAGTAAAGTTAATTGTATTTATGTTATGTCTAGCTTTTTTAACAATAGTTTGATGGGTCAAAAAAATAAATGGGTTGGACAAGTTGTATTTGGAGGTTCAAATTTTCTATTAAGTGATGACAAAAAAAACTTAGTATATAAATTAACAAAAAAAAAAAAATTGGTGGGTCATGTGACACCCCAAATCAATAAGTGGGTTCGCCCCTGCATATGCCTTTGTTTTGTGTTAACGTTGAATTGGGCATATGTTTGGTCGCTTTTATGATATGTCATATGTTCATAAATCATAAGAGTGTACACATCATAAACAAGTCACCATGAGATATTATGCCGTTAATTACTGTGATATCCCGATTTGTGAAATGTGATATGGTATGTGGAGAGGCTTAAGAGGATTGATTTGGCTACCTATGTCATCAAAGTGCACTTACTTTTCCGGTCACCTGTTTGAGAGAACTCCAGAGTTAAGCGTGTTTGGGCTGGAGCAATCTAGGGATGAGTGACCTTCCGGGAAGTGAATTTTCGGAATCGTGCGAGTGAGGACAAAACATGTAGAAATGTCAGGTGGTGATTGCATGGTCAGTAATGAAGTCTCTAAAGTCTTTCGAAGTAACATTCTCGACTCGTCGGACAGGGTGGGCCCACGGACCTAGAGAGAGACGCTGTGTGGTACACGGTAGGGGCGGGATGGGAATTTTACAATTACTTTAGCAAAAAATAAACATTAGTCATGAGACATAACCATAATGGATATTTAAAGTGGTGTAAGGTAGTTTTAATATACACAACTAATTATCAAATTGAAATAGAAACTTATTTTTAACATATTTCAAAAACACAAATTACCCGGTTAAACAAATTGTTTAGATAACTGTTTTGATTGTATAAATATTTTAGAGTTTCAAACATGTTCAAATGAAATTAATTTAGTTATGACATAAGTGTATTAAACCTTTTATAATTATAATTTATTTGAATAATTTTCCATTTCTTAAATCACATTAGATTTACAAATTACAACAAAATAAATTAGAGACCGCTCCCCGCGCGGGACAATCCCTAGTAATAATTATAAGAAATAATTAGTTGTATGGACAGTTTTTTCAAAAGTAATTAAAAAACAGTCCGATTACTATTTATAATTAGCTAATTGGTCCGTAGGGTCCACTTTGTGCACTATTTGGGTATTTGTTAATTACTTATAAGGGTATATGTTTTGCGTATATTACGAATATGCCATTCTTATTTATTTTATTCTTTTTTTTTCTCTTCTCATCTTTCTCATTTCGACATCTTCCTTTGTGTCTCTCTCCATCCTTTTTCTCTTTCTTTTCATTCTCTCTTGTTCATTTTTTTCTCTTTTTTTCTCTTTTCATTCGATCTGCTTATATTTCGTATCTTTTTTACTTTCTGTTTCTCTCACTCACACACACAATTTTATCTTTTTCAAAAGAATTCGATGAACAATCTATTGTACAATTTCCCTATTTCTCAAGAATTTGGTGAACAGTCTAGTATACTGTCTCTTTATAAAATCAAGTGGAAAGTCGCTCAATTTTCTGTAGAGACGGACGGACATTAATTTCTGTGTACAATCTCTTATACAATCCACTGGATAGTTGTTACAATATAGTGTACAGACAAACGAAGAACAATCTAGTATATAGTGTACAAATTCATTATTCAATTCTCATGTTATTTGTAATTCATGCATTTATCCCACATCTTTCTGTTTTTTCTGGCTTGTCTTACAACGAAATTAAATGTCCATCGTAGTGTCTTGTTTTTCACGGCCCCCAAAATTCTCTTTATACTACAGCCACACATTTTTAAATTAAGTTATTAAGATGTAATAAAAAAAAATTAAGTTATTAAAAACCCACGTGGGTTTCTGACTTTTGATGTTTGTTTTTGCAGGCCTATATTTGTGCCATATATTACCTAATTAATTACCTTTTTCCCTTTGCCACTCATTTACAGCCATATATTTATCTTTCAATTTAGTAATTACCCATTTACTTTTACATTTAACATTCATATTTCTTCATTCTTGTTCTTCTCATTCTCTTTTTCTCTCTCTTCATTCTCTTCATCTCTTACTATCTCTCTCTTCTCTTTTTTCTCTTTCTCTCTCACTTACTATTCATTCATCTTCTTTCTTTATCCTTTCATTTTTTCTTTAATTTTAGTTTTTCTCTCTCTAATTTTAGTTTTTCTCTCCTTTCTCTCATTCTCTCTCCCCTCATTCTCTCTCATTTTTTCCCTCTCAATCTCTCTTTTCTTTCTCCCTTTTCCTTTTCTCTCTCCTCTCATTCTCTCTCCTCTCTCTCTCACTCTGACACCCTCTCTCTTCTCTCTCTCTGCTCTCACTCATTTTTTTTCCTCTAATGGATATTTCTCAAATGGATAACATCCATTGTACAATTTATAATCCACCAGTGGATACATCTCAAACGGATAACGTCCAGTGTACAATGTATAATCCAATAGTGGATGTTTCTCTAGTGAATATTTATCTAGTGGATGTTCTTTTAGTGGATGTTTGTCTACTGAATAACATCCGTATAATCTACTGGACAACATATTTGTACATACAAATAACATCCGTTTGTACAAGTTAGTGGACAATTTGATTATACAATTCAGTGGACAAGTGGATTGTACAATAAAGTGTACACATGATTGTACGTACAAATAATATTCATTTGTACAATCCAGTGCACAAATTTAACCTACCACTCAAATCTGCTAAAACGTCCTCTATCCAGTACGACAGCTCCACAGTTACTGTCGAGCATACCATCCCGTACATGTCTCTGACTTTGTTTTCCAAGTCTTCAAAACTTTCCAACTCAGACAATCTCAGATATCGTCCTTGTCTCGAATTACTAATTTTGAACTCCCAATCACCAGAACCGTACACAATCCACCTCCCTTCTTGTACGATTACTATGTCGTCCACTGTATATATGCCAATAATCAACCATTTATTAATCAGAACATTTATTATAATTTAAAAATATTAATGCTTCATATGATCACTTACCTTCCATTATTGCTCACAGAATGCTTACTAACAAGATTTAGAGGTAAGAAAACAGTCAATCTCCACTCTTTTACATTTCTGTCCACTCGTTTTAATTTTATTAATAAAACAAGCACCTTTTTGTCTGACACAAACATCAGCACAACATTAAGTGGCCGAAAAAAAGTCACAATCAAACAAAATACATATAGTTCCCCTCCATCCGGCCAAGGGCAATTATGTCTTTTAAGTTTTCTTCTCATTTCTCTATTACAAGCTCTAATACAGTCTACCTGTTGTATCTCTGTCGTGGGCTCCACGGTCCATTTTGCTCATTTTGAATAGTAACATGTCTTCTTTTTTAATTACTTTGCCAAAAACTGTCCATTTTGCATAGAAACTCTAATTATAATACCCTTTTAGTGTTTTGCGTGTGTGTTTGAGCGAAATGAAATTTTATGGAATTTAGCTTTAGCCTTTAACTAAGGTTTTAGTTTCCTTTTTACCAAATTTATTCGAATAATCAAGTAAGTTATCGATGACTTGTATTAATTGTATAAAAGTCTATTGGCTATTACGATAGATTACCTTTAGTATGTGCTTATTGAATAATTGGTTACGAGTACTTACGTGTATAAGCACAAAGTTTAGGAAAAAGGTTTTGTAAAGAGATTCAGAGTAAACATTATTTTTTGGTATGTGTTTAAACATATTTTCCGAAAGATTTCCTCTGGTATATGAACTTAAAGATACTTTTGTCGAAACTATTATACATTTTTTTTTTTCGTAAGAGGAGAATGGCAATGACGACGGATTATGCTCGGGTTAAGAGCTACGACGCAGAGGAAAAGAAGATGAAGCCAAGCATTCTCTTGGTGACATTTTTATTCCCTCTGATATGCATACTTTTCATAATTATAGTTGCAATTTTTCTTCATTACTTTTTCAAACCAAAACCGGATATCATTCCTGTGGAGAATGAGGATGGGAGCGTGGAGCTTCGGGTCCGCAGTGAGACGCGACGGTAAGAAAAGGAAGTCTAGAAAGTTTCCAACTTACATGTGTGGTTAATAAGTTTTACAATTTGGTTTTTATGTTTTTGTTGATTTGAAAGTTTGTTTTCTCTTTTTTTTTTTTTGGTAAAAGGTTTGATCAAAGTTATAAGTTTGTATGGGAAAGTCGATATTGTAAGCTTTATCTAGCCATTTCGGGCAATATATTAATCAAACAATATTATTTAAAATCTTCTTTTAGTATTAGTCGATGATCATAGATAGTTCACGGGGCTGGCCACAAGTTGGGTTTAGGACATATCTGCTTAGAAGACCGTATCCGATGGGCCTTTGTGCTTGTTTATCATAATCAGAATTTGATCTTCAGAGCCCGACCCATATATTTTTTTGTGTTCCGAGGGATTAATCATTCTCAATGAATCCATAAGAAGTAATCCTATTTTTTTCATCGGGTCCGGGTAGAGACCAAAGGTCTTGAGCGACCGATCCGGCATAACAACTCAAAAGATAAAGAAGTATCGTGAATTTCTTCATGCTCGTTCCAAGTTCGAAGGACCATTTGTACAAATAAGAATCCCCTTCGTCCCCCCATCAAAATAATAATAAACCATTTCCAGGCCTATCAGTAAATCAAATTCGGGCCCTAAAATGAATTTTATGTAAAACATTGGGCCCTTTTTAACTAACAAGTTTTATTTGTCAACAAAAGTTTAAAAAATTGCAAATTAAAACCTTGACAAAAAATCAAATAAGAATCCAGTTCCATATTAAAAAACGAACTAAATTTATGATCAAATTTAAATATTAAAATATCGTTTAAAGCAAAAATGCTTATACGTTGTAACGGAGTTATATATTAGACGGAATCTAAAACTCGTCGTTTCACTATAAGACTTTTTTGTTTAAAACAATATTTCAGTGTTTAAATTTGATCATCAAATTAGTTTTTGTTTTAATGTAAAGTTAAGTATATAATTAAGATTTTTAACAAAACAAATATTTAATTAAGATACTTTTATTGATTCATTGGAATAAATTAACTTAAACTCCCTTCATTTTGGAACTATGTTGTTCATGACATATTTTTTGAAATAAAAATAGGTCATGGATGTTATATTTGTCCATGTTAAAGAAAATGAAGAAAACTATTTATGGATTTTTATACAGTTTATCCAAATAATAATGAAAATTCATATATTTTAATATTAAAATTACTTGTAGTTTTTGGCCAACTACAATTATTGTTTTAATCTAAAATTAATTTTAAGCCATATTTCCAATTCAACTAACACTATTTAAAAAGTAAAACACCACACACGAAACTAAATGAATTCGCAAAATGTTAAAATGAAATAAAATTAATAATTAGTTTTAACAACTTGTTAAAATGTTATATTCAAGAGTAATTCACAAATCTACACCCTTTCAACCCCTTCTTCACAAAACTACTCCCAATTTAATATTTTCACAAATTTACACCATTTCAAAATTTTAAAAGCTTGATTTAACCTTTAAAAAATTACCAAAATTAAAAAATTTTCATTTGGGTTCGCTAATTAATGTTTAGGGTATAGTATTAAGGGGGTAAAATTGTTTGGGTAAGGTTTATTTGGATTTAATTTTAAGTGTTTAGGTGTAGTTTTGTGAAATATTTTGGAAATGGTGTAGTTTTGTGAAATGTAATTCAAATGGTGTAGTTTTGTGATTCTCCCTATATTCAATTGTATCTTATTAGCATTATTGTTTTCAAATAATGAATTATCAAATCATCTATATAGTGCTTATGGATTCGATTCTCGATAATTTACGACATTTAACATATCATCATCATTGGTCTAGGGAAAAATTACAAGATAAAACCTAAAGTTTGAAAATTTTGACAAAAAAACACAAAGAAAATCGAGTTCCATATTAAAACACGAACTTAATTTATAATCAAATTTAAACACTAAAATATCGTTTTAAGCAAAAAAGTCTCTATAGTGAAACGACGAGTTTTGGATTATGTCTAATATTTAACTCCGTTACATCGTATGAGTTTTTTTGCTTAAAACTGTTAGGATTATGGGATTCCAACTTAAAACCAATTGGCAATGAGTGGAGAGGCCCATCTCCTTTATATATTAGTGTTTGTCCGTATGAGTTTCCGATGTGGGACATTTATCCCTAATACGCCCCCTCGAGATAATGGGTCTCGTTAACCATTAATCTCGGGTAGTTTGGGCAAGAGAGGCGGACCACTCGGGTCAGGCCTGTGATCGGATCGGGCTCTGATACCATGTGGAAGCGTTGTTTATTAATGATTAACCATAATAGTTACAACAATATTTATAGAAGAGATGAGACGTTAGAGTAGCTATATTCTAGGAATGCTAATGGATATTCTAAAGTATATACATAACAATATTGTTGAGATATTCTCTTCTTTCCTATATGCCCCCTCAAGATGAGCCACCTTTAGAGAGGCCAATCTTGTCACTCAATAACTGAAGCCTTGGTCGAGACAATGATTTTGTAAGAGCATCTGCTAACTGATCTTGTGTTGAAACATGAGTAACTCGCAGAACTCCTGATTGAACAAGTTGACGAATGAAATGGTAGTTCAAGGCGACATGTTTCATTCGCGAGTGAAATACCGGGTTAGCACTTAACAAAGTTGCACCCATATTGTCACAATAAATCATATCGTATACAAGTTGGAAGCCCATAATCCTAACATGGTATCAGAGCCCGATCCGATCACAGGCCTGACCCGACTGGTCCGCCTCTCTTGCCCAAACTACCCGAGATTAATGGTTAACGAGACTCATTATCTCGAGGGGGCGTATTAGGGATAAATGTCCCACATCGAAAACTCATAGGGACTTAAGCTAATATATAATGGATATGGACCTCTCCACTTATGGCCAATTGGTTTTAAGTTGTAAGCCCATAATCCTAACAAAACAATACTTTAATGTTTAAATTTGATAATAAATGTAGTTCATGTTTTAATATAGAACTCGATTTTCTTTGAGTTTTTTGTCTAAATCTTCAGTTTTAGATTTTAATTTACAATTTTTCATCTCTTCCTTTAAAGGTCAGGCCTGCTTCAGAACTTCACTATTTATCCTCACGTGCACACATTTGCCAGCTCATCCTCTTTGTTCTCTTTACTCAATTCACATATTTTTTACATGTTTATATTAAAGAGAAAATTCCAAATTGAAATTTCAATCCGAATGAGTACAACTAACAACAGAAACAAAAGTATTAAAGTTCCTTTCAGAGCGAATAAAACAATATACTTTGGTATTTTTCTTTCGTGAAATATGACGAATGTTGAATCGGGGAATCTTCAGTTTTAACTCTAAATACTCTTTCATCGATTTAATGAAAGATGACTAGTCTTCTGGGTTATTGACCAAATTTTACTAACTCGGTAGAATCAATTGATTTGGAGTGTAAAAAAGAAAGCTTAGGGTGAACACCCAAACATTGTAAGAAAAAGACACAATTTTATTATTAACAAAGTTTCGAGTTCCCGATTTCCCAACGGTTACTTTTGTAGCGTTTCATAAACTTTGTACTATTATCGTTTAATATAATGAAGTAAGTTTTTTGACAAAAAAAAGTTCCAAGTTCTTAGACCATCTTCATCAGAGAAACCTACAAAATTTCTTAACTATTCATTGGGACCCATGAACAGTTGGTATTAAAAAAAAGAAAAATAAAATAATTAAAAACGCATCAATCATAGATCGCCACGTATACAAAGGGCCCACTAAATAGTTAAGATCCGGATCTTAAATAGGAAATATAAGATCCAGATCTTAACTATTTAATGGGCCCCACCTGCTAAGATCTCTTTAAGAAACACCAATGGATATGCTCTTAGACCATCTTCAAAGGGGAATCTTAGAGGGATTTTAGACATGTGGGGCCCACTAAATAGTTAAGATCTGAATCTTATATTTTTTATTTAATATTCAGATCTTGCACTATTTATGGACCCCATTGTATACGTAGCGATCCATGATTGATGCTTTTTTTTTTAAATCAATTTTCCGTGAACCTACTGAATAGTTAAAAAAATTTGTGGGTTTTTGTATTGGAGATGCTCCTAAACACTTCTTCTTCCTTGAGCTATTCTCTTTGTGAATCAATGAACTTAAGAAGCTTAGTTTCCGTGCATTTGTAGAATTTAACCGATTTCTAAGGTTATTGTAACGAGAAATAAATAATGTATTTTAAAACAAATGGACCAATAAAGAGAGAAAAAATCTTGTAACGCAAATGTGGATAGTAAGGTTAATTTAATTGAAAAGTAACGTCAATTATGAACACAAGATTCTGTAAATTAAAGTGTTATTAAAAAATAAAAAAATGTATTTTTAAAAGTAAATGAGATCATATATAGCTGATTTTGTATTTATAATAAAGTATACAAACAAGAAAATAATAAATGTTTTTAATCAAAAATATAAAAAAAGTCTAAAAGTAAATCAACATTATTTAAACACATCCTTAGAGCATAAACATTGCACAGATTTAATGAGTTCTTAGTGTGTGGGTCCTACCAAAAATTTAAGAGTTTTGTTGTTTTGTCTCTTAACACATGTAAGAAATAATTATATATCCTATAATATTTCTCATTTCAATATATATTATAACTATTTAATGTTTATATTAAAATCCGGAATATGATAGTTTGCGGGAGCTAGACTTCAAATGCAAGATAAAGGCCCTTACACTGCAGTAGCATCTTGGATAAGTGTACATGACTTGAATATTAGTAGGGACCAACTATCATATGGTCACATGTATGCCGGAAGTAGAATTAATAACGAAGATAATTTTATCCAAATCGGTTGGATGGTAACACTACTTACTTACTTTGTTATATTTTTCAAGTGTTTACTGTAATTAGTATTGTTGTATAAACTTACATCAAAGAAAAATGATTGAATTTTAATTTTAGATAAATCAACGCTTATTTGGCGATAATCGTCCATGGAGTTATGGCTTTTGGAAGGTAAATTTGTTACTATATTCATTCTTTACCACTTTGATACGAACCAAACTACAAAGTCTACTTTCGGTCAAAGCATCTCCAATTGAATTTTTTAGAGGAATCTTAACCGGTGGGTCCACAAAATAGTTAAGAAACCGACTCTTAAATTTCTTAATTCGGATCCGATCTTAGAGTCTAAGACTTAGACGGATCTTGCACTGTTCATGGACCCCACTGGATACGTGGCGGCCTATGATTAGTGCGTTATTAATTTTTTTTTATTTTAAATTACACTATTCATGGATCTCATTAAATAGTTAATAAACTTTGTCGGTTTCTCTATTTAGAGATGGTCTCGATACTTAAACGAATTAATTACACAATGTCTTTGTGTTCTATTTCATTTTCATGTTCAATGTTATATAGTGTATTTGTACACTTTGCTTTGAATCTTTTTTCACTCGCCGGAGAGAGGAAAAATGACTCGCCGGAGAGAGGAAAAATGAGAATCGTCAGAGAAAAACGCCGTCGCACTTGGCGAGAGAGAAGCCACCGTCTGAATCTCCAGAGAGAGTGAGAGATGAAACTATGATGTTCGCTAGATTTAGGGGTTTTTTAATTTCTTTTGTTTAGTTGAGGGTAGTTTTGTCATTTGTTATATTGCATAAATCATCTCCATTTAAGTGGTTCAATTTGGTTCAGCCAAATGATTTTAAAAAATTGCCTAAATTTTGAAAACTCATCGACATGATCCATTTAGATGTGGCTCACTTTAAGCAAAAAACGAACGACAAATTCCATCTTCATTCAGATGAACCATTCCAATGAAAAAACGAACAGGTCCTAACACAAATGTTGATAGTAAGGTTAATTTAATTGAAAAGTAACGTCAATTTTTTTTTTGTCTCAAAAAAGTAACGTCAATTATGAACACAAGATTCTGTAAATTAATTAAAGTGATATTAAAAAATAAAAAATTGTATTTTTAAAAGTAAATGAGATGCATATATAGCTGATTTTGTATTTATAAGATCAAGTATACAAACAAGAAAATAATAAATGTTTTTAATCAAAAATATAAAAAAGTCTAAAAGTAAATCAACATTATTTTAAACATCCTTAGGTATTATAAATACTTAGAGCATTGGGCATGTAAATGATCAATATATATAACGAGGGATTACACTATTAGAAGAACATCCATAACATTGATCTTTGATCAAAATGTCTAGTGGATTGTATAGACGAATAGTTCACCGGATGGAACAAACGACTATTATTTATAAGTATCAGGTTATCCACTGAATATGCATATTCAATTTTTTTCGTTAAACTTAATTGTCAAATTGTATAGTCATTATAGAGTCGAATTGTTCATTGTATTGTAATTTGTATGTACATTTAAAATTTGGCAGAAAAAATTGTACGCCTAGTAAGACTACAAAATTAGCAAATTAAACTAATTAATAATTAATAAGTTTGAAAAAAATTTAAACGAGAGAAGAGACAAAAGAGAAAAGAAAAAAAATAAAAAGAAGAAGAAATAAAAAGGTAAGAGATAAAAGGAAGAAAGAAGAAAGAAAAAAGAAAAGAAAAAAACAGCAATGGCACAATCGTAGTATATGAAGATTATGCACTTATTTTGGTAAACTCATAAAACGTGAATAGTGTTTTTTTAAGGAGCCTATCGTCCAATTAGTGGTTGTAAATAGTGAATGATCCAATCTTTAGTTATTTTCCAAAAAATGGTCTAATTGACCAATATTCTCAATAAATAATGTATTTTAAAACAAATAGACCAATAAAGAGAGAAAAAAATCTTGTAACACAAATGTGGATAGTAAGACCATCTCCAACAGAGAAACCCACAAAATTTCTTAACTATTCATTGGGACCCATGAACAGTTGGTTTATAAAAAAATAAAAAATAAAATAATTAAAAACGCATCAATCAATGACCGTCACGTATCCTAAGAGCTCACTAAATAGTTAAGATCCGGATCTTAAATAGGAAATATAAGATCCAGATCTTAACTATTTAATGAGTCCCACCTGCTAAGATCTCTTTAAGAAACACTAATGGAGATGCTCTAAGGTTAATTTAATTGAAAAGTAACGTCAATTATGAACACAAGATTCTGTAAATTAAAGTGTTATTAAAAAATAAAATAAAATTGTATTTTTAAAAGTAAATGAGATCATATATAGCTGATTTTGTATTTATAATAAAGTATACAAAAGCAGTCAAAAAAAAAAAAAAGTATACAAACAAGAAAATAATAAATGTTTTTAATCAAAAATATAAAAAAGTCTAAAAGTAAATCAACATTATTTTAACACATCCTTAGGTATTATAAATCCTTGAGCATTGGGCATGTAAATGATCAATATAACAAGAGATTACACTATTAGAAGAACATCTCCATAACATTGATCTTTGATCATGATTTTCTTACTAAAAATTCTGGCACTTATGGTCTTATCCACTTACGTTCAGTCTAAAGAAACTACAAAAGTTTGGAAATCTATTAAGGTAAATATTTAAAAAACCGGTTTATGATATACATATTACATATATATGGTCTGCATATATACTACATATGCAACGTGATTACTATATTTTTTTTTCTTGAATTATATGGCGCTAGTTAAATGAAAAGATGGTATATGATTGTGTGGAAATCTATAAACAACCTTCGTTAAATCATCCCTTACTCCGAAATCACAAAATTCAGGTATTTTTGCTTTACCACATGCATGCATGCATGTTATAATATTGGTATGATCGTATAAAAGTATATTTCATCTTATGACTTTATCTCGAAGATCCCATACCTATTTGTATGTTAAATTGTCTAATTTTGAGTAGATGAAACCATCCTTTCCAATGACTAAATCAAAAAACAAAGTTGGAAGCAGAAGAATTCGCAAAACCATTGAATGCCCAAATGGGACAGTTCCTATACTAAGAGACACAAAAGAATATGTTACAAATGCTCAATATCAAGCAAAAAAACATTTTAATCCGCTCACACTCGAAAGTCATGGAACACATGTAAGAAATAATTATATATCCTATAATATTTCTCATTTCAATATATATTATAACTATTTAATGTTTATATTAAAATCCGGAATATGATAGTTTGCGGGAGCTAGACTTCAAATGCAAGATAAAGGCCCTTACACTGCAGTAGCATCTTGGATAAGTGTACATGACTTGAATATTAGTAGGGACCAACTATCATATGGTCACATGTATGCCGGAAGTAGAATTAATAACGAAGATAATTTTATCCAAATCGGTTGGATGGTAACACTACTTACTTACTTTGTTATATTTTTCAAGTGTTTACTGTAATTAGTATTGTTGTATAAACTTACATCAAAGAAAAATGATTGAATTTTAATTTTAGATAAATCAACGCTTATTTGGCGATAATCGTCCATGGAGTTATGGCTTTTGGAAGGTAAATTTGTTACTATATTCATTCTTTACCACTTTGATACGAACCAAACTACAAAGTCTACTTTCGGTCAAAGCATCTCCAATTGAATTTTTTAGAGGAATCTTAACCGGTGGGTCCACAAAATAGTTAAGAAACCGACTCTTAAATTTCTTAATTCGGATCCGATCTTAGAGTCTAAGACTTAGACGGATCTTGCACTGTTCATGGACCCCACTGGATACGTGGCGGTCTATGATTAGTGCGTTATTAATTTTTTTTTTTTTAAATTACACTATTCATGGATCTCATTAAATAGTTAATAAACTTTGTCGGTTTCTCTATTTAGAGATGGTCTCGATACTTAAACGAATTAATTACACAATGTCTTTGTGTTCTATTTCATTTTCATGTTCAATGTTATAGTGTATTTGTACACTTTGCTTTGAATCTTTTTTCACTCTTTTTTTTTTGAAATGTATATATGATTAATATTAATTACAGGGAGCCCATGGAGGTGGTTGTTTCAATGCATTATGTCCAGGATTTATTCAAGTATCAACATTTGTTCCTTTAAGTGAAGCTTTGGTGCAAGCTCCCGAAGGGAAAAGAAACCTTGCACAAACTATTCAAGTGGTAACTCATAAAATTTCAAATTATAAACCTTTGATTGAAAACACAATATTGTATGAATTAACTTTTAATTTGTTAAATTATATTTGTATGTAAAATAGATAACTCTTGAATTGTACCTTTATACTTTTTTTCCTAGATAAATTGTTTCTTTTTTTAAAATACATTAATATTAACTTGATAATTATAGGATGCAAAGGGAAATTGGTGGATAACGGACATATTATATAAAAAAGAAGATATAGGTATTGGTTACTGGCCAAAAGAACTATTTAATCTTCTAGGCACCGGTGTGAACACAGTTGGAGTTGGAGGAGCAGTCGAATCTTCGCCATCCGGAAAGAGTCCACCAATGGGAAATGGTAATCTACCAACAAACGATGATATGCACTCGGCGCGAGTTAAAAGATTAACTACACTGACTTCCAGAGATAAATTATTTCAGTATCCAGATGAATCTGATTTGGAGAAAGTATTAGACAATGACAAATGTTATGGAGTGAAAAAGGGAAAACAACATTTGCTCATATTTGGTGGACCTGGTGGAGATAATTGTGGAATATAACTAAACATTATATTCTTTGACAAAAAAAAGCAAAGAAAAAACTAAATATTATCTTCATATCATATAAGAAATTATGTGCTCGGTTATTTTAATAAATAAAATCATTGGACTATCCGGTTTTGTGACGTATAATTAAGTGATTCAATAACTATTTGCAGGAAGTAATATAGATGCAATATTATATTGAAACAGATGAAGAATATTCATGTATATGGGACTGTAAAAATTATATTGGATGTTGAGAAATGAGTTATGATTGATCGGTAACTTTAAATTTTGTTTAAAATTATGCATGGATGAAGGAGTCTCGTAATGAAGTCGTGGATGATTAGTTTTTTAATTAGTTATATTTTTGTTTTAGTGAGAACTCACGTATCTGTTTTTCGCATTTTGTTCATGACCATAATTTCTAATCATTTTATTTAGAGTTTTGTTTTTACAATTTGTTTTTTTTATGTTGAAGCTTGTGCATTTTTATTTCAAAACAAATGTGTTCTTCTATATAAACTGAGGTAACAAACAATTTAATTTGTTTCAGGAGGAACATGACGACGCGGAGTTAAACACCATTAAAGAAATTGTAGATGCAGATGACCAAGCTATTGAAGCAATAATTTTTATTGATCGTATTCGTTTTTCTCAAAAAGAAAAGTTGCGAACAGATCCTGAACGTGGACAAAGAATAATGCAACAACTAATGTATGAAAGTGACAGACAATGCCTCCATGTTTTACGTATGAGACAAAAGGTGTTTCATAAGCTTTTAAATACATTAAAAGGATATGGTCTTAAAGATTCTCATCGGGTAAGACCCGAGGTTGCTCTAGGAATGTCTCTTAAGATTTTGGGGCATAACCCATCACAAAGGAGCATAGCAGCAGAGTTTCAAGTTGCACAATGGACCGTAACAACAAAATTTAATGATGTTATCAATGCTCTTTGCGGTTTACATTCATACATTGTTTCATGGAAAAGAGAAGATCTTGATGATATACCACCACGAATCATGCATGATAAGAGGTATTTTCCATATTTTCAAGATTGTATTAGGGCTTAGATGGTACACATGTACGTGTACGTGTCGGTGGAAATAAGAAAATCACGTATTGGAATCATCATAACTATATATCAATGAACATTTTGGCAATGTGTGATTTCAATATGAAATTTATATATACACGTATTGGAGTTCCGGGACGCGCACACGACTCAAAAATACTGACATATTGTGCTCGTCATGATAATTTTTTTCCATTTCCGAGGTCGGAAAAAAAATTTCTAGTGGATTCTGGTTATCCTAATCGAAGAGGTTTTCTTGCGCCTTATAGAGGTGAGGCCTACCACCCTAATCATTTTGCTGGACGTAGGCCGACCACTGTTCGAGAGATGTTTAACAAAAGGCATTCCTCTTTACGATCAATAATTGAAAGAACCTTTGGAGTGTGGAAAGGAAAATGGTCTATTTTAGAAGGTCGTGCTCGTTACGATGTGGAAATGCAAGAAAAGATTGTTGCGGCAACTATGGCGTTGCATAATTATATCCGTGATTCTAATATAGAGGACATGGACTTCAGAGAAGCTGAAGAAACAGAGCGTTATGACGTTGATGGATTAGGAAATATGTCTCCATCTCATGATGACCAAGGGGTAGATCGGAATTATGATCCGACTGCTGACGAATATATGTCAACGGTTAGAGATGGTATAGCAAAAGAAATATGGGATACTCGTTAGCAAAATTTGTAGCAAAAATTATGTATGCAACTTTTTATTGACTAGTTTCGAAAATACCACTATTAGTTTATTGTTTTTTTAAATTTAAATTTTATAATAATAATAATATAGTTTTGGTGTTCTTTAGTTTTCAAAATAATTTTGGTAATATTTAATTGCAATCGCAAGCGTTTGTCAACCAGTCGAAAATGTCTCGCAAACGCATAATTTTTAAATCACTATACCAGTCGTACAAACCGCTTAATAACATAACTAACCGCAATCTCCCGCTGCAGCAATCTCCCGCAACCGCAATCGCTACCGCTGCGTTTAAACCAGTCGAGCCCTAAAGAGTAGAGAGAAGAAGTGGGAAGCTAAAACGACATCGTTAACAGAAATGGTGTAGTTGTGTGAAATTTAATTCAAATAGTATAATTTTTTAATTTTCCCTACTTTATTTAAAAATAGATCATTTTAACAAATAATGGCCAGAGATAACTATTTATGATACCGGTAGGCTTTAGACATGTAACTACTTCCAAGATTTGTTTAGAGTAACTTCTACAAATATATAAAAAGGTTTTTTTGGAAAAGAAGGATAGAAATTCACAAAATTACCCATTTTTCACATTTCATTCGCAAAACTTCATCTAATTTAATATTTTAACATATTTACACATTTTCGAGCGCACACAGTAAACCAAAACAGCTATTAAATTCGAGATGAACAAACCTTAATAACTATAAGCTTGAGATAAGCTCAGATTTGTTTTTTTCTCAACACAACTCAGATATGTTCTTCATGGACATAACAAAAGAGAGAAGAAAATAAAAGAAGCTTACATGAATATTGTTGAGGAGAGAAGATCGACTCGCCGGAGAGAGGAAAAATGAGAATCGTCAGAGAAAAACGCCGTCGCACTTGGCGAGAGAGAAGCCACCGTCTGAATCTCCAGAGAGAGTGAGAGATGAAACTATGATGTTCGCTAGATTTAGGGGTTTTTTAATTTCTTTTGTTTAGTTGAGGGTAGTTTTGTCATTTGTTATATTGCATAAATCATCTCCATTTAAGTGGTTCAATTTGGTTCAACCAAATGATTTTAAAAAATTGCCTAAATTTTGAAAACTCATCGACATGATCCTTTTAGATGTGGCTCACTTTAAGCAAAAAACGAACGACAAATTCCATCTTCATTCAGATGAACCATTCCAATGAAAAAACGAACAGGTCCTAACACAAATGAAGATAGTAAGGTTAATTTAATTGAAAAGTAACGTCAATTTTTTTTTGTCTCAAAAAAGTAACGTCAATTATGAACACAAGATTCTGTAAATTAATTAAAGTGATATTAAAAAATAAAAAATTGTATTTTTAAAAGTAAATGAGATGCATATATAGCTGATTTTGTATTTATAAGATCAAGTATACAAACAAGAAAATAATAAATGTTTTTAATCAAAAATATAAAAAAGTCTAAAAGTAAATCAACATTATTTTAAACATCCTTAGGTATTATAAATACTTAGAGCATTGGGCATGTAAATGATCAATATATATAACGAGGGATTACACTATTAGAAGAACATCCATAACATTGATCTTTGATCAAAATGTCTAGTGGATTGTATAGACGAATAGTTCACCGGATGGAACAAACGACTATTATTTATAAGTATCAGGTTATCCACTCGAATATGCATATTCAATTTTTTTCGTTAAACTTAATTGTCAAATTGTATAGTCATTATAGAGTCGAATTGTTCATTGTATTGTAATTTGTATGTACATTTAAAATTTGGCAGAAAAAATTGTACGCCTAGTAAGACTACAAAATTAGCAAATTAAACTAATTAATAATTAATAAGTTTGAAAAAAATTTAAACGAGAGAAGAGACAAAAGAGAAAAGAAAAAAAATAAAAGAAGAAGAAATAAAAAGGTAAGAGATAAAAGGAAGAAAGAAAAAAGAAAAGAAAAAAGAAAAGAAAAAAACAGCAATGGCACAATCGTAGTATATGAAGATTATGCACTTATTTTGGTAAACTCATAAAACGTGAATAGTGTTTTTTTAAGGAGCCTACCGTCCAATTAGCGGTTGTAAATAGTGAATGATCCAATCTTTAGTTATTTTCCAAAAAATGGTCTAATTGACCAATATTCTCAATAAATAATGTATTTTAAAACAAATGGACCAATAAAGAGAGAAAAAAATCTTGTAACACAAATGTGGATAGTAAGACCATCTCCAACAGAGAAACCCACAAAATTTCTTAACTATTCATTGGGACCCATGAACAGTTGGTTTATAAAAAAATAAAAAATAAAATAATTAAAAACGCATCAATCAATGACCAGTCACGTATCCAAAGAAATTCACTAAATAGTTAAGATCCGGATCTTAAATAGGAAATATAAGATCCAGATCTTAACTATTTAATGAGTCTCACCTGCTAAGATCTCTTTAAGAAACACTAATGGAGATGCTCTAAGGTTAATTTAATTGAAAAGTAACGTCAATTATGAACACAAGATTCTGTAAATTAAAGTGTTATTAAAAAATAAAAAAAAATTGTATTTTTAAAAGTAAATGAGATCATATATAGCTGATTTTGTATTTATAATAAAGTATACAAAAGCAGTCAAAAAAAAAAAAAGTATACAAACAAGAAAATAATAAATGTTTTTAATCAAAAATATAAAAAAGTCTAAAAGTAAATCAACATTATTTTAACACATCCTTAGGTATTATAAATCCTTGAGCATTGGGCATGTAAATGATCAATATAACAAGAGATTACACTATTAGAAGAACATCTCCATAACATTGATCTTTGATCATGATTTTCTTACTAAAAATTCTGGCACTTATGGTCTTATCCACTTACGTTCAGTCTAAAGAAACTACAAAAGTTTGGAAATCTATTAAGGTAAATATTTAAAAAACCGGTTTATGATATACATATTACATATATATGGTCTGCATATATACTACATATGCAACGTGATTACTATATTTTTTTTTCTTGAATTATATGGCGCTAGTTAAATGAAAAGATGGTATATGATTGTGTGGAAATCTATAAACAACCTTCGTTAAATCATCCCTTACTCCGAAATCACAAAATTCAGGTATTTTTGCTTTACCACATGCATGCATGCATGTTATAATATTGGTATGATCGTATAAAAGTATATTTCATCTTATGACTTTATCTCGAAGATCCCATACCTATTTGTATGTTAAATTGTCTAATTTTGAGTAGATGAAACCATCCTTTCCAATGACTAAATCAAAAAACAAAGTTGGAAGCAGAAGAATTCGCAAAACCATTGAATGCCCAAATGGGACAGTTCCTATACTAAGAGACACAAAAGAATATGTTACAAATGCTCAATATCAAGCAAAAAAACATTTTAATCCGCTCACACTCGAAAGTCATGGAACACATGTAAGAAATAATTATATATCCTATAATATTTCTCATTTCAATATATATTATAACTATTTAATGTTTATATTAAAATCCGGAATATGATAGTTTGCGGGAGCTAGACTTCAAATGCAAGATAAAGGCCCTTACACTGCAGTAGCATCTTGGATAAGTGTACATGACTTGAATATTAGTAGGGACCAAATATCATATGGTCACATGTATGCCGGTAGTCGAATTAATAACGTGGATAATTTTATCCAAATCGGTTGGATGGTAATTACACTATTTACTTACTTTGTTATATTTTTCAAGTGTTTACTGTAATTAGTATTGTTGTATAAACTTACATCAAAGAAAAATGATTGAATTTTAATTTTAGATAAATCAACGCTTATTTGGCGATAATCGTCCATGGAGTTATGGCTTTTGGAAGGTAAATTTGTTACTATATTCATTCTTTACCACTTTGATACGAACCAAACTACAAAGTCTACTTTCGGTCAAAGCATCTCCAATTGAATTTTTTAGAGGAATCTTAACCGGTGGGTCCACAAAATAGTTAAGAAACCGACTCTTAAATTTCTTAATTCGGATCCGATCTTAGAGTCTAAGACTTAGACGGATCTTGCACTGTTCATGGACCCACTGGATACGTGGCGGCCTATGATTAGTGCGTTATTAATTTTTTTTATTTTTAAATTACAGTATTCATGGGTCTCATTGAATAGTTAATAAACTTTGTCGGTTTCTCTATTTGTAGATGGTCTCGGTACTTAAACGAATTAATTACACAATGTCTTTGTGTTATATTTCATTTTCATGTTCAATGTTATATAGTGTATTTGTACACTTTGCTTTGAATCTTTTTTCACTCTTTTTTTTGAAATGTATATATGATTAATATTAATTACAGGGAGCCCATGGAGGTGGTTGTTACAATGCAGTATGTTCAGGATTTATTCAAGTATCAACATTTGTTCCTTTAAGTGAACCTTTGGTGGAAGCTCCCGAAGGGAAAAGAAACCTTGCACAAACTATTCAAATGGTAACTCATAAAATTTCAAATTATAAAACCTTTGATTGAAAACACAATAATATTGTATGAATTAACTTTTAATTTGTTAAATTATATTTGTATGTAAAATAGATAACTCTTGAATTGTACCTTTATACTTTTTTCCCTAGATAAATTGTTTCTTTTTTTAGAATACATTAATATTAATTATAGGACGCAAAGGGAAATTGGTGGATAACGGACATATTATATAAAAAAGAAGATATAGGTATTGGTTACTGGCCAAAAGAACTATTTAATCATCTAGGCACCGGTGTGGACACAGTTGGAGTTGGAGGAGCAGTCGAATCTTCGCCATCCGGAAAGAGTCCACCAATGGGAAATGGTAATCTACCAACAAACGATGATATGCACTCGGCGCGAGTTAAAAGATTAGCTACACTTACTTCCAGAGATAAATTATTTCAGTATCCAGACGAATCTAAGTTGGAGAAACTATTAGACAATGACAAATGTTATGGAGTGAAAAAGGGAAAACAACATTTGTTCATATTTGGTGGACCTGGTGGAGATAATTGTGGAATATAACTAAACATTATATTCTTTGACAAAAAAAAGCAAAGAAAAAACTAAATATTATCTTCATATCATATAAGAAAGTATGTGCTCGGTTATTTTAATAAATAAAATCATTGGACTATACGGTTTTGTGACGTATAATTAAGTGATTCAATAACTATTTGCATAAAGAATATTCATGTATATGTGACTGTAAAAATTATATTGGATGTTGACAAATGAGTTATGATTGATCGGTAACTTTAAATTTTGTTTAAAATTATGCCGATAAGAAGAAATATTGTATTTTAGAAAGAATATGTGAAGAAAATTATTGGGCTAAAAATGGCACGGATAAGTTCGCCTATCTAGCATTTGTTGTTTGCGGACGAAAATCTGTTTTTTTGTAAAGCGGAAGAAACAGAGTATGAGGATACAATGAATATTATTTTAGAGCATGGTCCAATACCAGGACAAGAAATCAATTTTGACAAATCATCGGTTATGTTTGAGAAAGATATATCAGAGGCAACAAAGGTTTTAATTAAAATTTGTTTGAAAATATAAAAAGAAGATGGAATGAGTATTAATTTATTTAGGAATTCCCGAAAGTTTAGGAGGTTCGAAAACAACGATTTTTAATTATATTAAAGAACGCCTAAATGACCGAATTCTCGGTTAAATTCTTATCAAAAGATGGAAAAGAAGTGTTGATAAAATTAGTAGTTTTAGATCTTCCAACATACATTATGTCGTGTTTCAAACTAACACAAGATTTAACATCAAAACTTACTTCCACAATCGCAAATTATTGGTGGAGCACGAGTGGAGAAAATATAGGAATGCATTGGGTAAAATGGGAGGATTTGTATTGGCCAAAGGAAGAAGGAGGATTAGGATTCCAATCTTCACAACAATTCAACAAGGCAATACTTATTAAACAATTATGAAGATTGTATCAATTCCCTAACTCGTTAGTGACAAGAGTTCTAAAAGGAAGGTATTTCAAAAAATTTCATCCCTTAATGGTTAAAAAACTTTATTCTCCATCCTAGGGATGAAAGAGTATATGGGATATTATTACGGGGAAATTGAATCAATGTGTGCTGATGAAGAGATATATCGGTATAGAGAAATCCGTGGATTGCTGATATCCACCCGCAGAGTGCAAATGATAGTGCCAATTTTTGTATCCAAATCTGAAAACAGTTCATAGGATTGATCAAGTAACAAATACTTGGCATGAATCAAGTCTACAAAAATTCTTGGACACCAAATATATTCAAATTGTCAAAGGAATAAAAATTTGTCGATATCAAAAACCGGATACACTTGTGTGGCATACGAATTCAGGAAAAATATACGGTCAAGTCGGGTATTGGTTAGCTCAAATTATTGAAAAAGAAAATATTATAGTTAGAAGCGACGAACCGAATATGAAAAGCTTGATTTCACATGTATGGAAAGTAAAGTGTCCACCTAAAATAAAACATTTCTTATGGTAGATATTAACGAGAAATATAGTTGTGGCATCTAATATACATAAACGGGATATTCGATGTTCAACATCTTGTCAACGGCGAAGAGCGGACGAAGAAACAATCGTTCATACTTTTTTCGAATGTCCATCATCGATTTAGACATGTGCATTGTCTCCAATCTCGACCGCGATTGGAGTGTTTCTTTCCATGCGCTTTTTGTGAGTAAAATTTCTATTTTGTAGAAATCCAATTTTAAAAGATTTAGTGCAAGAACAAAATGTATTTCTTTAGATTTTATAGTTTATATGAAACGGTAGAAACATTTATTACAATTTAAAATGTTGAATCTGTTTCAACAATCCAAATTTGTCATGCCTGATTTGAATATTTTTATGAAAAAGTGTGGATATCTTTGCACTAAACCCAATTCCTCAAATCAGTCACATTTAACAACTACAACAATTTACAAATATTTGTGATCTTTCAGATACATGTTTTTCATATATTCTTACAAGGAGAACAACCTAGGAGCAGACCATGCTGTACACAAGGTTGGTTTGTTTAAAGCTAGCTTGAGACCATCTTGTTTGGTGTTGCCTTAGCTGATGACTCTTATGAAGCTTTAGCCAATGAACGATACTGAAGCTTGACGCTCTCGGCGTTGTCTAGTGTTTTAACCACATACCTACAAATAGAGTTTTTATGCAGTAACTTAGCCCCATTTCACATAAAGATGATATTGTGTTTCTGAAGCATTGAATGTATACAATAATCTTATAACCAAAGCAAACAAAGGAGAGTGGTACCAGCCGTTTAAGCATTGAGTGGTCACAACAGCTTCTCGTCCAACAAATCGTGGTGGTGTTCTCTTATTCCCCTGATTCATGTTTCACTCTTAACGCTTAACATCTTCTGCAACCGAATATAAATATACAGAGAAGAAAAATAAGAAAAAGGATCGACCTTTATTATAACTCGATCTGCCACGACAAATGGGAAATGAGTACTTTTGTTTCTTGCACGTCCTGAATAATTCGTAACACCAAATGCGCGTCTCTCCTGTATGTATGGGAAAAGGATCTCTTGTTTGGAACAGAAATAAACATGAGGGATCTTTATGATTTGTAGTGTTGTTAACTTACTTGATCGAATCCTTCTCGTTTTCTCTTGGATGAATGGTTAGACCGTGAATTCTCTTCCCGGCAGAATGCTTCTACAGCTATTCGTAAAGCTACAAAGATTCCAATGAAAAGTAATTCTTTGACAACAACATACCAAAAATTCATGAGCACAACTTACTGAGATTTGGGGTTATAGAGTCTTCCGAGACTGGCTGCGAACACGAACAACAAGCTTTCTAAAGAGACCACAACATAAAACAGATACATCATAAGCAAAACCAAAGAGACGAAAAGTAAGTAAAAGGAGAGCAAAAGAAGAGATTGTGATGAAAGAAACAAAAACTTAAGTACCATTTGTTTAACTTGTTCTATCCCACCAGCTCCAAAAGTATGCCCACAAGGCAAAATCATAGCATCAACCATCAAAGCTCCTCTACAATTGTTCATAAAGACTTACACTTTCGACATAAAATAGGCTAAAAATCGATATTGATTCAATGGGTTTAGTCAACATACGTTATAGGATCAGACAAAATGCTCCTTAAAGATTCTATCGAATTGCTCGAAGAAGTAGAAGAAACGTTCTCTACAGCTACTAATGATTCCTCATGCCTTGAAGCAAAACTTGCCTCCATTGTCTTAAAATGCTGTGAATAGTAAGCTGTGTTATCTTGTCCAGCCACTGTCACTACATGACATATTCAGACAAAAACACTATCTACCTCAATAATCTCAAAAAGTTTCAAACTTTACAAAACATAAACCCCGGCAATGAAAAAAAAAACCTTTGTCGGATTCTCTTACCAGCTCCGGCTAATACACTATCATCACCACCGTCTTTGTTAATGGCGTCACCTTCGTTTCCGTCTATGTCATCATCCTCGTCTTCTTCTTCAATGTCATCTTCTCCGTCGGATCCACCGCTATCGCGTGGGTTTCCGACAACGGGTTTCTCCGAGTAGAAATTTGGTCGGAACTCGAGATGCTGGTGAGGGTTTGCTGCGGCGGCGGCTGCTGCAGCAGCCGCGAAATAGCGGTGCTGGTCGCCGATGAAAGCAGCGAATTCGCGGGTTTTAGGATCCGGTTCACCGACCCGGAAACGTAACGGGTCAGCATCTTGAACAATTAGCGGTGGCGCGTTGAAAGACGCCGGAGAAAAACCTTTACCGGACATGGAATCGAATCGATCGAGAAATTACGGAAAAAATTAGAAGTTAATTAAACATGTAAAGAAGGATTAAGTGAGATTTTAGTTTAGTTTCGTGAAATAAAGAAGGAATTTTTGGAGATGAGTAACGAAGGCAAGGGAAGAAATTTCTCAGCGATCATATGAAAAGACTAAAGAGTATAGAGAGAAGAGAGTAGAGAGAAGAGAGAAGAGAGAAGAGAGAAGAAGTGGGAAGCTAAAACGACGTCGTTAACAGAAAATTTAAAACGGTGACGTTTCAACTACGAGTGACGTGAAAGGTTTTATGGGGCCCATTGCCCCAAAATGAAAGTGTGCGAAAATTCCTAAACGTTTGTACGGAACCAGATTAGTCAACGGAATATTTTTTACTCGTCAGCAAAATTATTTATTAAATATTTTCCAGTAGTTTTTAAAAAGTGATGAAATTCAATCTTGTCACAAAAATAACACATTCATATATTTTATTGGTATAATAATTTTCACAATGTCATAGTCTTCTCTACAAAATATAGAAGTGTATAAACAAATATTTCACCTAATATACACACATATGTGAGAAAAAAGAATTATTATAATAAAATCTATATAATAAAAGGAGGACGTTGTGAAGCTTTAAAGACTTGGCTTAAAGTAGAGTATCCCATTAGCCTATGAAGTGGAGAGCCTCTCTCCACAGAGACAGACTCTAATGTTGAAACACTACTCTTATTAGTAACATTCACGTCATGTGTTATTATTACAGGAACTAGATGAGTTCTTGATTCAAGTGAGAATCTAAGAACTGTGTTGCAAGTGCCACATCTTAACATATGATACTTCTTCTTATTGAATATGAGAAAACCTACGGGAAGATTTAGGGTTTCGTAGCAATTGTAACAGCTAACGAAAGGTGCACCACCTGATATTGAACGGACATGATGCTTAGCGACACAGTGTCTCTCTTTTAGACCACGGTTCTGTTGTAACTCATGATGATGATCAGAGACTAACTTGTGTCTCCATCTTTGATGATACTGATCATGTTGTTGTTGCAATGTTGGTCTTTGTGGACTTGTTGAATATGAAGTGTAAGAGTTACGAACCTGACTTGTGTAATAACCGGTATGGTTTCTTGTGTCGCAAGTCATCTCTCTTGTGAAACTAAACCCTTGGCCATAGCCTTTTGCTACACATTCTTGGTTAATTCTTTCATTGTAAGGAGGCATTTGAAGCGAATAGCGATCAAACTCATTGTGTGAAGGTTTGTAGGGTTTTCTTGGATAGAAAGGCATGTTAGGTCGAAGTTGTTCTGTTACATATCTTCTACCTTGTCTTCCAGGAAACCCTCCCTGTACCTCTAGCTGCTGAGACCTGGTCTTGTTCCATTTACTATATGTTGTAAACCCGTTACGCCTCTTTTGAGAGAAAGTAGATGAGGAACTAGCACCTTTCTCTTCATGATTCACACGGTTTTGGTTTTTCGGTATCTCAAACTTGTTTGATCTTATTGATTGAAGATCATTCCACAGTTGGTTTTCATCGATAAGTTGGTTTTGCTTCTCTTCAACAGGTGAAGAAGCATCAGGTGAATTCTCTGTTGCAATCACCACATGATCAACACTTAAACCAATGGACTTGTCTTCTTCTTCTTCTTCAAGTGAACTTAGAGTCTTGTTGCTGGTTTCAGGCTCACTAGTAGCTTTAGCTCTTCCTGACTCTCCATCACTTGGTGTACTATCTGTAGCAGTGTTCTGTTTTTTAGCTGAAACAAAAAGAAGCAACAAACAATATTTCAAGAACTGAGAGAGAGATTATGCAAGAAACAGAACTAGTCTCAAACAAAGCAAGATAATGGACCTTGAAGAATGGCAGAGCAACCACCACAGCGATAAACAAGAACATCTTCGTCTTCTTGTAGAATCTTTAAGCACTTGGGACACTTTACTAACCGGATTTTCTGAACCGACCGGTTTGCCATTGTTGGTGCAAAACACACAGAGAAAGAGAGGAAACAGAACAAAAAGATTGAAACTTCGCAATAAATTGAGCGGAGACCAGACAATGAAAGTCAACACAGTATAGTTTTAACCACAAAAGAATCAAGAAGCAAAACTATTTGAAGAGTCTTGTACTTAAAAGAGATTATGAAAGACACAAACCCATAAGTTTTAAGATTATATGTATATATAGAGAGAGAGAGTGAAATGGAAATGGCAATGAGAGAGATAGAGGACAAGAAAAAGAAGAAGTGAAGACAAAGACAGAATCGTTAAGAGGTTTTCTCTATTTTCCTATTTGTTTCCTTTGAGAAAAGTCTTTTTTTTTCCTTACCGTGCTTAAAAAGTTTTTAAATATATTTGAGGAAAGTTTTGATATTTTATCCTTAAAGGAAAGTTTTTAAAGGTAGTATTTTCTAGAAAAAAATCACAAATTAACAAATTTTTTAAAATGACTTTTATAACCTTATTTATTATTGTTATTATGATTTATAAAATATAAACGTGATAAACCATAAATGTATAAATAAGGATATAATAGAAAAATATTTGTCAATTATTTTAGAAAATCTTACATTTCAAAACAAATTTATTTGGGAGAATTACAAAACAACACCATTTGAATTACATTTCACAAAACTATATCATTTCAAAATTACTTCACAAAACTACACGTAAACACTCAAAATTAAATCTAAATAAACCCTACCCACATAATCCTACCATTTAATACTATATCGTAAACACTAATTAGCGTAAATATATGAAAAAATTGAATTATGTAGAGTTTTGTAAATGAATGGATGAAAATGCGTAGTTTTGTGAATTCCTAGATTTATTTTCTAGAACATCTTACATTAAAAATCAGAGGGGAGTAAGTCAATAGACCCAAACAAAATAAACACCAACGACTCGTTCACATATCACAAAAACAAAACCCATTTCTTAAAATTGGACCGATTTTTCAGAGAGCTTTGCTTTTGATAATTGATTAGATGCAAAGGAGAAAAGAGATAAAGATAAGTAATACTCCCTCCGTTTACATATAAAAGATGTTTTGGTTAAAAGTGTGGATTTTAAGAAATTAGTTTTATTTGTTTTTTTCAACATCAATAATTAACATTTAATTGACAATAAAATTATTTCAACCTATCACAAAGAATACTACGTAATATGATTGGTTAAAATGTTTTAAATGCAATTAATATTTACTTGAAAATTCAAAACATCTAATATAAAAAAACAAAAAACAAAACTATAAAACATGCTATATAAAAAACAGAGGGAGTACATGTTTTTACCTAACAAAAAATGTGGATAAGGCATTGTTAAATGTCGGCAACGGTTTCATATATTTTGGCCCTACTTCCATTTATTGATCCCATTTTTTTTTTCTATTGGTAACCTTTGTTCTAAAACTCGCTTGCCTAGCCGATTAGTCTCTCGAGTTTCCGCTACTCAGTGGTCGTCCGCGTCGATTAATCTTTTCGTCGCGTAAATTTAATGACCTGAATAACGGCGTATAATTCTATAAAATTTCGCAAAATCAAGTTAATTTTTGATTATTTTTTGACTAATTTGATTAATTACATTTAAATTTTATAATTTTTTTGATAAGTTATTAGTTTTAGAAGTTAATAACAATATAAATGATAATAAAAAATCAATATAAAGTGAAAAATATATGAAAATATAAATTTATCCAAAAATTACTCCCCGATTAATCTCCGAAAAATTTCCAATTTTTTCGCTAGACGTTAGACTCTTGCTGTCCACACGCGTAACGCCTAGCGAGATCTAGAACCTTGGTAGTAACATTTATCATTAAATTATTGACTTTTTAATAATAATTTTATTTATATTATAAGGAAAATGAAATATTACGGTGAATACTGAAAAATCTATGTTCTAGAACCACCGACAAAAAAGTTATATTTTCCGTAGGAGTTGACAAAAAATCACAATCATATAGTAAGTTATAACTTTGGACTTTTGGTAAAATAAATGAACCAAATTTGTGGAAGCTATAAAAGTTGACTAAATTAAGTTAGGTCTTTTATCGTTTTGTGCTGTCTGGTTTTCTGATTTTTGTGATTCCTAAAAGTCAACCTTTGGTGTGTGGTGTCTTATATTTTGTGTAGAATTTAATATGTTACTTCAATATTTGTTTTGCTACAAAATCCATTGACTATGAGATACGATTCTTAAACCCAAAATCATATCAATTCAAATTCATTGCCGTTTAATCCATCATGTTACACAAATTAAATTATGAATAGCACTAAAAAAAGTTTTTTTAACACAAATAGCACAAATTTTTGAAAATTTTACAAATACGATTAAAAAGTTTTTTTTCATAAATACCCAAAATCGTAAATTTTCAAAATTACATCCAAAACCTTCAAAAAATTATACCTTATCCCTTCAAACTATACCGTAAACACTATATAGCGAACCCAAATGAAAAAAATTAAAATCTAAAAGTGTTAAAACTCGTTTTTTGTATTTGTGTTATTTTGTAAACTACTACTTTTTGATGGTATTTTTGTTATAAAAAATATTTTAATAGTACTTTTATTATAAAAAACTCTGTAATGGTATTTTCAAAACAAAAACTTATTTAGATAGTATTTTAAGGAATTTCTCTTAAATTATTTGTCGTCATCAATAGAGTTGACGGTTGACCGCAAGTTATTTTGAAAATATTGACTTATCTTGCAATTAGCCAAAGACTATCTTAAAGTCAAATATATAGTATAGTCAACTCATTTGTTAATATTCACATAAATATAGTTTCAAATTGTTGTTATTTATTAATGCCCAAATTATGTCTTAAATGAAGAATATATTCCATACGAAACCCTAAAAACAAAAAAGGGTACTAGCCTTCTCTTGCCTTTTTTCGATTTATATATTTTGATTAGGGTAATTTCTGAAAATACCATGAAAAATAGTTTTTTGGACAAAAATACCATCAAAAGTTTTTTCCCTTAAATACCATAAAAAAGTTTTTTTGGACAAAAATACCATAAACTTAAAATTAAGTTAAAACCTTCAAAATTAACATGAAATCCTCAAAACTAAACTCTACCCCCTTCAATACTATACCCTAAACAGTATATAACGAACCAAATGAAAAAATTTAAGTTTTAAAGTGTTAAAATTAAATTTTGTGTTTATGATATTTTTGTCCAAAAAACATTTTAAAGGTATTTAAAGGAAAAAAAACTTGTAATTTTTTTTTATCCAAAAAACATTTTTTCATGTTATTTTCGGAAATTCTCTTTTGATTATTTGTCGTATAATAAGTTAATAACTAATAAAGTTCGTAGCCAGCGGTCTTGCAAAGTCGTTTACACATGCAATAACTTTTACAACGTAATTAATCCACCCAATAATAAACTAATTAATATATTTGTCAAATTATATAAACATATTTGCATGCGCGTAAGTAATTACGCGCTCGATCATAATGGACCCTATCTAACAAAGTCAAGTAGAAGATGACCAATCTTGATATAGAAATTTAAGATCTATATTAACTAAAGAAAAACAAATAAAAGATCGAACCACAAATTATAGTTGAAATTCCGATAAAATAGACTATATAATATTTCCTCCGTTTTTAATGTAGGATTTTTCTAGAAAAAAAATTGTTTTGAAATTTAAAATTTTCTAAAATAATTGACACATATTTTCCTATTATGCGATTACTTATACTTTTATAGTTTATCATGTTTATATTTTATCAATCATAATAACAATAATAAATGAGGTTATAAAATTCATTTTAAATAACTTGTTAATTTGTGATTTTTTTCTAGAAAATCCTACTTAAAAAAACGGAGGAGTAATATTCATGCATGTTCACTGTTTTGTGGGACGAAGAAAATTAATTAGTTTTATTGTTCACTTAACTTTTTCTTGACAAAACATATAAATCAAAACAGATGTCATTGACTCCATGTACACTAAGTCACTTTTACATTGATCGTTAAAAGATTAAACTATATATTGTACTTGACATTAACTCCAAAATCTTGCATTGAGAGAGCCAACCAAATTGAGATCATAATTAATACTATATATTTATTAGAAGAGATATTGGAAGATTAGGTTTTGTGCTTTAATTAGCCTTTTGACTTTCTTATCTATCTTCATCTAATTACATAGACTTTACGTCATTATGACATGCCATAAAACTTTAGACACTTAGAGACACATGTACATATCCTTTTGTCAAAAGGTACCTAAATAATCACAAACTCATAAAATTTCATATGCATTAAACTGTACGTGATTTATATTCACTAATTGTAAACATTGATTGCAAAGGGGGAATTAGTAAGGATTAGAAAGATAGTGGGAGCAAATAACTAAATTACGTTGTTTTTGTTTTATATAAAAGTGGATTATTTAAGGGTAATGAGAGCATCTTCGTTGGTTGGACATTTTCTAACCAATTATTTAATTTATTATTGTTTTTTTTGTTTAAGATTTTTTAAAATTTATGTTGGAACCAATGGATCATAAGAAAATAAATTATTTTACATATAAAAATTGATTTAGTCATTTGAAATTATTAATATTTTAAATTATTCATATGATAAAATATGAAACATATATACAATTTAAAACAATTGAAAATTAGGATTGTTTTGTTTAGAACAAAAAGAGATAAAAGAAAATAATAAATAAATAAATAAATCAATTCTCTCATATGTTGACACGTAGGGGTTTTAAACTTCTGTCAAAATTCTTCCGCAAGACCCGGGTCTAACACTATTTGTAGATTTATGTTTTTTGTCATTTATTTTTAATTCAAAGACATTCTTAAAACACTATCAAGACCCATTATTAAAGTTAACCCGAGAATAGTAGAGTAATTCACAAATCTACACCCTTTCAACCTCTTCTTCACAAAACTACTCCTAATTTAATATTTTCACAAATTTACACCCTTTCAAAATTTTAAAAGCTTGATTTAACCTTTAAAAAATTACCAAAATTAAATTTTTTTCATTTGGGTTCGCTAATTAGTGTTTAGGGTATAGTATTAAGGGGGTAGAATTGTTTGGGTAAATTTTATTTGGATTTAATTTTGAGTGTTTATGTGTAGTTTTGTGAAGTATTTTGAAAATAGTGTAGTTTTGTGAAATGTAATTCAAATGGTGTAGTTTTGTGATTCTCCAAGAATATTATTATATTGTTGGGCCAATATTATAAATATACACATATTTTATTTTTAATACAATGATATTATATGTAATTAAAAGAAAATTTCAAAGGTTTTTTTATAAAAGTATTTTCCAATTAATAGTGTAGATGTTCTTTTTAAAGAGAATTATACAGGCCCAAACGATATTTTCACATGCTAAATCTGGATAAAATAACCAACACATCCATATTTACCATCATGTTCTTATTGTCTAAACTAGTATCTTTTAATTATTGGTTACTTTACTTTTTAAACTATAAAATGCATTTTTTTAGAGAAAGGATCTTGATATAGTGACATTCTTAAGTTCGCCGATAATATCATTTCATTCATGACCGATTTTCAACAATAGTATAATGGGCCAGTTATTTGTCACCAAATATTGATTTTAAAAAGTGCATTTCCTTTTCACCATATAACATTTGTAAAAATGAATTAGATAATTCTCTACCCAAATATCTTTTAAGAATTAAATTTGGAAGATTTTCTAATTGTCGACCTCCACGTGGTACATGTGGTGAAATGCGTGAACGCGTTAACGTCGAGATATATATTACACAAAAAGAAAATGAATTATAAAACCATAACAATATTTAATAAACAAAACACAACTCGTATAGTATATCATAATGTGTTTATATTCATATCCATCCACGTTAACTCCCACCATCTCCTCTTTTATTATCCACCCACTTTCATTGCATTTTTAAAAGCATCCTTTTTTTCTTTACTTTTAATTTATTTTATTTAGCAAGTAATAATAAATAACAACATTCCGTCACATTCACAATCATACCAATAGATATCATTAAATATATTTTTTATTTACTTAAGCCCAAAAAAATATGACCATTTCTATGTGTCCCAAACCGTTTCACGTTATTATTCAAAGTTACCTGAATATGTCAATTTTAATGAGAAAAAAAAAACTTGTCTACTCTTTTACAATTTTCAATAACAAGAGACCTCTCTTCTCTCAATGTCTCTAAACCGGATTAGACTTAAACCAGAACTGTTCCTAATGTCTCATATATGTAGTAGTAGTAGTAGTAGTAGAGCACAGAAAGTAACAGTAGTTGTGATGCTATCTGCTGCACATTGGTGAATCCATAACAGAACAAAACAGTTATGTTCAAAAGTAAGCTTATGTTGTGGAAAACATGTTCTCCTTCCTCTGTTTTGTTTTATATCTCCAGCTTGTGGTAAGTATATACTATATAGTAATGTTGAGAAAGAAGGGGCAAGAAGCTATTTTCGTCCGTTACCCCATTTCTTGTTGTTCAAGCCAGGTCTCTTGAGTTGCGGTTTCTGAGCATTGCCTTGCTTTGGGACTATCTCAAGTACTTGTACTGTCCTCTGCTTCTTGGCTGTGTGGCAAGATCACAATACATTTTTCGTTGTTTGTTAAGAGTTTTTGTTTTCAAGAATGCGTATCGAAAAAAACTCGGAAAGGGAAAAAGAAACGAACCGGTCTGGTGTTGTTGGTAGCTTTCTTGAAGCTTCCTTTGCGTAAACTCAAACTTTGCATCGGCGCCAAGACCTTTATGCTTCTGTAAGAGGAACATCAACAGCAAAGAAAATGTTATTTCCATGTCCGACGATGATATCGTATAAAAGACAAGAGGTTTGTTTCAAGAACTCACTTCTTGTTGAAATCCAGGAGCTTTCCGCTTATGTTCTGTAACAAGCGGTCTTCTTTGAATCATCGGTCTTTCAGGTTTATGATTAGATACCGTTTCGTTTGTATTTTTCTTTAGAGACCTCCTCCTAGTCGCATCAAAATCAATCCCTGATGATGGCTTAATAGATCTAAAAGGAGCATCTTGTATCCTCATTTGTGTACCCTCGGGTTTTCTTTTGGCGATATTTTGTTGTTTTCTTTCGTGTTCTCTGCTTGTATTGTACTCGCGAGGATCTATAAGAAAGAAAATCAACGCGAAAATTAATCAATAGCTAAACTATGGCAACAAACAAACAAGTAAAACATGATGATAGTTTTAACTTACTTCCATCAAAGTCCAAGGAATCGAAGAAATGTGAGATTTCAAATCCGTTTGGCTCCGGTGTAAAGATATCGACATCATATGGAAGCGATGGAAAGGCTTCTTCTTCGTCAAGAACAGAAGGATTCACAGATTCTGGCGTGCCTTCATCACCTGTTTTCAAAACATAAATTAGAACCAAATACTATGGATCTAATTCAAGAAAACCATAACCGTAAGACACACGAATATAACAAAACAGAATGATCGAAAAAGCAAGAAAGTAAGAGAGAAAATAGTCACCAGTGATATCCTTTGTGGTGTTAACCCATTGATCTACAAGCTCCTTCCACTCTCTGCATTAAACACATAATGTCAGGTTCAAAAGTGTTTCAAGCTTTGTGTCTTGAAAACAAAAGATCAAAACTCATACGCGATAAGTGTCTTTGCAAGCTGACGAATGTTATCAGAACCATGTTTCCTCAAGCCATTCACAGCCTTTCCTATCTCAGTACTCTGTCAATAATCAAAACCTTTTAAGAATCTCATCAACATCAACAAAACAAAGACTTTCATTACACAAAAACAAACCAACCTTGAGAATTTCTACATTTAAAGACATCAACTGTAGCTTTCTAAGAGATTCATACAAAACAGAGTTTGCCTGTAAAAGAAGAACAAGAATCAATCAGAGACAGGCTTTGGATTTGATTGTAATAATCAAAGATTATAAACAAACAAACAAATAAACAAACCTGGTCTTCTTTGTTGAGAAGTAACTCTTTGATTCTATAAACTTCTTTAGAAACCAAAGAACATTCTTCAATAGCATCACTCAACGCCTCAGCTTCTTCGTCATAGCTACAATTGCTCTCTTTACCATCCACCGCCGCAGCTCCGTCATCTTCTCCACGGCGGATATCAGCATCTCCGGGAACAGATAGCTCGAGATGGTCGCAGCCAACGCAGCGGCTAACACGACAAGAGAAGAGAAGCTCGGCGATTTTGTCTCTTCTAGATTTGAATTTGATTGGGCAATCAGTAGAAGCAACCATGATCGCGTGATCGATGATCGTGAAGATATCGGAATCTCTTCGCCGGAAAAATTCTCTCCAGCTATCTAACGAAGCTGTTGGATTCATCGTCGAAATCGATTTTTGAAATCGAAAGACTCAATTTTTTCACAAACCCAGAAATCGAATATCGAAAGCAAATCTACCCACAAGTTTTTTTTTTCGAATCTCTACTTACCCAAAAAAGTTCGATAGATTAATTTTTTTTTGTAAAGGTTGAGTTTTTGGGGATTTTAATTTTAATTTGGGTTAAAGAAAATGATCAAACGAAAATGATATGTGATCTTAAAGAATCTGTAAGGATAAACACACAGAATTTATGTTTGTGTTAATTCTGTGGATATTTTTTTTTTTCTTCTAAATGTGAGAAAAATTTCCAGGAAAAGCCCGGAAAGGATTTTCCCGAGAAAATTAGAAAATGGCAACGCAAAGCTAACGGAGAAGATGAAAACACAAAGAGAATACAAAACAGACAAACATGAAACAGCTTTGGTTACGTTTTTGTCTTTCTATCTAAAACAAACACCCAAAGTGTTACTACTACGTTAAGCCATTTATCAATTCAATTAAGCAAAGATATCTTCTGAAATTTAAATTAAAAAATCTCGTATTTTAATTAGCGACCAATATTTCGTGAAAATTAATTAATTTAATTATTTTTATTTTTTATTCAATTCTCTGCTTCTAGGAAGTCTCTTGGATTTTCTTTACGGCTTTCTTTTGACCTGATCGGTCTTATTTGGCTTTTCATTATTTAAGAGGATAATATAAAGTTTGTTTTTTTTTTCTTCTTTTCATACACATGCGTTGCACTTTAAATGTCGACACAATGTAGTGAGAAAAAAAGGTCAAACTCTTTTTCTTGCCTATATTCCTCCACAATCATTTATTGATTGATTGTATTTCGTTTGAAAAAGTCAATAGTAAACTCTAATTTTACCGACGTTATGAGATCGGTCCATTAGATTTTTAATAACTCGAAATTAAAATAAGAAAATCAATAGCACTTTCAAACTTTCTTTATAAGTATATGTAAGACACATATGTGATTTTTTGTTAATCTTTATGATCCTACTTCAAACTAAATTAAAAACTCGTTATCTTTGCAGTTTTTCGTAATTTCATTGACTTGTGTGACTAAAGATTAAAAGATGTGTTGAGTTTATTTATAACAGAAAGAAATAGAAGAAGATACAACTTTTAGACCATCTCCAATGTATTTCTCCATTTTCTACTCCAAAATGGAGTATCTTCAAAATGGAGATGAATTTTACTCCAATGTATTTCTCCATTTTCTACTCCATAAAAGAATATTCTAAGTATATTCCTTTTATCACTTTCTTATTAATTACAAATATTGCCTCTAACTTTTATAATTTAAAAATTAACCTTATTTATTTATCTTCTACAAAATTAATAGAAATTATAATATTATTTTAATAAAACCATGTAATTAAAACTACATTACATCATAAAATAAAACATAGATATTATTCAATTATTTTCATTAGTGAATTTATCCCACAAATGTTCAATTAATGCATTTCGAAGCGAGAAGTGAGCTTCTTTGTCTTTTATTTTCCTAAATCGACCAAGAAACTCTTGAAATCGAATATCTTCATTCTCGGCTACATGGACCTCTATGGGTGGATCCTCTCTTCCAACTTCAATTGGTGCATCAACATCACGTTCATCCTCGACTATCATGTTGTGTAAAATTATGCATGTGGACATAATGTCATGTAACATGTCTTTTTTCCAAAAACGTACTGGTCCTTTAAACAAGTCAGAAATAGTTAGCCAATAATATAGCTAAGCCAATTAGATTAACATAATATATATCTATATAAACAAAAAAAATCTCAAATTTATGATTGTTTTCACCTATAAATATCACCATATATTTATAGTTTTATTCACAACACAAACTACTTCATAATCTCTACAAAAAATTATTTCATATTATTTACTTTCTATTAAAATATGTCTATTCGTTCTAGAGGATACTCTCAAGAAGAAGATAAATATTTGTGTGAAGTTTATATAGAGGTTTCTCAAGATCCAATAATAGGTGTTTATCAATCATATGATCAATTTTGGTCTCGTGTAATCGAAGCATACGAGAATGGAAAAAATCCACATTGGATTGAACGCTCCAAAAAATCCATGCATTGTCGAATTCAACTCATCGAGAAGGCAACAAAAAAGCTACATGCATGTATAAGACAATGTGAAAGTAGACGTCCTAGTGGTGCATCAAATGATGATATAGTAAGTATTATTATATATTAATTTTATTTTAAATAAAATTTTAAAACAACTAAATTTTTATTGTTGGTGTGTAGTTAAATCAAGCCAAAGAAATGTTAAGAGAAGATCCACAATTTAAATCCGGTTGAAAATTTGATCATATTTGGCCTATTATGAAAAATTTTGAGAAGTTTAAAGATGGTGGTGTATCTACTAACAAGGATTCAAGTTCATGTGGTTCTCAACACACATTTTCCGAGACCGAGAATCACACACAAACATCACCGGGTTTGTCTCCATTTTCTTTGAATTTAAATGATAAAATTATTGGAGGATCTTCTTCGGAGAGACCGAGTGGGGTGAAAAAATCTAAAGCAAAACGAAAACTTGATGATCAAACTCAAGCGGTGATCAACACTCTTGAAGAAGGAAATAAACAACTTTTGGAACAATTAAAAGAGACAAATGCGCAAAGAAAACAACAATTGGAGATTCAAAATAAAAATTTTGCATTAAGACAACTTAAAGAAGAACACAAAATTTTAACTTGTGACTTGAGTTCCATACTAGATCCGAATGCTCGTGTTTATATTCAAGCTCAAAAAGAACAAATTTTACAAAAAGGGAGTCTCCAACAACAAGAACAACAAATCCCACCTTCTACTTCATTTGGAGAATATTTTAAAGATCTTGGCGGATCCGGAAGCGACTTACCGGATTTTTAACTTATTTTTTTTGTTAAATCTTTGTTTTGGTTTCTTGTTGTTGTATTTTAAAAATCAAGTTTTTATGTTTATTTTGTGTTATTATTGTATTTTGAAATTTTAAAATTAGTTAAATATTTATTTGCAAAAAAAAAATATTGTTTTCATATGTTTTAATTTACTAATAACAAACACTTGATATAAAACATAAATTAATAACAAAACAAATGAATATGAATTTTGAAGGACTATTGTGCAATTAAAATAGTTCATCTCCATTATGGAGTATAAATTAAAAATTCTCCATAAATGGAGTAGAAAAGTGGTTTTCTCCATTTTGGAGTAAAAAATGGAGTGGGGTTGGAGATGATTTTTTTCTCCAAAATGGAGATATACTCCATGGGTTGGAGATGCTGTTAAGTCTATAGAAGTCATAATGAACTTGGATACACTCCCTTATCCATTCAATATAACAATTGATAAGAATTATTTTAAATAATTTTTTTGACATCTTCTATATGTGTATGTATCTTTACGTGTTAGTTCTATTTCTTATATTTGTATATATATGAGACCACAATATTAAGTGTTTTAGTAAAAAAAACGTAAAATTTAAATGCAAAGATATAAACACGAAAAGATTTTGCCATAGTAAATCAATAACTAGATTCATGAACAATTGTGACAAAAAGAAAACTAGATACATGAACAAGTCACATATCGTTTTATTGTAACAAAAAAAAACAAGTTTTGGTTAGTAGAATATGTAGAATTTATTTATTTTGGTCAACAGAATGAACCAAAGAATATATGGGATAATAAAGTAATATATATTTCGATTTTATGCTTATACGTGACAAAACGAAGTTGTACGGAGTCGGTGAATCACAGCCAATCAATTTTCAGAGGTAGAGAAAGTCGCGTCCCCTTCACCTTCATACGCGTGAAAACCCATTTCCACTCCGTTTTACTAACCTCACGCCGTCACGCGCCTGTTTATATGACACACAGACACTGGTTAAGATGACACGTCAGCAAATAAAAAGACCGCTTTATAGGATTTTAGGTGGAGCCCACAGATGTTTTGTTTCGTGTGTGAAGGAGATGGTTTTATAATTATCCATCTACCGTGAACGGTTCTCATTACATTTTTGGTTTTGTGTTGGACCCCAAATATCAAAGATATACGAATTTTAAAATTTTAATAGTTAAAATTTGGACAGTTTTATATTACTGTTTTCTTACGTTGACTATTTATTTGTGGCTCTTGCTAAGATGAAAAGTCATTTTATTCGTTTTTATTATCAGCGTTGACTTTTATTAAGATAGAAAAGGAGAATTATGTTGACTTATAGTATCACATGTTAGGTGAAAGTCACTATAAGTAATTAAGTATCTAACACCCAACTAAGTCTAAACTTAAGCAAATTACAACCAAGACAGAGAAGTCTAGTTAAATAATGCAAAACAAACATCGGTTAAGGAGTAAACCGGTTAAACTTTAGCCGAAGGGGAAAATCTCTTGGTAACCACTATTTTACCGGTAAAATATAATACAAGGAAAAGGTCAAAAAAAGTCATACCGGTTAAAGAGTAAACCGGTATAACTCATAGCTAAAGTGGAAAAAAACGTCATCAAAGAGTAAACGCCCTTGTAACAAAAAGATTCTTGTAAATATATTTTACTTCAAATGATGAAAAGATGATTGATATGTGATTTTAAAATATGAACTCAGAAGAATATATAAAATAAAACAACTTCTGCATGTATATAAATATAATGGAATGGGCTATTTGGATTATTTTGATCAGAGTCTTGAATTTTAGATGAGGAATAGATTTAGCAAAAATACTTTTCTTGATATTCAATGCAAAGGTAGTTAAACCATGGACGCTCATAGACTACATGATTGTTTTAGGAACCGCGTTATTGATTCCTATATGAGCAACGACGTGGACGAAACGCTTTGTGCAACTGCGGCGTCCAAACTAAACGCTGCCGTTTAATAATGAAGTATAAAAAATTCCCATATTTGTAGACATAATTAAAGTACCATCGCCGAACCTGAATGTAGTAACTTTGTTATTATTTGTGACTTGCAATATATCGTGCTTTGCTGTGTAATAAAAAAAAATAGCAGGCTGCTTTCGAATTTGAATAATAAATGATTAAATATAAGATAATATTAACCTAACTTTATTTAGGATCTATGTGGTATTTTGTTATGTGTTGAATGTAATTGTTTAACGAGGAATTCACAAAACTACACCCTTTCAACCATTCCTTCACAAAACTACATCTACTTTAATTTTTTCACATATTTACACTCATTCAAAATTTTAAAAGTTTGATTTACCCTTTTAAAAATTACCAAAATTAAAATATTTTCATTTGTGTTCGCTAATTAGTGTTTAGGGCATAATATTAAGGAGGTAGGATTGTGTGGGTAGGATTTATTTGGATTTAATTTTGAGTGTTTAGGTGTAGTTTTGTGAAGTATTTTTGAAATGGTATAGTTTTGTGAAATGTAATTCAAATAGTGTAGTTTTGTAATTCTCCCTTGTTTAATCTAAATGAAAGACATTGTATTAAGGATCATAAGATTTTACACTATTAGGCTGATTTTTCGGTTTACACCATTTACCCTACATACTAGTAAACAAAAACAAGTTGAAATTTTAAACATTAAACACATAAAAGTAAACCGTTATTTGCAATATAGAGAACCTAAACATTAAAAGTTAAAATCAAAATCCTAAATACAAAAATTATATCATAAATTGCAAAACTATATCTTAAATTATAAGGAAAATATCAAAAAAATCATCAATTTTCAAAATTTCTCCATTTTAATCATGTATTTACAATTTTCTATTTAAATCCTCAATTTTTCGTTGACTTTCCGTAAAAATCTCAAATTTATGTTGACTTGTCCAAATTGGTCCCAACGTTGACTTGTCTAACGAAGTTGACTAACGACTCCGTTAGTCGAATAAACGTTCTGACCAAATTGGATAAGTCAACATAAATTTTGAGATTTGTATGGAAAGTTAACGCAAAGTTGATGATATAAATAGAAAATTGAAAGTTCAAGATTAAAATTGAGAAACTTTGAAAGTTGGGATTTTTTTGGCATTTTTCCCAATAATTATTTGTAGACTAAATTAATAAGAATTTGTTTTTTTCTTTTTGGTAATTTAACGAATTGTTTATTGAATTAAGAAAGATATCTTCAAAATCCTTTTTTTACAGTATCATGAAAATCTTCTTTTTATTTTATCTTCTCCCAATTGCAACTCGGTTAATCTCCGTAGTGAGTAAACCTAACCCTCACTCACCATTACTTTCTCAACTACAATTATTTTTCTCTCTCTCTCTTGGATTTAACACTAAATTTACCTTTAGGGTTTCTTCCTCTGCCTCTAGCGTGATCTGCAAGCTAGATTGGATTCAGTATATAGATCGAATCGAGTAAGACGGAAAGACAAACAGTGGATTTTATAACCAAAAGCAAGTCTTAGATGAATCACAAGGAGTAGAAAAGAGTTGTACTGTAAGCTTGCATTGCTAGGCAATGCCTGTACACAAATATAATGCACTACAAAGAGATCATGTATACTTTGTATAATGGACAACATGACTTAGCCTACCACCCTAGACGCAAGCCCGGCCCAAACTCGTCTCTTGTCCTTGAGGCGGCTATATGTAAAAGACTATAAACAATAGATTCCCACATGTTTCGGTCAGAAAACTAGCTTCTTCCCTCTTACCTTTAGATTCACATCAGACTAAAACTAAAATTATACTATCAAACCTATTTATCTTATATAGAGAAATTCAAGAAGAACAATGATGATTGATAAATAACAAAAGTTTCAAACTTTGAATACCATATTTTATAAAAATTAGTCATTCCAACAAATAATTATTTACAAGAAACACAAAGCCAACGAAAAACCCACTAGCATTTTTTTATTCCATGACTCGTGCAATGTACGGAGGATGTTTCTGCCCAGGAAAATTGTTTTGTGTGAATTAGATTAGTTTTGTGTGAATTAGATTAGAATATTGTATAAATAGATATCCACAATATAAAAGTGTTTAGAAAATGGGATTATTCGATGTCAAAAAATGGGATTATTCAAAACAAAAGTTATGAAGACAAATACTACGACAATAAAAGGTTCCTAGAGCCACATTGTATTCTCGACATGATCATGAATTGCAAATACGTAAACAGGACAGCTCGGATGTTTAAATTGATCAGGTGTAGTACCTTGGACTTGAAGTCTTCTAAAGCTGTTTCTCTTCATGTCATAATAGTAAACATAAAATGACTCGTCAAGTTCAAGTAGAGTAACAAAAAACTCCCCAGTAGGTGTCACACCCGTGAACTTATGCACACCAAATCCTAAGATCCCCAATGGGAATATAGGCAAGCAAAATATAACTTTAGACCATTCTTGTTTTTCTGCATTGTCCATAATCCAGATACACGTATCCTTTCCGGAAAAACATATGCATCCTAACTTCCCTAGGTGGTTTACCAGAGTTTGGCGCTCATAAGGAATAGGGTTTAACATTGTTCTCAACATGGTTTCCGGAGCCCAAACATAATCAAATCTTTCATACCTAACATTGAAACTCATCAGCAAAACTTGATGTTGTTGAGTTACACTATCAACTCCAAAGTAGATAGTCCCATCAATGCATACAAACTTGATTCTTTGAAAGAGTTTATCTTCAATGCTTTGGATCTCCCTCCAAGATTGCCCTTGTCCCAATGTGAAAACATAACAGGTTTGTGTCCTTTGTTTCCTGTCAACAATAATGTCCAACGCTTTGTATTGATTCATAACAGGGTCGTATCCAAAGTAGCAGTAACTCTTTCTACTTGTATTGACTGGTGAGGATTTAATAGCGGGCAGAGTAAAACATTGCATTGTTGTAGGGTTGTATATGACCACCAAGTGAGAAAATTCAGAAGAACAACATATCAAACCTCGTACGTATTGATAGTCGAACCATTCGAAACTGTTGTGGAGAATTCGAGGGGTTAAGGATACTGCATGTTTGGTGCTTTGTGAGTAAACATGGGAGACCGTGAAGAAAGACCTACGCAGAGAATGGTGAAATATGAACAAGGGAAGCTTATGCAGAGGCTGAGCCAAAGACCTAGTAATGATGGAATCAATCAAGTCTTTACGACTCCCAATAATACATGACCATTGCTTCGAGACACTTCGAAACTTTACAAGAGACTTTGTAGGGACTTTCTTGAGTATCTCAACGACTAGATCAAGGTGTATGCAATAGTCTTCACATCTTTCTTCATCTCTTTGCTTCATAATTTCTCCAAAACATATCAAATTAGATAAGCCTTTAATAATAAACGGTGGAGCTAGGGAGAATATATATGGTACGGCTTAATCATACAATGCAATCTAGGTTTAATTAATACTAGTAGGCTATTTGCCTTATTAACTATTTTGCCCTCACCATTACTTGCCTTATTATTATTAGTAACCAAAATAAGACAATTTACAAATATATTTACAAGTAATCCAAATCTATAATTGTTTAAAATGTTTTTTTGAACAATAATAACATCACATGATTTTCCATTCAAACCCACCAACATAATTTTAGGAACCAAATACCATGAAAAGTAAAAAAAAATATTTGAGTTATTTTTTTCCTTTAATAATAGTAACATTTGAGAAAGAAAGGAGAAAAAAAATGAGTGACGACCATTTTCATTTTCATAAAGTTTTTAATCTAAAATATTTTCCTCTTCGACTCAAATAAAATGGTTACTTTTAATCTCGTGGACTCATAAGTATTAGCTAATTGTTTAATTTACACGACTTAGATCAAATAACATATGGGCCGATATCGAGATTAAGCGTCTTTATTTTAGTTAACAGAAATTATGGCTTGAGTTAAAAATCACCACTTTGAGAAGGGCAAAACGGTAAGTTTACGTAGGTAAGGACTGTCTTCCTTCGTAACCAAAGAGTAGAGAGACGAGAGGGGAAAAAGGTGAGGATAGAGAGAATGGATAATGGAGGGAGCGTGTTGTCTCTCTCTACTCCACACTTTCTTTACTCAGCCACCGTTCTCCACCGTCGCTCCACGGTGTCTTTCATCTCTTTCTCCCTTAAACCACCACAACTTCCGCCTGAACCTCCCGAGAGTCCTGACCTCCGCCGCCCGGAGAAATCAATTGGCTCTTCTTCCTCCTCCTCTTCCCCTCCTCCTCCGCCTAAAACACCTCTTAAGAATCCACTCAAGGGCTTGACGAATCGCTCTTCTGTGTCTCCTCTTGTTCAATCAGAGATTGTCGCTAGTAAAGGTTCTTCCTTTAGCTCTTCTCTCGCATCCAAGCTACGTTTGTCTAGCAAACTCTCTCCTCCTCCGCCGCTTCCTGTAGAAGAAACCCGATTCAGAGATAGTGTCACAAAACCACCGGAAGAGGAAAAACCGGAGATTGATTTCCGACAAGAAGGGAAGATCTTTGTCGGTAACTTACCGACATGGATTAAGAAACCAGAGCTCAAGGAGTTTTTCCGACAATTTGGGCCGATAGAGAATGTGATTCTAATCAAAGGGCATCACGAGGTCGAGAAGAACGCTGGATTCGGGTTCGTTATCTACGCGGCGGAGAAATCAGCAATGGAAGCTGTTGAATTTGACGGCGTTGAGTTTCACGGCAGAGTTTTGACGGTGAAGCTAGACGACGGGAAGAGGCTGAAAACTAAAGCGGAGCAGAGAGTAAGATGGGTTCACAAAGGAGAAGAAGAAGAAGACGCAAAGATGTCGGATAAGTCATCTTGGCATCAAGACAGAGATAAGTCTAGAAAGACATTACAGAGGATTTTAGATACTAATGGAGATAATTGGCAAGCTGTTGTTTCGGCTTTCGAGAAGATCAACAAGGTTTGTCCTTTTTGATTTGTGGTAGGAATCAAACAAACGTAGATATGCTTGATTACAATTTTTGATTTGTGCTTTATAGTTTCGCTGAATCTTATGTTTTTATGGTCAGCCTTCTAGGACAGAGTTTGGTTTGATGGTGAAATACTATGGAAGAAGAGGAGATATGCATCGTGCACGTGAGACTTTCGAGAGGATGCGCGCAAGGGGTATCATACCAACATCGCGTATATACACAAGGTATCTTCTTTTGTGTGCTATATAGAGCAAGCATGTCATGGTTAAGTCATTCGCAGAGTAAAATGCTCGGTATCTTGTTAATATGGATATACTTAGCTTTGGATTCTTGAAGTGTTAAAAAGAGGATTTGTTGTCATGCAGCCTTATTCACGCTTATGCAGTTGGCAGAGACATGGAGGAAGCATTGTCTTGTGTTCGTAAAATGAAGGAAGAAGGAATTGAGATGAGTTTGGTGACTTATAGCGTAATCGTTGGAGGATTCTCTAAAGCTGCAAATGCCGAGTAAGTAAAAAAAAAGGTGTCTGCTTGCACCAGTAACCTGTATTAGTCATGTATAAGCTAATTCGATCTGATACTTTGTTGTCTTTGGAAGAGCTGCAGATCATTGGTTTGATGAGGCCAAACGAATACACAAAGATCTCAATGCAAGTATATATGGAAAAATCATATATGCACACTGGTAAAGACAAAATATGATTCTGACTTTATTGTGCGGTTTGTTGGTTTCGTCTTAAAACTTAAAGATCGGTTCTGATAAAAAAAATCTCAGTCAGACATGTAACATGGAGAGGGCAGAGGCATTGGTTAGGGAGATGGAAGAAGAAGGTATCGACGCTCCTATTGCCATCTACCACACCATGATGGATGGCTATACAATGGTCGCCGATGAGAAGAAAGGCTTAATCGTTTTCAAAAGGCTCAAGGTAATTTGCTTTAGATTGGATTCATTCTTACTTTCACTCTAGTATCTCCTCAAGTTAAGATGGTTTACTCGTTTTGCTATAGGAATGTGGATTTACTCCAACGGTTGTCACTTATGGCTGCCTCATTAATCTTTACACAAAGGTAAAGAGAACTATAATGTGTCTGTGTGTGTAAACTTACATATTATATAGGTGATTTTCTCGGTATTGTGTCTTGACGCTTGCCTCGTCTTATTAGGTTGGAAAGATTCCAAAAGCTTTAGAAATTAGCAGAATGATGAAGGAAGAAGGCATCAAGCATAACTTAAAGACTTACTCGATGATGATCAACGGTTTTGTTAAACTAAAAGATTGGGCCAACGCGTTTGCTGTGTTTGAAGATATGGTAAATGACGGTTTGAAACCGGATGTTATACTATACAACAACATCATCTCAGCATTTTGCGGGATGGGAAACATGGAACGAGCCATCCAGACTGTGAAGGAAATGCAGAAGCTTAGGCATAGACCAACCACAAGGACATTTATGCCTATCATAAACGGATATGCTAAATCCGGAGACATGAGAAAATCACTAGAAGTCGTTGATATGATGAGACGGTGCGGGTGTGTTCCAACAGTTCACACTTTCAATGCTTTGATTAACGGTTTAGTCGAGAAACGTCAGGTATGTTTCAAACAACAGTCTCTCTCTCTCTCTTGCTCTCTTAATAGAGATTATCTGTGATTTTGTTTGTTTTTTTGTAGATGGAGAAGGCAGTTGAGATATTAGATGAGATGGCATTAGCGGGGGTAAGTGCGAACGAACACACTTACACAAAGATCATGCAAGGCTATGCATCAGTAGGTGATACCGGAAAAGCCTTTGAGTATTTTACCAAACTCCAAAACGAAGGCTTGGAGGTCGACATTTTCACTTACGAGGCGTTACTTAAAGCTTGCTGCAAATCAGGGCGGATGCAGAGCGCATTAGCTGTCACGAAAGAGATGAGTACAAGGAATATCCCGCGTAATTCTTATGTTTATAACATATTAATCGACGGGTAAAGTTTCGTTTTCTCAACCACTTCTTGGCCTAGTTGTGGAATCTCATACGTCTTTCTCATCTGCTTTGTTTGTTATTAGATGGGCACGGAGAGGTGATGTGTGGGAAGCTGCGGATTTGATGCAACAGATGAAAAAAGAAGGCGTTAAACCCGACATTCATACTTACACATCCTTCATTAGCGCTTGTTCTAAAGCCGGTGACATGAATGTAAGTCTCCCATTAAAGAAACAGATTTTTTCGTTTTCTTGTTTTAGCTTTCACAGCTTTAAGAAAGATTGTTTTTCAATTAAAATGTTTTCGCAGAGAGCTATAAAAACAATCGAAGAAATGGAAGCATTAGGTGTGACACCGAATATCAAGACGTACACTACCTTAATAAAAGGATGGGCAAGGGCTTCTCTACCAGAGAAAGCCTTAGACTGCTACAAAGAAATGAAGTCCGTGGGGATAAAACCGGACAAAGCCGTTTACCATTGCCTTATGACATCTCTCCTGTCTCGTGCTTCGATGGCAGAAGGCTACATTTACTCGGGAGTAATGTCTATATGCAAAGAAATGGTGGAGGCAGGCTTGATTGTCGACATGGGAACTGCGGTTCAATGGTCTAAATGTTTGTGTAAGATAGAAGTTTCTGGTGGTGAGCTCACCGAGGCGTTGCAGAAGACTTTCCCACCTGATTGGAGCTCTCATCATCACAAGAATAGGTTCTTGGATCAAGCTTCTGATGTGGATTCAGAAGATGATGATGATGATGGTGAGTATGATGATGGTCTTAACTCTGTTTCTGGTTTCTTATCTTACAACTAAGGAGAGAGAACCGGTCTTGTAATAACTTCAGTATAGAGAGCAATATTGCGAGTTTTGGTTTTCGTCTTTTTGTTGTAATAAATATCATTGAAAGTATATTGATTTTCTTGATGAGTTGTGTGAAAGTGAAACCAATGAAAAATAAATTACATCAGAAACAAAATCAAAAAATTGACTATTTTCTTTACAATGGACTTTTCTTGAACGTTAATAGACTGAATCAGAAGATTCCTTTGGCGCATAGCAGGCAGATAACAACTGTTACATCTTCTTTGTCTCCTTTAGGACAAGTATGCTTCATGTAGCTTCTATGATCCAAACAAAACACCTGCAAAAATGTAAGATCAAGACTAAAAGATTCTTCCTTTAGACCAAAATCAGGGCTAAGGCACACAACGCATAAACTTGTTTCTCTCTTTTACTCCTTTTGTCACTATCTTCACATGTAAGAGGTAAATTAAGAAACTTTCGACGATTATTCAATTGTAACTGTTTTATTGATTCCATTTTGTTGATCTTCTTATTGTTTGTCTTGTTGGGTTTATTACTACAATAATGGTTGTGATGATCTTTGTTGTCTCAAATTTAAAGCTTTCTTCGTGTAGAGCTCTAGTTTCTTGATGTTTGATGATATACTACAGATAATGAAAAGGAGAAAGAAAGCTTTTGATTACTATTTTCTCTGACAAAAAGCTATTTTTGAATTGTTGTGGTTTATAGTCATGTCAAGGCTTGGTAAGCTTCCTCCTCAGTTGTCCGATTCCAAAGAAACTGTCTTTGAATCCTATATCAGATACATACTACTCTTCTTCTTCATCTCCCATTGAATCATACATTGGTCAATACAAGTCTTCCTCTCAAGACTCCACGCTTGAGGATAAACCAGCTTGGCTTGATGAGTTGCTTTGTGAGATAACAGATGGGATAATGATGGTCACTAAAGGAGGTCCTCTGCGCCGATCAGCTAGCGACTCTGTTGTGCTTTTGAGTGACCTTTCAGACAACTTTTCTGGTTATAACCAAAGTGAAGATGATGATGATGATGATGATGATGAAGAGAGTAGTTTGACTTCTGATGCTTGTGGAGAGTTGGAGTGTGCTTTTTTTATGGTCCTAACTCGCCAAGAGCAAGGAACAATGCAGGATTCTTTGATAACCCTATTGCTTCGGTCTTTTCGGACTTTGTTTCTCAGAAATTTCCTCAGAACTTGGAGGATACTGTGAAAGGGAACGTTAATTGTTCACCTGTGGCTGAAAATGTGTGTGGTTCAAGGTGAGAGATATTGATCTTCTCAAGGCAATATTGTCTACATTATCTTGCTGTGTCATATGATGATTCTTTATAGATTTCACTATCTTTTTACTTAGGTAGGAACCCGGGACATTGGTCAAGAGTTCGAAAGCTCCAGCATATTGCTGACCTTGAGAGCACGGTAGCCATGTTGCATGTCTAGTCTCCACAGTGTTGGTTGTTTTGTCTGTGTGGATCATACATATGTAAAAGGACAGTGTTGTATGTTAGTAACCAACAACAATCTTGTTTTCGCAGACGGTGGAAACGGATTTATCAGTGAGAGTGGCTTCACTTCTTCAGACACGCGCAACATTGTCCCTGGAGAATAGCCAGTTCAAGCAGGAGATGGCGATACTAAAACAGGACAAGCTCATAAGGGAAGGTATATATAGTAAACATGACACTCAAAAGGAATCTGAATCACATCTTGTAATCGATACACTGATTCTTGTTCCGAGTATTTTATGCAGGTGAGTATCAGTTACTGAAGAACGAAGCTCAGAGATTGTAATGTGGACTGCGAAACTTTGGGAGCAGAGAACTACAACAATAAGCTGGTCAGGTCATATTCTGATGGTTCAAACAAAGCTCCAAAGACAGCTTCATCACACTTGGACTGGAACTTGCTGGATCTGACCAAACTCAATCTCAACTAAGGACAAGAAAAAGTAGAGCTTAAAGGATTTGTGGAGATAATAACAGTTGTATGTTTCAGAAAAGGACATCTTTTTCGGTTTTGTATAATGTATCCCACTTTCTGGGACAAAGTAGTTTCACTGTGCATTTGTCTTCAACACAACCAATCTTATATTATCAAAAACTCTTGTGTATGGCTTTAGTAGTTACAATTCAAAATAGAACGAAACTAGAGTTTAAGAGCAATGCTAAAGCTTTTCTCTAGACCCATTTTCACAGGACCTCCTGTGATGCTTCCTTTCTGCATCATCGCCACAAACTCATTATAGTCTATTCGACCGTCCTGCAAACAACAATTCAAAATGTTCAACATTCAACCAAAATACTTAATTTCTTGCAAAGATGCAAGAAGATCATATAAGTGAGATTCCGATGAGTTAAATGATCATTGTTGCGAAGCACTAAACTCGTATTAGAAGTATGATGAGAAGATAAAAAGGTGTTTAACGAGCTTACATTGTCTTGATCAACATCACGCATCAATTCTTCTATGCGGACATCTTCAACACCAAACTCCTCACAAGCTTGTTGAAGCTCGTCTGGGGTGATATAGCCGCTCCCATCTTTATCAAAGTATGTAAAGGCTGCAAACAGATGATCTTGTCTCTCTATTTTGTTTAGATGCAATGTCGCCGCTATGAACTCTTTGTAGTCTATTGTTCCACTGTTGTCCACATCAGCCTGAATTATATACACACACACATGAGAGAGATGGTATATTAGTTGAAAATTTCGAGTAAAACACACATAACTATATAACCAGAAGCAGCAAAATCGATTTGTTAGTATGGCCACTTTCATTCTCGAATAACATTCTAGCAAGAAAGTTAAAACTTACAGCTTGCATCAAGTCAAGAATTTCGGACTCTTTGAGATTCGCTCCTACTCGTTTTAGTCCTGCTTTTAGCTCTTCGAAAGTTATCTGACCACTATTGTCGGCATCTATCATATTAAACATTTCTTTGAGGCCGGCTATTTCTTCTTCAGACAAGCTCTCAGCAATAACCTACAAGAAGACATAAAGAGAAAAACTTAACAAGAAGAAGAGTGTGTAACATGTAACTATTTGTGATAAGAAGTCGGAAGTCAGTTACTCTAAGAGCCATTTTCTTGAACTTGTTCATTGCAGAAAATTGCTTCATACGGCTTAGAACAGCAGAATCAAGAGGTTTGTCTGGAGCCACGCCGTCAACTCGTACCCATGGATGACCTGAGAAGAAGCAAAACTTCATAAGAAACAGAACAATGTCACATATGCTCTACACGACAACGTATTCAAGAACTTCATTAGTAAATGGCTGGCCTCAACACACATTTATTCATGTAGTGAAATCTATACTCAGAGTAATAGTACAAAAACTTATGTTTCAGATTTGAATAACTCACATAATACTTGGTGGGCAGTTAACCTTTTCTTGGGATCCCGGAAAAGCATTTTCCTTACCAAGTCTTTTGCACTTTCAGAAATGTTTGGCCAGGGATCAGATGAAAAGTCAAGATCACCGTGGAGGACCTGTTCGAAAATACCTTGTTCGGTTTCTGCATATTCACAGAAACAAAAAGAGCAAAGATTTTGTTTAGAGCCTAATTACGACAAGTTACTCAACTATTATCTATAACTATGCATTCCTTACCAGCCCAAAAGGGAGGAACTCCACTTAACAAAATGTACACAATCACTCCAGCACTCCATACATCAGCTTCAGGACCGTATCGCTTTCTAAGAACTTCAGGAGCAACATAGTATGGACTACCAACAACATCCGTAAAAACATCGTCTGCAAAAAAAAAAAGAACCAAATCCAAAATCTCATTCATCGATCTTTCCATCAAGTAGAATACTAAAATCTCGACATTGAACAACAAATGCAAAACCTGGCTTAAAGAACATAGAGAGTCCAAAATCAATAGTCTTCAAGAGAGAATCTTCGTGTTTACTAACAAACAGAAAGTTCTCGGGCTTGAGGTCTCTATGCATAACACCTAAAGAGTGACAAGCTTCTACAACCCCAACAATGGTTCTAGTGAGCTCAGCAGCTTTCCTCTCAGTGTAATGACCGCGTTGAATAATCCTATCGAAAAGCTCTCCGCCTGCACAACAATCCATAACAAGGTGCACAGCCACAACATCTTCATAAGCTCCTTTTATAGATATGACATTTTTGTGACCAGCCAAGTGATGCATTATCTGTACTTCCCTTCTAACATCCTCCACATCCTCATCGGTCAAAAGCTTCCTCTTAGCAATCGATTTACACGCAAACTCCTTTCCCGTTTTCTTCTCAACGCATAAATAAGTCGTCCCAAATTGCCCTTGTCCTAGTTTCCTCCCCAATGAATAGAACTCTTTGAAATTCTCAGTCTTCCTCTGCAAAACTGATTCTGTCCTGAGGCCTGCACTAGACACTCTCTTCATATGTTTAGGCTTCTTAGGTTTAGCGGGAATGTCCTGCTTGGTCTCTGACTTGGACTCTGGTTTCGTTTCCTCTTGTGTTTCAGGCTTGCTTCCAGGTCGAATCTCTATGTCGGATTTCGCCTTGGCCTCGATGTTTTGTCCTGGTTTTGGCATAGTGAGATGTTCAGGTGGTTTGTTCTGGACTTGATCAGGTAATGGAGAACGAAGCTCTCCCGAGACAGCTTCACTAGAAGTATCTCCATTGCTTTGAGAAACCGAATCGTCTAAGTCTCTTGGCCGCCACATTGCAGCCGAAACAGATTGCAAGAAGCCATTCCTACTTGGTCCTACACACGTGTTACCCATCCCAATATCTCAAAGTCTTGTCTTAATATCTCTCTCTTTATCCAGAAATAGCATCAAGATCTAATCACAATACACACTCAAATCAATCTAATACCAGTCCTGATGTGACAAAAAGTCAAATCCTTTCATATTCTACAAGAATTTCAAGTCCTCGTAACACCAACAAACACTACTTGGATCGATCGATCTAACAGATGCGACAAAAAGCCTGAGACAACTTATCCACAAGTCAAAAATAGCAATAAAGATCAAAAGGGTGTCCGAAAAATCGTGAATTTAAACCAACCCATGAAAGTTCCAAACGATTCAATGAACCAAACCAATAGAGTAGATAGAAATCATCCCCGACATTTAGAGAGGTAGAGATCTGTGGAGTTAAAGGAAAATAAATGGGGAAAATAATGAATTTGAGTTTGGTGGTAAAAAACAGGGATAGTTTAATAGCACGACACTATCATAAACCGTAGGGACAAAAACTTTGTTAAATTTTAATGAGAGAGAGAGAGAGAGTCAATGGTGGAGAGAGGAGAGGAAGAAGACGACGGAGGAGAAGAAGAAGTTTGAAAAACGCGTTTCTTTAGTTTTGTTTAGTTTATTATCTAATCGCCGCCGAGTTTTACGCTTAAGATTTGTCTTAATACTAATGGGGTGTTGAATAATGTGGATTAAGCGGTGTTGAAAAGATTCAACATGTTTAATGCATAGAAAGATGATTAAAGTTTGACACATAACAATAATTGATTAGATCCGAAAATTGTGTGGGGTTTTGTAGATTGTTGAATTTTAATAAACAAAATCATTGTAAATGAGATAAATTGAATAAATGTTGAATTAATAAGTGGAAAAAAGAAAATATGATGTGGAGTGTGTAATAATAGTGAAAAGTAAGGTGTTGAATTTTAAAACCATCGTAGATAGTCTAATACTTTTTTTTGCAAGTGTAAAGTTTGCACTTTTTGCAAAATGAGTTTATCTTTAAGGATGTACTTGCAATAATCGTAAAATACAAGGGCGCTATTGTAAAAACCAGACCGGCTTGGTCGGAATTGCGATGTCCGGTATGGATATCAATTTATTCACTAACCCAACAATCAGTAATCTTTACCCTTATTATTATTGCAAGTGAATAACACCAAATTCATAACTCAAATGACAAAAATGAATAATTTCTTTTATTACATTTAAAAGATCAGTTACTAAATAATATGGTAATAATACATTTTCATTGTGTGTGAAGCAAACCACCATAGAAAGGAATATCAGTATAAGGCAACCAAGTATCTCCCATAGTAAAGTTATAAACAGTGAAGTTCATGGCTTGTGCTAAGTTCAATAAGCTATAACCTGACCATTGAACCCTCATGCTAGTATTAGCTCCTGGTCCGAAGTTGTTATATTCACCATATGAGATTGTGTCTAGCCCCGTTGTACCATCCCATTCTAGCCACCCGACCGGTTGTACAACATCGCTCATGTATGATTGTATGTATACGGTCCTCGAGTAAGGCTTCCATGGTCTCCCTAGGAATGTCATGGTCGAGTTTGGGTATGCCGCTAGGTCCGGGGCAGCTCCAATAGTACAATTTATTATTGAGATTCCGGTTTTTTGGTTTGGATCGGTTCTTCCGTGGGCGGTTACTGCGTTCTTCTGGTGTGCCATCGGTTTTCTAGCATATATTTTGCAGTTTTGAAAAACCGCGGCTGCATTTCCAAATATGAAATCTATGGTACCTATATAACAAACATATATAGTAACAAAAATATTTATTCAAGAATGTATATTGTTGTTTTTAATCTAGAGACTTAAACATATTATAGTATGACTAATCATACCGTATATATCGCATTCGCGGTAAAATTGTCTCAAAGAATGAACATAAAGTGTATCTTGATAGCCTTCGAAACTACACCGATAAAACGTTGACCCATCTGCATTGTTCCTCACCGCCACGGCCTGATGCTTCTCCGGTCCAGCCGTGTTTCGAAACGTCACATCAACCGCAACAAATCGGTCTCCAACAACCGCTACAAAACGCCATTTAAAAGTACAAAACATCATTTACATATCAATGATAATTAATAGTCATATTCGCCACAAATAAAAGGAACTTACCAAAAGTGGAAGAATTATAAGTAGTCCAACCATCAACAAAACTATGGTTACCAGTGATTATGGTTTTATTGATCCCATCTCCAATAAGCATTATGTTTCTCTTTTTATTTGAAATGATAATGTACTCTTCGTAAAGACCTTCCCTTGCGTAGATAACGAAGTAGCCATCCTCCGGTAACGTATGGTTAGGTGCGGCGGCCACGGCTTCGGTTATAGTGGTGAAGTTGTCGTGTTTGTATGGACCGACGACTACTGCTTCTCTTATGAGGATCGAGCCACCGCTTGTCTCACCTAGCTCGCCTAAGTTTCTGTCTTTTCGACAATCTTTGCTCTTGTCGCATGTTTTACGTAAAACCTAGAAAATAATTATTTTATTGTTAATTTATATGGTAATCTCCAAGACGTTATTTTTGAAGTGATTTTAGTTAAAAATAATAGGTGTGGCAAAAAATATATGCACATGCAGAAGAGAACATTAACAATCAATGAAAAAAAATGTGACATTGGTGAGAACATTAACAATCAATGAAAAATGTGACATAAAAAATATTTATTCAAAGAAACATAACTGAAAAGGCTTTTAAAACTCAATAGTTACGTATTAATAAATAATAAATGAAATAGTAAATATTAATGTAGAATATAAATTTCAATTTCTAATAAAATAATATGAGGAATTCACAAAACTACATTATTTTATCCATTCCGTTACAAAACTCTACATAATTCAATTTTTTCTCATATTTACACTTTTTAAAAATTTTAAATGGTTGATTTACCCTTTCAAAATTTACCAAAATTAAAAAAATTCATTTGGGTTCGCTAATTAGTGTTTAGGGTTTAGTGAAAATGGGGGTAGGATTGTGGGGGTAGGATTGTGTGGGTAGGCTTAATTAGGGTTTAATTTTTAGTGTTTATGTGTAGTTTTGTGAAGAAATTTTTAAATGGTGTAGTTCTGTGAAACGTAATTCAAAAGGTGTAGGTTTGTAATTCCCCCAAATAATATTGAGAACAACGAAAATTGAAAAATATACTAAATTTTTATCGGTTAAAAAAGTCAAAACACATTAAATTTTTCCATAAAAAATTAAAAACAATAAATGGATGGAATAAAAAAATCTTTAAAAACACATCTATACTATTAAAAGAGAAGACAAAACACATACGTGTCGCGACCAGAGAGATTTGAGGAAATAATAAAATTTCGTCTCAATTTGTTTCGACTTTTTTTTTATATACTCCGAATTCCGATTTTTTCCATTTTTTATATATATTGCGATTCAATATATTTTTGATTATTTTTTTTTAATGGCCGATTTTTTTGTATTTCACATTTTGAATAACCAAAATCAAAATTTTTTTTAGCCCATTTACTGATATTCTAGAATTATTATTCTTTTGGACATTCTTTATTATTTTAGACGATTATTATAATTTACAAATAATTTATTATGAAATAATAAATTCAGGTGATCATTGGTTGTAGTTTTTGTTTTAGTTTTTAGATTTGGTTTTTGGTTTTTAATTTTCAGATTATAGTTTTAGTTTTTATTGTTGGATTTACTTAATAAAAAAAACTGGAGTTTTGGGTTTTTGGCTTTTGAAAATAATAACGTGTATAAACTAAAAACTAGTTTTCCTATATTTAAGGACACATAAAAAACTAAAAACTTGATTGGAAAGATAAATGAAAAAACTGTTTTAAAATTTTAGAAAAACTAGTTTTTAACAATCATGATTGGTGGTTCAGTTAGATTTTGCAAAACAAAAACTAAAAACTGCTTCAGAATCTACCAAACAATCAAAGTCTCGGTGTGAAATATGAATGAACGTTAAACGTCACCACAACCCTATCAATATATTCGTCATATTAGGGGTGAATTAGATCCAGATATCCGAGTTTTTTTAGATATTCGGAGCAACATCTGCCCAAATATGTAAAAAATTACCCGAATTCAGATCCATTACCCGGATATTCGGTAAGCGAATATCCGTTGACTTTTGAAGGATATTTGAATCCGTTTTTTCATATTTTTTACAATAACTAAATGGAGTTGAAATAAAAAATTGAAAATTTTTATAACCGAAATAAAAAGTAAATCAAATTATAAATATTCTTATATTAAATTTTAAACATAATTATTTTCCTTTACGTAAAACTCCATTATAATGAGGTTTGGTGTTCAAATCCTTCTAATGTATTATTTTACAAACATTTATTTTTGTAATTACCAACCAAAATTTAAAATCCAATAAAAAACTGAATTGAATTATTATATATAACATAAATAATTTGAATAATATCTCATATAAAATATTCATTAATAATAATATTTGATTGATGTTCATAAATAATAATATTTTATTGTTATTATTTTGATAAGTAAAATATGTTTTCATCATATATAACCTAAACACGGGTTATATAATACATAAAAATAAATATATTTATATAATAAAATAGTTAAACTAAATGATTAAATTATGTTAAATTATATTTTATACAAATTTTAAGAGAACATCTAAAATACTAATTATTTGCTAACAATTTTTAATTAACTATAACTAAATAATAAACAAATCAATATATTATAATTTGTTTTGTTACTATAATATTAACTTTTTATAAATTTAATTTAACAATTAAATAAATATAAATCATAGTGTATGTACATAAAGGAATCCATGTGAGAGTATTGATTGGTACGGACATATCATGTGGACCCATGTGATTTTGTTCGCTTATTTTTTTCTTATATAATTTGGCTATTATTGTACTTGAAAGAAGCAAGTAAAAAGTCCAACGCTTTGTCGATAAAATCACACAGCTGCGTTGACCTCTTATTACTTGAGTCAACACCTGGCCATGTGCTATTACTGATTGTCCTAAATACGTAAATTCCGAACAACTATGAACTAAATCGAATGTATACAAGAATGACAAATTCCTTTTTAATTCCGTTACGTTAATACCTTACCATTTCAAATAATAAATTGTTAAATGTAATAAATTTTCGTCAACATCACTAAAAAATTAGCCTCTTTTGTCAAATTAACCTAATAAGTACTTTCATCATCTTTAACCAAAAAAAGTACTCTCGTCATCTTTAACCAAAAAATGTATTTTCATCACACAAACAAGTACAGTTATATGTAGTACTTTTTTTTGTTAATTATATAGTACTTTTTTGTTAAAATAGTTTAGAGAAATTCCTTAGAATACCATCAAAATAAATTTTTGTTTTGAAAATACCATTACAAAGTTTTTTATAACAAAAATACCATTAAAATGTTTTTTATAACAAAAATACCATAAAAAATAGTAGTTTACAAAAATACCACAAATCAAAAAACGAGTTTTAACACTTGTAGATTTTAAATTTTTTCATTTGGGTTCGCTATATAGTGTTTAGGGTATAGTTTTGAAGGGGTAGGGTATAGTTTTTTTAAGGTTTTGGGTGTAATTTTGAAAATTTAAGATTTGTGGTATTTATGAGAAAATTTTTTTTTTAATGATATTTGTAAAACTTTCGAAAATCTGTGCTAATTGTGTTAAAAAAACTTTTTTTAGTGGTATCCATAAGAATTGTCCAATAGTTTATATATTATCTTATGCTAACTTTTTTTAAAAACTTAATATTTCTAAACATTCGGACATGATATTAAGAAAATGAGAAAAAGTAATTAATTAAAGAAACTATACCTTAATCAAATACTCAAGCGGTTCACGTATAGGTTTGTCACCACCACCAAATATTTTCCCTTTGGAGCCTTTATACCTTTTTAAATTACGATCAAGCGCGTGACTCACAAGCCCTAATGACACACTATATAATCCCGTTATATTCCCCATCGGCGAACCTATCGCCGCTGCAAAACCGCTCTTAGCATCCACTAAACCGTCCACACACGTCTGTTGATTCGTCACAACGCCACCTAGTAGACTAGTCACACGGTCAACTAGAGCCGCAGTCATGAGCTCGGCTGCTTTGAGCTCTTCGGAGACCGTTTCAAGGTATTCTACGGTTAACTCGGCTAGCTCACCACAGTCAGCCACCGCGCTTACTTCTTCCGGTGTCGACGCGCCCGGATTGGTTTCCACGCGCCTGGCGAAACGGTTTATTACTTTGGAGAGGCGTCGTGCTTGTTTTAGACATTGTTTGACCGTGAACTTTCCGTCACGTGATGGATGGGACGGTGAGGATTTAAATGCCGAGAGGATCGTGCGGCATAGTTTTGGGTAAGCTGTGGCTTTACATGGGATGTTTTGTGGTTGTGACGGAGGAAAGGATGGAGGCTGCGAAGGAGCTTGTGACGGAGGCTGTGAAGGATGAAATGATGGAGGCTGCGACGGAGCTAGTGGCGGAGGAAATGATGGAGGCTGTGACGTAGAGATTACCAAAGCCCATGAGAGACAAAGAAGAGTGAGGAACAAGAGAAAGTGTTGTGTTTTCATTTTTTTTTGTTTCTTGATATCTTCTAATTAATAGCTTGATTGCATGGTAAAGATATTTGTAGGTCTTTAACATATAATTTTTTTATTGCATGGTTAGACCATGATTATTGGGAGGATTTTAGTGAGTTTTAACATGTAGGCTACCAAAAATACAAGAGATCAACTCTTGTATCTCTTATTTGAGAACCGACTCTTGCCTAATTTGCGGGCCCACTGACACGTGGCGGCCTGCGATTGATGCTCTTTTCATTATTATTTTTTTTAAAAAAAAATAATTCCTAAGAGTTTGTACCTACAAACTTTACCATTAATCATGCTCTTATGGAGAGAATGAGAAACTAGTGAATAATGTAAGAGCATCTCCATTGAGAGTTTCCAATTAAGAAACTCCTTCAAAAATAATATATAATATTCAAATACTTTTTTTATATTAAGAACACATAGGAATTTTCAATGAAAATTTATTGTCTAAGAAACCTTTAAGAAACCCATTTTGTAATGATTAATTCTTTTCAATTAAAATATTATAAATATATTAATATTATATATATAAGATACCTGAAGAGTTTTTTACGAATGAGGTTGCCCTAGTGCATGTTGCCATTTTTTAAGAATTATTAGCGTGAGGAGAAATTATATACATTTTACTTTTTTATTAGATTATTCAGCCACGTATACAGTATTTCATTTTGATCAAAATAATAAGAGCATCTACATTGGTGATGTTGTAAAATTGATGTATTTCCTTAAAAATAATATTATTTCAATTTAAAGACTCCATCAAATCTAAAATGTCTTTAGATTGATTTATTGGGTCTTTAAAGTCTATAGGTAGACATTTATTAATCTTGGAAGACTTTCATTATTATTTTTGATTTCCTTTTTTAAATTAAAGAATGGTCTAATTGATTACTTTTGAGCATCACCAATGGTAGTTTTTTTATTTAGAACTAGGTCATGCGCGATAAGAAATTTTTGAAAATAGTAAAGTTTTACGTAAAAGTGGGAAATTATGTTTAAGATTTATATTTTGGTTTACTTTTTGTTTCGGTTATATATATATTTTTTGATGTACTAAATTAGATTTAGTTTTAAAGTGTAATTTTTTTGTCGTGGAATAGTCTATTCGTAATCATGTCACTATAGACATGATCGAGGAATTACAAATATTATCTCGAGACTTTCGTATCATGGATAATCCAAACGAAATTTGTATTTCTGTATAACGATCTATTTTCAATTTTTTTGTTCAACTTCATTCAATTTTTTTATCTGATCCGGATCCTGTTAATAATTTTTTTAAATAAAAGTACATATTTTTATTAAAAACCTATATCTGAATCCGTTACAGTAAAAAATATTATTCTTTAGACAAAATATATTTATAAAATATTCAGAAAAATGGATATAGATATCCTTCAAAAGTCAACGATCCATGGTAATGGATATGAATTCGGGTCATTTATTACGGATATAGACATATGCAGATCCGGATATCCTAAAAAAATCCAGAAATATTTTGAATCCGGTTCACCCCTAATATGCGGTATATATTTATAAGATTGTGGTGACGTTTAACGCTCATTCCTATTTAATACTGAAATTTATTTTTTTGTCCATTTCAGAATAAATGTCGTTTTAAAGAGTTTTTTATTCCATTCATTCATTGTTTTTAATTTCGATGGAAAAATTTAATGTGTTTTGATTTTTTTTAACTAATAAAAATTTATTATATATTTATTATATTGGTTGTACTCAATATTATTAAAAAGGTAGAATTTATATTCTTAATTATTATATTTTATTTGTTCCTCCATAAATGATGTTTCAATATTTTTATTGATATGTAATTATTGGGATTTAAAAGACTTTTTAAGTTATGTTTCTTTTAGTAAATGATTTTGTTTCGTTGTCCATTTGATTGGTTGTTATTAAATTCTCATGCCATGTCACATTTAATTTGACCAGAGTCGATGTAGGCTCGACACGTAGGATTTTTCATAAATATCATTTCGCAAATAATGTCTTAGGGATCTCTTAAATATTTTAGTAATATATTTAATATTAGTATATAAGTAAGATCATGTGCAATGCAATTGGGTCTTAGGGTGAGTTTTTATTTATTTTTTGATTTTTTTTAAAAAATAAAATAAATAAATATCGGACTAATCGTGGGCCGCCACGTGTCAGTGGGACCCACGAACAATGCAAAAATCGGATCCAAAATAAGAGAAAAAAGAGTGTGTCTCTTAGTTTTTGTGTGGGACTCACATGAGACTCACATGGTAGAACCATTTAAAACCTCCAATATTAATGGTCTTAATTTGTTACAAAGAGTTTTATTTGTTACAAAGAGTTTTATTTAAGAGATTTTATTAAACTCTCTCTTCATTATCTAAGAGACTATATTTATTTTTTTTGTTTTTTTCTTTTTCTTTTAATTAAAAGACTCATCTAAAAGACTTTCATTAGAAATAGTTTTAGACCATTTTTATCCATAAACTCTATAAAAGTTTCTTAAAAAAATTCTATATTTATATTTTTAAAAAATAATAATCAGATCAACCGGGAAGAGTTTTGGATTGGTTTTTAATTTATTTGTGGGCCCTGGAGTTAAAAACCCCTCCAAAACGATGATGCTTTTAGAGTATGGAGTCTAAAATATGGAAAAGATGGCCGAGTAGCACAATGACCAAAAAGTATGGATGTAATATATATACATACTAGGTTCGGACCCGTTCGTCCTGCTCGGGTGTAATGTTTATTAATATATATTGAATATAAATTTTGGAGTCATGTTTATGTATATTTTGATATTACCAAAATAATATGGTTATACTTTAAATTATGTATGATATTTTCCGATACGTTGCAAAATTACACATATATATTATATAGAAAATGAATTTTATTTAATTTCACAACATGTATGATTTGTTATTTGAAATTTTATTTTTGATCTTTAGTGACCCGTTACGTAAATTAAAATATGTTGATATTGTGATATTTACTAAACTTAGATGTTAAAATCTACAATTATACCTATATTTAAATATTAAATTATATTCATAAGTAAAATTTATCTAACTTTTTTTAAAAAATACTTTTAAATAATTAAAATTTCATAGAACTTAAAAATTATCAAAAACTTTAAATATATTTTTAATATTTTATGATTTTCATAAAATTAAAATATTCATAATATTTGAATATTTTATCATGTTACCTATTAAATAGTTTGATATTTATTTTTATTTTGTTTTCTTTGATTTCGTTTTTTAAATTTAATTATATTAAATATGAATATTTTTGATATTCACATTTTTTTTTGTTCCTATTAAATAGGAATATTTTTTATATTTTTAAATCTAAAATTACCTTACACTATGTTTTATACAATGACATTACATGTAATTAAGAACAATTTTAAGGGTTTCTCAAAATTTGTCCTTCCCAATTGATAATATAGATTGATTTAGATGAATTCACAAAACTACACCCTTTCATCCCTTCATTTACAAAACTCAACCTAATTCAATTTTTTCACATATTTACACATTTTGAAAATTTTAAAAGCTTGATTTACCCTTTAAAAAAGTACCAAAATTAAAAAAAATTCATTTGGATTCGCTAATTAGTGTTTAGGGTATAATATTAAGAGGGTAGGATTGTGTGGGTAGGGTTTATTTGGATTTAATTTTGAGTGTTTAGGTGTAGTTTTGTGAAGTAATTTTGAAATATTGTTGTTTCGTAAAATGTAATTCAAATGATGTAGTTTTGTAATTCTCCCATTGATTTATCACAAAAAAAATAATATATATATATATATATATATACCTATTGTTCAAATATCTATAGATATAGGATGGTGGCTTATTATATGACTATGGAGTCGAAGCTACGTCCATAGCAACTTTTAGAGCGAGTTTTCCGAAACATTGACCTGGTTAAAAACTACTTATTATTTAAATTATTGTATCTATTGTTTGACCAAAAAAAGAGATTATTGTATCTATTATTGGACCTATATTGTTATGTAGATATTATTACATATCAGTGATATCATGCATAGTAGAATAGAACAACATTGAGAGAGTATAAATTTCAACTTATATACGTAGTAGACTATATATAACATGATATAAACTGGGTTAACATGCGATTTCCAATAAACTAACAAATATTAAACCAATAATGTCCATATAATTCACAAACCAAATATGTAATGATGAAGAAATGAAGCCAAGATGTGTACATGTGATATCTGATGTGTTGCACAACTTTAGGGAGAAGGTAATTAATTAAGACCCTTTTAATTTTAAGTTCTTCAAATCTTAAATCATCACTTTTTGTTTGTTACACTGTGCGATTCTAAGCTTGAATCTCTGTTACGCCTTTGTTGATTAACTAAGAGATTAACCGGGTTTATGCGATATGTAAAGAACACCGGGACTTTAACGAGCTCGGAGTTTCCTCCTACGTCTCGCCGGAACTTTCTCCGGAATCCACTATAACCAGCTCAAACTCGAGCTCTCTCTCTCTACAATCTTTCTCTCCTTTCTCTCTCTTATTCTGTTACAACAATAAAACGCAGCACAACAATAAAGAGGAAGAAGATAACTTTATAGGCTAGACTTCTCCTCACGTGACTTGCACATGCTCCACCTAAGTCCAAACCTTCTTCTTTAGAGAGAGTCTTTAGATATAGGACATATTCTTCAAATCTCCACCTTGTCCTGTATCTCCTTCTTGGTTATAGCTTTAACTTGAATTCCTGTTCCAGTTTCTTCCCTGAGATAAACCACCTCAGATTCTTCAAACTTCTCTTGAACTCTTCACACTTGAGTTCTCTTTCCTGAGTAAACCCACTCAGCTGTTACTTGAGCCGTAAGGCTCATTCTTCCGAAACCCTTAGCAGCTTCAACGCATCCTGAAGCTTGCTTACCGGTAATGTCTTGGTGAAAATGTCTGCTGGATTATAAGCTGTAGGTATCTTTGACACTTTTAGTGTCCCATCACTTATCAGATCTCTCATGAAGTGATACTTGGTCGCTACGTGCTTTGTCCGTTCATGGTGGACTGCATTCTTTCCCAATGCAATGGCACTTTGGGAGTCACAACATATCTCCACGGTTCTTTGATCAAAGCCAAGTTCATTCATTAGACCCTGTAGCCACAATGCTTCTCTGCATGCCTCTGAAAGTGCAACATATTCAGCTTCTGTTGTTGACAAGGTAACAACTTTCTGCAATGTTGATTTCCAGCTGATAACATTTCCTCCTAGTGTAAATACCATCCCTGTGATAGACCTTCTTCTGTCCAAGTCGGCTCCGTAATCAGAATCACAGTATCCTTTGATAACAAAGTCTCCCTCCTTCTTATAGCTCAGCTTCTTGTTTGTGGTTCCCTTTATGTACCTGAGGATCCACTTCACTGCCTGCCAATGCTGCTTCAGAGGGTTACACATGTACCTGCACACTAACCCCACGGAGTACGCCAAGTCTGGCCTTGTACCAATCATGGAGTACATCATGCTCCCCACTGCGCTCTGGTAAGGAACCTTCCTCATATCCTCTGCTTGATTTTGAATCTCCTTATCTGTACCAGCTTTGAGTTTAAAGTGAATACCCATTGGAGTAGCCACTGGTTTTGACTGATCCATGCCAAAGTTCCCAAGAACCTTTGTCAAGTATCCTTCTTGAGACACTGACAATGTACCTTTTGTTCTGTCTCTTGTAATATTCATACCCAATATCTTCTTAACTTCTCCTAAGTCCTTCATTTCAAACTCTGACTTCAAGAGTAGTTTCAGCTCTTCCACGTACTTCTTACTCTTAGAGGCAATCAAGATGTCGTCCACATACAGCAGTAAGTACACATCATCTCCACCTCTGAAATGCTTGAAGTATACACACATATCATACTCACTTCTGTTGTACCCTTTAGCTTTCATGAATTCATTGAACCTATTGTTCCATTGTCTCGGAGACTGTTTTAAACCGTATAAAGACCTTTTGAGAAGGCAGACTTTATCTGGATGCTTCTCATCAACGAAACCTTCCGGCTGTTCCATGTATATCTCCTCATCCAGATAACCGTGTAAGAAGGCTGTCTTGACATCTAGTTGTTGGAGCTCCATGTCGTAATGTACCACCATAGACAATAAGAACCTAATTGACACATGCTTGACAACTGGTGCAAATATCTCTTGGTAGTCAATACCCTCTTTCTGTGAGTAGCCTTTAGCTACTAATCTTGCTTTAAACCTGGGAGCTTCAACATCTGTTATACCTGCCTTTCTCTTAAACACCCACTTACATCCTATAGCCTTCTGAGTCTTCACTCTATCAACGAGAATCCATGTACCATTCTTCTTTAGTGATGCCATTTCTTCTTCTGTGGCTTCTATCCACAGTTCACTGTCAGGATCATTCATGGCTTCTTGGTAGCAGGAAGGCTCTAAGTTTCCTGCATCCTCTGTCATGAGATAAGCATATCCCACTATCTCATCGTCTTCTTCATAGACTGTGTAATCATCCAGTCTACTTGGTGGTTTTATCTGTCTTCTAGGACGGTCTCTAGCTAGTTGGTACTCTGCTAAATCCTCTTGATTATCTGTTTCTGGTTCACTGACTGATTCTTCCTGGATATTCTCTGCTGTCTGTTCACTAGATGAACTAGCTCCACCTTGGACTTTAGCTGGATTATCAGAGATGTCATCTGCATCAATTACACTCACATACCTTTCAGTGGATGATTGTTTTTCTACTCCACTTCCTTGTGTGTCTGCCTTGATGTCTTTGTATACCATATCTTCTCTGAACACTACATTTCGGCTGATGACACACTTCTCTTCTTCAAGTAACCAAACCCTGAATCCTTTAACTCCTTCTGGATATCCTGTGAAAATTCCTTTCTTGGCTCTTGGATTCAGTTTTCCTGCATCTGAATGTATATAGGCCACACATCCAAATCTTCTTAATCCTGTGAGATCTGGAGCTGCTGATGTCCATTGTTCTTCTGGGATTCTGAAGTCAATGGATGATGAAGGTGACCTGTTTATGAGATACACCGAGGTTGATGCTACCTCAGCCCAGAACTTCTGATCAAGACCACTTTCACTCAACATACTCCTGACTTTGTTCATGATTGTCCTGTTGAGTCTTTCAGCCACCCCATTTTGCTGAGGCGTATATGCACATGTCTTGTGTCTTACTATGCCTTCTCCCTTGCACAGCTGATCAAACTTGAGATTACAGAATTCAAGGCCGTTGTCTGTTCTCAGCTTCTTGACTTTTCTTTCAGACTGGACCTCTACCATTTTCTTCCATTCAACAAACTTGTTGAATGCTTCATCTTTTGTTTTCAGGAAATAGATCCATGATTTTCTTGACCAATCATCAATGAATGAGATGAAGTATTGTCTTCCTCCAAGGCTCAGTGGTACATTAGGTGACCCCCAAAGATCAGAATGTATGTAGTCTAGCTTTCCCTTGGTTACATGCTGTGCAGTTCCAAAACTTTGTCTGTGTGTTTTTCCCATCACACAATCTTCACAGAATTTAATCTCAGAGATTTCATCCTTTCCTAGACAGCCCTTCTTGAACAGAATCTGCAAGCCTTTCTGTCCAACATGTCCTAAGCGGCTGTGCCAAAGTTTGGTTGCTTCTTCCTTTGCAATAACCTGGCTTGAGCTGCTTGCTGTAGTAACTGAGTTGGCCTCTGATATCTTGGCAGATCCTTGCAGTATGTACAAGGTGTCTTTCCCTTGTCTTGCTCCTTTCATGATAGTCATACATCCTTTGACTATTCTCATAACTCCATTTGCCCCTCTGAATTCGCAGCCTCTCTGTTCTAACATTCCCACAGAAATGAGGTTTCTGCCTATGTCTGGCATATATCTCACGTCATATAAGACAAAGGTGGTTCCATCCGAGTTAGCGAACCTTACAGAGCCAATTCCCTTCACTTCGGAGTATGTGTTGTTGGCCATCCTAACTCTTCCTGAAGTTATGTCTTTCAGTTCCAGAAACACATCTTTTCTTGGAGTCATATGGTAAGAGCACGCTGTATCCAATACCCAGGTTTCCAGATCAAACTCTTCTTGGGTAAGGTTTACCTCAGCTGCAATTAGACCAACTAGGTCTTGAGCATCATCCCTGGCTAGTGATGCTTCTCCCTTGCTCTCTGATTGTGACTTGCCCTTATTCCTTTCAAGCCACTTGTAACACTGTTTCTTGAAGTGTCCTTCTTTACCACATATCCAACAAATCTTCTTGCCATCCCTAGATTTGGACCTTGACTTGCTGTGGCTCCTTCCTTTACCGTTGTGAGAGCTGTAGCTATCTCTTGTCTCTGGTCTTCCTCTCACGTAGTAGCTTTCAGATCCGGCTCTGGAACTTGAGCTTTCTTTGATCTCCTTTTCTTTGGATCTTGCAGAACTTGCTACATCCTCTAACTTGATAGCTTCTCTGCTATACTTCAATGTCTCCTTGAGCTGATCATATTTTGAGGGTAATGAGTTAAGAAGCAAGATGGCTTGTACTTCTTCTGCTACCTCAATACTCAGGTGACTCAGATCCGCAATCAGCTTCAGGAAGTCATCTATGTTTTCGTCTATGGCACGATTATCTTGCATCTTGTAGCTGTAAAGCTTGAGTTGGGTATGAACCCTATTAGGAAGAGATTTCTCCATGTACAGTCTCTCAAGCATTGTCCAGGTTTCAGCAGCCGTTGTACACCGTTCGATTTTCCTTAGAACATGGTCTCCAACATTTAGAAGGATGAGATTCATTGCCTTCTCACATCTTTCTGATCTTGCTGCTTCGTCTGCAAGAGATTTCTTCTCTTCTTCAGGATCTTTCTCTTCTTTGGAGTCTGCAACTTTACTTTCTGCTTTCTCTTCAAGAACATCCTTTAAACCCAACACGCTTAGATGTGCGTACATCCTTCTCTTCCATAGACCGAAATCTCCAGATCCATCAAATCTTTCGACTTCTAATCGATACCCTTTTAGCTTTCCCATCTTGGAAGAACCCTGATTTCTCGATTCCCCTTTCACGCGAACCTGGCTCTGATACCAATTTGTGCGATTCTAAGCTTGAATCTCTGTTACGCCTTTGTTGATTAACTAAGAGATTAACCGGGTTTATGCGATATGTAAAGAACACCGGGACTTTAACGAGTTCGGAGTTTCCTCCTACGTCTCGCCGGAACTTTCTCCGGAATCCACTATAACCAGCTCAAACTCGAGCTCTCTCTCTCTACAATCTTTCTCTCCTTTCTCTCTCTTATTCTGTTACAACAATAAAACGCAGCACAACAATAAAGAGGAAGAAGATAACTTTATAGGCTAGACTTCTCCTCACGTGACTTGCACATGCTCCACCTAAGTCCAAACCTTCTTCTTTAGAGAGAGTCTTTAGATATAGGACATATTCTTCATACACTTACAAGTTAGGCTACAATTAAGTTGTTTACTACTATTTTAGTATTTGCCATGAACTGGTTTTCTTTTTGAAAAAATCAACGTGTGCAAAATCAAATTAAGACTCTAATAAAAGAGATTAATTATAAAATATTGTTCTATGGTTTCATATACCGAAATTCCGGAATACATATATTTTGCTAAAATACAGAAAAACTTGCAATATATAGAGAATATTCACAAGAAATGAGTCGTGTGTTGCCAAAATAGAACATTTCTTAGTTGGCAAATTTGTTTAACAAATTACTTAGCTGATATTTTAATGTTGGCATTGTACGTAATACAATTTTACAAACCGAAACAGTTGTAAACCGGTTTTGCCTAACCAAAATATACGATTCAAAAGGTCCAATTATATCTGTAACAAAATGTAGACTTGGTTAGTTTGTTTCACGATTTTTAATTATATCTTTGTAAAATTGTAAACTCAAAATTTAACACATTTAAATTTTTTTAACATTATAAACCAAAAGGTAAACACAAAGAAAATGAATCAAACCAAACAACTCTCTACAAGTTTAATCACAGAATAAAAACCAAAAGTAACAAAAGAGATGTGGCTAAAGTAAAATATTACACAACATAAATAAGTTAAATTCAGTTCCAAGTAAAAGACTCCTGGATCAAGACTGGCTTTCCACAACAGAGACAGGGTCTGGTACACTCCCATGGACCCTGAACCGATAGATGCAAGTGTGCGAATTGCTTCCATGGTTCGATGTGAACTCTAGCCTGACAGTATCGACCAGACCAGAGCCTGATGAACCTAAGATGTTGAATGTCTGCGCGTTTGACCTGTCTAGATCATAACTGAACTCTGTTAAAAGCCGCATGTTCTCTGTCTCAGCCAAAGATTCAATCCCCTTGCCTTGTAGCCATCCCGATACACGACAATCTTTTGGAGCACTCGATCTATCATAAGCTACGCTCTGTTTCATTTACACAATACATATGAATCCATCAAGTTAAGTACACTATGCATCATCATAATTCATAAATCAATTACATTGCATCAATCATTACCTTAGCTACATGTTCCAAGGTGAAAGCCTCTGGTACAATAGGTCCTCTAAGCTTTATTTGAACATAGCCATTGCTACCTTTTAAAGCAAAACACTGACCAGGCTCTCCGAAACTCGGAGACAACATCTTAACCGCATTGGTATGAGCACGTCGACTAGTAGTCGCAAACCAATTACTTCCTTTTCCAACGAGATAAGGATCTGAATGATGCATCACAAAGCCACCACCTGAAGCCATAGCATAGTCAACTAGGCCAAGCCCATCTGCAGCGTGCTTTTCGATTTCCTTCTCCATGATATCACGAGCATAAACTCTCATTTTATCGATGCTAACTTCATCAAAAGCCGAATCGTCCAATTTACCTTTCATTAACTCCTCATAGATCCTATCTAGTTCATCTCTAGACACCAAAGGTTTAGCCTTTACTTCATCTAATGACTTCTCTAATGAACCAGTCCTAGATTCTATCTTTTTTAACTCACTATGGAACACAGAAGATTCGGTTTCGATACCTTGTCTTAATGTCCTTGCTTCTCTCTCTATCTTCTTACCAAGTAAGTCTACTTGAACCTGCATAGTCTTCGTTGTGGCCTTAATAAGAACATCTACTTCAGCGATTCGGCTCTCCAATCCAGAAAACGTCATGGGGGAAGACGGAGGAGACGAAGCCATGAAAATCATCTTCCTCGCCAATTGAATCAAACCAACGATAATCAAAAGAGCCCCAAGCTGTTTAGCGAATATTCTCACCACTCTCTTCCATGGTGCTTTCTCGGGCTTAGGAGTTGCAACTTTCCGAGTCCGCCGGTGCGTGGCGGTTGTGTTTGTCTCTTTGACGGTTAAAACAGATCTCCTATCCACAAGACCCAAGTTTAGGTCATGAGATCGATCAACGATGGCTTCTCCACCGTTCGTAAGCGATTCGCTTGGAGGGTAATTGAATTTCTTATCGCCGGAGAGAATTGGCGTACGTTTAGCCACCGACGCAGGACTTGACGTGATCGGCACCATTGATGCCGACATTAGATATGGTTCAACAACACACAATCGTATACTCTCTTTGAAAAAATCAAATGGTCGAAAATCAAAACCCTGATTTTGGAAATTGAAAAAGAGAGTAACAATGGCTCTTCGAAAATCTCCGAACCGTCTTCCTCGTTTCCCCAATTCCTCTTTACGTCGTTTCATTATTTACTAGATGAAATCCCGCGTAATACGCGGACAAATTACATAAAAATATTGTTAGTAAATTTGTATAGTTATAGTTAGATTTAAACGAAAACTAATATTATACTCGTTGTTTTATTAACAGATAAATAGAAAAGACACACAGCAATATATGGTAATAGTAAATAAGTGATTTTTACATTTTTCATCTATTAAAAAATAAAAATAACACATTTTTGTATAATTGATTTAGTGTGAAGTAAGATTGTTGGCTATTAGAAACTATGAAACTCATCTTTTTCTCTGTTTGAGTTTAAAAAAAGAAGAATTTTAGTAATAGTAAATAGAACAAAGAGGAAAACACAATGAAATTTAGTGATTCTAGATATGTATATATAGATGTAGTGAACATTTTTCGTTTGGTTACTTTTTTCCTTTTTTTTCCTTTTTTTTTGTTTTGCATTTTTTCCTAAACGTTACCTTTTTCTTCTTTTAAAATTATTAACAATTTTCCTAAACATTATTAACATTTTTTCTAAAATTATTAACATCATTAACATTTTTTCCTAAACATTATTAACATTTTAACATTATTAACATTTTAACATTATTAACATTATTAACATTTTTACTTTCTTTTTTTTCTTCTTTTAAAATTATTTTGTTCTTCTTTTAAAATTATTTTTTTCTTAAACATTATTCTAAGAACACTGAGTGTTTAATTGATTAGATTTCCATTTTTGTACGGTGTTTTCATTCTTCTTTTTTCCTATTTTTTAAAGAAAATTCCTTATTTTAATAATGACAAATACCGCGATCTAAATTAAATGTGACACGTGTCACAATCTAGTGAGTTATAATTTTACGCGCTCTCTTTTATATAATAAGATTCTCTATTTAAAAGATGTGGATCGTGTCAAATATACCCGCTCCGGTTTACTTTAATTACGGTTTATTAACTAGAGAAATTCACAAAACTACACCATCTCAACTCTCCCTTCACAAAACTACACCTAATTCAATATTTTCACATATTTATATCCTTTCAAAATTTAAAAATTTGATTTATTTTTAAAAAAATTACCAAAATTAAAATATTTTCATTTGGGTTCGCTAATTAGTATTTAGGGTATAGTATTAAGGGGTAGGATTATGTGGGTAGTGTTTATTTGGATTTAATTTTGAGTGTTTATATATAATTTTGTGAAGTAATTTTGAAATAGTGTAATTTTGTAAAATGTAATTCAAAAGTGTAGTTTTATAATTATCCCTATTAACTACCAGGTTTTCAATAGAAAACTTTTCTTATATATTTGGTTTAAAAATTATTAATTTATATGATCCTGACATGCATCAAATGTACGGTTGGCAGGATGATTGACATGCCCTTGAGAAGAAACTTGACCTCGAGAAGCATGGCAAGGATGATTGAGATCTAGGAGAAATCGATTTGGAGGCGGAATTGTATCTAGAGTTCTTATAGATTTTTGATTTCGGGCTAATGTCTTTCGCGTAAGGAGGACGGGTTCGAATCCCGGAATTATTTTTAAAATTGTTACATGTCGTTTTAACGTGGAACTGGACAGTTACGACCACCGTGAACAGAATTTTAACACCGTCAATCGCATGGTTAGTAGACTGGTCAATGGAACTAAAAAAGTCGGTCACAAAGTTTGCTATTTATTATAATAAATCAACAAAAAAAAATAATTTAAATGACACTTTGTTAGAGTACACCACAATGTTCACCACAATGTTAGAAAAATTCTAGTCTATGTTAGAGTACTTCACATAGTTCAAAATCACATACATCACAAGAAATAAAAACATATAACCAGACAAGTTGGCAAGGGCAGGACGAGCACTATCTTCTACAACAGAGTACGTGAGCGAGTTACCGCTAAGCTGGACGTCTACATTGTAGTGGTTTAGTTTTTCACTAGAAAGTTACCCGCGCCAAGCGCGGGATAAAAATTTACGGAATAAAAGAAGAAATATTTATTGGTAAAAACAATGTGTAGTATAAAATGAGATAAAAAGAATTTGGATGTCATGTGATTCGCGTTAAACGCGGAGTTTAATTTGAAGTTTATCATTGAAAAATAATAACTACATAGTGTTTTGAAACCATGATATGACCCGTTTAACAATGAAAAATATGTCAATCCGGTTTCTATTTGTCATAAAACTCGGATTATTAAAAATTCATATAAAACCATTGAACTTTCGGGAATCGGTGGGTCAACCGATGGTTCAAGTCAATTTTGTGTTCAAGTTTTGCCATTTGACATGGACTTTGATGCTTAATACAATTTTACAAAATAATATTGATATTTATAAATGAACAATATGTTTTATCATTGTTTTATGCGAGAATATAACATACAAACATTAGAAAAATTATAAAATTGTGTTTTTCATGGGCTTTTTAAAATCATATTTTGTAGGTTTTTTAAATATTTTAAACATATTTTCTATGAATATTTAATCACTCTTTCATGTATAAACTTATCCGAAAATTCTTTGCTCAAATTTTGGGAACCGGTGGTTCAACCGATGAGTCGTAAATTATGTGTTCAAGTTTTGTCATTTGACATGAATTTTGGTGTTAAATACAATTTTACAAAATAATATTGTTATTTGTAAATGAACAATATGTTTTATCATTATTTTAAACATAATGTGATAAAATATAATATATAAATATTAGGGAAATCTATTTTTAATTATAAATTGTTTTTTTATGGATTTTTTTAATATTATATTTTTTATATTTTAGGGGTTTTCAACATATTCTAAATATATTATTCATTTATTATGTTTGTTTAAGAGACTTTTGTGATAAATTTGGGCTTTTATGAATTTCCAATAAATCTTTTAATGATGTGGGGTCAGAATTACTCACGTGATGACACGTAGGATTTTCACTCTCATTTTTTCTCTCGTTCTTCTGTATTAATAATATAAGATTGTTGCTATATATAAAAAAAAATGACACTTTAAAAGTTTTGGCTTTAATCATCACAAATTTAAAATTCCATGATTTATTTGACATTTTCTTTGATGATTCATTTTAATCTCATTTTGGATCTTACTTTCGGCCCATCAGTTACTGTGGTTAGCCAATATCTTTATTAGTACACTTTTTAAAAAAAATTGGGCCAAGTAAACAATTCCTTTTTTTCGGGAAATTTTACAAACATTAGAGCATGTTCATTGGTGTTTCTTAAACAAATCTTAGCAGGTAGGACCCATTAAATAGTTAAGATCTGATCTTATATTTCCTATTTAAGATCCGGATCTTAACTATTTAGTGGGCTTTTTGGATACGTGGCGACCTATGATTGATGCGTTTTTAATTATTTTATTTTTCTTTTTTTTTAAACCAACTGTTCATGGGTCCCAATGAATAGTTAAGAAATTTTGTGAGTTTTTCTGTTGAAGATGGTCTTATAGTTTTAACTAGGAAGTTGATCCGCGCTAAGATAAAAATTTAAGAAATGGAAAAAAGTGTATTGATAAGAATTAAGAACAATGTGTAGAAAAAATGAGATAAAAATAAATTTGGATCTCATGTAACTTGCGCCAAACGCGAAGTTTAAAATTTAAGTATATATATTACTAGGTCGAGGCCCGTGCGTTGCACGGTACCATTATAATTAGTTTTTCATTTGGGATATCATCTTTATCAACGTTTTATTTGCTTTTCAACTTGTTAGGTAGTGCTTTTTTATGTATACGTAAACAAACAAAATAATAATTTAATAGGATAATTTTTATTAAGTAAAATTTGGTGTTTAACTTTAGTTTAGATCTTTCACTGTATGTTATTTGTGAATTTTAGGTTTGTGTATGTGACTATAGTGTTTAATTATATTAAATTGAAGGTTAGATAATTGGAAATTAAATTAGTAGCTAACATTTACCATACTACTTTTTCATATAGTATTTGATTAAAGAGAAAGAAACAAACATTGTTATTAAAAGAAGATTACATTTGATTGTCAAAAAAAGAAGATTACATTTAGTTTTTATGAAAAAAAATTTATGTCGTCGTAAGTTGTTGTGTTTCACATCTCATCTTAATGATATTTGTAAAACTTTCGAAAATATGTGCTAATTGTGTTAAACAAAATTTTTAGTGGTACTCATAAGAATTACTCTTTTTTAAATATCACCTTCTATCTGTTTTTATGAATAAATGTTGTTAGACATATAATCTATCCTAGTTTATAATAAAACATGTTTATGGAATACATATCTCAAGAGACAATGTTGTAAGAGGGTACTATTAAATCCAAAATTTATCTTTAGCAAAAAAAATTCTCATTAGTGACATTCTAAACAAAAAAGTAATAATAACTTCTAACAGATTTTGTGAATACATTTTCTGGAATAGAGAAGAGAAATGTGCATATTACAAGTAGTAAATAGTGTGATTTACATTTACTAAATGTTAATCAAAACTTATAGTTTATATTTTCTTCAGGATTTGTTTAAAGTTTAAATGACACATATAAACTGAATAATACCAAAGCTACATGAAGTATTTTTTGTCTTAAGTTCACAAATAATCTATCAGTACCAAAACTTACCCAAGAGAACTTATATGTTATAATTTCTTTGTTACCTTTTCTCCTTGATCTCTGCTATTGTAAAGAAGAAGAAGACTTGCCTAACTTTTTACGCCCTTTCTGCGTTTTAAATCTATCAAGCCTCTGCATCACATCTACTAACATGTTTCCTGATCTACAGAGCATTTCCATTACAGCTTCGAGTTCTTCCTCTTCGGTCATCGTGCTCTCTGTCTCCTTATCTTTATCTTCTATAGGCGTCTCCAAGTTCCTCTTCTATAGGCCTCTTCTAATGGTTGTACACAACACAAGATTAAATAAACATAAAGTTCATAAGAGAAGTACGGAATCAATATATGTTAATATATACTCATTTCATACCACCAGACTGTGTGGAGAGTCTTTGTGTTCTAGATACTGTTTGTTTTCATCTTATATGGGTGTAGGAAAGGAGACAATGGCCTGTTGAATTTCCTCTTGGTCATCATTACACTGAGAAACTGTTGTCTGCTTCGTAGAATCATTAGATCCGAGCGGAACAGTCTCTTCCATGTTGTCTTCAGTTTCATTTGTTTATGTGTTCTTCTCCATAGCAGTCTCGTCCACAGAATCTTGAGTTTCATTTAATTCCTCTGTGTTCTTCTACATAACAGTCTCGTGATCTCGTCCACATAATCTCGAGTTTCATTTAATTCTTCCGTGATTTTATATATGATGGTCTCGTCCAAGGAATCTTGAACTTCATTTTTTCCATGTTTTTCTCTTCCACGACAGTCTCGTCCACGTTTTCTTGAATTTCATTAGTTTCTTCGTTGTTCTCCACGACTGCTTCTTGTCCTGAATCTCCAGAGACTGCCTTGGAGCCTCCAGGTTGTGCCAGGCTTTCCGTCTAATCATAAAAAAGGAATGGCCACTTGATCAATCTCATTGTAACAATGTTCTAATATATGAAGGAGTCCACACAACTCATATGTGAGAATGAAGCAAGTAATAGCGTATAACTTTGTAACAGAGTTATTTACCTTCCTGTTCCACAATGCCATATACCGTGTGTTTTTGAACCATTTGCTTACCTGAAAAATGAAGCTTAAGCACACATCTAGCCAAAAAAATACTAAGTAAACCAAATATTCGTTGTCTATATAAATGAGCCTAACACGGTTCCATTTAAAATTATTATACCATCACCACGATTGTTTGTACGACCAAGTTTATAACTTAGATAACCAGCGTCACCAAGCCTCTTCTCATACATATTAACAAGCTCTTCGTTACCTACCCAGAACTCCTATCAAAAAATCCAAAAATCCAATCAAAACGTTATAACACATAAGAAGAAACAATACAAAAAAACACAAATAAAATAAAAACGACATTTTTAAAGCGTATAGACAATTCGTCGAACACCTTACCTGCAAGCATATAATAGAAGACCTTTCGTATAACAACCAATCTATGATTATGTGATTCCTCGCGAGCCAATACGATCTATTATCACTTTCTCGTAGGCTTTGATCCTGAAATTTCAAAAACCCATTTCAACAAAAATGGATCAAAACCCACAAAAAGCAAAAGCCTTTCTACGAGGAAGAAGAAGAAGAAGAAGGAGACCTTGTGAGAGAGGCGTTTATAGATCGGAGCAAGGATGTTGAAATTTCTGTAGAAGAGAGATAGAGGAAGGAGAGAGACGGCTGCTTCATGCGTTATGTTGTAGGGTTTTGAGTTTTAATTTGCCACATGTCGCCACGAGAAAGAGACAAATGTCAGCAGAAGAAGAGAAGTTGAAAAAACTTCCTATCGTATTATATAAGATAAGATATAAAAGAATATAAAAGATTTTTTTATTAATTTTTAGCATATCATTGAAAATAAGATCTGAAATTGTTTTAAACAATTTTCATTACTTTTTAGGGCAATTTACAAAAATGTCATTTTTACTTGTTATTGAAATTTTTTTATTTCTAACGAAAGAACTGCAATTTTTTTATGGAAATTTACAAAATATGTTATTACTATATATTAGTTTTTATAATGTCTTATTTAAAAAAAATTAGTATCTTTACTATTTTGGTATTAATTATCGAAAAAGATTACCATTGTCATTTCTATTTTGATATTTACCTTTACGTAAAATTTACTATTTAACATTGAATATTAATAACACTTGGTGTTTTTAAATCAGGATATGACCCGTTTAACAATGAATAGTTTGTATGTCCGATTCGAATTTGTCATAAATCGGACTATTAAAAACTCATATAAAACCGCTGAAAATTTGGGAACCGATGGCTTGGGTCAACTTTGTGTTCAAGTTTTGTCTTTTGACATGTGTTTTGGGGTCTAATATAATTTTTACAAAATTATATTATTATGTATAAATGAACATTATGTTTTATCATTCTTTTGAACTGGATGTTGGAGAATACAACATACAAACATTAGTGAAATCTATTAGAAATTATAAAATTTGTGTTATAATAACTTTCTAAAATCATATTTATGGACTTTTTAAAAAAATTAAACATATTGTCCATTGTTTTGTTAATTTAAGAGGATTTTGTGACAAATTTGGGCTATTTATTTGGGCTTTTATAATTGAAATGAGTTATTAAACTATGTGGAACCAAAATTGATATGGTTATGACACGTCAGCTTTTCATATTTATTTTCTCTATCCGTCTCCTCTATTAATAATATAAATTTTTTTGAAGTGTTTGTTAAATTCGTTAACAACAAGATTCCTTCAAAAACCTTAAAATTTTAGGTCCTACTCCTGACTCGAGTTATTAAAGTTGAGTTACAAAATGTGGTATATTTTGCAGTAGCTTGCAGTAAAAAAATGTGGTAGAAATTGTATTAATCGAAAGTTTATTGTAGAAATATGAATTAACATTTTTGCCAAAAAAAAACATTCATTGGTAATTTATATGATGTATAAGTTGCATTATCAATTTAAAAAAAAAAATTATTAATAACAAAACCATTCAAAAATAAAAAGCAAATAAAACGAGAAAAAGAATCAAATGACTACTAATGACGTACATTCCATAACATATTTGCGATTTCATCTCGTATGTTATTCATATATTGACCATCACTCGTTGCTTCTTCTTCTTCAAGTCGTTTAAGTTCTTCACTTCCAAATCGTTGACCATAATTATTTGGGACATTGTGATTTGCTTCTTCAAAATCAACAATTATGTTATGAGTCTTGACATCATAACGAGGCAAAGTGTCTTAAATTCTCCATTTTTTCTTTCAAACTCCAACTGTTCTTTCAATCACAAAACGAAGTGAGGCATGCCATCTATTATATTACTAGGTGGTTTGATCCGCGCGCATGACGCGGACATAAATAAATATCAAAAAATCACATGAAAAATAATTAATATTGACATTTTTGAATGAATTCAAATGGTACACTAATGATAATTCAAATTATACGTTAAAATAAAAATGTTATAAATTATCCATACAAATGAAAACATGAAAATAACAAACTTCAAAAATGTGGCTTTGTGTTATATGGTAGACTTATATGAATTAAAATTCAAAATATGTTTTATTTTTATAGTTTTTCGCTTTTGAGAAACAATTATAATAGTGATAGGAGATTTTATATAAAATTAATCCATTAAATTGAAAAATTGTTACAAATGTAAGTTTGTATGCTACCAAAGCATATGTTTGTTACATATTCTCTTCTACAAAATAATAAGTTTGATACTTAAAGAGAAATGAAAGTTGTATATGTTCACAAACTAATTTGGTTAATAAAAATAAAGCTTATTCAACAAAATAGTTTTATAATAATCAAAGAAAAACTCATTAATGAAGATGTTAATAATTATAATGGCTTTGGATTACGAAAAATATAAAATTGTATGATGTGGTATAAAAAAATTTATATTAATATATTTATAACAATAAATCAATATTTATCTAACATTTTAAACAAAGTTAAGTTTATAATATTTACATAAATATTAGAAAGATAAAGATCAACTTGAATCATAATGAATGTAAACAAAATTAGATGAGGTTGCATGTAGTATCATTTATAATAATAATAAATTTTATTAAATTTTATATAAATTAAAATTCCCAAAATATTGACATCGTATATAACTTTAGGAAAATATTATTGATATTTTGAAATATTAAATTAATAAATAATATATACTGATATAAACCATTGAAACATAAAACAAAAATTGAGAAAATAAGTATATTTCAAGACATAAATTTACAAATTGAGTGATTTTATTAATATGCTATAATGTGATCTTGACTTTTTAAACTACAATTTTACCATTAACTTTAAAATTGTCAAATCTCGTGAATGATTGTTTGTAAATGTTCCTATGTGAATGATTTTGAGTGAATAATCGTTTTGAATGATAATTAGTACGTATAATGTAATTGATAAATAATATATGTGAATGAAAGATTTACGTCAATTGTGAGTTGTTAATGATCTCAATGAATGATCTATGTGAAAAGATTTTTCGTGAATGATTTTGTGAATAATTTTGTGTGAATAAGGTTAAATTTGTTATTTTAACTACGAAAATCAAATTAAATTACCCAAAATTTAATTATTACATCAAAAACAGTTAATTGACAAATTATGTTTTAAAATGTATATAATACGTTAATTAACTCAATAATAAAGGGATAATCATAAACAAAAATATTAAATTAATAAAAAATCAAAAAAGTTTACTAATTTTAGGAAATATAATTAAAATTTCGAAATATCAAATTAACAATAATATATGATGATATAAACCATTAAAAATAAAAGGGATATTCATAAAAGAATAACAAAATAAGAAATTAAGAAATTTTTTTATAAATTCTTTAATTTTAGAATATATAATTGAAATTTCAAAATATTAAATTAATAAATTTTAGGAAACATAATTGAAATTTCGAAATATTAAATTAATAAATAATATTTGATGATATAAACTATTAAAAAATAAAGGAGATAATCATAATTTTAAAAAATTTATTATATTAATAAAAAATAAAAAAAAAATCATTAATTTCCTACTAATTTTCTCCACTTGACACGTAGGCAAAACTCGTTGTTATTTATTATATATGATTTTTTTTTGTTAATAGGAGGTCCCACATCAAATTCTAAAAGATGATATGTAATATTTTCTCTACTGTTTTCTTGATACGAAGCTAGAAATCCTCGCTTATTTGCATAACCGGAATCAACTATATAATATTTATCTATAGTTCATACTTTTTTGAAAAGTCAATTATTCTCGTTTGAAGAGAGACTAACATATATACTAATGATAACAACATTAGTCATATAAAAATGTCTATTTACTAGCTTTCTAAATAATTATTATAAATGAATATTAATAGAAAAAATATCAACACATACATTTGATGTTGAATAAACTTTAGAGTTAACAATTTTACAAAGGAGTAACTTAAATTTATAACTCAATCATAGTACTTTCTAACTCAAAGTTAACTTCAAAAAATTTGGTTTTATACATGATTAGTTATATTTTTGAATTGTCTTTGAGTTAAACCCATAACTCAACTTAATTCAATAGTAAGACCATCTCCAATGTATTTCTCTATCTCTATCTCTAAAATAGAGGAACTCTATAATAGAGATGTAGTTTCCTCTATTGTTCTCCAATGTATTTCTCTATCTCTATAAAAGAATATTCTATAAAAGATTCTATTTACATTTTACTTTAACACTTTTTATTTATAAAAGTTGCAAATTAACCCAATTAAGTTTAATTTTCGCAAGATATTCATAAAATTATTATATTATTTAAGTTTAAAACTTTATTATAAAAAATAGTACATTACCCAATACAAAAAATATTATAGCTTATTTAACTATCACCGCTAGAGTATTTTTCCATAAATGATCGATTATGTCTTATTATAAAACTTTATATGATTTATCTTTTATAAATAATAATTTCAATTTTGAGTTAATATTTATAATTTATTTGTAATTATAATAACAATATTTAAATGATTATTTTGAAAATTAAAATAATTTTGATTTTAAAACATAAAAGAAAATGACAATTTTATATATTTTAGTTATAATTAATATAAAAGAGAAAGTAAATGACTATTATGCAAATAAAAAAGTATGTCTCTATTTATAGAGGAAAATATAACATTCCTCTATATATAGAGGAAAAAATAGCAATCTCTATTTTAAAGGAAGAAATAGAGATGGATTGAAGCAAATATTATTTTATAATAGAGATTAAAGGTAAATATAGAGTGAGTTGGATATGCTCTAACTCAAATCACCCTATCCTTAAAACTCTTCAACAACTTTGCCTTAAAACCTGAGGGTATTCTTGACATTTCACGTAATCGCCTTTTTGAAAATTTCGACGCATTCTGTTTTTAAAAATTCGTTTTTTTCCCGTCGAAATATTCGCGTAAGTAACCAAAATAATCGAAAATTTCGCGGTCGAACCAGAATGAATCTGAACCGTTGATTTAGAGAATCCAACAGTCACGACCAATCTACACTTAATAAAAGAAACATTTTATTTTATTGGCTTTGGTTCGTAAACCCTAGCCACCACGTGAAAACCATTCTCCACCGTTGATCTCTCTTCCATGAAACAGATCTCGATCCTCTCAAATCAAAATCTCTCACTGTTTCTTCTTCCTTCTCGAAAGATCTCTCAGCGATTCCCTTCTCTCTGTGTATCACTAATTTTGATCTGTGATCTAATTGGTTAAAATCCGCCCTCTCTCTTCCTTACCAAAATCTGGTCGGAGCACGAGCTTGTCTCCCAGAAACACCTGTTCTGTACAGAGATCGAAGAAGAAGAAGAAGAAGAGCCAATTTTTCTGAGATAAGACACGAACTATCATTAAGCATAGATGCCTTCCGTTGGAATGAGACGAACCACAAGTGTTTTCGGAGTGGTTAAAGCCGGAGACGGAGCTCGGGTTCTCCGGTCGGGTCGTCGGATCTGGCCCAACGTCGACGAACCAAAGGTAAAGCAAGGTCACGACTTTGTGGATCATTGCCTTTTGAAAAACCCAATCAAATCAAAAGGGATCAAAATCTCTCGTGATTTAAGCAAGCCTTGTGTCCTGAGTCATGTTTCAAGTGAGAAAGTAGAAGACTTTACTGTTAATAAACGGAGGAAAGTGATAAATGAGGCGTTGAGAGATGACAAGAGTGTAGATAAGAGGTTTGGTATTGTGTATATTAGGAAAAGGAAGAGACTTTATGAACCATCATGTGATAGATTAGTGAAGATACATCGAAGCCTTAAGTTTTATTGCAGGCGAAGAAGAGGATTCTCCTCCGAACAGGTTTCTTCAGGACGACTCTGTGTTCCTGTGATTACTCTTAAAGTAGATTGGTCGTGTGAGGAGTGCTGGTTTTCGAGTGTTTTGAGTTTGGTTATGAGATACTTGAGGAGGGAAGAACTTAGATTGTCATCACTTTCTTCTTTCTTCTTGTCTCAACCTATTAAGGATGTGTTTGCAGACCATGGCGTGCGCTTTCTCGAGGTAACTAATCTCTCTGCGTATTCGCGGTTTGTTTTGTTTATGTAGAAGTAGTAGTATAAAGTTTTGATATTTCGTGGTAGGTAGTAATGTATTATGTTATGTTTCTTGTGATGTATTTTCAGGAGCCTGCCCTGAGATCAAGGGGCGTTTGCGAGTTTTTTGGGGGTGTGAATGGTCTACCTCTCTTTTCAGCTGATTTTGCTGCCATTCCTCGATGTTTTATGGATATGCATTTCACTCTGATTCTCAAAGTGGTACCACGCTCTTATGTTTTCGTGAAGAAATTTCTCTACTTGCTAAACAATCTGGATGTAGAATCTGTTTCAGAATCTGGATTAGTTTTATCTGAACCTTGTAATCAGAGGAATGAAGCTGTAGTGAGGTTACATCCGTCAGTGAGAGCTTCAAAGTTAACTGTAGGGAATGTTCAATGTAGATTCAGTTTAGGTTTTCATAGTTTTAGGAAGACAAGAAGCTCTTTAAGAAGGAGAAAGGCAAGAATTCTTTCACATAGTGTACACAAGTTCTATAATGGAACTTCTCTTGCTTCAAATGGGGTTAGTATCGTTCCCAAGCCGAAGACAAAAGAAGAACTTGATTCTCTATATTGTTCTGTGAATGTATTAATGATAGATTCAGACAGATGTGCCAGAGAACAGGGGCTTAGTGTCATGTTAGAGTTTTCGTCATCGAAGGAGTGGTTTGTTGTTATTAAAAAAGATGGGGCAATCAGATACAGCCACAAGGCGCGAAAGACTATGAGACCTTGTTCTCGCAACCGCTTTACACATTCTATAGTATGGATAGGAGATAATAATCATTGGAAGCTTGAGTTTTGCGATAAACAAGATTGGCTTGGTTTTAAGGAGATATATAAGGAATGCTATGAACGTAATGTATTGGAACAGAATGCGAGAGTCATTCATATACCTGGTGTAAGAGAAGTGTGCGTGTATGGAGATGAGTTCAATGATTTTCCTTCCTTTTCTAGGCCACTACAATATATATCTGTGAAAGATGATGAGGTTTCAAGGGCCATGGCTCGAAAAATGGCTCTTTATGACATGGATTCTGAAGATGAAGAGTGGCTTGAGAGGCGAAACCGTGAAATGTCTTGTGAAGGAGATGAGGAATCTCATCAGCTTGAGGGAGATATTTTTGAATTGCTGATTGATGGGTTTGAAAAACGCTATTTCCATAGCCCTGCCGATGATCTCTTGGATGAAAAGGCAGCCTCTATAGTTAGTCTTTCATATTTGGGTAGGCAAGAGGTGGTAGAAGCAGTACATGATTACTGGGTGAGTAAAAGGAAGCAGCGTAAAGCGCCCCTCCTCAGAGTTTTCCAGGTAAAGTCACTGTTGTGGCGTGTACTTGGACCAGTATTTTTGATTTTCTTCTGTGTTTTATACTAAGAAGAATGATGTTTGTTATGTAAAACAGGTTCATCAAGCGAAGAAGTGTCCACTACTTTTCAAAACAGTTTTTCGCAAGAAAAGATCCTTCAAAAGACAAGGGAGTCACCTCAATGGAAAAGCCAAACGTCTAAGTCTTGGTATGTTCATATATATATCTGTGTGATGAGTTGTTCTTGTGACTATTGTTGTGATAGATTCTGTTTTGTGTTAATTTAAATGTGGATAGTTGCTGTTAAGGCGGCTGAACAAGAAGCTTCAGAGGAACAAAACTTCTTACTTAGAGTGGAAGAATCCAAGGCCAAGGCCTTTGCCGATACATCAACAGAGATAGCCATAGCCAAAAGAAGAAGGGCGCAAGTTCTTGCAGAGAATGCAGATTTGGCTGTTTACAAAGCCATGATAGCTCTCAGGATTGCAGAAGCCATTAAAGCAGCTGAACCTAGCGAGGTCGCCACAAGCCTTTTCTTGAACTGAAAATGCTAAAAGGTAGAAAGTTTATAAAGCTTGTGAAGCAAATGGTAATGGGATAGAATCAAAAGTTGGGTTTTTTGAGGGAAAGTTTTTCAAATAGAAGTATAGTCTCTATAGCTTCTTTTTGTGTGTATAGTTTCTCTAATCTAAGATTGTAAATATAGTTTTAGGATTTTTTTTTTCTGGGTTTCCTTGAGGCCATTTCCAAATCATTACTCTATTTTTTGGTTATAAAAATTGCTGAAAATTAGACCGTAATTTTTCTTCAACCCATTTGCATATTCGGAAAATGGAAAGAAAGAAGAGAAGTAAGATCTTATCCACGTGTCATCACTTTCTTGCTTAGGCTTGTAATAATATGGACCACTTGATTAAAAATGTTGAAAAAGAATATATGTGGTTTGGAAGTGATTTTGGTCTAGTGGCAGTCATAAGTCCACATAAGGCAGGTAGCACCACCCCATCCGGGATCGATTCCCCGCGTCTACAATATTGTAGGTTTGGCTAATGGGCCGGCCATTTGTGGTCCAAATGTTAACAAAAAAAAATAAATATATATATGTGGTAATAAACAAAAGTTTCCTAATTTTACCACTTAGGTTAAAAAAACATACTATTTAGTTATTTTCACTGATGATGGTGTGAAACTTAAAACCAAACGTACCAAATGCTACAATGTTTTTAGGCCCATATCCAATATAAAACCCGACCCGATAGTTTAGGAAATGCATAAATAACAAGTTTCCGCGTTATAGTCATTAATGAATAATGATTACGACGTATCTCTTTCTAAAAATAAAAGGGAGAATTATAAAATTACACCATTTGAATTACATTTCACAAAACTACACTATTTCTAAAATATTTCACAAAATTACATCTAAACACTCAAAATTAAATCCAAATAAATCTTACCCAAACAATTCTACCCTCTTAATATTATACCCTAAACACTAATTAGCGAACCCAAATGAAAAGATTTTAATTTTGGTAATTTTTAAAAGGGTAAATCAAGCTTTTAAAATTTTGAAAGGGTGTAAACTTGTGAAAATATTGAATTAGGTGTAGTTTTATGAAAGGAATATTGAAAGAGTGTAGTTTTCTGAATTTCTCAAAATTAAAATACTCTAAATTGTTTTCACTTTTTTTTTATAAAGGGTATTCAATCAAGGGACAATTACAAAAATACACCTTTGAATTCCATTTAACAAAATTAAATTATTTCAAAGTCATTTTTCAAAATTACATTTAAACACTCAAAATTGAAACCAAATAAATCCTACATACACAATTCTACCTCTTTAATACTATATACTAAACAGCGAACCCAAATAAAAATATTTTAGTTTTGATAAATTTTTAAAGGATAAATCAACTATTTAAAATTTTGAAATAGTGTAAATACGTAGAAATATTGAATTATGTGTAGTTTTGTAAAAGAAAGATCGAAAAGTTGTAGTTTCGTAAATTCCTCTTCAATTAGATTGTTTTCATCTTAGCCCCTCTTCTTCTTTCGGATAATCTTATTTCACACCAATGAAATAGTATACGATTCTGATCCCATAGTTTCTTGACTATTGCTCCCTTTATTTCCTAATGATTATATTTTTAACTCAAGTCACGAGTTACGAATCATTCTATTTTCAAATCATTTTTGTAAAAAATTATGCAGTCCCGTGATCACTCTCTTTTGCACATCTATTTCTAACTATTTAATTTTTGGATTTAATTGTACAATTATAGAGTGTGTTCATGACTAAAAAAAAGAAACAAGGCTGAAAAAATAAAAAAAAAACTACAACAACACTCCCGACCCAAATAGCCGACCCAATAACTAATTCTACACAAACGTAGGCGCTGAGAATCGATCCTGAATGGGGTGGTGTTACCTGCCCCATGTGGATTTATGACCGCCATTAGACCAATGTCACTTCTCGTAGTTTTACCTACAATTACTGTTTTCTTTTTATATTATTATTTTTTTAGTAACCGTCCACTTTTACTATTTATTTTAGGTTGAATGGTGAGATTATAAGTAAAACCAATCTTACCGACTTTAAAACTATAGTCACCATTGACAACCTCAATATACATATATTATTATTACGTACAAATAAATATGTATATATATATTCCAAGAATAATATCGCTTTCATATTTTGACCAATTCAACGTCAATCAAACAAGTTAAGTCAATTTTAGTAAACTTTCTGTTAAGCTTACACTAATCATTCCTTTTGGGTTTTTTTTCTTTTCTTACGGTAACTAAATAAATATCGTTACACGTTACTATAGTTGTTTTCAGCAATTCTGTTTTGATTTTTGTAGGAATCGTTAATTAGGTTACAAAATTGTCAATAATGAAAGTTTGAGTCATAATAAGTAAATAGTCCTAAGTTAGTGTACTTAATTTAAATGTATTAGAAAAGTAATAATTATATTCTCTCTCCCTCTCTCTAAAATTTGCTGCTATGACCTCTCCATGTGGGATGTGGTTATAGTCGTCTTCTCTGCATCTTCCTCTTCTCTCGTCTCTCTCTTAGTTTTTCTCTCTCGTCTCTCTCTCTTAGTTTTTCTCTCTCGTCTCTCTTCTCTATCTTCTCTTTTCTTAGTTTCTCTCTCTGATTCACATCTTTTCCTCGAATGATAGGTAAGATTCTTTCTTTCGTACTGTAATGATTCTCACGCGCTTTCTCTGTTGAGATTTCAAATTCGAATCACGCGTCGTTACTGAGACTTTTTTTTGGGTTTTGTGTGGCGTTTCTCGCTTCTGCTAGTTTTGATTTCGAAAACGGTTAAGCTCGTAAACCTTGTTTGCTTACTGTATCTATAGATTTGTTCGTAGAAACCCGATTTTTCGGTAGGTGAAATTTGGGGGTTTTGTAGCTAGGTTTTGTTCAATTTCAGCCATATCCAACTTCTATTGCTTGTGTAAAAGCTTACTTGTAGCAATTTTTCTTGCAATTTTCTGTGTAATTTTGCTTGATTTCTCGCGTTTTGTATTGTATTGAAAGTCTTTGTTTTGTTGTCTATTGAAACTTAGGTTGAGAGAGAGAGAGAGGAGAAGATGGTTTCAGAGACTTGGTTTCGTAATCTGTTGAGATTCCCAAAGAAGCATGAAAGCCATAAAGAGAAGGCGGTGATCGGTGTATTAGCCTTTGAGGTCGCGAGTTTACTCTCCAAGCTTGTTCATTTATGGCAATCCTTGAGCGATAAGAACGTTGCGAGGCTTAGGGCAGAGATTACGCGCTCCGTGGGTATAAAGAAGCTTGTTTCGGACGACGATGATTTCGTGGTGAGGCTGATACGCGACGAGATGATGGAGAGCGTCGAGAATGTAGCGAAAGCTGTGGCTAGGCTTTCGAGTAAATGCAAAGATCCCAAGCTGAAGAGCTTTGAGAAGTGTTTTAGTGAGATGATGAAGGCTGGAGCTGACCCGCATAGGTGGCGGTTCGGGTTGAAGAAAATGGATAGCAAAGCGAAGAAAATGGAACGTTTCATCTCGTCTAACGCGAGCCTATACCAAGAGACTGAGATTTTAACGGATCTTGAGCAGACTTACAAGAGGATGGCAAGCAACGGATCTGCAACCGATAATCTATTGGAGTATCAGAAAAAAGTTACATGGAAAAAGCACGAGGTGAAGACTCTGCAGGATGCGTCTCTTTGGAACCGTACTTATGACTATGCCGTACTTCTCTTGGTTAGATCAGTTTTCACAATCCTTATCAGGACTAGGCATGTTTTCGGCATTAGTTACATAACAGAGGCAAGTGACATCAGCTCTGCAGATTCTGATGATTTCATTGGCCGTAGCCACTCGGTTTCTACAATTTTGACACCTATGACTCATCAATCCGAGAGTAGAGGTCTTCCTAGATTTGCTTCTGGCCCCCTTGGAAGATATACCACTCCAGCATCGGGTTCAGTTGCTACAAGGACAACAAAGATGAGTGATTTCCTTTCGGGCTCTCTCAGCGTCCAATCCCCTATGTCAGGCCCTCTTGTTGCAGAAAAAAACAAACGTTTCAGGTTCTACTCAGGTCCGCTCGGAAAGATCACGTCTAAATCAGGACCACTTAGCGGTTTGAGCAAAAATAACAAGAAGATGGCGCAGACCCCGAAACGACCTTCGGTTTCCTCGGTGGAAAAGCAATCAAAACACAACCGGTTAACCCAGGTTGGCCCATTTAAAGGCTGCATGGTCTCTCACGATGGCGTTGCTCCGCTCAGCACAAGGACTCGGAATGAAGCTAGGAATAGTAGTGATGAGCATCATATTATTGAAAGAAACTCGAACTCTGTCCATGTTGAAAACTTGATACTTCCATCCCGGCCAAAGCTGTCAGATGCTGCTCCTAATACCCTTGGTGCCGCTTGCTTAGCATTGCACTACGCTAATGTCATCATTGTCATAGAGAGATTTGCTGCATCTCCTCACTTGATAGGAGATGATGCAAGAGACGACCTTTACAACATGTTACCGGCGAGCGTGAGAACATCACTGAGAGAAAAGCTAAAGCCCTACTCTAAAAACTTGAATGCGTCCACGATTTACGATCCAGGACTAGCAAAAGAGTGGACAGACGCAATGGCGGGTATATTGGAATGGCTAGGTCCATTAGCTCACAACATGATAAAATGGCAATCAGAGCGAAGTTACGAGAACCAAAGCTTGGTTTCAAGGACACACATAGTTCTTGCACAAACCCTTTACTTTGCAAACCAGCAAAAGACGGAAGCCATCATAAGCGAGCTTCTTGTTGGCCTCAACTATTTGTGGAGATTTGGCAGAGAACTTAATGCCAAGGCTCTTCAGGAGTGTACAAGTAGCAAATCCCTCGAGAAATGCTTGAACACAGATAACTAGTGAAGGTACACAGAAGTTTAACTTTCACTACGCGGCACTGGATCTCGTCCCAGGGGAAACCAAACCGTGGACAAACCACCAAGTATCCTACGCAGCTTGGACCGATGACGAAAAAGATGTTGCATTGCTCGATAACCTCGAGAATCTGAGTCTTCTCTACGTTTACTCTTGTTTATGTTTCTGACTGGTAGTAGGATGATGATGCGTTGTATATTGTTTTATGATATCATTGTAGTGAGATTACATACATATACACGTTATGTGTCGATGCCAAGGTTGTTTTTTAGTTCTGAAGTGTTGTTAGTGTGCTTGATGGTCTCTGTCTCTTTTTAAGCCTAGAATTTATTTTGGCATCCACAAAATTGCATAGAATAATTAAGCGAAAGGATACAAATATTGATTTTAAATCCTTGAATTAAATTATTATTGACTTTACACCGTCTCTTCTTTCGAAAACATGCCAAATGGGTTGTCACGTTGAATCAAAACTCCCGACTAAATTTAGTGTGTTATCGACGCGCTCTGTGTAGCGCGTGAAAAGTTTTCTTCTAGACACAGAAAACAGCCATCACGCCGCCGGAGAAACAACGAGGAAAGAGATAGAGAGAGCAAATGGATTGCGAAACCCTAATTGAATCGGCGATAAGGGTTCTTAACACATCAGATCCGTTCGAAAAAGCCAAGCTTGGCGATTCAATTTCTGTCAAATGGCTCCAAGGCGCAATCTCTGAACCCTACGATCCCACCGTCGATCTCTCCGTACCGGACCGGCCGGCTCGTCTGACCAATGTGCTGTCTCCTTGAAGCCCTTGTTCTGTCTCTTCTCAGCTATGCATCTGTTTAACAAAAAACCTGCTTTTTGATTTAACTTTTGTAGGTGAAATTGGTGTCTCCGAGCTTGATGCCGAAGCTGGGAAGAGCAGGTAGCTTACAGAGCAGACAAGCCATTGTTCATAGTCTTGCTCATACTGAAAGCTGGGCTATTGACTTATCTTGGGTACTCTTTTGACCTGATTTTGATTTGAATGTCTCATCTTTTAGATCTTTGTATGATTGAAAGTTGAAACCTTGTTGCAGGATATAATTGCTCGTTTTGGCAAGCAAGAGAAGATGCCGAGAGACTTCTTTACGGACTTTGTTCGTGTTGCTCAGGACGAAGGCCGCCACTTTACGTTGCTCGCAGCTCGCCTCGAGGAAATTGGCTCTCATTACGGTGCATTGCCTGCCCATGACGGTCTTTGGGACTCTGCAATCGCCACATCTCATGATCTCTTGGCTCGTTTGGCTATTGAGCATTGTGTTCACGAGGTGAGAAAAGATTACTCAAAACCCATATAAGCTAATAAAGATAGCATCGACATCGCATCAAAGATGTTTACCTTTGTTATTATTTGTAGGCTAGAGGGCTTGATGTACTGCCCACCACGATATCCCGGTTTAGGAACGGGGGAGATAAGGAAACAGCGGATTTACTTGAGAGCGTTGTGTACCCTGAAGAAATCACTCATTGTGCAGCTGGTGTGAAGTGGTTCAAGTATCTATGTGAGCGGTCCAAGGATCCGGATTTCACCATCAACAGCAAAGAATCAAATGATACCAACGAAGAGATAATCGAGAAGTTTCATTCGGTAGTAAGAGAGCATTTCAGAGGACCCTTGAAACCGCCTTTTAACGCGGAAGCAAGAAAAGCTGCTGGCTTTGGCCCTCAATGGTATGAACCTCTTGCCGTCAAAGAGAGCAATGTCTAGCAAATCTCGCATACTTGATTTGTTTTGTAATTTGCTATCTCATGTAACTTTTATCCTTGAAAGTGCATTTTTGTTTGACATGTTTAACCCATTAGCCAACGTAGGATAAATTGTGGTACATAGTTTTTTTTTATGAAAGTGTAGCCAAGTTGAACAAAGCCATTATCTAGAAGTTGAGGTTAATTTCTTCATACTCTGTCTCTATCTGCCATGTTGTTTTCTCAAAGAAGCAAAAATAAATTCTTTGAGAGGTTCTTGTATGTAGCTTCGAATATCAACACAAACAATTTTTGTGAGCTCCTCATCCAATCTTTTCTTCGAATTCTCAATAAGAAACAACTTCGAATCCATAGAAGGAATCTGTTCAAAAACACAAACTTAACATTTTGTTTTCATATACTAATGATGATCAAAGAGTTTGTGAAAGATAAGTAAAACCTTTATGTTGATGCTTGATGTAAGACGCGGTATGGAGTTGGACATTACATCATCTTTCATCTCAATTGATCGATATTTGGTGTCACCATGAAAATTGTTACTATTACACACATCTCTTACTTCACTATGTGCGGAATCATAATCCAAGAGAGCTGCAACTTATTTGCATATTTTGTTGCCATTGTCCTACAAGTAAATTGAATAGCTCTTATAAACGCAACCCAAACATCGAAATTGTGATGGCTTATTGGTCTCGGAAACTCAAATATGTCTCCGTGTTCTAAAGGGTGGTCATATAACCAGGTCAACATATCATCACCACGAGCATGAACTTTGGAGTAATGGGTATTAGGATCAAAACATGTTTATATACCCCTCCTTATTGACATGATCAACTGACCCATGTAACAATCTCTTGGCCAAAAGTATATACGAGAAGGTCTTGTCAAAATCTATCATTCCCCTGAAACCAATATCAACACATAAGTTGTCCACTGCATTGCATATCAGTTGTGTTTCATCCTCCATTTGACACTTGATGCTTGTGAGAAAGTCCAATATTTCATTCAACTCCAAACACTCCATATAGCATATGGATTGAGGTGTATTCAATAGCTTAAAATCATGAAGGGTTTATGTTGAAATTCCGAGTCTTACAAAACCCAACAACAAGATGCAATGTATTTTTAGATGTCTATCATACATGATCTTAAGCTTGCACAAAGACACAAGTAGAGCTTTGATGTGTTTCAATATTTGTGTGTTATTCGTCTTGATCAAACTTAAAATCCTTTGCACCAACCTTGAACAAACACAAACTCAGACTGTTTAGTGATCTCTTCAACACATTTTTGTACATTAATTGGATTTCAATCTCCACTATGTATTTTTTTCTTCCCAATCTAGATGTATCCTCAATGGAAAATACTCATTTGAAGATATATAAAGTATGAATTGTGATCTTGTTCCGAGTGTCTCTCAATTCTTCACAACATGGAAACTTCTTTGAACAATTCCTACACCACCATGTTATCCATCTCTCTTTCTTATGGACATGCTTCATTACTTGTAAGTTACACTACCATACTCATTAACCATGTATGCTTTTAGCTCTTTCATATCTATCTTCATAAACTTTCTTCTTGAAGTCACACTAAGATTAACACATAAGTATTGTAAGCTTTTCATTATATCACATTCATAAACGGTTCTTCTATATTCTTTAGCCGGAGAGAGAGAATTTTTGAAGATAATATGTTTGTTTTTGTTAACTATAATTTAGGTTCAGTATGCTTCTTTGCATCGATAAAATTAGTTTATCCAAGGTTACATAGAGTTTTCCTAACATTCTTCACAGATTCCTTGCAGTATACTTCTAAACCAAATTTATCGGCTAAACCGAAGAGAACGTCCGCAGAGTAACAAAAACTATTGATCCTCTAGTAGAATTTTATTGAAACAAAAGGAAATCAATCTATCATCATGTAATGTTGCGATTTAGTCAATATCTCTTGGGATCGTGTCATGATTTGCCGACGAGATAAGAAGCGTTTTCTTGATAAAATTATTGGGAAAAATGTAGGGAGAAAGGGAAAGCGGTGAAAATGAAAGAAAAAACGAAAATTGATGTTGTAAACATTTTATTTGATCTAGAAGTTCTTGCAATTTGTGTGGTTGCTAAATTTTGTACAATATTCAGGTTGATTTATAAGATTATGGAATTGTAAATTGTACAATTTGTGCACCATTCCATCAGATTTGTTGAATAGTTTTGGCCAAAAGCTTTCAAATGATATTTAGACCCAAAAAGTTGTGATAATATTTTAGATTATGTTTTTGTAATTTCTCAAAAAAATATTATTCAATTACACAAAAAGTTTTTGTTGTTAATTGTCCTCTTCTGGTATTTATAATATATTTAGTTTATACTTTACATGTATGTATTCATTTTTCTTATTTTATACTAATTAAAACTATAAAACATTCTAATGCCATAACAAAACTATTAACAACAAAAACATATATTTGCCCTTTGGGAAGTATCTTTCTTCATTTGCAAAGTGTATTCATAGCGTTTAATTGCACTTAATATTTGTTATACAATAATATAAAAAATTAACACTTGGTACATAAAATTATTCATTTCATATTTTTATAAACAATAATCTACTTTTCATTTAATTTTGGTTGTTTTTTACTCAATCGACAAGTTAAAAAAATTCAGTATTCACCAAATTTAATATTCATACATTAGGTTTATAATTTTCTCCATGATTGTTCATTTTTTATCAAATCAAATATAAATGGTACATTATTTTACAAAATTGATAAAAAAACATAACTTTGCCTCTTTCCCAAACCACACTAGAAACATTAGTGAAGTTTATCCCCATCCGCGTTAACCTTTAACATTTTCGTCTAATCCCAAACTAAACCAGATTAAAACCGAAATCAAAACAGTAAGTTTGCTTAACCCCACTAATAAAACCTAATATATGTTTCTTTTATATTTATCTCTCATGCATGATACTAGAATAAGTCAATTTTGATGTTAATGCTATTTGTCCAATATAGATAATTTCAATGATAAATTGTTACACTTTAGGTTAAATTTTATTTTACCTATAGCCATTTAAATCTTACAACGCAAGATAAGGTATATGGAGTTAACCTCGTTAAAAAAATCACATAACCATAAAATAAACACTTAACTTTATTTTCTTACAGCACAATAAACACTTAACTATTTGACTCAAAACGAAAACACTTGAAAAACACTTACCTTTCTAAGAAATATAAAGTATTTACCTTTAAAGTGTAAAACTAATTGTTGAAACTTACCTATTATTAATAACTAGGAAAGAATCCGCGCGTTGCGCGGAATATTCGCTATTTATTATAGTAATTTTAAATAATTTTACATTGGATTTACGGGTGTTTTGGTTTGTTTTATGAAGTTTATTATTTTTGTAATAGATATATGATTTAACTTTAGATATTTTCCATCTATTTTATATTTTAAACTAATGAAAATGATTTTGTTTACGAACAACTTCTGTTTGCATGTTTTAGTTTATTCTCAAACGTATGTTGTTTTAACTCGTCAATTAATTTGGATCATATTTGTTTTGTATTCTCTATAACGTTATTGAATTATTTGTATATGTAATTGTTTGTTTTGCATGAGGTTTTGTTTTCTTCGTAATTTTTTAAAGTTTATTTCATATATTTATTTGGTACAAACATTTAGATTTAGAAAGTATGTATATATGGAGTTTTTTCATCCCAAATTATAGTTATTTAAACTTTTATAAATTTATATTTATTTTATTTTTAAAATATTCTCTCTCTCACCCATTTTTTAAATGTTTTAGGTCTTTTGATTTGTTCCATTTTATTTGATTTTCAAAAGTTTCTATGGGTATTTTTTATTTATTAACTATAGTATAACCACTAATATTATGTAGTCTTAATTTTTAATTGTTTTGAATAAATGTTAAACATCATTTATAACTTTTAAATTTTGTGCTTTTAGATAAAAAATTTTAGATAATGGGACATATGTAATATATTCCGAAAATTTAGTATAAGAGATAAAAAAAATTTATATATTTTCATTTTAGAAAGTTGATATACATGTTTTTTATGATTGTTAAATATTATATGTTTTTTATTTTAGTTTATTAATATTGAATGAGTTTTATAAATATTGAATGAGTTTTATTAAATGATTTTTTAATTGAATTATTTTAATTATTTATGTTGATGATGTGGATGCCTTAGATTGAGAGAGTATTGTGTTATTATATCATAGATGGAGTTTTTTCATCCCAAATTATAGTTATTTAAACTTTTATAAATTTATATTTATTTTATTTTTAAAATATTCTCTCTCTCAACCATTTTTTAAATGTTTTAGGTCTTTTGATTTGTTCCATTTTATTTGATTTTCACAAGTTTTTATGGGTATTTTTTATTTATTAACTATAGTATGACCACTAATATTACGTAGTCTTAATTTTTAATTGTTTTGAATAAATGTTAAACATCATTTATAACTTTTAAATATTAAATGATTTTTTAATTGAATTATTTTAATTATTTATGTTGATGATGTGAATGCCTTAGATTGAGAGAGTTTTGTGTTATTATATAATTTGAATAAATGTTAAACATCATTTATAACTTTTAAATTTTGTGTTTTTAGATAGAAAATTTTAGATAATGGGACATATGTAATATATTCCAAAAAATTAGTATAAGAGATAAAAAAAAATTTATATATTTTCATTTTAGAAAGTTGATATACATGTTTTTTATTAGTGTTAAATATTATATTGAATGTTTTTTATTTTAGTTTATTAATATTGAATGAGTTTTATTAAATGATTTTTTAATTGAATTATTTTAATTATTTATGTTGATGATGTGGATGCCTTAGATTGAGAGAGTATTGTGATATTATATAATAGATTCTCCGAAGAGAATATAATATACACCAATTTATGCAATAATTATTTAAAAGAAAAAGGGAAAAGAACATTGAAGATGACAAGACGCAAGACCAACAATACCAACAACCTGTCCTGATGGCAGATTCACCATCTCGTGTCTGATTTTTCATAGAGAATCCATTGTAAATACTATCGACAAAATTAAATCATTACTAAAGCAACTATGTACCTAATTTTATCCTTTATCTCATACTACTTTATCATAAAGAAAATGTACCAAAGTCAGACCGGTTCACATGCGAGTTTGGACTAGTTCGACCACCTTTTAACAAACCCTATTATTATTATTATTTATTTATTTTTAAAAATGGACCAATGATAATTAAATCCTTCGAAACTTTACGAAAGCTAAACCGTGCAAAGCTTCCATTTCTTTATATATGTCAACATCAAAACTGACCCTAAAAAAAAGAGTTGAACGTTTTATTTTAAAAATGTGAAATTTTGAGCTATCATAATAGTAAAGTAACGACTTCACAAAATTAAATGGTATGTCGACAAATGGAAATCATCTAGAAAAGTTGATGGGGTTTGGTGTATATATATTTATATTTTACTTTATTTTTTCCAATAGATTTATTTATATACCATTTTAAGATGTGTACCATGGTTATATTTATAGCCTATATAGTCTATTTCTTCAATTCCCCATATTTCAAAATCCTATAACAAACTAGTTGTTAGATACTTAATATTTTTTTGGTGTAAAATTGTTAGATTGATAATTGTAGTGACATAATAAATTGAGTATTATTTTCATTATTTCTCAATGTTTTATTATTGTTTTTTATTTTCGTGTGAGTATGTATATAGGTTTGGATAATTGTTAAGTTTGTATAAAATACCATCGGTATTAAACATAAGCATCCAAGAGAGGAATTTCGTGATCTTTATCCACTTGGTGTATAGGCAAAAATTTTTTTTGGTTTTAAGTCAATAACGATGATAAAAAATAGTAATTTAAATAAATAGTTTGATAGTATTATTAATTAGGGAAACATGCACGTTACGTTTTACTTGCTTCCCTTGTCTCTATCGTACTTTACAACTAATAAAATATTAGAAAAATTAATACATACTAACTAAAGCACGTAAGAATTGTATTCATGTAAACCAAGTAAATATAAAATTTTAATATCATTTCGAGGATTTTGTGCATCTACTCTTGTTTATATCCGTTAGTTTAAGCTATGACGTTTTTGTTCGTACATTAAAGATCTACTCGCATACTAATAAAACCAAAACAATTTTCTTGTAATTTGTTTTTTCAGATATAGTATCATATTCGAATAATTTTCAAACTGAGAGTCAATTTTACATTCCTTGTTTTGACTAAAGATTATACAAATATGATTTATCCACTTATTCAACTTTACTTGGCATTAGTTGGCAATACACTAATTTGATATGTTTTACTTAAATTTTAAAACATCTTCTATAAAAGGTAATTAATACTATCATTAGAATATAGTACAAACTACATTAATAATATTAATTAAATCTTCAACATATACTTTAAAAAGTGCAAACGCTTGAGTAACAATTTTTTTGTTGTCAACAACTAAAGTAGCTCAAAAAGATTGATCGGATAAAAAAGTTGTTCAATAAAACCCACAAAAAGTAACCATTCATGTCTCTAAATGAAAAAGTTAAAAAGAAATTGATCAGTGTATTTTGAAAAGGAAAATAAATTTATATAATTGCGAAATTAAAAAAGAACAATATTATATTACGCGTGTGTCAAAATTAAGTAAAAAATTTTGATAATTAAAAACAGTAAAAAACTGATTATTAATAGTGGCTTTCACGGGAAGTGACCTTGGTCTAGTGGCAGTCATAAGTCCACAGGAGGCAGGTAGCACAACCCCACCCCACCCGGGATCGATTCCCTGCGCCTACGATAGTATAGGGTTTGGCTAATGGGCCGGCCATTTGTGGCCCAAATGTTGACAAAAAAAAAAAAAAAATAGTGGCTTTCACAGATCTACCCTACATCATCACATTACATGCCTCCCTTAAAGCCGACACGTGTCATATATTTAAGATTTTAGATTCTCCGCAAAGTACTAATGCGTAATTATGTTTGTAACTAAGTATGTATAAACTTGTACTATTGCACATCAATACTTGATTTATAAGCTGACTTTTTAGATTCAGATTCAAATAACTATATTGTTATTTAATGTGTATGTAGATATATTTTAATGGATGAGACTGTAAGATATATATAAAATAAATAATGATTACAATGAACGTGTAGGTGTCATTAATCAATAAAATTAACATTCTAACAGTATCATACAAAGATATATCAAAAGAATCTTAGTTAATAAAGTTGTGCAACGCTTTCTATCAAAAGGAATCTTTAATAATCTAAAAGGGAAAACAAAACTACATTGTAATTCTATTATAGATCATAAATTTCACCTACTACTCAATATGTTTAATTTGAAAAATTTATGGTAAATATGCATGTAACGATACATTCATAAAGTCTAAAGTCTTAACAAATTATATGTCTCCATAGTTTCTAGCGGTACATAACATAAATTCTAAATGACCTCTAGCTACGTTTAGATCTAGATTGAAAAACTATGATCTATATTTGGAATACTTTATTTAGTACTAGTTTTTAATGATAAAAAAATCTTATGATAAAATGAATAATAAATTAGTTAAATTAATACTTAACTGTTGTATTCATGTTACTGCTTGATTGTTTTCCAAAAATATGCATGTTACCACTTTAACCAAACACATATGCATGTTATAGTCTTATTCGCATAAATTTACCTTTTATTCTTTTTATATTCTTCCTAATTTTACAATAATATATGCATGTTTAATCTACATTCGCATTATTAGAAGAAAAATAGAGAGAGACTATTTGTTAAAGTGAAAATATTACTTTTGTATAAGCCTCTATATATAGTCTATTCTGGATTTGATCCTCTTTAATTTCTTTCTTGATTTTGCAATAAAGACTTAATTTTATAGTTTTATACCTCTCTCTAAGTAAAGTAGTTAAGTTTGAAACTAATATTAGGGTTAAAATTTGGTATAGATTTAAATGACTAAACAGAAAGAATGATCGTAATTATCAAAATTACAAAAATTCATTGCCGAAATTTGAAAGGTATAATTTCATTGTTTTTTGATTATGAAGAAACTTTATTGACAAACATGTTTGATTATGAAGAAAATTTAGTGACAAAGAAATTGACAAAATTTAAGTAAATGTGTGAAGTGAAAAGAATTAATTTATGCATGTGTAGATGACATATGGCTTAGTTTTTAACCCAAAAATAAAGAGACATATGTCTTAAGTTTTTTTTTGTGTCAAAAGTAAATGAATAGAAGTAAGCTAGTATGTCTCTTTCTTTCATCACTTAATTAATATATTAAAATATATAACCATAACATATATATATACAAAAGAGAAGCATATTGTATATGTAAAGACAGAAGCGCATATATATATATATATAAGAAACTCACAAGTCCACTTCTCTAAGAAGATTTGTTTAGCCACACGCCAAAAACAGACACAAACAAAAAAAACCAAATAAATTTAATATTTTTGTATACAAAGAAAAAAAATGGATCTTGATATAATACAAGATCTGTCTTTCTTGAATTTCCCACCATCCATCAAGATCCGATCCAACAACAAAGATGATGTTGAAAATGTCGGCTGCACAACTCCCACTTCTTCCGACAACAAAATCCCTCCTTGTGCCGCCACTACTCCTCCACCTCCGCCGCAGAAACGCCGCCGTCCATCACCTACACCGTCTTCTCATCTAGTCGTTAGATCTTGTAAGAGAAAGCTTATGACGTCATTATCCAAGTTTGAGATCATAGTCAACAAAGAAGAGATAGACCGTTTCTTCTCCTCCGTTTACAATCAAACCATGACGTCATCTACCACCGCAGCCACGACGGCGCCTAACCGGCGGAGAAGTTTCCGTAAAAAATAATCGGAATTTTCTATGAAGGTTTCATAATTGCGTTAGCTTTTTTTTGTTTTTTTTTAAACTTAATTTATGTAATGATTCTCAGCTTTACACGTCACATCACGCTATAAATATACATGTGCGATCGTTAAGTGGAATCTTTTTTTTTTCTCGTTACTAATATCTTTTGAATAATAATGAAATTAATTGTTCAATAACCTATTCTCAGTATATAGTAGCTGGTCTATACACTTTTTAGCTAGAGATCAAATATGGAGGTTATATTTTTTTTTGTTAAAAAAATATGGAGGTTATATAAAATTCAAATTATTTATCAAAATAAATACATAGATATGTCATTTATTATATGGTATTGATATACGATATATTATGCATATTAATTAATACCTATACGATATATTTTCAAAAATAGTGATTTCAGACGTCATCTTCAAGGTTATCTAAAATTAGAAGGTAAAATTAAAAAAAATTGTGAAGAGATGAGTAAATTAGGTTTATAAAAAAAGTAGTGGAGAGTAATTAAGTTCAAATAATTTAAAACGGCGTATTAGGTGTTGATTTGGAAAGGGTGTGAGTTGATGAAACATGTAATTGTTGTGTTTTACAAAAGAAAACCACGATAAATATAATGATGCCTTGATACAACTAATTTTTAATAAATATTTTTTATAAAGCATATACTATAAAAGGGTTGTCGCTAGCTTAATTTGAAAGCTAATTAACTGTAAGTAATCAAAATAAAGTTGATAGGAAATTCATGTTGATCTCTGACATTTTTGGGCCGACAAGAGCGATAAATACGGCTTTGGGATCTGTAAATTAATTTAATGTTTTTGTGGATGACGTAAAAAAATTAAAAAAAATAAATCTAAAATTCACTATGAGAGGTAGGGATGTCAATTGGTCTCATTGTCCATGGGCAGACCCAGTCCAATTGACTATGGACCGGTTATGGGCAGGCCCAAAATAAAATGGTCTAAATGGGCTAAAAACCAATTTGTCCATGGTCAAAATAGGCAAAAACCATTGGACAATGGGCTGTCCATGGACATTTTTTTTTGATGAAAAACTATTATTTTATTATCAAAATAGTAATTGATTGTTTTCCCTTGAAAACCACAAATTATAAGATTTTCCGCTAAAACCGTAAAATACCGTTTTCCGCCAAAATCGTAAAATACCATTTTCCGCCAAAACTGCAAATTGTCATTTTCCCGCCAAAACTGTAAATTATCGAATTTCCCGCAAAAACGTAAATTATCGTTTTCTCGCAAAAACCGTATATTATCGAATTTCCCGCAAAAAACGTAAATTATCGGATTTCCCGCCAAAACCGTAAAATACTGTTTTCCAACCAAAACCGCAAATTATCGTTTTCCGCCAAAACCGCAAATTATCGTTTTCCCGCCAAAACTGTAAATTATCGAATTTCCCGCAAAAAAACGTAAATTGTCGTTTTCCCGCCAAAACCGTATATTATCGAATTTCCCGCAAAAACGTAAATTATCGGATTTCCCGCCAAAACCGTATATTATCGTTTTCCCGCCAAAACCGTATATTATCGAATTTCCCGCCAAGACCTTAAATTAACTTTTTCCCGTCACAACCGTTATTTATTTTTTGTCAAAACTGCAAATTACCATAATTAACTAGAAAAACAAATTACTTTCGAAGTTTAAGAAGAGATAAAAAAAAATTGTATGGACAACATGTGGACACCCATTTGGTTATGGTCTTTTTTGGTTGTGGTCTTTAATTGGTCTATTGTCCATCCATTGTCCATATGGACAGACCAATTTGTAACCAAATAATAAATGGTCATTTGTGGTCATGCCCATTGGTCATGGACATGACCAATTGACACCTCTAATGAGAGGTGGGGTTGCCCATCGTCACGTACTCGGAAAATCATATATCAATACTCCAACATTTTCATAACCATAAACTACTAATCTTAATTTTAGTACGTATTTTCCAAATTTAGTTCGAGTATAAAAAAACAATTGTTAATTAATTTATTTATTTTAATCAATATTTTGATTTTTTACGAACATAGTTTGATAAAATGGTATGTTTAACATTCGACAACCTAGAGAGAATTTTGATAATCACTATAGTATTTTAAAGCTTTTCTTGTAAAATACATTACAATATGTTTTCATTATACAAGTATGAATGATCAATTTCAACACATATATTCCCAAAAATTAATCATGTTATAAGAGCATATATGCTCATCACAATTTGTTCCTCTTATATTAGTGAATAAAAATAGGATTTAAGTTTTCATCTTCTTAATTAGACTTAGATTAGAACAAATGTATAATTAATTGGGAGAACTACAAAATTACACCATTTGAATTACATTTCACAAAACTACACCATTTCAAAAATATTTCACAAAACTACACCTAAACACTCAAAATTAAATCTAAATAAACCCTACCCACACAATTCTACCCCTTTAATACTATACCCTAAATACTAATTAGCGAACCCAAATGAAAATATTTTAATTTTGATAATTTTTAAAAGGGTAAATCAAACTTTTAAAATTTTGAAAAGATGTAAATATGTGAAAATATTGAATTATGTGTAGTTTTGTGAAAGGATGATTGAAAAGATGTAGTTTTGTGAATTTCTCTAATTAATTTCTTTTAAGATTATGAGAGGATAAACATTGAAGGTTAAATAAGTATATTTCAGATTCACATTGTTGATTTACTTTCTACGGGAATCTTGGAGATCCGATGTAGATAAAGGTGGATATACGCACGATCATAATAATTCACATATATTTAATTCATATGGTAATTGTTAATTTCCAATGATCTTGATTATTTTATTAGATCGTGCGTAAAAGTAGCTACAATATAACGTAATATCTTTATACACGCCGTAAAAATCATCATGATAAGTTGTACTATTATTCTATATTTAGTATCCATACTATATGTAATTAAAAAAAAGATTAGCTAGTGGGGTTACAATAATTAGCCGGGTGTTTATGGTCCAATATAGCATCGTGAATTCTGCAAAATTTTGAATCATATTATATTTTATTTATACGATGGTTCAAACTTACAACTCATTCCAAAATATATCGAGTTATAGACTTATATAGTTACACAAACATTAATTAAATGACATTAAAACAATGAAAGTATTAAATAATATTGTTGTGGCCAAAGAGGAACCATGTCTACACATTTTAAAGATAGGGCCAACTCATTTTCACCATGTTTATATGTCTTATGTTTAACAAAAAAAAAGTTTATATGTCTTACCACTAGCTTCAAAAATTAACGGCTTCGGTGATTTTACTATTTGAGTTTTTTTGTCTTATTTAAAAATTTAATTCCCTTTTACAATTAATATAACTAGGAAAGAACCCGCGCAACGCGCGTAATATTTGCTAATTATTATAGTAAATTTAAATAATTTTACATTGAATTTACGATGGTTTTGGTTTGTTTTATGAAGTTTTTTTTATTTTTGTAATAGATATATGGTTTAACTTTAGATATTTTCCATCTATTTTATATTTTACTAACCTAATGAAAATGATTTTTTTTACGAACAACTTTTGTTTGAATGTTTTAGTTTATTATCAAACCGATGAAATATCAATATGTAAAAAAAATTGTTGTTGTGTACCCATTCAACTTCTCTACATTTAATTGTACGTATGTTGTTTAATTTTGTTTTACGTGGAGATATTAACATCTCAATTAATTTGGATCCTATTTTGTTTTGTTTTCTCTATAACATTATTGGATTATTTGTATATGTAATTGTTTATTTTGTATGAGGTTTTGTTTTACCCGTGGATATTTTAAATTTATTTCATATATTTGGTACTAACATTTAGATTTAGAAAGTATGTATATATATGGAGCTTTTCCATCCCAAATTATAGTTACTTAAACTTTTATAAATTTATATTTATTTATTTTTTAAACTATTCTCTCTCACCCATTTTGTTAAATGTTTTAGGTCTTTTGATTTGTTCCATTTTATTTGATTTTCACAAGTTTCTATGCGTATTTTTTATTTATTAACTACAGTATGACCAATTAATATTATGTAGTCTTAATTTTTAATTGTTTTTAATAAATGTTACACATCATTTATAACTTTTAAATTTTGTGATTTTAGATAGAAAAATTTACATAATGAAACATATGTAATATATTCCAAAAAATTAGTATAAAAGAGAAACAAATTTTATATATTTTCATTTTACAAAGTTGATATACATGTTTTTTATTAGTGTTAAATATTATATTTAATGTTTTTTATTTGAGTTTTATTAATTTTGAATGAGTTTTATTAATATTGAATGAATTTTATTAAATGATTTTTGAATTTAATTTTTAATTGAATTTTTAATGATGATGTAGATGCCTTAGATTGAGAGAGTATTGTGCTATTATATAATAGACTAGGGGCGAAGCCCCGCGCAAGCGCGGGGACGTATGTGTATTTTAAATAAGGTAACAAATATTTAACTAATGCTGAATCGATGAGAAAGATTAGGAGCTGAAGTAGGAGTGTGCAATGTTGTGACGACGAAAAAGGCTGATATCAAATGTTAACAGTGGATGTATTTTATATTTGCTCTCCATTTATAAGAGGCAGATTTTAAATTGTGATAGTTCCTAATATTGTTGATGAAAATTTAAATTGGTGAACATATAGGGTGACAATTTTTTTATTTTTAAAGTTTGAATAATTGTTAGAAAATCTTAAAGTGAAACTTGTTCATAAATATAGACTGAGAAACCTATGCATCCTAAAGAGTGAATACGTTTTTATTTGTATATGCGAAGAGAAAACAGAAAACAGAGAACAAACTGAATGCTTTAAAGAAAAAAGCGTTGTCATTAAAAAAACAAAAAGAGACGCAAGAACACAGACTTGACTTCAGGGTGGGTTCAAAGTTTTAGTCACCTGAGATATCAAGTTTAATGAAAGGAAGATAAAAGTAAGAAAAGCAAAGCCAAACGACCACTATTAAGATAATAACACATTTCATGGCAAGGAGGACAAAAATATCAAAGGAAGATACATTCGGTTAAGTTTGATACTTAGATGAAAAATGATGATAATGTTAGTGATAAGAACACTTGCTCATCTTTTCTTACTTATTTCAAATATAAAGAATGTTTGAGTTAACACTGAACAACAACTTATTAGAGAAACCAATGGTGCTCATAGAACCAATTAAAGTTTACAAATTTCAAGACTTTACCACCAAAAAGTTCTGGATTAACAGTGGTGACAAACATGACATATTGTGTCCTATCACTCGACTTGAGAATGTCCCTAAAAACAGACGCAACATCATCCCACAAAGACAAGTAAACAACCACCTAACTGTTATGCCAATGATTGTCGTCAATTTCAGTAAGACGTAATAATGTGTGATGGACTTAGTTTTCCTTTAAATAATTATTTTGAATTTAGTTATTACTAACTAAAACTAAAACTAAATATTTGTAACTTTAGTATCAGAAATTGTATATTTACATAATTGCTAATAAGAATTATAAACCATGATAAGTTGAAAAATTCCTTATAAAATACTTTTTTGAATTTCATTTTAGTTAAATGTATAAAGTTAGAAAAATCCATCATTATTAGAAAAGCTAATAAAAAAGAGAGTAGAGAATACTTTGACAGAGTTTTGGTTAAGGGCACTTAAGTTGAAGATCATTTGAAGGGTTTTTCTATAAAAGTTATTCCCAATTAATAGTATAGACATACACAATTCACTTATATTTATTTTAATTTGTTTTTTTAAATATTGATTGTGACCATAAGAATTGTAAGATGTTTCTAGTTTTCTTGTTTTTTTATTTATACCTTTTGTAAGAAAAATCTATCATTATTAGAAAAGCTAATAAAAAAGAGAGTAGAGAATACTTTGACAGAGTTTTGGTCAAGGGCCTTGAAGTTGAAGATGACTTGAAGGGTTTTTTTATAAAAGTTTTTCCCAATTAATAGTATAAATATACACAATTCACTTATATTTATTTTAATTTGTTTTTTTAAATATTGATTGTGACCATATGAATTGTAAGATGTTTCTATTTTTTTTGTTTTTTGTTTATACCGTTTGTAAGATTTATTTATGATTAGTTTTAACAGCTATTTAAAATTGATATATGTATATATATAGATATTTTATAAATGTTAAAAATTACATTAAATATTTCTTTTTCGGATTTTATCAATGTTAATGAGTTTTATCAAAAATATTTTAGTGATGTTGTTTATATTTTTTTGGGGTTTTATTTGAATTTTATTAGTTTTAAATGGTTGTATTAATGTTGTCAAAAAAATAGGTGTGTAAGAAAAATCCATCATTATTAAAAAAGCTAATAAAAAAGAGAGTAAATAATACTTTGACAGAGTTTTGGCCAAGGACCCTGGAGTTGAAGATGATTTGAAGGGTTTCTCTATAAAAGTTCTTCACAATTAATAGTATAGATATACACAATTCACTTAAATTTATTTTAATTTGTTTTTTTTTAAATATTGATTGTGATCATATGAATTGTAAGATGTTTCTAGTTTTCTTTTTTTTGTTTATATCGTTTGTAAGATTTATTTATTATTAGTTTTAATAGCTATTTAAAATTGATATACGTATATATAAATTGATATTCTATAAAATATTTTTTCAGATTTTATTAATGTTAATGAGTTTTATCAAAAATATTTTAGTGATGTTGTTTATATTTTTTGGGATTTTATCTGAATGTTATTAGTATTAAATGGTTGTATTAATGTTGTCATAAAAAAATAGTTGTATTAAAAATTTATTTTAATTATATTGTCTTAAGGGTGATGATGTGGCTTCTTGTTGTGAGAGGCAAAAGTGTCTCATTATATGTATGATTTTGTTAAATGTTTTAGGTCTTTTGATTTGTTCCATTTTTTTTTGATTTTCACAAGTTTCTATGCGTATTTTTTATTTATTAACTATAGTATGACCAATTAATATTATGTAGTCTTTATTTTTAATTGTTTTTAATAAATGTTAAACATCATTTATAACTTTTAAATTTTGTGATTTTAGATAGAAAATTTTACATAATGAGACATATGTAATATATTCCAAAAATTAGTATAAAAGAGAAACAAATTTTATATATTTTCATTTTACAAAGTTGATATACATGTTTTTTATTAGTGTTAAATATTATATTTAATGTTTTTTATTTGAGTTTTATTAATTTTGAATGAGTTTTATTAATATTGAATAAATTTTATTAAATGATTTTTGAATTTAATTTTTAATTGAATTTTTAATGATGATGTGGATGCCTTTGATTGAGAGAGTATTGTGCTATTATATAATAGATTATGAGAAAATTTGGAAAAATGACACTTTTGTGTTTTAAAATTTGAAAAGTATACCTTTTTTATTTATTTTGAAAACTAACTCTTTTTAAATGTAAGTTGACTTTTTTGTCCAAATTTTAATATAAAATTATATTATTACTAGTTAAATTTTAATTTCGAAATAATTTTATTAGAAATAATATCATTAGTTATAATTTCTTTAATTTTTTATTTTACATAAAGATGTGTTATTTTTTTATATTTTAGATTTGCTTATATTGTTAGGATATAAGGAAATATTCTTGATTTGTGTATCTTAGATTTGGAAAAGTTAGATCTTTATAGATTCGCAAACATATTGTATATATATACGTGTAACTCATTAACAAGAGCAATATAGAAAAACCCTTTCATCGTACATGGTATCAGAGCCCTACGATCTTAAAATATCAACCTAATTTTTTTTTTTTTTCTCTTTTCTCTTGCGTCGCCCTACCCTACGCTCCAATGGCGGACAACAATAATAACAACAACCGGGTCGAAATTGTTCCCGTTTACAACGCTAATCAAAACAATCTCATCTCCATCAACATGAATGGAGTCACCAAACTTACGCCAAGCAATTACATCACATGGCGTCTTCAAACTCAAGCTCTTCTCGAAGCTCATGAACTTCATACCTTTATTAATGAAACGGATCAAGCACCAACAAGCAACAATAACCACCGATGGTCTCGTTCAACCGAACCCGACTCTTGCGGCGTGGAAACGTCAAGACCGTATGCTCTATAGTGCTCTTCTTGGATCTCTATCCCTCAACGTGCAGCCGATTGTCGCTCGTGCGACAACCACAAAAGAAATCTGGACCAAACTCGCAAACACATATGGCAAGCCATCTCGCGGCCATATCAAGAATCTGAAACAACAACTCAAAAACAATCCTAAAGGGGCACTATCAATCACCGAATATATGCAAGGCATCATGACCAAAGCTGACGAATTAGCACTTCTTGGTTCACCACTTGATCATGAAGACCTTCTTGATTTCATAACCGATGGACTTAACGAAGAGTATCGTGCCATTGTGGAAATGGTTAATGGCCGAGACAACCCAATATCTCTTGAGGAATTACATGAGAAGCTTCTCAACAGAGAACACACAATCGCTTCACTCTCTCGAGTCAACAACACAACACTTCCAATCACCGCTAACGCTGCTCGCTTCAGAACCATTCTCAATACCAAAACTCACGCCCAAGTTATCGACCAAATCAACATGTTCGTGGCCCTCGTCCACCTCAAGCAGGTCGCGGTTATCAAGGCAAATGTCAGATTTGTGGAGTTCACGGACACAAGTGCAAAACGCCGCTATCAACTCACCTCCTTCCAACAACAACAACAAGCCGCCCCGACATATCGTAACTCATCTCCATGGCAACAAAACACACAACCACCACCACCACAATGGCAGCCTCAAGCACATCACACCACCTCAACCACACACAATCAATACCCATGGTTGCTTGATAGCGGAGCGTCACACCATATTGCATCAGATTTAAGTACATTGTCCCTCCATTCACCATACCAAGGCGGAGAGGATGTACAAATAGGTGACGGAACAGGCTTACCGATCACCCACACCGGTTCCACATCCCTTCCCTCAAACACCAATAAGATCATTCTCAATAATGTTCTTTGTGTACCTCAGATTAAAAAGAATTTGATATCGGTGAATAAACTTTGCAGAACTAACAATGTAATGGTACAATTGTCTCCTTTTGAATTTCAGGTGAAGGATCTCGCGTCGGGAGCAACGTTAATACACGGACCAGCTAGAGATGGACTATATGAGTGGCCGATGACCCCTTCTATCAATGCCTTCTTTTCAGCTTTTTCAAGTGTCAAGTCTTCTCTTTCAAACTGGCACTCACGTTTAGGACATCCCTCTTCTCAAATTCTTCAACAACTTATCTCTAAATTTTCTTTACCTGTTTTGAATTCTAAAACTCTTGTTCCCCGCAATTCATGTTTTACCAATAAAAGTCACAAAATATCCTTTTCAGCCTCATCTATGACATCTTCGGGTCCATTGGATCTAATTTACAGGTGATGTTTGGACTTCACCCATCTATTCCATTGATGGATACAAATACTATGTCCCGTTTGTAGACCATTTTACCCGCTACACATGGCTTTACCCGCTTAAACGAAAATCAGACGTACTTTCCATCTTTCCGACATTCAAAAACCTGGTTGAGAACCGATTCAAACGTCGAATCACAATGCTATATTCCGACAATGGAGGCGAATTTGTCGCCCTTGCCTCCTATCTCTCGACGAATGGAATATCACACTATACATCTCCACCTCACACCCCGAACACAATGGAATGGCGGAAAGAAAGCATCGTCACATTGTAGAGACAGGTCTCTCTCTCCTAACACATGCCGGAGTCCCGTCGACTTACTGGTCATACGCATTTAACACTGCCGTATATCTTATCAACCGGATGCCAACATCAGTCCTTGATCACATCTCCCCATTCAAAAGCCTCTTTCAAACCGAACCCAACTATCTCAAACTACGCGTCTTTGGATGCCTATGTTACCCGTGGCTTCGACCCTATTCACAAAACAAGCTAAGTCCTCGATCAACTCCATGTGTCTTTCTCGGTTACTCGCTAACTCAAAGCGCGTATCTTTGTCTTCACATCTCCACATCTCGGGTTTATGTCTCTCGTCATGTTGCCTTTGAGGAAACTCAATTCCCTTTCACTCAAAAATGTCCGCCACCACAAAACAACAACTCACTTGAATCTCTTATCACTTCCACTTCTTCTCGCCTCCTTTGTTCCCTATCATCATCGACCACTCACACCACAACTAGCGGCGTTGCCTCCGTCGCCCGATTCATCGCCCGAAGTCGCACCGGCTCGCCAAGCGAATCAACAATTGCACCAGTGGTCACTGACTTTGCTCTAGATTTCTCCACTAGTGCGCCCTCTGCTCCAGCATCCCCGATCTCTGTTTCAATGCCATCAACATCAACAAGTCACCGGCCAACGACTCGATCAATGAATAACATCAAGAAGCCTAACCAAAAATATGCGCTTCTCACTGTTTTAACAGAGATCGAACCAACGTCAATCGCTCAAGCTTTACAACATGTAAAATGGCGTGGAGCAGCAAGCACAGAGTTTGATGCCATAGTCAAAAACGGAACATGGGAGTTGGTCCCTCTGTCCGAAGCTAAAAATGTTGTGGGATGCAAATGGATTTTTCGTATTAAACGTTTACCTAATGGCTCTATTGACAGTACAAGGCGAGACTTGTGGCTAAGGGATTTCACCAAAGACCGGGAATTGACTTTCAAGAAACTTTCAGTCCGGTCATCAAACATGCCACTATACGGATCATTCTTGATGTGGCCGTCACACGAGGATGGGATCTGCGACAACTTGATGTCAACAATGCATTTCTACAAGGACATCTTGAAGAAGAAGTCTACATGGTACAACCACCGGGCTTTATTGACAAAGACAAACCCCATCACGTATGTCGTCTTCGCAAACCTATCTATGGCCTAAAACAAGCGCCTCGAGCATGGTACAACGAACTACGTTTATTCCTTGAATCCATTGGCTTCAAGAACTCCCTTGCAGATGCATCACTATTCGTACTCAACACCGGTACGATTTTAATCTACGTTCTAATTTATGTGGACGATATTGTCATCACTGGAAGCTGCCAAAAATCGATTCAAAAGACAATTGATCTTCTCTCCAACCGGTTCTCGCTAAAGGATCTTGGAGAACTTTCATATTTCCTTGGGATTGAAGTCACAAGAACCCCCTCTGGGATACACCTCACGCAGCAAAAATACATCACTGATATCCTTGCTCGCACCAACATGACCCATGCCAAACCCGTGACTACGCCACTTTGCTCCACACAGTCTCTTGTCAGTTCCGGTGTCAAACTTGATGATCCCACAGAATATAGAGCCATAGTGGGAAGCTTGCAATACTTAGCCTTTACGCGTCCAGACATTGCATTCGCTGTGAACCGCTTATCACAATTCATGCATAATCCCACCACTCTACATTGGGAAGCAGTGAAACGTGTCTTAAGATATCTTGTGGGCACGGCAAATCAAGGTATCTTCTTATCGGCCTTGTCTCCATTGACACTTCATGCTTACTCGACGCCGATCGGGCCGGAGATCGTGATGATTTCTCCTCTACGGGTGCGTACATTGTATACCTTGGAAAGAACCCAATTTCATGGTCCTCAAAGAAACAAAAAGGTGTGGCACGGTCATCTACGGAGGCTGAATATCGAACCGTTGCATCAACCGCATCAGAGGTAAAATGGTTGGTCTCACTGTTCACAGAACTTGGCATCTCTTTACCAACTATTCCGACAATCTTTTGTGATAACATCGGTGCCACATACCTTTGTGCTAATCCGGTCTTTCACTCACGGATGAAACACATCGCTTTGGACTATCACTTTGTACGTGAACAAATTCAAAGTGGAGCTCTACGTGTTTCCCACATTTCTACAACGGATCAACTAGCGGACGCTCTAACAAAGCCATTGCCGAGGACGAGATTTCAACAACTTGCGATCAAGATTGGTATCACCTCCGGTGCTCCATCTTGAGGGGGCATGTTAGGATATAAGGAAATATTCTTGATTTGTGTATCTTAGATTTGGAAAAGTTAGATCTTTATAGATTCGCAAACATATTGTATATATATACGTGTAACTCATTAACAAGAGCAATATAGAAAAACCCTTTCATCGTACATATATATCTATTAAATATTTTAAATTTATATACCAATATTTGATATTCTATATATAATGTTTTTTCTCATAGGATCAAATCATTTAAAGTTAATATGATGTTTTATTGATTTTCATGTTTTCAAGTTTATATGATGTTTTATTGATTTTCAAGTTTTCAAGTTTATATGATGTTTTATTAATTATCATGTTTTATTTTATTTTTCAAGTTTGTATGTGTTTAGAATGTTTTATATAGTAATGAAATAGAATATATATATTTATTAAAATAAATGATAATGAAATATTTTTAGTTTCAAAAACGAAATTTAGTTATTAAATATATATTCTTAACTAAAAATTGGACAAAAAAGTAAAAGCACATATAAAAAGAGTTAGTTTTCAAAAAATAAAAAATAAGGTGTATTTTTTAAATTTATAAACTCAAAAGAGTTACTTTTCAAAATTCTCTTATAATTATTAGGTGTTGTGTAAGAAAACTATAGAATTCTTAGTTCATGAGTCATGACTGCTCATCTTGCCTAATAATATGACTAATTAAAAACAAACCGTCATTTTTGGTTAGGTTACCACAAAAGTCGAATACCATGAATTTTAAGCACTTTAATCTATGTTTGCGTCTTATTTAAAAGTTTAAATATTATTATTTCTGTTTATCTAGTACTAGGTTTAAACATGTCCGTCCCGCACGGGTGTAATGTTTATTAATATACATATTGAATATAAATTTTAGAATTATATTTATGTGTATTCTGATATTAATTACGAATATAATTTGGACTTATACTTAGAAATTACAAATTATGTATGATGATTTGCAGGACGCACGAGTGTAATGATTATAAACATATTAATTTGATATAATTTAATTAATTTTTTTGTTGATTTATATTCAAGAAATTTTTTGGAATCACATTTATATATGTTTTGATATTAATACGAATATAATTTTTATATTTGTAACAAATTATGTATGATATTTTTCGATCCGTCGCAAAACTACATATATATATTATATAGAAAATAAATTTATTTTAATTTCATAATCTTTAATAAAATTATACGTTAAAATCTATAATTATACCTACAATCAAATCTAAAATTAAATTCGTAATTAAGATAAAAAATATATATATACTTTTAAATAATTAAAATTTTCTAAATTTTTTTTCAAATTAAATATATTTTTAATATTTTATGATTTTCATAAAATTGAAATATTAATAATACTTTGATTTTTTTATTATGTTACTTATTAAATAGTTTGATATTTATTTTTATTTTCTTTAATTTAGTTTTTATTTTTAATCCTATTAAATAGGAATGGTTTTTATGTTTATTTTTATTGTTATTTTTTATTTTTGTTTTCTTATTTAATCCTATTAAATAGAAATATTTTTATTATTATTTTTTAATCTAAAATTTATGTAAAGACATTATATGTAATTAAAATGAATTTTGAAGAGTTTCTCAAAACATCTCTTTCCCAATTAATAATATAGATTTTCAGTAGAAATAGAATCTTCATTTTAAATTATTAAAAAATGAAATCTATACTATAAAAAGTGAACTACTTTTCTCCAGGTTTCGACACATGTCCACTTTTGAAGTGATGGACTCATAAAAAAAAGTAAAGAATTCAAATCGTCATAGACAAGATTCGAACTCGTGTTACAAACTTAAGGTTAGAGAACTTAACCAAATGTGGTATTTTATTTTTCTTGTACTTATTCTTAAACATATATTCTTATTATTTATAGAGTGTCAATTGCACCCCTACTTAACATGTAGCCTGTAGGTCTGATCTTTAACTATTAGTAGTAATACATTTATATACTATACACAAACAATAAACATTTTAAATTAAATAATTATGAATAAATGTACCATTCAAGAAAATCATCTGGAAATATGATAAGTTTGATCAACTGACAAAATTTGGAGAATGAATATGTTTAATATTGAGGTATTTTTAACCTCACATGCATTTAAAATAGTTTGGGAAGCTAAGTCAATCCTCAATTAAAAATAAACTATTATAAATAATAATAATATTCTCATTCATGATAGGAATAAATGTACCATTCAAGAAAATCATCTGGAAATATGATAAGTTTGATCAACTGACAAAATTTGAAGAATGAATATGTTTAATATTGGGGTATTTTTAATCTCACATGCATTTAAAATAGTTTGGGAAGCTAAGTAGTCAATCCTCAATTAAAAATAAACTATTATAAATAATAATAATATTCTCATTAATGATAGGAGTCAAGTTGTCATATTACAAGAAACAAAAACAACTATATCTTTAAGGAAATTAGAAAAATAAGTAAACTCGTTAGATAAGACATTCATAATGCAAAATCGTTACATTATGTGTAACATACTTTAACATCTTAACGAATTTAATAAGAGTTTTTCGATTCATTTTAAATGTAGAAAGCATTTCAAATATTAAAAATACTTCAAAAGCTTAAATATCATATATATGTTATAATAAGAAAAGAAAGATTGCTAAATTCTTAAACTGAAGTAGAAAATGAATTTTTACAAGGGCATAAATTATACAACTTGCTCAAACTTTATCTAAATTCAATTAGATTAGCATCTTAAATTTCTCAAACCCAAGTAAATACTTATATTTTTATTTATTAATTTAACAAAGCGAAAATATATAAAAAATTTAAATTTAAAATAATTGTAATTTACACTTAATACAAATACTCAATAAAATTATAAGAAATACTCCTTTTGTTCCACATTAAATTGAGTTTTAAATATTTTTTGAAAATTAAGGAAGGTTGTAAATTTACTTTAATGACATTAATTTATACTATTTATATTATTTATATTCTTTTTAATGAAAGTAAGGGGTATAATATAGAAAATCTGTTGAAAAACTAAAACTACATTTTAAGAGGAACAAAAATATTCTAAAACAACATTTAATAAGTAACATATGGAGTATAACTTAATAATTTAAAATTCCAGTACAATTGAATTTTTGTCGCGAACGTAAAATTTTCTCGAAAATTATTTATATTATTTATATTATTTTTTAATGAAATTAAGGGGTATAATATAAAAAATCTGTTGAAAAACTAAAACTACATTTAAAGAGGAACAAAAAATATTCTAAAACAACATTTAATAAGTAACATATGTAGTATAACTTAATAATTTAAAATTCCAGTACAATTGAATTTTTGTCGCGAACGTAAACTTTTCTCGAAAATTGCATAGGAAAACAAATGATAACTACGCGTAGCGCGGATCCTCCCCTATCTATACTATAAAAAGAGAGCAACTTCTCTCCATATGGTGGCACGCTTTTTGTTTTGACTTGGGCCAATATAACATTCTCTCTTTTATAGAACATACCGAAGACCCATATAATTGTTTTAACTTGGGTTCTATAAAATGAATGCATAAAAGATACTTATCAATTGGATTAGTATTGAAATTAAAATCTATACTATAAAGTTAAAGAAGTTCTCTCATGGTAATGATACGTGTCCTCTAATGACGTCAAATTGGTTTTAAGTTTTAAATCGAGTTCATTTACTTTCTATAGCATGAAAGTCACATTTCACCAAAAAAAACTATTTCGCTGTTTAAAAAAAAAAATTCAATTATAAGAAACTAAATAAACAAAAACAAAAAATATATATATTTATAGTTATAAGGTTTTGCTCATTTATTTAGTTTTCTGATAAAAAAACTCATTTATTTAGTTCAAATAAATTTATATAAAGCAAATTAAAAATACTAAAGGTAAAAATACTTAATGATATTTTACGTTTTAATTATAATTTAATATAAATACCAATATAATCATAAAATTTATAAGTTATGATTATAACAAAGAAGAGAAAAACATAAACTAATTAATCTCCGAAAAACGAAAGCAAGAATTATTTAAATTATAAATTAATTAATTTAAATTATAAATTAATTAATTTAAATTATAAATTAATTAATTTAAATTACTTATACAAATCTACTATAAGGTTTGATAATCTCTTAAATAAAAATAACTGTAAATATATTATATTCTAACTATACACAAATCAAAATATTCCTCATGAATATAAAAAGCATACACAAATTGGAACATAAATTTATATTCATTCTTTTCAAAAAATAATATTTTAAAACAACGACATAAAAATAAATTAGTATCATTCCCCTAAGTTAGAATGAGCGTAGCGCGGGTTCTTCCCTAGTTTAGAATAAAATACTAAGGGTTGATATAGAAGAAAGATTACTTATGTAATAAAATCGAAAAAAATTGAAACAAGACAAACTAATGCATTGTCAAAAAAAAAACAAGACAAACTAATGTTGTTGTCTTATGCTAAATCTTTTTGTCGTCTTCTTCTATTATATCCAAACAAACAAATAAATGAAACATCGTTTAAAATGAACCTTGATGAGTATGTTGTCTAACCAAATGGTTTACTTTAAAGAGGAATTCACAAGACTAGACATTTTCATCCGTTCCTTTACAAAATTCTATCTAATTCAATTTTTTCACATATTTATACTTTTTAAAAATTTTAAAAGCTTGATTTACCCTTTAAAAAATTACCAAAATTAAAATCTTTTCATTTGTAGTTTTGTGAAGTAATTTTGAAATAGTATAGTTTTGTGAAATGTAATTCAAATGGTGTAGTTTTGTGAAATGTAATTCAAACGGTGTAGTTTTGTAATTCTCCCTAGTTTAATTTAATATTGGGCTATCCCAATACGGGCCCATATAAGCATAGCTTTAATATAATACGCTTATATACGCTTAATATTGATAGTAAAGCCCAATAAGATCCCATAAGAAACCAAAATTTTATAAAGAAATTCGTTTTTTGGTGGGCCAAGCCCAATAATTATTATTATCATCTTACGAACGACTAAAATGATACGGTCAATAAAATTTGAATAAAAAAATTAAAAAAACATTATAATAAAACAAGCCTAGTGGATATATTATAGATAAACTAAAGACACCAAAGCCATCTCATCTTCTTCATTCACTTCACATAAACCGCTCGGCTTACATAGACAACGAAGCCGAGAGACTAATAAGTTCTGCTCAGATTCATAACCAGTGTTTGCGACGGCGACGGCGACGGCGAAGGAAGGAGGAGATCCGGTCATCGCTAGAACAGGTAATTTTAGTGAATTTTCCTTCTCAAATCTCAGATTTCAACGAACAAGTCCCATTGTCTTGTTCCTTTAGTTCGTCTCAATTCATAGTATTGGTAATGTAAATCGCAGTGGCAATGGATTCTACAGAATCGCACGCTGCAGATTCCTCCGACGAGATAACGAAGAGATCCCCTGAACCACACGATTCTCCTGAACCTGGTAATATCCGGATCCGGATCCGATCTGTTTTTGGATCCTTTTTGTGATATAATTGAATCTGGTCTAATTTTGGTTTCTTCCCTATATATTAACAGATTGTGTAGAGAAGCCAACGCACATTCGGTTTCTTGTATCGAATGCTGCAGCTGGTTCGGTTATTGGGAAAGGTGGCTCGACCATCACTGAGTTTCAGGCAAAGTCCGGTGCTCGGATCCAGCTCTCGCGTAACCAAGAGTTCTTCCCCGGGACTACCGATAGGATCATTATGATATCAGGCACTAGTAAAGAAGTTGTCTTTGGACTCGAGCTTATACTCGAGAAACTGCACAGTGAGGTAGTGAATGTTCTAATAGTTTGTATTCGATGTCACAATTGCAAAGTTTTTGATATTTGTGTGTTGTTTGTTTGTTTGTTTGTTAGCTTCATGCTGAAGATGGTAATGATGTTGAGCCTAGGAGAAGGATAAGGCTTGTGGTTCCTAATAGCTCTTGTGGAGGCATAATTGGGAAAGGAGGAGCTACCATCAAGTATGTATATGTTCTGTGTAAGGTTGTCTTAGCTTTACTATTTTCAGTAACTGTTAAGACCGTTCTTTCTTTTGTATCAGGTCATTTATTGAGGAATCTAAAGCTGGTATTAAGATATCCCCTCTGGATAATACCTATTATGGTTTGAGTGATAGGCTTGTGACGTTATCTGGGACCTCCGAGGAGCAAATGCATGCTATTGATTTGATTTTGGCTAAGCTTACGGAGGACGATCATTACTCCCAGAATGTGCATTCCCCGTATTCGTATGGAGGTATGAAAAACTCTGTATTAGCTTAGTTAGGCTTTGTTTTTCCTTCTTGGAAGTTTCTTTTGTTAGTGTGTTCTGTATTTCTTTGACTGCGTAGCATTTAACCGTCTTGGGAAATAATAGTGTTAATGGTTAGATCATTTTTAGACTATCGATTGATACTATGTGGATTAATTGATAAACGATAGAGTCAATGGTTTGAGGATTGCGTATGATGGTTGTCTGTTGTTAAGCTTACTTCTCTTGTAAGTTCCTTTTAAATTCGGCATTTAGGTCTTTCCTACTCTGGAGTTTGACAAAAAAAAAAAAAAAAAAAAAAAAAGGTCTTTCCTACTCTGGTTTTCATGGTCTTCCATATGCGTATGTGGTTCCTTCTTATGCTACAGCTGGATACAATTCGGTTAACTATGCACCCAACGGTTCTGGAGGCAAGTATCAAAACCGTAAGGTTAGTCTCTTCTCAAACTTTAAAATGTTCTTTTGCCATTCAATCAAACAAACCACATAATCTCCGGTAGAAGCTGAGTCAAGCGGAACTAGCTTATCAAATGAATATCTCTAAAGAGGTGGGTTTTTTCATTTATAAAAGTTGTGGTTTGGTATATATTCCAGGAAGAAGCTGGCACCACGGTGACAATTGGTGTCTTGGATGAGCATATAGGATTGGTCCTTGGTCGTGGCGGAAGAAACATCATGGAAATCACACAGGTGCTTAATCTATTTTCCAACTGTCAATTAATTCTCTTTCAAGTCCACCAAAAGCTTAAAGCACACTTAATTAACTTGCAGATGACCGGTGCTCGAGTAAAAATATCAGACCGAGGCGATTTCATTTCTGGAACCACCGAAAGGTAAGTTAATATTATAACCAAACAATGTGTTAGATAACTCTCATGTCTAAGCTTCTTATATGCTAATATATATACAGGAAAGTGAGCATCACAGGGTCAGATAGAGCAATTCAACAAGCTGAGACCATGATAAAACAGAAAGTTGATTCAGCCTTAGAGCGAGCCACCGATTAAAACCCTGAGAAAGTATCCATCTTGGTTCCTATCTCTGGTATGTTTACTTCATTTGTTGAGGCTTAAGCTTTCAGATGGGGATCAAAACTCATCTTTGAGTGAGGTAGAGATCGCTCTCTAGGCGCGCTTTCTTTGTTCTTTTGTTTTTATTTCGTCTGACATTTTATAATCTGGTTTTTCTCTTGGGAGAAGCAGATTTGGAGGTAGAAGTACTATTTAAATTTGTTTGTTTCTTTTAATAACTTTATTTGGAATTTGTTGCAGTTTTGTTTCCCTTGAGTTGTTTCTGTTGTAACAGTTTACAATAATCAAATGAACTATTTTTCTAATAAAGGTTGTTGGTGCAAAGGTAAGCTTTTGCTTCATCATATTGTTATTTACAGGAAAGATGCAAATCATAGGACATGTCAAAGATCTCGTGAGACTCCCATAAGCTAAGAGAATCAGTGTTCTTTGTTGTTCTTCCTTAGCTCATTGTTTTCCTCGGACAACGTTTTAAGGTGCTCGTGAAGAAAGTTTATCATGATATCTGCCTTTTTCATTTCAGCCTCAAGAGTCTCTCTCTCCACATCCGTATGCTGCTTCTCCTTCTGTAGATCATTGTTTAACACGGCGAAGGAGCTTGCAGGCGCCATTGTAGTATTAGCCACTGGTTCTTCTTCACTAATCATCTCGGTGTAGGAGCAGCTTGGTGAAGGTGGTATTGTAGCAACTGGTTCTGTCTCCTTCTCCTTACTATGTACCGGATTCTCTTTCTTGTCAGGACAATCTATGAGAGAAGAGAGCAGAGCTGAGACACAAGCGTCCACGCTTCTTACTGTGGAGGAAGAATGTACCAGATTCTCTTTCTTGTCAGGACAACCAATGAGGGAGGAGAGCAGAGCCGAGACACAAGCGTCAACGCTTGTTACTGTGGAGGAGCAATGGTCCTGAGTTGCTCTTCTTGATGTGTTGGAGTTTCGACGCTTGTTGTATTGTATGAGAGGCAATGGAGCTTCTGTGTTGACGACACAAAGAGGAAGGGACTCATCATTGTTAGCAATAACTGGAACATGATCTGTCATGACCAGAGCTTCATCATCATCAGATTCTTGTTCCAGATAAGGTGCATATATGATTCCAGTAAACGGCCCCGGCTTGTCCTTGAGAATCAATCTACACAACACGTACGCATCTACCTGAAGGGTATGGCTGTTATCAACGAGGCGATACTCGTGAATCAACCAGTTGGTTAGACGGCCGTGGGGAGAACGACCTGTGTGATAGACAAGACTCTTGATCATACCAATGATAGGCTTATTGTCACCTTGGCCGCCGAGTATTTCTCTATCTTTCCCAGTTACTTTCCAGAAGCCTTCCTTTGTCGATCGCTTCATATAAGATCCTTTACTATAAACTTTGTCCACGGCACTGAAGAAGAACCATTGTTTGTCCCTTGTCTTCAACTTTGAATGCACTGAACACACATAAGAACAGTATATATTAACCTAGAAGTTGCGCATTTAGTGAATAATCAACAAGAAGAAGAGAGAATAATGCATTGAAAAGAAAGAACCTTTTAAATCGGAAGGATTGTGCTTGTAAACATCGATTTCACCAATCGTATCGAATTGTCTGGCTTTGTTCAGTACCTTCTTCTTCAAGTAATAGCTTATGAGTTCTTCGTCTGTTGGGTGAAATCGGAACCCAAGAGGGAGTAATTTCAACGACGCAGCCATTGGATCTGCCTTCGACGCCGGCAAAGAACGAACATTCATGAAGTCAAAATGTTACCTTTTTTATCTCTCTCTCTGTAGAGACGAACACAAAATGTTATTAGAGAGGAGGAAGACAAAAGGTTATCTTGGATCGCAAGAAAGTTGTATAATCGAGTTATACATTGTAGAATCTGTTATTGTACCGTTACTTGTTGTTTTGCGCGGTAAATAAAACATCCGTGCGGTAAAAGTAGAAAAACAAAACAGCACGCAGTCTTCATTGAGAGTACCAAAACAACAATAACTTTTTTCTTGAGAGCATATTAGGTAATCTTTTTTTAGTAGAATTATGAGGAATTCACAAATCTAAACCCTTTCAACTCATTTTTCACAAAACTACTCCTAATTTAATATTTTCACATATTTACACCCTTTAAAAAATTACCAAAATTAATTTTTTTTCATTTGGGTTCGCTAATTAGTGTTTAGGGTATAGTATTAAGGGGGTAGGATTGTTTGGGTAGAGTTTATTTGGATTTAATTTTGAGTGTTTAGGTGTAGTTTTGTGAAGTATTTTTGAAATGGTGTAGATTTGTGAAATGTAATTCAAATGGCGTAGTTTTGTAATTCTCCCTAGAATTATAGTCTGTGAACTAATTTCAACAACAAAATTGTAGAAATCATCTTTAAAATATATATTACACTAGCGTATATGATTAATTATAAAAATGAAACAACATTAATGTACGAAATAATCACAACTCAACAAGTTTATTCTAAGAAAAAATTGACCATGCACATATGTAACTCATTAATTTATCATTAATCCATTTATATAATATATAGTAAACAAATTATTTCCGAACCAATGAAACGACAAGAGTGAGAGACGTTTTGTTCACACAACAAGCATGTTGAGACACATGATGTGCATACTTGTTAAAATATGTATCCATATTAAAGTCATTACCAAAATGAGCTATAAGTATTGTTTCTGTAACTGCTCTTACACAACTAGCTTCTTTGTGTCCTGACGTAGCTTTATTTGTTTGTAAATTACCACAATCTTCGTTGTTATATCTAAGATCAAATCCATATGTCTCCAAGTCTATTATTTCAAAAGATCCTTCTTTTCCGATTATATATTTAAGTTCTTCTTCGTTTGGATCATAAAATGGAATCTTGAATGAATTCACCTTTGATTCACTCAAAACACCCTATAAAAAAAGATTAATAAAATCAAATCTTTTAAGCATATTAAAACTATGGATATTTCAGGGCCGGTCCAATGTTTTTGAATGTTTTATACATTACTAAAAAAACTATATATGGATATATATCTAATAGTTTATTTACCTCGAAGAGTAGGTCGCGGAGAGAATCGGATAACAATGTTGCCCAATGACAACAATCCCTATATAATGGATCATCGAGAGTCTTTCGACCGATTAATGTGAGAACCATGCGTCCATTAGATACCATTTCTTCAGAACGCATTGTTAGAAATGTCGTAAAATCTCTTTGAAATTGATTAAAGTATGCCCTGTATTCACTTAAAAGACTTGAACGTGTTATGTAAGCATTCGTCGCGTTCTTCTCCAATCCGTGGGGAACCTTACAAGAAGTAAACAATAGGTTATATTATTTAGGGTTAAAACTCTAGGTATCATATATATATACTTTATAAACATGAGGACAATTATTTCTATAAGTGGAAAGCTATAAAAACTACTTATAGTAATTAATTAAATTACCTTTGAGAGGAAGTGAATACTATAACTTGAATGAACAAAATGTAGACTTTCGCGAGAGAAGAGCCTCGAGTAAAAAGAACCGGGAACTCCCGAGACGAAACACGACATTTCGCTTGGGATTTTCGCTTTGAAGAAAGGTATGAACTTGAACGTTGTGTTGAAATCGTTACTAGGGAGATCGTTCAGACAACAATTTATCTCTGGTGGGTCTTGGTTACATTCTTGACATAACACATTGATTGTGTTGACTATCTCGGACATAGCCAAGAATGTGTTTTGTCCACAAGAACATCCCAAATCGGCTACTTTAATTTGTTTAGGAAAATCCAAGTCTATCATCATTTCTTTCACATTTTTAACCAAGATGGGCTTGGTCATCGACAAAACTCTTTTCTGAAATAAACAAAAGAAATATATATCTACACTATTAATCAATAAGTTATTACTTACTAAAAATAGTTTAATTAGTTTTTTTTTCTTCTTATGGTGGTACAGCCAGACACGTTTTGGATAAGAGTTTTCATTGGCTATATATATCTTTATGACTTCAATACTTTATCTTTAAGTGTCAGTGTATTATTAAAATTTTGTTCTTTTCCGTCACAAGTGTTTTATGTTAGTTGTCATTCTCTATTATTCTAGATTTAATAAAAAAATTAAACCTCTCGGTATATTTTGTGTAAAAAATGAAAAATACTTGATTTTTTTTAATATATTGTATGATTGATTCTATGCAGAAATTGGAAATAAATGGAAATGAGAAAAATAATTTTTCCGTTTGGAATTAAACATTACACTTCACTTTATAAATATTCATAAAAAGCAAAAAAGAAAGTTCATATTATGTAAATATAGTTTAAGACATTAGACCATGTTTATCAAAGGTGCTTATGTATAGTGCTTGTGTATTTTTTGTGTATTTTTTTGTGTATTTGAATATTAAATTAAATCAAAACATGTACTATTCATAAGCACTCTATAATGAAAAGTCTTAATTAAGCATTTTAAGCCTTCCCTTTTGTAGAGTTAACATGAATAAGATACGTGTTTTGATTTAATTTAATATTCAAATACACAAAAAAATACACAAGCACTCTACATAAGAACCCTTGATAAACATGCTCTTAGCCGTTTGACAAAAAAAAAGTTTAAGACGTTAACCTTCAAAATTGTCAAAAGTAAGCTAGTATTAGGCTATTTAGCTATGTAATTTTGTATGAGTTATAAGAAAAAATAAATAAATAATGACAAAAATAAAGAAGAAACTAAACCTGAAGAAGAGAATTAGTGGAGAATTAGTGAAATACATGGAAATGAGAAAAATAATTTTGCGTTTGGAATTAAACATTACACTTCACTTTGTAAATATTTATAAAAAGCAAAAAGAAAGTTTTATATTATGTAAATATAGTTTAAGATATTAGCGTTCAAAATTGTTAAAATCTTGTACTATTATGAGTTAAAAGAACAAAAAAAGAAGAAGAAATATTGACCAAAAATAGAGAAGAAATTAAGAACCTGAAGAAGAGAATTAGTGGAGTAACTATTGTCGCCGACGCCTCCAATCATACTTAAAACACTCACTAAAGGGTATTTACTTCTCTCTTGTTCCTCTTTGTTCATCTCATTCTCATTCTTACCGTTACAGCTTCATATATCACACACATATAAGCAAAGGCATATACAATCTATTAAAAATTAACATGTACAATCATATATATATATAAATATATATATATATATATATATGTGTTCATATAAAGATATATATATTCAATCATATATATGATGTGATGAATGAGAGAGAAGAAACCTTAAGGAAGGAATGTAAGGGGTGAATCTTGAATCCATATTTTTTGCACTATATATTTCAAGAAAATAGTATATATCACAAGAATGATTAGACAATTATTATTATTTATAGAGGTGGGGAGATTAGTAGACAATTATTATTATTTATAGAGGTTATCAGGTTCTGTACTTAAACAAAAATGATGAGTAGATTCAGATCTTCTTACAGGAACCTTAGTTTACACGTTTAAAACGGTTTGTTTGAAAGTTAAAAACTCCGAATAAGCAGAAACACTTTCTATGGCAGGCGCTGACGGATATTTTGCCGGCAAATGAAAGGCTTGCATTCAGACATATAGGGAGAGATCGGGAGTGCCCACGGTGCGGCCAGGTGGAAACGATTAATCACATGCTATTCAGATGCCCACCGGCGATTCAGACATGGGCACTGGTTGGGTTGCAGATGGGGAATCATAGGTTCCCTACTGAAAGTGTTGGAGCAAATATGCATTTCCTATTCTCATTTTGGAAGGAACCAATGGGTAAGGTACCGCATATCCGTGGATAGCGTGGTATATTTGGAAGGGAAGAAACGACAAATTGTTCTGCGGGATTGAGCGAAGTCTGAGGGAGATGGCCGAGGTGGCAAGAGCAGAAGCCGAGGCATGGGGTAAGGCGCAAGAATTTCTGCAGATACAACAGCAGGTACCGACCACGGACGAGACTGAGGGGAGGAACCGTGATCAGGAAACGGAGTTGTCTTGTTATATTGATGGGTCCTGGAAGGAAGGAGATCTCACTACCGGCGTGGGTTGGGTTCTCCAAGACCCGGGAGGTCGAACGGAGTTACTGGGTCTAAAGGGATACAACTCGACAATCTCCCCGCTACATTCGGAACTTCACGGGCTCATTAACGCCCTCGAGGGCATACGTAGTATGCGTCAAGACTGTAGAGTTTTCTATACGGACTGCACGAATCTGGTGCGGATGGTGTCTTTGCCGCATTTATGGCCAACTTTCTCCATGGATTTGGAGAAGCTACGTTATTTGCAGACTTCCATACCAGGCTTCTCACTCCGGTTAGTAGCAAGGGAAAGGAACAAAAAAGAGGATCTTCTAGAACGAAGTGCACGTGGCAGAAACCGGTGTTTCAACTATATTAATCAATCCCTCCCAACTTGGGTTACGGATACGTCTAACGTGTTTGTAATAGAATAGGTTATGGTGGATTGTAGTGACAAAAAAAAAATAATAGAGGTGGGGCATATGCATATGAGCATATCTAAACGTGAATCACGACAATGCAACATTCTTACCCAACCCTTGTATAGATTTGCTAGAATGATTGAATATGCCATAAAAAATATAAATTGATAGAAATATAATATATATGAATCTAGATATTATTAATTTATAGTGTTATTAGTTTATATAAGTATTAATCAAATTGCAAATATAATAGTTCGCGACCATAAAAAATACTTGTTTATCTTAGTTATAAAATGAAAATAAACTAGAAACAAAGCTGAGAGAATAGTGATTTTGAAAATAAAAACATAGACTAATATTTTTTGTTTTTAATAATGTCATGATGTTGAAAGCCATATCGCATTTCTTAACATATATAGAGAATGATAAGACAATGCAAACCGAAATTGGTTCTAAAGTAGAATTATTGTCAAAAATTAATGTCCAAAAGTGGCAGCAATCTCTATGCAATGGATCGTCGGTGGTGTTTCTACCGAGTAAAGTAAGAACCATACATCCATTAGAAACCATGTCTTCAGAACGCAGTTTTAGGAATGTCGTGAAATCTCTTTGGAATTGATTTAAGTAAGCCTTGTAAGTACTGATAGGACTTGAAGTTGTGATGTACACACTCATATTGTTCTTCTCAAGTCCTTCGGGAACCTTACAATCAAACCATTATACAACATTATATAGTAATTTTTTCGAGAACATAAAGATCACATGTTCGAGTAGCATTTGGTACAAAACCATATAACTTGATCTGGTTTCGTGCATGAAGAGATTATGGGTTTTGGTCCAAAACTTCATAATTATCATTAAAAAGAAAATTGAATAGCCTTGACTACTTATCATACCTTAGATAACCAATGAAGAGCATAAGAGGAATGTACGAGATGGAGACTCTTACGAAGGAAGAGTCTTGAGTAGAAGGAACCAGGGACTCCAGAGATAAAGCAAGATTCTTTGATCTTAAGGTTCTTGTTTTGGAAGAAATGTATGAACTTGAATGTTGTGTTGAAATCATTACTAGAGAGGTCGTTAAGACAACATTCTATTTCGGGTAAGTTTTTGTTTCTTTGTTGACATAACACAATGATTGTGTTGATAATTTCAGACAATGCCAAGAATGTGTTTTGTCCACAAGAACACCCCAAATCAGCTACTTTAATGTATTTAGGAAAGTTTAAGTTAATTATAAGTTCTTGTATATATTCTTAACCAAAACAGGCTTAGCCTTTGATAACACTCCTCTCTGAAAAGCCAAAAACAAAAATCCTTAAAATATTGAAGTGGTTGGTGATAAACTATTAATTAGAATACTAATATCTTTAATTTTTCAGAAAATTAATCTTAGTCTATAAACAACCTTAAGTAATTAAAATTTGGACGTACAAAAGAAATTCAGTTTCAATTTAGTCAATGTAAGCTAATATGTATACATCAACTATGAGTCTCTAAGAAATCTCCAAAATTTTAAAATTTCATATGGATTTGTAAATCAATTAAAATACAAGAACCATTAACGACCCTTTAAATCATTTTTTAGTAACTTTGTATATAAAGAATAAAAATAAAGAAGATAAATGGACCTGAAGAAGAGAATTGGTGGAGTAACTCTTGTCTCCATCGCCTCCACTCATACATAGATTACTCAATAAAGGATGTTTACTACTTCTTTCTTCATTCATCTCATTATTACTCTTACCATTATGGCTGCATCGCATACATAACATAACATATACAATCATATATAATATATATATACACATCTATATATGTCTAACCATATGATGTGAAGATAAACTAATTAATTAGAGTGATGACGAACCTTGAGGAATGAATGGAGGTGATGAATATTGTATCCATTTCTTTCACCATTGCAAGGTTTACTTGTTTTTAAAATTGAGTATTATTAATGGCAAAAAAAAAAACTAGTGTTATTACGATATATAAAAAAAACTAGTACGTAGTATTATGGAGGCTACACCACCATTCATTATTTATAGAGGTGGGGCATATCTTAAACGTGAAACACGCCTAGTTGTTACAAATCACAATGCGACATTTTTACCCAAACTATATAGCGATTTGCTAAAATGATTCATGCAATATAATCATTTTTTAAAAGATATAATATGAAAATAAGGCTAAAAATAGAGAAAACGTGTATTTTTTTTGTAATTATTGTTTGGAATGTTATGATGCTATAAAATCTCATATCGCATCTTTATATAAAGATAGAAATTATTGTGAAGATCATGAAGAATAAACATGACACCCCATAATATTCTCAAAAATAATAACCATGATATTCTCTACAAAACAAATAAATTTCCTTTTTAAAAAGAAAATGTAGACATGTGTTTTGTGGGCTTTGGTGTTTCTTTGTTGTGTATCGGACATGTTCAGCCACATGCATGTAAATAGCTTCATTCTACGCAGAAAAGAATCCTTGTACGTCGCGTTTTCTTGCTGTTTTTGTTTTGGTTTTTCACATTTTGTGTGATTAGATGATTAATTAATAAAAAAAACATTAACAAAAAAGAATCATTACATGATAGTGTGATTATGATTTATGATTCAAAAGCAAAACATACTAGTAATAATACATTTTTCATAATCACACCGCAACACCTCTAGCATTTAATGGGACATATATAGCATTTATTGTTTAGGATATTTCATAACGAGATAAGTTTCATCCCTTTCCGCGATTCAGAGCATCTTCATTGGGTCTAACCCAATGAAGATGTCTAAATAAATTTTTTTTTAATTTTGTTTTTCTCTTAAATTTAAGATCCTCTAAAATTATAATGCCTCCATTGATAGATATTATTGGGTCTTACAACAAAAAAATACAAATTTTTCTTCTTCATGGATCAATCATTTTGTTGTTTTAACAAAGAAACACAACAAGACCAAGCAACATCATCATATATATGGTTCGTTTTTTTCTACGTAAATTTGGAAACACAACGCAAGAAGTCCCCCATAGTTCCCAGAGCATCTCTAAGCATTTCCAATATACAACCTCTCTCAATGTTCTTGTCCTGCACACATATAATAACAAACTCAATCAAAAACCTCTTTTACACTAGAGTTTCAGCTATGTACAAAGTCACTAGTAACTTTTACCTATAGCTTAATGTTCATCTCTTAAAGTATAAGTGTAAAACCGTTCTCGATTTCGCCTGTTCCATAACACTTACTAAATCGAAATTTCAGAAGCAAGACCAACTTGAATCCTAGATCATGTTATGTAGTATATGTTAGAAGTGATAACCAACAATATGTTTTGAATCTAAAAGCAAGACTATAATTTGAAATGTTTATGTAAAGAAGATAATTTTACCTAGCAACTAGTCTCAACTTAGTAATAGGTATTTGATGATTGTGATCCTCCATTGTCTTCATAGCTTGCTTCTCTGCTACTAGTATCCACCTAGTTCTTGATCTCTCTTCTTCATTCTTTATAGTCATCATATTTTCTGAATATAAACATAATTAAAAAAAAAAACTAAACCAACCATTGTAATAGTAGTATACACAAAACAAAATAGTCACTAGATAGGTAGCTAAAGAGTTTTTCTCATATCTGCATTCACAAGAATCTGAAGACACATGAACAAGCTTAAGAGGAATCACATCCTCTGTTCCATATGAGCCAATAAGGAACCATTTGGAGATAACATCTCTTGGTGTTATGATCAGACTATACCATGAAATCGAATTAAATAACTAAATAAGCCCTAATAAATACACACAGAGAATAATTGTATCATCGGTGGCTTACCGAAAACTCCGGCAGTGATTGCGGTGGGGTTACGGCGGCGATTGGAGACGGAGATGAAGGCTGAGGATAACGAAGAGTTGTAGATGAAGGCTAAAATTTTTGTTTTTGTATTAATATCTAATTAAGAACCTCCTATAAAACTAGTTCATTAAAAGAAAATAGGAAATTTGCATTTAGATAAATTTCTAGATTACATAGATTACTAAACATAAAACACATGCACACGCACTTATATATGCATGTCAATTAGGGTCAAAGTTCGCGGGCCGGCCCGACCCGGCCTGACCCTGTAAAATAACGGATTCGAACTTTCATATTTAAACCCGAAAAAATAACTCGAAAAGCCCGAAAATAAATAATATAGTAATCATATATATATATACTTTGTATTATTTATAAACCCTAATCTTCTATCTATTTTCCCTATAAATACATACATCAAAAAAATTAATAGCAAATAATTTATATATCTTTAAATTATTAGTATTAATCACATTTTGTTATCATAAAAAATATAACTGAATAATGGAGTGTAATACTTAATTTATGTATATGATGATTAAGTCTAATGAACATTTCCAAGTCAAATATATTTGAGAAAACATAGTATATTAAATTGTATTCAATTCATAGTTAAATAATGATTTTATTCCTATTTTTCATGTTTTCATATTTTTCAAAACGTTAATGTGTAAAATAATTTAATATTATTATTAACTTATAATAAAATATTAAAATATTGTTAACATTTTTTTGTAAAACATATGAAAAATCCGAAAACCCGAAAAACGCTATAACTATACGGACCAGACTTTAAAAGATAAGTCCGAAAAATATTTGGGTCAGATCGGGCTCAAATAAATACGGGTTTTACGGGTTCGGGTTAGATCGAATTAACCCGATTGACATGCATATATATATATAGGAAACTACTTAGAGCATCTCCAAAAAGGAACCTCAAATTTAAGGTTTCATAAACCTCAAATTTGAGGTTCAAGGTGTTTTGCTCCAAAAGTAAAACCTCAAATTTAAACTAATAAAATATACATTTTGTCTTTTAGTCATTTCTATTTTCTATTAATTAACTATTATCACAAAAGTTTGTAATTATTTATAGAACAACACTAAAATAACATTCCAAGCTATTTTAATTAATAAAAGTTACATTACAATAAAAATAAACTACATAAAACATGATAAATATAGAAGTTAATATTACTATTTTTATGTATTAAAATGATAAATATAGAAGTTAATATTACTATTTGTGAAATGTACATATTTGAGGGATTAAATTGCAAAAGAAAAGATGAAACCTCAAATTTTGAGGTTTTGAGGTTCTTTTGGAGAACAAAAAACCTTATATTTAAAGTTATAAGGTTGCTTTTGGAGATGCTCTTATAAAACCTATTTACATGACCATAGAAACAAATGGGACATGGACTTGTGTACAAGAGATTGTGGTATTAGTTTTGTGTTGGGCTTTACAATGCTTGCTTCAATATACACCAAAGCCTTTTGAATAAAAAGAAACCTATATATGTTGAAAAGAAAACATAGATACATGCATGCCACTTGAGTGTCAACATTCAATGTATATATATACATAGTTGAATTCGTCATTGCAAACATATTCACTAGTTTTTGAAAAAGATAGTACGAGTGGGTTTAGTAGTAGCCGACTTATTAATATGCCTTTTCTCTCTCTCTTTTTATTTATCTCAAAACCCAAATAATAAATATATGTCCACTTGATTGGTCAGCAAGTGAGCTCTCTCAAATATTCTTTTTTTAACTGATAAAAGGCGGCTTTTATAAAACCATATCAGCCGACTAATAATATCTATCTTTCTATATTTGCTTACACGTGTCTCAAGTCAAACCAAACGTGCCCAAATTAACTTAGATACTCTTGTTTCATCTTTTTGGTCAGTTCAACTAATTATTCACTGTTATCTTACACTTTCACACGCAACTTCCTCTTTTACTCTCACCAACTTTTTACTATTATATATACACTCTTCTTGTTCTTTCTCCAAAATTATCTCTTCTTCTTCTTCATTTTTTTTTACAAAACTTGAAACTTTTTAGTAAAGACTTGAAAAAATGGCACTTGAAGCTCTTAAATCTCCAAGATTGGCTTCTCCTAAACCTACTCTGTTTCAAGATTCTTCACTAGCTTTCCATGGAAGCAAGGGCAAGCGATCTAAGCGTTCAAGATCTGAATTTGACCGTTATAATAGTCTCACGACGGAGGAAGAGTATATAGCTTTATGTCTCATGCTTCTTGCTCGCGACGACGGAGACCGAAACCGCCATGACCTTCCTCCTCCTCCTATTACTACTACTACTATGAGTTTCAAGTGTAGCGTGTGTGACAAGGCGTTTACGTCTTATCAAGCTCTTGGTGGACACAAAGCGAGCCACCGTAAAAACTTGTCTCTTACGCTATCTAATGATCAAGGAGATGAGAAATCTTCAACATCGTCGGCGATAACCACCGTTACTAACAACGGTGGTGGCAGAGGAAATACCGCGAAATCTCACGTTTGTTCAATATGTCATAAGTCTTTCGCCACGGGACAAGCCCTAGGCGGCCACAAACGGTGTCACTACGAAGGAAAAAGCGGAAGCGTAAGCGTGTCGAATTCGGAAGGTGTAGGTTCCACAAGCCACGTCAGCAATAGTAGCCATCACCACCGTGGGTTTGACTTTGACCTAAATATACCTCCTGTGCCGGAGTTTTCGATGGTGAACGGAGAGGAAGAAGTGATGAGTCCTATGCCGGTGAAGAAACTAAGACTTGACTTCCACGGAAAAGCTTGAACCTCTTTCTAAAGAAGTTTCTTTCAAAGAATATGTTTTTTTACACTGTACATAAGGGAGACTATTTATGTTTTGATTGACTTTTCAACACTTGTTCTTATATTCGTTAAAATTTGATTATTTGTTGTATAAATTGTAATTGGTTCAATTTCTCCATCATGGGTCAACTCTATTCAGGTTTTAAAATATTGTTAAAAACAACTTGAGAACAACCAAAGCCTCTAAGAGCAACTCCATCAATCAAACACTCACATGTCTTATTTTTAATTTTAAAAATATTTTTAATGTATAAGACATTGTGACGTTTATCTTTCGATCCATTTAGTAAACATCTGCGGTGTTTTAATATTTTTATTTAAAAAATATAAATAATTGAAATTATTCATATTAAAAAAATGTGCAAAATACATAGAAATATAAAACAAGTGAAATTTTTTAAAATTGGTGAAATCACCGTCTTTCTTAAAACCAAAACGAACAAAATAAAGACTATACCCTAAACACTAATTAGCGAACCCAAATGAAAATATTTTAATTTTGGTAATTTTTTAAAGGGTAAATCAAACTTTTAAAATTTTGAAAAGGTGTAAATATGTGAAAAAATTAAATTAGGTGTAGTTTTGTGAATGAGGATTGAAAGGGTGTAGTTTTGTGAATTCCTCTTAAATAAAAGAGAGAGTCACAATGATTAAAATTAAAAAATAAAAAAAAGTACAAAAAACTCACAGGTCGACACGTGTCGTTCTTATTTGGGTTCTTATTAGTCCAAAATAAAACTCAAGTCTTATTATTTTCTCATTTATCTCTATTTTTTCTTATTAATTAAATAATAAGACACATCAAAAATCAAAATAAAACTCCCTGTTGGAGTTGATCTAATGGTTGAGAACAACCAAAGCCTCTAAGAGCATGTACATCAAGAGTGCTAAAAGGGTGTTTATGTATAAAAGTGAATATTTTGATGAATTAATTAAATAAAAAATGGGTATTTAAATCCAAATCATTAAGCAACGAAGCTTATTTAAGAGTTTTTGTCAACCCTTAGCATCAACACGTGATATTTTGTGATTGGCCCAAAATAATAATAAAAAAATAGCAACTGATCCAATCACTTCCACTATAGTCGTTGTTGCTCCTCCGTGTAAGAAACCGCATGTGTTTTTTTCTCCGTCGCAAAATCTTTTCAGAAATTAGGGATTTCAAAAATTCGCAAAATTTAGGGGAAATTTTTACCAGGAGATGAGGAAAGATCTTCAATGAGCAGACGATTCGACCAAGTTCGATGAGATCTACTTTTATACCTTCCTTCTCCTTCAAGATACTCTTTCACAGATTCAAGATCTATCCTTTTTTGTTCTTTGTAAATGATAAAGATATATTTACAGACTCAAGATTCATACTTTTTTTTTGTTCTTTCAACCCTTTTTAGTCTTCCTTGATGGATGATAAATGTTAATAAAACTTGTAAGAATGCTTATGTATTTTGTTTTGTACAAATACACCCAAATACTAATTAAATATTATTAAGCACCCTTCATTTAGGCTACTTTGATGTACATGGTCTAAGACCATCTCCATCGATGTATTTTAAAGGGATTTTAAGAGTTTCTAAACATCAAAAATAAAGAAATTAAATAATAAATTATGTGACTAACGGAAAATCGTTTCTTTACTAAAGAATTTTTTTAAAATTAAGAACCCCTTACGTGTCAATAAAGTAGAGGATAATCATTTTCTTAATTTATTTTTGCTTTTATTTTCTTTTAAATCATAAGAGCATATCTATTGGTGTTTCTTAAAGAGATTTTAGCAGGTGGGACCCATTAAATAGTTAAGATATAAATCTTATATTTCCTATTTAAGATCCGGATCTTAACTATTTAGTGGACCCTTTGGATACGTGGCGACCCATAATTGATGCGTTTTTAATTATTTTATTTTTCTTTTTTTTAAACCAACTGTTTATGGGTTCCAATGAATAGTTAAGAAATTTTGTGGGTTTCTCTGTTGGAGATGGTCTAATATAATTTAAACTTTTAAAAACCTCTTTACAAATGGAGGAACAAATCATTAAGATTCTTATCAAATTTCTTAAAACAAAAGATAAATCAAAAATAACTAAATAAAACTTAAAATCTCATATAAGAGGTTCTCGAATGGAGATGCTCTAACTTATTATTGTTAATATATTTGTGTTCAGAAAGCAAACCAAAAAAAGTTTAGGTTTTAGACCATTTCTAACTGAGTTGGAGAAACCCATCCCGGTCCATTTATTTTGGAAGCCCTAGGTCACCTCTGCCCTATCTATTTGGATCGGGCCTAGAGAAACCGACAAATTTTTTTAACTATTCAATCGGATCCATGAAGAGTGTAATTTAAAAAAAAAAATTAATAATGCGCCAATTATGGGCCGCTACGTATCTAGTGGAATCCATGAACAATGCAAGATCCTCTAAGACCGGATCCAAAATAAGGATTTAAAAGTCGATTTCTTAACTATATTTTGTGGTCTCCACCGGCTAAGATCCCTCTAAGAAACTTCATTGAAGATGCTCTTAGACTTTTATGGTAAATGGTATAAATACAAATTTAGGGTTTAAGATTAGAGTTTAGATATTAATAAAAACATATTTGTTCTACTTATTTTATCTACATCTTTGGTAATGCAAAAAAGTGAATATGGAAAAATCTTATCTGAATCCCAAGTTTTAAGACAAGAAGAAAGCCTTAAGAATATGAACATTTGGGGATTTAATTAATGTGTTTTAATTTATTTATTTTTTAAACAGAAAAATAAATAAAAAACGCTTAGGAACGGTGCACCTATTTTACCATTGATTATGGTCAAAATGGTGGCTGAGATGAGATATGAACAAAACAGGCCCAGGTCCAGTTTTCTTTCTTGAGCCCGAAATATATTTGAGACGAACATCCCCAAGTTTATCAAAAAAACAGAAGCTTGTTTCGAAGTTAGGTCCATGTTGTCTAAATAAATTTAATCACCTAATTAATCAATAATCCAAATTTAATTAACCATAAAGATCTCACCTTTAGGCTTTAGTTTGTTTTTAGTCTCTGATACTGTTTCCATTGAAAGAGAATGTCAGAGATTGTATCATCGTCTCTCAGATCTTTAAACCCAAAGATCTCACCTTTAACTTCTCCTTATCGAATCCCAAGCTCCTTCTCTCAAACAAAAAGCTTCAAATTCCTTTGCTTTCCCGAGAAAATCTGCTTGTTAAAGGAGAGAATCAGAGCAATCGATGCCCAGAATCTCGATAATGATTCGCCTGTATCGATCGATCTCGAGCCGATCTGCAGCGAGAGCCATTTCGATCAGGTGATGGAGGAAGCTCAAAAGCTAAGCAAATCCGTTGTGATTGTGTGGTGAGTTTCTAGGGTTTAGGGTTTATTAGATCGAATCTGTAATAGAAATTGGTTTGTCTGATTCTGTGAGACATAACACATGAAGTCTTTTATTTGTTCATTTTTGTGTGTGTGTGTGTTTTATTTTATGGGTTTTAGTGAAGATTTTGCTAAAGATTGGGTTTTTTTTTAGGATGGCAGCTTGGTGTAGGAAATGTATATACTTGAAACCGAAACTCGAAAAGCTGTCTGCTGAATTTTATCCAAGGTTTGTTGTTTTTTTTACATACTAATTTGTAAAACTCTACATTCTTGTTTTTCCAAGAAGATGCTTTTATGATCAATGAGATTGATTTGTTGTTGGGATCTCAGACAGTGCGATTTCGGTCTAACTTGTGTTCTTGATTTGATAATTACGACATGTAGATTGCGGTTTTATCATGTTGATGTTAACTCTGTGCCATACAAACTTGTTTCTCGCGCAGGCGTTACGGTAAAGACTATATAGTGTTGAATAAAAACTTCATGTTTTGTCTCTGTTACCTCTCCTAATGAAATCAGTTTTGATCTAACTATTGTTTAATCTGTGTTTTGGGGGGAACTCAGAAAATGCCAACTATACAGGTTTCTCTCTTCAAGAAACTTATATAGTTTAGTCTGACTAAACTCTTTTTAGAAAACAATCTTTGACTATGTGTTCTTTGTTCATTCTTGTAGCTATGGAGAGATGGAGAGAAACAAGGTGAAGTTATCGGTGGTCACAAAGCGCATTTTGTGGTTAATGAAGTCAGGGAAATGATAGAGAACGATTCTATAAGTTGAATGTTTGTGGTCTTTCTCAAGACTTTGCTCTCTTACACTTCTCATTGTTCTTAAAACATTTTTTAGTCTTTTCATATATAGAAAGTTAGGTCCTGTTTTGGCTTGTGATTAGTTAAGTTCTCGTGTCCAAAATAAATAACAATTATTCAAAAATTTTGTTTTGTTTTGATTGTAGCTTAGCATCTAAGTAGTTTTTTTCCAACCGAGAGCGACGAGGTTCGAACCCCGGGTTATGCGATTAGATGCAGAGTGACTACCATTGGACCATTTGCTCATCCGCTTTTGTTTTCTTTCTATAAATAGATTCTGAAAATATATATACTCCTTAGTTTTGTAACGTAAGATTTTCTAGAAAAAAATCACAAATTAACAAGTGTTTTAAAATGACTTTTATAATCTCATTTATTATTGTTATTATAATTGATAAAATATAAACGTGATAAAAAATAAAAGTATAAGTAAAGATATAATAGAAAATTATGATATTTAAAAAACAGAGGGAGTATATGATATCAAGCCACAACTTATTGGATAGTATTGGGCCAAATAATCATTCGGAACATTTTATAATATAAAGCCCATTACGTTGTGTCCCTAATCCAAACCAATAGTGACAAATAATGTGTGATGTTTTAGATTTATTGTGATGGCATGTGTGTGTGGAACGAAAAATGAAATTTGAATAAATTAATAAAAATGAACACACATTGTTTGAAACTTATAATGCTCGTGATGTCAAAAGTCTTACGAGGTTTCTTGATAGATTTTGATTCTAATAAAAAAAAAGAATTTGGTTTCCTTCAACAATTTTTCGTGTTTAACATAATTATTCTTCGTCATAACTCATAATTAGGATAGACTTTGGCGTTTGAGTAATTTTTTTAAAAAATAGTTATCAATGCATGGAGAAGATAAAGTACATGTCTTTATCAAAAACACAAAGATAAGTACACGTACAATATATGGTTCAAAATTATATTCAATCCGTATAAAGTAACTAATCAAAGACTATACTACGAAATATTGAAATTATATAAAAACTACAACTTACGTGTTATGTTGAAAACAAAACACAGGTGATAATAATAATACAAGAAATAAATTTGATACCAATAATTAATGTTTATCATAATAGTTTTAAATTGAGGAATTCACAAAACTACGCCCTTTCAACACCTCTTTCACAACACTACATCTAATTTAATTTTTTCACATATTTACACTATTTCAAAATTTTAAAAGCTTGATTTACCCTTTAAAAAATATTAAAATTAATTTTTTTTCATTTGGTTCGCTAATTAGTATTTAGGGTATAGTATTAAGTGGGTAGAATTGTGTGCGTATGATTTATTTGGATTTAATTTTGAGTTTTTAGATGTAGTTTTGTGAAATATTTTGGAAATGGTGTAATTTTGTGAAATGTAATTCAAATGGTGTAGTTTTGCGATTCTCCCTTTTAAATTTGAAATTCTACAATTGAACTGATTTCACATACTATTAAATTATACATACTGATTTAGATACGACTTTATTTGAATTAAGACACCTATTGAGACTTTTTTCTAAAGACTCGAAAAATCTTTATTCGATAAAAAAATATCAAAATAATAAAAACCGAAAAGATATTTTTAACTAGTCAACTTAAACGGGGCGGGCTTGGACACATGTTTGATGACCGCGGACCTAGCGGGCCGGTCCGTTGCGGTCACAAAAAAAATTCAATCCGCGGCGGGGCGGGCTAGATGGACGCGGGCCGACCCGTTTGACACCCCTCAAACCCAATCAATTCGTATATATCTTAATAGTTGTCAAATAAATATTTTTGGTTGGGACCATTACGTAATTAAGCGAATATTCTTTATTTCCAAGAAATGCTAAAAAATCTCATTAGGCCAACAAACAACCACACGAGACGAGATTACGAGAAGGATAATAAAGTCATTTCAACGTCGGCCAATTAAAAAAAGACCTCTCGTGACTTTTTGATCCTTTAAAATGAAATTAATTAATTAATTAAAAAAAAAACAAATCAGAAACTCACAGATATATTTGGCGGTTGTATAAATCGCAGAGAAAACACTGTTTTCGTCATCGTTACCGTTTCGGATTCCTTTCGTCTTTTTCACGCGTTTTCTCGCGTTTTCTCGAGAAAAAAACAAAATGGGATTGTTCACGAGTGTGTTGGGGATTTTAGGTTTCGTAATCGGAATCCCTATCGGACTCATCATCGGATTCGTCGTCTTGATTTATTCAAACCCTAAACACGAAGAGGTTAATAAAATCGATTCTCGAAAACACACTCGTCGCGTCTTTTTCGTTCGATTTCGTTCATGTTTCTGTGTGTGTGTTTGTGATTGTTCTGTTTTTTTGAATCTGATGAAATCTGAGTGCTTATTTTGTGAGTTTTTGGGGTTTATAAAATAAACCTAAACCCAATTTGTAAAAAATCGCTGTTTTAAAATTCAATTTTTGATATGTTAATTACTTTAGTTTATTGAATGTAATGTTGATAATGTTTATTAACATTGTGTAGTATCCACCTGCAAGGCCATTAGTGGAGACAAGTATCAGTGTCCTGCTTGATCTTTTACCAGATATTCCTTTATGGATTAAGAATCCAAATTATGAAAGAGTAAGTCTTTTATCACATTCATATACCATTTATATTATGTTTATGATTACTATTACTCATAGTTTTTTTCGATTGTTTTTTTTACATTAAGGTGGATTGGTTTAACAGATTTGTCTCGTACATGTGGCCTTACCTTGACAAGGTTTTTCTGTACTTATGTTTCTCATAAACTTGTATTAAATTTTGGATCTTTGTTTTAAAGGCTTGAGCTTTCTTCTTATGCATAGGCTATTTGTGGGATTATCCAGAGTTCTGCAGAACCGATATTCGCTGATTATATTGGGAAGTTCTGTATAGAGTCCATAGAGTTTGAGAATTTGAGCCTTGGACCGCTTCCACCGTCAGTTCACGGTAAATTCCTAGTCCATTTTTGTTCTTTTTCGCCTTCTTTAGATTCGTGTTTTGATGTGGTAATGGTGCAAAAGGCATATTTTGAGTCTAATGATCCTTTGTGCAGGTGTTAAGGTTTATGAGACCAATGAGAAAGAGCTTTTGTTTGAACCATCAATCAAGTGGGCAGGCAATCCCAACATTGTTTTGGTGATAAAGATTATGTCTTTATCAATTAAAGTTCAGGTAAGTAAAGAGTTTAAATTGTTCAAAGAATAAAACTTTACACACTGTTAATGCAATAAACATAAAGTTTTAGTCTCTTGACTTCTTCTGACTATCTAAATATTTACTTTTGCAGCTAGTAGATCTCCAATTTTTTGCTATAATGCGTGTAGCTTTGAAGCCTCTTTTGCCGACTTTCCCTTGTTTCGGAATGGTTGCAGTTTCATTGATGGAAAAGGTAGTTAGGTTTCACAAAGGAGAGACTCAGAATAGACTTAGAAGTTGCCTTGAGGTGGGGAAAATTGATCATTGTCATTCTCTTTGTAGCCGCATGTTGATTTTGGATTGAAAGTGCTTGGTGGGGATCTCATGTCAATACCGGGACTCTACAGATATGTTCAGGTGCTACATTGATGATCCTCCTATGGGTAGGAGTTAGATTATGTTGTTTATTTAGTCCAATGAGATGCTGCTTGAATGCTTGTTTTGTTATGACTTAACTTTTGTTTGATGGGTTTTGCAGGAAACTATTAAAAAGCAAGTTTCAAGCATGTACCACTGGCCACAAGTGCTTGAGATACCTATACTTGATGCTTCAACGTAAGTGTCCTTTAAGTATATATAAGTCATGATGTTTTTCTGTTTATTTCCTCTGATATAGTATGAGTTTTCACTTCTGTATGCAGAGTGTCTGTAAAGAAGCCTGTAGGATTACTACATGTGAACATTATCCGAGCTCACAATCTCCTCAAGAAGGATTTGTTAGGAACATCTGATCCTTATGTCAAGCTTAGCTTAACCGGAGAAAAGCTTCTGGCTAAGAAAACCACCATAAAGAAGAGGAACTTAAACCCGATATGGAACGAACATTTCCAGCTAACTGTGAAAGATCCAATATCACAAGTTCTTCAACTAGAAGTCTTTGACTGGGACAAGGTCTCAGAATCTCATTTCACTCCTCTATATGAAAATCACGACCCGGTTTCTTCTATAGTTAAAACATTGTGTGTAATTGTTATGAAAGCTTCTCTCTTTATCTCTATAGGTTGGTGGGCATGATAGGTTGGGAATGCAGATGATCCCTTTGAAAAAGATTAAACCGGGCGAGAAGAAAGCGTTTAATCTTGATCTGATCAAGAACTCAAATGTTGCTATTGATTCTAAAGACAAGAAACAGAGAGGAAGATTAGAGTTGGATCTAAGGTATGTGCCTTTCAGAGAAGAAAGCATGAGGAGCAGAACCGAAAGTCAAGATGAGTACAAGAGAAAACAAAGCTGCAGGGACAAGAAATCATCAGAGGACGATGATGAGTTTCTAGGCCGTGCCGGTCTACTCTCTGTTGCTATCCAATCAGCCAAAGATGTTGAAGGGAAGAAGAAACACACAAACCCTTATGCTCTTGTTCTCTTCAGGGGAGAAAAGAAGAAAACAAAGGTGAAAAAAATCCTAAACCTGCATTTTTGCTTAGAAGTTTTATATAGTTTAATAACTTAATGGCTTATAATGAGACTTTCTTGATCAGATGATGAAGAAAACAAGAGACCCGCGATGGAACGAAGAATTTGAGTTTACATTAGAGGAGCCACCATTGAAAGAGAGTATACGCGTTGAGGTCATGAGTAAAGGAACTGGCTTTAACTTTCGTTCCAAGGTAAAAAAAGATCTTATTATGCGTTGAGCCAAGCCTGCTGCTAATAAAACCATAACTAATGTTTGGTATTGTTTATGTTTTTGTGTGGTAGGAGGAATTGGGACATGTAGACATAAACTTGGATGATGTTGTTGAAAATGGAAGGATTAACCACAAATACCATCTTATCAATTCCAGAAACGGCATTATTCATATTGAGATTAGTTGGACGACTAGCTAATGATAATTATAATTATTGCAAATGTACAACATTTCTTGTTTTAATGCAATTTTCCCCCTCAAAATGTTGTGTCGCTAATCAAAAATCTCATCTAAATCATTAAGGAAAATGTTATATGCTATGGAATATAATCAAAGAAAGATAATTAGATATTGAAGACAATATGCTTCTTGAATCAAATATAAACCCAAGAAACAAAAATACCCTTATTGCTAATATCATTCAAGGAGCATCTTTTACAACTTTTGTAATGGGTATTAATTAGTGATTTCTGCAACTTTGTAAATTTTTAAATTTAAATTTACATTTACCAAAGCGCATTTATTTGAGCGGGTCAAACTTTAGTATTATTTATACACTTCAGAATTGGCTTACAAATCAGCAACAACTTTCTTCCTTGTCACGGCATCATCAACAACAGCAAAATCATATCCCTAGACTTTTTTGTTGACATGCTTCTTATTTGCCTTCTTTCCCTCTTCCTTCGCGGTGATAACATCGACACGGCTCATCTGAAGTTGAAAGGCAGGAGCAATCTTGCTTCCGCAGCTACAATAACTTCCCGACCAATCAAAGCTACCAAGCCTAGCTTTACACTCAGGACACATTTAACTTCCCTTCCAACACATCACCAGCCACTAAACACATGTAGATAACAACATATTAGTAATTAAGACCAATCAAGAAACACAAAAAAAAACTATTACCGAAGTCGAAAAAGGTTAAAAAGCTATTACGTAACACAATCAATGCCGTGAGGCAAAAGTTAAAAAGAAAAAAGACCATACGAGAGATAAAATATTAAATCTTGAAAGTGTGTGGTGGAATCAATCAGAGTTTCTTCACTACGATTTTAGGATTTCTCTCTCGTTGAATGATTTTAGGGTTTCAGTTTTGTTATAATATTGGGATATCAGGATATGGATGCAGATAGGTTTAAATAATATTAATTGGGCCTCTAGATATTGTTAAATAAGACCATCAATAGTCAATACAATCTTATTAAATGGATTTGTTAGAGCATATCCATTGGTGTTTCTTAAAGAGATCTTAGCAGGTGGGGCCCATTAAATAGTTAAGATCTGGATCTTATATTTCCTATTTAAGATCCGGATCTTAACTATTTAGTGGGCCCTTTGTATACGTGGCGATCTATGATTGATGCGTTTTTAATTATTTTATTTTTCTTTTTTTTAATACCAACTGTTCATGGGTCTCAATGAATAGTTAAGAAATTTTGTAGGTTTCTCTGATGAAGATGGTCTTACACTTTGCATTAATTTTGTTTACTTCACAGTTAATAAAAAAAACAACAACAAAAAAAAACAGAGCAATTTCACACGAGAAAGCATCAAGACATTGTTCGACTCGTTAGGCATAATTTAGAGCTACCATTATTACACAACACCTTTTCCGCGATCTCATCGTGATCGCCAACGCTCTTAAGCGGTTGCACCAAACGATGTTCGCCGTTAACCATAACCGCTTTTTCGCAGCGGCAGATAAACAATCCGGTTCTCTTCTTATCGCATCCGCTGAACGCTAAAGACGTCGACGATAAGCCGATTCTTGAGAAGTTAGCAGCAACCGCAGACGCCGCGGGCTCTGCGGTTGTAACGCTCCAAGTAACACTCGCTTCGCTCTAAAGGAACTAGAAATCAAAGAGAACTCTCAAGAAGATAAATAGTCTGAATGATATCTTATTATTGAATGCAAGCGATTACAACAGCTTTTATAGAATAAGCTTAACAACTTAAAAGAGAAACTAACGGAGAAATACTAGATAACAAACTAAATGCGAAACAAACTCATTTAGCTCCTATTATTATGCTTGACTTATTACTGATTCAGACTTTGTCAAAACTAACCAACAAATTCCTCCCCTTAAACTGAAGTACTTCTCCAAATCAGTTTAACCTTCGAACTCCAAGTGACTGTCTGAGCTTTTCGAACTGATCCAACTTGATAGGCTTTGTCATAATGTCAGCAACTTGTTCATTTGTTCCACAGAAAACTAACTTCATAACTCCTTCATTTGTAAGATCTCTCAAGTAATGGTACCTTACGTCGATGTGTTTAGTTCTTCGATGCATAACCGGATTCCTTGACAGTTTTATAGAAGAACTATTGTCACACATAATGTTAACACACCCACCAGCTAGAAAGTTCAGTTCCTGCAACAAACCTTTCAGCCAAACACAATGACAAGCTGAAGACGTTGCTGCAACGTACTCGGCTTCGGTGGTAGACAAAGTCACAATACTTTGTTTCCTTGAACTCCAACAAACCGCTGCTCCATTGAGCAGAAAAACATACCCCGACGTACTTTTTCTATCGTCCAAGTCCCGAGCATAATCGCTATCCGTATAGCCCACCACATTCAGATTCGATGACCTCTTATAGAAAACACCAAACTCCAATGTACCCTTCAAGTATCTTAGCACTCTTTTGGCAACCATCATATGTTCTTCTTTAGGATCAGCCATAAAACGAGAGATTAGACACACCACAAACATCAAATCAGGTCTTGTTACTGTAAGGTACATCAAGCTTCCCACAAGCTGTTTATAAACTGTTGCATCGACTCCACTCTTTCCTGCCTTAGAGACGATAGTGCCTGGAACTATTGGGTTCTTGACTGAGTTGCACTCCCACATATTAAATCTCTCCAAGACCTCTTTAGCGTACTTCCTTTGGCAAAGATGAATGCCATCACTGTCTTGGTGAACCTCTACTCCAAGGAAAAATTTCATTTTCCCCATATCGGTCATCTCGAACTCCTTTTGCATCGACGATTTAAATTCTGCGCATAGTAATTCATTATCACCAGTGAATATCAGATCGTCGACATAGAGACTTACAACCAGGATGTGTTTTTCTGTTTTCTTAAAAAACAGAGTATGATCATAGTTGCTTTTCTCGAACCCTTCCTTGTAAAAATAACTTTCGATCCGGCTGAACCATGCTCGTGGTGCTTGTTTCAGACCGTAAAGCGCCTTCTTCAGTCGATACACTTTATCTTCCTCCCCTGCTTTGATAAAACCTTCAGGCTGATCGACATACACTACTTCCTTGAGCTCTCCGTATAAGAAAGCGCTCTTCACATCGAGCTGAAAAACATTCCAACCATTTTGAGCTGCGACAGCTAACACACTTCTTATTGTATCCCAACGAGCAACAGGCGCAAAGACTTCGGTATAATCAACCCCAGCAGTTTGAGAATAACCCTTCGCAACTAACCGAGCTTTGTATTTTTCCACCTTTCCTTCTTCATTTAACTTGGTCTTGTAAACCCATTTTACACCAATCTTCTTTGCTTCGGATGGCGAGCATCACAAGTTCCCATGTGTGATTTTTCTCAATGGAAAGGATCTCTTGCCTCATTGCTTCGTTCCATTTTTCTTCCTTTGCGGCATCGTAAAAGTGAATTGGGTCGTCACTACTTACGTAGAGAGCAAAGTTTATCAAAGCATCATCTTCTAGATTTTCTTCTTCTCCAGTAACGAAATCTTGCATCCATGTAGGTGGTCTTCTCGGTCTTGTTGATTTTTCTCCGGTTTCGATTTCTCTGGTTTCATCTATTGGAGCATTTGTGGTCTCCTCTGTTACTGCAGGCTCATTCACTGTTGCAGGTTCTAACTCAACCTCATCATCGGTTTCGTCTTCTTCAGTAACTCCATCATCTCCCCAAGTAAGTTCCTTCTCTTCAGGTTTGCTCAATTTCCAATCCCATTTAGCATCTTCTTCAAAGATAACATCTCTGCTAATGGTGATCTTCTTTGCAATTGGGTCGTACAACCTATAAGCTTTGGATTCCTCGCTGACTCCAAGTAGAATACACTTGTGGCTACGATCATCAAGCTTTATTCTCTTTTGAGCCGGAATGTGAACATGAGCAATTGAGCCGAAAACTCTGAAGTAGCTGATCTTCGGCTTTATTCCTGTCCATCTCTCTTCAGGGACTTTATCTACTATTGCCTTTGTCATGCTTCGATTCAGAATATAGGTTGTCCATCTTGCTGCGTCAGGCCAGAAAGTTCTTGGCAATTCTTTCTCGGACAGCAGACAACGAACCATATTCATTATAGTTCGGTTTCTCCTCTCTGCGACTCCGTTTTGTTGAGGAGTGTATGCTGCAGTAAGTTGTCTTTTTATGCCATGTTCTTTACAGAATTGATTGAAACTTTCTGATGTGAATTCGCCTCCTCTGTCCGTACGAAGTCCACGAATCACGGTTTTAGCTTCTTTCTCCACCAAGTTTTTGAACACTTTAAAAGTTTCAAAAGCTTCGGATTTCTCTGAAAGGAAATAGATCCATGTCTTTCGAGAGAAATCATCAATAAGAACCATCATGTACCTCTTTCCGCTGTTTGACGTGGGAGTGATTGGTCCGCATAGGTCGGTGTGAATCAATGCCAGTTTCTCGGTTGCTCTCCACTTGCTCTTCTTTGGGAATTTTTCTCGCTGCGTTTACCCACATTGCATACAGTGCACACCTTTCCTTCATTCTTCATGTTTGGAAGCCCTTTTACCAACTCCTTCTTTTGCATAATCTGAATGGACATGTTGTTGAGATGTCCTAACCTTCTATGCCACAGAGATCCGAGATCTTCTTCCTCCACCTTGAGACACTTCTGAGAAATCGGCTTATTCTTGGCATACATCAGGAACATCCGGTTCAACGTCATCTTTGTCTCCATAATCATACCTCTTTGACGATGGTAGATTTTGCAGGTTCCATTCTCGATTACAAACTTCAGTTGCTTCTCTTGTAGTTGCCCAATGCTCAGTAAATTGTTAGATAGATTTGGAATGTAATAGACATCGGTTATTACTTGTGTGATACCGCCAATCTCGAGTCTTACATTTCCCTTTCCTTCAACCGCCAATCTCGAGTTATTCCCCAAGCGAACTGAATGTTTGAAACCATCGTTGAGTTCTGTGAACCATTTCTTTTCTCCTGTCATGTGATTTGAGCAACCAGAGTCCAAAAACCACACACCTTTTCCTTCTGCCTTACTCACATCAGTGTGAGCCATCAACAATAGTTCTTCTTCTTCATCAAACTCAACATAGTTTGCTTTCTCTGTGCACTCATACGAGTAGTGCCCCTTTTTCTGACAATTGAAGCAGGTTATGGTGGATCGATCCACAAAGGATCTGCCTCGTCCACGTCCTCTATAACCACTTCTTCCTCTTCCTCTTACACGAAAATTCTTTGGCTCGTTCTCCACTTGCAAGACTTGCTCTTCGCACTTCTTCTCGGTCACTTTGCTTTCGTGTATCTGAAGAGAAGCTTGCAACTCATCCACCGTGAGTTCATCAATATCCTTGGATTCTTCAATTGTGCAAACCACAAAATTGAAATTTTCAGTGAGGCTTCGAAGAATTTTCTCAACGATCTTAACATCATCGATGATCTCTCCACAATTCTTCATGTCATTAGTTGTCTCCATGACTCTCCCAAAATAGCTGCTCACCGATTCTCCAATTTTCATCTCTAACGTCTCAAAGATCTTTCGAAGTCTTTGGAGTTGTGCTCGCTTCACTCGAGATCCTCCCTGATTTTTCAGTTTCATCGAATCCCACAACTGCTTAGCTGTCTCCTTTTGGGTGATAGTTTTCAGAATGGTTCTGTCAATTGATTGAAACAAATAGTTCTTGGCTTTGAGATCTTTGAGCTTCGCTTCTTCAAGAGATTTTAGTTGTGCCTCGTCAGGCGCAACAAGCTTTCTCAAATCCTCATATCCCGGATCAATGACACACCAAGTACTCCTTGGAACGGAGTAAATTCTCCATGAGCAAACTCCAATGGTCGTAATCTCCATCAAACAAAGGAACGGACGGCGTGGCGAACTTCTTTTCGACATTCTCACAAAGTGTTTAGCTCGATACCAGATAAAGGAACTAGAAATCAAAGAGAACTCTCAAGAAGATAAATAGTCTGAATGATATCTTATTATTGAATGCAAGCGATTACAACGGCTTTTATAGAATAAGCTTAACAACTTAAAAGAGAAACTAACGGAGAAATACTAGATAACAAACTAAATGCGAAACAAACTCATTTAGCTCCTATTATTATGCTTGACTTATTACTGATTCAGACTTTGTCAAAACTAACCAACACGCTCGGCTCGTATCCACACTCCGTCTCGGTCTCGTCTATCGAGTTCCGAGCGGGTGGTGGGACCCAAGCACGAACGGCGGGTTGAGTCGAGAAACTTTCGATCTCAAAGAGATCAGAGCTCGCGTCGCTAGTAGCTTCTTCGTCTACGATGACTCCCTTGGGACTAGTCGGATGCAGAACCAATTCAATTCGATTCAAAACTGGTTTAATTGGAGTGAAAACCGGTTTATTAGGAGTTAAAACCGGTTTAATTGGAGATAGAACCGGATTCTTGGTTTTCTCTGATGATTTTGAAGCTTCATAAAGAGTGGGGAAGCTAAAATTACTTACGTGAGCTTTAGATTCTCTGTTCACGGTTTGGTCGATAGATATGGTTTGATGATGATGAACGATTTGGTTCGATACGATTCGGTCAGAACCGGTTCTTGGCTCTACGATTCTTGGTTTGGTTTCTTTAACCTGAACCGATTTGGAGCTAGAGCAAGGACAAGTCCTACGTCTAAAAAACCATTTGTGACCACTTTTCTTGCTGTTACCACGTCCATTCCGGTTCGGTTCTTGTCGGTTATTGTTACAGAGCAAAACGGTTTGGCTATTCCAGCTAGCTTCAGAGGATGCTGTGGTAAAAGATGAAACTTTTGCTGATGAAACCGAAGAGAATCTTGGTCCATTTCTATCGTTATTACTTCCATTTTCACTAAAGTATCGTTTGGCTTCGAAAATGCTTATCTCATTATCTTCAGGCTCTTTTTGTTGTTGCTCGTTGTTGTTGTTGTTGTTGTTGTCTGGTTTGAGATATGAGGAGAAGGAGATATCGATGTCGTTTGGTCGATTTTGAAGGATCTTGATGTATGGATCAACACCATTGTGTTTAGTCGCGACAACGGTTAATGTTGTTTCCGCCATTGTAGGATCTTGTTGTGTGTTTTTTTCTGTTTCTTTTTTAGTAGAAGCTTATGTAACAAGTTAGTTAAGTGCTCTGTTTCTGTGCCTTTGTGTGTGTGTGTATATATAGTTGAGACTTGAGAGAGAAGTGTCATGAGTTAGTTATGTCCGAGAAAGATATAACTTTCTCGTTAAAATGTCATCATGACGTCCGTACGTGTAATTAGTGGTCTAATGAGTTCTTTGAAATGATTTATTTGATGTTAGATGTTAAATGTTAAATGACCTTAAGAGGATTGTTTTTATTTTTCTTAAGGTTGATTTTGTGTAACCTAAGTATTATTTACATTAAGATATGGTTTCTCTTACAAGAAAGGAGAACAAGTTTCTCATATTAAGATTTAAGGTTTATTTTTATGGTGGGAGGATTTAAGATTTAAGGTTTATTGTCTATAGTCTCTTTATACTATTTCTAAAACATTTTTGTATTTTAAATTTAGTATATCAGATTTTCTTATTTAAGGTTTAAAAATAAAGCAAGCTTCCCAATTATTTGTCATAATGATGAGTTACATTTTGTGGATATTAATCAATAATGTCGCAATTTTTATCAAAGACTTGCTCATGTTCTAAGAAAATTATTATAGTATGAAACGTTCCAATTTTTTAGTAATTATTAAAAGTTAAAGTATATCATCAAGTGTATATATCAAAAGAGTTCACATTTGATAGAAAAACCCAACCAAGTCGTGATCTAAGAAAATGAGAAGAAACATAAAGTAAAGTTGCACCCTATCTTCAAAATAGTATACGTGATGGTTTCCCTAAAGCCATAATAGAACCATGTGGCTTGTACATTATTATGTTTTTTTTGTATACGATGCTTTTTAAGCAACAAGACAAAGATAACTCCAAAGAAGGTGACAAATTCTCAAATAGTGATTACTTCCTATTCGACAAATATACAGATCAAAAGTGTGGATAAGAATTATGATCATTGTAATATTGTTGGGTCCATTTTTGTTACATATATATACTTTTTCGACATTTATCGAACAAATGCTACGAATATGAGTATTTGTAGGGTTCTTTAGGCTGTCAATTGTCCGGTTTGTTTTCTCCTTTTAACTTCAATTATTTGGTAAAAATATATAGAGCAATGAGTTGATTATGGTAAAGAGTTGCTTCTAAAAAAGATGATTTATTGATTATGAACTTATGATATCATATATATATATATATATATATATAATGGTGGAATAAATGACTATGGAGTCATAAAAATAGCTGCAATATTTGAATTAAAAACTCCTCGTAAGTTAAAACACTCTTTATAGCAATGCATTTCAGGAAATCTGACAACTTGCCATAGACTTCATTTTCGTCACATTGGGAGGGACAAAGATTGTCCGTGCTGTGGAGCGGAAGAAGAATCTATTAACCACACTTTGTTCGAATGCCCCCCGGCTCTTCAAGTTTGGGCGTTATCCCCTATTTCTTCCCAACCCTCGTTTTTCCCGAAGTTTTCGGTGTAATATAATTTTGAGTTCTTTTTTTGGAAGGCAAAAAAGTGTGGAATTGATCATGAAATTTTAAGAGTTTTCCCTTGGCTTCTATGGTTTATTTGGAAAGACAGAAACAACTTTGTGTTTAGTAACAAGGTGGATCACCCTCAAGACATAATAGACCATGCTATTTTAGAGAAAAATTCGTGGAGACAAGCCAATTCTCAAGAAATACTCGAAGAAGAGACCCCAGTCAATTCTTTTTTAGAAAACCTCGAGTTGATACTCTTTCGGAGTGTCAAGTTGATGGGTCTTGGATCGGCGCATATTCAATTAGTGACATTAGTTGGATAGTTTCCACCTTCACAACGACTTATAAAATGGCAATGATGGGTATTAGAAGATGTTTATCATCCCTCCACACTGAGTTGACCGCTCTAATTTGGGCAATGGATTGTATGAAGAATGAAGACTCTCTTATTTAAAAATTTGCTACATACTGCCAAGATTTGATCGCGATGATTTCGAATCCGTCAGGATGGCCTGCATTTGCTTCAGAGCTTGAGATGTTTTTCAATCTTAAAGAATCTTTTCACTTGTTTAGTATTCGCTTTAATCCTCGTTGTAGTAATACCCAAACTGATTTTCTCGCAAAAAAAGCGAGAGCCCGCGGTCTTTTATTTTCTCATGTAAGTTCATCGGCTCCAGATTGACTTTCTCTAGAAGAAATCTTTTTTCCGATGGCTTAATATTAATATGATGTTAATTTGTTGTAAAAAAAAAAAAACTTTTTTGTTGAACAAAACTTGAAAAACAATAATCCTTTTTTGTAACATTTCTTGCTCTTTCTTTTTCACCTCTAGAAGTCGGTAAATTCTATTCTAGAGGTGAGCTGCCGCCGCGGTTTATTGACATTGAAAAATTGTGGGAACGAGTTACCTTTAAAAACTTACGCGATGAGGAAGGCGATCATGAAGCATTAGTAAGTGAAAGTAGCTGAACATTGAGTACCCTTTGTTACTTCTCTATCATTCCCCGAAATTTCCCTCATCTTACAAATCAAACTATTAACTTTTCAAGGCAAAAAAAAGAAGCAAACAACAACATATTTGCATTAATCTCAAAAATGGAATGAACCAAATCCAAAAACCAAAGTGAACTTAAACAAATCTTGCTAAAGCTAACATCACTTTAACCTTATGTCTTATATAACATGAAGATTTCTCAAATAAGTCTTAGACAATTAGTACAAACTACAAAGATGAATTTTTTTAAAAGTTTTTGTGCATATCTTCCTAAATGTAAAACCCAATACACACATAATGACAGAGACAAGCAAGAATCATATATAAGATGATCTGGTTCAAAATAAAATAAAATCCAAGACAAAACTCACAGATTTTCATAGCATTGCTTGTTTTGTGGTAAATTGATACATAGATACATAATATGATGAATCAGTTCTCAAGCTCAATATCTCATTAACGATAAGAGATAAAGATAGCACCTTGAAGCTCTTTGGTCATCGCATAAGAGGCTTGCAGAGGATAAATCACATATGCAGAAGTCCCGGCGTTGCACGGTGGAGCATTGTAATCTCCGTAACTTTCATACGGCGGCGGGGACGATGATGTGCTTTACTTGATCTAAGAGCATGATTATCCCTTGGACCAAAAAAAATACCTAAAAGAGTTTTTTATTTTTATTTTTTTTTGAAAAAAATAATAATCAGACTAATCGCGGACCGCCGTGTGTCAGTTGATCCGCGAAAAGTCTAAGGATTGATCCTTAAAAAAAGATTTTAAGTAGTGAACCTTAAAATTATCGTGGGGCCCACGGGTTAAAGACCACCTTTAGGCCCGATAATCATTGTCTATGGTATGTTAAAATAGAGAAGAGCAGTCTTTGGAATTTTGTATCTGATTTCAAACTATTTACGATTGTGTGCCATCGAAGACTCCATCTTAACCGAAATCAACGGTTTTGTGGTCTCTGGTTTAAAAATTAATTTTGAAATGGTTTAAGATGGTCTTGTTAGATCCTTTTTTAATTAAATTCAATATTAGTTTTTTTTTATTTGACCACACGTTTCTTCACTAAATATTATTACTACCTCTCTTCCTTAAAGATTTAATGTTTTGGCTTTATCACATAAATGGTTAACCAATCAATCATAATTAATAACCAATAATGATAGAAGATTAAAGGTCATACTTTAATTATTTATGTTGACTAATGCAAATTTCTATACGTGATCCACCTCCATAATCGTAATAAAAGTATTCTCTACTTGATAACTTGATGACTTTAAATTCGCTCAAATTTCTGTTGGATTAAATTTCAACAAAATGAAAGTTTTGAAATTTTATTTTGGAGGCAAACACGTTTTTATAACTTTTCATAAGTGGTATATATTGAGATTATATTCTACAATGTGGAAACAAATTCATAGAAGAGATGTAGTATTACTAACCAAATAGATATGGATGCGGTTTTTAATTTGTTGTAATTTTTGTATAATAAGATATATTTTACTTATGTATTTAAATTTTTTAGTAAAAATATATTCAAAAAATTTCTACTTCGACTTGGATTATATGTTTGTGGTCTCATATTTCACATAATACATGAATATATTGTAATTTTTATTATTTTCTTGTAGTGATTATAATATACAATTTCTTTATTTATGTAGATTTTGATTTTACAAATATGATTTGATTATATCTCATAAACTATATGTGATATATTCCGACCCGTTGGAAAAATTACATGTATATATTATACATAGACTAAATTTGATTTAGTCTCATAACAATTATCATTCTATAATTTTTAATAACCTGTTACAAAACTAAAATACATGGAGATCATTTTTATTCAAATTGAATGTTAAAAACTTTAAATCCACGATTATACATAGATTTAAATCTGAAACTAATCCGTGAAAAATAACTTTATTAATAAATTAATCCGTAAAACCTATAATTATAAAATATATTATTTAAATATTATTAATTCCGTTTTTAAAACTTAAATTTAAATCGATATAATTATGTGTGTTTGGTTCCGATTTTAGCGGAAAATATATGCGTTAGACTTTTCGAAAAAGAGGCAATCGATTTGTATAATTTGTATTCAATTGGGCATAATTTGGTGGGCTTTATGAACTTTTTCACTTAATCCATTATAATCATAAAACAAATTTTAAAATATACTTTATGATATAATTATGTAGTGACATTGTATGATAATAAGAATTTTTTTAAGGGTTATTTATAAAAATGCTTTCCATTTAATAGTTAAGATTTAAAATCTTTCGAGCTTTCAATATTTTATTTTTCTCGGATTTATATTAAACTAGATGAAATCCCGCGTAATACGCGGACAAATTACATAAAAATATTTTATAATTATATATTAATATTGTTAGTAAATTTGTATAGTTATAGTTAGATTTAAACGGAAATTAATATTATATCCGTTATTTTATTAACATATAAATAGAAAACACACACAAAAATATATAATAATAGTAAATAAGTGATTTTTACTTTTTTATCTATTAAGAAATAAAATAACACATTTTTTGTTTTATTACATTGTTTTTGTTATTTACATGAAAAAACATTTGTTTTAAATTAATAATTAAATAGTGGATCCATGAAGATAACAATCTTCAAGATTTTCTTTATTTTTTCAAGTAATTTTATGTTTTTATTTTTTCTTATTTCTAATTTTTTTATTGATTATTTCTTAAAATTTCTTAAATTTTTCTTTTTCTATGTTATTTTCCTTATTTCTAATTATTTTATTTTTCTATATTTCGGATTAATTTATTTTATTTCTAATTATTTGATAATTAATGTTAATTTTTTTATGATTATTTTCCTTATTTCTGTTTTTTCTCAATATGGTTAAGTTTTCATTTTAATACACATGTCACGATCTGAACTAACCATTACTAATGTTACGATCTCATGAGTTATAATTATGTTTGTCAAACTCACCTTAAACGCGCTCAGTTTTATATAATAAAATTATTTGATAATTATGTTATTTTTTCGTTTGGTTACTTTTTCCTTTTTTTGTTTTTCCTTTTTTTGTTTTTCCTTTCTCTTTTTTCTTATTTTTTGTTTTGCCTTTTTTCCTAAACGTTACATTTTTTTCTTCTTTTAAAATTATTAACATTTTTCCTAAATATTATTAACATTTTTGTTCTTTTTTTAATTGGGACACGTGTCACGATCTGGTGAGTTATAATTAAACGCGCTCACTTTTATATAATAAGATATTTCGGATTAATTTATTTTATTTCTAATTATTTGATAATTCATGTTAATTTTTTTTTATTATTTTCCTTATTTATGTTTTTCTTGTTTTAAATTAATAATTAGATAGTAGATCCACGAAGATAACAAATAAGTTATCATAAAGATTTTCTTTATTTTTGCAAGTAATTTTACTTTTTATTGATTATTTTTAAAATATTCTTAAATTTTTCTTTTTCTATGTTATTTTCCTTATTTCTGATTATTTTATTATTCTATATTTCGGATTAATTTATTTTATTTCTAAATATTTGATAATTAATGTTAATTTTTTATTTTTGATTATTTTCCTTATTTTTGTTTTTTCTCAATATTGTTAAGTTTCCATTTTATAAGATGTTTACGTATCAATTTTAATACACATGTCACGATCTGAACTAACCATTTTTGTTTTTCCTTTATCTTTTCTTTTAAATTTTTTGTTTTGCCTTTTTTCGTAAACGTTACTTTTTTCTTCTTTTAAAATTATTAACATTTTTCCTAAACATTATTAACATTTTTCCTAAAATTATTAACATTATTAACATTTTTCTTCTTTTTTAATTGTGACACGTGTCACGATCTCTGTTGAGTTATAACTAAACGCGCTCACTTTTATATAATAAGATATGATGTGAAAATCAAAGTACTGAGTTTTTAAGCTTTTAGTCTTATAAAATAATTTTATATTTTTATTAATTATTCCAAAATAGGAGAAAGATATAGATAGGATGTGTTCCACAAGAACATTGCGATAACACATAGTACAATAGATAGATATATTATTAGGTAGAGATTATTATTATGATAAATAGAGATCCATATATAATATAAAAGAAAGATCTCTAGGGCTTGGCGTCTCCATCAAATCCACGTTGGAGAAATCCAACGGATGAGAGATGCGAGACGTCGCTCCAAGAACCAATGGTCCATTTCTCGTCGCCAGAGAAATGAACAACATTCACCGAAGCATTCAGAAGTTTCCCGGCAGAGGCGGCTTGCGTAATCCTCATGTAAATGGCTCTTAGCACTCCTCCATGAGTTACCACTATGACTCTTTCCCCTTCGAATTCATATTTATTTACACATAAGTTATAAGGATACAAAACCAAATTTGAATTGAAATAACTCTTAATATAATGTGTAGATTATATAAGATACCTTTGTGTTTCTTTGCAATTTGCTCAAGAGCATTCATGGATCGGTCACAAAGTTGGTCAAAGCTCTCTCCTCCTCCCTTTTACAAAATATAATATGGAAATATATTAAGGTGATATAAATTATAAATTATGTAAATGAATTATATTAAAAACAAAATATGAATTAAAAAAAAGCTTACAGGAATCTCAAGGTCATTTTGGGAAGAGAAAAAAGCAGAGTAGGCTTCAGGTTCTTTATCTGCTCCATCTTTCCAATAAAGCCCTTGGAGACTGCCCACGTGTCTCTCCTTTAAGTCAGGGACTTCAGTTACCTGTTATTACACATTTATTGTATATATTTATTACATCATTCTCCTATAAGTTTGGAACCCTTTTATTATTATTTTTTGGATTTCTAAAAATGAAGGTATTTTGATTTTCTCATATGTAATTTTATGCAATTTAAAAGATTGTAATTTTTGCAGTTAATATAAACTAGGATAATGAAATCATTATTTGAAATGTTTTGTAACCCATTTATATTCTTGTATATAATTTTAGTGATCAGAGTTATAATGGTCACATGATACCTCAGGACAAAAGCAAGTTTTGGCGATCATGAGAGCAGTGTCTTTGGCTCGCTTGAGATCTGATGAATACACAGCTTTTGGTCTTGCCTCTTTTCCCAATCTCTCAGAGATCTAATTAAATCATGCATGTGTTAGTCCTTTAATTAATGTTATATAATAATGTGAATCTATGCATATAAAAGGAGAAATTAAAGAGAGATGGGAAAGGATTTGATCTTAACTGCAACAGCTTGCTTTTGTCCAATTTCGTTAAGCTCTGACTCCATTTGTCCCTGTATTTAATTACAAATTATTTTGTTTATTTGAAATTTAATTAAAAAAAATAGTAATCCCTCTGTTTTTAAAAGATTGATCTTTTAGAATTTTCTCTTGTTTTTTAAAGATTGATTTTCTTGTATTTTAAATATTTTTAGTTCATTGAGAATAGTGAATTATACATTTCAAAATATATTAATTGAAGTTATTGAATTATTATTGGTTGAAAATTTTATAAAATTGTGAAATACAAAAAAAACCATGTATTTAATCGTGAACATTAATTCACTTTTTTAGTATGTGTGAAAAAATTTAGAAAATCAAACAATAAAAAAACAGAGGGAGTATGTGTTAAAATAGATATGTATATATGTATGTATGTACCTGGATTCTACCAGCAGCATTCCAAGTGGTTTCTCCATGACGAACAAGAACAATCTCAGTCACTTCACTTTCAACTTTGTTGTCTTCACCATTCCATTTGAACTCAGTTGCTGCATCGATCCTATATTTTTGTAAATAAATTTTCTATCAATCACATTAATATGATATATAATAAGTTATATTTTTTTTAATTATGATATAACTAATTAATTAATAGATCCGCATTGTACACAAACATTGAGGACGTAAAAAATGTAACCTATCTTGTGAATAATATAATAAAAATTGATGAGATCGTGTTTTAATACAAAGAAAAAAAACATTTAAACATACCATTCATGACCCATGTTATTGGAAAGGGTGTTTGTTTGTTTTTTTGTAGGAAAATTGAAGTCAAAGAAGAACAATGAGAGAATTATGTGTTGTTTTGTTATCAGAAGTTTGATATGGAGTTCTGCTTTTATAGGCTTTTTTGAATGAGGGGAAAACTTTTTTATTGTTTTATTTTTTAATGTTATTTACTGGAAAATAATGAATTGATTGTGGCAGCTCATTGATTGATAATGCTGGTCATACTTGTTAATTATTGTATTACTAAAATATTTTAATTAGGTCCTATAGCTATGATTAAAATGCCTAATATACATAATTAAAAATGACTAAAATTTTAATATTACGATAGAGATATTGTACTACTAAAATTATGTTATTAGGTCCTAGGACTTAATCCAAATAAATTAAATAAGTGACCAAAATGTTTTGTTGGAATAGGATTATTTGGTCTTATCTTGGTTATATTAGAATTATTCTACTACTTTATAGAGTTAGTATGACCAAAAAGCCTAATAAAAATTAAATATAGAAAAAATTTGGAAAAATAACTCATATATGTTTTGAATTTTGAAAAGTAGACATTTTATTTATTTTTTTGAAAACTAACTCTTTTTAGATGACATTTAACTTTTTTGCCCACATTTAAATTAATAATTAATTATTATTGAATAAAATTTAATCAGAAAAATATAATTAAATTTTATATCTTTAAAATATAAACTCAAAATAATATATTTAATAATAATATCTTTATTTTTTATCTTAGATAAATCTGTAATATTTGTTTTATATTTAAAATTTGATTATAAATAAATCTATTAATATTTTAAGTTTCCCTACCAATGTTCGATATTCTGTATATAATGTTTAATACGTCGGGTTATGAAGATGGTATAATACGTCGATGCGTCGTTTGTTTCGTTAATCAATAAGTCACATGAGATGAAAGCGGTAAGTCGGTTAAATACAAAGAAGAAGGATAAAATGAAAAAAAACGGAAAACAATCGATGAAGAAGGAAAATTAATTGAAATCATGGTTCAAATTAAAATCTAGAAATCCCAATTCACATTAAATCTCTCAAAAGTTATCGTCTTTTTTCATTTTATGATATGATGATGGTTCATATTAATGGAAATCTTCCATTACAACCAGAAGGTTCACTACAGGCTTTACAAAAGCCCACTCAAGATAAGTTAAAGCCCAATGAAGAAATAATGCAGAAGCCCAACACAGCCACCATCAACCTGCAACGGTCTGAATCAGGAAACGACAAAGCAGAGCTTCACACGGTCCTTCACGCAGCTGCCATGGTTCGTACAGGTCATGGTCAAGGTTATGGAATCAAGACAAGTAACCGTTATGATCTCCTAGGATCTATCAATAGCACCACACTCTGCCATGTGTTAGCAGATTAGGAATATTAGGTTATGAGCTCAAATCTTGTATTAGAGTATAAATACTCTGCTATGGTTTTTACTGTAATGTAGAGTTTTAAGATAAATAACATAAGAAACTTTCATTTCTGTATTCTCGTTCATGGTATCAGAGCCATGGATGCATCCATGGAATCTTATTCTGGTCCGAAATTAAATATCACTAATTGTGTAACCATAAAACTTACAGATCGTAACTACCTTCTGTGGAAGAATCAATTTGAGAGTTTTCTCTCTGGACAAGGCTTGTTGGGTCACATCAATGGTACCATAATACCACCGACAACTTCCTTACCGGTTCCAACCATCAACGGCACCACCTCTGAGACACCAAACCCAGACTATCAACACTGGCTTCGTTACGACCAAGTAGTGAAATCATGGTTGCTTGGCTCGTTTTCAGAAGATATTCTCACCGTAGTTGGAACTGCAGCTACATCTCAAGAAGTCTGGACAAGTCTAGCCAGACACTTCAATAGAGTCTCATCAGCACGTCTTTTCGAACTTCAGAGAAGACTTCAGACGATTTCCAAAGGGGAGAAAACAATGACAGAGTATCTGAGAGACATCAAGAATGTTTGTGACTTACTTGCATCTATTGGGAGTCCAGTAAGTGAAAAGATGAAGATCTTTGCTGCTCTACATGGTCTAGGAAAGGATTATGAGCCAATCAAAACAAGTATTGAAGGTTCTATGGATCTATCTCCGTCTCCTATCTTTGAAGAGGTAATACCTAGACTCACTAGCTACGAGGACAAGATTCAAGGATATACAACAGATACAACAGTCTCACCACATCTAGCCTTCAACACTATGAGAACTGACCCGCCATTCTCATACTATAACAACAGAGGTAGAGGACAATCATATGGTAGAAGCAGTTACACAAGGGGTAGGACTGGTTATTCAACCAGAGGCAGAGGTTTCCATCAGCAGATTTCTTCTCCAGCTAGTTCTGCAAATGGAAGTGATAATAAACCAGTTTGTCAAATCTGCAACAAGCCTGGACATCCTGCACTACGTTAACTGGCATAGATTCAACAACAGCTATCAGCATGAAGACTTGCCTAGTGCCCTTACTGCTATGCGGATTACGGATATCACAGATCAAACTGGCCAAAAGTGGTATCCAGACACAGAAGCCTCTGCACATGTAACCAGCTCTCATCACAACCTGCAACACGCCCAACCTTATTCAGGTAATGATGCAGTTATGGTTGGTGACGGAAATTTTCTGCCAATAACACATACAGGTTCAACACTCTTGCCGACTACGTCAGGTACGCTCCCTTTAAAAGATGTGTTAGTTTGTCCTCAGATTGCAAAATCTTTATTATCTGTTTCAAAACTTACTAAGGACTATCCATGTTCCTTTGAGTTTGACTGTGATGGAGTTCGTGTGAATGATAAGGAAACAAAGAAGTTACTGGTTCTGGGAAGCAACCGTGATGGGCTATACTTGTTGGAGGATCCAAACTTCAAGGTGTTCTATACTTCTCGGCAAGCCTCTGCATCTGATGAGGTGTGGCATAGGAGATTAGGGCATCCAAATTCACGGGTTCTTCAACAGTTAGTCTCTAGTAAAGAAATTACAGTCAATAAAAGTGTCAAAAGTTTTTGTGATTCATGTCAACTTGGAAAAAGCTCAAGACTTCCATTCTCTCCTTCTCTCTTTGTTGCAACTAGGCCCTTACAAAAGATTCATTGTGATTTGTGGGGACCTTCACCAATAATGTCTAATCAAAGTTTTCGGTTCTATGTTGTGCTGATTGATCATTACTCACGTTTTTGTTGGTTCTATCCATTGAAAGCTAAGTCAAATTTCTTTTCGATATTCATCACCTTTCAAGCATTAGTTGAAAATCAATTTCAATGCAAGATTGGGTCTTTCTAGTGTGATGGAGGAGGTGAATTCACAAGTAACAAATTTGTTCAACATCTACAACAATGTGGGATAAAACAACAAATTTCGTGTCCATATACGCCACAACAGAACGGTTTGGCTGAGCGTAAACACATACATATTACTGAGCTTGCTTTGTCGATGATGTTTCAAGCTAAAGTACCACAGAAATTCTGGGTCGAAGCTTTTTACACTGCTAATTTTTTGATTAATCTGTTACCAGCTTCCATTGATGATGATATTCGAAGCCCATATCAAAAATTAATGGGAAAACGACCAGACTATCAGTCACTTAGAGTTTTCGGATGTGCTTGTTTCCCAACATTGCAAGACTATACATCCAATAAACTCGAACCAAGGTCCCTGAAGTGTATTTTTCTTGGCTACAATGACAAATACAAAGGATATCGGTGCTATTTACCTACCAATGGAAGGGTTTACATCAGCAGACATGTTATCTTCGATGAACAAAGTTTCCCCTTTGGTGATACTTACCGACGAGATGACTCAAGTTTATCGTCTTCAACACTCTCTCTGCTGCAACAGAGCTGGTTATCTCCTACACATTATCCAAATCTTCCGCCAACAAGAGCAGATTTTAGTCCGATACGAAGTGCAGAAACAATTTCATCTTCACAGGAGTCAACACCAGTGTCTACTATTGAGGAAGATGTAAGTCCTGAGTGTACGGCAGACTCTGATTCTGTTCCTATAGGCAACAGCTTACCATCTTCCTCAGTTAGGACAGATACTCTGGGTGTTTCGGACATTCCACCTGTATCGTCTTCTCCATCTGCTCCAGTATCACATTCCACACAGATCCACACTGAAACTACTACACAACTTCAAGCTCCCATTCCACAAGTGACATCTCCACAGGTCTCTCATCCAGGTCATAAGATGATCACAAGATCCCAAGTTGGGATATTTAAACCAAATCCCAGATACAGCTTGCATATACAAAGAACTGCCTATCCACTTCCTCGGACAGTGTCTGCAGCATTGAAACACGAGGGTTGGAACAATGCAATGAACGAGGAATATGACAATTGCATCGAAGCAAAGACATGGTCATTAGTACCATACACGGCTGATATGCATGTCCTTGGAAATAGATGGGTCTTTACACCTAAACTTCATGCTGATGGCACATTGGAAAGATTAAAAGCTCGAATTGTGGCAAAAGGGTATGATCAATCAGAAGGAATTGACTATCTTGAGACGTATAGTCCGGTCGTACGAACAGCAACCGTGAGAATGATTCTTCATGTTGCTACTATCATGGAGTGGAGCATTAAACAAATGGATGTTAAAAATGCCTTTCTCCATGGACATCTGTCAGAAACGGTTTATATGAGACAACCGACAGGATTTGTTGATCCAACAAAACCAGATCATGTGTGTCTTCTTCACAAAGCACTCTATGGTCTAAAACAGTCTCCAAGAGCATGGTTTGACAAGTTTAGCACTTTTCTATTAGAATATGGCTTCGTCTGCAACAAGTCAGATCCTTCGTTATTTGTTTATCAAAATGGAAAAGATATCATCATGCTATTACTATATGTGGATGATATGCTCATTACAGGCAACAACTCATGTACTTTAGAAAATCTGTACAAAGAGCTTTACACGCAGTTCAGGATGAAAGATCTTGGGAAACTACATTACTTCCTGGGAATACAAGCGCAGTTTACGGAACATGGTCTGTTTCTCTCACAGCAGAAATATGCAGAAGACCTTCTTGCCGTGGCTGCCATGACGAACTGCACACCAGTTGCAACTCCATTACCACTGCAGTTAAATAGATTGCCAGAAGAACCTGATTTGTTCTCCAACCCATCTTACTTCAGAAGCCTTGCTGGGAAACTTCAGTATCTCACCTTGACTAGACCTGACATCCAATACGCTGTGAATTATGTGTGTCAAAAAATGCATGCACCAACAATTTCAGATTTCACATTGTTGAAGAGAATCATCAGATATATAAAGGGTACTACTACATTGGGTATCTCCTTTGTAAAAGATACAAACTGTACACTTAGAGCCTATAGTGACAGCGACTTCGCAGGTTGTGGTACAACAAGACGATCTACAGGTGGTTATTGCACCTTCTTGGGCAGAAACATAATCTCATGGTCTTCAACAAAACAACCAACAGTATCACGTAGTAGTACTGAAGCTGAGTATAGGGCACTCTCGGAGGCTGCTTCTGAAATAAAATGGATAAGCAATGTCTTGAAAGAAATTGGGATACCACTACATCAAACACCGGAACTATATGGCGACAATAAATCCTCTGTCCAGCTTTCTGCAAACCCCTCCTATCACAAAAGAACAAAGCACTTTGAGTTGGATTATCATTATGTGCGAGAGAAGGTGGCTCTTGGTTCGTTAATTGTGAAACATGTTCCGGCTGAACAACAACTAGCTGATATTTTTACGAAGTCCTTACCATGTGCACCGTTCATGGATCTACGGTTCAAACTTGGCGTTCACGCAGCACCCACGCCAAGTTTGAGGGGGACTATTAATGGAAATCTTCCATTACAACCAGAAGGTTCACTATAGGCTTTACAAAAGCCCACTCAAGATAAGTTAAAGCCCAATGAAGAAATAATGCAGAAGCCCAACACAGCCACCATCAACCTGCAACGGTCTGAATCAGGAAACGACAAAGCAGAGCTTCACACGGTCCTTCACGCAGCTGCCATGGTTCGTACAGGTCATGGTCAAGGTTATGGAATCAAGACAAGTAACCGTTATGATCTCCTAGGATCTATCAATAGCACCACACTCTGCCATGTGTTAGCAGATTAGGAATATTAGGTTATGAACTCAAATCTTGTATTAGAGTATAAATACTCTGCTATGGTTTTTACTGTAATGTAGAGTTTTAAGATAAATAACATAAGAAACTTTCATTTCTGTATTCTCGTTCAGTTCATACTTAACCATTATTAATTTGGTTGATTTAAATGTATATTTTGAAGAGGAATTCACAAAACTACACCCTTTCAAGCCCTCTTTCACAAAACTACACCTAATTTAATTTTTTCACATATTTACACCCTTTCAAAATTTTAAAAGTTTGATTTACAATTAAAAAAATTACCAAAATTAAAATCTTTTCATTTGGGTTCGTTAATTAGTGTTTAGGGTATAGTATTAAGGGGGTAGGATTGTGTGGGTAGGGTTTATTTAGATTTAATTTTGAGTGTTTAGGTGTAGTTTTGTGAATTATTTTGGAAATGGCGTAGTTTTGTGAAATGTAATTCAAATGGTCTAGTTTTGTGATTCTCCCTATTTTGAATGGATCCAATGTTTTTATGATCTTTTATATTCAGGAAATAGAATAGGGAGAATTACAAAACTACACCATTTGAATTACATTTCACAAAACTACACCATTTCAAAAATACTTCACAAAACTACACCTAAACACTCAAAATTAAATCCAAATAAACATTACCTACACAATCCTACCCCCTTAATATTATACCCTAAACACTAATTAGCGAACCCAAATGAAAATATTTTAATTTTTGTAATTTTTAAAGGGGTAAATCAAGGTTTTAAAATTTTGAAAGGATGTAAATATGTGGAAAAAAAAATTAGGTGTAGTTTTGTGAAGGAGGGGTTGAAAGGGTGTAGTTTTGTGAATTCCTCAATAGAATATCTATATTTTAAAATAAATAATTATAAAATATTTATAATTTAAAAACGAAATTTTAAATATTTAATAAATATTTTTTTCTTTCTTTCAAAGGTATAGTTCTTAACTAAAAATTGGATAAAAAAGTAAAATTACATATAAAAATAGTTAGTTTCCAAAAAATAAAAAAATGTATATTTTTCAAATTTCCAAAAAGTTTTAGTTAGAATATAATTATTGTACTACTAAAAGAGTGGGTCTATGCAAAAATTATCATTTTACCTTTAAATACGACATAGGATGTAGTATTTATGTTTATTTTCATTTTAAATCTGTATTTCTTTTTCTCATTTTTGATTTTCTCTTATCATCTTAATCTGATTATGATTTTTTTAACAAAAAACTGAATTAACATTACAACTTTTCTTTCACTAGACTTATCCATTTGTTTGATATGATATGAATCATTTGATTGTATAGACAATAATTATAATTAACCAACGTGTAATGTCCATTTGTTTGTCTCATATTACTCTGATAGAACAGATTCCTTTACCGGATCTTGGAAAGAACTTAGGGAATCTTCGATAAATAACTATTTGTGCCTATCCACGTGTTGTGTTTATACTTATTTATGGAGTTTCTGATTGTTGTTAGTGCCTGCAGTTTCCAGTTTGCAATATGTTTTGACCGCTTCAGAATTGTATCATTTTTACATTGAGGACAAAAAACAAAATCCTTATTTTTGTAGTTAAAGATTTTGACCTTATACATATATTTTTTATAATTGATAAATGTTAGAGGAATTCACAAAACTACCCTTTCATCCCTTCCTTTAGAGCATCTCCAAAAAAGAACCTCAAATTTGAGGTTTCATGTGTTTCTCTCCAAAAGAAAAACTTCAAATTTAATTTTACATATTGCATTTAAGTCCTTACTATTTTTTACAATTAAATAAATCTCTTAATTTTTGTAGATAATATAAAATACACCTCAAATAATTATTAAACCAATAAATAATTACTAAATTAATATTTTTTATTTTAATTTAAAGTCTTTCTTTTAGTTTAACATGTGAAAATTAAGTTTATATTTACAAAATATAATTTTTTATGTACTAAAATGATGAAATTAAAAAGTTAATAAAGATATTTGTGAAATATTATTAATTGGAGGGATGAAAGTGCAAAAGAAAGATGGAACCTCAAATTTGAGGTTTTGAATAGTGAAACCTCAAATTTGAGGTTTCACTATTCAAAACCTCAAATTTTGAGGTTTTGAAGTTTCTTTTTGAGAACAAAAAACCTCATATTTGAGGTTATGAAGTTTCTTTTGGAGATGCTCTTACAAAACTATACCTAATTCAATTTTTTCACATATTTACACATTTTCAAAATTTTAAAAGCTTGATTTACCCTTTAAAAATTATCAAAATTAAAATCTTTTCATTTGGGTTCGCTAATTAGTGTTTAAGGTATAATATTAAGGGGGTAGGATTATGTGGGTAGGGTTTATTTGGATTTAATTTTTAGTGTTTATGTGTAGTTTTGTGAAATAATTTTGAAATAGTGTAGTTTTGTGAAATGTAATTCGAATGATGTAGTTTTGTAATTATCTCTATTTTGAATATGTAAGTGTGGGAAATAGTTTAAATTAAAAGACTAATGATTAACAACAGGTTATGTGGGGTGGGACATAGAAGAAATTAAAAGACTAATGATTAACAACAGGTGATGCGGGGTGGGACATAGAAGAAATAATTTCATTTCCTCACATTGAGGATCGGTGGCTATAACACCATCTCCAACAGAGAAACCGACAAAATTTCTTAATTATTTAATGGGATCTATGAACAATGTAATTTAAAAAAATAAAAAACATAAATTTAATAACGCATTAATCATGGACCGCCACGTGTCCAGTAGGGTCCTTGAACAGTGCAAGATCCCTCTAAGATCGGATCTTAGATAAAGAATTTAAGAGTCGATTTTTTAACTATTTTGTGGACCCCATCAACTAAGATCCCTCTAAAAACTCCATTGAAAATGCTCTAACCATCTTCCCACATGGGAAATCACCATTGTTTTTTTTTTATATATAGCGTGTTATAATAATCTTAAATTTGTTAAAACATGAAACGATGTGTTTGTCAATTATATATATTGTAGTAATGTTATTTGATATAAATGAAATTATATATTGTATATATATATATATATATATATGGAAGATAATATATAAAATATATATGAGACTAAGAGACATACTTTGAGAGAGAAATGTTTTATATATGAGATGTGTCTTTTACAAGTGATCGAACACTTTCTGTTTATAGTACAAAATAAGGGACATTTTTCACTATTAGAAATTAAAACATAAATTAAAACATGTGCTCCATATTTTCACCTTACGCGCAAATATTTGACTTTCATAACATTCTCCTTGAAAACCATCGTTTTTAGTATCTTTTGCGTTTTGTTTTAGTTGCCTCGTTAAAAACTTTTTCTAAGAAAAATCCAGTGGGAAAAATCACGGTAAGATAAAAAAGTGCAACGATAAAAAGACTCCCCCTGAAAGATCAGAACATTTTTTTAGAGGTCTTCTTGATTACGTATTTCAATGTTATGAACATGTTTTATGAACGTTGACGTGGTAGTGACTTATTTTGTGGGGGGTGGAATTGTGTGTGTAAGGTTTATTTGGATTTAATTTTTAGTGTTTAGGTGTAGTTTTGTGAAATTATTTTGAAATGATGTAGTTTTGTGAAATGTAATTCAAATAGCGTAATTTTGTAATTCAAATAGCGTAATTTTGTAATTCTCCCAAAATATATTGGTTTATAACATCATTGACAAAAAAAAAATGATTTAGAATATGCGTCAGCAATAATAATGTGTCAGCAATCGAGCAGGTGGAAAAAAGAATTTGGCAGTATTGCTTACATATATGGTTTGATTCCGATCGTAAACAAAAATAATAAACTAATAAATTTTGATGAAATAATGATTCGTTTCACTTTCCTCGTTTTCCTTCTATATTCATGCTTCACTACACTCCTAATAATGTTTTGACAACCATACTTATATGAAATTAATGCAAAAAGATTTTTTTTTATAAAAAATATGTACAGAAAGAGACTACCATTAATATAATACAATTGAGAAATAACCCATGTTTTCAAAGCTTGTTAAAATTAGTTTTTAGTGCTAGATTATTATAATTTTCTTTTATGAATGCCATGTTACGTAAAAGTTTTACAATTTATTTTATAATTTAAGTTAAACAAAGAAATATAACACTTGTCATTACTAGAACGATTCTAAAAACTAACAACAATTTATTATTAGCACACATATCAAAGCTCATATAATTACATTACATTTTTCATTTCAAAAAGAGGTCACATATGTTGGTGTAACACAAGCAAAAATCAAATATCAAATGTAATCTGATTTTTATAAATTTTACATCACAAAAAGAAAATTGATGAGTATTTTTATACATTATAACCTTTTGTTACAAAAAATTTGATACTTTTTAGTATTAAATTAAAATTGATGAATATTTTGTATTTAGAAAAAGTTATTGTGATAATTATTTTATTTTACGAATCATCAAAAATATTTGACTAATGTGAGATATGTATTGTTAGATGAGATTAAAATAATTATAGTTATAACTAAATTATAAAATCATACTGAATATTCATTTTCTTATGAAGTTACGGTTTTTTTTATTATGTCCAAATTATATTTAGTGTTTTATTAAAATAATTGGTTTTTAAAATATCCATAAAAATGTTTGGTTTAAATATGAAAATCAGTCTAAATTAAAATACAATTTCAATTATGCGCACCTATTAATTTGACTTCATATTCTTATAATATATTAGAATTGACTATGATTTTTAATAGAAATTATTTATCTTTATATTCATTGTTAGTTAATCTTATAAAATGTTTTACTATTTCTAAAGTAAACTATATATATATATATATATATTTTAATCATGATATATGCTAAATATAAATATTTATTTTTTCTATATATTAAATTCTCTTTTGGCAAATAATATCAAAGAAAGATAAAAATACGATAAAGAAAAATCATTTACTATACCATAATTAAAGTTCAAATATTCTTTCTTAACTTGGTTGGTTATGAGATAAAATAAAAGAATTTGATATACTATTTTCAAAATAATTTATGGAAGCAAACAAAATAAAAGTGAGAACTTTGTAATTTTTCAAAAAGAGTGAAATTCAATACAGAAGAGAAAAAATTGACTTTTCCAGGTTTTTGTGAAAAGTGTTTTACAAAGTTCTTGGATCAAAGAATTTGCACGACACAATGATCGTTGACGGTGTTGTTCATCGTACTTGAGGCGGCGTGTTGTGCATTAGGTCTTCTCGAGACAGATGAAGACCTCTTATGTGATGTTATCCTTCCCGAACCTAATTGTTTACTGTATCTTTATAACAATATGTTTTCGTTACTTTTAAAATATGTTTTCTCTTAATTTTTACAATATTATTGAAATCAATTATTCCGTTTCTATTTACCAAATCACCACACAAAATAGTCTTTTACAACATTCAAAAATATTATTTAACTCTCGCGCTTGGCGCGGATCAGAATCTAGTGTTTGTTTAATTAAGGAGTGAGGATTAACAATGTTTTGCATGTAGGTTGTTTTTTTGGGTACAAATTTGTAACATGTAGGTTGTTGACGAGTAGACGCATGTTGAATAATTTTTTTTAATCATATATATATATATATATATATGTATGTTCTAATATTAAAAATAATTTTATTTATATATCATAAATTATGTATTATATATTTTGATCCGTCGCAAAATTTTTATCGTCCACAATCACCTTCGTCCACCAGCACCTGTCACAAAAAGACAAAAAAAAACAATAATTATGATCTTTCTCACTGACAAAATAAATGTGAAAGTTAATATACCAAAAAAAGAAACACAACCACACAAATAATATAATAATTACTTTAAATCTGATTCATTATATTCATAAAGTAAAAAAGAATATCAATGATTCACAATAACCCTACTTTTCCACCACAACCCACATGAGATGCAACTAGAAAATTAGTGGTTACAAACATTAAACATGTCATATATCTACACAACTAAAGAAATTAAACCGAAAATCACTTCATTGACAATTTCGTCACAAATGTCATCAAAAGCACTCCAAAATACACCAATAGCCGAAATATCTTTTGTTTATATGAAACTCTCATAAAGTGTCTTTTGTTGTAAATCACTCCTTAAATTTCTCATGTTTTATATGGGTCCAAAGACCTTATAGTCTAACTCATTCAAAAATAAATTTACAACTATAGCAAAGCGGGCTAAAAATATGTTTTCTCTTAATTTTTACAATATTATTGAAATCAATTATTCCGTTTCTATTTACCAAATCACCACACAAAATAGTCTTTTACAACATTCAAAAATATTATTTAACTCTCGCGCTTGGCGCGGATCAGAATCTAGTGTTTGTTTAATTAAGGAGTGAGGATTAACAATGTTTTGCATGTAGGTTGTTTTTTTGGGTACAAATTTGTAACATGTAGGTTGTTGACGAGTAGACGCATGTTGAATAATTTTTTTTAATCATATATATATATATATATATATGTATGTTCTAATATTAAAAATAATTTTATTTATATATCATAAATTATGTATTATATATTTTGATCCGTCGCAAAATTTCGCAAGACGTTACGCAAATGTATCTAAAAATAGTAAAATTTTTATTTTTTAAAAGATTTTCGGATGCTTTTGGTTTTTTATTTACATCATCAATTTGAATATTCTAAAAAATACTTTTAAATAAAAATATTTTAAATAATAAAAATTATTTTAAATAATGAAAATATATTATCAATATTGTACGATAGTTTATCATAAAATTGAAATATTTAAAATATTTTATTTTTTCATTATTGTTACTTACTCCCTCCGTCCCATTATAATTGATGTTTAGCCAAATTTTTTTGTTTCATATTAGATGATGTTTTCGGTTTTCAATGTAAAATTAATTGTTATTTTGTGTTCTTTTATCATTTAATTTAGGCATAATGTTTTTCTATTGGTGAAATTATGTTTAAGTAAAATATTAAATGATGTTTTTACACAAAAAACAAGAAAATTTAATGAATTCTTAATTTGCGTGTAGATACTTAAAACATCAAGTAATTTGGGACAGAGGGAGTATTTATTTTTAATCCGTTTTTAATTTTAATCCTATTAATTAGGAATATTTATCTTTTTTATTTTCGTTTTTATTTAAACCTATTAAATATGAATGTTTTTTTAATCTAAAATTACCTTATATTAAAAATTTTGCAATAGCATTACATGTAATTAAAAGAAAATTTTAAAGGTCTCTCAAAATTTGTCCTTCTCAATTAATAGTATAGATAGATAAACATATTATATAAATATTTTAATAATCTTACCTGATTTTATCCAATAAAAAATGCTATATAAGGTAATAAAATTTTTTTATATAAAATAATTTATTTTTATATATCAAATGATTTTAAATATTTAATTTTTGTTTTGCGGGTTAATGTAAGTAACCACAAATATTTGCAAAACAGACTTAAATTTGAGTTTATTACACTTAAAAGCACTTCCAAGATGTCTATTTACTTGTAAAGGTACATAGAACTTGTGGCATATTTTTACAAAATAAAAAGACAGTTTTAACCTTAACATGATATACCAAACAAGATTTTTTAGTCTTTACAACCAAACTCAAATTTCCACAAACATTTAATACACTGACACATTCTAATATTGACACTTTATTTAGATTTTGAATTAAAAAATAAAACCCGGCGAGTCTCATTTTTAACTTAGTGTGAAATCTTTTTTGTCACTTTTTACAAAACTCTTCTTCCATATGTTTTCTTAATTTTTACATATCTACCATTAATAAACTTAAAGAACTTGAATTTTTTTGTTGCGTAAATTTCTTTCGTTTTCTAAAACTCTAAAACCGTCACTTAGTTTCTATAGTAACTACTTTTGTGTTGCTATTGACTAAAAAGCCATAACCAATTTGATGGTTAATATGTTTTTGAGATTCACTGTCCTTTCCAAACCAAAAACTATTCATAAATAACAGTATGCTTAGATACAATGGACAATACTATACAAACATATCCATATGGACAAGTTATCTTATCCTATCCACATGTTTACTCATTTACCAACACAAAAACTTATATACGACCATATAATATTTTCTTCCAAAATTTCATCACCTGGTTTACTACAACACGTTATAAATGTCAATTTATGTGAATTTATACATTTGGATTTAGTTTTATTTTCTAGGTCACACTCGTTGATAATATTCAGAACAACATGCATAACTAATTAGTCTTATTTGTGGACGATTTGTACATGAACGTTTTGTTGTGGACGTTGTGTTGTCTATTCTATTTTTACGAGTCTCCATAAGAATTGTGCTCTCAATAACCTTTTTGTGCATTGCATTTAAATTTAGGACTTTAATTGGATTATGTTTGTGTTGAGTTTTTTTACACTAAAACTCTACAAATACTACACTAAACCCTAAATCATGATGGATTCGAACACGTGGATTAGATGTCATGGACTAAACGTTGCTAAACTAATATGAATGGATAAGTTAAACTAGTATGTATGGATAAACTCATGTGGATGTTGACAAAATATGAATGGACAAGTTTACCATCGCATGGTCGTCCACAATCACCTTCGTCCACCAGCACCTGTCACAAAAAGACAAAAAAAAACAATAATTATGATCTTTCTCACTGACAAAATAAATGTGAAAGTTAATATACCAAAAAAAGAAACACAACCACACAAATAATATAATAATTACTTTAAATCTGATTCATTATATTCATAAAGTAAAAAAGAATATCAATGATTCACAATAACCCTACTTTTCCACCACAACCCACATGAGATGCAACTAGAAAATTAGTGGTTACAAACATTAAACATGTCATATATCTACACAACTAAAGAAATTAAACCGAAAATCACTTCATTGACAATTTCGTCACAAATGTCATCAAAAGCACTCCAAAATACACCAATAGCCGAAATATCTTTTGTTTATATGAAACTCTCATAAAGTGTCTTTTGTTGTAAATCACTCCTTAAATTTCTCATGTTTTATATGGGTCCAAAGACCTTATAGTCTAACTCATTCAAAAATAAATTTACAACTATAGCAAAGCGGGCTAAAAAATTTTCGGCCCGCTTTGAGATACATCTAGGGTTTTATACTTTCATTATAAATATGTGTAAACTTTTATTTTAGAGATACCAATATTCAATCCATCCTTCACCTCTAAAAAGACAAAAAGTAACAAAATATTGTAAGGTATGTATATTTTTGACTTCTAGATCTATAATTTTTTGATCAAAACTAATTCATGATAAGTGAATTCATATATTGTCAAATTATCTAGTATTACTAAAAGATTTTTCAATATATATATATATATTTTTTACTGTAATATTATGTATCTTTAGTACCAATCTTTTAGAGGAGATGGTTCTTAAGCATGGTAGAATTAAGTGGTAAGTCAAATAAAATCAAGATTACACATAAATAAACTCTAGTTAGTATCATCAACCATGTCAAAGGTCTATATTACCTTTAGAATCACAAAATTACGAGCTTCCATGTCAGATTTACAAGATTTAAACATTAGATTTTTAATTAGTAGGGTTTTTTTCTTCGTTAACGTTTGGGCCACAAATAACCGATTCATTAGTCAATTCTACATAAACGTAGACGCGGAGAATCGATTCCGGGTGGGGTGGTACTACCTGTTTCATGTGGACTTATGACTACCACTAGAACAATGCCACTTCCCCTTAATTAGTAGGTCTTAAAACAATAATATGTGTATCAACTTTAGTTATATGGAACAATTACAAAACTACACTTTTTGAATTGCATTTCACAAAATTAAATCATTTTAAAATTAGTTTTCAAAACTACATCTAAACACTTCAAATTAAATTCAAATAAACCATACCCACTTCTTTAATATTTTACTCTAAACATTAATTAACGAACCCAAATAAAAAGATTTTAATTTTGGTAAATCAACCATTTAAAATTGAGAAATTCACAAAACTACACCCTTCCAACCCTCTCTTCACAAAACTACACCTAATTCAATATTTTCACAAATTTACACTCTTTCAAAATTTTAAAAGCTTGATTTACCCTTTTAGATGTTACCAAAATTAAAAAAATTTCATTTGGGTTCGCTAATTAGTGTTTAGGTATAGTATTAAGGAGTATGATTGTGTGGGTAGGGTTTATTTGGATTTAATTTTGAGTGTTTAGGTGTAGTTTTGTGAAATAATTTTGAAATGGTGTAGTTTTGTGAAATATAATTCAAATGGTGTAGTTTTGTGATTCACCTTTAAAATTTTAAAGGCGTAAATATGTAAAAATATGGGAGAATTACAAAATTACACCTTTTGAATTACGTTTCACAAAACTACACATTTTAAAATTTTCTTCGCAAAATTACAACTAAACTCATAAAATAAAATTCAAATTAACTCTATCCACACAACCTACTTCTTATATTTTTTTATGTCTTGAAAGGATTTTAGGAAAAAAAAAACTAACAAAAATTTGGAGAAGTGGAACCGCCATATATTGTATCGCCGCGAATAAAGGGGAAATCGTATGTCTATTCTTCTTCAAAATTAGTTTTTTTTTTAAATATCTCTCTCGATCTTTAAGCTTTTCTCTCTTAATTGTCGGATTCGATTAAGGTACCTATTGGAGAATATATTTATCTGTTAGAATCTTTGTAGTAATCTCTCTTTGTTTTTCTGTTCGATTTGATTGGCTCTGTTTTTTGTCGATTAGGTTTCTTAGATTTGATTTTGAAACTTGATTTTACCCAAATGCATATAGAAAAGAGTAATTCACAAATCTACACCCTTTCAATCCCTTCATCACAAAACTACTCCTAATTTAATATTTTCACATATTTACACTCTTTCAAAATTTTAAAAGCTTGATTTAACCTTTAAAAAATTACCAAAATTAAAAAAATTTCATTTGGGTTCGCTAATTAGTGTTTAGGGTATAGTATTAAGGGGTATGGTTGTTTGGGTAGAGTTTATTTGGATTTAATTTTGAGTGTTTAGGTGTAGTTTTGTGAAGTATTTTGGAAATGGTGTAGTTTTGTGAAATGTAATTCAAATGGTGTAGTTTTGTGATTCTCCCTATAGAAAAATACCACGAAAGAAGTTTTTTTTTGTGAAAGTACCATTGCAAAGTTTTTCATAACAAAAATAACTTTAAAATTAACAAAAATACCATAAATACAAGAAACGAGCTTTTAACACTATTAAACTTTAAATTTTTTCATTTGGATTCATTATATAGTGTTTAGGGTATATTTTTGAATATAGTAGAGTTTAGTTTTGAAAGTTTTAAATTAATTTTAAGATTTGTGGTATTTTGGAGAATGTTTTTGATGGTATTTGCAGAACTTTCAAGAATAGGACTAATGTTGCAAGAAAAACTTTATTTAGTGCTATTCATGAGAATTAATATGAATATATTAAATGCTTTTTGATGTTGTGAAATAGGAATTGTATTTAATCTTATATGAAGACATTTTTGTAGTGTGTTTGTGCTACGAGTAAACATTTGTTTCGTTAATTTTCAGCAATGTACACTGGAATTGTGAGAAATGTATCAATGCAAGATGTAAAAGTGGTAAGATCCACAACTCAACGGTGTCTAATTCTTTTTTTGTGTTTCTTCGGTGTCATGTCGGTTATTGATGATTCTTGGAATGTTACTATGTTAATGTGTGCAGTCTACAATTTCTTTAGAAATGGACCCAAAAAGCAACATGTATAAAGAATGTTTTTGCGGTGGAAGTTTAAAGGATTATATTAATTTGCTAAATGCTAACAAGGTTAGACTTTGTGTCTTGCATTACTCTTTTCCTTTAAAAGTATAAGTAGGAGAATTTCTCGGGTTTTGGTATATTGGATTGTTATTAACTGGTTGCACCTCTTCAGAAACCGCTTCATAGTGTGCTTGGTTTCAGAAAAGAGATTAATGGTATCACCGTTGAAATCGCACTTCAATGGTATGTCCCTTATATGTATACGTCTCACTTAGTCTTTTGATTCTAAGTTTGCTTATCTTCAAACTTTTTGGTTTTAACAGGTGTGTCGATGTATATTCAGAAACAATATTGGAATACGGCAATAGCATCCGCACAAGTGATGGGGGAACACATGTAGATGGTGTGAAAGCTTCAATAACAAGAACTCTTAACAGACTTGCAAAAAAATCCAAGGTTGTCAAGGTATATATCAAGAACCAATTTTGTCTACATGGCGATTTCTTTTACGCAGTTTGATTTTATTTTGCGATTGTCTTCAGGAAGAGAATATTACCTTGAGTGGAGAGCATGCTAGGGAAGGACTTACTTGTATTGTCTCAGTCAATGTTCCAAATCATGAGTTTGTAGGTCAAACACATGTAAGACCATAGTGATTGTTTATCAACTCCTATTTGTTGTTAAGGCAATGTTATTTTGCTTTTTTCTTTATTTAATTGTTCGCACTAATATTTTATCTCCTTTTCTTTATAAGAAGAGCTTAGGGAATCAATATGTCAGGGAAATCGTTGAGCGATCAGTGGAGGAGTACCTAACAGAGTATTTCGAATTGCATCCCAATGTACTTGAGTGCATTATCTCCAAATCTTACAATGCTTACAAGGTATGCTATTGTGTATAACCCTAAACCTTAAACCCTAAACAATTGTGATTAAAAACAGACATGGTTTTATTCTTGTACTTGTTGTGTTCTCTTTCTAGACTAATTTGGCTTTCAAAAAGGCAAGAGAATTGTTTACATCTAGAGGTGTATCGACGTTGTGCGACGTTACTGAGAAACTGACCAACAACTCTTCTAAAAAATCAGGTATGTATTAGTCATCATGAGAATGCTTTTGATATTTAGACATACCTATCTCGTATAATGGGAGTGATTGGTTGGGGTTGTAGAAACTTTACAAAACCAATACTTTTCTACAACAAAAAATAAGCCAATTAAGTTTTGTCTTTATAAAAAATTTCAAAGCCATTTTATATCCTTTTTAGTTTTCTTGTTTTCTTTTGGTTCTGCATAACAATTTTTCTAAAGCCAAAAAAAAAATTCATTTTTTAAAAAGTCACGACAAAAAGATATACAACCAAAAAATAATTCAAAGCTACAACCTAACCAATCTAACCAATCTGTTTTTATACCCCACGGATGTAAACATCATTCTTAAACCATATCATTGGGTATCTCGTGGTGAACTGGAAGCTCATTTCCCGGGGACTTCCCACTCAACACCATGAGTATTGCTATTGCGTTATGGCAAACACAAACTAGACATATGTTAAAACCGTCAAGAGACTCTGAATGATTAAAAGTTCAAATTTATTTATAGTGGCTAGACTTAGTTTCCCATTCATAGTGAGACTAGAAAACATAACAATATAGTTTTAAATGAATTTTTTCCCAATAACTACATAAATTTTTACAGGTGGAGGAGATTCTTCTGGTGGTGCTACAAAACACAACCTTACTAGGCGTTTTCAGGTAATGTTTTGTTTGAATTTAGATTCATCCCTACAATGTCATTTCTAGGCAATTGGGCAACAATATTCTTCTTCAAGCGGACTCCTTATGGGTGCTTGAGAATAGCCATACTTTTGAGTTTTATTCGCCTTGTTTAAGTTTGACCGATGGAGATAGTTTTCCATATAAACAAGGAAAAGATTGGACACAACTAGAACATTGGTGACTCCTTGTGAGATTCCCAATGTGTACATGACCTCTCTTTACTTCAAAAGACATGGTCTAGGTGGTTTTGACATGTATCTTTATCTCTTGCTAGACTAAAAGAACCCGTGAACAACTTGGGAGTGACGAGACAACCTCTATCATCCTTGGAGAGTCTTTACAAGATACTAGTGATACAAGCTTTGAGAAGAAAAGCAAAAAACTGAAGTCTTGTGTTCCTTCTTCATATCTTTGTTTTTCCTCACATGAAAATGTTGATTGCTCAAGCATACTCAACCCTGAAGATATTAACGACAAGACTCCCAAAGATGTAATCCGCCGCTCAGAAAAAGCAAAACCATTTATCCCGGTTGGTCCTGGTTTCCAAGCCGAAATTCCAATTTGGAATGCTCCTACTAAGAAGGGTAAATTTTATGGTAGCCCCGGAGACTCGACTACTCTAAGGTGGCTAGGAACTGGTGTTTGGCCAACATATAACCTAAAGAAGAAAGCTCAACACAAAGGTGTTGGTGAAGGAAGACATGATTCTTGTTCGTGTGTTTCTCCAGGGTCTAGCAATTGCATCAAACAACACAAGAAAGAAACACGTGATCTTTTGGAAAAAGAACTTGGTCGCGAGTTTTATACAATGGAGTTTGATCGAATGGGAGAAGTTGTGGCAAATTCATGGACAACTAAAGAAGAACAAAAGTTCAATTCTCTTGTGAAAAAGAACCCTTTGGAAAATACCGAAGGGTTTTGGGAAATTGCTTCAATGGCTTTCCCAAGAAAAAGTGAGAAAGATCTTATTAGTTACTACCACAATGTCTTTCTCATCAACCGAATGCGAATGTTTGCCAATTCTTTTGGTGACGATATCGATAGCGATGATGATCAAAATGGTGATTTCTTACGAAAATGAAGGCCTTGTTGATTACCATAACCGCGATCGCAAGTAATCACTCTTTTATCCAACATAACTAGTTTTTCTTATGTTCTTGATTCATAGTGATTCAAGAACTTGTTTCCTTGAATTTTCTTTGTGCCAAAATTTTTATTGAGCAAAATCGCAATCCCATTGTGATTTTGCTCATTTTAAATATTTAGTTTTTTATTCATCATGAACCTTGGAAAGTTGTTTCAGTCATGAAACATGTCTTGAATATTTTGAATTAGGAACATTAGATCTTCTAGAGAACTTAAAAGGTTTTTTGGTAGTTCCTCTATTCATATATAATGGTGGTGAAACATAAGCAAACTTTAATTTAACGTATCTCTTTTAATATATTTTCTCCGTTTTAAAATAGTTGTTATTCTAGACTTGCTTTTTTGTTTCAAATTAGTGGTCTTATTCAAGTGTCCAATTAACTTATGCAACTTAAGTCCAAATAGTGACTTTAGTTATCACTTAATTCATAAAAGTTGTTGTCATTTATTGAGGTTAAAATCGTCTAAGACCATCTCTAATGCTATTGTTTTATATTTTTCCTATTTTGTTCCAATGTATTTATCGGGGTGACGACCTTTTCCCACCATGACTATCGTATAGCACCAAAATCACACAAACTTAAGGTCTCGATTTATTTTTCCACAATTTTATAGTTATAAATCCAGTCTCACATAATTTTAAACATTAATTTCGCATTCCCCATAGATTAAAATTGCAGAATATATATCCCCACAGTTTGGTTTAACAACGGTTTACTATTGTCCAATTTACTTTAATAAATCAAAATACGGTTAAAACCAGATTTTTACCCGATTAGAAGCGATTGAAACCCATATAAAAAAGTTATTTTGTTACTTTTGTGCATATGGAGTTATTTTGGATAAGAAGTTATAAGTTGCTGACTATGTTTGTTACGGTTTCGTACTACTACATGGGAAAAAAACTACACAAATGGTTTGGTTCCAATGAGAGTTTTATGGTTTTGGCCTACCACATCTGCTTTTATAGTGCATGAACATCCTCCTCCAATAGAAAATGAGAAGGACAAGAAAAGAAAAAGGGAAAAGATGAATTTCCTACGAAGAAACAACCAAAAATCGGAACTTCCTCTAACATTTGAATATCTGCTAGAACTAGAAGTTACATTACTCATCTTAAGCTTCGATTTGCTTCTCTTCACCATCGTAGAGGAGAAACTATTAAAAAAACCCGATTTTGGGGTTCTTAAAACTCGATTTGGGGTTTGCATATTTAGAAGATAAGTATCTGTTGTAGGTGTAAAACGGTTAAGTATAACGTTCGGAATTAGGTAGATGGATCGTTCGGAATTAATATGTGAAAAGGGGTCGGAATTCTCGTTATGACAACTATGGTTCGAGGTGATGGTTCGCTAGAGATAGCGAACGCTTTTTATAGCGCTAGAGATAGCGAACAGAAAATGGCAAAGATGCCGAACAGAATACAGTTTAAAGATGTCGAACTAAAAAGATAGCAGATTTTGAGTCTTTGTTTCTCTCTGTAGATTTCTCTCTCTCAAAATCCGGATCCTTCTCCTTGAGCAGGATGTCTGCTATTTATAGTAAATGTTCTTGTTGACGGACTTCCTCAGTGCGCGACCTCCGCACTGTTCCCATACCGCTGAACAGTGTCCTATCGTAGGATCGCTCGGTTCGGCGCTCATAAATGCTTTGTCAGAGTTGTCGTTCGGCGCTCATAAATGCGCGTCAGAGGTGACGTGGCGTCGCTCCTTTCTAACGGGCCTGATTCCAAATGGGCCGTAAGTCGTGGGCTTGCAGTGACGGGCTTCTTAAATGGGCCTGGTCATGTTGGGCCTGAGAAGGCCCACCCATAACATTAGTCCCTCCCCAATTCGTTTCGGAGAAGACGAAACGGTTCGTCAGTTGGCCTTGGCGTGTTTAAGAAGTCCCGTCTCGTTTTCGGCGAATCATAGAGTGCCACGTCATAATACCTTTGTAATCATGATGTCTCTTCATGTTTTTCGGCGGCGCCTCTTTCTCTTCCTTCGCTTGTTTTCGATGTCGTCTCTTCTTCTTCCTTCGTTTTCTTTAAATAGCCTTCTTCTGAATTCATTCCTTCTCATTTCTCATTTCTTATCATTCTCTCCGCGCGAACTCGGTACTTTCTCTCTCTAAAAATTTTCTTCTCTCTAGATTTTTCTTTGAGTTATGTCGAACGCTTTGCCTTCGGTTTCGGACCCTACCTCGTCCTCGAGTTCGGATTCTTCCTCGTCTTCAAGTTCGGGGTCTTCTCTCTCTCCAAACACTGAGAGGGTGTTAGAAAGAGGGGCTTCGGGTGGCGAAGCGAATCAAGATCACTCTCGCCTTCTTCCGCGACCCGATTCGGCCCGCGACAACTCTAGTTTTGTTGCGGCTTCCGGAGGGTTCGCATTCGACCCTTCGACGCAGGTGCCCCAAGCTTCGTTCGACCTCGAATAGAGGTCCCTTCTTTAGTCGACGAGGATTTTACGCCTCCGCCTCGAGTGCAACCGGCTCCGTCCGATCGTTCGGCGGCAACGAACCCTAGAAGGGCGAGAAGACGAGCGAAGAGACCGAGGCAAATAAATTCGTTTGCCTCGTCGGAGAGTAGGTTCGCCGATGGACTCGATGGCATTCGAGAGAGTTTCCGGGGCTCGTGAGTCGTTGGATATTCACGAGCCGCGACCGGATCAAATGCCTTGGCATTGCCCCCGGGCTTCATTTGTCCGTACGAGTCGGCGTTTACCGAAGCGGGGCTTTGGTTTCCTCTTCCCCGACTTCCGGTCGCTCATCGCGAACGTAGGAGCATGGCGATCTCTCAACCGACGGTTCCGTGCCTTCGGAATCCGGTGGCGGCGATCCCGGCGGCCAAGGATCTCGGTTTCGAGATGACTCGGGCCGTTTTGACGAGATTACAACGACGCAAGCGAACGCGTCTCTTCGGGTACCTTTTCGATTTGTTGGCGGAAAGGTTTTCGGTTAACTCGCGGATCGTCATGTCAAGATTAGCAAGCTGGTGGCGAAGATATTTCTTCGTTAGGGTTGACTCGCGTCCGTCCTAGATGTTGACAGGGAGTACCGAACTGACTGGGCAGTTGTTATTGGTAGGTGCCTTCGCGTTTGATTTCTTCTTTCCTTATTTTGCTAACTAACTTGTCTTTTTTTTTTTTGTTCTTTTTCAGATCGCTTTATCCCGGTTGTGCCATTCCCGGAGGATTATACCAGATTCAAGGATCAGCTAAGGCGAAAAAACGAAATTCCTTGGCCCGAAGTACTTGAGCAACAGAGAAAGTACTGGTGTTCGTTGAAAGGTAAATCCGAATGTCCTGTATTTTTTTTTTTTTTTTTTTTTTTTTTTTTTTTTTTTTATTCCGGAGGTAACTTGTGGTTTGTTTTCAGAGTCCTGGTCGTTGGAACCTCAAGAAAAGCTACCTTCGCTTTTCGAGGATGAAGAAAATCAACATGCTAGTGTTCTCCCAACTCTGGCTGTTATTCCCGAGGTTGCTTCGGCGTGAACCCGAAGATCTGGAGATGGCGAAAATCCTAGGGTCGAGAGGGCTCGGGTAGAAAGATCCGCCGAAGCCGGTAGTGTCGCCGCTGTTGGTTCAGGCACCGATGCGGATCCCAACACATCCCGAGGGTTCGGAGGATGGTGTTTACGTCGCCTTAGGCGCTACTGGGACCGAGAGTGTGGGCGTTGCTGGGGCTGACGCTGCAATTATGGGTGGGGTCGAGGGGGATGCCCAAGCCGCCGGCGTCATCGGAGGGGTTGAGGGCGAGACCCACATTGCCGATGTTTTCGGTGCTGCTCGCTTCGGATGGCACGGGGGAAGGTTTCTCCTCCTCTAGCCTTCCCTATTTTAAGGGCGGAGAGTTCTCGTTCAAGGCCGGACAAGGACAACCTCCATAAGTTCGTCTTTGACTACGAGGGCGAGGGTGCCTTTACGAACGGCGAGGAGGCTCGCGCCGGTTTCAATCATCCGCTCGTGGAGTCTCATGACGAGCGTCGTCCTCCTGCTTCGTTGGTGTGTGAAGCAGAGATTGCTTCGTTGGCTCGTCTGGAGCAAAGGGTAAGCCCTATCTTAACTATGTCCTTTCCGTTTTCGTTCGGAGTTCCGAAATCTTGTTTTGTTTTCTTTCTTTAGGTTGCTTATAGGAGGACCAAGCTTGCTTATGACTATGAACACCGTCTTGCTTCGGCTCGAGCGGAGAAGATATTAGCGAGAGAAAGAGCGGGACGAGGCTCGAGCCGAAGCCGTTGAACTTAAAAAGGCTCTTCGTCCGGCTAAGAGGGAGAAGAGGGTTCGGCAGCTGAAAACTCGGCTTGAGGAGGCCGAGCCGGAGCGAACAAAAACCAAGGAAGAACTTGAAGCGACTTCTTCCCTACTGCGGGTTCGGGATTCGGAGCCGGAGCCGGCTCGTAAGTCCGAGGCGGATATGTCCGGTGAGCTTGAGCTCCCGAAAAAGCGGTACGAGGAGATGGTCATTCATGACGGTCATGAATTCGTCCGACTTCGTCGATCCCGCACCGAGTACGTGGACGCCGCGAGGGACCGGTTCGCTCGGCTTCGCGAGGAATCGCGGAGTCGGTTGTCGAAGTTGAAGTGCTATCTCGCCGAACGAGGAGGCGAAGAAGAAAAAATACTTGCTGCGGAATCGGTTGAAGGGGATCTTCGATACCACCGAAAACCATGGAGCGTCGGTACGGGATAGCGCCGCCGGATGATTTTGTTGAAGTCCTTCGCAAGCGGAAGGTAGAGCTCGAGACTTGGCTCGGATTGAGGCCGAAGCCGTCGTATGAGGCTTCGGACTTTGAACTTTACGAGGAGGCGGGAGTTGCCTCGGTTCCCGAAGTTTCGTCCCGTGACGAAGGATGCGGGCGAGTCGACGGAGAGGGCTCTCGTGGTCGGGAGGATGGGGAGCCTAGTGGTGATGGTGATGGAGTCGATGCGGCGGGCGAACCGTCCCCGGATTAGATTCCTTTTGTTGTTTCTTTTTTGGGGTCGATTGTTGGGGTCGACCTTGTAGTGTGTGCTTTTTCCCTTTATTACTTTTTTTTTATTCAAGTGTCGCTCTTTTCTTCGCTTTGTAGTCCGCGCTTCGGTTAATGAAAATCCTTCGTTTTTCCTCGACTTTTGCTTTCTTATTTTGCTAATCGTTTCTTACTTGGTCCGGAATATTGTTGAATTTTGTTCGGAGGTGCGAGGGACTCGGCTTTTGTCGGAGATCCGACGAAATAGACTTTTCAGTATGAACTGTTCTTCGAATGATGCGAGGTGGTGCTCGGCTTTTTAGTTCGAGCTATTCTTCGTTTGATGCGAGACGGTACTCGGCTTTTGTGGTTTCGGATTGGGCCACTGCAAGTGTTTGAACATGAGTTCGTAAGAATCATCCTTGCAAAGGTGGATGATCGGTCCACCGCACTCTTGCGGAGTGGCTAACATATTTTGCACCTTTGAAAGTGGTCGATCGCGGTTTGGACCGGCTTTGAGTCTTCGAGCGCTTTTGCTAAGTCACTAACTTACGGAGCGCGACTTTCGTTTGTTAGTTCTTTTTGCTAAGTGGCTAAGTATAAGATCGGCGGACGATCTGAGCGATGAGCTCGTTAGTTATAAGCACAGGGCTTGTGTGACGGAGCGTTGAGCTCGTTAAGTCTTGAGCGCGGAGCTCGTGAGTTTGAGCGCGGAGCTCGTGAGTTTTATGATGAAAATATTTTTATTATTTTATAGCCGTGCCTCGTGAAAGGCCGCCTACGTACCCCAAAGGGGATCGAGCCGATCGTAGTTCGTTTACAATGGTTCGGACTCGTGTTGAGTCCGTTTTTTTTTTTTTTTTTGTGTGGCGAACGCTTTCGCCCTTGTCGTTGTCTTCGTTTCCTCGTTTTTTGTTGTTTTGATCTTCGGATATTTCGGGCCTCGTTTTCGGCTTCGTCTTTATGCTTCGTCTAATGATAGAACCTCTTCGGATGCATTGCGTTCCGGGATCGCGGTATTTCCTTGCCGGACATCTCCATTAGTTCGTACACGGCCGGGCCGAACTACTTTTGATATTAGGTACGGTCCTTCCCATTTTGCTCCGAGCTTGGTGATGGGTCTTTCTGTTGTATTCTCGAAGACCTTTCGCAGGACTAGGTCGCCTTCTTCGAAGTGTCGACCTTTGACCTTTTTGTTGTAGTACTTCGCCGCTTGGTGTTGGTAATTTTGGATCCTTAGCAAGGCGTGGTGCCGTTGCTCTTCGGCGTAATCCAGCTCGTCTATCATCATTTTTTCATTGGTTTCGGGATGTTGAGTCAGCATTAGACGTCTTATTCCTGGAACGTTTGCTTCGGCTGGCGACATTGCCTCCATTCCGTGAGATAGTGAGAAAGGGGTTCAACTCTGTTGCGCTTCGCGGACTCGTTCGGTGCGACCAAAGTACTCCCTCGAAGCTCGTACGCCGGAGCCCCTTTTTAGCTTCGAGACGCTTTTTGATTCCGTCGAGTATCGTTTTGTTCGTTGCTTCGGCACGGCCGTTTCCTTGTGGATATCTCGGGATGGACTTGTTAAGTCGTATGTTCCATTTTGCGCGAAAGCTTCGAATTTCTTCGATACGAACCGTGTCCCGTTGTCCGTGACGATTTCGTAGGGTAGTCCGTGGCGACGGATTATATACTTCCAAACGAAATTTTGAACCTTGGCCGCGTCGATGTCCGCGTAAGCTTTTGCTTCGACCCACTTGGTGAAGTAGTCCGTGACGATCGGAATGTACTTTCTTTGTCTTGATGACGGCAGGGGTCCTACGATGTCCATTGCCCGGCGCATGAAGGGGTATGGGGCGGTCGCCGAACCGAGCGGTTGAGTCGGGTTATGCTTGATATCTCCGTGCCGTTGGCATTTCTCGCATTTCATGGCGAAGTCTGCGCGATCTTTTTGTAACGTCGCCGATAGTATCCGTGGTTTTTGACCTGAAGAGCTAATGTTCGTCCGCCGGAGTGGTTTCCTGCTCCACCCTCGTGCGCTTCGCGAAGTACTCTTTCGATTTCGTCATCGGCGATACAAAATAGAAGGACTCCGGATGCGCTCCACCGGTAAAGACGGTTTATGATCATCGTGTAGCGGGCCGATCTCGCTTTTCACGCGGCGAGCTTCCCACTTGTCTTTCGGTAATGCTCCGTGTGCGATATACATCATGATTTCGATCCGCCAATCCCTTGGTTCGGTTCTTTCTTGTTGGTTACTCTCTGTTCCGGGCGGAGAATTTGGTATTCCTTCGGCGAAGTCATCCGCTTGTTCTCCTTCGTCTATATCGTGGCCGATGGCACATACACCCTTTGGTAGGTCGATGCTCGGATGTTCGATGCATTCGATCGGGATGGTTCGCCGCGGTGTTGGATCGGAGGTCGAGGCCAAGGCCGCCAATGCATCCGCGGACGTGTTTTCTCGCCCGAGGGATCTTAGTGATGGTGAAGGAGACGAATTTTTCTTCCGGGGATTTGACAACTCGTAGATAAGCCTCCATTCTTTCGTTCTTGGCGTCGAACTCTCCGCTGAATTGGCTGGTTACGAGTTGTGAGTCGCGAAGGCATCGAGTTCTTTGACTCCGAGTTCGATAGCCAACCGCATTCGGCGATTATTGCTTCGTATTCCGCTTCGTTGTTGGATGCTTTGAACGCGAGTCGGAATGATTGCTCGAGGACTTCGCCCTTTGGTGATCGCAATGTTATGCCGATTCCCGATCCGTGCTTGGCTAGATGATCCGTCGGCATGTAAGGTCCATGCGTTCTTCTCTTCGGCGGTTGTCATTTCGGTGGTAGCTCGATGAGGAAGTCTGCGAGGACTTGAGACTTTGCGCTTGTTCGAGGTTTGTACTCGATATCGTACTCACTTAGTTCGACCGCCCACTTGGCGATACGACCTGACTGGCTTGGACTGTGCAGGATAGTTCGCGGTGGTTGGTTGGTCGGGACGACAATCGAATGAGATTGGAAATAAGGTCGGAGCTTTCTTGTCGATGAGACGACCGCGAGTGCCGGTTTCTCCGGGGTCGGATACACTGCTCTCGCACCGTCTAAGGCTTTGCTTGTGTAGAATATTGGCCGCCGGTCGCCGCGGTCTTCCTTGACCAACACGCCGCTTACCGCCGATGTTGAGATGGCGATATACGGGTAGAGGGTCTCCTGGTCGACGGGTTTTGCGAGGATCGGCGAAGTCGAAAGATATTCTTTGAGCCGTGCGAACGCCTCTTCGCATTTATCATCCCATTCGAAGCGTTTGTTGCCTTTGAGGAGTTGGTAGAAGGGCGGACATTTGTCCGACGACCTTGATATGAAGCGGTTCGGCGCGGCGATGCGTCCGGTCGGTCTCCGGACTTCCCTTGTTGTTCGGGGCGAAGGGAGATCCTTTATCGCCGCGATCCGCTTTGGGTTTGCCTCGATGCCTCGCCGGGTGACGATATACCCCAAGAATTCTCTCGACGTGACGCCGAACGTACACTTCGTCGGGTTCGGCTTCATCCCGTATTGGTTAAGCGTTGCGAAGCGAGTTTCGAGATGATTGACGTGGTCCTTTGCCACCAACGATTTGACCAAGCATATCGTCTATGTAGACTTCCATTGTATCGCCCAGTCTGTTCGGCGAACATCCGATTAACGAGCCGTTGGTAGGTTGCCCCGGCGTTCTTCAGACCGAAAGGCATGACTTTGTAGCAGTAGGTGCCTCGGTCGGTTATGAACGAAGTCTTTTCCCGGTCTTCCGCGTGCATCATTATTTGATTATACCCTGAGAAGGCGTCCATGAAGGACAGTAGTTCGTTTCCGGCGGTTGCCTCCACTATTCGGTCTATGTGCGGCGAGAGGATAACTATCCTTCGGGCATGCCTTGTTGAGGTCGGTGAAGTCGACGCAGACTCGCCATTTCCCGTTCTTTTTCTTTACCACGACCGGGTTCGCTAGCCAGTCGGGATATCTTACCTCGTCAATCGACCCGGCTCCTATGAGACGTTCGACTTCTTCGTTAACCGCTTGGGCGCGTTCGGGTCCCAACTTTCTTCTCTTTTGTTTGATCGGTCTGAAAGTCGGGTCTACGTTGAGTTCGTGACAGGTGATGCTCGGATCGATCCCCGGCATATCTTCCGTGCACCATGCGAAGGTTTTGCGGTTGCGTTTGAGGAAGTCTATCAGCTCGTTCTGCAGAGCCGGTTCTAGGTCGGCGCCAACTCCGACGCACCGAGTGATTTCGCTGAGATCGATGTTGACTTGTACGATTTTATCGAGCTTTGGGGCTTCCTCGCCGGTCACTTCGTCGTACTTGCGTTTTCGCGCTTCCCGGCTTTGTGATTTCGACCGTGTGGATCCGAACCTCTTCGTTCATTGCTTTGAATCGATAGGCTTCGGCGTTTGCCTCCTCGTCATGGATGATTGCACATGACTTCCTTATCTTTAGTTCGGCGATGAAACAGCTTCTCGCCACGCGTTGATCTCCGCGTATCGTCTAAGTTCCGCTCGGACTTGGGAACTTTAGACATTGGTGGTATGTGGACGGGATAGCTTCCATGGCGTGGATCCATGGTGTTCCCATGATGGCGTTATAGATCGCCGGTGTATCTATGACGTCGAACTTCACCAGTTTTGTGACGCCTCCGATGTGTACTCGGGAGTTTGATGGTTCCCGGGGACATTGTAGTTTCTCCGTTGAAAGCCGTCAACGGCTTCTGGTTTGGTTTGATGGTATACTCCTTGAGCTCCATCCTCTGCAGCGTACTGTAAAATATGAGGTCGACCGAGCTGCCGGTGTCGACCATTACCTTAGCTACTTCGCAACTGCGATAAGTAGTTCGACGACCGAGAGGGTCATTGTGGGGAAAAGCAACACCGGAGTTATCACGTTCGGCCGAACGTAATTTCTTTATCGGGACGGTCGGAGACGTTGCCGGTGCTTGGCCCATTTGATTGCGGCGATCGCTCCTCGCTGCGATCTTTTGATCGACCTAACCGAATCGTTGCAATCGACAAGACCTCCCATGATCATGCCGATCTTCTTGCGTGCCACCTTCGGCGGGCTGGGAAGTTCTTCTCGCTCCCTTTTGTCCGACGACTCGGGGCTCTCTCCTGGTCACGTTCGGACTCGGGCCGGATGTACGTGTAGGTGGCTCGTCTCTCTTCCGAGGTCGGTAGTCTGACGTTTCCGTTGCCGTATTCCCGCAGGAGTAGGCCTTGAAGATATCTGCATTCCGCCGTTGAATGCCCATCTTGCTTGTGGAAATCGCAATGTTTGTTCGTGTCGCGATTGTTGGGTCGTCCGTTGTTCGGATAGTTTCCCGAACCGTTTCTACTTTGTTGATCGCCCTGCGATCCTCTGTGTACGGGGCTTCTATTTCGATAAGTCCCCCTGTTCTGATATCCCGAACCGCTTGTCGTTCGGTTAGGTTACGGGCGAGATACGTTGTTGATTGTTTGCCTTTCGAACTCTTCGTCGTCAATCGGATGGATTCGGGTGTTTTTGCTCTTGTACTCCGCGTTGTAATGTTGTCGCGGTTCGCGGTGCTCTTCTTTTATCCTCTCCTTATCCTTCGAGCGCGTTTTGAGGGACGCATGCTTCTTGGTCAGAGCAGCTTTTTCTTCTTCTAGCTTTATGTAGGCTGTCGCCTTATGTAGGGCGTCCTCTAAAGCTCTTGGTTCGTTCGTCGTGAGTTCGTCGCGGAACTGTGACTCGAACCATAGTCCGTTGCGGAGGGCTTGGATGGCTACGTCGTCTGGTACTTTGATTTTGGAGGCGATCTCCTTGAATCTTTCAACGTACTTCCTCAGGGTTTCTCCTTCTCCTTGAGTCATGCCCCATAGATCGGCGATCGACTTTTCCTTGTGGATATACATGGAATAGTGCTTGAGGAATACGGTCCGGAGGCGATGGAAGTTGCCGATCGAGTTGGGGGCCGGCCGATTGAACCATCTTTGTGCCGCCCTCGTCAAGTTCTCGACGAACAGCCGACGGTACCTCGCATCGCGTAGTTCGGGCGCAATCCGAGCTCGCCCATTGATATTGTGAACGCCGTGACGTGTTGGACCGGGTCGGTCGTCCCGTTATACTTAGGGATGGTGATTTTTCCCGGGTGCGGGATGTAAAATCGAGTGATGTCCGTCGTGAAGGGGACGCTCCGTGCTTCCCGTAGCACGCGTCCGATCTCGGGTGCTCGCGCCGATTGCTTCATGAACTCGAGAGCTCATATCGTTCATTTCTTGCCTCATTCGCTCGAACTCATAGTCTCGGCGGTCGGCGTTGCTTGAGCGTTGTATGCCCCGGCCTCGGTTGTCGTTCGCCCGAGATGATGATTCCGGTTATCTTGTTGATATCCGCTCGGACCGAGAAAAGTTCATCGCGGCGGTTGGATGTGCGAACGGTGGGGTTCCGTAAACCGTTGTTGGGTGGTGGGCCTCGTAAGGAAGTCCAAACAGGCCGGTGTTCATGGGAGGCGGGATTCCATGACCGTTGGTTCGCGTCGGCTGCGAGTTTTCTCCGAACGAGGTTTCGCCGTACGCCCGGAGTGAGCTCGTTGGTTCGTTGTACTCGCGGCCCCTGTCCGGCGAGCGCTTCGAATCTCGCGTTCGTCGATTGGGTGAGAGAGTCCACCTTGCCGACCGGGCTCGCGAGGAGTTCAATAATGCCGGGTTGCGCTACTTCGGTGCCGGGCATGATCATGTTTGTCTGCGGCGAGACGTTGGCAGTCTCATTCGTGATTCCGGACTCGGGGGTCGATTGTTCGTGCGAACTAGGGGTATTTCCGAAGGTGTGGCCTGAGGATCTGATTCAGGGATCACCGATGGGAGTCCCACCGTCGGAATCGCTCGTTCGGTTGCGAGGGCTTCTTGCGAACGATCGGAATGTGTGATTGATTGTCTTGTTGGTTCGCCATTGAACGAAGATGAATGTCTGATTTTAGCTTCGGGGTGCTGTTGAGTTGCCGTTAGCGTGAGAGAATTTCCTGATGGGCCCCACGGTGGGCGCCAAATGTTGTAGGTGTAAAACGGTTAAGTATAACGTTCGGAATTAGGTAGATGGATCGTTCGGAATTAATATGTGAAAAGGGGTCGGAATTCTCGTTATGACAACTATGGTTCGAGGTGATGGTTCGCTAGAGATAGCGAACGCTTTTTATAGCGCTAGAGATAGCGAACAGAAAATGGCAAAGATGCCGAACAGAATACAGTTTAAAGATGTCGAACTAAAAAGATAGCAGATTTTGAGTCTTTGTTTCTCTCTGTAGATTTCTCTCTCTCAAAATCCGGATCCTTCTCCTTGAGCAGGATGTCTGCTATTTATAGTAAATGTTCTTGTTGACGGACTTCCTCAGTGCGCGACCTCCGCACTGTTCCCATACCGCTGAACAGTGTCCTATCGTAGGATCGCTCGGTTCGGCGCTCATAAATGCTTTGTCAGAGTTGTCGTTCGGCGCTCATAAATGCGCGTCAGAGGTGACGTGGCGTCGCTCCTTTCTAACGGGCCTGATTCCAAATGGGCCGTAAGTCGTGGGCTTGCAGTGACGGGCTTCTTAAATGGGCCTGGTCATGTTGGGCCTGAGAAGGCCCACCCATAACAGTATCATGGGTTAACGAGTCGGATTTCTAAATTAGGGTCGGGTTTTTTAACATGTAAAATCGGTTGGTTAGTGTTTCGATTCTCTGGTGTTGTTCGAAAACCAACAAAACCGATAATTGTGTAGAACTGGATTTATAACTATACAATTGTGGGAAAATAGATCGAGATCTTAAGTTTGTGTGGTTTTGGTGGTATACGATAGTTTTGGTGTGGAAATAGGTCGTCACCCCGTATTTATCTAATAGAGTTGTCTCTATAAAAATGAACAATGGATATTGCTCTCATTATAAAGCCTTTAACTTACAACTAGTTACTCTATTTGTGAGTTAAAAATAGAGTAACTTACAAATAAAGTGGAAACAACTTAGAACTAGATGAGGACCCGCACGTACGTGCGGAAATTAATATAGTTTTTAATTTTATATATTTATAATTCTTTAGTAAAAATATATATATTAAATTTTTTTCACCGACTTGGATTATATTTAGATAGTCTCTTATTTCATAAAATACATTAAATAAAACATGTAGATTGTGCGAGGTATGGTTTAACGCGAGATTCATCTGTGTATTAGAAATATTTAAATTTTTTACCCCGGGATATACCTTCCAAGATGTCTTGATACAAATTTAAAAATAGTTTACTGAATTATATTTAATATAAAGTTCAAAATTATATTTTTGTATAATTTTATATTTCGAATATATTTTAATTATATATTATGAATTATTTATGCTATTTTTTGATCCGTTGCTAAATTACACATAAATATTTGTGCATAAATTGAATTCGATTTAATCTCATAATCATTATCATTCGTTTAAATTTGTTTTGTGATCTTTTAACGACCCGTTACAAAAACTAAAATGAGAATTACAAAACTACATTATTTGAATTGCGTTTTACAAAATACGTCATTTCAAAGTTATTTTTAAAAACTACATTTAAACACTCAAAATTAAATATAAATAAATTTTACCTACACAAAATCTACCCTTTAATATTATATTGTAAACACTAATTAGCGAACCTAAATAAAAAGATTTAAATTTTGATTGAAGGATAAATCAACCTTTTAAATTTTTAAAAGGGTGTAGTTATAGAAAATATTGAATTAGATGTAATTTTATGAAAGAAATGTTGAATAGGTTTAGCCTTGTGAATTGCTATTATGATTTGTATTTTTTAACATCGATTTTTTCTTTCCTTTATTAATATTTGTTTTTAAATACTTTGAATATTAGTTAAATTGAAATTGTTTGTGCCTTCATGTTGGGTTTTTCTTATTGTCTATTTGATTTTTTCCAGCCCAATAAAAACCATAGGTTAAGCAAAAAAATGCAATGGCATTTGATAGTAAATAAAAAAAAATTTAAGGGCATTTTAAAAAATGCTTTCCAATTAATATATAAGACTAGATGAGGACCCGCAGATACGTGCATAGTTTAACATATTTTTTATATTTATATATTTAAAATTATTTAGTTAAAATATATATAATAAAAATTAATAACTTGGATTATATTTATATAGTCTCTTATTTCATAGAGTACATTAAATAAAATCTATAAATTGTGCGGGGTAACGCAGATAAATATGGGATAACTCGAGATTGATCCGCGTATAAGAAATATTTAAAAATTGTTTATTGGATTATATTTAATATAAATTTCAAAACAATACTTATGTATATTTTAATATTATGAATATAATTTAGTTATATCTTATCAATTATTTATGTTATTTTTTGACCTGTTACAAATTAGAATTATACATAAATTGAATTCGATTTAATCTCATAACAATTATCATTCCTTTCAAATTCGCTTTGCGATTTTTGTAACGACCCGTAAGAAAAATTAAAATATGTATTTCTTATTCCTTTCTTTGAATATGTCTAAATTAGCTATATATAAATTTAAAAATAAATAAGTTTAGATTGTTATAGATATTATTTCATTTGAATAATTCAAGTTCTTTTATTTCGATATGAAAATTGTTATCAATTTTTTTTTTATTTGCTAAAATTTTAATTGATTTTCATTTGAATTTTAAATCCTTTGTTATCAAATATATTTCACGAATATTATCGTTTTCAAATTTTGTCATATATAAATTTTGAAATTTTAAATCGTTGTTTTTTTATTCGTTTTTGTAGAATATATTTCGAATTAAAGGTAAAATTTGTGAAGAATAAAATTTGAATGATTCTTGTTATCAAATTTTTTTTTACAAATATTTAAACTTCATTATGAATTCATTTGGACTTTTGTAGTGGGCTTAAAATTATAATTTGAAAATAAAATCAAAAGCATAGGTTATATTAAAAACATGTAGTGGCATTGTATGGTAATTAGAATTTTTTAAGGGTTTTTTTAAAAAAATGTTTTACATTTAATAGATAAGATGATAACTAGTTTAAAACAAAAATAAGTATAAAAGATCCTAAGATTGCAAAATCTATGGCCATCGGCTGCTACCAAAACTCGCCGAAAATTCTCCTAATAACCTAAAACAATTTTCGGGTATTCTAATTTGTATGCGATCCAGTGTTGATTACCATCCTATATCTTCAAACATCATCGATGGAGCTTCTTCGTGCTATCACATGCCAAGGCCGGCTCAAATAATTTCGGGGCCCATGTGCGAAAAAAATAATTTAAGACCCTTTTACAAAAAATGGCAAAAAGTAGGTTTTTATAGTTATTTTATTAAAGTTTTTTCAAAAAGTTGGTTTGTATATTTTTTTAGTAAAAAATTTTAGTTTTTATTTCCAAAATTTTAACTTGTTCTACATTAGATATAATCTCTTATAATTATAAAAGGGGAAATTCCATATTAATACACCAACTAAATTATTATTAGCTTTTCAATACACCAACTTTTTGATTGCCCAGAATAATACACCAACTATTTTTATTTGATCATTTTAAATCACAAACTATTTTACTTACTTATTTTAAATCACAAACTCAAATCATCTATCCATTTAACCAAATCACCGTTAGTTGACCGTCAGTTGACCGTTAGTTTATTTTTTTAAAAAAATCTAAATTTTGTTATTTTAATAAATTAATACTTTAAAATTATGTAAAAAAATTAGAAAATTTAAGAATATATAAAAAGATTGTAACAAAAATAAAAGTTTCAAAAAATAATATTTTCACAATTTAAAATCATAAACAATTAAAAGATAGGAAAATAACAATTTTGAAATTTAATTTGTGAAAACATTTTCCTTTTTAATTTTAAAATTTTTATTGTGAACCTCTTGTATATTTCCGAATTTTGTAATTTTTGTTGGATTTTTTACATAATTTTAAAGTATCTTTTTATTAAAATAGAAAAAATTATTTTTGTTTCAAAAAATATGTAACGGTCAACTGACGGTCAACTAACGGTGATTTGGTTAAATGGATAGATGATTTGAGTTTGTGATTTAAAATAAGTAAATAAAATAGTTCGTGATTTAAAATAATCAAATAAAAATAGTTGGTGTATTATTCTGGGTAATCAAAAAGTTGGTGTATTAAAAAGCTAATAATAATTTAGTTGGTGTATTAATATGGAATTTTCCCATTATAAAAAACTAAACGATAAAACGAAACACTAAAAAAAAATTTAAAAAAAAAATCGTGGGCCCCTAAAATCGTGGGCCCTAGTGTGTCGCACCCTTTGACCCCCCACTTGAGCCGGCACTGCACATGCTTTGATGTCTTCTTTTTTGTTGACGACTTTCCCATCATGCGAAAAACATCGATTTGGGTTTCAAGATTTTGTGCATAAAATTCTAGAGCCAAAAGCGATTTACGTAGACCACTCAACCGTCGCCGATGAGAGCCAACGCTCGGGAAAACTAAAGTCTAATAACGATATAGACTTGGATACGTGCCGGAAACAAAAGCGGACATCTTTGCTATATAATTAAGAGGTTCATAGCCAAAAGCCAACCAACCACTGAAGAGAAGAAGTGGAAATGTCAGACTAAGGTCTGACTAAATCATTTGGCTAACCTATCAGGTTTAATCAGAGAATATAAACAAACTCTTTCTCTAGAAGAATAATTTTGTATTGAAAGAGTTTTGAGAGTATAATGTATTGTCTTGTTAAATTTTTTGTTTTCTGTGATAAAAATCATATAATTTTGTTACCGTCAAAAGATCTACTTTTAGAATTTTATTTTGCAAATTACATTCACTTAAAAGAAAATTTTGATAGTTTAACATCTTTAATTACTACGTATCTCCAAGTTGTGGAGAGATGAACTTTATTTTGTCGTGTGGAAAGAGGTAAGAAGTTCAAATCTAATGTCTTTATGCATTTTTTGTAAGTATGGACACTAACGGAACGGAAGAAGCTCCTCTATTTGTTTTGGCTCTTTCAAACTTTGGAAGTATAAAAACACAATTTTGAGTCAATGAATTATGAGAAATTCCTTAGAATACCATCAAAATAAGTTTTTGTTTTAAAAATACAATTAAAATTCAAAAAACGAGTTTTAATACTTTTAGATTTTAAATTTTTTCATTTGAGTTCGCTATATAGTGTTTAGGGTATAGTTTAGAAGGGGTAAAATTAACGGCATATATCAAAACTTTTTGGGTTTGTTGGATTTGAAAGGAATCATACTTTTATTGTTTGGAGGCAAAATTAATGGTATATATTGACTTTTGCATTCAACTATGCTCAAAATCTTATACGAGAGCAAGATAAGAAAATTTGATTAGAAACGAAAGTGTCATTGAAGAGAAAAAACATATAACCTAGATCGTCTATATTTCTTTAAAGAGCGAGTAAAATTCAAGGTTATTTTTGAAAACAAAATTATGATTTTACTTTTAGCAAAGTTAGTTTTACGGTGAAAAAATTATATTTTTCCTTAATTCTTATAATTAAGCTTCAAAAACAAATTCACTAATTTATAAATAGTTAGTATATAATTATTAAAAAGTATTGGACATGTTTTAATCTCCGTAAATGTAAAGATTTACTGATGTAATAAAAAAAAATGTAAAGATTTACTGTTTAATTTATCTTCTACACATTTGTCTATTGTTCATTATACTTACCTATGAGTTTATTACTTACATTGAAAAAATATTAGGGCTTATATGTTTATTACTTATATATGACACCAAAATTCACTTTTATCTTTGCTTGATCATATTCAATGAATTTAATCGACAATTAATCGTTCAGTAGGAATAGTTTTAAGATATATGACCTATCATAAAATGATTTAAGATATCATATGACATATGACTGAGAACAAAATTTTAAAATAATATGTAATCACTTGCAAAGAGTTGTTATGAAATTGTATCAAACGTCACACAAGAATAAAGTTTTTGGGGTGAAAAATGATGTAGAAATTCACTAAAATAGTAGTTGAGACGTTAAAAATAGTACCAAAAATTCTAATGATTGTCTAATCAAATATTATCACTTCACATAAAGTTATTGTCTAAAATAAATTATACAAATCCCGCCCGAAGGACGGGTTACCCACTAGTTTTTAAAAATAATATGAAAAAATTGTAGCTACAAAAAATATAACAAATTATTATGTTTGAGCAATTCACATAAATGCACCATTCCAACTATTCTTTAACAAAATTATATATAATTTAATTTTTTTCTTATATCTACTTCTTTATCAAATTTTAAATGGTTCAACTACTTTCTAAACATTTTTCATATTATTTTTAAAAATAATATTTTTTATTTGGAATCGATAATTATTATTTAAAGTTTAGTATTAAAGGATAGTGTTGTGTAGATAGTGTTTATTTTAATTTAGTTTTTAATAATGAGTTGTTGTTTTTAAAGTGACTTTAAAATAATGTGATTTAATAAAATGTAATTTAAATGTTGTAGTTTTGTAATTCTCCCTTAAAAGTATTTGGGCTCAAAATTTATTTAGGTTTACTATTTACGGTTTAGAGTTAAGTTACAAAAGATATGATTTAGTTTTCAAGATTTAACTTTAATTTTGATCAATAAAAAAATTTAAAGTTTATGGTATTTTAGTAAAAAACTTGTAAAATTATGAGATAATTGGCTCAGAGGGTACTTTTTAGTTTTCTAATTTGTTATAAGGTAGTTTTTGTTTTATAATTGTTAAATGGGTAATTTTCATAAGTTTAAAGACAATTATAACCTTTAGATTATTTTTTATGTTTATTTGTGATGAATGGTAAATCGAATACGTGAATGACGAATCTAATACGTGAATGGTGAATAACACCGATAAATGATGAATACATATGTTGAACGATTAATAATGATAGGTGAATAGTAAATGTCAAATGATAAATATCGATTGGTAAATAGTAAATAGCGTTGGTGAATGGAAAATACCGGTTGGTGAATAGTGAATAATGTTGGTGAATAGTGAATAACGTTGGTGAAAGGTGAATATCGATTAGTGAATGATGAATATCGATTGGTGAATGGTGAATAGCGGTCGGTGAATGGTGAATATCGATTGGTGAAAGGTGAATACCGGTTGGTGAATGGTGCATAACGGTTGGTGAATGGTGAATATATTTTGTTAAATACTAAAGGATAAAACAGTCTTTTCGCTTGCTCTGAAAATTAAAATTACCTATTTTCCTAATTAGAAAACTTAAACTACCCTATTTACAATTACAAAACAAAAAATACCTAATCTACTAAATTTCCCTAAAATTATTTGAAAAAAAATCATGTTATTTTAGTTATTCCCAAATGAAATTTGCCCTTATTCTAATTACAAAAAAAAAAAGAATTATTGTAAATTAAACAATACTCCAAAAATTCTTTATTTACTTAAACCTAGGCACATAAAAAATATTTTAAATAAATATTTCAGTTAGTTTAGATAATGTCGAATAAAAAAGTTTTCTCCGGATAAAACTTGGATAAGAACCGACAAATATATTTGAACATGTATTTCTTTTTCTCCATTTTTTCCCGATAATTTCCTTTTTCTCATTTTAATTAGTATTCCTAGTTAACCAACGATCTATTATACACGTTTTCTAATCAAGTCGGTTATTAACACTTATAAATATAGTCATTGCATAACACAATCAACCCATAAAACCAAAATTAAAAAACTTAAGACAAAACCATAAAAGCTCCACATGTCTCTAAACGTGTCATCATCCTCTACCACCGTCGTTCCACGTGTATCTTCTCCTACCACAATGAAACGCAAACGCGACGAAGACATCACTGCAAAGAAACTCATCATACGTATGGATACACACAAAGAAGATGGTGTATACACTGTTCTTTGTCTCCTTGGCTCATACATGGACCCGAAGACACTAGCCGTAGCTTCTTGCGTCTCGACCACATGGTCACACGTTTTCTCTTCAGAGTCTCTATGGGAACATGTCTTAACCACAACACAATCTTCAAATCTTGCTTCAAACTTCGCAATCGCTAAAGAAACAATGGATAGATTCTCTTACAAACGTTTCGCCTCCGTTATCGAATCGGAATCGAAACGCCGCCGCAAGAATCAACATCAACAAGAAGACAAACCAAAGATCTCACTCTCTGATCTCATCTTTATACTACACGTGTCCACCGAATCATCAACAACAACAAAACCCTATTACAAGAAGGGCAAAGATGTCAAGATAGTCTCCTCCTCCGACAAGTTTCAAATAGAGTTTGATGTTAGCAAGTACGAGATAACTTGTGGTACAAGAAACGTGAAGTTCACGTGGCAAGTTGTGTACAAAGATTGGGAGAAGTTGCTTACGCTTGCTGATATTATAAGAACGTTGGACGCAAAGTACGGGTGGTTCACCGATGAGCTTCCCGTGAAGGAGAGATCATGTTCGAGCAAGCTTGTCGGTGACGTGAAGACAAGTTATAATGGAGAGGTTCTTGAGAAGATTGGATTCGCGATTGTGAACGCAAACGAGTGGGGATCTTTGATGGTTGATGATGTTTTGAGATATCTTCAACGTTTTTTTCTTTGTTAGAAGAAAGTTGTTTGCATGCAGCATGAACGTTAATTTGTGTTTTTTTATTAGTATATTGTTTAGCAACCTAGAAATTTCCAATGTATTTCCCTTTTCGTTTTTAGGTTGACTAAATTTAGTATATTTTCATGAATTATGAAAAGTATTCTTCTAAATAATAACATGTGCCATAACTCAAAGAAGAATATTTAGTTGTAACAATTTTTAGTCTTAAAGAATTAATTAATTACAAGAGGCTTAATTAACAAAGATTAACCGTTTTGAGTTTCATGATTATTAATTATAGAAAGCTACAAATAAGCTAATCACAAAGCTCTTTACTCTTCCTTTTATTTCGTCTCATATGATAGGGTATTTTTCTACTCTCAAACCAGCTTTGACATTAACCCATCAAGAAACTTGCATATGTGCATACAATTTGAGATATCAAAAAAAGATTATAAACTTCTACACACGCACACTATTAGTACTATATAGTTAACCCAAAAACTAAGACTCTTTCCTCAAGAATGTTCATCAACAGAGACTCTCTGCTTGACTCAGAAGGATTCAGTCCAACCATTGGTCGTATTCGGATATTGATGAAATCTGCCTCTGCTTCTCCCTCTCTCATTCCTCCATCGACAATCCTCTGTCCGCTCTCCACGTGGCACTTCTCTCTTTCTCCACTCTCTTCCTTGTTCCTTACCACTCCAATTCTGAACCTTCTTGTGGTTGAATCTATTGTTGTTGTTGCTCTTCTTATGACCCCAAGTTTCGGTTCTGAAACCGTTGTTGTTGTTGTTGTTGTTGTTATGATCCCATGACGTGGTTTTCTCCTCTAACCCCCAAGAATCTTCATTCCATCCATCACATCTTTGACCATCCCATGAGTTTTCGGGTTTAACCGCACCAACAATCTCCTCGTTTACCCCTTCAGCGTCTCCCCACCCTGTTCCCCAACCAACTCCACCGCTATACTGTCCATCTATAACCAAAGCATCAAGAATCACTACATGCTCTCTTTCTTCTTCCGCTATTACCGGGTCAGGACCACGTTCAAGGTCGAGAATAAGCTCGGCGTCGACTTCAGCATCCCAATCGATATCATCAATGTAGACATCAGGATCAGGTAAAGGTAAGTCACAAGGAAACCCATTTATCTCTGCCCAAAACCTTGATTTAGCAATTTTGAAAGCATCTTCTCCCGCTGAATCGTCCCATTGAACAACTCTATCGTATAGATACATAAACCGCTTAGCTTCTACGACATGTGACCATGGTACTGAACCTATCACGGCGCAGAAATCCTTCTCCCAAGCAGGAACAGAGTGCTTGTTGATGTTAGCTACAGGACATATGTATGAATCTCAAAGTTAGAGAAAGTAATGATCTTCTTAGGCTAAACTCAAGTATATAATAAGTGTAACTGTGTTAGAGTAAAAACGTCATGTGGATACTATAATCAATTAGTCACTAGAAGGGATTTGAAACGGACATTGATGAACAAAAGAAAAGAACCCTAATTTTAAGAAGACAGAGAAATCTGAGTAAAACCCATTATTGATTAAGAGAAACCCATCAGAGAAACTCTATTCTAGAGAGAATCTCAAGCGGCGAAAAAGTTAAAGATGAAACGAAACAGAGAGGAGAGAAGAGAAGAGATCATACCAAGAGGCGGTTTCGATGATTGCGTCTTCGTCGTAAATCGTTGATTATTAATATTATTAGTGTTCTTGTGTCTTCTCCAGTTACTCATGATTTCGGAAGTGGAGACAACGAAGGCCTCTCCAAATCCCTAATTTCGACGGCGAGGAGAGAGAAAATTCGATGAATTTTAGAGAGAGAAGCTACGCACGGAATCAGAGAATATGTAAAAAAGGGTCTAAAATCTGAAGCCTTGATCAAGAACAAACTCTTTCCGATTATCCAAATTTCCTTTTTCGAATTTTCAGGTGAATTATGAAAAAAAGGAAAGTGTTTTTAATTTCCTTTTTCTGATATATCGAATTTAGATGCGTTGCCTTGTTTTGTGCTGATTCTACTGGCTTCCAATATTTTTAGAAAAAGACACATTTACCCATATTTTTTATTATACTCAATTTATTTATTGTTTATTAATGTTTATATAAACGTCCGTGTCCTTATTTAATTGCTCAACTCTTGCATTAATTTTGTATAACCTGAGTAAATTTGACTCGGTCAAAATTAATATAAAACAAAAATTCGTAATGAAATAAATAAAAGTTTTTTGATACACACATTATAGGGGTGATTGGTTGTTGCTCTGGGTGCTTTCCAGAGCTCTATTTCTTTCTAAAGCATCTAATGTCAACCAATCAGTCTTTACTTTTATTTTTCAAATTCAGAGCCATATCTTTTTGTATTTTGTATTAAGGAAAGTTTTTGGCTCTGCAGAGAAGTTTTTCTAGAGCAACTTTTTAACTATTTTATGTTTCTTTTACTAAATACAAAATATTTCTTTACTAATATGTATATAATATTCCATATAACAAAATTCACACGTTGTATTTAAATTACATACAATAAATATCATATGAATTTAATGCAATAAGTTTATTTTTATATTATTTTAATTAAATAGTAAAATAGTAAATATCATATCAAATGATTTATGGAAATTAGTTTATTTTGATTAGTTGTTTTATTAAAAATTGTTAATATATATTATGAGATATAAATAAATAATATACAACATAAACTTTCCAATCAAGTTTATTTTAATTGTCCAATATATGTAATATATGATAACATATAATACAAATATATAACACATATTATTTTTTTATTTTTTTTGTTGAAATATTAAATTTATTGATTGACAAAATATTTATTTATAAGCTTTAGGTAGAAGTTTGATAGGTAAAATAATTCAATGTAATATTAAAACTAGAAACTTTATTAAACATAACACATATTATTAAACATACATTAAGTGACTTTTCATAATAAAAAAATTATACTTATATTAAAAAGAGTTTTTGTGCCAAAGAAATATATTCTTATATTCTAAAATATATGTACAAAATGTAGATTATATGTTTACATATTTTAGTTAATTTACATGTAACGTAACGATTAATTTATTTTATTGTATTGATAATTTATTTATATTTACTTAGACATAAAAAACCTACAGGTTCCCAATCATGCTTTTATTTTAAAAAGTGACAATTAAATTTCTACAACCAAAATTCTACAATGAATAAAATTTAAAGCTTACAATGAAAAAAACTACGATCGATTTCTACAATGAACAAATCAAAAGCTACAGCTACAACCAATCAGGCCCATAATTTCGGGAATAATTTTGATTAAGAAAAAGGAAAATTTAGGAAGCTATAACCGGATCTAACAAAAAAGGACATTTTGAATAAAAAAAAGAAATTATAAACAAAAAGGAAAATATAGTAATCATAACAAAAATATTATTAAAGACGTGTGACACTCTCTATATAAATACACAACATAAACATACAAACCTAAACACCAAAAAATATCTCATATCCTTCTCTAACAATTATGTCTACAACAAAAGCATTATCGCTTCTCATGTTTCTACTCTTCGTGTCCTTTGTCAATGCCATAGATCTTTGTCCTAATATAAACTCAATCTACCAATTCGGTGACTCTATCGCCGACACCGGAAACCTAATCCGTAACGGTCCTATCGGAGCTAGGTCACACGCAGCTAATTACCCGTACGGTCAAACATATTTTCACAAAGCCACCGGTCGTTGCTCTAACGGTCAGCTTATGATTGATTACTTGGCACGCAAACTTCATCTCCCGCTACTAAACCCTTACCTAAACCTAAACCTAAATATGACAAAGTCCTTGTCTTTCAACAACGGAGTCAACTTCGCCGTACCTGGTAGCACCGCCTTAAACACGTCTTTTTTTGCCGTGAGAAACCTCCACGTTCCGGCGACAAACACTCCTCTCTCCACTCAACTTTCTTGGTTCAAGACTCATCTAAATTCCACGTGTAATAGCTCTTCTTTAGATTGCTTGAAACACACGCTATTCATGGTTGGTGAGATAGGAGGCAACGACTACAACTATGGGTTCTTCCAAGGCAAACCAATGGAAGAGATCAAAACCTACATACCTCATGTAGTTGGAGCCATAGTAGCCGCGGCTAGAGACGTGATCCGAACCGGTGCGGTCAACGTGGTTATCCCTGGAAACTTCCCTGTGGGATGTTTCCCTATTTACTTGACTTCTTTCCCTATGAAAGATCCAAAAGCTTATGATGACAAAGGTTGCTTAAAACATCTTAACGAGTTCGCTATAGATCATAATAAACAACTTCAAGAAGCTATAGTTTCTTTGAGAAAAGAGTTTCCTAACGTGGCTATAGTCTATGGAAATTACTATAATGCGTTTCAAGCCGTTCTACGTGGTGATGTGTTTGATAAGAGTTTAGCTTTGAAGTCATGTTGTGGTATCGGTGGAGCTTATAACTACGATGGAAAGAGAACTTGTGGAGCATTGGGTGTGCCGGTTTGTCCGGATCCAGGCAGGTTTATAAGTTGGGACGGTGTGCATTTGACTCAAAAGGCTTATAGGTTCATGTCTAAGTTTTTGAACAATATTATTCTTTCACAAATCAAGTGTAATAAAGTTTAAAGAATATGTTTGCGTTTAGTCTCTTTCTTGGTTTAGAAAGTTGTATGTTCTTACGGTTGGTTAATAAAAATTTATTTTTATTTTTATTATAATCTCAATTCATACTTTGTTTCTATACATTGATGAATTTGTCATATGGTTTTGGTGTAAATCTCATGGTTGCTATTATAGATTGTGTCTCATACCTACTGCGTGGTTGATGATGGTTTACAAAAAAAACAAAGATTCAATATAACAGATTGTAAATTAATAAATTCGAACCGATAATCATTATCACTTGTATACTTTGTTCTAGGTTGATCAACATAATATGAATTTTTGTAATAATCCATTAGAGATGATCTTGTAAGTTGGATTAATAGGTTACTAGGATGATCACTAGGTTTGTATAGAATATGAATTTGAAATACACTAACGAATGTGTGTGTGTTTTTATTTTTAAAAAGAACAATATAATATTTGTAAAAGTCATGTAATGATCTAAGGAACAGACCATAGCAATTTTAGGTACATATAATCCTTTCATGATCTCATTATTGGTGCACTGATTATAATTATTTCAGCTTTCTGCATACAACTTTTTTAGCTCCTTTGGAAAAGAAATAAGATGAACATTGACAATAATTAAAAAATAAAGTATATAAAAAGAGTTTGTGGGACTGGATAACAACTCAAAAGCTAAATAAAGCAAATTAAACTAGCTCTCAGGCCCGGCCCAAGGGGGTAGGGCAGAGGTGCCACTGCCCCTGGGCCCAACATAATTCTGCAAAAATTCTTTACAAAAGGGGCCCAATTTTTTTGGAAAATTGTTATTATGGGGTCCAATTTTTTTATTTCATAACATTAAAAAGTTTAAAAATATATTATGCCCTAGGGACAAAAAAGTGTTTGGGCCGGGCCTGCTAGCTCTATAAGTTCATATCATATATCACTCACATGGCTCATCATTGTTTTAATGACATGATAACTAAAGTTGTAATGATCTACTTAACCACGAGTTTTAGTCTATATGGACCACTATCAACTACAATTAAATTCATTTGGTGGCTAGATTTGTGACAAATTTTGCTAATTATTATGGATTTTCTAAAGTGATAAATGTTCATACATGTTTTGAGTAATGATCAAGTCGTTAGATATGGCATTAGTATTTATAAAAATAAATAAATTCTTTAAGATATAACACTAAAGTATTTTTCATAGTGTTTTTGATTTTGAAAACATTTTTGGCTGTATAAACCAATTTTATTTTACATTGGATGTACTTTCTGATACTTAAAAAAATATTTCGCATACATTAAAAAACCCTAAGAAAAACAATGAATATTTGATCAATTTATGATTTCAAAATGTCAAAGTTTGATTTCATTATTGTTCTTTCTCAATTAATGATTAAATTGTACTATTACTCATTGTCATCCCAAGCTATAATATCTAACAAGTCTAATGTCTTATGTACATATATGTTTCATGCAATTTAATAGTTACATTATGATATGTAATCTAGTTTTACATCATTAGACAATTTCTTAAATTTTTGCAATCATAGATACGTTGACATGCCACATGTGCTTTTATCATAACTAAAAAGTTGCAAGAAATAAAAGAAAAAGAAGAGTTAGGAGTTTGAACAAGTCAAGTAATCATAGAAAGTGAAAGTGACAGTTGGACAAAGGAGATAGACATAGAGAGAGAGAGAGAGAGAGAGAGAGAGAGAGAGAGAGAGAGAGAGAGAGAGAGAGAGAGAGAGAGAGAGAGAGAGAGAGAGAGAGAGAGAGAGAGAGAATACTATATTTAGAGACATCACTTTGAACTCATCTATTCACATGTGTCTGAATCTCCACAAAATATAACTCAAAGGTAAGAAGATTCTTACATATCTATTACACAATGTGTTCTTACATCATTGTTTTGTTCTATTGATGTGTTATATATATATATATATGAGTCTAATGGTTTTCAATTTATAGCATATTTTGCATCAAGATGTTTTCTCTAAGGTCTAAGGATACCAATTTTAAATCCTCTCGATGATCTTTAATGTGTTTTCCTTAGACTTTTTGTGTATGTCTTCTTGATCAAATCAATAAGAGGCTTTACCAAATGGCGAAGCGAGTGTCGTGGTTCGGTTGGATGAAAAGACTATTCATATGCGAGGCGAAGACAAAAACAGAGAAGGTTTTGTTTCCTTTCTCTTGATACAATACATTTTGTGCAAATGTTTATGATACTAAAACAATTATCTTTTATAGAGGCCAAGGAGATTAAAATGGGTATTTAAAAGACTAAAGCTAAGACAACAGATCGCGACTACGGTCCAAATGACAAAGACTTTAAACAAAGCAACGTATGATCAAAGAAAACATGCCATGAATGTAGCCATTGCCACGGCTGCAGCGGCTGATGCGGCTGTTGCAGCCGCCAAAGCCGCTGCAGAAGTTGTACGGATGGCTAGAAACACCTTCACATTGCAACATTTTGTCAAAAACCGCGATCCAAACATGGCTGCAATCAAGATTCAAAGTGCATTCAGGGCTTATCTGGTCAGAATACTAAAGAAGAGACTCTGTTTCTGTTGAAACTATCTATTTTTCTTCAAGTGTTTGAATCTTTGTGTGTTTTTGATAACAAAAACAGGCGAGGAAAGCGTTACGTGCATTGAAAGCATTAGTAAGGCTTCAAGCAATTGTGCGTGGCCGAGCTGTTAGGCGAAAGGTTCATGCTTTATTGAAGTCTTCGGGCTCCAACAACAAAGCTTCAACATCAAGCCTTATACATAGAAACATAGAGAGAAACCATTGGTCCATGACCAAACCTGATAACAAACACATGATGTGTAGTAAAACAAAGATAGAGTGTAATAATGGTTGGGACAATAGCTTTCTCAGCAAGGAAGACATCAAAGACATATGGTTTAAGAAACAAGAAGGTGTGATCAAGCGTGACCGTATGCTTAAGTACTCTCGTTCTCATAGGGTAACACATACATTTCTCTCTCTCTCTCTCTCTCCTTCTCTTTCTCTCTCTCTCGCTCTTGGTTTGTGATCTCAAAGGAGTTGTTTTTAGCAGGAGACAAGAAGTCCTTGTATGGTTATGGAGTCACTGTGTACTAATGATAAGGGGATGAGAAGAAGATGTAGACTAGATCATTGGGATGAAACAAAGTCTGCAAAATCTATAAACTCAAATAATATTCCGACAAGAGTAATAAAGCTTAGAACTTTACAGAGACAAAGCTCTGTTGATGGACAAGACTCTCCCTTTTCAATCCCTAGGAGATCTTTAAGCCGTCTTGAACATAATCTAATGGAAGAAGAGAGATGGCTTCGAAGAAACTCTAATGGCTTCTTGCCTTATATGAACGTAACAGAGTCTGCAAAAGAAAAGTTCAGATCACTTAGCACACCGAGGCATAAAGTTTCTCACTGGTCTTCCTTTGTGAATGAAAGTAGCTCTAAGAAGTCGTCTCTGAAAAAAAGTCAACATTATTGTTAAAAAGTCATATACACATTACTCTGTTATAGATATGTTTATGAAGAAAGCTGTTTTTTTTTAAAAGGTTTTGTGTATGTTTCTGTTGATTTATTATTGAGAAATTGGATGCATTGTGATGCTTTTTGTTCAAAGTTTGAATCTTTATGAATTTATTTTGATGGAGTTGAACAAAATTGAACATTGGAGAAGTATAAGTATAACGTTAGAGAAGGCTCTGCTAAAACGCAGTCGTATCGAAGACGAGAATACATCGACGGTCGTGGATTTGCCACGTCATCGAACCGGATAAAATAGAACCATCCAAAAGCTTTCTTCTTAGCAACAAAGATAAAGTTAGAGATTACGGAGACGTGAAAGCTTTTTGAGCTTTACGATCACACTCACTAGCTATGGAGGCTCTGCAATTCACTAGCCGTTTCTCTGTAAACAGAGCTCCTTGTGCTCAGATTTGTACAGGGAACCAAAGAAGGAGACTTCCATTTCGTTCTGCATTCACCGGTTCAAGCGATTCAGCTTGTCTCTCGTCTAAGAACCCTTCCACGGTTTGGTCTCTTTTGTTTCTATATATTTGGTTAAGTTTTGGGTTTACTTAGTTTGTGAAGTGTGTGTGTGTGTGTGTAGAAGGAGATATGGGGTTTGGTGAAATCGAAGACAGTAAGCCATGGAAGATACAGAAAGAGCCAAGTAAGAGCTGAGATGTTTGGCCAATTAACAAGTGGGCTTGAAGCTGCTTGGACCAAACTCAAAGGGGCAGGTTCTATTTCTTCTCTTTTATGTCAAAGCTATTAGTTTTTTGTAGTTTTGCTCTGACCCATTAGAAGATTAGTATAAACTATAGCTTAAGCTCTTGGAACTAGGAATGTATTAAAGAGATTTAGTTAAAAGAGCAATGAAATATTGTCACTAGTAGTTATGTTTTTGAACTTGCAGAGGTATTGACAAAGGAGAATATTGCTGAACCAATGAGAGATATAAGAAGATCTCTCCTTGAAGCAGATGTGAGTAGCGTTTCTTGTGTGTTATGTTTCATTTTCTTGTATGTAATGTTGTTTATATTTTCTTGGTTGGTTTTGTTAACAGGTGAGCCTCCCTGTTGTTAGAAGGTTTGTTCAGTCTGTTAGTGACCAAGCCGTTGGTCAAGGTGTCATTCGTGGAGTCAAACCAGATCAGCAACTTGTCAAGGTAAGTAGCTATATCGAAGCGGTTTACATAGTTGATTCACTGTAATGAAGTGTGGCTTATCATGGCTTTGTTGCAGATTGTGCATGATGAGCTAGTGAAGTTGATGGGTGGAGAAGTATCTGAGCTACAGTTTTCTAAGTCGGGTCCTACGGTTATATTGTTGGCTGGGCTCCAGGGAGTTGGAAAGACAACGGTTTGCGCTAAACTCGCTTGTTACCTAAAGAAACAGGTATGCTCTCTGAAAACACCTTGAGACTTTGATAGAAGTATTATACTCTCTTTCAAGTTGTACTGGTTTCTTACAGGGAAAATCTTGCATGCTTATTGCTGGAGATGTTTACCGACCTGCTGCTATCGATCAACTTGTCATTTTAGGTCAACAGGTATTGAAATTTAGGACTTTTGAATCATTGTGTTCATTTGTAGAACTCGCGTTAGAGAACCTGTGTGTGTGAACATGTGATGATATTATCTTTGTGTCAGGTTAGTGTACCGGTTTATACAGCAGGGACTGAAGTAAAACCTGCAGATATAGCTAAACAAGGTCTAAAAGAAGCTAAAAAGAATAATGTGGATGTAGTTATTATGGACACCGCAGGGAGGCTTCAGGTAAATCTTTCGTCTTTGAGAGTCATTTGTATCAATAATCTGATGTATCTTTAGTCATGATGAGATTGCGTCTAAATGACAGATAGATAAAGGTATGATGGACGAATTAAAAGACGTGAAGAAAGTTCTGAATCCTACAGAAGTTTTGCTAGTAGTGGATGCCATGACAGGACAAGAAGCTGCTGGTACTTGTTTCGAAACATCCTTAAGATGGACCTTAATTATATTGGTGATATACCTAAATGAGTTTTTATACTTGGTACAGCACTGGTGACGACATTCAATGTAGAGATAGGAATCACAGGAGCCATTTTGACAAAGCTAGACGGTGATTCAAGAGGTGGTGCTGCGTTGAGTGTCAAGGAGGTTCGTGTTCTTTTTCTTCTTTGAGATATTCTCTCATATAGAGATGCTTTTAAGCTTTACTCTTGAAATGGGTGTCATTAGGTATCTGGAAAGCCGATTAAACTAGTAGGACGTGGAGAGCGGATGGAAGATCTTGAACCCTTTTATCCGAACCGAATGGCTGGAAGAATTCTAGGAATGGGAGATGTTCTTTCATTCGTAGAGAAAGCGCAAGAAGTCGTAAGTGTTCATTGAAAAGTACTTTCGTTTTCTCTTTCTTTCTCTCTTGTATTGAAGTCTTTTGGGCATATGTCTTTTATAGATGCGTCAAGAAGATGCTGAAGATCTACAGAAGAAGATAATGAGTGCGAAGTTCGACTTCAACGACTTCCTAAAGCAGACTCGTGCTGTTGCGAAAATGGGTTCGATGACACGAGTTCTAGGAATGATTCCGGGGATGGGGAAAGTGAGTCCAGCACAGATCAGAGAAGCTGAAAAGAATCTTATAGTCATGGAAGCAATGATAGAAGCAATGACTCCTGGTTTTTGTTTCTTACACTACATTCTAAACAACCAATCATTTCATAATCTTGATTATGAATTTACGATGTTGTTTTAATCTCGTTTTAAAATTATGTTGAACAGAGGAAAAGGAGAAACCAGAGTTACTAGCAGAATCTCCAGAGAGAAGGAAAAGAGTTGCTAAAGCGTCAGGAAAGACAGAACAACAGGTACACAAACACACAGACAAACACTCATATTTTTAAGACAAAACAGAGTTGCATTACCAAATGTTGTGTTGTTGTTGTTGTTGTTAAGGTGAGCCAACTTGTAGCACAAATATTCCAAATGAGAGTGAAAATGAAGAACTTGATGGGAGTAATGGAAGGAGGATCAATGCCTGCCTTAAGCGATCTCGAGGACGCAATGAAAGCAGAACAAAAGGTTTATTCTTCTTCTTCTTGAATTTTGATTGTTCAACATGTTAACAGAGCTTTAATAGATTCTTATTGTAAATGGTATGTGTTAGGCTCCACCAGGAACAGCAAGGAGGAAGAGAAAGTCGGATTCAAGGAAGAAATTTGTGGAATCTGCTTCAAGCAAGCCTGGTCCTCGTGGCTTCGGCTCCGGTAGTAATTAAAAACTATTTAAATCTTGCTTAATCAAAACGGATTTATTTTTTGTATTAGTGAAAAATGAGTATAAATGTTGAAGAACAAATTGAAAATGTGCATCTCTAACGATCTAAAAAGACAAAAGATATCACATTCGCAATTTATCAAACAAGTTTCTTCAAGCATAAACATAGTCTACAAATCCTAAATTACATGTACTTGTGTATCTAATTTTTTAAAAACCTGCTGCTTAGTGTATCTCTAACTAACTTTGTGTAAAATATCCCAATTATTGTTTAAAAATAACAAGAACAAATCATTTGTTGAGCTACCTAGTTTTTGTATCTTTCTTTCTCTGGTAATAACATAGCAAAAACTTGTGTGAACAATTTATACATGTAATAACATAAGATTCAAATGTTAGTTTCTATCATATAAAAGAAGAATGTCTTCACTGTTTCACCATGAATGAGCTTTTACAACTGCATCCACCCACCGCGGCCGGGTTCTCAGCCACCTAAACACACACAAAAAAAACCATTACAAAATGGTTTATGTAAACATTTTGCTATGTAACTAAACATGCTATTTCAAGATTTGATTTCGTCTCCATTTCAAAAACACACATGTGACAAAAGAAGACATGTTACATTACATATGATAGTTAAAGAATCTATAACTCAGGCCAAAACATACATACCAAGAAATGCTTCAATATGCTAATATAAACAAAAAGTATCGAAAGGAGGGCTATACCACGAAAGCGGATCGGATAAGTTCCTCAACATAATCAATAGTAGCACCTTTCACAAAATCATAAGAAACATTGTCTACAACAAGTTTCACACCATTCTTTTCAAAAACCCTGCAAAAAATGTTTTAAAAAACATCTATAAACCAAGACAAAAACACACTTAAAAAGTGGTAGTAACAAGCAAAATAGCAGTACCTGTCATCAGAATTGGTTTTGTTATCAAGCTCAAAGACATACTGAAAACCAGAGCATCCTCCAGTCTCTACACCTAATCGAAGCAGTTTCTTCTCAGATTCATTACATTGTAACTCTTTCATTCTCTGAACAAAACAAGTATAATGTATATAAGACAAGACAACAAACAAACAAACAAACAAACAACAACAACAACAACAAACAATGTATGTCCTAAAGTCCTAACAATCCAAACAGTTCAATTTTTTAACCATTGAGATTTTTTTAACAAAAAGGGCATAAATTTCAAAGCTTTAAACTAAAATTGTTAAAATTAAGCAAAAAGATATTCAATTTAGAGCTAAACAAGATCAGTTTTGTTCTGGATAGATCTCATACCCGGATACAATTCTCACTAAGATGAACAGTTTCGAGAGAAGAAGAAGATGATTCAGATTGTGGCGAAGAAGAAGAAGAAGCTTCTTTGAGAGCAGAAACTGAAGAAAACATGAGCGTACGATGATTTTCTCTGATACGACAAATCAAATACGGAGCAAAGCGTTGCATCAGAGATCTCGACATAATTTTAAAACCCCTTTTGAAAAATCTCTTTCTTTTTATTACAATAATTCAAAAAATTAGAGCTTTCTCGCCATGGAAATACAATCTTTCAAGCTTTCTCGAAAGGTTCTTCCTTTTTGGTTCTTCTGAGAATTTTTCTTAAATTTCGATGGAGAAGAGACGAAATTGGTTTCGTCTTGTGGCGGACAAACGTCATAGCATCCACCGTAATTAGTTTCTGTGTTAGTCCCACTATTTATAGAAATTTCTATTTTTGCCCCACTATTTTGTTTTAGATCAGTTTCGTCCTTTTATAACATCTAAATACTTTGACTTAGTAATAGGTTATTGTTCATCATTTAATATCATAGTCCATTTATAACATAGCTAAATAAGCTTATATTATATACAACAAAACTCAAAAACAACTTTGTTCATTAAACAAACTCAAGTTTATTTTTGTGTATATATATCTATGATGACTATATATAGTATATCTATTATATATCTAGCTAGTGAGACTAATTAGATTCAGGTATGCAATCTAAAATAGGTCTCCAACTTTTATTACATTCAAGATCATTATTATCATCATCATCATGATCTGAAAGAGAACATTGTTTCTCAAGACTTTGGTAAACCATCTCATGTAATGATCCTCCTTGAAGCAATTTCTCCAACTCTTGTTTATGTACAACAATCTTCATCCTCACAACATGACTCACACTCTTTTTGGCATCATCATCATCATTTATGTTGATGTTGCTTTTACATGTATCATCATCATCATCTTCTTCTACTTCAGGAGTTGCAAAAGTCACTTTCTTGGTTTTCTTGGTTATTGTTGTTGTTGGGAGGAGATAGTAGAGATTACCAGAGAGAAGCTTAGCATCATGAGGTAGAAGGTTATGATGACAAGTGTTGTTGTGAGAGAGAGAGTGATTAGAGAATTGAGAGAGAATGTTATGAACACTAATGGGTTCTCTATATTCAAGTACTTTCCCATCGTTTCTCACTATCTTTATCACTTTCTTCTCCATTACTAAACAGTTCCCCATCTTCTTCTTCTTTCTTTCTTTACTTGCTTTCTTTCTGTGTGTTTGTTTTTGAGTTATATATATTGTTTGCTTTGAAGATTGGTTATTTGTGTTTGTGTGTGTATATATATATAAGAGTTTTTTTTGGGATTTCGTTAATTGTACGGTTAGTGACACTAATATCTAGTGGACCCCGGTTTGATTTTTTCTATCTTTTCACTTTTAACTTTTTTATGTTTAGTGGGGTGGTGTGGTCGGGTGGTTCATTTTGTATATTAATCTATGCATATATCATTTATATAGTTTTATGTAAGCTAGAAGTTTACTTAATTTTTACGCTTTTATTATGTTGTTTCTTTATGAATTTGCAACACAAATTGATGTCAGTGTAGATTTTACTATAAGATGAATAAAGAAAGTAAAAACGGACATGTAAAATTTATTTTACTTAATAGTTTTCATCGTACATGTAATTTATAACAACAATATATTTTGAAAAAATGAATGTGACTAAGGTATGGATCAACGCAAACTCATTAGATAATAACTTAAGAAAAAAGATATGCAAAAATAATAAACATATAATTATATAGCTAATGGGTGGGTATGCAAGAACTATCTAGGGTTTTAATATAATGACTGTGTGACAACGAAAGCACACATTAAATTATTGTTGCATTAACATGATGAAAAATGCCATTGAATTTTTCTTACAAACGTAAAACACTAAGTGCGTTTTCTCTCTAGTGGCGGTGGCAGAAAAAATATGTTTACATGTCTCAATCGGTGGAGAAATAATGTATTTGGAAAACTCTAACCAAAACCCTAATTAACCTTCTCCTAAGTAATTGTTAACGATTTATCAAGAGAAACACCATATCTATGTTAACTACATATACAAATTTCGTCAAACAAAAAAAATTGCATCAAAATACAACAAGTAAGACCAGAGGTTATATTTTTTTTGGAGAATCACAAAACTACGAACTACATTTCACAAAATTACACCATTTCAAAAATATTTTACAAAACTACATCTAAACACTCAAAATTAAATCCAAATAAACCCTACTCACACAATCTTACCCCCTTAATATTATACCCTAAACACTAATTAGCGAACCCAAATGAAAATATTTTAATTTTGGTAATTTTTCAAAGGGTAAATCAAGCTTTTAAAATTTCGAAAGGGTGAAAATATTAAATTAGGTGTAGTTTTGTGAAAGAGAGATTGAAAGGGTGTAGTTTTGTGAAAGAGAGATTGAAAGGGTGTAGTTTTGTGAATTCCTCTATTTTTTTTTTTGGAGAATTACAAAACTACATCATTTGAATTACATTTCACAAAACTACACCATTTCTCAATTACTTCACAAAATTATACTTAAATACTAAAAATTAAATCTAAATAAACCCTACCCACAGGGCGGAGCCAATGTATAGTGACGTGGGTCAAGTGACCGGGTGGAATTTAAAAAATAGCAAAAGGTTTATTAGATCATTTATAATGACCCATGTCCTAAAAATATATTGACCCTTATGAAATTTTACCCAAATACAAATAAATAAATTTTATAATTATATTTGATTTTAGGGAGAATTACAAAACCACACTTTTGAATTACGTTTCACAAATTTACACCTTATAATTTTTTTTCCACAAAACTACACTTAAACACATAAAATTAACTTCAAATTAAGCCTATTCATACAACCCTACCCTCTTAATCACTATACCCTAAAAACTAATTAGCGAATCCAAATGAATTTTTTTTAATTTTAGTGATGTTTTAAAGGGTAAAACAATCTTTTAAAATTTCGAAAGGGTTTAATTTTGAGAAAAAATGAACTAGGTAGATTTTTGTAAATGAAATGATGAAAAGGTATAGTTTTGTGAATTCCTCTTGAGTTTATTCACAATTAATATTAAGCCCAATAATATATTTATTAAATAATTATATTCGACTTATTAATTAATTATATATCTTAGAACTATAATTCTAAAAATGTTTTATGACCAAATATAAAAAAATTGTTTTCACTTTTTTCTTTTTCCAATCAACTCCTTCAATGATCAAAGCTAATTTTCTGGTATTTTTATATAACTTTTTGTAAATGAAATTTAAGTTTAAAATTACTTATATTTGATTTAAATTTATTATTAGTTCTTGGCACTCTTAATCCAAATCGTGACTTTTTTTATTTTAGTTTTAGTTTTATTTAATTAGTAAATTAATAGTGTTGAATTTTTCTAATGAAAAAAGATTTAATGACTTACAATAAGATGAAACAAAAAATTAGAATTAGTATTATCTATGATATTTTTATGTCTTAATAAAGTTATACAATTTTAGTTACAGTTTAGTTACGATAAATGACTCTGGTGAATATATATTCTGGTTCCGGCACTGCCTACCCACACAATCATACCCCCTTAATACTATACCCTAAACACTAATTAGCGAACTCAAATGAAAAGATTTTAATTTTGGTAATTTTTTAAAGGGTAAATCAAGCTTTTAAAATTTTGAAAAGGTGTAAATATGTGAAAAATTTAATTATGTGTAGTTTTGTGAATGAGGGGTTGAAATGGTGTAATTTTGTGAATTTCTCCTTTTTTTAATTTTCATTAGCCCTCCAAATGGTATATACTCCTTCTTTTTACTGTTAGATGTTTTAAAATTTTTACACATATTAAAAAAATGAGTTAATGTCTATATTAAATACATGTTTTTTGTATTTCACAATTTTAAAAAAAATTCAACCAATAATAATTCAATAACTTTAATTAATATCTCTTATAATGTATAATTCACTATATTATCAATCAACTAAAAATATTTAAAATACCAACAAATCAATTTTTAACAAACATTAAAAAAAATCAATCATCTAAGAACGTGGAAGAAGTGACATTTTTATGTTAATTAATCTTATAATCTAAAACCCCCTCTTGTAAGAATCTTTTAGTTTAATTGAAAATGAAGAAGACTCGTTAAAAAAAAAAGAATGCACATGGTTTGGTGAATGCAATGCACTAGTTTTCAAGCAATGATCATGCTGAGAAAATAGTGTTTTTTTATGGATGTCACTTTCTCAAATTTGTCACCACATTTATGTCCTAGGAAAATTTTATCTTCGAGAGAGCCTGCCCACATTCAATGGCCAAATCAACAAATGATTTTGCTTTGGCTCACTTTTTGACTATTCAACTCTCTTTTTACAAATCTTGGACTATTTGTGATTTGTTTCGATCGGTTACAGAATATACTATTTATCTATATAGTTTAAACACTCTAGATGTTAATTCTCTATATATATAGTTTAAAGTTTAAACACTCTAGAAGGATTATAATAAGTTTTGAATAGTTATAAGAATATCTGAAATTATGAATAGTCAATGCAAGTCTTTTATTATTTACAACAGCTAGTTTAAACATTTAAGAGTTTACTCTTGTAAATGTTAAATCATGTACGATTATTCATAATACGAAATTAAAACTTAAAACAACGTACCTATATATATATGTTGTTGCAAAGTTGTAACGAAATGCGAAAAGAGACAACATAAAACCAGATAAAGATATACTATAAATAAACAACATTTTTCAGATAAGCATTAAAGCATGAGATTCCTTTCACATTTCAATTTTTGGAAATTTACAAGTACAAAGCACTTTTTATGATCCTTTTTGGGACAAAAACACGAAGTGACGAAGGCAAAAGGAATTTAGATTGCTCGTCCTTTTAGTTCCCATATGCTTTTGGTCGGCTCACGTGCTTACCCCTCCAACAAATCTTATTATGACACGTGGTTTTCTCCGTTTGCTGGCACCGTCCAAAGACCACTTTTTGAACTATTTGCTTCTAGCAAGTTTTTACCGTTCCGTTACTTACAAGTTATAAAATGTTAAATCTTTTTCTGTTAAATTATGATAAACATCGGAGGGTATATATTATGTAGTAAATCATACTTACTAATTTATGTTTGACACTTGTCTAGATCTGGTTCACCTCTAATATACGGTATATATTTGTTTCTCCTTAAACGATGCTTCAAATTTTTTATTCATATACAATTATTGGATCTTAAAAACCTTTTTCGGTTATGTTTATTTTAGGAAATGTTTTTTCTATGTCACATTTTCTATTGGTTGTTAATGATCTCTCATGTCATGTCACATTTTTTTTGGTGCGGTGCCGACACATAAGATTTTTAACTAAACTTACTTATTTGAACTTTTTAACCAATAAAATTTTATTTTGTTTTTTTATATTTGTTGTACTCAATAATATTTTATAAAAATTTAGAATTTATATTTTATAAAATTTACTATTTCTTTTGTTCTTCTATAAAGGATGCTTCAAAGTTTTTATTGATATGCAATTATTGGGTTTTAAAAGCTTTTTTCGTTATGTTTATTTTAGTAAATGTTTTTTTGATGTTCACATTTGTTTTGTTGAAAGTCATTCTGTGTTTGATATGTAGAATTTTTAAGTAAACTTACTTCACAAATAACAACGACTTAGGGATTTCAAAAAATAACTAAGTATCAGATTATGCTTTCTGAGAATGTAAAATCGTTTTAACCCAAGGATGCATTTACATAATAAGGTCTAAAAGTTCCACGGAGGCAACATCAAATTCCAAGCCACACTATAGCCCAAATCCCCAATCTGATTTATTGAGCCCAAAACTAATTACAATTTGAGAATCAGTAAAGGGCCTTAAAGCCCAAAACAAACATCACCGAAATAGTAAACCGATCCGGTTACTGAAAAATTGGTTTACATGCTTATAAATTACCAAAGAAATCGCCGCTTATAGCTCTTTACATCTCCCGTCTCCGATCTTCTCCGTTCTCCGTCGCCTACAGGTTTCTCCATCTTCCTAAGTCTTTCCAACGAACGATTCACCGTTTGATTGAATATTTGTAATGGTTTTATAGAGTTTTTCCATTGAAACAGAATGGATTCTCAGATAAAACACGCCGTTGTGGTGAAAGTGATGGGGAGGACAGGTTCAAGAGGACAGGTCACACAGGTTAGAGTGATATTCACAGATTCTGATCGTTACATTATGAGGAATGTTAAAGGACCTGTTAGAGAATGTGATTTACTTACTTTGCTTGAGTCTGAGAGAGAAGCTAGGAGACTTCGTTGAATTTAATCTTTATGTTGTTTTCTCTTGTGATTATTCTTATTTATTCGAGTTTTTTGGTTGTTGATTTTTTAAGACAATTGCTGTTGATTTTTATTAGGGGACCCTTTTTTTTTTTTTTTTTTTATTACATCATAGGGGACCCTTTTTATTAGTGTTATTTTGCTATATATCAAGAAATGTTTAATTGCTAAAGAATCTATGTGAACAAAGTTGCATTCCTTTCAAAAGAATATAGCATATGACAATGTTATGTCGGAAGATTAGACACAGAGACTATATGAAGATTTAGTTTCTTGTTACACCAAAACGAGAAGAAACGTGATGCTTTTGTGAATTGAAACTTAAAAAAGGTTTCTTGTTAATATGTTTTTTACAAGTGGGTTTGTATGTTTTTTGTTACTAGAAATTGTTGATAGGAGAGTTTAGGTTCTGATCTGTTAAGGGCAGGGTGTAAATTGATCGAATTAAAAAGTTTGGGGGTGAAAAAGAGAAAATTAAAAAGTTTGCATGTGAGATTAAAAAAAAGGAGAGTGGAAATATGACGCTTGGCATAAGGTAGCAACCACTTGTTACCAAATGTTATACTTTCATTCACCTTCCTTTATACTTTAAATTCTCTTCTTCTTCTTCTTATGATACTTAAACCGAAAGCACAAAAAGTTAAAACAATTAAAGTATATTTTGAAAAAATCTCTTCTTTTAATTTGATTCTTTTGTCTTCTTTCTTTCATAATCATCTTCTCAAAGAAAAGAATTTTGAGAGAGAGAGAGACAGAGAGAGAGATGGGAGATGAAAAAGATGTTGATGGGAAGTGTAAAACAATGTCTGCATGTTCCTATACGACGTCGTATTCGGCTAAACTCTTTCTCTTTATGGTTCCTCTTGTTCTCGTCTCTGTTTTTGTCTGTGTAAATTTTGGTCCCAAGACTTCAACATCTTTTTTAACCACTTTGTCCATTTCTCATATATCTCCTCCTCCGTCTCTGACGTCGGCTCCGGCACCGTCACCGGCGCCATCTTCTCCTCCGCCGGAGATACTTCCTTTGTTGCCAGCATCATCTTTATTGACTAAAGTTGAATTTGTTAATGTAAGGAAACAATTATTCCTTTCTTCCTTCTTCAGCTTTGCATGTCTTTTTCTGGTTTATTTATTTATTTATTTTTAACAACAAAATTTGTGTGTTTTTAAATTCCGTGGTCAAACAATAGTCAACGGTAAATATTAATTGGTTTTATTTATTGAGGATGAGAAAACCGGTAAAAATGTGCAATGGGTTGGTATAAATTTTAAACTAATTTAGTCAAATCTTTAATTAATTAATTTGTTGGACAGGGTGATTATAATCGAACAATTCAGCTTAATCCGGTCAACATTACTTCAACGAGTGATAATGTGACTTCTATGGCATCATCACCGGAACAAAAGCAAAAAAGAGTTCTTAGTAATTTAGAGAAGATCGAGTTCGAATTACAAAAAGCTCGAGCCGCGATTAAAACCGCTTCGATGGACGATCCTCTAGACGATCCTGACTATGTACCTCTTGGTCCTATGTATTGGAACGCTAAGGTCTTCCATCGGTAAGTTAACAATATTAATTATGGTTGTTTAATTAAGCTCTATATTTAATAACATTGTTCGGAATTGTGATATTTAATTAGCCTCACTAAGAATTTATTGGAATTTAATTTAAGTCAAAACGTGTTGGAACATGAATTTATTTGAATTACATTAATTCAAACGGGTTGATATATTAATTAATCAAATAATTAAATCTTGGAATTGGTTTTTACCTTTAAAAAAACATAGTGGAAGGTTCTATTAAATCTATACTTATGCATGTAATTGGTGATAAAATTATTACATTACATTTTTTGTCACCAACATGCATAATGTATATATATGTGTTTTTATTAAATTAGTGGATGCAAAAAAAACATGGTGTTCCATCTTACATGTCTTATTAAAGCAAGGAATCACATTCCTTAATGTTTTTGTGGGGCTGTCAAATGGATTGTCCAATATTGACCATTTCATTTGTGGACAAATTTTGACCGTGTCCATTAACGACCATGTCCATTAACGACCAAGCCCATTAACGACCATGTCTAAATGGGCTGTCCATGGGCTGTCCATTGGACAAAATGCATATAAATGACAAAATATATCTAGGAATTGTTCGTTTGTCCATTTGTTATTTACATCCAAATGACTCATTCAAGTGATCATCTCAATGATCTATTTGAATGATGTTCGTTTTTTTTCTTTTTTATTCACATAATTCATTTAAATTGATCTTTGTTTTTTTGGTTTAAATCATATGCATTTCCATCTTCATCTACATGTTTACAATATGAAAATGACTAAAATACCCTTGACTTAATCTATTCACATTTTAGTCTTAGTTTTATTTATATAAATTTTAATTTTTGATCAAATATATATTTAAAACTAAATAATTTTGATTAATATTTTTGACATTTATAAATTATCATTTTCATGAAATATATATTGTTAATAATTTTATTAGGAAACCGTGAAATAGGGTTTTCAGAGAAAATCGTGAAATTATGGGTTTCCGGTTAAAACCGAAAAATCAGGATTTTGGACTAAAACCGCGAAATCAGGTTTCCGATTGAAATCGCATAATCTTTTCTTTGGTCGAAACCTGCGAAATAGGGTTTTCAGCAAAATCTGCAAAATCGCGATTTACGGCAAAATCGCGATTTACGGCAAAATCTGAAAATTTTGGTTTTTGCAAAAAAAACGAAAAGAGATGCTCAAATCTCAGATCTGTTTTTTCAATGAGAGAAAAAGAGAAAAATAAAAGAGGAGGCGTTGAAAAATAAGATGAAATGAGACACTTGAGAGAATTAGGTTACTCTCAAAAGTCCAATGGGCCGCCCAATGTCCATCTTGTCCGGCCCATTTTGTCCATGGACAAAATATGTCCAAGACCATCTTAGCCCGTTCAAATATGGGTTTGTCCATGACCGTCCATATTATGTTGGACGTGGTCAGGACCATGGACGTCCGCCCATTTTGACAGCCATATGTGGGACTAAATTAGTAATTGCAAGAAATAATCATATACTATTATAGTTTAGTTATATGAGGTAATTGACGAATGCATTTTTTAGGATGTACGTATCTCTAAGATAAGATATCAAGGTGTTATATACATGCTTAAGCTTTTTTCGTAATGAATTGTGTAGGAGCTACTTAGGGCCATTCTTTAATGTTTTGTGGAACTAAATTAGTAAATACAAAAATAATAATCATATGTTCCCCGTCTTATATAGTTTAGTTATATCATATATGAAGTATAATTGACGAATGCACATTTTTAGAATTGATCTCTAAGATAAATGACGAATGCATATACGTGCTTATGATTGTTTCGTAATGAATATTGTTCAGGAGCTACTTGGAGATGGAGAAACAGTTCAAGATATTTGTGTACAAAGAAGGCGAACCACCGTTATTCCATGACGGTCCATGTAAAAGTATATACTCTATGGAAGGAAGTTTCATCTACGAAATGGAAACCGATACCCGTTTCCAAACTAATAATCCCGATAAAGCCCACGCTTTTTATTTACCCCTTAGTATCGTCAAGATGGTAAGATACGTATATGATCGCAACACTCGCAGTTTCGCCCCTATCAGAAACACCGTGAAGGATTACATCGATCTTGTGGGCGGTAGATACCCTTATTGGAACCGTAGCATTGGAGCCGATCATTTCATGCTTTCGTGTCACGATTGGGTATGACGAACATATTTTATCGAATTTTGCTAATTTTTACAACGGTTCAACGTGAAAATTTTATTATTTTGTAGTGTTTATTATTTTATAACGGCAACAACATATGTTAGACACTACATATATTGTTTAGTTAGTTAATTTCTAGTATAAATTTTCAATTTTTTTATTATAGGGTCCTGAGGCAAGCTTCTCTCATCCACACTTAGGACACAACTCGATCCGAGCTCTATGCAATGCCAACACGTCGGAGAGATTTAAACCGAGGAAAGATGTGTCGATACCTGAGATCAACCTACGGACCGGATCTTTAACAGGACTAGTCGGTGGTCCATCACCGTCCAGCCGTCCGATCCTTGCTTTCTTCGCAGGAGGTGTACATGGACCGGTAAGACCGGTCCTACTCGAACATTGGGAGAACAAAGACAACGACATTAGAGTCCACAAGTATCTCCCTAGAGGAACGTCTTATTCGGACATGATGCGGAATAGCAAGTTTTGCATATGTCCAAGCGGTTACGAGGTTGCTAGTCCGAGGATCGTCGAGGCGCTTTATTCGGGTTGCGTCCCGGTTTTGATAAACTCGGGCTACGTACCACCCTTCAGCGATGTATTGAACTGGAAGGCGTTTTCGGTGATTGTTTCTGTGGAAGATATACCGCATTTGAAGACGATATTGACCGCGATATCGTCTAGACAGTACTTAAGGATGTATAGGAGAGTTTTAAAGGTAAGGAGACATTTTGAAGTGAATTCTCCTGCTAAGAGATTTGATGTGTTTCATATGATTCTTCATTCTATTTGGGTTAGGAGGTTGAATGTGAGGATACGTGAGGTCTAAGTTTTTGAGTGTTGGTTTTATTGGATTTTTTGTTTGTTTTGACTGTTTTCTTTGTTAATTGTGTAATAATAAACAAATTATTTTCATTTTTTGTGTGTTCATGCATTTTTTATTATTAATCTGGTAATAAGGTGACATTTTGGTGTTCTAAATTCTAATTATATCTTATATTATTAATTCAGAACACCGAGAGAGAAAATCATTTTAAAATTACACGTGTCATCACCTACCTGAGCATTTCTGGTCCCACATTATTAAAAATTCATAAAATTCCAAAATAAAAAGCCTAAAACAAAAAGCCCAAATTTAACATAAAATGACTTAAATTGACATTATAAATGAATAATATTAAAAAATATTGAAAAACCCATAAAATATAATATTAAAAAATTCATAAGAAATACAATTTTATAAATTCTATTAGATCTCTTAATATTTATATATTATATTCTATTACATTGAGTTCAAAATAATGATAAAACATATTGTTTATTTACAAATAACAATATTATTTTGTAAAATTGTATTTAACACCAAAATTCATATCAAATGAAAAAACATGAACACACAATTTACCCGACTCATCGGTTGAACCCCAGTTCCCAAACTTTGAACAAAGAATTTTCGGATAAGTTTAGATATGAAAGAGTGATTAAACCTTCCTAGAAAATATGTTTAAAATATTTAAAAAACTAATGAAAAACACAATTTTATAATTTTTCTAATGTTTGTATGTTATATTCTCGCACAAAAAAATGATAAAACATATTGTTCATTTATAAATAACAATATTATTTTGTAAAATTGTATTAAACATCAAAGTTCATGTCAAATGACAAAACTTGAGCAGAAAATTGACTCGAGCCCCCGAAAATTCAGTGGTTTTATATATCCGAGGTTTTAATAGTCCGATTTTATGACAAATAGAGACCGGATTGACATACTTTTCATTGTTAAACGAGTCATATCAAAGTTTCAAAACACTATGTAGTTATTGTTTTTAATGATAAATAGTAAATTATACGTAAAGGTAAATATTCAACATCGAAATGACAATGATAATCTTTTTCGATGATAAATATTAAAATAGTAATAGTAATAAATTTTTGTAAATAAAACATTATAAAAACCAAAATACAATATATTTTCTATATATACTTCAAATTTAAACTCCGCGTTTAATGCGGATCACATGAGATACAAATTCTTTTTATTTTATTTTGTACTACACATTGTTTTTACCAATAAACATTTTTTTCTATTACGTAAATTTTTTCCGCGGGTAAATTTCTAGTATATACTAATTGAGAAACATTAGGTGAGTTAATAAAGAAAAAAAAATATGTGTCATCATTCGAACGATTCTAAAAAGCTAACAATAATTCATTACTATCCCACATATCAAAGCCCATATAATTACATTAGATTTTTTCATTTCAAAAAGAGGTCACATATGTTGATGTAACACAAACAAAAATCAAATATCAAATGTAATCTAATTTTTATACATTTTACATCACAAAAAAAGAAAATTGATGAGTATTTTTATACTTTATAACCTTTTGTTAGGAGAATTTTGATACTTTTTAGTATAAAATTAAAGTTGATGAGTATTTTGTATTTAAAAAAAGTTGTTGTGATAATTATTTTATTTTACGAATCATCGAAAATATTTGACTAATGTGAGATATGTATCGTTTGATGGGATTAAAATAATTATAGTTATAACAAAATTATAAAATCATACTAAATATTCATTTTTTATGAAGTTACGGTTTTTTTATTATGTCCATATTATACTCAATGTTTTATTAAAATAATTGGGTTTTAAAATATCCATAAAAATGTTTGGTTTAAATGAAAACCAGTATAAATTAAAATACAATTTCAATTATGCACACCTATTAATTTGACTTCATATTCTTATAATATATTAGAATTTATTATGATTTTTAATAGAAATCATTTATCTTTATATTCATTGTTAGTTAATCTCATAGAATGTTTTACTATTTCTAAAGTAAACTATATATATATATTAATCATGATATATACTAAATATAAATATTTAATTTTCTACATATTAAATTCCTTTTGGCAAATTTTATTCTATCATATCTTATATTATTAATATAAAAGATGGAGAGAGAAAATCATTTTAAAATTACACGCGTCATCATCTGAGCATTTATGGTCCCATATTATTAAAAATTCATAAAAGCCCAAAACAAAAATTTCAAAACAAAAAGCCCAAATTTAACACAAATGACTTAAATTGACATAATAAATGGATAATATTAAAAAATGTTGAAAAACCCATAAAATCTAATATTAAAAAATCATAAAAATACAATTTTATAATTTCTAATAGATCTCTTAATATTTATATATTATATTCTATTACATAATGATAAAACATATTGTTCATTTACAAATAACAATATTATTTTGTAAAATTGTATTTAACACCAAAATTCATGTCAAATGACAAAACTTGAACACACAATTTACCCGACTCATCGGTTGAACCACCAGTTCCCAAACTTTGAACAAATAATTTTCGGATAAGTTTAGACATGAAAGAGTGATTAAACCTTTTTAGAAAATATGTTTAAAATATTTAAAAAACCAATGAAAACCCAATTTTATAATTTTTCTAATGTTTGTATGTTATATTCTCGCACAAAAGAATAATAAAACATATTGTTCATATATAAATAACAATATTATTTTGTAAAATTGTATTAAACATCAAAGTTCATGTCAAATGACAAAACTTGAGCACAAAATTGACTTGAGCCCCCGAAAATTCAGTGGTTTTATATATCTGAGGTTTTAATAGTCCGATTTTATGACAAATAGAGACCGGATTGACATACTTTTCATTGTTATACGAGTCATATCAAAGTTTCAAAACACTATGTAGTTATTTTTTTTAAAGATAAATAGTAAATTATACGTAAAGGTAAATATTCAACATCGAAATGGCAATGATAATCTTTTTCGATGATAAATATTAAAATAGTAATAGTAATAAATTTTGTAAATAAAACGTTATAAAAACCAAAATACAATATATTTTCTATGTATACTTTAAATTTAAACTCCACGTTTAACGCGGATCACATGAGATACAAATTCTTTTTAATTCATTTTATACTACACATTGTTTTTACCAATAAACATGTTTTCTATTACGGAAATTTTTATCCCGCGCTTGGCGCGGGTAAATTCCTAGTATATACTAATTGAGAAACATTACTTGAGTTAAACAAGGAAATATAACATGTGTCATCACTAGAACGATTCTAAAAAATTAACAACAATTAGCCCACATATCAAAAACTCATATAATTACATTACATTTATCATTTCAAAAAGAGGCCACATATGTTGGTGTAATATAAGCCAACTCGGAGCCCATAAAAAAATTAGATTAAACCATTTTATGTTAATTGTTGATAAAAATATAAAACATGTGGAAAACCACCCAATACCAATATAATTTCGATAAAATATAATATATGTAGTATGAGTTTGGGTGGTGATTGATGAATCATTCATAAATATTTTTTCTTGAATTTAGATTAGATATTGAGTTGTTGTATAACTAAATTTTGTGCTTTCGATATTTTAGTTTTTCACATGCATTATACTTTATAAAAACTATATTTATATTTGTTTTATTTTATACACTAATTTAATTATATACGCTATTTTTCAATCGAAAAAGATATTATTAAATATAAAAATCCCTAAATATATTAAAGTAGAGGATATTGGTCGTATAATATCCGCTGAATTTGAATAGGTCAAAAGAGTTTCTTATCATGGATACTTCGATAGGTAATGATCTTTTATTTGTTTTTAAACTATAAAATTCTTTATAATATATAATTCTATTTAGTGTATAGAGATTCATCGTTTGAATGAACTACAATTTTCTTTCCATTTGTGTATTCTAGAGGTTAGAAATTTTCATTATAAAGTTTTTGTAAAATTATGAGTGTTTACGAGAATTTATAATTCACATTGTTAGTTAACTTTTGGAATGGATGAAGTATAACAAGGTTGATAAAAAGAGAGAAATTTGACTTTTTCGGATTTTTGTGAAAATTTTTATTGGGATGTAAGATATACGTTTGAAAAATTCGCAATGTCAACCTCTTGATTCAACATCTTCCTTTTATTCCGCCATGTATTGTTGAACTATATTACTTGAGAATTTTTCTTTACACAGTTCGTGGATCGAAGAATTTGCACGACACAATGACCGTTGACGGTGTTGTTTATCGTACTTTTGAGGCGACCGTCATGTTGTGTATTATATTTTCTCGAGCTACATGAAGACCTCTTCTGATGTTATCTTTCTGCGTTTTTAATTGTTTCATGTGTTTATTACAATATGTCTTTTTTACTTGAATAATCACAAAACTACATCATTTCATCCCTTCCTTTACAAAACTCTACCTAATTCAAATTTTTCTCATAATTACACTTTTTCAAATTTTTAAAAGCTTGATTTACTCTTTAAAACTTCACCAAAATTAAAAATTTTCATTTGGGTTCGCTAATTAGTGTTTAAGGTATAGTGATTAAGTGGGTAGGGTTGTTTGGGTATGCATAATTTGGATTTAATTTTTAGTGTTTAGGTGTAGTTTTGTGAAGAAATTTTTAAAAGGTGTAGTTTTGTGAAATGCAATTCAAAATGTATAGTTTTGCAATTCTCCCTTTTTACTTTTAAAATAATATGTTTTTTCTTAAATTTTACAATATTAATGAAATCAACTATGCAATTCTATTTAACAAACTGCTACACAAAATAGTTTTTTACAACACTCAAAAAATTATTTAACTTCCGCGTTTGGCGCGGGTCAGAATATAGTGATTAATTAATTTTCAACTAAATTTATTGCAAGTGTTATTTTTTAGAGTGGGTGTTAGTGTTACAAATGAAAGTGTTCAAAGTCTTTTAATCAGGTAATGGGCCTTTTAATTGGGCCAAAAATAGAATCCATGAATAAACACTATAGTGGCATATTCGTGATTTATGTGTTCACGTCAGAGTTAGAGCACCTCCATCCATGTGTTTAAAAAATGTCTAAATAATAAAAATAAAAAACAAAAATCAGAAAAATAGAGTTAAGAGGAGAACCGGGTCTTGATGAGGACAATTTGAACAAAGTTATAAACATTTATGTGTCACATTATTAGAGGTTTGTGTATTTTTAATTCTTTTTTTTTCTTCTGAAACAATAATCTTTTTCTTTTACCGAAATAATTTTTTATACTTTTGATTATTTTGTATAATTTCAGTATTTTCATATTTTCGGGTATTTTTTTAACTTTGGATATTTTTTTTTGGGTATATTTTTTTGGGTATTTTTTGGATATTTTTTTATATCTGGTTTGAAATACCCGAAACCGAACCAAGACCGAACTGGAACCGAAAATTTTTGGATATTTTTCGGTTCCACAAACAAAACACCAAACCGACCAGGAATATTATGAACCGAACCGAAACCGAACAAAATATGTATTCAAACATAAATTTTAGAGGGTTTTAAACTTAAAAAAAAAAAATCAAATAATTAAGTAGACACACAAAATGGGTTTAACGAATGGAGATGGTCTTATGACATCATTCTCTATAAGTCAACGCTTCTTGAGACGGAAGTCGGAATCTTTGAGTCTATTGTAAAACATTTCTTTTTTTTTTTTGGGTATTTGTTAAAAATTGTAAAACATTTCAAAAATGAATAAATCTTTATCCTTTTGAGTTTATAGTAAAGACGTTGTAAGTACATATTTCTCAATTTCAATATCCTTTACAAAAAAACACAAGAATATTTCAATTTTCATTGTATGTCTAAATTATTAATTAAACACTTGCATGTAATTATCCTTAAGATTTCATTAAAATTATGTTTTAAAGATCATACATTGCGTTTAAACAAAAAATAAATCGTAGACTAGGTTTAAATCTTGTCATAGTCTTTACTCTCTCTCTCTCTCTCTCTTACACAAATCTGCAACATACATATCATGGATAATGTGGCCAGCAAGAGGACACAACCATCGTTGGATTGTTGTAATTATTAATACCATACATTTGATTTCCTCTTGAATGACCTATCGCCACCAATGGAATCTCCGCCGTGTCTTCTCCGCCGCTAACTTCGGTGGCCCCGGCCAAGATTTGCTTCTTGATCACACCATGATGATCTCTTAGTATAGCTCTTAACTTCTTCACCTACATAACCAAATTATTGTAAGGTGATACTTAATAAAATCAAGAACTATATATATAGAATAAATCAAGAAATGATAAATGTTTTAATTAGACCACATCATATTTTAATTAATACCTCTTCGTGTAACATATGTTTCTCTCTAGAAACGACGTCGTAGTCTTGCCTAAGTGTATCGTATAGATGCTCGAGTTGCTTTGCCTTCCAACGTGCACGCCGGTTTTGGAACCAAACCGCTATCTGACGTGGCAGCAAACCAAGCTCTCTTGAGAGTTTTAGTTTCCTGTCTGAATCTAATTTGATATCTTCTTGAAAACTTCTTTCAAGTGAAGCTAACTGTTCGCTCGTTAATCTCTTCTTCTTTATCGTTTCGTTGTTGTTGGGAAATTGGTATGCGTTCATTGTTTTTTCTGATTCCGGTATAGAGATAACCGGTCCGGTTTGTGTATCAGTGAGCGTGTGTGAATTTGCTGCTTGTAACACAACACAACTTCTTATCAAACGCGCATAAAAATAGGAAAATTTTGAAAATATAAAAATGCATAGTAATATTAATATTAAAATAAAACAATGTATGTATCCCAACTTCAAAAATGTGACGTTTTGACTTTTTGTAATTTAGATCCCGAGAAACTTTGGATCCCAAGATAAAAAAAGAAGCTTAACAATGATAATAAACATTTTTATTTTTATATGTCGAAGATAAAAAAATATTTACTTACTTCTCATCAGAAAAGTAACGTTTGAGAAAACTTGTTCCCAAGGCTTTTGGTAATGATAGGTCGTTTATACATAACAACCAAAAAAAAACAAACATATAGTACTATTTTTTTTGAAGTGTTATTTTTTTTCTACCAAATAATAAAGAGCCCTTGATAGTGGGTAAGTGGGGGATATAAAGTTTGTAAATTCATGGATTTGGCAAACTTGAAAGTAAATCGGCACTTAAAACGTCTAATATGTAAATGAAAGCAAACGCAACATTTACGTAAATATATATATATATATATATATATATATATATATTTCTTTTTTTATGACAACTATATGTTTATATGATGAATATAATTACCTGCATAAGGATCATAGGTAAAGGTGTGGAGGGAGTTAAAGGAGCTAGTAGACCCAAGCCATGGCAATGGAACAAAAGAACCCCTCATGTTTTCTAAGTTGCTAGTGGTTGACCACTCCATTTTCTTTTCTTTCTCTTTTTAGTTCTTGTGAGTATTTTAATATATATAAGAAGATGAATATGAGAGAGAGAGAGATATATTAAGATAAAATAAAATTAGGGTTTCATATAAATGGACCACAAGGAGAGCGGTAAGAGAGGCGTGACAAGAGGGTTCTTCTTCTATGTACACTTTGTCTTTCAAGGTGAAACAAAGTGTGAGAGATCATGACGCTTTATTCCAAACAAGATACATATATACACTACTAAAAAAATGTAATATAGCCACGGCCGTATCCGTGGCTATAGCATAAATCCGTGGCTATTTAGTCACGGTTAGCCACGAAAATTTTTAGTCACGAACGTATAGCCACGGATTTAATGCTATAGCCACCGATACGGCCGTGGCTATATGACTTTTTTTTAGTAGTGATATATAGATATAAATATATATAGGGAGAGAGAGAGAAGGAATAGGGATATACATATATATATATATCATATATGTATGTGTTGTGCAAGTTTCTTTTCACCTTATAAGGGAGCAACTCAACAGTGCCTTTTGTTTTGGAATTTATAGATTGGAAAGGAAAGTGTGATCTAATTTTGTTTTACTTGTACATCGTCATCAATCATTCATCATATCTCTAACATTTTTTTTTGAAAGAAATATCTCTAACATATATATGGATTGATAATTTTTTTTGTATCATGCAAGCGCCAATTAAACTTGAAATTTTTTAACTATTTTTGTTATTATACTGTTAATTAGTCATCATTAATATATTCTTAGAGAAAAAGTAAAAAAATCTGTCGATCAAAAAAACGTTAGAAAAATAATTTTATAACTATCATTAGTCCCCAAATGCACATAACACATTCACTTAAAAATATAGTGACCAACAAATGGTAAACTAAAATTTATGTGGGTAAACTATTTATATATCGACGGATCTTCTAAACTTGGAAGTTTTTAACATTTACATATATCTACTTGTGGGATTTATCATTTAAACCACCGTCTTAATTGACTTCTTTAGTCATGAAAACATAAATGTTAAGAAGAAAAAAATTGAAGGAACATTGATGATAAATTACGTAAATATTTGTAAGCTAATGTATTAATTGAGAAGCGTATAGGTACTTATTTTTGTCAAATAGTTAAACTTAATAAGTGAAAGAGATGAAATTTTTTAAAAAATAAATGGTCCCCCAAAAAATTCCATAAAAAAATCTGACAATGTGGTTCCACACTCCTTTGGTTGTGCCACCATTCTTGGTCCTACGATTTTTCAGTTATTTGATTTGTCTTTTATACATACCAACTAAAAAAATCTATATAAATATAATTTTGCAAAAAAGGTTTTGTCACTAGTGGAAAGTCCATAACAATGTATATGTGCAGTAACATGTAAGACTAATATAGAGTGAGGACAAAGGCTATATTTAAAAGCTAAGAATCAACACAGAGAGCTAAGTGTCTATATACACATAAAGAGTGTGATATGATCAATAAAAGCCAAAAAAATACAAAGAAGAAGTTTGAAAACTAAGTCTCATATTGCCCTCTCTTTACCCCCACATTCTTTTATTAACTTGCAGTTCTACAATACACACAATCTCTCTCTCTCTCTCTCATATTCAATTGCTACTTAACAAATTGTTGAGGTGTAACAGTGTCAGAGAGAGAGAGAGAGAGATGAATCATATTGTATGTTAAAAGTAGATAGGGTTTGAACTTATTTATGATAAGTAATGAGATTTAAAAACTAAAGACAGTGTATATAAGTAAAAAGGGAAAGCTAAATATTGAAAGAGCTAAATGAGACATCACTTTCATATTCTTTAATTTTTGTTTATTTTTTTTGGGGCAATTTTAATAGGCTTTCGATGATTTACATTCATTGTAAAGGATCCGTTTGATAACAACTTATCATACTCGTTTTTTTTTTGTTATCCAAATTCCATTTATTTTAACTGAGGAAAAAAATAATTTAATACATGGACCAAAATAATATTCACTTCTTTTATATTATTTTATGTTTTAGAAAAAAATTGTTTTAAATTGTTTGATTTTCGCTAATACCAAAATAGTTTTGGAAGTATTATTTTGACCCAATATATCCTAATAACCTTTGTATATTGGGTTTGCTTTATGGGTTCTACTAAAGAGTCTAAAATGTTTTCTTCTTATAAGACATAAATCCTAAAACTAAGATACTTTCTATCTGCCGTTTTCTCTGGGTACATATTTAGTTGGGAGAATTACAAAACTACACCATTTGAATTATATTTCACAAAACTACATCATTTCAAAATTACTTTACAAAACTATACCTAAACACTCAAAATTAAATCCAAATAAACTTTACCCACACAATCCTAACCCCTTATACTATACCCTAAACACTAATTAGCGAACCCAAATAAAAAAAAATTTAATTTTGATAATTTTTAAAAAGGTAAATCAAGATTTTAAAATTTTGAAAGAATGTAAATATGTGAAAAAATTAAATTAAATGTAGTTTTGTGAAACATGGGTTGAAAGAGCGTAGTTCTGTGAATTCCTCTATTTAGTTGTCATCTCTTCTAATTACAGATTTGTAACTTTTATCAGATTCGCTTAAGATTTTATCAAAGTCGCTTAAGATTTTATCAAAGTCGCTTAAGGTTTTATCAAAATATGTTTTATCTAAATCGTCTTTTCTGTTTAGTGAAGTGCAACTATGTTTGATTTTTTGGTTTGCTGGTTTGTTTTTTCATAATTATGGAATTATAAATGGTTACCACTTACCAGTCAAGCTAATTGAGATATATTCGACAGATGGACCAATTAAAATAGTATTTCTTAAGACTATACATTGAGTCAAGTTATTTTTTTAGCCAACTAAAATCAGTTAAAAACATATGGAAAGGTAGAAAACGAGAGAAATAACTAATTTCCAATTAAAATATAAAGTATTTAAAATTCGTTGAATACATCATCTAAATGCTAAATTTTAACTTTATTGTTAGTCATAGATGAATATAACAGTGGATGTTAAAATTGGTACAGTACCAGAATTAGTTTAAAATTTAATTCATAGTAATACATTGCAATTAAATCCCGCCGTTAAAGTCAGACACTAATCTAAAGAGACCATATTTTAATACATTGTACAAAATTTAACTGTTCGTTTGCTAATTTATTGTGAGTAGAAATTTTCACAGACATAGTATATACTATAATAGTAACAAAAAAGGTCAAACAAGTTCCATAAAACTAACCTACTTATACTGTTTTACATTTCAAAATTAGTTAACAAGTAAAAAGTAAATTTAGCAAGGCATTTAATTTGCTGACATATTTTTTAGAAAGAGCAAATTATCTTCGATTTTTCTGGGAAGCAATTAAGGGACAAAACGCTAAATTTGCAAAATATGTATACTTCAAAAATAATTAGGACACATATTCCATGTTAATAAAAATTGTAAAGATAAAATACTCTCTAGAAATAAAAAATTCGCACGCCCGGTGGGACTCGAACCCACAATCGTTTGATTTCCTTATCCATTAGGCCACGGGCGCTTCGTGTTCGTGTTAACTTTTATTTATTTATTAAATAAAAATATAAAATATTTTAAAAATGAAAAAGAAATAAAATGCAGGCTGTGGGGTTCGAACCCACGCGCACTTATGTGCAGAAGAACTTAAGTCTTCCCCCTTAACCACTCGGGCAAACCTGCTTACTTGATATTTTTACATTATTCAGAAAATTTATAATTTGGGTATAATGTACGTTTTATCCCCACTTAAGTATTTTAATTTACCTTAGACCAATGATATGGTTTATAGATATCAACTTGCATGTTTTTGTTGGAATTCGTACCGGTTTATAACGATTTATAAATAACAATTGCGAATTCTTTCCCTAGGATACGTGCAAATATTGAATCAAATCTATGTCATCAGTTTATGAATATACCTGGATGGTTCGTAGCGGAAATCTGAACCGAGATATATCGAGGTCTAGAAGCACTCCAAACGTCGTGCCTCTACCGGTATCCACACGCACACAAACTCGGATTGATCGGGATGCTAGTGCCGTAGAGATCTAATCTCAATCTATTAGCACAACTATTTGTCTGCTATGTTTAGGGTTGTGTAGAATCAGGTTAATGTTATCAAGCGTCATTGTGTCTTTTTATATAATAGGTTCTCATAACCTAATTAATAACCTAATGGGCTTATATGGCTAATGAGTCAAGCCCAATAAGCACTTCACAATGACTTGCCTTTTTCACATGTGCATTAATATATATATCATATATATATATATAAATATAATATCTTATATTATTAAAGTGCACTAATATAAATATATGTATATCTAATATCACATATGTTATATTATAATCAATACCCAACATAATATATTAATCCAGTCCGCTTAGGTGTGTGACCTCGTAGGATCGCATAATATTAGCAATGGACTTCTAAAGCCCATCGATTATAAGAGGCTTCTAGCAAAACGTTATAATCATCTAATATTATTCGACTATCAAACCTCGACGATACAACCTTACTAAAATAAGTACAATTGATTTCAGGACATTCCCAACAATCTCCCACTTGTACTGGAATCATTTATTCCGATAATCCCTTCGTCGCTATATCTCGATCCTAGCATAAGGCAAGCAATAGTGTCATCCTTATTAAGCTAGATCATGTTTATCGATTCCCAATTTATACTCGATAAAACAAACGATTGACATTCACCTCGTTTGAGCACGGCCATGCATTTTCTCGGCATTAAATTATCGATAGGCCCGGAGATATTTATCTCCCATTATATAGGAGGGACAAATCCCATCTTGTTTTATCCCCGTTCCTTATACAATTCGTAATACGCCCAATCGGTGTTTTTATAATCACTGTTACGGCCGACGTTTGACACAGTCAAAGCGCACTAGTCCATGTATAAGAAAACATGACAAACTCGAGTCAAAGGACTATATTTTATAGTTGTAATGAAAAACTCTTATGACACTCATATAATATTCTTGCAGAGTTTTCCATAGCGGGTCGATCCAATACCGTGTTCTCTAACACATACTTATGTGATTGACTTTAATACTACATATTAAATGACTCCACGAAACTTAGTCATCGATCACCTCACATACTAGTCATCTTAGTTACTATTGTCCCATTTAATAACCTTGACTAGGGACCACAATAATTTATGTCATCTTTCACTCATAAGGTTTCATGATCAAGTCACGTACTTGATGACTTATAAGGATGATATAAACTATTTTGGGACAAATTATTTTATTATCCAATAATTAAATAATGCTTGAAACAATTTCATTAATTTGAAAATAAATCAAATGTTTGCAAACACGAACATCATATCATAAAAATAAGTTTCTCTCTAGAAACAAAATCAAACATTAAGAAACCTAATGCCTACGAGCAGCAGTATGACTTTCATGCTTCGGCCGAGGAAGAGGCTTGGTTAATGGATCCGCAACATTTGCATCCGTTGGAACTCTGCTAATCTTCACACCTCCTCTTTCGATAATGTCACGAATGAGGTGATATCGTCTTTGAATGTGTTTGGATTTCGGTGCGACCTTGGTTCTTTCGCCCGAGCGATGGCTCCATTGTTGTCACAATAAAGATCCACCGGACCGGAGATGCTATGAACTACACCAAGTTCGGTGATGAACTTCCTAATCCAAACAGCCTTCTTTTGCCGCTTCGAAGCGGCAATATATTCTGATTCGGTTGTTGAGTCGACCACGGTGCTTTGCTTGGAGCTTTTCCAACTCACCGCTCCTCCATTAAGACAAAAGATAAAACCGGATTGAGATCGGAAATCATCTTTGTCCGTCCGAAAGCCGGCATCGGTGTAACCACTCACAACAAGCTCATCACATCCTCCATAGACCAAGAACTTATCCTTAGTTTTTCTCAAATACTTAAGGATGTTCTTAACAACAGATCCAGTGACTCTCACCCGGATCGGATTGGTATCTACTCGTCATGCTTAAGGCACATGCCACATCGGGACGAGTACAAAGCATGGCATACATAATAGAACCTATAGCAGAAGCATAAGGAATTCTATTCATACGCTCTCGCTCATCATGTGTTGAAGGACACCGAGTCTTGCTGAGGGTTATGCCATGAGACATTGGTAGAAAACCTTTCTTAGAATCATGCATACTCGAACCTATGTAAGACCTTATCTATATAAGTGTCTTGACTTAGTCCAATCAACCTCGTTAGGTCTATCTCTGTAGATCCTTATTCCAAGTATGTATGCAGCTTCTCCCATGTCTTTCATTGAGAAACAACTTCCTAGCCAAGTCTTAACGGATCGAAGCAAAGGAATGTCATTTCCTAGGAGTAATATGTCATCGACATATAGCACAAGAAACACAATTGCGCTCCCACTAATCTTCTTGTAAACGCAAGGTTCTTCTTCGTTCCTAATGAAATCAAACTGTTTGATTGCTTCATTAAAACGAAGATTCCAACTCCGAGATGCTTGCTTCAGCCCATATATAGAGCGATGAAGCTTACATACTTTCCCAGCATTTTCAGGACTTGTGAAACCTTCGAGGTTGTGTCATGTACACATCCTCTTCCAGGTTTCCATTAAGGAAAGCCGTTTTCACATCCATCCGCCAAATCTCATAATCATAATGAGCGGCAATTGCTAGAAGAATCCGAATGGACTTAAACATCGCGACTGGGGAATAAGTTTCATCATAGTCAATGCCATGAATTTGCTTATAGCCTTTAGCCACTAGTCTAGCTTTGTATATCTGTATATTACCATCCACGTCCATTTTCTTCTTGAAAACCCATTTACACTCAATGGCTTTTACACCATCAGGTAAATCGACCAAAGTCCATACTTTGTTGGACGACATAGATCCCATTTCGGATTCAGTGGCTTCTACCCACTTTTCAGAGTCGGGGCCCATCATTGCTTCTTCATAGGACGTAGGTTCATCACTTTCTATAATCAATAGATCATGATGGTCAGTCACCCAAACCCCATATCTATCAGGTTCATGAATGACCCTCTGTGACCTACGTACCTCAGGTTCCACAGGTGTGGTATTTACGACTCTTCGTAAATCCAGTTGTTGCTCTTCCTGAATAGGTGGAGCAACCTCCTGTGAATCTCGAACTTCTTCGAGTAGTACCTTACTCCCACTCGTTCCTTTTAGAAAGAAATTCTCTTTCTAAAAAGACACAGCTTCCGAGCAACAAACACTTTGCTCTCGGCGGGGTTATAAAAGTAATAACCTTTGGTTTCTTTGGGATAACCAACGAAGTAGCACTTATCAGATTTGGGTCCAAGCTTATCAGGAAGTAAACGTTTTACATAAGCCTCGCAACCCCAAATTTTCATAAAAGATAGATTAGGAACCTTTCCAGTCCACATCTCATATGGTGTCTTTTCAACTGATTTTGATGGACATCCGTTTAGCGTAAACGCGGACGATTCTAGAGCATATCCCCAAAAGGATAATGGAAGATCTGTGTGACTCATCATAGATCGAACCATATCTAATAAAGTTCGATTTCTCCTTTCGGATACACCGTTCCATTGAGGTGTTCCGGGAGGAGTAAGTTGTGAAACAATTCCACATTCTCTAAGATGATCACCGAAAACTTGGCTCAAGTATTCTCCTCCGCGATCCGAGCGAAGAGCTTTAATTGTTTTGCCAAGTTGGTTTTGTACTTCATTCCGAAATTCTTTGAACTTTTCGAAAGATTCGGATTTATGTTTCATTAGATAAACATAACCATATCTACTGAAATCATCAGTAAATGTGATGAAGTACTGGTAGTTTCCTCTAGCACCTATACTCATTGGCCCACACACATCTGTATGTATAAGGCCCAATAAGTCGCCGGCCCTTTCACCTTTTCCAGTAAAAGGAGCCTTAGTCATTTTACCTAATAAGCAAGATTCACATCTTTCAAATGATTCATAATCAAATGAGTTCAAAAGTCCATCACTGTGAAGCTTTTGAATGCGTTTCTCGTTTATATGGCCCAAACGACAATGCCAGAGAAAAGTAGGATTCGAGTCGTTAGACTTAAATCTCTTTGTACTAATGTTATAGACATACACACTTTGGTTAAGAACATAAAGCCCATTCTCTAATGGGCCACTACCATAAAACATATCATTAAGATTAAACGAACAACATTTGTCTTTAATCGAAAAATGAAATCCTTCCAAATCCAAACAAGAAATAGAAATAATATTTCTGCTTATAGCGAGTACATAGTAGCAATTTTTAAGTTCTAAAACCATGCCGGAAGGTAAAGACAAATGAAATGTTCCTACAGCTAATGCAAAGCAACTCTTGCTCCATTCCCCACGCGCGAGTCCACTTGTCCTTTCTCCAAAGTTCTACCGTTGCTTAGGCCCCGCATATTCACACAAATATGAGCACCACAACCGGTATCTAATACCCAAGAGGTAGAACTAGAAGTAGCAACATTTACTTCTATAACATAGATACCGGCGAAGAAATCTTAAAAGTCTTCTTCTTTTTCAGATCTTCCAAGTATTTCTTGCAGTTTCTCTTCCAATGCCCAACACCATTGCAATAATGGCACTTGTCTTCACCAGAGGGGCCAGGTTTAAACTTAGGAGAAGGGTCGGACTTAGTTGGATTCTCAATCCCACTTATCTTGCCTTTTCCTTTGTTCTTACCGAGGTTTCTTAAACCTTTTACCCCCTTGCACCATGAGAACATTTGGAGTGTCCTTTCCGATGTTTGGTTCAGCAGTTTTGAGCATCCCATGCGGTTCGATCAAAGTCTTTGTCAAGTTATTCATGTTGTAGTTCATAACAAACCGATCAAAACTTGGCGGCAATGACTCGCAGGATGAGGTCGATAGCCAACTCTTGGGCGATAGGGGAATCCAGTTTGGCCAGGTTATCGATATAACCCATCATCTTAATGACATGTGGGCTAACTGGACTATCCTTTGGCAGCTTACACTCAATGAGAGATTTAACGATCCGATATCTCTCGGTTCGTGCTTGCTCTCGAAACATTCCTTTCAGAGCTAGTGATCATCTCAATTGGCGACTCCACGTTCTCAAACTGTTTTTGCAAGTCCGAGTTCATGGTAGCCAACATGAGACAACACACATCGACCCTATCATTGACATGCTTATCATAAGCATTCCTCTCTCGCATGTGGAAGATTTGCCTTAGGTTTTTCAGAGCAAAACATTTTCAAGGACATAGTCCTTTTTCTCCCGTTTGAGAACAATTCTCGGATTTCGATACCATTCGAGGAAATTCGATCCATTTAGCTTGTCCTTCTCAAGGACGGATCGAAGTGAAAACGAGTTGTGAAGGTTTGACATAACCGTCAAAAGAACAGCAAAAGTTAATATGACGTTCATGGAAATTTGAGTTGTCTCAACATTTAAGAAAACTCACACTAAACTCAAAACAATTTTCCTCATATGAGTATAGTGATCCAAGATCCTTATTTCACTAAGATTCAAGTGAGCTTTGGCTCATCGCCCGAATGTTTAGTTATTTAGGTAAGCAACAACATTGCTAATTATATCCAATATAACTCTTGGTTGTGGATGACATCTTATGTCTTATCCAACCTTATGTCTCTAAACCCAAAACCATTTTGATAGCTTAGTCAAATAAACCAATCTTTTACTCGTATGGTAACCATTACCATCCGCCTTACTCATGTAATCGTGGACACCTCGCTAGCAGTGCCCATACACAACGAAACAAGTCTTCGACAATTGACAAGATTGGAAAGACATTAAATTTGATATTAATTGAGGAAATCATTTTAATTTAATTTAATTTATATTTAAAATTTATATCTAATATAAATTATCAAAATATAAAATTTACATATCCAATATGTGTTAAATTAAATTACAAAAATAATTGAATAAATTTAATCAATTTAAATTTTTAATTTAAATTTTAGGAAATTAATCTTAATTAAATTTCATTAGTTCTAATTGAATTAGAAACTAAACTTAATAAGATTAAGAAAAAGAATCAAAGTCTGTATGAGACTTTGACGAAAAATCATACAACTATGATTGTCGAACCCAATTAAACGGAAAAGATAATATTTTAATTTCAATAAAATATTCGTTTAGTAATCTATTATGATTACATATATCTAACCATGTTGTTGTGTCATACACAAACGACATGATACATTATATATTTATTTAAAAAAAAAACAAAGCAATCATGTGTTATGAAATAATACGGGTTGACTTTTCAATCAATATTGTACACACCGATTATTATTATTTTCATGCGTACAAGCTTACACAAACGTAACTATGATTGTAGTCATGTATTATAAGCCGATTAACTATTAATCGATTTTAACAAACTACATCGACATGAAAAATAACGGCACATGTTTTCTATATCTAATATATATTAAATTAGGTTTAATTCAAAATTACACACGTAAGGCTCGATACCACTCGTTGGAATTCGTACCGGTTTATAACGATTTATAAATAACAATTGCGAATTCTTTCCCTAGGATACGTGCAAATATTGAATCAAATCTATGTCATCGGCTTATGAATATACCCGGATGGTTCGTAGCGGAAATCCGAACCGAGATATATCGAGGTCTGAAGCACTCCAAACGTCGTGCCTCTACTCGGTATCCACACGCACACAAACTGGATTGATCGGGATGCTAGTGCCGTAGAGATCTAATCTCAATCTATTAGACAACTATTTGTCCGCTATGTTTAGGGTTGTGTAGAATCGGGTTAATGTTATCAAGCGTCATTGTGTCTCTTTATATAATAGGTTCTCATAACCTAATTAATAACCTAATGGGCTTATATGGCTAATGAGTCATGCCCAATAAGCACTTCACAATGACTTGCCTTTTTCACATGTGCATTAATATATATATCATATATATATATATATAAATATAATATCTTATATTATTAAAGTGCACTAATATAAATATATGTATATCTAATATCACATATGTTATATTATAATCAATACCCAACATAATATATTAATCCAATCTGCTTAGGTGTGTGACCTCGTAGGATCGCATAATATTAGCAATGGACTTCTAAAGCCCATCGATTATAAGAGGCTTCTAGCAAAACGTTATAATCATCTAATATTATTCGACTATCAAACCTCGACGATACAACCTTACTAAAATAAGTACAATTGATTTCAGGACATTCCCAACAGTTTTGATTATAGAACTTCACAAATCTTCCAAAACGATTTCTACTAAACACAAAAAACAAAAGAGCTACTGGAAAAGATTTAAAGACTTTAACCAAAATTCGGCTCACTCTCTAATTTCAGTTTTAGAAATCAAAAGAAGAAGTAAACTAAGAAATAGGCCTTTATTGGGCTTATATTTCAATATGAGCCCAACAAAATGACCGTTTAAAGCCCCTGTTATAACATATTTCTCAACGGTTTATTTGACTTTGACTGAGATTCATGTCTTCTTTTCTTTCGTCATCGTGTGGGATCCACTTATTCGTCAAAATAACCCCACGGACAAATGTCGCACTATTACCTTAATGCCCTCCTCTCTTTAAAAGAAATTCCTAAAAATAGTTTCAAAAAAAAAAATTAATTCCTCAATTCTGTTAAAATAAAATATAATAAACACAAAAATTTAATAAACACAAAAATTTAATTTTAACATTTTAAAACTTATTTTTTTATTTGCTATATATTGTTTAGGACTAGGACATAACATTGAAAGAAGTAGAGTTTATTTTTAAGGGTTTCAAAATGATTTTGAAGGTTTTAAATTGATTTTAAATTTATGTATTTTTTTCCAAAATAACTTCTTTAACGATGTTTAAAAAATAAAAAACTTACGATGTTACTTTTATCAAAAAAAAAAATTTATGGTATTTTTGGGAATTGCGCTAATCTTTAATTTATTTTTCTTCTTAGAAACTAATTTATTATGCTAACAAAATCTATGAGGTGTTTATTATGTTAACACTACTAAGTACTAATAGTTGCACAAGTGGATTTTAAGAGCATATTCATTGGTGTTTTTTAAAGATATCTTAGCAGGTGGGCCCCATTAAATAGTTAAGATATGGATTTTATATTTCCTATTTAAGATCTAAATCTTAACTATTTTGTGAGCCCTTTGGATACGTGACAACCTATGATTGATGCGTTTTTAATTATTTTTTTAAATTTTTTTTAAATCAGATCCCAATGAATAGTTAATAAATTTTGTGGATTTCTGTGTTGGAGATGGTCTAAATCTAAATCTCAAACAATTAAATAAACTGATTATATTTCACAATTTGATTAATATACAATAACTTCATAAGTAAACACACTTAGGTGTACACAAGTTTGTAACCAATTTTGTCTCTTAATTTATTTTATATTTTTCTTCATAAAAAAATACAAAAGAAAAGAAATAAAATGCATTTGCGGAGAAAAACCTACGAGGGCGGCGATATATACTAAAACTTAAAAATAAAACTTGTTGACAAACAAAATGCGTATAGTGCATGAACCTGGCGGAATTCGATGAACCTTATCATGACTTTGTACTTAATTACTGATCTTTTTAATACTGCAATGTTTTTTTAAATATTAATTTTATGTATTCACTGCTCAACTTGCTTATAGATAGTTTCATACATAATTCAACGACAGCTCATTGACACTCACCGAATAATCTTAAAATCTTGAAGGATTATAAGAATTTGATATTGACTTCTGACTTCTTAATATTAAGTTTTTATTTAATTTTGTTAGTAAGTAATTTATTGAGTACTACTCCCTCTGTTTTTTTATATAAGATATTTTAGTTAAAAACACAAATATTTATGTATCATTTATGTAACATTATTCATAGCTAAAACAAAATAATTCAACCAATCATACAAAAGAATGCATAATACAATTAAGGGGAAATTCCATATTAATACACCAACTAAATTATTATTAGCTTTTCAATACACCAACTTTTTGATTGCCCAGAATAATACACCAACTATTTTTATTTGATCATTTTAAATCACAAACTATTTTACTTACTTATTTTAAATCACAAACTCAAATCATCTATCCATTTAACCAAATCACCGTTAGTTGACCGTCAGTTGACCGTTAGTTTATTTTTAAAAAAAAATCTAAATTTTGTTATTTTAATAAATTAATACTTTAAAATTATGTAAAAAATTAGAAAATTTAAGAATATATAAAAAGATCGTAACAAAAATAAAAGTTTCAAAAAATAATATTTTCACAATTTAAAATCATAAACAATTAAAAGATAGGAAAATAACAATTTTGAAATTTAATTTGTGAAAACATTTTCCTTTTTAATTTTAAAATTTTTATTGTGAACCTCTTGTATATTTCCGAATTTTGTAATTTTTGTTGGATTTTTTACATAATTTTAAAGTATCTTTTTATTAAAATAGAAAAAATTATTTTTGTTTCAAAAAATATGTAACGGTCAACTGACGGTCAACTAACGGTGATTTGGTTAAATGGATAGATGATTTGAGTTTGTGATTTAAAATAAGTAAATAAAATAGTTCGTGATTTAAAATGATCAAATAAAAATAGTTGGTGTATTATTCTGGGTAATCAAAAAGTTAGTGTATTAAAAAGCTAATAATAATTTAGTTGGTGTATTAATATGGAATTTTCCCTACAATTAATTACATTACACTAAATATAATTAATTTTTGCTTTGAAACTCTAAAACATCTTATAAAATGAAACAAACCAAAAACACTAAAACATCTTACAAAATTGAGTAGCTTTTTGTATTATACATGACATACTTCGGAGTTCGGATGCTTAAGGTGTCTCTAATTAATTTAATATCAAAAGAATACTCCATTATTATAAGATGTTTTAGAGATTTTTGAATACTTTGGATACTTTAAAAACTTTTTTTTACCATATAATCTTTTACCGTCCCATTATATAAGATGTTATGGTTAAATTTGCGGAAATTATTCATTATTTGATATTTAATTAAAAAATATTCAACAACCAATAAAAAAACATCTAACAAAAATGAAACGAACAAAAATCTCTAAAACATCCTATGAAATGAAATAAAGGGATTAATATTAATTTAACTAATTAATTGGTTAAAAAACAACAAGAGTCTAAGCACGAATAGCTCAAGCAATTGGTTGGCAAAAACTGGCTGATAAATATCTCGTCTGTTAAGACAAACTATATATAATATTGAGTATATATGTCAATATTTTTTTTGTCAAAATGTGAGAAGAATTTAACCAAAAAAAGTGAGAAGATAGCACTGGCGGAGCCAGGATTTTAATTTACGGGGTCAATTTTTTTTATCGATAAGTTATAAATATTTTTTAATAAAACAAACTAAACCGATACATTGTAAATATTTAACAGCTCCAAATTTTGTAATTTATAAAAATATATTTAAAAAATTAAAACACTTTAAAAAAATTCCCAATTAAGAAACAAAAAGAAGACAAAAGGTAAAACATTTTATTTCGTGGTCTAATGATATTAATATTAATTATGATGTTTTTTTGTTATCATAAACTTACATTTGTGTTAAAATTATTTATCATGAATTTATTTTTTTATTTTTTCGCAATGGTATCATATATTGAATTGGATTTTTAAATGGGTATCATGAATTTTATTAGATTAATATTTTTTATATTTAGTATGTATTGGATTTTTATTGAATTGAAATTAGTATGGATTAGTCATTTATTAAATTAGAGGAGGGTCAACTTAAAAATTTACTATACACTAAACCAAAATTTAAAATTCCACATGGGTCAATTGACCCCCTCAATACATATTGCCTCCGCCCATGGAAGATACATGCATGTATATAAAAAGTCACAGCATAAACACACAAATGTTTGAATGGATGATAATAATATAATTATGACATCATAAGAAGAGCCCCATGCTATTTTTGCCCCTCTCCTCTAACCCATTTTTAGCCCATTCCTTCGTTTTTTTCGTCATAAAATATGAGAAAATTACAAAGTACACCATTTGAATTACGTTTCACAAAACTAAAATATTTCTAAATTACTTCACAAAATTACAATTAAATCCAAATAAACTCTACCTACACAATCATGTTCCCTTAATATTATACTTTAAACACTAATTAGCGAACCCAAATGAAATTTTTTTAATTTTGGTAGTTTTTTAAAAGGTAAATCAAGATTTTAAAATTTTGAAAAAGTGTAAATATGTGAAAAAATTGAATTAGATAGAGTTTTATAAAGGAAATGATGAAATGGTGTAATTTTGTGAATTCCTCATAAAATATTACTATCCATTACTCCCTCAGTTTTTATTATAAAATTTTTAATTTTTCAAATATAATAAACAAACATATTAAAATATATTATTTTTATAATTTTCAACTGACTCTAAATCAATAATGTTTAGTTATTTTTCTTAAATTCTGTAATTTAATCATAACAATTGTATATAGAAAAGTGAGAAAATCCATCTTTTTAAACCAAATATTTTTAACAAAAATCTTATATTAAAAAATGGGGGGAGTATCATTTATATTATTATTAGATTATCAAATTTGTGAACTAAAACTTGGATCCAAGTATCTAATATCGACATTGATTTAAATATACTGCTGATTTTTTCACGTGTTTCTATTTATTTCCCTACGTAGAAAAATAAACATTTTGATTTTATGGGCAAACATGTATTTTGTCTTTACACGTTTTAGTTTGTACAAAAAAAAGTGTGTTTCCTATTTGCATACGATTACGATTATAGATTACGTCTTTAGTTTGATTCACAAAAGTAAATTTTTTTTTTCTTTATAAAACTCTATACGATTCAATTTTTTACATATTTACATCATTTTAAAATTTTAAAAGCTTGATTTACCTTTAAAAAATTTATCAAAATTAATTTTTTTTCATTTATGTTCGCTAATTTATGTTTAGGGTATAATATTAAGGATATAATATTAAAGGGATAGGATTGTGTGGGTATGGTTTATTTGGATTTAATTTTGGAAAAAAACGGAGAGAGGAAAACTAAAATGCAATGTGCATGCGACTTAGAGAAGTGGGTTATACATGTCTGGAAATGCCTGGATAGTAAGAAACTATACATGTGAAGTTTCATTTCACGCTCGAGATGCTTTTATTCCGGTAGCAAATAGATTTATTGTTGAGTTTAACTGCATCCTTTGGGCTCTAACAAGCATGGCAGATCTGTTGATGTCGAAATTTGGTAAGATTATGTCCAAGTCATTCAAGCCATAAACAATCCTTCAGTTTAGCCAAAATATCGCTCCTTCACAAGATCTCCTCTGTTGCAGCTTCTTTCTCTTCATGTTTTTTCTTTGCATCTCCTGCTTCAGCCAACATGGTAACTAGAGACATCGCAAGAAGTGTTTCAAGATGTGGCCTCTTCTAATCTTACTTAGCTTTGGAAAGACACGTTTGACTACATTCCAATATTCAAAGAGAAGCTAGACTTATCTAGCTTCATGTTTTATTTGTGTTTTTAATCTCTTTTGTAAAACTTCCTATTGTAATAAAATTTATGGTGATAAAAAAAGATTACGATATACGATTGTTTGATGAAATGATTCAACAAATTTTACAATCTGAAGATATAAGGTTAGATTTGATTGCTTTCATTTACACATAAAAAGTATCAATATGATTTTAAAACTCTTTCATGATTCTTTTCCATTGAAAATCTACCAAGTTTAAATAACGTAAAATTTTAGTTAATCATTGTAAATCTTTAGTTGAATAACATTGGACTTTAAACTCCTATAATATAGTCATTACAAATATTAAAACTGCTGATCCCTCCGTTTTTTAATGTAAGATTTTTGTTGAAAATATTTGGGTTAAAAAATATGGATTTTCTCATTTTTTATATATAATTGTTAATGATAAATTATAGAATTCAAGAAAAATAACTAAATATTATTGGTTTAGAGTTGTTGGAAATTATAAATCACAAAAAATAATATAATTTTATATGTTTGTTTATTATATGTGAAAAGTTAGAAAATCTTATAATAAAAAACGGAAGGAGTATAATATGATTATTACAAATACTAAAACCAATAACACTTGGTTTAAAACTCTTTTAACGAAAAGAATATAAATACAGCAACCAAATACATCAACCAATAACACTTGATTCGGCTAAAGTAATTAGGTTAGAGTAATTAAAATCATTAATTGAATAACGTTAGATTTGTGTTAAGTTAGAATCTATTAAAAACCACTATCCAATAACACCCCTAAAGTATTACCAAAAAAATAACACCCCCTAAATCAAATCACACCGAGTCACACAATTTCTTCTTCTTCTAGAGAGAGAAAGATAGAAGGGAATTAAAAAAAAAATCGGGAAAACATGAAAATCTAGAAAAAAAAACAAGTGGCTAGCTCGCCGAACAACGGCGGTTTTCTTAGGGTTTGAGTTTTTTTTTTAATGATCAGAAAGTTTCTCATCTAAAGATTCCGACGAAGAAACTTTCCCATGGAAATGTCCGATAGAAGATCCAATTACACTTTGCTTACTCAATTTCCCGACGATCAAGTCTCTGTCTCCGTCACCGGAGCTCCTCCGCCTCACTATGACTCCTTCTCCACCGACAACAGAACCGCAAGCAACAACAACAACAGCGGCAAAGCCAAGTCCGATAGAGGCGGATTCGATTGGGATCAGCCGAATCGAGCCGCCGGAAACATGTTGTTCTCTTCGCCGTTAGGGTTACAGAGACAATCTAGCGGGAGCAGTTTCGGAGAGAGCTCCTTCTCAGGTGATTATTACATGCCTACGCTTTCCGAATCGGCTAACGAGATCGAACCGATTGGGTTTCCTCAAGATGACGGGTTTAATATCGGATTCAGCGGAGGCGGCGGCGGAGATTTGAGGTTACACGCGGCGGATTTGGCCGGTGGCTCTTCTTCGGCGAAGAGCTGGGCGCAACAGACGGAGGAGAGTTATCAGCTGCAGCTTGCATTAGCGTTACGGCTTTCGTCGGAGGCTACTTGTGCAGACGATCCAAACTTTCTGGATCCAGTACCTGACGAATCTGCTTTAAGGACTTCTCCAAGTTCAGCTGAAACCGTATCGCATCGCTTCTGGGTATATTGGGTTCATTGCTTTGGTTTCTCTTAGTGATTGAGAAAGAAGAGTTTGTTCTTTTGTTAGATTCATTGCAAGAATATGATTGTTATTGTGTATTGCATCAGGTTAATGGATGTTTATCGTATTATGATAAAGTTCCTGATGGGTTTTATATGATTCATGGTTTGGATCCATATATATGGACCTTATGTATCGATCTTCATGAAAGTGGTCGTATCCCTTCGATTGAATCGTTAAGAGCTGTTGATTCCGGTGTAGAATCTTTGCTTGAAGCGATCTTAGTTGATAGGCGTAGTGATCCAGCTTTCAAGGAACTTCACGTTAGAGTCCACGACATATCTTGTAGCTGCATAACCACGAAAGAGGTTGTTGATCAGCTGGCAAAGCTTGTCTGCAATCGTATGGGGTTTGTGCTCACACAACCCTCGTAATCTTTTTGAAGTAATAACGTTTGTATCTTTCGATGGCTTCTCATATTACTTTGTAAATCATTGATTCTCGCCTTGTTTCAGGGGTCCAGTTATCATGGGGGAAGATGAGTTGGTTCCCATGTGGAAGGAGTGCATTGATAGTTTAAAAGAATGCTTGAAGGTTGTGGTTCCTATAAGTAGCCTCTCTGTTGGACTCTGCCGACATCGAGCTTTACTGTTCAAAGTGAGAACCCAACTTCATTTACATTGCAATGAAAATTAAGACTTATTCCGTTGCATCCACTCGTTTGTATAGTACAATTTGTGAAGTAAGTTTTGAACAGCTGTGTTATTGGCTTGAAAAAACTACGGTGTGTCAGTTCTTTTCTGTAGTTGAATTCTTCATCAAAGAAGTCTTTATATCATCCGTTTGGTGCATGCAGGTGTTGGCTGACGTAATTGATTTACCATGTCGAATTGCAAAGGGTTGCAAATATTGTGATAGAGACGATGCGGCTTCGTGCCTTGTCAGGTTTGGGCTTGATAGGTATGTGTCCAAGTGATTGTGATTGTTCATTTGTTTCCCTTTTGATTATGCTCTCAAATGTTTCTTAAAAAAATTTGGTTGATAACATGGAAACTTTGTTTTGATTTCAGGGAGTATATGGTTGATTTAGTAGGAAAGCCAGGTCACTTATGGGAGCCAGATTCCTTGCTAAATGGTCACTCATCCATCTCAATTTCTTCACCTTTGCGGTTTCCGCGACCCAAGCCAGTTGAACCCGTAGTTGATTTTAGGTCACTAGCCAAACAGTATTTCAGTGACAGTCAATCTCTTAATCTTGTTTTCGATCCTGCGTCAGGTATGCCCATAGAAAACCTGCAAGTTGAACTTTTAGATTATTTCTTGATTATGTCTTCAATATCGGAAGAATTAGCAGTCTTAAATGATTCTATTGGTTTTCGTCTATATAATTTTGCTTGTGGATGTGGGTTGGCGATTTGCTTTGGAATTGGTTTACCTAGTGCTATATTAAGTCTAAACTATCTAGACTATTGTTCAAGCGTTTCAGTTTTGGTGTATTTTTTGTCAAAGACTTGTATTCTGGACTCTGGTTTCTTACATCTACTTGTTTGGGTTGTTGTAGATGATATAGGATTCTCGATGTTTCATAGGCAATATGATAATCTTGGTGGAGAAAATGACGTTTTGCCAGAAGGTGGCGGATCTTTGCCATCTGGTGCTAATGTGGCACCACAAAATGTATTGCGTGCATCAAGTCAAGTCCAAGAAGTAGTACCTATGAATGCCCCACCAATCAGTCAGCCGATTCCAAACAGGGCAAATAGGGATCTTGGATTTGATGGTGATGATATGGATATACCATGGTGTGATCTTAATATAAAAGAGAGGATTGGAGCAGGTATGATCTAGTTTTAAATGAGAAGAAATGTAGAATTCTTGATTTAGTGCTTTTGCTCTAGACTCTGTTCTGAAACATGACAAGGAAAGAGTGCTACCCATTTAGAGATTACTTTCATCTCTGAAAGTTTTAGATCTGTCCAATTATATTTGAGCTATTGCTGTTTCAGGTTCCTTTGGAACTGTCCACCGTGCTGAGTGGCATGGCTCGGTAAGAATTTATCTGTTCAAATTTTCATGGCTGATTTATTTCGCTCTAAAATTACGGTCTTGAATTTTTCATGGTTGTATGAGTTTTTCAATCCTATCACGAGCAAAATAACACTCAACTATTTCAGGATGTTGCTGTGAAAATTCTCATGGAGCAAGACTTCCATGCTGAGCGCGTCAATGAGTTCTTAAGAGAGGTGCACAACTGGTTATTTTTTTCGTGGTTTTGATGATGGATTTGGTGTATTAATGCCCTGCATGATCTTGATTCACTATTAGGTTGCAATAATGAAACGTCTTCGCCACCCTAACATTGTCCTCTTCATGGGGGCAGTCACTCAACCTCCAAATTTATCAATAGTGACAGAATATTTGTCAAGGTACCTTTATTTCTGAAGGGTTATGTGCCAGTACCTAACAATATTGCTAATACATGCTTTGTGTCAAACAGAGGTAGTTTATATAGACTTTTGCATAAAAGTGGAGCAAATGAGCAATTAGATGAGAGACGTCGCTTGAGTATGGCATATGATGTGGTATGCTTAATCTTCCCTTCTTTACTAGCTCCTGTATGGATGCAAATTTTGAGCTGATTAGTTTCTGGTCTTGTCGTTTCTTCTCATCAAATTTGTTTTTCCATTTCTCTGTTGCAGGCTAAAGGAATGAATTATCTTCATAATCGCAATCCTCCTATTGTACATAGAGATCTAAAATCTCCAAATTTATTGGTCGACAAAAAATATACAGTCAAGGTTAATCTGAGTTACAAATTTTTATATATATTAAGTTATGGCTTAAAGTTTAGTCTAATCATCTTGTGAATGAATCTGCTGTAATTTTGAGGAAACCATTATTTCTTTTAAATCATTGACATGTCTTGAAATCTCAGGTTTGTGATTTTGGTCTGTCGCGGTTGAAGGCAAGCACATTTCTTTCATCAAAGTCAGCAGCTGGAACGGTAAGTTCAATGTTGTTTGAACTTTTTCTTTGTCCAGGTCAAGTTAAATATTGACTGCCTTTGATATATATATATATATCAGCCAGAGTGGATGGCACCAGAAGTCCTGCGAGATGAGCCGTCAAATGAAAAGTCAGACGTGTACAGCTTCGGTGTCATCTTATGGGAGCTTGCTACATTGCAACAACCATGGGGTAATTTAAATCCTGCTCAGGTACTACTTTCCACTCCATAGCATATCCATTACTAACAATGATAACAATAATCTATGTTTGATAACACAAAAAATGGTCCCATATAGGTTGTAGCTGCGGTTGGTTTCAAGCATAAACGGCTTGAGATACCACGGGATCTGAATCCTCAGGTCGCAGCAATAATCGAGGGTTGTTGGACTAAGTACGTTAATAATTATCTAAAAAAAACATTCATTTTTTAATTCTTCCTTAAATCTCCTTTCAAGTTTATGCAAATATGTTTACTTGGCAGTGAGCCGTGGAAGCGTCCATCATTTGCAGCTATAATGGACTTGCTAAGACCGTTAATCAAATCAGCGGTTCCACAACCAAACCGGTCGGATTCGTAATAACCGGTCCCAACTCAAATAGACAAATATGATATATGCACATATACTCTCTCTCAGGATTCTTGACAAGGAGGGTGACACTCTTTATACGAAATTCTTAAGCTACATTCCTCCTAGTGAGGAGCAATATCCATCTTTTCTATCCTAAAAAATTGCTGCATATGTTGTATTTGTGATCTTTGTCTTCTCTGTTATTTTTATTATCTTTTACTGTTGCATATTGTTGTAATGTGCATGGCTATTGTCACATGAGAACCGGAAAACTGTAATTTATATACTACACACTTTAACAGTTGTGGCCTTGTGGGTATCTATCTAATTCCATAAGGGTAAGCAATGTTTTGTAATGATGCACATTTTGTCTAACTTTTATCAAAAGTTACATTAAATTGCGAAATTAGCAAGTGAGGCAAAAAAAGATTAATCAATCAGCTGCAAGGTGCTGTGCATGAACGATATGATTCTTTGGATATACACAATCTATTATCTTTACGTGTTTCTTCTAACACGGTAATATATTTTAAAAATCTGTTCACAATTTGAACAACAATGTTGATATGGCCGAGTTGGTCTAAGGCGCCAGATTAAGGTTCTGGTCCGAAAGGGCGTGGGTTCAAATCCCACTGTCAACAATTATCATTTTTCCTTCTCCCAATTTTAGGCTTTTTATTTTATTTTTGGCCCATTAATTACATACCATTTCAAAATAAATCTAACAGGCCAATATTCGTAGATTAACAGTTTTCGCCCACTTTAGACTCAATATGTTATCTCACAAATGTTCGATATCAAAGATATAACACCCAAATGAACATATTCCGTTTAAAGTCAATTAGTAAATGTGAATTATATATAGATGCTAAAATATAGTATGATGCTGATTTGTTTTTGAGCCCGATTCAATGTAACCGGATTACTAATTACGTGTAGAGTATACTATTAGTTTATTAACCTATGTTTATATATATTTTTCTTCTTCTAATCAAGTCTTTGCTTTTGACAATTGTGGAAAGCTTCATACAGATAATATGCCGACCAGATTCGTGGTTTTGATTTCATCTACTACTTATTTACATTGAAAATTTAACAGTACTAATAAAGTTAGTCAATGACTAATTCATTTGGTAAGAAAAATACAACGTTTTGTGAAAAATAAAATATATAAAGCGTTTGGATTCTTAAACGGACAACAAAGGGAACAAAAGAGTTGTTGTACGGTTGAACGTAAATGATGTCAACCGAAAATAATAAATAAATAATTACAAGAAATTTATACTATTTATTTATTTCGAGAAATAGAAAGCAAGTCAAAATCCGAACTTGTGAGACTTTCAATGTTTTTCTTATGATACACATTCACACACATCCCCCAAGCTAATAAGTCAACTCCTCGCATTTAATTAGCCTTTTACAAAGTCAATCCATGTGACTTGATAATGACACACCAAATGAATTTGCTAAACTATTTTCATTTTTTCTTTGATTACGAGTAACGACATAAAATATTTATCCAAGCTAATTGGGCATCTTATAAAATATACATAATAGTTTTTTAAATTATATGATAACATTAATCAAATGCTTGTTCGTATATTATGGTTTTTAGGCGGTGTAAATATGATTGCAAGTTGTAAGTTGCAACCAGATAGATATAATCAATTACCTGACATGTAAATTGACACAAACTCTAAAATTAATAAAGAGCTTGAGTCTTTTGACCCTTTTCGGTACGACTTTAATTTGTCTTAAAACATATTTAATAACTAATAGTTACTCCACTTTTATTGTTCAACACCTAAATATAATCTTCTAGATTTCTCCTTTTAATTTGTTGAAAAAATTGAATATGTGTATGGCTCCATCCAGAGTCACAAATGTCCAATAACAAATGGAACATTATGATTTTAACACATGCTTAGTGCGTGCAATAATTTGTCTTTATATTGTAAAATATAAATTTGGGATATTTAGTGAGTGCATTTTTTATACAACTGGTCCATTTGCGACTAGCGAGTAATTATGATTAATGGTTTCATATGATAACAATTTATCCCACCAGAAAACCATATCTTTCTCAAATCTCTACTCCAAATATTTAATATTAGTCTTGACGGTATTGACGTCGTTTCATATTTTTATAATTTAACATATTATTATTCTATTATCGACATAACATATTTTTTTTTATCATATTCTATCGTCTATATATATAGTCTCAAGTATACGATACAATCCACTTTCCATTTCTGAGAGCTAAAAACCTTTTTGTCTCTTTAAATTAAGTTTCTAAAAATGGAAGGTTTATGTCTAAGCTCATACACTCTTTTACTCTTATTCTTTGTTTTCTTCGTTTCATGGCAACAAGTCAACGCGACCGAACCGGTTCTAGAGCTAATTAAAGGTTTCGAAGCTAAACCGGACATGTCAATCAACACGTTCCAGCCACTTCTCAAAGACCCGAACGGTAACTTCTCCTTCGGGTTCTTACGTGTAAACGGGTCACGTCTCTCCGTAGCAATAACCCACCCGAACTTAACGGATCCAATCTGGGTTTTCGACCCGACCCGTTCAGCGAGCTGGTCGCATAAGACGAAACTCTTTTTCAATGGCAGTCTCGTAATTTCGGATCCTTCTTCGAGGGTAGAATGGTCAACAAACACTAACGGAGACCGTCTCGTTCTCCGTAACGACTCTAATCTCCAGGTGGCGAAATCTCCGTCGTTAATAGAGTGGCAAAGTTTTGATTATCCCAAAAATACCCTCGTGGAGAATCAGAAATTCACGTCAGATATGGCTTTGGTTTCATCCAACAGCTTATATTCGATGAGACTAGGCAGAGATTTCGTCGGATTATACGCTAACGTAAGCCAATATTCTCAACAGTTTTATTGGAAACACAGTGCTCTTCAGGTCAAAGCCAAAATCAAAGACGGGTCGGGTCCGATTCACGTTCGGATCCACCCCAACGGTTATCTCGGTATGTACCAAACCGGAGACAAACCGGTCGATATCGAACCGTTTAACAGCTTTCAAAGACCGGTTAACGGTTTACTGATTCTCCGGTTAGAATCCGACGGGGGTCTCCGTGGTTATCTATGGGACGGATCTAAATGGGCTTTGAACTACGACCCGATCAGAGAAACTTGCGATCTACCTAACCCGTGCGGTCCGTACAGTCTCTGCACGCCTGGATCTGGATGCTCGTGCATCGATAACGCGACGGCGGTTAACGGAGTGTGTAATCGCGTCGCCGTTGGATCTGCGGATTTTTGCGGCGGCGGAGGCGATGGGAAGACGGGGAAGTTTGAAGCGGTGAGACGCGGAGGCGTAGAAGTGCCGTTTAAAGAGCTTATGGATCACAAAACGACGTCGTCTTTGGGAGAGTGTGAGGAGATGTGTGTGGAGGATTGCAAGTGTTTCGGGTCGGTTTATAATAACGGGTCGGGTTTTTGTTATTTGGTTAATTACCCGATCCGGACTATGTTGGGTGTTGCGGATCCGAGTAAAATGGGTTATTTTAAGGTGCGCGAGGGTGTAGGGAAGGGAAAGAGTAGAGTGGGATTAACGGTTGGGATGTCTGTGTTAGCTGTGATTGCTTTGGTTTTAACGGTGGCGATGGTGTTTGTTGCGTTTAGGATTCGGAGTAGAGAGACACGTGTACTTGAAGATGATAATGGGTTATCACCCGGCCCGTATAAAAATCTCGGGTCGGATAGTTTTAGATCCGTTGAAATGGGTCGTAGATGATTTAACTTTTTCTAGGGTTTTGTTGTTGTATAATCCTCTTTTTCCTACTAAAAGACATTTATTTACACATATATAAAGTTAAATTTTACTTTTTCTTTTGCATTATCTTGTTGATGGGTGTTTACCTAATATACAAATAATAATTTATAACGAAACATTGTCGTGTATGGTTTTGAGAAGTATACTTTTGAATAGATTATTGTATATTTTCTGGATAAATGAAAAAGTGAAATGGTGTAAATAACTGATTGATGATAAATGGCGTCATGGATGACGCTAACAAGTGTGGATGGTGATAGTGGAGTTTTCTTTATAAGGCCCACATGTTTGAGATTTCCACTACCCTATTTATTTAATAATCTTATTGTTAACTATATAATAAACAAAATAATTTGTATTTTATTACTTTTAATATTCTTATGAGCATGTAGTGGTAAGTTCACGTGCTTCAAAGCCGCAACAACCCGACTTTATCCGGTTTTATCATGTCGACCATTTTTTTATATTTTATCTACGAGACAAAACCTTTCCACGCGCCACATCATTTCAAAATCATATCTTTTTGCCAATATCGACCATTTTTGATGGATTATAGTCCAGAGAAATCTGGTCGGTGTACTTCACGCGCTTTACATGCGTGTGGGTTTTCTCCAACGTGGGCTTTTTACTATATAAAAAGTTTTAAGCCCAATGGCCCATTTTCTCTACCAAACACAAATCATCTTAAAAGGCCTATTTGAAATAAGTTCATGATACAATCACACAACCAATGTATCAAAATGCTCCCAAATAAACATAGTTCTTTACAAATAGTATTACAACTTTTGAAAACCACAATCGAAAATGTGTAGTGTCAACGTAGCTTGGTTGCATTTTCGTTCCAACATATAGCTAAGAAACTTTATTTTATATATAAAATTATATGACTAGAGAATGGTCGAAGAACAGTGAAAATATCCTAACCAGTTATACAACTTTTAAATAGCACAATCTGCTTTAGACCAACAACACTAAGCTTTGGTTATATCAATGTTCTTGCTTATCTCCTCTAGCTTCTTGAATCTCATTTTCTCGCTTTCTCCTTCCAACTGCGCGCATTCATTCACAAAAACCAACAATAAGTCTCTCTGTCTCAAAACCCGTCACAAGAACATAATCGCGGTGGTGGTGATATTACATACAAGAAACAAATAAAAGCAAGATTCGTTCGGATATATTAACTTGCGTAGTGATTTAGCTTCTTACGCTAGTGAAAACCTGTCTTAGAATTAAGAAGTAGCAAATATTGAAACTAACCCCTTGTAGCTTAGTGATCAGCTCCACCTTCTCTTTGGTCTTTTCATTGAATGCTTCAAGCGCATCCTTGTACTCTGTTTCCTGCATTTTTCATAAAAAAACACAAGCTTTCATAGTCGATATATTAAGCATCTTTATCGCCTTTCTTAGCAAAAAGGAACACAAACCTTCTTGTGAACAGTATGTCCTAACGGCTTTAACTCTTTGTCGAGAGAGTCAATCTTCTTACGGACCAAAGTAACTTCCTTCCTCATGGGATCACCAAAACCTTCAAGCTCCTGAACTCACGAAAACACCAAACATAAATGATTCATCATCCCACAAAGAAGACTTTTCCACAATTAGCCTTAAACCCACGACACAGAGCTCATCGAAAAAAACCCTAATTCCAGACTAGATTCAGCTTCTAAATTTAATAACATTTCAACTACTAAATCCGATCAACAGAGGCTGAGATTTCTACTCCTTAACCTCTCTAAGCCATGAGAAGCTGATCTAATTTACACACTACAATGAATCTTAAAGCAATATTGTTGAATCACACGAACGAAGATAATGTATTTGAGAAATTCAAAAACCTCGCGGATGAGAGAGAGACGCTTGGTCTCGTCTTCAACGCGACCGAGCTGAGCTTGAACTCTTTCCCTGATCTCCATCTTCTTCTTCTCTATCTCCTCTTCTTTGGCCCTGAAAGCAGATAAAGCTTTAATCGAAAGCTCCTCGTCTTCCTTCTTCATCTGGCTACTGAAACTCATACTCTCCGTTAACTGCTCTCCTAATCTCCGACTCGGATCCGCCGTCGCCGTCTCTGTCGTCTCCATCTTCTTCTTCTTCTTCTTCTTCCTCAGAGCTAATCGCGTTGGAATATTTGTTTTTTTCTCCGATAATAAAAGGAAAGCAAAAGGAGTGTGACTTGGAGACAGCTGTTTATTTGTATACTCTCTCTCTCTCTCTCGCCTAAACCGGAATTATTCACTGTGACTTAACCAAACCAAATTAAACCGAACCAAGTGTTACTTTACTATTAATGGACATAGAATGTGAAGATGGATCATTAATATGTAGTGATTTTAGATATTTTTCATTTTCAGATGGTCACATTGTTCAGTGTTTCATCACATTATATCTCAAAATATATTACTGAAGGAAACACATTTGGTTCACGCATAATCTTTCTCTACTAATTACGACTTTGAGACCAGAGGCTAGTTGTTTGCTAAAGCGTAAACCACGGCGGTTCTACATGGTGCATAGACCATGAACGAGCTAGGCCGTCCGTCGCACGAGCCCTCCTGCATTGTCATCGTTGGTCAATATGAGATTTTGAAACATTTGCTATAAACTAAACAAAGGTTTGTTGTTTTCTTACGGATGTGAAATACTCTGCATTGCGATCGAGCCTATTTAATCCACCGAACAGAGGATCATCCGAGTCCAATGCGATCTGGAACACGAAAGGAAGAGATCAGATTCTGTTTTTACCGTCAAAGAAGAGAGTTTGATGTGTGTGTGTGTGTGTATACCTTGTATTTCCCTGGCTTAGAGCAACCAATGCGGTAATCGAAGTAGCTACTGGTCCAATGGAAGTTAAAGACGAAGACGAGATCACCTCTTTCGAATACAATTACTCTCTCTCCTTCATCTTGTCTTGATATGAATTGGTGTTTCGAAGTCATAAACTGCTCAAATGTCGTATAAGTATATAGCTTAATGGGTTAATCAGAGATTATCTAAAAAACTTGGGAGAAACTTACGCCGTATTTGTCTTCAAGATGTTGCATTGCCTGGTCAAACTCTTGCAGTCCATGGTATCTGAGATAATCCGCATCTCCCTATACAAGAATTGTGCATAACACATCAAACATCATTTATCTTTGAGATACATATTGTACTTGACCACAACTATAAGAGCTTACGAGATCAAATCTGCGCCGGCATTTGTCATAACTGTTATTGTTCCCTGGAATCACGCTCCCATCGGTAAGACGCTGTTCTCCTCTTGGGAAATCGATCCATTCTGAAAATTTTCAGGACAAGATGAAAAATGTACTGTCATAACCGATTTTGTATAAAAGTAAATGAAAATAAGATTAATTGATAAGAGTACAAGTACCTGGATGTCCGAATTCGTTGCCCATAAAATTTAAGTACCCTTCACCGCCTAATCCCATAGTTATAAGCCTAATCATTTTATGTAATGCTATTCCTCTATCGACAAGAGGAGTTGCTGGTCTGTCTACTGCCATGAAATCATACATATCCTGAAAATAAACAAACACCATTCATATGACTTCTAGGAAATTTAATGAAAACAGACATGTATAATGGCGTTTATAGTCTATACCTTGTCCATTAACCAGAAGGCAATTGTTTTATCACCAACAAGAGCTTGGTCGTGACTTTCGGCATAAGCAATACACTTCTCTGACCATCTTCTGTTGGTAAGTGTATAGATTATGTCGCCCATTTGCCAGTCTTCATCTCTCTTCCTTGAAGCCATAACAAGGAGAAGAGGAGTCATTAAAGCAGAAGCGACTTTAAGAAAGAGAAAATTAAACAACAAGAAACTCACTTGAGAATCTCTATCCACTTATCAGCTATGGCCATGTGTAAACGGTAGTCAAATCCGACGCCACCATCATGGACAGGAATGCAAAATGTCGGCATACCACTAACCTGAAACAAAACGATTTATAAGCATAGATCACAGTGTAGCCAGTACCAAAAATATTTTGTATAATTAGCAAAGCCACTGTTTTTTTATGTCAATGGTCTCACAAAGAGAGCCAGTCAGTATATTAGCATCCTAAGCATTTCGCCTTTTGTTTGGGGGTGAAGTTGATAAGGAAAATAAAGAAAGATAAGGATATCCTATAGCTTGTCTTTCTTGTACTTATCTTACATTATGGTACTTTATTCAAAAATTTGGTAAAGAAGATATTCAGAGAACTCACATCTTCACCAACTGTGATAGCTTCAGGGTAGAGGCCATGGATCATATCATTTACCAGCATCAGAAAATTCACAGCATCCACATCAGTTTCCAATCCAAAGTACTCAGTGTAATTTCCAGTAAATCCAACCTATAATAAACCCAAGAAAATAGAAGGTCAACAACAATAAAAGCTGTAACAAAACTGGCTAGGAACATGGAAAAAACATAAAAAAAGCTTTTCGCCAGAAGTACCGAGAGTCCATGATGAGTATACATCATTGAGGTAACACCATCAAATCTAAATCCATCAAACTTGTATTCTTCTAGCCACCACCGTGCATTTGAAAGGAGATATCGTAATACCTGTTAGAGAAGAGACTGTTTGAATTAAAAGTGCTCGAGGAAGCTGTATGTTCAAGTATTGTTGATTAAAACTAAGGGAACAAATTACATACTTCCCAGCTCCCATAATTGAAAAGGCGTGAGTCCCACATCCAATGGTAACCCCGCGGTCCAGAGTGGAAATAGTGAGCATCAGTTCCATCAAACATGTTCAGTCCATCCAATGTATTTTTTGAAGCATGGCTGCATAGATTAGGGAATCTTAAATCTATATGACTTGTAACTGAACAAATGGTGAATCTGATTGTTTGCTTTCAGGAAAACCTTAACTACCTATGAACGATATCCATTAGAACGACCAGTCCTAGCTCATGAGCTTTATCGATGAGTGATTTTAGTTCCTCCGGGGTCCCACATCGACTACTTGGAGCAAAAAAGTTTGTGACATGGTACCTGCACTCGTAACAGAAACGGGCATGTTCCTCAGTAAGAAAAAACAACAAGAATTCCCTGTACTGCTAGCTGCTTGAAGAAACAGATAGAAACATGGCACAAAAACATGTTTTCTCGAAGCAAACATTAAATGCGAATAGAGCTCACTCAAGTTAAAGAGAATACCCAAAGCTGGCATAATATGAATGTTCTTGTATAGCCATGATTTGAACAGCATTATAGCCAAGCCTTTTAATACGTGGAAGAACATCATCTCTAAAGTTTGCGTAAGTGTTGATCATTGGTTCCTGCATAAAAACACACACAATCATCATTCACTTGCTGTAAAGAAACATCCGGAAAACGAAAAAAAATGGAGAAGAACAAAAACCAGACCCAGTGAAATGTATTACGTTTATCTGTAATTACTGAACAAGTAAACAGAGTGGCATGTTCATGCGTAGACAAAAAGGCAGAGACTCACCGTACTACTCATGCCAACATGTGCCTCATATATCCTCAGCGACTTGGGTCTCTTCGGTTGAGGATGTACGAATACATACTTTTCCTGAAAGGAAATTTAGAACCATTGAAGGGACATCTACCATAAAATAATTATTCAAAGAACTGTAGACCCTTACCTCTTCCGGAGGATCATAGTATATGCCATTGAATGGGATTTCACCTGGTGCTTGCACCGAGAACTTGATCCAAGCAGGTATTGAATCTTTAATGCCAGATGATGTATCCATACGAATCTGAAGTTTTGTGAAACAGAAATTACTTCATTGTTATCACATTTTATTTTCAGAAACTTCCGACCCAATATATATTAACTCATTTTGATCTTATCTACCTTTACACGTGAGCCATGGGGTATCGCAGGCGAACCATCAGAGTTGTTGGGCAAAAAGATCTCCCAAACACCAAATTCATTCTATCAGAGAGAGGAGATAACAATTGGTCAGAATTCACTACTACTATATTTTAATTGAACTAACAAGATTTTAATTGAACTAACAAGCATACAACATTTAAGCAAAGTTGTCAGTAAGCCATACCCGGGTCATGATATCAGCATTAGCATTCCAGTTGTTGAAATCACCGATAAGTGATGCAGACTGAAGCAAGGACAGAATTTTAGAAAAAAAAATGACCACATTAGCTATATAACATGCTCCCACATAACATGGAAACACATACAAACCTTAGCTCCAGGAGCCCACTCTCTATAAGTTATACCAGCATCACTGAAAATTACGAATGAAAACAATTAAATGCAGAAAGTTATATGGCTCTGAACATAATTGCCAAAACTCTGTAACAGCAAGGGATGGATCTCATACAGTCTAAAAGTGATAGTTTACTAAAGAGCTATTGGTGGTAGTAAACCATTTACCTGCGTGAAAAACCTAACTTTTCATAGCCACGAGAGAATGCCTCCAGACCACCCTCAAACTTGTCTATTTCCTCTCGCAGTCTTTTATACTGTTTATAACTGCACCAACAAAAATGCACGATATTTTTACATAACAACATCGGTCCTGCTACAAAACTCTACAACAATTCAATAAAATAAGTAATGGGGGCTTATATAGTAAATCTAAAGCAGGTATAGTACAAGAAGACAATTTTAAGCATGTAATTCAAAATAATTTTACCGGTAATCAAGATGGTCATTGTAACTGAGCAACATGGGATCTATCTCATATATTTTCTTCCCATCACCTGGTGGGGGAACTACTCTTGGTTTCACCTTTCTCTCCTTTACGAGTTTCGCATCATTGTAAGCTTCACTTGAATCAAAAACAGGTGCTTGGTCTTCTCTTTGTACTGCCTCAATTTCTTCCATTGTTTGACTTCCTATATTAAGTCGCTACAATAAGAAAAGAAAACTGGTTTCATGTTAAAATATCTACAAATTGAAATTGTAATGCACTGAGTAAAAAGCATAGATGGCAAGATACCCACCTGTGGCTTTCCTGAAAAACTGCTGGGACCTTCTTCATCAGCTATCAGTGAAGCATCATCATCAAGATTATCAGGTACTAAGATTTTCTCTGAAGCAGCAATAGCTTGTGACAAAGAATCAAACTCCGCAGATTGGTTCCCAGCAAAGATCTTCCCTACAAACATGGATCTAATCAAAAGCTATCTGGACAAAGGAAGACTAAAAGGCAACATTACATGTTTACTCAAAAACCCTTCAAAAACAAATGTAAGTTTTTGTTCCTAATCACTTAAGATCATAGCAAGAGCATCTTCCTAAACCTAATTTCTCACGCCATTCAATAAATTGAGCGGATAATTTTATTCAAAACACTATTTCGAATCATCATTACAGGTCACAAAACAAGCCCAATCACGAATTTCGCCAATCAATCACTACACTGAGTACAACAATGGCGTCCCAAAGCAAAGCAAAGCAAACAAAGAGAGCGCGAGAGAGAGGCTTACGAGAGATATGATGTTTGTTTAAGAAGAAGGAGACGTTGGAGCATCCATTGAAGCCTGTGTTGAGAGATCGAGCAGAGGAAGAGGAAGAAGAAGAGAGAGTAAGAGGGAAGCGTGAGACGAAGAGCCTTGGAGTCACATAAACTCCGTGAATCGCAACCATATCCCTAAGCTTCTTCGATTTCTCCGGCGATTCTTTAGAGAGCAAAGATCTGAATTAAATAAATTTATGAGTGGCGGGTTTGCTGAGTTTTTTTTTGGGTTTTTGCTAAATTGTGAAGAAAAAATGTGATTGTCGAAAGGAAGCGATTGCTTAAAGATCAGTGTGTGTGGGGTCCACGATATGCTCACAATTCCCTATCGTCCATTTTTTTATTTTTTTATTTTTTTATTTTTTTATTTTTTTTATTGATGGGAGAATCACAAAACTACACCATTTGAATTACATTTCACAAAACTACACCATTTGAATTACATTTCATAAAATTACATCATTTCCAAAATACTTCACAAAACTACACCTAAACCCTAAAAATTAAATTCAAATAAATCATACCCACACAATCATACCTCTTAATACTATACCCTAAACACTAATTAGCGAACCCAAATGAAAATATTTTAATTTTGGTAATTTTTTAAAGGTTAAATCAAGATTTTAAAATTTTGAAATGGTGTAAATATGTGAAAATATTGAATTAGGTGTAGTTTTGTGAAGGGAGGGTTGAAATGGTGTAGTTTTGTGAATTCTCTTTATTGATTACAATAATATTTTATTAACTCAACGGTCGAAAATTAATATCAGATATTTTTTGTACCACGTGAAATATTTACAGACCTCTTTTTTAGCAAAACAAATGCACGAGATTGTTGTCTACACACAATCAAGTTAACAAAAATATTGTAACAAAAAAACTGGAATAAGATTTTTACAATTTTTTAAGATTTTTATAATTTTTAAGAATATTATAACAAAATAATACTCTCAATAACTTACAAGGCAACAAATTACCAAACGTTACAAAACACACAAGACATAGCTTCCTTCACCGAACGTTACTTTTTTTAACCAACAACACTCTCAATATTAGCTGTTTTGTTTAGACAAAAAGAAACTCATGTTTTGGACTCAAACATGTATAATTATTAGGATCTTATTCTACATAATTTTCCGAGTTAATACTTTCTTAATTTCAGCTTTTGTGTTCCTCTTAATGAAACCAACTAGGATTTAAACTAATTAACAAATACTATAAATGAGCAAGACTTTATTAATAACACAATGTTTAACACACGAATGAGAAAACCATAGAAACACAAATGAATGAAGAGATAGCAAGAAACCTTTTTAAAGAACAAGTTATAGCATTAAGCTAATTTAATCAAAGAAGAGATAAGGCTTTGGCGTAAAACCGAATAAACCGATCTCCATCCTTCTTCCGTGGGGTGAAGTCCATCCCAAAAGAAAGAAGACTTAGGATCATCACATATTGTATACTTTTTCACACCTTTCTCATCTACACTTCCACAATTATACTCTCTACTCACTCCTACACAACATGGCTTCAAGGGACTTTCAAACCTTGTACTCCCTGCATTTTTTGTATAACTAAATCATCCTATAATAGAAGAAAGAATAATCTCCAAAAATACCATTTTTGAACTTTTGTGGCAAAAATACCATTACAAGTTTTTTCAAAAATACCACAAAATTTAGGTTATCCTGAATTCTTCTAATTAAACCCTTAAATTTTAAAACCAGATTATTTCCCCTTACAAAACAAATCTCTAAACACAACGTCTAAAAACCAAATGAAAAGGAGTATCTAAAGTGTTCAAAATTGATTTTTTTGTATTTGTGGTATTTTTGAAGTAAGGGTATATTTGGCTAAAAAATTGGTGGTGCTATTTTTGACACAAAACGTCTTTTTGCGGTATTACAACGAATTTCTCAAAAGAATCCAATTGAGAATATTATTGAATAATACCCGGATTAGCACCATTGTTCTTGAAAACGGTCAAGAAAGCGTTGTAGAGATCAAGAACGATGAAAGTAGACTGTTTGGTCTCGTTATTGAGCTTAGCCACAACTTGAAGCAACAAGCTGTTGTGTAGGTTCACTAGTGCGTTTTGTGACTCGTTGCAGCTCTGAAAATTTGATGCAAATGTGATGCGAGGGAGGCAACCCAGCGGCTGCAACGACGGTACTATTATCTTTTTAATTCCAAAGGCGTGGAGCCGCCTCAGATTCACCTCTGTTTGATCCACAACTTTCTTTATAAATGCTGGAAACTCCTGTAAGATGCAATATAAAAAAAAGGTTTTAAAAATGAATAAATTTAAACCAGTTTAAGATCAAAAGAAGAAATTAAAATGATCTAAAAAACTAATTATAACTCCATTGTTTCTCATACAACTTGTAAATATCACATTTTTGAAAGATATATTTCTTAAAATACCATCAACCTAAAATATCATAATGGTTTGGCCCAAAATACCAAAAAAAACATAAACCAAATTATAACACTTTAGAATTTTTCCTCATTATATCATTAATATGACCCCACAAATAATATTTATCAGCATTATTTTTAATAAGTTGGACCAAAGATCATTTAGAGATTATAAAAAAATATATGAAAATAAATGTTATTTTGTTCTTACAGAATTAGGGCGGTTAAGGGCAATGAAATTGGAGTAGTCGTTGCCGGCGACGCTAACAAGAGCCACGGAGCAAGTGAGATCGGAGGGAGAGTAGATATCACCGGCGGTTAGAAGCTTCTGGAACATATCAATCTGAGTGGTCATGTTTGGTAATGGAGCTTGAGTGTTGAACACTCCTGTCCCTCCGTACGCAAAATTCATACCGTACCCTAACCTTTTCTTTCCCGCGTAATCTTTCCACAAATATGGTATTGGTGATTTTATCCCCACGAATTTTGCTAGCAAAGAAATAAAAATAATTTTTTGTTAATTTTGAGAAAATTTCAAATAGCTTTGTAATATTATAAATTTAAAACCAAGATTTTAATAGTTGTTAGTTTTTAATTGTTAACCTCATGTTGTTAGTTGATAATGGTACTTTGATACGATGGGATTTGTTTTTGTTTTATTCCACATTTTGTCAAATGAAACCTATCTAGAATTTATTAGACTAGAAAATAATGCATGCCATCGTTGACAACAATAATAAATATCATTATTTTATTTCATCAATCCTAAGCCCATGTGCATTTCATGTTGTAATCGGTGGGATCCACAAAAAATAAGGATTTTGCTTCTAAGAGCAAATTCAATTGTGTTTTTTATTGGGATCTTAGTATGTGGAGTCCACCTAAAAAGTTAAGATATAGATTTTATATTTCTTATTTAAGATTTGAATCTTCATGGATGCATGACGGTCCATGATTGATCCGTTTTTATTTTTTTATTTTTTTTAACTTAACTAATCATGGAACCCACTAAATAGTTAAGAAATTTTGTGGGTTTCTCTGTTGGAGATGCTCTAAGAAATCCACAAAATTTCTTAACTATTCAGTGGGTCCATGAACAGTTGGTTTAAAAAAAAATAAATAAAAATAAAAAATAAAAACGGATCAATCATGGGCCGCCAGGTATCCATGAATAGTTAAGATCCAAATTTTAAATAAAAAATATAAGATTAAGATCTTAACTATTTAGGTGTGCTCCACATGCTAAGATCCCACTAAGAAACACCATTGGATTTGCTCTGTTCGCGGGTTTAAGATCCAGATTTTAAATAAAAAATATAAGATTAAGATCTTAACTATTTAGGTGTGCTCCACATGCTAAGATCCCATTAAGAAACACCATTGGATTTGCTCTGTTCGCGGGTCTATGTGGCCCACGATTGGTCCACTTCTTTTATTTTTAAATTAGACAAAATAAAAATAAAAAAAGTCTTAAGAGACCGTGTACTAAATTTTGCAATGCACATGCCACATGCTCTAAAAAATTATAAAGGAAGGTTTTTGTTTGAAGACTAGCTAGTTTGAATATTTTCACTAGAATATAATGCATGTACTTTTTTTAACAACAATATAATGCATGTACTTTTTTTAACAACAATATAATGCATGTACTTTGATAGAATGACAGTGCATATGTTGCTTGTGTCTAACTTTATAGTTTTTTATATAATAAATAAAGACTAAAGAGAATAAAAAGAGAAAGAAACATGAAGTGTGATGCTTTGTTGATGGCATGATGCTAAATTAGTTGTAGTTGCTTTTTTTTTTGTCAACAAATTAGTTGTAGTTGCTATGAATTAAAATTATTAAACAGAAAAAAACACTTTGGTAAAAGCAATACAGTATGAAGATAGGATCCGAAGAAGAAAAGCAAAAAGTCAGTTTCGCGCACTAGATTGATACTAAGCCACACTTCCATCATTGTTTCTTTTACATTATTTAAATATTTCTACTTGTCATCATATTCGTTAACATGTCCATCTCTATATATGAATACTTTACCTACTATGTTATTAATTAACACATAAAATTATATATAAATTTAATACATAATCTAATACCCATTAGTTAGGTACCTAACCTAATACCCATTTCCATGTAACAATCTACACTAACCAAGAATATTATACCATATTTTAATACATAATCCAATATTAATTCCTAAAAATAAAGTGAAGTTAGGTAAGTAACGTAGGAGACTCTAAATTGGTTGATCAATAAGATTGAATGATTGATTGAGAATATTTTTTTGTTTTGGCAATTAAGAATTTAATTACCATAACTATTTTTTAAAACAAGATTAATAATTAGTACCTAAAAATATTTGTTAAGTTAAATTTTATGAAGAGGAATATACATAATCATATATATTACCTAGAAAATCGGTGGCGACACGGCCGTCGGAGAAACGACCGGCTGGTTTTCCGGGGAAAGTGATACCATAAGGAAACTTCCAAGAGCTAGAGAGAGACTTCTTGATATTACCTGTATCTGCATAAGAATCTCCGAACACAAACAGTTTAGTTGGTCTGAATCCGTACAAGTGTTGATGTTGATGTGAACCATCAACACCGTATAAGAGAGAAGTTGATAGGAAGAGAGAAAACGATAATAAGAGTTTGATCAATGAATCCATTTTTGTAAAGATTCAAAGAGCAAAGGAGAGGATGGGATTAAAGGAGAAACTTTGAGAAATTTATAAATGGATTGTGTTATCTCTTTAATTTCTTTGTGGCTTTATATATATAGTAAAGTTATTTACCAATAATAAAATAAATATAGTATATATATATATACTATATAAAACGACCATGAACTAGTCTACTTTTTTGTATCATTATTCTTTGTGTTCGTTCAATTTTGTTTTACAACATGTGAAGCCATCTTTTGGTGTGTGTGTTTGTGTAAATAATATAGGACCAAATTGTCCATAAATAAATATATACTAGATGGATAAAATAATAATTAAAAACCCTGAAAAAATGCAATCAGTTGTGTTAAATTTTATAATTTTAATTTAAATACGTTTATTGATCTTGTATTGAGTATCAACTACTACCACTACATTTCCTACACCTGGAAATATTAAATAAAAAAACTCATGTTTTTCTGTAAGATATGTTTTTATTTTGGGAAAAACGCCAAAAAATTCCTCAACTTTCAAAAAAATGTCGTTTAATTCCCCAACTCGTATTTGGGCCATTTTATTCCCCAATTTTCAACCGCGAAATTTTTAAATCCCTAAAATCGTTGACTATGCCATTTTAATACCTTTAAAAAGTCAACCGTTAACTCTCTCGTTAATTGTCGTTAACTCTTAAAACGACAACGTTTATCGTTCAAAAATGATTATGAAATAAAACAAAACGACGACGTTTAGCAACACAAAAATCCCCAATTTACAAACCACTAGATCCGAAATCTCTCTTTCACTCTCTCTCTCTTCGATATTCTCTCTCAAATTCTCTTCGATTCTTCTCTACTTCTCTCATCAAATCTATGGTCGGAAACAAGAGGAAGAAGATGACTCCGAAGCGGCGGAAGAAGAACGCGAGTAAGGACGTGGCGGAAGAAGAACGCGAGTATGAACTCGATCCCGAAATTGAAGCCGAGATAGATCGACAATGCGGCGAAGAAGATAACGATTGTCCGGCGTATGGTGGTGATGATGAGGTAGACGACGAGATTGAAGATGAAACCAATGGATTTGGTGTTGCAGAAGAAACATGCAACGATTTAGCTATGTTCTTCGGAGATGATGCTTCGAAAGAGAAGATCCTATAAGCGACGCGGATAGTGGTGATGATATCTGGAACGATGAGAAAATCCCAAATCCAATTTCTTCAGACGAAGACGAAGAAAGGTATGAACGCCAAGAACTCCTCTCCAACACCTTAGAAAGTGAAGAACTTCTCTACTTGGGGAAGACTTTTGGTTGTGCTTCAGATTTCAAGCTAGCTTTGCTTAGGTATTCACTAAGGACTCGGTACGACATAAAGATGTACAAGTCATCGGCGAAAAGACTTGGTGCTAAATGTTCGGATTTGGAGGCAAAATGCCCATGGAGAATATACTGCTCCTATGAGAAGAGGAAGCACAAGATGCAAGTGAAGATTTATATCAATGAGCATTGTTGTGAAAGATCAGGATACTCCAAAATGCTAAAGAGATCATCAATTGCAATGCTTTGTTTTCGGAGAGACTAAGACCGAATCCAAAACTGTCAAGAAAGGAAATGGTGGATGAGATAAAGAGGGAATACAACCTAATAGTCACAGAGGATCAATGCGGAAAGGCTAAGGCTAAGCTGTATCGTGAGAGAAAGGCTAGCCATGAGGTTCATTTCTCTCGTTTGTGGGATTACCAAGAAGAGATACGCAGGACTAATCGTGACACAACCATGGTTATTGAAACAATACCAGGTGCTACTCCAGGAAGCAAACAAAGGTTTCACCGTATGTACGTTTGTTTCACATCACAAAGAGAATCATGGATAGATAGTTGTAGGCCTATAATTGGTATAGATGGGGCTTTTTTGAAGTGGGATATCAAAGGACAACTCTTAGGCTGCTGTAGGTAGAGATGGGGATAATAGGATAGTTCCCATTGCATGGGCTGTGGTTGAAATTGAGAATAATCCTAACCGGGAATGGTTTATGAAGCACTTGAAAGATGATTTAGGCTTAGGAGATGGTGCAAAATACACCATCATATCGGACAAACAAAAGGTACATTCTGTTTTGTATTGTATTTACTATATTTTGTTTTGTTTGGACTAAACTCATATTTTTTTTTTCTTTGTAGGGTCTTGTCAACGCTGTTCAGAAGGTGCTTCCAGAGGCTGAGCATAGGATGTGTTCTCGGCACATTTTGGCTAATTGGAAGAGAGATAGTAAAGAACCAGAGTTGGAGAGGTTATTTTGGAGGATTGCTAAGAGTTACACCATGGGTGATTACGCAGAAGGTCTCCAAGCTTTGAGAGTTTATAGTGCGAGTGCGTATGACTCTCTTTTAAAAACAAAACCTGAAACTTGGGCTAGAGCTTTCTTTAGGTTAGGATCATGTTGTAATGATAACCTTAACAACCTTAGTGAGTCATTCAATAAGACTATAAGGGAAGCTAGAAAAAAGCCTTTGCTAGAGTTATTAGAAGATATAAGGAGGCAATGCATGGTTCGTAATGCAAAGAGGGGTATTATTGCAAGAAACTTGAAAACAAAGTTCACAAAAAGGGCTCATGATGAGATAGAATTGACTAAGGAAAAGTCAAAAGATTGTCAGAGGTATATGGCATGTGGTAATATGCATGAGGTTGACTATCATGGGACGAGCTTATAGTGTGGATATGGATAACATGATATGTGGGTGTGTTAAGTGGCGGTTAACGGGCATTCCTTGTATCCATGCTCGCATGTGTGATCATGGCAAAGAAACAAAGAGTTGGAGATTTTGCCTCGGATTACTATCTAAAAACTACTTTCCAAAAGACATATTGTATAGGTATTAAACCTGTACAAGGAATGAAATTGTGGCCTAGGACAAATAGATTACCCGTGTTGCCACCACCGTATAGGTTAGGTAATAGGGGTAGACCAAGTAATCACGATAGGCGGAAAAATGCCAATGAATCTACCACATCTGACAAGACGAAGTTGTCAAGAGCAAAACGTGTTGTTACATGCTCTAATTGTGAAGAAACAGGACATAACAAGACCACTTGCTCTAACCCCACCGCAGAAAAAGGACCAAAAAGGCCTGTGGGTCGGCCAAGACTCTATGTGGTATGATTAAGTTTGTTTTATTTGTCAAAAACAGGACATAACAAGACCACTTACTCATTGTTTCTTTGTTGTTGTTGTTGTAGGGAGAACCATCAGAAGGTGCATCTTCATCACAACCTCCATCACAATCTGAAACTATGCTTTGAACTTATGCTTTTGATTTATGTTGTTGTGAACTTATGATGTTGTGAAATTATGCTTTTGTCATTGTGAACTTTATGCTATTGTGAACCTTTACCAATGTTTAATGTTTATGTGAACTTAAAAACACACTCAAAACCTGTGTATGTTTTTTTGATTATTTGCAAAAATACACTTTAAAAACACACTCAAAACTTGTCAAAAAACACTCAAAACTTGTCAAAAATACACTTAAAAACACAATAAACACACTTAAAACTTGTCAAAACCACTTAAAATTTGTCAAAACCAGACTTAAAACATGTAAAAATACAAATAAAACAAGCCAAAAATACAATAAACACAATACGAAACACACAAAACACATACTTAAACATGATAAAAACACATTATCTTGAATTCAAATAGGATTCAAATACATTGATAGAGATTTAAACATACATTAATAGAGGTCCAAACGTACATTTTACTTTGCTAATCCATAACCAATGACCATTCCCATTACACACATAAACACCATTACACCCTTTTTATACCTTCCACGAATCTTCACTTCTCTTTTAAGCATCAAAAATTCGACTTTCAATTCATCAATCCGACATTGTAACTCGACCACCTTAGCATTACCTTTAACAACATCCGATTCAAGCGAGTGCAACCAAAGGAATGACATCTTCAAGCTCTTCCAACATTGCCTCTTCGACCCATTTGAATAAATGGTCCTAATGATATCAAAATTGACATAAATTGCATTATCAAACATCATAAATATCAATTGAACCACTTACATCTCTTCTAGTACAACATCCGAAAAACGGACGACCGGATTATCTTGAGTTTTTGCGGTTAGAATTTGCACTTCTTTTCCACATAAACATTTGGTCGGGAAGCCACGTTCGAGAGTCGCATTCGCAGACTTAAATCCAGCACTGTTCGAGCTTGAATTCGAGTTCATCGTTGGAGCGAGAAGAAATCAAGGAGAAGAAATTGAGAAGAAGAAATTTAGGGTTCTTATGTTTTAATTTGGGGTTTTTATCGATGAGAAGAAATAAAGGAGAAGAAACAGTAAACGCAGTCGTTTAGGGTTAACGACAATTAACGAGAGAGTTAACGGTTGACTTTTTAAAGGTATTAAAATGGCGATAGTCAACGATTTTAGGGATTTAAAAATTTCGCGGTTGAAAATTGGGGAATAAAATGGCCCAAATACGAGTTGGGGAATTAAACGGCATTTTTTTGAAAGTTTAGGAATTTTTTGGCGTTTTTCCCTTTTTATTTTTGTTTCTTATATGAATTTATCTTCTTTTGTCAAGAAGTTTGCATAGTCAAACGCTACGGCCAAAAACGTGGCTGCTTTTTGACCTTCGATTCATGAAAGACAACGGACTTTTTTTTATCAAAATCAATGGCATGTTTGCAATATTGCATATTACCCTTGACCTTACGATTCATTGACCAGAGAACGTGTTTTTACTAGATTCTCGTATATTTCTTAAATACCACTCTTCTTATTTTTCATATGAAATATCAAATGCTATAATACCATTTGACTAAAAGTCAAGAGCTATTATACTCTTTGATAATTTTGATTTTTGTTTTGATTTTTATAAATTTCAAAATAAATCAATTTTATAAACTGAAAACGTGATTATTTTTTATTTAATTTTAAGAATTTGATAAAAATATTTTAAAACAAAAAAAATAAAAATAAAATATTTTTAACAAAATCATCAAAATATGATATAATAACGATTTTAAAATATTTTTTTTGTTGAATTTAAAGGTTTAGTAGTTTAGGGTTTCCATTTGGGTTCGCAATTCCAAATCCAAGACACTTGTGATTAGTTTAGGGTTTAGATTTGAAAATATTTAGTGTTTTATGTTTTTGGTCAAAGAAAGTCAAAGGGTATGAAGACTCAATAAAGGTATGAAAGATTATAATTTTTGTTTAAGGGGCATAATAGCTTTTGACTCTATAATTTCCTAGCTTAGGATTCTTTTTATATAAAACAAACTAGATGCGGACCCCGCGTCGGGGCAAAGTTTTATTATCCTTAATAATATAATTAGATTCATATATAATAAAAAAATTATTTCATGTTTTAAATTAATCTTAAAAAATAAATAAATATTGTATGATGAATACTTATTTAACTATAAATATAAATATATATTTACGACAAATTATTCAAACTTTATATATATCACCATATTCACATATATATACCAATACCACAATGAAAATATATAAAATATTAAAAAATGTAATAGTCGTTGGAATTTTCTGAAAACAATTAGAAAAACTTGAAACGTTATAACATACCTTATTTCATAAAATATTTTTATCATCGTATAAAATAAAACATAATCTATTTTAAAAAGTATGATATTTTTATATTAATATAATTAAGTCAGACAAGCAAATATCGCAAAAAATAGACACATGATAAAAATATTTCGTAGATTTCGATCGACACAAAACGAAATAAAATTGTTAAAAGTAATTTCGTAAAAAAAAACCAATATTAATATCTTTGACTATAATATTTTATCGATAAGAAAACAAAAAACCCAACAATATTTCTATAAAAAACTAAATAATATATCCGAAATTATCAATGACAAATAAAATAAAATCGAAGATAAAAAGTTATTCAAAAATATAAGGGTATAAACGAAAAATAAATAAAATATAAGGACATAAACGCAAAAAAATTGTGTATATCGATGATTGGATGACATATGTAAAATATATATTCCAATAATGAGCCTAAAATATATTTAAAATTGTGTATATATTTTATATAGATTTTTTAATAGTATAGATAGATTAGTAAAATATATTAATATTGAGTGAGAAAATTAGTTTGAACTATAAGGACTAAAATGCAAAAAATAAAATATATCCTAAAAACTCTCTCGTCGCAACACGTAGGCGTTTTGTCTTCTATTTTAATAGTATACTAGGTAAGTACCCCGCACCTTGCGCGGGACACGATATTCATAAATAATATTAAGTAATATTATTGAATAACATGAATTGATCAATTTAAGGTTAATCATTTAATCCGAGATCCGAAACCTAAAACCCAACCGATTCAAAAATACGGTTTGCTCCGGTTTCGGTTATCATATTATCCTATCGGGTTTAAATATATTCTAACTCATGTTTCCGTTCTAACCCGAACCGACCCGGAAAATTCGGTTTGGTCCAGTTTCGATTATCATATTATCCTATCGGATTTTAATATTTTCTAACTCGGATTTTCGTTCTAACCCGAACAGACCTGAGGCCCAAATTGTACTCGAATAGAAACGAATATACAAATGTTATAGTTTTAATAATGTAATTTGGATTTTAGTTGGATATTTTATTTTTTGTGGGTTTTATGAATAAGCCGAATCAAAATCCGAACCGAACCCTAATTACCCGAAATAAGACCCAAAATTCTTACTAAAATATGAAAAACCTGAAAATTTGTACCAAAAACCCGAACCGAATAATATTTGGTTTTATGTCAGGTTTTGTTAAAATTATGAAACTCGACCTGAAGGGAACCTTATTTGTAAATAACTCGAACGAATCCTATATTCTCTAACCCGAAAAATCCGAACTCAAAAGAGCCCGACCTGAACCCGACTCGAAAACCGAATGCTCATGCTCCAATCCAGTAATCAAAATCTCTGATACCCGTTGGCCAATTTATGAAACATGTATCTATGAAAGATCCAGTATCGAAAGTCAAAATAACTAATCAAATTTTGCACGCCTATTCAAAGAAAAAGATCCTCATTATGCATAATCCGGTAAATGAAGGCGCAATCCATTTACCGAAATTCGCAGGCCCTTTAGACGAATGCCCGCTTTAATGATTTTGTATGTGATAAAATCTTATTTATAATAGAAGATTTCTTATTTTGTTTCTTATTGTTTTCAATGTGGGAGAAATTTAATTCTTAAAGTTTTATATGTGGGCCTGAATTCGTTGGGCCTGAAATATAATCTATAGAATTGGTCGAACAAAAATTATTCAAAAATATAAGGACTAAAACGCAAAAAAAATAAAAATATCCTAAAAGCTCTCACGTCGCGACACGTATGCGTTTTGTCTTTTCTTTTATACTTTATTTATAATAGAAGATTTCTTATTTTGTTTATTATTGTTTTCAATGTGCGAGAAATTTAATTTTTAATAGTTTTATATGTGGGCCTGAATTCGTTGGGTCTGAAATATAATTTATATAATTCGTCGAACAAAAATTATTCAAAAATATAAGGACTAAAACGCAAAAAAAATAAATAATATCTTAAAAACCCTGACGTCGCGACACGTAGGCGTTTTGTCTTCTCTTTTAATAGTATAAATATGTGTTTTTCATATTAATTGTTGACCCGATAAAGTGTTTTGTAATCTTATCATCTTTTGTATTTTTTCTTTTAAAGAGAAAACTAGATTTTGAAAATTTTATTTGGTCATTAAATAATATAAATGCTATCTTAATTATCTTTGCTTTTCATAATAAAAAGGTAAGACATGAGATTTCGTAACAGTTATGTATTACATTTTCAGTATAAGATCTTAATTACAAAAGTAAAAAAATATTAATTTAGAATCAAGAACCAAAATTCACTTTGAAAAAAAGTCACTTTGACCACATCCTTTTTTAGTTATACTTTGCCATAAGAGTTTCTTAATTTTGGTGGATACATTTATTGATATATATAAATATATATATATATATATATTGGGACATTTTGTTATCTTTTACATACAATCATATCATTACTAACAAAAAGAATATATCGATTAATCAAAATTATGAAACGTCTCTTGTGCTATTTGTTTGTGATGGTATTGTGTGTTAGGTTAGGTAACGCAGCTTGGGGTGCAAAAAACTCAGTACATTTCAAAAACTCTCTTAATCAAGGAATTGAACTTAGAATTTTTTGTCAATTTAATGGTGAACAAATGGATGAGATTTTCGTAACACCAGGACAACAATACGATTATAGTTTTCATGATAAATTTCTTCCCAAAAACACAATGGTTTGTAGATTCTCACAAAGAGGATATTCGACAGATATTAAAGCATTTGAAGGTGGTAGTGGAGCATTTGATCATGGTAAAACCAACTTTTGGGATGCTAGAGAAGATGGTATTTACTTCACACATGGTAAAGCTACACCAAAGTTAGAGTATAAATGGGTATCAAATGTATTTTAATCAACAATCGTTGTAAAATTTATAATATATAATCTTTTGTTACTCAAATGAAGTTTGGATTTATTATTTAATAAAAATTGAAAAGAAGTTGGGATTTATTTCATCTTTGTTTTAACATCATCCAAATTGAAAATGTGGTCCATTCATATTCAGATTCATATTCACATGGGAGTTATTAATTAAGTTGACCGCATATTAATTAATATTATCATTATAATATAATAACAAAATGGAATTCTAATTTAGTGAAAGGATATAAGTAAGAGCCGATTAATTATCCTTCTATATAAAGATAAAAAAATCATTATAATTCTAAATGAAAATATGTATACGTTTCTTTCTTGTTCACATGAAGTGAAACACAACAAAACTATTTATGATGGAAATAGAAAACATTCAATAAAAATCTGGACCTATTTATTATCCCAAAAAGAATAAAATTAATTAAGCACGAATTCTAATTCATTAAAAACATTGAATGAGAGCAAATTACTACAATAAATTAACATACATTGAATATAAAAGAACATAATTTATTTATTTTTGTTAAAAAAAAAGAAGAAAATAATCTTCATTTGCTTATTATGCATTTAAAACTACATTGTTCACATTCTTCGTCTTTGATTTGATTCTCTTTTTGATATAAGAAAGGGAAATACAGAACAATAGAAATAATCATAATTTTATCATCAACGACAAATGACGTCATCGCTGCTAAACTTGATGCTAGTCACGACGGCGATTTTCTTGGCAACTCTTCTTCCGCCGTGTCTCCTCCGTCACAGGTATGTACGGACTCCAACCACAATATATAGTTTATAAAATTAAAATATTTATAATCAAAATTTAGTCACAGTCAAAACTACAATCACACTCCTTTTAGTTAATAAATTTAAATACGCATTATTTTTTTGCTATTTTTGCTACAAAGAGACGTTACATTTTACTACTATGAAGGTATGAAACAAAACTAAAGAAGAGCAATGATGATCATCAAGAACCATCTTCATGTGCAAGCCAATTCACAAGTTTGTATTTAGCAAATCTTGATCCAACGTTATCAGAAGAAATGTTGATACAAATATTTTCGGGTTTCGGAAAAATTATAAAGTTAGTTTTAGCAAAAGATTTTAGGGGAGAGTCGAGAGGATTTGCTTTCATGGAGTTTGAAAACGCGGATAATACTGAATTAGCTATGACAAATATGAATGGAAGGTTAATAGGTAAATTTTCAAAATGTGATCATAACTAAATTTGTTTATAAAATCATATTTTAAAAGGATTTTTTTGAGGAAGTTTTTTTTTGTGATGTAATGATTAGGTCAGAAGATTTTATACGTTGAGAGAACACCAAAAGTCGAAGAAGGTCAAGACAAATAATAATCTAACGTGGAAATTTATCACTACAAATTTCTTCATCACATTTATAACCATTTCATACAAAAAATGATGGTTTAGTTCATTTTTTGTATCTTTACAATCCATGTATAAGAATATGAATACAAAAATGTAGAGAATATATTTTGATATTGTAACAATTCATGAAACAAAAAGCCAAGCCTAGAAGAAGCAACTCCAGCCATGAGCATATATGATCCTACTTTCTCCTTCTTAATCGAAATCGATCCAACACATACCAAAAGACATGTCCACTAGAGATAATACAAAGATGGTTTAGTTTTATTCGGAAAAACTAAACGAATAACTTTGTGTTTTACCACCTTATGTGAATTCAGAGTTTGATTAGTATGATAAGTACCTGAGGCCAGAAGGACCAAAGTCCGGTTCTGAGAGGCGAAAGACGGGATTGCATGAGAGGGTACATAACAGTAGCAGCTAGTCCAACGCTCGCGCTGATTCCTCTGCCTATACCAATGATATAAGTAGGTATTCCATTCCACTCCAATGTCGCCGTCATTAATGTCCCATAACTGTACTTAAAACTGACATATACGCGCAAAAATCCAACACACGAAAAGAAAGAACCGAAAATAAAGGTAAACCTGAGGACAGTGAAGAATAATAGAGCTAAAGCAACTCCAGGGAGCACATTTTCTTGATTAAGATAAGTCTTCCACGCCGCAACAAAAGAAAACTCAAAGATTCTTTCAAGAATCCTCAAGATTCTTCTTCTACTTTGTGTATCCTCCTCCTCCTCTATTTCTTGCAATAAAGGAACATAACAAAGAAATATTGCAATATCTTTCTCTTCGGTTTTTATTCGAGACAGCCTTAAAACTCCTTCTCTCATCGCTTTTTACTATCGAAGGAACACCGGTATACAGATAGATAAAGAGCCAATACTCAATCCACACGGCTATAGTAGCCCAAACCGCGAATGTAATGGCTGATGCTTTCATAGAGACAAAACTAATGATCAAACCGGTAATAACAGGAGACAATAGCTTCGAGCTCAAGTCTATTCCTCTAATAACCGAATTCATTCTCGTTAAAACCCTAGGCTCATGACCTTCACACATAACCACAACCCTATCACACAAACCAAAACATGAAAACATATCAAAAGATTGTTAATCAAATGTTATTATGCTATGACCAAATGTTGTTACAGGTCCGAGTAACACTTGGAACTGAACCATATAACATGATCTGGTCTCGGATGCTACTATACTATATATGAATCAAAATCTATGCCAATTTAATTAATTTTTACCAATCTCGTTTGATAAGAATGGAACGGCTCCACAAAGATTAGTCAACACAACAAGTGTTGCGAAAACCGCAAAATTATGTGACTTAAGATCATTAGCTAGTAACAAAGCAGTGACTGCACCACCAGCAACAATGAAAGATAGGTTTTGACTTTTGAGTTACAAGCCAAAGTCTAATAAGTACTCTGATAGAAAAACATTAGTTTCTGTCTCCTTCTCCATCTCTTATATATATTCTCCTTCTCCATTTTTTGGAGTTACATAAAGTACTTACGTCCCACTATATACTAAAGTACAAATTTAAACATTTATCTTCTCATTATATCTCAGTTTGAGATCTCAAAATTTTGATTACGCCCTACCATATACTACAAAAATATTTATGGTTGATTTTACAAATTTAAAATATTTCGTTCCTTACACGATATTACAAATAAAGAGAAAAAATCATACAAAAATGAACAAAGAAATTAAATACAGAAAAACACACAAAAAAACGAAAAGTGGACACTTTGCATACAAATTGGCAACGAATCTTATTATACAAGAAGGTAATAAAGGACTAAAGAAGAAGTAAAAGTTACCCATACACAATTTTACTATTTTTACCGTCGTGGATCATTCATAGATTTACCTTCAAACAACTCACCCAACAATCTCTCAAGATCTTCTGCTGTATACTTTATGTATCTCTGTGAGTTCTTTCCACTCTCCACCAATGGCCTATTTATAACACACCATCACCACAATGTATCAAGACAAGAGTAAGAGAGAGAGAGAGAGACAAGAGTAGAGTTTAGTTACCCAAAGCGTTTGAGGAATGATCTGTAAGCAGGCAACAACACTTCAGCAACAGCAAGTCTTAAAGACTCTCTTAACTCAGTGTCTGGTACTGTCCATTGTGATTGTCTATGATGCAACTCATCAAACTGCATATTAAACATCTTGAACCTGTTCTTCCCCCCATTTTATTCATCATTATTACCATACCATATAATAAAAAAATCACACTATATTATATTATATTATATGATCTGTTTTTAAGCCTTGACTCACCTTTCTTTTATCAACCCTCTTGATACTCCACTGCTGTTTCCACTCTCTAAACTTCCTCCACCTGATGTAGTCAGCCCTTGCGCCGACGAGCTTTGTAATATCTTACCACACAAATATATATATATATATATATTTAAATCACTCTCAAAAACAAAGATTCTATAATAAGACTTAATAAGTTTTGTAAGAATTAGACAGAAAAAGTAGTAAAGAAACCTTTGTCCATGCAACCCTTTTGTATTGGTTTGCATTTTGCTGAACGATACGCCTATGCCTTTGTACCCAATCATCTCCTAACAAGTCTTTAGCTTCTGATCTTCGCACGGATCTAACCATGTAATGAATGTTGTTCATCAGGAACAAGTGTGTCAACGCGGGATCTTTGTACTGTTTCGATTTTCCGTCCAAGTTGTTTTGAAGCGCTTGCATTATCCGCATAGTTACTGATGCTAGCTGCGAGTTTGATTCGTCTCCGTTTCCAAATTCCATGAATAGTTGCTTCAATGTTGATTGGTAGCTAATAATACCAAAAGATGATCAAAGTATTATCAACTATATTGTGGAGAGAGACTGTACAAATAGCATGATGAAGACGAAGAAGAGGGAAGAACCAAGTAATGATGTGCTTACTCGAATAAGAACTTGACGTAATTGATGACATAGCTTGTTAGTGGATGGACAGTCCCATCTAAGACAGAGGTTTTTGTAGCGTCTTTCTCAACAGCTTCTTCGAAATCACCAAATGTTTCTTGAGCGGTCTGTGCTAACCGCTTTGTCAAGCCCGTAGCAGAGCCTCTAATCTCAAGGCATGCTTTACCTTTGAAAATAGTCTCAATCTGTCCATTGACACACAAATTTCATTATGTTATGTAATAATCCAACAAAAAACTGAAAAGACTAAAACTCAGGAAAGATCCACCAAAAGCTGAAATGAGAAGACACTTTAGTAAATGTATGGTGACTTGATAATATTAAGAGTATTAATGAGAGAAAGTATTACCTCGGTATGAAGTTCCCGCATGATCTCGTACATGTCTAAGAGTACAAAGAGTTTTTCAGGAGATCTCTTGCTTCTGGCTATAGAATCCCCAAAGCTAAGTAACATCGAAACACTGCTCATTGTAACTTCAGCGAAACACTGATCACTGAGAGAATCGAAGCCTCGGAATATCTGGTCACATACTTGCCTTTCTCCAGCAAATAGTAATTTAACCTGTTGAGAAAAATACCTCAAAGAGTTTAAGAGTCAAAACATCACATGTTGGATGTAATTTTAAAAACCCTTGACTAGCGAATTCTTACAGCAATGCGCATAAAATGGATCCAGTTTCCGATTTTGGCTTCTAAAACTTCCCACTGCATCCTCTGAACATCCTCTTTGCTAAGTTTTTCAACTCCTAATTTCTTTAGGCTTTCTTCCAAAACAAAACAACGTGTTTCTCTGGACATGACACAAAAGATTTGAACATACCGAGATTTAAAACACAGATTTGACGCTTTATGAATTGTATGACATAAGATGTGAAAGAATGAGCAAGAATCAAGATCTCACCTATAAATCTGTAGCAATAGTTGTTGGTGACCAGCCTGAACCATTTGCTGCGCCAAATCGTGCAAAAGTGGCAACACCCTTGACGGAATGAGTATCGGAAGTGTATACAAACCGGCTTCTGGGTCCTCGTTGTGGTGTCCACCATGTGGCATTGAAGCTTTTCCACCTCCATCAGCGTCCGAAGATGGTCTCAACGAGTTTGGAAGGCCATCAAAAAGGCGATCAGGCTCTACGGCTTTACTGATTAGCACAAAGACAAAATCAAAAAGGGGCATCAGGACAAGATATGCAAAAAGCTCGAGAATCTAATCTACAAACCGTTTTTAGTACACAGAAAACACAAACCTGTAAGAAGCCAACAGTTGTTTAAACTCGTCTTCGAGCTTTGACTGCGCTTTAGAGAGCAAGCTGTTTGCGTGGTTAAGAACTCCATCGCTACTCTTGAAGCTTTTGTTACTCATAAAATAACGGATAATTTTTCGGAGTTGAGCAATGGCATCAAGATAACTTTCCAAGTCCTCATGTGGCCCCTTTAGTACTTTACTCTCTGCCTAGAAAATCAATTTGAGAGCAAACACCAAAAGAAATAACCGGTTTTCTGGTTACTAAATTAACTAAGAAAGAACAAACTTAAAACCACATACAAAAAACATATCTATTCTTAGTATAAAATCCCTAGAATGAAACAAGCCCTTCATAAATTCTCTTAGAAAAGTTAAGAATTGAACCAATTTGGTTATGAATATATAATGAATGAATTTTTCAAACAACAAACAAAGTGACAATTTTTAAGAAATAAACCTGACGGAGAAGATCGAATTGAGACAAAATAGATTCAGCAGATTTAAGAGTCTTGTCGATATTTTCATGAGCTTTCCTTATGGCATGTGTCCTAATCTGAGATTTCCAACACAATTCAACACAAAATCAGATCAAGTCAGAGAGAGAGACACACACACACACGTATCTCAATTTCTCAGATCTGAAGATATCATTGTAAGAAGAAGAAGAAGAAGAAGAAGGACCTGAGTGGGACGCATGGCGGTTTCGAGAGCAGAGAGACGGCTATCGAAGGAACCGAGAATCGAGACAACATTGTCGGTTATTGTTTGACTCTTTTGAAGTGATTGTCTCATCAACAAAGCCCTTTCTCTTAGCGAATCACTTCCGCTATCTACAGCCATCGCTAATTTCATCGAAGAGAAATGAGAGAGAGAGAGAGAGAAAGACGATGAAATAAGACGACGACGATTGTGGTTTTTGGTGCAGACAGAACCGGTACAAAAGCCACCGAAGCGTTTTTGTCTCTTGACAATTATTCTTACGCGTGGGTTTTACGCGCGTTTACAGTGCGTTGGGCGACTGTTATTGACTAATAATGGACTCTAGCCGGGAAAGTAAAAAAAGGCTATGGCCCAATAACATTAAAGCCCATTAAGTGGCGTATAAGCCTCTCTTGTTCCCTTTTTCCGTGTTAAAAGATGTCAACGTTATTGTGTATTAACGATAGATTATATAATATTCCCTAATACGCTTATTCCCTAAAATGGATCTCGTTAACGGATGATTTTGACGGTCAAACATAAACATAAGATCGGATAATCCAAATATGTGACATTATGAGGAATTAACAGCATATGTGACATTCCAAATAGGAAATTAACTTATGAAGACATTTAAAATTTGGTGGTATTGTACTTTTGCTTCTGAAATGAGAGTTGTAATAACATCATTTTATAATCAAACGACATCCTGTGTTTTTTTTAAATCCGTATGTACTACAACAAATGATTTTTTTTTTGTTCACAAATTCGAAGACTATAACATAGTATTTTGAGACCAACACACACATATCTTCCATATCAGGAAGATATCATTGTAACCTTGAGTTATGGAGATAGCAAATTAGACATAATGATCACATCAATGAGATGTCCTACTCGTTATATAACAACATAAAAAGAACAATCTCTGATTTGAGATGAAAAAGAGTGATTATGCTCCTAAACATAACTACAACAAGCTGACTTCTCGGATGCAGACGATGAAGAAGATGAAGCAGTGTCCTGTTTAGTGATCTTGATGCCTTGGGGCTACAAAAGCAACAAAAATGTGTTTCTTACTCAGCTATGATAATACTAAATAGCGAGTACTAGTAGTGTAGATTCCCAAGGTTCTTACCTCTGCCTTTGTATCGGTTTCTGTCAATCTTTGCTTTATGTCTTTCGCAATGGAAAGGAAAACATTCTCGACATTGAGGTTTGTTTTCGCACTCTGCAACAATCTCAATCACACACGTAATCGTAAGAACATCTAATCCAATAGATACAATAACGAAGAAATAGGCCGAAATGTTATGCTTATAATATATAGCGCACCGTCTCAAAGAATTTAATTCCATACTCATCAGCCAAAGCTTGTCCCTTTTCTGTTGGGATAGCCTGATGAAAAAGAAGAAGAAGAAGAAGAAGAAGACAATACATCAAATCATGAATCTACTAAAACTACAAGTGAAGATTGAATTACCCTTTTGCTTTCATCCATGTCAGCTTTGTTACCAACCAATATTCTATTCACATTATTTGAGGCATGCTGCTCTATGTTCTTCATCCAGTTCCTTATATCTGTTTATAAACAATTCCGCGCTCAGTCTCACAATCCGACTTTCTTTGAAAAAGTCATTGATGAAATATAATAGCAACACATAAAAAACATAAAAAAGGCATACTGTTGAAGGATGACTCATCCGTTACATCATACACAAGGAGTATACCCATGGCTCCCCTGTAATATGCTGCATGACACAAACAATAATAACAAACAAAACTCTTGAAAAACAACCGACACGAAATGAAGCACATGAACTGTTCTTTACTTGCTGAAGTAAGGAAACGACTAAGTTATCATCAAGACAAGACTCGAGAATCAATCAAAGAATGCAAATAGAAGCATCAGTCGGTATAAAGAATCTACATGACTTGCAAGCATTACAAATGTTAAAAGTGTTTGTGTTCTTTTACCAGTAGTTATGGTTCTAAAACGCTCTTGACCAGCTGTGTCCCAAATCTGCAATTTGATACGCTTCCCATCAAGTTCAATTGTTCTTATCTTGAAGTCAATCCTAGAAGAAGAAGAAGAAAACAAAGTAGTCAATACTCATACTTAGACAAGAAGAAGAAGAAAGACACAATCTTAAGACATAACCCAATGGTAGTAATGAAACTTGTAGTGAAAGTATCATCTGAGAATCTCAGTAACAAGCAACTTTTCCCCACACCTGAACATTGACACACACACACACACAAAGCCATAAACAAAGAAATTAACACATAAAAAACTAATTTTTCCAACGAGTACCACAAATTCTCTTCTTTTGTCTTCACTTACACAAGTTTTACTCTTAACTATTAGTTAAACCCTAACAACTCAAATTCGTTAAACCCTAAATCAAAATCGACAAAATCGACACAGAAGCTAACCGCTATCTCCGATGAGGAGGAGCTTGACGAGGTAATCATAGTCTGAACGAGCTCTTCCCGGCGCAACCGCCATCTCTGCACAAAGATTTAAACTTTATTACTTTCCTTTTTGCTTCTCCGGCAAAAACAAGTTCTGCCTTTTTTCCCCGGGAAAGTCTCTTCTTTTTTTTTCCGGGAGAGATTAATAAAACAAAAACAACATCTGGAGACAGCGAGAAAGGGAATGCTTCTTCTAATGATAGCTGAAGAAGAAAACAAGTTGAACACCTTTTTGTAGTATTTACTTTTTCACCCCATATCTTTTAATCTTTTCAATTAGACCCATAACTCAATATCCAATCTAAGAATCTACAAGTGAAACATTAATTTGCTAATTTTTCGATTTTTAATGGGTTTTAATTGTGAGAAATGTTAAACTAAGAAGAGATTTATGCTCAAAGAGCTTATTGAAATAGAAAATGAAACTTAAACATGAAATAGTTCATTGAGCTTTATTAAACAAAGACACTAAGAGAGAAATACTTAAGTTTGTCACCAAGAACACATAAACATGTATTGATCTTATAATATAGAAAGGAGGAGAGTTGTTTTAGCAACTCTCAAGATTACATTGAAATATTCTCATAAGAACAATATTTATACTACTCTCTTTAGTGGAAACCCTAAACACAATGGATATCATATTGGGCTTGGGCTTGTAGTCTCTAATACTCCCCCGCAAACTTAGCGTAGGGTGAACACAACGAAGCTATGTTTGAAAGCATAAGTCCAACGACTTGAGAAGCGGAAGCGAGCTCGAAGTAAGACCATTTGAAGTAGTCAATAACATCATTTCATCTTGAAATCAATCATTAGTGTGAGATATATTCAGGTCTATCTTTGTAGCCTATTTATCTCACGAAGAATCCGGGTTTCTTTACCTCGTTTAACTCCCCTAAGTTGACCCTAAACGAAGATGAGTCCTCTTCCACACCAAAAGAAACTCCTCAATCTCAAATCTTATTCTCATAGCCATAAAAAAATTGCATTCTTTTTTCTTATAGGCATTATGTCGAACACGTGGTGTGCACCCAATAAATCAGAATTTTCAAGCAGGAAACTTGAACCCACAACAACATTCCATGATCATCTTTATCAAACCCAATCAGCCTAATCATCAAAGCTTCATAATTCCAGAACTATAAATCTAACCCAACAAATATTTTCTTCTCAAGCTACTACATAAACCGTTCCTTGTTCTATCTCCAATTAAAGGACAAAGACATACCTTGTGTGAATGACACAATAACCAGAATAAGCTCACTATTGTAGCTTTATCTTCTCATATTGGAATCGGAATCGAAAACGCAGCTTCTATCATGATGGGCTTGAATGATGAAATAGCTTCAAGGATGAAGGTGTCTTGTGCTTTAATCTTGTAAGACACTATGAAAAACATCTTTTAAAGTCCAACGAAGATCTTGTGGCTCTGATACCATGTGAGAAATGTTAAACTAAGAAGAGATTTATGCTCAAAGAGCTTATTGAAATAGAAAATGAAACTTAAACATGAAATAGTTCATTGAGCTTTATTAAACAAAGACACTAAGAGAGAAATACTTAAGTTTGTCACCAAGAACACATAAACATGTATTGATCTTATAATATAGAAAGGAGGAGAGTTGTTTTAGCAACTCTCAAGATTACATTGAAATATTCTCATAAGAACAATATTTATACTACTCTCTTTAGTGGAAACCCTAAACACAATGGATATCATATTGGGCTTGGGCTTGTAGTCTCTAATATTAATGAGAAGACGAAATGTAATTAGTATCTACATATTAATAAAACATTTGGGGGCGATAGTGCGACAATTAGAAAAGTTTGGGGGAAGAAATATAAAAAAGGTAAATTTGCTGTGATCAAGTGCGGTTTGTGTACTGTACACCAGCAGAATAATGGGAGATGATGGTGAGCTGTCAAGATGTTAGTGGGTGAGAGAACGATTGCTTTGCTGTATAGTGTATATAAGAGTCGTATGCTAGCCAAGTATATCCATATATCTAAACATACTTGAATACATAGTTGGAATTTTGAAGATCCATTAATAAATCCACTGTCGAAATATACATGCATATCCTTACGAATTCAAACATTGAATTTGTCACACTCTTTGCCTAACGTAAACATATTTTTCAAGATGTATTAACGTAAACATTGACTTAGTTACACCTAGTTTATACAATTATACTTACTTCAAATTTGGACACTCTAACAAACGAAGTGACTTTATATGATAGTCATCGGCTCATTGTCACATGCTTGTCTTAGCATCTTTAATCATAATGGATTTTTGTACACTAAACTTAACTTGTTGATTAAATAATTAAGTTTTTTTTTTTGAAAATGATTAAATAATTAAGTTAATTGATTGGAAAGTGAAAGGCAATCAAATTTTTGTGAGTAGAACAGTTCATGTGCAGTTAAGCCAACCCATAATCACACAACACAAAACTACATGAATCATCATCAAAATTAAATTGATTTTTATTCCAATTATTTGATGAAACCATTATAATCTTGTGATTAGCTACTAAAAATATGTATTCGGTGAAGTAACCAACCACCTCCTTTTTCATAGAGAGAATAGCTTAATTAGTGCCTTGGCCTCCAAAAGAAGCCATGACTTGCCAAGTAGATTGCTTCACTACTCATCCTTAACAAAGCATATACTAGTTTTTGTTTTAATTAAAAAGAACTCTCAAGAAGATTTAGACAAGCAACAAAAGTAAACACTAAGCTTCATGTCTGAATCATTCAGATAAGAGCTTTGCTTTGGATCCATTATCATCTCCATTGTTATTGATCTTCAAACCATCAATACCTTTGATTGCACTTTCATAGTTTGCATCATCACTACCCAAAACTTGTCTTGATGGTGTTGATTGTTGATGCTTGATTACAATCCAATCAAACACAAGATCAAACTCAAAGCCTTGACGAACAAAAAGATCGCGGAACAGTCTCTTTAAATACGCATAATCTGGCTTATCTTCAAACCTAAGCGAACGGCAATGATGAAAGTAAGACACAAACTCTGTTGGATAACCTCTGCACAAGACTTCAATAGAAGTAGAAGCTTTCTTTTGGCTAATCTTGTCTTCTCTCTGTTTCTTGTTTCCCACAGGTTTTAGTCCTTGCCACGGGAGGCTTCCGTTAAGGAAGTACATAAGTAAATAGCCAAGTGATTCCATATCATCCCTACGACTTTGCTCGATACCTAAGTGAGTGTTTAAGCTTGCGTACCGCATAGACCCAACTAGACTCTTGTTCTCTCTATATGGTACATGTCGGCATGTTAAGCTGTCTCTGTATTTCTTAGCCAAGCCAAAGTCTATGACGTAGACGCAATTGTTAGACCCCACGAGGAAATTATCCGGCTTAATGTCGCGGTGAAGAAAGGATCTAGAATGTATGAACTCGATACGGTTCATCATTTGATCAGCTAGCATGAGAACTGTCTTCAAGGTGAATCTTCTGTTGCAACAGTTAAACTGGTTTTCAAGGCTTGGACCAAGCAAATCCATTGCTAAGACGTTGTAGCCACCGTCTACACCGTACCATCTCATGTTTGGGATCCCGGTTCCGCCTTGTAGGATCCTATATATCCTTGTCTCGTACGGTAATTGCGGATATGGAGTCTTCGTGCTTTCGAGCTTTATAGCTACCTCTTTGTTTGTCTGAATATCAGTTCCGACATAAACCTCTCCGAAAGAGCCTTTGCCTATTTTCCGACCAAGCCGGAACTTGCCGCCGATACATGGTTCCATTGACAAAATTGTAAAACCCTAACTCTTGTTCTGTAACAGTTGTCTTTTCTCATTCAATATATATTTATATTACCTTAAGGAAAAGAAAAAATATCTACTGAATCTATTTTCTTTGGACATAAAAGTTATAAAAAAGGAAAATAATAATTGTAACGTTTCGTGAAATATAACAAGAAAGTAAAAGAAAAAATAATTATTACTTGATTTGTATTTTTTCTAAGTGATCATATGATCTTCTCCTCTTAATCTTTCTCGTTCTTCCACTGCTTGATCTAATCTCTTCCACCTACTTTGTCTTTGCTCTTCCACTTCTTTTGAATTGGCTTGTTTCTCTTCATACTGTTGTTGGCATTCTTCAAAGAGCTCAGGGTCCATCTCCATAAACATTCTCTTTATGTTTGCGCTTAGCCCGTGAACCGCTTGGTTCCAGTGTGAGACTATGTTTTTCTCCAAGGAAGCGAATATTATGGGAAGGATCACGCTTCGGTTCTGAGCTATTAGACCTACAATATGCTCATTGTTCCACAAGAACAGAGCTCGTTCTGCAACCTAACCCATTTAACAAATTGTCATAAACCTCATCAGTGAACGAAAAAGGCTCAGCAAGTTACAGAATCTTCACTGAACAGACTTTGAAAAGAGAAGGCAACCCATAAGAGACTACTAACCTGAAAATTTGAGCTACTAAGGCACCGAGCAATCTGTTGGAAGAGAGGGACCATGCATCGTTGGAACTCAACGGGCTGTGTTGCCTCGAGGACCTCTTCAAGTTCACCAAGGAAGAGAACCTCTTTTGTACAGTTTGTCATAGGCCAATACCTTAGCAATCCTCTTATCACTATATCAGCGAGCTTATAATCTTTCTCCACAAACTGAACTATGCAGTAAGATAACTGTTGATGATACATAGCAATCGGTTTTGGCTTATGCAACGGTATCAATGCCCTGACCAAAAACAGTTTGTGCTCTTCCTTCATTGGTAAAGCAAACCCATTTATAATACTACCAAGAATTTCCAAAAGCTCTCCGATCCCGCTATGTCTCTCTGTTTCGTAGATAAACCTATAGAATATATTGATCATTGCTTTCCTAATAAAGGGTCTATGTACCATAAACTTCCCGTAAATCCTATGAAGAACCGTTTTCAAGTACTCCCTTTCCCTCGGATCTTCGGTTTCAAACAAGTCGAACAGCCTCAGGACAAAAGAATGGTCAATAAACCGTTTCGCAACCTTTGTGTCTGTGTCTGAAGGAACAACATATCTCAGAAGCAACTCATAAACTAGCTGCAAATGAGGCCAACATGGTTCCAAATAAGGCTCTTCTTCCTCGAGATCCGCAGGCTCTTGACCCGTGTTCTCGTGAGAAGCCGGAGGTAGACACCTGAATATATTAACAGAGATCATCTTCACCATTTCTTCTTGACAAGCTTCACTGAGCTTCCCCGTTCCCGACTGTATAAAATCAACTAGCTCCAATAAAGTTTGCCTCTTAATCTCCTTCTCTCTAGCATCTCTCAAGGTGTCTGTAAAATCAAACTTGAAACAACAAATCTGGAGTTTCCTCAGGAACAGAGAATGTCTGTCTGAAACAGACACGTCTCTGAACAAAGGGAGAGGCTCGACAGTGTACATTGGTGGCGGTAGCGAAGCAGCAGCCATCGAACCAGGAGAAGAAGGAATGGGCGCGCCACTGCCACGAGAGGCGTGATTTACAAATACATTGGAACCAGGACCTGACCTACCATGTGGATCAAATCCATACATAGACGAATCATTGGAATCGTTTCTAGAGAGCTTTCGATTCGCTCCCTTTATGATCTTCTTAAGCATAGCTTTACGAGCTCAAAAACGGAACTCAGAGAAACCCTAATTTGTGAAAAAGAACCTAGATTCTCTGCAATTGGATATCAAGAAGACGAGATTCAATGGAAGAGAACTGATATGGATCAAGCATGAAATTGAATCACTTTTTGAGTTTTCTCAGATTCAAATGCTTTACAACAAAAACCTTCTTCAGCTACGATTCGTATGCATCACAGTGTAGCATATAAGAGTACGAGTATGTTGTTTGAGATCTGAGGAGACGAAAATCGAACCGTTGGATTGATCGGAGAGATGGCCGGAGTTCAACGGCGGCGATCAATATCGGAAAATAGCGAACGGCGAAAAGACGAGAGAGAGAGGATCTTCAAAGTAGAAAAATAAATCGAAAACAGAAAATAAATAATTAAATTAAAGGTGATAAACAGTTTTTAAATTTCTTTTTGCTAATTAAAAATGAAACTCTTTTCTATTCAATGACAGCCAAAAGACACGAAGATATTATAAACTTTAAAACTAATTTTTATTATGTAAACGTTAACGTAACGGAGATGACTGTTCGTAACAGAAAACAAAATTGTCATGATCACTATGATTATTATGTAAATTAATAACTATGATTATTATAAATTAATAACTGTTTAAAATCAAAAAGCGGGGATAGCTCAGTTGGGAGAGCGTCAGACTGAAGATCTGAAGGTCGCGTGTTCGATCCACGCTCACCGCATAAATTTTTAATTTTTTTTTTAGAGAGTCTCTAACTGATCCAGCGGGTTTGTTCTTAGACTTAGAAGGTGCATAATTATAGGAGTCTCTAATTGATTTAGCGGGGTGTGTTTTAATGTGAGAGAAAATATAAAAAAAAACAGAATCCAACCTGCCGATATCGAACCAGCGACCTAGAGTTTAAGCCGTTGGATAACACCTAGTTCAGTATCTCGCTTTACCTAATGAGCTAAGATAAATATTGCTAATATCTTGATAATAGTTAATTAAATACTAATAATATATTGTATTGGTTTTCTTTTGGAACTTAAATCTTCTTCTGGAACTTTCTTCAGACAGAGCCAAGGGTTTGTCTCTCTTTCACGTCGCGATTCTGCTCATCGAAGATTCTAACAATCAATAAGGTTACATCTCACTTGTCTTCTCTCTCGTTGTGTTGATCTTGATTTTTGGTTAGAAACGAATCATCTCTTTATCATTCTCCATTGTTGAATTCCCTTGTAATAATTTTAGGGTTTCATAAATTTTAAAAGAGGGGATGGATATTCACTGTATTTGCTAATAATATATAGTTTTGCATTGTCTCTGATTCAACGAACCCTATTGGCTATTGTTATATAGATATCTTTGGGTTTAACAATGTGTATGTGTCTATGTTTAAACCTGTTCTAATTTTCGTTTGATTGTGTTTTGTTTTTCTTGACAGAGTTTAATCTGTGTTCTGCAAAATTCGAATCTGGTCTTTGATTCTATACATTTGTGTATTTAATATTTTGATAATGGAAGCTAATTACGAGTCAGCAGCAGCTGATGTTTCAAGTAATTCAAGAAATGGTAAAGAGAAATCGATCGAGACGGTCTTTGTCAACCATGGTAAGCTTGACAACACCTACGTTGCTCAGTTTCCTCTAGACGACAAATGTAGAATATAAAACAGATGATCTTAAGCTGTGTTTCCTCTTTATTTTTATTTTTGTGAAGCCGAGATTGCGTGGCAAGAGATGAGAAAGAAATGGGTTGGAGAGCCTTCTCAAAGGACTTCTGAGATGCCCGAGGAACCTGCGATACGGTACACATTTCACAAGAAAGCTTTACTCAACAATTATGATTCTCTAAGAAGCTTCAGGTTTACATATACTAACAGTGTTAAGAAACTCTTTTTTATATATTGTGTAAGCTTCAACGCGACTTATGAAGACTTGCTTCTGTCCAACACTCCTTTTCCCAAGCCCATCCCTCTAGCTGTGAGTTCCTCCCAAAAGCTTATCTACTCTTCTTCTTCTTCTTCTTAAGTTGATTTTTAATACGCCTCCTCGAGGTCGATTTTGCTGTTTGAAGCTGCATTTGGTGGTAAATTTGGTTTGTAATCTTCATTTTTGCAGGAGATGGTGGATTTTCTAGTAGATTATTGGCATGGGGATGGTCTTTTCGAATAGGAAGGGGATTCTCAAGATTCTTAGCACAGAATATAGTTGCAGACTTTAAATCCATTTCTAGGTTAACGGAAAGAAAACTAAGAATCATATGCTTAAATTATTATGCAATTGAACATATAATTAGTTTGGTTATTTTTTGAGATTTGCTTCCATGAAGACACAAAGGATCAAGCTTTTGCTTTTTTGTTGGTCTCAACGGTTGATCCGGTAATGTTTTTTTATATTAACACAAAGTCCATGTTTAACTATGTGGCATTCTCTAGAGTTTTGTTCTGTTCTATAGAATCATTTTTATCGTTGAGAGTAAAAGAAACGGCAGAGATGAAGGAAAACAGGTAAGAATTTGATAAGTGCGTCTGCGTTTGGTGATTGCGGTTAGTCGTCAAAAACGCATTGCAATTTGCAAGTGGCGCACTCTGTTTTTTAATGCTACCATCTTTTCTTATATACCCTTTGGTGGGTTTTAGATAGAATTGGTGTGGCAATGAAAAACTAAAGAGAATATTAGTAAATATCCATAAAAAACTGTTGTTTTGTTCTACTCTGCATCTCCGGCGGCAAACTAATTCCAAACCATATATTTCGAAAGCCCTTCTGCCTTTACTGAAATCAAATTCATTCACATATGATACATCTCAAAGGTAAAGAAACAGTTTTGGTCCTCCATGTTCATTATTTCCTTATAACTGAAGAATGACAATCCTCTCTTATTGTTGTGTATGGGCAGTTATGGTCTGCAACTTGATATCATTCGTCAAGATTTCAAATCTGGCTTGGAGGCTTCTTGGCGTCCGGATTGGTGATCCTACTGCGGTTAGCTTCGCTTTCATAGGCAAATGTTTTTTTTGTGAAAAATTGTGAGTAAGTGTTATTGATTGCTTCTCATTGAGTTTCTCAAAGTTGGTCAAGAGCAATTCTCTCCTAGCTCCCCAGGATGGCCTCTTGGATTGGTCATACAGGTTTCTTATTTTCGTTTTCTCTTTTGGTTGATTTTGCTTTTCGTTTCTTCTTTATGTATGTTTTACTTTCCATTCCACCTTTTGCTTTCACAATGGCGGTTTTGCTTTGAGCTGATAACAACATTTTAATACGAACTTGTAGGTTGAAGTAGCAGAGCCTCTGTCCAAACTTAGTCTTGAGTTCCCAGACATATATATTGGTATGTAATCTTTGACCTGTCCAAGTCCCTTATCAACTTTTAAAGCATCTAAAGGCCTCTGTTGTAACCTGAAATCTTGTCAGGGTGTTACCGGAAATCCAGAGAAGGTCCTATCATCATCTGCTTGAAAGGAAAGGTAGAAAAAGAAGACTTGGTTTTCATTTCTTTTCTCACTCTTCAGGCTCATAAGTTTCCTTTTCTGTATATCTTTTGGTCTACAGAACAATACACGGATTGACTCGGGTGTACAAGCACTATGCAAGAAGTTCAAGAAAGGTGTGTTGGTAAATATCAAATAGACAAAAGTTAAGAAGCAGCTGCAATGGCATGGCCACTTGAGTGACTTCTCTGAAACCGTTCCACAGAAACCTTAGAGAGAAATAGGATCAGTATTTGACTCTATTAAAAAAAAATCTGAGGCAGTTAGTAACTAAACTTTGTATATTGATTTTTTATCATTATATGTTTCTTCCTATGCAGAAAATTCTTGAAATCTCTAACTTACGAAAGTATCCTAGATTCGGTAATACCTAAACCGGTTCCTTTACAGTTCTACGGATATTGTAAAATGAACTTCCTAGTTTGAGCTTAACCGTGTTTCATTGTAGAGGATGAGACTGGTGTATCTGCTGTCTGCACTGGACCTGTGCTAGGCCCTTTGTCATGGCTTTCCGGCTCTACACTGTGAGAAGAAACCTGACTGCTATTGTGATTGCTGTTCAATGGCGGCTGAGCGCAAAATTTCATTGTCTTGAGGACAAAATTGTCATCGTGGAGCTCGAATGGAGTGCTGCAGGTAATGAGAAAAAGAATTGTCTGTGGAAAATTCAGCTGAGAAGATATCAGGTTTTGGTGTGTTTAGTTTGACTTTACCTGTTGAAATCTAAATGCACGAGCTGCATATCTTCTGATATTTCCACTTCTACTGTCGCATGAGGGCGAGTCTGGCGTAGAAAGAACGACAATAATCAGACATTAGTGGAAAGAAGGACCGTTATAAGAAGATGTGGGGAAGTTAAACAGACCTCGACTACGATAAACGGAAGAGCAACACCGCTACTAGGAGCGTTTCCGGAGCTGTACAAGTGTTCGTTTCTCTGTATCAGATTCTTAATGCCTACATACTTTCAGACACACAAGAGAAGAAAGAAGAACCATGTAAGAACCTATGATAACAGAAGTATAGAGAAGATCAAGGAGATAAGCAGGTAGTGTCTATTACTTGTTCTTCCAGTTCTTGGGAATACGCTGTTTTATTATCAATCCTGTTCCTAAGTGAGACTACTTCGGCCTGCAAAAATGAAACTCAAACTCAGTAAAATGCAATCTCTAAAGCTTGTCCGAGGAAAGTTGGTTGAAAACCTGTAGTTCTTTAATCTCGCTTAAGCTTGTCCGAGGAAGACCTCTCCAATGGATCTCTTTCTTATCTTTGGATATTATATCTATAGCCATGAGTACGTTTAAAGCATCATATACTCTTCTTCTTATGTTCTTCTCATCATACAGTTGCTGTTAAAACCGTTTTCAGTCAATGTAAGAGTTTAAAGGTAGAAACCCCATACATAAACAGATTTACAAGTATTGTACTTGTGTCGAAGAATCGCATACCTGTTCTAGGGGGGATCCGTCGTTATTTGGGACTACGAATTCAGCAACAAGCGCATCCGCGACCTGAAAGAACTTTCGCCTGTCAGATACTTAAAGCCGAGCTACACGATTGTAGCCATATTGTGAAGCTTTTTGTATTATGGAAACTATTGTACCTCATTGTAAGTAGTCTTTCCCTTGGTTTCCACCTTTTCACAAACTTAAAGAAAGCAAAAGAACACAAAATCAGTATAAAATGTATTATTACACAACATCATGATGCACATTATATCCACAGTCCATAGGTAGAAACTTCAAAAAACTTCTATGAAAGAGTTATGCATACCATACCTTTTATGCTAAACTGACGTAGCCCTCTTCCGCTTTTATCTGGACCAGCCACACGTTGTGCCCTCCTCTTCTGCTTATTCTTGCCACTGTGAATAGATTGATGATCAATTAAACTACACAAACAATAGATTCAACGATTTCCACAGAAAGTTAAAGCACAATGAACAATGGAGACTAAGAGATATGAGAGGCATATTCAAGATTGTAAAAGAAAATGATCCACACATCATGCTTATATATCTATTGGTTAAAGCTTCATAGTTGCAACCAAGCCATTGCTATAGAATGAGACCCTAAATAGGCTAAACAAACACATGATTGTATAAGAACCCAATAGCCAAAAATCACAAGATTGATGTTGAGATTAGAACATACCTAGGAGATACTTGAGAAGCAGCTTCTTCACCTTGTATATCCAGATTGTTCATGCCTAGAAAAGTATTGTTCTCTGTAGCAACGGTGGTGGACGGAGGAGAGCCCATACTGCCGCTAGTAGATACCGTTTGACCTGAAACCGCCGTGCCACAAGACCTCGTACCAGTGTTGTCGTCGTTGTTACCGACACCGTTCTCATGGTGGTTGTGATAAGAATTAGACCCAATTGTTGTCATTCTTTACCGCATAAAGAAGTAATCTTTTGCTCAATTTTTGAGATAAAGTTCAAGTTTTTAGCAAAACCCAGATGAATACTGACCTTAAAAATGGACTTGGGTTTCAGTAATGGCGGATCTCCACCGTAAAAAAAGAGAGCTCCTTTAGATTCCTGTCGTGATACTTGTATGAAACGGTGATTCTTGCGGTGGAAGCTTTATGGATTTCGCCGGAGAAGGAGGAGGAGAAGTTGATCGGAGTTGGGAGGTTTTGGTGTTGTTATCTTTAATGATTAGCAATATATGACTTGATATATGTAAACTAAAAAGACTTGGTTTTTTATTAATCAGGCAAAATATTGAAATTAACTACCAAATTATCTAAAATGATTAGCAATAAATGCTCATAACATCCCATCATTTAAAAATAAAGCTTCCATTATCAAACACAGATTGATTTACTATAAGTCATTAAGTTTGACTTGAAACTGCTCACCTGAAGACAGAACCTTAACACTCACTGAACCATCTTCCCACTCTGTCTTCCCAACCAGAACCAGTCTTCTTGCGTTTACTCGAGCCGCCCTCTTGAACACCCATTTTAGCGGTTTACACTCTAAAACCAAATCAACGGTTTCTCCTTTGTCTCTGAGAGTGGTTGCAACGGTTGCTGCAGCTCCTTGGAGATCTTTGTCCAAAGCACACACAATGTTCTCTACCTCTTGTCTCAGTTCTGGCAACAAACCCTTCTCTTTAAGCAACTACACACGGATATAAAGAATCAGGAGTTTCAGAAACTACACCAAAACTTTTGCATTAGCGAAATTGTGCCATGGAAGTTTATATAGTGACTGACCAGAGAGTTTAAACTTACTTCAACAATTACGGCATCGCCAAAGCCAAAACCACAAGCAGGAATGTCATCACCTCCATAAATGGAAAGTAATTTGTCGTATCTCCCACCGCCACATATGGCTCTTAACTTCCCTTTTCGGTCAAATCCCTGTCCTGAAACATATTTTTATATCACAAACTATAGACGTCAATCCTTTGTGTTGGGGAATTATCTCAATAAAAATCTAACCTCGAAGACGATTCCAGTGTAATAAGCCAGACCACGGACAACGGATGCATCAAACTGTATCCATTCGGAATAACCAAACTTCTCAGCAAGTGAGAAGAGTTGTCTCAAATCTGCAATGGCTTCTCCAGCTCCACCAAGTACATCTGTTTATTACAAGTTAAGAGGTTTATATTATAAGCAGCACTTTTCGGAGAGAAGAGATTCAATAAGAATAATAAAAGGAGATACCTTCTAAATCATCCAAGGACTTTACAGAGAGCACTTGCAATAACTGCTCAATGGCATCTTCTGATATTCCCGTGAAACCAAGTTCCTTTTTCAACTCATCAAGCGGGATCTTTTCTATCTATTTAGCATGCAAAGTAGTAGCAGTTACATTCATTAGGCTCTAGTATTTATTCGTTTTTAGTAGATGAAGTGGCCATTACAAAGCAGCAAAGTATTGATAGTATTGATATTTAAACAACTAACCTTGTCTATAATGATGCAAACTCTTCCAAACTGGTGCTCGGGTACACCATATTTTATTAGCAATTCTTGCAAAACCTGTACAACAAATGATGTTATAGCATATGAAAGTTACGGTGACGCAGAAGACTGTTACGTAAAGAATAAAACAAGATGGGCAAATCACCTTGCGGCTTGAAACCTTAAAACCAACATCAGATGACGTGATCCCAATTCGCTTGAAGAAGGTGACTATAGCTGAAATTAGTTCTGCTTCAGCCTATAATATCACAAGTGGTTTGAGACCTAATTTAGCGGCATAAACATAATAAAAAGGCGTACAAGTGAATTCAAGGTGTGAGAGAAACATACAGTTACTTCAGGGACACCAATTATGTCCATATTCCACTGGTAATGCTCACGCCGCCTTCCTCTAGTCATTCTCTCGTAGCGCCAACACTGCCCAATAGCAAACCACTTCAATGGAAGGGATACCGATTTTCTGGACCAAAAATATTATATGGGAATCAATATTCTCCACCTGGTTACAGAAATTTCCAAACGAAATAAATAAACAAATCACCCTTTGAAGATTTCATGGACAAATTTAAGAGTTAAGAAAGCTTATTACCCTTTCTGTATCACAAGCCTGGCTAAAGAAGGCGTAAGCTCGGGCCTCAATGCTACACGTCGATTACCTCTATCTTCAAAGCAGTAGAGCTACCACAACAAAGGTTACAAGATCTTAAGCTAAGAATCTAATCTATAAGTGTTAACATCCATAAATTAAGCTAAGTATCTAAAGTTTTTCCAACGATCCTACTTAAACAGCAACACTTATGTTAGAGATCCTGACACTAACCTGGTCTCTAATCTCTTCCCCTGCTTTTCTGATGAACAATGCCTCCGTCTCCAACACCGGAAAATCGACTTCCTCATATCCAAACAACCTTGAGACCTTTCAAATAAAAAAAAGTTAAGATAAATAAAGGGTCCAACTTTGAACACAGAGAAGAACCCATTGGAATTAAAAAAAGGACGAATTTTTCATTAGGTTGTATCTAACCTCTTTGAAATGGTTAAAAAGCCAGTTTCGGAGACGCATATCCTCAGGGGAGAAATCACGAGTTCCTTTAGGAGGATTCACATCTATCTTCTGTGAATCTTCAATCACCAATGGTGCCACCATCGAACCAGACCTGCCTCCTCCTCTTCCATCATTGGCCTTCGTCGCGGCACATATCAGGCGTTTAGAGTTACGGAGCTTGAGAGGCGAATACGAAACGAAATCGAGAAGAATAGGCTTGATAAAGCTTGAGCTTAATCGCGTCGTGGCGATGTGAGTTGCTCGCATCTCTCGCTATTTGTTCTGAGCTCAGAGACGAGTAAAGGAAGATGCTTTGTGGACGAAGAAGAAAGAGAAAGAGAAAGAGAGATTGGGCCATTGGGCTCCAGGGTTTATGATAATAACCGGAATAAATTAGACCAGAATACTAACCGGTTATTGAAACCGGTTAACAACATCCCAAGGAGAAGACAAGTGGTCTAGGCAAAGATCATATAAAAGGATTTTTTACCAATTTCATAAAATAAAATGAATAGAATGCTTGTAATAAATAAAAAAATGAATAGAATGCAATGCATCCAAAAAAGTTTTTAGTGTTATAAAACTAATATAGTAATATATACATATATGTCGTTTGGTCAATACAAAACCATATTTGAGAGAGAATGTATATGAACTGACTTATTATCATTTACAAATTGAAACCATGCCCCTTATATAGCAAGACAAAGTCGGTTAGTTTTAGGATAATTATGAACAATATTATCTTTTTTTAATATGGATAATTATAAACGATATTATCTAACACTTCTCCTTAATTATTCATCATTGCATACACGTATTGTATATTGCCTCGTTAAAAACTGCATTCTGGTTTCTTTTTTTTACGTGTTTTGTTGTTGTTGCCTCGTTAAAACCTTTTCGTGGAAAAACTCAGTGAGATAAAAACCACGATAAGGGAAAAAGAGTGCAACCACGCATTTCATCATTTTTCCTCCTGAAATCATCATCTTCCGGAATAGACGTCTTTTGTAAAGAGATCTTCAAGAAAATAAGTTTTCTTCTTTCACAAATGTCTACCTTTTGTCGCGTTCTTGTTGCCTCGTTAAAAACCTTACCATGGAAAAATCCATTGGGATAAAAACCATGATGAGGGGAAAAGAGTGCAACCGCGCACATAATCATGACTTCATCTGGAAGTCTTATCTTCACAAATAATCATCTTCTCAAACATGTCTTTCAATGAATGTGTTTTCTTCTGTTGCTCCCCCTGAGAGCTTCATCTTCCGAAATAAACACTTTTGCAAATATGTCTTTAAAAGGAACATGTTTTTTTTTCCTTCGCTTTCCCTAGAAGCCTCGTCTTCAGGACAAGTACTTTTTCACATTCTTTACATGCTTTACGAGATCTTATAAATATTCGATATCTGCAAAACAACTTATACCAAAATTTGGGATTTCTAATAATCTCAAGTTAATCACATTTAATCTCAACCCAATATATGCGCATAAGGGTTGACTTATATTCTGCATATATATATTAATAGCAAATTTTATGTATAATTTGCAAAATCTATGGATGCTTAACAGCATATAAATATGGTCCTTTATGACCACACACAAATATATATATATATATATATATATATATATATATATATATAACTTCTTCTAGAAGTTCTTAACATAACATATTTTAGATGTTTAACTTAATGCCTGAAGACATCTGGTCTTTCCAAGGTCTTGTTTATAACTCTTCAGAGTTTGATCGATCTTAGTTCTCGAGAACATTACTATGATATCATTAATTCTTCAGGAATTTAAACTTTGCATGCATTTTATTTATGAGACGCAATTCAAGTCTCTCATATATATATTTCAATGTTGAGTATTTTTACAAAACCATACACCATATACGTTTTGTTTTATATACCTTAATACTCTTTTCATATCTAGACTTCTGGTCTAGAATTCTCGTTACTTAAACGAGTATAATAAGACTTGAATGTCTTTTATTTATTGGCCAATTATGTATCTCAACGCTAATCCACAAAGCGGAGAATTCTGATCCTCATTTATAACATCGCGCGTTATGTCACTATAATAGTCGACATTTATTTCGACTTTGGTTCCATATTTACTTTATTGTCATGATCCATCGAGATCTTTTAATCATTATCAATGATTTTGTTCAAGTACTTGATTTCACCTTTTATCCTTCAGGGATCTAATCCTCCTGAGATTTCTGATCATGACTCAGTACTCCTCTTCTCCTTTTGAAGAGATTAATAAATATTTGCTCCTTTATCATTTCTCAATTTTCGGAACCAAAGTAGTTTTACATAGACTTTATGTGTCATCCTTCATAAACACATATATTTTTATTGGAGCATTTTCATATGAAATGAGAATTTCTTTTCTATCACCTTGAATTATCTTACGAACTTCAAGTTCATTTTCTTTTATATGAGGATCTTATAATGATAATTCATTTTATGAAATCTCATCCATCATTTGATTTGCAATAAATCTGAATAGTGAATTTTTGAACTTCTGGTTCATAATCATTTTGTTCAAGAATTCCAACTATTTCATGATTCTCCCTTAGAGAAATATTATCATCAAAATAATGATTGCAAATCTTACAATAAGCACATTTCCAATGATGGCTTTTTAGAGCGGATCTTCATCTCCAGCTCATATATTTCATCATCTTTTGATGTTATTTTTATGTGGTGTGGAGGAGCATTCATAATATATATCACACATCCACAAATTTCCAACCGGGAAATATCACCATTGTTTTACAATAAATTCTTTAAAACTCATTGATTGTGAATATCATCTTCTAGATGTATCACTTATCTCATGTCCCAACATCTTCTAGATGTTTCACTTATCTCATTCGACATGATAAATATTAGTTTTGGATATCAATCCACCAAAACTATCAACTTAATGTGATTGTGGGATTCTTTAATTCTCCCCCTTGAGATAATAATTTTTCTAGATTATTCATCTCGAAATGAATCCCTTTGTAGGATCAACAACATATCCATCTTGGATCATGTGTTTTATATTGGATACTTTTAACTTTTAATATAGGATTCATATTACTCTCTTTCTCAAAATAACGGCTATACATGCTCGTTTATCTTGGACCGATTCTCATTTTTAGATCGGTCATATTATAATATATGGGGGTCTGTTAAAGAAATAAATCATCATATTCAATGAGCTCTTTTACCTTATAAATGGTGATTTTCATATGTTTTCACATGATGACTTTGATTCTTCATTTTTTTAAAACATGCATAAGTTGAAAAACTTCTTGTTTTCCAACAAATTCTTAATGATTTTCAATCATTAATACTCCCGGATGGCTTAACCGGATATATTAAACTTTAATCAATAAATAAACTTCAGGTTTACTTTCATATACATTTTTTGCCATTTTTATACTTATTGCATGTCATCATCATGTTTTCTTTAGAGCGTTTAGCTTTTCTTTCATTCGTTTAGAGCGTTTTTGCTCTTTTAAAATAGTTTTAACTCTTCAGGAGATAAGCTCTTCATGAGCGTTTATTATTTCATGAACGTTTAAGCTCTTCATGAGCATTTTAGCTCTTCATGAGCATTTAAACTCTTCGTGAGCATTTAAACTCTTCGTGAGCATTTAAGCTCTTCGTGAGCATTTAAGCTCTTCGTGAGCTTTTAAGCTCTTCGTGAGCCTTTAAGCTCTTTAGCATTTTTACTTTATTAAAATATTTTACTCTTTTAAAACATTTAATTATTTTGCAATATGCAAAATTTTCATATATTTTGGGTTTTAACTTACCGTATAATGAAATAGACATAGCCTTTCATAAGATCAAAGAGACAAATCATCAATATAATCAAAGAGACCTTATCTTCAATTTGATTAATGACATATATTTTCATATAATCAAAGAGACATAGTCTACAATTTGATTTATGAACTATAGTCTTCTATTTCATCAAAGAGGCATATTCTATTATATTTTTTTGGAGACTAAACTTTCCGCTCCAATATAAAAGTTAAATTTATAAATATCGATAATTTTTATCGACTAAATTTTCGACTAAGTTTTGTTTCTTTTAGATTTATTAACCTTAATTTTTCGCAAAAATTATTTTGAAAGAGTTTCTCTTAAGTTTTAAACTATATTAGTTTAAATTTTGCCGTAGTTTATTTTAGATTTACTAATTTTATACTTTTGGCAAAAATCGTTAATTTAAAATTTTGACAAAGTTTCTCTTAATGTTTTATATTATATTAATTTAAATTTTGCCAGAGTTTCTTTTAGATAAAATCAAAATTTAAAATATTTAAGGATACACTCTGGCATGAGTTTCAAACATGATTTTTCCATTATATTTATAAATATAATGACATAATTTAAAATTACCTGGATAATATTTAATCGGTGTATATAAAAGTTCATACAACGATTACCTCATATAAGCAGAGACGCTCGTGCTGATAATGTGTTATAAAACTAATATAGTAATAAATACATATATGTCGTTTGGTCAATACAAAACCATATTTGAGAGAGAATGTATATGAACTGACTTATTATCATTTACAAATTGAAACGATGCCCCTTATATAGCAAGGCAAAGTCGGTTAGTTTTAGGATAATTATGAACAATATTATCTTTTTTTAATATGGATAATTATAAACGATATTATCTAACATTTAGATATTAAATACATAAAGATATTGAATTTAAATTTTGGTTGTTGTTTGACAAAAAAAAAAAAAAAAAAATTTTGGTTGTTGTGAATAAAATTACGTAAGACCTTATGCTGCAAAAAACTAGCAAAAAAGTAAACAAGTTCGGACTTGTAAAAAGAAAATAAGAATAAAAAATGGTGAGAATTCATTTGATTCATATATTGATTATATTTCATCTCTTCAACAAGTTTCGTAATGATCAGGGATGAGAGCGGAGTGGATACCGTTAAAAATTTTAGTATTTGTGATTTGTTTAGTATCTACGGATATCTAATTTTATGATTTGCTTTGCTCCGGAAAAATACGGATATCCGGATGCTCGGATATCCGGAAATTTTACGAGTATTTGCGGATATTCGGATCACTCATTTCGATACTACATAAAGCCGAAAATACTAATAAATTTTATACAAAAATACTCTAGCTTTTGTTAAAATGATCAAACACATAAAAAAATAAGTAAAATCAACTAATTTTAAAATAAATAAAAGAAAAACGTTAAAAATAAGGATAACTAATATAAATATTCATCTCATTATAATTTAAATTATTTTGTATATATAAGTTTAACTTATTTCCATTGACTTGAAAATATGAAAATATATAATAAGTATTATATATATGTTACATAATATACATATTTGTAATATATATGTAATATACGAAGGTACGGAGCGATCTTCTAATAATTACTATTTGTTATTTGCTTTGTTCTTCGCGGATACTAAATTTTAGTATTTGCTTTGCTTTGAATTATCTCGGATATCCGGATTTTACAAATCGGATCAAAGCAAATATCAAATAGGATCGAATATAACGGATAATTTGTTCAACCATGGTAGCGAAGATTCAACCGCTACAAGTCAAGGCAAATTAAGTTTGACTCTGACCATTTTTAAGTTTTTGACCCGGGGGTAATTTCGTCATTTAACATGACTTAAGGTGACGAAAGTTTTAACCGCCGTTATTTCTTTTAAAACGCCGTCGTTTATCCTCTTGTAAGTTGGCCCCATTTAATGATGAGTCCAACTCGACGGCCACAGATAACAAAACACGCCTACTAATCCTGACCCTCGTGTTAAAACATATACATACACATCACCATCATCATTATAATAAACGTTATATCATCACCATACACATATACATACATCAAGTCTATATATTCCTCTCTTTCCTATTTTCTTCTTCTCCAAACCAAAACAAAAATATTCTCTCTCAGTTTTTTCTGTGCAAGAGTATATTCGAAATTTTGAATCAATCCACTACGATGGGTGAGGTTAGTTACTTTTCTTCTTCTTCTTCTTCACTCTAACTATAAATCTCTCTCTCTCTCTCTCTCTCTCTCTGTTTCTGTTTGTTTTAACGTGTTTAAATTTTGCAGAAAAAGGAAGAAACGGCGACGAAACATGAAGGAGAGAAGAAGCCAATAGATGGCGGTGGTGCTAAAAAGGTAGACGGCGGAGTAAACACGGTGGTTATGAAGCTTGATATGCATTGCGAAGGTTGTGGGAAAAAAATTAAACGACTCTTAAAACATCACAAAGGTAATTATTAATAAATTAATAAACGAATTTGATTTTGATTTCTCTCTGTGAGATTTCAAAATCTCCATTTGGGGATTTTTGATATTTTTTTACTGATTTCTCAAACCCTAAACTCTGATTCAGGCGTGGAAGATGTGAAGATTGATTACGCGGCGGATAAATTGACGGTGATCGGAAACGTAGACGCGGCGGCGGTTAGGGATAAAGTCGCCGGTAGGATTAAGAGACAAGTTGAGATCGTCTCTACATCGGCGCCGAAGAAAGAGACTCCTCCTGCTCCGTCAGGCGGTGAGAAGAAGCCGGCGGGTGAGAAACCCGTCGAGAAAAAGGTCGCCGATGAGAAATCCGGCGAGAAGAAGAAAGAGGAAGGAGAGAAGAAAGCTCCTCCTCCACCACCAAAAGAGGTAATTAATTATTGTCTATACCAAGTGTTGATTATCTTTACTAATTAAAAAATTATAAGAAAAATTTAGAAAATTTATTAAAAATTAGGATAGCTAAACTATAAAAAAAGGTATTTTTTAAGTTTAATACGTCAGTCCAGTTTTGCTTGTGGGTCTATAACGTGTTTGCACTTCAAAACTTTACTGTATTTACACTCGTTCTTATCCTAATTCCTTTGATTAAAAGTTTTCTTTTTAAAAGAAATTTATTAAATCACTTTTAAAAGAATTATGAAATTGATTCGTTGTTTTCTGATTTAAATTTACTTTTAATGTGTTGCAGAGCACTGTGGTCCTTAAGACGAAATTACATTGCCAAGGATGCGAACACAAAATCAAAAGAATAGTCAACAAAATCAAAGGTATTTTTTATTTCTTTATTAAAATTTGAAACGTTCTTAGTGTTAAAATATTTATAATTTGTAAATTGTTTGATACGGTTGGTAATTGAAGATAATGGAAGCAACAATTTAAAAGAAAATACATTTTCCATACATAGTTTTTAAAATTAGGTTGAACTCAACTACCTATAGGTAGGATTAATGATTATTTTAGTGAAAAAAATAATCAAATGGTTAGCTAAGATGTGTTTAGCCTAATCTATATGCTTAATTATTTTACTAATTCACTAATGTTTAAATTTTTAATTTATAATTTACAGGTGTTAATTCAGTCGCTATTGATAGCGCCAAGGATTTGGTGATAATAAAGGGTATAATCGACATTAAACAACTCACTCCTTATCTCACCGAGAAGCTTAAACGCACCGTCGAAGTTATTCCGGCGAAAAAAGAAGACGGAGCCGCCGTGGCACCAGCTCCATCAGGTGGCGGCGAGAAGAAGGACAAAAGTGCGGGTGATCAAAAGAAAGAGAATAAAGATGTTGGAGAAAAGAAAGACGGTGGTGGTGGTGGTGAAAAGAAGAAAGAAGTAGCCGCTCCTGCCTCCGCTGGAGGAGGAGACGGTGGCGCAACGGTGGATGTGAAGAAATCGGAGTATAACGGTTACGGTGGCTATCCTCCACAGCCAATGTATTATTACCCACCGGGACAAATGTACGGACAACAATACATGATGCAACAAGGCCAATCATCACAATCGTATGTACAAGAACCGTATAGTAACCAAGGATACGTACAAGAATCGTATATTAACCAACAAGGATACGGTCAAGGATACGTACAAGAACCGTATATGAACCATCCTCAAGGATACGGAGATCCTTATGCTCATATGCGAGCGCCTGAGATGTTTAGTGATGAGAATCCAAATGGGTGTTCTGTTATGTGAAGAAGAATATAAGTGGGGTGATATTGTAAATAAGTATTAAATATAGGGAGAGAAGAGTAAATATGACAAATTTATATATACACGGAAACTTCCAAGTCCGGTAATCTAAACCGGCTAAGATTGGTCGGTTAGAACCGGTTTTTGAGAGGCGTGGGGGGTTGTTGGTTCATTTGTTTGTCGGTTTACTCTATAGATATAATTTTGTTTCCGTAATAATTAATCTTTACATGCCATTGTATTAATTTTCAAGTTATCATAATAAAAGAGTATTATTTATTAAACTATTTTTGTTTCAAATGGAATGAGATATCACAAAGAGAAAAGAATAATTCGTTGGTTAAGGTTTATTACGCAACATTAAAGTTTGTTGCAAAAAAATGACATTATACTATATTGATTAATCAACTAATGGACTAATGGTACATTAGACTTTAGGAAAGAATTATATATAATGACATTATAGCCTCCGTTGAAATATTTGGTAACGAGGCAGTGAAAGTTTGAAAGATGTTTGACAAAAAAAAAGTTGTTTATTCCATATGTGTTAGCTTTCATATTTTTGATGACCAAATTTAGAATTGGATTTCAGATTAGTTTGGTAGGTAAAATCAGCTTTCTACTTTACAGAAGTTTCAGGAAGGTCATACTAGTTTTTCGTTTGTCATAAAGGGTAAAACTATAATGGTTAACATATAATATGCATACAATTCTATCATGATTGTATTTATTGAGAATAATATTTGACTCATTGGTTAATAAGACCAAAAAGAAGAGTAGATGGAGACGTTATTTATGGATGTTAGGTGTGAAAGAAGTTATGGGTTCGAATTAAATTGATTATCAATAATAAAAAATTATATATCAAACGTTTGGATATTGATATCTTTATTGTATCAGAAAAATATTTGCACAAAAGTTAAAAAAATGTCTTGATCGGATATGATCATCAAACAGTATACATGTGGTCAGCATATTGCCAAGGGACAAATAACTATTAGCACTCTCCAATATACACATTGAGAGATTTTTTTTATTACTATAAACTCATTTGCTAACTCTTGCTATTAATTAAGTTATTTGGTCCTTTCGTGAATACAATTGTTGGTTCCTTTCACTTTCAACCAAAGTTTGTAGGGGGCATTTTAAGCAAAGTCTTAACCATTTTCAGTACAAAAATCAAATGTATAGGACAAGGGTTTCTTGTTACAAAGATTTATAATTGTATATATATATGCTTTTAGATATGTAATGGTTGGTTTTAAAGTTTGAACTAAATAACAAAAACGGTTTGGTTTAGTTACCTATCAGATATGATTTATAGGTACAAACAAAACATACGTATATGATAAATGAGAGCCATACAAGTAATTAAGATTATGCGAGTGTGGACCGACGTATGATCGCGTTTACGTGTGTGTTTCTCATATACTTTTTTTCTTATTATTTAATAAATTCTCGATGAATATACAGACAAGAAGCTTCATGCTGTTTCGTAATGTTTCTGACATTTCGTATTTTTGTCTCATTTATATATTTATATTGCTAAATTCTATTTTTTGTCACAATTTTTAAAACTTTATTTCGTACATCTTGAACAATAAAAAAAAGTGTTGTTCCATTGTCGTTGTCATACGCAACAAATCGCAAAAGGATATATTATCTGAAAGGGAAAATATGTAGAAAAACAAGAAAGCCAAGCATATTCGAATATATTAATATAATTTTAGTGTTATGTCACTAAATAGAAAAGGCAAGCCATATTGTTAATCTGAGTAATCTCTGATCTTTTTTTAATAAAACAAATTTGACAGAGTATCATTTGACACAGTGATGCAATGCATGCACCATCCAAATCTCTATTATGATCTCTAATTGATACCTAATGGGTGCATTATCTTTATTAACTATATATGATCCTTCTAATTTATAGAGATCTTTCTAAAATACAATAACTCAGGCTAGATCTACCAAAAAGATAACATAAAAATGTATATTATATTTCTCAGAAATCATTTGCCGATGCGAAAACCTAATCCAGCACTTAAGGATATAATATTGGAATATAAAATTATCAATAAAGAAAATTCGTCAGCAACATTATAAAAAAGGAAAAATGACATCAACGATGGTTGACTTAGTCGGTTAAACGCAATCGTCGGTGATGTTGTGTTCATAACTTCGAACCGCGTTGGGAACGATGATTTACGTCATTAATTGGTATTATCAAAGGATGGTCGCGAACGTAAAGAGATTATAGATTTCGTCCAAGAACGTTCTGGTTAAAAAAAAACAAAAAGGAAAAATGAGGTGACATCACGATGAAAAGAGAAAGGTGAAAACCATGAACTAACATGCCACGTGGTGTTTCTGACTCATCTTTGATTGGAACATATAATTACCACTTTTACACTTTTGGTAATTACCATTTTATTCATACTATTATTAGTTTACTAATTTTGATGATTCTACTTGGCTTATCCTATTGTCAAAGAAAAAATACATCTTTTAGAAGATGCCGTTCAAAGACTTGTACATTAATAAGCTTATGATGATGATGATGGATCATTGTGATTATTATGAGTTATCTCCTGGATCGGTTGTTTTGAAATATTGTAATCTTTGATGGGTGTTTCTCGAATTTTTTCACGTTTTCAATTTTATACGTCACAAAAAAAATTATTTTTAAAATCTGTTTTTGCGAATATTTTTAATTTAGTTTTACGAATCTGAAAAAAATATTTCAAAAATCAAAAAACGAAATTAAAATTAAAATTAAAATATTTCATAAAATCACTAAAATATGATTATAAAATCGATTTTAAAATGTTTTTTGAATATTTTTAGGGTATAGAAACTAAAATCTTACTATTTGGATTCGCAAACCCTAAACCAAGACCCCTTGATTAGTTTAGGGTTTAGATTTGTGAATTTTCGAATTTTTTTTATTACAAATAAAAAAAAATGGGTATAAGAGATTTTTTTGGGTATAGGAGATCATGGTTTTTCAAAAACACCCATTTGAGAAGATGACTCGATTATTATGTATGATTTACAAATTGTGTGGGGTTTATTGTTGACATGTTATAATTAGTGGGACCGGTACACGTCAGCCCCACAAAGCAATTTTGTCTTGGTTTAGATTGCACGGCAAGAGTCCGCCCCCACCAATGGGGCCTACTTGCATAGCTGGAATATATTTTCAAATTGCAAAACAAATAAAATAAAAGTCTTTTATTTTTCGGCAACAAAAAAGTCTTATTCTTGCGTGGTTGTGTTCCACGAAAAATAATAAAACTCGATTGCTACATATTATGGAATATATATTCCTTTCCCATGTTTGCTCTGATCTGTTTTACAGTTTCTGTTATTATTTTTTATCAGAGTTTAAATATTCTAAATTCATATACAATAAAACCTCAATAAATTAATAATGTTTTAAAAAAAATAAAATAAATAATGTTGAGACTTTGATATTTTATTAATTTATAGTGATATTAATTTATCCTCTAAATTAATAATTATTAATTACAGTGTAAATTAATTTTTATTAATTTATAGAGATATTTTTCCATAAAAGGAAATATTTTACTAAATTTAAGATGTTATAAAAGTGTGAGTTTCTTTCGTGTTTTATAAGTATATTTATAAAATTTTCAAAAATAAAGTTTGAATCCTACAATTAACATTGTTTGGAGTTTCATAAGTTCATTAAATTTGTAGAAAGTTCATATGAGACTTATAAGGGTCAAAAGCTATTATGCCCCTTAAACAAAAATTATAATCTTTCATACCCTTATTGAGTCTTCATACCCTTTGACTTTCGTTGACCAAAAACATAAAACACTAAATATTTTCAAATCTAAACCCTAAACTAATCACAAGTGTCTTGGATTTGGAATTGCGAACCCAAATGGAAACCCTAAACTACTAAACCTTTAAATTCAACAAAAAAATATTTTAAAATCAATTTTATATCATATTTTGACGATTTTGTTAAAAACATTTTATTTTTATTTTTTTTGTTTTAAAATATTTTTATCAAATTCTTAAAATAAAATAAAAAAATCACGTTTTCAGTTTATAAAATTGATTTATTTTGAAATTTATAAAAATCAAAACAAAAATCAAAATTATCAAAGGGTATAATAGCTCTTGACTTTTAGTCAAAGGGTATTAGCATTTGATTCGACTTATAAGCACTTATGTTATGTAAAACGAGGTTTTGAGATATTAAGTATAGTTAAAATGTTATGAAATTTCGTGTGCTTTACGTATTTGTAAACTTTAATGTACATTTAATCTTAAGAAAACAAACAATTATAATACTCATATTTTACTAAGTTGTTATAGCTATATATTATATGCATAAAACTACAATTATTAATTTATGATGTTATTGAGACCATATTTTTACATAGAAGTTTCTAAAAAAATATTATCTTATTAATTTATCGAAATTCATCAATTTTTACAACGACCCGATTTGGGACCGACATATTTTATTAATTTATAGTGGTTATTAATATATAGAATATTAATTTATAGATGTTCTATAAAAAAAACTGATTGTCTATAAATTTATAGATTGTCTATAAAAAAAACTGATTGTCTATTAATTTATAGAGGTTCTATAAAATTTATAGAATATTAATTTATAGTTGATTTTTTGGGGGTATTTTAGTAAACTGATTAGTGAGACAAACTGATAAAAAGACAACTAAAATATGAAGATAAAACAACTTGGACTAAATTAAGAAAAACCAATTTGAATACAAACACTTCTGACTAATTCAAATTTACTTGGTCGCGCAGCCACACGTGCAACCATGTTTCCACCTTGTTTCGTTTCGTTTTACACTTGAAAGTTTTTAATTAATCACTTTTATTTATTTTAAAATAAAATGCTATTAAATTTATGATTGGCTCATCTCAATTATATTCATATTATTATCCAATGCTGACAAAAAAAATAAACAACAAACGAGGAAGCGACCATTCTAGCCCAAGGACGTTTTAATGAATTATTGACTATTTTCGCAAAACTTATGAAATTGATTTGACCATTGATTGTTTCTGTAAAACGACACTCTTTAAAAAACAAAGTATTATGTATTGTCTTATCATTTATAGAATTTGAATATAAGAAATGAGAGTTTGAGCTGTAGTTCTAAATGGTTCATAGTGGGCTCTTATTTTTTATGGGCCGTTGAGAAGAGAATCATAAGACCATCGTTATCCTTAAAGCCCTTAAAAGTTTTTTAAAAAACAAAATTTCTTTATTTTTCTTTTAAAAAAAAAACAAAAAAAAAATATAATAATCAGACCAATCGCGGGCCGCCACATGTCAGTGGGCCCGCGATTTGTATAAGAGATGTCTCTTAAGTAAGAGTTTTTGGAATTGGTTTTTAATTTTTTTGTGGGGTCCATGAGTTAAAAACCCCTCTAAAAGCCCCTATAATGATGCTTTAAGAAGAAGAAAGAAATGAATCTTGTTGGAATGAAACGAGTGCGATATAAGAGCATCTCCAATGAAGTTTCTTAGAGAAATCTTAGCCGATGGGGTCCACAAAATAGTTAAGAAATCGATTATTAAATTTTTTACCTAAGATCCGATTTTAGAGAGATCTTGCAATGTTTATGGACCCCACTGGATACGTGGCAGCTCATGATTGGTGCGTTATTATTATTTTTTTTTATTTAAATTATACTGTTCATGAGTTACATTAAATAGTTAAGAAACTTTGCCGATTTCTCTGTTGGAGATGGTCTAAGTGTTCTTTTAGAGACAAAATTTTAAAATGTCGTTTTGGTTTTTACAAAATTTTCAATATCTACGAAAAACCTATACCCATTTTTTTAAGAAAATATTAGGAAATCATATACATTTTTGGACGTTAATTTGCAATAAGTTAATTTGTGTTTCAAAATTGGTAATTAGATGATTTTCCTTCCTTCTATTTTTTTATGACTGATATACCCCTCCGCGCATTCACAGGTTCATGAATGTTCACAAGTTTTCTGTTTCATATTTTTTCATGAATTATTTAATCAAACTATGAATGTTCACATGTTATCATGAATATTCACACATTTTCATGAATATTCACACATGTTCGTGAATATTCACACATGTTCATGAATATTCACACAATGTCACGATTATTTTAGAAGGAAGAACATGAATGTTCATACGAATACATGAATGTTCACGCATATACATGAATGTTCACACGACTTGACCAGAAAGTTCAGAGTTATTTTTTACTTTTCAAAATAAAAAATCACTTAAATGCAAATACAAAAAAAATCACCCTATTGACAAATTAAAAAGTACCTAGTTTACTAAATAACTCTTTTTTAAAAGCCCTCGAGAGGGCTACGACAGGGGGATCCGTTATCGCCCTACTTGTTTATCCTCTGTACGGAAGTGTTGATCGCCCAGATACGACGGGCCGAAGAGGATAGGACCTTAACGGGGATTAAGGTGGCTTACAGAAGCCCTCAAGTTTCGCACCTCTTATTTGCGGACGACAGTCTGTTTCTCTGCAGAGCAGAGGTGGCTCAGTGCATGACACTGAAACGAATACTTGACTCCTATGAGGGAGTGTCAGGGCAATGCATCAACTTTGAGAAGTCGACAATTACATTCGGTAAAAATATTAGTACGGAAACAAGGAGAGAGATAAAGTCTAGAATGGGCATCAGGACGGAAGGAGGCATGGGCAAATATTTGGGCATCCCGGAACAACTACAGGGTTCCAAACAACAAATCTTTGCATATGTGCGAGATAGGCTCCACCAGCGGATTAATGGGTGGAATGCTAAGTTCCTGTCCAAGGGAGGAAAGGAGATAATGATTAAGTCGGTGGCACAAGCCATACCTACTTATGTCATGTCATGCTTTATGTTACCCAAAAAGTTATGCGACCAGTTAACAAGTGCTGTGGCAGACTTTTGGTGGAAAACAAACGAGAACACAAGAGGAATCCATTGGATGTCATGGAAGAAGATGTGTATCTCGAAGGAAGACGGTGGCCTAGGTTTTAAGACATTCATGGACTTTAACAAAGCCCTCCTAGCAAAACAATTGTGGAGATTACATCGCTTCCCTAATTCACTAGCAGCAAGGGTCCTTAAGGGACGGTACTTCCGGAACGTCCACCCTTTCCAATCAAGGAGGCCAAACAGACCATCATTTGGATGGAGAAACATATGGTCGTCGAGAGATTTACTTAATTCGGGAGTACGACGAATTATCAGCTCAGGGGAACAAACACGGGTTTGGCAAGATAATTGGATACCGGATAAGGTACCTCGACCGGCAACAGGTCCCAGAGCACAATATTATCCAGACCTGAGGGTCTCAGATCTGCGGGTAAATGGGCAAAATGTATGGAACTTACCTTTAATGAGGCAAATGGTAAGCCCATGAGATATTCCCCTAGTTACGAGTATCAATCTACCGGCAAGACTACGGGAAGATAGTTACTGCTGGCATCATACAAAAACCGGAAATTACACAGTAAAGTCTGGTTACCAGGTTCTGTACTTAAACAAAAATGACGAGGAGATCCAAGCCCTCTTACAGGAACCATCATTCAAGGTCTTAAAAAAGTTTGTCTGGAAACTTAGGTCTCCAAATAAACTGAAACACTTTCTTTGGCAAGCATTGACCGGAAATATACCGGTTAATGAAAGATTACAATATAGACATGTGGGGAGAGATGTTGAATGTCCCAGATGTGGACAACCAGAAACGATTAATCATATGCTTTTCAAGTGCCCGCCTGCGATCCAGACTTGGGCACTTGCTGGTGTACCATCGGGTCACATTAGATTTCCCACGGATAGTTTGGGATCTAATTTAGATTTTCTTTTCTTCCGATGGAAGGATCCTGACTCGAGAGTCCCGACATACCCATGGGTGGCATGGTATATTTGGAAGGCACGAAATGATAAGCTTTTCCGAAATATTGACAGAGATCCGATGGACACGAAAGATTTGGCGTTAGGAGAAGTTGATTCGTGGTGTATGGCACAAGAACTGAGTCTATCCCTGGCACCCGATATAATAACGGAAGGTGGGGAGGGCATGCATACGGTACAACCACAAGAGGCCGAATTGGCCTGCTTTACAGACGGATCGTGGAAGGACGGGGATACAACGAGTGGGGTAGGATGGGTACTCCAAAGGTCGGGGCGTCGAATAGTGCTCCTGGGGTTGAAAGGGTACAGTAGGAGCATAACCTCTGTACATGCAGAATTACATGGCCTCATTTTTGCCATGGGATGTTTACGGAACTATAGGTCGGACTGCCAGATTTTCTACACTGATTGTAGGGATCTTCTGAGTATGGTAGAGACACCTCACGAGTGGCCTACTTTTTCAACGGATTTGGAGACGCTACGAGATCTGCAGGTGTTCTTCTCAGGCTTCACACTACGGTTTGCAGCAAGGGATTGGAATAAAAAAGCGGATCTACTTGCACGGAGTGCACGTGGCAGGAAGAAATGCTTCCAGTATATTGGTTCATCGACTCCTATTTGGCTTTCAACGGCTTCGGACGTTGTAGAAAGAGAATAGTTAAGATGTACTAGGTGACAAAAAAAAAAAAAAAACTCTTTTTTAAAACAAAATAAAACATAATACAAATCCAACAACCTAACCAACGATTCAACATTTATTACAAAATTTAATTATTCTAACTAAAAAACGAACTACCATGTATACAACCACCGGAACAATATAATTTTCCCTTTCTCTGGAAAATTAATTTATTTGGACAACGGTCATCACACATGTCGCAATATGGGCGAGTCATATGATTGTTGGGCAAAGCAACAACCTCTGTACCGGCGTATAACCAGCATGAACCAGGCTGCTTGTAAAAGTCCCTCCCAAGCAGACATGTCATGTGTACAGTGACACAACAATACTCTTCACACATATAAAAACGATTTTCGTAATATATTTTTGCTTCACAAATTTCACACCAATATGTAATGTCATTTCTTTCATTCCCATATGTAAGAGTGAGCATATGCTTATCATGCTTATACCTTACCTTGTGAGGTATATAAGCACATAAGAAACACAACGTATAGTCGCACTCAATGCAATTAAATGTTTCCTTGTAATTAGTTCCTGCTTTGCAAATCGAACAGCTTCTGAACTCACCTGGTTTGGTTGTTAGATATAAAGGATATGCATATGACTTGCATGGACTAGTGGCTCTTTAATTGTGGCGCACGTCACATGTAGATTAAAACTACATTCTTCTCTACCACACTTATAGACAAAACCAGATGTGAAGAACCAAGGACATGTTGCACTACATCTGCCCTCATTACTCACAATTTCTTGATTTCCTTCTGTTGATATTGTTTCAACTTGAATGGTCTTGGATCAACTTGAAGCTTAAAGAAGGACAAAGGTAAGAAGAATAAACAAGTCTGGGGGATTCCTAAGTGTGGCAAAGACACTAGATGGATCAGAAGGTCTCATATGGTTAAGATAGGTAAAGGTCACGTGTTGTATCACGTGTACAATATATCTTCTAGATAAGGAGAAGACTCAAGAACAAGACTTGGAATAAAACGACGACTTCTTCTTCGTCACAGAGGGGTGACATCTTTCACGGTGTGAGAGAGAGAGAGAGAGAGAGAATTAGAGAGAGAGAGAAAGCTTGAAAGGGGTTTTCTCATGGGTCTCTTGTTCTTCTCCTTCTAGTCTTTTCTTCTTATTCCTTGTAAGCAAATCAGAGTGTGATTTGCGGGTGAGCGATCTCGGTGTAAACCACGCCGGAGGTGATTTCCGGCGACATCTATAGTACTTGGGGACCGGAGCGGCGAGGACGAGGCTCCCGGTCCTAACCGGATGTAGCGGTTAGTTAACACCGTGAACCGGGTTAAACCGTGTGTCTTGGTCGGTGAATCGGAATCAGATCTCGGGAAGAATCAGGATAGATTCTCAACAAGTGGTATCAGAGCGTTGGTTCTGGCGATTCACAGATCTTACGACTGTGACGGCGATGGTGTGAGCTCAAGAAGATTCAACGATTGTTATTTGATGGAACAAAGTCGTAGAGAAGAAGCCGTTCCCGGATGCGACGAATCAGTTTGTAGTCAAATAAAATCGAAGAAGACGAAGGTTCTTGCTGGGTATTGATGATCTCAAGGTCTCGCGATAAAGGAGTCTTCGCGAGAGAACAAGGAAGATGGAGAATCACAAAGTCAATGGATCTTGATTTATCGCAAAGCTAAGAAAGGTTATTGTGAAGTAACATGCCTGAGATCGATTCTAAGAGGCGGTTTCTTCAAAGGGTAATTATAAGCAAGTAGGAGGAAGGTTATAATTCTCCATCACTTGTGAGTTATGGTGGTTGTAGCTTCGCGAGTAAATGGAACAAGAAAGATTCTTTGTGAAGATGATTTTAGGTGTATAAAATCATGGAAGAGTAAGTTAGTGTCTCTCTTAGAATGGTAGAAGAAGTTGCGTCTTTTTTTTGCGAGTTCGGATAAGGGAAACTTGCAGGGATCAAGTTTTGTGTCAAGCACAAAGGATGAGACTACAAGACAGGGCAAGAACACTTGAGTAATGAGGCGTTGCTTGTGTTTTGCGTTTGTGCAACCGGTTCTTTCGAGGCTGGTGTGAGGTGGAGGATCTCACAGAAAAGAGATGGATTCTGATTAAGAAGGGTAAGAGTCTAAGGTGCTTTGACTCAGGCTTTATGAAATCAGAATGGACTTATCAACCTTAAGACTTAAATCTCAAAGAGATTTTTTTGTCTTTTTCCGCTGCGATCACAAGGTTAAGTTTGTGATGTTCTTGTTGATGTGTGTGGCTACTCTTGATATGCGATTCTCAAGGAATTTGAAAGCTTGGTGGAACACAGGGGCTGTATAATGTTCTTTGAAATATAGTTAGCCAAAGTTATACTCGGCTAAAGTTGTTTTCTTTGACTAAGTCTATGTGTGAAAGTTCAGAATCAGTTTGTGTTCAAGTTTTTTGCTGAAGATAAACTGTAGGTAACACACTAGAAGCTAAGAACTAGGGGACGCCTTAGGAGTTGGGTTAATGTGTGTTGGTGGAGGTTTATGCATCAGTTTAGCTTTCAGAATTCAGAGAAGTGGAAACCGCATAAGAGTATGATACAAGGGAATGGTAATAACAAGACTAAGAGGTTGAAGTTACTAGTCGTCAAAGTTTAGAATCAGACTCTACGAAATCTGATTTGGTTGCAGGATATTTGTAGTGATTATGGTAAAGTGGATTATCATGAAATGTGTGAGGCACATGGGACTTGATCAAAGTTTAGGTGGAGCTCTCAAAAGTCAAAAGAAGGGATTCAATGCTATGGTTTAAAAGCATGAATCATGATCAACTGATGGTAGAGTCAGTGGTGCAGAAACCAAGTTAAAAGGTTTTGTTGTCTAATATGATATTCATCTAGACGTCATGGAGAATTAGACAAGTCAGGTTATATAACTCAGAAAAGAGAAACCACATCAGAGAGAAACTGTTCTGTGCGTACGGCATGCTTAGAACATGTTCCTATAGGCGACAGTGGTATCTCTTTGATGATGGAAATGGTTCTGAGTATAACATGGAAGGAGTTCAGTTTCACGAGGGCTTATGATGGCCAAGGTGATGTTTAAACTCGGAATAAGTATGTTAAGACATGGAACTTCAAGTAAGTGTAGTCTAAGGTGGAGTCATTGTTTGCATATCATGAGTGATACACACTATGATCAAGGAAGAGCTACATGTTCAGTTCTGGGAAATGTCTTGGCAGTTTTGGATGAGAAGAAACCTAGGATAAAAAAAAAAAAAAAGTGAGTTTCTGGTTTGTGAGGCTCAAGTTTGAAAGTCAGGTGATAGATGGCTTGGCTGGTTATATGCACTTAGACTTAAAGGGGTTCAAAGCTCAAGGTGGAGTGAGCCAAGTAAGTCTAAGGTTATAACAAGTTTCAGTTTTGGTAATTAAAAAACTGATTTGAGTAGTTTATGGGAAGTCAAGTTCTTGGTGGGTCTCTTAAGGAGGAAAGGCTGGGAAGTGTGTGTATAATGAGCATGGATATGTATCTAAGAATATGATACATGGCTCATGGTTAAATTCACATCAAGGTTGTCTTCTACACAAGTGGCAGATGGGTTACTTGAAGTCATCACATAATGTTGGGTTTAAACTCAAAGAGGTGGAGTTTAGAGAAGATTTTGGGAAGTTTCTAAATGAGTTTTATTACAAGTGGAGCTGTTGTTGGTTCATGAGGAGTAAGGCATACTCTGAGTGCATGTTCCTTGTTCCAGGTGGAGTAGTGCATTTAGATTAAGTTTTGAGTTTTTTTTCAGATAAGTGAGTTTGTCTTATCTGATTGATAAATAAGCTTCAGAGATTAAGAGTTTGAAGGATTTTCTCTCACCCAAGAGGAGATGACACCCATGACTGAGTTGTGTTTAGAAGACATGGAGACCAAGAACAGAAGACATATAAACAAGACCTGATTTAGATGTCAGCAAGTTCAAGCAGAGGTTGTTTTCACGTCAAAAGGAAATTAAAGTGAAGCTAAGGTGCTTGAGGATGGCTGGGACATCGGGTGATTAGGTGCTGGTTTTATAGAGGTCTTTCAAAGACAAAGCTTGAGATGAACATTGTAATGGTGTTTAGTGTTCTCTTTGAAGAGAAACTGGAAGTGACTTGCTGCAAGTTTTGCAAAGCAGAGTTACAATGTTGGGTGAACTTGGAGGGTGAGGAAAGCTCATTTCGTCTCGAGACTTTAAGCAACTGAAGGATATCCGTAACTGGATGTAAATGCAGAGGCATGAAGTTGCATTAAGAAGAAAGAACAAGTATAGTCTACTTGTATCTTTGGTGCATCACAAGAAAGAGAATCTTCTAACGAAGACAAGGAATCAGATTGGTTATGAGGAACCAGAAGGAAGTCTGATTGGTGTTGAGTTGTTGTGATGCAGACATCAATGGTTTGGTGTATTCTCATACAGGTGAATGTGTGAGAGGGTGGAGTTTCAGCAAGCAAGATATGATTAGTGAATATTTCAATAATTCTTCAAGTGTGGAAGGATCAGTTTCGGTGGCGCGTCGAAGAGAAGCTGAGAGATATTGAGATGATCATGGTGAAATATGAGGTTAAAGGCATGTAGAGGTTATGCTTAAGAGAAGCTTGCACATGTGTTTTGTAAAGCACATAGTTTCAGCTAAGGGTGATACACCAAGGGCCTAAGGTGATATCAAGGAGAGTTGTTACAAGAGAAATCCCATGTATCTCATTGCTGAGAGACAAATTTGAAAAGTACGACTAGCAACAAGGTTTTTTGTGCTAGTAAGGCTCTGTTTAAACAAGCTGCTTGGATCAAGGTTTGTATTAAAAGTCTAGCTAGCAGGTTTGGTAGCTTGATGGTGTGTTCTATCATCGGTGACGACGATACAAAGAAGATTTCAAGGCTGAAGGGTTAAAACAGAAGAGTGGTTTCAAATCTGGTTGGGACGGTTCTGCTAGGACAGAAGAGTTTGAACAAGGTGTAGCAAAGAGATTTGTTTCGAAAGTCTTCCTAGCCAGGTGGAGCTAGGCGGCGTGTTCCGTTTGGCGATAACGGCGGTGCAAAGTGATGCTTAAAGTTCAAACAAGAAGCTGTAAGTTCAATCTCAGGTTTGTGAAATGGTACTAATTTTTTGTGTTTGAGATTGTTTTGCAGGAAGAATTAAGACTGCTTCATGTCAGGAAGCAAGGATGATTCTGGTCTCAACAATTGATTCAAGGAAGTTTTGATTCAAGGCTCAATGCACATGAGTGAATCAAAAGGATATCAAAGGGAATCACATTGTAGAGAGAAAGGTTCAGTCACTAAAACAGGTTCTGAATCAAGGATTGCTTCAAGGTTCGAAGCATGTATGATTCAGGTTCTTTGCAAGTAATTCATGAAGATGTTGATTCAAAGCTCAGTTGCAAATGAGGTGAATTAACAGGTCAAAGAGGATTAGGCTGCAAAGGTTTAATGATTGTTTTTCCAGTCACAGGGAAATGTCTTATAGTTTTGACAGTAACTATAGAGGAAGACATGTGATTGAAGAGCTCATAAGTGGTGAACTTATCGAGTAACTGTTTTATTAGCATGTATAAAAGGTTTTCTTTTACTTGTTAATGGTTGTGGCTGAGTGGTGTAGACTCAGGTATCCATGGAGACATCAAAGGAATCAATGGAGTTTGAACTTGACACAAGAACGTGTTGAAGCTGGTTATGACTCAAGGAGACATGGAAGTGTTTAAAACTCGGGAAAAGCTAGTGATTACTCACGGCTTGAGTTTGACTAACATAATGTCTTGATGATTGATTCTTTATTAGGCTTGTAGTGATTAAGCTTAGTGATGTTTGGTGATGTGTAAGTGAGGCTTATGCAGGTTTAGAGATCAGGAAATGCCAAGGATCGAACCGGTGTTAAACGGTTTTAATGGCAGCTTTTACAAGGAAGGTATCAAGATTGAACCAAGGTGGAGATTGTTGATATTGTTTCAACTTGAATGGTCTTGGATCAACTTGAAGCTTAAAGAAGGACAAAGGTAAGAAGAATAAACAAGTCTGGGGGATTCCTAAGTGTGGCAAAGACACTAGATGGATCAGAAGGTCTCATATGGTTAAGATAGGTAAAGGTCACGTGTTGTATCACGTGTACAATATATCTTCTAGATAAGGAGAAGACTCAAGAACAAGACTTGGAATAAAACGACGACTTCTTCTTCGTCACAGAGGGGTGACATCTTTCACGGTGTGAGAGAGAGAGAGAGAGAGAGAATTAGAGAGAGAGAGAGAAAGCTTGAAAGGGGTTTTCTCATGGGTCTCTTGTTCTTCTCCTTCTAGTCTTTTCTTCTTATTCCTTGTAAGCAAATCAGAGTGTGATTTGCGGGTGAGCGATCTCGGTGTAAACCACGCCGGAGGTGATTTCCGGCGACATCTATAGTACTTGGGGACCGGAGCGGCGAGGACGAGGCTCCCGGTCCTAACCGGATGTAGCGGTTAGTTAACACCGTGAACCGGGTTAAACCGTGTGTCTTGGTCGGTGAATCGGAATCAGATCTCGGGAAGAATCAGGATAGATTCTCAACACCTTCCACTAGGGCTAGAGTGAGCGGATGTGGATGTATTGGGTGATGTATTTTGCGAGAAAGATTTGCACACGCCTCATGGATAATGAAGTCGCATTCCTTACAACTATATAAGTTACCAGAATAGATTGGCATGACGCAAGCTTGACACAACTTATATTCATCGTAGTCTCTACATGTGTCCTCATCAAGTCTCAAATGATGTTGTTGATGGCTGAAATGTTGAATGACTCCATCGCTTATCCTCACAAACGGCTCGACAACTTCTTCTTCATTTTCTTCAGGCACTCCCTCAAGATCTATGCCATCCCACAAATTGCTTTGTGTGGCACATTTTGAATGAGCAACATAAGAACAACCATCCTTGATGCAAGAGTAACCACCGTAATCATTATCAATCTTTATGCGGCATACACCACAAGACCAATCTCCTTGGTCAAAAGAAAAGGTCAAAGAGATACGATGGAGATGGCGAGATATCTTTATGACACGTGGTAAGTAGATACACTTTTGATGGAACACTAAGTCACAAGGAGGACACATGTAGATAGAGGAGTCAGAACCAGGCAATGAACATAAGTTGCAAGTTAAGGGAGATAGTCTTGGAAACCAATGAAGTGTATGGTCATGCAACTTGGGATGGTGTGTGGTTAAGACCGGCTGCCTATCCTCCGCACAAGCAACATTTATAGAAAAATCGCAAGCGGAGCAATAGTAAAACACCATATCGAGATCTTCGAAACAACAATAGCATTCCCTGGTTCCGGTGTCACTGGTCAATAAGACAAGCTGAAGAGTATGTTTTGGATGAAGAGGGTGTTTGATCTCAAGTGGAGCCTTCTCATATCTTTCGTGGCCGTGTCCATTGCAACCTCTACAGAAGAAATGGGTTGCGCCTTGTTCTGTTAACCCGATTTTTTCGAAATGTGAAGAGAGGCAAAGACATATGTTACAAGTCTTGTGCGGGATATTTCCGGTCACATGAAATTTGCCTTGGCGGAATGTTACTTGTAATTGAGGGCATAAGGAGATAAGCTTTCCCCACTTGACGAGGGAGAGTATTTGATTGATGACATATACAAACTCCGGCTCCGGCTTGAGACACAATGTTTGTTCAACCACTGACATGAAGTACGTCTCTAACACAGATGGCTTTGAATCTGAGCCATCCGATTCAGGCACGAACACTCGATATAAGATTGATATGAGATTTAACAGAGGCTTAGGTTGGGAATGAAAATCCATAGATTTGAAGAGAGTGACTATTTGAGTTGTGAGTGACATGATCTCCGTCTCAGGTCTCGGTTGTGAATCCAAATCCATTGACCTGAGAATACCGAATATTCCATATAAAGTTGATACGAACTCAGAATGAAGCTGCTCTTCCACGAGAAATAATAGCTCAGAAAAGAGTGATATGAGCTTCAACTCTGTTTCTGTATCCATAGAGAGAGATTTGAGTATGAATATGTAAATTAACTTTCTTTTGTTTGTTCCTATATCGGTATGTATCTGAATACTAATCCTAGTGCATATACATATATATATATATAACAATAATCATATTGGACATAAAAACGGTATGTCCGAATACAAAGTCAACTCTCAATTTAACACATAAGTATATCTCAATAAATTAGACAATTAAATCAACAACATATTTTTACTATATTTAACAAACAAGACACCTCAGAGCCAGCGTGAGGCATTATTTAAAAATGACTACTATATGATTATAGTAGGGAATATTCCAATTTAATACCCCAACTTTTTTTTGATAACGAATTTAATACACAAATTTTTTCGATAACAAAAATAATACACAAATTAGCTTTTCTTTCAATTTAATATTTATGTTAACCATTTTTCTACGAAAGTTAACTTTTCTGTCAACTTTTTTTAATTAAAAATATTAATAAATAATCAAAAAACCAATAAAGTTTCGAGAAAACAACAACGACAATACAAACGAATCTACACACAGAGAATGATAATGGGAGGGAAAAAATGACAAGTGATGAGAAAACTAACAAAAAGTTGAGATTGGATCTACAATGGCGATCGCACCAACGAAGTTTTGAGTTCCTAGGTTAAAGATACGCACTTAGAGACAATAAATAATATTGAAGAATAGCTACTGCAAATAAATCATCATCCAAAATAAATCTACAACACGTAGTAACAAATATGCACCACACACAAGGTTAATCTAGCAATTGTTTTGACATTTTATTAGTGAAGCAAATTTAATTAAATCTGCAGTAAATTTATAAAATCTACATAACGGTAAAATAAATCAACAACACATACGTTTTGTAGATTTTTCAAAACGGACATAAATTTGCACAACATTGACTTGTTGTTTTAGCAGATTTGATAAATCTACTGCAGATTTATAAACTATGTATCACTGTAAATCGCATAAAATCTGCCTCAAAGATGATTAAATTTGCAGCAGATTTTTAAAAGATTGAAAATAACGTGACAAAATAAATCTGCATAACGTGAATAAAAAATCTGATGCATATTTATCCTCGCTGGCGGTGACAAATTTGTAAATACGTCGATTTTTGTAACGCGCTGATTTTTTATATTTAATTCATAATGAAAATTTCGAAACATTATTTTTTCCTGTCAAAACACATTATAGTCATTAGAAAAAGATAAGGTATTGTTTTACAATTAAAATCAATTCTTGAGTTACTTTACTTTTTTCATAATGGGGAGACTAAATGAATAATGAGTTTTTTTGGGTATTGTAAATACAATATTAGATAATGGTTTCGATGACCCCCGTAACTTGCGGGTCTTGGCTTAGTATAGATATGCATATTATTAGACCAAGACCAAAAATGGGAATCACTACAGATCATCTCAAGTCGTCCAAGCGAAAAGTCAATCAAATATATAAGACGGCCAATCAAAAAATTTGGGTCGCTAACTGTTAAAACCATAAAAAAACTAGTGTTCTGACCCGTACTTTTGCATGGACTAATTAAATATTAAATTATTAACAATAAGTCGAATTTGTAATAAAAATATTATTTTTTCATGTAATCATATATAATAAATAGGAAGGATTTTTGTCTATGTGTCGCGTAGAGAGCTTTTGTAGGAAACTGAATTTTTTAATTTTTTTCTTTTCAATCGTTTGAGTTAATATGAAAAATATTCAATTTAATATTTAAGTTTATTTGAGTTAATATAAAAGATACTCAATTTAATATTTAAATTTATCTAAACCTTTTAAAAAATATTCAAATGTATTTAGTTAAAGTTATAAATATGTCAATCGTGTTCAAAATCGCTTAACTTCAAGAAAACACATAAACAATTTAATTTGATTGTGAATATAACATATTTCTCAATTCAATTATAATCTTATCATAAAACAAAAGATGGCACGTATTATTGGATAAAACAAAATATTCCTAAAATATATTGAAAATATTACTTTTATGTATTTAAGTTGACTTAAAAACGAAGTTATGTGTTCAAATCATATAATCCCATACTAAAATAAAAAAATTGTAGTTCCATAAGACAAAATAATTATACAATATATTCAGAAAAATATTTTATATGTATATATCTATTCGTGATTTTTAAACATCAAATAATAACATATTTGTTTTAGTATAAATAATACTCAATATATCTTATATTCTATATTTTTTTTTTGTTAAAACTCTTATTCTATAACTTGGTCAACTATTCTCCATTAATCCAAAGCATCAATCGAAACAATATATAAGTTATTATTCAAAAATATATATACTATTAAAAGAGAAAACCAAACGTTTACGTGTCACGTGAGAACTTTTAGGATAATTTTTATTTTTTTGCGTTTTAGTCCTTATATTTTTGAATTATTTTGAGCCTTTGTGTAATTCAGACCCACATATAAAAAAATTAAGAATTAAATTTCTTATAAAATTTTTAAGAATTAAATTTCTCCACATATAAAATTTTTAAGAATTAAATTTCTCCCACATTGAAAACAATAAAAAACAAAATAAGAAATCTTCTAATATAAATAAAATTATCACATACAAAATCATTAAAGTGAGCCTTCGTGTAATGGCCGGCGAATTTCGATAAATGGATTGCGCCTTCATTTATCGGGATATGCATAATGCGAGTCTTTTTCTTTGAATAGGCTTGCAAAGTTTGATTATTTATTTCGGCTTTCAATAATGGTCTTTCATAGATGATAGATGCATGCCTCATAAATTGTCAACGGGTATCCAGAACTTTGATTAGTGGATTGGAACCTAGACATTCATGTTTCAAGTCGGCTCATTTGAGTTCGGGTTCTTTGGGTTAAAAGATATATGATTCGTTCGGGTTATTTACAAATATAGTTCTGTTCGGTTCAAATCTATTAGGATTCAGGTCGAGTTTCATATATTTAACAAAACCTGACCTGAAACAAAATATTATTCGGTTCAGGTTTTTTTATTTTTTTGTTCGAATTTTCAGGTTTTACATATTTTTGGTAAGAATTTCGAGTCTTATTTCGGATAATTCGGTTCGAGTTTTGGTTTGACTAATTCATATAACTCACAAAAAATTAAAATAGCCTACTAAAATTCAAATTACCTTATAAAACTATATACATGTGTATATTTCCGAGTCTATTCGAGTACAATTCGGGCCTCAGGTCGGTCGGGTTAGAATGGAAACTCGAGTTAGAAAATATTTAAACCCGATAGGATAATATGATACCCGAAACCGGACAAAACCGGATTTTTCAGGTCTATTCGGTTTCGGGTTTCGAATCTCGGGTTTAATGTTCAGCCCTAAATTGATCAATTTATGGTCTTCCATAATATAACTTAATATTATTTATGAATAGTTTGTCACGCGCAAGGCGCGGGTACTTACCTAGTATTACATATATACACAAAATTTTACTAAAAATCGTATATTTACTATATGTTTTTTGAGATTCTGATTTTGCTTAATATCAATTTTACATATTTTTGTTCGAAATATTGTTGAACTCAAATTTTGTATATTTTTTAAAAGCTAGTATTAGTTTGATAGTGATAGTAAACTAAAATCGTATGGAAAAAACATGTATTATATATGATATAATTATTCTTTTGGCTCACATTTGTTTAGTGTTGAAGTCAACACATAACCACTTTGGAGACCAAACAATGAATAAAAATTTCCTTTACCACATGACACAACCACTAAACATCCGAGATCATAACCTTTTAAATGTAGAAATCGTGTTGTATTAAGAAGAAATATGAGATATTGTTTTTATGAGATTTTTTTATGTTAAAGTATATGAATGTGTTTCTCTAAAACATGTTTTATGAAAGAAACAATGATTTTCATTATATAGTCACACTCTAATGAGAGTTATAAGGTGGAGTGAGAATTTATTTTCCACATAATTGTCACCATTATGTTACAAAATTAATTCTAATTTAATTTTGTTGAATGATAACATCTAAGAGATATTTTGTTGACTTGATCAACAATCTTACATAACAAATGTGAGTTAAAAATAGATTATTGTTTATTAGTTTCAACATTGACTAATCACCAAATTTTAAAAAGGGAGAATTATAAAACTACACCATTTGAATTACATTTCACAAAACTACACCATTTCCAAAATACTTCACAAAACTACATCATTTCCAAAATACTTCACAAAATTACATGAAGGGAGGGTTGAAAGGGAGTAGTTTTGTGAATTTCTCTTTTAAAAATTGTGATTTTTGATAGTATTATCTAATTTACTTTTATCATATAAATATAATAATTATGATAATGGGTTACAAAAATATGAGGATAGTAGGATATAATAATTTAAAATTTCTATATAAAATCTAAAACTTATATATTAATATATTAATTACATATGTGAATGTACATATGTAATTCACATATGTTATAAAATTAATTATCATTTGACCAAATTATTTTCATAAATTTTTTTATAGAAAAATGGAATAATTATATATTAAAAACTATTCAACTATCATAATTATGTTTGAATGTCATGAATTAATGAATTTAATAACAAAATAAAATCTAAAAATAGTATTATATGAAAGTCATATGAATCATTTGTATTAAATTAAAATAAATATATAAGACAATTTGACATTTATTCTTAAATTTTTAAATAGGTAAATATCATTAATTTAAGATTTTATTTCAATTATGTGGATAATATGATATATTGATTGTAAATTCTTCATAAAATTAAAAATTAATAATATTGAAACTTATGATGATAATTTGTATTAAATTAAAAGATACCTAGGAAATAAATTGACATTTAATTTTGTTTTTTAGAAGAAGTAAAATAATTTTTGTTTGAAAATTAACCAAATGTAGACACGTGTCAAAAAAATAGTGAGATTATCCATTATCCTGATCAAATATATTGCTGCGCGATTTGAGGCAAATAGAAGCAAAGTGACACGGGCTCGACGTGAGGTGTGAACTAGGGAAAAAACAATGTCAATGTTCTTCTAATTCTTGATGAGTTGGTTTCAGGGAAACAGACTTATAACATGATGATATATACACATTAAGACTAACTAGAGATGGCAGACGGGCTTGCCCGCGACCAAACGGACCGTCCGCGATGGATCTTCTTTTATTTTTGTCCGCAACGGTCCGGCCCGCTAAACCCGCGGGTTATAAAACTTAGTCCGTACCCGCCCCGCAGAACTAAGCGGTTTAATGGACCAGCCCGCGGGCATTTCGAAAATAACATTTTTTTGTAGAATATTGTTTTAAAATTGCCATCAATAACATTACTGAGTTTAGGATTGGAAATTGTTTCTTTGAATAGTTGAATACGTAGTCTTCATCTTTTCAAACTTGAATAAAACTATGAAACTCTTACAAATAAAACCATGAAACTCTTTAAAATAAAACCAATAACTTATGTATATAAGAGAATCAAAAACAGAAACATACAAACTAAAACTGAATCTTCGAAACATAAATTTAAAACTCAAACTAAAAGTAGAGTCTCAAAGTCAAGATCTCTTCGTCGATATCAAGTTTCATCGTCAACAATTGACTCGAAAGTAGGTAATGTTTCATCTTCCTCAAAAACTTCGTCTTCCTCTACATGTCACGTAAAAATATGAAAATTAATTCATAGTTATGATTGTGTAACTTTAAAAAATATTCAAAACTATTTACTTACCATTTTCATATGACTCAAACCCTTTTAACCAATTCCGACTACATATTAGCGCTTGAACATTTTTTGGGAGGAGACGACTTCTATACTTATTCAAAACTCGAGTTCCAATACTAAAAGAAGATTCAGAGGCTACCGTTGTGATTGGAATACTAAGGAGGTCGCAAGCCATAGACGCCAATTCTCCGTAACGTTGCGTGTTGTCTTTCCAATATTTCAAAATATCCAAACTCTCAAAAGTTCTCATGTCTAATGGTGGATCATCTAGATATATTTCCAAAGAAGACTTTCCACTAGTACCAACATTTTCTTGGCGGAAAGCAAAAAAATCCTGCATATTTATCAAATATATTTTGTATAGAAACATAAAAAACAATCTAACCATGCCATGTTATCCAAAGAATTTATACAGATGAAAAGTCTCAATATGTCCTAAACAATTCATACATAAAAATAACATAAAAAGAGCTTAATTGGTTACTTACATCATAATTGCCGAAACTTCCTTTTTGTCCACCATTCTCATCTCTCTGTTGATTAGTTTCACGTGTCTCATTAGAAGTTGACGCAAAAATTGACTTGTTCTCATATGACTCAAACAAAGTACGTAGTTTAGCACGCAATTGGTCAATCTTTTTTTTAGAAGAATCCTTATCAAGCTTTCCAAAACAAAAATCTGCAAGTGTAAGCTTGAACCTTGGATCGAACACTGTGGTCATTGCAAATACATCACTAACTTCTTCCCAATACTTATCAAACTTTTCTCTCATCGGAACGATCATTTCTCTGATCACTTCATCTTGATTGCTTTCATTTGATATCAACCAGACTTCGATCTTCCATACTTGCATGAAATACAAGTTTGAAGTTGGATATGTGGAGCCCGATATTAGATTAGTGATCTCGTCAAAAGGCTCCAAAAAATCACAAATACTCTTCAATCGTTGCCATTCATCTTCGGTCGGGTGAAAGTTATAGTTTTTCCCATCAATGAGTTCGAGATTAGCAAAGGCAGCTCGATACTTGATAACTCTATCAAGCATCTTGTATGTCGAATTCCATCTAGTGGTCACATCCAAAATCAAACCCGCCTTCAGACTTTATACCAACAGACTTCCACACATTTTGCAAACAATATCTCACGTTTTTCGAAGCTTGAACATATTTGATACTCTCTCTAATCTTATGCAATGAATCACCTATATTTTTCAGCCCAATTTGAACAATGATATTGAGAATATGTGCCGCGCATCTCACATGAAAATACTTGCCTCCACATAACAAATCATTGCGCAACATAAGCTGAGATTTCAGAATATCTTGCATTGTGTCATTGTTGGTAGCATTGTCTACCGTGATAGAGAACACTTTCTTTTCTATTCCCCAATCCTTCCACTTCTCGAGAATCTCCATTGCCAAGTGCATACCCGTATGTGGAGGCGGTAGAGCACAAAACACAATTATCTTGTTGTTCAATTTCCAGTTTCTATCAACATAGTGTGCGGTGAGACACATGTACCCCTCGTGAGTGATTGCAGTCCACAAATCGGTAGTAAAGTTAATTCGCCAGGAAGATGCGCTAATTCTCTCTTTAAATTTGCTCCCTCGTTCTCATAGAACTTGTAAACGTCCGTCGCGGCCGTGTTCCGACTAATGAACTTCACGTCCGCGTTCAAATACTTCCAAACTGATCTAACTCTCTCATATTCAACATAAGCAAATGGGAGATCATGTTGAATGATACACTTGGCTACCATTTCACGAAAAACCAAATGATCGATTTTTCTAGCTTGCAATTTTGCCTCTGAATTGACCATCAATTTTCCAATATCCTTATTCCTAAGCAAAACATTACACTTTTCCATATGACGATTGTAAGACTTCGTACCGTTTTTGTGAGTGATAGGGTATCCTAGCAAGTTTGTATGCTTCCTAACAAACAAGCTATTAGTTTATAATAAATAGATAATAACTGAAAAGATAATAGAGCTTGTTCCTATTTGAATCAGCAAGACATAGTAACATATGCTCAAAACCTTGTCATAATCATTCCTTGTACACATTAATTTCAAACCTCATTCTTATTCTTTAGAACCAAATGCTGCTTCTTGTTACCGTTCCGAGATGAAGAAGCATCCACATTCTCTAACACCTCACTCATCACTAGATGTGTCTTTCGATTCCTATCTAAACAAAGTTTGGCTACAACCGCTAGTTTCAAAACCGATTTATCAAGTATTTCCCTTCAAGCCCTACTATGAGCCGAAACCAAGATCAAATTGTGGAATGTAAGTAATAATAAACACAACTTTCTTGGGGTCAAAACACACAAGTTTGTTAAATACCAGTAACTAAGTAGCAAGGACTATATAGTTCATTACCATCTTAACAAGCTCTCACATTCATTGGATTCCATAACTTCTCTAACCAACCTCCTTCCCCACTATCAACAACCTTCTTGTTCTTCACTCCCTCTTCTCTAGAACCTTCTTCACTCTTCATCGGAACAAGCTGCTGCTTCCTATTACCATTCACAGCTGAAGAAGCATCCACAATCTTTGTCACCATCTCCAACACCTCGCTCATCATTGGTCGCGTCTTTGGGTTCCTAGCTAGACAAAGGTTGGCTATAACCGCTAGTTTCTGGACCGGTTTTATCAAGTATTTCCCTTCAAGCCTCGGGTCTACTATGAGTCTAAACCTCCTTGTGTCCGATAAGTAAGGTCTCACCCATTCTAAAAGCTTTTGCTCTCCTTTAGGCTTGCTCCGGTCTATTGGTCTCCTTCCTGTAATAAGCTCGTAGATGAAAACTCCGTAACCCCATACATCGCTTTTCGATGTCAGACGACCCGTTTGAATATATTCCGGAGCTGCGTAACCCATTGTTCCTACTACCTGCCCAAATCCGAAAATAATACAACTTTCTTGATATAAGATTCTACTATAAGCAAACAAGTGAAAATGTAGTACAAAGCTTACATTGGTAGAAACATGTGTTAGTCCTTGTGAAGGACCTAAGCGAGCCAAACCGAAATCCGAAAGCTTTGCTTTCCAGTCCTCGTCTAAGAGAATGTTCGATGACTTGAAATCGCGGAATATTATCTATAAAAAAACCAAAGCCAATGAGAGAATATAATGGATGGAAGTTGAGACAAAAACAGAGGATTTCGATGTTCATATACTTGGAAGTCCATTTCTTCGTGGAGGTATGTTAAGCCTCGAGCTGCGTCTTGTGCTATTCTCAACCTGAGATCCCAAGTAAGCACGGTAGGTGACAGGGAAGATAAATTGAACTCGACACTTTGGTTAGGCATGTATTCATAAACCAGAAGCCTTTGGATTCCACGTTCATCGTCTTCTGCACAATGGCCAAGCAATCTCACCAAGTTTGAATGTTCGACTACCCCGAGAAAATTTACTTCTGTAACCCACTCCTTATGACCCTGCAAACAAAACACTCATAAAGTTAATAGACATTGTAATGAACACTAAACAAGCAATATCTTGTGAGCATAGCTTGCCTGTAAGCCTCTCTTGCCAAGCTGTTTAACGGCTACTTCGATTTTCTTGGAAGGGTCTTGAAGGTTCTTGATTGTTCCATAATAAACACAGCCGAAACCGCCTTCACCGATCATAACAGAGCGGCTAAAGTTCCTTGTAGCTGCTTTAAGGTCAGAGATTGAGAACTCTCTGAGGTTATTCTCTTTACAAGACATGCCCGGGTTCGAGTTTCTCCCTGAGAGATCCCTTGGGCTAAGATCTGATCCGGTTTTGCTTACTCCATAGTCAGAGAAGTTAGATGTTGGTGAAACTGGTTTAGGGCTCCTCTGTTCATCTTTCTTGTTGTCACCATGAGGGAATAAGAAACATTTCATCTTTGTGCAAAGAGATTCTCTAACACAAGGAGGGTTCTGCACTGAATCAAACAATCTTAACATGTAATAAGCTGAAGACAAGATCTTTCATGATGACATCAAAGGATCAAACTTGTTGAAATTGATTGTACACAAAATCTGAGATCAAGAAAAAGCAAGTTCGTTCATTTATACTACAAAAAGAGCAAACCTTTTTTGTTTCTAAACAACAATTTAAAATAAAAGTATGAACTTTGTGAAGAAAGGTAAAGTAACTTTATATGAAACTATAACTCACCTTTGAGATCTTTGAAAACTGATGATAAAAATCAAAACTTGAAAGAGATTTAATGGGCAAGTGAAGGAGTTTGTAATAATGAAATTGGATTGGATTGGATTGTTGGGTTTGAAAAAGGAATATATGTATGTACAAGTTAAAAGTTGAAAAGATAAAGAAGACAGACGACGACGATTATGTTGTAGAGAAATCAGCGATTCCATATACGAAATCAAACCAATGTTCATAAAACACGGATTCGATACTAGCTAACTCTCAAGATGAGAGAAGCCCATCTTAGAAGAGAATAGATCTCAGGAAATATATCAAAATAGTCTATGGATGTAAATGAGCTAAACAATTGCTCTTATACTAAGCGTAATCACACACACGTGCGACTTCCACTCTTTTATTAATCCCGTATCACATCTCCCTCCTCCAAAGAACCTTGTCCTCAAGGTTCAAAAGCAGGGAACGTCTTCTTGATGTCAAAAAGGAACTCCCAATCAAAACCTTTGTAGCGGCTTGACCTTGACGATTAACCATCTTCAGCTTGTCTTCTTTTCCCTCTTTGAAATCATTGCAACAAACTTTCAGCCTTAACCAATAACTCCTCTCCTCGAGTCTAAAACGCCAATAAATTTGTGCCCTCGTTGTAGCATAACAAGAAACCAAGAGTTCCAAGAACATATTCCCAAAGTGAACATTCAAAACAACTTTACACCTGAGAAGGAGATGGTGAAGCTGGTGGGCTTCGCCGTAAAATTTATGTAGCTCAGTTGAATCAGATTTAGTCATGGTAGTGACGGTTAAATCTGTGGGACTGAACCCATGATTTCTCAGTTGATCAAACAAGAAGATTGACCACTCAAGACCAAACCAAACCAAAACATGAATCGGTTTCATTGTAGCAGTGTTGTTCTGCTTGTTCTGCCGCCATTTATTGTATTTAAATCTAAACTTGTATTTCCATCGATGCCAGAGATGAAAAGATGTCTCACGTGTGTCTCGTCGCTGAGCTGAAAACTGAGTTAGCTTCTTGAAAAGACTAACAAAAGTTGTCCCCCCAACTTCCACTTTAGACTTTTCTTGAAAAATCTTAGTATCTTCCCATGAATTTTCTTCAAACCCAAGCTTGTCATGTGCCAAATTACCTTTCTCTGATTTGGTGTTGAACTTGAACCTCCAAGTCTTACAAGATTTAGGTGCCTTTTGTAACACTTTCCTATTGACAATCACTCCCTCAAACTCATGGAAGACATAAGATCTCATCATAACATCACGAGACTTGTGAGCACTATTGTGATCCTTAACAATAGAAATCTCAGGCTTCCGACCACATGTAAAAGACACATAATCCCGATGAGAAAGCGAAACATCCTTTATCTCATTCTCAAAAACACTGAATACTAAAGCTCCACTTTTTTGTCTCCACTTTGTTTTTGTTATAGAACACATATGACTCTTCTTTTTGATGAACCAAGAAGACAACTCCAAATCAGAGTGTAACTGAGCTCTACCATTTGTTGGTTCCACCACTTGCTTCCAAAACACTATCAAACCCCAAGCATTGTACCCTTTGCTAGATTGAAAACGAAGCAACACAATATATGTCTCGTGAACATTCTTTCATCGGCTTGCTCTTCAAACCCAAGCAACAAGATCTTGAACTTGAACCTCCATTTGTGTTTCACTAGAAACAGAAATGTATGAAGCCTAAACAGCTTTCAAGCTTCTTGAGATAAATCTCAGCCACCTTTTGCATAACTTCTCCTTGTACTCAAACAACCTTGACTCCAAAAGATGTTCTAAACTTCTATTATCTAGCCTAGTCATCTCAGCCTCATGTAAATGATGCTTACTACGCCACTTATGCCTCCAATGAAACTTCAAAGACCATCTCTTCTTTTTGTTTTGAAACCTGGCTACTTGTAGTTCACAGAACATGGCCAAGCATGGAGAACAATTGTGCCATCTCTGTATCTTCTTTCTCCCAAGTTTGTATCTAAATCTCCAAGACTTAGGAAACTTGGTCTTATCATGCTCTTTGTTTCTTCTCCCTCTCAGAAACATTTCATCAAACACTTGGTGGGCATAAGAATGCATACTACCATTAATGAACATATCCATGTGTTGAGTATCTCTCGGTACATTGTTAAATGTTTCATGAATTACTACATTCCGAGGAATTGCAATACTCACAACTCCAATAGCGCTATTCTCCACAACCGTTTTCTTTATGAGCAATTCTAAATCATTTCTATGGCTAGGTTCCAAATCAGAGATTGATACCATTTGAGACGATTCTGACTCCAAGTGCTCCACGGTTGCAATAGTCTTTGTCTCCTCTATGGTTGACTCGTCTGCTTGAATCACTGTTTGTGATTCCATTGGTTCAAGCACAAGATCGGATTCTCGCCTCGTGTGAGATCACATCATCTTCCAGAATCAAGAGGTTTAATGAAAACAACTTGCTACTCCATGTAATCTTCGATTGTAGAATCCACAACTTATCGTCAAGCGTCAGATTCGCCAATGACTTCCATTGAATCAGCTTCAATGTGACACTATCGCAAGACGCTTTAACATAAACAGTACGAGACGTTTTCGCAGCCGATGATCCGATCCAAAACTTCCCATAGATCTTTGATTCTCGATCTCCATATGTCTTCTTCATCATAATCCGACGGTTTCATCATGTTCATCAAACGAAGAACTTCCACCATATCTCCGATCCGTGCGTTTCGAACCGCCGCGGCGGCTTCTAACGCATCCGAGTCTCTCGTTCAAACCATTGGACCGCGAACGCCTACCTTCCGCCATTGATTCCGAGGTCGATTGGCTCTGATACCTTTGTTGTAGAGAAATCAGCGATTCCATATACGAAATCAAACCAATGTTCATAAAACACGGATTCGATACTAGCTAACTCTCAAGATGAGAGAAGCCCATCTTAGAAGAGAATAGATCTCAGGAAATATATCAAAATAGTCTATGGATGTAAATGAGCTAAACAATTGCTTTTATACTAAGCGTAATCACACACACGTGCGACTTCCACTCTTTTATTAATCCCGTATCAGATTATTCGATGAAGAAAGTCAAACTAGTTGCGTCTTAAAACCCATAACGAAACAGGAACAAAAACAAAAGAGATGTACGACTCTTTATAATATTATTATAAAAACAAACATACATTTTCATGAATTAATTGTTGGTTAACTTAATTGTAACCAAAATTTTATTTTCTTGGTTAGTACTTTTTATTTGGGTGAGATTGTTAGTTAGTACTAGGGGTGGACATAATTATCATCCCGTTCTGATCGGTTCCGTTCCGTCATGTTCCGTTCCCAAATTCCCGTCCCATATAAGACGAATGTTCCGATATGAAAATTTTTAACTCCCAATTAGAAACGGGAACGGAAATACCCGAAGTCTCATTTGAGAAATATAAAATAATATCTATTTATAACATATTTATTAATTGTCCTTATATAATTAATTTTTAAATTTTAATGATGTGATTCATGTTTGGTTTTTGAAGTTTTTTTATTATTAGACATTTCTTTTTACTTGAATTTTATTATATGATTGCGGCTTTGTTGTGAATTTTATTGGTTTAGATTTTATGAACTTTTAATTATTAAATAAGTGTGACCAAATAAATTTTTTATATCATTGATACAAAAATTGTCATGGTATAAGAATTGTGATATAAAATATTTTAACATGATAATTGATAAGTAACCACGATTATAAATTTTTAACAAATGAATGTCTAGATATTTGGGAATTTCCGATCCGTTCCGTCCCGTTCCATTCCGTTCCAAATATAAAATGGGACAAAAATGAGACAATTTTTTACGTTCCCAAATTCCCATCCCATTCCGAGACCCAAAAAATCTCGTCCCGAATTCCAGTGTGCCCACTCCTAATTAGTACTTTGACTAAAGATAATCAATCTCCTCAAAAACTCAAGGTACTCTTTTATTAAGCTCACAAAAGTGAATTTAGTTATAACAAGCTAAACAATTCAAGCAAGAAAACAAAACTCTTCTGATGGGTTTCAGAAATAACATCACTTTTCATGTGTTATGAATCTTGCCTTACGGCAGAGAAATTCAAAAACAAAGACAGAAACAAATAACTTCACAAGTAATCAAACTCATGAAGAACCCTCTGTTTTTATTCTAATCGTAGACGACAGAAACAAGAAGAATCTTCTTTAGAGGCTACATAAGGATCAAAGCCCCAAGGATGATTCCGTAAAGAATTGATGTTTTAGCGATGTTTTTAAAGGTGATCACAGATCGCCTTTGTGAAATCCGTGGTGGTCGAAGAACCTCCAAGATCCGCGGTTCTGTATTTGCCCTCGGCTATGGTGTTGATGATTGCGCTGTGGATTTGTTCCGCTTGTTCGTTGAGCTTCAAGTGACGTAACATCATCACTCCACTCAGAAGCAAAGCCGTTGGGTTCGCCAAGTTCTACATCACCAATACAAGAACACAATTTCAAATATCATATACCAAGGAAGTTGAAATCAAGTTTAAATCCGTTATTATTATATATGAGAATATGATTGTTTCAAGGGGCTAACCTTTCCGGCGATATCAGGTGCAGAACCATGAACTGCTTCAGCAAGGCCTACACCAGCTTCCCCGATATTCATACTGCATTAAAGACAGCAAGGCACTAAGACAATTATTAGCTCATAATCATAGTGAGGAAACCTGCTCTGCGAGATGAAGGAACCAACGGGTTCACCTTGGAGTCAATCCTAATCCTCCAACTAATCCAGCACACAGGTCGCTAATAATGTCCCCGTAAAGATTTGGCATCACCAAGACATCAAAAAGTGCCGGGTTTTTCACAAGCTGCATGCATCTCAAGATTATCAGTCATATATTTCACAACACAGAGATGGACTTGTTCAATAAGTAAAAACAGTGCAAAAAAAGAGCTCAATTACAAGTTCTCAAGAAATCTACAATAGCTGAAAATAGTGGATTGAGTGTTGTAGCTCACCATCATACAGCAGTTGTCAATAACAACCTCTTCGTAAGTAATCTCAGGGTACTTCTCAGCCACTTCACGACAACACTGAGAGACAGGAAACAAAAGAAACATCGTCTTAACACAAAAAAGGGTAAACAAACTAACCAGAAATATTAATCATTGCTTTGATCTCCCTATAAGAAAATGTTACTTAAAAATGCATAATGGAGTTATAAAAAGAACAGACCTTGAGAAAAAGACCATCAGTTTTCTGCATAATGTTGGCTTTGTGGATAGCAGAAACTCTCTCTCTTCCATGAGTCTTGGCATAGAGAAAGGCATACTCCGCGACTCTCAAACTCGCCTGACGGGTAATGATTTTAAGACTCTCCACAACACCTCTAACAACCTATCATGACCCATAGAAACATACAATCATAAAAAACACTTGTTACAAGACTTTAAACCGAAATGTTCGATCTTTTGACACCAAACCTGATGCTCAAGGCCACTGTATTCTCCTTCAGTGTTTTCCCTGATGGTAATGAGATCAACATCGTCGTAACGAGTTTTGTAGCCAGGGAGACTGTAGCAAGGCCTAACATTTGCGTATAGATTCAGCTCTTTCCTTAGAGTCAAGTTCAAAGAACGATGACCTTTCCCGATAGGAGTAGCCATTGGACCTTTCAAGCCAACTTTGTTCCTACGCACAGATTCGAGACTCTCCCACGTCAAGAAACTCTGCGTTTTGGGATCTATCTCAGTTCCTACGTAGTGTTCTTCCCATTCAATAGGCACACCAGCTGTTGTAAACACCTATTTATATATTTATATTCACCACAAGATCTCACATCAAAATTATCCCAAAATTCAAATTCAAATATCTCTTTATCTCGAAATTGGCGTAGAAGAGGTTAAGATGAGATACCTTTTTGACGGATTCAGCGATCTCGGGACCGATCCCATCGCCGGGGAAAAGAGTCGCGGTGATCGGAGAAGAGGACGAGCAGAAAGACCTAGCGACGGAATTAGCCGCGCCTGAGCTAGATCTGCTTCCGATCATCCTTCTCGCGAGATTTGCTGCCATGGTCATCGATTCAAGCACCCTAAAAGACGCAGCCAAATTAAAAAAAAATGATTCTAGAGAGAGAGAGATGACTTTTCTGTGTCAGGGACGCAAATGTTATAAGACGACTTTTTTACTTCTTTACAGCGAATGTTTCTTCTTCTACAAAAAGAGACACCGTGTCGTTTTTAATGTTGCATTAGGTTTTAGACTGAAGAAAAACGGCACACATGCTTCATGTTAAAATATAAAACGTAATGACGAAAACTTTAGGCCCAATAAAGAGAAATTCTTCCAGTTTCAGGTATGGCCCAATATCGACGCTTATTATACCGTTTCAATACATAAGCTAAATTCACTTTCCCTTTTGGGAAAGCAACGTCTCATGCAGCTGTGCCGGTCCTGCCTCGGTACTATGTAATTTTATGCCTAAAGCGAACAAAAAAGTAATCCCTCCAAATTTTAGTTTTATCGTATAAAGAAAAAAAAATAAAGGAAAAAAACGTTAAAATATGATCACAGGATTTGAATCATTGACCTTAGAGAATATAAACAAGTCTTTAACCATTAGACTACAAGAAAACTTATAAAAATTATTGCCCCTGACTTATAGAATTGTGCGCCTAAAGCCTTAGTTTTAACTGCTTCTTGTCAGGCCCGCCCCTGCCTACAAGATATTCTCAACGTCTTTGATTAGATAAAGTAGTGTCACTGCCGTTGTGCATTTGCCTTTCGCCGGTTTTGCCGTGGGAGGTAACATTCCATTGGAGGGCGAAGGCGGGCTTGCTTTATGGTGATTCGTCGATATTTGAAGGCAAAATCACGGTGTCATTGGTGTCCGCAGCTTTGAGAAAGCAGGATCAATCAGTCCCTATACAAATCCATCGCGCGTCAACAATTTTATAACAAAGCACACTCATTATTTTTAATTAAAATGATAAGTTACACTGTGAGATCCCAAAGATTGCTTAATCATTCTCTTTGTTTTGTAAAAATAGACTGAAGATGTTCTTCCAAGCTTACAAGAACAAGGAGTGCCTCAACTTTATCCCAAAGATTCTAAATTTGGTCTGTATCTTTGGTTTATTTGCTTAACGATTAACTTGCCATTTTGTTAAAGTTATCTGAAAGATGTTTTATTTTCATCTCCAAGTCTGTCTCTTTTTGTTTGTTGAAGAGATTTTGAATGTTTCGTCTGGGTGTAGATTACAAAAAAAAGAAACTTAGGTATTTGAACAGAGAATTACTATCCGTGTGATATGATTATAAAACTAATGAAACTCTTACTTATAAAATAGTTTTATTGTTACAAAAATCTCTACTAGTCCATTGACTTATAATCAATTTGTAACAAGAATAGCAGAATGCAAGAAGAAATCACAGCGAGGATCACATATGTCTAAGCAAAACACATTCTTAGACCATTTAACAACTCCCCAAAGCTCATCTTCTAAACCACATAGTCTCATAAACGAAATCTCCGCACACCAAATCTCCGTTTTGAATTTCTTCACTCGAATCGCCACTGATTTCCACCACAACAACGCCGTTCTCCTTCCTCTTTCGCAGCTTTCGACGAAAACGAAATGTGGGTCAAGAGGCAAATACAATTCATCAAGCCCCTTAACATTTCTCCACTCCATACAATCTCTCTTTGGATCACACCAAACAAGATTACCATCAGAAGAAACACATATTTGCCACAACTCTTTAAGCCCTGTCTCCACAAAGCAAATACCCTTTTGAAAAGAAAGGTTAGACAAACCATTCATAGCATAAAGTTTCCCACCCATTACCAAACTATTTGGAACGATACTCTTTTGATAAGTGAGATCTTCTAGTGCTGTTGTATGCGATAAAGGCTCCCAAGTTCGAGTCTTTGGATCGTAAACCTCTCCCCAATCCTCTGTTTTGGTGTGTATGGAGCCTCCTCCAAGCACACATAGCTTACCATCGATAACTTCAGCTGCTGGATTAGCTCGAGGTACGCGCATATCAGGGAGTGTACGCCATTCATGGTCTTGAAAGCTGAGTGTAAACACTTTTTTGCTTCTCTTTCCTTTTACGAAGCCACCGATGATGTAAACATTCGAGCCGTGTGTAAGAGTTGTTGAAGAAATGGGATGTTGGACGTGAAAGGAAGGGAGGATTGGTTTGAGAATCGGTGAGAGTATTAGCCAACGAGGGTAAGGATTGTAGTTTAAGTTTACGCAAACGTAGATGCGATAATGATGATGATGGTGATGATTTGTGTATGATCTTACACTACAAGAATTATTCGCTATAGCAACGGACAAATCTGTTACTACGACGTTTAATTCGTTGCTATTTCCTCTATAGCAACGGACAGTTAGGAAATAAATTCGTTGCTATAGCTTCGTTACATTTCCAAATTCGTTGCTGATCGTTACCAACTTTGTAACGACCAGCAACGAATAGCAGCGAACGGTATAGTAACGAAATATTTTGATGCTAATCTAGTCACGGATTTATCGTTGTCATTTCGTTGCTAACATAGCCACATATTAATCGTTACAACTTCGTTGCTAACATAGCCACGGATTAATCGTTACAATTTCGTTGCTAACCTAGCCACGGATTTGTCGTTACCATTCGTTGCTAGTTTAGCCACGAATAAGCCGTGACTATTTCGTTGCTATTTTAGCCACGAATTTACCGTTACTATTCGTTGCTAATTTAGCCACGAATAAGTCGTGACTATTTCGTTGCTAGTTTAGCCACGAATAATCCGTGGCTATTTCGTTACAACTATAGCAACGAATTATTCCGATACAAGTTTGGTTTTTATTTAAAAAAAATAAATCGAAAATTCTATTTTTTTTGTTTAGAATTTAAAACATTACTACATCCAAAAGTACACTAACAAATATAAAACTGTATCGAAATACTGAAATATGCAAAAGTACACTAAACAAAATATCCAAATACATTATCCAAAAAAAGAGTTCAAAAAAAGAGTTCAAACATACACAAAAGAGGCTTAGTCCAAGTCATCGATCAAGTTAGGATCGAGTGACCTGCACCAACCCTCGAGTTCCGGATTCCGTGATGTTCCCGGTTCAGCGAGTCGGAACATAACCCGGGAGTGCGGTCGAGGAGCCATTTACCCGAGGAGAGTGCGGCCGAGACGGTTGTGGTCGACGATTCTTTGGATCAACCCCAAGGGCCTCAAGAATCGGCTTCGCGTCTCCGAATTGTCTCCACGTTTGAGCAGACCGTCTCAACCTTTGTCTTCAACCCATCAACCCGCAACTCCATGGAGATGTTACGAACAAGAGAAGCTGGAGGTGGTTCGTTGGGGTCGACGTTTATGTCATGTGAGCTCCCAAGGCCGTAGTATCTTCCCTTATTAGGCTTAACATGCTGCAACACAAATGAGCAAAGAACACAAATAAGCAAACAACAAAAATGAACAATTCCGTTAAGAATGTGTGTAAGGTAACAAACACATAAGCAAGATAAAGAACAAGCAAAACTTAGAATGAAATCAATTCTCATTACCTGAAGATATGTCTTGTTAATAACCCGAGAAGGAATCGATTCCCCACCCGGACTGGCCGTAGAACCCGCAGCTTCGGTTGCCTCGACTGCAGCTGCCTCAACCTCTTTCACAATTGTCTCGGCTCGTTTGTCGATGAACGTACCATCTTTGCGTGTATGCGTCTTACGCACAAGTTGTGTGAAAGATGGTGGTTCTCCTGTTTCGACCATCTACAAGAAGCACAACGCAACACATCAAAAACAGACCCAAACATCAACAAAGAATTCATATAGCACTCATATAAAATTGTAAAGAAACTAAACTAACTCATACAAAACTCATAATTAAACTTGTAACTTATATAACGTTCATAAACTAATCACTCATATAACATTCATAAACTAATAACTCATAACATTCATAACTAATAATTGATTTATAAATAACAAACAATATACTAAATGGAAAAGGAACATACCATGTCATACCCTATTTTGGCAAAAGAGATCGGACCAAGACAATGCTTGCTTACCCCTAAACCATCCGGATCGGATTGCCTGTTTGCGGAATTGGTGGTTGACCTACCCCGACATTCTGGTGTGTCCCATTGCTCTAACATCGTGATCCAATGCTCCTCGCAGACGTACTTCGGCTTCTTCCCTTGCGACTTCTTCTTGCCGATTCTTTGACCGATTGATAACATTGTCTCCTTCCTCCATAGATAGAAAACCAGACTATGGTGTGCTGGTTCCCAATAGTAATGTTGCTGAAAATAAAAGTGAAGGATTAGTTAGATACAATTACACTAACCATCACAACATAGTCTCTCTATAAAATAAAAAAGTGAAAGGAACAAAACAAAGAAAAGATAGAAACACTGACCACAAAATCCTGCCACCATTCTTGCACTCTCTCCTCTGGAATTTGGGACCAATTCCACCAAGGAGCCATGAAATTGTTCTGCCAAGTAGTCCGGACGTATTTCTTCACCTCCGGATCAATACCAAACCTGAAATATCCAAACAATATGAATAAACACAAACAAGAATACTAAGTTAAATATAGACTTGTGTGATAAAAAAATTAACAAAAAAGATTAAATAATGACTTACCATAGAGCTCCATTTAGCTTCATTGGGTGGAGGACTTGCTGGTTCCTTCTAGCTGGAGCATTGAGGAGAGCTTCTATGCTCATTCAATACACCCTTCGTAAAGCGGTTGACTAGCAGCTTCAAAAGCTTGATAAAGGCTATCGTTAATTGGCTCTTCCTCAACATTTTGCTGAAATTCGTCTTCTATTCTGATACCTTCTTGACCCATGTTAACCTCATCATATGGAACTTCAGTGTTAACATGACCATCAAACGTTTCTTCTTCTTCATGTCCAAAGTGCGTCGGCATCGAAGATTCTCCAACATCATAACAATTTTCTCCATGGCTTGTCCAAATGTAGTAGTTTCCTTTAAACCCTCTCCTTAATAAGTGCTTAGAAACCGTAAAAGCATCGAGTCGCTTCAAATTTCTACACCGAACACAAGGACAAGCCATAGATCCACGGACTTCAAAAGAAGCTTGATTGCAAGAGAAATTTATGAAAGTGTTAACACCCTCTCTAAATTCTTCGTAAATGTCATTTGTGTTTGGATCTATATGATGATCCATCCATTCTCTTGAATGAAAGAAATGTGTCATTTATTTTCTATGTAGATGAAATTGATGAAGAGAGAAAGAATGAGATTTTTTGAGTTATAGAAGGTATGGTGCTCCGGAAAATTTTGTGCGTTATGTTTTTAATTTAAGCAATCGTTAGTAATCGAATAATTTCGTTGCTAAGTTAAGTTTTAATCGAACCACTCATATAGCCACAAATAGCAACAAAACAAATTAGTGGCTAATTTCAAATAATTATCCTGACAATTTTGCAACGAAATAGCCACGAAAATGTTTCGTTACCACTATTAGTTGCTACTTCCTTGCTTTTTCCTTGCTTTTTTGGTATCGAAATAGCAACGAAACAAATTAGTGGCTAATTTCGAATAATTACCTGACAACTTTCTCGTGATGTGACCATTATAAATTTAGCAACGACTATTTCGTTACTAATCGTGGCTATATTAGCAACGAAATAGCAACGCACCGACGTCGTTACAATTTTGCAACGAAATAGCCACGAAAAAGTTTCGTTACCACTTTTCGTTGCTACTTCCTTGCTATTTCCTTGCTTTTTTGTATCGAAATGCATCGGAATTGTTATTTCGTCACTAGGTTAATTTTCGTTGCTTTTCGTTGCTTTTCGTGGCTTTTCTGGATTTAGCCACAAACACTTCCTCACCAATTCGTTGCTATATAGATTAATTCTTGTAGTGTTATGGCTTCGAGTTCAAGAGAGAATATTAGTGATCTGAATAGTTTGGAGACGAGAGATAATTTTGGACGACGGGTTTTCGAGACACGAGACAAACAGTCGACAACGATGTCGTTTGGTAAGGAAGATAATGGGATGTGAGGAGGAGGAGACGAGTTTGATGTTTCCTTCTTCTTCTCCTTCTTCTTCTCCTTCTCCTTCTCTTCTTTTTCCCTTGATAATAGTGAACCCATATTTTTGTGAGAAGGTATGTTTGTTTTTAATTTGGTTCTTTTGGTTTTTATATTTCACAAAGTATTTTGCGAGATTTTATTCCTAATTAGCCAAAACACTATGTAGATTGTTTTCTATATTTTGAAGAATTTTCATAAAAGTTATTTAATAAAATATGTCAGATTTTTGAATGTAACGTATTGATTTACATTTAAAAGGAAAAACAAATAACAAGAGGGCTAAATTGAAAAGGCCGAAACAAATATATATATATATATAAATTCTAACGTGTAACGATAATTCCGCGAGCATCAAATTAGAAAAATACAAATTCTTAACCCCAACAAATAATGAGCCTATAAACATTAATGGGCTTGATATATAAAATATCTAGGGTTTAGGGTTTACGCAAAGTTATTAGGCCTATATAAAAAGTAGCTTGGACATAATTTTATGCCTAGGTTTAAGGTTTAAATTAAGTTGTACGAGGCAAAAGGCATCTTTTTTTACAACATCTAATCTCTAGATACTTGTTTTTGATCTTCGCCCTTACATCGACAAAACATGGGGTACGTGTCTCTTTTGCTTTATAGATGCCACGTGATGATTTGTATTAGAGATTGTCTATTTGGTGATATTGTTTTAAATCATAATATTAAAATTTTATAGAAAGCCACGTGGAATGAGAGCAGGGAGGAAGCTGAAGAAGCAAAGGACAAAACAGAGATGGGCAGACAAAGGTTACAAGAAGTCTCACCAAGGTAACGAGTGGAACAAGCCTTTTGAGACTTCTTCTCATGCCAAAGGAATCGTCATCGAGAAAATGTATGTTCTATTACTATTATTATTATTATTATTTGTTTTTTTAATGCTACTTTTTGATGAATCAATGTTTTTTTTTTATGGATTAGTGGTATTGAGGCAAAACAGCCAAACTCGGCAATAAGAAAGTGTGCAAGAGTTCAGCTTATCAAGAATGGGAAAAAGATTGCTGCATTTGTTCCTAATGATGGTGGCTTGAACTTCATTGAAGAAAATGTTAGTCTCTTTGTTAGTTTTAATTCATATAATTAGATTATTATATGTGAAAATTGATTAGAGTGACCTAGTTTGGCATGGTCTCAACTATTCTAACCCTCAAAAAGATAGGTTGCTAGAATAACCCAACAAATGTGTAAAAAGTCTAAAAAACCAGGTTTTTGTTTAATATTAACGATAATGCCATTGACCTTTATATTTTGGAGATATTTGAGAAAAATTTTGTTGGGCTTTTTCATATTTAAAAATTTACACGAAAACGAAATTTTTTGAATTCAAATTTAAAATTCAGGTTTTCAATTTTTTGTGATCTTAATTAATTAATAAAAACATAACTAACCTAATTTTCCAAAACTTGTTATTCTCCCAATAGCCGCCGGTGAAAGAAAAAGTGGTTCTTCGTCCTCTTCTCCTCGTCATCTTGCCGTCTTTTCCTCTTTATCTCCTCTTGTCGTCTTTATCTCCTCGTCATCTCGCCGTCCTCTCCTCTTTATCTCGTCTTCCTCGTTGTCGGCGAGGTTCTTTTTTGCCCATTTTTGTGCTTAGAAAACCATGGTGGAATGTTGATAAAGGGTTTTGTTTCCATGGAGTGTATGCTTATTCGTGCTCATGTTGAGCTTATATGGTCTTGTTATGATATGATATGTGAGTGTTTTGGTGTTTAGATTGGTTTGTAAGGGATTGTTGTGCTCTGAAACAATGGTGGAATGTATACTTGTTTTGTTTCCATTGTAATTGCAGAGAACAACACATGTCCTGAGAATCCAAACAAATTCTCTGTTATTTATGGCGTTGGAGGAACTATTAGGCTCTTAGCAGGTACTATATATTATACATGAACATACTTAGCTTATATATATACTTAGGAACATACTTACTTGAATCCATGGTTTATTTATGATGATTTTAACTTTATATATATATATATATATATATATATATATATATAAGAACATACTTACTCATTATAACCTCAAGGAAAGAAGTCGGGGCTTTTTTTGGTTTCCCTATTTTCCGAGTTGAATCTATGAAGTTTCTGCCTTGCAACGATGCTTCGAGGTTCGCTACCTCTCAATAAGTAAGGTTTATGTAAATTTCAGCTTATATATTATTATCAAGTTGAGTTTTCTTACGAGATTCTTCACTACTTGGAAAATGGTGACTTTTGCAGAAAAAGGATGAAACGTATTTTAGGACTCTCTTGCAAGCACTTGAGACAACCCCTAGATTGTATTAGTCGTATGAAACGGATATAACATTAAAGTAAGTTTCACTATAGACTGGTGATATTGAGAAATGGTGTCTTTCTCTAAATGTATGTGAGTTCCTCTGCTTTAAGAATTACATACATTAATTTCTATGTTACAGCCTGCAAAGAAGGTGCAAGCTAGCAGAAGGTATAGCTAGAACTCCATATACTGATTCAATATATGAAGTTCTCTAGCAGAAGGTCTTCTAAATTAATTTCTATGTTAAACTATTATTCAGCTTAAAAGTTACGACTTTGGCTCTAAGTGTATTTGTTATTCTTTAGTGATCAAAATTAATGTATGCTATAGCTTCATATACCGTTGGTTGCCTTGTTTTCAACATTTGAATCCACTAGTATTCATTTAGAAAGATGCTAATACGTCTCTAAGTGTGTATTTTTTGCTTGTTGTAACATGTACATAGGCGTTGGATTTCTGTCATTCGAGTGGAATCATGCACAAAGATGTGAAACCGCATAATGTCATGATTGATCACGAGCAGAGGAAGCTTCGTTTGGTTGATTGGGGTTTAGCAGAGTTCTATCATCCCGGGAAAGAATACAATGTTCGTGTCGATTGAAGGTAGTCCAATTTTGGGTTATTTGTATAGCCTAAGAACAATATTTATTCAATCTTCTTTTGTGGCTGATGAGCAGGTACTTCAAAGGACCAGAGTTGCTGGTAGATTTAATGGATTATGACTACTCTTTAAACTTGTGGAGTCTTGGATGTATGTTTGCTGGAATGGTTTTAATCAGACATGTCACTACCATTTCATATTTTTATGACAGTTGTAATGAATAATGACTTTTTCGTTTCAAAGTTACTTGTCGTGCTTTATCCTATTTCAAATTTAGGGGTTCATGTTGTTGATTAAATGTTCACCAAGTTATAACATTTACAAAATTAACTTAAAAAACACACCAAACTACAACAAATAGGGGTGGGCATGGAGCGGATATCCGGGATTTTGGGGGTATCTGCGATCCGCTTCGCTCCACCCGGATCAACAACCTTACAATTCATAAAAGTCACTCATGTAGTTCAAGGTTTATACTATTGAGGGGTTATGTAGTTTATGAATTTTTCTCACTTCCACTAATACTTCAAATATCATTATTGCGAAATAGTTTAGGGGTTCGTATAACTAACTTCCACTAACACTTCACATAAATTTGTCTCTTTTACATATTAAGGGTGTATACTATCTAGGGTTTCGTGGGATGGTTTAATCATGTGATATGAATTCTTTTTCCCCTTCTACTAAAACTCAAATAAGTTTATCAACACACCATTCCAAGTCGCGGTATAGTTCTCTTTTTGAACACAAGCTAGTTTAAGGGTTAGAAATTGTTCACTACAATTCATATCGATCAACACCACAAACCAACATACACATTTTGTAAACAACAATATTAACATGTTTAGTGGTCCCCAAGAGTTTTTTAAACTAAAGAGAACAAATCAGCTGTTCAAATAATTGGAATATTACCATAGATAAATAATCCAGTGGCCAAACAGTTAAAAAAATCAGCGATATACAAAACAGCAGTAACGTGAGGGTCATATTAGCAAAGATTAACTCAGCTGTCGAAGACAAAACATATCAGCGGTCGCGTAAAACTAGTCAGCAAGAACCACAACTCCGCAGTGTCGTCATTAAAAACAGCTGCCAAAGGGGTCATCCTCGCAATTTCAATTTTAGACACAAATCAGCAGACGTATGAAACAACTACGTTGAAAAACATATCAACAATTACTTGAAAATAAGTCAACGGTTTATTTTTAAACAACTCAGTCTAATCTTAAAACTCAGCAATCAATCAAAACAAATCCGCCAAAAAGTTAAATAAATCTGCTATAAAATATCACTCAGCAATCGAAGTCAACAAAACGGCCAATTTTACAGAAATACCACGTTGTTTTTTAAACATCTCAGCTAATCAAAAGAAATACGCAGACGAAGGACAATCATCTCAGCGGAAAAAATTACTCCGCGAAATCAAATCATCCAAATTGTAAACATCTTCGCCAAATGTAAAGTCAGCAACCAAAGAACCACCGGTCGAGATGTTCGTGTCAAAAAATAGACGATGGCAATCTCGTAATTAAAATTTATCGCTCTTTTATTGCTGATTTATAAATTTCCCGCTGAGAAGTTTACATAGTGGCAAAGTTGTAATTATTTTATTTTACAAACACGCGGTGAGGGGCTATTTCGGTATTAAAAAAAAACCCTTTCCAATCTAGTTATTTATTTTCTTTGTGGGTTACTTGAGACATTATGATGCCAACCAAGGTCAATCTAATTTTTTACCCACCCTTATTATATTGTTAATGTTGTTGTTGTTGTTGTTATAGGATGAAGTATTGGTTGCTGGATTTGGTCGCAAGGGTCATGCTGTCGGAGATATTCCTGGTGTTAGGTTTAAGGTTGTCACGGTTCGTGGTGTTTCCTTGTTGGCCCTTTCCAAGGAAAAGAAGGAGAAACCTCGGTCTTAAAAAAAGAAAGAAAGAGAGCTTCATGTTTTTTTTTTAATTTATTTATTTATATCATTTCATCTTATGATACTTTAGTTAATTTGTCAAGTCTTGTTTTCAGTTCAATTTATATTTAATCAATTTCTTTTGTTACCTCTTTTATTTTCACATATACATGCATAGCTATTACATGTTTATTGGTTTTAGCAAGAATGATTTGTTGATGGGGTCATATATAAAATAATTTTTTTTTTTTTTTCGGAATCATATATAAAATAATTATGGTAATAGTTAAATAGATTTTTACATTCACAATTTAAACGAATAAAGGAAAGAATTCATAGACGATGGTTCAAAATTATTCAAAAAAGGGGTCAGGATTGATTAGCCGTACAAACACAATATTTATAAAATTTGTTGGAGTCAGTTACTCCATACATTAATAACTAGCTCGGATCAAACGTAAGTCTGTTGATAAATTAGGGTAGGGTTCCAGGTCTTTGGGCCATAATCCCTCCCCTTAGTCCGGGGCAATTTGAACTCATGACCTTGGCACCCAAATAGGTAACTTCAACCAACTCATCCAACGCGGCATCGATAACTTTGACATAACTCTTACAATGTATCTTTACTAGCACTGGACCGGCGGGGTAAAATTTTCTTTACAATATCATAAGAAATATTATAAATAAACAAATGGTTATCCTTAAGACATTATTTGGGAAGTGATTTTCCTTAAAAATCCTACGTGTCGACACCGGAATGAGTTTCGGCAAATAAATGGTGACATGGCATAAATAATCATTAACAACCAATAAAATATACAACATGGAAAAATCATTAATCATTTTATTTAAAATCACTAAACATCTTTCAAGGCCCAAACATAAGATTTATGTGAAAACGCTATGTGAAATATCATGTTAAATATAACCACTTTTTATTCATGCAATCATTTGTTTTCGAAAATTTATTTTTTCACAATGATAAAAGTTTAATAAAAAAATCAGGATTCTCTAATAAATCAATAAAATAAAGTTATTAATATTCTTTTTATTTTGATTACGAACATAGAACTCTTGCATGATATAAGTAAATTTATGAAGATCCAAAAATAGTCCTTTAACAAGAAATTTTTTAGAAAATCGAACTCTTTAACACAAACGTTTTCGTTTGATAATATTCATTTAACGAAGCAATCAAACATATTTCTTTCGAATTTATGAAGATCCAGAAAATAATAGGATTAAACTTTGATGTAAAAAATATCTCCCCATTTGTTTAAATTATATTCAAATAATGTTTACCAAAAAACTAAAAGATCGTATAATGTCTTCCCATGTTATAAATAATAGAGGAATTCACTAAATTATTATCCCTTCCTTTACAAAACTCTATCTAATTCAATTTTTTTACATAATTACACCCTTTCAAAATTTTAAAAGGTTGATTTACTCTTTAAAACTTCACCAAAATTAAAAAACTTCATTTGGGTTCGTTAATTAGTGTTTAGGGTATATTGATTAAAGGGGTAGGGTTGTATGGGTGAGCTTAATTTGGATATAATTTTATGTGTTTAGGTATAGTTTTGTGAAAAAAAATTTAAAAGGTGTAGTTTTGTGAAACGTAATTCAAAATATGTAGTTTTGTAATTCTCCCTAAATAATATTTATCAAAAAGAATTTTAACATAAAAAGATATTTTAAGGTAGGATGTTACTTTTAATTAGACAATAAAGCAATTTTCGTAATAAATTTTACTAAAAATAATATTCATATATTTGTTAGGAAAAAATCATATTTTTCCAAATTATTATACGTTAATTAAGGGAGTTTTGCTAACAAAATTTATTGTCAAATATTTAGTTTATAGAGCCGAATTAGGTAAATAGATATTCACGAGTCATATAAATTTGTGGGGAATTACAAAAATACACCATCCGAATCCTTTTTTTACCTAATTTATCAAAATTATTTTCTTTTATACTCAATGACATAATGTGTAATATTGAATGATTTTTTGGACATGTTCAAATTACTACTTCAAAAATAATAATATAGATAAGAAGATATACATTTATTTGATGGGATTGTATAATTCCTAGATTATATTTTTCATAAAGATTATGATAATTTAATTTTTAAATTTTTCTATTTTCAAAAATTTTCATATAAATTTGTTCTTATTTCTCCTATAATCTATGAGTTATCATATATAGTGTTAAAAATATTATATGGAGTATTTCTAACAAAGATTTTCGAGATTTCGGAAATATACTAATAACAAAGATTTTCGAGATTTTGGGAAAATACAATAACAAAGATTTTCAAGATTTTGAAAATATTTTGTTTAAATTATAAAAAATTATAATATTGCCCATGATACGAAAGTCTCGAGATAATAGTTGTAGTTCCTCGATCAAGTCTATATTGAAAACTAACATGGTTACGAGTAGACTAATTCACGACAAAAAATTACACTTTAAAACTGAATTTAATTTAGTAAATAAAAAAATAGTATAAATTTTATAATCGAAACAAAAAATAAATCAAATTGTAAATATTATTATAATAAATCTTAAACCCCATTATCATTATCCATCTCTACCTCAAACTATATTATTTTTAAAATTTATTTGTCGCGCATGGCGCGAGAAGTCACCTAGTAATTTAATAAACATGGATTTGGTAAGTAAAATTTAAAATTAGCTTAAATATTTTTATTACATAGAATATATACCCGTGTTAGTGTTGATTTGGTTCAAATTATTGTAAATCATACATTTTTAAATTTACTTTACAAGCGGATGAGCAAGTGGCCCAATGGTAGTCACCTCTGCATCTAATTGCATAATCCGGGCTTCGAATCTCGCCGCTCTCAGTTGGGAGAGAACTACTTAGACACTAAACTATGATGAAAAAAAAATTACTTTACAAATCTACATTTGTTTAAAATTTCTTTTAAACATACATATTTTCAAATTTTAGATGATTATATTAGATTTATTAAATTTAATCAAATTAAAAAAATATATTCGTATACACTATTGAGTGTTTAATATTAGATGGGGTAGGATTTAGTGTTTAGGTTTATTTGAGTTTAATATTTATTGTTTAAATATATTGATAAGTGTTTAAAAAATCGCTAGGCGCTAATCGGGCGGTTGAGGTAGGCCTAGCGCCTAGCGAAAAAATCTGAGATTAATCGGGGATTAATCGGGGACTAGTTTTTGTACTATTAATACAATTATTCATCATATATTTAAGATATTTTATTTAAATCTATTAAATTCATATATAAAAACTTTAAAATTTTATTAATGTAACTATAAACAATATAATAAACAGATTAACATCATATTTTAAATATTATATATATCATATATTTTTTTCCTAATACAATAGTGAAAGAAATTATAACTAAAAATTATCTAAAAATAATATTAATAAGTTTTTATTGATTTTAGGTGGATATAATATAATTATTTTAATTTATTAAACCAATAAATGAGATATTTGTTCTTGTAAATAATCGAATTAAGGCGAAAAATAATCGAATTAGGCGGAGATTAATCGGATTAGACGGAGATTAATCGGAACAAGGATTTTTAGGAGGCCTAGGTGTTAATCGGGGCGGATGACCACCGCCTAGCGCCTAGGCGGGGAGTAATCGGACCTAGGCGGAGATTTTTAGAACATAAACTAAACTTTAAAGTAATTTTGTAAAGCGCAACTTAAAATAAAAAATTTGTAATTCTCCTATAATATTTTACTTTTAGAAAGTTAAATTAGGTTTTTAGTTTCGTTATTTCTATTTATTTGCATATAAAATGAAGTATAGCTATTGTATATTAAAGATCCTAGCTAAGAACATCCACATCGCAAGTGCTAAAGTAGAGTTTTTTTTTATTATTACAACAAGTTAACAAAAAGGTTACACCACTTCATCGCAAGGCCACGTCTTCCCCGTGCCAACTTATCTGCTTATATGTTTTTCGTGCGTAGTATGTTCTTTATCCGGAAGTGTGTGAAATACTCAAGTAAGGCATCAAACTCTTTTAACATAGTGAAAAAAGCAGGTTATTCCGTGGGACTGCAAGATTGTCACCAATGTTGTGCTATCTGTTTCAAGATTCTGACAACAAATGTTTCGTGCCTTAATAACTTCCATCGCTCAAAGTAGGGCCTTAAACTCTGCCTGTAAAGGAGAAAAGCTCATTCTATAGCACCTTATTCCCATCAGGTAGCTAGAACCTTCTTCATTCAAACAAATCCATCAGCTTCCTTCAAATTCTTCTGTACTTTTCCACGACCCGTCAACAATACACATTATCCCCGCATCCGTAGCTTGCATAATATCTGTCAAATTGAAACTTGTGACGACTGGGGTAGCATCCTCGGAACTTTGTGTTTCAAACCATGCTTTTGATTCCTCACTGCATGTTTTGCGATCTCCGGTGAGTCTACGTCCACATCTTTGAAAACCTTCCGGTTTCTTGATTTCCATAATAACCACAATATCCATGAGTAACATTTTTGTGAAGTTGAAATGGCAAAGACGCATCTTTAACACCTTTTGGATATCCTTTTTAGATTCAAAATAGATTTGGAAGCATCCTCTTCCAAGATCAAGTCCTCTTACTCTTCCTTCTACATCCCAGATTCGAGGTCCAGGCATGAAAGCTAGGAGAGCAGTTGTGCTTCTTCCTTCATGGAACATTCTACCAACCAGAGTTTTCTTAAAGCTTTCTTCCACCTCAGATAAGTCACATTCAGGAATATGGACCATATCTTCTTCTTTCGTTTCTTATTGATTAATGCGTCATCTTCTAGGGTCGAGACCCTTGAGAGTTTTTGCTTGCCAGTTCTCATACCTTCGGCTTCACACCACCTCAAGCTAGAACACTTTACAGGTTGATAACTCTTCAATCACTTCACAAGAAACCCTAGTTTCTTTGTTAAAAAACACCGAAACCATTTACTAGATTCTTACTCGCACGGGAGTAATATTTACAAAATATTAATTTTATATAATTTTAAATTATTATTTTATTGATAAGTATTGAATAATAAAGTTTTAATCATATATATGTATGTTCTAATATCAAATATTTTTTATATATCATAAATTAAATACGATATATTTTGACCCGTCGCAAAACTACGCATGACGTTTCGCAAAGGTATAAAAATATTAAAAAATTAGATTTTTAACAAAATTTGGATACTTCTAGTTTTTTGTTTACATCATCGATTCAAATATTCTAAGAAAATATTTTTAAATAGTTAAATTTTTCTATAAGTTAATTGTTTTTAAAAAACTTAAAATATATCATTAATATTGTGGGATGGATTATCATAAAATTGAAGTATTTATAACAATTTATTTTTCATTATGTTACTTATTTATTTTTATTTTCGTTTTTTATATTAATCCTATTATTTATGAATAGTTTTTTATATTTATATTTATTTTATTTTTTAAATTTCGTTTTTCTTTTAATCCTATTAAATAGGAATATTTTTTAATTTTAGTTTAGTTTAAAATTACCTTATACTAAAATTTATACAATGACATTACATGTAATTAAAAAAAAAAATTAAGTTTTTTTCAAAATTTGTTCTTCCCAGTTAATAGTATAGATTTTATAAACGATCGTTTTTTAAGGGGAAAATGGTTAGAAAAGATGTTATTGACTTGTAGAATGCATATATGGACAAATATGAGAAAGGCAAAATTGTTAGAGAAAGAAGAAAAAGTTTAGTCTATAAATTGAAAAATCTTGTAGGGGTGTTATTCGATAGTTGTTTTTAAATCTTAGGTGATTTGATGTGATTTTATAATCTAACTCTTTGAATTCTAAATGTTTGACGATTTAAAATCAATTATTATGGAAATCATTTTTTTATATTTTAAAATCTCACCAAAACACTTTGGATTTAAAATCTTATTTTTGTTCATTACCATATGTAATCATTTGAAATGACTTAAAAGTCAAATGTCATCGGAATGTTGAATGACACTAGATTTTATAAAATGATTTCAAATCATTTATTGAATAACCCAGGATTTTAAAATCCGTTAAAATATGATTTATAAATATCATATCCAATAACACTAGATTTAAAAGAAAAATTTAAAAACAATCAATTGAATAACAATGAATTCTAATTAGATTTCAAATCTATTAAACACCTTGATTGAATAACACTCACGTAATCTTGCCTGTTGGTTTAGTCAAAAAAAAAAAAAAAAATCTTTTCTGCTGGTTTTTACTCTTTATTAAAAAAGTGTACATAAATTATGTAATGCGAGTCAAAACAGTCATGTAAATTGAATTTCATTCGGTTTTGTAATGAACATGATCATTTATTCATATTTTGACATTTTTTACTCTAGTTAAAAAAGATCTAATGGTATAATATTATATCCTTTGCTAATTTTGATTTTCGTTTTGATTTTCTTAAAAGTAAAATCAAAACGTAAAAAAATGTTGTGTGTTTAAGGTTTAGGGATTATATTTGAAAATATTTAATTAAAAAGGGGTTTGAAGATCTTAACTTTTAATCAATGGGTGTTATAGCTTTTTACCAGATTAAAGATCAAAGATTATAATACACTATTGAAAGGAGACATTTGGGTTCTCAAAAGTGTTATTAGAGCAGATAAACAAAACTAATTCAAAAACATAACCATTAAACAAAGGGAAAATGACCATTTAATTCCCGAACATTTAAATTTATGTCATTATATTCCCCAACTTCAATTTTAGACGTTTAATTCCCCACCTTTTACCCGCGGAACTTTAAATTGAAATTGAAGTTGGAGGTAATGACATAAATATGAATGTTCAAGAATTAAATGGCCATTTTTCCAATATGTTGGTAAAATACACAAGTGTGGGTAAAATCCCAAGTGTGGGTTAAATACCCTGTATTTTTTTTTTACAATTTATATCAAAAAATTTGGGCAATCGTGATAATTTTCATATATGAGTAAGTTTACAACTTAGATGTCAAACAAACTCATAAAAACGTGGATTATGGTTTTGTATTGGATAAGAAAATAAGCAGCTAAACATCAAAAAAATAAAATGAAAGAGACTGTCTCTGAATCGAAAAGAGAGAAGGAGGAGAAGAAGGAATTGGAGGAGGTTGAGGAGATAGCTTCCTTCATCTCATCAACCTATTTCTCCTCAGAATCATTCTCTTCCGTCTTCTATCTTTTCGTTTCAAGACAGATTCCTTCAACTTTTTTTCTTTTTTGACGTAAATTGAAAATAAAAAAAATACAGGGTATTTTAACAACACACGTTACAATTGAATTAAAAGTAAAATCAAAACGTAGAAAAATGTTGTGTGCTTTAGGCTTAGAGTTTATATTTGAAAATATTTAATGTTTTAGGTTTTTTATCATATTGATCAAACAAAGTCAAAAACTAACAAGTGTGTTTAAAGATCTTAACTTATATTCAATTGGTATATATAGCATTTTACCAGATTAAGGATCAAAGGCTATAATAACCATTAAACAAATAATAAAATATAGCCATTGAACGAATATTTAAGCCAATTGAATAAAATATTACCTAAATAGTTCCAGAAAAAAAAACAATTTGAGAAGGGAAGTAGCCTCAGTAAGCCAGCGTTTTTCACATCAATGTATTCAGACGGTAATTCCATATTTTAGCAATAATCATCATCAGCTTCTTCCCATTAATCAAACTAATTTACTAAATTTTATTAAAAAAATATTTAAATTGAAAAAAATAAATGTAATCGCCGAAATGGCTCCGTAGATCACAAAAGATTCAAGATCCACAGGTTCCTATCAGAAAAGCGAATCACAATCATCTGTTTACGTCCAATGTAGCATCAAAGATCATTGCCCATTTTTTAAAAAAAAAGGCTATCATCGACGTGGCATCGGACAATTAAAATAATTAGAATAAAAAAAATAAATTAAATAAAAGCCCTCAGCGAACCCTTGTCAAATCACTCACACAACGGACACAGAACGGTGGGAAGTACGGTTTAGCTTAAACCGACCGAAAAACATGAATCAGATCGTAACCGGTTCCGGTTAAGGAAACCGAATTACGGAATCGTGAACAGTGATCGGTGGGATGGGTTAAGACTAAACCGGATGCAATCCTCGTTCAGTCAACGCTGCTGTGTAAAGTGTCATACGGCACTTCCTATCTATGGGATTGCTTCATCATCGGGTAAATATATTTCCATACGACGGAGAGAAAAAATCAGAAATACTTATAAATTATTATAATCAAAAACAATTGAGAAGAGTAACTAACCTAATAAAATTCTAGATCGAAAAAAATATAAAATCGATTTGTGTTTTGAGGAGATGGGAGAGAGAGAGAAGGTAAAGCTGGATTTATATAAGAGGGGTATGTGGCGGCTTCACTTGAAAACCCTAATATTTTCTTAATGTTTATAAGAGGCCCATTAAGAGCCCGTTTACAAGACTCTAGTTCGTAATAGTTTTGGGCCTATCTATGCTCTTTTTATGTAAATGGGCCTATTTTGTTATGTTATGTCCCCACCTAAATGCATTAGCAGCTTGGAGACAATTAATCATTACACAAGGAGAAAGATGTGACAAACAATTAATATAGCTTGTGATTATTACAAAAAGTAGTGGTAGCAAAATAAGTATAACTGTTAGACTCTCTATGCACACATGCTAAATGCTAAAGTTTATAAAATCTTTATATGTTGTACTCCCGTCGCTTTTATACGTGACCATATTTAGTTTGTTTTATAATAGTATTTGATTTCTTTATTTAACGAGGAATTCACAAAACTACGCCATTTTATCCATTCCTTCACAAAACTACTTCTAATTTAATATTTTTATATAATTACACCCTTTCAAAATTTTAAAAGCTTGATTTACCCTTTAAAAAATCATCAAAATTAAAATCTTTTCGTTTGGGTTCGCTAATTAGTGTTTAGGATATAATATTAAAGGGGTAGGATTGTGTGAGTAAGTTTTATTTGGATTTAATTTTGAATGTTTAGGTGTAGTTTTGTGAAATAATTTTGAAATGGTGTAGTTTTGTGAAATGTAATTCAAATGATGTAGTTTTGTAATTCTCCCATATTTAATCGTGAATGTTGATATATGACCTAGATTCACAATGAAATTTCCACCTCAAGCAAAATCAACTCGTCCATGGTTAAAAATTTGCTAAACTAATGTCTTAAAAATGAAGTTATCCTTAATCTATACCATCGATCAGGGTTTCAATGTGTGACATCCGAAATTAGGTGGGGCGATACCACAATAATGAAAAATATTAGGTGGAAGTTGAACACTCTTTTTTATAATAAAAGTGCTAGAAATTACAAGCATCACGATTCCTTTGAATCAGTCTATGATTTTGACCTTAACCATATCAATATAGCATATTAGAATCGCATTAATTGTATATAACAACTATATTCGGCTTGATTGGTTATGTTGTAGCTTTGAACTTTTTTTTACGTAGGAATTAGAATTTAGAGTTTTTGGTTTAAAATGTTAATCACCTTAGCATCTATTGAGTTTGATCTCAAAACATGGCTGTAACTTTAAAATAAATGAAAGCTTGCTTTTTTGGACTTTTGAAAAAATGGCTCTAAATAAATAAGGAAATAAAGTGTCTTTGAAAAAAATTTAAAGACAGGGCATGATTGGTTTATTTTTGTGGTTGTAGAAAAATATTGGTTTAACAAAATTTCTAAAACCTCAACCAATCACCCCGATTAAGGTAGTATTGTTCCTAACAACATCCAATTAACGTATTAGTAGTGTAAATAACTAAAGTTCCTATAAATAACAGAGTAACATCTAAAGTTAATTTCAACACATAGCGCCCAAAAAATGGAAACTAAGATCCCAAAGTCTATGATCATCGGTGTACAAAGCGTCGTACCAATGGAAGTAACACATCACCGGAAAGTACGTTCCATAGCCGTCGTTGACCCTGTCGGAGTAGGAATATTCCGGCGAACACTAAACATAGTAACGTATAACAAGCAAGGAGGAGATGACGAGAGTGGGTGGTTAGTCGCCGGGTTGATCAAGGAGTCGTTAGGTAGAGCCTTGAAGGAGCAGCCTATGATCTCGGGTAGGCTAAGGAGGAGGAAGACGGTGGATAATCGTCTTGAGGTGGTGACTAATGATAGTGGTGCTAGGCTTATGGAGGCTAGGTTTCCTGCGAGTTTTAAGGAGTTTCTTGAAATGGTGAAGATAGACAAGAACAGAGCAGAAGCAGAGATTGTCTTTTGGAGAGACATTGATGAAGATAATCCTCACTTCTCTCCTTTGTTCTATGTTCAGGTTGTTTCATCTACTAAATTTAATCATTTACTAAATTAATAGAGGTTGATTGCTTCACAAGTCATTTACTACATATCAGTTTTCTATTTAGTAAATAGATTTGTTATTACATTTTTAGCAAAAGATGTTTAATTCTCTAAATAGTTTTTTGAGAATTTCTTCTTATGTGATATGATAAATAGGTGACTAATTTTGAGAATGGTGGGTACACAATTGGTATAAGCTGCAGCATAGTTATAGCTGATCTCATCCTCAAGACAGATTTTCTGACCAAATGGTCTCAAATCCAAAGCTCTTTGGTCCGTGCCCGAACCACACTCAAACCAATCTTCCACCTCCCTTCTCAAAAGCCACACCTTGACAATTACCTCGCTGAGTTTTCTTGCTCAGGCTATGTTCTCGACCGCGGTGAAACTGTTGTTTTTCGAGCCAAAACAAGCCCCCGAATATCAATAGCATGCATGAAAAAGCCTGTTGTAGCCCTTGAAAAAGAGTGTGTGGATGTTTTCTTGTTCCGCAAGGAACAAAACAATGATGAATATACTCTCGGATGTGATAGTACAAAGGTAGAGATACATTCTAGAGATGGAGAGATCATCAGCGATTGCGATTTGGAGGAGACAGATTGTAAGGTATTTGATAAGAATTTAGCGTTTGGGGAAAGATTTGAAGTTATGTCATGTTGGATTGGGTCTGTCTCAAAAGGGGTTTTGTTCGTTATCTCATCTACTTTTGGAGATAACAAGCCAGTTGCTAAATTTATTGTTGCCTTGCCAAAAGAGTAACAAAGTATTTATCAGTGACATATTTCGTTTTATCGACGACTGAGTAATGTTATTATGCTACTAATGTAATGGGTATTTAAGTAAGATATTGATTGTGGTATCTTGTGATGATGTATATTTCTATATTCTGTTAAATCGTGTATCTTGTAAGACACGGAACTATATATATAAAGAATGTATTTGTTTATTATGTACATATATATGTAATTCAAAAACCAAGCGTTGAGGTGGTAAAAGTGCTTAGTGGTAGTTTGAAATCGAGGTGATAAAGAAGAACGTGGGTCGGAAATCTCGTTATGACAACTCGCGAAGCGTCAAACTGAGACTGCGCTCGGTTGTTTTATTGATAATATGTATTTATAAAAGTGTCGAAGTGCTTTGCGAGCTACAAGATAGTGAATTGATTTTTCTAGTAGGTTTTCTCTCTGTAAAATCTTTTTTTTGCTCTGAAGCGGAACTCTCTATTTATAATAGAATTTGGCACGCTAGCAACGCGTCCAGTCCGTACATTCGACCAGCTCCAGCGGAAAATACGCTTGTCTGTCTACTGCTTGTAGGTCGTACGGTCTGTATGTGCGACCTGCCCTTCGACCTACAAGTCCGTACTGACGTCACTGTTATTGTCGGGCGTGCGTCTAATGGATTTAAGCGGGCCTCAAATAAGTGGGTCGCGGCGTCGGCATTTTGAACTTCTCGGAGGGGTCGGACTTTGTTGGACTTTAGCCCACCCTTAACACCAACACAATCGATCTAGCATATCTATCAGACCAAACCAGCCTAGTTCTGTTTGAAGCCGTGGAAGTATATTTGGGCCTTTAAAGCCCAAAATAAAAACCTCTGAATCAAATTGTTTACTATATGAAGCTCCAAAAGCCCAAAAAAATAACCGGATTACGCAAACCGGTATATCGTACCACCAATAATCCGGTCCGGTTCGGGAGATGTAAAACTAGCCTCTGCCTTTCAAATCCAATCCCTTGAACATGTATCTGATTTTTCACACGAAATAAAAATAAAAGAGCTAAAAAGCCACATGAAGATCCTAACCGTTGGCGAGTAATGAGAGACCTTGTCATTGTCTTTGGCTCCTCCTCCGCCATAACCAGTCCTCATCACCACCACCAACACCGTCGCTGTTACGCAACCGCACCGGAAGCCAACCGGAAAACTAAACTTAGCTCTTCTTCTTCCCTCACCAAGCAACAACACTTGGCTTCTCCTGCTGCTTCAGTTTCCTCGACGAATCCTCTCTCAAGCCACTTATCCGAAGCCGTGAGATGGATCCCGGACGGCTCGGTAGAGTATTACGCCGATTTCGCCTCGAAGCTCGCCGAGGATGGCCGGATTCAAGACGTCGCGCTCATCGCCGAGACCCTGGCTGCGGAATCAGGAGCTAACGTGGCGCGTTTCGCTTCGATGGTTGATTCCGATCTCTTATCGAAAGGGATTTCGATGAATCTTCGACAAGGAAATGTAGAGAGCGTTGTTTACACTTTGAATAGAATCGAAAAAGTAGGGATTGCTCCATTGGAACTTGTTGATGAATCTTCTTTGAGATCAATGAGGAGATTGTTTCGTGCAATGGCTAACTCTGTGCAAGTTGAGAAAGCTATTGACTTGATGGAGATACTTGCGGGTAATAATAATACTATATCAATCTTGCACTTACACTGTGTTTTGGAGCCTCTTCTCTTGACTTGAAAGCTGCTGCTTCTTATTTCAGGTTTTAGATTCAAAATCAAAGATTTAGTGGACCCTTTCGATGTCGTAAAGATTTGTGTCGACATATCTAATCCCCAGCTGGCTATTAGGTAAGGCTTGCTTCTCCACATATGAGCATAGTCCTGCTGAAGTTTGTGTGCTAAAGATTTGGTGAATGTGCAATGCAGATATGCGTGCCTTTTGCCGCATACAGAGATATTGCTTTGTAGAATTATTCATGGTTTTGGAAAGAAAGGAGATATGGCCTCTGTAATGACTGCATATGAAGCCTGCAAAGAAATTTTAGACACTCCTAACATGTATATATACCGCACTATGATAGATGTTTGTGGCCTATGTGGTGATTATGTTAAATCGAGGTGCATATATGAGGTAATTCCCTGATTATAGTTTGATTAGTTTCATGAGTGTCCTTTATATGAAACCATAAGTTTACTTTTGTCTGCCATCCTGAATTTGAGATTTGTAGTTAACTCAATATCTTGTGGCAGGATCTTCTCAAAGAAAACATTAAACCAAATATCTATGTTATGAACAGTCTAATGAATGTTAATTCCCATGATATTGAGTACACACTAAAAGTATACAAGAATATGCAGGTATGTTCTTGTTTCTGTCTCTTGATAACACTTTTAAGTGAAATGATATGATGAGGTATTTGACTGATTTTTCAAATTCGGCATGTCGTGTGCAGAAACTTGATGTTACAGCTGACATGACATCTTACAATATACTACTGAAAACATGTTGTCTGGCTGGACGGGTTGATCTCGCCCAGGACATATACAAAGAAGCAAAGCGAATGGAATCTTCTGGACTGCTGAAGTTGGATGCCTTTACATATTGTACTATTATAAAGGTACAATATCGACATGTTTGGAAAACTAATGTTATCATTTTGTTTTGCTTTTGTATCCCATAAGACTCTAAGTAATGCCTCAAGATCAGGTTTTTGCAGATGCAAAGATGTGGAAAATGGCCCTCAGAGTCAAAGATGATATGCACTCAGTTGGTGTAACCCCAAATACTCATACATGGTCATCGTTAATCAGCGCCTGTGCCAATGCCGGTTTAGTTGAGCAGGCAAATCACCTTTTTGAAGAAATGCTTGCATCTGGCTGTGAGCCTAATTCTCAGTGTTTCAACATCCTTCTGCATGCTTGTGTTGAAGCTTGCCAGTATGACCGAGCTTTTCGTCTTTTTCAGTCTTGGAAAGGAAGTTCAGTCAAGGAACCCTTATACGCAGATGATATAGTTAGTAAAAGTGGCATTTCCATCCCAAATAAGTTAAAAAATCATGGTACTTTGGTGAATAGCTATTCTACATCACCTAATATCCAAGCTTCAAATAGATTTTTCTTCAAGCCAACAACTGCTACGTATAATATACTCTTGAAAGCTTGTGGTACTGATTACTACCGAGGAAAAGAATTGATGGATGAGATGAAGAGCCTAGGCCTTGAACCTAATCAAATTACATGGTCGACTTTGATCGATATATGTGGAGGTTCAGGCGATGTAGAAGGTGCTGTACGGGTGAGTCCACTGTTCTCTTGACTTTCAGTATCAGTCCTGCAAATTTCTTTCGTAAAACATAGAAATGACATAAAGGTGATCATAGAATTCTCATGCTTCAGGTTTATAGGCTTTTGAATACATTTAAACTATCATTTATGGGATTAATGCAGAAATGTGACAATTTCCCTGATAGACATTCTTCTTCCAGCACAGATTTTGAGAATTATGCATTCAGCTGGAACCAGACCTGATGTTGTTGCCTACACAACAGCTATTAAGGTATCAATCTCTCTCTTACTGGTTTTAAACATTTTTAATATGTTCTTACCTACTGCTCAACTCCAAGGCGTGAAGACTAAATCCTAATGATCTTGCAGATTTGCTCCGAGAATAAAAGTTTAAAATTGGCGTTCTCTTTGTTCGAGGAGATGAGGAGATATCAGATAAAGCCAAACTGGGTAATCCTCTTGGCCGAATTTTTTTTATCGCTTTGTGTCCCTCTAAGTTAGTTCATCCAAATACAAAGTCCTCAGTCCAAAGTTGTTTCTCAGGTGACCTATAATACACTTCTTAAAGCACGAAGCAAATATGGTTCTTTACTTGAAGTGCGGCAATGCTTGGCTATATACCAGGACATGCGAAAAGCAGGGTAAGTTTAGTCAACTTGTCTGGTGTATTTTTATCTTCGTGATGTTTCCACATCTTCAGACAAGTTAGGAGGCAATTTAGCTAACAAGCAAAGCCACAATACTACAGATACAAACCAAACGATCACTTTCTCAAGGAACTTATTGAGGAGTGGTGTGAAGGAGTCATACAGGAAAACAATCAAAGCAGTGATAAAATAGTTGACCAGGAAGTTACTACTAACTTGGAGAGACCTGTAAGTCTACTTTTTGAAAAAGTTTCTACACACTTGCAAGAGAGAACGGCAGGTAACCTTGCAATCGACCTTCAAGGACTTACCATGGTAAGCTAGCGGCGGCTAAAAAGACATTATTACAGTACTTTCTGCACATACAATCACGTCAAAACATCTGGATCCATTTACAGGTGGAGGCTCGACTTGTTGTTCTAGCAGTTTTGCGAATGATCAAGGAAGACTATATGCGAGGTAGGATTCAAAAAGCATGTGCATCATCATAAGTTAAAGACTGAATAATATATCACCTTGTAAGGACTAATAATAAGCACAACTGTTAACTATCTGAATCTCTCTTTTGCAGGTGATGTTGTAACAGATGATGTGTTGATCATCCTAGGAACCGGTGAAGCGAATACCGATTCTGGAAAGCAAGAGATTGCTGTGAAAGATGCACTTATAAAGCTTTTGAAAGATGAATTGTCTCTTGTGGTTCTTCCTGCTGGACAAAGACATGTGCTGAATAAGAACCAGGTTGCACAGTCCTACGTGGATGACGCAGACCGAGATCAAGAGCATTATACTTCGGAGAACACAAAATCGATGGCAGGTACATCCTCGACAAGGAGACCTGCAACTCTGGAGAGGTTGATGGTCACAAAGGCGTCTCTGCGCCAATGGCTGCAGCGCAAAAGGTAGTTGAACTGACGGGGGTACATACATGTCTTAAGCATCTTTGTATCATATGAACAGAAGTTGCATATTATCTCGATGCACATTATATAATGTTACCTGCTAATAAACAAAAAGAGTTTCTCTTTTTCTTCCTCTGCGTGTAGTCAGCTTCTGTGTAGATTCAACTCAAATAAATTATGATTAAGTTGTTTTATGAATGAATAATAACAAGTAGTCGATATGTCCGAGTGGTTAAGGAGATAGACTTGAAATCTATTGGGCTTCGCCCGCGCAGGTTCGAACCCTGCTGTCGACGATTTTGACATTTTTTGTTCATCACTGATTAAAAACAAACAAGTTGCAGTTCGACAACAAGTAGTAGTTTTTACTTTTTAGGATCTTTGTCTGAAACTCGTTAGCACAAAGTGGGCCTTAGTGTATTCAATTTAATAATAAAAGTAGTCCATTGGTTTCTTTTCGATAGAAATAAAATTCATTTAAAATAGTCGAAAGAGTCTTGTCAAATGAATACAAAAAAACTAAATAAGAAAAGGAATGGAAAAATTACACAGGTATGCCTTTTAAATTCCATTTCACAAAACCACATCATTTTCAAAATATTTCACAAAACTACGCCTAAGCACTCAAAATTAAAAGTTTTTACCTTAAATATATCCCACATAATTGTACCCTTTAATATTATACCTTAAACACTAATTAGCGAACCCAAACGAAAATTTTAGTAATTTTTAAAAGAGTAAATCAAGCTTTTAAAATTTTGAAAGAGTGTAAATATGTGAAAAATTAAATTAGCTATAGTTTTGTGAATAAGGAATTGAAAAGGTGTAGCCCATTTTATTATCAACATTGTAAAATCACATACCAAAAAAAGAAAAGAAAACAAGAACCAAACCCATCTTATTAATCAAAGCACGATACGAAATTAAGAAAACTCCGAAGTAGTGTTAGTAATAGTCATCTTTCATCTTCTTCCCAAACTAACGAAGCTGTCACTTTACTGCAAAAGAAATTTCAGAAACGGTTACGACGTTATAGACAGAATTAAGCAAGATAATAATATAGTTTTATTATTTGACAAAAAAAAAAATATATATATATATATAATATAGTTTTATATTCGAATTAAGAAAAATTAACTCAAACCATTATTTTCCAAATACATTCTAATAAGATATGTTTCTAGAGTTTATGAAAACACACAATTTTTAATACTTGGAGATTTTTATAAAAAATTTTACCATGAACTTCTTGAAGTAATTGATGACATATTCTGAATCAGGTTTAGTCTGCGTATATGCAACCATCTTGTCCATTTCCTGCGCATAATACAATATTAATTAATGGTTAAGATATAAGAAACTAAAATTAGCTTAATCTAATCAAAATATGTGAGTATTGTGTGCACCTCAACCCAAGTAGCTAATTTTGGACGTCCAACAATAATATCATACTTGAAAACTTCCCCAAGGAACATTTGAAATCGTTGGATGAAAGGAACATATGCAATATCGACCTAGCAAAAATAATTCAAGATTGGATTTTTTCAATTATGAAGACAAAAAGGTTCAAACTTTGCAATATATATGTTAGAGATAATTAAGTTTAATGTATATACCAAACTAAACTCGCCAAGGAAGAATGGACCGTCATCATCAAACTTCTCCAAAGCATTTTCCAATTGATCAAAGACCGATGCTAAACATTATTCACACCACTCAAGTTTTAAAACTTGTTTGCATTTGGTGATACTATTTACAAACTAATCCTTCTTTTATAGTATAGATTATAATGAGACATGATAATCCAATCTTACCGGTGTCTTTAGCGGGATCACCTTTAAAAGAGCCAAACACTGTTTTAATGAATGTTGCATCCAAATATGTCAACAAGTCTTCACCAAATTCTCTCTTTGTAGAATCCTTTACCAAGAGAAACAAAAAAAAAATTACATCAAAAAGAAAAGTTCTATATAACATAAAATACAACAATAATGCAAATTCCGAACAAGGTATATATTACCTCGGGGTAAAGTGAAGGACCGTCGAAATTGGTATCGATAAATTTGATTAAATTAAGACTATCTCCAATGACTTGGCCATTGTGTTCAAGTGCAGGCACCTACTTAGTCATTCATTATTACAACTTTAAACTTTTATGAGCAAGGAATATATAGTAATTTATAAGGATTAATTTTATGGTTAAACAATCAATTTTTGTGTGAATTGTTAAGAGAAAAAAAAATAAAGGTTACATGTACCTTCTTTTCAGGGATTACATCCTTGAACCAAGCTGGCTTATTAGAAAGGTCTATAGGAATCAAATTAATCTTCTCTTGCAGACCCTAAATAAATATCCCAAAAATCAATATTAATTAAGACTAATCATGCTTGGATTATTTCTTAATGATCCGACGTTAAACATGAATTTTTAAAAAGTACCTTTATGTTTCTAGTAATCCAAACACGTTGTGCAAATGGGCATGTGTAGCTTATGTACAACCTATATTTAGTATGTAATATAACAACAATTAACAAAAGAAGTTTGTATAACTCAATCCATTTAAAAAGTCATTATATAACAAATATTTTATTTAGAAGGTTAGATTAAGTATTGATCAAGATTCAAGAACACGAAATTAAAAAAAAAATTGAAACCTAGTGGTTCCATCGAACAGAGCAGGTGGATCGGACGTGGCATCGAGTGGAACTTGTCGATCTTCTTCGATACTTTTGTCGACAAATATTGAAAATCAATAAGGAAACAAAATTTATATTTAGCATAATAATCGATGTCACACTAGTCCTCATAATAAGTTTTTTAAAAAAGATCTTACATAGGAGATAGAGACATGGAGAAGATCTTTAACTTCTTCAAGGTATTATTATTACAAAGATGTTGCTTAACAAGAATTGTTGATCAAACTAATAAAGCCAAGTGTGTACATATAAAATGGAGACTTAGAAGAGGCTTGGTTCATGCTTTTTATGAGATCAACGGTGAAGATCAATATGAAAAGGTCAAACGTCAACGTTTATTTTATTTGGAATACCCGTTTAGACGAATTTACAAAACTACACATTTTCAATCATTTCTTCACAAAACTATACCTAATTTAATATTTTCACATATTTACACTCTTTCAAAATTTTAAAAGCTTGATTTACCCTTTAAAAAATTACAAAAATTAAAATATTTTCATTAGGGTTCGCTAATTAGGGTTTAGGGTATAATATTAAGGTGTAGGATTGTGTGGGTATAATTTATTTGGATTTAATTTTTACTGTTTATGTGTAGTTTTGTGACGTAATTTTGAAATGGTGTAGTTTTGTGAAATATAATTTAGTTTTGTAATTCTCCCATATGTTTACTTGAATAAGTTTATACTTGGTAGTTCAGATCCACGCCTCTTGAGTCGTTGACACCAACCTCACATAATCATTTATGCCTTAGTTACGTATAAATCTATCTTATATAATAAAGTAGAGTTTCTATAAAAATAATTCATAGTAAAGGCGACAAATGTCTTTTTCGATATTTTATAAGTGTCCCATTTTAATTAATAGTCCTTTAATCTAATTCTAACTAGGTGGTTTGACCCGTGCGCATGGTACGGGTATAAATAATTTTTAGAAAAAAATAAATAAAACAAATTCAAATGTTATATTAATGAAAAATAATCTTTTTTTTAAATTATGCTAACATCACAATGAGATAAATAAAACCAAATGTAATATATTAACAATAAAAAAATGAAAATTTGAAAAAGAACAAACATATAAAAATTGTGGTTTTGTGTTTTATGGTGGACTTATATTATTTAAATACAAAATTTGTAATATTTTTATAGTTTTGAGTTTTTGTTAAAGAAATATAGCCTTTGTTAGAGATTTTACATAAAAATCATCAATTAAAATGAAAATTTGTTAAAAACGTTGTATGTGTGCTATTAAAACATATGTTTGTTACATATGTTTTTGTTCTACGAAATAATATGTTTGACACTTAAAAAGACGTTAAAGATATATATTGTCCACAAATTAATTTGGATAATATAAAACAAAACATATTCAACAAAAATAGTTTTATGGGAATTAGATAAAATCTCATTAATGAAGATGTTAAAAATTATAATAGCTTTAGATTTCAAAAAATATAAAATTTTATGATGTAAGTCAAAAATTATAAGTTTACATATTTATAAGAATAAATTAATAGTTATCAAACATTTAAAAGAAGTTACATTTATAATATTTGCATAAATATTAGAAAATTGTTGATCAAACTTGAATCATCGTGTATGTAAGCAAAAAAGATTAGATAATTTATAATAATAATAATATTATTAATAAGTGTATTTTTTATTTTCCCTTTATTTCTCCCTTATCTATAATAATACATAAAACTAATTAAATATTTTTAAAAAATCATTTACCCAAAAATTCAGTTGTGACGTGAAAACCAATTCTCGGATTTTATAGAAGTTATATATTTTTTGTTTTGTTTTTATTTATGTGATTGTTGTATTTTTTGTTGACAATTACTTTTTCGTAGCAACGTTCCTTATATGATTTAATTTCTTAAATGTATGTGTTACTTCCATATTTATTATTAATTTATTTTATAATCTTGGCTATATATTGTTATTTTGAGAATTTTAATGTTTTTATAGATATTGTATAATTTAGATTTAGTTTTCCTTTTAAGATTATTTAATGTAGTCGCTTATTTATAATTAAACACATTATGATTTAGTTACTCTTTTGTAATTATGGATACTTAAATTTCATTGATTTTATTGTTGTTCAAAAGTTTTTCAGTTTGTCTCATTAGTTTTCGAAATCATTTGTTTATTGTTTTAGTTATCTTGTTTCAATCTTTTACTATGAATTGTCATTAATATGGTTTAGTCACATTATAAAACAAAATTTGGTTTTTTTCTTTTAGATCTGGTGTTAGGTGTCTTGTTTTTTTATCTTAACTTTCTTTTGGCGGGACACATAAGCTAAATTACTCATATTTTTATGCATGATAAGTAATAAAATTTATCATGCATAATAGTATTAATGATAAGTAAATATATTTAATTATAATATAAATTAAAATCCAAAAACTTGACATCATATAATTTTTTAGAAGATATTATTGAAATTTTGAAAGTATTAAATTAATAAAAATACATGATAATATTTTAAAAAATATTAATGAAATTTCGGAAATATTAAATTAATAAATAATATGATAATATAAGAGGAATTCACAAATCTACACCATTTCAACCCCTTCTTCACAAAACTATTCCTAATTTAATATTTTCACATATTTACACCCTTTCAAAAATTTAAAAGCTTGATTTAACCATTAAAAAATTACTAAATTTTTTTTTTCCATTTGGGTTCGCTAATTAGTGTTTAGGGTATAATATTAAGGGGTAAGATTGTTTGGGTAGAGTTTATTTGGATTTAATTTTGAGTGTTTAGGTGTAGTTTTGTGAAGTAATTTTGAAATGGTGTAGTTTTGTGAAATGTAATTCAAATGGTGTAGTTTTGTGATTTTCCCATATAAACCTTTGAGAAATAAAAGGGATAATCATAAACAAATATTAAAATATATCCTTAATTTTCTCTTTGAGCGACACATAAGCCAAATTACTTGTCATTTATTATAGGGAGAATCAAAAAACTACAGCATTTCCAAAATACTTCACAAAACTACACCTAAACACTCAAAATTAAATCCAAATAAACCATACCCACACAATCTTACCCCCTTAATACAATACCCTAAACACTAATTAGGGAACCCAAATGAAAAGATTTTAATTTTGGTGATTTTTAAAAGGGTAAATTAAGTTTTTAAAATTTTGAAATGGTGTAAATATGTGAAAATATTAAATTAGGTGTAGTTTTGTGAAGGAGGGGTTGAAAGGGTGTAGTTTTGTGAATTCCTCTTTATTATATATGATATTTCTAATAAAATTTATAATAAATTTAAAATTTATTGAAATTTCGAAAATATTATATTAATAAATAATATATAATAAAATAAATTATGAGAATTAAAATGGATAATTACAAACAATTTTTGAAAATATTAAATTAATTAAATATAAAAAATATAAATTATGAGAAATAAAAGAGATAATTATAAACAATTTTTGAAAATATTAAATTTATTAAATATAAAATAATTTCCTTATTTTTCTCTTTGGACGACACGTAGGCAAAACTCCTTGCTATTTATTATATATGATGATAAGCCACAAATCACTTTCTAATAAAATGTTTCTTCTTATTTTGACACATATATTCCTTTATACATAAATTAACCATGCCGTTAATTTTTTGGCAATGTGTTTTTTAAAATTTTCTTTTAATTACATGTAATGTCATTGTATAAATTTTAGTATAAGGTAATTTTTGATTTAAAAAATAAAATAAAACTTTCCTATTTAATAGGATTCAAAGAAAAACGAAATTAATAAAAAAATAAATATAAATATATAAAAATATTCATAATTAATAGGATTACAATTAAAAACGAACAATAAAAATAAATAGGTAATATAATAAAAATATAAAATATTATAAATATTTCAATTTTTTGATAATCCATCGTACAATATTAATAATATATTTTCATTATTTAAAAATTTCATTAATTAAAAGTATTTTTAAGAATATTAAAATCGATAATGTAAATAAAAAACCAGAAGCATCCGAAAATCTTTTAAAAAATTAAAATTTTAATATTTTTAGATACATTTGCGTCAAGTCCTGCGCAATTTTGCGACGGATCAAAATATATCATACATAATTTATGATATATAAAAAAATATTTTAATACTATAACATCATATATATATGATTAAAAAAATTATTCAACATGCCCCAACAAAAAAATAATTTAAAATTTTATCAAATTAGTATTTTGTAAATATTACTCTCGTGCGTCCAGCACGGGTAAGAATCTAGTTTAAATTAAAAAGACATTCATATTTTTAACTATATGAGTTTATATAAAATTTTATTAAAAAAAAGCTGAAAATATCTTTAGCGATTTCGTTCATGGTTTTAAAAGTATACATAACTTCGAGTGTACATTTTGTCTAGTAAACTCAAAACGTGTTTGCTACTGTGAAACAGAGACGAGTGCACAATACTTGTGTTACTTGTTTCATAAGCAAACATGTCTTAAAGGTTCTGTTTTGCATCTCAATCCTTCTTCTATCAAATCTAGTACTGTTTTATTTGATAAATATATTTGAACATGTTTTGCAAGTTACATGTTAAAATAAACTGATAAACAAAAGTGTAAAAATTTATAGTACTATTTCATATTTTCTCCTCTACTTGACACAACCTTTGAACAATATAGTCTTGACAAATCTCATCCACAAAAGCCTTCATGTTCTTGTCCGAAGACCCTCCTTCTCCACCCGCTTCAACCGCTAAACGCTTCCATTTCTCTGCGTTTTCTTTCAGCGTCTCGGCTTTCTCCTCCATTACTTCCTCCAAACACCGCCTTATCTCTCCTCTCTCAACCAAACCATCCTTGTTCTCTCTCACCCTCACACCTGTCTTCCAACTTTCTTCCAAAAGCTTGGCGGTCGTTGGCTGATCAGACCACATCGGAAACGCCACGACAGGAACGCCAATAACCAAACTCTCTAGCGTCGAGCTCCATCCACAATGAGTCACAAAACAACCTATGGCCTTATGCTTTAAAACCTCTACTTGAGAACACCAAGACACAATCATACCAACCTCTTCAAGCTCATGTCTAAAACCACTTACCTTCTCAATCTCTGTCTCTTCTTCTCCTTCTGCTACCACGTCTCTGTTGGCTTTATCAGTTATAACCCACAAGAACGGTCTGTTACTTTCGATGAGTGCTCTCGCTAGCTCCTCTATCTGTCTCTTTGACAACTCAACCATTGTCCCAAAAGAAACATAGATAACAGAGGACTCTGTTTTCGAATCTAGCCAATGTGTATAACTACTACTTTGATCTTCATCACTTGTTGTCGTAACGGATATTGAGCTCGACTTTAAGAAGATATCAGAGGGAAGTAAAGGACCAACAGCCACCATTTTGATATTAGGAAAAGCCGTTAAGGCCCCAGGCTCGAGAGAATCGAATGTGTTGACGAGTATCTTAGGGTTTGTTTCTTGTTTGACAAGTTTCATGTGTTCTTGAAACGCTTTGAATGCTCCTAAGTCGGTGTTGGAAGGTAAAATGAAAGAAGGAAGATCACGTGTTGTTATAGGAGGAAGATTTGGGAGATCGAAACCTATGTTTCCTCCGTTGAAATGATTGTAATAAATGTCGAAAACCAAAGCTGGTTGGATCCAAAGAAAAGCACAAGGTAGGTTCAACCTATGTGCTACTTTTGGTGCCCAATGGAGAATAGGCGTGTAGACCAAGCAAGTCACTGGAGACTCACTGTTCTTATTAGCTTCGATGAAATCCGACAGCGTTTTGTCGCCGTTTGTAATGAGATTCAAAGTTCGCTTTTCTCTGTCTTTAGAGGTTGAAATGCCTCCTTCGTCGAAGCCATCGGAGAAAGGAAGGAAAGAGAGATTGTCGAGGTTGTTGTGGCTTGTAATGATAGAAGAGGATAAGTGGAAGAAAGAGAGACACGTGGAGAAAGTGACACGTGCACCGGTGGTTCTTATGAGACTACGAGCAAAACGGAGAGATGGGTTCACGTGACCTTGTGCCGGAAACGTTACCAATAGAATATGCGGTGGCGCCATTTTTGTGTGTGTGTGTTTTTGTTTTTGCTTCACTTGTGTGTCTAGTAAGAGAATTGTATGTGTGTTTCTACTTATGGTTTTGTTATGTTTATACAAATAATAATTACAGATCTAACCAATTGCTAACTATAGTTAGTAAACCAAGTTGACTAAACTATATTAGTTCAATTAATTGCTAACTATAGTTAGTTAACCGACATGACATTTAAGTCATTTATATTTTAATACCCCAAGAAAGAACGTGATTAGTGCGTGAAGTGAAATAAAGCGGAGCAACATTAAACAACATAAACAGGAAGCACGTGGAGATCCACGAGGACAATTTAATAAATGAAAATTGGAAATATGAATTAAATCAAATTAAAAATATATAATTAATTATGTTATAGAGGGAAAATATGTCGATTTTTCTAAATATTATGTACGCAAACTCCAATTACAAACATTATTGATACAACGAATAGACCATCATCTCTTACTGGATTTTGAAAATTTAAAATCAAAGTTAAATTTCATATCACAAAATACATATTCTATTTAAATCATCAACTTTGCGTTGACTTTCCATAAAAATCTCAAACTTATGTTGACTTATCCAATTTGGTTTCAACGTTTATTCGACTAACGGAGTATTCGACTAACGGAGTCGTTAGTTAACATAAATATTCAAATTGAAACCGATCAAAATATAAATACCTTGACCGGATAGAAAAATTTACTAACGAAAACCTGGAACTAAATGCGAAATGAAATAAATTTTATGGAGTCGAACTGAATGTTTGAATTACCAAATAACTATTTATAATAATAATAGTTTTAGTATTAAAAGTTGTTGAAATGAAATTTTATTGATTTTGATTACTAATTCAAATTTTAATTTTGTAGTACATAATCCATGGAAAATTTTTGATATTAAAAGTTGTGGAAATGAGATTTTATTGATTTTGATTATTAATTCGAATATGACAAAATGACTTAAGTGTCTTGCAATTAGTGAGGGTGGGTGGGTCAAATAATTGTTGTTGTTTTTTGAATGATTTTTTTGTGTACTTTAGTGTATAAACTACTTAATATTTATAATTATGGATAAAACATTTTCAATTTTATAGAAACTAGGTGGTTTACCCGCGCGTATAAATAATTTTTAGAAAAAATAAATAAACAAATTCAAATGTTATATTAATGAAAAATATTTTTTTTCTTAAATTATGCGCCTATAACATCACGATGAGATAAATAAAACCAAATGTAATATATTAACAATAAAAAATGAAAACTTGAAAAAGAACAAACATATAAAAATTGTGGTTTTGTGTTTTATAGTGGACTTATATTATTTAAATACAAAATTTGTAATATTTTTATAGTTTTGAGTTTTTGTTAAAGAAATATAGCCTTGGTTAGAGATTTTACATAAAAATCATCAATTAAAATGAAAATTTGTTAAAAACGTATGTATGTGTGCTATTAAAACATATGTTTGTTACGTATGTTTTTATTCTACGAAATAATATGTTTGACACTTAAAAAGACGTTAAAGATATATGTCCACAAATTAATTTGGATAATATAAAACAAAGCATATTCAACAAAAATAGTTTTATGAGAATTAGATAAAAACTCATTAATGAAGATGTTAAAAATTATAGAAAAAATTAGGAAATCAGGTACATTTTTTACCTTAATTTGCAATAAGGTGATTTGTGTTTCAAAATTGGAAATTAGGTGATTTTCCTTCCTTCTATTTTTTTATAGAAAATTAAGGATATATTTTAATATTTTTTTAATGAAATTTCGAAAATATTAAATTAATAAATAATATATGATAATATAAACCTTTGAGAAATAAAAGGGATAATCATAAACAAATATTAAAATATATCCTTAATTTTCTATTTGAGCGACACATAAGCCAAATTACTTGTCATTTATTATATATGATATTTCTAATAAAATTTATAAAAAAATTAAAATTTTGGTATATATGGTATTTTTGTTTGAAATTTATTTAGGCGCGCTAGTCACACCATCTATATAATATAATTACTTGTCATGTATTGTACACTTAATATAAATTAAAATACCAAAAAGATAACGTACACTTTTTAGTAAATTTATTGAAATTTCGAAAATATTATATTAATAATTACTATAAGGTAATATAAAATATGAGAAATAAAATTGATAATTACAAACAATTTTTGAAATTATTAAATTAATTAAATATAAAACAATTTTCTTAATTTTCTCTTTGACAAGACGTAGGCAAAACTACTTGTCATTTATTATAGGGAGAATTACAAAACTACACCGTTTGAATTATATTTCACAAAACTACACCATTTCAAAATAACTTCACAAAACTACACCTAAACACTAAAAATTAAATCCAAATAAACCGTACATACACAATCATACCCCCTTTATACTATACCCTAAACACTAATTAGCGAACCCAAATGAAAAGATTCTAATTTTGCTAATTGGGAGAATTACAAAACTACACCATTTGAATTACATTTCACAAAACTACACCATTTTCAAAATACTTCACAAAACTACACCTAAACACTCAAAATTAAATCCAAATAAACCCTACCCACACAATCCTACCCCCTTAATACTATACCCTAAACACTAATTAGCGAACCCAAATGAAAATATTTTAATTTTGGTAATTTTTAAAAAGGTAAATCAAGCTTTTAAAATTTTGAAATGATGTAAATATGTGAAAATTTTAAATTAGGTGTAGTTTTGTGAAGGAGGAGTTGAAAGAGTGTAGTTTTGTGAATTCCTCATTTTTTAAAGGGTGAATCAAACTTTTAAAATTTTGAAATGGTGTAAATATGTGAAAAAATTGAATTAGATAGAGTTTTGTAATAGAAGGGAAAAATGGTGTAGTTTTGTGAACTCCTCTTTATTATATATGAAAATATTTAATTAATTAAATAAAAAACAATTTCTTTAATTTTCTCTAGTAATAAGTAAATATTTTAAATTATAATATAATGAAAATACATTGTACACTTTTTATAATATAAAATAAAATACCAAAAAAACAATTCCTCTTTATTATATATGAAAATAGATTTTATTGTACACTTTTTAGTAAATTTATTGAAATTTCGAAAAATATTATATTAATAAATAATATATGATAAAATAAATTATGAGAAATAAAAGGGATAATTACAAACAATTTTCGAAAATATTAAATTAATTAAATATAAAAATATAAATTATGAGAAATAAAAGAGATAATTACAAACAATTTTCGAAAATATTAAATTTATAAAATATAAAATAATTTCCTTATATTTATCTTTGGACGACACGTAGGCAAAACTCCTTGTCATTTATTATATATGATATTCCATAATCCCGTGTTTAAATAATTTATAATACAAAAAAAATATTTTAAAATATTACTATTTATTTTGAAGATAAATATTTTAAAATACATTTTCGAAAATATTATATTAATAAATAATATATGATAAAATAAATTATGAGAAATAAAAGGATAATTACAAACAATTTTCGAAAATATTAAATTAATTAAATATAAAAATATAAATTATGAGAAATAAAAGGGATAATCACAAACAATTTTCAAAAATATTAAACTAATTAAATATAAAACAATTTCCTTAATTATATATTTTAAATTATAATATAAATTAAATACAAAAAGATATCGTTCACTTTTAGTAAATTTATTGAAATTTAGAAAATATTATATATATAAATAATATATGATAATATAAATTATGAGAAATAAAATGGATAATTACAAACAATTTTCGAAAATAATAAATTAATTAAATATAAAATAATATAAATTATGAGAAATAAAAAGGATAATTACTAACAATTTTCGAAAATATTAATTAATTAATTATAAAATAATTTCCTTTATTTTCTCTTTATACGACACGTAGGCAAAACTCCTTGTCATTTACTATATAAGATAAGATATTCCATAATCCCTCGTGTTTAAATAATTTATAATACAAAAAAAATATTTTAAAATATTACTATTTATTTTGATCTAACGTTAAGGTTCTATTTTAAACACAATTTAAACCTCTAAGAATATGGATATACTCCCGTAAAATTACGTGAATAAAAAAATATAAACATTATACAAGAATCTTAGATAATCCATTGTTTCCTTTCTCTTGAAAAGTTTCCTTGTTTACTAATTGTCAATTAGATTTCAAATGAGCTAATTACTTGTTTTTTTGTATATAAAAAGGGAAAATTAGAAATAAATGACACATTTACCTATAGTTTATCTCTTCTTTAAACTTTTTTAATGATAATTTGTCCATATAAATCTTTTTTAAATTAAATTTTGAAAATACCCACGAAATCAATCAAGCTAAAAAATATATAAATATATTAAAACATAAATAATTTAATTAAAACAAAAGATGGCACATGGACTATCGATTAAAATCAAATTATGTTTTGATTCGTCTCTCTCCATCATCTTCTTTATCTTATGTTGTTGTTCTTTTTCTTTTATGTTTATATTTCATCGTCTATAATATTTATGTTTTAATCATAATTTTTTCTTGCCTACAAAATGTGTAGTTATGTCTAATTACTAATACCACTAATTTTCGAAAATACCACTAATTATCAAAAATATCACTATTTTCATATCATTTTTTTAGTTCAGAATAAGTATTCTACAACTCGTAGAATATCATTTGTAGTCTATTCTAAACTACATAGAATAAAATTTTGCAAAACTACGCAGAATATATATTCTAAAATTTGTAGTATGCATAACAAAAATACTTAAAAATTAGAATATCCTAAAAACATATTAAAACTCAAAAATTTGTGAAAAAAATTCTTCTAGATATTAGATAAAGGGATTTTGGATTATTTTTTCAATTTAAAATTTAGTTTTGACCATTTTTATACTTATACAAATGGTATTTTAGTAAAAAAAATATAAAGGTGTAGATGGACAAACAATAAATTAATGTGTCTTTTATTTCTAACTAGATGAAATCCCGCGTAATACGCGGACAAATTACATAAAAACATTTTATAATTATATATTAATATTGTTAGTAAATTTGTATATTTATAGACACCAACTTTAGTTACAAATTTATATATATATATATATTTGTAGATTTAAACGGAAACTAATATTATACTCGTTATTTTATTAACATATAAATATAAAAGACACACAACAATATATAATAATAGTAAATAAGTGATTTTTACTTTTTTCATCTATTAAAAAATAATAATAACACATTTTTTATTTTATTACATTGCTTTTATTATTTACATGAAAAAACATTTGTTTTAAATTAATAAATAGATAGTGGATTCATGAAGATAACAAATAAGTTATCCTCAAGATTTTCTTTATTTTTTCAAGTAATTTTACGTTTTTATTTTTTCTTATTTCTAATTTTTTTATTGATCATTTCTTAAAATATTCTTAAATTTTTCTTTTTCTATGTTATTTTCCTTATTTCTGATTATTCTATTTTTCTATATTTCGGATTAAAATTACTAAAATTAAAATCTTTTCATTTGGGTTCGCTAATTAGTGTTTAGGGTATAGAATTAAGGGGATATAATTGTTTGGGTATGGTTTATTTGGATTTAATTTTGAGTATTTAGGTGTAGTTTTGTGAAGTATTTTGGAAATGGTGTAATTTTGTGAAATGTAATTCAAAATGTGTAGTTTTATAATTCTCCCTATTTTATTTCTAATTATTTGATAATTAATGTTAATTTGTTATTTTTGATTATTTTCTTATTTATGTTTTTTTCTCAATATTGTTAAGTTTCCATTTTATAAAATGTTTACATATCAATTTTAATACACATGTCACGATCTGAACTAACCATTACAAATGTTACGATCTCGTGAGTTATAATTATGTTTGTCAAACTCACCTTAAACGCACTCAGTTTTATATAATAAGATTATTTGATAATTATGTGACTTTTCGTTTGGTTATTTTTCCCTTTTTTTTGGTTTTCCTTTCTCTTTTTCTTATTTTTTGTTTTACCTTTTTTTCTAAACGTTACATTTTCTTTTCTTTTAAAATTATTAACAGTTTTCCTAAACATTATTAATATTTTTCCTAAAATTATTAACATTATTAATATTTTTTTTTATTTTAATTGTGACATGCGTCACAATCTGGTGAGTTATAATTAAACGCGTTCAGATTTTCCCTTTAAAAAACTAATTTTATGATTTTTGCTTCCCTTTTTTAATTAACAAAATCATTTCTTCCAAATTTATGAAAGCCTATTTCTTGCATTTTTAATTTCTCTGTCTTCCCTATACAATTTAGAAAGTATTATAATTCCATTGGCTCCGAACCCCAACTTTCTCAATGGCTCCAAACACTTCCAAACCACAAACCTCTAATTCAAACATGACTCCATTAGAATATTTTGCACCTTTTAGGGAATGTAATGTTTATTTTATTTTTTTGTTGTAAAAGGTAATTCGCTTGTAGATTTTACCAGCATTGAAATTGATAATGCAAGTACACTCATGTACGATTTCCATACAGAGAGGTACATGAGATATTTATGTTTTTCTTGAAAAAAAGAACATATTAAAGATCTCACAATATAGTAATATCTTTCTAGGCTATACTACTTTTAATTCTTGATGTGGTATCATATGTTGATGATGCTCTCTTAATGCATTGGGTCTATCCACCTTTAATCAATAGAGGAACCCCCCAAGCATTGGTTTTAATTAACCATTTAGTGGCTTGAGATAGACAACAATAACTGTTATATCGTCATGGAAATGCCTTCTAACACCAGTATTTATCTCTTTCATGTCTGAATATCTCATCTCTCTTTTCTTTGCTGCTTCCTTCAATGCAGCTTTGATCAGCCTCCTTGCTATTCCCTGTTAATGTAAAGGTATATATCATCGGTAAATAAACCAAGTCTTGTGCAACAAATTAACAAACAAACAAACTATAACAAAATGGATATTGTGAAAAACTTACTTGGCGTGGAGACTTGTATACAATATCAACAGCTTCTTGGTTACTAAGTTGCTCCCAAAGCCCATCTGAAGCAAGAATGATAAACTCATCTTCTGAGCTGAGACGCGTAACGGTGACTGATGGCTCGGCGCTAAGTATAGGCTTGTTGAAATGTTCTTCAAGTCTGAATTTAGGCAGCAATGGTTCTCTGTTGAACTCTGCTTTTTTAAGGTATGCATCACCTATGGATCTTGTGACTTGGATTACCCCTTTAACACGCCATGTTCTGTGTTTCGTCACAAGAATGTTTGGATCATTAGGATGCATTGACCATAGCTCTTGCCTTGCTTCCTCTACGTTAGCATTGTGATCTTCTGATAACTGAACAGCTTTGATGATCACTCCTTCATAATCTCTCTCTGTTCTTCCCAACACAGCTCTTGAGTCTCCTGCGTTTGCAATGTACATTAAGCCATTGCATATCACTCCTGTCAAGCAACATGACCCTACTGATGCCATTTGTGGGTTTTTTCGCCATTGCTTCTTTACCGCTATGAGAAAGTCTTCGTCTGTCTCTGCATATGCTTTCTTTATTACATTCTCTGATATCTCTCTGTCTTGAGAAGCAAACTCTGTTCATAGACATGAGTGTTAAGTGTGTGTCTGAAAAGTTCAAGAATGATGAGAAAGGTGTGTAGCTTCTTACTTTTTAAGTTGGTGAAGATGTTGTCTGCAATGAATCTTGAAGCTTCTGGACCTCCATGGCCATCATAAACACCAAGAAAAGTGCCTTGAAGTGAAGGATTGTTGAAAGTCAATGGCCCTGATTCGATCTGGCACTGATCCTCCATCACAGTATTGGCTTGAGTCATAGCCATTGAAAACTCTCCAAAGGCATGAAGGCCAAGATCTTTGTACCATGTTAAGCCATCATTGTTCTTGGGAATGATCTTACTTCTGTCCTTACCAGAACCTTTTCTCCAAAAGGGCTTAACCATCTTTCTCAAGTGATGGAGAAATGATAAGTAGTAGTAGAAGCAGTGTTGGTTTTCAAGTGTGAGTTTCAAGCTGAAGAAAGAGGGGCATGTATATATATATATATATATAGCCTTGGAAAGGGTTAAGAGTAAAGAAGCCAAAAAGGTTATGGGTCAAAAGTAAAAGAAAGAAATTAAATGAGACTGAGAGGTAAGACAAGAGGGGCAGTATAGTTTAAAAGTGGATATTCAGAGATTCTCTCTTCTTTACTGTTTGATCATTAGGATCTTCTGTCTTGGTAGGGTTATGTAAAGGCTCTGATATTCTACTTGTTGCTAATTAATACTTTAATGTTCTCCCTCATAGAGAGGTTAATTTGTAAATTTTAGAGGAAGTTTTCATGTAAGACTAGATGAAGAAAATTGTTGACATTTCACAATTAAACTAGTAATTTTTGTTAACCTTGTGCTAGAGCTAAAGGGTTTTGAAGAAGTGATAAGATTAATGGCAATGTCTCATGTAAATTTATGCTACTCTTTATTTTTCACACATGGTTAATTTTGGTTTTGGATTTTTGTGGTAATTTGTGGGAAGAAAATAGATAGAAAAGGAAAGGTCATAGGATGCATGTGTGAGGGGAGGAGGTGGGGTTTATGAAGCATTGAACTTGGAAACCATTTAAAGATTTTGAGAGACTGAGAAAGACTAAAGAGAGAGAGATGGAGAGAAGACCTTTGTATGGAGACTGAGGAACACTATTAGCTGTATTAACCCCTGCTTGTTTTTGCCCTTTTCCTCACTCTCATCTTGTCTTTTTTTTTTAACTTTGTTTCTTTAATGTTATCAAAAGCTCATTTTTCTACTATTGAGATTCATTTTCATGCATGGATAAATGATTATGGGGTTTTAACATTTTTTTAAAAAGAGGATGGATCTTTTTGTTTTTTTCCTACTATAATCCCATTTGCATATGTTGAGCTTCGAAATTAAGAGTGTTGAGATATTGATATTGAATTTGACATATTGAGATATTACTATTGAATTTTCCATATAATTTATATATATCATTGCTGATTATATATGAATCAACTAGTAGGATAAAGGCCAATATCATCAATTGGTGTCGGCTAGGTCATGTGTGACTTGACGCATAATAATTTGGTAAAAAGTTGGATGACTATATATAGATATATCTAAAGTCAAATCAATCAGTAATTAAGAAAATCACGTGTAGATAGTCTAATATATATAACACAAATCAAAAGAATAGTCTAGGTGCAGTTTCCCTAGCTATATATAGCATATCAAAAATCACTTTTATACATAAAGAGGTCAAAGACATGTGGCCTTGGAACATATTGAAAAGGGTCCTTGAATGCACCATTTCATTAAGAGTTGTATCATCATGTGCTTCTCTTCTCCATCATTAAGAACAAAATTATATAAATTATCAACAGAAAATTAAAAAAAAAACAAAGTTCTATTACAAAAAGAAAAGAGAGTTATGGTGACAGCTGGGGACATATGTAGATGCACTGTCTGGGTTTGTCTTTTGGTTAAGGGAGCATGCATGGTTGTATATGTCAGTCTATCTCTTTAGCTTCCTTACTTAGCTTTTTTTATTTGTTTAATATCAAAATAGTTCAAAAACTTCTCAAATTTTGCTTAAAAATCACATATATATATTTATACAATTAAAATGAATAATCTATGTAACTCAAATGATTGATTATGGAGTGATTATGTTAACTTTTTGAATATCCATGGCTCGAATTGTTCCTAAAATGTTTGTATTGCATGCATAGATTCAAAGTAAGACATTATGGTCTAATGCATAGATTCAAAGTAAGACATTATGGTCCGAAAGAAAAAACAAGAAAAATTCCTTGGAATACCATTAAAATAAGTTTTTGTTTTGAAAATACCATTACAAAGTTTTTTATAACAAAAATACTATTAAAATGTTATTTTAACAAAAATACCATCAAAAAGTAGTAGTTTACAAAAATACAACATTTACAAAAAACGAGTTTTAATACTTTTAGATTTTAATTTTTTTCATTTGGATTCGCTATATAGTGTTTAGGGTATAGTTTTGAAGGGGTAGGGTATAGTTTTTTGAAAGTTTTAGGTGCAATTTTGAAAATTTAAGATTTGTGGTATTTATGAGAAAACATTTTTTGAAGGTATTTGTAAAACTTTCGAAAATTTGTGCTAATTGTGTTAAAAAAAAATTTAATGGTATTCATAAGAATTGCCCACAAATTATTCATATAAGTATGTTCGTCTATAAATTGAATGACTCGCATCTACACTGTGATTAATGAATAATGATTATATAGTTTAAAAAAATATTTCTAATATTCTCTACATAACTTAGAAAATGTTTTAAATGAGCAATTAAGTGCATCTCATCTTTCGAGAAACCTAGGTTACAAATTACAATACTAGATAAGCTAAGACTACACTTTAGAATAATCCAAAAAGAAGCTTATAACACTAATTATCCGAGACTAATCGTCCCAACATAAACATATCTAAATATAATTCAAGAGTTTGATTAATCACAAGTAGTAAGTAAATGAGAAATTGGAGACGTGGACACGTAGAGAGAAGAAGAAGAGAGTAAATAGAGAATGCATGGCATGCAGGAAACATAAAACAGACATGATCGTGAAGGTCCCATATTGTCTGGTCGTACCAAACCTTTACATTTTATTACAACAACATCTATCTTAAAACTACTGTTCTTCGTATTGTCTTCGTACTTTGTTTTCTTTATCTTCCATGAGTACAATTAAATAAATTTAATTAATATTCGATTTTACTTTTGAGCTGCGACTGTATCTTCAAGTACTTTTATCATTTTTGATTTCGTACTTTTCATTAGATTTATGTTCAACTTGCAACTTACTATTGCTGCAATTTTATTTTAATATATTTATGTACAATTAGTCACTGCAGTAAAGAATTATTAAGAAGTGTGATGTGCCCTTAAGAGGACAAAGTCGACCAATTTTTGTTTAAAAGCATGATGAATCCAAAGATAACAACTTTAAAGTCAATGATATAACAAAGAAAGCAAAAGAACTTATGAGACTTTCTGCTTCTACTTAGAGAACCCGAGTTCTTATTTGCGAACCATCTTAATGTTCAAGTACACACATGCATGACAATGAGAAATGGAACTAAGACACACTACTGCAGAACTTGCAATTTGATTCGTTGGTTGAGAAGGAAGCTTCTGTTCTTTGTAATGTATGCATTCATTGCTTGTGTCTGTGATGTAAAATGCACCAATGCCACTCTCTTTGAACCTCCAATTCCTTGACTGCATCGTATCAATGTCATTTTCTCAGTAAAGTTACTCCAAAACAACAATATAGATCTAGCACTAAGATTTCTAGCTATGTTTTTTTGTTGTCAAGCATTTCTAGCTCTGTTATACTCAAGCAAACAAAGGGTATAAAAGTTCAGAGATAGGTGCCTATCGGTCCTCTTACCATTCACAGAGAAAGGAAGTGTTACTCATCTTACATTTTCTATTATAGACAGAGATGTGATTAAAACCCAGCAAAACAGACAACTTTGCAAAACTTTTAGCTCCAACTTTTACTTCTAATCTAATCAGATGTGGATAAACCAAAAGCAAAAACAGGGTACTAATACATATACAAATTTCGTAAATCCGATAATTACTCACACTGTGATGAACTGGATGGCTCCAGGATAATAGAGACATCCAGATAAGAACCTATCAATGTCATCAATACCAGCATTCACCGGAAGCCCATGCAATGCAACCTATAGAATATGATCAAAACTTATCTCAGAATAGGATCTCAATAATAATACAATAAGGTATGAACAGAAAGTATAGCAGCTTACCACTTTACCCTCATAAGGAACAATGGGATCCCACTGAGAACGAGCAGCCTAATCATCGACAAAGCGAATCAACACTCGATAAAACAATCAGATGCACATAAACAAGGACTCTACAGTTTTGTAAAAAGGATTACCCTTTCTAGTCTATATATCTTCCCTTTTCTCGCGACTGCACGCTGTGCACTATCGTAGGATGAAAGAGACGGGAATTGCACATAACTGAAACAACCAACATTGTGCAGAACAACGAATGTTATGAAAATGTGTTAGCTTTACATCAAAAATTTCCGTAACAATGCGGATGCAAGAAGAAGAAGAAGAAGAAGAAGAGGCTTACGCAGCAGCAGGGTTTAAGTTTCCACTACGGATATAGCTGAATTTGAGATCATCTGATGTAACGTTACATCCCTCAAGTATGTTCAAAATATCACTCTTCAAGGTATGTTTCGAGAAGCCTAAAATTTTCCCATAAAACTTCTCTGAAAATAACAAAAAAAAATTACAATCAATGAGTATTTTATCAGATACCAACACTATCTACAACATAAGCTACGTATACATTCACTTGAAGAAATACTCGCGATGAACGCGATAATACATGGAAAGAGGAAACGTAACCTTCTCCAGGAGGCTTATTAAGACTTCCAGCCGGAGAAGTTCCCGGAGGCGGCGGTAACGGAGAGGAAGGAGGCTGCTCCGCGACGGAAGATAGACATTTCCTTATATCCTGAAGAAACGGAAGAGAGCCACGACTGATCACCGGATCCGATGATCGGAGACACGAACCCGATCTGATTGCGATACGAATGATACTCATCTGGGAAATGTTAGGGTTTTTCTCTACACAAGTCTCTCCCCAGTGACGAAGATCTGAAATTTCACCACAGTCGCTTACTAAACGCAGCGTTTCATCTAGTTTACAAAATTCAAAGCCCATATTAATAAGGGGGAATTATAAAACCAACCATTTGAATTACATTTCACAAAACTACACCATTTCCAAAATACTTCACAAAACTACATCTAAACACTCAAAATTAAATCCAAATAAACTCTACCCAAACAATCCTACCCCCTTAATACTATACCCTAAACACTAATTAGCGAACCCAAATGAAATTTTTTTAATTTTGGTAATTTTTTAAAGGTTAAATCAAGCTTTTAAAATTTTGAAAGGGTGTAAATATGTAAAAAATATTAAATTAAGAGTAGTTTTGTGAAGAAGGGTTGAAAGGGTGTAGATTTGTGAATTCCTCTATTAATAATTGTAACGGGCCCACGTTCAAAAAATAGTAAATAAAAAGAAACGTCGACAGCAGGATTCGAACCTGCGCGGGCAAAGCCCAATTGATTTCGAGTCAATCTCCTTAACCACTCGGACATATCGACTTGTTGTTGTTCGGTTACGGTTTAATATATATCTACACTATTAATGGTTGGAAAGAATTTGCTACACTATGCTTTAGTGAGAGATTCACAAAACATGCTGATTCAAGCTCTAACACAGCCTACTTTCAATGCAAAGGAGAGAAGAAAAATGATGTTCCAGATATCACCAAGAACAGTTTTTTTTTGAACAGTTTTGTCTGAAATTTCATTCAATATCAGTGTATTACTTCCATCTTATTAAAAACATCAAGATTGAATGAAATTTTATGTTTTGTCTCTCAATTTCTTATTACAGCCTATGACTGAAATCAGTGGCCAAAACTGTAAACGATACGGATTCTATAAGCAAGGATAACATCATTGCTTTGTCCTTTTGATTTATCTGCTAACCAAATCTGTACGCATTTTAAAGAAAAGGAGATGAATGCTACTCTTTTGTCTGTCACGATTGTTGCGCTAAGCTCAATTCCAGACTTTCCAGTGAGTAAAACATTGCTGTCAAATTAAAAACAAATAGATATAAACATACATGAATTGAATTACACAACAATGTGTGCTTGTCTTGTAAATGTATATTAGCAACAAAAGAGCTGAACTCGGTACCTGCCTCAGTATTCACCTGACTTTTGCTCTGAGCTCGGACTACTTCGTATAGCACGGTTGAAGTTATCTAGCTCTTTAGAATCAGAGCCGTATATCGTCTTAATGGTGTCAACGCAGCAGCTACAAACGTAAAAAAAAACACAATAAGTAGTACTATCTCACATCTAAGTTATCTACATTGTTCAATTCCAGGCCAGAGAAACGAGTTACAGGATCATCCGGTATAAATATTAACAAGACGAGACTATCTAAATCTAAAATTCAAGCACACAGTATAAAAGAGCTTATGAAAGAGATGAATTAGCACTGATGTAACCTGCAAGCTTCCTTGTTGAATTTCTTTTCTTCGATTCCATAGAGTGACTTGAAAACCTCAGGCTCAACCCGACAAAAGTATGGACGATCTGAACTCACCAAAGGATTACAAAAAATCGAGACTTTTGAGTCATGAATCAGTTGTTATCATAGAGAAGAATCTAATAGCTATATATACCATTGTATATGGAGCATTTGCGTGTATCTTTGTTGTAGTGTATGCACCATCCATCATTACCAATCATGCTTCGATACAGCTAATAAGAGATAAAAACGAATACCATTATTAACACACTTCACATAGGCATTTCGTCGAACAGGTGGTGGGTGATAACAAAAAAACAGACCTCAACATCGTCAGGGTCATCGAATATTTCGTCAGGTGTAGCGAAAGCAAAGTCCTTTGCAAGTTTACAGCAAGCTCCACAGTTTTCTACGCACTTCCAAGTCAATTCCTTCGTTGCTCTGCTTGAGAAACCACCTTGACTCGTCGTTGGTCGCTTATTCGCCGGTTTAGTCTTCTTTGCTTTGACTTGGAACCGTCTCGTGGCGGAGATTATCGTCGTGCTCAACGGTGCCGTCAATAACGAAAGAGAAAGAAACATTTTTGGAGCAAAATTAAACAGTAGAAAGTGTCGTCTTTTAAGATGAGAAGATAAAAAGAGAGAGCTTTTTAAAAATACAATATTGTTTTTCAGAAAAAAAAGAGGAAGTCAATAGAGAGGAGAGACTCCAAAGTTTGGCAGTGGCAATATTGTTTCTCCATGTTCTTCAAATTCTTCTTTGAACTGCCTCATGGCTGTACTGTTGGCAGTGGCATTATCCACAGTGATAGTAAAAACTCTCTTGATTTTCCATTCTTTCAAGCAATCTCTCAAAACCTTGCATATTGTTGTCCCTTTGTGATCATAAACATTCTTGAAAGCTATGATAAACTTTCTCAAAACCCACCAATCATCAACAAAATGAGCTGTGACAACCATATAACTAGCCCTAGTAAATGGATCAACCCAAATATCAGTAGTCAATGAGATCCTTTGCTTGTTCTGCCCAAAAATCTTCATCATTTCTTCCTTTTTTGCCACATGAATCTTCACAATATCCCTAGTGGCTGTCCTTCTAGAGTGAGGCTTAGGCAACTGAGCTTTAGCACAAAAATATCTCCAAGCTAAGCTCTCTACAAAGGTTAAAGGCAACTGACCTATCACTATCATTTCATTTGTAGCATCCCTAATCACAGTATCAGAAACCTTTCCTAAACTAAGATTACTATCACCATTAGGGTTCAAGGTTGTTTGGTTTTGATACTTGTTAGCTGCTTCCCATAATTTGTAACCACTGCAAGTTTTGTTTAAATGTTTCTTCATATTACTAGTACCTGAGGCAGATGGAACAATCATCTCTTTCCCACAGTGGTTGCAATTAGCTTTGTCTTCATCCTCTTTTTGTTCTGTGAAGTGTTGCCACACCCAAGACCTTTTCTTGATCTTCGAACCAGAACCAGAACATCCATCTGCTTGTTGACCTTTTCTTTTTTTTGCTTTATTTGGTGTTTCATCAGAGACATTATCTCCATTAGAAGCCATCTGCAAAAAGACAAAAAAAAGTAGATTAGAAGGTGGATTCTTACTTCTGTTGTGTTTATTCCTTACACTAAACACCATTACTAAAATCAAAGTATCAAACATAAAGAGAGAGAGAGATTGCTCTGTTTTTTAAAAAAGTTATGAGATTTGATTTCAAAGAGGAAAGAGAGAGAGAGAGAGTTATGGCGGAGGAGAACAAATCCGGTGAAAAGAAGCAGGAAGAGATATTGAAAGATCCAACACAGAGAGAGAGAGAGAAAGAGAGAGAGAGAGAGCTATGGCGGAGGAGAACAAATCCGGTGAAAAGACTGAAACTTTCTTGTTAAGTTTTTTTAGAAAAACAGAAACTTTATCAATCCAAGGAATAAAAGAGATGATTTTCTTACCGTAGATCGGAATCGAGATGTCTCTGACGGAGGAGAGTCAAGAGACGATGGTCGGAGAGGATTTGTAGATTCCAGATTGAAGAATTTAGGTTTAATCGAGTTTTTTTTGTTTTAGGCAAAACCAGAGAGGAGCAAACGTCTTTTTGTCAATTTTTATTATGTAACAGGTTCTATTCGGGTCCAATTCGGGTACAGGTTCTTACCCGGACCCGAACCTGTACCCACGGGTATGCTCAAAACATACCCAACAGGTTCCACCTCTAATTTCGGTTCGGGTCCAGGTTCGGGTCTTACAGGTTCGGGTCCAGGTTCGGGTCTACAGGTTCAGGTTAATATGCCCAGCCCTACTCCAAACAAAACAAGAATGCATAACAAGTCTTACAAGAAATACTCGAGTTTTATCAAACTGTGTAAGTGTTTACTTCATGGACTTGGTTCGTCTCTGGGACTGTGGTCTTGTCCATTTGTTGCATTGTCATCATCTTGACCTTGTGGGCTAAGACCATTGTTCTCAAGCATTGCATTATCTTCATAGGGACTTATATCTTTGAGTGGAGGAGAGTTATCGACCGTAGGTTCAGGGCTTATGCTTCTCGCAAATGGTTCAGGAGACAGTTCCTTTTCAGTTCTCACTGGAGATCTCGACCGACTAGTATGCAAAGACAAAAACACAGAGTTAAACACTAGTGTTTTGAGTAAGGTGGAACTTTAACAGTTTGATTATGTATTGAAACACAAACCTGTAGCTTGGGCTTCTGCTACGGTTTCTTCTATGGCGAGGAGGAGATCGAGACCTAACTGGTGACCTCGAGTAACTTTCGCCCCGTCTGAATAACAAAAAAGGATTAAAAGACGAAGAAGAAACAAAACAACGCATTGTGTTATGGGTGATGCCTACTTGAGCTTCTTGGGACTGTTCTTGCAGTTTCTCTCTATGTGACCTCTGTCGCCACATCGATAGCATTTGTTCTTCCAGTCACCAGCAGTGCAGTCTCTAGCCCAGTGCCCATCAAGACCGCAGTTAAAGCAACGCCCACTTCCTGGAGGAGGTCCTCCTCTGCTTGAAGATATTTCCCTGGAACCAGAACTACGCGGTGTCTGTACGCCAAGAAAAAAACACATTTTTAACCTTTTTCATTAGTGATATAAGTGAATCATATGACAGTAGGATTCAAAGTATTTACCCCTTTCGCAAATTCTACAATAATACGGCTGCCATCAAAATCCCTTCCATCTAAGCGGTACCTTGCATCGTCAGCATCTCTGGGATCACTAAACTCCTGTCATCAAAAGGCGAAAAAAACATAGAAACCCAAAGGAAAGAGACATCCATGGTGGTTACAATTACACTGTTAAAAAGAAAGAGAAGAGTGATTTGGTTATGAAATGGAACTACTTACGACAAAGGCAAAGTCACGCTTCATATCCACATCACGTACTCTGCGGAAATTGTTTGGCAGAAACAGTAAGGCCATCATCATAACTTTTATAAGTAGTGCTACTTCATCATCACATCACAGTTGAACAAAAACACCAGATTTTGAGATTTTTGTAGCCAGTTTCACCAATTAAACACGCAACAAACACACACAGAAAACAAACAGAGAACCGCCCAAAAGTCCACCAATGAGAACTTCTCACCATAAACACCTCCAAGATCAGGCAAACACCCAAGAAAACCTTCAACAACATCATTCAGGTTAAGAGATATACTATAGTTTTGACCTCTCCTACACGATTTAACAAGTAACAAAGTATATGTATTATATCGATATTCTAACTCATGCCCGCTTGGATTCGACATGGAAAAGTCTACAGATTTGGTGAAAAAAAGGCATAAACATCAAATGAAATCAAGAAATAAACATAGAATGTTTCCAAGCAAAAGTGAAAAAAGTAACCTTCCATATTTGCTAAAGAGACGTTCGACATCACGAGTCCTTGTTCGAGAGGAAAGGTGTCCAACAAACAGTCTTGTGCTTCCATGACGATCTTCATAACGAGGCATCTTTCACCTAATCAAACAAAAACAAAACAAGAAAGCTCAAATCTTTTTTTTTAATTGAAACATGAGACAATGACCAACTCAGATGATAGCAACAACATATCCAATCACTTTCAGGCAGCAAAAAGATAAAATTCAGACACAATCTCGCAAGACAGAACCCAGAAACATCAAATTGTCAAAACTTGTGTCGGAAAACAACAAATCGATGAATACTACGGGAAAAGCAATCAAATTCAAGAGAGATTTTAACCTAAGCTAGCCACAGTTCGATAGTATTGAGATCATACATACCTTAAGATCCGAGAGCTCAACGACGCTTTTTACCTTTACCTTTACTTTGTTTATTATCAAAACTCCAACTAATCCGCATCTGAATATTGCCTTTTATCCCATTAAAGATTATAAAAAAAAAAAAAAATCAACGGTCACTAGTGTCTCTACTTTTTTTAAGAAATTCATTAAAATACCACACAAAAAATATTGTTCTTAAAATACTGTTACGAACTTTTTCATAACAAAACTTTTTATATCAAACATATCACTGAAAAAATTTAGTTTACAAAACAACACCAATACAAAAATCCAGTTTTAATATTTTAATATTTTTTATTTCGTTTCACTAAATATTCTATTGTCTCCTAAATCAAAATTAAAAGTATCCAATTACCTATAAAAAACTAAAAATGGCCTACTTTAAAAAATTGTGAGAATTACAAAACTACACCATTTAAATTACATTTCACAAAATTATACATTTTAAAAAAAAATTCACAAAACTATACCTAAATTCTAAAAATTAAATCTAAATTAAGTCTACCCACCCAATCTTAGCCCTTTAATACTATATCATAAACACTAATTAACGAACTCAAATGCAAATATTTTAATTTTGATAATTTTTTAGAGAATATTGAACCATTTAAAATTTGAAAAGGGTGTAAAAGTAGAAAAAAAATTGGAAAAAATTGGAAAAAATTGAATTAGGTGTAGGAAAGATTGAAATGGTGTAGTTTTGTTAATTTCTCCAAAAAACTTCCCTAGTGTTTACTAGGGCTGGGCGCTCGGTCTATTTGGATTTTCCGATAGAGACTTATAGGATTTGTGATTTGTTCGGGTAATTGTGTAATTTTTTCGAGTCCGTGTCGGTTTTTCCGGTTCGGTTTGGGTTCGTTTACCCAAAATTATAAAAAACACTCAAAAAATTATAAAATATAATATTTTAAAATATTCAAAAATACATAGATTTATTAGGATAATACAATTAAAAGTATATAAAAACATCTTAAGTACTCAAAAAAATTACTCGAAATATAAGAAAAAATGTTATAATTTTGGATATATAAATTATTGTATATATAAATTACTAATATATTTATATATTTAATTAAAGTTCGAGTAGTTCAAGTTTTCATTCGGATTTTGGGTTCGAATTCATTCGGGTTTGGATTTTCGGGCTTTTAAATATAAAATCCCTTCATATTTTTGATCGATTTTGGTTCAGGTTCAAATCTTTATTTTCGGGTCGAATCCGGTTCGGTTTTTTTGGTCCGAATTTTTTGTTCACCCCTAATGTTTACGGTATAGAAGAGACTCTATATCGGGCCACATCTTAACCTAATTTAAAATTAAAAAAAAAAATTATAAGATAAGAGGTGATCTCAAAACCCTAAGGTAAGAGGCGCTCCTTCTCTCACTTCTTCTTCCTCCGTGAATCATCGTTTCCTCTTCGTCTGTTTCCGGCGATAATCCACCGAAATTTGTTCTTCGTCTTTTCGTTTCCGGTGTGTGAGTGAGAGAGAGACGAAGATGGCTTCGACACCGAAGCTCACAACTACAATCTCATATTCTCCATAGCTTCAAATCCTCTTTAGAAAGCTCACAATCTCAATTCCTCTTCCTTCTTCATCATCTCCATCGTTTCAAATCCTCTCTACAAAATTCAAATTTTCTTTTTTTAAGAATCATTAACCACATCTACCTATATTCACCATTTTTTCATAAGAATTCCACCCCACCTCTTATTTCCTACAAAATTTGTTAAGAACCCATATATTAATGCTCTAAGATTTAGTATTATATTCCAGTTTTAAGTTTGTAATACTTTTGTAACAAATTTTTTATACGTTATTTGTAAAACTTTTAACAATGGATACTAAGAGATGGCGAGCAATGGAAGGTGAAGCTATCATAAACTCAATGCCCGATGAGATCCTTGGTCACATTCTATCCTTTGCCTACACTGAAACCGCCTTGAAAACATCTGTCTTATCTAAACGATGGAGGTATGTATGGTCTCAATCACCTTCTCTCAACATTTCTATGTCTTGTCTCAGTCGTAGAGTTATAAACCAAATCCTTAGCTCATACAAAGCTCCTCGAATCAAAAGCTTCACACTTTCTACAATCCTTTATAAAACCAATCCGCAGAAGATCGACACGTGTATCGATCTCGCTATCTCACGCAGCGTGGAGAAGCTCTCTCTCACAATGATAACATTCCATAGCGACAAGATTTACTCCTTACCAGGTTCATTGTTTCTCTGTTCCTCTGTGAAAGAACTCACCTTGTGTTTAGACTCTCTTTATCAGTTTCCGACATGCCCTGTGTCTTGGAAATCTCTAAAGACCTTGTATTTGAGTTCGTGTAAACTTGGAGATGGAGTCATGGATAACATTGTCTCTGGCTGTCCTGTTCTTGAGAAATTGACATTGCATTTATGTGGTTTAGTTGACGAGCGTCTTGATCTTAGAAAATTGCTTAGTCTTAGGAGTTTGTGGATTACTAAGAAGTATGGTGAATCGGGACCTATGGAAATCGTTGCTCCGCAAATCCGTTATTTGAATCTGTTGAACCATAAGTTACCAACTACTTTAGTTGATGTTTCCTCTTTATCCGGAGCTCACCTCGACATCATGAATGCCGTCCTCAATACCTCTGAGGCTCGGCTTTTTCATACAACGGCGATTGATTTGGTTTCAAAATGTCACAACGTACGCAGGCTTACTGTTGGCGCAACCACTCTTCAGGTATATATATATATATATATATATGTGTTGCCTAACATGGGGTCGTTGAGTGGTTTCTAACACATGTTGTTTTGTTAGATTCTGTCTCTTGCAGAGTTCAGTGATGTTCCTTTCCCAACGCTAAAGGTTCAAACTTTGATTGTTAGCACGGAGTTAGCCCGATCTGCTATTCATGGTATAGTAAAGTTACTACAGAATTCACCTGAATTAAAGAAGCTAACACTACGCACCATGTTTAGCGGCAAAGTCATGGTAATCTTTACCACAAACCTCTTTATGTCCTTGTACTGTATAATAAGACCCTGAAAGCTAACTAATAGGAACCATTACATGAACCATGTGCTTCAGAAGAGTAAGTTTGTCTTGAAACCTCTGTTTTAAATTTGTTACAGATTATGGATGTTAAGAGCTATTTGGATTCACAAGGTTTGGATCCGGATCAATGTTGGGGCTCGGAATATGAGGTGTTTCCTACCACAAGGGAGATCTATCAAATTTTGGGTTGTAATGATGCGACTTCGAAACTCTTGGTCTCTTTCATGGAATTGGTGCTGAGAAACACAAAGTCACTAGAGACCATGGTCTTATGTTTGGATGTTACTTACTTTCAAGATGCTCAATGGATTGAAAAGCTGCTTCAGGCGGTTGCAACACTCTCTCACAACAATAATGTCTCCATTGTCCTGAAGAGAAGCAATTGAATTCACTAAAACCTTTTAAACATGATAAGCTATTCTCCATTTTTTACATTTATAAAGTACACATAAACAAAGAGATCTCTTTTTTTATTTCTGATTACAAAAGCTCTCTGTTCTTGAATGTTTATATTGCTATCTTTTCAGTCCAATCAAACTGCATATAGTTTCCGGTTGTGTTTATGATCAACTAGCTCAGGATCTGACATCATTGAAGCCGGAGAGGATTTAGAGCCTTCGATCCGATTCGCTATCACCCAATAACACATAGTACCAAGTGTTGAGACCATTATCAAAGCTCCTATGGCGGTTACAGCAATCGCCAAAGGCTTCTCTTTATCTCCGACAACAACAAAAGACAGCGATAAGAATGCGACTGAGATCATAATGCAAGCCATCCACATAAGCTTGTTGATTATGGCCATCATTTGCTTCTTGGCCTTCCTCTCTATAACCACCACTGATGTCTGAACAACAACCACGGCCAGGGATATGAAGAGCGCGAAAGAATCAAACACCACGAATATCAAGAACTCAGGTCTTGAAGCTGCTCTTGCTTCTCCTAGTGAAAACCCTGCAGGAACTTCCTTTGGATTGTCCGTGAACTGGCCTGGAACCTGAAAGATAGCTGCGAAAGCAACGGTTGCTATGAGAATAGCGACCACGGTAGTGGAGTTTATGGCGTTGTTGAGCCCTTCCGTGTGCATTTTGTTGACACGTTTAGCGATTCCTTGGATCTCTCTTCTGGTTTTACCGGTTTGTTCAAGCTGAGTATGCACCTCGTGGCCTATTTCGCTGACCGTTTCTTTCAGTTTCTTAGAAGAGCCTGATGGCTCCACCCTTGCAGCTCCCTGGATGGATCTCGCGTTCTGCATACCCATCTTCTGAAGTAGCTGCACAATCTCGTGCAGTCCGGTCTTCTCAGCGATATCAAGAGCTGTCTCTCCTGATTTATTAACAGCCACTCTACTAACTTCATCATACTTGAAAACTGTCTGTACAATCTGCAAGAAAGGTTCAAACTTTTAAAGAAAGATTCTAACTTTGAGACAACAGAACACTAACACAGAAAAAGTCAATCAATCAACTTTACCTCTAGTCGGTTTTTTCGGACTGCAAAATGCAGAGGAGTGTTACCTTTGTTATCAACTGAATTGATCAAAGAAGGATCAGCTTTCATCAAGGCATCAACAATGACAGAGTTTTGTCCTTTAACAGCCATATGAAGCGCGGTTTGGCCTTTCTTGTCGACTCTAGTAACCATTCCAACTTTCTTGACAATAAGTTCATTCACAATCTCTGTGTGACCGTTCCTAGCAGCAGAGTGCAAAGCTGTTTTACCGTTGGTTCTAGCAATGGCGGCTAAGTCAACACCTTTCTCTAACAAGAAACAAACAATCTCTCCATGTCCTTGTGAAGCTGCTGTGTGAAGCGCCGTCGTTTTTGATGAATCAAATGTAAACGAAAGCTCTGGATTTGCTTCCATTAACACATCAAGAATCTCTACAAAACAAATAAGCATACAATACAAATCCAACATAACTATATGGTTATATTCATTACTAATTTGTGTGTTCGTTGACTTTGAGGAAGTTTGGTCAACTCACTTAGATTTCCGTTTTTGGCGGCGATGTGAAAGGCGTCGAAGCCGTTTTTGGCTTTGGTTCCGGCTAAAGCCGTGTCGGAATGTTTGATCAGAATCTTAACCATGTCGGTGTTACCGTTCTCCGCCGCCAAGTACAAAGCCGTTTCACCGGACTGGTTTTGCTCCGACAGCAACTCTTTTAGCTCGACGCCGTTGCCGTCGTGTTCTTCGATCATCTCTATAAGAAGATCTGTGTTGCCTTCTCTAACCGCCGTGTGTAACGGCGTGTCGTCACGTCTCGACGTTATCTGCTTAGTCATCGTCTTCTTAATACTCCCTTTCATGGTCGATTATGAATTTGCTGATTTCAAAATTAAAAAAATAAAAAAGATAAATCTTTAGATCAATTTATTTTGAGTGTACATAAGAAAGAAGAGGAATAATAAAATTGAGACAAGAGTAACATGTAATTTTGGACAAGAAACAGAGAATATTATTTACATTTCTCTGCTTCTGCTTTTGGCCTCTTGTGTTGTTGTATCATAATATCTTAAAAATCATTATCTTCATTTTCCATGATTAAACCTTAAGTATTGACTCGAGACAATACATAATTGCTCCTTATCGTATACTATAGGTTAAAACAATAGAAATATTATTACTATTGTGGAAAATGTTGTCCACGCACTAAATGAGAGATAAATACATAAGATATGACCTATTGTCCATGGAAAATGACATATGAAGAAAATAATAAATGAACCTCCATTATTATTGTTAATTGGTAGTGTTCGTGTGAACGTTGAAAAGATTGAACAATGATACCAAACCAAACAAACATAATGGAATTTTTTTTAACTCTTCAATCTCTCATTTAAAAGTAGATTTTTTTATTATAAATTTGTTAGATAGAAATAAAAAAATATAGTTAAAGACATTTCTTTCGATTCATAGAAAAATATATTCCACTAGTGGAGCAATTGTAATCCATGAGAATTATAACTTCTCTAAAGTATAATACATAAAATGTTTTTACAGTTATCAACAATAAAGACCGCATAGCGCAGTGGATTAGCGCGTTTGACTTCGGATCAAAAGGTCGTGGGTTCGACTCCCACTGTGGTCGTTTCATCTTTTAATTTACTTTTTATTGTTTTCCTATGAAGAATGAACTAAAAATTCTCGCCTATGTCAGGAATAATTTGATACGATGTCTTTGTTAATTGATGGGCCGTTAAAAGCCCAATAGTTATATTTATATGAATCTCATGGGGTTTAATAAATAAGAGCAAGTCTATTAGTGTTGTTTATGAGTTGTTTATAAGGTTGCTTAGGTTTTTTATGTGAATTAATTAAATGAAAAATGGGTAATAAGTTAACAATCGATGCTTCAGGAAGCATTTTAAACAATTTATAAGCACCCCTACGTGTCACATTGTAGTTGGTTTTGACAAAGAAAAAAAAAGAAAATGTTGTCGGGGTTAGAAAGAGAAAAAACATACAAAAAAAATTGGAGTTCTTCGGTTACTCCGATGATGATTGGGATGGCGATTTCGGCGATTTAGTCATGAAATCGAAGGAGTAATCGATGAAAAGGGTTTTCGGAACCTTGGGCTTTCATCTCCGACGAAGAAGAAGCAGGAGGTTAGGGATGAAATCGATTTAAGCGTCTCCGATCATAATCTTCTCCGTCGTCTCCGGTCTGAAACGCCGCCGTCTTCTGTCCGTGACCTTAAGCTTAGGTACTCTCTTTCTTCCTTCGTCTCTGCATTTAATTTTGATTGGGAAAAAATATTATTTTGATTGTTGTTTATATATGCTTTTTGAATGTTGATAATGCCTTTATATGTGGATTTCTTCGTTTTTGAGGATCTAATTTTGATTTTTTGCATTGCTCTTGCATGATTTAGGAATTTGAACATTAGGGTTTTATGCGTTTTGGTTTTGAGATTCTTTGTTTTGATTATCTTCTCTTTGTAGCCTAATCCCTAAAACACAATTGGAATAAGATTTAGAAAATGAAAAAAAAAAATTGTTTAAGCACCGTAAATTGTTTAACCATTGGAGACAACAAATTATTAAATCTAAAATTAAGTTGCTTAAACGTTAAATTTTATTAAAATATGGTTAAGCAATCTCCATTGGTGCTTAACCATTGGAGATGCTCTAACAACATTCACCGTAATTTACGACCAAACTAGAAAAGCGAAATAGTGAAAGCAAAATGAGAATAAATTCGCCAAAAAACGCCCCCAAAAAGCATATGATTCTCATCTTTTTTAGATCGCTCGTGTTGGATAGAATTAGATTCGAACATATCAACATATTGGTTTCATAAGAATCCGAATAATCAAACACATTTATATATCTTTTCTAAAGTTTTGTTCTTCCATCTTTGAAAATAAAATAAAAAGGAATAACCTAAAAAAGTATATATCTAATTTAATTTATATGCGACTAGAGAACCTTACCATATTTTAACTGCAAAACAACTCTAGGTTTTATATTAGAAGCCAAGGAATAAATAAATGTTATGTGCTGCCGCCTCTCAAGCATCAACAACAACAATGGACCAAACCTCACAACCTTCTTCTTCGACCACGGTCCGGTTAGGTGGTCGAGCCATCGACCGTCATAACCCAATCATACGTGATGGTCGGAGACTCACTCCTCCACCTTCACCAAACCCTAATTCCCAATCCTCTTCTACTTATCATACTCCTCTCAAAACTAGGTTAGGTCTAGAGAGTAGTGACCAAAAACGTGTTACAAAGAAGAAGACCAAGAAAAGTGATTACGATGGTGTTAAGTCGCTAAAGAAGGATACTCCTCAGGGTTCTTCAAGGTGCTTATTGAGCAACCCGGTTCTTTTCGACGGGTTTGTGGATTCCGACCCGATTCAACTAAATATTGAACCGGAGATAACCACATCCGATGGTTTAGATAACTTTCACGATGAACAACTCATAATAAACGCATCAAAGTATCTTTCACCTTCTTCTTCTTCTTTTTCTTTCTTGGAGAAGAAGCAACACGATTTCTTTGATGGGTTTTTGGATTATGACCCGGTTCTGTCTCCGGATAATCCATTCTCTGAGCCTACGATAGCTTCTCCAAGGGCATCTTATAGTTCTCTTGAAGATAAAGATGTTTCTTCTTCTCCTAATTTCAAATACTCTCCTCCACAAGCTCCACCACCTCCTCCTCCGCTTTCACCACCGCCACATGAGAAGACCACTTCTTCCGATCAAGTAAACTATCCATTGGTTTTTTTTTTTTAATAATCATGGATTTATTATACTATGAAATCAAATTTAAAGAATTTTTATTTAATTTTATTCTTTGAAGGTGGTTGTTTTGAGAGTGTCACTTCACTGCAAAGGCTGTGCAGGGAAAGTTAAGAAACATCTTTCGAAACTAAAAGGTTAATTATTTTTTCAATATTCTTTTGTTTGTATGTTATGTGTTGTTACTTGTTATGTATAGTTGTAAACAAACCTAAAATGCTCTGTTTTGGTGCTTTAATGGTTGTGTAGGAGTGACATCGTTTAATGTAGACTTCGCTGCAAAGAAGGTTACCGTAACGGGAGACGTAACACCGTTAACTGTGTTGGCGAGTATTTCTAAAGTCAAAAACGCACAGTTTTGGCCTGAGATCATTCAGCAGTAACTCTTTGTTTTGCTTCTCTGTTTGTTAATGCCATATAACTACCTTTTTTAGTGTGCGTTTGTTTTCTGTATTACAAAGATTACAATATTTTAAATAAGAATTTTAATCGAGGAGAAACTTTTAGAATTTGAATGAAATTTTTAAAAAGCCCAAATTATGAATGTTTAACACATAATCTTAATTGAAATTTTAAAGTCCATTATTTTTTCTTCAACAAATAAGTATATCCGTAAAATTATTATGGAAAATTTATACAAAACAAAAGGAAGTTAATTATATAAATATAATGAATTGTAATAGTGATAAAATATCAATTTTTATTTTAAATAAATTTTTATGGGGAAAGCTAAAATTGTTTTTGTATTTTTTTATATTATATGTATCTATACTATTAAAAGGAAAGCATTTTTACAAAGAAGACAAAAAAAAAATTGTATTTAAAATGAAATGCCATTGTATAAAAACTCTATAACCTATGATTTGATTAAAAAATAAAACTACATCGTTTAAGTTGTTTTGTAAAAAACGATATTAACAAAGCCCGAGAGACCCATTTAGAATTTGTTTCAAAAATTCAAATCGGAAAACAATAAATTAGGAAAAAATAATAGCACATTTAAAATCGCATTTAAATTTCGAAATAAAATCTTTACTTTTAGAAACAATAATATCACAATTTAATATCTATGGTTATGTTTAAATTCAAAGAAAACAAAAAAGAAAATATATTAGTTTCAACATTAAAATGGGAAACAAAAAAATAAACAAAACTATTCAAAAAAGAAAAGGAAAATATTATTAATATCAAAATAAAAAATAAACACTTTCAATTTCAAAAAGTTAAAAATAATAAATCAAATAATAATATCTAAAAAAATTAATTACAAAATAATTTATTAATAAAGTAAGACAATTTTTACGAATTAATTTCAGAATTGAATCTAGGGATAATCGTAGATTTAAAATTTTTAACATCAAATATGAATAACAATTATGATCTCCACTTATTTTAATTTTTGTAACGGGTCATTAAAAATCACAAATCGAAATTAAAATCACGAATAATAATTGTTATGAGACTGAAATCAATTTTAATTTATGTATAATATATATGTGTAGTTTTTGTGAAGGGTTGGAAAATATCAAACATAATTTTTGGGATATATTTATATAATTCAAGAGATCACAAACATATAATTCGGGTCATCATCATAAGAACATAAAAATTTATAAAATATATTCATTTACTTTATGACACAAGATATCACAAACATATAATTAAAATTGACAATTATAATATGAGGAATTCACAAATCTACACCCTTTCAATCCCTTCTTCACAAAATTACTCCTAATTTAATATTTTCACATATTTACACCCTTTCAAAATTTTAAAAGCTTGATTTTACCTATAAAAAATTACCAAAATTAAAAAATTTTCATTTGGGTTCGCTAATTAGTGTTTAGGGTATAGTATTAAGGGGGTAAGATTGTTTGGGTAGAGTTTATTTGGATTTAATTTTGAATGTTTAGGTGTAGTTTTGTGAAGTATTTTGGAAATGGTGTAGTTTTGTGAAATGTAATTCAAATGGTGTAGTTTTGTGATTCTCCCTTATAATATATGATTTACCAAATAACTTTAAATATTTAAATTTGTTAATATATCTTATTATTTAAAAATTACAAAAAATAAACCGCACGTACGTGCATGTCCATATCTAGTCTTATATATTAATCGAGAAACATTTTAGCAAAGAGGACAACAAAAAAATAGTATTTACAATGTAATGCCACTACATATAACATATGGTTACAAATATTCCAAAAATAATTATCTCTAAAAACCTAAAAAGAAATTAAAAAAATTAATATGAGCATTAAATATGAAAATAAAATAGGAAATAATATTAATATGAACATTAAAGAAATAGTTATAATTTCAAAATTATAAAAGGAAATAAATCTAATAAAATCTACATAATCTTAATTTTACACATATTCTTTTCAAATTTTATGTCATAAAAAACAGTTTTAATTCAAAATCTGATAACAAATATCTATAAAAATTATAGATTTTGGATTTATGTGGAAAAATAGTTTTTTTGAAATCTGATTATTATTTTTTTATCACAAAATTAGAAATTGATGAAACTTATTTTTAGTATCCGAAATAAAAGAAAGATTTGGTGATCGGATTCAATTAGGTGGAGGTGTGAGCAAGATGATGATGAAGCGACGGTGATGGTGGGTCATTTAGATTTGCATCTAGAAACAAAAAAAAAAATAATTAAAACTAAAAAATATTTACTTTAAAGATTTATAATATATTTTTAAAAATCTTTTCTAATAAATGGAAAACATTTTTATAACAATCTAATACAAATGATTATAATGGATAAGTTAAATAGTTCAAAAAGCCCACCAAATTTGATTCAATCGAATACAAATTATACAAATCAACTATCTCTCCTTCGAAAAGTCTAACACATATATTTTGTCGCTAAAATAAGAATCAAAACACACAATTATATTGATGTAAATTTTCTCTTTAAAAACGGAAACAATAATATTTAAATAATATCTTTGATAACGATAGATTTTACGGATTAATTTACTAATATAGTTATTTTTTATGGATTAGTTTCAGATTTAAATCTATATATAATCGTAGATTTTAAGTTTTTAACATTTGATTGAATAAAAATGATCTCCACGTATTTTAATTTTTGTAACGGGTTATTAAAAATCACTAATGATAACTATTATGGGACTAAATCAAATTTAGTTTATGTATAATATATACGCGTAATTTTTCGGACGGGTCGGAATATATCAAATATAGTTTATAAGATATAACCAAATGATTTTCGTAAAATCAAAATCTATATAAACAAAGAAATTGTATATTCTATAACAAAATAATAAAAATTACAATATATGATGTATTATGTGAAATACGAGACCACAAACATATAATTCAAGTTGATGTAAAAAAATTTGAATATATTTTTTACTAAAAAACTTTAAATATGTAAGTAAAACATATCTTATTATATAAAAAGTACGACAAATTAAAAACCGCACGTATGTGCGGGTCCGCATCTAGTATATTTATAACTTTAAATTTAAAATATTTTTGTATATTTGATATAATATATAGATAGTTATAGATATAAATTTCGTGTTATTTGGTGCGGATTACAAAATCTGGTAATGTATTAATTAGAAAGATATGATTAGTATATATGTAAACAAATATATATAGTTTAAAATGACACTCGTTATAGAAGAGAATGAGTATTATCTTAACTTTGAATTAATTTTGAATGAATAATGTTAATTATTCATGAGATCTACTTTCCTTCTAAAGAGAAAAATAGAGAATAATGATTTTGAATTTAAACAATGATTTTGAGATCTTTGCCAAAATAGTGTCCTATAGACTCCTAATCAATTTATGATCTTGAGATCCTCAGTAAATTCAACACATTTTACTTAAGTGATAAGATCCGAGTGTTTGTATAGTTGGAAACAAATATCGATAGAATTAATTTTACGATATTATCAAAATATTGAGTGAAAAATCTAAAGATGCACATACTCTATATATACTCCCTCGGTCCATATAAACAAACTTATATTACAATCTAAAAAAGTAATATTGAGATGGAGAAATCAACTATTGTTCTAATTGTGGTGATTGCCTTTGGTCTCTTCTTCATTTGTGACATTGAAGCTGCAAGGAACCATCCAAGTAGATTGCTTTTGTCTGAACCATCGCCTAGAGAATCGGTCGATGCACACAAACCAAACATGGTCGGGCTAAAACCGTGGTCACCATCACAACGAGTTGTTTTCAAAATGTTACCTAAAGGTCCGATTCCACCATCAGGACCAAGCCATGGAAGAACTCCACCTTTGCCGCTGTCGCCGCCAAGATCTTTATGATGATTATAGCATTTTCACTCAATTATATGTATGTTAAATCTTATATATTAATCGAGAAACATTTTAGCAAAGAGGACAACAAAAAATGAAAAAAATAGTATTTTCAATGTAATGCCACTACATATAACATATGGTTACAAATATTCCAAAAATAATTATCTCTAAAAACCTACAAAAGAAATTAAAAAAATTAATATGAGCATTAAATACGAAAATAAAATAGGAAATAAAATTAATATTAACATTAAAGAAATAGTTATAATTTCAAAATTATAAAAGGAAACAAATCTAATAAAATCTACATAATCTTAATTTTACACATATTCTTTTCAAATTTTATGTCATAAACAAGAAAAACAGTTTTAATTCAAAATCTGATAACAAATATCTATAAAAATTATAGATTTTGGATTTATGTGGAAAAATAGTTTTTTGAAATCTGATTATTATTTTTTTATCACAAAATTAGAAATTCATGAAACTTATTTTTAGTATATGAAATAAAAGAAAGATTTGGTGATCGAATTCAATTAGGTGGAGGTGTGAGCAAGATGATGATGAAGCGATGGTGATGGTGATGGTGAGTCATTTAGATTTGCATCTCAAAACAAAAAAAAATAATAACTAAAACTAAAAATATTTACTTTAAAGATTTATAATCTTATCTATTAAAAGAGAAGCATTTTTGTAAAGAGGACAAAAAAAAATTATATTTACAATACAATGCCACTCATTTTAACATATGATTATTAATATATCAAAAAATTATCTCTAAAAGAAATAAAAGAAATAAATGAACATTAAAAACGAAAATAAAGGAAGGAAACAATAATATTTCCATAATATCTTCTGAATTTTAATTTCCGAAACAATCATATTGCCCAAATTTATGCTAAAAACAGAGAATGAAAATAAGTTATAATATATTTATTAAAATTTCGAAATAAAAAGGAAACAATAAGATGTTTCTTTGTCTGGTTCTTCTTGCTTCCACATAAATCATGTATAATTGGTTGTTTATCATGTTTATACTTCATATACTTTTCATATACTTTTGCTCATAGAAATGTATTTAACACACAATCATAAACAAAGTAAAAATGAAAAAAGTGTAGAGAAAGAAATAAGACGTTTCTTAAAAGTAAACATAATGAATAATTTTGTAAGAAAATAGAAATGAAAGTTTATAAAAAAAGAAATAGGAATGCAAGTTTCTCATAAAAATCATAGAGGTTTGAATCTACGTATATAATAGATTAACGAGTTATTGGATTAAATCAATTTTAATTTATATATTTATATATTTGCAACGGGTCGGAGAATATCATACATAATTTATCAAATATAACAAATTACATTTTCAATATCAAAACTTACACCAACATGAGTTCAAATTTTATTTTAAATGTTTAACAATGAACAATTTTAATATAATTTATCGAATTAATAGTTTTACAAAATACAAATTTCTGCAATTTTGTTTAATTCTTTATTACGGCGGGATTTAAACCTACCCGTTATATATGCAATTTGCATAATTCAATGTATTTTATTTAATTTACTATATAAAATAAGAAAATGTATACATATAATCCAAGTTAGGAATTTTTGATATATATTTTTCACTAAATAATCTTAAATATATAAATTCAAAAACATGTTAAACTCCGTATTAAACTCCGCACGTACGTGCGGGTCCTCATCTAAGTATATTTTTAATAATCTTATCTATTAAATGGAAAACATTTTTATAAAAATCCAAATTAGACCCAATCTAATACAAATGATTACAATGGATCAAGTTAAATAGTTCAAAAAGTCCACCAAATTTGACCCAATCGAATATAAATTATACAAATCAACTATCTATTTTTCGAAAAGTCTAACACATATATATTTTGTCGCTAAAATAAGAACCAAAACACACAATTATATTGATGTAAATTTTCTCTTTAAAAACGGTAACAATAATATTTAAATAATATCTTTGATAACGATAGATTTTACGGATTAATTTACTAATATAGTTATTTTTATGGATTAGTTTCAGATTTAAATCTATGTATAATCGTAGATTTTAAGTTTTTAACATTTGATTGAATAAAAATGATCTCCACATATTTTAATTTTTGTAACGGGTTATTAAAATTCCCTAATGATAAATATTATGGGACTAAATCAAATTTAGTTTATGTATAATATATACGCGTAATTTTTCCGACGGGTCGGAATATATCAAATATAGTTTATAAGATATAACCAAATGATTTTCGTAAAATCAAAATCTATATAAACAAAAAAATTGTATATTCTATAGCAAAATAATAAAAATTACAATATATTATGTATTATGTGAAATACGAGACCACAAACATATAATCCAAGTTGATGTAAAAAAATTTAAATATATTTTTTACTAAAAAACTTTAAATATATAAGTAAAATATATCTTATTATATAAAAATTACGACAAATTAAAAACCGCACGTATGTGCGGGTCCGCATCTAGTATATTTATAAATTTAAATTTAAAATATTTTTGTATATTTGATATAATATATATATAGTTATAGATTTAAATTCCGCGTTATTTGGTGCGGATTACAAAATCTGGTAATGTATTAATTAGAAAGATGGGCTATGCTTATTGGATCACATGAAATCAGGAAGACTCTGACGCTTCCTTGGTGGTTCACGGCGAAGTGGAGATCTCCGGCGATTACTCAACCGGCGGCCAAAACCGTATTCTCCTTGTGACATCTGCTACCCACGCGTCAACACTACAACTACAAGACAAGACACGTGGATGATAGTGGCTCGACATCTTGATAAACGAGATTTTCCACTCTCGTTATTTCGAATGCCTTAATGTAGTATTTAAGGTTTCAATCCGAATCAGGAGCAACTAATGTAATAAACCTTATGAGAAACTACACTCAGTTTAAGCAAATTAAAAGAATTGTTTTGTTTTTCTAACCGATGATGAATCAACGAGAAAACGAAAGATCTAAATTAACAAGTTTTTAAGATTTAATTTAAAGCAAAATAACCAGGTCAGGGTACTTTCACGGGTGATCAACTTTCAGATTTCTAAATGTCTTTTAACAAAAATAACTTTAAGGTTTTGAAAACATTTGATTAGATCAATCCACTCCCGTGGTAATGATCTTTTTCCTATTAGTTAAACTAAAACAATACCTTGGATAGTTTAAATTTCAGAAAACGTTAAGCTCAATTCAATTCAACCACTAAACTTATTAACACAGATTCCTCGGTTAAGCTAGGTTTAGTTTTAGGGTAATTGTTCAGGAATCTCCACATTTTTCCCAAAAGTGAAGCTTCCTGGTTTCTATCAATTGAATGGCCAATTCAACTAAAGCATTAAGAATGTTACCCTAGATTAAAGTTTTGTAAAGTTTGAGATCAAGACATTTAACAATCCTAATATTGATTCACCCTTTTCCCCCGACCTAATTGTCTAAGGAAGATTACTCACTAAACATTATGAATACCAAGGCAATCAATATTAAGAACAACATGAAAATAAATAATAAGATTAAGGGAAAAAAGAACTCTTTATTGAAATCAAGGTTTACAAGAATCTTGATGCTTCCAAAACTCCAAGCAAGAACAAGCAAATCCAAAATCAAAAACTAGAAGAAAAACTCAAGAACAAAAGTGTGATGATGAAAAAAAACAAGTCTGCTCAACAAAATAATGTTTTTAGACCTAAAATCGTCTTTGGGCCTTGAGAAAAACGTTTTGGGCTTTTTTCCTTTTTGTTCTCCGCGTCCGATATTGACCAGATTCCGGTCGATACACTTGGTCGATATCAACCAGTTTCTGGTCGATACAGCAGATCGATACGAGTTTTCGCCCAATATCGACCAGATTCTGGTCGATAGTACTGATCGATACTGACTTCTTCTTCTCTTTATCGCATTTTCTTCGCGTCTCGACCACAACTAATTAGCACAAGTCACTGATATGGTCGTTTTTGCCACTTTAAACTCCTTTTCCTCGCCTTTTTGTCACTTTCGCACTCTTGAACCTGAAAATGCATGAACAAACACAAATGCAACCTATATGCCACTAAATGCGCGCTAAATGTGTTAATTCTAATGCACAAATCATAGTAAAAACATGCAAAATATCAAGATATCACATCTTCTCCTTAGGGTTTTCCTAATTGGGTTTATTGGGCTTTTTGGTTGTTTTAGTCATGTTTGGTTAATGAATATATTTTAATGTTTTGGGTCTGTAAAATGAGTTATACCATGTTTAAGGGAAATAAAAACCGCACGTATGTACGGGTCCGCATCTAGTATATTTATAAATTTAAATTTAAAATATTTTTGTATATTTGATATAATATATAGATAGTTATAGATTTAAATTCCGCGTTATTTGGTGCGGATTACAAAATCTGGTAATGTATTAATTAGAAAGATATGATTAGTATATATGTAAACAAATATATATAGTTTAAAATGACACTCGTTATAGAAGAGAATGAGTATTATCTTAACTTTGAATTAATTTTGAATGAATCATGTTAATTATTCATGATATCTACTTTCCTTCTAAAGAGAAAAATAGAGAATAATGATTTTGAATTTAAACAATGATTTTGAGATCTTTTCCAAAATAGTGTCCTATAGACTCCTAATCAATTTATGATCTTGAGATCCTCAGTAAATTCAACACATTTTACTTAAGTGATAAGATCCGAGTGTTTGTATAGTTGGAAACAAATATCGATAGAATTAATTTTACGATATTATCAAAATATTGAGTGAAAAATCTAAAGATGCACATACTCTATATATACTCCCTCGGTCCATATAAACAAACTTATATTACAATCTAAAAAAGTAATATTGAGATGGAGAAATCAACTATTGTTCTAATTTTGGTGATTGCCTTTGGTCTCTTCTTCATTTGTGACATTGAAGCTGCAAGGAACCATCCAAGTAGATTGCTTTTGTCTGAACCATCGCTTAGAGAATCCGTCGATGCACACAAACCAAACATGGTCGGGCTAAAACCGTGGTCACCATCACAACGAGTTGTTTTCAAAATGTTACCTAAAGGTCCGATTCCACCATCAGGACCAAGCCATGGAAGAACTCCACCTTTGCCGCTGTCGCCGCCAAGATCTTTATGATGATTATAGCATTTTCACTCAATTATATGTATGTTAAATAATTATCAAGTTTGCATGTTTCTTACAAATTAATGATATGTTTGCTAAAAATATAACTAGATCACAATAAAATCACTAAATTTGCAATGTTTTGTTTTTTTCCAAGTTGACTGTATATGTCCTAAAGCCTAAAAACTAACAGTACTAAATTTTTTAAAAGTTTTTAACCATTGTTGGTGTTTTCCTATAAAAAATAGCTATTAGTGTTTATAATATTTAATGGAAAATGAACTAGTTTTATTAAGTTTATTTATTTTTGAACTGATTTGTAAAAGTGTGAATGTGAGATATTGAAATATCCTAGATCATGAAGCAATTGTTTTTATTCAATACCTGAATTATTAGTTTCAACAAATTTCGATTCTACTCCTAATTGTCGTGACGTCTAAAAAGTCATTCCTCTTTTATGTGACCGTTAATATATGATATCATCATTTCCCAAATACAAAAGGTCTAATTATATATATATAACCAACAAAAAAACAAAACCCCATCATTTGGTGATAATTTGCCCAATGAAAACTTTTATTCGTCTTATACTCAATGAACTTGTGGCTACAAACTTTTTATTGCTTACCGTTAAATGAATACACTCCTAATTGACCAAAATGAGATGTCAACGTTAGAAGAAGTGTATGGGAAGGTTACGGAAATAAAATGGACCGTCAAAAACTATTTTAAATAACAAAACATGATATTAATTGAGACAATGAAACTGCATGCCAAAGGGTTTGGAACTACATGTGCATTGCGTTTTCATTCGTACTTCCTTATTTTACGTTGTCGTTTTTAGGCATTTCATTTTCTTGTTTGCTCTTTTTCCGATTGATTTGTTGGCATTTTTCCTTTTGTTTTTTTCAAAAAATAATCAAATTTCGTTTTGCAAAGGTGGAATAAAAGAAGAAACAAAATTCGAATCTATTTTGAAGAAACAATATTGATTAACTTTCATAAAATTCAATACTTGTTTGTTCTTTAAAATCTAGCAATATTTTGAGGTGAATATTTTGAACCTTTTTACATAAAATAGGTACTAACTTTAGGTTTTATAAGATTATTATGAAAATTTATGTATTATTTCTATGTATAAATATATTTTCACCCATAATTATAATTGTTAAATCTTTTATTTATTGATACAAAATTATTGTTGAGCATTTTTAATAGCTATTTAAAATTGATATAAATATTATTTTTATTAATGTTAGATATTACATGAAATATTTTTATGAATTTTATCAAAAATAATAATTTACTTGTATTGTCTTTTTAATTTTTGTCTCGTAATTTAGTTTTATTAGTATCAGTAGTTTTATTATATTTTTGTTTTAATTATTTTGTTTTAACTATATAAAATCATCATATATAATAACTATGAAGGATTTTTGCCTACATGTCGCGTAGAGAGCTTTTGTAGGAAACTAAATTTTTTAATTTTTTTTCTTTTCAATCGTTTGAGTTAATATAAAAGATATTCAATTTAATATTTAAGTTTATTTGAGTTAATATAAAAGATACTCAATTTAATATTTAAATTTATCTAAACCTTTTTAAAAATATTCAAATGTATTTAGTTAAAGTTATATATATATGTCAATGGTGTTCAAAATCGCTTAAATTTAAGAAAACACATAAACAATTTAATTTGATTGTGAATATAACATATTTCTCAATTCAATTATAATCTCATCATAAAACAAAAGGTGACACGTATTATTGGATAAAACAAAATATTCCTAAACTATATTGAGAATATTACTTTTATGTATTTACGTTGACTTAAAAACGAAAATATGTGTTCAAATCATATAATCTCATAGTAAAATAAAAAACAACAGTTCCATAAGACAAAATAATTATACAATATATTCAGAAAATTATTTTATATGTATATATCTACTCGTAATTTTTAAACATCAAATAATAACCTATTTATTTTAGTATAAATAATACTCAATATCTCTTATATTCTATAACTTTTTTTGTTAAAACTCTTATTCTATAATTTAGTCAACTATTCTCCATTAATGCATCAATCGAAACAATATATAAATTATTATTCAAAAATATATATACTATTAAAAGAGAAGACAAAACGCCTATGTGTCGCCACGTGAGAACTTTAGGATATTTTTTATTTTTTTGCGTTTTAGTCCTTATATTTTTGAATAATTTTTGAGCCTTCGTGTAATTCAGACCCACATATAAAAATTTTAAGAGTTAAATTTCTCCACATATAAAAATTTTAAGAATTAAATTTCTCCCACATTGAAAACAATAAAAAAACAAAATAAGAAATATTCTAATATAAATAAGATTATCACATACAAAATCATTAAAGTGAGCCTTCGTGTAATGGGCCTGCGAATTTCGATAAATGGATTGCGCCTTCATTTACCGGGATATACATAATGCATGTCTTTTTCTTTGAATAGGCTTGCAAAGTTTGATTAGTTATTTCGGCTTTCAATAATGGTCTTTTCATAGATGATAGATGCATGCCTCATAAATTGTCAACGGGTATCGGGAACTTTGATTAGTGGATTGGAGTCTAGACAATCGGTTTTCAAGTCGGGCTCATTCGAGTTCGGGTTTTTTGAGTTAAAAGATATAGGATTCGTTCGAGTTATTTACAAATATAGTACTGTTCGATTCGAATCTATTCGGATTCAGATCGAGTTTCATATATTTAACAAAACCTGACCTGGAACAAAATATTATTCGGTTCAGGTTTTTTTATTTTTTTGTTCTAATTTTTCAGGTTTTACATATTTTTGATAAAATTTTCGAGTCTTATTTCGGGTAATTCGGTTCGAGTTTTGGTTCGACTAATTCATATAACTCATAAAAAATTAAAATAGCCTACTAAAATTCAAATTACCTTATAAAAACTATATACATGTGTATATCTTCAGGTCTATTCGAGTACAATTCGGGTCTCAAATCGGTCGGGTTAGAATGGAAACCCGAGTTAGAAAATATTTAAACACGATAGATAATATGATAACCGAAACCGGACCAAACCGGATTTTTCAGGTCTATTCGGTTTTGGGTTTCGAATCTCGGGTTAAATGTTCAGCCCTAAATTGATCAATTTATGGTTTTCAATAATATAACTTAATATTATTTATGAATATTTTGTCCCGCGCAAGGCGCGGGTACTTACCTAGTAATGAGGTAAATACAATAAAACTTCTATAAACTATTTTGTTGGGAGTATGAAAATTATTAATTTATATTGATATTAATTTATATAGATAATTCTACAAAAAAAATTATTTTGTTGAATATATTGTCGATTTTTACTTTTTTTGTTTCACATTATGTTAATATTAGTATATATATATATTTAATTTTGACATTTTACATGAAGCATAAAAATGATTCTTCATCGAAAAGACGTTGCGAAAACAACCCTAACTGATCAAATACACAAAGAATTACGACATTGTTATATAATGTATGCGTGAAATTGAAATTATTAATTTATAATATGATTGGTACTATGTTTATAGTTTATACATATAAATATTTAAAAAGATATTATCTTATTAATTTATCGAAATTGGTTAAATTTTTACATGGCCCAAAATAGGATCGGAAAATTTTATTAATTTATACAGGATATTAATTTATAGATGTTCTACTCTAATTGTGTTGAGAGATTTACTGAGGTATTATAAGAGATTTACTGAGGTATTATAAGATAGATTTAAACTAATAAATGTGTATAACCAATAATTAAAAGAGAAATTCTTTAGAATACCTTCAAAATAAGTTTTTGTTTTAAAAATACCATTAAAAAGTTTTTTATAACAAAAATACCATTAAAATGTTTTTATAACAAAAATATCATCAAAAAGTAGTAGTTTAATTACAAAAATACCACAAACTCAAAAAACGAGTTTTAACACTTTTAGATTTTAATTTTTATTCATTTGGGTTCGCTATATAGTGTTTAGGGTATAGTTTAGAGGGGTAGGGTATAGTTTTTGAAGATTTTGGGTGTAATTTTAAAAATTTAAGATTTGTGGTATTTATGAGAAAAAAACTTGTTAATGATATTTGTAAAACTTTTCAAAATATGTGCTAATTGTATTATAAAAACTTTTTTTTTAGTGATATTCATAAAAATTGACGTTGATTAAAAATGGTTCATCCCCGGTTTGCCCAATAAATAAGCCGAAAATACGGAACTAAATACGATAAACAATAAATGAAACTAATCAAACTTCTAACGTGCATTGACAAAAAGAATTAAAAAGACAAAAAAACCCACAAAAAGAATTAAAAAGACAAAAAAAAACACAAAAAGCCACCATTGGTTTAAGTTTAAGCTGCAGTCATCACCAAATCGTAACACACAAGTCTTATGTATCGACCGACGAACAACCCCACGTGTCTTCACGTTCTATCACGTGTCTTCCACGTGGCATCTCCATCATTCGATGTCTGTCCAACTTTTTCTCACCATCTCCTAGTTTTCTTACTAATTAACGATGATGTACAATTAATTAATGTGTCTAAATTAATTATCAAGCGTCATTAACTTCAAAACATTGAATTCATTATGGGCATTAATAGTATGTTTTTTTTGGAACGGAGGGAATAATACAATACGTCTAAAATAAAGTAAATAGAGTGGGTTCATACATAGACATACACATGCCTAATAGTATATATTATGTAAATGTGTATGTAATGGAATTAAAGGTAAGGTGACAATAATGATCTTTTAGAAATGAGTTCGTGAAAGCAAATCTTGAATGATACGAGCAGTCTCTTTCTCCGTTGGTATTACTTCTCTTCTTCTTTCGTATGCCTCGAAGAACTCTTTGTTCTCTTTCTCTAGCTCCTTCCACACTGTAATATTATATACACCACTTCTTATCTTATCTTATAGATATATATATATATATATACACAATTAAACATAACCATAGGATTGATAATATTAGCATATATTTAATATGTAAAAAGGTGTACCCGTAGATGTGATGATAGGCTTGATATTAGCATGCTTGAACAGAGCGTCCATACACTCTTCTTTGCCCATGTTGAATATTATACATTCTTCTATCAGATGATGCACCTACGTACCATCATTTTATACACATTTTACATAATTATGATGAATGATGATTTGTTTATCATATATATGAACACCATCATTTTCAAGCATACTAAATATCAAAGATAATGAAGAGAAACTAAAAAAGTTTGGATTTAATCGTACCAAATGGATGTAAGATGCTTGTGAGCTATTATGATCACCCATGATATATATATATGATAATAATGATTAAAGAGATGTTATTTTGTTATATTGAGAGAGATTAGAGATATAGTGAAGGAAGGGAGAAGAAAGGCAAGTGGACTTTATATAAAACACTACAAGAGCAAGAATAAACGGGCGGGCATTAAAATATTTATAAGAAAGAAAAATATCTAAAACAAAACAAAAAAAATGATATTTTCTCTGATTAAGATGTATAATTGATTTAGGTATTAAGATTATGTTTTGAATAATTAATAATAATTTTTCTTACATGATTGCATATTAAAATCTTATCGTCGTATTTTTCTTTGGTAAAAAAAAATTGATAATTAGGAGAAGATAATATATAAATGGAAATAAAAATTACAGAAATAATGAAGTAAATTAAATGGCAAATTTAATAAATATTAAAGTAATAAAAAATGTTATCTTTTAATCAAAAACGGCGTGCTGGCTTCTGCTACTGCTGACTTGTAACATTAGGGTCATGATGGGGTCCATTCTACCACGTGGGCATATTCTTATGATTGGTTAAAAGGAGATTGCAAGAGATTCTACGAAATGGGAATGCATCATTTGCATGCTTACGTGGCAGTAGGCCTTCTTACCACGTGAAGTAGGTTCCACGTATACTAGTTAACAACTAAAGTAAACAGATGACCGTTATCATTATTGTTTAATTTGCATTTTCTAATACAGCTATTTTTTAACATTTATTCACTTTTATTGTTTTTTTACTATTGCCACCTAATTTTTACACTATTGATCACTAATTGAGATGGTCCTTTTTCGTTAAAGAAAAGAGATTGAGATGGGTTTTTTTGTTTTATTGAGATGGTTTTTTTTTGTTTTATTGAGATGGTTTGTTGTAGGGGTAAAATGGTTAAGTATAACGTTCGGAATTAGGTAGATGGATCGTTCGGAATTATATAACGAAAATGGTTCGGAATTAATATGTGAAAAGGGGGTCGGAATTCTCGTTATGACAACTATGGTTCGAGGTGATGGTTCGCTAGAGATAGCGAACGCTTTTTATAGCGGCTAGAGATAGCGAACGAGAAAATGACAAAGATGCGAGACGGAATACGAGCGAGAGATGCGGAACGAAATATGGGCGAGAGATGCCGAACGTAATGTGGGCGAGAGATGCCGAACGTAAATACGGTTTAAAGATGTCGAACTAAAAAGATAGTAGATTTTGAGTCTTTGTTTCTCTTTGTAGATTTCTCTCTCAGGATTCGGATCTTTTTCCTTGAGCGGGATGTCCGCTATTTATAGTAAATGTCCTCGTTGACGGACTTTCTCGGTGCGCGACCTCCGCACTTTGTTCCCATACCGCCGAACGAGTGTCCTATCGTAGGATTGCTCGGTTCGGCGCTCATAAATGCGCGTCGGAGTCGTCGTTCGGCGCTCATAAATGCGCGTCGGAGGTGACGTTCGGCGCTCATAAATGCGCGTCGAGAGGTGACGTGGCGCCGTTCGTTTAGTTCTGGGCCTATCTTCAATTGGGCCGTAACTTGTTATTTGGGCTTCGACAGACTTACGGCGGCGGGCTTCTTAAACGGGCCCGGTCATGTTGGGCACTGGGAGGCCCACCCATAACATTAGTCCCCTCCCCATTCGTTTCGGAGAAGACGAAACGGTTCGTTAGTTGGCCTTGGCTTGTTTAAGAAGTCTCGCCTCGTTTTCGGCGAATCATTGAGTGCCACGTCACGATACTTTTGTAATCATGATGTCTCTTCGTGTTTTTCGGCGGCGCCTCTTCCTCTTCCTTCGCTTGTTTTCGATGTCGCCTCTTCCTCTTGGTTTTCTTTAAATAACCTTCTTCTGAATTCATTCTTCATTTCTCATTTCTTCTCATTCTCTCCGCGCGAACTCAGGTACCTTCTCTCTCTAAAAATTTTCTTCTCTCTAGAAATTTTCTTCTCTCTAGATTTATCTTTAGTTATGTCTTCCATCTTGCCTTTGCGTTCGGATCCTACTTCGTCTGAGAGTTCGGATTCTTCTTCGTCATCGAGCTCGGGGTCTTCTTTATCTTCTAATACCCTTCGTCGTCTGAGAATGGGAGCTTCGGGTTCCGAAGTGAACCAAGATGTCTCTCGGTTACTTCCGCGATCCGACTCCGCTCGCGAAAATTCCGGTGGGAGTTTTGTTGAAGCATCCGGAGGGTTCGCCTCCGAGCCTTCGGCGCGGGTGCCCCAAGCTTCGTTCGACCTCGAGTAGAGGTTCCTTCGCTAGTCGACGAGGATTTTACGCCTCCGCCTCGAGTGCAACCGGTTCGATCCGTTCGTTCGGCGGCTACGAATCCTAGAACGGCGAGAAGGCGGCCGAAGAGACCGAGGCAAATAAATTCGTTTGCCTCGTCGGAGAGCGAGGTTCGCCGATGGACTTAACGATATTCAAAGGGTCTCGGGGCTCGCGATTTGTTGGATATCGTCGAACCGCAGCACTGGACAAATGCCCCGGCATTGTCCCTCGGGGTATATCTGCCTTTACGAGGCTCGCTTTTGCCGAGGCGGGTTTGTGGTTCCCTCTTCCCCGACTTCGGTCGCTACTCGCGAACGTAGGAGCATGGCGATCTCCCGGTTGACGGTGCCATGTCTTCGAAACCTAGTAGCCGCTATCTTGGCGTCTAAAGAGCTCGGGTTCGAGATGACTCCCGCTTGCTTCGACGAAATTACAACGACGCGGGCGAATGCTTCGCTACGGGGACTTACTCCATTTGTTGGCGGAAAGGCTTTCGTCTTACCTCGGATCGTCACGTGAAGATTGAAAGTTGGTGGAAGAAATACTTTTTTGTCAAAGTTAGTTCGGCGTCGGTTCTTGATGTCGATAGAAGTACCGAACCGGTCGGGCGGTTGTTATTGGTAGGTGTCTTCGCGTTCGATTTTTCTCCTTGTTTTATTTTGCTAACTTTTTTCCTCGCTTATTTTCGGATCGTTTCATCCCTGTCGTGCCGTTCCCCGAGGATTATACCGGGTACAAGGATCGGCTAAGGCGTAAGACCGAAGTTCCACGGGCCGAAGTGCTTGAGCGACGAGAGAAAATTCTGGTGTTCGTTGAAAGGTAATTCCGAATGTCTTTTTTTTTTTTTTTTTTTTTTTTTTTTTTTTTTTTTTTTTTAATTTGTGATTCGGTTTCGGAATCTCGGTCGTTGAATCCCCAAGAACGAGTTTAGCGAACCTTCGGGAGCGAACGAAGAAAATATGGACGAAAGCGAGCTTCCTTCGTCTGTTTGTGGATGAAGAAAACCGGGATGTCGGCGAAAACGTTCGCCCGACTCCGCTGCTATTATTGAGAGCTGCTTCGGCGCGAACCCGAGGATCGGGAGATGGCGAAAATCCTAGGGTTAAGAGGGCTCGGGTCGAAAGATCCGTTGAAACTAGTGGCGCCGCCGTAGTTGGTTCCGAACCGGCGCGAGTTCAAACCGCTCCGGAAGGCTCGGAGGATGGTGATCGGGTTGGTTTGGATGTTACCGGGGATGAGAACGCGACCCAATCCCGGGGTCGAAGGGGAGACCGGATCGGCGATATCGCCGGAGCCGATGCTTCGGATGCTACAGGAGAAGGCTTCTCTTCGTCTAGCCTTCCTTTTTTTAAAGGTGGAGAGTTCTCGTTCAAGCTGGACAAGGACAACCTCCATAAGTTCGTCTTCGACTACGAGGGCGAGGGTGCCTTTCTCAATAACGAGGAGGCATGCGCCGGTTTCAATCATCCGCTCGTGGAGTCTCATGACGAGCGTCGTCCTCCTGCTTCGTTGGTGTATGAAGCGAGAGATTGCTTCGTTGGCTCGGTTGGAGCGAGAGGGTAAGTCTTTTTCACATTTTTGTTCGGTATTTTGGTTCTTCTTCTTTTGTTCGGATACTTAGTGCTTGTTTTGTTTCTTTTCTTTAGGTCGCCTACCGGAGGACCAAACTTGCCTATGACTACGAACACCATCTTGCTTCGGCTCGAGCGGAGAAAAAGTCGGCTGAGGGAGAGCGGGATGAGGCTCGAGCCGAAGTTGATGAGCTCAAAAAGGCTCTTCGTCCGGCTAAGAGGGAGAAGAGGGTTCGGCGAGCTGAAAACTCGGCTTGAGGAGGCCGAGCTGGAGCGAACCAAAACCAAAGAAGAACTTGAAGCGACTTCTTCCCTACCGCATGTTCGGGATTCGGAGCCGGAGCCGGCTCGTAAGTCCGAGGCGGATATGTCCGGTGAGCTTGAGCTTTTGAAAAAGCGGTACGAGGAGATGGTCATTCATGACGGCCATGAATTCGTCCGACTTCGTCGATCCCGCACCGAGTACGTGGACGGCTGCGAGGGACCGGTTCGCTCGGCTTCGCGAGGAATCGCAGAGTCGGTTGTCGAAGTTGAAGTGCTATCTCGCCGAACGAGGAGGCGAAGAAGAAAAAATACTTGCTGTGGAATCAGTTGAAGGGGATCTTCGATACCCTGAAAACCATGGAGCGTCAGTACGGGATAGCGCCGCCGGATGATTTTGTTGAAGTCCTTCGCAAGCGGAAGGTAGAGCTCGAGACTTGGCTCGGATTGAGGCCGAAGCTGTCATATGAGGCTTCGGACTTTGAACTTCCTGAGGAGCTGGGAGTTGCCTCGGTTCTCGAAGTGTCGTCTCGCGACGTGTCCGGGAGGGTCGATGGGGAGAGCTCTCGTGGCAACCAAGGGGATGGCGATGACGGTGGCGACGGCGGGGTCGATGCGGCGGACGAACTGTCCCAAGATTAGATTTTTTTTTTTTTTTTTTTTTTTGTTCTCTTTTGTCGTTTTTTTTTTTTTTTTGGGTCGATCGTATAGGGTCGGCCTTGTAGTTTGTACCCCTTTTTTTTTTGTGTTTTCGATGTTGCTTTTCTTTTGCTTTGTAGTTCGTGCTTCTTTTAATGAAAATCATTCATTTTTCTTGATCTTTTCTTCGTCTCATTTTGTGAATCGTTCTTATTTGGTCCGAAAGATTGTCCGAATTTTGTTCGGAGGTGCGAGGGGCTCGGCTTTCGGTATGAACTGTTCTTCGAACGATGCTAGGTGGTGCTCGGCTTTTCGGTTCGAGCTATTCTTCGTTTGATGCGAGGCGGTACTCGGCTTTTCGGTTCGAGCTATTCTTCGTTTGATGCGAGGCGGTACTCGGCTTTTCGATTCGAGCTATTCTTCGTTTGATGCGAGGCGGTACTCGGCTTTTGTGGTTTCGGATTGGGCCACTGCAAGTGTTTGAACATGAGTTCGTAAGAATCATCCTTGCAAAGGTGGATGATCGGTCCACCGCACTCTTGCGGAGTGGCTAACATATTTTGCACCTTTGAAAGTGGTCGATCGCGGTTTGGACCGGCTTTTAGTCTTCGAGCGCTTTTTGCTAAGTCACTAACTTACGGAGCGCGACTTTCGTTTGTTAGTTCTTTTTGCTAAGTGGCTAGGTATAGATCGGCGGACGATCTGAGCGATGAGCTCGTTAGTTATAAGCACGGGGCTTGTGTGACGGAGCGTTGAGCTCGTTAAGTCTTGAGCGCGGAGCTCGTGAATTTGAGCGCGGAGCTCGTGAATTTGAGCGCGGAGCTCGTGAGTTTTATGATGAAAATATTTTTATTATTTTATAGTCTGTGCCTCGTGAAGGGTCTGCCTACGTACCCCAAAGGGGATCAAGCCGATCGTAGTTCGTTTACAATGGTTCGGACTCGTGTTGAGTCCGGTTTTTTTTTTTTTTTTTTTTTTTTGTGTGGCGAACGCTTTCGCCCTTGTCGTTGTCTTCGTTTCCTCGTTTTTTGTTGTTTTGATCTTCGGATATTTCGGGCCTCGTTTTCGGCTTCGTCTTTATGCTTCGTCTAATGATAGAACCTCTTCGGATGCATTGCGTTCCGGGATCGCGGTATTTCCTTGCCGGACATCTCCATTAGTTCGTACACGGCTGGGTCGAACTACTTTTGATATTAGGTACGGTCCTTCCCATTTTGCTCCGAGCTTGGTGATGGGTCTTTCTGCTTGTATTCTCGAAGACCTTTCGCGAGGACTAGGTCGCCTTCTTCGAAGTGTCGGCCTTTGACCTTTTTGTTGTAGTACTTCGCCGCTTGGTGTTGGTAATTTTGGATCCTTAGCAAGGCGTGGTGCCGTTGCTCTTCGGCGTAATCCAGCTCGTCTATCATCATTTTCTCATTGGTTTCGGGATGTTGAGTCAGCATTAGACGTCTTATTCCTGGAACGTTTGCTTCGGCTGGCGACATTGCCTCCATTCCGTGAGACGGCGAGAAAGGGGTTCGACTTGTTGCGCTTCGCGGACTCGTTCGGTGCGACCAAAGTACTCCCTCGAAGCTCGTCCGCCCGAGCCCCTTTTTAGCTTCGAGACGCTTTTTGATTCCGTCGAGTATCGTTTTGTTCGTTGCTTCGGCCTGTCCGTTTCCTTGTGGATATCTCGGGGTGGACTTGTTAAGTCGTATGTTCCATTTTGCGCGAAAGCTTCGAATTTCTTCGATACGAACCGTGTCCCGTTGTCCGTGACGATTTCGTAGGGTAGTCCGTGACGACGGATTATATACTTCCAAACGAAATTTTGAACTTTGGCCGCGTCGATGTCCGCGTAAGCTTTTGCTTCGACCCACTTGGTGAAGTAATCCGTGACGATCGGAATGTACTTTCTTTGTCTTGACGACGGCGGGGGTCCTACGATGTCCATTGCCCGGCGCATGAAGGGGTATGGGGCGGTCGCCGAACCGAGCGGTTGAGTCGGGTTATGCTTGATATCTCCGTGCCGTTGGCATTTCTCGCATTTCATGGCGAAGTCCGCGCGATCTTTTTGTAATGTCGGCCAATAGTATCCGTGGTTTTTGACCCGAAGAGCTAACGTTCGTCCGCCGGAGTGGTTTCCTGCTCCACCCTCGTGTGCTTCGCGAAGTACTCTTTCGATTTCGTCCTCGGCGATACAAAATAGAAGGACTCCGGATGCGCTCCACCGGTAAAGACGGTTTATGATCATCGTGTAGCGGGCTGATCTGCTCTTCACGCGGCGAGCTTCCCATTTATCTTTTGGTAATGCCCCGTGTGAGATATACATCATGATTTCGATTCGCCAGTCCGTTGGTTCGGTTCGTCCTTGTTGGCTATTCTCTGTTCCGGTCGGAGAATTGGGTATTCCTTTGGCAAAGTCGTCGGCTTCGTCCATATCGTGGCCGATGGCACATACGCCCTTTGGAAGGTCGATGCTTGGATGTTCGATGCACTCGATCGGGATGGTTCGCCGCAGTGTTGGATCAGAGGTCGAGGCCAAGGCTGCCAATGCATCTGCGGACGTGTTTTCTGCCCGAGGGATCTTAGTGATGGTGAAGGAGACGAATTTTTCTTCCAGGGATTTGACAACTCGTAGATAAGCCTCCATTCTTTCGTTCTTGGCGTCGAACTCTCCGCTGAATTGGCTGGTTACGAGTTGTGAGTCGCAGAAGGCATCGAGTTCTTTGACTCCGAGTTCGATAGCCAACCGCATTCCGGCGATTATTGCTTCGTATTCCGCTTCGTTGTTGGATGCTTTGAACGCGAGTCGGAATGATTGCTCAAGGACTTCGCCCTTTGGTGATCGCAATGTTATGCCGATTCCTGATCCGTGCTGGCTAGATGATCCGTCGGCATGTAAGGTCCATGCGTTCTTCTCTTCGGCGGTTGTCATTTCCGGTGGTAGCTCGATGAGGAAGTACTGCGAGGACTTGAGACTTTGCGCTTGTTCGAGGTTTGTACTCGATATCGTACTCACTTAGTTCGACCGCCCACTTGGCGATACGACCTGACCGGCTTGGACCGTGCGGGATAGTTCGCAGTGGTTGGTTGGTCAGGACGACAATCGAATGAGATTGGAAATAAGGTCGGAGCTTTCTTGCTGATGAGACGACCGCGAGTGCCGATTTCTCCGGGGTCGGATACACCGCTTTCGCACCGTCTAAGGCTTTGCTTGTGTAGAATATTGGTCGGCTGGTCGCCGCGGTCTTCCTTGACCAACACGCTGCTTACCGCCGATGTTGAGATGGCGATATACAGGTAGAGGGTCTCCTGGTCGACGGGTTTTGCGAGGATCGGCGAAGTCGAAAGATATTCTTTGAGCTGTGCGAACGCCTCTTCGCATTTATCATCCCATTCGAAGCGTTTGTTGCCTTTGAGGAGTTGGTAGAAGGGCAGACATTTGTCCGACGACCTTGATATGAAGCGGTTCGGCGCGGCGATGCGTCCGGTCGGTCTGCGGACTTCCCTTGTTGTTCGGGGCGAAGGGAGATCCTTTATCGCTGCGATCTGCTTTGGGTTTGCCTCGATGCCTCGCTGGGTGACGATATACCCCAAGAATTCTCCTGACGTGACGCCGAACGTACACTTCGTCGGGTTCAGCTTCATCCCGTATTGGTTAAGCGTTGCGAAGCGAGTTTCGAGATGATTGACGTGGTCCTTTGCCACCAACGATTTGACCAGCATATCGTCTATGTAGACTTCCATTGTATCGCCCGACTGTTCGGCGAACATCCGATTAACGAGCCGTTGGTAGGTTGCCCGGCGTTCTTCGGACCGAAAGGCATGACTTTGTAGCGATAGGTGCCTCGGTCGGTTATGAACGAAGTCTTTTCCCGGTCTTCCGCGTGCATCATTATTTGATTATACACGAGAAGGCGTCCATGAAGGACGGTAGTTCGTTTCCGGCGGTTGCCTCCACTATTCGGTCTATGTGCGGCGAGAGGATAACTATCCTTCGGGCATGCCTTGTTGAGGTCGGTGAAGTCGACGCAGACTCGCCACTTCCCGTTCTTTTTCTTTACCACGACCGGGTTCGCTAGCCGGTCGGGATATCTTACCTCGTCAATCGACCCGGCTCCTATGAGACGTTCGACTTCTTCGTTAACCGCTTGGGCGCGTTCGGGTCCCAACTTTCTTCTCTTTTGTTTGATCGGTCCGAAAGTCGGGTCTACGTTGAGTTCGTGACGGGTAATGCTCGGATCGATCCCCGGCATATCTTCTGTGCACCATGCGAAGGTTTTGCGGTTGCGTTTGAGGAAGTCTATCGGCTCGTTCTGCGGAGCCGGTTCTAGGCGGCACCAACTCCGACGCACCGAGTGATTTCGCCGAGATCGATGTTGACTTGTACGATTTTATCGAGCTTTGGGGCTTCTTCGCCGGTCACTTCGTCGTACTTGCGTTTTCGCGCTTCCGGCTTTGTGATTTCGACCGTGTGGATCCGAACCTCTTCGTTCATTGCTTTGAATCGATAGGCTTCGGCGTTTGCCTCCTCGTCATGGATGATTGCACATGACTTCCTTATCTTTAGTTCGGCGATGAAACGACTTCTCGCCACGCGTTGATCTCCGCGTATCGTCTGAGTTCCGCTCGGACTTGGGAACTTTAGACATTGGTGGTATGTGGACGGGATAGCTTCCATGGCGTGGATCCATGGTGTTCCCATGATGGCGTTATAGATCGCCGGTGTATCTATGACGTCGAACTTCACCGGTTTTGTGACGCCTCCGATGTTTCTCGGGAGTTTGATGGTTCCCGGGGACATTGTAGTTTCTCCGTTGAAAGCCGTCAACGGCTTCTGGTTTGGTTTGATGGTATACTCCTTGAGCTCCATCCTCTGCAGCGTACTGTAAAATATGAGGTCGACCGAGCTGCCGGTGTCGACCATCACCTTAGCTACTTCGCAACTGCGATAAGTAGTTCGACGACCGAGAGGGTCATTGTGGGGAAAAGCAACACCGAGTTATCACGTTCGGCGAACGTAATTTCTTCTTCGGGACGGTCGGAGACGTTGCCGGTGCTGGCCCATTTGACTGCGGCGATCGCTCCTCGCTGCGATCTTTTGATCGACCTAACCGAATCGTTGCAATCGACAAGACCTCCCATGATCATGCCGATCTTCTTGCGTGCCACCTTCGGCGGGCGCGGAAGTTCTTCTCGCTCCCTTTTGTCCGACGACTCCGGGGCTCTCTCCCGATCACGTTCGGACTCAGGCCGGATGTACGTGTAGTTGGCTCGTCTCTCTTCCGAGGTCGGTAGTCTGACGTTTCCGTTGCCGTATTCCCGCAGGAGGAGGCCTTGAAGATATCTGCATTCTGCCGTTGAGTGCCCATCTTGCTTGTGGAAATCGCAATGTTTGTTCGTGTCACGACTGTTGGGTCGTCCGTTGTTCGAATAGTTTCCCGAACCGTTTCTACTTTGTTGATCGCCCTGCGATCCTCTGTGAACGGGGCTTCTATTTCGATAAGTCCCCCTGTTCTGATATCCCGAACCGCTTGTTGATCGATTAGGTTACGGGCGAGATACGTTGTTGATTGTTTGCCTTTCGAACTCTTCGTCGTCAATCAGATGGATTCGGGTGTTTTTGCTCTTGTACTCCGCGTCGTAATGTTGTCGCGGTTCGCGGTGATCTTCTTTTTATCCTCTCCTTATCCTTCGAACGCGTTTTGAGGGACGCATGCTTCTTGGTCGGAGCGAGCTTTTTCTTCTTCTAGCTTTATGTAGGCTGTCGCCTTATGTAAGGCGTCTTCTAAAGCTCTTGGTTCGTTCGTCGTGAGTTCGTCGCGGAAGCGTGACTCGAACCATAGTCCGTTGCGTAGGGCTTGGATGGCTACGTCGTCTGGTACTTTGATTTTGGAGGCGACCTCCTTGAATCTTTCAACGTACTTCCTCAGGGTTTCTCCTTCCCCTTGAGTCATGCCCCAAAGATCGGCGATCGACTTTTCCTTGTGGATATACATTGAATAGTGCTTTAGGAACACGGTCCGGAGGCGATGGAAGTTGCCGATCGAATTAGGGGCCGGTCGATTGAACCATCTTTGCGCCGCTCCCGTCGGGTTCTCGACGAACAGGTGACGGTATCCTCGCGTCTCGCGGCTCGGGGGCGATCCGAGCTCGCCCATTGATATTGTGAACGCCGTGACGTGTTGGACTGGGTCGGTCGTCCCGTTATACTTAGGGATGGTGATTTTTCCCGGGTGCGGGATGTAAAATCGAGTGATGTCCGTCGTGAAGGGGACGCTCCGTGCTTCCCGTAGCACGCGTCCGATCTCGGGTCGCTGCGGCCGATTGCTTCATGAACTCGAGAGCTCATATCGTTCATTTCTTGCCTCATTCGCTCGAACTCATAGTCTCGGCGGTCGGCGTTGCTTGAGCGTTGTATGCCCCGGCCTCGGTTGCCGTTCGCCTGAGATGATGATTCTGGTTATCTTGTTGATATCCGCTCGGACCAGAAAAGTTCATCGCGGCGGTTGGATGTGCGAACGGTGGGGTTCCGTAAACCGTTGTTGGGTGGTGGGCTTCGTAAGGAAGTCCAAACAGGCCGGCGTTCATGGGAGGCGGGATTCCATGACCGTTGGTTCGCGTCGGCTGCGAGTTTTCTCCGAACAGGTTTCGCTGTACGCCCGGAGTGAGCTCGTTGGTTCGTTGTACCTGCGGCCCCTGTCTTGTGAGCGCTTCGAATCTCGCGTTCGTCGATTGGGTGAGAGAGTCCACCTTGCTGACCAGGCTCGCGAGGAGTTCAATAATGCCGGGTTGCGCTACTTCGGTGCCAGGCATGATCATGTTTGTACGCGGCGAGACGTTGGCAGTCTCATTCGTGATTCTGGACTCGGGGGTCTGATTGTTCGTGCGAACTAGGGGTATTTCCGAAGGTGTGGCCTGAGGATCTGATTCAGGGATCACCGATGGGAGTCCCACTGTCGGAATCGCTCGTTCGGTTACAAGGGCTTCTTGCGGAACGATCGGAATGTGTGATTGATTGTCTTGTTGGTTCGCCATTGAACGAAGATGAATGTCGATTTTAGCTTCGGGGTGCTGTTGAGTTGCCGTTAGCGTGAGAGAATTTCCTGACGACCCCACGGTGGGCGCCAAATGTTGTAGGGGTAAAATGGTTAAGTATAACGTTCGGAATTAGGTAGATGGATCGTTCGGAATTATATAACGAAAATGGTTCGGAATTAATATGTGAAAAGGGGGTCGGAATTCTCGTTATGACAACTATGGTTCGAGGTGATGGTTCGCTAGAGATAGCGAACGCTTTTTATAGCGCTAGAGATAGCGAACAGAAAATGACAAAGATGCCGAACAGAATACAGGCAGAGATGCCGAACGAAATATGGGCAGAGATGCCGAACGTAATGTGGGCAGAGATGCCGAACGTAAATACAGTTTAAAGATGTCGAACTAAAAAGATAGTAGATTTTGAGTCTTTGTTTCTCTTTGTAGATTTCTCTCTCTAGGATTCGGATCTTTTTCCTTGAGCAGGATGTCTGCTATTTATAGTAAATGTCCTCGTTGACGGACTTTCTCAGTGCGCGACCTCCGCACTGTTCCCATACCGCTGAACAGTGTCCTATCGTAGGATTGCTCGGTTCGGCGCTCATAAATGCGCGTCAGAGCTGTCGTTCGGCGCTCATAAATGCGCGTCAGAGGTGACGTTCGGCGCTCATAAATGCGCGTCAGAGGTGACGTGGCGCCGTTCGTTTAGTTCTGGGCCTATCTTCAATTGGGCCGTAACTTGTTATTTGGGCTTCGACAGACTTACGGCGGCGGGCTTCTTAAACGGGCCTGGTCATGTTGGGCCTGGGGAGGCCCACCCATAACATTAGTCCCCTCCCCATTCGTTTCGGAGAAGACGAAACGGTTCGTTAGTTGGCCTTGGCTTGTTTAAGAAGTCTCGCCTCGTTTTCGGCGAATCATTGAGTGCCACGTCACGATACTTTTGTAATCATGATGTCTCTTCGTGTTTTTCGGCGGCGCCTCTTCCTCTTCCTTCGCTTGTTTTCGATGTCGCCTCTTCCTCTTGGTTTTCTTTAAATAACCTTCTTCTGAATTCATTCTTCATTTCTCATTTCTTCTCATTCTCTCCGCGCGAACTCAGGTACCTTCTCTCTCTAAAAATTTTCTTCTCTCTAGAAATTTTCTTCTCTCTAGATTTATCTTTAGTTATGTCTTCCATCTTGCCTTTGCGTTCGGATCCTACTTCGTCTGAGAGTTCGGATTCTTCTTCGTCATCGAGCTCGGGGTCTTCTTTATCTTCTAATACCCTTCGTCGTCTGAGAATGGGAGCTTCGGGTTCCGAAGTGAACCAAGATGTCTCTCGGTTACTTCCGCGATCTGACTCCGCTCGCGAAAATTCTGGTGGGAGTTTTGTTGAAGCATCCGGAGGGTTCGCCTCCGAGCCTTCGGCGCGGGTGCCCCAAGCTTCGTTCGACCTCAAGTAGAGGTTCCTTCGCTAGTCGACGAGGATTTTACGCCTCCGCCTCGAGTGCAACCGGTTCGATCCGTTCGTTCGGCGGCTACGAATCCTAGAACGGCGAGAAGGCAGCCGAAGAGACCGAGGCAAATAAATTCGTTTGCCTCGTCGGAGAGCAGGTTCGCCGATGGACTTAACGATATTCAAAGGGTCTCCGGGGCTCGCGATTTGTTGGATATCGTCGAACCGCAGCCTGGACAAATGCCCTGGCATTGTCCCTCGGGGTATATCTGCCTTTACGAGGCTGCTTTTGCCGAGGCGGGTTTGTGGTTCCCTCTTCCCCGACTTCTGGTCGCTTACTGCGAACGTAGGAGCATGGCGATCTCCCAGTTGACGGTGCCATGTCTTCGAAACCTAGTAGCCGCTATCTTAGCGTCTAAAGAGCTCGGGTTCGAGATGACTCCCGCTTGCTTCGACGAAATTACAACGACGCGGGCGAATGCTTCGCTACGGGGACTTACTCCATTTGTTGGCGGAAAGGCTTTCGTCTTACCTCGGATCGTCACGTGAAGATTGAAAGTTGGTGGAAGAAATACTTTTTTGTCAAAGTTAGTTCGGCGTCGGTTCTTGATGTCGATAGAGAGTACCGAAGCGAGCGGGGCGGTTGTTATTGGTAGGTGTCTTCGCGTTCGATTTTTCTCCTTGTTTTATTTTGCTAACTTTTTCCTCGCTTATTTTCGGATCGTTTCATCCCTGTCGTGCCGTTCCCCGAGGATTATACCGGGTACAAGGATCGGCTAAGGCGTAAGACCGAAGTTCCACGGGCCGAAGTGCTTGAGCGACGAGAGAAAATTCTGGTGTTCGTTGAAAGGTAATTCCGAATGTCTTTTTTTTTTTTTTTTTTTTTTTTTTTTTTTTTTTTTTTTTTAATTTGTGATTCGGTTTCAGAATCCTGGTCGTTGAATCCCCAAGAACAGTTTAGCGAACCTTCGGGAGCGAACGAAGAAAATATGGACGAAAGCGAGCTTCCTTCGTCGTTTGTGGATGAAGAAAACCGGGATGTCGGCGAAAACGTTCGCCCGACTCCGGCTGCTATTATTGAGAGTGCTTCGGCGCGAACCCGAGGATCAGGAGATGGCGAAAATCCTAGGGTTAAGAGGGCTCGGGTCGAAAGATCCGTTGAAACTAGTGGCGCCGCCGTAGTTGGTTCCGAACCGGCGCGAGTTCAAACTCGCTCCGGAAGGCTCGGAGGATGGTGATCGGGTTGGTTTGGATGTTACCGGGGATGAGAACGCGGCCAATCCCGGGGTCGAAGGGGAGACCCGGATCGGCCGATATCGCCGGAGGCGATGCTTCGGATGCTACAAGAGAAGGCTTCTCTTCGTCTAGCCTTCCTTTTTTTAAAGGTGGAGAGTTCTCGTTCAAGCTGGACAAGGACAACCTCCATAAGTTCGTCTTCGACTACGAGGGCGAGGGTGCCTTTCTCAATAACGAGGAGGCATGCGCTGGTTTCAATCATCTGCTCGTGGAGTCTCATGACGAGCGTCGTCCTCCTGCTTCGTTGGTGTATGAAGCGAGAGATTGCTTCGTTGGCTCGGTTGGAGCGAGAGGGTAAGTCTTTTTCACATTTTTGTTCGGTATTTTGGTTCTTCTTCTTTTGTTCGGATACTTAGTGCTTTGTTTTGTTTCTTTTCTTTAGGTCGCCTACCGGAGGACCAAACTTGCCTATGACTACGAACACCATCTTGCTTCGGCTCAAGCGGAGAAAAAGTCGGTGAGGGAGAGCGGGATGAGGCTCGAGCTGAAGTTGATGAGCTCAAAAAGGCTCTTCGTCTGGCTAAGAGGGAGAAGAGGGTTCGGCAGCTGAAAACTCAGCTTGAGGAGGCCGAGCTGGAGCGAACCAAAACCAAAGAAGAACTTGAAGCGACTTCTTCCCTACTGCATGTTCGGGATTCGGAGGCTGGAGCCGGCTCGTAAGTCCGAGGCGGATATGTCCGGTGAGCTTGAGCTTTTGAAAAAGCGGTACGAGGAGATGGTCATTCATGACGGCCATGAATTCGTCCGACTTCGTCGATCCCGCACCGAGTACGTGGACGCCGCGAGGGACCGGTTCGCTCGGCTTCGCGAGGAATCGCAGAGTCGGTTGTCGAAGTTGAAGTGCTATCTCGCCGAACGAGGAGGCGAAGAAGAAAAAATACTTGCTGTGGAATCGGTTGAAGGGGATCTTCGATACCACGAAAACCATGGAGCGTCGGTACGGGATAGCGCCGCCGGATGATTTTGTTGAAGTCCTTCGCAAGCGGAAGGTAGAGCTCGAGACTTGGCTCGGATTGAGGCCGAAGGCTGTCATATGAGGCTTCGGACTTTGAACTTCCCGAGGAGGCCGGGAGTTGCCTCGGTTCTCGAAGTGTCGTCTCGCGACGTGTCCGGGAGGGTCGATGGGGAGAGCTCTCGTGGCAACCAAGGGGATGGCGATGACGGTGGCGACGGCGGGGTCGATGCGGCGGACGAACTGTCCCAAGATTAGATTTTTTCTTTTTTTTTTTTTTTTTGTTCTCTTTTGTCGTTTTTTTTTTTTTTTTTGGGTCGATCGTATAGGGTCGGCCTTGTAGTTTGTACCCCTTTTTTTTTTGTGTTTTCGATGTTGCTTTTCTTTTGCTTTGTAGTTCGTGCTTCTTTTAATGAAAATCATTCATTTTTCTTGATCTTTTCTTCGTCTCATTTTGTGAATCGTTCTTATTTGGTCCGAAAGATTGTCTGAATTTTGTTCGGAGGTGCGAGGGGCTCGGCTTTCAGTATGAACTGTTCTTCGAACGATGCTAGGTGGTGCTCGGCTTTTCAGTTCGAGCTATTCTTCGTTTGATGCGAGGCGGTACTCGGCTTTTCAGTTCGAGCTATTCTTCGTTTGATGCGAGGCGGTACTCGGCTTTTCAGTTCGAGCTATTCTTCGTTTGATGCGAGGCGGTACTCGGCTTTTGTGGTTTCGGATTGGGCCACTGCAAGTGTTTGAACATGAGTTCGTAAGAATCATCCTTGCAAAGGTGGATGATCGGTCCACCGCACTCTTGCGGAGTGGCTAACATATTTTGCACCTTTGAAAGTGGCTGACTGCGGTTTGGACCGGCTTTTAGTCTTCGAGCGCTTTTTGCTAAGTCACTAACTTACGGAGCGCGACTTTCGTTTGTTAGTTCTTTTTGCTAAGTGGCTAGGTATAGATCGGCGGACGATCTGAGCGATGAGCTCGTTAGTTATAAGCACAGGGCTTGTGTGACGGAGCGTTGAGCTCGTTAAGTCTTGAGCGCGGAGCTCGTGAATTTGAGCGCGGAGCTCGTGAATTTGAGCGCGGAGCTCGTGAGTTTTATGATGAAAATATTTTTATTATTTTATAGCTGTGCCCTGTGAAGGGCTGCCTACGTACCCCAAAGGGGATCAAGCCAGTCGTAGTTCGTTTACAATGGTTCGGACTCGTGTTGAGTCCGGTTTTTTTTTTTTTTTTTTTTTTTTTGTGTGGCGAACGCTTTCGCCCTTGTCGTTGTCTTCGTTTCCTCGTTTTTTGTTGTTTTGATCTTCGGATATTTCGGGCCTCGTTTTCGGCTTCGTCTTTATGCTTCGTCTAATGATAGAACCTCTTCAGATGCATTGCGTTCCAGGATCGCGGTATTTCCTTGCCGGACATCTCCATTAGTTCGTACACGCTGGGTCGAACTACTTTTGATATTAGGTACGGTCCTTCCCATTTTGCTCCGAGCTTGGTGATGGGTCTTTCTGCTGTATTCTCGAAGACCTTTCGCAGGACTAGGTCGCCTTCTTCGAAGTGTCGGCCTTTGACCTTTTTGTTGTAGTACTTCGCCGCTTGGTGTTGGTAATTTTGGATCCTTAGCAAGGCGTGGTGCCGTTGCTCTTCGGCGTAATCCAGCTCGTCTATCATCATTTTCTCATTGGTTTCGGGATGTTGAGTCAGCATTAGACGTCTTATTCCCTGGAACGTTTGCTTCGGCTGGCGACATTGCCTCCATTCCGTGAGACAGCGAGAAAGGGGTTCGACTCTGTTGCGCTTCGCGGACTCGTTCGGTGCGACCAAAGTACTCCCTCGAAGCTCGTCCGCCCAGAGCCCCTTTTTAGCTTCGAGACGCTTTTTGATTCCGTCGAGTATCGTTTTGTTCGTTGCTTCGGCCTGTCCGTTTCCTTGTGGATATCTCGGGGTGGACTTGTTAAGTCGTATGTTCCATTTTGCGCGAAAGCTTCGAATTTCTTCGATACGAACTGTGTCCCGTTGTCCGTGACGATTTCGTAGGGTAGTCCGTGACGACGGATTATATACTTCCAAACGAAATTTTGAACTTTGGCCGCGTCGATGTCCGCGTAAGCTTTTGCTTCGACCCACTTGGTGAAGTAATCCGTGACGATCAGAATGTACTTTCTTTGTCTTGACGACGGCGGGGGTCCTACGATGTCCATTGCCCGGCGCATGAAGGGGTATGGGGCGGTCGCCGAACCGAGCGGTTGAGTCGGGTTATGCTTGATATCTCCGTGCCGTTGGCATTTCTCGCATTTCATGGCGAAGTCCGCGCGATCTTTTTGTAATGTCGGCCAATAGTATCCGTGGTTTTTGACACGAAGAGCTAACGTTCGTCCGCCGGAGTGGTTTCCTGCTCCACCCTCGTGTGCTTCGCGAAGTACTCTTTCGATTTCGTCCTCGGCGATACAAAATAGAAGGACTCCGGATGCGCTCCACCGGTAAAGACGGTTTATGATCATCGTGTAGCGGGCTGATCCGCTCTTCACGCGGCGAGCTTCCCATTTATCTTTTGGTAATGCCCCGTGTGAGATATACATCATGATTTCGATTCGCCGATCCGTTGGTTCGGTTCGTCCTTGTTGGCTATTCTCTCGTTCCGGTCGGAGAATTGGGTATTCCTTTGGCAAAGTCGTCGGCTTCGTCCATATCGTGGCCGATGGCACATACGCCCTTTGGAAGGTCGATGCTTGGATGTTCGATGCACTCGATCGGGATGGTTCGCCGCAGTGTTGGATCAGAGGTCGAGGCCAAGGCTGCCAATGCATCTGCGGACGTGTTTTCTGCCCGAGGGATCTTAGTGATGGTGAAGGAGACGAATTTTTCTTCCAGGGATTTGACAACTCGTAGATAAGCCTCCATTCTTTCGTTCTTGGCGTCGAACTCTCCGCTGAATTGGTCGGTTACGAGTTGTGAGTCGCAGAAGGCATCGAGTTCTTTGACTCCGAGTTCGATAGCCAACCGCATTCCGGCGATTATTGCTTCGTATTCCGCTTCGTTGTTGGATGCTTTGAACGCGAGTCGGAATGATTGCTCGAGGACTTCGCCCTTTGGTGATCGCAATGTTATGCCGATTCCCGATCCGTGCTTGGCTAGATGATCCGTCGGCATGTAAGGTCCATGCGTTCTTCTCTTCGGCGGTTGTCATTTCTGGTGGTAGCTCGATGAGGAAGTCCGCGAGGACTTGAGACTTTGCGCTTGTTCGAGGTTTGTACTCGATATCGTACTCACTTAGTTCGACCGCCCACTTGGCGATACGACTCGACCGGCTTGGACTGTGCGGGATAGTTCGCGGTGGTTGGTTGGTCGGGACGACAATCGAATGAGATTGGAAATAAGGTCGGAGCTTTCTTGCTTGATGAGACGACCGCGAGTGCCGATTTCTCCGGGGTCGGATACACTGCTTTCGCACCGTCTAAGGCTTTGCTTGTGTAGAATATTGGTCGGCTGGTCGCCGCGGTCTTCCTTGACCAACACGCTGCTTACCGCCGATGTTGAGATGGCGATATACAGGTAGAGGGTCTCCTGGTCGACGGGTTTTGCGAGGATCGGCGAAGTCGAAAGATATTCTTTGAGCTGTGCGAACGCCTCTTCGCATTTATCATCCCATTCGAAGCGTTTGTTGCCTTTGAGGAGTTGGTAGAAGGGCAGACATTTGTCCGACGACCTTGATATGAAGCGGTTCAGCGCGGCGATGCGTCCGGTCGGTCTGCGGACTTCCCTTGTTGTTCGGGGCGAAGGGAGATCCTTTATCGCTGCGATCTGCTTTGGGCTTGCCTCGATGCCTCGCTGGGTGACGATATACCCCAAGAATTCTCCTGACGTGACGCCGAACGTACACTTCGTCGGGTTCAGCTTCATCCCGTATTGGTTAAGCGTTGCGAAGCAGGTTTCGAGATGATTGACGTGGTCCTTTGCCACCAACGATTTGACCAGCATATCGTCTATGTAGACTTCCATTGTATCGCCCAGCTGTTCGGCGAACATCCGATTAACGAGCCGTTGGTAGGTTGCCCCGGCGTTCTTCAGACCGAAAGGCATGACTTTGTAGCAGTAGGTGCCTCGGTCGGTTATGAACGAAGTCTTTTCCCGGTCTTCCGCGTGCATCATTATTTGATTATACCACGAGAAGGCGTCCATGAAGGACGGTAGTTCGTTTCCGGCGGTTGCCTCCACTATTCGGTCTATGTGCGGCGAGAGGATAACTATCCTTCGGGCATGCCTTGTTGAGGTCGGTGAAGTCGACGCAGACTCGCCACTTCCCGTTCTTTTTCTTTACCACGACCGGGTTCGCTAGCCAGTCGGGATATCTTACCTCGTCAATCGACCCGGCTCCTATGAGACGTTCGACTTCTTCGTTAACCGCTTGGGCGCGTTCGGGTCCCAACTTTCTTCTCTTTTGTTTGATCGGTCCGAAAGTCGGGTCTACGTTGAGTTCGTGACGGGTAATGCTCGGATCGATCCCCGGCATATCTTCTGTGCACCATGCGAAGGTTTTGCGGTTGCGTTTGAGGAAGTCTATCGGCTCGTTCTGCGAGCCGGTTCTAGGCCGGCACCAACTCCGACGCACCGAGTGATTTCGCCGAGATCGATGTTGACTTGTACGATTTTATCGAGCTTTGGGGCTTCTTCGCCGGTCACTTCGTCGTACTTGCGTTTTCGCGCTTCCGGCTTTGTGATTTCGACCGTGTGGATCCGAACCTCTTCGTTCATTGCTTTGAATCGATAGGCTTCGGCGTTTGCCTCCTCGTCATGGATGATTGCACATGACTTCCTTATCTTTAGTTCGGCGATGAAACGAGCTTCTCGCCACGCGTTGATCTCCGCGTATCGTCTGAGTTCCGCTCGGACTTGGGAACTTTAGACATTGGTGGTATGTGGACGGGATAGCTTCCATGGCGTGGATCCATGGTGTTCCCATGATGGCGTTATAGATCGCCGGTGTATCTATGACGTCGAACTTCACCGGTTTTGTGACGCCTCCGATGTTTCTCGGGAGTTTGATGGTTCCCGGGGACATTGTAGTTTCTCCGTTGAAAGCCGTCAACGGCTTCGGTTTGGTTTGATGGTATACTCCTTGAGCTCCATCCTCTGCAGCGTCTTGTAAAATATGAGGTCGACCGAGGCTGCCGGTGTCGACCATCACCTTAGCTACTTCGCAATCTGCGATAAGTAGTTCGACGACCGAGAGGGTCATTGTGGGGAAAAGCAACACCGAGTTATCACGTTCGGCCGAACGTAATTTCTTTACTGGGACGGTCGGAGACGTTGCCGGTGCTGGCCCATTTGATCGCGGCGATCGCTCCTCGGCTGCGATCTTTTGATCGACCTAACCGAATCGTTGCAATCGACAAGACCTCCCATGATCATGCCGATCTTCTTGCGTGCCACCTTCGGCGGGCCGGGAAGTTCTTCTCGCTCCCTTTTGTCCGACGACTCGGGGCTCTCTCCCGATCACGTTCGGACTCGGGCCGGATGTACGTGTAGTTGGCTCGTCTCTCTTCCGAGGTCGGTAGTCGACGTTTCCGTTGCCGTATTCCCGCGAGGAGGAGGCCTTGAAGATATCCGCATTCTGCCGTTGAGTGCCCATCTTGCTTGTGGAAATCGCAATGTTTGTTCGTGTCACGATTGTTGGGTCGTCCGTTGTTCGAATAGTTTCCCGAACCGTTTCTACTTTGTTGATCGCCCTGCGATCCTCTCGTGAACGGGGCTTCTATTTCGATAAGTCCCCCTGTTCGATATCCCGAACCGCTTGTTGATCGATTAGGTTACGGGCGAGATACGTTGTTGATTGTTTGCCTTTCGAACTCTTCGTCGTCAATCGGATGGATTCGGGTGTTTTTGCTCTTGTACTCCGCGTCGTAATGTTGTCGCGGTTCGCGGTGATCTTCTTTTATCCTCTCCTTATCCTTCGAACGCGTTTTGAGGGACGCATGCTTCTTGGTCGGAGCGGCTTTTTCTTCTTCTAGCTTTATGTAGGTCTGTCGCCTTATGTAAGGCGTCTTCTAAAGCTCTTGGTTCGTTCGTCGTGAGTTCGTCGCGGAAGCTGTGACTCGAACCATAGTCCGTTGCGTAGGGCTTGGATGGCTACGTCGTCTGGTACTTTGATTTTGGAGGCGACCTCCTTGAATCTTTCAACGTACTTCCTCAGGGTTTCTCCTTCCCCTTGAGTCATGCCCCAAAGATCGGCGATCGACTTTTCCTTGTGGATATACATTGAATAGTGCTTTAGGAACACGGTCTGGAGCTGATGGAAGTTGCCGATCGAATTAGGGGCCAGTCGATTGAACCATCTTTGCGCCGCTCCCGTCGGGTTCTCGACGAACAGTCGACGGTATCCTCGCGTCTCGCGGCTCGGGGGCGATCCGAGCTCGCCCATTGATATTGTGAACGCCGTGACGTGTTGGACTGGGTCGGTCGTCCCGTTATACTTAGGGATGGTGATTTTTCCCGGGTGCGGGATGTAAAATCGAGTGATGTCCGTCGTGAAGGGGACGCTCTGTGCTTCCCGTAGCACGCGTCCGATCTCGGGTGCTCGCGGCCGATTGCTTCATGAACTCGAGAGCTCATATCGTTCATTTCTTGCCTCATTCGCTCGAACTCATAGTCTCGGCGGTCGGCGTTGCTTGAGCGTTGTATGCCCCGGCCTCGGTTGCCGTTCGCCTGAGATGATGATTCTGGTTATCTTGTTGATATCCGCTCGGACCAGAAAAGTTCATCGCGGCGGTTGGATGTGCGAACGGTGGGGTTCCGTAAACCGTTGTTGGGTGGTGGGCTTCGTAAGGAAGTCCAAACAGGCCGGCGTTCATGGGAGGCGGGATTCCATGACCGTTGGTTCGCGTCGGCTGCGAGTTTTCTCCGAACGAGGTTTCGGCTGTACGCCCGGAGTGAGCTCGTTGGTTCGTTGTACCTGCGGCCCCTGTCTTGCGAGCGCTTCGAATCTCGCGTTCGTCGATTGGGTGAGAGAGTCCACCTTGCTGACCAGGCTCGCGAGGAGTTCAATAATGCCGGGTTGCGCTACTTCGGTGCCAGGCATGATCATGTTTGTCTGCGGCGAGACGTTGGCAGTCTCATTCGTGATTCTGGACTCGGGGGTCTGATTGTTCGTGCGAACTAGGGGTATTTCCGAAGGTGTGGCCTGAGGATCTGATTCAGGGATCACCGATGGGAGTCCCACCGTCGGAATCGCTCGTTCGGTTACAAGGGCTTCTTGCAGAACGATCGGAATGTGTGATTGATTGTCTTGTTGGTTCGCCATTGAACGAAGATGAATGTCTGATTTTAGCTTCGGGGTGCTGTTGAGTTGCCGTTAGCGTGAGAGAATTTCCTGACGACCCCACGGTGGGCGCCAAATGTTGTAGGGGTAAAATGGTTAAGTATAACGTTCGGAATTAGGTAGATGGATCGTTCGGAATTATATAACGAAAATGGTTCGGAATTAATATGTGAAAAGGGGGTCGGAATTCTCGTTATGACAACTATGGTTCGAGGTGATGGTTCGCTAGAGATAGCGAACGCTTTTTATAGCGGCTAGAGATAGCGAACGAGAAAATGACAAAGATGCCGAACGGAATACGGGCGAGAGATGCCGAACGAAATATGGGCGAGAGATGCCGAACGTAATGTGGGCGAGAGATGCCGAACGTAAATACGGTTTAAAGATGTCGAACTAAAAAGATAGTAGATTTTGAGTCTTTGTTTCTCTTTGTAGATTTCTCTCTCAGGATTCGGATCTTTTTCCTTGAGCGGGATGTCCGCTATTTATAGTAAATGTCCTCGTTGACGGACTTTCTCGGTGCGCGACCTCCGCACTTGTTCCCATACCGCCGAACGGTGTCCTATCGTAGGATTGCTCGGTTCGGCGCTCGTAAATGCGCGTCGGAGCCGTCGTTCGGCGCTCATAAATGCGCGTCGGAGGTGACGTTCGGCGCTCATAAATGCGCGTCGGAGGTGACGTGGCGCCGTTCGTTTAGTTACGGGCCTATCTTCAATTGGGCCGTAACTCGTTATTCGAGCCGACGAACTTACGGCGGCGGCTCTTAACACGGGCGCAGTCATGTTGGGCGCAGGGAGCCACCCATAACATGGTTTTTGCATCCAACAAATTATGTACGATAAATTAATAATAAGTTGTAAAATTAATTAGTGGTTCTTTTAGCATAGATTAGTTTGCTTGGTGGTATTTCGTTGACAGTATATTAGACAAAAACAGTGTTGTCATTATTTGTCTACGCGTAACTTTTCAAGACCAGCCAAACAACAAGTGAGTACGTGTTTTCTCTTTTATGTGTCTAATCCCAAATCATACTTTCTATATATTTAGGATTTAGCCGTCTTTGTATCTTTTGTGATGTTTAATAGTGTACAATTCTAAATGATATTAAAAAGGGGAATTTAGGCTCGGTATACAATTTGTGGGTCATAATTAGGAGAATAAATGGGATGTATTATGCATAGGTATGATTACAATTTCACCCTCAAACATAAATAATACACATTGCTAGCAAATTTAGTTTTTATGGGTTATGGGAATATTCTGACACACTCATACTTCTCTCTCTTAGGTCACTTCACATTTTGTTTAAAAATTAAATTTGCAAACACTTATAAATAGAAATCATTTACTTCAAATTTGTTGGTTTATAAATAGTCACCTATAAATAAATAATAGCTGGTTTATATTTAGTCACTTATTTAGTTCAAAAATGTCGTATAGGTTAAAGGTTTACTGTATAGGGTAAAGGATTTAGGGTTTAGGGTTTAAGGTTTAGGTTTTAGGTTTTGGGTTTAGGTTTTGGGTTTACCTTTTAAAAATAATAATCACCTATTTAGTTCAAAATTGTGGTTTATAAATAGTCACCTATAAATAAATAATAGTTTGTTTATAAATATTCACCTATTTATTATAGTTACAAATATATCATATGAAATATTTTTAAAATAGTCACCTATTCATTATAGTTACAAATATATCATATAAAATATTTCTAAAATAGTCATCTATTTCAACCGTATAGGGTAAAGGGTTTAGGGTATATTGTATAGGGTTTAGGGTTTAGGGTTTAGGGTTTAGGTTTTAGGTTTTAGGTTTTAGGTTTTAGGGTTTAGGGTTTAGAGTTTTGGGTTTAGGTTTTGGGTTTTGGGTTTACCTTTTATAAATAATAATCAACTATTTAGTTCAAAATTGTGGTTTATAAATAGTCACCTATAAGCAGTCAAAAAAAAAAATAGTCACCTATAAATAAATAATAGTTTGTTTATAAATAATCACCTATTTATTATAGTTAGAAATATATCATATGAAATATTTCTAAAATAGTCATATATTTCAATTGTACCCTAACATGATGTACCATTTGTTCGGTAAGTCTTAGGTAAGGTCAAATAATTTAGGGTTTAGATTATTGGCTATTGGGTCTAGGTCATGTTGTTTATGGATTATGTTTTTGTGTCATAGCATTATAATGACAATAGTTTAATATTATTAAAATTTTAAATCATGTAATATTTTAAACATAGTAGACTATTAACCTGATTACTGAACATGAATCACCATCAATTTTTCAAATCTGATTTTTAAATAGTCACTTAAACGTTAAATAGTTGGTTTATAAATAGTCACTTATATTGTTCTAAATAGTAGTTTACCAAACTGCTTATGCTAAGTTTATTGGGAATCATTTATCAAGTTAATAATTTATCAAGTTAATTAATAAATATTATCAATTTATCAAAATAACCAATATCTACTAGCTGAATTTTTCAGATTTTCGATTTTTTTCACTGACAAAAGAGATTGAGGGTAGTTTGGTATTAAAAAAAATTATACACTCTCTCTTATTATTTTTGCAAATTAATCTAATATTTTGTCATTCCACCCAATTTTTACCTCAATAAGTAATATTGAGCTAAATCGTCCTATTAAAAAACAATATTCATTTTTAAGTGAGAAATGGTATTTAGAGAATTAGCAACGTAACCAGGCCTAGGTTATATACTTATATATATATATATATATATAGCTTGAATTCAAGTATACTTGAAAATGGTTTAATAGTGCTTATTAGTTATTGCAAATCCATTAAAAAAGTCTGCAAAATATTCACAATCATTCACACGTAGATTAATCACAATCTGATCTGAAAATATGTTTTAACATAAACATTTTTATTTCCCAAACACATGATTCAATTCTAACACTACATTACAAATATTTACATGGCCAATAAAAGCAATGAAATCGTATAAAGATATAAATATGTGGTTCCACAAAGCTTTGATGTGTACTTTTGTAAAATAGGAAATGAGTTTGGTGTACTTTTGATTTCCCCACAAATTGGGAAGCAATTTTTGTTGGATTCGATCCAGTATCGTGCCTACGATTTAAGTGACTTGGGGCTAAATTTTATAATATGGTCAATAATTTTTTAAGAAAATCAATAAACCAAATGTAGTTCAGTTTTTTTTTGGTAAAAATAAACTTAACTATTTTTAAGATAAAAGTTTTCTAAGAAAAAATAATTTGTGAGATATGAATAATAACATTATATTTTGAAAATTACTATTTATAAATAACGTAACATGATGCATAGTAAAGAGTCAAAAACTTTACACATTAATTAATTGAACTAAAATATATTTATGATACGTGGCCTAAACTTTTATTAATCTATGTTTGGCCTGGGCGGTTGCCCCATTTCCAATGGGCTAGGCACAGTACTGATTCGATCTTTAACCTTTTTATTGGGACCACTTAGTTTGGATACTCATTTGTTGCTACAAAGTTTACATCATCTAAAGTTTATAGAATCACTTATACTATAATAGCAAATGATCCATCAGGTGGTACCGATTCTTTTGCATGTGAAAAAACTATATAAAAAGCTATAATTTTTTTAAAAAATGTAGTAGAAACATATTTCTTTCTAATGGGATAAAGTTAGGTATTGGAATATAGATTTGGAAATAATTGATTTGTAACCAACCACGTCGTTAATCGCAGTCATTGGTGATGTTGTGCTTCTGAGTTCGAACCGCGTTGGAAGCAATGATTTACGCCATTAAGTGGTATTATCAAATATTGGTCGCGGATCTAGGGGATTATGGGTTTCGGCCCAGAACCTCCTGGTTTAACAAAAAAACCATTTGTATATTATGGATGTGGAAAATATGAAATAGGCCAAAACTAATCTTATATTATTAATACAGAAGACGGAAAGATAAAATCATTTTAAAATTGCACGTGTCATCACCTAAGTATTTATGGTCTAACATTATTAAAAATTTATAAAAGCCCAAAACAAAAGCCCAAAACAAAAACCCAAATTTAACACAAAATGACTTAAATTGACATAATAAATGGATAATATTAAAAAATGTTGAAAAACCCATAAAATATAATATTAAAAAATCATAAGAAATACAATTTTATAATTTCTAATACATCTCTTAATATTTATATATTATATTCTATTAAATAATGATAAAACATATTGTTCATTTACAAATAACAATATTATTTTGTAAAATTGTATTTAACACCAAAATTCATGTCAAATGACAAAACTTGAACACACAATTTACCCGACTCATCGTTTGAACCACCAGTTCTCAAACTTTGAACAAAGAATTTTCGGATAAGTTTAGACATGAAAGAGTGATTAAACCTTCTTAGAAAATATGTTTATAATATTTAAAAAACCAATGAAAAACCAAATTTATAATTTTCCTAATGTTTGTGTATGTTATATTCTCGTACAAAAGAATGATAAAACATATTGTTCATTTATAAATAACAACATTATTTTGTAAAATTGTATTAAACAACAAAGTTTATGTCAAATGACAAAACTTGAGCACAAAATTGACTCGAGCCCCCGAAAATTCAGTGGTTTTATATATTCGAGGTTTTAATAATCCGATTTTATGATAAATAGAGACCGGATTGACATACTTTTCATTGTTAAACGAGTCATATCAAAGTTTCAAAACACTATGTAGTTATTGTTTTTAATGATAAATAGTAAATTATACGTAAAGGTAAATATTCAACATCGAAATGACAATGATAATCTTTTTCGATGATAAATATTAAAATAGTAATAATAATAAATTTTTGTAAATAAAACGTTATAAAAACCAAAATACAATATATTTTCTATATATACTTTAAATTTAAACTCCGCATTTAACGCGGATCACATGAGATACAAATTCTTTTTATTTCATTTTATACTATACATTGTTTTTACCAATAAACATTTTTTTTATTACGTAAATTTTTATCCAACGCTTGGCGCTGGTAAATTCCTAGTATAACCTAAATTAAACACATAATCAAGGCCCAATAAAGCCCATATAAATCCTTGTTTATCGGGAAAACGCAAAATCCAACCGTTAATTAGTATGCTTAAAGATATCATCGACGATTCAGATAAAGACACGTCATTAATCTACGTCATGCTATATATCCAATAAGAAACGTATAAATAGTAAACAATCTCTCATAATTTCATGGCTCAAGAAAAATTCATCGATCAAATCTCTAAATCTAAATCTAATGGCACCAAAGGCAGAGAAGAAACCAGCGGAGAAAGCACCAACAGAGACAGAGGCGGTGCATAAGAAGATAACAAAGGAAGGAGGAGGAAGCATCATAGAGAAGAAGCAGAAGAAGAAGAAGAAGAAGGCGAAGAAGAGCATAGAGACGTATAAGATATACATATTCAAGGTGTTGAAACAGGTGCATCCTGATATAGGCATATCTGGTAAAGCAATGGGTATAATGAACAGTTTCATTAACGACATTTTCGAGAAACTCGCTCAAGAATCGTCGAGGCTCGCACGTTACAACAAGAAACCGACAATCACGTCACGTGAGATCCAAACAGCAGTGCGTCTAGTTTTGCCTGGTGAATTGGCTAAACACGCCGTTTCTGAGGGTACCAAGGCCGTTACCAAATTTACTAGCTCCTAATTATTTTTGTTAATTTAATTAATTGATAATAATTATTAATAAGTACATTGTTTTGTGATCCCCTTTGCTTTCGTTATTCAGAGAAATTTGCTATTTGATCAAATCAGGTTTACGAGATCGCATCCATAAAGATTGGTTATGGGAATTTGTTGAAAAGAGTTATATGTAACATGCACATTGAACCAATTATATAAATTGAAATAACTTGTTTTAATGTGTATATATATTCATGTTAGAAATAAAATATCAATATTACTTTAGGATAGATACATGAATTTCTTACCAATTATTGGCAAACAAACAATTCTAAATTCATATGTTCTACGAAAGGTAATTTTTATTTTTGCAATATTTATATTTGTAGAAAACAATATGTTGTTATTAAAATCATGTTATAACTTCTTTGAGTTTCTAGTTTTTTTTGTTAAATACTTCCAATTATTTGTTGAGCGATATATATATATAACATGTGGAATCACAATTACTTTGGTCGCATTTAAATCTCATCTTATCAACTAGAAAATAATAATAAGACAAATGAACTTAAATACAAGATTGCATACGGTGTCGTTTGGCTCTATGGGACTTAATTCCAACGAAACTGTTACTCCTCACATGGGGGAGAAATGTTTGTCCTCTAAAAAGAGAAATAAAATACAATAATCCAATAACTGTTGGTTTTATTTTTAATTTTTAACAAGTTTTTTTCTTCTGTCAGACTATTTATAAATCCCAACATTTTTTATTTTTTATTTTACAAATACACGGTTTCAACTCGGATAATAACAGTCCACCTAACACATTTGGTTTCACACTCTTTATATTTAACACAGTCTCTCTCTCTCTCTCTAGTTTGTATCTCTCTCTAGTTTGTATCTCTCTCTCTCTCTTGTCTGAATCTGTAGCTAGTAAACCATGTCGGAAAGACCAAACCGTCACCAAAGAAGACCTTCTCAGAGCATTTTACCGATATCCCTTGAAGATCTCTCCGACATCTCTCTAACAGCAAATCCTCCCTCCTCCACCCCTTCTCAGCCGCCACGTCACCAGATTCCTCCACCGTCTCCGGCTGCTCCTCCGACTAACCATAATGACGACAATGGTAGCAAAGGAAACGCGTCTTCTAATTGATTTTTTTGCTTATTTTCCCTTGTCTTTTAATTAGAGTTTCAGCCTTTTAATTATCGTCTAAGCCATTTCTTTCCTTCTTCTGTCTTTTTACTTTTTACTTTTTTTTTTTTTTTTTGCTTAATTATCAGATTTTGTCTTCCTTTAATATTATTGTATTATTATAATGAATCAATCATAATTTCAACTTTCTAGTTATGTTTTTCTCTTAACTATGAGCCAAAACATTTTAAAGTAGTTACTTTTCTGAATTAACGTGTAAGCACGTGGGCAACGAACTTTCCGCAACCAATCACGTTTTTTTGTGAATCTATGTTTGTAATGGGCCAGGCCCAATTAACATCGTTACAGCTTTGTTTCGTTAAGAAACCGGAATAAACCGAATCTTCATTATATATTGCCAAACATTACAAAATCCAAGTTAATGAAACACACACATTTTGAATATATTTCTTTTTTTTTTATATATAAGTAACAAATAAGAACATTTTTTGAAGGTGATTAATTGGCGTCTGGGAAACCAAGATAATTATTTTTAGAAACAGAGTTGATGAGTTTAACGCTGAAATCCCATAGTTTATGTCCTAAAGTCTCATCTCTAGCAAATTTGCTTGGAATCACTTCATTGCAATCTGCAAAGTATTTGCCTGTTACTCCTTTTAGACTTGGATGCATAGCTACATAACATGTTGTTGCTGCTCCCTGTTAATTATTATTACATAAAAGTATATGTGTCATTTATTAGTCTTTATTTACCACAAATTAATTAAGAGATGTTTAGTAGCATATAATATATATGCATAGGATAAAGATCTTAAATCTGGCTAGGGATTTTGTGATTTTGTTACCTGAGGTATATTTTTCCACAAGTAGAAGCTGAAGAACTTTAGGAACCCTGTGAACAAATTAAGGGGATTAAAAATAATTAACATAGTGAAAATAAAAGAGGAAGAAAAATTAACAGAGAATAAAAGAAGAGAAAGTTTTACTCATTAAAAGGGCAGTGTGTTGGAAGAGATTGGTGAGGATGAGACCTGGATGCACTGAATTCACTGTTATGTTCACTCCCTCTTCCTATAAAAATATTTTGAGTTTTTCTTCTAATTAAGTGTCATATAAGAATTAATTTGTGATCTCTAACATATAATGTATTAATTACTTAGTACTATTAACACTTATATATATATTATATGTGTGTGTGTTGTGTAAGTGAAAGTAACCTGAAGTTGACGGGAGAGCTCATTAGCGTGCAATATATTGGCTAGTTTAGACTGTCCATAGGCTCTTTTATCCGAGTAACTATATATATACAATAACAAAAGATGCAATTAATATTGTAAGAAGATAGTAATGGAATGGTTTTAATCTAAGACTGATCTTAAGTTTCGAAACAAAGTAATTAGTAATTAACCTGGAAATGTCATTGATGCTGTCGAAATGGATACCGTCTTTGTAAGTATAGATATGAGCAATAGATGATAAATTCAGAATTCTTCCTTCAACACCACTGCTTTTTGATGTGTTCTTCATTGTCTCTAACAACAAGTTGGTTAACAGAAAATGACCTACACATTTTACATTTCTCAACAATTATATATTATTTCAAATTTGTTTGTTTAATTAATTTCTGAAAAAATATAGAGATATATATTTAATTACCAATGTGGTTTGTAGCAAACTGCAATTCGATTCCATCTTCAGAGAGTTGGTATGGACAAAACATTACTCCTGCATTGTTTCTGCCGTACATATATAGTTTTTATTAAATTAAGAAACTCTAATAGAATTTTGAATCATCAATATATATAGTTTTTTCTTGCACATATAAACTTTCCCCAAGTAGAAACAACCATGGTTTTCTAGCTAAGTAGATATTATATAAAAAGTTAAAATCAAAATTTTTGTACTAACATAACTTATAAAATACATGTTATATATATATATATATATATATATATTTTTTTATAAAGAACTTAGACCATGTCCAACAGAGAAATCTTCAAAATTTCTTAACTATTCATTGGGACCTACGAACAATTAGTTTAAAATAAAACAAAAATAAAATAATTAAAAACGCATCAATCATAGTTAGTCACGTATCCAAAGTGCCACTAAATAGTTAAGATCCGGATCTTAAATAGGAAATATAAGATCCAGATCTTAACTATTTAACGGTTCCACCTCGCTAAGATCTCTTTAAGAAACACCAATGCACATGCTCTTAGAGCATGATTATTGCAGATCTGGTCGAGCACAGTTTCCTAAGATTTTTTTTGTTTTTTTAATTATTATTTTTTTATTTAAAAAAAAGCTAAAAAAATAAATTCATCAATCATTGACCGCCACGTATCAGCGGGACCCATAAACAAGAGTTGGAAGAAGCTAACTCTTATGATTTTGGTAGGTCATCAATTAAGAGACCATTAAAAGTCTCCAATAATTATGGTCTTATAACTCTAAAAAAAATATAAAGAACTTATAAACTATTTAGTAGTAAAACAATAAAAGATATGTCGGTGAGGATACCATGAAAGCCAATATGTCACAAAACACATTTATCCAAAAGACGGTCCAAACGTTTTGTAAAAAGTGCGTGAGAGAGAGATAGAGTGTGTACATGAGGAGATTGAGAGGAAGACGCATGGCAAGAAATTCACGAGCAAAGGCTTTGACGGATTTGATGGAAGAGAGATCCAAGTGAAGCAGAGTTACACGTGCGTTTGCGTTTGCGTTTTGTTTGAGAATATCAGTTTTGGCGTTTTCAGCAGCTACCATGTTACGTGCACCAATAACAACATGAGCTCCTCTCTGAGTCAATATCTTCGCTGTCTCCATCCCTATCCCTCCCGTCCCTCCTTTAATTTTTCACATTTTATCAAATTAAAAATCCATTAAAAATAATCTTAGTAAATTCACATTATTAAAATATGTTGTTATTGATATATATCGAAAAACATTTATTTATTTTCCATTACTAGGGTTACAATATCTTCTAGTTGTGCCGTGACAACAACTTATTAGTTTAAGATTATATATGATTGAGATGTTATATTGTTTTCTTTTTTTTTGTTAAAAAGATTTAATGATTTATGACCTAATTACCATTATGAACAATTATATATACGTTGACTATAAAAATGAAACAGACAACAAAAAAATACAAAGGAGTTGCAAAAAAAAAACATATTATATATAATATGAGAGTTACCAGTGATAATGGCAGTGAGATGAGTAGCATCAAGCCCTTGAGTAACTTCTTCAGCTGTTGAAGCTGAACCAAACCCACTTGCTCCTCTTCTTCCTGTTATCAATGAAAATATTCCCATTTTTTTACTAGATTGACGAATCTGCCCCTCAAGTACTAATTTCACCAAAGAGACAAAAACAGAGAGGAATTAGAGGAAGATGAGTAGTTGTTTGAGAGAATAATAAATTTGGTACCGTGACAGAACCCTATTTATAACGGGCATATATATATATATATATATATATATATATATATTTTAATAAAATAAGTGGCAAGTTACATTGGTGGCTTCTAGATTTATTCATCGACATTATTATGTGCATCTGTCTATGAATAGTAAATACTATATTAAATATACATCTCACTCATACCTTACATGCCAATTTTGAATATTATTATTTCTAGTTTTTATATAATTTTTTATATTTTTTAGTAACGGTCCAGTGCATGAATTTTATTTTCCTTTTAAATTTGGGTTATTATTATTTTGTTTGATTTCCCCTGTACATTGTGATTAAAGTTTAAGTTCTTAATCATTTTTCTCTAAATTTTTTGCACTTGTTTTATCGCTCTCTCTCTCTCTCTCTTGAGCTAATCTTCAAAATATTTGAAAATATTACTATAGTAACGTACAATTTCAAAAACTATTTTTTGTAATAGAAGTCTAAGTATGTACAACAAACTTTTTTTGTGTCTAAGTAAACGCAACACTTGGGGATTGATGATTGTATAATCCCAGTTGTTTTGTCAACCTTAGAAATTTGGAGGGTATTAGCTGTTAATTAACGTGGTTAAACTATTGAGTAACTAAATGTTATGTTGAACCAAAATAGATTGACTATACTATTAATGAAGGGTTGGTGAGAAGTTGTTGGTAAAAACTATACAAGTTTTATTCACAACCTTCTTTCTTCACGTGTTTCCACTGACTATGTTACCACTTACCCAAATCCCTCCTAATTAATTATTAATTTAGACGAATTTTAATTAATCAACCATCTACTTAATTTTTCCCAAACAATCAACTACCTACTTACTTACTAGTTTTCATTTTTCTCAAAATAAGTTAGGGAAGTTACACAATTAAAAGCTAACTAAACCATTAAAATAAACGTAGGTTAATTTGAATTTGTTTCTTCGTGTAGATAGTAATATATATTATATGAACGATGTGTGTTTGTAGTGAAGAAAATTATTCATTATTTATCCATAAAATAACTAACTTCACTCATAAACTGTTTTAATTTATTATATTATTTAAAAATATTTCTCAGTTGGTTAAATGCAGTCGTTGATGATATTGTGTTTATGAGTTCGAAACGCGTTAGTAATTCTTCTTAAAATAACTAACTTCACTCATATATGTTTTGACCGTCGGTTAAAAAGGGGGTTTTAGATAAGTAAAGTAATTACTATGCGCAGTGTATTTATTAATTTTATTATAGCCCATGCTCGTAGGGTTTTCTTTAACCTTCAAGTTCAGCGAATCCAACTTCGAGATCTGTTTTTTTTTTGCTTCCAAGAATTGATTGCTCAAAGCCTAATAATTAAATTTGTTAGGTGGTAGATTTATAAACACTCCCTTCGAGATTAATGCCATATTTATTCCTACTTCCCATTTTTTTATCGATTTGTTTATGTAGGTTTTCACTAGTTTAATTCTTTTTATGAACACCAAAACTATATCGAGTCAAATTGAATGATACTCTACAATATTGTTTCTATTAGATTTCAAAACTTTTCTAAAAATAAAAATAAATCTTAAGCTGGTTTATAATAATTTATTTCTAAAAAAAAATAGTTATTTTATTTCGTTTGCAACAAAAACAATTTTAGAGCTAATTAAATGGACCAACCTGCATTTACAACTGCTTCCGTAAACAGAAATTTAAAACAAACAAAAAAAATCATACATTATAATTATGGGCTAGATCTCTTTACCTAATTACCTTTGTTTACTATGGCCAATATAAATGAGAATAAGGATAGCATTTACTTCGGATCTATTAAATATTTTCAACGACTAAATGGCACATATATAGCATCCGTGTGATGGCATGGGTAAGTGATGTAACCATGTGAGACCGCTAAACACATTGACTATTCCTTATTCAAAATTAATTATATTTTGCTCCAAAAATAACACTTTGTACTTAAAAGTTAATACCTTAAAACCTATCATTTTTATCAATATGCATAGTCACGATAAAATTTATAAAACGCTTGCCCCCCCACCACCCATGAAATGTAATGTATTTGCATACTCCAAAATAAGTAAAGCGTGTGTGTTTTACATTTTTGTCCACATCTTTGATTTCTACAGTGACATGAGAACAAAGAGATAATATTCAACTTCTGATCGTTTCAAATTTTAATCATTTAAGGCGAAGATAGGGCGGCACCCATTTTTTAGCCATGTCTATTTATAAACCAGACATGGATCTTTTATGACTCCACAAATGTCAAACTTCTTATTTACGAATAAACCAGACATGGATCTTTCGTGAAAGCAATGGGTTCACAAAAATCATACATATGGATCATCAATATTTTGGGCCTTCGTAATTTTGATCCAAATAGGCCCATTTAAAACTTAAGGGTCTATTTTGTAAAAAAAGCAAGAGTTTAGGTCTTTAGGGCAACATTACAAAATTTACTGAGATTTTACGTGGCATTAATTAATTAATATAACAGACTCTTTATCCGCTTGAGCCTTTTGTTTTCCTCTCTCTCTCTCACACACACACACACCAAAACCCTAGGCTCCTCTTCTCCGATCTAGCGAAGCAGAAGAAAGATCCGGCGAAGATGGCAGGTGGCTTAGACATGTCACTTGATGATATCATCAAATCTAATCGAAAACCTTCTGGATCTCGCGGCGGAGGTAATGTCGGTAATACCAGCGGCGGTGGCCGCGGATTCGGCGGTTCCGGTCCATCTCGCCGATTTGCTAACCGCGTAGGAACAAGATCGGCGCCGTATTCAAGGGTCAGAGATTGATTTTTATCTCCTTAACTTCTTCTTCCTTCAAGATCAGAGATTCCTTTAGAGATTTTTTGTTATTGAGATCTGTTTTCTTCTTTGACGAACAAACAGCCGATTCAACAACAAGCTCAAGCCGCGATGTGGCAGAACGACGTTTTCGCGACGGACGCGTCTGTAGCGGCGGCTTTTGGGCATCAATCTACTGGCGGCGGAGTTGGCTCGTCAATAGAAACTGGAACTAAGCTCTACATCTCTAACCTAGACTATGGCGTCTCCAACGAGGATATCAAGGTTTTGCCTCCTTTCTCATTTAAATTTTGTACAAGGTTATACTAGTTTTAGCTGCTCTTAAGTCATATAGTGAGGAAGAAGATGTTTAAGCCCTTTTCTTATTTTGAGCTGGAATTGTGTTTGTAGGAGCTATTCTCTGAGGTTGGTGACCTTAAGCGATACGGGATTCACTATGATAGGAGTGGAAGATCCAAGGTAACTTACTTTGATAAGCTCTCTAGTCTCTTCTGCTTCAAAAGATTTGCTATTGAGTCTTTCTTTGTTCTGGTCACCGATGGTCTCAGGGCACTGCGGAGGTGGCTTTTTCGAGGCGTGGTGATGCTTTAGCGGCTGTGAAGCGTTACAACAATGTTCAATTAGATGGAAAGCTTATGAAAGTTGAGATTGTTGGAACTAATCTTTCAGCTCCAGCTCCTCCGCTCATGGCTCCTGTTCATATCCCTTTCCCTACTAATGGTATTCTTGGAAACTTCGGTGAGAATTACAATGGCAACTTTAATGGCAATTTCAACGGAAACTTCAGGTTTGTGCTGTTTTTAGTCTCATTTGGTTTAGCATGATGGCATTTATGGAAATTTCATGTACTAAGGGGTCTATTGATCCATTGCAAAGTCACATGTTTTACTTGAGTTATTGTAGCTTAGGTTGGTTAAGTGGACTCTTATTTGTTAATTGCGCGGACCCTTTTACTGCTATTAAATAGAAACTTGGATGACTTGTGATGCAACAGAGGCAGAGGAAGAGGCGGTTTCATGGGGAGGCCTCGTGGTGGTTTTGGTGGTGGTAATTTCAGAGGTGGTAGGGGAGCAAGAGGAGGAGGTGGTCGTGGCGGTGGAAGAGGAGGACGTGATGAGAAAGTATCTGCAGATGATCTAGATGCTGAATTGGACAAGTACCACAAAGAGGCAATGGAAACAAGTTAGAAAAAGGGGAAAGAGAGCAAAATCTACTGCAGGGCTACATGTATTCCTTCCTTTAGCATTGTTATGCTTTTGTATCAGTGTGATCTTTAGATTGATAATGTAATGGCTCCGAAATTGTCGGGGCTGGGCTATTTCCTTCTTCTACTTTGTGACGTCTTTAGATTTTGGACTTGAGTTTAGAGAAACAAATATTGTGTGTACTGTGGAACACAAACTCTTTTAAGTCTTTTTTTCAAAACACAATCTATTGTCTCTTGCTTGTAGAAAGGTTCATGAGTGTCGAATATGTGCTAAAACTTACGAATTTTGAGCGTAACTTTTCTTTTGAGTTATTTGTTTTCTTCTATTTATTGAACAACGAAGTGGCTGTAGTTTAGTGGTAAGAATTCCACGTTGTGGCCGTGGAGACCTGGGCTCGAATCCCAGCAGCCACATTATTTAGTTTTTAAGTTTTAACTACATTCCAACATAGAACGACGCCGTTTATATTTTCCAAAACTTGGGCCAAGTCTGATTCTTTCTGTATATGAAGGAAGTCTTTTAACTTGGGTCCAATCTCTTCCTTAACGGCGTCCTATACATTTCGGCCACGTGGAAGAAAGAAAATGTAATCTCCATTGACTGTATCTTAAGGGTATCTCACAAACCAATCAAAATACAAACGTAAACCAAGTAGGGCTTTTACCTCACAGCCACCGAACATTCTCGAACCTTTTTTAAACAGCCTGGCTCCCTTAGATCTTGTTTTTCATTAATCAATTTATGACCGTCCGATCAATCAAGACCCTAAAGGCCACAAGTCTATATAAACAAACTCTCTTCCTCGTAGTTGCTTACAATTATAAACCTAGCCGCCATCTTTTTTTTACTAAGCTCTCTTTCCTTTTACTTCTTTTTTTTCTCGAATCTCTTGTAATCTCCGATAACGATGGCAGCTAAAGGAGAAGGTCCAGCGATCGGAATCGATCTCGGTACTACTTACTCCTGCGTAGGAGTATGGCAACACGATCGTGTTGAGATCATAGCTAATGATCAAGGTAACAGAACCACACCTTCGTACGTGGCTTTCACCGACTCCGAGAGGCTTATCGGTGATGCTGCTAAGAACCAGGTCGCCATGAACCCTATCAACACCGTCTTTGGTTAGTAACCTCGCGCTCTTTACTCTCTCTCTCTCTTATATATGTCGATCTAGATCTCTTTCATCGTAATCGTCTTACATTTCAGATCTAAGATTTTGAAAACATTTTAATATGTTTTGTGTATAGTTTTCTGAGTAGATCTTGCTTTTACCAAGATTGATAATAGCTCCTTATATTGTTATGCTAGTCAAAAGATTTGTTGTTTAGATGATAATAGTCTGGATTGGTATATTCATTGGTTGCTTGGTTATTGACTTGATTTTTTATTTTGGTTGTGGCAGATGCTAAGAGGTTGATAGGTCGTCGTTTCAGTGACAGTTCTGTACAAAGCGACATGAAGTTGTGGCCATTCAAGATTATTGCAGGGCCTGCAGAGAAGCCAATGATCATTGTTAACTACAAGGGTGAAGAGAAACAGTTCGCTGCCGAAGAGATTTCTTCTATGGTTCTCATCAAGATGCGTGAGATTGCTGAGGCTTACCTTGGTGTCTCCATTAAGAACGCCGTCGTCACCGTTCCAGCTTACTTCAACGACTCTCAGCGTCAAGCTACAAAGGACGCTGGTGTTATCGCTGGTTTGAATGTCTTGCGTATCATCAACGAGCCTACCGCTGCGGCTATCGCTTACGGTCTTGACAAGAAGGCGACCAGTGTTGGTGAGAAGAACGTTTTGATCTTTGATCTTGGTGGTGGTACTTTTGATGTTTCCCTTCTTACTATTGAAGAAGGTATCTTCGAGGTCAAGGCAACGGCGGGAGACACTCATCTTGGTGGTGAAGACTTTGACAACAGAATGGTTAACCACTTTGTCCAGGAGTTCAAGAGGAAGAGCAAGAAGGATATTACCGGTAACCCGAGAGCTCTCAGGAGGTTGAGAACATCTTGTGAGAGAGCAAAGAGGACCCTTTCCTCCACTGCTCAAACCACTATTGAGATTGACTCTCTCTACGAGGGTATCGACTTCTACTCCACCATTACTCGTGCTAGATTCGAGGAGTTAAACATGGATCTGTTCAGGAAGTGTATGGAGCCTGTCGAGAAGTGTCTTCGTGATGCTAAGATGGACAAGAGCACTGTCCACGATGTTGTCCTTGTTGGTGGTTCCACCCGTATCCCTAAGGTCCAACAATTGCTCCAAGACTTCTTCAACGGCAAAGAGCTTTGCAAGTCTATCAACCCCGATGAGGCTGTTGCCTACGGTGCTGCTGTCCAGGGTGCTATTCTTAGCGGTGAAGGAAACGAGAAGGTCCAAGATCTTCTTTTGCTCGATGTCACTCCTCTCTCCCTTGGTCTTGAAACTGCCGGTGGTGTTATGACCACTTTGATTGCGAGAAACACAACCATCCCGACCAAGAAGGAGCAGGTCTTCTCCACCTACTCAGACAACCAGCCTGGTGTGTTGATCCAGGTGTACGAAGGAGAGAGAGCTAGGACCAAGGACAACAACCTTCTCGGTAAATTCGAACTCTCTGGCATCCCTCCTGCTCCACGTGGTGTACCACAGATCACTGTCTGTTTCGACATTGACGCCAATGGTATCCTCAACGTCTCTGCTGAGGATAAGACCACCGGGCAGAAGAACAAGATCACCATCACCAATGACAAGGGTCGTCTGTCCAAGGACGAGATTGAGAAGATGGTTCAAGAGGCGGAGAAGTACAAGTCTGAAGATGAGGAGCACAAGAAGAAGGTGGAGGCCAAGAACGCTCTTGAGAACTATGCATACAACATGAGGAACACAATCCAGGACGAGAAGATTGGTGAGAAGCTTGCTGCCGCGGACAAGAAGAAGATTGAAGACTCGATTGAGCAGGCGATCCAATGGCTCGAAGGTAACCAGCTGGGAGAGGCTGATGAGTTTGAGGACAAGATGAAGGAGTTGGAGGGTATCTGTAACCCAATCATAGCAAAGATGTACCAAGGAGCAGGTGGTGAAGCTGGTGGTGCAGGCATGGATGATGATGCTCCTCCTTCCACAGGTGGTCCTGGCCCTAAGATCGAGGAGGTCGACTAATCTAGCACGCTGGATATGACCCTTCTCTCTTTCTCTATCTTTTTTTATTGCTTGTTTTGGATGTCTTAAAAAAACTTATTTCTAAGTTTGGCTTTTGTTAAAAGAGCCTATTTTGCTATGTTTTTGTTTACAACTTTTTTGATCTATGGATGTTATTGTCCAGTTATGATGACCGATTCTATTAATGAACTTTTGAACAAATCATCTCTGTATCGAACACTCGACATCAGATCTTGTCCGATTCACCACCAGACCTCATCTTGTGGAAAACACAGGACATTTCCTCTCTCTTCCTCTTGGCTCTCCTGTAAGTTCCCAACTTTTTCTTGGCAACTTTGAGAGCTCTCTTGTCTTTACCTACATTGAGTGGCTCTGTTCTCTTCTTCTCTCATATGGTGCAAAACCAGCTACTTCCCTTATTAGTATTCTCTTGCTTATTTTCTGCTTACGTACACAAGAAAACAAACACATATCAGAAACAAGTCTCAGGTAAAAAGGCTAAAATACACCATATGAACAATAACTAACTATACTATTTCAACAGTGTTTGTATTATTAGCCCGTCTAGCTCAGTTGGTAGAGCGCAAGGCTCTTAACCTTGTGGTCGTGGGTTCGAGCCCCACGGTGGGCGTTGTTTTTTGTTTAACTTTTTAGTTTTCAACTTTGTAATGTAGAAGTAGACTGCATTATTCGTTTATTGATAGGTTTTCCTAATTTTGCCATTACTTTCTTCATTTATTGAATTTTCTAAAAGGGAGATTCTGATGTAATAAAAAAAAAAAAAAGGGAGATTCGAATACACACATAGAACGGACAAGGTTAACAATGGGCCCACATTTCTTTTAGAAAGAGTTGTTAATAAAGAATCGGTTACATACAAAACCTAAAACTTGCAACGTGGTTTGTTTGATTTTGAAATGTTGGTAATTTTTTTAGAAAAGATCCGTAAAATATAACGTAACATGGAAGGAGTATTTTTAGTGTACATGATAAGAGTGGACTAAGATGAAGACAAGTGGAAGGTTCCTATCTATATTAGTATTTTTGAAGTACTAATTTGAAATTTTCCAAAAAATCACACTAAATTACACATTATGCCATTGGGCATAAAAGAAAATATTTTTGAACATTTAATTACGAAAAATCAAATAAGGAAATATTATAATTCTCTCCAAAAATAAATAAAAAATATTAAAGAAATTATGTAAAAAATATTTGAAAAACAAAATAAACATATGTAATTCACATAAATACATTATTACATAGTTTTTTTTATAAAAACTACAATTAAAATTTTATTTAAATCAAAACAAACAGGTTTAATTAATATTATTAAGAATTTAAAAACGATTTGAAATTTTTTTTTGTTAAAAATATCAAACAATAAAAAACAAAATAGTTTGTTAACGAGTTTGATTTCCGGTTCGATTATAAACAAAAAAGAAGAAATTGCAATTCTACTAAAAATTTAAATCTTATATTACATATTTAGAATATGTTTACAACAATTATTTATATATATATATAATCAAAATAATTATAATTTTAAATAAATTTGGGTAAATCGCATAATATAATTTGTGTATTTTGATTCGGTTTGTATTTTGAATTCGGGTATTTTCGAATCCTAAATATAATAAATAATAAATTATTGGTCTAATCAACTTATAAATTATATTAAATTTTTGCTATACGAAATATATAATAAAAATATATATATTATTATTTTTGAAGTACTTTTTTGAACTTTTCCAAAAAAACTCACTTAACTACATACTATGTCATTGGTTTTAAACTCACTTAAAGAGTTATGTGAAACTTACACACAAACATATCTCATTCTATATATATATACTTTTTAAAATTGACTTAAATATCAACAAAAACAATAAAACCGATTTTAACATAAAATCAACCACTAATTTCATATTTATGATATTTTTGATATAATCTTTTTATTTTTCTTACGGAGGTCTATAAAAAATTTCAGAATATAAATATTTTTTAAAAAGTATATAGTTTAGTTTTTATATATAATCATTGTCCATATTATAATTTTCTATTTATATTAATATTTTAGATGTTAATAAACATTTATATTGAACATAGATAAAGTTTGTTTAAATCAATTAACACTAGCATAACAATTATTTATTAACGGGTTCGGTTTCTAGAAAAATTCTAGATAAATGACAAGAAGTTTGAAAATAATGATTAAAATTTATCATAAACAAATTTCGGGTAATTCGGGTTCAAATCTAGAAATTTGTTTTGGCTTCGAGTTTTCGGGTAGTAAATTTCTCAATTCGTTCGGGTTATTTATTTTTGGAACGGTTTCGGTTCTTTAATTTCGGTTTGGTTCCAATTATGTACTTCAAATATAATTATAACTATTATTATTTTAAATAATTTTTGGGTAGTTAGAGTAGTTTAGTTTAGTTCTACAAAATTGAGTTCGGTTCAGATTCGATTTCGGGTATTATGGTAGTAAATTTCCCTATACATTCGAGTTATTTGTTTTTAGAATCGGTATTGATTTGGGGATTTCGGTTTGGTTTGGGTTCGGTATTTCGGATCCGGAAGTTTTGTCCATCCCTAATTTTTATAGTTTATAATAGTTTGGAATAAACACACTTACAAATTATATTAAGATTTTGCTATATAAAATATAATTCTCATTATATATTTATGGGAGAATCACAAAACTACACCCTTTGAATTACATTTCACAAAACTACACTATTTCAAAAATATTTCACAAAACTACACCTAAACACTCAAAATTAAATTCAAATAAACCGTATCCACACAATCATACCCCTTAATACTATTTTTAAACACTAATTAGCGAACACAAATGAAAATACTTTAATTTTGGTAATTTTTAAAAGGGTAAATCAAGCTTTTAAAATTTTGAAAGGGTGTAAATTTGTGAAAATATTGAATTAGGTGTAGTTTTGTGAAGGAATGATTGAAAGGGTGTAGTTTTGTGAATTTCTCTATATTTATTTGCATAAACAATAAAAGAACAAAATACTTTCTTTAGAAATTCGAATATTTTTATTTATTTTACAAAATCAGAAAAAATATTACAAACTTCTAAATTAACTGTATATATATAAAATTATTTATAAAAAACATAAACCCGTGGTACACCACGGGTTAAGTCCTAGTTTATTCTTATTTTGTCAATAAATAACAAAGCTCTACCATTCGTTACTTTCATTCACTAATCGATTTTTAAACCAAATACTAATATCATTTTGGTTTGAATTTTAATAAAGAGAATGTCTTGCTGTGGTGGAAACTGTGGTTGTGGATCTGCCTGCAAGTGCGGCAATGCCTGCGGAGGGTATATTTGTCACATTTTTCAATTATATATTGATTCTCTCTGTTTTTTTAAACATTGTTCATGCTTTTTTTTTGACACACGATCTCTCTGTTTTGTTGGCTTTGTTTGAACAGATGCAAAATGAACGCAGACTTGGGTTTCTCCGGCGAGTTCACCGCCACCGAGACTCTAATCCTCGGCGTTGCTCCGGCTATGAGCTCTCAATACGAAGCTTCAGGCGAGACTTTCGTCGCAGAGAATGATGCTTGCAAGTGCGAATCTGACTGCAAATGCAACCCTTGCACTTGTAAATGAACAAGATATGGATGTCCCTGCAATAACCCTAATGTTATGTTAGGTTTGCTTTATATGTAATAATGGGCTGACTTCGCTGGTCTTCTTCTTCTTCTGCGTGTGTTGTATGGTTTATCTATTTGCTTAATACTCTTTAAAGAACTAAGATCAAGCCATGTCTATGTCTGGTTAATAAAGCTCACATAAACAAGAACAAACAATAGTGAGAATACAAGAGACATATAACACACAAAGTTTTGAACAAACCCAAACTGTTGTTGTTTGCTAGAGCGACAACTAAGGTGTTGTTGTAGCAGAGATTGGCTACTCAAGAACTCCTTGAGTGGCTTTTCTTAACAGGTTATGTACCTGCAAGAAGAAGAATATTATACGGTATCAAAGTTTGTTTTTGTGGTAAAAATAAATGATAAGAAATGGTTTAGTGTTTTTGTGGAAAGTACCTGTTTTGAAGTGAAACCTATCTTCTCCAAGTCACTAAGCTGTTACAAAAAAAAACAGACATTTGATTAGTAAGAATGAGAATTTATAGCACTAAGACAAAAACATTGAGGGAGAATGATGAGTTTTATACTGATATTAAAGGGCTTGTTTCTCTGAGTTCAACTATGTACTCTGCCATATTTTCTCCAATTCCCTGTAAATACAAAATATTGAAACGGAGTTTATGTACAGTAACTGAAACATAGATTCGGCAAGTTCATGGTTCTTATGTAGATTTACCTTTAACTCCATTAGCTCTTGCCTGTGAGTTAAAAGAATAGATTAAAGGCGCGAGTTAGTTCTTGTGTGATCTCAAGAACTCAAAAGAATCTTAGGCAGCTAGATGAAAATGGAGTTTATGATTACCTGTTAGCTGTGTTCAAGAAGTGAATGTACTCTTTTATGAGTGAGCTCTGTGAAATGAAAAAGGATCAGATTTCAGTTCATGTTAACAAAGTCGATATATATGAAAATGTTGACACATACCTTTAAGTTAGTGCTCCAAGCATTGAATTTCTGGCAAGTGCCTTCCATCTGCTTATTCTCAGTGGTTGCAGAAAGCAGAGGTGTTTTTGGAGTCATTGGTTTGTGAACAGAAGACCATCCATTTGCTGGGTTTGGTATTGCATTTGAGCTTATCGGAGACAGAGCTTCCCGAAGAGGACGAGGTTCAGTGGATTTCTTCTCAAGCTCCAACATGTTATCTAGAATAAACGCACACCAAAGCATGAGGCGGATAGAAAATGTCCAAATATTTAATCAAGTAGCTTAAGAAAGCAAACCTCTCAAGCTTGCCTCTGGTACCAAAAGATTCACTTTGTCAGATGTGTCTTTTTCATCTTCTTTGGTTGGAGAAGCTATGTGCAGATTTTGTATTGGTTCCTAGATTATTCAAAAACTCAATCATTAACACTTGCCATTCATTATGAATGTTATGAACCAAATCTCTGCAAAATAATATACAAAGGAAAAATCCATCTTATATCAATGTATTTCACAATGAAACCAGAGCAGCATACCCATATATCTGGAGCGGCAGAAGTGTCCCCACCAAATAAGTTCCTTGCAGTCACAAAAGCGTCCCTGTGTGTGGATATATAGTGAGAGAAGAATTTATAGGATGTAGAATAATCAAGAACTCAACTATTCAAAGGGGTACCTCTGTCCCGTGCCACCAATTTTAGTACTTTCTGTTCTATGAGAGCTAAGTTTTATGATCGAGCTTTGAGAAACTGAAGTGTGACTTTTACCCAACAGCGGAGAACGTATTGCCATCATTCTATGAACGGTTTTAGTCTTGCCTTTCGATTGAAGCCAAACTTGCAACTTTGCTTCCATATCGATTTTGATGTTGGGGGTCTCTTCCTTGGGTTTGGAAGAGACATTGTTTGAGATATGCCTTGACCTTGCAGCTAAGCTAACAGTTCGAAGAGATTCTTGGTATTCTCCAGGATTCTAAAACAACAAAAAAGCAAACATATTCATCAAATTAGCCACTCAAGTATTTGTTCAACAGAGTAACAAGTTCCACTACACAACAACAATTCTTCATCTTCTTACCAGACATGCCACCATGAGAGCTCTGCTTGTTCCTCCAACTGAATCCTGCAAAATTCTAGTCAATTTGCTTTCCCTGTAAGGCACTCTTGACACTTTATTATTCAGTGCATAAACCACATTAGACAATGCAAACAATGACTGATTAATCTTGGCACTCTCTTGTAGACGGATTCCTTCATTGCATGTCCTTCTATTGTCTTCATTACCTGGTCAAACCAGTCAGTTTTTTAAATATCACAAACCAGAACGCGTAAAGACTCCATTAATTTAACCAAAAGCTCAAATACTAGGAAGATGGTAAGATATGTACCTGCAAGATCAATGAGATTGATCTTTCCAGTGACAACCCCTTGTGAGGTTACTGAGATCACAAGCACTCCATGGCTTCTACTAGACACATCATTTAAACCAGTGTGTGCAACTTTTCTTCGCAAAACGCCACAAGAGTAAACCTCGTGAAACTCATCCATGGAGTTGACAGGGATACTAGAGAGTCCCTTGAGATGAACTTTGCCATCTTTATCGTCCCAAACAGCAATCTCATCGGCTTTAACTTCAAGAAGATCCCAACATTTGTCCATGTAAACTTCATAATATGAAATCTCTGCTCTACTTCCTGTCTTCTCGCACATAGACAGAATTGTCGACATGGTCAATGGCATCAGGCCAGGCAAATCATTGATTCCCTGAGACATCATCAATTCCAAAAGGAGTTTAAATGCAATTAACAGAGGTTTCTATGAGAAGCTTGCAAGAAAAGAGTTATCTGAAGCTAAACTAACCCAACAAAGATGAAGTGAAGAGAAACTAGAGAGAAAGAAACTTGTAGCTAACCTGCATAGTATATGTCTTCCCACTTCCGGTGGCTCCATAAGCAAGCACGGTGGCGTTGAAACCTCGAAAGAGCCCAGGAATCAAAGGGTTTACTTCTCTATCGAAGATCTGCTTCACATTGTCACCATCTCTACCGTAAAACGCATCCATCTCATAGCTTTCGTTTCTACTGCTCCCAATAAATAACATCACCAAATCCACAAATCGAAAATTAGGGCAACGAGAATTCATATATTTAGGGTAAAGTGCTAATAAAACACCGAAATTGAAGAAATGGGAAAACGCTTACCAGCTATCAGGATCTTTGAGGTGAATACACACTTCTCTAGAATCTCCTCCATCGCCGGCGTTAACGGAAACGCACGATCGACGACGGTTATCACTCTCGCCGGAATTTTCACGAGGAAGGAAAGGACGAACCCTAAGGACGACTCTGACATTGGAGATCGAAGATGAATCCAACACTTTTGCTTTCACTGGTGTTTTTGATTCCATCGCTGCCTTTGTTTAGGAAAATTAAGGAGAGGGAGAAGAAGAAGAGAGGTTGTGTTTTCAAATTTGTGTTTACGATTTGAATTTTGAAATTGCTTTGTTCAACAACGACAAGGCTCTTTGTTGGGCCCACAGATTCAATTATTTTACCATTCTTCAGTAAACACTTTCAAAGTTTACAAAGAAAATGATTTTATTTACAAACGTGATTATATCCAAAAATAAAGAAATCAACCAAAAATAACAGAATTTGGATACAAATAATTCAGGAAAAGCACTAGAGAGAATCTTTTACAACTTTTAATCTTATGATATCAAAGCAAAGCAGTAACATAAAGCATATGACCTCACTCACATAAAGGCTCCAATAGCAGTTTGGCCGAGAACTTTAGAACTATGGTCAAGTCCATGTGAACCAACCTGAGGAGAGAATACCAAAAACCAACATATGATATCACTTGACAAATACAAAAGCATGTCATGTCGTCCATAGAAATATAACTATTGTTTTCAGGAAAACATGCGTGTGTTACCATGTAAGTTAATGCGGCGTAACGTTCTTCGTTCAGGTATAGCGGTTTCCCTCTTGTCATATCGATATCCTATAGAACATCGATAAATACCCAAAAACATATGAGTCAACAACATCATCAAAATTCAAGGTTAAGAAGAAGAAGAATATGTTTGTTGTTTACCTCTTCTCCAAAAGTGTCTAAGAAAGGAGAAGGCCAAGGCGATTGTCTTGCAAATCTTTGCAGCAAAATCGTGGTCCTCTATTCAAAAGCAAATAACGGTAGTGATCAATTATAAAAGCTCTTGCCATACATACTTATGTGATATAGAAAGTAAAAGAAAGAAAAGAGAGGTGATACCCGAATAAGAAGATAAACACCAATACCAGCACCACATGTAATTGCATGTGTCTGACAACCACTTTCTCTGTAATTAAAATGGAGTTATTGGGTTTACATAACGATAACAAAGTCACAGCAAAACCGATTATTGGAAACTAGTGAGTGACATAACGATGATAAAGTCGATTATTGGAGACTAGTGAGAGTGAAGCAAATACCTGCAACAGTTTCTCCATGTGGGAGAACACAATCTTCCACACATAAGACATAATGCAGGTTCTTCTATAACTTTCTTGCAGCTGCTGCAAGGTTTTTTAATACACCTACGAAAGAAACAGAACATGTTCTTGATTAGAGGAATTTGAATAGAATGAGAGAAACAGATGTAGAGAGGGACTAGACTACGCTGCGAACCTTTGCAACAAGTCCTGGTAGAGATTGGGTAGTTTCATTAGCTGGAAATGAACAATAGGGGTGACGCAGAGGGGTTTATCAACCCTGTATTCATTCTGAAAATGCTTGAGCCATGTTTGTGTTGAAGAACGGAGAAGTTCATCGTTGAGAATTGTGTCAAGAGACGGAATCTTAAACATTCTTTCCAGTTCTTGCACATGGTTCAGCTCAGACTGGGTACTGTACATGAAATCCATAGAGTCGCTGGTGGAGACTGATGGCACATGGAAGATATTTGCCTCTTCATGAAGCTTCCCAGGAGTAGATTTCAGTAACTTCCACAACAATGCACATCTCCTCAAGAAAGGAAGACTATATTTACGGATTGTGGCTTTTATATCACATGATAAATCCACATTGGTAGACATGAAATACCCCAAACCACCTGATTCTGTCAAAGCGTTGGAGATGTCATTGGGCAGGTTTTCCTCAAAAATTAAGAGACTCTTGTCACGCAGGCGACATGCACAGTAAGCAATTACAGTCTGCCGCCAAATGAAACATGATTAGGAAAAGTGGGTTTTAAAAGGCAGAGTTAGTGTATACAAGGGGAACAATGTGACTTACCTGAACAAGAGAGACACTGTAGAAAATATGCACAAGTGATAATAGAGATTCCTCGCATGTGATAAAAGGAAAAGGGAGGCAAAAGATAGTCCACATCAGTGATGAAAATGGGTCATGTGCAAGAACTGGATCAGATGTTCGATTCCTGAGCAGGTTTATATTCTTCAATGAATCTTTTGTGCCTGAAAATACGACAATTATTCTCAGATTATATTGAGAAGCATCTACAGTTATCAACTCTTTCAATGATAATTTGAAAACTCGTAGATAGACGAAAAATTGATTACATGAAATCTGATCTAATAATATTATTTATTCCCTTTCAGAGTTGGAAAAAAGTACCTTCACTTCCAAATATGCTGCTCGGCGAACTACTTGAAATCCCAGAGCATATAGACTCTGCAAGATGCTTCATACCAATAAATCTCTGACGAACATGAATAGCATTTTTTGTCCGGGTGCTCTGTACCACTCGTAAGAAGAGTGACAAGACAGTTCCCTTAGAGGTTTTGAATTCTTCATACAAGGAGTCAATACAATAGTCAGGAAGCATTGAGTTCTTCGCACAACGAGAAACAATCTCCATTGAAATAAGAGAATACTTAAGGGTGTCCCACATGATGATTGATTGTGGCAGCCACGGACTCTCCAAAGCTTTTTCCTCTCGTTTAGAAAAATAGAAATTCCAGAGCTTGGTAGAGACGGATTCAAGATCTTTCCTTCTTGCTTCATCCCCCTGCGAAGAAACTGTTTTAATGTTATCACCATCTTCAATCATCTCAGCAGCAGACTGTAGTAAACACAATGCTTCAGACAGCCAAAGATCAGGTTTCTGTGCATCTGCTCTGCCTAGCTTAGCAGGTGGAATTTCTTGTAGTTTTGAGACGGAACATAAATATTCAGGACAAGCTGGCAACAAGGAATTAGCTAGTCGGCGGCATGCAGGACAGAGAAATTCCCCCTGATAAAAAAAGACAATGATGAAGCTTCAGAAGGAGAGGATTAAAGCCCCAGAAAAACACCTTTTGATTGGTCAAGAAAATACCTGCTCTAGATCCACAATATGTGCACCTTCAAAGACGTTTCTTCTTTCAGACCTAAACAATACAAACAAAAGGAGCTTTTTAATGCAATGTTAATATCAACTTGAAAGAAAAAAGCTTCCCCTATCCATAAGCAGAGTAATTATGATCTTTGTTTCTCAACTACAACACCAAAGATGTCAAAAATGGCTCACCTGTCCTTTAACGATTTAAAGTATAGTTCATGGCAGCTTTGATGCACAGCATGCCCACATGATGAAAGATAAACCCCATCACAGTCTATAGGGTGAAACCCATCTGAACTGATATCAGACTGACTTAATTGAATTTCAGGAACTCTAACTATCAGAGTAGATGGACCACCAACAGAATTTTTCGTTGAACTACTTTCAGCTTCATGCAACCGATGATCTACATGTGTGGGGCTTTGATTTATCATGTTTACTATGTTTTTACGAGCAGTTTGATACATAGCTATTTCCAGTGATTCCATATTAGATGCATCTGTGCTCCTCCCATCACTAGACCTCTTCCCTGTCTGACCTTCCCCTGTGAGATGGGCTTTTAAAGATCTAAGCATAGAATCAGTAGCAGACTCGGAGACATTCATTTTCATGGGATTTGGAGCTCCATGCACAGATATTTTCTTGCCGGACTGTGGACCTTGATCCCAAGAGAGAGGGCCTCTGTCCACAAAACCCGAAAGTTTAGATTTCTGCAAGAAAATCGAGATTATTAGTAGTGATGCAAAACAAAACTTCCTCGGATTATATGTTTAATTAACATTATAGATTACAAATTATAGCATCATCCAAGCTACCAACCTGGAGAAAAATCAAGAAAGAAACAGGGTCTTTGGAATCCGGGTCATGGCAGAGGGAGCAAACTTCACGGACAGCAATTTCTGAATCATGTTCCATGGCAGAATCAATCGTTTCAGTTTCAGATCTTGGATCATCATCATCCATGCTGGAACTTAAGGTGGACAAGAATTTTGTTTGTTCAGCTTTCATTTTTGCCTGCATGCAAGTTAGAGTAACCATAACTAGCATATCTGGGAAATGCTTAACTCGGACTTTAGGTAACAACTAGAATAATGAACATAAAACAATTTAAACTGTCTTAAAAACTCTCATATGTTAAAGTGCACGATCCTATATCTATGGCTACCGATTTCATGTTAAACATGTCCACTAAATTTGAAGTATGACAGATCTTACCAGAATAGCAGCCTGCCTCTCTCTAGCTTTAGCCTTGCGGTTCTCATCAGAGGTCGAGCCTGACGTGGCTTTATCAAAACCAGATTGACCGACTACCTCTGGGGCAAGACTTTGCAATTGCTTCATACAAGATGAGTCAATGGCACTGAACATCTTCAACAGATTTCCAATCCAAGACGAAATATTGCAGTTGCCTGCCTCTGGAAATTGATGGAGACCATCATCTCTACGATTCTTCATTAATGAAACAAGAAGAGATAACAAACTACTTTTTCCAGTCCCTTGATTTATACCAATTATTTCCAGACCAGCTAAATCAAGAATTGGAATCGAATTTTCTGCACAACAAGCTTGAACATTAGCCTCCCTTTGTTGAGTGCATATATCCAATGACAATGATAGTAAGTGTAGTGTAGCTATGAGAACCCCATCTGGAGCGCGTGATTTAGCAGATGTACCACCATGTAGAGCATAGAATAAAGCAGAGGAAATCAGTTGAAACGTGGCTTTGCAAGTGCCTATTCCAGCAAGGCTCTTTAAAGGCGGATATATCATTCTCCACTTAGGAAGTTGAGTGGTCAACGCAGACACTCCACAATACTGCGAAAATCTTTCTTCAGCAGATTGCAATTCTCTTGAATTCCAACGAGGGTGATAGAGTTCCAATTCCTTCCAACAAGATGACCGTAGTGAATACTTTCCCTGTCAAAGTACTAATGTTAAGTGATTTTACATTGTATGTCAAATCAAAAAATGATATCAGCATATGGGTAAGAATCAATACCTGCTTCATGCCGGACGGATTGCGATAGACTGAAACATCGTCCAAGACCTTCTGAAGCTCATCCGACTTGGAGAGATTACGGGGTAAAGATTTGACTAACTGGCTATGAGTGAAATCTCCAGTTGCTAGCTTGAAGATGATCTCTCTTCTCAAGTTTTGAGCAGTAGAAAGACCACAAAATCGTCTTTCTTGCAGGATCTGTATCATGAGAGCAATCATTTCCTTGACCAAAACTGGTTCATACCTGAAAAGAATTTTATGATAAATAAATGAGGCAAGAACGACCACTACTAGTTCTTTAAATACAAGGGAATAATCCTAACTGGCCATCTAGCAATAAATAAATGTGAGATTGAAAAAATATACAGCATAATACAACAATAAAGATAAAATGCTAGTTTATTTCAATTTAGACCGATCTATGAATGAAGATAGAGTCATACTGAAGGGGGACAGGACAATTAACAGTGAATGTAGCAGAACTACTAAACCTTGTACACAGATTAGTTAGCAGTAAGAGGGCAAAAGGTACATACTCATTTGTTATATCTGGGTTTAGTGAAAGATAGTTTGATAACCCAAATCGATTGAGAAGCTTGTTAACATAAGAATCTGCAGGAGCTAAAGCACCACAACATTGCAGGAGAAAAAGATCAAGCTCAAGTCCCTGTTCTGACCTGCAAAGAGAAACAACTAGAATGAGAAACGAGTAATCTCTTCACATCCAACTTTGAAAGCTGCGTCTTAAATATGCGAGTAAATGATAAACACAACACATTATGATAACCGATAAGAGTAGTATTGCCACATACCATCGAACTGAGCGATACCATTCGAAAGATAATAAAGCAGAATCCCCATTCTTCTTCCACATTCCTGCAATTACCTGGGCACAGAAAACCCTAAGCTGGAGAACGTGCTCCATAACAAGCGCGGAAAATCCGTAAGGATGGAAATCTCCTATCACAAAGCTGAAGAATTCTTCATGTGTGATATCATGACCAACACTGACTCCATGGTGCAGTCCAGATTCTCCATAACATATCCTTAAGGCTTTTTCAATGAGCAAAGAAAGTAAACGGTGTAATGGTAGATGAACTGATATTGCTTGAGAGCTAACATCAAACTGAATATCCGGCCAACTAGACAGACAAAGTATATGTACTCCTGATGCCTTCTTCGCCGAATCAGCAAGGTTGCAAAATACTCTCCTTGATTCAGGCGTAACTTTTGTCTGAACATTCCCACTCAGTCTGCCAACATTATCCAAGATAAGATTTGATTGTATATCCCCGCACAGAGGTGATAAGCCCGTACTCGGATCTCTACTAGAACTGGCAAGACCACTAAACACACTTCTTCCAGTTTCAATCTTTAACCAATCTCTCTTTGGCCATGACATCTCACTGCCAGGGACGTTTCTGCCGCTAGGAGAAAACAACTTGCAAAGAAACTTGGATATACCTTCATCATCTCCTAAGCACATCTCCAGAACTTTCAAACATTCACGGATCAACCATATGGCAGAAGAAGGAAGCAAGGCATGGAAAGGGTCATTCTTTTGGACGTCATGGGTCAGTGAAGTATCAAAGGAGCTGCTGCTTACCATCGCAGTACATACTGAATCTTCATGAGACAATCTCCCAACTTTTGCATACCTTTCTCCATCTTCATCACACTTAGACGGTTCTGCCTTAGTGGTTCTCTCATTTTCTATTTCTTCATCACTGGTTGCAGAATACGTACCATTTACCAACAGAGAGTGCATCGCAGCTATTGAATGGTCCAAAACAAAGAACAAATGCATCTGCTCATTTTCTTCCTCGATATGGATTCCAGTCTCTCTTTTCAGAGGGTTCATTCCTTGAGCAAAGGTCAATAGTACCAACCATGATCTTGATAACGCCTGTTGTTCATGTGTTGCATACTTAGCAACTACCGCATGGCTTGTAACAAATTTCAAGTCTCCAATGACACGTTCGCTTGTCTCACACAACTGTTCCCACTTTGTAGCCTACAAAAGAAAACCGTCATATACATTTAACTGCATGCACATTCAAAGCGGATAAAAGTCATCACCATGAAAGTAAGACAATAGTGATTAGCAAGCGTCACTGAACCAAAAAAACGAGAAAAGAAGCTATGTGTTTACCTGTAGCACACCGTCCTCCCCAGAGCAAGAAAGAAAGATATCACTGAGGCATCCCAAAAGAATAGCTAGGAAATTCATTTCCTTCACCAGAAATGGTGTTAAAGTTGGCACTGTGAGGATTTGCACTGAGAATGTAGACAGTAGAGGATATCTCTTGAATGCATGATCATTACCCAGCTTAATTACTTCACTTATGACAACTGGATAGTACCTCGCAAATGCTTTCGCAAATTCAGACTTAAAGACTGGATCTCCTATAAATTTGAGGAACAAGTCATGTAGTTTCTTCGTAACATCTTCGTCCAAGAACTTCTCAGCCTTTACGAGAATGTCCAATAGATCACTTGAAGAGATGATATTTCTAGAAACAAAACTAAGCAAACTCTCACTTGACTTAGAAAATTCCAGAAGCATTTCAACCACTGCAAATGTCAGCTCGTTTGACATCTTTTGGAGTACTAAAAGACTTTCGTTGGATCTAGCATCTTTCCGACGAATACTTCCTGCGGATAAGAGCTTGTGATTCCAACAAGCAAAAAGGGCATCAAGTACAGGCCCAACTGAATTCGCAAGATTTTCTGAGAGGGGCCGAATCTGTTCAGAACCTTTATGATTAGAACAGAACCCATCTCGTTTCCACGCTGTCTCATCTCCACAATCACAACAACCACCGCCTGTGTAGATAATGGAATAATCGTGGAGGTTGTGATCCCCGTTCTGGAAACAAGGCACACAGATTGCACATGTTGGATCATTCTCGCACGTCCTACACCTATACGCTATATCATTGTGCCCCCAGACAGAGCCACAAACACCTTGCTGGTCAAGATTCAATTTAGCTAGATTCTTCAAAGAAACACCAGGAACGTCCTGGAACATTAACCACTGCAGCCAATTCATTCTTTCCGTAAACATCTTCTTCATGGTAGGACTCACGGCAGCCTTGCGTGACCGTTCCTTAGCGTCCTTCAAACCACGCTCAACATCTTCATCTGTAGGTAAAAGAGCAGAGACTATCTCCGGAATCTTGGACCGGTTAGCTCTAACGAATTCCACCAGGCCGCGTTTAGAGCAGTACTCTTCAGGAACTCCCACACAGGCAAGCCTCTACATCAAAATAAACACCAGGAACGCTATATTATCTTCAAACTTTAAACTCCAAGCAGACACACAGTACAACAAAACACATAATCACAGCTAAAAACAATACCTTGATGACCAAATCATGAAAGGAGTGAGGAATTGAGCCGAAAAGAGAGTCGGTCTCCATCTCTCTGATTAAAGAGCGTCTGATATACAAAACTACAAGAGACACAAGGCTACAGAAACAAGTGCTTAACCCTAACACGGAACTGTGACTCTCCAGGCTTTGCTATATAGACAGAAGCAACAAGATATCTGTCTATTTTCTTCACACCCAAAAGCAGATTAACTTTACATACAACCCCTTGAATTGATCAAAATCACTGCAGATTCCAAAACTAAATATTCAACGTGTGAGGTTAGTAATCAAAGTCGTCTCTCTCTGATTACAAAATCGAAGAAGACATACCTCAAATTTTCAGAGAGAAGACCCAAATTTCTCCGATTGAATCCACCAAATAAAAAAATAGGTCGTGCGTGGTTGATGAATCCAAAGCAGGTTGGGTTTGGGAGAGCTCAGAAACTTTCTCTCTTTCACGAACACGAAGAGAAAGAAGGGCACTCTTTGATATCTTCAATTTCTATGGGTTATTATAAAAAGGCTTTCATCAATTGCCCACACAAAGCCCATTATAGTGTTATGTTTCAATATTGTTCAATTAGGCTCATCGCTGTCTTGGCAATCTTCAGTGGTGTTTTTGGTAGAAAGTAGAAACTCTAAAAAAAGGGTTTCTTCTTCTTTACTTTCATGGCAATGCAAGAGTGATGTAAACTTAGGTTTCTTTCATACAACGTTAACAACTTGTTCTTTCAGACAAAACGTAATCCGGAAAAGAAAACACACAAAGAAAGACCAAGAAGAGAGACAATCGTTGTCGTGGTGGTCATCATCGTCCTAACAATGCAACGCGGTCTGATTGTACAGCTTGGTTAAGGTTGATGTCGAAAAGCTCGCAACGGATAGGCATTTCAATCTCATAGAAAGGATTCTTCAAGACGTAGTCAGTGTAGAGTTCGTAAACGTATCTAAGGAGGTTCTCCATGTGTGGAGTTCCGGGTTCACATACCACAAAGAACTTTGTTCCTGAGAGATGTTATATGTAAGTAGAACCAAAGAAGCAAAACCAACAATCGATAAAAAGAACACAGAAAACGAAGAAGTTGAGTATTAGACCTGGGAGAGATTGGAAGCAATGGAGATCGAAAGTATCGGCTTGGAGAAGCTCAATACCATAACATCCATTAACAGGTGAAAGCTGCTGAGAAATCGCGTGCATCGAATGCCATAAACTAGCTACCCTCAAGCTATCATTTGTATCCATCCTTCCTTTTGTTCCACAATCCTAAATTTACACAAAATCCAAACACAGCATACTCATATCTCTGAGTTAACATACTCAGACCATCAAAAATCAAATCTTAAGTATAGTATCTGGATTAGGACACAGATATTCAAAACACAGACACATATCTATGGATCTTTAAATATTTCTTGTAAACAAAATTAAAGCGAAAATGTCCAATATTTTGGCAGCAATTTCACGAATACTAGCGTGAGTAACATCGATTACATCGTCATTTTCCAGACATGGCAAGTATTTCTGTATAACTTTCAAAACCAAGAGACATGAAAGCTTAGAGAGATCTTACCTTGTAAAATATCAAACCACCAGATTTGTTTATTATGTAAAGACTGTAAATCGCTGCCATTTTCACCCAAATCTTCTAAGATCCAACGAGAGAAATCCGTGAAACGATGATTGAAGAACAAAGGGACTGCACAATTAGATCCCAAGGAAGAAATCGAATAGTTTTTGGTTTTTCCTTGAAACGACGTCATTTTGTCTCTCTAAGTGGGCTTAATGGGCCGTTTTTATATTTTTTATGTGGGTTTTGTTTTTGATTCTTTTGCTTTTCATAACTCCTCCTCACGTTCATATCTATTGATTGTTTGGTAAAATTCAGCAGTCCCTAATCTCTATAATCAATAATCAAGTAGCAAACAAATTATGTAGTTGCGATGAATTTGGAGATTAGTAATAATAATAATAAAATGATAGCTAAGAAAGTATAGTCATCACTTCCTGTCATAAAATATGACGGAAGAGGCTTTTCTACAACTACTAGATGATCCACTTTCTAATACTAACAAGTAACAACTCAAACGTGCATTTTTACTACATACTAGAGAGTCTATTACCAAAAAATTACACAAAGTTATGATGTTATCTTTGGTCTAACCCCCAACTCCAAGTCTCTGACCGGATACATCACATTGTACCGGTGCTAAACCGATTCTTGATCTCTCTAAATCAAATTCGATCCACATGTTTTGCTGATGATGATGACCAATCACGTATGCCTCCATTCCCATCAGATCCGAGTTTCCAAATGTGAAACAATAAACCGAATCGTTCCCTACCGTCAGATGTGGGACTCGGTATAGTAGCGGCTGACCCGAAACCGTTATCTCAGCTCCTTCGAAAATCAAGGAAACCGTCGGTAACCGGTGGAAAATCCCGGTCCTAACCCGAACCGGTTCAATCCTGTAACACAAATCCATGGTTCCTTGGAAAACGAAATCAGAATCTTCGTAAACCGTTAAAATCCCATTAGTCCGGTTTAAAAACTCGGTTCTAAGCGCTGTGTAAACCGGTCCAAGCAAGAAAGTGAACTGCGTACCGGAATCAACCATGGTTTGACCAGCACCGGTATGATCCGGTACGAGAACGTATTTAGGTAAGGGTAAAAGCTTGCCGTTAACTTTGATCCCCGTGAGTTTAACGGTGTAAGCGACGCGGTCAAAGTAAGGTAACGGCGTCGAGATCCGGATTAACGGCGTGTAGTTTAACGGCGTTAGCCACGTGAAATTAGAGTCGCCGAGAAGAAGAAAACCCGGGAAATCGTCGGTGTCGGAGATGCAATAAGAGAATTTGGGGAAACCCATCTGAGAGATGAAAGAGAGAGATCCACGGTTCATACCCAATAACCCGGTTGTCTTACTATCTTCTTCCGGGTCGGATCCAGATACGGAACCCATACACCCGAAAATCAGACTCGAGTTGTTAGTGGAGTTTCCGATGTGAAAAATCTCGGCGGCGAGGTTTCCTTCGGAGGAGGAGGCGTCTGCGTAGGATAGTGTCGCGTGGCAGAGTTTGTCGGAATCGCAGGAAGCGGGTATGAGGAAATCTCTGGTCCGGGTCCGACAAGTGGGTGACGAACAAGGAACCGGAGCGTAAGAAGAGGAACGGGTCGGGTCAAAATTGTTAATCGGGTTTGGGGTAAGTGAGGAACGGTTACAGCGAAGCCAAGAGAGTTCGCTGCCGGTGTCGATGACCATGGAGATGTTCTGAGGAGGAGTACCGACGGTGAGAGTGACGGTGAGAGTTATGTTGTGGTGGAAATGGAGTTTGTCGGTGGGTTCATGACCCGAATAGTTTTGCTGGGTTATTTGGGTTTTTAGAGGCAAGACAAGAGACTGTGAAGAAAAGGAGAAACCTTTATGGGTTTTTATGAGGAGGAGGAGAAGAAGATGAAACAGAGGATGGAATCTTGGGAACATGATGAGACAATGTGGAACAAGAAGCTTTTCACTTTCCTGAGATATGTAAGTTCAAGTTTCTTGCAAGAAATAATTTTAGAAAAAAACTGAGATTGTGTCAGTGGAGAGGAAGAAGTTTGTGAGTTTGGTGCAAGTTCACTAAATAGCAATGAGATATTTGTTCTTTTCAGCTGGATTTCTCTGTTTTGCTCTCTTTTTCTCCTACGTCAATAATATTTAAACTTTATTTTCAATTTTGGGAAAATTGTTTTCCTTATTGATCAGTTTCATAATTTTCTTATATTAGCTTACTAATGAACATATTAAAAAAAATTGAATAGCTTCATTACAAAAGAGATAACTCGCTAATGAACATATTAAAAAACTTTAATAGCTTAATTAGTTCAGATGATTATTAATGTGAATGTGTGAAATGTGCAGTGAACATAGCAAAAGGCACTAAAATCCAGGCAAATAATTAGGGGAATGATTTTAATATTATTAAATCTCTTCCTAAGGTTAAATTTCGTGATAGATTTAATTTTTTAGCTTACACTAATGTTTTTAAAACACTGAAGCATGTGTGTTGACCTAGGTTTCGTCACTAGATTAGCCATAAGAGTTTGGACCACTGCGTATGTAAGAGAGATAGTTGCATTTGTTTACTCCAACAGACAAATTTTCACTCCAAGCTTTTAAAATTACTCATCGAACACAATTAACAAATCAAATTTGTGATGTTTTGATAAACGATTAATAAGTAATATTTTACATTTGATAGGCTTTGGCGCTTTTGGATGTAAGACTTATATTCCAAAAAAAACCATTGAAACAATTAATAATCATTAGAAAGAAGAGAAACAAGATGTAAGATGAAGTGATGAACCAAAAGATTACTTTTGCTAAATAACTAAAAAGAAAAATTGAGTTAGAGATGTGACATTCACATGGAAATAGTCACTTTTAGAATGTTAGTGAGGGATGGTTGCACATGTGTGTTTGCCTCGCTGTTTTTAGTACAAAGCCTAACATCCATCATTTATGAGTTGGGTCCATTTTCCTTTGAATCTTGCTCCAAATCAGGACACCTTTACTTACTTCATTTACCTATCTATCTCATTTACAGCTTGCCCGTGTGACACATTAGCTTGAATCCATCATATTTGTAGGCTCTACATTGTACTATGTATTTATAAGATGAACATATAGTTTTATATTTATTTAACAGTCCTTATATAATTGTGATATCATGTTGTGATGATAAATTTTTTTTGATTAAAAGAATTCATGGGTCAAAGCCCATGAGTACAAGTTGCCCAAGTAAAGTGATTTTGTCTTTAGTGAGAATAAACTTGGAGAGTGTAGTTTCCTTCAACCTAGGCCCAAACAGAGCCTATTGAGCCAACTTGTTTGAGTTTTTCTTAAAACAAGAACTCAAAAAGACAAAAATACTTAAGCTATAGCGAATCGATTATCCTCTTATATGATTTGGTAAAAACTTATAGTTACAAAACATTACATAGAAGAAGAAGAAGAAAGGAAAGCAGAAGAGTGTTGTTTTTTACATAGTATGTAGAAAAACATAAAAGAGGGAGTACTATTTATCAATCTGGTTAAGCTTACCGAGTCCATTGCAATTTGCGCATACAATCTGAGCTTGGTCCTTGCGTGCTGCATTAGCCCTCAAAGTAGCTCCTTGCTTCCTCACAAATCCTGCTCCGTCACATACTGGACACCTATATACCACAAATTGAATTTCTCTCTTTTTCAATAACCGGTTTAATAAATCGGTTTACTACAATATGTTTTTAACCAACAAATGATTTAATTTGGTTTATTCAAGAATCAAAGTAGCTTGTAGTAATCTTAACGTTGAACAGGACAATAAAATCTAGGAGCATTTGTCTATCTTTCAATAACACCTAATCAAATAAAATCGAGCAAGATCGATTTGGTTTAAACGAAACACAAAACCGGTTCGATTAATCCTTAAACCAAAAATTACTACTCGAAAAGAAAGAGATGGAGAGTGGGTTTACGTGTCGGTGCGTTTGAAGAGTATCGGAAAAGCAGTTCCGACGAGTGCTACTGCGGCGGCTCCGGCGATCAAGTAAATGGTTCCGTCTGAAGAGACATCACCGACGGCGGCTACAACCACGGAAGAAGATCTTTTAGTTTTGGGAAGAATCGAAGAAGAAGAAGGTCTCGATTGTTTGAGGAAGTTGGTCGATGATAGTAACGTCGTCTGCAATGCCGTTGCGATCGCCATAAGTTTTTTAGGGTTTTTGAAGTGATTCGGATTTGGGAGAAGGAATTATTTATTGGCGCACTCGAATTTTGGATTTTGCTTTTCCACGTGTCGCTCTCTGGGAGTGGATAATGTTTACGTTTCTTCCTTTTCTTCCTTTTTTGTGTGGATAAGATGGGTCCCCTTCAAGATATTTTGTGTAGATCACTGGACCGATTTAAACTTATTTTTATTGAACAACATATATGTGCACTTCATGCCCAAAAGTTTGCTATTATCCCACTAAATATACGATACTCATTCCATCTCTATTACCTGAACATCACAACGTGTCTTCACTATTACTAGGGATGTTAAAAATGGGTAAAAACCCAATCGGACTCAAGACCAGACAAATTCTCGGCTCATGATCATTCATTTTTTTTATTAAAATATATGGCTTAAAACGAGCAGTTTTTTTACCCTGGGCTTTAAGCGGGTTTACCCTATCGGGTTTAGAGTACGATGAGGCTTGATTAATTATTTATGTTTAAATATTAAATAATTATAATAATGTTTAATTAATATTGTGATTTTTATTTTTAGTCCCTACTAAATTATCATATAGTTTCGTATATTATTTATTTAAAAGTTACGTTTTCTCTTCTAAAACGCAAGTCACATTTTCCCGCCCAAAACTCAAAATCGTATTTTTTTGCGCAATAACGTAAAATCACAATTTCCCGCCGAAAAAGTAAAATCACAATTTTTCACCGAAAATATAAAATAACATTTTCCCGCGAAAAACACATTGTTTTTACCAATAAATATTTCTTCTTTTATTCCGTAAATTTTTATCCCGCGCTAGGTGCGGGTAAATTTCTAGTTTTCTAGGTAAATTGCAAATTTTAAAACTTTTTGCCCTATACAATTTAGGGTAACCCGCTGGTATCCGCTTCAATTTTAAAATGAGAAATTCTTTATAATACCATCAAAATAAGTTTTTGTTTTGAAAATACCATTAAAAAGTTTTTATAACAAAAATACCGTTAAAATGTTTTTTATAACAAAAATACTATCAAAAAGTAATAGTTTACAAAAATACCACAAATACAAAAAAACGAGTTTTAACACTTAGAGATTTTAAATTTTTTCATTTGGGTGCGCTATAGTTTTAGGGTATAGTTTTGAAGGGTAGGGTATAGTTTTTTGAAAGTTTTAGGTGTAATTTTGAAAATTTAAGATTTGTGGTATTTATGAATACCACTTAAAATGTTTTTTAACACAATTAGCACAAATTTTTGAAAGTTTTACAAATACCATTAAAAAGTTTTTTTTTCATAAATACCACAAATCTTAAATTTTTTAAATTACACCCAAAACCTCTAAAAAACTATACCCTCCCCTTCAAAACTATACCCTAAACACTATATAATGAACCCAAATGAAAAAATTTAAAATCTAAAAGTGTTAAAACTTGTTTTTTTATATTTGTGGTATTTTTGTAAACTACTATTTTTTATGGTATTTTTGTTATAAAAAACATTTTATTGGTATTTTTGTTATAAAAACTTTTTAATGGTATTTTCAAAACAAAAACTTATTTTGATGGTATTCTAAAGAATTTCTCATTTTAAAATTGAAGCGGGTACCCGCGGGTTACCCTAAATTGTATAGGGTAGAGTTTGGATTCCCTACCAAGACTTTACCCTATCCGGGTTTTTTCAAAACAAGCTTTTTCTGGGCAGGCTTTTTTCGGGTTCAGGTAGGGTAGGGTAAAATTACCCATGACAACATCCCTAACTATTACCAAAAGGACTGTCTTGAAATATGGAAGAACCCACCCAAAGTGTCTAATTAGAGCATCACGCTCAAGAAGTATCTTAAACAAAAATACTAATTTATTTATAACATTAAATTAATAACCATAACTAAAATAGGAACCAATGATATATTGCATTGGAGTTTCTCATGAGTCTCTACATGCAAAGTTCTCAAATAAGATACTCTCTACCTACTCTCTCTTTCTTTTTCTTTTTTTTTTGACTGCAACCTACTCTCTCTTTCATTATTTTGATTATGAGAACCTCATGGAGAAACTTACTAATGAAGGTGTGCTATGACACACTTTTAAGTGAGTTTACCCTTTTTAAGATAATCACATAATAAAAACAGTTGATGAAAGTTTATGTGATGGAGGAGATGTTCTAACTCTAAATTTTGATGGGTAAATTAATCATTGTTTAACAACTAAAGAAGAATGGAAGAAAAGCATCCTAATTAAAACTACAGTGTACAAATAAATTTGATAACATTGTATAATACAAAAGAATAATAATAGTCAAACATTATATGTCGAGTTTGACATTTATAAAGTGAATCCTTTTCTCTTAAAAAAATCTAATTAGACATAACAATGTTGGCTCTTTTGGCCGGACGAGCTAGTTCTTGGGTGTTGTTGTCTCTATCTCTCTTCTTCATGAATCCTTTGGAACTTATAATATGAAAGATAGCATAAAGATCCGAAGCATTATAATCACCGGTCATATTCATCTCTTCTCCTCTTAGCAACAAACTCATAAAACCCTTCCCTTCACAAGGCTTGCTACAGCTCCAAGAATACCAATCATCCATGTTTCTTGTTTTCTTCTCTTCAACACATTTCACTACATTCTCCTAACAATATTATCAACACCAGATAGTGATCATCCATATATATATAGCTTACAAATATATTATTATTAAATAAAATGTTAAACAAAACTTGTTATAATACCTTGTGTTCTTGTCCAAACAAGTTCATAATGCTTCCAAAATTAGCATCAAGACGCTTTATCTGTTCTAGAACATTCCAAACCGCCGCGGTGGCCACAACAGTTGGTGCATATCGAAGCATGTTGCAATCTATTCCAACAAATAATCAAGAATCAAAGTTTAGGTCTAATAAAAACATTTCCAAAAATAAACATACATGTCATCCTACACCAGAAGAAACAATTTTTATGATATTTAAAGTTATATTCATACCGCGTAAATCTTCTAGAAGATGATTTGTGATATCATTCTTCACCGATTCATCACCGAGCAATCCGATTTTGGACACAAGAATTTCAGAGAAAGAGTAAGTTGTGACAGAATTAACACGCCATTGAAGAATTTCCAACATTAGCACTTCCATACTATAAATGGTCTTATGGTGAAACATGTGATCTAGACCTTCCATCTGAATTTCGTAGAGAGAAAGTGGCGTAACTTTGTTGAATTTTGATGCAATCCATAACGAAGTTACTGCCACTAATTCCACCATCCACTTCGTCCACTCCTATCATTTTACATTAATTTGTATATCACACCGAATATTATCAGATTTTATAACACATCAAAACTTAATACTAATAACTCTTGAAAACAAACTAGACTTACGTAGCAACCAGTCGCATACACGAACCGATCAAAATTATCAGTGGCCGAAAATATCGTATCATACGATAGATTTAGCCTATTCCGAGTCTGAATAATCAATCCAACCAACATTAAATAATAATTAATGCATATTTCGTAATGTGGAATTCTAAAAAAACATTCGAACACAAATGTGTAATAAACACACAAACCTGGATAAGCCATTGAACCGCTTGTGACCGATCATATGTTAAATTAGCAAAGTAGAGAAAATCAACAAACTTGACTCCATGGTTACGAAAACGTGATGCTTTCTCTAAATCCATAGAAATGGCTTCATCCACCGTCGCTTCGTCCACCGCCATCGCCGGAGTAATCTCCGCCATGTCATCGCCGTGAGGAGTCAGGGGGTGGAAGTTTGGTGAATACTCCGGGGACGATAGAGACTCCGATAGCCACGACTCGTCGCAGAGCAAATTATCCATTTTTGAAAAATCGGTTTGGTTAGTAATTAAACCGTTAATTTATGTAAGATATTAAGTTATAACACTCTGCGAAAAGTGGTTTGTGATGATTGAGAAAGTGAATTATTTATAAGAAACGTGAGAGAGGGATCGTGGAGAAGTGTTGGAAGTGACAGTTTGGAGTTTTAATTTTCGTTATTAAAGGGACGCGTCGGTTTAAAACAGAAGTGTGTGTCGGTTTATTAATGATTACGTATTAAGAGGTACATTGTTTTATTAAACCGGATCGCTAACTATTTATTAATTTATTTTTATGTGTAAAAAATCTATATATATATATATATATCTTTCTTTTATAAATGTTAAATAACATGCATGTGTTCCCACTGGAGAGGAGTTCGTATATATATATTTTTTCATTTTTTGATAAAAGAGTTCATATATGTAAATAATTATAAAAAATTATAAGAATATGTCATTCCGCATGAAACGCGGTAAATGCTTTCTATCCAATTTGATTTACTGATTAAAGCATATATCTTCTTCATAGAGATTTCATGTTACCCAAGATCGTGTAAAAATATAAATGTATAAATTTATATACTGCCTACAATAATATTAATTTTAACCAACCTCGTGAGTCCACGATCGTGTAATTACCACACAAGTGTGTTTGTTCTTATTCTCCTCACCTAACATCATCCTCAAAACCCCAATATATATATATATATATATATATATATAGTCATCGCAAATTCTGAATGAGAGATCCAATTATATCTATTTGAAGCCAAAAAATGTTTAAAATATTTTATTAATATATACAAAAAGTTGGATACTACTCCCTCTGTTTTTGAACGTAGGATTTTATAGAAAAAATAACAAATTAACAAATTCTTTAAAATGACTTTTATAATCTTATTTAATATTGTTTTCGATAAAATATAAACGTGATAAAATCATAAATGTATAAGTAAAGACATAATAGAAAAATATGTGTCAATTATTTTAGAAAATCCTATATTTCAAAACAATTTTTTTCCTATAAAATCTTACATTAAAAAAACGGAGGAAGTAATATATATGGTAAAATGACTAGTGGATAAATCAAGACTTTTTTCCTAATTATCATGATGACTTCAATCAAGACTTTGAGGTTAGTAACTTAGTAGGATGGGTAATTTCGATATTAATTAGAGTAATTAGACCATTAATATCGGCATTAACATCCATAATATAATGTAGACTACGGACATATTAGGCAAAATTAGTAATAGTATGTTTTAAATATCAGAAATATAATGTATAAATCTCTTTGTTTTTTCGTAAATTGTTGCTTGGGTCTATCGTTTATCTTGTGATGATAATTTCAAGATTGCTTAAGAAGCTCGAGTTTTCTTTCTTTGTGTAAGTTGAGACTTTCCTTTCACATTTTAGTTTTCGTCTTATAATTTAAATTACATCTTATTTTATTAATATCGGTCGATGTATATATATCCTCTCACAACACTATTTACCGTCACGTCTAAGCATACGTGGCATCATAGCTATCACGCCACGTCACTATCAAAACCAGCTTCCCGCTTATATTATACATCAAAGTCTTGTCCCATTGATCACAAAACCTTTGAAAAAAAACAAAACAAAAACAAATCTAAAGGAGTAAACAATATTTTTCAAGAAAAAATGGAAGGTTTGATTCCATTTATGTACAAAGCGATAATTATGTATAAAAAAGAAGGAAGCTTTTCGTCGGTTTTGTTCAGCGATCAACACTCCGACGATAATTACTACATCAAACTTCCCGGAGACTCCTCCTCCGGTGGGTTTCGAACATCCGATCGCCGGAGACTTGGAATGGACCGTCTTGGATTGCTTGAAACGACGCCGTCTTCTCCGTCTCGTGTTAGTGTTCCCACTGGGAACAACACCAAACGCACGTAAGGCCTGATCATATGATTATATATATACATAGGGATAAAAAAAAAGTCAACATTTGTTTTGTGGTAATTGTATATTAAATATTGTTGCCTACTTATTACTTATGGTACGGTTCACCTCAAATTAATATATTTGCAAATAAAAGTGGTTTGTTAGCTAGGTCATCAAAATGATGGTAAAACTGTAAATATACGTGTTGTATACCAATAATTTTTGATGATGAAATCTAACAAACATATGTAAAAATTACTACACGCTTTTGAATTTATGGTGGATCTTTCATTATGTATATATATATATATAATTTGTTGTGGTTTGTTAATTCGGTAAAGAATAAACTATGGTCAAGATTAATCATATATATCATTAATAACATAAAACTACAATGAGATTATCTTGGAAACAAAATTCAGGCTTATCTTATCCAAGTCGCATCTCACTACAACATTACCGTTGCTTTACACAGACACAACTTCCTCCTTACGTGTCAAATAGCTCATTGGCTACAACTGCTTATGTTCTTTATGAGAGCCTTCTTTAGCCTTCTCTATAAAAATATTAGAGTCTATCTCAAGCTGGTTCCAAACTAACCGTGGATCAGTGGATGATATGGATCCATGTATGTACAATGTCATATCAAGATCCAAAACATCACATGACAAGATATAGCAACCAAAACCCAATTGAAGAAAGCTAAACAAACAGAAATCTGAAACCTAAAGCAAGAGAGAGAGGTCTGCCTGCAAAACTCAGTATCTTTTGTGAATAAAACCGTAACTCCTGCAGATGAACACGCCGCTGCAAGAGACAGAAGTGCTGTCACCTGCATAAACAGACTATCACTACCCATATAACCTTTAAACAGAGGATTTCTAAACATTCTTCTGATAAGAGCCTAAACAACAACATTGTGAATGTAACATTGTTAGGTAGAGATAATGATTTTACCCAATCACCAACAGTGAATAGGCTCAAGAAGATGGGGCTTTGTATATCACTTTTTAGCCTTATAGCATACACATCAAGACAAGCAAGTCCAAGGCTCCAAATCATTTCAAGACCCATTGATGCTACTAAGAAGCTGATATCATCATAACCATAAGAAACTATCATCAATTTTGAGTCTTTAAGATACAATCATACAAAATACAAAGTCTGTTATGTTGGCTCTATCTTCACAAAAGACAAACCATTGAGATTGATTCAAAAAACTGATGTATCTTTGATAGAGTAAAGGAAATTACCAGAAAGCAGTGTAACGAGAGAAGCCGAAAGAAGAAACCATGACACCAATAGAAGCAGAAGAAGTAGCACATTGGCCTAATCTCAACATCAGCCCACTCATAGTTCCGGGACTCCCAATCATCTTCTTCATTGACCACAACACTTAACACACAAACTATAACCAGCAACGAAAGATCTACACTTTCTAACCCTATAAAACCCCCCCGGACGAAAAAGATCGCTACTTTCGACAAAACAGACTCCAAAAACCAAAACCCATCACTTAATCACCAATTTCTACAGACCCAATACCTCAGGTTCTGAAATCTCGCAACAAATCTTTCACTTGAGATCACGGAATCGAAATCGCCACCAACACTAAAAAGAAGACAGCTTTTGTTTATATTATCTCTCGATTTGCGCTTTTGGGAGGAACGAACAATTATGTTTCTCTTAACTTCAAGCCGACGAAATTGAAGAAAACAAAACAGTGACGCAAACCTGACGCCGGAGACCGATATGTTCTCTCTCTCTCTCTTTTGCCACGTGTCGTCACAGAGGCAATTCCTCTTTACTGTGAGCGAATATCCCAAAGCAATACTGATTTTTGTTTATTTCTTTGTTTACACGTTCTCCACTTTTAGTATTTTACTTCTTCTTTTATTATATGTGTCCATAAATAAATAATTAACAAAGAAAGTGATAATACTTATCCTACCTAATAATATGGGCTTTTATTGGCCCATTAAATAAGTAGGCCTTTTTAATTAACAGACACTATAAACCTTCCTCTTCCCAATTAAAACCCTCATTTCGTGTAGCCTCTCTTTCTCTTTTACTCTTCAGGAAAACCCCCACACGAAAATGGCCTTAAGCACCGCTTTTCGCCGAGCCTCTTCGTCAGTGGCCACTCTTGCCTTCCGCGCTGTTAGATCCCCGGTTAGCTTTCGCAGCGGCGCCGTCTCCGTCTCGAGGCTTATTCGTAGTAGCCAGCTCAGCCGTGGATCCGTTAGTTCATTCTCTCGATTTTCGACGGAAAGTGCGGTCGCTAAAACAACAGCAGAGAAGAATCTGATAAGTGTTCTCGAATCTGAAATCGAATGCGCCGTCACCGAGGAAGCTCCTCACGAAAACGTCGTAAGCTCTTCTTCTTCAACATCTGATTATTATGTTCTCTCTCTGTGAAGAATAATTTCATGACCTTTGCTCAAAGTCCATATTTATACTTTGTTAATTTCATGAAAATTTTGATATTATAAGGCTCTTTAACATTCATAACAATCTTATCTGAATTGTTAGCAAACAAAGTCTGTTTGCAAAGTTGTGATTTTTATTTTTGTGATTTTGTAAGTGAAGAAGATGTAATTGAATTATGATTTATTATTAAAACACAGTTAGAAGATAAGCCAGAAGGGTTCCCATTTGAGATAATTGATACACCAGGAGAAAGAACTGTTTTGCTTCAAAGAAAATTCGAAGACGAGACCATTCAAGTGGAAGTTGACTCTGCTGCATCTTACGATGATGAAGAAGAAGAAGAAAAAGACGAAGGAAACGACGAAGACCAAGATAACTCGTCTGTCAAAATCAGGATACCGATGGTTGTGAGTGTCGCGAAAGGAGATGGCGTATGTCTCGAGTTTGGAGTCAGCGCGTACCCTGATGAGATTGTCATTGATAGTTTGTCCATCAAACAGCCACAGGGGTCTGATAGTGACCTTGCCTATGAAGGACCCGACTTTGAGTAAGTTTTCAAACACTCACCACATTGTTGATATATAATGAGGTTTATATGATTGAATTTTTTGTGGGTTTGTGTTTAGGGACTTGGATGAGAATTTGCAGAAGGCATTCCACAGGTATCTGGAGATAAGAGGGATCAAAGCAAGCTTCACTAACTTTCTTGGAGACTATGTAGCCAACAAAGATAGCAGAGAGTATCTGCAATGGCTCAAGGATCTCAAGTCTTTTGTTGAAAAGTGATCCACCTCCCTCCACTTTTTGTTGTGAGAATAAGAGAGTGATATATTTTTCACTTGCTACTTTTTCAGCTTTTCGTAGGATGAACTTGATATCACCATAGTATTCTATGTTGATTAAGCAATTTATGAGTTGTTCTGCTTGTTGGTTATGTTTCTGCATTATTAGTTTTTTGGAATACTATGCTAGTTTTACAATTATATCTACATCCATTATTTTGTTATCAACCCTAGAAAAAAGGAGACAATATGCATGTTTATAGTAGTGAACTAGTGATTTTGTAACTTTAAAGGGTTTGTTTAGAAAAGGAAAAAAAATGCAAGTTTATAGTAGTGAGTTTGCAAGTTTAAAGGATTTGTTTGGAAAAGAGAAGGTGACTTTACAAGTTTTCAAAAGAGTTTGCTACACAAAAATCAAGAAACAGATGATCCCAGTCACGAAGCAACAAACCCAAATTACACAGAGATAACAAAACCAGCTCTACCTCCTCCAAGACATGTTGTAAGTTTGGTCTATACCTCTTTATCTCCACAGTACAAGATCACGGTTAAGCGAGCTGCCGAAGAATGTCAACATTTCAACAAATAAGCACAAAGAAAAACGATTCTGGCAGTCACAGTGGAATCAGATGCTATAATATCATAAACTCTAGTGGCTGAGACAAAATAAGGAGTTTGAAAAGTTACATTACTCTAAATCTCACTGTAGTTACGCCACACTGCTCGGAATTCCTCCCTGAATGTGTTAAGACGTGCTTTCAAGTTCGGAGTTCTCAAGGTTGCATGAAGAATTGTAGCTGTAGTAACACAACATAACCAATCAAAAAGGGTTTGGTAAAATGAAGTTGAATGAGACTAAACAAAGTTGTTTAGATAGTGTGTGTATACCAAGAAGTCCAATGAGTAGTGCCAAAGAGACTGTGAACAAACCACATGATATATACCAAAGGGCAAAACTCACTGTGACACCAAGAAAAAAACATTCAAATTAGTTTCGGATTGTACATCTCATCAAGTTTATTAATAAATGAAATATATGCAGCGACGTACCAATCGAGGATATCAAGACAAAGACCCAACGGGGTTGACCACATATATGTATTGCTCTCTTTGCTGATGTGCGTCCACGAGTGACAGGCCTATAGAGATGATAAAAGAGATTATAAACAAGTATGAATCGAGCTATAAGGAGAGACAAGCAATTGAACGTACGTCAATGGAGGTCTCATTTTAGCAGCTAATTGTGGAGAGAATCTTCTGACGGTTCGTGTGCCCTTCTCACTAATGGAACCTGCAAAGCTGTGGAATACAATCCTCAAGTCATGGATGTATATATACAAATTGCAAACAATGATTCGTCAAAAGGTGTGTAGAGATTGAAAGAGTACAAACCTGTCATTTAGAAACGCGACACTGAGTGCTGTCAAAAGGGCAGAGAGTATCGCAAGAGGCCTCGTAAGAAATCCCAATCCTGAACGATTAGTCAAAGATACATTCTTTTTTATGTATAAACAATACAGACAACAATGCTTGCTTAGCAACATTATTCACACAGTACTTACCAAGTATAAAGACGATCATGATGAAGTAGTTTGTTCTGTAGCTGCACAAAACAGATAATCAAATTATCAATATCAAACTCAAAAAGCTATCAATCAAATCAGTGACTCGTATCCACAAATATAGAAGACACAGAGAGATAGCAAATGGCACGAATTGTTCAAAAATTGATGGAAGCAGCAAATCCAAACAATACAGAAGATGATGATAAGTAAACAAAGAGAGAGATAGAGAGATAGAGAGAGAGAACATACTAGTAGAGATTGCACTTGAGACGGCTATCCCATTTAGAGAGGGATCTAGGAATGGTGAATCTTGAGAAGAACTCTGAGAGCGGACGCGGCGGAGACGACCAGTCAACTTCTCGCAAAGCATCCACCAGATCCTCCACCGTCACGTTTCCCCAATCCATTACCTATGAGAGAATCAAATCTAAGCTTTCTTCGTCTAAGAGAGAGAGAAAGAGAGAGATCGCCAGAAAACCAATTCGATTTCGTGGAGGCGATTAAGAAAATTAAAAAAAGTCTTTTTGCCTTTTCATTTCACACGTGTCTTTTTTGTGGGCTTTACTATGAATCAAGTAGGCTTTGGCCCATTGGGCCTATGGTTGACAAAATTAAGACGTAATATTTTTGATTAAAAACGATTTATAAACACTTCGTATAATCCATAAGACATTATTTTTTATCAATCAATAAAATCCTAGTAATCCATAAGACATTATGAAATGAATATAACAATAAATCTCAATATTAAACCGTTTAACGTCACCACAACCCTATAAATATATACCGCATATTAATGGTGAACCGGATCCAAATATCCGTTTTTGAGATATCCGGATTCGCATATGCCTAAATCTGTAAAAAGTGACTCGAATTTAGATTCATTAGACAAATATTCGGTCAAAGAATATTCGTTGATTTTTGAAGATATCCGAATTCGTTTATGTGAATACTTTTATAAATATATTTTTACAAAAATTGAATGAAGTTAAAATAAAAAATTGAAAATTTTTATATCCAAAACTAAAATTAAATCAAATTATAAATATTCTTATATTAAACCTTAAACATAATTATCCACTTTTATGTAAAGCTTTATTATTTTCAAAATTTATTCATCCCGAGAAATTACTTAGTAATTAATAAATTGTCATAATATCACAAATTAGAAAAGATGACGAAGAAAGATTCTTCTTTGAAACTCTATTACCAAAGAGAATAAAATGAAACGTGTCATAGATAACAGTTTTCTCTACGTATCTTCCGCATAAAACTAAGTTATATGTCCACATGATAAAAATTAAACCGTTTTTGATGAAAAAGTATTATTTTCTAAAAAGTTAAACTCTATTACCTATATATTTTTGTTCTATATCTTACCGTAAAATACTCAAATCGAAATTCAGCACTTCTTATATATACATATATGATATATCAATCTTATAGTAACTTTTTTTGAACGAGTGTTTCACATGAGAATCAACCACCATACCAACTTGGGAACCTGAATTTAATGGAAAGGCAAATAGACAAAACAAATCTTTTAAAAGAAGAACTTTACAACCTCCGTTTTTTATGTTTGTTGTCTTAGAAAAAAAATTTGTTTTACTCGTTTGATTTTCACAAATATCAAAATAGTTTTATCTATTGATATTTATGAATTGTAGCTTTTAAAATATATTAATTGAAAGTTTTGCAATACTATTGATCCAAAAATATAGAAAACCGTTAAACACACATTTATTAATAGTTATTTATGTGTCTTCTTTATTTGCATGAAAAACTTATAAAATCAAATAAATTGTGATTGTTTTGTTTTGTTTAGAACAAAAAAGAGACAAAAGAAAATAATAAAAAAATAAAAAATTAAATTAATCTTCTTAGATGTTGAGACGTAGGGGTTTTAAACTCCTCCCAAAAATTATTTTACAAGACCCGAGTCTAACACTATTTAAAGATTTATGTTTTTTGTTATTTATTTTTAAGGGAGAATTACAAAACTACACCATTTCAATTACATTTCACAAAACTAAACCATTTCAAAATTACTTCACAAAAATACACCTAAACACTCAAAATTAAATCCACATAAACCTTATCTACACAATCTTACCCCCTTAATACTATACATAAACACTAATTAGCGAACCTAAATGAAAAGATTTTAATTTTGGTAATTTTTTAAAGGGTAAATCAATGTTTTAAAATTTTGAAAAAATATAAATATGTGAAAATATTATTAAGCAGAGTTTTGTAAATGAATGGATGAAAGAGTGTAGTTTTGTTAATTCCTCAAAAACTTATTGACTGAGAGAGGAGTTCAAATAATCAAACATCTTTTAGAGATAGAGTGCGACCATGGCCTTCATCGTCGATGATCTACAGTTATAACCGGTTCAACGACGTGTGGCTCGTGTGGCTCCTTCGACAACCGGCTTCTTCTTAGCGACGGTTATTGTCGGGTTTTTAGATTCGGCGTCGTGCCTTGGCGGTAACGACGATCACTAAGTTTCCGGCACCGGTGACTCATATAGTATCGGTGGCTGGCTATAGTTTTCGGCATCGGAGGCTTCTAGACCTTCGTTGGCCACTTTTGCTTCCGGAGGTTTTGAATCTTTTTTATATCTCCGGCTTTGCTCGATGACATCTAACGATGGTGTGCGGCGGTTGCTTCCAACGTCTTTTGTTCTACTTTGACGACGTTTGGTTTTACTCCTATAGAAAGAAAACTTGAATCATTATGGAAGGAATGAGACTCAGAATCTAGAGATGAAGAGGAGATGAAGCAGTTGAAGATTTTCATCGGATGTTTATATAATCGTGAGGAAGTGACTTTCTTACACGGTTTTCGGCGAATCTTGAGCTCTTTACGGTGAAAACTATGGCGGCGTTTCGATTTCTACCAAGGCGGCGACGACCAATTACCGGCAAGGCCTCCGATGACGACGTGTCTACGTAACAAAGTAATCTTACGATACGTGGACATAACGTGTCTGAGTCAAAATCGTTTTTTTCTCCTTCGGTTTTCTTTAATTATGGACTTGTTTTGTTTTTTCGGTGTTGAGTCATAGGTGTTCTTTTAAGTCCATTTGTGTAACAACGAAAATAATAAACAATAGATGACAAAAAAAAAAAAAAGAGAGAGAGAGGAGTTCAAACTTCAAAGGTGCAACCGACAATGTTACAAGAGATAAGGTTATTGTAACGTTATTGTAACGACAATGTAAAGTGTAGTTTTATTTATAATTGTCACGTGATAACTGATACAAGAGAGCGAATGAGAGAAGAAGAAGTAAGTAGTAGAATAGTCAAAAGTCAAAACTACCAACTAACTTTGACTCATCATCGATTTTCAAGGTAGTTGTTTGTTTTGTTGGTTAATTTATCCGAATTTTATTTTGGAGTTATTATGCATAGCAAACTACCGACCTAGGATAAGATAGGATAGGAATGGTCCCACTTTTTTTTTAATGTCCGATTTGCCACGTGTTGATTGATTGCTACACGTGACGGTGACATGATGGGAGTTGTATGGGAAGTAACCGGATAATGGTAAATTCTACCACATTATTATCATAAGGCAATTTTTAGTTATAGGACCATTTTTTGTTGTAAACAAGGAATCTTCAAATCACAAAGGGGCCTTGTTGTGTGGTGAAGCCCACATTGTTGACTTGTCACAAACTCATCAGAATTGGCCCATTTGTTCCTCCTCCAACGGCACGAAAGGATCAGATCAAGAGAGAGTAAAAAGCAGTCTTTGTACAATCTCTGCAGGCAAGGACGTCCAGCTCAGTAACCGTTTTGCTGCTCTGAATTTGTGTGATGTCACATGATGAGCTGGATTATATTTGTCTTTATCTTAGCACATGATTTCAGTTTATATAAGAAACGTTGTATTTGCCAAAGAAAGCATCAAGAAAATAAGAAATAAATATTAAAGTTGTCTTCTTCCTTTCAAGCTTTGTTCAAGCTTTCATGGTATCAGAGCCACAGGGATTAGAACCTGAGGCTTGACAATGGACGGTGATCCTTTCGTTTCTCCACTCACTATAACTCAGTGTGTGACTTTGAAATTGAACGATTCAAACTACCTCCCATGGAAATTTCAATTTGTGCAGTTCCTCAATAGTCAGTCTCTCCTTGGTCATGTTACCGGCGATACAATCCGTCCTCCACCTACCATTAGTGTCGTTAATGGCGATACGGTTACAGAACAACCAAGTCCGGCTTATGCAAAATGGGTACAAACAGATCAACGTATCATGGCTTGGTTGTGTGGATCTCTCTCAGAAGAAGCCATCAAAAGTGTTTATGGTCTCAGATCTTCCCAAGAGTTGTGGTACTATCTTGCTCAGAAGTATAATCGTGTCTCTCCCACAAGAAGGTTGGAGTTGCAAAGCAGGATTCAGAACACAAAGAAAGGTTCTCGCACTCTTGCTGAATATCTGTCTGAGGTTAAATCATTGTGTGACCAACTCGACTCCATTGGAGCTCCTCTAACAGACCAAGAAAAGATTTATGGGATTCTTCGTGGTCTGGGTAGAGAGTATGAATCTATCTCCACGGTAATCGAAAATTCAATGGATGTATTCCCTGGCCCTAATTTTGAAGATGTGATGTTCAAGCTGATTGGGTTCAATGATAAGCTCTCTTCCTACGAGTCCACCACCGATGTTTCTCTTCACCAAGCTTTATACTCTAACAGAGGAGGATATTCATCTCGTGGTAGAGGAAACTACAGAGGTGGATCTAGAGGAAGAGGAGGCTACTCAACTCAAGGACGTGGGTTTCATCAACAAATAAGTCAAGGGTCAGGACGAGGAACTTCCTCAGGCGAAAGTAGACTTATGTGCCAAATCTGCAACAGATATGGTCATCCTGCGTATAAGTGCTATAAACGATTTGATCATTCATATCAAACTGAAGAATACCAAAGAGCTCTGTCAGCTTTTCGATCTCAGCAAGCACCAGGACAAGAGTGGTGTGCTGATTCTGGAGCCACTGCCCACATCACAAATCAGACTTCTAATCTGCAGACTGCTCACGCCTATACAGGGGATGACACTGTGTTAGTAGGTAATGGTGAATATCTTCCAATAACTCATGTTGGGACGGCTGTTTTGCCTAGTCTTCAAGGTAAACTTCTCTTGAATGATGTTCTTGTTTGTCCTTCTATTACGAAATCTCTGTTATCAGTCTCGAAACTTACAGCTGATTACCCATGTTCTATTGAGTTCGATTCTGATAGTGTTGTTGTGAAGGACAAACAGACAAGGCACCTACTCACCAAGGGCAGTAGACAAAATGATTTGTACGTTTTGGAGAATCCGCAGTTTATGGCTTACTATTCTCACAGACAGCAAGCCGCAGGTGATGATGTGTGGCATTTGAGGCTAGGTCATCCACATCAAGACGTTCTCCAGCGTTTATCAACAAATAAAGCCATCTCAATAAATAAGTCAAGTTCGCAGCTCTGTGAGGCATGTCAGCTTGGAAAATCAAGTCGTTTACCCTTCTCTGTTTCTGATTTTGTAGCAACTAAACCTCTAGAACGAGTGCATTGTGACCTCTGGGGACCTTCTCCGGTGGTTTCAACTCAAGGGTTTAGGTTTTATGCAGTTTTTGTTGATCATTATTCAAGATACACTTGGATGTACCCTTTGAAGATGAAATCAGATTTTTTTCATGTATTTTTGAGCTTCCAAAAGTATATTGAAAATCAACTTGACAACAAAATTAAAACATTGCAAACAGACGGAGGTGGAGAATTTACTAGTCATCAACTGAAATCTCACCTGGCAAGTTGTGGAATCAAACATCAGCTGTCGTGTCCCCACACACCGCAGCAGAATGGTCTTGCCGAAAGAAAACACAGACATGTAACGGAGCTTGGTTTGTCACTTATGTTTCAGAGTAAAGTTCCTCATCAACTATGGGTAGAAGCATTCATGACTGCTGCTTACCTTAGTAATCTCTTACCTTCCTCTGTGCTTCCTGATCATATCACTCCGTATGAAGTGTTGGTAGGCAAACAACCAATATATACTTCCTTGCGTGTGTTCGGCTGTAGTTGCTACCCTTTTCTCAGGCCCTATGCGGAAAACAAATTTGACCCCAAGAGCTTGCACTGTGTCTTCCTTGGTTACAGTGAAAAACACAAAGGATACAGATGCTTACATCCTCCAAGTGCCAGAGTCTATATAAGTCGGCATGTGTTGTTTAATGAGACGAGCTTTCCGTATCAAAAGGAGTATCAATCTTTTCTCCAAGTTTCAGATACGAAACTTATGACTGCCTGGAAATCTGAGTTTTGTAAAGAAGAACAGATTCAAGTTGTATCTGATCCAGTTGAAGAATTTATTCCATCGTTTAGAAAATTTCCGATGGCAACAAGTACAACAACCACAGCTTTCTCAGATAATGACTCTCCTCCTCTGCCTTCTACTAATGAAATTCAACCTCAACATTCTGTCTCAACACATCCAATGGTTACAAGAGGTAAAGACGGAATACGAAAACCAAATCCACGATACGTTCTGATGACGGTTAAATCAAATTACCCTGAACCAAAATCTGTCAAAGCAGCTCTCAAAGACCCAAATTGGACTGCGGCTATGGGACAAGAAAAACACAACATAGAACTCGCAAGAACTTGGGATTTGGTGCCTCCTGAACCAGATATGCAACCAGTAGGTTGTGGATGGGTATTCAGATCACAATGTCACGCGGATGGTACGTTAAAGAAGCGCAGAGCACGTCTTGTGGCTCGAGGAAACGAACAGGAAGAAGGTATAGATTATGTGGAAACATACAGTCCAGTGGTGCGTACAGCTACTATACGATCTGTTCTGCACATTGCCACCGTAAATGGTTGGAATATAAAACAATTGGATGTCGAAAATGCCTTTCTTCACGGGGATTTGAAAGAGACGGTGTACATGAAACAACCACCCGGCTTTGAAGATCCGGAAAAACCACACCATCTATGTAAGCTTCGCAAAGCTATCTATGGACTTCGTCAATCTCCAAGGGCGTGGTTTGATAAATTCAGTACCTTTCTACTAGAATTTGGTTTCAAATGTACGCATGGAGATCCTTCTCTCTTTGTTTATCTTCATGATCAAGATGTGATTTACCTCTTGTTGTATGTAGACGACATGCTCCTCACAAGCAACAACGAAAGGCTTATCGAAAAGTTGATGATTACTCTGCAGACAACTTTCCGTATGAAAGATATGGGCCATGTCCATTATTTTCTGGGAATTCAAGTGCAAGCTCACGACGAGGGGTTGTTCATGTGTCAAGAAAAATACACTCATGATCTGTTGGAAACTGCAGGAATGGCTGGATGCGATCCGATAACTACACCATTACCACTTCAGTTGGACAGAGTGATTGGACATGAAGAACTTTTTCCGGAACCAACATACTTTCGCAGCTTGGCCGGAAAACTTCAATACCTTACCTTGACAAGACCAGACATTCAATTTGCAGTTAACTATGTATGTCAGAAGATGCATGCTCCGACAAAGGCTGATTTCACCAATCTCAAACGGATTCTTCGTTATTTAAAGGGAACAAGCAAACTGGGGTTAAACATCAATGCAAAGACAGGGTTTCTCTTATATGGCTTTAGCGATAGTGACTGGGCAGGTTGTCGAGAGACAAGACGATCAACAGGGGGTATGTGCACGTTTCTTGGTTCAAATATAATCTCCTGGTCAGCTAAGCGGCACCCTACAGTATCAAGATCATCAACGGAAGCGGAGTATCGTACGATGTCAATCACGGCAACAGAATTAAAATGGTTGGCCTCATTGCTGGGTGAAATGGGGATTTCATTGCCTGATCCTCCGAAATTGTTTTGTGATAATCTCTCTGCAGTTTACTTAACTGCAAATCCAGCTCTCCACAACAGGTCCAAGCATTTTGATACGGATTTTCATTATGTTCGTGAAAGAGTTGCACTTGGTGCATTGGTTGTTAGTCAAATTCCCTCAGCACAACAACTTGCAGACATATTTACCAAGTCTCTGGCTGCCGAACCGTTTTGCAGATTGAGAGACAAACTCGGCCTTGTCATGCCGCCAAAGCCTCGTTTGAGGGGGTGTGTAAACAAGGAATCTTCAAATCACAAAGGGGCCTTGTTGTGTGGTGAAGCCCACATTGTTGACTTGTCACAAACTCATCAGAATTGGCCCATTTGTTCCTCCTCCAACGGCACGAAAGGATCAGATCAAGAGAGAGTAAAAAGCAGTCTTTGTACAATCTCTGCAGGCAAGGACGTCCAGCTCAGTAACCGTTTTGCTGCTCTGAATTTGTGTGATGTCACATGATGAGCTGGATTATATTTGTCTTTATCTTAGCACATGATTTCAGTTTATATAAGAAACGTTGTATTTGCCAAAGAAAGCATCAAGAAAATAAGAAATAAATATTAAAGTTGTCTTCTTCCTTTCAAGCTTTGTTCAAGCTTTCATTTGTTCGATCTTGAATCACATATCAGTAATTAACAAAAAGGTTTGGAACCGCATCGAATACTTGGCCGGGATGTCTCTCCTGCACACTATTATTGTGGCATGCAAGAATTCATATTCGAAATAGTGGCTTTGGGATATGTAAAAACAATATCCGATCAATATACAACTTAACGACATTTCCAAAATACTTCATAAAACTACACATAAACACTCAAAATTAAATCCAAATAAATCTTACCCACACAATCTTATCCCCTTAATATTATACCCTAAACACTAATTAGCGAACCCAAATGAAAAGATTTTAATTTTGGTAATATTTAAAAGGTAAATCAAACTTTTAAAATTTTGAAAGGGTGTAAATATGTGAAAAAATTAAATTAGGTGTAATTTTGTGAAAGAAAGGTTGAAATAGTGTAGTTTTGTGAATTCCTCTATTTTATTTTCATTATGTTACTTATTTATTTGTATTTTCGTTTTTTAATTTTAATTCTATTAATTAAGAATAGTTTTGTGTATTTATCTTTACTTATATATTTTAATTTCGTTTTTATTTTAACCAATTAAATATGAATGTTTTTTTATTTATTTTTATCTAAAATTATCTTATAATAAAATTTATACAATGATATTACATGTAATTAAAAGAAAACTTGGAAGGATTCTCAAAATTTGTTTTTCCCAATTAATAGAAGAGAAATTCACAAAACTACACCCTTTCAACCTTCCCTTCACAAAACTACACCTAATTCAATATTTTCACAAGTTTACACCTTTTCAAAATTTTAAAAGCTTGATTTACCTTTTAAAAATTACCAAAATTAATCCAAAATTAAAATATTTTCATTTGGGTTCGCTAAGAAGTGTTTAAGGTATAATATTAAGGGAATATGATTGTTTGGGTAGAGTTTATTTAGATTTAGTTTTGAGTGTTTAAGTGTAATTTTGTGAAGTATTTTGGAAATGATGTAGTTTTGTGAAATGTAATTCAAATGGTGTAGTTTTATAATTCTCCCTTAATAGAATAGATTAAACAAATGACATCATTGGCTGTGAAATTATATCAATTTTCAAATATACCCCATAATTATTTAAGAATAAAATACGGTAAAAATACCCAAGTAAAAAAAAATTAGTGAAGTGGTAAATAAGGTCCACACATTCTATAAATTGGGGAGACGGATCCACCGTTTTACTTCCCTTTCTCCTCTCCCAAGTTCTCTTTTTTTGTTGTAATAATTGGCTGTGTTCATCTTCGTATCAACCGATACATACACACATATCTGATATATATATATATCCATATATACAAATACGTATAATATACAGATTTGTGGGTTTAGGTGAAAAGAGTAGTAATTGAGCGATAATGGAAGGAAGAAAGAAGAAGGCTTCTTCTTCATCTTCTTCCTCGTTAACCTCTGAGCTTTTTGGTTCCATAGATAATCCTTCTTCTTCTTCTTCTTCTGGGATTTTCGGATCAATATTTGCGCCTCCTCCTAAGGTAAATTTCACCCTCCCAAAAGCTTCGATTTTTTTTGTCGGTGTTTGATTGATCTGTGCATTTACGAGGTTTCGAATTAATTTATTACATCAATATTTGTGATCTCTGTTTCAATTTTGATTAATTTCAATATATGCTGGGAATAGAATTGGGATATATTGAAATTAGGGTTTTTAAAAATGGGAAGGATCGATGAATAGTTCTGATCAATGTTTTAAAAAAAAAAAAAAATTAATTGTGATTGGTGGCTTGTACCACAAGTTTGGATTTTTGATTTATATAATAATTGCATAAATTGGAATTTTAGGTAACGGGAAGAGAATCAATGAGACAAGAGAGTGGGAGTGGTGGCTGGATCGACAAAACCTCAAAGACTACTTCCACTTGTAATACAACATGTTCTCTGTTGTTGATGAGAGTGTCTTGCTTTTCTTGTTTACTTTTTTGTTAAAAAGGATGTTTATTTTTAGCTTATGCATGTGTGTTGAGCAGGTGATGTTGGTGATAGAAACAGGGAGCAACAAGATCAGAGTAATGGTTCTTTCTATGAAGATCAGAGAGTACAGCCTTGTCATCTAAGTTCTTCTATCTATTATGGTGGTCCTGATGTTTATTTCCAGCCTCACAATTCCACCACCAACTCTACGGTATACACACATACATATCGGTTTTGTAGAGTTTAGTTTTGATGAGGTTCAAGTGTTGTCTTATATATATATATATGTAGCTGTTTTTTAGTATTAGTACTGTGGATGTTTTGATCGGTTTTTTTAAGGCTTTTAAAACCAAAGCTATTGCTTTTGCGTCATAAGATTATTGTTATAAAAGAATCTTGTCAGACGTTTAAGGGGTATGTATGTATGTATGTGTTTGGTTTTTTTACAGAAGAAGAAAGACGGAGGAGGAGGAGGCGAAGATGATTCCGGAAGTGCATCAAGAGGGAATTGGTGGCAAGGTATCTGATCCCATGTCCTTTTTTCTATGAGATAATAATAGTTTCATTCTCTAACAAATACACTTGACAACTTACAGGATCTCTCTATTACTAAAGAAGGAGATATTCTCAAGCCAAACTTATACACTACTACAAGTCTACAACTACAAAAACTAGGTAATAATACACCCGGTTTTTCATTGGAATGATTCTAAAGAGACAAAAATCTGAGATTGGTTTTGGGATGGTGGACAGGTCCATAGGAAGAAGAAAAAACAAATTAGAGTAGCAGTGGGAATGGGAACAGTGAGTCCTTTTTTTAAGTAACTTCTCATCTTTGTTTACCAAACAAAACAAAAGTATTGAAGAAGTTCTCAAAAGGGTTCAGACAGGGGACTTCTTTTTTTTGGTTCTTGTCGTGGTTTTGTTTATTAACCCGACCTGTTCTTATTTAGTTTTCCCTTTAGAATCAACTGTTTTCCAGTTTCCCACGCATGTACAAAAATAAACTCTTTTTTTAATTTCTAGTTTTTACTAAATGAGACAGTTACTAGTGTGTAATAATAGTATTTTGGATGATATATAAACTGATCATCGCTTTGGATTGTATATGAAAGTCGCTCTTACTTTTGTTGAGAATCTACTTTTGTTGAGGATGACCAATGTTTGAGATTCTGCCTTTTACAGCACAAATGTGTCCTCCCAAGATTCCACACAAGTTCTTGATCCTTTAACAGATTTATCCTCTTTTTGTTAAAGTAAATAAACTTGAGCCACATCACAACTTCATAGTTCATTGTATTTAATTTGGGTTTAGGTCTTCTTTACAAGTCTAAACTACACAGGAGTAAACAACAAATGATTAAAGATATTAATATAAAAAACAGGGACTTTTCAAATCCCAGGATCAAGGTTCGACACATTCAAAGACTCCTTCAAGCATTTCTCAAGAGACAATCTCTCACTCGACGAACAACGGCTCAATCTCTCCTTCTCAAGATCCTTCAATCTTGGTTCGTTCTTTGCTACGTAAGCTGTCAAAACCCTTTTGACGCTGCTGCTGTGAGCTATCTTGAAACGCGAAGGTGACGGTGCCACTGATCGTAGCTCCGGTTTTGAAGGAGAGTAGCTAGGAGTTGTATAGTTTGACGTGGGCAATGCAATGCTCTTAGGGGATACATTACCGTTGTTTCCTAATGTTGTCGGAATCTGATCAGATGAGTGTCTTGTAAGATCATCTACAAACAGCAAATCATCTATTCTTGCAACTATGTTAAACGCTAAGCTCTCAAGCACTCTCGAGTAGCTTTCCAGGATCGATTTTCCAATGTCCTAACACACACAAAAAGTGAAACCATTAGCAAGAAATTCAAGAAGAAGGGGCTTATGTGTTGTGGAGAAACCTTGTTGTATTGGATTTTGCTCACATCCAGAGCGGTTTGAGGAAGACCAGGGAACCGTTGTTTTAAAGAAAGCAATAAACTTTCAGCTCTATCTCCCATTAACTCTTGCTTCTCTGCATCAACCATTAGTTCTTTAACCATTTCCCAAGACGTTTTAGTATTAGTAGCTGGTTTGGAACTACTTTTTTTCTGCCACAAGTAGATCGATGACTCAACTCGATTAGCTATTTCTATGGCTTGATGTTCCGAGGATAAGTCAAGGCAATCAAGTAGATATTCAGGTGAGAATTGATCTGACGAAATGTATCTGTAGATTAAATCACCCAGGCAGGATCTTCCCTTCTGAAAACATGTATAAAAGTTGAAGTTACAATTATCACATATGAGATGTTAAGCCTAAGATATTGTATTGTTTCTCATTTTTACCCGTGGAAGAGATTCAAGGTATGATTCAGGGATTTCCATCTCGGCGAGTGTGATACTGTTAATGGCCATAGCAGCTTTGAGTATCTGATTAGTGCAGTCGCGTTTATGCTGCAACTGTTTTTTAGTGTTTTCTTGCAAACCTCCTGGCGAAACCCGTGGAACAGGAAGCCACCATTTGTCTTCTTGTCTCTGGAAAGATTTCCGAAAAGAAGATGAACCGTCCGCTGCTGATTCGTGTGCTATGATTCCTTGGTCAACATACCAAAACTCTGTCTCCTCAAAACTATCTAATATGTCCTGAGAACACAATGAAGACAAACACAAAGAAATTAAAATCTTAGCAGCTCAAAATACCTTAAGAGAAAACTAGAGAGGCATCATGTGGTGCTTACAAGAAGCATATTATCAAGTTTCCTGAGAGCTGGGAGGTTAACATAAAGATCTGATCTTGGTCTGCAAGTCATTATCTACAACAATGGATCCACACAACACAAACTGAATTAATAATACAAGTGACATAGTTGCCAAGTATATTCATTTACGCGTAATTCTTAACCTCAAGTTTGCTTCCGTCTGGAAACGTTTGCCAAGTTGGAGTCATCTCTACAATGTGATCACTAACACAAAGAAGCCACTCCATTTCTCTTCTCCACATCTCTTTCTTCTCTATAGACAGCGGTTCTAACCTCCATAGTTGTCCGAACAAGGTAGCTTTTATTTGATTTTTTAAAAACAATTCAATCAAAAACACAAAGTCAAGGCTATAAAAATCGATAAGCTGCTCAAAAGGGTTTAATCAAAATGGTGAGAAGTAACTAAACATACCACAAAGATTAGTGATAGCATTAGATATAGCTAAAGCTGTGCAAACCCCGTTCCCAGAACCTGACATGTCTTCACCAAGTAGAAGCTTCGAAAATCTTTCCTTCATCATCTCAATCTCTACATTAAAGCAACAAACTTTAAGCTTCATATATAAAATTAAACAAAAAGTTTCATTGAGGAATAAAATCAAACACTTGGTGGGTGTTATCTGTAACCTGAGACTCTTGTTTGTTTCTCATCTTCTCCGTCTATGTTTTTCACTGACCAACGAGATGAAATGGGAGAATCCTCCGTACGGATAAGGCTTTGTTCTTCATCTTCATCGTGTATGGTTGTTTCCGAGCTGCAGCAAGTAGTGCTTTCTCTGCATTTCTCTTCTTCCTCTTGTCGCGTATCGATTTTCGGTTTCTCCGGCGAACTACCCATTTCTCCAAGACGCTGTTTTGCTCCCTTAAGGTTGTTCTAAGACGTGAAATCAAACGCCCTAAAAGGAGCCTCTTTTCTCTATTTATAGCTCTGTGGATATTCTCGTGCTTGAATCGCATTACATTTATGAACGATTTTTAATCGGATTTTTGGGGGTTTAATTTTCTCGGCGAGAAGAAGAAAAAGGAGTGTTGTGTTGTGTTGCGTATGTGAGTGACGAGACTCTCTCAACAGTTATAAAACTTTTTAATTCAACTACAAGTTTTTTTTATTAATAGATTTATAATTTTACATGGAAGAAATACTTAACTTTTATCCAAAATATCACCAAAATTTACTTTTATTGTATTATTTTTTATTGGTCTTTCTTTAATCTTTAGTGTATTCTATAATATTTTTTTTAACGTAATGATAATAGTTTTGTTTATGGTTAAAACTTAAAACATAAAAAACTTTATAATAGTTGAAATCCAAATTAATTCACGTGAACAAAATAGTTTTATGATGTAAGTGTTTGAAAATATGTAATTGTATAATGAATATTTATTTTAGATGAATGTTTTTTGAATTTAGTTTTGTATCCGCGGGCCGGCCCGTTAAACCGCCAACTTAAGCGGGGCGGGCTTGGACACATGTTTGATGACCGCGGTCCTAGCGGACCGACCCGTTGCGGTCACAAAAAAATTCAATCCGCGGCGGGGCGGGCTAGATGGGCGCGGGCCAACCCGTTTGACATCCCTACTCTGTATCTTTGATATTCTATAAGCTTAAAAACACCAACTTTATTTACCTTTCATTATTATACTACTAATAATTTTATTAGTTAACTTAATTGTGAACTAATCCTAAATCAATGACAACAACATCTTTGATTTAATTAACTTTTTAAAAACAATATTTTCATAATAAATATGAGTACGTTTCTTTCTTTATTTAGCTTGTTTGCGTATTTTTGTTTGTTTGAGATTGTGATTTGATAACTAGAAAATCAAAGAATAACGTATTCATTAAGATTCTGCAATTCTTTTACGTAATCATATTAAATTTGGAATTTAGAACTATATATTAAAAATGTACATCCATTGAATGATATTCTAACGTTATATAAACATACCCTCTATGAAAAATTATAAGTTGGTACTATTATATTTCATTTTTGAAGTTTTAAGAACACTAGATCTGAGTAAAATAGTTTAAATATTTGAAATGATTCAAAAATTCAAAGTGTTACCAAGCCTTCAAGGTAATGTGTGAAAGAAGCACACATTCAATACTTGAACTTGAACAATTATAAAATATAAAAACAACCGAATACAATATAATAAATGTCTTGATATGCATGCTTTAGTTACATTTCATAAAGTTTGATAAATTAAACGTATAGCCGTAAATAGGCTCAGAAGAGAGACCACACAAATTGGGTAAGGATAAAAGGTAGAAAGTGATGCTTTGTCTTTGGTTCTTCTAACCCAACCAACGCCTTTCTTTGTCTTTGCGTGTTTGTTACGATCGTGTAGTCACAACGTATACGAATTTTTTATATATGAAATCGTAGCTTTATACTTTATTTTTGTGACCTCCAAGTTTAATATGAAAAAATATTTTGGATATCTGAAGTTATAAATTTAGAATCATAACGTTAACTTAAACCGGATATCCGATTCTAAATAAAAAAAAAGTAACCAAACCAGCCGGTTGTTTCCGTCTGTAATGATTATGGATTTATGGGCTTTATAATATGTATTAATGGGCCTAAATATCCCAACCCTTCAAATAAAAACTCTTTCCTTGGGTTTTTATTGGGCCTGAATAATATGTTTTTTTTTTTTTTTTGGTCGAATTGAATAATATGTTTAACCATATGGCTGACGTCGTCAAACTTTTATTATTTAGAAATTCCTTAAAATACCTTCGAAATAAATTTTTGTTTTAAAAATACCATCACAAAGTTTTTATAACAAAAATACCATTAAAATGTTTTTTATAACAAAAATACCATCAAAAAGTAGTAGTTTACAAAATACCACAATACAAAAAACGAGTTTTAACACTTTTATAATTTAATTTTTTTCATTTGGGTTCGCTATATAGTGTTTAAGGTATAGTTTGAAGGGGTAAGATATAGTTTGAAAGGGTATATAATATAGCTTTTTGAAGGTTTTGGGTGTAATTTTTAAAATTTAAGATTTGTGGTATTTATAAGAAAAAAAATTTAATGGTATTTGTAAAACTTTCGAAAATATGTGTTAATTGTGTTAAAAAAAACTTTTTTTAGGGGTATTCATAATTCTAATTGCCCATTATTATTTTTTCATTGATGTTGGAATCTTTGATAATCGAGTTATCATAATATAGCTGTTTATGACATTATGCACGCACATGATCTAATAATACATTGATTGTTTACCACAAAAAATGCATTAATTATCTGATTATGATTATATGTTTTTTTTAAAAAGGAAGAATATATTACAGCATATTGTTGTTGATCACCTTTTCTGTAATTTATAGGAGAATCCAAGTAAGCCATGTGTAGAATCACACTTTTTTAATCATCTACCTTCTCACTTATGAGTCATTTTACACTAAACAATTGACTCATACTATAATATACATAGCCGATATACTTTGCAAATTATTTTTTTTGGCAAACAGCTTTGATGTTTTCAAGCTATATATAAATCATTTTGGACTGTTTTGAGGAAATAATGGGCATACATTATGCATTTTCAGTAAAAAGTGTACATAGTATATCACCTATATATATGATATAGGTTACATTACATGTTATCATGAAATAAGGGGAAAAGATTAAAAAAAGTAAAAGTAGAGTACTTTTGCTTTATTGACGACATACACATCTAATTTGATCATCAGTACTCCTCGTGCGAATAACATTATTTGTTATAATAATGTTGTACATGATTTGATGTTTATTAATTCATCAATATTTTAGGCCTTTAAAATGTGATGAGAAAAAGTAGTGAGCCCACACAAGATTTTTAATACAACCTTGTAATGGTTTTGTTATCAAAGCTAAATTTATCATTAGTTCTGTGTAATAGTATTATAGAGAATTTTATTATAGAGAAATTTATCATTAGGCACTTTTTGAGTTTCAAATATCATTTTGAGGCACTTTTGGCAAGTAAGGCATTTTTAATAGGTGTTTAGACTATTTTAACCCCATAATTTTTAATACCTTATTTTAATTAATTTGTACATTTTGATGTACAAGTACCAGTGGACAATGTATGTGTTTTGATGTACAATTAATCACATACGAATTTCGTTGTACATGTACGGGTGGACGATGTTTTTGCAAAAGCTGTAGAGTTAGTGGCATCACCTACACTTCCTTTGCATGAAGATAAAAATCTTAATGTTGACAATGTATATGTTTTGATGTACGATTACTAGGTGGACAATGTATGTGTTTTGATGTACAATTAACCACATACGAGTTTCGTTGTACATATACTGGTGGACGATGTTTGCGCAAAAGTTGTAGAGTTAGTGGCATCATCTACACTTTCTTTGCATGAAGATAATATCTTAATGTTGAGAAGGTAACCAAAATAAAATACTTTAAAATACCAAGTTTGGACGAGGACAGTGAACATGTCTTGTCTAATATTGTACAGGTTCAAGTCGACAATGCAACAATATTGGATAGTTATGCATTACCCGTTTCATAAATGTGTGTCGTCAAACATTGGTTCTAAATCAAACTCCTCATCGTCCACAAATTTCAATCTACGTGGAGTAGAGCAATTTTTTGGTATCCGACCATCCACACATACCGGTACATCATGACCTGTCGTACACATAACTTTGTCATATCCTTCTGCAACCTTGTTACCAGACATAAACTCACAATCAGAAAAATCACGCCTCTGAAATTTAGTTTTAAATCTAAATCCCACATTAGTTAATCACGTACGGCTAGATTTTTTTGTAATTTAATAAAGAGAAATTTACTCATAGACACACTTTTTCAATCTTATATTACTCTATGAGGCACTTTTTTGTTAAACATCAAGTTTTTCGTCCACAAATTCAAGTCGTTAAACATAGGTTCCAAATCAAGGTTTTCATCGTCCACAAATCCCAATCCACGATTAACACCGAAATTAGAATTATTAGACTCATTCACAACAAATTAACGTAAGGGTATATTTGTCAAAAAATACCAACTTATAAAGGAAAGTGCCTCACTTCCAAAAAGTGCCTCAAATTGATATGTAACTTCAAAAAGTGCTCCATTGTGAAATTTACTCTTTCTCTTTACTTCAACAAAATTCCATTAACTAATTAAAAATAGAGAAATTCCTTAAAACATCGTCAAAATAAGTTTTTGTTTTGAAAATAGTATTAAAATTTTTTTTATAATAAAAATACTATTAAAATGTTTTCTTATAACAAAATACCACAAGAAATAGTAGTTTACGCAAAATACCACAAATACAAAAAACGAGTTTTAACACTTTTATATTTTTTAAATTTGTTCATTTGGGATCGCTATATAGTGTTTAGGGTATAGTTTTAAAGGGATAAAGTATATTTTTTTGAAGGTTTTGGGTGTAGTTTTGAAAATTTAAAATTTGTGATATTTATAAGATAAAACTTTTTAAAGGTATTTGTAAAACCTTTAAAAATTTGTGCTAATTGTGTTAAAAAAACTGTTTTTAGTGGTATTCGTAAAAATATTATCATCAACACATTATTTTTGTGAAGGTGATGGAAAGTTTTAAAAGGCGTAACGGACAAATAATAAAGATCGAAAAAATCAGAGAGAAAAAGGAAAAAAAGCTAAGCAACTTATTAGACATCGAATGGGTCCCACTCTGTGACGTCAACATATTAGACATCGAATGGGTCCCACTCTGCTTGGGGATGCGGAACAAAACGGAAGTCTCCTAACGGGCCCTACCTTCCATAAATTAGAAGCCACACGATTCATTTACCTAATCAATCGCTATTGATCGCAACCGTACGATCTCATTAAAAACCCCTTTCCTCCCCTTCGTCTTTTACTCTCTAAGCGGCGATTTTATTCTCTGCAACTTTCCGATTCTTCTCCTCGATCACACACTTTCTCTCGATTTTCGTTAATGCCAAGAGATTGTGCTTTGTGCTCTTGATTTTGCTTCTTCTCTACGTTTCCTTTCCGAGACGGCGAGTTTGATCCATGAAATCGTGAAATGTTGGCGGATTTATAGATACTTATGCTGGTATGTTACTTTCTTTCTTTCTTTCCCCAGAAAATTAGGCGATAAACTTGTTTTTCAGGTATAAAAATTAGAGCAGATTATATACTAAATTACTAATTAAGTAGTTTGCATTGAAATCTTTGCTAAGCTCTACTATGTGTGATTCTTTATCAAGATTAGCCTCTCGTGATTTGGTTTAGTAATCACAGTGGAAGTTTCTTTTTCAATATATGATTTAATGGAGATATATGGTTCATTTTTTGGTTGTTTCTGTAGATGGAAATGGATTCAAGAAACAACCTCAGAAGCTTTCTTAAACAAAGCCAACAAACCACAGAGAATCTTAGTCTCACTGGTCAGACAAGTGGCAAAGACAATGAGACTCGTGTCAGAACCAGACATTCAAGTCATAGTCTAAAGAAATGTGCCGGTGAAAGTTTAGAACATAGTGATGAGCTTGTGAAATACATGTCTAAGCTGCCAGGTTATCTCCAACGTATTGAGTTAGGACAAGAAAGTTTTGGAACAAGTAATGTTTTGAATGTTGGAGTCTTGGATTGGGGACGTCTTGAGAAATGGAAGCATTGCCGAGCAAGAGAAACTGAGAGAAAAGTGTCTACTGTGGCTTCTACTTCTACTTCAGGAACACTTCCCAATGAGTCTCATAGGTGTGAGATCGATGACCAAGTGAATACTTGCTCAAATCTCGGTAAAGTTTCCCGAGATCTTCAACATTCTGTTCACGCAGTTAGATGCACTTTGGAACCTGAGTTGGCTTCTAGGGATACATTAAATAATCAGGAAACAGCTACTTGCAGCTATAAGTCTTCTGATATAGATCACGAGGAAGCGAATCCTTTCAATATCAGAAGATTGCGATCAGATCAAGAATCCGCGTTTGGTTTATCGACAGAAATGGGAAACTCCGTGGGATCACTGAGGATGAAGGAGAGACAGAATAGATCAAAAGAGATACATCTACAAGAAGCAAGAGAAAGACCTAAAGAGAATGGGAAACAATGTGGTGTGAAGTTAGATGGAGAGGAGAAGATCATTGGAGATTCGAAAGAACATGAGGAGGTCAGCAACATTGTTCTCTTTCGATCAAGGAAACAGTCTCAAAGGACTCTTTCCTGTGAGCACCAAATGTCACTGGATGATAACATGAGAATAGCAAGGGAGGTAAACCGCTCTCTAGACTTTTCAGATGGAACCAACAACTCTTTAAAATCGAGAACACAGATTCCGGGCACCTGTCCAGTCCCTTATGACCTAGAGAGAGAATCTGAAGATCTGATGCTGCCTTTTGGTGTTGATATTTCTTGTAAAAAAGAACGGTTTGGTGGGAGAAGGCATACAAAGACAGCTTCAAGGATATTTGATCTAGAAATACCTGAAGATGAATCTAGAAAGAACAAAAGTCCTTCACCAAGCAAGCGATTTAGTTTTAGCTTTGGCCGCCTCAGCAGAAGTTTCACCTTTAAAGAGGATTCATCTGCCCAACCTTTGAGTTCCTCCGATGATGCCATAAAATCTGATTCCATGAGATTTGGTGGTTCAGTTTGTCCATCTCAGTCAAGTAACATGCAGTGTGGATCTCGAGTTAGCCCCCTAAGAAGGCTTCTTGACCCTTTACTGAAATCCAAAGGCTCTGAAAATGTTCTTCCACCAAAAGAAAGATCAAGTTCTTCCAAACCAAAGCCTACCAAGATTGAAGTACATCTTCAAGGTGAAAAGAAGCAGGATACATCGAGAACCCAAGCTCTTCTGCGGCTAACGATCAGAAACGGGACCCCTCTATTTCAGTTTGTGGTGGATGATAATAACGACAAGAACAAGAAGAAGAGTAGCAGGAGTGTTCTCGGGGCTAGGATGGAAACTTCGGCTTCATTGTTCAAAGATGATTCCGATCAGTACTGCACATTCTTCTCTGTTAATGAAGTCAAAAAGAAGAAAAGCGGAAGCTGGATCCATGGACACAAAGAGAAAGAAAGTAAGCCAGTGTGCAATGTAATCGGTCAGATGAGGTTGACCAACTTGTTGATCACAGATTTCGCAGAACAGAAATCCGGAAACATCTCTGCTGCGATGGCCGAAGCAGTTCTGTTTGATGAAACAGAGCAAGTAAAAGGGAGAAGTGAGGTTGCAGCTATAGTAATAGAGAAGAAGCCAATAGAGGAAACCCTTGTGATCATACCAGGAGGCGTTCACAGTATACCGGAGGGGGGAGCACCGTCACCTTTGATTAGCCGATGGAGATCAGGAGGGTTATGCGACTGCGGTGGCTGGGATGTCGGATGTAAACTCCATGTCCTCTCCAACAAAACACACATCCATGAATTTGGCCAAAGCTTCAAACTTTCCGACCAAGTAAGTCTTTTGTTAGAGAACTCATTTGAAGATAAAATCACTTGGGGAAACCCAAATTCGAAAAATAGTTAAAAAGAACTTAAAATTGCAGGGAGGAAGTGAAAAAGAATCTGGTCCAGCATTGGAGATGACAGAGGTGAAGACAGGGATCTATATGGTGGAGTATGGTTCGTTACTTTCGAATATACAAGCTTTTTTTGTGTGCGTGACGAAGGTTATAACACGTGCCTCCGAAGAAGAATCGGTGTCAAAGGCCACCGTAATATCTTCCTCTCCGTTTGCTCCGCCACTATCTCCCGTTGGTAGAGTCTAAAAGCCTAAACAGATAAGAGAAGATAGTATCACTTATGATCGGTTTTCTTTCTTTCTTATAAGTTCCCAACCTGTATAATTTTAGTGAACTTACTCTTATAATGTGATAAAACAAAGAAGACTCTTTTACTTACTTGATTAATAAGAGATCGTCCATCTAAAATCCCCCCTACTACACACACAAATTTAAGAATTTTCTATTCAATATATAACAATTTTTGTAATGCTCTCATATACGATTAATCTGTTAGGAATATGGGCTTCCAACTTAAAACCAATTGACGATAAGTGGAGAGATCCATATCTTTATATATTAGTTTATAACCCTTTAAGTTTCCGATGTGGGACATTTTTCCCTAATACGCCCCCTCAAGATAATGGGTCTCGTTAACCATTAATCTCGGGTAGTTTAGGCAAGAGAGGCGGACCAGTCGGGTCAGACATGTGATCGGATCGGGCTCTACCATGTTAGGATTATGGGCTTCCAACTTAAAACCAATTGACGATAAGTGGAGAGACTCATATCCTTTATATATTAGTTTATAACCCTTTAAGTTTCCGATGTGGGACATTTGTCCCTAATATAATCAACCCATTTTGAAATCATAAAATGAATTTTTCTTATTATATGTTAGTAGATTATGTGAAAAGTTGTTAAATTACTATATGTGAATTAATAAATTGAAAAAATATTTTTTTTGACATATAATTTTAGTGTGAAATGATAAACAATAAATTAATGCAGTCGTGTGTGTTTCACAAATAGTTGTTTCTAAAAATATATATTTTAAAATTACTTATATTTTCATATAAGGTATACAAGTGATATTTTCAATCATATATTCGTGATTCACAAAACTATACTTCCTCCGTTTTTTAATGTAGGATTTTTTAGAAAAAAAATTATTTTGAAATATAGGATTTTCTAGCATAATTGACAGATATTTTCTTATTATGTCATTACTATACATTTATGATTTATTATGTTTATATTTTATCAATCATAATAGCAACAATAAATGGGGTTATAAAAGTCATTTTAAACAACTTGTTAATTTGTGATTTTTTTCTAGAAAATCCTACATTAAAAAACGGAGGGAGTATTATTTCATCACTTTTTTTTACAAAACTACCTAATTCAATATTTTTTATATTTACACATTTTCAAAATTTTAAATGGTTGATTTACTTTTTAAAAATTACAAAAATTAAAATATTTTTATTTGGATTCGCTAATTATTGTTTATGGTATAGTATTAAAAATGTATGATTGTGTGGATAAGGTTTATTTGAATTTGATTTTGAGTGTTATAGATATAGTTTTGTAAAATGAGTTTGAAATGGTGTAGTTTTGTGAAATAAAATTCTAGTTTTATAATTTCTTCTTTTAAGATATTGGTGATAGTAAATGTCAAATGAAAATGTATGGAAAAAATGTGGGATATTATGTATTTCATATTTTTTTTTTGAATGATTACGTTAACACAAGGGGTCAAAAAGTGAAACTAAAATCATGGAGGCCATACTAGATATTGTAAGCCAAATATTTTACCTAACACTAATTTACTAAGCTCTAAACATTTTTTCTTATTGAAGTTATTGGGGTCAATTGACCCTCTCCCTACCATATGTCTCCGCCCCTGATTGTGGCCCTGCTCAGAAAATCTATCGTGGCCTCACTGTTATTGGGCTTTCAACAAAATCGGAAAGAGACAATTATTTATAGCCCATTATATACACAAACCGAACCAAACCGAGAGTTTCGGTTCAACAATTTTTTAAAAAATGGAAGATGTGTGTATTGTCTGTCTCTAATCTATACTGGGGCCGTTTTGCTAATTTTAAGACTTAAGGTGGTAAAATGTAAAATCTTGGTAAAAGAGGGGGACTGCTTACCAAATAAGTAGTAGTAGTTACAAGAGGACTCAGGAGTAAATATGGAACCCTCTCTCTATGTCAGAGGTTCTTCCTACTTAATATATCTTTCATTAAATTTTAGTCAGAAATCATAAATCATAAATCAATCCCAAAAGTGTGTATATATTTTTTAGGTTTTAGCCTCCGGCGTGAATCCTCGTAGAAAGATCTCAAGCATCTATCGGTGTAATGAACAGTTTCGATTCCTCTCTTCTTCTTCTTCTTCTTCTTTGTCTGAATCTTACGAAGGTTTCGTTGGTCTAATTTTCATTTTTGAATTACAGAGACAATGCTTCAGATTCGTCTAAGGAGGGATTCTCCGACGGAGACAGGAAGTGGATCTAGGCCTTCTCCCACCGACACCGTTACCGTTGCCTGTCCCGACCACCTTGTCCTCGCCGATCTTCCTGTCGCCAAAGGGATTGGTTCCGTTACTCCGACCACCGTTATCAATCCCGTTGGTCGCCGTTCTCGCCGTCAGCTTGGCGAGAGAGTTCACTTCTGCGTCCGTTGCGATTTCCCCATTGCAATCTATGGTCGTCTGGTATAAGATAAAGACTCCCTATTAGCTTATGATCATCATCATCATTAATCATTGTTTTGTTTGCTTTTATGCAGAATCCATGTGATCATGCGTTTTGTCTCGAATGCGCTCGTAGCGATTCCATCTGCTATCTGTAAGGTTTCTTTAATAGTCTCATGGAATTTAAATCAATAGAAACAAACTTTAGATTCTTTGGTTAGTATTTGTGGGACTATCAGTTATCAAACTTTAAATCTTATGTTGATTATTGTACAGATGTGATGAACGTATTCAAAAGATTCAGACAATAAAGATGATGGAAGGCATCTTCATATGTGCAGCTCCTCATTGTCTAAGATCTTTCCTCAAAAAGCTTGACTTTGAAGACCATGTCCACGAGCTCCACGGCAGCCTCTTACAAGCTGATGCTGATAAAGAAGAAGTTAACCATTCAGAGGTTCAGAGCACAAAGCAGCTGCAATCTTCAGCTTCGGAATCCACATTACGAGGTCCCTTGAGATCACAGCAACATCAGCCTCTACTTAACAGGTCTTCTTCATTGACAACTTCACAATCTGGATTTGGACAAACCCAGAATTACACTGCAGACAACGATAACTCTCGGCCTCCTGGGTTTGAAACCGCTAGTCCTAAACCAGGAATCCGGTTCCCAGACTACCCGCCGCCTATGAATAATCTTATGCAGCCACCCAGCTTGCCTGTTCCGATGAATCAAAACCAGGGTTTACAACAGCAGCAGCAGTTTGGTTTTCCGTCTTATCCAACAACCGATGGATCGTCTCAGCAATTCTATAGCAGCGGTGGATCTCCTTATGAGATGACAAAAACTGAAGGCGGCGGGTCAGAACAAGGCTCACTACTCGGGTATCCATCGACGCCAGTTATGAATATGAACTTCCAAGGATCTTATCCTCCTCCTCAGTCATGGAATCCTGGACTTGCACCACCTCACACGACCCAGCAGGTTAAGCGAGGGAGAGACGGTCAAGGTTTTGGGTGGCAACAAGAGAACCGCGATGGCTTTGGACAGGAGTAAGAGTAGACTATAGATTGAACCCTTTGTGTAATGTTAAGCACTATTCACTTGAAAGTTTCTCATAAGTGTTTTTGTTGAGCCAAAACTGTACTGATTAATCGATCCGGACAAGGGACAACCGTCCTATTGTTTGTTTCCAGCCACAATAAAGGATATCAATATATCATTATGTCACGAGCATATATATTGTAAATGTTCAATCATGTGCACATGTGTTGTATCACAAATGTAAATGAGTAAAAATCTTGGTATAGGTAAAATTAAAAAGGAGAAAAGATGTTCCTGAAATAGTAAAAGCCTATAAAATTGTAATCTATGTGTGCTTTTTTACTTTTTTTTTTTTGTGTTGGCTTTAAGTAAATTGCTCACAGAAGAACAGTTCATACATAGTCTCTTTTATTGGGATTCCTTCAGTCTCCATGTGTCTTCTACACCCTTTTATATTGCAGGCTGCATTTATTATATATTGCATTGCGTTTTAATTTCTTTTGGGGCTAATGGTTAATATTGTTTTTTATTGGTTTTAAAAATAGAAACTAACCATGAACCACAATGATGCGGAGCAATATTTACAAGACACCATTATTTCTCATAATGAGAATTGAAGAAAACTGAGATCTAAATATACTTTTCCCCCATGTTTTTCTTAATTATTGCGATCCCCATATAAATTCCGAAATGTAAAAAGCTAATCATTGCCATAGTTTTCATGATTAATCACCAATCATTATGACTGCCCAAAGATTATATATAAAAAAGGATTTTGCTTTTACCCTAGTGTAAATTTTTATTTATCTTGTAGATATGTTAAAGGGAGTTTAATTTCCTTTAAAAAAATCAAAATTATAGAGTGCCTCTATTATAAAAAAAGAGTGCATACAATGTAGTGAAATTAAAAAGAAAAGCCAACATTAGTGGCACTGATTGCGTCGAGGTTAATGGATGATGGAAATAATTAAAAAGTGTTGATGATATCTCTATGAGAAAATTACATCATAACACACTTTTTAAAACACAAATTACACTTTAGAGCACTTTTTGACTTAGAGACACTTTATTGTTATAAAAGACTAAATTACCCTTCAATTCATTTATTCTACATAAATTTCACAATCATTTTCTTTCTCATTTTTCTATTTTGCATTCTAATTTTAATTTTCTAGGGTAACATAAAATAATTTATTTTCGTATATTGATTTATAAAATTTTAATATCTATATTTTGATATCCACTTTTATATATTTTATTTATGAATGGATCAACATTTGTGGACAACTAGTCAATATCTAATTTTTTATATATGTCCACATAGAATTGTACAAATGTTCAAAGTATAATGGACGAGTTTAAATTTTATTCCAATGAGTTTATATATCATAGACAATTCATATGATGATTTGTATTCAAGTTTAAATAAATTATAATTGTAGTTAAAATTATATGATGGTTCATGTTCAAAAATTAATAAATAGGTTTTAATAATGAATTTAAAACATTTATATGTTTTGATGTACATGTAATTTTCATGTTTTCATTTATTAATATCAACATGTTTCATTCACATATTAATAATATTACAAAAACATATGGGAGTATAAATATTAAATATAAATTACTTATGTAAATAGATATATGATAAACAAAAAAAATATTGAAATAATATATTTTACAATAAATTAAAATACATTTACGAAATTGTACAAAAGTATGTCCACATAACATAAAACGTATCCACAACTTTTTGTACACAACGTTGTGTATCCACAACTTTCTGTACACAACGTTCTGTATCCACAACTTTTTGTACACAGCGTTGTGTATCCACAACTTTATGTACACAACGTTGTGTATCCACAACTTTCTGTACACAACGTTGTGTATCCACAACTTTATGTACACAACTTTATGTACACAACTTTTGTGTACACGAAAGGTAAAACTGTATTTAAAAAAATAAAAAGTGTAAAAAGTGTCTCATATCACAAAAGTGCCTTATTTTGATATGCAAGTGTTAAAAAGTGCTCCATTGTGTAAATCACTCTATCTCTATTGGCTCAAAAGATCATTACTACTTGAACAACATTAAATACCAGCAAACAAATATTAATATGAAATGAAATATCCGTGTGTGATAATTATAATTATTCTCCTCACACGTACAAGAAATATATATACACATTAGTATTATCCATAAATATATACACATGTTTGCTTTACAAAAAGAAAAAAAACTTGAAGCTTACGTTTTTCAAAGCTAAAATCGATTTTGGGGTATAGACAAAGCCTGAAAAATTCACTTTTGGGAATCATTCAAACAGCATAAGACAAATTGTAAAGGGTTATCATAATAGTTTTCATTCTTTCGGCTAAAGCTAAGATGTAATTTAAATGATGGGTTTTATCGTTACTAAACTTAAATTTAATTTCACAATATAATTTTGAACAAATTCTACAGGGTACTCTAATATGGATTTTAAACAAAATTCTTGTTAATCATATTTACTTAATGAAAATGACGCTGTGTGATTAGTAGAAAGAGTTTTTAAATATATATAGTTTGCGTGTTTCTCTCTTCATCTCCTCTATCTTTCAATGTTCGTTTGGTAACAGACGAAAATTTTAGACAAGAAATTAAGCAGACAAGACAGTTATGATATGATCCAGAGAGGTAGAAGGATCACTCATCGTTTCTTCTCATGAATCCATCCACCGACCAAGCTTCCGTCGCCGTCGACGAAGTAGCTCCTCCGCCTCAAGCTCATCGCTTGTCGACATCATGCGATCTCCACCCAGATGAGCGTTTCTCTGGTTTCTGCCCTTCTTGTCTCTGCGAACGTCTCACCGTCCTAGATCACAACGGCGCTCCTCCTCCGCCTCCGTCTGCTTCTCGAAAACCGCCCATCATCTCCACCTCAGCGTTGAAAGCTCTCTTCAAGCCCTCTAGTGGAAGCAACAACAACGCAAACGACAGCCGGATTCGAGCAGGTTTCTTCCCAGAGCTCCGACGAACGAAGTCGTTCTCGGCGAAGAACAACGAGGGATTCTCTGCTGGGGTTGAGCCGCAACGTAGGTCTTGCGACGTCAGGCTTCGTGACATTCCCACGGAAGAAGCCACCGTCATCTCCGGCTGTAATATCGACGAAGAAGCTGAAATCGAGGAGAATGATTCCGGCGAAATTACAGAGGCAAAAAGCAGTGAAATTGTCGAAGAAGAGGAGGAATTAAAGCCAATGAAGGAACACATGGATCTCTATCCACAGACAAAGAAGCCATTCGCCGGAAGTTTCTGGTCGGCAGCCTCTGTTTTCAGCAAGAAGCTTCACAAATGGAGACAGAAGCAGAAGACAAAGAAGCATAGGAGTGGCCGTGGCGTAAGACGGCCAGATTTTGCGGATGAGAAAGCGATTAAAAGACAATTCAAGGATACACAGTCTGAAATCGGATGTGGTCGGAGATTATCCGGCGACACAGACCCAAGATTCTCACTTGACGCTGCAAGATTTTCAATCGATACGGGTCGGATTTCGCTGGACGATCCACGCTACTCGCTAGACGAGCCAAGAGCTTCATGGGACGGACACTTGACCGGTAGGTCGACTCTACCACCGGTGGCTAGGGTTCCTCCGCCGCCATCGAAGCTATCAACAGTGGGAAACGCGACGGATTGTCGATCAGACATGCATGAACCAGTAGGAGCATCGTCGTATCCATCGATTACTCCGATTATAAATGAACCCGACCCGATTATCATCATCCCAGGCGGATCGAATCAAACACGAGACTACTATACAGAACCACCGTCGCGGAGG